>CM045992.1:2928365-12928365 GCA_025175895.1 Wurfbainia villosa
TAAAACCATCCTTCACCGACTCAAGGGGAGTCATGAGATGTGAAACTGCCAAGGCTCCATGTGCAAATTACTAAGTCTGCAAGACTCCAGCACATATCAAATCACAATAACAACCCAAACCCTTTGCCACACACATCAAAACCATATCACGGGTTGATTGCCTAACAATCTCCCTTTTTGATGTGTGGTAATTAAGTTAGGTAAAACATTTGATAAAATATTAAGGAAAGAAAGCATATGAATAACATGATTAGAAACTCTCCCCCTTAATACATGAAACTCCCCCTAAATGCATTCCCCCTTTACTTAAACATATATCTTTCTCCCCCTTTGACACCATCAAAAAGATTAAACAGGGTTTATAAGGCATGACATCAAGTCTAGAAGCAAAAATCAAAACACTAAAAACCTGATAAAATCAGTTTATTGCATGTACATCGATCATTCTATCGGTATGCGGTCGTACAAGAAATCGAATTTCGATTTTTAGATGAATTTCGAAATGCACTATAAATTCCAAAAAATTCAAAAAATAGTGAAATTGGGAGAACACATTTCTTTTATGGTTCTTTATAAATAAAAAATAGTTTTCTATGAAAAAACATTATATTTTCAAGGATTTCAAAAATCTAAAAGCTTAAATAACTAGTGTTTTGATCAAGTTTGTATCCATTTTAACACCTAGTTTTGCTTTAGATTGTTTCAAAACATGAATACACAGATTTTAAAGTAAGAAATTGTTTTGAAAACATATGAAATATCCAACCATGATCTTTGGGCAATATGTCTATGAATTAAACATAACCATTCCCCATGATTGGTCTATTATTGCTATTCTGATACTTTAAATGACCATCTAAATGCCATAGGCATTAGTGGACCATTAGTATCATCCTACCATCTCACCCATGCTAAGTTTTCAATCAAGGTAGCCTATGGTGAGTGTGAGATGTATCCTAAAGGTATTTTGTATATACTTAACCTTTAATTTCATGCAATTCTACCCAAGGTCAAGTAACATCCTAACAACCCACATGATCATAAAGACATATATGAATTAATTTTACATTATGATCATGAAACAAATGTATTCATCAAATTGTGATCATGCATTAGGTATTACATCATGATAATAAGGCAAATATCACCTAAAGCATGATTTATCTATTTATGGGTGCATTATCATCACCCAACACTATTTCAAAATATTGTCCCCATCCTAAGTCAACCAAAATATGATATAGGTAAATTCCATATGGTTGACTATCCTAGGATTTTCCTAACCCTTAAGGATGGATTTAGGAACCCAAAATAAATTCTTTCCTATGGGGTTCACTAAAAATTCCTTAGGGATCCATTTTCTAGCTATTACCTTCTTTTTATCTTGACCCCTAGCAATTAAGCATTTATAGGCCTTTTTATTTTTATTTTCCTATATCCTAGGCCTTTCTTATTGAAGCTTGCTCTTTGGCTCCCAATTATCATGTTAAGGGTATTGGAGCCTATTAATTTCTAGGGCCTTGGTCAAATGATCTACCTTTTCCCTTAGGCCCTATTTTCTTCCATACATGCATCATTAACATCAAATGCATATAGATCATGTGAGCATGCATCATCATGACTAGAAGAAATATTATCATTATCATTTAAGCATGCTTTTTCTAGTTTTTCTTCTAAGTCTTAATTTGATCTAGCATGCATTTATTTTCTTCTTTGCCCTAAACAAATCCTTAGTGAGGCTAGAAATAATTGACATAATTTTCTTGGGGGAAAGATTTGTTACCTCACTTGCAAATCCTCTTCCGATGATGAGGATGTGAAGAAGCTCCCCTTCACTCAGCTCTCCTCACTTGAGCTTGCTTCTTCATTTTGGAGGAGGAGGAGTCTAGGTCTCAAATGCCATTAGGGCAAGGTTTGAGTAGACATGTTCTTCCTCTTCTTGGATGAGGATGATGAAGAGGATCATCCCATGTCTTTTCTTTTAGTGCCTTTGCCTTCCTTTTCTTTGGCCTTCTTCTCTTCTTCCTTTTCTTCTTGCTCCCCTTCTTCTTCTTTTCTTCTTCTTCCTCCTCTCTTCTTTGCTCTTGTTAGGAGAGGACAATTATCCCTTATGTGTCCCTCTCCTTGGCAATTATAGCATATCACCTTCCCCTTGGTCTTCTCCTCCTATCATTAGATTTATTAAATTTAAAATTTTTCAAAGCACGTCTTACCTTCCATAACATGTAAGCTTCTTATGTGCTATCCATGGAGGAGGAGGAGGATGCTTCATCGGAGGAGGAGGGAGTCTCCATCTACTTCTTCCCTTTGTTGGCCATCAAATACTCTCTTGAAGGTTGAATTCTAGGCTCTTCTACTATTCCTTCAAGCCTTGTTTCTGGAGCTCCATGGTTGAGAAGAACTCCTCCAAGGTGCTCACTTCTAAGTTCTTGGACATGTAGAAGGAGTCCACCATAGAGCTCCATCTTGAGGACAGGGAAAGGCATCTATGCCTTCATTATCATATCCCGGTTGGAGAGTTTTCACCTACACTTGTCACCGGTTAGAATTTCTTTAAATCTAGAGTGTAGGGATTTTACCTTTCTCTCCTTTTCTAATTTGATATTGGATAATTGGGAGGAGGACATCTCTCCTTGCTAGCCTCGGATGTGCCTTCATGAATCTCTATTAGTTTCTCCCACATCTCCTTGGCTCTAGCACTCCTATCATTTACTTCTTGTTGAGTACATTGTAGAGGTGATGTTTGCTTTTGAGTTTGCCAAGTACTCTTCCCTTTGCCTCTTGCTCCACCTTGATTTTCCAATGGCTCCCCTTCTTCATCCCTAGGCATTTCGAAATCATTTTCCATAATTAAAGAATTTCAAATCGGTTTGAAAAATACCTCCATTCTCTCTTCCACCAAGAGAATTCTCCTTCAAACCGATGGATGAATGTTAGAGCCGCCATTCTTGAATGTGCTTATTGTGGCGGTTAGTCCTCAACAAGCTTTCCTTGGCTGATACCACTTGTAGAGGATCGATGATGTGTTGGCGGCTAGAGGGTGAATAGCCCTCTTTCGTTCGATGGAATTCGCTTGTCTACAAATAATATTAGCGTAGCAAAATACAACAATAATAATAAAGACAAGAAAGATGCTAAACAATACTAACAGAAATATAACATGGTTCACGATTG
Source organism: Wurfbainia villosa (assembly GCA_025175895.1). NCBI lineage: Eukaryota > Viridiplantae > Streptophyta > Magnoliopsida > Zingiberales > Zingiberaceae > Wurfbainia > Wurfbainia villosa. Next base: position 2,931,540 of record CM045992.1, read on the forward strand.
CCGCTAATCCACGATCGATTCATCCAGGTGAATCACTCCACCAATCACTATTGGTCTCCTTTAGCTAGGTGGAGGTAACCTCTTTTCAAACACTCCTTCTTACAATAGAATGTGAAGAAAACTAGGAGAAAGAGTTGAAAGCTTATGGGGCACTTTGGAGATCATTTAAGCAGCATTAGCCTCCCAAAGCCCCACACCTCTCTTTATAGAAGGGTTGATTTCTTCCCATTGACCACGCCATCGATTTGGCATCACTTCTCACTACAATGGCCTCCGACATGGATCCGGATTTATAGTCGATCTTGATCGATGTATCCATCGGTCGTGATGCCTGTAGTGCCGTCGGCTATGGAATGGCCCAAACCCTCACCGACCGATCGGCCTTCATCGTGATCATTGCCACGCCTAACGATCGACCTGGCTAAAAACCCATCGATCGGATACGGTCGAACCCATTCGACTCGAGCGATCATTTATCATTCCATGGCGGTCGTGATGTCGAAATCTCATCACACTTAGCCAAATGGCCAAGTTTCACCTAAGAGCACTACCCCTTCCCGGGTTACATTCGCTCCTCTCATCCCTTGAGTCCCTCGCCTTGAAGTTGTCTTGTCCCGTCCTCGGATCGCCAGCTCTGCTGCTCCTTCGCGTCTTGCCTCAGTCTACTTCCTCGACTTCACTCCAAGCTCCTCGTCCGGTCCCTCGGATGCTCCAAGCGCGACTTTAAAGCCATCCTTCACCGACTCAAGGGAGTCATGAGATGTACTTCGCCAAGGCTCCATGTGCAATTACTAAGTCTGCAAGACTCAACACACATATCAAATCCACACCTAACTTAAACCCTTTGCCACACATCAAAACCATATCAGGGTTGATTGCCCTAACAAAGAGACTCATTGGAAGGCTCCGAATTCTTCATTATATTACTCTAAATCCGATTGTTTTATTCTCTCTAACAATTCTCAACTTGTTGGATATTGGATAGTGATTGGGTGGAACTGATGAGAAAATCCGCTTTGCATTTCTTGAAGATGCAACATTTTCTTGGATGTAAAAAAATAACTTATTTTACTCTTTCCACAGAGAGTCGTTGTCATCCTCATGTGTTAGTCATGCTATATGGCTAAAAGTTTGCTAAAGGAGATAAGTTTGAATAAAATGAAGCAACTCAAATTTGCATTGACAACAAATCGACAATTGCATTGAGGAAGAATCATTATAACATCAAAGAAGCATATTGATGTTCGCTTTTATTCTATTCAACATGAAACAAAGATGTAGATCTAGTCTATGTGAAGACTAAAAATCAAATTGCGATATCTTTGTAAGCCACTAAAGTTTGAAGATTTCATCAAGATGTGGAATTTACTTGGAGTCACAAAATTAAGTTTAAGAGAGAGTGTTGAAAAGTAAACTTAATTATGGATAAAAATGATGAGGTGGCGATATGGATAAGATAAGAATTAGTCTTGTTGAAAAAGAAACTTAATTATGGATAGAAATGATGTGATGGATATGGATAAGAATTGGTGGAGATAGAATAGATGAGGTGGAAAGTTGATAAGAATGAAATAAAATGGTCTAGATTCAATGTATTTGAGGATATTGCTTATCGTTTATCCAATAAGTCTATAAATATATAATGTTTCTAAGAGATTGAAATGAGAAATTGAATAATTCATCTATATTGTATTTTTCTTCTTCCACGAATTTATTCTCTTTTTATTTTGTTCCAATATGACTAATACATAGTAGAGTTGTACCATAAACCCAGATAGTAATACTTTTTCATATTCATAGGTCTCTCAAACCATAACAAAATTCCTCTCTAAGCGCAAATATCTACCATGATATGGGGAGATTCTTCCATGTCCAAGGATCACTAGATGGAATTAATAGATCTTATCTATTATTCCATATGTGATGGGTAGAATGGATAACTAAAACACTCCCTAGTTATAGTGCGGATAAGATAGTGTATATGTAATGGCCATGAGTTAATCTTTCCTATAACCACATCGATCAAAGCCTTGTAATACAGGATTCTTCTTCAGCCTAGAGAATGCTCAGATATTTGAAAGGCAAGGTAGCATGCCCTCTTGAAAACCTAAGATTTATATTAAACTCCTCCATTATAAATGTAGACCATCCCCATCCATAAGCTAAGTTTGTGATCCTCTCTCTACACATCTAAGATTATGGTGGAACGTTATAGCAACCTTCTCAAGTGATAGTATCTCCATGCATAAACTAAATATCAGTGACAATGGATCCCTTATCGTGATCTCATACTCCATAGTAATGATCATAGACTCAACTATTGACTACAATCAAATATGTGGTCATAGTTGTCAATGCCCTAAATGTTTAAGAGAGAAATCATTGGTACTCAAGTGATATATATAGATAATAGTTTTGATATTTGATCAAATGAGTCTAAGTTAGATTTTAATGTAGTGTTTGATATGTATTTCTAAGTGTACAGATTTAAGAGGCATACAAAACTATTGACTCAAAGTTAGTATAGTATAAGACATTGAAAGCCCAAAGGATGAAGTATCGAAGATAGTCAAACTTAGCAAAATATAAATGAGAAGGATGCCATGAGAAGGAGTCCAATGGGCTCAATACATTTGAGAATGAGCTTGGTAGAAGAGTATATCAATGGGGCGATAGGTATACAAGGAGGAACTTTTGATACATCAGAAGAAGCTAAGAGGAAAAATTTTAAGATAAGATGTGGTGAGTAGAATTATGATCTTGTAATTGGGATGAGGTTAAAACTTAGTTAGTTACTAAGTTGTGTTGACTTAGTCGGAGTTTTAGATGATCAAATTGATTTCTAGGTGGTCGAAACTCAATCGATCGAATAACACATTCAATCGACCCATGCATAATGTTTTACCCAAATCTCTTTGAACATATTATTCCTAAGAATTGACACAGGTGTACAATAGATCTAAAAGTCACATGGATGGAGATCTTGATCAAGATCAATCTCTTGAAATTGATCCGATCTACTATAGAGTTGCCATGTTAGAAGACTTGCTCATGGATGAGGAGAAACGAGTCAACAATTGTGTCGATTGAATATAATTTTCGAGACATTTCATGGATGAGGTTAAACTAAGTTAGCCATTTTTAGTCGATCGAATAAGATATTTCGTGACAACGTGCTATCTATAAAGGTGATCAACTTAAGGTGGAGGTTATAAATGGAGACTAGAAGCTTGAGATTACACAATACGAGAGAAACAAGCCTCGAATTTTGCCTTTCTACTTTACTCAACTCTCTTATAACACTCAATTGTATAAGTTTTTTCTACATTGACTTTTTATCGAAGATGAAAAAATAATGGACAATGTTTATCGTAGATTTTGAGTCAATCTAGATGTTGTAAATCAAATAATTCTCAGTGTCATTGAAATATGCTTGTGTTTGTTTACTCCTTTATTTTCACTCGTGTGTGTTGATCCCAACTCTACACATCTTAAGCCAATAGTTACACTCTATAAAAGATTAGATCGTCAATCTAGTGGCTCTATCGATTTATTACTGTCCCCTACCTCTTCTCACATGAGTTCAGGCAAGGTGTTATCGAACCAATTAATGGGTTGATGGAGAAAGAAGAGAGGAGCATTCTCGCACTAATTGACACGGAAAACTAATGAAGGAATCAACACTAAGCAACAGGAGACACCGGTGAAATAAACGAATCTTGGGCATAATCATAGAGCGACAGGATGGATGAGAATCGCTATAATCACAGATCGGATACGGTCGGCATAATCATAGACACATGAGAATCTTGGCATAATCATAGAGGCAAATACATAAGTCTTGACCTCAATCCAGGTCATTCTAGAAGGAGAGTGATTGACTGACAAAGGCTATACCATCAGTGAGCTATAGACCTAAGTTAGTTTCACCAAAAGTGGATGGTCAGACTAACCTAGTTTCTGAAATGTAGATGAGGCTATGTATAGCAGAAGGAAGGTCCCCTAATATTAGGAGCCTTCGTCCTTGTAATGTAATTATTCTGTGGGACGTGGTGGCTTCGATGGGGATAATCCATGAGTAGCGATAGATCAGAAGGAGGATAAAGGAACAAAGAAGGATCCGCAATTATTGACAAGCAAGAGGCGAGATCACAAGGAGACTACACTACCTTAGAAGAAGGAGAAAGCGACCTTCATCATTCGTGTACTCTTTCTTGTATTGAGATTAAATTGTAAGAGGCTTTCTCTCCGCCTCGGAAGTTTCCTTCTGAAAGGAGTTCATAGTGGAAAGTGTACATTGTCGTGAAGAGCTCACCTCGTGGAGTAGGAATACTCATTAGAATCACGTTACATCTGTATTCTAGTTTTCTGTGATTATTGGTTTGCATTTCTTTGCTTCATCTTCTCATTTTACTATGCACTGTGAGAACCCCAACTTAAATTGCCTTTATCGCATTGAAAGGAGGTGAACGATTTTCCTATCATTTCCTCTGTAGGAACTTTATCCGTGATCTTAAGAGATACAATAATTGCCTCCTAGTGGAGGAACACCCATTACCATCTTACCTTGATTGAAGGCTCGGTGAATCGTTATTCTGGCCTAGAGAAAGAAGAAGGCCGATATCTTCATCCTCATTAGGAGAACCTTCTTAGGCCCACAGAAATGCCTTCTCCATTGACCATTAATGTTGAAAGCGCACAGAAGGACTTGAGCACCTTAGAATACTATACCCTCTTACTCTAAAGAGCGATGAAAGTGGTGACCAGGCCTCATGTATAGACATCCTTTTACCATGGACATCCTCTCTAAAATCATCATCTTGAACCCATAGATAAGTACAATGGCTCGGCGGATCGAGCATCTCTTGATTAATGGAGCACTCGCTCCAGTATATCGATGCCCTCAGTCTAGTCTTGACTACCTTAGCTTCGGCACAAAAATGTTTAATACTCTCTCAGATCCATCACTTGTTTATGATTTTAAATGTTTAGAAGAGTTAGCTCAAGGTGTATAAACATGATGCTCTATCTTGATGCACATCATAGGCCTCGAATCACTCGGTATCTTCATTTACCTCTGCGGCTAGTATTCAAGATCAGAATCTTTTAAATCGCCATTCATGGGTGAATGAAGGCCCCTTCTCGATTCCTTTTGAGACAACACCTAATAGCTATGAGAGTTGTTAAGTTAATAATTCATCCTAGAGGAAGGGTGAGTCTTAAATGAGTCTTTATTGGCCTATAAGAACTATCGTAGTATTCGAGGTTATGCGCGACTTCGGAGGCTCCTAGGCCTCCTATTATTATAACCGCCTGTCTTGATTACAAATTATGGCGAGCACCTCCTCCAAGGACTTGGAAGAGCAAGATGGAATTCTATGATCGCAGGTCTCACCCTTAGGATATAGGAGAATACCACGTTAATTTTTACGCCAATATCTATGGAGTATGGACTAGTGGTTGATGTTTCAAGCTACAGAGGAAATTTGGATCGCTTTCTGACGCATACCCACAATTGCGGTTTGAAGGAGAGGCGATGTGAGAACAACGACCCAATCTATATTGTACTTCGTTCGGTGCGTATTGCTACAAATTGCAGCATTTGATCGAGGGCTCGTCGGGTAGGGCCTCATCCAATCTAAATAACGCTCCCACAGGTTATCCATGTTATATAGAGGACCCGATGGGGACTCCAACCGGCGTGGAAGTCATACGCCGTCTCATGGAGAATCTAGCCATCATCACCGACTGAAACCGCGCTCGTGTCATTCGGGGAAGATCTTCAAGGTGTCCTCGCCCACTGCCTTAGTTATCCGAATATCCCTAGCCAATTACGAAGTGGCTGTTAGGAATCATCATGCTTCTCGGGACTCATCGGCTCCCATGTCCCCGTTTAAAAATTTTCACTAATGAAAACTAATCCGGATGGGATGAGTTTCCTAAGCACAACCAATTCGTCGTGCCAACGACTCGAGCGATCGCTTGAACAAACTTGTTATTCAAGCAATCAACTCTTCTAGTCGGTTAACGAAAGAGGCAGCGGATGGATCGCCGGTTTTTGTGTTTCTTATCGGGGTCCATGATTATACAAATACATACAAATGTAAACTAGTATAATCAACACATACATAAAGTAAGCATCCACACAAAACATGCATATAATTGAAAAGCAATTATAAACATAATACAAAAGAACATTAATCAAAATAAACAAGATTATACCTCTTGATCTTCTATTGTATGTCCTCCCTCCTTTTGGACGTCGTGTGGGCGACGATCTACCAAAAGTTGAAGCCTCCTAGATCATCAATCTTCCTTTCCTTGTTCACTAGGAACAAAGGAAGATCCTAAAACAAAACTCATCTTCCTTTCTAGAACCGGCCACCAAGTCAATAAACTCGATGTTGCCGCCGGCCAAGGAAGATCAAATGGAGTATGGAAACCAACCAAAAGAGAAACAACAAGGGCATGGGCGCCGGCCAACACTTGGAGAAAGGAAAGGAAAACAATCCTCCTCCTTGTTGCTGCCCAAACCCTAGACAAAGCTCTCCCAATTTACCATGGATGAAGGGAAGGAGAATAGGTTGAGCTTTGGCCAAGGTAGAGGGAACAAGGATAGTGGTCGGCCAACACTTAGAAGGAAGAAGAAAAGGATCTTCATCTTCTTGTTGCCGCCCACCCTAATCCCAAAACCCTAACCCTAGCCGCCCAACCCCAATCCTATCCCATCAAGGATTTGATTGCTAAGGAAGCTATCCTAATGCCATCCAACCTAAGCCATCGAAGGAAGGGAGAAGCTTGGGCGCCGGCCAAACCAAGGAGGAAGGAGGAAGAAGGGTTGCCAGCCACCATTGGGAAGAAGAAGAAGAGGCTTCTTCTTCTTGTTGCCGCCCAACACCATGAACCAAACCCTAACCCTAACCTCCTCCTATTTCTTGCCGCCCAAGCCACCTTATCTCAATTAGTTTTTTTTCTTTTTCATCATTCCCTACTTGCCGCCCAAACCTAAGCCCATATATATAGAGTTAGGTTTAGGCCTTGGTTTAATCTCCTCCATTGGTTCTAGGGATTTAATCTCAACCGTCGGATCTAGGGTTTCATCCCAACCGTCGGATCTAGGGATTTAATCTCCACCGTCGGATCTAGAGTTTTGTTTTCCATCATTGGATCTAGGCTTCATGAAGTGTTAATAGGCTACAATAGGGACCATGAGGAGTTGGATCTTGGCCACCCGATGGATCGGAACCACACAAACTTGATCCATCAATGATGTTCCATTCCACTAGAGGATCATCATTGAACTACCTCACCAACCCCCATAAATTAATATGGGCTCCATATATTATTTGTACATCCATCTCCCCATGTTTAAGATATCGAATGTCCGTCAATTGATTGATTTACTGACCATCAATCAATTAACATCTAACTCCTCGAGTAGTACCACTCAACCTTATCATCATGTTGACTAAGTCAACCTATAGGGTTTACATGATGAACCTTATGAGCTCCTCAAGGGGACATCATCAACCTAATATATAGGACACGGTTTCCTCCTATAATCAACGGCACACCATGTAAATAATATCATTTCCCAACTTACCGGACATATTGATTTAATCTATAGAAATCTCACCCTTTGGTAAATCAAAGAAATAAATACTAAGTACATGTGCCCGTTATTATATCGGGATTAAGAGCATGTACAACATAATATCCGAGGTCCGATTCAATTATGTAGTCAGCAATAAATTGAATCACCTCTATGTCGGTCCTGCTCAATACACCTAAGTGTACTAGTGTAACTCTATGTTCAAGACAAAACAGTACCAAGCTACACTACAACCATGCCAATGGTTTGTCCAAAACCATCTTGGTTGTGAGCCTCTACTTATACTCTACAAGGGACTAATAACATGATATTCTGTGCCACACCCAAGCACCATGTTATCTACAGTGTAAAGTATTAGACAATATGCACACATATAATAAATATAAAGTGCAAACAATGATCATGTGATTCTTATTTCAAAATAAAAATGTTCATACAAAAGAGCTAGGCTTTCAGTATACATCCCAACAATCTCCCACTTATACTAAAAGACTATGCTGTCATCATACTGCCATACATCTGATTCCCCTTCCCTCCACATGCCTATCAAAGCTCTCGCCAGAAGGGCCTTGTGAAAGGGTCTACCAGGTCATCCTCTGATGCAATCTAGGCGACAACAACTTCTACCTCCTTTACGATTTCTCGTATCAGGTGGTACTTATGCTCTATGTGTTTACTAGACTTATGGGCTCGTGGTTCCTTCGAGTTTGCAACTGCACCATTATTATCACAATAAATTGATATAGTTCTGGGCAAACCAGGAATCACATCCAAGTCCATCAGGAAGTTCCTGAGCCACACAGCTTCTTTGGCCGCCACAGGGGCTGCCACATACCCAGCTTCTATGGTAGAGTCCGCCACGCATTTCTACTTGACACTCTTCCATACTATGGCTCCACCTCCAAAAGTAAACACAAAACCCGAGGTAGACTTACTGTAGTCCCTATATGATTGAAAATCAAAATCCGTGTAACCCACAGGGAGCAATTGGTCTGCCCGGTAAACTAGCATATAATCTCTAGTCCTTCTCAGGCACTACAATATATGCTTTACCGTAGTCCAATATCCCTGTCCTTGATTACTCTGATATCTGCTGACCATGCCCATGGCAAAGCAGATATCTGGCCTCGTATAGAGCATCGCATACATGAGGCTTTCTACTGCCGAAGCATAAGGAACCGCCTTCATCTCCTCTATCTCCTTTGATGTTGGGACACATCTCTTTAGATAAAGGTACTCCATGCTTAAAAGGTAGAAAACCTTTCTTGGAGTTCTGCATGCTAAAACGAGCAAGATTGTGTCTATCTATGAAGCTTGGGATAAGCACCACATCCTTTTCCTGTGATCCCCTATAACCTTGATCCCAAGGATGTGTCCTGCTTCTCCCAAGTCCTTCATATCAAACTATTTGGACAACCATACCCTTACGTCCGATAACACTTCGATGTTGTCGCCAACCACCAAAATGTCATCTACGTATAGTACAAGAAATACCACTACGTTTCCGTCACATCTCTGTTGGATCAAAAGTGTCGCTAGAGGGGGGGGTGAATAGCGATACGATGTCGTTAAAAAACTTTTGCAATAAGTAAAAAGCAAGTAGAGAGTGCACAGCGGAAATATAAAGTAGACAAGATATTTTTACGTGGTTCACAATCTTTCGATTGCTAATCCACGGCCCTAGTGATCCTTGATCACGTACGGAGGGCAATTCACTAAAACCACTCCTCCTCGTTGGAGGTAGGAGCAACGATTACAAAAAGAAATCAAGGCAAAGGGACACTCCCCCTTTCCTTGTTACGATTAAAGCACAAAGACAATTTAAAGAAGTAGAACTTAAATAAATATACCGACAACTCTTATAAGTAGAAGATGTAGCTTTCGTTGTCGGCGGCACTTCGTCGTAGCAAATGTGAGTAGTAGTAGCGGCGTTACGACGGCGTGTTGAGAGCTCTTGAATTCTTGTTTTTGCTTGGCTTGAACATGTCTATTTATGGATATTGATCTATGAATTTAGACATAGGTAGTGTCCAAGGTGAGGTTCTTATCCCCCAAGACTTGTTCATCCACATCCTTTGCGCCAACTCAAGGATGAGGTGTTTCATCCAACCACCTTGTGCCACCTCCAACCTCCATGTGCGCCAACTCAAGGATGAGGTGTTTCATCCAACCACCTTGTGCCACCTCCAACCTCCTTGGGCGCCAACTTGAGGATGAGGTGTTTCATCCAACCACCTTGTGCCACCTCCAACCTCCTTGTGCGCCAAATCAAGGATGAGGTGTTTCATCCAACCACCTTGTGCCACCTCCAACCTCCTTGGGCGCCAACTTGAGGATGAGGTGTTTCATCCAACCATCTTGTGCCAACTCACCTTATTTTGGGCGTCCACCACAAGGAAGCTTGGTGATGGTTTGGATGTCCACCTTGATGCCACATCACCCTTTGTACCAAAACACGAGTCAAGTCCAAATTCACCCCCTTGAAATTCGAGCTCTTCTCGAGGCTGGAACTTGACTAGCAGTTGACTGTAGTCAAAGGGTTTTGGACTGCAGTACAAGTTAGCTTAAAATATAGAACTTCCATTGGAGGTATTGGGTCGGATCTACGCTTAACGACCTTGCTTCGCTTTCACACGAGCTTACCTTGTAGCCTCGCTTCCGGTCTTCACCCGAGTACCTCGGCTTCCTCCGAAGTCCCTCTGGCGTTGCCCGACCACCTCGGTTCCCACCGGGTGTCGCAGACCTTCCGCTCAACTTTAGCATTTCTGCACACTTAATTGAGCTCGTAAGATAACAAATATACCCTTAACTATTGAGCCTTTTGCCATAATCAAAATACCGGTTCGACTTTGGTGCCCACTGCACCAACAATCTCCCCCTTTTTGATTCATGGCAAACCGACACAAAAGTTAAGGAAAAATTAAGCATAACAGTAAGCTAGCATAATGATTAAGCATGAATGAGCTAGCATAAAGATTAAATATGAATGAGCTAGCATAATGATTAAGCATGAATTAGCTAGCATAAAGATTAAATATGAATGAGCTAGCATAAAGATTAAATATGAATGAGCTAGCATAATGATTAAGCATGAGTGAGAAATATTATTGTTTCAAGTTCTCCCCTTTGAGGTAACCTCCCCCTTGACCGAAGGTGAGTTCTTGAAAAATAATTTTACTCCCCTTAATAGTTGATTAATTAAACGGAATTACTTAATATAAAAGTTAAGAATTTTGTTTACTTTCTTCCTTAATTTTGTGAATTTCTCACCATTTTGCATTAACTCAAAATGTTTGTAAATTTATTTTAAGGTTTGTAAGTCCAAGCAAGTTCCCAATATAAATATATATATATATATTTTTTAAAATAATAATAAGCTTGAAAATATGTTCATCTAAAATGTACAACTCGGTTGGACTTGATTGATATAGAATGATCAATAAGTCTTGAAGGAGTTGATTAATTTAAATAATTATACTCCATGGTTCATGTCGATGCTTGAATCTACATACGGAACCGGGAGTAAGGTCCTAACATCTCACGCCCGTCTCGTGGCTAAGTACACAAACACATTAGTCCTATGTGTTGTGAGATGTGTTAGCTCCTTAAATCTATAGGTATATGATTTCTAAGGTAAGACTTAGGCTAATTTCATAAAAGAAGCAAAAGTAGAGTACATATATAGAAAAATTTAAATCCTACTCTATTACGCACATACCTAACTTTCGTCTTAATAAACTAAATTCGGCCGGGTAGTGGTTTGGTGAAGATGTCCGCTAGGTTTGATTTGGACTCAACATACTCTAGTTGTATAGTTCCATTAGTTACATGTTCCCTAATGAAGTGGTGTTTAACTTCTATATGTTTTGTCCTAGAATGACATATTGGATTTTTAGTTAAGTTAATTGAACTAATGTTATCTATGTAGGTTTTAATGTTGTTAAAGATTAAGCTAAAGTCTTGGAGAGTGTGCTTCATCCACGGGATTTGAGACACACTCACCCATCATAGCGTATTCCCGGTGGTAGATAAGGCAGCATAATCGCTTCCTCTTGCACCAACTTACTAGACTCGTAGGGATTTGACAACAACCACTCGTGCTCTTTCTATCGAGTTTACTACCGGCATAGTCGGTCGGAGTAGCCGATTAGATTAAACTCGGTAGATCTAGGGTACCAAATACCTACGTTTAGCGTGCCCTTTAGATATCTAAGGATAAACGCTTGACTAGGGTTAGGTGAGACTCCTTGGCACAGGTTTGTAACCTTGCGCACATACTACCTGCATGAATAAAATGTCGGTCGGCTCGCGGTTAAGTATAGGAGACTTCTATTAACGCTCTATAGTATTTTTAGGTCAGCGGGTTTTCCTTCTACATCTTCGTTTATATTAACATTAGTTGCCATAGGTGTATTGATTATTTTAGCATCTTGCATTCCAAATCGATTTATTAAGTCCTTAGTATATTTTTGTTGATGTAAATATATTCCATCTTTAGTTTGTTTAATTTGTAAACCTAAGAAGAAACTTAACTCTCCCACTAAATTCATTTCAAATTCACTTTCCATAAGTGAGATGAATTAGTTTAGCGAGGATCGAGTTGGTAGTTCCAAAATTATATCATCTACATAGATTTGGGCTATAAAGATTTCTTTTCCTACGGTTTTAACGAATAAGGTTGGGTCGACTAAACCTTGGTTGAATCCTTTGGACTTAAGATAGATCGAAAGCCTTTGTACAAGCTCTTGGGGCTTGTTTGAGTCCATATAGGGCTTTCTTAAGTCTAAGGACATGGTCGAGGTTTATCTAGATTTTGAATCAGGAGGTTGGTAGCGTAAACTTCTTCCTTAATGTATCCATTCAAAAATGCTGACTTGACATCCATTTGAAACAATTTAAAACCTCGATGTGCGGCATATGCTAACAACATTCGGATGGACTCTAGTGCAGCTGAGGCGTAGGTCTCATCGTAATCTAAACCTTCGACTTGACTAAACCCTTTTGCGACTAACCTAGCTTTATTTCTAACTACTTCACCTTTATCATCAAGTTTATTTGAAATACCCACCTTGTTCCAATAATTGATTTTTCTTTAGGTGGTGGTACTAATTCCCGGACTTCATTTCTAGTGAATTGAGCTAGCTCTTCTTGCATAGCAATAATCGGTCGGGATCAAGAAGTGCTTGTTCAATAGTTTTGGGTTCGATTTTGGAAATTGCGAGATTTGACTAAGGTTTCGATATGAAGCTCTAGTTGAACCCTAAATTTGGATCACCTATAACTTGATTGATAGGATGATTTGTTTGAGTCTTAGTGTGACTCGGGTTAGGGTCATCTATCACTTGGTCGATAGGATGACTTGGGTGAGTTCTAGTTTGACTTGGGTTAGAGTCATCTATCACTTGGTCGATAGGATGACTTGGGTTAGGGCAGATTCAAGTTCAAGATCGAGTCGGGTTCGCTATAAGTTGATTTGCTAGTTGGTTTTGTTAAGGATTGAGCGGGTTCGTGTCCTTCGTCGAAAACTATATTAATGGTTTCTTCGACTCTAAGAGTGTCGTGATTGTATACCCTATAAGCTCTCTTGGTGGTTGAGTATCCTAGAAAGGTTCGATGAGGTTTTGGATTTGAATTTCCCTAGGTAATCCTTAGTGTTTAAGATATGTACCTTGCATCCAAATACCTAAAGTACTTGATGTTCGGTATTTTATCGTGATAAATCTCGTACGAGGTCTTTTGGTGCCTCTTTACCATAAGGATCCTATTTTGGACATAGCAAGCCGTACTAACGGCCTCTGCCCAAAATCTATCGGGTAGGTTATACTCGTTTAACATTGTCCTAACATTGTCCTAGCGGCTTCTTGTAGGGTTCTATTTTTCCGTTCGACTAACCCATTTTGTTGTGGGGTTCTAGGACATGAAAACTCATGGTGGTATCCGTTTAGGTTACAATCAGTAAACACTTTGTGGTTTTGAATTCACCACCATGATAAGCTTCTAAGTCTTTTAATCTTAAGGTTCTTTTGATTTTGATTAACCTACAAAGATTGATTAGTTGGTCTAGGGTATCATTTTTATGTTTGATAAACCTAACCCAAGTAAATCTAGAATAGTCGTCAATTATGACTAAGCAAAATTGACTACCATTGAGTGACTTAGCTCCATGTGAATCAAATAGATCCATGTGTAGGAGCTCAAGAACACTTTTGGTTCGTTCTTGATTAGTTAATTGATGTTGTGTCCTAGATTGTTTACCTTGTTGACAAGCATTACATATTTTATTATCCAAGTTGTTTAGTTTAGGCAAACCTATAACCAAGCCACTCTCGACTCATCTTGTGGGCCGAGTCTTGGGTGCGAGTGTCAGAGTCTTGATTGCCATAACCAAGATTCCTCTTCTTGTGTCATAAGACACTTGGTTGAGGAGTTGGGTAAATTTATTGTGTAGATGTTGCTACTCCTAGTTCCTTTAAGTATTATTTTAGATGTTGCATTTATTTTGATTACGCATTCATTTTCTAGAAATATGACCTTATAATTGTTATCACACAATTGGCTTACACTAAGTAAATTATATTGAAAGTTTTCTACTAATAAGACATTTTGAATTGTAAAGTTAGAGTTGAGCTCAATATCACGATCCGATGATTTTGAGCTTGCGTTATTCGAAGGCTACCGATCCTTGTCGTTTGAATCGTAACCGAAAATTTGAGTTGATCCGGTCATGTGTGGAGCAACCAGCATCCAACATCCATTGATCCTACACATAAGGTAGTTGGATCGGATATTGGAATTACTAAAGGGTTGTTTGTAAGTTTTAAACCTAAATCATCTCACCAATATCTACATGATCAAAACATGTTATTCCTATGTGTTATTGTGAGATGACTTTCAATTTACTTGATTAATTTTAATGAATTTAAATTAACCAACATTAGGTTAGATTCGGATTTAGTCTAAGCTCATCAAGTAATCTTTTCAAGAGATTAGCTTCAGGTCGTGGCGAGCCGCGAGGCCTTCTTTGATCGGAACAACGACCACTTCCTTAGACAAAGCTAATTTCAAGAAATTGATAACTCGACTTACTTGAGACTACGTCTTGGTCTAACTAGTTATTTTTGAAAAGAGGCTCCCAGGCTCAATCTTTTAAAGGATTTTAGTTGGTTTATTTTTGAAAAGAGGCTCCCGAGGCTCAATCTTTTCGCAGGATTTTAGTTGGTTATGAGTCCTATCTAACCATTCTAAAAATAAAGGAAAAACTAAGCATGCAATTTCTAAGACTTAACAAAAATACATTTTGTATTGGCTCCCCACGGACCATTGAATCAGTGGGTCTATTCACATAGTGAATTTGGTCCTTAGGAACCCAATACATGTTAGATCCTAAAGTTGAAATCAAAGTGGTCTTAGGGACCCATGCTTGGACATTTTTCTTATGTTGGTTTACTATAGACATATATGACTTATTGGTTGTATTTGAGTTAAACCCGAGTCGGCCTTGTTGTACCACGGCCCTTTGTGATCCAAGTAAGAGGTCAAGTCCCTTGGATCCCAAAGTGAACCTTTCCAACGTGTTCCTAAGGTCTTGACTTGTGTTTTCAAAAGCGAGTTCTCAACTTCAAGCTTTTCAGAGTTGAGTCCTCCTCTTGAATCTGAGTAGTCGAAGAGGTTAGGGAGACCTCATGTTTGAGAAGGTTAACCTCCTCAATTAGGGTCTCGACCTTGGACTCGGACTTAGCTAGTTTCTTATTTAAAAATTTAATTGCACCATACAAAGTATTAAGTAACGACCGACTTACCCTTAATGATTCTTTTGAGCCAGGATCACGGATCCGTGGCTTGTCTTGAATGGAAGCTCATCGCCGGATTCGGACTCGGACTCTTCTTGGTTTGAGTCGTGCTCGGTCGGCTTAGCCATTAGAGCTTGGATATCGTCTTCTTCCTCCGACAACTCCTCCCAAGTAGCGTTTAGCGCTTTCTTGGTCTTTGATGCGTTATTCTTTAGCTTTGGGCACTCGGACTTGATGTGGCCAAGAACTGTTGCACTCATAGCATCTAAAATTAGAAGTATTTGAATTAGGTTTAGGCTTACCTTGAGTTGTTGGTCGTTTTAGTCTCTTGATCATCTTAGAACTAGATTGACTAGTTCGGATTCTATTCGAGTCTACTTCCGATTCGGACTCGTCTTCTTCCTTCGGGGTGGCTTGCTTGCGGGCTTCTTCTTCTTGGAACACTGCAACTAACGCAATACTCTTCTCGGCACGGACCCGTTAGTTTGCTCATGTAATTCAAGTTCGAAAACAATTCGTCTAACCTAATTTTAGAAAGGTCCTTGGAGACCTTGTAGGCATCGACCATGGATGCCCACAAGGTGGTCCTAGGAAGCGAGTTAAGAGAATACACGATAAGGTCGCGATTCTCGACCTTTTGTCGATGGCATGGAGTTGGTTGGCGATGTCTTGGATCTGAGCATGTAGTTGAGTTGCGGTCTCGTTTTCCTGCATTTTCAAGTTATACAATTTATTTAAAGTAAATCTCTTTTACATACCTTCGTGTCGTCGGTGCCTTCGTGTAGTTCCACTAGCTTGGTCCATAAGTCCTTTGCACTAATGAAGGGCGATTGAGCTCTTCCTTGGACAACCACATTGCAAGATTTGAGTTGCCTTGGCATCGGCTTCTACTTGTTTTTCATGGAATTTGACCATTGATCGTAACCCAAAGATTCACCATCTTCATTAATAGGAAGTGTGAAACCGGTTTGGATTACGATCCACATCTCGATTTGGGTTTTAAGAAAGCATTCCATCCGACCCTTCCAATAACGAAAGTCATTACCGTTGTAAAACGGGGGTCAGGCGGTGCTAAACCCTTCGAGATGGGCCATTTAAAAACAAGAAGAAGAACGACGAAAAGAATCTTGCAAAACACACACGGAAAGAATATTCCAAGACTTTCGTCTTGGATTAGTAATCTTGAGAAGTAAAAAGATATATAAAATGTAACTTGCAAAAAGAAATAAACAATCAAATGCGAATGTCGTTGAAGTTCCGGAGGACAACCTTACTCGGGATCTAACCCGAAGGACAACCTTATCCGGATCCTAAAGCCTCTAATGCAATTCTATATGTAGGAGAAGATAAGCAAGTGAAATGATTATACGAAAACAGAAATAAATAAATAAAAAATCTGTAAAAAAAAAGAAAAACAAAGCTAGATTGGTGGTTTCACCGAATCTTAGCGCCCCCGGCTCTGATACCAATTGTTGGATCGAAAGTGTCGCTAGAGGGGGGGGTGAATAGCGATACGATGTCGTTAAAAACTTTTGCAATAAGTAAAAAGCAAGTAGAGAGTGCACAGCGGAAATATAAAGTAGACAAGATATTTTTACGTGGTTCACAATCTTTCGATTGCTAATCCACGGCCCTAGTGATCCTTGATCACGTACGGAGGGCAATTCACTAAAACCACTCCTCCTCGTTGGAGGTAGAACACGATTACAAAAAGAAATCAAGGCAAAGGGACACTCCCCCTTTCCTTGTTACGATTAAAGCACAAAGACAATTTAAAGAAGTAGAACTTAAATAAATATACAGACAACTCTTATAAGTAGAAGATGTAGCTTTCGTTGTCGGCGGCACTTCGTCGTAGCAAATGTGAGTAGTAGTAGCGGCGTTACGACGGCGTGTTGAGAGCTCTTGAATTCTTGTTTTTGCTTGGCTTGAACATGTCTATTTATGGAT
The DNA here is from genome assembly GCA_025175895.1 of Wurfbainia villosa. Classification (NCBI taxonomy): domain Eukaryota; kingdom Viridiplantae; phylum Streptophyta; class Magnoliopsida; order Zingiberales; family Zingiberaceae; genus Wurfbainia; species Wurfbainia villosa. Next base: position 2,948,892 of record CM045992.1, read on the forward strand.
ATTGATCTATGAATTTAGACATAGGTAGTGTCCAAGGTGAGGTTCTTATCCCCCAAGACTTGTTCATCCACATCCTTTGCGCCAACTCAAGGATGAGGTGTTTCATCCAACCACCTTGTGCCACCTCCAACCTCCTTGTGCACCAACTCAAGGATGAGGTGTTTCATCCAACCACCTTGTGCCACCTCCAACCTCCTTGGGCGCCAACTTGAGGATGAGGTGTTTCATCCAACCACCTTGTGCCACCTCTAACCTCCTTGTGCGCCAACTCAAGGATGAGGTGTTTCATCCAACCACCTTGTGCCACCTCCAACCTCCTTGGGCGCCAACTTGAGGATGAGGTGTTTCATCCAACCACCTTGTGCCAACTCACCTTATTTTGGGTGTCCACCACAAGGAAGCTTGGTGATGGTTTGGATGTCCACCTTGATGCCACATCACCCTTTGTACCAAAACACGAGTCAAGTCCAAATTCACCCCCTTGAAATTCGAGCTCTTCTCGAGGCTGGAACTTGACTAGCAGTTGACTGTAGTCAAAGGGTTTTGGGCTATGATACAAGTTAGCTTAAAATATAAAGTACGATGGTTCTAACCATCTGATCTCGACCTAGACCTTCCATTGGAGGTATTGGGTCGGATCTACGCTTAACGACCTTGCTTCGCTTTCACACGAGCTTACCTTGTAGCCTCGCTTCCGGTCTTCACCCGAGTACCTCGGCTTCCTCCGAAGTCCCTCTGGCGTTGCCCGACCACCTCGGTTCCCACCGGGTGTCGCAGACCTTCCGCTCAACTTTAGCATTTCTGCACACTTAATTGAGCTCGTAAGATAACAAATATACCCTTAACTATTGAGCCTTTTGCCATAATCAAAATACCGGTTCGACTTTGGTGCCCACTGCACCAACAATCTCTTGTATACACAAGACTCATCCGAACTTTGAATAAATCCATAAGACTGATTTACCTCCTCAAAGTGGATGTTCCAAGACCTCGAAGCTTGCTTCAATCCATAAATGGACCGATTAAGCTTACATACAAGATACTCTTTGCCCTTAGTAATGAATCCCTCTGGTCGCTTCATGTAGATGTTTTCCTCAAGACTTCCATCAAGGAAAGCTGTCTTGACATCCATATGCCACACCTCGTAATCCATATGAGCTGCTATGCATAAGAGCTCTCAGACCTGACTTGAATCTATAGATTCAATCTCAGTATTCATTGCACTTTGCCAAGATGTTGCATCTATATCTTGGATTGCCTTGTCGTATTTTCAGGGATCAGGTTCATGTTCGCCAGGGACCAAATCAGAAGATTCTCCCAAGAACATGAATCTATTAGGCTGACTCACAACCCTCCCACTACGACGAGGTATCACCTGTGTATCCTCTGTGACACGCGGTGCAGTGACATGTGGTATGTCCTCTTGTACCGGTGGTACTAAAGAAGTGACTTCCCTTTTAACTCCTCTAGAATAATTTTACCCGTGGGCTTGTGGTTCATCACATAGTCCTCCTCTAGAAATCTAGCATTCGTACTAACGATCACCCTCTGATCTCTAGGACTATAAAACAAACCACCCTTTGTTCCCCTAGGATAGCCAACAAACAAGCGCACTTCTGTACGAGGTTCCAACTTACCAGCATCAACCTTTAGCAGATGTGCTGGACTCCCCCATATCCGAATGTGTCTTAGACTAGGCTTCCGTCTAGTCCACAACTCTGTGGGAGTAGAAGGCACTGATTTAGATGGAACCAAGTTTAGAATGTACACCGCCGTATCTAGAGCATATCCCCAGAACGAATCTGGCAAGTCAGAATAACTCATCATCGATCTAACCATCTCCATAAGAGTCCTATTCCTTCGCTCCGCTACACCATTCTACTGGGGTGTGCCAGGTGCAGACAATTGGGATTGAATCCCAGTCTCTGATAAGTAATTCCTAAACTCTCCCAAGAGGTATTCACCACTACGATCAGATCGTAGTGTCATCTTGAATAATTGTCTATGAAAAAGATGAAATATTCAAAACTACCTCTTGCCTGGATTGACATAGGACCATACGAATCAGAATGAACCAATTCCAACACATCTTTGGATCTATACCCCTTGGCCTTGAAAGGCCTCTTGGTCATCTTACCCTCCAAGCAAGATTCGTAGGTTGGGAGATCCTCCACCACTAATGAACCCAAAGGTCCATCAGCTATCAACCTTTGAATTCTACTTAGGTTAATATGACCAAGCCTAAGATCCCAAAGATATGTTTGGTTCATCTTCGAAGGTTCTTTTCTCTTATTAGACTTAGAAGATGAGTTAATAACTTCTATTTGCATCATGGGAGCTTGTGGTTCAAATTATAAATTTCCTATCTATGTACCTGAATAGATAATGTCCCTATTCCTTTTATAACATATCTGTCATCAAAAGAAATAGATTATCCATCCATAATTTAGAAACTGAAATCAATTCTTTCTAAATAATGGTACATAAAGAAAATTTCTAAGAACCACAAACTTTATTTTTCTCAAAAGATAAATAAAACATCTCCCACTGCAATAGCCACCATCTTCATGGCATTGCCTAAGTAAATGGTAATATCCCCTTTAGCTAGTCGTCGGGTTTTCTGGACCCCCTGCAAAGTATTGCAGATATGATTAGTGGCTCCCATATCTACACACCAGGTGCCGGTAGATAACACCGCTAACCATGTTTCAACGACTAGACCAAAGGTTATATCTTTGTTCTGCTTCGGACTGGGATAGTCCTTCTTCCAATGTCCATCCTGCTAGTAAGTGAAGTACTTGCCTTTCGGCTTCTTCACTCCTCCCTGAGATCCTCCCACCACATTTGCTCCACCTTGTTTCTCCTTCTTCTTGCCTTTCGGTTTAGAAGTAGAAATCTTTTTGAGCAACCATGGCTTGAGGATACTCTTCGAAGAGTGCATACATGCACTTCCTAGCAGATAAGACAATATCTGGATTCTTTTCCAATCAACATTATTTGGGTACAGTAAGTTTGTTTCCTTTAGTATTATAATAAGTGGATTGAAAGTCATTTTTGAAAATCCTAAGAATCACAATGATCAAAATATTAGATTTCAAATATTATTGATTCCTCAAAACAATAAAATTTCGAAATCAACCAATACCTCAAAACACCAAGAATATCGCATGCCACGATAGTGTGGACGTATACGAATTCTACATTTGTAAGAGGAGGGTTTACCCATTAATTTTATTATCTTGTCAAGCTTACTTTTTGACAAATAAAATTAATAGTTGGTTCCTCTTTGGCCCTACAAATAAAAGCAGTGACTCCGATGGGGAGGATACTTTTTATTTGCATCTAAGTATGCACCATTACACGATACTAAGGGAATTATCTCGGATTATGTGCCTTACCGATGTGGAAGTACACACGATCCTAAACAATTTTTTATAACCATTATTTGACCTAGTGATCCGCAAACAAACTCATCCGATGGGGAGGAAGGCACTCAGAGCCGACGCGCAAGTTTGTTGCATCACACGTCAAATTGTAATGGAGGCCGCGGGAATTAATTAAAATATCTCTCTCCCACTTAGTAAATTGAAAATGAGGAATTTTCAAGCACACACAACATGCATATAAAACAAATCAGCAATAAATATGGAAAAAAATAGAATTTTTCCAACTATTATGCCATTGTTCTCCAATATGCGTCCCGTCGTGTCGCCACCTCGTCCGCTCCATCTTTTCCCGTGCGCAAGTCACCAAAGAGATCCGAGCCAAGATAAACTATTTTAATTTACATCCATCGATCCTATACTCCACGAAGGAGTGTACAAATAATCTAGATCGAAAGTAAACTAAAATGAGTGGCTAAACAATATCGTATTTAATTACAAAAATTAAATACTAATCTAGCCTCGTCAACCCCGAGGATTCAAATAATAAATATTTACACACATACAATCACATACACACATATGTCCATAATAGTCGGATCTTACGCCTGCAACCAAAGAGTTAAACTACGCATATCCTACTATTATCCGACACATATAATATATGAAAAAGTGCATAAAAATAACCGAATCCAAAACACACAAAATCGGAAACCGTGGCTATGATACCAATTGTTGGGAATCATCATGCTTCTCGGGACTCATCGGCTCCTATGTCCCCGTTTAAAAATTTTCACTAATGAAAACTAATCCGGATGGGATGAGTTTCCTAAGCACAACCAATTCATCGTCGTGCCAACGACTCGAGCGATCGCTTGAACAAACTTGTTGTTCAAGCAATCAACTCTTCTAGTCGGTTAGCCGCGGAAGAGATGACGGACGGATCACCGGTTTTTGTGTTTCTTATCGGGGTCCATGATTATACAAATACATACAAATGTAAACTAGTATAATCAACACATACATAAAGTAAGCATCCACACAAAACATGCATATAATTGAAAAGCAATTATAAACATAATACAAAAGAACATTAATCAAAATAAACAAGATTATACCTCTTGATCTTCTATTGTATGTCCTCCCTCCTTTTGGACGTCGTGTGGGCGACGATCTACCAAAAGTTGAAGCCTCCTAGATCATCAATCTTCCTTTCCTTGTTCACTAGGAACAAAGGAAGATCCTAAAACAAAACTCATCTTCCTTTCTAGAATCGGCCACCAAGTCAATAAACTCGATGTTGCCGCCGGCCAAGGAAGATCAAATGGAGTATGGAAACCAACCAAAAGAGAAACAACAAGGGCATGGGCGCCGGCCAACACTTGGAGAAAGGAAAGGAAAACAATCCTCCTCCTTGTTGCCGCCCAAACCCTAGACAAAGCTCTCCCAATTTCTGGCCATGGATGAAGGGAAGGAGAATAGGTTGAGCTCCGGCCAAGGTAGAGGGAACAAGGATAGTGGTCGGCCAACACTTAGAAGGAAGAAGAAAAGGATCTTCATCTTCTTGTTGCCGCCCACCCTAATCCCAAAACCCTAACCCTAGCCGCCCAACCCCAATCCTATCCCATCTAGGATTTGATTGCCGCCCAAGGGAAGCTATCCTAATGCCATCCAACCTAAGCCATCGAAGGAAGGGAGAAGCTTGGGCGCCGGCCAAACCAAGGAGGAAGGAGGAAGAAGGGTTGCCGGCCACCATTGGGAAGAAGAAGAAGAGGCTTCTTCTTCTTGTTGCCGCCCAACACCATGAACCAAACCCTAACCCTAACCTCCTCCTATTTCTTGCCGCCCAAGCCACCTTATCTCAATTAGGTTTTTTTTTTTCTTTTTCATCATTCCCTACTTGCCGCCCAAACCTAAGCCCATATATATAGAGTTAGGTTTAGGCCTTGGTTTAATCTCCTCCATTGGTTCTAGGGATTTAATCTCAACCGTCGGATCTAGGGTTTCATCCCAACCGTCGGATCTAGGGTTTCATCCCAACCGTCAGATCTAGGGATTTAATCTCCACCGTCGGATCTAGAGTTTTGTTTTCCATCATTGGATCTAGGCTTCATGAAGTGTTAATAGGCTACAATAGGGACCATGAGGAGGAGTTGGATCTTGGCCACCCGATGGATCGGAACCACACAAACTTGATCCATCAATGATGTTCCATTCCACTAGAGAATCATCATTGAACTACCTCACCAACCCCCATAAATTAATATGGGCTCCATATATTATTTGTACATCCATCTCCCCGTGTTTAAGATATCGAATGTCCGTCAATTGATTGATTTACTGACCATCAATCAATTAACATCTAACTCCTCGAGTAGTACCACTCAACCTTATCATCATGTTGACTAAGTCAACCTGCAGGGTTTACATGATGAACCTTATGAGCTCCTCAAGGGGACATCATCAACCTAATATATAAGACACGGTTTCCTCCTATAATCAACGACACACCATGTAAATAATATCATTTCCCAATTTATCGAGCATATTGATTTAATCCATAGAAATCTCACCCTTTGGTAAATCAAAGAAATAAATACTAAGTACATGTGCCCGTTATTATATCGGGATTAAGAGCATGTACAACATAATATCCGAGGTCCAATTCAATTATGTAGTCAACAATAAATTGAATCACCTCTATGTCGGTCCTGCTCAATACACCTAAGTGTACTAGTGTAACTCTATGTTCAAGACAAAACAATACTAAGCTATACTACAACCATGCCAATGGTTTGTCCAAAACTATCTTGGTTGTGAGTCTCTACTTATACTCTACAAGAGACTGATAACATGATCTTCTGTGCCACACCCAAGCACCATGTTATCTACAGTGTAAAGTATTAGACAATATACACACATATAATAAATATAAAGTGCAAATAATGATCATGTGATTCTTATTTCAAAATAAAAATGTTCATACAAAAGAGCTAGGCTTTCAGTATACATCCCAATAGTGGCTAGGGTGTTGGTCGACTCGGGAAGCTCCATCAATATCCTCTTTCAGGAGGCTTTCGGACAGATGCAGCTGGGGAATGCCCAGCTAGAAGATGTGGCTACACCCCTCTTTGGGTTTGCGGGGCATGTGGTCCACCCCACAGGGCAGATTTCGTTGCCCCTGACTCTGGCCGTAAAGCCCAGCCAAAAAACTAGTATCATACCTTTCCTCATCGTGGATGCTCCGTCCACTTATAATGTCATTCTTGGTCGTCCTTTCCTTACTATTTTTCAGGCGGTGGCTTCCCCGTACCACCAGAAGTTGAAATTCCCAGTTGGACCATTGGTGGGAGAAGTCCGAGGGGAACAGAAGGCCGCCAGAAGCTGTTATGTGCAAATGGTTCGGGATGACCAGAAGAAGGCCTAAACCGATGATCTCAAAGGGAAAGCTATCATCATTTCTGATGTCTGCGTCTTGGAGGAATCCCCCCCCAAATCAGACAAAATAGAAGAAGGAGAGCTGGTGGAAATAGCTCCGGGAAAGGCCACATGGGTGGCGCAGCAGCTGGAGGCCAAGGAGGAGCTGGTGGCCTGCTTGAGGAAGAACGAAGACATCTTTGCGGGAGATGTGCATGATCTCACAGGGATTAACCCTTGTGTGGATGAACACCATCTCAACATAACCAGAGGAGCATGACCCATCCAACAGAAGCGACGACACTTCGGACCTGAGAAGGACAAGGTCATAGCTGAAGAAGTGGACAAATTATTAAAGGCGGGTAATGTAAAGGAAATCCAATTTCCCGAGTGAGTTTTCAATGTAGTCTTGGTCCCCAAGCCTTCTGGGCAGTGGAGGATGTGTATCGATTTTCATGATTTGAATAAAGCATGCCCTAAAGACTGCTACCCCTTGCCTCGTATTGATCAGTTAGTAGATTACACGGTAGGGTATGAAGTGGTGTCCTTGATGGATGCATACTAAGGATACCATCAAATACCCTTGGCTAAAGAAGATCAGAAGAGGGTTAGCTTTGTGACGGTAGGAGGATTGTACGCTTATGTGGTAATGCCCTTCGGTTTAAAGAACGCAGGGGCCACCTATCAGCGCCTCATGGACAAGATTTTTACGGAGCAGAAAGGGAAAAATGTGGAAGTTTACGTGGATGACATCCTGGTCAAATCGAAAATCACTCGAGACTTGGTCAAGGATTTAAATGAAACCTTCGCTACACTTAGATGGTATAATATGAAGCTGAACCCTAAAAAATGTCTGTTTGGGGTAAAAAGCGGTAAATTCTTGGGGTATATAGTCACTGAGAAAGGGTTTCAGGCTAACCCCAAGAAGGTGCAAGCACTGTGCAATATGAAGTCACCCACTAACTTGCGAGAGACTCAAAAGTTGGTGGGCAGGATTGTTTTCTTATCCCGATTCATAGCCAGATCGGCAGACAAAGGGTTACCTTTCTTCAAGATTCTGCGTAAATCTACCAAATTTCAGTGTGACGACCAATGCGAGCAGGCTTTCCAGGAGTTGAAGAAATATTTGGCTGGGCTCCCACTATTAGCCAAACCAGTGGCCGGCGAACCGTTATGGATGTATTTGGCCGTCTCAGAGGGATCTATTAGTTCGGTTTTGTTGAAACAAGAAGGCTCTCACCAACAGCCTATTTATTATACTAGCCACATTCTGAAGGGGGCTGAATTCTGTTATACAGAGTTAGAGGAGCTGGGATATATTCTAGTTCTAACTGCCCACAAATTGAGGTCGTACTTTCTGGCTCATCCCATCACTGTTCTAACTCACAGTGAACTGGGCAAGGTCATCACTAAGCCCAACTTCTCCGAAAGATTAGCCAAATGGGTGGTAGAGTTAAGTGAATATGATATTCACTACCAACCCCGAACCATTATCAAGGCTCAGGTGCTCGCTGACTTTCTAGCGGAGGAACCTTGTGGCTCGGAAGATGGTTCGTCAACAAAAGAGGAAGAATCAGATGCATGGAACATATTCGTAGACGGTTCTTCAGGATCTACGGGTAGCGGTGTCGGTGTTTTATTAATTTCCCCTGATAAAGAGGAGACCCGCATAGCTGTACGTCTGAGATATCGGGCATCCAATAATGAGGCGGAGTATGAAGCCATTCTAGCAGGATTGCAAGATGCCAAGGCGGTAGGGGCTTCTTCAATTATAATCCATTCGGATTCACAGCTAGTGATATCACAACTTCAAGGTTCTTTCGCGGTTCGGGAAGAAAGGTTGCACAAGTATTTGAAAGCTTTCGAGAAAGAAAAAGCTCAATTTCAACAAGTTCTCTTGAAGCAAATTCCACGGGAGAATAACGGGAAGGCAGATGAATTGGCTCGGGTGGCTAGCGCTATGGAAGGAGTGAAATCATTGGGAACGGTCCATGTGGAACTCCCTACTTCCCTAGCGATGTGCAATATGGAGGAAGCGGTGCCCGAACCAGACCCAATCCCTAATTGGAGGACCGACATTATAGCTTATTTACAGCATGGAAAGATTCCTGAAGAAAAAGGAGCAGCATCTGCTTTAATGTGCAGAGTCAGACGATTCACCATCTTAAACGGAGACTTATATAAGACATCTTTCGGATGACCCTTATTGAAATGTTTAGGAAGCGAGGATGCTGAATGGGTACTCCGGGAGATTCATGAAGGTTGTTGCAGTAACCATCTCGGGGGGAGAGCTTTAGCAAGGAAGGCCCTCTTAGCAGGGTATTTTTGGTCTACTCTCCAACAAGATGCCGCTCGTATAGTGCAAACTTGCTCAGCTTGTCAAAAGCATAGCAATCGGTCTAAACGGCTGGCTAAATTAATGAAAGCGGTGGTCGCTTCATGTCCTTTTGATCAATGGGGAATGGATATAGTGGGTCCGATGCCAATGGCACCTTTACAGAAGAAATTTTTATTGGTGGTCGTAGACTACTTCTCCAAGTGAGTGGAAGCAGTCTCTTGCCAAAATTACCGAAAATGCTGTAATACAATTCTTATGGAAGAATATTGTCTGTCGATATGGTATTCCTCGGAGGATAGTTAGTGATAATGGACGTCAATTCCAGGGTAAAAAGATTAAAGAATGGTGCCAAAGTCTCAATATTCAGCAAGCCTTCACTTTGATAGCCCACCCTCAAGCTAACGGTCAAGTTGAAGTCACTAATAGGATTCTCATTCAAGGGTTGAAGACTAAACTGGAAACTCAGAAGGGGAATTGGGTGGAAGAATTGTCCGGAATCCTGTGGGCTTACCGAACCACGCCAAAAACTACCACGGGAGAGACTCCTTTCGGTTTAGTATACGGGACGAAAACTGTTATTCCAGTCGAAGCTCTTTTAAGTAGCGCCCGAGTAGAAATGTACGAGCTGGAGCATAACCAAATTATTCGAAGCACTGAGTTGGACTTAGTGGAAGAAAAGCGGGAAACGGCAAAGAAGCGAGCGGAGTTTTACAAGCGGAGAGTGCAGCAAGCCTTTAATAAGAAGGTGATGCCTCGAAGATTTCAGAAGGGGGATCTGGTTCTACGTAAAGTTAATCCCGCTGGAGATCCTGGAAAGTTAGCTCTAAACTGGGAAGGGCCCTATGAAGTGACGCGTCGCGTAGCTGGGTCGGCGTAATATTTAAAGGACGATCAGGGCAAGGAATTTCCCCGACCATGGAACGCTCATTTGAAACCTTTTTACACTGTATAAGAAATGACAGATAAGAGAAAAGGAGTTGGAGAACCCTTGAGGGGATGTACTTGATAATTTGTTGTGTTCATTCAATACATAGTACATATGAGTTTGATTGATTCACAATGATACCATAGTTTTTATAGCGAACTCTGAAGAAGAAAAGAAGATAACAAAGGGACTACGTCCCGAAATAATACATCAGGTTATAACCTAAACCGTTCGGGGGGATAACATCGGAAGCCGACCTCCCAATTTAAGGAAAAGGTAGGATGGTTCACCGGAGGAAGCCCTTGGTTAGCATATTGGCGAACCACCTCGTTAAACCCATCTTGATAAGTGGCGCGTAGCAGGATGGTTAACCTCTCCTGGCGGTTCAGACGGTCCGGGCTCCGATCCCGATGAAGCCTGCGACATTTCTCTTGTTGCGTTTGAAGGGTTCGGCGTATGTCAACATAGCGTCGGGATACCTCCATAATAGCATCGGCTAGGATGGAAATATTGTCGGCTCGAGAGGACTGATCTTGCTGGATAAGATTCGTCATGTCCATCATATTCTGGCGCATCAAGGCCGAAATTCCCTCTACCGCCTCGGAGTAAGATCTGACGCGGGTAAGCTCAGTGCCCAGCCTCTGAAGGGAGGTTTCCTGCCTACGTATACAGGCATGAGCATGCGCCCTATAAGTTATGAGGGAGGAGTTTTCTTGTACCTCCTTGCACAGGCGGGTGCGGAGGTCCCCTATTTTATCCTCCACTCTCTGGTGCTGAACCCGAAGACGGGCGATGGTATCTGAATCCCGTTGCTGCTCCTGAAGGAGCTCTGCTACCTGGTCTCGAAGATTTATCAATTTTTGAGAGGATGGAGACTCCTGGTCAGGATGTGCCGGTTGAATGTTTCGCGGGAGTGAAGATGGTTCCGTGCTAGCTCGCTATTGTTCTTGTAATGCCGCTATCATATCGGCATCTTTTTGAAGTTGATGGCGAGCTTATGTCAGTTTTTCCTGACATTGTTGCAGTTGTTGAGATAGGAGGTGTTCTCGATGTATGGATCCTCCGTTCTTTGCTTATGTAGAATTGAGCTCGATATTATTGGAGGGAGCGATCTAACTCTTGGTAGTTGGTCAGGGCCTGTACGTCGGTTGTTGAAAGGAAATCATACAGTAAGAAAATTAAGGAAGTCGATTGAAGAAACATACCAATTCCAGGGCATGGTGCAAGCCTTCCATCCGGGGAGTCAGTTCTTCTAAATTCAATATTCGAAGACTCCGAGGGGAAAAGGAAGAAGAAGGGGCAGACGATTTTGAAGGTGGAGGTTCACTGATGAGAGGAGGAATAGGGGTGGTAGCCATAGTTTGAAGCGGGGGTTCGAGGGGGAGAGAAGGAGGAATACTGGATAGAAGGTTCACAGGGGGCGAAGTTGGGGGCAAAGAATCGGGAGCAGGAGGAGGAAAGTGCGCCACGGCTGGCGGTGATGTGGGCACATCAGAAGTTGCGAAAGGGAAGTGATTTGGCAAAGAATCTGGAGAGAATGATATGATGAGCATAGGGCTGGAGGAGCCTTTGTTGGGAAGGCGAGAAGTAGAAGGAGGGGGGCTAAAGCCCATAGGAGGTGAAGAGTTCTTCAGTTGAAGGGCGGAAGGGGAAATAGGCGGTGGGGAGATATCAATTACCATGGGGTCAAAGATGGAAGCGTGTTCCGGGGAAAATGAAGGTAAGGATGCACAAGTATCTGCGGTTGAATGGCATGGGCGCACGATCTCCCCCGAATCATCTTCGGGTTGTGATGAGGGAGGAGGCGACGCCTGCATACCCGAGGCAGAGTGGAAGGAAAGGGGAGAGTTAGGGTTTGTCGGTTGCCTAGGGGAGGAGGATGGGCTGATTATGACAGTTTCGTGCAGGGTGGACGTAGCAGGGGTTTCAGATGGAGGTGGAGGAGAAGGTAGAGATGTGATAAAGAGGACGGTGGTAGGCGGGGGCGAAGGCGAAGGCGAAGATGAAGATGGTGTCTGACCATCACCCCGTGGGACCCGTGGGTAACGGCTTGCTATTTCGCGGAAGAAGGAGGAATGCATCCTGTCCGTAGGAGAAGGAAGGAAAAGGCTACAGGGGATGATTGGGGACGCTGTAGATGGCAGCGGAAAGAAGAACAGATGCAGGAAAGGAAGACGAGAAGGAGGAAGGGATGAAGATAACTAAAGAGATGAAGATGAAGCATCCCCTATAAAAGGAGAAAGAAATGGGCTGATAATGGCTATTGGGATCCTAATTAGTAGAAAAGGAGGCCCTAAGCAGAAGAGTAACGGAGATTTATTTCTTTGATGACCCGCTATATAGTAAAACCCTTGTTCTCAATAGAGGGGATGGATGAGGGTGTGCTCTTCAAGACGAAAGGAGGAAGAGTAGCGGCGGAAGAGCAGCTCACTTTTTATGCTGAAGGGCTTTAGGCAAATATATATTATTTTATCCTCGTGCGGTGGTGGAACGGAAGAACTAAGATCTTCTCCGTTATATATCATTTTTATCCCCGCGAAGCGAAAGAAGTTGAATGCATTCTTCAACAATATATTATTTAATCCCCATGCGGCGGTGGAACGGAAGAACTGAGATTTCCTCAGTTATATATCATTTTTATCCCCGCGAAGCGGAAGAAGTTGAAGTTATTATTCAACTATATATTATTTTTTTTCCGTGCGGTGGTGGAACGGAAGATCTGAGATCTTCTAAGTTATATATCATTTTTATCCCCGCGAAGCAGAAGAAATTGAATTCATTCTTCAACTATATATTATTTTATTTCAGTGCGGTGGTGGAACGGAAGAACTGAGATCTTCTCAGTTATATATCATTTTTATTCCCGGGAAGCGGAAGAAGTTGAATTCATTCTTCAACTATATATTATTTTATCCCCGTGCGATGGTGGAACGGAAGAACTGAGATCTTCTAAGTTATATATCATTTTTATCCCCGCGAAGCAGAAGAAGTTGAATTCATTCTTCAACTATATATTATTTTATCCCCGTGTGGTGGTGGAACGGAAGAACTGAGATTTTCTCAGTTATATATCATTTTTATCCCCGCGAAGTGGAAGAAGTTGAAGTTATTATTCAACTATATATTATTTTATCCCCGTGAGGTGGTGGAACGGAAGAACTGAGATCTTCTCAGTTATAGATCATTTTTATCCCTACGAAGCGAAAGAAGTTGAATTCATTCTTCAACTATATATTATTTTATCCCCGTACGGTGGTGGAATGGAAGAACTGAGATCTTCTCAGTTATATATCATTTTTATCCCCGCGAAGCGGAAGAAGTTGAAGTTATTATTCAACTATATATTATTTTATCCCCGTGCGGTGGTGGAACGGAAGAACTGAGATCTTCTCAGTTATAGATCATTTTTATCCCCGCAAAGCAGAAGAAGTTGAACTCATTCTTCAACTATATATTATTTTATCCCCGTGTGGTGGTGGAATGGAAGAACTGAGATTTCCTCAATTATATATCATTTTTATCCCCGCGAAGCGGAAGAAGTTGAAATTATTATTCAACTATATATTATTTTATCCCCGTGCAGTGGTGGAACGGAAGAACTGAGATCTTCTCAATTATATATCATTTTTATCCCCGCGAAGCCGAAGAAGTTGAATTCATTCTTCAACTATATATTATTTTATCCCCGTGCGGTGGTGGAACGGAAGAACTGAGATCATCTCAGTTATATATCATTTTTATCCCCGCGAAGCGGAAGAAGTTGAAGTTATTATTCAACTATATATTATTTTATCCCCGTGCGGTGGTGGAACGGAAGAACTGAGATCTTCTAGGTTATATATCATTTTTATCCCCGCGAAGCGGAAGAAGTTGAAGTTATTATTCAACTATATATTATTTTTTTTCCGTGCGGTGGTGGAACAGAAGATCTGAGATCTTCTAAGTTATATATCATTTTTATCCCCGCGAAGCAGAAGAAATTGAATTCATTCTTCAACTATATATTATTTTATTTCAGTGCGGTGGTGGAACGGAAGAACTGAGATCTTCTCAGTTATATATCATTTTTATCCCCGGGAAGCGGAAGAAGTTGAATTCATTCTTCAACTATATATTATTTTATCCCCGTGCGATGGTGGAACGGAAGAACTGAGATCTTCTAAGTTATATATCATTTTTATCCCCGCGAAGCAGAAGAAGTTGAATTCATTCTTCAACTATATATTATTTTATCCCCGTGTGGTGGTGGAACGGAAGAACTGAGATTTTCTCAGTTATATATCATTTTTATCCCCGCGAAGTGGAAGAAGTTGAAGTTATTATTCAACTATATATTATTTTATCCCCGTGAGGTGGTGGAACGGAAGAACTGAGATCTTCTCAGTTATAGATCATTTTTATCCCTACGAAGCGAAAGAAGTTGAATTCATTCTTCAACTATATATTATTTTATCCCCGTACGGTGGTGGAACGGAAGAACTGAGATCTTCTCAGTTATATATCATTTATCCCATGGCCAAGAAGTTGAAGTTATTATTCAACTATATATTATTTTATCCCCGTGCGGTGGTGGAACGGAAGAACTGAGATCTTCTCAGTTATAGATCATTTTTATCCCCGCAAAGCAGAAGAAGTTGAACTCATTCTTCAACTATATATTATTTTATCCCCGTGTGGTGGTGGAATGGAAGAACTGAGATTTCCTCAGTTATATATCATTTTTATCCCCGCGAAGCGGAAGAAGTTGAAATTATTATTCAACTATATATTATTTTATCCCCGTGCAGTGGTGGAACGGAAGAACTGAGATCTTCTCAATTATATATCATTTTTATCCCCGCGAAGCCGAAGAAGTTGAATTCATTCTTCAACTATATATTATTTTATCCCCGTGCGGTGGTGGAACGGAAGAACTGAGATCATCTCAGTTATATATCATTTTTATCCCCGCGAAGCGGAAGAAGTTGAAGTTATTATTCAACTATATATTATTTTATCCCCGTGCGGTGGTGGAACGGAAGAACTGAGATCTTCTCAGCTATATATCATTTTTATACCTGCGAAGCGGAAGAAGTTGAATTCATTCTTCAACTATATATTATTTTATCCCCGTAGGGTAGTGGAATGGAAGAACTGAGATCTTCTCAGTTACATATCATTTTTATCCCCGCAAAGCGGAAGAAGTTGAAGTTATTATTCAACTATATATTATTTTATCCCCGTGTGATGGTGGAACGGAAGAACTGAGATTTTCTCAATTATATATCATTTTTATCCCCGCGAAGTGGAAGATGTTGAATTCATTCTTTAACTATATATTATTTTATCCCCGTGCGATGGTGGAACGGAAGAACTGAGATCTTCTCAGTTATATATCATTTTTATCCCCGCGAAGCGGAAGAAGTTGAAGTTATTATTCAACTATATATTATTTTATCCCAATGCGGTGGTGGAATGGAAGAACTAAGATCTTCTCAGTTATATATCATTTTTATCCCTGCGAAGCAGAAGAAGTTGAAGTTATTATTCAACTATATATTATTTTATCCCCGTGCGGTGGTGGAACGGAAGAACTGAGATCTTCTCAGTTATATATCATTTTTATCCCCGCGAAGTGGAAGAAGTTAAAGTTATTATTCAACTATAAATTATTTTATCCCCGTGCGGTGGTGGAACTGAAGAACTAAGATCTTCTCAGTTATATATCATTTTTATCCCCGCGAAGCGGATGAAGTTGAAGTTATTATTCAACTATATATTATTATATCCTCGTACGGTAGTGGAACGGAAGAACTGAGATCTTCTTAGTTATATATCATTTTTATCCGCGCGAAGTGGAAGAAGTTGAATTCATTCTTCAACTATATATTATTTTCTCTCCGTGTGGTGGCGGAATGGAAGAAATGAGATCTTCTCAGTTATTTATCATTTTTATCCCCGCAAAGCGGAATAAGTTGATATTATTATTCAACTATATATTATTTTATCCCCGTGCGGTGGTGGAACGGAAGAACTGAGATTTTCTCAGTTATATATCATTTTTATCCCCGCGAAGCGAAAGAAGTTGAAGTTATTATTCAACTATATATTATTTTATCCCCGTGTGGTGGTGGAACGGAAGAACTTAGATCTTCTCAGTTATATATCATTTTTATCCACTCAAAGCGGAAGAAGTTGAATTCATTCTTCAACTATATATTATTTTATCCACGTGCGGTGGTGGAACGGAAGAACTGAGATCTTCTCAGTTATATATCATTTTTATCCCCGCGAAGCGGAAGAAGTTGAAGTTATTATTCAACTATATATTATTTTATCCTCGAGCGGTGGTGGAACGGAAGAACTGAGTGTTGGATCGATTTGAGCGCTAGAGGGGGGGGGGGTGAATAGCGATAAGAAAAAAACTTTTCGTAATCGTTCAAGCAGTAAAGCGCAGCGGAAAGATAGCAATAAGAACACGAGGGGTTTTTACTTGGTTCGTAGCCTACGGCTACTACTCCAAGGCCCTAATGGTCCTTGACCACGCACGGAGGGCAAATATTAAACGAACTCCTTCTCGATAGAGATAGGAGTTAAGCGAATACAAAAACTCAATAAAGATTCAAGGTAGAGGGACACTCCCCCTCTCCTTGATATGATTTAAAGCTTGAAAATAAAGACAACTTATACAAAATTAAAGATTATACCGACGACTTCAAGGATTGGAGGTTGAAGCTTTAGTCGTCGTCTCGGCAGCGCTTCGTCGTAGGGATGTCGGAGAGTCGGAGCGTATCGGAAGCACTTGGAAGCTTTTGAATTGATGAAAACCCTAGGTTTGGCCCTCCTTTTATAGCCTTTAAGCCCCTCAACGAATGGGTCTTCAACCAATCACAAATGGGCACAAAACTCCTTGAAAAATGGTGATAAAGCTTGACTCCTCGAGGCTGATTTTTGACCACCGGTTGAACTGGCCGGTTGAACTGCCGCCGGTTGAACTGGCCGGTTGAACTGCCGCCGGTTGAACTGGCCGGTTGAACTGGCAGCCACGATTTTTGACTAAAAAAGGAGTTTAGCTCAAAATACAAGTGAATTCGACGGCCACTTGCCGTCCGATCTCAACATAGACCTTCCATGGGAAGTCTTGGGTTGGATCGTCGCCTAAGGACGTCCCCGTACAAAGGACACGACCTCACTTACACTTGCACACACGAGCTTACCTCGATACTTACTTGTCGCTTTTGCTTCCGGCCTTCCACTCGATTCCTTCAGCTCCCTCCGAAGTAACTCGAGTGTCGCCTGACCACCGCGGCTTCCTCCGGGTGTCGCTAGCCTTCAGCTCCAGCATTGAGACTTTTCTGCACACTTGATTTAGCTCGTGAGATAACAATATAAGCTTAACTTTGTATCGTTTGCTATAATCAAAACATAGGTTCGACTTAGGTGCCCACTGCACCAACAATCTCCCCCTTTTTGATTTATGGCAAACCCACATACAAAGTTAAGCAAGCATGAAGAATAATAATGTGCATGAGAGAAAAAAAATGAAGATTAAGTTGGAGTAGTAAGGATTTTCTTCAAGTACTCCCCCTTGAGGAAACCTCCCCCTTGACCGAGGGTGAGTCTTTGAAGAAAGACCTTAATCCTCCTCCTTGAGGGTTGCTTTAAGTAATTAACATTACTTAAAATTAGCTTTAGTAAAACGCGTTTTAAAATTAGCTTTAGTAAAACGCGTTTTAGTTAAGCCCTTTCTCCCCTTTAAGTAAAACACGAACGACATAAATAAGTTAAGAATTCTCTTAACTTGGCCTTTTGTCAAAAGTTAAATAAGTTCTCAAAACCTAAAGTTAACTTTTGGTTTAAACATGAAGTAAGAGTTAAGTTATCAAAAAATTTGAAAAAATTTGACCCCTTAACTTTGGCCTTTTTCTCCCCCTTTTGCCGTATATCGAAAAGAGTAAGGGTGTGTGGAAATCAAAATAATTGCTAAATTTAAAGTCCAAGCATGTTCCACATTTTTTTTTTATTAAAAAAATAGTATATTGAAAATAAGCTCATCTATGAAATGTTTGACTCATATTTGGCTTGATTGATATGAAGGATCAACCAGTCTGAGTGAGTCGGTTAGTATGTATGATTATACTCCATGGTTCATAGCGATGCACTAGCTCTACATCTGGAACCAGGAGTAAGGTCCTAACATCTCACGCCCATCTACGTGGCTAAGTACACAAACACATTAGTCCTATGTGTTGTGAGATGTATTGGCTCCTTAAATCTATAGGTGCATGATATCTAAGGTATGACCTATGCTAGTTTCATGAAATAGTAAGAAATAGTAGTAATATAATTTGCAAAACCTATTCTATTGCACATGCCTAATTTTTGTCTCAAGAGACTAAATTCGGCTTCGGGTAGTGGTTTAGTAAATATGTCTGCTAGGTTAGACTTCGAGTCAACATATTCGAGTTGTATGGAGCCGTTGGCTACATGTTCTCGAATGAAATGGTGTTTTACCTCTATATGCTTTGTTCTTGAATGGCATATAGGGTTCTTAGTTAGATTTATCGAACTTATGTTGTCTACAAAAATTTTAGTTTTGGTGAAGTCCAACCTAAAGTCTCGGAGAGTGTGCTTCATCCAAAGAAGCTGAGTTACACACTCACCCATCGCAACGTATTCGGCTTCGGTGGTAGATAAGGCAACACAATGTTGCTTCCTACTGCACCAACTCACTAGACTTGAGCCGAGTAGTTGACAACAACCACTCGTGCTCTTTCTATCGAGTTTACTACCGGCATAATCCGAATCGGAGTAGCCGATTAGTTCGAACTCCGTAGATCTAGGGTACCAAATACCAACATTAAGTGTACCCTTAAGATATCTAAGGATACGCTTAACTAGGGTTAGGTGAGACTCCTTAGCACAGGTTTGAAACCTGGCGCACATACTTACTGCGAATAGGATGTCGGGTCGACTCGCAGTTAAGTATAGGAGACTTCCTATCGCGCTCCTATAGTACTTTAAGTCAATGGACTTACTTTCTAGGTCTTCTCCTATGTTAACATTAATCGCCATTGGGGTGTTTATTATCTTAGCATCTTGCATTCCAAATCTTTTAATTAACTCCTTAGTGTATTTTTGTTGATATAGGTATATACCATCCTTAGTTTGTTTAATTTGTAGACCTAAAAAGAAACTTAACTCCTACTAAGTTCATTTCAAACTCACTTTCCATGAGTGAAACGAACTCGCTTAGTAATGAGTTAGAGGTTCCAAAAATTATATCGTCTATGTAAATTTGAGCTATGAATATTTCTTTACCTAAGGTTTTTACGAAGAGAGTTGGGTCAACTAAGCCTTGGTTAAACCCTTTTGACTTGAGATGGATTGAAGGTCTCGCATCAAGCTCGAGGAGCTTGTTTAAGTCCATAGAGAGCTTTCTTAAGTTTTAGAACATGGTCGGGTTTATCTAGATTTTGAATCCGGGGTTGGCTAACATAAACTTCTTCTTTAATGTATCCATTTAGGAATGCCGACTTAACATCCATTTGAAATAGCTTAAATCCTCGATGTGTATAAGCTAGCAACATTCGAATGGATTCGAGTCTAGCTCTTGGGGCATAGGTTTAGTCGTAATCTAAGCCTTCGACTTGACTAACCCTTTGGCGACTAACCTAGCCTTGTTTCTAACTACTTCACCTTTATCATCAAGCTTATTTCTAAACACCCACCTTGTTCCAATTGTCGTTTTGTCTTTAGGTGATGGTACTAATTCCCACACTTCATTCCTAGTAAATTGAGCTAGCTCTTCTTGCATTGCAATAATCCAATCGGGATCAAGAAGAGCTTGTTCAATTGATTTGGGTTCTATCTTTGAAATTAAGGAAATTTGACTAAGGTTCCTATAGGATGCTCTAGTTCGAACTCCTAGATTAGGATCTCCTATCACTTGATCGATAGGGTGGTTAGTCTGAATCCTAGATTGGGTTGGGTTTGTGTCACCTAATGCTTGATCAATGGGGTGACTTGGTTGAACACTAGTTTGACTCGGATCACTTGTCACTTGGTTGACAAGAGAAGTTGGTTGATGTGGATTAGACTCGATCTCAGGGTCAGAGTTAGGTCTAGTATGAGTAGGCTCGCTAATTGGGGTTGTCGGGGGTTTTGTAGGTTCGTGTCCTTCATCAAATACTACATTGATAGTCTCCTCGACTCTAAGGGTGTCGTGGTTATATACTCTATAAGCTCGGCTTGTAGTCGAGTATCCTAGAAATATTCCGGTCGTGGTTTTGGATGTAAATTTCCCTAGGTAATCCTTAGTGTTTAGAATATGTACCTTACACCCAAATACCCTAAAGTACTTGATGTTAGGTATTTTATCGTGATAAATCTCATACGAGGTCTTAAGGTGCCTCTTTACCATAAGGATCCTATTCTGGACATAGCAAGCCGTGCTAACGACTTCTGCCCAAAACCTATCAGGTAGGTTATATTCGTTTAACATGATCCTAGCGGCTTCTTGTAGAGTTCGGTTTTTCCGCTCCACTAGGCCATTTTGTTGAGGGGTCCTAGGGCAAGAGAATTCATGGTGGTATCCGTTTAGGTTACAGAAGTCGGTGAACCTTTGATTTTCGAATTCACCACCATGATCGCTTCTAAGTCTTTTAACCTTAAGGTCTTTTTGATTCTCGATTAATTTGAATAGATTGATTAATTGATCTAGGGTATCATTTTTATGTTTGATGAACCTAACCCAGGTAAACCTGGAGTAGTCGTCAATTATGACTAAGCAATATTGACTTTTATTGAGTGACTTGGCTCCATGTGAATCGAATAGATCCATATGCAGGAGCTCAAGTACACTTGAGGTTCGTTCTTGGTTAGTTAACTTGTGTTGTGTCCTAGGTTGTTTTCCTTGTTGACAAGCATTCTGCATTTGATTAACCAAGTTGTTGAGGTTGGGTAAACCTCTGACTAAGCCACTCTGACTCATCTTGTGGACGAGTCTTGGGTGCGAGTGACCGAGTCGTCGGTGCCACAACCATGATTCCTCTTCCTGTGTCATAAGACATTTGGCTGAGGATTTGATTAAGTTCATTGTATAAATGTTATTTGTCCTAGTTCCTTTGAGTATTGTTTTAGCTGTTTCATTTGTTTTAATTACACATTCATTTTCTAAAAATACGACCTTATAGTTATTGTCACACAATTGGCTTACGCTAAGAGTTATATTCAAAATTCTCT
Source organism: Wurfbainia villosa (assembly GCA_025175895.1). Taxonomy (NCBI): domain Eukaryota; kingdom Viridiplantae; phylum Streptophyta; class Magnoliopsida; order Zingiberales; family Zingiberaceae; genus Wurfbainia; species Wurfbainia villosa. The sequence goes on from CM045992.1 coordinate 2,970,178, forward strand.
ACAAGTAATACATTTTTAATAACAAAATTCGAGTTAAGCTCGATATCACCTGATCCGATGATTTTGAGCTTGCCGTTATTCCCAAAGGCTACCGATCCTTGTCGTTTGAATCGAAGCTTTGTGAATTTGAGTTGATCCCCGGTCATGTGTCGGGAGCAACCACTGTCCAACATCCATTGATCCTACACACAAGGTGGTTGGATTGGATGTTAGATTTTTATTTTTAAATTGGTTGTAAGTTGTTAAACCTAGGTCATCTCACCCGAATCTATATGATCAAGCATGTTATACTTATGTGTTTTTTGTGAGATGACTCCCAATTAAATTTATTAAGTGGATTTAGGTTTAAGTGATTTTATGTTGAGATGATTTTCAATTAAATTGATTAAGTGGATTTAGGTTCAAGTAATTAGGATTTAGGTTCAAGTAATTTTATATTGAGATGATTTTCAATTAAGTTGATTAAGTGGATTTAGGTTCAAGTAATTTTATGTTGAGATGATTTTCAATTAAGTTTGATTAAGTGGATTTAGGTCCAAGTTAGATTTGGATTTAACCCAAGGCTTGTCAAGTTTACCTTTTCAAGATCATGGCTTCCAGGTCGTGGCGAGGCACAGGGGCCTTCTTTTATCGGATCATCGACCACTTCCTTAGACAAAGCCATGTTCAAGAAAATGATGACTTGACTCACCTAAGACTATTTTCTAGTCTAACTAGTTATTGGATTTTAGTTGGTTATTTGAAAAGAGGCTCCCCGAGGCTCAATCTTTTCGAAGGATTTTTTAGTTGGTTATTTGTGTATTCCAAGTGAGTTAAAAAAACCAACAAAAAAAACTAAGCATGCAATTTCTAAGTTAAAGCACAAACATGTTTTGTACTGGCTCCCCCTAGATGGTTGAATCGGTTCGGTCTATCCACATAGTGGATTTGGTCATGGGAACCCGATGAGTTAGATCCGAGAGTTGAAATCAAAGTGGTCTTAGGGACCCATGCTTGGACACATTTTTTATGTCTACTTACGATTGACATATACGACTTATTGGTCGTGTTTGAGCTAAACCCTAGTCCGGCCTTATTGTACACGGCCCTTTGCGATCCAAGTAGGAGGTCAAGTCCTTTGGATCCCAAAGTAAACCTTTCCAACGTATTCCTAAGATCTTCGACTTGACTTTTCAAGAGTGAGTTCTCAACTTCGAGTTTTTCAACCCGAGTTGAGTCCTTCTCTTGAACTCGACTAGTCGAAGAGGTTAGGAGACCTCGTGTTTGAGGAGTTTAACTTCCTCAACCAGGTCTCGACCTTGGACTCGGACTTAGCTAACTTCCTAGACAAAACCTAACCGTATTATGTAAAGTATTAAATAAAGTACGACTCACCTTAAGGGTATCTTTTGAACCGGATGCGTATCCGTGGCTTGACTTGAAGGTTGCTTCGTAGTCCGAATCATCCTCCGGTTCTGACTCAAGTTCGGGTTCGGTCTCCATGTCTGACTCAATTGATTTCGCCATGAAGACGTGGTCTTCGTCTTCTTCGGATGACGCTTCTTCCCATGTCGCATTGAGGGCCTTCTTGTGCTTAGGTCCTTGGTGGTTGAGCTTGGGGCACTCGGACTTGATATGTCCAAACCTGTTACACTCATAACACCTAATATTAGAACTTTTAGGTTTACCTTGGTTGGGTCGAGTCGTGGTTCGCTTTCGTCCATTGGCTATTCTTCGAGCTAGGTTCATTAGTTCGGCAGTCTGGGTCAACTTCTTCTTCGGACTCGTCTTCCTCCTCGGTTGGTGGTGGCTTGCTTGCGATTTTCTTCTTCTTTGATCCTGCAAATAAAGCTATACCCCTCTCGGGTTCCGAGTTGGATTGTTCATGTAATTCGAAATCGGAAAAGAGTTCATCTAACCTAATTTTAGAAAGATCCTTGGAGACCTTGTAGGCATCGACCATGGATGCCCACAAGGTAGTCCTCGGAAAAGAGTTTAGAACATACCTTATAAGGTCGCGGTTTTCGACCTTTTGCCCGATGCGTGTAAGTTGTTGACGATGTCTGGACACGGGCGTGGAGTTGCGTCATGATTCGTGTTCCTGCATTTTTAGTGTGTACAATTTATTGAATAACAAATCACGCTTACATACCTTGGCTTGATCCAATCCTTCGTGTAACTCGATTAGTTTAGTCCAAAGATCCTTTGGCGCTTATGAAGGGGCCGACGCGATTTAACTCCTCCTTGGATAGGCCGCATTGGAGGATTTGTGTTGCCTTGGCGTCGGCTTCGACTTGTCGTTTTGTTGCAACGGTCCATTGATCATAATCCAAGGAGTCACCTACTTCATTAGTCGGAAGTGTGAAACCCGTTTGGATTATGATCCACATCTCGATTTGGGTTTTGAGAAAGCATTCCATCCGACCCTTCCAATAACGGAAGTCATCTCCGTTATAAAGCGGAGGTCGGACGGTGCTAAAACCCTCGAGATGGGCCATTGAAACAAAAAGACAAAAGAGACGAAGACCGAAAGCTAGCAAAGACAAAAACTCAAAAACAAGTACCAAGACTCGCGTCTTGGATTAGTAGTGGGAGAGAATTTAACAAAAAAATAAATAGAAATAAACAGAATTAAAAGAAAATAAATCTGTAAAAAAATCTAGATTGGTGGTTTCACCAAATCTAGCAACCCCGCTCACGATACCAATTGTTGGATCGATTTGAGCGCTAGAGGGGGTGAATAGCGATAAGAAAAACTTTTCGTGAATCGCTCGAATTATCGCACGAGTAACGAGCGGAAAGATAGCAATAAGAACACGAGGGGTTTTACTTGGTTGTAGCCTACGGCTACTACTCCAAGGCCCTAATGGTCCTTGACCACGCACGGAGGGCAATATTAAAGCGAACTCCTTCTCGAGAGATAGGAGTTAAGCGAATACAAAACTCAATAAAGATTCAAGGTAGAGGACACTCTCTCCTTGATATGATTTAAAGCTTGAAAATAAAGACAACTTATACAAAATTAAAGATTATACCGACGACTTCAAGGATTGGAGGTTGAAGCTTTAGTCGTCCTGCAGCCGTCGTAGGGATGCCTGAGAGAGTCGAGCGCATTCGGAAGCACTTGGAAGCTTTTGAATTGATGAAAAACCCTAGGTTTGGCCCTCCTTTTATAGCCTTTAAGCCCCTCAACGAATGGGTCTTCAACCAATCACAAATGGGCACAAAACTCCTTGAAAAATGGTGATAAAGCTTGACTCCTCGAGGCTGATTTTTGACCACCGGTTGAACTGGCCGGTTGAACTGCCGCCGGTTGAACTGGCCGGTTGAACTGGCAGCCACGATTTTTTACTAAAAAAGGAGTTTAGCTCAAAATACAAGTGAATTCGACGGCCACTTGTCGTCCGATCTCAACATAGACCTTCCATGGGAAGTCTTGGGTTGGATCGTCGCCTAAGGACGTCCCCGTACAAAGGACACGACCTCACTTACGCTTGCACACACGAGCTTAACTCGATACTTACTTGTCGCTTTTGCTTCCGGCCTTCCACTCGATTCCTTCGGCTCCCTCCGAAGTAACTCGAGTGTCGCCCGACCACCGCGGCTTCCTCCGGGTGTCGCTAGCCTTCAGCTCCAGCATTGAGACTTTTCTGCACACTTGATTTAGCTCGTGAGATAACAATATAAGCTTAACTTTGTATCGTTTGCTATAATCAAAACATAGGTTCGACTTAGGTGCCCACTGCACCAACACTGAGATCTTCTCAGTTATATATCATTTTTATCCCCGCGAAGTGGAAGAAGTTGAAGTTATTATTCAACTATATATTATTATATTCCCGTGCGGTGGTGGAACAGAAGAACTGAGATCTTCTCAATTGTATATCATCTTTATCCGCGCGAAGTGGATAAAGTTGAATTCATTCTTCAACTATATATTATTTTATCCCCGTGCGGTGGTGGAACGGAAGAACTGAGATCTTCTAGGTTATATATCATTTTTATCCCCGCGAAGCGGAAGAAGTTGAAGTTATTATTCAACTATATATTATTTTATCCCCGTGCGGTGGTGGAATGGAAGAACTGAGATCTTCTCAGTTTTATATCATTTTTATCCCCGCGAAGCGGAAGAAGTTGAACTCATTCTTCAACTATATATTATTTTATCCCCATGCGGTGGTGGAATGGAAGAACTGAGATTTCCTCGGTTATATATCATTTTTATCCCCGCGAAACGGAAGAAGTTGAAATTATTATTCAACTATATATTATTTTATCCCCGTGCAGTGGTGGAACGGAAGAACTGAGATCTTCTCCGTTATATATCAATTTTATCCCCGCGAAGCGGAAGAAGTTGAAGTTATTATTCAACTATATATTATTTTATCCCCGTGCGGTGGTGGAACGGAAGAACTGAGATCTTCTCAGTTATATATCATTTTTATCCCCGCGAAGCGGAAGAAGTTGAACTCATTCTTCAACTATATATTATTTTATCCCCGTGCGGTGGTGGAATGGAAGAACTGAGATTTCCTCAGTTATATATCATTTTTATCCCCACGAAGCGGAAGAAGTTGAAATTATTATTCAACTATATATTATTTTATCCCAGTGCAGTGGTGGAACGGAAGAACTGAGATCTTCTCAATTATATATCATTTTTATCCCCGCGAAGCCGAAGAAGTTGAATTCATTCTTCAACTATATATTATTTTATCCCCGTGCGATGGTGGAACGAAAGAACTGAGATCTTCTCAGTTATATATCATTTTTATCCCCGCGAAGCGGAAGAAGTTGAAGTTATTATTCAACTATATATTATTTTATCCCCGTGCGGTGGTGGAACGGAAGAACTGATATCTTCTCAGCTATATATCATTTTTATACCTGCGAAGCGGAAGAAGTTGAATTCATTCTTCAACTATATATTATTTTATCCTCGTAGGGTGGTGGAACGGAAGAACTGAGATCTTCTCAGTTATATATCATTTTTATCCCCGCGAAGCGGAAGAAGTTGAAGTTATTATTCAACTATATATTATTTTATCCCCGTGTGGTGGTGGAACGGAAGAACTGAGATTTTCTCAGTTATATATCATTTTTATCCCCGCGAAGTAGAAGAAGTTGAATTCATTCTTTAACTATATATTATTTTATCCTCGTGCGTTGGTGGAACGGAAGAACTGATATCTTCTCAGTTATATATCATTTTTATCCCCGCGAAGCGGAAGAAGTTAAAGTTATTATTCAACTATATATTATTTTATCCCAATACGGTGGTGGAATGGAAGAACTAAGATCTTCTCAGTTATATATCATTTTTATCCCCGCGAAGCAGAAGAAGTTGAAGTTATTATTCAACTATATATTATTTTATCCCCGTGCGGTGGTGGAACGGAAGAACTGAGATCTTCTCAGTTATATATCATTTTTATCCCCGCAAAGCGGAAGAAGTTGAAGTTATTATTCAACTATATATTATTTTATCCCCGTGCGGTGGTGGAACGAAATAACTGAGATTTTCTCAGTTATATATCATTTTTATCCCCACGAAGTGGAAGAAGTTAAAGTTATTATTCAACTATATATTAGTTTATCCCCGTGCGGTGGTGGAACGGGAGAACTGAGATTTTCTCAGTTATATATCATTTTTATCCTCGCGAAGCGGAAGATGTTGAATTCATTATTCAACTATATATTATTTTATCCCCGTGTGGTGGTGGGACGGAAGAACTGAGATCTTCTCAGTTATATATCATTTTTATCCCCGCGAAGTGGAAGAAGTTAAAGTTATAATTCAACTATATATTATTTTATCCTCGTACGGTGGTGGAACGGAAGAACTGAGATCTTCTCAGTTATATATCATTTTTATCCCCGCGAAGCAGAAGAAGTTGAATTCATTCTTCAACTATATATTATTTTATCCCCGTGCGGTGGTGGAACGGAAGAATTGAGATCTTCCCAGTTATATATCATTTTTATCCCCGCGAAGCGGAAGAAGTTGAAGTTATTATTCAACTATATATTATTTTATCCTCGTACAGTGGTGGAACGGAAGAACTGAGATCTTTCCAGTTATATATCATTTTTATCCCCGCGAAGCGGAAGAAGTTGAATTCATTCTTCAACTATATATTATTTTATCCCCGTGTGGTGGTGGAATGGAAGAACTGAGGTCTTCTCAGTTATATATCATTTTTATCCCCGCGAAGTGGAAGAAGTTGAAGTTATTATTCAACTATATATTAATTTATCCCCGTGCGGTGGTGGAACGGAATAACTGAGATCTTCTCAATTATATATCATTTTTATCCCTACGAAGCGGAAGAAGTTGAATTTATTCTTCAACTATATATTATTTCATCCCCGTGCGGTGGTGGACGGAAGAACTGAGATCTTCTTAGTTATATATCATTTTTATCCCCGTGAAGCGGAAGAAGTTGAAGTTATTATTCAACTATATATTATTTTATCCCCGTGCGGTGGTGGAACGGAAGAACTGATATCTTCTCAGTTATATATCATTTTTATTCCCGCGAAGTGGAAGAAGTTGAATTCATTCTTCAACTATATATTATTTTATCCCTGTGCGGTCGTGGAACGGAAGAACTGAGATCTTCTCAGTTATATATCATTTTTATCCCCGCGAAGCATAAGAAGTTGAAGTTATTATTTAATTATATATTATTTTATCCCCGTGCGATGGTGGAACGGAGGAACTGAGATCTTCTCAGCTATATATCATTTTTATCCCCGCGAAGCGGATGAAGTTGAATTCATTCTTTAACTATATATTATTTTATCCCCGTGCGGTGGTGGAACGAAAGAACTGTGATCTTCTCAGTTATATATCATTTTTATCCCCGCGAAGCGTAAGAAGTTGAAGTTATTATTCAACTATATATTATTTTATCTCCGTTCGGTGGTGGAACGGAAGAACTGAGATCTTCTCAGTTATATATCATTTTTATCCCCGCGAAGCGGAAGAAGTTGAAGTTATTATTCAACTATATATTATTTTATTCTCGTGCGGTGGTGGAACGGAATAACTGAGGTCTCCTCAGTTATATATTATTTCTATCCCCGCGAAGCAGAAGAAGTTGAAGTCCTTATTCAGTTATATATTATTTTATCTCTGTGTGGCTGTAGAGCAGTAGAGTTGGGTCATTTAGCGACTCTATATTATTATATTCCTAGTAGAAGCGTCGAAGTAGGCCTCAGCTATGTGTCATCTTATTTGGGTATGAGGAAGGTGAAATGGGGCATAACTCAAGAAATGCTGGAAGAAGAAGACAAGTGGAAAAAGTCCATTAATTTAGAAAGAATTACACATTCTGATTCTTTTTGCAAGGAGAAAATAAGAGACCCTTATATATATATATATATATATATATATATATATATATATATATATATATATATATATATATATATATATATATATATATATATATATATATATATATTTATATATATATATATATATATATATATATATATATATATATATATATATATATAGGGTATTACAATTCTTTGTTAGGAGGTGCTGACGGAGTTTCTTTGTGCGGCGGAGGTTGGCACATTAGTTGTCGAAAGTAAGATTGCTGCAGGAAGATCTGCTTAGATAGTTCCTTCTGGGACCCTGCTAGCTGTTGGCGCAAAGAGCAGTTGCTGGCAGAAACCTCCCTCAACCGCTGCTGCAAATACCTCACTTGTTCTTCCAGGTTGGCAATATAACGTTGCTCGTCCACCTTTTCTTCAGAAGGAAAGGAACTGCTACCCTGTTCAGACATTTTGTCCATGGCTAAGGGAATAGAGGGGAAAAGATGGATGTTATACAGCCGGGGTTGGAGGTCCTTATAACGATGGAGGATGAGGGTGCATTTATTAGCAGAAAAAGTAAGGATAATGAATGCTGGTAAAGAAGGGGAAACGTAACGACAGTAGGTGAAAAGTCGTTGGTACAGTAATTGTAAGAAAAAAGGGTCCGAATCCCCGGGAGATGGTAAAAGAAAGTATGTTCAAAGGATTACATGTTTTACGATGTGAAACCTTACTTCTACAGGAAAACGACAAAAACAAATACCAATTCCCTCCTTCATTTTTATTAGCATAATTAAAATGATTACATCATTTAAGCTATGAAGATTTTCTATGATTGCTCTTAACAGAAGAAGCGTTAGAGGGCTCCTCGGGGGGGAGGTGCCAAGATGACCCTTTAGAGCTCACCTTGAGCAGAAGGAAGAACCGGTTGACCTTCATCAAGAGGAGGCGAACGGATCCTCGCGGGGGAAACTGGAAGAACTGGTGTACCTTCATCAAAAGGAGGTGGACGGATCCCCGCCGGGGAAACTGGAATGAAGGCTAGAGCCGGTGGAAGTGGGGGAAGTTCGATAGAGGCCCGGGGATCTCCCACTGTGTACTCCCATGTTAAGGGAGGGTTCCACACCCCATTGTGGAAAGAAGGAAAGGGTGCTCGATAAGACCTCCCCACGGGAGGGGAGGGAGCTGTGGTGTGGGGTGGAAAAGGAAGGGGGCGAAAAGATGAGGTCGCTGTCGAGCGGGTTTCAAAATCTTCAGCGTCCCCGGAAAGCGATCCTAAAGATTGTCGAGTCTGAAGAAATCTCAATGGGGTGTCCTGCTAAAGCCATGGGAGTAAGATCGAAGGATGAAGACATGAAGGGTGATAATTTATAGTTGGGGGAAAGGAACTGCAGTAGTTCTTGGGAAGGGGAAGAAGGTGAAGAGACTGATATCGTAATGGCAGCCGCATAAGTACTCCTCAAGATATCGTTTCCGAAGCAGTGAGAGAGACAGTGAAGATCAACAGGCGAAAGTCATTTAATTTTTGACCGAGCTAAAATTGGGTCGGATATGAATAAGACCCTCTGAATAAGTTCCCGAACAAATAAGGTAATTGCGCTATGCGACACGAGAAAAGAAACGTCAACGTAAAAAGAGAAAAACGCAAAATTGGTTCTGAATTCCCGACCCGCGAGAAGACATGCAAAGAGAACAACTTAAAAGCTATGTTAACATAATTACTTTTCAACACTAAGAAAAGAGTCATTACAAGGAATGGGATGTGGGAAGTTATAATTCAAATAGTTCGGGGGGACACTTGGATAAGGCATCTACAGGATTTAAATAACTGGTGTCCGTGCCTGGAGGCGGATACCCCCATTCGGCATTTAGAGCCGAGGACCCATCGAAGCCCAGGATGAACAGGTCCACCCCATTCTTGACATATCGCCCTTTCAGATCAGCTTCCTGTTCCTGCAGCTGGGATTGGTAGCTGGATAATTGAGCCTGACAGCTAGCCAGCTGGGCTTGGCTTTCCATCAGCTGGGCCGCCAAGGCATCCTTCTCCGTGGCTGCCTGTATGGCTTGTCGTCCCAGAGTTGAAAGGGCTTCGGAGTATTCTTTATGGAGGGCAGACTGTTGCTGAGCCGCTGCTGACAGAGCTTGAGGGAGAGCAGCCACCATGGAGGAGAGTTCTTGGCATTTCTCTATGCAAGATTTCCCGGTGGCTTCCCAAGCTTGTCGTTCCAGTCGAAGAAATTGGAGTTCTTGCTGGAGCTGTTTGACAGCAGTTGAAGAATCGGCGGCTTTAATGATGGCGTCCCCGAGCTGCCCCTTATACTCTTTTAGTTCGTGGGCGAGGATATCCTCCTACTGCAATTCACTAGACTGGAAGAAAACTTGCTGTTTGAGGTCTTCATTCCTTCGCTGAAGCTCCTCCTTTTCGCTTTGGACCAGGGCCAATTGTGTCATAGCATCTTCACATTGGCCCCTCAGGTCAGATTCCTTCGCCTCTCTCTCGCTCAACTGCCGAACGGGTTTTTTCTGTTGCGCTAGAGAGGCGAAGTGGTGTGCCTCTACGCTGGACTGGAATTGAGCCAGTTGAACTAACATTTTGCTGTGTTGGGTTGAGGTCTAGAAGAAAGGAAGCACCATCAGTATATGCTGACACATAGAGATATGTATAGTAAAGATGAGAAGGGGACAGTAAGTACCTCAGCCAGCAATTTGCCTACTTGTTCGCAGGGACCTTGCACGCCTGATTGATTAAAAAATTTCACCTCCGAAGGGTTACGAATCTGCAACAGAGATCCCAATGTAGCCCTTGAGGGGGTCGGAAGAGGAAGATCCTCTCCTTCGGAGGGAAGCGCGGGTCCGACGCGCTGAAGAGGGGCGGGAGAAGTAAACGTGTCGGAGGGGATAGGAGCAGAGATGGACTCGGTTCGGGAAGGCAAAGGAGAATCATGTGCAGAGGAGGATGAATTGGGAGAATGGGAAGGAGAGTCCCTTCTATGGGGAGATGAAGATGGGACAGATAAGGTAATATCCTTTCTCCTCGGTTCGTAGATGGTTAAGGATCATGAACCAGGTTGATCGGAAGAGGAAGGGGGAAGAGCAGATGAACTCGGGGCTCCTTTCTTAACGAGCCGCAGTTTCTTCCGAGGAGAAGAAGGAGTTGCCAGCGATTTACCCCTCTTGGTTGAGGCTTTCTTCTTCTTGGCAGCCTCAATCTCCTCTCCTTTTACCAAAGCGTCCTACATTAGATTATCTGCAAAATGTATTGGTGAGAAAGATGAATAATGCAGGAAGAAAGTTATATTAAAAGGAAAGTATCATCCTACCTACAGCAACTGAGGTCGTCGAAGGGAGGGGGGATAGTCCGAAGTGGCTCAGAAGGGGAGTTTTTATCAAGTGATTCGAACAATAATGTGACTCTCCCAATATTCTATACACTTCAGGGAAAGGACATTGGGTCCTCATTTCCCGGAAGGAAGGCAGTTCGGGAAGTTCCACCTTCCAGGTATCGGAGTAAGGTATAGGTGCTGGAAGTTGTACAAAGAAGTACAATTCTTCCCATCCCTTATGGGAAGTAGGCATGTTCACTAGGAATTGGCAGTCTGGACGGCTGGACAGATAAAAAAGGCATGCCTTGGAAGATTTAAGTTGAAAGAAGCAATGAAATATTTCAGGGGTTAAAGGGAGATTTAGATGTTGAAACACTATAGAGGCCCCCGACAGAATCCGAAAGGAATTGGGGGTGAATTGGTTCAGGGGTAGTCCATAAAAGTCTAAAATGTCTAAATAGATGGAAGGTGCTGGTAGGGACAGACCGTTAAGAAACTGTTCGGAGAAGAAGCAAGTTAGACCAGGAGGAGGACAATTTGGTCAGTGCATCTTGGTCGTAAAGCAGCATTTTAGGGAAGGCTCTATAAACTTGTCCTTAAGGTTAAAGAAATAATGATCGCGGTCTAGTTGGGTTATGGCATGCTCATACCACGCAGGTGAGGGGATGGTCTTAGGGGTCATAGGTATAAAGCAAGACAGAGTACTTACTTAGGGGGTTAGAAGAATAACGTATAAGAAGGAGAGGGGTGGGTCGCTGAAATGCCGCCGGTGAAAATCACAGGAGAGAAGAAGTGGAAGGGACGGTATTTTTGGGCACACTAAGTAATACCTAAAAGAAAAAGGCGGAGGTTTATATAGGGTTTTTGTGATGGTTCGATTATAGGAGAGAAAAAGGAGAAGCGGAGCCCATGGGCCCATTAAGCCGCCTCAAGTACATGCGGTAAAGCTTTAAGAGAGGAGTAAATTTGAATTAATGAGCCAAGGATGGAGTAGGAACCTTATATAGTTAGAAAGTCAAGCTTATAACTTCGCTTGACTATTTTTTGGGGTTGACTAATGATACCGCCGTTACCTCTTCTCTATGAGCTCACAGGCAAGGTGTTACCCGAACCAATTAACGGGTTCAGTGGAGAAAGAAGAGAGGAATGGTTCGGGCGCAAGCGCCTGAAATAATTGGCACGGGAAAGCTAGTGAAGGCAATCAACACGGTAAGACGAAGTCGGGAGGAGACACTTCGGTGGGAAATAAACTAGAATCGGTTCGGCCAGATAATCATAGAGGCAGACGGGACAGATGAGAATCGGCTCGGCCATATAATCATAGAGGCAAACGGGACGGATAAGAATCGGTTCGGCCAGATAATCATAGAGGCAGACGGGACGGATGAGAATCGGCTCGGCCAGATAATCATAGAGGCAAACGGGACGGATAAGAATCGGTTCAGCCTAGGCAATCCAGAGGTCGTTCGGTGAGGGAAGAAGGAGAGTGGGTTCAGGCTAGCAGGGAGCCCAAAGGCTATACCATCCGTGAGCTATAGACCTAAGTTAGTTTCACCAAAAGTGGATGGTCGAGGGGGACAGACTAACCTAGTTTTCTGAAATGTAGATGGGGAGGAGTTATACAACAGAAGGAGAGGTCCCCACATAATATTCCAAGGAGCCTTCGCCCCTCGTATCTGTAACAGAATTATTCTCCAGATGGATGTGGTGGCCACGTGTACGATGGGGATAATCCGCGAGGTAGCGATAGATCAGAGAAGGAGGATAAAAGGGAGATGGAGGACAGAAGAAAGGGGATCCGCAATTATTCCAACAAGCAAGAGACGAAGATACAGGAGGAGGAGAGCTACCACTACCTCACCGAAGAAGGAGAGTAGCGACCTTCGCTGTCACATTGCGTGTACTCTTTCTTGTATTGAGATTAAATTGTAAGAGGCTTTCTCCTCCGCCTCGGAAAGTTTCCTTTCCGAAAAGGAGGACGTTCATAGTGGAAAGTGCTTGGGCATTATCCCCGGTGAGAGAGCTCACCTCCGTGGAGTAGGAATACTCATTCCGAACCACATTACATCTTGTGTTCTAGTTTTCATTGTCGGTGTTAGTTTTGCATTTCTTTGCTTCGTCTTCTCATTTTTACTGTTGCGGCCTGTGAGAACCCCCAAAAAAACCCCTTCGTGCCTTCGTCGCATCGAAAGGAGGTGAACGCATTTTTCCTCGCCGCATCATTGTGATCATTGTGAAAGAAATAAATTACGAAGGACTCTTTGAATCTTGATGCGTTGGACAAAAACAGTGAAGAGTCATCTGAGCTCAGAGGAATTTTAGACCTTCATCCAAAATCAATCAGTATTCATTATGTAACTGTCATATTGTCTCAGTCAACACGATAATTACACACTCTGGGATCCGTGAGACAAACCAATCAATACATGATTTAGGCCTTAATGTACAAAGTCAAAAGCATTAATTTTAGGCATCAAAAGTTTTTAACCGAGTCACATTTTGTTTGCTTGAACAACTTGTGCATGGCTCATGTCAGCATTAAAGCAATGTTGAGCGCAACACAAATCTAGATCGAGCATGGCCCACATTATGAAAAAGGAGGAAAAGACATTAGCAATAATATAAAAACAAAAATGCTTGCTACTGGTTTAGGGGATATTTTATTAACTTTAGTTTAAAAATAAAATTAATCCTAAAAATTCTATATTAATACTCCAATTTTATCACTCATCCAAAGCCTCATATTCTCATATTCTAAATTTTATATTTCCTCGTGTCTCATTCTTTCATCGTGCCACCTCACATTTTCTATTTAATTTATTTATTTCTATCATTTTTATTATTTACTTTAGAACAATCTCCCTTCTTGATTCTTAATTATAATTTCTTCGAAGGGTGCCCTCCGACGTAGAAAGTACTATCACTAGACAATGCATTCATTGCATCGAGATAAAATTTAAATTTAATTTTTTATTGATACATCAATAATCATCGGTATTTAAAAATTATATTATATATGGTACAATAGAAGATCTGTAGCTACGTACAACGAAAGACGATTATATTCATCTCAATATTCTTCATCGTCGATCTCTCAGTAATGATGAAGAAAAGTAAATCACGAAGGACTATGTCCTTTGATCTGTTGATCAGAACAACGGAGGACTTTTGAATCCGGATGAGAATTTTAAATTTCATACCAAAAATCAACCTCTGTCCATATATAACAGTATCTGTGCTGCTCTAATTAATCGATCGTCCAGAGAGGATTACAATGGAAGATCGTTGTCATAATTCTAGTGTCGAATAAATCATGACTTTAGATGGAAATGTTGATCCTATTGGTTCTACCGATATACGTCTCAATTTATTCCATAATTATCCTTAGGAGATCCAACAAAATCTATCTAGTGGCTAGGTTGGTGGCTTCATGTGTCTATAACTTCTACTTAAGTTGGCATAGAGGATCCCAACTTCAATCTTCTCCGCATCATTGTATCTAAGAAAATTGGTGTAAGTTTCAATGTTTGAGACATTTTGGAGATCACTTGCTGTTAAATACGGAAAATTTAAATACTAAATTTAATGGCAAAATTTTTAAGAAAAATAATCCTGAGAATTTTTCGGGATTTTTAGGGAATTTTAGAAATTTTTCCGGAATTGTTCTGGATTTAAACGGAGATCTTATGATATTATATATGGAAAGAGTCAACATGCTTTTACAAGGCCTGTTTGGTTTATCTGTGTTGAGGGGTTAATAAATTTTATTAACCTAAGGTTTTAAATAGAAAACATAACTATTTCCTTTTTCTTTTCCCAGCCGCATCCGACACCTCTTCTATTGCGATTTTTCAGTTCTTTCTCTCGCGCGACCCCCTCTTCTCCTGACCTCGCGCAACTGCCGCCGTTCCCAAACTTTTTCCCGAGCCCCTCTTCTCTCGCGATTGCTTCTCTGCTGACGATCAGGACCCGCCGGCTTCCCTTCCTCGCCGCCCACAGCCGCGCGCGTCGGCCTTCTCTGCCACAGGCGACACACGCTGGCCTCCACGGCCACAGGATTGCCGTCGTCTCCGCTTCGTCATCCAACTCGTCGTTGCGCACGCCCGAAGTCGACGGTCACTGTCGTCGACGACCAGGCCGCCGCTGCTCGCCGAGACGCACACACCACCCCCATCCGCAACATCCTCCGCCGGCTCCTCTGCCACTGTCGCCGCTGCAGTGCCTTCCACCGCCGGATTGAGGGGGGGGTGTCACGGTCACTTGTTGTCGAAGCAAGATCGCCGTGTGGGGTGCTAGGGCAGCAGCAGGAAATTCCTGTGAATAGAGATTTGGGAAGGATTACTGCCGAGGGATTTCCTAAGGTCGGTAAGCTTCAATTACCTATTCCTTTTCATCTGTTAATTTCTATGTGATCCTTGTGCATCAATGTGATGTATTGTTGTCGATGGTGCCTACCGGAGGGGTGATTGTGGGTGTTTTGTGGAGTGGGATGGCTGCTGTGAGATTTAGGATGGCTGTCGAATGTGATTGAGCTGCTCTATTTAGGTGTTTTGCTCGACTGTGTGTGAGTGAGGAAGGACTAATGGAGTGAGTGTTTCATTTAGGGTTGGTTCGAGCCCTAAATCGGTGTAATTATGGGATGTTAATGGTTGTAAATGGATTGTGGGTGCCAATTTGTGGGATCCAAGGGTTGGATCGAGTTTGAGGTAAGGTTTGGTTGAGTTGTGTGTATGTCACCTAGGGTTAGGTTGGATTTATACTTCTGATCGATGAGATGTTCTGTATATTGTTGTGGAGTTGTGAAATTAAGCTTGAGGAAAATGAAGAATTTATTTAGAATGTTGTTAAAGTCCATTGCTGCAATGGGGATGGCTGCGATTGATTGGTTGGATTACATATAGGATGATTTTAATTTAATTACAGGTTATTGACAGTGGTTGTCTGTACTTTGGTTTTATGATCTGGGTGTGAGTTAATTCTTAGTGATCTATGGTTGGTTGGGTTGTTGAGTTCGGTGTGATGTTGATCGATTCTGTAATTATGTATGGAGGATTGATTAGGTTAAATAGGATAATTAAATCAATCTAGTGGATCAGATATGAGGTCGATGTAGGATTTGATTCGATCATTTGTTGTGTGCTTGGATTTGATGGATTTACTTTGGATTATTTGGTTATGGAAGGAATTGATTAAGTATTCGATTTGTCGGTGAATGGTATTTTGTGCTTAACAATAGTTATGCATTATGCAGGTTTCGGTTATGAGGCAGGTTCACGGTCGTGACGATCTGGTTCTTTTTGCGGACATTTTGGCAGGCGGGTATTTTGACTTATCTTTTAGATATAGTCAAGTTGATATGCTAGTTAGGATAGCTTGCAATAATTTTCATGTTTATATGCCCAGTATGATATGTGCCTACTTGATACATGCATTTGATAGGATATGATTATGTCTTCCTTGTTTTATTGGATCATAGTTACTTGGATTATGGATATGTACATATTGATTGTGCATATTATTCGGATAGGTGTATTTAGTTGGATTTACATGCTTTAGTGTCATGCACCATCTTGCATGATTGCATGCTGGCTGGACGGGGTTCCTTTATTGTTGAGCCCGCAGCCAGTTACATGATCTCTGATGTGTGTAAATCGTGCTACGTTTTCACTACTCCATATGCATGCATTTTATCTCATTTCATGTCCTAGGCATGTATTTTGTCATGATTCAGTTAAGTTTAGCATATTTTGGACGAAGAGACTGCTTTTGGGTGTTTTTCGTGTTAACAGGGCGAAGAAGCAGGCGTATCAAAACAACACAGGCGTGTTATCAGTGACACGTCCGTGTCAGGAGTTCCAGCGCTCAACACGCCCTGGTTCAGCAACCGACACGCCCCGTTCAAGCGCTGACACGGCCGGTGAGAAATGTGCGACACGCCTGTGCCCTCATTTGGCATGGGCGTGTTGGCCTGATTCCAGACTTCCTTTTCTGCGAGCAACTCGACGAAGCCGCGATCTTCGTCTCAATTAAAGGAAAATCTTTTGCCTTAATTGAAGAGGAGGCCAAGGCTATAAAAGAGGAGATATTCTAACCCTAAAGGGGGCGGCGCATAGGGAAAAGAGGACGACACAAGAACGAGGAGAACGAAGGAGTCGACGACAGAGGAACACAGATGGCACTAAGTATTGTAATTTCTTTCTCTAGCAATTCTTGTTTGACTATGGAGTAGTGTCCTGTAATCTTAGGATGGGGGAGTAGCCCTTGACGATTTATGATGGATGATGTAATCTATACTACTTGAATTATTGTTTGTTTTGATCTGGTTTTTGGATTCTTATTGATAAACCTAAGGAGCTAAGGGGAAGTACCTAACAGTGAACCCAAGTTCCCGAAACCCAGAACCAACTAGGGATTAACTCCTGTCAAGTAGCGGTAGTGTATCTATGAGGGCTTGCGGGGGTCTCGTGACAGGTCCCCTTAGCTGATTATGGTCCCGTGTGCAAACCTATCGTGAAAAGGAAATTTAGACTCTAAAGGAACTCTTATGGACTTAATGGATCTATCAAATCCAATTTTTACCAAGTAACGGTGGTAAGACTAGGGAGGTTTGTGGGGGTCTCGTGACAGGCCCCCTTAGCTGATTATGATCCTCTACGCTCGAATACCGTGACAAGTAAATTAAGTTTGATAGGTACAGTTGGCGTAGACCTCGAAAGGGGCCATTGATTTACCTTAGGATAGGTTCCATCAAAACAACTCTAACAGGGGTAGGAAAGAATTAAATCACCTTATAAATCATCGACGTGGTGAAACCCATATCCTGAGATTCTTCTCAACTATTGACTTTTAGCTCGTTCTTCTCATTAGTTGTTCTTGACTGCTCAGTTTCTTTGCTTAATCCACAAATTGATTGACTAGATAACTTGGTATCACGATCATTCGGTAATTGTCCCAATCCCTGTGGGATCGATATTTTTATTACTTGACGACAATCATGCACTTGCGGAAAATAACACATCAAGTTTTTGGCGCCGTTGTCGGGCATTGGCACTCAATATTGAATTGAGCGTGATTTAGTTAATCTAGATTTCTATTTTTGTTCCTATTCTTTGTGTCTATTCTGAATTCTTGTTTTGGGAGCCTCTCTTGTTGTTGCATGCACAGATTTAATAAGGAAATTCTCGATATTGATCCTGAGATAGAGAGAACGTTCCTTGCTAGAAGACGATTTCAGCAATGTCAGGAAGAAAATCTGACCTCCAACATGGCTGATCAGAACAAGAATAAACCTTTAAGGGATTATGCAGCACCTAGTACAAGGGGATTGAGATCGAGTATTAGAAGACCCCCTATTGAAGCGAACAATTTTGAATTGAAACCGGCTCTACTATCCATGGTCCATCAACATCAATTTGGAGGAGCACCCACTGAAGATCCAAATCTGCACTTGGAAGTATTTTTGGAATTTTGCGAAACTTTAAAACTGAATGGAGCCTCAGCTGATGCTATTAGATTGCGCTTGTTTCCTTTCTCATTGCAGGATAAAGCTAGAGCTTGGCTACACTCTCTTCCAGTAGATTGCATAACTACCTGGGATCAGCCGGAGCAAAGATTTTTAGACAAGTATTTTCCACCCAGCAAAACTGTAAGTCTTCGTCATCAAATCACTAATTTTGCGCAAAAGGATGGAGAAATATTATTTAAAGCCTGGGACAGATTTAAGGGATTACTACAGCAATGCCCTCATCATGGGCTGGAGAAGTGGCTCATTGTTCATACTTTCTACAATGGAATCTCGTATGCTACTAAAGTTTCTCTTGATTCTGCTGCAGGAGGAGCTCTTATGAACAAAACGTTGGATGAAGCATTTGAGATCATCGAGAATGTGACAATGAATTCTCATCAATGGGCTACAGAACGAGGATATCAAATTAAAACGCCAGGTAAGTTTGAGGTAAGTACCCTTGATCTACTCAGTGCAAAAGTTGATGCGTTAACTCAAAAGCTCGAACATTTTAATGTATCATCTGTAAACTCATCTAATGTCACTTGCGAGATTTGTGGTGTAACAGGACATGTAGCGATAAATTGCCAAATCCTACACGCACCATCATCGGGAGCTGGGATTGAGCAAGTAGATGCGCTAAATAATTTTAATTAGAAGTCTAATGGTGGAAACTCTTATTCGAACACGTACAATCCCGGTTGGAGGAATCATCCCAACTTTTCGTATAGAGCCAACCAAAATTCTTCTGGATAGAACAGTTTTGGAGCACCTTCGGGATTTCAGCCAGGACCCAAGTCAAGCTTAGAAAAGATGATGGAGAATTTTATTACGTGCCAGGGGAAGATAAATGATGAATTTCGACAGCATATTGTAGAATCAAATCGGCAACATCAAAATAATACCGAGGCAATCAAGCAATTGGGAAGCAAGGTTGATAATTTGACTAATCACACAAGAATGCTGGAAAATCAAATTTCCCAAATTGCCAACTCAGCATCAAGGAGGCCCGACAGATTTCCTGGAAATTCAGAAGTAAACCCAGCTGAGCATTGTAATTCCATAAGTTTGAGAAGTGGAAGGATTTTAGAAGGAGACAGAGCTCAACAAGCAGCCCCTGTGCTAAAGGACACGAGCATGTCAGAGTTGGAAGAAGACAGCAACACGCCTGGGTTGAATAGCAAAGGAAGACGACAACACACCCTGATCCAGGGCGTGTTGGCCGACACACCCGTGTCGGGTCACTCCAGCAGCCAACACGACCAGCCTATGCCGAATGACACAGATGTGTTGAACAAGGAACCAAGAACGTATAAGCCCCCTATCCCGTTCCCTCAGAGGCTGATTAAGGAAAAATTGGATGAACAATTTGGTAAGTTCCTTGAGGTAATTAATTAGGAAGTTATATATCAATATACCTTTTACAGAAGCTCTTCAACAAATGCCTACATACTCCAAGTTCTTGAAGGATATCTTAACCAATAAAAGAAAAGTCGAAGAGCATGTAACAGTGGCTCTTACTGAGGAGTGCAGCGCTTTAATTAAGAACATGGTACCTCCCAAACTAAATGATCCAGGTAGCTTTTCTATCCCTTGCATAATTAATGACTCAAATTTTGATAAGTCTTTTTGTGATTTGGGCGCTAGTGTCAATCTGATACCTCTTTCCATATGCAAGAAATTAGATTTGGGAGAAATGAAACTAACTACTATGGCCTTGCAGTTAGCCGATCGCTCCATTAGATATCCTTTGGGAATCCTAGAAGATGTACCAGTGCAGGTGGGAAATTTTATTATTCCTGTCGATTTTATAGTGCTTGATATGGATGAAGACCCATGCATTCCACTCATTTTAGGGAGACCTTTCTTGGCTACTGCAGGGGAAATGATAGACGTCAAGAACCACAAACTCTCACTTGCATTTGGAAACGACAAAATTGAATTCGACCTTTCAAAAGCTATTAAACAACCTTCTGTTTTTGATGTTTGTTGTAGGATTGACAGTTTCCGATCAATAGCACTAGAAGGAGCACAAGAACAAACTTATCTTAATAAGCTCGAAGGGGATTTTGAGGATAAAGAGCTGGAGATTTCCGACCCCAACCTAACACCACAGGTAGAACTTAAGCCTCTTCCATCAACACTCAGGTATGAATTTCTTGGCGAAAACTCTACTTATCCTATGATCATTAATGCTAATCTGAGCAATGCAGAGACCGAAAAACTGATTGAGGTATTGAAAACACACAAGAACGTCATTGGATACAAGATTGATGACATTAGGGGAATTAGTCCATCGGTTTGCATGCACAGAATTCTACTAGAAGACAATTTTATAACCTCTATAGAGCATCAAAGAAGGCTGAACCCAGCCATGAAAGAGATAGTCAAGAAAGAGGCCATGAAATTGCTAGATGCAGGAATTATCTATCCAATATCCGATAGCGAATGGGTAAGTTATGTCCATGTTGTGCCAAAGAAAGGGGGGATAACGGTGATAAGGAATGCTACGAATGAGTTAATCCCTACGAGAGCGGTTACGGGATGGAGAATGTGTATTGATTATAGGAAATTGAATAAGGAAACTAGAAAGGACCACTTTCCCATCCCATTTATTGACCAAATGCTAGACCGGTTGGCAAAACACTCGCATTTCTGTTACTTAGATGGATACTCCGGTTTCTATCAAATCCCTATTTATCCTAATGACCAAGAGAAAACAACTTTCACTTGCCCATATGGTACTTTTGCTTTCAGGAGAATGCCTTTTGGACTATGCAATGCACCCGCCACTTTTCAGAGATGTATGGCTTCAATTTTTTTTTATATGATCGAGAATATAATGGAAGTATTCATGAATGATTTTTCTGTATATGGTGCAGATTTTGATATGTGTTTATCTAATTTGGTCAAGGTCTTGCAGAGATGCGAGGAAATGAATTTAATGCTTAATTGGGAGAAGTGCCACTTCATGGTGCGAGAAGGCATAGTACTTGGACACCTAGTTTTACACCGTGGTATCGAGGTGGACATTGCTAAAACTGAAGTGATCAAGAAGTTGCCTCCTCCAACTGATGTCAAGGGAGTGCGTAGTTTCCTAGGACATGCAGGGTTCTACTGACGGTTCATCAAGGACTTCTCAAAAATTTTGAAGCCATTAACTAATTTGCTTGCTAAAGATGTTGTGTTTCACTTTGATAATCCTTGTCTTGATGCATTTTCCAGGTTAAAGGAAGCATTAACAACCGCCCCAATAATGCAACCTCCAGATTGGAGTCTTCCTTTTGAAATTATGTGTGATGCAAGTGATTTTGCTGTGGGCGCAGTGTTGGGACAAAGGAAGGATCGCAAGGTGTATGCAATCTACTACGCCAGTAAAACATTAGATGAAGCACAAATGAATTATGCTACCACAGAGAAGGAACTCTTGGCTATAGTATTTGCTTTCGACAAGTTCAGATCTTATATCATAGGGACCAAGGTGATAGTTTACACAGATCATGCAGTCATAAGATACTTGCTGAGTAAAAAGGAATCTAAGCCAAGACTTATCCGGTAGATACTTCTTCTACAAGAGTTTGATTTGGAAATCCGAGACAAGCAAGGAATGGAGAACGTAGTTGCAGACCATCTATCGAGGCTTCATCAAGAATTAAATGCGGGAAGTGCTGACGATCTTGCTATTAATGATTTCTTCCCGAATGAGCAACTACTAGCGGTCAGGACAATCAAGGCTCCGTGGTATGCTGATTTTTCCAACTACCTAGCTTGCGGGATAATACCTTCTCACATGAGTTATCATCAGAGGAAGAAGTTTCTTTCGGATGTAAAGCAATATGTGTGGGATGAACCATTCCTGTTCAAGCAAGGGGCGGATGCTATATATCGAAGATGTGTATCCGAAGAAGAGATTGAGGATATATTGTATCACTGTCATTCTTCAGCATATGGAGGTCACACGAGCATAGACAAGACTGCGGCAAAGTTTTTGCAAGCAGGATTTTATTGGCCTCATATTTTTAGAGACTCTCGGAATTATGTGACGACTTGTGACCCACAAAGGACCGAACGATCAAGGAGACATGAGATGCCTCAAAATTCGATATTGGAAGTCGAATTGTTCGACGTCTAGGGGATTGACTATATGGGACCCTTCCCTACTTCCTATAAAAATACCTATATACTGGTGGCAGTGGACTATGTGTCTAAATGGGTTGAGGCTCTACCATCCCCCTCTTGTGATGCAAAAACAGTCATAAAGCTCTTTAAGAGTATAATATTTCCAAGATTTGGAATACCAAGAGCAGTAATAAGTGATGGAGGCTCACACTTTATCGAAAGACAATTTGAAAGCCTTCTCAAGAAGTATGGAGTAACCCATAAACTAGCCTCACCATATCATCCACAAACGAGCGGGCAAGAAGAAGTATCAAATAGGGAAATCAAGACTATCTTGGAGAAAACAATATCAAGATCAAGGAAGGATTGGTCTTTAAGACTTGACGATGCTCTATGGGCCTATCGAATGGCTTACAAGACACCCATTGGAATGACTCCGTTTCGATTAGTTTATGGAAAACCATGTCATCTTCCAGTTGAAATAGAGCACAGGGCATATTGGGCAATTAAATGGCTTAATTTTGACCTAAAGAAAGCCGGAGAGAAAAGAAAACTGCAGCTAAATGAACTTGAAGAACTACGCCTTGATGCTTATGAACATGCAAGGTCTTACAAGGAGAAAACGAAGAGGTGGCATAACAAGAATATCATGCGCAAAGAATTCCATCAAGGAGACTTGGTATTACTATTCAACTCAAGATTGAAACTCTTTCTTGAGAAGCTGAAATCCAGATGGTCGGGACCATATCAAGTTGAAAAGGTTTATCCTCATGGAGCTATTGATATATCCAGTGAGTCTACAAAATTTTTTAAAGTAAATGGTCAAAGACTTAAGAGATACTTCGCAACCAATTCTACTGAGCTGATTGGGGAGGAAGAGGGGATAGCACACTCCTCGAGCCATATCCCCAAAACTAGGGAGTAACTGAGGGGTCAAGCTAACGACCTTAAACAAGCACTTCTTGGGAGGCAACCCAAGCTATTTTTTTTAGTCATTTTATTTTATTTTATTTTGAGTTTTACATTTTTTTTCAGGTTTACAGGACACGACATGTTAAACGTGCCACTGCGTGCCAAATTGACACGACCCGCCTATGTCGAACGACACAGGCGTGTTGAGGTTACCCGAAGACAACATAGGTAGAGCGTGCTGTCGAGCACGCCCGTGTCGCACTTTTCTCACCTGCGGCACGCCTGGGCCAGATGGAAGCACGCCTATGTCGCGCTTAAGAGGATGCCCGACATGCCTATGTTGCGGCTAGCCCTCTAAAGCCGGCCCGAGCACGCCCTAATTTTCCACGCGCATTACAAGCTTGAAGCAGCTGTCGCCGGTCTCTCTCGAGCAGCCGAGAAGCTAACCTGTTGTCTCTCCCTCCCCAACGCCATGAGTAAGCGAGTGAAGACTAAAGGAGGAGCTTCTTCCTCTTCGGCAAGGGACAAGGGAAAGAGAAAAGCTCAAGACTTGGGTAACGATCCTCCTCCGACCTCTTGCCATCCATATGGAATTGTTTTTAGGGGTGAGGTTATGAAGTCTAAATTCAGTAAGCTTTTAAAAAAGAAAGTTAGTATCTACAAGAACTATAGACTTCTACATGTTGACAACCCTAGGGTTAAGAGATGACATAACTTGGTTGACCAATAGGATAGGCTGGACCGAATTTATCACGCATCATCATCTTACTTACCCTAGTATCACTCTTGAATTCCTTAGCTCCCTGTCTGCTGAAATACTGCAAGGAAAGGATTGTGAGGAAGGAAAAATCAAATTTAGATTAATGAACCATGAGTTTACTCTTTCTTTAAGTGATTTTAATACAATATTTGATTTTCCTTGCGGAGGGGAGAGGCAAATTCATAGACTTTTTATTGATCATCAATTTTAGAGAATAATTTCTGATGACCCTCGCCCTTATGATGCATCTAGGTCTAAATCATTTAACATCCCTAATCATACTTTTCGTTATCTCCTTAGGTTTATGGCTAATACAATCTCTGGAAGATATGATAGTGCAGGGGTGGCTAGGCAGAGTGAGTTACAATTTTTATGGGCTATGCTAAATGAAGTTAATATTGATTCTGGAGCCCATATGGTTAAACATTTAGTTAAGGTTAGTAATAGCCCATCTGGGGTCATAGTCATAGGTGGTATTATCACTAGGATTGCTGTGGCCTTAGGATGTGAATTGGATGACCTTGAATATTGTCCTGCTAGCCCTAGATTGGATTTGGATGCTTGTATAAATATGAAGATAATTGAGGCATGTGACGAGGGGTATCATTTGGTGTTAAGAAATGGAATTAAAATCCCTCTTCCAAACCCTGAGCGGATGACTGTACGTAATTCATTCAATTGGCTTTTTAGAGATGTCCAGGGACCCTTTCCTACCCCTACTGCCCATGCTCCATCACCCTCTCCTAGGGAACCATCTCACATAGCCCCTGAGCCATCACATTCGACTCCTGAACCCCCACGGTTTCCTACTGACAATGTTTTTGCAGGGTACTCTTCTTTTGATTTTTTAGGATTTCGATCATCATTCGAAGCTTTCAGGGTCGAGCATACCTCGCACATAGGGTGTGGGATCGGTTTGCCCAAGCTACAGAGGAGCACCATCGTATGGTGACATAGCATTTGGATAGGGCAGCTAATTTTTACAGGAGAGCTGATGAGTTTTTCACTGCTGAGTCCGCCCAGAGGGAAGATGATGATAGATTTCGACAGGAGTCCCGGGAGTTTTACTAGGAGCAGCGACGTAGGTGGGCAGAGGAGGATTCTAGTAGCGAAGACAATGACCATTGACAACCTTGAGCTATTTTGTGAGTTTCGATGCACATCCTTTACTGCTTATGCTGTCTCTACTTAGATTTTTAGTTTGGTTAGTGCTATTTTTGTTTGCATCTTTTCATATATCATAACATTGCATTTTTATATCATCTAGCGTAATACAACTGAACATTGGTCGGATCATGATATTCCTTTTTTCCTATTTGATAAGAACCCTATTTCACTTCTAACACGGTCTATAGGTCTGAGGTATCCAAAAAGGATTTAAATCCCCCATATCGGACGAGTACTCGATTTTCCATTGGAGACTTTCCTATGCAATTTGGTTACTGGAGAAACACTTTCCCTAGAAGTTTTGGTTTGAAAAAAAAAAGACTGGAATTGTTTTCAAGCACCCCTTTGAGACCAAGTAGTTACTGGGGAAACACCTAAAAGGTGCCCCTTTGAGACTAACTAGTTACTGGGGAAATGCTCTCTATAAATTCCTTCCCTTCTTTCTTCTTAGAAAGTGCTCCTTTGAGACCTTTTGTTGCTAGGTAAGGATGATCCATGCATTAAGGCAGGTAAGTGCCTCTATGCCGGAAATAAGAATGTTCTACGATAGAAGGGATGTCAAATCTGGATTGGTGTCCAATGACTTTAGTTCAACTTTTCACATGCACTATATAGGGATCTTTCAAGCTTGGCAACTAGGAATGATTTGATAAGATTAAGATCAGATTGTATACCTCTGGATGGTGTCTAGCATTTCCACAATTAAGTTGTCTTTTGTGTTTTCTTTGCTTGAGGACAAGCAAAAGTTTAGGACTAGGGGATTTTGATGTGTGTAAATCGTGCTACGTTTTCACTACTCAATATGCATGCATTTTATCTCATTTCATATCCTAGGCATGTATTTTGTCATGATTCAGTTAAGTTTAGCATATTTTGGACGAAGAGACTGCTTTTGGGTGTTTTTCGTGTTAACAGGGCGAAGAAGCAGGCGTATCAAAACAACACAGGCGTGTTATCAGTGACACGTCCGTGTTAGGAGTTCCAGCACTCAACACGCCCTGGTTCAGCAACCGACACGCCCCGTTCAAGCGCTGACACGACCGGTGAGAAATGTGCGACACGCCTGTGCCCTCATTTGGCATGGGCGTGTCGGCCTGATTCCAGACTTCCTTTTCTGCGAGCAACTCGACGAAGCCGCGATCTTCATCTCAATTAAAGGAAAATCTTTTGCCTTAATTGAAGGGAGGCCAAGGCTATAAAAGAGGAGATATTCTAACCCTAAAGGGGGTTGCGCATAGGGAAAAGAGGACGACACAAGAACGAGGAGAACGAAGGAGTCGATGACAGAGGAACACAGATGACACTAAGTATTGTAATTTCTTTCTCTAGCAATTCTTGTTTGACTATGGAGTAGTGTCCTGTAATCTTAGGATGGGGGAGTAGCCCTTGACGATTTATGATGGATGATGTAATCTATACTACTTGAATTATTGTTTGTTTTGATCTGGTTTTTGGATTCTTATTGATAAACCTAAGGAGCTAAGGGGAAGTACCTAACAGTGAACCCAAGTTCTCAAACCCGGAACCAACTAGGGATTAACTCTGTCAAGTAGTAGTGTATCTATGAGGGCTTGCGGGGGGTCTCGTGACAGGTCCCTTAGCTGATTATGGTCCCGTGTGCAAACCTATCGTGAAAAGGAAATTTAGACTCTAAAGGAACTCTTATGGACTTAATGGATCTATCAAATCCAATTTTTACCAAGTAACGGTGGTAAGACTAGGGAGGTTTGCGGGGGTCTCGTGACAGGTCCCCTTAGCTGATTATGATCCCCTACGCTCGAATACCGTGACAGGTAAATTAAGTTTGATAGGTACAGTTGGCGTAGACCTCGAAAGGGGCCGTTGATTTACCTTAGGATAGGTTCCATCAAAACAACTCTAACAGGGGTAGGAAAGAATTAAATCACCTTATAAATCGTCGACGTGGTGAAACCCATATCCTGAGATTCTTCTCAACTATTGACTTTTAGCTCGTTCTTCTCATTAGTTGTTCTTGACTGCTCAGTTTCTTTGCTTAATCCACAAATTGATTGACTAGATAACTTGGTATCATGATCATTCGGTAATTGTCCCAATCCCTGTGGGATCGATATTTTTATTACTTGACGACAACCATGCACTTGCGGAAAATAACACATCACCTGCACACACTGTCACTCATGGGTTAGTGGTACATCAGGAGGGTGTGTGTAGTTACTCTGTCAAGCTCTGCTGGTCCGCTCATGGGTAGCGATGAGGCAGCGTGGTAGCGGGCAGGGATCCCTCCTCTGGTCTATGACACCGGGAGATGAGAGCTTAGCTCCCCCACTCTGTTTGGGGCAGGAGGATAGGTGTACTCCGACAACATCCTGTCCACTCGGTCACTCAGGAGCAGTGATGGCAGAGTGCACAGTTGTCATAGCCCTACCCACTCAGCTTCACCATCGCGTGTGAGGCGGCTGACTGGCGTCAGGGGTGACCATGTCATTTGCACTACATGCACTTTGCACGGATCGCATTTGTATTGTGTTTGCTGCATTATTTTATTGATGCCTTGGATGCTGCATATGATTGTCATGCATACAGGATTCATATTCGTATATGGTGATGACTTTATCTCTTATAGTAGGAAACATGCTCCTATATCAGGGTAGGAGATTCAGATGAGTACAGTCCTTTTGCATTTATTTCTTGCTTGCCCTATATGTGAGACTGTACTGGCATGATTTCTATTGTTAGCTATATCTTACTTTGCATATCGACTATACCCACTGAGTTCTTTGAACTTACCCCGTTGATTTATATCTATTTCAGGATGAAGCTGTCAGGAGAGTCCAGCTGCCAAACCCCACTCGTCGTGAAAGTTCTATTTGTTATTTGTGTTTACGGTTTTGGATATTTTGATTATAATATATGTTTAGGACTGGAGTTGGATATTTGTACCTGTGGATATTTTGGTATGTCCTTAGGGACCTTTGATCGGATTTATTTCGATTGGTTTTGCTTGGGTATTCCTGCCCAGATGGCAGAAGGGGTAAGTTTAGTTATGTAGACTGTTTACTTTTTTCTTTGATAGTTGACCAGAGGCCTAATTTATTATCTGCGTGGGTTGTTTGGATTTCGGTCATGTTGACCGATGTATAGTGGCCGTGTAGGCCTTGTATGTAAATTGGCATTGTCACCCGTACAGGAGAGATACTGTCGGATTTTTGTCTGGCGGGGACTCCATCGGGGTGTGACACTTGCACTAAGGACATAAAGATAACTCTTGGGATTGTTGAGAGTACAATAAAAATTCTATATTAGTAAGATATGAAAAAAATCATAGACTTGTAAGATAAAAAGATATTTTCATTGGCATGAGATCCTTTAAATAAAGTCCAAAAATAAAATTATGAGGATTTAGATTCAAAGTGGATAATATCATACTATTATAGAGATATGTGAATTTCATCGAACCTAATAAGTGGTATCAGAGACAATAGTTCAAGTCGAGCCATGAGCCTTGAATGAAGGAAGTGGAGGCTTCCATATCTGGATCAAGAAAATCAACCATTAGACAAGAGTCCAATTTGATTAGGAGGACCAGACAATTGATAAAAGGACCTAGTGGGACACCAGACAAGAAGTTCAGTTGAGTTAGGAGGATTGAGCAATTGACATCAAGACCTAGTGGGATATTAAGTAAGAAGTCTAGTTGGTTTAGAAGGATCGAACAACTAGTAGAAAGATATGATGGATTGAGGATCAGACATCAAACAGAGGAAGTCCTTTGAAAACTAATGAACTTGAGGAGGGGTCCAAAGTAGTTCAAAGTAGATAATATCATATCATTATGATGATATGTGAATTTCATCAAACCTAATAATAACAATATATTTAGGTAACATTTGGTGTAGTTTAAATATCACAAGTAGGTGTGAGACTATTTCAACATTATCTATAATTAAAGAGACTAATATAAGAATTGTAATAAAAACTTCAATTGCAAATCTTTTGGTGGGATCAATCATCTTATTGAAAAATTACAAGACATTAGGATGGTAAGTGATGTGGTCACTTTTCTAGATACCTCCTGCTGAGTCTTTGGAAGAGGTAAAGTTCTTATGGACACAATGGTAAATCTCATTCTGTCAAAGTTATAACACATCAGATGGATGCTGACACTTTCTGATGAAGACCCCCTCTAATGCTTAAGTCAAACAGGTCAAAGATGAAGTAGTAGTAATGCAATGGAAGATAGCATAAATTGCGTGCGAGAGAGAGAGAGAGAGAGAGAAGCGCAAGAGAGCCCCCTCCTTTTTCCTTAATCTATCTTCATATAGCATCATTTGAGATTCTTCGAACACCTGGGTGATCCGTTAGTAATGTCGCCTGCTAGGCAGTTAGGGGGAAACCCCTAATAGAAATTCTCTCATGGCATGTCACGTGTACTAGAGTAATCAACAAAAGAGGTCGTTAGGGGACCAAGCATCACCGCATGAAGTAGAAATCTTTTCTATGATTCTCGCCTACTGAGTCACCCTGCCCTCGATTTGATTTACTTATTGTTAGGGCAATCAACCCATGTATGATGTGGTTTTGATGTGTGTGGCAAAGGGTTAAGTTAGGTTGTTATGTTGATTTGATATGTGTGTTGAAGTTATGCAGAACTTAGTAATTCACACATGGGATTGGCTTGACGAAAGCATTGGTGAGTTCACCATCTCTTGGCTCAGGTCTTTGAGTCGGTGAAGGACGACATTACGAAGTCGTGCGCTAGGTGCATGCGAGCGATCGTTGGACGAGCAACATTGGAGTGAAACCAAGGAAGTAGACTTCAGGGCGAGACGTGAAGGATGACATTGCAAAGTCGTGCGCTTGGTGCATCCGAGGGGCGTGGCCGGACGAAGAGAACTTCTACGAAGGACTTCAAGGGAGATGAGAGAATGAGCGAATTGTAACGGTAGCTCATAGGTGAACTTAGTCGAATGGCTAAGTCAAGTGTTAGATGCTCAACCAAGTAGGTTGAGGTTTTACCCGACAAGTCGGATGCTCAAACTAGGGTTTGAGGTTTTACTCGATGTATGATTAAGTCAGATGCTCAAACATTAGTTTGAGGTTTCTACCCGACAAAGTGGAAGTGTCGGATGCTCAACCAAGTTGGTTGAGGTTTTATTCGACCGTCGAATGCTCAAACAAATGTTTGTTTGAGGTTTTACCCGACACCAGTCTACTAATATAGTTATCAGTCGACTGCTCTAGGTCGATGGCACTCGACTTGTGCTCGATCGGTGTTCGACTGAAGATCTTCTAGCCCAACAGTCGACTGCTAGAGTTTAGAAGTCGACTGATCAAGGTAAATTCAGGCACAGAAGGTTTTGGAGTCGACTGATCGCTTCGCTCACTCAACTGATGGCCCTATCTGTAAGATACTGGAAAAAAAATAATTATACAGATTAATTATTATTATTATTATTTCTGTTTAGAGGTCTAATTAGAATTGGGCTTAACTTGGGTTCGGTTGGGTTTGGAAATCGGTTCAAGTCTAACTTGAACGACATTTAAAAAGGGGCCAGTTCACCGATCAGCCTCTCCATCTCTTTTCTCCCACTTGTGATTGGCAGCTCCTTCTCTCTTTTCTCATGATTGTTGTTTCTCCTCTCCCTCCGCGAGTTGCTGCTGCCGATGGTAGAGGATCCGACCGGTGGGTGAGGCGCTGAGCCCAGCTTCGTTCCGGTTACGTATTGCTGGCGATGATGTATTTGCGGTTGGTATGTGATGAAGCTGGTTGTAGGATTGCTCGTCGGAGCTAGGTAAGGGTCGATCTCCTTCCTCCTTTGAGATGTGAGTTGAGATCTAGCTGTGGGTTGCTAGTTGAGTTTGGGTCTATGGTTTAGGCGATGATCGGAGCTCAGCTTTGCGCCGGTGAATAGGGAACGAGGAAAGGGAGGCTGTCGGTGGAGATCTAAGACTAGGTAAGCTTTGTTTATTTTGTGTCTCAATGATAATTGTTGTATTGCTCTGTGATGTGTCAATATTGTGGAGATTCCGATGGGTTCTGTCCAAGGATTATCATGTGGTGGTTGTTTGAGTAGAATTCGATAGATTAGGTGTTGTTTAGTGTTTCTTTGATGGTTTCAATTGATCTTGGAGTTGATAATTGCGGTGTGGATTATGTTTAGTTATGCTCTGTTAAGGAGATGTGAAGGTTAAAGTGTTGAGATTATGTTTAGATGATTGAATAGCTAATTGAGTGTTGTTTAGATCTATTTACTTTAATTGATCTTGTTGATGTAGGAGAGAGCTTGGTTGGGTAAATCGGCCAAGGATGAATGTATATTTGGGGGATACGAGAGGTGTGTGCTCGGAGTGCTAACTCGTATTCGACAAAAGGACGGGAATATAGAAAGGACATAGTAGTTAAGTTGTGTATTTGTCGGATGTGAGTACTTAATCATAGTTTGCTATTTTGTGCAGGTTTGGGTTACGAGGCAGGTTCTCGGGCTTGAAGACTATTGTTACGGGATTCATATCAAGTGGGTAATATCTACCCTGGTCAGGTAATTTTGACTAATTCCGGTGCATGAATTTGGATTTATCCTAAATTCTTTTACTTTGACTCCACTCTTATTTAATCATGTGCTTGTACTTAACCTTGACCTTTGAGATATATTGTTGTTACTTCATCGTTTATCTATCACGGACATGAACTACAAACCCTATTGTGTGTTAGCTAATGGATGTTCAGTTAAGTACATGTGGTTAGGGTTATCTTTGTGACATAAGATTGGGTTACTGTGTTACATCACTAGGGTTAGATGATGGATTAGATTATGGAGTCGATTGTTATATCATATACATATCAGTGGTGCATCTATGGTGGATCTAGTTGTCTGTGCATAGATAAGTGTGTGGTTGTCAGTATGTGGCTATGGACTGGAGGTCCTAGCGTGATTGTATATCCATTATGAATCGTGTATCTGTATATGATTATATGGATTATTGATAGTATATCGCTACGGACTGGAGGTCTTAGAATGGTTGACTGTCAGTTGTGTATGACTCTCGGTGTGGTAGAGAGAGTGTCTTGTGGATTAGAAGTCCTTGCATAGTTGACTTTTGGTTGACCAGAACTCCTCGTGGGATAGGGAGTGTTGCGAGGATACATATGTGGAGCTATGCATCATTACATTGCATGTATGATGTCGACTAGGGTTTCCCTTGTGGTTGAGATGGGTCATCAGTCATCCTGCCTCCTCGGCCACTCAGAGTAGTGGTAGCAGGGTTGAGTGCAGAGCATTGGATGTGCCACGCTCTGCCACTATAGACGATGGTAGCTGGAGATGCGCACTTGGCCACTATGCAGAGTGGTAGTTAGCGCACTCGCCCACCATAGATGGTGGTTGTGTGATGTGCAGTTGTCCTGTGTGCGGCACTCGTCTACTCATGGGTAGTGATGGCGTGGCTAGCAGCAGGGACCCCTTGGAGTAGTTAGCTATTTACGCTTATATGCTACTCAGTCATACTACCCAACTTGACCACTCGAGAGTAGTGGTGGCTGGAGTCGGGATAGTTGTCATGTTGTGTCACCTTGGCCATTCTGGGGCGTGGTTGGACGGGTCCGCAGACATGGCCATGCATGTGCATTGTTGAGATATATGTATGCATGTATTTGATATATGTTTTACATATGTCTGTGAGATGCTGCATTTGATTGAGCTATGATTGCTGCATATGTTTATTCATCATGTTACATGTCATTTGCATCTTCTATACTGTTGTGTGTGTTGAGCATGATGTACGTGTGGTCTAGACTATTGTATGCATTTGATTAGCATCATGTCACATTTTAGTATGGACCGGATTGTTATTACATGTGATTATATACTGTTCATATATCTGAGTGTTGGTCAAGTGTGGGATTGACCTTGTATGTTATATGAGTTACATTATTGTATATCTGTTCAGGATGATATAGCTTATGGTGTTACAGACCGTCAGGTACGTTTGTACATTACTTCATGTTTAGTTGATCAGTTTAGTATATGCATTGAGTATGACTATACTGGTGTTACTGGTTATTACATTTAGGATTGTCTGTTTATTGGACTCATTCTGTATACCTGTAGATCTTCACATGTATACTTGTAGATCTCTTTATCCTATATGTTGTTCGTGCACTTTCTACATATTACCCCTGAGTTTATACTCACCACCACGGACCCTGGGTTTCCTGTCACCCAGGTAATAGGTAGAAGATTCCTTGGATGTTCGGAGCTCCACCAGCTGATCCATCTCACACCAATTGGTTGGATATTATTTCCATATTGTTGTATTCTATTGGATTATTATTTTGGGATTTCATCCTATACCGTTTCAGAATTTGTGGTTACGGATGTGTTGTATGTATTTAACTTTTGACATGGTTTCTATTATGATTCTTGTTATGTCAAAGTCACTCTATAGTGCATAGTTGAGTCATTTGTATCTTTATTATTTGTTAGTATCTTCCGCTGTGTTTTATGTATTATGTCCATATATTTGTTATGTGATTGTGGCCGAAAGGCTTTATGTATATTAGGGAATTTTATCACGTACAGGGGAGATATTGTCCGATTATTTTCGGCTTGGTATACTCTCAGGGCGTGATAATTTTATTGGTATCAGAGCCCTAGGTTGCGAAGTCCACTTTCGGATTTTATTTTATTCGGACATCGAGTTTTGTTTTACTCGGTTTTGGTTTTGTGAGTTCTGGGATCTGACAGTTGCGGATATCTTCGAGCTACAAGGATTAAGGTATGTCAATTGTTATCATATATCCTTCTATTGGTTATGTATTTAGTTTCTTATAACATGGATGACTTGTAGTGTGTTAGTCACTATTCATAACAGTGGTTTGAGATGATCACGGGAACGATTTGTTGAGTAATGTACCTGCTATTGAAAAGGTAATTTACCTTTGAGAGCTGACTGATATCGAGTCGGAAAGAAGGAGTCAGGTAATCACATTTCTTGTGGAGATCAAAGATTACAATCTTAGGAATTTTCACTAAAGATTACCTGTGGGGTAATGGACTAGGTGTGTATATTGTTGTAGATGCAAATATGCATGGGGAATTTTGATCCCTGAGTTGTTCATGCTGGGTTGTATAACTTGGAGAGTACTTTTGAGTATTTAACTCGTGTTATATGAAAAAAGTAGAGTTAGTTGAATACCATTATCCAGATCTAGCCGGTATTTGGTAGAAGACGCAAGAAATGACCTTCAGGAAATAACACATCACTTGGTTACGGTGTAGCGATGTTGTGAGAGAGTATTTTCCCACGTCATCTTCTTTGACTCATCGTCAGGGAATTCTTGAGCTTCAAATAGGGTGATTGTTTGGTAACAAAGGTACCATGCAGAGTTGTTAGACTTGCGAAGATTACGACCGCCTAATAGCTCAAGGATGTGATTGGATTGGTTTCAGCTACTCACGGTTTATTGGCAGACATCTTGATCATAATGTTTGGATCTCCTACCAGATCCTACCAGAAGGCATTAGATCGAGTCATGTGTATAGAAATAACTCCGTAGCAAGTGTTTTAAGAGTTGGAGATTTGATAAGAAGACATTGCAAGTCAAATTATTGGAATCAGAAGTCTCCGAATGTTGGACAAAAAGGAGCAAGATTGGAGTCTTGGGCTACGAGCGACTATTGGAGAGTTTTTCGATCATGGAAGACCGACTGCAAATTGTCAGCATCTTCTCATGTTTATCCGCAAACTCAGAAGAAAGACTCCAAAGGGATTGTGTGCATGCAGTGCGGGTCACGACGACACACAAAGTCAGATTATCAGATTGAGCATTTTATCTGCTTCTACTTTAAGCAACCAGTACATACAAGGAGAATGTACTTTGAAGACTCAGTTGAAGACTATGGATGATGCTTTTGAGAGGACGATCCACAACCTCGAAAGTCGAGATCATTATAGAAGAGTGGATTATCACATCAGCAGCGATCTATTACCTCAGACATAGTGGAGTTCCTAGATGTTTCCCTCCAGGGGAAGCGAGTTACTCAGCAGTATCAACAGAAGACATCTCAGAAAACTCAGACATTCAGACGACGATTGTTACCTCCCCAGGCCTGATTATGCTTTGTACAGAGGAGAGAGTTTACGATGATGGTCGTATCTATGTTGTATTCTCCAGTTGTAGCTATACTATTTGCAGAGTTGGAGCATGCTACAATGTTGACGGCTATTCAATACTTCACAATCGGTGGTGTACTCATTATCAGTACAACAGTGTTTACCATCTCCATTGCAGTCATTTTGGGTATTGTATATCAGTTCAGCAGTTGACTTGAGTTCCTCCATGGTAGTCTTTTGCACCTACATGAGCTCAGCCGTCAAGAACAGAAGTCGGATGAGTTTACATGATTACTCGAGAAGAGGTATAGAAGACCGAAGGATTGACCATTCGGGGTACTACTTTATGTTACCCTATTTGCGGATATATTGAGAGATACTAGTAGTTTACATATATCTTTACCTAGAACATTCTTAGATAGGATTAAATGGGTTCCTATCGACTTGTGGGTTGGTGGTATCTCTACCGTCAGGTGAGATGTTGACCAACGATCACGAAGTCAAGGGATGTCCTTAGACTTTGATAGACATACCTTTACCATAGACATATCCTTATGGATAGTTAAATGGTTGAGAATATGGTATAATATGTCTCTCAGGTGTGCATATAATACGAGAGTATTTGGATGTAGATTCGGATGAACTCCTAGGCTTGCTACTGCATAGGCAAGTGGAGTATGTGATCGGAGTAATTTTGGGAATAGCTCTGATATTGAAGACCTCATACCGGGAGATGATTTTATTGGTATCAGTGTTGTTAAACACTATGGGATATTTATCTATCTCAGTATTCCTTCTGGAGAAGATCTGGAACTCTTGGTTAAAGAGAGATGGACCTTTATGGTTATACATTGATTATTGATGATGGAATGCGGAAGTTGTTGAAAATGGATATCCTTCGTTGTGGATAGATGATCTGTTTAGATTAGCTAAAGGACACCTATGTATACTCTAGGGTTGATTTACGATTGGAGTGTTGATATTGTAGTGACTTGACGTCATACAGTTATGATTGTGGGTGTGATGATTGAGATATCATCTGCTTGGAGTAAAAAAAAAGAATGCAAGTGTGTAGAAGACGACATTTCATACTTGGTATGAATGTTATGAGATGTTGATAATGTTGTTAGACTTATCGACAATTTAGTCATTCATGGATTTGAGGAATCGAGTATTTTGGAAGCGATTGGATCAGTTGGTGGTTGTCTATTTAGATGATCCTTTTGGATATATTTACGATCTTAAGGGAAGTTGTGGTTTCCCTAGATTGATTTGGTATTTACCATAGATGTGGATAGGATGCTCTAGCAATACTATACCGCTGATTTGTTGGACCAAGAAGGTGCTGGGAATTACTTGGTCAGAAGCTTTGAAGCTAGGTTTCAGGGCCTAGATGGTGGTTGATGTTTGCATCAGTGTTAGTTAATCTTTCCGGTGTGGATGGAAAGGTACTGTACACAGATGCATCATTTCAGGGATTGGAGTGATTCCGATGCATTTGTATGAGACATAACTTATGTTTATGTCAGCTGAGGGGCTACGAGATAAGCTGTTATATACATGACGTGATCTCCCAGTCACTTCCAGTTCTGTGTGATAGAGTGGATTTTGGATATTAGATTGATTTCTCTTGTGAGAAAGGAATTCTCCGTCTCCGAGGAGAATAGTGGGTTACAGAGTTGCATTCCAATTAGGAAGAGTTGTTCCAGGAGACTTATTATTTGAGATTTATGATTTATTCGGAGTGTATCCGAAAATAGCAAGTTTAAAACATTCCTGTTGGTGGAACGATATATGGGACATGGTTGATTTTGTAGGTTGATGTTGGGTGTGCCAACAAATAAAGGTGGAATATTGTTGATCGGTAGGGTTATGTACCATGATGAAGTGGGAGCCTAGTACTTTAAACTGTGTTGGGAGATTATCTAGAATTCGAAAAGAACTTGATGTGATTTGGATAATCAATGATTGATTAGCTAGGTCCGCTTATTTCCTTCTGAGCTGTAAGGTGGATTTCATTGGATCGCTTGATGGAATTATATCCATGGAGTATCCTTGAGTATCATTTCTGATAGTGATTCATGATTTACCTTACAATTCTGGCAAAGTCTCCAACATGTCACGGTTATAGAGCTCCACTCTAGTACAATTATTTACCTTTTAATAGGACGGTTGAGAGTGTATATAAGAGCCAGAATATAATATTCGATCTTAGTACCCCACTTAGTCACTTGAGGTGTGTGACTTTTTTCCAAATACTTGAGATGGTTGTTGTGACATCTCATACTCGTACATGAGTTAAAAATTTGGAGACCAAATTTTTATTAGTGGGGAAAAATATAAGATACTAGAAAAAAAATAATTATACAGATTAATTATTATTATTATTATTTTCTGTTTAGGGGTCTAATTAGAATTGGGCTTAACTTGGGTTCGGTTGGGTTTGGAAACTGGTTCAAGTCTAACTTGAACGACATTTAAAAAGGGGCCAGTTCACCGATCAACCTCTCCATCTCTTTTCTCCCACTGGTGATTAGCAGCTCCTTCTCTCTTTTCTCGCGATTGCTATTTCTCCTCTCCCTCCACGAGTCGCTGCTGCCGATGGAGGAGGATCCGGCCGGTGGGTGAGGCGCTGAGCAGCAGGAATCGAGTGGAGATTGGTTGGGGAGCTAGGATCATGGAGGAGTGAGCTTAGTGTGAGGAGCTTCAGGGTCGATCTCTTTCCTCCTTTGAGATGTGAGTTGAGATCTAGCTGTGGGTTGCTAGTTGAGCTTGGGTCTATGGTTTAGGCGGTGATCGGAGCTCAGCTTTGTGTCGGTGAACAGGGAACGAGGAAAGGGAGGTTGTCGGTGGAGATCTAAGACCAGGTAAGCCTTGTTTATTTTGTGTCTCAATGATAATTGTTGTATTGCTCTGTGATGTGTCAATATTGTGGAGATTCCGATGGGTTCTGTCCAAGGATCATCATATGGTGGTTGTTTGAGTAGAATCTGGTAGATTAGGTGTTGTTTAGTGTTTCTTTGATGGTTTCAGTTGATCTTGGAGTTGATAATTGCGGTGTGGATTATGTTTAGTTATGCTCTGTTAAGGAGATGTGAAGGTTAAAGTGTTGAGATTATGTTTAGATGATTGAATAGCTAATTGAGTGTTGTTTAGATCATTTACTTTAATTGATCTTGTTGATGTAGGAGAGAGCTTGGTTGGGTAAATCGGCCAAGAATAAATGTAGATTTGGGGAATACGAGAGGTGTGTGCTCGTAGTGCTAACTCGTATTCGACAAAAGGACGGGAATATAGAAACGACATAGTAGTTAAGTTGTGTATTTGTCGGATGCGGGTACTTAATCATAGTTTGCTATTTTATGCAGATTTGGGTTACGAGGCAGGTTCCCAGGCTTGAGGACTATTGTTACGGGATTCGTATCAGGTGGGTAATATCTACCCTGGCCAGGTAGTTTTGACTAATTCCGGTGCATGAATTTGGATTTATGCTGAATTCTTTTACCTTGACTCCACTCTTATTTAATCATGTACTTGTACTTAGCCTTGACCTTTGAGATATATTGTTGTTACTTCATCGTTTATCTATCACGGACATGAACTAAAAATACTATTGTGTGTTAGCTAATGGATGTTCGTTTAAGTACATGTGGTTAGGGTTATCTTTGTTACCTAAGATTGGGTTACTGTGTTACATCACTAGGGTTAGGTGATGGATTAGATTATGGAGTCGATTATTATATCATATACATATCAGTGGTGCATCTATGATGGATCTAGTTGTCTGTGCATAGATAAGTGTGTGGTTGTCAGTATGTGACTATGGACTGGAGGTCCTAGCATGATTGTATATCCATTATGGATCGTGTATATGTGTATGGTTATATGGATTTTCGATAGTATATCGCTATGGACTGGAGGTCTTAGCGTGGTTGACTATCAATTGTGTATGAATCTCGGTGTGGTAGAGAGAGAGTATCTTGTGGATTAGTAGTCCTTGCATAGTTGACTTTTGATTGACCAGGACTCCCCGTGGGATAGGGAGTGTTGCGAGGATACGTATGTGGAGTTATGCATCATTACATTACATGCATGCTGTCGACTGGGGTCTCCCTTGTGGTTGAGATGGGTCGTCAGTCATCCTGCCTCCCCGGCCACTTGGGGTAGTGGTTGCAGGGTTGAGTGCAGAGAATTGGATGCGCCGCGCTCGACCACTATAGACGGTGGTAGCTAGAGATGCGCACT
Organism: Wurfbainia villosa; assembly: GCA_025175895.1. Taxonomy (NCBI): domain Eukaryota; kingdom Viridiplantae; phylum Streptophyta; class Magnoliopsida; order Zingiberales; family Zingiberaceae; genus Wurfbainia; species Wurfbainia villosa. The sequence continues at coordinate 3,009,611 of CM045992.1, forward strand.
TGGCCACTGTGCAAAGTGGTAGTTAGCGCACTCGCCCACTATAAACAGTAGTTGTGTGATGTGCAGTTGTCCTATGTGCGATGCTCATCTACTCATGGGTAGTGACGGCGTGGCTAGTAGCAGGGACCCCTTGGAGTAGTTAGCTCTTTACGCTTATATGCTACTCAGTCATACTACCCAACTTGGCCACTCGAGAGTAGTGGTAGCTGGAGTCGGGATAGTTGTCATATTGTGTCACCTTGGCCATTCTGGGGTCGTGGTTGGACGGGTCCGCAGACATGGTCATGCATGTGCATTGCTGAGATATATGTATGCATGTATTTGATATATGTTTTACATATGCCTGTGAGATGCTGCATTTGATTGAGCTATGATTGCTGCATATGTTTGTTCATCATGTTACATGTCATTTGCATCTTCTATACTGCTGTGTGTGTTGAGCATGATGTACGTGTGGTTCAGACTGTTGTATGTATTTGATTAGCGTCATGTCACAGTTTAGTATGGACCGGATTGTTATTACATGTGATTATATATTGTTCATATGTCTGAGTGTTGGTCAGGTGTGGGATTGACTTTGTATGTTATATGAGTTACGTTATTGTATACCTGTTCAAAATGATATAGCTTATGGTGTTACAGACCGTCAGGTATGTTAGTACATTACTTCATGTTTAGTTGATCAGTTTAGTATATGCATTGATCAGTTTAGTACATTACTTCATTTTTAGTTTAGGATTGTATGTCTATTGGACTCATTCTGTATACCTATAGATCTTCACATATATACTTGTAGATCTCTTTATCCTATATGTTGTTCGTGCACTTTCTACATATTACCCCTGAGTTTATACTAACCACCATGGACCTTGGGTTTCCTGTCGCCCAAGTAATAGGTAGAAGATTCCTTGGATGTTCGGAGCTCCGCCAGCTAATCTCATCTCACACCAAATGGTTGGATATTATTTCCATATTGTTGTATTCTATTGGATTGTTATTTTGGTATTTCATCCTATATCGTTTTTGAATTTGTGGTTACAGATGTGTTGTATGTATTTAACTTTTGACGTGGTTTCTATTATGATTCTTGTTGTGTCAAAGTCATTCCGGAGTGCATAGTTGAGTCGTTTGTATCTTTATTATTTGTTAGTATCTTCTGCAATATTTTATGGATTATGTCCATATATTTGTTATGTGATTGTGGCCGAAAGGCTTTATATATATCAGGGAATTTTATCACGTACAGGAGAGATATTGTCCGATTATTTTCGGCTCGGCATACTCTTGGGGCATGACACTATCAGTCAACTGATGGGCATGATCAATCGACTGATGTGGGAGCTATTGGCTGGAAGCCAACATGGATAAAGTCATTGCGAGGCAACAGCTACAGCAATAGTCGACTAATGACTGCATCAATCGACTTCTCGGTGCCCAACGGGAAGAATGACATCTTCCCTATAAGAAGAGGCCTTGGGTGCTCTTAGGAGGTTAATGCTTTTACTCTAAACTTCTCCCAAGTACCCAAAACATTTCCACTCCTCTTCCTTGTGTTTATTTCAATTATATTGTAAGAGGGAGTGATTCTTATAAGAAAGGTTTACCTCCACCTTGAAGGAGAGATTAGTGAAGGTTTAGGAGTGATTCACCTGGAAAAAATCAGTCCGTGTACTAGCGACAAGAGTCGTGAACCACATTACACAATTGCATTAGCGTTTGCATTCTCTTAACTTCTTATATTTCTTTTAATTGTCTTAGCATATATTCCACTGCGCTAATCTTTATCATAGACAATTAAGAGCAAGCAATTTCCATCATACACATCGAGGGCTATTCACCCCCCCCCCTAGCCGACCATCGATTCTCCAACAAGTAGTATCAGAGCGAAGAGCTTGTTGCGGACTAATCGCCAACACAATCATGACAAGAGATGGTCGGCTCTAACATTTATCCACCTAAATTCAAAGGAGAATTCGCTTGGTGGAAAAAGTGAATAGAGGTATTCTTTGAAACCGATTTTGATATAATGATTATTATGGAATCCGTTTTCGATAAACCTAGGGATGAAGAAGAGAAGCCTATAGAAAAGTCAAGGTAGACTAAGAAGAAAAGAGAGGAGCACCTTGTGAATTCAAAAGCAAAGCATCACCTATACAATGTACTCCCTCAACAAGAAATCAACTAAATTGAAGAATGCGCAAGTGCCAAGGAAATATGGGAAAAGCTTATAGAGCTTCATGAAGACACTTCTGAGGCGAAGCTTGCAAGAAGAGACCTCCTCCGATCACAATTGAGTAATATCAAGTTAGAAAAGGGAGAGAAGATATTATCTTTACATTCAATCTTTAAAGAAATAATAACCAGTTTATCAAGTGTATGAGAGAAACTATCAAACCGGGATATGATAATGAAGGCTATAGATGCATTCCTTCGGTCTTCAAAATGGAGCTCCATGGTGGACTCTTTTTACATCTCCAAGAATCTAGAGGTAAGTACTCTATAATAATTCTTTTCTACCATAGAATTACATGAAACTAGGCTTGAAGGCATACTTGAAGAACCAAGCATAAAGCCAAGGAGAGTAGCACTAGTGGCCAACAAAGGGAAGAAGAAGAAGAGCACACCCTCCTCATCCGACGATGAATCTTCCTCTTCAATGGATAGCAATGAGGAGACCTATATGGTAAGAAAGGTGAGACATGGTTTAAAGAGTTTTAGATTTAACAAGTCTCATGATAGGAGAAGGCCAAGAAGGAAGGTAATTTGCTATAATTGCTAAGGAGAGGGACATATGAGGGATGAGTGTCCCTTATTGAACAAAATCAAAGAAGAAGAGAAGAAAAAGGATAGCAAGAAGAAGGGCAAAAAGAAAGAAGAGAAGAAGCCCAAAGAAAAGAAGTCAAATCCCCACAACCTTAAAGCGGTGACATGGGATGATCCATCATCATCATCGGAGGAAGGAGTCTTCACGGGCCTTGTGCTAATGGGGATTGATGATGTAGAGTCCACCTCCTCCGAAAGAGAAAATGCAAGCACTAGCGAGGAGGAGAGCTCGAGTGAAGGGGAAGCGTCCTCATCTTCTTCATCATCATCATCATCATCGGAAGGAGATTGGGTAAGCAAGGTAACTAAATTATCCTCCAACGATGTAGTTTCTATGATTACTAGCCTAACTAGGGATTTATTTAAGGCTAAGAAAAAAAATAAAAGCATGCTTGTTGAAATTAAGAAATTAGAAGAAAAGCTAGAAAATGCATGTTTAAATGTTAATGATAATGCTTCTTCTTCTATGACTAGTGATGCATGCTTAGTAGAAAAAAATAAGGCCTTAAGGGAAAAGATAGATCATTTAACTAAGGCCCTAGAAAAATTTACAATTGGCTCCAACACCCTAAATATGATCATTGGGAGACAAAGGGTAAGCTTTAACAAGAAAGGCCTAGGTTATAAGGGAATCAAGAATGAGAAGGCCTACCATTGTTTGATTGCTAGAGGACAAGCCAAAACTACAATGGTAGCTAGGAAATGGATCCCAAAGGAATACTTAGTGAACCCTATTGGAAAGAATCTATATTGGGTTCCTAAGTCCATCCTTAAGGGTTAGGAGAACCTAGGATAGCCGACCATAATTGGACTTAACTTATATCATGATAAATGGTTGACTTAGGATGATGAGGATGTTAGTATTTGACTTATGTATTATGAGCATGGTGGATGTTGTGATTACAATGCTTAAATCATATACTTGATTTGTGATTTGAATGATGATACATGCTTATAATCATGACTTATAATTTGGATGGTAGTGTTGGGTGATGATAATGTGTGACCTATGAATTGAATGATATACTCGATTTATCATGATGAATAGTTATGAACGATACTTGAATTCATGGTCATGCTTGTTGATACTTAACCTTGGTAGAATTGCATGAAAATTGATGGTTAAGTGTAAATACCTTAGGTACATCTCACACTCACTATAAGCTGATTTGATTGAAAACATAGCATGGGTGAGATGTTAGGTTGATACAAATGGTCCACTAATGCTTATGACATTTAGATGGTCATTTGAAGTATCATAACATAGAAATCATAGACCAATCATGGGAAAAATTTATGTTTAATTCATAGAAATTTTGCCCAAAGATCATGATTGGATATTTTAAATATTTTAAAACCATTTCATGTTTTATAAACTGAAAATTCATGTTTTAAATGATTTCAAGACAAAACTAGGCTTTCAAGTTGATAAAAACTTTAGTGTTTTTCAATATCTTTGAGTTTTTGCCAAATTTTCAAAATTGGAATGAATTTTTATGTCAAACTATTTTTCATTGATAAAAGGACTTATGAGAAATATGTTCCCCGAATTTCACGATTTTTCAAAATTTTTGGAATTTTTTATGCATTTCTGAAATCGAATTTCGAAATCAGAAAAGGCTATTTTTTTGAGTGTCAGTCGACTGGTAATCTGAACCAGTCGATTGATGTACTGTGCACGAACACAATAACATGTTTTATCAGGTTTTGAGTCTGATTTTGGTATTTTTCGTTCCCTAGACTTGATGTCATGCTTATATAACATATGTTAGATGTTTTTGATGGTGTCAAAGGGGGGAAAATATTGTGTTTAAGTTAATCATGCTAGAGGGAATTAGCATGTGTTAAGGGAGAGTTTGCATGTATTAAGGGGGAGGTTTGATTTACATGCTTATCTTCCTTATATGTTTTTATATTGATTTACCTAACTTAAATGGATTGCCACACATAAAAAGAGGGAGATTGTTAAGGCAATCAACCCATGTATGATGTGGTTTTGATGTGTGTGGCAAAGGGTTTAAGTTAGGTTGTTATGTTGATTTGATATGTGTGTTGAAGTCATGCAGGACTTAGTAATTCACACATGGGATTGGTTTGACGAAAGCATTAGTGAGTTCACCATCTCTTGGCTTGGGTCTTTGAGTCGATGAAGGACGATATTGCGAAACCATGCGCTTGGTGCATCCGAGGGACTGCCAGACGAGCAACATTGGAGTGAAGTCAAGGAAGTAGACTTCAAGGCGAGATGCGAAGGATGATATTGCGAAGTCATGTGCTTGGTGTGTAAGATACCGCACATAAATGGCTAAAGAGTGATAATAATTATTGGAAAAAAAATGATGGATGATTAGGGATAAATCAAACCTAACCTAGGATAAAGCTTATGGGATAAATTAAAATTAATGAAGAATGATTAGGAATTAATTTAAACCTAACCTAGGTTTAAATTAATGGGTTAAATTGAATGAATTTAGGTTTAATTAAACCCGATCCATTATTCCAAACCCGACCCGTTACTTTCTTAATGCCAAGCCGCTTCGCTGTTCCGTTTCTTTGGTTTCTCATCGCCGAACTTTTATTCTCCATGTGAGCGTTTCTTTCCCAACCGCGATCCGTCTCCCGATTTCCCTTTCTCCACCGCTACTCATTTCTTTCGATCACACTTTTCCCTCCACTCATTCTCGAGTGTGATTTCCTTCTCTTCTTCATTGTCGCACCATTCTGTTGTCTCCGCACCGCTCATCGCTGCCCGACCTCCATCGCATCCCTACCATCGCCATTGCGTGTCTACGCCGCTCATCACCACCCAACCTCCACCTTAGCCCTGCACGACGTGGCCTTCGCCTACAACTCGCCGCGACGCTTGTCATGACCTCATTTTCTGTCATCGTCGCCGCGAACTCAACTTGTTTCCGACCAACGTTGCCAGAGCTCTCCATCGCCATCTATTGGAGTTAGGGGTTGTCTTCAACCCAATGGCATGATTCATAATAGATCTCCCTAAGCAAAGGAAGAAGCTGTGGGCAAGCAAAACAAGATTAGGTAAGTTTCTGATCTGTTTATGCTATAGTGTGCAGTAGTAACATTGCTTCCTGATTACCATTGTATTAGAGTTATGGTTGAACTATATCGGTGATTAGTGGAGACTAGTTTTATTCTGGTTATATTGGTATTCTACGTTTTCAGGACCTTGATTTAAGATAGGTTCATGGACGTGAAGACTATCGACATAGTCTACATAACAGGTGGGTAATTTTCTACCCTGATCAGGTAGTTCTTGATGCATGCAGATTTAGATATATGATCATATTACCTTGACTCCACTCTTATTTATTCTTGTGCTTGATACTTTGTCTTTGGCTATATATGCTATATTACTATTATCACATTTTCCCTCATCATGATTAGGAGTTATAGATGTGATGTAAGTAAACCTATAAATGCTTAGTTATGTGTAAATAGTGGAGTACGGATGATGACCTGATTTGTAAATTGGGTAGGATTGATATCAATACTCATATGTTGCTTGTTTACTACCGATCATGTGTTGTGTAAATGGTCAGGTAAATTGTGATTAGTGTGTCGCTACAGACCGATGGTCCTATCTTGTTATGATCAGTTGAGTACGACTCTCTGCAGGATAGAGAGTGCATCGATCAGATTGGTATGACTCTCTACAGGATAGAGAGTGTTATGATCAGTTGAGTATGACTCTCTACAAGATAAAGAGTGCGTCGATCAGATTGGTATGACTTTCTACAGGATAAAGAATGTTATGATCAGTTGAGTACGACTCTCTGCAGGATAGAGAGTGCGTTGATCAGATTGGTATGACTCTTTGTAGAATAGAGAGTCTGTGGTGGATGTCTGTATGTGTGATTGTGCATTCATGTCATTTGCATGCATGCTGGCGACGTAGTCTCCCTTATGGTTGAGAGGGTCGTCAGTCATCCTGCCACCACGATTACTCATAGGAGGAGTAACCAGTGTGAGGGCAAAGCATTTGTGGTGTTGCACTTTACTACTATAGACGGTGGTAGTTGGATTTGTGTGTCATTGTCCTGCTTGTGTGGCACTCGACCACTCATGGGTAGTGACTGTCGAAGTGGCCAACAACAGGGACCCCCATCGTGTAGCTTGCTCTTTATGCTTATATGCTACTCGATCATACTATCCACTCGGCCACTCGAGAGTAGTGGTTGGTGTTGAGTTGGAACAGTTGTCATGTCGAGCCACCGAGGCCACACTGGGGTCGTGGTAGCTTTAGGGTGAGCCGGCATAACCATGCATGTTGCATTGTCGTGTCTTATGGCGTCTTGCATATTGACATATATATATATAGATAGATAGATAGATAGATAGATAGATAGATAGATAGATAGATAGATGCAGTCTATATGTATGCTTACTATGATGTTGCATATGTTTGTACTATGCTTGCTGCATTTGTTTGTACATCATCATACATGCTACTGCATCTGCTATATGATAGTGTATGGGATACCGCGTATGAGTTGGTTAGACTATTGCATTCTTTGACCAGTATTCATGATGTAGTATGAGTTAGACTAAATTTTCTGTTATATATTGTGGATATATGCTCAGGTTGGATCAGAGTTGCATAGCGGACTTTCAGGTATGTCTGCATTTTACGTTGTTCAATTGGTTAGACGGTATATATATGTTTATTATGCCGGTGTTTACCTGATGTACATGAATATTGTTGAATTACATGTGATATTTGTTATATCCATGTTCTTTCCTATTACCGCTGAGTTATACTCACCACCACAGATCCTGGGTTTTTCTGTCGCCCATGTAACAGGTAGAAGTCTTCGTGACGGCTTGGAGCATCGCTGGCTGGCATCGTCTCATCTCAACGCCGAGAGTCTGAGCTTTTCAGTTTATCGTTAGTGTTTCGATATGTCTTTGGTTTTATGTGATGATTTGTAGTGTTGAACACTGTTATTGTTGTACCGTTCTTTCTAGTTTTGTTACGGCATTTTCTTAGTTTGGTGTTAGTCATACCGGTATGCATGGTGTGTGGTTTGTATTGTAGTTGTGTTAGTTCCACTGTGCTTGTTATGTTGTTATGTTTACATTTGTATATATTAATATTATTGTGGGCCCAAGGGCCTTGTATAAACAGGATATATTGCCACGTACAGGGGAGATGTTGTCCATTTGATTTTCAATTCGGCATACTCTCGGAGCATGACAACTTTATTGGTATCAGAGCCAGGTTCTACGATGTCATACAATAATGTTTTTGTTGATCTTGGATTCTCGGGAGTCGATTTGGTTCCATTTTGGTTTTGTGAGATGAGACTGACAGCAACCTGAGCTCCGAGTAGAACGAAGTAAGTATTCTTGATAACATATATTTATTTAGATGCTTATCTAAACTTGATTAACAGGTGTATACCGTCAGAGTTATTGTCACACCCCGAGAGCATGCCAAGCCGAAAATCAAACGGACAGCATCTCCCCTGTACGTGACAACATTTCGGGATAATACAAGGCCCGTAGGCCCACAATAACAACATAACATATAAAGTAAATACAACAACTACTCAAAGCACAGCGAAAACATAATACAACAAGCTACACACATGCATACCGGTATGACTAACACATCACAGCAACACGAAACCTCAACAAAATCCAAATCTACAACATAGTATATCACGAAAACTCAAAATACATAACACAATGTACGGAAAGCCCAAAACAAACACGGGAGCCTCGGAGGTGAGATGAGATGTCAGTCAGCGGTGCTCCAAGCCGTCATGAAGACTTCTACCTGTTACCTGGGCGACAGAAAAACCCAAGGTCCGTGGTGGTGGTGAGTAAAACTCAGCAGGTAATAGAAAAACATGTATATATGTAATATCACATGTATTTCAACAACATAATCTAGAGGTACAACAGGTATATCAATATAGTATATAAATACAAGCATATACCATCTAACCAAATGAACAACGTAAAATGCAGACATACCTGAAGTCTGTTACGCTACTCTGAACCAACCTAAACATATATCCAACATATATATAACAGGAAGAGTAAGATCAACTCACAATATACACAAGCTATAGGTCAAGGTGTCTAATGGTCTGTCCAAAACATATACCAGTATCCGACACAATCGTATAACATATGCAAGAAGCATGCATGAATATGATGTACAATCAAATGCAGCAAGCATAATACAATCAAATGCAACATCACAATAAGCATATATATATAGACTGCATCTATATATATATTAATCTCAACCATCCATATATATATATATATATATATATATATATATATATATATATATATATATATATAGTAATATGCAAAGCGCCATCAAATATGGCAATGCAGCATGCATGGTCATGCCTGCTCACCCCTACTCGCTACCACGACCCCAGTGTGGCCTAGGTGGCACGACATGACAATTGTCCCAACTCACACCAACAACTGCTATAGAGAGGCCGAGTGGGCAGTATGATCAAGTAGCATATGTCTCGCTACACAATGGGGGTCCCTACTGCTGGCCACTCCGACTAACACTACCAATGAGTGGTCGAGTACCACGCACCCAGGACAACTGCACGCAACTCCAACTACCACCGTCTATAGTGGTAGAGTGCGGCACAACAGATGCTCGCCTCACACCGCTTACTCTGGGAGTGCTCGGGAGGCAAGATGACCGACACTCTCTTAACCCTAAGGGAGACTGCGGTCGCCGTAATGCATTCAAATGATGTCACAAACGTACAACCATCTACCACGGACTCTCGTTACAAAGAGTCATACCCATCCGATCAATACATTCTCTATCCAGAGAGTCAGACTAATCGATCGACGGACTCTCTATCCTGTAGAGAGTCGTACTCAACTGATCATAACTCTCTATCTAATAGAGAGTCGTACTCAACTGATCGACGCACTCTCTATCCTGTAGAGAGTCGTACTCGACTGATCATAACTCTCTATCCAATAGAGAGTCATACTCAACTGATCGACGCACTCTCTATCCTGTAGAGAGTCGTACTCAACTGATCATATCAAGCTGGGACCACCAGTCCGTAGCGGCACACTAATCACCCTTCACTTAACTATTACACAACACATGGTTGGTAATAAGTATGCAACATACAAGTATTGGAAATAAATCCAACATTTAGGGCATTACCTACCCATGGATGACCTTCTTGCCAATTTATAAATTGGGTCATCACCCGTACTAATATTTACACCCTACTAAACATCTAGGCCAATTTACATCACATCTATAACTCCTAAATCATGATAGGGAATATGTGATATCAACAATTGAGCATAAATACATCCAACGATAAGTTCAAGCATAAGATAATAAGAGCAGGGTCAAGGTAACATGATCATATAAGATGATCGTGCATCTAAATCTGTATGCATTAAAACTACCTGACCAGGGTAGGAATTACCCACCTGATATGAAGACTTATCTGAGCATCTCCATGTCCATAGGACCATCCTGAACCCAGGTCCTGCAATTAACATACAACATAACTAAATACCAACATAAAAAATCTGTAGGAAAAGGAATCTAACCCAATCCTAACCCCTGATCGATCAACCCAATCCCAAAGTGGCACAATCTCATACCATTAATTATTACCAAATCAACTCTCCAATTAGCACTATTGTATCAACCTATTATAAAGCTATCATATACCAATCAAGACTTACCCAGTTCTGAATCCAAGGCACCAACTTCTTGATCCATGTTCCTGAAATTTCACCACAATCTATATAATAGATATCATCCAGTATTCATAACCACTAGATCAGTTGTAACAACAGTATGCATCTATAAACATCTAGATTTGGACTTACCATACTTAGCCTCACTTGCACCACTCCTTGATCTAATTCAAGGTATCGAATTTAAGTCCAAATAACCCAAATTGGAAGCAACCTCAGAACCCAAATCGTCCTCTCAGCAGCTTGCTAAGTATCGCCAACATCGATTATTGCAACCTATCCAAACATCACAAGTCCTACCAAATTTGCTACTTCTCAAAATTACAATTCAATTACAAAGGAAAGGGTGAAGAATTTACCCTAGATTGATAATATAGGTAGATGCCAGGAGTCAATTAGTTGTAACAGCCTTGGAGATGACCGTGGATCACTGATATGGTCGTTCATAGATCTAACATTCCTTTTCATAATTAACCTTTGTCATTCGAGTGAAGGGTTTTCACCGAGGCAAGACTCGCAGACAAAAAGGGGGAAATCAGAGTGCTCCCACCCATCAACCTACGCGCCCCTCAGCAGCCGGTGCACCAATAGTAGATTTGTTGGCGAGCTAAAACCCTAGGAGCGCCTCCTCTCCCGCTGGATGCAAGGAATTGAGAAGGTAAATAGGAAGGTGACCCTGACATCAGCAACAGACTGAGAACAGTGCTATCGGTGTGACGCCGGAGAAATCAGGAAGGCTGAAGATGCATGTGATGTTACTTCCGTCGATGATTGATGTGATTCTCCCTCTCGATCTCGAAATCTCCTCGGGAGACGCCGATGATTGCTGGAGGTACTCACTGCCAGCGATGGGGCTTCTTCACGCCGTCGATCACTAGGGGTTGACTTCCTCGCTGCCTTCGTCGCCAACTTCTTGCGATGGGGTGACATCGATCGACACAACGACAACGATAAGGACACTCGATCGCAATCTTGGAGGAAGAAGGAAAGTTGGGATCGAGAAAAGGGAGCGACAGGGGAAGAGATGGCTCGGGAAAAAATATAATCGCATGATGAAAAACAATGAGAAGGGGAATCGCGGGCTGGCTTAAGGAGAAAACACAAAACCGCCCTTTTATAAGCCATAAACTAGGTTAAATTTAATTAAAACCTAATCATCCTTCATTAATTTAATTAAATTACTAATAACTTCTCTTGATTAAATTATTATTTTTATAATAATTTATTTGTGGTATTTTACATTCTCCCCCACTTATAAAAGTTTGATCCCCAAATTTCGTACTAACATACGAGAACCAACTCAAGAGATTTCTTGAACTACTACATGCCTTAAGTGAACAAATGAGGATATCGAGCTCGGATAGTATCTTCCAGCTCCCATGTAACCTCCTCATCAGTCGGATATTGTTATCCAACCTTTACGAGTCGGATGGTCTTGTTCCGCTACTGTCGCTCCTTGCGACCCAAATCATTTCACCCCTTTCTAAGGTGAAACACGCAGAAATACTTATTCCCCAACTGAGAATTTCTAAAGGCCTTCGCCTTCGGTCTGCATAACTCTCCTGTCGACCCTGTGTCTCTTATAACCATCATCCCATGATGCGCACTAACCCTGCATCATGTTGGATACTCTGTGGCCCCCAATAGCTGTCATTTCCCTGACTTACTCCCACAACACGGGAGATTTTCAGAGTCTAACGTATAGGGTCTCAGAAGGATTCATCTGAATGGAGGAGTGATAACTGTCCTCAGTTAAATTCCACTAAAGGAATGTGATCCTCCCCACTACTCTCATAATTCATGACACAAGATCTTAATAGATCCTCCAGAGTCTGAATGTCATGCTGTGCGTCAGTCTTGATCATCGATTGCGGATGAAATGTTGCGCACTAAGCGAAGCTCTGTGCCCGTATAGTGCAGACTCTGCCAAAATCGCAAGGTAAATTGCGGATCTCTATCCGATATGGTACTTAAAAGTACCTCATGCAATTTGATAATCTTTCGGCGATACAACTCTGCCGGACGATCCACTGGCTACGACCCACGAATAGGAAGGAAATGAGCTGATTTGGTCAATCGATCCACAATCACCCAAATCGCATCACGACCTTTATGGGTTCTAGGCAATCCCGTAACACAATCAATAGTGATATGCTCCCACTTCCATTCCGGAATCGGAATTGTCTAGAGCAATCCAGCGAGTTTCTGATGTTCAACCTTCACCTACTGGCATACTAAACATCGAGCAGCAAAATCTGCTATAACTCTCTTTATACCATTCCACCAGTATAAACATTTCAACTCTCGGTATATCTGAGTACCATCAGGGTAAATAGCAAATCTCCAATGATAAGCTTCCTATAGCGACTCCTCCTTGACTGGATGCGTGTCCGGAACACACTATCCTTATTAGAGATGGGGAATTATCTTCTCAAAAGAGAAGTCCATCAACCATTCAAAATCCACTCTACCACACACTCTGTAAGTGCATGGAAGACAATAGCGATCAATCTCTTAAGTTGCAAATGTTCGCGTTCCAGCAACTCTATAGTAGCTAACCGGTAGCTAGTCAAAATCCCATGAGCATTCTTGCTCCATACATCACAAATCAAGATAATGACCACTAAATTCATGTCATGTATATGACAGCTTGTCTCGTAGTTCCACAACTGACGTGAGCTCGAGATACACCTCATTCAAATGCATGGGGATTGCTCCGTTCCTTGGAACGATGCATCCACATCCAACCTCCTTTTTATCCACTCCGGAAGGATTAACTAATACTCGTGTAAAAGTTAACCGTCATCTAAGTCTTGTAATCTGGTTTCCCCAACTTCTGACTAAATGATTTCCATCATCACCTTTGTCAAACAAGTCCGTGGTATAGTAATGCTAAAACATTCTTGTTGGATATTTGACGCCGCTAGAGGGGGGTGAATAGCGTTTGACCGTTCGTAGATGGAATTCGTTTGCGTTGCTTGTCTACAATCTTGTTAGTACGCAGCGGAATAAACAATAACAAATACAAACACAAGATACGATCACAACACGCACGATATAACGTGGTTCGGAACCGTAACGGTTCCTAATCCACGGATTGGGTTCGTACGAACCCTAGCGATGCCACAAACACCACTAAGCAATAAAGCTCCTTCTCGACAACAAGTCGGAGGTGGAGAAACCTCGTACAATGAATTACAACAAGTAATACAAAGTAAACAAGCAAATACAAGTGAAAAACAAAGCAAGACTAGTAAAGAAAACACTTTACAAATGCTCTTTGAATGCTTGATCGCTAGGTTGATCGAGTAACACTTGGAGACCCTGAATTGCAGCAGCAACTCGCCCCAAATCGCCTCAAAGAACCATCCCATTTTCCTCCATCACGAGCTCCTTATAAAGCTTCAACCTGTGCTGGAAAAAGTCGATCAGTCGACTGATCGGGACCATCAGTCGACTGATGCCACTATTGTCGTGAGACAACGGCTAGATCCACGCTGGATAAGTCCAATGGATCTACCATCAGTCGACTGATCATACCCATCAGTCGACTGATGGAGTCCTCACTTTACCAGTCGAGTCTTGACTCCATTCTGTGGTTGATTTCTCGAGCACCAGTCGACTGATCACACGATCCGTCATTCGCTATAACCATCGATCGCCCACTTGCGTGATCGCTAGGCCTACAACCCGCAAATAAACCCTAGTTGACTCGGTCCACCGAGCCACATGGCACCAGTCGACTGGCACACCTCAAACATGAGGTTTTAGCCCAAGTATGGTTCCCCCATACTTGCTAGACCACCCTTAGCCTAGACCTAAGCCTTCTAGCCACCTCCATCAGCCTCACATCTCTCGGATCCCTCCAAGTCATCCATGACTTGTTCATCCATCACGCTAGCCTTCAGATGCTTCCATCGGCTATGTCATGCTAACGGTGTCTACACCGCCAAGGCACATTGGACTTACGCCGCCAAGACTCCGCTTGGACTTTACGCCGCCAATCATTGGACTTATGCTGCCAAGACTCTCGCTTGGACTTTACGCCGCCAATATCAAACCCTTGGATTTCTCAAATGCCAAGACTCAAGCTTGGACTTTCCCTTGCCAACCCATGCTTGGACTTTCCATGCCAAGACCCATGCTTGGACTTTCCCTTGCCAACCTATGTTGGACTTTCCATTTGCTAAGACTCATGCTTGGACTTTTCTCAAATGCCAAGTGTCCCACTTGGACTTCCCATGCCAAGTACCCATGACTTGGACTTTCCCATGACAATTACATTGTCATATATTTTTGTCGAACATCAAAACATCACTCGAGTAAAACTCGAGTCCTGGTCAATCGTGACCTGGGTCGATTGCACCAACAATCTCCCCCTTTTTGATGTTTGACAAAAACCAAACAAGTCATTGAGTTAGAACACTAACTCAAATCCCTTACCAATTATCCCAAATTGGTAAACACTCTCCAAATGTTCTCCCCCAAACATTCTCCCCCTTTTTGACTAACATCAAAAAGGTCTTTTCTCCAAGGAGGTCAATGTCTCATGTCCCAATGAGATCTTACAATCTCCCCCTTGGTCCAAAAATACCGAGGATGCCTACCATCTTCTTAGTGATAAGTCTCATATCACTCAAGAGAGGCAATCCTATACACTCTCCCAATTTCCAAATTGGGTTTCTAAAAATCCATCAATTTTCCCAATTGATAACCTTTTCCCTTTCAAGAAGAGAGAAAAACACATCCATCACTCCAAGATGGATACCTCCCCCTAAAGGCTTGCTCCCCCTTGACCATTGCACCAACAATGTCCTTGGGAAGTCCCTAAGCCAATAGGAACTCTAAACCATCAAAATTAAGGTTAGAAATTCAACATTGAACTTTCCAACACCTTAACATTGATACAAACCCTAAACAACTCTCCTAATCCATATTCAATGGATTTTCACCCTTCATCATGCTTCCTAAAGCATATCTTAGGGTTAGGAGTGGCTAGGGACCTTAACCGCAGCCGAAATCGGGTTAGACAAGCTTGTTTATCCCGAAATCAGGCAATCAGTCGAGTGATTCAGAAATCAGTCGACTGCCACTATGAGCAGTCGATTGATAACTGAAAAATCCGATTTTCAGTTATTAGAAATGAGATTTGGGAATTCATAACTAATTATACGTTTATCGAAAAATCATGAAAATTGATACGTATAATACCTATGACCAATACAATGGGTGAAAAATGTTTGAAAAATATTTTGCCCATAAAATATCAAAATTGATACAAAATTCAAAAGTGAAGAAAACTTCTAAGTTTTTGGCTCACTTTGTATCAATCTCATCAATGGTGATTGCTATCAAAAGATAGACTTCACCAAGGTTTTTCAAAATGATTTTAAAATGTTTTTAACACTTTATTTTGGATCATATTCCTTGGGCTCTATGTATATGACTTGTACACAAGCTTTCCCAATGATCCACATTTGAAATTAGATGAGTTTTAGTTCATCTAGATGCAAAAACTATGCACCTTGAACTTAACTCATATCCTAGCATCTCACATGTATCTAGGGTATATAAATACACATACATGTCAATTTGATGTGAGATGTGGGTTTTGGTTCATTTAAACTAGGGTTTCATACATCTTCTAAGGCAACCCTACTTGATTCCCTTATAAATGGGACTCCAAGTCATGTCATTGTCCTTAGTTCAATTTTAATCAATTAAATGCATGAAATGATCATGGCATAAAGATAGCAATAATTAAGCATGGCCAATGATCATGATGTCATGACATATGATAAAATCTAAAAACACATGACATTTAAAGCCTTAATCCTAAAACATGAACATGACATATAAAATAATTAAAAGTAAGCATGATGTCATGGCATGTTATATGACAAACAAAGCATGACATATAAAATATATAGGTATAATAATACCTAAATTTTAATATTAATTATCATTTGTTGGGATTAATCATATTTTTCCATATTAACCTAATCTCCCTAGTGTGCCAAAAACTCAAAATGGCACACTAACCTCTAAACCTAAATTGTGCCAATTTAATTGATTTTTTTTAATTTCAAAAGTGCATTGGCATATTCTAAAATCTTTTAGGATATTGATTCAAATCTATTTTCAAGGTAACCATAACCTTGAAAATATCCTAAAGTGCCACCTTTACCATGGTTGAGTTAACTACCCATCCAATCAAGGTTGGCACACCCTAAACCCATCTAGCGTGAATCAATCACGCTCTTAGGAACCCAAAACCGATTTGAGCTCCTAGGGTTAATTAGGTATTCCTTAGGGATAACCTCCCTAGGTACCTTCCTAATGACCCTCCTAGGCTTATTAGCCTTGGTCATTTTGGTCTTACCTAGATTGACTCTAGGGGTAACTCCCCTTGCAACCTTCTTAGTGGCCGCCCTAGGTGCTTCGTTTCAGTTACGTATTGCTATATGCAAACCTAATCTCCAAGACTTAGACTTGCCCTTATGTGTGACCCTATAGGTTCTTGTAACTTTCCATAGTCAAATAGAACACTATGATAAGCCACTTTAGGCTTAAGTTTGTGACCCAAACCTTGCTTGCCCTTGGTTAACTTTTGACTCTTAGGTTCTTGGTGTTGACTTTGACTTTTGGACCTTTGACTTTGACCATTAGACCCTTTAAATTAATTTTGTATCTTATTTAGGGTCTTTTCAAGTTTTTCAAGCCTTGACCTCAAGACTTGATTTTCCTTTTCTAATTGCCCAATTTTAGAATTTTGATTTAAATCTTGGGCATTGGACTTCCTAGACATATGCCTAGTCCATTTAGGGTTTAGACCTAGGTGCTCTTGCACCTTTCTAATTGTCTCCCTAGGTAAAATTGATCTTGAGTTATTTGACCTAGGTTTGTCCTTAAATAAGTTGCTTTTAGGGACATTAGTCCCAAATTTCTCCCTATTTCCTACATGGACTCTCTTAGCTCCTAAGCAAAAATATTTATTCCTATTAGCATGCTTTTCATAAATTGCAAGAGAATTAAAGTTCCTAGCATGCTTTTTAGCATTTAAATTAGAAGATGCATTACTAAAATGTACCTTAGGGTTAGCCTTAGCTCCCCCTACTTGTGATGCTTCTTCTTGGGTCTTTTTGCTCCCCCTAGGACATTGATTCCTATAATGTCCTTTTGAATTGCACTTGAAGCATATGATGTGCTCCTTGCCTTTAGGTGTTGGGGAACCGGCATCCTTGACTTTTGGTGCCGGTGGAGCTTTCCTAATCTTCTTTGGGCACTTCCTCTTATAGTGCCCAAATTCCCTACACTCAAAACACATAATATTATTTTTATTTGAAATTAGAGTGTTTGAGTTACCTAGGTTAATGGAGACCGGAATTGGATTTTGGACTTCTTCATCTTGACCGGATGTTGAAGCTTCTTCTTGATGCTCTGGTGTTGAGGAAACTCTAATCTCCTCCTCAATCCTAGAAGTGGATGCTTCTTCCACTTCCTCCACCAACCCGGAAATTGACTCCCTATCAACTTTCAATTCTACTTCCTCTTCCTCCTTGGATGTTGATGATCTCTCAACCTCCAAGTCCTCACTTCCTTGTGAGGATGATGCATTAGCTGTTGGTGCAGTGGGCACCTAAGTCAAACCTAAGTTTTGATTATAGCAAACGATACAAAGTTAAGCTTATATTGTTATCTCACGAGCTAAATCAAGTGTGCAGAAAAGTCTCAATGCTGGAGCTGAAGGCTAGCGACACCCGGAGGAAGCCGCGGTGGTCGGGCGACACTCGAGTTACTTTGGAGGGAGCCGAAGGAATCGAGTGGAAGGCCGGAAGCAAAAGCGACACGTAAGTATCGAGGTAAGCTCGTGTGTGCGAGCATAAGTGAGGTCGTATCCTCTTTACGGGGATGATCTTAGGCGATGATCCGACCCAAGACTTCCCATGGAAGGTCTATGTTGAGATCGGACGGCAAGTGGCCGTCGAATCTGCTTATATTTTGAGCTAACTCTTTATTGTAGTCAAAAATCCTGGCCATCAGTTCAACCGGCCAGTTCAACCGGCGCCAGTTCAATCGGCCAGTTCAACCGGTGGTCAAAAATCAGCCTCGAGGAGTCAAGCTTTATCACCATTTTTCAAGGAGTTTTGTGCCCATTTGTGATTGGTTGAAGACCCATTCGTTGAGGGGCTTAAAGGCTATAAAAGGAGGGCCAAACCTAGGGTTTCATCCTTAATTCTAAGTGCTCAAAAGCCTCCGTTACGCTGCAACTCTCCGAGACTCTACAACAACGAAATGCTGCCAACAACCCTAGCTTAAAGTTTCTTTTGTTTAGTTGTTGGTATAATCTTAATTTACTATTGCTTTTAATATTGCAATTCTTTTTAATCGAGTCTTTTCGTTGCATTTTACTTTAATAGAAGAGAGGGTTTGTCTCTCTATCTTTTTGCTTCGAAGGCTTTTGTAATCGTAAAACTCCTACCTCCAACGAGGAGGAGTGTTTTAGTGAATTGCCCTCCGTACACGGTCTAGGACCGTTAGGGCCTTGGAGTAGTAGCCGAAGGCTACGAACCAAGTAAAAAAACTATTTATCTCATTTAGTTTTTATTTACATTTCCGCTGCGCTTAATTGTCTATCGAACGATTTAAAAGAAAAGTTTTTATCGCTATTCACCCCCCCCCCCTCTAGCGATCCGCTTCGATCCAACAATTGGTATCAGAGCCGGGGGTTGCTAAGATTTGGTGAAACCACCAATCTAGCCATTTTTCACAGATTTATTTTTCTTTTATTTCTGTTTATTTCTGATTTATTTCGCTTTGTTAAATTTACTCCCGCACTACTAATCCAAGACGCGAGTCTTGGTACCTTGTTTTGTGTTTTGTCGTTGTTAGTTTCTTCGTCTTCGTCCCTTTTTGTCTTTTGTTCTAATGGCCCATCTCGAGGGTTTTAGCACCGTCCGACCTCCATTTTACAACGGAGATGACTTCCCTTATTGGAAGGGTCGGATGGAATGTTTTCTCAAAACCCAAATCGAGATGTGGATCATAATCCAAACGGGTTTCACACTTCCGACTAATGAAGTGGGTGACTCCTCGGATTATGATCAATGGACCATTGCGACAAAACGACAAGTCGAAGCCAACGCCAAGGCAACACAAATCCTCCAATGCGGCTTGTCCAAGGAGGAGTTAAATTGCGTCGGCCCCTTCATTAGCGCAAAGGACCTTTAGACAAAGCTGATCGAGTTACACGAAGGATCGGATCAAGCTAAGGTTTGCAAACGTGATTTGTTGTTCAATAAATTGTACACACTAAAAATGCAGGAACATGAGTCCGCGATGCAACTCCACGCCCGTGTCCAAGACATAGTCAACAACCTACACGCAATCGGGCAAAAGGTCGAAAACCGCGACCTTATAAGGTATGTTCTAAACTCTTTTCCGAGGACTACCTTGTGGGCATCCATGGTCGATGTCTACAAGGTCTCCAAGGACCTTTCTAAACTTAGATTAGATGAACTCTTTTCGGATTTTGAATTACATGAGCAGTCCAACTCGGAACCCGAGAGGGGTATAGCCTTGTTTACAGGTTCAAAGAAGAAGAAAATCGCAAGCAAGCCACCACCAACCGAGGAAGATGAGTCAGAAGAAGAAGTTGACCGGAACAGAACTAATGAACCTAGCTCGAAGGATAGCCAAGGGACAAAAGCGAACCACAACTCGACCCAACCAAGGTAAGCCTACAAGTTCTAATATTAGGTGTTATGAGTGTAACAGGTTTGGACATATAAAGTCCGAGTGCCCCAAGCTCAACCACCAAGCACCTAAGCACAAGAAGGCCCTCAATGCGACATGGGAAGAAGCGTCATCCGAAGAAGACGAAGATCACGTCTTCATGGCGAAATCGATTGAGTCCGACATGGAGACCGAACTCAACTTGAGTCGAACACGAGGATGACTCCTGACTACGAAGCTACCTTCAAGTCAAGCCACGGATACGCATCCGGTTCAAAAGATACCCTTAAGGTGAGTCGAACCTTATTTAATACTTTACATAATACGGTTAGATTTTTGTCTAGAAAGTTAGCTAAGTCCGAGTCCAAGGTCGAGACCCTGGTTGAGGAAGTTAAACTCCTCAAACACGAGGTCTCCCTAACCTCTTCGACTAGTCGAGTTCAAGAGAAGGACTCAACTCGGGTTGAAAAACTCGAAGTTGAGAACTCACTCTTGAAAAGTCAAGTCGAAGATCTTAGGAATACGTTGGAAAGGTTTACTTTGGGATCCAAAGGACTTGACCTCCTACTTGGATCGCAAAGGGCCATGTACAACAAGGCCGGACTAGGGTTTAGCTCAAACACGACCAATAAGTCGTATATGTCAATCGTAAGTAGACATAAAAAATGTGTCCAAGCATGGGTCCCTAAGACCACTTTGATTTCAACTCTAGGATCCAACTCGTACTGGGTTCCCAAGGACCAAATCCACTATGTGGATAGACCGAACCGATTCAACGGTCTAGGGGGAGCCAGTACAAAACATGTTTGTGTTTTAACTTAGAAATTGCATGCTTAGATTTATTTTTGTTTTTTTTCTTTCGTGAACTCACTTAGAACACGTAAATAACCAACTAAAATCCTTCGAAAAGATTGAGCCTCGGGGAGTCTCTTTTCAAATAACCAACTAAAATCCTTCGAAAAGATTGAGCCTCGGGGAGCCTCTTTTCAAATAATCAACTAAAATCCTTTGAAAAGATTGAGCCTCGAGGAGCCTCTTTTCAAAAATAACTAGTTAGACGAGGAAATAATTTTAGGTGAGTCAAGTCATCATTTTCTTGAAAATGACTTTGTCTAAGGAAGTGGTCGATGATCCGATAAAAGAAGGCCCCTGTGCCTCGCCACGACCTGGAAGCCATGATCTTGAAAAGGTAAACTTGACAAGCCTAGGGTCAAATCCAAATCTAACATTACTTAAACATAAATGCACTTAATCAACTTAATTGGAAGTCATCTCACAAAGAACACATAAGTATAACATGCTTGATCATATAGACTCCGGTGAGATGACCTAGGTTTAACAACTTACAACCAATTTTTTTTTTGAAAAATATAATAATCTAACATCCAATCCAACCACCTTGTGTGTAGGATCAATGGATGTTAGACAGCGTTGCTCGACACATGGACCGATCAACTCAAATTCGCGAAGCTTCGATTCAAACGACAAGGATCGGTAGCCTTTGGGAATAACGGCAAGCTCAAAATCATCAAATCAGGTGATATCGAGCTTAACTCGAATTTTGTTATTAAAAATGTATTACTTGTAGAGAATTTTGAATATAACCTGCTTAGCGTAAGCCAATTATGTGACAATAATTATAAGGTCGTATTTTTAGAAAATGAATGTGTAATTAAAACAAATGAAACAGCTAAAACAATACTCAAAGGAACTAGGACAAATAACATTTATACAATTAACTTAATCAAATCCTCAGCCAAATGTCTTATGACACAGGAAGAGGAATCATGGTTGTGGCACCGACGACTCGGTCACTCGCACCCAAGACTCGTCCACAAGATGAGTCAGAGTGGCTTAGTCAGAGGCTTAGCCAACCTCAATAACTTGGTTAATAAAATCTGTAATGCTTTTCAACAAGGAAAACAACCTAGGACACAACACAAGTTAACTAACCAAGAACGAACCTCAAGTGTACTTGAGCTCCTGCATATGGATCTATTCGATTCACATGGAGCCAAGTCACTCAATAAAAGTCAATATTGCTTAGTCATAATTGACGACTACTCCAGGTTTACCTGGGTTAGGTTCATCAAACATAAAAATGATACCCTAGATCAATTAATCAATTTATTCAAATTAATCGAGAATCAAAAAAAACCTTAAGGTTAAAAGAATTAGAAGCGATCATGGTGGTGAATTCGAAAATCAAAGGTTCACCGACTTCTGTAACCTAAACGGATACCACCATGAATTCTCTTGCCCTAGGACCCCTCAACAAAATGGCCTAGTGGAGCGGAAAAATCGAACTCTACAAGAAGCCGCTAGGACCATGTTGAACGAATATGACCTACCCGATAGGTTTTGGGCAGAAGCTGTGAGTACGGCATGCTATGTCCAAAATAGAATCCTTATGGTAAAGAGGCACCTTAAGACCTCATACGAGATTTATCATGATAAAATACCTAACATCAAGTACTTTAGGGTATTTGGGTGTAAGGTACATATCCTAAACACTAAGGATTACCTAGGGAAATTTACATCCAAGACCACGACCGGAATCTTTCTAGGATACTCGACTACAAGTCGAGCTTATAGAGTATATAACCACGACACCCTTAGAGTCGAGAAGACTATCAATGTAGTATATGATGAAGGACATGAACCTACAAAACCCCCGGCAACCCCAATTAGCGAGCCGATTCATACTAGACCTAACTCTGATCCGGAGATCAGGTCTAGTGTTAATCCTAACCTAAGTCAACCAAGTCACTCTATTGATCAAGTGATAGATGACTCCAACCAAACTAATGTTCAACCAAGTCACCCCATTGATCAAGCATTAGGTGACACAAACCCAACCCAATCTAGGATTCAGACTAACCACCCTATCGATCAAGTGATAGGAGATCCTAATCTAGGAGTTCGAACTAGAGCATCCTATAGGAACCTTAGTCAAATTTCCTTAATTTCAAAGATAGAACCCAAATCAATTGAACAAGCTCTTCTTGATCCCGATTGGATTATTGCAATGCAAGAAGAGCTAGCTCAATTTACTAGGAATGAAGTGTGGGAATTAGTACCACCACCTAAAGACAAAACGATAATTGGAACAAGGTGGGTGTTTCGAAATAAGCTTGATGATAAAGGTGAAGTAGTTAGAAACAAGGCTAGGTTAGTCGCCAAAGGGTTTAGTCAAGTCGAAGGCTTAGATTACGACGAAACCTATGCCCCAGTAGCTAGACTCGAATCCATTCAAATGTTGCTAGCTTATGCCGCACATCGAGGATTTAAGCTGTTTCAAATGGATGTTAAGTCGGCATTCTTAAATGGATACATTAAAGAAGAAGTTTATGTTAGCCAACCCCCCGGGTTCGAAAATCTAGATAAACTCGACCATGTTCTAAAACTTAAGAAAGCTCTCTATGGACTTAAACAAGCTCCTCGAGCTTGGTACGAGAGACTTTCAATCCATCTTAAGTCAAAAGGGTTTAACCAAGGCTTAGTTGACCCAACTCTCTTCGTAAAAACCTTAGGTAAAGAAATATTCATAGCTCAAATTTACGTAGACGATATAATTTTTGGAACCTCTAACTCAGCCTTACTAAACGAGTTCGTTTCACTCATGGAAAGTGAGTTTGAAATGAACTTGGTAGGCGAGTTAAGTTTCTTTTTAGGTCTACAAATTAAACAAACTAAGGATGGTATATACCTATATCAACAAAAATACACTAAGGAGTTAATTAAAAGATTTGGAATGCAAGACGCTAAGATAATAAACACCCCAATGGCAATTAATGTTAACATAGGAGAAGACCTAGAAAGTAAGTCCATTGACTTAAAGTACTATAGGAGCGCGATAGGAAGTCTCCTATACTTAACTGCGAGTTGACCCGACATCCTATTCGCAGTAAGTATGTGCGCCAGGTTTCAAACCTGTGCTAAGGAGTCTCACCTAACCCTAGTTAAGCGTATCCTTAGATATCTTAAGGGTACACTTAACGTTGGTATTTGGTACCCTAGATCTACGGAGTTCGAACTAATCGGCTACTCCGATTCGGATTATGCCGGTAGTAAACTCGATAGAAAGAGCACGAGTGGTTGTTGTCAACTACTCGGCTCAAGTCTAGTGAGTTGGTGCAGTAGGAAGCAACATTGTGTTGCCTTATCTACCACCGAAGTCGAATACGTTGTGATGGGTGAGTGTGTAACTCAGCTTCTTTGGATGAAGCACACTCTCCGAGACTTTAGGTTGGACTTCACCAAAACTAAAATTTTTGTAGACAACATAAGTTCGATAAATCTAACTAAGAACCCTATATGCCATTCAAGGACAAAGCATATAGAGGTAAAACACCATTTCATTCGAGAACATGTAGCCAACGACTCCATACAACTCAAATATGTTGACTCGAAGTCTAACCTAGCAGACATATTTACTAAACCACTACTACCCGGTTTAATTTAGTCTCTTGAGACGAAGATTAGGCATGTGCGTAATAGAATAGGAACTTACAAATTATATTTTCTTACTACTATTTCTTACTTTTTTTTCATGGAACTAGCATAGGACATACCTTAGATATCATGCACCTATAGATTTAAGGAGACAATACATCTCACAACACATAGGACTAATGTGTTTGTGTACTTAGCCACGTAGATGGGCGTGAGATGTTAGGACCTTACTCCTGGTTCCAGATGTAGAGCTAGTGCATCGCTATGAACCACGGAGTATAATCATACCGACTCTGACTAGGACTGGTTGATCCTTCATATCAATCAAGCCAAATATGAGTCGAACATTTTATAGATGAACTTATTTTCAGTATATTATTTTTAAATTTAACATTTATTTTGTTTTCCACACACCCCTTACTCTTTTCGATATACGGCAAAAGGGGGAGAAAAAGGACAAAAGTTAAGGGGTCAAAAAAATTTTTTGATAACTTAACTATTACTTCATAATTAAACCAAAAGTTAACTTTAAGTTTTGAAAACTTATTTAACTTTTAAAGGCCAAGGTTAAGAAATCATTTGGTTTCTTAACTTAAAACTTATTTTAAACACTATGGCCAATATTAAGTAATTTCGGTTACTTAATTCTTTTTCTTAGTAGCAAATATCAAGGGGGAGAGTTAAAACCCTTTCTCAAGTACTCACCCTCGGTCAAGGGGGAGGATTCCTCAAGGGGGAGCACTTGAAAAAGAATTTTTATATACTCCTACTCATTCATGCATAATCTCATACTTATTTTTGTCTTAACTTTGTATGTGGGTTTGCCATAAATCAAAAAGGGGGAGATTGTTGGTGCAGTGGGCACCTAAGTCGAACCTAAGTTTTGATTATAGTAAACGATACAAAGTTAAGCTTATATTGTTATCTCACGAGCTAAATCAAGTGTGCAGAAAAGTCTCAATGCTGGAGCTGAAGGCTAGCGACACCCGGAGGAAGCCGCGGTGGTCGGGCGACACTCGAGTTACTTCGGAGGGAGCCGAAGGAATCGAGTGGAAGGTCGGAAGCAAAAGCGACACGTAAGTATCGAGGTAAGCTCGTGTGTGCGAGCGTAAGTGAGGTCGTATCCTCTTTACGGGGATGATCTTAGGCGATGATCCGACCCAAGACTTCCCATGGAAGGTCTATGTTGAGATCGGACGGCAAGTGGCCGTCGAATCCGCTTATATTTTGAGCTAACTCTTTATTGTAGTCAAAAATCCTGGCCATCAGTTCAACCGGCCAGTTCAACCGGTGGTCAAAAATCAGCCTCGAGGAGTCAAGCTTTATCACCATTTTTCAAGGAGTTTTGTGCCCATTTGTGATTGGTTGAAGACCCATTCGTTGAGGGGCTTAAAGGATATAAAAGGAGGGCCAAACCTAGGGTTTCATCCTTAATTCTAAGTGCTCAAAAGCCTCCGTTACGCTGCAACTCTCCGACGACTCTACAACAACGAAGTGCTGCCAACAACCCTAGCTTAAAGTTTCTTTTGTTTAGTTGTTGGTATAATCTTAATTTGTTATTGCTTTCAATATTGCAATTCTTTTTAATCGAGGCTTTTCGTTGCATTTTACTTTAATAGAAGAGAGGGTTTGTCTCTCTATCTTTTTGCTTCGAAGGCTTTTGTAATCGTAAAACTCCTACCTCCAACGAGGAGGAGTGTTTTAGTGAATTGCCCTCCGTACACGGTCTAGGACCGTTAGGGCCTTGGAGTAGTAGCCGAAGGCTACGAACCAAGTAAAAAAACTATTTGTCTCATTTAGTTTTTATTTACATTTCCGCTGCGTTTAATTGTCTATCGAACGATTTAAAAGAAAAGTTTTTATCGCTATTCACCCCCCCCCTCTAGCGATCCGCTTCGATCCAACATTAGCCTCTTCGGTCTCTTCCTCTTGGACCGTTGATGGGCTTTCATGGAGCTTGGCCAAATCGCTTCATAGCTCCTTGGCATCCACATAGTCACCTAGGCTACACAAGAGGTCATTAGGAATTAAATAAAAAATGAATTTTATTACCTTCTTGTTTTTCTCGAAGGCTTGGAGTTGATCTTCACTCCACTTCTTCTTCTTGAGGAACCCTCCCTTTGGTCCTATTGGATAGCTAAAACCCTCCATCAAGATAGACCATTCTTCGAAGTCCCTCATCATTAGGAAGTCTTCAATTCTTGACTTCCATTGCTTAAACCCTTCTTGTCCATAGAAGGTATAGGGGATAGGTGTGTTGATATCCCATCCCAAGTGTCCTTGGATTTCCATCTTTTCCTCTAGCGTCTTGACTCCGAGTTATTAATCCGTAGAAGAGCCCCGGGCTCTGATACCAATTGTTGGATATTTGACGCCGCTAGGGGGGGTGAATAGCGTTTGACCGTTCGTAGATGGAATTCGTTCGCGTTGCTTGTCTACAATCTTGTTAGTACACAGAAGAATAAACAATAACAAATACAAACACAAGATACAATCACAACACGCACGATATAACGTGGTTCGGAACCGTAACGATTCCTACTCCACGGATTGGGTTCGTACGAACCCTAGCGATGCCACAAACACCACTAAGCAATAAAGCTCCTTCTCGACAATAAGTCGGAGGTGGAGAAACCTCGTACAATGAATTACAACAAGTAATACAAAGTAAACAAGCAAATACAAGTGAAAAACAAAGCAAGACTAGTAAAGAAAACATTTTACAAATGCTCTTTGAATGCTTGATCGCTAGGTTGATCGAGTAACACTTGGAGACCCTGAATTGCAGCAGCAACTCGCCCCAAATCGCCTCAAAGAACCATCCCATTTTCCTCCATCACGAGCTCCTTATAAAGCTTCAACCTGTGCTGGAAAAAGTCTATTAGTCGACTGATCGGGACCATCAGTCGACTGATGCCACTGTTGTCGTGAGACAACGACTAGATCCACGCTGGATAAGTCCAACAGATCTACCATCAGTCGACTAATCATACCCATCAGTCGACTGATGGAGTCCTCACTCGACCAGTCGAGTCTCGACTCCATTCTGTGGCCGATTTCTCAAGCACCAGTCGATTGATCACACGATCGATCGATCGCTCGCCATCGATCGGCCCACTTGCGATCGCGGCTAAACCATAACCCGCAAATCAAACCCTAGTTGATTCGGTCGGTCGAGCGCCACATGGCACCAGTCGACTGGCACACCTCAAACATGAGGTTTTAGCCCAAGTATGGTTCCCCCATACTTGCTAGACCACCCTTAGCCTAGACCTAAGCCTTCTAGCCACCTCCATCAGCCTCACGTCTCTCGGATCCCTCCAAGTCATCCATGACTTGTTCATCCATCGCGCTATCCTTCAGATGCTTCCATCGGCTATGTCATGCTAACGGTGTCTACACCGCCAAGGCACATTGGACTTACGCCGCCAAGACTCCGCTTGGACTTTACGCTGCCAATCATTGGACTTATGCTGCCAAGACTCCCGCTTGGACTTTACGCCGCCAATATCAAACCCTTGGATTTCTCAAATGCCAAGACTCAAGCTTGGACTTTCCCTTGCCAACCCATGTTGGACTTTTCATGCCAAGACCCATGCTTGGACTTTCCATGCCAAGACCCATGCTTGGACTTTCCCTTGCCAACCTATGTTGGACTTTCCATTTGCCAAGACTCATGCTTGGACTTTTCTCAAATGCCAAGTGTCCCACTTGGACTTCCCATGCCAAGTACCCATGACTTGGACTTTCCCATGACAATTACATTGTCATATGTTTTTGTCGAACATCAAAATATCACTCGAGTCAAACTCGAGTCCTGGTCAATCGTGACCTGGGCCGATTGCACCAACAATTCTATCCACAACTACAGTAATAACTACATCATACAAGAAAAACCACCATCTACGGTGGTTGAGTGCGCAACTCCAACTACCACAATCAATCGTGGCCAGGTTATGCAACTCCAACAACTACCAACTGATCCAATCGTGTCCAGGATACACGATTCTCAAATCCAGTAGCGACTAAATCGTTAATTAGTCTAGCAACTTAATCAAAACTCATACAATTCATACCAAGTATGAAATTGTCGTCTCCACACACCTGCATCCCCTTTACTCTACGCTGATGATATATATTAATCATCACAATGACAATGATAATTGTATGACACCATGTCACTACAATATCAACACTCTAGTCATAAGCCAACCCTAGAGCATACACAGGTGTCCTTAGCTGATCTAAACAGATCATTTATCCTCAACAAAGGATATTTACTTTCAGCAATTATTGCATTCCATCCTCGATAATCGATGCATAATTTCAAAGGTTCATCTCTCTTTTATCAAAGAGTTCTGGATCCTTCTCAAGGAGAAATACTGGGATAGATAAATATCTCCTTCCAACATCTCCTATAATCACAACTTACGTTCTTCCAATTTCTATAGTGTTTAGTAACACTTATACCAGTCAAATTATCATCCGGTATAGGATCTTTGATATCGGAACTATTTCTGCAATCATTTCAATCGCCTACTCCACTTGCCTATGTAATGACAAGACTAGGAGTTCATCCGAACTACATCCGAAGGCTCTCAGATTATACACACATCCGAGAGACATATCATACCATAATCTTAACAATTTGACCATCCGTAAAGACATGTCTACATTAAAGATATGTCTATCAGAGTCTAAGGGCATCCCTTGACTTCTTAATCGTTGATCCTCATCTCACCTGACGGTAGAGATACCATCGACCCACAAGTCGACGTAAAGGACTCTTCTAATCCAAACAAAGAATGTTCTAGACTAAGATACCCGTAAACTATAAGTATCTCTCAATATATTAACCTTGAGGGTAAACTAAAGTAATACCCTGAACAATCCATTATCTGTCGATCCAATCCAAAGGCTCCCCGCAGGTCTCAGCCTTTCTCCGAAGAGAACAAGATCAAATCCAACAGTCCGCGACAAAGCGATCGCATTTCTGCGATGAATGATCCGAGGATTTTTCCTAAATCATCCCATCCCATCACCTAACCCTACCAGCTGCAACTGTAGGATACCGAATAGATACGGCCATCGTCGTATACTCTCTTCTCTGTACAAAGCAAATCATATCTGGAGGTAACTGTTGTTGTCTGCATGAGTCTTCTACGATGTCTTCTGTTGATGCTGCTTCTGTGCTGATCTCTGCTGAAGGGTAATATCAAGGAACTCCAACCACGCCTAAAGTAGTAGGTTGATGCAGGTAACCCACATCTTCTGTGCTGATCTCTGTTGTCGAGATGGTGCATCATCCTCCCAGAACACCATTAGTAGTCTTCAAATGAGTCTTCAAAGTATAGCTCCTCAAATGTACTGGTTGCTTACAATAGCAACAGATGAACTGATCCAACAGATAATCTGACTTCACATGTCTTCGTGATCTGCACTGCACACACACAATCCCTTCCAAGTCTTCGTTCTAATTTTACTGATATCCACAAGAACATCCTGATGATCTGCAGTTGGTCTTCTATAATCAGAAAATAGCTCAAAGTCTATGACTCTGATCTTGCTCCTTTATCCCACAGTCGGAGACTTCTTGTTGGTGCAGGGGCACTAGATAATCGAACCTTGGTTTTGATGATGTCAAAGATTCAAAGTTAAGCTATTTTGTTATCTCATGTGATATGATAAGTGTATAGGAAGTGTTTAAGCTAAGCCAAAGGTCGAGCGACATCCAGAGAATCTCAAGTTGAGAAACCGTGGTGGTCGGGCGACACCAGGAGAACCTCGGAGAGTCGAGGAACCTCCGTGGTGACCGAAAGCTAAGCAACAGGTCAAGAGGACCAAAGGTAAGCTCCGTGTGTGGAGCGGTGGTAAGGACACGTCCTTGGTTAGAGGACAATTCTAGGCGTCGATCCGACTAAGGCTTCCGGAGGAATGCTGAAGTCGAGATCGGATAGTCAAAGGACTGTCACATTGCATGGCATTATGCATCTATTGTGCTAATCTTGTATTGTAGGAATTCTCAAGTGCAAGTGATCGAGATGTCGATGTCGATCAAGGCGGTCATTCGCTAAGAGGATCACGATCGATCGTCGATGTAATCAACCCAGTGCACAAGGTCAAAGAGATAGAGATTGATGTCACCACCTCAGGATAAGATAAGCCACCACCTCAAGATAAGATCCACGAATTTTAGATCTGGATTGGGACAAATTCCAAGGCACAAATCTATAAAAAGAGGGGAGGACTCACACCCAAATTCAAGAATCTCCCAAGTGCTCATGCTCTCTACAACGCTACTCCGACCGTGCACCATCTTCTAATTAATTGTCGGTATTATTATTATCTTTCAGTACTTAATTTGTATAAGGACCAGTAAGGTTGTTATCAGCCTTATAATCATTGTAATCGTCTTTGTCTCTTACCTATAACGAGGAAGAGACTTTTAGTGATTGCCCTTCGGAAGCGATCAAGGATCGTAGGGCCTTGGATTAGCAGCCGGTGGGCTGTGAACCAAGTAAAAAAGCTTTGTGTCTTTCTTGAGTTTGTCTTTTAGTTTTCCGCTGTGTACTTGGTTTTAATCGTCGAAAAAGAAAAGTTTTTATGAACGTTATTCACCCCCCCCCCTCTAGCGCTCATATCAATCCAACAATTGGTATCAGAGCGGGGGTGCTCAGATTCGGTGCAACCATCGGTCGAACATTTTCTTTTATTTTTTTTTTATTTTTATTTTTAAATATCTCCCGCACTACTAATCCAAGACCAAGTCTTGGGGCTTTTTGGTTTGTGTTTTTTTTTGCGAGTTTTAGAAAATCGTTGACCGAGCCAACCATGGAAGAGTCTCCCACAAGGCATAAAGGTAACAATATCAATTTAAATTTTAAATTTCATATTATTTGCTTTAAGTGCAGGGAGAGAGGACACTATAAAAATAAGTGTCCTACTCGTAAGACTCGAACGACACAATCGACGACAAAGGCGACACCATTGCCATGAATCCGAAAGAACAAGGAGCACATCAAGTGCTTCGGGTACGGAAGATTCGGTCACTATAAGAATCGGTGTCCAAAAAAAAAGGTTAGTAAAGTTAATAATTTTGAAAAGTTGAGTTTTAGAATAGTTGATAATTTAGATAAATTGTGTAATCGTTGTCAATTAATTAATACAATTAATAATTCAACTAATAAAAAATTAATTAATTCAGATTTAATTAGTTTAAATAATAATAATAATAATATCATGGAAGAAAATGATCACATTAATCTAACATTTGATAAAATTAATAAAAAGATTAATCAAATATTTAGTTTAATCAATATAGATCTAGATCAAGTCAAAGATAAAACCAACCTAGGACTTAATCAGAATAATCAAACCCTCGATCAGGATAATCAAACCATAGGACAGAATCATCAAATCCTATATCTGATTAATCTAGATAATTCCGAATTAAAAAATTCTGTTTTGAAAAATTCAACCATAAAAAAATCGAAATTAACTTTTAAAAATTCCAAAGATAATCTAAATAATTCTAATAATAATTCTACCTTTAAAAACTCTAACAATTTTATCTTAAATAATTCTAATAATAATTCTACCTTTAAAAACTCTAACAATCTTATCTTAAATAATTCTAATAATAATTCTACCTTTAAAAACTCTAACAATCTTATCTTAAATAATTCTAATAATAATTCTACCTTAAAAAATTCTAATAATCTTATCTTGAATAATTCTAATAATTCTACCTTAAAAAATTCTAATAATTTTAATAATTCTATTTTTAAAAAGTCTAATAATCTTATCTTAAAAAATTCTAATAATTCTACTTTTAAAAAGTCTAATAATCTTATCTTGAAAAAGACTAATAATATTATTTTTAAAAATTCTAATAATCCTATTTTAAATAATTCACAATCTAACTTAATTAAAAATTCAAAATTAGATAATCAAACCAATAAAATTAATTATAATAGAGTACCATTTGATTATACACAAATTAATATTCTAGTAATTAAACCTTCAACTTTTAAAAATTCAACTAATAAATATGTAGACTTGGGTTACAAGTCTAAGCTAACCAAAAATCAAGATACTAAAATTTGTAAACCTAATTATAATAAAGTATCTTATAACTATAGAACAAATAAAAGTCTACCCAAGAAAACAATCATTTCTTTAAATTGATTGAATGTAGCTTGCTCATGCATACATATCATTATCATGCTTATTTTGTCATGTCATACATACTAGTTTTAAATTCACTCTCATATGGTTGGATAGGAAATAATTAATTAATCTTGACAACATAGTATCAGGACGCGGTGAGATGATAGTACGTTAAGGAAACGAAGTCAAGTGTATCCGAGTTGAATAAAGAGTATCTAGCTTGGTGCATTTAACTAAGTGGAACTAACTGAAGCTACCTCACCACATCCTAAATTAGTTAGACCAGGACATAATCCTAAGTGAATTAAGTGTGTAATTTCCTAAGCTGGCTTTGTCTAAGGAAGTGGTCGTTGTTCCGATCAAAGAAGGCCCCTGTGCCTCGCCACGACCTGGAAGCCCTCTTTTGAAATGTTCACTTAACTAACTAAAGGTGAAATCCGAATCTAACCCAAGATTAATTAATTTCTAAGGCATTAAATTAAATTCATCTCACAATACCTATAAGAATAACTTGGTTGATCATGTAGAATGGGTGAGATGGTAAGGACAACAAATTAAAAATGATTTTGAAAACGATTTCAAAATTTATTTACACATAAATAGATTCTTAAAACTATTTTTATTGGTTGTCATGATTATTGTGTGTAGTTATACGTAGTTTTCAAAACAACTATGCTTCTTAAAATAATGGTTAGTTGACCAATACTGAACGTCTAAATCCTTAGGTCAACTTTAGATACCTAGACCCTCTGGACACTTAGGTGAGCCTTCCTTATGACCAACAAGGATGTCCTAAGAGTTTGTCAGACAAAAGGGGAGACCCTCTAGATATGCCTTCCTTGTGGCTAACAAGGATGTTAGGTTAAGGGGGAGGTTCTAATTGGATAATCATCATAGAAGTTGTTAAAAAATATTTTTTTAAAAAAAATCACCAATACTTTCTAAATTTAAATCCTTCTTTTGATAATATGCCAAGGGGGAGAGAAGACTTTGTTGGGGATCGAAACGGCCGGCTAGAGGGGGGGTGAATAGCCCTCAATCGTTGGATGTCGAAATTCGTTCTTTCTCGTTGCGTTGCTTGTCTACGATTGTTGTTAGCGCAGCAGAAACAATAAAACAAGAATAATACTAACAACAATACAAGCACACCAAATACGCAAGCATATACGTGGTTCAGAATCTTAGGGTTCCTACTCCACGGGGTGAGCTCAACGAGCTCTAGAAATGCACACGGCAATACTCAAACTCCTTCTCGACTACAGGTCGGAGGTGGAGAAACCTCTCACAAGCAATTACAACAGTAATATACAAATACAAACAAGAATACAAATACAATACAAAAGAAACACTTTTCACCGATTGCTTTTGATCACTTGTTTCTTGCTTGCTTTGATTGGCTCTTGAAGGATTGGAATGCAGCAGCAATTCCCCTCCAATAGCTCCACAAAAACCATGGCGAAATCCTCCAACTCGAGCTCCATTTATAACCTGCATCAAGCTAATTTCGCACCCATCAGTTGACTGGTCCCGTAGCCGTTGTCTCACAATGGTCAGATCCACTTTGGTTAAGTTCCAACGGATCACACATCAGTCGACTGATGGCACCCATCAGTCGACTGATCATCCATCACCGAGTCTTTGGCGAAGCTCGACTCGACTCCGTCGTGCCGTGCAGTGTCATCGATCGACTACCATCCCTCGGCGGTCGGCCGATTCTCAACGATCATTGCCCTCCCTCGGCGAAATGGTGATCACCATACTTGGTTCGATGAACACGGTCGAACCCATACGACCTAGAAGCGATCGCACCTATGATCGTGATGTCAGCTAAAACCTCAAACATAACGATGTTTGAGCCTCCGACACTCAGTCTTAGCCACTTGGCCAAGTCCACCTTATCCCTCATGGAGTTCCCCACCGAAGCCCTCTTCCCTCGGCCTACGTCCCTTGGATGCGCCAAGCGCACGACTTCGCAACGCCATCCTTCACGTCTCATGCCCTAGAAGTATGCTTCCCTTTGGGCTCACTCCATTCGCTCCCCGTCCGGTGGTCCCTCGGATGCACCAAGCACACAGCTTCGCAATGTCATCCTTCACTGACTCAAGGACCCAAGCCTAGTGAACTTGCCAAGTTCTCAAGACTTCCCAAATGCACCAAGTGCACGGCTTCGCAATGCATTTCTCACCAAGCACCAAGCGCACGGCTTCACAATGCTTTGGATTTCCCATGTCAAGCACCAAGCGCACGGCTTCACAATGCTTTGGATTTCCCATGTCAAGCACCAAGCGCACGGCTTCGCAATGCTTTGGACTTTCCCATGCCAAGGCTTCCCCCTTGGACTTCCACACCAAGCTCCATGCTTGGATTTTCCATGCCAACCCCATGTTGGACTTTCCCATGGCAATCCCATGTCATGAGTTTTGTCTATCATCAAAATACTATCAAGGTACTGCTCGAGTCAAACTCGAGTCAACCTGGGCCGATTGCACCAACAATCTCCCCCTTTTTGATGATTGACAAAACTACCATCTCAAGTCTACCAATTCTCCCATATTGGCAATTCTCATATCCCAATGAGAATTCCAACGAACCCTAATTGGTAACTTGGTAACTTCTCCCCCTTTTTGACATTACATCAAAAAGGTCCTCCCCAAGGGTATGAATGTCTCATATCCCAATGAGATCTTACAATCTCTCCCTTGGAGGAACACATGCCTACAATCTTTCTAGTGATCCCATATCACTTAAAGAGAGGCAACCCAATTTTCCTCCCATGAGGAAATACACATCCATCTTCCCAAGATGAATACCTCCCCCTAAAGGCTTGCTCCCCCTTGACCATTGCACCAACAATGTCCTTGGAGAGTCCCTAAGCCAATAGGAACATTAACCAAATCAAAATTAAGGCAAAGTTCAACAATGAACTCTCTTCCACCTTAAAATTGATACTCACCCTCAACCCAACTCCTAATCCATGTCCAATGGATTTCCACCCTTTCTAATGCTCTCTCAAGCATATCCTAGGGTTAGGAGTGGTTAGGGGACCAAAACATGACTAAACATGGGCCTAACTATCGATCGACTCAGATACTGATCGATTGGACTTACCATCGATCATTGCCATTACTGGCCGATCGATAACGATTCGCATGATTTTTCGATTTGTAAATGGATTTTCGAAATCCATAAGTAAATATACATAAGTAGATAAATCTTGAAATTTGGTATGTATACTACTTATCACAAACATTATGGGTGAAAAAAAATATTAGAAAATTATTTTACCCATTAACCTAGGAGATTGATACAAAGTTCAAAATTTAAGAAAAGCTTCAATAAAGAGCCCTCTTTGTATCATCTCATTCAATGGTGATAGCTATCAAAAGATAGGCTTCACCAAGGTTTTTCAAAATGGTTTTCAAACCTTAATTTTCTTTTTCCTAAACATCTCACCAATATCTAGATGTGTAAAACACATACAAGTCAAATTTTTGTGAGATGTGGGTTTTGTTTTGTTTATGTTCTCGTGCATATTTCTAGGCAACATTAATTTGATTCCCTTCAAGTTGTTCCATAGTCCTTAACTTCATTTTAAACTATGCATGATATGATTATGGCATAAATATGATTTAGATAAAAACATATGCCAATATCATGATGTCATGGCATGTAAATGAAATCTAGGCATTCATGACATCTAAACATGATCATGACATTTTTATAGATAAAATGAGAATGATGTCATGACATGGCAAGACAAACAAATCATGTCAAGTAAAATATACTAAGGTATAAAATACCTAAGTGTTAAATCCAAAATGCCATTTCTAGGAATTAATCCCATATTGCCTTAATACCATCATTCTCCCTAGTGTGCCAAAAACCCAAAATGGCACACCAATACCTCTAAGACCTAATTGTGCCAATTTAATCATTTTTAACTTCTCAAACCATATTGGCACACCCTAATGTGTCAACTCACAATGGCTAGGTTAACCACCCATCCACTTAGGGTTGACACACCCTAACCCATTTAGCATGAATCAATCACGCTCTTAGGAACCCAATATCTATTGGAGCTCCTTGGGTTAACAAGGTATTCCCTAGGGATAACTTCCCTAGATACCTTCCTAATGACCCTTTTTGGCTTTGAAGCCTTAGTCAAATGGGTCTTACTTGGGTCAACTCTAGAGGTGACTCCTCCATTGACCTTCTTAGTGGCTACATTTGATTTCTTTGAGGTGTTAACCACTAAGCACACACCATGGCTAGACTTAGGGATAACTTCCCTATTAGCCTTGGTTTTCCTAGACCTAGACATTGTTCCATAATCAAATGGAACATTATGATAAGTCTTCTTGGGCTTAGGTTTGTTACCCAAACCTTCATTGCCCTTAGACCGTTCTTGTCTCCTAGGTTTTGACTTTTGGGCATTAGACCCTTGAACCGAATTTGATATTAAAACTAGGGTCTTCTCCAATTTTTCTAGCCTTGACCTCAAGGCTTGGTTCTCCACCTCTAATCTTCCCAATTTTGAATTTTCATTCTTTCTTTGGGAATTATTTTTCCTTTTAGGCATATGTCTAGATTTCTTAGGGTTGACACTTAGATGGTTTTCGATTCTCCTAATGGACTCCCTAGGTAATATAGGTCTAGTGTTTTGGGTCCTAGGTTTGTCCTTAGTTATATGAACATGCTTGGCACCTAGACAATACACCTTATTATTTCTCTTAGCATGCTTTTCATTGATAATAGCAAGAGAACTAAAATAATTTTTAGCATGTTTTTTGACTTTAGGAATTAAAGGTGCATTATTTAAATATACCTTAGGGTTAGCTTGGGAAGCTCCCCCTACATGAATTACACCTTCTTGCCCTTTCTTCCTCCCCCTAGGGCATTGGCTTCGGTAATGTCCCCGTTGGTTGAATTTGAAGCACACAATGTGCTCTTTGCTTTTAATTTTGGGAACACTGGCATCCATTGACTTTGGGTTGACTTTTGGTGCGGATGCCTTTTCCTTAGCCAATTTTGGGCATTTGCTCTTGTAATGTCCTTTCTTCCTACACTCAAAACAAATAATATAATCTTTACGATTAATTATAATACATGAGTCACCTAGGGAGTTGGTGGAAGCCTCTTGGTCATTTCTTCCGGAGGTAGATGCTTCATTTTGGCTTGGCTCCGGAGTTGAAATCCTTTCCTCCCCCTCAACGCTAGAGGTGGAGGTCTCCACCAAATCATCCACATCTTCGAATGTGGGTGTCAATTCTTCCACGGCATTTTCCTCTACTTGTGCCGGTTGGAAATTTTCTTGAAATTTCATCACCTTCTCCCATAATTCCTTTGCATCCCTATAGTCACCCAAACTAGACCAAATTTTGTTAGGTAACAAATCACTAAATAATTTCATTACCTCGAGATTTGTCTTGAAGTCCTTAATTTGGTCTTGGGTCCACCTTGACTTTTCAATTGGCTTGTTGTATTTGTCCCTAGGCATCTCAAAACCATTTTCTACAATAATCATATAATCAAAATTGGTTTCGAGATATACCTCCATCCGTTTTCTCCACCAAGCAAAATCTCCATCAAATTTCGGTGGATGGATGAAGTCGGTCATTTGTAGTGCTCTCGCGGCGGTTAGTCCTTGAAGAGTGACCTCGGCTCTGATACCACTTGTTGGGGATCGAAACGGCCGGCTAGAGGGGGGGTGAATAGCCCTCAATCGTTGGATGTCGGAATTCGTTCATTCTCATTGCGTTGCCTGTCTACGATTGTTGTTAGCGCAGCGGAAACAATAAAACAAGAATAATACTAACAACAATACAAGCACACCAAATACGCAAGCATATACGTGGTTCGGAACCTTAGGGTTCCTACTCCACGGGGCGAGCTCAACGAGCTCTAGAGATGTACACGGCAATACTCAAACTCCTTCTCGACTACACATTGGAGGTGGAGAAACCTCTCACAAGCAATTACAACAGTAATATACAAATACAATACAAAAGAAACACTTTTCACCGATTGCTTTTGATCACTTGTTTGTTGCTTGCTTTGATTGGCTCTTGAAGGACTGGAATGCAGCAGCAATTCCCCTCCAATAGCTCCACAAAAACCATGGAGAAATCCTCCAACTCGAGCTCTATTTATAACCTGCATCAAGTTGATTTCGCACCCATCAGTCGACTGATCGTGACCATCAGTCAACTAGTCCCGTAGCCGTTGTCTCACAACGGCCAGATCCACATTGGTTAAGTTCCAACGGATCACACATCAGTCGACTGATGGCACCCATCAATCGACTGATCATCCATCAGTCGAGTGCTGGTGAGCTCGACTCCATTCTGCGTTTCGCGGCACGTGTCATCACCAATCGCCATCCTCGGCTGCCGATCGATTCTCCCAACAATGATCGCTCCTCGACTGACTGATCAGCCAGACTTGGTTCAGTCGAACACTGGTCGAACCCATACAACCTAGAGCAGTCGACTGACACCTATGTCAGTCGACTAATGTCGGATAAAACCTCAAACATAACGATGTTTGAGCCTCCGACACTCAGTCTTAGCCACTTGGCCAAGTCCACCTTATCCCTCATGGAGTTCCCCACCGAAGCCCTCTTCCCTCGGCCTACGTCCCTCGGATGCGCCAAGCGCACAGCTTCGCAACGTCATCCTTCGCGTCTCATGCCCTAGAAGTATGCTTCCCTTTGGGTTCACTCCATTCGCTCCCCGTCCGGTGGTCCCTCGGATGCACCAAGCGCACAGCTTCGCAATGCCATCCTTCACCGACTCAAGGACCCGAGCCTAGTGAACTTGCCAAGTTCTCAAGACTTCCCAAATGCACCAAGCGCACGGCTTCGCAATGCATTTCTCACCAAGCACCAAGCACACGGCTTCGCAATGCTTTGGATTTCCCATGCCAAGCACCAAGTGCACGGCTTCGCAATGCTTTGGACTTTCCCATGCCAAGGCTTCCCCCTTGGACTTCCACACCAAGTTCCATGCTTGGATTTTCTATGCCAACCCCATGTTGGTCTTTCCCATAACAATCTCATGTCATGAGTTTTGTCTATCATCAAAATACTATCAAGGTACTGCTCGAGTCAACCTGGGCCGATTGCACCAATAGACTTAAGTTGGACAAACTTAGTATCTAGCTACCTCCAGTTTGGCATAAAAACCAATAGACATGAGCCTTTAAAATGTTTTTTTAATTCTTTCTCAAAATTTTATAACAATGTTAAAGGTTAGG
Organism: Wurfbainia villosa; assembly: GCA_025175895.1. Taxonomy (NCBI): domain Eukaryota; kingdom Viridiplantae; phylum Streptophyta; class Magnoliopsida; order Zingiberales; family Zingiberaceae; genus Wurfbainia; species Wurfbainia villosa. The sequence continues at coordinate 3,049,793 of CM045992.1, forward strand.
GGGTCACATTCTAACCTAGGATATACATTGTTGGTGTAGGATCTAGAAACCTAAACTTCTGAACTCTTAAGTATTAAAGGGAGTTAAACATATTAAATCAACTTGATTAGCATGTTTAAAAATTCTATTTCTTGGCAATGTACCCAATATAAAGTTATTTTTGATATATGTCAAAGGGGGAGAGAGAATAAAGTTAAGAGGTTACTTACTTTTTCTTTCCCAAAAAATAATTGTTTTTCAAAACTCACCTAGGGTTAAGGGAGAGGTACCCTAAGGGGAAGGTTTTGAAAAATGATTGTTCAATGCTTACTGCTTATTTTCTCTTAACTTTGAATTGGTTTGCCATAGATCAAAAAGGGAGAGATTGTTGGTGCAGGGGCACTAAATAATCGAACCTTGGTTTTGATGATGTCAAAGATTCAAAGTTAAGCTATTTTGTTATCTCATGTGATATGCTAAGTGTGCAAGAAGTGTTTAAGCTAAGACAAAGGTCCACCGACATCCGGAGAATCTCAAGTTGAGAAACCGTGGTGGTCGAGCGACACCAGGAGAACCTCGGAGAGTCGAGAAACCTCGGTGGTGACCGAAAGCTAAGTGACAGGTCAAGAGGACCAAAGGTAAGCTCCGTGTGTGGAGAGGTGGTAAGGATAGATCCTCGATTAGAGGACAATTCTAGGCGTCGATCCGACTAAGGCTTCCGGAGGAATGCTGAAGTCGAGATCGGACAGTCAAAGGACTGTCACATTGCATGGCATTATGCATCTATTGTGCTAATCTTGTATTACAGGAATTCTCAAGTGCGTGATCAGCCAATCGGAGATGTAGTCGATCAAGGCGCGATTACTAAGAGGATCACGATCGATGTCGATTTAATCAGCCCAGTGCACAAGGTCAAAGAGATAGAGATTGATGCCACCACCTCAGGATAAGATAAGCCGCCACCTCAAGATAAGATCCACGAGTTTTGGATCTGGATTGGGACAAATTCCAAGGTGCAAATCTATAAAAAGAGGGGAGGACTCACACCCAAATTCAAGAATCTCCCAAGTGCTCATGCTCTCTACAACGCTACTCCGACCGTGCACCATCTTCTAATTAATTATCGGTATTATTATTATCTTTCTGTACTTAATTTGTATAAGGACCGGTAAGGTTGTTATCAGCCTTATAATCATTGTAATCGTCTTGTCTCTTACCTCCAATGAGGAAGAGACTTTTAGTGATTGCCCTTCGAAAGCGATCAAGGATCGCAGGGCCTTGGATTAGCAGCCGGTGGGCTGTGAACCAAGTAAAAAAGCTTTGTGTATTTCTTGTATTTGTCTTTTAGTTTTCCGCTGTGTACTTGGTTTTAATCGTCGAAAAAGAAAAGTTTTTTTGAACGCTATTCACCCCCCCCCTCTAGCGCTCATATCGATCCAACACTTCTGACTCTATTAAGTTGACCTGTAATATTTGCTTACCGGTCTCCAACTCTTAAACCCTTGTATGGAGTCATTTCTAAACTTCTGTCTCAATCGAACGTCTTTCGGCAGGATCTGGTAGAAGATCCTGACATCCTAATCCAACTATAAGCCAATAACTCTGGGTGGCTTAAATCATCCATTCATCTTCTTGAGCTATTAGGTGGTCATAACCTCTGCAAGTCTCACGACTCTGCACAGTATACTATTACTAACCGATCACCCTTTCTTGAAGCTCAAGAATTCCTTACAATGTGTCACTAAAAGTGACACGGGGAAATACTCTCTTTCAACATTACTAAAACCATGATCAAGTGATATATTATTTCCCGAAGATTATTTTCTGCATTTATCACCAAATATCGGCTTGATCCCGATAATGGTATGCCAACAACTCTTCTTTCTCGGTATAACATGAGTTAGGTACTCAAAAGTACTCTCAAAGTTATACAACTCAGTACGAACAACTTAGGGGTAAAATCCCCATGAAACACCGTAAACTAGCTTTCCGCTATATGTATCAACAATCGTTTACTTGTCTTGTCCATTACCCAACAGGTAATGATATGACTAGTATAATTAGTGAAAATCTCTAAGACTGTAGTCTTTGATTTCCACAAGAAATGTGACGACTTGACCATTGTTTTCCAACTCGGTATCAGTCGGCTCTCAAAGGTAAATCACCTTTTTGACACAGGTTCAAGACTCACAGACTTAACAGGTCATTCCCGTGGTCAACCAATACCTAGATTACGAATAATAACCAGTATACTACAGGTCATTCCCTGTTATTAACATTAAAAGCATAGTCAACTAAAATCGGGAGTATAAACCCTAAAGGCCACTCTGGTTGGTCGCCTCGGTGGACGACCCCTACTATAAGTTTGCATAGGTGTCATAACTCTAATGTATACACCTACTGATCAAGTTTAGATAAATATCTACTAAACCATAAGTTATCAGGAATTCTTACCTCGTGCTGCTTGGAGCTCAGGCCGTTGTCCATCTCATCTCGGAAAATCAAAACCGAAACAAATCGACTCCCAAGAATCCAAGACTCGACTCAAAAACAACATTGTATGGCATCCAGAACCTAGGGCTCTGATACCACTAAAGTTGTCACGCCCCAAGAGCATGCCGAGCCGAAAATCAAACGGACAGTATCTCCCCTGTACGTGGCAATATTTCAGGTTAATACAAGGCCCGTAGGCCTACAATAACAACATAACATATAAAGTAAATACAACAACTACTCAAAGCACAGCGGAAACATAATACAACAAGCTACACACATGCATACCGGTATGACTAACACATCACAACAACACGAAACCTCAACAAAATCCAAATCTACAACATAGTACATCACGAAAACTCAAAATACATAACACAATGTACAGAAATCCCAAAACAAACACGGGAGCCTCGGAGGTGAGATGAGATGTCAGCCAGCGGTGCTCCAATCCATCACGAAAACTTCTACCTGTTACCTGGGCGACAGAAAAACCCAGGGTCCGTGGTGGTGGTGAGTAAAACTCAACAGGTAATAGAAAAACATGTATATATGTAATATCACATGTATTTCAACAACATAATCTAGATGTACAATAGGTATATCAACATAGTATATAAATACAAGCATATGCCATCTAACCAAATGAACAACGTAAAATGCAGACATACCTGAAGTCTGCTACGCTACTCTGATCCAACCTGAACATATATCCAACATATATATAACAGGAAGAGTAAGATCAACTCACAATATACACAAGCTACATGTCAAGGTATCTAATGGTCTGTCCAAAACATATACCAGTATCCGACACAACCGTATAACATATGCAAGAAGCATGCATGAATATGATGTACAATCAAATGCAGCAAGCATAATACAATCAAATGCAATATCATAATAAACATATATATATAGACTTCATCTATATATATATATTAATCTCAACCATCCATATATATATATATATATATATATATATATACACATGCATATATGTATATATATATGGTAATATGCAAAGCGTCATCAAATATGGCAATGCAACATGCATGGTCATGCCTGCTCACCCCTACTCGCTACCACGACCCCAGTGTGGCCTAGGTGGCACGACATGACAACTGTCCTAACTCACACCAACCACTGCTATAGAGTGGCCGAGTGGGCAGTATGATCAAGTAGCATATGAGCGTAAAGAGCTCGCTACACAACGGGGGTCCCTGCTGCTGGCCACTCCGACTAACACTACCAATGAGTGGTCAAGTACTACGCACCCAGGACAACTGCACGCAACTCCAACTACCATCGTCTATAATGGTAGAGTGTGGCACAACAGATGTTATGCCCTCACACCAGTTACTCCTCGGGGAGTGCTCTGGAAGGTAAGATGACTGACGACTCTCTCAACCCCAAGGGAGACTATGTCGTCAGAATGCATGCAAATGACATGAGTATGCTGTCAAACGTACAACCATCTACCACAGACTCTCTGTTCGACAAAGAGTCGTACCCATCTGATCAATACACTCTCTATCCTGTAGAGAGTCATACTCAACTGATCGACGGACTCTCTATCCTGTAGAGAGTCGTACTCAACTGATCATAACTCTCTATCTAATAGAGAGTTGTACTCAACTGATCGACACACTCTCTATCCTGTAGAGAGTCGTACTCGACTGATCATAACTCTCTATCCAATAGAGAGTCGTACTCAACTGATCGACGCACTCTCTATCCTGTAGAGAGTCGTACTCGACTGATCATATCAAGCTGGGACCACCGGTCCGTAGCGACACACTAATCACCCTTCACTTAACTATTACACAACATATGGTTGGTAATAAGTATGCAACATACAAGTATTGGAAATAAATCCAACATTTAGGGCATTACCTACCCATGGATGACCTTCTTGCCAATTTATAAATTGGGTCATCACCCGTACTAACATTTACACCCTACTAAACATCTAGGCTAATTTACATCACATCTATAACTCCTAAATCATGATAGGGAATATGTGATATCAACAATTGAGCATAAATACATCCAACGATAAGTTCAAGCATAAGATAATAAGAGCAGGGTCAAGGTAACATGATCATATAAGATGATCGTGCATCTAAATCTGTATGCATTAAAACTACCTGACCAGGGTAGGAATTACCCACCTGATATGAAGACTTATCTGAGCATCTCCATGTCCACAGGACCATTCTGAACCCAGGTCCTGCAATTAACATACAACATAACTAAATACCAATATAAACAATCTGTAGGAAAAGGAATCTAACCCAATCCTAACCCCTGATAGATCAACCCAATCCCAAAGTGGCACAATCTCATACCATTAATTATTACCAAATCAACTATCCAATTAGCACTATTGTATCAACCTATTACAAAGCTATCATATACCAATCAAGACTTACCCAGTTCTGAATCCAAGGCACCAACTTCTTGATCCATGTTCCTGAAATTTCACTACAATCTATATAATAGATATCATCCAGTATTCATAACCACTAGATCAGTTGTAACAACAGTATGCATCTATAAACATCTAGATTTGGACTTACCATACTTAGCCTCGCTTGCACCACTCCTTGATCTAATTCAAGGTATCGGATTTAAGTCCAAATAACCCAAATTGGAAGCAACCTCAGAACCCAAATCATCCTCTCAGTAGCTTGCTAAGTATCGCCAACATCAATCATTGCAACCTATCCAAACATCACAAATCCTACCAAATTCGCTACTTCTCAAAATTACAATTCCATTACAAAAGAAAGGGTGAAGAATTTACCCTAGATTGATAATATAGGTAGCTGCCAGAAGTCAATCAGTTGTAACAGCCTTGGAGATGATCGTGGATCACTGATATGGAGTCGTTCATAGATCTGACATTCCTTTTCATAATTAACCTTTGTCATTCGAGCGAAGGGTTTTCACCGAGGCAGGACTCACAGACAAAAAGGGGGAAATCAGAGCGGTCCCACCCATCAACCTACGCGCCCCTCAGTAGCCGGTGCACCAATAGTAGATCTGTTGGCGAGCTACAACCCTAGGAGCGCCTCCTCTCCCACTGGATGCAAGGAATTGAGAAGGTAAATAGGAAGGTGACCCTGACATTGGCAACGGACTGAGAACAATGCTACCGGTGTGACGCCGAAGAAATCGAGAAGGCTGAAGATGCCTATGATGTTACTTCCGTCGATGATTGCTGTGATTCTCCCTCTCGATCTCGAAATATCCTCGGGAGACGCCAATGATTGCTGGAGGTGCTCACTGCCGGCGATGGGGCTTCTTCATGACGTCGATCACTAGGGGTCGACTTCCTCGCTGCCTTCATCGCCAACTTCTTGCGATGGGGTGACATCGATCGGCACAACGACAGCAATAAGGACACTCGATCGCGAGCTTGGAGGAAGAAGGAAAATTGGGATCGAGAAAAGGGAGCGACGGGGGAAGAGATAGTTCGGGAAAAAATATAATCGCGGAATGAAAAACAATGAGAAGGGGAATTACGGGCTGGCTTAAGGAGAAAACACAAAACTGCCCCTTTATAAGCCATAAACTAGGTTAAATTTAATTAAAACCTAATCATCCCTCATTAATTTAATTAAATTACTAATAACTTCTCTTGATTAAATTATTATTTTTATAATAATTTATTTGTGGTATTTTACAGTTATGACACCTGTGCGGACTTGTAGTAGGGGTCGTCCACCAAGGCGACCAGCCGGAGTTGCCTTTAGGGTTTATACTCTCGGTTTTGTTGGCTATGCATTTAGTATATATAACAGGGAATAACCTATAGTATGTTGGTTATTATTTGTAACCATGGTATGAGTTGACCACGGGAATAACCTGTTGAGTCTGTGAGTCTTGAACCTATGTCGAAAAAGTGAATTTCCTTTGAGAGTCGATTGATACCGAGTCGGAAAGCAAGGGTCAAGTCATCACATTTCTTGTGGAAATCAGAGACTACAGTCTTAGGGATTTTCACTAATTATGATAGTCAGATCATTACCTGTTGGGTAATGGACAAGACAAGTAGGCTATTGTTGATGTAGATAGCGGAAGGCTAGTTTATCGTGTTTCATAGGGATTTTTATCCTTGAATTGTTCGTGCTGAGTTGTATAACTTTGAAGGTACTTTTGAGTACTTAACTTGGATTATACAAAGGGAGTAGAGTTAGTTGCATACCATTATCGGGATTAAGTCGATACTTGGTGGAAGATGCAGAAAATAATCTTCGGGGAATAATATATCACTTATTATGGTTAGTGATGTTGAGAGAGAGTAATTCCCCGCATCACTTTCTGTGACACATTGTAGGGAATTCTTGAGCTTCAAATAGGGTGATCGTCGATTACGGGAATACCATGCAGAGTCATTAGACTTGCAGAGTTTACGCTCACCTAATAGCTCAAGAATGTGAATGGATGTTTTAAGCCACCCACAGTTATTGGCTTGCTTTTGGATTAAGATGACTGGATCTTCTATCAGATCCTGTCGGAAGACATTGGATTGAGTCAGGAGTTTAGAAATGACTCCGTACAAGTGTTTAGAAGATAAAGATCGATAAGCAGACATTGCAAGTCAGATGTTGGAATAAGAAGTCTCTGAATGTTGGATAAAAAGGGGCAAGATCGGAGTCAGGAGTTATGAGCTATTTTTTGATTATAGAAGACCAATCACAGATCATCAGGATGTTCTCGTGCACATCCACGAAATCAGAGGAAAGACTCCAGATTATGTGCATGCAAAGTAGATCACGAAGACACGCAAAGTCGGATTATCCGAAGGATCAGTCATCCGAGGTGTGGTTTCAGTTTATTCTATATATGCTGATACTCCAATTGATACGAGTAGTTTACAGGTACCTTTGTCTAGAACATTCTAAGATAAAATGAGGAGTGTTATACTTAGATTATGTGGATCGATGGTATCTTTACCATCAGGCGAGATGTTGACCAACAATTTAAAAATCAAGAGATGCGCTTGGACTTTGATAAATATATTTTTACTGTGGGCATACCCTTATGGATTAGTTGTGTGTCCACCGATAGGCGAGATGTTGATTTGATTATTGTGATGAGCATTAGAGTGTCATGATATTAGTTCTGATAGTTAGAGGTTGATTTTGGAAATGTTACCTTATGGTGGGAGAGTTGGCTCAATTGTTATATAGTTGACTTGGTTGATATGAGGTGGATATCTTGATATTAACTTGGATGTTATGATGTTGAAATGATGGTATGATTATGTCTCTAAGATGTGTGAATAATCCGAGAGTATTCGGATGTAGTTTTGGATGAACTCCTAGGCTTGCCGCTGCATAGGCAAGTGGAGTAGGCGATCGGAGTGATTTCGAAGATAGTGTCGATATTGAATACCTCATACGAGGGATAATTTTGTTGGTATCAGTGTTGCTAAACACTATGGAAATTAGAAGAACGTAAGTTGCGATTATAGGAGATGTTGGATGAGATATTTATCTATTCCAATATTTCTTCTAGAGAGGATCCAGAATTCTTTGTTAAAAAAGAGATGAACCTTTGAGATTATGCATCGATTATCGATGATGAAATGCGGTAGTTGTTAAAAAGGAATATCCTTCATTGTGGATAGATGATCTGTTTAGATCAGCTAAGGACACTTGTGTATACTCTAGAGTTGGTTTGCGACTGGAGTGTTGATATTGTAGTGACATGGTGTCATATAATTATCATTGTCGTTGTGATGATTGATATATCATTAGCTTAGTAAAGAGGATGCAGGTGTATGGAGGATGACATTTCATACTTAGTATGAATTTATGATCTGTTGTTAATGATATTAGACGTATTTAACGATTTAGTCGCCCATGGATTTGAGAATCGTGTATTCTGGACACGATTGGATCAGGTTGTGGTTGTTGGAGTTGCGTAACTTGGCCACTGTTGATGGTGGTAGTTGAAGTTGCGCACTCGGCCACCCTAATGGTGGTTTTCTTATATGATTTGGTTATTACTGTAGATGTGGATAGGATGCTTCTAACATTACTATACCATAGATTTGTTTGACCAAAAGGGTGATGGAAATCACTTGGTCAGCAGCTTGTAAAACTAGGTTTCAGAGCCTAGATGATGATTGACGTTTGCACCAGTGTTAACTAATCCTTCCGGTGGGGATGGAAGGGTATTGAACGCAGATGTATCATTGTAGTGATTGGCACGAATCCGATACAATTTCATGAGACGTATCTTATGCTTACGACAGTTAAGAAACTACGAGATAAGTTGTTATGCATGTGACATGGTTTTAGAAGATATGATCTTGTGTAATAGTTGTATGGAACGTAAGTGCTCATGGAGTTTTGACTAGCTACTGGGTAGCTACTATAGAGTTGCTGGAACATGAATAATTACAACAAGGGAGATTGGTTGTTATAGTCTCCTAGACACTTACAGAGTGTGTGGTGGAGTGGATTTTGGACGGTAGATGGACTTCTCTTGTGAGAAGATAATTTTCCATCTCTAATATGGATATGTATTCTGGACACGCATCCACTTAAGAAAGAGTTGCTATAGGAGGCACATTATTTGAGATTTGCTATACATCTTGGTGGTACTTGGATGTACCGAGATTTGAAATGCTTATACTAATGGAACGGTATAAAAGAGATAGTGCAGACTTGGTTGCTTGATGTTCAGTATACCAGCGGGTAAAGGCTGAACATCCGAAATCCGCTGGGTTGCTCCAGAAAATTCTGATTCCGGAATGGAAGTGGGAGCATATCACTATAGATTTCTCTTGTGAGAAGAAAAAAAAATTCTCCGTCTCTAAGGAGGATAGTGGTTTCCAGAGTTATATCATATTTAGGAAGAGTTACTTTTGATTCAGGATAGCAAACAGATCTCGGTTGCGATAATAAAGAGATTCTTCATCTTCGAGGAAGACTATGACCCAGAGTTGTTTCGGTTTCAGGAAGAGTTGTTTTAGGAGACTCGTCATTTGAGATTTGTGATGTATTCAGAGTGGATCCGAAAATAGCGAGTGTTAAAACATTCTTCATGGTGGAACGATACATGTAGGACTTGGTTGAGTTCGTAGCTTGGTGTTGGTGTGCCAACTAGTAAAGGTGGAATATTTGTGACTAATAGGGTTACGTAACGAAAGGAAAGTGGGAGCCTAGTATGATGGATTGTGTTAGGAGATAATCTGAAATTCGGAAAGGACTTGATGCAATTTAGATAATCAGTGGTCAATTAATCGAGTCCGTTCATTTTCTACCGAGCCGTAAGATGGATATGTTGTATCGCTTGATAGATTCATACTGAGGAGATTTCTAGTTTTCTTGGAGTATCTTGAGTATCGCATCTGGTAGTGATTCGGGATTCACCTTATGATTCCGACAAAGTCTCCAATAGGTCACGGATATAGAGCTCCACTCTGGTGCAGTTGTTCACCCGCAGTTAGGTGGTTAGATAGTGTGTATTATTCAGACTATAGAAGGTATGTTGGGAGTATAGGTGACTGATGTTAGGGACTATATGAGAGCTGGAAAATCATAGTCGAGCTCAATACCCCCACTTGTTTATTGGAGGATCCATTGAGATCCTATGTCATGGATTTCAGAGGTAGTTGGGAGGACCACGTTCATTTAGTGGAATTTTCCTATAATAACAACTATCACTCTTCTATTCAGATGGCTTCTTTTGAGACCTAATACGGTAGACCCTGTAGATCCCTCATGTTGTGGGAGAAGATTCCAATGCGAATTCTTGGTCGCAAGGAGCGACAGTTGCGTAACAAAATCAACTGACTTGTAAAGGTTGGATGACAGCATCATACTAATGAGGAGGCTACATGGGAGGTGGAAGATACTATCCGAGCTCGATACCCTCATCTGTTCACTTGAGGTATGTGATGATTTCAGAAATAGCTTGTGTTGGTTCTTATATTTAAGTACAAAATTTGGGGACCAAATTTTATTAAGTGGGGGAGAATGTAAGATACCACACAGAAATGGCTAAAGAGTGATAATAATTATTCAAAAAAAAATGATGGATGGTTAGGGATAAATCAAACCTAACCTAGGATAAAGCTTATGGGATAAATTAAAATTAATGAAGAATGGTTATGAATTAATTTAAAGTTATCCTAGGTTTAAATTAATGGGTTAAATTGAATGAATTTTGGTTTAATTAAACCCGATCCATTATTCCAAACCTGACCCGTTACTTTCTTAACACCAAGCCGCTTCGCTGTTCCGTTTCTTCAGTTTCTCATCGCCGAACTTTTCTTCTCCACGCGAGCATTTCTTTCTCAGCCGTGATCCGTCTCCCGATTTCCCTTTCTCCACCGCTGCTCATTTCTTCCTATCGCACTTTTCCCTCCTCTCATTCTCGAGCATGATTTCCTTCTCTTCTTCATCGTCGCGCCAATCGGTTGTCTCCACGCCGCTCATCGCTGCTCGACCTCCATCGTAGCCCTATCGTCGCCGTTGCATCTCTGCGCCGCTCATCGCTGCCCGACCTCCACCTCAACCCTGCATGACGTGACCTTCGCCTACTGCTCGCCACTCCGCTCGTCATGACCTCATTTTTTGTAGTCGCCGCCGCGAGCTCAGCTTGTTTCTGACCATCATTGCCAGAGCTTTCCATCGCCGGCTTCTTCCTCAAATCTGTGTGCGATCTTCCTCCTCTAGATTTCTCCTTGATTACCATCTGGAGATCTACCTCGAACTTCTTCATCCAAATCTCAAGCCTGCCTCATTCGGATCTCAAGATTTGCCAGATTTGTGAGCTGCTCTGTGTCATTACCTCCATGCTATGCTCCATCGATATGGACAATCAAGGGAGCTGACGACCTCTTCCTTGCTCGTGTTCCACTATTCTTCCGATCGACGGTTGCCATGGCCATCACAACTACTATGCACCTCGCATCCAGCTGCCTCTGTCATTGTGAGCCGCCTTCGTTACTGCCATCAACAGCTTTGCTACCGTGAGTAACATCAATGGGTGTAATTTGATCGTGTCATTGAAGGTGGAAAGGAGGTAAGCACGGTGGTTGAATGAATGATGGTAAGGATCTTAGATTGTTGTTTGATTATGCATCTATTGAATTCGGGTTGATGATTTTACAGACTATTGGAGTTGGGGGTTGTCTTCAACCCAATGGCATGATTCATAATAGATCTCCCTAAGCAAAGGAAGAAGCTGTGGGCAAGCGAAACAAGATTAGGTAAGTTTCTGATCTATTTATGCTATAGTTTGCAGTAGTAATATTGCTTCCTGATTACCATTGTAGTAGAGTTATGGTTGAATTATATCGGTGATTAGTGGAGACTAGTTTTATTCTGGTTATATTGGTATTCTACATTTTCAGGACCTTGATTCAAGATAGGTTCATGGACGTGAAGACTATCGACATAGTCTACATAACAGGTGGATAATTTTCTACCCTGGTCAGGTAGTTGTTGATGCATGCAGATTTAGATATATGATCATATTACCTTGACTCCACTCTTATTTATTCTTATGCTTGATACTTTATCTTTGGCTATATATGCTCTGTTGCTGTTATCACATTTTCCCTCATCATGATTAGGAGTTATAGATGTGATATAAGTAAACCTATAAATGCGTAGTTATGTGTAAATAGTGGAGTACGGATGATGACCTGAATTGTAAATTGGGTAAAAGGGCATCTGTGGGTAAGTAAGGTCCTGAATGTAGGATTGATATCAATACCCTTATGTTGCTTGTTTACTACCGATCATGTGTTGTGTAAATGGTCAGGTAAATTGTGATTAGTATGTCGCTACGGACTGATGGTCCTAGCTTGTTATGATCAGTTGAGTATGACTCTTTGTAGGATAGAGAGTGCGTCGATCATATTGGTATGACTCTCTACAGGATAGAGAGTGTTATGATCAATTGAGTACGATTCTCTGCAGGATAGAGAGTGTGTCGATCAGATTGGTATGACTCTCTACAGGATAGAGAGTGTTATGATCAGTTGAGTATGACTCTCTGCAGGATAGAGAGTGCGTTGATCAGATTGGTATGACTCTCTATAGGATAGAGAGTCTATGGTGGATGTCTGTATATGTGACTATGCATTCATGTCATTTACATGCATGCTGGCGACGTGGTCTCTCTTATGGTTGAGAGGGTCGTCAGTCTTCCTGCCTCCACGGTTACTCATAGGAGGAGTAATCGATGTGAGGATAGAGCATTTGTGGTGTTGCACTCTACCACTATAGACGGTAGTAGTTAGATTTGCGTATCGTTGTCCTGTGTGTGTGGCACTCGACCATTCATGGGTAATGATTGTCAGAGTGGCCAACAACAGGGACCCCCGTCGTGTAGCTTGCTCTTTACGCTTATATGCTACTCGATCATACTGCCCATTCAGCCACTCAAGAGTAGTGGTTGGTGTTGAGTTGGGACAGTTGTCATGTCGAGCTACCGAGGTCACACTAGGGTCGTGGTAGCTTTAGGGTGAGCCGACATGACCATGCATGCTGCATTGTCGTGTTATATATATATATATATATATATATATATATATATATATATATATATATATATATATATATATATATATATATATATATATATGCAGTCTATATGTATGCTTACTGTGATGTTGCATTTGTTTGTACTATGCTTGTTGTATTTTTTTGTACATCATCATACATGCTACTGCATCTGCTAAATGATTGTGTATGGGATACCGTGTATTAATTGGTTAGACTATTGCATTCTTTGACCAGTATTCATGATGTAGTATGAGTTAGACTAGATTTCCTGTTATATATTGTAGATATATGCTCAGGTTGGATCAGAGTTGCGTAGCGGACTTTCAGGTATGTCTGCATTTTACGTTGTTCATTTGGTTAGATGGTATATGCATGTATATGTTTATTATGCTGGTGTTTACCTGATGTATATGAATATTGTTGAATTACATGTGATATTTGTTATATCCATGTTCTTTCCTATTACCGCTGAGTTATACTCACCACCATAGACCCTGGATTTTTCTATCGCCTAGGTAATAGGTAGAAGTCTTCATGATGGCTTGGAGCATCGCTGGCTGGCATCGTCTCATCTCAACCCCGAGAGTCCGAGCTTTTGGGTTTATCGTTGGTGTTTCAATATGTCTGTGGTTTTATGTGATGATTTGTAGTGTTGGACACTGTTGTTGTACCGTTCTTTCTGGTTTTGTTATGGCATTTTCTTAGTTTGGTGTTAGTCATACCAGTATGCATGGTGTGTGGTGTGTATTGTAGTTGTGTTAGTTCCGTTGTGCTTTGTTATGTTGTTATGTTTACATTTGTATATGTTATTATTATTGTGGGTCCAAGGGCCTTGTATAAACAGGATATGTTGCCACGCACAGGGGAGATGTTGTCCGTTTGATTTTCGATTCGGCATACTCTCGGAGCGTGACATGGTGCATCCGAGGGACGTGGTCGGACGAAGAAAACTTCGGCGAGGGACTTCAAGGGAGATGAGAGAATGAGCGAATTGTAATGGTAGCTCATAGGTGAACTTGACCGAATGGCTAAGTCAAGTGTCGGGTGCTCAACCAAGTAGGTTAAGGTTTTACCTGACAAATCGGATGCTCAAATTAGGGTTTGAAATTTTACCCGACGTATGGTTAAGTTGGACGCTCAAACAATAGTTTGAGGTTTCTACCCGACGAAGTAGAAGTGTCGAATGCTCAACCAAGTTGGTTGAGGTTTTACTTGACACCAGTCAACTGATATAGTTATCAGTTGACTGCTCTGGGTCGATAGCACTCGACTGGTGCTCGACCAGTGTTCGAATGAAGCTCTTCTGGCCCAACAGTCGACTGCTGGAGTTTGGCAATCGATTGATCGACCATCAGTCGACTGCCAAGGGACGACAGTCAACTGATCAAGGTAAATTTGGGCACAGAGAGTTTTGGAGTCGACTGATCACGTCGGTCACTCGATTGATTGCCCTATCAGTCGATTGATGGGCATAATCAGTCGAGTGATGTGGGAGCCATTGGTTGGAAGCCAACGTAGATAAAATCGTTGTGAGGCAACTGGCAGCGAATGATCGATGATCGATGATGGCGGAAGAATGACCTCTTCCCTATAAGAAGAGACTTTGGGTGCTCTTGGGAGGTTGATGCTTCTACTCTAAACTTCTCCCAAGTGCCCAAAATGTTTCCACTCCTTTTCCTTGTGTTTATTTCAATTATATTGTAAGAGGGAGTGATTCTTGTAAGAAAGGTTTACCTCCACCTTGAAGGAGAGATTTGTGAAGGTTTAGGAGTGATTCACTTAGAACGAATCGATCTATAGACTAGCGGCAAGGGTCATGAACCACGTTACACAATTGCGTTAGTATTTGCATTCTCTTAACTTCTTGTATTTGTTTTAATTGTCTTAATTAGCATATATTTTGCTGCGCTAATCTTTATCATAGACAATTAAGAGCGAGCAATTTCCATCGTACACATCGAGGGCTATCCACCCCCCTCTAGCCAGCCACTGATCCTCCAACACTTATGTCTTCTACTTTTTCCAAGTCACTCCATTCTTGATTCAACTTACTTCTATCTTTTATCCTTTCCGAGACACCCTGCTTCCAACTCGGCTTACTCCTATATTCTACCCTTCCCGAGTCATCATGCTCTCGACTTGGCTTACTCCTATATTGTACCCTTCCCGAGTCATCATGCTTCCGACTTGGCTTACTCCTATATTCGATCCTTCCCGAGTCATCATGTTTTCGACTGGCCTTACTTCTATATATCTTCTACACTTCCTAAGTCACCCTGCTCCCAACTTAACTTACTTCTATCTTCTATCTTTCTCGAGTCATCTAACTCCCAACTCAATTTATTTCTATCTCCTAAACTATCTGAGTAACTCTCCTCCCGACTCAGCTTACCTATGTGACTTTAGATGCGGGAACCTACTTTGTGTTTTTGAATATTCCCTATATCTAGTAGGCTAGGTTATATCCACAAATAAGATTGGAAATTTTTTATTTTTCAAATGAGATAGTGATAAAAAATCTTATAAAATTTATTATAAAGTTAGAGTCATTATTTTTAATGAAAACTCGAGTGACTTTGAATATTCTATAAGAGCATATCCCCAATTTAAGTTAAAGTATCTATACCCTCATTTTGAGACATAATAAAAACTAACATTAACTTGTTGATATTGGGGTAAAAACAAGCCTAAAAATGGGCAATTAGTTTTAAAAATTTTAAATTTTCTCATTTAATTTCCACTTCTTTCTCATATTATTCATTTCTATAGCATAAATAAAGAAAAATTCAATTGTTAAATAATGATTTTGTAGTAGTTAGTTTTAAGAAAGATTTCATGTTGTTATGCCAAGTAGATTTTATATTTAACTGTCTTATCCTTTATTTACTAGATAGACTTAGAATAATATATGAAAATATTTTATAAATTAAAAATGTAATTAAATTTATTCAATCATCACTGTAATTAGATTTTGTAGAGGATTAAATGCTATATATTGAAAAATACTATTTTGTAGAGGATTAAATTAATGTTAAATATTGAAAAATACTAACTGATATACCATACTGGTGAAATTCAACCCTCTATATCCTAAAATTAGTTAATCATTTAGAAGCTATTTATGCAATGTATATAGCCAATAAATTTAATGCTAACCCTCTAAAATTATTTTATTATCATAAAAATAATTTTTCGAATTATGTATAGCCTAGTTTCACACTTAATGCTTCATTATACACAAAAAAAAGTTATTAGAATCATAGAGAAAATTTAAAAATATTATTCTAATATCTCTAATATTATTTACATAACCATTACTTTAAATTATAATTAAATATTGATACAATCACGTTTTGCAATCCCCTTCTGCAGAGCATCGGAGAAGGATGGATCCTTTGCGACTGTAGTAGTAAATTCTGTCAAAATGAATATGCGTCAAAGGGCACCATCGGAATTCCGATAACGATCCTCCGTTGTCTAAGTTAGACAGGGCATTGATGAACAAAAACATATTAAGTGCAGTAAAATAATGTGGTAGAAGAAGAAAATTTATCTCTTGTGTAGCCAGAAACATGCGAGAGAGGAAAAACCTCTCTTCATATGCCTTCCCCTAAGATAATACTTAGGGTCCAAGAAGAAGTAGCTAACCCCCCCCCCCCTCGACAGCAGAAGAAGAAGCCCCTGAAAGAAGAAATCCCCCTCCTCTTTTACCCCAATCCGTTCTTATACTCCTACTCTCACCTAGCCGACTAGACCTTCCATTAGCTATGTCCTTTGATAGGTTGTTAGGGGAGAACCACTGCATCGACTCACCTTCTCTCTGACATATTCCATATATTGATGAGGCAAAAATATTTCATGGGAATCACCATGTGGGCCATAGGTGTGCATTCTGAACAAGTTATATGCATGACTTGAAAAGAGAAACCCTTGAAAAGAGCAACCCTTGAAAAGGGCAACATGCATATATGATTCGGGAAGAGCAATATGCATGCCTCAGGAAAAGCCACCTGCAAGCATGCATTCAAGAAGGGTCGCACTCGAGAAGAGTGACCTGTAAGCATAACTCTGGAAGAGTGGCCTTGGAAGAGTGACTTTAAAAAGTGACTCTGGAAGAGTGGTCTTGGAAAAGTGGCCTTGAAAGAGTGACCTTAGATGAGTGACCCTGGAGAAAGAAAAAAAAAGAGAGTAAAAAAATTTTGAAAAAAAAAATTGAGGGATAAAAAATAGTTGTCGTGGGTGAAAATGGTTAGGCGCCCCTTTGAGACCGAGTCAGGTTATTGGGGAAACACCAATCAATTTCTCTCAATATCGAGCACGCCTTCGAGACTTTGTACTAGATCTAGGGAACAACCCTCACTTTGGGTAGGTAAGTGCCTAAGAGTCGGAGGCCTTAGGAAAACTATAGAATGATGACTTAACTTACCATGGAATGAGTATCCCCTAAGAAGATTCACTTAGCACGAGCACGAGGAGCTAACTTAATGAATTTCTAGAACATATCTATTTTACTTTGATTGCAAATATCACTTGACAAATCTAGTTCACATGCTAAGTATGAAATAATACCTTTTTAAAATTTCATGGCACTGAGGTTTGCTTGAGGACAAGTAAAGATCTAAGTCTGGGAGAATTGATGTGAGTGAAACATATAGGGTTTTAGGAGTAGTTTTCGCTCACATTTCGTTTCATTTTATATTTGTTTCATGCATATTCTACTTTATTTCTCATGAATTTCCTATTTTCTGGTTCGGAGATCTGCTCTTTGTACTTTTGTGTGAAGGATAGCATTCCATGGGGAAAAGGCGCGCTTTCGAAGCAAAAAGGAGTCATTTGGCAGCTGGACATAGAGTGGGACACGACCTGGATGTGTGGCTACACACGGTCATGTCCAGGGTTCAAAAATGGCCGCCACAACCTTACACATGACCTGGCCGTGTGTTTTCACATGGTCGTGTGGCGGCCAGGCAACTTGACGCGACTAGGGGTTTTTTTAGATTTCGCGAGGATCCGACGTGATGTCTATATAAGGAAAGTTATGCCCAAACCTTAGGGGGGAGGCATGACGGCTGGGACGACACTCCAAAGCCCTAAAAGGCTTCAAGAACTCGTAACGGGGAGGAGGAAGGCCGCCAGAGATCCAAGTTCTACACTTCAATGCCGGAGAGAAAACCATATTGCATTGTAATTTCTGTTCTTTGCATGTTATCTATTGTTTATTCGAATATGAACGTGTTTTGTGTTTCTCCTCTCATATTTATGGAATAGTTTTTTCGATTCTAGGATTATGGAGTAGTTTGTGTGCATAGAACATGTTATTCCAAATTAAATTTTGTTCTTGAGTTTGTATTTGCAAATTGGTATTAGTTTAGACCGATATTTATGTGTTTTAGTTTTCTATCTACTGTGCTTAGCCGATACGAGGGGTAACAACCCTCATATCTAAGATCTAGGGGAATTAAAGAGGAACCTAGGGGTTGGCCTCATCTCCTATAACTGTGGATAAAAGGGTGCGATAGAATTGGAAATAATTCATCATAGGGATTAATTCGACATCCTCGTACCGCCGATCCCATCCTTGTAAGGCAGAGATAGCTCCCGATAGATGCGAAGGCTCATCGGGGGAGTGTATGATGTCCCTTCTACAAGGTCATAGTTCGACGTTTAGACAATGCCCAATTGATAGCATGTTTTGCAACACACAAGCGAAATCGAAATCCTAGAATCCCTTCCAAAGACTCGCAGTAAGCCTTTTCTTCTTCCGTGTGACACCGTATAGAGTTAGGACCACCGATAAACCTCGCAATCACCACCATTAGATTTTACTTTCGAATAATAACATCCACCGAATAGATTGGTACTCGAATCTCAGTCCTTGTGGGATCGATAAATATTTTTATTACTTGATGACATCTGTGCACTTATGGGCATTGAGCACGAGCGTGCGCTTCGAGTCCTCGACGGTCTCCATCGCAAGATTTGAGGTCGCATTCGCTTGCATCACCACTCCTGCAAGGAATTTTCCAACTGCCAAGGAATTATCAGTCTTGGACTTTTCACCAAAGTTCACCCTTGCATTTCTCACACTACTTAAACCTTTGTCAAACACCAAAATATAACATGGAGCATTCAGCTCCAACAGACATCATGTTGGAGCAACCACCCCTGCACTTTTGAGCTCCTCAGGTGGGGATGTACAACGACACTTCAGATCCCGAGGAACATTTATCTCAATTTGAGGGGGACGCCTCGTTTCATTGCTATTCAGATGCTCTCAAATGCAGAGCTTTCCGCATCACCCTAACGGCATCTGCTCAAAGATAGTTTGGGTCTCTACCCCTTGCTCTATTACATGCTTTGCATATTTCAAAGGAGTCTTTCTTCAATAGTTTGCTAGTTGTAAAATTTATAAGCATGACGCTTCTATCTTGCTGCATTTAAAATAAGATTCCTCAGAATCTTTGAGGAGTTATATTCATCGTTTCACTATCACTGTTAGGGAAATCCCCTCAGTGATGCCTGATATATTGAGAGTTGCTACCCTGCATGGGTGGAAGGAAGGACCTTTCTCAATTTTTTGTTAAGAAAGCAAGCCACTAGCTATGAAGAGTTGTTAGGCCGTGCTGAGGAATATATTAATGAAGAAGAGGGGTTGAGAGTGAAAAGAGCAGAGAAGAGGCATGTATCTACCCTTGCAGAAAGAAATCCCCCTCCACTCCCCCAAGGACCTCCCAGGAGGGAATACATTAGGCCTTTCTTGCCTGAAGCACCTCGACGGTGACCATTGGTGTTGGGGATTCGTCCTGCCCCTCCCTTATGAATTATGGCTATAGAAGCCTTACCTCCCCCACTGACATGGAATGAACAAGAAATTGAGGCATACGACCAGTAGGGTATTCTTCAATACCCAATAGGATATAGGGGAATCCCCCAACTCCTCTTTTTTGCTAATACCACACCAAGTATCTGATGTTTCAAGTTGCAAAGTGAGTTGGAACGCATCAGATTAAAGTATCCCCACCTACAGCCACAGATGGGAAATCAAGCGAGGAGAGGTCACCGACTAATATTGGTCACCTGGGACCCTACAATAGAAGGCCTCAGGCCCTCCTAGCTAGCCTGTGACCATCTAACCCTGAAGGTACTTCAGGAGAAGGGTCAACTAGCGAGGGTGCATTAGCTGCTCCAGGTGACATCCCCACTCAGGGAGTTATAAATGTTATTGTTGTAGGACCTACTGACGGAGATTCCAACAGAGCCAGAAAATCGTACACCCACCTCATGGAGAGTTTGGCTATTGGAACAAATCGAATCATTCAAAGCACTCTGTTGATATCTTTCAGACTTGAAGATCTGCGAGGCGTTCTGTTGTCCCACACTGATGCTCTAGTAATTAGGGTCTCTTTAGCAAACTATGAGGTGGTCCGAGTCTTGATGGACTCGGAAAGTTATGTTAACATCCTCTTTTAGGGAGCATTCAAGCAAATGCAGCTGGGAAATGTGCAATTAGAGAATGTGGCAACTCCTCTCTTTGGTTTTGCTAGGCACATGCTACATCCTATTGGGCAAATCTCTCTGCCTCTTACTCTGGGCACAAAACCCAACCAAAAAACCAGTATGGTTCCTTTTCTTATGGTGTAGGCTCCTTCCACCTATAATGTTATTTTGGGTCATCCCTTTTTGTCGATTTTTCAGGCGGTGGCTTCCTCCTACCATCAAAAAGTCAAGTTCCTGATAGGCCAACTCATCGGAGAGGTACGAGGGGAGCAGAAGGTCGCTTGAAGTTGTTATGTGAAAATGGTAAAGGATGACCAGAAGAAAGTCAGGGTGGACGATCCCAAGGGAAAGGTTGTCATTGCTCCAGAAGTATATGTGCTAGAAGAATCCCCTCTCAAGACAGAGATGATGGAAGAGGGTGAGTCTGTGGAGATAGCCCCCAGAAAGGTCACTCAGGTGGCTCAGTAGTTGGGGGTCAAGGAAGAGCTTGTGGAATGCTTGCGAAGGAATGAAGACATTTTCACTAAAGATGTGCATGACCTCATAGGGATTGATCCTCTGATTGTTGAGCACCATCTCAACATCACACGGGGAGCCTGGCCTGTGCAACAGAAGAGGCAGCACTTCGGACCAAAGAAGGATAAGATTATCGCTGAAGAGGTGGACAAACTGTTGCAAGTTGGTCATATTAGAGAGATTCAATTTTTCGAATGGGCAGTGGAGGAAGTGTATTGACTTCCGTGATTCAAATAAAGCATGCCCTAAAGATTGTCATCCCTTGCCTCGTATTGATCAGTTAGTAGATTCTACGGTAGGTTATGAGGTTGTCTTGCTTATGGATATTTATCAAAGGTATCACCAAATCCCTTTGGCAAAGGGTGATCAGAAATGGGTTAGTTTTATCACGACGAGAGGATTGTATGCTTATGTGGTCATGCCCTTTGGGCTAAAGAACACAGGAGCTACGTACCAGAGGCTGATGGATAAAATTTTTGCTAAATGGAGAGGCAAAAATGTGGAAGTGTATGTTGATGATATTCTAGTCAAGTCAAAAACCACTTGAGATTTAGTTGTGGACCTAGAGGAGACCTTTGCCACCCTTACATGGTACAACATGAAGTTGAATCCAAAGATGTGTTTGTTTGGGGTGAAGAGTATAAAATTTTTGAGATATATCGTGATAGAGAAGGGACTGCAGGCCAATCCGGAGAAGATGCAGGCATTTTGTAATATGAAGTCACCAACTAATCTACGGGAGATTCAAAAATTGGTGGGAAAGATAATCTCTTTGTCTCTCTTTATAGCTAGATCAACAAACAAGGGGTTACCTTTCTTCGGGATTCTATGCAAGGCTACTCGATTTCAGTGGGATGAACAATGTGAGAAAGCTTTCTGGAATTGAAAAAGTATTTAGTTGAACCCCTTTTGTTAACCAAATATGTTTTCGGGAAACCACTGTGGATGTATTTAGCTATCTTAGAAGGAGCAGTCAATTCAATGTTATTGAAGCAAGATGGTTCTCAACAACAACTTATCTATTATACCAGTTATATATTGAAGGGAGCAGAGTTGCGGTACACAGAATTGGAAAAGTTGGCATACATTCTAATCTTAATAGCTCGCAAGTTGAGGCCTTATTTCCTAGCCCATCCAGAAAATGTGCTGACCAATAGTGAGTTAGGTCGGGTGGTTACTAAACCTAATTTTTCATAAAGGTTAGCTAAATGGGTCATGAAACTTAGCGAATATGATATCTATTACCATCCTCGAACTGCTATCAAGGCTCAGTCGTTAGCCAATTTTCTAGCTGAGGTGCCGGTAGGATCAGAGGACAACTTGGCCAAAGAAGAAGAAGAAAAGAATGCATGGAGTGTTTTCGTGGATGGATCTTTCAGAACCACAGGGAGCAGAGTTGGAGTGGTGGTCATATCACTAGAAGGGAAGGAAACCCATAGCCATTCATCTCAGATATAGGGCATCCAACAATGAGGCAGAGTACGAAGCCATCTTGGCAAGGTTGCAAGCGGCTCAAGCAGTGGAAGCCACTTCAGTCACAATCCATTCAGATTCTCAGTTGGCAGTGTCACAGCTTAAAGGTGCTTTTACCATTTGGGAAGAAATGTTACATAAATATGTGGTGGCTTTTGAAAAAGGAAAGGCTCATTTTTAGGAGGTGATTCTGCAGCAGATCCCGAGAGGAGATAATCAAAAAGTGGATGAGTTGACCCAATGCTTTAGAAGGAGGGAGACTTCAGAACTCTATCTGTGTAGAAGTTCCCAGTTCCTTGGCAATGTGTAATATGGAAGACGTGGTGTCAGGAAATGATTGTGCCCCCGACTGGAGAACTGATATCATGGCATATTTACGGCACGGGAAGGTTCCCATCGAAGGTGGAGCAGCCTCAGTCTTGGTAAAGAGGGTGAAGCGATTCATAGTCATTGATGGGACTCTGTACGAAACATCCTTTAGCCGACCTTTGTTGAAGTGCATAGGGAAGGAAGATGTCGAGTGGGTGCTCCGAGAGATACATGAAGGATGTTATAGCAATTACTTGGGAGGAAGGGTGTTAACTAGGAAAGTATTGTTGACTGGGTATTTTTGGCTAACTAACCCTTCATCAAAATGCAACACACTTGGTATAGACTTGCCCAACCTGTCAGAAACATAGCAATTGATCATAGCAACCTACCAAATTAATGAAAGTTGTGGTTGCTTCTTGCCCCTTTAATCAATGGGGAATGGACATAGTTGGCCCAATGCCCACCGCCCCTTTATAGAAAAAATTCTTATCGGTTGCGATGGATTACTTTTCTAAATGGGTGGAAGCTGAACCTTTAGCCAAAATTACAGAAAATGTCATAATACAGTTCCTTTAGAAGAATATTATATGTTGATTCGGAGTTCCCCGAAGGTTGGTTAGTGATAATGGATGCCAATTCAATGGTTGAAAGATTAGAGAATGGTGTCAAAATCTTAACATTCAGCAGGCCTTCAACTTGGTGGCTCATCCTCAGGCCAATGGTCAAGTTGAGGTTACTAATAGGATTCTCATTCAAGAGTTGAAGACTAAGTTGGGCGCTAAGCGAGGAAATTGGGTGGATGAGTTGCCTGGAATACTATGGGTTTACCGGACTACCCCCAAAATAGCCACAAGAGAAACCCCGTTTAGCCTGGTGTATGGAGTTGAGACAGTTATCCCGGTGGAAGCTATTTTAAGTAGTGCCTGAGTCGAAGCTTATGAGCTGGAGCAAAATCAGATTGTGAGAAATATTGAATTAGATCTGTTAGAAGAAAAGCAGGAGCAACTCGCATTCAGGCAGAAGTCTACAAGCGAAGAATACAGTAAATTAACTTTCAACAAAAGGGTAGTGCCCAAGAGGTTCCAAGAGGGTGACCTAGTTTTGTGCAAAGTTAACCCTGCTGAAGACTCTGAAAAGTTAGCCCCTAATTGGGAAGGGTCTTATACAATTAACCATCGAGTTGCTAGGTCAGCGTACTATTTAAAAGATGGTGAGGGCAAGGAGCTACCTAGACCCTAGAATGTTGTGCATTTAAAATATTTTTATACCATGTAACAAAAAGACATTGAGGAGAGGGGTTATATGTCACATGTTTACTAATGATCCCAAAAAGGGGGAGGCGCCACTCAAGCATAGTTTCATATCATTATAACCAATCGATGTTCGCATTTATCAAAAGAAAAAAGGTTAGGAAATCATAGTTTCAAGCAAGCAGAAGGGTTCTAGTTGAAACTAACTTTTCAATTCAATAAAGAAGATATCAAAAAGAACATCATAAAGGAGTCATCAAGAGATAGAGGGTCCTCCAACTACTGTCCTATATCAAAACCCATAATTGTTCGACATTACAAGAAGGAGAAGGAAAACAAACAGATTAAAGCTTAAAGTGATCAAGGGGATATTGCCTAAAGTCGATCTCCCAACTCAAAGGAGGAGCTAGTGGGCAAGCCAGAAGGAACCCTTGGGCTACACACTGCCGGATCACTTCGTTGAAACCATCCTGATAAGTAGTTTGCATCAAAGGCCTCAAGCATTCTTGTCGGTTTTGGTCAGTCGCAGGCACATCCTGATGGAACTTCACGCAATGTTCCCTATACTCCAGAAAATCTCAACGAGCTCGACAGTATCATTGTGACACTTGAATTATAGTGTCAGTCAAGATAGACATGCCATGAGATTGGGAAGTTTGACCTTGTTGCATAACTCTAAACATGTCCACTACATCCCAGTGCATTGAGGCTAAAATCCCTTCCATAGCCTCAGTATAAGCCCTGGTGTGGGTAATTTCATTCCTCATTTGCTACAAGGAGACTTCCTGCCAATGTATTTGTGAGAGAGCTCGGGTTCTTTCTGATATTAAAGTTGTATTGTGGCAGATCTCCTTACTCACTTTAGCTTAAAGTGTGGATATGGTTTTTTCATCTTTATGCTTCTAGCGTTGGAGGGTGGATATGGTTTCTGCATCTCTCCGTTGTTGGCATTGAAGGGTTGTTATGGTTTCCACATCCTCTTGCCTTGAGCGTTGAGTTTATGATAGTTGGTTGTGGCACAATGCTAATTCTTGGAGCAGGGAGTTGTCTCTTTCTTGAAAGGCAGCGTTGTCCACAGTTTGATGTAGAGTTTGTTGTTGCAATTGTGCCCAGTAGTAGGAGAAGAAGTGATCCAACTCCTGATAATTCATCATCATCTGAAGACAGCAAAGCAATAAAAGAATTATCATGGGAGATATGGGTATGAATAGCTAAGGAAGCTTACCAACTCTAGGACATGACGCATACTTTCCATCCGCGGTATAAGTTCCTCCAAATTAAGGATCCACGTGTCTCTGAAAGAGGGAGAAGATGGAGTGGAAGCGGCCAGGGAAGTGAGTTCACTCATAATGGGCGCAAATGGGGGTGGTATTGAAGACTATTCCATTAGCCCGGAAGGAAGAGGAAGGATGGCTTTGTAAGAGAAGGAAGGAATATCAGTGATAAGAGGGGGGCGGAAGTAGAAGGGAAAAGCACTACTGCTAAGGAGCTCACTGGGGCGGGAGATGAAGAAGGGGAGCTACATGACGAAGGAAGGAGATCTGAAATTACTTGTTGAATGATAAGAGAAGGAGAACCTTTTGAAGAGAGGACGAACGAAAGAATAGGAGGACTCGATAATTCGGGTGACATGGACATTAGAGTAGGAGCTGAAGTTGAAGGCATGTGAGCAGCCAAGGGGGATGTGACCATCGGCGACTTTTCATTGGCTGGGGGCAGGGTGCTGGGGCCAAACTCAGAGCCAAGACATTGATAGAGGCCTTCAGACACTAGGGTATGTACAGGACAAGGTAGGGGTGTTGGTGGAGTTGGTAAAGCAGAAGACAAAGGGAGTGTGACCGGGGTCAACTCCTTGTCCATGAGAAGTGTGAAGGAAGAAGGGGAGTCAAGGGTAGAAGTTTCTTCTCCCTGCATCTGTTGGTGCACAACTCCCCTCAATTTGGTTTGGGTATGCAAAAAGGGGGAGGTGGCCTAGGGCTACGCAGAGGTGAAGGTGAAGAAGAAGGGGGGTTAGGGTTTGGTGATGATGCAGGGGAGGAATGAGAAGATGGTGATACTAACCAGGAGCTTGTAATAGATGATGATGGAATGATAGGGGGTGAAGTTGTTGATAAACAAGGAGGAGATGTAGTTGAGGAAGCTGTGAAGGAGGGTCTGACAGGAGCCCAAGCAGGGGGTGGCAATGTAAGATTGGCAGGAGGGTGATCCCCGCTCCTCGTGGCATCGCGTCGTTGCTAGGTAAGTGCTTGCTGGAAGAGGGCCTTCATCCCGTCGCAAGGAAGAGAGAAAGAAGGAGGATGCAAGAGGGAGAAAGGAAAATTTTTGAGCTGCGACGAAGTGGGGAGAGGTGTCGAAAACAGAAGGAGCAGAGGATGAAGAAGGGGGGAGGCGAGGAGTCGTATATAAAGGGAAGAAATGTATTGGTGGTAGGTGAAGTAATTGGGCCCTAGGGTAGGGGTGTAGGCCTTAAATGAAGATTGGGGCGTGATTCAGTAGAAGGTTAAACCTAGATCCATTCCGACTTGATAGGGCAAAGCTCCAGATCAGGTCATCGCACTTTTTACGTCCCGATATTAGCCGAGGCCATTATCCCCATGCGGTGGTGAAATGGAGGAGTAGGGTTTAAAGTAGATACACCTGAGAAGAGCGGCAGAGTAAAAAATTATTCTGACCTGATGGGCCAAATCCCTAGATCAAGTCGTCACACTTTTTTATGGCTCACTATTAGCCGAAACCATTATCCCAGTGCGATTGTAGAACGGAGGAGTAGATTTTAAGGTAAATACACCTGTGAAGAATGACGGAGTAAAATATTCATTCCGGCTTGATAGGGCAAAGCCCTAGATCAGGTCGTCGCACTTTTTAAAGCTCGATATTAGTCGAAGTCATTATCCCCGTGCGATTGCGGAACGGAGGAGTAGGATTTAAGGTAAATACACCTGTGATGAATGGTGGAGTAAAATATTCATTCCAGCTTGATAGGGCAAAGCCTTAGATCATGTCATCACACTTTTTACGGCTCGATATTAGCCAAAGCCATTATCCTCGTGCGATTGCAAAATAGAGGAGTATGGTTTAAGGTAAATATACCTGTGAAGAACGACGGAGTAAAATATTCATTCCGGCTTGATAGGGAAAAGCTCTAGATCAGGTCGTCACACTTTTTACGCCTCAGTAGTAGCCGAAGCCATTATACCTGTGCGATTGCGGAACAGAGTAGGGTTTAAGGTAAATACACCTGTAAAGAATGACGGAGTAAAATATTCATTCCAACATGATAGGGAAAAACCTTAAATCAGATCGTCGCACTTTTTACGTGTCAGGTCTCGGAAAAAAAAAATCTAGATATATATATATAACAATAATAGAAATAAACGGGTATGTATAGTCGGAATGGGAAGTCTAAGTCAAAAGGAGTTCATATAATCGTTTCGGAGAAAGATTAGGGCCTGAAGGGGTGTTTGGATTAACTGAGGTTAGCCTTAGGTTAAATTTGGGCTAGCATGGAATTAACTTGAGTTGGCTTAACCCTAAAGGAAACAGCATTTATAAGCCGCAAGCCCGATCCATTTCTTTCCCTTTGCTTCCGCGAGCTACTCCCTCCGTCGCCTATCGCCGCCAGCTCCCAGATAAGCTGTGCTCGGCAATTTCTTCCGCCGAAGATCGACTCAACGCTGTCGGCGGCCATCCGATCGTCCTCCGTCGGCTGTACGGTAAGTAAATCTCTAGAAAATGACTGGCGATGGAGGGATGTAGATCGGTTTTAGAGGGTGGAATCCGTGGTGTTTGAACTGGGGATTTCAGGTTTTGTTCGTGTTTAAGATTGGGGTTTTTTCGAACTGATTTCTGGGTGTATGCAGCTAGTTTTAGGCATTTAAACCAATGTTAATTGAGCTATGGATTTCCACTAGTTTGCGTGGGTTTACGCTGGGTGTTTTTCTTGGATGGATTGCTAGGTGTGGTTAGGGATTTACCCTTGTGGGTTTAGGGACAAATGGAACGGTAGAAACTGGATGAATATTGCCATCTGGTTGGATTGGGAATCGGCACAGCTGGTTCTGTGTTGGTGATCGGCTTTTGTGATTGATCGATTCTGTTGGAGCCTTTGCAGGGATGGGAAGAGGGTGCAGTCCAGTTGTAGCTATGGTGTAGGACAACTCCAATTAAGGGTCTCGGAGGGGCTGCTTTATGTTTCCTGGAAATTCTCTTAGCTCTATCGATGGGTATAACAATGGAATCGCTTTAGGTAGGAGCTAATTGTTAGTATAAATGTTGAATTCATGGGGAAAGTTGGGAATGCTGGTTTATAGATGAGACGTCAATGTTAGTAGAGGAATTCTATTATATTCTTTATCCCTCCACATGCTTAGCTAACTGTTCAGAAGATTTTTCTTTATGGTGTAGATGTTATGTAAAATGTTATAATTATCATCTACCTGTGTATGAGGTTAGATGTTATATGTAAATGGGTGTCATTACCATCTATCTGTGTATGAGTGTAAATGCTATATGTAAATGTGTGTAATTACCATCTACCTATGTATGAGGTTGGATGCTATGTATAGATATTTATGATCACCATGATGTGCCATGTTATCATTTTAGTTCATTGTTCATCAAATCTTTCAAATGCCTATATGCTATGTGAATCAGTTATAACTAACATCTACCTGTGTATGAGGTTAGATGTTATATATATATATATATATATGTATGTTCATCCATCTATACCTAAAGTTAGATGCTACTTTATAATGTTCTGTTATATCATCCATCCGTATACTGAGTTAAATGCTAGCTTTTAATGTTCAACTGTATATGAAGTGACAGATATGATTGACTATGATAAGAAATGACAGATTTTCTTTATCTAGCTAATTGTATGTACATGAGCATTAGTGGTGCCTGGACGGGTTGGGCTTCCCGGGATGAGCTCCGGGAAGGGCCCACCCAAATTGACCGATTGACTGATGACTGATTCCCTTAGTTTCTTTCTAGAGGTACCTCAGGATTGCACAAGAAAATAAGGTTTTTGACTGGCTCCGCATTTAAAATGCAAAATGTGAGGTACCACGAAGATTTATGTTATATACAGTTAGCATGATAGAAAAACATGAATTCGGTTACTGTTTTGTTATATTTACATGTTCTTTTATAGGAATTGGTTGCGCTTCATGTTTAGGTACAGAAAGTGAACTGGGAATTTGAGGTTGAGCCTACCATGGTGTTATATTTGCATGTCTTGTTATGAGTTATTGATGCTAGGCCTGAGTTGCATGCTAGATATATATATAACTTTACGATTCATGTTTTGATTTTTCCTCTCTACGCCGTGTATTTATCCTTAATTTACTTACTGGGCTGTGAACTCATGATGTCACTAAATATTTACAGGTAGGGAACTGAGTTCTCAGATTGAGTTGTAAGAAGCGGGGGTGGTGTAACTGAGGAGATGACGATGAGCATGCCACACACTGTCCGGGACTTCAACGATGCAGGACTGTCCGAGTGAGTAGGGTTGAAATGGATGAATTACTTCGGTGAGGTGCTGAGTGTAAAGGCTGTAATTGAGACTCTTACTTGAAAGTGAATAAAATAAAGAGGATTATCCAATCATGTGTATGTGGTTTATGTGATTATTAGGGGTCGGGCTAAGGGTCTATATATATGTATCAGGTTGGGTCTTTTCATTACGGTTCGGTATTAGCCGAATCTATTATCCTCATGCGATTGCGGAATGGAGGAGTATGGTTTAAGGTAAATACACCTGTGAAGAATGGCGGAGTAAAAAATTATTCCGACCTGAGGGGGCAAAGCCCTAGATCAGGTCGTCACACTTTTTACAGTTCGGTATTAGCCGAAGTCATTATCCCCGTGTGATGGCAGAATGGAGGAGTTGGGTTTAAGTACACTGATGAAAATTGGCGGAGTAAAAAATTATTCCGACCCGATTAAGCGAAGCCCTGGGTCAGGTCATCACTGTTTTCTCAGCTTACCTTCAAGTCAAGCTTTTATCCCCGTACGGTGGTGGATCGGAGGAGTTGGGTTTATGGTAGATACACTGATGGTGAATGGCGGAGTAAAAAATTATTATCCCGACCTAACCAGGCAAAGCACTGGATAAGGTCGTCACTATTTTGCCAGCTTGTCTCCAAGTCAAGCCATTATCCCCGTGTGATTGTGGATTGGAGGAGTTGGGTTTAAGGTAGATACACTGATGAAGAACGGTGGAGTAAAAAATTATTCCGGCCTGACCAAGCGAGCCTGGATCAGGTCATAACTATTTGGCTAGCTTTGTTGGAGGATCGGTGGTCGGCTAAAGGGGGGTGAATAGCCCTTCTCGCGTGTACGGTGGAAGTCAATCGCTTAATTGTCTATGTACAAGGTTAGTGATGTGTTATTTTCCGCAAGTGCACGGTTGTCGTCAAGTAATAAAAATATCGATCCCACAGGGATTAGGATAATTGCCGAATGATCATGATACCAAGTTATCTAGTCAATCAATTTGTGGATTAAGCAAAGAAACTGAGCAGTCAAGAACAACGAATGAGAAGAACGAGCTAAAAGTCAATAGTTGAGAAGAATCTCAGGATATGGGTTTCACCACGTCGACGATTTATAAGGTGATTTAATTCTTTCCTACCCCTGTTAGAGTTGTTTTGATGGAACCTATCCTAAGGTAAATCAATGGCCCCTTTCGAGGTCTACGCCAACTGTACCTATCAAACTTAATTTACCTGTCACGGTATTCGTGTGTAGGGGATCATAATCAGCTAAGGGGACCTGTCACGAGACCCCTGCAAACCTCCCTAGTCTTACCACCGTTACTTGGTAAAAACTGGATTTGATAGATCCATTAAGTCCATAAGAGTTCCTTTAGAGTCTAAATTTCCTTTTCACGATAGGTTTGCACACGGGACCATAATCAGCTAAGGGGACCTGTCACGAGACCCCCGTAAGCCCTCATAGATACACTACCACTACTTGACATGAGTTAATCTCTAGTTGGTTCTAGGTTTCGGGAACTTGGGTTCACTGTTAGGTACTTCCCCTTAGCTCCTTAGGTTTATCAATAAGAATCCAAAAACCAGATCAAAACAAACAATAATTCAAGTAGTATAGATTACATCATCCATCATAAATCGTCAAGGGCTACTCCCCCATCTTAAGATTACAGGACACTACTCCATAGTCAGACAAGAATTGCTAGAGAAAGAAATTATAATACTTAGTGTCATCTGTGTTCCTCTGTCGTCGACTCCTTCGTTCTCCTCGTTCTTCTATCGTCCTCTTTACCCAGCCGCCTCCCCTTTTAGGGTTAGAATATCTCCTCTTTTATAGCCTTGGCCTCCTCTTCAATTAAGGCAAAAGATTTTCCTTTAATTGAGACGAAGATCGCGGCTTCGTCGAGTTGCTCACAGAAAAGGAAGTTTGAAATCAGGCCAACACGCCCGTGCCAAATGAGGGCACAGGCATGTCGCACATTTCTCACCGGCCGTGCCAGCACTTGAACGGGGCATGTCGATTGTTGAACCAGGGCGTGTTGAGCGCTGGAACTCCTGACACGGATGTGTCACTGATAACACACTTATGTTGTTTTGATACGCCTGCTTTTTCGCCCTGTTAACACGAAAAACACCCAAAAGCAGTCTCTTCGTCCAAAATATGCTAAACTTAACTGAATCATGACAAAATACATGCCTAGGACATGAAATGAGATAAAATGAATGCATATGGAGTAGTGAAAACGTAGCACGATTTACACACATCAAAATCCCCTAGTCCTAAACTTTTGCTTGTCCTCAAGCAAAGAAAACACACAAAAAACAACTTAATTATGGAAATGCTAGACACCATCCAGAGGTATACAATCTGATCTTAATCTTATCAAATCATTCCTAGTTGCCAAGCTTGAAAGATCCCTATATAGTGCACGTGAAAAGTTGAACTAAAGTCATTGGTCACCAATCCAGATTTGACATCCCTTCTATCGTAGAACATTCTTATTTCCGGCATAGAGGCACTTACTTGCCTTAATGCATGGATCATCCTTACCTAGCAACAAAAGGTCTCAAAGGAGCACTTTCTAAGAAGAAAGAAGGGAAGGAATTTATAGAGAGCATTTCCCCAGTAACTAGTTAGTCTCAAAGGGGCACCTTTTAGGTGTTTCCCCAGTAACTACTTGGTCTCAAAGGGGTGCTTGAAAACAATTCCAGTCTTTTTTTTTTCAAACCAAAACTTCTAGGGAAAGTGTTTCTCCAGTAACCAAATTGCACAGGAAAGTCTCCAATGGAAAATCGAGTACTCGTCCGATATGGGGGATTTAAATCCTTTTTGGATACCTCAGACCTATAGAGCATGTTAGAAGTGAAATAGGGTTCTTATCAAATAGGCAAAAAGGAATATCATGATCCAACCAATGTTCAGTTATATTACGCTAGATGATATAAAAATGCAATGTTATGATATATGAAAAGATGCAAACAAAAATAGCACTAACCAAACTAAAAATCTAAGAAGAGACAACATAAGCAGTAAAGGATGTGCATCGAAACTCACAAAATAGCTCAAGGTGGTCAATGGTCATCGTCTTCGCTACTAGCATCCTCCTCTGCCCACCTACGTCGCTGCTCCTGGTAAAACTCCCGGGACTCCTGTCGAAATCTATCATCATCTTCCCTCCGGGCGGACTCAGCAGTGAAAAACTCATCAGCTCTCCTGTAAAAATTAGCTGCCCTATCCAAATGTTGTGTCACCATACGATGGTGCTCCTCTGTAGCTTGGGCAAACTGATCCCACACACCTATGTGCGAGGTATGCTCGACCCTGAAAGATTCGAATGATGATCGAAATCCTGAAAAATCAAAAGAAGAGTACCCTGCAGAAACATTGTCAGTAGGAAACCGTGGGGGTTCAGGAGTCGAATGTGATGGCTCAGGGGCTATGTGAGATGGCTCCCTAGGAGAGGGTGATGGAGCATGGGCAGTAGGGGTAGGAAAGGGTCCCTGGACATCTCTAAAAATCCAATTGGATGAATTATGTACAGTCATCCGCTCAGGGTTTGGAAGAGGGATTTTAATTTCATTTCTTAACACCAAACGATACCCCTCGTCACATGCCTCAATCATCTTCATATTTATACAAGCATCCAAATCCAATCTAGGGCTAGCAGGACAATATTCAAGGTCATCCAATTCACATCCTAAGGCCACAGCAATCCTAGTGATAATACCACCTATGACTATGACCCCAGATGGGTTATTACTAACCTTAACTAAATGTCTAACCATATGGGCTCCAGAATCAATATTAACTTCATTTAGCATAGCCCATAAAAATTGTAACTCACTCTGCCTAGCCACCCCTGCAATATCATATCTTTCAGAGATTGTATTAGCCATAAACCTAAGGAGATAATGAAAAGTAGGATTAGGGATGTTAAATGATTTAGACCTAGATGAATCATAAGGGCGAGGGTCATCAGAAATTATTCTCCAAAATTGATGATCAATAAAAAGTCTATGAATTTGCCTCTCCCCTCCGCAAGGAAAATCAAATATTGTATTAAAATCACTTAAAGAAAGAGTAAACTCATGGTTCATTAATCTAAATTTGATTTTTCCTTCCTCACAATCCTTTCCTTGCAGTATTTCAGTAGACAGAGAGCTAAGGAATTCAAGAGTGATACTAGGGTAAGTAAGATGATGATGCGTGATAAATTCGGTCCAGCCTATCCTATTGGTCAACCAAGTTATGTCATCTCTTAACCCTAGGGTTGTCAACGTGTAGAAGTCTATAGTTCTTGTAGATATTAACTTCCTTTTTTCAAGCTTACTGAATTTAGACTTCATAACATCATCCCTAAAAACAATTCCATATGGATGGCAGGAGGTCGGAGGAGGATCGTTACCCAAGTCCTGAGCTTTTCTCTTTCCCTTGTCCTTTGCCGAAGAGGAAGAAGCTCCTCCTTTAGTCTTCACTTGCTTACTCATGGAAGGGAGAGATGAGGTTAGCTTCTGGTGCTCGAGAGAGCCGTGCGCTGCTTGTAACCAGCGTGGAAAATTAGGGCGTGCTCGGGCCGGCTTTAGAGGGCTAGCCGCAACATAGGCGTGTCGGGCATCCTCTTTCGCAAATACCCGACCCGTTTAAGCACGGCATAGGCGTGCTTTCGTCTGGCCCAGGCGTGCCGCAGGTGACAAAAGTGCGACACGGGCGTGCTCGGCAACACGCTCGACCTGTGTTGTCTTCGGGTAACCTCAACACGCCTGTGTCATTCGGCATAGGCGGGTCGTGTCAATTTGGCACGCAATGGCACATTTAACATGTCGTGTCCTGTAAACCTGAAAAAAATGTAAAACTCAAAATCAAATAAAATAAAATAAAATGACTCAAAAAAAATGTAAAAAATAGCTTGGGTTGCCTCCCAAGAAGCGCTTGTTTAAGGTCGTTAGCTTGACCCCTCAGTTACTCCCTAGTTTTGGGGATATGGCTCGAGGAGTGTGCTCTGCCCCTCTTCCTCCCCAATCAGCTTAGTAGAATTGTTTGCAAAGTATCACTTAAGTTTTTGACCATTTACTTTAAAAATTCTAGTAGACTCACTGGATATATCAATAGCTCCATGAGGATAAACCTTTTCAACTTGATATGGTCCCGACCATCTGGATTTCAGCTTCCCAGGAAAGAGTTTCAATCTTGAGTTGAATAGTAATACCAAGTCTCCTTGATGGAATTCTCTGCGCATGATATTCTTGTCATGCCACCTCTTCGTTTTCTCCTTGTAAGACCTTACATGTTCATAAGCATCAAGGCGTAGTTCTTCAAGTTCATTTAGCTGCAGTTTTCTTTTCTCTCTGGCTTTCTTTAGGTCAAAATTAAGCCATTTAATTGCCCAATATGCCCTGTGCTCTATTTCAACTGAAAGATGACATGGTTTTCCATAAACTAATCGAAACAGAGTCATTCTAATGGGTGTCTTGTAAGCCGTTCGATAGGCTCATAGAGCATCGTCAAGT
Organism: Wurfbainia villosa; assembly: GCA_025175895.1. NCBI lineage: Eukaryota > Viridiplantae > Streptophyta > Magnoliopsida > Zingiberales > Zingiberaceae > Wurfbainia > Wurfbainia villosa. The sequence goes on from CM045992.1 coordinate 3,084,866, forward strand.
CTTAAAGACCAATCCTTTCTTGATCTTGATACTGTTTTCTCCAAGATAGTCTTGATTTCCCTATTTGAAACTTCTACTTGCCCGCTCGTTTGTGGATGATATGGTGAGGCTAGTTTATGGGTTACTCCATACTTCTTGAGAAGGCTTTCAAATTGTCTTTCGATAAAGTGTGAGCCTCCATCACTTATTACTGCTCTCGGTATTCCAAATCTTGGAAATATTATACTCTTAAAGAGCTTTATGACTGTTTTTGCATCACAAGAGGGGGATGGTAGAGCCTCAACCCATTTAGACACATAGTCCACTGCCACCAGTATATAGGTATTTTTATAGGAAGTAGGGAAGGGTCCCATATAGTCAATTCCCCATACTTCAAATAATTCGACTTCCAATATCGAATTTTGAGGCATCTCATGTCTCCTTGATACGTTCCCGGTCCTTTGACAGCGGTCACAAGTTGTCACATAATTCCAAGAGTCTCTAAAAATATGAGGCCAGTAAAATTCTGCTTGCAAAACCTTTGCCGCAGTCTTGTCTGTGCTCGTGTGACCTCCATATGCTGAAGAATGATAGTGATACAAAATATCCTCAATCTCTTCTTCGGATACACATCTTCGATATATAGCATCTGCCCCTTGCTTGAACAGGAATGGTTCATCCCACACATAATGCTTTACATCCGAAAGAAACTTCTTCTTCTGATGATAACTCATGTGAGAAGGTATTATCCCGCAAGCTAGGTAGTTGGCAAAATCAGCATACCACAGAGCCTTGATTGTCCTGACCGCTAGTAGCTGCTCATCCGGGAAGAAATCATTAATAGCAAGATCATCGGCACTTCCCGCATTTAATTCTTGATGAAGCCTCGATAGATGGTCTGCAACTACGTTCTCCGTTCCTTGCTTGTCTCAGATTTCCAAATCAAACTCTTGTAGAAGAAGTATCCACCGGATAAGTCTTGGCTTAGATTCCTTTTTACTCAGCAAGTATCTTATGGCTGCATGATCTATGTAAACTATCACCTTAGTCCCTATGATATAAGATCTGAACTTGTTGAAAGCAAATACTATAGCCAAGAGTTCCTTCTCTGTGGTAGCATAATTCATTTGTGCTTCATCCAATGTTTTACTTGCGTAGTAGATTGCATACACCTTGCGATCCTTCCTTTGCCCCAACACTGCACCCACAGCAAAATCACTTGCATCACACATAATTTCAAAAGGGAGACTCCAATCTAGAGGTTGCATTATTGGGGCGGTTGTTAATGCTTCCTTTAACCTGGAAAATGCATCAAGACAAGGATTATCAAAGTGAAACACAGCATCTTTAGCAAGCAAATTAGTTAATGGCTTCGAAATTTTGGAGAAGTCCTTGATGAACCATCGATAGAACCCTGCATGTCCTAGGAAACTACGCACTCCCTTGACATCAGTTGGAGGAGGCAACTTCTTGATCACTTCAGTTTTAGCAATGTCCACCTCGATACCACGGTGTGAAACTAGGTGCCCAAGTACTATGCCTTCTCGCACCATGAAGTGGCACTTCTCCCAATTAAGCATTAAATTCATTTCCTCGCATCTCCATTCACTATCGGATATTGGATAGATAATTCCTGCATCTAGCAATTTCATGACCTCTTTCTTGACTATCTCTTTCATGGCTAGGTTCAGCCTTCTTTGATGCTCTATAGAGGTTTTAAAATTGTCTTCTAGTAGAATTCTGTGCATGCAAACCGATGGGTTAATTCCCCTAATGTCATCAATCTTGTATCCAATGACGTTCTTGTGTGTTTTCAATACCTCAATCAATTTTTCGGTCTCTGCATTGCTCAGATTAGCATTAATGATCACAGGATAAGTAGAGTTTTCGCCAAGAAATTCATACCTGAGTGTTGATGGAAGAGGCTTAAGTTCTACCTATGGTGTTAGGTTGGGGTCGGAAATCTCCAGCTCTTTATCCTCAAAATCCCCTTCGAGCTTATTAAGATAAGTTTGTTCTTGTGCTCCTTCTAGTGCTATTGACTGAAATCACAATCCTACAACAAACATCAAAAATGTAAGGTTTTTTAACAACTTTTGAAAGGTCAATTCAATTTTGTCGCTTCCAAATGCAAGTGAGAGTTTGTGGTTCTTGACATCTATCATTGCCTTCGCAGAGCCAAGAAAGGTCTCCTAAAATGAGTGGAATGCATGGGTCTTCATCCATGTCAAGCACTACAAAATCGGGCAGGAATAATAAAATTTCCCACCGTGACTGGGTACATCTTCTAGGATTCCCAAAGGATATCTAATGGAGCGATCGGCTAATCGCAAGGCCATAGTAGTTAGTTTCATTTCTCCCAAATCTAATTTCTTGCATATGGAAAGAGGTATCGATTGACACTAGCGCCAAATCACAAAAAGCCTTATCAAAATTGAGTCATTAATTATGCAAGGGATAGAAAAGCTACGGATCATTTAGTTTGGGAGGTATCATGTTCTTAATTAAAGCGCTTGCACTCCTCGAGAAGAGCCACTTTATTACATGCTCCTCGACTTTTCTTTTTTGTTGGTCAAGATATCCTTCAAGAACTTGGAGTATGTAGGCATTTGTTGAAGAGCTTACGTAAAGGTATATTGATATATAGCTTCCTAATTACCTCAAGGAACTTACCAAATTGTTCATTCAATTTTTCTTAATCGACCTACGAGGGAACGGGATAGGGGCTTATCGTTCTTGGTTCCTTGTTCAACACGCTGTGTGTCGTTCGGCGTAAGGTGGCCGTGTCGTGATTTCTTTGGAGTGACTGACAGTGTGTTTCTCTTCCTCAGCGTGTTGAACAACACAGGTCGAGGTATTGTCGGCTTCCTTTGCTATTCAACCCAGCGTCTTCTTTGTCTTCTTCCAACTCGACACGCTCGTGTCCTTTAGCCTGAGGGCCGCTTGTTGAGCTCTGTCTCCTTCTAAAATCCTTCCACTTCTCAAACTTATGGAATTACAATGCTCTATTTGGGTTTATACGAATTTTTTAGAAATCTGCGGGCGTCCTTGATCTTGGTGCAATTTGGGAAATTTGATTTTCCAGCATTCTTGTGTGATTAGTCAAATTATCAACCTTGCTTCCCAATTGCTTGATTGCCTCGGTATTATTTTGATGTTGCCGATTTGATTCTACAATATACTGTCGAAATTCATCATTTATCTTCCCCTGGCACGTAATAAAATTCTCCATCATCTTTTCTAAGCTTGACTTGGGTCCTGGCTGAAATCTCGAAGGTGCTCCAAAACTGTTCTGTCCAGAAGAATTTTGGTTGGCTCTATATGAAAAGTTGGGATGACTCCTCCAACCGGGATTGTACATGTTCGAATAAGGGTTGCCACCATTAGGCTTCTGATTAAAATTATTTAGCGCATCTACTTGCTCAATCCCAGCTCCCGATGATGGTGCGTGTAGGATTTGGCAATTTATCGCTACATGTCCTGTTACACCACAAATCTCGCAAGTGACATTAGATGAGTTTACAGCTGATACATTAAAATGTTCGAGCTTTTGAGTTAACGCATCAACTTTTGCACTAAGTAGATCAAGGGTACTTACCTCAAACTTACCTGGCATTTTAATTGGATATCCACGTTCTGTAGCCCATTGGTGAGAATTCATTGCCACATTCTCGATGATCTCAAATGCTTCATCCAACGTTTTGTTCATAAGAGCTCCTCCTGCAGCAGAATCAAGAGAAACTTTAGTAGCATACAAGATTCCATTGTAGAAAGTATGAACAATGAGCCACTTCTCCAGCCCATGATGAGGGCATTGCTGTAGTAATCCTTAAATCTGTCCCAGGCTTCAAATAATGTTTCTCCATCCTTTTGCGCAAAATTAGTGATTTGATGACGAAGACTTGCAGTTTTACTGGGTGGAAAATACTTGTCTAAAAATCTTTGCTCCAGCTGATCCCAGGTAGTTATGCAATCTGATGGAAGAGAGTATAGCCAAGCTCTAGCTTTGTCCCGCAATGAGAAAGGAAACAAGCGCAATCTAATAGCATCAGCTGAGGCTCCATTCAGTTTTAAAGTTTCGCAAAATTCCAAAAATACTTCCAAGTGAAGATTTGGATCTTCAGTGGGTGCTCCAACGAATTGATGCTGTTGGACCATGGATAGTAGAGCCGGTTTCAATTCAAAATTGTTCGCTTCAATAGGGGGTCTTCTAATACTCGATCTCAATCCCCTTGTACTAGGTGTTGCATAATCCCTTAAAGGTTTATTCTCATTCTGATCAGCCATGTTGGAGGTCAGATTTTCTTCCTGACGTTGCTGAAATCGTCTTCTAGCAAGGAACGTTCTCTCTATCTCAGGATCAATATTGAGAATTTTCCTATTAAATCTATGCATGCAACAACAAGAGTGTTAGTGCTTATAAGCTCCACATATCTCCACAATGGTATGATATTGTCCACTTTGGGTCTAAGCCCTCATGGTTTTATTTTTGGGCTTTACCCAAAAGGCCTCATGCCAATGGAGATATCTTTTTTCTTATAAGCACATGATCTTTTCCATGTCTTACCAATGTGGGACTTTGATTGTATTCCCCATACTCCCAACAATCCCCCCCTCAAACGAAGGACCACATTGGGCCCCCCCTCAAGCCTATCCCTCCTCGAAGGATTTTCTCTGCTTGATGTCCGATCTTCAACCCACCAGGACTTCCTGCCAGTTGTTCGGTCCCCCCGACCCAACTAGACTTCCTTCCTGATGTCTGGTTCTCTTGATCCGGACGTGGGAGCTCAACTTCCTTCGTTCGAGGTTCATGGCTTGACATGGACCATGGCTCTGATACCAATTGTTAGTGCTTATAAGCTCCACATATCTCCACAATGGTATGATATTGTCCACTTTGGGTCTAAGCCCTCATGGTTTTATTTTTGGGCTTTACCCAAAAGGCCTCATGCCAATGGAGATATCTTTTTTCTTATAAGCACATGATCTTTTCCATGTCTTACCAATGTGGGACTTTGATTGTATTCCCCATACTCCCAACAAAGAGAGGCTCCCAAAATAAGAATTCAGAATAGACACAAAGAATAGGAACAAAAACAGAAATCTAGATTAACTAAATCACGCTCAATTCAATATTGAGTGTCAATCCCCGGCAACGGCGCCAAAAACTTGATGTGTTATTTTCCGCAAGTGCACGGTTGTCGTCAAGTAATAAAAATATCGATCCCACAGGGATTGGGACAATTACCGAATGATCGTGATACCAAGTTATCTAGTCAATCAATTTGTGGATTAAGCAAAGAAACTGAGCAGTCAAGAACAACGAATGAGAAGAACGAGCTAAAAGTCAATAGTTGAGAAGAATCTCAGGATATGGGTTTCACCACGTCGACGATTTATAAGGTGATTTAATTCTTTCCTACCCCTGTTAGAGTTGTTTTGATGGAACCTATCCTAAGGTAAATCAACGACCCCTTTCGAGGTCTACGCCAACTGTACCTATCAAACTTAATTTACCTGTCACGGTATTCAAGCGTAGGGGATCATAATCAGCTAAGGGGACCTGTCACGAGACCCCCGCAAACCTCCCTAGTCTTACCACCGTTACTTAGTAAAAACTGGATTTGATAGATTCATTAAGTCCATAAGAGTTCCTTTAGAGTCTAAATTTCCTTTTCACGATAGGTTTGCACACGGGACCATAATCAGCTAAGGGGACCTGTCACGAGACCCCCGCAAGCCCTCATAGATACACTACCACTACTTGACAAGAGTTAATCTCTAGTTGGTTCTAGGTTTCGGGAACTTGGGTTCACTGTTAGGTACTTCCCCTTAGCTCCTTAGGTTTATCAATAAGAATCCAAAAACCAGATCAAAACAAATAATAATTCAAGTAGTATAGATTACATCATCCATCATAAATCGTCAAGGGCTACTCCCCCATCCTAAGATTACAGGACACTACTCCATAGTCAGACAAGAATTGCTAGAGAAAGAAATTACAATACTTAGTGCCATCTGTGTTCCTCCATGCCGACTCCTTCGTTCTCCTCGTTCTTCTGTCGTCCTCTTTCCTGCCCGCCGCCTCCCCTTTTAGGGTTAGAATATCTCCTCTTTTATAGCCTTGGCCTCCTCTTCAATTAAGGCAAAAGATTTTCCTTTAATTGAGACGAAGATCGCGGCTTTGTCGAGTTGCTCACAGAAAAGGAAGTCTGGAATCGGGCCAACACGCCCGTGCCAAATGAGGGCACAGGCGTGTCGCACATTTCTCACCGGTCATGCCAGCGCTTGAACGGGGCGTGTCGGTTGCTGAACTAGGGCGTGTTGAGCGCTGGAACTCCTGACACGGACGTGTCACTGATAACACGCCTGTGTTGTTTTGATACGCCTTCTTTTTCGCTCTGTTAAAACGAAAAACACCCAAAAGCAGTCTCTTCGTCCAAAATATGCTAAACTTAACTGAATCATGACAAAATACATGCCTAGGACATGAAATGAGATAAAATGCATGCATATGGAGTAGTGAAAACGTAGCACGATTTACACACATCAGTTAGTGCAGCGGAAATATAAAGCTAAACAATACAATTAAGACAATATAGAAAACAAGAAAGCACAAACGCTAACACCAGAGATGTAACATGGTTCATAGCCCTTGCCACTAATCCACTACCAATTCGTTCCAGGTGAATCACTCATAAACCAGCTCCACTAGTCTCTCCTTTAGCCCAAGCAAGGTGGAGGTAACTTCTTTACAAGAATGCACTCCTTCTTACAATGGAATTGAAATAAGAACAAGAAGGAGTAGAAATCGTGTGGAGCACTTAGGAGCATGAAGATTAACCTCCCCAAAGCCCACACCCTCTCTTTTTATAGAGAGGGACGATTTCTTCCTATTGGGGTTTCGCCAGTCGACTGCCACAAGGCAGCAGTCGACTACTACCCTTTCAATGGCTTCTGACACCGTCTGAAACGCGATCGTCATCACCCAATGGCCGACTGATCAGTCAATTGGCAATCCCATCAATTCGACTGATAGCTTCGTAGACGAATGATAAGTCATCTATGAAAGGTTTTGTGCCCATGCGAACTCCAAGCGATCGCGCCATCCATGGCGATCGGCCATCGATCAGCCGCTAAGCGTAGCGATCCAACTCTGTCGGACGGCTCCGCCATCGAACTCAGTTCAACTTGGACCAGTCGACTGCCAATACTTGGCAGTCCACTGCTGTCGTGTAAACCTTAAACAAAAGACTTGTTTGAGCATCCGACGGTCGGGTAAAACCTCAACCTACTCGGTTGAGCATCCGACACTCCTGACTTAGCCATTCATCCAAGTTCACCTATGAGCTACGTTACATTTCGCTCATTCTCTCATCTCCTTTAAAGTCCTTCGCCGAAGTTCTCTTCGTCCGGCCACATCCCTCGGATGCACCAAGCACACGACTTCGCAATATCATCCTTCGCGTCTTGCCCTGAAGTCTACTTCCTTGGCTTCACTCCAAAGCTCCTCGCCCGGCAGTCCCTTGGATGCACCAAGCGCACGGCTTCCGCAATGCTATCCTTCACGGACTCAAGGACCGAGTCATGAGATGGTGACTTGTCAATGCTTTCACCATGTGTGAATTACTAAGTCCTACACGACTTCAACACATATATCAAATCCATAAACATTCTAACTTAAACCTTTGCCACACACATCAAAACCACATCATACATGGGTTGAATGCCCTAACAATCTCCCCCTTTTTGATGTGTGGCAACCATGTTTAAGTTAGGTAAAACATTAACATAAAACATAATGAAGGAAAGCATGTAAAACATAATGAGTATCAAACACTCCCCCTAAATACATGCATCTCCCCTTTAACACATGCTAATTTCTCCCCCTAGCATGATTAACTTAAACTCACATTTTCTCCCCCTTTGACATCATCAAAAACACTAAACATATGTTATAAAGCATGGCATCAAAGTCTAAAGGCAAAAAAACACCAAATTCAGATTAAAAACCTGTCAAAATAGGTTACTGTGCTCGTGTACAGTCCATCAATCGACTGCTATCAGATGGCAGTCGACTGGCGCACTTAAAATCAATTTTCTCATTTTTTGAACGAAATTCAGAAATGCATCAATAATTCTAGAAATTATGAAAAATCATGAAATTTTGCAAACACATTTCTTGTAAATCCCTTTATTAATGAAAATTAAGTTTTCATGAAAATTAATTTAATTCTCTAACATTTGGCAAAAACTCAAAAGTTTGAAAATAACTCAATTTTGTATCAAATTGAAAGCCTAGTTTTGCCTTGAATTGTCTTAAAAACAAGAACTTGTAGTTTATAAAACATGAAATGGTTTTAAAATATTTGAAATATCCAACCATGATCTTTGGGCAATGTCTATGAATTAAACATATGTTTTCCCCATGATTGGTCTACTATTGCTATCATGATACCTATAATGACTCATCAAAATGTTATAATCATAAGTGAGTCATTTGTATCATTTTACCATCTCACCCATGCTATGTTTTCAATCAAGTTAGCCTATAGTGGGATGTGAGATGTGTCTAAAGGTATTTATACTTAACCAAAATTTCATGCAATTCTACCCAAGGTTAAGTATCATGTATAAAAATCCCATTATGATCATAACACATGTATTATCACTTAATTTCATATCATGATCATAAAACAAGGATTATCCACATATCAAGATCATAAGTTAAATATTATACATGATTTCATATTATGATCATATTATCATCACCCAACACTGTGTTAAAAATTTTCACCCACACCATCCTAAGTCAACCATATGATATGATATAAATACAATCCAATTATGGTTGACTATCCTCGGTTCTCCTAACCCTTAAGGATGGACTTAGGAACCCAATATAAGTTCTTTCCAATGGGGTTCACCAAGTATTCTTTTGGAATCCATTTCCTAGCTACCATTGTTATTTTTGTTTGTCCCCTAGCAATCAAACAATGATAGGCCTTCTCATTTTTGGATCCCTTATATCCTAGGACTTTCTTATTGAACCTAGACCTTTGGCTCCCAATAATCATGTTTAGGGTGCTGGAGCCAATTGTGAACTTTTCTAAGGCTTTAGTTAGGAAATATACCTTTTCCCTTAAAGCCTTATTTTCTTCAATACATGCATCATTAACATTAAGAGAAATATAATAATCATGTGAGCATGCATTGTTAATACTAGAAGAAGAAGCATTATCACATTTAAACATACTTTTTCTAGCTTTTCTTCTAGGGCCTTAATTGATCAAGCATGCATTTATTTTTCTTCTTACTCCTAAATAAATCTCTAGTAAGACTAGAAATCATAGAAACAATTTCTTGGGTAGGAAGATTTCTTACCATACCTACCATATCTTCCTCCTCCGATCCTGATGAGGACGAGGATGAAACTTCCCCTTCACTTGAGCTCTCCTCACTTGAATTTCTTTCTTCTTCCTCAGAAGAGGTGGAGTCCAAATCATCTATTCCCATGAGTGCAAGGCCTGTGAAGGCTTGATCTTCTTCCGATGATGAAGATGGATCATCTCATGTGGCCTTGTGTGCCTTAGCCTTCCTTTTTTCTTTTGTTTTCTTTTCATCTTCCTTCTTCTTGCCCCCCTTCTTCTTTTCTTCTTTCTTTCTCCTTTCTTCTTTGCTTTTGTTCAAGAGGGGACAATCATCCCTTATGTGTCCCTCTCCTTGCAATTATATTAAATAATTTTTTATCTTGGCCTTCTTCCCCTATCATGAGATTTATTAAATCTAAAACTTTTAAGTGCACGTCTTACTTTTCTTACCATATAGGTCTCCTCATTGCTATCCATGGATGAGGAAGATGATTCATCGGATGAGGAGGGTGTGCTATTCTTCTTCTTTCCTTTGTTGGCTACTAATGCTACTCCCCTTTGCTTTATGCTCGGTTCTTCTACTATCCCTTCAAATCTAGTTTCGTGAAGCTCCATAGTAGAGAAAAATTCATCTAGAGTACTTACCTCTAGATTCTTGGAGATATAGAAGAAGTCCGCCATGGAGCTCCAATTTGATGACCAGGGAAATGCATCAATAGCCTTCATGATCATGTCCCGGTTGGAGAGCTTCTCTCCTACACTTGTCAAGCTGTTAATAATCTCTTTAAAATGAGAATGAAGAGATATTACCTTCTCCCCTTTATCGAGTTTGATGTTATTCAATTGAGATCGGAGAAGATCTCTTCTTGCAAGCTTTGCCTCGGAGGTGTCTTCATGAAGTTCTACAATATTTTCACACATCTCCTTGGCGCTTGTGCACTCTCCGATCCTGTTGATCTCTTGTTGAGATAGCACGTTGAATAAGTGATGTTTGGCTTTCGAATTCGCCAAGTGCTCCTCTCTTTGCTTCTTGGTCCATCGTGATTTTTCTATAGGCTTCCCCTCTTCATTCCTAGGTATATCGAAACCGGATTCCATTATTAGCATGATATCAAAATACATTTCAAAAAATACCTCCATTCGCTTTTTCCACCAAGCGAATTCTCCCTCAAACTTGGGCGGATGGATGTTTGAGCCGGCCATCTTTGTTGTCATGCTTATTGCGACGGTGAGTCCGATGACAAGCAACCTTGGCTCTGATACCACTTGTTGGAGGATCGGTGGTCGGCTAGAGGGGAGTGAATAGCCCTTCTCGCATGTACGGTGGAAGTCGATCGCTTAATTGTCTACGTACAAGGTTAGCGCAGCGGAAATATAAAGCTAAACAATACAATTAAGATAATATAGAAAACAAGAAAGCACAAACACTAATACCGGAGATGTAACATGGTTCACGACCCTTACCGCTAATCCACGATCGATTCGTTCCAGGTGAATCACTCCTAAACCAGCTCCACTAGTCTCTCCTTTAGCCCAAACAAGGTGGAGGTAACCTCTTTACAAGAATGCACTCCTTCTTATAATGGAATTGAAATAAGAACAAGAAGGAGTAGAAATCGTGTGGATCACTTAGGGAGCACTTAGGAGCATGAAGATTAACCTCTCCAAAGCCCACACCCTCTCTTTTTATAGAGAGGGTTGATTTCTTCCCGTTGGAGTTTCGCCAGTCAACTGCCACAAGGTAGCAGTCGACTACTGCCCTTTCAACAGCTTATGACATCGTCTGAAATGTGATCATCATCACCCAATGACCGCCTAATCAGTTGGCTGGCAATCCCATCAGTTCGACTGATAGCTTCGTAGCCGACTGATCAGTCGTCTATGAAGCATTCTATGCCCGTGCAAACTCCAACAGTCGATTGCCATCCATGGCAGTCGACTGCCATCAATCAACTGCTAATGTAGCAATCCAACTATTGATCGGGCAGCTCTATCGCACACCCATCGAACTCAGTTCAACTTGGACCAGTCGACTGCCAATACTTGGCAGTCGACTGCTGTCAGATAAACCTCAAACAAAAAAATTGTTTGAGCATCCGACGGTCGGGTAAAACCTCAACCTACTCGGTTGAGTATCTGACACTCCTGACTTAGCCATTTAGCCAAGTTTACCTATGAGCTACATTACATTTCACTCATTCTCTCATCTCCCTTGAAGTCCTTCACCGAAGTTCTCTTCGTCTAGCCACGTCCCTCGGATGCACCAAGCGTACGTCTTCGCAATGTCATCCTTCGCATCTTGCCCTGAAGTCTACTTCCTTGGCTTCACTCCAAAGCTCCTTGTCCGGTGGTCCCTCAGATGCACCAAGTGCACGACTTCCGCAATGCTATCCTTCACCAACTTAAGGACCGAGTCATGAGATGGTGACTTGCCAATGCTTTCGCCATGTGTGAATTACTAAGTCCTACATGACTTCAACACACATATCAAATCCATAAATATCCTAACTTAAACCTTTGCCACACACATCAAAACCACATCATACATGGGTTGATTGTCGTAACAAGCTTATCTCCAAGTCAATCTATTATCCCTGTGTGATTGCGAAATGGAGGAGTTGGGTTCAAGGTAAATGCATTGATGAAGAACGACGGAGTAAAAAAAAATTATTTCGGCCTGACTAGGCGAAGCCCTAGATCAGGTCATCACTATTTTTCTAGCTTGCCTCCAAGTCAAGCTATTATCCCCGTATGGTTACAGAACGAAGGAGTTGGGTTCAAGGTAGATACACTGATGAACATTGGCGGAGTAAAAAATTATTCTGACCTGACCAGGCAAAGCCCTAGGTCAGGTCGTCACTATTTTCTTAGCTTGCCTTCAAGTCAAACTATTATCCCCGTGTGATTGCGGATCAAAGAAGTTGGGTTTAAGGTAGATGCATTAATGAAGATCGGTGGAGTAAAAAATTATTCTGACCTAACCAGGCGAAGTCCTAGGTCAGGTCATCACTATTTTCTCAGCTTGTCTTCAAGTGAAGCTATTATCCTCGTGTGATAGCGGAATGGAGGAGTTGGGTTTAAGGTAGATGCCTTGATGAAGATTGGCAAAGTAAAGAATTATTCCGACCTGACCAGGTGAAGCCCTAGGTCAGGTCATCACTGTTTTCTCAGCTTGCTTTCAAGTCAGGCTATTAACCCCATGCGATTGCAGAATGGAGGAGTGGAGTTTAAAATAGGTGCATTGATGAAGATTGGTGGAGTAAAAAAGTATTCCAACCTAACCAAGTGAAGCCCTGGGTCAAGTCATCACTATTCTTTCAGCTTGCATTCAAGCCAATCTATCATCCCCGTGTGGTGGCGGAACAGAGGAGTTGAGTTCAAAGTAAAGACATTGATGAAAGTGTGTGAAATAAAAAGTATTGTTCTAATCTGACCCGATAGGGTGCCCGATCAAGTCGTCATTATTTTTCTAGCTTACCTCTGAGTCAAGCTGTTATCATCATGTGTTGATGGACCGGAAGAATTAGGTGTAAGGGAGAAGCATTACCGAAAGGTGGTGGAAGTAATAATTCTTGTTCAGACTTGTACAAAAGGAGCCAAAGGTAATATCGTCTCTATCATCTATAGTTGAATTTCATCCCTGCATGGGGCTACATCTGGGGTAAGGAAGGGTTGATACGATAGATTTGAGCTAAAAAATCGAAGGGGGCATTGGTGTGAGTTTGACGAATTCCTGTGTTGACATATGGTGCTAAGATATTTCATTCATTTCGGAAGAATCAACGTTCAACAAGAAGAGACACATGCATAACTTCCAGAATAAGAATTTTTATTATTGTGGAGAAGGAGTACATGCGTAAAAGTAAAACAGAGGCATCCTAGCATAAGAAGAACTAAGGAGCTTCGGGGTTGACCCTCTCTGGAGGTAACACCGGAGCCCTACGGCGATTCGATAGGGCGAGGAGTTGGTGGACGCAAGACTGATGCATAAATTGGTGCTTTGATAAGACTTGTTGGGTCACATCCAGTTCCTATCAGAGGGAGTAGTTGCCGGTGGAGACTGACTGCAGATGCCTCCTTAGGTCTTTGACCAGTTCCTCCAGTTGCTATATGCATCGTTGATCTTCAGTACACGGATCAAGAGAAGGAAAGTTGCTGCCCTGCTCTGACGAGTTTTCCATGCCAAAGGTAGAAGAATGGAGGAGTACACAGGCAGGAGGCGACGTCAGAGGTTTTTATAGAGGAAAAGGGGGTATTAATTAACCCTGTTGGAAAATAAAGAAAGTAAAGGCAGATAAGATGGGAAGACGTGGGGGCAATGTGTTGGGGATTTGACGCCCGCTAGAGGGGGGGTGAATAGCGTGATACCGTACATAGATGAAATTCTTTCGCGTTCGATCATCTACAATCTTTTTAGCACAGCGGAATAGTAATAACAAATAAATATAACAAGACACACAATCACAACACGATCATATAACGTGGTTCGGAACCACACGGTTCCTACTCCACAGATTGAGCTCTAACGAGCTCTAGCGATGCCAATGCAATCACTAATCAATAAAACTCCTTCTCGACAACAAGTCGGAGGTGGAGAAACCTCGTACACAAGATTACAACAATAATCTAAAGAAATACAAGCAAATACAAAGGAAATGTAAAGAACACTTTACAAAACTAGGGTTTGAGCGCTTTGCTTGTTGGTTGCTTGGATGAGGTTGAAGGGCCCTGAAATGCACCTGCAAATCGCCTTCAAATCTCCTCAAGAAAACTCCCCAAGAACTGATGCCGCAATCTCACGACGACTTCCTTTTATCTCGCGTCGGTGGATTTCCGCTTGCGGTCACGCCATAAATCACGATCGCCACTGTAGATGTGAGACAACGGCTCAATCCACGTTGGACAAGTTCCAACGGGACTCTCACCCGATCATTGCCAACATTGGCGATCGCTAACGCCCGTCGTCGCCCGATCGGCTCACGGAGCGAATGTACTCATGACTCGGCCGTGATCATGCCATCCATGCGGTCGGCTGTCGACACCGATCGGCTGCTCCCATGAGCGATCGGTGCTCTTAAAGCTCTCAAGCGGCGGTCGAACTCGAGTCGACTCGTGATCGAACCGGCCATAATGTCGATCAGCCAACCTCAAGAATGAGGTTTTAACCCACGTATGGTGCCCCATACTTGCTAGACAACCCTTAGCCTAGACTTAAGTCTTCTAACCACCTCCCTCAGCCTCACGCCTCTCGGATCCCTCCAAGTCATCCATGACTTGTTCATCCATCGCGCTAGCCTTCAGGTGCTTCCATCGGCTATGTCATGCTAACGGTGTCTACATGAGGCACATTGGACTTACTGTTGCCAAGACTCGCTTGGACTTTACGCCGCCAATATCAATCCCTTGGTCCTAAAATGCCAAGACTCAAGCTGACTTTCCTTGCCAACCCATGTTGACTTTCCATGCCAAGACCCATGCTTGACTTTCCATTTGCCAAGACCCATGCTTGACTTCTCATTTGCCAAGACCCATGCTTGACTTCTCATGCCAAGTGCTCAAGACTTGACTTTCCTAATTGCCAAGTGTCCCACTTGACTTTCCATGCCAAGTACCCATGACTTGACTTTACCTTGCCAAGACCCATGCTTGACTTTCCTATAATCACATGGTCAACCCTGGTCAACCATCAAGTCAATTATAACCTGGATCGATTGTATAAACAATCTCCCCAACATATTAACCGACATCAATGTCCAACATCAATGTCAATCCTATGTCAAACATACTTTGTCAAACATACTTTGTCAAACATCAAAACATCACTCGAGTCAAACTCGAGTCCTGGTCAATCGCGGACTGGCCGATATGCACCAACAATCTCCCTTTGATGTTCGACAAAAAAACCAATCAAATCATGAGTTAGAACACTAACTCAAATCCCTTACCAATTATCCCAAATTGGTAAACACTCACCAAATGTTCTCCCCCAAACATTTAAGTGAAAATGTAAATCAAATGTTCTCCCCCAAACATTCTCCCCCTTTTTGACTAACATCAAAAAGGTTTTCTCTCCAAGGAGGTCAATGTCTCATGTCCCAATGAGATCTTACAATCTCCCCCTTGATCAAAAATACCTAGGATGCCTACCATCTTCCTAGTGATAAGTCCCATATCACTCAAGAGAGGCACTCCTATCTCACTCTCCCAATTTCCAAATTGGGTATCAAACACCCATCAATTTTCAATTGATAACATTCTCCCCATAAAAAAACATCCATCATCCCAAGATGGATACCTCCCCCTAAAGGCTTGCTCCCCCTTGACCATTGCACCAACAATGTCCTTGGAAAGCCCCTAAGCCAATAGGAACTCTAAACCATCAAAATTAAGGTTCTAAGTTCAACATAGAACTTTTACTCACCCTAAATTTGATACTTTGACCTAACACAACTCCTAATCCATATCCAATGGATTTTCACCCTTCATAATGCTTCCCAAAGCATATCCTAGGGTTAGGAACCTTTACCATAGCTGAACACGGGCTAAACAAACCTTGTTAACCCGAATCAGACTGGCAATGACTGACAAGAATCACGATCACATTTTCATCACCGATACCACCAATGGGCCGATCGGTAGTCAATTTTCCAAATTCAATTATCGTAATCAATTCGTAAAATCATAACTAATTATACGATATCGAAAAATCATGAAATTTGATACGTATAATACTTATGACCAAAACAATGGGTGAAAATGTTTGAAAATTATTTACCCATAAAATAGTGAGTTTGATACAAAACTCAAAACCATTAAAATTTTCAATGTTTTGGCCCTATTTTGTATCAACTTCATCAATGGTGATTGCTATCAAAAGATAGACTTCACCAAGGTTTTCTAAATTGATTTTAAAATGATTTCAAAACCTTATTTTGGATCATATTCCTTGGGCTCTAAGTACATGACTTGTACACAAGCTTTCCCAATGATCCACTAATGAAACAAGATGAGTTTTAGTTCATCTAGATGCAAAAACTATGCACCTTGAACTCAACTCATATCCTAGCATCTCACATGTATCTAGGGTGTATAAATACACATACATGTCAATTGGATGTGAGATGTGGGTTTTGTTCTCCCTAAACTAGGGTTTCATGCATTTTTCTAAGGCAACTCTACTTGATTCCCTTATAAATGGGACTCCAAGTCATGCCATAGTCCTTAAATCAATTTTAATCAATTTAGATGCATGAAAATGATCATGGCATAATAATAGAAAAATAAATCATGGCCAATGATCATGATGTCATGGCATATGATGAAATCTAAAAACACATGACATTTAATGCCTTAATCCTAAGCATGATCATGACATTTAGATGATAAAAGTAAACATGATGTCATGTCATGGCATATGGCAAACAAATCATGGCATATAAAATATATAGGTATAATAACACCTAAATTTTAATATTAATTGCCTATTTGTTGGGATTAAACATATTTTGCCATATTAACCTAATCTCCCTAGTGTGCCAAAACCCAAAATGGCACACCAACCTCTAAACCTAAATTGTGCCAAAATGATCATTTTATCAAACTCCATAATTAATATTGGCATATCCTAAAATCTTTTAGGATTAAAAACTCAAATGTATTTTCAAGGTAACCATAACCTTGAAAATATCCTAAAGTGTCACCTTTGTTATGGTAGAGTTAACTACTCATCCAATCAAGGTTGACACACCCTAAACCCATCTTAGCGTGAATCAATCACGCTCTTAGGAACCCAAAAACGATTTGAACTCCTAGGGTTACTTAGATATTCCTTAGGGATAACTTCCCTAGATACCTTCCTAATGACCTTCCTAGGCTTATTAGCCTTGGTCATTTGGGTCTTGCCTAGGTTAACCTTAGGGATTGCCTCCCTAACAACCTTCTTAGTGGCCACCTTAGGTTTCCTAGAAACCCTAGCCACTAGGCATATCCTTTGGTCAACTCTAGGGATGACTTCCCTATTGACCTTGGTCTTCCTAGACCTAGTTTGTGTTCCATAGTCAAATGGAACACACTGATAAGCCACCTTAGGCTTAGGTTTGTGACCCAAACCATTCTTGCCTTTGGTTGACTTTTGCTTCTTGGGTCCTAAGTGTTGACTTTGAGATTTTGACCCAGAAGTTTGACTAATTGACCCTTGCATTTGATTTTGCATAACTTTAAGGGTCTTTTCAAAATTTTCAAGCCTTGACCTCAAGGCTTGATTTTCCTTTTCTAGTTGCCTAATTTTTGAGTTTTGATTTAAGTCTTGGGCATTGGATTTTCTAGGCATATGCCTAGTCCACTTAGGATTGAAACCTAGGTGCTCTTGCACCTTTCTAATGGTCTCCCTAGGTAAAATTGGTCTAGTGTTATTTGACCTAGGTTTATCCTTAGATGAATTATTTTTAGGGACATTAGTCCCAAATTTCTTCCGATTATCTAAGTGAATATTTTTAGCTCCTAAGCAATATTCATTCCTATTAGCATGCTTTTCATAAATTGCAAGAGAATTAAAATTATTTCTAGCATGCTTTGGCCTATTAAATCTAGAAGGTGCATTATTGAAATATACCTTAGGGTTTGCCTTGGAGGCTCCCCCTACATGTGATGCTCCATTTTGGGCCTTTTTCTCCCCTTTCTTGCATTGACTCCGGTAGTGTCCCGGTTGTCGGCACTTGAAGCATATGATATGCTCCTTGCTCTTGATATTTGGGGAACCGGCATCCTTGACTTTTGGTGCCGGTGGAGCTTTCCTAACCTTCTTTGGGCACTTGCTCTTGTAGTGCCCTTGCTCCCTACACTCAAAGCATATAATATTCATTTTATTATTAATTGACATGCTTGAGTTACCTAGGGTGGTGGAGACCGGAATTGGACTTTGGGCTTCTTCATCTTGACCGGATGTCGAAGCTTCTTCTTGATGTTCCGGTGTGAAAGTTATCTCCTCCCCCTCAATCCTTGAGGTGGATGCTTCTTCCACTTCCTCTACCAACCCGGGAATTGACTCCCTATCAACTTCCGATTCTACTTCCTCTTCCTCTTTGGATGTTGATGATCTCTCAACCTCCAAGTCCTCACTTCCTTGTGAGGATGATGCATTAGCCTCTTCGGTCTCTTCCTCTTGGACCATTGATGGGCTTTCATGGAGCTTTGCCAAATCGCTCCATAGCTCCTTAGCATCCATGCATTCACCTAGGCTACACAAGAATTCATTTGGAATTAAATCAAAAATGAATTTGATTACCTTCTTGTTTTTCTCGAATTGCCGGAGTTGCTCCTCACTCCATTTCTTCTTCTTGAGAAACCCTCCCTTTGGTCCCTTAGGATATTCAAATCCTTCCTCAAGGTCTCTCATCATCAAAAAATCTTCAATTCTCGCCTTCCAAGAGTTGAAACCTTCTCGTCCATAGAGTGAATAAGGGACCGGTGTGTTGATGTCCCATCCTAATTGATCTTGGACTTCCATCTTTTACCCTCTAGCGTCTTGCTCCCGGTTGTTAATCCGTTGAAGAGCCACCAGGCTCTGATACCACTTGTTGGGGATTTGACGCCCGCTAGAGGGGGGGGTGAATAGCGTGATACCGTACGTAGATGAAATTCTTTCGCGTTCGATCGTCTACAATCTTGTTAGCACAGCGGAATAGTAATAACAAATAAATATAACAAGACACACAATCACAACACGATCATATAACGTGGTTCGGAACCACACGGTTCCTACTCCACGGATTGAGCTCTAACGAGCTCTAGCGATGCCAATGCAATCACTAATCAATAAAACTCCTTCTCGACAACAAGTCGGAGGTGGAGAAACCTCGTACACAAGATTACAACAATAATCTAAAGAAATACAAGCAAATACAAAGGAAATGTAAAGAACACTTTACAAAACTAGGGTTTGAGCGCTTTGCTTGTTGGTTGCTTGGATGAGGTTGAAGGGCCCTGAAATGCACCTGCAAATCGCCTTCAAATCGCCTCAAGAAAGCTCCCCAAGAACTGATGCCGCAATCTCCACGAACAGCTTCCTTTTATCTCGCGTCGGGCTGGATTTCCGCCTGGCAGTCGACTGCCATAAATCACCAGTCGACTGCCAACACTGTAGATGTGAGACAACGGCTCAATCCACGTTGGACAAGTTCCAACGGGACTCTCACCAGTCGACTGCCAACATTGGCGGGCCGATCGCTAACCCGTAGTCATCCCGATCGGCTCACGGAGCGATCTTCAGGTGCAACTCGACCGCAATGATCGCCATCCCATGGCGGTCATCGTTGCCGTCACTACTGATCGCTGCTCCCATGAGCGATCGCCAGAGCTTCTAAAGCTCTCAACCGGCAGTCGAACTCGAGTCGACTCCCGGCAGTCGAACCGGCCATAATGTCAGTCGACTGCCAACCTCAAGAATGAGGTTTTAACCCAAGTATGGTGCCCCCATACTTGCTAGACCACCCTTAGCCTAGACCTAAGCCTTCTAACCACCTCCATCAGCCTCACGCCTCTCAGATCCCTCCAAGTCATCCATGACTTGTTCATCCATCGCGCTAGCTTCCAGGTGCTTCCATCGGCTATGTCATGCTAACGGTGTCTACACCGCCAAGGCACATTGGACTTACGCTGCCAAGACTCCGCTTGGACTTTACGCCGCCAATATCAATCCCCTTGGACTTCCCAAATGCCAAGACTCAAGCTTGGACTTTCCCTTGCCAACCCATGTTGGACTTTCCATGCCAAGACCCATGCTTGGACTTTCCATTTGCCAAGACCCATGCTTGGACTTCTCATTTGCCAAGACCCATGCTTGGACTTCTCATGCCAAGTGCTCAAGACTTGGACTTTCCCAATTTCCAAGTGTCCCACTTGGACTTTCCATGTGCCAAGTACCCATGACTTGGACTTTACCTTGCCAAGACCCATGCTTGGACTTTCCCATAATCACATGGTCAACCCTGGTCAACCATCAAGTCAATTATAACCTGGATCGATTGTATAAACAATCTCCCCAACATATTAACCGACATCAATGTCCAACATCAATGTCAATCCTATGTCAAACATACTTTGTCAAACATACTTTGTCAAACATCAAAACATCGCTCGAGTCAAACTCGAGTCCTGGTCAATCGTGACCTGGGCCGATTGCACCAACACAATGGTGGAGGTAGTTGGATGCATTAATAATGAAACGACCATTCGTATCCTACAAGAGAAGTGAATATTTGGTAGGTTCAATCTAATCGCAGTATGGTTGTTCTCTCATGATGTTCCCCAATTTCGTTGTGCATGGTTAGCCCTTTAGAATGGGCTCAGTATTAAAGAAGTAGTTCTGCGGAGAATGTTCGAAGTGACTGTGACAGTTATGATGGACTCAATATTCTTTCCCTTTTATAGATGCAAGGATCAAAAGTTACAGTAATTAAAAACTTTATTTATAGAGACCAGACACTACTAGAGGATCTAGCAGAAGACTCCTCTTCTGAATGAGATAGCAGGACTACTCTTAGAGGACCCCTAGCCTACAGTTGCGGTTGAAGGGCTTCAGGCGAAGGAGGAGGAGGAGCTTCAGTTGGTGGAGGAGGAGTGTTGGATAGTGCTATGAAATTCATCGCAAGTTGTACCCAGACGGGAAGAGGGTTCCACACCCGATGGCCAAAGGAAGGAAAGGGAGGCCGAAAGGACCTCCTAGTGTCGGGAGCTATGGTGTTATTCAGAGTTGGAGGAGGTGGAAGCCAATATGCCGAGGTTGTTGTGGAACGGGTAGCCGAGTCATCAGATGAATCTGAGTCAAAGCTTATGGTAATGGGGAGTGAAGAAAAGCCATGAAAGTGGGTTGACAGCAAAAGGGCTTGTGATAGATATTTATAGAAGGAAAGGAACATCAATATCCCTTCTTGGGAAAGGAAGAGGAAGGCGAAAGGTTGAACGAAGTCACTGAATGGTTGGTGTTGGGAATAGTAGGAACATTAAACATAAGGTGACTAATCAAATCCTCATTTGGTTAAGGGGATAAGAGTTATTCGAGATTGATCTGACTACGAGACAGAGTAATTGGACAATAGTAGGTCCTTCTCACTCGGGAAATGGCTCAGGATACCCTGGCATATTCTATTCCCCACACCGGCCCAAGTGACTTCCTGAGTGAAATTAAGTAGCAGTCGACTAGCACCAAGAAGGTTCCTGATCAAGGGTGGTTAGGCATACCAAAGAAAATGGTGTCCGTTTTACTCTAGAAGAAAGAAAAAGACGCAAGTTATTTTATCAAATATCAATATTTTGTATTTATAAATACTTCAACACATCTTCCAAGGGTTAAGAGTTACAATTCAAAGACTTCCTCGGAGTATTTTGTCATAGCGGCCTCTACATCCAAATAGCTCATATCTGTACCCGAAGGAGGGTGGCCCTAGGCAACATGTTGTTCACTAGCCCCTTTAAATCCTAAAACAAATAGTTGTGCCCCTTTATTGGCGTATTTTATTCGCAAGTTTGCCTCCTGTTCTTTCCACTGGGCTTCATTGTTAGCCACCTGATCAGCAAGAGCATCTCTGTCTCTGACAGCTATTATAACATGTTGTCCCAGGGAGGTCACGGCTTCAGAGTGCTCCTTCTGCAACGCCCGTAGCTGTCTGGTAATATCTATCAACGCCTTAGGAAAGGTAGAGACTTTAGAAGAGAGACTTTCCACCTGTGCTCGGCAGGCTGACAGAGAAGCCTCCAAAGCTTTATTCGTCGACTGAGCTTGTAGAAGGATTGGCGAGGATCGAGATGCTCTAGCTTCTACCTCCTTAAGCTGAACTTGGTGCTCTATCAATTCCTGGGTCAAAGAGTTGACATGTTGAATCTTGTCGAACTACAGGAAAAGCTGGTGATTAAGGGCATTATTCTTCTGAAGGATCTCTTCTTTTTCACTCCCAGCTGCTGCTAACTGGGTAATCAATTCTTCACAACAAGCAGCTAAAGCAGCCTCCCTTGCTTGCTCTCAGCTAGCTGTTGAGATAACTTCTTCTGCTGGGCTATGGAAGCATTGTGGCGAGTAGCCATTATAGATTGATAGTCCACCAGGTGTTGTGTTGTCTCATTATAATCCGCAACTACCTGAGGACGAAGAAAGTATATTGCAAAAGTGGATACCATAATATCTTAAGTATAGGGAGGGTGAGAAAGTATACCTTCGATAGGTGTTTGCGCAGGTGCTCGTAGGGACCTTGCACGCCTGATTTGTTGAAGATTTTTACTTCCTCTGTACTATGGATCTTGAGTGTAGATCCTAAAGTAGTAGTCAGAGAGCTTAAAGGGAGAATGTCTCCCATGGGAAGAGAAGGTTTTGTTAGTGCAATCGACCCAGGTCATGATTGACCAGACTCGAGTTTGACTCGAGCGGTATTTTGATGTTCGACAAAACATACGACAATGTGATTGTCATGAGAAGTCCAAGTCTTGAATACTTGACATGGAAAGTCCAAGCATGGGTCTTGGCAATGGAGAAGTCTAAGTGGGACACTTGACATGGAAAGTCCAAGCATGAGTCTTAGCAATGGAAAGTCCAAGCATGGGTTTTGGCAATGGAGAAGTCCAAGTAGGACACTTGGCATGGAAAGTCCAAGCATGGGTCTTGGCAATAGAAAGTCCAAGCATGTGTCTTGGAATTTGAAAAGTCCAACATGGAGTTGACAAAGATAGTCCAAGGGTGTAGCCTTGGTCATGTAAGTTCAAGTGTGTAGTCTTGGTAGTGAAAGTCATGGGTACTTGACATTTGGGAAGTCCAAGGATTGATATTGGTGGTGTAAAGTCAAAGGGTGGAGTCTTAGCAGTATAAGTCTAATATTTGGCGGTGTAAAGTCCAAGCGTGTGTCTTGGCAGCGTAAGTCCAAATGTGCCTTGGCAGTGTAGATCAGCTTAGCATGACAATAGCTGATGGAAGCACCTGAAGGCTAGCATATGGATGAACAAGTCATGGATGACTTGGAGAGATGCGATAAGCATGAGGCTGATGGAGGTGGCTAGAAGGCTTAGGTCTAGGCTAAGGGTGGTCTAGCAAGTATAAGGGCATCATACTTGGGATTAAACCTCATGGATGAGGTTTAGTAGTAAACTGGGGTATGGACCAGTTGACTAGTCAAGTGTTTGACGCTTGGCAGTCGAGTCAACATTGAGCAGTCGATTATCGTGAGTCGACTGACATTCGACTGCGGCAAGTGGTCTTGGTAGTCGACTGTCAACATTGGGCAATTGACTATCCTTGAGAAGTCTATTGCCATAGAGGGAAGTCGACTGTTGCTAGTTTTGGTCGCAAAAGCAGAACGCTAGGTAGTCGACTGAGCTGTCGGCTACAGGCTTGAGCAGTCAACTACTAGGAATGACAGTCGATTGCCAATGTATCTGTTGGCTTGAATGTCAACATGGACCAAGTCCATTATGAGACAACGACACTATTGGCAGTCGACTGTCAGGCGAAAATCTAGGTCACGTGAAGGCTTAAAAGGAGCTCAACGAAGAGGATTTCGGCAGCGCTTTTCTTGGACAATTTGAAAGGGATAGTTGGTGCTTTCTAGTTCTTCAAGGCTAGTCCAAGGTGATTGACCAAGCAAGCATTCAAAGCACATTTGTAAAGTTTTCTTTATGTGTATTTGTATAGTTTACTTGTATTTGCTTGTATATTCTTGTATTACTTTTGTAATCTCTTGAAAGAGATTTTCTCCACCTCCAGAGTGTGTTTCTGAGAAAGAGAGATTGATTAGTTGTGTTTGGCCTCACTAGAGCTCGTTTGAGCTCAACCCATGGAGTAGGAACCCTAAGGTTTCACATTATATTATTGTCTTGTGTTTGTGTTTATTGCTTTTTGTTATTGCTTTATTATTTCCGCTGCACATAACAAGAATTATAGACAAGCGACACAAACGAATTCCATCGTCAAGTAACGAATGTGCCATTCACCCCCCCCCCTCTAGTGCTCACTGAAGTTCCTATAATTGGTATCAGAACTAGGAGCTCTTTTACAGATTAACAATCGGGAGCAAACGCGCTAAAGGATGGAGTTGCCGAATGATGGATTGGGATGGGATATCAACACTCTGGTTCCATACACGTTCCATGGACGAGAAGGCTTCAATCAATGGAAGACAAGGATTGAAGAATTCATTATGATGAGAAACTTCGAAGATTGGGTCATTTTGATGGATGAATTCGAAATTTCAAGTGGTCCAAAAGGAGGATTCCTAAAGATGAAGAAATGAACCGAGGAACAACTCTAAGAATTCAAGAAAAATAATAAGGTAATAAAATTCTTGATTGATTTAATTCCTCATGATATTTTGTGTAGTTTAGGTGAATACAAGGATACTAAAAAGCTTTGGAGCAAATTGGCAAAGTATCATGAAAATTAATCACCAGCTCATGAAGAAGAGGAGGAGTCCGAGGAGGAGTGTTCATCCTCTCAAGCTCAAGAAGAAGCGAGTACATTATCCTTACAAGAGCTTGAGAATTCAGAGGTTGAAAGAGATTCAACGTCTGAAGGAGAAGAGGTAGAAGCAGCCTCCACTTCTATGATTGAGGGGGAGGAGATTAGGATAATCTCAATGTCGGAGCAACAAGAGGAAGCCTCAACCTCCGGAGGAGATGAAGAACCAATTCCGGCCACCATCGACCTAGGTAACTCGAGCATTTCAATTAAAAATAAAATCTATTTTATATGCTTTGAGTGTAGGGAAGTCGGACACTACAAGAGCAAGTGTCTGAAATGGGTCAAAAAAAATGGCACAAGTTGTGCCAAAGATCAAGGAACCCTATGTCCCAACAATTAAGAGCAAGGAGCACGTGGTGTGCTCCAAATGCCAACAATGGGGACACTATCAAAGTCAATACCCTAGGGGAGAGAGCAAACCAAGGGACAAAGAGGATCTACACATGTAGGGGGAGCTTTAAAAGAAAATCCTAAGGTATATTTTAGTTATGCACCTACTAGTTTTCATGATAAAAATAAGCAAGCTAGGAGTAATCTTGCTATTGTTCATGAAAGGTATGCTAGAAATAATAGATTCTATTTTTTAGGTGCTAAGAGTTGTAATTTTAGGACTAAGGATAAATCTAGAAATAATAATCCTAGAAAAATTCTACCTGAGGAGACAATTAGAAAGGTAAAAAATCATGTAGGCATTAACCTTAAGAATGATATGCATATGCCTAGAAGAAATGGTAATGCCCAAAGACAAAATCAAAAATCAAAAATTGGGAAATTAGAATTAGAAAATCAAGCTTTGAAGTCAAGGCTTGAGAAAATAATAAAAACCCCTTAGAAAGATGCAAAATCAAATGCTAGAGTTAAATAGTCAAAAATTAGGGTCTAGGAGTCAAAGCCTAGGGTCTAGGAGGCAAGGTCCACACAAGGGCAAGAAAGGTTTGGGTCACAAACCTAAGCCCAAGGAGACCTACCACAATGTTCTATTCGATTATGGAACACAACCTTGTAGGGTATTTGAAGCCGCTAGAGGGGGGGTGATAGCGTAGAATTCGTTCGTAGTTGGAATTTGATCGTGGTGGTCTCTACAATTTCGTTAGTACGCAACGGAGATAGAAATAATACAATAACGAAATACGACAAACACAACAAGAACACGAGTATGTAACGTGGTTCGGAACCGCACGGTTCCTACTCCACGGATCGAGCTCTATGAGCTCTAGTGATGCACACACAACCACTAATAAACACTCCTCGGAACAATCCAGAGGCGGAGAAACCTCGTATAAGATGATTACAACAATAATCAAATAGATACAAGAAAATACGATAATGAAATACAAATGCAAGTAAAGGAAAACACTTTACAAGAGCTTTTGATTGCTTGATCTTTGATTGCCTTGAACTAGCTTTGAAGGACTGGAAAGCACCAACTTTCCCCTTCAATTTCTCCCAAGAAAATCGCTGCCTTTTCCTCCATCACGAGCTCCTTTTATAGCTTCAACCTGTGCTGGAAAAGGTCGATCAGTCGACTGCTCGGGACCATCAGTCGACTGATCACACTGTTGCTGTGAGACAACGGTGTAATCCACGCTGGAAAAATCCAACGACTAGGACATCAGTCGACTGATCATACACATCAGTCGACTGATGAAGCATCACTCGACTGCTTGTCCCAGCGGTCGAGTGAGACTCCATTTTGTGCCCTAAAATCTGAGGATCAGTCGACTGATCACACGATCAGTCGACTGATCACACGATCAGTCGACTGCTAGGGAAATTCCTGCAGTCAAACCCTAGTTGACTATGCTAGTCGACTGCCACATGGCATTAGTCGACTGACACACCTCAAACATGAGATTTTAACCCAAGTATGGTGTCCCTATACTTGCTAGATCACCCTTAGCCTAGACCTAAGTCTTCTAGCCACCTCCATCAGCCTCACACCTCTCGGATCCCTCCAAGTCATCCATGACTTGTTCATCCATCGCGCTAGCCTTCAGGTGCTTCCATCGGCTATGTCATGCTAACGGTGTCTACACCGCCAAGGTACATTGGACTTACGCCGCCAAGACTCCCGCTTGGACTTTACGCCGCCAATACCAAACCCCTTGGACTTCTCAAGTGCCAAGACTCAAGCTTGGACTTTCCCTTGCCAACCCATGTTGGACTTTCCATGCCAAGTACCCATGACTTGGACTTTCCTTGCCAAGACCCATGCTTGGACTTTTCCCAAATGCCAAGTGTCCCACTTGGACTTTCCCATGACAATCACATTGTCATATGTTTTTGTCGAAACATCAAAACATCACTCGAGTCAAACTCGAGTCCTGGTCAATCGTGACCTGGGCCGATTGCACCAACAATCTCTCCCTTTTTGATGTTTGACAAAAACCAAATAAAACATTGAGTTAGAACACTAACTCAAATCCCTTACCAATTATCCCAAATTGATAATCTTAAATATTCTCCAATGTTCTCCCCCAAACATTCTCCCCCTTTTTGACTAACATCAAAAAGGTCTTCTCTCCAAGGAGGTTAATGTCTCATGTCCCAATGAGATCTTACAATCTCCCCCTTGATCTAAAAATACCTAGGATGTCTATCATCTTCCTAGTGATAAGTCTCATATCACTCAAGAGAGGCAATCCTATTTACTCTCCCAATTTCCAAATTGGGTATCAAAAACCCATCAATTTTCCCAATTGATGATACTCTCCCAATAACTTCTCCTCTTCAAGGAGAAAAATACATCCATCATCCCAAGATGGATACCTCCCCCTAAAGGCTTGCTCTCCCTTGACCATTGCACCAACAATGTCCTTGGGAAGTCCCTAAGCCAATAGGAACTCTAAGACATCAAAATTAAGGTTAGAAATTCAACATTGAACTTTCCAACACCTTAAAATTGATACAAACCCTAAACACCTCTCTTAATCCATATCCAATGGATTTTCGCCCTTCATCATGCTTCCCAAAGTATATCCTAGGGTTAGGAGTTGTTAGGGACCTTAACCGCAGCTGAAATCGGGTTAAACAACCTTGGTTACCCCAAAATCAGGCTATCAGTAGAGTGATTCAGAAATCAGTCGACTGACACGCTCATCGATCGGCCACCGAGCGATCGGTGATCTTAATCTCGATTTTTAGTTATCAAAAATGAGTTTTGGAAAATCATAACTAATTATATGTATATCGAGAAATCACGAAATTTGATACGTATAATACTTATGACCAATACAATGGGTAAAAAATGTTTGAAAAATATTTTGCCCATAAAATAGCGAAATTGATACAAAATCCAAAAGTGACTAAAAACTTTAAAGTTTAAGCTCACTTTGTATCAATCTCATCAATGGTGATTGCTATCAAAAGATAGACTTCACCAAGGTTTTTCAAAATGATTTTAAAATATTTTCAAAACCTTATTTTGGATCATATTCTTTAGGCTCTATGTACATGACTTGTACACAAGCTTTTCTAATGATCCACATGTTGAGTTAAGATGAGTTTGGATTCAACTAAATGCAAAAACTATGCACTTTGAACTTAACTCATATCCTAGCATCTCACATGTATCTAGGGTGTATAAATACACATACATGTCAATTGGATGTGAGATGTGGGTTTTGGTTCATTTAATCTAGGGTTTCATGCATTTCCTAGGCAACCCTACTTGATTCCCTTATAAATGGGACTTCAAGTCATGCCATTGTCCTTAGTTCAATTTTAATCAATTTAATGCATGAAATGATCATGGCATAAAGATAGCAATAATTAAGCATGGCCAATGATCATGATGTCATGGCATATGATAAAATCTAAAAACACATGACATTTAAAAATTTTAATCCTACAACATGAACATGACATATACAATGAATAAAAGTAAACATGATGTCATGACATGTTATATGGCAAACAAAGCATGACATATAAAATATATAGGTATAATAATACCTAAATCTTAATATTAATTGTCATTTGATATAATTCATCATATTTTGTCATATTTCTACTTTTCTCCCAAGTATGCCAAAAACTCAAAATGGCACACCAACCTCTAAACCTAAATTGTGCCAATTTGATCATTTTATTAAACTTCTCAAATAATATTGGCACATCCTAAAATCTTTTAGGATTAAGACTCAAATGTATTTCCAAGGTGACCCTAACCTTGAAAATAACCTAAAGTGTCACTTTTATCATGGTTGAGTTAACTACCCATCCAATCAAGGTTGTCACACCCTAACCCCATCTAGCGTGAATCAATCATGCTCTTAGGAACCCAAAACCTATTTGAGCTCCTAGGGTTAATTAGGTGTTCGTTAGGGATAACCTCCCTAGATACCTTCCTAATGACCCTCCTAGGCTTATTAGCCTTGGTCATTGTGGTCTTACCTAGGTTGACTCTAGGGGTAACTCCCCTTGCAACCTTCTTAGTGGCCACCCTAGGTTTCCTAGAAACCCTAGCCACTAGGCACAACCTTTGGTCAACCCTAGGGATGACTTCCCCATTGACCTTGGTCTTCCTAGACCTAGTTAGTGTTCCATAATCAAATGGAACACAATGGTAAGCCACCTTAGGCTTAGGTTTGTGACCCAAACCTTGCTTTCCCTTGGTTGACTTTTGACTCTTAGGTCCTAGGTGTTGGCTTTGACTTTTGGACCCTTGAAATTGATTTTGGATGTTCCTAAGGGTCTTCTCAAGTTTTTCAAGCTTTGACCTCAAGGCTTGATTTTCCAACTCTAATTTCTCAATTTTTGATTTCTCATTTGGTTCTTGGACATTATCCTTTCTAGGCATATGCCTAGTCCATTTTGGATTAAAACCTAGATGATCCCCTATTTTCTCAATTGATTTCCTAGGTAGAATATTTTTAGGGACATTTGACCAAGATTTGCTCTTAGATAAATTATTTTTAGGGACATTAGTCCCAAATTATTCCTTACTTTCAAAATGAAAATTCTTAGCTCCTAAGCAAAAGTACTTGTTCCTATTAGCATCTTTTTCATAAATTGCAAGAGAATTAAAATTCTTAGCATGCTTTTGACTTTTAAATTTAGAAGGAGCATTACTAAAATATACCTTAGGGTTTGCCTTAGAGGCTCCCCCTACTTGTGAAGCTCCATTTTGAGTCTTTTTGCTCCCCCTAGGACATTGATTCCTATAATGTCCTTTTGAATTGCACTTGAAGCATATGATGTGCTCCTTGCCTTTAGGTGTTGGGGAACCGAC
This sequence comes from Wurfbainia villosa, assembly GCA_025175895.1. Classification (NCBI taxonomy): domain Eukaryota; kingdom Viridiplantae; phylum Streptophyta; class Magnoliopsida; order Zingiberales; family Zingiberaceae; genus Wurfbainia; species Wurfbainia villosa. Next base: position 3,114,945 of record CM045992.1, read on the forward strand.
ATCCTTGTCTTTTGGTGTCGATGGAGCTTTCCTAATCTTCTTTGGGCATTTGCTCTTGTAATGCCCATACTCTCTACACTCAAAGCACATTATATGAATTTTATTTGAAATTAAAGTGTTTGAGTTACCTAGGGTGGTGGTAGGAGCATTTTGAGCTTCCTCATCTTGACCGGATGTTGAAGGCTCTTCTTGAGGTTGCTCCGGTGTAGATGGTCTCTCCCCCTCAATCACGGAGGTGGATGCTTCTCCCACCTCTTCTACTTCCTTTTCCGATCCGGAAGTTGACTCACTTTCTTGTGAGGATGATGAAGCTTTCTCTTCGGTCTCCTCCTCTTCCAAGTCTTCTTGGACCGATTCGGGATTGTCGTAGAACTTGACCAACTTGTTCCACAACTCTTTGGCATCCCTATAGCTTCCTAATCTAGACAAAGTGTCGTTAAGTATCAAATTAACTAACATTTTTGTTACCTTAACGGTTGTCTTGAATTTTTGTCGTTGCTTCTCGGTCCATTGCTTCTTTTTGAGAATTTCGCCATTCTCTCCTCTCGGAGCATCAAAACCTATAATCACGGCAAACCAATTTTCTATATTCGACATTAGAAAATATTCCATCCTACCTTTCCAATATGCGAAATCTTCGCGATCAAAGGCAGGTGGAGTCGTTATGTCATCGCCCCATCTTTCTTGAAGATCCATCATCTTCCCTCTAGTTTCTTTAGCTCCCGGCGTTTAATCCGTAGAAGAGCCCCAGGATCTGATAACAAATGTAGGATATTTGAAGCCGTTAGAGGGGGTGAATAGCGTAGAATTCGTTCATAGTTGGAATTCGATCGTGGTTGTCTCTACAATTTCGTTAGTACGCAGCGGAAATAGAAATAATACAATAACGAAATACGACAAACACAACAAGAACATGAGTATGTAACGTGGTTCGGAACCGCACGGTTCATACTCCACGGATCGAGCTCTAGTGATGCACACGCAACCACTAATAAACACTCCTTCTCAGAATAATCCGGAGGCGGAGAAACCTCGTACAAGATGATTACAACAATAATCAAATAGATACAAGCAAATACGATAATGAAATACAAATGCAAGTAAAGGAAAACACTTTACAAGAGCTTTTGATTGCTTGATCTTTGATTGCCTTGAACTAGCTTTGAAGGACTGGAAAGCACCAACTTTCCCCTTGATTTATGAAAATTGCTGCCTTTTCCTCCATCATGAGCTCCTTTTATAGCTTCAACTTTGTCTTTGGAAAAGGTCGATCGATCGGCGCTCGGGACCATCGATCGGTGATCGCACGGCTATTCTTGTGAGACAAGCGGTGTAATCGCTGGAAAAATCCAGCTAGGACATCGATCGGTGATCATACACATCGATCGGTGATGAAGCATCACTCGGCTTGTCGGTGGTCGAGTGAGACTCGATACATGCCCTAAAATCGAGCATCGATCGGTGATCCGCGATCGATCGTATGCTCTGTCGATCGTGCCCACCTATGGTAGTCATTTGCTAAGCAATTCACGGTCAAACCCTAGTTGACTCGTCGATCGTAGCACACCTCAAACATGAGGTTTTAACCCAAGTACGGTGTCCCCATACTTGCTAGATCACCCTTAGCCTAGACCTAAGCCTTCTAGCCACCTCCATCAGCCTCACGCCTCTCGGATCCCTCCAAGTCATCCATGACTTGTTCATCCATCGCGCTAGCCTTCAGGTGCTTCCATCGACTATGTCATGCTAACGGTGTCTACACCGCCAAGGCACATTGGACTTACGCCGCCAAGACTCTCGCTTGGACTTTACGCCGCCAATACCACACCCCTTGGACTTCTCAAGTGCGGACTTTCCCTTGCCAACCCATGTTGGACTTTCCATGCCAAGTACCCATGACTTGGACTTTCCTTGCCAAGACCCATGCTTGAACTTTTCCCAAATGTCAAGTGTCCCACTTGGACTTTCCCATGACAATCACATTGTCATATGTTTTTGTCGAAACATCACTCGAGTCAAACTCGAGTCCTAGTCAATCGTGACCTAGGCTGATTGCACCAACAAACCTAGGTTTAGGAAAACCAAGATTACTAAGGAGGTCATCCCTAAGATTAACCAAGGTGTGTGCCTAGTGGCTAAGGCTTCAAGAAAATCTAGGGAAGTCACTAAGAAGGTTACAAGGAGAGTTGCCCCTAGAGTTAATCTAGGTAAGACCACAATGACCAAGGCTTCAAAGCCTAGAAAAGTTATTAGGAAGGTATCAAGGGAAGTCATCCCTAGTGAATACCTTATAAACCCAAGGAGCTGGTAGTGTCAGCCCTTAGTGTTAATCATGAGATGATTGATTATGGATCATATATATCATATTTCATTAATAACAGACAATGTTTGCTTATTATATTATTTCTTATATGTGTTATACGAATAATATAATAGTGTCCTTGAGTAGTATGTTCAGGTTTGTAGCATATCAATTAGTTGAATTGATACTGAGAGTCTGTAGACCTATATATATATATATATATATATATATATATATATATATATATATATATATATATATATATATATATATATATATATATATATATATATATCCTACGCTTACCTTGCGGCCTCAGATGGGCGCTGCTATCTGTGATCGTATATGTCAAGCTACCTTTATCTGATCTAGTGTTCTATATATATATATATATATATATAACACTACTCTTAACTATTCCTAGTTGAGTATTAATATGCAAGGATAATATTAATGCGTAGAGACTAGCATGTAGGTCAATTGATGACTTAATCTCACAAGTCATGGATATGTGATATCAAGTTGACACATGGGTACATATTAGAGACTATGTGCTGAATTGACCCGTCATGAGAATGTTTCATAAATCATTATATGATTGTCATAAACATTCTCATGTGACTATTGGTATGAATAATCCTTAGACCTGAAGTCACTACGGTTCCCTACATAATAAGTTACAGGGTGACTATAAAGGAGATCACTAGGTATGCAATAAGTTATGCGGAGGGATGTGAGTGATGTAGATGGGATCTATCTCTTCCATATATCAGAAGTGATATTTATGGGCCCCTTGATAGAGTAGGACTGCTAAAATACATGGTCATGCTCGAATAAGTCAATATGAAATATTAAGCTTATTTGGTTAAGTAGTCTACTTGGAGATTAAGAAACTCTTGATTGATAAGAGGATGACACAGTCTATGCCTCATTGATCAATCTAGATATCAAGGATAGAAGGACTGAGTCATACACGATAGTAGTCACGGAAAGGTTATGTTGGATCTCGACATTCTCGTCACTTGGATAGCAATGATGTATTTCTAGATGTCGCTCATTGCTTATGTCTCTAAAAGGGTTTTAGAAACATTGCCAACGTTACGAGAACCTATTGGGTCACACATTTAGGACATGTGAGTTGGATATGGCTCATGTGATGAGCCATTGGGCCATCGGATTGAGTCTAATATAGATTAGACTCAATCGGGTTGAGTCTAATATAGATTAGACTCAATGAGTAGGACTCAAGGTATACCCAATGAATCTGACTTGAGTTAGACTCAAGTCAAATTCGGATTGAGTAGGACTTAAGGTATACCCAATGAATCTGACTCGAGTTAGACTTAAGTCAGATTCAGATTGAGTGAGACTCACCATTAAGAAGGGGTTGCATGATCATTAAGATGGAATTAATGGGTTATTAATTCCATGGAAACCAAGAGTCAAAACCTTTCATATTCAATGGTTGAATATAAAAGATTTTCGTGGGTTTTTGAATGGTGTGACTTGATTGTGATCTACCTCTTCTTCTTCTTCTACCTTCTTGGCCGAACCAACCTTGTGGCTAGCACCACAGTTTGGTTCCACTCCATCTCACGGTTCATGTGGATACCGTGGAGGTGTAGACATACTGACCGCACTGAGATTCGGACACTTTGAATGCAGGTGTTGCTGACGAGATTGCGAAGGGCACGCATCGAAGGTAACTATGATTATTATAAGATAGAATCGATAAAACAAGTATATGGTTTTCACATGGATCTCTGGAGGGATCTTATTTTTCCGATGCTTAGTGCTTGTAAAATGTTTCCAAACGTGCTCAAATTCCCTACAGGAGCTCCAATAGGTATTAGGTTCTTAGGAGCATGATCGATTCATACTAAATGGGTTATAGTGTGTCAATTCTAAGTGGATAGGTAGTTAACCTAACCATAGTAGTGTTGTCACTTTAGGTCATTTCCAAGGTTATGGGATACTTTGGAAATAAGATTGAATTTAATCCAAAATTATTTTAGGATGTGCCAATATAATTCATGGAAGTTGAAAAATTGATCAAATTGGCACAATTAAGGTTAGAGGTCATAATGTGTCATTTTGGGTTTTTAGCACACTTGGAAGAAAGTGGTAATATGGAAAAATTGAACTTAATCCTAACAAATGGCAGCTAATATTAAAATTTAGGTATTCTTATGCTTTACTCTTTATTTGTCATGCTTTGATTGTCATTTACCATGTCATGACATCATATCTCATCTTATCATTTTATATGTCATGATAACGCTTAGGGTTAGTTTTTATGTCATATATTTTTAGATTTATATTTAATGCAACGACGTCATGATTTTTGGCACATGCTTATTTATGCTATATTATATGTCAAAATCATCATTCATGCATTTAGGGCTAATTAAAATTGATGTAAGAACTATGACATGATTTGAAGTCTCATGTATAAGGGAATCAAATAGTGTTACCTTAGAAAAATGCATGAAGCCTTAGATTAGGATGAACAAAATCCACATCTTACATCACATTGACATGTGTATGTATTCTTACACTCTAGACACATGTAAGATGCTAGGAAATGAGTTAAGTTCAAGGTGCATAGTTTTTTGCATCTAGATGAACTCAAACTCATTATATACCATGGATGAATCATGAGGAAAGCTTATGTACAAGTCATGTGCATTAAGCTCATAGACCATGGTTCAATATAAAGTTTTAAAAAATATTTCAAAATTATTTTAAAAAATTTTAGTGTAGTCTATCTTTTGATAGAAGTCACCATTGAAGAAGTTGATACAAAATAGGTCAAAAACATTGAAGTTATCAATGGTTTTGAATTTTGTATCAATCTCATTATTTTATGAGTATTTTATTTTCTAAATATTTTTCACCCATAATGATTGATTTAAGTATTATACATATGAATTTTCGTGATTTTTTGATTTATGTATAATTACCTATGATTTTCTGAATTTTATTTTTTGATTTTTTGATTTCTGTATTTAAATCACCAATCGCCATGGATGATACGATCAAGGCGTCGAAGGGCGATCATTGATCGACGACCAATATTAATTTCGAGTAAACAAGGATGTTTAGCCCATGGTTCAGCTATGTTAAGCTACCCTAACTACTCCTAACCCTAGGATATGCTTTGGAAAGCATTATAAAGGGTAAAAATCCATTGAATATATATTAGGAAAATTGTTTAGGGAGTGTATCAATTTTAAGGAGTGTGAAAGTTCAAGTTTGAACTTTTGCCCTTACTTTTGATGGTTTAATATTCCTATAGGCTTAGGGACTCTCCAAGGACATTATTGGTGCAATGGTCAAGGGGGAGAAAACCTTTAGAGGGAGGTTATTCATCAATGGGATGATGTATGTGTTCTTCCTCATAAGGAGGAGAATTTAGAGAAGTGAGAATTGTCTCTCTTTAGTGATATGGGACTTATCACTAGGAAGAGTGAAGGCATCCTAGAGGTTTTTGGACCAAGGGGGAGATTATAAGATTTCATTGGGATATGAGACGTTGATACCCTTGGAGATGTATATCAAAAAGAGAGAGAATTGGTGAGAATTGATTGGAGAATGTGAGAATTCCCAATTTGAAAAATTGGGAGGATTGGATTGAGTTAGTGTTCTAACTCAAAGGTGGTTGGTTTTTATCAAACATCAAAAAGGGGAAGATTGTTAGTGCAATCGACCTAGGTCACGATTAATTAGACTCAAGTTTGACTCGAGCGGTATTTTGATGTTCGACAAAATGTATAATAATGTGATTGTCATGGGAAGTCTAAGTTTTGAGTACTTAATATGGAAAGTCCAAGCATGGGTCTTGCAATGGAGAAATCCAAGTGGGACACTTGGCATGGAAAGTCCAAGCATGGGTCATGGCAATGGAAAGTTCAAGCATGGGTCTTGGCATTTGGAAATTCCAACATGGAGTTGGCAAGGAAAGTCCAAGGGTGTAGTCTTGGTCATGTAAGTCCAAGTGTGTAATTTTGGTGGTGAAAGTTCAAGTCATAGGTACTTGGTATTTGCGAAGTACAAGGATTGATATTGGTGGCGTAAAGTCCAAGGGTGGAGTCTTGGCAGCATAAGTCTAATATTTGGCGGCATAAAATTCAAGCGTGTGTCTTAGCAGTGTAAGCCCAAATGTGTCTTGGCAATGTAGACAAGCTTAGCATGATAATAGCCGATGGAAGCACCTGAAGGTTAGCGTATGGATGAACAAGTCATGGATGACTTGGAGGGATGCAATAGGCATGAGGCTGATGGAGGTGGCTAGAAGGCTTAAGTCTAAGCTAAGGGTGGTCTAGCAAGTATGAGGGCATCATACTTGCAGTTAAACCTCATAGATGAGGTTTAACAATCGACTGAGGTATGGACCAGTTGAATGGTCAAGTGTTTGACACTTGGCAGCCGAGTCGACATAGAAAAGTTGATTGGGATTATTATCAGTCGACTGTCGTGAGTCGATTGGCGTTCGATTGCAGCAAGTGATCTTGGCAGTCAACTGCTAGCATTGGGCAATCAATCGCAGCTTTAAGCGATCGGCCCGCCATGGAGGGTAGTCGCTATCATCGTTTTAGTCACGAAGGCGTAACACTTTGTGAGCCGACCGAGCAATCGCTATAGCTTGATCGCTCGAATGGCGCGACTACCAATTTATCCGTTGGCTTGAATGCCAATGTGGATCAAGTTAGTTGTGAGACAACGGTACTATTGGCAGTCGATTAGGGCCTTTTGACAGTCGATTGCCAGGCAAAAATTTAGGTCGTGCGGAGGCTTAAAAGGAGCTCGACGGAGAGGATTTCAACAGTGATTTTCTTGGGCGATTTGAAGGGGATAGTTGGTGCTTTCCAGTACTTCAAGGCTAGTTCAAGGCGATCAACCAAACAAGCATTCAAAGCACATTTGTAAAGTTTTCTTTACGTGTATTTGTGTAGTTTACTTGTATTTGCTTGTATATTCTTGTATTACTTTTGTAATTGCTTGTCAGAAGTTTTCTCCACCTCTGGAGTGTGTTTCCGAGAAGGAGAGATTGATTAGTGGTGTTTGGCATTGCTAGGGCTCGTTTGAGCTCAACTCGTGGAGTAGGAACCCTATGGTTCCGAACCACATTATATTTTTGTCTTGTGTTTATGTTTGTTGCTTTTTGTTATTGCTTTATTATTTCCACTGCACATAACAAGCCTTATAGACAAGCGACATGAACGAATTCCATCGTCAAGCAACGAACGCGCCATTCACCCCCCCCCCTCTCTAGCACTCACCAAAGTTCCTACAGGTTCTTTCGCAGGTAAGGTGGGGGTAGAAGGATCAAAATTAGAAGTAGGGGAATGAAAAGGAGATGACTCTATAGAGATAGGAAAGAGAGAGGAAAATGTAGGAGGGGCAATTCCTCTGCCCGAGAAAAGAGAGAAAGAAGCAGGTAACAAAGGAGAATGCTCTTCGCGAGTAGGTGGAGGGAGGATCAGAGGTTGGGTGTCCTCCCCTATTGGTTCAGAAATGATAAGGTGGCGGTGTCTGTTAATTTTTAGAGGAGGAGTAGAGGAAGGGGAAGAGGAGGATGCTGGAAGAGTGGAGGAGCTGGGAACATTCCCTTTGCGTGGAAGGAGCTTTTTGCGGGAAGAAGGGGATTTTCCCCTAGCCCGTTTCTTCAAGGGCTTCTTAGCGGCAGCAATTTTTTCTCCATTGTCTTTAGCCTTCTACATCAAGTCGTCTATAATACAAGACATTTAAAATAATGGATAATAGTACTAAGAATTAGCATACGTGATATATTAGGATAAGAGCAGTATCCTACCTATAATTACCAGATCGTCCAAGGGGAAATGGGACAATCCGTAATGGCTCATAAGGTGAACCTCTAGTAGATGATCAAAATTATAGTAGTGTTCCCTTAACACCTCATAGACTTCTGCAAAAGAACATTTGAGCCTACTGTTCTGAAAAGAGTGTAAATCTGGGAGGTTTGTCTTCCAAGGTTCAGAATGAGGAAGGGGGGAAGGAAGCTAGGCAAAGAAGTATAAATCATGTCAGCCTTTATAGGAAGAAGGTATATTAACTAGGAATTGGCAGTTTGGGCGGCTAGCAAAATAAAAAATGTCTTCCCTAGAAGATTTTAATTAGAAGAAGCTATGGAACATTAACGAGGATAGGGGAGTCATAAGTGTTCAAAAACTATCACGACCCTTGTCAACAGTCGGAAGGCGTTGGGAGCCAATTGGTCGGAAGGCGTTGGGAGGCAACTGGTTGACAGGTAGCTTATAGAAGTCTAGTATTTCAAAGAATATATGGGGCACAAGTAGGTATAGACCATTTAATAGTTAATCAAAGAAGAAGCAGGGATAACCGGGGGGAGGACGATGGGGCCGGAAGGAGTCAGTGGTAAAGTGACAGTTTATAGTGGGAGCTATATACAAATCCTTGGAATCGAAAAAATAGTGGTGACCATTGATGAGTGTGATGGTATCTTCGTACCAGGGGATCGGTCTAGGGTTTTTCGAAGTCATAGAAGAGAATGCAAGGAGGGCACTTACTTGGGGGTTGGAGGTAGACGATCGATAGGAGAAAGGAAACTCCTAGGTGCTAGGAGTTTAAGTGTAGGGCAGTCGCCGGTGGAAGTCGCCGGGAGGAAGAGGAAGAGTCGAAGTTGGGAAAGAAGAAATTGTTGTGTGAAGACTATCTCACTAAGGAGTTTAGCTTTTAAACTTCCCTCTGAAAAGGGGAAAGTGGGGCTCATTAGCCCAATAAGATGTGTAATGCACATAAGGTAGGTTAGGGAGAGGGAAATCTGGGCTTTATTAGGAAAATAGGGTCGATAAGGAGGAGGATGGAGCAGAGTTTTTCACTTGGAAAGTCAAACTCAAAACTTTATTTGACTATTTGGGGGGGGGGGGGGGCTAATGATACCGTTATAACTTGATTTGGGAGTAGGATAGAGAAATAATGACTGTTGAGATGAGGTAGGAGGAAAGGGATGTAGTGTGTGATATATGACTTGGTCCGGGTAGACCTGACTGGGGGAAATAAACCAAGTTAATAAGGTGGGGATGTAGGGTAGGATAAAGAAGTTTGATGGTCAGGAAGAAACTGGATAAGCAATCTGGGGAATTAATCGGGAAGTGAATCAGGAAGCGACTCGGGGAATTAAGGAGAATATAAGTGAGTAGGCTTTATGGATGGAGCAGGGGTAATTATCAACTTGGCGGGCCGAGTTGAGTCATATACACCCTAGTTTAAGCAAACCAGAAGGGTATAGGAAGGTATATCGGAGAAACCAATCAGGGGTCATCCGAGAATGGGATTGAGCTGGTGTAGAAGTCAGAGGAGATTACTAGGGAAAATAAAGACCTTTAGAGAAGAAAGAGAAGGTAAAGAAGAGAGGAAGACGCTCCTCGATACGCTGACTTATAGAAGTTTGTTACGTGGTGTAACAAACTGAGACCGCACATAAGATTGCCAGGAGTCTTCATTTCCTATCCTCTTAACAGAATTGTTCCTCGAGCAAAAAAGGACCCTCAACATAGAAGGTGATCCTGGTGGTTTGTTACATCATAATTGGCTTTGGAGAAACAGATATAAAGGAGGAGAAAGAAGGAATAAGGGGGAGGGGGAGATTGATCAATCAACTTTCATCCAAGGGGAACTTCCAGAGATGGGACCGAGGCAACACCGAGGAGAGGAGAAGAAGGAAATCGGAGAAGGGAGAAGAAGGCGGAGGGTCATTTTCTATTTGATTCATCTCTTTACCTAGTGTACATCTTGGTTTGTAAGGGGTTTTCTCCACTTCCGAAAGTGTTTCAGAGAAGGAGGAATTTTATAGTTGAAGTGTTTAACACCATAGCTCGCTCTAGAGCTCATCCCGTGGAGTATGAATTAGAATTTCAAACCATGTTAAATCTTATGTCATTGCTCTCTGTGACTTGTTTCATCATTATCAACCTTTACTGTTGTGGTCAGAGAGGATCCTAAGCCTCCGTGACGTCATCGTCTTCCTCACAAGGAGGTGAAAAATCCGAGCCCACATCAATATATTTAAGTAAGAGCAACATGTATTTAAGGTTGAAAATAAAATATTGAGAAAACCCATTTGAATTAATTAAATAATGAATAAAGAGTTGAATTAACTATAAAGGAATAATAATCAATAGCGTTCAAAATGTGAAAATATAAATTATTTCTTTTATTATTGATTTTCTGAATTATATATATTTATACATGTCTTTTCTTTCTACTTTACACATTGTGCTCACTCTTTTTTTTTTTTTTTTTTGACATTCAGATTTGCATACTTGAGGGGATTGTTAAAGTTCAATTAATATTATGATTGATTGTTTAGAAATGTCCAATGATAATTTGGAGATAGTTTCTACAGAGTTCATTCAATTTAATTTTTTAGCATTACTTATTATTTATACATTTTAAATATTTTAGAATTTTTTTCTATTTCATTATTCGGCATGATGTCAATTTATTAATCATGTCATGATATAGTAAAATCAATATTTTGAAATATCCAAAATATTTAGTTATATTCTTCTATATCATTTAATAAAGTATTACATAATTACATTTGTCCAATTTGATATATCATTTATTAGTATTCTTTATGATTTTTAATGTATTATCCGAACAGAAAATCTATCCCCCATATGGAGATGGAAATCTTCATGTCCTTACATTGATATTTGGGGGTTTAATTGAGGGACTTGGAAAAGGAAACTTGCTTAGGGAGTTCCATGATGAATGGACGTTCCTATCGGGGAAAGGGCATGAAAAATGCAAAAGAATTTAGAACCGGAGGACTGGCTTCAACTATTGGCATTAGACACAACTTCTCAACCCCTGGGCAAACAGAGAAAACATTGACCCAATGTTGAATAAGTGACTATATAGATATAGAGAAATTAGATTTGTAATGACCTCTGTTGCCTGTCGAGATGGGAATGATGAAGTATCCCGGTGGTGAGAGCGACAATGACCGACAACTCGGATGAACGGAGCTAACGCGGAGGGAGAAGGGTGATAGCCGAAACGTGGTCTCGGCGGTGGGCCGAGCCGAATGAGGTAAGTTGAGCCGAATCGGGAGTCCTACAAGACAGTAAGCGGTTAAAGACGTCGAGATGGATCTCGACAAGGCCCCCCTGACACTCAAGGCAGGGATTAACAAGAAAATAGTGAAGAGAATGGAAAAGTAGAGTAGAGAATGCGCAAATCTCTTTTCTCCTCCTCTGGGGAGGTTATATATAGAAGAAAAATTCTCCTGCCAAATGGTACTGTCGATAGGGGCGGTATTGCTCCATGATATGTGTATGCCTATTCCAAGGAGTAATAGGGGTCATTATTCTCATAAATACTGCAGGCACATGGGCCGTAATTAATACACAACGTGTGGTTGATAGAAGACAACTCCTCATTAATGCGATAGACATTCCTCTGAAACACAGTATGAGCATATGTTTCTTGGTCGGAAAGAGATGCTGACAAGGACTGTCTGATAGACCCCTGAGCAGGAAATATCCACCATGTCTTCTGACTAAATAAGATAAATTATATTGGGAAGCCATACATCTGAGATAACGTGTCTTTGCCAAAATATGAGATGGTCGAGCCGAGACGCGGGGCGCTTGTCATAATAGATGTCGGAGCCGAGATGCAAGACGTCTGACTTAATACTGGGCTGAGATGCAGAGCGTCAGGCATAATAGACGTCCGAGCCGAGACGCAGGGCATCTGGCTTAATACCGGGTCGAGATGTGGAGCGTTTGGCATAATAGATGGCGTGGTGTTGATAAAATTATGTGTCTGGTCATAGGTTAGTTTTTCCCGGTATCACAAGCATCCCCCCTCAAGTCTAGTCGAAGAATAAGCGTAGCTTGACTGACTAGACCGATCTTATTGCGCTATGATTTTTCTCTCTTATCTTAATGAGGCATGGGAGGTGGTACCTAGTATGTACCCCTTGGGAACGGAAAAAATCTTGCTTTCGGAGATAGTCCATTAATGCACATTAATGTGGGGATACTATTATGATTGTCTTGCTTCCTTAGAGTTTTCCTGGCTGTGCCATGTGGCCGTCGGATCCAAGGAAGGATCCTCGAGCGATGAAACGACACGGTGCATCTATAAGTACCCTAAGTTTCATTACCTCCCCCGTGCGACGTTCTCAGCTTCTTCTTCTTCAGCGGCTCCTCTTTCATCTTTCCTTTTCCGGCGGGCTCTCTGTCCCTGTAAGTGCCTTTTCTTCATATTCTCTCTTTTCTCCGATGGCTGAAACTAACAATCTGTGGTTTCATAATACTCGCAGTGCCATCACTGTTGATGTGCATCGCGAAATTAGGGAGGCTTTTCAAATCCCCTCTTCTTTTAGGCTTAGAGAACCCCAACGAGACTAGTGCCCTCACGATCCGCCTCCTGACTTCTCCACCTTCTACCATGATCAACTGGCGGCTAGTCTCCAATTTCCCCTTCACCCCTTTTTCACTGAGTTGTCGAACTACTTCCTCATTCCTTTACACCAATTAGCCCCCAACGCTTTTAGTATTATCAACGACTTCATCATAATCTTCCTTTTTTATCATCTCCCTCTCTCGGCCACTACCTTCCATTCTTGCTTCATTCCGAAGAAGAAAGAGGCAGGCGTCTTCTTCTTCTCGGCTCGGCAACAGGTAAAGTTCTTGTCAAATCTTATTACCTCCCATAAGTACTGGGAAACCCTGTATTTATTTGTGAAGCTCGACTCTCCCTTCCTTTAGCCTATCGGATGGCAGCTCGAGCTGCCTCCGACTCCTTCTATCCATAGCCTTAGGAAGTCTTCCACTTACCGAGAGATAGTCAAAGTCCTTAACGGCCTAAGCTTTGACGTTAATGTCTTGCTGGAGGAAGGACTTCTGCGTCATTATGACATAAGTCCTATAGAGGCCGAGCTGAGTGACAGCTTAGGTAAAAGGCTTTTCTTTACTTTATTATTTATTTTATTTCTAAGGGCTAACTCTCTTCCCTCCTTGTGACATCTGAAGTCATGCTTCGCGCATCTCTCAACAAAAAGTTGAAATGGAAGAGGGCGCAAATGGTCCCTCCTTCAGATGCCTCAGCCGAGACGCCTAAAGGAGCCGAATTAGAGGAACATCCCCCACTTCGGCCTTCTCTAGTGGCCGAGGTGATAAGCTTTGGGGACTCGGAGGAGCAGCAACGACAACGCAAGAGGAGTTGTGTCATGTTGTCCTCTTCAGAAGAGAGTCCTTCCCACTCTCTCCCTAACCAAAGCCTCCATGACTCGGCTGGGCTGAGTGGTGAAGGGCCTAGCAGCACAAGTCCTAACAGGGCGGAGCCCCTTGTGAAGGAGTATCTGAGGGCTCCTACTCTTCCAGCCGAGTCGTCGTCCTCTTAGCAGTGCAGTTCAAGTCCTCTCCTCGAAGTTTCGGCCCATCCCGGGCCGGGACAAAGGTAGGCTGGCTCAAGGTTTCCTTCGAGACATTCTGGATGCTATAGGGGAGTCTGCCAAGGGAAAATCCATCCCGGCGTTAAGTGACAAGATGAACACCCATCTGGCCAAAGTAAGTGTCTGTCTTGCTTTCTTAAACGTCTTACTGGTCTACTTATTTTACTAACTTTGAATTCTTCTATAATTTTGGAGTTGCCACCTGTAAATGATGTCTCGTCTGCCTCCCCTGACCGCTACTTTTCAGCAAATGCGGGCTCAGGTGGCAGGCCTCTCGACTCAGCTCCGGGAAAAGGAAGCAGAGCTCGGCTTAGCCCAATCTGAGACAGTAGTCTTCCGAGCCAAGGTCCTTTGCTATGAGGACGATCTCCGGATCAAGGCACGGAAGCTAGAGCACCTGAAAGCCCAGGCGACCGAGATGGAGGAGTTGCGGGCCAAAGCTGCAGAAGCAGAGGGGCTCAAAGCCCGAGCCGAGGAAGCTGAGGCCAAACTACTGCAGGCTGAGCATATTAGGGATTCTCAAGCAAAGTTTGAAGACAAGTGGAGGGACGAGCTAGCAGACCGAGCCGAGAAGGATAAGGCTGACCTAGTCTCGTACCGGACGGGCAAGGAGGGTCGGTGGGAGAACCGTAAGAAGGCCTTCCTCACCTCCGAGGAGTTTTCAAATATCCTAGGAGGTCACATTGTTAACCTCCTAGAGATAGGGCATGAGGGGGTCATCCGATACTTCAAAAAAGCCGGATACCCACCTAAAGGGGCCTCTGTCGAGTTCCTGGACCTACAGCGCCTCATTGATGAAACCCCAGACTAGGAGCTTGGTGACCTTCCTTAGTAGCTTAGTTTTTACTTTTTGGCTTAATAGTACTCCTTGTAGCCGTAATGACATTTTTGTACTTGTACTACTTTTGGAATATTAATGCCAACTTTTTTAAACTAAGTGTTCTCATTCGGCTTCTCAAGAGTTTTACACTACTAACTATGCCAATAACGAATAATAACGAGCTAACTCAAAGTACCTTCGTCACGGTTAAATAATAGGATACTCGACCAAGAAGAGATACCCAAGCGAGAAAATCGAAGGCCGAATATCAATCACTTGGAATTGGCTGCGATGAACAGCATCCAGAGAAGAGTCGAATGGTCGTGCTTGGGACCAGCTGTGATAAGCGATACCCAAGGAGAAGATCGATTGGTTGTGCTTGGGACCAGTTGTTATAAGAGACACCCAAGGGGAATAGCCGAATAGATAATACTTGGGACCAGCTGTGATAAGCAATACCCAAGGAGAAGACCGAATGGTTGTACTTGGGATCAGCTGTGATAAGTAATACCCAAGGGGAGTAGCCGAATAGATAACACGTGGAACCAGCTGTGATAAGCGATACCCAAGGAGAAGACCGACTGACTATGCTTGGGATCAGCTGTGATAAGTGATACCCAAGGAGAGTAGCCGAATAGATAACACTTGGGACTAGCTGTAATAAGCGATACCCAAGGGGAAGACTGAATAGGTGTACTTGGGACCAGCTGTGATAAGCGATACCCAAGGGGAATAGCCGAATAGATAACACTTGGAATCAACTGTGATAAGCAATACCCAAGGGGAATACTGAATGGTTGTACTTGGGATCAGCTATGATAAGCGATACCCAAGGGGAGTAGCCGAATAGATAACACTTGGGACCAGCTGTGATAAGCGATACCCAAGGAGAAGACCGACTGGCTGTGCTTGGGACCAGCTATGATAAGCGATACCCAAGGGGAATAACCGAATAGATAACACTTGGGACCAACTGTGATAAGTGATACCCAAGGAGAAGACCGAATGCCAAATAAATGATAAGGTCGGATGGGTCATACTTGCATAGAGAAGCCTACCTGAGTCCATGAAGAAGGATTTTCATTATAAGGAGACTTCATTACATGTTACCGAACTCTTTAAACATAATAAGGTCTTAAATGGAAAGCATTCCAAGGCCGAGTAAGCTCCTTCCCTTCGTTATCCTGAATGTAATAAGCACCGGAACTGAGCTTCTTGATGACTTTGTATGAGCCCTCCCATTGGGGTGCCAATTTACGAACTTCCTCCGCTGGTTGGACTTTCTTCCATACAAAATCACTGGGTTGAAAGGATCGGGGTACTACTTTCTTATTGTAGGCTTGGGTGATTTTCCTCTTAAAGGCATTCATCTGATTGCCCGCTCAATCTCGGGTCTCCGATACTAAATCCAGCTTGGCTAGTCTTCTTTCCTTGTTAGTATCATCATCGGGAGTGTAAACAAAAACTCGGGGTGATCCCATGCCAATCTCCACGGGGACAAGGGCTTCAACACCATAGACCAGATGGAATGGGGTGAGGCTCGTGCTGTCTTTAGGGGTAGTTCTGTAGGCCCATAAGATACTTGGTAATTCCTTGACCCAGCTTCCCCCCGTGTGATCTAATTTGGTTTTAATCCCCCGAATCAGCTCTCAGTTAGTGACTTCATCTTGCACATTGCTTTGAGGATAGGCTACTGAGGTGAAGACTTATTGAATCTCCAACTGCTGACACCATTCTTTCACTTTATGGCTTTGAAATTGTCGCCCGTTATCCGAGACCAACCTCCTTGGAAAGATGAATCGACACACTATATTCTTCCAGAGGAATTTCAATACGACCTCTTCAATTATCTTGGCCAGTGGTTTGACTTCCACCCACTTTGAAAAATAGTCCACCGCTACCAACAGAAACTTCTTCTAATTCGACCCCATGGGTAGCAACCCCACTATATTCATCCCCCACTGATCGAAGGGGCAGAATACTACGGAGGCCTTCAGTAGCTCGGCGGATTATTGTGAAAAAATTTGATGCTTTTGACAACTAAGGCATACCCGCACACAGTGGGAGGCATCTCGCTGGAGTGTAGGCCAAAAATACCCAACTAGTAGAATTTTTCGAGCAAGGGATTCTCCTCCAGAGTGATTTCCACAGCAGCCCTCGTGTACCTCGCGCATAACATAATCTGCTTCTTTTGGGCCGAGGCATTTGAGTAGAGGTCGAGTGAAAGCTCGCTTGTATAATGTGTCGCCTATTAGGATGAAGCGAGTGCTTCTTTTCTTGACAGCTTGGGCCTCGGCTCTATCATTGGGCAATACTCCATTCTTGAGGTAATTGGTTAGAGGAATCCTCCTGTCCGACGGGCCGTGAGACACCCTTGGCTCTTGATCTATATTAGAGATGAGCTGTGTCTCGGCTATTGAGTCATCCAAGCTCCAAGCAGTGAGTGCGCTAGCCATGCGGGCCAGCTCGTCGGCTTTTTGATTGTATGCCCGGGGGATTTTGTGAAGGGTGGCCTCTTGAAATTCCAAGGATAGCTTTTGGTAAGCTTGCGTGTAACGCCGCAGTTTCTGATTGTTAATATCGAATGACCCTTTAAGTTTATCCACGACCAACTGAGAGTCCGAATATAGGGAAATCCACATGGCTCCAATATGATGGGTCGCCCGCATTCCGGCCAGTAGGGCTTCATACTCTGCTTCATTGTTGGAAGCTCGAAAGTTGAGCTATATGGCTATCCGGATCGTATCTCCTTGGGGGAATATTAATAATACTCCTACCCTACTTCCTTGTTTAGTCGCTGAGCCATCCACATATACTTTACATTCCTCATTTTTCTCGAGCTCGGGCGTCTCGGCTAAGAAGTCCGCCAATGCTTGCGCCTTGAGAGTCGTACAGGGCTGATACTGAATGTCGTACTCGGCTAGCTCAGTGATCCACTTGATGAAGTGAGCAGATGCTTCCAGATTATTTAATATTCTCCCAAGGCCACTGTTAGTTAGGATCGTGACCGGATGAGATAAGAAATAAGGTCGGAGCTTCCGGGTTGTTATAAGTAGAGCTAGGGTCAGCTTTTCTAGAGTAGTGTACCTGCTCTCGACAGCTTTTAATAAATGACTGACGAAGTAAATAAGTAATTGTTTACCTTCTTCCTGCCAGAGTAGTACTGATGTCACGGCTTCCTTAGAGGAGGCTAAATACAGTTGCAAGTTCTCCCCTGACATTGGTTTAGCAAGTGTGGGCAGCTCGGCTATATACTGCTTCAGTTCAGAGAAAGCTTGCTCACACTTTCCGTCCCATGAAAATCGAGCCGACTTGCGAAGTACCTTAAAGAAAGGGAGACTCCACTCAGCCGACTTAGGGATGAATCGGGAGAGTATTGTTATTCAACCCAATAGCTTTTGCACTTCTTTGACATTTCGGGGAGAAGCCATGTTTTGCAAAGCCTGAGCCTTTTCGGGATTAATTTCAATACCCCGCTCAGTAACTATGTAGCATAGGAACTTGCCTCCTCGAATCCCGAATATGCATTTGCTGGGATTAAGCTGAATTCCGTACTGGCACAACGTGCTGAATGTTTCTGCCATGTATCTGACCATGTCTTTGACTTTGGTGGACTTGATGAGGATGTCGTCCATATATACTTCTATGTTTTGGTCTATTTGTGACTGAAATACCTTATCCATCAGCCTTTGATAAGTGGTGTCGACGTTCTTCAGTCCGAATGGCATAACCTTGTAGCAAAAGGTGCCATCTGCGGTGACAAAGATGACCTTTTCTTGATCTTCTAAGACTAATGGAATCTGATGATACCCCTGGTGAGCGTCCAGCATGCAGATTAGCTCATAGTCTGCCGTGGAATCTACTAATTGATCTATCCGAGGTAAGGGGTAACAATCTTTAGGGCATGCTTTATTGAGATCTCTGAAATCTATACATACCCTCCACTTTCCTCCTGTTTTCGGTACTAATACAATATTAGATAACCACTCGGGAAATTGTACCTCCCGGATATATTCGGCTTGCATGAGTTTTTGCACTTCAGCTTGGATAATTTGATCCTTTTCTGGTCCGAAGTGTCACCTTTTCTACTTGATGGGTCGAGTCCCAGGAAAGATATTCAACATGTGCTCCATTATGGCCCAAGAGATGCTCTGATTTTGTTCCTCCGGCCAAGTGAAGACGTCTCGGTTGCTGACCAGGCAATCCATTACTTCTTGCTTCAACTCAGCCGGCAAGTCCGCAATAATTCGGATAACTCGTTCAGGCTGATTTGGCCATACTTGTATAATTTCCTCATCAACGGTCTCTTCCAAGGGTGCTTCATACAGAGCATATACTTCAACCATTTCTATCTTTCGGCTTTTTCTGGGGCCGGTTCGGACTTCTTCCACGTAGCATTTCCGAGCTGCCTTTTGATCTCCAGTGGCTTCCCCTATTTGATTTCCCATGAGAAACTTAATCTTCTGATGATAAGTGGATACTGCTGCTTCAAAAGAATGCAATGCTAGCCTTCCCAAAATGACGTTGTAGGTCGAGGTGGCGTCTACAATGGTGAAAGTGGCCATCCGCGCCTGACAGAGGGGCTCTTCTCTCAAAGACAGGGGGAGTTCAATTCGGTCGAGTGGTGTTACTTCATGGCCCGAGAAGCTAAATAAGGCGGTGTTCATCGGCTGGAGCCATGCCGAATCAAGCTGCATGCGGTCAAAAGCATCTTTAAATAAAATATTGACTAAGCTACCTGTGTCCACAAAGATCCGGGCTACATCATAGTTGGCGATAGTGGCTCTTATCACCAAGGCATCATCATGCGGGACGGAAACTCCTCACAGGTCCTCAGGGCCGAAACTTAGTGCAGGTCCCTCCGTCGGCTTTCGGCTAGTGTTTACTTTCATATTTTCTAGTCGTCTTCCATGAGCCTTTCTGGCTCGATTTGAATCTCCATCAGTAGCTCCACTGATGACCATATTAATTGTCCTGCGGTGCGGAGTGTTGAGTTCCTGTGATGATCCTGACTGAGAAGCAGGCCTACTCGGAGAAGCTTCTCGAGATCTCCGCGGGATCTGAGGCGGTATTTGCTGCTCGGGTGTAGGTCGAGGAGCCCTTCTGGTCGGATGGCGTTGAACATGACCTCGTGGCTCAGGCCTTACATTTCAGGGTGTAGCGTTGAAGGTATGTTGTTGCTCCCTCATTACTTGTCTGATTTCATCAGCTAAGGTGCGACACTCCCGGGTTGAGTGACTGTATATATAATGAAAGGCGCAGAAGAGATCGCGCTGGTCGAGCTGCATGGTCATGGCGGGTATTTCCTGCACTGCATGGATTGCTCTGTCTTTCATCAAGCGAGGAGGGTAGACAGGAGGGGCTCTGGGAGGTCGGTTGTGTACTAGGAGAGGAGCCTTCTGACTCAGCTTTTAAGACTTGGGCCGATCAGTCCTTTGCTGCTCATCGACTGCTTTCTCGGCCTCCTCCAGATTGATGTACGCTTCGGCTCTAGCCAACAAGGCCTCGAAGTGAAGAAGGGGTCTTTTCATCAATGACTTTGAGAAATCTCCCCTTATCAAGCCATGAGAAAAGGCGTTGACCACGGTCTTCGGTGAGGCATCCGTGACATCAACGGCTACTCGGTTGAAATGGTGTATATAATTCCTCAGAGATTCATCATTCTTCTGCTTCATGGTCATGAGATATTGAGCCGTTCGGCGATACCTCTTGCTACTAGTGAAGCGTTGAAGAAACAACACAGATAACTCTTAGAAGGAATTAATGGATATGACCGAGAGTCGACCGAACCACCTTTGGACGAAGCCAATTAAATTGAGAGAGAAGACCTTGCATTTGGCTTCGTCTAAGTAGTCATGTATCAGAGCAGCCTTCTTGAATCTCCCCAAATACTCCTCTGGGTCAGCCGAATCACTATATTCTCCTATAAAAATTTGCTTAAAGGACTTTGGCATCTTGTCGACTATAAGGTCGGGGGAAAGAAACGATTCCGTGTCAACCACCGGAGTCTTGCCCTTTTTGGGGTCTCTTTCCATCGGTGTACAGGAAGGCTCTTCCTCTAAGTATTGTGGCAATGAGGCAGTTGACAATGATGACTCAACTGGTACTGAGCCCGCAGGAGCTGCTCCCGGGGTAGCTGGAGTGGAAGGGACAGAAATCGGCGTTGGACCCTGAACTGAGCTAGGAGAAGCCTGCACTGGGGTAGCTCCCCAGGGCAGAAGATCGCACAGAACATCTTCCATGGTGGTCTTGACAAGGGATATGATGTTTTCCCTGGTCAGATTCCCTTCGGTGGAGTTGTAGTTGTCGGAGTTCACTCCTTGGTCTCCCATCTTTGCCTCAAGCGTTGTTTGTTCTGACTCCCACAGACAACGCCAATTATGTTGCCTGTCGAGATGGGGATGGTGAGGTGTCCCGATGGCGAAGGTGACAAGGACTAACAACTCGGACGAACGGGGCTGACGCAAAGGGAGAAGGGTGACAGCCGGAACGTCGTCTCGGCAGTGGGCCGAGCCGAATGAGGTAGGTCGAGATGAATCAGGAGTCCTGCAAGACAGTAAGCGATTAAGGGCGTCGAGATAGATCTCGACAAGGCCCCTCCGACGCTCAAGGTAGGGATTAGTAGGAAAATGGTGAAGAAAATTGACAAGTAGAGTAGAGAATGCGCGAACCTCTTTTCTCTTCATCTGGGGAGACTATATATAGAAGAGAAATCATCCTGCCAAATGGTATTGTCGGTAGGGGCGGTATGGCTCCATGATATGTGTATGCCTGTTCCAAGTAGTAATAGGGGTCATTACCCTCATAAATGTTGCAGGCACATGGGTCGTAATTAATATACGATGTGTGGTTGATAGGAGATAACTCCTCATTAATGCGATAGACATTCCTCTGAAACACAGTATGGGCATCTGTTTCTTGGTTGGAGAGAGATGCTGACAAGGATTGTCTAGTGGACCCCTGAGCAGGAAATATTTTCCACATCTTTTAACTAAATAAGATAAATTATGTTGAGAAGTCATACATCTGAGATAACATGTCTTTGCCGAGATGTGAGATGGCCGAGCTGAGACACAGGGCGCCTGGCATAATAGATGTCTGAGCTGAGATGCGGGGCGTCTGGCTTAATATCAGACCAAGATGCGGAGCATCTAACATAATAGACGTCCGAGACGAGACGCGGAGTGTCTGACTTAATACCGGGCTGAGACGCAGAGCGTCTGACATAATAGATAACGTGGTGTTGATAAAATTATATGTCTAGTCATAAATTAGTTTTTCTCGATATCAACCTCCATTGATGAGCATTGCACACAAAGTGCAAGCAAAAGGAAAAGGTTTTAAGCATTTGTAGGTCAACTTTTCAACGTCGTCAGCACGTAAAATATAAATTGTTATTATTTAATATTAACAAACATAATATTATTCCCAACATATTTGATTGACATCTTCGAGTAATTAAATTTATTACAGTGAAATTTTTAATATCACACAAAATATACATTGTTATTATTTAATATTAACAAATATAATATTATCTACAATGCATTTAATTAGTACACGACGAAAATGTATACTATTATTATTTAATATTACGAGCACACATTGTACGCTGTTAAAATAATATTTGACAATGTATTATTTTTACACGTTATTATTTGTAAAAATATAATGCTATTCGCAGTGCACTTGATTAGATACACTGTAAAAACTATTATTAATGACATGTTATAATCATGCGCTATTAATGTAGTGGATACTTGTGTAAAAGATTGAAACCGCCAACTTAGCGGCTCTTTTACCTTAGTCCCACAAGTATAAGGAATAGTAAATCATGAATAATCACTGATCTTGATACATTAACAAGTGGAGGATGGAAGAATATAGTGGATACTTGACAATATTGATGAGCTACACATCCACTAATTCATCTATAATCTCATTAAGAGGATATCTTAAGAGTAAACGATTATCTTCCATGAGAGAAAAATTAGTTCAAAGTACAGGGCTCCAAAGATAAGTGCCTAAAATATATTTTGAGCCCATTTCTAACATGGTCCAAATAAGGTTGAACTCCATTAAAGAAGAATTCACGGTAATACTTTAATATTCTTTAGATCACTGAGCATAAAACTAAATAATTTGATGTTACAACTAGAGGTTTTAAATAGGGAAGAAGTTCATTTGAATCGAGGACTATATCTTATAACTATGACTCTTTCTTAGGCAAGGAAAAGCAAACAATTTCATTTTGACAATCCCTCACAAAGTGATTTCTTTGGAGACATTCAAATAAAAATATAAAATCATATTAGTGGTCCTCTTAGTTGTCTTTCGAAAAAGAAAATAAATCAGACAGGTGCTAATATAGATTGTCGCAGTAGACTCGACATAAAATCATACTGATGTAAGGTCAAAAAGATTATCACCTCGAATTTATTTTTTAAATAGTTTAAATCACGGTCAAAAAGAACCTAAAAATTAATACGAGGGACCTAAAATTTAATTCATTAATATATTTTTTAAAAGTTCAATTCGGGTTATCAAAATTTTAGGTACGACTCTACTGCATCATAAGGGACCGACTCTCATCTGAAGAAAATTCTACAAATATACCGTAGCTAGGGATCAGCCCAAGAGTTTTTGAGAATCTGTATGAACACTTTATCATCGGCAATTTACCAAACAATGCACGTGAAGTTTAAAATTACCCAAACAATGTCTCATACTTTCATATTTATCAAATAGCGCATTTAATCCCTTTTTACCCCTCCTATCAAATAGACCTGTACCATAGTGGAAATCTCGAACCATTCAAACGTGGTGCTAGAAATTCAAATTCCAGCACCACAGTGGTATTACAATTCCAACATCACAGTGGTGGTATTGGAATTGCAACTCCACTGTGGTGCTGGAATTGTAAATTTCAGCACCATAGTAGTGCTGGAATTGTAAATTCCAATACCACAGTGATGGTGCTGGGATTGTAACACCACTGTGGTGCTGAAATTTAGATCTATTTGGCAGGAGGGATAAAAAGGAAATTAAATGCTCTATTTGATAAATATGAAAATATGGAACGCTGTTTAAACAATTCTAAATTTCACGTGCGTTATTTGATAAATCACCGCTTTATCATTATACCATAGTCCGGAAGCTAATCTTCGGAGGCATTAGCATCTAGCGAATGAGGATGATCATGTGATGATGAGGTGCTCACCAAAGAACACAAGTTGGATGGTGCAATTAGTTAGATGTTTTAGGTGGTGGGTGTACCCCCACTTTGACATATGTGAGTTTGCTCTACCAATAAAGATGAAGAAAAGCCACGGGGAGAGGAAGGGGAGGAGGAGGTTGATTAGCATGACTGCACCTTTGCTTGTTAGGTAGTGACAAGCCATCACTCCCATACCACAAAGCTCTATAATATTGCTAGGATAGATTAGTACAATTCAACTACAGAGGGAAGAGACGAATAGAGTGGATACATCTAAATCTAAACTCTCGCACAAGTACAAAGATAAACCAAATTATTAATTAGCAGTCTGAGTATACCCTTGTGGGCTTGTTCATGTCAAAGTATAGATAATGTATATGCTCGCAAATAAGAGAGACATATATTGATACACAATGCTAATATTAATATTTGAGATGGTTAAAACTTGCTACTAATCATGGTCTACAATGTGTCATTCTTTATAAGAGGTCAGAGTGAACTTAATTCTTATAATCCTAACCTACAAGCTAAATCTGGAGCTTCTCTGTTTTTGATTGCCTTTTCCATCGCCTTTCTATTCGTCACTTGGAGATCTCCAACACTGGGCCTTCCCTCTCATGTCTTCCCACATGGATGTAGTATTAATAAAAAGCATATATTAACATATAATAATAAAATAAAATAAAATGTATACCAAAAAAAAAAGATAGATGGAGATTCAAAGTATAAAGGATTTGGTAGCGAAGTGGGTGAAGGGAGCAAGTGCGGAAGATAGAGGGGATAAGAGAGCAAGTAATCGGTGTTAAAAAGAAACCATACAAAAAGATAGAGGCGAGGGATATAAAAAAGGTGGAATGTGAGTGTTACAAATGACACTATAAGAAGTTATATTTATATAGATATAACACATTAAAACTCTAAAATTCACTTAATTTTTTTAATTTCTCAAAAGACGCATTTGATTTTCTATGATTTTTTTTGTCATCTATTTTAGCCTCAAATCAAATAAAAAAATAAATTTAATTACGATGGCATTCGAGATTCTCAAAAAGACCAAAAAGATCATGGCTCTTTTCGAATGGATATATGCAACTCGAGAATAGTGTATGCATGAAATTCTTCTTGAGTTCCGAGTGCATGCATACGATATTTTTAAGTCGTGTGCGACTTTTCCTGAGTCATGCATGCAACTTTTTCCGAATGCATACATACGATTCTTCTTGAGTCATGCAAACAATTCTTTTCGAATGTATGCATGTGATTATTACTTAATTATGTAGGTGACTATTCTTGAAATATACATGCAACTCTTTCCAAGTGCATACATACTATACGACTTTTCTTGAGTCATGGAGACAACTCTTCCTGAGTCATAGAAATAACTTTTTTTTTTAGTGTATGCATACGACTCTTCGTGAGTACATACAGGTGGCTCTGCCCGAGTGAGGTCCTTCCTGAGTTCATGCATGCATGCAACACATGCATACAACTTTTCTCAAGACAGATATACAACTCTTTCGAAGTACATACATACTATACGACTTTTTTTTAGTCATGGAGACAACTCTTCCTGAGTCATAGAAATAACTTTTTTCGAATGTATACATACGACTCTTCATGAGTACATACAGGTGGCTCTGTCCGAGTGAGGTCCTTCCTGAGTTCATGCATGCAACACATACATACAACTTTTCTCAAGACAGACATGCAACACATGCAAAGAAGGAATATGTCATAGCAAATGAAGGCTATATGCAGTGTTTGTCCTCTAGCAGTCAGTCAAAATTAAAGGTACAACTAATGGATGATCTTAGTCGACAGGATGAATTAAAGCTCTTTGATAAGAACAAGTTGAGATAAAAAGCAAGGAGGAAAACTTCTTTTTCTCGAAATACTCTTTCATTGAATGGAGATGGACTTTTTCTCTTTCTCTCGTATGTTCTAGTTGTAAAGGAGATAACTCTTCTTCTTTTTCATCAAATTTTTTTGCACCGAATATATATATTTTTCTTCTCTGTCCTGTTTGACTTGAGCGTCGAAGGATCGTCGTCAGAATACCGATGACGTCCTTTGATGCGTGTTAATTTTGATAAGATTATTATGTCTGTGAGAAGTCATCCTCTCTTGAAGATTCGATGAAAGAGACTAAAAAGCGACCGCATAAATTATTTGCTCAATTTTTTTTTGATGATCTTAAAGATCTCAAATTTTTAAAAATTTAGTCCTAATCTTACATTCTAAACTTGGATCAGATCCAATAGCAACTGATAGATGATATACAACCTATTTCAAACGGCAAGGAAAGCAAAAAATGCACTTTGAAAAAAGCATTCACATGGCAGATAAGAGTTTTTTAAAAATAAATATTATGATTTTTATAATTACATAATATAAATAAAATATAACTGCCTTTCTTTTTTAATATTTCATATAGGGATGAATATTAGGCTAAATCGAATCAATGAAATCGAATAAATTGAAATCGAATTGATTATTTTTTTATAGATCAAATCGATTGAATTTTATAATTAAAATTGAACGAATTAAATCGATTAATTTAGATGAACTTTTTTATTAATTAATTGATGAATAAAATTGATTAATTCGATTGATTATTACTATAATTGATTTTTTTTATAGATATTGTACCGTTAACTATTCAATTTATTAGTGAAGTTGTAAAAAAATATCAAATCTCAATTTTCTAATGATTATTGATTTAATTCCATTTAATCGATTTAATTAAATTCAAAATTTTAAAATTAATATTGAATTGAATAAATTAAAATAATCAATTTTTTTTATAAAAAAATTTAAAATGTTAAATTAACAAAATCGAACTTCCTAATTGGGAGGGAGTTCGGTTAATCCGAATACTGTTCACCCCCGCTTTCAGGAGTAAATTGAAATTTCTGTCCAGAATATATGAACAAGTGCGCGGTTGCTTTTGTTTGAAACCAATAATTAATAGATTAAAAGCAAAGATCGTTTTTTTGTTTTATGTTATGTTCCCCATGAGCGTCTCTCTCGCACGCCTCCCACTTTAACTGTTTTCACTAGCTCGACCGTGCCCTAAGCAGGTAACATCACCCCGATACCCAAAGAAAGAGCAGAGCAGAGTGGAAGTCTCATCAACTCGATCCCCACCTGCAGAGAACCGAAGGAAACTCTGGAGCTCCTTCTCGCTCGCGGTCTTCTCCGATCCGTCGTCTTCCCTGCCCAGGGCTGTCGCGTTGCCTTTCACCTCGCTTCCGATGGGCGCCCGCGAGGAGGAGATCTCTATGTACTCGATCGAGGCGCGGTGACCTGGGATCTGGGATCTTCCCCTCTGTTAGCCCATGGGTTGTGCCTGTGGCAAGCCCTTGGCCGTCGAAGACGGTCGAAGGAGGAGCCCTCGAGCGAGGTCGCCCCTCCAAACTCTGTCGGCGGTAGGGGCCTTTCAGGTCGATGCGCTGGCCAAGAGGTCATCGGCGACGGCTTTATCCGTGTCGTCTTTGAAGCGCGAGGAGGTAGTCTCTGTTAGAATGGACGTGGGCGTGGAGGTGGCGGCGGCGGGGAAGAAGGTAGCGAATGGGCCGGTTCGAGCTAATTGGTCGGATGCTGAGAGGAGGAGAGTCACAGAGAGACATGCGCAACGGAAACATCCGATGCAGGTGTTCGGCAGTGTTGCCAAGGCCGTCGAAGGAGAGCAGGTGGCAGCTGGGTGGCCAGCTTGGCTGGCTACGGTGGCTGCAGAGGCCATTATGGGTTGGGTGCCACGCAAGGCCGATTCATTCGAGAAGCTCGATAAAGTAAGTTTTCTTGTTTGGCCTTGGTATCACTTCTTGTCGTTATTTTCGTGGGTCGTAAAAAACGGTCACGTTTGACTTTCTAATATAATAGTCATTCATCAAGTTTTTTTTTTTTTTTCAAAGTTGCTAGGCGGTCTAAACGTCCTTGGAGCTTGAATACTGTGCAACATTTGACTATGATCTCGTGGAGTACGTTTAGTTGGATTTGTGTAGTATGTTCTTTACCCACTTGAAATCTACTGAGGCCAATTCAATAATTGGTTGATTGCGCAGTTGTCCAAGTCATAGGCTGAACTCCATAAAATTTATAGGAAGAAGGATTGGTTAGATGTATCGATAGTTCAAAAACTAAATGAAAATAAGTTGTATTGTGTATGACTAATTTATAAATTAAAATTTAATCAGAAATATACTATACCCCAGGGTTCGTCGGAACGGGTGCGGTAATCGCCGTGGACTCCTCCGTTCCCGTTTTGGAACGGCTTTGATTTCGTTTCGGAGCGGCTGTAACACCGTCTCTTCCTTTCTTTCACAACATTCATCAACTTGTTTTTTCCCTCAGTTAATATCTTCGCCGTTCTGAGCCGGAAATCTGGAACGGCGTAAGACGTTCCAGTTCCAAAACGTCCGTTCCAAACGTTCTGCGTCCGTTCCAACGAACCGTGCTATACCCTACTCATTCCCTGCTGTGTTTTTAAATGGAGATGACATCAGATGCCATTCTTGTCATCATTTCTATTGTATTGGATGTTACTGTCATGCTCATTTGACTTGTCAGAATTAAAGAGGAAAACCATCGTGAAGGAAGGGATATATATAAAATAGATATTTATTAAAGCAGCATATTCGTTGTCTTTGTGTTCCATTGTATCTACACAAAAGACCATCTAGTTTTGCTTGTAACATATCATGAGGAGTTTACTTCTACCTGTTTTATTTCCCAAACAATCAGCATTCCTATTTATATTTTTGGGAAAGCCTCAACTTTAAGAAGATTGGAAGCTCAAAAATAGAGACAAAAGATAATAATGCTCTGTGTTATTACATCATTCGTTCTGTTTATGAGTGATGGCAAATGGCGATTAAATAAATTCATGTGTATGATTCATGATGCAGACTGAAACCATTAAATTGAATGACTTGTTTTATTTGATGTAATATAAATATTTGGGTTATTAAGTTGGTAAAAAGACAATCTTTTTCTTCATGTCTGCCTTAGGTTGTGATATAATATAAATATTTGGGGTTATTTAGTTGTTTTGTCCCCTTCCTGTCTGGGTTCCTCAAACTGATAACGTGCCAGCTTCTACTTTTTCTCTTGCTCCTTGGTACTGGTTTGGTCTACTAATAGGTGTCTAAGATCTCTCAGCTATCGGTCCCAACATTCCTCTCCCTCTAGATATTAGTGATGCTGATGAAGATGAGCTTTGTATTACCAATTCTACATACCTCATATTTCTGCTTTTGGTTACATGCCAAGATCCCCTCTTCAGGATTGACCAAGTTGTCTACATTTTTCCTGTATCCTTTGCACTTGTTGTTTTTGTTTTTGTTTTCCTTTCAGATCTTTAACACTATACCTATCATAATCTTCTATTGTGAGGATTAACTGTGTCTTTGGTCGATTCCCTTGGAAACCATATGTTGTGAGACTACAAATTAAAGTGTCACTTTCTAGGCAACTAAGGGAAATAGAAGCAGAAATGAAATTGGTAGGGGGAAAAATTAGCAAAAATGGATAGGAAAAGGTTCCCTTTGTATGTGATTCATCGGAAGGAAAGAAAAAGTAGAAAATTTTTAAATTTTTTAAAGCATAAGAAAAATTGATTTATTTTTAATATTCCAAAAAGCATGATGTGAATTTTACCGGAGTTTCCAGTCAAAATTGTGCATAATAGTATTTCTGCCTGACATGGGCGGGAGCAAAATGTAGACTTAAGTGGCTGATTGGTACATTTACAGGAATTGGAGATGTATAAATTGTTATGTAAATGTGAAAAAAGTTAAAAACATACTAAGATGTCCATTAAATTTCCTTGAGGAAAGCAAACCACTTTCAACGTTCAGACAAATTTTATATGCAATTTATGTGATTAAGCAACCATGCAGGGAGTAACATCGCTCATAACAAACTTCCAGACCATAAGTTTATCAGAGTGAAATTGTTCATATCACTTTTAAGAGTTACATAAGTAATATATGTTTAACAAAGTTAACTTACCACATTACTAAACTAGGTTAATTTTCAGATTGTATATTTGTAATTTTCTTGTTTTATCATCTTGCCACCTGACTTTGTTAGAACCTGTTTAATGTTTCCTACAGAGTTGGGTAGCGAGAATGCAATATTATATGTTTATCAAGCCATGTGTGAGCTATGGGATAAAAGAACCCATGAGTAGGAAAGATAACAGGCCTAACTGGTGAACTATAACTGACCTTTATTATTATAGAATATCTTTTCGATTTGAATCTTAGACAACAATATTGGAAATTGTGACATCTTATTGTTGTCACAATGTCACTATTTTCCTATCTTATCAACTGGATACTATTTT
This sequence comes from Wurfbainia villosa, assembly GCA_025175895.1. Taxonomy (NCBI): domain Eukaryota; kingdom Viridiplantae; phylum Streptophyta; class Magnoliopsida; order Zingiberales; family Zingiberaceae; genus Wurfbainia; species Wurfbainia villosa. Next base: position 3,145,088 of record CM045992.1, read on the forward strand.
TCATATGTTTTATTAATATATTTGTAGTAATGATGCATTTCATTTTTGTAGATTGGCCAAGGAACATATAGTACTGTATACAGAGCACGAGATCTTGACAATAAAAAGATTGTTGCTTTAAAGAAAGTCCGGTTTGACAATTTGGAGCCTGAAAGTGTAAAGTTCATGGCTAGGGAGATTCTCATTCTGCGGAGACTTAATCATCCAAATATAGTGAAGCTGGAAGGTTTGGTAACATCACGCATGTCTTGCAGTTTATACCTTGTTTTTGAGTATATGGAACATGACCTTGCTGGCCTGGCTTCTTCGCCTGGGCTAAAGTTCAGTGAACCCCAGGTGACTCAGAGTTAATAATTTATTATCTGTTAGATACTTGATGATACACATCATTTCTGTATAAAATGAAGAGTCATTGTTTGGTTATTGGATGAGTTCTTGATCTTTTCAGTTCATCGATGAACATTAGATGTATTTATAAAGCATCTCTCAATTTAAGGTCATTTCTTTTGGCTGTTTCAAACTTGCTGTATCATTGCCAATTTCTTTTGTTTATTCTACAGGTTAAATGTTACATGCAACAACTTTTACATGGTCTTGATCATTGTCACAATCATGAAATTCTGCATCGGGATATCAAGGGTTCCAATCTCTTAATAGACAACAGCGGTATTTTAAAAATTGCAGATTTTGGCTTGGCAAGTTTCTTTGATCCTGAGCAACGACTTCCATTAACTAGCCGTGTAGTTACCCTTTGGTATAGACCGCCAGAACTTTTGCTAGGAGCCACTAATTATGGGGTTGCTGTTGACTTATGGAGTGCTGGATGCATTCTTGCAGAACTATATGCAGGCAAACCTATAATGCCAGGACGAACAGAGGCAAGTAACTTTGTGTCTCATGCTTTCTTGATCCCTGAGTTTTTATGAAATCATACATCTTATGGGACTGCAGGTTTTTTCTTTATTGACATTATGGTTATTATTTTGTCTTACATTCCACTCTGCAGCCACATTATCATCAAACATCATTATTATGTTTCCTTCTTCCTCTTTTGTGACTTGTGGTAAATATGATTTGATTTTAAAAATTAAAGGTTTAAAGATAAATAGAACAAACATTAAATATGTGAAATGTAGTTTTAGTAACAAGAACAACATTGATGAAATAATTAAAATAAATGAAAATAAAATTCCTATTTGCATGATATGCAATCTTGTAATATGGCTGGCATGGTTGAAAAGTACCATTCTGATAAATTATGAAAATGTACTGAAATTGATTGGTATGATGGTATGAGTAATCTCTCCCGTGTCTCTTGTGCAGATCATAACAATGAGTCTTGTGTCGTGTTGACACTCACCATGCCTTAGCAGATACCGAGATGAATTTAAGTAATGTTTCTTATGTTTGTATAACTTGTTTATTGAAAATTTTAATTTAATTGATTTTCTATTTTTTTTATAGTTTTATTTTGTAAGCAAACAAGGTAGTGAAAGAAGATTGTAAGAGTAAATTTTTTATAAATTTATTCAATAAAAATTGAAGAAAGGATGAATAATTTTTTTTAAAATTTAATTACTACTTGATATGGGTTTATTAAAAAAACCATATCAAGTAGCTATTAAATTAAAAATAATTTTATATATTTCTAGTGGAATGAGAAAGTATAGGAGAAAGTTAAAGAAAAACGAACTTATAAGGAATTATATATTTGTAAAAATGAGGAGAATTTAAAAAAATATATCATAGCCAAGAAAGAGACTAAGAAAGTAGTGAATGAAGCTAAGAATAAATTTTTTTAATGATTATATTGAAAATTGAATACAAATTAAGGCGAAAGAGATATTTATAGAATTTCTAAAGTGACATAGAGGAAGACAAATGATCTTATTCAAATAAGATGTATTAAAGATGAATGCAATAAGGTACTAGTAAATGATGGAAAAATAAAAAAACTATGGAAGAGGTATTTTCATCGACTTTTTAATGAAAGTTCAGATGACCAACTTAACTTCATAATTTAAGTAGGTCAAATGAATATAAAAATTTAAAATTTTATCGTAGAATTTAAATTTTAGAAGTAGAACAAGTTTTAAGTGGGATACAAAATGAAAAACTATTGGACCAGATGATATTTTGATAGAAGTATGGAAATAAAGTATTGAATAACTTATAAAATTATTTTATATGATATTGAAAATAAAAACAATGTCTGACAAATAGAGGGTAAGTACTTTAATTCTCTTATATAAAATTAAGGGGACATACAAACTTGTGCAAACTATAGAGACATTAAACTAATGAGTCATACTATGAAACTTTGGGAAAGAGTAATAAAAAAAAGATTAAGGAAGGAGACTATGGTTTCTGAAAATTAATTTGGGTTTATACTTGGAAGGTTGACAATAGAAGCTATATATCTTCTCAGGTAACTAATTGAAAAATATCGGGAGCAAAAACAAGATCTACACATGATATTCATTGACTTAGAAACAATTTATGATAAATTTCAAGAGAAATTATATAGAGAATTCTAGAAAAGAAAGATGTTAGCATAACATATATTGAACTAATTAAAGATATATATGAGGAAGTAATGATTAGAGTGAAGACTTTAGACAGATTAATTGATGTATTTCCAATAAAGATAGAGTTACATCAATAATCAATTCTAAGTCTTTATCTTTTTTATATTAATCATGGACAAACTTACTAGATACATTTAAGATATAATACAGTGGAGGAGTAATATATTAAACTAGAATCTTGACGAGAAATAGTAAAGTGAAAAATTTTAGACTTAGTAGAGTAAAGACAGAATATATGAAATTTAAGTTTAGCAATATTAGACGTAATGAGATAAGTGTTAAGATATGAGATGACAAATTGTTTGGAACTGAGAGTTTTAAGTATTTAAGATTATTTTTGCAAGATAATGAAGGGATTGAGAGATGTTTTACATAAAATATAAGCAGAATCGTTGAAATGGAGAAGAGCGTTGGGTGTTTTATGTAATCGTAAAGTACCTCTAAAAATTAAAGGGAAGTTCTATAAAACGACGGTTAGACCTGCTATGGCATATGACGTTGAATGTTGGGCTACGACTCAAACACATGAGTAGAAGATGAGAGTTGCAAAAATAGGAATATTAAGGTGGATGTGCAGACATACGAGAATCCATAGAATAAGAAATGAGAGCATTAGAAAGAAAGTCGGAGTTGCATCTATTAAGGAAAATTTTTGAGAGACACGTTTAAATTGGTACGAACATTTACTTAAACAATAAATAAATGCTCTAGTTAGGCAATGTGAAACTATGATAAATATGCACATTAAACGAGGAAGAGAAAGCCAAAAAAGACTTGGTTAGCAATAATAAAACAAGATAAAATTTATTTTAGTATAGATGATGATATAGTAGGTGATAGAGTTCAATGACGTAGAAGGATCCATATAGTCAATCCCATCTAGTGGGATAATGCTTGGTTGTTGTTGTTGAAATGATTTTATTAAAAAATAGAAATCTAAGTAATTTATTTTAGTATAGATGATGATATAGTAGGGGATAGAGTTCAATGACGTAGAAGGATCCATATAGTCAATCCCATCTAGTGGGATAATGCTTGGTTGTTGTTGTTGAAATGGTTTTATTAAAAAATAGAAATCTAAGTGAAAGAGCATTAAATATCTCGGCGTGCTTTACCACAGGCCAATAAATGTCAATCATTAGTGCACTATAATATGACAAAATTTAATTCAATTAATTAACTAAATTACTATTTTTTTGCAAGTAAAGAATAAGACTCATCTAAATTAATCTTAGCATACTTTGATTATTCTAGAGTGTGCCAAGTGTCATCACAACATGGTGGCCAAAGCTTTAGCAAGCAAAAAATGCTTTGAACCTTACCCCTAACTATGCACTCTTGGATTGAATGACTTGGGTGTCATCATCACATGGTGCCCCAAACTCTAGCAAGCAATATTGCTTCGAACCTTATCTGCACTCTTGGATTGAATGACTTAGCTAGAGGAGCTGAATATATGACTTAAATTTTTTATTAAAACACAACCAAAACAATGATTAATAGCAAATGTATGCGTGTGATCTAGAGTGTTAAATATATAGCATAAAATAAATAAGAAAGTAAAACACATGTTAATAAGTGAATTTTATATGGTTCAGAGTCTCCACTTCAACTCCACGCCTAAGATGCTTAAGTATAATAAAATATATTTATACCATTGATTTAAAAGAGGCAATGAAATAAACATTTGCAAATCTAGCTAAACAACTCCAAGGCACCAATCTTAACCTAGATACTATATGTGTAGATGTTTTAGTATATGTTATTAGTGGTATATTAGAGGTGGAAGGAAGAAAGAGATGAAAAAGAAAAAGATAAAACAACTATATAAGTAAGTTCAATATGTGTTTTCCATATAGAATGCTACGATTTTGATATTATCTTGTATGAAAAATAATAATAATAATAACATTATCTCAATTTTAGCAAACCAAGGAGCATCAAGTGTTCACATGAAATGATACTTGTCGATATGATTGACACAATGATATAGGAGATATTGTTTGAGTGCCGAATAATATCAAGTTCTGATAATTTATTAAAATGATATGTTTTGATCGTTTCACGCAGCATGATATGAGATATCAAACCATAGTACTAAGGTATGGATGGACAATTTTAATAATTCCATGATTTCAATGATATTGAATCAATTTATTTGTGTGAGCACTAAGCATGTATCAAGATTATGTTAAACACTTAAATTATCATCATGAGACTTCTACATCTAAGCACTTATATTATTCAATCATCATACAATAAGCACTTAAATGAAGGAATCAAATCTGTACAATTTCAATTTGCAAAAGAAAGGATCAAAAGATTGAAGTGTCCAAAGGAGGGGATTTAATTCTCTCCAAGATTTTTATAGACTGTTCTTAACAATAAAATCAAAGTGGATCTATGCATGACGACCTTATTGGTTATATGGTTCATTAAAAGCTTACTAGATTCATCACAGTTTCATGGAAGTAATGATCTAGTTAAATTTCTGAACCTGGTGGTCTAGCTTGTGTTTTGATTAGACTTGCATGCCCAGATTTCATCACTGTGAAAATCTTCCCTTTCCTTGTGGCCAGTACAAATAGAAGTGGTTGCATCCTTTTCATTATTATTTTATACTTAATGTTTCCAAAATGTATTTTTCTCTGGAAAAATTATGCTTGCATTATCTGTGGATCAGGAGCTACATCACGTTTTATACAATCAAGATGGATTATAGGAATATAACTACCAGTGCCTTAAATCGTGTTTGATCAACTTAAACTGAGCATTGACCTGTTGACCTTAAAAGACCATGAGCATAACATAATGCTTTACTATTTTCTTAATGTCATAGAATTCTAGCTAAATTAAAGAAAATATTTTATTGTGATTGGCTAGGTGTCAACTTCAATTCCTATATCAAGTACCTTTGCTTTTGTGAAAAAAATTCTGAACGTTGCAATGGGACCTAACATCAACTAAGTACATATGCGTATATTTCTGTTTGACAATTGGATCCTTTTTCTCAATTGGAAGCAACTCTTATTGCATGAATTCTTCATGAAAAATGATAACTATGTTTTCCTTGCACATTTATTTTAAAGCTCTCTTGAGTTCTAATTGATCATATGTGTAGGTAGAACAGTTGCACAAAATATTTAAACTCTGTGGTTCGCCTTCTGAAGAGTATTGGAGGAAATCTAGATTGCCCCATGCTACCATTTTTAAACCACAACAACCTTATAGACGATGTGTTGCCGAAACATTTAAGGACTTTCCTCTATCAGCTCTTACATTACTTGAAGTTCTTCTTTCAGTGGATCCTGCAGACCGTGGAACTGCTGCTTCTGCCCTAAAGAATGAGGTACTTTGGTACTTGAAAAATTTTTTGTGATTAATCTTGGCATTGTATAAGATAAGCTAGTATTTCATTCTTGGTCTTTTTTCTTTTGTTTACACATTACAACTATTTGGTTGATGTTATGTCTTTCATAAATCAGCTATTTTGGGTTTTAGATTGTATGTTACATGGACGATGTAGTTCTTTCATTACTTGTTTATGTTAAATTCATTTCTAGTGACATATCACTGGAGTTTTTTTCTTCTTCACAAACTTTCCCTGATTTTCATGGAAATTGAGCGTCAATGTGGTTGATAACGTGCATTGCTTTAGTTTGAGACGAACAATGATGTTATGGCCAATGGCTGATGTGGTGGGTGGATGGTGTTGAATGGGAGATCTGCAAATAGAAGCACAGAGAAACAGATTTGTAAATCAGATCAATCTACTAATCAAATCTGAATGGTGGATTTTGTTACGCCCCGAGAGCATGTCGAGCCGAAAATAAAACGGACGGCATCTCCCCTGTAAGTGACAACATTTCGGGTTAATACAAGGCCCGTAGGTCCACAATAACAACAATATATATAACAATATAAACAAACCACAACAACATAACAAACTACTACAACAAATACACAGCGGAAACGATACAACAACAATACAATCCTACACATGCATACCGGTATGACTAACACCATAACATAAAGAAAACCTCGACAAAACCCGCACCAACATGTGCGTACATCACATAATACATAACATCACGAAAACTCCGAATGCAAAACAAGACATACGGAAAATCCAAAACAGATACGGGAGCCTCGGAGGTGAGATGAGATGTCAGCCAGCGGTGCTCCAAGTCCATCACGAAGTCGGCTACCTGTTACCTGGGCGACAGAAAAATCCAGGGTCCGTGGGGGGTGGTGAGTAAAACTCAGCAGGTAATAGAAAAACATGTATATATGCCATTTCACATGTATTTTCAACAACATACTCTAGAGGTACAACAGGTATATCAGCATAGTATATAAATACAAGCATATACCGTCTAACCAAATAAACAACATAAAAATGCAGACATACCAAGTCTCAAGCATGCACTCGATCCAACTCAACATATATCAAACATATATATATATATAAGAAGAGTAGATCAACTCACAATATACTCTACAGCTACGGTCAAGGTATCTAATGGTCATCTAATCCATACCAAGATTCGACACAATCGTATAACCAATGCAAGAAACATGTACGTAATACGATGTACACCCAAACGCGCAAACATAATACAATCAAATGCAACATCACAATAAGCGTATATATATAGATGCGTCTATATATGTATATTAATCACAATCATCCATATATATATATATACACGTATATACGTATATATATGACAATATATAAAATGCCATAAGTCGAATGCAATACGCACTACGTCGTATCACTAAAGCTACCACGACCCCAGTGCCTCGGTGGCTCGGCGTACGATAACCGTCTAACTCAACACCAACCACTACTCTCGAGCGCCGAGTAAGGCGATGATCGAGTAACATATAAGCGTAAAGAGAAGCTACACGATGGGGGTCCTCACAGCCAACCCGATCATTACCCATAAGTGGTCGAGTGCCACACACGCATGACTACGGCGACACAAATCCAACTACCACCGCCTATAGTGGTAGAGCGCGTCACCATATAACGCTCGCCACACCGGCATCCTCTTATGAGTAACCGCGAGGGCAGGATGACCGCGACACTCTCAACCACAAGGAGACCTCGTCGCCGTGCTGCAAATCGCATGAACGCAATGTCACATACGACATCTACCATGCACTCTCATTCTATGAGAATCATACTAACGATCTACGCACTTCTATCCCGCAGAGAGTCGTGACTAATCGATCATAATACTCTATCCTCGTAGAGAGTCATACCAATCTAATCGACGACTCTCATCCTGTAGAGTCGTCAATCGATAGACGCACTCTATCCCGTAGAGTCGTACTAATCGATCGACGACTCTTCATCCCTAGAGTCGTGACTAAACCGATTATCGCTAGACCACAGTCCGTAGCGACACATTAAGTACCATTCACTGACCATTTATACAATACATAGTCGTTGGTAAACATGCAACCTAAGGGTACTAGAATTAACCGTAGGTTCAAGACCTTATCTACCCACGGATGACCTTTTGCCTAATTTACAATCAAAGTCATTATCCGGACTTTACTACTTGCACTTAACTTAAACAAATTCTAAGTTATTTACATCACCTATATATATAACTCCTAATCATGATAAAATAAACATGATATCAGCAATTTAGTTAATAACCAACGGTAAAGGATCAAGCATACGATAAAAAGAGCAGGGTCAAGGTAATATGAACACCCAATACGCCATATCTACGACTAAATCAATGCAATACATCTACCCGGACTGTAGAAATTACCCACCGATATGCTCGTAGTAATAAAATCCTCACGGTCAGCGGACCGCCTCAGATCCACGCCCCGCAAATATCATCAATTATAATTTAGTGAAAGCATACAACAACAATACGAATTAGCTACTCGTTATCCACAAAATCCATATCCCTTATCGAATACAGTTATCACTCCCATTCGTAGCAAGATCGAGCATCTCATAGCTCAATTTATAACCGCATTTCGCAATAATAGAACTATGTTTAAGCACAAGCATTAAACAAATACACAACTTAACTACCACGTCATTTCTAGGTTCTCGTTCTTTCCTCGTCTACGAGTTAGAAATTCGAACTCACACCTCTCGTAACCCATACATTACCACACTTACCGAATATCCACATCCAACAGCTAGAACAAGGCTACAAATTTTACCTAACTATTTAACCATTGTAACTAGCTAAATCAAAGGCAACAAGGAGTTTATCGCCTTGTGAACCAAAATCAAGATGGCTTGCTACGGCAATTCGATCATCGACAACAACTCCTCGAAACTTGGCGGCCAATTCGATTGCTCCGACCCCAATTTCTGCGGTAATCACATCCCACCTGAGCCTCACATCGACCATCAATCCAAGCTAGATTGCACAACTAGGATAAATCTCTCGTCTAGGATAAGGAGAAGGTCGACAGCTTACCTAGCTCTGGCGATCGGCCCAACGCTCCAGTAGCGGCGCGCCATGTCGGTCAGGCGCGAAGTCGAGGAGTTGGGGTGGGAAAGGCCGGCGGGATCTCAACGTCAGAGCAGAGATCGTGCGAACGGAAAAAGTCCGCTGCTCGGAACTGCCGGATCACCGGAGCAGGGAGATCGCGCGAATGGGAAAGGCCACATCCGGCGGCGGCTGATAGAGCTCCCGATGGTCAACCATCGATGGTCCTCCCCTCAAGGTGACCTCCGGCGAAGGTGCGACGGCAAGCGAGTGGGCGAAACAAAAGCTCGGCGTGTGGCGTGCGTGCCCGCGTCTCGCGTGTCGAGGCGATCGGGAGAAATAGGGTGGCTGGTGCTCGAGTGTGGCGGCGCGCGGAGAGAAGGAGACGGCGATGGAACGGAGGGGAAAGGGAAGATCTGCGCTGTCGGGATCGGCAGAAGGATCGGCAGATCGGCGGAGAAGAGGATCGGGCGGAAAATGAGGAGAAGAAAACGGTCGATCGGGGAAAATAAAGAGGATATCGGCGAGAAACGGTTTCGGTCTTTAATGAAAACGGATCGGGTTTTAGATTAAATCCAAATTCGATTAAATCCATTCCCTTAAACCTAGGTTCAAACAATTAACCTAATAGACCTTGAACCTAGGTTAGGTTTAAATTTACTATTAACCATGCCTCATCAAGATTTAATTTATCCCAAACAGGCTTTTCCAAAGCCTATTAAATTTTTCCCCACAACTGTCATAGAAATTTCCATTTAAGTCTAGAAAAATTTCTAAAATTCCTGAAAAAATTCCATAGGGTGTTTTCCTAATTAACAAGCATTTTTTTTTGCGGTATTTTACATTCTCCCCCACTAATAAAAATTTGGTCCCCAAATTCCGGACTAACATGCAAAAATTACTTCAAGCAAGTTTCCGAAAGGACCACAATTATTTCTCATGTGAACAGATGAGGATATCGAGCTCGGATAGTATCTTCCAGCTCCCACATAGCCTCCTCATCGGTATGTTGCTGTCATCCAACCTTTACGAGTTGGATGGTTTTCGTCTCACTATTGTCGCTCCTTGCGACCAAAAATTCGCACCGGAATCTCCTCATAGGTCGCCTTAGACTGAGGTAGAATCGGAACCTCTTTCAGAACATGGTCAAATTGCGGCGCGTATTTCCCCAGCATAGAAACATGCAATACGTTGTGAACACTTGTAAATGTTGGAGGTAAAGCCAATCGATAAACTACACCTCCATAATCCACGACACAAGATCTGAATAGATCCTCCAACGTCTAAATGATACACTCAGACTGTTCATCTGCCTGCGGATGAAACATTGCACTAAGCCGAAGCTCTGTGCCCATAGTCTGGTGCAGACTTTGCCAAAATCGCGAGGTAAATTGCGGGTCTCTATCAGATATAATACCCAAAGGCACGCCATGCAATCTGATAATCCCTCGATAATGACTACGCGACGATCCAGCATTCGGCCCACGAATAAGCGAAGTTAAGGCGATTCGTTAATCGGCCCGCGTCGTCATCGCCCGCGGGTTCTACGCAATCCCGTAATGAAATCAATTGTGATATGCTTCCACTTCCATTCCGGAATCGCAATTTTCTAGAGCAACCCAGCGAGTTTCTGATGTTCAGCCTTCACCTACTGACATACTAAACATCGAGCAGCAAAATCTTCTATAACTCTCTTTATACCATTCCACCAGTATGAACGTTTCAACTCTCGGTACATCTGAGTACCCTCAGGGTGAATAGCAAATCCCCAATGATATGCTTCCTGTAGTGACTCTTCCTTGACTGGACGCGTGTCCGGAACACACTATCCTTCTCAGAGACGGGGAATTATCTTCTCAAAAGAGAAATCCATCAATCATCCAAGATACACTCCACACACGCTGTAAGTGCATGGAAGACTATATCAATCAATCTTCTTTGTTGCAATTGTTGCAACTGTTCGCGCTCCAGCAACTTTATAGTAGCTACCTAGTAGCTAGTCAAAATCCCATGAGCATTCCTGCTCCATACAATTACAAATCCAGATAATAACTACTAAAGTCACGCGTGTGACGATTTTCTCGTAGTTTCTTAAGCTGCCGTGGCATAAGGTATGCCTCGTTCATGCGTCGGAATCGCTCGGATCACGAAGCAGATCTGCGTACCTCGTCCTTTTATCTACTCTGGAAGTATTAACTAATACTCGTGTAAAAGTTAACCATTTGCAGGTCTTATGGCGATTTCACTGGCTTACTAAATGATTTCCATCATCACCTTTTTCAAACAAGTTCGTGGTTTATTTATGACAAACATTCTATACACATCTACAGAACTAACCATACCATACATGGAAAATAACCATCTACGGTGGTGGTCGAGCGCATGACATCCAACTACGCGATCAGCGGTGGCAAAGTTACGCAACTCCAATAACTACAAAAGGATCCAATCGTGTTCAGGATACACGATTCTCAAATCCAGTGACGACTAAATCGTTATTTAGTCTAACAACTTAATCAAAATTCATACAATCCATACTAAGTATGAAATTGTCGTCCATACACTCATCTACTTGCTCTAAGTTGATGATATATCAATCATCACACTATGATAATTGTATGACACGTGTCACTCTGATATCAACACTCAAGTCGTAACCCAATCTTAGAGTATCTGCGGTGTCTTTAAGCGATCTAAATAGATCGTTTATCCACGAAGGATATTCATTTACAATGACCATCGTATTCATCATCGATAATCGATCGTAATCTCAAATGTCCGTCTCTTTCAACAAAGAGTTCTGGATCTTCACAAGGAGAGATACTGGGATAGATAAATATCCCCTCCAACATCTCCTATAGTCACAATTTACATTCTTCCAATTCCTATAGTGTTTAACAACACTGATACCAATAAAACTATCACTCGGTATGTGATCTTCGATTCCAGAACTATTTTTGCAATCATTTCGATCGCCTACTCCACTTGCCTAAGTAACGACAAGGCTAGGAGTTCATCCTGACTACGTCAAGGCTCTCGGATTATCGCACTCAGACATACTATACCATAATCTTAACAATTTGACCATCCGTAAGGATACGCCTGATAAAGATATGTCATCGTCAGTCTAAGGCATCCTCGACTTCTTAATTGTTGATCCTCATCTCACGGTGGTAGATACCGCACCACAAGTCGATGTAAAGGACCCTTAATCCAACCGAGAATGTTACGACACGGATACAAGCTTCTGACATCTCTTAACATATTAATCCCGAGGGTAAACTAAAGTAATACCCTGACCAATCCATTATCTGTCGATCCGATCCAAAGGCTCTACGTAGGTCTTGGTCTTTCTCCGAAGAGAACACAATCAGATCCAACAGTCCGCGACAATTTGATCGCATTTCTGCGACGAATAATCTGGAGATTTTCCTAGATCATCTGATCCCATCACTAAATCCTATGAGCTACAACTGTAGAATACCGAATAGATACGACCTTCGTCGTATACTCTCTCCTTTGTACTAAGCAAATCACATTTGGAGGTAACTGTTTGTTGTTTGCTGAATCTCCTAAGATGTCTTCTCGATCACGCTTGTCGATCTGTGAAGGGAGCATCAAGGAACTCCAACCACGCCTGAGGTAGTAGGTTGTTGCTGATGAGATAACCCAATCTTTGGTGTTGATCTCTGCTGTCGAGACGGTGCATCATCCTCCAGGAATACTATCGCTAGTCTTCAACTGAGTCTTCAAAGTATACCTCCTCCACTGTACTGGTTGCTCACAATAGCAACAGATGAAATGATCCAACGGATAATCTGACTTCATGTGTCTTCGTGATCCGCACTGCACGCACATAATCCCTCCGGAGTCTTTGTTCTGATTTTTTTCTGATATCCACGAGAACATCCTGATGATCTGCGGTTGGTCTTCTATAATCAGAAAATAGCTCAAAGTCTATGACTTCGATCTTGCTCATTTATCCAACAATCGGAGACTTCTAACTCTATTAAGTTGACCTGCAATATGTGCTTATCGGTCTCCAACTCTTAAACCCTTGTACGGAGTCATTTCTAAACTCTGTCTCGATCGATGTCTTTTCGGCAGATCGGTAGAAGATCCGACATCCTTATCCAACTATAAGCTAATAACTCTGGGTGGCTTAAATCATCCATTCATCTTCGAGGTATTAGGTGGTAGTAACCTCTGTGATCTCGCGACCTGCGCGGACCACTTCGAGCGATCACCCTTTCTTGAAGCTCAAGAATTCCTTACGATCGTCTAAAGTGACACGGAAATCTTCTCTTTCAACATCACTAAACCGTGATCGAGTGATATATTATTTCCAAGATTATTTTTACGCATTTATCACTAAATACGGCGATCCCGATAATGGTATCAAACAACTCTTTTTTTCGTATAATACAGTTAAGTACTCGAAAGTACTCTCAAAGTTATACGTCTCTCATGAACAACTCGGGATAAAGTCCCTATGAAACACCTAACCTTTATTTCTGCGTCACAATAGTCTACTGATGCATTCATTACCCGTGTAATGATCCGATTACTAGATAGTTAGTGGAAATCTCTAAGGTGTAGTCGGTGGGCACCAAATCGAACCGATATTTTGATTATCAAAAGGCTCGATAGTTAAAGTATATGTTAGGTTGAGACTCACAGATTAAGGGTCGAAGGTTCAATAAGGTACCGATTCGAATAATCAGCCCGAGGTTATTCGGAGTATAAGCATCTAAATACTGCTGACAAGGCAGGAGTATAAACCCTAAAATCGCGTTAGCGGCCTCGTGGGCGACTCGATGGAAGGTCTAGTGTAGATATTAGTTACCTCGTCTTTATAAATATCTACTAAACCTAAGTTTTTCAGAAACCCTGACCGTTAAATCCTTCTGATCCATCTCATCTCGAAAATCAAACCGAGAACTCGAATTTGAGTGAACTCGACTTGACTCATTGATGGCATGAGAAGGGATGTGGCATCGAGGTGGACGTCACAAGCTCGACTTGGAAATTAGGTGATGACATCTCGAGGTGGACATCGGCCGAGAGTCTGGGCGCCAAATGAGGTGAGTTATGCAGATGGTTAGCCACCATAACAAACTTACTGAAAATGAGGAGAGTTGTCACAAGATGGTTGGCATGCTGTGCACAAGTTGGATGGCTAACACCATAACATAACGCGTGAAATCCTCGCTGACTGCGTCGTTGGATGGCTCACGAAACTCATGCACAGGTGGTTGGATGAAGCACCTCGAGCCTCGAGGTGAGATGAGATGTGGATGGCTGCTCGAGTCACGCATAAGAATTCACTCATATGCATGTAAAAAGTCCAATGATCCGTATAAAATCGTGTAATAGAACATATATATATGCCATTTCACATGTAACAACGTACTCTGGTACAATACTCTTCATTATATACAAGCATATCTGCGTAACGAATAAGCTTACATAAAAATGCGGTATATTTAAGTGCTTCTATTCTTTCACTTTATCTTTATATATATAACAGGAAGAGTGTCAATCTTGATATACTTTCTAGATCGTTGCTGGTCAAGGTCTATAGTGCGTACATTAAACGCGATCAGATACTTGCGAACGTGCAGTATGAAATCTGTGAACCACGTAATCTATACTTTATAAGCACTCTATATGCTTTTACTTATGTAAGTTTTTTTAACGATCATCGTATATATATTCACCCCCTCTATGTATATATATCGATCCAAAATCGTAGTCTCGATTTCCATGCGTGACGACTTGGCTATTTTCCGACTCAGCTACCACTCGGTGTGGCCCGGTGGCTCGGCCTCCGTAACTTCAACACTACTCACTCGGTGGTTAAGGCTCGTATCGATGCGAATAATAACAAAGCACCGTTATTCCCCGATGGGGTCATGTAAATGCTTAGCCATCGAGTATAAACCCTAAAGTGGTCGAGTCCCTTGGTGCGACCACTTCCGTCTGCCATGGTGTAGAGTCGTCATGTATACACCCTACCCAAGTTTAGATAAATATCTACTAAACCATAAGTTTTGAATTCTTACCTCGTCTGGAGACTCGTATTCATCCATCGTCTCAAAAATCAAAATCGAATAAATCGACTCGAGAATCTACCAAGAATCTACTAGAATCATAACAGATCTGCGGCTCATCGAGAGTCGCTCGGTATCACTAAGTCTGTCGAGAGAGTCGTCCAATCTAATCGAGCGACATCTCACATGCGTGCATTTAGAATCTGAGGCCCGTAGGCACTCTATAACAACTGTATATGTAACATATCGGCACGTAACAAACTACTACAAAAATACACGGTGCGATGACAACAACGATCCTTATCGCATACGTCACTACACATAAAGTACCATTCACTTGACCATTTATACAATCGTAGTCGTGGTAAACATAATACATAACTAAGGGTACTAGAATTACAAGACATCACGGAAAATCTACCCGGATGACCTCGTCTGAGGTGAGATGAGATGTCGGCCCGGTGCTCACAAGTCCATCACAAATTCTAAGTTATTTACATCACCTATATATATAACTCCTAATCATGATAAAATAAACATGATATCTCGGAATTTAATAGAAAAACATGTATATATCAAGCCATTTCATATTTTCAACAGCACTCTAGTAATATGAACACAACATATATATCATGATAAATCTGAATGCAATACATCTAATGACATAAAAATTACCCTGCGTATATGCTCAGTAATAAAATCACTTCTCGTGGCGCATCGTATATCACGCGTATATATATAACAAGATCATCGACTTATAATTTAGTGAAAGCGCTGGTCAATAATATACGAATTAGCACCATTATCCATAATCCATATCATATAAAATCTGATTATCACCCATTGTGTACGCAGATCAGAGCATCTCATCTAATGTGACATTTCGCAATAATAGGATACTATGTTTAAGCACAAGCATTAAACAAATGCACAACTTAACTACCACGTCATTTCTATATCTACGTTCTTATGTATATATCTACGAGTTATGAAATTCGAACTCACACCTCGTAACCATACATTACCACACTTACGAATATCCACATCCACACTAGAACTACAAATTTTACCTAACTATTTAACCATTGTAACTCGGCTAAATCAAACTCAAGGAGTTTATCTCGAGTGGCCGTGAGCAATGATCGAGTAACAATAAGCGTAAAAGCAAGCTACGATGCGGGGTCCTGGCTCAGGCATCATTACCCGTAAGTGGTCGAGTGCCACATCGCGTAACTATGACACGCAATCCCTACTATCATGGTGGTAGAGTCGTCCAGATAAATCTGCCTGCACTAAATCCTCTCGAGATGAGCGTGGGGCGATGTTGTGACACTCGACCCTGAAGGGCGACCGTCGCGGTCGCGCGAATGAGATCTGATGTAGCCTGAGACATCTGAGACTCTCTATTAGAGAATCATACTAACGGATCTCGCACTCTATCCTGCGGAGTCGACTCGGAATAAATCTGCCGCAAGTCACGGCGATCTAATCGGCGCACTCATCCCGAGTGTACTCAATGATGGCGCTCTCATCGCGGCAGAGTCGTGAATCGGCGACTACGAGAAACAAAAGCAGTCTCAGGCCGTGTCACCTCGTGAATTAAAGCGTCGGGAGAAATAGGGTGGCTTATACAATACATAGTCGTTAGGAGAGAAGGGTACTAGAATTGCGGTAGGGAAAGGAAGATCTTATCTACCACGGATGACCTTTTGCGGAGAAGAGGATCAGGCGGAAAATGAGGAGAAGAAAACAAATTCTAAGTTATTTACATCACCTATATATATAACTCCTAATCATGATAAAATGGATCGGGATATTTTAGATTAATAATCCAAATTCGATCAAATCCATTCCTTAAAAAACCTAGGTTCAGTAATATACACCTAACATGCCTTGAACCTAATATAAATTAATCTACTAACCATGCCTCATCAAGATTTAATTATCCCACATTTTTAAAGCCTATTAAATCTCCGCGTCATAGAAATTTCCATTTAAGTCTAGAAAATTTAGTTTCTAAAATTCTGAAAAATTTCCATGTTTCTAATTAACAAGCATATCCCTTATCGAATCTGAGTTATCACTCCCATTTTGTAGGCTACTAGATCAGAGCATCTCATCCTTATGCAAAATAGTGATAATAGAGAACTATGTTTAAGCTCTCTGAGCATTAAACAAATGCTTTCTACTAGGCTTCTTCTGCAGGTGATGATGTTCAAAGGAAAGGCTTTCAATCAAAGGGCTCTGGTGATTGGATAATAGGTGAGGGAGTTTGTTGGGCTCTTGGAACATGGGACTACAGGTGGGTGACTTCGATGGAGCTGGCTAGTACTAAGGGGATCTACCTTGGTGCCGATATTTGGATTTTGGAAGAGTTCAACCTGAAGAACCTGGACATAGGAATCACAAATCTGTGTAGTGCTAGGCGACATTTTGCTGCTTTGAGGGTAATTGTGCAGATCAAGCCCCCATTCTACACCAGGTAAGAGTTAGGGGTGATTGTTTGGGATGAATGTGGCAGAGTATGCACTGGCTTCCTCTTGAGGAAAGCGTTGCCCTTCCTCATCTAAGGTCGCAAGAGGTAGGAGGAACTTTGCACCTAGATGTTGAACTTCTGTAAGAAAAGTGCCTTCAAAAATGGATCGGGTTTTAGATTAAATCCAAATTCGATTAAATCCATTCCCTTAAACCTAGGTTCAAACAATTAACCTAATAGACCTTGAACCTAGGTTAGGTTTAAATTAACTACTAACCATGCCTCATCAAGATTTAATTTATCCCAAACAAGCTTTTCCAAAGCCTATTAAATCTTTCCCCACAACTGTCATAGAAATTTCCATTTAAGTCTAGAAAATTTTTCTAAAATTCCTGAAAAATTTCCATAGGGTGTTTTCCTAATTAACAAGCATTTTTTTTTTTTTGCGGTATTTTACAGATTTTGTAGGTATCTACTAGATCAGATCATGCTCATCCTTATGCAAAATAGTGATTAGAGATCGTGTTGGAGTAGCTCTCTGAGCAGAGAGCTTGGTGCTTTCTACTAGGCTTCTTCTTGCAGGTGATGATGTTCAAAGGAAAAGGCTTTCAATCAAAGGGCTTTGGTGATTGGATAATAGGTGAGGGGAGTTTGTTGGGCTCTTGGAACATGGGACTAGGGGAGGTGGGTGACTTCGATGGAGCTGGCTAGTACTAAGGGGGATCTACCTTGGTGCCGATATTTGGATTTTGGAAGAGTTCAACCTGAAGAACCTGGACATAGGAATCACAAATCTGTGTAGTGCTAGCATGGCGACATTTTTGCTGCTTTGAGGGTAATTGTGCAGATCGAAGCCCCCATTCTACACCCAGGTAAGAGTTAGAGGGTGATTGTTTGGGATGAATGTGGCAGAGTATGTTTTACACTGGCTTCCTCTTGAGGAGCCAACGTTGGCACTTTCTTCCTCATCTAAGGTGCAAGAGGTAGGGAGGGAACTTTGCACCTAGATGTTGAACTTCTGTAAGAAAAGTGCCTTCATGGATTATCTAGCTTGTGTCAACTTCTCAACTTAATGGTGTGATGGAGGCAAAGATCCATATCAAAGTTCACTGCATCTGTTGCCAAAGGAGAATTTCAGAGGCAAAATCAATCACAAGTAGACTGTCACATTGGTGGTGCAGATGGTGGAAGAATGCTATTAAGCAGGAAGGGATCAGTAGATTAGTTGCCTTGGCTGTATAGAGCTGGAAACGACAATGAGGAGGGAAGAAGCTGCTCGATTTAAATGTGACTGAATACAGTCAATTTTGGAGGAAAGGGGTAGTGAAGATCTATGAGCTTCTGTACAGAACAAATGTGGCACAGATCTTGCAGGCTAGAGGTGTGGTATTAAGTGGGATGAGATATGGAGCAGCTTGAGTAGCAAGGGGCCATGATGCACGGAAACATGCACTAAGGTGGACATGACAATGCCCAAGAGGTCTGACTTCGATCACCATTGGAGATAGAAACTTTGGTCAATTTAGAGTTGCACACAACAAAGGAAGAAATCAGTATATAGAGATTCACTGTCAAAAGTGGGGAGGTGAGATCACAGTCTCCATGCTAGCAACATACAAAAGGTGGTGGAGGTCAATCTAGAAAAAATCAGGAAAGAATCTATGTGAATTATGATAAATAACTTCTCTAATTTTCTTTTCATTTTCAAAATTTCTTTTTTGGAAGACAAAACTTGAAATCCAAAAATTAGAAAAATCTCCTATAAGCAAACAAACTTTTCGGGGGTTAGAGAGCATAGATCTGGGCATCCTTGTCAATGGGTTCTACTTTTCCTAATAATCTGAGTGATTGGCATATAAATTCCCTTTACCTTGTTGACGCAGGCGGGTAGCGGAATGGTGTTAATTGTGCGTGATTAGAAAAGAGGGAAAGTGAAAGAGTCGTAGGAGGAGAGGTTTCGCTAACAAAGAGAGACACCTCTTAGTTTAAATGAAAAAAAATATTATTAATCAAAACTGAATGCTTTACAAGAGCCTAAATCTATGTTTAAATAGGTTTAGAGAAAGAGAAGGTTTCTTAATGCTAAAAAAAATAACTAACTTTAACATAAATTTCTTAATAAGCAAAAAAGCAAAATAAATAAATAAATAAATTTTAACAAAAAAATAAACTAACTTTAACATAAATTTCTTAATAAGCAAGAAAGCAAAAAAAAAAAACAAACTTTAACGGAAAAAGTCAAAACTCTATTTTAGTGCATCTTCTTCTTGTTGCAGTCCAAGTAGATCACGTTTGCTATTAGATGCCCCTGCATCAGGCACCCCGGGTCGAGAAGAACTCGACCTCGAGTTCAAAGTAGACTTTTCTCCTTTTGCATAAGGGCTTAAATATTTGACGTTGGACACATCCGATGTTTTCATGTGGCTAGGGAGGCGCAACCGGTAAGCATTGTTGTTGATTTTTTTGTAGGATTTCACAAGGACCCACCTTCGCTCTTTTAGCTTGTTGTATTCTCCAATAGGGAAGCGATCACGGGTTAATATAATCTAAACCAAATCTCCAGCATCGAAAAGTACCTGACGACGATGATGATCCACTTGCTCCTTGTACTTAGCGTTACTTTTATTTAGGGCTTGCTTTACTTGTTCTTGGATATTTTGAAAATGCTTAGTCATCTCTTCTGCTTTATGGTTATGTTGTTTGTTGTGAGGGATGAGAGCTAAGTCTAATATGTCAGATGGATTCCGCCCATAAACTATTTCGAAAGGGATAAATCCGGTAGTTCTGTTCTTTGATCGGTTATAGGTGAACTCTGCTAGAGATAGCGTCATATCCCACTGTTTTGGCTTCAATCCCACTAGACACCTTAATAGGTTGCTTAGATTTCGATTGATGACCTCTGTCTATCCATTTGTCTATGGGTGATAGGCACTACTGAAATTAAGCTTAGTCTCCATTTTACTCCATAAGTACTTTCAAAATTGACTGATGAACTTGGTGTCTCGATCTAAGGTAATAGAATGAGGAATGTCGTGTAATCCAACCACATCTTTGAAATATAAGTGAGCAATTCGTGTTGCATCCATAGTTTTCCTGCAAGTCAAAAGGTGAGCCATCTTGGAGAACCTGTCAACTACTGCCAAAATAGAATCTGATGCCCTCTGAGTGCGGGGAAGTCCAAGTATAAAATCCATGCTGACGTCCATCTATGGAGCTTCGAGAATAGGTAGGGGAGTATATAAACCAACGTTAGTGGGAGTTCCCTTAGCTTGTTGACATATATAACATCGTGCTACAAAATGTGTTACGTCACTTCTCAATTTTAGCTGATAAAAATCCGATGATATGAGGGCTAATGTCTTATCACGATCGAAATGACTCTCGTTATGTAATTCTTCCAAAATTTGTCGTCGTAGTGAACAATCCTGAATGTATAGTTGTAGTCCTCGAAATAGAAAGCTATCGAGTATTATGTAATCATGACGAAGTCCTTTCGTTACTTCTTGAAAGATTTTACTAAAAGATGGGTCGGATACATAAAGTTTCGTAAAAGATTCAAACCCCGTAACTTTGGCTTTTATGGTGGTAAGGAAGATTGCCGGCTTAAGGCATCCGCTATACGATTTAGGACCCCCGCTTGGTGTTGGATAGTGAAAGTGAATTTCTGTAAATATGTCACTCATTTAGCATGTTGTTTGCTTAACTTGTGCTGCCCATTGATGTATTTTAAAGCTTCGTGTATGTGAAGAGGATGAATTCCTGCTGTATGAGATAGTGTCGCCAATATTTCAAGGATTGGATGATGGCGTAGAATTTGACATCATAAGTAGAGTAGTTCAGTTTAGAACTTATCAATTTTTCACTGAAGAAGGACACGGGTTGTCCGCTTTGACTAAGAACTCCGCCAATGCTAGTGCCAGAAGTATCACAATGTACCTCAAATACTTTTTCAAAATCTAGAAGTACTAAGACGGAAGCTTCGGTCATCATTTGCTTAATCAACTGAAAGTTGTTCTCAACCTCTTCAGACCATTTGAAAAATTTCCCTTTTAGACATTCGGTAATAGGGGCTGCTAAAGTGCTAAAGTTTTGGATAAACTGGCGATAGAAAGAAATTAATCCACGAAAACTCCGAACATCGTGCAAGGTCCGTGGTGTTGGCCATTTTAGGATGACGTCAATCTTTGAGGGATCCGCATGAACACCTTCCGTAGAGACAATGAATCCAAGAAAAGTTACTGATGTGGAGAAGAAAGAACACTTCTTCCGGTTAAGAAATAATTGCTCTGACTTCAGTTTCTCAAAAATCGCTTGTACATGCTCAAAATGTGATGACCAGGTTGGGCTATAAATAAGAATGTCGTCGAAGAAAATCACAACAAATTTACCTATAAAAGATCGTAGTATCTGATGCATGAATCTCATGAAAGTGCTCGGTGCATTGGATAATCCAAAAGGCGTGACTATCCACTCATATAATCCATGTTGCGTTTTGAACGCCGTCTTCCATTCATCGCCCGGCTTGATCTGAATATGATGATAACCACTCTTGAGATCTAATTTGGAGAAGACTTTTGCACATGCTAGCTGATCCAACATAGCCAATCGTCGAATCGGAAATCTATACTTCAAGGTAATTTTGTTGATGGCTCGACTATCCACACACATACGCCATGATCTGTCCTTTGGAATAAGTAGGGCAGGGACGGCACAAGGGCTCATGTTTTCTCGGAGGTATCCTCGTTCTAAGAGCTCCACCATTTGTCGTTGTAACTCTTCGACCTCCTTAGGACTGAGACGATAAGTTGGCCAATTAAGTAAGCTCGATCCTGGGATAAGATCAATCTGGTGCTGAAGGTCCCTCATGGGTGGTAGTCTGGAGGGAAGGTCCACAGACATTAGATCTGAAAACTCCTCAAGTAAATGTTGTACCTCCACTGGTAAATCTTATCCGGAGTCCGTTGTGTCTTTTGGGTGAGGTAGGAAGGTGTAGACAACCTTTTCTTGAGCTACTTCATTTGGAAATTAGGATATAGAGAGGAGAGAAGAGCTAGGGGATATCGATACTGGTGGAGAATCCTTTTGTTATGGGGCTAGCATGGTCTTCTTCGCTTGGAGGTGGAAGGTGTAAGTGTTCTTCCATCCATCATGGATAGCGCTACGGTCGTACTGCTAAGGTCGTCTCAATAGTATGTGACATGCATCCATTGACACGACGTCACACCATGCTTCATCAAAGTATTTACTGCCAATGGAAAAAGAAACAAGGCATCGCTGATCAACTATTACCTCGTTCTCCTTATTGAGCCAAGATAGTTTATACGATTTAGGATGACGATCTATCTTCAATTGTAACTTTTGCACAACTCCTCTAGATACCACATTCTCACAACTACCACTATCGATGATCATCTTGCATACTTTATCCGTAATGGTGCATAGTGTGAAAATATTTGTTCTCAACCAATCATCCTTAGCTTCTTCCTTGGGAGTGAGAAGTGTCTTACGATCAACTAGCGTTTCTTGATCATCTCTATAGAGGATCTCGTCATCGTTATCTTCGCCATACGCTGGATCGTTGGTTGCCTCATCGTCTTCTTCTTCAATTAGCATGTTTTCCCCTTTGGCGAATTTCTTACATTCGGGAGCCTTATGCCTGGTTTACCACAATGAAAACATTTGATAGTAGTTTTAGGAAGAACTTATGGTGTAGGTTGAGATTCCTGGGGGTGGACTGCTCGGTTGCTTCGAATCGGGGGCTTTCGAATTTGTTGCTTTTCAAGTACCAAGGCTCGTTGATGAGCTTCAAAAACTGTCAAAAAAGAGTGCAAGCTGAGGCTATCCTGAAAGTGTTGTCGCAAGCCTCCTAAATATCGTGCAATCAGTTGATCATCCGTCTTGTATAGATCATTCCGAGCAACAAGTTAGTAGAATTCTTCTGTATAATCATTTGATAGATCGGGCACCTTGTCTTAAATTATGAAGACGTAAAAACAATGATTGGATATAGCTGAAAGGAAGGAAGTTGACCTCACAGTTGCTTCTTCATCTTGTCTCAAGTGGTAATCTTGGTCTTGCCTTGCCTCTCACGTGAGCGCTTGAGTTGTTTCCACCAAGCTGAGGCTCGACCCTTGAGCTTGTGGGCGACAAGTTTTACTTTAATACGATCAGGGACTTCTTTGTATTGAAAAATTCGTTCAATTTCATCAAGCCAATCAATAAAATCTTCCGCATGTAAAATGCCAAAAAAACTCATGGAGATCAACGCGAAAACCAAGGTTTGCATATCGTTTAACATGCCCATGGGGACCTCGATGATATGGATTGTCAAGACTCACAGTAGAGTGTCGATCTAGTACCTCACGATCATCTGAATCTTGTGCAGCTAGCTGCTGGATTAGCTCCGTGACTTTCCTTCGTAGATCTTCGATGACCTCTGTTGAGGTGCAGCTTTCTCAATCGGAATCTGCCAATCACGTCCTCGTTGACCTTCCATGGATCTAAGGTTTGCGGATAGCGGAATGGACGCTAATTGTGCGTGATTAGAAAAGACGGAGAGCGAAAGAGTCGTAGGAGGGGTTTCGCTAACAAAGAGGGACACCTCTTAGTTTAAATGAAAATAAATATTATTAATCAAAATTGAATGTCTTACAAGAGCCTAAATCTCTGTTAAATAGACTTAGAGAAAGAGAAGGTTTCTTAATGCTAAAAAATATAAACTAACTTTAACAGAAATTTCTTAATAAGCAAGAAAGAAAAAAAATAAACAAATTTTAACAAAAAAATATAAACTTACTTCAACAGAAATTTCTTAATAAGCAAGAAAGCCAAAAAAAAAAAAAACTTTAACAGAAAAAGTCAAAACCTCATTTTAGTGCATCTTCTTCTTGTTACCGTCTTAGTAGATCGTATTTGCTGTTAGGTCTAAGTAGATCGTGTTTGCTGTTAGATGTCCCTGCATCACTTGTTAGGTGCATCAAATTCTACAGTGCCATTCTGTTTTCTGAGTGAATTGGTGCAGAAACTCTCTTTGCCTTGCTAGAAGTATTATTTTCTTCAACGTCAACTAATATAGACGTATCTTATGGAGGTGGAATAGTATCCATGTAGTTGACCCATAGTTGGGAGTAATGCCTTCATGAGTTTACTATTTATTTGCAGTTCTTTACAATGGAGCCTCTTGCTTGTGATCCTTCAGGCTTGCCTAAGTATCCTCCAAGTAAAGAGTTTGATGCAAAGAGACGGGAAGAGGAAACTCGAAGGTATGTACCCCCTGCTGATATAGATTTTATATGTCACTGTATTTTTTTGGTATTTACACCTTAATTTAGGGTGCTATCTAATCTCTTAGTACAAGTAGTGATGTTTGATTGGAAATTTACGATTTGAACCTGCAAGAGACTGTCCACGGCCAGAATCCCAATAGTGCTGTAGAAGAGCTGTGTTTATGCTAAACCAAGCGTAAGCTCAGTAATATTCAAGCTTGTTTATGGTCAAGTTTCAGCTAGACCTTTTCAGAGTTGGAGTCAGACAACTTCTCAAAGTTGGTTTAGTAAAAAGCTTTAGCTTATTTATGGGCTTTTCAATCTTATTTATACTTTACACAAACAAGTTAGTCCTACATATCAGTTTATTATAGGCTTATTAATCATAGTGGTTATAATTGAATTTGATCTTAGCATGTCTTTGTTCTTTCAGCAAATGTCAATTGGGAACTATCAGATGGTTTCTTGTGGATGTACATCACTTTGCAATGTAACTTGCATTTATATAGTGTCCGTGTGTTTATATTTATAATTTAGATTAATAGTTTAATTTTAATATGTGGATACCTTTGGCCTTATTGCGCAAGATCACAGAATCAAATCCTGTCGTCACCACCTTGCTAGAAAAAAAGATGCACATATATCTTAGCTTATTTGAAATTCTGCAGTAAACAAAATCAGTTTGGATGGCTCATTTTTGATATTTCCAACATACAAAACCTATTTTATGCTTGTTGCATTGACATTTTATGATTCATTATACAACACATCCAAATTCCAATTGAATTGTCAGTGTTTAGATTTTATCTTGTCACACACTTAGAGTTATCAGTTATAGGAGTATAGGTTTAGTCCCACATGGAAATCTACTTATTGCATATTATGTCAAAATCTCATATAGTGGCTTAGTTGCTCCCTTTTACATAACAAAAAAAAAAAAAAATGGAGGGTTTTCTTCTTCAGTTCACTTACTTTGAATTGTGAGTTTAATGTGACAATGCAACCTCCATTCCATCCGCCCTGGCATTACCTGATTTCTTCCATATTTTTCTTTTTGTTGCATTTCCCTCTTCCAGTCTCACCATTGCTAGTGAGTCGTATATAACTGTCGTATATAACTTAACTCCTCATATGTCCTTCTCCCCTTGTCCGTACCGTAACCTAATGCTTGTCTCAGAACCTACTGTCCTTGAAGCTTTGGACATTAATTCAGTCCTTCATATGTGTGTACTGGTTTTGTATTGGGTAATATAGTAGTTAGCAGCTTATTTATGGGTCATAAGATTTTCATATAATACTCACAATGCACAACAACGCTGCTGATACTTATACAGAATGATGGTATACTAGGGCTTTGGGATGATTGCTTGGTCCATGGAATAAAATAATATGCTTCAGGTATATGTTTACTATTTTACAAGGATTTAATTGTAAGTGTATGTAGATAATGCCACCTCGTCTACATTTGATTATATGGTTTGATATTGTACCAGCTGCATGAGGCTTGAGTTCTCTCCACCACCTTATTTTTAATGTGTGTCTGTTGAATTATATTCTTCACTAATTCTGATTCTTATCATCACTGTCACAAATGTGTTTTGTTTAGGCACCTAGTGTCTTATAATTCTTAGCCAACCATGCTGGACCTGGATAGTCTGAATGATTTCCTATCCTGGCTTTTCAGTACGACTAAGATAAAAATATTATGCCCAGAAGCTTTATAATCTGTACATTCTATATCATATTCATATCGTGAATGGTTGATGTGAAACATATGCTGATGAAGTTTGATTTAATTTATTATTAGGGCTATAGAAGCAACTTGTCTAATCATGATTTGAAATTTCATACAATTTTGTCAAAATGTATCATTTTGATAAATTACTGAAATTTGATATTGATAAGCTAATCTTTCCTGTATTGCTTTTTCTGATTATATCGATAAGGTCTGGAGTACCATACCAAGCCAGTTGACACGAATAGAGTTTACTATTACACTTGTTGACTGACATGTGAAATGATCGACATCAACACCAACATAGGAGCGGTGAAAACCAAGAGGGAGAAAAGAGAGATTGAGGGAGAGGAAAGAAGTTACTGAAGAGAGGAGGGAGAGGGGTACAGGAGTGAAGGGTAGGGTAGGCTGCTATTGTGTGTGACAATGGTTGTTGTGGACAAGCAAAGGCAAGGGATCGAGCTAGGAATCAAGGAGTGAAGTGAGAGAAAATAGAAAATTTGGTAATTCCTAACCTTATAAAAATATAACTAGCCTAACTAAATAGGTGGAACTAAACTATTCTATATATAAACTTATTTTAGTTTTAAATAGGGCAAAATAAATCCAAATTGAGTCCCGTCTGACCCCACTTAATTCTAATCATCATTTCTATTTAATAAGCTCAACCTATCCTTAAACCAATTTGCACTAGGTTCCAAAACACAAAATATTTGTTTGATTTTAGCTCAATTAGTTAGCTAAGAAATTTTAAAAGATTAAAAATATAAAACTTACTGCAATAAAATTTGGTATTTAAAATAAGTTAAGTTTTTTTTGTGTATTTTAATTTTTGTGATGTTGGAAAAGGCCAAGAGAGATTATGCTAACATA
This sequence comes from Wurfbainia villosa, assembly GCA_025175895.1. Lineage (NCBI taxonomy): Eukaryota > Viridiplantae > Streptophyta > Magnoliopsida > Zingiberales > Zingiberaceae > Wurfbainia > Wurfbainia villosa. The sequence goes on from CM045992.1 coordinate 3,172,554, forward strand.
TCGTGCCAAGCTTCTCCTTCTTTGTGTTTTTTCTCAATTTGGTTTGAGCGTCAAGAAACAACTAGGCTACAATATGACATGATTTCAAATCTCGTGTTGTGCTAGGTGAAACGGTTGAAATATATCATTCTGGTTAATTATCGAAACTCAATACCAAAGTTCAAAATTTCAAGCCATGTGATAGTTTTGGTTTTTTGATTGAAAGATACTGTGTTAGTATTGTACTGATGCTCTAATGCATTGTGTTGGTGACAAATTAGAGGTTGAAGAAGAAAGGAGATGAATCAAAAGGATACATTGTTTGTACCGACTGGTATTGAGTTTCGATAATGATATATTTCAATCATTTTGCCTGATATTGTACAAGATTCAAAATCATGCTCGATATAGACGATGTCTTCTTTCTATGCTTCATCTCCTTCTTCAATTCCCATCCATTATTAGCATAATGCATCGAAACATTAGATATCGAAATAGTATCGTTCTAGTCAAAGATTGAAACTTCAGCATGACTCAAGATTTTGAACCTTGTGGCACAACACATTCATTAAATACAAATTTATTTGATTAAATTAAAAAATATTTTTTTTTTCGTTTATTATTTTTAATTTATTTCATTAGAATATCATTTAAGATACATTATGATTGCAATAGGTGTGTGTTGGCAAGGTCAAATTATTTTTTTTTTAAAATACAATTTTTAAAATTGAGTATTATTTTGTCAAAAAAATTATGAATCCGAAATATTTAAATTTAATTGATTTGAGTCCAAGTCTAGTTTAGTATTTTTATTAGAAATTTTATGCTTATAAGATTAAATAAATTTATTACGAAATTTAAAATCTAATTTAAACTAAAAATATAAACTATATTCTAAAATTTGAAAAATCTTTAATCTCTCTATTTTTTTGTCCACTACAATAACTGTAGTTACGAAGAAACAAAACCAAACTAAAATTAAACTTTAAAATTTTGAATTATTTCACTACATCCAAAAGATTTAATTAGGTTTTATCAAACAAAATATAAAAAAAATAAAATAATATTTAATTCACAAAATTCTTATCAAATAAATAATTTTCATCAAACACAGTATATGATCATTTCAAACGAAATTACATTAACAATGATAGCCTCTTGCGTGTTCAAATTTGACATTGTTCTAATGTTGTAGAATTCGAAAGCAAAACATGTCCCATTTTATGGAGTACTAGAGAATGACTCATTTTCTCGTTACTTAAGCAATGTACTCCAAAAGTTGAATAGCTTATAAGTGTAAATTATTATAAAACAAAAAAAAAACTTACCAGTGACTGAAGCTAAAATTTAAAACTTAAAATGTTTACAAGTACTTCTAAATCTGAACACCAAGTAATCAAATTAATTAACAAATATAAATAGACAAACAAACATGTGTTAGCAATCTAATTAATATCAAGCAAACAAGTAAATTGCAATGAGAAGTTGGTTAAAAATTACAATTTATATTAAGAGAAATTAGTTATGTTATTATTAATAATTTAATTAAATAACTATTAAATTCGTACTGACACATCACGATTTGGTACCAAAATCATGTGGTTCTAATCAGAAATTGAAATTCTGACGTAGCTTGAAATTTTAAATCTTGTTGATGAGTGTTATGTCACATTGACAATCAACACTCATTGCTATGTTGCGAGATGTGTTAAGTTGAATTCAAGTAATGTTTATATATTTTTTTGTTTGCATAGCAGAATTGAAATTAGTGGGATAAAGCTTCGTGGTTATTGTTGTCGTTGTATAACAGTATTGAAATTATATCATTATAGATAGGGCAAAAAGTCCAGTATCAAATATTATTTTAGACCCACTCTTAGGTATACAACATCTCTTCTTTTTATTTCCTTTCTCTTTTCACTCCCAATTTGCCACTGATTTGATATGTTAGTACGCGAGTTCACCTGCATGATTCCCTTGTGACACAAAGTTCCCTTGTGACACAAAGGTGATATTCCCTTGTGAGACAAAGGTGATATGGATGGCTCCCTGGGGCTCAATCCATAATACACACAGCTGGTCTTCTAGGCTATAGTACAATAATGCAAGCTGGTCCTAGGTAATAATACATAAAGCTGGTCCTATAGTACAATAGGATCTGGAGCGCTTAACTTGCAACAACCTGAAGGATATATTATCCTTTCTCAATGACTACCTCTGCATTTCAGCAAAGACAGATCGGTTATTCACCTCTCTTGAATTATCTGAAAAATTATGGGCCAAAATGCTAGGCGACCTAGGAAGTTGCATCAAACAGGCGTTTCAAGAACGACATCAAGGCAATACTGTTGGTGTCTTTCCTCGCATCTTATTTGCCTACAGATATTTGGAAAATGAATGCAAAGATGCTGCCTTCAAACGAGCTATGAAAGATCTGTCCTTTTGCAGCAATATTCCTATTCTCGGTTATTACAAACGTCTTGATAAACGAATGGGCGTCCGCAAATCCCAAACCTTTCGAAGCAAACCTCACCCTTCCCATGCTCGAATTGAGCGCCGCAAACATCTCATCAAAAACAAAAAATGCCATTGTTTTCTCTGTGGCGAGGAAGGACATTTTGCCCGAGAATGCCCTAATGACCGGCGTAATGTGAAACGTGTCGCTATGTTTGAACAACTGGATCTCCCTGATGATTATGATATAGTCTCGGTCCAAGATGGTGAAGATCCTAGTGATGCAATATTCAGCCTCTCCGAAGACGAGGGCCTCGATGATCTCCAGCACACTCTGAATCCTCTATTTGCCCATGAAACCATTTATATGCTCAAAGAATGCGGAAAGACGTGGTGGATAGGCCCAGAAACTGGCTACCGAAATATGGTTCAAGTATCTCAACAACAATATGAATGTCACCACATATGGGAAATCAACGAAGACATTGACTAGACTTTTGATTACTCAAGTAAGACTTCAGTGATTGACTGATGCCTTGCAAGAGTTGGACGCAAGGGGTTTTTATAAGGGCGAGGATGAAGAGATAAGAACCGGGTACGCAAGGGGCCCTATCGCATTCTTATCTTCTTCCACCAAGATTCTCTTGTGACACAAAGTTGACACAAAGGTGATATTCTCTTGTGACACAAAGGTGATATTCCCTTGTGACATAAAGGTGATATGGTTGAGTAATTCACTTCTGGTCAGGATATTCAATGGGGCGAAGTCCTTGTGCTTTTGTATCTCACTATTTAATTGCTTAGTTTCACTATTGGCCATTTATACTTCCTAAGGATAAGGTAAGTCCCGAGGGTGGCAGGTAGCTAAGTTCGTAAGACCATAAGTCCATTGGCAAGACAATATCATTTTCTCTTAAGAAGTCTGTAATGTCCAAGCGATGGGAAGAAGCAATTGAAGAATGATATACTAAATCACATACTTCAAACCTAGAATATCTTGATCTTGCTGAAACACCAAAGCCATCTTCAAAAGAACTAGCTCATAATCTTAGTATAGTATACGACCGAGTTTGTCTGTCTAGCAGAGTTCACCTTAAAAACTTTAAGACCTTACTTGAGAAAATAGCCAATCTAGAACAAGAAGTCCACCAACTAAGGTCATCACTCCAAAATCTAAACACCTTACTTCTTGATAGCAAACCTTTAACCAAGCAGGAGCTCAAGGAGTTAATTACCGAGATTACAAGACAACCAAAGCTTGTGGAAGAAGAAGCTCTGCGTCTCACCTTAAACCTAAACCAGAAGCTTCAAAAGGTGGAAACGTTACTAGCAAAATTGGAAGGCTTTATGCTCGGATGAACTACGTCACAACCAAAGGAACAAAATCTTACAAGGAAGTCATTCAAGCTGTTAAAAATATTGATCCTCCAGCACTTGGCTTTCTAAAACCAAGTGATTTTCAAGGAGTCGCCAGTACCACTAGTGCCTTAATCAAACAAAATAACCTTCAAATTCAATTATTGACACAGATAGCTGAAGAAGTGAAAGGAATCCGAAGTGATTTGAAGACCCTCTTAGAATGGCAACAAACGGGAACCAGTAGCGGAACTCTTTTTGAAGCGTTACTTACAAAACTACAAAACCTAACGCTTGGACCTAAAGAAGCCCCAAAAGAGGCAAGAGGCAAAATTTTGGTGTTCAAGGATCCGCTTAAAATCCTCGCAGAAGAAAAACAAAAGGCAAGAAAATGATGACCAACACACAAAATGAAAGAACACCGACTCCCACCCCCCTGATTGAAGACCAGATTCGCAACTATAGGCGAGGACAATGAAGAATATACAATGCCCAACAAGCTGCCAGACGAGTTGGCAGACTAATTACCGGACGACCTGCAGTGGCAAATACCTTGGAACAACAAATTGATCCTCAGGTACAATTGCAACTTTCTATGCAAGAGCGAGCTGCAATAGCACCAGCTGAGGTGCTTTATCATTCCCGACAAGATGATGCACATCATCGAGTCTATATGCATAGATCTGAGGAACCAATATTATGTACTTCCAATCAAGTTGATCGATCCTTTATTCAAGAAGAAAGTTTTAATCAATTACAACGAAGCCAGATGCAATACATTCATCTCGGTGCCCTCCAAGTACGTATCCAAATTCTACACCGACATGAGGAAGGTACACTGGCTCTTATTCTCTTCCGGGATAACAGATGGCAAGATGATAGGTCGATTATTGCTACCATGGAGGTCGACTTAACACGAGGCAGTCATCTTATATATGTGATTCCTGATATTATGATGACAATAGGTGAGTTTTTCAGGAATATTCAACTATCCATATTAACTCGTGGATATGATTCATGGCGAAATGGAGAAGCTAATTTATTGATTACAAGGGGTATGATTGGCCGGCTCTCCAATACTCCAAATGTTGCCTTTGCATATGAAGTACAAGGAGTAGTTGATTATCTTACCAGCCACGATGTTCATGCACTACCAGACTGACGTTATTCAACAGAACAATTGCGAAGCATGAATTGGGTTATCTGACCAACACAGGTGATTATCCCAATGCAACCGTCAGAAGTTAGTAGCCGCAATCTAATTGACGGAAGGATATCGGTTAGTTTTCATAATTATTCCACAACATTAACTACTCCTATTGAGTATGATGATAAAGATGAAGAATTGTGCGAACATACAATTGCTGTATTATTACAAGAAGAAATAAAAATCCAGTACAAAAGACTATCTGAGAAGGCAAAAATTCCTGAACAAAGCTTCGAAGGAGCAGCTGGATATGGCCTCTTTTTCACTCGACGGAGACACAATTGAACCAAATGGCCGATTATTAGTACCTACAGGAATAGCTATGGCAATACCTACAGGGTATTGTGGGCATATCACAGCAAAAGCAGGTATGACATTACATCTTGGTATTCTTGGTACAGGAATTCTAGATAACGACCACCATAATGAAGTACAAATACTCCTGTTCAATCATACAAAAAGACCAATTGTCCTTCGAGCAGGACAAATGGTAGCTCAGATTATAATATGCGCGGTTTCAAAAGTGGAATTCCAGGAAGTAGAAGAATTTGCAACTTCTTCAGTACCAACTGAAGATATATTTCAAAAGCTATTAAGCTATTACCCCAAGAAAAATCTGAATCATCCAACCAAGGACACCTAGTACGTCTACAGATACGAACTGAAGTAGAATCTTTGATAAATAACTTTTTGTCACAATTAGACCATGCAGAGGATACAAGCCCAGGGGCTACTGTACCTCAGTCCATGTGCCTAAGTGTGGACCAAGAAGGTTATTTTGAAGAAGATTTCGGAACTCGGTATGATGATGACTATGCTGAATATGAATATGCCGACCATGATTATTATGAAGAAGAATTTCTGGCAGTAGTTGAAGAAGAAGCACCACCAGAAGAAGGATGGGAAATAGATTACCCTCAACTGGCACAATTAACGGAACATATATATTCTTCTTCTGCCGTATCCAACTACTGACCACCCCCTGATACTACCATGGGCCCTTCAAATTACCCCCCGCAACAAACCTAGAGGCTGGACCAAGTACCCGGCCAACATTTGAAGGATATCATGATGGGCGATTTCGACGAAAAGAACAGAATGAATGGTGGAACTTACCCTCAGTGTTTCACCAAACTGGTGCTATATTTGTCATCCCAACTCAACTTGGGCACTTTGATGAAGTATTCATGCGATGGGAATGATGCGCACGAACGCGACCTCAAATCTCGCGACGGAGACCGTCGAGGACTCAAAGCGCGCGATCGTACTCAACACCTGCAAATGCACAAATGTCGTCAAGTAATAAAGATTATCGATCCCACAGGGACTGGGATTCGAATATCAATATACTCAGTGGTTGTAATTGTTCGGACGTAACTCTAGGGGGTTTCGATTGGTGAGGGCTGTCGGTGGACTTAACTCTATACGGTGTCACACGGAGGAGGAAAGGAGTGTGCCGAGGTCTTCAAAGGTGATTCTAGGACTTCGGTTTCGCTTGTGCATCACAAATTGTCAATTGGCGTTGTCTAGACATTTAGCTATGGTTTTGTGGAAGAGACATCATACACTCTCCCGCAGAGCTGCCGCATGTACCGGGAGTTATCTCCGCCTAAAAGGACAGAATAGACGGTACGAGGATGCCAAATCAATCCCTACGGTGAACCGTTTCCGGTTCCATCGCACCCTTCTACCCACAGTTATAGGAGATCAGATTTACCCCTAGGTTCTTTATATAAAATCCCCTAAATCTTAGATACGAGGGCTGTCACCCCTCATATTGCCTAAGCACAACAGATAGAAAACCAAACACGCATATATATAGTAAAAACAACTACCAATTGTCAAATCAAACTCATAGGCAGAATTTAACATGAACCAACATTGTATGTGTACATAAGTTACTTCCTAATCTTAGAATCGAAAGTACTACTCCATGTATATAAAGGAAGAATCACAAAGCATGTTTATGTTTGAATACATAAGGAATAAAACGCAGGAATAAAGATTTACAATGCTTTCGTAGTCTTCTCTCCGGCGTTGAAGTGCAAGGCGTGGACCTCCGGCGGCGTTCCTCCTCCCTGTTGCGAGTTACCGAAGCTTTTTAGGGCTTCGGCGTACCGTCCTTGCCGTCGTGCCTCCCCCCTAGGGTTTGGGTGGAGCCATCCTTATATAGACATCGCCTCGGACCGCTGCAAAATCCGGAAAAAGCCTTAGTCACTTGCAATCAGTCGGGCCGCCCTGCACGTGGGTGTGACTGGTCTTGATCTCGCCCATTGGACACGGTGTGAATCCACACATACTGGCCGTGTCCCACTCTGTCTAGGCTGAAATGTCCTTCTTTTGCTCAAGCACGTCTTTTTCACCCGAAATGCTAACCTGCACACAAAAGTACAACGAGCAGACCTCCGAACCAGAAAATAGGAAATGCTTGCAAAATAGAGTAACATATGCATGAAACTAACACAAAATGAAATGAGATGTGAGTGAAAACTACTCCTAAAATCCTATATGTTTTGCTCACATCACTTCCTCTAGACTTAAATCTTTGCTTGTTCTCAAGCAAACCTCAGTGCCATGAAATTTTTAAAAAGATATTGTTCCATAATTAGCATGTTAACTAAATTTATCAAGTGGTATTTGCAAAATAAATATGTTCTAGAAATTCACTAAGTTAGCTCCTTGTGCTCGTGCTAAGCGAACCATTCTTAGGGGATGCCCGTTCCATGGTGAGTTAAGTCGTCACCCCATAGCTTTTCTAAGGTTTCCGGCTCTTAGGCACTTACCTGCCCAAAGCGAGGGTCGTTCCTTAGATCTAGCATAAAGTCTCAAAGGCGTGTTTGGTATTGAGAGAAATTAGTAGGTGTTTCCCCAATAACCTAACTCGGTCTCAAAGGGGCACCTAGCCATTTCCACCCACGACAACTGTTTTTTATCCCTCATAATCTTTTTTTTCTCTTCTCGTTTTTTTTTCATTTCTTTTTTTCTCTTTTTCTTTTCTCTCTTTTATTTTTTTCGGCTCACTGGGATTTTGATTTTTCCAAATGAGCTTACACAATCCGAGCATCTCCAGTAACTAAAATGCTAAACCTAGAATCACCTATGGATTCTAAAGTACTAGACTATTGAAGTGAATCATAACTAGGTATGTACTAGATTCTCCCTTTTAGAATGTTCGACATGTGTAAGTGCAAAAATAAAGCTAACCAATGTAAGTCTAGAACATTCAATAGAGTGAATAAAATAAAATACCACGAGATAAATGAAGTTAAGATACCTATGGGAACAACTGATGCAAACAACTTTCAAAAATACTATTGAGGTAGCTTTACAGGTAACAAAAATTAAGTACTGAAAGAAACTCAACAACCCATGCATGAATAAATGAATGAAAATACCAGAAAAGAAACTACTGCTAGGAAACAAAACAAAAATAAACTTTGGGGTCTCCCCTCAGACTTAAATGAAAATATATCTCTAATATGGTGGACGAGGTGGAAAGTCTGGGAGCCTCGACATCTCTGGATCCTGGGAGAACTTGCCGCTGAGCCGCTGATGCCATATGTACATGTGGTCGATCTGAGAGTTGGTGGATGCAACGGCTGCTCGGTGCTCCTCCTCCCTAGCCCACTGCGCCTGCTGGGCATGCATGTGCTGCCGCATCTCTCTACGGTAGGCGGCCTCATCCTGGCGACGAACAACCTCCTCCTGGAAGTATATGCGGGTCTCGTCGTAGAACTCCTCAGCCCGCTGGAAATGCTCTCGGAATCCCTGGAACTCTGCCTGCTGGTAGGTGCTTTGCTCCTCCCATCGCTGCCTCTGCGTCTGCTGCTCAGTGTAAATGTCGTCGAGGCGCGATCGGAACTCCGAGAAATCATAGGCCGACGTACCTGCATCCTGCTCAAAAGTAGAAAAAGGTGGTGGTGCAGATGCAGGCTCATGTCGGCGTGGACTAGGTGGGCTCCTATGGATGTGTGGACTAGAGGGAGAGTGATACAAAAGTGGAGAGATGGGCGCCGATGTGGATGGTCCCTCATGTGGAGGGGACTCCACTATCAGGTCCAAGCGTCAGTTGGCGCGTATAGCGATGGTGGTACGATCCGAGTTGGGGAGCCTAAGGGTCGTCAGATTTTTCCTTACAAAGCATAAGGAGTCTCCTTCTCTTACAATCATTTTCATGGCCATGCACACTTCTAGGTCGATCCTAGGGCTCCCCTCTATACTCTCTAATGCTGTGTAATCGTACCCCATCCTATAGTAAATGTGGGTAAGTAGGTCTCCCATATTAATCTCTCCTCGTGTTGCTTTGCCCATCTTTACTAAGTGTCTGATGAAGTGGGACCCTACATCGATGCTACTCCTTTCTTGTAGCATATTCCATAGGTAAATCAGCTCGCTAGCTCTAACTACACCGTCACTCTCCTCATGGCGAAATATGGTACTGGCCATGATGCGGTGGAGGTATCGGAAAATGGGGTTTTAGAGGCGCGACGCTTTGGCCCTAGATGGGTCATAAGCGTGCTCCCCCGTCAACTCGGTCCAACATTCCCGAGAGTTGAACCCAATAGGGGTTCTTCTCTCTCTCCCACTCGGCAAGCCAAAGCATAAGTTTCATTGGTGAAGGGTCCACTCATGCTCAATGTTAAAAAGCCTAAAAGTTATCCTACCCTCCTCGCTCTCTCTACCCGTTAAAATTTCCGCCTCTAATGAACTCAAAAATTCTAAAACTATCCTAGGGTAGATTAGGTGCCTTATTCCCATAATCTCTTCCCACTCCATTTTTGCAAATAGGGCTTGCATATCACCCAACAACCCTAAAGACTTTAGCAAATCTTCATCTAAGTACCTAGTAGTAGTAAGTTTACGAGTAGAGAGCATATTATATCTATTTCTTTGTTCATTATTGCGAAAAAGAAGAGTGAGTAGGGCGTTACCCTCCTCCGGAGCTTGAGGGGCGTCGACTCTCCTTGTTCGTCGCTCCGAGGCGTCGGATCGGAGTGCTACATGCTTGGTCCTCCTCATCCTTGCTTCTTTTGGCTTCCTTAGAGGTTAAAAATGCTTCTAGATGGTGGGGAAGACGAAATCACACGGCTAGGGCAAGAGCTTTTGAAGCACACGGCGCAAATGGGGTGAAAACACACGGCTGACCTCTTTTAATCTCGCGCGACACGGCCGTGTGAAAACACACGGCCAGGCCGTGTTCGCCTTGGGTCAGTCAGGCACGACCGTGGGAAAACACACGACCAGGCCGTGTGTCCCCATTTTTCGCCCATTTATGCACCTCGGTCCAAATTTTCTCATACACTTCGCCGTGTAGGCTAATATGGATTTCATTTTTGCCTAGCAAAGTTCTTTTCTAGTCCTAACTTTAAATGAGATGGATATCAAAACTAAAATCTAACAAATGCATGCAATACAATCAAGGGGAAATCTAAAACTAAACTTGGGTTGCCTCCCAAGAAGCGCTTTGTTTAAAGTCTTTTAGCTCGACCTTATTCCTACGTTTTATTTGAGGCGTTTGAATCTTGCTCGTGGGGGAGCAAGATATTTGCTCACCTTATGCCTCCTCCCTTGTGATCCCTTATCACCATATCTCTTAAATTTTACTCGTGGAGGGGTAAGATATTTATTGGCTGCCTTCCTTGGTTCGAGAGTGAACATGCTTATCTTTAAAGAATCATCAGGAGTTTGGTCATGATATTCTGTTTCATCCATATGCTGTAAATAATGTAACTCACCATAAATATTCTCACCAAAAGATTTATTAGCAGATTCTATCATGTCGAATGAAATTTTATCATTACAAATCACTAGGTGGGCTTTGTTATTGGTAACTAAAGTTTTGGTGAGGGTTAAGGCAAGCTCTTCTAGACTCTTGAGGTTAGGAGGTGTTTTGATTGAAGCAATGCACTCCTCGATTAAAGTATCAATTATATAATCCTCAAGTTCTCCTTCTAGTGGTGATTGATTGAATTGTCCTTCTTTACTTCCAATGTCATCTACGTCCTCCTCATCCATTCGCTCAAAGTGAGTCTTTGTCATATTAGGTTTAATCCAGTCATCAAAGTCACCTTCTAGTCGTTTGGTTTCTTCTCTTGCTAGATCTCGTTCCATAATCTCCACAAATTGTTGGCTATGCTCTTCGCATTCCCTAGTAAAATTATCTAGCGGGGCTTCTAAGTGGGGACTTGGTTCTGGATAAAATTTGCATGGTGACTCATAGCTCTTGTTCTCATTTTGGAAACAATATTGAGTCTCTGTCTGTGAATGCCGCCGTTGGAATTCAGCGTTCACCGCTTGTTCTGTTTGAATGAAATCTTCCATCATCTGCTCAAGTCGGGATTTAGGCGGACAATATTGAGGGTTTAAGTACCCAGGGTCATAACTATATGAATAGGAATCATGTTGTGGCCACTGGTTGTAATTGTAGGTGACATTTTGTTGTTCAAATTGTGAAGGTTCGAATATATCTGGACAATCGTTAATGGTATGTCATGTTTTACCACAATGTTCACAATAAATATTACCAAAACTTACAACATTAAAATTAACCATAATCATGAGTAAAAGCATGCATTGTTATATGTAGGAAATTATAAATAAAGAAAGAGCAACTGAATAAACAAAATTGAAATAAAATAAAATAAAATAAAATAAAACAAGAAAAGTAAATCTATCTTAAGTCCGATCCAATTATCCACTGTTCGGTTCGATATCAAATAGATCAGTCCCCGGCAACAGCGCCAAAAACTTGATGCGCACGAACGCGACCTCAAATCTCGCGACGGAGACCGTCGAGCACTCAAAGCGGTCGCTCGCGCTCAATGCCCACAAGTGCACGGATGTCGTCAAGTAATAAAGATTATCGGTCCCACAGGGACTGGGATTCGAGTACCAATATACTCAGTGGTTGTAATTGTTCGGACGTAACTCTAAGGGATTTCGATTGGTGAGGGCTGTCGGTGGACTTAACTCTATACGATGTCACACGGAGGAGGAAAGGAGTGTGCCGAGGTCTTTAAAGGTGATTCTAGGACTTCGGTTTCGCTTGTGCATCATAAAACAATGTTGTCAATTGGCGTTGTCTAGACGTTTAGCTATGATTTTGTGGAAAGGACATCATACACTCTCCCGCAGAGCTGTCGCATCTACCGGGAGCTATCTCCGCCTAAAAGGACGGGATAGACGGTACGAGGGTGCCAAATCAATCCCTACGGTGAACCGTTTTCGGTTCCATCACACCCTTCTACCCACAGTTACAGGAGATTAGGTTTACCCCTAGGTTCTTTATATAAAATCCCCTAAATCTTAGATACGAGGGCTGCCACACCTCGTATCGCCTAAGCACAGCAGATAGAAAACCAAACACGCATAGATATAGTAAAAACAACTAACAATTGTCAAATCAAACTCATAGGTAGAATTTAACATGAACCAACATTGTATGTGTACACAAGCTACTTCCTAATCCTAGAATCGAAAGTACTACTCCATGTATATGAAGGAAGAATCACAAAGCATGTCTATGTTCGAATACATAAGGAATAAAACGCAGGAATGAATATTTACAATTCTTTTGTGGTCTTCTCTCCGGCGTTGAAGTGCAAGGCATGGACCTCCGACGGCGTTCCTCTTCCCCGTTGCGAGTTATCGAAGCTTTTTAGGGCTTCGGCCTGCCGTCCTTGTCGTTGTGCCTCCCCCCTAGGGTTTGGCGGAGCCATCCTTATATAGACATAGCCTCGGACCAATGCAAAATCCGAAAAAAACCCTAGTCACAAGAACTGTGCCGCCACACGGCCAGGTTTCCACACTACCGCCAAGCCATGCGGCCCCTGGTGCCGATTCGCCATTTGACACGGGCGTGTGAATCCACATGCCTTGGCCATGTCCCACTCTGTGTCTAGCTACGAAATGTCCTTTTGCTCCGAAAACGCGTCTTTTTCACCCGAAATACTAACCTGCACACAAAAGTATAACGAGCAGACCTCTGAACTAGAAAATAGGAAATACTTGCAAAATAGAGTAACATATGCATGAAACTAACACAAAATGAAATGAGATGTGAGCGGAAACTACTCTTAAAACCCTATATGTTTTGCTCATATCAGGGAATCCATCGCAAAAAACTTGGTCTCCTTACAAAATTTCACCGATGCCCAGACAAAAATAGAATTTATTGAAAATCTGCTGGGTGAAGCTGAAAAATTAGCATGGATACAATGGCGTATGAGTTACCTTGAGGAGTATCAACTTCTCCTTAATAATGCTGATGGTGCCGGAGGTACCCAAAACATATTGTCTCAAATTCGGATGGTTTTCAAATTAGAAGACCCTTTTCAGGGATCTACACATATGCAAGATGAAGCCTATAAGGATCTGGAGCGCTTAACTTGCAACAACCTGAAAGATATATTATCCTTTCTCAATGAGTACCTCCGCATTTCAGCAAAGACAGGTCGGTTATTCACCTCTCCTGAATTATCTGAAAAATTATGGGCCAAAATGCCAGGCGACCTAGGAAGTCGAATCAAATAGGCGTTTCAAGAACGGTATCAAGGCAATACTGTTGGTGTCTTTCCTCGCATCTTATTTGCCTACAGATATTTGGAAAATGAATGCAAAGATGCTGCCTTCGAACGAGCTCTGAAAGATCTGTCCTTTTGCAACAATATTCCTATTCCCGGCTATTACAAACGTCCTGATAAACAAATGGGCATCCGCAAATCCCGAACCTTTCGAGGCAAACCTCACCCTTCCCATGCTTGAATTGAGCGCCGTAAATATCTCATCAAAAACAAAAAATGCTATTGTTTTCTCTGTGGCGAGGAAAGACATTTTGCCCGAGAACGCCCTAATGACCGGCGTAATGTGAAACATGTCGCTATGTTTGAACAACTGGATATCCCTGATAATTATGATATTGTCTCAGTCCAGGATGGTAAAGATCCTAATGATGCAATATTCAGCCTTTCCGAAGACGAGGGCCTCGATCTCCAACACACCTTGAATCCTCTATTTGCCCATGAAACCATTTATATGCTCAGAGAATGCGGGAAGACATGGTGGATAGGCCCAGAAACTGGCTACCGAAATATGGTTCAAGTATCTCAACAACAATATGAATGTCACCACATATGGGAAATCAACGAAGACATTGACAGTCAGCATGAAGCCTGTAAATGCTGTAAACACCCAACTCAAAGGCGACATCAAAGTCATTGTCCCTTATGCAAAATTACTGCATGTGGCATGTGCAGTCTCTACTATTATAACAAAAAGACGCCCGTTGTTATAATACCCGCAAGGTACGATACTTCAAATTTAGTCTTTGAACAACAAAATTATATTAAGCAATGTGAAGCAGAGATAAAACGTCTGCAATGTCAACTAGATGCACAAGAAATAGAGAAAAAGGAATGCAACCAAATTCGGGCTGATGTTATTCAGATAGCCCAAGAAAATCAGCAATTACAGAAGGAAAAATAAGAATTATTGGGCAAATATCAAGAATTAATCCACGAAAATATGGAGTTGGATAGACTCGTCTTGGAAAAGGAAGACTTGCGAAAGGAAATAAAACAATTACAGGAGCAAAAAAATAAAGAAATACTTCCTATCGAAGAAGATCTCCATGTCCTGCTCCAAGAATACAAAATATGCACACTTCCTGAACAACCAAGACAGGCAAGAAGAGGAAGAAACATGTTATACAACCTCAAGGTCAGTTTTGAGATACAAAATTTGCCCCGCTTTCAGCTCAATGCTATACTCGACACAGGAACCACAACATGTGTCGTAGATTAAGACTCCATTCCTGCAACTGCACTCGAAGACAACCCATTTATCGTGAACTTCAATGGTATTTCCTCTAAAGCTATAGCTAAAAAGAAATTAAAAGGAGGGAAGATGATGATTGAGTATAATGCATTCAGAATTCCCTATACTTACTCTTTTCCTATGAAGTTAGGGGAAAATATCCAAATGATTATCGGATGTAACTTCATCCGAGCCATGCAAGGAGGCCTTCGCATTGAGGGCAATCAGGTAACCTTCTATACAAATTTGACAATAATAGAAACATCTCCTTATGTCTCTGCTGCAGCTATCCCTGAGCTAGATCTGGAAGAAAATAAATATATTCAAATTCAAGACATGATTAGCTATGCAAGCACCGCTCAAAGTGCAGATGGTTTTCTCCAAAAATTTCATACTATCATCACTGAATTAAAGCAGCAAGGCTATATCGGAGATGACCCTCTGAAGCATTGGAATAAGAACAAAGTCCTCTGTCACCTTGACATTACCAATCCAGATTTAACCATCGAGGATCGACCACTCAAGCATGTGACTCTGGCCGTCAAAGAAGCTTTTACCAGACACATTAAAGCATTATTAGCTATTGGAGTTATACGCCCCAGTACAAGCCGGCATCGAACTACAGCCATAATTATACACTCAGGTACTTCTATCGATCCAAAAACCGGCCAAGAAGTCAAAGGGAAGGAGCGAATGGTTTTCAACTACAAACGATTGAATTATCTGACCCATAAAGATCAATATAGCCTTCTTGGGATTAACACAATCCTCAAAAGGGTCAGCAACAAGAAGATTTTCTCTAAATTTGACTTTAAATCGAGCTTCCATCAGGTGGCTATGCACCCAGATTCGATTACATGGACAACCTTTTAGGTACTTGACGACTTATATGAATGGCTCATAATGCCCTTTGGCCTAAAAAATGCCCCTGCTATATTTCAACGAAAAATGGATAATTGCTTCGCCGGTACGGAGGCCTATATTGCTGTGTATATTGATGATATTTTAGTATTCTCTGATTCAGAAGCTGAACATGAAAAGCATCTGCGGTCTATGCTCGATATTTGCAAGAGACATGGGTTAGTCCTTAGCCCTACAAAAATGAAGATAGCAGTCCGAGAGATAGATTTCCTCGGGGCTATCTTAGGCAACAATAAAATCAAGCTCCAGTCTCATATCATCAAAAAGACAGAAAGGTGGTGTCCACATGCACCTCAATTGAAGCCCACGAGGAATCAATCTTGCCCAAGATCACTCAATTGAAGCCCACATGCACCTCATCCAAAAGGAAGCAGCCCAACAAGCTATCCAAGCCCTACAGTAGTACCGAGCAATCCATCACATCAAACTGGGAGAATACAGACGATTATCAACTAGACGAAATTGGTACGGTGACTGGCTACCAGTAATCCAGCAGCAAGATAAACAACTGGAAGATGCCCTTGCTTTGGTGATGGACACCGCCCACAGGGCCACAAGTTTCGGCTTTTAGTACCACACCACCTTTCTGTCTTATCCTTCCAGCCCGCATTATTGTACTATAGGACCAACTTTATGTATTATTGCCTAGGACCAGCTTGCATTATTGTACTATAGCCTAGAAGACCAGCTGTGTGTATTATGGATTGAGCCCCAGGGAGCCATCCATATCACCTTTGTATCACAAGGGAATATGACCTTTGTGTCAACTTTGTGTCACAAGGGAATCTTGGTGGAAGAAGATAAGAATGCGATGGGGCCCCTTGCGTACCCGGTTCTTATCTCTTCATCCTCGCCCTTATAAAAACTCCTTGCGTCCAACTCTTGCAAGGCATCAGTCGATCACCGAAGTCTTACTTGAATAATCAAAAGTCTAGTCTTCTGTCCTGTAAGTTCTACTAGTTTCAATATAAGTCGCGTGTTTTGTGTTTTTTTTTTTTCAATATAAGATAGGTATACAAGAACTAGAAAATATACAGACTTATATTAAAAGTAGTAGAACTTACAGGACAGAAGACTAGACTTTTGATTACTCAAGTAAGACTTCAGTGATCGACTGATGCCTTGCAAGAGTTGGGCGCAAGGGGTTTTTATAAGGGCGAGGATGAAGAGATAAGAACTGGGTACGTAAGGGGCCCCATCGCATTCTTATCTTCTTCCACCAAGATTCCCTTGTGACACAAAGGTGATATTCTCTTGTGACACAAAGGTGATATGGATGACTCCCCGGGGCTCAATCCATAATACACACAGCTGGTCTTCTAGGCTATAGTACAATAATGCAAGCTGGTCCTAGGCAATAATACATAAAGCTGGTCCTATAGTACAATAATGCGGGCTGGAAGGATAAGACAGAAAGGTGGTGTGGTACTAAAAGTCGAAACTTGTGGCCCTGTGGGCGGTGTCCATCACCAAAGCAAGGGCATATTCCAGTTGTTTATCTTGCTGCTGGATTACTGGTAGCCAGTCATCGTACCAATTTCGTCTAGTTGATAATCGTCTGTATTCTCCCAGTTTGATGTGATGGATTGCTCGGTACTACTGTAGGGCTTGGATAGCTTGTTGGGCTGCTTCCTTTTGGATGAGGTGCATGTGGGCTTCAATTGAGTGTTCTTAGGCAAGATTGATTCCTCGTTGACGCATTTGGGTGAGTTGCTCTTGATATTGGGAAACGAGGTCAGGAACCAGTTGATCACTAGCGCAAAGTGAGTCCTCACTTTGCTGCTTGTTTGACTGGTTATCTCCTGTGCTGCTCCTACCAGTTGCCCAAGAGTGTCCAGACGTTGCTCCTGCCATCCTGTCAATATTAACACATTTATTAGTCGGGAGAGGGCATCTGCCAGTTGATTATGGGAATCGTCTATATGTTCAAAAGTGACGGTTAGACCACTTCCAGTGATATAGTCCACAAATGATATCCACTGGACTCGTGAGGGTTTATTGACTGCAGTTTTGTTGAAAAAGCTAATTATGGCTTGGCAGTCTGTGCGGATTAAAAGCTCCTTTTTATCCGGATAGTAAATTTTGAGAGCCTCCATCGTCTTCATTACAACATTGATTTCAGCATCAATGGTAGATTTGACTGGGTTGAACCTACCACTTGCATAGGCATATATTTTTTCTGTGCTCTTAGGGTCAAATTGATGGTGTTTCCATTTGCATATTCCTCCCAATCCGGTCATACAACCATCAACTTCAAGTAACATGAAACAGTTTTCGGGTGGAATATTAAGGTCAGGCAGGTTTTGAACATGCTTTTTAATGTTTTTTACCAGCTCCCAGTCCTTTTGATTCATTCGTTTTTCTCCAGTAGCGCTAGTTTTGACATATAGTCGTCCTAATAATTTATCAAGATTAGGAATGTAAGCACGGGCATAGTTAAGTAAGCCTAACCAGGATCACATCCCCTTCAGGCTTAAGAGGTTTGAATCTTTAAAATTTGCGACCTTTTTGATGCTATGAGGCTGGAGCTTGATTTTATTGTTGCCTAAGACAACCCCGAGGAAATCTATCGCTCGGACTGCTATCTTCATTTTTGTAGGGCTAAGGACTAACCCATGTCTCTTGCAAATATCGAGCATAGACTGCAGATGTTTTTCATGTTCAGCTTCTAAATCAGAGAATACTAAAATATCATCAATATACACAGCAATATAGGCCTCCGTACCTGCGAAACAATTATCCATTTTTCGTTGAAATACAGCAGGGGCATTTTTGAGGCCAAAGGGCATTACGAGCCATTCATATAAGTCGTCAGGTACCCAAAAGGCTGCCCATGTAATCGAATCTGGGTGCATAGCCACCTGATGGAAGCCCGATTTAAGGTCAAATTTAGAGAAAATCTTCTTGTTGCTAACCCTTTTGAGGATTGTGTTAATCCCAGGAAGGCTATATTGATCTTTATGGGTCAGATCATTCAATCGTTTGTAGTCGAAAACCATTCGCTCCTTCCCTTTGACTTTTTGGCCGGTTTTTGGATCGATAGAAGTACCTGAGTGTACAATTATAGCTGTAGTTCGATGCCGGCTTGTACTAGGGCGTATAACTCCAATAGCTAATAATGCTTTAATGTGTCTGGTAAAAGCTTCTTTGACGGCCAGAGTCACATGCTTGAGTGGTCGATCCTCGATGGTTAAATCTGGATTGGTAATGTCAAGGTGACAGAGGACTTTGTTCTTATTCCAATGCTTCAGAGGGTCATCTCCGATATAACCTTGCTGCTTTAATTCAGTGATGATAGTATGAAATTTTTGGAGAAAACCATCTGCACTTTGAGCGGTGCTTGCATAGCTAATCATGTCTTGAATTTGAATATATTCATTTTCTTCCAGATCTAGCTCAGGGATAGCTGCAGCAGAGACATAAGGAGATGTTTCTATTGTTGTCAAATTTTTATAGAAGGTTACTTGATTGCCCTCAATGCGAAGGCCTCCTTGCATGGCTCGGATGAAGTTACATCCGATAATCATTTGGATATTTTCCCCTAACTTCATAGGAAAAGAGTAAGTATAGGGAATTCTGAATGTATTATACCCAATCATCATCTTCCCTCCTTTTAATTTCCTTTTAGCTATAGCTTTGGAGGAGATACCATTGAAGTTCACGATAAATGGGTTGTCTTCGAGTGCAGTTGCAGGAATGGAGTCTTGATCTACGATACATGTTGTGGCTCCTGTGTCGAGTATAGCATTGAGCTGAAAGCTGGGCAAATTTTGTATCTCAAAACTGACCTTGAGGTTGTATAACATGTTTCTTCCTCTTCTGGCCTGTCTTGGTTATTCAGGAAGTGTGCATATTTTGTATTCTTGGAGCAGGACATGGAGATCTTCTTCGGTAGGAAGTATTTCTTTATTTTTTTGCTGCTGTAATTGTTTTATTTCCTTCCGCAAGTCTTCCTTTTCCAAGACGAGTCTATCCAACTCCATATTTTCGTGGATTAATTCTTGGTATTTGCCCAATAATTCTTGTTTTTCCTTGTGTAATTGCTGATTTTCTTAGGCTATCTGAATAACATCAGCCTGAATTTGATTGCATTCCTTTTTCTCTATTTCTTGTGCATCTAGTTGACATTGTAGACGTTTTATCTCTGCTTCACATTGCTTAATATAATTTTGTTGTTCAAAGACTAAATTTGAAGTATCGTACCTTGCGGGGGTTATAGCGACGGGCGCCTTTTTGTTATAATAGTAGAGACTGCACATGCCACATGCAGTCATTTTGCATAAGGGACAATGACGTCGATGTCGCCTTTGAGTTGGGTGTTTACAACATTTACAGGCTTCATGTTGACTGTCAATGTCTTCGTTGATTTTCCATATGTAGTGACATTCATATTGTTGTTGAGATAATTGAACCATATTTCGGTAGCCAATCTCTAGGCTTATCCACCACGTCTTCCTGTATTCTCTCAGCAAATAAATGGTTTCATGGGCAAATAGAGGATTCAGGGTGTGCTGGAGATCATCGAGGCCTTCGTCTTCGGAAAGGCTAAATATTGCATCACTAGGATCTTCACCATCTTGGACCGAGACAATATCATAATCATCAGGGAGATCCAGTTGTTCAAACATAGCGACACGTTTCACATTATGTCGGTCATTAGGGCATTCTCGGGCAAAATGTCCTTCCTCGCCACAGAGAAAACAATGACATTTTTTGTTTTTGATGAGATGTTTGCGGCGCTCAATTCGAGCATGGGAAGGGTGAGGTTTGCCTCGAAAGGTTCGGGATTTGCGGACGCCCATTTGTTTATCAGGACGTTTGTAATAGCCGGGAATAGGAATATTGTTGCAAAAGGACAGATCTTTCAGAGCTCGTTTGAAGGCAGCATCTTTGCATTCATTTTCCAAATATCTGTAGGCAAATAAGATGCGAGGAAAGACACCAACAGTATTGCTTTGATACCGTTCTTGAAATGCCTGTTTGATTCGACTTCCTAGGTCGCCTGACATTTTGGCCCATAATTTTTCAGATAATTCAAGAGAGGTGAATAACCGACCTGTCTTTGCTGAAATGCGGTGGTAGTCATTGAGAAAGGATAATATATCCTTCAGGTTGTTGCAAGTTAAGCGCTCTAGATCCTTATAGGCTTCATCTTGCATATGTGTAGATCCCTGAAAAGGGTCTTCTAATTTGAAAACCATCCGAATTTGAGACAATATGTTTCGGGTACCTCCGACACCATCAGCATTATTGAGGAGAAGTTGATACTCCTCAGGGTAACTCATACGCCATTGTATCCATGCTAATTTTTCAGCTTCACCCAGCAGATTTTCGATAAATTCTATTTTTGTCTGGGCATCGGTGAAATTTTGTAAGGAGACCAAGTTTTTTGTGATGGATTCCCATCGCATGAATACTTCATCAAAGTGCCCAAGTTGAGTTGGGATGACAAATATAGCACCAGTTTGGTGAAACGCTGAGGGTAAGTTCCACCATTCATTTTGTTCTTTTCGTCGAAATCGTCCACCATGATATCCTTCAAATGTTGGCCGGGTACTTGGTCTAGCCTCTAGGTTTGTTGTCGGGGGGGGTGGTAATTTGAAGGGCCCATTGTAGTATCAGGGGGTGGTCAGTAGTTGGATACTGCAGAAGAAGAATATATAAGTTCCGTTAATTGTGCCAGTTGAGGGTAATCCATTTCCCATCTTTCTTCTGGTGCTTCTTCTTCTTCAACTACTGCCAGAAATTCTTCTTCATAATAATCATGGTCAGCATATTCATATTCAGCATAGTCATCATCATACCGAGTTCCGAAATCTTCTTCAAAATAACCTTCTTGGTCCACACTTAGGCCCATGGACTGAGGTACAGTGGCCCCTGGACTTGTATCCTCTGCATGGTCTAATTGTGATAAAAAGTTATTTATCAAAGATTCTACTTCAGTTCGTATCTGTAGACGTACTAGGTGTCCTTGGTTGGATGATTCAGTTTTTTCTTGGGGTAATAGCTTTTGAAATATGTCTTCAGTTGGTACTGAAGAAGTTGCAAATTCTTCTACTTCCTAGAATTCCACTTTTGGTACCGCATATATTATAATCTGAGCTATCCTTTGTCCTGCTCGAAGGACAATTGGTCTTTTTGTATGATTGAACAGGAGTATTTGTACTTCACTATGGTGGCCGCTATCTAGAATTCCTGTACCAAGAATACCAAGATGTAATGCCATACTTGCTTTTGTTGTGATATGCCCATAATACCCTGTAGGTATTGTCATAGTTATTCCTGTAGGTACTAATAATCGGCCATTTGGTTCAATTGTGTCTCCGTCGAGTGCAAAGAGGTCATATCCAGCTGCTCCTTCGAAGCTTTGTTCAGGAATTTTTGCCTTCTCAGATAATCTTTTGTACTGGTTTTTTATTTCTTCTTGTAATAATACAACAATTGTATGTTCGCGTAATTCTTCTTCATCTTTATCATCATACTCAATAGTAGTTAATGCTGTAGAATAATTATGAAAACTAACCGATATCCTTCCATCAATTAGATTGCGGCTACTGACTTCTGACGGTTGCATTGGGATAATCACCTGTGTTGGTCGGATAACCCAATCCATGCCTCGCAATTGTTCTGTTGAATAACGTCTGCCTGGTAGTGCATGAACGCTGTGGCTGGTAAGATAATCAACTGCTCCTTGTACTTCATATGCAAAGGCAATATTTGGAGTATTGGAGAGCCGGCCAATCATACCCCTTGTAATCAATAAATTAGCTTCTCCATTTCGCCATGAATCATATCCACGAGTTAATATGGATAGTTGAATATTCCTGAAAAAATCACCTATTGTCATCATAATATCAGGAATCACATATATAAGCTGACTGCCTCGTGTTAAGTCGACCTCCATGGTAGCAATAATCGACCTATCATCTTGCCATCTGTTATCCCGGAAGAGAATAAGAGTCAGTGTACCTTCCTCATGTCGGTGCAGAATTTGGATATGTACTTGGAGGACATCGAGATGAATATATCGCATCTGGCTTCGTTGTAATTGATTAAAACTTTCTTCTCAAATAAAGGATCGATCAATTTGATTGGAAGTACATAATATTGGTTCCTCAGATCTGTGCATATAGACTCGATGATGTGCATCATCTTGTCGGGAATGATAAAGCACCTCAGCTGGTGCTATTGTAGCTCGCTCCTGCATAGAAAGTTGCAATTGTACCTGAGGATCAATTTGTTGTTCCAAGGTATTTGCCGCTGCAGGTCGTCCGATAATTAGTCTGCCAACTCGTCTGGCAGCTTGTTGGGCATTGTATATTCTTCGTTATCCTCGCCTATAATTGCGAATCTGGTCTTCAATCAGGGGGTGGGAGTCGGTGTTCTTTCATTTTATGTGCTGGTCATCATTTTCTTGCCTTTTGTTTTTCTTCTGCGAGGATTTTAAGCGGATCCTTGAACACCAAAATTTTGCCTCTTGCCTCTTTTGGGGCTTCTTTAGGTCCAAGCGTTAGGTTTTGTAATTTTGTAAGTAACGCTTCAGGAAGAGTTCCGCTACTGGTTCCCGTTTGTTGTCGTTCTAAGAGGGTCTTCAAATCACTTCGGATTCCTTTCACTTCTTCAGTTATCTGTGTCAATAATTGAATTTGAAGGTTATTTTGTTTGATTAAGGCACTAGTGGTACTGGCGACTCCTTGAAAATCACTTGGTTTTAGAAAGCCAAGTGTTGGGGGATCAATATTTTCAACAGCTTGAATGACTTCCTTGTAAGATTCTGTTCCTTTGGTTGTGACGTAGTTCATCCGAGCATGAAGCCTTCCAATTTTGCTAGTAACGTTTCCACCTTTTGAAGCTTCTGGTTTAGGTTTAAGGTGAGACGCAGAGCTTCTTCTTCCACAAGCTTTGGTTGTCTTGTAATCTCGGTAATTAACTCCTTGAGCTCCTGCTTGGTTAAAGATTTGCTATCAAGAAGTAAGGTGTTTAGATTTTGGAGTGATGACCTTAGTTGGTGGACTTCTTGTTCTAGATTGGCTATTTTCTCAAGTAAGGTCTTAAAGTTTTTAAGGTGAACTCTACTAGACAGACAAACTCGGTCATATACTATACTAAGATTATGAGCTAGTTCTTTTGAAGATGGCTTTGGTGTTTCACCAAGATCAAGATATTCTAGGTTTGAAGTATGTGATTTAGTATACCATTCTTCAATTGCTTCTTCCCATCGCTTGGACATTACAAACTTCTTAAGAGACAATGATATTGTCTTGCCAATGGACTTATGGTCTTACGAACTTAGCTGCCTGCCACCCTCGAGACTTACCTTATCCTTAGGAAGTAGAAATGGCCAATAGTGAAACTAAGCAATTAAATAGTGAGATACAAAAGCACAGGGACTTCGCTCCGTTGAATATTCTGACTAGAAGTGAATTACTCAGCCATGAAACTAGCTCTGATACCAAAATGAAGCGTGTTTTGTGTGTTTTTTCAATATAAGATAGGTATACAAGAACTAGAAAATATACAGACTTATATTGAAAGTAGTAGAACTTACAGGACAGAAGACTAGACTTTTGGTTACAGGCTATATCGGAGATGACCCTCTGAAGCATTGGAATAAGAACAAAGTCCTCTGTCACCTTGACATTACCAATTCAAATTTAACCATCGAGGATCGACCACTCAAGCATGTGACTCCGGTCGTCAAAGAAACTTTTACCAGACACATTAAAGCATTATTAGCTATTGGAGTTATACGCCCCAGTACAAACCGGCATCACTGAAACAATGTCAATCCAATCAAAAATTGAAGCTTTGACACCATTTGAGTCTAATGTGTTTAGTTTGTTACCAGGTAGTTCTCAGGTTCTATGTGACCTAGTATTCTATTATTGCAAAACTCCTTGGTTTTTCTAAATAAATAGTAAATTTTTGTGGTTAAATGATCTCATTTCTTTTTAGTATGCTAGGCTTTGGAGCATTTTTCCCTCATGTTACCTGGATTATTAGTATATACCTGATGTACCTGTATCAGTCACTCAACGTTCCAATATTGATGTTTGAATCATGCAACAGCATCATCATTGATCCTATGCAAAATAATTTTATGAACTGAGGCATTGAACGGATTCCTAGCTATATTGGATATATGGAGTCCAAATAATATATATTCTCCTTTTGTCTTTGACATCTCATGGCTGCTATTTGCAGGCAATATGCTACTGGGGGCAAGATACATAGGCTTGACCAAGAAAAGAGAGGGCAAAGGGAGTCTAAAGCTATTCCTGTACCTGATGCCAATGCTGAATTAACAACATCACTGCAGGTTCTCTTACCTACTCTTTATGTTAATCATTCAACCGTTATTGTTCATAGCCAGTGTTATTTTACCTGACGGCTCATTCCTTCCTCCCAGATGTAAGTTATTGGATTTGGAATTTGGTTTTAGTTTCTCTATTCCATTATCTTTCGTGGTCGGTCAGCGTTAAACTAAGATAAATGTTCAATAAATGGATCAATCAAACTATTGTACTAATGTTAGGTTATTCCTCGGAAGGAACGCGTTACAGGGTCTGACTATAATATCTCGGCAAGGACCGCTACATTTTTGGAACTCGGGTGTAGCGAAAAATATGCAAGAGTTCACGTTGCAGGGTCCGACTGCAATGTATCGACAAGGACTGCTATTTCTCCATGAGAACTTGGGTGTAGTATTAAATAAGTAAAAGTTCTCAGACCATAGGTTGGGTAAGAACAAATATTATAGAAAAACTAATTGTCTAAAATTTGGTACATGAAATATAGAAACTCTCACTGATAAAACAATAGAGATAGTATGATTAGGAGTAAAATTAATATTGTATGTGTACAAGAGACAAAATGGGTAGGTGAGAAGACAAAAATGATAGAGAACTCGAGTTTTAAGTTATGGTATATAGGAAAGAGTAAAACAAGAAATGGAATGGATATTATTGTAGATAGTTCATTAAAGGATGGAGTTGTAGGAGTAATTAGAAAGGGGGATAGAATTATAGCTCTAAAAATAGTAGTGGAGAAAGAAATTATAAACGTAATTAGTATATATGTACCTCAAATAGGATTAGATGAAAATATCAAATTAAGATTTTGGGATGACTTGGATGAAGTATTACAAAATATTCCGTCAAATGAGATGATTTTAATAGGAGACGATTTAAATGGGCATGTCGGAGTGAAAAATGATGTGAGAGGGTGCATGGGGATTATGGGTTTGGAATAAGAAATGAAGAAGGTAAAACTATATTGGATTTTGCAATAGCATATGATCTTATACTAGCTAATATATTTTTTTTAAAAAAAGAGAAGAACACTTGGTCACGTTCAAAAGTAGAAATAATAAATCACAAATTGATTTTCTTATGGTTAGGAAGAGAGATAGAAAAATTTATAAAGATTGTAAGGTTATCCCTGGAGAAAGTTTAACTACTCAACATAAGTTAGTAGTATTGGATATACGCCTCAAATATAATATTAATAGAAGGAAAATATACACGACTCCTAGAATTAAGTGGTGGAAGTTGAAGGATGAGAGAGTAAATATATTCAAAGAGAAGGTAAGAGTACAAATATTAGATGAAATATACAGTGACCCTAATATGACATGGGATAAGATGATATCAAAGTTGTAAATAGTAGCCAAGAGTGTACTCGATGAGTCAAAGGAATATGCACCACCAAGTAAAGAATCTTGATGGTGGAATGAGAAAGTGCAAGAGAAAGTTAAGGAAAAACGAACAGTATATAAGACATTATATATTTGTAAAAATGAGAAAAACTTGAAAAAATATACAATAGCCAAGAAAGAAGCTAAGAAAGTAGTGCATAAAGCTAAGACTGAAACTTTTGAACGGTTATATAAAAAATTGATACAAAAGGAGAAAGGGACATTTATAGAATAGCTAAAGTGAGAGAGAGGAAGACAAAAGATCTTAATCAAATAAGATGTATTAAAAATGAAAGCAATAGGGTATTAGTAAATGATGAAAAAAATAAAAGAGCTGTGGAAGAGATATTTTCATTAACTTTTTAATGAAGGTTTAGGAGACCAACTTAATTTAGGTAATTTAAGTAGGTCAAATAAGTATATAAAGTTAAATTTTTATTGTAGAATTCAAATTTTAGAAGTAAAACAAGCTTTAAATGGAATGCAAAATGGAAAAGTCGTTGGACCAGATGATATTCCGATAGAGGTATAGAAGTGTCTAGGGAAACAAGGTATTGAATGACTTACAAAATTATTTAACATGATATTTAAAACAAAAAGGATGCCTGATCAATAGAGGGTAAATATCCTAATTCTCTTATATAAGAATAAGGGAGACATACAAACTTGTGAAAATTATAGGGGTATTAACTTAATGAGTCATACCATGAAATTTTGGGAAAGAATAATAGAAAAAAGATTAAGGAAGGAGACCATGGTTCTCGAAAATCAATTTGGATTCATGCTAGGAAGGTTGATAATAGAAGCTATACATCTTCTCAGACAACTAATTGAAAAGTATAGAGAGCAAAAGCAGGATCTACACATGATATTCATTGATTTAGAAAAAGCTTATAATAGAGTTCCAAGAGAAATTATATGGAGAATTTTTAGAAAAAAAAGGTGTTAGTGTAACATATATTAAACTAATTAAGGATATGTATAAGGAAGTAACGACCAGAGTGAAGACTTCAGGCGGATTAATTGAAGCATTTCCAATAAAGATAGGGTTACATCAAAGATCAACTTTAAGTCCCTATCTTTTTACACTAATCATGGATGAACTCACTGGACACATTCAAGACACAGTACCGTGGTGCATGTTGTTTGCAGATAATATTGTTTTGGTAGATGAGACACGTGAAAGAGTAAATGCTAAACTATAATCTTGGTGAGAAATACTAGAAGTGAAAGGTTTTAGGTTTAGTAGAGTAAAAACAGAATATATGAAATTTAAGTTTAGCAATATTAGATGTAATGAGATAAGTGTTAAGATAGGAGACGACGAGTTGTCTGGAACTGAGAGTTTTAAATATTTAGGATCATTTTTGCAAGATGATGGAGAGATTGAGAGAGATGTCTTACATAAAATACAAGTAGGATGGTTGAAATGGAGGAAAATGTCAGGTGTTTTATGTAATCGTAAAGTACCTCTAAAATTTAAAGAGAAGTTCTACAAAACAGTGATTAGATTTGCTATGTTATACGACGCTGAATGTTGGGCTACGACTCAAGTACATGAGCAAAAGATGAGAGTTGCAGAGATGAGGATGTTAAAGTGGATGTGCGGACATACGAGGATAGACAGAATAAGAAATGAGAGCATTAGAGAAAAAGTCGGTGTTGCATCTATTGAAGGAAAACTCTGAGAGACACGTTTAAGGTGGTACGGACATATACTTAAACGACCAATAAATGCTCAAGTTAGGCAATGTGAAATGATGACAAATATACACGTCAAACGGGAAGAGGAAGACTAAAAAAGACTTGATTAGCAATAATAAAACAAGATAAAATTTATTTATAGATGATGATATAATAGAGGATGGAGTCCAATGACGTAGAAGGATTCATATAGCCGATCCCACCTAGTGGGATAAAACTTTGTTGTTGTATTCCATTGTCTTTCCTTTCCCTTTTTTTATTTATTTATTTTTTTTCCATTTCATGTAGGTATTGACTAGCAATTTCTCATTAAATTGTTTGTACTTCAATGGAATTGAGTTGCCTGAATTTAAATGTTGTCTCTTTCCTGAAATAGGTATTATTGACGTATAAAAACCTCTAGGTTTTTGAGTTTTTGTTATTGTTGTCATTCTTTTCCATAGGTTCTTTCATCTATTTTCAAGATGTTGACATGTTCATTCTTATTTTCCTATGAGATTGTTTGTGCCGCCTCTGAGTGAGGTCTGTCTTTGTGAATACGCTCCTATATATCGCCCAAGTATTGTAGATGTAATAATACATCATATATGGAGGAAAATTGTAGCGTGTGTTTGGTGCAGGTTCCTGTGTGCTTTTCATGGGACCATATGAAAAATAGATGTTTCTTAGTGGTGTTAGCTACTTGGCTTCACTTGATGTTAAATTACCATATTTTGAAACTGCATGTAGAGATACAAATAATCATCCGATAGAATTAGGGAAGGTCCTTCTCGCTGGAACCCATACTTTTAATAAAGGTTTGAAGAATCTTTTTGTGTCGGTCAACACAATCAAAACTTATTGTCATTTGGGGGATCGAAGTATGGAACAACCACTACTATGACTCCACCCATCGATGATGGCAAGGCTTCCTCTGGGGTTTGTGACCTGGTGAAGCTTCCACGAGGCTTCATGAGGCTTACAAAGATGATCCCCACACAACATGGCTTCCTGAGATGGTCACAACACGGCAAGGCTTCATCAAGATAATCCTGGCAACGAAGAAGCTTCCATGAGGCTTCTTGAGCCTTCCTGAGATAGTCCTGATGTTGAGTCTTCAAAGAGGTACATAACTCCTCCTTTGCTTCATTCTTCCCTTCACTGCCCTGTTCACCCCTCCTTTACCTTGTTTTCCTTTGATTAGTGCTCGACACTATCACCAGTGCTTACACTTGGCATTGACACCCTGTATAATCGGCATATCTTGTTCCAGACCGACTAAAACCTTGGCTGGGAAAGAGATTTCAAGCATGCTTCTACTCATCCAATGGTGTTTTTGAAATCATAAAGAATTAGTTACCTACTTTGCGATATACCAAATATTGGCCAATGTAAAGTAACCTACAGTCTCCCATCCGGTTGCATGCGTAAGTTTGGTTCTCAGAGAGTCATATCTCTTGGTGGTTGGTCACAGCTCTGAATTCTTTACATAAGGTTCAAATCTTTACATATGGTTCAAACAATCGCTGTTTCTCTTGACTAGTTCAGTATGACCACTAATTTTTCCATGAGGGATCACATGCCTTGTCCTTCCTACATATTTAAGTCCTAATTTTGGTGCCCAAGTATGTGACATTACATATCACACAAGATGAACTTCCGAAATATGTTAGTTCTAGCTTTGATGCCCAAGTTATTGAGGCTGCACCAGTACTCCCTTTCTTGCTTTTTCCAGTCGTTATATCATCATGATCTGTTGAGTGACTTTGTCTTAAGTGCCCACATTTCTGGAAGAAACAGATTCCCATCCTTCCAAAATTAAAGCATTCAGATTTGGGAGAAATCCTTCATGCTCATGTGCTTGGATTGGATTGCATTCTTATTAATTATTTAATCAATTGATTAATCTGATCAGACAAAGAACATTGAGAAATGTGCAAACGAGGCTCTTGTGTGAAAAATGATGCTGTCTAAGTCTCATGGAATGTCCAGCATTCAAGATTCATAACTGAAGTCGCATGGTAGCATTGTTGTAATATTTTCGTAGATAAGGCAACAGGAATAGAGTACGCTTAGTACATTCTTAGATACAGACTTCTCATAAAAGTTTCAGTTAAATTGAATTCTCATTTTTTTTTTTTTTGATACCAGAAGAGACAAAGCCAGGCCAATACCAGAAGCCGAAGCGAGAAGTTCAATTCATGTCAGGAGGAAATGGCTTCTGGGTTTCCAATTGAACCACCTTGTGTAGCTCCAGTGCTGGAAGTAGCTGAAGAACCTCAGAATCAATTTTCTAATAGGTCCTTCCATTCAGGACCACTGGTTAATCGTAATCAATTGCCAAAAACTTGGAAAAATGAGGAAGATCTGCCTAAGATTTTTGCTGTTGCAGATTTATCAGGGTTGCCACAACCAGCAACTGCAAGGAGGAAAGTTTTATCAGATGATGGTGATGATGATCTGATCACCCATCTAGGAGGTCCCCCAGCAGGTAGATTATCTGAATCTGGAAATGAATCTTCAAAATCTAGAAAGTGTGATCAGATTTATCATCAGAGAGTTAATGAGAGCAGCAGCAAGATAGATCAACAAACTGTAAGTATCCAGTGTGTTCTCTAAGTTCCAACTATCTCATCAATTTCTTTTCAAATTTCATTTGTAACAAGGCAGTTCATTGGCTTAGTATAATTGTTTTGCGAGTTGATAGTTGCTTTGCAAATTGATAGAATATTAGTGTGTTTAAAAGGAAATTCCTTATTCTGAGTTCATTGTGTTTGTAATTGTTAGAATATTGTAAATATGATTAGGGATAATTTGTTATCCCTAAATATGTTAGGGATAATTATTTATTTTCTAGGATAGAATTTGATTTATTCTTAGGATAGAGTTTGATTTATCCCTTTGAATAAGCCCTAATTATGTATATAAATAGGGCTTATTTCATGTAATAAGATGATTCGTATTTTTACGAAATAACATGGTATCAGAGCGATGGTGCCGATGAAAGAAAGGCGAGGAGCAGCACGTGCGATCACGGCGCTGTACCAGCAAGAGAAGGAAGCGGATGGCCGGCGCACGATCTTCACTCGCGAGCGTTTTTCTCTTGCTGGTCCGACGGTGATCTTCGAGGCCGGCAGGGCTGGTGAAGTTGATTGCGAGGTGCGATCTCGCGGTGCGCTCGGGAAAAGAACGCGCAAGGAGGAACGTGAGCAGGCGCGTCTGTAGCAGCTGAGAAACTGCGTTCGGGACACGGAACACGGGAAGAGGCGCGTTCGGGAGAGGAATGCGAGCAGCAGCGGAAAAAAAAAAGGAAAAAAAAAACAAAAACGCAAACGGAGGAAACCTAACGCTCTGATACCATGTTATTTCATAAAAATACGAATCATCTTATAATCAGTCCCTTCATCCTTTACCACCTAAGGTCTTTGGTTCTACATGTTTTGCTCATGCTCTTGATCCTGACATTGATAAATTCTCTCCTCGGTCGTATAAATGTGTTTTTCTTGGGTATCCACGGTCTCAGAAAGGGTACAAATGTTATTCTCCTACTCTCCGTCGGTATTTCATCTCTGCTGATGTAATGTTCTTTGATTCGGTTCCTTTCTTTGGACCTTCAGAGTCGTCGTCTGAGTTTCCTCCTTCTGTGCTTGCGTCAATCTTTTATCCTCTGGAGGACTCTCTATCACCCCCAGCTTCAATTTCTCTTCTGTTGCAGGTTTATCAACATCGTCCTCGGCTCTTTGTCGCCAACACCGACTCGCGTGGAATCATGCGGAGCGTGTCATTCGCCCATTCCTCCGGTCTGATCTTACAATCGATATTCCTATCAGACTTCGCAGCGTATACGTTTAACTCGTAATCCTTCTCATTATGTGTCTATGAGTTACCATCGCCTTTCTTCTTCCTATTATTCTTGTCTTTCCTCCTTGTCGTCTATTTCTCTTCCGAAGACTACAGGAGATGCATTTGGCCATCCAGGATGGAAACAGGCTATGCTGGACGAAATGAGTGCCTTACGGAGCTGTGGGACTTGGGACCTCGTCCCTCTACCACCAGCAAAGTTAGTTGTTAGCTGTCGATGGGTATATACGGTGAAGGTTGGTCCAGACGGAACGGTTGATCGGCTTAAGGCTTGTCTTGTTGCTAAAGGCTATATTCAGATCTTTGGATTGGATTATGGGGACATTTTTTCCCCTGTTGCCAAGATATCTTCGATACGCCTATTCATGTCCATTGCTGTGATTCAACACTGACCTCTTTATCAGTTAGACATCAAGAATGCGTTTTTACATGGTGACCTGCTCGAAGAAGTCTTCTAGTCTTGTATGCCGCTTGCGGAAATCTTTATATGGTCTCAAGCAGTCACCCAGAGCATGGTTCGGTAGATTCAGTATTATAATTCAACAGTTCGACATGACTCGGAGCAAGGCTGACCATTCTGTCTTTTATCGTCACTCATCTACTGGTTGCATCTACCTAGTGGTTTATGTTGATGATATTGTCATCACAGGCAGTGATAATCTTGGGATCTCACAGGTGAAACAACATCTTTTCAAACATTTCTAGATAAAAGATCTCGGCAAACTCAAATATTTCTTGGGGATAGAAGTAGCACAGTCCAGAAATGGGATCATTATATCCCAAAGGAAGTATGCAATAGATATTTTAAAAGAAATAGGAATATTAAACTCAAA
The DNA here is from genome assembly GCA_025175895.1 of Wurfbainia villosa. Classification (NCBI taxonomy): domain Eukaryota; kingdom Viridiplantae; phylum Streptophyta; class Magnoliopsida; order Zingiberales; family Zingiberaceae; genus Wurfbainia; species Wurfbainia villosa. Next base: position 3,205,357 of record CM045992.1, read on the forward strand.
GACAGTTGACAACCCTATGGATCCTAATGTCAAGCTCCTGCCAAATCAGGGGGAGCTTCTACCAGATCCCAAATGATACAAGCGATTAGTAGGGAGACTAAGCTACCTTACTGTTACTCGTCCAGATATCTCGTTTGCAGTAAGTGTAGTAAGTCAGTTTCTCAACTCTCCGTGTAAAGAACATTGGGATGTTGTGATTTGCATTGTTCGATATATCAAAGACGCTCCAGGAAAAGGTCTTTTGTTCGAAAACAAATGACATACTCGAATCATAGGGTATTCTGATGCAGATTGGGCAGGATCTCCCATTGATAGGAGATCCACCTCTGGTTTTTGTATATTTGTCGGAGGTAACCTTGTTTCTTGGAAAAGCAAAAAGCAGAATGTTGTGGCAAGATCCAGTGCGGAGGCAGAGTATCGAGCTATGGCCATAGCCAGTCAAGAGCTTATATGGCTCAAACAATTGCTTCGGGAGCTAAGGTTTGGAGATGTTACACAAATGTCACTCATATGTGATAACCAGGCCGCCATGCATATCGCGTCAAATCCAGTTTTTCATGAGAGGACAAAGCATATTGAAGTCGACTGTCACTTTGTCAGAGAGAGAGTCATATCTGGAGAAATATCTACTAGTTTTGTTAACTCGCATGATCAACTAGCAGATATGTTTACTAAATCTTTGAGAGGTCCCCGAATTGACTACATATGTAACAAGCTGGGTGCATATAATTTATATGCTCCCGCTTGAGGGGGAGTGTTAGAATATTGTAAATATGCTTAGGGATAATTTGTTATCCCTAAATATGTTAGGGATAATTATTTGTTTTCTAGGATAGAGTTTGATTTATTTTTAGGATAGAGTTTGATTTATCCCTTTGAATAAGTCCTAATTATGTATATAAATAGGACTTCTTTCATGTAATAAGATGATTCGTATTTTTACGAAATAACAGTAATTATAGAATTACAAATATCTGATGCTTGGTGCTTTAAACTGCCAGATATCCATGTTCTTTCTTTTGCAATATCCAAATAACTAGAGATCCAAGTTCCTTGGTCATTTATCATATTTGTTTCAGACAACTATTGGTTTATTCTAACTGTTGGTTATTTCTACCGTAATGATATATTATTGTTTATTTTAACTACCACAGTTCTACACTCCTCAATACAGGGAAAAACCATTTTTTGCTAGATATTCTCCATTCTAGATACTTGAGAGTTAGATGCATCTTTAATCAAGGATAAAATGATATTAAACCTTTTATTATGAAGCGCAAGGATTCTGAAAGTGTATCCAGACAATTTGCTGTGTCAACTCGCATATATAGTAATCCTGGAACATATGGGCTCAGTACTAAAAAATATAAAAAATAAATTTATATTAGCAAAGATAACTAAATAGAAACCAACATATCCATTTTGTACATTATTATCATCTTCAAGTCTTGTTAGTTTCAACTACTTGGGATTAGCTATGCAACCTTATCCTCTATTTAACTCTATGCGAGGTCCAATTCATACTTCACATAGAAAAAGAAATATATAGCACATGAATAAAATAATTAGTATTGATTAACAATATAAAATAGATTAAATAACTAAGGTACATATAGTGTTTATTACTTGCAAAGCAAATGCTTACATTACATTTGAGTTATAAGCTACCAAATCGAGTAGCTTAGGATTTTAAGTAAATGTGATTTAGTCCAAAACCATTTTATTTTCCCACAAACTCCATAGGTAGCCTACATAGGCCATATGCGACTATGAGGCTGCTATATGACCTAGGCTTGTGAATGGAGAATGTCACAAGAAAAGAAAAAGTTGATTGCCTTTTTTTTTTAACTAGTCATACACGACTGAAATGTCAACTAGTGAATCTTATATTATTAGATCAATTTACATATTTTTGTTCTTAACACTCTTCATATGCCAGTGGATGTGATTGGTCCAAATTATCAATAAGATGATGTTATGCCACAATTGCGATTTGAACAATTTGATAAAATTGATTTGATAACCATTTATTCCAAAAACTCTAGTGGTTAGGAAAATGACCATTTTCAGGTGAAATCTAAAAGGCCATCTTAGCTGCAACTATCTGTTCCCAGTGTATGACTATAAATAGCAATGTTCACAACTGAACTTGTATCAAGATCGGCTGTAGTCTTTGATATATGCTATAAAATCCTACATGTTGGTTCATGAAGTTTTCACTTTGAATTCCTTTCATACTATGAGCATTACTTCAAATATTTTGAAAAACAATCATCTCCAGCAGCAGGGTTATGGGCCAAAAGGAAACAAGATTCATTACTCTGGGCCGCTGCTGCGTCCATCTGGGAATGTTGATCAGATGCTCAAGGAACATGACCGTCAAATTCAAGAGGTATTTAGACGCTCTCGAATCAGCAAAACAAAGACTAGGAAAGTTCAAGGTGATGGAAACCAATTTGTAGTGAAGCCTAGCGACTTCATTCCCATGCCATTATACCCTTCTACTCGTGGCTCATCCATTCCGGTTTTCACATCCAGCCTTGGAAATGAGTGATTGGTTAGTAAGTTGGAACACGTCTATCTATTTTTTTTTTTAAAATGGTCATGGATAATCTGTATCACTCTATTTTGGTGGATGGGGTTAGGTGACGCATGCCTACCCAAATAGCGAGGACGAATACGGCTTTATGATAACAATGTTGATGTAATGTTGAGGTTAGATGATGTGTAAATTTCTTTATACTGCTCCGTGATACAAAAAATGAGCGGTTGATTGAGTCGACGACCTGTTGTAATGCAGCTCTTGCAAACTTATGAAAATTTCCATATACTGGTTGTTGATATCGCCCACCACTTTACTCTGACCAAAAACTGCTGTCGCACATCTGTTTATTTTCTCTAGAAGTACCGGCTGCAAACTTTGCTATGGTTTATTATGTCAGAGCTGATGGATGCGAGGACGGATGAGTTCATTAATTGGAAATGTCAAAATTTGGTCAGCTAATTATCTTGTTTACCTTGTCGACTCCTTTTCTGATGATCGTGTAAAGCAATAAGTTTCAGGTTGAATTTAACACTTATTTTTTGTGTGCCAACAGCAATAAGAGTAACAAGAACCCAGAGCAGCGTCAAGGTTGGATCTAACTTCAGATCTGTTTCTCCTATTTCAGAGGCGATGGTTACTGTGTTTATTTAAGTCGCCCTTAAGAATACCAAAGTTTCTTTTATTTGCAATCGATTTCTATTGGAATAAATTTAGTGTTTCGTGTTACATGAATTTTTTTCCCCTCAAAATTCTAGGTAACAAAGAGATGTTTGTTAAGTAGGGATTTGAACAGTGGGTAACAAACAAACACGTTAGCTATTTCTGTACTCCTGACGAATCTGGACCGAGTGTTGTTTCTCATACTCTGAAAGAAAGAGCCGCTCTTGGTTATCTCTGAGGGGCTTTTTGGTGCTGTCCGATGAGTCTGTATGCCCCCGACCCTGCTGCAGTTTCACCTAATCGGTGGAACGCTGTAGACACAGATCGACTGCCACTCGTTTGTCACCAAGGGTCCTCGCCAGATTCATGGATCCCCCTGTTATTGGTTTGAAATGGTGCAGTGAAAATTGACCAAAAATATCTCTAAACTGGTGCGAAAAGAAAGTTAAATTCATAATGTTCGGTGTAAAATGATCATTATGCATTCCATCATACTATCGTATATGTTGAGTTGGATTCTGGAAGATGGAGGTTGTCTATGAATTTAGTGCAAGTGACGAGGATAGAGTGCCACAGCTGTGAGTTCATAGCTTTTCCAATCTACATAATCTGTCTATCGGATCAGGTATGATGCCCTATCAGTTGTTTAGTTGATCATGGCAGTGAATAGAGAGACTCGGCTAAGTGCTTATCGTTTGACCTAATATGTCAGCTTTCCCAACCAACCATTTCTTTATTTATTTTTTATTATTTGAAAACCTCATTTGCTGGGACCTGAGAGATAACAGAGGGGATTCAATGGACTGGCCCGGCATGCAGGGAATGTCTTGCGATCCAAGCCTAGCCAGGACTGCCATTTTTTAAAAAAATGTAATGAAGAATCTTTAAGTTTTTTTTTAAATGATAAATATTTTTTTTTAAATTATAAATGTAAATTTTAAAAATAATTATAACTTATTTAGATTTTCTTATGTATCTTGGAAGTAGGATCTAGAATCTACCAAATTTTACTTATGGTATCTGCATATGGACAATCTTTTTGATCCTGGATAAGCATGTCCAACTAAAACACAATATGGACTCTTTCGTAGAGGAATAATTACTATACCATATCATAACAAACAATAACAAACTGGACACTTTGTGTAGGGGACGACGATAGATATTTAAATCGAGAGCATGTTTGAATGCGAGATGAGGAGGTATGGGTACTTATAAAAAAAAATAATAATAATTTTTTAAAATAAGTTTTCGAGTATTTTGATGCCTCAATATGAAGCTCCAACCCGTCTGTGACTCCATAACCATAGGGAGGGCATCAGGCAAGCGCATCGAAATCCTCTACTTTTATAATAATTCGAGATTTGATCTGGTTTTTTACACGAGTAACAAGCAAGCATGCCTGCTGAAATCGACAGCGTATGCTCGAAGTTGTAGAAAAGCCATCGTTTTAATTAATGTCTGAGATTCACCGAAAAAAATTTGAAGTCGAAATTAAATACTTTGTCCTGATCTGCGCATGATTAATCCTGTCTGTACTCTCTGCAAAAGAAAGCAAGAAGCATACGCTCAAAGCAAAGTTCGCCTCGCAAAAAAGTCGTACAAAGTTTCACCCTTTAGTTAATCATCGAGATAATAATAATCAAGAGGCCTTATTTTGGGGGGACAACAAAGGAAGGAAGGAAGAAATAATAATTGAGAGGCTTCTTATAAGTGTCAACATTTTGGTTGCAGCCGATGAATGATGATGATTGATGACCCATCTTTAAAACTTGTTTGTGGCACTTGCTCACTCAGCTCTCAACCTGTGGAGCCTATGGAACCATTAAAGCGAAAGAAGAAAACAGCGTTTTTGTCATCTGCTGCTTTCTTCGTCACCTTGCTATTTTCTTCGATCGCGAGTGCAATGGTGGGAGGTTGAACGAGCCAGTGTCAATATGTCTTGCATTTCCTCGTATAATTTCTCTCGGCTGGTTCGTGTCATCGTTTCAATTTCATCGGATGTAAACAGGGGTTCGAGAATTTCGATTTCCCACCATTTTCACAGGCAATGCTGTAGATAATTTAGAGCTGAAATCAATGGCAAGCAGCAAAAATATTACGAGAAGAAGAGATTTTTTTTTTCTTTTCATTTTTTTTGTTCATGTTGTGCTTATTGTTGCCGAAATTATGTGCGAGATCATCTTGCAGAACACAGCAACGGTTCTGAAAACGGAGACGTTAACCAATCAATGCAAGCTGAAGCATGTATTGCTCGTTTGAAGTTTAATCTATACATCGATGGTACCACAAATCTCGTCGCCAAAAATTGATGCAATGGAACAAGAACAAAAATTACAACAAGTGAGGCTTTCTTTACTTATTGGATCATGATCGACTCCTCCTCCTCAATTTACAGGCGAAGAAGGTGGCGGCCCGGGGCGCTGTGTCCTTTGTTGCTGGGGCCCGACGGCGGGACGCGCCTTTTGACGAACACGTGGAAGACGGCCTCTCTCACAGCCACGAGTGGCGGAGCCCGAAGAGCTTCTCCGGCGGGGAGAGGAGAGGCAACTGGGCGTGACCTGGCTGAGGACACGCCGACGGTGATCAGCACAAAGAGGAGGAGCAGGGCCAGTTTGGGCCGGAGGGCCGGAGGCTGGACAAGGGTGGTGGTGGTGGCCATGTCATGACCGTGGCCGGCCGCTCGAAGGAAGGGAAGGCTTCAGGCTTGTGCGGCGCGATGGATGGGCGTGCAGTGCACTGCCTTGAGATTTAAATACAAAGAGGCAGAGGCAGAGGCAGATCGAGTGGAGAAATAATCTCCAGCCAAGATTTGAATACAACGATCGCGATCGAGTCAAACATCAAGTGTGTTAGGTCTGATAACCCATTAAGAAACAAACGGACTTAAGATAAATTAAGGGTCTCAATCCGCGACCGAGACCCGCTATTTATTTTATTTTATTTTCAATATGAAAAAAAGACGCTGTGGTCTTTGCAGTGAATCTAGACCGTTGAATAATCCTCTCCGACAGACATTTTTAAATGTCTTTATGATTTTACGTGCATTGGAATATTTGTACAAAAAATCAAAATAATAAAATAACAGACCTATTGAAATAAATTGGTCCACTGAGAAAGTGGCTGTAGTTTTAATTTTATTTTACTTCACTGTATTCTTTACGCTATTTTAAAAAGAGAGTCAAATTATTACGCTATTTTATGATGCGGTGGTGGTATTCAAATCTTAAATCACTTTCTATTTCAACTCAACATCACCTTTTCCTTGTGTTTGTCTTCTCACACTTCTCCATTTCTAAGCATTTCCACGTACCTCCTGCTTCCTTGCCAGATCCCTCATCTTCTTCGAGCAGTGTAATCTAATTGATTCTTCTTTTACGCACATGTGATTAAAGATTTATACGACGACTTACGCATATCGTAACTTAAATAATTAATTCTAATACAATTGTCGCTATAATCTCCATTTTCATATAAGTACTGATAACCCGTCTTTGCTGTTTGTTCTTTTATCATAGTATTATCAAATCCCATGAGTTCAATCAAGATGCAGACGGTGTCGCATCAATGAACAAGAACCAACTTTCGAAGATTATAAAGGGGTGTTTGGTTCGTAGAGAATTTTTTGTTTTATATTTTCATTCTTTTTTTTTTTAGAAAACAGAAAATGAGTTTTTTTTTTGTTTTTCAGTTTTTCAAAAAACACTGTTTTATTTTTTGGAAAACGAAAATAGAAACAGAAAATTATTATTTCTCGTTTTTCAATTTTTCAAAAAACGTTTCTTTATTTTCTGAAAAATAGAGATGGAAAATACGAACCAAATGCGTTTTTTCATTTTTATAAAAAATGAAAATGAAAAATAGAGAAGAAAATAGATATCAAACGTCCCCTAAGTTTTTTTAAATGTCTATTCTTCTGTCGCGTTAACTTTGAGTTGTACATTAATATATTATTCGTGATTTATTTTCTTCGTATTAATTGTAAAATGATTGACTAATAAAATTATTGAAGACGAATGAATTGCCTTTGCGCATGAAAGATGTAAACAGCGTTCCAAATAATGGCACTCACAGTCCGTCTTATTCATTGGAAAAGACTAAATAATATATATGTGATCGACTTCGACAAGATATATATATTAATTATTGAAGTACGTCAGTCAATTCTCTGTTCCTAAGATAAAATTAAGGAGAAATTGAAGGTTCAGTTGTTCCATATTTATCGAAGACAAAATAGCTTAATCCCTCGAAGGTATTCTCTTGCAGGATCGTCGAACAATGCATAGAACCTTGCATAGACGATAGATCAACTTTCATCCAATTATCTACAATAAGAGGTCATTGCATAATTTATATATAAAAGAAAACAAAAGTGGGCAAAAAAAGTAGAGAAAATATCTACAAAAAAAAAAAAAAAATTTAACACGAGGATCTAGCTCTAAAAGTGCTTATTTTCTTTCGGAAAAAGAAATGCGAGCAAATAGCAATTAAGCTCATTCATTAACATAAATACATTTTTTTTTTTTGCGGCTTGCGGAGGAAATTCGCAGATTTTCCACTCGCTTGCGGTTGCGGAGGCGGTTCCGATTACAGGTGAGTTGGTGTGTTGTCGGACCCTGATTGGCGTTAAACCCCTCACGGCGACTTGGTGGCGCGTCTTCCTGATTTACCCTTGTGGGCCGGTGGAGACTCTTCGGAGGCCGTGGGGCAGGGCCGGTTCGCCAAGTGGACTAGTCGGGCGAAGCTTGGATACCACTTGTAAATCAAAAAAAAAAAAAAAAAAAAAAAAACATAAATACATAAAGTTTAAGAAGGTAACAACTTTATCTGTTTTCATCAAGACATACAATAGAGATATTAGATAAACCTTTTCTCTATAAAAAGTTGAAATCGTCAACCTAGTAGTTTTCATCGGTCTATTCCACGATCATTATGAGGAAGATAAATTTTGAGGGCTATATGAGCCTTAATATGATAGCCAAAATATATGAAGACATCTAAATTTAGAAAAAAATTTTATATCTTCTTCAGAAACAATCCATACTAAATCTACCAACACTGTCATACTTTAACCACTACATCATCTCCGTAGAAACAACATAATAATTTTTTACTGTTTAAAAAAAATAACAACAGTTAATTTATAATTAGAAATAACTCATTACTACCGCAATGATTGGTGATCCCCTTCCCTGTATAAACAAAAACTGAGAATATTGATTCCACTATCCCTTTCAAACTTGGGAATGAGAGGTGTGGAAGCAACTAATACTATACATTATGGAGGGGTCTTGTCCAAATAGAAATCTTATAATAAAGACTGAAACCTAGCTTCAATCACATCCGAGGAAGCCATGAAATTAAATCTCTCCACTTTAAAACCATCAGATCTTAGACTTTTGAATTTGCCAAGCTTCTGAATGACCAAATACATCCCCTCCACCGATCGAGAATCCAACATCGATAGGTCTGCAAAAAGTAATGGAAAAAAAAAAAGATTAGGATAGAAGAAAGTGCCCATATTATAATGAATAGAGATAAATGCTTCAAAAAATAAACTAAACACATATAATATATAGCTATAGCTAGCTTTGAGATCAATAAATCTTAAGGAAGAAATAACGTAACAGTATTCTCTTTTGCACAGAGCTTAGCATGTGAAAAATATGTAAAATTCTTATCTCCTAATTAATTCCATCCACCTCAGTTTAATTATAGCATGTTTTTGCCAATGCACAGTGATCATGTTGGAGATCTAGGGATGAAGAGATACCATAATATTCATGGCCGAACTAGTTCGACCGGCTGAGTATGGATTAAGTCTTTGCAGCTGCACCGACTGGGAGGTCCTCTTCATCACGCCAAACTAGTCAAGTCTTCTTTGCAATGCCAATTGGTTACCGAACTCGACGAGACCTAGAACGTGAAAATACTTGCAAATAGGTGAGAGAAAAAAAGGAGACCGAGGGATACCTCAGTAAAGTCCCTCCGATGCTAAAGTCATAAAACGGAGAGAAAGTGGATAATAAAGAGCGAGAGTAGAGAATTTTAGTGATTATTTGATGCCTGCGCTCCTCTATTCCCTGCTTTATATAGGAGGGAAAAAATGAAGGGAGAGCGACATGACATGGAGCCTTCATTTTCTATCAGAGATCGCGGAATCCTGGCCTCTTGGGGAGAACCCCAAAGATGTGGATACGTGGCTTTGTGGTGCCGCGACTTCGTGGAGAGGATAGTGGAGACATGACTTTGTGGAGAGGATAATGGAGACGTGACTTCATGGAGAGGATACTAGAGATGTAGCTTCATGGAGAGGATGCTGGAGACGTGGCTTCGTGGAGAGGATGTGGCTTCGTGGAGAGGATGGTAGAGACGTGGATGCATGAAGCTACATCAAATTTCATACCAAGCTGAGCTTCTGAGTCGAACTTCTGCCCAACTGGCTTTTAGCCGCTCTCGACTCCTGCCGAACAGGACTTCCGCCGAACTAAGCTCCTACCGAATTGAACTTCGGCCAAATTGGGCTCTTGCTGAACCGGACTTCACCGAATTGGGCTCGTACTGAATCGGACTTTGGTCGAACTGGACTCTTGCCGAACTCAACTTCGACCAAACTAGGCTCCTGCAGAATTGGACTTTGGCTGAACTGGGCTCCTGTCGAACTGGGCTTGAACCGGTCTTCAGTGGTAAAGTCAAACTAATGACCGAACTAAACTTGGATATGATTCAAATGAATGTGAGTTCACTCACGTCCTATTTGACTTAGTTCATATTTAGGCTCTCCCTCGGCTGGACTATTGACTTAAGTTTGCCACTTGGCTAGGGGTATTCTCCTCCACATCATAGGCATTCCCCCTTTTGTCTAGTCAAAGGAGATGTGAGACACGACTGACTAGACTTGCATTTAAGTCTTTACCTCGGAACCATGCGAGATCATGCTGATTAATGGCGCATATCCGAAATGACATCTCCCTTTCACTAGATTACCTCTTCATTTCTGGAACTTGCTTGAACCATTTCGTTGATCTACACGTGTCATGCAGTTCTCCCTTGATAGGATAGCGAAGACTTGGAGATCCAATGTGGCAGCTGAGATTTCAAAAGTCATTATGGATGCTTTGACGATGAAGATCATGCCTTTGACATCGCCAATTGTTGATCTAATGGACACCACTGCCTTTTCTAACCTTATAAAGCCTTGTCGAGTTAGGGTTTTTCCATCTTCGGTGCGCAATCCTCTTCTCCAATCATCTTCTTCCTTTGTTCGTTGTAGGGACCAATATGACGTCGCTAGAGGGGGGGGGGGTTGAATAGCGATTCGTCAATTTCTTTGCTTGGATCCATTACGCTTGTCTACAATCGTTAGTACGTAGTGAAGATATAAATACTCATACAAATACAAGCATAAAACACAACACAAACACGACACATCGATTTTACGCAATTCAAAATCCTAGTTTCTACTCCACGGTCGAGCCCTAGTGAGCTCTAGTGATGCACACCACTACTAAACATTCTCCTTCTCGGAAACACTCTGGAGGTGAAGAAACCTCTTACAATAGAGCTTGCAACAATAACAACCAAATACAAGATGTAAATGAAATGAAGAAACAAAAAACACTTTACACGAATGCCTTTACTTGATTTTTTGTTTTGGTTGTATTGGAGAATGCCCTAGAAGGTTGGAATGCAACAACACTTTGTCTTCTAACTCCCCAAGAACTGGCCCTGAAAAATGTCCATAAGCCTCCTTCTTATAAGCCCCGTCAAAGCCTCCAACGTCTCCCATCGACACTTGTGATTCTGAACATTACAGCACAATGGTCACTTCGCTAGTTGAGGCGCCGCCTCAACTGATACCCCAGTCAAGGTATTGGTTGAGTCTGCCTTGCTTTTGATCAAATATTTTTATGTCCGTCCCATATATTCAGTCGAAGTGTAAGTCGAGTGATCCAATCGAGACGCCACCTCGACTAGCACCTAGTCGAGGTGATGGTCGAGCATCCCTCGCTTCTGAGTAGTTGTTGCCATGCTTGCTCCCAGATCCAATCGAGGTGTTGGTCGAGTATCTCTAGTCGAGGTGCTGGTCAAATGCCTCTAGAGCACTACGCATCTGAGCTCCACTCATTCACCCACTTCTAGTTGAGGTGCCGCCTCGACTATTATCTCAACCAAAGCGCTGGTCGAGGTCACCTTGCTTCTGTTTACCTACAAATGAAGCCTAGTCGACTGGAACGAACTGACAGTCGACTGTTATATCTCAACACTAAGGTTTAACACCCCAAGTATGATCCCATCATATTTGATACTCACCCTAGGCCTAGACCTTCAACCCACTTCTATCAGCCTCATGCCTCTCTGATCCATTGAGTCTGTGACTCTTCATCCTTGCGCTAACCTTCAAGTGCTTTCATCGGTTATCGTCATGCTCTCGGGCCTACCTGCCAAGAGGCCATGCCTCCGGGACTTCATTATCAAGAGGCTATGCCTCCGGGACTTCATTGCTAAGACTCCTCATCCAGGTCTTTACTTGCAAAGACTCCTCGTCCGGGTCTTCACTTTCTAAGACTCCTTGTCCGATACTTCATTTGCCAAGACTCATCGTCCGGGACTTCATTTGCCAAGACTCCTCATCTGGGACTTCACTTGCTTAGACTCCTTGTCGGGGACTTCATTTGCCAAGACTCCTTGTCTGGGACTTCACTCGCCAAGCACAATCTCCCATACCTGCCAAGACTTCCCTTGCCAACTCCCTATTGGTCTTTCTAACACCAAGTGTCCGGTCTCCCTTGACCGACTTGAATTTTCCCTTATCAAGTATCCATACTTGGACTTTTCCTTGCCAAGTCACCATACTTGGACTTTTCCTTGCTAAGTTACCATACTTGGACTTCTCTTCACCAAGTGTCCAGTCAACTTTGACCGACTAAGATTTCTCCAATAATATCCCTCATATGACCTTGGATGTCCCATACCATCTACTAGTCATATGGTCAAACCATATTGTAAATCATTGTCGAGCATCAAAACCCTACTCGAGTCCCACTCGAGTCTGGTCAATCATGACTTAGGTCAATTGCACCAACAATTTCTCTTTTTTTGGTGTTTGACAATACTGTTAAGTTAGGTTATCCCATAAACTCAACTTGACTCTTCTTATGCCAAAGCATAACAAAGAGTGAGTTCCCAATTCAGACTTTCAAATTTTTAAAATTTTTGGGGTTTAGTGTATATTAGGGTTGATGCTAACTTGACCCCTTCCATTTTTGGGATTTAGTGTATATTAGGGTTGATGCTAACTTAACCCTTTCCATTTTTTTTTCCTTTTTAACATACATCAAAAAGTCTACCAAGGTCTACCATGTCTCATTTTCTAATGAGATTCTTCATTCTCTCCCTTGGTCAAAAATCATCTTGAATGCCTTCATTCTCCTTAGTGATACAATCCCTATCACTAAATGAAATGCAATCTTCAATTTCCCCCCTTTTATAAGCTATCATTCATCCTACCTAGATAGATAATCTCTCACTAAAGGCTTGGTCCCCTTTTACATTGAACCAATAATGTCCTTGGAGAGTTCCTAAGCCTATAGGAACCTTAAACAATAAAAAAATAAGGATAAAAGTTCAAACTTGAACTTTAATCTCCCTTAAAATTTGTTATTTTACCCTAATTAACTCTTTAATTAATTTCCAATGAAAATCTCACTCTTTCAATGCTTATCTAAACATATTAGGGGTTTAAGAGTAGTTATCTAACCTAATGTTTTGGTTAGATGGCTTAAACCAATATTGTTAAGCCAAAAACAATGCTAATAGTTGACTCCGAAGGCTCCAGCCGAGTGGCAGCATCTCCAGTCGAGGTGCCACATCGATTGGTTTCTAATTTTTCTGAATTCAAATTTTCAGACAAATTTCAGATATGCATAAATAATTCTAGAAAAATTCAAAAATCTTGAAATTTTATCCACACATTACTTATGCCAAACACTATAAGGAAAAAATAATTTTATATGAAAATAACTTTTAAATTCAAAGAATGATATAAGTTCAAAAGTATTGAAACCTTCAATGTTTTTAGCCAACTTTATTTCAATCTTCTCAATGGTGATTGCTATCAAAAGATAGACTTCATCAAGGTTTTTCAAAATGATTTTAAAATATTTTCAAAATCTTATATTGAATCATGGTCAATGAACTAGATGTACATAACTTGTACATTAACTTTCCTCATGATTCCTTAATGCTTTATAATGAGTGAGTTCATCTAGATGCAACATCTATGCTCCTTGAATTCAACTCATTTTCTAATATCTCACATGTGTCTAAGTGTATGAAAACTGATACAAACCCCACCAACAATTGTGATGGAACTTGAGACAAAGATGGTTAGAACCTAAGGATTAGAAGACAAGAGTTTGAGCCTTGACCCATGACCAAGGATTGACACGAACCAAGACTACGAAAGAGAAGAAACGCCACACCCAGAAGTGATAAGTTTCGGTTGTTGAACGCCACGAGGATAAACTCGATAAGTTCAGAAGTCCTTTCAAGGACTAAGAAGAGCACACAAATATTTCTCACCCAAAAGTCCCCTTCCATGTTAGGATTTGCCTCCCTTATATAGTGGGAGTAAGCAAGTAAGAGTACAAAATGCATGCAATAATTAGAGTACCCATGCTTGCATGTAAGCATGAACACAACTTAGAAACTCAAAACAATTATAGTACCTAGGCCTGCATGTAAGCATGCACACAACTTAGAAACTCAAAACAATTATAGTACCTAGGTTTGCATGTAAGCATGCACAACTTAGAAATCCTCAAAACTCAAGTCTTCATATGTCTTTAATGCATGAGCAAGTTCCCGTAATTATTTAGTGTTCTTCCACTGATGATGCCCAGATGAGTCAAGGATCGATAAGTCCGATTATGTGGATTAGGCCTTGATCTGCACTTGGGCTTATCTTGGTCTCTTCTTTCTCATGATCCGTCCAGTGTTCGTCGATTAGTCCATTTAATGTTTCCTTGAAACGCTTTGCTCGAAGTCTTATAATTGGACCTTCTGGAAGTGATAAATGATCCTTCATAGCTTCCTCCTTAAGCCAACAAGCAACCCCTTGACTTGCATCAAAAACACACACAAGTCATCCTTATAGTTTTTGTGAGATGTGAGTTTTATTCTTCCCTAACTTAAGGTCTCATGCATTTTATCTAGGCAACTCTATTTGATTCCCTTATAATAGGACTTCAAATCATGCCATTATCCTTAAATACATTTAAATAAACCTAAATGCATGAATGATGATCATGACATAATAGATAGCATGAATTAAAACATAGCCAATAATCATGATGTCATGGCATAAAGATAGACCTAAGTGCAAACTGTTGGATCGATGCGGTTCGCTAGAGGGGGGGGGGGTGAATAGCGATAAAAACTTTTTCTTGTTTCTTTCGTTAAAACTCGAGAGAAAATTAATTGTAGCGGAAATGTAAAGTAAATAGAGACAATTAGGTTTTACTTGGTTCGTAGCCTTCGGCTACTACTCCAAGGCTCTAATGGTCCTTGACCACGCACGGAGGGCAAATACTAAACGAACTCCCTCTCGATGGAGATAGGAGTTAAACGAATACAAAAACTCGAGAAAGACTCAAGGTAGAGGGACACTCCCCCTCTCCTTGATATGATTTAAATCTTGAAATAAAAACAACTTATACAAATTTAAAGATTATACCGACGACTTCAAAGATTGGAGGTTGAAGCTCTAGTCGTCGTCTCGGCAGCGCTTCGTCGTAGGGATGTCGGAGAGTCAGAGCGTATCAGAAGCACTTGGAAGCTTTTGAATTGATGAAAAACCCTAGGTTTGGCCCTCCTTTTATAGCCTTTGAGCCCCTCATCGAATGGGTCTTTATCCAATCACAAATGGGCACAAAACCCCTTGAAAAATGGTGATAACTCTTGACTACTCGAGGCTGATCCTTTGACCATCAGTCGACTGATGGCCATCATCAGTCGACTGATGGTAGCATCAGTCGATTGCTGACCTTCGACAGTCGACTGTTTGACGGCAGTCGAGTCCTCCAAGCTGGCAGTCGACTGATGCTTGCTGCAAGTCGAAGTTAGCACAACAAAAACATAATTTCGATGGTCGTCGACCATCCAATCTCGACCTAGACCATCTATAAGAAGTATTTGGTCGGATCTACGCTTAAGATCATCCCCGTAAAGAGGATACGACCTTACTTACTCTCGCACACTCGAGCTTACCTCGATGCTTACGTGTTGCTTTTGCTTCCGGCCTTCCACTCGATTCCTTCGGCTCCCTCCGAAGTAACTCGAGTATCGCCCGACCACCGCGGCTTCCTCCGGGTGTCGCTAGCCTTCAACTCCAGCATTGAGACTTTTCTTCACACTTGATTTAGCTCGTGAGAAAACAAAATAGACTTAACTTTGTGTCTTTGCTATAATCAAAACATAGGTTCGATTTCGGTGCCTCACTGCACCAACAATCTCCCCCTTTTTGATATATGGCAAAAACACACAAAGTTAAGGAAATTAAGTGCATGAAACAGTAAAGACAAGAAGCAAAAGTAGGAGTAGTAAAAATATTTCTCAAGTTCTCCCCTTAGAGGAACCCTCCCCCTTGACCGAGGGTGAGTACTTGAAAAAGACTTTTAGTTCTCCAAACACAAAAGATAATGAGTTAAGTAAATGACATTACTTAACTTAGGCTTCTTAGAGTCAAAAATAAGTGCAAGTTAAGTAATCAAAAGTTAAGTCAAAAGGTTAATTATTCAAGGTTTAACTTTTGATTTCTTAACTTGGGCCTTTAAAGTTTTCAATTCCGAAGAGTTGAAACCTAAACCTTACTCCCCCTTAACTTAGGCCAGAATCAAAGTTTTAAGTTAAGTTATCAAATTCAAAAATTTGAAATTGAACTTTGGCCTTTTCTTGAACCTTAACTTTGGCCTTTTCTCCCCCTTTTGACATAAATCAAGGAAAAAGTGGGGGGGTTTTAAGAAAACCCTAAGTCCAAGCATGATGATTTTAAAAATAATATGTGAAAATAATTCATCTAAATGTTCAACTCTAGTTTGACTTGATTGAAATGATATTATCAACAAGTCCTGATTAGAGTTGGTTAATATTAGTTGCATATTTATACTCCGAGGTTCATATTGACGCACTTGATCTACATCTTGGAACTCGAGTAGGGTCCTAACATCTCACGCCCATCTACGTGGCTAAGTACACAAACACATTAGTCCTATGTGTTGTGAGATGTACTGGCTCCTTAAATCTATAGGTGCATGTTATCTAAGGTATGTCCTATGCTAGTTCCATCAAAATGAAAAATAAGAAATAGTAGTAAGAAAATATAGTTTGCAAGTTCTTATTCTATTACGCACATGCCCAATTTTCGTCTTAATAGACTAAATTCGGCTTCGGGTAGGGGTTTAGTAAATAGGTCTGCTAGGTTAGACTTCGATTCGACGTACTCGAGTTGTATGGCTCCGTTGGCCACATGTTCTCGAATGAAATGGTGTTTGACTTCTATATGTTTGGTCCTAGAGTGACATATTGGATTCTTTGTAAGATTAATTGAACTAATGTTATCTACGTAAAGTTTAGTATTCAGAAAGTCTAACTTAAAGTCATGAGGGTGTGCTTCATCCAAAGAAGCGAGTGACACACTCACCCATCGCGATGTATTCCGGTGGTAGACAAGGCAACACAATGTTGCTTCCATCGCACTAACTCACTAGACTCGAGCCGAGTAGTTGACAACAACCACTGTGCTCTTCGTCGAGTTTACTACCGGCATAATCCGAATCGGAGTAGCCGATTAGTTCGAACTCGGTAGATCTAGGATACCAAATACCGATATTAAGTGTACCCTTTAGATATCTAAGGATACGCTTAACTAGGGTTAGGTGAGACTCCTTGGCACAGGTTTGAAACCTGGCGCACATACTTACTGCAAATAAGATATCAGGTCGGCTTGCAGTTAAGTACAGGAGACTCCCTATTACACTCCTATAGTATTTTAAGTCAATGGACTTACTTTCTAGGTCTTCTCCTATGTTAACATTAATCGCCATTGGGGTGTTTATTATCTTAGCGTCTTGCATTCCAAATCTTTTAATTAACTCCTTAGTGTATTTTTGTTGATATAGGTATATACCATCCTTAGTTTGTTTAATTTGTAGACCTAAAAAGAAACTTAACTCGCCTACCAAGTTCATTTCGAACTCACTTTCCATGAGTGAAACGAACTCGTTTAGTAAGGCTGAGTTAGAGGTTCCAAAAATTATATCGTCTACGTAAATTTGAGCTATGAATATTTCTTTACCTAAGGTTTTTACGAAGAGAGTTGGGTCAACTAAGCCTTGGTTAAACCCTTTTGACTTAAGATGGATTGAAAGTCTCTCGTACCAAGCTCGAGGAGCTTGTTTAAGTCCATAGAGAGCTTTCTTAAGTTTTAGAACATGGTCGGGTTTATCTAGATTTTCGTTGGCTAACATAAACTTCTTCTTTAATGTATCCATTTAGGAATGCCGACTTAACATCCATTTGAAACATCTTAAATCCTCGATGTGCGGCATAAGCTAGCAACATTCGAATGGATTCGAGTCTAGCTACTGGGGCATAGGTTTCGTCGTAATCTAAGCCTTCGACTTGGCTAAATCCTTTGGCGACTAACCTAGCCTTGTTTCTAACTACTTCACCTTTATCATCAAGCTTGTTTCGAAACACCCACCTTGTTCCAATTATCGTTTTGTCTTTAGGTGGTGGTACTAATTCCCACACTTCATTCCTAGTAAATTGAGCTAGCTCTTCTTGCATTGCAATAATCCAATCGGGATCAAGAAGAGCTTGTTCAATTGATTTGGGTTATATCTTTGAAATTAAGGAAATTTGACTAAGGTTCCTATATGATGCTCTAGTTCGAACTCCTAGATTAGGATCTCCTATCACTTGATCGATAGGGTGGTTAGTCTGAATCCTAGATTGGGTTGGGTTTGTGTCACCTAATGCTTGATCAATGGGGTGACTTGGTTGAACACTAGTTTGGTTGGAGTCATCTATCACTTGATCAATAGAGTGACTAGGTTGACTTAGGTTAGGATTAACACTAGACCTGATCTCCGGATCAAAGTTAGGTTTAGTATGAATCGGCTCGCTAATTGGGGTTGCCGGGGGTTTTGTAGGTTCATGTCCTTCATCAAATACTACATTGATAGTCTCCTCGACTCTAAGGGTGTCGTGGTTATATACTCTATAAGCTCTACTTGTAGTCGAGTATCCTAGAAAGATTCCAGTCGTGGTTTTGGATGTAAATTTCCCTAGGTAATCCTTAGTGTTTAGGATATGTACCTTACACCCAAATACCCTAAAGTACTTGATGTTAGGTATTTTATCGTGATAAATCTCGTACGAGGTCTTAAGGTTCCTCTTTACCATAAGGATCCTATTTTGGACATAGCAAGCCGTGCTAACGGCTTCTGCCCAAAACCTATCGGGTAGGTCGTATTCATTCAACATGGTCCTAGCGACTTCTTGTAGAGTTCGGTTTTTCTGCTCCACTAGGCCATTTTGTTGAGGGGTCCTAGGGCAAGAGAATTCATGGTGGTATCCGTTTAGGTTACAGAAGTTGGTGAACCTTTGATTTTCGAATTCACCACCATGATCGCTTCTAAGTCTTTAAACCTTAAGGTCTTTTTGATTCTCGATTAATTTGAATAGATTGATTAATTGATCTAGGGTATCATTTTTATGTTTGATGAACCTAACCCAGGTAAACCTGGAGTAGTCGTCAATTATGACTAAGCAATATTGACTTCTATTGAGAGACTTGGCTCCATGTGAATCGAATAGATCCATATGCAAGAGCTCAAGTACACTTGAGGTTCGTTCTTGGTTAGTTAACTTGTTTTGTGTCCTAGGTTGTTTTCCTTGTTGACAAGCATTACAGATTTTATTAACAAAATTGTTGAGGTTGGGTAAGCCTCTGACTAAGCCACTCTGACTCATCTTGTGGATGAGTCTTGGGTGCGAGTGACCGAGTCGTCGGTGCCACAACCATGATTCCTCTTGCCGTGTCATAAGACACTTAGTTGAGGAGTTGGTTAAGTTGATCGTATAAATGTTGTTATTTCTAGTTCCTTTAAGAATTGTTTTAGAGGTTTCGTTGGTATTAATTATGCATTCATTTTCTAGAAATATAACCTTATAGTTATTATCACACAATTGGCTTACACTAAGTAAGTTATATTCAAAATTCTCTACAAGTAATACATTTTTAATAACGAAATTCGTGTTAAGCTCGATATCACCTGATCCGATGATTTTGAGCTTGCCGTTATTCCCAAAGGCTACCGATCCTTGTCGTTTGAATTGAAGCTTTGCGAATTTGAGTTGATCCCCGGTCATGTGTCGGCAGCAACCGCTGTCCAACATCCATTGATCCTACACACAAGGTGGTTGGATTGGATGTTAGATTTTTTGTTAAGAAAATTGGTTGTAAGTTGTTAACCCTAGGTCATCTCACTGGAGTCTATATGATCAAGCATGTTATACTTATGTTTTCTTTTGAGATGACTTCCAATTAAGTTGATTAAGTGGATTTAGGTTCAAGTAATTTTATGTTAGATTTGGATTTAACCCTAGGCTTGTCAAGTTTACCTTTTCAAGATCATGGCTTCCAGGTCGTGGCGAGGCACAGGGGCCTTCTTTTATCGGATCATCGACCACTTCCTTAGACAAAGTCATTTTCAAGAAAATGATGACTTGACTCACCTAAAATTATTTCCTCGTCTAACTAGTTATTTTTGAAAAGAGGCTCCCCGAGGCTCAATCTTTTCGAAGAATTTTAGTTGGTTATGTTTTTGAAAAGAGGCTCCCCAAGGCTCAATCTTTTCGAAGTTGATTATGTTCATGTTCTAAGTGAGTTCACAAGTTTTAAAGTATAAACTTTCTAAGTTAAAGCATGCAATTTCTAAGTTAAAGCACAAACATTCTAAGTTAAAACATGCAATTTCTAAGTTAAAACACAAACATGTTTTGTACTGGCTCCCCCTAGACCGTTGAATCGGTTCGGTCTATCCACATAGTGGATTTGGTTCTTGGGAACCCAGTACGGGTTGGATCCTAGAGTTGAAATCAAAAAGTTCTTAGGGACCCATGCTTGGACATGTTTCCTATGTCGACTTACAATCGACATATACGACCTATTAGTCGTATTTGAGTTAAACCCTAGTCCAGCCTTGTTGTACACGGCCCTTTGAGATCCAAGTAGGAGGTCAAGTCCTTTGGATCCCGAAGTGAACCTTTCCAACGTGTTCCTAAGATCTTCGACTTGACTTTTCAAGAGAGAGTTCTCAACTTCGAGCTTTTCAACTCGAGTTGAGTCCTTCTCTTGAACTCGACTAGTCGAAGAGGTTAGGGAGACCTCGTGTTTGAGGAGTTTAACCTCCTCAACAAGGGTCTCAACCTTGGACTCGGACTTAGCTAACTTCCTAGACAAAAACCTAACCGTATTATGTAAAGTATTAAATAAAGCTCGACTCACCTTAAGGGTATCTTTTGAACCGGATGTGTATCCGTGGCTTGACTTGAAGGTAGCTTCGTAGTCCGAGTCATCCTCAGGTTCTGACTCAAGTTCGGTCTCCGTGTCTGAATCAATTTATTTCTCCATGAAGACGTGGTCTTCGTCTTCTTCGGATGACGCTTCTTCCCATGTCGCGTTGTGGGCCTTCTTATGCTTAGGTGCTTGGTGGTTGAGCTTGGGGCACTCGGACTTGATATGTCCAAACCTGTTGCACTCATAACACCTAATGTTAGAACTTTTAGGCTTACCTTGGTTGGGTCGAGTCGTGGTTCGCTTTCGTCCCTTGGCTATCCTTCGAGCTAGGTTCATTAGTTCGGCAGTCAACTCTGGGTCAACTTCTTCTTCGGACTCATCTTCCTCCTCGGTTGGTGGTGGCTTGCTTGCGATTTTCTTCTTCTTTGAACTTGCAAACAAGGCTATACCCCTCTCGGGTTCCAAGTTGGATTGTTCATGTAATTCAAAATCGGAAAAGAGTTCATCTAACCTAATTTTAGAAAGATCCTTGGAGACCTTATAGGCATCAACCATGGATGCCCATAAGGTAGTCCTCGGAAAAGAGTTTAGGACATACCTTATAAGGTCGTGGTTTTCGACCTTTTGCCCGATTGCGTGTAGGTTGTTGACTATGTCTTGGACACGGGCGTGGAGTTGCATCGCGGACTCGTGTTCCTGCATTTTTAGTGTGTATAATTTATTGAATAACAAATCACGTTTGCAAACCTTAGCTTGATCCGATCCTTCGTGTAACTCGATTAGCTTTGTCCAAAGATCCTTTGCGCTTATGAAGGGGCCGACGCGATTTAGCTCTTCCTTGGATAGGCCGCATTGAAGGATTTGTGTTGCCTTGGCGTCGGCTTCGACTTGTCGTTTTGTCGCAATGGTCCATTGATCATAATCCAAGGAGTCACCCACTTCATTAGTCGGAAGTGTGAAACCCGTTTGGATTATGATCCACATCTCGATTTGGGTTTTGAGAAAGCATTCCATCCGACCCTTCCAATAACGGAAGTCATCTCCGTTGTAAAACGGAGGTCGGACGGTGCTAAAACCCTCGAGATGGGCCATTAGAACAAAAGATAAAAGAAGATGAAGGAAAAACTAGCAATGACAAAAAACACACAAAAAGTACCAAGACTCGCGTCTTGGATTAGTAGTGCGGGAGTAGATTTAACAAAGCGAAAAAAAACTAAAATAAACAGAAATAAAAGAAAAATAAATCTGTGAAAAATGGCTAGATTGGTGGTTTCACCAAATCATAGCAACCCCCGGCTCTGATACCAATTGTTGGATCGATGCTGTTCGCTAGAGGGGGGGGGTGAATAGCGATAAAAATGTTTTCTCGTTTCTTTTGTTAAAACTCGAGAGAAAATTAATTGCAGTGGAAATGTAAAGTAAATAGAGACAATTAGGTTTTACTTGGTTCGTAGCCTTCGGCTACTACTCTAAGGCCCTAATGGTCCTTGACCACGCACGGAGGGCAAATACTAAACGAACTCCCTCTCGATGGAGATAGGAGTTAAACGAATACAAAAACTCGAGAAAGACTCAAGGTAGAGGGAAACTCCCCCTCTCCTTGATATGATTTAAATCTTGAAATAAAAACAACTTATACAAATTTAAAGATTATACCGACGACTTCAAAGATTGGAGGTTGAAGCTCTAGTCAGCTCCGTCAGAGGGATGTCGGAGAGTCGGAGCGTATCGGAAGCACTTGGAAGCTTTTGAATTGATGAAAAACCCTAGGTTTGGCCCTCCTTTTATAGCCTTTGAGCCCCTCATCGAATGGGTCTTTATCCAATCACAAATGGGCACAAAACCCCTTGAAAAATGGTGATAACTCTTGACTACTCGAGGCTGATCCTTTGACCATCAGTCGACTGATGGCCATCATCAGTCGACTGATGGCAGCATCAGTCGATTGCTGACCTTCGACAAATTGTTTTTGGCATCGAGTCCTCCGTCGGCAAATCGTGATGCTTGCTGCAAGTCGAAGTTAGCACAATAAAAACATAATTTCGATGGTCATCGACCATCCGATCTCGACCTAGACCATCTATAAGAAGTCTTTGGTCGGATCTACACTTAAGATCATCCCCGTAAAGAGGATACGACCTTACTTACTCTCGCACACTCGAGCTTACCTCGATGCTTACGTGTTGCTTTTGCTTCCGGCCTTCCACTCGATTCCTTCGGCTCCCTCCGAAGTAACTCGAGTATCGCCCGACCACCGCGGCTTCCTCCGGGTGTCGCTAGCCTTCAGCTCCAGCATTGAGACTTTTCTTCACACTTGATTTAGCTCGTGAGAAAACAAAATAGACTTAACTTTGTGTCTTTGCTATAATCAAAACACAGGTTCGATTTCGGTGCCTCACTGCACCAACACAAACATGACATAATTAATCTAATCATTATCATGACATTTTATATGATCAAATGAAATATGATGTCATGACATGACATATGACAAACAAAGTATGACTTATAAATAATACAAAGGTATAAACATACCTAAGTTTTAAATCTAATTGTCATTTTCTAGATTTAAACTCTATTTTGCCATAATAAATCAAATCCCAAAGTGTGCCAAAAATCTAAAATAACACACTATAACTCTAAACCTAATTGTGTCAATTTTGATCAAATTTTCAACTTCCATAAAATTCATTGGCACATCCTAAAATCTTTTAGGACATAATTCAATCTCATTTCCAAGGAATCCCATAACCTTGAAAATGTCCTAAAGTGTTAACTCTACCATGGTTAGATTAACTATCATTCCATTTGAGGTTGACACACTTTAACTCATCTAGAGTGAGAGAATCACGCTCCTAGGAACCCAATACCTATTGAAGCTCCTTGGATTTACTAGGTACTCACTATGGATAAATTCCCTTAGTACCTTCCTAATGACCCTCCTAGGCTTTGATGCTTTGGTCATTTTGGTCTTGTCAAGGTTAACCTTAGGGATTGCTTCCCTTGTAATCTTGTTAGTCACTTTCCTAGGTTTCTTTGAAACCTTAGCCACTAGGCACTTGTCAAGATTAGCCTTAGGGATGACTTCCCTAGTAACCTTGACTTTCCTAAACCTAGGAGTAGTTTCATAATTAAATGGAATATTGTGGTAGATGGGCTTGACTACCTTAGACTTAGGCTTGTGACCTAAGTCTTTCTTGTCTTTAGAAGGTTCTTGCCTCCTAACTCCTACGTTTTGACCATTAGACCCTATAATAATGTTTTTCATCTTCCTAAGGGTCTTCTCTAATTTCTCAAGCTTTGACCTCAAAGTTTGATTTTCCACTTCTAATTTCTCCAATTTTGAATCTCTATGATCTATTGGGATATCCTTTTCCCTCCTAGGCATGTGTCTAGATTTCTTAAGATTAAAACCTAGGTTTTTATTCTCTACCTTCCCATCTTTAGGTAGTGTGGTTCTAGAATTATCCTTAGGAAAATTAACATATTTAGCACCTAAGCAATAATATTTATTTCTAGCATTCTCTTGTTCATGAGCAATAGCAAAAAAATTATGAGTATGCTTTCTAACATTATGTAAAGGAAGAGCATTATTTAAATTTATCTTAGGGGTTGCCTTAGCACCCCCTACATTTGAACTCTCTCCTTTGTCCTTTCGAGGGTGACTCCCCCTAGGACATTGACTCTGGTAATGTCCCCTTTTGTTGCACTTGAAGCATACTATATGCTCCTTGCCCTTACGAATTGGGGCTCCGACTTCCTTTAACTTTTATTTGTCCTTTGATGTTGGTTGAGCTTTCTTGACTCATTTTGGGCATTTACTCTTATAATTGTTGATGCAGGGAGCATCATTCCTTTGTTTTGATGTATGAACAATAAGTTAAAGTTAGAAATTACTTGTGTTTTGATATGTGTGTTAAGTGTGTAAGTTTAATAGGAAACCCCTAGTAGGTCATGCAGACCGGATACTAGGTAAAGCATAGAAAGTCTTAGTAGGTCGTGTTGACCGAATACTAGGTAGAAGCCTTGACAGATCATGAGGACCGAACGCTGGGCATGAAGTTTAGATGAGTCGAGTGGATCAGACATCTGGTAAAAGATCAATTGGATCAATAGGCCAGACAATCATCGTGAAGTCTAGCTGGGTCAAAGAGATCGAACAGTTGGCGGGAAGCCCTAGTGGGTTAGATCGGATATCAAGCATGGTAAGTCCAACTAGGCAGTCGACAGATAAGCCTCGAGTGAAGAGGTGAAGCCGAGTCCTCTGTAGGGGGACAAAGCTAAGCGTCAATCCGACGAATAGTCCATGTGGGGCTAAGAAGTCGAGGTCGAACAATATTACTACTGCTATTTTAATTTCATATTGCATTTTGTGCTAATCTTATTTTGCAGGTATCTAGTCGACTGATTGGTTTCCAGTCGACTGAGGTCCAATCGACTGGGTATGGTCCAGTTGACTGGGATGCCTAGTTGGCAAGATAGTTAGTGATATATCAGAGATCTGACAACCAAGATGGCAAGAGCTCCAATCGACCGGGGAGGTCCAGTCGATTGGAAAGGTAAATTTCCTGATGCTGAGCTAGGTGACCTAAAGTTCACTAGACCAGGTCCAGTCGACAGGAAAGCCTGAAAGAGCAAATTGATGGGTTGATTTGAAGTCGACTGAAGGGTATTCCAGTCTACTGGAAAAGGCTTATAAAAGAAATAGAGGACCAGCTCTGAGATAAAGAATTCAAATATGTTCAAGTGTTGTCGCCATCATCTCTCATCTGCAAAAGCTTTGACACGTCGATATCTTGCAAGACCGACACTCCGAGCTAACTTTTCATCTCTATAACTGTCGGTATAGTTTTATTTTATTGTATTTAATTTCGCTTGTACTTTAATTCAAAAGAAAGTAGTATGTTACCTTTCTCTTTATTCTTTGTAAGAAGCGAATACCTCCAAGTTCAAGAGTTTCGAAATCAGAGGGCCTTTTAGTGGATTGCCCATCGAGGTAGCTTTTGGAAAACTACGAGCCTTGGAGTAGCAACCCATCTAGGGTTGTGAACCAAGTAAAAAAAATTTGTCTATTTGTTTTAGTTTATTCTGCTGCATAACTCTTTATTTTAAAAGCAAAATACAAGTTTTAATAAGTTTAAAAAAGAAAATTTTATAACTTCTGAGATTCACCTCCTCTCTCGGAACTCTCCGATCCTACAATTGGTATCAGAGCAGGGGTGCTCTGATTTTGGTGCAACCACTAAGAGAGCGAAGAAAATTTTCTTTACTTGTGTTTTTAGTGATTTAGTTTTAATTCTTGCATCGAATTAATTTTTCTAATATTTGTCCATCTTGGTTGCTTGAGTATGATTTTCATATTTGCACTAGTGTAACCTCACTCCATTTCTGTAACTCTAGAAACATTTTTTAATAATAAAATATTCTATAAATTGTTGAAAAATTCAATTATGTTACACTTAGAAGGGTATAACACTATTCACCCTCCTCTCTTTAATGGAGAGGACTTTTCCTATTGGAAGAGGCGAATGAAGTGCTTTTTGAAAACCAACCTCGAGGTGTGATTTTCAATTAAGAAAAATTTCATTCCTTCGGTAGACGACTTGGGAGAGTTGTAGATCCAGAGAAATGAATCATGGACATAAGGAAATGAGCTCAAGTCAATTACAAGGCCCTTAACACCTTACAATGCGGACAAACCAAAGAAGAGCTCAATAGAGTCGGACCCTTTGAAAATTCTAAGAAACTTTGAGATAAATTAATTGAATTACACGAGGGCACTAATGACACTAGGATAAAATGAAAGTTCTAGTCAGCTTCACACTAGGATAAAGGACATATTAAATGAACTCCACCTAATAGGTCATCAAATTGAAAATAGGGATATACTTAGATATACCCTTAGGGCATTTCCTTGGAATGCCTTATGGACATCCATCATTGATGCTTATAAGGTCTCTTGGGATCTTTCATTAATTAGACTAGACTAACCTTTCTACGAACTTGAACTACACGAACAAGCTAACTCGAGTCAAATTGAGAATGATATTGTTTTAGTGGCAGGTTCGACCAAAAAGGAAAGGAAAACCAATAATGAGTTCGAAGATGAGTCAGAGTCGGACTTAAACAGAGAATAAGAAATAGTAAAAATGGTCAACCGAAAAAAGAGGTTCACGAAGAAAAATGCCAAAAAAGTCATCGACAATAAGCCAAGACCTAGATCGGAAGGTACTTGTTACGAGTGCAATGGGAAGGGTCACTACAAGTCTGAGCGCGCAAATCTAAAAAGGAAAAAAAACCTAAAAAGGAAAAGAAGAAGAAGGCACTCAAGGTGACCATTTTTCCGAGTAGCATTCATGGTCGAATCAAGTTTCGAGACCGAATCAAGTTCTGAGTCTGATAGAAGCCATAGATTCACATTCATTTCCGAAGGACTAGACGAGGTAACTTCTCCCTTAGAAGATAAACTATATAACATAATAGCATGCTTAGGTAGGAAACTAGCTAAGTCCGAGAATCAAGTCGACTCGCTTCTTAAGGAAGTCCAAGTACTTGAGGAGCAAGTCAACTCGAAGACTTCGACTTGCCAAATTAAGGATAGAGACTCAACTCAAGTTGCAAAATTTGAGGAAGAGAACTTAATCCTAAAAAGGCGAGTAGGAGATCTCACCGGAATGTTGGAAAGGTTCACCTTAGGATCCAAATATCTCAACATGATCCTTGGGTCTCAACGAGTCGTGTACAATAAGTCTGGACTCAGATACACGACTAAATCATCATACAAATCATACATGTCATTACTGAGTCGAAACACTAAGAGTCGAGTCCAAGCATGGGTTCCTAAGTCTAGCTTAGTCAACCAAATTGGATCAAACCAATTTTAACAACCAACCTCGAGGTGTGGTTTTCAATTAGGAAAGATTTGATTCCTCCGGTAGACAACTTGGGAGAGTTGTTAGATCCAAAGAAATGAATCAGGAATGTAAGGAAACGAACTCAAGTCGATTACAAAACCCTTAACACCTTGCAATGCGGACTAACCAAAGAAGATCTCAATAGAGTCGGACCCTTTGAAAATTCTAAGAAACTTTGAGATAAATTAATTGAATTATACGAGGGCACTAATGACACTAGGATAGCTAAAAGAGACATGCTACTTAATAAGCTATTTAATTGTAAAATTCTTGAAAACGAAAGTTCTAGTCAACTTTACACTAGGATAAAGGACATATTAAATGAACTCCACCTAATAGGTCATCAAATTAAAAATAGGGAAATAATTAGATATACCCTTAGGACATTTCCTTGGAATGCCTTATGGACATCCATCGTCGATGCCTATAAGGTCTCCTGGGATCTTTCCTTAATTAGACTAGACTAACCTTTCTGTGAACTTGAACTATACGAACAAGCTAACTTCGGTCAAATCGAGAATGGTATTGTTTTAGTGATAGGTTCGACTAAAAAGGAAAGGAAAATCAAGAATGAGTTCGAAGACGAGTCAGAGTCAGACTTAAACAGAGAAGAAGAAATTGTAAAAATGGTCAATCGGAAAAAGAGGTTCATGAAGAAAAATGCCAAAAAGTTCATCAACAACAAGCCACGACCTAGCTCGGAAGTTACTTGTTACGAGTGCAACGGGAAGGGTCACTACAAGTCTGAGTGCGCAAATCTAAAAAAGGAAGAAAAACCTAAAAAGTAAAAGAAGAAAAAGGCACTCAAGGTGACCTGGGACGAATCATCTTCGGAGGAGGCGGACGCAGAAGAAACGAAGAGGAGCTTCATAGCATTCATGGTGGAATCAAGTTCCGAGACCGAATCAAGTTTCAAGTCCGATAGAAGCCACGGATCCGCATTCATTTTTGAAGGACTAGACGAGATAACTTCTCCCTAAGAAGATAAACTATATAACATAATAGCATGCTTAGGTAGGAAACTAGCTAAGTCCGAGAATCGAGTCGACTCGCTTTTTAAGGAAGTCCAAGTACTTAAGGAGCAAGTCAACTCGAAGACTTTGACTTGCCAAATTGAGGATAGAGACTCAACTCAAGTTGCAAAACTTGAGGAAGAGAACTCAATCCTAAAAAGACAAGTAGGAGATCTCACTAGAATGTTGGAAAGGTTCACCTCAGGCTCCAAATATATCAACATGATTCTTGGGTCTCAATGAGCCATGTACAACAAGTCTGGATTCAAATACAAGGCTAAATCATCATACAAATCATACATGTCATTACTTAGCTGAAATGCTAAGAGTCGAGTCCAAGCATGGGTTCCTAAGTCTAGCTTAGTCAACTAAATTGGACCAAACCAATTTTGGGTTCCCAAGAGTCAAGTTCACTTAGTGAACAAAACTCAACTAAGTTATCATTTAGGGGGAGCTAACACTTTTCTTGTTTCTTTAATTAGTTAAACTCTTGCATATTTAGTTTACTTGCTTAATTTAGAATGGACTAGATAGGAAACAAAATAGTTTAAACTTGAACAACCTAGTACTAAGATGAAGTGTACTCATAGTAAGTTAGGAAGGCTCTTTGAAGTGCATGTATAGGAAGTGGTCCACCCGATATCCAAGAAGGCTATATTCCTCGCCACGACCTGGTGCACTAAGTCGAGTGGAACTAACCGAAGCTAACTCACTAAGTCTTTAACTAGTTAGATCAAAACTTAGTCCAAAGTGAGACAAGTACTTGATTCCTTCATTGACTTTGCCTTAGAAAGTGGTCCACCTGATATCCAAGACGGTCATATACCTCGCCACTACCTGGAAGTCAATTTTGGAAAAACCTACTTGATTAGCTCAAGCTAAACTTGAATCTAACACAAGTTTAAAAACTTTGAAATTTTTCATTAAAATTAATCAAGATAAAAATGAATCCTCATCTCACAAGACATATAAGATTAACATGTATTGAAAATCTAGATTGAGTGAGATGATTAAGCTCAATTCTAATTCAACTCAATTTACTCAACTCAACTCATTTTAACTTAACTCTAATCAAATTAATCAACTCAATCAAATTAACACAACTAATCAACTTAAATCAACTCAATTAACTCAATCAAATAAGATTAACTCAACTTAATCAATTCAATTCTAATTAACCCAAATCAACTCAATTTACTCAACTTAACTCTAATCAAATTAAATAAAATCAACTTTAGATTTATTGAACATTAATTCCTAATCAACTAATCATAACAAATTCAACCTTAACCATTAATCAAATAAAACCTTAATTAAGTCAAAGAATCAGTAAATTTTTTTAAAAAATTATCGATTCTAGTCGACTCTCAAAATCTCGAGATGATAAAAATACAACTCTAGTCGACTGAAACTAATACAATTGACTGAAATACGACTGTAGTTAAGTGATAATACTAACTTAGTCAACTTAAACCCATACAGTCGATTGGGTAGCGAACGCAGTAATTGGTAAACCTATAACAGTCAACTGGACCAAGTCCAGTCGACTCAAACTCAGTCAACTAAAATATTTTTAGTCGATTGGATTTTGTTTATAAAACCAGCGCTAGGGCAGTGCTGAGTCGACTCAAACCACTCTAAACCATCCGAAAAACAACCCTTTTCAACCCTTCTAAGCACTTAGGACGTCAAATCTCTTATATAATACCATCCATAATGCCGAGGTAACGATTCTAAGCTCTTTTTCAATTATTTTTATATAAATATTAAATCTTGTAATTTAATTTGGGATAAAAGAAGAGCAATTGATCCCAGTATAGACATTAGATTTCCCACTGAGGGACATAGGATTAGGTTTAATAGTACCAACTATAATCCCATGCCTACTAGATATCTGAGTAGGTCATTTTGTAGTAGATCATACATACCTAGCATTGAAGTCATAGCACATTATGGCTTAGATAAACTAGTTTATTATAAAAGTCTATTAACATAGACTTATGTGTTGAGTTTTGTATAACTTCATTAGGATTGATGATCTCGCGTACTCTACTAGAGTACAGGGTAAAGATTTTATCTTTACCCTATCTTTATTGAGAGATCATTTAGGACTTATGCATTCATCATGCCAGTAGTGTGTTTTCCCTCTAGGGAATTACCTTATGGTGATTCCTACTCTCACATCACATTAGATAGGATACATTTGCATCTCTTTGTTGAGGAGAGGACTCCATCTATGAGTATTTTCAGTTCAACTAGACTTAGAGTACAGGACTATGCCCTGTATAGTCACAGTGAACTGTATTTTATCACTCGCCACTAGGGACATCACCGTCCCTATCATTCATTTTTAATTTATGCACTTAGTCCTAGATTAAGCTTAGATATTAGTTTACAGATGTTTCATTCTATCATTCATCATTCTAGGGTAGTTACTAGTGATAGGGCACATCTACCCTATTTCCACATCATCACATCTCTACTAGCTACATTAGGATTTGATGTTACCATATGTAACATCAAACAACTCACTGAGTATGATATGATAGACTCAAGACAATTTGCATTATCTAAGATAGGTCTAGATGACAATAATATCCTAAACTAGAGGAGAGATGACCCTCATCCTTAACCCCAGTCTGAGCTTGAGCCTGAGCTTGACCCAGAACATTATTCAAACCCTCAGTCCGAGCATCAAAAGGCACCATGGTTTGATAGTCTATATCCCTTTCTTGGGCTTCCTACACCTCCCACAGTAGCATATAGATTATCTAGATTGGAGGATGCAATGCTGCATTAGGAGCAGCAGCACCAGACACGTCATCTCGAGATGATTCAGATGCTCTAGACACAGAGAGAGGATCATAGAGAGTTGATACATGTGCTCCAGATACAGAGAGATGATCATCGAGAGATGATGGAGGGTTTTTCGATCATGGAGCATGAGCCATCCACCTCCTTCTTTAGATTAGGACTTTATTAGATACACTAGTTAAATGTAGTTAACATATTAATTTTAAAAAAATTCTGGTTATTCTTAAACATAATTTGGGTTATGCTTAGTAGATTAGGCTTCTTTAATGCTTTATTATTCAAAATCTATTTTTTTACTAAGTAATATTATTTTCTAAAAGGAAAATTAAAAATTGATCTAACCTAGGTTGAATCTAGATTCCATGATACTATAGACTTAGGTAAGCCTTTGCATCTCACAAACACCTAGGACTATCTATTTGTGTATTAAGCCACGAAGATGGGTGTGAGATGCTAGGACTGCATCCCAGGTTCCAGATGTAGATTCAGTGCATCAACATGAACCAAAATGAGATTTGAAAAGTATATCAATCACTTCGTTGACCAACTCTAATATAAAGTTTGATGATAATTCTACATCACTTGAGCTACTAAAGAGTTGAAAATTTACTTTATGGATAATTTTTAAATGTTTATTTTCAATATATTATTTACTCAATAGTGAATAGGAATTCATGCTTGGACATCTCTTATTTCATTTGCATTACTTAAAATTTTGTGGAGAAAATAATTTCAAATTTAAAAGCTTAAATTAAGGGGGAGTTTTGAAAATTTAAAAGCTTAAATTTAGGGGAAGTTTTGAAAATTTAAAATTATTAAAGCTTGAATTAAGGGGGAGCCTTAAATGTTTTCAAATATTTTAAAGGTGATATTATTTTCAAACATTTCAGCTTTATTTAAAGGGAGTTTTAAAATATTTTCAAAAATTCTAGCTTTTATTGAGAGGGAGAAAATTTTGAAACACTTTTGGGCACTTTAAATTTAAAAAATTCTTTCAAACTTTGAAAATTTTGAAATTTTGAATACTTGGTTTAAAATGTCTACTTTGAAACCTTTAAGTCTTTTGAAAAAGCTTAAGTACTTTAAAATACATATTTATATTGAAAAGCATAGGTATTTTGAAATACTTATGGAGCGTGTCAAGCTAATATATTATGTCAAAAGGAACTTTCATAAATTTAGTCCTTGTGTTGAAAAGCTAATACTTTGAACTCATCTTTGAATTTTGGCATTTAATAATTAATAGTATTTTGATGTATGCCAAAGGGAGAGAGAGAAGTTTAAAGTTAGTATTTAAAGGAAACATTTCATGAGCAATTCATGCATATGAACTTAAATGTTATACATTTTTATCTTGATGAATTACTTATGTTGAATTTGATACACTGCAATTTGAATCTCCTAATTTTAATCGATGTGTTGTCATACATAAAAAATGGAGAGATTATTGATGCAGGGAGAATCACTCCTTAGTTTTAACGTATGAACCATAAGTTAAAGTTAGAAATTACTTGTATTTTGATATGCGTGTTAAGTATCCAAGCTTAACAGGAAAGCCCTAGTAGGTCAAGCAGATCGGATACTAGGCAAAGCATGGAAAGTCCTAGTAGGTCGTGTTGATCGGATACTAGGCAGAAACCTTGATAGATCAGGAGGACCAGACACTAGGTATGAAGTTCAGATGGGTCGAGTGGATTGGGCATCTGGCAGAAGACCGATTGTGTCAGGAGATTGGACAATCGATATGAAGTTCAATTGGGTCAGGGAGATCGGACAACTAGGTCAGGGAGATCGAACAGCTGGCGGAAAGCCCAAGTAAGTCAGATAGGATGTCAAGCATGGTAAGTTCGGTAAGGCAGCCGACAGGTAAGCGTCGAGTGAAGAGGTGAGACCGAGTCCTCTGTAATGGGACAAAGTTAAGCGTCAATCCAACTGATAGTCCTTGTGGGGCTAAGAAGTCGAGGTCGAGCAGTATTACTACTGCTATTTTAATTTCACATTGTATTTTGTGCTAATCTTATTTTGTAGGTATCCATTCGACTGATTGTTTTCCAGTCGATTGAGGTCCAGTCGACTAGGTATGGTCCAGTCAGTTGGGATGCCTAGTTGGCAAGATAGCTAGTGATCGATCAGAGATTTGGCGACCAAGATGGAAAGAGCTCCAGTTGACTGGGGAGGTCTAGTCGACTGGAAAGACACATTTCCTGATACAGAGCTAGGTGACCTGGAGTCGACTGGACCAGGTCTAGTTGACTGGAAAGCCTAAAATACCTAATCGATGGGCTGATTTGGAGTCGACTGGATGGTGTTCCAGTCGACTGGAAAAGGCTTATAAAAGAATTGAAGGACCAACTCTGAGATAAAGAATTCAAATATGTTCAAGTGTTGTCGCCATCATCACTCATCTCCAAAAGCTTTGACATGCCGACATCTTGCAAGATCGACACTCCAAGCTAACTTTTCATCTCTATAAGTGTCGGTATAGTTTTATTTTATTGTATTTAATTTTGCTTGTACTTTAATTCAAGAGAAGATAGTGTGTTACCTTTCTCTTTATTCTTTGTAAGAAGCGAATGCCCTCTCAGAGAGCTACGAGCCTTGGAGTAGCAATCCATCTAGGGTTGTGAACCAAATAAAAAATATTTGTCTATTTGTTTTAGCTTATTCCATTGCATAACTCTTTATTTTAAAAGCAAAAAAAAAGTTTTAATAAGTTTAAAAAGAAAATTTTATAACTTCCGATATTCACCCCCTCTCTTGGAACTCTCCGATCCTACAATAATACCCTACTTTCCTACACTCAAAGCATGTTATATGATTTTTTATTTTTAACAATTGCATTTGAGTTACCTTCTTTGTTGGTGCAATCGACCCAGGTCACGATTGACTAGACTCGAATTGGACTCGAGTAGTGTTTTGATGTTTGACAATATTTTGGGGAGATTGTTGGTGCAATCGATCTGGGTCATGATTGATCGGACTTGAGTTTGACTCGAGTGATATTTTGATGTTTGATGATGGTTTGACTATTGTTTGACTATATGGTTGACATGGGGTTGACCATATGATGGAGAAGTCTAAGTCATGGGTACTTGACATGGAAAGTCTAAGCATGAGTCTTGGCAAGGAAAGTCCAAGGGGTGATATTGGTGCCATAAAGTTCAAGGGTGGAGTCTTGGCAGCATAAGTTCAATGGTTGATAGCGTAAAGTCCAAGCGGTAGTCTTGGTAGCGTAAGCCCAATGTGCCTTGGCGGTATAGACCAGCTTAGCATGACAATAGCCGATGGAAGCATCTAAAGTCTAGTGTATGGATGAACAAATCATGGATGACTTGGAGGGAACCGATAGGTGTGAGGCTGACGGAGGTGGCTAGAAGGCTTAGGTCTAGGCTAAGGGTGGTCTAGCAAGTATGAGAGCATCATACTTGGGGTTAAACCTCATGTTTGAAGTTTGTCAGTCGACTGGGATTATGGACCAGTCGACTAGTCAAGCGTTCTGACACTTGGCAGCCGAGTCAACTTGTATTAGTCGATTGGGACTATGATCATTCGACTGATGGGAGTCGACTGGAGTTCGACCATAGGAAATGGCCTGGCAGTCGACTGACAGCATTGGGCAGTCAACTGATGGCCTGAGCAGTTGACTGATGGTCAAGAAAATGGGCACAGAATGTTTCTGAGTCGACTGTTAGGGTTTAGCAGTCGAGTGAAAGCTCGATCAGTCGACTGATGGGCTTGATCAGTTGACTGATGGTCTATCCGTAACTTACCAACGTGGCTCGGGCCATTGTGAGACAACGACTACAAGAGCAGTAGACTGATGGTCTCGATCAGTGGACTACTAGGAGGAATCCAACCCGAATGCAGGTTATAAAAGCAGCTCATGGAGATGGATTTTGGCATCGGGTTCTAGAGCGATTTGGGGTGATTTGCTAGTGCAATTTAGGGTCTCCAAGTGCAGCTCAAGCAACCAAACAAGCAAACATCCAAAAGCGCATTTGCAAAGTTTTCTTTACGTATTTTGTGTATTGTATTTGTATTTGCTTGTTGTACTTTCGTTTATTGTTGTGTGCTTGTATATTTTGTTATTGCTTTATTTCTATTATTTCTGCTGTGTACTAATTAAATTGTAGCAAGCACACGAATAAATTCCATTGACGTACCAAAGCGCTATTCACCCCCCTCTAGCGACGATCAATTCCCCAACAAGTGGTATCAAAGCTAGGCCGCTCTTCATTTGGACTAATCGCCAAGGGAACACCGCTAGAGGGTAAGGAGAAGATGGAATTTGAAGAAAGACTAGGCCGCGACATCAACACACCACCATCCTATGAAGACTATGGATTTGAAGGCTTCAATTCATGGAAAATAGGGATTGAGAACTTCCTAATGATGGTGGATATCAAGCTTTGGTCCGCCTTGATAGAAGGTTGCGAATTTCCAAGAGGCAAAAAGGGTGGAATCCTCAAGGTCAAAAAATGGACAAAGGAACAACTCAAGGAGTTCAAGACAAATATTAAGGAAATCAAAATGCTAAGTGATTTAATTCCTAATAATGTTTTGTCAGTTAGGTGAGTACAAAGATGCCAAGGAGCTTTGGAGCGAATTGACAAACTATCATGAAAATTCATCACCGGCTCAAGAAGAGGAAGAGGTCGAAGAAGCAAGTTCATCCTCACAAGAAAGTGAGGATTCGGAGGTCAAAAGGTGTTCGACGTCCAAGGAGGAAGAAGTAGAAGAGGTGGAAGAAGCATCCACCTCTAGGATTGAGGGGAGGAGAAATCACCCTCTATGTCGGAGCAAGAAGAAGAGCTTTCAATATTCGGAAGAGTTGAAGAAGCTCAAAATTCAGCCACCATTGACCTAGGTAACTCGAGCACATTAATTCGAAATAAAAATCATATAATGTATTTTGAGTGTAGGGAATATGAGCACTATAAGAGCAAGTGCCCTAAGAAGGTCAAGAAAAGTCAACCGGTGCCAAAGGTCAAGGATGCCGGAGTCCCCACTATGAAGAGCAAGGAGCACCTGGTGTGCTTCAAATGCAACAAAAAAGGGCATTATAGGAGCTAATTCCCTAGGGGGAGGAAGCCTAACAAGGTTCAAGAAGGAGCTATACATGTAGGGGGAGCCTCTAAGGCAAACCCTAAGGTATATCTTAATGTACCTTCTAGTTCTAAGGTTAAAAAGCATGCTTTTAGTACTCTTGATATTACTCATGAACAAAAACATGCTAGGAATAATAGGCTTTATTGTTTAGGCGCTAAGCATATATAAGGACAAGTCTAGGAACAATAACTCTAGACCTATTTTATCTAGGGAGTCCATTAAAATGGTAGAAAACCATTTAGTCATTAACCTTAAGAAGGGTAGACATATGCCTAAGAAATGGAACGATGCCCAAAGACTAAATCAAAATTCAAAAATTGGGCAATTAGAGCTAGAAAATCAAGTTTTGAGGTCAAAACTTAAGAAGATGGAGAAGACCCTTAGAGAGATACAAAATCAAATGCAAGGGTCAAATAGTCAAAACTTAGGGTCTAAGAGTCTAGACCTAGGATTTAGGAGGCAATGTCCACCCAAGGGCAAGAAATGTTTGAGTCACAAACCTAAGCCAAAAGAGACTTATCACAATGTTCCATTTGATTATGGAACTAGTACTAGGTCTAGGAAAGCCAAGGTTACTAGGGAAGTTATCCCTAAGATTAACCATGACAAATGCCTAGTGGCTAGGGTTTCGAAGAAACCTAGGGAAGCCACTAAGAAGGTTACAAGGAGAGTCACCCCTAGATCTAACCTAGGCAAGACCCAAATGACCAAGGCTACCAAGCTAGAAGGGTCATTAGGAGGGTATCTAGGGAGGTCATCCCTAAGAAATACCTAGTAAACCCAAGGAGCTCCAATAGGTTTTGGGTTCCTAGGAGCATTATCGATTCACGCTAAATGAGTTAGGGTGTGCCAACTCTAAATGGATGGGTAGTTAACCTAACCATATTAAAGGTGACACTTTAGGTCATTCTAAAGGTTATGGGTACCTTGGAAATAAGTTTGATCTTATATCCTAAAGGATTTTAGGATGTGTCTGAAGGGTTTGCGGAGCCGAAGCTCTGATACCACTTGAAGGTGGAAACTTCGCTTCCCACTTCAACTTGGTTGCTTGTTCATGGCGATCCCGTCTATGTCCCCGGATTAAAAAAATTAATCCTTGACAAAGAGGGATTACCCAAGCAACCGTTCCATCGTTGTGCTATTTGATTAGAGTGGTCACTTGAACAAACTTATTGTTCAAGCAACCTACCTCTATTCTTCGATTAGCCGCGGAATAGACGATGTACGGATCGTCGGTTTTTGTGTTTGTCTTCGGGGTCCAAGTAAATTAGCCACATACAAAATATACAACATGAATAGAATAAGAAAAGATTCATAAACAAGAATTATACCTCTTGTTATACCTCTTGATCTTCTATTGTATGTCCTTCCTCCTTTTGGACGTCATGTGGACTATGATCTTCCAAAAGTCGAAGCCTCCTAGAACACGTTCTTCCCTTCCTTGCTCGCTCCGAACACAGGGAAGAATGAAATGAAACTCTTTCTCCTATCTAGAACCAACCACCAAGCTCCAAGCTTGATGTTGCCGCCGGCCAAGGAGTGGATGAAGGGCGCCGGCCAACCATAAATAATTTAGAAACCGAAATCAAATTCTTTCTAAATAAAGGTACATAAAGGCAACTTTTCAGAACCAAAATTTTATTCCTCTCAAAAGACAAATAAACATCTCCCACTGCAACAATCGCCACCTTCGTAGCATCGCCCAAGTAAACGGTAATCTCCCCCTTAGCCAGTCGTCTGGTTTCCTGGAACCCCTGCAAAGTATTGCAGACATGATCAATGGCTCCCGTATCTACACACCAGGTGCCGGTAGATAACACCGCTAAACATGTTTCAATAACTAGACCAAAAGATATACCTTTGTTCTGCTTCCGGTTGGGGCAGTCCTTCTTCCAGTGTCCAGTCTGCTTGTAAGTGAAGCACTTGCCTTTCGGCTTCTTCACTCCTCCCTGAGATCCTCCTGCTACCTTTGCCCCAGCTTGTTTCTTCTTCTTCTTTCCTTTCGGCTTAGAAGAAGAAATCTTTTGGGCAACCATGGCCTGAGCCTGAGCACTCTGATGAAAAAGCCCCTCTGTCGCCTGGAGTTCTGTCAGAAATTCTGCCAATGAATACAACCTCTTGTTCATGTTGTAATTCAGGCAAAACTGCTCAAAACTCCTAGGTAGAGACTGGAGAATGATATCAACCTGGGTTTCCCCATCGATCTCAGCTCCAAGGACTTTCAGCTCATTCAAATGAGTCATCATCTTGAGAACATGATCCCTCATGGGTGTTCCCTCGATCATGGTGGTCGTCATCAAGTTCCTCATGACTTCCTACCTAGCAGCCCGATTCTGGTGTCCGAAAACCTCTTTGAGATTGAGCATCATGTCATAAGCAGTGGGCATGGCTTGATGCTGATGTTGCAATACATTTGACATAGAAGCCAAAATGTAACACCGCGCCATCTCATCAGCCTTTATCCACTTCTTATAACTCTCCTTCTCCTTTTCTCCAGAATCATCCGTAGGCTTAGAAGGGCACTCTTCGAAGAGTACATATTTGTACTCCTCAGCAGTCAAGGCAATATCAAGATTCCTCTTTCAATCAACATAATTGGGTCCAGTAAATTTATTTTCTTTCAGTATCACAGCAAGCGGATTGAAAGTCATTTTTGAAAAAACTTAAGAATTACATAGATCAAAACATTAGATTTCAAAAATTATTGATTCCTCAAACAATAAAATTTTAAAATCAACTAACATCTCAAAACACCGAGAATATCGTATGCTACGATCATGTGGACGTATACGAATTCTACATTTGTAAGAGGAGGTTTTACCCATTAATTTTACTATCTTGTCAATCAAACTTTTTGACAAATAAAATTAATAGTTGGTTCCTCTTCGGCCCTACAAATAAAAGCAGTGACTCCGATGGGGAGGATACTCCTATTTGTATCTAAGTGTTCACCATTACTTGGTACCAAGACAATTATCTCGGGTTATGTGCCTTCCGATGGAGAAGTACACACACTCCTTAATAATTTCCTATAATCATATTCGACCCTGTGATCCGTAAAACAAACTCATCCGATGGGGAGGAAGGCACTTAGAGCCACGCGCAAGTTTGTTTGCATCACATGTCAAATCGTAATAGAGGTCGTGGGAATTTATAAAAATATCTCTCTCCCACTTAGTAATTTAAAATTGAGGAATTTTCCTAGCACACGACATGCATATCAAACAAGAAGCAATAAATATGAAAAAAATATTTTCCAACTATTATGGCTTTTGTTCTCCAATATGTCTCCCGTCGTATCGCCATCTCGTCCGCTCCTCCCTACGCCATGTACAAGCCATGCGGAGATCCGAGCCGAGAATAATTATTTTAATTTACATCCATCGATCCTATACTCAATGAAGGAGTGTACATAAAATCTAGATCGAAAGTAAACTAAAATAAACGAATGGCTAAACAATGTTGTACTTAATTATAAAAATTAAATACTAGCCTCGTCAACCCCGAGGATTTAAATAATATTACACACATGTAATCACATACACACACATATGGCCATAATAGTTGGATCTTATGCCTGCAATCAAAAAGTTAGCCTACGCACATCCTACTATCATCCGGCACATACAATATATGATAAGTGCATAAAATTAACCGAATCCTAAACACAAAAAACCAGAAACCGTGTCTCTGATACCACTTGAAGGGTTTGCGGAGCCGAAGCTCTGATACCACTTGAAGGTGGAAACTTCGCTTCCCACTTCAACTAGGTCGCTTGTTCATGGCGATCCTATCTACGTCTCCGGATTAAAAAAATTAATCCTTGACAAAGAGGGATTACCCAAGCAACTGTTCCATCGTCGTGCTATTCGATTAGAGTGGTCACTTGAACAAACTTGTTGTTCAAGCAACCTACCTCTAT
The DNA here is from genome assembly GCA_025175895.1 of Wurfbainia villosa. NCBI lineage: Eukaryota > Viridiplantae > Streptophyta > Magnoliopsida > Zingiberales > Zingiberaceae > Wurfbainia > Wurfbainia villosa. The sequence continues at coordinate 3,245,921 of CM045992.1, forward strand.
TCTTCGATTAGCCGCGGAATAGACGATGTACGGATCGCCGGTTTTTGTGTTTGTCTTCGGGGTCCAAGTAAATTAGCCACATACAAAATGTACAACATGCATAGAATAAGAAAAGATTCATAAACAAGAATTATACCTCTTGTTATACCTCTTGATCTTCTATTGTACGTCCTTCCTCCTTTTGGACGTCGTGTGGGCGATGATCTTCCAAAAGTCAAAGCCTCCTAGAATACGTTCTTCCCTTCCTTGCTCGCTCCGAACAAAGGGAAGAATGAAACGAAACTCTTTCTCCTATCTAGAACTGTCATGCCTCGAGAGTATGCCATGTCGAAAAACAAACGGACGACATCTCCACTGTACGTGGCAACATATCGAGTTAATACAAGGCCCGTAGGCCCACAACAACAATATGATATACACAGATATCAACATATCAAACGCAGCGGAAATATACAACAGATAAAACAATATACAATGACCCAACTGTGCACTCCGGAGTGACTTGACATAACAAGAAACATAATAGAAGCCACATCGAAAGCCAAATACATACAACACGTCCGTATATCACAGATACGGAAACAATACAGGATAAAACCACAAAACGACAATCCACACACAAATACAACAATGCGGATTAAATATCCATCCGTCTGGTGTGAGATGGGATCAACTGGCAGAGCTCTGAACGTCCAAGGAATCTTCTACCTGTTATCTGGGCGACAGGAAACCCAGGGTCCAGGGGTGGTGAGTATAAACTCAGGGGTAATATATAGAAAGTGCATGAACAACATATAAGGATAGATCTACAAGTATACATGTGAAGATCTACAGATATATAGCATGAGTCCAATAGACATACAGTCATATCCAAATCTAATAACAAGTAACTACAGTAAAGTCATACTCAATGTATATACTAAACTGATCAACTGAACATAAAGTAATGTACCAACGTACCTGACGGTCTGCAACACCATAAGCTATATCATCCTGACAGATATACAATAACATAACCCATATAATGTACCAGGTCAATCCCATACCTGACCAATACTCCAACATATGAACAGTATATGATCACCTGTAATAACAACCCGATCCGTACCACACAATGACATGATGCTAATCAAATGCATATAACAGTCTGAATCAACGCATGTATCATGCTCAACACATAGTAGTAAATAAAATGCAAATGGCATGTATCATGATGTACAAGCAGGTGCAACAATCATAGCTCAATCAAATGCAACATCTCACAGGCATATGTAAAACATATATCAAATACATGCATACATATATATCAGCAATGCATATCCATGGTCACAGTCTGCGGACCCGTCCAACCACGACCCCAGAGTGGCCAGGGTGGCACGACAAATGACAACTAGCCCGACTCCAGCTGCCACCACTCTCGAGTGACCGAGTTGGGTAGTATGACTGAGTAGTGTATAAGCGTAAAAAGCTAACTACTCCTAGGGGCCCCTGCTGTAAGCCACGCTGTCCCTACCCATGAGTAGACAAACGCCGCACACAGGACAACTGCACGTCACACAACCACCGTCTATAGTGGGCGAGTGCTAACACCACTCTACACAGTGGCCAGGTGCGCATCTCCAACTACCACCATCCATAGTGGTCGAGCGCGGCACGTCCAATGCTCTGCCCTCAACCCTGCTACCACTACCCCGAGTGGCCGGGGAGGCAGGATGACTGACTGTTGGTGCAATCGGCCCAGGTCACAATTGACCAGGACTCGAGTTTGACTCGAGTGATGTTTTGATGTTTCGACAAAAACATATGACAATGTAATTGTCATGGGAAAGTCCAAGTGGAACACTTGGCATTTGGTAATTCTTGGAAGGGAAGAATTGAGGATTTTATTATGATGAGAGACTTTGAGGAATGGTCCATTTTGATGGATGGATTTGAATATCCAAGAGGACCAAGAGGTGGATTCCTCAAAAAGAAAAGATGGACCGAAGAGCAAGTTCAAGCATCCGAGAAAAATGATAAGGTGATAAAATTTTTAATTGATTTAATGCCTAACAATATCTTGTGTATGTTAGGTAATTATGTAGATGCTAAAGAGTTATGAAGCCAAGTTGCAAAGCTCCATGAAAACTCATCATCGGTCCAAGAAGAAGAAGAAGAAGAAGAGGAGTGCTCACCCTCTCAAGCTCAAGAAAGTTCACCATCAATTCAAGAAGATAAGGAGGCTGAAGATGAGAGATCATCCTCACAAGGAAGTGAGGATTCGGAGGTTGATAGGGAATCAACATCCGGATCGGAAGAGGTGGAGGAAGTGGAAGAAGCATCCACCTCAAGGATTGAGGGGGAGGAGAGAACCTCAACACCGGAGCAACAAGAAGAACCATTTACATCCGGTAGAGAGGAAGAGCAAGCTCAAGAATCCACTCCGACCACCACAACCACCCTAGGTAACTCAAGCATGTCAATTAATAATAAAATGAATATTATATGCTTTGAGTGTAGGGAGAAAGGACACTACAAGAGTAAGTGTCCTAAACGGGTTAAGAAGACTCCACCCGTGCCAAAAGTCAAGGAGACCGGTGCCTCAATGAAAAAGAGCAAGGAGCAAGTGATTTGCTTCAAATGCCGACTACCAGGTCATTACCGGAGTCAATGCCCGAAGGGGGAGAAGAAGGGGCAAAGGGGAGCATCACAAGTAGGGGGAGCTACGAAGGCTAACCCTAAGGTATATCAAGTTAATAAGGCTCTTTCTTTAGTTAATAGACAAAAGCATGCTAGAAATTTCAATTCCCTAGCAATTTGCCATGAAAAGCATGCAAATAGAAATAAATACTTTTGTTTAGGAGCTAAAAATATTCACTTAGATAATAGGGAGAAATTTGGGACCAATGTCCCCAAAAACAACTTATCTAAGGACAAACCTAGGTCAAATAACTCTAGAAAATTTTTACCTAGGGAGACAATTAGAAAGGTGCAAGAGCACCTAGGTCTAAACCCTAAATGGACTAGGCATATGCCTAGGAAGTCCAATGCCCAAGATTTAAATCAAAATTCTAAAATCGGGCAATTAGAAAAGGAGAATCAAGTCTTGAGGTCAAGGCTTGAAAAACTTGAAAAGACCCTTAGGAATATACAAAACCAATTTAAAGGGTCAAATGATCAAAAGTCTAGGTCCAAATCTCAAAGTCAACACTTAGGACATAAGAGTCAAAAGTCAACTAAGGGCAAGCAAGGTTTGGGTCACAAACCTAAGCCCAAGGTGACTTACCATAGTGTTCTATTAGATTATGGAACACTAACTAGGTCTAGGAAGACCAAGGTCAATAGGGAGGTTATCCCTAGAGTTGACCAAAGGGTGTGCCTAGTGGCTAGGGTTTCTAGGAAACCTAGGGTGGCCACTAAGAAGGTTGCAAGGGGAGTTACCCCTAGAGTCAACCTAGGTAAGACCCAAATGACCAAGGCTAATAAGCCTAGGAGGGTCATTAGGAAGGTATCTAGGGAGGTTATCCCTAAGGAATACCTAATTAACCCTAGGAGCTCAAATCGGTTTTGGGTTCCTAAGAGCGTGATTGATTCACGATAGATGGGTTAGGGTGTGCCAACCTTGATTGGATGGGTAGTTAACTCAACCATTGTAAAGGTGGCACTTTAGGATATTTTCAAGGTTATGGTTACCTTGAAAATACATTTGAGCTTTAATCCTAAAAGATTTTAGGGTGTGCCAATGTTATTTGAGAATCTTGATAAAATGATCAAATTGGCACAATTTAGGTTTAGAGGTCATAGTGTGCTATTTTGGGTTTTTGGCACACTTGGGAAAATTTAGGTTAATATGGCAAAATATACTTAATTATATCAAATGATAATTAATATTAAAATTTAGGTATTACTCTACCTATATATTTTATATGCCATGCTTTGTTTGTCATATAACATGCCATGACACCATGCTTATTTTTAATCATTCTATATGTCATGTACATGTTTAGGATTAAGGATTTAATGTCATGTGCTTTTAGATTTCATATTATGCCATGACATCATGATTATGAGCATATGCTTATTTATAACATTTCTAATGCCATAATCATTCATGCATTTAAGACAATTTGGTTGAAATTGAATTAAGGACTATGACATGACTTGAAGTCCCATTTATAAGGGAATCAAGTAGGGTTGCCTTAGAGAATGCATGAAACCCTAGATTAAATAAACCAAAAACCACATCTCACATCCAATTGACATGTATGTGTATTTATACACCCTAGATACATGTGAGATGCTAGGATATGAGTTAAGTTCAAGGTGCATAGATTTTGCATCTAGATGAACTAAAACTCATCTAATTTTATTTGTGGATCATTGGGAGAGCATGTGTACAAGTCATGTACATAGAGCCCAAGGAATATGATCCAAAATAAGGTTTTGAAAACATTTTAAAATCATTTTGAAAAACCTTGGTGAAGTCTATCTTTTGATAGCAATCACCATTGATGAAGTTGATACAAAATAGGACCAAAACATTGAAAATTTCAATGGTTTTGAGTTTTGTATCAAACTCACTATTTTATGGGTAAAATAATTTTCAAATATTTTTCACCCATTGTGTGTGTCATAAGTATTATACGTATGAATTTTCACGATTTTTCGAATTACATATAATTATTTATGAATTTCCAAAATTCATTTCTGATAGTTGAAAATCGAGATTTTCAGTTATCAGTCGACTGCCCTGTGTGGCAGTCGACTGATTACTGTCAGGAGTCGACTGCCAGGTCTGATTTTGGGTTAACAAGGTTTGTTTAGCCCATTTTCAGCCATGGTAAAGGTCCCTAACCACTTTTAACCCTAGGATATGCTTTGGGAAGCATTATAAAGGGTGAAAATCCATTAGATATGGATTAGGAGCTGTGTTAGGTCAAAGTATCGAATTTAGGGTGAGTAAAAGTTCTATGTTGAACTTAGAACCTTAATTTTGATGGTTTAGAGTTCATATTGGCTTAGGGGCTTCCCAAGGACATTGTTGGTGCAATGGTCAAGGGGGAACAAGCCTTTAGGGGGAGTTATCCATCTTGGGATGATGGATGTGCTTTTCTCCTTGGAGAGGAGAAGTTATTGGGAGAGTATCATCAATTGGGAAAATTGATGGGTTTTTGATACCCAATTTGGAAATTGGGAGAGATTATAGGATTGCCTCTCTTGAGTGATATGGGACTTATCACTAGGACGATGGTAGGCATCCTAGATATTTTTAGGTCAAAAAAGGGGGAGATGGTAAGATCTCATTGGGACATGAGACATTGACCTCCTTGGAGAGATAACCTTTTTGATGTTAGTCAAAAAGGGGGAGAATGTTTGGGGGAGAACATTTAAATGAGAAGTCCAATGTTTGGGGGAGAACATTTGGAGAGTGTTTACCAATTTGGGATAATTGGTAAGGGATTTGAGTTAGTGGTCTAACTCAAATGATTTGTTTGGTTTTTGTCAAACATCAAAAAGGGGGAGATTGTTGGTGCAATCGGCCCAGGTCACGATTGACCAGGACTCGAGTTTGACTCGAGTGATGTTTTGATGTTTCGACAAAAACATATGACAATGTAATTGTCATGGGAAAGTCCAACTGGAACACTTGGCATTTGGTAAAGTCCAAGTCTTGAGTACTTGGCATGAAAAGTCCAAGTGGGACACTTGGCACATGAAAAGTCCAAGCATGGGTCTTGGCAATGTAAAAGTCCAACATGGGTTGGCAAGGAAAGTCCAAGTGGAACACTTGGCATTTGGGAAAGTCCAAGTCTTGAGTACTTGGCATGAGAAGTCCAAGCATGGGTCTTGGCAAATGAGAAGTCCAAGCATGGGTCTTGGCAAATGGAAAGTCCAAGCATGGGTCTTGGCATGAAAAGTCCAACATGGGTTGGCAAGGAAAGTCCAAGCATGGTCTTGGCATGGAAAGTCCAACATGGGTTGGCAAGGGAAAGTCCAAGCTTGAGTCTTGGCATTTGAGAAGTCCAAGAGTTTGATGTTGGCAGCGTAAAGTCCAAGCGGGAGTCTTGGCAGCATAAGATCAATGGTTGGCGGCGTAAAGTCCAAGCGGAGTCTTGGCGGCGTAAGTCCAATGTGCCTTGGCGGTGTAGACACCGTTAGCATGACATAGCCGAGGGAAGCACCTGGAGGCTAGCGCGATGGATGAACAAGTCATGGATGACTTGGAGGGATCCGAGATGCGTGAGGCTGATGGAGGTGGCTAGAAGGCTTAGGTCTAGGATAAGGGTGGTCTAGCAAGTATGGGGGCACCATACTTGGGTTAAAACCTCATCCTTGAGGCGGCATTATGGCACCGCCGTGAGTCGACTGAGTTCGACCGCCGCTTAAGAGCCGGAACCGCCTGGCAATGATCGTAGTTGGTTTCTGCACGCTGGCGTGTGTGTTCGATCATGTTTCGTAAACATGAGCACAGCGGAAGCAATTAAAAATAATAAATCTATATTTATTACAACACACACAACACACGCATGCTATTACAATAAGTGTAGACATAACCGTAAATTAAAATTTGCAATAAAAGAAAATTATCTACGTTATACCTTCCGTATGACGTGTAGCGGGAACGGCATCAACCGGAACGATCCTCGTAAGAATCGTCTCTATCCGTATCCACGCCGAGCTCCTCGGGATGACTTCGCTAAGTCACGAGCTTCGTCTTCGTACGGGTTACTAGCCTCGTGTTGAAGACGACGTGATCAAGAGATGATCACGATCCGAATCCAAATTCGGATCCTAAAACGAGTTCTCAAAACTCGCTTCTCCGGAGAGGTATTCGTCAACCAATTGACGAATCCTTCGTCCTCCACCTCAGAGGATTACCGGAGATCAAATCCCCGGTAAGTTAGCCGCTGTCGGAGCACTAACCATCGTCCAAACGACGCTCCGACGAGAGGAGGAGAAGCTGTCCAGAAAACTGGACAGCTTGGTGGAGGATATAGGCGCCGGCCAACCAAGGAAAGAAAAGCCTCACCTTGATGCCAAACCTATAGGGGATCGCCGGAGGGTCGCCGGAGTGTTCACCGGCTGAAGCTTGGTCGCCAACGCACTTGACGGCGGCACAAAACCTGGGCGGCGACAATCCTAGGGTTGGCGCCGACTAGGGGAGGAGAGGGAGGGGCGGCAACACAAGGTTGGGCGGCAACTCTTGATTAGGATTTCTGGATTAGGGTTTAAGCCCTATTTTATAGAGAACTAATTCTCTTAATGGTTAATGGATCATATCCATAAAGCCCGTTAACCCGCTCCATTAAGATAAGTTAAAATAAACCAAACCATGATGGTTTATTTTAAGTTAAAACGAACCGAACCAACCTTTGGTTCATTCGTTTAATATAAACCAAACCCTTTGGTTTATTCTCATCCATTGGATTAGAACCAAACCATTTTGGTTCATCCATTATGTCTTCATAAGACACGGCCCATCCATTCCATTATGATCAAAACAATTTCATGCTCGCTTATGTTTAGTCCAACCAAACATAGTTTCTCTCGAGAATCCCATTCTCAAGCTCGCTTTAAATCCTGTGGATTACACTCGTTGTGCGTGTGACCAAATAGGTTCTCGGTTTTATGTTGGGCGTCTATAATTAACCATTAATTATAGAACGATCATGAGTGGCACCTAGTAGTACATCATGATCCCCAATTAACCGAAAAGATCAACAGTTGATCCAGAACTATTTCTGAAACCCTTCAGCAGCTCGAATGATTCGTGCCCCATTCCCTTCACTCATCTTATACCCACTTGGTTCAGGACATGGTCTATTGTGTCAGTCCTCACTAGGCTGACTACGTCACACCTAGCCCAAGTATCATTTCCTCGTCCTACGGATTCTAGTTACTCCACATGTATCGAAGAGTACCTTACTCTAAACATGTAATGCTTTGGCCAAAGACTTTAGTAACAATCCGACGAGAGGCCATGGGTATACATCTCCTCGCAAGGAGTGGTGAATCCTTTATAGGCTATTCAAACACCTTCGATCACTTCGACTTATACCCAATCATCCCGGGTCCACATCTCCTTAGAGATGTTTGCTTAAGATGTCAAAGCATAAGTCTCCATGATCAAGATGACTTGAATACCACAAGTCAAAGGAACATCGCACTTAAGCCATAGTAAGAACTTCATTGACATATCTATATATGCAGAGAACCATATGAAGTCTTACGGCTGGTCACTCCAATGAACTAGTTACCATAACTAGCATCCACGATTAACTCCGGACATCATAATGTCTCTAGCCAGTGAGAATCAGCTGCTTGGATACACCAAGGAGTATACCTCGTGCTAGTCTCGACAGAATTGATGGTGTCCAAATCCATCAATTCATCGACTAGGATAATTCCGATACATCACAATTACACATGTAGAGATACTCACTAGTTGTGATCCAATCACAAATTCTCTCATGTGAATCGTATCGTGGACATTGATAAATGAGTTTAAGATCCAATCAAATACATTAAACATGTATACTCAAATAGTGAATCTTCATTTATCATATAAATGGTTCATACATAAGGCGATTGCCTTAGGACATCTCTCATATATTACTAACAGACTCCCACTTGGCCTAATGCCAATCGCTACAGATCCAATACCATAAGCTCTAACATGACCCTCAAACTTACTTTGAGGTAATGCTTTAGTCAAAGGATCCGCTAAGTTCCTTTCAAAGGGGAATTTTCTCGATTTGTATTTCGTTCATCGATGATCTCTCGATAAGATGATAGCGCGGGCTACATGTTTGGATCGTTGATGAGACCTTGGCTCTTTCGCCTGTGCAATTGCTCCATTATTGTCGCAGTAGACCGATATTGCTTCAACAATGGCCGGAATCACACCAAGTTCATGAACGAACTTCTTGATCCAAACCGCTTCCTTTGCTGCTTCCGAAGCTGCAATATATTCTGCCTCAGTGGTAGAATCCGCTACAGTCTCTTGTTTGAAACTTTTCCAACTCACTGCGCCCCCATTCAAGGTGAACACGTATCCAGACTGAGACCTGGAATCATCCTTGTCTGTCTGGAAGCTGGCATCCGTATACCCGCATATCACCATGTCCCCTTCTCCATATATTAGGAACACATCCTTAGTTCTTCTCAAATACTTAAGGATCGTCTTAACAGCCGCCCAATGATCCATTCCTGGATCGGATTGGTATCTGCTCGTGACACTCAGAGCGTACGATACATCGGGCCTCGTACATAACATAGCATACATGATAGATCCTATTGCGGATGCATAGGGAATCTTACTCATGCAAATCCTCTCGTCTTCTGTGCGCGGACACATAGACTTCGAAAGGTGTACCCCATGCCTGATGGGCAGATAACCTTTCTTGGATTCCGACATGCTAAACCTCTTTAGCACTCGGTCTATATATGTAGACTGCGAAAGACCAAGCAACTTTCGATCTATCTCTATAGATCTTAATCCCAAGGATGTAGGTTGCTTCTCCCCCGTCGTTCATGGCGAATGTCTTGGATAACCAAACCTTAACTGACTGTAAGATTGACACATCGTTTCCTATAAGTAATATGTCATCGACATACAATACTAGGAACACGACTGCACTCCCACTAACCTTCTTGTACACACAAGGTTCGTCTGGATTTTGTGAGAAATCAAACTTTTTGATTGTCTCATCAAAACGGATATTCCAGCTCCCGGATGCTTGCTTCAATCCATAAATGGATCGTCGCAATTTGCATACCTTGGTTTTATCAATCGATGTGAAACCCTCAGGCTGTATCATATACACGTCCTCGAGCAGGTTTCCATTAAGGAAAGCTATTTTCACATCCATCTGCCATATCTCATAATCATAATGAGCCTCTATGGCCAGGAGCATCCGAATGGATTTAAGCATAGCTACAGGCGAATAGGTTTCGTCATAATCAAAACCTTGTTTTTGACGATATCCTTTCGCCACCAATCTAGCCTTATAGGTAATCACATTACCATCCATGTCGGTTTTCTTCTTGAAAACCCACTTGCACCCTATAGGCTTTATGCCTTCAGGTGGGTCAACCAAGTTCCAAACTTGGTTTTCGTACATGGAATCCATTTCCGACTTCATGGCACCAAGCCACTTATCCCTTTCTGAACTTGTCATCACTTCTTCATAACTGGTAGGCTCCTCATCATCAATGAGTAACACGTCGTTCGATTCACTTACGAGAAATCCATATCTCTCAGGAATATTGCGTGTTCTACCAGATCTACGAAGATGTGATGTTACAATAGGTCCAAATTGATTGCTCATCACTATGAGTTGTACAGTGCTTCACCGTATCTCATCAATGTCTATTTGAGTCTCTCGAGCCTCCTCAAGCTTGGACGACACTCCCACTTTGTTTTCTTGCAAGAGAAACTCTTTCTCTAGAAACACAAAGATGCCTTGAAACAAACACCTTTTGTTCCACAGGATGATAGAATTGGTAACCCCTTGTTTCCTTAGGGTATCCAATAAATAGACATTTATCGGACTTAGCATCCAGCTTTGTCCGATATCACCGCTTCACATAAGGTGACAACCCCATATCTTCAAGTAAGATACATGAGGTTTCTTACTAGCCCATATCTCATATGGAGTAGTAGAGACTACCTTGTAGACATTCTATTTAACAAGTAAACAAGCGTCAAGTGCATAACCCCAAAAGGACTTGGGAAGAGTCGCATGATTCATCATTGACCTGACCATGTCCAACAAGGTCCGGTTACGCCTCTCAGATACACCATTATGCTGTGGTGTATAGGGCGGAGTCCATTGAGACAATATGCCATTGTCTCTTATATAATCAAGAAACTCTTGACTTAAGTATTCACCACCTCGATCCGATCAAAGTATTTTAATACTTTTGTCATGTTGTTTCTCTACTTCATTTCTGAATTCTTTGAACCTTTCAAAGGCTTCAGACTTGTGTTTCATCAAGAACACATACCCAAACCGTGAGTGATCATCGGTGAAGGTAATGAAGTAGCTATAGCCTCCTAAAGCTTGAGTTGACATAGGTCCACATACATCAGTATGTACTAGACCTAGTAACTCTCCCACTCGTTCACCTTTTCCAGTAAAAGGTAACTTAGTCATCTTGCCTTTTAAGCATGATTCACATGTATCGTATGAATCCAATTCAAGACGCATTCCGCACCTACACGTGTAATTCGACACGCGCTTTCGCTTATATGGCCAAGACGACAATGCCACATATAGGAGTCTATGTGATTATCCTTTCGAGCACGCTGTTGCTCGCTCGATATTGAAAATGTCACCGATACGTCCAACGTATAAATGCCATTACTCAAAGTTCCAGTTTCATAAAGTACGCCATTCAAAGTTATATAACAACAATTGTTACTAAACGTTAAATGGAAACCATTTCTATTTAAGCAGGAAATAGAAACAATGTTCTTTATTAGAGAAGGAACATAATAGCAATTGTCCAGTTCCAAGACTAGTCCACTAGGGAGATTAATAAAATAATTTCCGATGGCATCAGCAAGAACCTTTGCTCCATTGCCAACTCGCAAATTTGACTCTCCGACAAGTCTTCTTCTATTCCTTAGCCCCTGTATGTCATTACATATATGTGAGCTGCACCCAGTATCCAATACCCAAGTGTCTAAGGAAATAGAATGACAATCAATAACGAAGATACCTGAAGAGGATGGGGCATCGGATGCCTTCTTCTTCTTCATGGACTCAAGATAAATCTTGCAGTTTCTTCGCCAGTGGCCTTCCTTGCCACAGTGATGGCAAGTGCCCTTTTGCGCTGGTTCCGCCTTCTTTGCCTTTTTCTTTCCTTTCTTATGTTCTTTTGCCTTCCTCTTAGAACCTTTCTTTGAGGAATCAACTAATGAACCGCCTTCTCCTCATGCTTTATGTAAGGCTCCACAGTCTTCAAAGATATTAAGGAGCTCGGGAATGGTGGATTCCAATTTGTTCATCCGATAGTTCATCACAAATTGCGAGAAGCTCTTAGGCAAACAATGTAGAATTAAGTCAATACTTAACTCATGATCCATCACAAAACCGAGGGTAGCTAGCCGCTTGATGTACCCGTTCATCTTTAGCACAAACTGCACTACAGACGAACCTTCTTGCATCTTCGTAGTGAAGAGGAGCCTAGAGACCTCGAACCTTTCGGATCTCGCTTGCTCATCGAACAGCTCATGAAGATGGAAGACCATAGTATTAGCATCCATATGCTCATGCTGCTTTTGCAGCTCAGGTACCATCGCCGCTAGCATAATGCAACTCGCCAGCTCAGAATCTGCCACATGTTTCTGATAGACCAACATTTGGTCTGGAGTTGCATCGTCCTTAGGACGGTCAGGAAGAGGCTCTTCAAGAACATATGCAAGCTTTTCCGCCTTGAGAACAATTCTCAGGTTTCTAAGCCAGTCCAGGAAGTTAGGCCCAGTCAGTTTGTTCGAATCCAAAATAGTGCGCAAATTCAAAGACGTCATGATCAATTTATTGACCTAGAAATACAAAACGAGCATATATGAGAAAATGATTTTAAAATGCATCAATATACATTTATAAATCCCATTCATTTTTCGAATTTCAAAAAACCCTTAAAATCACTTCGGGAGATCGTAGGTCCATCTCCGAATGGGCTGATATCCATCATAGATAAGAACAACCTTGGAGTGAGTCCAACAAGCCATTCTTAGCTATGATGGTGGGTATCAAGTATACCGATTATATATCATGTATATGTAACTATCACAATGTGCTATCAACTAATTGAATGTTTACACATACATTGGGTTGTTAACACATTAACAAGTATGCATCATATGTATAGCACCCAACTTCACCTCTCTTCACATCGACCTTGGAGTGAGTCCAACAAATCGATGCTCCAAGTTAAAGCCGACCCATTAATCGCGAAATAGTTTTAATATGGTTAGAGCGCATTCAACCAATTAGCCAGGCTTGGAGTGAGTCCAACAACCCAAACTAACGATTGACCTCTGACTCTTACCATATTAGAGTTAAACTATTCCAATGATTTGAACATGTTCAGGTTCGAGCCGGGCTTGGAGTGAGTCCAACAACCCAAACAAGAAACAGAACTCTGGTTCTAACCATATTAATGGAAGGTGTAGACTTTAATATTGAGTTAGGGTTTTATGTCTCATCCTCTTTGCATGCAAATAACTATTATCTACATGGCATGACATACATGGCATACATCTACATGTCACGACACGCATGGCATAATGTTATGCATCTAATGCAATTATGTCATGTATATAATTTCCTTATATGTCATAACTATTTATGGAAATAAAATATGTTTAAGATTTGATTCTCCAAATCAAATCATAATTAAATTAGGAAACAAATTTCCAAATCTAATCACATATTTTATTCATGGAATTATTTGATTAAGGAAAATCTATTTAGGAAACCAATTTCCTAAATCATTAAAACTACTTATGGAAATAAAATATTTTAAGATTTGATTTCAAATCAAATCATGATTAAATTAGGAAACAAATTTCCAGAATCGAAGCAAAAATTTTATTAATGGCAACTACCAATTTCCATAAATACTTCCCACTTACCAAAAGTGGAAGATTTCCATAAATACTTCTAGACTTTCCAAAATTGAAAAATTTCCATAAATACTTCTAAATTTCCAAAATTAGAAAATTTCCAGAAATACATTATGACTATCGCAAAACTATTTTTACGATTATGTCGAAATACAACCTGGGCTCTGATACCACTGTTGGGTTTCTTGCACCGCGGCGTGTGTGTGTTCGATCATGTTTCGTAAACATGAGCACAACAGAAGCAATTAAATATAATAAATCTATATTTATTACAACACACACAACACACGCATGCTATTACAACAAGTGTAGACATAACCGTAAATTAAAATTTGCAATAAAAGAAAATTATCTACGTTATACCTTCCGTATGACGTGTAGCGGGAACGGCATCAACCGGAACGATCCTCGTAAGAATCGTCTCTATCCGTATCCACGCCGAGCTCCTCGGGATGACTTCGCTAAGTCACGAGCTTCGTCTTCGTACGGGTTACTAGCCTCGTGTTGAAGACGACGTGATCGAGAGATGATCACGATCCGAATCCAAATTCGGATCCTAAACCGAGTTCTCAAAACTCGCTTCTCCGGAGAGGTATTCGTCAACCAATTGACGAATCCTTCGTCCTCCACCTCAGAGGATTACCGGAGATCAAATCCCCGGTAAGTTAGCCGCTGTCGGAGCACTAACCGTCGTCCAAACGACGCCCGACGAGGAGGAGAAGCTGTCCAGAAAACTGGACAGCTTGGTGGAGGATATAGGCGCCGCCAACCAAGGAAAGAAAAGCCTCACCTTGATGCCAATGGGGATCGCGGAGGTCGCCGGAGTGTTCACCGGCTGAAGCTTGGTCGCTGGCAACGACTTGACGGCGGCACAAAACCTGGCGGCGGCAATCCTAGGGTTGGCGCCGACTAGGAGGAGAGAGGAGGCGGCAACACAAGGTTGGGCGGCAACTCTTGATTAGGGTTTCAGGATTAGGGTTTAAGCCCTATTTTATAGAGAACTAATTCTCTTAATGGTTAATGGATCATATCCATAAAGCCCGTTAACCCGCTCCATTAAGATAAGTTAAAATAAACCAAACCATGATGGTTTATTTTAAGTTAAAACGAACCGAACCAACCTTTGGTTCATTCGTTTAATATAAACCAAACCCTTTGGTTTATTCTCATCCATTGGATTAGAACCAAACCATTTTGGTTCATCCATTATGTCTTCATAAGACACGGCCCATCCATGCTTCCATTGCGACTGAAACAATTTCATACTCGCTTTATGTTTGGTCCAACCAAACATAGTTTCTCTCGGTCTGAGAATCCCATTCTCAAGCTCGTTTTAAATCCTTTGGATTACACTCGTTGTGCGTGTGACCAAATAGGTTCTCGGTTTATGTTGGGCGTCTATAATTAACCATTAATTATAGATCGATCATGAGTGGCACCTAGTAGTACATCATGATCCCCAATTAACCGAAAAGATCAACGGTTGATCCGTAACTATTTCAAACTCTTGATGCTCGAATTAATCGTGCCCCATTCCCTTCACTCATCTTATACCCACTTGGTTCAGGACATGGTCTATTGTGTCAGTCCCCACTAGGCTGACTACGTCACACCTAGCCCAAGTATCATTTCCTCGT
Organism: Wurfbainia villosa; assembly: GCA_025175895.1. Taxonomy (NCBI): domain Eukaryota; kingdom Viridiplantae; phylum Streptophyta; class Magnoliopsida; order Zingiberales; family Zingiberaceae; genus Wurfbainia; species Wurfbainia villosa. The sequence continues at coordinate 3,261,176 of CM045992.1, forward strand.
CCTACGGATTCTAGTTACTCCACATGTATCAAAGAGTACCTTACTCTAAACATGTAATGCTTTGGCCAAAGACTTTAGTAACAATCCGACGAGAGGCCATGGGTATACATCTCCTCGCAAGGAGTGGTGAATCCTTTATAGGCTATTCAAACACCTTCGATCACTCGACTTATACCCAATCATCTGGGTCCACATCTCCTTAGAGATGTTTGCTTAAGATGTCAAAGCATAAGTCTCCATGATCAAGATGACTTGAATACCGCAAGTCAAAGGAACATCGCACTTAAGCCACAGAAGAACTTCATTGACATATCTATATATGCAGAGAACCATATGAAGTCTTTGGTCACTCCAATGAACTAGTTACCATAACTAGCATCCACGATTAACTCCGACATCACAATGTCTCGGCCCGGTGAGAATCACCGCTTGGATACACCAAGGAGTATACCTGCGTGCTAGTCTCGTGTAATTGATGGTGTCCAAATCCATCAATTCATCGACTAGGGATAATTCCCATACATCACAATTACACATGTAGAGATACTCACTAGTTGTGATCCAATCATAAATTCTCTCATGCTGTGAATCGTATCGTGGACATTCAGTAAATGAGTTTAAGATCCAATCAAATACATTAAACATGTATACTCAAATAGTGAATCTTCATTTATCATATAAATGGTTCATACATAAGGCGATTGCCTTAGGACATCTCTCATATACCAAGGGCTAGCAATGATCATTGGCCTACCACGAGTAGATCGTTCGAGAGAAGTCGATCGGGCCGATTACGCGATCGCGGCGATCGCCAATGTTGGCAGTCGGCTGCCAAGAGATCCGTTGGAGTTTTTCCAGCGTGGATCGATCCGTTGTCTCACGACAACAGTGGCATCAGTCGACTGGTGACTTATGGCAGTCGACTGATGGGCGGAAATCCAGGTCGCGCGGAAGGATAAAAGGAGCTCGACGGGAGGATTTTTAAAAATGGTTTTCTTGAGCATCTTTGGGGCGATTTGTTGCTGCAAATCAGAGTCTCCAAGACCACTCTTCAAGCAACCAAAAGCAAGCAATCCAAAGCATTTGTAAAGTGTTTTCTTTACTTGTATTGCATTATTCTTCATTGTATTTGCTTGTTTCTTTTAGATTATTGTTGTAATCTATTGTAAGAGGTTTCTCCACCTTCGACTTGTGTCGAGAAGGAGTATTTGTGATTAGTGATTGCATTGGCATCGCTAGAGCTCGTTAGAGCTCAATCCATGGAGTAGGAACCGTTTCGGTTCCGAACCACGTTATATCTCGTGTTGTGTTTGTGTTCGTGATTGTTTGTGTTTCGTTATTGCTTTCATTTCTATATTCCGCTGCGCTAACGAAATTGTAGACACGATCACGATCTATTTCCATCTACTTACGAATACATCGCTATTCACCCCCCCTCTAGCGGTGTCAAATCTCCAACACTGACGACCCATCTTATCCATAAGGGAGACCCAGTCGTCAGCATGCATGCAAATGTAATGATGCATAGATCCACACAAGTATCCTCGCAACACTCGCTATCTCACGGGGAGTCCTGGTCAACCAAAAGTCAAACAATGCAAGGACTACAATCCACAAGACTCTCTCTATCACACAAAGAGTCATACTCATCTGACAGTCAACCACGCTGAGACCTCTAGTCAGTAGCGATACACAATCGACCGTCCATATAACCATTCACAGGCAGACAATCCATAATGGATATACCATCACGCTAGGACCTCTAGTCCATGGTCACATACTGACAACCATACAATTATCTATGCACAGACAACTAGATCCGTCATAAATGCACCACTAATACGGATATGATATAACAATCGACTCCATAATCCAAACCATCACCTAACCCTAGTGATGTAATACAGTAACCCAATCTGAAGTCACAAAGATAACCCTAACCACATGTACTTACTGAACATCTATCAGCTAATACATAATAGGGTTTATAGTTCCTATCCGTGCTAGATAATCAATGAGTAACAGAGTATATATCTCAAAGGTCAAGGCAGTACAAGCATATGATTAAACATGAGTGGACTGGAATTGATCAAACTACCAGACAAGGTAGATATTACCCACCTGATATGTGAACCACCAGTCGTCTTCACGTCCGCAAATCTATCTCAAATCAAGATCCTGTAAATAACACAGAGTATAACCAAACACGAATATAAACAATCGATAGGTATCTAACTTAATCTTAATCCCTGATTTGATTAACCAAATCCCATAGTAGTGTAAACTCATACACTTCCTCACCATCTATTATTTTCACATGATTACCCAGATTAAGTCTAGACAGTTATCATAGATTCACCCTAATTAATCAATCATGTAGATAACTCTTCTATGGTACAATTAATTGAATCCAAATTAAAACTTACCTAGTTTCCAAATCGATGACACCAGCCTGTAGTTGCTTCCCATCCTATCCTCTGTACATAGAAACCAGTTTATGAGCTATCACGAGCTCATATTTACCTTTGAACCTTTCAGTTCCTAACAAGCTAGACTAATGGCATCCCTCCCAATTACATATAGATCACAACACAACCACCATCAACACACCTTCAATCCTTCATAATCTTCCAATCTCCTACGGTGAATCTGCTGCTTGATCCACGGATCCAACCATGGCTAACCTCTATAGTGGTGAAGATGGCAACGAATGAGCCTAGCGACGATCTGAGCTGTATCAATGAGCTCGCTGCCATTTAATATCAACAAAGCAGAGCATAAATGGTGACGGTACACAGCAACCCACAACAAGGAAGAGGCTCGATGGTAGATCCGAGTGTGGCAACCGAACTGCTTCTCACGATGCAGAGTCAACCGGAGGCGCCCCTCATCCGGATCGGCGGAGCTCAACAAGGAGACGACAGCAATGGCAGATTGAGCTCCTGATGGTTGCCGATGTTGTCCATGGTGGTCAGAGGCAAATTGGCTGGCGGCAAACTTAGAAATGGCTGAGCAAAGGCGACGACGACGATCCGAGCTCGTGCGACGACGAGATTCACGTACCGGCCGATTAGGGCGACCGGACGAGCTGGATGGCGGCTGACAGAGCTGGGGCAGTCATCGGCGATCGCGTACGGCTGGATGAGCTCGCTGCCGTTGAGATCAGGAGGAATAGAACTCGAATGCGGGTAGGCAACCACCGGTGAGGCAACCAACGACAGTGGCGATCGACACAGCGGAGGGGAAGAAGAACACTGACGACGGGATAAGCTTTGCGACGAGATCCAGATCAAGATCGGGGATAATCGAGGGCGTCGCGATGACGAATACAGAGGAAGGAGAAGAACTCCAGCGTGGCCGGCGACGGTGAGCTCCGGCAGCGGCGATAGTGCGGCAGCAGTGAGAAGAAGAGATTTGCGATCGGGATTTTGGGTGAAGCCGACGAAGACGAATGCGGGTCGGATTTGGGTTCGAGTGGTTTTTAAAACCAGTTGAATGGATTTAGCTAACTCAAGTCTAACCCAATTAATTCAGCCTAATGGGTTCGGCCCAATGGGCTCAACCCAATTTCAAACCCATTTCCAGCCCAATTAACCCACTAATTAAATCCAAATTAATTAAAGGGGTTAATCCATTTTTTTTCGTATTTTACATTCTCCCCCACTTATAAAAATTTGGTCCCCAATTTTCCGACTCATATACGAGTACGAGATGTCACAATAATCATCTCAAGTATCCGGAGGAAAGTCACACATCTCGAGTGACTAAGTGGGATACTGAGCTCGAATATTATATTCCAACTCTTGCTTGTTGGCATACCCAACATCAAACTATGAAATCAATCATGTCCCATATATCGTTCCACCAACAGGAACGTCCCAATACTTACTATTTTCGGATACACTCCGAATAAATCGCCACTCCTGAATGAAGAGTCTCCTGAAACAACTCTTCCTAAATCGAATGCAACTCTGGGAACCACGATCCTTCCCAGGGATGGAGATTTATTCTCACAAGAGAAATTAAACTAATGTCCAAAATTCACTCTGTCATATAGAACTGAAAGTAACTGGAAGACCATAATGACTAATCTCGCTAGTTTCTCAACTAGCATACACATAATATATGTCTCATTCAACTGCATCGGGATCGCTCCTAATCCCTGAAATATTGCATCTATGTGCAATACCCTTCCATCAATATCGGACAGATTAACTAACACTGACACAAAAGTCACCACCTCAGGCCTAAACCTAGCTTTCCTAACTTCACCGTGTGATTCCCATCACCTTCTTGGTCCAACAAGTCGACAGTATAGTATCGCTAAAACATCCTTTCCTCATCTATGGTAAATATCAAATCAATCTAGGGAAACATAACTTCCCTTAAGATCGTGAATATATCTCAAAAATATATCATCCACAGATATGATGACAATCGATCCCAAATACTCCAAGAGTACTTGATTCCTCGAATCCATGAACGACTAATTCGTCGATAAGTCTAACAACATTATCAATCAGCTTTATACACCCGAATATATCCTTTTACTTTTCGCTAATGATAGCTCAATCATCACATCGACACTGATAATTGTATGACACTATGTCACTACAATATCAAACCTCCAATCGTAGACCAACCCTAGGATATACACAGGTGTCATTTAGCTGATCCAAACAAATCATCTATCCCTAATGAAGGATACTCATTCTCAACTACTGCATTCCAATCATCGATAATCGATACATAACCTCAAAGGTCTATCTCTCTTTCAACGAAGAGTTTCGAAACTTCTCCAGAAGGAATACTAAAATGGATAAATATCCCATCCAACACCTTCTATAATCGTAACTTACGTTCTTCCAATTACCACAGGTGTTTAGCAACACTTATACCAATAAAATCATCTCCCGGTATGAGGTCCCCCAATATCAGGACTATTCTCGAAATCACCCCAATCGCATATTCCACTTGCCCATGCAGTGACCAGCCCGAGAGTTCATCCGTAACTACATCCGAATACTCTCGGATTATACATACATCCGAGAGTCCTAGTATACCAATGCTCCAACAATCCAACTATCCGTAAGGATATGTCTATAGTGGAGGTATGTCTAACAAAGGCTAAGAGTATCCCTTGACTTCTTGATTGTTGATCAACATCTCACCTGACGGTAGAGAAAATTACCAACGCACAAGTCAATAGGAACCCTTCAAACCCTATCCAAGAATGTTCTAGACAAAGATACCTGTAAACTACCAGTATCTCTCGATATATCCGCAAATAGGATAACCTAAAGTAATACCCCGAAGGACCGATCCTTCGGTCTTCTATACTTCTTCTCGAGTAATCATGTAAACTTGTCCAACATCTGTTCTGGACGGCTGAGCTCATGTAGATGCAAAGACTATCATGGAGGAACTGGAATCAACTGCTGGAACTGAGGTACAACTGAAACAACTGCAATGGATATGGTAACCACTGTTGTACAAACAAAAGGTACACATCTGGCTATAAAATACTGAAGAACTGCCAACATCGTAGCACGCTCCAACTCTGTGAAAGGTATGTTAGAATGTATACTGAAAGCCTAGCTCTTTTTGTATGAACATTTTATTTTGAAATAAGAATCACATGATCATTGTTTGCATTTTATATATTCATTATATATGTGTGCATATTGTCTAATATTTTACATTGTAAATAACATGGTGCTTGGTGTGGCACAGAAGATCATGTTATCAGTCCCTTGTAAAATATAAGTAAAGGCTCACAACCAAGATGGTTTTGGACAAACCATTGGCATGGTTGTAGTGTAGCTTGGTATTGTTTTATCTTGAACATAGAGTTACACTAGTACACTTAGGTGTATTGAGCAGGACCGACATAGAGGTGATTCAATTTAGTGCTGACTACATAATTGAATCGGACCTCGGATATTATGTTGTACATACTCTTAATCTCGATATAATAACGGGCACATGTACTTAGTATTTATTTCTTTGATTTACCAGTGGGTGAGATTTAAATGGATTAAATCAATAAGCCCGGTAAGTTGGGAAATAATATTATTTACATGGTGTGCCATTGATTATAGGAGGAAACCGTGTCCTATATATTAGGTTGATGATGTCCCCTTGAGGAGCTCATAAGGTTCATCATGTAAACCCAGCTGGTTGACTTAGTCAACATGATGATAAGGTTGAGTGGTACTACTCGAGGAGTTAGATGTTAATTAATTGATGGTCGATAAATCAATTAATTGTGGACATTCGATATCTTAAACACGGGGAGATAAATGTACAAATAATATATGGAGCCCATATTAATTTATGGGGGTTGGTGAGGTAGTTCAATGATGATCCTCTAGTGGAATGGAACATCATTGATGGATCAAGTTTGTGTGGTTCCGATCCATCGGGTGGCCAAGACCCAACTCCTCCTTATGGTCCCTATCGTAGCCTATTATAATCCTTGTGAAGTCTAGATCCAAGAATGTAAAACAAAACCTAGAACCAACGGTTGGATTGAATCCATAGATCCGATGGTTGGGATGAAACCCTAGAACCAACGGTTGGATTAAATCCATAGATCCGATGGTTAGGATGAAACCCTAGAATCGACGGTTGGGATTAAATCCCTAGATCCGATGGTTGGGATGAAATCCTAGATCCGACGGTTGGGATGAAATCCTTGATCCGACGGTAGGGATGAAATCCTAGATCCTATGGTTGGGATGAAATCCTAGATCCGACGGTTGGGATAAAATCCTAGATCCGACGGTGGAGATTAAATCCCTAGATCCGACGGTGGAGATTAAATCCCTAGATCCGACGGTGGAGATTAGAGGAGGCTTAAGCCTAAATTCTAGAATTAGGGTTTGGCTCATCCATGTGTTGGGCGGCAACAAATCTTAAAGGAGTTAGGGGTTGGGCGGCAAGAAAAAAGGAGTTAGTTCCTATAATTTTGGCTAACCAACTTTCTCCTAAATTCTATAAATAAGGGCTTAGGGTTGGGCGGCAACTAATTGATTTTGGTGATAGGGATTAGGGTTTGGAAAGAAGTTGGGCGGCTAGGGTTTGGAGCTAGGTTGGGCGGCAACCATATTCATCCAACATTGTTGCCGGCGCCCAATTCATTCAAGCTTTCCTTGGCCGGTGCCCTTCATCTTAGCCACTCTCTTCTTCCTTTGCCGGCGGTTCTCCTCCCATTGGTGGCCGGCAAGATCATCTTCCTCCAATCCCCATAGGTGGCCGGCGGCTCCCTTTGTTTTGGTGGCCGGCGCATCTCCATCCATTCCTTGGCCGGCGGTTGCATCAAAGTTCCTAGCTTGGTGGCCGGTTCTAGATAGGAAAGGTATTGTTGGTTTTTCTCTTTGTTCGCAGCGGACAAGGTAGAGGAGAACTCGATCTAGAAGGCTTCTACTCGTGGAGGATCTTCGTCCACACGTCGTCCACGAGAAGGATAGGACATACGGTAGAAGATCGTGAGGTATAAAGTTATTTTAACTTTATGTACAGATCTGAGCATGTTCTTATTTGTTTTGATTATGCATGTGTGTGTGTGCAAATATATTGTATAATCATGGACCCCGAAGACAAACACAAAAACCGGCGATCCGTCCGTCGTCTCTTCCGCGGCTAATCAACTAGAAGAGTAGAGTTGCTTGAACAACTAGTTTGTTCGAGCGACCACTCAAGTTGTTAGCACGACGACGAAATGGTGTTGCTAAGGAAGCTCATCCCATCCGGATTAATCCTTTCATTAGTGAAAATTTTAATCCGGGGACATGGGAGCCAATGAGCCTCCGAAGCGACATACCAACAATTGGTATCAGAGCCACGGTTTCCGGTTTTGTGTGTTATGGATTCGGTTAATTTTTATGCATTTTTCATATATTATATGTGCCGGATAATAGTAGGATATGCGTAGTTTAACTCTTTGGTTGCAGGCATAAGATCCGACTATTATGGCCATGTGTGTGTATGTGAATGGATGTGTGTAAAAATTTATTATTTGAATCCTCGGGGTTGACGAGGCTAGATTAGTATTTAATTTTTGCAATTAAATATGACATTGTTTAACCGCTCATTTTAATTTACTTTCGATCTAGATTATTTGTACACTCCTTCGTGGAGTATAGGATCGATGGATGTAAATTAAAATGTTTTATCTTGGCTCGGAACTCTTTGGTGACTTGCGCACGGGAAAAGATGGAGCGGACGAGGTGGCCAAACGACGGGATGCATATTGGAGGACAATGCCATAATAGTTGGAAAAATTCTGTTTTTTCCATATTTATTGCTTATTTGTTTTATATGCATGTTGTGTGTGATGTAAAATTCCTCATTTGCAATTTACTAAGTGGGAGAGGGATATTTTAATTAATTCCCGCGGCCTCCATTACAATTTGACGTGTGATGCGAACAAACTTGTGTGTTGGCTCTGAGTGCCTTCCTCCCTACGGACGGGTTTGTTTGCGGATCACTAGGTCAAATAATGGTTATAGGAAATTATCTAGGAGCATGTGTACTTCCACAGCGGTAAGGCACATAATCCGAAATAATTCCCTTAGTATCGTGTAATGGTGCACACTTAGATGCAAATGAAAGTATCCTCCCCATCGGAGTCACTGCTTTTATTTGTAGGGCCAAAGAGGAACCAACTATTAATTTTATTTGTCAAAAAGTAAGGTTGACAAGATAATAAAATTAATGGGTAAAACCTCCTCTTACAAATGTAGGTTTCGTATACGTCCACACAGCGTGGAATATGAAATTCTCGGTGATTTGAGGTGTTGGTTGATTTCAGGATTTTATTGTTTTGAGGAATCAATAATATTTGAAATCTAATATTTTTTATCATTGTGATTTTTAGGAATTTCAAATGGCTTTCAACCCACTTGCTGTGATTTTAAAAGAAAACAAACTTACTGGTCCAAACTACATTGATTGGAAAAGAAACCTGGATATTGTCTCTTCAAGGTCTGTCCTCCTAAGCCCTCAGATGACTCTGATGAAAAGGAGATGGAACGTTATAAGAAATGGGTTAAGGCAGATGAGATGGCGCGGTGTTACATTTTGGCATCTATGTCAAATGTGCTGCAACATCAGGCCATAGCCACAGCTTATGACATGATGTTCAATCTCAAGGAACTTTTCGGACATCAGAGTAGGGCGGCTAGGTAGGAGGCTATGAGAAACTTGATGACGACCTCCATGATCGAGGGAACACTCGTTAGGGATCATGTTCTCAAGATGATGGCTCATCTTAATGAGATGGAAGTCCTAGGAGCTGAGATCGATGGGGAAACCAGTCGATATCATTCTCCGCTTTGCCTAGGAGTTTTGAGCGCCGCCTCAACTACAACATGAACAAGAGGTTGTATTCGTTGGCGGAGCTTCCGGCTGTAACTCCAAAGCAGAGGGGCTTTTTCGTCAGAGTTCTCAAGCCATGGTCGCTCAGAAGGTTTCTTCCTCTAAACCGAAAGGTAAGAAGAAGAAGAAGCAAGGTGGAGCGAAGAAGGTGGCAGCAGGACCTCAGGCAGGAGTGAAGAAGCCGAAAGGCAAGTGCTTCACTTGCAAGCAGACTGGACATTGGAAGGCGGACTGTCCTCGCCGAAAGAACAAAGGTATATCTTCTTGTTTAGTTGTTGAAACATGTTTAGCGGTGTTATCTACGGTTGCACGGTGTGTAGATACAGGAGCCACTGATCATGTCTGCAATACTTTGCAGGGGTTCCAGGAAACCCGACGACTAGCTGAGGGAGAGATTACCGTCTTCATGGGCAATGCTTCAAAGGTGGCGGCTATTGCAGTGGGAGACGTTTATTTATCTTTTGATAGGAATAAATTTTTGGTTTTAAGAAATTGTCTTTATGTACCTACTTTTAGAAAGAATTTAATTTCAGTTTCTAAATTGTTTTTGGATGGATATTCTATTTCTTTTAATGACAAGGTGGTTATAAAAAGGAATAGGGAGATTATCTGTTCTGGTACATTGGTTGGCAATTTATATTCTATTGAACCAAAAACTCCCACGATGCAAATAGAAGTAAATAACTCATCTTCTAAGTCTAATAAGAGAAAAGAACCTTCGCAAATGAACCAAACATATCTTTGGCATCTAAGGCTTGATCATATTAACCTAAGCAGAATTCAAAGGTTGATAGTTGATGGACCTTTGGGTTCATTAGTGGTGGAGGATCTCCCAACCTGCGAATCTTGCTTGGAAGGTAAAATGACCAAGAGGCCTTTTAAGGCCAAGGGGTATAGAGCCAAAGATGTGTTAGAATTGGTTCATTCTGATTTGTGCGGTCCTATGTCTATCCAGGCAAGAGGTGGCTTTGAATACTTCGTCTCATTTATAGACGATTATTCAAGGTATGGATACATTTACTTGATGCGCCGCAAGTCTGAATGCTTTGACAAGTTCAAAGAATTCAAGGCTGATGTGGAGAACCGTCAAGGTAAAAGTATCAAGACATTACGATCTGATCGTGGTGGCGAGTACCTCTTGGGAGAGTTTAGGAGTTACTTATCAGAGGCTGGGATTCAATCCCAATTGTCTGCACCTGGCACACCCCAGCAGAATGGTGTAGCGGAGCGAAGGAATAGGACTCTTATGGAGATGGTCAGATCGATGATGAGTTATTCTGAGTTACCTGTTTCGTTCTGGGGGTATGCACTGGATACAACAATGTACACTCTGAACTTGGTTCCATCTAAATCAGTACCTTCTACCCCTGTATAATTGTGGACTGGGCAAAAGCCTAGTCCGAGACATATTCGGATATGGGGGAGTCCAGCACATGTGCTGAAGGCTGATGCTGGTAAGTTGGAACCTTGTACAGAAGTATGCGTGTTTGTTGGCTACCCTAAGGGAACGAAAGGTGGTTTATTTTATAATCCTAGAGATCAGAGGGTGATCGTTAGCACGAACGCCAGATTTCTAGAGGAGGATTATGTAATGAACCACAAGCCCAAGAGTAGGATTGTTCTTGAGGAGTTGGCAGGGGAAGTTCCGACTTCAGTACCACCGGTACAAGAGGATACCCCACAAGTCACTGCACCACGTGTCACAGAGCATACACGGGAGGTACCTCGTCGTAGTGGGAGGGTTGTTAGACAACCCGACAGATTCATGTTTTTGGGAGAGTCTTCGGACTTAGTCCCTGGTGAACATGAACCTGATCCCTGGACATATGACGAGGCAATCCAAGATAGAGATGCGGTATCTTGGCAAAGAGCGATGAATTCAGAGATGCAATCTATGGATTCTAATCAGGTCTGGGAGCTAGTAGAGCCACCCGATGGTGTAAAAACTATTGGATGCAAGTGGATCTACAAGAGAAAGAGAGGGGTAGACGGGAAGGTTGAAACCTTCAAAGCTAGGCTTGTTGCAAAAGGGTATACTCAGAAAGAGGGTATCGATTATGAGGAGACATTTTCGCCGGTAGCTATGCTTAAGTCTATCCGGATTCTCTTATCTATAGCTGCTCATATGGATTATGAGATTTGGCAGATGGATGTCAAGACAGCTTTCCTTAACGGAAGTCTTGAGGAGAACATCTATATGCGGCAACGGAGGGATTCATTGCTAAAGGCAAAGAGCATCTTGTATGTAAGCTTAATCGGTCCATTTATGGATTGAAGCAAGCTTCTAGATCTTGGAACATCCGCTTTGATGAGGTAATCCAAATATATGGATTTATTCAAAGTCGGATGAACCTTGTGTATACAAGAGATGTGGAAACGTAGTGGTGTTTCTTGTACTATACGATGACATTTTGTTAGTTGGCAACAATATCAAAGTGTTATCACGAAGGCGTAAGTATGGTTGTCCAAACAGTTTGACATGAAGGACTTGGGAGAAGTGGGACACATCCTTGGGATCAAAGTTATAAGGGATCGCAAGAAAAGGATGTTGTGCTTATCTCAAGCTTCATATATTGACACTATCCTTGCTCGTTTTAGCATGAAGAACTCCAAGAAAGGTTTTCTACCTTTTAGGCATGGAGTTCCTTTATCTAAAGAGATGTGTCCCAAAACATCAAAGGAGATAGAGGACATGAAGGCGGTTCCTTATGCTTCGGCAGTAGGAAGCCTTATGTACGCTATGCTATGTACGAGACCGGATATCTGCTTTGTCGTGGGCATGGTTAGCAGATATCAGAGTAATCCTGGACAGGGACATTGGACTGCGGTAAAGCATATATTGAAGTACCTGAGAAGGACTAGGGATTATATGCTGGTTTACCGGGCAGATCAATTAGTCCCTGTGGGTTACACGGATTCGGATTTCCAATCAGATAGGGACAAGAGTAAGTCTACCTCGGGGTTTGTGTTTACTTTTGGAGGTGGAGCCATAGTATGGAGGAGTGTCAAGCAGAAATGCGTGGCGGACTCTACCATGGAAGCTGAGTATGTGGCAGCCTCTGAGGCACCCAAGGAAGCTGTATGGCTCAGAAACTTCTTGATGGACTTGGATGTGATTCCTGGTTTGCCCATAACTATCACAATTTATTGTGACAACAGTTGTGCAGTTGCAAACTCGAAGGAACCACGAGCCCATAAGGCGAGTAAACACATAGAGCGCAAGTACCACCTTATACGAGAGATCGTAAAGCGAGGAGAAGTTGTTGTCGCCAAGATTGCATCAGAGGAGAACCTGGCGGATCCATTCACTAAGGCCCTGTTAGTAATATATGAGAGATGTCCTAAGGCAATCGCCTTATGTATGAACCATTTATATGATAAATGAAGATTCACTATTTGAGTATACATGTTTTGTGTATTTGATTGGATCTTAAACTCATTTACTGAATGTCCACGATACGATTCACAGCATGAGAGAATTTGTGATTGGATCACAACTAGTGAGTATCTCTACATGTGTAATTGTGATGTATCGAAATTATCCCTAGTCGATGAATTGATGAATTTGGACACCATCAATTCTGTCGAGACTAGCACGAGGTATACTCTTTGGTGTATCCAAGCAGCTGATTCTCACTGGCTGGAGACATTGTGATGTCCGGAGTTAATCGTGGATGCTAGTTATGGTAACTAGTTCATTGGAGTGACTAGCCATAAGACTTCATATGGTTCTCTGCATATATAGATATGTCAATGAAGTTCTTACCGTGGCTTAAGTGCGATGTTCCTTTGACTTGCGGTATTCAAGTCATCTTGATCATGGAGACTTATGTTTTGACATCTTAAGCAAACATCTCCGAGGAGATGTGGACCGGGATGATTGGGTATAAGTCGAAATGATCGAAGGTGTTTGAATAGCCTATAAAGGATTCACCACTCCTTGCGAGGAGATGTATACCCATGGCCTCTCGTCGGATTGTTACTAAAGTCTTTGGCCAAAGCATTACATGTTTAGAGTAAGGTACTCTTTGATACATGTGGAGTAACTAGAATCTGTAGGACGAGGAAATGATACTTGGGCTAGGTGTGACGTAGTCAGCCTAGTGGGGACTGACACAATAGACCATGTCCTGAACCAAGTGGGTATAAGATGAGTGAAGGGAATGGGGCACGATTCATTCGAGCTACTGAAGGGTTTCAAAAATAGTTCTGGATCAACCGTTGATCTTTTCGGTTAATTGGGGATCATGATGTACTACTAGGTGCCACTCATAATCGTTCTATAATTAATGGTTAATTATAGACGGCCAACATAAACCGAGAACCTATTTGGTCACACGCACAACGAGTGTAATCCAAAGGATTTAAAACGAGCTTGAGAATGGGATTCTTAGACCGAGAGAAACTATGTTTGGTTGGACCAAACATAAAGCGAGCATGAAATTGTTTCAGTCGCAATGGAAGCGTGGATGGGCCGTGTCTTATGAAGACATAATGGATGGACCAAAATGGTTTGGTTCTAATCCAATGGATGAGAATAAACCAAAGGGTTTGGTTTATATTAAACGAATGAACCAAAGGTTGGTTCGGTTCGTTTTAACTTAAAATAAACCATCATGGTTTGGTTTATTTTAACTTATCTTAATGGAGCGGGTTAACGGGCTTTATGGATATGATCCATTAACCATTAAGAGAATTAGTTCTCTATAAAATAGGGCTTAAACCCTAATCCAAAAACCCTAATTGGAGTTGCCGCCCAACCTAGTTGTGTCGCCCCCTCCCTCTCCTCCACTAGTCGGCGCCAACCGTGCCGCCGTCCAAGTCATTGCCGGCGACCAAGCTTCAGCCGGTGAACCTCCGGCAACCCTCCGGTGATCTCCTCTAGGTTCGGTGATAAGGTGAGCTTCCATCTCTCCTTGGCCGGCCTCTATTCCTCCACCAAAAGCTGTCCAGTTTTTCTGGACAGCTTGTTTCTTTGTTGTCGGAGCGTCGTTTGGACGACGGTTAGTGCTCCGATAGCGCCTAACTTACCGGGGATTTGATCTCCGGTAATCCTCTGAGGTGGAGGACAAAGGATTCGTCAATTGGTTGACGAATACCTCTCCGGAGAAGCGAGTTTTGAGAACTCGTTTTAGGATCCGAATTTGGATTCGGATAGTGATCATCTCTCGATCACGTCGTCTTCAACACGAGGCTAGTAACCCGTACGAAGACGAAGCTCGTGACTTAGCGAAGTCATCCCGAGGAGCTCGGCGTGGATACGGATAGAGACGATTCTTACGAGGATCGTTCCGGTTGATGCCGTTCCCGCTACACGTCATACGAAAGGTATAACGTAGATAATTTCTTTTATTGAAAATTTTAATTTACGGTTATGTCTACACTTGTTGTAACATAGCATGCGTGTGTTGTGTGTGTTGTAATAAATATAGATTTATTATTTTTAATTGCTTCCGCTGTGCTCATGTTTACGAAACATGATCGAACACACACACGCCGTGGTGCCGGAAACCCAATAGTGGTATCAGAGCCCAGGTTGTGTTTTGACATAATCGTAAAAATGGTTTTGCGATAGTCATAATGTATTTCTGGAAATTTTTTAATTTTGGAAATTTAGAAGTATTTATGGAAATTTTTCAATTTTGGAAAGTCTAGAAGTATTTATGGAAATCTTCCACTTTTGGAAAGTTGGAAGTATTTATGGAAATTGATATTTTCCATAAATAAAATATTTGATTAGATTCTGGAAATTTGTTTCCTAATTTAATCATGATTTGATTTGGGAAATCAAATCTTAAAATATTTTATTTCCATAAGTAGTTTTAATGATTTAGGAAATTGGTTTCCTAAATAGATTTTTCTTAATCAAATATTTCCATGAATAAAATATGTGATTAGATTTGGAAATTTATTTCCTAATTTAATTATGATTTGATTTGGAGAATCAAATCTTAAACATATTTTATTTCCATAAATAGTTATGACATATAAGGAAATTATATACATGACATAATTGTATGTCATGTAATTGCATTAGATGCATAACATTATGCCATGCGTGTCGTGACATGTAGATGTATGCCATGTATGTCATGCCATGTAGATAATAGTTATTTGCATGCAAAGAGGATGAGACATAAAAACCCTTAATCAATATTAAAGCCTACACCTTCCATTAATATGGTTAGAACCAGAGTTCTGTTTCTTGTTTGGGTTGTTGGACTCTCTCCAAGCCCGGCTCGAACCTGAATATATTCAAACCATAGAATAGTTTAATACTAATATGGTAAGAGTCAGAGGTCAATCGTTAGCTTTGGTTGTTGGACTCTCTCCAAGCTGGGCTAATTGGTTGAATGCGCTCTAACCATATTAAAACTATGTCCTGATTAATGGGTTGGCTTTAACTTGGAGCATCGGCTTGTTGGACTCTCTCCAAGGTCGATGTAAAGGGAGGTGAAGTTGGGTGCTATGCATATGATGCATACTTGTTAATGTGTTAACAACCCGATGTATGTGTGAACATTCAATTAGTTGATAGCACATTGTGATAGTTGCATATACGGGATATGCAATCGGTATAGATGATACCTACCGTCGTAGTTATGAATGGCTTGTTGGACTCTCTCCAAGGTTGTTCATAATTATGATGGATATCAGCCCATTCGGAGATGGACCTACAATCTCCCGAAGTGATTTTGGGGTTTTTGAAATTCGAAAAATGAATGGGATTTATAAATGTATATTGATGCATTTTAAAATCATCTTTCTCATATATGCTCGTTTTGTATTTCTAAGTTAATATATTGATCATGATGTGTTTGAATTTGCGTTCCATTTTGGATTCAAATAAATTGACTGGGCCGAACTTCTTGGACTAGCTTAGAAACTTGAGAATTGTTCTCAAGGTGGAAAAGCTTGCGTATGTCCTCGAAGCGCCTCTTCCCGCCCGTCCTAGTGACGATGCAACTCTGGACCAATTGTTGGCCTATCAGAAACATGTGAGTGATTCTGAACAAATGAGTTGCATCATGCTAGCCACGATGGAACCCAAGCTACGAAAGCAGCATGAGCATATGGATGCTCATATCGTAGTCCTTCATCTTTGTGAGTTGGTTGATGAGCAAGTGAGATTCGAAAGGTTTGAAGTCTCAAAGCTCCTCTTCACCTCTGAGATGCTAGGAGGTTCATCTGTGGTACTGCTCAATATGCTGAAGACTGTGGAGTCTTCTGAGAAGCATGAGCAGGGGACAGTGCTGTTAGTTGATTCCTCGAAGAAAGGTTCTAAGAGGAGGTCAAAAGAACAGCAGAAGGGAAAGAAGAGAAGGGCTAAGAAGGTAGAACTAGCACAAAAGGAAACTTGCCATCATTATGGCAAGGAGAGCCATTTGCGAAGAAAGTGCAAGATTTATCTTGAGTCCGTGAAGAAGAATAAGGCATCGGATGCCCCATCTTCTTCAGATATCTTCGTTATTGATTGTCATTCTATTTCCTCAAACACTTGGGTATTGGATACTGGGTGTGGCTCACATATATGTAATGACATACATGGGCTAAGGAATAGAAGAAGACTCGTCAAGGGAGAGTCAAATTTGCGTGTTGGGAATGGAGCAAAGGTTGCTGCACTCGCCATCGGAACGTATTTGTTGAAACTCCCTGCAGGACTTGTCTTAGAACTGGACAATTGCTTTTATATTCCTTTGCTGATAAAGAACATCATTTCTATTTCTTGTTTAAATAGAAATGGGTACCATTTGACTTTTAGTAACAATTGTTGTTACATAACTTTAAATGGAGTTCTTTATGGGACTGGAACTTTAAGCAATGGTTTTTATACGTTGGACGTATCCAGTGACATTTGCAATATCGAAGCGAGCAACAAGTGTGCTCGAAAGGATAATCAAATAGACTCCCATATGTGGCATTGTCGTCTTGGCCATATAAGCAAGAAACGCATGTCCGAATTACACCGATGTGGAATTCTGGAATCGTTTGAATTGGATTCATACGATACATGCGAATCATGCTTAAAAGGCAAGATGACTAAGTTACCTTTTACGGGAAAAGGTGAACGAGTGGGAGAGTTACTAGGTCTAATACATACTGATGTATGTGGACCTATGTCAACTCAAGCTTTAGGAGGCTATAGCTACTTCATTACCTTCACCGATGATCACTCACGGTTTGGGTATGTGTTCTTGATGAAACACAAGTCTGAAGCCTTTGAAAGGTTCAAAGAATTCAGAAATGAAGTAGAGAAACAACATGACAAGAGTATTAAAATACTTCGATCGGATCGAAGTGGTGAATACTTAAGTCAAGAGTTTCTTGATTATCTAAGAGACAATGGCATATTGTCTCAATGGACTCCGCCCTATACACCACAGCATAATGGTGTATCTGAGAGGCGTAACCGGACCTTGTTGGACATGGTCAGGTCAATGATGAATCATGCAACTCTTCCCAAGTCCTTTTGGGGCTATGCACTTCAGAAAGCTGTTTACTTGTTAAACAGAATGCCTACCAAGGTAGTCTCAACTACTCCATATGAGATATGGAATAGTAAGAAACCTCATGTATCTTACTTGAAGATATGGGGTTGTCCTGCTTATGTGAAGCGGACTGTATCAGACAAATTGGATGCTAAGTCTGATAAATGTCTATTTATTGGATACCCTAAGGAAACAAGGGGTTACCAATTCTATCATCCTGTGGAACAAAAGGTGTTTGTTTCAAGGCATGCTGTGTTTCTAGAGAAAGAGTTTCTCTTGCAAGAAAACAGTGGGAGTGTCGTCGAGCTTGAGGAGGCTCGAGAGACTCAAATAGACATTGATGAGATACCTGGTGAAGCACAACAGCCGACAACTCATAGTGATGAGCAATCGGCTGGACCTATTGTAACACCACATCTTCGTAGATCTGGTAGAACACGCAATATTCCTGAGAGATATGGATTTCTCGTAAGTGAATCGAACGATGTGTTACTCATTGATGATGAGGAGCCTACCAGTTATGAAGAAGTGCTGACAAGTTCAGAAAGGGATAAGTGGCTTGGTGCCATGAAGTCGGAAATGGATTCCATGTATGAAAACCAAGTTTGGAACTTGGTTGACCCACCTGAAGGGATAAAGCCTATAGGGTGCAAGTGGGTTTTCAAGAAGAAAACCGACATGGATGGTAATGTGATTACCTATAAGGCTAGATTGGTGGTGAAAGGATATCGTCAAAAACAAGGTGTTGATTATAACGAAACTTATTCGCCTGTAGCTATGCTTAAATCCATTCGGATGCTCCTGGCCATAGCGGCTCATTATGATTATGAGATATGGCAGATGGATGTGAAAACAGCTTTCCTTAATGGAAACCTGCTCGAGGACGTGTATATGATACAACCTGAGGGTTTCACATCGGTTGATAAAACCAAGGTATGCAAATTGTGACGGTCCATTTATGGATTGAAGCAAGCATCCAGGAGCTGGAATATCCGTTTTGATGAGACCATCAAAAAGTTTGATTTCTCACAAAATCCAGACGAACCTTGTGTGTACAAGAAGGTTAGTGGGAGTGCAGTCGTGTTCCTAGTATTGTATGTCGATGACATACTACTTATAGGAAACGATGTTTCAATCTTACAGTCAGTGATGGTTTTGTTATCCAAGACATTCTCCATGAAAGACCTGGGAGAAGCAACCTACATCCTTGGGATTAAGATCTATAGAGATAGATCGAAACGGTTGCTTGGTCTTTCGCAGTCTACATATATAGACCGAGTGCTAAAGAGGTTTAGCATGTCGGAATCCAAGAAAGGTTTCCTACCCATCAGGCATGGGGTACACCTTTCGAAGTCTATGTGTCCGCGCATAGAAGACGAGAGGATTTGCATGAGTAAGATTCCCTATGCATCCGCAATAGGATCTATCATGTATGCTATGTTATGTACGAGGCTCGATGTATCGTATGCTCTGAGTGTCACGAGTGATACCAGATCCGATCTAGGAATGGATCATTGGGCATATTAAGACGATCCTTAAGTACTTGAGAAGAACTAAGGATGTGTTCCTAATATATGGAGAAGGGTACATGGTGATACGTGGGTATACGGATGCGGCTCGCATGCAACAAGGATGATTCCATCTCTTTGTCCGGTATGTATTCACCTGGAATGGAGGCGCAATAAGTTGGAAAGGTTCCAAGCTTGACACTATAGCGGATTCTGCCACTAAGGCAGAATACATTGCAGCTTTGGAAGCAGCAAAGGAAGCGGTTTGGATCAAGAAGTTCATCTCTGAACTTGATGTGGTCTCATCAATGATCCAAACGTGTGCTTCGCCGCTATCATCTTATCAGAGAGATCATCAGTAGGAACGAAATACAAATCGAGAAAATTCCCACTGAAAGGAACTTAGCGGATCCTTTGACTAAAGCATTACCTCAAAGTAAGTTTGAGGGTCATGTTAGAGCTTATGGTATTGGATACCGTAGCGATTGGCATTAGGCCAAGTGGGAGTCTGTTAGTAATATATGAGAGATGTCCTAAGGCAATCGCCTTATGTATGAACCATTTATATGATAAATGAAGATTCACTATTTGAGTATACATGTTTTGTGTATTTGATTGGATCTTAAACTCATTTACTGAATGTCCACGATACGATTCACAGCATGAGAGAATTTGTGATTGGATCACAACTAGTGAGTATCTCTACATGTGTAATTGTGATGTATCGAAATTATCCCTAGTCGATGAATTGATGAATTTGGACACCATCAATTCTGTCGAGACTAGCACGAGGTATACTCTTTGGTGTATCCAAGCAGCTGATTCTCACTGGCTGGAGACATTGTGATGTCCGGAGTTAATCGTGGATGCTAGTTATGGTAACTAGTTCATTGGAGTGACCAGCCATAAGACTTCATATGGTTCTCTGCATATATAGATATGTCAATGAAGTTCTTACCGTGGCTTAAGTGCGATGTTCCTTTGACTTGCGGTATTCAAGTCATCTTGATCATGGAGACTTATGCTTTGACATCTTAAGCAAACATCTCCGAGGAGATGTGGACCCGGGATGATTGGGTATAAGTCGAAATGATCAAAGGTGTTTGAATAGCCTATAAAGGATTCACCACTCCTTGCGAGGAGATGTATACCCATGGCCTCTCGTCGGATTGTTACTAAAGTCTTTGGCCAAAGCATTACATGTTTAGAGTAAGGTACTCTTCGATACATGTGGAGTAACTAGAATCCGTAGGGACGAGGAAATGATACTGGGCTAGGTGTGACGAGTCGACCTAGTGGGGACCGACACAATAGACCATGTCTGAACCAAGTGGGTATAAGATGAGTGAAGGGAATGGGGCACGATTCATTCGAGCATCTTGAAGGGTTTGAAATAGTTCGGATCAACCGTTGATCTTTTGGTTAATTGGGGATCATGATGTACTACTAGGTGCCACTCATGATCGTTCTATAATTAATGGTTAATTATAGACGGCCAACATAAACCGAGAACCTATTTGGTCACACGCACAACGAGTGTAATCCAAAGGATTTAAAACGAGCTTGAGAATGGGATTCTCAGACCGAGAGAAACTATGTTTGGTTGGACCAAACATAAAGCGAGCATGAAATTGTTTCAGTCGCAATGGACGCGTGGATGGGCCGTGTCTTATGAAGACATAATGGATGGACCAAAATGGTTTGGTTCTAATCCAATGGATGAGAATAAACCAAAGGGTTTGGTTTATATTAAACGAATGAACCAAAGGTTGGTTCGGTTCGTTTTAACTTAAAATAAACCATCATGGTTTGATTTATTTTAACTTATCTTAATGGAGCGGGTTAACGGGATTTATGGATATGATCCATTAACCATTAAGAGAATTAGTTCTCTATAAAATATGGCTTAAACCCTAATCCAAAAACCCTAATTGGAGTTGCCGCCCAACCTAGTTGTGCCGCCCCCTCCCTCTCCTCCACTAGTCGGCGCCAACCCTAGGTGTGCCGCCGTCCAAGTCATTGCCGGCGACCAAGCTTCAGCCGGTGAACCTCCGGCGACCCTCCGGTGATCTCCTCTAGGTTCGGTGATAAGGTGAGCTTCCATCTCTCCTTGGCCGGCCTCTATTCCTCCACCAAAAGCTGTCCAGTTTTTCTGGACAGCTTGTTTCTTTGTTGTCGGAGCGTCGTTTGGACGACGGTTAGTGCTCCGATAGCGCCTAACTTACCGGGGATTTGATCTCCGGTAATCCTCTGAGGTGGAGGACAAAGGATTCGTCAATTGGTTGACGAATACCTCTCCGGAGAAGCGAGTTTTGAGAACTCGTTTTAGGATCCGAATTTGGATTCGGATAGTGATCATCTCTCGATCACGTCGTCTTCAACACGAGGCTAGTAACCCGTACGAAGACGAAGCTCGTGACTTAGCGAAGTCATCCCGAGGAGCTCGGCGTGGATACGGATAGAGACGATTCTTACGAGGATCGTTCCGGTTGATGCCGTTCCCGCTACACGTCATACGAAAGGTATAACGTAGATAATTTATTTTATTGCAAATTTTAATTTACGGTTATGTCTACACTTGTTGTAACATAGCATGCGTGTGTTGTGTGTGTTATAATAAATATAGATTTATTATTTTTAATTGCTTCCGCTGTGCTTATGTTTACGAAACATGATCGAACACACACACGCCGCGGTGCCGGAAACCCAACAGGCCCTTCCAGCGAAAGCGTTTGATAGGCATGTGGAGGACATGGGGATCAGATGTATGGCATTGTGATGACGGCATAGTCTTTTAGTATAAGTGGGAGATTGTTAGAATGTATACTGAAAGCCTAGCTCTTTTTGTATGAACATTTTATTTTGAAATAAGAATCACATGATCATTGTTTGCATTTTATATATTCATTATATATGTGTGCATATTGTCTAATATTTTACATTGTAAATAACATTGTGCTTGGTGTGGCACAGAAGATCATGTTATCAGTCCCTTGTAAAATATAAGTAAAGGCTCACAACCAAGATGGTTTTGGACAAACCATTGGCATGGTTGTAGTGTAGCTTGGTATTGTTTTATCTTGAACATAGAGTTACACTAGTACACTTAGGTGTATTGAGCAGGACCGACATAGAGGTGATTCAATTTAGTGCTGACTACATAATTGAATCGGACCTCGGATATTATGTTGTACATACTCTTAATCCCGATATAATAACGGGCACATGTACTTAGTATTTATTTCTTTGATTTACCAGTGGGTGAGATTTAAATGGATTAAATCAATAAGCCCGGTAAGTTGGGAAATAATATTATTTACATGGTGTGCCGTTGATTATAGGAGGAAACCGTGTCCTATATATTAGGTTGATGATGTCCCCTTGAGGAGCTCATAAGGTTCATCATGTAAACCCAGCTGGTTGACTTAGTCAACATGATGATAAGGTTGAGTGGTACTACTCGAGGAGTTAGATGTTAATTAATTGATGGTCAGTAAATCAATTAATTGACGGACATTCGATATCTTAAACACGGGAGATTAATGTACAAATAATATATGGAGCCCATATTAATTTATGGGGGTTGGTGAGGTAGTTCAATGATGATCCTCTAGTGGAATGGAACATCATTGATGGATCAAGTTTGTGTGGTTCCGATCCATCGGGTGGCCAAGACCCAACTCCTCCTTATGGTCCCTATCGTAGCCTATTATAATCCTTGTGAAGTCTAGATCCAAGAATGTAAAACAAAACCTAGAACCAACGGTTGGATTGAATCCATAGATCCGATGGTTGGGATGAAACCCTAGAACCAACGGTTGGATTAAATCCATAGATCCGATGGTTAGGATGAAACCCTAGAATCGACGGTTGGGATTAAATCCCTAGATCCGACGGTTGGGATGAAATCCTAGATCCGACGGTTGGGATGAAATCCTTGATCCGACGGTAGGGATGAAATCCTAGATCCTACGGTTGGGATGAAATCCTAGATCCGATGGTTGGGATAAAATCCTAGATCCGACGGTGGAGATTAAATCCCTAGATCCGATGGTGGAGATTAAATCCCTAGATCCGACGGTGGAGATTAAATCCCTAGATCCGACGGTGGAGATTAGAGGAGGCTTAAGCCTAAATTCTAGAATTAGGGTTTGGCTCATCCATGTGTTGGGCGGCAACAAATCTTAAAGGAGTTAGGGGTTGGGCGGCAAGAAAAAAGGAGTTAGTTCCTATAATTTTGGCTAACCAACTTTCTCCTAAATTCTATAAATAAGGGCTTAGGGTTGGGCGGCAACTAATTGATTTTGGTGATAGGGATTAGGGTTTGGAAAGAAGTTGGGCGGCTAGGGTTTGGAGCTAGGTTGGGCGGCAACCATATTCATCCAACATTGTTGCCGGCGCCCAATTCATTCAAGCTTTCCTTGGCCGGTGCCCTTCATCTTAGCCACTCTTCTTCCTTTGCGGCGGTTCTCCTCCCATTGGTGGCGGCAAGATCATCTTCCTCCAATCCCCATAGGTGGCCGGCGGCTCCCTTTGTTTTGGTGGCCGGCGCATCTCCATCCATTCCTTGGCCGGCGGTTGCATCAAAGTTCCTAGCTTGGTGGCCGGTTCTAGATAGGAAAGGTATTGTTGGTTTTTCTCTTTGTTCGCAGCGGACAAGGTAGAGGAGAACTCGATCTAGAAGGCTTCTACTCGTGGAGGATCTTCGTCCACACGTCGTCCACGAGAAGGATAGGACATACGGTAGAAGATCGTGAGGTATAAAGTTATTTTAACTTTATGTACAGATCTGAGCATGTTCTTATTTGTTTTGATTATGCATGTGTGTGTGTGCAAATATATTGTATAATCATGGACCCCGAAGACAAACACAAAAACCGGCGATCCGTCCGTCGTCTCTTCCGCGACTAATCAACTAGAAGAGTAGAGTTGCTTGAACAACTAGTTTGTTCGAGCGACCACTCAAGTTGTTAGCACGACGACGAAATGGTGTTGCTAAGGAAGCTCATCCCATCCGGATTAATCCTTTCATTAGTGAAAATTTTAATCCGGGGACATGGGAGCCAATGAGCCTCCGAAGCGACATACCAACAAGGTATAGCTGCGTCTGAAGAATACAACATAGATACGACCATCATCGTATACTCTCTCTCCTCTGAACAATCATAACCACACCTGGGAAGGTAACAGTTGCTGTCGTCTGGGAAGGTAACAATTGTTGTCTGAACGTCTGAGTCTTCTGAGATGTCTTCGGCTGATACTGTTGAGTAACTTACTTCTTCCGGATGAAAGTATCATAGAACTCCTACTATATCTGAGGTAGTAAATCGCTGCTGATGTGATAACCCAATCTTCTGTAATGATCTCAGCTTTCGAGGTTGTGGATCATCCGCTCAAAAGCATCATCCATAGTCTTCAACTGAGTCTTCAAAGTACATACTCTCCCAGTAGATACCGACTGCTTATAGTGGAAACAAATACAATGGTCCATCGGATAATCTGACTCTGGTATCGTCGTGACCCGCACTGCACACACATAATCTCCCTTCGGAGTCTTTCCTCTGAGTTCACTGATAAACATGAGAAGCTGCTGACAATCTGCAATCGGTCTTCTATGATCGAAAAACTCTCCAATAGTCGCTCGTGACTCATGACTTTAATCTTGCTCCTTTTATCCAACATTCGGAGACTTCTAATTCTCATAATTTGACTTGCAATATATGCTTATTAAATCTCCAACTCTTAAAACACTTGCTACAGAGTCATTTCTATACACATGACTCGGTCTATGCACTTCCGATAGGATCTAGTAGGAGATCCAAACATCCTGATCAAGATGTCAACCGATAACCCGTGGGTGGTCAAAACCAACCCAATCACATTCTTAGGCTATTAAATAGTCATAACCTTCGCAAGTCTAACGACTCTGCATGGTACCTTCGTAACCAAACGATTACCCTACTCGATGCCCAAGAATTCCCTGACAATGAGTCAAAGAAGATGACGTGGGAAAATACTATCTCACAACATCACTGAACTGTGACTAAGTGATACGTTATTTCCTGTAGGTTATTTCCTATATCTTACACCAAGTACCGGCTTAATTCGGATAATGGTATGCAGCTAACTTAGCTTCTTCTGTATAACATGAGTTAAGTACTCAAAAGTACCCTCAACGTTATACAACCTAGAACGACCATCTTAGAGATCAAAATCTCTATAAATATCTCCAAACTAATCCTCTACTATCTGCATCAACAATAGTGTACTCGCGCAGTTCATTACCCCATAGGTAATGATCTGACTAACATAATTAGTGAAAATCTTAAGACCGTAATCCTTGATCTCCACAAGAGATGTGATTACTAACCCCTGCTTTCCGACTCGGTATCAATCGACTCTCAAAGGTAATTACCTTTTCGATAGCAGGTACATATCTAATAACCTCAACATATCGTTCCCGTGGTCAAACTCAAACCACGGTTACGAATACTAACCAATATCCTACAAGTCATCCATGTTATAAGCAACTAAATGCATAACCAATAGAAGGATATGTAATAACAATTAACATACCTTAAACCTTGTAGCTCGGAGATGTCCGCAACAGCCAGATCCCAGAACTCACAAACCAAAACCAAGTAAAGCAAAACTTGATGTCCGAACGAAATCAAATCCGAAAGTGGACTTCGCAACCTGGCTCTGATACCAATAAAATTGTCACGCCCCGAGAGTATGCCGTGCCGAAAAGCAAACGGACGACATCTCCCTTGTACGTGGCAACATATCGGGTTAATACAAGGCACGTAGGCCCACAACAACAATATGATATACACAGATATCAACATATCAAACGCAGCGGAAACATACAACAGATAAAACAATATACAATGACCCAACTGTGCACTCTGGAGTGACTTGACACAACAAGAAACATAATAGAAGTCACATCGAAAGCCAAATACATACAACACGTTCGTATATCACAGATACGGAAACAATACAGGCTAAAACCACAAAACGACAATCCACACACAAATACAATAATGCAGATTAAATATCCATCCGTCTGGTGTGAGATGGGATCAACTGGCAGAGCTCCGAACGTCCAAGGAATCTTCTACCATTATCAGGCGACGAAACCCGAGTGGTCGAGGGTGGTGAGTATAAACTCAGGGGTAATATATAGAAAGTGCATGAACAACATATAAGGATAGATCTACAAGTATACATGTGAAGATCTACAGATATACAACATGAGTCCAATAGACATACAGTCATATCCAAATCTAATAACAAGTAACTACAGTAAAGTCATACTCAATGTATATACTAAACTGATCAACTGAACATAAAGTAATGTACCAACGTACCTGACGGTCTGCAACACCATAAGCTATATCATCCTGATAGATATACAATAACATAACCCATATAATGTACCAGGTCAATCCCATACCTGACCAATACTCCAACATATGAACAGTATATGATCACCTGTAATAACAATCCGGTCCGTACCACACAATGGCATGATGCTAATCAAATGCATATAACAGTCTGAATCAACGCATGTATCATGCTCAACACATAGCAGTAAATAAAATGCAAATGACATGTATCATGATGTATAAGCAGGTGCAACAATCATAGCTCAATCAAATGCAGCATCTCACAGGCATATGTAAAACATATATCAAATACATGCATACATATATATCAGCAATGCATATGCATGGTCAGTCCTTGTCTGCGTCCAACCACGACCCAGTGGCGGCGGTGTACGACAAATGACAACTAGCCCGACTCCAGCTGCCACCACTCTCGAGTGACCGAGTTGGATAGTATGACTGAGTAGCGTATAAGCGTAAAAAGCTAACTACTCCTAGGGGCCCCTGCTATAAGTCACGCTGTCACTACCCATGAGTAGACAAACGCCGCACACAGGACAACTGCACGTCACACAACCACCATCTATAGTGGGCGAGTGCTAACACCACTCGCGGTGGCGATCTCCAGCTACTACCATCCATAGTGGTCGAGCGCGGCACATCCAATGCTCTGCCCTCAACCCTGCTACCACTACCCCGAGTGGCCAGGGAGGCAGGATGACTGACGACCCATCTCATTCATAAGCGAGACCCAGTTGTCAGCATGCATACAAATATAATGATGCATAGATCCACACAAGTATCCTCACAACACTCCCTATCTCACGGGGAGTCCTGGTCAACCAAAAGTCAAACAATCCAAGGACTACAATCCACAAGACTCTCTCTATCACACAAAGAGTCATACTCATCTGACAGTCAACCACGCTGAGACCTCTAGTCAGTAGCGATACACAATCGACCGTCTATATAACCATTCACAGGCAGGCAATCCATAATGGATATACCATCACGCTAGGACCTCTAGTCCATGGTCACATACTGACAACCATACAATTATCTATGCACAGACAACTAGATCTGTCATAAATGCACCACTAATACGGATATGATATAACAATCGACTCCATAATCCAAACCATCACCTAACCCTAGTGATGTAATACAGTAACCCAATCTGAAGTCACAAAGATAACCCTAACCACACGTACTTACTGAACATCTATCAGCTAATACATAATAGGGTTTATAGTTCCTATCCGTGCTAGATAATCAATGAGTAACAGAGTATATATCTCAAAGGTCAAGGCAGTACAAGCATATTATTAAACATGAGTGGATTTAAGGTAAACAGGTATAAACATAAATCCAAGATCATGCACTGGAATTGATCAAACTACCGGACCAGGTAGATATTACCCACCTGATATGTGAACCACCAGTCGTCTTCACGTCCGCAAATCTATCTCAAATCAAGATCCTGTAAATAACACAGAGTATAACCAAACACGAATATAAACAATCAGTAGGTATCTAACTTAATCTTAATCCCTGATTTGATTAACCAAATCCCATAGTAGTGTAAACTCATACACTTCCTCACCATATATTATTTTCACATGATTACCCAGATTAAGTCTAGACAGTTATCATAGATTCACCCTAATTAATCAATCATGTAGATAACTCTTCTATGGTACAATTAATTGAATCCAAATTAAAACTTACCTAGTTTCCAAATCGATGACACCAGCCTGTAGTTGCTTCCCATCCTGTCCTCTGTACATAGAAACCAGTTTATGAGCTATCACGAGCTCATATTTACCTTTGAACCTTTCAGTTCCTAACAAGCTAGACTGATGGCATCCCTCCCAATTACATATAGATCACAACACAACCACCATCAACACACCTTCAATCCTTCATAATCTTCCAATCTCCTACGGTGAATCTGCTGCTTGATCCACGGATCCAACCATGGCTAACCTCTATAGTGGTGAAGATGGCAACGAATGAGCCTAGCGACGATCTGAGCTGTAGCAATGAGCTCGCTGCCGTCCAATATCAACAAAGCAGAGCATAAACGGTGACGGTACACAATAACCCACAGCAAGGAAGAGGCTCGATGGTAGATCCGAGTGTGGTAGCCGAACTGCTGCTCACGATGCAGAGTCAACCGGAGGTGCCCCTCATCCGGATCGGCGGAGCTCAACAAGGAGACGACAACAATGGCAGATTGAGCTCCTGATGGCTGCCGATGTTGTCCATGGTGGTCAGAGGCAAATTGGCTGGCGTCAAACTCAGAAATGGCTGAGCAAAGGCGACGACGACGATCCGAGCTCGTGCGACGACGAGATTCACGTACCGGCCGATTAGGGCGATCGACGGCCGATGGCGGCCGATAGAGTGGGGCGTGCCGCGATCGCGTACGGCTGGATGAGCTCGCTGCCGTCGAGATCGGGAGGAATAGAACTCGAATGCGGGTAGGCAACCACCGGTGAGGCAACCAACGACAGTGGCGATCGACACAGCGGAGGGGAAGAAGAACACCGACAATGGGCTAAGCTTTGCGACGAGATCCAGATCGAGATTGGGGATAATCGAGGGCATCGCGATGACGAATACAGAGGAAGGAGAAGAACTCCAGCGTGACCGGCGACGGTGAGCTCCGGCAGCGGCGATAGTGCGGCGGCAGTGAGAAGAGGAGATTTGCGATCGGGATTTTGGGTGAAGCCGACGAAGACGGATGCGGGTCGGATTTGGGTTCGAGTGGTTTTTAAAACCAGTTGAATGGATTCAGCTAACTCAAGTCTAACCCAATTAATTCAGCCTAATGGGTTCGGCCCAATGGGCTCAGCCCAATTTCAAACCCATTTCCAGCCCAATTAACCCACTAATTAAATCCAAATTAATTAAAGGGGTTAATCTATTTTTTTTTTTTCGTATTTTACAAGAACCAACCACCAAGCTCCAAGCTTGATGTTGCCACCGGCCAAGGAGTGGATGAAGGGCACCGACCAACCTTGAATGAAGGGCTGCCGCTGGCCAAAGGAGAGGAAGAGAAGGGTGCTCCGGCCAAGAGAGGAAGAAGAAAGACTAACCCTTACCTTCTTGCCGCCGGCCCTAGCAATTGGAGAATAGGCGCCGCCCAACCAATTAGTGTTCTAAACCCTAATCTCTTGTCGCCCAAAACCCTAATCTCCCAAGATGTCCTCCATGCCCAAGCCTTGGCCATCCTTTTATAGAGTTAGGCTTGAGCCTCCTTTTAATCTCCACCTCAGATCTAGAGATTTAATCTCAACCGTCGGATCTAGAGATTTAATCTCAATCGTCAGATCTAGAGATTTAATCTCCACCATCGGATCTAGAGATTTAACCTCCACCGTTGGATCTAGAGTTTCATTTTCCATCATCGGATCTAGGCTCCATGAGGGTTTTAATAGGCTACAATAGGGACCATGAGGAGGAGTTGGATCTTGGCCACCCAATGGATCAAGCTCACATAAAGTCCGATCCATTAATGATAATCCATTCCACTAGAGGATTATCATTGATTTACCTCACCAACCCCATAAATAAATATGGGCTCCATATATTAATTGTACAAATATCTCTCCGTGTTTAAGATCTCGAATGTCCATTAATTAATTAATTTATTGATAATTAATTAATCAACATCTAACTCCATGAGTAGTACCACTCAACCTTATCATCATGCCGGACCAAGTCCACCTGCAGGGTTTACATGATGAACCTTATGAGCTCCTCAAGGGGACATCATCATCCTAATATATAGGACACGGTTTCCTCCTATAATCAATGACACACCATGTAAATAATATCATTTCCCAACTTACCGAGCCTATCAATTTACTCTATAAATCTTGCCCATTGGTAAATCAAAGAAATAAATACTAAGTATATGTGCCCGTTATTATATCGGGATTAAGAGCATGTACACCATAATTGTTGGAATGTATACTGAAAAGTCTATCTTTTATATGAACATCTTTATTTTGAAATAAGAATCACATGATCATTGTTTGCATATTTATGGTTATGCATAATGTCTAATATATTACATTGTAGATAACATGGTGTGTAGTGTCACACGGGAGATCATGTTATCGGTTCCTTGTAAAGTATAAGTAAAGGCTCACAACCGAGATGATTATGGACAAACCATTGGAATGGTTGTAGTGTGATTTGGCGTTGGTTTGTCTTGACCATAGAATTACACTAGTACACTTTGTGTGTATTGAGCAGGACTGACTTAGAGGTGATTCGATTTATTGCTGACTACATAATTGAATCGGACCTCAGATATTATATTGTACATGCTCTTAATCCCGATATAATAACGGACACATATACTTAGTATTCATTTCTTTGATTTACCAATGGCCGAGATTTATAGATTAAATCGATAGGCTCGGTAAGTTGGGAAATGATATTATTTATATGGTGTGTCGTTGATTATAGGAGGAAACCGTGTCTTATATATTAGGATGATGATGCCCCCTTGAGGAGCTCATAAGGTTCATCATGTAAACTCGGCTGGTGGACTCGGTCCAGCATGATGATAAGATTGAGTGGTACTACTCATGGAGTTAGATGTTGATTAATTAATTGTCAGTAAATTAATTAATCGACGGACATTCGAGATCTTAAACATGGGGAGAAAAATATACAAATAATATATGGAGCTCATATTAACTTATGGGGGTTGGTGAGGTAGATCAATGATAATCCTTTAGTGGATTGAATTATCATTAATGGATCGGACTTTATGTGGGCTTGATCCATTGGGTGACCAAGATCCAACTCCTCCTCATAGTCCCTATTGTAGCCTATTAAAACCTCATGAAGCCTAGATCCAATGGTTGAAAAAAAAACTCTAGATCCAACGGTAGAGATTAAATCTCTAGATCCAATGGTTGAGATTAAATCTCTAGATCTGACGGTTGAGATTAAATCTCTAGAACCGATGGTGGAGATTAAAGGAGCCTTAAGCCTAACTCTATAAATATGGGCTTAAGGGTGGGAGGCAACAAGAATAAGAGAAAGAGGGGCTAGGGTTTTGGGCGGCAAGGGAGGCTTAGGGTTTTGGGCGGCCACAATTAAGGAAAGTTTTTCCTTCTTCTTCTTCCTTAGGTGGTCGGTGCCCTACTTCCCTCTTCTCTCCTTGGTTTTTCCGGCATCCAACCTTCTTCCCTTAATCCTTGGCCGGAGCTTAGGGTCTTCCCTTTGGAGCTTTTGGCCAGCCCTCTTCTTCATCTCCTTGTTCTCCTTCTTGGTCGGCAGCAAGCACCAAGCTTGGAGCTTGGTGTTTGGTTGAAAGAAGGAGAAGTGCTTTGTTTCTATACTTTCTCTTGTTCGAAGCGAGCAAGGAAGAAAGATTGGTGATCTAGGAGCTTCGACTTTTGGAAGATCGTCGCCCACACGACGTCCAAAAGGAGGAAGGACATACAATAGAAGATCGAGAGGTATAAATGTTGTTTTATATTCTTTCGTGTTATGTTTATAATTGTTTTTCAATCATATACATATTGTATATTATGTTTTATAGCTAAAATAACTTGGACCCCGAATATAAACACAAAAGCCGGCGATATGTACATCGTCTATTCTGCGGCTAATTGTAGAATAGAGGTTGGTTGCTTGAACAACAAGTTTGTTCAAGTGACTACTCTAATTGAATAGCACGACGATGAAATGGGAGCTTGGGTAATCCCTCTTGTCAAGGATAAATTTTTTTATCCGGGGACGTAGAAGGGATCGCCATGAACAAGCGACTGCGTTGAAGTGGGAAGCGAAGTTTCCTACCTTCAATAATATCTGAGGTCCGATTCAATTATGTAGTCAGCAATAAATCGAATCACCTCTAATTCAGTCCTGCTCAATACACACAAAGTGTACTAGTGTAATTATATAGTCAAGACAAATCAATACCAAATCACACTACAATCATACCAATGGTTTGTCAAAAACCATCTCGGTTGTGAGCCTTTACTTATACTTTATAAGGAACTGATAACATGATCTCCCGTGTGACACTACACACCATGTTATCTAAAATGTAATGTATTAGACAATATGCATAACCATAAATATGCAAAAAATGAGCATGTGATTCTTATTTCAAAAATAAAGATGTTCATACAAAAGATATACTTTTCAGTATACATCCCAACAGTGCCAATATCATTTGAGAATTATGAAAAATCAATCAAATTGACACAAACTAAATTTAGAGGTCATAGTGAAATGGGTTTTTGGCACACTTGGGGGATTAGTGATAATATGACAAAATAAGTTTAATTCTAACAAAAGGAAATTAATACTAAAATTTAGGTATTATATACCCTTATATTTTATTTGCCATGATTAATTTGTCATATATCATGTCATGACATCATATTTATTTTTATCATATAAAATGTCATGATTATGCTTAGGTTAGTTTTAATGTCATGTGTATTTAGATTTAATCATATGTCATGACATCATGATCATTGGCCATGCTTATTTATGTTATCATTTATGTCATGATCATTCATGCATTAATTAAAATTGATTTAAGGACGATTGACATGACTTGAAGTCCATGTATAAGAGAATCAAATAGAGTTGCCTAGAAAATGCATGAAGCCCTAATAACCCTAATCCCACATCTCAGAATTACATTGGCTTGTGTGTATTTTATACACCTTAGATACATGTGAGATATTAGGAAAATAAGTTAAGTTCAAGGTGCATAGATGTTGCATCTAGATGAACTTTAACTTATTTCAATCATAAATATGGATCATGAGAAAAGCTAATGTACAAGTCATGTACATCTAGTCTATAGTCCATGGTTCAAAATAAGTTTTCAAAACCATTTTAAAATCCTTTTAGAAAACCTCGGTGAACTCTATCTTTTGATAGCAATCACCATTGAAGAAGTTGATACTTAGTATGTCAAAAACTTTGATGTTTCAATAGTTGTTGAACTTTGTATTAATCTCTTATTTTAATAGGTATTTTATTTTCAAACTATTTTTCACCCATTATATTCCATGTAAGTAATGTGCGTATGAAGTTTCAAATTTTTTTGAAATACATATATTTACTTACTCATTTCCAAAACTCATTTTTGAAAACCTGATTTCTGAAAATCAGGGATCAGTCAACTCTTATAGTATGTCAGTTGACTGATCGATGGTGGAGTCGACTGATGGGCTGATTTCGGGTAAACAAGATTGTTTAGCCCATGTTTCAGCTATGTTAGGTTACCCTAACTGCTCCTAACCCTAGGATATGCTTTGGAAAGCATTGAAAAGGGTAAAGATCCATTGGATATGAATTAAGAGAGTTGTTTAGGGTGTGTATCAATTTTAAGGTGTGTGAGAGTTCATGTTGAACTTTTACCCTTAATTTTTATGGTTTAGTGTTCATATAGGCTTAGGGACTCTCCAAGAATATTGTTGGTGCAATGGTCAAGGGGGAGCAAGCCTTTAGTGTTAGGACCTATGGGCCCACTAGAGGGGGGGGGGTGAATGGTGTTGTCATCGATTCGATGGAATTCTTTCGCGTTTGATCATCTATAATTTTGTTAGCACAGTGGAATAATAATAGCAAAAACAAATAACAAGATACACAACTACAACGCAAAGATGTAACGTGGTTCGGAATCTTAAGGTTCCTACTCCATAGATTGGGCTCGAATGAGCCCTAGCGATGCAAACACACACCACTACTCAATCACTCCTTCTCGACAACACGTCGGAGGTGGAGAAATCTCGTACAATAATTACAACAGTAATACAAAACAAATACAAGCAAATACAAAGTGAAATGTAAAGAACACTTTACAAACTAGGATTTTGAGCGCTTGCTTGTTGGTTGCTTGGATGAGTTTGAAGAACCCTGAAATGCACTTGCACTTCACCTTCAAATCGCCTCAAGAAAGCTCCCAAAGAACCAATGGCGAAATACCCCTCAAGCTGCTCCTTTTAACCTGCAATGGGATAATTTTGTGCCTAACAATCGATTACCATAAGGCCCCAGTAGACTGCCAACAGTATCGTTGTGAGACAACGGCTCGATCCACGCTGAAAAATTCCAACGGGTCACTGGGCAGTCGACTGCCAACAATGCAAGTTCGATTGCTAGCACCGTAGTCGACTGCCTAGTCAGCTACAGAGCATTCTGTGCTCGCGACGAAACCAGCAGTTGACTGTCACTTATGACAGTCGATTGCCATCAGTCGACTGCTCCAACGAGCAATCGACTGCCAAGGCTTTTTCGGCCCTAAGCCGTAGTCGAGCACTAATCGACTCACAATAGTCAAACTGGTCATTATCCCAGTCGTTGCTGAGTGTGCACTCGGTTGCCAAGTGTCAAACACTTGACCATCCGACCGGTATAAAGCCCTAGTCAATCGATAACCTCAAACATGAGGTTTAACCCCAAGTATAGTGCCCCCATACTTGCTAGACCACCCTTAGCCTAGATCTAAGCCTTCTAGCCACCTCCGTCAGCCTCGCGCATATTGGATCCCTCAAAGTCATCCATGACTTATTCATCCATACGCTAGCCTTTAGGTGCTTCCATCGGCTATTGTTATGCTAACGGTGTCTACACCGCCAATGCATATTGGACTTACGCTGCCAAGACTACGCTTGGACTTTACGCCGCCAACCATTGAACTTATGCTACCAAGACTCCACCCTTGGACTTTACGCTGCCAATATCAACCCTTGGACTTCCCAAATGCCAAGTACCCATGACCTGAACTTTCACCGCCAAGACTATACCCTTGGACTTACATGGCCAAGACTACACCCTTGGACTTTCCATGCCAAATCCATGTTGGACTTTCCAATTGCCAAGACTCAAGCTTGGACTTTCCCTTGCCAAGACCCATGCTTGGACTTTTCATGTCAAGTACACAAGACTTGTACTTTCCCAAATGCCAAGTGTCCCACTTGGACTTTCTATGCCAAGTACCCATGACTTGGACTTTCTTTATCACATGGTCAACCATAGTCAACCATCTCCTTTTGTCAAACATCAAAACACCACTCGAGTCAAACACGAGTCTGGTCAATCGTGACTTGAGTCGATTGCACCAATAATCTTCTCCTTTTTGATGTTTAACAAAAACACAACCACCTTAACCAAACCTTTGAGTTAGGCCACCTAACTCAAACCAATCCTCCCAATTTCCAAATTGGGAATTCTCAATGCTTCCAAAAACTCCCTATAAATTCTCCCCCTTTTTGACACACATCAAAAAGGTTCTCCCAAGGAGGTCAATGTCTCATATCCCAATGAGATCTTACAATCTCCCCCTTGGTCCAAAAATATCTAGGATATCTTAACTCTTCCTAGTGATAAGTCACATATCACTAAAGAGAAGCAATCCTTTAAAATTCTCCTAAACATTCCAAATTCTCCCCCATATGAAGAAAAATACATTCATCATCCCATGATGGATAACCTCCTCTAAAGGCTTGCTCCCCCTTGACCATTGCACCAACAATGTCCTTGGAGAGTCCCTAAGCCTATAGGAACACTAAACCATCAAAATTAAGGTTAAAAGTTCAACCTTGAACTTTCACACACCTTAAATTGATACACATCATAAACATTTATCCTAATCCATATCTAATAGATTTTCACCCTTTCTAATGCTTTCTAAAGCATATCCTAGGGTTAAGAGTGGTTAGGGAACCCTAGCATAGCTGAAACATGGGCTAAACATTCTTGTTTTATCGAAATCAGCATTGGCAGTCGACTCTTATAGTTATCAGTCGACTACCGTGCTCATCAATCGACTGCCAATAAGTGGCAGTCGATTGATAACTGCAAAATGTAGTTTTCATCTTTCAGATTTGAATTTTGATAATACATAAGTAATTATACGTAATTTGAAAAATAGTGAAACTTCATATGTATAATACTGATACCAAATACAATGGGTGAAAAATATGTAAAGAATAATTTACCCATAAAATAGTGAAATTGATACAAAGTTCAAAAATGAAGAAAAACTTCAATGTTTTGAGCCCTCTTTGTATCAACATCATCAATGGTGACTTCTATCAAAAGATAGATTGCACCAAGGTTTTCAAAATGATTTTCAAATTGTTTTAAAACCTTATATTGGATCATGATTTTTGGGCTCAATGCACATGACTTGCACATTAGCTTTCCCAATGATCCATCAATAATATAAGATGAGTTTGAGCTCATCTAGATGCAAAAACTATGCACCTTGAACTTAACTCATTTCCTATCATCTCACATGTGTCTAGGGTGTATCAATACACATACATGTCAATGTAATGTGAGATGTGGGTTTGGTTCATCCTAAACTAGGGTTTCATGCATTTTTCTAAGGCAACACTATTTGATTCCCTTATACATGAGACTTCAAATCATGTTATTATCCTTAACTCAATTTTTATTAATGCATGAATGATTATGACATTAATGATAAATAAGCATGTGCTCATAATTATGATGTCATGGCATAAAATGGAATTTAAGCATACATGACATTAAAATGATTTAAAAATAGATATGATGTCATGACATGGTATATGTTAAACAAATCATGGCAAATAAAATGTTTAGGTATGTAATACCTAATTGTTAAGCTTAACTTGCTATTTGTTGGAATTAAAATTTATTTTGCCATATTACTAGCTTATCCTAAGTGTGCCAAACACCCAAAATGGCACACCTCAACCTCTAAATATAAATTGTGTCAATTTGATTATTTTTTCACTTTCATAAACGACATTGGCACATCCTAAAAACCTTTAGGATTAAAAAACATCCTTTTTTCCAAAGTACCCCATTACTTTGGAGATGACCTAAAGTGTCACTTTTACCATGGTTAGGTTAACTACCTATCCATTCAAGGTTGGCACACCTAAACCCATTTAGCGTGAATCAATCACGCTCCTAGGAATCCAATACCTATTGGAGTTCCTTGGGTTTACTAGGTATTTGCTAGGGATAACTTCCATAGATACCCTCCTAATGACCCTCCTAGGCTTAGAAGCCTTGGTCATTTGGGCCTTGCCTAGGTTAGCTCTAGGGGTAACTCCCCTTGTAACCTTCTTAGTGGCTTCCCTAGGTTTCCTTGAAATCCTAGCCACTAGACATCTACCTTGGTCAACCTTAGGGATGAGTTCCCTATTGACCTTGATTTTCCTAGACCTAGATTGTGTTTCATAATCGAATGAAACACTATGATAAGTCCTTTTGGGCTTAGGTTTGTGACCCAAATCTTTATTGCTCACAGATGGTTCTTATTTCTTAGGCCTTTGACTTTGACTCCTAGATCTAGATTTTTGATCACTTGACCCTTGAAATTGATTTTACATTTTCTTAAGGGTCTTCTCCAATTTCTCAAGTCTTGACCTCAAGACTTGATTTTATAGCTCTAATTGCCCAATTTTTGAATTTTTGTTTAATCTTTGAGCATTACCTTTCCTTCTAGACATATGCCTAGTTCATTTAAGGTTGATACCTAGGTGATCCTCTATTTTCCTAATGGTCTCCCTGTAGGATATTTGACGCCGCTAGAGGGGGGGTGAATAGCGTTTGACCGTTCGTAGATGGAATTCGATCGCGTGTTCGTCTCTACAATTTTGTTAGCGCAGCAGAATATAGATAATGATAGCAATAACGAAATAGACAATTACACACGAACACGAGTATGTAACGTGGTTCGAAACTGCACGGTTTCTACTCCACGGATCGAGCTCTACGAGCTCTAGTGATGCACACACACTTACTAATCACAAATACTCCTTCTCGACACAAGTCGGAGGTGGAGAAACCCCTTACAAGTAATCTTACAACAATAAGATACAAATACAAGCAATTACAATAATGAAATACAATGCAAGTAAAGAAAATTACTTTACGATTGCCTTTGGATTGCTTGATTGCTTGTTTGTTTGAAATCACCTTGGAGACCCTGATTTACAACAACAAATCGCTCCAAAACCCTCAAGAAACCGATGCCAATTTCCTCCATCACGAGCTCCTTTTATAGCTTCAACCTGTGCTGGAAAAAGTCGATCAGTCGATTGATCGGGACCATCAGTCGACTGATGCCACTGTTGTCGTGAGACAACGGCTAGATCCACGCTGGATAAGTCCAACGGATCTACCATCAGTCGACTGATCAAACCCATCAGTCGACTGATGGTGTCCTCACTCGATCCGGTCCCACGGCCGAGTGAGACTACACTCGCGGGCCGAATTCGAGCACTAGTCGACCGATCATGAAATCGGCCGATTGCTCAAACCATCACCGACCGCCATCCTCCGGCAAATGATCGCTAGGCCACTTCCCACAGTCAAACCCTAGTTGACTCGGTCCAGTCGACTGCCACATGGCACCAGTCAACTGGCACACCTCAAACATGAGGTTTTAGCCCAAGTATGGTGCCCCCATACTTGCTAGACCACCCTTAGCCTAGACCTAAGCCTTCTAGCCACCTCCATCAGCCTCACGCCTCTCGGATCCCTCCAAGTCATCCATGACTTGTTCATCCATCGCGTTAGCCTTCAAGTGCTTCCATCGGCTATGTCATGCTAACGGTGTCTACACTGCCAAGGCACATTGGACTTACGCCGCTAAGACTCCGCTTGGACTTTATGCCGCCAACCATTAGACTTATGTTGCCAAGACTCCCGCTTGGACTTTACGCAGCCAACCATTGGACTTATGCTGCCAAGACTCCCGCTTGGACTTTACGCAGCCAATATCAAACCCCTTGGACTTCTCATGCCAAAACTCAAGCTTGGACTTTTCCTTGCCAACCCATGTTGGACTTCTCAAATGCCAAGACCATGCTTGGACTTTCCCTTGCCAACCCATGTTGGACTTTACATTGCCAAGACCCATGCTTGGACTTTTCATGTGCCAAGTGTCCCACTTGGACTTTTCATGCCAAGTACTCAAGACTTAGACTTTACCAAATGTCAAGTGTTCCACTTGGACTTTCCATGCCAAGTACCCAAGACTTGGACTTTCCCATGACAATTACATTGTCATATATTTTTGTCGAACATCAAAACATCACTCGAGTCAAACTCGAGTCCTGGTCAATCGTGACCTGGGCCGATTGCACCAACAATGTCCCCCTTTTTGATGTTTGACAAAAACTAAACAAATCATTGAGTTAGAACACTAACTCAATTCCCTTACCAATTATCCCAAATTGGTAAACACTCTCCAAATGTTCTCCCCCAAACATTCTCCCCCTTTTTGACTAACATCAAAAAGGTTTTCTCTCCAAGGAGGTCAATGTCTCATGTCCCAATGAGATCTTACAATCTCCCCCTTGGTCCAAAAATACCTAGGATGCCTACCATCTTCTTAGTGATAAGTCCCATATCACTCAAGAGAGGCAATCCTATACACTCTCCCAATTTCCAAATTGGGTTTCTAAAAATCCATCAATTTTCCCAATTGATAACCTTTTCCCCTTCAAGAAGAAGGAAAAACACATCCATCACTCCAAGATGGATACCTCCCCCTAAAGGCTTGCTCCCCCTTGACCATTGCACTAACAATGTCCTTGGGAAGTCCCTAAGCTAATAGGAACTCTAAACCATCAAAATTAAGGTTAGAAATTCAACATTGAACTTTCCAACACCTTAACATTGATACAAACCCTAAACAACTCTCCTAATCCATATTCAATGGATTTTCACCCTTCATCATGCTTCCCAAAGCATATCCTAGGGTTAGGAGTGGCTAGGGACCTTAACCGCAGCCGAAATCGGGTTAGACAAGCTTGTTTATTCCGAATAATCGTGATTCAGAAATCACCGATCAATCCTATCACCGATCGCCACTATGATAATGCGGTCGATAATTGAAAAATCCGATTTTCAGTTATCAGAAATGAGATTTAGGAATTCATAAATAATTATACGTTTATCGAAAAATCACGAAAATTGATACGTATAATACCTATGACCAATACAATGGGTGAAAAATGTTTGAAAAATATTTTACCCATAAAATATCGAAATTGATACAAAATTCAAAAGTGAAGAAAACTTCTAAGTTTTTGGCTCACTTTGTATCAATCTCATCAATGGTGATTGCTATATCGACTTCACCAAGGTTTTTTAAAATGATTTTAAAATGTTTTTAAAACTTTATTTTGGATCATATTCCTTGGGCTCTATGTACATGACTTGTACACAAGCTTTCCCAACGATCCACCATTGAAATTAGATGAGTTTTAGTTCATCTAGATGCAAAAACTATACACCTTGAACTTAACTCATATCCTAGCATCTCACATGTATCTAGGGTGTATAAATACACATACATGTCAATTGGATGTGAGATGTGGGTTTTGGTTCATTTAAACTAGGGTTTCATGCATCTTCTAAGGCAACCCTACTTGATTCCCTTATAAATGGGACTCCAAGTCATGCCATTATCCTTAGTTCAATTTTAATCAATTAAATGCATGAAATGATCATGGCATAAAGATAGCAATAATTAAGAATGGCCAATGATCATGATGTCATGACATATGATAAAATCTAAAAACACATGACGCTTAAATCCTTAACCTAAGCATATTCATGACATATAAAATGATTAAGAATAAGCATGATGTCATGACATGTCATATGGCAAACAAAGCATGACATATAAAATATATAGGTATAATAATACCTAAATTTTAATATTAGTTGCCATTTGTTGTGATTAAATATATTTTGCCACATTATCACTAGTTTCCCTAGTGTGCCAAAAACCCAAAATGGCACACTAACCGCTAAACCTAAATTGTGCCAATTTGATCACTTTATCAAACTTCATAATTAATATTGGCACATCCTAAGATCTTTTTAGGATTAAAGCTCAAATGTATTTTCAAGGTAACCATAACCTTGAAAATATCCTAAAGTGCCACATTTACCATGGTTGAGTTAACTACTCATCCAATCAAGGTTGGCACACCCTAAACCCACCTAGCGTGAATCAATCACGCTCTTAGGAACCCAAAACCGATTTGACCTCCTAGGATTAATTAGGTATTCCTTAGGGATAACCTCCCTAGATACCTTCCTAATGACCCTCCTAGGCTTATTAGCCTTGGTCATTTTGGTCTTACCTAGGTTGACTCTAGGGGTAACTCCCCTTGCAACCTTCTTAGTGACCACCCTAGGTTTCTTACCAACCTTGGCCACTAGGCACAACCCTTGGTCAACTCTAGGGATGACTTCCCTATTGACCTTAGTTTTCCTAGGTTTAGTTCCATAATCAAATGGAACATTGTGATAGGTTTCCTTGGGCTTAGGTTTGCCCTTGGATGAATCTAATTTCCTAGGTCTTGATTTTTGACCATTTGACTCTAGGCTTTGACTTC
Organism: Wurfbainia villosa; assembly: GCA_025175895.1. Classification (NCBI taxonomy): domain Eukaryota; kingdom Viridiplantae; phylum Streptophyta; class Magnoliopsida; order Zingiberales; family Zingiberaceae; genus Wurfbainia; species Wurfbainia villosa. The sequence continues at coordinate 3,303,358 of CM045992.1, forward strand.
TAGACCCTACATGTTGACCTCTTGACCCTTGAAATAGATTTTGCATTTTTACAAGAGTCTTTTCCATCTTTTCAAGCCTTGACCTCAAGACTTGATTTTCCTTTTCTAGTTGCCCAATTTTAGAATTTTGATTTAATCCTTGGGCATTTGACTTCCTAGGCATATGCCTAGTCCATTTAGGATTGAAACCTAGGTGTTCTCCTATTTTCTTGATAGATTCCCTAGGTAAAATATTTTTAGGGACATTAGTCCCAAATTTCTTCTTATTTCCTAAGTGGACACTCTTAGCACCTAAACAAATATGTCTATTATTTCTAGCATGCTTTTCATGTACAATAGCAAGACTATTAAAATTATTCCTAGCATGCTTCTTATCCCTAGAAATTGAAGGTGCATTAATAAATTTTACCTTAGGGTTTGCCTTGGAGGCTCCCCCTACTTGTGTTGCTCCTTCTTTCCCTTTCTTCTTCCCCCTTGGGCAATGACTCCGGTAATGCCCCTTTGAGTTGCACTTGAAGCATATGATGTGCTCCGGTAATGCCCCTTTGAGTTGCACTTACTCTTGTAGTACCCGGATTCCCTACACTCAAAGTAAATTATATGATTTTTGTTTAAAACTGAATTGCTTGAGTTACCTAGAGTGGTTGTAGGCCCCGGAGTGGATTCTTTATCTCTCCCGGAGGTGGATGACTCCTCTTGAGATTGCCCCGGTGTGGAGGATGGTCTCTCCTCCTCAATCCTAGAAGTGGATGCTTCTTCCACTTCTTCCACCTTTTCTTTCTCCGATCCGGAAGTTGACTCCATCTCAACTTCCAATTCCTCACTTTCACTTGAGGATGAACTCTCTTCTTCATCCTCCTCTTCCAAGTCTTCTTTGACCGATGATGAGTTTTCATGGAGCTTTGCCACTTGGCTCCATAACTCCTTAGCATCCATAAAGTCCCCTACTATACACACAATATCATTAGGGACCAAATCAAAAATAAAATTTACTACCTTTACGTTTTTCTCGAAGGCTTGAATTTGATCTTCACTCCATCTCTTCCTTTTGAGGAATCCACCTTTTGGTCCTCTTGGAAACTCAAATCCTTCCATTAATAGGGACCACCCCTCAAAATCATTCATCATCAAAAAGTCTTCAATCCTTTTCTTCCAAGAATTGAAGCCTTCTCGTCCATAGGATGAATAAGGGACCGGTGTGTTGATGTCCCATCCTAATTATTCTTGGACTTCCATCTTTCCCTCTAGCGTCTTGACTCCAGGTTGTTAATCCGTAGAAGAGCCCCTGGCTCTGATACCAATTGTAGGATATTTGACGCCGCTAGAGGGGGGTGAATAGCATTTGACCGTTCGTAGATGGAATTCGATCGCGTGTTCGTCTCTACAATTTCATTAGCGCAGCGGAATATAGATAATGATAGCAATAACGAAATAGACAATTACACATGAACACGAGTATGTAACGTGGTTCGGAACCGCACGGTTCCTACTCCACGGATCGAGCTCTACGAGCTCTAGTGATGCACACGCACTCACTAATCACAAATACTCCTTCTCGACACAAGTCGGAGGTGGAGAAACCCCTTACAAGTAATCTTACAACAATAAGATACAAATACAAGCAATTACAATAATGAAATACAATGCAAGTAAAGAAAACTACTTTACGATTGCCTTTGGATTGCTTGGTTGCTTGAAATCACCTTGGAGACCCTGATTTGCAACAACAAATCGCTCCAAAACCCTCAAGAAACCGATGCCAATTTCCTCCATCACGAGCTTCTTTTATAGCTTCAACCTGTGCTGGAAAAAGTCGATCAGTCGACTGATCGGGACCATCAGTCGACTGATGCAACTGTTGTCGTGAGACAACGGCTAGATCCACGCTGGATAAGTCCAACGGATCTACCATCAGTCGACTGATCAAACCCATTAGTCGACTGATGGTGTCCTCACTCGACTGCTGGTCCCAGCGATCGAGTGAGACTACACTCTGTGGTCGAATTCCCGAGCACCAGTCGACTGATCATGAAATCGGGCCGATCGTTCGCCATCACCGATCGCCATCCTCCGCAGATCGCAGGCCACTTCCCGCAGTCAAACCCTAGTTGACTCGGTCCAGTCGACTGCCACATGACACCAGTCGACTGGTACACCTCAAACATGAGGTTTTAGCCCAAGTATGGTGCCCCCATACTTGCTAGACCACCCTTAGCCTAGACCTAAGCCTTCTAGCCACCTCCATCAGCCTCATGCCTCTCAGATCCCTCCAAGTCATCCATGACTTGTTCATCCATCGCGTTAGCCTTCAGGTACTTCCATCAGCTATGTCATGCTAACGGTGTCTACACCGCCAAGGCACATTGGACTTACGCCGCCAAGACTCCGCTTGGACTTTACGCCGCCAACCATTGGACTTATGCTGCCAAGACTCCCGCTTGGACTTTACGTAGCCAACCATTGGACTTATGCTGCCAAGACTCCCGCTTGGACTTTACGCAGCCAATATCAAACCCCTTGGACTTCTCATGCCAAGACTCAAGCTTGGACTTTCCCTTGCCAACCCATGTTGGACTTCTCAAATGCCAAGACCATGCTTGGACTTTCCCTTGCCAACCCATGTTGGACTTTACATTGCCAAGACCCATGCTTGGACTTTTCATGTGCCAAGTGTCCCACTTGGACTTTTCATGCCAAGTACTCAAGACTTGGACTTTACCAAATGCCAAGTGTTCCACTTGGACTTTCCATGGCAAGTACCCAAGACTTGGACTTTCCCATGACAATTACATTGTCATATGTTTTTGTCGAACATCAAAACATCACTCGAGTCAAACTCGAGTCCTGGTCAATCGTGACCTGGGCCGATTGCACCAACACTCCCTAGGTAGAATAGGTCTAGAATTATTATTTCTAGATTTGCCCTTAGACTTAAAATTAAAAGATTTGGCACCTAAACAAAAGATTTTGTTATTTCTATTCCTAACATGCTTTTCATGATTATGCACAATTGCAAGAGTATTAAAAGCATTCTTTTTATTATTAAAATTCGAAGGTGTGTTATTGAAATATACCTTAGGGTTTGCTTTTAAAGCTCCCCTACATGTATGACCCCTTCTTTGACCTTCTTGCTCCCCCTAGGACATTGGCTTCGATAGTGTCCCCGTTGTTGGCACTTGAAGCACACAATGTGCTCTTTGCTTTTCTTAGTGGGGACTCCGGCTTCATTGGTCTTTTCTTGAACTCTTGGCGCCGATTGACTTTTCTTGACTCTTTTAGGATATTTACTCTTGTAATGTCCTACTTCCCTACACTCAAAGCATATGATATGATTTTTAATATTAATTGAAATGCTTGAGTTGCCTAGGGTGGTGGTGGAATTTTGAGCTTCTTCATCTCTTCTAGATGTTGATGGTTCTTCTTGACTTTGCTCTTGTTCCGGAGTGGATGGTCTCTCCTCCCCCTCAATCATAGAGGTGGAGACTTTCTCTACTTCTTCCACCTCTACTATCTCCTTGGATGTCGAACACTCGACCTCCGAATCCTGGCTTTCTTGTGAGAATGAGCTAGCTTCTTCGGCCTCTTCCTCTTGAGCCATGAGAGTTCTTCATGGGGCTTAGCTACTTCGCTCCAAAATTCCTTTGCATCCTTGTATTCACCTAACTTGGACACAATTTCATTAGGAATCAATTCAATCAAGAATTTTATTACCTTATTGCTTCTCTCGAATTCTCAGAGTTGTTCCTCGGTCCACTTCTTCATTTTGAGGAACCCTCCCTTTGGCCCTCTTGGAACTTCAAACCCTTCCATCAAAGTGGACCAATCTTCAATGTCCGTCATCATCATGAAGTCTTCAAACCTCACTTTCCATTGATTGAAGCCTTCTCATCCGTAGAAGGTGTACGAAATTGGGGTATTGATGTCTCATCCCAATTTATCTTCGAACTCCATCTTCTTCCTCTAGCGGTGCTCTCTTGGTTGTTAATCCTTGAAGAACGACTTGGCTTTGATACCATTTGTTAGGACCTATACACCCGCTAGAGGGGGGGGTGAATAGTGTTGTCATCGGTTCGATGGAATTCATTCGTATTTGATCGTCTATAATCTTGTTAGCACAGCAGAATAATAATAACAAAGACAAATAATAAGATACACAACCACAACGCAAAGATGAAACTTGGTTCTGAACTTCAAGGTTCCTACTCCACAGATTGGGCTCGAATGAGCCCTAGTGATACAAACACACACCACTACTCAATCACTCATTCTCGATAATACGTCGAAGGTGGAGAAACCTTGTACAATGATTACAATAGTAATTCAAAAAAAATACAAAGTGAAATATAAAGAACACTTTACAAACTAGAGTTTTGAGCGCTTGCTTGTTGGTTGCATGGATGAGCTTGAAGGGCCCTGAAATGCACCTGCACTTCGCCTTTAAATTGCCTCAAGAAAGCTCCCAAAGAACTAATGGTGAAATCCCCCTCGAGCTGCTCCTTTTAACCTGCAACGGGCTGATTTCGTGTCTAACAATCGACTGCCATAAGGCCCCAGTCGACTGCCAACAGTATCGTTGTGAGACAACGGCTCGATCCACGCTGGAAAATTCCAACGGGTCACTGGGCAGTCGATTGCCAACAGTGTAAGTTCGACTGCCAGTGTTGTAGTCAACTATCTAGTCAGCTACAGAGTGTTCTGTGCTCGATACGAAACCAGCAATCGACTGCCACTTATAGCAGTCTATTGCCATCAGTCGACTGCTCCAATGAGTAGTCGACTACCAAGGCTTTTTCAACCCTAAACTGCAGTCGAGCACTAATCGACTCACAGCAGTCGAACTAGTCATAATCCCAATCGACTGATGAGTGTCGAATCAATTGCCAAGTGTCAAACACTTGACCATCCGATCGGTATAAAGCCCCGGTCAACCGATAACCTCAAATATGAGGTTTAACCCCAAGTATGGTGCCCCTATACTTGCTAGATCACTCTTAGCCTAGACCTAAGTCTTCTAGCCACCTCCGTCAGTCTCATGCCTATTGGATCCCTCCAAGTCATCCATGACTTGTTCATCCATACGCTAACCTTCAGGTGCTTCCATCGGCTATTGTCTTGCTAACGATGTCTACGTCGCCAAAGCACATTGGACTTATGCTGCCAAGACCACGCTTGCACTTTACGCCGCCAACCATTAGACTTATGCTGCCAAGACTCCACCCTTGGACTTTATGCCGCCAATATCAACCCTTGGACTTCCCAAATGCCAAGTACTCATGACTTGAACTTTCACCTCCAAGACTACACCCTTGGACTTACGTGACCAAGACTACACCCTTGGACTTTTCATGCCAACTCCATGTTGGACTTTCCAATTACCAAGACTCAAGCTTGGACTTTCCCTTGCCAAGACCCATGCTTGGACTTTTCATGCCAAGTACACAAGACTTGTACTTTCCCAAATGCCAAGTGTTCCACTTGGACTTTCCATGCTAAATACCCATGACTTAGACTTTCTTCATCACATGGTCAACCCTAGTCAACCATCTCCTTTTGTCAAACATCAAAACACCACTCGAGTCAAACTCGAGTCTGGTCAATCGTGACCTGGGTCGATTGCACCAATATTTAGGGGGAGGTTTCCATCATGGGATGATGAATGTGTTCTTCCTCATGAGAGGGAGAAATGAGAATGTGAGATGCCCAATTTAGAAATTGGGAGAGCTTATAGGAAGTCTCTCTTAAGTGATATGAGACTTATCACTAAGAATAGTGAAGGCATCCTAGGTGTTTGTGACCAAGGGGGAGATTGTAAGATCTCATTGGGATATGAGACATTGACCTCCTTGAGGAGAGAACCTTTTTTATGTATGTCAAAAAGGGAAAGAATTTATGGGATTATCAATTTGGGACAATTGGTAAGGAGATTTGAGTTAGGTATCCTAACTCAATGGCTTTGTGGTTTTTTGTCAAACATCAAAAAGGGGGAGATTATTGGTGCAATCAGCCCAGATCACGATTGACTAGACTCGAGTAGTGTTTTGATGTTTGACAATGTTTTGGGGAGATTGTTGGTGCAATCGACCTTGGTCATGATTGACCGGACTCAAGTTTGACTCGAGTGGTATTTTGATATTTGACGATGGTTTGACCATTGTTTGACTATATAGTTGATATGGGATTGACCATATGATTAAGAAGTCCAAGTCATGGGTACTTGGCATGGAAAGTCCAAGCATGGGTCTTGGCAAGGAAAGTCTAAGGTGTGATATTGGAGGTGTAAAGTCCAAGGGTAGAGTCTTGGTAGCATAAGTCTAATGGTTGGCAGCATAAAATCCAAGTGGTAGTCTTGGCAGTGTAAGCCCAATGTACCTTGGCGGTATAGACCAGCTTAGCATGATAATAGCCAATGGAAGCACCTGAAGGCTAGCGTATGGATGAACAAGTCATGGATGACTTTGAGGGATTTGATAGGCGTGAGGCTGACGGAGATGGCTATAAGGCTTAGGTCTAGGCTAAAAGTGGTCTAGCAAGTATGAGGGCATCATACTTGGGGTTAAACCTCATGTTTGAGATTTGTCGACTTGACGACCGTGGTCAAGTATTCGACACTTGCGGTCGAGTCGACTTGTCGATCGATCAAGTTCGACTACAGAAATGACTTGGCGCGATCGACACCATCGATACCAATCGATGGCTCGAGCAAGCTGCTATGGTGGCATGGCCGATTGATGGTCGAGGAAATGGGCATAAAATATTTCCGAGTCGACTATTAGGGTTTGGTAGTCGAGTGAAGGCTCGATCAATCGACTGATGGGCATGATCAGTCGACTGATGGTCTATCTGTTGGAACTTATCCAACGTGGCTCGGGCCGTTGTGAGACAACGACTATAGGAGCAGTCGACTAATAGTCTCGATCAGTCGACTGCTAGATGGAATCCAACCCGAATGTAGGTTATAAAAGTAGCTCATGGAGATGGATTTTAGCATCGGTTTCTAGAGTGATTTGGGGTGATTTGCTAGTGCAATTTAGGGTCTCTAAGTGCAGCTCAAGCAACCAAACAAGCAAGCATCCAAAAGCGCATTTGTAAAGTTTTCTTTTTGTATTTTTGTGTATTATATTTGTATTTTCTTATTGTACTTTCGTTTATTGTTGTGTGCTTGTATATTTTATTATTTCTATTATTTTCGCTACGTACTAATCAAATTGTAGCAAGCACGCGAATAAATTCCATCGATGTACCAAAGTGCTATTGACCCTCCTCTAGCGACGATCAATTCCCCAACATTCTTGAATGGTAGGAGAATTTTGGACTTCTTCTTTATTTCTCCCGGAGGTAGAAGGCTCCTCCTCTTGCTCTGACATGGAGGATCTAATCTCCCCTTCAATTCTTGAGGTAGAGGCTTCTACAATTTCTTCAATCTCGGAAGTTGAACACTTCTCAACCTTCGAATCATCAAGAGCTTAGGATGATGAACATTCTTCTCCTTTGGACTTGTCATCATCTTGGATCATGGAAGATTCATTATGAAGTTTAGCAAGTTTGCTCCATAATTCCTTAGTATCCCTAAACTTTCCTAATTTGCACAAAATGTTATTAGGTATTAAATTAACTAAAATCTTCATTACCTTATTATAAGATTCGAATATTTGGACTTGTTCCTCAGTCCATTTACTCTGGTTGAGAGTTCTCCCCTTCTTGTCCATCAGAGTCTTGAACCCCTCTATTAGGGCAAACCAGTCCTCTATGTTCATTTGGAAGAAATGTAGTGCAATCGGCCCAGGACTCGAGTTTGACTCGAACTGTATTTTGATGTTAGACAAAACGCATGACATGGAATTGTCATGGGAAGTCCAACATGGGTTGGCCACGTAAATCCAAGTGTGTAGCCTTGGTGGTGAAAAGTCCAAGCATGGGGCTTGGTGTTGGGCAAATCCAAGCATAGGGCTTGGTGTTGGAAAGTCCAACATGGGTTGGCCATGTAAGTCCAAGTGTGTAGGCTTGGCGGTGAAAGTCCAAGCATGGAGCTTGGCATGGAAAATCCAAGCATGATGCTTGGTGTGGGAATTCTTGAGGACTTGGCAAGTTCACTAGGCTCGGGGTCCTTGAGTCGGTGAAGGATGACATTGCGAAGTCGTGCGCTTGGTGCATCCGAGGGACGTAGGCCGAAGGAAGAGAGCTTCGGTGGGGAACTCCATGAGAGGATGAGGTGGACTTGGACAAGTGGCTAAGACTGAGTGTCGGAGGCTCAAATCTAGTGTTTGAGGGTTTACCCGATGGTCGGATGCTCAAACAACTTGGTGTTTGAGATTTTACCCGACATCAGTCGACTAGTATAGGTACCAGTTGACTGCTCTAGGTCGATTGGACTCGATCAGTGTTCGACTGACCAGGTTCTGGTTGAACAGTCAACTGCCAAGGGAGGGCAGTCGACTGAAGATGCCACCAGTCAATTGATGATGGAGATCGGTCGACTGATCGAGGTGAATTCGGGCACAGAACACTTTCCAATCGAGTGATTGCACCGAGCACTCGACTGATGGAGTTACCAGTAGACTGATGGGTATGATCAGTCGACTGATAGTTATCTGTTGGGTTTTTGCCAACGTGGATTCGGCCGTTGTGAGACAACGACTTCAGAAGCAGTCGACTGGAGGCCAAAAATCAACCCGAGACAAGCATAAAAGGAGGAGCTTGGGGAGGATTTTAACAAGACTTTTTGGGAAGATTTTGAAGGGGAATTGCTGCTGCATTCCAGTCCTTCAAGAGCAATCCAAAGCAAGCAACAAGCAAGTGTTCAAAGCGAAGTTTGTAAAGTGTTCTTTACTTGTATTTGTATTTTCTTGTATTACATTATAGTAATTTCTTGTACTAGGTTTCTCCACCTCCGACGTATTGTCGAGAAGGAGTTATTGTTAGTGTCGTGCGCATAACACGAGCTCGTTGAGCTCACCCGTGGAGTAGGAATCCTAAGGTTCCGAACCACGTATATCGTGTGGATTGTGTGTGTGCTTGTGTATTCATTTTCATTATTATTATTCTGCTGCGTATTAATGAGAATTGTAGACAAGCACGTGAAGAACGATCGACTTCCACCGTATACGCGAATTGGGGCTATTCACCCCCCTCTAGCCGGCCACCGACGTTCCAACAAGAAAAACATAGTCATTGTCTTCCATTGAGCAAATCCTCCGAATCCATAGGGTGGTGGAAATCGAATATCACGCCCAAATTTGTCTCCAAACTCCATCGCCTCTAGCTTTAGCTCCCTCAACCGTTAGTCCGATTAAAGAGCAACCTTGCTCTGATACCACTTGTAGGGACCGATATGGCGTCGCTAAGGGGGGGGGGTGAATAGCGATTAGTCGATTTCTTTGCTTGGATTTATTGTGCTTGTCTACAATTGTTAGTATGTAGGAAAAATAGAAATACTAATACAAATACAAGCATAAAACACATCACAAACACAACACACGGATTTTACGAGGTTCATAACCCTAGTTCCTACTCCACGGTCGAGCCCTAGCGAGCTCTAGTGATGTACACCACCACTAAACCTTCTCCTTCTCGAAAACACTCTGGAGGTGGAGAAACCTCTTACAATAGAGCTTACAATAATAACAACCAAATACAAGATGTAAATGAAATGAAGAAACACAAAACACTTTACACGAATGCCTTTGCTTGATTGTTTGTTTTGATTGTGTTGGAGAATGCCCTAGAAGGTTGGAATACAATAACACTTTGCCTTCTAACTCCCCAAGAACCAGCTCCGAAAAACCTCCATAAACCTCCTTCTTATAAGCCCAGTTGAAGCCTCCAACATCTCCCATCGACACTCACGATTCTAAATGTTGCAGCATAATGATTGCTTTGCCAGTAGAGGCGCCACCTCAATTGACACCCCAGTCGAGGTGTTGGTCAAGTTTGTCTTGCTTTTGATCGGTTGTTTTCCTGCCTATCTCATATCCAGTCGAGTGATCCAGTTGAGGAGCCACATCGACTAGCACCTAGTTGAGGTGATAGTCAAACATGCCTCGCTTCTGAGTGGTTGCTGTCATGCCTGCTCCCAGATCCAGTCGAGGTGCTGGTCGAGTGCCTCTAGTCGTCGAGGTGCTAGTCAAGTGCTTCCAGAGCATTACGCACCTAAGCTCTGTTCGTCCACTCACTTCCAATCGAGGTGTTGCTTCGACTACTATCCCAGTTAAGGTGTTGGTCAAGGTCACTTTGCTTCTGTTTGCCTGTAAATGAAGCCCAATCAACTGGAACAAAATGGAAGTCAACTATTATACCTTAACACTGAGGTTTAACACCCCAAGTATGATCCCTTCATACTTGATACTCGTCCTAGGCCTAGACTTAAGCCTTCAACCCACTTCCATCAGCCTTAAGCCTCTCGGATCCCTTGAGTCCGTGACTCTTCATCCTTGCGCTAGCCTTCACGTGCCTCCATCGATTATTGTCATGCTCTCGGGTCTACCTTTGCCAAGAGGCCATGCCTCTAGGACTTCACTGCCAAGAGGCCATGCCTTTAAGACTTCATTGCCAAGACTCCTCGTCCAAGTCTTCACTTGCTAAGACTCCTTGTCCGGGACTTCACTTGCGAAGACTCCTCATTCGAGACTTCATTTTCTAAGACTCCTCGTCTGGGACTTCATTTGTCAAGACTCCTTGTCCGAGTCTTCACTTGACAAGACTCTTCTTCCGGGACTTCATTTTCCAAGACTCCTTATCCGAGACTTCATTTGCTAAGACTCATTGTCCGGTACTTCATTTGTCAAGACTCCTCGTCCAGGACTCAATTTTCCAAGACTCATTGTCCGGGACTTCACTCTCCTAGCATGGTCTCCCATACCTGCCGATACTTCCCTCGCCAACTCCCCATTAGTCTTTCTAATACCAAGTGTTCGGTCTCCCTTAACCAACTTGGATTTTCCCTTGCCAAGTATCCATACTTGGACTTTTCCTTGCCAAGTCACCATATTTGGACTTCTCCACACCAAGTGTCCGATCAACCTTGACCGACTTGGATTTCTCTAATAATCTCCCTCATATGACCTTGGATGCCCCATACCATCCACTAGTCATATGGTCAAACTATATTGTAAACCATTGTCAAACATCAAAATCCTACTTGAGTTCCACTCGAGTCTGGTCAATTGTGACCTGGGCCGATTGCACCAACATTTGTGACTTCGACCTCCTTCACCAATTTGTAAGTCTCGATTCCTTCCCCCTAGTTTTACTTCATGACTGAGAGTTCATCTCTATGGTATAAGTACATCTCCACTTCCTTTGATCAAGATGATAGGGTGGCCCTTAGGAAAGCCTTTGAAATTCCGAGCACACCCGGATCAATTTGTCACATTTTTTCCATGGTCAACTAGTAGTAGGTCTTCGATTCCCTCTCCCTCCCCTTTTTGATGAGACCTTGACTTACTTCCATATTCCCTTACAACAATTAACCTCTAATGCCTTCAACCTGCTCTGCGAGGTTGTCATCATCTTCCATTTTTACCATCTCCCTTTGAGTGCAGAAACCTTCCACTTCTTCTTTACCTTGAAGAGAAAAGAACATGGAGTTTTTTATTTCACCGCTAGGACTTACACAATTTCTAACTAGCTTTCCGACCTCCCATAAGCATTGAAAATCCCGATCCTTCTATGGCTGACCGGTCCCATTTTTTGACTAACCTACCAATTGGAAAATGGACTTGCCTCCGGCTCCTAAACTGAATCACTATAGGGAGTTGGCCTCTTATCAAGAGATAGTCAAGGTCTTAACTGACTTGAGCTTCGACATCAACTTACTACTTGAGGAGGGGATGCTCTACTATTTTAGCCTGAGTCCCATAGAAATCGAGCTCAGTAGCTCTCTAGGTAAGAGAAATTTTATGCACCTTTCTTCACTCAAGCATATAAACTGACACTTCTACTTTTTTCCTTTGCAGTCGAAGTCATGTTTAAGCCTTCATGTCCCAAACACTTGAAATGGGATAGAGCTCAAGTGGATCCCCCTCCCCTCTCCTCTACAGCCTAGCCAGAAGCTACTATCTCTGAAGAGGTAGGGTTAGATCAGATATTGCCACCTCGACCCTCTTTAGTGCCCGAGGTAGTGAGCTTGGGTGACTCCAAAGGGCCAAATTGACCTCAGAAGTGAGGTCAGATTGAGAAACCCTTTGCAATGCTGAGCTCTTCTTGTAGATCTCCCATCTCAGCCTCGATATTCTTCTTCCAACCACAACAAGCACTGCTCTGGGAATGATGAGTCATGCTCCAACACCATTTGAGAGCCCACCATTCATTCCCCAGGAGCTCAGGGATGACCTCAGGCCATGAAATACCTAGGCCCTCATGACCATCCTCTCCCCGAGGTCTTTTATGTCAGATCCGAGAAACAGAGGAAGCCGAGGTGAGGAAGAAGTCCCTACTGACCTTGTGCCATTCGATGAACCTTCTCATGACAAAGGTAAATGCCCGATCTCTTCCTTTAGACCTCCTTTACAATGCTGACTAACTATTATGATCTTAGCTCTAGTCCCATCAACTGGAATTGACAGCTCAACTCCACCCTTTATCGGAGTCCTACCAAGCAATGCTAGCTCAGGTCATCGAAAGCTCAATGCTACTTCAGGACAAGGAGAGAGAGATAGATATAACTCAAGCTGAATCAGACAGTCACAAGGCGAGGACCCTTAGGTATGAAGTTGAAATTGTCGAACTGCCTGTTGGATCGATTTGAGTGCTAGAGGAGGGGTGAATAGCGCAAAAAAAACTTTTTCGTTTTCGTTTGGTATAAAACACGAGTAAGAGTGAATGCAGTGGAAAATAAATATGACACTTTTATTTTTTACTTGGTTCACAGCCTTCGACTGCTAGTCCAAGGCCCTAGTGGTCCGAGACCACGTACGAAGGATAATACACTAAATCAATCTCCTCCTCGTTAGAGGTAAGAGACAACGGAATACAAAAAGCTCGGAAAAAGACTAAGGTAGAGGGACACTCCCCCTCTCCTTATTAAGATTAAAAGCTCCGAAATACAAATGAAAACTGAATACAATAACAACTTAAGAGTTACCGACAACTAAAAAATTAGAAGAAGAAGCTAGGGTCGTCGGCATTTCGGCAGCGCTTCATCGATGTAGGATTGTCGGAGAGTCGTGGCGTTGCAGGAGAACTTGGAAGCACTTTGAATGATAGAAAAGGGGTGGAGAACCCCTACTTTTATAGCCTTGTGAAATCCTAATCGTCGAGATGAGGTTTCATGAGGTGATGCCACCTAGCCCTTGAGAATTGGAGATAAAATTTGATTATCCACGAGGCTGATCCTTGACCATCAGTCGACGCTACCCTTGCCAATCGACTGTTGGAGGCATCAGTCGACTGATGCAAGCTGTCAGTTGACTGATGGCAGGGTTTCCAGCTGCAATGAAGAGTTAGCTCGAAAATGCAGTTAATATAAGTAAGTTCGATGACCGTTTACTTTTTGATCTCGACTTAGACCTTCCATGGGAGGTCTTGGTCGGATCGCCGCCTAAGGATGTTCCCGTACAGAGGACACGACCTCACTTACACTCACTCACACGAGCTTACATCAACTTTTACCTCTGAAGCTTGCCTTAGGTCTTCACTGAGTTCTTGGCTCCCCTTCAAGTCCTCCCTGTCGCCTGCACCACCACGCTTCTCCTCGGGTGTCACACCTTCACTGGCTTAGCTTAGCATTTCTGCACACTTGATTCATCTCATGAGGTAACAAAGTAAACTTAACTTTATATATTTGCTATAATCAAAACTCAGGTTCGACTCTGGTGCCTACTGCACCAACAATCTCCCCCTTTTTGATCTATGGAAAACCAACACAAAGTTAAGTAAGTGCATTAAGTAAATGATAAGCATAAAACATGAATATGAAGGAATGAGTATACTTAGATTAGTAAGTTAAGTAGGAGTATGAAAAACCTTTTTCAAGTGCTCCCCCTTGACCGAGGGTGAGTACTTGAAACAGGATCTTAATACTCCCCCTTGATGTGTGCTACTTAAATTAACTAATCGAAATTACTTAATATTGGCCTTAGTGTTTTAAAATAAGTTTAAGTTAAGATATCAAAACTTGATTTCTTAACCTTGGTCTTTCTCCTCCTTCTAAAAATGTTAAGTAAACATTTACGAAAAATTGATCCCTTAACTTTGGCCTTTCTCCCCCTTTTGCCATAAATCAAAACAAAACGGGGGGTTTTGGAAAAACATAAGTAGGAAAATAAGTATTAAGTCCAAGAATGTTCCAAATAAATTTTGAAAATAGTAGTTTAAACATAAACTCATCTATTTGAATGTTCAACTCTATTTGACTCGGTTGATATGAAATGATCAACAAGCCCTGATTAGAGTTGGTTAATTTATGTAATTATACTCCGTGGTTCATGTCGATGCACTAAGTCTACATCTGGAACCAGGAGTAAGGTCCTAACATCTGACACCTATCTACGTGGCTAAGTACACAAACACATTAGTCCTATGTGTTATGAGATGCATTGACTCCTTAAATCTATAGGCACATAATATTTAGGGTAAGCCCTAAGCTAGTTCCATTAACATGAAAAGAAAAGTGAATAATAGAGTATATATAAAAAAATTTGTCAATCCTACTCTATTACGCACATGCCCAATTTTCGTCTTAGTAGACTAAATTCGGCTTCGGGTAAGGGTTTGGTAAATAGGTCCGCTAAATCCAACTTTGATTCCATGTATTCGAGTTGTATGGTTTCGTTAGCTACATGTTCTCGAATAAAGTGGTGTTTGACCTCTATATGTTTGGTCCTAGAATGACATATGAGATTTTTGGTTAAGCTGATTGAGCTAATATTATCTATGTGAGTTTTAGTATTGTTGAAGTTTAAGTTAAAGTTTTGGAGAGTGTGTTTCATCTAAAGAAGCTGAGCCACACACTCACCCATCGCGACGTATTCGACTTCGGTGGTAGATAAGGTAATACAGTGTTGCTTTCTACTACACTAACTCACTAGACTTGAGCCGAGAAGTTGACAACAACCACTCGTACTCTTTCTATCAAGTTTACTACCGGCATAATCCAAGTCGGAGTAGTCGATTAGTTCGAACTCAGTAGATCTAGGGTACCAACTACCTATGCTTAGCGTGCCCTTTAGATACCTAAGGATACACTTAACTAATATTAGGTGAGACTCCTTAGCACAGGTTTGGAACCTAGCGCACATACTTACTACAAATAGTATGTTGGGTCGACTTGCAGTTAAGTAAAGGAGACTCCCTATTGCGCTCCTATAGTACTTTAGGTCAATAGGTTTTCCGTCTACATCCTCTCCTATATTAGCATTTGTTGCCATGGGTGTATTAATGATTTTAGCATTTTGCATTCCGAATCGGTTAATTAATTCCTTAGCGTATTTTTGTTGATGTAAATAGATTCCTTCTTTAGTTTGTTTAATTTGTAATCCTAGAAAGAAATTTAATTCTCCTACTAAGTTCATTTCAAATTCACTCTCCATGAGTGAAATGAACTCGTTTAGTAGGATCGAATTAGTAGTTCCAAATATTATGTCATCTACGTAGATTTCGTATGAAGTCTTAAGGTGCCTCTTTACCATAAGAATTCTATTTTGGACATAATAAGTTGTACTAACGGCTTCTACCCAAAACCTATCGGGTAGATTGTATTCATTCAACATGGTCCTAGCGGCTTCTTGTAGAGATCTATTTTTCAGTTCGACTAGGCCATTTTGTTGTGGGGGTTCTACGACATGAGAATTCATGGTGGTATCCGTTTAGGTTACAGAAATCTATGAACCTGTGGTTTTCGAATTCACCACCATGGTCGCTTCTAAGTCTTTTAATTTTAAGGTTCTTTTGGTTTTTGATTAATTTAAACAAGTTGATGAGTTGATCTAAGGTATCGCTTTTGTGTTTAAGAAACCTAACCCAGGTAAACCTAGAATAGTCGTCAATTATGACTAGGTAAAATTAACTCCCATTAAGTGACTTGGGTCCATGAGAATCAAATAGATCCAAATGAATGAGCTCAAGCACACTTTTGGTTCATTCTTGGTTAGTTAGTTGATGTTGTGTCCTAGGTTGTTTACCTTGTTGACAAGCATTATAAATTTTATTGTTTAAGTTATTAAGGTTAGGCAGACCTCTGACTAAGTCACTCTGACTCATCTTGTGAACGAGTCTTGGGTGCGAGTGACCGAGTCGTCGGTGCCATAACCAAGATTCCTCTTGCTGTGTCATAAGATACTTGGTTGAAAAGTTAGGTAGATTAATAATGTAGATGTTGCTATTCTTAGTTCCTTTAAGTATTATTTTAGAGGCTTCATTTGTTTTAATTAAGCATTCATTTTCTAAGAATATAACCTTATAGTTGTTATTACATAATTGACTTACACTAAGTAAATTATATTGAAAATCTTCGACTAATAAAATATTGTGAATTGTGAAATTAAAATTTAGCTCAATATCACCTGAGCTGATGATTTTGGGCTTGTCATTGTTTTCGAAAGATATCAACCCTTGTCATTTGAATCTAAGCTTCAAAAATTTAAGTTGGTCTTCGGTCATATGTCGGGAGCACCCACTGTCCAACATTCATTGATCCTACACACAAGATAGTTGGATTGGATATTGGAATTTTAAGGGTTGGTTGAAGATTATTAGTCCTAGTTCATCTCACCCATTTCTACATGATCAAACACGTTATCCTTATGTGTTCTTATGAGATGGCTTTAATTTTACTTGATTAATTTTAATGAATCAAAACTAGTCAACCTTGCATTAGATTCGGATTTAACCCTATGCTAACCAAGTCACCTTTTCAAGAAATGGCTTCCAAGTCATGGCGAGGCACAGAGACCTTCTTTGATCGGAACAATGACCACTTCCTTAGACAAAGCCAAGTTCGAGAAAATTATAACTTGATTCACCTAAGATCATTTCCTGGTCTAACTAGCTAAGGATACATCGAGGTAACTTCAGCCAATTCTACTTAGTCGAGCGCACCGAGCTAGATACGCCTTATCTAACTCAGACACACAAGACTTTGCTTTTCTAGCGTACTATCATCTCCCCGTGTCCTAGTACTATATTGTCAAGTGTTGACGAGTTATAGTTCCTATCTAACCATTCTAAAAAGAAAAATAAAAAGACCTAAGCATGTAAATTCTAAGTAATAGCACAAACAAATTTTGTACTAGCTCCCCCTAGACCATTGAATCGGTTCGGTCTTTCCACGTAGTGGATTTGGTCCATGGGAACCTATTATTGGTTAAATCCTAATTGAGAAATCAAAGTGGTCTTAGGGACCCATACTTGGACATGTATTCTATTTCGACTTACAATTGACATATACGACTTGTTAGTCGTATTTGAGCTAAACCCAAGCCCGACCTTGTTGTACACAACCCTTTGCGATCCAAGTAAAAGGTCAAGTCCCTTGGATCCCAAAGTGAACCTTTCCAACATATGCCTAAGGTCTTCGACTTGACTTTTCAAAAGTGAGTTCTCAACTTCGAGTTTTTAAACTCGAGTTGAGTCCTCCTCTTGAACTTGACTAGTCGAAGAGGTTAGGGAGACCTTGTGTTTAAGGAGTTTAACCTCCTCAACTAAGGTCTCGACCTTGGACTCGGACTTAGCTAACTTTCTAGTTAAGAATTTAATTGCATCGTATAAAGTGCTAAGCAAAGATCGACTTAACTGAAGTGACTCTTTTGAACCGGATGCGTATCCGTGGCTTGTCTTGAATAGCGACTCATCGTCGGATCTGGACTCGGACTCATCCTTGGGTTCAAACTCTTGATCAGGCTCGGTCGGTTTGGCCATAAGGATGAGATCGTTGTCTTCCTCCTCCGACGATTCTTCCCAAGTAGCGTTAAGCGCTTTCTTGGTCTTGGGTGCTTTGTTCTTTAGTTTCGGACACTCTGACTTGGTGTGTCCGAACTTGTTGCATTCAAAACATCTCAAATTTGAATTAGACTTAGGTTTACCTTGATTGACGGGTCGTCTTCGGCTCTTGATCATCTTCCAAACTAGATTCACTAGTTCGGTTTCCATCTCGGGGTCCACCTTCGACTCGTACTCGTACTCGTCCTCTTCCTTGGGGGGTGGTTTGTTTGCAGCCTTCTTCTTCGAACATGCAAGTAAGACAATACCTTTCTCGGGAACCGAATTAAATTGTTCATGGAGTTCAAATTCAGCAAATAACTCATCTAATCTAATTTTTGAAAGATCCTTATAAACCTTGTGGGCATCGACCATTGATGCCCACAAGGTAATCCTAGGGAAAGCATTTAAAGCGTACCTTATAAGATCTCGATTCTCGACCTTTTATCCGATGGCATGCAAGCTATTGATGATGTCTTGAATGCGAGCATGTAGTTGTGTTGTCATCTCGTGCTCCTGCCTCTTAAGATTATATAACTTATTAAAAAGCAAATCACGCTTACATACCTTCGCGTCGTCAGTTCCTTCGTATAGCTCTACTAGTTTAGTCCATAGATCTTTCACGCTAATGAAGGGGTTGACGGGATTTAGCTCCTCTTTAGACAAGCCGCATTGTAGGATTTGGGTAGCCTTTGCGTTGGCTTCCACTTGTCTTTTCATGGCATTAGTCCACTGATCGTAATCCAAGGATTCACCCACTTCATTAGTAGGAAGGATGAATCCGGTTTGGATTATGATCCACATCTCGATCTGGGTCTTAAGAAAGCACTCCATCCGACCCTTCCAATAACGGAAGTCATCTCCGTTGTAAAAACGAAGGTCGGACGGTGCTAAACCCTTCGAGATGGGTCATTTAGACAAAATACAGAAAGCAAGTACCTCGCAAAACAAAAACAATCGAAAATGTACCAAGACTTTCGTCTTGGATTAGTAGTGTGGGAGAATGAATTTAAAAAAAAAAGAAAAACAAAAATAAACATAAAAAAAATCTATAAAAATTTCTAGATTGGTGGTTTCACCAAACTGTAGCACCCCCGGCTCTAATACCACTTGTTGGATCGATTTGAGCACTAGAGGGGGGGTGAATAGCGCAAAAGAAACTTTTTCATTTTCGTTTGGTATAAAACACGAGTAAGAGTGAATGAAATGGAAAATAAATATGACACTTTTATTTTTACTTGGTTCACAGCCTTCGGCTGCTAGTCCAAGGTCCTAGTGGTCTGAGACCACGTACAGAGGGCAATACACTAAATCAATATCCTCCTCGTTAGAGGTAGGAGACAATGGAATACAAAAAGCTCGAAAAAAGACTAAGGTAGAGGGACACTCCCCCTCTCCTTATTATGATTAAAAGCTCCGAAATACAAATGAAAACTGAATACAATAACAACTTAAGAGTTACCGATGACTAAAAAAAATAGAAGAAGAAGCTAGGGTCGTCGGTGTTTCGGCAGCGCTTCGTCGATATAGGATTGTCGGAGAGTCGTGGCATTGCGGGAGAACTTGGAAGCACTTTGAATGATAGAAAAGGGGTGGAGAACCCCTACTTTTATAGCCTTGTGAAACCCTAATCATTGAGATGAGATTTCATGAGGTGATGCCATCTAGCCCTTGAGAAATGGAGATAAGATTTGACTATCCTCGAGGTTGATCCTTGACCATCAGTCGACTGCTACCCTTACCAATCGACTGTTGGAGGCATCAATCGACTAATGCAAGCTGTCAGTCGACTGATGGCAGGGTTTTCAGCTACAATGAAGAGTTAAATCGAAAATGCAGTTAATATAAGTAAGTTCGATGGTCATTTACCATCCGATCTCGACTTAGACCTTCCATGGGAGGTCTTGGTCAGATCGTCGCCTAAGGGCGTCCCTGTACGAAGGACATGACCTCACTTACACTCACTCACACGAGCTTACCTCAACTTTTACCTTTGAAGCTTCGCTTTCAGTCTTCACCTGAGTTCTTTGGCTCCCTCCGAATTCCTCCCGGTGTTGTCCGACCACCACGGCTAACCTCCAGGTGTCATCGACCTTCAGCTTTAACTTAGCAATTCGGCACACTTGATTCTGTTGGTGCAATCGGCCCAGGTCATGATTGACCGAACTCGAGTTTGACTCGAGTGATGTTTTGATGTTTGACATGGAAATGGTATGTTTTGATGTTTGACATGAAAGTGTTGAACATTGAGGTTTGACATTGATGTTTGACATTGATGTCTGGTAATGTGTTGGGGAGATTGTTGGTGCAATCGACCCGGGTCATGATTGACTGGACTCGAGTTTGACTCGAGGGAGATTTTGATGGTTGACTAGGGTTGACCATGTCAAGGAAAAGTCCAAGCATGGGTCTTAGCAAGGAAAAGTCCAAGCATGGGTCTTGGCATGGAAAGTCCAACATAGGTTGGCAAGGGAAAGTCCAAGCTTGAGTCTTGGCATTTGGAAAGTCCAAGGGGTTTGATATTGGTGGCGTAAAGTCCAAGCGAGAGTCTTGGCAGCATAAGTCCAATGGCTGGCGGCGTAAAGTCCAAGCGGAGTCTTGGCAGCGTAAGTCCAATATGCCTTAGTGGTGTAGACACCGTTAGCATGATATAGCCGATGAAAACACCTGAAGGCTAGTGCAATGGATGAACAAGTCATAGATGACTTGGAGGGATCCGAGAGGCACAAGGCTGATGGAGGTGGCTAGAAGGCTTAGGTCTAGGCTAAGGGTGGTCTAGCAAGTATGGGGGAACCATACTTGGGTTAAAACCTCATGTTTGAGGTGTGTCAGGCGACTGATGTCATGTGGCAGTCGATTGGCGTGAGTGAACTAGGGTTTGACTGTGGGAATTGGCCTAGCAGTCGACTGCTAGAGGTGGGCAATCGATTGATTGGTCGAGTAGTCGACTGATCTTATGATCAGTCGACTGGTGCTCGAGAAATTGGGAATAGAATGGAGTCGAGACTCGACTGCGGGGGAAGCAGTCGAGTGAAGGCTCCATCAGTCGACTGATGGGTATGATCAATCGACTGATGATGGATCCGTTGGATTTTTCCAGTGTGGATCTAGTCGTTGTCTCACGACAATAGTGGCATCAGTCGACTGATGGTCCTAAGCAGTCGACTGATCGGCAATTTCCAACCTAAGCAGTAGCTTTAAAGGGAGCTCGTGGAGGAGGAAAACGCTAATACTGGTAATTTCCAGCCTGGGCGATTTCCAGCCCAGGCAACATCCCAGTCGACTGAGTGTGTTTGGTTGGGGGTTTTTGTTGATAACCTTGTTAGGTTATCAACAAAAACCTTGTTTGGTTTAGGTTATGAACAATTACCTGGTAATTGTTCATTATCTGGTTATGAACAAAAACTTTTTTAGGGGGAATCGGAAAACCTTGGAGAACCAAGGTTTTTGTTGATTCCCAGGGTTAAGGAAACTTTTTTCCAATATTACCCATAACAATATATTAAATGTCAATTTGTCAAAACTCAATCGCCGGCCGCGCCGTCGCCATCGCGCCGCCGCCGCTTATCGCCATCGGCCTTGCCGCTGCCGTCGTTATCGCCGTATCGCCGGTTGTCGCCCGCTGCCGCGTCGCCGCCGCCGTTGTCGTTGTCGCCGCCGTCGCCCCCGCCGTCGCCGTCGCCACCACCCATCGCCAGCTGCCGCCGCCCGTCGCCGCCACCACCCATCGGCGCCCACTGCCCACTGCCGCCCGTCGCTCTCCACCGCCGCCCGTCGCCGGCCGATCGTCGCCATCGTCACCCGTCGCCGACCGACGGTCGGTGGCGGCCGTCGTTCGACCAGTTGTCGCCGCCGCAGATCGGTCACCCATCATTGGCGCTATCGGTCGACCGATCGCCGTTGCCGCCACCGATCGGTCGGCCACCATCATCACCGTCAGTTGGTCGACCGTCGTAGTCGTCGGTCGGTCACTACCGTCGTCGGTCACTACCGTCGTCGGTCAGTCGTTGGTCAATCACCGCCGCCGATCGGACACTGGTCGGTCACCGCCGCCGCTGACTAACCAGGCACTGCCGACGGCCGATCGCTGCCATCGTCATTAATATTTCCGTCGTCGTCGTCGAATTAATTGAGCAAAGACAAAGGATAATTTAGTAAAATGTTAAACTAAGTTATATATTAAAACCTTCAACCAAACAAGGTTTTTATCTAAGGTTATACTTTATTCCAAGGTTATGTTTTATTCCCTGGTAATCACATAACCAAGGTTATGTATGATTACTTGAACCAAATGCATCCTAAGGTTCTTTGAGGTGTTTTGGGGCGAGTTGCTGCTGCAATTCAGGGTCTCCAAGTGCTACTCGATCAACCTAGCAAGCAAGCATTCAAAAGAGTTTTATGTAAAGTTTTCTTTGCATCTTTTGTTGTATTTCATATTGTATTTGCTTGTTGTATTTAGTTTATTATTGTAAACTATTATAAGAGGTTTCTCCGCCTCCGACTTGTGTCGAGAAGGAGTTATTGCATAGTGGTGTGTGATTGGCATCGCTAGAGCTCTTTAGAGCTCGATCCGTGGAGTAGGAACCATTTGGTTCCGAACCACGTTAAATACTTGTGTTTGCGTATTTGTCTATTTCCTTATTGCTTTATTATTATTATTCTGCTACGCGCTAACGAAGTTTGTAGATGAACGCGAACAATTTCCATCACGTACTAGCACGACGCTATTCACCCCCTCTCTAGCGGTCAACATTTCCTCTACAGATTTAGCTCGTGAGATAACAAAGTAAACTTAACTTTGTGTATTTACTATAATCAAAACTCAGGTTTGACTTGGTGCCTACTGCACCAACACTGCCGAGCCAGGTTCAGAAGTTAAGCGATCTCTGAACAAAGATCCAAGAACTAGATGAGCTCCGGGCATAATTATAGAAATTAGAGCAAACTTGCTAGCTTTTGGGAGCTCAGGCAGTTGAGGAAATTACTCGCCGAGAAGTACTAGCATCTGAGGTTGAGACAGCCAAGGCATAACTAAACACTTACAAGGAAGGAGGAAAAGGCCGATGGGCGAATAAAAAGAAAATGTTCCTTGCATCTTAGGAATTTGCATACATAGTAGGGGAGCGCATAGTAAAAATGTTGGAGATCGACTACAATGGAGCAATACGTCATTTCAAAGAAGTCGACCATCCTCCCCCTGGGACCTCCTTAGATTTCTTAGACCTGAAAAAGCTACTCAGCAAGATCCCCGATGATGTACTTGGGGATTGATTCCTGTATTAAGCTACCTTTGTAATAGACTTTTGAAGAATCAATGCAATGCAACATTTTGTAGATAGTTCATCTTTTTCCTTGTTTTAGACTGTGTTGCGAAGGAAATGCCGAGCCGAAGAGCCCTTCGATGAAGGATAAAATAAATATTGTCACTTTGGGGGATGTCTTAGTCTATGAGCAAGGGCAGAGAAGGTCACCAAGTTGGTGATGCTATTGATGGAAAATGGTGCCGACCTGGCGAATTTGTTGATGGACGATGGTGCCTAATTGATAACTTTGCTTATGGATGCCTTAGTTCGAGACTAAGGGAATAAATGATGGCGAACTAGAGACTTTGCTGCTGGACGTCTTAATCCGAGACTAAAGGAATGAACAACATCGAACTGATGACTTTGCTGATGGATACTTTAATCTGCAATTAAGGGAATAAACGACATCGAATTGGCGACTTTGCTACTATATGTCTTAGTCCGAGACTAAGGGAATAAATGACGTCGAATTAGTGACTTTGCTAATGGACGCCTTAGTCTGAGACTAAGGGAATAAACAGTGTTGAACTTACGACTTTGCTAATGGATGCCTTAGTTCGCAACTAAGGGAGAAAATGACGCTGAACTGACGACTTTGTTGCTGGACACTTTATTCCGAGACTAAGGGAATAAACGGTGCCGAATTGGAGACTTTGCTAATGGATGTCTTAGTCCAAGACTAAGGGAATAAATGACGTTGAACTAACAACTATGTTGATGAATGTCTTAGTCCTTGACTAAGGGAATAAACAACACCGAACTGACGACTTTTCACTCAAAAAGAAAAAATAGGTACTACTATTGCCTCTAATAAAAAAGATCAAACCACCAACCTGTGAGTCAATTCATACATGGTAGGGTCATAGATGAAAAACATTCTACGGTCGAACAAGTTCTTTTCCATTTTATCCTGTAAATAGTAAGCTTCCGAGTTGAGCTTCTTCAAGACCCGATAGGACCCATCCCACTTAGGCTCCATTTTCCTGACCTCCCCTGCCTGTTGCACCTTCTTCTATACAAAATCGCCTACTTGAAATGAGCAAGGGACGACCTTCTTGTTATAAACTTGAGACATTCGCTGCCTGTAAGACACCAACCAAGCTACGATCTGATCTCTCATCTCGCTTACTAGGTCCAACTTAGTAAAGCACTTCTCAGCATTTTTTTCATTATAGGAGGTCACGTGAGATGGTTCCACATCGATCTCCATCAGAGCTATTGCTTCTAAGTCATACACAAAATGGAAAGGTGTCAATCCCATGCTATCCTTTGAAGTTGTTCGGTAAGCCGACAACTCTTCGATCCAACTTCCTGTAACATGATCGAGTTAATTTTGAGTTCATGGACTAGCTCGCGATTAATGACCTCGATCTGTCCATTGCTTTGAGGATAAGCAACTGATGTAAAAACTTGTTGAATTCCATCTTCTGGCACAATTCTCGAATCTGCCGACCATGGAGATGTCGGTCATTGTCCGAAATAATCCTTCGAGGGATGCCATACTGACAGATAATATTTTTTCATAGGAACTTGAGCACGACTTCTTATGTAATCCTAGCAAAAGGCTCAGTCTCCACCCATTTGAAAAAATAGTCGACGATAACTAAAAAGAATTTCTTTTGACTAGGTCGTCCCAATGGAAAAGGTTCGACATTATCCATACCCCATTGGTCGAAGGGGCATGATATTATC
Source organism: Wurfbainia villosa (assembly GCA_025175895.1). NCBI lineage: Eukaryota > Viridiplantae > Streptophyta > Magnoliopsida > Zingiberales > Zingiberaceae > Wurfbainia > Wurfbainia villosa. The sequence goes on from CM045992.1 coordinate 3,328,263, forward strand.
AAAGTCCTTAGGAGCTCCGTCGGATGTTGGGAAAAATTTTGGTACTTCTGACAATTGAGGTAGGTATTGACGAAATGGGTTGTATCCTTCTATCCTTCTAGGTTGTTGGCAAAAATAATCGGCTAATAGAATTTTTTGAGCTAAAGCCCTTGTTCTGAGGTGATTTCCTCATCATCCTTCATATATCACGCGCATATTATATATGTCCGCCTCTTTCTGGCTAAGACACTTGAGAAAATGATGTGAGAATGCATGCATATACAAACTGTCTCTGATTAAAGTAAAACACACCCCTCTTTTCTTGAGGAGTTTGGCCTCCTCCAAGTTATATAGCAGAACTCCCATCTTTAAGTATGAGATTAGAGGATCCCGTTAGTCACTTGAATGCTCTTGAGAGGCCTGATCTATTTGGGCAATGAATTGTACCTCAACGATCTGCCCATCTATCATCTAAGCCATCAAGGCCATCAATGCACTAGCTATCCGAGCTAGCTCATCAGTCTTTTGGTTCTTAGTTTGGGGAATTTTGTGAAGGGCTACCTCCTAAAACTCTGTGATCAATTTCTCATAGTTCTTGGCGTACTGCTGAAGCCGATCGTTATTAATGTCGAAGCTCTACTGCTAGCTGAGAATCTAAGTAGAGGATGATCTTTGAAGTGCCGACATGTATGGCTTCCCGAAGACCAGCTAGTAATACCTCATACTTGGCTTTATTATTTGATGCACAGAAGTTAAGTTGTAGCGCTATTTGGATTGCATCCTCCCTAGGTGAAACTAGTAAAATCCCCATGTCACTCTCCTGTTTAATTATAGATCGATTAACATAAACCTTCCATACCTCATTTGTTTTTGGTCTGGAAGCTTCTGCCAAGAAGTCTGCTAGTGTTTGTCCCTTGATAGCAGTTCAGGGTTGCTATTGGATATCATACTCTGTAAGCTCGATTGTCCACTTAATTAGCTACCTCGAAGTTTTCGGATTGACCAACACCCTTCCTAGGGCATTGTTGGTGATGTAATAAGATAAAAAGTACAAATGCAACTTCCAAACTGTTAAGACGAGTGCCAGAGCTAGCTTTTCAAGAGTGGTGTACTGGCTCTCCACATCTTTCAAGAGGTGATTGGTGAAATATACAAGGTGTTGTTTGCTTCCTTCTTGACGAATCAATACTACCCCAACAACTTCCTCAATAGCAGCTAAGTACACCCACAACTTTTCCCCTATTACTAGTCTAGAGAGAATAGCCAGCGCTGCTAAATATTTCCTAAGGTCAGAAAAGACTTGCTCACATCTCTTGTCCCATGAAAACTGAGCTGAATTTTGTAGCACTTTAAAAAAGAGAAGACCCTGATCAACCAATCTAGAAATGAAGTGAGACAGAGCAATGATCCTTCCTACCAACTTTTGAACTTCCCTCAAATTTCGAGGTGAAGACATATTCTGCAGAGCTTGAACATTTTCTAGATTAGCTTCAATCCCTCGCTCGGTCACAATGTATCGAAGTAAATGCCCACTCTTGACACTGCATACACATTTGTTCGGATTTAATTTTATCCCAAACCTTCGCAGTGTGCCAAAGGTCTCATCTATGTCTCCAATAACCTTCTCAGCTTGCCTTGCCTTAATGAGTATATCATCTACATAGACTTCGATATTTCAACCGATTTGAGGCTGGAAAATTCAGTCCATCAACCTCTGGTTTGTAGCTCCCGCATTCTTAAGGCTAAAAGGCATGATTGTATAATAGAAAGTGTCGTTTGAGGTGACAAAGCTGACTTTATCTTGATCTTCTTTAGCTAAAGGGATTTGATGGTAATTTTGATAAGCATCAAGCATGCAAATGAGTTCATATCTCGAGGTCGAGTTAACTAATTGATCTATCATAGGCAACGGGTATTAATTTTTAGGACAAGATTTATTAAGGTCTCAGAAATCTACACACACCCTCCACTTTCCCTCAGTCTTAAGTACTAAAACTACATTAGCTAACCAAATAGGAAATTGCACCTCCTTAATGTGCCCTGCTTGCATCATCTTATTGACCGCAACTCGAATCACTCTATCCTTCTCAGGGCCGAAGTGCCTCTTCTTCTACTTCATAGGTTGAACCCCCGGTAGAAGGTTTAATTTGTGTTCCATCATTGCTCGAGAAATTCCACTGACTTCTTTTTTAGACCATGCAAAGATGTCTCCGTTGTGAGAGAGGCACCATATGACCTTATGCTTCAACTCGGGAGAAAGGTCAACAACCACTTTGACTATTTTCTCGGGCCGGTCTGACCATATCTACACCTCTTCATCTTCTTTGGCTAGCTAGTCATGAAGAATATACACTCCTATGTGTTCAACACTTTCTGGACCAGTTTGTACTACCTCCACATAGCATTTCTTTGTGGCCTTCTAGTCTCCTACTGCCTCTCTGATCTTATTATTGATTGCAAACTTCACCTTTTAATTGTATGTGGAGACAACTGCTTGGAAGGCATTCAAGGCAGGTCTATCCAGGATGACATTATATGTCGAGATAGTCTCTACTATTGTAAAGTGATGATTTTAGTCCGACAGCATAGTTCCTCTCCTAAGGATAGCGGCAAGTTAATTCTACCAAGAGGCTGCACTTCATGCTCGGAGAATCCAAATAGAGTGTGTTTATGGGCTGGAGCTCAGCTCGGTCTATTTGCATTGGATCAAAAACTTTTTTAAACAAAATAGTCGTCTAGCTACCTGTATCGATAAATATTCAAGCTATATCATAGTTGGCTATGGTAGCCCAGATCACCACTTCCCATAGATATTCTTGCCCGAAATTGATCAGGGGTCCTTCTTTGCCTCCCCAGCCTAATCCCACTGCCATGTTCTCCAACCACCGACCATGATCTTTCCTTGCCCTATTCGAGTCTCCATTGGTCATCCCTCCCGCAATCATGTTTATTGTAACTTAATGAGGGGTGTTGGGTTTTTCTCGCTAAGGGCATTCTCTTTGAGGACTGCCATAACCAGTATTTCATTGAGGAATGTAATGGTGAGGTCGGTCTGAAGATCTCCAAGGTATTTTCGCTACAGGACAATAGGGTTCCTTCGGTTGGGGTCGTCGGTCAAATGGTTCTAACCTTAAGCCCAGGTTCCTTTATTGGTCTTATACGACCTGCCAAATTTCCTGTGCCAACTTCTAACATTCATAGGTAGCATTATAGAGGAATCATTGACCGATATGGCCACACTAAAGAATGGGGGCGGGGGGTGAATAGTGGTTTCAATTTTTCTTCGATTGATTGCGTGCTTGATTGTCTCTATAAAAGGATTAGTACTTAGTGGAAAATAAAAGCACAAATACAAACACAAAATTATACACAAGCACAAAGTTATAACATAATTCGGAACTAGAGTTCCTACTCTACAGGTCGAGCTCTAGTGATGCACACTACCACTATCAGAATTCTCCTTCTCGGTATGACACCGGAGGTGGAGAAATCTCTTACAAAGTTCTTACAACAATAAGAAAGAAATACAACTAAATACAATAAGTATACTAAGCAATAATCAAATACAAGTAAAAAAAACTTTACAAAAATAACTTGTGATTGCTTGCTTTTTAGTTGCTTTGGAGGGCTCTTGAAAATCTTGAATGCAAAGCAATTCCTCCTCAAAAGTTCCAAAAAATCACTTATGAAAAACCTCCCTTCGAGCTCTATTTAAATCCTCCGTCAGGCTAATTTTTTTCCTTCCAGTCGACTTCTCTTATCTAGCAGTCGACTAGATGCTTAGCCATTGTCTCACAAAGGATTAATCCACGTCAGAAAGTTGTCCATCAGTCAACTGCCTGACTTAGTAGTCAACTACCATAGTCACCAGTCGACTGCAATGGGTTAGCAGTCGACTACCCAATATTATGTACCTTGGCCACTTAATTCCAATCGACTGTTCTACCCTAGTAGTCGACTATTGTGGACTAGTTGACTGCCAGATATACAGATCAACAGTCGAACCTTAGTCGACTACTTGACCAGTCGACTGCTCCAAGTCAACTAGGTTTCTGAGTGTTAAACACTCGGTCAGTCGACTAATTCAATACCCCAGTCGACTGGTAAATCTCAACATAAGGTTTAACCCAAGTATGATCCCCTCATACTTGATTGACCTCCCTTAGCCTAGACCTAAGCCTTCTAACCACGTTCATCAACCTCATGCCTCTCGGATCCCTCGAGTCCACGACTCTTCTTTCTTCGCGTTAGCCTTCAAGTGCTTCTATCAGCTATGTCATGCTAATCGGGTCCTTTTCCAAGGTTTATTTGGACTTATGCCGCAAAGACTCATGCTTGGACTTTATGTCATCAAACTTGCACCCTTGGACTTCCTTGCCAAGATCCATTTGGACTTACGCTACCAAATCTACCCTTGGACTTTCCCTTTGCTAAGTACTCATGACTTAGACTTTCCAATTGCCAAGACCATGCTTGGACTTTCCATGCCAACTACATGTTGGACTTTCTAATTGCCAAATTTCACTTGGATTTTATGCCGCCAAGACTACATACTTGGACTTATGCTACCAAGACTATACCTCTGGACTTTACCATTGTCAAGTACCCATGACAATCACATTGTCAATCCATTTATCAAACATCAAAATACTACTCGAGTCTCACTCGAGTTCGGTCAATCGTGATCCGAGCCGATTGCACCAACAATCTCCTCCTTTTTGATGTTTGACAATATATTTAAGTTAGATTATCCCATAAGCCCAACTTCCTATGCCAATTATCCATGCTAGGACTTCTTATGCCAAAGCATAATGAAAATTTATCTAACTTAAATCATGCATTTATCCCCCTTTGGCTTACATCAAAAAGATAACCAAGGGTATCAATATCTCATATACCAATGAGATCTCACATTCTCCCCCTTGATCCAAGATCATCTAGGATGTCTTCACTCTTCATAGTGATAAGTCCCATATCACTAAATGAGAGGCAATCCTCACTTCTCTAATTCTCCCCCTTTGGTGAGCATAATGAAAGTTTCAAACCCTTCATTTCTCCCCCTTTGAGTGTTAGGAACATTGTGCCCGCTAGAATGGGGGGGTGAATAGTGTCGTCGATGCTTGATGGATTACGATCGTGTTCGTCTCTACAAGTCGTGTTAGCGCAGAGAAATATATAGCAATAACAAAATAAGACAAACACAATTCACAACACTACAATGTAATGTGGTTCGGGACCGAATGGTTCCTACCCTACGGATTGGGCTCTAAAAGCCCTAGCAATGCCAACACACACCACTATAACAATAATACTCCTTCTCAACAACAAGTTAGAGGCAGAGAAACCTCGTACAAAGATTACACCAGTAATACAATAGAATGCAAGTAAAGAAAACTTTACAAAGAGCTTTTAGATGCTTGGTTGTTGATTGCTTGAACCGTGGTTGAAGACCCTGATTTGGACCAGCAAATCGCCTCAAGAACGTCCAAGAAATCGATGCCAAAATCCTTCTTCCGAGCTGCCTTTATAACCTGCAATCGGGCTGGATTTTCACCTATCAGTCGACTGCTCAGGACCATCAGTTGACTGATGTCACTGTTGTCGTGAGACAATGGATAGATCCACACTGAAAAAATCTAACGGATACACCATCAGTCGACTGATGGCTCAATCAGTTGAGTAGTTGACACGATCACTCGACTGGAGAACCTTCTGTGCCCGAGATCCCGACCATCAGTTGACTGATCACCTTGATCAGTTGACTGTTATTGCCAACAATCGATTGCCCACCTCTGGCAGTCAACTGCCAGGCCACTTTCCACAGTCAAACCCTAGTTGACTCCCATCAGTAGACTGCCCCATTGTCCCAGTCGACTGATACACCTCAAAAATGAGGTTTTAACCCAAGTATTGTGCCCCCATACTTGTTAGACCACCCGTATCCTAGACCTAAGCCTTCTAGCCACCTCCATCAGCCTCGCACCTATCGGATCCCTCCAAGTCATTCATGACTCGTTCATCCATACGCTAGCCTTTAGGTGCTTCCATCGGCTATTGTCATGCTAACGGTGTCTACATTGCCAAGACACATTGGACTTACGCTGCCAAGACTCCCTCTTGGACTTTACGCCGTCAACCATTGGACTTATACTGCTAAGACTTCACCCTTAGACTTTATGCTGCTAATATTCTCCTTGGACTTCTCAAATGCCAAGACTCAAGCTTGGACTTTCCCTTGCCAACCCTTGTTGGACTTTCCCTTGCCAAGACCCATGCTTCGACTTTACATGCCAAGTACTCAAGACTTGGACTTTCCCAATGTCAAGTATCCCACTTGGACTTTCCATGCCAAGTACACAAGACTTGAACTTTCCCATGACAATGGTCAAACCATCGTCAAACATCAAATGTGACCTGGGTCGATTGCACCAACAATCTCCTCAACACATGTCAGATATCAATGTCAGACATCAATGTCAAACATCAAAATACTACTCGAGTCAAACTTGAGTCTGATCTATCGTGATCTGGGTCGATTGCACCAACATTGAGGAATACTCATCTATCATCCATTGATGGATAACCTTCCCCTAAAGGCTTACTCCCCATTGACCATTGCACCAATAATATCCTTGGAAAGTCCCTACGCCTATAGGAACGCTAACCAATCGAAATTAAATGTGAAATTTCAACAATGAACTTTCACAACCCTTACAATTTGATACTCTACTATAAATAACTCTCCTAATCTATTTCTAATGAATTTTCCTTCTTACATTGCTTTCCAAAGTATATCCTAGGGTTAGAAGAGGTTAGGATAGCCTAAACTTGTTGATAAATGGCTAAACAATCCTAATAATATTCCACACATTATTGTCCTTTTGACGGGACAAGTCTTCTTTACAGCTAAGGGGTGTTGCATTATTGTACCCTTTTGACAAGACGGCTCCCCGGGGCTCAGTCTTGCTTTGGGCTCACTTTTTCAGCTGAAATCAAACACTACAGTCGACTAAAATTAGAAATCAGTCGATTGCACTACCATCAGTCGACTGAACTCTAATTTTTCAGTAGAATTTTAAAAATTGATAAGTAAATATATGTATTTTGAAAAATCTTGAAAATTTATACATATATTACTTACATCAAATACAATGGGTGAAAAATAATTTTAAATTAAAATATCCATTAAATTGAGAGATTGATACAAAATTCAAAACCATTGAAACTTCAATGTTTTTGGCCTACTTTGTATCAATTTCTTCAATGGTGATTGCTATCAAAAGATAGATTTCACCAAGGTTTTTCAAAATGATTTTAAAATTATTTTAAAGTATTATATTAAACCATGGTCTATGGGCTTGATATACATGATTTCTACATTAGCTTTCCTCATGATTCATCTATGGTATACTATGAGTTTGAGTTCATCTAGATGCAACAACTATGCACCTTGAACTTTCATTTTCCTAACATCTCACATGTGTCTAGGGTATATCAATACACACATATGCCAATTTAATATTTTTGTGAGATGTGGGTTTTGATTTTTCCCTAATCTAGGGTCTCATACATTTGTCTAGGCGACTCGATTTGATTCCCTTATAATGGGACTTCAAATCATGTTATTGTCCTTAATTCAATATTAATTATCATAAATGCATGAATGATGATCATGACATAGATGATAGCATAAATTAAAGCATTTGCCAATAATCATGATGTCATGACATAAAAATGACTTAAATACAAACATGACATAATACCTTAAGCATTTTCATGACATTTTATATGATAAAATGAAATATGATGTCATGACATAGCACATAACAAAAAAAGCATAACAAATAAAATATAAACGTATAATAATACCTAAATTTTAATATTAATTATCATTTGTTAGGATTAAATCCCAATTTTCTATAATGACCAAATTCTCAAGTGCGCTAACATTCCAAAATGGCACACCATTGACTCTAAACCTAATTATGCCAATTATGAATGTTTTTTCAAGCTTCTCAAATTATGTTGGCACATCCTAAATTGCTTTAGGATTAAATTATCAATCTCATTCCTAAGGTATCACATAACCTTGAAAATATCCTAAAGTGTCAACTCTATCATGATTAGGTCAACTACCCATCCATTTAGGGTTGACACACCCTAACCCATCTAGCGTAAGGGAATCACACTTCTAGGAACCCAAAACCTATTTGAGCTCCTTAGGTTAACTAGCCATTCACTAGAGATGACCTCCCTAGAGACCCTCCTAATGACCCTTCTAAGCTTGGAAGTCTTGGTCATTTGGGTCTTGTCAAGGTTTGTTGGTGCAATCGTCCCAGGTCATGATTGACCAGACTCGAGTGGACTCGAGTACGGTTTTGATGTTTGACAATGAGATTGAAAATTAGATTGTCAATGAGTTTGACCATTGTTTGACAATGGGTTGATCATATGGTTGACACTGGTTTGACCATATGAGGAGATAGATTTATGGGGAGATTAGTGAAGCAATCGGCCTCAGGTCAAGGTTGACCTAACTCGAGTGAGACTCGAGGGAAAGTCCAAGTTTTGGATACTTTGCATGAAAAGTCTAAGCATGGTTCTTGGCATGGAAAGTTCAAGTCTTTGGTACTTGGCATGGAAAGTCCAAGTCATGGGTACTTGACAATTGAAAAGTACAAGGGTATGATATTGGTGGAATAAAGTCCAAGCATGTAGTTTTGGAAATATAAATTCAATGTTTGGTGGCATAAAATCCAAGCATGTAGTCTTGGCAGCATAAATCCAATGTTTAGTGGCGTAAAGTCTAAGTTGTTGGTGCAGGGGCACTAGATAATCGAACTTAGGTTTTGATTATGACAAAGGTTCAAAGTTAAGTTATTATTTTTATCTCATGAGCTATGTTAAGTGTGTAGGAAATGGCTAAGCTAAGCTAAAGGTCAGCGACACCCGGAGAATCTCGGGTCGAGAAATCGAGGTGGTCGGGCGACACCAGGAGAACCTCGTTGGAGTCGAGGAACCTCAGTGGTGACCGGAAGCTAAGCGATAGGTCAGGAGGACCAGAGGTAAGCATAGAGTGTAGAGTAATGGTGAGGTCGTGTCCTCCGTACGGGGACGAACTTAGGCGACGATCTGACTAAGACTTCTGGAGGAAGGTCTAGATCGAGATCGGACGGTAAGGAACCATCGCAATATCTATTACTCGACATTTCTATGCTAACTCTATGCTGTAGGTGAGTGATCAAGCCAACAGTCAACTGAAGGCTATTGGTAGTCGACTGATCCTACCATCATTCGATTGCTATTCAAACTGGTCAGCTCGACCAAAAATGGAGGGATAAGGAGCTTTGACTCAGATCTGGATCTCAACGAGCTAGGGTTTGGAGGGATATAAAAGAAGGGTCATTTCACCTCTTTGGATCATCTAATCTTTCTTCCAAAGTGCTCCAACAATGCCAAGCTCCAACGACAATGCTACGCTACCGTAACACCAACTTCACGCCGAGTTCCATCTTCTAAAGTTCTAAAGTTGGTAGTTTTATTTCAAGTTGTCTTTTATTTTGTTTTCATTTCTTGTACTTGAGATTTTAATCGAAAAGAGGAGAGGTAGGCTTGTTGCCTCTTCCTCTATCTTATTTTTCTTGTAACCGTTGTCTCCTACGTTCAACGAGGAGGAGACTTTTAGTGTATTGCCCCATCATATACGGTCTAGGATCGCGGAGTCTTGGAGTAGCAACTTTTTGGTTGTGAACCAAGTAAAAATAAAAGTGTTATTTACTTTTATTATCTTTACTTCTACTGTGCTTACTCGTTCTTTCGACGAAACGAAAAGAAAATCTTAAGTATGCAATTCACCCCCCCCCCTCTAGCGTATTTCACTCGATCCAACACAAGCATTTATCTTGATGGCATAAGTCCAAATGTACCTTGGCAAAGTAGACTTGGTTAGCATGACAATAGCTGATGGAAGCATCTAAAGGCTAGCGTATGAATGAACAAGTCGTGGAGGACTTGGAGAGATCCGATAGGCATGAGGCTGATAGAGGTGGCTAGAAGACTTAGGTCTAGGCTAAGGGTAGTCTATCAAGTATGAGGGGATCATACTTGAGTTAAAAACTCATGTTTGAGGTTTATCAGTCGATTGGAGTTATGTACCAGTCGATCGGTCGAGTGTTTGACACTTAGCAGCCTAGTCAACTTAAAGCAGTTGATTGAGATTATGACCAATTGACTGGTCTGACAGTCGACTGTCATTGTGGGCAGTCGACTATTTTAAGCAAAAATGAGCACAGAAGCTTTGATAGTCGACTGGTCAGTCGACTATCGGGCAACAGTCGACTGCTGGTAAGTGCAATCGACTGCTAGGGTATCCATTGGGCAGGTTCTAACATGGATGGAGTCGTTGTGAGACAATAGATGGGAGAGCAGTCAACTGGTGCCTTTTGACAGTCGACTACTAGGCAAAAAATCAGCCCGAGCTCAGCCTTATAAGGAGATTTCATGGAGAATTTGGAGATGTCGATTCTTGGTTCTTTTGGGGATGAATTGTTGTTGCATTCCAAGTCTTTAAAGTCCTTCTAAGCAACCAAAAAATCAAGCAATCAAAAGTGCACTTGTAAAGTATTTTAGTTCTTTGTAATTCATTGTATAAACTTGTTGTACGAGGTTTCTCCACCTCCGGTGTCATACCGAGAAAGAGAGGTTCATTAGTGATGATATGCATCACTAGAGCTCATTATTGAGCTCGCCCCGTGGAGTAGGAACCCTAGGTTCCGAATCACGTTATATCGCTTGTCTTGTATGAATGTTTATGTTTGTTTTTAGTTATGCTTTATTATTTTCGCTGTGCATAACAAACTTTGTAGACGAACATGAACGCAATCCATCGAAGTGAAGAACCCGCTATTCACCCCCCTCTAGCGCGACGTTCGATCCTCTACAAGGTCAACTATAGGGGTAACTCCCCTTGTAACCTTGCTAGTAACTTTCTTAGACATCTTTGAAGCCTTAGTGACTTGACACCTACCATGGTTAGCTTTAGGAGTGACTTCCCTAGTAACCGTGATTTTCCTAGACCTAGACTGAGTTCCATAGTCAAATGGAACATTGTGGTAAGTAGACATGACTACCTTGGACTTAGACTTGTGACCCAAACCTTTCTTATCCTTGGATAGTTCTTGCCTCCTAACACCTAAGGTTTGCCCATTAGACTCTTTAATTATATTTTCTATATTTCTAAGTGTCTTTTCCATTTTCTCAAGATTTGACCTCAAAGCTTGATTTTCTAATTCCAATTTCCCAATTTTCACTCTTTCTTAGGACATTCCCTTTTCCCCTAGACATATGTCTACCCTTCTTAGGGTTAATGTCTTGATTGTTATCCTTAGATGAGTTAGGTCTTAAGGTAATTTTCCTTGATTTATCCTTAGACCTAAATTCATAACTTTTAGCACCTAGACAAATATATTTGTTTCTAGATTAATCCTTAGGCTTACTACTAGCATGATTTTTATGGGCAATAGCAAAAAATATCCTAGCATGCTTTTGATTATTACACAAATAATTAAGGAGCATTATTAAATGATACCTTAGGGAGTGTCTTTCCTCCCCCTACACTTGAGCTCCCTCCTTTGCCCTTCTTATGTTGTCTTCCCTTAGGGCATTGGCTCTTATAGTGGCCCCTTTGATTGCGTTTGCAACAACTAATATGCTCCTTGCTCTTTCGACTTTGGGCACCGGCTTTCTTTGGCTTCTCATTGACTTTTGGTGTTGGTTGAGCTTTCTTGACTCTTTTTAGGAACTTGCTCTAATAGTGTCCTTGTTCCCTACACTCAAAGCAAGTTATATGATCTTTATTTTTAAAAATTGCATTTGAGTTACCTTCCTTGATAGGGTACATTTGTTCTTAATTTGCACCGGAGGTAGACGCTTCTTCTTGCTCTTACTCCGACATTGAGGAAGTCTCTCCTCTCCCTCAATTCTTGAAGTGGAGACTTCTTCAACCTCCTCGACCTCTTCTTCTTGGGAAGTTGAGCATCTCTCAATTTATGATATTTCACACCTTTCGGAAGATGATACTTATTCCTTGGCTTCTTCAACCATTTGAGTCGGTGAGGGTTTCTCATGGAACTTTACTAGCTTGTTCCACAACTCCTTGGCATCCCTAAATGTACCTATCTTGGATAAAATATCATTAGGTACAAAATTTGCTAAAATTACGGCTACCTCTACATTTATCTTGAATTTTTGTTTTTCCTCTTGGCTCCACTTCTTCTTGAGGACTCTTCCCTTGTCATCCACTGATGGGCCAAATTCATCCATGATAATGAACCAATTCTCTATGTCTATCATCAAGAAGTTTTCCGTCTTCGCCCTCCATTGATCAAATTCTTTGGCTTTATAAAATTCATAGGGCGAAGGAGTGTTGATGTCATGTCCTAGTCCAAGCATTAGCAACTCCATTCCTTTCTTCTCTTCTCTAACGCGTGCTCCCTCAGTTGTTAATCCTTAAAGAGCAACATGCTTTGATACCAATTGTAGAGGAATCATTGACACATATGGTCATGCTAGAGGGGGGATGAATAGCGGTTTTGATTTTTCTTCGATTGATTGCATGCGTGATTGTCTCTATAAAAGGGTTAGTGCGTAGCGGAAAATAAAAGCACAAATACAAATACAAAATCACATACAAGCACAAAAATATAATGTGGTTCGAATCTAGGGTTCTTACTCCATGGGTCGAGCTCTAGTGATGCATACCACCACTATCAAACTTCTCCTTCTCGGTATGACACCTAAGGTGAAGAAATCTCTTACAAGGTTCTTACAACAATAAGAAAGAAATACAATTAAATATAATAAGTATACTAAACAATAATCAAATACAAGTAAAGAGAACTTGACAAAACGAACTTGTGATTGCTTGCTTGTTGGTTGTTTTAGAGGGCTCTTGAAGATCTAGAATGCAACAGCAATTCCTCTCCAAAAGTTCCAAAAAAACACTTATGGAAAGCCTACCTTTGAGCTCCATTTAAATCCTCAGTCGAGTTGATTTTCCATCTTCTAGTCGACTGTTCTTACCTAGCAATCGATTGGACGCTTAGCCATTGCCTCACAATGAAATAATCCATGTCAGAAAGTTATCCATCAGTCGACTGTCCTAACTTAGCAGTTGACTGCCATAGTCACTAGTCGACTACCATGGGCTAGCAGTCGACTGCTCAACATTCTGTGCTCTGACGACTTAATTCCAGTCAACTGATCTACCCTAGAAGTTGACTGTTGTGGATCAGTCGACTGATCAACCCTAGTAGTCGATTGCCAGAGCTACAGATCAGTAGTCGACCCTTAGTGGACTACTTGACCAATCGACTAGGGCATAACCTCAATTGACTGCTCCGAGTCAACTAGGTTTTTGAGTGTCAAACATTCAGTCAGTCGACTGGTCCAATACCCTAGTCGACTGGTAAATCTCAACATGAAATTTAACCCAAGTATGATCCCCTCATACTTGATTGACCCCCTAGCCTAGACCTAAGCCTTCTAGCCACCTCCATCAGCCTCACGCCTCTCGAATCCCTTGAGTCCATGACTCTTCATCATTCGCGTTAACCTTCAAGTGCTTCTATCGGCTATGTCATACTAACCGGGTCCTTTGTCAAGGTTCATTTGGACTTATGTCACCAAGACTCATGCTTGGACTTTACAACGTCAAACTTGCACCCTTGGACTTCCTTTCCAAGATCCATTTGGACTTACACCGCTAAGATCCATGCTTAGACTTTATGTCACCAAACCTACCCTTGGACTTTCCCTTTGTCAAGTACCAATGACTTGGACTTTCAATTATCAAGACTATTCTTGGACTTTCCATGCCAACTCCATGTTGAACTTTTCAATTGCCAAAGTTCACTTGGACTTTATATCGTCAAGACTACACACTTGAACTTTTGCTACCAAGACTATACCTTAGACTTTACCATTGACAAGTACCCATGACTTGGACTTTTCCATGACAATCACATTATCAATCCATTTGTCCCCACTCAAGTCTGGTCAATTGTGATCCAGGCCGATTGCACCGATAAGCATGCCCATACATTTGGTGAAATGCACAAAAGCACATAGATCTATGTGGTGGGCTCCAAACCATAGGTGGTTTCGTTGTTTCTTGCACAATGTGAACAACTCTTTCTCTCATTCGGGCTGACATATTCTGAGATTAGACAGGGCTCCCGGGTTCAAGGAGGGAGCGGTGCCTTCTTGTCTGGCCGAACAGGAATGTTCTTCGCTGAGTCACCTTCTTCTTTTCAAGCTCGCTGGGTTTTTTCTAGGTTGATATATTTTTCGGTTTGGCTTAGTAGACTATCATAATCTGGAGAGGATTTCTTCATCAAAGATTGGAAGAAGTCTCCCTCCATCAAGTCTTGTGAAAAGGCATCAACCAGTATCTCTGATGTAGCCGAGGGTACATCCATTGCTACTCGATTAAATCGTTGTATGTATTCCCACAGGGTTCTTGGTGCCTCTGCTTTATAGAAAATAGATTAAAGGTAATTTTGTGATGCCTTTTACTACTGGCAAAATGATAAAGAAAAACAATACTTAGGCTCTTGAAAGATTGGATGGAACCACAAGCAATCTATTAAATCATCTGAGTTGATCCAGTCAAGGTGGTTAGGAAACCCTATATTTAACTCCGTCAATATATTGATGCAGTAAGAAGGCATTTTCGAACTGACTGAGGTGACCTTCCAGATCGATATGTCCATGTACCCCCAACTGCAATGATATGAAGTGTTTAGATAATTTTTCCACTAAAATATTTTGGAGAAAAAAAGTACTCTGACCATCTTGCTCGGGATAATGCTCCTGAAGGTATTCGTCTTGATGTTTGATTTCTTTTGTTTCGCACTTTTGAAAATAAGATTACAGTATATATTATTTTACGAATTCCATAATGACAAATTATCAGTCTTTGATTGCCACGCCATCATTAAATTTCATAATGTAAATATTATTTTTGCTTTTGATGGATATCTGTGCGTCCGTGCGTGAACGAATAAAATAATGAGGAATACATAGTAACTTCGTCCGATCACCCATCTTCGGCCCGAGCAGGTAGTTGCTCGACATCATTGTCGAGCAGATGAATTCTGGCGGATCCGATCGAAATCCAATAGCGATCCAGTCACAGTCGAAGTTAGTCCATGATCTAGCCTGATCGCAGCGACAATCGGGCGCGATGTTACGGACGCGATTGGGCCTCATTTCGGCTTGATCACTGTAGCTACAGGCTTGCTATCGATGGCAAGGACGTCGCTGACTATCTGACAGATTCAGAAATTGACTATAACACACTCGAGGAAAATATTATATATATATATATATATATATATATATATATATATATATATATATATATATATATATATATAGACACACACACACACCATGTGTGATTCCTCCCTGCGCGAATCGCTTTCTATCATTCGATGCCCTTCATCCTTCATCGTCGTTGTCTGATTTGTGCGTCGTCCCTCTCGTGGCGCTCCTCACCACGCGCCGTCCCTCCTTCCCATGCACATTGTAGTCCAATCCATCAGGGTCGCCTACGTCATCCTCTCGCTCTACCGTCATCCGGTCAATCAGATCGCGATCACCAGCTCTGAGGTCGATTCCTGTCACAATCTGACCACGATCCAATCGACACCGAAATCTGGACAGACCGCAGTCGAAATTCTGACGGCGATCCAACCAACAGCCAAATTCCGATCGAATCGCAGTCGGATTCCAATCGAATCGCAACTGGATTTCGGTCGGACCACTGTCAAAATCCAATCGTGATCAGGTGCCGACCGGACCGCGACTAGAATCTGACCGTCCACCGACGATTCCGAGCTGACAATGCTCGAGCGGGAAGGAGTCACGACAATATATGTTACTGTGCATTTCTCATTCATGCACGGGTGTGTAGGAAACGAGTGTGTAACTATATATATAATCCCATGAGCATCCGTGAGTATCTCTATTATCCACCGTCTGATCTACTAGAGTTCAAAGATTGAGCTATAGTGCTCATTCGATCAGACTGTGGATAATGAAGATGCTCACGGGTGAATTATATAGGGGATCATTGCTCATTCTATATATATAAATGTCACTATAACCCAATCTCCTAGGAAATCGTACGATAGATAATGAAAGTGCTCACGGATAAGTTGTGTATCATATTATTTCTCTATATATATATTATAGAAATATTATCCTATATAACTCATCCATAAACACCTATAAATTTATTATCCATCATTCGATTGGATGTGCACTATAATCTAATCCTTGAATTCTAAAAGATTGGACTGTAATAATGAAGATGTTAACAAATGAATTATATTGAATAATATTTCTAATATATATAAAAAGAGAGAGAAAGAAAGATCTTGATACGTTGGATGCTCAAAATGAGTCGGCAACGTGAGCGCTTGAGTGCATGAATAGTATGTTCTTTGTGCATACCACAGTGAAAATATTGTTAATCGTGAGGATCGCTTACGCTAGAATGAAAATCACATTGTCTTGATGCTGTTCCACCAAACCCTTTTCGAGAAAATTATAATATTCTGAAAAGAAGGGACAGAAAGCCAAAGACCGAACGACAAAACCTAATTCCTGATGGGCATTCGCAACAGCACACAAAAGAAGTGCTAAGTGGGCATGGCTGTAGCTAGTACTTAAGCTACTTTCGATGCTAATCTGAACTTCTCAATATTAGGTGAGCCTTTTCACAACGTCGAATCCTAGCTAATTCTTTACTCTTTTTCCATGCTCATTTCCAGCAGCAAATTAAATCTCTCTTAATTAATACTTCCTCAAGCACCAATTATTGAACTCGACTACATACTATTCCACAGAGCACGCAACATCTCCCTGTCCATCTAAAGCTTGATGACGATGCAATAGGAAGGCAAAAGTCGATCAGTCACCGACCGCAGGCTCATCGACGACGTCCACTCACCGTCGTCGTCGTCGTCGTAGCTGACGCAGCCCCTTACTAGCCACCACTTCAGTCTGGCCAGCCAGATCGACGTTCAGTGCTTCTTTACGACTGTAAGATAACCCATCACCTCGTCATTAGTACCCCCATCTCACAGCTGGTCCACATCATATCACCAAATGTGAGCAAAATAAACAATATGTTTATAAATATATTTGGAGATCTAACTCAAAGATATTCCACTATCAAACCACAAAAATACTAAATGGTTTGGTTGCGTTACGATCCAAAACTCGCCTAATATTTTTATGGGCAAGGACCAGAACTGGAAAGCAACATGGGCCAAGGTGCATGGTGATAATGGAGTGCATTGTTGAGCATGCTGTCAATTGCATGGACTTCGATTGAGTGCTGCAGATATTGGATAAGTGCTGCGGAATACTGGAACGAGAAGCAAAGATGATGGATCACAAAAAGTCTTTACGTTGACAATTGGAGCAAGCTATACGCGTCTCATCTTATCTTTGCTTTTGGAAATGGAGACTTTTGCCACTTCTTTTCACAATTTTGGATGATCTGTTGGATGAAACACATATATCCATCCAGTCCGAGCACACGCTATATGATCTGGGTTGCTTGCTCGTTGTTTAATTAATGATTCCAGCTTATATGATGGAGAACATATATTTCACTATTTTCGACCTTGATTGAAGTTTCTCTCCTCTTCTTTTCCTTTTTTTTTTCTTTTTCTTTCGTTTGTTTTGCTGCCTTTTGGTATTTTCCATCCTTTTTTTTTTGCCGATAATGCAAAGTCAAAAAGGTATTTGTACACTATGTAATGAGTCACCATTAATAGAACAGTGAGCGCTTTATGTGCAGTTGCAGAATTGACAGGAGAGAACCGCGGCACTACTTGTTATACTGAAGATAAGTCAAGGCTATTATTCATATATATTATTTATCTCTATTTCTTTTAAATGAGGGGGGAATAATTAAACACACACACACAACTGAAAGATGCAATTCCTGTAGGTAGCTTATTCGTGTGTTCTATAAACTGTTGCCCGCTAGCTACTTGATAGCGGAGCCTATCAAATAGGAGCAGGGCACCCGTCACCATGGCCATTCCTGAAAACAAAAGCTTTCAGGTAAATTGAAGAATCCATTTCATGCAACTGCATGATGGGACCTTGTGCGACTCACTCATGGCAATTTTAAGGTGAACAGAGACAAGACGCCGTATCACTTCGTTCGATCAAACTGCACTGCAACAAAACAATCCTCCAACATTATTCGCACTGGTCTCACGTACACCACTACGAAGAGACAGACAATGCATCTCAGTTTGGATCTTTCTTTTCCAGCTAAAGGTGTGGAAGTGAATGCTCCAGCCCAGGTCCGTGCAAACTAATAGCACTAGTATTTCAAATGAGACAACCACTTTTCAGGATAACCCCATCCAAATGCTGATTTTTTAACAAAAGATGTGGAACTGCAAGGCTGGTAGCACAGTTGATACCGACTTGTGCCATAAGTGGCCAAACAAGTGAGGTTAGGATTCATCACTCGTTCAGGTATGAAACTTGTCTCTGCACAATTAGCAGCAACAAGGAACATGTACTCCATTAACTAGCTAAAGCACTTCCATCTAAAAGTCATGAGGTAGCAACAATGGTGCAACTTGCTAATGTTTGGGGTCACGAGCATCTTTGATTCTGCATGGAGGTGTCCAAACCACACCACCCTGCTTGTAGATTCAAACCTAATATCTTAGAATGTCAAACAACTTCTTCCATCGCAAGGCCACTTGATGAAATTTGTCTTTCTTACTAGAATAGCATAAACACAAACGAAAATAAACAATTTATATGATTTGTCGTACGTAAGCATATCTCCGCACAGGGAATTTGAGTTTGTAAAAATGAAAGAGAAAAGTAGACCGGTCAAGTTGATGCCCACACCTTAGATATTGTTCTTCTCTAACCTTCCTAAGCACTTCTTTTAATATTGATAAAGAAAAGTGAAAAACTTAGGGAGCGTTTGGTCAGTGGAAAATTTTTTATTTTTAGTTTTCATTCTCTTTTTCAAAAAATAGAAAAGGATTTTTTTTGTATTTTGTTTTCCAATTTTTCAGAAAACGTTTATTTATTTTTTAGAAAACGAAGATGAAAACAGAAAATAATTTTTTTATGTTTTCTAGTTTTTCAGAAAATGCTCCTTTATTTTTTGAAAAAATGAAAATGAAAAACGTCAACCAAACATTATTTCTTATATTTTCTCGTTTTCTCAGAAAATAAAAATAAAAAATTTTCTACGAATCAAATGCTCTCTGAGACATTAAAAGTTCTTTCTAAGAAGAAAAGTCTCTTCCCTATATGGTACTTTTGAACCTTCCTAGCCTTCAAACACACACATAAAAAAGACACAAAATTGACAATTTTAGCTCACACGATCAAAAATATAAAACCGTTGATGTTGATCCCAAATCTAGATGAAAAAGATTGGGAGTGATTTTAGGTTGTTAGTCAGTGTCAAATATAGGCAAATATTTTATGAATGAATTCATCAAATATTATATTAAGGTTGAGTTATTTCCCAGAAGAAATGTATTATAAAGTCGACTGTAATTAATATCTCGATAAGAATCATAATATCTCCATGAAAACTAGGTGCATTATTAAATATGAAAGAATTTTTATACTATAGGTTAGATAAGAATAACCATTAAAGAAATACTGATTGCCTTAGATTTAAAATATGGAATATAGGAATATTCCTCGGTAAAATAATAGAGATGATAGATATGATAGTTAGGAAAAAAATTAATATTTTATATTTACAAAAGATAAAATGAGTAAAAGAAAAAACAAAGATAATAAAAAAAAACTCATATTTTAAGTTATGGCATACATAAATAAGTAAAACAATAAATAGAGTATGTATTATCATAGATAGTTCACTAAAAAATGAACTAATATGAGTAATTAAAAAGAAGATATAATTATAGCTCTTAAGACAATGGCGACGAAAGAAATTATTAATACAATTAGCACGTATGCACCTTTAAGTAGAATTAGATTAAAATATCAAATTAGATTTTGAGAGGGTCTAAATGAAGTATTACAATAAATTTTGCTAAACAAATTATTTTAATAGGACGAGATCTAAATGAACACATAAGAGTGAAAAATAAAAAATATGATAGGGTGTTTGTGGGTTATGTGTTTGAAATAAGAACAAAAAAGAAAAAATTATATTAGATTTTGTGATAATATATGAACTTACACTAGTTGATATATTTTTTTCAAAAAAAGAAAAAAAATTACTTGGTTACATTTAAAAGTGAAAATAATAAGTTGTAAATTGATTTTCTTATAGTTAGAAAAAAGAATAGTAAAATTTGTAAAGATTGTAAGGTCATTATTGAAAAGTTTAACTATTAAATGTTGGTGCAATAGGCTCCGAGTAAATATTAACCAAACTTGAGTGGGACTCTAGTAGGATTTTGATGTTTGACGATGGGTTAACAATAGGTTTAACCATTGTTTGACAATATGATTTGACTATATATTGACCATATGACTAGTGAATGATTAGGATATCCAAAGTCAATGGGGGAGATGATTTGGAGGAGATTATCGAAGCAATCGACCTCGGAAGTCCAAGTTTGGATACTTGACATGGAAAGTCCAAGAATGGTCTTGGCAAGAGAAGTCTAAGTTTGGATACTGGCATGGAAAGTCCAAGAATGATCTTGGTCACGTAAGTCCAAGTGTATAGTTTTGGCGGTGAATGTCTAAGTATTGGGGTTTGGTAATGGAAAAGTCCTAGGTGAGGTTTTGGCAGCGTAAAGTCCAAACATGTAGTTTAGTGGGGTAAGTCCAAATGGATCTTGGAAAGGAAGTCTAAGGGTGAGGTCTTTCCAGCATATATAAGTCCAAGCATGTAGTCTTGACTGCGTAAAGTCCAAGCGGACTTTGGCAAGGAAGTCCAAATGTGAGATTTTGACAATGTAAAGATCAAACATGGAGTCTTGGCGGCATAAGTCCAAATGAACCTTGGCAAAGGACTCGGTTAGCATGACATAGCCGATGGAAGCACTTGAAGGCTAGCGCAAAGGGTGAATGAGTCAGTGAGGACTCGAAGGGACCCTGAGAGCATGAGGCTGATGGAAGTGACTAGAAGGCTTAGGTATAGAATAAGGGTGGTCGATCAAGTATGAGAGGATCATACTTAGGTCAAACTTCATATTTGAGAGCCTAGTTTGACTCGAGTAGTCGATTGGGATTATGATCAGTCAATTGATCATGTAGTCAACTGAGATTCGACTGCTCGGCTGTGACTATGACAATCGACTACTAGGGTTTAGCAGTCAACTAGACACTAAACAGTCGACTACTAAGATTGAGCAGTCAACTAGAATTAAGTGACCAGAGCACAGAAGGTTTGGCAGTCGACTGTTAGTTCAAAGCAGTCGACTGATGGCCTAAACAGTCGACTGATGGGCATTAATTTGACATGAATTAAGCTGTTGTGAGGCAACAATACAGTGTCCAGTTGACTGGAAGGCGCAAATCAGCCAGAGTTGCAGCTTTATAATGAGCTTGAGAGGGAGGAGATGGAAGCTGTTTCTTGAAGCTTTTGGAGGAAAAACGCGGTTGCTTTCCAGACCTTCAAAGACATTTAAAGCAACCAAACAATCCAAAGTTCATCTTTGTAAAGTGTTTTTGCATTTGTATTCATTCTTAGCTTATTTTTGTTGCTTCTTCTTGTTGTACTTTTGTATAAAATTATTGTACGAGGTTTCTCTATCTCCGGATTGTTTCCGAAAAGGAGAAGTTGATAGTGGTGTGTGCATCACTAGAGCTCGATCATGGAGTGGGAACCATAAGTTACGAAGCATGTAAAATATCATGTATTACATGTGTTGTGTTCTCTTCTGTTTATTGTTATTTGTATTTTGTATTTCGTTGTGCTAACAACTTGTAGAGACACGAACACGCTAACACAAACGAGCAAAATTGAAAATCACTATCCACCCCCTCTAGTGTAACACTGATCCTCAACAAGTGGTATCAGAGTGAGGACGCTCTTTAAGGATTAACAACCAAGGAAGCAAAGAGCTAGAGGTTAAAGAGAAGAATATAGTTGCCCAAAGATGGATTGGGCTATGACATCAATGCTCCACCCATCTTCGACCGCGAAGATTTTGAGTATTGGAAAGGTAGAATGAAATATTTTCTTACCTATAATTTAGAAAATTGGCTTATCTTGGTAAAAGGGTTCGAAACTCCAATAGACAAAAAGGGAAGAATCTTCAAGAAGAAGAAATGGACAGAGAATCAAATTCAAGATTTCGAGACCAATGAAAAGGTAACCAAAATGTTAATAAATTTGATACCTAATGATATCTTGTCCAAGTTAGGTAGCTATGGGGATGCTAAAGAGTTATTGAGCAAATTGATTGAGTTCCATGAGAATCCCTCACCAACCCAACAAGTAGAGAAGAAGCCCGAAGAAGAGGAATATTCATTCTCCAAAGAGCTTGAGGACTCGGAGGTTGAAAGGGAATCAACATCCAGAGAAGAAGAAGTGGAAGCCATGAAAGCCTCCACTTCAAGGATTGAGGGGGAGTTTAGGTCTTCAACCCCGGAGCTAGAGCAAGATGAATCATCTACCTCCGGACGAGAAGAAGAACAAGCTCAAGACCCATCCATAGGTAACTCAAGCATTTTTCATAAAAATAAAAATCATATAACATGATTGAGTGTAGGGAACAAGGGCATTACAAGAGGAAATATCCAAAATTGACTAAGAAGAAGGTTTCCATGACACCTAAAGTCAAGGAGAAGGTCAAAAAGACTAGAGCCCTAACACGCAAGAGCAAAGAACACATAGTGTGATCCAAGTGTCAATAAAAGGGACATTATCGAAACCAATGTCCTAGGGGGAGGCACCATATCAAGGAAAAGGGAGAGAGCTCAAATGTAGGGGGAGCTCATAAGGCTAAGATAATGGTTAATAATGCAATCTCAAGCTTTAAGAGCAAGAAGCATTGTAAAATACGGAAAAAAAAAATTATATGGATTAACCCTTTAATTAATTGGGTTTAATTAGTGGGTTAATTGGGTCTAATTAGTGATTGGGTTTGAGGATTGGGCTATTGGGCTGAATCCATTGGGCTGAAGCTATTTGGGTTGAAAATGGGCTTGAACTGGATTGGGTCAAAGTAGATTGGGTTGAACTTGGGTTGGTTTAACCGAATCGCTCAAACGGCATTTAAAAACAGGGTCGGAAACTCGCGATCAGCATTACTCCTTCCGCGATCTCTCTGTTTCTCTCCTCCGCATTGCTTTTCTTTTCGCCGCGCGATCATTTCGTTCCTCCTCAGCTCGTCGGCGTCCCGGTGAGAGTAGTCAACGGCGCCACCACCATGGCTGCTCTCCGGCCGAAGATCAGTGGGACCTCGCTTAGGGGATCTCGGCGATACCTTCGGTGGACGGACGGTGTTGTCGCCGCAGCAGCGAGCTGCCGATCGAGGTTTTTCGTTTTGTCTAGGGTTAGCATTCATCGTTGATTTCCCTGAGTTCTAGCTGTGGGTTCTCGTCTAAGGTTGATCTATGGTTTTGGGCAGTGTTTTGGAGATGGGATTTCTCTGGTGAACAGAGGTTAAAGGAAGGGGGATTGCCGGTGGAGAGCTAAGCCCGGTAAGCTTCGAGTTCTCTTTGTTTTCCTATAGTAATTGTTGTATTGTTTGTGGTTTTTGTCCGATGGCGATCTGCTCGAGTTATCATCGCCAGAGTAGTTTGTTGATCGGGCGATTTGCTTTATCGCTGATTGGTTAGATCCGTGTTGTGGTCAGGTTGGTTGTCTTCGTTTTCCTTTGATCACGAGTTGCTGCTATTTTGGATTCCGACGACAGTCATTTTCACACCATCAGATCAAATGAGGGAGGAGCTCGGTTTCACCTTCTGCTGACCTTGATGTGCAAGTGGCAGCGCTGGTGTTAGCGATGTTTTAGCCGGTGGATCCACAGCAAGAGAGAAGGGAAACACAAATCCGACACAGTCCATTTGGAGGTGGAGGTATGTGAAGCCACCAATAAATTCCTTATGATTTAATTATCAGATGTCTGATATTGTGAATTTGGAGGTTGTCTTCAGTTCATTTGGATTGAGCAAGTTAGATTCGTTGGAGGGAATCAAGAAGTTGTGGTTGATTGCAACGGGTAAAGGTAGGCCCTGAATTGTATGTTATACATTGGATGTGTGATTAGAGTAACTAACTCTTGAAAGAGAATGCACAATTGTGTTGCTGGAATTATTGATCAGTGTGTAAATCATGAGTAGATTTTGGTTAATGTCATGGGATTTACTTGCAGTTAATAGTTGGGCAAATCATATTCCATCAAGTGGATTAAGAGGCTATTAGTGATCGAAGCGGAGATTAGTTTCAGGACTTTGATTAGTGATGGATGCTCGTACGTGTGGACAGTCATCATGTCAGGTGGGTAATATCTACCTGGTCCGGTAGTTTTGATCAAATTCCAGTGCATGAATTTGGACTTATGCTATTACTTTGATCTTAGATCCACTCTTATTTAATCATATGCTTGTACTGCCTTGACCTTTGAGATATATACTCTGTTACTTCATTGATTATCTAGCACGGATAGGAACTATAAACCCTATTATTTGTTAGCTGATGGATGTTCAGTAAGTACAGGTGGTTAGGGTTATCTTTGTGACCTCAGATTGGGTTAATGTGTTACATCACTAGGGTTAGGTGATGGATTGAATTATGGAGTTGTTTGTTATATCATACCCGTATTAGTGGTGCATCTATGGTGGATCTAGTTGTCTGTGCATAGATAAGTATGTGGTTGTCAGTATGTGACCATGGACTAGAGGTCCTAGCGTGATGGTATATTCATTATGGATTGTGTGCCTGTGTATGGTTATATGGACGGTCGATAGTATCTCGCTGCTGACTAGAGGTCTTAGCGTGATTGACTGTCAGATGTGTATGACTCTTTGTGCGATAGGGAGAGTCTTGTAGAGTGCAGTCCTTGCATAGTTGACTATTGGTTGACCAGTGTTGGTGCAATCGGCCCAGGTTGACTCGAGTTTGACTCGAGCAATACCTTGATGGTATTTTGATGATAGACAAAACTCATGACATGAGATTATCATGGGAAAGTCCAACATGGTGTTGGCATGGAAAATCTAAGCATGGAGCTTGGTGTGGAAAAGTCCAAAGCATTGCGAAGCCGTGCGCTTGGTGCTTGGTGAGAAATGCATTGCGAAGTCGTGTGCTTGGTGCATGTGGGAAGTCTTGAGGACTTGGTAAGTTCACTAGCCCTTGAGTCGGTGAAGGATGGCATTACGAAGTCGTGCGCTTGGTGCATCCGAGGGACCGCCAGACGGGAAGCGAATGGAGTGAGCCCAAAGGGAAGCATACTTCGAGGGCAGGAGACGCGAAGGACGGCGTTGCGAAGTCGTGCGCTTGGCGAATCCGAGGGACGTAGGCCGAGGGAATAGAGCTTCGGTGGGAACTCCATGAAGGATGATGTGGACTTGGCCAAGTGGCTAAGACTGAGTGTCGGAGGCTCAAACTTGATGTTTGAGGTTTACCCGACGGTCGAATGCTCAAACAACTTGGTGTTTGAGGTTTTGCCCGATTTCAGTCGACTGGCATAGGTGCCGGTTCGACTGGTCCAAGTCGACTAGGGTTCGACTGGTGTAAGGCTAGGGTTTTGTGGCGCGATCGCCATGGATCGTAGTCGATGTCGATGCCGATGGCGGCGCCGATCGATAGCGACGGCAGGATGACGCGAGGGATGACAATGATGATGGAAATGTCGTGAGCACGTAACGCCCGTAGCGATCGGGCGGCGATCGACTACTAGGTCCGATCGCGCCATGGATGGCGATCGGCGGTAGGTGATCCGTTGGAACTTATCCGACGTGGATCTGGCCGTTGTGAGACAACGGCTACAGGGGCAGTCGATTGGGGTCTTTTGACAGTCGACTGCTAGGCGCAATGTCACGCTCCGGGGGCCTATTCGCCATCCAAATGATGGAGGAGTCCCTTAGTGACAATATTCATAAACACAATGCTGGAACCAGATCTGGTTAAACTCCGAAATAATATAGAAGTATAATTATTTTATGGATCACATGCATGCACGACTAAGTATCAATTTAATTAAAAGTAAAATACATTTTTTTATACTAAATCCAATTTCGACAAAATCCAAAATGCATAAACAAAATACGATAACAACAAAAGAAAAATCGAACGATATCTCGATCGAATGCTGTGGGACCAGTATGGCTAGGGACTCTCTTAGCGACGCAATGGTAAGTCAACTGGACTCGTCCTCTATCAGCTAACCTGGAGGATAGGAGAAGAGGGGGTGAGTACAACCACTAAGTGGGTGGATAGAATAAAGTGCATAATCATAATGGACATAATGGATAGTTGGACATAATGAACATAATGAAAGTCAAAGAAACCAACTAGAGTAACGGAGTATAGTATCAGATTACCGCCACTAACACGACAGCAATATAATAAATACATCTATAACACATAACCAACTACAAATCTACAAGTAATGAATATCAAGAAACCGCGACAAAGCCTCGGCTCTCGAGGTAATGCAAAGAGGTACTATCTACTAACTACCACGAACGAGACTCGTGGGTCGACAAGCAAAATACGAAGTACTGTCTATGGAGTGTAGGCCATACTAGCAGGAGTAAGGTCATCAGACCAAATATAAGATGTATCCTATATGCATGTCAATCATATGCAACAACCAAGACAGCAACCAAAATGCAGCAAACACAAACAAATGCAATCCATGCGATGCAAATGACATGGTCACCCCTGACGCCAGTCAGCCGCCTCACACGCGATGGTGAGCCCGAGTGGGTAGGGCTATGACAACTGTGCACTCTGCCATCACTGCTCCTGAGTGATCGAGTGGACAGGATGCTGTCGGAGTACACCTATCCTCCTATCCCAAACAGAGTGGGGGAGCAAAGCTCTCATCTCTCGGTGTCGTAGACCAGAGGAGGGATCCCTGCCCGCTACCATGCTGCATCACAGCTACCCATGAGCGGACCAGCGGAGCCTGATAGAGCAACTGCACACACCCTCCTGATGTACCACTAACCCATGAGTGGCAGTGTATGCAGGCCATGTAACTGGCTGCAGGCTCACTACAAAGGAGTCGCTGCTTGCCAGCATGCAATCATGCAAGATGGTGCATGTCCCTAAAGCATGTAACACCAACCAATATACGTCTCCAAATAATATGTACAAAAAAATGAGTACATATCTATGACCTAGGTATACAGGGAAAGTATATCTAAAAGCTAATCAAGTGTATGTCACAACTCCTAGAATAAATACATCAAGGTAGTAAAACATAGGGTTCCAACCCTTCTAACATGAACACCTATCACGACTATTAAGATCATACACCTTCTCATAACCCATCGAGACGATCAAGTCTAAATTATACCATTCCTACCAATTCAATCATGCATGCTACAACATGCTACTACGAACAGGTCTCGCGGGTACTTAAGATGTAAGATAGTCATTTAGCTACAACCAATATACGATTCCAATTATCACTAACTCCGAACGGATAATACTAGAGTATGACTTTACGATAAGTCATCTCATCCATGATTGAGAAATACGATCAACCTCAGATATACAAAGCAACCATAGAGAAAACTCTACAGTAAACTTTCTCATCTACAAATGAGAGACTTAATTGACAACCGAAATATGAGAAACGGTATATACCCTCTAAGGATCATATCACCTCTGATAGTTCAATCACAATATCCACCGAACCAATAAGTAGATCAAACCTATACCAACAACATCTACCAATAAGCATGTCCGAATTATTATGTCTAGGACTCCAACACCTAGGGTTATATCATTGTCGTTTCATTCCTTAGATTTGCTCCTAAGAGATAACCTCATCTAAATTATGCTGTCTCTACAGCAATTGGATGTCCCTATACCAATGAGCACGTCTGAGTTATTACACCTAGGATTCTACTAATGTTGTTTTATTCCTGAGATTTGCTCCTACGTAATCACCTCACCTAAGTTATATTATCTACAGATCTCAATCATGGTATCAATCGCAACAATACATAACCAAATTTATTCCTGAGATCCGCCCCTACGGAATCACCTCACCCAAGTTATACTATCTACTAGTCTCAATCATGGTATCAATCGCGACAATACATAACCAAATAAGCATTTAACCAGGATGTCCAATAATAACAGCAAAAACACATTAATGGAGATCAATAGCTGAAACTAATTACTGTATAACCAAGGAGGTCATGCCAGGACAAAGTCAAGTCAATACTAAATAAAGCATCAGATGCCTATATATATATATATATATATATCCTAAACTACGTAAGCCATGTAGTCATGTCATCATGCACTAGGATCTAGAGAATCAAAGAACCTATATGTGTACCTTCTACGAATTTATCTATTTTAGTCATATTATCCTACTAGTCTAATCCTAATACTAGTCCAACAATTAAGAGGTAAACATTTACCGATAGTACCTAATCATTTCTATCTCAATGATAACTAACTGCGTATAACAGTAATAGCAATTTATAATCATATGCTAATCAGAACCCAAAGAACCTAAAAATTCCACAGTCTATCAGATATAAGGTTAAAACAACGCTAGACAAATCACAAAGTGAAAATATGATACCAACCTAAGTAAATAGCATAACCAATATAACCAATATAAATATGCACTAAATTCTGAAATTGTAGAATCCACCCACCTGAATCGTAGAATATCTAAACAAATCTCCATGCCCGGAAGACTATCCCGAATCAAGGTCCTCACGCAGATTCCATCTCACCCAGCTTCTTAATATGCTTAACATCCTAGTTAAGCCTCAATTACACCACCTCTTTGTCCACCTAACTCCGATTACTTGATCCGCAATAGGAAATCAGATTAGAACCAATGAAGCTGAATCGAGAGCAAGATCCAATTTCGATCGCCCTCAGCACCCGACATCCGCATGGAAAACCTATTTCTCTCCGTGATCAATTATTCTTCAAGATCCATATTCAAAAGGCCAGAGTGGTCAGTCAGCAATGGTGCTCACAGTCGAGGGACTGTCAACACTCGATGCCATCGGATCTACTAAGTGCAGCCAAGGAAGGTCGTCAGAGTGCAATTGACGATCATCACAGCCGGAGGAAGACGATGGCATCCACAGCAAGAATGCCGACAGTGGGAAACAGTCCAGCGTGCAATCTTCGACTGCAACCGTCGGTGGCTGGCAGGAATCAGTACAGCACGCGATCGAAGAGCTAAAGGGCAGCAAGATGGACCAGCAATCAGAGGAAAAGAGGTCGTCGACAACCACGACGAGGCTCACAACGGCTAGGGCGTTGCTTGTTGTTGTCGAGATCAAAATAAGAAAAAGGCGGTGACATACGATGTGGCTGCGGATGCGAGGAGAAGAAGGAACGGTGCTGGCGGGCTGGATCGCGCGAAGGGGAGCGGCGACGAACTAGGTCATGGGCATTCGATGCACAAGGACGGCAAAAGCTAGGGCGAGCTCGAGCGGCGATGTCTGTGTGGCTGACCGAGACCAGCGACGACGATTGGCCGGGCATGGGGAAAAAGAGGGGCGGCGGCGGACTGTGACAGCACAGGGAAGAAGGTGGCCGGGTTGCTCGAGCTCGCGAGAAGATGAGGTGCGGCGGCGTCGATGGGGAGATGTGGAAATTGGGCACGGGGAAAGGAAACAGGGCAAAGAAAATAAAACCTAGCTTCGTTGAATTAATCAACGTGATTAATCCCCCCTTTTATAACTAAGCTTGATTAATCAATCTGATAAACTTGATTAATTATTTTAACTGAGTCCTATCAATTTTTATCCCAAAATTAAATAACTAAATTCCTTTTAATAAAATAAATATATTTTATTTCATTTATCTCGTTTTTAAATTATATTATTATTATATTATATTATTTTAATTTTTATTTAATTAATTTTTTTTCCCGATATATTACATTCTCCCCCACTAATAAAAATTACTTAATATACCCAAATAAAGGTATCCTATTTGTTTGTCGTTCTTCTACTCTAAGTATTTTTTTCATCAGAATCCCATTACTATATACAACCTTAATCCATCATACGATCAACATTTTTTGTATTTAGAATATAATCTGGAACTCCAACTATATCATTCACAATATAAATAAACTAAGTACATACTTCCATGTACTTCAACGGTTAGGTAAGCCTAAGTGTCTTATCACTCTTCCAACTTATTCTAATATCTTCACATCTCAAATTGTTAGATCTTAAACTTCTCTGTGGTTTATGAGCCCACCATATTTCCGCTGTACAACTCTGATCCATATCTCAATCGGTTATTAGTCTTCTCAACTTCAGTAAGTGTGAGATCTAGTGCATTTATGTTGGGTTTCTATATATCAAAATCTTTTACTCTAAGTACACAGTAGTCTAATCTAAAGTCAACGTATGACTATAAAATCCAAAGACGACTCCTTTACTTCGTAGCGGGATGCTAGAATCTCCCTTGGTAGTGTCATTATAACTAACCTACAAGGTTGAGGTATCAGAATTCTACTAAGAATTATTGAGATATAAAGGAAATGTGAACTATCCGTATATCAGCTAGAATAGGATAAACCAGAATGATACCTCATATACCATACCCATCGGCTCACTGAGTCATCTCGATCAGTATGACTCGACCTAGTGTCTCTCGATAGATACTAATAGAGGATTCAAACATCCTAATCCGAATCTGGGTTGCAAGACCATGGACAACCTAGAACATACAATCGTAGTCCTAAACTCCTTAATGAGGAGAAATTTTAAAAGTCGATTAAATTTCTCCACTGTAATCCATGATGCTTCAATCACCTTGCTTACGATTCAAAAACTCTCGTTAACAACTTATACCAACAGAGATCAGAGTATACTCTCTCTCAAAGTCTCTCGAAATAGTATCAAAGTGATACTCTGCTCCACGAAATCATCAGCTGCATTTTCCACCATGTGTTGGCCTGATCTTGTAAGTGATACACTGCAAGCTCCATCTTCTCTGCATCCCTGCAAGTTATGTATCCAAACGAACCTTCTAGATTGTCCATCTATGCATGAGCAATCCATGGACCGATATCCCCTAACATAAAGTAAAACAGCCCTTCATCGTTTTGGTCAGTGTAGATATACACGCCTTATCTATGAACAAATCACTGGTAGTAGGGACTGATACTCTCTGAGGGGTTACCTCTTTGACCTCCAAACGGGTGGCTAGCGAGTATAACCCTAGCCTCTTAATTCGACATCAGTTGACACCTCTAAAGAGTCTACGTTTTCCAACCTCAAGGGTAGGTCCCGTAGCATCCATAGGTCATTTCCGAGGTCGACCTCATCCACAACCATGAGTAGGAGAAATTTCACTAGGTAGCATTTCCTACAATGAGCAAATAAGTAAGTATCTAACAAAACATAATGACAAATTCCTATTACATGAGGAAAGTACAGTGTGTAACGCCCGTAAAATTTCTAACAATTTTATAAGAATTTTTGGCATGATTATAATGGGCTTTATGTGGGCTCTTTCAAAAATAAAAGAAAAGGAGCCAAAAAGAATGCAAGGCCTAGGAATTGAACCCCAAACCTCTAGAGATAGCTAAGCCCTAAACATGCATCCAATAACCAAAAGCCCAACAGGGTTGTACTATTAGAGGAATATGGGAAATTATAGTTAGGGGTAATGGAGACTAAGGGACTCTTCAAATGAATAAATAGGGGGAATGAGGAGACATAAGCAACCAAATTGCTCTTCTCTTCTTCTCATCTTCTTCCTCACCGAAATCCATTCCTCTCCCTTTCATCCTTTGTCCGAAACCTATCCAAGCAAGAGGAAGGCTAAGTTGGCATCCCTTAGGTTATCTTCCGACCAAAAAAAAAGCAAAGCGAAGGATGTAAGTATCCCCCTCACCTGCATACAAGTAGTTTTCGTTTGATGTGTTTGTGTTAATCCTCTTGAAACCATTCGGCCAAGACCTTGTTTGAGTTTTTCCATGAAGATCCATGCCATATCTTGTATGAACATGATGAAGATGGGATGCTAGATGGATTAGGTTAAGTGTTTTACCTTAAAAACCCAAGGGACCATTCGGCCAAGACCTTGGTTGAGTTTTTCCATGAAGATCCATGTCATATCTTGTATGAACATGATGAAGATAGGATGCTAGATGAATTAGGTTAAGTGGTTGAACCTTTATGATCTTTAAAACCATTCAGCCAAGCCCTTTAGACCCCTATGTGTTCTCTTTATAGATAAGTTCATGCTATGTTTGATGGTAAAAGAAGATAACATGATGTTTGGTTAACCTAGATATTAAGTGGATGAACTTCTAGGCCTTGGACCATTCGGCCAAGCCACTTTATACCCTTATATGTTTTTTTTTATGTCATGCTATAGCCAAGTTCATGCTATGTTTTGATGGTAAAAGAAGATAACATGATGTTTAGTTAACCTAGATTTAAGTGGATGAACCCTAAGCCTTGGACCATTCGGCCAAGCCACTTTAGACCCCTATGTGTTCTTTTTTTTTTATGCCATGTTTAGATGAGCTTAGGCTAAGTTTTGATGCTAGATGAAGATAACATGTTCTATGCTAGGTTTTAAATGAGTTCATGCCATGTTGATGTTAGAAGAAGGTAACATGTTCTATGCTATGTTAGAGATAGGTTCATGCTATGTTTTGATGGTAAATGAAGATAACATGTTGTTTGTTTTAACCTAGATTTAAGTGGATGAACCTTTAGGCCCCTTGAACCATTCGGCCAAGTCCATCTAGACCCCTAAGGTGTCCTTCTATGCTATGTTTTGGATGAGTTCATAATGACTTTTGGTGTTAGATGAAGATAACATGCTCTATGCTAGGTTTTAAATGAGTTTATGCCATGTTTGATGTTAAGAGAAGATAACATGTTCTATGTCATTCTACAGATAAGTTCATGCTATGTTTTGAGGGTAAATGAAGATAACATGTTGTTTGGTTAACCTAGAGTTAAGGGGTTGAGCCTCATGTCCTTTAAACCCATTCGGCCAAGGTTCAATTAAAACCCTAAGTGCCCTCCCATGCCATGCTTTATGTGTTAAAGAACTAACCTGTGGTTAGTTAGACCATATATAAGTGGTTTGGTGTTTAAAACTTTGATAGAACTCCATGAAGTTTAGGTCATTCCATGTATACTTGTTCCTGATGTTTATACCTTATGCCATGGTTATATGTGTGTGATGTTGTGATCATGTTATGCTTATTACCTCGTAATTGTATGAATGTATGATGTTTTATAAAGAAGGAACATGATATGCATGAAAAGAATATGATATGCTACGAAGAAGAAATATGTTATGAAAGTCATATGATATGTTATGAAGAAGAAGTATGTTATGATATGAAGAAGAAAAACCTGATATGCCATGATAAGGAATATGATATATTTATGAAATAAAATATGATATGTTATGATAAGAAGCATGTATGTATTTTACTTTCTGCATGGCTTGTACCAGGACCCTAACAAGGTCCAAAGGGATGGGCTCCTAAGTTGCCCTAGGTCGACGGACTAAGATCAGGCCTAGGATGGGCTTCTATGTTATGATGATGGCCCCTAGGTCAACGGACTAAGATCGGGCCTAGTAACCTAGTAGGTTCGAGATTAGCTGCCTCGGGTCTATTTAGGGATGCGCGCTATGATGATGATGATGTGGTACAATGTCGGGCCCAATATGTTGAGAGTTATTTTCAAATACTTATGATATGTGTTTTCAAAGAGCATCCTGCATATATGTTTACATGCTATGTTTGTTATGTTTTATATGTTTACATGCTATGTTTGTTATGTTATATATGGTTACATGCTATGTTTGTTATGTTTTATATGTTTACATGCTATGTTTGTTATGTTATATATGTTTACATGCTATGTTTGTTATGTTATATATGCTTACATGCTATGTTTGTTATGTTTTATATGTTTACATGCTATGTTTGTTACGTTATATATGTTTACATGTTATGATGGATATGTTATATATGTTTACATGCTATGTTTGTTATGTTATATATGTTTACATGTTACGATCGTTACGTTATATATGTTTACATGTTATGATTGCTATGTTAGATATGTGTTTACATGTTACATGCCTGCTTACGATGTTGTATGTCTACATGTTATTGCCTGCTTATGTCTATGTTGATACATTTATGTTATGTTAGCTTATGTTATGATGTTATCTCATGTTATGCTTACGTAAGGTTTTGTGAGTAGGACAGGATCTTACTAAGCCTATATGCTTATAGTTTATGTTTCCTTGTACTGCAGATAAGGGTAAAGAGTGGATAAACTAAAGGGAGCAGCAGGAGGGGCAAAGTGTGTGTGGTAGTGGCATGGTGGAGGAGATCTGTTATGTTATTTATGCATGTTTTCCCTAAGATGATTTAGCTTATGAATTGAACTAAGTACTTATGAACTGATGATGTATGTTCTATGTTAAGAAGAAGTATCTATGAAATGACGATGCATGTTTATGTTTAAAAGAGAAAAAAAATGTCTAAAGTCTTCCGCTGTAAGAAGTACGATATGTGTAGTCTTCCGCTGTAATGTAATGTATGTATGTAGGATCGCGTCACGCGCCGCGCCTCCGGACCCTTGGAAAAAGGGCGGGCGTGACACAGTGACCACTAAAGATGACTACTTTTCCTATAGCTCAGAGATGTCCTTCAGCTTGCCTGGTCCCAAAACACAAAAGTTCAAAAATCAAAAGACAAGAAAACCTCGAAACACAAAACCCACAAACCGAAATTGCAAACCTAAGCTCTGATACCAATAAAATTGTCATGCCCCGGGGGCCTATTCGCCATCCAAATGATGGAGGAGCCCCTTAGTGACAATATTCATAAACACAATACTGGAACCAGATCTGGTTAAACTTCGAAATAATATAGAAATATAATTATTTTATGGATCGCACGCATGCACGACTAAGTATCAATTTAATTAAAAGTAAAATACATTTTTTTTACACTAAATCCAATTTCGACAAAATCCAAAATGCGTAAACAAATTACGATAACAACAAAAGAAAAATCGAACGACATCTCGATCGAATGTTGTGGGACCATCATGGCCAGGGACTCTCTGAGCGACGCAATGGTAAGTCAACTGGACTCGTCCTCTATCAGCTAACCTGGAGGATAGGAGAAGAGGGGGTGAGTACAACCACTCAGTGGGTGGATAGAATAAAGTGCATAATCATAATAGACATAATGGATAGCTGGACATAATGAACATAATAAAAGTCAAAGAAACCAACTAGATTAACTCAAACCTCAGAGTATCTGTATCAGTCCGCCACTAACTGAGACAACAATATAATAAATACATCTATAACACATAACCAACTGCAAATCTACAAGTAATGAATATCAAGAAACCGCGACAAAGCCTCAGCTCTCGAGGTAATTCAAAGAGGTACTATCTACTAACTACCACGAACGAGACTCGTGGGTCGACAAGCAAAATATGAAGTACTGTCTATGGAGTGTAGGCCATACTAGCAGGAGTAAGGTCGTCAGACCAAATATAAGATGTATCCTATATGCATGTCAATCATATGCAATAACCAAGACAGCAACCAAAATGCAGCAAACACAAACAAATGCAATCCATGCGATATGCATGCGATGCAAATGACATGGTCACCCCTGACGCCAGTCAGCCGCCTCACACGCGATGGTGAGCCCGAGTGGGTAGGGCTATGACAACTGTGCACTCTGCCATCACTGCTCCTAAGTGACCGAGTGGACAGGATGTTGTCGGAGTACACCTATCCTCCTACCCCAAACAGAGTGGAGGAGCAAAGCTCTCATCTCTCGGTGTCGTAGACCAGAGGAAGGATCTCTGCCCGCTACCACGCTGCATCACAGCTACCCGTGAGCGGACCAGCGGAGCCTGATAGAGCAACTGCACACACCCTCTTGATGTACCACTAACCCATGAGTGGCAGTGTGTGCAGGCCATGTAACTGGCTGTAGGCTCACTACAAAGGAGTCGCTGCTTGCTAACATGCAATCATGCAAGATGGTGCATGTCCCTAAAGCATGTAACACCAGCCAATATACGTCTCCAAATAATATGTACAAAAAAATGAGTACATATCTATGACCTAGGTATACAGGGAAAGTATATCTAAAAGCTAATCAAGTGTATGTCACAACTCCTAGAATAAATACATCAAGGTAGTAAAACCTAGGGTTCCAACCCTTCTAACATGAACACCTATCACGACCGTTAAGATCATACACCTTCTCATAACCCATCGAGACGATCAAGTCTAAATTATACCATTCCTACCAATTCAATCATGCATGCTACAACATGCTACTACGAACAGGTCTCGTGGGTACTTAAGATGTAAGATAGTCATTTAGCTACAACCAATATATGATTCCAATTATCACTAACTCCGAACGGATAATACCAGAGTATGACTTTACGATAAGTCATCTCGTCCATGATTGAGAAACACGATCGACCCCAGATATACAAAGCAACTATAGAGAAAACTCTACTGTAAACTTTCTCATCTACGAATGAGAGACTTAATTGACAACCGAAATATGAGAAACGGTATATACCCTCTAAGGATCTTACCACCTCTGATAGTTTAATCACAATATCCACCGAACCAATAAGTAGATCAAACCTATACCAACAACATCTACCAATAAGCATGTCCGAATTATTATGTCTAGGACTCCAACACCTAGGGTTATATCATTGTCGTTTCATTCCTTAGATTCGCTCCTAAGAGATAACCTCGTCTAAATTATGCTATCTCTACAGCAATTGGATGTCCCTATACCAACGAGCACGTCTGAGTTATTACACTTAGGATTCTACTAATGTTGTTTTATTCCTGAGATTTGCTCCTACGTAATCACCTCACCTAAGTTATACTATCTACAGATCTCAATCATGGTATCAATCGCAACAATACATAACCAAATTTATTCCTGAGATCCGCCCCTACGGAATCACCTCACCCAAGTTATACTATCTACTAGTCTCAATCATGGTATCAATCGCAACAATACATAACCAAATAAGCATTTAACCATGATGTCCAATAATAATAGCAAAAACACATTAATAGAGATCAATAGCTGAAACTAATTACTGTATAAACAAGGAGGTCATGCCAGGACAAAGTCAAGTCAATACTAAATAAAGCATCAGATGCCTATATATATATATATATATATATATATATATATATATATATATATATATATATATATATATATATATATATATATATATATATATATATATATATATATATATATATATATATATATATCCTAAACTACGTAAGCCATGTAGTCATGTCATCATGCACTAGGATCTAGAGAATCAAAGAACCTATATGTGTACCTTCTACGAATTTATCTATTTTAGTCATATTATCCTACTAGTCTAATCCTAATACTAGTCCAACAATTAAGAGGTAAACATTTACCGATAGTACCTAATCATTTCTATCTCAATGATAACTAACTACGTATAACAGTAATAGCAATTTATAATCATATGCTAACGGTAACCCAGCAACCTAAAAATTCCACAGTCTATCAGATATAAGGTTAAAACAATGCTAGACAAATCACAAAGTGAAAATATGATACCAACCTAAGTAAACAGCATAACCAATATAACCAATATAAATATGCACTAAATTCTGAAATTGTAGAATCCACCCACCTGAATCGTAGAATATCTAAACAAATCTCCATGCCCGGAAGACTATCCCGAATCAAGGTCCTCACGCAGATTCCATCTCACCCAGCTTCTTAATATGCTTAACATCCTAGTTAAGCCTCAATTACACCACCTCTTTGTCCACCTAACTCCGATTACTTGATCCGCAATAGGAAATCAGATTAGAACCAATGAAGCTGAATCGAGAGCAAGATCCAATTTCGATCTCCCTCAGCACCCGACATCCGCATGGCAAACCTATTTCTCTCCGTGATCAATTATTCTTCAAGATCCATATTCAAAAGGCCAGAGTGGTCAGTCAGCAATGGTGCTCACAGTCGAGGGACCGTCAACACTCGATGCCATCGGATCTACTAAGTGTAGCCAAGGAAGGTCGTCAGAGTACAATTGACGATCATCACAGCCGGAGGAAGACGATGGCATCCACAAAGAAGAATGCCGGCGGGGAAATACCCAACAGGCAATCTCGATCGCGAATCTTCGGTATCGGTGGGAATCAAGATAAAGACGCGATCGAAGAGCTAAAGGGCAGCAAGATGGACCAACAATCAGAGGAAAAGAGGTCGTCGACAACCATGACGAGGCTCACAACGGCTAGGGAGTTGCTTGTTGTTGTCAAGATCAGAAGAAGAAAAAGGCGGCGGCATACGATTTGGCTGCGAACGCGAGGAGAAGAAGGAACGGTGCTGGCGGGCTGGATCGCGCGAAGGGGAGCGGCGACGAACTAGGTCATGGGCATTTGACGCACAAGGACGGCGAAAGCTAGGGCGAGCTCGAGCGGCGGTGTCTGTGTGGCTGACCAAGACCAGCGACGATGATTGGCCGGGCATGGGGAAAAAGAGGGGTGGCGGCGGACTGCGACAGCACAGGGAAGAAGGTGGCTGGGTTGCTCGAGCTCGCGAGAAGATGAGGTGCGGCGGCGTCGATGGGGAGATGTGGAAATTGGGCACGGGGAAAGGAAACAGGGCAAAGAAAATAAAACCTAGCTTCGTTGAATTAATAAACGTGATTAATCCCCCCTTTTATAACTAAGCTTGATTAATCAATCTGATAAACTTGATTAATTATTTTAACCGAGTCCTATCAATTTTTATCCCAAAATTAAATAACTAAATTCCTTTTAATAAAATAAATAAATTTTATTTTATTTATGTCGTTTTTAAATTATATTATTATTATATTATATTATTTTAATTTTTATTTAATTAGTTTTTTTCCCCGATATATTACACGTGAAAACAGCTCGATGCAGGTTATAAAAGGAACTCGAGATGGAGGTTTTTGCCATGCCTTTTATTAAGCTATTGGAGGGGAATTGTTGCTACATTCCAGACCTTCAAGAGCCATCTAAAGCAAGGGACAAGAAAGCGATCAAAGCAATTGTGTAAAAGTTCTCTTTTGTATTGTCTTTGTATTTCTTCTTGTATTTCATATTACTTGTTGTAATACCTTGTGAGAGGTTTCTCCACCTCCGACGTGTAGTCGAGAAGGAGTTTAGTTAGTGTCGTGCACATAACTAGAGCTCGGTGAGCTCGCCCGTGGAGTAGGAACCATTCGGTTCCGAACCACGTATATGTTTGTGTATTGCTTGTGATTGTTATGTGTTGTTAGTATTGTTATTATCATTGTTATTCCGCTGCGCTAACAACAATCGTAGACAAGCAACACAACTAAAACGAGCAAATTCCACCATCCAATGACAAAGGGCTATTCACCCCCCTCTAGCCGGCCGAACGATCCCCTACAAGTGGTATCAGAGCCAAGGTCACTCTTCAAGGACTAACCACTGCGAGAGCACTATAAGATGGCCGGCTACAACCTCCAACCACCAAAATTCGAAGGAGATCTCCTATGGTGGAAAAGAAAAATGGAGGTATACCTAGAAACCGATTTTGATTTTATGCTAATCTTAGAAAACGGTTTCAAATTGCCTAGGGATGAAAGAAATAGGCAAATTGAGAAGTCAAAGTGGACTCAAGACCAAATAAAGGACTTCGAGATAAATCACAAGGTAATCGAATTACTTAGTGATTTGATACCTAATCATATTTGGTCTAGATTGGGTGACTATAGGGATGCAAAGGAATTATGGGAGAGGATAATGAAATTTCAAGAAAATTTCCAACCGGCACAAGTAGAGGAAGATGTCATGGAAGAAAGTCCATCCACATTTGAAGATGTTGATGATTTGGTGGAGACCTCCACCTCTAGCATTGAGGGGGAGGAAAGGATTTCCATTCCGGAGCAAGATCAAAATGAAGCTTCTACCTCCAGAAGAAGTGAAGAGGCCTCCACCACCTCCCTAGGTAACTCAAGTATTATAATTTTGAATAAAGATCATATAATATGCTTTGAGTGTAGGGAGAAAGGGCATTACAAGAGAAAATGCCCTAAATTGGCTAAGGAAAAGGCATCAACACCAAAAGTCAACCCAAAGTCAAAGGATGTCGGAGTCCCCTCATTTAAGAGCAAAGAGCACATTGTGTGCTTCAAATGCAACCAAAGAGGGCACTACCGAAGCCAATGCCCTAGGGGGAGGAAGAAAGGGCAAGAAGGTGTATTTCAAGTAGGGGGAGCTTCAAAAGCTAACCCTAAGGTACATTTAGTTAATCCACCTTCAATTCCTAGAATTAAAAAGCATGCTAAAAATTATTTTAGCTCTCTTGTTATTATCAATGAAAAGCATGCTAGGAGAAACAATAAGGTTTATTGCTTAGGTGCTAAGCATGTTAGTCTCTCTAAGGACAAACCTAGGACTCAAAACACTAGACTTATTTTACCTAAAGAGTCCATTAGGAGAATTGAAAAACATCTAGGCATTAACCCTAAGAAGGGTAGACACATGCCTAAGAGGAAGAATATTTCCCAAAAGATAAATGAAAATTCAAAATTGGGAAAATTAGAGTTAGAAAATCAAGCCTTAAGGTCAAGGCTAGAAAAATTGGAGAAGACCCTAGCGATCATCTCAAATTCGGTTAAGGGGTCTAATGTACAAAAGTCAAGACCTAAGAAAAGAGAAATGTCTAAGGGCAAGAAAGGTTTGGGTCACAAACCTATGTCCTACCATAATGTTCCATTTAATTATGGAACCACATCTAGGTTTAGAAAAACCAAGGCTAATAGGGAAGTTATCCCTAAGACTAGCCATGGTGTGTGTTTAGTGGCTAAGACCTCAAAGAAATCAAATGTAGCCACTAAGAAGGTCAATGGAGGAGTCACCTCTAGAACCGACCCAAGTAAGACCCAAAAGACTATGGCTTTAAAGTCTAAAAGGGTCATTAGGAAGGTATCTAGGGAGGTTATCCCTAGAGAATACCTTGTTAACCAAGGAGCTCCAATAGATATTGAGTTCCTAAAAGCGTGATCGATTCACGTTAAATGGGTTAGGGTGTGTCAACCCTAAGTGGATGGGTAGTTAATTTAATCATAGTAGAGTTGACACATTAGGATGTGCCAATGTGCTTGAGAAGTTAAAAATGATTAAATTGGCACAAATAGGTCTTAGAGGTATTGGTGTG
Source organism: Wurfbainia villosa (assembly GCA_025175895.1). Lineage (NCBI taxonomy): Eukaryota > Viridiplantae > Streptophyta > Magnoliopsida > Zingiberales > Zingiberaceae > Wurfbainia > Wurfbainia villosa. The sequence continues at coordinate 3,369,698 of CM045992.1, forward strand.
CCATTTTGGATTTATGGCACACTTGGGAGATAATGGCGTTAAGGCAAAAATGGACTTAATCCTAGAAATGGCAATTTGGATTCAATACTTAGGTATTCTATACCTTAGTTTATTTTATTTGCCATGTTTTATTTGCCTTGCCATGTCATGGCATCATTCTCAATTTTATCTATAAAAATGTCATGATCATGTTTAGAATTATTTTTAAGATGTCATGTATGCTTAGATTTCTCTCACATGTCATGACATCATGATTTTGGCATATGCTTTTATCCATATCATATCTATGCCATAATCATCACCATGCATATAACTAAAATGGATTTAAGGACCATGGCATAATTTGATGGGAATCAAAGAATATTGCCTAGAAATATGCATGAGACCATTAAAAGATCAAAACCCCACATCTCACTAAAAACTTGCCTTGTATGTGTTTTACACATCTAGATATAAGTGAGATGTTTAGGAAAAAGAAATTAAAGGTTTCAAAAACATTTTGAAAATATTTTGAAAAACCTTGGTGAAGTCTATCTTTTGATAGCTATCACTATTGAATGAGATGATACAAAGAGAGCTCTTTATTGAAGCTTTTCTTGACTTTTGGACTTTGTGTCAATCTCTTAATTTAGTGGGTAAAATAATTTTCTAATATTTTTCACCCATAATGATTGTGATAAGTAATATACATACCAAATTTCAAGATTTTTAAACCTATGTATATTTACTTATGAATTTCAGAAAGTCATTTCTGAAATTCAAAAAATTGTAAAGTATATCACCGACCGACAGGTGGTCAGATCGATCGGAGGTGGCAATGACTGATTTCAATTCAATGACCGCCAAGATGATTACGGGTAAATCTTATTGGTTAGGCCCATGTTCAGCTAGGTTAAGGTCCCCTAACCACTCCTAACCCTAGGATATGCTTGGGAGAGCATTAGAAAGGGTGGAAATCCATTGGACATGGATTAGGAGAAGGGTTTAGGGAGAGTATCAATTTTAAGGTGGAAGAGAGTTCATTGTTGAACTTTACCTTAATCTTGATTGGTTAAATGTTCCTATTGGCTTAGGGACTCTCCAAGGACATTGTTGGTGCAATGGTCAAGGGGGAGCAAGCCTTTAGGGGGAAGTATCCATCATGGGAAGATGGATGTGTGTTTCCTCATGGGAGGAAAATTGGGTTGCCTCTCTTTAAGTGATATGGGATCACTAGAAAGATTGTAGGCATGTGTTCCTCCAAGGGAGAGATTATAAGATCTCATTGGGATATGAGACATTCATACCCTTGGGGAGGACCTTTTTGATGTGATGTCAAAAAGGGGGAGAAGTTACCAAGTTACCAATTAGGTTTGGAATTCTCATTGGGATATGAGAATTGTCAATATGGGAGAATTGGTAGACTTGAGATGGTAGTTTTGTCAATCATCAAAAAGGGGGAGATTGTTGGTGCAATCGGCCCAGGTTGACTTGAGTTTGACTCGAGCAATACCTTGATGGTATTTTGATGATAGACAAAACTCATGACATGGGATTGTCATGGGAAAGTCCAACATAGTGTTGGCATAGAAAATCCAAGCATGGAGCTTGGTGTGGAAAAGTCCAAAGTATTGCGAAGCCGTGCGCTTGGTGCTTGGTGAGAAATGCATTGCGAAGTCATGCGCTTGGTGCATGTGGGAAGTCTTGAGGACTTGGTAAGTTCACTAGCCCTTGAGTCGGTGAAGGATGGCATTACGAAGCCGTGCACTTAGTGCATCCGAGGGACCGCCGGACGGGGAGCGAATGGAGTGAGCCCAAAGGGAAGCATACTTTGAGGGCAGGAGATGTGAAGGACGGCATTGCGAAGTCGTGCGCTTGGCGCATCCGAGGGACGTAGGCCGAGGGAAGAGAGCTTCGGTGGAGAACTCCATGAGGGATGATGTGGACTTGGCCAAGTGGCTAAGACTGAGTGTCGGAGGCTCAAACTTGATGTTTGAGGTTTACCCGACGGTCAAATGCTCAAACAACTTGGTGTTTGAGGTTTTGCCCGACGTCAGTCGACTGGCATAGGTGTCGGTTCGACTGGTCCAAGTCGACTAGGGTTCGATTGGTGTAAGGCTATGGTTTTGTGTTGGGCAGTCGACTGATGTCGACGACAGTCGACTGCCGAGGAATGGCAGTCGACTGATGGAAATGTCGTGAGCACAGAACGCTCTATAGCCGACTGGGCAGTCGACTACTAGGTCACCGGTCGACTGCCATGGACTGGCAATCGACTGGTAGGTGATCCGTTGGAACTTATCCGACGTGGATCTGGCCATTGTGAGGGGCAGTCGACTGGGGCCTTTTGGCAGTTGACTGCTAGGCGCGAAAATAGCTCGATGCAGATTATAAGAGGAGCTCGAGATGGAGGTTTTTGTCATGCCTTTTGTGAAGCTATTGGAGGGGAATTGCTGCTGCATTCCAGACCTTCAAGAGCCATCTAAAGCAAGCGACAAGAAAGCGATCAAAGCAATTGTGTAAAAGTTCTCTTTTGTATTGTCTTTGTATTTCTTCTTGTATTTCATATTACTTGTTGTAATAGCTTGTGAGAGGTTTCTCCACCTCCGACGTGTAGTCAAGAAGGAGTTTAGTTAGTGTCGTACACATAACTAGAGCTCGGTGAGCTCGCCCGTGGAGTAGGAACCATTCGGTTCCAAACCACGTATATGCTTGTGTATTGCTTGTGATTGTTATGTGTTGTTAGTATTATTATTATCATTGTTATTCCGCTACGCTAACAACAATCGTAGATAAGCAACGCAACTAGAACGAGCAAATTCCACCATCCAACGACAAAGGGTTATTCACCCCCCTCTAGCCGGTCGATCGATCCCCTACAACCAAGACTCCCCGTGGGATAGGGAGTGTTGCGAGGATACCTATATGGAGCTATGCATCATTACATTTGCATGCATGTTGTGGATTGGATCTCCCTTGTGGTTGAGATGGGTCATCAGTCATCCTGCCTCTCCGGCCACTCAGGGTAGTGGTAGCAGGGTTGAGGGCAGAGCATTAGATGTGCCTCGCTCGGCCACTATAGACAGTGGTAGCTAGAGTGGCGTGCAGTTTGTTCTGACGTGCAGCACTCGGCCACTCATGGATAGTGGTAGCTAGAGTCGCTTGCAGCAGGGGCCCCTAGGGTAGCATATAGCTCTATGGCGGCTAGCTACAAGTCATACTACCCAACTCGGCCACTCGAGAGTAGTGGTAGCTGGAGTCAGGATAGTTGTCATTGTTGTGCCACCCTGACCACTCTGGGGTCGTGGTTGGATGGGTCCGCAGACAGTGGTCATGCATATGCATTGCTGATATATATGTATGCATGTATTCGATATATGTTTTACATATAACTGTGAGATGCTGCATTTGCTTGCTGCATATGTTTGTTCATCATGATACATGTCATTTGCATATTATATATTGTTGTGTGTTGAGCATGATATATGTATTGGTCCAGACTGTTGTATGTATTTGATTAGCGTCATGTTATAGTGTGGTATGGACCGAGATGTTATTACATGTGGTTATATACTGTTCATATGTCTGAATGTTGGTCAGGTATGGGATTGACTTGGTACGTTATATGGGTTATGTTATTGTAAATCTGTTCAGGATGATATAGCTTATGGTGTTGCAGATTGTCAGGTACGTTGGTACATTACTTCATGTTCAGTTGATCAGTTTAGTATATACATTGAGTATGACTATACTGTGGTTACTTGCTATTAGATTTGGATAGGACTATATGTCTATTGGACTCATATTGTATACCTATAGATCTTCACATGTATACTTGTAGATCTCTTTACCCTATATGTTCATGCACTCTCTACATATTACCCCTGAGTTTGTACTCACTACCCCGGGACCCTGAGCTTTCTGTCACCCAGGTAACAGGTAGAGGATTCCTTGGACGTTCGGAGCTCCCCCAGCTGATCCCATCTCACATTGAACGGATGGAGGTTTATTTACGATTTGTTGTATTCTTGTGGATTGATGTATTTCGTATTGTTGTTTTGGGTTTTAGCCTGTATTGTTTCCGTATTTGTGATATACAGACATATTGTATGTATTTGGCCGTTGTTGGGGTTTCTATTATGATTCTTGTTGTGTCAAGTCACTCCGGAGTGCACAGTTGGGTCTTTGTGTCTTGTTTTATCTGTAGTATATTTCCGCTGTGTTTGGTATGTTGATATCTTCATATTATATTGTTGTTGTGGGTCTACGAGCCTTGTATTAACCCGATATGTTGCCACGCACAGGGGAGATGTCGTCCGTCTACTTTTCGACACGACATACTCTCGGGGCGTGACAAGCATGCTAGTAATTCATCTCATAATTTCTTTGCAATTGTTCATGAGAAAAAGCATGCTAATAATAATAGATTTTATTGCTTAGATGCTAAATATGTCAATTTACCTGAGGATAATGCTAAATCAACCTTACCTAAGGATAGGAAGGTAAATAATGAGAACCTAGACATTAATCCCAAGAAATCTAAACATATGCCTAAGAAGAAGAATATCTCAAGAAATAATGGAAATTTAAAAATTGAGGTATTAGAAAAATAAAACTAAACTTTGAGGTCAAGGCTTGAAAAATTAGAAAAGACCTTTCAAATTATGACAAATTCAATTAAAGGGTTAAGGAGTCAAAATTTAGGGTCTAGGAGGTAAGCATTGTCTAAGGGCAAGAAAGGCTTGGGCTACAAGCCTAAGTCCAAGGTAGATAAGCATACCTACCATAATGTTCTATTTAACTATGAAACATACCATAGGTCCAGGAAAGTCAAGGTCACAAGGGAAGTTATCTTTAGACTTGACCATGATAAGTGTCTAGTGGCTAAGATTTCAAAGAAACTTAGGAAAACCACTAACAAAGTTACAAGGGAAGTTATCCCTAGGGAAGTCATCTCTAGCGAGTACCTAGTTAATCCAAGGAGCTCCAATAGGTATTGAGTTCCTAGGAGTGTGTTCCCTTCACTCTAGATGGGTCAGAGTGTGTCAATCTTGAATAGATGAATAGTTAACCTATCATGGTAAAGGTGACACTTTATGGCATTTTCAAAGTATTATAATACTTTGAAAATCAAATTAGAAATATATCCTAAAAGATTTTAGGATGTGTTAATAAAATTTGAGAAATTTAAAAAGTCAATCAAAATTGACACAAGATATGTTAGAGTCAATGGTGTGTCATTTTAAATTTTTGGCACACTTGAAAATTGATTTATTATGGCAAAATGGGATTTAACCCTAGTAAATGACAATTAGATTTGAAATCTAAGTATTCTTATACCTTTATATTTTATTTTTCATGCTTTGTTTGTCATATATTATGTCATGACATCATGCTTATATTACTATTTTAAATGACATGATCATGCTTAAGATAATATATGTCATGCTTGTGTTTAGGTTTAATTCTTAATGTCATGACATCATGATTCATTGGCTATGCTTTAATTTATGCTATCATTTATACCATGATCATCATTCATGCATTAGAATAATTAAAATGAAAGTAAGGACAATGACATGATTTGAAGTCCCAAGATAAGAGAATCAAATAGAGTTGTCTAGATAAAATGCATGAACCCTTAGATTAGGGAAGAACAAAATTCATATCTCATAAGGACTATAAGATGGCATGTATGTGTATTGAGACACATTAGATATATGTGAGATGTTAGAAAAATGAGTTAAGTTCAAGGTGGTTGTATCTAGATAAACTCAAACTCATAGTATGACATTAAAGAATCATAGGAAAAGCTAATGTACAAGTCATGTGCATTTAGCCTATAGATTATGATGCGAAATTAAGATTTTCAAAACTATTTTAAAATCATTTTGACAAACCTTGGTGACGTCTATCTTTTGATAGTAATCACCATTGAACAAGTTGGCACAAAGTTAGGCAAAATATATTAAAATTTTCAATGGTTTTGAACTTTGTATCAAATTTATAATTTAATGGGTATTTTTATATAAAATTATTTTTCACCCATTATATTTCATGTAAGTAATGTACGTATATTTTTTAAAAATTTTGCAAAAATATGTATAATTACTTATGTATTTTTAAAATTTGTATCTGAAATATATTTTCTACACATTGCAAAAACCAGTCGACTAGTGGTAAAGCAGTCGAACTAGTTGCTAACCTAGTCGACTGCTGAAGCTGATTTCGATTGAACAAGATTTGTTTAGCCATTTATCAACAATGGTAGGCTACCCTAACGTCTTCTAACCTTAGGATATGCTTTGAAAAATATTGAAAGGGTGAAATTATCATTGAAAATGATTAGGAGAGTTATTTAGGGTAAAATATCGAATTTTAAGGGAGGTTATATTTCAAGTTTGAACTTTTACCCTTATTTTCGATGGTTTAAGTTTCCTATAGGCTTAGGAACTCTCCAAGGACATTGTTGGTGCAATGGTCAAGGGGAACAATCATTTAGAGGGAGTGTGCCCATCAAGGGATGATGGATGCAATTTTGATTACAAAGGAGATAAATGAGGGTTTAGGTACCTTCATTATAGATTGTCTCTTATTTAGTGATATGAGATTTATCACTAGGAAGAGTGAAGACATTCTAGATGACTATGAACCAAGGGGGAGAATGTAGGATCTCATGTGGAGATGAAACATTGAAAACCTTGGTAGACTTTTTAATGTATTCTAAAGGGGGAGAAGTGAGATTTAAGTTAGGTAAACCTTCACTATGCTTTGACATTGGAAGAGTTAAGTTTGGGTTATTATTAGCCTAACTTAAAGATATTGTCAAACATCAAAAATGGAGAGATTGTTGGTGCAATAGGCCCCGAGTCAATGTTATCCAAACTCGAGTGAGACTCAAGTAGGGTTTTGATGTTTGACAATAGGTTGACAATGGGTTTGACCATTGTTTGACAATATGGTTTGATTATATATTAACCATATGACTAATGAATGATTGGGATATCCAAAGTCATATGGGGGAGATTATTTGGGAGAGATTGTTGGAGCAATCAACCTCGGAAGTCCAAGTTTGGATGCATGGAAAGTCCAAGAATGGTCTAGGCAAGAGAAGTCCAAGTTTAAATACTTTGTATGGAAAGTCCAAGAATGGTCTTGGCAAGGGAAGTTCAAGTTTGGATACTTGACATAGAAAGTCTAAGAATGATCTTAGCCAAGTAAGTCCAAGTATATAGTCTTAGTGGTGAAAGTCCAAGCATTGAGGCGTGATAATGGGAAAGTCGAAGGGTGAGATTTTGGTAGTGTAAAGTCTAAGCATGTAGTCTTGGCGGCATAAGTTCAAATGGATCTTGAAAAGGAAGTCCAAGGGTGAGGTCTTGGCAGCATAAGTCCAAGCATGTAGTCTTGGCGGCATAAAGTCCAAGCGGACCTTAGCAAAGAAGTCCAAGAGTGAAGTTTTGGCAACATAAAGTCCAAGTATAGAGTCTTGGTCACATAAGTCCAAATGAACCTTGGCAAAGGATCTGATTAGCATGACAATAGTCAATGGAAGCACTTGAAGGTTAGCTCGAAGGGTGAATGAGTCATTGAGGACTCGGAGGGACCCTGAGGGCGTGAGGTTGATGGAAGTGGCTAGAAGGCTTAGGTTTAAGCTAAGGGTGGTCGATCAAGTATAGGGGGATCATACTTATATTAAACCTCATGTTTGAGGTTTACCAATCAACTGGGGTTATGGACCAGTCGTTGACCAAGTGCATGACACTTGAGAGCCTAGTTTGACTCGAGCAGTCGACTGGGATTATGACTAGTCGACTAGGATTATGACTAGTTGACTGTTTGTGTAGCCGATTGAGGCTCGACTGATCATGTAGTCGACTGAGGCTCGACTGTGGCTCTGGCAGTTGACTGCTAGGGTTTAGCAGTCGACTAGACACGAAGCAGTCGACTACTAGAGTTGAGCAATCGACTGGAATTAAGTGATCAGGGCACAGAAGATTTGACAGTCGACTATTAGCTCATAGCAGTTGACTGATGGCCTGAACAGTCTATTGATGGTTAGGACAGTAGACTGATGGGCATTAATCTGACGTGGATTAATCTATTGTGAGGCTATACCATGACTACTATAGGTAAGAGCAATTGACTGGAAGGCGAAAATTAGCCTGAGTTACAGCTTTATAAGAAGCTCGAGAGGGAGGAGATGGAAGCCGATTCTTGAAGCTTTTGGAGGGGAAACATTGTTGCTTTCTAGACCTTCAAAGATGTTCAAAGCAAACAAACAAGAAAATAATCCAAAGTTCATCTTTGTAAAGTGTTTTTGAATTTGTATTCATTCTTAGCTTGTTTTTTTTTGCTTCTTCTTATTGTACTATTGTATAAATTTGTTGTATGAGATTTATCCGCTTCTGGATTGTTTTCGAGAAGGAGAAGTTGATAGTGGTGTGTGTATTACTAGAGCTCAATTGGAGCTTAACCGTAGAGTAGGAACCATAGGTTCCGAACCACGTAAAATACCGCGTATTATATGTGTTGTGTTCTCTTGTGTTTATTGGTATTTGTATTTTGTATTCTGTTGTGCTAATAACCTGTAGAGACACGAACATGCTAACGTAAACGAGCAAAACTGAAAATCGCTATTCACCCCTTCTCTAGCGTAACACCGATCCTCAATATTAAATATAAGTTAGTTGGATGTGTACCTCAAATATAATATTAATAGAAAGAAAATGTGCACCATTCTAAAATTAATTGGTGAAAATAAAATATATTTAGAAAGATACTAGAAGTACAAGGATTAGGAGAAATACATGACGACTTGAATACGATATAAGATAAGATGATATTAAAGTTGATAGCCAATAGTATAATCGATGAGTCAGAAGGATATATACTACTAAATAAAAATTTTTGATGGTGAATAAGAAAGTACTAAAGAAAGTAATGGAGAAATGAATAGATTATAAGTTATTATACATGTGTAAGAATAAGAAAAACTTAAAAAAATATGTGATAGCCAAGAAAAAGGCTAAAAATTTGATGAGTAAAGCTTAAAATGAAACTTCTAAATACTTATATTGACAATATAATTGAATAAAAAAAGAGAAAGAGGCATCTATATAATAACTAAATTGAGAAAAAAAGAAAATAAGAGATATTATCCAAATAAAATACATTAAAAATGAATTCAATAGATTATTAATGAATGATGATGAAATAAAAGAACAATAGAAGCGATATTTTTATCAACTTTTTAATTAAGATTTATGTGGCTGACTTAGATAATTTAAGTTGGTCAAGGGAGGATAGAAATTTAAATTTTTATCGTAGTCAAACTTTAAAAATAGAATAGACTTTAAATGAAATGCAAAAAAAAAAAAAAGATAATTGAACCAAATAATATTTTGATAAAGGTATAAAAATACCTAGGAAAATAGTATATTGAATAACTTACGAATTTATTTAACCTGATATTGAAATTAAAAAATTGATAGTAGAGTGTAAGTATTTTAGTCTCAATATATAAAAATAAAGGAGATGTACAAAATTGTACAAATTACAGGGATATTAAATTAATGGGTCATGCAATGCAATTTTAGAAAAGAGTAATAGAAAAATACTAAAGAAGGAGACCATGATGATTGAAAATCAATATAAATTTATACTTGGAAGACAAACAATAGAAGTTATATAACTTCTTAGGCAATCAATTAAAAAATATCAAGAATAAAAGTAAACTTATATATGATATTCATCGACCTAGAAAAAACTTAAAATAGAATCTCAAAAAAATTTATGTGTAGAATTTATTAAAAAAAATGTTAGTGTAACGTATATTAAATTGATTAAGGATATATATAAGGATGTAATGATAAGAATAAGACTTCAGATAGATTAATTGAAGTGTTTCCTATAAAAATAGAGTTACATCAAGAATCAACTCTAAGACCTTATCTTTTTACATTAATTATGGATGAATCCATTGAACGCTTTTAAGACACGTTATTATAATATATATTATTTTGGTAAATGAAAAATATGAAGGAGTAAATACTAAACTAAAATCTTGGCAAGATATATATATATATATATATATATATATATATATATGAGATGATAAGTTATTTATAACTGAGAGATTTAAGTATTTAAGATCATTTTTGCAAAACGATAGAGAGGTTGAGAGAGATGATTTATAAATTCAATGCATGGGTGACACCGTCTCACCTTTATCAGTGTACCATGCCCTAGCGGGTGAGAGATATTTTATATAGAATATAAGCATTATAATTGAAAGAGAGAAGAGCGTCAATATTCATTATGATTGTAAAATGCCTATATATATATAATATATGACCAATAAATATACATATTAAATGAGAAAGAGGAAGATCAAAGAAACTTGATTAATAATAATAAAATATGATAAAATTTATTTAAATATATATGATAATATAATAGGATGTAGTCTAACAATGTTGAAAGATCTATATGGTCAACCCCACAAAATGGGTCAAACTTGATTATTTTTGTTGTTGTACAATAAAAAATATACAAAAAAATAAATAAAATTAGTTTTTTTTCATCTAAATTGCTATTGGTACAATATTAGGTATGAAGGGTCAACCACACTATGCAAGTGGCTCGATGATACATTCACTAACCAACAAATTCTAAGAGAGATTGCTCTATTAGTTCACCTGACAACATAGAGTAAAACTCGAAGTGACCCTATAATAGTGGTATTCAACCGCAAAGGGAGATCCCCTAGATCTCTCCCCTATAACGGTGGTATTCAACAATCTAAGGGATTTGTATATATGATAATCATCTCATGTGTTTTAAGATATCTCCAAATAATATTGGCTTTTTGCACCTTTCTTTTCATGCGATTTTATACATCATGGGTCACCTTTAAAACTCTATGAAGTAGTAATATCTCCCTCTCCTTAATCTAATCAACTCAATCAAATTACACTCTTTATATTTCCAACAAATATCACCTCCCCTTGGGGCAAAAGGTAATGTGCTCATCCTAAGTACTCTTTATCGTTGGTCCCTAGATGAAAAAAAATAAATCACGAAAGACATTTTATCTAATCAAGAATTAATATGGTAGGAGGGTAAACATCTCAAAAAACTTTGTAGCTCTCAGAGATTGACTCTTGCTCCTTGAGACAATTATATTGTCTGTGCTAACCACTTGATCCTCTTGTGGGAACTCAAATGTCACCGTGCCTAAGATATTGTTTTGTTGCTCTAATTAAGTAGCCCTTTATGCGTTGTTGGATCTTAGGTTTAATTATTATCTTGGGTGAACTTAGATATTAGGTCTAGAAAGAATGCAGACCCAACAATTAATCTCCACTTCTATGTGTTATTGTTTCACTAATTCATCTCGTAATTTAAGGCATACTCTAAAGCCACCCCACTCCTCTCGACATGCTTTGCCATTGCATACACCAAAACTATTTGACTCATATTTTATTCCTAAATCAAGCCCTTGCGCAGCTATGCTTAGTCAATCCCAAAGGGAGATCTTCTGCATGGATCTCTCCTTTTCGTAGATAATCAATATATCTATTTTTACCCTTGCTATATATTGTGTATGTTATTACACAACACAATTTGCACATTCTAACTAATTCATCTTAATGATGTCTTTAAATGAAGTAGACTTTCTACAACCTTTTGATGGTAACATTTTGAATCTAACTTAGTGAAATTAAATTAATTCCTCATTTTGAGAATTAGTCAACAGTGAATTATAACTTTCTTGCATACATACATAGGCTTGCTAGTTTAAAGACCAACACATCTAAGTGTAGACCCCAATGAATTCTATCAAGTTATAGTTTGTTCTTCTTACATTTTACACTAGAACGTTGCACACCCTTTTTATTATCGTCTCTACATATCACCCATCTGAATCCTTTATTTTTCTAGTCTTTACTCATCTAGTCTTCCAATTTAGCTAGCATTCACTCAAAAGATTTAGGATAGCCCTTCCGTTCCATAGCGATCTCGTTGGTCTCCTCATTGTCCATTCTTAATGTCACTCTATATATCAACACTCGTGTCATACATATATATATATCATAGGCCTACATGCATTTTTACTAGTTTTGCATCCCACTCAAAAGTTGACTTTCTTGCATCCATCTATATGAGTAGTCATAGTGATTCCTCTCTAGGTGCCAAAGAGCACCACTAATGTCAATGACTCCTAGGTTGGGCTCAACGGATGCGTCGACCTCCAATGTCTAATCAATCGTGCATATAACATTCATTGCAACCACTCGACCTCGAACTATCGATGGGTATTTGATCTAGTTGCATTCATGCATGTGTCGCTCTCAAGACCTAGCTAGCGATTGGCTTTATTTAGTTGGTATTCCACCTAGTTGAAATTAATTGGTTCTATTAGTGCTATGGAGCCCAACACATTGTAAGGAAAAATTAGTGTCAATGATATATTTTGTAGAATGTCTTCATGCCAATGCATATTAATAGAAAATCCAATTTAATAATTTAGTTTTCATAAAGAACTTGTTAATATATCATTGCTTAGATTCTTTTGGCATCTTGGCCGTCGAGAAGTAAGTGCATGGGCGTTTCCATTATAGTGGGACATTTTGAGTATTTGGATTGGACATGTTACGTTGTTCATTGAGCATGTTATAATAGGTTTTAGGGAAGTCCAGTCCATTGTGCCCCAACTTCCAAATTTGCATGTCCTCTCTTCATCAATGTCATCAGTTCTCAATCTAGCTAGCTAACCCAAGATAGTAGTGGTTGGCAGGTGATCTTCAAATTTATTGTAACATCATTGGTCATTATTTAGATCTATGTACTTTTGAGTTTGACTAGATTAATCATGGACCATCCACTTCGATCTAATTCATTCTTTGGATCTATGGTCTTGATTACTTCTACATAAAAGTATAATACAAACTTCTTCCTATTTCAAATTTGCATTTGACAAGTGAAAATTAAGCAGTAGGGCATTTGAAAAATGTATTCCATTTTCTTAAAATGACAACGGCAACTGATACCAGGATAAAAGAGGTCATTTGACTACTTCTCCTTCATTGAGTTCAGATGGCATTCCAAAGCATCTTATCTCTGCATCGTCGAGTGAAGAGGACATCTTATTTCGACATCGTCGAATGAAAAAGACATCTTATCTCGACACCGCCGAATAAAGAGGACATCTTATCTCAGCGCGACTGAATGAAAAAGGTATCGTATCTCGGCCACATTATATTTCGATCTGACGGTATGACATTCCAAATATATTGTATCTCGGCAAGTCAAGTGACGTGACGTTCATCAAAGTCAAGATGTTCAACGAGACATCCTCCATCATCGGCCCCCACTCAACAAAGAGACATATGTTCATGCCTACAGCCTATCTCAGGTAAGTCTGCACACCGCATTAATGGAGTCATGTCTTCCATCAACCACGCTGGAAGCATTAATTATACTTCATACGTCGACAGTATTTATGAAGGTAATGTCCTCTATTATCTTTAAAAATGGTAGGTCCTCCTCCCTTCAAAGCGTCATGCCGCTCATACCCTCCGTACTGTTCCATAAAGATATCTCTGCTTATATAAGGGTAATTTGAGGAGATGGGAGGTTCGAAAAAACATCTAAACTCTTGCTCTTGCTCTTTTGCCTTCCTTGCTTCTCCTCTACACACTGATCTCTGTCTTGAGCGTTGGAGGGATTTGACCGAGATCTCTCTCAGCGTCTTTAACCGCTCTTCTTCTTTGCAAGGTTCATCTCGACAAGCCGTGACACGCTATTCGGCAAGTGTCGAGACAAGGTCAAGCAATTCGAGACAATGCACTCTCTACTTCGACAACTCTCACCACATCAACAAGTCATCCGAATCATCGATCTTCATCGTCTTCGCCATTGAATATCTCAACATCTCGATCTCAGCCAGAACAATAGTTCTTTTTGACACTGCAATATAACGTGCATGTACTAATCATTCTTTAAAAAGTTTAGTTATATATGTATACACTTAATTTTTTACATTGCTACATATAATTAGTGCACTTTCACTCTTAGCTTTTCGTCAAACGTAACGAAGAGTATTCATAAATCCTAAAATGTACTCAAATTCTCTATCAAATTACATTGTAATCCTATTGATATACTTAATGACGACGTTGCTCACCTTACCACATGCCGCATATATTTGCATTAACGTCTTGTGTTATTTTATGGTCTCTTTACGTGCCATATGAATAATGCTATCTTTAAAGCTTAATTAGTATGTGATCGTATATACTAATTATTTTTACCTTTCACATCTATCAAACACTATTATCATATGTTTCACACAACAGTTGACCCTTTTGTCTCCTAGAATAGAGAAAAGGGATAAATGATAACCAATGTAGCACTGGAGGGCGAATGAAATTGGTGGGATGCAAAATTGGCTCGGTGTCCGATCAATTTGGGACAACAGCTGATGCTGGGTTTAATGGGCGACCAGGCCATATAATTGGGCCAGTACCCAGCGATAAATTGGACACGCTTAATCGGCCTGAAAGCCCAAATATGATCGATCTTGATCGGCCTGTACGCTCGCTTCATGGTCAAGGTCTATGGTATGACAAACTAATTCGTGGGTCCATATGGGTCGGCCCAAGAAGAGGATCATGTGAGAGGGCTCCGCCCTTCGCTTAAATTTGACTCCGATTCAAAATCAATGATTTGACGGTTCATAAAAAGTTGACCCTTAATTTTAGTCATCTAAGACAATTGTCGTTCACGGTTCGAACTTCCCGTTCACAATTCAAAAATATTATTTTTTATTTAAAAAATTTAAATATATTTTTAAAAAAATTATATTTTTTTTAATTACTTACCTATCTTCTTAAGATATAGAAGAATTAAAGTTCATGTAATTCTTTTATCTTTTTACTTTTATTATCTTAGAAAGTGACATTACTACTCACTTTTATATTCCATTCTCGTAATTGTAATTCCTTCGATATTGAACTCCTCTATTTCATCCTCAGAAAGTTACATTTCTCATTTTTTTTGGCTCTTATCCAATCATCAAACAATGTTTGTGCTTCTAAAGAATCAAAGGACAAAGTAGAACGTCGTTCGTCTAATATGGTCCCTCTAGAACTGAACATTTATTTTATGGTGATAGTTGACACCGAACAAGCTAAAATTTCTTTTGCGATGATAGAGAGAATAAAAAAAAATCTAAATCTTATACAACCACCATCATAAAATATCAAAATGTACTTGAATATCTGTATTATTAAAATCAAAAGAAATCATCAAATAATTCTTAAGTTTCCATTTAAACTTGAGAATCCTCAAAGACGTTTCATTCACTTTTTAATAGAAGTTGTACTTTTGTAAATTTTACATTACTACTATTAATATTTAGAAGTTCTAATATATTACTTCATAATCCATATTTTAAACTATATATTTTTTAAAAAATTTATATAAATTATTTTTAATATTTTATATTATAGCAGCAGGATCAAGAGAAAAAGAATTTTTATTGGAATTAAAGATAATAATACATAACTAATATTTCATATAAAATATCTAATTTTAATCTAGAGTCAAAGGTAAATACAATTAAATAAATATCAAAAATATAATAAAAGTATTTTTTCTATTTATTTTCATTATTAATACATATATTCATTTAAACTTAAATTTATGTTACATAAAATCATTATAATTAAATGAGAAATAGGATAAGAAATATCAGAAATGTTAAGGATCTTGATGTGCGCTAGAGGGGAGTGAATAGCGATTCTTTGATTCTTACACTCGATGGCATTCGTCGATCGTGTTCGTGCTTATTTACAATTAGTTAGCATAGTGAAAACAAATGCAATCACAAACACTACACACGATTTTATGTGGTTCAAGATTCTAGTTCCTACTCCATGATCGAGCTCTAGAGTGAGCATAAGTCTAAATGAATCTTGGCAAAGGATCCGATTAGCATGACATAGTCGATGGAAGCATTTGAAGGCTAGCGCGAAGGGTGAATGAGGTTCATTGAAGACTCGGAGGGACCTTGAGGGCATGAGGTTGATGGAAATAGCTAGAAGGCTTATGTCTAGGCTAAGGGTGGTCGATCAAGTATAAAGGGATCATACTTAGGTTAAATTTCATATTTGAGATTTATCAGTCGACTGGGATTTTGGGTCAGTCGACTGGTCGAGTATTCAATACTCGAGAGCCTAGTTTGACTCGAGTAGTCGACTAGGATTATGACCAATTGACTGGTTGAGGAGTTGACTGAGGCTCAACTGCTCGACTGTGGCTCTGGAAGTCGATTGGCTTATATCAGTCGACTGCTAGGATTTAGCAATCGACTGAAATTAAGTGGCCAGGGTACAAAAAGTTTGGTAGTCGATTGCTAACTCAGTGCAGTTGATTGGTGCCTATAGCAGTCGACTGTTTGGTCAGAGTTGTCGACTGATAGGTATTAATCTGACATGGATTAAGTCATTATGAAGTAACAATACAATGTCCATTCAGTTGTTAGGTAAGAGCAATTGACTAGAAGGCGAAAATCTAGTTCGTGCGAGGCTTTAAAAGGAGCTCGATAGGAAGAATGCAAATGGGTGGTTCTTGGTGATCTTGAAGGGGATAAGTTAATGCTTTCCAAACCTTTCAAGCTATGCAAAGCAACCAAACTGTGATCAAACAATCAAAGCTCATTTGTAAAGTATTTTCTTTACTTGTATTCATTCTTGTTGTAATTGCTTATTTTTTTATTGTATTTTCTCATTGTTGTAAAAACTTGTACGATGTTTCTCTACCTCTTGTGTCATATCGAGAAGGAGAGGTTCATAATAAGGGTAGATCACTATAATACCGTCGTGGAGTAGGAATCCTAGTTTCGAACCACATAAAAATCTTGTCTTGTGGTGTGTGCTTGCATTTGTTATTTTAGTTACTATTCCACTGTATATTACTAGCTAATTGTAGATGAGCCCGTAAGCCATTGAAACAAAGTGAAAACCGCTATTCACCCCCTCAAGCACGACGTTCGATCCTCAACAAGTTGTATCAGAGCTCAGTGTGCTCAGAAGAACAAATTGGCCTGATTACCAACAAGTGGTATCTTTATCGGACTCATCGCCGCAAGAGTAACACTAGAGGGCAAAATGGGGCCAAGTGACAGACTCGGCTATGACATCCGAATTCCTCCATCATTCGACTAAGGAAAATTTTCGACATGGAGCGCGATGATGGAGACGTTCTTCATGATGGAGATCAAGCAGTGGTTCATTGTGATAGATGGATTTGAAGCTCCAAGGGACAAGAAGGGAGTAATTCTCAAGATGACGAAGTGGATGGAGGAACAAGTCCAACAATACGAAACCAACGGCAAGGTAACAAAAATATTGGTGAATTTGATTCCTAACGACCTATTGTATAAGATAAGTGAATATTAAGATATTAAGAAGTTATGGAATAAGCTTGTCAAGCTCCACGATAATTCCTCACTGATACAAGTAGAGAAAAAGCCCGAAGAAGAGGAATGTTCATCCTCCAAAGAGCTTGAGAATTCGGAGGTTGAGAGGGAATCAACATCCGGAGAAGTAGAGGTGGAGGTCTTGGAAGTCTCCACTTCTAGAATTGAGGGGAAGCATAGGTATTCAACACTGGAGCAAGAACAAGAAGAAACATCTACCTCCAGACAAAATGAAGAGCAAATTCAAGACTCTTTTCTAGGTAACTCAAATGCAATTCATAAAAATAAAAATCATAAAACTTGTTTTGAGTATAGGGAGAAGGGGCATTACAAAAATAAATGTCCAAAAAGAGTCAAGAAGACGACTCAAGTACCCAAGGGGAAAGAGAAAATGTGTGTGTAGGGAAGACCTAAGGGTAGGGAAGATCCTAAACCCACATCTCATAAGGATTATAAATTAACATGTGTGTGTATTGATACACCTTAGACACATGTGAGATGTTAGAATGTGAGTTAAGTTTAAAGTGTATAGATGTTGTATCTAGATGAACTCAACATCATAATATGATATTAAGGAATCATAAGAAAAGTTGATATACAAGTCATGTACATCTAGTCTATAGGCCATGGTTCAAAATAAGGTTTGAAAAATATTTTAAAATCATTTTAAAAAATCTTGGTGAAGTCTATCTTTTTATAACAACCACCATTGAACAAGTTGATATAAAATTAGGTAAAAACATTGAAATTTTTAATAGTTTTGAACTTTGTATCAATTTTACAATTTAATGGGTATTTTTATATAAAATTATTTTTTACCCATTATATTTCATGTAAGTAACATACATATGAATTTTTAAGATTTTTCAAAATATATATAATTATTTATGAATTTTTAAAATTCATTTCTAAAAGTTATTTTCTGTACTTTACAAAAACTAGTCGACTGCTAGATCAGCCAATCAACTGGTGATGGTGCAGTCGACTGATTTCTATTTAAGTCGACTGTCATATCTAATATTGACTTAACAAGATTTTTTTAGCTAGTTATCAGCAATGTTAGGCTACCCTAATGTCTCCTAACCCCAGGATATACTTTAGAAAGCATTGGAAGGGTAAAATAATTATTGAAAATGATTAGGAGACTTATTTCAGGTGAATATTGAATTTTAAGGGAGGTTAAAGTTCAAGTTTGAAATTTTACCTTTATTTTTGATTTTTCTTAGGAACTCTCCAATGACATTATTGATGCAATGGTCAAGGGGGAGCAAGCCTTTAGGGAGAGTTTTGTCCATCTTGGTATGATGGATAACCTTCAATTACAAAGGGCGAGAAGTGAGGATTAGGTAAACCCTCATTATAGATTGTCTCTTATTTAGTGATATGTGATTTATCATTAGAAAGAGTGAAGACATCCAAGATGATTTTGGACCAAGGGAAAGAATGTAGGATCTCATTGGAAGATGAAACATTAAAAACCTTAGTAGGCTTTTTGATGTATGTCATAGGGGGAGAAGTAAGGTTTAAGTTAGGTTAACCTTCACTATACTTTGGCATTGGAAGTTGGGTTATTGTTAGCCTAACTTAAAGGTATTGTCAAATATCAAAAAGGGGGAGATTGTTGGTGCAATAGGCCCTGAGTCAATATTAACCAAACTCAAGTAGGATTCGAGTAGGATTTTGATGTTTGACAATAAGTTGACAATGGATTTGACCATTATTTGATAATATAGTTTGACCATATGACTAGTGGATGATTGAAATATCTAAAATTATATGGGGGAGATTGTTGGAGCAATCAACCTTGGAAGTCTAAGTTTGAATATTTGGCATAAAAAGTCCAAGAATGGTCTTAGCTAAGAAAGTCCAAGTTTGGATACTTGGTAACGGAAAGTCCAAGAATGGCATTGGCAATGGAAAGTCCAAGTATGGATGCTTGGCAATTGGAAAGTCTAAGAATGATCTTGGCCACGTAAATCCAAGTGTATAGTTTTGGCGGTGAAAGTCCAAACATTGAGGTTTGGCAATGGGAAAGTCCAAAGATGTAGTTTTGACAACGTAAAGTCTAAGCATGTAGTCTTGGCAGCATAAGTTTAAATGGATCTTGACAAGAAAGTAGAAGGGTGAGGTATTAGCAGTATAAGTCCAAACATATAGTCTTGGCGGCGTAATATCCAAGCAGATTTTGGCAAGGAAGTTCAAGGGTGAGGTTTTGGCAGCATAGAGTCTTGACATCATAAGTCCAAATGAACCTTGGCAAAGGACATGGTTAGCATGACATAGTCGATGGAAGCATTTGAAGGCCAACGCAAAGGGTGAATGAGTCATTGAAGACTCGAAGGGGCCCTGAGGGTGTGAGGCTGATGGAAGTGGCTAGAAGGTTTATGTCTAGGATAAGGGTGATCGATCAAGTATGAGGGAATCATACTTGGGTTAAATCTCATGTTTGAGATTTATAAGTTGACTGAGACTTTGAATCAATCGATTAGTCGAGTGTTCAACACTTGAGAACCTAGATTAACTCGAGCAGTCGATTGGTCGAGGAGTCGACTGAGGCTTGACTGCTCGACTGTCACTACAAAAATAAGTAAATTTGACGATGAATTTTGCAACGAATTTTGGAAAAAAATTCATTGCAAAAATTTTTTGCAACGAAAAAAATTTCGTTGTAAATAATTCGCCACCAAATTCTGCAACGAAAAATAAAAATTCGTCACTAAATTGCAACGAATAATATTTTCATTGCAAAATTCGTCGCCAAATTTGGCGACGAATCTTGCTTTTCGTCGCCAAATATGCGACGAAAAATAAATTCGTCGCCAAAATCTAATAAATATATTTCCACAAATAAAATTAAATTTTGCGACAAATTTATTTTTCGTCACAAATTTGGCGACGAAAATCAAGATTCGTCGCTAAATTTTTCAAGATCGATCCGACGTGAATACATCGATCGATGAATATACGACTAATTCTGATCGACGGCTACCAAAGGTTCTGTGACATGCTACAGTAATGGCAGTTGATTGGTCATTTTTATCAATCGACTGCCAAGTGAGTAGTTGACTGCTTAGTCGGCTACGAAACATTCTGTAAGCTGCTATAGTACCATCAGTCGACTGATGTTGAAAATCTATTTTGAAGCAGTAGTTTTTCATGTATCAGTCGACTGATGCATCTATTTTTGCAATGAAAATAGTATTTTCTTTGCAAATCTGGGAAATTTTTTTTTTATAGATTATCCTTTTTTCCCTATTTTACAACAAACACGCACAACAATTAACAAATTTAGATATCAAACTTTAATACGGAATATATATATATATATATATATATAACAAACCTAAACCAACTTACAAATACATAAATATCGTATGTCATAAGTCAAGTAATATTTAAATACAACAAATACATTCAAAGGTAACCACTATTGTCATGCCCCGAGGGAGTCCCCACCAGACAAAAATCCGATAGCATCTCCCCTGTCGGGTGACAATACGAATCTTGTATACAAGGCACACACGACCTACAATTCATCGATCAACATGACCAGAACATAAATCACACATAAAGATCATATATAGGCCTCAGGCCAACAACCAAAGTAAATAAAAAGTCTACAACATCTAGACTTATCTCTTCTGCCATCTTAGCAGGAATACACAACCAAAACGAATCGAATAAAAGTCCAAAAGGACATATCAAATACCACCAAAACATCCACAAGTATATAACCAAAACACAAGTCCTACACATGTCTTCTAGTCAATTTAACCAAAACCATAAAACCAATAACAAAACCATTACGACGAGGGGGATTGGCAGCTGGACTCTCCTGACACTGTCAACCTGAAATAGATGTAAAGCAACGGGGTAAGTTCAATGAACTCAGCGGGTATCAAGTCGACATGAATAGTAAGATATATCTAACAATAATAATCATGTCAGTACAGTCTCCTAATCAATAATAGAAAAATGTAAGAAAGAAATGCGGAAAGACTGTACATACATGAATCTCCTATCCTGACATAGGAGTATGAGCCATACTAGCAGAAATAAGGTCGTCAAACCAAATACAAAAATATATCCTGTATGCATGTCATTCATATGCAACAACCAAGGCAACAACCAAAATGCAGCAAACACAAACAAATGTCATCCATGCAATATGCATGGTCACCCCCGACGCTACACCCTTCACACGCGATGGTGAAGCCGAATGGGTAGGGCTATGACAACAGTGCACTCTGTCATCACTGCTCCTGAGTGACCGAGTGGATAGGATGCTGTCGGAGTATACCTATCCTCCTACCCCAAACAGAGTGGGGGAGCAAAGCTCTCATCTCCTGGTGTCGTAGACCAGAGGAGGGATCCCTGCCCGCTACCACGCTGCCTCATCGCTACCCATGAGCGGACCAGCGGAGCCTGACAGAGCTACTGCACACACCCTTCTGATGTACCACTAACTCATGAGTGACAGTGTGTGCAGATCATGTAACTGGCTGTGGGCTCAACTACAAAGGAACCCCGACCAGCCAGCATGCAATCATGCAAGATGGTACATGACACTAAAGCATATAATACCAACCAAAATACATCTCCAAATAATATGCACAAACAAATGGGTACATATCAATCACCTAGGTATACAGGGAAAATATATCTAAAAGCTAATCCAGTGCATGTCACAACTCCCAAATTAAGTACACATGGCAAGTATCAAGACAATATGGACTAAGATAGAAATGCATGCATTAGGTATGACACATGGACATACAAGGGCAGATAAGGCATAAAAATTACTGCGAGCTATAGCTAACTAAGCATATCAACCTGAGAATATCTAAAAGATAAGTCAAAGCACCCGCCTGCTATGAAACTCATGATAACTATCTTCACGCCCATGGAACTGTCGCGTGACCGAAACCTACATAAAACATAATATTGTTAAGCAGTAAGATACGATCCATCGTCAAATCGAATCCTAAGCCGATTTCGGACATAAACCAATTAACCCAAATGCTTAATAAAATCTCGGTTACATCCCACCTAATATAACTGTCATTTCATCCAATTAATCGAATATGATTGTACAACCCCTATTCATAACCGACAATTCTTCGACACCAACCCATTCCACAGAATACGCCACCCAAACAGAAATATCACAGCCAACAACTCCAATAACAGCCCACCACAGCCATTTACAGCCGTTAACAACCGGCCAAAACCCCAATTCATAACCGCACAACACCCACAATCACACGACAACCCTTCACAGTCCTCACCTACAACCTCCTCTCAAGCATATTCGACTCCACAGATCAAAAACCCAGCCATCCTCCGTCCAACCTACTCAACTGATCAAACTTCCACTGCTCCAATCCACCCTACTGCAGCCCATATGAACTCAACAACGCACCCACGTTCATTCAACAAATACAATCCATACCAATACACTGGACAGAAGAAAAAGAGCGGGAAACGAGAGTTATATCGAAAAATGTAGTTTCTCCCCCAACTGCCCTGTTCGCCAGTAGAAATCCACTGCTGCCCTAATTCCAATTTCGTGTACTTGCTTAGGCAGAGGTTGTGGCTTCGGCAGAACAAGGTGCGGATGCGAGCAGTGGCCTAGCCGTCGGTGCGTGTGGCTCGGGCGACAATGGCGGAGAGGGGAAACTCGCGGTGGCCTGGGCATATGGAAGGATGAGCGTTTGTCGGCGCTTGCGGAGAAAGAGGCGACTGCAAGGCTCAGGTGGCGGTGGCGGCAAGGTCAAGTGTGTCCCGTGGTCGCGACGTCGCGGATGTTTGCTACGCACCGAGGAAGAGGCGCTGTGGACCTGTGGCTGCGGACGCGAGGAAGAAGAAGGCAGCGGTCCTGTGGCCGCGGACGTGAGGAAGAGAAGGCTCGTGGGAGAAGAAGAAATCGAACAGCGTCGCGTGGAGAAGGTGTCGCGGAAGAAAAGATGTGGTCGCGAGGGGAAAAACCGACGGTGCGGCGCGATCGGGAAAACTAAACCTAGGTTTAGGTATTTTAAACTTTAGGTTAATGCCACCTATTAACTCCCTTAAATAGGTTCTACCAAAGCCTATTTATTTTATCCCCGTAATTATCTCGTACATGTCCCGTTTAAATCCATAAAATTTCGGAAAAATTCCTAAAATTCTCCAAAAATCCCGAAATAATTCCCATGATTATTTTTCCTAAATTTTTGCCATCTAATTTAGTATTTTAAATTTTTCGTATTTAACATTCTCCCCCACTAATAAAAATTTGGTCCCCAAATTTCCTACTCATATGCATAATGAGTAAGAGATACCACAAGTACTGAAAATATATCTCACGTACCTTAAGTAAATAGGTGGGGATATTGAGCTCTGATCTTTTCTTCAAGCTCCCAAGTAGCCTCCTCATCGGTGTGGTGACTCCACCCGACCTTGACAAGTTGCACAATCTTGTTCCGCAAATGTCGTTCCTTGTGATCCAGAATCCGTATCGGAACCTCTGCGTAAATAGCATCAGGTTGAATGGAACCTGACACATCTGACAGAATATGTGTAGAGTCTGGCACATACTTCCTCAGCATGGACACATGAAACACATCATGAATACCCATCAAAGATGGTGGCAGCGCTAGGCGATAAGCGACTGCTCCGATCCTCTCCAAAATCTCAAATGGACCAATGTACATAGGAGCTAGCTTACCACGGAGGCCAAATCTCTTCACTCCTCTCGTGGGTGAGACTCACAGGAATACATGATCACCAATAGAGAACTCCAAAGGTCTCCGTCTCCGATCTGCATAACTCTTCTGACAATCCTGCGCCTCTACCATCCTACGTTTGATAGTACGGACCAACTTTACCGCATGCTGAGCTCTCTGGGGTCCTAGCAACTGGGCCTCCCCAACCTCCTCCCAGAGGGTGGGTGTACGACACTGTCTACCATCCAATGTTTCAAACGGGGCCATTTGGATAGCCGAATGATAGCTGTTGTTGTAGGCAAATTCCACTAATGGCAAGTGGTCCTCCCAATTGCCCCCAAAATCCATAACACAAGACCTCAACAAGTCCTCTAGTGTCTGAATGGTCCGCTCAGACTGTCCATCTGTCTGCGGATGGAATGCAGTACTAAAATGAAGTGTGCCTAAGGCCTATTGCAGACTCTGTCAGAACCGAGACGTGAACCGGGGATCTCTATCTGATATAATGCTCAAAGGAACACCATGCAATCTGATGATCTCCCGAATATATAACTCTGCCAAACAATCCAAAGAGTCAGTTTTCCGAATCGCTAAGAAGTGCACGGATTTAGTTAGTCGGTCAACGACTGCCCAAATTGCGTCATGGCCTTGACGTGTGTTAGGATCTTTGTAACGGCTAGAAGGGGGTGATTAGCCTTTCTCCGTTTCTACAAGCAAGTTAGCGGAAGCAATACAAATACGAATAAGAATACAAGTAAGAAAACGATGAAAGCAACGCTAACACCCGATGTACGTGGTTCGGAGATGACGCTCCTACTCCACGGCAATCCGTAAGGTGGATTAGTCCTAGCCAAGCTTCACTATATTCTCCTTTGGATGAACCAAGGTGGAGAAACCTTTCTTACAATGCTCTCCTCTTCTTTACAATGATAAATGATTAAGAGCTAGAGAAGAGGAGGTTTTGAATTGCTAAAACACTTGGGAAAGCTTGGTGAGCACGAGGGTGTAGTTAGGAATGAGAGCACTAGCTTTACCAAGCTCCCTAAGGCCCCTTTTTATAGAAGAGGGGTCGTTTTTCCCGTTGGGCCTCGATCAGTCGATTGATGCTTACCATCAGTCGACTGTCGCCGAAACCAACGGCTTCTGAACCGAGATCTCCGCGGAGATTCATAGCCGTAATTTCCAATGGCCAGGTGATCAGTCGACTGATCCTTCCATCAGTCGACTGATGGAGCGATCAGTCGAGTAATCGTAGGCCGCAGTCGAGTGCGACTACATTCTGTGTTCGTTTTTGCGTTGATCGATCATTGCCGCCACTATTTACGATCGATTGTAACATCGATCATTGCCATAGCAAGCGATCGATAGTCGAGGTTTCACCGACTTAGTCGAGCACCGACTGGGCCGATCGATACATCGATCGATCCGATCGATACTCATCAAGTGTGAGTAATTCACACTTGATTTTACACCCTAGACCTAGACTCAACCTTTTAGCTCCTTATTAAGCCTTGCGTCTTCAGGATCCCTCCGAGTCCGTGACTTGTTCGTCCTTTGCGCTTGCTTCCAGGAGCTTCCTTTGGTTTCGTCATGTCTTGGGTTGTCAAATGCTTGGACTTTATGCCGCCAAGACTATAAGCTTGGTCTTATGCTGCCAAGACTTTACTTTGGACTTTTTGCCATGGTTCACTTGGACTTTACGCTGCCAAGACTACAAGCTTGGTCTTATGCTTCCAAGTCCATCCCTTGGACTTCCCTTGCCAAGATCATACTTGGTCTTTCTTTGCCAAGGTTCACTTGGACTTTACGCTGCCAAGACTACAAGCTTGGTCTTATGCTGCCAAGTCCGTCCCTTGGACTTCTCTTTTACCAAGGCTTCATCCTTGGATTTCCCTGTCACTTAAACATATTTGCAATTAGATCACAAAACATTGCCTAACTTAGATGATTATCCAAACATCAAAACATATATAAATGCTTGGAGCATTGTTGCACCAACAATCTCTCCCTTTTTGATGTTTGGTAATCATTTAAGTTAGGTCTTTAAAAATACGCACATAATCATATTTTCAATATGAATTATAACTTAAACACTCCTTCTCCCCCTTTGACATACATCAAAAAGAGAAGGATTCAAACATAAAAAAATTAATGTGTTGAATCTTGGACTAAGGTATAAGATTAAAATTAAGCTCCCCCTTAATCCAAGATATGCTTTATAATGTGTAAACAATATTTGAAGCAAAGCATAACAAAAATTCAAAAATTAAGTCCTAACTTTGCACCAACAATGGATTTTGGGGATGAAAAAGATATAATTTATGAAACTCCCCCCAAAACACTGCATTAAACAGTCCTAAAACTTTGTGTATACGTAATATTATCATACTAAGGTTTTAGGACGTCAAAGATACACTAAATATCAGAAAATGGAGCTGTTTATCAGAAAATACAGTGTATTAGTCGACTGGTTTCTAAACCAGTCGACTGCTACGCCTGAAATCGAAATTTCAGCCTTTTCAGCCCAACTTCAGAAATGCATTAGAAATTCTAGAAACCTCGAAAAATCACGAAATTTTGTGTACACATTTTTGAGATCATACTTTATTAAGGAAAAATAGTTTTAAAAATATATGTTTTTCATATTTCAATATTGATACAAACTTGGAACCTAACAAAAGTTCTAAAGATTTTGCAAACTTTGTATCACTTTTGTGTTCCACTTGAAAACTATTTTTCAAAATATGATGAACATAGTTTAAAATATATATAATTTGGAATTTCCAACCATGTTCTACTAGCGGTTAGGTATAGTAGGCTACCAATCATACTCCTATAAAGTTTAAAATCAATTGATTTACCTTCATGATCACTATCTATTCTAGTGCTAGTGGCCATAGGAGTGGTTACAATTTTGGCATTTTCCAAACCAAATTTCTTGATAATTTCATTTGCATATTTGGTTTGATAAATGTGAATCCCTTCATTGGTTTGCTTGACTTGTAAACCTAGGAAAAAGGTAAGCTCTCCAACTAAACTCATTTCAAATTCATTTTCCATGTTTTTTATAAAATCTTGGAGAAGATCATCATTTGTTGACCCAAAAATAATGTCATCAACATATACTTGGGCTATGAATATATCCTTTAATGTTGACTTTATAAACAACGTTTGATCTACTTGGCCTCTTCTAAAATCCTTAGAAATTAAGAAAGATGACAATCTTTCATACCATGCCCGAGGAGCTTGTTTTAACTCATATAATGCTTTCCTAAGCTTACATACATGGTTTGGATAATCTATGTTCTCAAATCCAGGTGGTTGCTCTACATATACTTCCTCCTTAATATAACCATTTAAGAATGCCGATTTAACATCCATTTGGTAAAGTTTAAATCCCATATAGGATGCATACCCCAAGAGAATTCTAATAGATTCTAACCTAGCAACCGGGGCATAAGTCTCATCATAGTCAAGCCCCTCAACTTGATTAAATCCCCTAGCAACCAACCTAGCCTTATTTCTAGTGATATTTCCTTGGTCATCTAGCTTATTCCTAAAGACCCATCTTGTAGTAATTATGGTGCTATCATTGGGTCTAGGTACTAATTCCCATACTTGACTTCTCTCGAATTGGGTCAATTCCTCTTGCATTGCCAAAATCCAATCCGGATCATGTAATGCATCATTGATCGATTTGGGCTCAATTTGTGAAATAAGAGTTACTTGACTAGTAGAAGGTCTATGAAATGACCTAGTTCTTACTCCTTGAGATAGATCTCCTACTACTTAGTCAAGTGGATGATCTTGATGAACTCTTAGGGTTCTAGAAGGGGTTTCAAATTGATCATTATTATCTTCTACCCTCCTTTCATCATCGGAATCTCCTCTTTCTCCCCCTTGATCATTACCCCTTATGGTCAAATTTTGAAGTTTTTGGGTAATGTCTTGATTATTGTCATTAATATCCTTATCAATGGAGGAATTTCTAGGGTAGGTACTAGTGGTTTCATCAAATTGAACATTAGAAGATTCCTCAATTCCTTGGGTTCTCTTATTGTAGATTCTATACCCTCTACTTGTGGATGAGTATCCAACTAGGATTCCCTCATCCGCTTTGGATTCAAATTTTCCTAAGTTATCCTTGGTGTTTAGAATATACACTTTACATCCAAAGACTTTGAAATAATGAATTGTGGGGATAGTCCCATTCCATAATTCAAATGGTGTCTTTCCTAAAAACCTATGGATTTGAATCCTATTTTGGATATAGCAAGCGGTATTAACCGCTTTCGCCCACAAGTAGCTAGGTAAAGAATATGCATTAAGCATAGTCCTAGCCGCCTCTTGTAGGGCACGATTTCTCCTTTCCACCACCCCATTTTGTTGGGGTGTTCTAGGACAAGAGAACTCATACTTGTACTCTTGCTCTAAATAAAATTGTGAAAATTTTGAATTCTCAAATTCACCACCATGATCACTACGGATCCGGTTGATTTTGAGACTCTTTTCATTTTCAACCCTTTTACTAAATCCTATGATTATTTCTAAGGTATCATCCTTATGTTTCATAAAGTAGACCCAAGTATATCTAGAAAAATCATCTACTATAACCAAACAATATTTGTTACCACTTAAAGATGGAGTACTATGGCAATCAAATAAGTCAAGATGCAATAATTCTAACGGTAAGGAAGTATTAGTTAAGGTTTTACCTTTGTGTGATGTCTTTGTTTGTTTTCCTTCTTGGCATGCATCACACATTTTGTTCTTGACATACTTGATCTTTGGTAACCCTTTGACCAACTCCATCTTGGCTACCTTAGCTATGTTTTTCATGTTGATGTGCCCCAATCTCCTATGTCATAGCCAACTTTCTTCTTCTTTTGCAACAAGACACTTAGTAGAAATGTTAGAAGCATATGAAAGATCAACATAATAGATATTTGATTTTCTATATCCAACTAACATGCAATCATTTAATTCCTTGTGCCTAATCATGCATTTAGAGGATTCAAAAGAGACATGATAGTTTGCATCACAAAGTTGACTAACACTTAATAAATTAAATTTCATATTTTCAACTAGTAAAACTTTGTGAATGACAATTTTGGGGGATACCTCAATTGTACCTCTACCTAATATCTTGAGTTTTCCACTATTTCCAAAGGACACCGCTCCTTTCTTCACATACTTAATTGTGGAGAACTTGCTCACATCACCGGTCATATGTGTTGAACAACCGCTATCCACAATCCACATACCTTGCTCTCCTACCTAAATCACATGAAAAACACAAGCTTTTGGTACCCAAACATTTGGACCGGTAACATTAAGTAAAAACTTCTTAGGTACCCATGCTTTCTTAGCCTTACCCTTAATGGTTGCTTTCCTATTAATCAATGAAATATAAGCAACTTCTTTTTCTTTTGGCTTATATCCTAACCCGGCCTTGTTGTAAACGGCTCTTTGTCGACTAAGGATCATATCAAGACATTTTGAGCCATTTAAAAAATTTTCTAAACATGTTTTTAATTCACTAACCTCATCCTTAAGTTTGTTATTTTCTTCCTTAAGCATGCAAGAATCAACATGTGAAGGTTTTTCATTCCTAATGGCCTTTAGTTCTACCTTCATGCTCTTAACCTTAGATTTAGACTTATCTAGAGCTTCTTTAAGATAGACAATTGATTTATAGAGAAGCTTAACTTTGGGAGAGTTCATTACCTCATCGTCACTAGATGATGATTCATCACTTGAGGAGTCTTCTTGGCTTGATGTATCGGAATCATCTCCTAGGCCCATGAGTGCCACATGACGTGTGATGTGGCAAAGCTCATCATCGGAGGAGGAGTCTTCAACACTTGGTGTGTCCCATGTGGTTTGAGCTACCATAGCCTCCTTCTTCTTCTTCTCCTTCTTGTCCTTATTTTTCTTTTCTTTTTCTTCCTTCTTCTTTAGCTCCGGGCAATTTGGCTTTATGTGCCCCTTCTTGTTGCAAGCATGGCAAATCACATTGTTATTAAAACTTGAATTACCACTAAACTTACCTTTTGAAGAATGAGACCCCTTCCTTGCTTCTCTACTCTTGAACTCCTTTGATTTCCTATAGAGCTTCTTGACAAAATTGGCCATCTCACTAGATGAGTCTTCATCACTACTTGAGTTATGCTCCGATTCGGATGATGATGATACTTCTTTTCTTTCCTTCTTCTTCTTTTCCTTATTTTCAACAAATAGAGCTAAACACTTTTCCTTAGAGGACATGTTAGTTTGCTCATGTAATTCAAACTCACAAAATAATTCATCAATTTTAATTTGAGAAAGATCCCTAGTTACCTTAATGGCATCAACTATAGAAGTCCATAAAGAATTTCTAGGAAATGCTTGAAGTATGTATCTTACCAAGTCCCGGTTGTCAACTCACTCACCTATGATGTGAAGTCCATTCACAATCTCCTTGAACCTTCCATGCATTTGGCTTACGGTTTCATGCATCTTCATTTGGAAGGCTTGAAGTTGTCCAATTAGTAGGTTCTTCTTGGCCCTCTTTGACTCCTTGGAGCCTTCATTTAGCTCAATGAGCTTTTCCCATAACTCCTTGGCGGATTCGAAAGGCCCCACCTTGTTGAGTTGCTCCATGGTAATGCCACATTGAATGGTGAGTACCGCCTTTGCATTTGATTCAAATTTCTTATTTATTTCCCTTGTCCAATCCTTGCTTGGAATAGGATTTCCATGTTCATCCATCGGTTCCTCGAAGCCATCTACAATGCTATGCCAAATTTCAATATTACTCATTAGATAGTACTTCATCCTACCTTTCCAATACGCAAAATGACTCCCATCGAAGAGCGGTGGCTTGGCGGTGTTATATCCCTCTTGAAGAGTCATTGATGCCTTGGTTGATGGTGAGATCTTCCAAGCTATCCGGGCTCTGATACCACTTGTTAGGATCTTTGTAACGGCTAGAGGGGGGTGATTAGCCTTTCTCCGTTTCTACAAGCAAGTTAGCGGAAGCAATACAAATATGAATAAGAATACAAGTAAGAAAACGATGAAAGCAACGCTAACACCCGATGTACGTGGTTCGGAGATGACGCTCCTACTCTACGGCAATCCGTAAGGTGGATTAGTCCTAGCCAAGCTTCACTATATTCTCCTTTGGATGAACCAAGGTGGAGAAACCTTTCTTACAATGCTCTCCTCTTCTTTACAATGATGGATGATTAAGAGCTAGAAAAAAGGAGGTTTTGAATTGCTAAAACACTTGGGAAAGCTTGGTGAGCACGAGGGTGTAGTTAGGAATGAGAGCACTAGCTTTACCAAGCTCCCCAAGGCCCCTTTTTATAGAAGAGGGGATGTTTTTCCCGTTGGGCCTCGATCAGTCGACTGATGCTTACCATCCGATCGGCCGCCAACGGCCGAACCGAGATCTCCGGAGATTCGTAGCCAGCCAATTTCCAACGGCCAGGTGATCGATCGATCCTTCCATCACGACCGATGGAGTGATCGATCAGTGATCGCAGTCAATGAAATCGACTACATTACGTGTTCGTTTTGCGTTGATCGATCGCCACTATTTATACGATCGATTGTAACATCGATTGCCATATAAAGTAGCCGATCGATAGTCGTGGTTTCACCTCGACTTAGTCGAGCACGACGACGACCGATACATCGATCGATCACGATCGATACTCATCAAGTGTGAGTAATTCACACTTGATTTTACACCCTAGACCTAGACTCAACCTTTTAGCTCCTTATTAAGCCTTGCGTCTTCAGGATCCCTCCGAGTCCGTGACTTGTTCGTCCTTTGCGCTTGCTTCCAGGAGCTTCCTTTGGTTTCGTCATGTCTTGGGTTGCCAAATGCTTGGACTTTATGCCGCCAAGACTACAAGCTTGGTCTTATGTTGCCAAGACTTTACTTTGGACTTTTTGCCATGGTTCACTTGGACTTTACGCTGCCAAGACTACAAGTTTGATCTTATGCTGCCAAGTCCGTCCCTTGGACTTCTCTTTTACCAAGGCTTCATCCTTGGATTTCCCTATCACTTAAACATATTCGCAATTAGATCATAAAACATTGCCTAACTTAGATGATTATCCAAACATCAAAACATATATAAATGCTTGGAGCATTGTTGCACCAACAACGTGTCCTAGGCAAACCCACCACAAAATCCATGGTAATATGATCTCACTTCCACTCGGGAATAGGAATCCTCTGAAGTAATACGGCTGGTCTCTGGTGCTCAGTCTTCACCTGTTGACAAACTAGACATCTAGCTACAAAATCTGCGATGTCTTTCTTCATGCCGTTCCACCAATACAAACAACTTAAATCTCGATACATGCGGGTTCTGCCTGGGTGGATCGCAAATCGAGAGCGATGAGCCTCATAAAGCAACTCCTCCATGACCGGGTGAGACTGAGGTACGCATAATCTGCCCCGGAAATAAATTATACCTTCGTCATCTCGGGTGAACTTAGTCTGCTATCCAGAGGTTATCTGGCTGCCAATGAACTGTAAGTGATGATCACTGGCCTGAGCTTCTCGGACTCTCGTCCTGATAGATGACTGAGCGACCATGGTAACAAGAACGCCCTGCTCTGTCAGTCCCTGCTCCTCAAGGCCCAACTCGGAAAACCTCTGAATCAAATCCGTGACTAAAACTCGGTAGCAAGCTAAAGTCCCTCGGGACTTCCGGCTAAGTGCATCGGCAACCACATTGGCTTTCCCTGGGTAGTAGCTAATGGTATAGTCATAATCCTTCAGGAACTCCATCCATCTTCTCTGTCGGAGATTGAGTTCCTTCTGCGTAAATAGATATTTGAGACTCTTATGATCAGTGAGAATCTCAAATGTAATACCATACAGATGATGCCTCTAAATCCTCAAGGCAAAGATAATAGCAGCTAATTCTAGATCATGTACTGGGTAGTTTTTCTCATGCTCCTTCAACTGGTGAGAAGCATAAGAGACCACCCTGCCGTGCTGCATTAGTACTATGCCTAAACCCTGGAGAGATGCATCAGTATAAAGGACGATTCGTTCCAGTTGCGTATTGCTAATCTAATGGTCACAGGTCTCTTCTTCAACTCTGGTCTCTCTCGACCACGTGAACTTCACGCCCTTCACGATAAGGCGTGTCATGCATAGCAATGCTCGAAACCCTCAGCGAATCGTCTATAATAGCAAGCCAAGCCTGAAACTACGAACCTCCGGTGATTTTGGTGCTCCCAGTGGTGGCCTCGATCTTCTAGTCGGGAAATGTCTCTACTAAAACCACGTGTCCCCAAAAAACCGTGAGGTAATCAAAGCCGCACTTCTTGAACCGCGTATAGTAACCGAAGCCTATCCAAAACAAGGCGAAGATGCTGCGCGTGTTCCTCTTCGGAACGAGAATAGATCACAATGTCATCAATAAAGATAATGACGAACAGATCTAGGAAATCTATAAATTCACGGTTCATCAAATCCATGAACACTGCCGGAGCATTGGTAAGCCCAAATGACATTACCAAAAACTCATAGTATCCATATCTGGTACGGAACGTTGTCTTCTGAACGTCTGAGTCTCTAACCCTTAGTTGATGATATCCGAACTACATATCAATCTTAGAATACACTAATGTACCTCTGAGCTGATCAAACAAATTCTCAATATGTGGTAGAGGATATTTATTCTTGATGGTGACGGCGTTCAATTGCCTGTAGTCGATGCATAATCTCATCGAACCGTCTTTCATCTTCACGAAGAGAACCGGAGAACCCCAGGGAGATACGCTAGGGCGAATAAAACCTCTGTCCAAAATCTCCTGGAGCTGGACCTTTAACTCGTCCAACTCTCTCGGGGCCATACGATAAGGAGCTTTTGATGCCAGCGACGTCCCAGGAATTAACTCAATCATGAACTCCACTTGCCTTCTGGGAGGTAGGCCCGGTAACTCCTCTGGAAAGACATCCGGATATTCTCGGACAATAGGAATGTCTGAGATCTGAGAGTCACCACTATCTTCTACATTGATCAATGATAATAGAAAACCCTGGCAACCGTGTAATAGAAGCTTCTAAGTCTAAATCACAGAAATGATCGATATGTCGTCGTCCCGGATGCCAGTGAAATCCCACGAGGGTTGGTTCGGAGGTCGGAATGTGACCAACCTCGTTTGGCAATCAACTGTGGCATGATATGCTGATAGCCAATCCATGCCAAGGATAATGTCGAACTCGATCATTTCCAGTACCAATAAATCTACAGTAAGTATAATGTTACCGAAATCTAATGGACAACCTCGGACCTCCTGGGTAACATCCAACATATCACCGGACGGTAGGGAGACGATTAATCGTTGTGATCTAATAGTAGGTAGTCTACTAATCTCTCTCATAAATGCACGAGAAATAAATGAATGCGAACTGCCAGTATCAATTAGCATAATAGCATAAAATGAAACCGTACCACGGAAAACGAATTCATTGGCTCGCTGTACATCCTCTCTAGTAACCACACGAATCCGCCAATCCGATGTCCGTGGAGGTGGAGTGATAGCCCTGCGAGGTGGCTATGCGGGCTGAGGTCGTCTGAAGGTTCTGGCGTACTATATCGTCGGTAGTCTTGAACCGGTGGCGGGGATGCGGTGATCTTGAATCGGTGCGGCTGCGATCGCATCTTGCACGGTGGTTGGGGTTGCATCGATCTTGAGGTTACGAAGCAGAACCTGTGACATCGTCACGGAACCTTTGGAGTACTCATGTCCGTGCATGTCATATGCGACTACTGTAGGGGGAGTTGTCCTCTGTTGGCGTTGTGAAGATTTGGCTGTTTGCCCTCCTCTCTGAGTCTCGGACTGACGGAACTGTCCTCCCTGTATATAAACCCCGGAAGCCACATGTTGAGCCTTCAACGAACAATCTCGGCTCAGGTGTGACATTTGCAAATAATATGGCAGTTGTCGAGTGCGGTGAGATGGTATGCTCTCTGGACCCTACAACGAGTCTGATGAGTGTCACTAGTGGGCGGCCTCGGTTCTGCTGAGAAGGCCGGGAGGGTCCGTGAAGATCGTCTTGATTTACGAGGTCGGCTAGATGCCCCGAGTTACTCTGACCGATTGCGACCACCTTCTTTGTTGATGTTCAGTATTCCGGAGTCACATCTGTGGTTCTTTCTGTCTGTTTCCTCTTCTTGTTAGAATTAGCTCTATCCAATGCCTCTCGATAGGAAGAACTGGCAAAGCCTGCCATCTTGACATGAAGATGCCCATCTAGTCCCTGAACAAATTGTATCATGCGCGACCTGTCCTCAGCGACTAACTCTGGACAAAATCTGGCTAACCGATTAAATTCTACATTATACTCTATCACTGTGCGATTATTCTGTCGAAGACTCAAAAAATCCTGACGGCGCATCATCAGATATGACCGTAGGAAATACTGACTCCCAAAGGCCTCTCTGAATCTCACCCAAGTAATCTGCTGTTCGCCGATGATTGAGCGTTGCATGTCCCACCAGACCTCGGCCTCACCTCGTAAATGGAAGGCCGCCAACTCTGCCTTCTCCCACTCGGAGCAAACCATGTAGAGGAAAGTACGCTCCATAGTCTTGATCCAAGACAAAGCCACGCTCGGATCAGTCTCTCTGTAGAATAGGGTGAATCGACTTTTCATCGACTTGGCTAAAATGGGGATTCGAGCCCGTGCCGCAGTCACATCAGTAGGATGAGTAGAGGTCGTCGCAGGAGCTGGCGGAACTACTGTAGATGGTGTCGCTGCATAAGCAGGGGCAGATACTGAGTAAGGGTCGACCGGCACCACTGGTGGGCCTGTCGGGTATGCAGTAGCAGGCACTACTGGCGGGGGTGCCTGGGGTGTAGCAGCAGGGACTACCGATGGTACATCGGATACCACAGAAGTGGGTATCTCTGGAGGAGGAACCGTCGGGGACTGAGAACCCACGACACCCGCGACACCATGTTGAAACTGACCCTGATCAACATGCTCATCCTCAGTAGATCTCTCTGGCAACTCCGTCGCCAGAGATCTCAATGTCCTCTTGCGTAGCCGCCCCGCACTACGTCTCATATCTGTTAAATTATTACCCATATGTTACTACAAGTACAAATATATAAAATTAATCATCTTACCTATTTGCAGCCAAGAGAGGTCTCGTCGTCGCCAAATCCCCAAATTGACCTCGTCAATAATACCTCGAATTTCCGAAACATAAAATCGTCGGAAATCCGTACAAAATCTAAAAATTTCCAGATTGACTCGCAAAAACTTGTCAAACGTGGCAAACTCCGAAAAAAATCCAAAAACCCCAAGGAACTCTAAAACCTAGGCACTCTGATACCAAATAAATTGTCACGCCCCGAGAGAGTCCCCATCAGACGAAAATCCGGTAGCATCTCCCCTGTCGGGTGACAATACGAATCTTGTATACAAGGCACACACAACCATTAACACCCTCCTAGTCTTTCCACTCTCTACCAGGGGAGGTGTCACTACTTTACTGGCTTATTCTTATTTTCTTCATGATCCAATTGAACTCCAACTATATTAGAAAGAAAACAATTAAAAATTTAAAATTTGGTTTAGACATCTGTACTTAGGATCTTTTACTTCCACTATTCCATCGCCACACACTCCAAGCACTTCGTCCGCCATACCACCTCACTGTAACTTTTCTTTACCTTTATCTACAGTATAAGGAAATGCAAACTATAAGCAATAACGCTTAGTAAGTACTTTCTATGCTCACAAAAACATGCACTGTATGAAATCATGCAACTAGTTCTCTTGTCCTGGATACATTGATACACATGCAAACATAATCGGAAATTATAACTCTGATTATATGTCTCTTGTATAAATCATGCTCTTAAGTATTTTAAAACTTATAAACAGTGTATCTGAACTAGAATGATTAACTTTGAAAACTTTTACTTATACTTATACTAATACTTCAAATTAATAATCATCCTAGATATGGACCCGACATAGTACCAATGCGCGCTTTCCTAATAGGTCGGGGTGGCCAACCACCGAACCTACTAGGGTAACTGAGACTGAGGGTCTTGGACCGTGGGCGAAACTGATGCCCGGTACATGCTTTTTCAAAAGTAAAATACTACCTTTACACTTATATTCTTATACATACCGAAAAAAATGCTCTTAATCCCCTAAACCACGAATGGGGAGCACCATAAAGATCATTATGCTCTTGACCCCCAAAACTGAAATGGGGAGCATACTGAAGATCGTTGTGCTCTTAATCTCCAATTCGAACGAGGAGCATCTTTAAATTTTCTTTATAAAGGAAATATTTTTACATCTTACTCTACATCATGCATATAATTGTATACTACAACTCATCTACAACATGCATGATCATAAATCACATTCTTATCATGGATCTAAACATGATACTAAATCAAACATGACATAACGGGTACAAATCATGTAACTAAAAACACCATGTAACTAGAAATAATATGCACATAAAACATATCAATGACATACGATAACTACTTATACTGCAGGTGAGCAATACTTACCTCCTATGCTTTTTCACCAATTTATACCGTTAGATTTCGTAAAGAGAAGACCTCCTACGTGTTCCTTTGCTTTAGCGTGATACTCTACCAAGTTCTTGCAGAGATTCCTCTTGAAAATCCCCTCTTGAATTATCCCACGGTGGAGAAATTATAGAGGCTCTTTTTTTCCCTCTTTTGTTTTCCTCGGTGGCTGGAGAAAACGGAAGGGAAGCTTCTTCTCTTTTTTTTTTTTTTTGATTGGCCGGTTTTCTTTTTTTTTTTTTTTTGATTGGGCGGCTGGAGAAAATGGGAGGGAAGGAGGCGTGGTTGGTCGGCGGCTGGAGAGAAGAGGAGGAGAGTGGGATGTTCGACGGCTTGAGAAAATAGGAGAGAGAGAGAGAGAGAGAGAGAGAGAGAGAGAGAGAGAGAGAGAGGAGATGAGGGCTTCGGCGTGGAGTTTAGGGAAAAAAGAATATATAAATTAGAATTTTTCTTAACCTAATTATCCCTTTAAATGATTAGTCAAATTAACCGACTTCTTCCTTTTTCCTGCCTATAGATATATTCTGTTATATTCTACTCATTGGTAGGGAGCTTATTCTCCCAAACCGACGGTTCATGATTCGAGCCCCGGCTAACGAACCATTTATTCGAACTGTTTTTTTTTAATTCCTATTCTTAATTATTTCTATTCTTTTTATTATTATTATTCTATTCCTATTTTTATTATTTCTATTCTTATTCTTATTTCTATTTTCCTCTAATAAAAATATAGGAACTAAAATTTGGGGTGTTACAATCTCTTATACCTTATAAAAGTTTCGTCCTCGAAACTTAGAATAGCTCTGGATATTTTTGCTTCATGTCATCCTCATGTTCCCAGGTTGCTTCTTCAAACTTTTGGCTTTGCCATAAGACTTTTACTAACAGTATTTCTTTATTTCTTAGTTTCCTGACTACTCAATCTATTATCTGAATAGGTCGACTTTCATAACT
Organism: Wurfbainia villosa; assembly: GCA_025175895.1. Taxonomy (NCBI): domain Eukaryota; kingdom Viridiplantae; phylum Streptophyta; class Magnoliopsida; order Zingiberales; family Zingiberaceae; genus Wurfbainia; species Wurfbainia villosa. Next base: position 3,408,404 of record CM045992.1, read on the forward strand.
TAGATCTGTCTGAATCTGTACCGTCTGTGGCTCAATCACTTAGTTAGTGTCTGGGACGTGCTTCTTAAGTATTGAAACATGAAATACATTGTGGATAGCTGATATTTCATGTGGTAGCTCTAGCTCATAAGCTACCTTCCCAACTCTCTTGGTGATCAGGTAGGGGCCTACATATCTGGGACTTAACTTGCCTTTCTTCCCAAACCTCATTACCCCTTTCATACGAGTTACCTTAATGAACACTGAATCTCCGACTTGGAACTCTAGGGGTATGCATCGGATATCGATGTAACTCTTCTGCCGACTCTGGGCAGTCTCTATCCTTTAGCGTATGTTCTTTATAGCTTTGGTGGCGTCATCTATAAAATCAGTCTTGAGTCCCATTTCTTTTTTCTTGCCACCCTCATACCAACAGATAGGTGATCTGCATCTCCTTCCATACAAGGCTTCATAAGGTGTCATTCCAATTATGGTTTGATAACTATTATTATAGGCAAACTCTGCCAAACACAAATATTTGCAGTAGCTTCCTTTAAAATCTAAGGCACAAGATCTTAGCTTATCCTCCAGAATATGATTCACTCTTTCTGTTTGCCCATCTGTCTGAGGATGAAATGCAGTGTTGAATCGTAGTTTAGTGTCGAGGGTTGTCTGAACACACTCCCAGAAGTGTGAAGTGAAGCGACTGTCTCTATCAGAGATAATGGTCTTAGGTACTCCATGCAGTCTAATCACTTCCTTGACGTATAACTGGGCTAACTGCTCCATGGAGTATGATATTCTGATAGGCATGAAGTGAACAGACTTTGTCAATCTATCGACAACTACCCAAATAGAATCGTAGCCATTGGTTGTTTTGGACAGTCCTACTATGAAATCCATGGCTAGTTCCTCCCACTTCCATTCTGGAATCTGGATAGGCTGTAGAACTCCTCCTAGTCTCTAGTGTTCGGATTTCACTCTCTGACATATCAGACAAGTGCTAACATACTTAGCCACGTCCCTCTTCATACCAAGCAACCAGAATTTCCCTTTCATATCTTGATACATCTTAGTGGATCCAGGATACATCAGATATGGGGTCCCATGAGCTTCTTCTAGAATCTTCTTTCTTAAGTCTGAATCCTTGGGGGCACATAAGTGTTCACCCAGATATAATACCCCACTATCAGAGACACGGAATCCTTCATCCTTTCCTTCTTGGATCTCTTGCTTGATCCTTTGGGTGCTAGGATCTTTGTCTTGTCTCTCTAATATATCCTCGAACAGTGTAGGTACTATGGTCAAGGCGGAGAGCTATCCAGAAATGATTTCAACCCCAAAATTCATTATCTCTTTCTCTAGTGGTTGGGATAGTGTTGCTAGGGACATCAAAGTGGCACATGATTTTCTACTCAGCGCGTCTACTACTTTGTTTGCCTTTCCAGGATGGTAGTGGATTTCACAATCATAGCTCTTTACTAGCTCAAGTCATCTGCGCTATCGCATATTCAGATCATTCTGAGTGAAGAAATACTTCAGACTCTGGTGATCTGTGTAAATCTTGCATTGGACTCCATATAAGTAATATCTCCAAACTTTCAGAGCAAAGACCACTGCTGCCAACTCAAGGTCATGAGTGGGGTAATTCTTTTCGTAGTCCTTGAGTTGTCTAAATGCATAAGCAATGACTTTACCCTTCTGCATAAGTACTACTCCAAGTCCCATCTTGGATGCATCACTATACAGGTCAAATCCCTCATTACTTTATGGAAGGGTAAGCACTGGAGCACTTGTGAGTCTCCTCTTTAACTCAAGGAAGCTCTTTTCACAATCTTCGGTCCATTCGAACTTCTTGTTCTTTCTGGTAAGAACTGTCAACGGTAAAGCTATCCTTGAGAAGTTTTCCATAAACTTCCGGTAGTACCCCGCTAATCCGATGAAACTTTTGACTTCACTGGCATTCTTTGGTTGACCCCAATTACTGACCGCTTCTATCTTTGTCGAGTCCACCATAACTCTATCTTTTGAAATAACATGACCCAAAAACGATATCCGATCAAGCCAAAACTCACACTTGGAGAACTTTGCATATAACTATCTTTGCTGAAGGGTCTGCAAGACTGTCTTCAAGTGTTCGGCATGTTCCTCCTGGGTTCTCGAGTAGATAAAGATGTCGTCAATGAAGACGACCACAAACTTGTCAAGGAACTCCTTAAATACCCGATTCATCAAGTCCATAAACATAGCGGGTGCATTTGTCACTCCGAAGGGCATGACCACAAACTCATAGTGTCCATACCTCATTCGGAAGGCTGTTTTCAGTATATCATCATCTTTAACTCTTACCTGATGATAACCGGACCGCAAGTCAATCTTGGAGAAGACTGTGGCTCCTCTCAATTGATGAAATAAATCCTCTATCCTTGGCAGAGGATATTTGTTCTTGATTGTCACTTGATTCAAGGTTCGGTAGTCTATGCACATCCTCATGAACTCATCTTTTTTTTTTCACGAACAACACTAGAGCTCCCCACGGGGAATGACTAGGGCGGATGAATCTCTTGTCTAGCAACTCCCGTAATTGTTCTTGAAGCTCTTTCAATTCAGCTGGAGCTATACGATAGGGTGCTTTTGAGATTGAGTGGGTACAAGAAATAAGCTAGATCTCAAACTCAGCTTCCCTTCTAGGTGCTAGTCCTGGCATCTCGTGGGTAGTCACATACAATTGGGACTTCTTCCAGCTGTTAGCTTCTTTCATGCTTAGTATCAACTATATGTGCTAAATACCCAGTGCATCCACTAGCTAACATCTTCTGAGCTTCCATGGCAGACAAGAACTTCTTAGTCTTCTTCCTTGGTTCTCCAATAAACTCAAATTTAGCCTCGGTCTCGGGTTGAAATACTACTCTTCGCTTACGGCACTCAATGGAAGAATCATACTTGCTCAGAAAGTCCATTCCAAAGATGACATCATAGTCATGCATGTCCAGCAAGATCAGATCACTATAAAGCTCTCTGTCTGAAATTCTGACCGGCACGGCACGCAACCAGTGTGTAGATGTCATTATTTCACCCGAAGGTAGGGTCGTTAAAAACTGAATATCTAAGGTATTCGGAGTTATATCTATCTTTTTAGCAAATGTCATAGACATGAAAGAATGGGTTGCCCCAGTATCAAACAGTATAGTAGCATGCTGACTAAGGATAGGTATTTGACCTGTGACTACTGTAGAAGCATTTGCTACCTCTTCCTTGGTGAGGGAAAAGATCCGGGCATTAGGTGTAACTGATGGGGCCTCCAATCTTCTTGGGCTGATGTGAGGATCCTCCAGTGCTCTCTGCATCTGATGTAGCTGAGTTGGTCTACCTCCATACTGAGTAGACTGTGGCGGAGGTAGATTGGTTTTGGTGGGGCATTATTTGGCGAAGTATCCCTCGACACCACATATATGACACCCGCTCATGCCCTGGCGACAAACTCCTGGATGCTTCCTCCCACATTTAGATCATGTAGGATACGTAAGCTGCTTACTTGCTGAACCTCCCTTTGCATTATTCCACTATCAGGCTATTATCACTATTTTTTTTCTCATCTTTACATACATATCTAGGTATGCTCTATTACTTACTGTCTATCATCTTCATATATATATATGCAAGCATGTTTAACTCAAAGAGAAACATTCTAGGTAAGCATGTTTAACTTAAAAGAAGCATTCCTTACTACTCATAAAGTAAATAAAGCAGATAAATACTTGCTTACTTGGAGGCGGCAGGACTAATGCTCGATGTATGTATGACGGAAGGGTGGAACCCGCTCTGATACCATCTTTTAACACCCCCCAGTCTTTCCACTCTCTACCAGGGGAGGTGTCACTACTTTACTGTCTTATTCTTATTTTCTTCTTGATCTTACTTTGACACTATACTTTAATCATCACTTAAACAATAACCATAAGCAATCCAAATGAACTCCAACAATATCAGAAAGAAAACAATTACAAACTTAAAATCTAGTTTAGACATCTGCACTTAGGATCTTTTACTTCCACTATTCCGTCGTCACACACTCCAAGCACTTCGTCCGCCATGCCACCTCATTGTAACTTTTCTTTACCTTTATCTGTAGTATAAGGAAATGCAAACTATAAGTAATAACGCTTAGTAAGTACTTTCTATGCTCACAAAAATATGCACTGTATGAAATCATGCAACTAGTTCTCTTGTCCTGGATACATTGATGCACATACAAAGATAATCGGAAATTATAACTCTGATTATATGTCTCTTGTATAAATTATGCTCTTAAGTATTTTAAAACTTGTAAACAGTGTATCCGAACTGGAATGATTAACTTTGAAAACTTTTACTTATACTTATACTGATACTTCAAATTAATAATCATCCTGGATATGGGTCCGGTATAGTACCAATGCGCGCTTTCCTAATAAGCCGTGGTGACCAACCACCGAACCTACTAGGGTAATTGAGACTGAGGGTCTTGCTCCGTGGGCGAAACTGATGCTCGGTACATGCCTTTTCAAAATTAAAATACTTCCTTTATACTTATATTCTTATACATACTGAAAAAAAAATACTCTTAATCCTCTAAACTACGAATGAGGAACACCATAAAGATCATTATGATCTTGACCTCCAAAACTGAAATGGGGAGCATACTGAAGATCGTTGTGCTCTTAATCCCCAATTCGAATGAGGAGCATCTTTAAATTTTCTTTATAAAGAAAATATTTTTACATCTTACTCTACATCATGCATATAATTGTATGCTACAACTCATCTACAACATGCATGATCATAAATCACATTCTTATCATGGATCTAAACATGATACTAAATCAAACATGACATAACGAGTAAAAATCATGTAATTAAAAATACCATGTAACTAGAAATAACATGCACATAAAACATATCAATGACATACGATAACTACTTATACTGCAGGTGAGCAATACTACCTCCTACGCTTTTTCACCAATTTATACCGTTAGATTTCATAAAGAGAAAACCTCCTACGTGTTTCTTTGCTTTAGTGTGATACTCTACCAAGTCCTTGCGGAGATCCCTCTTGAAAATCCCTCTTGAATTATCCCACGGTGAAGAAATTATAGAGGCTCTTTTTTCCCCTCTTTTGTTTTCCTCGGTGGCGGAAGAAAACAGAAGGGAAGCTTCTTCTCCCTTTTTTTTTTATTGGCCGATTTTTTTTTTTTTTTGATTGGGCGGCCGGAGAAAACGGGAGGGAAGGAGGCATGGTTGGTCGACGGTTGGAGAGAAAAGGAGGAGAGTGGGATGTTCGACGGCTGGAGAAAACGGGAGAGAGAGAGAGAGGAGATAGGGCTTCGACGTAGAGTTTAGGGAAAAAGGAATAAAAAAAAATATATAAATTAAGATTTTTCTTAATCTAATTATCCCTTTAAATGATTAGTAAAATTAACCAACTTCTTCCTTTTTCCTGTCTATAGATATATTCTGTTATATTTTACTCATTGATAATCTTTTTTTTTTATGAAGAATAAATAGATATCATCAAAGAAAAGCATAGACATACAATAGCTTAGGATTCATGCTCATGTCATGTCTAACGAAGTGTCAGATCTGAGATGTACTCTGACTTAATGTACAAGTACTCTTATGGGTACCACCTCTCACGTGGGCTCTATCCCTCTCACTCAATACATCCTCATTTTCATGTCTCGTGTACCTTCCTTGTCTCTTTACCCGCGCGCTACATCTAGCTGCGGCTTGCTCTCCATGTGTATCCCCTTGCGCCTTTTTGCCTCCCTTGTCCAGCTGTCCATCTAGCATCACGATCCTCCGGTGTTGTCATTTTTGTCTCCTACACATGCGGGACCCGCCTCCACCTAGGCTTGCACCAGCTCAGCTAGCTAGTCCAGGTGGCAGCCAACGCATCAGCTGGGACAGGCAACAGCGCTGCCCACGATGTCTTGGCTCACGGCTCTAGGTTGCCGTTCCTTGTTTCTTCACGCTCAAGCGACGCCAGCCCACGATGTTGTCGGCGCACGTCAAGCCTGCAGCAGCAGCAGCACCTCGGGTCCCGTTTCCGATCTCCCGCTCGTTGGCTTCGTCCTCCCCAAGATTTCGCCGGAGAAACGCCAGCAGCCACAAGAGCCCGCTGGAGGCTTCAGATGCCATGGACAGCAGTTGCGAGGCGCCGGAAATCCCTCGGAGCCGCCTCCAGCCCGTCTCATGATAGGAAACCTCCGTCGAGCTTCGTCTTCGTCCTCAGCATCCATCAACGCAGCGTCCACCCTCTCCAGGCCTTCCTCCATGTTACCTTGCTACTGCACGCTCAAGCGACGCCAGCGATTTCTACACAAAAGGTCATGTAGCCGGCGCACGTCAAGCCTGCAGTAGCACCTCAAGTCCTGTTTCTGATCTCCCGTGCGTTGCCTGTGTCCTCCCCAATCTTTCGCCGGAGAAACTCCAGCGGCCACAGGAAGCCCGCTGGAGGCTTCAGATGCCATGGACAGCAGCTGCGAGGCGCCGAAAATCCCTCGGAGCCGCCTCCAGCCCGTCTCACGACAGGAAACCTCCGTCGAGCTTCGTCTTCGTCCTCAGCCTCCATCAACACAGCGTCGTTGAGCTTCTCACTTGCAGCCATCAGTTGGGAAGAAGGAGCACGGGAGTGACCTGGAGGCAGGCCAGAGCCCCTCCGTGCACCGCTTCTGCCACTCGTGGCCCTGTGAGGGCTCCGCCGACGGCAGCTCTCACGCCATCAGCACAACGCCGGCGAGCTCCTCCTTTCGCCTCAGCCAAGAACTCAAGAGGCAGCACGAGAGACACCCCCCAGATTTCCCCGCACCATCTCCTTTCGCCTCAGCCAACGACTTGAGAGGCAGCTCGAGACTCCCCCCCAGGTTTCGCCGCACCGCCTCCTGCCGCTTAGGTCCTAGGGTAGCTCACCGCTGGTTCCATCCCTCCGGCGACTCCTCACTGTTGGTTCCTTCCCTCGCAACCCCCTCCATCCCTCGCATCCCCTGCCCCCCTCCGGCGACCCCTCATGGGATGCCGCCGGAGGGGGAGTGAAAATTCGCTGTTGTGGAGTGCTAGAGAGAGAAGCCCGGGCTTCTCACTAACTCGCTCTCTTTCACAACCGAGAGCTGGGAGTCTATTCCTCCAAATCAACGATTCAAGTCTCGGTTAACGAATTATATATTCAATTTTTTTTTAAATTTTTATTCTTAATTATTTTTATTTTTTTAATATTATTTTATTCTTATTTTTATTATTTCTATTCTTATTCTTATTTCTATTTTCCTCTAATAAAAATATAGGAATTAAAATTTAGGGTGTTACACGACCTACAATTCATCGGTCAATACGACCGGAACATAAACCACACATACAGATCATATATAAGTCTCAGGCTAACAATCAAAGTAAATAAAAAGTTTACAACATCTAAACTTACTTCTTCTGCCATCTGAGTAGGAATACACAACCAAAACGAATCGAATAAAAGTCCAAAAGGACATATCAAATATCACTTTTCTACAAGTATATAACTAAAACACAAGTCCTACACATGCCTTCTAGTCAATTTAACCAAAATCAATAACAAAATCATTACGATGAGGGGAATTGGCAGCTGGACTCTCTTGACAGTGTCAACCTGAAATAGATGTAAAGCAACGGGGTAAGTTCAATTAACTCAGCGGGTATCAAATCGACATGCATAGTAAGATATATCTAACAATAATAATCATGTCAGTACAGTCTCCTGATCAATAATAGAAAAATGTAAGAAAGAAATACGGAAAGACTGTACATACCTGAATCTCCTATCCTGACATAGGAGTATGAGTCATACTAGCAGAAATAAGGTCGTCAGATCAAATATAAAAATGTATCCTGTATGCATGTCATTCATATGCAATAACCAAGGCAGCAATCAAAATGCAACAAACACAAACAAATGTCATCCATGAAATATGCATGCGATACAAATGACATGGTCACTCCTGACGCCAGTCAGCCACCTCACACGTGATGGTGAAGCCGAGTGGGTAGGGTTATGACAACTGTGCACTCTGTCATTACTGCTCTTGAGTGACCGAGTGGACACGATGCTGTCGGAGTACATTTATCCTCCTACCCCAAACAGAGTGGGGAGCAAAGCTCTCATCTCCCGGTGTCGTAGACCAGAGGAAGGATCCCTGTCTGCTACCACGCTGCCTCACCGCTACCCATGAGCAGACCATCGGAGCCTGACAGAGCTACTGCACACACTCTTCTGATGTACCACTAACCCATGAGTGACAGTGTGCAGATCATATAACTAGCTGTGGGCTCAACTACAAAGGAACCCCGACCAGCCAGCATGCAATCATGCAAGATGGTGCATGACACTAAAGCATGTAACACCAACCAAAATACATCTCCAAATAATATGCACAAACAAATGGGTACATATCAATGACTTGGGTATACAGGGAAAGTATATCTAAAAGCTAATGCAGTGCATGTCACAACTCCTAAAATAAGTACACATGGCAAGTATCAAGACAATATGGACTAAGATAGAAATGCATGCATTAGGTATGGCACATGGACATACAAGGGCAGATAAGGCATAAAAATTACTGCGAGTTATAGCTAACTAAGCATATCAACCTGACAATATCTAAAAGATAAGTCAAAGTACCCGCCTGTTATGAAACTCGTGATAACTATCTTCACGCCCGTGGACCTGTCTCGTGATCGAAACCTGCATAAAACATAATATTGTTAAGCACTAAGATACGATCCATCGTCAAATCGAATCCTAAGCCGATTTCGGACATAAACCAATTAACTCAAATGTTTAATAAAATCTCGGTCACATTCCACCTAATATAACTGTCATTTCATCCAATTAATCGAATATGATTTTACAACCCCTATTCATAACCGACAATTCTCCGACACCAACCCATTTCACAGAATATGCCACCCAAACAGAAATATCACAGCCAACAACTCCAATAACAGTCCACCACAGCCATTTACAACCGTTAACAACCGGCCAAAACCCCAATTCATAATCGCACAACACCCACAATCACGCGACAACCCTTCACAGTTCTCACCTACAACCTCCTCTCAAGCACAGTCGACTCCACAGATCAAAAACCCAGCCATCCTCCATCCAACCTACTCAACTGATCAAACTGCCACCGCTCCAATCCACCCTACTGTAGCCCATATGAACTCAACAACGCACCCACGTTCATTCAACGATTACAATCCATACCAATACACTGGACAGAAGAAAAAGAGAGGGAAGCGAGAGTTATACCAAAAAATGTAGTTTCTCCCCCAACTGCCCTGTTCGCCGGTAGAAATCCACTGCTGCCCTAATTCCAATTTCGTGTACTTGCTCCGGCAGAGGTTGTGGCTTCGGCATAACAAGGTGCCAACGCGAGCAGTGGCCTGGTCGTTGGCACGTGCGGCTCGGGCGGCGACGGCGGAGAGGGGAAACTCGCGGTGACCTGGGCATAGGGAAGGGCAAGCGTTTGTCGGTGCTTGCGGAGAAAGAGGCGACTGCAAGGCTCGGGCGACGGCGTTGGCAAGGTTGGCGGGTGTCCTGTGGCTGCGGACTGGCCGCGGCGAATGCTTGTTGCGGCACGGGGGGGGGAAGAGGTGTGGTGGTCCTGTGGCTGCGGACGCGAGGAAGAAGAAGGTGGCGGTCCTGTGGCCGCGGACGCGAGGAAGAGAAGGCTCGCGGGAGAAGAAGAAACCGAACGACATCGCGTGGAGAAGGTGTCGCGGAAGAAAAGATGTGGTCGCGAGGGGAAAAACTGACGGTGCGGCGCAATCAAGAAAACTAAACCTAGGTTTAGGTATTTTAAACTTTAGGTTAATGCCACCTATTAACTCCCTTAAATAGGTTCTACCAAAGTCTATTTATTTTATCCCCGTAATTATCTCGTACATGCCCCGTTTAAATCCAGAAAATTTCGGAAAAATTCCTAAAATTCCTCCAAAAATATCGAAATAATTCCCATGATTATTTTTTCTAAATTTTGGCCATCTAATTTAGTATTTTAAATTTTCCGTATTTAACAACTATCATCACCATCATCATCAAAAAATACATCATCATTGTCTCTATGACAGAGATCAGGAGGAGGAGCAGATCCAGAAGGAGGAAGTTGACTTGAACTAGATGTTAATTGAAGATGTTGCATAATGAATATTTGTTGCCTTTGAAATTCGTTCATCTTTTCATTTAAGTCTTGTACTTTCTGAGCGTTTTCTCTTGATTCAGTTCCCTTCTGCGCTAGTAACTCCCTCAAATGATTAACCTCTTCGGTTAATTGAATTACTTATGCTTTTGATGCGGGGGTGGATGAAGAAGAAGCATCAGGGACTCTATAGAATCAACTCAAAGAATCGAGTCCAATTATTCTTCCACTTTTCGGCCCTCCAGTTGCTTCGAGCCATAAATTTATATTGCTAACAAAAGACTCAGATTCGACTGCATTATCGCTTGCACTCAAATTTCTCTGTGAAAGTTCATCGTATTTCTTCTGTTGTGAAAGAAAAAAAATAAATACTAACATAAGAAATTAAGTTTTTAAAATTACAAACCTTCATTGTTCTAGCTCTTTCCCCACTCCACGTCTTATCTTTCTTTTGGAATGTACGGGTGAAAGTGTCTATAAATAATGACTCAATCCCCATCTCCTTGGCCTAAACAAACAGTTAAAATTTATAAATTAGTGAGTATTAGATTACAAAATTATAATTTGAAAATACTCACCAATTGATGTCTATGCTCATCGATATTTATTGATCCTTCCGCATACGTGGCAGACATAATGCCAGAATTACAATGTTGATTTTGCTTATTCTGCTCACTCCTCCGTTTGCTATCCTCATATCCCCAATGTGCAATAATTTTATTTCAATTCTCCTCAGTTATACAGTGTGGTTTTTTATTTCTAGTTTTTGCATGATTGAGTATGTTTCTCATATGATCGCCACACTTTTTCTTGAAAATCCTCCTAATCTCTAGTGTTTGACTCTCCTCCCAAATAAATACCCACTGCAGTAGAGAAAAATTAAATTGATTATATTAACTGCAATTTTATATACAAAATAATTTAAATAAGTTACCTTGAACTCATTCCACCACAGAACTTTTATTTCTTCCGGCGTGCTCGTATAAGTCATAGAAGCTCCGCCCCAATGATTATTCACTATTTTATTCACCTCGTGAATAACATGTACAGAATTTATAAATCTAACATAAAATAAAAACAAACCTCGTTAGATACTTATAAAAATACATATCGTATTAAAAAATAAACATAGATAATCTAAAACTCGAATATTTATGAATCTCCGCGCGAAAATATAAACTCTCTTGTATCTTCCCTCTCCACGAGTGATTGTTGTATCGGGGAAGATACATTAGCAGGTATCTACTGAGAACCAGAAGATCCTGCAACTGGAAAAGAGGTGGAGGGCACATTTCCTGCAAGAGCATCAGAATGTGCAGGGGCTGAAGCAGAGGAAGATTATGATATTCCATCACTACTTCGTCTATGACTGCCACGTTGAAACTAACAATCATAATTATTAGAAGAATATGACAGTACAAAAAAATACATTTGCATATCGAATTTATAATAGGAACAATATGAAAAAATTACCATATTCATAGCAACTAGATGACAAAAAAAATAGTTCATTAGTATATCAAATATATGAAATTTTGAATTAGACAGTAAATTAAAACATAATTTGTAACATCCCAAATTTTAATTCCTATATTTTTATTAGAGGAAAATAGAAATAAGAATAGAAATAATAAAAATAGGAATATAATAATAATAATAATAATAATAATAATAATAAAAGAAATAATTGGTTCGTTAGCTGAGGCTCGAACCATGAACCGTTGATTTGGGGGAATAGGCTTCCCACCACTAAGTTATAAGATTACCAATGAGTAGGATATAACAAAATATATCTATAGGTGAAAAAAAAAAGAGATTGATTGATTTGACTAATTATTTAAAGGGGTAATTAGGTTAAGAAAAATTCTAAGTTTTATATATTTTTTTTCCCATCCCTCTTTAAATCTCACGCCTCCTCCTCTTCTCTCCCTCACGCCGCCCCTCTCTCTTTCTCCCTCTCGTTGTTTTCCAGCCGCTTCTCTCTTTCTCCCTCTCGTTGTTTTCCAGCCGCTTCTCTCTCTCTCCCTCTCGTTTTTTTTCCTGGCCGTCGAACTCTCATCTCTCTCTCGTTCTTCCACCGAGAAAAAACAAAAGAGAAAAAAAGAAGAGCCTCTATAATTTTTTTCACCGTGGTATAATTCAAGAGGAGATTTTCAAGAAGAATCTCCGCAAGGACTTGGTAGAGTATCACGCTAAAGCAAAGGAACACGTAGAAGGTTTTCTCTTTACAAAATCTAGCAGTATAAATTGGTGAAAAGCGTAGGAGGTAAGTATTGCTCACCTGCAGTATAAGTAGTTATCGTATGTCATTGATATATTTTTATGTGCATGTTATTTCCAGTTATGCATGGTGTTTTCAGTTACGTGATTTTACCCGTTATATCATATTTGATTTAACATCATGTGTAGATCCATGATAAAAATGTGATTTATGATCATGCATGTTGTAGATGAGTTGTAGCTTACAATTATATGCATGATGTAGAGTAAGATGTAAAAATATTTCCTTTATAAAGAAAATTTAAAGAAGCTCCCCGTTCGAATTGGGGATTAAGAGTACAATGATCTTCAGTATGCTCCCCATTTCAGTTTTGAGGGTCAAGAGCATAATAATTTTTATGGTGCTCCTCATTCGTGATTTAGGGAATTAAGAGCATTCTGTCAGTATGTATAAGAATATAAGTATAAAGGAAGTATTTTACTTTTGAAAGGGCATGTATCGGGCATCAGTTCACCCACGGGCCAAAGCCCTCAGTCTCAGTTACCCGAGTAGGTTTGGTGGTTGGTCACCCCGGCCTATTAGGAAAGCGCGCATTGGTACTATGTCGGGCCCATATCCAGGATGATTATTATTTTGAAGTATCAGTATAAGTATAAGTAAAAGTTTTCAAAGTTAATCATTCCAGTTCAGATACACTGTTTACAAGTTTTAAAATACTTAAGAGCATGATTTATACAAGAGACACATGTCGAGTTATGATTCCAGTTATGTTTGCATGTGTATCAATGTATCCAGGGCAAGAGAACTAGTTGCATGATTTCATACAGTGCATATTTTTGTGAGCATAGAAAGTACTTACTAAGCATTATTGCTTATAGTTTGTATTTCATTATACTGCAGATAAAGGTAAAGAAAAGTTTTAGTGAGGTGGCATGGCAGACGAAGTCCTTGGAGTGTGTGGCGACGGAACAATGGAAGTAAAAGATCCTAAGTGCAAATGTCTAAACCAAATTTTAAGTTTTTAATTGTTTTCTTTCTGATATTGTTGGAGTTCAATTGGATTGCTTATGGTTGAGACCAAAGAATGTTTGAGTTATGTTGGGTTAGTTTTAATACTCGCACGTGTATGTGAAGACCTAGAAATGGTTATTATTTAAGTGATGTCAAGGTCCTTATGATCATTTTAGTTGTTAGCATATTGCGTTAGTATATTGCATGAATTTAAAAATAAGACAGTAAAGTAGTGACATCTCCCCTATTATAGAGTGGAAAGACTAGGGGGTGTTACAAGATGGTATCAGAGCGAGTTTCCGCCCTTCCGTCACACACACATCGAGCATCAGTCCTGTCGCCTCCAAGTAAGCAAGTATTTATCTGCTTTATTTACTTTATGAGTAGTAAGGAATGCTTCTTTTAAGTTAAACCTGCTCAACTAGAATGTTATCTTTGAGTTAAACATGTTTGCATATATATATATGAAGATGATAGACAGTAAGTAATAGAGCATATCTAGATATGTATGTGAAGATGATAAAAAGTAGTGATAATAGACTTATAGTGGTTTCACTTTATCATCTTATGAAGAGCAAGAAATGCCTCGAGGAAGACCCCGTAGAGGACAAGGAATGAATGAAGAAGTATCATCATCTGCCTGGATGCAGATAGTCACTCAGCTCCAACAACAAGTGGCAGAGCAGCAGCAAGTCATCAATACCTTGATGACGAATCAGCGAGAAAATCCTGTTACTCAGCCAGGGACTCAGAATGTCATTCCAACTACATCTTCCGCCCCACCAGTCCCACCAACAGCTCCAGTGGAAGGGGTGAGGCAAGAGGCCTATCTGATTCAATGGCAAAAGTTGAAGCCAGAGAGTTTTGCCGGTGCCAGTGAACCATGGGATACTCATGCATGGTTCAAGATAGTAGAGAGCATAGTGGAACTGCTGGACTGTCCTGAGAATGAGAAAGTCAAGTGCGCATCGTTCTGTCTGACCGGATATGCCAGAATGTGGTGGGAGCGAGTAAAGGCCAAGAGGGTGGTGAACCAAATGTCATGGATGGACTTTGAGACGGAGTTCTTCGAGGAGTTCTTCCATATGCGAGTCACCAATAAGCATTATGATGAGTTTACGGAGTTTCGACAAGGAGATTTATCAGTAGATGAAACGGTGAAGAAGTTCAATAGGTTGGCTCGTCTATGCCCGGAACTAGTCAGTACTGAGAAGGAAAGAGTTAGGTTGATGCTAAAGATGTTGAGACCGGAGATAGCTTTGAATGTGGCTGGTGGAATTAATAGACCACAGACTACTGAAGAGCTAATCAGCAGTGCGTTAATCACGGAGCATTACATGAATAGTATCAAGCACCAGAAGCTAGCCTCGGTAGAAAGCAAAAGCCAGGGAAGTTCAGGAGGTCAGAAACCTCAGAGCGGTAATTCGAACTGGAAGCGAAACAACAATGGCAAGAGGAAGCAATGGAATAATGCAAAGGGAGGTTCAGCCAATAAGCAGCCTACGTATCCTACATGTTCTAAGTGTGGGAGGAAGCATCCAGGAGTTTGTCGCCAGGGCGTGAGCGGGTGTTATATATGTGGTGTCGAGGGACACTTCGCCAAACAGTGCCCCACTAAGACTAATCTGCCTCCGCCACAGTCTATTCAGTATGGAGGTAGACCAGCCCAGCTACATTAGATGCAGAGAGCGCTGGAGGGTCCTTACATCAGTCAAGGAAGATTGGAGGCTCTATCAGTTACACCTAATGCCCGGATCTTCTCCCTCACCAAGGAAGAGGTAGCAAATGCTTCTACGGTGGTCACAGGTCAAATACCTATCCTTAGTCAGCATGCTACCGTACTGTTTGATACTGAGACAACCCATTCTTTCATGTCTATGACATTTGTTAAGAAGATAGATATAACTCCGGATATCTTAGATATTCAGTTTTTAACGACCCTACCTTCAGGTGAAATAATGACATCTACACACTGGTTGCGTGTCGTGCCGGTCAGAATTTCAGACAGAGAGCTTTATAGTGATTTGATCTTGCTGGACATGCATGACTATGATGTCATCTTTGGAATAGACTTTCTTAGCAAGTACGATGCTTTCATTGAGTGTCGTAAGCGAAGGGTAGTATTCTAACCCGAGACTGAGGCCAAATTTGAGTTTATTGGAGAACCAAGGAAGAAGACTAAGAAGTTCTTGTCCGCCATGGAAGCTCATAAGATGCTAGCTAGTGGATGCACTCGGTATTTAGCACATATAGTTGATACTAAGCAAGAAAGAAGTCAAAAGCTGGAAGAAGTCCCAATTGTATGTGACTACCCGGAAGTATTTCTTGACGAGCTACTAAGACTGGCACTTAGAAGGGAAGTTGAGTTTGAGATTGAGCATATTCCTGGTACCAACCCAATCTCAAAAGCACCCTATCGTATGGCCCCAGCTGAATTGAAAGAGCTTCAGAAATAATTACGGGAGTTACTAGACAAGGGATTCATCCGCCCTAGTCATTCCCCATGGGGAGCTCCAGTGTTGTTCGTGAAAAAGAAAGATGAGTCTATGAGGATGTGCATAGACTATCGAGCCTTGAATCAAGTGACGATCAAGAATAGATATCCTCTGCCAAGGATAGATGATTTATTTGATCAATTGAGGGGAGCCACAGTATTCTCCAAGATTGACTTGCAGTCAGGTTATCATCAAGTAAGAGTTAAAGAGGATGATATACCAAAAACAGTCTTCCGAACGAGGTATGGACACTATGAGTTCGTGGTCATGCTCTTCGGAGTGACAAATGCACCCGCTATGTTTATGGACTTGATGAATCGAATATTTAAGGAGTACCTTGATAAGTTTATGGTCATTTTCATTGACGACATCCTTATCTACTCGAGAACCCAGGAAGAATATGTCGAACACTTGAAGACAGTCTTGCAGACCCTTCAGCAAAGACAGTTATATGCAAAGTTCTCCAAGTTTGAGTTTTGGCTTAATCGAATATCGTTTCTAGGTTATGTTATTTCAAAAGATGGAGTTATGGTAGGCCCGACAAAGATAGAAGCAGTCAGTAATTGGGGTCAACCAAAGAATGCCAGTGAAGTCAGAAGTTTCCTCGGATTAGCAGGGTTCTATCGAAAGTTTATGGAAAATTTCTCAAGGATAACTTCACCGTTGACGGTTCTTACCAGAAAGAACAAGAAGTTCGAATGGACCGAAGATTGTGAAAAGAGCTTCCTTGAATTAAAGAGGAGACTCACAAGTGCTCCAGTGCTTACCCTTCCAGAAAGTAATAAGGGATTTAACCTGTATAGTGATGCATCCAAGATGGGACTCGGAGAGAGTACTTATGCAGAAGGATAAAGTCATTGCTTATGCATCTAGACAACTCAAGAACTACGAAAAGAATTACCCCACTCATGACCTTGAGTTGGCAGCAGTGGTCTTTGCTTTGAAAGTTTGGAGACATTACTTATATGGAGTACAATGCAAGATTTACACAGATCACCAAAGTCTGAAGTATTTCTTCACTCAGAAGGATATGAATATGCGACAGCGCAGATGGCTTGAGCTAGTAAAGGACTATGACTGTGAAATCCACTACCATCTTGGAAATGAAAACAAAGTAGCAAACACATTGAGTAGAAAATCATGCGCCACTTTGATGTCCCTAGCAACATTATCCCAACCATTGGAGAAAGAGATAATGAATTTTGGGGTTGAGATCATTTCTGAACAGCTCTCCGCCTTGACCATAGTACCTACATTGTTTGAGGATATATTAGCGAGACAGGACAAAGATCCTAGCATCCAAAGGATTAAGCAAGAGATCCAAGAAGGAAAGGATGGAGGATTCCGTGTCTCTGATAATGGGATATTATATCTGGGTGAATGCTTATGTATCCCCAAGGACCTAGACTTTAGAAAGAAGATTCTAGAAGAAGCTCATGAGACCCCATATTCGATGCATCCTGGATCCACCAAGATGTATCAAGATATGAAAGGGAAATTCTGGTGGCTTGGTATGAAGAGGGACATGGCTAAGTATGTTAACACTTGTCTGACATGTCAGAGAGTGAAAGCAAAACACCAGAGGCCAGGAGGAGTTCTACAGCCTATCCAGATTCCAGAATAAAAGTGGAAGGAGATAGCCATGGATTTTATAGTAGGACTACTCAAAACAACTAATGGCTACGATTCTATTTGGGTAGTTGTCGATAGATTGACAAAGTCTGCTCACTTTATACCTATCAGAATATCATACTCCATGGAACAGTTGGCCCAGTTATATGTCAAGGAAGTGATTAGACTATATGGAGTACCTAAGACCATTATCTCTGATAGAGACAGTCGCTTCACTTCACACTTTTGGGAGTGTATTCAGATAACCCTCGGCACTAAGCTACGATTCAGCACTGCATTTCATCCTCAGATAGATGGGCAAACAAAAAGAGTGAATCAGATTTTGGAGGACATGCTCAGAGCTTGTGCCTTAGATTTTAAAGGAAGCTGGTGTAAATATTTGTGTTTGGCAGAGTTTGCCTATAATAATAGTTATCAAATCACAATTGGAATAACACCTTATGAAGCCTTGTATAGAAGGAGATGCAGATCACCTATCTGTTGGTATGAGGGTGGCGAGAAGAAAGAAATGGGACTCAAGACTGATTTTATAGATGACACCACCAAATCTATAAAGAACATACGTCAAAGGATAGAGACTGCCCAAAGTCGGCAGAAGAGTTACGCCGATGTCCGACGCAAACCCCTAGAGTTCCAAGTCAGAGATTCAATGTTCATTAAGGTAGCTCCTATGAAAGGGGTAATGAGATTTAGGAAGAAAGGCAAGTTAAGTCCCAGATATGTAGGCCCCTACCTAATCACCAAGAGAGTTGGTAAGGTAGCTTATGAGCTAGAGCTACCACAAGAAATGTCAGCTATCCACAATGTATTTCATGTTTCAATGCTTAAGAAGCACGTCCCAGACACCAACCAAGTGGTTGAGCCACAGACGGTACAGATTCAGACAGAACTAAGTTATGAAAGTCGACCTATTAAGATAATAGATCAAGCAGTCAGGAAACTAAGAAATAAAAAAATACCGTTAGTAAAAGTCTTATGGCAAAGTCAAAGGGTTAAAGAAGCAACCTGGGAACGTGAGGATGACATGAAACAAAAGTACCCTGAGCTGTTCTAAGTTTTGAGGACGAAACTTTTATAAGGTATAAGGGATTGTAACATCCCAAATTTTAATTCCTATATTTTTATTAGAGGAAAATAGAAATAAGAACAGAAATAATAAAAATAATAATAATAATAATAATAATAATAATAATAAAATAAATAATTGGTTCGTTAGCCGAGGCTCGAACCATGAACCGTTGATTTGGGGGAATAGGCTTCCCACCACTAAGTTATAAGATTACCAATGAGTAGGATATAACAAAATATATCTATAGGTGAAAAAAAAAGAGATTGATTGATTTGACTAATTATTTAAAGGGGTAATTAGGTTAAAAAAAATTCTAAGTTTTATATTTTTTTTCCCATCCCTCTTTAAATCTCACGCCTCCTCCTCTTCTCTCCCTCACGCTGTGTCACGCCCCGAAGGAGACCCCGCCAGACGAAAATCTGGCAGCATCTCCCCTGTACGGGTGACAATCCCAATTTACATACAAGGCCTACACGGCCACAATATATCGGTCAACACGACCGGAATCCAAACACACACGCAGTTATATAATTTGGCCTCAGGCCATCTACCAAAATAAATGATAAACAGTCTACCATAAATAGACTTACCCCTTCTACCATCTGGGCAGGAATACTCACCAAAATCCAATCAAACCAAAATCCGAATAAGATCCATAAGGACACCAAAAATCCAAATACAAAATCAATCTCCAAACCTATACATGTCCTCTAACCAAAATATCCAAACCATAAAGCAAATATCCAAATAAAACATTTACGACGAGTGGGGTTCGGCAGCTGCACTCTCCTGACAGCTTCATCCTGAAATAGATATAAATCAACGGGGTGAGTTTAAAGAACTCTGCGGGTATAGTAGATATGCAAAGTAAGGTATAGCTAACAATAAAAATATTATGCCAGTACAATCTCACATAAATAGGGTATGCAAGCAAGAAATACAAAAGGATTGTACTTACCTGAACCTCCTACCCTGATATAGGAGCATGTGCCTGACTAGAAGTAATAAAGTCCTGACCATATATAAACATGTATCCTGTATGCATGACAATCATATGCACATCCAAGGCATCAATAAAAATGCAGCAAACACAATACAAATGCAATCCGTGCAAAGTGCATGTTGTGCCAATGACATGGTCACCCCTGACGCCAGTCAGCCGCCTCACACGCGATGGTGAAGCCGAGTGGGTAGGGCTATGACAACTGTGCACTCTGCCATCACTGCTCCTGAGTGGCCAGTGGGCGGGATCTTTGTCGAGTACACTATCCTCCTTCCCCCAAACAGAGTGGGAGCTAAGCTCTCATCTCCGGTGTCATGCCGGAGGAGGATCCTGCCGCTACTACATGCCGCCTCATCGCTACCCATGAGCGGACCAGCGGAGCTTGACAGAGCAACTGCACACACCCTCCTGATGTACCACTAACCCATGAGTGGCAGTGTGTGCAGACCATGTAACTAGCTGTGGGCTCAACAATAATGGAACCGTCTCCAAGATGCAATCATGCAAAAATGGTGCATGATACTAAAGCATGTAAATCCTACTCAAAATACCTATCCGAATAATATGTACAATCAATATGTACATATCCCTAATCCATATACTATGATCCAAATCAAACAGGGAAAATATAATCATATCCTATCACATGCATGTATCTAGTATGCACCAAAAGCATACTAGGCATATAAACATGAAAAATTATTGTAAGCTATCCTAACTAGCATATCAACAATGACTATCTAAAAGATAAGTCAAAATACCCGCCTGAATATATATCTACAAGAATGAAACCGTCACGACTGGGGACCTGCCTCGTGACCGAAACCTGCATATAGCATAACAATAGTTAAGCACACAATACAATTCAACGACATAAATTCCTAATCAATTAACCTAATTCTCCACCTAACCGGGACCTCATAGCTTCAATTCACCCTACCGACACAATTAAACCCATCATTTACCCTTAGCAATTATGCTAACCTACAACATGCAACTTTATACATCAATTCCCCATCGCAATCCTCAAAACTCACCTCCACCCACAGCCAACCCATTTGCACAGGCCTC
This sequence comes from Wurfbainia villosa, assembly GCA_025175895.1. Classification (NCBI taxonomy): domain Eukaryota; kingdom Viridiplantae; phylum Streptophyta; class Magnoliopsida; order Zingiberales; family Zingiberaceae; genus Wurfbainia; species Wurfbainia villosa. Next base: position 3,429,099 of record CM045992.1, read on the forward strand.
CTATCTGCACCAAAGGGAAAAATCCACCTCTCCTAAACAGAATCCCCAAAATCACTGAACAAAGGAATCAGACAAGAAAACTAGGTATTTTACCGGAAGCTTCAACTTCACCGGCGCCAACCCTTACCTCGCGACTGCTAGCAGCGGTGGCTGACCTGCCGCTCTAACAGCAGGGTAGATGGCGTCGTGGGGGGGGGGGGTGAACCGGTGGCTCCGTCGGCGGCAGTTACATGCGGCAGAGAAGCCGCCACGACCCCTGGCGAGGAGATCGCCAGCTGGCCGAGTCGTGAGCACACAGAGGGCCGTCGGGCAGTTCTGTGGCCGCGGAGGGAAGGTAGTGGCGTCGGACGACGCTGTCGACGGCGGGGTGCTCACGGCGAGAAAAGAAATCGAAGGAGGAAACGCGCGGAAGGCCGGCAAAGATGCCGGCGCGGAGGAGTGGCCAACCGCAAGAGCTCGGGCGGTGGCGTCGGTCGCGGCGGTGCTCGCGGGAGCGCGAGTAAAGGCTGCGGCGGACGGCGAGGAGAGCGTTAGGGATCGGCGGAAGAAGAAGGTCGTGCGGACGAACTGCCGAAGGGGAAAAATGGGAAAATAGAAAAAGAAAATAGAAATTAGATTTTCCATCGCGTATTTATCCCCTTTAAATAGACCCCTCTAAAGCCCATTTACTTTATCCCCGTAAAAATCTCGTACGGACTCCGTTTAAATCCAGAAAAAATCTAGAAAAATTCCTAAAATTCCCTAAAAATCCCGACAAATTTCTAGACTTATTTCCTTAATTATTTGTCCATTTAATTTACTATTTTAAATTTTCCAGTATTTAACACGCCGCCCCTCTCTCTTTCTCCCTCTCGTTGTTTTCCAGCCGCTTCTCTCTTTCTCCCTCTCGTTGTTTTCCAGCCGCTTCTCTCTCTCTCCCTCTCATTTTTTTTTCCCGACCGCCGAACTCTCATCTCTCTCTCGTTCTTCCACCGAGAAAAAACAAAAGAGAAAAAAAGAAGAGCCTTTATAATTTTTTCACCGTGGGATAATTCAAGAGGAGATTTTCAAGAAGAATCTCCGCAAGGACTTGGTAGAGTATCACGCTAAAGCAAAGGAACACGTAGAAGATTTTCTCTTTACGAAATCTAGTAGTATAAATTGGTGAAAAGCGTAGGAGGTAAGTATTGCTCACCTGCAGTATAAGTAGTTATCGTATGTCATTGATATATTTTTATGTGCATGTTATTTCCAGTTATGCATGGTGTTTTCAGTTACGTGATTTTACCCGTTATATCATATTTGATTTAACATCATGTGTAGATCCATGATAAAAATGTGATTTATGATCATGCATATTGTAGATGAGTTGTAGCTTACAATTATATGCATGATGTAGAGTAAGATGTAAAAATATTTCCTTTATAAAGAAAATTTAAAGATACTCCCCGTTCGAATTGGGGATTAAGAGCATGATGATCTTCAATATACTCCCCATTTCAGTTTTGGGGGTCAAGAGCATAATGATTTTTATGGTGCTCCTCATTCGTGATTTAGGGGATTAAGAGCATTCTGTCAGTATGTATAAGAATATAAGTATAAAGGAAGTATTTTACTTTTAAAAGGGCATGTACCGGGCATCAGTTCACCCACGTGCCAAGGCCCTCAGTCTCAATTACCCTAGTAGGTTTGGTGGTTGGCCACCCCGGCCTATTAGGAAAGCGCGCATTGGTACTATGTCGGGCCCATATCCAAGATGATTATTATTTTGAAGTATCAGTATAAGTATAAGTAAAAGTTTTCAAAGTTAATCATTCGATTCAGTTTTAAAATACTTAAGAGCATGATTTATACAAGAGACCTGTAATCAGAGTTATGATTCCAGTTATGTTTACATGTGTATCAATGTATCCAGGGCAAGAGAACTAGTTGCATGATTTCATACAGTGCATATTTTTGTGAGCATAGAAAGTACTTACTAAACATTATTGCTTATAGTTTGCATTTCCTTATACTGCAGATAAAGGTAAAGAAAAGTTTCAGTGAGGTGGCATGGCAAACGAAGTGCTTGGAGTGTGTGGCGACGGAACAATGGAAGTAAAAGATCCTAAGTACAGATGTCTAAACCAAATTTTAAGTTTTTAATTGTTTTCTTTCTGATATTATTGGAGTTCAATTGGATTGCTTATGGTTGAGACTAAAGAATGCTTGAGTCATGTTGGGTTAGTTTTAATACTCGAACGTGTATGTGAAGACCTAGAAATGGTTATTATTTAAGTGATGTCAAGGTCCTTATGATCATTTTAGTTGTTAGCATATTGCGTTAGTATATTGCATGAATTTAAAAATAAGACAGTAAAGTAGTGACATCTCCCCTATTGTAGAGTGGAAAGACTAGGGGGTGTTACATAATTGGTACTCAATAAAAAATTATCCACAATTAGAAATCGAAGTATGCATTACAATTTTCATCCGGTCATGCGTCTATTCATCATCATCATTGTCATCGTCATCGTTATCGTCATCATCATCCTCATCCTCAGCAATGCCCTCATCCTCATAATTAAAATTCTCATCTTCATCCTCATTCAGTTCACTTGCATCAATGGCTACTACTACGCCGCTGGGATCTCGTAATGTTGAAATATTATATTCTTAGATATGAAATGTGTTGACAACTTCATCTTGTTGATATGCTATGTCTTCCCAATGTTCCTCAATTTTATTATGTGCTTTTGTTTTACAAACAACCCACCAATCACTTTTGTCTCATCTCAGACTAGGATATAAAACATAAAATACTTGAATTGCTTGCTGTGCTAACACAAATGGTTCATACCTCTTGTATATTTTTTGTAATTAATTTCAATCAAATTAAACTGTGGATGCACCCTCATGCCTTTGATAGGGTCAAACCAACGACACATAAATAAAATAACTTAAAAATCTGAGCATGGGTATGCTACCTCTAAAATTTCATCTAGCAAGCCGTAAAATTCATTCCTTGCACCCCCATCATTAGATGATTGAATACAAACTCCGCTATTCATTGTAGTTTTTTCAGTTCCATAATGTTGAGTATGAAAATTATATCCGTTTATGAAATATGCCGGTCAAGTTTTCACCATTGAGTTTGGATTACAGATGTTTTATTAGGTCTTGCTCAATGTGAGCGTGATTATCAAGAACCTAAAGTCAAATAAATATGTGTTAAAGTCAAGATTTATCAAATTTATTATTATAGACTACTTACATATTTTTTGAACCATTGTGCAAATTCTTCATCGCAGAAACAATTAAACTCGTGCTCCAAAAGCTTAGAATATAGAGTTTAGAAAATTCTACCATAAAATTAAATATAACATGAACAATAATTTACAATATATGAAGTGTATAATATAACATTTATATACTCACTCGAAATACAGCGTTACTTCTGGACAGTTCAATAAAATATATGTGTGGGTTGCTCGCCACTCCTGACCAGTTAAGTATCTACTTGTACAAGATCCACTTGGTCGACCAAGGTAGTTAAAAATTGAGAATGCCCTGAAATTTGGATCAACGGGACCCTCATCTTTTCTTCCTGCTTTTCGACTCTTATATTGAACGTGAGGTTCAAAATAATATGATGCAAAAGTTATAACTTCCTCCACAATATATGCATTAACAATAGAAGCTTCAACATAAGCCTTATTTTTTATTTTACAATAAAATTTATTAGAAAATAAATTATACTAAATTTGATCAAATGAAATAACAATGATAAAAAAAAATCAAAAATTCACCTTTCAAACGGATACATCCATCGAAATTGAACAAGACCTCCAACTTTAGCCTCATATGGCAAGTGAACCAAAAGATATTCCATGGAATCAAAAAACACCGGTGGAAATATCCTTTCTAAGTTACACAAAATGATCGGAATGTCTCTCTCTAATGTCTCCGTGTGAATGACTCAATATTGTCGAGCAGATATCATAAAGGAAAATGCTTAATTCCGTAATTGTACCCCAGACAAAATTTGGTAGTAGTTCCTTCAAAGCAATAGAAATTAGTCTTTCCATGAATATATGACAATCATGACTTTTCAAACCAATCAATTTGCATTCCTTCAAATCAACGCATCTGCCAAGATTAGAGACATAACCATCAGAAAATCTCAATTATTTCAACCATTCACAAACAATCTGTCTTTGATCCTTATTCAATGTATAAACTGCTTTCGATTTTGGTCCCCTACTATTTTCATCAACATCAAGGGTGGGTCATTTACACATGAGACGCAAATCTTTTCTTGCATTCAGATTGTATTTTATTTTTTTCGGTAATATCCATCACCGTATTTATCAGATTATCAAAAATATTCTTCTCAATATGCATTAAGTCAAGATTGTGATGAATCAAATTACTCTGCCAATACAGTAAATCCCAAAATATACTCCGTTTAGTTCATTTATGCGTAATTCCATAATCATATGTTGTAACATTTGGTTCTTCAATAACAGATGGAAAGTTAAGCACTTTTTGCCATAAAATTTGACCGGTGAATCTCAATGGTAGAGGTGTTCTTTCAATTATATTCTTAGTGAATTCTTCTTTATTTCTTCTGAATTTATGATTTGGCGGTAAAAATTGTCTATGACAATCAAAATAACTCAATTTTTTTTCGTGTTTTAATCTGAATGACTTTGATCTCTCCATACATATTGGACATCCTAAAATCCCTGCGGTACTCCAGCCCTATAACATCCCATAAGCAGGAAAAACATTTATGGTCCAAAAAAGCGCAGCTCTCATTGTGAACATTTGATTAGTATGAACATCATATGTGGAAACACCCTCGTCCCATAGTTGGATCAACTCGACAATCAACGGTTGCATGTAAACATCTATTAACTTCTTCAGATTATGAGGGCTAAACACAATCAATATTAAAAACATATAAGATGTTTTCATACACATACCGGGTGGAAGATTATACGGAGTTGCGATAATTGGTCAGCAAGAATAAGTTCTTCCTGATTTGCCAAATGGAGCAAATCCATCAGCACATAGACCCAACCTGATATTTCGAGTCTCATTCGCAAACTCAGGATATGTTCTATCAAAAAAATTTCACACCTCTACATCTGATGGATGACACATTAGCCCATCCTCTGTTTCATGATTTGCATACCAAGTCATGTGTTCAACAGTGACCTTTGATGCATAAAGTCTTTGCAATCTAGGAGTTAAAGGAAAATATAACATTTGTCTGAATGATTTTAATCGCTTATTACGATTTGATCTCATGGTACTCTTGTACCTGCATTGACTACAGAATTTACAAGTCTCTAAATTTACATTATCTCCCCAATATATCATACAACCATCTCTGTAAACATCAATTCTTTGCACCGGAAGATCTAAATCTTTCACAAGTTTTTTCATACTGTAAAAATCGTTCGGCATTATGTGATCACGCGACAATACTTCTCTAATAACTTGAACAAAATCATTAAAACAATCTTCAGACACATTATGCTCAGCTTTAACATTCAACAATCTTACGATGAGAGATAATTTATTGTGACTGTCACAACCAGACCACACGGGTTCATCTGCAGCTCTCAACACTTCTTGAAATTTGAGATATGGCTCATTGTACATATTTTCATGAACACCAGTTACTTCTACCTCCTCCAACAGCATTGAATAATTAGTATACATGTGTTCAAATGTTTGAGGATAACTACAACTTGCAGCGTTTGGTTCATTATTCAAATTATGACTAACTGCATCAACTATCATCCTCTGGTATGGATTGAATTGATCGTAATATATTTGCTCTCCACTAACAGTCCTTTGTATGTTTCGTCCAACCTCTTCATCGGATATAAACGGTTCACCATGACAAGTCCAATTATAATAATTTGGCGTAAAACCAAATTTACAAAGATGTTCTCGAACTTTATCACATTGAAAAAATTTACCATTATGATATTTTTTGCACGGACACCTTAATTTATCTCATCCATAAACTCAACATTGCTATTAGCAAATGTCAAAAATTGTTCCAACCCAATAATAAATTCATCGGTTAAACCACGACGTTCTGATAAATTCTTTTTATACATCCAACTTCATTCTCTCTCCATTTATCCTGTTTTCAAAATTATATCAAGGATTAATTTTAATTTTTTCCAAATTTCATCCATATATATCAATCTAACAATAAATTTATACTCAAAATAAATTCTTCGAGTACTAAATATGATTTTGTTGATATTTAATTGCAAACTATAATATCATTTCGAAAAATATTATATATTTATAGTAATAAAATTACTTAAAATCAAACATTAATTATAATTAATATAAAATAATAATACTACAATTTTATAAATATACAATATTTATATGTACTTGTCCCGATGGAAATAACGGATGAGCTCACAACTAGCTGAAGACTTCACGAACACACCGAACACCTTAATGACGAAGTACGACAAACCTATGAAAAATAATTTTGTATTTAGATTACACATTATACTGATTTATATAATTTGAATAACATTTAAATTTTAACTCTATTGTTATGGCGATAAACGACAAGTTGGGACGACGATTAACCACCCAAACTGTGCCCCATATCAAATTACGCGGCAGCTGCTTGCAAAGTGCGGCAGCGGACGCCCCAACCTCGCGGCAGCTGCTCGCAAAGTATGGCAGATGCCCGCAAAGTGCGGCAACGACCAGTGCCCCAATCAACCTCGCGGCAGTAGAAATTCATGAGGGAACACGACAACTACCGAGAGGGCATGCGCACGACGTGGCAACTGCCGCACGGCGTGGCCTGGCGGCAGCAGCCGCGAGGTGCGGCCGCTCGCGGCAGCTACCACAAGGCCATGTGGTGTGGTCTAGCGGCAACAGCCGCTAGGTGCAGCTGTCGCGAGGCCATGTGGTGGCCGCCGCGAGGGCACGCGGCGGCGGTTGCCGCGAGGGCACATAGCGACGACAAAAGAAGAAGAAGAAGAAGCGGTAGGGCGTACTGGGATCGGGTCGGGGAGGGATAGTCGCGTGATTCGATTGGGGAAAGGAAAGGGGGAATAATTAGGGAGAAATTGGCGACAAATCCTATTTCGTTGCTAAATTCGTCGTCAATTTGGCTACAAAATTTATTATTCGTCCCCAAATTGGCGACGAATTTATTTTTCGTCGCCAATTTTGCAACGGTATTTTAGATTCATTGCTAATTTGTAACGAAAATAATTTCATTGTAAAATTTGCAACGAATTTATGAAATCGTTGCAAATGTTTGCAACGAAAATTTAATTCGTTGCAGAATCTGCAATGAATTTTGAATTCCTTGCAAATTCTGCAACGAATTCAAGATTCGTTGCAAACATTTGTAATGAATTTTGAATTCATTGCAAATGTTTTCAACGAATTCAAAATTCATTGTAGAATTTGCAACGAATTCAAAATTCATTGCAGATTCTGCAACGAATTAAATTTTGGTTGTAAACATTTGCAACGAAAATATTTTTTTTCACAAATTTATGACGAAAAATCATTTTCGTCGCAAATTTACAACGAATTTTGTGACGAAAATTAAATGTTGAAAATTTAAATAATTTTGTAACAAAATAATATTTGTTGGAAATTTAGTTACTAATTTGCGATGAAATTTAAAATTCGTCGCAAATTTTGTTGCAGATTTGCAACAAATTTTTTTCGTTGCCAAATTTCTTCGCCATTTTGATGGTTTTTTATAGTGTGTGGCTCTAGCAGTCGACTGCTAGTTGTGGTCAGTCGACTGGCCTATATCAGTCGATTGCTAGGATTTAGTAGTCAACTGGAATTAAGTGGCGAAGGCAGAAGGTTTGATGATGACTACTAGCTCGTGGGCTTGGATCGATGTTTATAGCAATGACTACTAGGTCGTGGTCATTGATCGATAGATATTAATCTGATGTGGATTAAGTCGTTGTGAGGCAACAGTACAGTGTCCATTCAGCTGCTAGCTAAGAGCAGTCCATTGGAAGACGAAAATCCAATTCGTGTGAGGTTTTAAAAGGAGTTCGACGGGAAGAATGGAAGTGGGTGGTTCTTGGTGATCTTGAAGGGGATAAGTTGATGCTTTCCAGACCTTCCAAGCTATTCAAAGCAACCAAAGCGTGATCAAGCAATCAAAGCTCATTTGTAAAGTGTTTTCTTTATTTTTATTCATTCTTGTTGTAATTGCTTGTTTTTTATTGTATTTTCTCATTGTTGTAAGAACTTGTACGATATTTTCCACCTCCGGTGTCATACTAAGAAGGAGAGGTTCATAGTAAGGGCAGATCACTATAGCACCGTCGTGGAGTAGGAATCTTAGTTTCGAACCACGTAAAAATCTTGTCTTGTGGTGTGTGCTTGCATTTGCTATTTTTTTACATTATTATTTCGCTGCATATTACTAACGAATTATAGACGAGCACGCAATCCATCGAAGCAAAGTGAAAAGCGAAATTCACCCCCCTCTAGCACGACGTATGATCCTCAACATAGACCTAAGTCTTCAAGTCACTTCCATCAACCTCAAGCCTTTGGTTTGAGTCCATAACTCCTCACCCTTGAGCTAGCCTTCAAATGATTCCATTGACTTTGTCATGCTATCGGGTACCCTTAGCCTAGACTTAAGCCTTCAAGCCACTTCCATCAGCCTCACACCTTTGATTTGAGTCAACGACTCCTCACCCTTGTGCTAGCCTTCAAGTGCTTTCATTAGCTTTGTCATGTTAATAGGTTTACCTTTGCCAAAAGGTTGCACCTCTAGGGCTTACGTTGCCAAGACTGCACACTTGAATTTACATGACTAAGACTACACCTTTGGACTTTCTTTTGCCAAGTATTCATACTTGGACTTTCGCCTCCAAAACTACACACTTGAACTTACACAATTAAGACTACACTCTTGGACTTTTATATTGCCAAGAATTCATTCTTAGACTTCTCTATTGCCAAGTATCCATACTTGGACTTCCCTTGTCAAGTCTCCAAACTTGAATTTTTCCTTACTAAGAATTCATTCTTAGACTTCTCCATTGCCAAGTATCCATACTTAGATTTTCCCACTCAAGTCTTACTCGAGCTTGGTCAATCTTGACCTGAGATTGATTGCTCTAACAATTTCCCTCATATGACCTTGGATGTCTCAAACCATCCACTAGTCATACGATCATACATATTGTCAAACGTCAAAACACTACTCGAGTCTCACTCAAGTTTGGTCAACATTGACCTGAGATTAATTGCACGAACAAGAAAGTCATTCGGTTGTATTATTAAATATTTTTAAAATTTTATAAATACTACTGCATATATTATATTGATGTGAAAATAAATATATATTAAGATTATTAACTACTTGAGTAAAAAATGAACATAATAATTCTCTGGGTTAAAATGAATTTTATAGTAATTGGTACGTTGAATTTCAATATATTGGTACTGTTGGGTTTCCGGCACCGCGGCGTGTGTGTGTTCGATCATGTTTCGTAAACATGAATACAGCGGAAACAATAAAAATAATAAATCTACATTTATTACAACACACACAACACACGCATGCATATTACAATAAGTGTAGACATAACCGTAAATTTAAATTTTCAATAAAAGGAAATTTATCTACGTTATACCTTTCGTATGACGTGTAGCGGGAACGACATCAACCAGAACGATCCTCGCTAGAATCGTCTCTATCCGTATCCACGCCGAGTTCCTCGGGATGACTTCGCTAAGCCACGAACTTCGTCTTCGTACGGGTTACTAGCCTCGTGTTGAAGACGACGTGATCGAGAGAGTGTCCAAATCCATCAATTCATCGACTAGGGATAATTCCGATACATCACAATTACACATGTAGAGATACTCACTAGTTGTGATCCAATCACAAATTCTCTCATGCTGTGAATCGTATCGTGGACATTCAGTAAATGAGTTTAAGATCCAATCAAATACATAAAATATGTATACTCAAATAGTGAATCTTCATTTATCATATAAATGGTTCATACATAAGGCGATTGCCTTAGGACATCTCTCATATATTACTAACAGACTCCCACTTGGCCTAATGTCAATCGCTACGGTATCCAATACCATAAGCTCGAACATGACCCTCAAACTTATTTTGAGGTAATGCCTTAGTCAAGGGATCCGCTAAGTTCCTTTCAGTGGGAATTTTCTCGATTTGTATTTCGTTCCTACTGATGATCTCTTTGATAAGATGATAGCAGAGAAGCACATGTTTGGATCATTGATGAGACCACATCAAGTTAAGAGATGAACTTCTTGATCCAAACCCCTTCCTTTGCTTCCAAAGCAATGTATTACCTCGATGGTAGAATCGCTCTGATCTCTTGTTTGGAACTTTTCCAACTCATGCGCCACCATTCAAGGTGAACACATATCGCATTAAGACACGGAATCATCCTTGTCATGTCGGAAGTGGCATCCGTATACCGCGTATCACCATGTCCCCTTCTCCATATATTAGGAACACATCCTTAGTTCTTCTCAAGTACTTAGGATCGTCTTATACCGCCCAATGATCCATTCCTGGATCGGGATGATATCTGCTCGTGACACTCGGGCGTCACGATACATCGGGCCTTGTACATAACATAGCATACATGATAGATCCTATTGCGGATGCATAGGAATCTTACTCATGCAAATCCTCTCATCTTACGTGGACACATAGACTTCGAAAGGTGTACCCCATGCCTGATGGGTAAGAAACCTTTCTTGGATTCCGACATGCTAAACCTCTTTAGCACTCGGTCTATATATGTAGACTGCGAAAGACCAAGCAACCGTTTCGATCTATCTCTATAGATCTTAATCCCGAGGATGTAGGTTGCTTCTCCCAGGTCTTTCATGGAGAATGTCTTGGATAACCAAACCTTCACTGACTGTAAGATTGAAACATCGTTTCCTATAAGTAGTATGTCATCAACATACAATACTAGGAACACGACTGCACTCCCACTAACCATCTTGTACACACAAGGTTCGTCTGGATTTTGTGAGAAATCAAACTTTTTGATTGTCTCATCAAAACGGATATTCCAGCTCCTGGATGCTTTTTTCAATCCATAAATGGACCGTCGCAATTTGCATACCTTGGTTTTATCAACCGATGTGAAACCCTCAGGCTGAATCATATACACGTCCTCGAGCAGGTTTCCATTAAGGAAAGCTGTTTTCACATCCATCTGTCATATCTCATAATCATAATGAGCCGCTATGGCCAGGAGCATTCGAATGGATTTAAGCATAGCTACAGGCGAATAGGTTTCGTCATAATCAACACCTTATTTTTGACGATATCCTTTCGCCACCAATCTAGCCTTATAGGTAATCACATTACCATCCATGTCGGTTTTCTTCTTGAAAACCCACTTGCACCCTATAGGCTTTATCCCTTCAGGTGGGTCAACCAAGTTCCAAACTTGGTTTTCATACATGGAATCCATTTCCGACTTCATGGCACCAAGCCACTTATCCCTTTCTGAACTTGTCAGCACTTCTTCATAACTGGTAGGCTCCTCATCATCAATGAGTAACACGTCGTTCGATTCACTTACGAGAAATCCATATCTCTCAGGAATATTGCGTGTTCTACCAGATCTACGAAGATGTGGTGTTACAATAGGTCCAGCCGATTGCTCATCACTATAAGTTGTCGGCTGTTGTGCTTCACCAGGTATCTCATCAATGTCTATTTGAGTCTCTCGAGCCTCCTCAAGCTCGACAACACTCCCACTGTTTTCTTGCAAGAGAAACTCTTTCTCTAGAAACACAGCATGCCTTGAAACAAACACCTTTTGTTCCACAAGATGATAGAATTGGTAACCCCTTGTTTCCTTAGGGTATCCAATAAATAGACATTTATCAGACTTAGCATCCAATTTGTCTGATACAGTCCGCTTCACATAAGCAGGACAACCCCATATCTTTAAGTAAGATACATGAGGTTTCTTACTATTCCATATCTCATATGGAGTAGTTGAGACTACCTTGGTAGGCATTCTGTTTAACAAGTAAACAGCTGTCTGAAGTGCATAACCCCAAAAGGACTTGGGAAGAGTCGCATGATTCATCATTGACCTGACCATGTCCAATAAGGTCCGGTTATGCCTCTCAGATACACCATTATGTTGTGGTGTATATGGCGGAGTCCATTGAGACAATATACCATTGTCTCTTAGATAATCAAGAAACTCCTGACTCAAGTATTCACCACCTCGATCCGATCGAAGTATTTTAATACACTTGTCATGTTATTTCTCTACTTCATTTCTGAACTCTTTGAACCTTTCAAAGGCTTCAGACTTGTGTTTCATCAAGAACACATACCCAAACCGTGAGTGATCATCGGCGAAGGTAATGAAGTAGCTATAGCCTTCTAATGCTTGAGTTGACATAGGTCCACATACATCAGTATGTATTAGACCTAGTAACTCTCCCACTCGTTCACCTTTTCCAGTAAAAGGTAACTTAGTCATCTTGCCTTTTAAGCATGATTCGCATGTATCGTATGAATCCAATTCAAACGATTCCAGAATTCCACATCGGTGTAATTCGGACATGCGTTTCTTGCTTATATGGCCAAGACGACAATGCCACATATAGGAGTCTATTTGATTATCCTTTCGAGCACGCATGTTGCTCGCTTCAATATTGAAAATGTCACTGGATACGTCCAACGTATAAATGTCATTACTCAAAGTTCCAGTTCCATAAAGTACGCCATTCAAAGTTATATAACAACAATTGTTACTAAACGTCAAATGGAAACCATTTCTATTTAAACAGGAAATAGAAACAATGTTCTTTATTAGAGAAGGAACATAATAGCAATTGTCCAGTTCTAAGACTAGTCCACTAGAGAGCTTGACAAATAAGTTCCGATGGTGTGACGCGTGACTTTTGCTCCATTGCCAACTCACAAATTTGACTCCCCTCTAACAAGTCTTCTTCTATTCCTTAGCCCCTGTATGTCATTACATATATGTGAGCCACACCCAGTATCCAATACCTAAGTGTCTAAGGAAATAGAATGACAATCAATAACGAAGATACCTGAAGAGGATGGGGCATCGGATGCCTTCTTCTTCTTCATGGACTCAAGATAAATCTTGCAGTTTCTTCGCCAGTGGCCTTCCTTGTCACAGTGATGGCAAGTGCCCTTTTGCGCTGGTTCCGCCTTCTTTGCCTTTTTCTTTCCTTTCTTCTGTTCTTTTGCCTTCCTCTTAGAACCTTTCTTTGAGGAATCAACTAACAGAACCGCCTTCTCCTCATGCTTCACAGAAGGCTCCACAGTCTTCAGCATATTGAGGAGCTCGGGATTGGTGGATTCCAATTTGTTCATCTGATAGTTCATCACAAATTGCGAGAAACTCTTGGGCAAACAATGCAGAATTAAGTCAATACTTAACTCATGATCCATCACAAAACTGAGGGTAGCTAGCCGCTCGATGTACCCGTTCATCTTTAGCACAAACTTCACTACAGACGAACCTTCTTGCATCTTCGTGGTGAAGAGGAGCCTAGAGACCTCGAACCTTTCGGATCTCGCTTGCTCATCGAACAACTCATGAAGATGGAAGACCATAGTATTAGCATCCATATGTTCATGCTGCTTTTGCAGCTCAGGTACCATCGTCGCTAGCATGATGCAACTCGTCAGCTCAGAATCTGCCACATGCTTCTGATAGACCAACATTTGGTCTGGAGTTGCATCGTCCTTAGGATGGTCAGGAAGAGGCTCTTCAAGGACATATGCAAGCTTTTCCGCCTTGAGAACAATTCTCAGGTTTCTAAGTCAGTCCAGGAAGTTAGGCCCAGTCAGTTTGTTCGAATCCAAAATAGTGCGCAAATTCAAAGACGTCATGATCAATTTATTGACCTAGAAATACAAAACGAGCACATATGAGAAAATGATTTTAAAATGCATCAATATACATTTATAAATCCCATTCATTTTTCGAATTTCAAAAACCCCAAAATCACTTCGGGAGATCGTAGGTCTATCTCCGAATGGGCTGATATCCATCATAGTTATGAATAACCTTGGAGAGAGTCCAACAAGCCATTCATAACTACGACGGTAGGTATCAACTATACCGATTGCATATCACGTATATGTAACTATCACAATGTGCTATCAACTAATTGAATGTTCACACATACATCGGGTTGTTAACACATTAACAAGTATGCATCATATGCATAGCACCCAACTTCACCTCCCTTTACATCGACCTTGGAGAGAGTCCAACAAGCCGATGCTCGGGTTAAAGCCAACCCATTAATCGGAAATAGTTTTAATATGGTTAGAGCGCATTCAACCAATTAGCCCAGCTTGGAGAGAGTCCAACAACCAAAGCTAACGATTGACCTCTGACTCTTACCATATTAGTATTAAACTATTCCATGGTTTGAACATATTCGGGTTCGAGCCGGGCTTGGAGAGAGTCCAACAACCCAAACAAGAAACGGAACTCTGGTTCTAACCATATTAATGGAAGGTGTAGGCTTTAATATTGTTTAAGGGTTTTATGTCTCATCCTCTTTGCATGCAAATAACTATTATCTACATGGCATGACATACATGGCATACATCTACATGTCACGACACGCATGACATAATGTTATGCATCTAATGCAATTACATGGCATACAATTATGTCATGTATATAATTTCTTTATATGTCATAACTATTTATGGAAATAAAATATGTTTAAGATTTGATTCTCCAAATCAAATCATAATTAAATTAGGAAACAAATTTCCAAATCTAATCACATATTTTATTCATGGAATTATTTGATTAAGGAAAATCTATTTAGGAAACCAATTTCCTAAATCATTAAAACTACTTATGAAAATAAAATATTTTAAGATTTGATTTCCCAAATCAAATCATGATTAAATTAGGAAACAAATTTCCAGAATCTAATCAAATATTTTATTTATGGAAAATATCAATTTCCATAAATACTTCCAACTTTCCAAAAGTGGAAGATTTCCATAAATACTTCTAGACTTTCCAAAATTGAAAAATTTCCATAAATACTTCTAAATTTCCAAAATTAGAAATTTTCCAGAAATACATTATGACTATCGCAAAACTATTTTTACGATTATGTCGAAACACAACCTGGGCTCTGATACCACTGTTGGGTTTCCGGCACCGCGGCGTGTGTGTGTTCGATCATGTTTCGTAAACATGAATACAGCGGAAACAATAAAAATAATAAATCTATATTTATTACAACACACACAACACACGCATGCATATTACAACAAGTGTAGACATAACCGTAAATTTAAATTTGCAATAAAAGGAAATTTATCTACGTTATACCTTTCGTATGACGTGTAGCGGGAACGACATCAACCGGAACGATCCTCGCTAGAATCGTCTCTATCCGTATCTACGCCGAGTTCCTCGGGATGACTTCGCTAAGCCACGAACTTCATCTTCGTACGGGTTACTAGCCTCGTGTTGAAGACGACGTGATCGAGAGATGATCACAATCCGAATCCAAATTCGAATCCTAATACGAGTTATCAAAACTCGCTTCTCTGGAGAGGTATTCATCAACCAATTGACGAATCCTTCGTCCTCCACCTCAGAGGATTACCGGAGATCGAATCCCCGGTAAGTTAGCCGCTGTCGGAGCTCTAACCGTCGTCCAAACGATGCTCCGACGAGAGGAGAAGAAGCTGTCCAGAAAACTGGACAGCTTGGTGGAGGAGTAGGCGCCAAAACAAGGAAGCCAAGTGCTCACCTTTTCACCGAGGCCTAGGAAGATCAGGAGGGTTGCGGAGGGTTCACTTGAAGCTTGGGCTTGAGGCGTGGAGCCGGTACAGCGGATAAGGGCAAGGCAATGGAGTTTAGTGGACGGCATAAGGAGCCGGGTACAAGGAGCCGGACGGTACAAAGGGTCCGGTGAAAACTCCAAGGAGAGGAGGTGGGCGGCAACTAGGTTTAGGGCTCTTCTATTGGGGCTTAATTATCCATTAAGCCCTCTTTTATAGAGAACTAATTCTCTTAATGGTTATTGGATCATAACCATTAGGCCCGTTAACCCGCTCCATTAAGATAAGTTAAAATAAACCAAACCATGATGGTTTATTTTAAGTTAAAACGAACCGAACCAACTTTTGGTTCATTCGTTTAAAATAAACCAAACCCTTTGGTTTATTCTCCTCCATTGGATTAGAACCAAACCATTTTGGTTCATCTATTACGTCTTCATAAGACTCGGCCCATCCACCCTTCCATTACGACTGAAACGATTTCATGCTCGCTTTATGTTTGGTCCAACCAAACCTAGTTTCTCTCGGTCTGAGAATCTCATTCTCAAGCTCGTTTTAAATCCTTTGGATTACGTTCGTTGTGCGTGTGACCAAATAGGTTCTCGGTTTATGTTGGCCGTCTATAAATAACCATTAATTATAGAACGATCATGAGTGGCACCTAGTAGTACATCATGATCCCCAATTAACCGAAAAGATCAACGGTTGAAACCCTTGGCTCGAATGATTACGTACATGGAATCGCGTTCCATTCCCTTCACTCGTCTTATACCCACTTGGTTGGGGACATGGTTTATTGTAATTGATCCCACTAAGTGACATATGCGCACCTAGCCCTTGCTCGTTTCCTCAATCTCTCACAATTCTAGTTACTCCACATGTATCGAAGAGTACCTTACTCTAAACATGTAATGCTTTGGCCAAAGACTTTAGTAACAATCCGACGAGAGGCCATGGGTATACATCTCCTCGCAAGGAGTGGTGAATCCTTTATAGGCTATTCAAACACCTTGATCGCGACTTATACCCGATCATCCGGGTCCACATCTCCTTAGAGATGTTTGCTTAAGATGTCAAAGCATAAGTCTCCATGATCGAAGATGACTTGAATCTTTGCCAAGTCAGGAACATCGCACTTAAGCCCAGTAAGAACTTCATTGACATATCTATATATCACGAGAATCATATGAAGTCTTACGGTGGTCACTCGATGAACTAGTTACCATAACTAGCATCCACGATTAACTCGGACATCACAATGTCTCGGCCCGGTGAGAATCGGTGCTTGGATACGCAGGTATACCTCGTGCTAGTCTCGACAGAATTGATGGTGTCCAAATCCATCAATTCATCGACTAGGGATAATTCCGATACATCACAATTACACATGTAGAGATACTCACTAGTTGTGATCCAATCATAAATTCTCTCATGCTGTGAATCGTATCGTGGACAGTCAGTAAATGAGTTTAAGATCCAATCAAATACATAAAACATGTATACTCAAATAGTGAATCTTCATTTATCATATAAATGGTTCATACATAAAGCGATTGCCTTAGGACATCTCTCATATATTACTAACAGGTACATCACGTGAAAATTTTTTAGGTCTCATTCTTTTAATTTTATAAAATTTATCCTATTATTGTATTGTATTAGGATGTGATCATAGATAAGAAATATATATTTTAATTAGTTATATTTATTTTTAAAAAAATTTAATCCATATTAATACATAAATTTAAAATATGACATATACAACAAATATAATAAATTTGCTAATAAATTTCTCAAATATCTAAAAATAAAAAATACTTTATTATTTAATTTACTAAAAAAATTTCTTGTCCTGCTAATTTTTTAATTGTCCGGATAAATATATTTTTAGAAATACATTTGCTTAGTAGATGAATTAATAGATTCTTGAAAAAATATTCAAGAGTACATTTAAATCTAAAACTAAATGAAACATATTCTATAGGAAACGAATCTAGTTAATAATTCTCTTTATTAATATCAAAATATTTAAATAAACTTGCATCCATACCTTTGATGGATGAAGAGAATCTAAAACGTTGTGTTTGAGAATGATTGATCCCAAATTCCGTTGAGTGTTTTGTTTCGATGTATTATTTTAATGACTTGTAATCGTCTCCTGATTAGAATTTATATGAGATATTATAATATTTATACTTTGCCTATATTTTTCAATGGGTCGAAGAATGATTTTCTTAAAATATTTAATAAAAATTGACGATTTTAAAGATAAAGAATTCGACACCTTAGAAATTTCGGTACCCCCTATATATTGGTAGTCAGAAATTGTTCTAGTTAATCGTCGACGAATTAAGTCTCTTTGGACTCGGGATCAATATTTAGAACGAAGACCTCCTATTATAAGCCCCGATCAAATTTCAACCCGACCCGATCCACAGTTGGGTCTACTTTTACTTTGCTATTCACTGTTCATGGTAGTCCTCAACTGGCACTGACAGAGCCAAAAATTACAATGGCCCAGTCTAATCACCGAGTTAATTTTTTTTAATAAAATGATCCGACTAATCGATCGTGAAAAAAAAATTAGACATACTACAGTGTAAGAATTCCTTTTTTTTTTCTGGGACTATAGAATAATATTACACCTGGCTCCGTCCTTGTCCAACGGGTGTTTTTTCCTTCTGCAACCTTTAATTTCAAATTTTAAGGGACAACTTTAATTTGTATTGTTGGAATGCGTTTCCCGAGCCCTATAAAAATATCCTCGGACTTCCATTTCAATTGGCTTCCAACTTCTGTATTTCTTCTACTTTTGAGTTCTGTTTCCTAATCTCTTTCTTTCTGTAAAAATTTTTAGACATTAATTAAAGATTTGTCATATCTTGAAACTTTAAGTGCTCCTAATCAAGGGATGAATGTCGTTAAATGTTACTAGTTGTTTTCTGACATTCATAAGCGCTTGAATATATATGATAATATTGCCTTAAAAGGACACCATACAACTCTTATTTGGGGACCTTAAGACTATTTTCACCTTGAAGATGACTACTTAAATAATTAAGATCGACTAGACCTTAAAGCCTTATCTTGGAAGCACATGCAAAAGCTATGATTAGATTAATTAATGCATTTCTTATGAAAATTATTTTGTTGTTTAAGAGTTGATCAATGAGACAAATATTGGACATGTAAGCAATTTACAAAGGTGTTTCTAAGCCTTGAAATTATCATTCAAGAAAACTTATGCAAAAATTGAGCCTCCTATATTAGAAATTGATGCATGGATTCATGTAAAACCTGATGGAACATCTATATTAGAAATTGCCAGTATAAAATATCAAATATAGTTATTAATTACTATGAATGAGAGTTCTTGATCGTGTGAGTTATTGGCCTTGTAAAGTCACACCATCTTATACAGCAGAGTCGATCCATATTGAGTCGATCCATATTAATTGTTTTAAAGCCCCGGCCAAAACTCTAATAGATGGATCCTAGTCCAAGATTAATTTTAACACAAAAAATTTTTTGGACCCTATATAAAAATCTTGCTAGACTCAAAAAATTTTAGGTCCTGAGTAAAGTCTCAGTAGTTCTGGCTCAGGACCGACTCTGTCATATTAGGTGACCGTCATATTAGGTGACCGTTGATTGCTACATTTAACTTGACTATATTCAATGCATATCATGACATTTGTTAAAGTCCAATAAATCCAAAAGCGAAGGATATGATTCCCAACGGTTGTGTTTGTCAAGTATTGTCAACCCAACAAATGAGGTGCAATTGGTATGCGAGTATATATATTTCTAAGCAACTTGATATCAATATATAATAAAGATTTGCAATATTATGTGATTTCTTGCCAAGTGCGTTGTTCATATTCTTTCATTATCATTATACAAGTAACAAGTATCAATTATATTCACGGTGTCATCTTTATCTTGGGTTAATACTATTTAAAAGATAGAGATCCAAGATGATACCTCTTATTAAACAGTTTTATTCTAAATTATAAATAAAAGACTTTAATTATTTTAATTAAAATATATATCGGAGACTATATAACAATCTAAGTTAAAATAGAAATATATTTAGCAAAAAAAATGATGATTAAAATTTTTTTATCAAAATATTTTAAGGGTCCTTTTCAACTCATTTTTACTTATTTAAAAAACTTTTTGCATCTAATTAACATCCACGAATTCCAAGGTTGTGTAAGCTTTTCGAAAATGAATATAAAATTAAAAAAAAAGTAGATTTATTTTGGGACCACTATTTAAAATCAACAGTTTGACGATTTAAAATCAACAATTCATACAAAATTAATTTTTAATTTTAACCGTCTAAGATGATTATAGTTCACGATTTAAAATTGTCGATTTACAGCTTGATTCACGGTTTGGAACTACCGGTTCACACTTCGATTCAAAATTCAAAATTATTATTTTTTATTTATAATTTTATATAATTAAAAAAGTCTACACTTATTTAAATTGCATGTGTATCCTCCATGAGGCACAGAGGAATCAAAATTAACATAGTTTTCTTATATTTTAATCCTTTTTAATTAGAAAGTGATATTGTTACTCACTTTCATTTTCTGTTTCCACAGTTGTAATTTCTTCAAGATCGAACTCCTCTACTTCATCTTCAGAAAGATACATTCCTTGTAATTTTTTTCTGCTCTTGTTCAATCATTAAGCAATATTTGTGTTTCTAAAGAATCGAAGGACAAAGTAGAATATCGTTCGTCTAATATATTTCCTCTGAAATTAAACGTTTATTTTACGATAACGATTGATACCGAACAAATTAAGATTTTTTTTACGATGATGAAGAGGATAAGAAAACTCTCTGAGTCGTCTTCGATCATCATCATAAATATTAAAATTTATTTCACTATTTGTATCATTAAAATCAAAAAAGTTATTAAATAATTCTCAATTTTCTATCTGGACCTCAAAGATCCTCATAGACATTTCATCCCTTTTTTAGTAAAAGTTATATTTTTTTTGTAAGTTTTACATTATTATTATTATATTTTGAAGTTATGATATGTTACTTTCTAATCTATATTTTAAATTATATTCTTTAAAAATTTCATATAAATTATTTCTAATATTTTATACTATAGTAAAAATCAGAAGAAGAAAAAATATTTTATTAGAATTAAAACATTATAATACATAACTAATATTTCATATAAAACATCTAACTTTAATCTAGAGTCTAAAGTAAATATAATTAAATAAATATCAGAAATATAATAAAAATATTTTTCTCATTTTACTTTCATTATTAATATACAAAAAGATAAAAATTCATCGTTAATATATTATTTAAAATTAAAATTATGTTATAAAAATTTATTATAATTAAACGAGAAGTAAAATAATAAACTTCGAAAATTGTTCGATAGCATCATTAAATATTTTAAAATTTCATAAATACTATCATCGATGTGGAAATAAATATATATTACGATTAGTAACTACTTGAAAAAAAATTAAACATAATAATTCTGTATTAAAATAAATTTGATAGTAATTTATAAATTGAATTTCAACCTGTTGATGCATCACGTTGAAATTTTTTAGTTTTTATTCTATTAATTTTATAAAATTTATTCTATTATTTCATTGTATTAGGATGTGATCATAAATAAGAAATTTTATTTTTAATTAACTTTATTTGATTTTCTAAAATTTTTAATCCATCTCGAACATATAAATTTAAAATATAGTATACACAACGAATATGAAAAAAATACACCACCAATAATTGTTGATAAATTAATTTAAATTCATTTATATTTACAAATGAAATTTAAATAATTAATTAATTAATTAATATTTTTTTAAAATTAAAAATAATAATTGAAAAATATTATAAACAATGTGTGATCAATAAAAAAATTTGATATGCTAATAGATGTTTTTAGATTGTTTAAAAGTTATCGATTCAATGATAAATTATACTCATATAGAAATGAATATGTATCATTTTAAATATCGAGTGATCAACTAAACGTGTGAATTTGACATAATCGGTTTCAACCCATCCTTTGATAGGCCATGAACTTGATCTAAGAAAAACAGAAACTCAATTAAACATGTGGTTAAATCTTTAAAATAAAACTTACTAGTGAGCTGCTCGATTTTAAATAAGATTTATATATTTAAAAAAAAATGAGTTGGCGTGAGGACAGCAAAACATCTGTATATAATCCAACAACATACCTAATTAATATGTTTTATTGTTCACGCGAAAAATGTGGTCTTAAATTTGTCGAACAAACAATGACTATATAATGTAAACGTGGCCAGAAATTTACGCCTTATTTTCTACCAAAGAGGAAATGATCAAAAATGGAAAAAAAAAATATTGGAAGATATTTTTCTTTTATGTTCTTATTGTTAATTGTTAGGAAGAAATGGAGAAATATTCTAAACAATCATTTACGGTAAAAGAAAATGTATAAGTTATAAAAATAAAAAACTTTTTAAAAATTGACTGAAGCTTTTATTATTTTTTATTTTTTAAAAAAAAAAGGCTGAAGCTTTGTCTTTAACGTCGTATTACAGTCGCCAGCGTGGACCAAGAAAACGACGGCCCACCGTCAGAAAAAAAAAAGCATGTGCTTAATTAATTAATTAATTAATTCGTCAAATTTCACAGCATAATTGTTGCTTATCTACCACCTCCTTTTGCGGGATACCCTCCCTCCCCGATGGAGGACGCCGCCGTGCGCGTGCTCGACCTCTTCGATCTCTACTGGTTCCGCCAACAAATCCTCCTCCCAACTCCTCCTCCACCGCCGCTTCCACCGCCTGCGCCACCGATGAACCCGCAGCCCCGCCCGCCTCTCCTCCTCCGCCGTCACTGTCGCGCCCTCAGTAATGGGTCTTCCCCTGCTCCCTCCGCCTCTCTCTCCGTACAACCGCCTCGCCTAATCCCCAACTTCTCCAGGAAGGAGGCCCCGCCGGAGGCCCTCTTACCCGCGGCGCCCCTCGACGCCGGCGTCGTCGACGGCAATAGCAACGGTGAGCGGAGGCAAAGGGGGAGGAGGCTGAGGAGGACGAAGAGCAAGAGCTTGACAGAACTGGAGTTCAAGGAGCTTAGAGGGCTCATCGATCTGGGCTTCGCCTTCTCCCACGAGGAGACCGACCCTCGATTGCTGAATATCGTGCCGGGGCTGAGGAGAAGCAAGGCCGGGGGCGCATCGGGAACCGCCTCCGTTGCCAGGCCGTACCTGTCGGAGGCGTGGGAGGCAAGGTCGAAGTTGGATCTGCTGAACAATTGGCGATTTCAGGATCCCGGCGGCGGTGGGGAGAACCTGAAGGATCAGTTGAGGAGTTGGGCGCACGCGGTCGCATCCACCGTCGTCCGATGAAGGTTCTCTAGCCATCAGGACCGTTCAAATTTAGTGTGACGATATCCCAATTGTTGTTTACCTTGTTACATGTGTAGTTTTTGAATCCTATGAGAGAACGTTTTCAACCACGGAGCAATTGTGTCTAATAGTGAATTGTATGCATTTAGTTAAATATTAAATATTTAAAACTACATTTTGTTTACTTTGGAATTTTCTTATATTACTTTGGAATTTTGTCCACGATTATTCAGGCTGGCAATCTGTGACTGACTCAAAATTTTCATTCTTTTTTTGTTTTTGAAATTTGTGACAGAATTTATTAAATTGAACGAAGCTCCCGTGATACGAGGTATCCAAGAAGAAATCCAAAGTTGTGTACAATGAATTTCTTCTTCGATATTTCACGTAACGGGAGTTTCGTGCACCAGATTATAATTTTATATTGTTCAATGTTGATACACTAAAATCCTAACCGCCAAAGAGAAAGAGAAAAAAAAAAAAGGAAGAAATTTTTTTATTCCTTGTAAAGGAGGCTTATTGATTTCCTCTGATTAATTTCCAAAATAAGATTCTGACATATTCATTAAATTTGATTAGTGGATGAGTCTCGTGATTTTTCTCTTGATTTAAAAGTCTTCCATGTTAAAAAACAATGTTGTTATTTTTTTCCATAATTCCCGTGATTTATTATTGCTTAGTTACTCGATCGATTAGTTTGCTTTATTTATTTGATTATATAAAGAGAGAAAAAGAATTTATTTATTTCATCGTGTGGTTTCCTAAATCAGAGCCTTATTAATTTTTTTTTTCTAATAAGTAATTTTTTTTTGGTGATTATTCTTATGCTAATTAAATGGAGGAGTCAAGTAATAATAGTAATACTATGATTAAACTCATAGCTATCAATTACTCAATTTGCAAGTCACGAATGGAGAATCTGCTTTATAGTCTTGATTATGAAGATGCGCTTCTAGGTGATATGGGCAACCCAAAAGATATGTCTAATAAAGATGAGGCTAAGTTGAACAAAAAAATAGTTGGTAAAATTCGATCACGTTGCCAATGAAACAAAAATTAGTGTTGAAATTTTGAAAGAACTATATGAAAAGAAAATTGCAAAAGAACGTAATAGTCATGATTTTTCAAACTAATCAATTTATATTCCTTAAAATCAACTTATCTTCTAATATTAGAGACATAATCATCATGAAATCTCAATAATTTCAACTATTTACAAACAATCCATCTATGATCCTTATTCAATGTATAAACTCCTTCATTAACTCAGGATATATTTTATCAAAAATTTTCCACGCCTTTACTTATGATGGATGACACATTAGCTCTTCCTCTATTTTATGATTTGCATGTCAAGTTATGTGTTCAGTCGTTACCTTTAATACATAATGTTTTATAATCTAGGAGTTAAAGACAAATAAAATATTTGTTTATATATATGATTTTCGTTGCTTATTACCACCCAACCTCCTAGTACTATTGTACCTATATTAATTATAAAATTTATAAATATCTATATCTGCATTATCTCCCCAATATAATATACAATCATCTCTGCAAACATCAATTTTTCTACCGAAAGACCTAATCCTTTTACAAGTTTTTTCATATTATAGAAATCATTGGACATTATGTGATCACGCAGCAATACTTCTCCAATAACTTGAACAAAATTATTAAAACAATCTTCAGACACATTATACTCAATTTTAACATTCAACAGCCTTGCAGTTAGTGATAATTTAGTGTGACTATCACAACCCGGTTCATTTGCAACTCTTAATACTTTCTGAAATTGGATATATGAATCATTATCTGTATTTTCATCAACACTTGTTACTTCTACTTCCTCCAATGGTGATGCATGACTATTATACATTTATTCAAGTGTTTGAGGAAAACTAGAATTTACAGCGCTCAGTTCACGAAATAAATTTTGACCCGCTGCATCAGTTATCATCCTCTGATATAGATTTAATTGATTATAATATCTTTGATCTCCACTAACTGACATTTGTATGCTTTGTCAATCCACTTCATCGGATATGAACGGTTCACCATGATATGTTCAATTATAATAATTTGGAGTAAAATCAAATCTAAAAAGATGATCTCGAACTTTATCACACGGTAAAAATTTACCATTATAATATTTTTTGCAAGGGCATCTTAATTTATTCATATCCATAAACTCAACATCATTATGGAAAAAATTTAAAAATTATTTCAAACCAATAATAAACTCATCTGTTAAACTTCGATGTTCGGATAAATTCTTTTTATACATCCAACTTCTTTCTTTCTTCATTTTTTCTATTTCTAAATTTATATCAAAGATTAATTTTATTTTGATCATTTTGCAACAATAAATAATTGAATAACTAATTTGTATCCAAAATGAATTTTTCTAATTAATACATATATAGTTTTGGTATGATAATAAGTTATAGACTATAACATATCAAATTAATAATGAATTTTTATGGTAAAAGAAATATATAAAATAAATATTATATATATTATAGGATGATAAGTGTAAAAATTTTGAATAGAGAGTACTGTTACTAGTGAAAGCATTGTATAATGAGTTGATCAATAGAATCTTTTGCATACGTATCGATCACCTAATCAAAGCCGAACAACCATATGAAAAATTAAACCTATAAAAGATAAAATATTAAATTAAAATTTATACATTTTATATAAATCATTAAAGGGGAATAATACGACCGCGAAAACCCCCGGAAGGGTGACGCCCGTGGGCTGGGGCGACCCCTGTGGAGAGTGTTAGTGAAAGCCCTAGAGCCAATCATATGATGATTGTTGTATGGACTTTATTGTATCATATTCCTATTTATAAAGGCATGGTTATTATATTTACTTGTATTGGTGCCAAATAACTAAATATAATAATGTCCTTGAGTAGTAGGTTCTTATCTATATCAATCGATTGGTTGAATCGATAATGAGATGATATAGAGAACTACTCTTAATCATTCCTAGTCAGTATTAACATTCAGGGACAATGTTAATGCGTAGAGACTAGCATGTAGGTCAACAAGATGACTTGATCTCACAAGTCATGGATATGAGATATCAAGTTGACACATGGGTATGCATTGGAGAATGTATACTGAATGATCCGCCATGAGAAAGTATCATGGATCGTTATATGAGTGTCATATACTTTCTCATGTGGCTATTAGTATGACTATTAGTCCTTAGACCTGAAGTCACCATGGTTCCCTACATAAGGAGTTGCATACTTTGGCTTCACAAACGTCACCCGTAAATGGGTGGACTATAAAGCGATTCGGGTATGTAACGATTATGCGGAGGATGTGAGTGATGTAGATGGGATCTATCCCTCCTATATGACGGGGGTGACATCGATATTCTTGATAGAGTGAGACCACGAAGTGCATGGCCATGCCCAAATGAGTCAATATGAGATATTGAGCTCATTTGATTAGAGTGAGTCTACTTGGAGTTCAAGACTTAGATTGTACCGAGGATGACACGGTCTATGCCTCGATTGGTCAATCTAGATGTCAAGGATAGAGGAACATTGTCACATATTGTGAGAGTCACAATTAGTAGTCACAAAGGTGATGTTGGAGCTCAACATTCTTGTAACTTGGGTAGCAATGATGTGTTGCTAGATACCGCTCATTGCTTATATTCCTAAATCGGTTTAGGGACATTGCCAACGTTACAAGAACCTATAGGGTCACACACATAAGAGCAATTAGATGGAGATTAGGTTCATATGATGAACCATGAGGATTAGGTTCATGGGATGAACCAAATTGGATTAAGAGTAATCCAAATTAGACTAATTGAGTTAGACTCAAGTTGATTCAAGTGTTGAATGAGTCTAATTGAGATTTGATTCATCAAATCAATTTAAATTAATGAATAGAGATTCATTATATTAAATTGACTTGAGTCAAGTGGTTAGATTTGATCAACCATGGGAGATTAGAGGTCAAGTTTGACTTGACTTGAGAGGGAAGATGAAAGGTCAAGTTTGACTTGACCAAATGCCATGTCATGATGATGACTAGGCATGGCCGGCCAATGATGATGCTCCACATCATCATTGACTTGGTCAATTGGTGCCACATCATGAGGGAGACCAAGGGTCATGGGAGTTACATGCATGCATGTAACCCCCCTTCCATGAAGTGGCCGGCCACTTTAGGGGTTATGGTGGAGAATTCATTTGGTGAGTTACACACTCTTAACTTCATCTTCTTCCTTGGGAATTTTTCTCTCAAGCTCTCCCTCTCCAACCTCATCTTGCCGAGACACCATAGAGGAGTGCTAGCACACTCAAGTGTCTTTTTCTCCACCTATTGCTTGTGTGGATACCATAGAGGAGTGTGCACTTGACACTCTCGAGTTCCGGCGAACTTTTGGACGAGCGGGATAAGCGAAGGGCGTCGCTACGAGGGTAACGTTCTAACCTCTTATATCTAAGGTAGATCTAGGATTTCTGTAAGCACATACATGTAATTATAATTTTTATACTTGACGGATCCGTGGTCGGGCTTCGAGGTTTCCGCAACGCATAAGCGGTTTTGCGGCTCGGAAAAACCCAACAAAGGGTATCGAGCCACGTCATGGCATGTATGTGTTTCGTTTTGTAGTTTTTATATTAGATATAAAAATTACAGATTTATATGTTTCTGTAAATTTTCTTATTTTATAAAATTTTTGGGTATTTTTCTCGTAGAGTCGAAGCAACGAGTGTTGGGACACTCGTAGGCTTCAACCGTCGAGAAAAACTCTCCGAATCGGCGAGTTCTCGCTTTAGGTTTTTGGGACAGCGACTTAAGTCGCTGTAAGATCATTGTAGGGACACTCGCGAAGTTTATTTTTGCAGGGCGCTGCCCCTATCCCCGAAAGGGTCATGTCCCGCGATCGACTAAACCGCTTAGCGACTAAATTCGAAATAAATTAGGAAAAATTATAGAAATTTCTGTAAAAATACATAATTTAGAATTATGTATAATTCTGTGATTGTCATGGCCCAATAACCCAATTGGATTGGATTAAGTGTGTTGTAATTCATAATACGGCCTGCGTCTTGGTTTTGTGGTTGTCGTGTTGTAAAGTGTTTGCGACCTGCGCGTCGCCTATTCTTTAATATTCTAGTTGTAAATAGTTTTAGACTCGAATGTAACTCGAGTTTCGTATTTGTAATGTACAAAATGGAGCGGTGGAAAGTCCACTTGAAGACGAGCTTACGAGAAGGGTGACGGCGACATGGCGGTCGAAGAAGCGCTTGGAGAAGCCGCTAGCCTTAGGTTGATCTCCGATCTTCTCATTGGCTTGAGAAGATCGTAGTAGAAATGACTATATCACATTTAATGATATATATATATGTTGATATATATATATGTATATTTAATTGATTTTGCTTGTATGTATGTGATGCATGCTAGTAGAAACATGTTTGTATGTATATGATGCATGCTAGGTTAATTTTCTTGTATGTATATGATGCATGCTAGAATAATTAATGTATGTATATGATGCATGCTAATATAGGATAATAAAGGCCTAAATGCGTATAAGATACACATTACGATTAGATTAGATCATAATCGAATCAACTCGAAAATGCCTACCGAGCCTTGATACCCATCACTACCTCGATCATTTGTTGTTGTTGAATCGCCAAAGCAGAGCAACGCATATTATCTTGGTAGGGTGCGGAGGGACAATCTTGGTCCCGCCTATCACGACTCGGGTTAGAGTAAGCTCAATTAGATTGAGCAAAACTAGTTAACTCAATTGGATTGAGTAGAACTATAGGCATATTCCAATCGTTGGAAAGATAGGTTAAGATCGCATTTACACTAAATCTTGGGCGATTTAGCCAAAGCTAACTCAAGGTCTTTTGTAAATGTGGGTCTTAATCCTATAAACAAGAGTTGCATAGAGATGTAATCGGTAATGTGTTACCCACCGATCGTCTTAAGTCTTGGGCGATTTAGTAAAGCTAACTCAAGGCTTAGTATGATGTGGATCTTGTCCCAAGAATTTATAGCTAGTTTGTATGAATCTAGTAAAAGTGGTTTGACCACATCCATAACTCGATTCTACAAAATTCCTATAATTTAGTGGGAGCATCATTTGATTAAAGGCCTAATTAAATGATAAAAGGAATATGATATTAATTCTCTGCATTGTATGTTGTAGATAACTATGTAAACACGAACACTCTCTCTCTGCGATCTGTCCGAGAAGGACAAGCTCAATGGAGCAAATTTCGATCGCACAGAACTTGAGAATTGTTCTCACCCAAGAAAGGAAGTTATGCGTCCCGGAGCAGCCCATTCGGAGGCACCTCCGCCAATGCCTCGCGGTGACAAAGATGCTTACAAGAAGCATCAAGATGATGCATTAGATGTGTCGTGTCTAATGCTCGCGACCATGAACTCGAGCCTTGGAAGCAACCATGAATGCTTATGATATGGTTGGACATCTTCGCCAACTATATCAAGGACAAGCTAGGCATGAGAGATATGAAGTCTCTAAGGCATTATTTGGGTCCAAAATGCAAGAAGGGACTCCGTGGTACATATGTACTCAAGATGATTGGGTCGTAGAAAACCTACAAAGGTGGGATTCCCACTTGGCCAAGAGCGCCAGACCTAATCTTGCAATCTTTGCCAAGAGCCTTCGATCAATTTGTCATGAATTATAACATGAATGAAATTGATAAGTCATTACTGAAATGCTCAAAGATGTTGAGAAGCTATGAGCTTAACCTTAAGAAGGGTAAATCGACACCATTTTGATGGTGCAGAAAAAGAAAGGCAAGGGCAAGCCTAAAGGTAAGGGAAAGTCCCAAGCCAAGGGCAAAGGCAAAGAACTTAAACCCAAAGGAGGGGTAGCCAAGGAAGGGGCTTGCTTCCACTGCAAGGACGCAGGACACTGGAAGCGTAACTGCAAGGCATACCTGGAAGATCTTAAGAAGAAGAGAAGTGAGACTTCTACTTCAGGTATAAATGTTATAGAAGTCAATCTATCTATTTCTTCATCATGGGTATTAGATACCGGATGTGCATCTCACATTTGTACCAATGTGCATGGGCTGAGAAATAGCAAGGCATTGACAAAGGGCGAGGTGGACCTACGAGTAGGCAATGGAGCAAGGGTTGCTGCTGTCGCTGTAGGAACTTATGATCTATCTCTGCCCTCTGGGCTTGTACTAGAATTAAAAGAATGTTGTTATGTGCCTGCTTTAACTAAGAACATCATTTCAGTTTCTTGTTTGGACAAGAAAGGGTTTTCATTTATAATAAAGAACAAATGTTGTTCAGTTTATTTAAATGATATGTTCTATTGTAGTGCACCTCTAATGAACGGACTCTACTTTCTAGACTTAGAGAGCCCTATCTATAACATAAGTACCAAGAGGTTTAAGTCAAATGAGTTGAACCAAACCTATCTCTGGCATTGTCGCTTAGGTCACATAAATGAGAGTCGCTTATCTCAGCTCCATAAGGATGGGCTGCTAGACTCATTTGATTTTGAATCATATGAGACATGCGAGTCTTGCCTTTTAGGCAAGATGACCAAGACTCCCTTTAGTGGACATAGCGAAAGAGCAACAGATTTGTTAGGACTTATACATAGTGATGTATGTGGTCCTTTCAATATTCTTTGCTAGAGGTGGTTCTGGTACTTCATTACATTTCTGATGACTTGGGTAGATATGGTTATGTGTATCTTATGACACATAAATCAATCCTTTGAAAAGTTCAAAGAATTCAAGAATGAAGTACAAAACCACTGGCAAGAGTATTAAGATACTTGATCGGATCGAGGTGGTGAATACCTTAGCCATGAGTTTCGTGACTATCTAGCCGAGTGTGGGATTCTATCCCAACTCACTCCTCTGGAACACCACGGTGGAATGGTGTATCCGAAAGGAGGAATCGTACTTATCGATATGGTACGATCTATGATGAGTCACAGATCTTCCTATATCCTTTTGGGGATATGCTCGACACAACAGACCTTTACCCTTAACGTGTACCATCCAAGGTCAGGTAAAGACACCATATACGATATGGACGGGGAAAAATCCCAAGATGTATTTTATGAGGATTTGGGGTTGTGAGGCTTACGTTCGACGCCAAGTCTCGCATAAACCGAGACCCAAATCGATAGGTGCTATTTTGTTGGATATCCCAAGGATACAAAGGATATTACTTTACATTCCCGGCTACAAAGTGTTTGTGGGAAGACTGGGGTTTTTCTAGAAAGGGATTTTGTTTCTAGAAAACTAGTGGAGTACCTTCGATCTTGAAGAAATTCAAGATAAGGACCATAGCACTGAGGCCTTGATGGAGGTTGAGCAGAACCACAAAGTGTTGTGGGTGATGAGGTTGTTGCACAAAGAGTTGTGGAACAACCAACTGCTCAAGTAGACCTACCTCTTCGCAGTGTCGATAGGCGTCGTCGACACCGAGAGATACTCATTTCTCTTGTCGACCATGATGACGTTATGCTCATTGAGAATGAGCCTACCTCCCTATCGAAGCCGTGATGAGCCCAGATTCTCGAGAAATGGCTAGACGCCATGAGATCCGAGATGGAATCCATGTACACTAACCAAGTATGGACTTTGGTTGATCCACCAAGGGTCAAACACATTGGGTTTAAGTGTGTATTTAGGAGAAATACTGACATGGATGGACTTACGCATACCTATAAGGGCCGATTGGTGGCTAAATGTTTCAAGCAAATTCATGGTATTGACTATGATGAAACCTTTTCTCCAGTGGCGATGTTTAAGTCCATTCGGATCTTGCTTGCTATTGCAGCATACCACGATTATGAGATCTGGCAGATGGATGTCAAAACCGCGTTTCAATGGAAACTTACTCGAGGATGTGTACATGACACAACCCGAGGGTTTTGTAGATCCACATATCGGGGAAGGTATGCAAGCCGCAAAGGTCCATTTATGGGCTAAAGCAAGCTTCGAGTCGAATCTTCGATTCGATGATGCGATCAAAGCGGTTTGGTTTCATCAAGAATGAAGATGAACCCTGTGTCTACAAGAGGGTTAATGGGAACACAGTTATGTTCCTTGTATTGTATGTGGATGACATACTACTCATTGGGAATGACATCCCTTCGCTACAGTCTGTGAAGACTTGGCTGGGGACGTGCTTCTCAATGAAGGACTTAGGTGAAGCAGCCTGTATTCTAGGCATCAAGATCTATAGAGATAGATCTAAGAGATTGCTTGGCCTAAGTCAGAGTACATACATTGACACGGTATTACTTGGTTTGCCATGCAATTCAAGAAAGGACTTACGATGTCACATGGTGTGAGTCTTTCGAAGACTCAAAGTCCCTCTTCTAGAGAGAGAGAGGACGCATGGATAAGATCCCTTACGCATCTGCTATAGGATCTATCATGTGCGCCATCTTTGTGTACTGCTCCGATGTCTCGTATGCTTTGAGCATGACGAGTAGATACGATCAGATCGGTGGCGTCACTGGATAGCGGTCAAGAATATTCTTAAGTACTTGAGAAGGACTAAAGAATATTTCTTAATATTGGAAGGCGATGAGAGCTAGTCAGAAGGGTTACAGCGATGCCCGGCTTCCAAACGACCCGAGATGATTACAGATCGCGATCGGGGTTCGTGTTTTGCTTGAATGGTGGCGGTGGTGGAAGAGTTCAAGCAGACACGATTCTTGATTCTACAATAGAGGTAAGTATATCGCATCGAGGCAAAGAAGGAGGCGATTTGGATCCATGAGTTCATTATCGAGCTTGGGGTGGTTCCTAGCATTGCAGATCCTATAGAGCTCTATTGTGACAACAATGGAGCGATTGCATGACTAAGGAACCTCGCTCACACCAATGACCAAACACATACTCTGGCGCTTCCATCTCATTCGAGAGATCATCGATAGAGGAGATGTGAAGATTTGCGAGTACCCACAGAGGCTAACATCGCGGATCCTTGACGAGGCTTTGGCACAGAAAAAGCATGATGGTCACACTAGGTCATTGGGTATTAGATACTACGGTGATTGACACTAGTGCTAGTGGGAGATTATTAGTGAAAGCTCTAGAGCCAATCATATGATGATTGTTGTATGGACTTTATTGTATCATATTCCTATTTATAAAGGCATGGTTATTATATTTACTTGTATTGGTGCCAAATAACTAAATATAATAATGTCCTTGAGTAGTAGGTTCTTATCTATATCAATCGATTGGTTGAATCGATAATGAGATGATATAGAGAACACTACTCTTAATCATTCCTAGTCGAGTATTAACATTCAGGGACAATGTTAATGCGTAGAGACTAGCATGTAGGTCAACAAGATGACTTGATCTCACAAGTCATGGATATGAGATATCAAGTTGACACATGGGTATGCATTGGAGAATGTATACTGAATGACCCGCCATGAGAAAGTATCATGGATCGTTATATGAGTGTCATATACTTTCTCATGTGGCTATTAGTATGACTATTAGTCCTTAGACCTGAAGTCACCATGGTTCCCTACATAAGGGGTTGCATACTTTGGCTTCGTCAAACGTCACCCGTAAATGGGTGGACTATAAAGGCGATTACTGGGTATGTAACGAATTATGCGGAGGGATGTGAGTGATGTAGATGGGATCTATCCCTCCTATATGACGGGGGTGACATCGATATTCTTGATAGAGTGAGACCACGAAGTGCATGGCCATGTCCAAATGAGTCAATATGAGATATTGAGCTCATTTGATTAGAGTGAGTCTACTTGGAGTTCAAGACTTAGATTGTACCGAGGATGACACGGTCTATGCCTCGATTGGTCAATCTAGATGTCAAGGATAGAGGGACATTGTCACATATTGTGAGAGTCACAATTAGTAGTCACAAAGGTGATGTTGGAGCTCAACATTCTTGTAACTTGGGTAGCAATGATGTGTTGCTAGATACCGCTCATTGCTTATGTTCCTAAATCGGTTTAGGGACATTGCCAAGCGTTACAAGAACCTATAGGGTCACACACATAAGAGCAATTAGATGGAGATTAGGTTCATATGATGAACCATGAGGATTAGGTTCATGGGATGAACCAAATTGGATTAAGAGTAATCCAAATTAGACTAATTGAGTTAGACTCAAGTTGATTCAAGTGTTGAATGAGTCTAATTGAGATTTGATTCATCAAATCAATTTAAATTAATGAATAGAGATTCATTATATTAAATTGACTTGAGTCAAGTGGTTAGATTTGATCAACCATGGGAGATTAGAGGTCAAGTTTGACTTGACTTGAGAGGGAAGATGAAAGGTCAAGTTTGACTTGACCAAATGCCATGTCATGATGATGACTAGGCATGGCCGGCCAATGATGATGCTCCACATCATCATTGACTTGGTCAATTGGTGCCACATCATGAGGGAGACCAAGGGTCATGGGAGTTACATGCATGCATGTAACCCCCCTTCCATGAAGTGGCCGGCCACTTTAGGGGTTATGGTGGAGAATTCATTTGGAGAGTTACACACTCTTAACTTCATCTTCTTCCTTGGGAATTTTTCTCTCAAGCTCTCCCTCTCCAACCTCATCTTGCCGAGACACCATAGAGGAGTGCTAGCACACTCAAGTGTCTTTTTCTCCACCTATTGCTTGTGTGGATACCATAGAGGAGTGTGCACTTGACACTCTCGAGTTCCGGCGGACTTTTGGACGAGCGGGATAAGCGAAGGGCATCGCTACGAGGGTAACGTTCTAACCTCTTAGATCTAAGGTAGATCTAGGATTTTTGTAAGCACATACATGTAATTATAATTTTTATACTTCGCACGGATCCGTGGCCGGGGCTTCCGAGGTTTTCGCAACGCAATAAGCGGTTTTTACGGCTCGAAAAAACCCAACAGAGAGAAGGGGGGGGAGGGGACCGCCTCACGACTTAGAGTCGTCGCTCGTGCGGTTCGGAGCGCAGGCCTCACCCCCAGACGGGCTCACCACAGGTTGGGCATCACCCCTGCAGGGGGCGTCATGACGCTCCAGTAGGGGTGTCATCCCCACACGAAGGTGACACCTCACACAGGGCCGTGTGGGGACGTTGCCCCAATAGGGGTATCGTGATGCCCCCGCATGCCCTTGCAGGGGGCATCACCCTCGCATGAGGCGTCGGCCCCTCAACAGTTGGTGTCGGCCAGCCAAGGGTGATGCCGACATTGATCTAGCAATTCATCACCAGACCAACGGTGGATCACTGGATTGATTGAGAAAGAAAGGGAGAGTGTAAAGAGGGGGAGATACCTCGGCACAGACGGTAGCGGGATGATCGTGAGAAGGGAAAGAGGGAAGAATTATATGGCAACTCGGCAATGAAAAAATTTCGTTGCAAATATCGTCACAAATTTACAACAAAAGATAAAATTCGTCATAGAATTAGCGACAAATTTCAAATCCGTTGAAAATTTAGCGATGAATTTCATACTCGTTGTAAAATTTGCGATAAATTTGAAATTTATCACAAATTCTACGACGAAAGATAAAATTCGTTATTGATTTAGCGTCGAATATGAAATTCGTCGTAAACTTTGCATTTTGTACTCCATCGATGATTGCCATATTTTTTTTCCTCAAATAATTGAAAATTTCCGACGAAATTTTTTCGTCGCGAAATTGATCGAAAAATTTGCAATGAATTCGGGATTCGTTACAAATTCTATGACAACAATTGAATTCTTCCCAAAATAAATTCGCGATGAATTTCTACGATGAATTCTTATTTTGTCGTAAAAATTTACGATGAATTTAATTTTTATCGTAAATTTGGTGATAAAAGTTAAATTCGTTGTAAAATTAACAACGATATTTGCAACGAAATTTAATTTGTTACAAATTTAGCATCAAATATATATTTTGTTGCTAATTGTGCGATAACATTTCTTTGTCGTAAATTTCATTATTAATTTACAACGATTTAATAATTCGTCATCAAATTCATTGTAAATTTACAATAAATTATTTTTGTTGCTAAAATTTATCACTATTTTAATGTATTTTTGTAGTTGTATGATAGTGTTGTGTCCCTTTGGGACAGTTCGTTGGCTAGAACAATATATATATATTTTTAAGGGGACATAGATCGAATCTCGATGTGGAATCTAAAACTCTCACTCAGACTCAAAAGTCCGTCATTGTTTTTGGTCAACGGGTCAAAGGGCATAATTTTTCCGTAATTTATTTCTCTTTATCATCATATAAAAACCGATGATAAAAGATACTGGGACCAATATAATTGTCTTTTATTGTTATAAGTATGATAGTGTTGCGAGAGGTCAAAACTTTTGAAATTAATTATTAAATAATTGCTACTTATTCGTGTTTAATTGATGTAATAGAAAACACGGGAAGTATAAATAAAATAAGAAAAGAAGGAATCATGAGTTAGCATAGCCGAATTGATTCTCAACTAGAGTTGCTTGAATGAGTTAACTTGAAATTGACCTATTCAGGATTGAGTTCAACTCGGATCTGATTCAGGATCTGAACTGGATTAATGTATCGATTATCCGATCCAATTCAACAGCCTTTAAATGGACTGGTGAACCAATAGTTTTGGACAGTGACAATCGGGATGGAGCCGATGAGGTCAATGCCGAGTAGCCACTGCATCGTGACATAGTCGGAGCTGCACTCAACACCCTGCCACGTGCATGGTGAGGTTGATGCATTCCACGCAAGTACGGAGCGGTCGATGATATCGCAGAGGGTAAATCATAACTTGCAACCCACCTACAACCTTACTACCAACCCATAACTCGTCTCCGCCCCCCCCCCCCCCAACAAAGCCGGTCATGTTTTTAAAATTTACATTTAAGGTTCTGGACGAAATTTAAAAATTGAACCTCATTCTCTATTGAAAAATTTAAAAATTGAGTCCTCTTTATAGAATTTTTTTTTTTAGTGTGAGCGAGAGCCCCAGTAGCCCTCCCCACCCCATAAGCCTGCCACCTTGCATCCTCTCCCTTTCTTCCACTTTGAACATGTCAAAACTAAGAGAGTGTTTGGGTTAAATCTTTTCCATTTTTATTTTCTTATTTTCCAAAAAATAATTTTTTTATGTTTTTTAATTTTTTGAAAAATGATCTCTCATTTTCTAGAAAACGAAGATAAAAAATACAAATTCATTTTCCTAAAAAAAAATAAAAATGAAAATGTTCCATTTTCTGCGTATCAAACGCACCCTAAAGATCGATGGCCTCTTTTCCTTTAGTTGCATTGCACCTCTCTAGGTTTAGGTTATCCCTTTTGTGTAATTTTAAGTTAAAAATAAATAATATACGATTAAAAAAGTAGGGTAAACTTTTAGATGTTCCTGATAATTTTTTGATAATAGAGTTAAACTTATTTAAATCTTAATTTGAATGTGGTTAATTAGTGACGACATGTGGGGGGAGTGTTTTCCAAACTATGCTTCTGTTCTTCATTGCTTGACCCAAGTTTGTGTCTTGCTCTTCTTCCTCCCTCTTTACGAAGGATATTGTGAGACAAAGCATATATAGATCTAGCCTCCGCACAAGCATAATGCCTCAATCTGATCCAACTATCCTTCTATGAGTTCACGTACATTTCTAGCATAATTTATCTAAGCCCGATTCTAATTAATATAAAATTCAATTGATAATTAATCCTAACCCATAAATATATATAAAAATTCAAAAAAAATAGAAATTATTTCCCTTGCAATATATTGATTCTATCTTCACACAGTTTAGCCGTTCATGGATGCTTCTTCCATCCACTGTGCTTGTACCGAATTCGAAATTTCTGTACTTTTGGGTTAAGTCTAGCAAATTCTTCAAGAGAAACAGAATGAACACGCAAATCGAGATATAAAGTGAACTCATTATCCCTTAACGGATGTTTTCCTTTAGTTTAGTAAATTGAACCATATTGTGAATTTAAATTCTTTTGTCAAGATGAGTTGCATGCATCAGCAGTTTATTTTGGTAGAGAATTTTAACTCAAAGCTCCTCTTGGGGATCTATACGTTAACATATGTTAGTGAGCAATAGCCGATGCGATTCTTTTGATGATCAAATCAATATAAAACTGAGTTGAAAAAGAAGAAAAAGATGAAAACTCTGGTATTAAGTAAAGTATGCTTATCTTTCCGTCGATCCCACCTACCTTTTTATGCAGTTGAGAATAGCCTCTCACATGGGATGTCATGTAAGTGTGGGACTAGCTCCTGGACGAACAGATATCGAGCCTCAACTCACATCATCATCGGCAAAAATTGTCTAGTCAAAGGTACCTGTTGACAATCTTACGTCAAAGTCGCAGTTGTCAGAATGATATAGAGTCAACATTGAAGGAATCGAGTCCAGTGAGATATATCCAAACTAGAATGTTATCGTAGTATGAGCCTATAGCTATAGGATGTACCTCAAATATAATTCAATATAATTTGTATCAGAGATATTTCCAAAGTGAATGTATCTCTAAAGTGCAGCGTAATTTATATTGAGATGTTTTCAAAATGAATGTGTCTGTAAAATTTAGTGTAATTTATATCGGAGATGTTTTTAGTTAAGGATGTTCTCAAAGTGAGAGCATCTCTAAAATATAGTATATTTTGTATTGAAAAATTCCTAATCGAGGATGTTCTCAAAGTGAGCGCATCTTATTGGAGATATTTCTAGTTGGGGATGCTCCAAAATGAGTACATCTTTAAAGTCCAATGTAATTTGTATTAAGAATATTCTCATTGATATACTTCTTTAAAGGTGGTCTATCCTAAAGTAATCGATGCTTTTTTTCTAGGATGCGTTGGTGTGTCTATCTTAATGTGACTCCTACTTTCATAATATCCATATAAAGAAGGTCGTAATCTACTAAGGAAACTTGTCACAATAACACTGCAATCTATCTAGACTTACGACTATTATGTGTGAGATCAATTTAAGATAGATCATTTATGCTCGGTGATAATTAATGGAACCCTCGAGAGAATTCGAATTACTTTCGTATCTGAAAACTCAAGTTTGATTTTATATTTCTGAGATTAAGGTTCTCCTTTCAATTCATTCTTGAGTCATGTAAACATGCAGACAACATATGTGCAAATAAATGATGAACACGTTAAAACTGAATCAAGAATAAAAATATTCATAAATAAGAAGAGTTAATAATAATTCATGACATAGAAAATGAATTATTCCCTTGTCTAGGATCAATACACAACTACATATCTTAAAG
Source organism: Wurfbainia villosa (assembly GCA_025175895.1). Lineage (NCBI taxonomy): Eukaryota > Viridiplantae > Streptophyta > Magnoliopsida > Zingiberales > Zingiberaceae > Wurfbainia > Wurfbainia villosa. The sequence continues at coordinate 3,468,615 of CM045992.1, forward strand.
GGTTAAGCACAAATTAAGCATCAGGACCATTTGACAACTAGAAAATACACAAGGAATAGAAAAAACTCGATTTGTCGATGTCTTAGAAGACTCACCCAGCTTGGAAGACTCTCTGGACAACTCCTAAACAATTTTTGATATCTCCAATTTCATCCCTTCCCCCTCCCTTTTTCATTTAAGCCGTGACCTTTTTTTATAATTAAATAGTCTTCAAACATTGGAGGCCAAAAATGGCCTGGGCATAAAGCACCATGATCATGGAATGGTCCATGATCGAGTCGTAGAATGCACTCTCTCTCCTCGATTAGGTCTGAATCCCCGCTATCTGATGGTAGAATATACCATGATCGTGTAGGATTCCACTAACATGCCATGATTGATTTTGGTGAGCCTTTTTTTTGTGCCTTAATCATATCTTTTTGTCCCGGTTGTGTCCTCATAAGAATAAAAATACACAACCGTAGTCATATGAACAAAAGAGATGAAATTGATACAAATGCTAATGTTTTACACATAATATACTAATAAAATGTGATGCATATATGCTAAATAAATCTTTAAAAAGCATGCATAATTTACGCACACCATTAGCTGATTCCAATAACAGTCGACTAATACTAATGACAGTTGATTGATACAATTAAAATCATTCAGTGGACAACTTTATGAGTACCAGTCGATTGAAACCTAATAGTAGTCAATTACCACAATCAGTCGAATACTCCAGTTGACTAGAAATCCCTTTGTACTCAGTCAATTGATGTAAATCAAACACAATACGATGATTTTCACAAAAAATGTGATGATTACATTGTTGTTCTTCGTATTATTCATGGAAAAAGGCAAACAAAACTTGAAACTAATGCGAACCTTATTATCCTTGATCCCTAAATTTGACAATTATGTGTGCTCAAATGTGTTAGATTGAAATCTAATGCAAATCACATGCACCCGGACTAAAATTGTGGAAAAATTTGCATCTTAATATTGTACGATACTTGGAAAAAGGCAAACAAAACTTGAAACTAATGTGAATCCTATTGTCCTTAACCCTTAGATTTGACAATTATGCATATTCAAACATGTTATACTGAAATCTAATGTAAATTGCATGCACCCGAACTAAAATCGTTGAAAAAGTTACATCTTATTGTTGTACGATCAATGACACAAAACCTGTGACTCTAATATCAATTGATGGATTTAATCCATCAATGGATTGTTCATCCGCATATGAACAAAGAAAACTCAAATGATCCAATACAAGATCTTGCTGACTAATTTTTAATGAATATGCGATATTGAAATCTAGAGTAGAAACATAAATAAAATAGTAAATTCACACATAAGTCTAATGACATCGTCGCTAGAAGAATCTGAAGAATGAAGACGAAACAACTACAAAGGAGTGATCTTTTATAGGTGCAAGGGAGACTACTTCGAAAGCTCTGCCCAATGGGGAAAAGAAACTGTCGTCAAGTTACCTCTTTTGCAATGACCACATCCGTATTTATAATGAGCTCAAATCTGTTACCAGTTCATCAATACTAACGATAATAGACTAAAGAGTTATACACATATGACTTCATATTTAATAATATAAATTCATAATAAAATATCAAATTAGATCACTTTATTAAATCTATCTGCAATGACAAATTTTAATGTATTGCAAAAAATATATAAAAATCATTGATACTACTGCTATCTCTTTTCTGGGAATAAGGTGAAAAGACCAGTGTGTAGGATGCTATCCGAACCAAGTAGTCGGTTCGGCGGGAGGAGTTTGAGAAGAACGGTTCGGGCACATCAATCTGGAGGAAATTGGCTCGAGAGGACGATTTGAGGGGGTTGGTACGACCGGGTGAATTTGAAGATTGATCCGATATGAGACGGATGAGAATCGCCTCGGTCCAGCGGGCCTGGAGATGGTTTGGTATGGGAAGAATAGAAGTTGGTCCGGGCTACAGGGAAAAGCCTAAAAGCTACGCTACACGTGGACGGTAGGTCTAGGCTAGCTTTACTGAAGGTAAGTGGTTGAAAGAGATGAGCTAGAATATTTCCCGAAATATAGATAAGAAGTTGTTACACAACAAAAGAGGGCCCCCACATAATATTCGGAGGAGCCTTCGCTCCTCGTGTCTGTAACAAAATGATTCTCCAGGTAAGCAAGGTGGCTACGTGTACGATGAAGGAGGTTCGTGGTGCAACAGCTGGCCAGAGGAAGGGGGATAAAAGGGAGAAGCAAGACAAGAGGAGGGGGATCGACATTTTTCCAACAAGCAAGAGATAGAGGCATACTCGAAGGGGAGAGCAACCACATCGCCGGAGAAGGAGACAAGGAGAGTAGTGAGCTTCATCTTTTTGATACTTTCTGCATATTGAGATAATTGTAAGAGATTTTATCCTCCACCTCCGAAAGTTTTTCCGTGAAGGAGGAAGCTTATAGTGAAAGTGCTTTGGCACCGTAGCTCGTGGAAGAGCTCACCTCCGTGGAGTAGGAATCCTTATTCCAAACCACGTTACATCTTGTGTCTCTATTCCTTGCTTGTGTTGTGTGCATTTTTCTTCTTCGTACCTCATTACTATTGCGTCCGGAGAGAACCCCCAAGCTTCCTGCGTGCTCCCCGACGTTGAAAGGAAGACAGAAAATCCATCTACGACCGCATCAGTTGGCGCCGTCTGTGGAAAACTTTCTGAGTAGGATGTAGAGATGCAGCCAGAGGAGATACATTATTCAGCAGCCTCCTCCGCGGAGGAGAATCCCATCACAATACTACCGTCGCAGTTGAGAGCCATGGTGGACACAGCCATGGTTGAAGCCCTTGCTAAAGAGAGGAGAAGGACTGGGTACCTTCATCCTTATTCTGACGAACCTTCCCCTCGTGGACCACCACAAGAGATGCCCCCTCCACCTCGTACAACCACCAATGTCGAAGTGTTGCCTGGGGAGGGGCTGGGGGGACGAGTACATCAAGCCACTATACCAGCAACCCAGACTCGGCGAGAAGAACAAGGCGAAAGCCATTCAACTAAGGCTCTGGAAATTTACGAGCCCAGTCCTTTCACTATGGACATTCTTTCTGAAGTACCGCCTTCATATTTTAGAAATCCCCAGGTGGACAAGTATGATGGTACGATGGATCCAGAGGAGCATCTATCACAGTTTGCAGGAGTCACCTTGCTTCATTGCTACACCGATGCCCTCAAGTGTCGGGTCTTCCGTACCACTTTAATCGGCTCGGCGCAAAAATGGTTTAATACTCTTCCCCCGGGGTCTATTACTTGTTTTGCTAATTTTCAGGGGATGTTCCGTCAAGAGTTCGCTAGTTGTAAGGCATACAAGCATGATGCTTCTGTCCTGCTGCACATTACGCAGGGTCACTCAAAGTCACTCAGAGGGTATCTTCATCGATTCACCTCCATTGCCAGAAATATCCCCTCAGCGAGATCAGATGCTTTCAGAGTGGTCATTCCGCACGGGCTAAGGGAGGGTCCTTTCCTTAGCTCACTCTTGAGGAAGCCCGCGATTAGCTACGAAGAATTACTGAGCCGCGCAGAAAAATATATTAACGAGGAGGAAGGGTTGAAGGTTTGGAGAGCCGAACGAGCCTCCGCAATGGTCCCTATAGAGAGAAGTCGCCCGACCGCCCCTCGAGCACTTCCCCGACGGGAATATGTGCGACCCTTTCTTCCAAAGGCTCCCAGGCCTCGATTATTGATACAAGGAGCTCGCCCTACACCTTCATTGCAGATCATGGTCGTAGATGCAGTCCCTCCCCCAAGAACTTAGAAAGAGCAGGAGATGAAGTTATATGACCAGCAAGGTCTTCTATAACTGCCAATGGGGTATAGGGGAGTGCCTCGCAACCCTCCCACCCCATTCTTATGTCAGTATCATATGGAATACGGCCACGCCAGTGGCCGATGTTTTAAATTGCAAGAAGAACTGAAGCATATCCGGGCCGCTTACCCACATGTGCGACCTCAGACGGGAGGACCGGCACGGCGAGGCCAACGACCCAACATGACTCGTCTGGGGCCATACAACCAACGACCGTAGGTTACTTTTCCTCCAGACCAACAGACTCCAGCCCAGGAGGGTATCTCATAAGGAGGCCCGTCAGGTGAGGGCCCTTCATCTGATCTGAATGACATCCCCACACGAGGAGTTATTTATGTTATCGCAGGAGGACCCACTGATGGGGACTCCAATCGGGCGCGGAAGTCTTATGCCCGTCTCATGGAAACTTGGTATAATTCGATTAGATCGGCCGCGCCACGATTTCATTTGGGCGAGAAGACCTCAGGGCATTATCTTTGCCTCACGGATGCTCTACAGTAGTATTTCTCTGACCAACTATGAAGTGGCCCGGGTATTAGTCAATTTAGGAAGTTCTGTCAACATCCTCTTCTAAGAGGCCTTCAGACAGATATAGCTGGGAAATGCCCAGTTGGAGTACGTGGCCACTCCTCTTTTTGGGTTTGCAGGACATGTGGTGCATCCCACAGGGCAGATCTCGTTGCCCCTCACTCTGGGCACAAAGCCCAGCCAGAAAACCAACATTGTTCCTTTCCTTATCGTGGATGCTCCATCCACTTATAATGCGATTCTGAGTCATCCTTTCATGTCTATTTTTCAGGCGATGGCTTCTCCTTACCATCAGAAGGTAAAATTTTCGATCGGACAACTGATTGGAGAAACCAGAGGCGAGCAGAAGGCTGCACGGAGCTGCTACATACAAATGGTCAGGGATGACCAAAAGAAGGCCAGAACAGACGACTCTAAGGGAAAAGCCGTCGTGATCTCTGACGTATGCGTGCTGGAAGAGTCTCCCCCCAAAGCGGGGAGAATAGAAGAAAGAGAACTGGTGGAGATAGCTCTAAGAAAAGTCACCCGAGTAGCTCAAAAGTTCGAAGTTAAGGGGGAGCTAGTGGCCTGCTTAAAGAAAAATGAAGATATCTTTGTCGGGGATGTGCATGACCTTATGGGGATCGACCCTCGCGTTGCTGAACATCATCTCAACATTACCCGAGGAGTTCGACCCATCCAACAGAAGCAATGATATTTTGGACCCGAAAAAGACAAAATGATATCTGAGGAAGTAGATAAATTATTGCAAGTGGGTCATGTTAAAGAGATTCAATTTCTTGAGTGGGTATCTAATGGAGTTCTTGTCCCCAAGCCTTCGGGGCAATGGAGGATGTGTATTGACTTCCGTGATTTAAATAAAACATGCCCTAAAGACTGCTACCCCTTGCCTCGCATTGATCAGTTGATGGATTCCACTATGGGATATGAGGTAGTATCCTTAATGGATGCTTACCAGGGATATCATGAGATACCGTTGGCTGAAGAAGATCAGAAGAGGGTTAGTTTTGTAACAGCGGGAGGGCTATACGCCTATGTGGTGATGCCTTTCGACCTAAAAAATGCGGGGGCCACGTACCAGTGGCTCATGGATAAAATCTTTGCAGAACAAAAAGGCAAGAATGTGGAGGTTTACGTTGACGACATCCTGGTTAAATCAAAAACCATTCGGGATTTGGTTATTGACCTGGATGAAACTTTTGCTACTTTGAGGCGATATAACATGAAATTGAACTCCAAAAAATATTTGTTCGGAGTGAAGAGCGGGAAGTTTTTGGGGTATATTGTAACTGAGAAGGGATTGCAGGCCAATCCGAAGAAAGTACAAGCATTATGCAACATGAAGTCGCCTACTAATATGTGAGAAACTCAAAAGATGATAGGGAGAATTGTTTCTTTGTCCTGATTTATAGCCAGATCAGCAGACAAGGGGTTACCTTTCTTCAGGATTCTGCGCAAGGCTACTAAATTTCAGTGGGATGATCAATGCGAATAGACTTTTAAAGAGTTGAAGAGATATTTAGCCGAACTGTCTCTGTTGGCCAAATCAATAGTAGGAGAGCCCTTGTGGATGTACTTAGCTGTTTCAGAAGGAGCCATCAATTCAGTATTATTAAAGCAAGAAGGTTCTCATCAACAACCTATCTATTATACCAGCCATATCTTGAAAGGAGCTGAATCACGATACACTGAGTTGGAGAAGTTGGCTTATATTTTAGTTTTAACAGCTCGCAAGTTGAGGTCATATTTCCTAGCTCACCCAATTAATATTTTAACTCACGGTGAGTTAGGCAGAGTGGTGACTAAGTCTAATTTTTCTAGTAGATTGGCTAAGTGGGCAGTGGAGTTAAGTGAGTATGACATACATTATTAGCCCCGAACCATTATCAAGGCTCAAGCTCTCGCTGATTTTCTAACAGAGGTACTTGTTGGTCCAGAGGATGGCTCATCGGAAAAGGAAGAGGGATCAGAGGCGTGGAATGTCTTTGTGGACGATTCTTCAGGGTCTGTAGGCAGTGGGGTGGGAGTACTGTTGATATCCCCTGAGAAAGAGGAAACTCGCATAGTCGTGCGTCTGGGATATCGGGCGTCCAACAATGAAGCAGAATATGAGGCTATTCTAGCAGGGTTACAAGCTGCCAGAGCCGTAGGAGCAATTTTCATCATAATCCATTCAGACTCTCAGTTGGCAGTGTCACAACTTTAGGGCTCTTTCATGGTTCGGGAAGAAAGATTACAAAAATATTTAAGGGCTTTCGAGAAACAAAAGGCTCATTTTCGGCAAGTTCTCCTGAAGCAGATTCCGAGAGAGAATAATTGGAAGGTGGATGAGTTAGCTCGTTTAGCTAGCATTAAGGAAGGGATAAAGCAATCTGATGTAGTATGTGTGGAAGTCCCCGCATCTCTGGTGATAAATAATGTGGAGGAAGCTATATCAGAACCAAATTAGATCCCTGATTAGAGGACTGACATTATGACATATTTGCAGCAAGGAAAGATTCCAGAAGAAAGGGGAGCGACATCCGTTCTGGTGAGCAGAGCAAAGCGATTCACCATCATGAATGGAGTCCTATACAAGATGTCTTTTGGGCGGCCCCTGTTGAAGTGTTTGGGAAAAGAGAATACTGAATGGGTACTCCGGGAGATCCACGAAGGTTGCTGCAACAATTATTTGGGAGGGAGAGCTCTGGCGAGGAAGGTCTTGTTAGAGGGATACTTTTGGCCCACTCTCCAACAAGATGCAGCTCATATAGTACAAATTTGTTCAGCCTGTCAGAAGCATAGTAACTGGTTCGAACAACCAGCTGAGTTGATGAAAGTTGTTGTTGCTTCATGTCCCTTCGATTAGTGGGGAATGTATATAGTGGGCCCCATGCCTGTGGCGCCTTTACAAAAGAAATTCTTATTGGTGGTCGTAGATTACTTCTCCAAGTGGGTAGAAGCAGAGCCCCTTGCCAAAATCACCGAGAATGCAGTGATACAGTTTCTCTGGAAGAATATTATCTACTGGTATGGAGTTCCCAAGAGGTTAGTTAGTGACAATGGACGACAGTTTCAGGGTAAGAGAATCAGGGAATGGTGTCAAAGTCTTAATATCCAGCAAGCTTTCACCTTTGTAGCTCACCCTCAGGCTAACGGGCAGGTTGAAGTAACTAATAGAATCCTCATTCAAGGATTGAAGACTAAATTGGGTGCTCAAAGAGGAAACTGGGTAGAGGAACTGCCAGGGATCTTATAGGCTTACCGAATCACTCTAAAATCTACAACAGGGGAAACTCCTTTCAGCCTGGTATATGGAATGGAGGTCGTCATTCTGGTGGAGGCCCTTTTAAGTAGTGTTCACGTGGAAGTTTATGAGCCAGAGAAGAATCAAATCATTTGTGGCACTGAGCTGTATTTGCTGGAAGAAAAGAGAGAACAAGCACGTAGGTGAGCGGAATTTTATAAGCGGAGGGTACAGTAAGGCTTTAATAAAAATGTAAATCCCCAGAGGTTTCAAGAAGGAGATTTAGTTCTGCGCAAGATCAGTCCAGCCGGAGATTCGGGAAAGCTAGCCCCAAATTGGGAAGGACCCTATGTGGTGGCACGCTGCGTGGCAGGGTCGGCTTATTATTTGAAGGATGATCAGGGCAAGGAATTCCCTCGACCCTGGAATGTTGTACACTTGAAGTATTTTCATACTGTGTAAGGGGTGATGGGTGAAGAAAAGAATTGAGAGGTTTCTGTGAAATGTATGCGACAACTCAACATGTCATTAGATGTATGACAAATATAAATACACCTGGAAAATCATTTGTATTAACCTTAATTTCTCTCTTGCGGGCTATAAAAAGAAAGAAGACGAAAAGAGAGCTATGTGCAATAATCCAAATCCCTTAATGATGACTATTCTAAAGCGATACATCAAGCTACAATTTAAAATGATCTAGAGGGTAGCACCGGAAGCCGATTTCCCAATGAAAGTAGAGAGCAGGTTGGTTCGCAGGAGGTAATCCTTGGTCAACATACTGCCGAACCGCTTCATTAAATCCGTCTTGGAAGGTGGCCTGCATCAGAAGCTCTTAACTGTTCTCATCGGCTCAAGTCGTCAGGATTTCAATTTTGATGCAGCCTGCGGCAATTCTCTTGATGCTCCCGGAGGGATTGACGCATTTCACTGTAGCGCTGGAATATTTCCATAATGGTATTAGCCAGGACCGATATGTGGTCCGCTCGGGAGGTTTGGTCTTGTTGTAGGAGCCTCGTCATATCCATCATATTCTGACGTATGGAAGCTGAAATCCCCTCTACAGCCTCTGTATGAGATCTAGTGCGAACAAGCTCACTACCCAGTCTCTGGAGGGACGCTTCCTGCCTGCGTATACGGGCGTGAGCATGCACCCTAGAGGTTATTAAGGAGGAGTTTTCTTGTACCTCCTTGCACAAGCGGGTGCGGAGATCCCCTATCTTGTCTTCCGCTCTCTGGTATTGAACCCGCAGATTCGCGATGATCTCCGAGTCCCTTTGTTTTTCACAGAGAAGTTTAGCCACCTGCTCTTGAAGGCCCGCCAACTCTTGAGAATGAGGAGTTTCTATGTCAGTCTGTTCCTGCTGAACGCCTAGTGGGGTAGATAGCAGTTCTGTGTGAGTCCGTTGTTGTGTTTGTAAGGCTGCTATAGACTCCGTAGACTTTTGCTGGTGGCAATGAGCTTATCGATTACTCGACATTGCTTGATTGTTGTAATAGATCTAATCCTTCAGTCGTTGTTGCTCCCACTGTAAAAACTGAGCTTGGTATTGCTTGAAGGAGTGGTCCAGTTCTTGATAGTTGGTTAAGGCCTGGAGATCATTAATCAAAAAGAGATCATCAAGCGAAGGAAATCAGCAAAGTCAATTTGGGGAGCATACCAATTCTAAAACGTGGTGCAAACTCTTCATCCGTGGAGTCAATTCTTCTAAGTTTAAGATTCTTAGACCGCGGGGGGAAGAAGAAGAAGAAGGGATAGATGACACTAGAGGCGAAGATTCGCTCATGATGGGGTGATGAAAGATGGGAGCAATGGGTTGTGCCGGGGGTTCAGAAGGAGGAGAGGTGATGCTTAAAGGAACGAGAGATAGCATGGGGGCGGCCAAATGGGCTGGGAAGGATGCGAAAAGAGCTCTTGTTAAGAGGCTTAAAGAAATCGGAGAAGAAAGAGGAGAAGCAGAAGTGGGGGGTGGAAGACCCGAAATTGCTTGTTGTGGGACAGGAACGGAAGAATCTACGAGAGGTGATTGGCCCGGTGAGGAGTTCAGTGAAGAAGATATGGAGAGCACTGGGATTGAAGGTTCTTCGCTGGGAGGAGGAAGAGTAGAGGGACCCTGGTCTGTATCCAAATGAGGGGAAATGCCTCCAAAATTTTGAGCGTCGGGGGAAAACAAAGATGAGGGGATCTCAACCGTCATGGGTTCTAACGTGGGAGAATGCTTCGGGGAAGGAGAAGGAAGGGAAGCAGCGATGTCTTCTGCCTATAGACGTGGTCATGCAATGCCTCTTTGCTCAACCTCATGTTGCAGGAAAGGAGATGGTGATTTGCAGATTCCTAGGATGGAATGTGAAGAGGTGGGAAAGTTAGGGTTTTCCAACGGTGTCGAAGATGAGGGTGGGGGGCAGGTTACGCCAAGTGTATCCAGCATGGCTGAGACAGAAATTTCAGATGAACTTGGAAGGAAGGGGGGGTGCTGGAATAGGAGCAGCAGAAATAGTTGAAGGCAGAGGGGAGGATGAAGATGGAGGCTCTGTGGGCTGTTGGACCTCGCTTAGCCGGGACCCTTAGCGACGCTTTGCCACCGCTTGTTGAAAAAGGGAATACATCTGACCCTTCGAGGAAGAGAAGAAGCACAGGAGCTAGTTGCGAGAACACCGGGGAGTAGTGGTGGACGAAGAAGAAGGAAAAGAAGAAGAAGAAGATTGAAAGTCCGATAAAGAAGATGAAAGTGGGGAAGAGAGGAGAAAAGTCCTATATAAAGGGCGCACTAAATGGGCTTATATTGTCAATTGGGCTTTAAAGAAGCAAGATGAACCCCTGGAAAAGGGGAAGATAATAATTTATTCTTCCCACTCCCCGTTATCTACCAGAACCATTGTCTTTGCGCAATAAAAGAACAGAAACATTCAACTTCAAGGCGAAGATGTGACCCTCGAAGGTATCCTTTTCATTTTTTTCTTTTAAGTTTGGCCTTAGCCAGAGACATTATCCCTATTTCATAGATGAATGAAGAAATAATGGCAGTGCAAAAAAGTTCTTCTGGCCTGAGAGAGCAGAGCCTTGGGACAGATGATCATATTTCTTATGTGGCTAGGCATCGGCCGAAGCTGTTATCCCCGTGTGGTGGTGGAACGGAAGAGCTGAGTATTTCCTCAGTTAAATATTATTTTATCCCCGTGCGGTGGTGGAATGGAAGAGCTGAGTATTTCCTCAGCTATATATTATTTTATCCCCATGTAGTGGTGGATCGGAAGAGCTGAGTATTTCCTCAGCTATATATTATTTTATCCCCGTGCGATGGTGGAACGGAAGAGCTGAGTATTTCCTCAGCTATATATTATTTTATCCCTGTGCGATGGTGGAACGGAAGAGCTGAGTATTTTCTCAGCTATATATTATTTTATCCCCACGCGATGGTGGAACAGAAGAAATGAGTTTTTTCTCAGCTATATGTTATCTTACCCCCGTGTGGTGGTGGATCTGAAGAGCTGAGTTTTCCCTCAGCTATATATTATTTTATCTTCGTACAGACTGGAGTTTTATATTAATTATACATTTTCCTATATCATTGCACAAGAGCGACATGAAGGAGTTGGATGCTCATCTAAGTGCATACGTGATTCTTGTGTAATGAAAGAATGAAGAAGTCGTATGCTTATCTGATCCTGATACTATACAGAGAAGTTGAGATTTCGCACATCAGGAGGAAGCCCAGAAAGGGGGGGGGGGGTAAGCAAAGAAGGATATGGGCGGAAGCTCATAATAAAGAAGTTCATTAATTTAGAAGAACTACATACTCCAACTTCCCTAAAAGAAGAGAATAACAAAGGAAGCCCCTGTTTACAGGGGATTACAGTTCTTTATGAGGAGGTACTGAAGGAGCCTCTTTCCGTGGCTTAGGTTGTCATAGTAGCTGCCGAAGGTAAGACTGTTGTATGAATATATGCTTGGATACATTTTTTTGGGACACGGCCAATTGCTGGCACAGGGAGTAGTTGAGGGTAGAAGACTCCCTCAAGCGTTGGGAGAGCTGGGGGTACAGGTGGTGGAGCTCCATCAAAATGGGGTTGAAGGGACTGGAAGGAGAGCTAGGGCCGGCGGAAGCGAAGGGAGTTCTGTGGAGGCCCGAGGATCTCATACGGTGTATTCCCATGTCATGGGAGGATTCCAAACCCAATTGCGGAACGAGGGGAAGGGGGCTCAGAAGGATCTCCCCCTGTTAGGGGTTGGAGCATCCGTTGATGAAAGAGGAAGAAAGGGATGAAAGGCCGAAGTCACAGTTGATCATGTGGTGGATTCTTCGACAGTGTCCGTGGGCAGGTCATATAACTCGAAGGAATCTGAGTCTGAAGATATCTCGATGGGATGTTCTGTGGAGGCCATGAAGGTAGGATAGAAGGTAGAAGACCTTCGTGGAGGCAATTTATAATTGGGGAAGGGAAGCTGTGTTTACCCTCAGGAAGGAAAAGAAGGTGGAAGGGCAAACGGGATAAAGGCGTCAGCATGGGAAACCATCGAGACGTCATTTCCGAAGCGATCAATTATACCGAGAAGATCAAGGGCCGACATAGGTTAATTTTTGCCGAACCAAAAATTGGTTCTGGCTAGAGGAAGATAACGTTCGAAATGTCTCGAGCGGATTCCCGGGCGGGAAATGTTGTTCTTCAATTAGCGCTATGGCAAGCATAGAATAGACCTGGCAAATCTGGACACGACACGAATACGATCCACTTTTTTCGTATATGGATCGTGTATTTTTGGATTCGTGTCTATCCGTTAGATACGTAAAAATTTCGTGTCAGATTAGTGTCATGTCTTCTGGATCTGTTAGATCCGTTTATTTTTCTTTTACTTAAAAAAACCTAGACATGAAAAGGAAAGAAGATGAATGACATTTGTATAATCTCTATAAGTTGCAATCTTTGAAATTCATTTTATATTTTTATGATAATTCTAGGATGTATATTTTATGGCCATGCACTTATAATTATAATTGGGTAGCATGGATTGTGGGGATTGTTATTTTTTTGTAAGCTCATTGGTTTAATTTATTACATTATCGTGTACTTATGGGTCTTTTTGCGTCTATTAGTGTGGATCATGTCTAGTAATCTATTTTATACTTTGTTTAAGTTATTATATTTTCATGTAATTATGGGTTGTTTTGTGTCTATTGGTTCGGATCGTATCTTACAATCTGTTTTACACATCTTTTTTTCGTGTCTAACGGATTGTATCATGTCTATCCGAAATTAAGCAGTTCGTGTTCAGATTGAACCCATTGACACGAAAAATTAAACGGATTGGATATGGATTAACATTTTTGGATCGTGTCTAGATCGTGTCAAGACACAAATCCGATCCATTATCCGATTTGCTAGGTCTAGCATAGAATAGGCAGTAATTTCGAAGAGAAGAGACCAAGAACAGATTTCAAATTTCCGACCCATGTCAACACATACACAAGAAGTAATATAGGGTCGTGCTAGTTCAAACAGAAAGTCAGTTAGTACAACAAAGAAAATATGATAAATTACAACTCGAAAAGATTAGGAGGACATTTGGCCAAAGCTATTTCAGGATCTAGATAGCCGGTATCCGTGCCTGGAGGAGGGTAGCCCTGTTCAACATTTAAGGAAGAAGACCCGTCGAAGCCTAGCATGAACAACTCTACGCCCTTCTGGACATACCGCGCCTTTAAATCCACTTCCTGCTCCTTTAATTGGGATTGGCAAGTAGCTAGTTGAGCTTGACATGCGGCTAATTGAACAGCCAAAGCATCCTTCTCCTGTGTTGCCGTCACTGCCTGCTAGCCCAGAGAAGATAGGGCTTCAGTATATTCCTTGCGGAGTTCCTGTTGTTGTTGGGTCATCGAGGATAGGATGCTAGGCAGAGTGGCCACCATGGAAGACAGGTTCCTACACTTCTCCAAGCAGGATTTCTGAGTGGCTTCCCATGTTTAGCGCTCCCATTGAAGTTGAAGGATAGTGGCTGAAGATTCAGCGACCTGAATATATGCCTCCGCAAGCTGCCTCTTATACCCATCTAGTTCATGGGTAAGAAGGGCAACTTGCTAGAGTTGGCTGGATTGCAAAAATACTTGATGTTGGAGGTCTTCATTTTTTCTTTAAAGTTCATCCTTTTCACTCTGGGCCAGAGCCAGTTGAGTCATTGTATCTTCGCACCAAGCGATTAGATCAGTCTCCTTCTGCTCACTTTCCTTCAATTGGTGCGCGAGTTTCTTTTGGTGGGCTAGGGAAGCGAAATGGCGAGTCTCCACATTAGATTGGTAGTTGACCAAATGGGACGTCGTCTTATTATATGTGACTGATAACTGAGAAAAAGGGGCATACGTTACAAATAGTAAACATTGGCATGTGTATACCAAAGATAAAGAAAGAAGGAATTTACCTCGGCCAAAAGTTTGCCCATATGATCGTATGGGTCTTGCACACCCGATTGGTTGAAGAATTTTACCTCTCATAGGTGGCGGATCTTGAGGGAGGCCCCCAGAGTAGTTAGTGAAGGACTCGGGAGGAAAAGATCTCTCCCCTCCAGAGGGGCAGAGGGATCCATGGTCCGAGGAGGAGCGGGAGAAGGAGGTATAGCAGTGGGAATATTCACACGGAAAGATTCAGTTGGGGAATGAGTTTGAGGGTTGAGTGGAAGAGGGGACGAAACGGGAGAGTGAGAAGGAGAAGCTTCCCCTTAGGGGGGAGAGGGTGGGATAGCTAATGTGGTATCCCCCACCCTAGGTTCATATATAACCAAGCGTTGATGTTTCTCTAGTGTCGAGGGAGATGATAAAGGAGAAGAATGGGAAGAAGAAGGTACAGGAAGGGAAGAAGAGCTAGGGGCGCCTTCCCTGGCAGGGCGCAATCTCTTCCGAGGCGAGGAAGGAGATGCTTCGGATTTGCCTTTACCTTGTTTCTTAGAGGTCTTCTTCTTGGCGGCAGCAATCTCCTCACCTTTTAAGAGGGCGTCCTGCATTAGATTATCTGCAAAATCTGTTGTTAGAAAGTAGACTGACACAGAAAATTGGTTGCACTAAAATATGAACAATATCCTACCTATGACATCCAGGTTGGTTAATGGAAAAGGGGACAACCCATGGCGACTGAAAAGGGGAGTTTTTATCAGATGATCAGAGTTGTAATGAGATTCTTTCAATACTCTGTAAACCTAAGAAAAGTTGCATTGAGCCCTAACTTTACGAAAAGGGGGTAACTCCGGAAGATCTAGCTTCCAAGTATCTGAATAGGGGAGGGGCGTCGGGAGTTGAGCAAAGAAGTAGAGTGCTTCCCATCCTTTGTGAGAAGATTACATGTTCACTAAAAATTGGCAATCCGAGCGGCTGGAGAGATAGAAAAGACTCTCCTGAGAGGATTTCAATTGGAAGAAGCAATGGAACAGTTGAGGGGACAATGGGTGTCACGCCCCGAGAGGGGTACTTGTCCTACGAAAATCGGACAACACCTCTCCTGTACTGCGGACAATTGAAATCGGTATACAAGGCCTACACGACCCACTATACATCGGCCAACACGGTCGGAACATCAAACACCACAATACATATAACATAAGGGCCTCAGGCCAACTACCAAAATACACACTAAGTCTAAAACTTCTAAACTTACCCCTTCTGCCATCTGAGCAGGAATACACAACTAAAACAAATCGAATAAAAATCCATAAGGACATATCAAGTACCACCAATACACAAATCTTACACATATCTTCTAGTCAATATAACAAAACCATAAGACCAAAAACAAAACCATTACGATGAGGGGGATTAGCAGCTGGACTCTCTTGACAATGTCAACCTGAAATAGATATAAAACAACGGGGTAAGTTCAACGAACTCAACGGGTATCAAGTAGACATGCATAGTAAGATATATCTAACAATAATAATCATGTCAGTATAGTCTCCTGATCAATAATAGGAAATGCAAGGATGAAATGCAGAAAGACTATACTTACCTGAATCTCCTATCCCGACATAGGAGTGTAAATCATACTAGCAGAAGTAAGGTCGTCAGACCAAATACATAATGTATCATGTATGCATGTCAATCATATGTAACAACCAAGGCAACAACCAAAATGCAGCAAACACAAACAAATGCAATCCATGCAATATGCATGCGATGCAAATGACATGGTCACCCCTGACGCCAGTCAGCCGCCTCACACGTGATGGTGAAGCCGAGTGGGTAGGGTTATGACAACTGTGCACTCTGTCATCACTACTCCTGAGTGACCGAGTGGACATGATGTTGTCAGAGTACACCTATCCTCCTACCCCAAACAGAGTGGGGGAGCAAAGCTCTCATCTCCCGGTGTCATAGACCAAAGGAGAGATCCCTGCCCGCTACCACGCTGCCTCACCGCTACCCATGAGTGGACCAGCGGAGCCTGACAGAGCTACTGCACACACCCTCCTGATGTACCACTAACCCATGAATGGTTGTGTGTGCAAATCATGTAACTGGTTGCGGGCTCAACTACAAAGGAACCGTCGATCAACTAGCATACAATCATGCAAGATGGTGCATGACACTAAAGCATGTAACACCAACAAAAATACGTCACCAAATAATATGTACAAAAAAAATGAGTACGTATCAATGACCTAGGTATACAGGAAAAGTATAACTAAAGCTAATCATGTGCATGTCACAACTCCCAAAATAAGTACACATGGCAGGTATCAAAATAATATCGACTAAGATAGAAATGCATGCATCATGTATGACACAGTGACATATAAGGGCAGATACATAAAAATTACTGTGAGCTATAGCTAACTAAGCATATTAACCTAAAAAAATCTAAAAGATAAGTCAAAGTACCCGCCTGCTATAATGATCGTAATAATGAAATCTTCACGCCCACGAACCTGTCTCGTATTCACGTCCTGCATACAACATAATTACCATTAAGTTCTAGCATACAATAAATGATCGAATTGAATCCTACATCGACCTCGTATCCGATCCACTAGATTGATTTAGTTATCCTATTAACCTAATCAATCCTCCATACATAATTACAGAACCGATCAACATCACATCGAAATCAACAACACAACCAACTATAGATCACTAAGAACTAACTCACACCCCACCGACAAAAATCCACACCACAACGACAATCAACTAAACCCAAAACAAACAGCTTGATTTGTTCACCGGAACAGCCCACAACACCTCACACAACGCCCTCACAGCCCCTACTCAACTTCACAACCGACAATTTCCCTCTCACAACCACCCAGATTCCATTACAAACCTCCAAATCCTCAATCTTCAACTCACAGCCGCACAAAATGAAGGAACAAGCTATCAAATCATGATAACCAGAGATCCAACCAACAACAGATGAATCTAAGGAGATGGATAGAGATATACCAGCGATTGGAACCTCCCCTCGACAGCTCTCCTTCCTTCCGGTCGAATCTCCCTTCGGAACGAGGCGTAGGCAGCGAGCAGAGAAGGGAACGACGAGATCTGGGACGATGAAGCAGAGAGGTCGTGCGTTGAGACGTGGCGTCACTACGAAGGAAACGAATGGAGGGAATCAACGAGGAAGACAGAGCGGTGGCTAGGCAATGGGTGCGGGCGATGGGAGGATAGCATGCGCGCGACGACATCGAAGCGCGGGGTGGAGATCGGCTTCAGATCAACCTCCTGGCGACAGAGGCTGGCCACTTGACGACGACGACCAAGGCAGCGACGGTGGCCTTTGGCCTGGCTGCAGGCGCACGCGAGGAGGAAGGAAGGGAGCGGCGACGAGCTTGGTTGGGGACGCTCGACGCACAGGGACAGCGATGGTTAACTGCGATGCGGCGGCGTGCGTGCGGCGACAGTGCTTGTGGGAGAAGGCGACAGTGAAAAAAACAGCGGCACACGACGAGGAAGAGGCGCGGCGCGATGAGTCGGCGACGCAAGATGGGAAGGAGGAAAATAAAAATGGGATTAAATCTCCCATTTCCTCATCCAACTTAGGTTTTTTTTATATATAACTTAGGGTTAATTTAATTGGTCAATTCCTAATTATGATTGGGTAAAAAAAATAATTAGGCCCTTTTTAATTAATCAACCTTATGATAATTAGGCTTAGCTCAAAATATTATCCCGAAACTAATATACTGATAAATAATTTAATTTACATTTAATAAAATAAATAAACAAATTTATTTTATTTATCTCTTTTTTTCGGTATTTTATATTCTCCCCCACTAATAAAAATTTGCTCTCCAAATTTCCTACTCAAGTACGATAAGTAAGCAATACCACACTGCTCAACTCAAGTACTTGAAGAAAATCACACACCTTAAATAACTAAGTGGGGTACCGATAGCCTTTAAAAGCTACCACATACATTCTCAACAGATCTTCTAAAATATGAATAATATCTTCCTATCGACCACCTATCAAAAAGTACATAACTATACCAGAGTGGAGCTCTATATCCGTGACCTGTTGGAGACTATGCCAGAATCCTAAGGTAAATCCTGAATTGCTATCGCATACGATACTCAAAGATACTCCATGAAATAGAAATCTCCACAGTATAACCTATCCAGCGATCCAACAAACTCATCTTATGGATCGGAAGAAAATGAGCGGACTCAGCTAATCAATCACCGATTACCTAAAATCGCATCAAGTCCTTTCCGAATTCTAAATAATCTCCCAACACTATCCATCATACTAGGCTCCCACTTCCATCTCAGTACACCACTTTGCTAATCACTAGTATTCTACTTTTACTAGTTGACACACTGAACACTAGACTGCGAAACCAACTATGTCCCGCATGTCATTCCACCACGAAGAACATTTCAATACTTATTATTTTCCGGATACAATCCGAATATATCTGCAACATATACAACCTATTGCAATCTACAAGCAATACTTATCAAAATATCATGATAAAGCCTCGTGGCTCCCGAGGTAATACAAAAGACACTATCTGCGGGCAATGACATGCTACCACGATCGGGACTCGTGGGAAGATAGTCAATATACAGAGCACTGTCTACGCGCAACCACATACTACCACGAACGGGACTCGTGGGTAGACAGGCAATAAACAGAGCACTGTCTACGCACAATCACATGCTACCACGAATGGGACTCGTGGGTAGACAGGCAATAAAAGACTCAATGTCTGCGGGCAACAACATGCTACCACGACCGGGTCTCGTGGGTAGACAGAGTATATAGCTATCTAGGTATGGACTACACGCAACCACATGCTACCACGACTGGGTCTCGTGGGCAGTCAAGATGTCAGATAGCTATCTAGCTACAGACGACATACGAATTCCACTATCACTAACTCCGAACGGGTAGAGCAAGAGTATAACTCTATGGTAGATTCTCTCTATCATCACAACAGGGATCTATCTGCTGTCCTGAATCAAAAGTAACTCTTCCTAACTTCGAATGCAACTATGTAACCCACTATTCTCCTTGGAGACGGAGAAATATTTTCTCACAAGAGAAATTTACTGTCTAAAATCCACTCTATCGCACAGAACGGGAGGTGACTGGGAGACTATAATGACCAATCTCCCTAGTTGCGACTATCCATGTTCTAACAACTCTATGCAGCTACCCAGTAGCTAGCGAAAACCCCATGAGCATTCCTGCTCCTCACCTCTACAAAACGACATAATAACTACTAAGTTCATGTCATATATTTGACAGCTTATCTCGCAATTCTTTAACTGCCGTAAGCTTAGGATACATCTTATTCAATAGCATCGAAATCGCTCCGATCCCCGAAATGATGCATCCATATACACTACCCTTCCATCCACACTAGAATGATTAAACAATACTAGCGTAAAAGTCAACCATCGTCTGAGCCCTGAAACTAGTTTCACAAGCTTCAGACTAAGTAAATTCCATCACCTTCCTGGTCCAACCAGTCAGCGATTTAGTACCGCTAGAGCATCCTATCCATATCTATGGTAGCAATCAAATCAATACAAGGAAACCACCATCTACAGTGGTCGAGTGCGCAACTCCAACTACCACCATCAACAGTGACCAAGTTACGCAATTCCAACGACCACAACTGATCTAATCGTGTTCAGAATACAGGACTTTCCAAATCCCTGGATGACTAAGTCGTCAATAAGTCTAACAAGATAATCAAAAGCTTATACAATTCATACCAAGTATGAAATTGTCGTCACTATGCACCTGCATCCTCTTTACTCTAGGCTGATGATATATCAATCATCACAGTGACAATGATAATTGTATGACATCATGTCACTACAATATCAACACACCAGTTGTAAATCAATCCTAGAGTATACACAGGTGTCCTATAGCTGATCTAAACAGATCCTCTATCCACAATGAAGGATATTCATTTCCTTCTACAACTACTGCATTCCATCATCGATAATCGATGTATAATCTCAAAGGTCCATGTCTCTTTTAACAAAGAGTTCCAGATCTTCTCAAAAAGATATACTGGGATAGATAAATATCCCATCAAACACCTCCTATAATCGCAACTTATATTCTTCCAATTCCCATAGTGTTTGACAATACTGATACCAATAAATTATCACCCAGTAGGGGATCTTCGATATCGGAACTATTTCCGAAATCACTTCGATCGCATACTCCACTTGCCTATACAGCAGCAAGCCTAGGAGTTCATCCGACACTACATCTGATTACTCTCGGATTATACACGCATCCGAGAGACATTTTTATACCATCATTTCAACAATCATAACATCCAAGTTAATATCCAGATATCCACATCATATCAACCAAGTCAACTATAAAACAACTAAGTTAACTCTCCCACCATAATATAACAACTCCAACAATCAACCTCTAAACATCCAAAATCAATGTTATACCCCTCTGATAATCATCACAGTAATCATCTCAATATCTCACCTGTCGGTGGAAACACAACTAATCCACATGATACAAATATAAAAATCCTTCTAATCCTATCTATGAATGTTCCAGACAAAGGTATCTGTAAACTATCAGTATCGCGTATCTCTCAATATATCATCAAGTAAGGTAAACTATAGTAATACCCCAAATGATCTATCCTTCAACCGTTTATAACTCCTCTCGAGTAAAGATGTAAACTCATCCAACTTCTACTCTTGGCGACTGAGCTTATGTAGGTGCAAAAGACTACCATGGAGAAACTAAAGTCAACTGCCAAAACGGAAATGCAAATCGGAATGGCTCATAACCCATGACTCCAATCTTGCTCCTTTTATCCAACATTCGGAGACTTCTGATTTTAATAACTTGACCTGTAATATCTGCTTATCGGTATCCAACTCTTAAATACTTGTACGGAGTCATTTCTAAAATCCAGACTCGATCCAATGTCTTCTGGCAGGATCTGATAGAAGATCCAGACATCCAAATCCAAATGTGAGTCAATAAACCGTGGGTGGCTTAAAACATCCATTCATATTCTTGAGTTATTAGGTGGTCGTAACCTCTGCAAGTATCACGACTTTGCACGGTACACCCTTACCAAGCGATTACCCTATCTGAAACTCAAGGATTTCCTGACAATGAGTCAAAGGACTAACACGGAAAAAATACCCTCTCACAACATCACTACACCGTGACCTAGTGATGTACTATTCCCCGAAGATTATTTCCTACATCCTTCACCGAGTACCGGCTTGATCCCAATACTGGTATGCAATTAACTCCACTTTCTCTGTATAACACGAGTTAAATACTCAAAAGTACCCTCAAAGTTATCCAACCCAGCACGAATAACTCAGGGATAAAAAATCCCTATGAAACACCGTAAACTAACCCTCTGCTATCTGCATCAGCAATAGCCTACACGCCTTGTCCATTACCCAATAGGTAATGATCTGACTCGCATAATTAGTGAAAATCCCTAAGACTGTAGTCTTTGATTTCCACAAGAAATGTGATGACTTGACCCTTGCTTTCCGACTCGGTATCAGTCGACTCTCAAAGGAAATTTACCTTTTCGACACAAGTTAAAGACTCACGGACTTAACAGTTCATGCACGTGGTCAACTCAAACTACGATTACGAATAGTAACCAACACACTAAATGTTATTTCCTGTTATAACCACTAAACGCATAGCCAACCTAACCGGGAGTATAAACACTGACGGCAACTCCAGCTGGTCGCCTTGGTGGGCGACCCCTACTACGAGTCTGCACATGTGTCATAACTCTGTAGACCTTTCTGGCAACTCCATCGCCAGAGATCTCAATGTACTCTTGCGTGGTTGCACTACACCACGTCTCGGTGCAAGAGCACGCCCACCTCGTTTCATCTCTGCTAAATTATTATCCCAGTATTACTATAGGTAGAAAATTATATAAAATTAATCATCTTACCTATTTGCCGCTAGGAGAGGTCCCGTCACCGCCAAGTCCCCAAATCGACCTCGTCAATAATACCTCAAAATTCCGAAACATAAATATCGTCGGAAATCTGTACCAATCCAAAAATACCTAGATTGACTCGCAAAAACCTGTCAAACGTGGTGAACTCCGAAAATCCAAAAACCCTTAGGAACTCGAAAACCTAGGCGCTCTGATACCAAATAAATTGTCACGCCCCGAGAGAGGTACTTGTTCGACGAAAATCGGACAGCACCTCCCTTGTACTGTGGACTATTGAAACCGGTATACAAGGCCTACACGATCCACTATACATCGACCAACACGGTCGGAACATCAAACACCACAATACATATAACATAAGGGCCTCAGGCCAACTACCAAAATACATACTAAGTCTAAAACTTCTAGACTTAACTCTTCTGTCATCTAAGTAGGAATACACAACCAAAATAAATCGAATAAAAATCCATAAGGACATATCAAGTACCACCAAATCACAAATCTTACACATATCTTCTAGTCAATATAAAAAAACCATAAGACCAAAAACAAAACCATTACGACGAGGGGGATTGGCAGCTGGATTCTTCTGACAGTGTCAACCTGAAATAGATATAAAGCAACGGGGTAAGTTTAACGAACTCAGCAAGTATCAAGTAGACATACATAGTAAGATATATCTAACAATAATAATCATGTCAGTACAGTCTCCTGATCAATAATAGGAAATGCAAGGACGAAATGAGGAAAGACTGTACTTACCTGAATCTCTTATCCTGACATAGGAGTGTAAATCATACTAGCAGAAGTAAGGTCGTCAGACCAAATACATGATGTATCCTGTATGCATGTTAATCATATGTAACAACCAAGGCAGCAACCAAAATGTAGCAAACACAAACAAATGCAATCCATGTAATATGCATGCGATGCAAATGACATGGTCACCCCTGACGCCAGTCAGCCGCCTCACACGCGATGGTGAAGCCGAGTGAGTAGGACTATGACAACTGTGCATTCTGTCATCACTACTCGAGTGACCGAGTGGACAGGATGTTGTCGGAGTACACCTATCCTCCTACCCCAAACAGAGTGGGGGAGCAAAACTCTCATCTCCCGGTGTCATAGACCAAAGGAGGGATCTCTGCCCGCTACCACGCTGCCTCACCGCTACCCATGAGCGGACCAGCGGAGCTTGACAGAGCTACTGCACACACCCTCCTGATGTACCACTAACCCATGAGTGACTGTGTGTGCAGATCATGTAACTAGCTGCGGGCTCAACTACAGAGGAACCGCCGACCAGCCAGCATGCAATCATGCAAGATGGTGCATGATACTAAAGCATCTAACACCAACCTAAATATGTCACCAAATAATATGTACAAAAAAATGAGTACATATCAATGACCTAGGTATACAGGAAAAGTATAACTAAAGCTAATCATGTGCATGTCACAACTCCCAAAATAAGTAGACATGGCATGTATCAAAATAATATCGACTAAGATAGAAATGCATGAATCATGTATGACATAGTGACATACAAGGGCAGATAAGACATAAAAATTACTGCGAGCTATAGTTAACTAAGCATATCAACCTGATAATATCTAAAAGATAAGTCAAAGTACCCGCCTGCTATAATGATCGTAATAATGAAATCTTCACGCCCACGGACCTGTCTCGTATCCACGTCCTGCATACAACATAATTACCATTAAGTTCTAGCATACAACAAATGATCGAATTGAATCCTACATCGACCTCGTATCCGATCCACTAGATTGATTTAGTTATCCTATTAACCTAATCAATCCTCCATACATAATTACAGAACCGATCAACATCACATCGAAATCAACAACACAACCAACTATAGATCACTAAGAATTAACTCACACCCCACCGACAAAAATCCACACCACAACGACAATCAACTAAACCCAAAACAAACAGCTTGATTTGTTCACCGGAACAGCCCACAACACCTCACACAACACCCTCACAGCCCCTACTCAACTTCACAACCGACAAATTCCCTCTCACAACCACCCAGATTCCATTACAAACCTCCAAATTCTCAATCTTCAACTCACAGCCGCACAAAATGAAGGAACAAGCTATCAAATCGTGATAACCAGAGATCCAACCAAAAACAGATGAATCTAAGGAGATGGATAGAGATATACCAGTGATTGGAACCTCCCCTCAGCAGCTCTCCTTCCTTCCGGTCGAATCTCCCTTCGGAACGAGGCGTAGGCAGCGAGCAGAGAAGGGAACGACTAGATCTGGGACGATGAAGCAGAGAGGTCGTGCGTTGAGAGGTGGCGTCACTGCGAAGGAAACGAATGGAGGGAATCAACGAGGAAGACAGAGCGGTGGCTAGGCAAGGGGCGTGGGCGACGGGAGGACATCGTGCGTGCGACGACATCGAAGCGGGAGCAGCGGTCGACGGTGAGCTGGTCGTGGGCGGCTACATGAGCTCGGGGTGGAGATCGGCCTTAGATCAACTTCCTGGCGACAAAGGTTGGTCACTTGACGACGACGACCAAAGCAGCGACGGCGGCCTCTGGCCTGGCTGCAGGCGCACGCGAGGAAGGAAGGGAGCGGCGACGATCTTGGTTGGGGGCCCTCGACGCACAGGGACGGCGACAGTTAACTGCGATGTGGCGGCGTGTGCACGGCGGCAGTGCTTGTGGGAGAAGGCGATGGCAAAAAAAACAGCGGCATGCGACGAGGAAGAGGCGCGACGTGATGAGTCGACGACGCGAGCTGGGAAGGAGGAAAATAAAAACGGGATTAAATCTCTCATTTCCTCATCCCACAAGCAGGTTAGGCCTAGGGGAGGATGGTGTGGTCGGTAAGAAGTGGTATTGAAACGACATGGCACGAAAGGGTCTATAAATTGGTTCCTAAGGTTGAAGAAATAGTATTTTCTATCTAACTGGGTGACGGTGTGCTTATACCAGGGAAGTGAAGGTGGGGTCTTCGGGGCTATAGGTATGGAACGAGGAAGAACACTTACTTGAAGGTTGAAGAAGGAACGCTTGCAAGAGAAGGGGCTAGGCACTGGAACACCATCGGAAAAAACCGTTGGAAGGGAAAAGGGGAAATAATTAGATTGTTAGGAACGTTAAGTTATGCATAAAAGGGGAGGATAGAGATTTATATAGGGTTTTGTGACTTTTTGACTACCTAAGAGAAAATGAAAAGCGGGGCCCATGGGCCCATTAAGCCGTTCTGAGCATGTGAGGTAAGGCAACCGGAAAAGGTAAATTTGAATTGGTGAGGAAAGAGTAAGTTAAAGGCCTTATACATTTAGAAAGTCAAACTTATGACTTCGCTTGACTATTTTTGGAGGTTGACTAATGATACTGTTGCTACCTCTTTTCTGTGAATAAGGTTAAAGGACCCGCGCGTAGGATGCTGTCCGAACCAAGTAGCCTGTTCGGCGGGAGGAGTCTGAGAAGAACGGTTCGGGCATGTCAATCTGGAGGAAATTGGCTTGGGAGGACGGTTTGAGGGGGTTGGCACGGTCGAGTGAATTTGAAGATTGATCCGATACGAGACGGATGAGAATTGACTCGATCTTGCGAGCCTGGAGATGGTTCAGTACGGGAAGAATAAAAGTTGGTCTGGGCTACAGGAAAAAGCCTAAAAGCTACGCTACATGTGAATGGTAAGTTTAGGCTAGCTTTACTGAAGGTAGGTGGTTGAAAGGGATGGACTAGAATATTTCTCGAAATATATATAAGAAGTTGTTACACAACAAAAGAGGGCCCTCACATAATATTCGGACGAGCCTTCGCTCCTCGTGTCTATAACAGAATGATTCTCCAGGTAAGCAAGGTGACTACGTGTACAATGAAGGAGGTTCGTGGTGCAACAGCTGACCAGAGGAAGGGGGATAGAAGGGAGAAGCAAGACAAGAGGAGGGGGATTGACATTTTTCCAACAAGCAAGAGACAGAGAAATACTCGAAGGGGAGAGCAACCATATCACCGGAGAAGGAGACAAGGAGAGTAGTGAGCTCCATCTTTTCGATACTTTCTGCGTATTGAGTTAATTGTAAGAGGTTTTCTCCTCCACCTCCGGAAGTTTTTCCGTGAAGGAGGAAGCTTATAGTGAAAGTGCTTTGACACCGTAGCTCGTGGAAGAGTTCACCTCCGTGGAATAGGAATCCTTATTCCGAACCATGTTACATCTTGTGTCTCTGTTCCTTGCTTGTGTTGCGTGCATTTTTCTTCTTCGTATCTCATTACTGTTGCGGCCGGAGAGAACCCCCAAGCTTTCTGCGTGCTCTCCAACGTTGAAAGGAAGCCAAAAAATCCATCTACGATCGCATCAATCATCATATTGAAAAATTAAATCCAACATATCCATCTTCAGAAAAGCCGTAGACTAAAAATAAACTCACCCAAAAAAAATACCAAATGCTTTTCGAAAATCATTTTTAATCATTGTGGCTTGTTTCTTCTTTATCATACACATGAACTAACTCGGATGCCCACAGAAAATCAACTTTGGTTCCTTTTTAATGTTGTAAGGTAAACTGAAACCTACTGATAAGAATTGGAATGACCTCTCGAAGCCTTTTGTTGATTTGATCGATTACTTGCTTCAGCATAAGCTTTCCCCTTTTCCCTTTCCAATATGATTTTCATGCAGCTAACCGGAACAGACAAACTGATGTAACATTTGGAGGATGTAAAAAAATATTCCCTTCTTTCCAATGCAAAGAAATTCCAAGTTTGAAAACTCTACGGACTACTAGGCGATGGATTTTTTAATCCCTCGATAATCGTGCATTCACGCATGTAAAGGAAGAAACGAAAATAAAATAATCCGATCGATCGATTTACAATAAATACGTAGAAAAAAATTATACAAGAGAATGTAAAAGAAAATATTAACTATTTACTTAGATCCGGAGAGAATATCATCAGAAGAATTTGAAAATCTACAAAGTCGATGAATCGAAGGATTTGATCTTCCATATGTCGAGATACTCAACTGAAAATTCATCTCTCTCATATTGAGATCATGTTAAAATTTTAGAGTCATAATTGTAATTATAAATGTTAAATGTCATCAATTAAATAAGTCAAAATTATTGTGATCTTAATTTTGAAATTAAAGAATTTGACTTAATTAAAGGGTTTAATTATTAAAAATAAAATATTATGGATATCATATGCTAATTCTGATTTGTTGAGGGGCCAAATTAGAAATAAGCAATCTTTGGATTATATAATAGGTTATGGTCTCAGTTTGCAGTACGATACTTTTCTTCGTTTTGTTTTCCATCGATAAAAATCTCTGGAAACTCTAAGAAAGTCTACAAATTGAAGATCATTTTCCAGAATTAAATTATGGATTCCGGTACGCTTTCGCAACTTATGTTATTATCATGTTTGTTATTTCTTAAGAGTGGATTAGAGATTAAGATTCTGAATTAGAATTTTACCAATTCCATCATATCACACCCTATAGAATTAATCTAAAACCTATTAATATTTCATCAATACTAATGATACAGATTAATAAATTCTACGCATATTAATCCAAATCTATTAACTCACATCTAATAACATAAATTCGTTAATTAAAATTATAATGGTCAGATGACTTTAATGGAATCAATATTACACATTCAAATATATTAGGATAATCATACCTAAGTCTTATCCAGTTCTTCCATCACTGTATTCCTAGTTACCTGTCCCGTCGGTGTCTGAACCTATATCTTGTCTCACGGAGTATATATGAATCATACGCCAGGGCTTAGGCCAATTTTTTTTATAGATTGTAGTCGTCATCGTTCTGATGAAGTGGACAAGAAGTATTCTAATTGATAATCTTCTGAACACCAACGGTTCTTTTTCTCGAAAGCAACTGAGACGAAATGCTCACTGAATATAATCAACAAATTCTCTAGTACTGCATCGACGTCAACCAGCAGATCACTAGTTTACTACCCCAACCTGCTGCAGCGTGTTCCAATCTCTCCTAAAACACAATCAATTCTTCGGGCGAAGCAGGTAATTAAGCGACAACGTCTATCGACAAATCGAAATTGTAGCCATCCTGCAATTACTACTGACCCATCTATCATCGTCGCCATCCTGTGGTCCGATACTCAAGAGTCTAACGCGTCTACGAAATCCATAAACTACTTAAACATTTCGAAGCTATGCATTCGACAACTCTCGTAATTAGTGAACTAATTTTGACCAAATCGGTACTTCGATAATGTAAAGTAATCTGCGTAGATCTATCGAGTTGTCCTCCTCACATGGCGTTAGGTAGATGTGCCCCATTTCTTTCATATCGGAACACCTTTGTGCTGTTCTATCTTGTGCATTATTACCACAAAACTACATATAAAGCAAGCTAAACCCACTGCCGAGTCATTGTCAAGACACTTCACAACCATGCCGTCCGTGGGCACTGCGGCCGTGGCCTTCTTCCTTCTCGTAATCGCCTCCACCGCCGGCGCCCAACTCTCCCACAAATACTACTCCATCACTTGTCCAGGCCTGCAGCCTCTCGTCCGCCGTATCGTCGACCAGGCATTGTCTCAGGATCCAACATTGGGCGCCGCTCTTCTTCGTCTCTTCTTCCATGATTGCTTCGTAAATGTACGTTTCTCCCATAATTGCCGTTCGCTTTGTTAATGGAAATCTCGAAACTAATTAATGGATTCAGGGCTGCGACGCATCGGTGCTCCTCGACGACACAGCAACCTTCGCCGGCGAGAAGAACGCCGCCCCAAACATGAACTCCCTTCGCGGCTTCCAAGTCGTCGATGCCATCAAATCCAGCGTAGAAGCAAAGTGTAGACAAACTGTGTCTTGCGCGGACATCCTCGCCCTCGCAGCTAGGGACAGCGTTGCCGCGGTGAGTAATCGCGATGAGTTCGTCGCATTAGATTAAGGATTAAATCAAACTAATTTGAGTTGCAGCTTGGAGGTCCATACTGGGCGGTGTACCTGGGCCGGCGGGACGCCCGGACGGCGAGTCAGAGAGAGGCGGTGGCCAACCTGCCGCCTCCAGGCGCCAGCCTGTCGACCATGGTGTCGTCCTTCGGGGCGAAGGGGCTGGCGGCGTGGGACATGATCGCGCTCTCCGGCGCGCACACCATCGGACAGGCGCGCTGCGCCAATTTCCGCCAGCACATCTACAACGACACCGACGTCGACTCGGGGTTTGCCGGAGTCCGACAGCTGGCCTGCCCGGCTTCTGGCGGAGAATCCATAACGGCGCCGCTGGACGTGCAGACGCCAATGGTCTTCGACAACGATTACTACCGGAACCTGGTGGCGCGAAAGGGGCTGCTGCACTCCGATCAGCAGCTGTTCAACGGCGGCCAGTACGACTACTTGGTGTGGCTCTACAGCGCCAACCAGACGGCCTTCTTCGACGATTTCGCCTCCGCCATGGTCAAGATGGGCGATATGAGCCCGCTCACGGGTTCCAGCGGGGAGATCAGAACGAATTGCAGGAGGTGGAATTGATTAATTGGTCCTAAAGATGGGATTTTGCGATGCCAATTGAAATTCGAATTCCGATTTGTTGAAGTAGGGGAACAAATAATTTAATTTTGTATAATTAAATCAATAATTTATGATTGTCGATCTATTTTTCCATGCTGAATTAAATACACCAGATTTATGTGCACGTACGATAGCGTTGCGAGGGGTCAAAACTTTTGAAAGGCACTTGACTTGAATTTGATGGAAAGAAAGCATGAAACTAATTATTAACTAATTGCTACTTATTCGTCCTTAATTGAAGTAACAGAAAACACATTTTTGAGGAAACATTGGGGGAAGTAAAGAAATAGTTTACAGCAACTCAGCAAGAAAAGAAGGGATCATGAGTTAACTCTTGGGGGAGATAAAATAATATTTAATTTCGTTTTTTTTTTAAGTTGAATGTTTACCCTTCGACTTTGCTTCTGTTCGTGTAGAAGAAACTGACTGAAGGGATCAAACTTTATACGAATAACATGGAGGAATAAAGGGAGCATCGTCCAAATGGAATGCTTTGTCGCAACTCAAAGATAATATCTCCATGTGCTTTAGAACCATCACAATTATTCCCATGGGAAAATGCAGTGAAGGCGATCCTCAGGCTACGGGGAAAAAAAAATAAGAACTTTTTGAGGGGAGAAAGGAAAAGTAGCATACAAGATTTCTAATTCTAATGGTTTGCTTCCCTACAGATCGATCTATCTAGATGTTAATTCACAGGAAGAAAAAAAAAATGGAGTGATACATTTTACATTTTGAAGTTAATTATGAAACAGAATCATTAATATTCAGACTTCGAAGTTAATTATGGAAGCAGCATCATCATTCACATGCTTTATTTAATATATAGAAGAAACCATGAAGCATTATAATGATATAATCTCCTCTTTTGCAATTAAGTTAGAGTTTTTTTTTTAATTTGGTAAGATACTTAGTTTTTGGGCTCTCTTGAGCATATTTCAAGGTTTCAAGTCGAGGGAATTAAGATCAGGCTTTCCACAGGGTGAATTTAATCCTAGATAGTGTTGTTAGAGGTCGTCATGTTTGATCCAAAGTTGTTTGAATCTTTATTTGATTAAGACTAACTTAGAATAAAGGAATCTATAATCAATCTAGTATGGTTCACAATAAATTTGCGGAACAGTGGAGAGAAGTCGAGAGAGAGAACCACCACTAGAAGAGTTGTCCCCCCTTAATTAACATCCTCCTCCTTTCCCACTTATCTCGGATGAAGGGGTCCACATTTTTCTTTCCAGAAAGAAATGATCTTTGGTCTCTATCGCCTGTTAAGATAAACGTCACCCTGTTTTTCGTGTGAAGAGTTATCCTTCGAACCACGTCCTTATCCCTTACAAGGATAAACATGGCCCCCACTTTTCTGTGGACTGTTCTCTTGTGCTGGATTTTATCGGGATCAAATCCCCCAGCTTTCCCATAGTTCACCGGATCTCTCGACTAGAATGACATAGCGGGACAAGAGATCTTGGCCAGGCTAGTCTTGGCTAAACTGGAGATCTCGACCAATCTGGGCTAGGAAGTCTCGACTAGGAGATCTTAGCTAGGCCAGTCTCGCCTAGGAGGTCTCGAACAATCTCGGCCAAATTGAAAATCTCCATCGATCTTGGCCAAACTGGAGATCTCGGTTAGTCTTGGCCAGATTGGAGATCTAGGCTAGAGGGTCTCGTTCCACTTTGAGATCACAACCAAAGTGTGAGCGTTACTACATTTTATTGCGCATTATTGTACGTAACCTATGAAACCGAAAGAGATGAAGGATCTCTGGCATTAACATGATATTGCTCATAAATTGTGGTTGCACATACGTTGTGCAGTCAAGACTTTATTGTTGGAGATGAAAGGTCTCCGTCCAAATTATAAAGAGGAGTTGATCGGAGGAATGAAGTGAAAAGGGGTGTGGATTGTAAGAGAACATCCGAGGTACTCCTGGAATTTGGTTTGTGAACCAAGAAAAGTTTTCTGATTTTTGTACTACTGTGATTGCTCTTCAGACAATAAGCAAAGGTCTGAAGATCTTTTCTGAAGCAAGCAAAAAGAAGAACTTAGAAGCGAAAGAATACTGTAAGTATTTACGGTATTTGTAGTTAAATTCATGCATGTATCAGAGCAGTGTAAGATTACATTAGAGTTATGTATGAATTGATGTTCACGGATTCTTCGCAAGGAAGAAGATGAACAGTAGAAGAAATCTCGAAAACAAGATTTCTGTCTAGTGGTTGCCCTGAGTTAGAAATGTGTCGCCCGAGCGCTTGAGACATAGGAGCACGAAGTGCTTGGCTTTTCTCAAATATTTTCCCAGTGGAAAATCGACTATTAAGTGGTTCACGAGTGAGAAATCAAATTGTCGAGTGGTTCCCAAGTGGAAAAATGAACTGTCGAGTGGGACTCAACAAAGGATTCCCTTGGTCGAGCACTTAAGGTGCTCATCACTGAGGAATGAAAGTGCATAGTATTGTGTGTGCTTAGCATAACAAGGGGTGCTTGGTCAGAGTCTGAGGTGCTCAGACTTAGCTTATGGTGCTTGGCTAGTACATATGGTGCCCAGCTAGCACAAGTGGTGATCGGCTAGCACATATGGTGTTCAGCTAACACATATAATGCTCGGCTAGCACAAGTGGTGCTCGACCAGAGCATGTGATGCTCAGCTAGCACATATGACGCCTGGCTAGCACAAGTAGTGATCGACGAGCACATATGGTGTTCGGCTAACACATATAGTGCTCGGCTAGCACAAGTGGTGCTCGACCAGAGCATGTGATGCTCGGCTAGCACATATGGTGCTCGGATAGCACATATGATGCTCGGCTAGCACATGTGATGCTCGGCTAGCACAAGCGGTGATCAACCACAGCTTCAGGTGCGTTGATGATGGTCAACTTGACTCATAACTAAAGTGTTGAATAGTTGTTAAAATAACTTGAACTTGGTATAAACAACTCAGACTATGGTGCTAACCAAATTGGTTTCGTGGCTAAGGCTGATTCAGAATTATCTGAGGATTTCCAAACAAACTCAAAATTTGAATACCGAATTTTAAAGTTGTCTGTGGAGTCGATTGGTTATTGGACCCATCGACTGGAAACTCCTAAAATCAAGAAGATTGGTTTTCTTGATTATTTGTGTTAGGTCTATGCTTTTAATTGAATTAAGTCAGTTTTGTACTTGTTAGTCGGTTTTGTACTTGATTAATTTCAATTTCAGATAGCATGGATGATCACTATGATGACCCGTCATGATGTGTTGCAAAACAAACTGAAGGAAGATATCTAGGAGAGAATTTATAATCCTGCAAAAGGGGTCATTGGACACATAGGGAGGCTCGATGGTCTTTTCTATAGACTCGAGCAGTAGGAGTTTTCGATACTCGACAACTATCAGATTTGAGTCTTGGTGTGATCTCTGCCAAACAATCTCATGGTAGTTGCACATCATATATAGGGCCTCTATGAAGGGCGGATAACATATGTTGAATTGTGTAAGGAGGATCCAGATGAGATTGATCCCGAGGAGATTGGAGAGAATTCTGAAGTCGGTCAACCTGAGTTTGTCCTAGTGGAGCCATGGAAGATAGAACTTGAAATTATTGTCACTATACTAGTGTTTGTCATAGTGGGAGTAGTAATAACCTATCTTATCCAGTAAAGTTATTTAGGTTATGAATAAAAATTATTATATGCTAAAAGTTTTTGAAAGTATGTTATATGTTAACAAACTTTTTAAATAAGAAATAATTAGTTCATTTTCTTTTGAATCATGATTAGTTCATTATATGAGATGTATGTTATATAATTGATCAATGATAGTTAGATTAGAAAATATAAATGATGAGTGAAAACTTTGTTACCACTTGATTTTGTAAACTAATTCAGACTTACCTTGAGTTAATTAGAAATTACACACATTGAATTTACACCGAATAACTAAATAGTTTATTTATTTATGTAGAATATGACAACTAAAAATATCATAGTTGAACTCAACAAGGGTGAGAAATTGAACAAAAAAATTATAAAATCTATTACCTCAAGATACAATATGTTCTTGAGGATGTTCATCAGGTCATGATTGAACCTGTTGATGGTACAACTGCATAGCACATACTAGATCTTGATGCATATAAGGTATGAAAGATAAAGGAGTGATAGATAACTTGATTTTTGAGTATGAGTCATATCCATCGGCTTATGCAGTCTGGGTTAGCTCTTAGAGAAAGATACAATGGCGTTAGTCTAAGCAAGCTTTGACATCTGATCATTAAGTTTGATAGCTACAAGAAGCGCTCAAATAGTACCGGTTCAAAATCTAAGAGAGATGTCGAACATGATTTGGGAGTTTAAAACTGTAGGTCATGAGTTGACCGATGAACAACAGATTCAAGCAATTATACGTTTCCTTCCTGATTCTTGGGAAACCATGAAGCATAATCTAACTTACAGTGAGTTTATCAAGATTTTCACTGATGTCTCATGTCATGTTGAATTGGAGACAGAGAGAGTCGAATCTGCAAGGAATTTCAGACAAGCTTATGTAGCTATCGGTTGTGCTGGATCATCAGGATCCAAGAAAAAGAAATAGTTCAAGAAAGGAAAAAGAAAGGGAAAGGAAGCTAACACTGTAGCAGGGTCGGGGTAGGCCCAACCGAGAAGAAGGAAAAGAATACTGAAAAGAAACCTAAAAGCAAGTTGGCTTGCTTTAATTGTATAAAGAAGGGTCACTTTGCTCGAGAATATACCGAGCCGAAAAAAGTAAATCGAGTTTATATTCTTTTCCTGAGCATTATGTTGTCAACCTATGTTGTTAGCTGATTCTTATCCTTTGTGAATTATTAATTCAGAAGCAACCAACCATGTAGCTCGAGAAGCGAGTTACATTTGTAGAGTACCGTTGGGTACCAACTGGCAACAAATTGATATATGTAGAAAATAATGCAAGGGTTGAAGTCAAAATAATTGGCACGTGCAAACTCAACCTTCGGAGTGGATGAACCTTGTTTTTACATGATGTCCTGTATGCTCCCAAGGTTGGACGGAATTTAGTTTTCGTGACATGTCTTCTTGATTTGGATTATTGTATGAATTTTTATAACCGATGTGTAGAACTTAAAATTGACTCTGTATCAATTGAATATGATTTTTTAACTAATGGTTTCATGGTTCTTGATGTTGAATCAGATATCAATTGAAATGATGGGTGTTTTTCAAACATTTCTCTAACTAGTGATGTAGATATATCTAATGGTGTTTGGCATGCTAAGTTAGGACATATAGGACAATAACGAATGAATCAGTTAGCAAGAGAGAACCTACTGGACACTCGTACTAAGATTGACTTGTCTATATGTGACTATTGTCTTGTTGGAAAGGCAATCAAGAAACCATTTAGTAAGACTATTATGGTTGATTCTCCATTTCAATTAATTTATTCGGATATTTGTGGTCCGATGAATGTGAAGGCTAGACATGGAGCTTCCTATTTCATTACTTTCATTGATGAGTTCACTTGTTTCGATCATATGTATTTGATTTCTCATAAATTTAAAACATTGGATTACTTCATTCATTATATGAACGAAGTTGAGAATCAATTGGATCGTAAGGTTAAGATTTTATACACTGACCGTAAAGGTAAATATTTATCTGATTTGTTCAAGATAATTTGTAATGATAAAGGAATTATTAGACAGCTAACAATCCTAGCAACTCTATAGCAAAATGGAATGTTGAAAGAAGAAATAAAACTCTTCTTGAGATGGTTAGGTCTATGATGACTCAGGCTAATTTACCGATCTCTTATTAGAGAGATGCATTATTAGCAACAACCTATATACTTAATAGAGTGTCTTATAAATTAATTTCATCTACCCTATATGAATGTTAGACAGACAAAAAATCAGATTTGAGTAATCTGAGACCCTGAGGGTCAATTTCCTACATTCATGACAGTTCTCACTAGTATGGAAAACTAAGACTTAGAGGTAAGAAATGTATTTTTATAAGGTATTCTGAGACTTCCAAATGTTATATTTTTATTGGTGAGAAACAAGATGAAACCATCTCTGAAATAGAGTAAAGATATGTAATTTTTCTCGAAACAGAATTCCCAACTAGAGGTGATGTTGATAAAACAGTTCATCGCTATGTTTGAGGAGGATGAGATATTATCAAAAAAAGAGATATCACAAGGGATGCTCGATTCTAGTTAATCGAGTGGGAGTAATTTGTCAAGTCATGAGTTAACTTCTTAAAAGCCCAACTTATGAAGAAATGTTCATAAGATCAAACCTAAGAAGAGGTTTGATATTGAGAAAGAAGCAATGATGACACTCCCAATTGACGACGATGAACCTCAATCCATTAAGGAAGCATTGGGATGTAGTGTTAGAGAAAAGTGAAAAGCAGTAATGGAAGAAGAGATAGAGTCAATGATGAAGAATCATGTTTGGAATTTAATCGATCTTCCTCCTAGCCAAAGAGCTATTGGGAATAAATGGATTCTCAAACTTAAGAGGAAAGTTGATGGATCGATTAATCGATACAACGCTTGCTTGGTTGCAAAAGAATATACCTTGTGTAGTGCATCATGACTTGAAGTTATATCAAATAAACGTAAAAACCACTTTCCTTAATGGTGAGCTTGACGAGGAAATCTATATGGTTCAGCTAGAAAGTTTCGTTGCTGAAGGCCAAGAGGGTAAAGTATGTAGACTTAAAAAGTCTATATATGAGCTAAAGCAAGCGTCAAGACAATGGAACATAAAATTTAACGAAATCATTTTATCTTATAATTTCGAAATGATCAATGAGGATCATTATATTTTTTTGAAAAAAAAGAAAAAGAAAGTATGTCATTTTATTATTATATGTTGATGATATGCTGATAGTAAGAAATGATATAAGATTTATGATAAAAGTCAAAGAGTGACTTTTATCATAGTTTGACATAATAGATATGAGAGAAGTTGAATTCATCTTAGGAGTAAATATCGTGAGAGATCTATTGAAAAGACTTTTGGATTTGTCCCAAGAGACTTATATAAATAAGATGTTACAATATTTCAGCATGTATAATTATAATATTGAACAGATACCTATAGTAAAAGGTACTATTCTGAGTAAAAGTATGTGTCTCAAAACTTCTATAGAAATAGTCGATATGAAGAAAAAATTATATGTCAGTGCTATTGGTAGTTTGATGTAACTATGTTGTGTACTCGTCCCGATATCAGCTACGTTGTTGGCTTAATCAGCCAGTTCCAATTAGGCATGCTTAACGGATTGGTTCAATCCAGAACCGAGTTGGAACCAATCTATTAAATTCGGAATCGGAACTGATTCGGATGAAGCGGTTTCGGAATCGAACCAAAACCGTTCCGATTCTGGTTCGGTTCGGTTCGGTTCCAACCAGTTTGGAACTGATTTGGAACCATTTCGGAACCGATTCTTGTTTCGATTTGGATCTAATTTCGGTTGCTAATTTAAAGGTAAAAATTCTTAGCATGCTAACATCTCTACAAGATTATTTTGTGATAGAAAAAAAATAGGATCACTAACACGTTAGATGAATTTGGAAGCTCAAGTTCGAGGAAGGTGGTCCGGAACCATTTCAGAATCAGTCCAGAACCATTTCGAAACCATTTCAGAATCGGAACCGATTTTGAACAGGTTCGGATCGGTTCCAACATCGACGGATCCAGAACTGATCAGAACTAAACCGGAATCGGAATCGCATAACCAATAAGCATGCCTAGTTTCAATCAAACCCAGGACCGAGACACTGGAAGGCGATGAAAAGAATATTCAGATATCTGAATGCGATAATAGATTATTGTCTCTATTTTCAAGGATCAGATATGAGCCTGAAGGATTATTCAGATGCAGATTGAACTGGAAACCTGAATGATAGAAAATTCACATCAGACTATACATTCTTGTTGAATGGTAGTGTCATCTCATGAAACAACAATAAACAAGCTTGTGTAGCCTTGCCGACTATAGAAGCTAAATATATGACATATTTAACGGTTGTGCAAGAGGTTGTCTGGTTAAGAAGGTTCGTGAAGCATCTAAAATTACTGAGGACAGTGGGAGTCTCATTACTGTTTAATATGACAGTCAAGCTACAATAGCTTTTTCGAAGGATTCTAAATATCACAGCAAGGGCAAGCATATATAAAGTATACTTTATAAAGGATATTGTTGTTAAGAAAAAGATTGTTCTTGAGTATATCCTTACCTATGTTATGCTTGCAGATCCTTTTACTAAGCCAATGACTAAAGAGTCATTTTATGAACATGTGAAGTCTTTGGGACTTCGAATAATATAACAAAGTTATAATAGCAATCAAATTTTTTGATGATTTGATTGAGGATTGTCATAATCTATTCAGTATAAATGTTTATATTACATTCAAATAAAGACTCAGTAAGCATGTTAGTATGTTAAGATTGGTCCTCTCATATAGACAATTATCTTTATTTATTGAGTATGAATAGGGGTAGGATCGGTGCTTATAAGATAGCTTATGTAGCTATATGTAAATAGAGACATACCTATAAGATGGGGTCGCCTTGATAATTATATCAAGATGAGATCATTTGTAGATTTATGATTGAAGTAAATGAACCCACCATTTACTAAACCTGCTTGAAGCTAGATTGGAATTCATGAGTTGAATTCAGGTTTAGGCATTGGGAATGTCTAGATTGAAATATGTACGATGTTGATTTGAGAAAAATATGTACTCTTTTTAGTAAAGAGAATAATATCGTAACATGTGATTCATACCACATGTGCTATGGTGACAATAAGGATAGTAGGAGAATAGATCCATATTTTTTTACTATATGAGCCCTTGAGATTATATGTTAATCTTAATATTTACCTTAAGTGACTATTTAGCTGTTTACTTGAAGTTTTAATCAGGGTTACTAATTTATCATGTAAACCTATTGACTATGGATGATTTGATCTATAGAACATTACTAGGAAAATGATTGATTAAAATGAATGGGTTCTAGCTAAAAAGAAAGATTAAAAAAATTTACATCTTTAAAGATTATTCACTGGTCAATCCATTTCTGTTTAGTATAAAAATGAATTATGAATATTAAAATATGAAATATGCTCTTGACAAAATAGTCATTATAAGGGATTAGAAATGTTTATATTGATGTGAATAAGTTAATCTAGGTAAATAGCAAAGTATGGATGTCTCTTGAAAAATGATTGTGTGCCACGTGGAGAAATCACTATGTATCAATTGGAGAGTGGTTGTGTGTCATATATATTTGGTTGTGTGACATATGTTGAGTGACTAAGTAAAGTGTAACAACTTTCTTAGCATTGATTTCTTAGTATACTTGTTGTCGCATGAACTATTTTTTCTAAGTATGAATTGGATGTTCTGAATTAGCCTTTGTGACTATCTAGTTTTAGTGATTATAAATCTCTGTGATTGTTGAATCTCTATTCTTATTAGTCTATGTGACTATTAATCTCTATTCTTAATGGTCTTTGTGACCATTTGCCTTTGTGATATAACTTGGATGGGTGAGAGATGTGAGCATTACTGCACTTTATTGTGCATTACTGCGCATAACCTATGAAGTCGAAGGAGATGAAGGGTCTCCGACATTAACATGATATTGCTCATAAGTTGTGGATGTGCATATGTTGCGTAGCCAAGGCTTTATTGCTTAGAGATGAAAGGCCACTAGGAGGTTTCCGAAAGGTCTTTGTCAAAATTATAAGGAGTTGATTAGAGGAATGAAGTGAAAACGAGTGTGGGTTGCAAGCGAATATCCGAGGGACTACTGGAATTTGGTTTGTGAATCGAGAAAAGTTTTTCGATTTTTGTACTGTGATTGCTCTTCAGACAATAAACAGAGGTCCGAAGGTCTTTTTTGAAGTAGGTAGGAAGAACTTAGAAGCGAAAGAATACTGTAAGTGTTTACGGTATTTATAGTTAAATTCATGTATTATATATTGTAATCTTACCAACATAAAGTACTGTAGAGCCACTAGGTGTGACGTGCTGATTTAGAGTAGGATCACTATTTCGAGGTATCATTAATCTTCTCTCCTCCAAGTCGAGTCGATGAGTTAACACATGTAATGTTGGTGCAATCGATCTAGGTCACGATTAATTAGACTCGAGTGAAATTCGAGTAATATTTTGATGTTTGCCAATACATTTGATAATATGGTTTGACTATATGTTGACCATATGACTAGTAGATAATTGGGATATTTAAGGTCATATGGGGGAGATTGTTAAGGAGAAGATAATTTGAGCAATCAACCTCAAGTCAAGATTGACCAGACTCAAGTAAGATTCGAGTGAAAGTCTAAGTATGAATACTTAGCATGGAGAAGTCCAAGTTGGATACTTGGTATGGAGAAGTCCAAGTATGGATACTTAGCATGGAGAAGTCCAAGTTGGATACTTAGCAAGGAAAAGTCCAAATATGAATATTTTGCAAAGGAAAAGTTCAAGGGTGTAGTCTTAGTCACATAAGTCTAAGTGTATAGTCTTGGCGGTGAAAGCCCAAGTATGAATATTTGTCAAAGGAAAAGTCTAAGGGTGTAGTCTTGGCCATGTAAGTCTAGGTGTGTAGTCTTGGCAATGAAAGTCCAAGTTTAGAGACTTGGCAAAAGAGATCCGTTAGCATGACATAACCAATATAAGCACTTAAAGGCTAAGACTAAGGGTGAGGAGTTGTAAATTTGAACCAAGGGCTTAAGGCTGATGGAAGGGACTAGAAGACTTAGGTCTAGGCTAAAGGTACCTAATAGCATGACATAGCTGATGGAAGCACTTGAAGAGTAGCGCGAAGGGTGAAGGAGTCATGGAGGACTCGGTTGGACCCTAAGTGCGTGAGGTTGATGGAAGTGGCTAGAAGACTTAAGTCTAGGCTATGGGTGAGTATCAAGTATGAGGGGGGGGGCATACTTGGGTTAAACCTTAATTTTGAGGTTTATCAGTCGGCTGATGGAATTGGTCGGTCGACTAGTTGAGTGCACAACACTCAAAAGGCCTAGTTGATTTGGAGCAGTCGATTGAGATTATGACTCAGTCGACAGGTGAGTAGTTAACTACTAACCTGTGGCTCTGACAATCGACTGGTAGCTTGCACTAGTCGACTGCCATGGATGGACAGTCGACTAGCTTCGATGGATAGGAGTACAGATTATTTTGGAGTTGACTGCTGGCTTATGGCAGTCAATTAGTGGTTATGGCAGTTGACTGCTAGGTCAGAGCAGTCGACTGGATGGACATTTTCTGATGTGAATTAGTCCTTTTGTGAGATAACTGATAGTGAGAAGTCGACTGGTGGGTAAGGTCAATCAACTATCAAGCGAAAAATCAGCCCTAGCAAAGACATTATAAGGAGTTTGAGAAGGGGAAAGAAGATGTTGGTTTTTGAGCATTTGGAAAGGGTTTTGTTGTTGCATTCCAGACCTTCCAAGGTGTTCAAAGTAACCAAACAAGCAAGCGATCAAAAGCATTCTCTTGTAAATATTCTTTGTATTTCTTTTAATTGCTTTTGTATTTATTGTATTTGGTTGTTGTAATTCATATTGTAATGGATTTTCTCTAGCTTCATTGTGTTGCCAAGAAGGAGACAAGGTTTATGGAGTATACACAAAAGCTCGACCGTGGAGTAGGAATCATAAGTTTCGAACCACGTAAAATCTTTTTATTGTGCATGTGTTGTTTTTAGTTTGTGTTTCTTGTGTATTTGTATTTGTATTCCATTGTGTTAACGTTTTGTAGAGACACGAACATGAATGAAATCGAAAATGCTATTCACCCCCTCCTCTCTAACGCATCAATTAGTCCCCAACAAGTGGTATTAGAGCAAGACCACTCTTCAAGGACTCATTGCCAAGAGAGCAAGCACTATAGGATTAAAAGAGAAATGGAGTTGCCCAATGATGGGCTAGGATACAATACACAAGTTTTACCTACTTTCAACGACAAAGATTTTGCATATTGGAAAGCTATGATGGAATATTTATTTTATGAATGATATTGAAAATTGATTTAGTGTTGTAGATGGATTTGACCCTCTGGTGGACAAGAAGGGAAGAGTTCTCAAGCAAAAGAAATGGGTCGAGGAGCAAAATTGAAAGTACAAGATAAATATAAAGGTACCATTAATTTTAGCTAAGTCAATACCTAAAAATTTATTATATAACATAGGAGATTTCTACGACTCTAAGGAGTTATAGAGAAAGTTGATTGAGCTCCATGAGAATCCGTCATCGACACAAGATGTAGAGGAATCCGAGGAAGAAAGTGCTTCACCTCAAAGTAAAGAGGTTGATAAGTCCGGAGAAGAAGAAAGTTCATCATCATCTCAAGAACGTGATGAGTCAGAGGTTGAGAGATGTTTAACTTTTGAAGAAGAGGTAGAAGAGTTAGAGGAAGCCTCCACCTCTAGGATTGAGGGGGAGGAGAGACAACCAATGCTGGAGCAAGAGCAAGAGAAATCCTCTACCTCCGGAAGCCACGAAGAGAAAATTTGAGATTCCCCTATAGGTAACTCAAGCATAATTCATAAAGATAAAAATTATATAATATGTTTTAAGTGTAGGGAAAAATAATATTACAAGAGTAAGTGCCCTAAATTGATAAAGCAAAAGGCACAAGTGGTGCCATAGAGAAAGGAGAAAGTCAAGGAGTCGGAGCTCCAATTCGCAAAAGCAAAGAGCATATAGTGTGCTTCAAATGCAATCAAAAGGGTCATTACCGAAGCTAATGTCCAAGAGAAAGGTACCCAATCAAGAGAAAAGTGGAGAGCACAAGTGTAGAGGGAGCTCCTAAGGCTAAGGTAAAAGTTAATAATGCACCTTCAAGTTTTAAGGTTAAGAAGCATGCTAGTGATATATCAAATTGTAATGCACTTGCAATTTATCATAAGAAGCAGGCTAGCAATAAATATTTTTATTTAGGTGCTAAAAATCATGATTTTAGACCTAAGGATAATCCCAAGACTACCCTACCTAAGGATAGGAAGATAGATGAGAAACGATGCATTAACCCAAAGAAGACTAGACACATGCCTAGGAAGAGAGGTTCCCAAAAGAAGAAAAAAATTCAAAAATTGAGAAATTAAAACTTGACAATCAAGCTTTGAGATCAAAGTTTGAGAAATTGAAAAAGACCCTTAGGAAAATGAAAAACATGATTCTAGAGTCAAATGGGCAAGGTATAGGTTTTGGTAGGCAAAATTAATACAAGGACAAGAAAAGTTTGGGTCACAAACCTAAGTCCAAGGAAGTCATGCTAACCTACTACAATGTTCCATTTAACTATGAAACTAGTCATAGGTCTAGGAATACTAAGGTCACAAGGGAGGTCATCCCTTGAGTTGACTATGTAGGGACCATTGGTGACCGCTAAAGGGGGATGAATAACATTTTTCATCGGATGATGGAATTCGATCATGTTTGCTACAAAATGTTAGTACACAGCAGAAATATGAAATATACAATGAAAATAAAACACAAGCACAATCACAAATACACAAGGATATACGTGGTTCGGAATCTTAGGGTTCCTATTCTACGGGGTGAGCTCAAATGAGCTCTAGCGATACAAATAACACCACTAAACAATAATGCTCCTTCTTGACAATACGTCGGAGGTGGAGAATCCTCGTACAAGAGATTACACTAAGTAATACAATGAATACAAGCAAATACAAAGATGAAATACAATACAAGTCAAGAAAAATACTTTACAAGAGATCTTTCAATGCTTGCTTTTGGTTGTTTGAGAATAATCTTAAAGGTCTGGATTGTAGCAGCAAATCCCCTCCAAATCGCCTCAAGAAACCCCTTGCCAAGAATCTCCTCCTCAAGCTCCTTTAATC
Source organism: Wurfbainia villosa (assembly GCA_025175895.1). Taxonomy (NCBI): domain Eukaryota; kingdom Viridiplantae; phylum Streptophyta; class Magnoliopsida; order Zingiberales; family Zingiberaceae; genus Wurfbainia; species Wurfbainia villosa. The sequence goes on from CM045992.1 coordinate 3,512,070, forward strand.
ATTGCCAAAAGTTCTCGGTCCCGATCTTGCGATCTGTGAGACAACGATTTAATCCACATTGGCATTCAAGGCAAGCTGGCGATCGATTGCCATAACCCGATGATTGCCGGTCGTAGCCGTGACGATCGACTCATGAGCATTACGCTTACAACTCGACTGATCGACTACACAATCGGGCGCGATCTTGCCATTTTCTGTGATCGAACCCGATCCGAGCGGCGATTCGATTGGCCATAATCCCAATCGACTACTGCAAGTCGACTCGGCTACTAACTGTCAAAACACTTGACCAGTCGACTAGTCCAAAGCCCTAGTTGACTGTTAACCTCAAACATGATTTTTAACCCCAAGTATGATGCCCTCATACTTGTTAGACCACCCTTAGCCTAGACCTAAGCCTTCTAGCCACCTCAGTCAGCCACACGCCTATCGGATCCCTCCAAGTCATCCATGACTTATTCATCCATACACTAGTCTTCAGGTGCTTCCATCAGCTATTGTCATGCTAAGTTGGTCTATACTGTCAAGGCACATTGGGCTTACGCTGCCAAGACTCTCGCTTGGACTTTATGCCGCCAACCATTAGAATTATGCTGCCAAGACTCTCGCTTGGACTTTACGTCGCCAATATCACCCCTTGGACTTCCCTTGCCAACCCATGTTGGACTTTCCATTTGCCAAGACTCAAGCTTGAACTTTCCCTTGCCAAGACCCATGCTTGGATTTTCCATGCCAAGTACCCATGACTTGGACTTTCCATGTCAACCCATGTTGGACTTTCCATTTGCCAAGACTCAAGCTTGGACTTTCCCTTGCCAAGACTCATGCTTGGACTTTCCATGCCAAGTACCCATGACTTAGACTTCTCCGTCATATGATCAACTCCATTTCAATCATATAGTCAAACCATCGTCAAACATCAAAATACCACTCGAGTCAAACTCGAGTCCGATCAATCATGACCCGGGTCGATTACACCAACAATCTCTCTAAAACATTGTCAAACATCAAAATACTACTCGAGTCCAACTCGAGTTTGGTCAATCGTGACATGGGTCAATTCCACCAACAATCTCTCCCTTTTTGATGTTTGACAAAAATCATAAAACCATTGAGTTAAGTTACCTAACTTAAATCTCCTTACCAATTCTCCCAAATTGGTAATCTCAAATTCTCCCATTGATTTTCCCATCAATTTTCTCCCTTTTTGACATACATCAAAAAGGTTCTCCCCAAGGAGGTCAATGTCTCATATCCAATGAGATCTTACAATCTTCCCTTTGGACCAAAAACATCTAGGATGCCTTCACTCTTCCTAGTGATAAGTCTCATATCACTTAAGAGAGACAATCCTACAAACTCTCCCAATTTCCAAATTGGACATCTCACATTCTCCTAAAATTCTCCCCTCATGAGAAAGAACACATCCATCATCTCATGATAGATAACCTCCCCCTAAAGGCTTGCTCTCTCTTGACCATTGCACCAATAATGTCCTTAAAGAGTCCCTAAGCCTATAGGAACAGTACTAAACCATCAAAATTAAGGTTAAAAGTTCAACCTTGAACTTTCACACACCTTCAAATTGATACACACTCTAAACAACTCTCATAATCTATATCCAATGGATTTTCACCCTTTCTAATGCTTTTCAAAGCATATCCTAGGGTTAAGAGCAGTTAAGGTAGCTTAACATAGCTAAAATTAGACTAAAAAAATCTTGTTTATCCGAAATCAACTTCACGGTCATTGCCATGACGATCATTGATTTTTGCAGTTTATAGAAATCAGATTCAGAAATTGAATTTCGAAAATACATAAGTAAACATACGTATTTTGAAAAATCTTGAAATTTAATACGTATACTACTTATAACAATCATTATGAGTGAAAAATATTTGAAAAATAAATTACCTATAAAATAATGAGATTGACACAAAGTTCAAAACCATTGAAAAATTCAATGTTTTAGTCTTACTTTGTATCAATTTCATCAATGGTGATTACTATCAAAAGATAAACTTCACCAAGATTTTCTAAAATGATTTTAAAATATTTTTGAAAATCTATATTTGATCATGATCAATGGGCTCAATGCACATGACTTGCACATTAGCTTTCCCTATGATCCACCATGGTATAAGATGAGTTTGAGTTCTTCTAGAAGCAAAAACTATGCACCTTGAACTTAACTCATTTCCTAGCATCTCACATGTGTCTAGGGTGTATCAATACACACATACATGTCAATGTAATGTGAGATGTGAGTTTTGGTTATACCTATACTAAGGCCTCGTGCATTTTTTAAGGCAACACTACTTGATTCTCTTATACATAGGACTTCAAGTCATGTCATAATCCTTAACTCAATTTTATTAATGCATGAAATATGATCATGACATAAATGATAGCATAAATAAATATAACCAATGATCATGATGTCATGACATATGATTAAATCTAAATACACATGACATAAAATAGTCTTAAACATATCATGATATTTTATATGATTAAAAAGAAATATGATATCATGACATGTTATATGGCAAATCAAGCATGACAAATAAAAGGTATAGGTATAACAATACCTAAATTTTAATATTGATTGTCATTTGCTAGGATTAAATTCATTTTGTCATATTATCAACCATCTCCCAAGTGTGCCAAAACCTAAAATCGCACACCATGACTCTAAGACTTAAATTGTGTCAATTTAATAAATTTATCAAACTTCTTAAATAATATTGGCACATCCTAAAATCTTTTATGATTTAAATTCAAACCTATTTCCAAGGTATCCATAACCTTGAAAATGACCTAAAGTATCACCTTTACTATGATTAGGTTAACTACCCATCCATTTAAAGTTGGCACATCCTAACCCATTTAGCGTAAATTGATCACGCTCCTAGGAACCCAATACCTATTAAAGCTCCTTGGGTTCACTAGGTATTCCTTAGGGATGACCTCCCTAGATACCCTCCTAATGACCCTTATAGGTTTGGTAGCCTTGATCATTTGGGTCTTGTCTAGGTTAACTCTAGGAGTGACTCCCTTTGTAATCTTCTTAATGACCTCCCTAGGTTTCTTCAAAACCTTAGCCACTAGGCACCTACCATGGTCAACTCTAGGGATGACTTCCTTAGTGACCTTAGTTTTCCTAGACCTATTACTAGTTCCATAATCGAATGAAACATTGTGATAGGTAAGCTTATCTACCTTGGACCTAGGCTTGTGGCTCAAGCCTTTCTTGCCCATAAATGAGTCTTGCCTCCTAGACTCTAGGCTTTGACCATTTGACCCTTTAATTGAATTTTGCATCCTTGCAAGGGTCTTTTCAAGATTTTCAAGTCTTGACCTCAAGGCTTGGTTTTCTAACTCTAATCTTTCCAACTTTGATTTTTCATGTATCATTTGGGGAGGATTCCTCCTAGGCATATGTCTATGGTTCTTGGGATTAATGCCTAGATGATCTTCTATTTTCCTAATACTTGTCTTAGGTAGAATAGATCTAGAGTTGTTGTTTCTAGATTTGTCCTTAGGTAAAGTAAGTCTAGTATGATCCTTAGACCTAACATTACAACTCTTAGCACCTAAACAATAGAGTTTATTGTTTCTAGCATGCTTCTTATGATTATGCCCAATTGCAAGTGAATTGAAGACATGCTTTTTAACATAACAATTTAAAGGTGCATTATTGAAATATACCTTAGGGTTAACTTTAGAATCTCCCCCTACATGTGTAGCTCTTTCTTGGCCCTTGGTTATCTTCCTCCTAGAGAATTGGCTCCTATAATGCCCTTTTCGATTGCATTTGAAGCACACCACTTGCTCCTTGCTTTTAATTATTGGGGCACCGACATCCTTGACCTTTGGCACTTGTTAAGCCTTTTTGACCTTCTTAGAGCACTTGCTCTTATAATGTCCATATTCCCTACACTCAAAATACATAATATGATTTTTATTATTAATTAAAGTGTTTGAGTTACCTAGGTCAATGGTGGTGGTAGAGACCTCTTGAGCTTGTTCATCACTTCTCCCGGAGGTAGAAGCTTTCTCTTGCTCTTGCCCTTGCTTCGGCGCTCTAATCTCCTCCCTCTTAATTCTAGAGGTGGAGGCTTCCTCCAATTCTTCTTCTATCTTGGATGTTGATGACCTCTCAACCTCCAAATTCTCACTTTCTTGTGAGGAAGATGAACTTACTTCTTTGGCCTCCTCCTCTTCTTGAGTCGATAAACATTCTTCGGCTTCTTGTGATTGTTCTTCACTTGAAGCCGGTGATGGTCCTTCATAAATCTTTTCCAACTTGCTCCAAAGCTCATTGGCATTTTGATATTCACCTAGTCTAGATAAAATATCATCAGGTATCAAATCTTCTAAAAGTTTTGTTACCTTAGCTTCGGTCTTGAACTTTAGGTCTTACTCTTGAGTCCACTTCTTTAGTTTGAGGACATCTCTCTTTTTATCCCTAGGGGGTTCGAAGTCTTCCATCAATGCGTCCCATTCTTCAAAGTCCCTCATCATGATGAAGTCTTCAATCCTTCCCTTTCATTGATTGAAGTCTTCTCGTTCATAGAGCGTGTATGGAACCGAAGTGTTAATGTCCCATCCAAACTTTTCTTCAAGCTCCATCTTCTTCCTCTAGTGGTGCTCCCTTAGTTGTTAAACCTTGAAGAGCGGTCTTGCTCTGATACCAATTATAGGGACCGTTGGTGACTGCTAGAGGGGAGATGAATAACATTTTTTGTCGAATGATGAAATTTGATCGTGTTTGCTACAAAATGTTAGTACGCAGCGAAAATACGAAATATACAATGAAAATAAAACACAAGAACAATCACAAATACACAAGGATATACGTGGTTCGGGACCTTAGGGTTTCTATTCCACGGGGTGAGCTCAAATGAGCTCTAGCGATGCAAACAACACCACTAAATAATAATGCTCCTTCTCGACAATATGTCGAAGGTGGAGAAATCTCGTACAAGAGATTACACTAAGTAATACAATGAATACAATCAAATACAAAGATGAAATACAATACAAGTCAAGAAAAACACTTTACAAGAGATCTTTGAATGCTTGCTTTTGGTTGCTTGAGAATAGCCTTGAAGGTCTGGATTGCAGTAGCAAATCTCCTTCAAATCACCTCAAGAAACTCCTTGCCAAGAATCTCCTCCTCGAGCTCCTTTAATAGCTGATCTCGAGATGATTTTGCATATGGCAGTCGACTGTCATAAGTTCCCAGTCAACTGCCAACAGTACCATTGTGAGACAATGACTTAATTCATGTTGACATTAGTTACAGCGACAATCGTCATATAACCCAATAGTCGAGTGCCGTGGTAACCGATCGACGATTGACTACCAAGCATTACGCCTCACGACTAGCGATCGTCTAATCTTGGCGATCGATTGCAAACCATTTCTGCAATGAACACTAGTCGAGTCCAAAGCGATTCGAGCCATAATCTCGATTGGCTGATCACAAATCGACTCGGCTGTCAAGTATCAAAACACTTGACTAGTCGACTGATCCAAAGCCCCAATCGACTGTCAACTTCAAACATGAGGTTTAACCCCGAGTATAATGCCCTCATACTTGCTAGATCACCCTTAGCCTAGACCTAAACCTTCTAGTCATCTTTGTCAGCCTCACGCCTATCAAATCCCTCCAAGTCATCCATGACTTATTCATCCATATGCTAGCGTTCAGGTGCTTCCATCAGCTATTATCATGCTAAGTTGGTCTATACTGCCAAGACACATTGGGCTTACGCTGTCAAGACTCCTACTTGGACTTTATGCCGCCAACCAAAAGCAACCTGACTAGTCGATTGGTCCAAAGATCTCTTCTAAAGTGTTTTGTAAAGTGGATTTGCCAAGACTCAAGCTTGAACTTTCCTTTGCCAAGACTCATGCTTAGAATTTCCATGTCAAGTACCCATGACTTGGACTCTCCATGCCAACCCATGTTGGACTTTCCATTTGCCGAGACTCAAGCTTGGACTTTCCCTTGCCAAGACCCATGCTTGGACTTTCCATGTCAAGTAATCATGACTTGGACTTCTCCATTATATGGTCAACCATATAGTCAAACAATAGTCAAACCATCATCAAACATCAAAATACCACTCGAGTCAAACTCGAGTCCAGTCAATCATGATCTGGATCGATTTCACCAATAATTTCCTTAAAATATTGTCAAACATAAAAACACTACTCGAGTCTGGTCAATCGTGACCTGAGCCGATTACACCAACAACATAAAGTTCAAGCAGCTGCTAAGTATCAAAACACTTGACTAGTCGACTGATTCAAAGCCTCAATCGACTGTCAACTTCAAACATGAGATTTAACCCCAAGTATGATGCCTTCATACTTGCTAGACCACCCTTAGCCTAGACCTAAACCTTCTAGCCACCTCTGTCAGCCTCACGCCTATCGAATCCCTCCAAATCATCCATGATTTATTCATCCATACACTAGCCTTCAGGTGCTTCCATCAGCTATTGTCATGCTAAGTTGGTTTATACTGTCAAGTCACATTGGGCTTACGCTACCAAGACTCCCGCTTGAACTTTATGCCACTAACCATTAGACTTATGCTGCCAAGACTCCCGCTTGGACTTTACGCCACTAATATCACCCCTTGGACTTCCCTTGCCAACCCATGTTGGACTTTCCATTTGCCAAGACTCAAGCTTGAACTTTCCCTTACCAAGACCCATGCTTGGACTTTCCATGCCAAGTACCCATGACTTGGTCTTTCCATGTCAACCCATGTTGGACTTTCCATTTGCCAAGACTCAAGCTTGGACTTTCCCTTGCCAAGACCCATGCTTGGACTTTCTATGCCAAGTACCCTGACTTGGACTTCTCCATTATATGGTCAACCCCATGTCAACCATATAGTCAAACAATAGTCAAACCATCATCAAACATCAAAATACCACTCGAGTCAAACTCGAGTCCAGTCAATCATGACTCTGATCGATTTCACCAATAATTTTCTCAAAATATTGTCAAACATCAAAACACTACTCGAGTCTGGTCAATCGTGACCTGAGCTGATTGCACCAACAGACTATGGTAAGAGTCAAGTGACTAAGGTTTAAAAGAAGTCTAGCAAAGTCACTAAGAATGTCACAAGGGAAATTATCGCTAGAGTTGACCTAGATAGAACTACAATGACCAAGGCGTCCAAGTCTAAAAGGGTCATTAGAAATGTACTAAGGGAGGTTATCCTCAGTAAGTACCTTGTAAATCCAAGGAGCTCTAATCAGTTTTAGATTCCTAAGAGCGTGATTTCTTCACGCTAGATGGATTTAGAGTGTGTCAATTTTGAATAGATGGGTAATTAATCTAACCATAATAGAGTTAAAACTTTAGGACATTTTCAAGATAATGTTATACCTTGGAAATAAAAATTTGATTCTAAAGGAATATAGTATGTGCCAATAGAAATAATGAAGTTTGAAAAATGATTATAATTGATACAATTAATTTAGAGTCGAGAGTGTATCATTTTAGATTTTGGCACATTTGAGAGAGTTTGGTATAATTATGGCAAATTGATACAATCTTAGTAAATGACAATTAGAATTGAAACTTTGGTATTTCTATACCTTTGTATTATATATATATGCTTTATTTGTCATATGTCATGTCATGTCATGACATCATATTTATATATTATTATTTAAAATATCATGAGAATGTTTAGATTAATTTTTATTATGCTATGAAATCATACATCATTGGCAAATACTTTAAATTATATAATTATTTATGTCATGATCATAATTTATACATTAAGATAATCAAAATTGAATTTAAGGATAAATGACATTATTTGATGTCTTAGATAAAGGAATCAAATGGGTATGCCTATATATAATACATGAATCCTTAGATTTAGGGAAGAACAAAATTACATCTCATAAAAGCCGTAAGGATGACATGTGTATTTATTGATACTCCCTGACACATGTGAGATGTTAGGAAAATGAGTTAGGTTCATGTGTTTATATAATACATTTAAATGAACTCAACCTCATAATATAATATGAATAAATCATGAGAAAACTAATATACAAGTCAAGTACATCTAACCCATATACCATGAATGAAATTAAGGTTTTGAAAATATTTTAAAAATATTTTGAAAAATCTTGATGAAGTCTATCTTTTTATAAGAACCACCATTGATCATATTGACACAAAGTTAGCCAAAAACATTAAAGGTCTCAATGTTTTTGAACTTTGTATCAATCTTTCAAAATAATGGGTATTTTATTATAAAACTATTTTTCACCCATAATTTAGGAAATTTCATGATTTTTCAAAAAATATATAATTATTTATGAATTTCTAAAATTCATTTCTAAAACTTGATTTCTATAATATGCAAAAACTAGTTGACTGACTCACGGAGCAATCGATTGGAGACAGTGGCAGTCGACTGGTGATGTTGATTGTGGTTAAATAAGATTTGTTTAGCTAATTATCAGCACCCTTAAGTACTCTGACATCTTCTAACCCTATAATATGCTTAGAGAAGTATTAAAAGAGTGAAATTATCATTGAAAATTATTAGGAAAGTTAATTAGGGTGAAAAATCAATTTTAAGGGAAATTAAAGTTAAAATTTGAACTTTTACTCTTATTTTTGATGGTTTAGAACTCCTATAGGCTTAGGAATTCTCCAAAGACATTGTTGGTGCAATAGTCAAGGGGGAGCAAGCTTTTAGGAGTAGGTTGCCCATCAAGGGATAATGGATGTTAAAAAGTGGGAGAATGAAGGATTGTCTCTCATTTAGTGATAAGAGTTTTGTCACTAAGAAGAGTGAAGGCATCCAAGATGATTTTGGACCAAAGAAAAGAATGAAGGATCTCATTAGAAGATGAGATATTGAAAATCTTGGTAAGCTTTTTGATATATGCCAAAGAGGGAGAAATGAGGGTTTAAATTAGGAAATTTTCATTGTGCTTTGGCATAAGTGTTAGATTACAGCCGACATGTAGATGTGTTTTTGTCGTTTCATAAACGAACACAGTGAAATAAAATATAATAATTTCCTAAATTATTACAACACACACATCCACACATACAAGTTTACAACACATGCAGACATATCCGCCAAATAAAATTTTATATTAAATTAAGAATAAAACCAATTTTATCCTAGGTATACCTTTCAGATGATGTTGAGCCAGAAGGGCATCAACAGTACGACGCTCACGGAGCTTCGTCTCTGCTCGTGTCTACGCTAAATCTTAGGAGAGACATTTTCTAAGGCACGAGTTTGACCTTCTCTTCAGTACTAGATGAAGCAAGAAAGTCGGGTGATCAGAGAGCAAGAAAGTCGACTCAACAAAATAGGAAACAACTCTTTGTTTCCTTGGTGGCCGACGGCAAGCTCCAAAACTCAACTCTCCTAGGTTTGACCAAGGGCACAAAGGAAGAAATCTTTGTTCCAAGCCTTAGTCGAAGTTCCCCACTCCCTTGGGGAGGAGTTGGCCGGACCTAAAGCAAGAGATGGACTTGCTAGGGCCAGCGACAAAGAGAACCCCAACAACTCTTGTTGGCGGTAAGAAGAGGAAGGAGAAGGAGTAGGCGACAAGGAGGAAGAGAAGGAGATTAAGCACGACCATAAATTAGGTTTTGGCCTTTATAACTCTTTATATAGGCTCTAAACCTAATGGATTATGAGTTAGTAGATCAAATCCATAAGTCCATAACTATTAAGGCTTAATTTCATCCATTAAACCCTAAATGAGCTCTTAACCAAAAGAAGGTCCATTTAATTAAAACTAAACGAGTTTGGTTTATAATTAAACCTCTTAATGTCCAACCCATCTTCATAAGATGTGCTCCTTTTGCATTTCCGACTTGACAAATATTTCCTTATTTCTCATGTGTTTGGTCCAACCAAACTCGATCTCTCTCGATCTAGAGAATCCAATTCTCAAACTCGTCTTTAAGTCTCTTTGAAGAATTCGTTATGCGTGTAACCTTATAGGTTCTCGATTTATGTTGGTCATTTATAATTAATCATTAATTATGAAATGATCATGAGTGACATCTAATAGTACATCATGATCCCCAATTAATTGAAAAATCAACTGTTGATCTCGGAACCATTTCCGAACCCTTTAGAGCTATAATGAATCGCGTCTCGTTCATTTCACTCGTCTTATACCCACTTGGTTCAGGACATAATCTATTGTGTCAGTCCCTACTAGGCTGACTACGTCACACCTAGCCCAAGTAATACTTCATCATCCAATGGATTCTAATTACTTCGACATGTATCCAAGAGTACCATACTCTTCACATGCAATGCTTTGGCCAAAGACTTTGAGTAACAATCCGACGAGTGGCCATAGGGTATACATCTCCTCGTAAGGAGCGGTGAATCCTTTGTTGACTATTCAATCGCCTTTGGGCACTTCAACTTATACTCAATCATCACTTACTCACACCTCCGTAGAGATGTATCGACTAAGATGTCAAAGTATAAGTCTCCATGACCAAGATGACTTGAATACCTCAAGTCGAAGGAAACTCGCACTCGAGCTGCAGTAAAAGCTTCACTGACATATCTTATTTGTAGAGAACCATGTGAAATCTTACAGCAAGTCACTCCAATGAACTAGTTACCCACAACCAGCATCCACATTTAACTCTCGACATAACAATGTCTCCAGCCAATGAGAAGCGGCTGTTTGGATAAACCAAGGAGTATAATCCGTGCTAATCTCACAGAATCAATGATGTCCAAACTCATCAATTCATCGACTAAGGAATATTTCAATACTTCATAATTACACATGTAGAGATACTCACTATTTGTGATCCAATCACAAATTCTCTCATGTTATGAATCGTATTACGGACATTCAGTAAATGAGTTTAAGATTCAATCAAACACATATGAGATGTCACGCCCTGGGGGCCTATTCGCCATCCAAATGATGGAGGAGCCCCTTGGTGAAAATATTCATAAATACAATACTGAAACCAGATCTGGTAAAAACCTCGAAATAATAATAGAAATACAAGTATTTTATTAACTGCATGCATGCATACTAAACATAAATAAATTAAAAGTAAAATAATTTTATAACACTAAATCAAATTGTGACAAAACCAAAGTGCATACACAAACAACGATAATAATAAAGGAAACCAGATTGGCATCTCGATGATGCAGTGGGATTAGCATGACAAGAGACTCTTTGAGCGACGCGAAGATAGGTCAACAGGACATGTCCTCTATTAGTTAACCTGGAGGATAAGAGAAGAGGGGTTGAGTACAACCACTCAGCGAGTGGATAGAAAATAGTGCATAATCATAATGGATATAATAGACGTAATGGAAAACAAGCTAGAGTAACTCAAACCTGAGAGTATCAATATCGGTCGTCAACTAACCTAGTCAGCAGTATAATAAATACACTTGCATCATATACAACCAACTGCAATCTACAAGCAATACACATCGACAAAGCCTCGTGGCTCTCGAGGTAATACAAGGGACACTATCTGTGAGCTACCACGAACGAAACTCATGGACCGACAAGCAATATACAAAGCACTGTCTACGTGCAACAACATGCTACCACAAACGGAACTCATGGGTAGACAAGCAATATAAAGACTCAATGTCTGCGGACAACGACATGCTATCATGAATGGGTCTCGTGGGCAGACAGAGCATATAACTATCTAGCTATTGACTGCACGCAACAACATGCTATCACGAATGGGTCTCATGGGCAGTCAGAGTACATAACTATCCAATTATCGACTACATGCAACAACATGCTACCACGAATGGGTCTCGTGGGCAGTCGATTATCCTAGGTTGTTAAGCCTAGGGTTATCCACCGCATCCAGCATGAAACGATTATCAAAGTCGATAAAGATCATCGATCTACTAATAACACATTGAGACGATTAATCATAGGGTTCCAACCCAACTAACATGAAACGCCTATCGAGGTTGATAAAGACCATACATCTACTAATAAACTCATTGAGCCAGTTAAACCTAAATTAAACCATTTCTACCAGTTCAATCATGCATGCAACAACATGCTACCACGAATAGGTCTCGTGGGTACATATGTTGTAAGGTAGTTATCTAGCTACAGACGACAAACGAATCCAATTATCACTAACTCCGAACGAATACCGCAAGAGTATAACTTTACGATAGATTATCTCAACCATGAATGAGAGACATGATCGACCATAGGTATACCAAGCAACCATAAGAAAACTCTACTGTAGACTTCCTCAACCACGAATGGGAGATATCGTTGGCAACTGAGACATAAGAAACGTTATATACCCTCCAAGGATCAATCTCGTCTAAATTATACTATTCTACTAGTTCAATCACAATATCAATCGAAATAGTAAATAACTAGGTATATACCTGTAGCATCTAACAATAAGTACGTCCGAGGTATTACACCTAGGGTTCCAACTCCTAAGATTTTACTAATGTTGTTTCATTCCTGAGATCCGCTCCTACGGAATAACCTCATCTAAGTTATTATATCTCTACTAGTCTCAATCATGGTATCAACCGCAATAACACATAACTAAATAAACACATAACAACGATATCCAATAAACAACAACATAGTCATACTAATGGAAATCAATAGGCAACAATACATAACCGAAAAAGCGCATAACAGTGATATCCTATAAACAACAACATAAGCATACTACTAGAAATCAATAGCCGAAGTCAAAGGAGTCAAGCAAGTACGGAGTCAAGGCAACCCTAGATAGAACATCAAGTGCAAATATAATATAAACTAAGTAGCAACATAATCCTATCATCATGCACTAAAATCTAGAGAGTCAAAGAACCTATATACCTTCTAAGAATTTATCTAATCTTAGTCATACTATCCCACTAGTCCAATCCTAATACTAATCCAACAATTAAGAAGTAATTACCTAAAGAATAATGGTCTTTAAGGACACTCATAAATGTCCTTATAGTATATTTTTAGTGACACTAATATTTTATAAGCATCTACTAGTAATATTTAACAATTTACATCACAACAATAACTAGGCACGTATAATAGAATAGCAATCAATAACTATATGCTAACGATAAGCAAACAACTTAGAAACCAAAGGTCCAACAGGTATAGGATCAAAGCAGTTCTAGCAAGAATGCAAAGTGTAACTACAAGATAACCTAAGTAAACAATATATCCAATATAATCATGCATTAAATTCTAAAAAAAAAAGTCAAAGATCCATTCACCTTTGACTGTAGAGCATCCTAACTATCTTCCAATCTGAAGCTCTGTTTCTATTCTCAAATAGTGGAACAATCTTGCAACCCAACTCATAAAAGTAAGGGCAACAAACCCTTAAATTAACACATGCAACATCAACCTTAATTTCCTTCTTAGTCTTCTGATTGAAGCAGGTCGGACGATAGATTGATATTGCTTGCCTCAATTTCAATTCATGAGCAAGCCACAAGAGAACTTCTACTTTAGCACCCTTCTCTACACAGTTATCTTCTGAACCTGGATCTAGTGAACCAACACCATTAGCTCCGACTTGAAATTAACTTGAATAGGCTCATTCTCCATGATGATGTCATCCATGTCATCGTAATTAGGCATCTTCTATGCTGAGCCTAAGAAACGAATTTCCTGCCTTTCCCAATAGAATAGCTACAATTTGACGAAACAACACTTATTATGTCGTTAGGGTTTGTTTGGGAGGAGGTGAGGGAGAAGTAAGTAATGGAAGGGTGAGAATAAATAAGAAAGAAAAAAAAATTATCCCTGTTTGAAAAGAAGTGAAGGAAAGGAAGAGAAAGGGAGGGGAATGAGGGTGAATTTATACCCCTCCTCCTCACAAAAATTGAACTTTTCTTACACCCTAGGGTGTAAAACTACTTTCCCCTCCCCTTCATTCCCCCCCCCCCCCTCCATTACTTACACTCCCCTCCCCCTCCCAAACAAGGCCTTAGGGAAGGAGAACAACACCTCCCTGCTGCCCTCGATGATGCTCGCTCACATAAAGGAACAGGGGAGAAGGCGGCTCAGACGACTAGCGCTGGTAGAAACCCACAGGATGCAACAACCAGACGGCTTCGAGTGGCGCAAGTGTGGAGAGTGTCTGGCTGCTATAGCTCGCAACTCTCAGGCAGACGGCGGCAAGGATGAACGTCATTCAGGTCGAGACCAAACTCTCACGATCGGAAGGACGACACCGGCTCGTGGCTGAAGGCGAGGTTGGTCGCGGGGCGTGCAGCGCGTGCGGGGCGGCTGCATTGGCCGAGCTCACGGCGAGGTCGAGCTCACAACCCTCGGCCGCTGAAGGACGGGGGCATCGGAGTCACGTACGGGCCGAAGGCTGGCCGTGACGATGAATGCAGTAGAGAGGGCGACGGAATCTAGCCGCATGATGGCGAACGAAAGGGGGTTGTGGCGCGGTGGCGTGCGCGCGAGTCCGGTGGCTCCTTGGCTGGCCCAGAGGTGATGGCATGATCGAGAAGCGACGATCGGCTGGGCAAAGGAGAAACTGTGGCAGCGGCGGCTGGCCGCGTGACGGCAGGCGAAAGGGGAACCGCAACACAAAAAATCGAGAGGAGAAGAAAAAGCCTTCGCAAATTTGGGCGGCGACTGAAAGAAATAAATCCTAGATTTTAATAGTTAGACCTTAGGTTAATCAACTTAATTAACTTCTTAATTATAGTTAATCCAAACAGGTTCTATCCGGACCTATTTGAATTAATCAACCTTATATTAATAGACTTAATTAATGTTTTGGATAAAATAATTAGATTTAACTAAATCTAATAAAATTTTATCCCAAAATTATTGACTAAAATACTAATAAATAACTAATTCTCTTTTTATGAGATAATAAATAAATGTATTTTATTTATCACATTTTAAATTATACTATTATCATATTACATTAAATTAAATTTCTAATTATTATTTTTCGATATATTACATGAGATGTGCACTAAAATAATGAATATTTATTTATCAAATAAATAGTTATAAGGTGATTGTCTTATGACACCTCTCAAACATTACAAACTCTCATTTAGCCTAAAGTCAATCACCATGGTATCCAATCTCAGCCCATGATGTGACTCTCAAACTTAATTACTTTGTGATAGAGCCTTTGTCAAAGGATCCACTAGGTTTTTTTCTGTGGAAATTTTTTCGATTTGTATTTCTTTCCTACTGATGATTTCTCTTATCAGATGATATCACTGAAGCATATGTTTGGATCGTTAGTGAAACCTGGGTTCCTTTGCCTATGCGATAGCTCTAGTGTTGACACAGTAAATTGGTAATGCTTCAACAATGGATGGAACCAACCCAAGTTCGAAGATAAATTTCTTGATTCAAATTACCTCCTTTCCTGCTTTAGAAGCTGCAATATATTTTGTCTCCATGGTAGAATCGGCAACTGTGTCCTTTTTGAAACTTTTCCAACTCACTGCATCTCCATTCAGTGTGAATATATACCCAGACTATTTCTTAGAGTCATCCTTGTCTGTCTGGAAGCTGATATCTGTATACCCGCGTGTAACTATATCACCTCCTCCATATACCAAGAACATATCCTTAGTTCTTTTCAAGTACTTAAGGATTGCCTTGACATCCACCCAATAATTCATTCCTGGATCTGACTAGTATCTGATCGTGACACTCAGAGCATATGATACATCGGATCTTGTACATAATATAGTATACATAATAGATCTTATTGTTGGGTTTCCGACATCACGGCGAGTATGTGTTCGAACATGTTTCGTAAATATGTGCACAGCAGAAGAAATAAAAAGTAATAAATCTAATTTATTACAATACATACACCACACACATGCATAGTACAATATGTTGGTGCAATCGGCCCAGGTCATGATTGACCAGGACTCGAGTTTAACTCGAGTGATGTTTTGATGTTTGACAAAGTGGTTTGACATTGATGTCGGTTAATATGTTTTGGGGAGAGTGATTATACAATCGACCCAGGTTATAATTGACCAGACTCGAGTTTGACTCGAGGAAGACTTTGATGGTTGACTAGGGTTGACCATGTGCTTATGGGAAAGTCCAAGCATGGGTCTTGGCAAGGTAAAGTCCAAGTCATGGGTACTTGGCATGGAAAGTCCAAGTGGGACACTTGACATTTGGGAAAGTCCAAGTCTTGAGTACTTGGCACAAGGAAAGTCCAAGCATGGGTCTTGGCATGGAAAGTCCAACATGGGTTGGCAAGGGAAGTCCAAGCTTGAGTCTTGGCATTTGAGAAGTCCAAGGGGTTTGATATTGGCGGCGTAAAGTCCAAGCGGAGTCTTGGCGACGTAAGTCCAATGTGCCTTGGCGGTGTAGACACCGTTAGCATGACATAGCCGACGGAAGCACCTAGAGGCTAGCACGATGGATGAACAAGTCATGGATGACTTGGAGGGATCCGAGAGGCGTGAGGCTGATGGAGGTGGCTAGAAGGCTTAGGTCTAGGCTAAGGGTGGTCTAGCAAGTATGGGGGCACCATACTTGGGTTAAAACCTCATTTTTGAGGTTGACAGTCGACTGACATTATGGCTGGATTCATCGTGAGTCCACTGAGTTATTGCCGGTTTAGAGTAAAATGCTTTAGCGAATGATCGCTCATTGAGCGATCGGGTGTTGATGGCGATCGCTAAGGGTTAGCGATCGACCGATCCAATGTCGAGCCGAGAATGCTCCGTAGCCGAGCGATCGGCTCGGCAGCGATCGGCCGCTAATGTTGGCAAACGACTGCCAAGAGTCCCAATGGAACTTGTACGACCTGGATTGAGCCGTTGTCTCACGACAATGGCATCCGATCGGGGGACTTATGGCGATCGATAGGCGAAATCCACAACGCAAGATAAAAAGGGGAGCTCGTGGAGGATTTCATCATCAGTTCTTTGGGGGCTTTGGTGAGGCGATTTGAAGGCGATTTGCAGGTGCATTTCAGGGTCCTTCAAGCTCATCCAAGCAACCGACAAGCAAGCGCTCAAAACCCTAGTTTGTAAAGTGTTCTTTACATTTTTACTTGTATTTCTTTCATTTATTGTTGTAAACATTTATACGAGGTTTCTCCACCTCTGACTTGTTGTCGAGAAGGAGTTTATTGATTAGTGATTGCATTGGCGTCGCTAGAGCTCGTTAGAGCTCGATCCGTGGAGTAGGAACCGTGTGGTTCCGAACCACGTTAAATCTTCGTGTTATTGTGTTTGTGATTGTGTTTCGTTATTGTTATCATATATATATTCCACTGTGCTAACGAAACTTGTAGACACGAACACGCGATCGAATTCCATCTACGAATGGTCAAACGCTATTCACCCCCCTCTAGCGGCGTCAAATTTCCAACAAGTGGTATCAGAGCCCGGGGCTCTTCTACGAATTAACAACCCGGAGTCAAGACGCTAGAGGAAAAGATGGAAATCCAAGGACATTTGGGATGGGATATCAACACACCTATCCCCTATACCTTCTATGGACAAGAAGGGTTTAAGCAATGGAAGTCAAGAATTGAAGACTTCCTAATGATGAGGGACTTCGAAGAATGGTCTATCTTGATGGAGGGTTTTAGCTATCCAATAGGACCAAAGGGAGGATTCCTCAAGAAGAAGAAGTGGAGTGAAGATCAACTCCAAGCCTTCGAGAAAAACAAGAAGGTAATCAAATTCATTTTTGATTTAATTCCTAATGACCTCTTGTGTAGCCTAGGTGACTATGTGGATGCCAAGGAGCTATGGAGCGATTTGGCCAAACTTCATGAAAATCCATCATCAATCCAAGAAGAAGAAGAAGAAGAGGAGTGCTCACCCTCTCAAGCTCAAGCAAGCACATCCCCATCTAAAGAGCTTGAGGAGTCGGAAGTTGATAGG
The DNA here is from genome assembly GCA_025175895.1 of Wurfbainia villosa. NCBI lineage: Eukaryota > Viridiplantae > Streptophyta > Magnoliopsida > Zingiberales > Zingiberaceae > Wurfbainia > Wurfbainia villosa. The sequence goes on from CM045992.1 coordinate 3,530,014, forward strand.
GAGTCGACTTCCGGATCGGAGAAAGAAGAGGTGGAAGAGGTGGAAGAAGCATCCACCTCAAGGATTGAGGGGGAGGAGAGAACTTCCACACCGGAGCCGGAACAAATTCAAGAAGAAGTCTCAACCTTCGGGAGGAATGAAGAATCCACTCCAATCACCACATCCACCATAGGTAACTCAAACATATCAATTTGTAATAAAAATCATATCATATGTTTTGAGTGTAGAGAAGCCGGGCACTACAAGAGCAAGTGCCCAAAGAAGGTTAAGAAAGCTCCACCGGCACCAAAAGTCAAGGATGCCGATGCCCCAAGTCAAAAGAGCAAGGAGCATATCATATGCTTCAAGTGCAACTCAAAGGGGCATTACCGGAGTCAATGTCCTAGGGGGAGCAAAAAGACCCAAGAAGGAGCTATACATGTAGGGGGAGCCTCCAAGGCAAACCCTAAGGTATATTTCAATAATGCACCTTCTAGATTTAATAGTCAAAAGCATGCTAGGAATTTTAATTCCCTTGCAATTCATAAAGAGCATGCTAGAAGTAAGGAATTTTGCTTAGGTGCTAAAAATATTTACCTTAGGAGTAAGAAGAAATTTGGGACTAATGTCCCTAAAAATATTTTACCTAAGGAATCAATTAGGAAAATAGGAGAACATCTAGATCTAAATCCTAAATGGACTAGGCATATGCCTAGAAAGTCTCATGCCCATGGTTTAAATCAAAATTCTAAAATTGGAAAATTAGAATTAGAGAATCAAGTCTTGAGGTCAAGGCTTGAAAAACTTGAAAAGACCCTAAATAAGATACAAAATCAATTTAAAGGGTCTAGTGGTCAAAATCAAGGGTCCAAAAGTCAAAGTCAACACCTAGGACCTAAGAGTCAAAAATCAACAAAGGGCAAGCAAGGTTTGGGTCACAAACCTAAGCCTAAAGTGGCTTATCATAGTGTCCCATTTGACTATGGAACACAAACTAGGTCTAGGAAGACCAAGGTCAATAGGGAAGTCATCCCTAAGGTTGACCAAAGGTTGTGCCTAGTGGCTAGGGTTTCTAGGAAACCTAGGGTGGCCACTAAGAAGGTTGCAAGGGGAGTTACCCTTAGAGTCAACCTAGGTAAGACCCAAATGATCAAGGCTAACAAGCCTAGGAGGGTCATTAGGAAGGTATCTAGGGAGGTTATCCCTAAGGAATACCTAATTAACCCTAGGAGCTCAAATCGGTTTTGGGTTCCTAAGAGCGTGATTGATTCACGCTAAGATGGGTTTAGGGTGTGCCAACCTTGATTGGATGGGTAGTTAACTCAACCATGGTAAAGGTGGCACTTTAGGATATTTTCAAGGTTATGGTTACCTTGGAAATAGATTTGAATCAATATCCTAAAAGATTTTAGGATGTGCCAATGCACTTTTGAAATTAAGAAAAATCAATTAAATTGGCACAATTTAGGTTTAGAGGTTAGTGTGCCATTTTGGGTTTTTGGCACACTAGGGAGATTAGGTTAATATGGCAAAATATGATTAATCCCAACAAATGGCAATTAATATTAAAATTTAGGTATTATTATACCTATATATTTTATATGTCATGCTTTGTTTGCCATATAACATGTCATGACATCATGCTTACTTTTAATCATTTTATATGTCATGTTCATGTTTTAGGATTAAGGTTTTAAATGTCATGTGTTTTTAGATTTCATCTTATGCCATGACATCATGATTATGAGCATGTGCTTATTTATATCATTTTTAATGCCATAATCATTCATGCATTTAAGACAATTGGTTGAAATTGATTTAAGGACTATGACATAACTTGAAGTCCCATTTATAAGGGAATCAAGTAGGGTTGCCTAGGAAATGCATGAAACCCTAGATTAGGATGAACAAAACTCACATCTCACATTAAATTGACATGTATGTGTATTTTATACACCCTAGATACATGTGAGATGCTAGGATATGAGTTGAGTTCAAGGTGCATAGGTTTTGCATCTAGATGAACTCAAACTCATCTTATATGATTAGTGGATCATTAGGAAAGCTTGTGTACAAGTCATGTGTATAGAGCCCAAGGAATATGATCCAAGACATGGTTTTGAAATCATTTTAAAATCAATTTAGAAAACCTTGGTGAAGTCTATCTTTTGATAGCAATCACCATTGATAGAGTTGATACAAAATAGGGCCAAAACATTGAAAATTTCAATGGTTTTGAGTTTTGTATCAAACTCACTATTTTATGGGTAAAATAATTTTAAAATATTTTTCACCCATTGTAATGACTATAAGTAATATACGTATCAAATTTTATGATTTTTCAAATTACGTAGAATTACTTATGCTTTTTCAAATCTCGATTCTGATAGCTGAAATTCGAAAATTTCAGTTTATCGATCGATCACCTGCTTGGTGTCGGTCGTCGATATGGGTGTGATCGATGATTCTTGTCAGAGTCGATCGAGTCTGATTTCAGGTTAACAAGGTTTGTTTAGCCCGTGTTCAGCTATGGAAAAGGTTCCTAACTACTCCTAACCCTAGGATATGCTTTGGGAAGCATGATGAAGGGTGAAAATCCATTGGATATGGATTAGGAGAGGTGTTTAGGGTTTGTATCAATTTTAAGGTGTTGGAAAGTTCAATGTTGAATTTCTAACCTTAATTTTGATGGCTTAGAGTTCCTATTGGCTTAGGGACTTCCCAAGGACATTGTTGGTGCAATGGTCAAGGGGGAGCAAGCCTTTAGGGGGAGGTATCCATCTTGGGATGATGGATGTGTTTTTCTCCTTGAAGAGGAGAAGTTATTGGGAGAGTATCATCAATTGGGAAAATTGATGGGAATTTTTTATACCCAATTTGGAAATTGGAAGAGTGAATAGGATTTTCTCTCTTGAGTGATATGAGACTTATCACTAGGAAGATTGTAGGCATCCTAGGTATTTTTAGACCAAGGGGGAGATTGTAAGATCTCATTGGGACATGAGACATTGACCTCCTTGGAGAGAAGACCTTTTTGATGTTAGTCAAAAAGGGGGAGAAGAGTGTTTTGGGGAGAAGGTTAAATTACCAATTTGGAAAATTGGTAAGTGATTTTGAGTTAGGGGCCTAACTCAAGGTTTGTTTTTGTCAAACATCAAAAAGGGGGAGATTGTTGGTGCAATCGGCCCAGGTCACGATTGACCAGGACTCGAGTTTAACTCGAGTGATATTTTGATGTTTGACAAAGTGGTTTGACATTGATGTTTGACATTGATGTCGGTTAATATGTTTTGGGGAGAGTGTTTATACAATCGACCCAGGTTATAATTGACCAGACTCAAGTTTGACTCGAGGAAGACTTTGATGGTTGACTAGGGTTGACCATGTGTTTATGGGAAAGTCCAAGCATGGGTCTTGGCAAGGTAAAGTCCAAGTCATGAGTACTTGGCATGGAAAGTCCAAGTGGGACACTTGGCATTTGGGAAAGTCCAAGTCTTGAGTACTTGGCACAAGGAAAGTCCAAGCATGGGTCTTGGCATGGAAAGTCCAACATGGGTTGGCAAGGGAAGTCCAAGCTTGAGTCTTGGCATTTGAGAAGTCCAAGGGGTTTGATATTGGCGGCGTAAAGTCCAAGTGGAGTCTTGGCGGCGTAAGTCCAATGTGCCTTGGCGGTGTAGAGACCGTTAGCATGACATAGCCGACGGAAGCACCTAGAGGCTAGCGCGATGGATGAACAAGTCATGGATGACTTGGAGGGATCCGAGAGGCGTGAGGCTGATGGAGGTGGCTAGAAGGCTTAGGTCTAGGCTAAGGGTGGTCTAGCAAGTATGGGGGCACCATACTTGGGTTAAACCTCATTTTTGAGGTTGGTAGTCGACTGACATTATGGTTGGTTCGACTGTCGTGAGTCGACTTGAGTTATTTGCCGATTTAGATGGAAATGCTCCGGCGATCGCTCATTCGGAAGCGATCGGCCGGTGTCGGCGATCGATCGGCGTCGCGATCGGCGGCCCGATCAATGTCGAAACCGAAGCGCCGTAGCCGTAGCGGCCGATCGGCTTCTGTCGGCAGCGATCGCCAAGAGTCCGTTGGAACTTGTCCGAAGCGTGGATTGAGCCGTTGTCTCACGACAGCGTGTGGCATTAGTCGATTGGGACTTATAGCGATCGGTGATAAGTGAAATCGGCCAGACACAAGATAAAAAGGGGAGCTCGTGGAGGATTTCATCATCAGTTCTTTGGGGGCTTTGGTGAGGCGATTTGAAGGCGATTTGCAGGTGCATTTCAGGGTCCTTCAAGCTCATCCAAGCAACCGACAAGCAAGCACTCAAAACTCTAGTTTGTAAAGTGTTCTTTACATTTTTACTTGTATTTGCTTGTATTTCTTTCGTTTATTGTTGTAAACGTTTGTACGAGGTTTCTCCGCCTCCGACTTGTTGTCGAGAAGGAGTTTATTGATTAGTGATTGCATTGGCATCGCTAGAGCTCGTTAGAGCTCGATCCGTGGAGTAGGAACCGTGTGGTTCCGAACCACGTTAAATCTTCGTGTTATTGTGTTGTTGATTGCGTTTCGTTATTGTTATCATATATATATTCCACTGTGCTAACGAAACTTGTAGACACGAACACGCGATCGAATTCCATCTACGAACGGTCAAACGCTATTCACCCCCCTCTAGCGGCGTCAAATTTCCAACACAACATGTGTAGACTTAATCGTAGTTTCAAATTTTACAATAAAAGGAAATTATTCTACGTATACCTGACGTATCACGTGTAGTGGGAAAGGCATCAACCGGAGCGACTCTCGCTAGAATGGCCTCTATCCGTATCCACGCCGAGTATCATCGGGATGACTTCACAAAGCCACGAGCCTCGTCTTCGTATGAGTCACTAGCCTCGTGTCGAAGACGAAGTGATCGAGAGAAGATCACAATCCGAATCAAAATTCGGATTAAAAAATGAGTCCCCAAAACTCGCTTCTCCGGAGAGGTATTCGTCAACCATTTGACGAATCCTTCGTCCTCCACCTATGAGGGTTATCGGAGATCGAATCCCCGGCAAGGTAGCCACTGTCGGAGCTCCAAACGTCGTCCAAACGATGCTTTGACACGAAGGGAGGAAGCTGTCCAAAATTCTAGACAGATTGGTGGAGGGGTTGCACCAGCCCAAAGAGGATGGTTGGCCGCTCCTTGGTCACCTAAGCCAAGGGAAGTCTCCGGAGGGTCGTCGGAGGATCGCCGGTAGGAGCTCGGACGCCGGCAACAGCTTGGACGACGGCACAAGAGCTGGGCGGCAACAAAGGTTGGGAGGCAACCTTGTTGGGTGGCGGCACAAGAAGAAGAGAGGGAGGGGACGACACAAAAATAGGATTAGGTTTTCACAAAACCCTTAAGCCCTGTTTTTATAAAGATCATATTCTCCTAACAGTTATTTGTTCATAATCAAAAACCCATTAACCCGCTCCATTAACTTAATTTAAAATAAACTGAACTGAGTTGGTCTATTTTAAGTTAAAACGAACCGAACTAACTTTGGTTCATTCGTTTAAAACAAACCAAACCCCTTCGATTTATTCTTCACCATCAGATTAGAACCAAACTAATTTGGTTCATCCATCATATCTTCATAAGACACGACCCATCCACGCTTCCATTGTGACTGAAATGATTTCATGTTCGATCCTTGTTTGGTCCAACCAAACCTAGTTTCTCTCGGTCTGAGAATCTCATTCTCAAGCTCGTTTTAAATCCTTCGGACTACGCTCGTTGAGCGTGTGACTAAATAGGTTCTCGATTTATGTCGGTCGTCTATAATTAACTATTAATTATAGAACGATCATGAGTGACACCTAGTAGTACATCATGATCCCCAATTAACCAAAAGATCAACGGTTGATCCAGAACTATTTCTGAAACCCTTCAGCAGCTACAATGAATCGTGCCCCATTCCTTTCACTCATCTTATACCCACTTGGTTTAGGACATGGTCTATAGTGTCAGTCCCCACTAGGTTGACTATGTCACACCTAGCCCAAGTATCATTTCCTCGTCCTACGGATTCTAGTTACTGCACATGTATCCAAGAGTACCTTACTCTAAACACATAATGCTTTGGCCAAAGACTTTAGTAATAATCCGATGAGAGGCCATGGGTATACATCTCCTCGCAAGGAGTGGTGAATCCTTTATAGGCTATTCAAACACCTTCGATCACTTCGACTTATGCTCAATCATCCCGGGTCCACATCTCCTCAAAGATGCTTGCTTAAGATGTCAAAGTATAAGTCTACATGACCAAGATGACTTGAATACCGCAAGTCAAAGGAACATCGCACTTAAGATGTAGTAAGAACTTCATTGACATATCTATATATGCAGAGAACCATATGAAGTTTTACAGCTGGTCACTCCAATGAACTAGTTACCATAACTAGCATCCACGATTAACTCTGGACATCATAATGTCTCCAGCCAGTGAGAATCAGCTGCTTGGATACACCAAGGAGTATACCTCGTGCTAGTCTCAACAAAATTGATGGGGTCCAAATCCATCAATTCATCGACTAGGGACAATTCTGATACATCACAATTACACATGTAGAGATACTCACTAGTTGTGATCCAATCATAAATTCTCTCATGCTGTGAATCGTATCGTGGACATTCAGTAATGAGTTTAATATCTAATCAAATACATGAAAACATATATACTCAAATAGTGAATCTTCATTTATCATATAAATGGTTCAATCATAAGGCAATTACTTTAGGACATCTCTCATATATTACTAACACTTATTGCAGAATCATAAGGAATCTTATTCATGCAAATTCACTCGTCTTCTGTGCGGGGACACATACACTTTGAAAGGCGAATCACATATATCATGGGTATATGACCTTTCTTAGATTCAGACATGCTAAACCGTTTTAGTACTCTATCTATATATATAGACTGCGAAAGACCAAGCAACCTTTTCGATCTATCTCTACAAATCTTAATCCCGATAATGTAGGTCACTTCTCCCATGTCTTTCATGAAGAATATTTTGGATAACCAAATTTTGACTGACTGTAAGTTAGATATATCATTTCCTATGAGCAATATGTCATCTACATATAATATTATGAACACGATCGCACTCCCACTAACATTTTTGTACACACAAGGTTCGTCAGAATTTTGTGAGAAATCAAACTCTTGATCACCTCATCAAAATGGATATTCCAACTCTTGGATACTTGCTTCAGTCCATAAATGAATCGTTGAAGCTTTCATACTTTGGTTTTGTCAAACGATGTGAAACCCTCGGGTTGTATCATATACACATCCTCATGCAGATTTCCATTAAGGAAAGCTATTTTCACATCCATCTGTCATATCTCATAATCATAATGAGCTACTACGGCCAGGAGTATCCAAATGGATTTAAGCATGACAACTGGTGAGAAGGTCTCGTCATAGTCAATACCTTACTTTTGACGATAACCTTTTGCTATAAATCTAGCTTTATAGATAATCACATTACTATCCATGTCAATTTTCTTCTTGAAAACCCACTTGCACCCAATAGGCGTGATACCTTCAGGTGGATCCACAAAGTTCCAAACTTGGTTTTCATACATGGAATTCATTTCCGATTTCATGGCTACCAGCCATTTATCCTTTTCTGAACTTTTCAGAACTTCTTCGTAACTAGTAGGTTTCTTATCCTCAATGAGTAACACATCATTAGATTCATTTACAAGAAATCCATATCTCTCAGGAATCTTATGTGATCAACCAGATCTGGAAGAGGTGGTGTAATGATAGGTTCAGTCATTATCTCATCATCATGAATAATCCACTATGGTTCCGATATAAGCGTCTCTTTAGTGTCTATTGGAGTTTCTTGAACTTCCTCAAATTCAAGCTGACTCCCACTGTTTTCTTTCAAGAGAAACTCTTTCTCTAGAAATACAGTATTCTTTAAAACAGACACCTTTTGTTCTAAGGGATGATAGAATTGGTAACCCCTTATTTCCTTAGGGTATCCAATAAATAGACACTTATCAGACTTAGCATCTAGCTTGTCTGATGTAGCCCTTTTCACGTAAGCAGGACATCCCCATGTCTTCAAATAAGACAACTAGAGTTTCTTACCAGTCCATATCTGATATAGAATAGTAGAAACTGCCTTAGTCGGGACTCTATTCAACAAGTGAATAGTTGTCTCAAGTGTGTAACTCCAAATGAATTTGGGAAGGCTTGCATGATTCATCATCAATCTCACCATATCCAACAAGGTTCGATTTTGCCTTTTCGATACACCATTATGTTGTGATGTATAAGGCGGAGTTCATTGAGACAATATACCATTGTCCCTTAGATAATCCTGAAACTCTTGGCTTAAGTACTCGCAACCTCGATCGAATCAAAGTATCTTAATACTTTTACCAAGTTGTTTCTCTACTTCATTTATGAATTCTTTGAACTTTTCAAAGACTTTAGATTTATATCTCATAAGATATACATGTAGGAGATTTGAGGCCGCTAGAGGGGGGGTGAATAGCGTCGCGCTCGTTCGATAATGGAATTCGTTGCGTTTGTCTCTAAAATTTCGTTAGCGCAGCGGAAATAGAAGTAATACAATAACGAAATATGACAAACACAACAAGAACACAAGTATGTAATGTGGTTCGGAACCGCACGGTTCCTACTCCACGGATCGGGCTCTAAAAGCCCTAGCAATGCAGACACGCACTACTAATCACAATAACTCCTTCTCGACACAAGTCGAAGGTGGAGAAACCTCGTACAAACGATCTTACAACAGCAAGAATGAAATACAAGCAATATACAATGCAAATATGAAAGACAAGTAAAGAAAGAACTTTACAACACTTGTTTTTGATTGCTTAAATGCTTGGTTGCTTGCTTGCACTTGGAGACCTGATTTACAGCAACAAATCTCTCCAATAACTCTCAAGAATCGGATCCGTTTTTCTCCATCATGAGCTCCTTTTATAGCTTCAACCTGTGCTGAAAAATGTCGATCAGTCGACTGCTTGGGACCATCAGTCGACTGATCACACTGTTGCTGTGAGACAACGATGTAATCCATGCTGGAAAAATCTAACGGCTAGGACATCAGTCGACTGATCATGAGCATCACGATCGCCATCCAGCGTCGAGTGAGACTCCATTGCCCTGTCCTGAAAGACACGATCGATCACAAGATCACGATCGTCATCAATCACATGACCCCATGGCAATCGATCGCTAGGTAATTTTCGCTAAACCCTAGTTGACTATGCCACCGACCTATTGCTCAATGACGCACACCAAACATGAGGTTTTAGCCCAAGTATGGTGCCCCCATACTTGCTAGACCACCCTTAGTCTAGACCTAAGCCTTCTAGCCACCTCCATCAGCCTTACTACGCCTCTCGGATCCCTCCAAGTCATCCATGACTTGTTCATCCATTGCGCTAGGCTTCAGGTGCTTCCATCAGCTATGTCATGCTAACGGTGTCTACACCACCAAGGCACATTGGACTTACGCCGCCAAGACTCTGCTTGGACTTTACGCCGCCAACCATTGGACTTATGATGCCAAGACTCCTGCTTGGACTTTACGCCGCCAATATCAAACCCCTTGGACTTCTCAAATGCCAAGACTCAAGCTTGGACTTTCCCTTCCAACCCATGTTGGACTTTCCATGCCAAGACCTATGCTTGGACTTTCCCAAATGTCAAGTGTTCCACTTGGACTTTCCATGCCAAGTACCCATGACTTGGACTTTCCATAATCACATGGTCAACCCTAGTCAACATCAAAGTCTCTCCCAATGTCATGTCATAAATCTTTTCCGATAAACAATCTCTCAACATCAATGATACTTAATGTCAAACATCAATGTCAATTTACTTTTTCAAACATCAAAACATCTCCTCGATCAACCTCAGTCCAATCCTGTCCCACAGACCAACAATCTCCTTTGATGTTCATAAAACAAACCTCAAAGTTAGACCCTAATCCTAATTCTCACCAATTTCCAAATCTAATTTATCATTTTCTCCTTTGACATCATCAAAAAGGTTATCTCCAAAGGTCATGTCTTGCTCCTAACAAGATAAATCTCCTTTGCCTAAAAAAATAACAAGTTGATCTTCCTAAATTTGATAAGTCTAACACTCACAGAGGCAATCCTATATGCTCCCCAATTTCAAATTGTCTCTCAAAATCATTTTCCTTATGAGAAAAAATATCATCCATATATGAAATTTAATTGCTGATATCATATAAATCTGAAAATCAAAATATTTTAACCATTAAAATAAGGCAAAGTTCAAAACTTTAATTTTAAATTTGATCTATCTTAACATTAATCCATATCAATGGATTTTCACTTTATAATGTTACTAAAGATATTATTGGCTCTAGAGATCTTAATCAAAATTTATCAAGATAAACAAACCTTGTTTTTAATCAGATTAGTGATAAAATACATGACATTTACATAAGATGACCACAACGGATGATAATCAAATTATTTCAATTATCAATCAATTTTAAAATCTCACATATTATCTAAGATATCAAAATACATCATGAAATCTGATCATAAATGATCATATATAATCTAAAAATCTTAAAATATTTTAAATTAAAATAAGATGACAAATGATATCAAAAATAAATTTAATGATCATTATGATCAATATAATCTAAACAATCATGACATCAAAAATAATCATGACAATTTTATAAATGATTTTTAAATGTTTCAAAACATTTTAACCATACTACAACAAATATCCTAACATCTAGCTTTCTTCATGATCTATACATCAAATAGAGTTTAGTTCATCTAGACACTAATAACTAATCTAACTTATTATCCTAACATCCTCACATATTATCTAAGATGTCACACACATCATCCAATTTAGATGTGGTAGTTAGATTCTGGTCCATCATAAATACTCTGATCCCATAAATGACCAAGTCATGCAGTCTTAAATCAATTTAATCTATGCTGTGATCATGGATTGATATCATTCATCGCATATCCATGATCGCGCTATAAGATATGATATAATCTCAAACTGCATCTCATAATCTCTGACATGAATGTTAATGATAAGATAAAACTATGCATGATAATACTTTTCCTCCAATACATAATCAAACACATAATGAAAACATGTTCAATGCAATTTTATATCTAGTCTAGATATCCAAAAGAGATGGGAGGTTGAATCTCACCTCACAATAAAAAAAACAATAACAAATATTTCTAGTCTAATCATTCAGGCGGAGAGGAGGTTGATCAAGGTCCAAAGCTCGATCATGCATCGAAATATGAACCTGACAAAATATGCAGAGTGAGGAGTACAAAGCTCGCGCATAGGAGTGAACTCTAAGTCGTAAAGAAAGGATCAAAGAGCATCATCGCATCTGTCTTCAATAAGATGATTATGATAAAATTATGATTTTTAGTAAGTAGAGTGATACGAATTTCTTTGCAAGTGAGGAAATGAGATCGTACCATGCACCTTCAAGAGAATGCAATGATATACAATGACTTCATGAGAGTAAATGATTCATAATGAATGAAAGATTATATGAAATGTACCTAAAAATTATACTTTCGGATTGAGGATATGAAATACAATGACATGAAAAGTAATGAGATACATAATGAGAATGAAAAAAGAGAGGAGAGGTAGATGGCTAGATTAGAGTAATTGAGAAGGCTAACAACAACTTGAGTAGATCGAGGAGAGCTTGTGGGAAAGTGAGTCGGGCGAGGTTGGAAGAAGCTAGGAGTGGAGTAGTCAAAGGCCGAGAGGCGGATCGAAGGAGAAAAAAGAAGATCAAGAACGGCTTATAATTGGCGACTCACATCGGAGTGACTAATCATGGTCGCGGCATGATCATCGCCTCAAGTCAGAGCCGGAGTCCCGCATACGATAAACATCTCATGAGTGATAATATGATACAAAGCCATACATCACCCAACACGATAACAAAACTACACATAATAAATTGGCCTCGGGCCATCAATCAAAATTCAATCTAGACTTACCGCCATTTAGGATCAATATGAATCAATCAAAATATAAATCAAAGGACACAAACACAAACTCACAAGTTAACAAAAAAAATCCTAAAAAAAAAATACCATTCGATGATATGAAAATCGACATCATAAAAGCGGAGATCACGAGCGAAAACCCAATCTCAAGCATCCGAGATGAGAGATTAGGGCGGGAGAGAAAAGGAGGGAGGAGGAAAAAGGGTCGGGGGCCGAGAGAGAAAAAGCGCGAGAGGAGGCGAGAAGAAGAGAGAGAGAAGAGAATGGAGAGAAAAAGATCAAAGAGTTGTCGAAGGATGAGAGAAAAGAAAATGATCGTCCAAAAGAAGAAGAAAGATCTCAGTGCCTAGGTGAAAAAAATGAAAACCTCAAAAAGAATCATAAGTTTAAATTGCCTATATTAATAAAATCCAAAAAAATCCCAGTAAAAATTATAGGAAATCCTAAAAAAAAAATATATTCTAGGATTATCTTTAAAATATCAATAAAAATAATTTAAATATAAAAAAAAAATTAAATTCAAATAATAAAAAACCACAAATCCTAAAATGTATCTAGTAAGAGATACCACAAAGAAAAAACCTCCATTTAGTCCAAATTTCCTCTAAGTTCCCCAGATCCCAAGTTATCCAGACCTTGAACAAGGTAAATCTTATTGAGCTTCTCCGACTCAACCTCTCGTTCATTATTACACGCCATTACAGCCTTTCCCACAGGATGAAAAACGAATGAGGAAGCTTCATCCGATCAAAAGAATCTAATAATAGAGCAGTCAAATCTTCACCTTTTGGTTTCTCATGAGGGAGAGATCACACGATGGACTCGAGATTGCCTCTCGATTTATCCTCAGATAGAGGCCTCTGTTAACTCTCTGGATTCTAGCCTCTCCTCAATGATACAAATGCTCAAAAGCCATTTGATATCCTAGATGTGGATGTCTGTAAATCCATAAAATTATGATTCCTAAAATCCAAAATCCTCAACAAATGTGTATCCAAATGGCCAATGAAATAATACTAAATCGATTTAAAGATTCTCCTAACTACCAAAAAATCATCCCATCCTACTCAAATGATCTCATAAAATCTCAAGCGATCTATCGGTCTTCGAATCGCTAAGAAATGCGGATTTGGTTATCGGTCCGACTTCCCAAATACTTCCAATCGTCGGTGCCTAAATAACTAAAATCTATCTCACTTCCTTTTTGAATCAGAAGCCTCTTAAACTAATGCAACTGGAAACCATTATCGGAGTCACGGTAGAGTCCATCTACCGTCAAAATCCACTCCACCACATCGGCATGGAGGCTAGCCCCAAACTTGTTACAACCGCCCATGTAGTTATGGCTTATCTACTTGATCCTTTAAGCTACTTGTAAGCTTAGGATACGTCTTATTCAATAGCATCGGAATCACTCCAATCCCCGAAATGATGCATCCATATACACTACCCTTCCATCCACACCAGAATGATTAATCAACACTGGCATAAAAGTCAACCATCGTCTGAGCCCTGAAACTAGTTTCACAAGCTTCAGATTAAGTAAATTCCATCACCTTCCTGGTTCACCAGTCAGCAATGTAGTACTGCTAGAACATCCTATCCATATATATAGTAATAATCAAATCACTACCAGGAAACCACCATCTATGGTGGCCGAGTGTGCAACTCCAACTACCACAACTGATCCAATCGTGTATAGAATATACGACTTCCCAAATCCCTGGACTACTAAGTCGTCAATAAGTCTAATAAGATAATCAAAAGCTCATACAATTCATACCACGTATGAAATTGTCGTCGCTATACAACTGCATTCTCTTTACTCTAGGCTGATGATATAACAACCATCACAACGACAATGATAATTGTATGACACCATGTCACTACAATATCATCACACCAGTCACAAATCAATCCTAGAGTATACACAGGTATCCTATAGCTGATCTAAATAGATCCTCTATCCACAATGAAGGATATTCATTTCCTTCCACAACTACCGTATTCTATCATCGATAATCGATGCATAACCTCAAAGGTCCATCTCTCTTTTAACAAAGAGTTCCGGATCTTCTCTAGGAAAATACTGGGACAGATAAATATTCCATCCAACACCTCCTATAATAAGGTAAAACGATCTTTCATCGTCTTGACCAATATAGGCATACTCGCCTTATCCATAATCAAATCACTATTAGTAGGGACTGATATTCTCTGAGGGTTTACTCCTTGTCCTTCCGATTGGTGGCTAGCAGGTCAAATCCCTAGCTTCCTAATTCGACATCAGTCGGCACCTCTAAAGAGTCCGTACTTCTGAAACCATCGTTAGGTTCCGCAAGGTCAATATGTCATCGACCTCGTCCCCGACCATTAGTAGGGCAATTTCACTAAGTCAATACTTTTCCTAACCACTAAAGTGCAGTAACCACTAAAGACAATACTTTTCCTATAGCTCAGAGATATCCTTCAGCTTGTATGATCCCAAAACACGAGAATTCCCCAAAATCCAAGGAAAAGAAAATCCTCAAAACACAAACCCCACAAACCAAAATCGCAAACCAATAAAATTGTCACGTCCTGGAAGCATATCCGTCATCCAAATGACAAAGGAGCCCCTTAGTGAAAATATTCAGAAATACCTGGACCAGATCTGATAAAAATCTCGAAATAATAATAGAAATATAAATATTTTATTAACTGCATGCATGCACGACTAAACATATATCAATTAAAGTAAAATAGTTTTCTGACACCAAATCAAATTACATCAAAATCCAAAGTGCATAAACAAAATACAATACCGATAAAGTAAATAAAGCGGCATCCCGATGATGCAGGGAGATAAGCACGGCAAGGAACTCTCTGAGCGACACAAATGTAGGTCAATAGGATACGTCCTCCATCAGTTAACCTAGAGGATAAGTGAGGAGGGGGTAAGTACAACCACTCAGTGGATGGATAGACAATAGTGCATACTCATAATGCACATAATGGAAGTTAAAGGAAACAACTAGAGTAACCCAACCCTCAGAGTACCAATATCAGTCTACAACTAACCTGATCAGCAGTATACTAAATATACCCGCAACATACACAACCACTGCAACAAGCAGTGCACATCCAGATACCACGACAAAGCCTCGTGGCTCTCGAGGTAATACAAAGGGAACTATCTATGAGCTACCGCGAACGGAACTCGTGGGTCGACAATCAATAGCACTGTCTACGTGCAACTACATGTTACCACGAATGGGACTCGTGGATAGACAGACAGTATATAGATATCTAGTTATCGACTGCATGCACTAGCATACTACCACTAATAGGGGCGTGCATAGTCGATTATCCTAGGTTGTTAAGCCTAGGGTTATCCAATACATCCAGCATGAAACGACTTTCAACGTCGACAAAGATCATCGATCTATAATTAAACCCATTGTGGCGGTCAAGCGAGGGTTTCAATACCTCTAATACGAAATGTTTACCAAAGCCGGTAAAGATCATCGACTTATTAATAAATAAGTCGAGATGGTTAAGTCTAGGGTTCCAACCCTTCTAACATGATCGATTATCAAAGTCGATAAAAATCACAAGTCCACTAACAAACACATCGATACGATTGCTCATAAGGTTTCGTCCCAGCCAACAGGAAACACCTATCAAGGCCAATAAAGACAACAAATCTACTAACAAGCCCGTCAAGAGGGTTAAGCCTAAATTATATCATCCTACCAGTTCAATCATGCATGCCCCAACCTGCTACCACGAACATATCTCGTGGGTACTTAAGACGAAAAGTAGCTATCTAGCTACAGGCGTAATAGGAATCCGATTTTCACCAACTCCGAACGAATAACGCAAGAATATAACCTTGCAGTAGGTCATCTCAACCATGATTGGGAGGCATGATTGACCACAAATATATAAAGCACTTACCTATAGAGAGACTCTACTGCAGACTCTCTCTCAACCAAGAATGGGGGATATAGTAAGGATTAATCGCATCCTAACCATATGAACTCTACTAGTCCGATCACCATATCACTGAAACAGTAAATGGATAACCATATATCATTAAGCACATCTGGGTTATTACGCCTAGGGTTCAACTAATGTTGTTTCATTCCTGAGATCCGCTCCTACAGAATAACCTCATATAAGTTATTCTACCTCTACTAGTCTTAATCATGGTATCCACTGCAAAAACACACAACCATATAAACATATAACACACTGTCTAATAAACGACAGCATAGCCATCCTAATAGAAATCAATGGCTGAAATTAATTAGGGTATAACTAAAGGGTCATGCCAGAACAAAGTCAAGGCAATACTCAATAAAGCATCAGGTGCCTATATATACCCTAAACTATGTAAGCAATGTAATCATATCATCAGGCACTAGGATCTAGAGAGTCAAAGAACCTATATGTATACCTTCTACGAATTCATCCATCTTAGTCATATTATTCAACTAGTCTAATCCTAATACTAGTCCAAAAATTTAGAGGTAAACATCTACCAATAATATCTAATCATTTATATCACAATGATAACTAGCTACGTATAGCAGTAATAGCAATTAATAATCATATGCTAACGATAAACCAACAACCTAAAAATCTAACAGTCTAACAGATATAAGGTTAAAACAATACTAGACAAAACATGATACCACGACATAACCAATATAACCAATACAAATATGCACTAAATCTAGAAAATTTTCTAGAATTTATTCATCTGTTAACCGTCTAGAGATGTCTTGTTGCCGCCAAATCCCCCATATTGACCTCGTCAATAATACCTCGAATTTTCGAAACATAAAAATCGTCGAAAATCCGTACAACTCTGAAAATACCCCAGTTAACATGCCAAACATGGCGAACTCCGAAAACCCAAAGACCCAAAGACCCTAAGGAACTCGGAATCTGGCTCTGATACCAATAAATTGTCACGCCCCGGGGGAGTCCCCGCCAGACGAAAATCCGACAGCATCTCCTCTGTATGGGGGACAATATGGAACTTGCATACAAGGCCTACATAGCCACTATACATCGGTCAACACGACCGGAACAAAAACTACACACGCAGATAATAAATTGGCCTCAGGCCATCAATCCAGATAAATAACAACAGTCTACTATATCTAGACTTACCCCTTCTGCCATCTGAGCAACAATATACAACCAAACCAATCGAATAGTCTATAAGGACACAACAAATATCTCCAAATCTCCACAAGTACATAACCAAAACAAAAACAAATCCTACACACTTCATCTAGTTAAAAACCAAAACCATAAGACCAATAAAACCTATTCATTTCGACGAGGGGGATTGGCAGCCTTCTGCTTCAGCGATAATGTCGTCGTCCAGATCACGCAAAGCGATCGGTGAGGTCCCAGATAAGAGGCACCAAGGGAACCACCCGCCGGAGCATTCAACCGTCGTCGACTCAACCTCCCTGCTGTGCACGCTTGTCGTCTCATCCACGGGGCGTCGAGGGGTTCCGTCGCCACCTTCTGTCGCGAGGAGAAAAGGGAGAGAGGAGGAAGAGGGAAGGGTCGACGGCTGAGGTTGCGAGAAAGAACGGGGAGATTGCAAGAGATTGAGTCGCGCGGAGAAGTTGTCACGACGAAGAGATGAGTCGGGTGTCGTGTGTGACGGAGGAAAGAAAGAAACCGTCGGGTGCGGTGGGGAAAAGGGGCCGGGGAAGATAATGAAACCAAAACACAACTGGGAAACAAAATAGGCGCGGCTGCGACCACGCTCGGGAAAAAGAAAAGGCTCGAGTTACCCTTAGGTTTTTAGTTAACACATTAACCCCTCAAAATTGATATTTCAAATAAGCCCTCCAAAAGCCTATTTATTTTATCCCCGTAAAAATCTCGTACAAGCTCCGTTTAAATCCAGAAAAATTCTAGAAAAATTCCTAAAATTCTCCAAAAATTCTGAAATAATTCCTAGGATTATTTTTCCTAAATTTTGGCCAATAAATTTAATATTTTAAATTTCAGTATTTAACATTCTGTATCGTATTCTGAATATCACGATCGATGTTGGTCATCATTGGACGATGTGATCATCACTCGATTGACGTCACCACTAATTGATGATGATCCTTCGCCACTGATGAACAAGACTACCATTCGGCCGACCGATGTATCCTATCACGATCGATGATACAAACAATGAGTCCCGAAACAAGACTGATCACGATCGTATCATGCTAGTAATAAATGATCGATAAACCGTATTAGTCGATCGATCTCGAAGTGAATTTCGATTTCTTCACTCAATTTGTTTCATTTTATCATGTTTACTCTTGTATGTCGAATATATTAATGTTATGCTTATATTCATGCATTTGTTAATGTATTTTGATATTTTATTTCATTTTAGCAAATATTAACATCTAATGGTTTTAAAATCCTAACATCTCACCCTTTCTAAGTGTTGAAATACACAATCAAGGTAAAAGACTTGTTTTGTGAGATGCAATCCACCCTAGACATTCCTTCCATGCAAACACATGGTGAAACACATGAAGCATGGTAAGTGCAAGACATCAAGGTGTGTGGCACTTGAGTATCACTCTTGATGTAACTTCTACACCTTAAAAACACTTCTCTTGATACATTAATTCCTAAAGTGTGCCAAAGATCAAAATGACACACTATGACCTCTAAATCTAGATTGTGCTAATTTTATTGATTTTTCATGATTTCAAAAATATATTGGCACATCCTAAAATCTTTTAGGATAGAATATCAAACTTATTTCCAAGGTATCCATAACCTTGAAAATAACCTAACATATCAACTTTGCTATGGTTGAGTTAACTACTCATCCAATCAAAGTTGGCACATCCTAACCCATTTAACATGAATCAATCACACTCTTTGGAACCCAAAATCTATTTGAGCTCATTGGATTAATTAGGTATTCCTTAGGGATAACCTCCCTAGATACCTTCCTAATGACCCTTCTAGGCTTATTAGCCTTGGTCATTATGGTCTTGTCATGGTTAACTTAGGGATTGCCTCTCTAATAACCTTCTTAATGGCTTCCTTAGGTTTCTTAGAAACCCTAGCCACTAAGCACACACTATGGTTGGCCTTAGGAATAATTTCCCTAGAGACCTTGGTTTTCTTAGATCTAGATTTAGTTCCATAATCAAATGGAACATTGTGATAAGTAGGCATTACTTTCTTAGACATAGGTTTGTGACCCAAACATTGTCTCCTAGATGATTCTTGCCTCTTACACCCTTTTTGTTGACTTCTAGATCCTAGAGTTTGACACTTTGACCCTTTAAATTGATTTTGCATATTTGCAAGAGTCTTTTCCAATTTCTCAAGCCTTGACCTCAAGGCTTGATTTTCTAACTCTAATTGCCCAAATGATTTTTGATTAGGTTTTTGGGCATTACCATTCACTTTAGGCATATGTCTACCCTTATTGGGATTGATGCCTAAATGGTTTTCGATTTTCTTAATTGTTTTCTTAGAAAGGACATTTCTAGAGACATTAGTCCCAAATTTCTCCTTCTTTGAAATAGACCTAGAGTTATCATTTCTAGATTTCTCCTTAGTCCTAAAACCAACATGTTTAGCTTCTAGACAACCATAATTATTATTTCTAGCATGCTTTGATTCATGAGTAATAGCAAAATTATTTGAATTAATTCTAGCATGCTTTTGCTTAGAATTTAAAGAATGAGCATTATGAAAATATACCTTAGTGTTAGTCTTAGAAACTCCCCCTACTTGTGAAGCTCCCTCCTTTCTTCTAGGACATTGGCTCCTATAGTGTCCCGGTTGTCGGCATTTGAAGCACACCACGTGCTCCTTGCTCTTCTTGGTGGGGACACCGACATCCTTGACTTTTTCATTGACTTTTGGTGCCGGAGGAGCTTTCTTAACCCTTTTTGGACACTTACTCTTGTAGTGTCCGGATTCCCTACACTCAAAGCATATTATATGAATTTTGTTATTAATTGACATGCTTGAGTTACCTATGGTGGTGGTGAGATTCTCTTGAGCTTGCTCTTCTTCTCTACCGGATGTATATAATTCTTCTTGAGATTGCTCCGGTGTAGATGCTCTAATCTCCTCCCCCTCAATCCTAGAGGTGGAGGTCCCCTCTTCTTCCACCAATCTGGAAGTTGATTCCTTCTCAACTTCCGAGTCCTCACTTGCTTGTGAAGATGACGATGATTCTTCCTCGGCTTCTTCCTCTTCTTGAGCTGATGAAGATTCTTCTTCTTCTACTTGTGCCAAGTGAGGCTTCTCATGAAACTTGGCCAATTTGTCCCATAGCTCCTTGGCATCTTGAAATTCACCCAAACTAGACAAAATGTCATTAGGTATCAAATCTTCTAAAAGCTTTGTTACCTTGACTTCGATCTTGAACTTGAGACGTTGCTCTTGTATCCACTTCTTCAATTTCAAGACGTTTCCGTTCTTATCCCGAGGAGGTTCAAAGCCTTCTATGAGGATGAACCAACCCTCTATATCCATCATCAAGAATGTCTCCATTCTTGTTCTCCACGCCGAAAAGTCTTCTCGATCATGCGGTGAAGTGTTGATGTCTCATCCAAGCTTGTCTTGGAATTCCATCTTCCCTCTAGCTTCTTTAGCTCCCAGCGGTTAATCCGTAGAAGAGCCCTGGGCTCTGATACCAATTGTAGGAGATTTGAGGCCGCTAGAGGGGGGGTGAATAGCGTCGCGCTCGTTCGATAATGGAATTCGTTGCGTTTGTCTCTACAATTTCGTTAGCGCAGCGGAAATAAAAGTAATACAATAACGAAATATGACAAACACAATAATAACACAAGTATGTAACGTGGTTCGGAACCACACGGTTCCTACTCCACGGATCGGGCTCTAAAAGCCCTAGCAATGCAAACACGCACTACTAATCACAATAACTCCTTCTCGACACAAGTCGGAGGTAGAGAAACCTCGTACAAACAATCTTACAACATCAAGAATGAAATACAAGCAATATACAATGCAAATATGAAAGACAAGTAAAGAAAGAACTTTACAACACTTGTTTTTGATTACTTGAATGTTTGGTTGCTTGCTTGCACTTGGAGACCTGATTTGCAGCAACAAATCACCCCAATAGCTCTCAAGAATCGGATCCATTTTTCTCCATCACGAGCTCCTTTTATAGCTTCAACCTGTGCTAAAAAATGTCGATCAGTCAACTGCTCGGGACCATCAGTCGACTGATCACACTGTTGCTGTGAGACAATGGTGTAATCCACATTGGAAAAATCCAACGGCTAGGACATCAGCCGACTGATCATGAGCATCACGATCGCTCACATCACTGATCGCTCATTCCCCAAATCAGCTTGAGTGAGACTCCATTCGCGGTCCTGTAACTGAAGATCACCGATCGATCACAAGATCACCGATCGCTGTTCAATCGGCCGACTACCCATCTACGGCAATGATCGCTAGGGCAATTTCTATAGTCACATGACACCAACCGATTTAGCCCAAGTATGGTGCCCCCATACTTGCTAGACCACCTTTAACCTAGACCTAAGCCTTCTAGCCACCTCCATCAGCCTTACACCTCTCGGATCCCTTCAAGTCATCCATGACTTGTTCATCCATCGCGCTAGCCTTCAGGTGCTTCCATTGGCTATGTCATGCTAACGGTGTCTACACCGCCAAGGCACATTGGACTTACGCCGCCAAGACTCTGCTTGGACTTTATGCCGCCAACCATTTGACTTATGCTGCCAAGACTTCTGCTTGGACTTTACACCGCTAATATCAAACCCCTTGGACTTCTCAAATGCCAAGACTCAAGCTTGGACTTTCCCTTGCCAACCCATGTTGGACTTTCCATGCCAAGACCTATGCTTGGACTTTCCCAAATGCCAAGTGTCCCACTTGGACTTTCCATGCCAAGTACCCATGACTTGGACTTTCCATAATCACATGGTCAACCCTAGTCAACCATCAAAGTCTCCCTCGAGTCAAACTCGAGTCCAGTTAAACATAACCCGGGTTGATTGTATAAACAATCTCCCCAAAACATCAACAGACATTAATGTCAAACATCAATGTCAACTTACTTTGTCAAACATCAAAACATCTCTTGAGTTAAACTCGAGTCTGGTCAATCGTGACCTGGGCCGATTGTACCAACAATACATACCCAAATCGTGAGTGCTCATCGATAAAGGTAATGAAGTAGCTATAATCTCCTTGAGCATGAATTCACATTGGTCCACATCCATCAGTATGTATGAGACCAAATAACTCTTCCACTGGCTTACCCTTTCTAGAAAAGGGCAACTTTATCATCTTGCCTTGTAGGCATGATTCACATGTATCAAATGAATCCAATTCAAAAGATTCTAGAATTCCACTCTTGTGTAACTTTGACATGTGTTTCTTGCTTATATGGCCAAGGCGACAATGCCTCATGTAGGAGGTTAACTGATCATCCTTTCAAGCACGTTTGTTGCTCACTTCGATATTGAATACGTCACTGGATGTATCTAACACGTAGATATCATTGCATAAAGTTCCAATGTCATAAAGAACGTCATTCAAGATTATATGACAATAATTGTTACTAAATGTCAAATGACACCCCTTTTATTTAAACAAGAAATAGAAATAATGTTCTTTATTAATGCAGGAACAAAATAACAATTGTCCAGTTATAAGACAAGTCCACTAAGAAGCTTCAGCAAATATGTTCCGACAGCGATAGATGCAACCTTTGCTCTATTGCTGACTCGTAGATTCACTTCTCCCTTGACAAGTCTTCTGCTATCTCTTAGCCCATGTATGTCATTATATATATGTGAGCCACACCTAATATCCAATATCCAAACATCAAAGGAAATAGCATGATTGTCAATAATGAAGATACCAGAAGAGGATGGGGCATCAGATGTCGACTTCTTCTTCAAAGACTCAAGATAGATCTTACAGTTCCTTCGCCAATGACCCATCTTGCCATAGTGATGACATGTGCCCTTTGGAGTTGATTCTCCAGTCTTGGCCTTCTTCTTCTTCCCCTTTGGCTATTGCTTTAACTTTCTCTTAGAATCTTTTTTCGAGAAGTCAATTAACATCACCGTCTTCTATTCTTTAGTCACAGAAGGTTCTACAGTCTTGAGCATATTGATCAGCTCAGGAATGGTGGATTCAAGATTGTTCATCCGAAAGTTCATCACAAATTGTGAGTAACTCTTGGGCAAACTATGCAAATTTAAGTCAATACTTAATTCATGATCCATCGTAAACCCTAGTGATCCTAGCCGCTCGATGTACCCATTCATCTTTAGTATAAATTGTACTACAGATGAACTCTCCTCCATCTTCGAGCTAAAGAGAAGCTTCGAGACCTCAAACCTTTTAGATTTCGATTGCTCATCGAAGAGTTCACTAAGATGGTTAATTATTGTATAAGCATCCATATGCTTGTGCTGCTTGTGCTGCTTGTGCT
The DNA here is from genome assembly GCA_025175895.1 of Wurfbainia villosa. NCBI lineage: Eukaryota > Viridiplantae > Streptophyta > Magnoliopsida > Zingiberales > Zingiberaceae > Wurfbainia > Wurfbainia villosa. The sequence continues at coordinate 3,553,575 of CM045992.1, forward strand.
GCTTTTGCAGCTCATGAGTCATCGTTGCTAGCATGATGCAACTGGCAAGCTCAAAATCAGTCGTTTGCTTTTGATGGGCCAACATTTGGTCTGAAGTTGCATCATGTTCAAGACTGGTGGGAAGAGGCTCTTCAAGTACATAAGCAAGTTTCTCAGCCTTGAGAACAATTCTCAAGTTTCGAAATCAGTCCAAGAAGTTAGGCCCAGTTAGTTTGTTCGATTCCAAAATCGAACGCAGATTAACAAACGACATTATTAAATGATTATCCTAGAAATATAAAATCAAGAATGTAAGAGAGTTGATTTGATATGTAAACAATTTACATATTAGGCCTTCACTCACTTTTCGAATTCAAGAGCCCTTACTTTGAATTTGGGAGATTGTAGGTTTTCTCTGAGTGGGTTGATATCCACTATAGATAAGAACAACCTTGACGTTAGGCTAACAAGTTATTCTTAGCTATAGTGGTAGGTATCAAGTATATTGATTACATATCGTGTATATGTAACTATCACATTATGATATCAACTATTTGAATGTTCGCATAAACATCGGGTTGTTAACACATTAACAAATATACATCAAATGTATATCACCCGACTTCACCTCTATCCACATTTACCTTGGCGTGAGGTCAACAAGCCAACGCTTCAAGTTAAAGTCAACTTGTTAATCATGAGATTGTATCTCTATGGTTCGAACATATCTAAGTTTAGGTTAAGCTTGACGTGGGCCAACAATTCAAACAAGAAATTAGACTCTGGTTCTTATCATATTAACGGTAGGTGTAAGTTTTAAAATTTGTATAAGGGTTTTAGGTTTCATCCTTATGCATATGTTCTACCTATATGACATCGCACGCATTGCATATATGATGACATGTCACAACACACGCATGACAAAATGCATCTAATGACGACATACTACATGACATGTGATACGACATGATTATGTCATGGTTGTCATTATATTATTTTAGAATAAAAATATGATTAGGAATTTGACTTCTATAAATCAACATTCCTTGATTAAATTAAGAAATAATTTTCAAATTTAATATCATATTTTTGTCTAGGAAAAAATATTAAAGATAAAATATATTTTAGAATCTAGATTTCATAATCATGATTCTTTAATTAAATAAGAATTTAAATCTGAATTTAATATTATATTTTATCTAGGAAATATATTAGAAATAAAATATGATTTAGAATCTTGATTTTCATAAATCATGATCCTCTAATTAAATAAGGAATTAATTCTGAATTTAATTTCATATTTTATTTGGTAAATATTTTCAGAAATAAAATATGTTATAGAAAATTGATTTCCATAAATCAAAATTCCAAAATTAAATTAGGAAATAATTTCCAATTTAGTCATATACTTTATTTAAGGAAACAAATACCTATCAAGAAAATTCAATCAATTAGGAAATAATTTCCAAATTAACCTCTCTTAATCAAATATTTCCAAAAATATAATTTCCTAAATTACGGAGTTTACATATTTGGAATTTTTCTAACAAATTAGAAAACTTTCCAAATTGAAAATTTTTCCAAAATAGAAAAATTTTCAAAATAATTCTATGACCAACTACGACTTCATAAAATCTATTTTACAAATATGTCGAAGCACGGTCTGACTATGATACCACCGAAGGGTTGTTGCCGATGTGTAAATGTGATTTTGTCATTTCATAAACGAACACAGCGGAATATAATATACTAATTTCCTAAATTATTACAACACACACATCCACACATGCAAGATTACAACACGTGCAGACATATCCGCCAAATAAAATTTTATATTAAATTAAGAATAAAACCAATTTTATCCTAAGTATACCTTTCGGATGATGTTGAGCCGGAAGGACATCAACCGTATGATGCTCGCGGAGCTTTGTCTCTACTCATGTCCACGCCGAATCTTCGAATGGACAACTTCTCTAAGCTATGAGTTTGACCTTCTCTTCGCTACTAGATGAAGCAAAAAAGGTCAGGTGATCAGAGAGCAAGAAAGTCGGCCCAACAAAATAGGAAACAACTCTTGTTTCCTTGGTGGCCAAGGACAAACTCCAAAACCCAACTCTCTTAGGTTCGGCCAAGGGCACAAAGGAAGAAATCTTTGTTCCAAGCCTTAGCCGAAGTTTCCCACTCCCTTGGGGAGGAGTTGGCTAGACCTAAAGCAAGAGATGGACTTGCTAGGGATGACGACAAGAAAAACCCCAACAACTATTGTTGGCGGCAAGAAGAGGAAGGAGAAGGAGTAGGCGACAAGGAGGAAGAGGGGAGAGGATTAAGCACGACCATTAATTAGGTTTTAGCCTTTATAACTCTTTATATAGGCTCTAAACCTAATGGGTTATGGGTTAGTGGATCAAATCCATAAGTCCATAACCATTAAGGCTTAATCTCATCCATTAAACCCTAATTGAGCCCTTAACCAAAAGAAGACTCATTTAATTAAAACCAAACGGATTTAGTTTATAATTAAACCTCTTAAGGCCTAACCCATCTTCATAAGACGTGCTCCTTTCGCATTTCCGACTTGGCAAATATTTCCATATTTGTCATGTGTTTGGTCCAACCAAACTCGATTTCTCTCAATCTTGAGAATTCAATTCTCAAACTCATTTTTAAGTCTCTTCGAAGGATTCATTATGCGTGTAACCTTATAGGTTCTCGGTTTATGTTGGTCGTCCATAATTAATTATTAATTATGGAATGATCATGAGTAATATCTAATAGTACATCATGATCCCTAATTAATAGAAAAATTAACGGTTAATCTTGGAACCATTTTCGAATCCTTTAGCAGCTACAATGAATCGTGTCTCGTTCCTTTCACTCGTCTTATGCCCACTTGGTTCAAGACATGGTCTGTTGTGTCAATCCCCATTAAGCTGACTACGTCACACCTAGCCCAAGTAATACTTTCTCATCTAGTGGATTCTAATTACTTCGACATGTATCCAAGAGTATCATACTTTTTGTCACGCCCCCGGGAGTATGCCATGCCAAAAATCAAACGGACGGCATCTCCCCTATACGTGGCAACATTTCGGATTAATACAAGGCCCGTAGGCCCACAACAACAACATAATAAACAGATATAAGTATATTAAACACACACAGCGGAAACATAAACACATACCACAACAAGAATACCAAAAACATAGAGGTGTATACCACCTGACAAGACTACAGTACTAAAATAGTACATAAAGCAACGACGCAAAACAAGGTCCACAACATAACGACGAAGTCCATACATAAACTCGAGTCAATGACATAAAATCCATAAGACAAACACAAATCCTCGGGAGACTCAAAAAGCGGAGATGGGATGGATTACCGGCACAGCTCCAAGTCGTCACGAAGATCTCTACCTGTTACCTGGGCGACAGAAAAACCCAGGGTCCGTGAGAGTGAGTAAAACTCAACAGGTAATAAATAAACATGTATATTAATATCACATGTATTTCGACAGTAAAATCTACAGGTATCACTAGCATGATAATATATCCATGTATATACCATCTAACCAACGTACACGAACGCGTACGCTACGCTACACCTATCCATCCTGAGCACATATACACAACATATGGTATAAAGAATAGAACTAACTCATACTACATCCTGCTATGGGTCAAGGGTATCACAGTGAATAACTAACCAGTATACAAGTGATGGCCTACTACCATACAGAAGAATGTAATAACATGTATGAATATGTGCAAACAAATGCAACAAACATAGTACATACAAATGCAGCATCACAATAAGCATATATATATATATATAGACTGCATCTATATACGCATGCTAATCACAATCATCCATATATATATATACATGCATATATGTATATATATGGTAATATGCAAAAATGTCATAAGTCGGCAATGCAGCATGCATGGTCATGTCGGCTCACCCTAAAGCTACCACGACCCCAGTGTGGCCTCGGTGGCTCGAGCATGACAACTGTCCCAACTCAACACCAACCACTACTCTCGAGGGGCCGAGTGGGCAGTATGATCGAGTAGCATATAAGCGTAAAGAGCAAGCTACACGATGGGGGTCCCTGCTGTTGGCCACTCCGATAGTCACTACCCATGAGTGGTCGAGTGCCACACACGCAGGACTACGGCACGCAAATCCAACTATCACCGTCTATAGTGATAGAGTGCGGCACTACAATGCTCGCTACACCGCATTACTCCTCATGAGTAATCAGTGGAGGCGGAGATATTAGCGACACTCTCAACCACAAGGGAGACATCGTCGCCGATGCATGCAAATGACATGAATGTAAGGTCTCACAAAGACATCCACTATAGACTCTCTATTCTACGAGGTCGTGCTAACGGATCAACGCACTCTCTATCCTATAGAGAGTCGTGCTCAACTGATCGTATCAGACTAGGACCACCGGTCCGTAGCGACACCCTAAATACCATTCACCCGACCATTTACATAATGCATGGTCGGTAGAAACATGCACTCTAAGGGGTACTAGAATTAACTCTAGGTTCAAGGCATCATCTACCTACGGATGACCTTTTTGCCCAATTTACAATCAGGTCGTCATCCGGACTTTACTACTTGTACTTAACTTAAACAAATTCTAAGTTATTTACATCATCTATATGTATAACTCCTAATCATGGTAAAATAAACATGATAGCAGCAAGGAGTTAATAGCCAACGGATAAAGTATCAAGCATAAGATAAATAGAACAGGGTCAAGGTAACATGATCATTTAAGATGATCATGCCTCTAAATCTGTATGCATTAACTACCTGACCAGGGTAGGAATTACCCACCTGATAAGAAGCTCGTGACAATATAAATCCTCACGGCCGCGATCCTGCCTCGTATCCACGTCCTGCACAACCATGATATGCATTAAGCTCAAGCACATGACAATAGATGTATATAATTTACTATTCTATCGTTTCTATATTCGCGTCCCTTTATCGAATACGAATTAGAAGCTCAAATAGTTAAGCTTGACTATTTAATTTAACTCACCGTTTTAATTAGCAAAAATGCTAACCTACTCATCCAACTCCATACCCATTCAACCAAATCAATCCCAGGTAGATTTAATCTTTTTATACTTAATTTGATGCAACAGGATCACCAACAAATTAAGTATAAATCTAACCCATATTCACACCGATACATATCTCCATTCGTAGTCCAAGCAAAGCTACTACCATACTACCATAGCTCCTACCGTTCAATACTCACGACAGGAAACACATTTACATCGTAATATGACTAATCCAACTGGATTGAATAGGGAAGAGTTTCATGCTTACCTATAGTTGTAAGTCCACCGGCAGCTCAAACCCCCAAAATCGGCAGCCAACCCCTTCCCAAATTCCTCACTTTGCCGAAGGAAATTCCTGCCCTAAATCGAAATTGTCTCAGCCAAGGAAATAACCCATGGGAATTTAGGGAAAATCAGGCTTACCGATAGTAGGAGCTTAACCGGCAACAATCCTCCAAAATCCCCAGTCGGCCGGAAACCAACACTGCCCAAATCACAATTTAGGTCACGTATGAAATCCATACCGAACGCAATTCACTGAACATCCAAAAATCCTGTCCACTGTAAGAAAATACCAGCTTTACCTTGCTGTTGTAACCTCCGCCGACAGCCCAAACACCAAAACCGGCAGAAATTCTCGGAAGTCCGGCAGCCCTGTTCACCCGCACCACCGACGCTCCCGGTTTCCTGCCCAATCGCATCCGGTTAACAACGTCCACCACAGCATCCGGAACCATCACGAAACACCGAAAGATAGCCTCGACTTACCCGATTCCGACAACGATCTCCCTGTTCACCGGCGAAATCAAAGCCCCCCCCGGACGCACTGCCCTAGCTCACGCTGGAAACTCCGGCTCCGGCAGCCAGTCGTCGTCTTCCCTACCCGAGCACAGTGTCGCCGTCGTTGACCCAAGCCCCCAAAATTGAGAGCCTCCTTCCGCTCTGGTCTCATGAGCACTCGCGCCGCCCACTCAAGCAGAGGAGCCGAACCTTCGGTGGCGGAATCGGCGCCGCGGCAGAGGAGAGGAGAGAAAATGAGCGAGAGGAGAGGGAGATCTATTCGTGCGGAGAAACCGATCGGCGCCGTGGAGAAGATAAGAGGAGGATGCGAGATCGGGAAACGCTCGGGCGCAAATAAAGGTCCGCGGTGCAGAAACGGAAAAGAAACCGAGCGTTAAGGTTTAACGGGTTGGGTCAGGTTTGATTAACGGGTTAGATTTCTGACTCGTTAAGCCCACTAACACTTACACAAAAAGGGCTTAGAAATTCCCGTTCGAGTCCAAAAAAATTCCTAAAAATTTCTGAAAAATTTCTATAGGGTATTCTCCTAAGTACCCAACATCCATTTTAATTTATTTTTTTTTCTGGTATTTTACATTCTCCCCCACTTATTAAAATTTGGTCCTCAAATTTCGTACTCAAATGCAAAAATTAATTCAAGTATATTCTGAAATAACCACATACCTCAGGTAAACAGATGAGGGTATCGAGCTCGGATAGTATCCTCCAGGTCCCAAGTAGCCTCCTCATCCGTATGATGCTGCCATCCCACCTTTACGAGTCGGATGGTTTTGTTCCGCAATTGGTGCTCCTTGCGATCAAGAATCCGCACCGGAGTCTCCTCATAAGTCGCATTCGCCTGGAGTGGTATCGGAACTTCTTTCAGAACATGGTCAGATCACGGCACGTATTTCCTCAGCATAGATACATGGAATACGTTGTGAACACCTGCAAGTGTCGGAGGTAAAGCCAACCGATAAGCTACACCTCCAATCCGCTCTAATATCTCAAATGGACCAATGTAACGTGGAGCTAATTTCCCTTTTAGCCCAAATCTCTTGACTCCTTTGGTGGGTGACACTCGTAGGAATACATGGTCCCCAACTGAGAATTCCAAAGGCCTTCGCCTCTGGTCCACATAACTTTTCTGCCGATCCTGTGCCTCAGATAACCGTCGTCTGATCACTCGTACCAACTCTGCATCCTGCTGGATACTCTAAGGCCCCAATATCTATCGTTCCCCAACTTCCTCCCATAACACAGGAGATCTGCAGGGTCTGCCGTATAATGCCTCGAATGGAGCCATCTGGATAGAAGAGTGGTAGCTGTTATTGTAGGCAAACTCCACTAAAGGAATGTGATCCTCCCAACTACCACCGAAATCCATGACGCAAGATCTCAATAGATCCTCCATAGTCTGAATGGTACGTGTGATTGTCCCTGTCTCGGATGAAAGGTTATCTTGAGTCGGCTCGTGCTCATGGCCCGCCGCAGATCGCCAAAATCGGGAAGTAAAGCGCGGATCTCTATCAGATATGATACTCACTGGTACACCATGTAATCTGATGATCTCTCGGCAGTACAATTCCGCTAGACGATCCAATGAATCCGTCTCACGCATCGGAAGGAAGTGAGCTGATTTGGTTAATCGATCCACGATCACCCAAATCGCAGTATGTCCTCTACCGGTTCTGGGTAATCCCGTAACGAAGTCCATCATGATATGCTCCCACTTCCATTCCGGGATCGGGATTTTCTGAAGTAACCCCGCAGGTTTCTGATGTTCGGCCTTCACTTGCTGGCATACTAGGCATCGTGCGACAAAGTCCGCAATATCTCATTTCATACCGTTCCACCAGTAGAAACACTTCAAATCTCGGTACATCCGGGTACCACCAGGATGTATAGCAAATCTCGACTGATGTGCTTCCTGTAGCAGTTCTTCCTTAACTAGGTGTGTGTCCGGAACACATAGTCGTCCTCGGAAACGAAGTACACCATTCTCATCACTCGAGAAATCCGTCTGACGTTCTGAGTCTATCGTGCTGCTCAAGAACTGCAGATGTTGATCACTAACTTGTGCTTCCTTGATCCTCTCGGCAATGGCGGACTGGGCAACCATAGAAACTAATATCCCCCGGGGTGTTCGACCGTGTTCAGACAATCCCAACTCTGAGAAGCTGGCCGAACTAGATCGGCTTCTTGTCGGATAGCGCCGTAACTCCACGAGACTTCCTGCTCAGCGCATCTACTACCACATTAGCTTTTCCCGGATGATACTGGATGGTGCAGTCGTAATCTTTCAGATATTCCATCCACCGTCTCTATCTCAGATTCACTCTTTACGTGAACAGGTACTTGGACTTTATGTGCAGTATAGATCTCAAAGGTAATCCCATACAAGTAGTGCCTCCATATCTTCAATGCGAAAATAATGGCGGCTAACTCCAGATCGTGCACTGGGTAATTTCTCTCGTGATCTTTTAGTTGACGGGTGGCATAAGATACCACACGGTTGGACTGCATCAGGACTGCACCGAACCCTTGGATAGAAGCATCCGTATAGAGAACCATCCCATCAACACTAGAAGGAATCACTAAGATTGGTGCAGAAACTAGTCGTCGCTTAAGCTCCTGAAAGCTAGTTTCACAAGCCTCTGACCAGGTGAATTTGACCCCTTTCCGAGTCAGACGAGTGAGTGGCATGGCGATACTCGAGAATCCCTCCACGAATCTTCGATAATACCCGGCCAGACCAAGGAAACTACGGACCTCCTGAACTTATTTTGGCTGCTCCCAACTGGTAATTGCCTCAATCTTCTGAGGATCTACAGAAATACCTCTGTTGGACACCACATGTCCAAGAAAACCCACTAAGGATAACCAGAATGCACATTTGCTAAACTTGGCATACAACTGCTCCTGTCGCAATATCTCCAATACTATCCGCAGATGTTGTTCATGCTCTTTCTCGGATCGAGAATAAATCAATATATCGTCGATGAACACTATTACAAACTGATCTATATACCTTAGGAATACCCAGTTCATTAAGTCTATAAATGCAGCTGGGGCATTCGTGAGACCAAACGACATCACTAGAAACTCGTAATGTCCATAACGGGTGCGGAAAGCTGTTTTCTGAACATCCTCATCTCTTATCCGAAGCTGATGATATCCTGAGCACAGATCAATTTTAGAATACACACATGTATCCTTAAGCTGATCGAACAAATCTTCTATCCTCGGCAGTGGATATTTGTTCTTAACTGTGACTGCATTCAGTTGCCGATAGTCAATGCATAACCGCAACGATCCATCCTTCTTTTTGACAAAGAGTACCGGTGCTCCCCATGGTGAAACACTAGGTCGGATGAATCCATTATCCAGCAACTCCTGCAGTTGAACTTTAAGTTCATTCAGCTCCTTTGGCGCCATCCGATAAGGAGGTTTCGATATAGGCGCAGTTCCTGGAATCACCTCTATCGCAAATTCAACTTGCCTAGGAGGTGGCAAGCCTGGAAGTTCATCGGGAAATACATCTGGATACTCTCGGACTACTCGCACATCAGAGAGGGGTGGTAGTCCTTCGTTCCCAACTTTGACCAGAGATAGCAAATAACCTTGACAACCCTGGGCCAATAACTTCTGAGCCTGTAAAGCTGATATAATGGATAATCCATCGTCTCTAGTACCAACAAATTCCCAAGCTGGTTGATCTGGTGGTCGGAAAGTCACCACCCTTGCTCTACAGTCCACTGTAGCGTGATAAGCGGCCAACCAGTCCATACCGAGAATAATATCAAACTCTACCATTTCCAACACCTGGAGGTCCACTGTAAGGATATGCCGATCAAAATCTAATGAGCAACCCTTGATTTCTTGGTGGCTAGTCAGCACCTCTCCTGACGGCAAGGATACTGCTAACCCACAAGAACGAACCCTTGGGATCCTTCCTACTCTACCCAGAAATATTCTAGATACGAATGAGTGAGAACTACCGGTATCAATCAAAGTATCAGCATATATAGTATAAACTGAAACCATACCCCGTATGACTGATCCCTCAGCCCGCTGTGCCTCATCTCTGGTGATGGCAAAAACTCGTCCAGTCTCGATATTTATCGGCTACATCCCCGACAAGGAAGTAGTGTACCTCCACTCCGGTGTCGGTGAGTCTTTGAAGCCGAGTCTGGTGCATAAGGTAACCATGAGAGTTGGCTGGTAACGACGGCGGTGCAGATACCCCTGGGTAGTAGATCACCGGAGATGCGAGGATCTTTGGATCGTCGGCATCACTCGTAGAGCGCCTCCTGCATCGATACAAGTGTCTTTGGTGGAGTCTTGCCGCTCTGTCCCATAAGATGCATCTGTGATCTGTCTCTGCCCTTCGCTGCTGGTTGGACTGTCTTCCCTTGTTAGAGTTATCAGAAAACTCCAACTGTGCTCTCAACGTACACTCTCGGCTAGTATGTCCGGGTTGCTTGCAATAGTAGCAAACCGGCTGCTCCAAAGGACACTCTGGAGCTCTATGACTTCCGGATCCGCATTTATAACATCCACTTCTGCTCTGACTCTTACGGTTCTTCTGAGACCCTCCAGAGAACTCTGATGCTGGACGCTTCCCTTTCTGCGATCTAGCTGACCCTTCTGTCGCACCTCGTGTAGTTCCTTTTGCTCCTTTCTTCTCGAGTCCCCGGTGAACCACGGATTCTGCTTGCCTTAGTCATCTGTTTCTCGATATCTTTCTCCTTGGAGATTTGCTGGGAAGTCATCTCGATAAAGAGGGCACGGTCCAATGCCTCCCTGTAGGAGGTAATGTTAGATCCTGACATCCTCGCTCTGATATAAGCTGCTAGCCCCTGGGTGAACTGGTACATCCGGTCTGAATCCTATGCTACCAGATGAGAGCAGAACTCTGATAGTCTGGAAAACTCTGCGTTGTACTCCATAACAGAACGATCACCTTGCTTCAGGCTTAAAAACTCCTGACGACGTCTCAGAAAACGCAAGGAAAATCGCCCGTAAAGCGTCAAAGTCGCCCAAGTAATCCCACGCTCCCCAGATAGAGTCTTCTACAATTTCCACCAAGTGACAGCCTGATCTCTGAGATGATATGCAGCAAGGCCCACCTTCTCCACATCTGTGCAATTCATATACTCGAAGGTGTCTTCCATATTTTCCAGCCAAGATCGGGCAATCCATGGGTCGGACTCCCCTCGGAACAAGGTGAACTTCTCCTTGGCTGATAGTGCTAACACGAGTATCCGTGACTTATCATTGAGCCTACTGGACTCTGTGGGCTCTGGCGTAGTCAGTGGTGTATCCGGATTCTGAGGCTCCGGATCACCAATAGGGGTTTGCTGAGGTGGTGCTTGAGTAGCAGGCTCAGTCTCAATGGTATCTCGTCCCCTCCCTCTGGCTGCTCGCCTGGATGGACGGCCTCGACCACGAGTCTGAACAGGTGGCATGACTCTGACAGTATTCACCTGTTGAACAAGTCTAGATAAGCATCTAACTAAAGTATAAATTATCAGGAATACTTACTTCGTGTTGCCCGGAGCTTATGCTGTTGTCAATCCCATCTCACAAAAACCAAAACCGAAAAATATACCGACTCCCGAGAATCCAATATTCGAAAACAAAATCATTGTATGGCATCGCAGAACCTTCGGCTCTGATACCAATAAAGTTGTCACGCCCCCGAGAGTATGCCGTGCCGAAAATCAAACGGACGGCATCTCCCCTGTACGTGGCAAAATTTCGGATTAATACAAGGCTCGTAGGCCCACAACAACAACATAATAAACAGATATAAGTATATCAAACACACACAGCGGAAACATAAACACATACCACAACAAGAATACCAAAAACATAGAGGTGTACACCACCTGACAAGACTACAGTACTAAAATAGTACATAAAGCAACGACACAAAATAAGGTCCACAACATAACGACGAAGTCCATACATAAACTCGAGTAAATGACATAGAATCAAAAATCCATAAATGACTCCAAGTCGTCACGAAGATCTCACTCTACTCAGGCGACGTAAAACCCAGGGTCCGTGGGAGTGAGTAAAACTCAGCAGGTAATAGATAAACATGTATATTAATATCACATGTATTTCGACAGTAAAATCTACAGGTATCACTAGCATGATAATATATCCATGTATATACCATCTAACCAAAAGTCAATATGAACTGCAGACATACCCGAACGTCTGCTACGCTACACCTATCCATCCTGAGCACATATACACAACATACGGTATAAAGAATAGAACTAACTCATACTACATCCTGCTATGGGTCAAGGGTATCACAGTGAATAACTAACCAGTATACAAGTGATGGCCTACTACCATACAGAAGAATGTAATAACATGTATGAATATGTGCAAACAAATGCAACAAACATAGTACATACAAATGCAGCATCACAATAAGCATATATATATATATATAGACTGCATCTATATACGCATGCTAATCACAATCATCCATATATATATATACATGCATATATGTATATATATGGTAATATGCAAAAATGTCATAAGTCGGCAATGCAGCATGCATGGTCATGTCGGCTCACCCTAAAGCTACCACGACCCCAGTGTGGCCTCGGTGGCTCGAGCATGACAACTGTCCCAACTCAACACCAACCACTACTCTCGAGTGGCCGAGTGGGCAGTATGATCGAGTAGCATATAAGCGTAAAGAGCAAGCTACACGATGGGGGTCCCTGCTGTTGGCCACTCCGATAGTCACTACCCATGAGTGGTCGAGTGCCACACACGCAGGACTACGGCACGCAAATCCAACTATCACCGTCTATAGTGATAGAGTGCGGCACTCTGAATGCTCGCCGCACGCGGTTACTCCATGAGTCAGTGGAAGCGAGATATTGGCGACACTCTCAACCGACCACGGGAGACATCGTCGCCGGCGTGCATGCAAATGACATGAATGTAAGGTCTCACAAACGGACATCCACCATAGACTCTCTATTCTACGGAGGGTCGTCTAACAGATCAACGAACTCTACATCTGTAGAGAGTCGTGCTCAATGATCGTGTCGGACTAGGACCAGGTCCGTAGCGACACCCTAAATACCATTCACCCGACCATTTACATAATGCATGGTCGGTAGAAACATGCACTCTAAGGGGTACTAGAATTAACTCTAGGTTCAAGGCATCATCTACCTACGGATGACCTTTTTGCTCAATTTACAATCAGGTCGTCATCCGGACTTTACTACTTGTACTTAACTTAAACAAATTCTAAGTTATTTACATCATCTATATGTATAACTCCTAATCATGGTAAAATAAACATGATAGCAGCAAGGAGTTAATAGCCAACGGATAAAGTATCAAGCATAAGATAAATAGAACAGGGTCAAGATAACATGATCATTTAAGATGATCATGCCTCTAAATCTGTATGCATTAACTACCTGACCAGGGTAGGAATTACCCACCTGATAAGAAGCTCGTGACAATATAAATCCTCACGGCCGCGGTCCTGCCTCGTATCCACGTCCTGCACAACCATGATATGCATTAAGCTCAAGCACATGACAATAGATGTATATAATTTACTATTCTATTGTTTCTATATTCGCGTCCCTTTATCGAATAGGAATTAGAAGCTCAAATAGTTAAGCTTGACTATTTAATTTAACTCACCGTTTCAATTAGCAAAAATGCTAACCTACTCATCCAACTCTATACCCATTCAACCAAATCAATCCCAGGTAGATTTAATCTTTTTATACTTAATTTGATGCAACAGGATCACCAACAAATTAAGTATAAATCTAACCCATATTCACACCGATACATATCTCCATTCGTAGTCCAAGCAAAACTACTACCATACTACCATAGCTCCTACCATTCAATACTCACGACAGGAAACACATTTACATCGTAATATGACTAATCCAACTGGATTGAATAGGGAAGAGTTTCATGCTTACCTATAGTTGTAAGTCCACCGGCAGCTCAAACCCCCAAAATCGGCAGCTAACCCCTTCCCAAATTCCTCACTTTGCCGAAGGAAATTCCTACCCTAAATCGAAATTGTCTCAGCCAAGGAAATAACCCATGGGAATTTAGGGAAAATCAGGCTTACCGATAGTAGGAGCTTAACCGACAACAATCCTCCAAAATCCCCAGTCGGCCGGAAACCAACACTGCCCAAATCACAATTTAGGTCACGTATGAAATCCATACCGAACGCAATTCACTGAACATCCAAAAATCCTGTCCACTGTAAGAAAATACCAGCTTTACTTTGCTGTTGTAACCTCCGCCAACAACCCAAACACCAAAACCGGCAGAAATTCTCGGAAGTCCGGCAACCCTGTTCACCCGCACCACCGACGCTCCCGGTTTCCTGCCCAATCGCATCCGGTTAACAACGTCCACCACAACATCCGGAACCATCACGAAACACCGAAAGATAGCCTCGACTTACCCGATTCCGACAACGATCTCCCTGTTCACCGGCGAAATCAAAGCCCCCCCCCCCCCCGACGCACTGCCCTAGCTCACGCTGGAAACTCCGGCTCCGACAGCCAGTCGTCGTCTTCCCTACCCGAGCACAGAGTAACCGCCGTTGACCCAAGCCCCCAAAATTGAGAGCCTCCTTCCGCTCTGGTCTGTCCGCGAGCACCCTGTCGCCGTCCACTCAAGCAGAGGAGCCGACGAACCTCCGGGCGGCAGGAATCGAAGCGGTCGTGCAGAGGAGGAGAGAAAATGAGCGAGAGGAGAGGGAGATCTGTTCGTGCGGAGAAACCGATCGGCGCCGTGGAGAAGATAAGAGGAGGATGCGAGATCGGGAAATGCTCGGGCGCAAATAAAGGTCCGCGGCGCAGAAACGAAAAAGAAACCGAGCATTAAGGTTTAACGGGTTGGGTCGGGTTTGATTAACGGGTTGGATTTCCGACCTGTTAAGCCCAGTAACACTTACACAAAAAGGGCTTAGAAATTTCCGTTCGAGTCCAGAAAAATTCCTAAAAATTTCTGAAAAATTTCTATAGGGTATTCTCCTAAGTACCCAACATCCATTTTAATTTATTTATTTTTCTGGTATTTTACACTTTTCACATGCAATATTTTTTCCAAAGACTTTGAGTAACAATCCGACGAGTGGTCATACGGTATACATCTCCTCGCAAGGAGCGGTGAATCCTTTGTTGGCTATTCAATCACCTTCGGGCACTTCAACTTATACCCAATCATCCCGTACCCATACCTCTATAGAGATGTATCGACTAACATGTCAAAGTATAAGTCTCCATAACCAAGATGACTTGAATACCTCAAGTCAAAGGAAACTCGCACTCGAGCTGCAGTAAGAGCTTCACTGACATATCTTATATGTAGAGAACTATGTGAAGTCTTACAACAGGTCACTCCAATGAACTAGTTACCCATAACCAGCATCCACGTTTAACTCTCGACATCACAATGTCTCCAGCCAGTGAGAAGTAGCTGCTTGGATAAATCAAGGACTATAATCCGTTATAGTCTCACAGAATCGATGATGCCTGAACTCATCAATTCATCGATTAGAGAATATTTCAATACTTCATAATTACACATGTAAAGATACTCACTAGTTGTGATCAAATCACAAATTCTCTCATTCTATGAATCATATTACGGACATTCAGTAAATGAATTTAAGATCCAATCAAACACATATGAGATATGCACTCATATAGTGAATCTTTATTTATCAAATAAATAGTCATAATGTGATTGCCTTAGGACACCTCTCAAACATAACAAAGGGTACCCAATGACATGATGAAGCCGATGGAAGCATTTGAAGGCTAGCACAAGGGTGAGGAGTCGTTGACTCAAACTAAAGGTGTGAGACTGATAGAAGTAGCTTGGAGGCTTAGGTCTAGGTTAAGGGTACTCAATGGCATGATGAAGCCAATGGAAGCACTTGAAAGCTAACACAAGGGGTGAGAAGTCATGGACTTGAACCAAAGCGCGTGAGCCTGACGGAAGTGGCTTGAAGACTTAGGTCTAGGCTAAGAGTAAGTGTCAAGTATAAGGGCATCATACTTGGGTGTTAAGCCTCAGATTTGAGGTTTAACAGTCGACTGGTATCTTGTTTAGTTGACTAGTGGGTTAAAATAATTGGGCAGATTATTTGGCAGTCGACTGGGCTTTGGACCAGTCGACTGGTCTAGTACTTAATGCTCGGGAGCTTAGGCGACTCGGATAGTCGACTGGTCAAGTGGTCGACTCTAAAAAATTAACTGTGGCTCGGACAGTCGACTGGTGGTTTGGACCAGTTGGTTAGCCACTGGCAGTAAATTACTGGATTGAGTAGTCAACTTACTTCAATGGACAAAAGCACAAATGTTTATTAGTCGACTAATGATTATGACAGTTGATTGATGGTTGTGAGTAGTCGACTTATCGATTGTTTTCGACGTGGATTAGTTCGTTGTGAGATGATGGTCAAGCGAGCAGTCAACTAATGAGTAAGGTCAATCGACTGATCGGTGAAAAATCAACCCAAGCGAAGCCTTTAAATGGAGACTTCGGTGGAGGAAGAAATAGTCGATTCTTGGTGATTTGGAATGGGAGTTTGTGTTGCATTCTAGACCTTCCAAGACATTCCAAAACAATCGAAAGCAAAGCGATCAAAAGCTCAATCTCGTAAAAGTGTTTTCACTTGTTTCTTGCATTTGCTTTTGTATTTCATATTTTGGTTGTTGTATGTTTGTATAAGCATCTTGTAAAAGGTTTCTCCACATTCGGATTGATTCCGATAAGGAGGAAGAGTTAGTGGTGGTGCATCACTAGAGCTCACTCTGGAGCTCGACCGTGGAGTAAGAACTAGGGTTCCGAACCACATAAAATATTCATGTTGTGTTTTGTGTTTTCTTGCGTTTGTTTCTATTTGTATTTCCACTACGCTAACACTTTATAGACAAGCACGATGCAATCGATTAAACGATGAAATCAAACGATCACTATTTACCTCTCTCCTGGCACGATATCAAGGACCCAACAACATTTAGGAGGTTCCAATGAGTGTAATAATCTTTGTTTTGAATGATTATGAGGTTTTATAAGGTCATCAGTGAATTTTGATCAAAACTTGCTTATGACCTTACACACCTTAGAAATATTGCAAACAAAAGTTTATTGCACTCTTAATATCCTAAGTGTAACCGTGTCATTAAATATAAATTTTATGAGTTATAGATTTTTAAATTAATATAAGTTTGAGAAATTTTGAGAACAAGGAAAAAAAGTATAGTAGTCGACTGTTAATTGTAAATCAAGCACAATAAATTTAAAAATTGATTGATGCATTCAACTGTCTATAACTAACAATTGTCTATTGATTTACGAGTAATTAACCGTTAAAATGGAGGGATAGAATGAGAAATAATTACATATTAAAAAAATATATGAAACCATTACATTAGCAGACTCACGTTTGAAAGAGGAAGGTAAATTGGGAAGTGCTTGCATGGGTAGCCTCAACTTCCTTGGTTTATCATTCCATTTGAAGAAAAATCTTACAAATTCACTATAGTTGAGAATCGAACCATGGGGTGTCTGAGAACAAAGCTGAATATCCTACCGCTGTACCATAACACCGGAGGCAATAATTATGTATTTTAAAAAAATATAAAACCGCCACATTAGCATCCCTCTTATGACTGCCCCACACCCAAAGGAGAGAGATAAATCAAAAAAGTGCTCGTGTGGATAGTCTCAGTTTCCTTGGTTTGTCATCCCATCTGAAGAAAAATCTTGCAAATTCATCATAGTTGAGGATCGAACTGTGGATGTCTAAGAGCCAAGCTGGATATCCTACCACTGTACTGTAGCCCCGAGGGCAATAATTATATATTATTATTATTATTATTATTATTATTGATAATCCAGGTGTCCGGACCTTGTGACTCGACTATTCTTGAGGATGATGGTCTTGCTCCTTAGTTGTTGCACACCGAGTAAATCATGAGATCGATGCAATGAGGTCAATGGATGAGTCCCACGGTTCAGTTGAAGCCCACCAGCAAAAGCTCACATTTGGTCCACCTATGAAGAATTCAACATAGGATTTCCAAAGAGGAATGTTCACACGAGGAATCGAAATGTGATATTTAAAAAAATATAGAACCATCACGTTAGCAGTTTTCTTCCGATGGAAGAGATAAATCTGACAAGTACAAGTGAGACTGTCTCAGCGTATCCAACATCTCAAGAGACTGATCTTTATTTGGAGAAAAGTTTATAAATAAGACATAGCTCGCGAAATGTGGTATTTTAGTAAATATGAAAGGTGGACAGTTTAGATATTTGGGAAACTGTTATATTAAATTATTGATCAGACTGTCGCATGGTTTCATGAGGACCGTTGGATCTAGGTCTTTTTCTTCAGCTGTCGTTCGTCGTTCGCTCTGTTTATAGCCACACACAGCAACAGCTGGTGATTTGCTAATCTTATTCTTCTTAGAGGGAGCGGCAGAGTGGGAGTGGAAGAATCTGCGATATGGTGCAGAGGTTAACTTACCGGAAGAGGCATAGCTATGCCACAAAGTCGAATCAGACTCGTGTAGTCAAAACCCCTGGTAAAGATCCAATTTTTCTTCCTTCCTCGTTGTTTCAGCTTTTAGCAAGTTCCTTGATGGACCAGGTTTATTTTAAAATAATTGGATTTTCCATTCCATTGCTTTGATTATTGGTCTCGTTTAAAATTATTGCCTTTCTATTTCAATGATTTTGTTTTGTTTTTAAATTTGGCGTAAGGTGTAAGGTCTAGCAATTCGTTTTCTCTCCATCATGGTTCGTTTCGTTGTGAATTGGTTTGTTTTCTAAAGTGCAGGTGGGAAGCTCGTGTACCAGTACACTCATAAGAGAGCCAACGGGCCGAAATGCCCTGTGACTGGAAAGAGAATCCAAGGGGTTTGCACTTCTGCTGCTTATTGTTTATCTTAAAAAATTTGACTTGTTATCTTGTTAGAAACTATAGACTTGAATGTTTTGTTCTATATATATACATACAAATTTGATATCTTGAGCGTCGTTTCCTGTGCAACTCGTGCGCGACAATTTCTCCGCCGTCCGATTCAATCGCGATTGCACAGTAAATGAGAAATGCACAGTGTTTCCTCCACTGCAATTTCACTCACGCACAACTCTTATTCACCAGTGGTCGGTCGGATTCCAGTCGGACCATTGTCGGAATCCAACCTTCCGCCAACGAGTTCGAGTGACGTCTCTCTCTCTCTCTCTCTCTCTCTCTATATATATATATATATATATATATATAATTTCTTGGGCACCTTATCTCGTGCCCAACTACTTCTCCACTGTCCGATCTAATTGCATAGCAACTGAGAATGCATAGAGTTTTCACCTGCAGCAATTGCTCCAATTTGCCCTCTAGTCAATCCCTCGAATCCATTGAGGTTGTTGTTGCAGTCCCTCTTGTTAGATTGTGATTAGATTTCGGTCAGATTGCGATCAGAATTCAGCCTGATCATGGTCGATCAAGCTACAATTGGATTTGATTCCGACAACGATTCGATCGGAATCCGGCTGCGATTCGACCCGATCGCGATCGCTAGCATTGCGACCACAATTGGGTCGAATTTCAGCCACAATCTAGTCACAAGCCAATCGAATTTTGACTTTGGTCGGATCACAGTCGAGTTTCGATCGGATCGCGATCGGATTCCGACTGGATTGCTACTGGAATCCGACTAGATCATTATTGGAATCTGACGATTGGTCGGCGATGTAAAGCGATGACGGAGACAGCTAGGTCGTGGATGGAATTCCCATTTACTGTGCTTGCTCAGTTGTGCACGGGCACAGACACGGAGATATCTGTGATATCCGTCGCCTAGGAGATCAATTATGTATACACACACACACACACACCCACACAAATTTGATTTCCTGCGTGACCGCTTCTTGCCGCGCGTGCGTGAAATGGGAATGCACAGTTACTGGCTTCTTCTTCGCGTGCGCTGGCAGCTCAACATTGTTGGCCGATCGTCGGATTCCGGTTGAAATCTGGCTACGATCCGATCGGAACTTAGTCGCAATCCGATCGAAACTTGGCTGTGATATGGCCTGATCGTGGCCGCGATCAAACCCGATCGCGACAACGATTGGGCCGAATTCTGATTCCAGTAGGATCACACCTGCCGACAGCCGTGATTGGGTCGGGTTTTGATCGGTTTGCGGCTAGAATCTAGTAATCGATCGGCGATGCCAAGCTGCAAGCACGTGCGGAGAAGAAGTCCGACTGAAATTCGATCGCGATCAGATGACACAAACACTCATTAGGGTTCAGGTGGCGGCTATACCGCGGACGACGGCCGACAAGCGAAGGCATGTCGGTGTGCTCAGGGATGAGTCGCCCGACGATGGTGTTGTGCATTCCCTGTTACTGTGCATTCCGCACGATTGGATGGTCGGTCTGTAGCATAGTTGTCAAAAGCGCAAGGCGCAAAAAAGCGCTCAAGGGTCTTGGGGCTTAAAGCGCAAAGCGCAAAGCGAAGCGCACGCTTTATGGAAAAAAAAAATACAATAAACAAAATATTTTATCAAAATATCAAAGTAGATATCAACCCCCAACAAAGATATAAAGAAAATGAATAAACTAAGTATCCAAATATCAAAATATCAAAAAACTAAGTATCCAAATATCAAAAGATCAAGTATCAAATTATCAAATATCAAAATAATCATCATCTTCATCTTCATTGTCCAAATCTACGTCATTAGCTCCGTCGCTTGATTTGTATCCATCGGTATCTTCTTCATCAGTTTCATCATCAAGGTTGATCTCTTCTTCATCTGCAAGACTAGTTTGAGTTGAAGATTGCTTTCTTTTTGCTGAAGCAAATGATGATGCTCCTTTTGAAGTAGACGTATTTTGAGATCGAAAGTCATATGCACTTTCACCAACCCCAGACGCTTGCGCTACATCACTCCAACGCAAATTTTCACCTTCATAGACAAAATCATTATCATCATCTTTATCACTATCATCCAATTTTCCCATCAACCATTCATTACTATCATCTATCTCTAACAAAGTAATAGGATCGATCTTATCTCGCATGCCATATCTTCGCCTTAAAGCTCTATTGTACTTGATATATACCAAATCATTCAATTGTTGTTGAGACAATCTATTTCTTTTCTTAGAATGTATCTGCCAATATATAAATTTTAATATATATGAAAAAACTCCAACTTACATGTTCAAAAACACTCCAATTGCGTTCACAGCCTGAAGAAGAGCATGTGAGGTTCAAAATCTTCATTGCAAATGTTTTTAATTCAGGGGTTGATGCACCATAAGAACACCACCAATCAGCTTGAAATACAAAAACATATAAGATTAACTTCATTACCATCCAATATTGACATTGCACAATATATTATTTATGAATTTACCTGGTGATTTTAAAGCTCTTTGTCTGATAGTCATTGGAAAACCAAAAAGTCCTTCTGCTTTTTTGTATTTTTCCAATTGATTCGTGATCTTATCTTGTAAATCTTCACCTCTCACCAATCTAGATATGCACTTGTACAAACCCTCCATCACTTCTACATCATTTTCTATGTCAGGGTTTGAGTAAAAAAACTCTGGATTCAAAAAATATCCGGCTGCGTGTAAAGGTCGATAGAGTTGAATGTTCCATCTTTTGTCAATCAATTCACAAACACTACGATATTTCTCTTCATTATTGTTAAATGACGCAGCAATAGCTTCTTTGGCTCTGTCCATTGACTCATAAATATAACCCATAGGAGACCTTTTTTCACCGTCAACTAGCCGCAATACTTTCACCAATGGGCCACCAACTTTTAATGCAAAAACCATATTTTTCCAAAAAGAAGGCATCAATATCACTTCTGCTACACGTTTTTCGACTGCCTCTTTAGAAAATCGACTATTTGCCCACTTTTCAGATGTAAACATCTTTCTCAGATTTGCTTGTTGTACGTGAAACCGCTTTAAAGTCAAAAAAGCAGTTGCAAAACGTGTTTTTGCTGTTCTTACCATGTCCCTCTGTCCAGTAAACTCCCTCATCATGCTCAATACTTGTGGTCTATTGTAAATATAACCATTCACCATTAATGCTCGTTGATGTAATTTTCTGAGATGAGGAATTTTGAATATATCCTCGAGCAACAAATCTAAACAATCAGCTGCACAGGGAGTCCAGTACAAGTGTGGAAATCGATTTTCCAAAAGACGACCTGAAAAAACAAAGAAAATTTAGTCAAAAAATTAAAAATTTGATCCAATTCTTAATTGAAAGTAACATAAATTTAAAATATTACCTGCACTGACATTGCAGCTTGCATTATCTGTTACAACTTGAACCACATTCTTTTCTCCAATGCGATACACAAATTTAGAAAGTAACTCAAATATCTTGTCAGCTGTGTGAGAATAACCTGAAGCATCAATTGATTCAACAAATACACTTCCTTTAGGACCATTTACCAAAAAATTTATAAGAGTTCTACCCTTTTTATCTGTCCACCCATCTGCCATGATTGTGCACCCAAACTTAGCATGATCTTCTTCGTGGGATTTGAGAAGTAAGTTTGTATTTGCCAACTCCTTCTTCAAATACTTAACCCTCACTTCATGATATGATGGAGGTTTCATCCCCGATCCAAATTGCCCAATAGCTTCAATACAAGCCTCAAAAGAATCATATTTAACGACATTGAAAGGAATTCCAACATCATACATCCATGTAGCAAATTTCTCAACCGCAATATCTCTTAATTTTTTTTTATTTTCATCATATTGTCCTTTCTTTTTTGCACGTCTTTGTTTGACAATTTCATCAACATCTTTCATAAAATAAAGATTAATAGGTCCAGTTTGTTTACACTTTTTACCTTGGACCGTAGGATTGATGCTTGGACCAGATATTGGTCGTTTCCCTTTCACTTTAGTTTGAATATCATCTTCACATTCTTCTAGATCTTCCAAATCAACAGTATCATCAGAATGAGGAATATCATCCATTTGATTTGATTTTTCAAATTACTCTTTTTTTGCATGAACTCTCTAATTTCTTCTTTAACATGCTCGGGACATTTGGGACAAGCTTTCACATTTCTATTGCCTCCAATTAAATGTAACTTGTGTCGATAAATCCCCCCATTTGTTATTTTACCGCAAAAAATACAATCGACAATATTTGGATTTTTAGGATCTAAACATGTTGCATAATTCCAAGCAATATCCTTTCGAGTTGATGGAATTGTTGTATTTGACATGGTTAAAATAACTGAAAGAAATCAATACAAATGAATCAATAAAAAAATACTGAACAGTAAAAAAACAGTAAAAAAATACTAAATGGTAATAAAATTAATTTAATTAATTTGATTAAATATAATTAAAAATTAAAATAATTTATATATTAATAAAATAATTTATAAAATATTTTTAAATTTACAAGATGATTTTATTAAAGTTTAATTAATTTTATATGGGTTTTCACCGACGCGTTCTGCTGCCGCGACGGACTCGCGCCCCGCGGAGGTCGCGGCCTCGCGACGACCTCGCGCTCCTGCGGAGGCAGCGCGACGGCCTCGCACCCCCCTGCAGAGGCCAACGACGCCTCAGGAAGGACTCGCGCCCCGCGGAGGTCGTGCGCGACGGCCGCGCGATGGCCTCGCGCCCTCGCGGAGGCCGCACGACGGCCTCCGCGGAGGCTGCGGAGGCAACGCAACGGCCTCGCGCCCCACGGGCGCGGCGACGGCCACGGCGACTTCGCGCTCCGCGGAGGCGTGAACGACCTCGTGCTCCGCGGAGAGGCGGCCGCGACGGCCTCGCGCCCCCTGGAGGCCAGCGACGCCTCGCGGCCTCGCGGAGGTCAGCGCGGCGTGTCGCGGTCCCCGCGGAGGCCGCGCGACGGTCGAGGCAGCGACGATCTTACCAACAGAGACGGTGGCGACGAGAGGCGACGGTCGAGGCAGCGGCGAGAGACGGAGGTCAGGGAAACTCAAGAGACAGCGAGATTCATATATAGAGTGCGAGCGTAACAAAAGGAAAAAAATTTGCGGAAGCGCCGCTAGCGGCGCCTCGCGCATCGCGCTGCGCTCGCGAGGTTTCTAAAGCGGCATGCATGCGCGCGTCGCTTCGCGCTTAAGCGAGCGAAGCGATCGCTTTTGACAACACTGGTTTGTAGTAGTGCACAGGGGTGCAGGATAAGGTGCCCAGGAGATCATCCGATCCCCTAGGGTTTAAGGATTGAGCTATAGTGCACATCCGATCGAACGGTGGATAATAGAGGTGCTCACGGATGAGTTGTGCAACATAATATTTCTCTCTCTCTCTATATATATAATATGGAAAATATAAAAACGTTATAATGAATCAACATGGATTAGCATATTAATATGATTTTGTTTCTTACCTAAATAATTATTTTTTAAAAAAATGAGAAAAGTTAATGCTTGAGTTTCATGTGCATTTTGTGATGATTTTTCTGGTCCTTTAACATCAATTAGATGGAAAAGAATATGTATATTTCAGTCATAAAATCATATAGGTTAGTAGAGATATGTTACACCATGAATTTAACTTCTAATCTCTCTCTCTCTCTCTATACATGTTTTAACTTTATTTTCTTGATTTTATGCCTAAAGGAGCTTATGGATGTTTTAGAGTTGTATATGTTGTGATTTTTTTTGTAGATAAAACGAACATCTCTTGAGAATGTCTTGTTGTTAGCTCTATGTGTTTTTTCTATATTTGAGCTACGTTTGGTATGAGGTAATGTAATCAACCTTGTAATGTAATCAAGTTTGTAATGTAATGTAATGTGTATTACATTATTGTGTTTGGTTAGCGATTGGTGTGTAATCTTTGATTACAAAAGTGTTCATTATTTGTTATAAGGAATGTAATTCATATTATTATAAAATGACAAAAATACCCTTATAATTTCATTTGAAGATAATTAAACTCTTAGTTGATTCCTTGTGCCGTCGATCGTCGGCCAATCGTCGACGACCGTTCGATCGTCAGTCGATCGTCGACCGCCGTCGATCGCCGATCATTGACCGTCGGTCTCCAATCGCCTATCGATCGATCGTCACAACCGCTATCGTTCTGGCGACCGATCGCCGACGACGCACGGCCGGCCACGCCGGCCGACCGGCCGATCGCTTCGCTTGTCGGGCATCACATCGGTGATCGCCGTCGACGAGTGCCTGGAAGTAATGAGAAAAATAAAAGAAGGATGTATTTGTCATGATAAATATTGAGTCCGTAATGTAATCAGATTACATAGTATTTTCTTTGAAATCCAGATTACGAACCTTACTTTCTCTTTTGTAATCCGATTACATTACATTACGTCTTTAAAATTGTGCCAAACAAATTAATCCATCTTGTAATGTAATCTTGAGGTTGATTACCCCTCACCAAACATGACCTTGATGTTTTGTGCCCCATCATTTAGAACTTAAATTATGTTTTTCTATACTTAAATAAACATGATGAGCAAATGCGGAATAGGATCGGATATTACCTCTAGCTATTGTTATTCTAGTAAAGCTTAAATAAAACTCAAATAATTCTTTTTATCAATTTGTGAGTCTTCTTAGCACTCCAAAGCTATAGATCGTGCAAAAATTCTTGAAGAAGTGTATGATTAGGGACATTAAAGTCACTCTTTATAAGTAACTCGTATCATGACTGAGTTAATTTAAAAGATTGTAGCAAATCATAATGACATTTTATCTATTTTAGATAATTATGCATATCATGTTTTTTACTTAATTATCAATGATTAAATCTTAATAAGTATATGTACCACTTAAATCTCAACAAATATATGGGACATTTAAAATACATAATTAAGGTGCTAGCTAGAGCGTTGTTTGAAGATGCAAATTTTTCATCAATTACCTAAGTAGATTTTTAACATTGTTATTCTCTTCAACTCCAACTCAACCATGAGTATCACTGTATCAGCTGAAATTTTAGTCTTTATAAACATTACACATTACTTAGAGACAATTAGATTGTTCCCATTTTTGATAAAGGCCAACCACATCATGAATGCTATTTTCAGTAATAGCATGTGGTTCATCTTCCTTATAACATAATGAATGTCTAGTCACCCTAAATGAAGGAGAATTCTTTGCTTCCAAACATAAACATTATAATTATCCCCTTTACGTTTGAGAATGTTGCAATGCATATAAGAGAAATTCACAAGTTGTACTGCTCATAAAATTAAACACATGCATATTACTTTAAAATTTCTTAAGCAAATGTTATGTGCTACCAATGTAAATCATGTCATGAAAATCTAGTGACATAAAATTTGCTCGCGGGCTAAATTTTTAATTAATTTAGATTTAAATATAATTTTATAATAAAACTATCAAATTAATTTCTCCTAATTGCTGTGGATAAATTAAGGGAAATTAATTTTAATATTTTATTCTAATTAGTTATATAAATATAATAAAATCCCCGTGAAGTAAAATTTATTATATATATAAATGAATCACAATTAACGTCTATCTAAATTCACTTAATGTATAATTTTACATGATTAAGAATGTTATAGTTTTTTCTTAATTACTTAAAATTATATAATTCACCAGATAATTATTCAAAATAGAAAATTGATTTAACCAAATAGCAAACTATAGAAAATTTCTTCAATCCACAAAATTTTCAAATAAAAAATTTAATCAAATTAAGGTAGAGATAAAATCCGCTCTAATACCAACTTTAAGAACTTAAATCATGTTGAACAAATGTAGAATAGGATCGAATATTACCTCTAACCATTGATATTTTAGCAAGGTTCGAATAAAACTCAAATATTCTTCTATCAACTTGTTAGTTTTCCAAGCACTGCAAACCTCACTATAGATGGTGTAACAATTCTTAAGGACCTCAAAGCCACTATTTTTAAGCAACTCATTACCATCACCAAGCAAACCATAATTATATCAAACAATTTTATTTTTAAGTGACCCATATATTTGTTTAGATTTGAGTGGTCTATGGATTTATTAAGATTTAATTATACATAATTAAGTGTAAAATCTTATCTTGATATGCATAATTATTTATATTGGATAAAATCTCATCATAATTTGCCATAATCTCTTGGATTGGCTCGATGATGGTAACAAGTTACTTATAAATAGTGACTTTGAGGTTCCTAATCATGCACTCCTTCAAGAATTGTTACGCCATTTGTAATAAGGATCAGAGTGTGTAGAAAACTCTCAAATTAATAAAAGAATATTTGAGCTTTTTTAAGCCTTACTGGAATATCAATGGCTGGGGTGATATCTGATCTTATTCCGCATTTGTTCATTATGTTTATTTGAATATAGAAAAGCATGATTTTATATTCTAACAGTTGTGAAAATTATTTTGTACAAATTTGCTATTTAGTTAAATCAATTTTTTTTACCCTCTATCTAATTAATTTTGACATTTGGTAATATGTTGTTATATCTATTGAGTCATGAATTAAGAATTAATTTTTCTGAATTCTGAAATGAACTTTAGACATGTTCTAATTTATATGTTATTTGAATTCTGAAATGAACTTTAGACATGGTTCATTTTTTCAATTATGTAAATATTTAATATAGAAATATTATTGCAGCTAACTATTATTGTGCTGATTTGGTAGTTATAAATATTGTAATTATTTATTTGTTATAATTATAACATTTGATATTCATGCTAAATCATTCCATATATATATGTTAATTATGTTAAAAAATTTAACACCTTAAGATTCATATTTGCTTATATTTAATTATTTGTAATTTTATATGAATAATTAAGTTACTTAACAATAATTGTGGTAACATAAGAAAAAACATGAAATAAAGGAGTTCTTCACAAACTCATTTAAATTGTTTTACTACACTTGGTCTTCTTGGGAATATCATTGTCTAAGGAGTATAGTTTTTAACGAGGCTTAATCTCGACCAAATTTTTTTTAGAGCATTTTTAGAAAGTGTTAACTGTGTTTCTGCATAACCATTATTTATGACAACAATTAAGTTAAAATGCGAATAATTAAGTTGTTTAATGATAATTACGATGTGATATAAGGAAACAAAAATTAAGGGAGTTCTTCACATATTATTTGAATTGTTTTATTGCAACTAGTCTTCTTAGGAACGTTGTTTTGTCTAAGGAGTTTCGTTTTTAATGAGGCCTTGCCCAACTAAATTTTTATGGGAGAATATGCTCTTAGTAAATGTTGATCGTGTTACTAAACAATTATTATGCTAAGGATTAAGTACAATCAAAATTTTGTCTAGGGAGCCATATAATTTTAAGTAATTAAGGAATAGTCACAACATTTTTTAATCATGCAAAATTCTACATTAAGTTGGATCACTCAATAAACATTAATTGTGATTGATTAAATAAATATAATGAATTTTTATTATATTTATATAATTGATTAGGATAAAGGGTAGTCCGGTGTACGAAGCTCCCGTCAATGCAGGGTCTTGAAAAAAAATCTATTATATTCAGCCTTACTCTGCATCGTAAGAGTCTAGTTTTGCGACTCAAACTCATGACTTTTAGGTCATATGGTAGGAATTTTGATAAAATATTAAAATTGATTTATCTTAATTCACCCATAGGAGTTAGGGGAAATTAATTTAATAATTTTGTTATAAAGTTATATTTAAATCTATTTAAATTAGAACTTTATCCCTCTGTAGGTAACTTTTATATCACTAGATTTTAATGACATGTTTTACTTTGGTAAAGCATCATATTTGCCTCTCAAATTTTAAAGTAATAAGCATGCGTGTTTAATATTATTAGTAATACAACATGAGAATTTTTTATATGCATTGTGACGTAGCCAAACTTAGGCTATGTTTGGTGAGGGGTAACGTAATCAAGTTTGTAATGTAATGTAATGTAATTCATATTACATTACTGTGTTTGGTATACTTATGTATGAAATCTTTTATTACAAAGGTGATTATATTCTTTTGTTTGGTGTCCATTATTCTTTTACAAGAATGTAATTCATATTATTATAAAATGACAAAAATATCCTTATAACTAAATTTAAGTAATTTTATTAAATCTCAGTTTTGTTTGAATATAATCAAAATCCTAGTCGGTCGTCCACGATTGCCACCGCTATCGTCGGTCCCCGATCATCGGCGTCTTTTGCCGTCGACCACTGTGTCGTTGACTGTCGGTGTCATCGACCGCCAGTCTCCGGTCGTGGCGGTCAGTCGATGGTCGTCGGTCGTTGGTTGCAGGCTATCGGTTGCAGACCACCGGCCGTCGATCACTAGTTGCCAACCGTCGATCATCGATCATCGATCGGTTTGATTTAAAGAACAAGAGCTAAGACATGAGTATATTTGACATTCAAATTTTTGGCCTTGTAACGTAATCAGATTACACAACTTTGACTTTGTAATCCAGATTATGAATTGTTGTTCTCTTTTGTAATGTAGATTACATTACATTACAATTTTAAAATTGTACCAAATAAGTTAATCCATCTTGCAATGTAATCTTGATTATATTATAAGGTTGATTACCCCTCGCTAAATGTAGCCTTAAAGGTGATAATTATAAAGTTTTGAATGAAAGATTTTTTTTTTTCATTTAGGATGGCTAGACATTGATCTTGCTATAAGGAAGGATGAATCATATGCTATTACTGAAATCTTCAATCTTGATGAGGTCTATTTTTATGAAAAATGAGAATGATCTAATTATCTTTGTGTAATGTTTATAAAGACCAAGATCTCTATTAGTATTCGTGATTTAGTTAAAGGACATAACAATGTTATTAATTTGCCTAAAGTAATTGATGAACAATTTGCAACTTTAAACAAAGCTTTAGCTAGCATCCAAATTGTGGAATTTTCATCATTAAAGCGCACTAATTTGAGAGGTTTGCAAGAGCATTTCATGAAGATGAAGGATATAATGGCTCGACTTAAGACTTTGAGGTCGATATGTTATGAAACTTTTTTCATGCACTATATTTTATACTCTCTCACAACAATATAAACCCTTTAAAATTTCTTATAATACACGTAAAAACAAGTGGTCAATTCGTCGCTTAATGACCATGTGTGTTCAGGAGGGACGTTGGTAATAAAAATGAGTGAAAATGTTATGCTGTTTGCATAAGAAAAGACTCAGAAGCAAGCCAAAAGCAAAGGGAAAATTCTAATGTTTCTTCTGCAAAAGGAAAGGATACATGAAGAAGGATTACACAAAATTCAACGAATGATTTGAAAAGATAGTTATTCTAATCTCATTTGTTTATTATGAATCTAATGTGGTTAATATGATTTATAACACATGATGATTAACATGATTCCATTCTAAACTCTGGTTCTACGATCCAAATCACAAATGCCTTACAGGGTATGCGAAACGTAAGGAAGTTAGTAGGAAGTAGAGCATCGATTTAGGGAACAAGACTCGTTCACATGTAGAGGCAATTGGAATGTACTGTTTAGTTTTGGATAGTGGTTTTCTCTTATAATTCGAAAGACCTTTTATGCTGTTAGTTTTTCTAGGACTTTAATTTCTGTTTCAAAATTTGTATCTTTTAGATAAGTCTATTGATTTATTTTATAAGTCTAATTTTGTTGGAAATGGTAAAATGATGGGGGTCTTTTCTCTATTTTTGTTTACAAAATAATAGCAATATCATTATGCATGTTTAAGCAATCTTAAAAAGTGTTGTAAATAAAGATTCTTCAATATTGTGGCATTTAGGGAATATCACCATAGAAAGGATAAAAAAATTAGTAAATGATGGAGTACTTAATGCTTTAGATTTTACTCATTTTGATATTTGTGTGAATTGCAGTAAAGGAAAGCAAACCAACAAGTCTAAAAAGAGTGTCAACAGGAGTACATAGATATTAAAAATATACATTCAGATTTATGCATGCATGGTTCGAAATAGTTCATCTCTTTCATTAGTGATTACTCACGATGCATCTTTAACTGCTTGCTTTATAATAAGAACAAAACATTGGATACCTTTAAGATCTTTAAGGCTCAAGTACAAAAACAGTATGAAAAACGAATTAAGATCGTGAAGATTGATAGAAGTGGAGAATATTATAATACATACACTAAGAATGGAGAAGCACTTAGTTTATTTGCAAAATTTCTTCAAAAAAATGAGATAGTTGCCTAATACACCATGCCTTGTTCCCTAGGACAAAATGGTGCAGTTGAAAGAAAAAAAAATCAAACTTCAATGGACATCGTAGAGGCTGAATGATGGAACCAAACTTTAATAGATATGGTTAGGAGCATGCGCAGCAACTCCAAACTTCCTGAATCCTTTTGGACTACAGCTCTTAAAATGACAATGTATATAATAAATTGAGTTTCGACCAAGGCTGTTCTAAAGACACCATTTAAAAGTATGGAAAGGTTAGAAACCTAGTTTGCAACATATACATGTTTGGGATGTTTGGTTGAAGTAAGAGTATACAATCCATAAGAAAAGAAGCTGGATTCAAGATCTATAAGTGGGCATTTCATTGAATATGTTAAAAAATCCAAAGAATATAGATTCTATTGTCTATCTGATAGCATTGGAATTGTATAATTAAGCAATCAACATTTGTTGTGAATGACTTTATTAGTGGGGGTGATCATTCTCATGGCATAATTTTTTTAAAAGATTATATTAATGCACAACCCTTTTATTCAAGTGATAGATTAGTTGTTATTCATACCCCTTAAGCCCACATCAGTGTTGGACGACCAATTGCTGAAATTCGACAAACAAATGAAAATTCAGTAGATCAAATTGTTAATGAAAAACAATAAGAAATTGTTGATCAATTAGTTGAACTATATATTGCTCAAGAGGACAGCTTAAAAGAGATTTACTAGAATAAGGAAATCAACAATACCTAGTAACTATGTTGTGTGCCTACAAGATTTGAACTTCAACTTTGGAGCCGAAAATAACCTGGAAACATTTTCTAAAGGCATAAATTGTAGTGAATTTAAATTATGGTACAATGTTATGAAAGAAGAAATAAATTCTACGACATCAAATGGTGTCTGAGATGATGTTGAGTTGCTTGATGGTGCAAAAGCCATTGGATGCAAATGGGTTTTCAAAATAAAGAAAGACTCGCTAGACAACATTAAAACAATATAAAAGAAGATAAGGAATTCATTCAAAGCGAACACATCAACCATAAAGGTATTTCTAATTTCATGATGTTATATCTTCATTTAGTTTTATAGAGAAAATCATGGTAGACCAAAAGGTAATGGAAAGATATCACTTGTTTCCTTGTTTTGTTTGCAATCAATGATAAAGGTTTGTGGAATGAGGCAAAAGAATTTCTCTCTAAAAACTTTGATATGAAGGATATGAGTGATGTATCTTATGTCATTGGCATTTAGGTACATAGAGACAAATCTCGAGGTATTTTAGTTTATCTCAAGAGACCTAGATCAACAAAGTATCAGAGAGATTTCGGATGATGAATTGTTCACCAAGTGTGGCTCCTATTGTAAAGGGCGGTGCTAAATTCAATTTGCATTAATACTCAAAAATTGATTTTGAAAGGGAACAAATGAAGAACATTTTTTATGCTACTGCTGTTGAAAGTTTGATGTATGCTGAGGTTTGCATATTTGCCATTGCATATACTATTGGGATGTTGGGTAGTTTAAATATAAACAACCAGAAAGTTAGAATGAAAGTGACCAGTTACATTCAAGGGATCAAAAACTATATGCTTATGTTCAAATGAGCTCACAATTTAGAAGTGATTGGTTACTCTAACTCAAACTGCGTTGACAGCATTGATTCATGAAAATTAACTTCAGGATACATTTTCATGATAGCCGGTGGAGTTGTATCTTGGAGAAGTGCTAAACAAATCTTGGTGGTTACTTCGACTATGGATTCTTACCTTGTTTGGAGGCCACCTCATATGGTGTATGGACAAAGAATTTCATTTCGGGGCTTAGAATTGTGGATTTTATTTTTAGGGCATTGAGTATATATTGTGACAATTCAATAACTATTTTATAGCTAAAAACAATTGAAGTGGTAGTAGAAACAAGGACATCAATACTAAGCACTTAACTATAAGAGAAGATGTTAAATATAGGGATTAAGTTGATGATTATTGGTCCTTTGACTAAAGGCATCCCACAATTGTAGTTTAAGGGTCATGTGAATAGAACGACCCATTTCTTCATATAATTTTTGTTGTAAAAACAATTTAATTATTGATGAAACTCTACTATCACATTTTCCTATATTTATTTGTGTTCATTTTTGAGAAATATCGTTAAAGTTATATAGGGTTTATTCATTAACTTATATTTGTTTGAGAAGCATAATACACTGTGATAGACAAGATAATAGTTGCCTTTAGAGAAATTATCATCATGATTCATGTATTTTGTTTACGGGTGATTCATATATTTTGTTTACTTTTTTAGTGACTGACAAGCTACATATGGGTCAAGTTGGAGAATATTGGGGAAAAAAAATTATTTTTGACATTTTAAGTGGCCCATATATTTTTTGAGAGTTAAGTGGTCCATTTATTTGATTAGTTTTAAGTGGTTCTTATATTGTTTAGATTTAATTATGCATAATTAAGTGAAATTTTTTGTTTGATATGCATAATTATCTAAAATGGATAAAATTTCATCATGATTGATAAAATCTCATCATCACTTGTCATAATCTTCATGGTATTGTTGGTAGTGTTGGGAGTATTGGGAATACAATCAAAGTTTCACATTGGTAAGACATGGAAAAAATCATGTTTTATAAGATGAAAAAATATCTCCAATGGTATAAAGTCTTTTGAGTATAGCTTAAAAATAAAACCATGAGGGTTTAAG
This sequence comes from Wurfbainia villosa, assembly GCA_025175895.1. Classification (NCBI taxonomy): domain Eukaryota; kingdom Viridiplantae; phylum Streptophyta; class Magnoliopsida; order Zingiberales; family Zingiberaceae; genus Wurfbainia; species Wurfbainia villosa. The sequence goes on from CM045992.1 coordinate 3,587,391, forward strand.
TGGACAATATCATACCATTGTGGAGATATGCGAATTTTGTTTGCACCAATAATTGGTATTAGAGTCATGATCCATGTCAAGTCATGCATCTCGAATGAAGGAAGTGGAGCTTCCATGTCCGGATCAAAAGAATCAGATACTAGGTAGGAAGTCCAGTTGGGTCAAGAGGACCAGACAACTGACAAAAAATCCAGTTGGGTCAAAAGGATCAGATAATTGACAGAAAGTCCAGTTGGGTCAGGAGGACCAGACATTTGATAGGGAGATCTGGTGGGTTGAAGATCAGAAATCAAGCAAAGGAAATCCTTTGGGGACTGATAGGCTTGAGGGGGGGCCAATGCGGTCCTTCGTTTGAGGGGGGATTATTGGGAGTATTGGGAATACAATCAAAGTCTCACATTGGTAAGACATGGAAAAGACCATGTGTTATAAGATGAAAAGATATCTTCATTGGTATGATACTCTTTGGGTATAGTTCAAAAATAAAACCTCTACGTGCTTTTTCTATATTTTTGCTGTTTTGCACCTCAACATAGTTGCTGAATAACAGTGATGTCTGTAAATGGCTATCATTTGTTAGACAGTCAATTTCAATTCATGAACACCTCTACATGGATCTAAACACCATGAGGACCTTGAAGAATTATTCCATTAATCTGTTTTTCCTCGTTGTTTGAAATATTTCAGAACCCATGACATTTATGACCCAGCTTTTATCCTGGTTGGTTTGTGCTTTTTATTTTTTAACCTCACTTTATCACTTCTGAAACAGCAGAACTTAGGTTACAGTTTTTCTTTGGTTGTTTTTTGTGTAAAAAGTTGTTCTTAAATTATATACATCTGGCAAGTCGGTCAAATACCAAATGCGGAGATTGATCAACTTTGCCTGTTATGCTAATTAAAATTGCATCTGCAATGTGTGACTGCAAATACAAGGCTATTCTCTGATGTTCATTTTCCTTAACGTAGAGTCTCTCACATGATGCTCTTGTGGTCTCTCTATTAGAATTTCATCTTTTTGCCATTATGAAAAAATTGTCAATACATACGCCCCTAAGCTTTTTTATAGGTTCCTTTTAGAATATCATTTGCTTATTGCCTAATGGGTTGCCATCTATTTTTTATTGAAATTTTGTTTCTTGATGTGATTCAGATTTTTGTTCTTTTTTATTTTTATGGATGGTTGATTCTTTTCCTTTGTGTTTAGATTCCTCACTTGAGACCCACTCAGTACAAGAGGTCTAGACTATCCAGAAACCGAAGGACTGTGAACCGAGCTTATGGTGGAGTTTTATCTGGAGGTGCTGTCAGAGAGAGGTGGCTAGTTTGAGCCTCACCATGTTTAGTGCTTCGTAGTCTATAAATCTTTGCAGTTTGCATGTATCGTCTAATATTTCTTCATTTACAGGATCATTCGAGCCTTCCTGGTAGAAGAGCAGAAGATAGTGAAGAAGGTCTTGAAGATCCAAAAGGCTAAAGAGAAGCAGCCCTCCAAGAGCTAAGCCTATAAACTAAATGAGTTGTGTTTTGCAATAGTTCAGTCGATATGCTCATTAGAATTATCTAATCCCCTTGTTGCGTTTATGTGGTGGCACTGTACGTGGAATAACTGTATTATTTCCTGAAATTTTAGGTGTATTTGGTTTATTCTATTCCATGGATCTGTTTTATTCCTGTGTATTTGCAGTTATGTTTTAACTGATCTCGAACATGCGGAAATTGTGTTGCATATTTTAGATAAAAAGGACAGTTTGATGAATTTATTGTACTCAATTTTATTCTCTCTTTACAAAGATTGTTTTTTAAAATTCGAATTTGTGATATTTTAGATTATAGCAATTTTATCGTGTCAAGCTCTTCTTGTTTGTGCTGCATATTTTATGTATATGTTTTTTTTTTGTCAATTTTAAATTTTTGGAATTATAAATCAAGAGAAACAAAATTTTATTTTATTGTGGAAGCTATTCAAAAAGGGTATGATTCTGCTGGTGAAAATGCTGGGGCTGCTGTATCTAATAGTTTTGTAATACTATTATATATAATAGTTTTAATCAAAATTATTATATTCATGTAGCATTAATTAAATTTATTATATGATCATTTTAAAATAGTATGATTATTTTAGGAGCATCATTAAACAACTCCGATATTTAAATTTAATTTTATTGGAGATAATATATACATAATGTAATAAAAAATACAAGCTTTCTTGGTTGGAGATAAATCCGGAAAACATGTAATTCATACTGCAATAGAAAAAAGAAAACATGGTGCAGGGTATTTAATAGACGAACAAGATCCTCCGTTGATATATATATATGTATATGATGAATATAAAAAAAAATATTTTATGATTATGGACTAGATGCTAAGTTGGATTTAAAAATTTGTCTTCCCAAGTAAAATAAGACTTTAAACGATTTGATAGGGATGATATGATTATGAAATCGATAATTTATCAAACAGCGTACGTGAAGTTTAGAATTGTCTAAACAACGCTCCATACTTTTATATTTATTAAATATCACACTTAATTTTCTTTTTACTTTTCCCGTCAAATAGACCTGTAACACAATGAATTTTTCAAACGTGGTGTTGAAAATTTAAATCTTAGTACTACAATTATATTGCAATCCAAATACTCCACTGTGGTGCAAATTTTTTTGATGGGAGAGATAAAAAAGAAATTAAGTGTGTTATTTGGTAAATATGAAAATATGAGATACTGTTTGATATTTCTAAATTTTACGTGCACTGTTTGATAAATCGCCGTTATGAAATTGAATTTCATCATCGAATCGTAAACACTTTCGAATTTCATCGTGAAATTGTAAACACTTTTCAAATTTATTTTAATGAATTTTTTTTTAATAGAATCAAACTGATTACTTCGGAATTAATCGACGAAAAAACCCTTCCTAACAAACTACACTACATCTGAGAAATTAAAGTTTCTAGATTCTAAACTTTGAGAAAACCTTTCAAACGTACCTACACGTGAGAAATATAAGATTTTAGATTTGAAATCGTGATGAAATCTAAAATAGTCTAAAAAAAATATCGAAGAGAATTTTTTTAAAGAAATATAACAATTTAATAATCAAATTTCAATCAAATTAATTGAAATTTTTTGTTAGTTAATTAACTAATCAATTGATTAGTTGAACAATTGATTAATTGAGTTGTACATTCGATCGATTAATTTTTTATTTAATTTTATAATCGATTAATTTTATCATCTTTCTATTTGATTTTTCAATAGAATAATCAAATTAAATAATTAATTATTCAACTTTTAAAAACATCAGTTACTAATCCCAATTTGATTTTTCGATTTAATCGACTTTTGAAATTTAAAAATCGAAATGGAATCCAATAATCCAAAATAATTGATATTTTTTATTAAAAAAAAATAAAATTTTGAATTAACTAAATTGAACTTTTAATTTCGATATGATTAATTCAATTTAATCATAATTTACTCGTCGGATTTAAAGGTGACAACGGTTTCAAAACCGTCGATTTTAATTTTGGAACTGTCAATTTCGATTTATCATTCAATAGAATCAGAATCGAAATTGTACATCAACGATTTCGATTTCGGTTTTTTATGGTTTGATTTTGATTTTGGAACTGTCGATTCCGATTCAATATATTATTTTTCAATTCATTAATTCGATCGATTTATTTTAATTTAAATTATATTTAAATTTAAGTTTTATACAAAGAGATTTATTTATTTATTTTTTATAACTTACTTAATTTATATAAATTAAGTTGACTATGTATTTTTTTGATATCTAAATTTTAAAGAAATCAAAATCATCGCAGTTCATTTACCATTTAAATATTATCCATTTATCTTAATTTAATATGAAATATTATATAGTGATTGTTGTAAAATTATATAAATCTTTATTTTTTTTTTTCATTATCTTTTATTGCCAAGTCTATTTTTAAAAATTCAATTCTGATTTCAATAAAAAAAATATTCGATTTCGATTCGATTTTGATTCTAGTTCGATTTCGATTTCAGTTCGATTCTGGTTTCCAAAATTTAAAAATCGAAATCGAACCATATGTTTCCGATTCTAATTTTCAAACTAAAATAAAAAAAATAATTTAAATTCGATTTTTGAGTTATTGATTCCGATTTGATTAACGATTAAAACCGAACCGTAATCACTTATAGCTGGATTAAGCGAAGAGGAGCAAAAACTGAACCAATTCGGGTCAAATCGCGAGCAGAAATGGGTCCGCGCCGGCCGGAAGTTATTTTACTTGAATGGACTGACCTCGGACTCATTTTTCATCCCTAATTGCAATCTGGTAGGGCGTGGTACGGACGAGCGAAATCGTCATGGTCTCAGAGGAAGTGGGCACCAAGTTCGTTCGCCTCTTGTACTTCGTCGGCGCCGGAGGTAAGTTCCGTATATTTACTATGCAGATCCCCTCCTTTTCTTCGTGTATTTACTTATCGAGTTCAAAATATCCTCGTCGATCTCTTCCGCCTCAGTGATCTGCACCAAGGGAATCAACCTCTGGCGCGACTACGAGCGAAAGACCGCCGCCGTGACGACAGAAGAAACGAACCAGACGATGCCTAAGGCGCCCGAGGGGATGGCCAACCCATCTGCCGCGATCGCCTCAAAGCCTTGATTCGCGGTTAGGATTTCTCATTATCTGCTACAGTGGTATTTTTAATAAGAGACCAAATGAACTTTATGGAAAGCGTAGCGAACTATTCTTTCACTTACAACTTGGGTTTCAGTTTCTTCAGAAGGGGGTTCCAAACTGTCACGGGAAATGAAAAAATTGTCGTTATCTGAGCTTGTAATAGTGAATTTGATTATATAAGCGTCCTTGATTTCCTTGATAAGAATTTCTCTTCATTCTCTTCTGAACTATTATCTATTGTTAGGATGTATAAGTTATTGTGAAGCTACTGCTTGGTTGAGATAAGTTATTGTGCTTGATTGAAGTTTTCCCTCCCCTCCCTTGATATGCCACCGCTACCATGCCACACAGAAGGAACTTTTCATTTGTTCTATATGAGCCATTGCATTGTGATGCTCGCCAATGACATGTCACCAATGTTCCAAGGCCAATAAGAGAAGATCTAGTGAATTTTCTTACATTTCACTGCAACAATGTGGAAATCTAGATTTGCCAGATGCTTGAGGAAGCATTATTCATGATGATATAGGACACTATGTAGGTCTGTTTTTCATTGTTTTAAAATGGGGCCGAAATAATAAAAAGGGAAAGTAATTACAAGAGGAGTGATGCATGTAGAGAATTTAAAAAAAAAAAAAAGTGAGCTTAAAAAATCTGGAGGGGTGAGGTTTAAGAAAAAAGGGAGGGGTGGTTGGATTTTAAAAAAGAGAGAACAGAGAGCTAGTAGTTAAAAAAAAGGAGAATACAAAAACAGTGGCGTATTTTTTTTTAAAAAAAAAATGATGAGACATCTGAATGTCATTTTTTCATTATCTTCATAAAAACTTTTTCTACTTCCTTTATTTCAAATTGATGTACTGCTAGTTTCTATCTCAGCTTCCATTACTTTGATTGTGTTTTATGTGCATGATTTACATTGAGATTAATTTTTCTATCATTTCCAATATCTTTTTCTCTTGAAGTAAAATGATTGATAAGTCAGTCTGCTTTCTGTGTTTTTCCTTCTCAGAGTAGATGGTTGAAATCCTAATATCATTTATATTTGAAACATTTTTATCTCTTGCAACTTCAATGAGAACATTTTTTTTGCTCGTCATTTCCAACAATCTCTCTTTCCTCAGAGTAAATGATCAACAATTCAGTTTCCTTCCAGCATTTCTAATCTCACCAGTATATACAAGAATTTTATTTTCCTTGGTTGAAAAAAGATGGAATTCTTGATGATTAGAGTAAATGATGCTTCTCAATAGCTGCACCAGTGTTGCCTTTCATCATTGTCAAGTGTCCTAGTCACATTTTTTTTCCTAAGATCTTTTCTAATTTATATAACAAGATAAGCCTTAATGGTGTCTATACACTAGTTTGAGGGAGAGCGTTGGAGTTATTATGGGTAGTTAGTCATCTGCCATTTTGTTGATTAAATTTAGTCCCACTTGTGGTGTTTAGTTATAGGGCGTTATGGTTGAGTCCTATCAATGTAACATTTTATCCCTCTCAGTTATATCTTCTTCTTTAAGGTTGTCAAATGCCCCTTTCTTTTGCCACTGTTCGTGCATATGTGATTAAGTGTGCATATGTTTGAGCTGCTGGCAAAGCAATTTTGCTTAAAATTCTTGCCAACATCAAATCTAGGGAGAGTAATTTTATGTCTTTTGATAACAAATGTTGTTTCCATGATCTTGTAGGTTGCATAATTGTGTCAAATATTATGGGCATAATTGTTTAGATTTATTGTTACCTTCTGGCCTTTATTTAGTCATAGATTTCATGATTTAGCATGTCTATCTTCAGTGATGTATTTTACCTAGTTGGACATTCTGTAAATTGATTATAAAGTTTTTAGACTATCTTGTTGGTAGCCAAATTTATTATGTTGTTATTATTCTTGAGAAATTTATTATGTAGTTATTAAAAAAACTTTTAACTTGTTTTATATTTAAGATGTGGAAAATTGAAATCTCAATTGGTATTGCCTGCTGGGATGCCTAACAGAGTAATAACGAAAGGTTAGTTATTAGCTATTTTTGTAATAGGCTAGTTTTATAAATTTACTTACAATCTCGCATAGCAGAAATAACTATTCATGCTTGAGCTGTATGCTGTAATTGATGGCACCATGCACTCCACGAGGCTAATGTCATGCTTGTTTAGGCATTAGTCTCGATTGAGCAATGCGAAGCGTACAATTTTGCACAGTATAATACATAGGTCCAAGGCCTTGTTTACTTGGATGGGTACATGGGAATGAAAGTGAGGGAGGAAAAAAAGGAGCCAAATTTCCTCAGTTTGGTTTTCATACAAACCAGGCAATAGGGGAATAAATGAGGCAGCACAACCTTCTTGACTGGTCGGCATTTGCTGATCAGTGAGCAATTAGTCATTTGTACTCGGTATTTGTCAATTAATATTGCTCTTTTTTTCACATTTCTCCATTTCCTTCCATCCACACTTCCTTCAAGCGAACACAAAGGAAGCATTATTTTTCATCCTGGTTCTCCAGCAGGACTTAGATCGCATCACTTCTTCTCTCTTCCATTTGTAAACAAGTAGTATTAGTTACCAATGCAAAAAAAGATATTACACATACATAATTTTGGAAGTATCGATGGGTTGTACTTGGGTTGAGCATGTTTTGGGCTTGTTACATCCCGTGAGACATCATGCAGGGCTGAGAACTCTTGGATTAGCTGGCGATCTTGCCTAGCATGAGTCCGAATTCATCAGGGCCCTTTTTTTAAAAATATTTTAATTTTTTTAATATCATAAACATATTATTAAATTTGATATTTTTATATCATTAGTTTTAAAAAAAATAATTAGTATTAATAATTTATTGAAGAAAATATTTGGTTGGACTTAGCCATTGGGTCATCTTCAACATGATATAGGCTGGCGACATGTGACATTGATGCCTGCCATAGATGCAGATTAGTGGTGGGCGTAGTTTGACCCAACCCAACCTGTTTGATTGGTATGAGCCCAGAATCGCCCAAACCATGTTGGGCTAGGCCAGACATGACCAAATTAAGTTGGACCAGGTTGGCCTATGGGGCGGTCTGTTCCAATTGACATCTCTAGTTGCGATACACTTACTGGGCTATGCAATTTTAATGAGGACAAGCTGCTTGCTAATAAACTAGGTATTTAGATCAGGTGCATGTCCTTGAGAATCATTCATGATAAACCCACAGATTGTCAAACCGGACTCACTAATCTAATATGCCACTAACTTTCTGTACTCGTATGGAATCAGCAACTTCTATGCTTGTGTTTAGCGTCACAAAATGTCGAGATATGGAGCCTGAATGAAGCATGTTGCTGATTTGTGATAGTATTTTAGGTTGTTTTGCGTCTTGTACACTAATATGATGGATTTTCAGAGAGCTTTGTGAGATGCTGCACCCCAAGGTGCCTTGTCCTCCCTCGCCTCTATTGAATGCCCGGTGATGAAGCTAACTAGGACTTCAGTTGTGCACGGTAAATGAAGATTTTTTAGTCTGGACAGTATGGTTGAGTTTAAAAAGTGCTGTAGGATGTTAATCACATTCTGTTGTATCTGATGATACAATTGCTCGACTGTGGTCTCTGAAGGCTTCCGGCTAACTGGATTTGCATTGACATTCTGGTGGGATGTATCTGATAATACAAAATGCTTGATTGTGGTCTCTAAGGCATCCTGCAAACTGGATTTGCAGGATACCAGATGCATACATTTTTGCAGTCTCCAGAAGATGCACCGCTTCGAGTTCTGTGTGGATTGTTCCTGCAGATGGGGATATGGTGGTAGTACAGGATCATGCTGATCCATTGAATAATGAAAGAGCATGGCCTAAGAAGTTTAACACACGATAGTAGACGCGTCTGTATTTGGTAATGGGTATGCTGGAAACAGAAATATAAAACAAGTATCCTTTAGAACAGATATTGTAGCTTCTCAAACATCTGGCCAACTATCAAGTTGCAATTTTGATGCATGGATATTACCGAGATCCTTTTGCTGCAGTGCTATAGGTTTGCTAATTTTCGAGGTGCATTATAGGAGAGCCGTATTTAGTCCAGCATTTACTTTCGAGTGTTCGAAGAAATGTCATTTCATGTTATAATCGACATATTTACTGAGCTACAATAGTTTCAAGATGGAGATGGTTTTGTACGTCTTTTTCTAGAGAGTCAGCGACATTTTTTCATCGCACAGGAGGGCAGTCACCAACTTGCATTCAATCTCAGCCTGATGCACATTGACAGCCGAATAGCTGTTCACGTCGACTCTTCCGTTTAGATGACGGCACACGTCTTGCTCTTCGTAGGTTGAAAGCGCTGACAAATGCTGCTCCCATTTATCAACAAACTCTCGGTGAATTTACTCAAAGGACCCATTTAAAATTAAAATAGGCAAAAGTCGAAAGGGCCTCTTAAATTATAAATTATAAAAAAAAGTAATAAAAAAATACTTTTTTTTTAATAAAAAAGTTAAAAGGGCAAAAATTACTCTTATTATGCGTTGTCATAATGGTTATGGTATAGCAACTATTTCGTAGTTGTTATAATATGAAAAATAGATTAATTTATTTTAAACAAAATTATTATATATAGAACATTAGTATATCAAATTTTGAATCTAAAAAACTAAACACTATTGTATTAAAATGGTCTATTTGATCAAAAAAAAATTTCATTAAAATTGCTTTAAATTAGTTAAAAATCATTTTAAAATAGTTATGGTAGCTAGTAAGTTGCTATTTCAACTCTATAGTATTATTGTATTAATTGTTATAGCGTTGAATAGATAGTCATAATTTGGAATGATTGTTACACGTAGCAGCTATAATTACCACGTTATTACAGCTATGATTAATTGTTATGGTAATAGAAGTAAAGATACTTTTGGAATAAATAATATAATGAAATGACCTTTTAATTATTATTTTTTTAAATGCATTTTTTCACGATTTGTATAACTTGAGATATCCTTTTGATTTTTGTCCAATTAAAATAGAGTTCACTTGGAGAACTCAATCTTATGCACCTTCCTTTACAAAATTACAAAAGTATTCATTAGTCTAAGAATTTGCTCATTGGTTTTGTTTCTAAAAACATATTTTGATATATTAGAATGAAAAAGTAAAATTATTTGACATTAATATTTAAATGATTTAATGCACTTCAATACGATTCAAATGATTTAATTAAACTATAATAATTTTTTTTTACAAACCTAATAGTATTTTTATTTGCCAACATAATAATATTTATGGCTCTCAAAATAATATAGAAAGAAAAGATTCTACGGGATATTTATATGATTTTTTTAAAATGAAGTGACAAATTAAAGACGTTGTAGCTGTTGAAATTGTTCATGTGAATACCAGAACTGGCCTGGAGTGTATAGAGATCTTGAACGAATCAATACAAATTGGATCCTCTTATAAAGAAAAAAATTGTTGACAAAATTTGGGCTCTTTTACCTATGTATTTTAAGGATTAATTTTGGGTCCTGGGCGGACATCCCATTTGCTTTGGCCTAGGACTAGTCCTAGCGAGCACATTCTGATTTACTTTGGTGGTTGATGGAGTATATTTAATAGAGATTACTTAGGTAGTATTTGATTGGTGGATTTTTATTTTTTTATTTTTTTGTTTTTATTTTTTGAGAAAATGAGAAAATACGGAAAATGACGTTTGATTGATGTTTTCTATCTTTATTTTTCAGAAAATAAAGAAGTATTTTTTGAAAAATTGAAAAACGAAAAAAATTTATTTTTTATTTTTTGGAAAAAGGAAAATGCACTCCCCAACCAAATGCTCCTTTAGCATCTTGTTGGAAATTCACATTTATTTTTAAATAAAAATTAAGTTTTTTTACTTGTAATATTTTGAAAGATAATTTTTAAATCCCGATCAGTCTACCTGAACATCTAAACGATGCTAGTAAAAAAACCATAACATTAAAGATATTTGAGCGTTAAAAAGAAAAAGATGATTAAAAGTGTTTCGAGTATAAAAAAAAAGAAGACAAATGACAGCAATTACATTGTTTTTTTTAAAAAAGTCCTATTAATTTCTAAGCAGTCTTTTGAAAATTTTGCCTGGACGTTTCCAAAATTATTCGAAGGAACTTTTTTTTTTCTTTTTTTTTTTTTAATATATGGTCAGCAATGTGGACGCGTGCTTCTTTTTTTGTACTAAACTTTTCTTCTTCTTCTTCTTTTTTTTTTTTTTCGTTCTATTTTTGTTCTCTCTCTCTTGTCGTCTCTGCTACACGTAACACGCGGTTATACTTTTAGTTCTATCGGTCATTCCTCGGCGAGGCTTTGGCCATAAAAAATATTTTAAGTTTCAACTAAAACATCCAAAATATATTTATGGAGGTCTGTCCTCTTCTCTCGTACAAGAAAGAAGACAAAAAAGGGCGGCTTGACAAATCTGCGCGCTAGCTTGTATAAAACAATAAACCCTAAAGTCTTCCCTTCCCTTGCTTCTTCTACCTTAAAAACCCATATATAATCATATTTTATCTAAATTATAATTCTCTAACAAAATAGGATTAACATAAACTATGTCCAATGAGAGTCATAAAATAATTTTGCCATTTCATACCGAACTTATTTTACAGAGATGATATCATCGTACCGTCGGATTTAATTGTCGAATCGTCTTTGATGGTCGATAGAACATATTTCATACAGAAATTACTTAGTGTACTATCAAAGATCTGTAGATTCGGATAGGTCATTATCATAAGAGAGATTGAATGTTTGAATACCGAATGCTAATTAAAAAAATAGTCATTAATAATATTGCGATTTAAATATTAATTGTGAGTGTGCATACGCAAACAGTACTCAAAGTCATCCCTCGCGCAGGATAATAATGTATTAACTTTAATTTCTGCTGTTTATCACCCATTTTAATTAACTACCAGATGCATTGTACCATCAATATAACTTAAAATTAAAGTTTTAAAATGCCTCAAGTGGTGTGATTAAGAGATTATTATTTATTGTCAAAGATGAAAACACTTTCCATGAGACTCGAGAACTTCTATATTCAAAATTAGACGGAAAAGGTACGTAGACTCCACCAAATTAAGAAGTAATATGTTATATATATTCCTATTTTTATTCATTTAATTAGATGAGTTAATTAGTCCACGACATTATACATATGAGTTTCCACCATCATCGTCCTTTAATTTGTCACGGATTGACGCTTCTATTTTCTTCATCATTTTGTTCATCACGATCTCAAGGATGAGTAAATCGTCATCCTAATTTTCAACCTAGGCTAGAGCCACGTGTAACTACATTATTTGGGCTTCAGCTTGGGGAATTTTTTTTAACACTATGTAGCATGTTTAAATTTTTGTTTTCACGATTAGTCTAGATCATTTTATTAAAAAAAATTAATCCAATGATTAACTCGGAATTATTGTAATTTTTGACTCCGTCCGTGGACGAGAGAGCAAAGAAGCAACGACAAAACTCTCAAAATTAAAAATTGGCGTTTGAATGGATTTTATATATATCTAGTGCATGCCATTAAAATAACATTAACTTTAACATAAAATCGACATAAAAAATAATAATACGAATTTACTAGTATAAAGACATTGAGATTTTTTTCCTGTGCTATAGATATTATAGATAAATTGTATGAATGAATTACTACCGTACCCCATATGAAATGACTAAAGGTATTATTTATTCGGTAAGGTTCGGAAAAAAAAAACAATAAAATTCTAGTAAAAAACAAGTTTTTTACGTTGAATAATATTCCAACTTAATTGGTCTGTCATTTATTAATTGCAACTAGTTGATTGAGCCGTCAAATCATACATAAAGTTCCACAATTCTTATTTTATTTTTTACTAGCATATTTCAAATATGAAATTCCACAATTCTTGCTCCGGCCAATAGTCCACATTGACTATAATTGCATCCGAACATGGATGGTCAGCACGCACCTAAAGGTTGTTCACGTATTTCAATTCCACTCTTAGGCTTTGATTGATACGATAGGACGTAATACAATCTAAATTGTAATAGAATACAATGTAATTTTGATTATATTATTATTAGAATCCGTCAGAATTAATAAATTCAACGTTTAAGCGGGATTCATTATCCGTCGTCGCGAGAATTTCCAAATCTCCAACCCAACCTAGCAGTTACGGATTAGGCGAGCCAACCCGCGGGCTAAGAAAAAAAATCTAAAATTATTGATGCGTTGAGAGCTTAAGGCGATAATCGATAAAATGGATAGAATATCATGATAAGAATGTATGCATTTGAAGCAACTAAAATATTATAATTGAGATCTAGTTATTGATCGATAATATTAGATACAAATATTTTTTATTCTTTTAATACTTTAAATCTTGATAATATACAAATTCAAATTTTAACTCTTCTAAATAGAGATCTAATTGAAATTTTTCAATACTTGTAATTAGTTGATTTTGATATATTATCATTTCCTATATTAATTGAAATAGTAATGATAAAATAATTATAAATTAATTAGAGTATATAAAAAAATTATTAGAGTACTTAAATCAAATATTTTTTATTATTTTCTCTAATTTCTCTTACATTTTGTTAATGTGTATATGTGATAGAAAATGATTGTGATTATGAGGAAATTATCTTGTTAGTATTAGAATATTGGTTAAAAAGCTTAAACAATTTTTTTTTCACAAGTTTTATCTTTTTTTATTATTTCTCAACCCGTGGGTCAACTCAATCCGTCGCGGGCCAACCCGTCTAGACCCGCAACCCGCAACCCGTGTGGGTTGATTCGTTTAGACCCGCCAAAATGGCGGGTTGAAAAAATTTCAACTCAACCCGCCTAAATTACTTGGCGGGGCGGGCTAACCCGACGGGCCTAACCCAACTTGATGACTCTAATTATTATATTTGAATAAAAATTATATATAATCTCGGATTATAAAGATAATTATATTCTTTTATTTATGTCCATTATAAAGACGATAGGAATGAATCGACGAGAACGACGACGACGATGATGACGACCGATCGACGGTCGGGCCGTCGCTGATGATCAACCGACTGGTGACGACGACGATAGCCGATCGATCGGTGGCAATAACGGACGACAATGATCGACTTCGATTATTGAGCATCCAATACTTTTCAAATTACGACTTGTAATGTAATCGGATTATATAAATTTTGTCTTGTAATTCAAATTACAAAATTTTAATGCCTTTTGTAATCCAAATTATATTATATTATAATTTTTAAAACGACAAAAAAAAAATAAATAATCAATTTTATAATGTAATCCAGACACAACCTACGTTAAACCATTGGAAATAATAAATAACGTGATTCTTAATACGTATCAATCATGCGCTCGGAGAATCAATTATTTCTCGTGATGAAAAAGATGTTAATTAAATAGGATTAATTAGTTCAAAATTGTGTACCTTATTATTATTTTAATTAACTAGGATTAATTAGTTCAAAATTGTGTACCTTATTATTATTATTATTGTCTTGGTTTTTTATTAGTCAATGGTGATAAGATTGACAAATTGTGTGATAGCGTGTTAATTATGTCATTGAAATAATATTAAATTGATTAAAATAAAATTGAGCAAGTGGAAAGGTTAATTAGAATAAGTAGAAAAAAAATGATTTAATAATTATTCAACTACACGTTAAAACATGGGAGATAATAGATTAAAAGACATATCATATATATGGCCATATATAGCTAAATAAAATTTATACACTTTATTATTAGAAGGGCTAAATCTATTTTTAAAAACAAATGATGTAAAAAATCTAGATCAAAGGGAATATTATCCAATGCAATAAAATTAATGGTTCAATTAATTTGAATTAATATCATTAACTTTACATAGACAGCAATAGAAGGAAAAATTATCTAAGCGTTCTCTGCAGAGCAGCAAACTGTTGACGTACTGGCCCTTCTTTTCCCTCAGTGGCTCCATGCCTTTCCGATTCGACCTTTCAATCTACTGTTACTGCTCCCTTCTCCCCCACAGCAAAGAAGGATATCATCTTGAAACTTAAGCCCTCTTCCTACTGCAATTAATCTTTCTTCTTGATTTGTTTTTATTGCCCCGGCTACGTACTACTTATTGATGAGGTGAATATTTCCCTTCTCTCTCGTCCTTCGGTATTTCTTCATCGGTTATCAATGCTCGAGTAGAAGGAAAGGGGAGGGAGGAAGTGGAGAGCGACATGGAAGAAGAGAAAGAGAGGGAGAAGAAGGAGGAGGTGATGGTGGATGCGGAGGAAGTTGAGGACGACGAGACAGCTGAGAGCCAAAAGAGTCCATTTTGGTCCCTTGATCTCAACGAGGATTCCGGTGGAGACAAGGAGGAGGAGGATACTGGCAGCCACAAAGGAGGCAGCTTAACGACGGATCGGGGGATGGGAGGAGAGGGAAATCGCTCGAGATCGGAAGGGAACTGCAATCAAAGAAGAGGAACGACGACAGTGAGGCAGTACGTGCGGTCCAAGATGCCGAGGCTGAGGTGGACGCCGGATCTCCACCTTGCCTTCGTCGACGCCGTCAAGATGCTCGGCGGCCAAGAGAGTAATTAACACCTGTTTGCCCTCTTACTTCTTCTAAGTACTCACAGTTTGTATATATCGATCAATTAAACGAGGAATATGCATCGTGTATCCATTTTGACTTTCGGATAGATGAACAAATGGTGCAGGGGCGACGCCGAAGATGGTTCTTCAGCTGATGAATGTGAGAGGACTCAGCATCACTCATGTGAAGAGCCACCTACAGGTGTGATTTAAGAGACAAGTAATTCCATCACAGCCGCCCCAGTAGTACGTCTCCATGCATTATGCATAGGGCTACTACTGTTCTTAACTTTTCAATTTCATTTTTTTTTGCTTCACATGATAGATTTTTCCAGCTGTTTCCTGTTAATTATTAGATGTATCGGAGCAGAAAACTTGATGGAACCGGTCGACCTATGTCATCCATGGATTTGCGTCAGAGAGAACAAGATCTCCATGAGGTGTTGTACCCACGAACAAACTCATCAATCTTGCAGCCGCCCTTTAGATTCTCGAGCGACCATCAACCCACTGCTCACATCTACGTCGTCGACGACGTTGGTCGATCGCTCTACCAGCTGCAAGGGTTTGCTCCAGAGACAGTGTTGTATATATATATATATATGCTCTACCATTTGAACAAACTCTAATTAACTAACATTCTCTTAAACCCTAATTCTTAACAGACACTACCGAGAATGGGCATCGGGACGGAGTTGCCTTTCTTCCAAGGATGAAGGCCCCAGAAAAGGGGGATTCATGCATGAGATGATCTTTAGTAACGGTAGCAACTTACCTACGTTCCATTGGTCCGATGCTATCAGTAAAGCAATGGTTGGGATTAGCAACGCAATGGAAGGGGACAAAAGAGGAAGCTTCGATGGGACAGTTCCAACTAGTAGTCCTTCAACAGCCGAGACTGTTCCGACGATTGGTCCATACTCAAATAGTTCTATTATTGGATTCAAAGACGACGGCCATGACAACAATAGCTCCGCCAATAGAGTGCAATCTGATCTGAATGATCACGAACCACAATCTAAAAGTTCATTGCATTTTGAGGTAGCAAACAAATTCAATTACTGAGTATATTAATTAACTATATCTTCTCATCATGCTGTCATCCGCATTTCGACTTTCTTATGGATCGACTAATTGCCTGGTTTTTAGTTTGAGCAAGAAATGCCTCAGAGACCTAATTCAAAGAAGGTGGCCACATGCATGGCGGTAGATTCTTTGGACTTGCAGCTGAGTATGAAGGTGAAGAAGGTGCATGAAGAAGAGGAGCTCTCACTTTCGCTCTCTCGTCCGGGTACTTCGATACTTCATGAGAAAGGAAAAGTAGACATGAAACCTCGTGGGATTCAGTGGATAGAGATAGATAGCAGAAATCAGAAGGCCGCTTTGGGGCTGAGTACTTTAGATCTGACCATGTCTATTAGAGCATTGGAGTGAGATCTTTCAAGTACTCGTTTCAAGGCCTTTACGATATCACGGATTCAGCTTGCTTATATATTTGTGGAATAAGATCGTCTAGATCGATCATTAATTTATTATTTCTCTGAGTTCAGATTATAATGCAAACGATGTGGTCGTGTATTGCATGCTTTTTGCCAACTCCTTGCAATATGTTCCCGATCGAGTGCTAGGCATCCAAATGAAATCCCTAATGTCCATATATATAACTTAATTAATTTAAAATGAAGACATTACAAGAATCATTAATATTCTTGATCACATTTGCTGACCAATTTTTTCCCCGTAGATGATTAAGGGTTGAGGGTAGACAATTTTAAGCATATCCCTGATGACATTATTACATATTAAGATGCCATTGCATATCGTTTCGTAAAGCACAGTAACTTAGAGATCTTGTGCATTCATCATTCCAAACCCTCACAACTCTTTACGAGCTCTATGCCTCCATGTTAGTTAGTGCGATCTCTTTCTCTTGTCGATCGGTGTCCTCTCTTTATCCAAGATTGTTGATATTCACGAGCTCATTCTTCCTCCCATCAGTTGTCATGTTTCGGCGTGTAATTTCCACTCATGAAGATTCACTACAAAAAAATATAGTCATTAGCGACGAATTTTGCGATGAATTTAAAAAAAAAATTCGTCGCAAAATAAATTTGCGACGAATTTAGCGACAAAAATAATTTCGTTGCGGATGGAGCGTCGCAAATATTAGCGACAAAAATAGCGACGAATTCAAATTTTCGTCGCCAATTTCGTCGCAAACGTTACGACGAATTTAAAATTTCGTCGCAAAATTTTGCGACGAAATAAAAATTCGTCGCAAATTAGTGACGAAAGAAAGATTCGTCGCAAACTTTTGCGACGAATTAAGGGTTTTCGTTGCTAATTTTCGCGACAAAAAAATAAATTCGGCGCAGAATTCGTCGTTGATTTCTTCTCATGAGTCACATAATTTAGCGACGAAAGAAGATTCGTCGCAAAATTTTGCGACGAATTCAAGGTTTTCGATGCTAAATTTGTGACGAAATACAAATTCGTCGCTGAATTCGTTCCAAAATTCGTCGCAAAAGACACAGAATTTGCGAAGAGCATATTTTCCTCGCTAAAATCGTCGCGAATTTGCGACGAAAAAATGTATTCGTC
Source organism: Wurfbainia villosa (assembly GCA_025175895.1). Taxonomy (NCBI): domain Eukaryota; kingdom Viridiplantae; phylum Streptophyta; class Magnoliopsida; order Zingiberales; family Zingiberaceae; genus Wurfbainia; species Wurfbainia villosa. The sequence goes on from CM045992.1 coordinate 3,605,261, forward strand.
GCAAAATTTTGCGACGAATTCAGAGTTTTCGTTGCTAATTTTGCGACGAAATATAAATTCGTCGGTAAATTCGTCGCAGAAGTCACATAATTTGCGACGAATTTGTATTTTGTCGCTAAATTCGTCGCTAAATTAAAATTTTTTTAACAGATTCTATCCTTTTCGATATTTTATCGTATATACAAATTTCACACAACCTGTTTAATACAAACAAAACACACACATTCAATACAACAAAATCTACAAAAGAAAAATAACATTCAATAATATCCAAAAATATTCCATATCCAAATAAATACAAACTAACACAATAAGTTAAGAACAATACAACATTCCAAACAACAAACAACAAAGTTACAATATATCCTACAACATTCCAAACATCTACATAGTTCTGATATCCAAATGACAATCTCCACTCAAAATATCTCAACGCGTGCGAAAGAAAAAATAAAAGATCATCTACTAATTAACGGCCGTCATTCTTCTACCTGCATTAGAAAATAAACAAACAAAAAGTATCATACATTTAAAAAAAACTATCTACTAACACAAAAATAAATATGCAAAGACTTACTCAGATGTGCATTTTCAACCGGCATCATTCTTGACTTCATCAATCCTGTTTAAAGCAAAATAAAAAGTACTAATCAAAAATAAAAAAATGAAGGATTAACAAACTCAATAAACTAACAAATTTTAAAAATACTAATTACAAACATTCATACAATATCATCATCGTCGCCACCATCATCCTCATTACCAGGAGGAATCACTTGGACCTGAACTAAATTCTTTGAAATCACATAAGAAAAGCTTGTCGTCGTGATTTCTATCATTTCTTGATCCTTTGTGAGTTTTGTTATTGTATTTCTAAAATTTCTTGATCTCTTTCAAATATTATGCCCTTCAATTGCTAACCTCCTCGCTTAAGTTATGTATACATTCGATTCTACTTTGGTGGAGTAGAAGAAAGAGATCTACGAGGAACATTATGAATTCTGCTCATAGAACCCATACCTAATATCCTTCCCCCTTTTGCTCCTCCACTCGCCTCAAGCTATAAATCCAAATTATTACTAACAGATGACTCAGATCCCTCATTATCACCGTTATCTCCTGAAATTCTTTGTGATAAGGATAATTGATCATATCTCTCCTATACAAAATTAAAATTTTAATCAGAGCATATACATAACTAACAGAATTAAAGTTACAAAGTAAGTTTAAAGATTAATTCAAACCTTAATTGCTCTAGCTCTATCTCCACTCCAAATCTTATCTTTTTTTTGGAAAGTGCGAAAAAAAATATCTATAAATTTCGGCTCCTTTCCCAATTCCTTAGACTAAAAATAAGAATGTTAGAAATAAAATAATAATCTGAAATAAATTAAAAAACTAATTGTAGAATTAAAAAATTACCAATCTACGTGAATGTTCCTCGATATTTATAGATCCTCCCGCATATGTTGCAGATATGTAAAATACGGGAAAAAAAATTATATATATGGATTAAACCCTTTAATTAATTGGGATTAATTGGGATTAATTAGTGGGCTAATGGGTTAGTTATCTAGTTGGGTTAAATATATCGGGCTTGGGCTGGATTTGGGGGCTTGGGCTGAAACTATTGGGCTGAATCCGTTGGGCCAAATTATTGGACTGGAATGGGTATGAACCGGTCGAGCTAAATCCAATTGGTTTGAGCTTGGGTTGGCTTGAACTGAAGTTGGGTTGAACTTGGGTTGGTCTAACCGGGTCGCTTAAACGACGTTTAAAAAGGGGTCGGAAACTCGCGATCAACCTTATTCCTTCTTTCGCGATCTCTCCGTTTCTCTTCTCCGACGCGATGCCTTTCCCGATCGCCGCCTTCTCCGTCGCAAGCAACGATCTCGCTGCCGCCACCGGGTCGCCGGAGGTCGTTGGAGGTCGCCTCGAGCAGAAGACCATCAATTGTTGACCACCGTGAGCTGGAGCTGCTACCGCCGGCGCCGTCGCGAGCTCAGCGGTTTCCGACCGTCATCTCTCCTGATTTCGTCTTCATCGCTGGCCACGCCACCGAGCTCCCGGGTCGTCGTAGCCCATCCTTTTCCTGTGCCTTGTGGCGTTATCGCCGTCTTTGAGTTCTCGCCGTGAGCTCGATCACAGCGAGCTCACCCTCGTCGAGAGTTGGATCGAGGGTGACCTCATTTCCCTTTGATCCTGATCTGCCATTTCTGGATCTTCGCCGCCGCAGCTGATCTCGTCCGAAGTTGATTTTGGATATGCAGTCTCCTTTGGATCGCTGCGAGCTTGGCTTCATAAAGCGTCGACGGGGCAGATCCCCTCTCTTCCGCCTTCAGCCACCTCGAGTTCAATCCACTGTCGACCCCCCATCTGCCATCGTCGACTGTTTATTCGAGAGGCTAGCTAGACGACGTTTTCACTGTTGAAGCTCAGATCGTTGCCGGCCCGACCGGAGTTTCTCGTCGTCACCGTCGCTCGAGCTCAGATCTACCACAGGTGACACTTGAGCTCAGATCTGCCACAGGTGACACTCAAGCTCAGCTCACTGTCGCCTCTGCTCTTCTGTTGTTCATCATCGGCACAGTTTGGGAAATCTGGAATTGAAGCTATACTAGTTGGATGTGTTGTAATTATGCATTGGATTTTTTGGATGGGTTATGCAAGCTGAACAGTTGAGGTAAGATTTGAATTGATCTAGGGTTCAGTCGTTTGGACAGAAGTTTATGCTTCAAGATAGGTTGTGGACAATGGTAATATCATGAGGTAAGCTTGGATTTTAGTGTTATTGAATTGGCATTAGAATTACAGTTGGTTGAAGAATTGTACAGGGCTAAGTTACCATGGATCCAGAAGCTGCTTAACGGATGCTAGGCTAGGTGAGATGGATTCGGAGCTTGGACTTTCCGGCAGCAATTCCACTGAGAGGTTTTTCCTATGGTCTGATCCGATCGGTGTGTGAGACTGGATGGTAAGCTACTGCTATAGCTTAGATTTAGTATTACTCGATTGTTAATATTGATTTAGTTGATCGAGATACTAGGATGATGTAGGATTTGATTCGATCATTAGATGTGTGATGATACTTAACTGTAACCTATTGTTACAGGACTTTAATTGTCATAAATACATGGACATGGAGATGGATAGCACGGATTGCATATCAGGTGGGTAATATCTACCTGGTCCGGTAGTTTTGATCAATTCCAGTGCATGATCTTGGATTTATGTTTATACCTGTTTACCTTAAATCCACTCTTATTTAATCGTATGCTTGTACTGCCTTGACCTTTGAGATATATACTCTGGTACTTCATTGATTATCTAGCTCGGATAGGAACTATAAAACCCTATTATGTGTTAGCTGATAGATGTTTAGTAAGTACATGTGGTTAGGGTTATTTTTATGACCTCAGATTGGGTTACTGGGTTGCATCACTAGGTTAGGTGATGAGTCCAAATTATGATGTCGGTCGTTGTATCGTATACATATCAGTGTGTTAGTTTGACGGATCTATTTATCTATACATAGGTAAATAGGTTGTGATTACGGATTTGTCGTCCTTGCATGGTTGACTAGGTCTCCCCGTGAGTTAGGGAGTGTTGCGAGGATTTGTGTGTGAGCTATGCATCATTACATTTCATGCATGCTGACGACTGGGTCTGCCTTGTGGTTGAGACGAGTCGTCAGTCATTCTGCCTCCCCGGCCACTCGGGGTAGTGGTTGCAGGGTTGAGGGCAGAGCATTATTGTGCGTGTCATTCTCGGCCACTATGGATGGTGGTAGCTGGAGATGCGCACTTGGCCACTGTGCGGAGTGGTAGTTAGCGCACTCACCCACTATAGACAGTGGTCGTGTGATGTGCAGTTGTCATGGGTGCAGTGCTCGTCTACTCATGGGTAGGGACGGAGCAGCTAGCGAGGACCCCGTGTGGGTAGCATATAGCTCTATGGCGGGCTAGCTACTGTTTCATACTACCCAACTCGGTCACTCGAGAGTGGTGGCGGCTGGAGTCGGGATAGTTATCATGTCCTGCCACCTAGGCCACACTGGGATCGTGGTAGCGAGTGGGGTGCACAGGCATGACCATGCATATGTATTGCAGATATATATATGTATGCATGTATTTGATATATGTTTTACATATGCCTGTGAGATGCTGCATTTGATTGAGCTATGATTGTTGCACATGCTTGTTCATCATGATACATGTCATTTGCATTTTATATACTGCTATGTGTTGAGCATGATACATGCGTTGATTCAGACTGTTATATGCATTTGATTAGCATCATGTCATTGTGTGGTACGAACCGGATTGTTATTACAGGTGATCATATATTGTTCATATGTTGGAGTATTGGTCAGGTATGAGATTGATTTAGTACGTTATATGAGTTATGTTATTGTAAATCTGTTCAGGATGATCTAGCATCTGGTGTTACAGACCATCAGGTACGTTGGTACATTATTTTATGTTTAGTTGATTAGTTTAGTATATACACTGAGTATGACTTTACTGTAGTTACTTGTTATTAGATTTGGATATGACTGTATGTCTATTGGACTCATGCTGTATACCTGTAGATCTTCACATGTATACTTGTAGATCTATCCTTATATGTTGTTCATGCACTTTCTATATATTACCCCTGAGTTTATACTCACCACCCCTGGACCCTGGGCTTCATGTCGCCCAGATAACAGGTAGAAGATTCCTTGGACGTTCGGAGCTCCGCCAGCTGATCCCATCTCACACTGGACGGATGGATATTTAATCCACATTGTGGTATTTGTGTGGATTGTCGTTTTGTGGTTTTAGCCCGTATTGTTTCCGTATCTGTGATATACGGACGTGTTGTATATATTTGGCTTTCGATGTGGCTTCTATTATGTTTCTTGTTGTGTCAAGTCACTCCGGAGTGCACAGTTGGGTCATTGTATATTGTGTTATCTGTTGTATGTTTCCGCTGCATTTGATATGTTGATATCTGTGTATATCATATTATTGTTGTGGGCCTACGGGCCTTGTATTAACCCGATATGTTGCCACGTACAGGGGAGATGCTGTCCGTTTGCTTTTCGGTACGACATACTCCCGGGGCGTGACAATTTTATTGGTATCAGAGCCCTAGGTTGCGAAGTCCATTTTCGGATTTGATTTCGTTCGGACATCGAGTTTTGCTTTACTCGGTTTTGTTTCGTGAGTTCGATCCGGGCCGCTATGCGGACATCTCCGAGCTACAAGGTTTAAGGTATGTTAATTGTTATTACATATCCTTCTATTGCCTATGCATTTAGTTGCTTATAACATGGATGACGTGTAGGGTGTTGGTCACTATCCGTAACCGTGATTTGAGATGATCACGGAAATGACATATTGAGATTATTAGACATGTACCTACTATCAAAAAGGTAATTACCTTTGAGAGCCGATTGATATAGAGTCGGAAGCAGGGGTTAAGTAGTCACATCTCTTGTGGAGATCAAAGATTACAGTCCTAGGGATTTTCACTAATTATACTCGCCAGATTGTTATCTGCGAGGTATTGGACTAAGCGAGTATACTATTGTTGATGCAGATAGTAGAAAATTAGGGGATGATATTCATAGGAATGTTGATCCCTGAGTTGGTTATTCTAGGTTGTATAACATTGGGAGTACTTTTGGAGTACTTGACTCGGGTTATACGAAGATAGTAGTGTTAGTTGAATACCCTTATCCGGATTTTAGCCGGTACTTAGTGGAAGAGATAGGAAATAACCTTCGGGAAATAATGTATCACTTGGTCACAGTGCAGTGATGTTGTGAGATAGTATTTTCCCCCGTCATCTTCTTTGACTCATTGTCAGGGAATTCTTGGGCATCGAGTAGGGTGATCGTTTGATTACGAAGGTACCATGCAGAGTCGTTAGACTTGCGAAGGTTACGACTATTTAATAGCCCAAGAATGTGATTGGGTTGGTTTTGACCACCCACGGGTTATCGGTTGACATCTTGATCATGATGTTTGGATCTCCTACCAGATCCTACCGGAAGTGTATAGACCGAGTCATGTGTATAGAAATGATTCCGTAGTAAGTGTTTTAAAGAGTTGGAGATTTGATAAGCAGATATTGCAAGTCAAATTATTGGAATCAGAAGTATCCGTATGTTGGATAAAAAGGAGCGAGATTGGAGTTATGAGTCACGAGCGACTATTGGAGAGTTTTTCGATCATAGAAGACCGATTGCAGATTGTTAGCAGCTTCTCATGTTTATCAGCGAACTCAGAGGAAAGACTCCGAAAGGAGATTATGTGTGTGCAGTGCGGGTTACGACAAGACACAGAGCCAGATTATCCGATGGACCATTGTATCTGTTTCTACTATAAGCAGCCGGTATCTACGAGGAGAGTATGTACTTTGAAGACTCAGTTGAAGACTATGGATGATGCTTTCGAGCGGATGATCCACAACCTGGGTTTAGATCATGACAGAAGAATGGATTATCACATCAGCAGCGATCTACTACCTCAGATATAGTTGGAGCTCTTTGATACTTTCATCCGGAAGAAGTAAGTTACTCAAAGAGACACCAAGACATCTCGGAAGATTCGGATATTGCATACAACAATCATTACCTTCCTGCACGACAACAATCAAGTTACCTTCCCAGGCGTAGTTATGATTTGTTCAGAGGAGAGAGAGTATACAACGATGGTCGTATCTATGCGGTATTCTTCAGTTGTAGCTGTACCTTTCGCAGAGTTGGAACGTGCTACGATGTTGACAGTTCTTCAGTATTTTACAGTCGGATGTATATTCTCTGCCAGTACAACAATGGTTATCATCTCCGTGCAGTTGTTTCAGTTTGTACCTCCGTTTTCAGCAGTTGATTTCATTTCCTCCATGGCAGATTTTTGTAGCTACTTGAGCTCAGTCGTCAAGAACAGATGTTGGGCGAGTTTACATGGTTACTCGAGAAAAAGTATAGAAGACCAAAGGATCGGTCCTTCGGGGTATTACTTTAGGTTATCTTATTTGCAGATATATCGAGAGATACTGGTTGGTATAAGTATCTTTGTCTAGAACATTCTTGGATAGGGTTCGAAGGGTTCCTATCGACTGGTGGATTGGTGATTTTCTCTACCGTCAGGTGAGATGTTGATCAACAATCAAGAAGTCAAGGGATACCCTTAGCCTTTGCTAGACATACCTCCACTATAGACATATCCTTACGGATAGTTGGATTGTTGGAGCGTTGATATACTAGGACTCTCGGATGTACGTATAATCCGAGAGTATTCGGATGTAGTTACGGATGAACTCTCGAGCTTGTCACTGCATGGGCAAGTGGAATATGCGATTGAGGTGATTTCGGGAATAGTCCTGATATTGGGGACCTCATACCGGGAGATGATTTTATGGGTATCAGTGTTGCTAAACACTATGAGAGATTTATCTGCCTCCGTGTTTCTTCTTGAGAAGACTTGTAACTCTTTGTTAGAAGAGAGTCAGACCTTGAGTTTATGCATCGATTATCGATGATGGAATGCAGTAGTTGTTGGAAATAATATCCTTCGTCATGGATAGATGCTCTGTTTAGATCAGCTAAATAACACATGTGTATACCCTAGGGTTGATCTACGATTGGGGTTGATATTGTAGTGACTTAGTGTCATACAATTATCATTGTTGGTGTGACGAGTTGAGATATCATCAGCTTGGAGTAAAAGGGATGCAAGTGTGTAGAAGACAACATTTCATACTTGATATGAATTTTAAGAGATGTCGATAATGTTGTTAGACTTATCGACGATTTAGTCATTCATCGATTTGAGGAATCAAGTACTCTTGGAGTATTTGAGATCGATTGTCGTCATATCTGTGGAGGATATATTTATGGATATATTCCCAATCTTGAGGGAAGTTGTGGTTTCCCTAGATTGATTTGGTATTTACCGTAGATGTGGATAGGATGTTACTAGAGATACTATATCGTCGACTTGTGGGACCAAGAAGGTGATGACAATCACCTGGTCGGAAGTTTGTGAAGCTAGGTTTCAGGGCCTAGAAGGTGGCTGACTTTTGTGTCAGTGTTAGTTAATCCGTCCGATATGGATGGAAGGGTATTGAACGTAGATGCATCATTTCAGGGATTAGGAGTGATCCCAATGCAGTTAAATGAGACGTATATTATGTGTACGCTAGTTGAGAAACTAGCGAGATTTGTCATGTTAGTCTTACAGGTATTTTCAGTTCTGTGTGACAGAGTGAATTTTGGACATTAGATTAATTTCTCTCGTGAGAATAAATCTTCGTCTATGGGAAGAATAGTGGTTCCCAGAGTTGCATTAGAATTAGGAAGAGTTGTTTCAGGAGACTCTTCATTCGGGAGTGATGATTTATTCGGAGTGTATCCGAAAATAGTGAGTATTGAGACGTTCATGTTGGTGGAACGATATATTGGACACGGTTGATTTCGTAGTTTGATGTTTGGTATGCCCACTAGCAAAGATGGAATATTGTGATCGGTAGGGTTACGTACCGTGATGAAGTGAGAGCCTAGTACATTAGAGTGTGTTGGGAGATTATCTAGAATTTGGAAAGGACTTGATAGGATTTGGGTAATCGATGATCGATTAGCTAGGTTCGCTCATTCTCTTCCAAGCCGTAAGATGGACTCCGTTGGATCGCTTGATGGAATTATATCCATGGGGCATCCTTGGGTATCATTTCTGATAGTGATTCATGATTCACCTTACGATTCTGGTAAAGTCTCCCATCGGTTACGAGTATAGAGCTCCACTCTGGTACAGTTATGTATCTTTGATAGATGGTCGATATGTTGAGAGAGTATATAAGAGCTGGAAATATAATATTCGAGCTTAGTACTCCACTTAGTCACTTGAAGTGTGACTTTGCTCCAGATACTTGAGATGATTATTGTGACATCTCGCTTGTACATGAGTCGGAAATTTGGGGACCAAATTTTTATAAGTGGGGGAGAATGTAAAATACGGAAAAAAAATTATATATATGGATTAAACCCTTTAATTAATTGGGATTAATTGGGCTTAATTAGTGGGCTAATGGGTTAGTTATCTAGTTGGGTTAAATCTATCGGGCTTGGGCTGGATTTGGGGGCTTGGGCTGAAGCTATTGGGCTGAATCCGTTGGGCCAAATTATTGGACTGGAATGGGTCTGAACCGGTCGGGCTAAATCCAATTGGTTTGAGCTTGGGTTGGCAGGCGAAGTTGGGTTGAACTTGGGGTCTAACGAACCATTAGCGGCGTTTAAAAAGGGGTCAGAAACTCGCGATCGAACTTATTCCTTCTTTCGCGATCTCTCCATTTCTCTTCTCCGACGCGATGCCTTTCCCGATTGCCGCCTTCTCCGTCGCAAGCAACGATCTCGCTGCCGCCACCGGGTCGCCGGAGGTCGTTGGAGGTCGCCTCGAGCAGAAGACCATCAATTGTTGACCACCGTAAGGGAGCCGCCGCCGGCTGCCGCGAGCTCGGTGATTCCGACCGTCATCTCTCCTGATTTTGTCTTCATCGCCGCTGCCACCTAAGCTCGACTGGTCGCCGTAGCCCATCCTTTTCCTGTGCCTTGTGGCGTTATCGCCGTCTTTGAGTTCTCGCCGTGAGCTCGATCACAGCGAGCTCACCCTCGTCGAGAGTTGGATCGAGGGTGACCTCACTTCCCTTTGATCTTGATCTGCCATTTCTGGATCTTTGCCGCCGCATCTGATCTCGTCCGAAGTTGATTTTGGATCTGCAGTCTCCTTTGGATCGCTGCGAGCTTGGCTTCATAAAGCGTCGACGGGGCAGATCCCCTCTCTTCCGCCTTCAGCCACCTCGAGTTCAATCCGCTTGACCCCCATCGCCATTATATCGGTTTGGAGGCTAGCTAGCTGACGCGTTTTCACCGCGTTGAAGCTCAGATCGTTGTCGGCGACCGGAGTTTCGTCGTCCTGCGTCGCTCGAGCTCGATCTACCACAGTGACACTCGAGCTCGGATCCGCCCGCAGTGACACTCGGCTTAGCTCCCTCGCTCTTCTGTTGTTCATCATCGGCACAGTTTGGGAAATCTGGAATTGAAGCTATACTAGTTGGATGTGTTGTAATTATGCATTGGATTTTTTGGATGGGTTATGCAATTTGAGGTAAGATTTGAAGTTAAGATGTAAGATTGAGTGGACAATGGTAATATCACGAGGTAAGCTTGGATTTTAGTGTTATTGAATTGGCATTAGAATTATAGTTGGTTGAAGAATTGTACAGGGCTAAGTTACCATGGATCGGTACATGCGGATGCTAGGCTAGGTGAGATGGATTCGGAGCTTGGACTTTCCGGCAGCAATTCCACTGAGAGGTTTTTCCTATGGTCTGATCCGATTGGTGTGTGAGACTAGATGGTAAGCTACTGCTATAGCTTAGATTTAGTATTACTCGATTGTTAATATTGATTTAGTTGATCGAGATACTAGGATGATGTAGGATTTGATTCGATCATTAGATGTGTGATGATACTTAACTGTAACCTATTGTTACAGGACTTTAATTGTCATAAATACATGGACATGGAGATGGATAGCACGGATTGCATATCAGGTGGGTAATATCTACCTGGTCCGGTAGTTTTGATCAATTCCAGTGCATGATCTTGGATTTATGTTTATACCTGTTTACCTTAAATCCACTCTTATTTAATCATATGCTTGTACTGCCTTGACCTTTGAGATATATACTCTGGTACTTCATTGATTATCTAGCTCGGATAGGAACTATAAAACCCTATTATGTGTTAGCTGATAGATGTTTAGTAAGTACATGTGGTTAGGGTTATTTTTATGACCTCAGATTGGGTTACTGGGTTGCATCACTAGGTTAGGTGATGAGTCCAAATTATGATGTCGGTCGTTGTATACATATCAGTGTGTTAGTTTGACGGATCTATTTATCTATATATAGGTAAATAGGTTGTGATTACGGATTTGTCGTCCTTGCATGGTTGACTAGGTCTCCCCGTGAGTTAGGGAGTGTTGCGAGGATTTGTGTGTGAGCTATGCATCATTATATTTCATGCATGTTGTGGAGTGCGCCTTGTGGTTGAGGCAGTCGTCGGTCATCTGCCTCCCGACCACTCGGGGTAGTGGTTCTGAGGTTGAGGCGAGCATTGTTGTGCGTGCCATTCTCGGCCACTATGGATGGTGGTAGGCGGAGATCGCCCAGCCCTTTGTGCGGAGTGGTAGTTAGCACACTCACCCACTATAGCGGTGGTCGTGTGATGTCTGATTGTCTGGGTGCGGTGCTCGTCTACTCATGGGTAGGGGCAGCTGACTAGGCGAGGACCCCGTGTGGGTAGCATATAGCTCTATGGCGGGATAGCTACTGTTTCATACTACCCAACTCGGTCACTCGAGAGTGGTGGCGGCTGGAGTCGGGATAGTTGTCATGTCCTGCCACCTAGGCCACACTGGGGTCGTGGTAGCGAGTGGGGTGCGCAAGCATGACCATGCATATGCATTGCAGATATATATATGTATGCATGTATTTGATATATGTTTTACATATGCCTGTGAGATGCTGCATTTAATTGAGCTATGATTGTTGCACATGCTTGTTCATCATGATACATGTCATTTGCATTTTATATACTGCTATGTGTTGAGCATGATACATGCGTTGATTGATTATTATATGCATTTGATTAGCATCATGTCATTGTGTATGGTACGACCGGTTGTTATTACAGTGATCATATATTGTTCATATGTTGGAGTATTGGTCGTATGAGATTGATTTAGTCGTTATATGAGTTATGTTATTGTAAATGCTCGAGATGATCTAGCATCATGGTATTCTGAGACCGTCAGTGCGTTAGTACATTACTTTATGTTCAGTTGATTAGTTTAGTATATACACTGAGTATGACTTTACTGTAGTTACTTGTTATTAGATTTGGATATGACTGTATGTTTATTGGACTCATGCTGTATACCTGTAGATCTTCACATGTATACTTGTAGATCTATCCTTATATGTTGTTCATGCACTTTCTATATATTACCCCTGAGTTTATACTCACCACCCCTGGACCCTGGGCTTCCTGTCGCCCAGATAACAGGTAGAAGATTCATTGGACGTTCGGAGCTCCGCCAGCTGATCCCATCTCACACCGGACGGATGGATATTTAATCCGCATTGTGGTATTTGTGTGGATTGTCGTTTTGTGGTTTTAGCCCGTATTGTTTCCGTATCTGTGATATACGGACGTGTTGTATATATTTGGCTTTCGATGTGACTTCTATTATGTTTCTTGTTGTGTCAAGTCACTCCGGAGTGCACAGTTGGGTCATTGTATATTGTGTTATCTGTTGTATGTTTCCGATGCGTTTGATATGTTGATATCTGTGTATATCATATTGTTGTTGTGGGCCTACGAGCCTTGTATTAACCCGATATGTTGCCACGTACATGGGAGATGCTGTCCGTTTGCTTTTCGGCACGGCATACTCCCGGGGCGTGACAAGATAAGTCTTCAGAATTACATGCTTGATTTATTTTATTCTGTTGACTCCTTTTTTTGCTCTCATCAGTTTGCCAAAAATTGGAGATTTTACTCCAATTTTTCGACGTGACATAGGCTGGTTTTTTTCCAGTACTCTTGGCATGATTCAATACATGTCGAATATGATCGCCACATTTTTTTTTAAAAAATTCTTTTAATTTCCAATTCTTGAGAAGGGTCCCAAATAAATTTCCTCTGTAATGAAAAAAAAAAACAATTGATTATATAATCACTTATTTAATATATAAAATGAATCAATTATACCTTAAACTCGCACCACCATAGTTCTTTTGTAGATCCTGGCGTACTTGAGTATGACAATGAGTCTCCTCTCCAATAGTTATTCACGATTTTATTGATCTCGTGAATAACAGTTACAGAATTTTCAAACCTATGATAAAGTGAAAAAAAATAGGATAAATAATTAAGATAGTTGAAAAATTATAATATTTATATTACTTACGAATCTCCAATTGGAAATATATACGGTCGACTTTCGATATTCTCAGTAGATGAGTGTCTGGCGGGTACAAGTGAATTTGAATGGGAAGGCCCTGCCGATGAATGAGATGATACTGGCGACTGGTCATGTGAAGGTCCAGCTTGATCAGGGGAGCATGTAGGTATCATGCTGGCAGGCGGTGAATCAGTCTGGCCAGTACTAGTATTGTGTCGTCTATGACCACCACATCGAAACTATCAACCAAAATCAAAATTAGAATAAAACAAATAAAACTTTGATGCTTAATGAAGAACATGAAAAACTTACAATATTCATAATGAAGATCTGAGAGAGTGCGAGAATTTATGATGATGTCACCTCTGATAACCTATAAGAACAAAAAATACACAACATACATAGACAAAATATATAAATTTAACAATGAGACAGTATATAAACAAATAATTGAGCTAAGAATTTTTGTAAATTTATAGATTAAAACTAAAATTATTTATAAAAAAACTTACCCTATACTTCAAAATTCAAAGTCCTCATTATCATCATCCTCATCCTCATCCTCATCGGTGTCCTCCTCCTCGTCCTCCTCGTCCTCCCCCTCCTCCTCCTCCTCATCATCATCAATTTCAGTTGCATCCACGTTTATCACTACTCCGCTGGGATCTCGTAACGTTGGAATAATATATTCCTCGGTATGAAATATATTTGTAACTTTGTCTTGTTGATATGTAATGTCTTGCCAGCGTTCTTCAATTTTTTTCCGTGCTTTTGTTTTACAAATAGCCCACCAATCATTTTTGTCACGTTTCAAACTAGGATATGGAAAATAGAAAACTTGAATCGCTTGTTGTGCCAAAATAAATGATTCATATCTCTTGTACAATCTTTTATGATTTATTTCAACCAAATTATACCGTGGATGCACCTTCATCCCTCTGACGGGGTTAAACCAGCGACACATAAATAAGATAACTCGTATTTCTGGACCAGAGTATTCAATCTCTATAATTTCATCCAACAAACCATAAAATTCATTGCTTGCACCTCCATCATTGGATGACTGAACACATACTCCACTATTCATTGTACTCTTCCCATTTCCATATTCTTGAGTATGAAAATTATATCCGTTTATGAAATATGCTGACCAAGTGCGTACCATTGCTTTTGGACCCCATGACAGATGGATTATGTCACGCCCCGATGGAGTCCCCCCCAGACAAAAATCCGGCAGCATCTCCCCTGTACGGGTGACAATACCAATTTCCATACAAGGCCTACATGACCACTATACATCGGTCAACACGATCGGAATCCAAACAATCTACGCAGATAATAAAATAGGCCTCAGGCCAACAAACAAATGATATAACCAAAAGTATATCAGAACTAAACCTACCCCTTCTGCCATCTTGGCAGGAATACTCAACCAAAATCCAATCCAGAACAAAACTCCGAACAAAGGTCCATAAGGACACCAAAAATCCACGAATACATAAATCCAATTCCAGTCCTAAATATATATTCTAAACAAGATATCCAAAACCAAAAACAAATAACCAAATAAACTTCCACGACGAGGGGGTTTGGCAGCTGCACTCTTTTGACAGCTTCATCCTGAAATAGATATAATCAACGGGGTAAGTTAAAAAAACTTAGCGGATATAGTCGATATGCAAGTAAGATATAGCTAACAATAAAAAATTATGCCAGTACAGTCTCACATATAGGGTATACAAGAAATAAGTACAACAGATCAGACTAACTCAACTCCTACTGATATAGGAGCATGTGCACGACTAGAAGTAATAAAGTCCTCATATATATAAATATGTATCTGTATGCATGACAATCATATGCACATCCAAAGGACAATAAAAATCGGCAAACACAATACAAATGCTATCCATGCAAAATGCATGCCGTGCCAACATGGTCACCCTGGCCTTGATCGTAGCCTCCTGCGATGGTGAAGCCGAGTGGGTAGGGCTATGACAAGCTGTGCACTCTGCCATCACTTGCTCTGGTGGCCAGAGTGGGCGAGGATCTTTGTCAGTACACCTATCCTCCTGCCCCAAGCAGTGGGAGCTAAGCTCTCATCTCTCGGTGTCATGACGGAGGAGGATCCACGCCACCACGCTGCCTCGCCGCTACCCATGAGGCGGACCCGGCGAACTGTGAGCAACTACACACACCCTCTTGATGTACCATTAACCCATGAGTGGCAGTGTGTGCAGGCCATGTAACTGGCTGCGGACTCAACTATAAAGGAACCCCGTCCAGCCAGCATGCAATCATGCAAAAATGGTGCATGATACTAAAGCATGCAAATCCTACTCAAAATACCTATCCAAATAATATGTACAATCCATATGTACATATCCATAATCCAAGTAACTATGATCCAAATAAAACAGGGAAGATATAATCATAACCTATCACATGCATGTATCAAGTAGGCACCAACAATATACTAGGCATATAAACATGAAAATTATTGCATGCTATCCTAACTAGCATATCAACAATGACTATATCTAAAAGATAAGTCAAAATACCCGCCTGATAAAATGTCCGCAAAAAGAACTCGATCATCACGACCGTGAACCTGCCTTGTGACGGAAACCTGCATAATGCATAACTATTGTTAAGCACAAAATACCATTCACCGACAAATCGAATACTTAATCGATTCCTTCCATAACCAATTAATCCAATGTAAATCCATCAAATCTAAGCACACGACAACGTGCTAAATTACTACTATGTATCCCCAAGTAGACCGACCCTCAACTCGTAGGTCACAAATTGTCATTAATTCTTCAATCTAAGAACATATCCTTGCAATTAATCTCACTATGATCAATACTCATCATATGAAAATATTATCCATCTCACAACAATTGATCGAATCGAATCCTACATCGACCTCATATCCGATCCACTAGATTGATTTAATTATCCTATTCAACCTAATCAATCCTCCATACTGAATTACATAACCGATCATAATTATGAATCCAACCTAACCCTAGGTGACATACACACGACTCAATCAATCCTTACCTCAAACATGATCCAACTCTTGGATCCCACAACTTGACACCCATAATATACTTACAGCCATTAACAACCAACACAACCCGTTCTTTTTATCAGAATAACCCAATTTATTCGCAGACTATAACCAAGCCACTCCCAAACCCATCCACCATTACCACAACACAACCACTCAAAAATCTAACAATTTTACAGCTAAATGAGAGGCTAGATTAAACTTACCAGCCTTGGAAATCTCTCGGCAGCCCTCTTCCTCCTATCTTTTATTCACCAACACCAAATCACTGCCCCTAATGACAAATCCAGCTTAGTGAAGGAAATATCTCCTCTTAAACCTAGATCTTGTCCAAAGTAAGGAGAAAATCAACACTTACCTCTTCCTGATGACAATCGGCCGTGAAATCCACAGAACCAACAAATCCTGTTCACCGGCTGCAACTGGTGCTCAAAATCCTCGTGCTTTCGGCGAGCGAGAAATCGGCATCTGTGGTATGGCGAGGCGAGAAGGCTGAGCACACAATTTGTTAGGCGGCAACGAAGAGCATGGCGGTTCTTTGCTGCGTGACGGCGACACAGCCATCGTGTGTGGGGCTCGAGGCGAAGAGAACAGCTCGGCCATTGTGTGCGGCGCAGCCGGAGAGGCGGTCGGTGCGGCCAGCGATCCGGAGTGAAGAGTCGCCATCGCAGATGGCGACGCTAGTGGCCGGGGGGTAGGTGGCCATAAGGTCGAGCGGCAGCATCAGTGGCGGAGGAGTCGGCGCGTGCAGAGAAGGCGACGACAGAGGCATCGGTGTAGCCGCAGTCACGATGAGAAGAAGAAACCGCAAGGTAGCGAGCGTCGGGCGCAGAGGGGAAAGAAACAATCGGGAAATTCGGAAGTTAAAAACCTAGATTTATAACCTAGGTTAATTAACCCCATTAACTAGTCTAACAAGCCCCCCTTAAAAGCCTGTTTTCCCTATCCCCGTAATTATCTTGTACGACCTTCGTTTAAATCCAGAAAAATTCCTAAAAATCCCAAAAAATTTCCAGGATTATTTTCCTTAATTCTTTGGCCATTTAATTTAATATTTTAAATTTTCCAGTATTTAACATTCTCCCCCACTAATAAAAATTTGGTCCCCAGATTTCCTACTCAAATAGGAGTACAAGATGTCACAACAACCATCTCCAGCATCTAGAGACAAGTCATACCTCAAGTTACCAAGTGTGGTTACTGATATCCCCTAAAATCAAATCACACCTGCTTCTAGCATCCCTTCCAAAGTATGAATAGTATCTTCATATCGACCACCTATCAAAACTACCTAACTGTACCAGAGTGGAGCTCTATATCCGTGACCTGTTAAAGACTATATCATAATCCGAAGGTAAACCCTGAATCGCTATCACATATGATACTCAAAGATACTCCATGAACTGAAAATCTCCACAGTATAACCTATCCAGCGATCCAACAACTCATCGTATGGATCAGACGAAAATGAGCGGACTTAGCTAATCATACTAAGTCCTTTCTGAATTCCAAATAATCTCCCAACACTATCCATCATACTATGCTTTCACGTCCATCTCGGTACAGAACATTGCTGATTATTTATATACCACATTTACTAGTTGACACATTGAATACCAGACTACCAAATCAACTATGTTCCACATGTCGTTCCACCATGGAGAACGTTTCAATACCTACTATTTTCCGGATACAATCCTATACATCTGCAACATATAGAACCTATTGCAATCTTCAGCAATACTTATCAAAATATCATGATAAAGCCTCGTGGCTCTCGGAGTAATGCCAAAGGCACTACTTACGGGCAACGACATGCTACAACAAACGGGACTCGTAGCCAGTCAAGATGTCAGGTAGCTATCTAGCCACCTACGACATACAAATTTCCACTATCACTAATTCCGAACCGGTAGAGCAAGAATACAACTCTATGGTAGATGCTCTCTATCATCCCAACAGGAATCTATCTGTTGTTCCTGAATCAATAGTAACTCTTCTTAAATTCGAATGCAACTATATAACCCACCATTCTTCTCGGAGACGGAGAAATATTTCCTCACAAGAGAAACCTACTTTCAAAAATCCACTCTATCACACAAAAATGGGAGATGACTGGGAGACTTTACTGATCAATCTCTCCAGTTGCAACTATCCGTGTTCTAACAACTCTGTGCAGCTACTCAGTAGCTAGCCAAAATCCCATGAGTATTCCGGCTCCTCATCTATACAAAACAACATAATCACTGCTACATCCACGTCATATATATGACAACCCATCTCCTCATTTGACGTAAACAGGGGATACGTCTTGATCAACTACATCAGAAATGCTCCATTCTCTGAAACATTGCATCTGCATACAATACCCTTCCTTCCACCCAAGAATGATCAAACAACTTTGGTGTAAAAGCCAACCATCGTCTGAGCCCTAAAACTAGTTTCACAAGCTTCAGACCAAGCAAATTCCATCACCAATCAGCGGTGTAATACCGCTAGAGCATCCTATCTATATCTATGATAATAATCAAATCAATACCAGAAAACCATCATCTACGGTGGCCGAGTGCTCAACTCCAACTGCCACCATCACAAATGATCCAATCGTGTCCAGAATACACGATTTCTCAAATCCCTGGATGACAAAGTCGTCAATAAATCAAATAAGATAATCCAAAAGCTCATACAATTCATACCAAATATGAAATTGTCATCGCTACACACCTGCATCCTCTTTACTCTAGGCTGATGATATATCAATCATCCCTACGACTTTGATAATTGTATGACACTCTGTCACTACAATATCAACACACCAATTACAAATCAATCCTAGAGTATACACAGGTGTCCTATAGTTGATCTAATTAGATCCTCAATCCACCATGAAGGATATTCATTTCCTTCTACCACTACCGCATTCCATCATCGATAATCGATGTATAACCTCAAAGGTTCATCTCTCATTGTACAACGAGTTCCAAAGCTTCTCAAGTAATAAAATACTGGGACAAATAAATATCCCATCCAACACCTCCTATAATTGGAATTTAGATTCTTCCAATTCCCATAGTGTTAAGCAACACTGATACCAACTAAATTATCCCTTGAAAAATCGTCATTCTAACAAATACCTCTCGGCATCATCAATCTTGCCAACTTTGAAAGACCGATCGATGACGATATCTAAGCAACTCGATTTGGCGCTCAGCCAATTGGATGACATTGCCTGGAGTATTTCACGAGCTTCAACAACCTTGTGTGCTTTACACTAGCCCTCCCTCGGACAAACATTTGGCTCGTAAAATATCATTACCTCAGTACCAAATAAATTATCACCCAGTAGGAGATCTTCGATATCGAAAACTATTTCCGAAATCACTCCGGTCGCCTACTCTACTTGCCTATACAGCGGCAAGCCTAGAAGTTCATCTGACACTACATCTAATTACTCTTGAATTATACAGACATCTGAGAGACATTCTTATACCACCATGTCACAATCATAACCTCCAAGTTAATATCCAGATATCCATATCATATCAACCAAGTCAACTATAAAACAACTAAGTCAACTCTCTCACCAAAATATAATATTTCCATTAATCAACCTCTAAACATCCAAAATCAATATCATACCCCTCTGATAATCATCACAGTAATCATCTCAATATCTCACCTGTCGGTGGAAACACTATTAATCCACATGATCCAAATATAGAAATCCTTTTAATCCTATCAGTACATGTTTTAACCATAGATATCTGTAAACATCTGTACCTCTCAATATATCATCAAGTAAGGTAAACTATAGTAATACCTCAATGATCAATCCTTCAACCATCTACAATTCCTTTCGAGTAAAGATGCAAACTCATCCAAGTTCTGCTCTTAATGGATTCCCTATTTCACAGTGACCTAGAATAAGAATTCGGTAACTGTATGAATCCAGTGTAGGGATCTTTTTATGCAAAATAGCATATGCGCAACAGAAAAATAGGATCCCTTCCAAGTGATCCTTGCGAAAGAAAATCTCGTACAAAAAAAATAAATTTCTCTAAAAGAAAAAAAATTTATCTTATAGGAGAATATTACCTTTGTTGCGTGCCCTTTTTAATCTCGCTTCTCCTTGGGTTTGTTGGATCTTTTAGCACGTTCAAATGTCCGTGCCTCTATATGTATCCACACGAGCAAGCTCTTGTCTCACAAAAGAAACAAGAAGAGCTCTCCTTTACTTCTTGCTAGAGAAGTCCCTAAAGGAGAGGAAGGTAGGGAAAAAGAGAAAGGAAGAAGAAGACCACTCTTCTTGCTAGTCTACACTCACAAAAGCCACACAACCAAAGCCTCTCACCACCAAGCTCTCTCCAAGCCTCAAGCTTCCACCCCCTTGGCCGGCCACCCCATGGAGTGTTTTATAGGATTGAAAAAACCTTTCACCTCCTATCACATTCAATGCAATCAATTGCATACACTCCTTGTTTGGCCGGCCACATGTGGAGAAATTCCAAAGGTCAAAACCCTTTGACTCCTTCCACCTCATCAAGCTTAGGTGGCATGCTTATGTGGCATTCATGCATGTTGAATTAATCTTATTAATTCAATAAGCTTATGTTATCATATTGAATTAATCTCATTAAATCAATAAGGTAACATATTGAATTAATCTTATTAAATTAATTAAGCTTAGGCTATCATGATAACATATTTATTTAATCTTATTAAATTAATAAGCTTAGCATATTGAATTAATCTCATTAAATCAATAAGCTAAAATTCTCATTAAGCTTAAAGTCCAAAAACCATTTTGTACTTAAGCTTATTCCCAAATTATTCTAGTCAAACTAGAATGCACTAATTCTTCTAATCATCATGCTCTTTGTGTGTGGCCCTATAGGCTCTCATAACGTTGGCAGTGGATCTAAACTCTTTTAGATACACAAGCAATGAGCGACATCTAGCAATACATCATTGCTACCCAAGTTACGAAATAAGTCAAGATCCGACTAACCTTTTCGTGACTACTATAATGTATGACTGTGTCCTTCTATCCTTGATATCAGATTGACCAATGAGGCATAGACCGTGTCATCCTCGATCAATCTATGTGTTTCTTGATCCCTGAGTAAACTAACTCAAACAAATGAGCTCAATATCTCATATTGACTCATTCGAGCATGGCCATGCATTTTAGTAGTTCTACTCAATCAAGGGGCCCACAGATATCACTCCCGTCATATGGGAGGGATAGATCCCATCTACATCACTCACATCCCTCCGCATAATTTGTTATATACCCAGTAATCGCCTTTATGGTCCACCTTGTTACGGGTGATGTTTGACGATACCAAAGTACATAACTCCTTATGTAAGGAACCGTAGTGACTTTAGGTTTGAGGACTATTCATACCAATAGTCACATGAGAAAGTTTATGACACTCATATGACGATCCATGAAACTTTCTCATGGCGGGTCAGTTCAGTATATATTCTATAATATATACCCATGTGTCAACTTGATATCATATATCCATGACTTGTGAGATCAAGTCATCAATTGACCTACATGCTAGTCTTTATGTATTAATATTGCCCTTGCATATTAATACTTGACTAGGAACATTTAGAAAAGTGTTCTCTCTGACCTCTCATAATCAATTACGCGATTGATGTGTTGTAGATAAGAACCTACTTTTCTAGGACATTATTATATTTAATTTAGCTGGCACAAGCAAGACGTAAATATAATAACCAATCCTTTGCCTTTATAGAATATGATACAAAATGTTCCCTATTCAACCATCACATGATTGGTTCTAGGGCTATAACTAACAATCTCCCACTAGCACTAGTACCAATCACTATAATATCTGATACCTAGTGACCTAGTGTGACCATCATGCTTCCTCGTACGAAAGCCTTGGTCAATGGATCTGCGATGTTAGCTTCTCGTACTCTGCATATCCTCACATCTCCTCTATCGATGATCTCTCGAATGAGATGGAAGCGCCGCATGATATGTGTTTGGTCGATGTGATCGAGGTTCCTTAGCACTCAATAGCCCCATTGTTGTCACAATAGAGGTCTATTGGATCTGCAATGCTAGGAACTACCCCAAGTTCAGCGATGAACTTGCGGAGCCAAACAACCTCCTTTCTTTGCATCGACGCAGCAATATACTCGACCATTGTAGAATCGATGGCGTCTGCTTGAACTCTTCCAGCTCACAGCTCCACCATTAAGGCAAAACACGTACCCCGATTGCGATCTATAGTCATCCTTGTATGTTTGAAAGCTTGCATCACTGTAACCCTTTACAGTTAGCTCCTCATTGCCTCCAAATATCAGGAAATATTCTTTCGTTCTTCGTAAGTATTTAAGAATATTTTTGACTGCTATCCAGTGACTTTCACCTGGATCCGACTGGTATCTACTCGTCATGCTCAAAGCATACGAGACGTCAGGACGAGTACAAAGCATGACGTACATGATAGACCCTATAGTAGATGCATAAGGGATCTTATCCATGCGATCTCTCTTCTCCTTAGAAGAGGGACATTGAGTCTTCGAAAGACTCACACCATGTGATAAAGGCAGAAATCCTTTCTTGGAATTTTGCATAGCAAAATGATCTAGCACTTTATCAATGTATGTACTCTGACTTAGGCCAAGTAATCTTTTAGATCTATCTCAATAGATCTTGATGCCTAGAATATAGGCAGCTTCACCTAAGTCTTTCATCGAGAAACAATTCCCTAACCACATCTTCACAGATTGGAGTGAGGGAATATCATTTCCGATGAGAAGTATGTCATCTACATACAAGATAAGAAATACAACTGTGCTCCCACTATTTCTCTTGTAGACACAAGGTTCATCTTCATTCTTGATGAAACCAAACTCCTTGATTGCATCATCGAATCGAAGATTCCAGCTTCGAGAGGCTTGCTTTAGTCCATAAATAGACCTTTGCAGTTTGCATACCTTTTCAGGATGCTTTGGATCTTCAAAACCCTCAGGCTGTGTCATGTACACATCCTTGAGTAGCTTTCCATTCAGAAAAGCGGTTTTGACATCCATCTGTCAGATCTCATAATCGTGGTAGGCTGCAATAGCAAGTATGATCCGAATGGATTTAAGCATCGCAACTGGTGAAAAGGTTTCATCATAGTCAATACCATGAATTTGTTTGAATTCTTTAGCCACCAATCTACCTTTATAGGTATGCTTATTACCATCCATGTCAGTCTTTACTTTAAAGACCCACTTACACCCAATGGTTTTTACCCCTTCAGGTGGATCAACCAAAGTCCATACTTGGTTAGTGTACATGGATTCCATTTCGGATCTCATGGCCTCTAGCCATTTCTCGGAATCTGGGCTCATCATAGCTTCTTGATAGGATGTAGGCTTATCAAGATCGACAAGCAATACATCACCATTGTCAGTCAAGAGAAAAGAATATCTCTCGGGTTGACGACGGATCCTATCAGATCTACGAAGATGTTGGTCTACTTGAACAGGTGTTTGCTCCACAACTCTTTGGGCAACAATTTCCTCATCCACAACACTTTGTGGTGCCTATTCATTTTCCATCGAAGCCTTAGTGTTATCTTCATCTTGAATTTCTTCAAGATGAATTTTACTCCCACTAGTTTTTCTAGAAATAAATTCTCTTTCTAGAAAGACAGCATTTCTGGCAACAAACACCTTGCCAAGTGTGGGATTGTAAAAGTAATATCCCTTAGTTTCCTTGGGATATCCTACAAAATAACACTTATCTGATTTGGGTCCTAGTTTATCTGAGACTTGACGTCTAACATAAGCTTCACAACCCCAAATCTTTATAAAAGACATTTTGGGACTCTTCGATCCATAGCGTATATGGTGTCTTTTCTACGGCTTTTGATGGGACGCGATTAAGTGTAGCGTCTCTAGAGCTAAACCCCAAAAGGAAGTAGGTAGATCAGTCTGGCTCGTCATTGATCGTACCATATCTAAGAGAGTACGATTTCTCCTCTCAGATACACCATTCCATTGTGGTGTTCCAGGTGGAGTGAGTTGGGATATTATCCCACACTCAGTCAGGTGATCACGAAACTCTTGACTAAGGTATTCACCACCTCGATCTGATCGAAGTAGCTTAATACGCTTACCAAGTTGGTTTTGTACTTCATTCTTGAATTCTTTGAACTTTTCAAAAAATTCTGACTTATGTCTCATCAAATATAAGTAGCCAAATCTACTCATATCATCGGTGAAAGTAATAAAGTACTTATAGCCTCCTCTGGCTTCGACATTGAAAGGGCCACATACATCAGTATGTATGAGTCCTAACAAGTCCGTCGCTCTCTCGCCATGTCCACTAAATGGAGTTTTAGTCATCTTTCTTGAAAGACAAGATTCGCATACCTCATATGATTCAAAATCAAATGAGTCCAATAATCCATCTTTATGGAGTTGGGATATGCGTTTTTCATTTATGTGACCTAGGCGACAGTGCCAGAGATATGTTTGGTTCAAATTATTCGATTTGAACCGTTTGGTATTTACGTTATAAATTGGGTTTTCTAAATCTAGAACATAGAGACCATTCATAAGTGGTGCATTACAATAGAACATTTCATTCAAATAAATGGAACAACATTTGTTCTTTATTATAAAAGAAAAGTTTTTCTTGTCTAAACAAGATACAGAAATTATGTTCTTCGTTAATGCAGGTACATAAAAGCACTCCTCTAGTTCTAAGATAAGCCCAGTGGGCAAAGACAAAGAATATGTTCCTACAGCTACAGCAGTAACTTTTGTGCCATTGCCTACTCGTAGGTCCACTTCGCCCTTTGCCATTAGTCTACTATTTCTCAGTCCCTGCACATTTGTACAAATGTGAGATGCACATCCGGTATCTAATACCCATGTAGAAGAAATAGATAGATTAACTTCTATAACGTGTATACCTGAGGCAGAAGTCCCACTTCTTTTCTTCTTTACTTCCTCAAGGTAGACTTTGCAGTTCCGCTTCCAGTGTCCAGTCTCACAGCAATGGAAACAGTCCCCTTCCTTAGGTACTTTACCTTTACCCTTTGAAGTGGATGAATTGGCCTTGCCTTTGGCTTGGGTCTTACCCTTGCCTTTGCGCTTACCTTTGCCCTTCTTGACCATTAGTACGTTACTAACTTTCTTCTTGAGATTCGGTTCAGCAGTTCTTAACATGCTGAGAATCTCAGGCAAAGGCTTATCAATTTCATTCATGTTATAATTCATGACGAATTGATTATATGCTTCCGGCAATGATTGCAGGATAACCTCGGTTGCCAATTCTTGGCTCAGTGGAAAACCTAGTCTTTCAAGGTTCTCAACGTAACCTATCATTTTAAGTACGTGAGTTCCTACAGGTGTTCCTTCTTGCATCTTGCATGCAAAAAGAGCCTTAGACACTTCAAAACGCTCGTGCCTAGCTTGTCCTTGATATAGTTGTTTCAAATGCTCAACCATACCATAGGCATCCATGTTCTCATGTTGCTTCTGAAGCTCAGAGTTCATGGTGACAAGCATAAGACATGACACATCTAATGCGTCATCTTGATGCTTCTTATAAGCATCCTTTTCGGCCGAGTGGCAGCGGCGGTGTTTGAGGATAGGCTGCTCTAGGACATACGATTTACGTTCTTGCTTGAGGATAATCCTCAAGTTCCTATACCGATCTAGAAAGTTAGCTCCATTGAGCTTGTCTTTCTCGAGACGGTCGCAAGTTGAGGTGGTGTATTGTGTTAGATGACATGGTGATCTACAACATTAAAATGCAAAATTAAGTATCATACCTAAGTCATTTAATTAGGCCTTTAATTAAATGAGGCTCCCACTAAATTCTCATAGCTTTGATATGAGCTAATCATTGATGTAGGCAAACACATTTTGCTTACATCATTAGCTTCTATTTAGCTATAAATTTATATGGGATAAAGATCCACATCATACTTCATCTTGAGTTAGCTTTGGCTAATCGCCCAAGACGTAGTATGATTAGGTAGGCAATCTTTTGCCAATTACATCTGATGTAACTCTTTAATAGCTTTGGTTAAGTTTAGATTAGTTTAGTGCTTATTCCTAAACCAGCTTCTAGGCCGTGGCGAGGCACAGAGGCCTTCTTTGATATCGGAGCAACGACCACTTTCTAAGACAAAGCTGATGTTCGAAAATCACACAAAACTAATTTTTAAAACTTATGTTCAAAGCTAATATATGCCTCTACTTTCTTAATTAATTAAGAAAAACTTAATTAAGTCTTAACCAAGTTTGATAGCGGGACATCACGATTGTCCACTCGCACTCTTCCAAGATAAAATGCATTGCTTTGCTTTGGCAAACCCAACAACAAATGATCGAGGAAGTAGTAAGTACCAAACTTTGGTAGGCATATCGTTTTTGACTTATTAAGAAATAAACTTAAACATGCATCACATACATATTAGCATACATCACATATAAGCTAAATTAACATGCATCACATACATATTAAACTAAGCGTGTCATGGTTATGACCCTTATTCTACAATCTTCTCAAGCCAATGAAAAGATTGATCGGTCAACCTAGGGATAGCATCTTGTCCCAAGTGCTTCCTTTTGGTTGTCTTGTGTTGTTAACTTCCTCCTTGTAACGTCATCTTCCAATGGACCCTCCATCTTTATTTTGTATATTACAAAAAGAGAAATACTCGAGTTACATTCGAGTCTAAAACTAATTTTACAACAAGAATTTTAGGAGAAAGGCACGACACGCAGGCCGTATTAAGAATTACAACACACACATTCACAAACTTTTTGGGACTAGGCCATAACCATGCACCATGTCAATTTTAACTTTTAAAAGACATCGGATATTTTATTATGTTTGAAAAATTGCTAATGCAATTATCAACTCATAATAAAATTTATTCTACTTCTATATCATATATAAAATAGAGAAAACCTATTTTTTTTATTTTTTTTATACGATCTTTCGCAAGTGGCTCTGATACCACTGTAGGGATCTTTTTATGCAAAATAGCATATGCACAACGGAAAAATAGGATCCCTTCCAAGTGATCCTTGCTAAAGAAAATCTCATACAAAAAAATAAATTTTTCTAAAAGAAAAAAAAACTTATCTTATAGGAGAATATTACCTTTGTTGCGTGCCCTTTTTAATCCCGCTTCTCCTTGGGTTTGTTGGATCTTTTAGCACGTTCAAATGTCCGTGCCTCTATATGTATCCACACGAGCAAGCTCTTGTCTCACAAAAGAAACTAGAAGAACTCTCCTTTACTTCTTGCTAGAGAAGTCCCTAAAGGAGAGGAAGGTAGGGAAAAAGAGAAAGGAAGAAGAAGACCACTCTTCTTGCTAGCCTACACTCACAAAAGCCACACAACCAAAGCCTCTCACCACCAAGCTCTCTCCAAGCCTCAAGCTTCCACCCCCTTGGCCGGCCACCCCATGGAGTGTTTTATAGGATTGAAAAAACCTTTCACCTCCTATCACATTCAATGCAATCAATTGCATACACTCCTTGTTTGGCCGGCCACATGTGGAGAAATTCCAAAGGTCAAAACCCTTTGACTCCTTCCACCTCATCAAGATTAGGTGGCATGCTTATGTGGCATGCTTATGTGGCATTCATGCATGTTGAATTAATCTTATTAATTCAATAAGCTTATGTTATCATATTGAATTAATCTCATTAAATCAATAAGGTAACAAATTGAATTAATCTTATTAAATCAATTAAGCTTAGGCTATCATGATAACATATTTATTTAATCTTATTAAATTAATAAGCTTAGCATATTGAATTAATCTCATTAAATCAATAAGCTAAAATTCTCATTAAGCTTAAAGTCCAAAAACCATTTTGTACTTAAGATTATTCCCAAATTATTCTAGTCAAACTAGAATGCACTAATTCTTCTAATCATCATGCTCTTTGTGTGTGACCCTATAGGCTCTCATAACGTTGGCAGTGGATCTAAACTCTTTTAGATACACAAGCAATGAGCGGCATCTAGCAATACATCATTGCTACCCAAGTTACGAAATAAGTCAAGATCCGACTAACCTTTCCGTGATTACTATAATGTATGACCGTGTCCTTCCATCCTTGATATCAGATTGACCAATGAGGCATAGACCGTGTCATCCTCGATCAATCTATGTGTTTCTTAATCCCTGAGTAAACTAACTCAAACAAATGAGCTCAATATCTCATATTGACTCATTCGAACATGGCCATGCATTTTAGTAGTTCTACTCAATCAAGGGGCCCACAGATATCACTCCCGTCATATGGGAGGGATAGATCCCATCTACATCACTCATATCCCTCCGCATAATTTGTTATATACCCAGTAATCGCCTTTATGGTCCACCCTGTTACGGGTGATGTTTGACGATACCAAAGTACATAACTCCTTATGTAGGGAACCGTAGTGACTTCAGGTTTGAGGACTATTCATACCAATAGTCACATGAGAAAGTTTATGACACTCATATGACGATCCATGAAACTTTCTCATGGCGGGTCAGTTCAGTATATATTCTCTAATATATACCCATGTGTCAACTTGATATCATATATCCATGACTTGTGAGATCAAGTCATCAATTGACCTACATGCTAGTCTTTATGTATTAATATTGCCCTTGCATATTAATACTCGACTAGGAACATTTAGGAAAGTGTTCTCTACAGCCTCTCATAATCAATTCTGCCAATTGATGTGCTGTAGATAAGAACCTACTTTTCTAGGGCATTATTATATTTAATTTAGCTGGCACAAGCAAGACGTAAATATAATAACCAATCCTTTGCCTTTATAGAATATGATACAAAATGTTCCCTATTCAACCATCACATGATTGGTTCTAGGGCTATAACTAACATCCAGGTGTACACCTCTTCCTCTCCTTTTCTTCAAGAACCATACAACCAACCTCATATCTCCACAAGTGCACAAACCACTTTTGATAGCCACATAAATCTAAGGAGAAAGCTTTAATCCATATTCCTGATTTTAGCTTTCTGCTGGAAAATGAAGTGTTTCATCAATCCTTCATTCCCAGGACAGAGCCTTGATCACCACCTAAAATAAACTAAAATTCCAACTAAACCCTCAATCACTCAAGAGGTTGTAAACCTCCATCATCAACATCAAGTTACCATCTCTAGCAACCGACATAATCAATATCGAACCTCAACATGGGAGTGAAATAATGTCACGTGAATTCAGCTAGAAAAGCACGTTAACGACTTCTACCGTTACCTTATCCAAAGTGTAGGTTATTATCACTAGATTGACTACACTATTCTCTTGAGACACTTGTTGCAGTCATTTTTATAAATATGACTCACCCTAATGCCTCCCGATAGGAACTGATGGAAAATCCAACTATCCTAATCCAAATGTAAGCCAATAAATCATGGGTGATCGAAAACAACTCAATCACTATCTTGAGCCCTTAAATGAGGGTAAACTCCATAGTGAATTCCATTATCAATTAATCACTCAACTTAAGGCTCAAGCTGTAAAATACCACGAAAAAAAAAATAAAATAAAATAAAAATATAATAATAATTATAGATGTGGGGTAATTAAGAGAATACTCTATAGAATTTTCTAGGAATTTTAGGAATTTTTCTAGACTCGAATGGGGATTTCTAAGACCCTTTTTGCGTAGAAGGGGTTAAAGGGCTTAACGGGTCTGAAATTTCGATCCGTTTACCTACCCGTTCCATTAACGGAACCATTTTCGTGCCGCTAACTTTTACTCCTCGCGAGCGTTTCCCAGCCACGATAGTTACTACCTTTTTAATGTCTTCACTGCGCGATGAATCCCCCACCGAGCCTTCCTTTCCTTCTCCGCAGATTGCCTCTCGCGACTTCTTCCCTTCTTCGGCGATTTCATTTCCACCGGCCGGAGCACACTCTTTCCTCCCGAAGCGAAGCGACCTCCCCGCTCCGTCGCTCGAGCGGATTGCGAGCAGTAGATCGTTTCACGGTTGCGTGACTTCTCTGCTCCGTCGCTGAGATCCCGCCGGCCTTCCCATCCCAACTCCTCGACCTCCTCGCGCGCTTGGACCGACGACTGTGATCGATTTCAAGCTGTCGAAGGTGGGTTCTGGTCCGATCAAAGTGGAGACTACGCTGGTGGTCGCCGGAGCAAGAGCCGTCGGTTGGGGTTCTCACTGCCGATCATCGCCGGAGCAAGGTAAGGGTTGTCCGTTTCCCTATTTTTCCCTCGATCTCAAAGGGGATTCACTTGTGAACGAATGCCTACGGTGGTCTTCCCTTAACGGAGCTTGACCTAGCGATTTGGGCAGAAATTAGGAGCGCGGGTGGTCGCCGGTGAGCAGAGCCGCCGGATTTAGGTTCTGGTCCAAATAGGGCTGTGGCTGCCGATCAGTGGGGAGTTACTGCCAGTTTTGGGATTGGGCTGCCGGAGGAGATTACAACAGTAAGGTAAGATGGTAATATCTATTTGATCTTGTTGTTGATATGGATTTGGTGTAGCTAAGCTTGAAACCTAATTTGAGCAGTGGTTGTTTCCGGCCGACTGAGGATCTTGGAGGGATTGTTTCTGCCGGTGAAGTCCTACTGTCGGTAAGCATGAACTATTTTTCCCTATTTCCTATTCAGTCCAGTGGATTAGTTACCTTGCTATGCTAATGTGGTCTCCTGCCGTGAGTGTTGAACGGTAAGGGCTGTGATTGGGAATGGTTCAACTGTGAATAGATTGACAGTTGTTGGGGTGGCTGTGAGTGAGTGTAAAAGACCGTGTGGGTAAGCTGTGAACAGCGGTGCGGCTGTGGGCAAGGAATTGCCGACGGTGCGACTGTGAACAGGACTATTCTTGGCCACGAAGGGGTGAATCGGCCGTGTGTTAGAGATTTATCGACGGTGGATGGTTATTTACATATTGAGGTGTTGGTGCGTGATTTGTCTATAGATCTGATGGATGGATTTATGTGGATGTGAGTTAGTGTGTTTAATTGATTGGGTGGAGTCTACCTAAGAGGTTTAATAATTTAAACCTATTTGGGTGTTGTAGAAGGGTTACGTTTGATGATGGGGGGTTTCTAATTTGTATTCGATAAAGGGATACGAATATAAGAACGATATAGTAGTGGATTTGTATATCTATTGTCATGTGCTTGAACTTAATGCATATTATGGTTTGTGCAGGACGTGGATACGAGACGGGTCCGTGACCGTGAGGATTATACGAGCATTTACAGTAGGTAGGTAATTTTCTACCGGTCAGGTAGATATAATGATTTCTAGATTTAGACATAGATATGAACATGTTAGGTGTTCATATTACCTTGATCATGCTCTGTTTATCGTATGCTTGAACTTACCGTTGATATATATATGTGTGCTCGATTATTGATAACACATATTCTCTAGCATAATCTAGAAGTTACAGATGTGATGTAAGTTGGTCTAACTGGTTAGTAGGGTGTAGATGTTAGAGTACGGAGGAAGACCTAAGTTGTAAATTTGGAAAAAAGGTCCTCTGTGGATAAGTATGACCCTAGATGTAGGATTTATTCCATACCTGTATGTTGCACATTTATTCACCAACCACGGGTTGTGTGAATGGTCATGTGAGTCGTGTAGTCGTGGACCGATGGTCCTAGCTTGTCATGATCAGATGAGTATGACTCTCTACAGGATAGAGAGTGTACTGATCAATTGGGTGTGACTCTTTGTTGAACAGAGAGTCTAGGGTAGATGTTATATATGTGAGACAGTACCCTCATGTCATTGCATGTATACTGACGACATCGTCTCCCCTTGGGGTTGAGAGAGAGTCGTCAGTCATCTTGCCTCCCAGGTTACTTCCAGAGGAGTAATTGGTGTGAGGGCATAACATTTGTTGTGCCGCACTCTACCATTATTGACGATGGTTGTTGGAGTTGCGTGCAGTTGTCCTGGGTGCGTGGTACTCGACCACTCATTAGAAGTGTTAGTCGGAGTGGTCAGCAGCAGAGACCCCCGTTGCGTAGCGAGCTACTTACGCTCATATGCTACTTGATCATACTACCCAACTTGGTCACTCGAGAGTGGTGGCGGCTGGAGTCGGGATAGTTGTCATGTCGTGCCACCTAGGCCACACTGGGGTCGTGGTAGCGAGTAGGGGTGAGCAGGCATGACCATGCATGTTGCATTGCCGTACCATACGGTGTTTTGCATATGATTATATATATATACATACCTGCTTGTATATATATATATACATGGATGATGGTGATTAGTATACAGTCTATATGTATACTCACTTTGATGATGCATTTGTATGTACTATGCTTGTTGCATTTGTTTGTACATATTCATACATGATACTGCATTTCCTGTATGGTAGTAGGTTGATATTTGTATACCTATCGGATATTCACAGTGATACCCTTGACTCAGGTTAGGATATTATGTTAGTACTATACTGTTATACCCTATGATGTGATTATATGCCCAGGTTGGATCAGGATAGAGTAGTATTGCGCTGTATGTCAGCATCGTTGATGTTCAGTTTATTTAGTATATGCATGCATATCTATTGTTATGCTGATGTATACATGTTGTACGAGTAGATTAAACTGTTGAATGACATGTAATATTGATACATATATTTACATGTTTTCTCTGATTACCTGCTGAGTTTTACTCACCACCTCTGACCACAGGTTTTTACACGCCTGCAATGGTAGACGACCGTGATGACTTGGAGTCAATGACCGATCCATCCCATCCCCGTTTTCCGAGTCTCCCGAGGAGTTCATTTTCTTATGGCTTGGACTTGTTTATTGTGTTTTGGATTTTGGTCCTATGTCATGGACCTTAGTTTATATTTGGACTTCGTTTTTATGTTGTGGATGTTATTTTGGTGTTGACGTTTTTGTACGGTTTTAGTGCTGTGGTCTTGTCAGGTGGAGTACACCTGTATATTATATTTTTGTTATGTATGTTGTAGGTATGCGCACTTTATTTCCGCTGCTATTATTTGTTATATATATATTGTTGTTGTTGTGGGCCTATGGGCCTTGTATTAACTCGAAATGTTGCCACGTACAGGGGAGATGTCGTCCGTTTGATTTTCGGCTCGGCATGCTCTCGGGGGCATGACACAAGCATTTCCCAACAATGAGTCATACAAAATAACATGGAGAAATATTGTCTCTCGAAAACATCCTGAACCCATGATCCCGTAATGGGTTATTTCCTCAAATAAATTTCTTCTACATATTCCACCAAGTAACAACTTGATCATTACCATAGTAAGAAACTAACTCCACTCTCCCTATATAAATACTAGTTAGGTACTAAACAGTACCTTCAATGTTATCACTCTAAGGTTCAAGCCGCTCAAGGATCAAAATCCCTATGGAACTTCGTAACTGAAACCTCCAATGTCTGCATCAACAATAGTATACAGTCCTTGTCCAATACCCCACAGGGTAATAATCTGACTAGCATAATCAGTGAAAATCCCTAACACTGTAGTCCTTGATTTCCACAACCAATGTGACGACTTGACCCCTACTTTCTGACTCGATATCAGTCAGCTCTTAAAGGAAATTCATTTTTTCGACACAGGTTCAAGACTCACAAACTGAACAGATTGTTCACATGGTCAACTCCGGCTGGTCACCTTGGTGGACGACCCCTACTATGAGTCTGCACATGAGTCAAAACTCTATAGACCCTTCTGGCAACTCCTTATCCAGAGATCTCACTGTCCTCTTGCGTGGTTACCCTGCACCACGTCTCGGTGCAGGAACACGCCCACCTCGTCTCATATCTGTTAAATTATTACATATGTTACTAGAATAGATATTACTAAAAGTAATAACATATAAAATTAATCATCATACCTATTTTGCCGCAGGAGAGGTCCCGTCGCCGCCAAAACCCCATATTAACCTCGTCAAAAATCCTCGAATTTTCGAAACATAAAAATCGTCGAAAATCCATACCAATCCAAAATTTCCAGATTGCCTCGCAAAACTTGCCAAACGTGGCGAACTCCGAAAAATCCAAAAACCCCTAGGAACTTGAAAACCTAGGCGCTCTGATACCAAATAAATTGTCACGCTCCGATGGAGTCCCCGCCAGACAAAAATCCAACTGCATCTCCCCTGTACGGGTGACAATACCAATTTCCATACAAGGCCTACACGACCACTATACATCGGTCAACACGATCGGAATCCAAACAATCCACGCAGATAATAAAATAGGCCTTAGGCCAACAAACAAATGATATAACCAAAAGTATATCAGAACTAAACCTACCCCTTCTGCCATCTTGGTAGGAATACTCAACCAAAATCCAATCCAGAACAAAACTCCGAACAGAGGTCCATAAGGACACCAAAAAATCCACGAATACATAAATTCAATTCCAGTCCTAAATATATATTCTAAACAAGATATCCAAAGCCAAAAATAAATAACCAAATAAACTTCCACGACGAGGGGGTTTGGCAGCTGCACTCTCCTGACAGCTTCATCCTAAAATAGATATAATCAACGGGGTAAGTTCAAAGAACTTAGCGGATATAGTCGATATGCAAGTAAGATATAGCTAACAATAAAAAATCATGCCAGTACAGTCTCACATATAGGGTATGCAAGAAATAAGTACAACAGGACTGTACTAACCTGAATCTCCTACCCTGATATAGGAGCACGTGCCTGACTAGAAGTAATAAAGTCCTCACCATATATATAAATATGTATCCTGTATGCATGACAATCATATGCACATCCAAGGCAGCAATAAAAATGCAGCAAACACAATACAAATGCTATCCATGCAAAATGCATGTCGTGCCAATGACATGGTCACCCCTGATGCCAGTCAGCCGCCTCACACGCGATGATGAAGCCGAGTGGGTAGGGCTATGACAACTGTGCACTCTGCCATCACTGCTCCTGAGTGACCGAGTGGACAGGATGCTGTCGGAGTACACCTATCCTCCTGCCCCAAACAGAGTGGGGGAGCTAAGCTCTCATCTCTCAGTGTCATAGACCAGAGGAGGGATCCCTGCCCGCTACCACGCTGCCTCATCGCTACCCATGAGCGGACCAGCGGAGCCTGACAGAGCAACTGCACACACCCTCCTGATGTACCACTAACCCATGAGTGACAGTGTGTGCAGGCCATGTAACTGGCTGCGGGCTCAACTATAAAGGAACCCCGTCCAGCCAGCATGCAATCATGCAAAAATGATGCATGATACTAAAGCATGCAAATCCTACTCAAAATACCTATCCAAATAATATGTACAATCCATATGTACATATCCATAATCCAAGTAACTATGATCTAAATAAAACAAGAAAGATATAATCATAACCTATCACATGCATGTATCAAGTAGGCACCAACAATATACTAGACATATAAACATGAAAATTATTGCATGCTATCCTAACTAGCATATCAACAATGACTATATCTAAAAGATAAGTCAAAATACCCGCCTGATAAAATGTCCGCAAAAAGAACTCGATCGTCACGACCGTGAACCTGCCTCGTGACGGAAACCTACATAATGCATAACTATTGTTAAGCATAAAATACCATTCACCAACAAATCGAATACTTAATCGATTCCTTCCATAACCAATTAATCCAATGTAAATCCATCAAATCCAAGCACACGACAATGTGCTAAATTACTACTATGTATCCCCAAGTAGACCGACCCTCAACCCGTAGGTCACAAATTGTGATTAACTCTTCAATCCAAGAACATATCCTTGCAATTAATCTCACCATGATCAATACTCATCATATGAAAATATTATCCATCTCACAACAATTGATCGAATCGAATCCTACATCGACCTCATATCCGATCCACTAGATTGATTTAATTATCCTATTCAACCTAATCAATCCTCCATACTGAATTACATAACCGATCATAATTATGAATCCAACCTAACCCTAGGTGACATACACACGACTCAATCAATCCTTACCTCAAACACGATCCAACTCTTGGATCCCACAACTTGACACCCATAATATACTTACAGCCGTTAACAACCAACACTGTCACGCCCTGAGAGCATACTGAGCCGAAAATCAAATGGACGGCACCTCCCCTGTACGTGGCAACATTTTGGGTTAATACAAGGCCCGTAGGCCCACAATAACAACAATACATATGTATGAAAACAAAAACTACACAAGGCACAGCGGAAACATACTACAATCAACAAACGACAACACACAACATACCGGTATGACTAACACCGACTCAGGACACCATAATAAAACCAGAAAGGAAGAAAAGGGTACAACATCAATAGTCACAACTACAATCATTACATAAAACAAATCCATAACGGAATACAATGAGAACACCAAAAATCCGGACTCTCGGAGTTGAGATGAGATGATGCCAGCCAGCGGTGCTCCAAGTCCATCACGAAGTCGGCTACCTGTTACCTGGGCGACAGAAAACCTAGGGTCCATAGGGGCGGTGAGTAAAACTCAGCAGGTAATAGAAAACATGTATATATGTAATATCACATGTATTTCAATGACATATCTAGATGTACAATAGGTATATCAGTATAGTATGTAAATACAAGCATATACCGTCTAACTGAAATGAATAACATAAAATGCAGACATACCTGAAGTCTGCTATGCTACTCTGATCCAACCTGAACATATATCCAACATATATATAACAGGAAGAGTAATACCAACACATAATCTACTCATGCTACAGGTCAAGGTATCTATGGTCTCATCCCAGCACATACCAACATCCGACACAATCGTATAACAAATGCAAGAGACATGCATGAATATGATGTCCACCCAAATGCAGCAAGCATAGTACAAACAAATGCAACATCACAATAATCATATATATATAGACTGTATCCATATATATATATTAATCTCAACCATCCATATATATATATATACATGCATATATGTATATATATATGGTAATATGCAAAGCGCCATCAGATACGGCTATGCAGCATGCATGGTCATGTCGGCTCACCCTAAAGCTACCACGACCCCAGTGTGGCCTCGGTGGCTCGAGCATGACAACTGTCCCAACTCAACACCAACCACTACTCTCGAGTGGCCGAGTGGGCAGTATGATCGAGTAGTATATAAGCGTAAAGAGCAAGCTACATGATGGGGGTCCTGGCTGGTCACTCCGAGTCACTACCCATGAGTGGTCGAGTACCATACACGCGAGGACTACGACACGCAAATCCAACTACCACCGCCTATAGTGGTAGAGTGAGGCACCTCAATGCTCGCCCTCACACAGTTACTCCTCCTATGAGTAGCAGTGGAGCGAGATAGACGACCCTCTCAACCACAAGGGAGACCTCGTCGCCAGCATGCATGTAAATGCATGAATGCAATGTCTCACATACAGACATCCACCATAGACTCTCTATCCTGTAGAGAGTCATACCAATCTACTCGACGCACTCTCTATCCTGTAGAGAGTCGTACTCATCTGATTATAACAAGCTAAGACCACCGGTCCGTAGCGATACCCTAAGTATCATTCCTCTGACCATTTACACAACACATGTTCGGTGGTAACATACAACCTAAGGGTACTAGAACTAACCCTAGGTTAAAGTCATTATCTACCTATGGATGACCTTTTTGCCCAATGTACAATTAGGTTGTCATCCGGACTTTACCATTTGCACTTAACTTAAACAAATTCTAAGTTACTTGCATCACCTATATGTATAACTCCTAATCATGATAAAATAAACATGATATCAGCAATAGAGTTAATAGCCAACGGTAAAGGATCAAGCATACGATAAAAAGAACATGGTCAAGGTAATATGAACACCTAACATGCTCATATCAATGACTAAATCTGAATGAAATACAACTACCCGGACCAGGTAGGAAATTACCCACCTGCTATGTAATCCATGCTATCCATCTTCACGTCCATGAACCTATCTTGAATCAAGGTCCTCACACTTATCCAATCGGGTATAGTTACTTCTTGATACAAAAGAAATCCGATCTGCAAGGAACGATGGCAATATGGGTAAATCAAATTTCACACCATGTATCATAATACTTGCAATAGAAATCAAACATATAAGCTACCGAACATAGACTAATCGATTTACAGATATAAACCTTTTAGATCCTCACGAGCTGGGCTGGTGGCCTTCTTCCTAATTACAATGTTTCGCGGCTTCTATCAGATTTATCACCCGATCCAAAACTCCTTGAAACATATAAACATGAACTCATCAACATCAAGAACTAAGGAATCAACCTACCACCAATCAATTCAACATACAACACCGCGTATGATCTCACTGTAAATACACTCAACCAAAACTCACCTTGCACCCCTATCCAGAATTGTAAGAAAATTAGTTTCCCTTTAATCCAAATTCCTAAATAGCAGAAAGATACCAAGATTACCCGAATTCAGATGTGAGGCCAATACACAACTATCGATTGCCAGATATGAGCCAATCAAGTTGATATAGGAATACTCGATCACTACAACACATCCCAAAACGTCACCACACCTGCTGGATCTGCTACTTCTCGATACTCAAATCTCAAAATAGACGAATGGGTAAAGGAAATGATACCAGTGGAAGAAGAGGGCAACAACCACTTTGTGTACAGTTGGAACAGTGGCAAACAACCGCTGGAATCGCAATGAGGTGTCGACGGCGCTCACTGTCGTCAGATCAACGAAGCATAGCTAAGAAACAAAACCAGCGACGCGAGGTAGCTTGCGGCGGCCTGGCACAGGGAAGGGCGGCGACGAGGAGTAGGCGGTGGGCTGCAACAGTGGCTTGAGATCGTGAGAAGATGAAGTGCGGCGGCAACCCTATCGCGAGAAGGGGCGGCGGCGTAGGTGCGATGGATGTAGAGCAGAGGCCATCGGCGGTGGGCGTGGTCGGCCGAGGAGAGGCGATGATGGAGGTGCGGCGGACGTGAGTGGAAGCGGCGGTCGCGGTTGTCGCCGGCCGACGCGCAGAGCGGGCGTAAGCGCGGCGGCGGCCGCGTGATCGAGGCTGCGGCGTGGCGACCCAACGGTGGCGGGTATGGCTACGGCGAAGGGGGCGGCAGATCTCTGGGGCGGCGTGGAGGGGATTGCGAATGGGAAGAGGAGGAACCGGCGATCGGGAGAAATAGGGGAGAAGTCGATCGGACCGAGAAAAATAACGGAAATCAGGTTTGAGTTCGAGTGTTAAAAATCGATCAAATGATTGAGCTAGCTCAAGTCTAATTCAATCATCTATTTAAACCTTAATCCTCCTCCTAATCAATCATATGAACTCCAATTAATTCCAGAAAAATTTCTAAAAACTCCTGAAAAATACTACAAGATATTTTTATCAATTAACAAGGAATATTTTATTTTATTTTATTTTTCTGGTATTTTGCATTCTCCCCCACTTATAAAAAATTTGGTCCCCAAATTTCGTACTAACATGCAAAAATTTACTTTAAGCAAGTTTCCGAAAGGACCACATACATTCTTCAAGTGAACAAATGAGACTATCGAGCCCGGATAGTGTCTTCCAGCTCCCAAGTAGCCTCCTCATCAATATGATGCTGTCATCCAACCTTTATGAGTCGGATGGTTTTTGTTCTGCAACTGACGCTCGTTGCGACCAGGAATACGCACTGAAATCTCCTCGTAAGCCGCATTAGACTGAGGTAGAATCGGAACCTCTTTCGGAACATGGTCAGATCGCGACACGTATTTTCCAGCATAGAAAAATGAAATACGGGGTGAACACCCGCAAGTGTCGGAGGTAAAGCCAACCGATAAGCTACACCTCCATCATCCACGACACAAGATCTGAATAGATCCTCCAACGTCTAAATGATACACTCAGACTGTTCATCTGTCTGCGGATGAAAACGTTGCACTAAGCCGAAGCTCTATGCCCATCGCCTAGTGCAGACTCTGCCAAAAATCGCGAGATAAATCATGAATCTCTATCCGATATGGTACTTAAAAGTACCCCACGCGATCTCATAATCTTTCGACAATACAACTCTGCCGAATGATCCAACAAGGACGACCCACGAATAGGAAGGAAGTGAGCTGATTTGGTTAGTCGATCCATGATTACCCAAATCACATCATGTCCTTTACGGATTCTAGACAATCCCGTAACGAAATCAATCGTGATACGCTCCCACTTCCATTCCGGAATCGAAATTTTCTAGAGCAATCTAGTGAGTTTCTGATGTTCAGCCTTCACCTACTGGCATACTAAACATCGAGCAGCAAAATCTGCTATAACTCTCTTTATATCATTCCACCAGTATAAACGTTTCAACTCTCAGTACATCCGAGTACCATCAGGATAAATAGCAAATTTCCAATGATAAGCTTCCTGTAGCGACTCCTCCTTGACTGGACCCGTGTCCGGAACACACTATCCTTATCAAGACGGGGAATTATTTTCTCAAAAGAGAAATCCATCAACCATCCAAGATACACTCCACACACGCTGCAAGTGCATGGAAGACTATAGCGACGAATCTCACTCGTTGCAATTGTTGCAACTGTTCGTGCTCCAGCAACTCCATTGTAGCTACCTAGTAGCTTGTTAAATTCAATGAGCACTTCTGCTCCATACATCCACAAATCCAGAAAATAACTACTAAAGTCCCATCATGTATATGGCAGGCTATCTCGTAGTTTCTTAACTGACGTAGGCATAAGATATGTCTCATTCAACTGCATCGGAATCGTTCCGATCCCTGAAATGACGCATCTGCGTACATCATCCTTTTATCCACTCCGGAAGGATTAACTAATACTTGTGTAAAAGTTAATCGCCGTCTAGGTCTTGTAAACTGGTTTCACCAGCTTTCGTCTAAATGATTTACAACATCATCTTTGTCAAACAAGTCCGTGGTATAGTAATGTCAAACATTCTATCCACATCTACAGAACTAACCAAACCATGTAAGGAAAACCACCTTCTACGGTGGTCGAGTGCGCAATTCCAACTACCACAATCAACAGTGGCCACGTTACGCAACTCCAACAATTACAAAAGGATCCAATCGTGTTCAGGATACACAATTCTCAAATCCGGTGACGACTAAATCGTTAATTAGTCTAACTTAATCAAAATTCATACAAATTCATACCAAGTATGAAATTGTCGTCTTTACACACCTGCATTCCCTTTACTCTACATTGATGATATATCAATCATCACAACGACAATGATAATTGTATGACATCGTGTCACTACAATATTAATGCTCCAGTCGTAAACCAACCCTAGAGTATACATAAGTGTCTTTGGCTGATCTCAATAGATCATCTATCCCCAACGAAGGATATTCTTCACAACAACTACTGTATTCCATCATCATTAATCGATGCATACTTTCAAAGGTCCATCTCTCTTTCAACAAAGAGTTCTGGATCTTCTCAAGGAGAAATACTGGGATAGATAATTATCCCCTCCAACATCTCCTATAATCGCAACTCACGTTCTTCCAATTCTTCTATAGTGTTTAACAACACTGATACCAACAAAAATATCACTCGATATGTGATCTTCGATACTGGACTATTTTCGCAATCATTTCGATCGCCTACTCCACTTGCCTATGCAACGGCAAGCCTTGGAGTTCATCCGAAATTACATTCGAAGGCTCTCAGATTATACGCACATCCGAGAGACATATCGTACCATACTTCCAACAATTTGACCATCCGTAAGGATATGTCTACAGCAAAAGTATGTCTATCAAAGTCTAAGGGCATCCCTTGACTTCTTAATTGTTGATCCTCATCTCACCTGACGGTAGAGATACCATCGACCCACAAGTCGATATAAAGGACCCTTCTAATCCGATTGAGAATGTTCTAGATGCAGATACATGTAACTACAAGCATCTCTCAACATATTAACCTAAAGGGTAAAACTAGAGTAATACCCTGAACGATAAAATATCTGTCGATCCGATCCCAAAGGCTCCACGCAGGTCTCGGCCTTTCTCCGAAGAGAATAAGATCAGATCCAACTGTCCGCGACAAAACGGTCGCATTACTGCGATGAATGATCCAAGGATTTTTTCCTAGATCATCTGATCCTATCACTTAAATCTATGAGCTACAACGGTAGAATACTGACTAGATACGACCTTCGTCGTATACTCTCTCTTCTGCACTAAGCAAAACACATCTGGAGGTAACTACTTGTTGTTGTCTGCTGAGTCTTCTACAATGTCTTCTGCTGATGCTGCTTCTGTGCTGATCTCTGCTGAAGGGGAGTATCAAGGAACTCCAACCACGCCTGAGGTAGTAGGTTGATGTTGATGAGATAACTCAATCTTCTATGCTGATCTCTGCTGTCGAGCTGATACATCATCCTCCCAGAACACCATTGGTAGTCTTCAACTGAGTCTTCAAAGTACACCTCCACTGTACTGGTTGCTCACAATAGCATCAGATGAACTGCCCCAACGGATATCTGACTTCGTGTGTCTTCATGATCTGCACTGCACGCACACAATTCCTTTGGAGTCTTTGTTCTGATTTTGCTGATATCCACAAGAACCTTCTGATGATCTGCGATTGGTCTTCTATAATCGAAAAATAGCTCAAAGCCTATAACTCCGATCTTGCTCCTTCTATCCAACATTCGGAGACTTCTAACTCTATTAAGTTGACCTGCAATATTTGCTTATCGGTCTCCAACTCTTACCCTTGTACGGAGTCATTTCTAAACTCCTGTCTCAATCCAACGTCTTCCGGTATGATCTGATAGAAGATCCCGGCATCCTAATCCAACTATAAGCCAACAATCGTAGGTGGCTTAAAATATCCATTCATCTTCTTGAGCTATTAGGTGGTCGTAACCTCTGCAAGTCTCACGACTCTGCACAGTACACTGTTACTAACCGAGCACCCTTTCTTGAAGCTCTAGAATTCCTTACAATGTGTCACTAAAAGTGACACGAGGAAATACACTCTTTCAACATCACTAAACCATGATCAAGTGATGTTTTATTTCCCGAAGATTATTTTCTGCATTTATCACCAAATACCGGCTTGATCTCGATACTGGTATGCAGACAACTCTTCTTTCTCGGTATAACATGAGTTAAGTACTCAAAGTACTCTCAAAGTTATACAACTCAGTACGAACAACTCAGGGACAAAATCCCTATGAAACACCGTAACCTAACCTTTCGCTATCTGCACCAACAAATAGTCTACAAGTCTGTTCATTATCCACAGGTAATGATCTGACTAGCACAGTTAGTGGAAATCTCTAAGACTATAGTCTCTGATTTCCATAATAAATGTGACGACTTGCCCCTGTTTTCTGACTCGGTATCAGTCGACTCTCAAAGGTAAATCACCTTCTCGACCTAGGTTCAAGACTCACAGACCCAACAGGTCATTTCCGGGGTCAACTCATACCACGGCTACGAACAATAACCAACTCACTACAGGTTATTCCCTGTTATTAACATTAAAAGCATAGTCAACATAACCGGGAGTATCGACCCTAAAGGTCACTCCGGTTGGTCGCCTCGGTGGACGACCCTTACTACAAGTCTGCAAAGGTGTCATAACTCTATTGTATACACCTATTGATCAAGTTTAGATAAATATCTACTAAACCATAAGTTTTTTAGGAATTCTTACCTCGTGCTGCTTGGAGCTCAGGACGCTGTCCATCTCATCTCAAAAACCAAAACCGAATAAATCGACTCCCGAGAATCCAAGACTCGACACAAAAACAACATTGTATAGCATCGCAGAACCTTGGGCTCTGATACCAATAAAGTTGTCACGCCCCGAGAGCATACCGAGCCAAAAATTAAACGGACGGCACCTCCCCTGTACGTGACAACATTTCGGGTTAATACAAGGCCCGTAGGCCCACAATAACAACAATACATATGTATGAAAACAAAAACTACACAAGGCACAGCGGAAACATACTACAATCAACAAACGACAACACACAGCATACCGGTATGACTAACACCGACTCAGGACACCATAATAAAACCAGAAAGGAAGAAAAGGGTACAACATCAATAGTCACAACTACAATCATTACATAA
Source organism: Wurfbainia villosa (assembly GCA_025175895.1). Classification (NCBI taxonomy): domain Eukaryota; kingdom Viridiplantae; phylum Streptophyta; class Magnoliopsida; order Zingiberales; family Zingiberaceae; genus Wurfbainia; species Wurfbainia villosa. The sequence continues at coordinate 3,649,507 of CM045992.1, forward strand.
AACAAATCCATAACGGAATACAATGAGAACACCAAAAATCCGGACTCTCGGAGTTGAGATGAGATGATGCCAGCCAGCGGTGCTCCAAGTCCATCACGAAGTCGGCTACCTGTTACCTGGGCGACAGAAAACCTAGGGTCCATAGGGGTGGTGAGTAAAACTCAGCAGGTAATAGAAAACATGTATATATGTAATATCACATGTATTTCAATGACATATCTAGATGTACAACAGGTATATCAGTATAGTATGTAAATACAAGCATATACCGTCTAACTGAAATGAATAACATAAAATGCAGACATACCTGAAGTCTGCTATGCTACTCTGATCCAACCTGAACATATATCCAACATATATATAACAGGAAGAGTAATACCAACACATAATCTACTCATGCTACAGGTCAAGGTATCTATGGTCTGTCCAACACATACCAACATCCGACACAATCGTATAACAAATGCAAGAGACATGCATGAATATGATGTCCACCCAAATGCAGCAAGCATAGTACAAACAAATGCAACATCACAATAATCATATATATATAGACTGTATCCATATATATATTAATCTCAACCATCCATATATATATATATACATGCATATATGTATATATATATGGTAATATGCAAAGCGCCATCAGATACGGCTATGCAGCATGCATGGTCATGTCGGCTCACCCTAAAGCTACCACGACCCCAGTGTGGCCTCGGTGGCTCGAGCATGACAACTGTCCCAACTCAACACCAACCACTACTCTCGAGTGGCCGAGTGGGCAGTATGATCGAGTAGTATATAAGCGTAAAGAGCAAGCTACATGATGGGGGTCCCTGCTGTTGGTCACTCCGACAGTCACTACCCATGAGTGGTCGAGTACCATACACGCAGGACTACGACACGCAAATCCAACTACCACCGTCTATAGTGGTAGAGTGAGGCACCTCAATGCTCTGCCCTCACACCGGTTACTCCTCCTATGAGTAACCGTGGAGGCGAGATATGGCGACCCTCTCAACCACAAGGGAGACCTCGTCGCCCGCGTCCATGTAAATGCATGAATGCAATGTCTCACATCTGAGACATCCACCATAGACTCTCTATCCTGTAGAGTCATACCAATCTACTCGACGCACTCTCTATCCTCGTGAGAGTCGTACTCATCTGATTATAACAAGCTAAGACCACGGTCGTGGCGATACCCTAAGTATCATTCCTCTGACCATTTACACAACACATGTTCGGTGGTAACATACAACCTAAGGGTACTAGAACTAACCCTAGGTTAAAGTCATTATCTACCTACGGATGACCTTTTTGCCCAATGTACAATCAGGTTGTCATCCGGACTTTACCATTTGCACTTAACTTAAACAAATTCTAAGTTACTTGCATCACCTATATGTATAACTCCTAATCATGATAAAATAAACATGATATCAGCAATAGAGTTAATAGCCAACGGTAAAGGATCAAGCATACGATAAAAAGAACATGGTCAAGGTAATATGAACACCTAACATGCTCATATCAATGACTAAATCTGAATGAAATACAACTACCCGGACCAGGTAGGAAATTACCCACCTGCTATGTAATCCATGCTATCCATCTTCACGTCCATGAACCTATCTTGAATCAAGGTCCTCACACTTATCCAATCGGCTATAGTTACTTCTTGATACAAAAGAAATCCGATTTGCAAGGAACGATGGCAATATGGGTAAATCAAATTTCACACCATGTATCATAATACTTGCAATAGAAATCGAACATATAAGCTACCGAACATAGACTAATCGATTTACAGATATAAACCTTTTAGATCCTCACGAGCTGGGCTGGTGGCCTTCTTCCTAATTACAATGTTTCGCGGCTTCTATCAGATTTATCACCTGATCCAAAACTCCTTGAAACATATAAACATGAACTCATCAACATCAAGAACTAAGGAATCAACCTACCACCAATCAATTCAACATACAACACCGCGTATGATCTCACTGTAAATACACTCAACCAAAACTCACCTTGCACCCCCTATCCTGTAATTGTAAGAAAATTAGTTTCCCTTTAATCCAAATTCCTAAATAGCAGAAAGATACCAAGATTACCCGAATTCAGATGTGAGGCCAATACACAACTATCGATTGCCAGATCTGAGCCAATCAAGTTGATACAGGAATACTCGATCACTGCAACACATCCCAAAATGTCACCACACCTGCTGGATCTGCTACTTCTCGATACTCAAATCTCAAAACAGACGAATGGGTAAAGGAAATGATACCAGTGGAAGAAGAGGGCAACAACCACTTTGTGTACAGTTGGAACAATGGCGAACAACCGCTGGAATCGCAATGAGGTGTCGACGGTGCTCACTGTCATCAGATCAATGAAGCATAGCTAAGAAACAAAACCAGCGACGCGAGGTAGCTTGCGGCGGCCTGGCACAGGGAAGGGCGGCAACGAGGAGTAGGCGGTGGACTGCAACAATGGCTTGAGATCGTGAGAAGATGAAGTGCGGCGGCAACCCTATCGCGAGAAGGGGAGGCGGCACGGGTGCGATGGCTGCAGAGCAGAGGCCATCGACAGCTGGACGTGGTCGAGCGCGCGAGGGAGGGGCAGTGATGGAGGTGCGGCGACAGTGAGTGGAGTGACGGTCGCGGTTGCCGACCGACGCGCAAGGGCAGTGGCGCGTAGGCGGCAACCGCGTGATGCCGAGGCTGCGACGCGGCGACCCAGCGGTGGTGGTATGGCTACGGCGAAGGGGCGGCGACAGATCTCTCGCGGCGGCGAGCGACGTGGAGCAGCACGGCGAGCGGCGTGGAGGGGATCGCGAATGGGAAGAGGAGGAACGAGCGATCGGGAGAAATAGGGGAGAAGTCGATCGGACCGAGAAAAATAACGGAAATCAGGTTTGAGTTCGAGTGTTAAAAATCGATCAAATGATTGAGCTAGCTCAAGTCTAATTCAATCATCTATTTAAACCTTAATCCTCCTCCTAATCAATCATATGAACTCCAATTAATTCCAGAAAAATTTCTAAAAACTCCTAAAAAATTCTACAAGATATTTTTATCAATTAACAAGGAATATTTTATTTTATTTTTTTTCTGGTATTTTACAAACACAACCCGTTCTTTTTATCAGAATAACCCAATTTATTCACAGACCATAACCAAGCCACTCCCAAACCCATCCACCATTACCACAACACAACCACTCAAAAATCTAACAATTTTACAGCTAAATGAGAGGCTAGATTAAACTTACCAGCCTTGGAAATCTCTCGGCAGCCCTCTTCCTCCTATCTTTTATTCACCAACACCAAATCACTGCCCCTAATGACAAATCCAGCTTAGTGGAGGAAATATGTCCTCTTAAACCTAGATCTTGTCTAAAGTAAGGAGAAAATCGGCACTTACCTCTTCCTGATGACAATCGGCCGTGAAATCCACAGAACCAACAACAAATCACCTCACCGCAGAATGGTGCTCAAAATCCTCCGAGCTCGGCGGAAAGCGAGAGAAATCGACATCTGCGATCGCGGCGAGAAGGTCGGACACACAGGCTATCGGCGGCAGACGGAAGGGCACGACGGCGGCGGTTCTTTGGTGCCAGACGGCTGACTGGCCGCCGTCGTGTGGGCTTCGAGCGAAGAGAAGCTCGGCCGTATGGCGGCGCACGATGGGAGGGGTCGGTCGCGATCGCGATCCGGAGTGAAGAGTCGCCGCCGCAGCAGCGGCGGCAGTGGCCGAGGTAGGCGACCACAAGGTCGGCGGCGATTGTCGATGGCGGAGAGTCGGCGCGCAGAGAAGGCGACGGCAGAGGCGTCGGTGTAGCCGCAGTCGCGAGGAGAAGAAGAAACCGCAAGGTAGCGTGCGTCGGGCGCAGAGGGGAAAGAAACAATCGGGAAATTCGGAAGTTAAAAACCTAGGTTAATTAACCCCATTAACTAGTCTAACAAGCCCCCCTTAAAAGCCTATTTTTCCTATCCCCGTAATTATCTCGTACGACCTCCGTTTAAATCCAGAAAAATTCCTAAAAATCCCGAAAAATTTCTAGGATTATTTTTCTTAATTCTTTGGCCATTTAATTTAATATTTTAAATTTTTCAGTATTTTACAGATTAGCAATTCTTGCTGAACGTGAGTTTGATTAGCATAAACCTAAACTCAAATGAAAATGTTATTTATTTAAAAGCTAAGATATGTGTAAAAAAAATGAGGTAATTAAAATTGCTTACATATGATTTGAACCATGGTGAAAATTCTTGATCGCAGAAGTGATCAAACTCACGTGTTGGGATTTCAGAATATAAGTTTTGGAAAATCCTATAATAAAAAATTGAATTATAACATTAAAAAAATTAACACTTAACGAAGAAATAGGAAATATATACTAACTCGAAATATGGCGATACTTCTGGACAATTAAGTAAAACATATATCTGGGATGCCTGCCATTCTTGATCAGTTAAGTATCTTTGCTTACATGGTCCACTTGGTCGACCAAGATAATTAAAAATTGAGAATGAATTCAAATTGGGATCGACAGGACCTTCATCATTCCTTCCTGATTTTCGTCTTTTGGTCTGAACGTGAGGCTCAAAATAATATAATGCAAAAGTTATTACTTCCTCCACAATATATGCATTAACAATAGAGGCTTCAACATGTGTCTTATTTTTCACTTTTTTCTTCAAATGATATAAGAATCTGATTGTAATATAACAAATTGTATTAGAAATGAATATATAAAAAAGTTATAATTTTTTATGCAATAATAACGAAGTATAGAATATGCAAATTATACCTTTCAAAAGGATACATCCATCAAAAATGAACTGGTCCTCCAACTTTGGCCTCATATGGCAAGTGAACCAAAATATGTTCCATTGAATCAAAAAATACTGGCGGAAAAATCCTTTCTAAATTACACAAAATGATTGGAATGTCTCTCTCTAACTTCTCCATGTGTGAATATCCCAAAACTGTTGAGCAAATATCATGAAGCAAATTACTTAACTCTGTAATGGCACCCCATACAAAATTTGGTAAGAGTTCTTTAAAAGCAATAGGAATTAGTCTTTCCATGAATATATGACAATCATGACTTTTCAAACCCATCAATTTGCATTCCTTCATATCGACACATCTCCCAAGATTAGATACATACCCATCAGGAAATCTCAATGATTTCAACCATTCACAAAGAACACGTCTCTGTTCCTTATTCAATGTATAAACTGCCTTTGGTTTTGGTCCCCTACTATTTTCATCAACATCAAGGGTGGGTCCTTTACAAATGAGTCGCATATCTTTTCTTGCATTCAGATTATCTTTTGTTTTTTCGGTGATATCCATCACTGTATTTATCAAATTATTAAAAATATTCTTCTCATTATGCATTACATCGAGATTATGATGAATCAAATTACTAAACCAATACGGTAACTCCCAAAATATACTTCGTTTAGTCCATTTATGTTTGCTTCCATATTCATAAGTTGTACCATGTGGCTCTTCAATAACAGATGGAAAGTGAAGCACTCTGTACCAAATATCTTGACACATCAATCTGATGGAGGTGTTCTTTCAATTCGATTCCTAGTGAAATCATCTTTATTCCTTCTGAAATTATGATTTAGTGGTAAAAATTGTCTATGACAATCAAAATAACTCGGCTTCTTACCATGTTTCAATCTAATCGACTTTTATCTCTCCATACATATTGGGCATCCTAAGATCCCTGCAGTACTCCAACCTGATAGCATACCATAAGCCGGAAAGTCATTTATATTCCAAAGAAGAGCAGCCTTCATTACAAATATCTGATTAGTATGAACGTCGTATGTAGAAAAACCTTCATCCCATAGTTGTTTTAGCTCTGCAATCAATGGTTACATATAAACATCTATTAACTTCTTCGGATTTTTCGGGCCAGGCACAACCAATGTTAAAAACATATACGACGTTTTCATGCACATCCCAGGCGGAAGATTATACGGAGTTAATATAACTGGCCAACAAGAATAGTGTCTTCCTGATTTACCAAATGGAGCAAATCCGTTAGCACAGAGACCTAACCTAATATTTCGAGTCTCCTTCGCAAAATCAGGATATGTTTTATCAAAATTTTTCCACACCTCTGCATCTGATGGATGACACATTAGTCCCTCTTCTATTCGATGATTTGCATGTCAAGTCATGTGTTCAGCAGTTGTCTTTGATGCATAAAACCTTTGCAACCTAGGAGTTAAAGGCAAATAAAACAACTGACTATATGATTTACGTCGTTGTTGGCTCCTACTAGTGCTCTTGTACCTATCTTGATTACAGAATTTACAAACATCTACATCTGCATCATCTCCCCAATATAACACACAACCATCTCTGCACACATCAATTCTTTCCACTGGAAGACCTAATTCTTTCATCAGTTTTTTCATACTGTAAAAATCATTGGGCAGTATATGATCACGCGGCAATGCCTCTTCAAAAGCTTGAACAAAATTATTAAAACAATCTTCAGACACATTATGCTCTTCCTTGACATTCAACAGTCTTGCGGTGAACGATAGTTTAGTGTGAGTCTCACAACCAGCCCATAATGGTTCATCTGCAGCACTCAACACCTCCTGAAATTTGAGATATGCTTCATTATTCATATTTTCATCGATATCTGTTACTTGTACCTTTTCCAAGGGTGATGCATTAGTAAACATTTGCTCAACTGTTGGAGGACAACTTGAAGTTGCACCTTGTGATTGGGGAATCAAATTCGGACCCGCTACATCAAATATCATCCTCTGATATAGATTTAATTGATTATAATAACTTTGATCCCTAGAGACTTGTGTGTTGTATCTATGATAATCCTCATCAGATATAAATGGTTCACCATGACATGTCCAGTTATAGTAATTTGCAGTAAAACCAAATCTACAAAGATGCTCTGAAACTTTGCTAGATGGTAAAAATCTACCATTGTGACACTTTTTGCACGGACACCTTATCTGATTACCATCCATAAACTCAACATTACTAGAAGCAAAATTTAAAAACTCTTTCAACCCACTCATAAATTCATCAGTTAAACCCCGACGTTCAGGTAAATTCCTTTTATACATCCAACTCCTTTCACCTTTGCATTGTATACATTTTTCAATAAATTATATTAATAAAAACTCCTAGAAAATACATTAATACGAATATACAGTTAGTTCGCATATGAATGAAATTAAGATATAACAGAAATAATAACATTAGATAGTATAATAAACAAATTGATATCATTATTAAAATAAGGGTTGACGGTATTACCTAACAAAAGTAAGCAAGGGCAATGTGCAGAGAGCGGTGACCGGTGGCTCATGGTGGCGTGCGGCGGCGACGATGGCGCTCGTGGCGAAGCGTGACCGGTGCCGCAGCGCCGCATGGCTAGAAGCGTGAGGTGGCTCGCGAGCAGAAGCGTGGCTCGCGGTAACTTGGCGAGCGATGGAGTGGTGGTTGCCGTGGCTCGCCGTATTGCGGCGAAGTCGCGAGCCGCGGCGGCGGCGAACTTCGTGGAGCCAGGCGGGCTCGCGAGCACCGGAGGTGAGGGCGGGCTCGCGGGAGGGCAGGCTCGCGGGTGACGCCGGGCTCATGGTAGAGTTCAAGGGCGACGGCGGCCTCGCGGCGACATCGGGCTCGCGACCGCTAGAAACCGTGGCGACGAGATGCTCATGGCGCCGTGGGCTCAGGCGACAGTGACGGACGAGAGCTCCAGGCGTCGCTGAAGCGTGAGGTGGCTCGCGGCGGCTTGGTGAGCGATGGGGCGGTGCCACTGAGACGGAAGTTGCGGGCGCCTAAGCGAGGCGTGAAACTCACAGACGGCGGCCTTCAGGTGTTGGCGGCGTGCTTGCAGGCGTGAGGCGGGCTCGTGGGGACGGGCTCGCGGGGTGGCGGCCAGGCTCGGGCGGTAGGCGGGCTCATGGCGGACAGCGGCCTCAGCGGGCGACGGCCGGGCTCGTGGCCGTGGGGCACGCTGTGGCGGACGAGGCTCAGATCGCGACGGAACTTCAGCGTAAAGGATTATCGAGGCGGTGGTGCAGGAGAAAGCGGGAGAGCGGAAAAAAATTAGGGTTTAGGGCGGTGGCTCGGGAGGGAAAAAGCGGTGAAAGGAAAAAAATTAGGGCACAAATTTCCAACGAATCCTTGGATTTGTTGCAAATTTGCAACGAATCCGTGGATTCGTTGCAAATAATTTTTTTTAAAAAAATAAATAAAATACTTGAAACTCGTTAACTGACTTAGAGATCTCGGAATGAGATAAAATCAGTGCCAATATGTTCATCTAGTTCTCTTCATTATATAAATGTTGTAAAAAAATTTTTAATCAGTGAACTTTTGAATATCAATGTGTCTGAGAAATATAATTCACGTTTAAAAAATTACGTATCCAAATATTTTAGGTCAAATTGATTTTTAAATATATATATATAATCAGGGGAACTAGAGGAACACATAGGAACTTGTTTCATCTCATTCCGAACTCTCTAAGTCACTTAACCGGCTTCGAAGAATTTTTAATACTTTTTTTTCTAAAAATAAATGTTTGCTACGAATCCACGGATTCGTTGCAAATAATTTTTTTTAAAAAATAAATAAAATACTTGAAACTCGTTAACTGACTTAGAGATCTCGGAATGAGATAAAATCAGTGCCAATATATTCGTCTAGTTCTCCTCATTATATAAATGTTGTAAAAAAAATTTTAATCGGTGAACTTTTGAATATCAATGTGTCTGAGAAATATAATTCAAGTTTAAAAAATCATGTATCCAAATATTTTAGGTCAAATTGATTTTTAAAAATATATATATAATCAGGGGAACTAGATGAAGACATAGGAACTTGTTTCATCTCATTCCGAACTCTCTAAGTCACTTAACCGACTTCGAAGAATTTTTAATATTTTTTTCTAAAAATAAAAGTTTGGAACGAATCATTGGATTCGTTGCAAATTTACAACGAATCAGTGGATTCGTTGCAAATAATTTTTTTTTTAAAAAATAAATAAAATACTTGAAACTCGTTAACTGACTTAGTGATCTCGGAATGAGATAAAATTAGTGCCAATATGTTCGTCTAGTTCTCCTCATTATATAAATGTTGTAAAAAAATTTTAATCAGTGAACTTTTGAATATCAATGTGTCTGAGAAATATAATTCACGTTTAAAAAATCACGTATCTAAATATTTTAGGTCAAATTGATTTTTAAATATATATATATAATTAGGGGAACTAGACGAAGACATAGGAACTTATTTCATTTCATTCCGATCTCTCTAAGTCACTTAACCGGCTTCGAAGAATTTTTAATATTTTTTTTTCTAAAAATAATAGTTTGCAACGAATCCAAGGATTCGTTGCAAATTTGGAACGAATCCGTGGATTCGTTGCAAATAATTTTTTTTAAAAATAAATAAAATACTTGAAACTCGTTAACTGACTTAGAGATCTCGGAATGAGATAAAATCAGTGCTAATATATTCGTCTAGTTCTCCTCATTATATAAATATTGTAAAAAAAATTTTAATCAGTGAACTTTTGAATATCAATGTATCTGAGAAATATAATTTACGTTTAAAAAATCACGTATCCAAATATTTTAGGTCAAATTGATTTTTAAAAATATATCTATAATCAGGGGAACTAGACGAACACATAGGAACTTGTTTCATCTCATTCCGAACTCTCTAAGTCACTTAACCTGCTTCGAAGAATTTTTAATATTTTTTTTCTAAAAATAATAGTTTGTAAGATTCGTTGCAAATTTGCAACGAATCCATGGATTCGTTGCAAATAATTTTTTTTTAAAAAATAAATAAATACTTGAAACTTGTTAACTGACTTAGAGATCTCAGAATTAGATAAAATCAGTGCCAATATGTTCGTCTAGTTCTCCTCATTATATAAATATTGTAAAAAAATTTTTAATCAGTGAACATTTTAATATCAATGTGTCTGAGAAATATAATTCATGTTTAAAAAATCATGTATCCAAATATTTTAGGTCAAATTGATTTTTAAAAATATATATATAATCAGGGGAACTAGACGAAGACATAGGAACTTGTTTCATCTCATTCCGAACTCTCTAAGTCACTTAACCGGCTTCGAAGAATTTTTAATATTTTTTTTTTCTTAAAAATAATAGTTTGCAAGATTCGTTGCAAATTTGCAACGAATCCGTGGATTTGTTGCAAATAATTTTTTTTAAAAAATAAATAAAATACTTGAAACTCGTTAACTGACTTAGAGATCTCGGAATGAGATAAAATCAGTGCCAATATGTTCGTCTAGTTCTCCTCATTATATAAATATTGTAAAAAAAAATTTAATCAGTGAACTTTTGAATATCAATGTGTCTGAGAAATATAATTCACATTTAAAAAATCACGTATCTAAATATTTTAGGTCAAATTGATTTTTAAAATATATATATAATCTGGGGAACTAGACGAACACATAGGAACTTGTTTCATCTCATTCCGAACTCTCTAAATCAGTTAACCGGCTTCGAAGAATTTTTAATATTTTTTTTTCTAAAAAAAAGTTTCCAACGAATCCGTGGATTCGTTGCAAAATATTTTTAAAAAAATATCCTTGAAACTCGTTAACGAACTTGTTTTTTATTTTTTATTTTAAATAAAATAAAAATCTGCGATGAATTCATAATTCGTCGCTAAATTAGCGACGAAAAATAAATATTTGTCACCAAATTTGCGACGATTATTGAATTCGTTGCAAAATTGCGACGAAAATAAATATTCGTCGCTAATTTTGCGACGAAATCGTGAACGAAATATTATTTGTTGCTAATTTGCTTTGAAATATTTTTGTTGCTAAATTAGTTGCTGATTAGCAATATTTTATAATTTCATTGCTAAATTTGTCGCAAATTTACGACGAAAATAATTTGTCGCAAATATTTGTCGCTAAATAATTGATTTTTTGTAGTGATTGAAGAAGTATTGCTCGACGATAATATAATAAAAGTGAAATGAAAGCTATGAACAAAACAACCAAGGAATTCAACAAATTATATTTATTTATATAAATATTTTACTTCTTTAAATATAAGAAAACATTCGATAAACAAATAAAAATATAAGATCTTTGAGCAATTTTAAGTATAAGTTGAAATCAACTATAGTATAAAAAGAATATTTATATCTATGAAAAGGTAAAAAATAGATAGTGAGTTCAAATTTCTAAGTGGTCAAATTATGTATATAAATTTATTCTTATTTAATAGGTAAAAGAAGTAGTGTAGCTCGATTACAATTTGATATTTTAACTTTAAGTTATTTCTTAAGTTTTTAACTTTTATATATATACAAAGTTAAAAAATATTACTCTACATAATTCATCCGTGAGCACTCGTAAATATCTCCATTATCCATCGTTCGATCTCTAATTAGGGTTTAAGAATTGGACTAGCTATAGTGCTCACCTGATTGGACGGTGGATAATGAAAGTGTTCACGGGTGCTATATATATATACATCCGTGAGCATCTTCATTATCCACCGTCCGATCCCCTAGACTTCAAAGATTGATTTATAATACGCACCTGATCGAATGATAAATAATAGAGGTGCTCACGAGTGCTCACGGATAAATTGTGTAGGATAATATTTCTATATATATAGAGAAAAAAATATTATCCTATACAACTTATCTGTGAGTGTTGGGGATCGTACGACCGTTAGAGGTGGGTGAATAGTGTGTCGTTGACGTAGATGGAATTCGATCGTGCTTGATCGTCTACAACACTTATTAGTGCAGCAGAATAATAATAATACTAACACAAATACAAAAATACAAGCACACACATACGACAAGCGATATAACGTGGTTCGAAACTTTAGAGTTCCTACTCCACAGATTGAGCTCAAGTGATGCACACACGACTACTAATCAATAACACTCCTTCTCGGTGACACATCGGAGGTGGAGAAACCTCGTACAAGCGAATATTACAACAGTAATATAAAATAACACTAGCAATTACAAATGAAATACAACAAAAGATGTAAAGAAAAATTTACAAAAACTCTTTTGAATGCTTGCTTTGGTCCGCACTTGAATACCCTGACTTGCACAAGCAAATCACCTCAAATCGCCCAAGAAATCATTGCAAAAATCCTCTCCTTCGTGCTCCTTTTAAAGCTGCAACTCAGGCTGATTTCCACCTAGCAGTTGACTGCTCATATCCATCAATTGACTGCTCCTGTAATTGTTGTCTCATAATGACTTAATCCACACTGGAGAAACTCCAATGGATAGCCAACCAGTTGACTATCAAACCCTAGCAGTTGACTGATACACAGGCAGTTGAGCCATTGGTCGAACCCACTTCGCTTCTGTGGTAGCATCCATCACGATCCGCCTCCATGGCGGCGATCGTTACCACTCGATCGTCCAATATTGTGATCGAAAAGGACACTCGGTCGCAGTTGAATGTCAGTCGACTCCCATCAGTCGACTAGTCATAATCCCAATCGACTGCCCAGAGTTGACTCGGATGCCAAGTGTCAAAATACTTGACCAGTCGACTGGTCCATAACCCCAGTCGACTAATAAACCTCAAACATGAGGTTTAACCCCCAAGTATGATCCCCTCATACTTGCTAAATCACTTTTAGCCAAGACCTAAGCCTTCTAGTCACCTCCATCAGCCTTACGCCTATAGGATCCCTCCAAGTCATCTATGACTTGTTCATCCATACGTTAGCTTTCAAGTGCTTCCATCGGCTACTGTCATGCTAAGTTGGTCTATACCGCCAAGGTACATTTGGGCTTACGCTGCCAAGACCAACGCTTGGACTTTACGTTGTTAACTATTGGACTTATGCTGCCAAGACTCCACCCTTGACCTTTACGCCGCCAATATCAACCCTTGGAGTTTCCAATTGCCAAGTACCCATGACTTGGACTTTCATTGCCAAGACTACACACTTGGACTTACGTGGCCAAGACTACACTCTTGGACTTTCCATGTCAACTCCATGTTGAACTTTTCAAATGCTAAGACCTATGCTTGGACTTTCCATGCCAACTCCATGTTGGACTTTCTAAATGCCAAGACCCATGCTTGGACTTTTCATTGTCATGTATCCCACTTGAACTTCCCATGCCAAGTACCCAAGACTTTGACTTTCCATGCAAAGTTTCCCACTTGGACTTCTCCATCATATGGTCAACCCCATATCAACCATATAGTTAACCCATTATCAAACAATGATCAACTCATCGTCAAACATCAAAATATTACTCGAGTCAAACTCGAGTCTGGTCAATCGTGACTTGGGCCGATTGCACCAATAATCTTCCCCTTTTTGATGTTTGACAAAGACCAAACACCTTTAAGTTAGCCCACTTAACTCAAATCTCCAAATTCTCCCAATTGGACAATTCTCAAATTCTCCCATCAATTCTCCCCCTTTTTGACATACATCAAAAAGGCTCTCCCCAAGGGTGTCAATATCTCATATTCCAATGAGATCTTACAATCTCTCCCTTGGTCCAAAAACATCTAGGATGCCTTCACTCTTCCTAGTGATAAGTCTCATATCACTAAAGAGAGGCAATCCTTCAAACTCTTCCAATCTCTAAATTCTCCCCTTATGAGGAAGAATACATCCATCATCCCATGATGAATAACCTCCCCTTAAAGGCTTGCTCTCTCTTGACCATTGCACTAACAATGTCCTTGGAGAGTCCCTAAGCCTATAGGAACACTAAACCATCAAAATTAAGGACAAAAGTTCAACCTTGAACTTTCACACACCTTAACATTGAAACACACCCTAAACAATTCTCCTAATCCATATCCAATGGATTTTCACTATTTATAATGCTTTCCAAAGCATATCCTAGGGTTTGGAGAAGTTAGAGAACCTAATATAGCCGAAACATGGGCTAAACATCCTTGTTTATCTGAAATCAACATTGGCAGTCGACTTTGTCAGTCAAAAGTCGACTGCCCTTGACACTAGTTGACTGCCATCCATGGCAGTTGACTGATTTCTGCAAGTGCAGAAATCAGAGTTTAAAAACAAAATTTGGAAAAGCATAAGTAATTATACGTGATTTTAAAAATTACGAAACTTCATACGTATACTACTTATAACAATCATAATGGATGAAAAATATTTGAAAAATAAAATACCCATTAAATATTGAGATTGATACAAAGTTCAAAAATAAGAAAAACTTCATTATTTTGAGTCTACTTTGTATCACCTTCTTCAATGGTGACTTCTATCAAAAGATAGACTACACCAAGATTTTTCAAAATGATTTTGAAATGATTTTAAAATCTTATATAAAACCATGGTCTTTAGGCTTAATGCACAAGACTTGTACATAAGCTTTCCTCATAATTCATCCATGGTATATGATGAGTTTGAGTTCATCTAGATGCAATATCTATGCACCTTGAACTTAACTCATTTTCTAGCATCTCATATATGTCTAAGGTGTATCAAAACACACACAAGTCAAATGTTCTTGTGAGATGTGGGTTTTGGTGTTATTAGTGTTTCATGCATTTTCCTAAGAAACTCTATTTGATTCCCTTATACAAGGGACTTCAAATCATGTCATAGTCCTTATATCAATTTTAATTAATTCTAAATGCATGAATGATGATTATGACATATAAAGATAGCATAATTAAAACTATGTGCCAATAATCATGATATCATGGCATATGATTAAATCTAAATATACATGACATTAAAAGATAAGACTAAGGTATCATGACATTTTACATGATAAAATGAGATATGATGTCATAACATTGCATATGGCAAACAAGACATGACAAATACAATATAAAGGTATAATAATACCTAAGTGTTAAGCCCAAATGTCATCTCTAAATTTAAAATAATTTTTCTTAATAGATCAATCTCCCAAGTGTGCCAAGACTCAAAATGACACACCAAGACCTTCTAAACCTAAATGTGCCACTTTTGATCAATTTTTCATAATCCTCAAAGTTTATTGGCACATGTTAAAATCCTCTAGGATTATGTTTCAATATCATTTCCAAAGTACCACATAACTTTGAAAATGTCATAAAGTGGCAACTTGATTATGGTTAGGTTAACTACCCACCCATTCAAGTTGACACACCCCAACCCATTTAGCGTGATGGAATCACGCTCTTAGGAACTCAATACTTATTAGAGATCCTTGGGTTAATTAGGTATTCACTAGGGATAACTTCCCTAGATACCCTCCTAATGATCCTCCTAGGCTTATAAGCCTTGATCATTTTGGTTTTGTCTTAGTCAACTCTAGAGATGACTTCCCTTGTGACCTTCTTAGTGGCTTTCCGAGGTTTCATGGAAACCTTGACCACTAGACACCTACCATGGTAAACCTTAGGGATGACTTCCCTATTAATCTTGATTTTCCTAGACCTATGAATTGTTCCATAATCTAATGGAACACTATGGTAGGTCTATTTGGGCTTAGGTTTGTGACCCAAATCTTTCTTGCCCTTAGGTGTGCTTCCTAGACCCTAGGTTTTGACTCCTTGATTCTAAATTTTGATCATTTGACCCTTGTATTTGATTTTGCATCTTTCTAAGGGTCTTTTCCAATTTCTCAAGCCTTGACCTCAAGGCTTAATTCTCTAACTCTAATTTTCTCAATTTTGAATTTTCATTCTCTCTTTGGGAATGATTCTTCATTTTAGGCATATGTCTACCCTTCTTATGGTTAATGCCTAAATGATCTTCTACCTTTCTAATTGCTTCCTTAGGTAGAATTGTTTTAGAGATATCAGTTCCAAATTTCTCCTTATTTCTAAAATTATCACTCTTAGCACCTAGGCAATAAAATTTATTTCTACTACCATGTTTTTTATGATCATAACTAACAATAGCAAAGGCATTAAAATTATCTCTAGCATGCTTCTTGATACTAAAACTTGAAGGTGCGTTAATAAAAGATACCTTAGGGTTTGCTTTAGAAGCTCTCCCTATATGCGATGCTCCTTCTTGGTTTTTCTCCCTCCCTCTAGGGCATTGACTCCTATAATGTGTTGGATCGATGTGGTTCGCTAGAGGGGGGGGGGTGAATAGCGAAAGAAAATTTTTCTCGTACGAACTCGTTTTAAAAGAAAACTTATATGCAGCGGAAAGATAAGCAAAACAAAAAGTAAATGAGACAATAGACACAAGAGATTTACTTGGTTCGTAGCCGAAGGCTACTACTCCAAGGCCCTAGTGGTCCTTGACCACGTACGGAGGGCAAAAGCACTAAAGGAACTCCTCCTCGTTAGGGGTAGGAGTTAATCGATACAAGAAGAAACCACAAAAACTTGAGGTAGAGGGACACTCCCCCTCTCCTCGTGATAATGATAAAAGCTCGAAATATAAATGACAAACTCGATAACAAAAACTAAGACCGACGTGCAATAATAAAGAAAGTTAAACCTAGGCGTCGGAATGGAAGGACTTCGTTGTCGTAGAGTTGCGGTATGTGAGGCTTTTGAGCACTTAGAATTGTTGATGAAACCCTAGGTTTGGCCCTCCTTTTATAGCCTTTGAGCCCCTTTTCGAGTGGGTCTTCAACCAATCACAAATGGACACCAAACCGCTTTGAGGTGGAGTGATAAGCCTTGACTCCTCGAATCTGATCATTGACCATCGATCGGTGGCCATCATCACGATCGTGATGGCGACATCGGTCGATTGATGACCTTCAGCGATCGGCGATACGACGGTCGAGTCCTCCTAGCGATCGGTGATGCTTCTTTGCAAGTCAAAGTTAGCTCAATAAAAACATAATTTCGATAGTCATCGACCATCCGATCTCGACCTAGACCATCTATAAGATGTCTTTGGTCGGATCTACGCTAAGATCATCCTCGTAAAGAGGATCGACCTTACTTACTCTCGCACACGAGCTTACCTCGATACTTACGTGTCGCTTTTGCTTCCGGCCTTCCACTCGATTCCTTCGGCTCCCTCCGAAGTAACTCGAGTATCGCCCGACCACCGCGGCTTCCTCCGGGTGTCGCTAGCCTTCAGCTCCAGCTATATCAATCTTCTGCACACTCAATTCAGCTCGTGAGAAAACAAAATAGACTTAACTTTTGTGTCTTTGCTATAATCAAAACACAGGTTCGATTTCGGTGCCTCACTGCACCAACAATCTCCCCCTTTTTGATATATGGCAAAAACACACAAAGTTAAGAAAATTAAGTGCATGAAACAGTAAAGACAAGAAGCAAAAGTAGGAGTAGTAAAAATATTTCTCAAGTTCTCCCCTTAGAGGAACCCTCCCCCTTGACCGAGGGTGAGTACTTGAAAAAGACTTTTAGTTCTCCAAACACAAAAGATAATGAGTTAAGTAAATGGCATTACTTAACTTAGGCTTCTTAGAGTCAAAAATAAGTGCATGTTAAGTAATCAAAAGTTAAGTCAAAAGGTTAATTATTCAAAAAGTTTTAACTTTTGATTTCTTAACTTGGGCCTTTAAAGTTTTCAATTCCGAAGAGTTGAAACCTAAACCTTACTCCCCCTTAACTTAGGCCAGAATCAAAGTTTTAAGTTAAGTTATCAATTTCAAAAATTTGAAATTGAACTTTGGCCTTTTCTTGAACCTTAACTTGTTGGTGCAGTGGGCAGTGGGCACCAAAGTCGAACCGGTATTTTGATTATGGAAAAAGGCTCAATAGTTAAGGGTATATTTGTTATCTTACGAGCTCAATTAAGTGTGCAGAAATGCTAAAGTTGAGCGGAAGGTCTGCGACACCCGGTGGGAACCGAGGTGGTCGGGCAACGCCAGAGGGACTTCGGAGGAAGCCGAGGTACTCGGGTGAAGACCGGAAGCGAGGCTACAAGGTAAGCTCATGTGAAAGCGAAGCAAGGTCGTTAAGCGTAGATCCGACCCAATACCTCCAATGGAAGGTCTAGGTCGAGATCAGATGGTTAGAACCATCGTACTTTATATTTTAAGCTAACTTTGTATCAGAAAACCCTTTGACTATCAACCCTAGTCAGTTCCGACCTCGAGAAGAGCTCGAATTTCAAGGGGTGAATTTGGACTTGACTCGTGTTTTTACAAAGGGTGATGTGGCATCAAGGTGGACATCCAAACCATCACCAAGCTTCCTTGTGGTGGACGCCCAAAATAAGGTGAGTTGGCACAAGATGGTTGGCTCCCATGATGTGGCACAAGTTGAATGGCTCCAACAAGTTGGCGCCCAAGGAGGTTGGAGGTGGCACAAGGTGGTTGGATGAAACACCTCATCCTTGAGTTGGCGCACAAGGAGGTTGGAGGTGGCACAAGGTGGTTGGATGAAACACCTCATCCTCAAGTTGGCGCCCAAGGAGGTTGGAGGTGGCACAAGGTGGTTGGATGAAACACCTCATCCTTGAGTTGGCGCACAAGAAGGTTGGAGGTGGCACAAGGTGGTTGGATGAAACACCTCATCCTTGAGTTGGGATAAGAACCTCACCTTGGACACTACCTATGTCTAAATTCATAGATCAATATCCATAAATAGACATGTTCAAGCCAAGCAAACAACAAGAATTCAAGAGCTCTCAACACGCCGTCGTAACGCCGCTACTACTACTCACATTTGCTACGACGAAGTGCCGCCGACAACGAAAGCTACATCTTCTACTTATAAGAGTTGTCGGTATATTTATTTAAGTTCTACTTCTTTAAATTGTCTTTGTGCTTTAATTGTAACAAGGAAAGGGGGAGTGTCCCTTTGCCTTGATTTCTTTTTGTAATCGTTGCTCCTACTTCCAACGAAGAGGAGTGGTTTTAGTAAATTGCCCTCCGTACGTGATCAAGGATCACTAGGGCCGTGGATTAGCAATCGAAAGATTGTGAACCACGTAAAAATATCTTGTCTACTTTATATTTCTGCTGTGCACTCTCTACTTGCTTTTTACTTATTGCAAAAGTTTTTTAACGACATCGTATCGCTATTCACCCCCCCCCTCTAGCGACACTTTCGATCCAACAATTGGTATCAGAGCCGGGGGCGCTAAGATTCGGTGAAACCACCAATCTAGCTTTGTCTTTCTTTTTTTTACAGATTTTTTATTTATTTATTTCTGTTTTCGTATAATTATTTCACTTGCTTATCTTCTCCTACATATAGAATTGCATTAGAGGCTTTAGGATCCGGATAAGGTTGTCCTTCGGGTTAGATCCCGAGTAAGGTTGTCCTCCGGAACTTCAACGACATTCGCATTTGATTGTTTATTTCTTTTTGCAAGTTACATTTTATATATCTTTTTACTTCCTTTTACTAATCCAAGGCGAAAGTCTTGGAATATTCTTCGTGTGTGTTTTGCAAGATTCTTTTAAATCGTTCTTCTTCTTGTTTTTAAATGGCCCATCTCGAAGGGTTTAGCATCACCGACCCCGTTTTACAGCGGTAATGACTTTCGTTATTGGAAGGGTGGATGGAATGCTTTCTTAAAACCCAAATCGAGATGTGGATCGT
The DNA here is from genome assembly GCA_025175895.1 of Wurfbainia villosa. Lineage (NCBI taxonomy): Eukaryota > Viridiplantae > Streptophyta > Magnoliopsida > Zingiberales > Zingiberaceae > Wurfbainia > Wurfbainia villosa. The sequence goes on from CM045992.1 coordinate 3,669,055, forward strand.
AATCAAACCGGTTTCACACTTCCTATTAATGAAGATGGTGAATCTTTGGGTTACGATCAATGGTCAAATTCCATGAAAAACAAGTAGAAGCCGATGCCAAGGCAACTCAAATCTTGCAATGTGGGTTGTCAAGGAAAGAGCTCAACGCGTCGGCCCCTTCATTAGTGCAAAGGACTTATGGACCAAGCTAGTGGAACTACACGAAGGCACCGGCGACACGAAGGTATGTAAAAGAGATTTACTTTTAAATAAATTGTATAACTTGAAAATGCAGAGGAAAGCAGGCGCAACTCAACTACATGCTCGTATCCAAGACATCGTCAACCAACTCCATGCCATCGGACAAAAGGTCGAGAATCGCGACCTTATCGTATTCTCTTAACTCGTTTCCTAGGACCACCTTGTGGGCATCCATGGTCGATGCCTACAAGGTCTCCAAGGACCTTTCTAAAATTAGGTTAGACGAATTGTTTTGAACTTGAATTACATGAGCAAACTAACGTGGTCGGCCGAGAAGAGTATTGCGTTAGTTGCGAGTTCCAAGAAGAAGAAGCCCGCAAGCAAGCCACCCCGAAGGAAGAAGGCGAGTCCGAATCGGAAGTAGACTCGAAATAGAATCCGAACTAGTCAATCTAGTTGAAGATGATCAAGAGGCGAAAGCGACCAACAACTCAAGGTAAGCCTAAACCTAATTCAAATACTTCTAATTTTAGATGCTATGAGTGCAGCGAGTTCGGTCACATCAAGTCCGAGTGCCCAAAGCTAAAGAATAACGCATCAAAGACCAAGAAAGCGCTAAACGCTACTTGGGAGGAGTTGTCGGAGGAAGAAGGCGATATCAAGCTCTAATGGCCAAGCCGACCGAGCACGACTCAAACCAAGAAGAGTCCAGTCGAATCCGATGATGAGCTTCTATTCAAGACAAGCCACGGATCCGTATCCGGTTCAAAAGAATCATTAAGGGTAAGTCGGTCGTTACTTAATACTTTGTATGGTGCAATTAAATTTTTAAATAAGAAACTAGCTAAGTCCGAGTCCAAGGTCGAGACCCTAATTGAGGAGGTTAACCTTCTCAAACATGAGGTCTCCCTAACCTCTTCGACTACTGTATTCAAGAGGAGGACTCAACTCAAGTTGAAAAGCTTGAAGTTGAGAACTCGCTTTTGAAAACACAAGTCGAAGACCTTAGGAACACGTTGGAAAGGTTCACTTTGGGATCCAAGGGACTTGACCTCTTACTTGGATCACAAAGGGCCGTGTACAACAAGGCCGGACTCGAGTTTAACTCAAATACAACCAATAAGTCATATATGTCTATAGTAAACCAACATAAGAAAAATGTCCAAGCATGGGTCCCTAAGACCACTTTGATTTCAACTTTAGGATCTAACATGTATTGGGTTCCCAGGACCAAATTCACTATGTGAATAGACCCACTCGATTCAATGGTCGAGGGAGCCAATACAAAATGTATTTTTGTTAAGTCTTAGAAATTGCATGCTTAGTTTTTCCTTTATTTTTAGAATGGTTAGATAGGACTCATAACCAACTAAAATCCTGCGAAAAGATTGAGCCTCGGGAGCCTCTTTTCAAAAATAAACCAACTAAAATCCTACGAAAGATTGAGCCTCGGGAGCCTCTTTTCAAAAATAACTAGTTAGACCAAGGCGTAGTCTCAAGTAAGTCGAGTTATCAATTTCTTGAAATTAGCTTTGTCTAAGGAAGTGGTCGTTGTTCCGATCAAAGAAGGCCTCAGGCCTCGCCACGACACGAAGCTAATCTCTTGAAAAGATTACTTGATGAGCTTAGACTAAATCGAATCTAACCTAATGTTGGTTAATTTAAATTCATTAAAATTAATCAAGTAAAATTGAAAGTCATCTCACATAACACATAGGAATAACATGTTTTGATCATGTAGATATTGGTGAGATGATTTAGGTTTAAAAACTTACAAACAACCCTTTAGTAATTCCATTGATCCTACACATAAGAGTCGAAGAAACCATTAATATAGTTTTCGACGAAGGACACGAACCCGTTCAATCCTTAACAAAACCAACTAGCAAATCAACTTATAGCAAACCCGACTCTGATCTTGAACTTGAATCTCGTCCTAACCCAAGTCATCCTATCGACCAAGTGATAGATGACTCTAACCCAAGTCAAACTAGAACTCACCCAAGTCATCCTATCGACCAAGTGATAGATGACCCTAACCCGAGTCACACTAAGACTCAAACAAATCATCCTATCAATCAAGTTATAGGTGATCCAAATTTAGGGGTTCGAACTAGAGCTTCATATCGAAACCTTAGTCAAATCTCGTTAATTTCCAAAATCGAACCCAAAACTATTGAACAAGCACTTCTTGATCCCGACTGGATTATTGCTATGCAAGAAGAGCTTGCTCAATTCACTAGAAATGAAGTCTGGGAATTAGTACCACCACCTAAAGAAAAATCAATTATTGGAACAAGGTGGGTATTTCGAAATAAACTTGATGATAAAGGTGAAGTAGTTAGAAATAAAGCTAGGTTAGTCGCAAAAGGGTTTAGTCAAGTCGAAGGTTTAGATTACGATGAGACCTACGCCCCCGTAGCCAGACTAGAGTCCATCCGAATGTTGTTAGCATATGCTGCACATCGAGGTTTTAAATTGTTTCAAATGGATGTCAAGTCAGCATTTTTGAATGGATACATTAAGGAAGAAGTTTACGTCAGTCAACCTCCCGGATTCGAAAATCTAGATAAACCTGACCATGTCCTTAGACTTAAGAAAGCCCTATATGGACTCAAACAAGCCCCAAGAGCTTGATGCGAAGGCTTTCGATCTATCTTAAGTCCAAAGGATTCAACCAAGGTTTAGTCGACCCAACCTTATTCGTTAAAACCGTAGGAAAAGAAATCTTTATAGCCCAAATCTATGTAGATGATATAATTTTTGGAACTACCAACTCGATCCTGCTAAACGAATTCATCTCACTTATGGAAAGTGAATTTGAAATGAATTTAGTGGGAGAGTTAAGTTTCTTCTTAGGTTTACAAATTAAACAAACTAAAGATGGAATATATTTACATCAACAAAAATATACTAAGGACTTAATAAATCGATTTGGAATGCAAGATGCTAAAATAATCAATACACCTATGGCAACTAATGTTAATATAAACGAAGATGTAGAAGGAAAACCCGTTGACCTAAAATACTATAGGAGCGCAATAGGAAGTCTCCTATACTTAACCGCGAGCCGACCCGACATTTTATTCGCGGTAAGTATGTGCGCAAGGTTACAAACCTGTGCCAAGGAGTCTCACCTAACCCTAGTCAAGCGTATCCTTAGATATCTAAAGGGCACGCTAAACGTAGGTATTTGGTACCCTAGATCTACCGAATTTAATCTAATCGGCTACTCCGACTCCGACTATGCCGGTAGTAAACTCGATAGAAAGAGCACGAGTGGTTGTTGTCAAATCCTCGGCTCGAGTCTAGTAAGTTGGTGCAGTAGGAAGCAGCATTGCGTTGCCTTATCTACCACCGAAGCCGAATACGTTGCGATGGGTGAGTGTGTCTCTCATCTCCTGTGGATGAAGCACACTCTCCAAGACTTTAGCTTAATCTTTAACAACATTAAAACCTATATAGATAACATTAGTTCAATTAACTTAACTAAAAATCCAATATGTCATTCTAGGACAAAACATATAGAAGTTAAACACCACTTCATTAGGGAACATGTAACTAATGGAACTATACAACTAGAGTATGTTGAGTCCAAATCAAACCTAGCGGACATCTTCACCAAACCACTATCCGAAGCCGAATTTAGTTTATTAAGACGAAAGTTAGGTATGTGCGTAATAGAGTAGGATTTAAATTTTTCTATATATGTACTCTACTTTTGCTTCTTTTTATGAAATTAGCCTAAGTCTTACCTTAGAAATCATATACCTATAGATTTAAGGAGCCAACACATCTCACAACACATAGGACTAATGTGTTTGTGTACTTAGCCGTGAGAGGCGTGAGATGTTAGGACCTTACTCACAGTTCCATGTAGATTCGCATCGACATTAACCATGGAGTATAATTATTTAAAATTAATCAACTCCTTCAAGACTTATTCATCATTCTATATCAATCAAGTCCAACCGGAGTTGTACATTTTAGATGAACATATTTTCAAGCTTATTATTATTTTAAAAAAAAATATATATATATTTATATTGGGAACTTGCTTGGACTTACAAACCTTAAAATATATTTACAAACTTTTTGAGTTAAGGCAAAAGGGGGAGAAAGTCACAAAAGTAAGGAAGAAAGTAAACAAAATTATTACCTTTTATATTAAGTAATTCCGTTTACTTAAGCAACTATTAAGGGGGAGTAAAAATTATTTTTCAAGAACTCACCTTCGGTCAAGGGGGAGGTTACCTCAAAGGGGAGAACTTGAAACAATAATATTTCTCACTCATGCTTAATCTTTATGCTAGCTCATTCATACTTAATCATTATGCTAGCTCATTCATATTTAATCATTATGCTAGCTCATTCATATTTAATCTTTATGCTAGCTCATTCATGCTTAATCATTATGCTAGCTCATTCATATTTAATCTTTATGCTAGCTCATTCATGCGTAATCATTATGCTAGCTTACTGTTATGCTTAATTTTTCCTTAACTTTTGTGTCGGTTTGCCATGAATCAAAAAGGGGGAGATTGTTGGTGCAGTGGGCAGTGGGCACCAAAGTCGAACCGGTATTTTGATTATGGCAAAAGGCTCAATAGTTAAGGGTATATTTGTTATCTTACGAGCTCAATTAAGTGTGCAGAAATGCTAAAGTTGAGCGGAAGGTCTGCGACACCCGGTGGGAACCGAGGTGGTCGGGCAACGCCAGAGGGACTTCGGAGGAAGCCGAGGTACTCGGGTGAAGACCGGAAGCGAGGCTACAAGGTAAGCTCATGTGAAAGCGAAGCAAGGTCGTTAAGCGTAGATCCGACCCAATACCTCCAATGGAAGGTCTAGGTCGAGATCAGATGGTTAGAACCATCGTACTTTATATTTTAAGCTAACTTGTACTGCAGTCCAAAACCCTTTGACTACAGTCAACTGCTAGTCAAGTTCCAGCCTCGAGAAGAGCTCGAATTTCAAGGGGGTGAATTTGGACTTGACTCGTGTTTTGGTACAAAGGGTGATGTGGCATCAAGGTGGACATCCAAACCATCACCAAGCTTCCTTGGGGTGGACGCCCAAAATAAGGTGAGTTGGCACAAGATGGTTGGCTCCCATGATGTGGCACAAGTTGAATGGCTCCAACAAGTTGGCGCCCAAGGAGGTTGGAGGTGGCACAAGGTGGTTGGATGAAACACCTCATCCTTGAGTTGGCGCACAAGGAGGTTGGAGGTGGCACAAGGTGGTTGGATGAAACACCTCATCCTCAAGTTGGCGCCCAAGGAGGTTGGAGGTGGCACAAGGTGGTTGGATGAAACACCTCATCCTTGAGTTGGCGCACAAGAAGGTTGGAGGTGGCACAAGGTGGTTGGATGAAACACCTCATCCTTGAGTTGGGATAAGAACCTCACCTTGGACACTACCTATGTCTAAATTCATAGATCAATATCCATAAATAGACATGTTCAAGCCAAGCAAACAACAAGAATTCAAGAGCTCTCAACACGCCGTCGTAACGCCGCTACTACTACTCACATTTGCTACGACGAAGTGCCGCCGACAACGAAAGCTACATCTTCTACTTATAAGAGTTGTCGATATATTTATTTAAGTTCTACTTCTTTAAATTGTCTTTGTGCTTTAATCGTAACAAGGAAAGGGGGAGTGTCCCTTTGCCTTGATTTCTTTTTGTAATCGTTGCTCCTACTTCCAACGAAGAGGAGTGGTTTTAGTGAATTGCCCTCCGTACGTGATCAAGGATCACTAGGGCCGTGGATTAGCAATCGAAAGATTGTGAACCACGTAAAAATATCTTGTCTACTTTATATTTCTGCTGTGCACTCTCTACTTGCTTTTTACTTATTGCAAAAGTTTTTTAACGACATCGTATCGCTATTCACCCCCCCCCTCTAGCGACACTTTCGATCCAACATAACTTTGGCCTTTTCTCCCCCTTTTGACATAAATCAAGGAAAAAGTGGGGGGGGGGGGGGGTTTAAGAAAACCCTAAGTCCAAGCATGATGATTTTTAAAAATAGTATGTGAAAATAATTCATCTAAATGTTCAACTCTAGTTTGACTTGATTGAAATGATATTATCAACAAGTCCTGATTAGAGTTGGTTAATATTAGTTGCATATTTATACTCCGAGGTTCATATTGATGCACTTGATCTACATCTTGGAACCTGGAGTAGGGTCCTAACATCTCACGCCCATCTACGTGGCTAAGTACACAAACACATTAGTCCTATGTATTGTGAGATGTACTGGCTCCTTAAATCTATAGGTGCATGATATCTAAGGTATGTCCTATGCTAGTTCCATCAAAATGAAAAATAAGAAATAGTAGTAAGAAAATATAGTTTGCAAGTTCTTATTCTATTACGTACATGCCCAATTTTCGTCTTAATAGACTAAATTCGGCTTCGGGTAGGGGTTTAGTAAATAGGTCTGCTAGGTTAGATTTTGATTCGACGTACTCGAGTTGTATGGCTCCGTTGGCCACATGTTCTCGAATGAAATGGTGTTTGACTTCTATATGTTTGGTCCTAGAGTGACATATTGGATTCTTGGTAAGATTAATTGAACTAATGTTATCTACGTGAAGTTTAGTATTCGTAAAGTCTAACTTAAAGTCGCGGAGGGTGTGCTTCATCCAAAGAAGCTGAGTGACACACTCACCCATCGCGATGTATTCGGCTTCGGTGGTAGATAAGACAACACAATGTTGCTTCCTACTGCACCAACTCACTAGACTCGAGCCGAGTAGTTGACAACAACCACTCGTGCTCTTTCTGTCGAGTTTACTACCGGCATAATCCGAATCGGAGTAGCCGATTAGTTCGAACTCGGTAGATCTAGGATACCAAATACCGACATTAAGTGTACCCTTTAGATATCTAAGGATACGCTTAACTAGGGTTAGGTGAGACTCCTTAGCAAAAGTTTGAAACCTGGCGCACATACTTACTGCGAATAGGATGTCGGGTCGACTCATGATTAAGTATAGAAGACTTCCTATTGCGCTCCTATAGTACTTTAAGTCAATGGACTTACTTTCTAGGTCTTCTCCTATGTTAACATTTATCGCCATTGGGGTGTTTATTACCTTAGCGTCTTGCATTCCAAATCTTTTAATTAACTCCTTAGTGTATTTTTGTTGATATAGGTATATACCATCCTTAGTTTGTTTAATTTGTAGACCTAAAAAGAAACTTAACTCGCCTACCAAGTTCATTTCAACTCACTTTCCATGAGCGAAACGAAATCGTTTAGTAATTTGAGTTAGAGGTTCCAAAAATTATATCGCCTCGTAAATTTGAGCTATGAATATTTCTTTACCTAAGGTTTTAACGAATAGAGTTGGGTCAACTAAGCCTTGGTTAAACCCTTTTGACTTAAGATGGATTGAAAGTCTCTCGTACCAAGCTCGAGGAGCTTGTTTAAGTCCATAGAGAGCTTTCTTAAGTTTTAGAACATGGTCGGGTTTATCTAGATTTTCGAATCCAGGGGGTTGGCTAACATAAACTTCTTCTTTAATGTATCCATTTAGGAATGCCGACTTAACATCCATTTGAAACAGCTTAAATCCTCGATGTGCGGCATAAGCTAGCAACATTCGAATGGATTCGAGTCTAGCTACTGGGGCATAGGTTTCGTCGTAATCTAAGCCTTCGACTTGGCTAAATCCTTTGGCGACTAACCGAGCCTTGTTTCTAACTACTTCACCTTTATCATCAAGCTTATTTCGAAACACCCACCTTGTTCCAATTATCGTTTTGTCTTTAGGTGGTGGTACTAATTCCCATACTTCGTTCCTAGTAAATTGAGCTAGCTCTTCTTGCATTGCAATAATCAAATCGGGATCAAGAAGAGCTTGTTCAATTGATTTGGGTTCTATCTTTGAAATTAAGGAAATTTGACTAAGGTTCCTATAGGATGCTCTAGTTCGAACTCCTAGATTAGGATCTCCTATCACTTGATCGATAGGGTGGTTAGCCTGAGTCCTAGATTGGGTTGGGTTTGTGTCACCTAATGCTTGATCAATGGGGTGACTTGGTTGAACACTAGTTTGGTTGGAGTCATCTATCACTTGATCAATAGAGTGACTAGGTTGACTTAGGTTAGGATTAACACTAGACTTGATCTCCGGATCAGAGTAAGGTCTAGTATGAATCGGCTCGCTAATTGGGGTTGCCGGGGGTTTTGTAGGTTCATGTCCTTCATCGAATACTACATTGATAGTCTCCTCGACTCTAAGGGTGTCGTGGTTATATACTCTATAAGCTCTACTTGTAGTCGAGTATCCTAGAAAGATTCCGGTCGTGGTTTTGGATGTAAATTTCCCTAGGTAATCCTTAGTGTTTAGGATATGTACCTTACACCCAAATACCCTAAAGTACTTGATGTTAGGTATTTTATCGTGATAAATCTCGTACGAGGTCTTAAGGTGCCTCTTTACCATAAGGATCCTATTTTGGACATAGCAAGCCGTGCTAACGGCTTCTGCCCAAAACCTATCGGGTAAGTCGTATTCGTTCAACATGGTCCTAGCGGCTTCTTGTAGAGTTCGGTTTTTCCGCTCCACTAGGCCATTTTTTTGAGGGGTCCTAGGGCAAGAGAATTCATGGTGGTATCCGTTTAGGTTACAGAAGTCGGTGAACCTTTGATTTTCGAATTCACCACCATGATCGCTTCTAAGTCTTTTAACCTTAAGGTCTTTTTGATTCTCGATTAATTTGAATAGATTAATTAATTGATCTAGGGTATCATTTTTATGTTTGATGAACCTAACCCAGGTAAACCTGGAGTAGTCAGACTAAGCAATATTGACTTCTATTGAGAGACTTGGCTCCATGTGAATCGAACAGATCCATATGCAGGAGCTCAAGTACACTTGAGGTTCGTTCTTGGTTAGTTAACTTGTGTTGTGTCCTAGGTTGTTTTCCTTGTTGACAAGCATTACAGATTTTATTAACCAAGTTGTTGAGGTTGGGTAAGCCTCTGACTAAGCCACTCTGACTCATCTTGTGGACGAGTCTTGGGTGTGAGTGACCGAGTCGTCGGTGCCACAACCATGATTCCTCTTGCCGTGTCATAAGACACTTAGTTGAGGAGTTGGTTAAATTGATCGTATAAATGTTGTTATTTCTAGTTCCTTTAAGAATTGTTTTAGCGGTTTCGTTGGTATTAATTACGCATTCATTTTCTAGAAATATAACCTTATAGTTATTATCACACAATTGGCTTACACTAAGTAAGTTATATTCAAAATTCTCTACAAGTAATACATTTTTAATAACAAAATTCGTGTTAAGCTCGATATCACCTGATCCGATGATTTTGAGCTTGCCGTTATTCCCAAAGGCTACCGATCCTTGTCGTTTGAATCGAAGCTTTGCGAATTTGAGTTGATCCCCGGTCATGTGTCGGGAGCAACCGCTGTCCAACATCCATTGATCCTACACACAAGGTGGTTGGATTGGATGTTAGATTTTTTGTTAAGAAAATTGGTTGTAAGTTGTTAACCCTAGGTCATCTCGCCGGAGTCTATATGATCAAGCATGTTATACTTATGTATTTTTTGAGATGACTTTCAATTAAGTTGATTGAGTGGATTTAGGTTCAAGTAATTTTATGTTAGATTTGGATTTAACCCTAGGCTTGTCAAGTTTACCTTTTCAAGATCATGGCTTCCAGGTCGTGGCGAGGCACAAGGGCCTTCTTTTATCGGATCATCGACCACTTCCTTAGACAAAGCCATTTTCAAGAAAATGATGACTTGACTCACCTAAAATTATTTCCTCGTCTAACTAGTTATTTTTGAAAAGAGGCTCCCCGAGGCTCAATCTTTTCGAAGAATTTTAGTTGGTTATGTTTTTGAAAAGAGGCTCCCCGAGGCTCAATCTTTTCGAAAAATTTTAGTTGGTTATGTTTTTGTTCTAAGTGAGTTCACAAGTTTTAAAGTACAAACTTTCTAAGTTAAAGCATGCAATTTCTAAGTTAAAGCATAAAAATTCTAAGTTAAAACATGCAATTTCTATGTTAAAGCATAAACATTCTAAGTTAAAACATGCAATTTCTAAGTTAAAGCACAAACATGTTTTGTACTGGCTCCCCCTAGACCGTTGAATCGGTTCGGTCTATCCACATAGTGGATTTGGTCCTTGGGAACCCAGTACGGGTTGGATCCTAGAGTTGAAATCAAAAAGTTTTTAGGGACCCATGCTTGGACATGTTTCTTATGTCGACTTACAATCGACATATACGACCTATTAGTCGTGTTTGAGTTAAACCCGAGTCCAGCCGTGTTGTACACCTTTCCAACGTATTCCTAAGATCTTCGACTTGACTTTTCAAGAGTGAGTTCTCAACTTCGAGTTTTTCAACCCGAGTTGAGTCCTTCTCTTGAACTCGACTAGTCGAAGAGGTTAGGGAGACCTTGTGTTTGAGGAGTTTAACTTCCTCAACCAGGGTCTCGACCTTGGACTCGGACTTAGCTAACTTCCTAGACAAAAACCTAACCGTATTATGTAAAGTATTAAATAAAGCTCGACTCACCTTAAGGGTATCTTTTGAACCGGATGCGTATCCGTGGCTTGACTTGAAGGTAGCTTCGTAGTCCGAGTCATCCTCAGGTTCTGACTCAAGTTCGGTCTCCGTGTCTGACTCAATTGATTTCGCCATGAAGACGTGGTCTTCGTCTTCTTCGGATGACGCTTCTTCCCATGTCGCGTTGAGGGCCTTCTTATGCTTAGGTGCTTGGTGGTTGAGCTTGGGGCACTCGGACTTGATATGTCCAAACCTGTTGCACTCATAACACCTAATGTTAGAACTTTTAGGCTTACCTTGGTTGGGTCGAGTCGTGGTTCGCTTTCGTCCCTTGGCTATCCTTCGAGCTAGGTTCATTAGTTCGGCAGTCAACTCCGGGTCAACTTCTTCTTCGGACTCGTCTTCCTCCTCGGTTGGTGGTGGCTTGCTTGCGATTTTCTTCTTCTTTGAACCTGCAAACAAGGCTATACCCCTCTCGGGTTCCGAGTTGGATTGTTCATGTAATTCGAAATCCGAAAAGAGTTCGTCTAACCTAATTTTAGAAAGGTCCTTGGAGACCTTATAGGCATCAACCATGGATGCCCATAAGGTAGTCCTCGGAAAAGAGTTTAGGACATACCTTATAAGGTCGCGGTTTTCGACCTTTTGCCCGATTGCGTGTAGGTTGTTGACTATGTCTTGGACACGGGCGTGGAGTTGCGTCGCGGACTCGTGTTCCTGCATTTTTAGTGTGTACAATTTATTGAATAACAAATCACGTTTGCAAACCTTAGCTTGATCGGATCCTTCGTGTAGCTCGATTAGCTTTGTCCAAAGATCCTTTGCGCTTATGAAGGGGCCGACGCAATTTAGCTCTTCCTTGGATAGGCCGCATTGAAGGATTTGTGTTGCCTTGGCGTCGGCTTCGACTTGTCGTTTTGTTGCAACGGTCCATTGATCATAATCCAAGGAGTCACCCACTTCATTAGTTGGAAGTGTGAAACCCGTTTGGATTATGATCCACATCTCGATTTGGGTTTTGAGAAAGCATTCCATCCGACCTTTCCAATAACGGAAATCATCTCCGTTGTAAAATGGAGGTCAGACGGTGCTAAAACCCTCGAGATGGGCCATTAGAACAAAAAGACAAGGAGACTAAAATGAAAACCTAGCAACAACAAAAACACACGAAAGTACCAAGACTTGCGTCTTGGATTAGTAGTGCGGGAAATAAAAAGAAATAAATGAAAAATGGAAAGTTAAGCAAAGAAATAAGAAACTAAATAAAAAGTAAGTACTCACAACCTTCGATGTCCCTGAAATGCTACTAAACGTCGATTTTTGAGGATGAAAACAGCTTGTTACAGGGGTAAACCCCCTATAAGAAGTGTAGATCTCTGCGAGAGCTTCGATTTGGTAGGTAGACCGTGTCATGGGTCAACTTGTACGAAAAGTTATGCTCGTTTGACCGTCGGCTACTCCAAAAGCGAATACTTGCAAAACAAAATCAAACGAAGAGTACCAAGACTTCGTCTTGGATTAGTAGTGCGGGAGAAAAATTTAAACGAAAAACAAATCTGAAAAAAAATGTTAGATTGGTGGTTTCACCAAATCTAAGCGCCCCCGGCTCTGATACCAATTGTTGGATCGATGTGGTTCGCTAGAGGGGGGGGTGAATAGCGAAAGAAAATTTTTCTCGTACGAACTCGTTTTAAAAGAAAACTTATATGCAGCGGAAAGATAAGCAAAACAAAAAGTAAATGAGACAATAGACACAAGAGATTTACTTGGTTCGTAGCCGAAGGCTACTACTCCAAGGCCCTAGTGGTCCTTGACCACGTACGGAGGGCAAAAGCACTAATGGAACTCCTCCTCGTTAGGGGTAGGAGTTAATCGATACAAGAAGAAACCACAAAAACTTGAGGTAGAGGGACACTCCCCCTCTCCTCGTATACGATAAAAGCTCCAGAAATATAAATGACAAACTGATAACAAAAACTAAGACCGACGTACAATAATAAAGAAAGTTAAACCTAGACGTCGGAATGGAAGGACTTCGTTGTCGTAGAGTTGCAGCGTAACGGAGGCTTTTGAGCACTTAGAATTGTTGATGAAACCCTAGGTTTGGCCCTCTTTTTATAGCCTTTGAGCCCCTTTTCGAGTGGGTCTTCAACCAATCACAAATGGACACCAAACCGCTTTGAGGTGGAGTGATAAGCCTTGACTCCTCGAATCTGATCATTGACCATCAGTCGACTGATGGCCATCATCAGTCGACTGATGGTAGCATCAGTCGATTGATGACCTCAGCGATCGATCGATACACGGTGAGTCCTCCAAGCGGCAATGATGCTTGCTTGCCGGCTCAATAAAAACATAATTTCGATGGTCGTCGACCATCCGATCTCGACCTAGACCATCTATAAGATGTCTTTGGTCGGATCTACGCTTAAGATCATCCTCGTAAAGAGGATACGACCTTACTTACTCTCGCACACACGAGCTTACCTCGATACTTACGTGTCGCTTTTGCTTCCGGCCTTCCACTCGATTCCTTCGGCTCCCTCCGAAGTAACTCGAGTATCGCCCGACCACCGCGGCTTCCTCCTGGTGTCGCTAGCCTTCAGCTCCAGCTATATCAATCTTCTGCACACTCAATTCAGCTCGTGAGAAAACAAAATAGACTTAACTTTTGTGTCTTTGCTATAATCAAAACACAGGTTCGATTTCGGTGCCTCACTGCACCAACATAATGCCCCTTTTGATTGTACTTGAAGCAAATTACATGCTTCTTGCTTTTCTTAGTGGGGACACCGACATCCTTAACTTTTGGCGTCGGTTGAGCCTTCTTGACCTTCTTAGAGCACTTGCTCTTGTAGTATCCGATTTTCCTACACTCAAAGCATACAATATGATTTTTATTTTTAATTGAAATGCTTGAGTTACTTAAGTCGATGGTGGCCAGAATTGGTTCTTCATCTCTTCCGGAGATTGATGCTTCCTCTTGATTTTGCTCCAGAGTGGAAATTCTCTCCTCCCCCTCAATCCTTGAGGTGGAGGCTTCCTCCAATTCTTTCTCTTCCTCGGATGTTGATGGTCGTTCAAACTCCGATTCCTCAAGCTTTTGTGAGGATGATGATGATTCTTCCTCTTCCGAGTCTTCTTGAGCTTGAGATGAGGATCACTCCTCTTCTTCTTTTTCTTGTGATGGTTCGGGATTTTCTTGGAACTTGACAAACTTGTTCCACAACTCCTTAGAATCCCTATAAATTCCTAATTTAGACAAAATATCATTAGGTATCAAATTTGTTGGGTTCCCATGGTACCAACATGGGTGTTGCGTTCGAATACGTTTCGTAAACATGCACACAGCGGAAGCAAAAACAAGTAATAAACTACTTATTACAACACACATACCACACACATGCAAGGATACAACATGTGTAGACATAATCGACATTTCAAATTTTACAATAAAAGGAAATTTATTCTAGTTATACCTGACGAATCACGTGTATCGGGAGTGACATCAACCGTAGCGACCCTCACTAGAATCTGTTGGATCGAGAAGCATCGCTAGAGGGGGGGGGGTGAATAGCGATCGTAAATCTTTTCGACATTTCGTTCGAGTAGACAATTAAACGAATAAGAGCAGCGGAAAATAAAGGAACATGTTTATTTTTACTTGGTTCACACCCAACGGTTGCTACTCCAAGGCCCTATCGGTCCTAGACCGCGTACGGAGGGCAAAGCACTATAACGTCTCCTCCTCGTTGGAGGTAGGAGACAACGATCACAAAAATCGAATGTACGAGGATGAGGCAACAAGCCTACCTCACCTCGTTATGATTAAAATAAAGAATACAATAAAAATAATTACTTGCTACCGCTGCCGACGAAGGAGATTTGAACTTGTCATCGCGTCGGCGTTATGACGACGTTGGAGCATTGCCGTTGTAGGAGCACATGATGATGCTTGGAGTTGGAATCCTCCCCTACTTTTATAGATTTTAGCCTCTGAATATGTCTCCTCTTTTTTCGAAACAGATCACAAAGTTGTCCAAATTTTATCGCGAAGTGGCCGCGTCAAACCTTATCCGTTTTGACCTAGCGCAAAGGCTGATTCGTCGCCATCAGTCGACTGCTTGATGTCCAGCAGTCGACTGCCAGCCTGGCCACTTCCCTGCAGTAAGAGGTTAGCTCGGAAAATGATAAATGTGACGGTTTCTGACCGTCCGATCTCGACCTAGACCTTCCATGGGAAGTCTTAATCGGATCGCCGCCTACGGTCGCCCCCGTAAAGAGGACACGACCTTACAATCTCTCACTCACACGAGCTTACCTCGATAGTAGCTCTCGCTTCCGGCCTTCCACTCGATTCCTTCGGCTCCCTCCGAAGTCACTCGAGTGTCGCCCGACCACTGCGGCTTCCTCCGGGTGTCGCTAGCCTTCAGCTCCAGCTTTAGCACTTTTCTGCACACTTGATTTAGCTCGTGAGATAACGATGTAAACTTAACTTTGTGTCTTTGCCATAATCAAAACACAGGTTCGATTATCTAGTGCCTCTGCACCAACAGAATCGCCTCTATTCGTATCCACGTCGAGTATCGTCGGGATAGCTTCACAAAGCCACGAGCTCCGATTTCACGAAAGGTACTAGCCTCACATTGAAGTCGTTGTGATCTGAGAGACGATCACAATCCGAATCAAATTCAGATCTAAAAATGAGTTCCACGAACTCGCTTCTTGGAAGCGATTTTCGTCAACCAATTGATGAAAACTTAACCCTCCACCTATGAGGATTGTCATAGATTCAATCTCCGACAAGTAGGTCACTGTCGGAGCACAAAACATTGACCAAACGACCTCTCCACAAAGAGAAGAACAAGATGTCCAAAACTGGACAACTTGTTTAGGTGGAAGAGATGACCGACCAAAGCTTAGCCGGTTGCTCCTTGGTCACCGGATGCCAAAGGAGGATCGCTGGAGGAGTCGCCAGTGGCTGGTGGATGGCCGGTGGTAGCAACTTGGGCAGCAACACAAGGGTTGGGCGGCAAGAAGCAAAGAGGAGGAGAAGAAGTGGGCGACAACTCTAAAATAACTCTCTCTAGGGTTTCACAAAACCCTTAAGTCGTATTTTTATAGAGAGCATATTCTCCTAACGGTTATTGGTTCATAACCAAAATCCGTTAACCCGCTCCAATAACTTAAGTTAAAATAAACCAAACCGTGTTGGTGTATTTTAAGTTAAAACGAACCGAACCAACTTTGGTTCATTCATTTAAAATAAACCAAACCACTTTGGTTTATTTTTCCACCATTGAATTAGAACCAAACCGATTTGGTTCATCCATCATATCTTCATAAGACTCGGCCCATCCATGCTTCCGATGCGACTGAAACAATTTCATACTCGCTCTTTATTTGGTCCAACCAAACCAAGTCTCTCTCGATCGGAGAATCCTATTCTCAAGGTCGTTTTAAATCCTTCGGATTACACTCATTGTGCATGTGACCAAATAGGTTCCCGGTTTATGTCGGTCGTCTATAATTAACCATTAATTATAGAACGATCATGAGTGACACCTAGTAGTACATCATGATCCCCAATTAATTGAAAAATCAATGGTTGATCCCAGAACCTTTTTCTGAAACCTTTCAGCAGCTACAATGAATCGTGCCCCATTCCCTTCACTCATCTTATACCCACTTGGTTCATAACATGGTCTATTATGTCAGTCCCCACTAGGCTGATTACGTCACACCTAGCCCAAATATTTACTTCCTCATCCTACGGATTCTAGTTACTACACATGTATCCAAGAGTACCATACTCTAAACATGTAATGTTTTGACCAAAGACTTTAGTAACAATCCGACGAAAGACCATAGGGTATACATCTCCTCGCAAGGAGTGGTGAATCCTCTGTAGGATATTCAAACACCTTCGGCCACTTCGATTTATACCCAATCATCCTGGGTCTATATCTCCTCGGAGATGTTTGCTTAAGATGTCAAAGCATAAGTCTACATGACCAAGATGACTTGAATATTACAAGTCGAAGGAACATCACACTTAAGCTGCAGTAAGAACTTCATTGACATATCCATATATGCAGAGAACCATATGAAGTCTTATAGTTAGTCACTCCAATGAACTAGTTACCATAACTAGCATCCACGATTAACTCCGGACATCCCAATGTCTCCAACCAGTGAGGAACAACTGCTTGGATAAACCAAGGAGTATAACTCGTGCTAGTCTCAACAGAATTGATGGTGCCCGAATACATCAATTCATTGACTAGGGATAATTCCAATACATCACAATTATACATGTAGAGATACTCACTAGTTGTGATTCAATCACAAATTCTCTCATGCTGTGAATCGTATTATGAACATTCAGTAAATGAGTTTAAGATCCAATCAAATACATGAAAGCATGTATACTCATATAGTGGATCTTCATTTATCAAATAAATATTACAACCATAAGGCGATTATCTTAGGACATCTCTCATATATCACTAACAAAATTTACTAACATTTTTGTTACCTTAACGGTTGTCTCAAATTTTTATCGTTGCTCCTCGGTCCACCTCTTCATCTTGAGGATTTCTCCGTTCTTTTCCCTTGGAGCATCGAATCCTATAATCACGGCAAATCAATTTTCTATATTGGATATTAGGAAATATTTCATCCTATCTTTCTAATATGCGAAATCTTCACGGTTGAAAGTGGGTGGAATTGCTATGTCATCGCCCAATCTCTCGTTGAGCTCCATCTTCTCCTCTAGCGTGCTCCCTTAGTTGTTAAACCTTGAAGAGCGGCCTCGCTCTAATACCACTTATTGGGGATCGTACGACCGCTAGAGGGAATGAATAGTGTCTCATTGACGTAGATGACATTCGATCGTGCTTGATCGTCTACAACACTTATTAGCGAAGCGGAACAATAATAATAATAATACAAATACAAAAATACAAGCACACACATACAACAAACGAAATAACGTGGTTCGGGACCTTAGGGTTCCTACTCTTACGGATTGAGCTCAAGTGAGCTCTAGTGATGCACACACCACCATTAATCAATAACACTCCTCAGTGAAACATCAGAGGTGGAGAAATCTCGTACAAGTGATTACAAAAGTAATACTAGCAATTACAAGTGAAATACAACAAAAGATGTAAAGAAAAATTTACAAAAACTTTTTTGAATGCTTGCTTGTTTGATTGCTTTGGACCGCACTTGAAGACCCCAACTTCCACCAGCAAATTGCCTCAAATCACCCAAGAAATCACTGTAAAAATGCTCCCCTTCGTGCTCCTTTTAAAGCTATAACTCGAGCTAATTTTCACTTAGCAGTCGACTGCTCCTGTAGCCGTTGTCTCACAATGACTTAATCCACGCTGGAGAAACTCCAACGGATAGCCGACTAGTCGACTATCAAACCCTAGCAGTTGACTGATGCACAGGCAGTCGAGCCACTGGCCGAACCCACCTCGCTTCTGTGGTCGCATCCATCAGTTGACTAACCTCCATGGAAGTCGACTGCTCGGCCAGTCGACTGCCCAATATTGGCAGTCAATTGTAAAGATCACTCGGTCGCAGTCGAACGCCAGTCGACTCCCATCAGTTGACTGGTCATAATTCCAGTCGACTGTCCAGAGTCAACCCGATTGCCAAATGTCAAAACACTTGACCAGTTGACTGGTTCATAATCCCAGTTGACTAACGAACCTCAAACATGAGGTTTAACCCCCAAGTATGATCCCCTCATACTTGCTAAATCACCCTTAGCCTAGGCCTAAGCCTTCTAGTCACCTCCATCAGTCTCATGCCTATAGGATCCCTTCAAGTCATCCATGACTTGTTCATCCATACGTTAGCCTTCAAGTGCTTCCATCGGCTATTGTCATGCTAAGCTAGTTTACACTGCCAAGGCACATTTGGGTTTACGCTATCAAGACCAACGCTTGGACTTTACGCCGCCAACCATTGGACTTATGCTGCCAAGACTCCACCCTTGGACTTTACGCCGCCAATATCAACCCTTGGACTTCCCAATTGCCAAGTACCCATGACTTGGACTTTCACCGCCAAGACTATACACTTGGACTTACGTGGACAAGACTACACCCTTAGACTTTCCAAGCCAACTCTATGTTGGACTTTCCAAATGCCAAGACCCATGCTTGAACTTTCCATGCCTACTCCATGTTGGACTTTCCAAATTCCAAGACCTATGTTTGGACTTTCCATTACCAAGTATCCCACTTGGAATTCTCATGCCAAGTACCCAAGACTTGAACTTTCCATGCCAAGTGTCTCACTTGGACTTCTCCATCATATGATCAACCCCATGTCAACCATATAGTCAACCCATTGTCAAATAATGGTCAACTCATCATCAGACATCAAAACACTACTCGAGTCAAACTCGAGTCTGATCAATCGTGACCTGGGCCGATTGCACCAATAATCTCCCTTTTTTAATGTTTGACAAAAACCAAACACCTTTGAGTTAGGCCACCTAACTCAAATCTCCCAATTCTCCAAATTCTCCCAATTGGGCAATTCTCAAATTCTCCCATCAATTCTCCCCCTTTTTGACGTACATCAAAAAGGCTCTCCCTAAGGGTGTCAATGTCTCATATCCCAATGAGATCTTACAGTCTCTCCCTTGGTCCAAAAACATCTAGGATGCATTCACTCTTCCTAGTGATAAGTCTCATATCACTAAAGAGAGACAATCCTTCAAACTCTCCCAATCTCTAAATTCTCCCCCTTATGAGAAAGAATACATCCATCATCCCATGATGGATAATCTCCCCCTAAAGACTTGCTCCCCCTTGACCATTGCACCAACAATGTCCTTGGAGAGTCCCTAAGCCTATAGGACAACTAAACCATCAAAATTAAGGGTAAAAGTTCAACCTTGAATTTTCACACACCTTAACATTGATACACGCCCTGAACAATTCTCCTAATCCATATCCAATAGATTTTCACCCTTTATAATGCTTTCCAAAGTATATCCTAGGGTTAGGAGAAGTTAGGGAATCTAACATAGCTAAAACATGGGCTAAACATTCTTGTTTACCCGAAATCAGCCTTGGCAGTCGACTTTGTCAGTCAACAGTCGAGTGCCCTTGACGCCAGTCGACTGCCATCCATCATAGTCGACTAATTTCTGCAAGTGCAGAAATCAAAGTTCAAAAATGGAATTTAGAAAAGCATAAGTAATTATACGTGATTTTAAAAATCACGAAACTTCATACATATAATACTTATAACACTCATAATGGGTGAAAAATATTTGAAAAATAAAATACCCATTAAATATTGAGATTGATACAAATTCAAAAACAAAAAAAACTTCTTTTTTTTGAGTCTACTTTGTATCAACTTCTTCAATGGTGACTTCTATCAAAAGATAGACTACACCAAAGTTTTTTAAAATGATTTTGAAATAATTTTAAAACCTTATATTGAACCATGATCTATGGGCTTAATGCACATGACTTGTACATAAACTTTCCTCATGATTCATCCATGGTATATGATGAGTTTGAGTTCATCTATATGCAATATCTATGCACCTTGAACTTAATTCATTTTCTAGCATCTCACATATGTCTAGGGTGTATCAAAATACACACAAGTCAAATTTTCTTGTGAGATATGGGTTTCGGTGTTATTAGGGTTTCATACATTTTCCTAGGAAGCTCTATTTTATTCCCTTATATATGGGACTTCAAATCATGTCATAGTCCTTACATCAATTTTAATTAATCCTAAATGCATGAACGATGATTATGATATATAAAGATAGCATAATTAAAACTATGTGCCAATAATCATGATGTCATGACATATGATTAAATCTAAATATACATGACATTAAAAGATAAGACTAAGGTATCATGACATTTTATATGATAAAATGAGATATGATGTCATGACATGACATATGACAAACAAAACATGACAAATAAAATATAAAGGTATAAAAATACCTAAGTGTTAAGCTCAAATGTCATCTCTAAATTTAAAACAATTTTCCTTAATAGATCAATCTCCCAAGTGTACTAAGACCTTCTAAACCTAAATGTGTCACTTTTAATCAATTTTCCATAATCTTTAAAGTTTATTGGCACATCTTAAAATCCTCTAGTATGACGTTTCAATATCATTTGCAAAGTACCACATAACTTTAAAAATATTCTAAAGTGTCAACTTTATTATGGTTAGGTTAACTGCCCACCCATTCAAGTTGACACACCCCAACCCATTTAGCATGATTGAATCACACTTTTAGGAACCCAATACCTATTGGAGCTCATTGAGTTAATTAGGTATTCACTAGGGATAACTTCCCTAGATACCCTCCAAATGACCCTCCTAGGCTTAGAAGCCTTGGTCATTTTAGTTTTGTCTTGGTTAACTCTAGGGATGACTTCCCTTATGACCTTCTTAGTGGCTTTCCCAAGTTTCATGGAAACCTTGGCCACTAGGCACCTACCATGATTAACTTTAAGGATGACTTCCCTATTAACCTTGGTTTTCCTAGACCTATGAATGGTTCCATAATCTAATGGAACACTATGGTAGGTCTCTTTGGGCTTAGGTTTGTGACCCAAACCTTTCTTACCCTTAAGTGGACCTTGCTTCCTAGACCCTAGGTTTTGACTCATTGATCCTAAATTTTGACCATTTGACCATTGCATTTGATTTTGCATCTTTCTAAAGGTCTTTTCCAATTTCTCAAGCCTTGACCTCAAGGCTTGATTCTCTAACTCTAATTTTTCCAATTTTGAATTTTCATTCTTTCTTTGGGAATGGTTCTTCATTTTAGGCATATGCCTACCCTTCTTAGGGTTAATGCCTAAATGATCTTCTACCTTTCTAATTGCTTCCTTAGGTAGAGTTGTTTTAGAGATATTAGTTCTAAATTTCTCCTTAGTTCTAAAATTATCACTCTTAGCACCTAGGCAATAGAATTTATTTCTACTACCATGATTTTTATGATCATAACTAACAATAGCAAAGGCATTAAAATTATCTCTAGCATGCTTCTTGATACTAAAACTTGAAGGTGCGTTAATAAAAGATTCCTTAGGGTTTGCTTTAGAAGCTCCCCCTACATGCGATGCTCTTTCTTGTTTTTTCTTCCTCCCCCTAGGGCATTGACTCCTATAATGCCCCTTTTGATTGCACTTGAAGCAAATTACATGCTCCTTGCTTTTCTTAGTGGGGACACTAGCATCCTTAACCTTTGGCGCCAGTTGAGCCTTCTTGACCTTCTTAGGGTACTTACTCTTGTAGTGTCTGATTTTCCTACAGTCAAAGCATACGATATAATTTTTATTTTTAATTGAAATGCTTGAGTTACCTAGGTCGATGGTGGTCGGAATTGGTTCTTCATCTCTTCCGGAGGTTGATGTTTCCTCTTGATTTTGCTCCGGAGTGGAAATTCTCTCCTCCCCCTCAATCCTTGAGGTGGAGGCTTCCTCTAATTCTTCCTCTTCCTCAGATGTTGATGGCCATTCAACCTCCAGTTTCTCAAGCTCTTGTGAGGATGATGATGATTCTTCTTCTTCCGAGTCTTCTTGATTTTGAGATGAGGAGCACTCCTTTTCCTCGTTTTCTTGTGCTGGTTCGAGATTTTTGTGGAACTTGACCAACTTGTTCCACAACTCCTTAGCATCCCTATAACTTCCTAATCTAGATAAAATATTATTAGGTATCAAACTTACTAACATTTTTGTTACCTTACGGTTGTCTTAAATTTTTGTCATTGTTCCTCGGTCCACCTCTTCATCTTGAGGATTTCTCCGTTATCCCCCTTGGAGCATCGAATCCAATAATCACGGCAACCCAATTTTTTATATTGAACATTAGGAAATATTCCATCCTACCTTTCCAATACGCGAAATCTTCGCGGTCAAAGGTGGGTGGAATTATTATGTCATCGCCCAATCTCTCGTTGAGCTCCATCTTCTCCTCTAGCGTGCTCCCTTAGTTGTTAAACCTTGAAGAGCGGCCTCACTCTGATACCACTTGTTGGGGATCATACGACCGCTAGAGGGGAGTGAATAGCATCTCGTTGACATAGATGAAATTTGATCGTGCTTGATCGTCTACAACACTTGTTAGCGTAGCGGAATAATAATAATACTAACACAAATACAAAAATATAAGCACACACATACGACAAGCGATATAATGTGATTCGGGATCTTAGGGTTCCTACTCTACAAATTGAGCTCAAGTGAGCTCTAGTGATGCACACACCACCACTAATCAATAACACTCCTTCTCGATGACACACCGGAGATGGTAAAACCTCGTACAAGCGATTATAACAGTAATACAAAATAATACTAGCAATTACAAATGAAATACAAAAAAATATGTAAAGAAAACTTTACAAAAACTCTTTTGAATGCTCGCTTGTTTGATTGCTTTGGACCTCACTTGAAGACCCTGACTTGCACTAGCAAATCGCCTCAAATCGCCTAAGAAATCTTTGCAAAAATCCTTCCCTTCGTGCTCCTTTTAAAACTGCGACTCAGGCTGATTTCCGCCTAGCAGTCGACTGCCCATACCCATCAGTCGACTCCTCCTATAGTCGTTGTCTCATAATGACTTAATCCACATTGAAGAAACTCCAACAGATAGCCTACCAGTCGACTACCAAACCTTAGACAGCCGCTTGGTCGAACCCGCCTGCTTCGCGGATCGCAACCATCACCAATCGGCCTCCATGATTGTCGACTGCTCAGCTAGTCGACTACCCAATACTTGCAGTCGACTGCAACTAACACTTGGCTGCAGTTGAATGTCAGTCGACTCCCATCGGTCGACTTGTCATAATCCCAGTCGACTGTCCATAGTCGACTTGGCTGCCAAGTGTCAAAACTTGACCGGTTGACTGGTCCATAACTCAGCAGACTGACAAACCTCAAACATGAGGTTTGACCCTCAAGTATGATCCCCTTATACTTGCTAGACCACCCTTAGCCTAGACCTAAGCCTTCTAGTCACCTCCATCAGCCTCATGCCTATAGGATGCCTCCAAGTCATCCATGACTTATTCATCTATATGTTAGTCTTCAAGTGCTTCCATCGGCTATTGTCATGCTAAGCTAGTCTACATTGTCAATGCACATTTGGGCTTATGCTGCCAAGACCAACGCGACTTTACACCGCCAACCATTAGACTTATGATGCCAAGACTCCACCCTTGGACTTTATGCCGCCAATACCAACACTTGGACTTCCCAATTGCCAATTACCCATGACTTGGACTTTCATTGCCAAGACTACACACTTGGACTTACGTGGCCAAGACTACACCCTTGGACTTTCCATGCCAACTCCATGTTGGACTTTTCAAATGCCAATACACTTACTTGAACTTTCCTTGTTAATTCCATGTTGGACTTTCCAAACGCTAAGACCCATGCTTAGACTTTCCATTGCCAAGTGTCCCACTTGGACTTCTCATGCCAAGTATCCAAGACTTGGACTTTCCATGCCAAGTGTCTCACTTGGACTTCTCCCTCATATGGTCAACCCCATATCAACCATATAGTCAATCCATTGTTAAACAATGGTCAACTCATCGTCAAACATCAAAGCACTACTCGAGTCTGGTCAATCGTGACCTGGGCCGATTGCATCAACAGTGAGCATCCGTGATCACCTCCATTGTATATCCACCATCCGATCATGTGTGCACTATAGCTCAATCCTTAAATTCTAGGAGATAGGACCACAGATAATGGAGGTGCTCACGGATGAGTTGTGTAGGATAACATTTATATATATATATAGAGAGAAATGTTATCTTACGTAACTCATCTGTAAACACCCATGAGCATCTCCATTATTTACCATTCCATCGCTTATGCATTATAACTCAATTCTTAAACCCTAGGAGATCGAACGGTGGATAATGGAAGTGCTCACGGATGAATTGTGTAGGATAATATATATATAGTTATGCACCTATGGTGTGCACTCCGTGTGTATCCGTGAGTACAAATGTACTTTCGATGCGCGTCAATGCTTCGATGGGCACTATAGTCAATCCTCTAAATCCATCGAGGTCAATGTTGTCGCCAACGGAGCACCAACAAGCATCAAAAGCACCTTTGTATTTGTAGGAACATTCGTGACCGCTAGAGGGGGGGTGAATAGCGATTCGACATTGATGGAGGAATTCGATCGTGCTTGCTACAAATTGATTAGTGCACATCGAAAATACAAAATATACAATGAAAATAAATACAAGCACAATCACAACACAAGATGTAACATGGTTCGGAACCGAATGATTCCTACTCCATGGATTGAGCTCTACAAGCTCGAGTGATGACAACACCACTAATAGAACTCCTTCTCGACAACATGTTGGAGACGGAGAAATCTCGTACAAGTATTTACAACACTAAATGAATATATACAAGCAAATATAAATATGAAATACACTACAAGTAAAGGAAAAATACTTTACAAATGCTCTTTTGATTTCTTGATCTTTAGTTGCTTGAATTGCACTTGGAGACCCTGATTTGTAGCAACAAATCACCCCAAACATGTCCAAGAACTGGTGCTAAAAATCCTCCTTCCGAGCTGCTTTTATAACCTACAATCGAGCTATATTTTCGCCTAGCAGTTGACTGATCAGAACCATCAGTTGACTGCCCCTGTAGTCGTTGTCTCACAATGACATGAACCACGTCGGATAAGTCCAATGGATAGACCATCAGTCAACTGATTATACCCATCAGTCGACTGATGTCTCAATCAGTCGAGTGTTCGGGCTGATCACTCGACTGGAGAACTCACTGTGCCTAAATTCTCGACCAGCAGTCAACTAATCTCCGGATCGATCGATAGTTATCCATCGATCGCGAATGCTAGCAATGATCATTTGGGCCATCTTCCCATAGTCAAACCCTAGTTGACTCTCATCAATCGACTGACCATAGTCTCAGTCGACTGATACACCTCAAACATGAGGTTTTAACCCAAGTATGGTGCCCCCATACTTGCTAGACCACCCTTAGCCTAGACCTAAGCCTTCTAGCCACCTCCGTCAGTCTCACGCCTATCGGATCCCTCCAAGTCATCCATGACTTGTTCATCCATATGCTAGCCTTCAAGTGCTTCCATTGGCTATGTCATGCTAAGTTGATATATATCGCCAAGGCACATTGGACTTACGCTGCTAAGACTCCGCTTGGACTTTACGCCGCCAACCATTGGACTTATGCTGCCAAGACTCCACCCTTGGACTTTACATTGCCAATATTCCCCTTGGACTTCTCAATTGCTAAGTACCTATGACTTGGACTTTCACCGCCAAGACTACACCCTTGAACTTATGTGGCCAAGACTACACCCTTGGACTTCTCAATTGCTAAGACTCAAGCTTGGACTTCCCTTTGCCAAGATCCATGCTTGGACTTTCCATGCCAAGTACACACGACTTGGACTTCTCCCATGACAATGGTCAAACCATCATCAACCATCAATTATAACCTGGGTCGAGTGCACTAGCAATCTCCCCAACACATGTCAGACATCAATGTCAAACATCAAAATACTACTCGAGTCAAACTCGAATCTGGTCAATCGTGACCTGGGCCGATTGCACCAATAATATTCACAGATGCACATATATATATATATATATATATATATATATATATATATATATATATATATATATATATATATATATATATATATATATATATATATATATATATATATATATATATATATATATATATATATATATATATATATATATATATATATATATATATATATATATATATATATATATATATATCCGTGAGCACCTCCATTATCCATCATCTGATTTCCTTGGGTTCAAGGATTGGATTATAGTGTGAACCTGATCGCATGCGAACCGTATGTTTTCCCCAAATCGGTCGTGCCTTTCGGATTTCCTGCCCTAGCCCACGACTACCTTCTTCTCTTATCCAAGAGACCTTCCTCAACCCCTAATTCTGTCCTTCAGGCAAAGATGAAGCGCACAAGGCGTGTAGCTTCTTCATCAACCTCAATCAATCCAAGGGCAAGGGGAAAAGGCAATCAATAAGCTCCAGAGGAAGGTAACACCTCTTTAGGCATTATATTTCGTAATGATGCTCATAAAATTCATTTTGATATGCTCTCTACTCCCAAAATTATGATCACTAGGTATATAGACGAACCTCTTCTTGAAACCCTAGGTTTACTCAATGATGTGCAATGGTTATTCCATAATGTAGGTTGGGAAGAGCTTGTAGGTATTAGGATCCCAACCTATCCTAGGGTAGTATTAGAATTTTTAAGCTTGGTGGATGCAGAAATTTTATCGGGATGGATAGTCGAGGGAAAGATCACATTTAGTTTTTGTAATAAAGAACATGAATGGACTCTTTGCCAATGGAATTTGTGTTTTGGATTACCTAGTGGGGGAGAGAGGAGAACACCTAATGACTTTAATGCTAGATTAGTTTGGTCTGAATTAACTAGAGAAACCTACTATGATCCCTCTAGGGTTAAGTCATCTCGATTACAAAACTCTATTTTCCGATACATCCACCGTTTAATGGCTAGTACTATTTTTGGTAGAGGAGAGAGTGATGGGGTAGTAAGAGCTAGTGAATTATTGTGTTTATGGGATATGTTGTAAGGAAATAAATTGGTGGATGTGGGTTCGCATTTTATTCGACATTTAGTTAAGGTGGGTAAAGCACCCAAGGGGAAAATAATTTAAGGGGGTTTGATAACCCATATTTGTTATAGTATGGGATATAATTGTGGGGAATTGGGAAAAGTAGAAGGGAGCCCTAGCCTAGACTTAGGGGTATGCATGGTAATGAAGATGATTTCAAAGGAAGGTAACTATTTTTGCTTTGTAAGGTAGAACATGACACCTCTTAGGGTCCCTAATCCCGATCATACCATCGTCACAAACCACACTAATTGGCGCTTGGATAGGATAGTTAAGTCCCCTCCGCAAGAGGGTACCTCTACTCGTTCACCCCCTTCACCGTAGGCACCCTTAGATGCACCTAGCCATAGGAGCCCTCCTAGTCCATGACTCGAGCTTGCACCACATTCTTTTGCTTCTTTTGAGCATGATGTAGGTCATTCTACGTTTGATTTCTTGGAGATTAGATCACACCTCGACGATATCTACACGGAGTAGCAAACATAGGGGAAACGATGGGAGGAGCAGCGAACTTATACCCGAGAGGAGTTTCAGGATCTGCGAGGTACAGACACACCTAGCAACACTACCAGAGGGCGGAGGAGTATTACGACCATGCACAATAGTACTTTCAGGAGGAGGCTGAGTACCGCCAGGAGATGCGAAGTTCATGAGGGATGCACGTGTACAGTGGACTCGAGAGGACGATTACAAAGCTGTTGTTTAGTCCACCAGCTCACAGGGCGACCACATGTATATGCGGCACCAACGCCTGAGTACACGATTATCCCATGAACCAGAGATGCCGAGATTGTCCGATTTTCCTCTTAGACCACCACGTTAGAGGTATGTTAAACTCTAAGTCGGGGGGGGGGGGAGGTTGTGAATTTTTTTGATATTGTACTTTTTATTGCTTTGGTAGGTTTAATTTTTTGTCTCTTAAATCTAGTAGTAGCTTTTATTTGCATTTGTCTTTGGATTCCTTTCAACACTTATTTTTTTTATCTCATAGCTTACTTCAGTGAAGTTTTTGAAAAAGAATAATATATCATAGTAATGTATTTCCATGCCATAGGCATTTTACTTTCTTTTATCTTGTGGTATTTGAATTTGTGATGTATTAATGGTTGTTCACTATGTTTCACTAGTTAGCTTCTATTTTCACAAATACTTATTGAGAATTCCAAAAGGGGTGATCTAGTACGTAATTAATTAGTTATGATTCATCTTGATAAGTTAGTACTTTGGAATCCATAGATGACCCTAGGTTAGCATTTTAGTTACTAGAGATGCTCAGATCATGAAACCCCATTTGAAAAAATGAGAAGAAAAGAAAAGATTGTGAGCTTTTGAGAGAGAGAAAGAAAAGGAAGAAGAGAGAGTTCATGGGTGCAAATGGTTATATGTCTCTTTGAGACCGAGTAGGTTACTGGGGAAAATACTTATCAATTTCTTTCGATGTCAAGCACGTCTTTGAGACTTTGTGCTAATTCTAGGGGGCGAATCTCGCCCAGGGCAAGTAAGTGCCTAAAAGCTGGAAACCTTAGGAACTTTATAGATGACGACTTAACTTAGCTTGAAAAGTGAAACCCTTAAGGAAAACTTTTTTGCACTTGCACGAAAAGTTAACTTAGTGAACTTGGCGAGCATATTTTTGCTTTGATTGGAAATACCACTTGATAAATTTTAGTAAATAAGAAACATATTCTTTTACTTGAAATTCATGATACACTGAAGTTTGCTTGAGGATAAGCAAAGACTAAGTCTGGGAGATTTTAATGTGTGCAAATCATATGAGATTTTAATGTGTACAAATTATATAGGATTTTAGTGGTTGTTTTGGCACATATATTATTGTATTTTGTAGTTATTTCGTGCATATTTACCTTTCTATTTATTTGTTACTTTTTAGTTCGGAGATATGCTCTTGTTGCTTTTCATGTGCAGGATGGAGTTTTGGAGTCAAACGAAGCTCAAAGAGAGGGGAGCATGCTCTGGCCATGTTTCCGAGACACGGGTATGCTTCCGAATGAAAAATGGCATTTATACGGTTCTCCAGAGGGACACATGGTCGTGCTTTTTTCTAGAACGAAACCTTGACGTCGATTTTCCAGCACGACATACAGTTGGCTGTGAGAAATTCATACGGTCATGTTTGTTGGTGCAATCAGACCCAAAGGATGTTTTTGGTGATTGACAAGGGTTTAAGTCAAGGTGATAATTATGTGTTATCTCATACGGTTGTTTGAGATGTATTTTCAGGAAATCTCTTGTAGGTCGAGGACTGAATGCAAGATTGATGAAGACCCGGACGTGGAGTCCTGGCAAGTGAAGACCCAGACGTGGAGTCCTGGCAAGTGAAGACCCGGACGAGGAGTCTTGGCAGTGAAGTCCCGGAGGCGTGGCCTCTTGGCAGTGAAGACCCGGACAGGGAGTCTTGGCACGAAGTCCCGGAGATGATTCCTGGCATGGAAGACCTATGAACAGTAATTCATAGGCATCGAGTAAAGGTGGTAGTCGAGGTGACGCCTCGACTGGAACCTACTACTCTTGTCGAGCAGCAGGTTGACTCATACCAGTCGAGGCGACGCCTCGACTGATGCTTGGTTCAACTAAGCAGACGCAAGGAGGTGTCGACTGAGAGCTCGACTGCTCTGGACAAACAGCAGGTTCTGAGTTCTATCGATCGGCGGCGCCTATCGAGATTATTTCTTCTGGCGAGGGGCAAGCTTTGTATGTTCATAGGAAAACCGACAGCAGTCGAGGCGGCGACTTGACTAAAGCTTTGATCCAACGGAACAGACGTAAGGGACTGTCGATTGGGAGCTCGATTGTTGCTCTTTTCAGTTGGAACCAAAGCCTTCCAGTCGAAGCAGCGACTCGACTAGAGCTTTGATCCAACGGAACAGACGCAAGGGACTGTCGACTGGGAGCTCGACTGTTGCTCTGTTCAGTTGGAACCAAAGCTGCGATCGAGGCGACTTCGATTAGAGCTTTAATCCAACGAAAGCGAAGCAAGGGATCCAATCGGGAGCTCATTGCTTGCTGTTCGATTGGAACCAAAGCCTGCCAGTCAAGGCGTCGGATCATCGCCTCGATTGGACCTATGTTTTCAACGGAAATAAAACTATTTATGGTCCAAATTTTACCATTGAAGCCATTAATAAATGCCAATTAATGCTCCAGTCGAGGCACCAGCCGAAGCGACTCGACTGGGTGGGCAGAAAAGCCCTAATCAGGCTCGAGCTATCAAGTATTCTGGGCTTATATATTTCAAAGTTAAAAAAGAAGAACTTATGACATTTTCTGAAGAAAGACACGAGGGAAAAAGTTTCTTCATTCTTAAAAGCCTTGATCATTCAACAGGAGTGTCAACGATTCAGCAAGCAAGAAGCATTTTCATTCACTCTGAAATCTGTACTCATTTTACTACTTCTTCATTGTCTACTGTAAGCTTTCTTGTAACGTTTCTGATAAACTATGCAAAAGGGTTTCTCCACCTTCGGTGTATCACTGAGAAGGAGAAGTTTATAGTGGTGGTGTGCATCACTAGAGCCGACGAGGGCTCAATCGTGGAGTAGGGACTTGTGTTCCGAACCACGTAAAATTGGTGTGTTTGCGTTTGTCATTTTTTCTGTATTCATTTTCTTGTTTCCGCTGCGTACTAATCATTGTAGAAGGATACAACGAATCGAAAAGACAAGCGTAGCTATTCATTCCCCCCCCTTTCTAGCGACGCCAACGATCCTACAATTGGTATCAGAGCAAGGTGCTCTTCTTTGGATTCACAACCGCAAGAGCAAGTTCAAATGGCGATGCAAGAAGGTTACAGCACAAATAGGCCTCCATTCTTTGACGGAACGAACTTCCAGTATTGGCGAAGCCGGATGGAGTACTATCTCATGACTGAGATAGATATGTGGTTTTCGGTAACTGAAGGTTTCACGACACCGATGGATGCAGAAGGCAAAGTACTTGAGTCTGGAAGGTGGACTGTAAAACAAAAACGCAAGGCGCAAGCAAATGCTAAGGCCACCGTGACTCTGCAATGTGGTCTAACGAAGGATCAACTCAACAAAGTGGGTCCGTTCTGCAGCACGCAAGATCTCTGGAATAAACTGATAGAATTGAACGAAGGGACAAGAGACTCGAGGATAGCAAAGCGAGATCTCTACATGAACCAACTACAAAATCTTGCTATGAAAGATGGTGAGACTGTTGGTGAGTTGCATGGAAGGTTCAAGGAAGTATTGAATGGGCTGCATTCAGTCGGAGAAAATTTGGAAAACAGAGACATTATCAGGTACGTCCTAAAGTCTTTTCCCCGAAATGCTTTATGGTCATCTATGGTAGATGCCTACAAAGTATCAAGGGATCTGTCTACCATAAAGTTGGATGAATTATTTTGTGAAATGGAATTACATGAGCAAGCTAACAAGGGTCCAAAAGAGAAAGGTATTGCTTTTGTTTCAGGTGAGCAATACAAGGAGAACAAGAAAAAGGAGAAGAAGAAGAAGGAGTCATCTTCATCCTCATCTGAGACAAATAGTGACAATGACGACGAGTCCTCATCCAGCGAGGTAGCCAATTTCATGAGGAGGATGATGAGGAGAAGCAGAAAGTACAATAAGAAGGATGTAAAGAAAATCTTCGCAGACAAGAGGAAAGGTAAGTCATCACATTAATTTAGAGGTAAATCTGATGTGGTTTGTTTTGAGTGTAACAGGAAAGGGCACATCAAGAGTGAATGTCCTGATCTCAACAAGAAAGAGGACAAGTCCAGGAAGAAGAAGGCGTTGAGGGCAACATGGGATGACTCTTCTTCCAGTTCCTCAGAAGATGAAGACAGGGCAAAAGGAGCCAAGCATATGACACTAATGGCGTTTGATCACACAGATTCAGATGAGTCTTCACGGAAGGACACATCTGTTGGGTTTCCGGCACTGCGGCGTGTGTGTGTTCGATCACGTTTCGTAAACATGAACACAGCGGAAGCAATAAAAATAATAAATCTACATTTATTACAACACACACAACACACGCATGCATATTACAACAAGTGTAGACATAACCGTAAATTTAAATTTGCAATAAAAGGAAATTTATCTACGTTATACCTTTCGTATGACGTGTAGCGGGAACGGCATCAACCAGAACGATCCTCGCTAGAATCATCTCTATCCGTATCCACGCCGAGTTCCTCGGGATGACTTCGCTAAGCCACGAGCTTCGTCTTCGTACGGGTTACTAGCCTCGTGTTGAAGACGACGTGATCGAGAGATGATCACGATCCGAATCCAAATTCGGATCCTAATACGAGTTCTCAAAACTCGCTTCTCCGGAGAGGTATTCGTCAACCAATTGACGAATCCTTCGTTCTCCACCTCAGAGGATTACCGGAGATCGAATCCCCGGTAAGTTATCCGCTGTCAGAGCTCTAACCGTTGTCCAAACGACGCTCCGACGAGAGGAGAAGAAGCTGTCCAGAAAACTGGACAGCTTGGTGGAGGAGTAGGCACCGACCAAAACAAGGAAGCCAAGTGCTCACCTTTTCACCGAGGCCTAAGAAGATCACCGGAGGGTCGCCGAAGGGTTCACCGGCTGAAGCTTGGACGCCGACAAGGAGCTGGACGGCGGCACAAGGAGCTGGGCGGCAAGCTTAGGGTTGGCGCCGAAAACTCCTTCAATGGGGTGGGCGGCAACTTTTGCTAGGGCTTGGATTAGGGCTTAATTATCCCTTAAGCCCTCTTTTATAGAGAACTAATTCTCTTAATGGTTATTGGATCATAACCATTAGGCCCGTTAACCCGCTCCATTAAGATAAGTTAAAATAAACTAAACCATGATAGTTTATTTTAAGTTAAAATGAACCGAACCAACTTTTGGTTCATTCATTTAAAATAAACCAAACCCTTTGGTTTATTCTCCTCCATTGGATTAGAACCAAACCATTTTGGTCCATCCATTATGTCTTCATAAGACACGACCCATCCACGCTTCCATTGCGACTGAAACGATTTCATGCTCGCTCCATGTTTGGTCCAACCAAACTTAGTTTCTCTCGGTCTGAGAATTCCATTCTCAAGCTCGTTTTAAATCCTTTGGATTACGCTCATTGTGCGTGTGACCAAATAGGTTCTCGGTTTATGTTGGCCGTCTATAATTAACCATTAATTATAGAACGATCATGAGTGGCACCTAGTAGTACATCATGATCCCCAATTAACCGAAAAGATCAACGGTTGATCCAGAACTATTTCTGAAACCCTTCAGCAGCTCGAATGAATCGTGCCCCATTCCCTTCACTCATCTTATACCCACTTGGTTCAGGACATGGTCTATAGTGTTAGTCCCCACTAGGCTGACTACGTCACACCTAGCCCAAGTATAATTTCCTCGTCCTACGGATTCTAGTTACTCCACATGTATCGAAGAGTACCTTACTCTAAACATGTAATGCTTTGGCCAAAGACTTTAGTAACAATCCGACGAGAGGCCATGGATATACATCTCCTCGCAAGGAGTGGTGAATCCTTTATAGGCTATTCAAACACCTTCGATCACTTCGACTTATACCCAATCATCCCGGGTCCACATCTCCTTAGAGATGTTTGCTTAAGATGTCAAAGCATAAGTCTCCATGATCAAGATGACTTGAATACCGCAAGTCAAAGGAACATCGCACTTAAGCTACAGTAAGAACTTCATTGACATATCTATATATGCAGAGAACCATATGAAGTCTTACGGCTGGTCACTCCAATGAACTAGTTACCATAACTAGCATCCACAATCAACTCCGGACATCACAATGTCTCCAGCCAGTGAGAATCAGCTGCTTGGATACACCAAGGAGTATACCTCGTGCTAGTCTCGACAGAATTGATGGTGTTCAAATCCATCAATTCATCGACTAGGGATAATTCCGATACATCACAATTACACATGTAGAGATACTCACTAGTTGTGATCCAATCACAAATTCTCTCATACTGTGAATCGCATCGTGGACATTCAGTAAATGAGTTTAAGATCCAATCAAATACATGAAACATGTATACTCAAATAGTGAATCTTTATTTATCATATAAATGGTTCATACATAAGGTGATTGCCTTAGGACATCTCTCATATATTACTAACAGACTCCCACTTGGCCTAATGTCAATCGCTACGGTATCCAATATCATAAGCTCTAACATGACCCTCAAACTTATTTTGAGGTAATGCCTTAGTCAAAGGATCCGCTAAGTTCCTTTCAGTGGGAATTTTCTCGATTTGTATTTCGTTCCTACTGATGATCTCTCTGATAAGATGATAGCGGCGAAGCACATGTTTGGATCATTGATGAGACCACATCAAGTTCAGAGATGAACTTCTTGATCCAAACCGCTTCCTTTGCTGCTTCCAAAGCTGCAATGTATTCTGCCTTAGTGGCAGAATCCGCTATAGCGTCAAGCTTGGAACCTTTCCAACTTATTGCGCCTCCATTCTAGGTGAATACATACCCAGACTGAGACATGGAATCATCCTTGTCTGTCTGGAGCTGGCATCCGTATACCCACGTATCACCATGTACCCTTCTCTATGTATTAGGAACACATCCTTAGTTCTTCTCAAGTACTTAAGGATCGTCTTAACAACCACCCAATAATCCATTCTTGGATCAGACTGGTATCTGCTCGTGACACTCAGAGCATACGATACATCGGGCCTCGTACATAACATAACATACATGATAGATCCTATTGCGGATGCATAGGGAATCTTACTCATGCAAATCCTCTCGTCTTCTGTGCGCGAACACATAGACTTCGAAAGGTGTATCCAATGCCTGATGGGTAGGAAACCTTTCTTGGATTCCGACATGATAAACCTCTTTAGCACTCGGTCTATATATGTAGACTGCGAAAGACCAAGCAACCATTTCGATCTATCTCTATAGATCTTAATCCCGAGGATGTAGGTTGCTTCTCCCAGGTCTTTCATGGAGAATGTCTTGGATAACCAAACCTTAACTGACTGTAAGACTGAAACATCGTTTCCTATAAGTAGTATGTCATCGACATACAATACTAGGAACACGACTGCACTCCCACTAACTTTCTTGTACACACAAGGTTCGTCTGGATTTTGTGAGAAATCAAACTTTTTGATGGTCTCATCAAAATGGATATTCCAGCTCCTGGATGCTTGCTTCAATCCATATATGGACCGTCGCAATTTGTATACCTTGGTTTTATCAACCGATGTGAAACCCTCAGGCTGTATCATATACACGTCCTCGAGCAGGTTTCCATTAAGGAAAGATGTTTTCACATCCATCTGCCATATCTCATAATCATAATGAGCCGCTATGGCCAGGAGCATCCGAATGGATTTAAGCATAGCTACAGGCGAATAGGTTTCGTCATAATCAACATCTTGTTTTTGACGATATCCTTTCGCCACCAATCTAGCCTTATAGGTAATCACATTACCATCCATGTCGGTTTTCTTCTTGAAAACCCACTTGCACCCTATAGGCTTTATCCCTTCAGGTGGGTCAACCAAGTTCCAAACTTGGTTTTCATACATGGAATCCATTTCCGACTTCATGGCACCAAGCCACTTATCCCTTTCTGAACTTGTCAGCACTTCTTCATAACTGGTAGGCTCCTCATCATCAATGAGTAACACATCGTTCGATTCACTTACGAGAAATCCATATCTCTCAGGAATATTGCGTGTTCTACCAGATCTACGAAGATGTGGTGTTACAATAGGTCCAGCCGATTGCTCATCACTATGAGTTGTAGGCTGTTGTGTTTCACCAGGTATCTCATCAATGTCTATTTGAGTCTCTCGAGCCTCCTCAAGCTCGACGACACTCCCACTGTTTTCTTGCAAGAGAAACTCTTTCTCTAGAAACACAGCATGCCTTGAAACAAACACCTTTTATTCCACAGGATGATAGAATTGGTAACCCCTTGTTTCCTTAGGGTATCCAACAAATAGACATTTATCAGACTTAGCATCCAATTTGTCTGATACAGTCCGCTTCACATAAGCAGGACAACCCCATATCTTCAAGTAAGATACATGAGGTTTCTTACTATTCCATATCTCATATGTAGTAGTTGAGACTACCTTGGTAGGCATTCTGTTTAATAAGTAAACAGCTGTCTGAAGTACATAACCCCAAAAGGACTTGGGAAGAGTCGCATGATTCATCATTGACCTGACCATGTCCAACAAGGTCCGGTTACGCCTCTCAGATACACCATTATGCTGTGGTGTATATGGCGGAGTCCATTGAGACAATATACCATTGTCTCTTAGGTAATCAAGAAACTCCTGACTCAAGTATTCACCACCTCGATCCGATCGAAGTATTTTAATACTCTTGTCATGTTGTTTCTCTACTTCATTTCTGAACTCTTTGAACCTTTCAAAGGCTTCAGACTTGTGTTTCATCAAGAACACATACCCAAACCGTGAGTGATCATCGGTGAAGGTAATGAAGTAGCTATAGCCTCCTAATGCTTGAGTTGACATAAGTCCACATACATCAGTATGTATTAGACCTAGTAACTCTCCCACTCGTTCACCTTTTCCAGTAAAAGGTAACTTAGTCATCTTGCCTTTTAAGCATGATTCGCATGTATCGTATGAATCCAATTCAAATGATTCCAGAATTCCACATCGGTGTAATTCGGACATGCGTTTCTTGCTTATATGGCCAAGACGACAATGCCACATATAGGAGTCTATTTGATTATCCTTTCGAGCACGCGTGTTGCTCGCTTCGATATTGAAAATGTCACTGGATACGTCCAACGTATAAATGCCATTACTCAAGGTTCCAGTTCTATAAAGTACGCCATTTAAAGTTATATAACAACAATTGTTACTAAACGTCAAATGGAAACCATTTCTATTTAAACAGGAAATAGAAACAATGTTCTTTATTAGAGAAGGAACATAATAGCAATTGTCTAGTTCTAAGACTAGTCCACTAGGAGCTTCAAGAAATAAGTTAGATGGCGACAGATAACCTTTGCTCCATTGCCAACTCGCAAATTTGACTCCTCCGACAAGTCTTCTTCTATTCCTTAGCCCTGTATGTCATTACATATATGTGAGCCACACCCTATCCAATACCCAAGTGTCTAAGGAAATAGAATGACAATCAATAACGAAGATACGAAGAGGATGGGGCATCGGATGCCTTCTTCTTCATGGACTCAAGATAAATCTTGAGCTTTCTTCGCCGGGCCTTCCTTGCACTGGATGGCAAGTGCCCTTTCTTTGGTTACGCCTTCTTTGCCTTTTTCTTCTTTCCTTTCTTACATTCTTTTGCCTTCCTCTTAGAACCTTTCAGGAATCAACTATCGTAACCGCCTTCTCCTCATGCTTCACGTAAGGCTCCACATCTTGGCATATTGAGGAGCTCGAATGGTGGATTCTAATTTGTTCATCCGATAGTTCATCACAAATTGTGAGAAACTCTTGGGCAAACAATGCAGAATTAAGTCAATACTTAACTCATGATCCATCACAAAACCGAGGGTGGCTAGCCGCTCGATGTACCCGTTCATCTTTAACACAAATCGCACTCTGAGCGAACCTTCTTGCATCTTCGTGGTGAAGAGGAGCCTAGAGACCTCGAACCTTTGGATCTCGCTTGCTCATCGAACAACTCATGAAGATGGAAGACTATAGTATTAGCATCCCTCGGTATTATCGCCGCTAGCATGATGCAACTTCGCCATTTCGAGAATCCGCCACATGCTTCGATAGACCAACATTTGAGTGCAGGTTGCATTGCATCGTCCTTAGGACGGTCAGGAAGAGGCTCTTCAAGGACATATGCAAGCTTTTCCGCCTTGAGAACAATTCTCAGATTTCTAAGCCAGTCCAGGAAGTTAGGCCCAGTCAGTTTGTTCAAATCCAAAATAGTGCGCAAATTCAAAGACGTCATGATCAATTTATTGACCTAGAAATACAAAACGAGCATATATGAGAAAAATGATTTTAAAATGCATCAATATACATTTATAAATCCCATTCATTTTTCGAATTTCAAAAACCTCAAAATCACTTCGGGAGATCGTAGGTCCATCTCTGAATGGGCTGATATCCATCATAGTTATGAACAACCTTGGAGAGAGTCCAACAAGCCATTCATAACTACGACGGTAGGTATCAACTATACTGATTGCATATCACGTATATGCAACTATCACAATGTGCTATCAACTAATTGAATGTTCACACATACATTGGGTTGTTAACACATTAACAAGTATGCATCATATGCATAGCACTCAACTTCACCTCCCTTTACATCGACCTTGGAGAGAGTCCAACAAGCCGATGCTCCAGGTTAAAGCCAACCCATTAATCGGAAAATAGTTTTAATATGGTTAGAGCGCATTCAACCAATTAGCCCAGCTTGGAGAGAGTCCAACAACCAAAGCTAACGATTGACCTCTGACTCTTACCATATTAGTATTAAACTATTCCATGGTTTGAATATGTTCGGGTTCGAGCCGGGCTTAGAGAG
The DNA here is from genome assembly GCA_025175895.1 of Wurfbainia villosa. Lineage (NCBI taxonomy): Eukaryota > Viridiplantae > Streptophyta > Magnoliopsida > Zingiberales > Zingiberaceae > Wurfbainia > Wurfbainia villosa. Next base: position 3,708,059 of record CM045992.1, read on the forward strand.
AGTCCAACAACCCAAATAAGAAACGGAACTCTGGTTCTAACCATATTAATGGAAGGTGTAGGCTTTAATATTGTTTAAGGGTTTTTATGTCTCATTCTCTTTGCATGCAAATAACTATTATCTACATGGCATGACATACATGGCATACATCTACATGTCACGACACGCATAGCATAATGTTATGCATCTAATGCAATTACATGGCATACAATTATGTCATGTATATAATTTTCTTATATGTCATAACTATTTATGGAAATAAAATATGTTAAGATTTGATTCTCCAAATCAAATCATAATTAAATTAGGAAACAAATTTCCAAATCTAATCACATATTTTATTCATGGAATTATTTGATTAAGGAAAATCTATTTAGGAAACCAATTTCCTAAATCATTAAAACTACTTATGGAAATAAAATATTTTAAGATTTGATTTTCCAAATCAAATCATGATTAAATTAGGAAACAAATTTCCAGAATCTAATCAAATATTTTATTTATGGAAAATATCAATTTCCATAAATACTTCCAACTTTCCAAAAGTGGAAGATTTCCATAAATACTTCTAGACTTTCCAAAATTGAAAAATTTCCATAAATACTTCTAAATTTCCAAAATTAGAAAATTTCCAGAAATACATTATGACTATCGCAAAACTATTTTTACGATTATGTCGAAACACAACCTGGGCTCTGATACCACTGTTGGGTTTCCGGCACTGCGGCGTGTATGTGTTCGATCACGTTTCGTAAACATGAACACAGCGGAAGCAATAAAAATAATAAATCTACATTTATTACAACACACGTATGCATATTACAACAAGTGTAGACATAACCGTAAATTTAAATTTGCAATAAAAGGAAATTTATCTACGTTATACCTTTCGTATGACGTGTAGCGGGAACGACATCAACCGGAACGATCCTCGCTAGAATCGTCTCTATCCGTATCCACGCCGAGTTCCTCGGGATGACTTCGCTAAGCCACGAGCTTCGTCTTCGTACGGGTTACTAGCCTCGTGTTGAAGACGACGTGATCGAGAGATGATCACGATCCGAATCCAAATTCGGATCCTAATACGAGTTCTCAAAACTCGCTTCTCCAGAGAGGTATTCGTCAACCAATTGACGAATCCTTCATCCTCTACCTCAGAAGATTACCAGAGATCGAATCCCCGGTAAGTTAGCCACTGTCGGAGCTCTAACCATCGTCCAAACGGCGCTCCGACGAGAGGAGAAGAAGCTGTCCAGAAAACTGGACAGCTTGGTGGAGGAGTAGGCGCCGGCCAAAACAAGGAAGCCAAGTGCTCACCTTTTCACCGAGGCCTAAGAAGATCACCGGAGGGTCGCCGGAGGGTTCACCGGCTGAAGCTTGGACGCCGGCAAGGAGCTGGACGGCGGCACAAGGAGCTGGGCGGCAAGCTTAGGGTTGGCGCCGAAAACTCCTTCAATGGGGTGGGCGGCAACTTTTGCTAGGGCTTGGATTAGGGCTTAATTATCCCTTAAGCCCTCTTTTATAGAGAACTAATTCTCTTAATGGTTATTGGATCATAACCATTAGGCCCGTTAACCCGCTCCATTAAGATAAGTTAAGATAAACCAAACCATGATGGTTTATTTTAAGTTAAAACGAACCGAACCAACTTTTGGTTCATTCGTTTAAAATAAACCAAACCCTTTGGTTTATTCTCCTCCATTGGATTAGAACCAAACCATTTTGGTCCATCCATTATGTCTTCATAAGACACGACCCATCTACGCTTCCATTGCGACTGAAACGATTTCATGCTCGCTCCATATTTGGTCCAACCAAACTTAGTTTCTCTCAGTCTGAGAATTCCATTCTCAAGTTCATTTTAAATCCTTTGGATTATGCTCGTTGTGCGTGTGACCAAATAGGTTCTCGGTTTATGTTGGCCGTCTATAATTAACCATTAATTATAGAACGATCATGAGTGGTACCTAGTAGTACATCATGATCCCCAATTAACCGAAAAGATCAACGGTTGATCCAGAACTATTTCTGAAACCCTTCATCAGCTCGAATGAATCGTGCCCCATTCCCTTCACTCATCTTATACCCACTTGGTTCAGGACATGGTCTATAGTGTCAGTCCCCACTAGGCTGACTACGTCACACCTAGCCAAAGTATAATTTCCTCGTCCTACGGATTCTAGTTACTCCACATGTATCGAAGAGTACCTTACTCTAAACATGTAATGCTTTGGCCAAAGACTTTAGTAACAATCCGACGAGAGGCCATGGATATACATCTCCTCGCAAGGAGTGGTGAATCCTTTATAGGCTATTCAAACACCTTCGATCACTTCGACTTATACCCAATCATCCCGGGTCCACATCTCCTTAGAGATGTTTGCTTAAGATGTCAAAGCATAAGTCTCCATGATCAAGATGACTTGAATACCGCAAGTCAAAGAAACATCGCACTTAAGCTACAGTAAGAACTTCATTGACATATCTATATATGCAGAGAACCATATGAAGTCTTACGGCTGGTCACTCCAATGAACTAGTTACCATAACTAGCATCCACGATCAACTCCGGACATCACAATGTCTCCAGCCAGTGAGAATCAGCTGCTTGGATACACCAAGGAGTATACCTCGTGCTAGTCTCGACAGAATTGATGGTGTCCAAATCCATCAATTCATCGACTAGGGATAATTCCGATACATCACAATTACACATGTAGAGATACTCATTAGTTGTGATCCAATCACAAATTCTCTCATGCTGTGAATCGCATCGTGGACATTTAGTAAATGAGTTTAAGATCCAATCAAATACATGAAACATGTATACTCAAATAGTGAATCTTTATTTATCATATAAATGGTTCATACATAAGGCGATTGCCTTAGGACATCTCTCATATATTACTAACAACATCATCATCATCTGATGATGATGAGGTAACATCTCCTGAACTAGATAAATTGTATGAAACAGTAGCATGCTTAACTAATGCCTTGAGTAGATCAAAAAATAAAGTTAAGATGTTAAAATCAGAATTAGAGGAGCTTAAAATTCAGGATTCTGTTCTTGCATAAATTAGGATTGATACTTATGAAATCGAAAAACTTAGGGAAGAAAACAATTTCTTGAGAGCACAAGTTGATGATCTCAAGTGCACACTTGAGAGATTCACAACAAGCTCTCAAACTCTTAACATGATTTTAGATGCCCAAAGGGCAGTTTACAACAGAGCAGGAATAGGCTACAAACCAACAAAAAGGGAATTCAGTTTCATGTCATTAGTCAATAGAACTCATGTTGGTAAAGCAAACACAACTAAGGCTTGGATTCCTAAACAATATGTCATAAATGCTAATGGACCCAAAATCTGGGTTCCAAAAGATCTTTTTTTTCGTGTTTGATTAGGTACCAGTCGAGGGGGAGTATCCAATGATGTGGGTCGTAGATAGCGGATGCTCCAAGCACATGACCGGGGACTCCACAAAATTTGCTACATTTAAAAACAGGAGTAAAGGTACTGTTTCTTTTGGTAATAGTGGCAAACTAAAAGTCATAGGAGTAGGAGACATAGTAATATCTGAACAATTTAGGATTAAGAATGTTCTGCTAGTTAGAGGAATGGTTTTTAATTTGTTAATTATCAGTCAATTATGTGATGAAGGATATAGAGTAGAATTTTATTCAACTAAATGCTTAATTAAACATAATGAAACCGATACTATCATACTAGTAGGGACGAGGAAGGAAAATATCTATCAAGTTCAATTTAGTAGTGCTACTAACTCATGCGTGAAGTGTTTTTTGTCCAAAGAAGATGAATCATGGCTATGGCATCGGAGACTAGCACACATCAACATGAAAATATCAAGAGGTTGGCCAAGGAAGAGCTTGTGCGGGTCTACATTGCCTGCTAATGTAAAAGGACAAGCTATGTGATGCATGTCAAAAAGGTAAACAAATAAGAGCATCACATAAAAGCAAGAACACTGTAAGTACTTTAAATGCTTTAGATTTATTACATTTAGATTTGTTTGATAGTAGCTCCACAAAAACCTTGAATGGAAGTAGATATTGCTTGGTAGTAGTAGATGATTATACTAGATATACATGGACTTTCTTTCTCAAACATAAGGATCAAACATTAGAAATTTTTATTCCTTTTTGTAGAAGAATTAAAAATGAGAAAAACTCAACAATTAAAACAATTAGGAGTGATCATGGAGGAGAATTTGAAAATATGAGGTTTAAGGAATTCTATTCAGAAAAAGGTTATAAACATGAGTTTTCCACTCCTAGGACACCACAACAAAATGGTGTGGTAGAGAGGAAGAATAGAGCTTTGCAAGAAGCTGCGAGGAGTATGCTAAATGAGTATACTCTTCCTAGTTACTTGTGGGCTGAGGCAATTAACACTGCATGCTATGTTCAAAACAGAGTTTTGATACATAGATTCTTAGGAAAAACACCTCATGAACTATGGTTTGGAAAACCACCAACAGTCAAACATCTTAGGGTTTTTGGTTGCAAGGTTTTCATTTTAAACACTAAGGATCATCTAGGAAAATTCACTGCAAAAGCAGATGAAGGTGTTCTGTTAGGATATTCCCTCACTAGTAAGGATTATCGAGTTTACAACAAACGAACAAATTTGGTTGAGGAATCATCAAATGTGGTTTTTGAGGAATGTAAAGACCAAATTGATTCTAAGGATAATAGTGATGCAGTAAAAGTCGAACTCAAAAGATTAAGTTTGAAGGAGGACACAAGTGTAGAGGGAGTCAAATCTGACTCCGAAAATGAAAAATCTAGATCAGAAGGGTCATTGCTTGAGATTGTATCTAACAATGAGGTTCAAGAAACATCTCAAGTACCAAGATCCACTAGAATGGGCACTAGTCATTCCCTAGACCAAGTTGTTGGAGACATCCATCAAGGGGTGAGGACAAGATCATACTTTAGAAATGAAGTGAATCAAGTAGCATTAATCTCTAAAATTGAACCAAAAGTAATTGATGAAGCTTTGCTTGATCCGGACTAGATTATAGCAATGCAGGATGAATTGGGACAATTTGAGAGAAGTTAAGTTTGAGATTTAGTTCCAAGACCTGATCAAGCTACCATAATAGGAACCAAATGGGTATTCAAGAATAAATTGAATGATAAAGGAGAAATAATGAGAAATAAAGCTAGGTTAGTAGCCAAAGGATACAATCAAATTGAGGGACTTGATTATGGTGAAACTTATGCACCCGTGGCTAGGTTAGAATTCATTCGATTAATGCTAGCATTTCCAGCATATAGAGGATTCAAATTATATCAAATGGATGTGAAGTCAGCATTTTTGAACGGGTTTATAAAGGAAGAGGTCTATGTTGAACAAGCACCGGGATTTGAAAATTCTGAATTTCCAAATCACGTGTATAAGCTCAAGAAGGCTCTTTATGGGCTGAAACAAGCACCTCGTGCATGGTACGAAAGGTTGTCAATTTTTCTAGTTGAGAGGGGTTTTAGAAGAGGTCAAATTGATCCCACACTTTTTCTGAAAAGAAACGGTGAAGACATATTTGTAGCTCAGATTTATGTCGATGACATAATCTGTGGTTCAAACAATAGGGATTATCTCAATGAATTCATAGAACACATGGAGAGTGAATTTGAGATGAGTCTAGTAGGGGAGTTGACATTTTTCCTTGGACTTCAAATCAAATAAACCAAAGAAGGAATTCATGTTTGTCAATCAAAATATGCCATGGAGTTGCTAAAAAGATTCAACATGGAAAATGTTAAGGAGGTTGCCACTCCAATGGCACAAAACACTCATCTAGATAATGATGTAGATGGTAAACCTGTTGATCTAAAGCGTTATAGGAGTGCCATAGGTAGTCTTTTATATCTTACAGCAAGTAGACCTGATATAGTATTTGTTGTGGGCATGTGTGCGCGATATCAATCGTGTGCTAAAGAGTCTCATTGGGTTACTGTTAAAAGAATTATGAGATATCTTAAAGCAACAATATCAGTTGGACTGTGGTATCCCCGAACTGAGTCTTTTAATTTAGTAGGCTATACAGATTCAGATTATGCAGAATGCAAACTAGATAGAAAAAGTACTAGCGGGGGCTGTCAATTCCTAGGTTCAGCTTTAGTTGGTTGGTCAAGTCGAAAGCAACATTGTGTTGCTCTCTCCACCACTGAGGATGAGTACATAACCATGGGAGAGAGTGTGTCACAATTGTTATGGATGACTCACACATTGGAGGATTATGGTTTTTCATATAAGAACGTGCAAGTGCTATGTGATAATATTAGTATGATCAACTTAACAAAAAACCCAGTCCATCATTCCAGAACAAAACACATTGAAGTGAGACATCACTTCATTAGGGATCATGTAGCAAGAGGAGATATTATACTCAATTATGTTGAGTCTAAGGCGAATCTTGCTGATATTTTCACAAAACCTCTTCCAGAAAATGAATTTAGTCATTTAAAAAGAGAGTTGAGAATGTGTGCAGCTGAGTGAAAACTCTCCGTGATCATAAGGACTAATTCATAAGTTCAAAAGAAATAGGAAAATAATGTTTGGGATACCTTTGGGAAACATCTCACAAAAATCATAGGATTAACTATGCTTGTGTATTGCTAGATAGGGGTGAGATGTTAGGAGCAACCAATTTACTCAAATTGCTTGTTATGATGCATAACTTGAGTAATGCGGTTGAAAACTGCATGAATCATTAAGTTGACCAATTATGGGGAAGACCAATACATAATTCATGTGTATTTGGTTTAAAAAAAAATAATTGGACATTCCAACCAAGTAAAATTGGTTGGACATCTTAAATAATGATAAACTCAAGTGAAACATCCAATATATGTTTGATATTGTCAATAGAGTATATTGTCACTTTTAAAATGTTTTAAATACCTAAATACAATAAATTTGGAACTTAAAATATCTAAGACAAAAACGAACCTTCAGAATAACAGTCGAGGCATTTCAATAATCGCCTCGACTGACAGAGGGTGTGAGCAAACAGAAACGAGGCGCACTCGACTGGCGCCTCGACTGATATAACAGTCGAGGCGTTCAACTTACTGCCTTGACTGCGTAACTAAGAAATATATAAGGAAATTCACTTACCGCCTCTCCCAAACTCGCGACTCGCCTCGACTCCTCTCGTGTTAGTGCATTTGATAACCTAAGGGTAATGAATTCAGGGGGAGTGCTTCTATAAGCAACTTTTCTTTTTGGGTGTTTGCCAAAGGGGGAGAATATGGGCTTTAAGTCTGAAATTAAAACTTTTGAAACTACACATCTATATCTCTTCTTTTTGCATATTAAATTTCGAATACGTTATATTGTGCTATAATTTCATCGCCTAAACTTAAACCGTATTGTCAAACATCAAAAAAGGGGGAGATTGTTGGTGCAATCAGACCCAAAGGATGTTTTTGGTGATTGACAAGGGTTTAAATCAAGGTGATAATTATGTGTTATCTCATACGGTTGTTTGAGATGTATTTTCAGGAAATCTCTTGTAGGTCGAGGACTGGATGCAAAATTGATGAAGACCCGGACGTGGACTCCTGGCAAGTGAAGACCCGGACGTGGACTCCTGGCAAGTGAAGACCCGGACGAGGAGTCTTGGCAGTGAAGTCCCGAAGGCGTGGCCTCTTGGCAGTGAAGACCCGGACAGGGAGTCTTGGCACGAAGTCCCGGAGATGATTCCTGGCATGAATGACCTATGAACAGTAATTCATAGGCATCAGGTAAAGGTGGTAGTCGAGGTGACGCCTCGACTGGAACCTACTACTCTTGTCGAGCAGCAGGTTGACTCATACCAGTCGAGGCGACGCCTCGACTGATGCTTGGTTCAACTAAGCAGACGCAAGGAGGTGTCGAGAGCTCGAGCTCGACAACAGCAGGTTACGATCGATCAGCGGCAAAGACCTCGGCGAGGTTATTTCTTCTGGCGAGGCAAGCCTGTATGTTCGTAGGAAAACCGACAGCAGTCAAGGCGGCGACTCGACTAGAGCTTTGATCCAATGGAACAGATGCAAGGGACTGTCGACTGGGAGCTCGACTGTTTCTCTGTTCAGTTGGAACCAAAGCCTGCCAGTCGAAGCGGCGACTCGACTAGAGCTTTGATCCAAGCCAGGCAGATGCAAGGGCGTCGAGCTCGATTGCTTGCTCTGGATTGGAACCAAATCTGTCGATCGGCGGCAACTCGACTAGAGCTTTAATCCAACGGCGAAGCAAGGGCCGACCGGGAGCTCATTGTTGCTCGCTCATTGATTGGAACCAAAGCCTTACGATCAGGCGTCGGATCATCGCCTCGACTGGACCTATGTTTTCAACGGAAATAAAACTATTTATGGTCCAAATCTTACCGTTGAAGCCATTAATAAATGCCAATTAATGCTCCAGTCGAGGCCAGCCAAGGCGACTCGACTGGGCGGGCAGAAAAGCCCTAATCAGGCTCGAGCTATCAAGTATTCTGGGCTTATATATTTCAAAGTTAAAAAAGAAGAACTTACGACATTTTTTGAAGAAAGACACGAGGGAAAAAGCTTATTCATTCTTAAAAGCCTTGATCATCCAACAGGAGTGTGAACGATTCAGCAAGCAAGAAGCATTTTCATTCACTCTGAAATTTGTACTCGTTTTACTGCTTCTTCATTGTCTACTGTAAGCTTTCTTGTAACGTTTCTGATAAACTGTGCAAAAGGATTTCTCCACCTTCGGTGTATCACTGAGAAGGAGAAGTTTATAGTGGTGGTGTGCATCACTAGAGCCGACGAGGGCTCAACCGTGGAGTAGGGACTTGTGTTCCGAACCACGTAAAATTGGTGTGTTTGCGTTTGTGATTTTTTCTGTGTTCGTTTTCTTGTTTCCGCTGCGTACTAATCATTGTAGAAGGATACAACAAATCAAAAAGACGAGCGTAGCTATTCATCCCCCCCTCTTCTAGCGACGCCAACGATCCTACAATGTTACACTTCCGTAAAACTTAAAAAATAGGTTTCACAGGCAAATATGAAAAGTCCTTTCATATTGGATTCATTATCGTATTCATGTCCTCTTATGTCATTTACATCAAATTCAATTTTTTTTATAATATTAATAAGCGTATCAAAAAGACCTTTTCCTAATATATCGTCTACTTTTTAAAATTCTATAAAATATTTGTCTATTTTGATTGGACTTGTTAAAATATCAATATATTTTAATATAAGAGATATTTATTCAAGAGTACTACAACTAAAAAATATTTTATTTCTTTTAATTTTTTAATTATAATAATTTTTATTTTTATTCTTAATATATTTATTAACTCATTTGGTATATTATGACCAAGATAATCATTATGAATTTTACCATTTTGAATACTTTGAAATGTTCTTGTATTATAGGATTAAATTCTGCGATCATTTCAATTAAACCAAAAATTTTTTCCTTATTATCTTGATAAATCTTCTCATTTGCAATTTCTTTTTTTTTTAAACTTAAAGCATTATCTTCTAGCGAAAATTCAATTAGTTTTTTATTTAAAATTTTAATTGTATTATTTTTTAAGTTTTTATTTTTAATATTAGTAACAAATTTATCAAATGCACCTTTTTGATATTGAATAAATTATTCTATTTTTCTTTTTGTTCATATATATTTAGAATCATATTTTTTTAGTTGACGTTTTTATATTCAAATAATAATAATAAGAAGAAAATATAAGTCTCTACTATTTTATCAAAATAAAATTGTTTAAAATTAAAGGAACAATAAAATTTGATTTATGTCATATAGTTTCAATTTGATGATATTTTAAAGTTATGATTATTACATGCACAAATGCAATAAAAAACAAATAAATATTAATTTTTTATTTTGATTAATTAGAATGAACACCTATATGACTAACCAATCCAAATTAAAAAAAACTATATAAACAATTATTCTCAACCATGAAAGAACAATCAATAAGTATCAAATTTTATTATAAAAAATAATCTGATATTTAAAAAACTAGCATTCTACTTTGTGTTATATGGATAAAAAATCTATAATTTATGTACTTATCAAGAGAAAGAAGAAAACAAAGTGAGAAAGAAAGATTATAGATGAGGTGGAGAAGAGCATCACCAATAAGGGAGGAGAAAGCTACAAATCATTGATGAGAAAAAGAATCGTTAAGAAAGACATGAAGCTTTGACAATAGAAGACTAGGATTTTTTAGAGATATTAAAAAGAAAAGAATTGATTAGATCTTATAAAAATAGAACACGCAATTAAAAATAAAATTAAAATGTTAAAAAGAGAGTTTTTTCTATGACTCTATTCGTTTGGGAGATTTTGATTGGAATTCAAACCTTTTAACCATGAGATAAGAGAATGACATCATTGGAAAACTTTGATCGTGTGGGTCTGAAAAATAAATTTTTCTGACTTGGAGCACAAGGTAAGTTGACCTTCAATTTTGATGTACTAAAAAGATATCTACTATTGGTTGCATATTTCATAGTTGTTTTATGAGGCATTTGCTTTTAGGTTATAGTCAAAGAGGATGAGTGGATGTTGTGCAATGAAGTCATTGAAAGAGTGATGATAGATAAGAAATAATAGTAAATTTTGAATTCAATTAAAGCATAACCTAAGTAACGTGTTACAGAGTTGCTTGTCATTTTCTCCTCATCTTTAAAAATATATATATATAAATAAATTTATAATATTAAAATAATGGACCCCATTTTTTATTGAGGCCATAGGCAAAGGGCTTAATGACCTATGCCTAAAATCGACATTGCAATCAACTACTATAATTTACCAGTCAATTGATGAGCTCAAAATCATGAATTTGAAATTTGAAGGAGTTTGTGATATGAACAATAAACTATTGTATTCTATCAGTTAATTTGGGAACTCGATTGATGGGCATCAATTGATGTTGAATTAGATGGAACCGTTGAACTGACAAAGTAGAGCAACATTTTAATTGTAGTGGAGATTGATCGTGCGTAGAGCTGTCAAGTTGGGTTGGGTCCGTCGAGTTGGCTCGCTCCACCAAATAATTTAAGCGGATTGGGTTGAAATTTTATCAACCCGTCATTTTGGCGGGCCTAAATGGATCGACTCGCATGGGTTGCGGGTCTAGACGGGTCGGCCCGCCGTGGGCACGGGTTGATCCGTGGATTGAAAAATGTCAAAAGATGAAACATGTGAAAATAAAATTGTATAAGTTTTTTTATCAATATTTTAATATTAACAAGACAAATTTTTCACCATCACAATCTTCTTCTATCACACATATACCTCAACAAAGTATAAAAGAAGTTAAGAGGAAAAAACAAAAGAATATTTGATGAAGTACTCTATTTTTTTTATACTCTAATTATTTTATATTATCTTTTCACTATTATTCTAATAAATGTAGGAAATAATGACATATCAAAATCAAATAATTATAAGGGCTAGAAAAACTCAATTGAATCTCTATTTGGAGGAGCAAAAATTTACATTTGCATATTATCAAGATTTGGATATTTTGGAAGAAAGGAATAAAAAATATCGGTACTTAACTTTGTAGGTCGATAATTGAATCTCAATTATAAGATTTTAGTTACTTCAAATGCTTATTTTTTTTAATCATAATACTCCATCTGTCTTACCGATCATTATCTCAAGCCCTAAATATCTCAATAATTTTAGATATATTTTTTAATTTTTTCACTCGCGGGTTAGCCTGCCTAATCTGCAACCTACCTTGAATTGGGTTGGGTTGGAGATTTCTCAACCCATCGAGATGGCGGATCGGCCCGCCTCTCCCCGTTAAATATTGGGTTTACGATGGATTAGCCCACCCCGCCATGGGTCGACCCGTTTGACAGCTCTAATCGTGCGCAAGTAGTCAATTGTTAGGCAGACTCCATTCATGTTGGTTTTATGGAGGATTTCGATAGTCGATTCTTAGAGTTTTTATGGGGAAGTACTATTGTATTACAGACTTTTAGGAGGCAATTCAAAATAATCACAAAGCTAGCAAAGTAAAATTTTCTTGTGTAAATTATTTATTTATATTGTATTTATTTTTATTTTTATCTTTGTATTTAGTTTCCATGGCTTATAAGAATAGGGATTATAAAAAGTTCTGCCTCTGGAAGATATGTAACAAGGAAAAAATAGTGATGATATTGTTTGAACTCTAGATTGTGGAGTATGGAGCGAGAGATTTCAAATCATATAAAATCAAAGTATTTCGATGCTTGTTATGTTTCATATTTATTTATTTTATTTTTTCTACTTTAACTCTTTGTAGATGAGCAAAAATCCCCTTCAAATAGTCTCCTCCATCATTACATGCAACTGATCATTTGAGATGGTTAGCTATTTTTTATTTTTAGTAAAATATTTTAATTTATTTTTATAATTATTAAATTTTGTGTAAATTGATAAATACATAATTAGTGTTAAGTTCGATGAAATTCATATATCTCTATAATGATATGATATTGTTTACTTTGGACTTAAATCCTTATGAATTTATTTTTGAATTTTATCCGAATGATCTCATATCAATGGAGATATCTTTTCATCTTATAATCTTACAATCTTTTTCATGTCTTTCTAATATGAGACTTTGATTGTACTCCCTGTAGTAATTACTTGCATCTTTCAAAGAGTTTGCATGAATTGAATACTGTAAATACAAAACTTACAGCGAGTTTAGTGTTCCATTGATTCCCTTGAATTGTCGGCGATAATCTACTCCTCCGATCTAAAACTTATCATCCGAAGGATAATTATGATTTGTAGAATCGAAAGATCCTTACTATTCCATGAACCAAGATCCGGTCGTGCCTTGGTGTTCTCAAGACTCTCCGATCATGCTTCTTTCTAGCAGCCTAACAAAACTCTTGCCAACCTCATCCTCATCACTTGGACACTCTCCATTTTGTAGCTTGGTTGGCACAAGCACAAGGTGAACATGTTGCTTGGCAACGTGCACATGTTGGCAACGTGTGCACGTTGCTAAGCAACGTGCACACGAACACACAAACTGTCAATATCTCTCACTCGTCCAAGTTATACCACATAGGCAAATGATCACATATACTAATAAGAGGTATTTAGTCACATAGACTAAATAGAGTCAGAGTTCATAGTCATAAAGACTAAAAGAACAGAGATCAATAGTCACAAAGACTAATGGAACATTCAATTTATACTTAGGAAAATTGTTCATGCAATAGCAAGCACACTGAGCATTCATTGCTAAGAAAATTATTACACCGTACATATCTGCTCATAGGGTGATCAATGCTAAGAAAAGTTGTTACACCTAACTTAGCCGCTCTATAAGTGGTACATAACCACTCTTTAAATGACACATATTTGTTGGTGCAATCGGCCTAGGTCACGATTGACCAGACTCGAGTTTGACTCGAGTAGTATTTTGATATTTGACATTGATGTCTGACATGTGTTGGGGAGATTGCTGATGCAATCGACCCGGGTTATACTTGATGTTTGACAATGGTTTGACCATTGTCATGGGATAAGTCCAAGTCGTTTGTACTTTGCATGAAAAGTCCAAGCTTGAGTCTTGGCATGGAAAGTCCAACATGGGTTGGCAAGAGAAAGTCCAAGCATGGGTCTTGGCAAAGGAAAGTCCAAGCATGAGTCTTGGCATGGAAAGCCCAACATGGGTTGGCAAGGGAAAGTCCAAGCTTGAGTCTTGACATTTGGAAAGTCCAAGGGGAATATTGGCGGCATAAAGTCCAAGCGGGAGTCTTGGCGGCATAAGTCCAATGGTTGGTGGTGTAAAGTCCAAGCAGGAGTCTTGGCAGCGTAAGTCCAATATACCTTGGTAGTGTAGACACCGTTAGCATGACAATAGCCGATGGAAGCACCTGAAGGCTAGCGTATGGATGAACAAGTCATGGATGACTTGGAGGGATCCGATAGGCGCGAGGCTGACGGAGGTGACTAGAAGGCTTAGGTCTAGGCTACGGGTGCTCTAGTAAGTATGGGGGCACCATACTTGGGTTAAAACCTCATGTTTGAGGTGTATTAGTCGACTGAGACTATGTTCAATCGACTGATGGGAGTCAACTAAGGTTTGACTGCGGGAAATGGCCTAGCAGTCGACTGTCAGCATTGGGCAGTCGACTAATCTGGAGATCAGTCAACTGCTCATCGGGATGTCGAGCACAGAATGCTCTTCAGTCGAGTGATCGACACGAGCACTCGACTGATTGAGACATCAGTCGACTGATGGGTATAATCAGTCGACTGATGGTGTATCCGTTGGACTTATTCGACGTGTTTCATGTTGTTGTGAGACAATGGCTACAGGGGCAGTCGACTGATGGTCCCGATCAGTCGACTGCTAGGCGAAATCCAGCCCAAGGAGCAGCTTTAAAGGGAGCTCATGGAGGAAGTATTTGACACCGGTTCTTGGACGTGTTTGGGGCGATTTGTTGCTGCAAATCAGGGTCTCCAAGTGCAATTTAAGCAACCAAAGATTAAGCAATCAAAAGAGCATTTGTAAAGTATTTTTTCTTTACTTGTAGTGTATTTCATATTTGTATTTGCTTGTATCTATTCGTTTATTGTTGTAAACACTTGTACGAGGTTTCTCTGCCTCTGACGTGTTGTCGAGAAGGAGTTCTATTAGTGGTGTTATCATCACTCGAGCTTGTAGAGCTCAATTTGTAGAGTATGAACCATTCGGTTCCGAACTACGTTACATCTTGTGTTGTGATTGTGATTGTATTTATTTTCATTGTATATTTTGTATTTTCGCTGTGCACTAATCAATTTGTAGTAAGCACGATCGAATTCCACCATCAACGTCGAATCGCTATTCACCCCCCTCTAGCAGTCACGAACGTTCCTACAATTGGTATCAGAGCAAGACCGCTCTTCAAGGATTAACAACCAAAAGAGCACCGCTAGAGGAAGAAGATGGAGTTTCAAGAGACTTTGGGATGGGACATTAACACACCGATGCCTTACAATTTCTATGGACAAGAAGGATTCAACCAATGGAGGGCACGGATCGAAGAATTCATTATGATGAAGGACTTCGAAGATTGGTCCGCCTTGATGGAAGGGTTTGAATTTCCAAGATGGCCAAAAGGAGGATTCCTCAAGATGAAGAAATGGACCGAGGAACAACTCCAAGAGTTTGAGAAAAATCAAAAGGTAATAAAGTTTTTGGTTGAATTGATACCTAACAATGTTGTGTCCAAGTTAGGTGAATACAAGGATGCAAAGGAATTTTGGAGCGAATTGACCAAGCTCCATGAGAACTCTCAACCGGTCCAAGAGCCCAAAGAAGAAGAATCCTCATCCTTACAAGCAAGTGAGGATTCGGAAGTTGATAGAGAGTCGACATCCAAATCGGTAGAGGAGGTGGATTGGAAGAAGCCTCCACCTCAAGATTTGAGGGGGAGGAGAGATCACCCTCCATGTCGGAGCAAGAAGAAGAGCCTTCAACATCTGGTCAAGATAAAGAAGCTCAAAATCCGTCCGCCATTGACTTAGGTAACTCAAGCATTTTGATTAAGAATAAAATTCATATTATATGCTTTGAGTGTAGGGAGCAAGGACACTACAAGAGTAAGTGTCCAAAAATAGTTAGGAAGACTCAACCGGTGCCTAAAAGTCAAGAGAAATCTAAGGATGCCGGTGCCCCCACTAGAAGAAGCAAGGAGCACATCATTTACTTCAAGTGCCAACAACCGGGGCATTTTAGGAGTCAATGCCCTAGGAGGAGCAAGAAGGTCAAAGAAGGAGCTACACAAGTAGGGGGAGCCTTTAAGGTAAACCCTAAGGTAAAATTTAATAATGCTCATTCTTTAAGTTATAGGCAAAAGCATGCTAGAAATAATTTTATCAATCTTACAATTTATCATAAAGAGCATGCTAGAAATAAGGAGTATTACTTGGAGCTAAGAATGTCAACCTTAGGAATAAGGAGAAATTTGGGACTAATGTCTCTAAAAATATTTTAACTAAGGCAAGTATTAGGAAAATTGAGGACCACCTAGGTTTTAACCCTAAATGGACTAGACATATGCCTAAGAAGGCTCATGTCCAAATAATAGATGAAAAATCTAAAATTGGACAATTAGAGTTAGAAAATCAAGCCTTGAGGTTAAGGCTTGAAAAACTTGAAAAGACCCTTGCAAAGATGCAAACTTCAATTATAGGATCAAATGATCAAAAATCTAGGTCAATGACTCAAAACCTAGGGTTTAGAAAGCAAGGTTCAACTAAGAGCAAGAAAGGTTTGAGTCACAAACCTAAGCCTAAGGAGACCTATCATAGTGTTCCATTTGATTATGGAACACAACCTAAGTCTAGGAAGACCAAGGTTACTAGGGAAGTCATCCCTAAGGGTAACCAAGGTGTGTGCCTAGTGGCTAGGGTTTCAAGGAAACCTAGGGAAACCACTAAGAGGGTTACAAGGGGAGTTACCCCTAGAGTTAACTTAGGTAAGACCCAAATGACTAAGGCTACCAAGCCTAGAAGGGTCATTAGGAAGGTATCTAGGGAGGTCATCCCTAAGGAATATCTAGTAAACCCAAGGAGCTCAAATATGTATTGGGTTCCTAGTAGCATGATTGATTCACACTAGATGAGTTTAGGTGTGTCAACTTTAAATGGATGGGTAGTTAACCTAACCATGGTAAAGGTGACACTTTAAGTTATTTTCAAGGTTATGGATACCTTGGAAATAGGTTTGAATTATAATCCTAAAAGATTTTAGGATGTGCCAATATATTTTGAAGATTATGAAAAATCAATCAAATTGACACAATTTAGGTTTAGAGGTTAAGGTGTGCCATTTGGGTTTTTGGCACACTTGGGGGCTTAGTAGTAATATGGAAAAATGGACTAAATAATAACAAATGACAATTAATATTAAAACTTAGGTATTATATACCTTTACATTTTATTTGTCATGCTTGATTTTCCATATAACATGTCATGACATCATGTTTTATTTTTTATCATCTAAATGTCATGATCATGCTTAGGGTTAAGGTTTAATGTCATGTGTATTTAAATTTAATCATATGTCATGACACCATGATCATTGACCATGTTTACCTATGCTATCATTTATGTCATGATCATTCATGCATTAATTAAAATTGAGTTAAGGACAAGTGGCATGACTTGAAGTCCCATGTATAAGGGAATCAAGTAGTGTTGCCCTAGAAAATGCATGAAACCCTAGTTTAGGAGAACAAAACTCACATCTCACATCACATTGATATGTATGTGTATTAATACACTCTAGATACATGTGAGATGTCAGGAAATGAGTTAAGTTCAAGGAGCATAGTTCTTACATCTAGATGAACTCAAACTCATCTTATATTATTGTTGGATCTTTGAGAAAGCTTATGTTCAAGTCATGTACATTAAGCCCAAAGAATATGATCCAATATAAGGTTTTGAAAATATTTTAAAATCATTTTGAAAAACCTTGGTGTAGTCTATCTTTTGATAGAAGTCATTATTGATGAAGTTGATACAAAGTGAGCTAAAACATTGAAGTTTTTCTTCACTTTTGAACTTTGTGTCAATTTCACTATTTTATGGGCAAAATATTTTTCAAATATTTTTCACTCATTTTATTGGTAATAAGTATTATACATATGAAGTTTCACGATTTTTAAAGTGGCGTATAATTACTTATCAATTTTTGAAATTCGATTCTGATAACTGAAAATCGGAATTTTTAGTTATCAGTTGACTGCCATGGATGGCAGTCGACTGATGATGAGCGAAAGTTGGTTGTTTCCTAATAAAGTCGACTGTCAGACTGATTTCGGGTAAACAAGGTTGGTTTAGCCCAATTTCAGCTATGTTAGGGTTCCCTAACTGCTCCTAACCCTAGGATATGCTTTGGAAAGTATTGAAAAGGGTGAAAATTCATTGGATATAGATTAGGAGAGTTGTTAGGGTAATGTATCAATTTTAAGGTGTAGAAAGTTCAATGTTAAACTCTTAACCTTATTTTTGATAGTTTAGTGTTCCTATTGGCTTAGGGACTTCCCAAGGACATTGTTGGTGCAATGGTCAAGGGGGAGCAAGTGTTAAATATGGAAAATTTAAAATACTAAAATAAAATGGCCAAAGAATTAAGAAAATAATCCTGTAAAATTTTCGGGATTTTTAGGAATTTTTTTGGAATTTTTCTGGATTTAAACGGTGCTTGTATGGGGTATTTACGAGGATAAAATAAATAGGCTTTTGGAGGGCCTATTTGAAATATCAATTTTTGAGGGGTTAATGCGTTAACTAAAAACCTAGGGTTAACTCGAGATGACTTTTTTTTTTTATTTATTCCCGATTTCTTTCCTCCGCCGTTTCTCTTCCGCGGATCCTTTTCTTCCCCATTTCGTGTGATCGAGTTCATCCCGGTCGCCACCATCTTCGCCGACGACCAGGCTGCCGCCACTCACAGCTGCGCGCGCTCGAGCCAGCCTTGTCGATTTGCCGCCCGAGAGCTTGGGGTCGGTCGTCTCTCTGCAAGCGTTGGCGAACGCGATCGCCGACCGTTCCTTTACCGCGACGAGTTGCTCTTCCCTCTGTTGTCCGACCTCGGTGTTGCACCGCCGTCGCCGCTCGCAGCCGCCGGTGCCGACGCGAGCCTTTTCTCTTCCCCAGCGCGCCTGCAAGCACCGGATCGCTGCCCGGCGCGTTGTGCGCTCGCTGTCCACAGCCGACGACCTTCTCTGCCACTGGACCGCCACCGCGTGCTAATCTAGGGCTTGGATTTCACGAGCGATGATGGCGCTGCAGCGGGTTTTGACCAAAATCGTGACTCTCACGAGCTAGCTCAAAATCGGGGATTTAGGGCAACGACGGATCTTCTTGCTCCAGTGAACAGGGTTGAGGGAAATTGCTGCTGGAGGAAATTTTAATTGCTGGTATATATCTTAATTTACCTTTTTCTTTGCTATCAATTTCGACTCTGGGGGGGGTTTTGCCGTGGGATTGGGTGAGGCTGTGAAGGAGCTGTGACAGACTGTGTTGACTGTGAGTGAGAGGAGAGGACTCGGTTGGGTTGCTCCGGTGAATAGAACAGGAGGTGCGCTTTTGTTTGAATATGGTACACATGATAATAGGGGTTGTGCGATTGATTTCCTGTGAGGTTCGGCTGTGAGGGCTAAGATGTTCTATTTGAAATGGTTGTGAGGTTCTGATTGGGTTGATGTAGGTTGTACGACCGTAATTGGTATGTTAAGTGAGCTATGAATGGTTCAGAATGTGTATTGATCTGTGAGATAGCTATTTGGGTTTTGGTTCCATTCTGTGGATGGCGAATTGGGTGTATCGAGGTGTTGTGCTCGTATTCAGTAGATTAAGTGAATACAGGTTCGATGTAGAATTTATCTAATCGATGTTGTGTGTTTGGATTTGATGATAATTATGTTATATGCAGGTTTTGATCACGAGACAGGTCCACGGACATGAAGGTTTCACATTTCGAGCAATTTATATAAGGCGGGTATTTTGACTTGTCTTTTTGATATAGTCATGTTGATATGCTAGATAGTTATAGCTTGCAATAGTTTTCATGTTTATCTACCTTGCATGTTATTATGCCTATTTGACACATGCATTTGATCAGTTTATAGTTATACTTTCCCTGTTTTACTTGGATCATGTATATGTACCTTTTTATTGTGCATATTATTCGGATACGTATGTTAGTTGGTATTACATGCTTTAGTGTCATGCACCATCTTGCATGATTGCATGCTGGCTGGACGGGGTTCCATTATTGTTGAGCCCACAGCCAATTACATGGTCTGCACACACTGCCACTCATGGGTTAGTGGTACATCAGGAGAGTGTGTGCAGTTGCTCTGTCAGGCTCCGCTGGTCCGCTCATGGGTAGCGATGAGGCAGCGTGGTAGCGGGCAGGGATCCCTCCTCTGGTCTATGACACCGGGAGATGAGAGCTTAGCTCCCCCACTATGTTTGGGGCAGGAGGATAGGTGTACTCCGACAGCATCCTGTCCACTCAATCACTCAGGAGCAGTGATGGCAGAGTGCACAGTTGTCATAGCCCTACCCACTCGGCTTCACCATCGCGTGTGAGGCGGCTGACTGGCGTCAGGGGTAACCATGTCATATGCACGACATGTATTTTTGCACGGATTGCATTTGTATTGTGTTTGCTGCATTATTGTATTGATGCCTTGGATGTTGCATATGATTGCCATGCATACAGGATTCACATTCATATATGATGATGACTTTATCTCTTATAGTAGGGCACATGCTCCTATATCAGGGTAGGAGATTCAGGTGAGTACATTCCTTTTGCATTTATTTCTTGCTTACCATATATATGAGACTGTACTGACATGATTAGTATTGTTTGCTATATCTTGCTATTCATATCGACAAATATCCGCTAAGTTCTTTGAACTTACCCCGTGGTTTTATTTTTATTTCAGGATGAAGCTGTCAGGAGAGTCCAGTTGCCATATTTCCCCCTCGTAGTGATAGTTTATTAGTTGTTTGAGTTATGGTTTGAATTTTGTATAGAAGATATGTTTAGGCTTGGAGATGGATTTATGTACTCGTGGATTTTTGGGGTTCTTGTGGACCATTGGTCGGATATTATTTTGATTGGTTTGGTTGTATGTTCCTGCTCAGATGGAAGAAGGGGTAGGTTGATGGCCTGAGGCCTCATATTATGTATATTGTGTTGTGATTGGATTCTGGTCGTGTTGACCGATGCATAGTGGTCGTGTAGGTCTTGTATAAAAATTGGTATTGTCACCGTCTTGGGGAGATCTTTGCGGATTTTAAATGCAGCGACTCCCTCGGGGCATGACAATTTATTTGGTATCAGAGCGTAGGTTTTCGAGTTCCTTAGGGTCTTTGGGTTTATGGAGTTCGCCAAGTTTGGTAGGTTAACTGGGTATTTTCGAAGTTGTACGGATTTCCGACGATTTTTATGTTTCGGAAATTCGAGGTATTATTGACGAGGTCAATATGGGGGATTTGGCGACGACAGGACATCTCCAGACAGCTAATAGGTAAATACATTCTAGAAAATTTTCTAGATTTAGTACATATTTATATTGGTTATGTGGTGATATCATGTTTTGTCTGGTATTGTTTTAACTTGATATCTATTGGACTGTTAGATTTTTAGGTTGCTGGTTTATAGATAGCATTTGGTTATAAATTGCTATTACTGCTATACGTAGCTTGTTATCATTGTGCTAAAAATGATTAGATATTATTAGTAGATGTTTACCACTTAGGATTTGACTAGTATTAGGATTATTAGACTAGTTGAATAATATGAATAAGATGGATAAATTTGTAGAAGGTATATATATAGGTTCTTTGACTTTCTAGATCCTAGTGCATGAGGACATGATAACATTGCTTACATAGTTTAGGGTATATATAGGCATCTGATGTTTTATTTAGTATTGCCTTGACTTTGTTCTGGCATGACCCCTTTAGTTATACCCTTATTAATTTCAGCCATTGATTCCCATTAGTATGACTATGCTGTCATTTATTAGACAGTGTGTTATGTGATTATATGATTATGTGTTTTGCGGTGGATACCATGATTGGGATTAGTAGAGGTCATATGATTAGGATGCGATTAATCCTTAGAGGGTATATAATGTTGTTCATATTTATCGGCTGCCAATAATATCACCCATGTAGGGATGTATACTGAAAAGTCTATCTTTTGTATGAACATCTTTATTTTGAAATAAGAATCACATGATCATTGTTTGCATATTTTTATGGTTATGCAATATTGTCTAATACATTACTTTGTAGATAACATGGTGTGTGGTGTCACACGGGAGATCTTGTTATCGGCTCCTTGTAAAGTATAAGTAAAGGCTCACAACCGAGATGACTTTGGACAAACCATCGGAATGGTTGTAGTGTGATTTGGTATTGGTTTGTCTTGACCATAGAATCACACTAGTGCACTTTGTGTGTATTGAGCAGGACCGACACAGAGGTGATTCGATTTATTACTGACTACATAATCGAATCGGACCTCAGATATTATTTAGTACATGCTCTTAATCCCGATATAATAACGGGCACATATACTTGATACTCATCTCTTTGATTTACCAATGGGTTAGATTTATAGATTAAATCGATAGACTCGGTAAGTTGGGAGATGATATTATTTATATGATGTGCCGTTGATTATAGGAGGAAACCGTGTCCTATATATTAGGATGATGATGCCCCCTTGAGGAGCTCATAAGGTTCATCATGTAAACCCTGCAGGTGGACTTGGTCCGGCATGATGAAAAGGTTGAGTGATACTACTCAAGGAGTTAGATGTTGATTAATTAATGGCTAGTAAATTAATTAATCGACGGACATTCGAGATCTTAAACACGGGGAGAAAATGTACAAATAATATATGGAGCCCATATTGTCATATGGGGGTTGGTGAGGTAGATCAATGATGGACCTTTAGTGGATTGGATCATCATTAGTGGATCAGACTTTATGTGGGCTTGATCCATGGATGGCCAAGACCCAACTCCTCCTCATGGTCCCTAATGTAGCCCATTAACACCTCAAGATGCTTAGATCCAATGGATAGAAACAAAACACTAAGATCCATTGGTAGAGATTAAATCTCTAAGATCCGACGGTTGAGATTAAATCTCTAGATCAAACAGTTGAGATTAAATCCTAGAACCAATGGAGGAGATTAATTCATGGCTTATCCCCAAACTCTATAAAAGGTGGCATGGGGTTGGCGTGAAGAAGATCATAGAGGGAGCAAGGCTTGGCAAGAATAGGGCAATCCTAGTTGAGATAGGATTGGAATTAGGGTTAGGGTTTGGAAGCAAGGGTGGCACCAAATAAGGCAAGTTTTCCTTCTTCTTCCTTGCCTTGTGGCCAACGTCCATCAGCTATTCCAGCCCTTCCCAGCCCTTGGCCGGCGCCCAAAACACTCCCCTCTCTTCTCCTTAGGTGGTGGAAACAAGATATAGGGTTTCCCTTGGTGTCTTGGTAGTTTTCCATCATCTTCTTCTCCTTCTAGTTGGCCGGTGGCAAGAACTTCTATAGTTCTTTGTTGGTTGAGTTTTTGAAGGAGAAAAACATTGTTTCTCTTCTTCCTCTTGCTTGGGAAAAGCAAGGAAGGAAGTTTTGCGATCTAGGAGCTTTGACTTTTGGTGGATCGTCGCCCACACGACGTCCAAAAGGAGGAGGGTCATACATTAGAAGACCAAGAGGTATAACTATTCTTCTATCTCTTTTATTCATTGCTTGTGTTTGTTTTTCAAAATATAAGCATGTTATATTTCTATAAATAGGCTAAATAATACTGAGATCCCGAGTATAAACACAAAAACCGGCGATCCGGACATCGTCTATTCCGCGGCTACTCGTAGAATAGAGGATGGTCGCTTGAACAACTAGTTTGTTCAAGTGACCTCTCTAAACGAATAGCACGACGATGACTTGGTTGTCTTGGGAATCCCTTTTGTCTAGGATTACATTTTTAATCCGGGGACATCGAAGGGATCACCATGGTTAAGCAACCGAGGTGAAGGGGAAGCGAAGTTTCCCCTCACGGACTCGATAAGCTAAAACCATTAAATTGGTATGAGAGCTTCCGGGAAAAACCCTTCAATTGGTATCAGAGCCAAGGTTTCCGGTTTTGTGTGTTTAGAATTCGGTTAATTTTTATGCACTTTTCATATATTAAATGTGTCGGATAATAGTAGGATATGCGTAGTTTAACTCTTTGGTTGCAGGCATAAGATTCGACTATTATGGCATGTGTGTGTATGTGATTGTATGTGTGTAAATATTTATTTTGTTGAATCCTCGGGGTTGACGAGGCTAGTATTTAGTTTTTGTAAATTAAATACGGCATTGTTTAGCCACTCTTTATTTTATTTTACTTTTGATCTAGATTTCATGTACACTCCCTCGTGGAGTATAGGATCGATGGATGTAAATTAAAATAGGATTTAGTCTCGGCTCGGATCTTCGGATGGCTCGTACATGGCGTAGGAGGAGCGGACGAGATGGCGATGCGACAGGAGTCATATCGAAGACAAAAGCTATAATAGTTGGAAAATAATTTATTTTTCATATTTATTGCTTTTTGTTTGATATGCATGTCGTAGGCTAGGAAAATTCCTCAATTTCAAATTACTAAGTGGGAGAGGGATATTTTTATAAATTCCCGCGGTCTCCATTACAATTTGACAAGTGATGCAAACAAACTTGCGCGTCGGCTCTGAGTGCCTTCCTCCCCATCGGATGGGTTTGTTTGCGGATCACAAGGTCGAATATGGTTATAGGAAATTATCAAGGAGCGTGTGTACTTGCCCATCGTAAGGCACATAACCCAAGATAATTACCTTGGTACCGAGTAATGGTGAACACTTAGATACAAATATAAGTATCCTCCCCATCGGAGTCACTGCTTTTATTTGTAGGGCCAAAAGAGGAACCAACTATTAATTTTACTTGTCAAAAAGTTAGGTTGACAAGATAGTAAAATTAATGGCTAAAACCTCCTCTTACAAATGTAGAATTCGTATACGTCCACACGATCGTGGCATGCGATATTCTCGGTGTTTAGAGGTGTTGGTTGATTTTGAAATTTTATTGTTTGAGGAATCAATAATTTTTTGAAATCTACAGTAATGATCTATGTGATTCTTAGGATTTTCAAAAATGACTTTCAGTCCACTAACTATGATACTAAAGGAAATAAACTTACTGTACCCAAAACAATGTTGATTGGAAAAGAATCTAGATATTGTCTTATCTGCTAAAGAGTACAAGTATGCACTCTTCGAAGAATGTCCTCAAGCCATGGTTGCTCAAAAAGGTTTCTCCTTCTAAGCCGAAAAACAAGAAGAAGAAGAAACAAGGTGAAGCAAAGATGGTGGGAGGATCTCTAGGAGGAGTGAAGAAGCCGAAAGGCAAGTACTTCACTTGCAAGCAGGATGGACATTGGAAAAAGGACTGTCCCAGTCCGAAACAGAACAAAGGTATATCCTTTGGTCTAGTAGTTGAAACATGGTTAGCGGTGTTATCTACTAGCACCTGGTGTGTAGATATAGGAGTCTCTGATCATGTCTGCAATACTTTGCAGGGGTTCCAAGAAACCCGACGACTAGCTAAAGGGGAGATTACCATTTACTTGGGCAATGCTATGAAGGTGGCGGCTATTGCAGTGGGAGAAGTTTTATTTATCTTTTGAGAAAAATAAACTTTTGGTTCTTAAGAATTGCCTTTATGTACCCTTATTTAGAAAGAATTTAATTTCAGTTTCTAAATTATTTTTGGATGGATATTCTATTTCTTTTAATGACAGAGTTGTTATAAGAAGAAATAGGGACATTATCTGTTCGGGTACATTAGTAGGAAATTTGTACACACTTGAACTAAAAGCTCCCACGAGGCATATTGAAATCAATAACTCATCTTCTAATTCCAATAAGAGAAAAGAACCTTCGAAGATGAACCAAACATATCTTTGGCATCTTAGGCTTGGTCACATTAACCTAAGCAGAATTCAAAGGTTGATAGCTGATGGGCCTTTGGGTTCATTAGTGGTGGAGGATCTCCCAACCTGTGAATCTTGCTTGGAGGGTAAGATGACCAAGAGGCCTTTCAAGGCCAAGGGGTATAGAGCCAAAGATGTGTTAGAATTGGTTCATTCTGATTTGTGTGGTCCTATGTCTATCCAGGCTAGAGGTGGTTTCGAGTATTTCGTCTCTTTTATAGATGATTACTCGAGATATGGATACATTTACCTGATGCGCCGCAAGTCTGAATGTTTTGACAAGTTCAAAGAATTCAAGGCTGATGTGGAGAAACATCAAGGTAAAAGTATCAAGACACTACGATCTGATCGTGGTGGTGAGTACCTCTTGGGAGAGTTTAGGATCTACTTATCAGAGGTTGGGATTCAATCCCAATTGACTGCACCTGGCACACCCCAGCAGAACGGTGTAGCAGAGCGAAGGAATAAGACTCTTATGGAGATGGTTAGATCGATGATGAGTTATTCTGAGTTGCCAGATTCGTTCTGGGGATATGCTCTAGATACGGCGGTGTACATTCTGAACTTGGTCCCATTTAAATCAGTGCCTTCCACTCTCACAGAATTGTGGACTGGCCGAAAGCCTAGTCTAAGACATATTCGGATATGGGGGAGTCCAGCACATGTGCTGAAGGCAGATGCTGGTAAGTTGGAACCTCGTACAGAAGTATGATTGTTCGTTGGCTATCCCAGAGGAACGAAGGGTGGATTGTTTTATAGTCCTAGAGATCAGAGGGTGATCGTTAGCACGAACGCCAGATTTCTAGAGGAAGACTATGTGATGAGCCACAAGCCCAAGAGTAAAATTGTTCTGGAGGAGTTAAAAGGGGAAGTCACTTCTTTAGTACCACCGATACAAGAGGATATACCACATGTCACTGCACCACGTGTCACAGAGGATACACAGGTGATACCTCGTCGTAGTGGGAGGGTTGTGAGACAGCCTAATAGATTCATGTTCTTGAAAGAATCTTCTGATTTGGTCCCTGGCGAACATGAACCTGATCCCTGGACATATGATGAGGCAATCCAAGATAAAGATGCAGTATCTTGGCAGAGTGCAATGAATGCTGAGATTGAATCTATGGATTCAAATCAGGTCTGGGAGCTAGTAGAACCACCCGATGGTGCAAAAACCATTGGATGCAAGTGGATCTACAAAAGAAAAAGAGGAATAGATGGGAAGGTTGAGACCTTCAAAGCGAGGCTTGTTGCGAAGGGGTATACTCAGAAAGAGGGTATCGATTATGAGGAGACCTTTTCGTCGGTAGCCATGCTTAAATCTATCTGGATTCTCTTATGCATAGCAGCTCATATAGATTATGAGGTGTGGCAAATGGATGTCAAGACAGCTTTCCTTAATGGAAGTCTTGAGGAAAACATCTACATGAAGCAACCAGAGGGATTCATTGCTAAGGGCAAAGAGCATCTTGTATGTAAGCTTAATCGGTCCATTTATGGATTGAAGCAAGCTTCGAGATCTTGGAACATCCGGTTTGATGAAGTGATCCAGTCTTATGGATTTATTCAAAGTCCGGATGAGTCTTGTGTATACAAGAGATGTGACGGAAACGTAGTGGTATTTCTTGTACTATACGTAGATGACATTTTGTTGATTGGCAACAATATCAAGGTGTTATCGGACGTAAGGGTATGGTTGTCCAAACAGTTTGATATGAAGGACTTAGGAGAGGTGGGACACATCCTTGGGATCAAGGTTATAAGGGATCGCAGGAAAAGGATGTTGTGCTTATCCCAAGCTTCATACATAGACACGATTATGGAGCGTTTTAGCATGCAGAACTCCAAGAAGGGTTTTCTACCTTTCAGGCATGGAGTTCCTTTATCTAAGGAGATGTGTCCTAGATCATCTGAGGAGATAGAGGAGATGAAGGCGGTTCCTTATGCTTCGGCAGTAGGAAGCCTCATGTATGCGATGCTCTGTACGAGACCAGATATCTGCTTTGCCGTGGGCATGGTCAGCAGATATCAGAGTAATCCAGGACAGGGACATTGGACTGCGGTAAAGCATATATTGAAGTACCTGAGAAGGACTAGGGATTATATGCTGGTTTACCGAGCAGACCAATTACTCCCTGTGGGTTATACGGATTCCGACTTCCAATCTGATAGGGATAACAGTAAGTCTACCTCAGGTTTTGTGTTTACTTTGGGAGGTGGAGCCATTGTATGGAGGAGTGTTCAGCAAAAGTGCGTGGCGGACTCCACCATGGAAGCTGAGTATGTGGCGGCCTCTGAGGCAGCCAAAGAAGTTGTATGGCTCAGGAACTTCCTGATGGACTTGGATGTGATTCCTGGTTTGCCCAGAACTATCACAATTTATTGTGATAATAGTGGTGCAGTTGCAAACTCGAAGGAACCACGAGCCCATAAGGCCAGTAAACACATAGAGCGCAAGTACCACCTAATACGAGAAATCGTAAAGAGAGGAGAAGTTGTTGTGGCCAAGATTGCATCGGAGGATAACGTGGCAGATCCTTTCACTAAGGCCCTTCCAGCGAGAGCTTTTGATAGGCATGTGGAGGGAATGGGGATCAGATGTATGACACTTTGAGAACAACATAGTCTTTTAGTATAAGTGGAAGATTGTAGGGATGTATACTGAAAAGTCTATCTTTTGTATGAACATCTTTATTTTGAAATAAGAATCACATGATCATTATTTGCATATTTTTATGGTTATGCAATATTGTCTAATACGTTACTTTGTAGATAACATGGTGTGTGGTGTCACATGGGAGATCTTGTTATCGGCTCCTTGTAAAGTATAAGTAAAGGCTCACAACCGAGATGACTTTGGACAAACCATCGGAATGGTTGTAGTGTGATTTGGTATTGGTTTGTCTTGACCATAGAATCACACTAGTGCACTTTGTGTGTATTGAGCGGGGCTGACCGCAGGTGATTCGATTTATTGCTGACTACATAATCGAATCGGACCTCAGATATTATTTAGTACATGCTCTTAATCCCGATATAATAACGGGCACATATACTTGGTACTCATCTCTTTGATTTACCAATGGGCGAGATTTATAGATTAAATCGATAGACTCGGTAAGTTGAGAGATGATATTATTTATATGGTGTGTCGTTGATTATAGGAGGAAACCGTGTCCTATATATTAGGATGATGATGTCCCCTTGAGGAGCTCATAAGGTTCATCATGTAAACCCTGCAGGTGGACTTGGTCCGGCATGATGAAAAGGTTGAGTGGTACTACTCAAGGAGTTAGATGTTGATTAATTAATGGTTAGTAAATTAATTAATCGACGGACATTCGAGATCTTAAACACGGGGAGAAAATTTACAAATAATATATGGAGCTCATATTGTCATATGGGGGTTGGTGAGGTAGATCAATGATGGACCTTTAGTGGATTGGATCATCATTAGTGGATCAGACTTTATGTGGGCTTGATCCATGGGTGGCCAAGACCCAACTCCTCCTCATGGTCCCTAATGTAGCCCATTAACACCTCAAGATGCTTAGATCCAATGGATAGAAACAAAACACTAAGATCCATTGGTAGAGATTAAATCTCTAAGATCCGACGGTTGAGATTAAATCTCTAGATCCGACGGTTGAGATTAAATCCCTAGAACCAATGGAGGAGATTAATTCATGTCTTATCCCCAAAATCTATAAAAGGTGGCATGGGGTTGGCATGAAGAAGATCATAGAGAGGGAGCAAGGCTTGGGCGGCAAGAATAGGGCAATCCTAGTTGAGATAGGATTGGAATTAGGGTTAGGGTTTGGAAGCAAGGGTGGCACCAAATAAGGCAAGTTTTCCTTCTTCTTCCTTGCCTTGTGGCCAACATCCATCAGCTATTCCAGCCCTTCCCAGCCCTTGGCCGGCGCCCAAAACACTCCCCTCTCTTCTCCTTAGGTGGTGGAAACAAGATATAGGGTTTCCCTTGGTGTCTTGGTAGTTTTCCATCATCTTCTTCTCCTTCTAGTTGGCCGGCAGCAAGAACTTCTATAGTTCTTTGTTGGTTGAGTTTTTGAAGGAGAAAAACATTGTTTCTCTTCTTCCTCTTGCTTGGGAAAAGCAAGGAAGGAAGTTTTGCGATCTAGGAGCTTTGACTTTTGGTGGATCGTCGCCCACACGACGTCCAAAAGGAGGAGGGTCATACATTAGAAGACCAAGAGGTATAACTATTCTTCTATCTCTTTTATTCATTGCTTGTGTTTGTTTTTCAAAATATAAGCATGTTATATTTCTGTAAATAGGATAAATAATACTGAGATCCCGAGTATAAACACAAAAACCGGCAATCCGGACATCGTCTATTCCGCGGCTACTCGTAGAATAGAGGATGGTCGCTTGAACAACTAGTTTGTTCAAGTGACCTCTCTAAACGAATAGCACGACGATGACTTGGTTGTCTTGGGAATCCCTTTTGTCTAGGATTACATTTTTAATCCGGGGACATCGAAGGGATCACCATGGTTAAGCAACCGAGGTGAAGGGGAAGCGAAGTTTCCTCTCACGGACTCGACAAGGGAAATCCCTTCAACCCATTCGTGGTTGAGGAAAGTTAAAGTAGAGTTTCCCTAAAGGGGCTTTTGTGTATTTGAGGTCGAATAGGTCTCCCATGTATGGTTGATATAATCTACTGTAAGGTTATACTCTTGCGTTATTCGTTCAGAGTTGGTGATAATCGGATTCGTATGATGTCTGTAGCAAGATAGCTACTTTACAGGTTATGTACCCACGAGATCTGTTCGTGGTAGCATGTTGGAGCATGCACGATTGAACTGGTAGGACGGTATAATTTAGGCTTAATCCTCTTGAAGGGCTTGATAGTAGATTTGTGGTCCTTATTGGCCTGGATAGACGTTTCCTGTTAATTGGGACGAAACCCTATGAGTAATCGTCTCGACGTGGTTATTGGAGGACTTATGATTTTGATCGACCTTGATACCGATCATGTTAGAAGGGTTGGAATGCTAGATTTAATCATCTCGACTTATTTATTTATAAGTTGATGATCTTTACCGAATTTGGTAAACATTTCGTATTAGAGGTCTTGAAACCCTCGCTTGACTGCCTCAATGGGTTTAATTATAGATCGATGATCTTTGTCGACGTCAATGGTCATTTTATATTGGATGTATTGGATAACCCGAGGTTTAACAACCTAGGATAATCGACTGCTCACGCGACGTTCGCGGTAGCTCATAGATTGTTCCTTTGTATTACCTCGAGAGCCACGAGACTTTGTCGTGATATCTAGATGTGCACTGCTTGTTGCAGTGGTTGGGTTTTACGGGTATATTTATTATACTGCTGATCAGGATAGTTGCAGACTGATATTGGTACTCTGAGGGTTGGGTTACTCTAGCTTGTTCCCTGTGACTTCCATTATGTGCATTATGATTATGCACTATTGTCTATACATCCACAGAGTGGTTGTACTTATCCCCTCCTCACTTATCCTCTAGGTTAACTGATGGAGGACGTGTCATGTTGACCTACCTTCGAGTCGCTCAGAGAGTTCCTTGCCGTGCTTGTCCCACTGCATCGTCGAGATGCCGCTTTACTTACTTTATCGGTGTTGCATTTTATTATGCACTTTGGATTTTGTCGCAGTTTGATTTGGTGTCATAAAACTACTTTACTTTAATGGATATATGTTTAGTCGTGCATGCATGCAGTTATTAAAATACTAGTATTTCTATAATTGTTTCGAGGTTTTTACCAGATTTGGTCTATGTATTTCGGAATATTGTCACTAAGGGGCTCCTCTGTTATTTGGATGACGGATATGCCCCCAGGACGTGACAATTTTATTGGTTTACGATTTTGGTTTGTGGGTTTTGTGTTTCGAGGATTTGATTTCCCTTGGATTTTTGGGAGTTCTTGGGTTTTGGGACCAGACGAGCTGAAGGATATCTCTGAGCTATAGGAAAAGTATTGTCTTTAGTGGTTACTGTACTTTAATGGTTAGGAAAAGTATTGACTTAGTGAAATTGCCCCTACTCATGGTCGTGGACGAGGTCGATGACGTATTGACCTTGCGGAACCTAACGATGATTTCGGAAGTACGGACTCTTTAGAGGTGCCGACTGATGTCGAATTAGGAAGCTAGGGATTTGGCCTGCTAGCCACCAATCGGAAGGACAAGGAGTAAACCCTCAGAGAATATCAGTCCCTACTATTAGTGGTTTGGTTATGGATAGGGCGTGTATACTTACACTGGTTAAGACGATGAAAGATCGTTTTACCTTATTATAGGAGATGTTGGATGGGATATTTATCTATCCCAGAATTTCTTCCAGAGAAGATCCGGAACTCTTTGTTAAAAGAGAGATGAACCTTTGAGGTTATGCATCGATTATCGATGATAGAATGCGGTAGTTGTGGAAGGAAATGAATATCCTTCATTGTGGATAGAGGATCTATTTAGATCAGCTATAGGATACCTATATATACTCTAGGATTGATTGGTGACTAGTGTGATGATATTGTAGTGACATGGTGCCATACAATTATCATTGTCGTTGTGATGATTGTTATATCATCAGCTTAGAGTAAAGAGAATACATGAGTGTAGCGATGACAATTTCATACTTGGTATGAATTGTTTGAGCTTATGATTATCTTATTAGACTTATTGATGACTTAGTCGTCTAGGGATTTGGGAAGTCGTGTATTTTGGACACGATTGGATTAGTTGTGGTCATTGGAGTTGCGTAACTTGGTCACTGTTGATGGTGGTAGTAGGAGTTGCGCACTCGGCCACCGTAGATGGTGATTTTTCTTGGTATTGGTTTAATTATTACCATATATATGGATAGGATGCTCTAGTGGTACTACATCGCTGATTGGTTGGACTAGGAGGGTGATGAAATTTACTTGGTCTGAAGCTTGTGAAACTAGTTTCAAGGCTCAGACGATGATTGACTTTTTACGCCGGTGTTGATTAATCATGCTGGTGTGGAAGGAAGGGTAGAGTACATGGATGCATCATTTCGGGGATCGGAGCGATTCTGATGCTTTTGAATAAGATGTATCTTAAGCATACGACAATTAAAGAACTGCGAAATAAGCCGTCATATATATGACGTGGACTTAGCAGTGATTATGTTGTTTTGTAGAGGTGAGGAGCAGGAATGCTCATGGGATTTTGGCTAGCTACTATAGAGTAGCTGGAACACGAACGGTTGTAACAAGGAAGTTTGGTCGCGATAGCCTTCCATCACTTACAGAGTGTGTGGTGGAGTGGATTTTGGATAGTAGATGGACTACCGTCTCTGACTTCGAGGAGGATAATGGTTTTCGGAGTTGCATTAGTTTAAGGAACAGATGCTTCCGAAAATTCCGATTTCGGAATGGAAGTGGAAGCGTATTATTATAGATGTTGTGATGGGTTTGCCTAGGACACGTTAAGGCCATGAAGCGATTTGGGTAGTCATGGACCGACTGACCAAATCCGCGCATTTCTTAGCGATTCAGAAGACCGAACTCTTTGGATCGTTTGATAGAGTTATATATTGTCGGGATATCATCAGATTGCATGGTGTTCCTTGAGCATTATATCAGATAGAGATCCCCGATTCATGTCCCGGTTCTGGCAGAGTCTGCAGCAGGCCTTAGGCACACAGATTCTCGTTTTAGTACTGCATTCCATCCACAGATAGATGGACAGTCTGAGCGGACCATTTAGATACTAGAGGATTTGCTGGGGTCCTGTGTTATGGATTTCGGGGGCAACTGGGAGGACCAGTTGCTAGGACACATAGAGCTCAGTATGAGACAGAGTTGGTCCGTACTATCAGATGTAGGATGGCAGAGGCGCAGGATCGTCAGAAGAGTTATGCAGATCGGAGACGGAGACCTCGGGAGTTCTCTATTGGTAATCAGGTATTCTTGCGAGTCTCACCCATGAAAGGGGTGAAGAGATTTGACCTCTGTGGTAAGTTAGCTCCAAGGTACATTGGGCCTTTCGAGATTTTGGAGAGGATCGGAGCAGTCGCTTATCGACTAACGCTACCACCGTCTTTGGCTGGTATCCATGATGTGTTTCATGTGTCCATACTGAGGAAGTATGTGTCAGACTCTACGCATATTCTATCAGATGTGTCAGGTTCCATTCCACCTGATGCTACTTATGCAGAGGTTCCGGTATAGATTTTTGGATCACAAGGAACGACAATTGTGAAACAAGATTGTGCAATTTGTCAAGGTCGGGTAGAGTCACCTCACAGATGAGGATGCAACTTGGGAGCTTGAGGAAAAGATCAGAGCTCAATACCCCACTTAGTCCCTTGAGGTGTGTGACTTGTCTCCAGATATCTGAGATGGTTGTTGTGACATCTCGTACTCGTACTCATTATGCATTTGAGTAAGAAATTTGGGGACCAAATTTTTTTATAGTGGGGGAGAATGTTAAATACGGAAAATTTAAAATACTAAAATAAAATGGCCAAAGAATTAAGAAAATAATCCTGTAAATTTTTTAGGATTTTTAGGAATTTTTCTGGATTTAAACGGTGCTTGTATGGGGTATTTACGAGGATAAAATAAATAGGCTTTTGGAGGGCCTATTTGAAATATCAATTTTTGAGGGGTTAATGCGTTAACTAAAAACCTAGGGTTAACTCGAGATGACTTTTTTTTTTTTATTCCCGATTTCTTTCCTCCGCCGTTTCTCTTCCGCGAATCCTTTTCTTCCCCATTTCGTGTGATCGAGTTCATCCCGGTCGCCACCATCTTCGCCGACGACCAGGCTGCCGCCACTCACAGCCGCGCGCGCTCGAGCCAGCCTTGTCGATTTGCCGCCCGAGAGCTTGGGGTCGGCCGTCTCTCTGCAAGCGTCGGCGAACGCGATCGCCGACCGTTCCTTTGTCGCGACGAGTTGCTCTTCCCTCTGTTGTCCGACCTCGGTGTTGCACTGTCGTCGCCGCTCGCAGCCGCCGGCGCCGACGTGAGCCTTTTCTCTTCCCCAGCGCGCCTGCAAGCACCGGATCGCTGTCCGATGCGTTGTGCGCTCGCTATCCACAGCCGACGGCCTTCTCTGCCACTGGACCGCCACCGCGTGCTAATCTAGGGCTTGGATTTACGAGCAGGCGGCGATGGCAGCGTGGGTTTTGACCAGAAACTATGACTCTCTGCCGGAGCTAGCTCAAAATCGGGGATTTAGGGCAATGACGGATCTTCTTGCTCCGGTGAACAGGGTTGAGGGAAATTGCTGCTGGAGGAAATTTTAATTGCTGGTATATATCTTAATTTACCTTTTTCTTTGCTGTCAATTTCGACTCTGGGGGGGTTTTGCCGTGTGATTGGGTGAGGCTGTGAAGGAGCTGTGACAGACTATGTTGGCTGTGAGTGAGAGGAGAGGACTCGGTTGGGTTGCTCCGGTGAATAGAACAGGAGGTGCGCTTTTGTTTGAATATGGTACACATGATAATAGGAGCTGTGGGATTGATTTCCTGTGAGGTTCGGCTGTGAGGGCTAAGATGTTCTATTTGAAATGGTTGTGAGGTTCTGATTGGGTTGATGTAGGTTGTACGACCGTAATTGGTATGTTAAGTGAGCTATGAATGGTTCAAAATGTGTATTGATCTGTGAGATAGCTATTTGGGTTTTGGTTCCATTCTGTGGATGGCAAATTGGGTGTATCGAGGTGTTGTGCTCGTATTCAGTAGATTAAGTGAATACAGGTTCGATGTAGAATTTATCTAATCGATGTCATGTGTTTGGATTTGATGATAATTATGTTATATGCAGGTTTTGATCACGAGACAGGTCCACGGACATGAAGGTTTCACATTTCGAGCAATTTATATAAGGCGGGTATTTTGACTTGTCTTTTTGATATAGTCATGTTGATATGCTAGATAGTTATAGCTTGCAATAGTTTTCATGTTTATCTACGTTGCATGTTATTATGCCTATTTGACACATGCATTTGATCAGTTTATAGTTATACTTTTCCTGTTTTACTTGGATCATATATATGTACCTTTTTATTGTGCATATTATTCGGATACGTATGTTAGTTGGTATTACATGCTTTAGTGTCATGCACCATCTTGCATGATTGCATGCTGGCTGGACGGGGTTCCATTATTGTTGAGCCCGCAGCCAGTTACATGGTCTGCACACACTGTCACTCATGGGTTAGTGGTACATCAGGAGGGTGTGTGCAGTTGCTCTGTCAGGCTCCGCTGGTCCGCTCATGGGTAGCGATGAGGCAGCGTGGTAGCGGGCAGGGATCCCTCCTCTGGTCTATGACACCGGGAGATGAGAGCTTAGCTCCCCCACTATGTTTGGGGCAGGAGGATAGGTGTACTCCGACAGCATCCTGTCCACTCAGTCACTCAGGAGCAGGGATGGCAGAGTGCACAGTTGTCATAGCCCTACCCACTCGGCTTCACCATCGCGTGTGAGGCGGCTGACTGGCGTCAGGAGTGACCATGTCATATGCACGACATGCATTTTTGCACGGATTGCATTTGTATTGTGTTTGCTGCATTATTGTATTGATGCCTTAGATGTTGCATATGATTGCCATGCATACAGGATTCACATTCATATATGATGATGACTTTATCTCTTATAGTAGGGCACATGCTCCTATATCAGGGTAGGAGGTTCAGGTGAGTACAATCCTTTTGCATTTATTTCTTGCTTACCATATATATGAGACTGTACTGACATGATTAGTATTGTTTGTTATATCTTGCTATTCATATCGACAAATATCCGCTAAGTTCTTTGAACTTACCCCGTGGTTTTATTTTTATTTCAGGATGAAGCTGTCAGGAGAGTCCAGTTGCCATATTTCCCCCTCGTAGTGACAGTTTATTAGTTGTTTGAGTTATGGTTTGAATTTTGTATAGAAGATATGTTTAGGCTTGGAGATGGATTTATGTACTCGTGGATTTTTGAGGTTCTTGTGTACCATTGGTCGGATATTATTTTGATTGGTTTGGTTGTATGTTCCTGCTCAGATGGCAGAAGGGGTAGGTTGATGGCCTGAGGCCTCATATTATGTATATTGTGTTGTGATTGGATTCCGGTCGTGTTGACCGATGTATAGTGGCCGTGTAGGTCTTGTATAAAAATTGGTATTGTCACCCGTACTGGGGAGATGCTGCCAGATTTTCGTCTGGCGGGGACTCCCTCGGGGCGTGACAGCAAGCCTTTAGGGGGAGGTATCTATCATGGGATGATGGATGTTATTTTTCCTCATGGGGGGAAAATGGAAAATTGAGATACCCAATTTGGTTACCAGGATCACTTGGTTACCAGGATTCATAAACTTTAGTACTTAGCCTGGAGGTCTAGAGTTCGAATCCTGGGGAAGGCAAAAACCCACTTCCAGGGGTGGGAAGACCAGGTGAGTAACGACGGGCCAACAGGGGCGACGGTCGTCGACCAATAGGGGTCGTCGAATTCCGCCAACAGGGGCGACGGTCGTTGACCAATAGGGGTCACCGAATTCCGCCAACGAGGCTCGTTCTGATAAAAAAGGCGCTTTTATTGTAACGGCCGCCCTATTATTGGCACTGGCTATTGGCGAATTGGCGATATTGGTCGACGGCCGCGCCTGTTGGCTGCCGTTCACACTGGTCTTCCACACAGAAGTTTACCCCAGAGAACTCTGACTACTAAAGTTTATGAATCCTGGTAACCAAGTGATCCTTGATCACTTGGTTACCAGGATTCATAAACTTTAGTACTTAGCCTGGAGGTCTAGAGTTCGAATCCTGGGGAAGGCAAAAACCCACTTCCAGGGGTGGGAAGTCCAGGTGAGTAACGACGGGCCAACAGGGGCGACGGTCGTCGACCAATAGGGGTCGCCGAATTCCACCAACAGGGGCGACGGTCGTTGACCAATAGGGGTCACCGAATTCCGCCAACAGGGGCCCGGTCGTTACATGGAAAGTCCAACATGGGTTGGCAAGGGAAAGTCCAAGCTTGAGTCTTGGCATTTGGAAAGTACAAGGGGAATATTGGCGGCATAAAGTCCAAGCGGGAGTCTTGGTGGCATAAGTCTAATGGTTGGCGGCGTAAAGTCCAAGCGGAAGTCTTGGCAGCGTAAGTCCAATGTGCCTTGGTGGTGTATACACCATTAGCATGACAATAGCCGA
Organism: Wurfbainia villosa; assembly: GCA_025175895.1. NCBI lineage: Eukaryota > Viridiplantae > Streptophyta > Magnoliopsida > Zingiberales > Zingiberaceae > Wurfbainia > Wurfbainia villosa. The sequence goes on from CM045992.1 coordinate 3,745,813, forward strand.
TAGAAGCACCTGAAGGCTAGCATATGGATGAACAAGTCATGGATGACTTGGAGGGATCCGATAGGCGCGAGGCTGACGGAGGTGACTAGAAGGCTTAGGTCTAGGCTACGGATGGTCTAGCAAGTATGGGGGCACCATACTTGGGTTAAAACCTCATGTTTGAGGTGTATCAGTCGACTGGGACTATGGTCAGTCGACTGATGGGAGTCAACTAGGGTTTGACTGCAGGAAATGGCCTAGCAGTCGACTGATGGCCTAAGTAGTCGACTGATATGAAGATCAATCGATTGCTCATCAGGATGTCGAGCACAGAATGCACTTCAGTCGAGTGATTGGCATGAACACTCGACTGATTGAGACATCAGTCGACTGATGATATATCCGTTGAACTTATCCGACGTGTTTCATACCGTTGTGAGACAACGGCTACAGGGGCAGTCGACTGATGGTCTCGATCAGTCGACTGTTAGGCAAAATCCAGCCCAAGGAGCAGCTTTAAAGGGAGCTCGTGGAGGAAGGATTTGGCATCGGTTCTTGGACGTGTTTGGGGCGAGTTGTTGCTGCAAATCAGGGTCTCCAAGTGCAATTCAAGCAACTAAAGATCAAGCAATCAAAAGAGCATTTGTAAAGTGTTTTTCCTTTACTTGTAGTGTATTTCATATTTGTATTTGCTTGTATCTATCCGTTTATTGTTGTAAACACTTGTACGAGGTTTCTCCGCCTCCGACGTGTTGTCGAGAAGGAGTTCTATTAGTGGTGTTGTCATCACCCGAGCTTGTAGAACTCAATTCGTGGAGTAGGAATCATTCGGTTCCGAACCACATTACATCTTGTGTTGTGATCGTGCTTGTATTTATTTTCATTGTATATTTTGTATTTTCGCTGCGCACTAATCAATTTGTAGCAAGAACGATCGAATTCTACCATCAACGTCGAATCGCTATTCACCCCCCCCCTCTAGCAGTCACGAACGTTCCTACAATATTCATTCTCCAGGTGACACATTGTAAAATACGAAAAAAAAAAAAAAAATTAACCCTTTAATTAATTGGGTTTAATTAGTGGACTAATTGGGTTGATTAGCTAAATGGGCTAATGGGGTTAATTATCTTGTTGGGCTGAAATTGGACTTGATTGAAATTGGGCTTGGGCTGATTGGGCCGAATGGGCTGAGCTGAACCCAAATCGGGTTAGGGTTGGGATTTGGTTGGGTTAACCGAATCACCCGAACCGCTTGTAAATCACCCAAATCAGATCGCGGAAACCATTTTTCTTCGCGATCGCCGTCTTCCCTTCTCCGCGATTCTCTTCCTCTCTTCACAGCACGATGCCCGTTCGTCCGTCGCGAGCCTTCTCCCAAGCCTGAGATCGAGCGCAGCTCCTCGCCGTCGCCACACCCGAGGGGTGCCGCCGCATCGTCGGTGGCTAAGCTAGCCATCCCGCGATCCCCGATTCCTTTTGCTCCGCTCGACCGCGCAGCTTCTCGTCGCCGGCACCTCCTCATCCTCGTCGCCGCCGCTCTTTCTCCCGATTCCACACCGAGCTCCAACCAACTCCTTCAATCGAGCTCTTCTCTTCTGTCAAGGGTTGCCATCGCACTGTCGCTGAAGCGACTCGTCAGTCGCCAAGTCGTCGAGCATCTGCAGCAGTCAGCCCGATGATCTACCACCGCCGACGCTCGAGCTCAGCTCGCCCCGTCGCCCCGTCGCAACATATGAACACCACGAGCTCTGTTCTGCAGCGAGGTTGGTCTCGTGGTGTTGCTCTCCGTTTCTGCCACTGCCGTCACCGGATTTCCTCGTGCAAGTGTTTTTGGAGCTGTGATTTCTCTGGTGAACTGGGCAGCTAGGGGGAAAACGATTGTCGGTGGAGAATTGAGCTCGGTAAGTTTGGTTTGCTTTATGAATTGGCTGTAGATTATGTGTATTCGTGATGTGTCGATAGCTTCACAGCAACCTCCAGCATCATCCATACAGTTGTTGCGATTCCCCTATTTTTGTGAGCTTAATCAGGTTGTGACAGTGGGATTGCTTGTTTCTAATCTCGCCAATTAACCAAGTGTCGTGGTTCATATGGTTGTGAGGATTAAAAGAATTGAGTTTCTTGTAAATCCAGTTGGTGATGGATTGGGAAGGAAGGTAATATAAGTAATGATCCGGATCTGGTGTGTTAACTTGTAATTTTAGGTGATGAAGATGATATGAGTAGGGCTTTCCTTATTGGAATTGATTATGCAGATTGATACCCTAAGCTATGATCAAGATGTTGTGCAGTGGAAGCTAAACTTGGTGGATTTTGGATTTGGAATACTTTAGGAAGGTATACTATATCTGTAGATGATGTTGTAGTTAATTGTTGATTATTAGTTGTGAACGTAGTAGATGTATGTACTTGCTAATTAAATTGGTGGGTATGTTCATGATGTTAAGGTGTATCAGATAATCGAGTTTCTAACTTGTATTCGAGGAAAGAATGTGGATATAGAAATGTAGTAGTTAACCTGTATATTTGTTAGGTGTTAGAACTTAACTGTAGTTGCCATTATATGCAGGTTTGGGATACGAAGCAGGTCCACGACCGGGAGGATTATTCGAGCTTCGTATCAGGTGGGTAATATCTACCTGGTCCGGTAGTTTTGATCAATTCCAGTGCATGATCTTGGATATATATGTTTATACCTGTTTACCTTAAATCCACTCATGTTAATCATATGCTTGTACTGCCTTGACCTTTGAGATATAAACTCTGGTACTTCATTGATTATCTAGCTCAGATAGGAACTATAAACCCTATTATGTATTAGCTGATGGATGTTCAGTAAGTACAGGTGGTTAGGGTTATCTTTGTGACTTCAGATTGGGTTACTGTATTACATCACTAGGGTTAGGTGATGGTTTGGATTATGGAGTCGATTGTTATATCATATCCGTATTAGTGGTACATTTATGATGGATCTAGTTGTCTGTGCATAGATAATTGTATGGTTGCCGGATGTGACCAGGGACTAGAAGTCCTAGTGTGATGGTATATACATTAGGGATTGTATGCTGTATGGTTATATGGATGGTCGATTGTATATCGCTTGACTAGAGGTCTTAGTGTGTCGCATCAGATGAGTATGACTCTTTATGCGATAGAGAGAGTCTTATGGATTGTAGTCCTTGCATAGTTGACTTTTAGTTGACCAGGACTCCCAGTGGGATAGGGAGTGTCGCGAGGATACATGTATGGAGCTATGCATCATCACATTGCATGCATCTTTGTGACCGGTCTCCCTTGTGGATTGAGACAAGTCGTCAGTCATCCTGCCTCCCCGGCCACTCGGGGTAGTGGTAGCAGGGTTGAGGGCAGAGCATTGGATGTGCCGCGCTTGACCACTAGGGATGGTGGTAGTGGAGATCGCTATGCGAGTGGTGTGCTCGCCCACTATAGGCAGTGGTTGTGTGAGTCTTTGTTGTCTGTGTGCGGCGTTTGTCTACTCATGGGTAGGGACGTGGCTTGCGTGAGGGCCCCTAGGAGTAGTTAGCTTTTTACGCTTATACACTACTCAGTCATACTACCCAACTCGGCCACTCGAGAGTGGTGGCAGCTGGAGTCGGGCTAGTTGTCATTTGTCGTGCCACCCTGGCCACTCTGGGGTCGTGGTTGGACGGGTCCGCAGACAGTGACCATGCATATGCATTGCTGATATATATGTATGCATGTATTTGATATATGTTTTACATATGCCTGTGAGATGCTGCATTTGATTGAGCTATGATTGTTGCACATGCTTGTACATCATGATACATGTCATTTGCATTTTATTTACTGCTATGTGTTGAGCATGATACATGCGTTGATTCAGACTGTTATATGCATTTGATTAGCATCATGTCATTGTGTGGTACAGACCGGGTTATTATACAGGTGATCATATACTGTTCATATGTCTGAGTATTGGTCAGGTATGGGATTGACCTGGTACATTATATGGGTTATGTTATGGTATATCTGTCAGGATGATATAGCTTATGGTGTTGCAGACCGTCAGGTACGTTGGTACATTACTTTATGTTCAGTTGATCAGTTTAGTATATACATTGCGTATGACTTTACTGTAGTTACTTGTTATTAGAGTTGGATAGGACTGTATGTCTATTGGACTCATGCTGTATACCTGTAGATCTTCACATGTATACTTGTAGATCTATCCTTATATGTTGTTCATGCACTTTCTATATATTACCCCTGAGTTTATACTCACCACCCCTGGACCTTGGGCTTCCTGTCGCCCAGATAACAGGTAGAAGATTTCTTGGACGTTCGGAGCTCCACCAGCTGATCTCATCTCACACCGGACGAATGGACCTATTTTCCGTATTGTTGTATTACTATGGATTGTCGTTTTGTGGTTTTAACTTGTATTGTTTCCGTATCTGTGATATACGGACGTATTGTATGTATTTGGCTTTCGCTGTTGCTTCTATTATGTTTCTTGTTGTGTCAAGTCACTCCGGAGTGCACAGTTGGGTCATTGTATCTTGTTGATCTGTTTGTATTGTTTCCGCTGTGTTTATTATGTTTGATATGATGATATCTGCGTATATCATATTGTTGTTGTGGGCCTACGGGCCTTGTATTAACCCGATATGTTGCCACGTACAGGGGAGATGCCGTCCGTTTGTTTTTCGGCACGGCATACTCTCGGGGCGTGACACACATAACCTTTCTTCAAGTGGTACAAAACCACTCTCTTGGTGGTACACAACTATTCTTTTGGATATATTCATGTCTTGCTATTTATCCAGATTAAATAATCTCCATTTACATCATTATGAACATCTCTAATCCTTCATAATGATCATCGTGTCAAGAGAATGTTCCATATTCTCAATATTCATAATCATTTCTATATATAATAGAAATGGGTCGACCAACGAATAACATCAAAAGATGTAAATCTATTTAACCTACCTTTTTAGCTCGAATCCATTCATTTTAATCAGTGCTTTCCTAGTCATATTTTATAGACTGAATCATTCATAGTCAATAGGTTTACATACTAAAGTAGCAGACCCTAATTAAAACTTCAAGTATACAGCTAATAGTCACTCAGGGCAAATGTTGAGATCAACATATAATCTCAAAGGGCTCTCATAATAGAGAAGAATGTTGGTGCATTCGACCCAGGTCACGATTGACCTAACTCGAGTTTGACTCGAGCGATATTTTGATGTTCGACAAAAACATATGACAATGTGATTGTCATGGTAAAGTCCAAGTCATGGGTACTTGGCATGGAAAGTCCAAGTGGAACACTTGGCATTGAGAAAGTCCAAGTCTTGAGTACTTGGCATGTAAAGTCCAAGCATGGGTCTTGGTAAGGGAAAGTCCAACATGGGTTGGCAAGGAAAGTCCAAGCATGAGTCTTGGAAAGGGAAAGTCCAAGCTTGAGTCTTAGCATTTGGAAAGTCCAAGGGGAATATTGGCAGCGTAAAGTCCAAGGGTGGAGTCTTGGCAGCATAAGTCCAATGGTTGGCGGCGTAAAGTCCAAGCGAAAGTTTTGGCAGCATAAGTCCAATGTGCCTTGGCAGTGTAGACACCGTTAGCATGACAATAGTCGATGGAAGCACCTGAAGGCTAGCGTATGGATGAACAAGTCATGGATGACTTGGAGGGATCAGATAGGCGTCCGATTGATGGAGGTGGCTAGAAGGCTTAGGTCTAGGCTACGGGTTATCTAGCAAGTATGGGGGCACCATACTTGGGTTAAAACCTCATGTTTGAGGTGTATCAGTCGACTGATGGGAGTCAACTAGGGTTTGACTGCGGGAAGTGTCCTGGCAGTCGACTGCTGGCTCGAGCAGTCGACTGATCTTGTGATCAGTCGACTGATGGTCAGGGTTTCTGGCACAGAAGGGTCTCCAATCGAGTGATCGACCCAAACACTCGACTGAATGAGCCATTAGTCGACTGATGGTATATACGTTGGGTGAGACAAGCGGCTACGAGAGCGATCGTGATAGTCCCGATCGATCATTGCTAGGCGAAATCCAGCCCAAGGAGAAGCTTTAAATGGAGCTCATGAAGAAGGGATTTGACAATGGTTATTTAAGGAGTTTTGGGGTGAATTGCTAGTGTAATTCAGGGTCTCCAAGTGCAACTCAACCAACCAAACAAGAAAGCTTCCAAAAGATCAATTGTAAAGTTTTCTTTGCATTTCTTTTGTTGTATTTACTTGTATTTGCTTGTTGTATTTCATATTACTGGTGTAATCAATTGTACGAGGTTTCTCCTCCTCCGAATTATTCCGAGAAGGAGTATTTGTGATTAGTGGTGTGTGTTTGCATTGCTAGGGCTTTTAGAGCTCAATCCGTGGAGTAGGAACCATTCGATTTTGAACTACGTTATATCGTTGTGTAATTGTGTGCTTGTCTTTTGTTATTGCTTTTTATTATTATTCCGCTGCACACTAACCGAATTGTAGCAAGCACGCGATCGCGATCGAATTCCTCCATCTACGACGAACGACGCTATTCACCCCCCCCCCTCTAGCGGTCACGAGATCCCCTACAATTGGTATCAGAGCGGGTCGCTCTTCACCGGCTTCACATCCGAGGGAAGAACAATTGGGTTGAGACATCAACACCCCAATTCCATACACCTTCTATGGACAAGAAGGGTTTAGGCAATGGAGGGCATGGATCGAAGAATTAATTATGATGAAGGACTTTGAAGATTGGTCCACCTTGATGGATGGGTTTGATTTTCCAAGAGGGCCAAAAGGAGGATTCCTAAAGATGAAGAAATGGACCGAGGAACAACTCCAAGAGTTCAAGAGAAATCAAAAGGTAATAAAATTTTTGGTTGAATTAATACCTAACAATGTTGTGTCCAAGTTAGGTGAATACAAGGATGCAAATGAATTTTGGAGTGAATTGGCTAAGCTCCATGAAGAACCATCCATGGCTCAAGTTGAGAGAGAGCCTGAAGAAGAAGAAAGTTCTTCCTCACAAGAAAGTGAGGAGTCGGAAGTTGAAGAGGAGTCAACTTCTAGATCAGTGGAAGAGAAGGTGGAAGAAGTAGAAGAAGCCTCCACCTCTTGGATTGAGGGGGAGGAGAGAATTTCCACTCCGGAGCATGATCAAGAGGAAGCATCCACTTCCGGTCAAAAAGATGAACAATCTCAAGAGGCTTCCACCACGGACCTAGGTAACTCGAGCATGCCAATTAAAAGTAAAATTCATATAATATGCTTTGAGTGTAGGGAATCCGGGCACTACAAGAGTAAGTGCCCGAAAAGAGTAAAGAAAGCTCCTCCGGCACCAAAAGTCAACGAAAAAGTCAAGGATGTCGGTGTCCCCATCAAGAAGAGCAAGGAGCACGTGGTGTGTTTCAAATGCCAACAACCGGGATACTGTAGGAGCCAATGTCCTAGGAGAAAGGAATGAGCATCACATGTAGGGGGAGCCTTTAAGGCAAACCCTAAGGTATATTTTAATAATGCACCTTCAACTTATGTTAAAAAGCATGCTAGGAGTTATGTTAATAATCTTGCTATTTCTCATGAACAAAAACATGCTAGTAGAAATAATAGATTTTATTGTCTAGGTGCTAAGAGTGTCAACCTTAGGAATAAGGAAAATTTTGGGACTAATATCCCTAAAAATGTTTTACCTGAGGCAAGTATTAGGAAAATTAAGAACCACCTAGGTTTTAATCCTAAATGGACTAGGCATATGCCTAGGAATGGTAATGCTCAAAGATTAAACAAAAATTCAAAAATTGGGCAATTAGAGCAAGAAAATCAAGCCTTGAGGTCAAGGCTTGAAAAACTTGAAAAGACCCTTGCAAAGATGCAAAATTCAATTATAGGGTCAAATGATCAAAAATCTAGGTCTAAGAGTCAAGGTCTAGGTCTTAAAAAGCAAGGTCCCACCAAGGGCAAGAAAGGTTTGGGTCACAAACCTAAGCCTAAGGAGACCTACCATAATGTTCCATTCGATTATGAAACACAACCTAGGTCTAGAAAAACCAAGGTTACTAGGGAAGTCATCCCTAAGGGTAACCAAGGTGTGTGCCTAGTGGCTAGGGTTTCAAGGAAATCTAGGGAGGCCACTAAGAAGGTTACAAGGGGAGTCACCCCTAGAGTTAACCTAGGCAAGACCCAAATGACCAAGGCTACCAAGCTTAGGAGGGTCATTAGGAAAGTATCTAGGGAAGTTATCCCTAAGGAATACCTAATTAACCCAAGGAGCTCAAATAGGTTTTGGGTCCCTAAAAGCGTGATCAATTCACGCTAGATGGGTTTAAGTATGTCAACTTTAAATGGATGGGCAGTTAACCTAACCATGGTAAAGGTGACACTTTAGGTTATTTTCAAGGTTATGGATACCTTGGAAATAGGTTTGAGTGTTAAATCCTAAAGAAGTTTAGGATGTGCCAATATATTTTTGAAATTATGAAAAATCAATCAAATTGACACAATTTAGGTTTCGAGGTCTTAGTGTGTCATTTTGGATTTTTGGCACACTTTGGGAGATAAGTAACAATATGGCAAAACGGACTTAATAATAACAAATGACAATTAACTTTAAATTTTAGGTATTATATACTTTTATATTTTATTTGTCATGATTTGTTTATCATATAACATGTAATGACATCATATGTATTTTTAATTATCTAATATGTCATGATCATGCTTAGGATTTAGGTTTTAATGTCATGTATGCTTAGATTTCATCATATGTTATGACATCATGATCATTGGTCATGCTTAATTATGTTATTATTTATGCCATGATCATACTTCATGCATTTAAGTTAATGAAAATTGATTTAAGAACTATGACATGACTTGAAGTCCATGTATAAGGGAATTAAGTAGGGTTGCCTTAGAAAATGCATGAAATCTTAGATTAGGAGAACAAAACTCACATCTCACAATCACATTGACTTGTGTGTGTTTTATACACCCTAGATACATGTGAAAGGCTAGGATATGAGTTAAGTTTAAGGTGCATAGTTTTTGCATCTAGATGAACTAAAACTCATCTTATGTTATTAATGGATCATTGGGAAAGCTTATGTTCAAGTCATGTACATTAAGCCCAAGGAATATGATCCAATATAAGTTTTTAAAAATATTTTAAAATCATTTTAGAAAACTTTGGCGAAGTCTATCTTTTGATAGCAATCACCATTGATGAAGTTGATACAAAATAGGCTCAAACATTGAAGTTTTTCTTCACTTTTGAACTTTGTATCAATTTCACTATTTTATGGGTAAAATATTTTTCAAACATTTTTCACCCATTTTACTTGTCATAAGTATTATACGTATGAAGTTTCACTATTTTTCAAATTACGTATAATTACTTATGTATTTCTGAAATTCTAATCTGAAATCTAAAATCTGCATTTCGCATATATCAGTCGACTGATGATGATGGCCCGTCGATTATTTCCTGATAAAGTCGACTGCCAATGCTGATTTCGGAAAAACAAGGTATGTTTAGCTCGTTTTCAGCTATGTTAGGGTTCCCTAACCACTCCTAACCCTAGGATATGCTTTGGGAAGCATTATAAAGGGTGAAAATCCATTGGATATGGATTATAAGAGTTGTTAGGGTGATGTATCAAATTTAAGGTGTGAGAAAGTTCAATGTTGAACTTTGAACCTTATTTTTGATGGTTTAGAGTTCCTATTGGCTTAGGGACTTCCCAAGGACATTGTTGGTGCAATGGTCAAGGGGGAGAAAGCCTTTAGGGAGAGGTATCCATCATGGGATGATGGTTGTGTTCTTCCTCATGAGGGGGAGAATTAATGGGAATTTGAGATACCCAATTTGGAAATTGGGAGAGTTAATTTATAGGAGTGTCTCTCTTGAGTGATATGAGACTTATCACTAGGAAGATTGTAGGCATCCTAGATGTTTTTGGACCAAGGGGGAGATTGTAAGATCTCATTGGATATGAGACATTGACCTTCTTGGGTGAACCTTTTTTATGTATGTCAAAAAGGGGAAGAAAGGTAAAATTACCAATTTGGGACAATTAGTAAGGGAATTTGAGTTAGGGGCCTAACTCAAGGGTGTTTTTGTCAAAAATCAAAAATGGGGAGATTATTGGTACAATCGGCCCAGGTTACGATTGACCTAACTCGAGTTTGACTCGAGCGATGTTTTGATGTTCGACAAAAACATATGACAATGTGATTGTCATGGTAAAGTCCAAGTCATGGGTACTTGGCATGGAAAGTCCAAGTGGGACACTTGGCATTGGGAAAGTCCAAGTCTTGAGTACTTGGCATGTAAAGTCCAAGCATGGGTCTTGGCAAGGGAAAGTCCAACATGGGTTGGTAAGGAAAGTCCAAGCATGGGTCTTGGCAAGGGAAAGTCCAAGTCTTGAGTACTTGGCATGGAAAGTCCAACATGGGTTGGCAAGGGAACGTCCAAGCTTGAGTCTTGGAATTTGGAAAGTCCAAGAGAAATATTGGCGGCATAAAGTCCAAGGGTGGAGTCTTGGCAGCATAAGTCCAATGGTTGGCGGCATAAAGTCCAAGCGGGAGTCTTGGCAGCATAAGTCCAATATGCCTTGGCAGTGTAGACACCGTTAGCATAACAATAGCTGATGGAAGCACTTGAAGGCTAGCTTATGGATGAACAAGTCATGGATGACTTGGAGGGATCCGATAGGCGTGAGGCTGATGGAGGTGGCTAGAAGGCTTAGGTCTAGGCTACGGGTTGTCTAGCAAGTATGGGGCACCATACTTGGGTTAAAACCTCATGTTTGAGGTGTATCAGTCGACTGGGACCATGGGTCAGTTGACTGATGGTAGTCAACTAGGGTTTGACTGTGGGAAGTGCCCTGAAAATTGACTACCATAGTTGGGCAGTCGACTGCTGGTCGGGGTTTTGGGCACAGAAGGCTCTCCAGTCGAGTGATCGGCCCGAACACTTGACTGATTGAGCCATTAGTCGACTGATGGGTATGATCAGTTGACTAATGGTGTGTCCGTTGGACTTATCCGACGTGTTTCATGCCATTGTGAGACAATGGCTACAGGGACAGTCGACTGATGGTCCCGATCAGTTGACTGCTAGGCAGAATCCAACCCAAGGAGAAGCTTTAAATGGAGCTCGTGAAGGAGGGATTTGGCAATGGTTCTTTAAGGAGTTTTGGGGCGAATTGCTGGTGTAATTCAGGGTCTCCAAGTGCAACTCAACCAACCAAACAAGCAAGCTTCCAAAAGATCGATTGTAAAGTTTTGTTTGCATTTCTTTTGTTGTATTTACTTGTATTTGCTTATTGTATTTCGTATTACTGGTGTAATCAATTGTACGAGGTTTCTCCACCTCCGGATTGTTCCGAGAAGGAGTATTTGTGATTAGTGGTGTGTGTTTGCATTGCTAGGGCTTTTAGAGCCCAATCCGTGGAGTAGAAACCATTCGATTCCGAACCACGTTATATCGTTGTGTGTGTGCTTGTCTTTTGTTATTGTTTTTTATTATTATTCCGCTGCGCACTAACCGAATTGTAGCAAGCACGCAATCGCGATCGAATTCCTCCATCTACGATGAACGACGCTATTAACCCCTCCCCCCTCTAGCGATCACGAGATCCCCTATAAAGAAGGGATCCATTCTCCTACTACCCTTATTGTCGCCTTAGCACATGTGGTATAAATCACTTGCTATGATGTTATCCTCTTTACTAATAAAGAGCGTATATTTTCCTCAAATCAATATCGTACAGATTTCAATCTAGACATTCCCAATGTGTAATCCAGAATTTAACATATGAATTCTAATCTGGCTCAAAATAGGTATAGTAAATGGCGAGATCATTTACTTCGATCATTGCCCTATAAATGATCTCTTCTTGATACAAATATCAAGGCGACTCCAGCTTATAGGTATGTCTTCCTATACATATATCTTTACAAGCTATTCTATAAGCAATGATCTTACCTCTATTCCTACTTAACAAATAGAGATGATTATCCATGTGAGAGGACCAATCACAATCTGCCAACATGCTTACTGAGATCTTATCAGAATATAACATAAAGCATATACTGAATAGATTATGACATTTCATACAAGCAAATTACAATATCTAATTACCAATTACAACATTATTACATTCTTCGAAGTCCTATAGACCATGCTTATAAAATGACTCTTTAATCATTGGCTTAGTAAAATGATCTGCAAGCATAGCACGTGTAGGGATATACTCAAGAATCACCTTCTTTTTAGTAACAATATCCCTAACAAAGTTGTACTTTATAGCTATGTGCTTGCCCTTGTTGTGATATTTGAGATCCTTTGAAAAAGCTATAACACCTTGACTATCACAATAGACAATAATCGAACTCCCACTGTCCTCAGCAATCTTTAGATGCTTTAAGAACCTTCTTAACTAGACTGCTTCTTGTACAGTTACTGAATATGTCACATATTCAGCTTCCATTGTTGATAAGGTTACACAAATATGTGTCTTGCTATTCTAGGAGATGGCGGCACCATTCAGTAAGAACGCATGACCTGATGTGAATTTCCTATCATCCAGGTCCCCATCCCAATCTATATCTGAATAACCCTTCAGGCTCATATATGATCCTTGAAAATGGAGACAATAATCTATTGTTGCTTTTAGATATTTGAATATTCTCTTCATCGCCTTCCAGTTTCTCGGTCATGGATTTGATTGAAACTGACTAACTAAGCCAAAAATATAATTGATATCGAGACGAGTACACAACATAGTGTACATCAAACTACCAAGAGCACTGACATATAATTTTTTATTCATCTCGGCTATTTCCTCAAGAGTCTTGGGACTCATACTCTTGCTCAGAATAGTACCTTTCACAATAGGTGGTTGTTCATTGTTGGAATCAGACATGTTGAAATGTTGTAACATCTTATTTATATAAGACTCTTGAGAAAGACCAAAAGTCATTTAGATCAATCTCTTACAATTTTAACACCTAAGATGTATTCAACTTCTCCCATATCCATTATGTCAAACTATGATGAAAGTCAGTCTTTGACTTCTATCACAACCCCTATGTCATTTCTTACTATCAGCAGATCATCAACATATAATGATAAAATTGTTATGTTTAAGAGGTGTCCTAAGGCAATCGCTTTATGGTTATTTATTTGATAAATAAAGATTCACTATTTGAGTGCACATCTCATATGTGTTTGATTAAATCTTAAACTCATTTACTAAATGTCCGCAATACGATTCATAGCATGAGAAAATTTATGATTGGATCACAACTAGTGAGTATTTCTACATGTGTAATTATGAAGTATTGAAATATTTCCTAGTCGATGAATTGATGAGTTCGGACATTATCGATTCTGTGAGACTAGCATGGGTTATTCTTCTTGGTTTATCTAAGAAATTGTTTCTTACTGGCTGGAGATATTGTAATGTCGAGAGTTAAACGTGGATGTTGGTTATGGATAACTAATTCATTGGAGTGACCTGTTGTAAGACTTCACATGGTTCTCTACATATAAGATATGTCAATGAAGTTATTACTGCAACTCAAGTGCGAGTTTCCTTCGACTTGAGGTATTCTAGTCATCTTGGTCATGGAAATTTATACTTTGACATCTTAGTCGAAACATCTCTATGGAGGTATGGGTAAGGGATGATTGGGTATAAGTTGAAGTGCCCGAAGGTGATTGAATAGCTAACAAAGGGTTCACCGCTCCTTGCGAGGAGATGTATACCCTATGGTCACTTATCGGATTGTTACTCAAAGTCTTTGGCTAAAGCATTGCATGTAAAGAGTATGATACTCATGGATACATGTCGAAGTAATTAGAATCCACTGGACGAAAAAGTATTACTTGAGCTAGGTGTGACATAGTCAACCTAGTGGGGACTGACTCAATATACCGTGTCCTGAACCAAGTGGGTATAAGACGAGTGAAAGGAATGAGGCACGATTTATTATAGCTGCTGAAGGGTTCGAAAATGGTTCTGAGATCAACCGTTGATTTTTCGGTTAATTGGGAATCATGATGTACTACTAGGTGCTACTCATGATCGTTCCATAATTAATGGTTAATTATAGACGACCAACATAAATCGAGAACCTATAAGGTCACACGTATAATGAATCCTTCGAAGAGACTTAAAGACGAGTTTGAGAATTGAATTCTCAAGATCGAGAGAGATCGAGTTTAGCTGGACCAAACACATGACAAATATGGAAATATTTGTCAAGTCGAAAATGCTAAAGGAGCACATCTTATGAAGACGGGTTAGACATTAAGAGGTTTAATTAAAACCAAACCCGTTTGGTTTTAATTAAATGGGTCTTCTTTTGGTTAAGGGCTCAATTAGGGTTTAATGGATGAGATTAAGCCTTAATGGTTATAGACTAATGGATTTGATCCACTAACCCATAACCCATTAGGTTTAGAGCCTATATAAGGAGTTATAAAGGATAAAACCTAATTAATGGTCGTGCTTAATCCCCTTCTGTTCCTCCTTGCCGCCTACTCCTTCTTCTCCTTCCTCTTCTTGCCGCCAACAAGAGTTGTTGAAGTTTTCCTTGCCGCCGACCCAAGCAAGTCCATCTCCTGGCCAACTCCTTCCCAAGGGAGTGGAGAACTTCGACTAAGTCTTGGAACAAAGGTTTCTTCCTTTGTGCCCTTGGCCGAACCTAAGAGAGTTGGATTTTGGAGTTTGTTGCTGGCCACCAAGAAAACAAGAGTTGTTTCCTATTTTGTTGGGTTGATTTTCTTGCTCTCCAATCACCCGACATTCTTGCTTCATCTAGTAGCGAAGAGAAGGTCAAACTCGTGGCTTAGAGAAGTCGTCCCTCCGAAGATTCGGCGTGGACACGAATAGAGACGAAGCTCCGCGAGCGTCGTATGGTTGATGCTTTTCCGGCTCAACATCATTCGAAAGGTATACCTAGGATAAAATTAGTTTTATTCTTATTTTAATGTAAAATTTTATTTGGCAGATATGTCCGCACGTGTTGTAATCTTGCATGCGTGGATGTGTGTGTTGTAATAATTTAGAAAATTATTATATTTTATTCCGTTGTATTCATTTATAAAATGACAAAAACACATCTACACGTCGACTGCAACCTAATAGTGGTATCAAAGCCAGACCGTGCTTCGACATATTCGTAAAATAGATTTTACGAAGTCGTAGTTAGTCGTAGAATTATTTTGAAAATTTTTCTATTTTGGAAAAATTTTCCATTTTTGGAAAGTTTCATAATTTGTTGGGAAAATTCCAAATATGGAAATTCTATAATTTAGGAAATTATATTTTTGGAAATATTTGATCAAGAGAGAATGATTTGGAAATTGTTTCCTAATTAATTGGATTTTCTTGATAGATATTTGTTTTCTTAAATAAAGTATGTGACTAAATTAGAAATTGTTTCCTAATTTAATTTTGGAATTTTGATTTATGGAAATTAATATTCTATAACATATTTTATTTCTGAAAATATTTACCAAATAAAATATGAAATTAAATTCGAAATTAATTCCTTATTTAATTAGAGAATCATGATTTATTGAAATCAAGATTCTAAATCATATTTTATTTCTAATATATTTCCTAGATAAAATATAATATTAAATTAGAATTTAAATTCTTATTTAATTAAAGAATCATGATTTATGAAATCTAGATTCTAAAATATATTTTATCTTTAATATTTTTCCCTAGACAAAAATATGATATTAAATTTGGAAATTGTTTCCTAATTTAATCAAGGAATCTTGATTTATGGAAGTCAAATTCCTAATCATATTTTTATTTCAAAATAATATAATGACAACGATGACATAATCATGTCATATCACATGCCATGTAGTATGCCATGATTAAATGCATTTTGTCATGCATGTGTTGTGACATGTCATCATATATGTCATGTGTGTGATGTCATATATGTAGAACATATACATGAGGATGAGACTTAAAACCCTTGTACAAATTTTAAAGCTTACACCTACCGTTAATATGGTAAGAACCAGAGTCTAATTTCTTGTTTGAGTTGTTGGCCCACATCAAGCTCAACCTGAACTTAGATATGTTCAAACCATAGAGATACGATCTCATGATTAACGGGTTAGCTTTAACTTGAAGCATTGACTTGTTGACCTCACGCCAAGTTCAATGTAGATAGAGGTGAAGTCGGGTAATATGCATTTGATGTATACTTGTTAATGTGTTGACAACCCGATATTTATACAAACATTCAAATAGTTGATAGCATAATGTGATAGTTACATATACGCGATATGTAATCGGTATACTTGATACCTGTTGGATCGAAGCGGATCGCTAGAGGGGGGGTGAATAGCGATAAAACTTTTTCGTACGAATTCGTTTCAAAACACTTATATGCAGCGGAAAGATAAATAAAAAATAAAAGAGACAAGTAGATTTTTTACTTGGTTCGTAGCCTTCGGCTACTACTCCAAGGCCCTAGTGATCCTTGATCACGCACGGAGGGCAAATCACTAATGAACTCCTCCTCGTTGGAGGTAGGAGTTAATCGGATACAAAAATCACGAAAGAGACTCGAGATAGAGGGACACTTTCCCTCTTCTCGTTACGATAAAACCAAAATAAAAAGAAGTACAGAATTGAATTAAACTTAGATTATACCGACGACTCGTAGATGGAAAGATGAAACCCTAGTCATCGTGTCTGCAGAGCTTCATCGTAGGAATGTCGGAGACTCGTAGCGTATCGGAAGCACTTGGAAGCTTTTTAATTGATGAAAAACCCTAAGACAAGCCCTCCTTTTATAGCCTTTGAGCCCCTCATCGAATGGGTCTTCAACCAATCACAAATGGACACAAAACCTCCTTGAAATGGGGTGATAAGCCTTGACTCCTCGAAGCTGATCATTGACCATTAGTCGACTGATGGCCATCATCAGTCGACTGATGGTAGCATCAGTCGAGTGCTGACAGTAGACAGTCGACTGATGAAGGGAAGTCGAGTCCTCCAAGCTGGCAGTCGACTGATGCTAGCTGCAAGGCAAAGTTAGCTCAAAGAAAACATTATTTCGACGGCCTTTAACCGTCCGATCTCGACCTAGACCATCGATGGGATGTCTTTGGTCGGCTCTACGCTTAAGACCACCCCCGTAAGGAGGATACGACCTCACTTACGCTCACACACACGAGCTTACCTCGATACTTACTGCATCGCTTTCGCTTTTGGCCTTCCACTCGATTCCTTCGGCTCCCTCCGAAGTCACTCGAGTGTCGCCCGACCACCGTGGCTTCCTCCGGGTGTCGCTAGCCTTCAGCTTCAGCTTTAGCACTTTTCTGCACACTTGATTCAGCTTGTGAGATAATGATATATCCTTGACTTTGCGTCTTTTGCCATAATCAAAATACAGGTTCGACTTAGATACCCCTGCACCAACAATACCTACCACTATAGCTAAGAATAGCTTGTTGGCCTAACGTCAAGGTTGTTCTTATCTATAGTGGATATCAATCCACTCGGAGAAAATCTATGATCTCCCGAATTCAAAGTAAGGGCTCTTGAATTCAAAAAGTGAGTGGGAGCCTAATATGTAAATTGTTTACATATCAAATCATCTCTCATACATTCTTGATTTTATACTTCTAGGTTAATCATTTGATAATGTCGTTTGTTAATCTGCATTCGATTTTGGAATCGAATAAACTGACTGGGCCTAACTTCTTGGATTGGTTTCGAAACTTGAGAATTGTTCTCAAGGCTGAGAAGCTTACTTATGTCCTTGAATAGCCTCTTCCCACTAGTCTTGAACATGATGCAACTCCGGACCAAATGTTGGCCCATTAGAAACATACAACTGATTCTGAGCTTGCTAATTGCATCATGCTAGAAATGATGACTCATGAGCTGCAAAAGCAGCACGAGCATATGAATATTTACACGATGATTAACCATCTTCGTAAACTCTTCGATGAGTAGTCGAGATCCGAAAGGTTCGAGGTCTCAAAGTTTCTCTTTAGCTCGAAGATGGAGAAGGGTTCATCTGCAATACAGTTTGTATTAAAGATGAATGGTTACATCGAGCGGCTATGATCACTAAGGTTTGCTATGGATCATGAATTAAGTATTGACTTAATTCTGCATAGTTTATCTAAGAGTTACTCACAATTTGTGATGAACTATCGAATGAACAATCTTGAATCCACCATTCCCGAGCTGATTGATATGCTCAAGACTGTAGAACCTTCTGTGACTAAAGAACAAAAGACGATGATGTTGGATGACTCCTCGAAGAAAGGCTCTAAGAAGAAGTCAAAGCAACAGCCAGAGGGGAAGAAGAAGAAGGCCAAGACTGGAGAGTCAACTCCAAAGGGTACATGCCATCATTGTGGTAAGATGGGTCATTGGCGAAGGAACTACAAGATCTATCTTGAGTCTTTAAAGAAGAAGCCGACATCTGATGCCCCATCCTCTTCAGGTATCGTCGTTATTGACTATCATGTGATTTTCTTTGACGCTTGGATATTGGATATCGGGTGTGGCTCACATATATGTAATGACATACAGGGGCTAAGAGATAGCAGAAGACTTGTCAAGGGAGAAGCGAATCTGCGAGTCAGCAATGGAGAAAAGGTTGCAGCTATCATCGTCGGAACATATTTGTGGAAGCTTCCTAGTGGACTTGTCTTATATCTGGACAATTGTTATTTTGTTCCTGCATTAATAAAGAATATTGTTTCTATTTCTTGTTTAAATAGAAAGGGTTACCATTTGACGTTTAGTAACAATTGTTGTTATATAACCTTGAATGATGTTCTTTATGGCATTGGAACTTTATGCAATAACATCTACATGTTAGATACATACAGTGATGTATTCAATATCGAAGCGAGCAACAAGCGTGCTCAAAAGGATAATCAGTTAACCTCCTACACGTGGCATTGTCGCCTTGGCCATATAAGCAAGAAGCGCATGTCAAAGTTACACAAGAGTGGAATTCTAGAATCTTTTGAATTCGATTCATTTGATACATGTGAATCATGCTTACAAGGCAAGATGACAAAGTTGACATTTTCTGGAAAGGGTAAGCCAGTGGAAGAGTTACTTGGTCTCATACATACTGATGTATGTGGACCAATGTCAATTCATGCTCAAGGAGGTTACAACTACTTCATTACCTTTATCGATAATCACTCACGATTTGGGTATGTATATCTTATGAGATATAAATATGAAGGTTTTGAAAAGTTTAAAGAATTCAGAAATGAAGTAGAGAAACAACTTGGTAAAAGTATTAAGATACTTCAATCCGATCAAGGTGGCGAGTACTTAAGCCAAAAGTTTCAGGACTATCTAAGGGACAATGGTATATTGTCTCAATGGACTCCGCCTTATACACCGCAACATAATGTTGTATCGAAAAGGAGAAATCGAACCTTGTTGGATATGGTGAGATCGATGATGAATCATGCAAGCCTTCCCAAATCCTTTTGGGGTTACACACTTGAGACAGCTATTCACTTGTTGAATAGAGCCCTGACTAAGGCAGTCTCTGCTACTCCATATCAGATATGGACTGGTAAGAAACCCCAGTTGTCTCATTTGAAGATATGGGGATCTCCTACTTACGTGAAGAGGACTACATCAGACAAGCTAGATGTTAAGTCTGATAAGTGTCTATTTATTGGATACCCCAAGGAAATGATGGGTTACCAATTATATCATCCCTTGGAACAAAAGGTGTTTGTTTCAAGGAATGTTGTTTCTCTTGCAAGAAAATAGTGGGAGTCAACTTAAACTTGAGGAAGTTCAAGAAACTCCAATAGACACTAAAGAGACGCATATACCGGAACCATAGTTGATTATTCATGATGATGAGAGAATGACTGAACCTATCATTACACCACCTCTTCGTAGATCTTGCACGTCACATAAGATTCCTGAGAGATATGGATTTCTCATAAGTGAATCTAATGATGTGTTACTCATTGAGGATGAGGAACCTACTAGTTACGAAGAAGTTCTGAAAAGTTCAGAAAGGGATAAATGACTGGTAGCCATGAAATCGGAAATGGATTCCATGTATAAAAATCAAGTTTGGAACTTGGTGGATCCACCTGAAGGCATCACGCCTATTGGGTGTAAGTGGGTTTTCAAGAAGAAAATTGACATGGATGGTAATGTGATTACCTATAAATCTAGATTGGTAGCAAAAAGTTATTGTCAAAAGTAAGGTGTTGACTATGACGAAACCTTCTCACCAGTTGTCATGCTTAAATCCATTCGGATACTCCTGACCATAGCAGCTCATTATGATTATGAGATATGACAGATATATGTGAAAACAACTTTCCTTAATGAAAACCTACATGAGGATGTGTATATGATACAACCGAGGGTTTCACATCGTTTGAAAAAACCAAAGTATGCAAGCTTCAACGGTCCATTTATGGACTGAAGCAAGCATGCAGGAGTTGGAATATCCATTTTCATGAGGCGATCAAAGAGTTTGATTTCTCACAAAATCCTGACGAACCTTGTGTGTTCAAGAAGGTTAGTGGGAGTGCGATCGTGTTCCTAATATTATATGTTGATGACATATTACTCATAGGAAATGATATATCTATCTTACAGTCAGTCAAAGTTTGGATATCCAAAATGTTCTCCTTGAAAGACATGGGAGAAGCGACCTACATCCTCAGGATTAAGATCTGTAGAGATAGATCAAAAAAGTTGCTTGGTCTTTCGCAGTCTACATATATAGACAGAGTTCTAAAGCAGTTTAACATGTCTGAATCCAAGAAAGGTCATATACCCATGAGATATGGGATTCACCTTTCAAAGTCTATGTGTCCCCACATAGAAGACGAGATCCAGGAATGGATCATTGGGTGGCTGTCAAGGCATTCCTTAAGTACTTGAAAAGAACCAAGGATATGTTCTTGGTATATGGAGGAGGTGATATGGTTACACACGGGTATACAGATGCCAGCTTCCAGACAAACAAGGATGACTCCAAGTCACAGTCTGAGTACATATTCACACTGAATGGAGGCGCAGTGAGTTGGAAAAGTTCCAAATAAGACACAGTTGTCAATTCTACCACGGAGGCAGGATACATTGTAGCTTCTGAAGAAGAAAAGGAGGCAGTTTGGATCAAGAAGTTCATCTCCGAACTTGGGGTGATTTCGTCCATTTTTGAAGCATTACTAGTTTACTGCAACAACACTAGAGATATCGCACAGGCAAAGAAACCCAGGTCTCACCAACGATCCAAACACATGCTTTGGCGATATCATCTGATCAGAGAAATCATCAGCAGGAAAGAAATACAAATCGAGAAGATTCCCACAAAAAGGAACCTAGCGGATCCTTTGACAAAGGCTCTATCACAAAGTAAGTTTGAGAGTCACGTCACGGACTATGGGATTAGATACCATGGCTATTGGCTTTAGGACAAGTGGGAGTCTATTATGTTTGAGAGGTATCCTAAGGCAATCACCTTATAACTATTTATTTGATAAATAAAGATTTACTATTTGAGTGCACATCTCATATGTGTTTGATTGGATCTTAAACTCATTTACTGAATGTCCACAATATGATTCATAGCATGAGAAAATTTGTGATTGGATCACAACTGTGAGTATCTCTACATGTATAATTATGAAGTATTGAAATATTCCCTAGTCAATGAATTGATGAGTTTGGACATCATCGATTCTATGAGACTAGCATGGGTTATACTCCTTGGTTTATCAAAGCAGTTGCTTCTCACTGGCTGGAGACATTGTAATGTCGAGAGTTAAACGTGGATGCTGGTTATGGGTAACTAGTTCATTGAAATGACCTGCTATAAGACTTCACATGGTTCTCTACATATAAGATATGTCAGTGAAGTTATTACTGCAACTCGAGTGCGAGTTTCTTTCGACTTGAGGTATTCAAGTCATCTTGGTCATGGAGACTTATACTTTGATATCTTAGTCGATACATCTCTACGGAGATGTGGGTAAGGGATGATTGAGTATAAGTTGAAGTGCCCGAAGATTATTGAATAGCCAACAAAGGATTCACCGCTCCTTGTGAGGAGATGTATACCCTATGGCCACTCGTCGAATTGTTACTCAAAGTATTTAACCAAAGCATTGCATGTGAAGAGTATGGTACTCTTGGATACGTGTCAAAGTAATTAGAATCCACTGGATGAGAAAGTATTACTTGGGCTAGGTGTGACGTAGTCAGCCTAGTGGGGATAGACACAATAGACCATGTCCTGAACCAAGTGGGTATAAGACGAGTGAAAGGAATGAGGCACGACTCATTGTAGTTGCTGAAGGGTTCGAAAATTATTCTGAGATCAACCGTTGATTTTTTGATTAATTGGGAATCATGATGTACTACTAGGTGTCAATCATAATCGTTCTATAATTAATAGTCAATTATGGATGACTAATATAAACCGAGAACCTATAAGGTCACAAGCATAACGAATCCTTCGAAGAGACTTAAAGATGAGTTTGAGAATTGGATTCTCAAGATCGAGAGAGATCGAGTTTGGTTGGACCAAACACATGACAAATATGGAAATATTTGTCAAGTCGAAAATGGGAAAGGAGCACATCTTATGAAGATGGGTTGGGCATTAAGAGGTTTAATTATAAACCAAACTCATTTGGTTTTAATTAAATGGACCTTCTTTTGGTTAAGGGCCCAATTAGGATTTAATGGATGAGATTAAGCCTTAATGGTTATGGACTTATGGATTTGATCCACTAACCCATAACCCATTATGTTTAGAGCCTATATAAAGAGTTATAAAGGCTAAAACCTAATTAATGGTCGTGCTTAATCCCCTTCTCTTCCTCCTTGCTTCCTACTCCTCCTTTCTCTTCTTGCCGCCAACAAGAGTTGTTGGGGTTTTCCTTTCCACCGGCCCTAGCAAGTCCATCTCTTGCTTTAGGTCTAGCCAACTCCTCCCCAAGGGAGTGGGGAACTTCGGCTAAGGCTTGGAACAAAGGTTTCTTCCTTTGTTCCCTTGGCCGAACCTAGGAGAGTCGGGTTTTGGAGCTTGCCACCGGCCACCAAGGAAACAAGAGTTGTTTCCTATTTTGTTGGGCCAGTTTTCTTCCTCTCCGATCACCCGACCTTCTTGCTTCATCTAGTAGTGAAGAGAAGGTCAAACTCGTAGCTTAGAGAAGTCGTCCCTCCGAAGATTCAGCATTGATACGAGTATAGACGAAGCTCCGCGAGCGTCATACGGTTGATGCCCTTCCGGCTCAACATCATTCGAAAGGTATACTTAGGATAAAATTGATTTTATTCTTAATTTATTATAAAACTTTATTTGACGAATATGTCCACACGCGTTGTAATCTTGCATGCGTGGATATGTGTATTGCAATAATTTAGAAAATTATTATATCTTATTCTGCTGCGTTCGTTTATGAAACGACAAAAGTATATCTACACGTCGGTTGCAACCCAACAGTGGTATCAGAGCCTGATCGTGCTTCGACATATTCGTAAAATAGATTTTACGAAGTCGTTGTTGGTCGTAGAATTATTTTGGAAATTTTCATATTTTGAAAAAATTTCCATTTTTAGAAAATTTCCTAATTTGTTAGGAAAAATTCTAAATATGAAAATTCTGTAATTTAGGAAATTATATTTTTGGAAATATTTTATCAAGAGAGATTAATTTGGAAATTGTTTCCTAATTATTTAGATTTTCTTGATAGGTATTTGTTTCCTTAAATAAAGTATGTGACTAAATTGAAAATTATTTCCTAATTTAATTTTGGAATTTTGATTTACAGAAATCAATATTCTATAATATATTTTATTTCTGAAAATATTTACCAAATAAAATATGAAATTAAATTCGAAATTAATTCCTTATTTAATTAGAGAATCATGATTTATGGAAATCAAAATTCTAAATTATATTTTATTTCTAGTATATTTCCTAGATAAAATATAATATTAAATTTGGATTTAAATCCTTATTTAATTAAATAATCATGATTTATGAAATCTAGATTCTAAAATATATTTTATCTTTAATATTTTTCCCTAGACAAAAATATGATATTAAATTTGAAAATTATTTCCTAATTTAATCAAGGAATCTTTATTTATGGAAGTCAAATTTCTAATCATATTTTTATTCCAAAATAATATAATGACAACTATGACATAATCATGTCATATCACATGTCATGTAGTATGCCATGACTAGATGCATTTTGTCATGCGTGTGTTATGACATGTCATCATATTGTTAGTGCTTATAAGAGTCACATATCTCTACAATGACATAATATTGTCCACTTTGGGCCTAAACCCTTTTGATTTTATTTTTGGGCTCTACCTTGCTTCTATTTCAACTGAACAGAGCATCAATCGCTATGGATTTGTTCTCATGTTGCCTTGCTTACGCTCGATTGAATGAAGCGAAGCCGAGGCAGCCTCAGCATGGGTCTATGCTCAAAACAAGCTACCCCAGTCGAGGTGGCAATCGATTGTGCCTCACTTCTGTTCAAGTGAAGGAAGCACCAGTTGAGGCACTGCCTCGACTGCTGTTGCTTTCTCAGCAAATGTGAGGCCAGTCGAGTTGACTCCTAACCACGTCCAGTCGAGGCGGCGCCTAGACTGGATGAGTCTTAGATCAGTCCTGAGCCCCGAGCTCAGTAACTCATCAAGAGAACAGGCACCAATCGAGGTGACACCTTGACTGATAAGACAATCAGTCGACGTGTTGCCTCGACTGTTGCCTTATCCCTTGATTGTTTCAACTCATCTAGAGCTGAAATCGCGCCTAAAAGGAGGTCTACCCTGTACCCTTTACCTAATGCTTGTGAACCACTATTCATAGGTCTTTTGTGCCAAGAATCGATTCCGGGTCTTCATCCGCCAAGACTTCTTGTCTGGGTCTTCATGCCAGGACTCCTCGTCCGGGTCTTCATGCCAAGACTCCTCGTTCGGGTCTTCGTGTCAGGACTCCTGATTCGGGTCTTCATGTCAGGACTCCTCGTCCGAGTCTTCATGCCAGGACTCCTCGTCCGGGTCTTCACTTGCCAAGATTCTCGTCCGGGACTTCATTACCTTGCATCCGGTGTTGGTGCAGGGGCATCAGATAATCGAACCTATGTTTTGATTATGGAAAAGAAACAAAGTTAAGCTCATATTGTTATTTCATGAGATGAATTAAGTGTGCAGAAATGCTAAGCTAAGCTGAAGGTCAGCGACACCCAAAGGTTCTCGTGTTGAGAAACCGTGGTGGTCGGGCGACACCGGGAGGACTTCGGAGGAAGCCGAAGAAATCAGGTGGAGACCGGAAGCAAAAGGTACAAAGGTAAAGCTTGAGGTAAGCTCGTATGAGTAAGTGTAAGTAAGATCGAGTCCTCGATACGGGGACGTCCTTAGGCAACGATCTGACTAAGACATCCCATGGAAGGTCTATGTCGAGATCGGACGATAAGTGACCGTCGAACTCACTCTTACTTATATGATTTTGAGCTAACTTTTTTTTACAGTCGAAAACCCTAGCTAGCAGTCGACTGCTAGGCATCAGTTCAACTGATAAGGGTGGCAGTCGACTGCTGGTCAAATTCTAGCTTCGAGGAGAGTCAAAATCTCATCCCCTTATCTTAGGGTGAGGTGGCCTTTGATGATAAGACTTGAGGTCAATGTTTAGGGTACTCAAAGGCTATAAAAAAAGGAGTGTTCTTCACCATTTCATCAATTAAAAAGCTCTCCAAACACCTCCGCAACACCGCTACTCTACGACGATCATACGATGCCGAAGCGTTGCAGAAACGCCGACGACACAAGCTCCACTTCCAATCTTTGAGTCATCGATATCAGTTCACTTTAATTCTTATTTATAAATTGTTGCAATCAGTTTATTATCGAGCTTTTATCATAATGAGGAGAGAGAGGTTTGTCTCTCTACCTCGAGCTTTTTGTGTTTTTGTAATCGTCATCTCCTACCTCCAATGAGGGGGAGAGTTTTAGTGAATTGCCCTCCATGCACGATCTCGGATCGCTAGGGCCTTGGATTAGCAGCCGAAGGTTGTGAACTAAGTAAAAATAAAGTTGTGTTCTTTTATTTTCCACTGCATAACTCTTTGTATTATCGAACGAACGAAAATGAACGAAGATTTGTCGTGCGCTATTCACCCCCCCCCCTCTAGCGCTTATTTTGATCCAACATCCGGTCCTCGACCTACAAGGAATTTCCTAAAAATACATCTCAACCAACCGCGTGAGATAACACATAATTATCACCTTGACTTAAACCCTTGTCAAACACCAAAACATCATTTGAGTCTGATTGCACCAACAATCTCCCCTTTTTGATGTTTGACAATATGGTTTAAGTTTAGATGATGCAATTATAACACTATGATATTCTCAGAATTGTACAAAATTTGTATTTCATAACTTCATCGAATCACGACATTAAACAAAAACATGCAATAAGATTGTCATACCATAATAGGATTTGCAATAGATTTTCATGCCATAGATGGATTTGCAACATATTGATTTGCAATAAGATGCTAGGATTTTCAGGACAAACTTCCTGAATTAAAGGTTTAAGCCTGATTTTCTTTAACAACTTATATCAACTTAAACTCCACTTATCTCTCCCCCTTTGACAAACACTAAAAAAAATCATAGGGATGTTGAGAGTATGGGGAATACAATAACCTAGAAAGGATCCTCCCCCTAAATCCTTACTCCTAGTTATCCAATGCACCAACAACATATTTCAACAAAATGTAATGAAAGCACCATGAATGAATCATACATATTGAGAGGCATGGAGAACTTTACAAAAAACAATTAATAGAGTTTCCCTTTAAAATAGTTGTGATAAAACCTACTAACAACATTTTAACACATGTAAATAGCAAGAAATACATATTCATTAATGAGAAAAGATACACACAAAATTAGCAGTGTAACGTCAAGTAAAACGTCAAAAATACCAAGGAACTGACACATATAAACTTACAAATTGGTTGGACATCCTAAACAATACTAAATCTTAAGTAAAACGTCAAAAATATGTTAGAAATTGACTATCAAGTGTATTGACACTTACAAAATGGTTTAGGGACTTAAGTGCAATGAATTTAGGACTTAAAATACCAAGGAAAATAGAATATCAGCTTAAAAGTCGAGGTGTTTGATGTCGCCTCATTGCTAAGCTGCAAATAGAATCGAGGCAAACTCAACGCCTCGTGACACACCTATCATTAGCGATCGCCGTGAGCAGAATCGGCGCACTTCGGCCTCATCGGATGTCTTAATGAAGGCACAAAATCGAGGCGAACTCGACCCGCACCTCGACTGCTTGAGCAGTCGAGGTATTTAACTTATCACCTCGACTGTTGGACGCGGGATTATATAAGGAAACCTTTTTTCTCGTTCGACCCACTCGCGATTTCCTCTTCCTTCTTCTGTCGCTTTCGCCGTCGCCACTTAAATCTTCGGCCATTTTCAGCATCGACTAAACCTACACTACCTCTCTCGGACGCAAGCTAACCTAGGGTAAGTCCTCCTACATCTCCTTCCATGTCTAGGTTAAAACCCTAATCTGACGGTTTCTCCATAGCTAGGGTTTGCCGGATTGTCATGCTCACTGGAGAAATAAACCTTTGAAAGAGGGCGTGTCAACCCTAAGGTCTCACCAGCTCTAAAACATCTTGAACAAGAATCAATGGCGCCCAAGTATAAATCTTTCTCTTCTTTCTCTCTGTTTTCGTGCTTAACAGTCAACGATTGATCACTGATCAGTGTTTATCTTTGTCATTCATCATACCACATCATACTGCATTCATCCTACATTTTGGGCATAATTTTTGCATCTCTAGGTAAAAATGAAAATAACCTAAGAGTAGTAGGAAGGAAGCATCCAAGGAGAAACCCTCTACGAACTCCTGATTTCCTTCCGAATTTCATCAGCATTCATTCATGAACCATAAATTCTAGTTGTTGCCTACTCACTCCTTAGATAGAGAGTTTTTCTCTGCATTTGCTCAAAATATAATAGGTGTAATTGACTTTTATAGACTTAGTAAACTAGTCTACTATGATCATGATATTAATGTAGACTTAGTTACTGAGTTCTATAACAATCTACAACCTATAGGAGATAGGCTCATATATAAAAGTAGGATAGCCAGGAGGGATATCTCATTCACTCCTGATATTCTTAGGGCATTTCTACAGTGTAGAGAGTCAGGGTCAACCCTTGAATGCTATCCGAGTATTCAAGAACCTGTTGAGGGTTACTCTATCAATGTCATCCATGAATATTTCTTTAAAAGACCACGACAACTCGGTCTTAACCTATTTCCATCCATGGCATTAGTTGCCCCCAACAATGTCCTATACAAGGTCATTGTAGGTTGCATCCTTTCCATTGTCACACAGGGGCAAGTAAAAGTAAGACCACATCATTT
This sequence comes from Wurfbainia villosa, assembly GCA_025175895.1. NCBI lineage: Eukaryota > Viridiplantae > Streptophyta > Magnoliopsida > Zingiberales > Zingiberaceae > Wurfbainia > Wurfbainia villosa. The sequence continues at coordinate 3,774,285 of CM045992.1, forward strand.
ACTTACCCTTCACCTTCTAAAGAATCGTCTTGACTTTAATATCGCATTAAACATTTTTCTTTGCATCGTCCAGTTCACGGTCCCTGTTCAAAAGAAAATCTACATGCCCTTTGGACATATCATTACTTTTTGGTTAGAGTTCATAAGCATAAACACGAGCAGGGGCAAGGTTAAGCAAATGACGGACTTCAATTTCATTAAATGCCAAAAAATTTCCTTGGTCGGCATGTCCCAAGCATATCGGAGTGTTGAGTGGGCAGATGGACACCAGGCAGGTGAGAGATGAGATATGGGCGCACAAGAAGAAGAAAAAGAACCTCTAGCTCTTGCTGACAAACCTTATTCGTCCGTATCCAAACAGCTAGATAGTTTGCGCCATGATTATGTTGAGTTCACGGAGACGGTAGACACACGGTTTATGGAGCTCTAGATGACGATAAACATCAGATTTGAGGGGCTTCAGAACACTATGGATACGCATTTCTCGGAAGTTTCTACCCGACAAACGCAACTCATGGACCAGCAGATAGAAATTCTCAGACTCCTACGCTCTTTGACGACTGATTCTTCGGGTCCCTCTTCACCGACCATGTAGTTTTGATATTTCTTCTGTGTGTATCTAAATTTTAGAATTCTGGTTGGTATTAGAGTCACTATCCATGTCAAGCCATGAACCTCGAACGAAGAAAGTGGAGCTCCCATGTCCAGATCAAGAGAACCAGACACCAGGCAGAAAGTCCAATTGGGTCGGGAAGGCCGAACAACTGGCAGTAAGTCCAGATGGGCCAGGAGAGCTGGACAACTGGTAGGAAGTCTAGCTGGATCAAGAAGATCAGACAATTGATAGAAAGTCCTGGTGGATTGAGGATCATACATTAAGCAGAGGAAGTCCTTCGAGGATGGATAGACTCGAGGGGCCTCAATATGGTCCTTCGTTTGAAGGGGGGATTGTTGGGAGTATGGGAATACAATCAAAGTCCCACATTGGTAAGACATGGAAAAGATCATGTGCTTATAAGATAAAAAGATATCTCCATTGGAATGAGGCCTTTTGGGTAAAGCCCAAAAATAAAAACATGAGAGCATAGACCCAAAGTGGATAATATCATGTCATTGTGGAGATATATGAATCTTATAGGCACTAACACATATATGTCATGCTGCGATGTCATATAGGTAGAACATATGCATGAGAATGAGACCTAAAACCCTTATACAAATTTTAAAGCTTACACCTACCGTTAATATCGTAAGAACCAGAGTCTAATTTCTTGTTTGAGTTGTTGAACGTCAAGCTCAACCTGAACTTAGATATTCGAACCATAGAGATACGATCTCATGATTAACGGGTTGACTTTAACTTGAAGCATTGACTTGTTAACCTCACTCCAAGGTCAATGTGATAGAGGTGAAGTCGGGTGATATACATTTGAAGTATACTTGTTAATGTGTTATCAACCCAATGTTTATGCGAACATTCAAATAGTTGATAGCATAATGTGATAGTTACATATACGCGATATGTAATCGGTATACTTGATACCTACCACTATAGCTAAGAATAGCTTGTTGGCCTAACTACAAGATTGTTCTTATCTACAGTGAATATCAATCCACTGGGAGAAAACCTACGATCTCCCGAATTCAAAGTAAGGGCTCTTGAATTCGAAAAGTGAGTGGAAGCCTAATATGTAAATTGTTTACATATCAAATCATCTCTCTTACATTCTTGATTTTATATTTCTAGGTTAATCATTTGATAATGTCGTCTGTTAATCTGCGTTCAATTTTTGAATCGAACAAATTGACTGGGCCTAACTTCTTGGACTAGTTTCGAAACTTGAGAATTGTTCTCAAGGCTGAGAAGCTTGCTTATGTCCTTGAAGAGCCTCTTCCCACCAGTCTTGAACATGATGCAACTTCAGACCAAATGTTGGCCCATCAGAAGCATACGACTGATTCTGAGCTTGCTAGTTGCATCATGCTAGCAACGATGAATCCTGAGTTGCAAAAGTAGCACGAGCATATGAATATTTACATGATGATTAACCATCTTCGTGAACTCTTCGATGAGCAGTCAAGATCCGAAAGGTTTGAGGTCTCGAAGCTTCTCTTTAGCTCGAAGATGGAGAAGGGTTCATCTGCAATACAGTTTGTATTAAAGATGAATGGTTACATCGAGCGTCTATGATCACTAGGGTTTGAGATGGATCATGAATTAAGTATTGACTTAATTCTGCATAGTTTGCCCAAGAATTACTCACAATTTGTGATGAACTATCGGATGAACAATCTTGAATCCACCATTCCCAAGATGATCAATATACTCAAGACTGTAGAACCTTCTGTGACTAAAGTGTTGGTGCAATCGGCCCAGGTCACGATTACCAGACTCGAGTTTGACTCGAGTAGTGGTTTGATGTTTGACGATGAGTTGGCCATTGTTTGTCAATGGGTTGACTATATGGTTGACATAGGGTTAACCATATGATGGAAAGTCTAAGCTTGATTCTTGGCAATGGTAAAGTCTAAGTCTTGAGTACTTGGCATGGAAAGTCCAAACATAAGTCTTGGCAATGGTAAAGTCCAACATGGAGTTGGCATGGAAAGTCTAAGCATGGATCTTGGCAAGGGAAAGTCCAAGCTTGAGTCTTGGCAATTGGAAAGTCCAATATGAAGTTGGCATGGAAAGTCCAAGCATGGGTCTTGGCAAGGGAAAGTCAAAGTCATGGGTACTTGGCATTTGGGAAGTCCAATAATTGATATTGGTGGCGTAAAGTCCAAGGGCGGAGTCTTGGCAGCATAAGTCCAATGGTTGGCGGCGTAAAGTCCAAGCGTGTGTCTTGGCAGCGTAAGCTCAATGTTCCTTGGTGGTATAGACCAGCTTAGTATGACAATAGCTGATGGAAGCACCTAAAGGCTAGCGTATGGATAAACAAGTCATGGATGACTTGGAGGGATCCGATAGACGTGAGGCTGACGGAGGTGGCTAGAAGGCTTAGGTCTAGACTAAGGGTGATCTAACAAGTATGGGGGCACCATACTTGGGTTAAAATCTCATGGTTGAGGTGTAGCAGTCGACTGGAGTTATGGATCAGTCGACTGGTCAAGTGTTTGACACTTAGGCCCGAGTCGACAGCGAGCGGTCGGTGGGATTATGACCAATCGACCTCGAGAATCGATCGTCCGATCTGACAAGAAGCCTTGGCGATCATTGCCCGGCATTAGGCGATCGGCCCGCCTTGAGTAGTCGGATCATGTAGGGAAATCGGTTGTTGGTGGTTTTGGTCGCGAAGGCAGAACGCTTAGTAGCCGACTGAGCAGTCGGCTACGGGCTTGAACAATCGACTGCTGGGAATGGCAATCGACTGTCAGTGTATTCGTTGGTTGGAATATCGACGTGGATTAAGTAGTTGTGAGACAACGACACTATTGTCAGTCAACTGCGGCCTTATGGCAGTCGACTACTAGCGGAAATCAGCTTGAGTTACAGCTTTAAAAGGAGTACGAAAGGGAGGTTTTTTTGCCATGATTCTTGAGGGGATTTAAAGGGGAATTGTTGCTGCAATCTAGACCTTCAAGGCACTCCGCAAGCAACCAAAGATCAAGCATTCAAAGCATTCTTGTAAAGTATTTTTTTTACTTGTATTTCCTTTTAGCTTTGCAATCGCTTGTATCCTTCGTATTACTGTTGTAATCTTTTGTACGAGGTTTCTCCACCTCCGGTGTGTCACTGAGAAGGAGTTTTATTAGTGGTGTGTGCATCACTAGAGCTTGTTGAGCTCGCCCCATGGAGTAAGAATCCTAAGGTTCCGAACCACGTATATTCGTGTGTATTGTGTGCTTGTTGTTGTATATTTGTTTTATCATTATATATTCCACTGTGTACACTAACAATTGTAACAAGCACGCGATCAAATTCCATCTACGTCAACGAACACACTATTCACCCCCCCCCTCTAGCGCTCATCGAAGTTCCAACAAGTGGTATCAGAGGGAAGATGCTCTTCAAGGTTTGACAGCCAAGGGAGCACCACTAGAGGGAAGAAGGAAGATGGAGTTGCCCAACGACGGATTGGAATGAGATATCAACACACCAATCCCATACACCTTCTATGGACGAGAATGCTTCAATCAATGGAGGGCAAAGATTGAAGACTTCATGATGATGATGGACATCGAAGACTAGTCCGCCTTGATGGAAGGATTCGAATATCCAAGAGGGCCAAAGGGCGAGGATCAACTCCAAAAGTTCGAGAAAAATAGGAAGGTAATAAAAATTTTAAGTGATTTAATTCCTAATGATGTTTTATCTAGGTTAGGTGAATATAAGGATGCCAAGGAGCTTTGGAGAGAATTGGCAAAATTTCATGAGAAATCCCAATCGGTCCAAGGGGATATGGAAGAAAACTCATCCTCACAAGAAAGTGAGGAGTCGAAAGTTGAAAGGTCGTCAATATCCGAAGAAGTAGAAGAGGTAGAAAAAGCCTCCACCTCTAGGATTGAAGGGAAAGAGATTAGGTCATCTTCAATATCAGAGCAACAAGAAGAAGCATCTACCTCCGGGAGCCATGAAGAATTGGACCAAATTTTTCCTACTACCACCCTAGGTAACTCAAGCAATTTAGTTAAAAATAAAAATCATATCATATGCTTTGAGTGTAGGGAAGTAGGACATTACAAGAGTAAATGTCCTAAAAGAATCAAGAAAAGTCAACTGACACCAAAATTTCAAGAAAAGTCAATGGATGTCGGAGCCCTAATTAGGAAGAGCAAGGAGCACGTGGTGTGCTTCAAGTGTCAACAAAGGGGCCACTATAGAAGTCAATGCCCTAGGGGGAGGAAGAAGACCCAAGAAGGAGCATCAAATATAGGGGGAGCTTCTAAAGCAAACCCTAAGGTAAATTTTAATAATGCTCATTCTTTAAGTAATAGGCAAAAGCATACTAGGAGTAATTTTGCTATGGTTCATAAAGAGCATGCTAGAAATAGGTTTTATTGCTTATGTGCAAAATCTTGAAATTTTAGAACTAAAGAGAAATTTGGGACTAATAACCCTAGAAAAATCCTACCTAGGGAAACTATTAGAAAGGTGGAGGAGCATTTAGGTATTAATCCTAAGAAGGGTAGACATATGCCTAAAATGAAGAACCACGCCCAAAGACTAAATGAAAATTCAAAGATTGGGCAATTAGAATTAAAAAATCAAGCCTTGAGGTCAAGATTTGAGAAATTAGAAAAGACCCTTAGAAAGATACAAAATCAAATGTAAGGGTCAAATAGTCAAAGCCTAGGATCAAGGAGTCAAAGCTTAGTGTCAATGAGGCAAGGTCCACCCAAGGGCAAGAAAGGTTTGTGTCACAAACCTAAGCCCAAGGAGACCTACCATATTATTCCATTCGATTATGGAACTCAACCTAGGTCTAGGAAAGCTAAGGTTACTAGGGAAGTTATCCCTAAGGGTAACCATGGTGTGTTCCTAGTGGCTAGGGTTTCAAGGAAACCTAGGGAAGCCACTAAGAAGGTTACAAGGAGAGTCACCCCTAGAGTTAACCTAGGCAAGACCACAATGACCAAGGCTTCTAAGCCTAGAAGGGTCATTAGGAAGGTATCAAGGGAGGTCATCCCAAAGGAATACCTAGTAAATCCAAGGAGCTCCAATAGGTATTGAGTTCCTAGGAGCGTGATCGATTCACGCTAAATGGGTTAGGGTGTGTCAACTCTAAGTGGATAGGTAGTTAACTTAACCATAGTAGTATTGGCACTTTAGGTCACTTCCAAGGTAATGGGATATCTTGGAAATAAGGTTGGATTTTATATCCTAAAGGATTTTAGGATGTGATAATATCTTTAAGAAGTGTTGAAAAATTGATCAAATTGGCACAATTAAAGTTTAGAGGTCATAGTGTGTCATTTTGGATTTTTGGCACACTTGGGAGATAAGTAGTAATATGGCAAAATGAATTTAATCATAACAAATGACAATTAATACTAAAATCTAGGTATTATTATACCTTTATATTTTATTTACCATGATTTGTTTGTCATATGTCATGTCATAACATCATTCTTATTTTTATCATATAATATATCATGATAATGCCTAGGATTAATTTTTATGTCATGAATACTTATATTTTATTCATGTGTCATGACATCATGATTATTGACACATGTTTATTTATGTTATATTATATGTCATAATCATCATTCATGCATTTAGGATGAATGAAAATTGATTTAAGGACAATTGACATGATTTAAAGTCTCATGTATAAGGGAATAAAATAGTGTTGCCTTAGAAAAATGCATAAGACGTTAGTTTAGGATGAACAAAACCTACATCGCACATCAAGTTAATATGTGTGTGTATTGATACACACTAGACACATGTGAGATGCTAGAAAATGAGTTAAGTTCAAGGTGCATAGATTTGCATCTAGATGAACTCAAACTCATCATATACCATGGATGAATCATGAGGAAAGTTTATGTACAAGTCATGTGCATTAAGCCCATAGACCATGGTTCAATATAAGGTTTTAAAATCATTTCAGAATCATTTTAAAAAAATCTTGGTGTAGTCTATCTTTTGATAGAAGTCACCATTGAAGAAGTTGATACAAAATAGGTCAAAAGCATTGAAGTTATCAATGGTTTTGAGTTTTGTATCGATCTCAATATTAATGGGTATTTTATTTTTCAAATATTTTTCACTCATAATGATTGTTATAAGTATTATATGTATGAAGTTTTGTGATATTTAAAATTATGTATAATTACTTATGATTTTTGAAATTTTGTTTTCTGAACCTGATTTATGCGGTCAGTAGAAATCGATCACATGAATGGCGATCGCATTAAGGGCGATTAGCTTTTGGTAGTAGTCATTGCCAATGCTGATTTGGGATAAACAAGGATGTTTAGCCCATGTTTCAGCTATGTTAGGCTATCCTAACTGCTCCTAACCCTAGGATATATTTTGGAAGATATTATAAAGGGTGGGAATCCATTGGATATGGATTGAGAGAGTTGTTTGGGTGATTTATCAATTTTAGGGTGTGTGAAAGTTCAAGTTTGACCTTTCAACCTTAATTTTGATGGTTTAGTATTCCTACATGTTTAGGGACTCTCCAAGGACATTGTTGGTGCAATGGTCAAGTGGGAGCAAGCCTTTAGAGGGAGGTTATCCATCATGGGATGATGGATGTATTCTTCCTCATGAGAGGGAGAATTTGGAAATTTTGGAGAGTTTGAGGATTGCCTCTTTTTAGTGATATGAGACTTATCACTAGGAAGAGTGAAGGCATCCTAGATGTTTTTGGATCAAGGGAGAGATTGTAAAATCTCATTGGGATATAAGATACACCCTTGGGGAGAGCCTTTTTGATGTATGTCAAAAAGGGGGAGAATTTATATGGGAGAATTGATGGGAGAATATGAGAATTTCCAATTTAGAAAATTGGGAGAATTAGATTTGAGTTAGTGTTCTAACTTAAAGGTGTTGGTTTTTGTCAAACATCAAAAAGGGAGAGATTGTTAGTGCAATCGACCCAGGTCACAATTGACTAGACTCGAGTTTAACTCGAGTAATGGTTTGATGTTTGTGTTTTGATATTTGACGATGAGTTAACCATTGTTTGACAATGGGTTGACATGAGGTTGACCATATGATGGAAAATCTAAGCTTGAGTCTTAGCAATGGTAAAGTCCAAGTCTTGAGCACTTGGCATGGAAAGTCCAAGTCTTGAGTACTTGGCATAGAAGATCCTAGCATGAGCCTTGGCAATGGTAAAGTCCAACATAGAGTTGGCATGGAAAGTTCAAGCATGGGTCTTGGCAAGGGAAAGTCCAAGCTTGAGTCTTGGTAATTGGAAAGTCCAACATGAAGTTGGCATGGAAAGTCCAAACATGGGTCTTGGCAAGGGAAAGTCCAAGTCATGGGTACTTGGCATTTGGGAAGTCCAAGGATTAATATTGGCGGCGTAAAATTCAAGGGTAGAGTCTTGGCAGCATAAGTCCAATGATTGGCGGCGTAAAGTCCAAGCGTGTGTCTTGGCAGTGTAAGCTCAATGTGCCTTGGCGGTATAGACCAGCTTAACATGACAATAGTCGATGGAAGCACTTGAAGGCTAGCGTATGAATGAACAAGTCATGGATGACTTGGAGGGATCCAATAGGCGTGAGACTGATGGAGGTGGCTAGAAGGCTTAGGTATAGGCTAAGGGTGGTTTAGCAAGTATGAGGGCATCATACTTGGGGTAAACCTCATGGTTGAGGTGTAGCAGTCGACTAGGGTTATGGACCAGTTGACTGGTCAAGTGTTTGACACTTGGCAGCCAAGTCAACACTGAGCAGTCGACTGAGATTATGACAAGTCGACTGCTAAGAATAAATTGGGGTTCGACTATGGCAAGAAGCCTTTGTAGTCGACCGACAAGCGGCAAATTGGCCTTGAGCAGCTTGATCTGGTGGTTTTGGTCACAAGGCGAGAATGCTCGAGCCGTGCGATTACGAGCTTGAGCAGTCGACTAATGGGAATGGAAGTCGACTGTCAGTGTATATGTTAGTTGGAATGTTGATGTGGATTAAGTCGTTGTGAGACAACGACACTATTATCAGTCGACTGGGGCCTTATAGTAGTCGACTGCTAGGCAGAAATCACCCTGAGTTGCAGTTTTAAAAGGAGCACGAAGGGGAGGTTTTTGGTCATGGTTCTTGAGACGATTTGAAGGAGAATTGCTACTGCAATCTAGACCTTCAAGGCACTCCGCAAGCAACCAAAGATCAAGCATTCAAAGCATTCTTGTAAGGTGTTTTTCTTTACTTGTATTTCCTTTTATCTTTGTAATCGCTTGTATCTTTCGTATTACTTTTGTAATCTTTTGTACGAGGTTTCTCCACCTCTGATGTGTCACCGAGAAGGAGTTTTATTAGTGGTTTGTGCATCACTAGAGCTCATTGAGCTTGCCCCGTGGAGTAGGAACCCTAACGTTCCGAACCACGTATATTCGTGTGTATTGTGTGCTTGTTGTTGTGTATTTATTTTATCATTATATATTCCACTGCATACACTAACAATTATAGCAAGTATGCGATCGAATTCCATCTACATCAACGAACGCGTCATTCACCCCCCCCCCCCTCTAGCGCTCACCGAAGTTCCAACATAAAGAACAAAAGATGGTGATGTTGGTTGACTCCTCGAAGAAAGGTTCTAAGAGGAAGTCAAAGCAACAACCAAAGGGGAAGAAGAAGAAGGCCAAGACTAGAGAATCAACTCCAAAGGACACATGCCATCACTGTGGTAAGATGAGTCATTGGTAAAGGAACTACAAGATCTATCTTGAGCCTTTGAAGAAGAAGTCGACATCTGATGCCCCATCCTCTTCAGGTATCTTCATTATTGACTGTCATGCAATTTCCTTTGACGCTTGGATATTGGATGCAAGGTGTGGCTCACATATATGTAATGACATACAAAGGCTAAGGGATAGCAGAAGACTTGACAAGGGAGAAGTGAATCTATGAGTCGGCAATGGAGCAAAGGTTGTAGCTATCGCCGTCGGAACATATTTGCTGAAGCTTCCTAGTGGACTTGTCTTAGAACTGGACAATTGTTATTTTGTTCCTGTATTAATAAAGAATATTGTTTCTATTTCTTATTTAAATAGAAAGGGTTACAGTTTGATGTTTAGTAACAATTGTTATTATATAACCTTGAATGACATTCTTTATGACACTTGAACTTTATGCAATAGTATCTATATATTAGATACATCCAGTGACGTATTCAATATCGAAGCGAGCAACAAGCGTACTCGAAAGGATGATCAGTTAACCTCCTACACGTGGCATTATTGCCTTGGCCATATAAGCAAGAAGCACATGTCAGAGTTACACAAGAGTGGAATTCTAGAATCTTTTGAATTCGATTCATTTGATACATGTGAACATACTCACAAGGCAAGATGACAAAGTTGTCCTTTTCTGGAAAGGGTAAGCCAGTGGAAGAGTTACTTGGTCTAATACATACTGATGTATGTGGACCAATGTCAATTCATGCTCAAGGAGGTTACAACTACTTCATTACCTTTATCGATGATCACTCACGATTTGGGTATATATATCTTATGAGATATAAATCTAAAGCCTTTGAAAAGTTCAAAGAATTCAAAAATGAAGTAGAGAAACAACTTGGTAAAAGTATTAAGATACTTCGATCCGATCGAGGTGGTGAATACTTAAGCCAAAAGTTTTAGGATTATCTAAGGGACAATGGTATATTGTCTCAATGGACTCTACCTTATACACCGCAACATAATGGTGTATCGGAAAGGAGAAATCGAACCTTGTTGGACATGGTGAGATCGATGATGAATCATGCAAGTCTTCCCAAATCCTTTTGGGGTTACGCACTTGAGACATCTATTCACTTGTTGAATAGAGTCCCGACTAAGGTGGTCTCTGCTACTCCATATCATATATAGACTAGTAAAAAACCCCAGTTGTCTCATTTGAAGACATGGGGATGTCTTGCTTACGTGAAGAGGACTACATCAGACAAGCTGGATGTTAAGTCTAATAAGTGTCTATTTATTGGATACCCCAAGGAAATGAGGAGTTACCAATTATATCATCCCTTGAAACAAAAGGTGTTTATTTCAAGGAATATTGTTTCTCTTGTAAGAAAATAGTGGGAGTCAGCTTGAACTTGAGGAAGTTTAAGAAACTCCAATAGACACTAAAGAGACGTCTATACCGGAACCACAGTTGATTATTCATGATGATGAGATAATGACTGAACCTGTCGTTACACCACCTCTTTGCAGCTCTAGCAGGTCACAAAAGATTCCTGAGAGATATGAATTTATCGTAAGTGAATCTAATGATGTGTTACTCATTGAGGATGAGGAACCTACTAGTTACGAAGAAGTTCTGAAAAGTTCAGAAAGGGATAAATGGCTGGTAGTCATGAAATCGAAAATGGATTCCATGTATACAAATCAAGTTTAGAACTTGGTGGATCCACCTGAAGGCATCACGCCTATTGGGTGCAATTGGATTTTCAAGAAGAAAACTGACATGGATGGTAATATGATTACATATAAAACTAGATTGGTAGCAAAAGATTATCATCAAAAGCAAGGTGTTGACTATGATGAGACCTTCTCACCAGTTGTCATGCTTAAATCCATTTGGATACTCTTGGTCATAGCAGCTCATTATGATTATGAGATATGGCAAATGGATGTGAAAATAACTTTCCTTAATGGAAACCTGTATGAGGATGTGTATATGATACAACCCGATAGTTTCACATCATTTGACAAAACCAAAGTATGTAATGCAAAAGGAGCACGTCTTATGAAGATGGGTTGGGCATTAAGAGGTTTAATTATAAACCAAACTCGTTTGGTTTTAATTAAATGGGTCTTCTTTTGGTTAAGGGCTCAATTTGGGTTTAATGGATGAGATTAAGCCTTAATGGTTATGGACTTGTGGATTTGATCAACTAACCCATAACCCATTAGATTTAGAGCCTATATAAAGGGTTATTAAGGCTAAAACCTAATTAATGGTCGTGCTTAATCCCCTTCTCTTCCTCCTTGCCGCCTACTCCTTCTTCTCCTTTCTCTTCTTGCCGCCAACAAGAGTTGTTGGGGTTTTCCTTGCCACCGACCCTAGCAAGTTCATCTCTTGCTTTAGGTCTGACCAACTCCTCCCCAAGGGAGTGGGGAACTTCGACTAAGGCTTGGAACAGAGGTTTCTTCCTTTGTTCCCTTGGCCGAACCTAGGAGAGTTGGGTATTGGAGCTTGCTGCCGGCCACCAAGGAAACAAGAGTTGTGTCCTATTTTGTTGGGTCGGTTTTCTTGCTCTCCGATCACCCGACCTTCTTGCTTCATCTAGTAGCGAAGAGAAGGTCAAACTCGTGGCTTAGAGAAGTCATCCCTCCGAAGATTCGACGTAGACACGAGTAGAGATGAAGCTCAGCGAGCGTTGTACGGTTGATGCCCTTCCGACTCGACATCACCCGAAAGGTATACCTAGGATAAAACTGGTTTTATTCTTAATTTAGTGTAAAATTTTATTTGGCGGATATGTCTACACGTGTTGTAATCTTGCATGCGTGGATGTGTGTGTTGTAATAATTTAGGAAATTATTATATTTTATTCCATTGTGTTCGTTTATAAAACGATAAAAGTACATCTACGCGTCGGCTGCAACCCAACAAAAATGACATACTTTTTTTTCCTTCTTTAGGAAAACACAATGATCCTCATTGATCATTTCGAAACCATAAGATAAAATATTTTCGTTAAATTTTATGTTCTATTGTCTTGACACTTGTTTTAGCTCATATATATACTTTTTAAGTCTATATACTTTTTCCTCTTACCCTTCAGTAATGAAACCTTTTGGCTGAACCATATACATTTCCTCGTTAAGCTCACCATTAAGGAAAGCAGTTTTTGCATCCATCATATGTAATTTCAAGTCATAATGCGCTGCAAAAGCCAAAATAACTCGAATTGACATAAACTTCACTACAGTAGAAAATGTCTCTTCATAGTCAATCCCTCCAGTTGGGTAAAATCTTTTTCAACCAAACGAGCCTTGTATCTATTAATCGATCCATCTGTTTTCCTTTTTATTTTGAGAATCCATTTATTCCCAATATCTCTTCGGCTAGGATGAAGATCGACTAAATCTCAAACCTTATTTGTTTTCATAGACTTCATCTTTTCTTCCATTGCAGCTTTCCACTTTTCTCTAACTCTACATCTCATAGCTTCCTCAATAGTTTGAGGTTCATCATCATCAATAGAGAGTGTCATCATTGCCTCATTCTCAATATCAAACCTCTTCTTAGGTTTGATCTTATGAACACTTCTTCATAAGTTGGGATATTGAGAAGTCAACTCATGACTTGGTAAAGTACTCCCACTCGATTGACTGGTATAGATATTCCACTTGACACCTTTCTTGTTGGTAATGACTCATCCTCCTCAAATAGAGGAACTATCTTATCAACATCACCTCTAGCTGGAAACTCAGTTTCGAGAAAAATGACATCTCTCGACTCTATTTCGAAGATGGTTTCATCTTGTTGCTCACCTATGAAAATATAACCTTTGGAGGTATCAGAATATCTTATAAAGATATATTTCTTATATCTAGGTCCTAGTTTTCCATACTTGTGAGAACTATCATGAATGAAGACAGCTGACCCCTAGGGTTTCATATTGTTTGAATCTGATTTTCCTGCTTGTCCAATGTTCATACGTAGTAGATGGAACTGATTTTGAATGCACTTTGTTAAGTATATAGGTCACTGCTAATAATGCATCTCCCCAATATGAGACCGATAAATTAGCCTGAGCCATCATAGACCTAACCATTTTAAAAAGATTCCTATTTCTTCTTTCAACAATCCCATTTTGCTGTGGAGTTCCTAGGATCATTAGTTGTCTAATAATCTCATTATCATTACATATTGTCTTGAACAGATCAAACAAATATTCCCCTCCATGATTAGTACGTAAAGTCTTAACTTTACATTCCATTTGATTCTCAACTTCGTTCATATAACAAATGAAGCAATCCAATGCTTAAGATTTTTGAGAAATCAAACACACATGACTGAACCGAATGAAATCATCTATAAATGTAATGAAATAGAAACCTCCATGCCTAGCCTTCACATTCATTAGACCACAAATATCCGAATGAAATTAATTTCAATGGAGAATTAACCTTAATAGCCTTACCAAATGGTTTCCTAGTTATTTTTCTAGCAAGAAAATGCTCACATATAGACAAGTTAAACTTAGCCTAAGCGCCCAACAAGCCCTCTATATCCAAATTCATTCGTTCTTGTCCTATATGTCCTAACCTAGCATGTCAAACCTCATCAATTATATTTGTATCACTAGTAAGAGCAATGTTTAAAAAACAACCATCAATGGTAGAATTGACATCTTGTTCCACATCAAGAACCATAAAACCATTCATTAAAAAATCATATCTGATTGACACTGAGTCTGTAAAATATCGGAAAAAAATAAAATAAAATAAAAGTTGGGTAATTAAGAGAATACCCTATGGAATTTTCCAGGAATTTTTAAGAATTTTTCTGGACTCGAATGGAGATTTTTAAGACCCTCTTTTAAACAAGAAGGGGTTAAAGGGCTTAACGGGTCAGAAAATTTGATCCGTTTATCTGCCAAACCCTATCCGTTACCATTAAGTCGAACGTTTCTCGCAGTCGTTTTCTTTTAATCCCAGGCGCGATCTTTATTTCTCGCGACGGCAGCTTTTCTCCCCGAAATCTGAGCGCTCCTCTTCTCCGCGCAACCTCTCCAACTCCTGCCGTCGGACTTCGCCGACTTCTCCGCGTGACCTCTCCGACTCCTGCCGTCGGACTTCGCCGACTTCTCTGCGCGACCTCTCCGACTCCTGTCGCCGGACTTCGCCGACTCCTCCGCGCGACCTCTCCGACTCCTGCCGCTCGGACTTCGTCGGCTCCTTTGCAGGAGTGGATGGCGGCAAGCGACATCCCCTCGACGGCGCTCGCGGACAGACTAGAGCAACAAAGGGGTGGGGGGATCGCGATTTGGGGGCTTGGGTTGGTGGCGACAGCACGGTGCTTGGATAGGGAAAGAGGCGACTTGCTGCCGGAGCCGAGGGATTCCAGCGGAAGCTTGAATCGGCGACGTTCCGATGGTGAGCTGCCGATTTGGGGGAGTTATGTCGATTGCTGCCAGAGCAAGCGCGATGACGGCGACACTGCAGTTGGTCGTTCCGGTCGGAGTTGGAGCTGTGGTGAAAGTCAGAGCAAGTAGGGGAGGAGTATCACCGGGGTAGCTTTAAACTACTGTGAAACGAGACGGTGGTTGTTGGCTCTGTGGATGGCGTTGCCGGTGGTCGTCAGAGATAGTGATCTTGTGGGTGAACAACTGCGGGAAGTTTTCTGGTATGCGGCTATGAGGGGCAAATTTTTGCCGGTTGTGCAGGAAGAGAGGGGATGTGAAGCTGTGTCGGCAGTGAATGGGGGAGACAAGGTCAGGTAAGATTTTGTTTCGGAAATTTTGATATATGATTGTTGTGCAGCTAATTTGATTGTGGTTTCATGGTTGATGGTTAACAGGGGAAGAGTGTTCCAAATGGGTTGTGGAAGCTGAACGATTGAGGTAATGTTTAAATTGGATTAAACGTGGATACTGTGATTGCAGGTGATTAGAGTTATTGAAATTGGGTATAGGTTGCAGTTTAACTGATTCATTTGGATCGTATACGTGTAGAGGTATCAAGAAGCTATTTGGATTTAAATCTAAGATCGCTGATTAGAAGCTTTGGAATTAAAGCCAGGCTGGGTAAGTTGATATTTGAAAACTTTATCAACAAATATATGTTTCGACAGCTAGGTTCTATGTTATGGTTGTGATGATAGATGGCAGCTACGGCTAAATTCATCTGGTTGGTATAAGTTGCTATTTCAGACATGGAACAAGAAGCTGTGAAGGAAGTTAGGCTTGGTAAGTCCAAACCTGAATGTTTTGGATGTATACCAATGTTATTTTGTTAACAGATATGGTGGTTGCTTCTAAACTGTCTTTTAGTGCAGGTGATGAAGACAAACGGGGATAAGCTTGTCATTTCCTATTTGGATGTGGAGCTTCACAGAGGAATCTTAGTAGTAGGTGGGTAATTTCCTACCTGGTCCGAGTAGATATATTGCATTCAGATTTAGTCATAGATATGAGCATGTTAGGTGTTCATATTACCTTGACCCTGCTCTTATTATCGTATGCTTGAACTTATCGTTGGATATATTTATGCTCAATTGTTGATATCACATATACCCTATCATGATTTAGGAGTTATAGATGTGATGTAAATTGGCCTAGATGTTTAGTAGGGTGTAAATGTTAGTACGAGGGATGACCCAATTTATAAATTGGAAAAAGGTCATCTATGGGTAGGTAATGCCCTAAATGTAGGATCTATTTCCAATACCCGTATGTTGCATACTGTTACCAACCATGAGTTGTGTAATGGTTACGTGAAGGGTGATTAGAGTTTCGCTGCGGACCGGTAGTCCCAGCTTGATATGATTAGTCGAGTACGACTCTCTACAAGATAGAGAGTGCGTCGATCAGTTGAGTACAACTCTCTATTGGATAGAGAGTTATGATCAGTTGAGTACGACTCTCTACAGGATAGAGAGTCCGTCGATCTGTTGAGTACAACTCTCTACAGGATAGAGAGTATTGATTAGATAGGTATGACTCTTTACTGAACAGAGAGTCTGTGGTAGATGACTGTACGTGTGACAGCATACACATATCATTTGCATGCATTCTGATGACATAGTCTCCCTTGGGGTTGAGAGAGTCGTCGGTCATCTTGCCTCCCAGAGCACTCCCCGAGGAGTAACTGGTGTGAGGGCAGAGCATCTGTTGTGTTGCACTCTACCACTATAGACGGTGGTAGTTGGAGTTGCGTGCAGTTGTCCTGAGTGCATGGTACTCGACCACTCATTAGTAGGGTTAGTCGGAGTGGCCAGTAGCAGGGACCCCCGTTGTGTAGCGAGCTCTTTACGCTCATATGCTACTTGATCATACTGCCCACTCGGCCACTCTATAGCAGTGGTTGGTGTGAATTGGGACAGTTGTCATGTCATGCCACCTAGGCCACACTGGGGTCGTGGTAGCGAGTAGGGGTGAGCAGGCATGACCATGCATGTTGCATTGTCGTATCTTATGGCGCTTTGCATATTACCATATATAGATACATATATGTATGTGTATATATATATATATATGGATGGTTGAGATTAATATATATATAGATACAGTCTATATATATATATATATATATATATATATATATATATATATATATATATATATATATATATATATGATTATTGTGATGTTGCATTTGATTGTACTATGCTTGCTGCATTTGGGTGTACATCATATTCATGTATATTTCTTGCATTTGTTATACGATTGTGTCGGATACTGGTATGGGTTGGATAGACCATTAGATATCTTGACCTGTAGCTAGAGTATATTGTGAGTTGATCTACTCTTCCTGTGTATATATATATATATGTTTGATATATGTTCAGGTTGGATCAGAGTAGCGTAGCAGACTTCAGGTATGTCTGCATTTTTATGTTGTTTATTTGGTTAGACGGTATATGCTTGTATTTATATACTATATTGATATACCTCTTGTACCTCTAGAGTATGTTGTTGAAAATACATGTGATATGGCATTTATACATGTTTTTCTATTACCTGCTGAGTTTTACTCACCACCCCCCCACGGACCTTGGGTTTTCTGTCGCCCAGGTAACAGGTAGAAGACTTCGTGACGGCTTGGAGCACCGTCGGCTGACATCGTCTCATCTCACCTCCGAGGCTCCCGTGTGTATTTGGGCTTTCCGTCCGTTGTGTATTGTATTTTGGAATTTTCGTGATGTACATGTTGTATATTCGGATTTTTGTCGAAGTTTTGTATTGTTGTGATGTGTTAGTCATACCGGTATGCATGTGTAGGATTGTATTGTTGTTGTATCATTTCTGCTGTGTGTAGTTGTTTTGATATATATATACTGTTGTGGTTTGGTATATTTTTATATATTGTTGTCATTATGGGCCTACGGGCCTTGTATTAACCCGAAATGTTGTCACGTACAGGGGAGATGTCGTCCGTTTGATTTTCGGCTCGGCATGCTCTCGGGGCGTGACAGAGTCAATCTTAAATTCCACACACCGACTTTTGTAAAAATTAATATAATACCCTAAATCAAGAAGATAAGTTACAAATATTAGATTGCTACGAATCTCAGAAGCATGCAAGACATCATGTAGAGACAAAGTACTTCCACCATGAAGGTTGAGTTTGTAAGTGTCGACTCCTTTAACTTCAACTCTTGCATTGTTTCCTACATAGATATATTTGTTGCTAGTTGGTACCCGATGGTACTCCACGAATGTAATCCGCTCCCGAACTACATGGTTGGTTGCTCTCGAACCTATAATCCACAAAGGATAAGAATCAACCAACAACACTAAACTAGCAACAAAATGCTCAAGAAATGAAGATAGACTCGAAATTACCTTTTTTGGCTGGTACACTCCCGAGCGAAGCGGCCCTTCTTGCCACGGTTAAAGCAAGTCATCTTGATTTTATGTTTCTTCTAAGTCTTCTTTCCCTTCTTCCTGATTGGGTCTTTCCCACAGCAGCAACAACTTTCTTCTTCTGTCCCTTTTCCTTCTTAAACCATTTCTTTTTCTTGGATCCAGTTGATTCAGTAGAACCGAGAACCACATAGGCTAGTCCAGGAATCCTTGCGGATTCCACTTTCTCTACCTCCAATTCTACATGGAATGAGACATCAATGAAAGTCTTAATACTCTCACTGTGAGTTAAGGTCTGCTTCATGGTCTCCCAAGAATCTGGAATGGAATGAATAACTGTCTGAACCTATTTTTGATTGGGCAAATCATGACCAGCAATTTTAAGCTCCCGAATCATGTTCGACATCTCCCTAAGGTGATGAACCATAGTGACATTCGGGTGCTTTTTATAGATGTCAAACTTGATCATCTACTGAAGCTTGTTCAGACTAACTCCACTATATCTATCTCTAAGGGCTACCCAAACTGCATGAGCCATAGGATATGGCTCATGCTCAAAAACTAGGTCATCTACTATTGAACTTATCAATATACCCTTAGCAATAGAGTCCTTTTTCTTCCATGTCTTATAGGCATCAAGGTCTCGTTTGTGTTATGCATTGGGACCCTCAACAAGTTCTACTATAACCTGATATACAACTTCTAAAACTTCTTGTTCCTCAAGACCATAATGAATCTTAAGGTGTCAGATCTTGTATTTTCTCCATTTAAATTTTCACCTTTGTTAAGTTCATCTATGATGTTCTTTGTTGCCATAATCTATCAAAAATAAACAGATTATTTAGTTATTCAATGTATGTTATATGTATGTAATCCCTAATTGACTCAATATAAATCTGATTTGGTTTACAAAATCAAGTGATAACGATATTTTCACTCATCATTTGTATCTACTAATTCGACCAGCATTGATCAATAATATTACATACACCCCGACTAATGAACAAATCATTCTTTGATTTTATTAAATGGACTAATCATTTAATAATTAAAATGAACTAATCATTTAAAAATTATACTCATAATGAACTAATCAAAAAGTATATATAGCATTGATCAAGTATCATGCATCAAGTAGAGTAAACAACATAAAATGTACAAATCATTTTGAATGAGCATATCATTAACATAAACATGATATACATTGTTAACACATAACAAACTTTACTAAGAATGTTACACATAACATTCTTACTACTCATAACTAAAACAACTCTAATAAATTATATAGGCAATTACTACTCCCACTAGGACAAACATTAGCGTAGTAGTAATCCAAACATGCCCTATGTTTTTAGACTCAACTAGGGCACTCTTATGTTGTACATGATACAAAGTCACATAATCCTGTAATGAACCCACAAGTAAAGAACCCATAGAAAAGTTCTCTTTAAATTCTTCTTCTGGATCCTCTTCACACTCTACGTAGTGAAATAACTTTGTGGACAACTATGTATATGTGATGCACCCCTCGTAACACCCCATATCTGATGTGCAACATCACTCAGATTTTTCGACAATGAACGAACCAAAGCTCAAATCCTGTAGTTATTCAGAATCAGAAACTCCTGCATCTCAAGTCTCTAGAATAGCCAATCAAGCCTCTCCATATGTTCATTGACTCCATAAGCAAGGTCATACTCTATCCCTTAGATAACTTCCCTCATCTTATTTCGTAACACATCACGATGAGTCATCGTCGTAATCATTCGTGTCATCTGAAAAATTGAAATTATTCAAGTCAGTACGAAACCGACTTACCAGTACAAAAATCAGTTTGAATTCAATTTATACAGGCATAGAACCAACACAATTAATCAAGAAAAAACTAATCTTCTTGATTTTCAAGAGTTTCAGTCGACTAATCCATTGACCAGTTGATTGACACTTTTACCAATTGATTGTCATCTCAGTCCAGTCAACTAGTACCATGAAGACTCAACTTGGCAATGATTTGTGAGAACCCGAACACCATATAATTTTCTACAAGCACCCCAGGTACCCTAGCACCATACGTGGTGTTCTGTCTTCTCAACATCCCTAGCTGACAACCCTAGTTCACTAAACCTATTTTGAGTTGTTTTCCGAGTACAAGTTGTTACAAGCAACTACTCGACAATTAAGTTATGAATTTAGTTGACCATTTTCAACTTTAGCAAGTCAGTCAATGTCGACTTTGTTGCTCAAGCTCGAGAATAGCACTAACATTCCGAGCACCTTGAGTACTAAGCATTGTGCTCACTCAATCGAGTATCGAGCCCAACTCTCCTCAGCTAAGTACCTACACTGTGCTTACTTAGCTCGAGCATTATTGTCAAGCACCATTAGCCAATGCCGAGCACCTAGTGTGCTAGCCAACCACCATAAGGTATAGTCGAGCACCAAGTGTGCAAGCCGACCACCATAAGGTCTAGCCAATCACCAAGTGTGCAAGCCGACCACCAGAAGGTTTGGCCAAACACCACTTGTGCACGTCGACCACCACTTGTGTTTTCCAAGCACACAATCCTCTGCCCGAACACCATATGTGTTTTTCGAGCACCTAGCTCTGGCCGAGCACCAACAATGCTTCGCATTGCTTTATGTGCCCGAACACCCATAGTGCCAGCGGGGTTCTTCTGAGCGCACACAGTACTACACGCAGCTCTTTCCCACTCGGCAACTCGATTTCCCACTCGGGAAATGCTACAACAAGCGGTTTCCCACTCAGAAATTGCTCGACAAGCTGTTTCCCTATCGGGAACTGCTCGACAAGCAATTTCCCACTTGGGAACTGCTCGACTGATAGTTTTCCACTCGGAAACTACTCAAGAAAAGGCAAGCACTTCACGCTCCTCTGTCCCAAGCACCTAAAGTGCGCGGACAAGCCTTTTCTCACTCGGAAATCATCTGACGAAATCAGTGTTCATCTTCTTCGATGAAATGTAAAATTTATAGTCTAAATCATACAAACAATACAAACAGAGGCAAACCTAACTTGGTTCTAATACCAATGTAGGAATTACTTGCATCTTTCAGAGCAGTTTGCATGAATTGAATATTGTAAATACAAACTTACAACGAGTTTAGTGTTCCGTCGATTTCCTTGAATTGTTGGCAATGATCTATTCCTCCAATCTAAAACTTGTCATCTGAAGGACAATCATTATTCGTAGAATTGGAAGATTCCTACTATTCCATGAACCAAGATCCGACCGCGCCTTGGCGTTCTCAAGACTCTTCGATCACACTTCTCTTCAGTAGCCTAACGACACTTGCCAACCTCATCCTCATCACTTAGACGCTCTCCATTTTATATCTTGGTGGGTACAAGCACAAGGTGTGCACATTGCTTGGCAACGTTCACACATTGGCAATGTGTACACGAACACACAAACTGCCAACAATCTCCTCCTCAAATGAAAGACCACATCGAGTCCCCCAAGCACATGTCCTCGAAGGACTTCCTCGATTTTATGTTTGATCCTCAACCCACCAAGTCTTCCTATCTGTTGTTCGGTCATCCTGATCCAACTGGACTTCTTGCTTGATGTCTGGACCACTAAGTCTTCGTACCAGTTATTTAGTCTTCCTGACCCAATTGGACTTCCAGTCTAACATTTGATTATCTTAATCCAGATATGAGAGCCTCCACTTCCTTCATTCGAGATTACTATTTCACCCACATAGCTTGACTTGAACCATGACCCTGATACCACTCGTTAGGTCTGATAAAATATATATATCTCCATAATTATATAATATTATCTACTTTGGACATAAAATCATAGATTTATTTTTGGATTTTATCCAAGATATTTCATACCAATGGAGATATTTTTTTCATCTTATAAGTTCATGATCTTTTTTATGTCTTTTCAACGTGGAGCTTTGTTGGTACTCTCAATAAATTTCATAATGGATATTCTGTCCCCAGGGACATTGCGCAGCGGTTAATCACGAGACTCCCCTCTGTGTTTTTATGGGTCGATTCCGTCCATCAACAGCGCGCACTGTGCAGGTGGTGGTGCTCGATGCCTCCCCCGTCTCAGCATGGTCGCCCTCCTGGTGTAGCATGGGTTTCCAACGTGCGCTGACCCTGTGCTACCCTGATTCAGCCTTGTCAGTCGGTGGCGCTCGCCATGGGACCAGGCCGATTAATCATCAGGACTAGTAGGAAAAAGAAATCGTACATGATATCTGATGTAAATAAAAAAAAAAAGAATTTCATTATTCTTAACTTTAGAATATTGTTGTGGAATATAAGTCTACGGGACTAAGATTCAAATTTAATATTTAGTACACACAAATAAAAGGATTAATAGTGATTGCCATATATATACACGAGAAGTCTCTTGTAGTACATATGTGAATGACTAAATTTAAGCAAAAAAATATTATAATTTAAATTATTCCATTTGTACTTAAAAATAAACCAAACATTTGATTAAAAAAAACTAGAAGCAAATGATTTTTACATTAAACACTTCTAAAGATTTTTACTGGTTACTTCTCATTTGTGTGCTAATTAAAAAAAAGGTTCATTTGTTTAAATTTTTTTCAAAATAGTTTTATATGTGCATTGGAAGGTTACCAAGGGAACCTACGTAAAAAAATTATGCTCATTTGAGGATTTTTTTTTTATGTGATAATATTACCCATTTAATCAACATATGATAGTTACATAACTATATATAGGGTTTTGATGAGAGTTAATGACCTCTATGTATTCTGTTATTCTTTGATTAAAATAAAAGTATTATTGTAGTTATTTTTGAACCTTTGAAATGTTAATGTCAAAAAATTTGGACATTATTTATAGTAAAAAGTGATTACGTTTGTCTCCAGCTCTTCATCATCGGTCCCTCGATGATGATGATCGAAGAAAAGTAAATCACAGGGGGAGGAGCTATGTCTCTTGACTCGTTGGTCAGAAACAATAGAGAACTTTTAAATCTGGATGAGGATTATAGATCTCATATCGAGATCCAACTCCTATCTATTTGTAGCAGTATTTATGTTGCTCTAGCCAATAGATCGTTCCGAGAGGACAAAACAAAATGGACATCATTGAATCTATACCACGTGAGAATGATGTTCTTAATAATCTTAGTATAATTAATGACGTAAATAATTTTGAGGATCCATCTCGAGGCCAAATAATTGATCAACTAGCCTTGAAGTGTTGGTTGAGTAAATGAGTCCAAGCAATCAATCAATATGGATGTATTAGTCCAATCGATTTCTAATCAAGATTAACTAAGCTTAATTGAGTTTTAATATTTAATTCATATATTTGATCATTGAGTAAGATGTTAAATAAGTTAAGAATGATCATATATTTGATAGTGGAGAAGTCTAAGTGAGTAATGATTGATCAAACATTTAACAGTTGAAAGTCTAACAAAAAATTGACTTGGACAAAATCCAAGTGAATCATGATTGATTGGACACTTGACAATGATGAAAATTATAATAGATCATAAAGAACTGGATGTTAGAAAGGTGAAGTCTTAATAGATCATGAAAGATTAAATGTTAAGCTCAAGATGTAAGTCCTAATAGGTCATAAAAGACTGAATATTAGGTATGAAAAAAGAAGTTCAATTGATCAAGAAAAATCGGATATCTAGTAATAGTGATCCGATTAGACATAAATAATCCTTATATATTATGGAAGACTGTATATCAGGTATGAAAAGATAAATCTAAATAGAATTGAATGTTTAGTAATGATAAAATCTTAATAGGTCAAAGTTGACTAAATAATAGGCAAAGAAAATTTTGACAAGTTGAAATCCATTGGATAATAGGAAAATTAAAGGTTCATCCTTGGTAATGTTGGACTAAAAGCATCATTCAACTACTGTAAAATCACTAGTTTATTGATGAACTTAAAACCAAGGGCGGATCTAGAATTTAAAATTTTGAGGGGTCGTGATGCAACTCAGATTTTTCGCTCTTCGATTTTGTGTCACCGAGGAGGGATTCTCTTCGACCGCATCAGTAAATATTATGAAAAAATTAACATGTATTAAACCACATCCGACCTACCCGGTAGTGGCCCTCCGATACTTAAGTCAGAATCGTCATGGATGAAAGAAAATATATTAAATACAGTAAAAGTAATGCAGAGTAAAAAAAGAGAACTTATCTCATGCGTAGCTAAAAACATGTAAGAGACTGCGAAAGAATATTTAGATAATACCAGAAGAAGAAGAAACCATCGGATAGCTAGAAAAGAAATGTCAGGAAAAATCACGGGAGATCCTCCATGATAATTGAATATTTTGATCTAAATCATGCTGCTCATAAGGGAATACCACATTAACCTCTCTATTAAAACCAGCAATGAAAGACACTGGGACTCATCCTTATTTGTCTGTATTCTGTCTCAGATAAACATA
Source organism: Wurfbainia villosa (assembly GCA_025175895.1). Lineage (NCBI taxonomy): Eukaryota > Viridiplantae > Streptophyta > Magnoliopsida > Zingiberales > Zingiberaceae > Wurfbainia > Wurfbainia villosa. Next base: position 3,798,891 of record CM045992.1, read on the forward strand.
TATCCACAAGTCTTTTGCACTGAAATAATAATCTAACTATTTCACTGAATTAGCACTCTATGGATTAATAGCTGGAATAAACATTTGAGGAGGCACTGCTTGATGATATGAAGGACACATCTCCTGGAGGTAGTGCAAGTTTTGACTTTGAGCTCTTGGTGCAAATGCTTGTGGTGATTATCTTCAGCAAGTTTCTCTTGCTTAGAACTTTCCTAGCCCCAAGCTTTTCGGTGTGACATTTACCAATTTATGTGATACTGGGTTGGGCGCTTACTTCATTCCATAGGCCAATATTTCTCTCATATCGGACCGTATACTAAGTGACAAAAATAATTATTATACATGGTATATAAAGAACTTTCAATAACAAAAACATAATAATTAAAATAATAAATAGAATACACAAAATTAATATTAGTATATTATCAAAAAAAAAAGGGAAAATTAAAAGTTCCTTAAAAGATTTATTCAATTAAATATCAAATACAATTCTTTAACTAAAAGGAATTCGATGTTCTTTTAAATTTTCGAAGTTTTCAATGATAATTTCTATGCTTATATTTTTAGCAATTTCTCTCTCAATATATATCATTAATACATCTGAGAGAAAAGCATCCTCCATTTTACTCCAAAGCCTTATTTTCACAATATTCATCACAAAAAATGATCGTTCTGTAATAACAGTGGAAACTGGAAGAGTAAGCACAAGAATGATCACTCTAAAAATAAGATTGTATGTAACAGACTTGTTAGTCTTCACCAACCATTGACATAACTCTGAAATGGTTGAAAGATTTTTGTAGTCGAACCCTTTGACTACATTATACTCGTGATGCTTCAATTGCATCTCCAATTGCTCTTTTTCATCTTTTGTAAAATCTTGGCCATAAAACTTTTCAACTAATTTACATATATCCATAACTCTGAAAGACTCCACCACATTTTGAGAATTTAAGGCATTACTAAGAATGAGCAATTCCATAGCATCATCACTAAAGCACCTATTAATTTCTTACAACTGTGAATCTATCGAAGCATAAAAAAGATCTACCTGATAATGATGCTCAATGGTGATGTTGTCTTGATGAGGATGGGCTCGACCTCATCTATTAATATACGGAGCACTGAAATCAGGAATGTCAATATTTCGAAATTCACAAAAAGACTTCACTTTTATAAGCAAATCATCCCACTTGTTATCCCTTGTTTGTTGAAGTAAATTCTTGGTAGATAATACAAGATCCATTGCATTTATAATATCTTGAGACTTTCTTTGTAAAGCCTAGCAAAGGATATCTGTGATCCTCATAATCTCTTTCATAAGATGCAAGATGAACACGCACTCAAAAGAAGTCATTTCGTCATAAACAGATGTTGCATCTGCTCGTTGAGAAGGAAGCCCATCCTCTATAACCTTGAGCAATACCATACATGATGTACTAAACATCTTAATTAGGCATGATAATGATCTTAAATGAGAACTCCAGCGCGTATCAGTAGCTCGTTGTAAGTACCTATCTGATTAAGTTCACGGCCTGTCTCGAGTTTGTTAATAGCAATTAAATGTGCAATGTCATCTGCATGAGCATTCTTCAATTCATCATTACGCTTGCATGAAGAACCAATAATATTAACTATAAAAGTTAATTTGTCAAAAAATTGATGAATAGGTGTCACATTTATTGATGCTGCAACTAAAGCTAATTGTAACCAATGAGCAAAGCAATTAACATAATAAGCACTTCTACAATCTTTTATAATCAAAGCTTACGACTCATTAAATTCGCCCCTCATATTACTAGCACCATCGTAGCCTTGACCTCTAATATTTTGAACATCCAAATTATAGTGAGCCAAAGTAGAATATATAGCATCCTTTAAAGTCAAAGCTACGGTATCAGATACATGAACAAATCCAAAAAAATGTTCTTGAATGAATCCATTAGTATCCACAAACCTTAATACTATAGACATTTGCTCTCTTTTTGATTCATAGTGAGCTTCATCAACAATTATGCAATGCTTGGCAACTCCAATTTCTTCACGAATTATATTTTTCACTCTCACTTAAAGCACATGAGGTATTTGTTTCTGAATATCATGGCTTGTACACTTGCCATTTTTTGGAGCTTTAGCAATTGCCTTTGAAAGTTCATCATTGTACATGGTTAGCACATCCAAAAATTCAAAAAATTACCACAATTGATGAACTAGATTTCTCATCATGACCTCTAAAGGGAATTCCTTGAAGTGCAAGCAACAACACCAAATGTATGTGAGCCTTTAACCGAAGACGATTAGTTACGACTTATTCGACATTAAAATTGTCGAATCTTCTTGATATATGTTGTGGTTGGTTTATTAAATCCTCACATGCCTTTTCAGCATTACGATGGAGTGAAGATACATTATCTTTCCCTATATGGCCTAGGAAAGCAAAAGCTTTTTCATTTTGAACTTTCTTCCAATTATCAAATCCAGAAACAATAAATGTAGTGTGATTTAAGCATCCTGATGGCTTGTTGAAAATAAAACATGGAAAGCAATATGCTTTATCTTTAGTCGGTGAATACTCCAACTAAGGAAATTGTCCATACCAAGCAGACTGAAATCTTCGAGATGCTTAACATTTTTATTTAATAGATATTCTCGAAGAATAGGTTGATATGCCTTTAGATTCAAATAAGCTCGACGAATCTCCTCTTGTTGATTAGGATGATATTCCCAAATTTGTCGACGCAATCCTGGATCACGCTCTAAAGAATTGAGATCAACCTCTTCAATTTATGTATTTTTGAATCTTTTAGGAGAAATTTCATATGGAAAATCATTGTTATTTGATCTTGTCGATGGGTTATAAGACCAGCTGGATCTAATTCATTTGCTCTCTTCCTTTGAAAAAATTTATTAATCGTAATATATTTTTCCATTTGAAGTATATGAAGTCTGTGATAATGAAAAACTCAAATTAATTTAAATAAGTGGATAATAACAACAACATTAAACCAGATTAATTATTTTATTAAACCCTTAACACGCTCAAGTAATTAGATTAATTATGTTAACCCAATAATTCAATTAGTTGTTTAATCGAATCCAACTCTATTAAATTAATTAGATTTATTTAAATTAATTAATCTCATTAACGGATTAATGACACCTTAATTACACTTATACCAAACTAATTAATTAATTGATAATTTTCAAGTCTAAATGAGTTTTAATTATACTAATCAGATAAAATCAGATTAGTCAATTAACCTAACTCTAATTAATTAATTTAATCTCAATTAATCAATTAAACTCAAATTTAATTAATCTAACCTTATATAATTAAGTAAACAGATTAATTAATCTAAACCAATTAACTAATTAAACTCAAATTTAATTAATCTAACCCAAATAAATTAATTAAATAGATTAATTAATCTAGATTAATTAAACTCAGATTTATTAATCGAACTCTAGTTAATTAATTAAATAGATAAATTAATCTAATCCAATTAATCAATTAAATCAAAATTTAATTAATTATCTTAAAGTTAACTAATCAATTAAAACAAATTAACCAATCTAAAACAGATTAATTAATCTAAATTCATCCATTAAACTCTAGGTTTAATTAATCTAAATCTAATTAATTATTTAAATCTAACTCAAATTAATTAATATAATTCAAATGATCCGATTAATCAAAATTTAAAATTAATTAAATAAAATCTTAATTAACTTAATCTCGATGGATTTCGTACGCGGTCGGGCGAAGGGCGATGACGACTAACGACGCAATGGCGTGCGATTAAAAACGTGGTGCGACATCGATAGGACAACTTCTGCGATCGCGACGTGGTTGTGCGCGTGAAGCGGAGGCCGATGGTGGTCAGAGATGCGACTGACAATGCCGAGTTGGCAGAGACAACGACAGATCGACACACAGCGACGAGCTCGCGAGTCGCGGCAGGTGAGCAACGGGAGAAGAGAAACTGTGGATGGCGACTGTGACACGCTAGAAGCAATTGAAAAGATGAGATTTAGGGTTTCGGAGAAGATGAAAACGAGAAAGCAGAGGGAGGAGAGAGAAAATAAATATATAGTAATTAATTATATAGTATTTTTATTAGAGCTGTCAAGTTTGGTTGGACCCGTTGAGTTGGCCCGCCCTGCCAAATAATTTAAGCAGGTTGAGTTAAAATTTTATCAATCCGTCATTTTGACGAGCCTAAACAGATCGACCCGCGCTGGTTGCGAGTCTAGACGGGTCACCCCGCAGTGGGCTGGGGTCAGCCCACGTGTTGAGAAATAGCAAAAGATGAAACATGTGAAAATAAAATTGTATAAGTTTTTTGACCAATATTAATTCTAATATTAAGAAGATAAATATTTCACCATAACAAACTTCTTCTATCACACATGCACCTCAACAAAATATAAAAAAAATTAAGAAGAAAGAATAAAATAATATTTGATAAAGTATTCTTTTTTTTTATACTCTAATTGTTTTATATTATCTTGTCACTATTATTCTAATCAATATAGGAAATAATGATATATCAAAATCAAATAATTACAATGGCTAAAAAATCTCAATTGAATCTCTATTTAGATGAGCAAAAATTTACATTTGCATATTATCAAGATTTTGATATTTTGGAACAATGGAAAAATCAAAAATATCAGTACTCAATTTTGTAGGTCGATAATTGAATCTCATTTATAAGATTTTAGTTACTTCAAATGCTTATTTTTTTAATCATGACATCTTATCTGTCTTACAGATCATTGTCTCAAGGCCTCAATATCTCAGTAATTTTAGATATATTTTTTTAATTTTTGTGGCCCGCGGGTTGACTCGCCTAATCCGCAATCCGCCTTGAGTTGGATTGGAGATTTTTCAATCCACCGAGATGACAGGTCGACCCATCCCTCCTCATTAAATGTTGGGTTTACAACGGATTATCCCGCCCCACCATGGATTAGTTCATTTAACAACTCTAATTTTTATAAAGTGAAAATAAATATAGGATTTCAGGAAGGAAAATATTTTATATAATAATTATATTACTAAAAATAAATATATTACTATATAAAAAAATTTATAAAAGTAATTTTTTTTTTATATAAAACGCAGCATAGATCCACCTCCACCACAAATTCGGAGTATTTGATGGGTTTGTGATACGAGTAATCAATTACTAGGAATTACTAATTGACTAATAACACAATCGATTGATGAATTCGATTGTTCAACTATGAAACAACACAAAAAAAAAAAATCAAAATCTATTATGACAATCAATAAATATGTACAACTTCAAATTTCATTCTAATATATTTATTTTTATCTTTTTATGCATCTACGCATTCTCATATCTAATTATAGACTAGAAAAGTAAACTTTGTTGGTTAAAAAGAGTGGACTTTTTTTTTTCTCTTCATTCCAGGCGGTTCCCACTGGTTCTTTTGCCTTTATTTAAAGCTCGAGGGAAGAACGAAGAAGAAAATTGTAGTTATAGTGCAAGCCTGTATAGCATGGACCGTAATTAATTCAAATGGATATTTGACTGTTAAGAACAACCTCCGATTCCGAACGAGTTGGATTGTAATTGGAAGTCCAACTGAACGGAGAGAAAAGGTTGTTTACACATGTCAATGGTTTTCGTTCATCAAAGCTAGTCCCGATTGTGTTCCTCTTTTCAATCTAACAGAGATTTAACAGACTCAATTAGATTTGGAAGGTGGAGGAAACCAAATTGGATTTGAGCAACCTGGTAAGATGGAAAATCTGAGTAGCCTATTAAGTCATTATCCCAAACTTTTGATGTCATTTTTCACCTGAGTAATTTTCAGATCCAAGAATGTCTACATACAAGTATCAGTAACTGCAGTACGTATTGAGGTAGACCAATGAATAGGGAAACTGAACGAGGGAAATGAACAGGCATGCCAAGAAAGTGATTGTGTAGACTCCACGAGTAACTTTAGAAGACACCGATGTCTGCCTCACAGTAACAAGACATCTGAGAACGCCACCAAGTATTACAGTATTAGAACACGAAAGCCTCCGTGGATCTTCAACTCCCGAGCAAAGCCTCTCGATCTCTATAGAAATTGAAGCATCATCTGCGGCTACTTTACCTGAAGCATGTCAAACTGTCAAAGTCCTAACTTCAAGACTACCGAGTCTGGTCGCAAACTTGAATGACCATTCTTCATTTGGGAGGCTGATAGTTTGATCGGGGAAGAAGTCTATTTAGAATGTCTGACAAATTTCCTTTTGTGTCCATGGACTCTCTGCCAGTATAATTGTCAACAGTTCGAGGTCCCCACAGAAAATCATAATCATTCATTACACTTTGCTGATAGGTGCTATCTAAGATTGCTGATCTATTCTTATTTGCTAACATGGCTGAATTCTCAGATAAATTTCTTAATTCTAGCAGTTGATTTCCTTTGGCAAACCCAGCCGTGCTTGAGCCACAATCAAGAGAAATCAGCTGAGATGACTGCAGCATATTCCCGCCAGAAAACTGTGTTGTAGCATAATATTGTGGATCTGAGTAATCTGCAACATGAGTACGAATATCAGGTATTGATCTAACTAGAGCAGGATATGCAGAAAATTGAGAGCCCTTCAACTTTGAAGTGGAACCTGCCAAATCATAGATAGCTTAAAAAAACGAAAAATGCACCAATTACCACTATATTATATCTGAACATGCATAGTTTAATTATTTTGCTACGGCAAATATAAACATATAAGTCAAAATTCCAAGCACGAAGCTATTAAGTTGTTTAAGATGAAAGAGAGATATTTGCACCAAAAGAAGCTTCAAAAGAAATATAAATCAAAAGGCCAACTCAGGCACATTAGGTAGCATGCAAACACATAGGAACATATTAAGTATAATATAACTGGAGAGTTAGCCTAGATGTTTATAAATAATCCAGACGTAAATCATACTATCTTAGAACTAATTATGGAGGCACCTAATAACAGATCATTGACTCAGCTAAAAATAGGAAGAACATTTGTCAAACAGTTACAGCATGGTACGTGCTAAAAGAACAGTTGCAGTCACAGAACGTAGTCTAATCTAATTAACTTGTGGCAACTATGCAAACAAGACGTTACTCTATAATCTTTCATCTGCAGCTAATCAGGACTGTGCCATCTTCAATTTTGTGCATTAACCAATTTACTACCATCAGATATTCCTACTAAGATCTGCAATGAAGGTGCATTGACTTTGTTTATCTTACAACTTACAGCAAAGTTTTTGAAATTTCTGACAATCCAATCATTGCATAGTATTAGACTGGTGTGATCTATGGCTTCAGAAGAGAATTAGTCCAGTACATACTAATGGAGTCTACACGTCTAGCCGGGGGGAATAGATCGAAGTCATTGGACCATGTAGCTGGGCATCAAATGTTCTTTTTTTCCTTTCATTGAATTTTAGATGACAAAAACAATATCAACCCAGTGTATATATATATATATATATACAAAACTCCCACCAACGTAGAGTTCCGAAGAAGAGTCTATTTTACGCTACTTTAGAAGTTGTTTCTATAACTCGAATCCGTGACCTCTAGATCACACGGCAGCAATTTTACCATTGTGTTAAAGCTCCCCTTCAAACGTGTCATACATAGCAAGTATCAAATATCTAAAAATAGAAGTAATACAAGAATAGAGCAAGGAAAAACAAATCCTAGTCACAATTTGAAACTGAAAACCTTGAAACTAATATTTGGCCTGTTAAATTTGAAAGATCAATAGTAGGTTCATCCGAAAGGACCAAAGAGGGGAGAAGAGTGTCCAAGCAAAAAAGCCAACTCATCCATCCAAGTAAATATTGCATTGATGACAATGCTCGGATGCACAACTTGGTCAAATGCTCAAAAGCTACCAGTGCAAGTAAAATACTTGCAAGAATCCCACTTGATGGCTATCTTGTACATATTCTAGGTGATAATATACTCTGACCAACATATGGTGAAACATTTGACAATCTATGTTCTAATTGTTACTTTTGGAACAAGTTCACAAATTATAAAAAACAATGAAGGAATTTGATGATCGTTAGCATTGAATAAGACTAGTTTGACTTCAAAACCTTGAATGCCTAAGGGAGATAAATTTCCAAAATGAGAAAAGAAAATCAATTCACCTGATTGATATGAACTGAAGAGTATGTTTGATTCATTTGACATCTCATCAAAAGAAACATTATGGTGATCTTGGCTTTTGGCACACAGAGACGTGCATTCAGTGAAATGTGGGAGAGGTAAACCTTTGTTTAAATGAGAATATAAATGAGTTGCATTATTTTTCTGCAGATTACCTTGATAGATACAGTTTTCCGCATTCAAAATGCTAGAATCAGTAAAATACGACGTTAACATATCATGATTCATGCTGGGGTTGAAAGAAGCCTCTGTCTCACATATGAAAGGGCAGTCATCTTTAACATAGTCAGCGCAGTTAGCAAGAGGATCTACTATGTGATCAACATGAGATAGATTGAGAGACAACATATCAGAGACCATGTCATACTCTTCCCGACATTTACCTGCTTCATCAGACAATTTACTATCTTCCAGCAAATCAGTAACATTTCTGTAAATATTACTCTCGCCCAATAAAAAAGACCTGTCAGATTGATGCTGTGAGCTTCCGAAGACAAAATCTTCACTGGCACTAGATTCTCTCTGTAATTTCCCTTGGTTATGGGAAAAGGAACTAATGCCAACATCTGAAAATGTTGAACGTGCAAAAGCACCACAACTCAAGATTTTGGAGCTTCCTGTGATTTTATTAGAAATAGAATACCTATTTCCATAATGTATTGAAGAATTGGATTTGATAAATGACTCTGTCAAATTTGAGTTTAAACGTCCACTTAATCTCTCCTTATATGAACTATGAGATACTGCTTGAAGATTGGATATAGGGGCATCCTGTAAGGATGATGTTATCAAAAGATCCGCAGAAGTTGAACCACTACTGACTCGACAAACAGTGTTCTGGCCATGATTGCTACTATTAACTGATGATGAAAAGGCGTGAGATGGATTCAGGTTAGTTTTGTCCATCCAAGGGCATCTCATGAAGTCATTTCGAGAAGCTACACCTAGTTGGTGGCTTAGTGTGTTGAAATTCATAGTCATTGGAACTCCTCTGATTTTCTGAACTTTGTTATAAAAATTATCAGAAGATAATCCACCTTCTGTTCTTTCTATAACAATGCTGGCCTGATCACTTGCACTAAAATTTTGAAATCTTGTACGTTCTGCGAGTTCAGTAGATGTATGCTGTTCAAATGATTCAAAGCCTTTAACAAGTCTATTTCCAACGTTAATGGAATTTGAAGTAGACAGTTGCTCATCACTTTGATCTGTATTTCGAAAAACTGCACAAACCCTATCCCCGTCACTGGGTTTCATGATGAAATTTTTTGACACAGCAGAGTGGTTAATTGGTCCTTTTAGCGCTGTGACACTAGCATATGATAACCTACCATATGTGGAAGCTGACTCCCTGTGGAAAATTATGACCACGGCTTTTTATATTTAAAATAAACACTGGAATAGAGTATTTCACAGTTATACCATGAAGCTGTAGATGGAAGGGCGCTGTACTTTCTATGATCTTTCTCCGTGAACTTTCTGCCATTATCACAATGTTTCTTGACAAGTATATACTTAAAAGTTAGCATCAGAATTTGATAAAAAAAATACAACAGTTAAGAATTAGCCAAGGTCTAAAGAGAACTATACCAACAACTTGATTTTTTTTATTTAAAAAGTTACCTCAGACAGAGATTGTACCTGTTCTTTTTTCACGGTACTACTTCTGCATAAGGTATTCATGGGTGGAGGCAAGATGCTTCCGGAACGTGGTGGAAGATGAGAGACATGTCCTGAAGATTTCTGAAGCTTACTGGTTTAAGAACATGGAAAGTTAAAGACTCAGATAGTTTCATTGTTTATTTTATTTTTGGATTACAAGTTAACATCTTAATAAAAACAATGTGGAAGACTGTACCTACTGTTACGAAAAAGAAACTGAAATAGTTACTGATCCATTGTTATGGAAAAGACACTGAAACAATTACTGACCCATCATCATTTGAAAAGAAGTTTCACAGAGTATTAAAAAAAATTTACCATGAACTCCTTTTTGCATTTTCAAACAAAAAATGCCGAAATTAATTACAATGGGTTGACAATGGAACTCCTTGTTCATTGGAAAGCACATGGGGATTTCCGAACAACTCTAACTATCTCTGAACGAGTTGGAAAACCTCCTACCTTCAACGAGTTGGCTAAAAGAAAAATTAATATTTTATGTGTATAAAAGACAAAAAGAATAGAAGAGAAAATCAAGATAACAGAGAACTCGGATTTTAAATTATGATAACAACATCACCAACCAAGCTTTATCCCACTAGGTGGGATTGGCTATATGGATCCTTCTATGTCATTGGACTCTGTCCCCTACTATATCATCATATATACTTAAATAAATTTCATCTTATTTTATTATTGCTAACCAAGTCTTTTTTTGGTCTTCCTCTCCCTTGTTTAATATGTATATTTGTCATTGTTTCACATCGTCTAACTGGAACATTTATTGATCATCTAAGTACATATTCGTACCACCTTAAACGTGTCTTTCGGAGTTTTCCTTCAATCGATGCAACTCCGACTTTCTCTCTAATTTTCTCATTTCTTATTTTGTCCATTCTCGTATATCCGCACATCCACCTTAACACCCTCATCTCTGCAACTCTCATTTTTTGCTCATGTGCTCGAGTCGTAGCTCAACATTCAGTGATATAACATAGCAAATCTAACCGTCATTTTGTAGAACTTCCCTTTCAGTTTTAGAGGCACTTTACGATCACAAAAAACACCCGACGCTTTCCTTCATTTCAACCATCCTGCTTGTATTATATGTAAGACATCTCTCTCAATCCCTCCATCACCTTACAAAAATGATCCTAAATATTTAAAGCTCTCAGTTCCAGACAACTCATCATCTTCTATCTTAACACTTATTTCATTACGTCTAATATTGCTAAACTTATATTCCATATATTCTATCTTTACTCTACTAAACCTAAAACCTTTCACTTCTAGTGTTTCCCGCCAAAATTCTAATTTAGCATTTACTCCTTCACGTGTCTCATCTACTAAAATAATATCATCCACAAACAACATACACCACAATAGCGTGTCTTGAATATGTCAAGTGAGTTTGGTCATGATTAGTGTAAAAAAGATAAAGACTTAAAGTTGATCTTTGATGTAACCCTATCTTTATTGGAAATACTTCAATTAATCCGCCTGAAGTCTTCACTCTGGTCATTACTTCCTCATACATATCCTTAATTAGTTCAATATACATTACGCTAACACCTCTCTTTTTTAACATTCTCTATATAATTTTTCTTGGAACTCTATCATAAACTTTTGCTCCCAATATTTTTCAATTAGTTGTCTAAGATGTATAGCTTCTATTGTCGACCTTCCTGACATTAACCCAAATTGATTTTCAAGAATTGTAGTCTCCTTCCTTGATCTTTTTTCTATTACTATTTCCCAAAGTTTCATGTAATGACTCATTAATTTAATACCCCTATAGTTTACACAAGTTTATACGTCTCGCTTATTCTTATAGAAGGGAATTAAAGTACTTACCCTCTATTGATCAGACATCTTTTTTGTTTTCAATATCATATTAAATAATTTTATAAGTCATTCAATACCTTGTTTCCTTAGGCACTTCTATACCTCTATCGAAATATCATCTAGTCCAACAATTTTTCCATTTTGCATTCCATTTAAAGCTTGTTCTACTTCTAAAATTTAAATTCTACGATAAAATTTAAATTTCTATACTCATTTGACCTACTTAAATTATCTAAATTAAGTTGGTCATCTGAACCTTCATTAAAAAATTGATGAAAATATTTCTTCCACTGCTTTTTTATTTCTTTATCATTTACTAGTACCCTATTGATTCATCTTTAATACATCTTATTTGATTAAGATCTTTTGACTTCCTCTCTCTCACTTTAGCTATTATATAAATGTCTCTTTCACCTTCTTGTGTATCTAATTTTCGATATAACCGTTCAAAGATTTCATTCTTAGCTTCATTCATTGCTTTCTTAGCCTCTTTCTTGCCTATTGTATATTTTTTCAAGTTTTCCTCATTCTTACAAATATATAATTCATTATAGGTTGTTCGTTTTTCTTTCGCTTTCTCTTGTACTTTCTTATTCCAATATCAAGATTCCTTACTTGGTGGTTCATGCCCCTTTGACTCACCGAGTACACTCTTGGCTACTATTTTCAACTTTAATACCATCTTATCTTATGTCGTATTAGGGTCACCGTATATTTCATCTAATACTTATACTCCTACCTTCTCCTTAAATATAGTTTATTTTCCATCCTTTAACTTTCACCACTTAATTCTAGAAGTCGTGTATATTTTCCTTCTATTAATACTATGTTTGAGGCGTATATCCAATACTACTAACCTATGTTTGGTAGTTAAGCTTTCTCTAAAGATAACCTTACAATCTTTACAAATCTTTCTATCTCTCTTCCTAGCCATAAGAAAGTCAATTTGTGATTTATCATTTTCACTTTTGAACATTACCAAGTGCTCTTCTCTTTTCTTAAAAAACGTATTAACTAGTATAAGATCATATGTTATTGTAAAATCCAATATAGTTTTACCCTCTTTATTTCTTGTTCCAAACCCATAACCCCCATGCACCTTCTTATTATTCCTCATTTTTCACTCCAACATGTTCATTTAAATCACCTCCTATTAAAATCATTACATTTGATGAAATATTTTATAATACTTCATCTAGGTCGTCCCAAAACCTTAATTTGGTATCTCATTTAATCCTACTTGAAGTGTATATACACTAATTATGTTTATAGTTTCTTTCTTCACTACTATTTTGAGAGATATAATTCTATCCCCCTTTCTAACTACTACAAATTCATCCTTTAACGAACTATCTACAATAATACCCACTTCATTTCTTGTTTTACTCTTTCCAATATACCATAACTTAAAACCCGAGTTATCTATCATCTTTACCTTCTTGCCTATCCATTTTATCTCTTGTACACACAAAATAACAATTCTTTTACTAATTATCATATCTACTACCTCCATTGCTTTATCAGTGAGGATTCCTATGTTCTATGTATCAAATCTTAGACTATTGGTTTTTTTATAATATTTGTTCTTATCCAAACCTATAGTGTGAGAACTCTTGCTTATTTAACACTACACTCAAGTTCTCATAGAGATGTAGTGATACTTGTCGATACGTTACAGTCATCCCCTGCAATACGAACTCTTGCATATTTATAACTACACCCGAGTTCTGGAGATGTAGCGATCTTTGCCGAGATGTTACAGTCAGATCCTGTAACGCGTTCCTTCCGGAGAACAACCTAGCATTAGCACAATAGTTTGATGAATCAGTTTAACGCTGGCTGGCAACCTAACGCAATCCTCCTCCTTTATCCGAGCTTAGGACCGACCACGACAAGATTAACTCATCATGGGTGGAGTTAGTTTTAAGTTATGGTACATAGGAAAAAATAAAATACAAAATAAAGTAGTTATTGTTATAGACAATTCATTAAAGGATAAAGTAATAGGACTAATTAGAAAAGAAAGATAAAATTATAGCTCCAAGATAGTGTTGGCCAAAAAAAAATAAACTATTAATATAATTAACATATATACACTTCAAGTAGGATTAAATAGAGATACTAAAACTAGATTTTGAAAGAACTTAAATGAGATATTATAAAAAATTTCATTAAATGAAATGATTTTAATAGGAGATTTAAATAGGCACATATGAGTAAAAAATGATGAATATAATAAAATACATAGGGGTTATGAGTTTAGAACAAACAATAAAGAAGGAAAAACTATATTGGACTTTACGATAACATATGAACTTATACTAACTAATACATTTTTCAAGAAAAAAGAAGAATATTTGGTCACGTTTAAAAGTGAGAATAATGAGTCGCAAATTGACTTTTTTATAATGAAAAAGAATGATAGAAAAATATGTAAAAATTATACGGTTATTCCTAGAGAAAACTTAACTATCTAATATAGGTAAGTAGTATTGAATATATGCCTTACGCATAATATTAATAAAAGAAAAAATATATTAAATGGTTGAAATTAAAAGATGAAAAACAAAATATATTTAAAGAGAGGGTAGAAGTGAATACAAGTATTAAAAAATATACATGATGACTCGAATACAACATGGAATAAGATGACATTAACGTTAAAAATGATACCCAAAGGTATACTCGGTGAATCAAAGGGATGCGCACCATCAAGAAAATAATTTTGATGGTGGAATAAGAAAATATATGAGAAAGTGAAGAAAAAAGAATAACCTATAAGATATTGTATATTTGTAAAAATAAGAAAACCTTAAAAAATATATACAATAGCTAAGAATGAGACTAAAAAATTAGTAAATAAAACTAAGAATGAAACTTTGAACGGTTATATCGACAATTGAATATAAAAGAATGAGAAAGAGATATTTATAAAATAGCTAAAGCTAAAAAGAGAAAGATTAGAAATCTTATCCAAATAAGAAACATTAAAAATTAATACAATGGGGTACTATTGAACAATAAGAAAATAAAAGAGCGATAAAAAATGTATTTTCATCAACTTTTGAAGAAAGGTTTAGATGATCAATTTAATTTAGATAATTTAAGTAGGTCAAAGGAGGATAGAAATTTTTTATAGTAGAATTCAACTTTTAGAAGTAAAACAGACTTTAAAAGGGATGCAAAATGAAAAGTAATTGGACCAGATAATATTTCAATAGAAGTATAAAAGTGCCTAGGCAAGCAAGGTATTGAATGACTTATAAAGTTATTTAATTTAATATTGAAAACGAAAAAATATCTGATCAATAGAAGATAAGTAATCTAGTTCCTTTATATACAAATAAAAGAGACATAAAATTATAGGAAAATTAAACTAATAAATCACACCATAAAACTATGGAAAAAAGTAATAAAAAAAGACTAAGGAAGGATACCGCAGTGACTGAAAATCAATTTGGATTTGTCAGAAAAGTCAACAATAAAAGCTATACATCTTCTTAAACAATTAATTAAAAAGTATTAGAAACAAAAACAAGTCTTACACATGATATTTATTGACCTTAAAAAAAACTTATAATAAAATCTCAAGAGAAATTATGTGAAGAAATTTAGAAAAAAAAATTATGCTAGTATAATGTATATTGAAATAATTAAGGATATGTATAATAGTATAATGATGAGTAAAAACACCAAAAAGATTAACTGAAGTGTTTCCAATAAAACTAGAGTTACATCAAGGATCAATTTTAAGTTTCTATCTTTTTACATTAATCATGAATGAACATACTGGACACATCTAAGATACGGTACCTTGGTACATATTATTTACAGATTGTATTATTTTAGTAGATGAAACACATAAAGTAATGCTAAACTTGAATCTTAGAGGGAAAAATTAAAAGCGAAAGGTCTTAAACTTAATAAAGTAAAGACAAAATATATAGAATTTAAATTTAGCAATGTTAGATACAATGAGAGAATTATTAAGTTAATAGATAATGAGTTGTTTATAACTGAAAATTTTAAATATTTAAGATCATTTTTGCAAAAGGATGAAAGTATTAAGAGAGATATCTTATATAGAATATGATAGTTGAAATGGAAAAAAATATTAGATGTTCTTTGCGATTGTAAAGTACCTTTAAAATTAAAGGGAAGTTTTACAAAATAACAGTTACATCTGTTATATTATATGGATCTGAATATTGGACTATGATTTGATTATATGAGTAGAAGATAAGAGTTACAGAGATGAGGAAGTTAAGGTGGATGTGTGGGCATACAAGGATAGATAAAATAAGAAATGAAAATATTAGAGCGAAAATTGAATTTGCACTTATTAAGGAAAAACTCCGGGAGATGCATTTAAGATGGTATGGATATGCACTTAGATGATTAATAAATGCTTCAGTTAGGCGATATGAAGCTATTATAAATATACAAATCAAATGAAGAAGAGGGAGACCTAAGAAAATTTGATTAGCAATGATAAAATAAAATAAAATTTATTTAAATATAAATGATGATATAATAAGACATAGAACCCAATGACATAAGAGGATTCATATAGTCAATCCCATCTAGGGATAAGACTTGGTTATTGTTGTTGTTGTATTTGAAATTTTCTAATTTTGTTAGCTTCTTTTATAATTTTGCAACTACCCAAAGTGACAAGAACCTAGGTGGAGATACCACCTTATATAAATACAAAATGACAAAGTAGTACCTTGTGCATACTGAAGGAGCTTCATCTTTCATACATATATCTTCTTCAGGACAAGCATCATGCAAATACAGACAGTTCTGTTTTTTACAGTGCTGAATCAGTGAGCACACTATATTAGTTTCCTAAAAACAGAATCAGCCATAAATCTAATAAATAAAATGACAATTCAATATAAATTCAATAAAGCGTATACTAGAAAATTGGAAAGAGATCTATCCATTTTGCTGAAGATAAGACAAATTACCCTATTCTTTAGCCAGTCATGACAGTATCTTGTAGTACCAAAACATGCTCTACAAAGAAAGGGTCAAATTTAAGATTATAGAATGTATTCTTCTGTACAATGTACAGATAAGACAAGAATAACACTCACTTTAAAGTACTACCATCTAAAATAAAGCCATCTACAGCTTCAATGCATTTAAGAGCTTCCACCTCCTTGGAGAATGTAATATATCTACATGATAAACAAAAGGACTTCACATAGATACTCAAAAGTTGTCACTAAATGAGCCTCATAAATATGTTTTTTTGGATACCACAGCAGGAATGTAGAGTTCATTCTATACAAAAACAAAGGCCAAACTTTAAGACAAAATTATCCTACATTCTGAGGAATCAGGGAGGGAAGTAAGGCAAAGACAAGCTGATTTAGAATCTAACAAGCATCTGAATTGTGTAAAAGTATTTTGGTTTAACTTGAATATGCAAATCAGAAGTACCAGTTAATGGCTCAGATATAAGTTTATTGGCATGTGGAATGAATTTGAGTATGCAATCATGTCAAGAATCATAACATTCTAAATGACTCTCAAGTGGAAGGACAATGTGAAAACTTTGTAGGAGAAAATCACGAGTACATTCAATAGTTCAAGTATCCAACTATGGATCCTGCGTTAAAAAAGATAGCAACTACCTCCTACAAATCAAGTATCTCCTTAATATAATGACTCCAAAAAGAATTAGAATATCCTTTCCGAATGATTTGGAATATATATTTTCCAAATAGATGATCCAGAATATCTCATCCAAATTATGCCCCAGATTACATATAAAGACACAGGACACGTATAGAAGGAGTTCCCAAGTCATGTTATCTTGAGATATATTAAAACCAGATGTCCCTTTTCAATATGAGTGGCATGGAAGGCAAATTTCTCTCCAGGAAGGTAAGACATGATGAAGAAATGTGGAAAACGCTATAATGAAGCTGAAACTTGAACGAGATGATTCTCCAATATCAGAATGTAACAAGAAAATGGTTCTCTCTCATTTGAAATGACATCTAACAGGAGGGAAAAAAAGATGCCCCAGAATTAGTTGAATGTCAGATATCTGACGTCGCCTAAAAAGAGGCACAAAGATGTTCCTGATATTAGTTGATTTGGAGGCCACTAAAAGACAAACAATGATGACAACATATCGGGGCATAGATCCATTAAGAGCTAAGTTATTTATTGACATAATGTATGACCTAATAACAACTTAAGTCTTGTTTTATTGTTTACAATGAAGCAGTTGTTGACTCAAATTATCTATTTAAACTTTCAATGATATGCATGTCCTTGAGATGTTGAATACTTACATGACACGAAAATTCAAGAAGGCCTCTGAAGGTGGAACTACAACGACTCTTACAATTTTACCATACTGGGCGAAATATTCTCTCTTTTTGAGAATCTGTAGGAAAAAGAATAGGTATAGAAGTGTACTCCAAATCAAACTGATATTTTTAGAAATCTTAATCAGCAAATTGTCACTGAGAACTTTAAAAGCTTCATATATTTAAATTTGAACATTTTTAGAAGGCATTCTGAGATAAATATCTACCATGAAAATAGAGGAGCGACATTACGTAAGTAAAAAAAAAAAATGTTACCATTTCGTCTGATAAAGCCACTGGAACACCAGATACATATACGAGATTCCGCTGAATGACACGGACATCATTTACATCTTTTAGTAGTTCTAGTGGTTTAGACTTAGCCTTTTGAGACTTCTGCCTTTGGGAAACTTGTTTTGCTAAGCTACATTAGAACCACAATATCAAATCCTAAGAAACAGGATTAGATAAGGCATTTTGACTTAAATCTCACAACAGCATTATTGTTCTACTTTTTAATCAACTACATGAGGTTGAAACATCAAATTAAATATTAACATAAATACAAAAAGAGATCATTCATCTAACTGAACATGCCTTTCTGTACTTATAGCAACCTTCAGTATCCTCTCCTTGTCATACAGAGTTCGGCATGCAGGACATCTTCCTTCCGTATCATTGTTTTCAGCCGTTTGTATTATGTGATTCCAACACCAGACACATATCTAGCAAATCAAATCAGATAAGAATGCATGCCAAAAAAGATATAGCAAATAAGTTAATGAGTGTAATCAGTGGAATCAAGCCGTTGTTAACAACAAATAAATAATAGACCAATAAAAAAGTGGAAATTGACCTTACATTTACAATAAGATTTAAACACTCATGTTCCTATGCCTGATGTGCTTGAAAAAAAGGTAAAATAAAAATTGAGCTAAAGAATGAGCAATCAAAAGACTATATTAAGAGTGCAGAGGTGTTAGGTTAATAGGGTTGGACGTATAATGAATTTATTCCAACATTTGTACTTCTAAGATCTTATCATAAATCCTATAATTATTATGTAAGTGCTTTTTATCAAAATAGGATAAGATACATTTTTTTTACTTCAATTCTCTGTGGTATCAGAGTTCTTAGTCCTCTTTTTAAGATTAGGGTTCAAAGACGTGCTCCCCCTTATAGGGAAGTTGCTAGTTGTTACCAGTTATCTGTCATCCTCCTTTGTCTTCTTGTTCTGCCCACACTGAATCCATAAAATATCTTCTCAAGATCAGCACTACTCACTCATCTTCTCTACATCCATGCTTGTGCAAGCTACAACCTAACCTTATTTACCTTATCATATCCTTCTGCTGATAGAATCATGACCACACCTCATCCATATGCAATCTCCTTTATGGCTGACACCCCTCCATGCTAACCTGCAATAGCAACCTCAACAGTGTCCTCATCTACATTGACAGGCAGCATGGTACGCTAGAGTTTGAGTAAGGTACTAAAAATGTGTGGGATCATATCATGGTCAAATTCTACAAGCCTATCATCTTGGTTAAGGTATTCATATTAGTAACTAGTGTAATAATGCCTACAAGTGATATTCAAAGAAAAGGCGATAAATTTAGAATAAGAACAGTTGCTATAACTATTTTTTGAAGCTCAAAATCTTAGTTAAAACAAAAGGATGAATTGGTGCCAATCAACTTTAAATATAGCGGATAATTATTGAACACACAAGAAACTAAAATCAAGCCAACATAATGATAGATTGCTAAAATTGTATTTTTCAAAACCTGGTATCCACATTTACAAGGCTTCAGCTGCAGATCAGTTGAATCCATCTCTTCCATGCACAAAGGACAATTTACTACACTTTGGTTGCTCATGTTGGCACTATAATAATAACACTAGTAAATCAAGAGTTGAAATGTAATGTTATCTGAAAAATTTATGAAAGAATACCAAGGCATTTAACGATAGACTCTCTTGGCTCTACCTGTATGAGATGACTGTTCACACTAACAAAATATGAATATTTTACAATAGGATAAGAAAATACATCTGAAGATCATAATAAGGTATTACCTTTTGAACAGAGAGTAACCAAGATGAATGATTTTGTAACTCTGCAATGGCCCTCACTGGTATTATCAATCAAAGACCAATCAGCAAATATGGATTACGAGCGATTAGCTGATATCAAAAGTGATACTGTATAAAGTAATGGAATAAACTAGAAAGAGACAAAGAAAAATGTATGAGATAATTAACAATTTATAAAACTATATAATTACAAGAACATTTATATTTAAGATCCCTCTGTTCTCAGCCCTATATTATTTTGATTTACCACTCTTGGTTCAACTAAATGAAGAAAAGAACCTAGCAAAATTATGAATCTAGAACTTAAAGGATAAGCGTTGAAAATTAGAATTCCCTACCATAAGGTGCTTGACTCAGGATAAAGCATGTACATCAGTAGATGTTAAATCAATTAACATATGCTTGGTGACAAAGTTATATCACCTTGAATCATCCATTGAATATAAATTGTGCTTCTTAGATTTTAAAGTCAACAACAATGGAAGGGTTGAATTCACTATTTTCCATTTCTCAAACAAACCAACTATTGTAGGATTGCTTTATTGTAAAGTTTTCCTCCCATTCACCAACACCTTTTTCTATAATCCAAATTTTCAGTGTCACTTGTTGTTTTTATTAAGAATATGACCATATAGATTGATTGTTCTCCTAATAGACCTTCCCTGTCATCAACCAAAATTGGAAGCCAAGCTATTAGACCAAGTAATCAGCTAGTCAAAGCTATTAGAATAAGTAGTCAGCTAGTCAAACTTAATATGGTACATACTGGATTAGAAGATCTGCATTCAAACAGAGCGTCAGTAACAATACCTAGTTATGCAGAGTCAATTCATATGTAAGCATGAGTTACTCTAATCTAATCTACCCACCCACATTTGTAGAGTGTTAAGAAAATGTAGAACTAAGCTCTCTTTACCTTTCGATGTTCATCTTTAACTGTTGGTAATTTAGTAATGAAACATTGCTCCTATATGTGTCATTTGTTGTTGATCAATAGTAAAGCTCATGATCATCTGTCTGTTAGTTTAGCTATTAGGCAAACAGGTATTTGCTTCTAATTTGACAAGTTTTAACTACATTTTATACTTGTAGAGTGAAATGTCAAAATAGATCAATGCACGCTTGAAACATGGGTAATCAGTATTCCTTTTGTGCTAAGTTTCCACCTCCTTAGACTCATGACTCTTGACCATTTTCTTCAAACTTTTCAGGGCAATTTCTCCCAACTACTTACAAAAGAACTAGTAACTGAAGTATCAGCTCATGCTATCTGAAATGAGCAACATGTACCATCCATGCCTGCGTGGGTACATGATCATAGGGGCTTTATGAGGTCATCATGTTCAATGTACTACAAAGAAGGGGTGTGTCCATTGTTAACAGCAGCATCAACAAAGTAACTCCAGAATTCATCTCCTGCTCTATTCCCAATTCATGGAGGGAGACAGCCTAGGGAAAAAGTGGAAGATGAAGAAGGTAACGCAGAAAAAAAAAAAGGGGGGCGAAGAAACCACACAGAGTGAAAGGAGCAGGACAAAGGAAAAAAGAGAAGGTGCTCGAATTCAAAGGGGAGTTTAGGACAGCATAATCAGGGTGGAAACAGAACTTGCACAGGAACACCACTTTAAACCATGAACAGAACCATTGAAAGCATCACTGGAAGCATTATGTCATCATTATTGTATTACTTATTCAACGTCTATCTTATTCTCTCTTTATTCTACCTTACATAGCGGTGATGCTCAGTAGTAATGAGAAGTGTCAAGATATTCTAAAACATGGCAATCTACCAACCAACATTAAATGTGCCCAAACAAGTATTTTCCTCATCTTGTTTAACCTTCTTGTCTATTCCTATTCCTTGTCTGTCTTTCTTGACTTGCATTGACATACTCCCAATACAAAGTAACTACTAACTTGGATTAATTGAGTCACATAGGAAGCAACTGTCTGTCAAACCAAGGAAGCATCATTGGAATAACGCATGTTTCTAGCTATTGATGATGAGCTTATTGCAAGCAATATCTTTGTCGATTTCTAACTAGATTATCCATTCTCCAATGTCTTCTTGCAAAATTATGATTAATAATCAAGACCGCACAATAATCTTTTCATCAAACATCATGTTCAAGAACATTTATTCTGGTGACTCTTCGACTTCAAAAACGTACCATATATGAATCACTGAGACAACGACAATGCAATCTCCCACAATTTTCACCATAAAAAATAGAGTTCAACTTTTCAACTCGATTCAAATAGCATATTCATCATTAAACATGGCAATACTGTAAGCATAAACCAAAAATCGATTTAAAAAAAAAAACTCAACTCGAGCGTGACGCAGTTCCTCTGCAGCAAATATAAGCACAAGAAGCACTTACAGTAGCGATACAAAAAAAACCACTCAAAAACCCTAAAAGCGACTAACCCAGTGAACTTTCTTCGCGGCATTTCAAAGCAAATCCACCTTCCAAAAAAATGTGAAACGGAGAAGGAAAAACGAACAAAATAACGCGTCAAGAATCATCTCCTCATTAGCCAAAAAAAAAACAAAAACAGCAAGTACAATGCAGCAACCGAAACCTATAGAACTCAGAACGATGAAATGGGAAAACTGAAACGAAGGCAGATAACAAGGTTCGCAGAAAGGTTTGTGGAACTCACGTTGAGGCGGATTCCGGAGACAGAACCCGGAGCGAAGAGAAGCGAGGGGCGAGCCTAGAAGCGAAGCGGGTATGAAGCGAACGGAAAGCGGCGACCTTTTAATGGGGTTTCCTTCCCGTCCAAGAAATGGAGTGGGAAATTTCGGAAGGACGAAGAGCCAAAAGCAGCTAGCGCGCAGAAGCAAGAGAGCGGCCACAGCCTAGAGCTATAAATGTAGAGTTGTATCTGTGTGGCGAGGCAGTAAAACAAAAGCGGCATCACAGTCCCAGAAATGGCGGTTACGTTCCTTCCCGGTGTCCACATCCCTGTTCCATTTATAGCAGATGCTTTTCTCGTTCTTATCTATCTACGACTTTACCTACCCAATGAACTGCTCGAATGATCGTGGAGCCCGGAGGGGTATATCAATAGATAAACAGTGCGAGTAACTTTCACAGTGTCATGATTCTTGCACCACTTCCTCCGACTTCCGTACGTTACCAACTCCTGCATGATATATTAATTTCCAAAGCGTGAAGTCGGGAATTAGCCAACCACCCGGCTTATGCTCTGTTTATCTCGAAAGATATACAAGGGAGGGACGATGATCGATACCCAAAACAAAAAAAGCAAAAAAAAAAAAAAAACGTAGAAGGGCCGAAGGGAAAGAAGAAAATTCATTAATTTATCGGCGGCAATTTACCAAACACAGCAGTCGAAGTTCGGATTTGTCCAAATCGAGCACTATGGTTTCAGAATGACCAAATCGCGCCCGTAATTCCCAAAATACCCCTCCCGCCAAACAGCGTTTTTAATGCAAAGATCTCGCATGCATCCGAGCCACATTTCCAAATCCCGAGCCATCGAAACGTCCCGTCCAAACAAGTCACCACATTACCGTCTTCGTGTCTTCAACTTCCGGGAAATCTTCGAGCGCACAAAAACTTGGAAAAGCTTAGACTCCATTTTTCCTCCTGCTTCATTACGTTAGTTTCCGAGTTCTTGGAATTTCGTCGAGACGCTTCGAGGTAATATGGTGTCGTCCTCTCATTTAACTAGAGTTTTACCCATTTCTTACTCGGTTTTAGGATTTCTGTTGAAAGGCGTACATCTCATTGGGTTTTTTTCTACCATTTCGTGTTGCAGAATGAGTCAAGCATCCGGTTCAACCTCTCCTTCACCGGCCAAGGTATGTGTCGCATTCCTTGCTTTAGTCCAATATGAAGTATGTCATATGTTTAAAATGATTTCACCGTTATGGTTTTGGAATGGTTTCAAACATTCAAATACAAATGGACGATCTCTTGATCAGATATATGAATTAGATAAATAGAGCCGTAAATTCCCAGCACCGTGGTAATGGGATTAAAACTCTCAGCACCAGGGAGATGAACTAGTCAAGAAAAATGGTGGTGCTGGGAATTTATATCCCAACATCACCGTGGTAATGGGATTAAAACTCCAGCAACACCATGGTGCTGGGAATGTAATTTCCAGCACCATGTACATATAAGTTGCCGGATTTGTTGGTGGTCCGGGAATTAAAACCCCAAGAACACGGTGGTTCTGCGTTTAAAAATCGACACGAGGAGATGAACTAGTCAGAAAAGGTGGTCTTTGGGAATTTATATCCCAAAGACCACCGTGGTAATGGGATTAAAACTCGAAGACACCATGGTCTTTGGGAATGTAATTTCCACCACCATGTACATATAAGTTGTCGGATTTGTTGGTGGTGCTGGGAATTAAAACCCCAGCAACACAGTGGTTCTGCGTTTAAAAATCCCAGCACCAAGGAGATGAACTAGTCAAGAAAAATGTCCCAGCACCACCGTGGTAATGGGATTAAAACTCCCAGCAACACCATGGTGCTGGGAATGTAATTTCCAGCACCATGTACATAAAAGTTGCCGGAATTGTTGGTGGTGCTGGGAACTAAAACCCCAAAGAACACAAAGGTGGTTCTGCTGTTTAAATATCCCAAAGACTGTGGAGATGGAACTAGTCGAGATAAATGGTGGTCTTTGAATTTATATCCCAAAGACCACCGTGGCTCGGGATATAAATTTCGACTATGGAGAGGAACCGCCGAGAAAAGAGTGGTCTTTGTCAATTTTTTTACAGGATTATTGCAAAGAATTGGCGAATCTCAAATTTATTTTTTACAATTACAAAATGAAAGAATAAATTATGTATTTTGTAATTGTTAGGGAAATAATGAGTGTGCGAAGAAACTGCAATTGACCAGCGTTTTAGGCCACTTTATTGAATTTTTTGGAGGTCCAAGTGCTAAAGGGAAGCAACGTCCGTCAGTTTGTTTACATGAAAGGCACAGAGAGATAATTAAACAAACCCCATTTGTTGTTTTTTTGAATATACAAGACATTCCACAAATCCGTGGAATATTGGTCAATATATTTCAAAGTTGGGATTCGACAAGTCAAAGCTTTAAGTTTTCAACTGTGCTAGTTGCTTTCACCAGAAGAGATGTGTTCCTTTTGTTCGGTATTGCAGATAGAGGGGTTTATGTTCCTATGAATTCAACTAATGCACCAGGTGCTCTTTTCAATTCTCAATTCTCCAAAAAAGAACCAACTAGATCGAGGTTAGAGTTTTTGCTTAAAACCTTTTCTACTAAAGTAGAAGTAGATGAAGATGTTTTGGTATTTTGTAAGTTGTATGTATTGTATATATTTGCTTGTGTGTTGTTCTGTACTACTACATATAAGGTCCCCATAGGTCTTGTAGATATTGTAGATGATTTTGACAACATAGGTAGTTTCAATTGGGTCGAAGTCATCCATCAATTTATGGCTCCACAATTGCCTACTATTGAAGATATATGTTCATCTAATAATGATTCTTGCGAAGTAAGCAATTCCTTATCTAAAGGGGTTTGCCTTTTGGTCGTAAGTTCTTTCTTACTAAATAATTTTTCTTTTATATTTACGTAAGTATGTAACACTTTCGATATGAGCAGGCTTGGTTTCTGGAACATGTCCCAATCCAGAGACCATACAATATTGAAGGCCCACGAATAAATAAGTGGAGGGCAACTCCTTCACATATTAGCAAGGTCAGGAATTTATTGGAGCAAGTCTCCCCTGAACAGGTAAATAGAAGACCACAACTTAGCAGTTTTTCATTTTCGTTATCTAAATAATTATTGATTTTTTGATAGGTCATTGTTGATCTAGTATGTACCCGTAGTGAAAATATATTGCTTGATAAGGTTGACTATTATATTGAAAATACTCCTCATCCAATAGAGACATCATCATCACAAACTATACAAGAAAAATACCCTACTAGTGAATGCCATGAGTGTTTAGTTTATCAGAGACAACTCAAAGAGTTAAGAATGGAAAACATGGCACTAACTGAAAGGGTAAAAGAACTAATGGAAATTATAGGAAGAGAAGGTATGGAGCCTGAACCAAATAAGCCTGAAGTTGACCCTCAACCTCAACCGGAACCAATTGCCAACAGAACAAGATGGCGAGATAGAACCCGCTATGATTACAAGGATACTCCCGTTGATAGTCCACTATGGGCAAAATTGGTACCTCAAAGCAAAAGAAAAAAGACAGAAATTTCTGATGTTGAGTTATTAGAAGGGCAACCTGATAAAGCTGTAAAAGAAGTAGAAGTGTTTGACAAGAAAGGCAAACAAAAAATTGGTATGGATGAATTGCAAGCGAGGGATACTATCTGTATTTTGGAAGAAGATGAAAAAGATCTTGACAGGGATGAAGCAATAATTGATAAACTCAACCAAATGAGAATGGAAGCCATTGCGGTTAGTCAGAATACTTCCCAAAATTAGTTTGTGTTATTTTATTTAAATAACTAATATTATTTTTGTATTATAGTATGTCAAGAAAAAGTGTAAGACAGCAAAGAACCAGAAACAAGATGCTGATGTGACCTACTTGCTAAAAAGTTTAGAAAAAATAAAGTATGGTAGTTACATCCACCATTACATTCAAAAATTTTATTACAATATTATAAAGTGTAAATATTTATTTACGATTAAATTTTTGTAAGGATAATGAGTTATGTTTGGGAGGAAGATCCTTTTTCATTAACTCAATTCTTTATACTGGAGTTAATGGATCATTTTCCTGAGATGGGGAGGTTATCGATACATTTTGCTCAATTCTTTTAGGGGCCTCCTCTTCATGTAGGTCATATAACAAGTCTGCGTATTGCTCATCCTGTTCATTGTAAGGAGTTAAATTATCTTGTATTTTCACGACATTTGATGTTATACTAAGCTTTAAATATTTTTTCCTCTACACACAATTTGATAAGATTAAGATTATCGTGGAAGATCGCCACAAGACAAATCATAAACAGACATGAATGATGGAGAGGTTAGATATATTTTTATACCTCTAAATATTGACCAAACTCACTTTCTGTTGTGTATCGACACAAAAGCAATGAGTTTCAATCATTACAACTCCATTTCATATGGTGGAAGATCAAAAGCCGATTTTGAAGCGTCTTTGAGTAGTTAAATATTTTAAATATAGATATTCCATCAATTTAACTTTGTTATCTGTTAATGAATAGTTATGTTAACTTAGTCATCGTGTAATTATAGGTATCCCAATTTAAAGGATATTCACCTAAGGAGCTTGTAGCAATTCATCCATGTTTACAAGGCTATTACCCCATCGACAATTTGGGTTTACATTCTGTTGATTGTCCCTGACAAGTGGCAAGGTACTAAAAGAAAAATCTGAGCGTGAAAATTATACTTTTGAATTGAAATATAAAATTTTTCTTTGCATGTTTACAAAGAATGATTGTGCCTTCTTTGTGATGCAATACATGAGATGTCTGTTTTATGGTGAGAAGATTGACTTCAAACAAGCAGACATGACCAAATTCAGAATAGATGTCTCTGTCTCAATTTTAAGGGATGAGTTCTTCCTGTTGTAATTTTAGAAGTGTTCGGTTGGCGTTGATGACAATGCATTGTTGTAATTAATGAAATTTGCTAATTTGTAAATGGTAATCGCTTCCATAGATCAACAAAGGATCGTAAATATGTTTATTGTTTGTGTTTGAGCTTTAATAAATGTTATATAATATATTGTTCAATACTTTCTTTGGTGTGACAATGAAATCCGAGAACACAATGGCCCCGAGATTAAATTTTCGAACATTAGTGGTTCAGGATTTTAATTCACAAAGACTACATACAATTTCAACTCACCGAGAAATACGGTGGTCGCTGGAATTTAACTCGGAGAACACGGTGGTGGTGGAATTAAAGTCCCAGACCATGTACAATTCGAATCGGGCGAGAAATAAGGTGGTCTTTGGAATTAAAATCCCAGAACTCAATGATCTGGGATTTTAATTCCCGTGACCACGCATACAATTTCGAATCGTCCAGAATACGGTGGTCGGGAATTTAACTCCAGAATACAAGTCTTTGGGAAAAAGTCGACCACGCGTCTGAATTCGCCAAGAAATAAGGTGGTGCTGGGAATTAAAATCCTAGGAACACAATGGTCCTGGGATTCTAATTCTCAGGACCACGAACAATTTCGAACTGGCCGAGGAATACGGTGGTGCTGGTAATTATAATCCCAGAAACTCAGTGGTCCTGGGAATTTATTTCCCAAGACCACGTACAATTTCGAAATGGCTGAGGAATAAGGTGGTCCTGGGATTTCAATTCCTGTGACCACGCATAATTTAGAATCTGGCGGGAACACGGTGGTCTCCGGGATTTCAATTCGTGACCACGTCATAATTTAGAATCGGCGGGAACACACAGTGGTCATGGGATTTCAATTCCCAGTACCACGTACACTTTCAAACAGGCCGGAAATAAGGTGGTGCTGGCAATTTAAATTCCAGGAACACAGTGGTCCTGTGTAGGGCCATCAATGGATTTTGGCCAAAACCCATTGATGGACCTACATGAGTCCAAATTCTGAAATCTTTACATCGACTGAAAGACCTAACGGCTTCACATGGTGTTGCGTCGAGGAAACTTCCTTCTGATCCTCCTACCTCCCAGTTTAGCGTGCGCTTAGCGGTGATTCAAAATTGGGTGTAAACCTAATCCGCCTTGAAAATCGAAATTTTGGACACGATACACGAGGGCAAGTCCCAAAGCCACCGGAGTTTGTTTGGACCGAAGTTGTGGTGTCTAGGGCCATCAATGGTTTTTGACCGAAACCCATTGATGGACCTACAGGAGTCCAAATTCCGAATTCTTTACATCGACTGAAAGACCTAACGGCTTCACATGTTGTTGCGTCGAGCAAATTTCATTGTGATCCTCCTGCCTCCCGCTGCCGCCACTTGGCACGGGCACGATTTATGAAAATGTGGTCTTTGGGAATTAAATCCCAGAACACGTGGTCTGAAATTTAATTCCCGGGACCACGTCCATTTGCGACTGGCCAGAAATAAGGTGGTCTTGGGAATCTCAATCCAGTGAACAGTGGTGTCTAAGTGAATTCCGGCACCACGTATAGTATCAGCCTGACGAGATAAAATGTGGTGCTGGGAATTAATCCTGCCTTGAAAATCAGAAATTTTGGACACGATACACAGAGGGGCAAGTCCCAAAGCCACTGGAGTTGGTTTGGACCGAAGTTGAGGTGACTAGGGCCATCAATGGGTTTTGACCGAAACCCATTGATGGACCTACAGGAGTCCAAATTCCGAATTCTTTACATCGACTGAAAGACCTAACGGCTTCACATGTTGTTGCGTCGAGCAAACTTCATTGTGATCCTCCTGCCTCCCAGTTTCGGCCTCGTGCCACTTGGCACGAGGCCTGATTTCTGAAAATGTGGTGCTGGGAATTAAATCCCAGGAACATAGTGGTCCTGGAAATTTAATTCCCAAGACCACGTCCGTTTGCGACCTGGCCGAGAAATAAGGTGGTGTTGGGCATCTAAACCCCAGGAACACCGTGGTGCTGGTAAGTGAATTCCCAGCACCACGTATAGTATCGAACTGGACGAGATAAAATGTGGTGCTGGGAATTAAATCCCAGGAACACAGTGGTCCTAGAAATTTAATTCCCGGCCACGCCCATTCGCGAATGGCCGAGAAAAGGTGGTCTGGGAATCTTAATCCTGTGAACACGCGTGTCCGAAAGTGAATTCGGCACCACGCATGATTCAATCGCCGAGGAATACGGTGGTGCTGGGAATGTAACTCCTAGGAACATAGTGGTCCTGGAAATATAATTCTCAGGACCACGTCCATTTGCGAACTGGCCGAGAAATAAGGTGGTGCTGGAAATCTTAATCCAAGGAACACGGTGGTCCTGGAAATTTAATTCCCAGCACCATGTAGAAATCACATCACAAAATCATAAAGTCGAAGTGGTTGAAATATTTAACAAAGTATATATATTCCATAATTGTACAGATACTACACAGATTGCAAACACCTGCAAAATGACTAATGACTTTACAGTGTGCACCTTGGTGTAGTTACATATCTAAAACTCAGTATAGTCTTACAACATATCCCACTATACAACATACACCATAATTGCAAACAAAATTGTGAGTCAGCATTATTCTATTCCCCACCACGAATCTGAAGCTCCTCATATCCTGCTGTCTGAATCTTTTAGAGTACCCAAATAGTAGGCTCTCAATGTATCGTATTATAAAAAATGCACAATCATAGCTGTAAAAAATTAAAAATTATTAGTCTAATGCTAGCTTATAAAATATGGTATTTACAAAGATTATTAGATGTCTTACGAAGAGCTTTGTCTGGGACCCTGGACTCGACGCACGGAAAAGTTTGCATTACAAATTTTTTCAGCCAGGCCAGGATGTCAGTTATCATAATATAAAGAGTGCATCTTTTTAAAGAATTCAACCTGGGACCGAAATAAATGCTATGAATCTTCCATACACAAACGGTTTATTTAGCTGAAATCTAATCTAATGCTTACTGTTTCTTCAAATTGAGTAGTGTAAGCCTTCCTGACGGACAAGGAGTTGTAGTGGATGAACTCTGAAATTTCCAAGTCGGCCACTAGTAGGTGGCAGTGATCGTCACGGATTATTGGACAAAATATGTATCTGATTGGATTGCCTGGGGTTTTAAAAGTTTGCTCGAATGCTTGGGCGTACATAATATTAAACATATCCTGTGTATAAAAAAATCTGTCAAAACACCGAAGCCGTAAAGTTTACAATTCCTTGCAAAAGGGCCAAAAACTTACCGGGAATCCAGCCCCACAGAAAATTGAGTTATAGTATGGCTTATCAGTCACCTTGCACTGCTCAGCTAAGACTGAAAAATATGCGCTTATGCAATCCCCATGTGTTAAAACATTCCAATCAAATATTGTAAGGAAATAGTCCATGTATAAGTTAATAGCATCGGTCTTCCACACTGGTCCTGATACTGTCACACTACACAAGGAAAGGGTTATTAGCAACTCTCAAAACATAAGATGAAAGGTATATACAAAGAATATAAGATTGTCTTACTCTATTTTTTTTAGTTTCAATAAAGACTCCCCGACGTTTGGATCCATCTTACCGACGAATTCTTTATAAGCTTGCTGTATACAAAATAAAACTGTTGAGTTTCAGAAATATTTTGTCTGAAAAATAGGACTGGACAGGATAACTTATGCTCACCTCCAATATCCTCTGCTTGACTTCGTCGAGTGTTGGTTGTTTTTCTGTGGAGACTTGTGTGCCGGTATCTGATATTTCGGGTTCACCCTCCTCGGCAATTGATTTCCCTTTTTTATCCTGGCCTGACTCCTGCTCAATGTTTGGCTCTGCAGGAGAGATATTAGGGTCTACTAAGGGATACTCAATAGCCTTGCTGGGGACAATTTGAGTTTCAACTCTCCTTCTTTTAGGGATGTTTGAAAACCATGCAGGAGGGAGGCTTCTAAGGCTAGGGGGTGATAGACCGTCAAGAGCCTTCTTCCTCACACAAACCTTCCGCCTAGTGTATGCAGAAGAAGGCTGTTGGGTTTGTACAGCTTGTATAGGCTGTGATTGTAACCCCTCTACATCCCGGGATTATAAATTGAGTTGAAGCTCCAGTATTAAACTGTCATTTTCAGCGATTAATGCTTCTTTTTCAGCAATTATATCATCCCTTTCACTTATCTCGTTGTCATTCCTGTTCCTGACCTCCTCTAACTCTTGAAGAAGCTCCTGTATTGTCTTTTCTTGTTGTTTGATGGTCGCTTCCTTAAGTAGGGAGGTGCTTTCAAAATCACACCTTGCTTCAACTAGCTTGGTGCTTAGAGTAGATACAATTTCTGCATTCTCCTGGCATACTGGACAGGTCATTCCTCTTGCGTCGACCTGAGTTTCGGGTTGAGGAGTTGATGCAGAAAATCTAGGTGGGGAAGCGGTATGTACCAGATGCAGCTCTGACTGTGCTGGAATTAGATCGACAATTATTTTGTCAGGTACGAGACCATCTACCATCTTCTTAACGACCCTTACATTTGTGGAACTCCACCTCCATCTCAGCATTCTTGGCAAAGCATGAGGGACGTGTGGAGGTAGGATACACAAATGCTCGCACATCCATACCTGGAATGACAAGATTAGTTGTTAATAGACAGATTTATCTATACTATTTGCGGAAGACATAAAATATATTCACTCACAGCCAATAAGTGTGCGAAACCCTTAAGCATTGGTCTCGTGGATCCACCTACGACGTCTGCTTTTGGTCGCAATGTGACTCCCATACCAATTGACTCCATTTGAGGAGTCATGTACGTATAAAGTGTTTCGCACCAATTGTACCTGCCTAAGTTATCAAAATCCTCTACACAATCTATAAGTGATCGTATAGCTATTCTAGGCTTCTTCGGTGGTAGTAAAAACACACAAGAGAAAAATATAAAATAAACAATGACAATAAAGTTTTGCAGATCCTAAATTATCCGAGATCCGAAGCCTTCAATAAATCTTCCAGATGCTTGTTAGAGCAATCAGCTTCCACGAAATATTGAATATATAGCTGTCCAGACGGAGCTTCATTATTCATAAGAACTTCGAGTCCATCATTTGGTAGACCAAGGATGAGGGAGACATCCGTCTTTGTGAAATGCAATTTCTTGTCTTGGAATATAAAACATTTCTCCGTGCAGTCCCAATTATCAAACATATTCTGAACGAGGGGTCTGACATGGGTAATATCTGGAATGTCCAAAACTCACGCAAAGGGGAGCTCGAATAAGCCGCTTTCTTCTTCCACACTACAAGACACTTGCAATAAATTTTTTAAACTGGGAAACGTTGCTTTTCCAGTTCATTCTCTTGGTTCTTCCTCGCATCAACGCACGGGTTCTTGCAGAAGTATCGCTTGATGATTCACCAGTTGAAGCCATCGTTAACTGAAAAAATTTCCCTAGGTTAACAACCAAATGCATATGTCTGTGATTTTAAATCGATAGATTTAAATGGATTGAAACATGTGTGATGATA
Source organism: Wurfbainia villosa (assembly GCA_025175895.1). Taxonomy (NCBI): domain Eukaryota; kingdom Viridiplantae; phylum Streptophyta; class Magnoliopsida; order Zingiberales; family Zingiberaceae; genus Wurfbainia; species Wurfbainia villosa. The sequence continues at coordinate 3,832,144 of CM045992.1, forward strand.
CAAACAAACGTTACCTCTGCTTAAATGGTAAACCCTAAAACCCTAAACCCTATCGAGTCTTAGTTTAAACGAGATCGTGAACGAAAAAATGCAAAAACCCTAAATAGATCGAAGAAACGAGATGCGATACGTAATTTAAGAAATCTACAAAACTTACTTAGGTCGAAAATCGCGTTGAGATGGTGTTGATGGGTGTTGAGATGTTTTAACTCGCACCGGGGAGGTTTAACTGACACGGGGGGTTTTGACCGGCACCGGGGAGTTTGAACTGGAACCGAAGAGTTTGAACTACACGGAACTAAGCGAATTCCACAGAGACAGAACGCAAGGAGCGATAGAGAAATGAAATGTGGTGTTGAGATGTTTGAACTTCCACCGGGGAGTTTTATATTAACTGCCTAAAAGTGGCTGACGGATTTAGAATACTTTCGTGGTAATTATAATCCTAGAACAAAGTGGTCTGAATTTATTTCAAAGACCACGCAATTTCAAATGGCTAAGGAATAAGGTGGTGCCGGATTTCATTTCCAAAGATCACGCATAATTTAGATGTGGCGGGAACACAAAGGTGGTCCTGGGATTTCACCTCGTGACTGCTGAATTTAGAATCCGCCGGAAAACACTGGTCTTGGGATTTCAATTCTCAGTACCACATACACTTTCAAACAGGCCGGAAATAAGGTGGTGCTGGGATTTTAATTCCTGTGACTACGCATATTAGAAGTGGCGGGAACACACGGGTCCTGGGATTTCACTGTGACCACGTCTAGAATCGCGAACACACGGGTCCCGATTTCAATTCGATCACGCACACTTTCAAACAGTAGGAAATAAGGTGGTGCTGGGATTTCAATTCCCAGGACCACGTACAATTTAGAAGTGGCCGGGGAACACACAGTGGTCCTGGGATTTCAATTCCCAGGACCACGTTCAATTTAGAACTGGCCGGGGAACACACAGTGGTCCTGGGATTTAAATTCCCAATACCACGTACACTTTCAAACAGGCCAGAAATAAGGTGGTGCTGGCAATTTAAATTCCAGGAACACAGTGGTCCTGTGTAGGGCCATCAATGGATTTTGTCCAAAACCCATTGATGGACCTACAGGAGTCCAAATTCCGAAATCTTTGCATCGACTGAAAGACCTAACGACTTCACATGTTGTTGCATCGAGGAAACTTCCTTCTGATCCTCCTACCTCCATGTTTCGGCCGCGTGCCACTTGGCACGGGGCCTGATTTCTAAAAATTGGCTGTGTAAACCTAATCCTGCCTTGAATATCGGAAATTTTGGACACGATACACAGAGATATTGAGATTACAATTTTGCAAACTAACGTAACAAAATTTTCCATTACAATTCTGCAAAATAGCTTAACATTAACATTAACATTGACATTGACATTGACATTAACATTGTTTCCTTTAAAAATATTTACACAACCACAATAAACATACTTAGGAATTAGTAGCCGGTGGCATTCTACAAGACCTCCTATTATGCCTAAGTTTGCATCTCGCATTTATTTTTCACCCTCCCATGATGTTTGGACTCTATCGTGCCTTTTTCTTCTGGCCGCATAAGGCTACGAGGAGGTAGAACTCAAAATTTTGTCACCATTAGGCCAAAATTTCTTGCCGACATGGGTAAATACGATCCATGTAAGTGGCCTCAGGTTTCCCTTAGAAAATAATGCTCATGAATGGTATGGATCCATGTTCCGATATATGATGACTGCAATAGCATGCGAGCAAGGAATTCCTGAAATTTGAAACTCACCGCAGATGCAACTTCGCCTATCCAAATCAATAACATACGAAGATGCTATTGTCTGTACTTCCATTTCCGTTTGTGAATATGGGAATACCGAATATAATCGAGTTCTTTCTCTCCTTTCATCAATCTCTTTAATGGCATAAGGTGTTAGAAAACCTGACCTTTTTGAAGATTCTTCCCTACGGTTATAGAACCATTGAGCAAGCTTTCTTCTAGTGTAGTCAATTAAACTGGTGATGGGGAGTTCACGTGCTTCCTTGAATAATGCATTTAAACTCTCAGAACAATTAGTGGTTAACATTGTGTACCTCCTGCCAGGAAAGTGTGCATTGGCCCATCTTTTTGGATCGATCTTTTGTAGCCACGCATATGCTTCCTTGTGTTTGTCATGCATGTTCTGCATTAATCGATCAAAGTCAACTCTTGTATTTGCTCTTGCTGTTGCCCAAAATAAACCTAATGAGGATCTATCCCGGGTATCTGTCACTATGTTACAAGACAAGTGATAGCAACAAAAACCATGATGGGCAGATGGATACACTTTGTTAACTGCTGATATAATCCCCCGATGTCTATCTGATACAATGCTCAATGACTCTGGCAGGACATCAAGGAATGTCTTTACATGATCCAAAAACCACTCCAGATCCACATTCAACTTCGCAATTCCAAATGCAATCGGCATAATTTTCAGATTCATTAACTAGCATGAGCTATTAGCAAAACACCGGGATACTTGCGCATCATAGTAGCATCAATTCCAATTAGTTTTCGCAAATACAACCTGAATACTCTTCGACAAGCACCAAATGCCCAAAAACATCGTTGGAATTGATTTTCACCATTTCTTAGTACTGCAACATATGTATCAGGATCTCTAACTCTTAACTCACGCAAGTACATTGGAAGATCAATATAGGCCTGATCAAAATCACCTACCACTCTTTTTAATGCTTTCTGTCTGGCTGTGTATGCTTTCTTGTATGAAATGTGAACACCAAACCTAGCTTGCATTTCTCTTGAATTGAACTTGGTTTGTAATCAATGAGGTAGCTAAGCTGTCCTCTGATACGGTTTGCTACAAATGTAGATGTGCAAGCATGGTGATCTGTTGTTTCCTAACACCGCACATTCATGCGCTACATATTTTGTGACAGTGAACTCCACGTCTCCACTTGCAACTAGACTCCATGAACAAGGCTGACTAAAGCAAATAACTTTAATTCTATTGAGTCTGGTGTCAACTGGCTTGTATCTGAAGTTTTTTAGCATCGCATGCCTTACTAGTGCATCTTTAAACTCTTGTCGAGAGGAAAAACTTGTCATCGGAAAAATTCATTTGGATCGATGAACCAGGCATGCCTATAGTCTTATTTGTGGATTTAAAACATAGGGATCATCAGCAATTGGGAACACTTCCTCTAAGTCACTGTACTGATCTGGATTTAACTCACCTTCTTCATGTTAGATATCATCAACGAAGAATTCTTTCGAAGAATTTGTATATTCTAACTCTTCTATCCCATGTATATCACTTACCTCCTCTTCACTTCAAGTTTGTTCAAAATATTCATGATCTACTGTGGTAGCAGTGACAAACTCTTCTTCGAGTATGGAAGAAGCGTCTCTATTTATATCAAGGTGTTGATCACTGGTAATTCTATTGCCCACATCAGTAAACTGAGATGAAGATGGAATATTACTTGGGCACAGATTTATGGAATCTTGATCATCTAACTCTCTATCCTTCAAATTTGATTCAATTGTTTCCAAAAATGTTAACACTTCATCAGGAAGGGGGTCGTCCCTGCAAATGTTTTTAAAATCAACACTGTTATATGTAGTGTGCTATGAAAGTAGGCTGAATTTTTTTAACTAGGCTTTAGAAGTCTGAAGACAAGTGGAGGATGAGAGTTTATGGTTAGGTTTCCCAATTATGCACTTAACTAATTATAACATTTGATGTTGATAGATAGGGCCATTAATGGGTTTTTACCGAAACCCATTGATGGACCTTTCAATATTGAAATTATGAACGGTTTATATGGAATGGAAGAGGAAGACATTTACCGGGTTTATGCGCAGAGGGATACTTAGTTCCCACACTCCTACAGGCAGTTATGAGTGCGTGCCAATTGGCACGCAGCATGCCAATTGGCACACTCGTCTGAATGTTGGCACAGAGCATTAATTTTCATAACTACTATTTGAAAGCATAAGGAAAGGTGGAGAATGATAGTATATGTCACGCTTGGACTCGACCCGCCTAGACGACTTTATTTATCTCCAATATAAATTGACAGCACCACTCTTTTTTTCAGTCAGGTTCCCTCTCCATGGTGCTGGAAATTTATATCCCAGGCCCACGGTGGTGCTGGGATATAAATTTTCAGCACCACCATTTATCTCGACCAGCTCTATCTCCCTGGTGTTGGGATTTTTAAACGCAGAACCACTGTGTTGCTGGGGTTTTAGTTCCCAGCACCACCAACAATTCCGACAAATTTTATGTACATGGTGCTGGAAATTTCATTCCCAGCACCATGGTGTTGCTGGGGGTTTTAATCCCATTACCACGGTGGTGCTGGGATATAAATTCCCAGCACCACTATTTATCTGGACTAGTTCCATCTCCCTGGTGCTGGGATATTTAAACGCAGAACCACTGTGTTACTGGGGTTTTAGTTCCCAACACCACCAACAATTCCGGCAATTTATATGTACATGGTGCTGGAAATTACATTCCCAGCATCCTTGTGTTGCTGGGGGTTTTAATCTCATTACCATGGTGGTCTTTGGGATATAAATTCCAAAGACCACCATTTATCCGACTAGTTCCATCTCCCCGTCGGGATATTTAAACGCAGAACCACCGTGTTCGGAGTTTTAGTTCCCAAAGACCACCAACAATTCCGCCAACTTATATGTACATGGTGCTGGAAATTACATTCCCAGCAACATTGTGTTGCTGGGGGTTTTAATCACATTACCACAGTGGTGCTGGGATATAAATTCCCAGCACCACCATTTATCTCGACTACCCAATGTCAATGGTGCCGAGTCTTATTCGAGGACCATAGTGTTCTTTGAAGTTTCTAATCCCAAAGACTACCACCCTTAATGTCCACTCACTTATATCTCCCCTGGTCTAGTGAATTAGATTCCCAAAGACCAAGGTGTTTGGAGTTTGAATCTCATTACCATCGTGGTGCCGGAATATAAATTACCAAAGACCACAATTTATCTCGACAAGTTTCCCCATGGTCTTTGGGAGTATTAAACTCATCACCACGGTGGTGACGAGATTTAAATTCTCAGCACCATATTTTATCCCGAATTTGTTGAACCTTAATGGTGCTGAGAATTTGAAGCCCAGCGCCACGATGTTATTGGGATTTAAATTCCTAGCATCACTTTTTATCCAGACCAGTGAGCTGGGAATTTCATTGCCAGCACCACCTACTCTCCCATGGTGCTGGGATTTTAAATTTTAGGGATACGGTGGTGCTGGGAATTTCATTGCCAGTACCACCTACTCTCTCAGACAGATTGAATCTCCTAGTGTCGGAAATATCAATCAGGGAACTTCAGTAATCGTGGGATTTAATTGGAAGCATCACCTTTTAAGTTAGGTGGCATTTGTTTAGGTGGGGACAAAACTCGGTTATGAATCTCCTGCATCGCAATTATGGGTGCATTGGTCTACTTTGGTATGATATGCCTACATCGTATTTATGGGTGTGTGGCAAACTTGGTTATACAACCACCTACAATGCATTTATTAACCTCATAGCAGTCTCAAGAATAAAAACACATATATACATGATAATACTATGTGAAGCGGCTGGTGAGTGAGCTGCGCCAACTTCTAGATTAACTGCTGATAAATTCGTGGGAGCAGTGATGTCGTTGATAACTACTAGGGTTTCATCAAAAATGGTGTTGCTCAATTGGTTTGCGGAGGAAAGCTGCGTGTGGTGCTCATCAACAGCATGGGGCTGGCGCTCCCACGTAGCTGGAAGAGACGTTTGGATGGCTCGGGATTTCCAGATGTGCCTCGGATGGATGCAAACCTCTCTCTGCATTAAATTCCAAAGCTGTTTGGCGGGAGGGGTATTTTGGGAATTACGCGTGCGATTTGGTCATTATGAAACTATAGTGCGCGTTTTGGGCAAATCCGAACTTCAGCTGTTGTGTTTGGTAAATTCCCGCGAGGGATTTCAAGAGCTATCAAAGTTTAAGTTTACAAAGATCAAAGATTAAGTCGACTAATATTTTTTTAGTCAACTAGAATGTTTAGTTCAGCCTTAAGTCAACCTATGTGACTATTGAATAAGACAAGCTTACTATATTGGTTAGTTGTGTTGGCTATCATGGGTATCAATCTATTGAACATGGTTGAGTCAATTAGATTCTCGTGGAGTCAACAAAATATAAAAGTCATTTGTGCAAAAGGTTGTGATCTTATATAACTCAAATAATCAGATATATACTAAGTCAACTAGATATAAAATTTAATCAACTGAATATTAGGTTATTTTATCTAAATATCGATCAACTATTGAATAATTAATTTGAATTATTCTAATTAAAAGTTGTCCAAATGAGCTATCTTATCGTTTGTTTGAATGAACATTTAATTTGTTATTATAAATAAGGATGCAAGAGATCTTGAAAACACAACTCATTCACAATAATTATTTCATTTGTTTGTTCTCATTTTAAGGCTTCTTCTGCTCACATTTAGTAATATATTTTATTTGCTTTTATTTCATTATTATAAGAAAATATGCTAAACAAAGTTTCTCCATCTCTCTCCAAAGAACCTCTTTTACAGTGGGAATTTTATGACTAATCCCGTTGGTCTTACTGTATCTATTGGTCGGTTTGTACACATTTAATGAAATTGAAAAATATTACAGTAAAAGTAGAAATTTTACAACGCTTTCGTCGGTTGGCCAAAATGTTACCGGTGGTCGATAGGAAAGAAGCCCACCATCTAAGGGATGATCACGGTGAGAACAAAAGATCCCTACTCTTTCACAAATCAAATTCTGATCGAACTTTGATATTCACTGATATCTCTTGATCTCTTCGGCAGCTTGTCGACATCCTCTTGCACCATACAACTCCTCTTAAACGCACCCCCTATATAAGGGTGAAGGATATCACACGACTCCTTGAGCCGTGCATGCACACGTTGCTAGACTTGCAACGTGTGCAGTTCCAAAAACTGCAACCGCAATTCCCTGAAACTATAGGTGCAGTTCCATGAACTTCTTATGTCTCTCACTCGTCCAAGTAAATGTCACATTGACAAAATAATCATATAGACCAATAAAAGATATTTAGTCACATAGACTAAAATAGAGTCGAAGTCCATAGTTCAAAAGACTAATAGAACAGAGATTAATAGTCATATAGACCAATAGAACATCCAATTCATACATAAAAAAATGATTCGTGCGATAGCAAGCACACTGAGCAATTCAATCCTAAGAAAGTTGTTACACCTTACAAAGCTGCTCATAGAGCGATCAATGCTAAGAAAAGTTGTTACACCTAACTTAGCCGCTCCCCAAATAGTACATAACCATTCTTTGAATGACCCATAGCCATTCTTCCAGGTGGCACATCGCCGTTCTCCGGAATACATCCATATCTTGCTATTTATCCAAATTAAATAATCTTTATTTACATCAATATGAACATCTCTAATCCCTCATAATGACCATCACATCAAGAATATGTTTCATATTCTCAATATTCACAATCATTTCAATACACAACAGAAATGGATTGACCAGTGAATAATTCTCAAAAGATGTAAATCTATTTAATTTTTTTTTAGCTTGAATCTATTCATTTTAATTAGTCACTTTTCCAGTCATGTTCTATAGACCGAATCATCCATAGTCAATAGATTTACATGCCAAAGTAGAAGACCCTGATTAAAACTTCAAGTAGACAACTAAATAGTCATAAAGGAAAAATGCTAAGATCAACATATAATCTCAAAGTGCTCACATAGTAGAGAAGTAGAGATCCATTCTTCTACTACCCTTATTGTCGTCTTAGCACATGCGGTATGAATCACATGCTACAATGTTATTCTCGTTACTAATAAAGAACACATGTTTTCCTCAAATTAACATCGTACAGATTTCGATCTACATATTCCAAATGTCTAATCCTGAATTCAACATATTAATTCAAATCTGGCTCCAAACAGGTATAATAAATGGTGGGAGCATTTACTTCGATCACTATTCTCAAATGATCTTATCTTGATATAAATATCAAGACGAACCCAGTTTATAGGTATGAATCTCTATACAGATAGCTTCCAAAGCTATCCTATAAGCAATAGTCTTACCCCTATTCGTACTTAACAAATAGAGATGATTGTCCATGTGAGAGGATTAATCACTACCTACCAACATGCACACCGAGATCTCATCAGAATGTAACATTACATACACTGAATAAATTATGGCTAGTATTTCAAACAATCAAATTACAATATCCGATTGTCAATTACAATATTGTTACATTCTTCAAAGTCTCAGAGACTTTACATACTCATTAAATGACTCTTTAATCATCAGCTTAGTAAAAGAATCTGCAAGTATAACACGTGTAGGGATATACTCAAGAATCATCTTTTTTTAGCAACAATACCCCTTATAAAGTTATATTTTATAGCTATATGCTTACCCTTGCTGTGATATTTGGGATCCTTGGAAAAAGTTATAGCAGCTTGACTATCACAATAGACAAATCACTAGACTCCCACTGTCCTCAGCAATCTTCAAATGCTTCAAGAACCTCCTTAACAAGACTGTTTCTTGCACAACTGTCGAATATGCCACATATTCGGCTTCCATAGTTGACAAGGCCACATAGGTCTGTTTCTTGCTATTCCAGGAGATGATGCCACCATTCAACAAGATCGTATAGCCTGATGTGAATTTTTTATCATCCAAGTCCTTAGCCCAATCTGCATCTGAATAGTCCTTCAGGCTCATATCTGATCCTTGATAACATAGACAATAATTTGTTGTTGCCTTCAGATATCTGAATATTCTTTTCACTGCCTTCCAGTGTCTCGATCCTAGATTTGATCGGAATCGGCTAACTAAGCCAACAACATAACTGATATCGAGACAAATACACAGCATAGTGTACATTAAATTACCTATAGTACTAGCATATGATTTTTTATTCATCTCGGCTATTTCTTTAGGAGTCTTGGGACTCATACTCTTGCTCAGAACAATACCTTTCACAATGGGTGTATGTTTACTGTTGCAATCAAATATGTTGAAATGTTGTAACATCTTATTTATATAAGACTCTTGAGACAAACCCAAAAGTTTCTTAGATCGATTCCTAATTATCTTAACTCCTAAGATGTATTCAGCTTCTCTCATATCTGTTGTGTCAAACTGTGATGAAAGTCACTCTTTGACTTCTATCACAAAACTTGTGTCATTTCCTGCTATCAGCATATCATCAACATATAATGATAAAATGACTTACTTTTCCTTTTCCTTTTTCAGGAAAATACAATGATCCTCATTGATCATTTCGAAACTATAAGATAAAACAACTTCATTAAATCTTATGTTTCATTGTCTTAACGCTTGCTTTAACCCATATATAGATTTCTTCAATCTACATACTTTTTCTTCTTGGCCTTCAGCAATAAAACCTTCTGGCCGAACCATATAGATTTCCTCTTCAAGCTCACCGTTAAGGAAAGTGATTTTTACATCTATCTGATGTAATTCCAAGTCATAATATGTCACAAAAGCCAGAAGAAATCGGATTGATACAAACTTAACTACAGAAGAAAATGTCTCTTCAAAGTCTATACTCTATAATTGGGTAAATTCTTTTGCAACTAAATAAGCTTTGTATTGGTTAATCGATCCATCTAATTTCCTCTTTATTTTGAGAATCCATTTATTCTGAATAGCTCTTCAGCCAGGAGGAAGATCAATGAACTCCCAAATATGATTCTGAATCATTGACTCCATCTCTTTAACCATTGCATTTTTTTTCACTTTTCTCTAACTCTACATCTCAAAGTTTCCTCAACTAATTGAGGTTCATCATCATCAACTGGGAGTTTCATCATTGCTTCATTCTCAATATCGAACCTCTTCTTAGGTTTGATCTTATGAACACTTCTTTGTATGTTGGGCTCCTGAGAAGTCACCCTGTGATCAGGCAAATTACTCCCACTGGATTGACTAGGTCCGAGTATCCCACTTGACACCTATCTTGTTGATAATGACTCATCCTCCTCAAATAGAGAAACTGTCTTATCAACCTCACCTCTAGCTGGGAACTCAATTTCGAGAAAGTAGCATCTCTCGAATCAAATTCAGAGATGATTCTATCTTGTTGCTCATCTATGAAAACATAACCTTTGGAGGTCTCAGAATATCTTATAAAGATACATTTTTTATCTCTAGGTCCTAATTTTCCATACTTGTGAGAACTATCATGAACATAGACAGCTGACCCCTAGGGTCTTAGATTGCTCAAATATGGTTTTCTGCCTATCCAACGTTCATATGAGATAGATGGAACTGACTTTGAAAGCACTTTGTTAAGTATATAGGTCACAGTTAATAATGCATCTCCCCAATAGGACTTCGGCAAATTAGCCTGCACCATCATAGACCTAACCATTTCTAGAAGAGTCCTATTTCTTCTTTTAGCAACTCCATTTTGCTGTGGAGTTCAGGGATTGTCAGCTGTCTAATAATCCTCTTATCATTACATATTATCTCAAACATATTAGATAAATATTCTCCTCCACGGTCAATGTATAAAGTATTAACCTTACATTTCGTTTGATTCTCAACTTCATTCATATAACGAATGAAACAATTTAATGCTTCAGATTTCTGAGAAATCAAATACACATAATCGAAACAAGAGAAATCATCAATAAATGTAATGAAATGGGAAGCTCCATGTCTAGCCTTCACATTCATTGGACCACAAATATCTGAATGAATTAATTGCAATGACGACTCAGCCCTAATAGCCTTACCGAATGATTTCCTAGTTACTTTTCCAGCAAGACAATGCTCACATATAGACAAGCTAATCTTAGCACGAGAGCCCAAGAAGCCCTCTTTAGCTAACCGATTCATGCGATCTTGTCCTATATGTCCTAATCTAGCATGTCAAATCTCATCAGTTATATCTGCATCACTAGTAAGAGTAATGTTTGAAAAATAACTATTAATCGCACAATTAACATTTGGTTTCACATCAAGAACTATAAAACTATTCATTAAAAAAATCATATTCAATTGACACGGAGTCAATCTTAAGTTCTACACACCGATTATAAAAATTAATACAGTACCTTAAATCAAGAAGGCACGTGACGAAAATAAAATTCCGTCGAATTTCAAGAACATATAGGACATCATGTAGAAACAAAGTACTACCACCACGAAGGTTGAGTTTTCAAGTGTCGACTCCTTTAACTTCAACTATTGCATTGTTTCCTATATATATCCATTTGTTGCTAGCTGGTACCATACAATACTCCACATATGTAATCCGCTCCTGAGCTATATGGTTGGTTACTCCCGAATCTATAATCTACAAAGGATAAAAATCAACCAGCAACACAGAACTAGCAACAAAATACTCAGGAGATAGACTTGAAGTTATCTTTTTCGTCTCAGTACATTCTCGAGCATAGTAGCCCTTTTTGCCATAGTTAAAGCAAGACACCTTGCATTTAGGTTTCTTCTCTATTTTCTTGCCCTTTTTCTTGATTGGGCCTTCCCTAGCAACAACAACTTGCTTCTTCTTTCCCTTTCCCTTCTTGAACTATTTCTTTTTGTTGGATCCAAATGATCCAACATAACCAGCAGCTAAATCAACTTGGCTAGAACTCCTTGCAGATTCTATTCTCTTCGCCTCTAGTTCAACATAGAGTGAGATGTCTGTGAAAGTCTTAATACTCTCACTGTGAATTAAAATTTACTTCATGGTTTCCCAAGAATCCAAAAGGGAACAAATAATTGTCTGAACCTTTTATTCATCTGTCAGCTCATGACTAGCAGTTTTAAGTTCCCGAATTATGTTCGACATCTCCTTGAGATGTTGAACCATCGAAACATTCGGGCGCTTCTTGTAGTTGTCGAACCTGATCGTCAGCTATCGAAGCTTGCTCAGACTCATTCCACTGTATATATCCCTAAGGGCTACCCAGGCTGCATGAGCCGAAAGATACGATCATACTAAAAAATTAGGTCATCAATCATTGAACTTATCAATATACTCTTAGCAGTGGAATCCTTCTTTTTCTATGCCTTGTAGGCATCAAGGTCACATTTGTGCTGTGTCGTGGGACCCTTAACAGGTTCTTTCATAACCTGATGTACAACCTCTAGAACTTCTTGTTCCTCAAGAACATACTGAATCTTGAGGTGACAGATTTTATAATTTTCACCATTAAGTTGTTCACTCTTATTTAATTCAGATATGATGTTCTTCGTTGTCATAATCTATCATAAATAAATAATTTTTTAGTGATTCAGTGTATGTCTTATGTATGTAATCTATAAATTGACTCAATGTAAATCTGATTTGGTTTACAAAATAAAGTGACAACTACATTTTCTGTCATGCCCCGAGAGGGGGTACTTGTCTAAAAATCAGACAACATCTTCCCCGTACTGCGAACAATTGAAATCTGAATACAAGGCCCACTATACATCGACCAACATGGCCGGAACATAAAATACAATGCAAATAGTATATAGCCTCAGGCCAACCACCCAAAGTACATACGAGGCCTAAAACTATTAGACTCACCTCTTCTGCCATCTAAGCAAGAATACACAACCACACATATAACCAAAACAAATCGAACAAAAAGTCCATAAGGACATAATCAAATACTACTAAACAACCACGAGTATAAAATACTATAAGTTTGAAACATAGAGTACTAGAGATAAAAAAAAATGCGAAAGCCTGAAAACCAAATAACGGAGTTGTCAGATCAGGGGACTGACAACTGGACCCTCCGAAAGGCTTCATCCTGAAATAAAAGAGATATCAATGGAGTGAGTAAAACTCAGCGGATATCTAACAGTCATGCATAGTAGACTATAAGTAGCAATAATAATCATGCTGATATAGTTTCTCAACAAAAATACATACCTAAAACTGTACATACCAGAATCATCTAAGCTGACATAAAATACATCCACACAAGTATATGTAGAATCACCAAAACAAACAACATAATACCTCCTGTATGTGCATGACAATCATATGCAACAACCAAAAGTGCAACAAGCAATGCATATAGTAAAAATGTATACACATGATGCAATGACTTGTGTCACCCCGACGCAGTCAAGCCACCGACATGTCATGTGTGTCGGCCGAGTGGGTAGGACTGTGACAATTGTACACTCTACCGTGACTACACCTATATGACCAAGTGGATAGGATACTGGCGGAGTATCACCCTTCTACCCCATGTATGTATATGGGGGACATCATCTCGTCTCATGACAAAGGAGGGATCCCTGTCTGCTACCACGTCACAATACCAATAACTTGAGTGACCACCATGGAGCCCTGATAGAGAAACTACACACACACCTGAAATATCACTAATCCACTAGTGGTTGTGTGTGTAGATAATGTGACTGACGATGGGCTCAACTACCAAGTAGTATCACCTCCTACCAAGGAGCCGATGATCACCAGTCATGCAATAATGCAAGATGGTGCATGTCACTAATGCACGATACACCTATCGATCCATGACTACCTATGGTATGTACCAATAGGAGCCCATATCAAATAACCTAAGTACATAAGTCTATGTACACATGCAATATATATTCATTATTCATTCAATGCCCAGTATGTAAGGTATGTCACTACTCTAGTACTAAATAAACAAATGATAAGTATCAAAGTGATAGAGCATAATATAATAAGCATATAAAAAGACTACAACACGTACTAGGTAGATATACCAGGGCAGTTATCAAGCATAGAAAACTATTACTAGCTATAGTAAACGATGCACAACAATATGACAATATCTAAAAGAAAATAAGTCAAAGATACCCGCCTGCTATGAAGAATAACAATTGTCTTTACGCCCATGGACTTGTCTTGTGACCGAAACCTGCACATATTAAACATTATGGTTAAGTGCAATCATAATACAACTGATCGAATCGAATCCTACATCGATTTCGTAGCCCGATCAACTAGATTGATCTAGGTATCCAATTAACCTAATCAAGCCTTCACATCAATCCCTATCGACCCTTAGACCAATTAACAACCTATTATGCATTTATAAACACCCATATCTAACTTACCCATTTCCATCCTAAATCTCACAACCAACAACTCCCCTGTTCATAGCCGTACAAAATGCATAACAAACCTCACAACCAACTCACCTAAAGAAGATCCATCCCACATCCCAAAATTCATCCGCAACCACAAAATATCAACCAACAGTCCAATATCAACCGAATACAAAAACGATCAACTGAATAACACTAAAAAATCATACTTACTAGCCCTAGGATTCCACCGGCAGCCAATCTCCCCAAATCCTTTGTTCACTGCAACATCCATGCTCAATAAAGGAAGACCCCAGTAGGGATTTCGATCCCATCTAAGATCGAAGAAGAGAAACAGCTCTTACTTACTCCGACGATGCTCGACCAGAAGGGCAACCCCCACACCAGCGGCAGTCTCCACCCGACTGCCCTAATCCTAGGTTTTTGAGCTCTGGCGAAGATGGCAACCTCCGATCAGATCCCGCTGCAGATGCCGCCCACCCAAGCTCTCTACTCTGGCTCGTCCGTGGGCACCGACGAGCGGTGGTCGGTCGTCGCTTGTAGAAGAGGGAAGCGTCGATCGAGAACCAAAGATGTGGCGTAAGGAGAGGGTGTCGTGAGGAAGAAGGTGTCGGCGGAGAAGAGATCACAAGGGAAGAAGTCGCGAGGGGAGAAGTCGTGGAGAGGAGATCATGAGGAAGAAATCGGGTGCGACGGAGAAAACTTGGATCGATCCTAAAATAAATCGGATTACCCCTTTATATAAGAATTAAACCTAGGTTAGGTTTTTATTAATCCCTTATTAATTTAATTATCCTCATAAATATCCCGTATAAACCCCGTTTAATTCCAGAAAAATTCTAGAAAAATTTCTAAAATTCTCCAAAAAATTCCAAAATAATTCCTAGGATTATTTTCCTAAATTTTGGCCATTTAATTTAGTATTTTAAATTTTCATATTTAACATTCTCTCCCACTAATAAAAATTTGGTCCCCAAATTTCCCACTCAAATGCATAATGAGTAAGAGATAGTACACTTAAGTAGCACCATTACTGAAAGTATATTTCACGTACCTTAAGTAAACAGATGGGGGTATTGAGCTCTGATCTTTTCCTCAAGCTCCCAAGTAGTCTTCTCATTGGTGTGGTGACTCCATCCAACTTTAACAAGTCGCACAATCTTATTCTGCAACTGTTGTTCCTTGTGATCCAGAATCCGTACCGGAACCTCTTCGTAAGTAGCATCAGATTGAATGGAACCTGACACATCTGATAGAATATGTGTAGGGTCTGACACATACTTTCTTAGCATGGACACATGAAACACATCATGAATACCAGCCAAGGACGGTGGTAGCGTTAGGCGATAAGCAACTGCTCCGATCCTCTCTAAAATCTCGAAAGGACCAATGTACCTTGGAGCTAGCTTATCACGGAGTTCAAATCTCTTCACCCCTTTCGTGGGTGAGATTTGCAAGAATACATGGTCACCCATAGAAAACTCCAGAGGTCTCCGTCTCTGATCAGCATAACTCTTCTAATGATCCTGCGCCTCTGCCATCCTTCGTCTGATAATATGGACCAACTCTGCTTCACGCTGAGCTCTCTAGGGTCCTAGCAACTGAGCCTCCCCAACCTCCTCCCAGAGGGTGGGTGTCTGACACTGCTTACCATACAATGCTTCAAACGATGTCATTTGGATAGTCGAATGATGGCTGTTGTTGTAGGAGAATTCCACTAATGGCGAGTAGTCCTTCCAGTTGCCCCCAAAATCCATAACGTAGGACCTCAGCAAGTCCTCTAGAGTCTGAATGATCCACTCATAATGTCCATCTGTCTGCAGATAGAATGATGTACTAAAACGGAGCTATGTGCCCAAGGCCTACTGTAGACTCTGCCAGAATCGGGACGTGAATCGAGGATCTCTATCTGATATAATGCTCAAAGGGACACTAGGCAATCTGATGATCTCCCGACAGTATAACTCTGACATACGATCTAGAGTCGGTCTTCCGAATTGCTAAGAAGTGTGCAGATTTGGATAATCGGTCAATGACTATCCAAATCGCGTCATGGCCTTGATGTGTCCTAGGCATATCCACCACAAAATCCATAGTAATGTAATCCCACTTCCACTTGGGAATAGGAATCCTCTGAAGTAGTCTCGCTGGTCTCTGGTGCTCAGCCTTCACCTGTTGGCAAACTAGGCATCTAGCCACAAAATCTGTGATGTCTTTCTTCATGCTGTTCCACCAATACAAATGCTTTAAATCTCGATACATGCGGGTTCCGCCTGAGTGGATCGCAAATCAAGAGCGATGAGCTTCCTGGAGTAACTCCTCCATGACGGGGTGAGACTGAGGTACGCATAGTCTGCCCCGAAAATAAATAATACCCTCATCATCTCGGGTGAACTCAGTCTTCTGTCAAGATATTATCTGGCTGCCAATGAACTGAAAGTGTTGATCATCGGCCTGAGCCTCTCGGACTCTCATCCTTATAGATGACTGAGCAACCATGGTAACAAGAATGTCCTACTCTGTCAATCCCTTCTCCTCAAGGCCCAACTTGGAGAAACCCTGAATCAAATCCGTGACTAAAACTCGGTAGCAAGCTAAAGTCCCTCTGGACTTCCGGCTAAGTGCATCGGTAACCATATTGGCTTTCCCTAGGTGGTTGCTAATGGTACAGTCATAATCCTTCAGGAACTCCATCCATCTCCTCTATCGGAGATTGAGTTCCTTCTGTATAAATAGATATTTGAGACTCTTATGATCAGTGAGAATCTCAAATGTAACACCATACAAATGATGCCTCCAAATCTTTAAGGCAAAGATAATCGCAGCTAACTCTAGATCATGTACTGGGTAGTTTTTCTCATGCTCCTTCAACTGGCGAGAAGCATAAGAGACCACCCTGTCGTGCTGCATCAGCACTGCGCCTAAACCTTGGAGAGATGCATCGGTATAAAGGACGAAACCGTTATCCCCTGATGGCAATACTAGAATTTGTGCTGACACCAGTCTCTTCTTCAACTCCTGAAAGCTGGTTTCGCAGGCCTCTGACCACGTGAACTTCACGCCCTTCCTGGTAAGGTGTGTCAATGGTATAGCAATGCTTGAGAAACCCTCAACGAACCGTTTGTAATATCCAGCTAAGCCTAAGAAACTGCGAACCTCCTGGACCAATTTCGGCTGCTCCCAACTGGTGACAGCCTCGATCTTCTGGGGGTCAACTGAAATGCCTTTGCTAGAAACCACGTATCCTAGAAAACCGACTGAGGGTAACCAAAATGCGCATTTACTGAACTTCGCATATAGTTGCTTCTGTCGAAGCCTATCCAAGACAATGCGAAGATGTTGCGCGTGTTCCTCTTCGGAACGAGAATAGACTAGAATGTCATCAATAAAGACAATGACGAACCGATCTAGGAAACCCATAAATTCATGGTTCATCAAGTCCATGAATACTACCGGAGCATTGGTAAGCCCAAATGGCATTACCAAAAACTTATAGTGCCCATATCTGGTACGGAACGTTGTATTCTGAACGTCTGAATCTCTGACCCTTAGCTAATGATATCCAGACCGCAGATCAATCTTAGAATACACTGACGTACCTCTGAGCTGATCAAACAAGTCCTCAATATGTGGTAGGGGATATTTATTCTCGATGGTGACGACATTCAACTGCCTGTAGTCGATGCATAATCTCATAGAACCGTCTTTCTTCTTCATGAAGAGAACCGGAGAACCCCAGGGAGATACGCTAGGGCGGATAAAACCTCTGTCCAAAAGCTCCTGAAGTTGGATCTTTAGCTCGTCCAACTCTTTCGGAGTCATACGATAAGGAACTTTCGATGTCGGCGCCGTCCTCTGAATTAACTTGATTGTGAACTCCACTTGTCTTCTGGGAGGCAGGCTTGATAACTCCTCTAGAAAAGACATCCGGATACTCTCGGACGATAGGAATGTCTGAGATTTGAGAGTCACCACTGTCCTCGGCATTGATTAATGATAATAGAAAACCTTGACAATTGTGTGATAAAAGCTTCCGAGCCTGAATCGCAGAAATGGTCGATATGCCATCGTTTTTGATGCCAGTGAAATCCCCCGAGGGTTTGTTAGGAGGATGGAATGTAACCACCCTCGTATGACAATCCACAGTGGCATGATACGCTATTAGCCAGTCCATGCCAAGAATGATGTCGAATTCGATCATGTCGAGAACCAACAAATCCACCGGGAGTATAACATTGCCGAAATCTAATGGACATCCTCTAACCTCTTGGGTGACATCTAATTTATCCCCAGAAGGCAGAGATACCATCAATCTTTGGGACCTAAGAGTGGGTAGCCTACCAATCTCCCTCAGGAATGCTCGAGAAATAAATGAATGTGAACTACCAGTGTTAACTAACATATCAGTAGAAAATGCATAAAATAAAACCGTACTACGGAAAACAGATCTATCTGCTCACTGCGCATCCTCTCGGGTAACTGCATGAATATGTCCAGTCTCTGGCGGGGGTGGAGGTGGTAGCGCTGCCAGAGGCTACGACGGCTGTGCCCGAGACTGCCACTGAGGCGGTGTCGAGTACGGTACCAGAGGCTGATATAAATACTACTGTTGATATGGAACCAACGGCTGAGGTTGCGATTGATACTGCACCAACGGTTGAGGCTGAGACTGATACTGCACCAACGGCTGAGGCTAAGACTAATACTGCACCAATGGTTGAGGCTGAGACTGATACTGAGGTCATGAAATAAAACTCTACAACTCCATAGGGGCACTAGAGTGTCCCTTTCCATGCATGACATAAGCGAGAATCGCTGGGAGCCATCCTGCGCGCGTTGATCGATTGGGATTACGCCGCCGAGAAGAAATCTCGGCTATGGTGTCTAGGAAGTTTGCAGTAATAGCAAACTGACTGTGTCAGTGTACAAGTTGATATCATATGATCCCTGGACCCGCACCTAACACAGTGATTGTCATTAGAGGACAACTTCTTGTTCTGCTGGTTAGATTGGAAGCATCCTGACGAAGATCGTTCGGTCTTTTAGGATTTGTCTGATGCCCCAGAAGCATTTTGACCCGTCTCACTGCGACCGCCTCGCTGTTGACCCATAGTCGATGACTGTTGAGCCTGAACTGAATCTTGAATTGGTTGTTTCCTTTTCCTTTTCGCATTTTCTCTCTGCTGAGACGACTCAATTAGAAGAGCTCGATCCAATGCCTCTCTGTAAGAAGAATTCCCAAAACCTACTAGCTTCATCTAAAGATGTCCATCTAGACCCTGAACAAACTGAAGCATGCGAGATCGGTCCTCAGCGACTAACTCGGACATAACTTGGCTAACCGATTGAATTCAGCATTATATTCCGTCACCGTGTGATTGTTCTATTGAAGGTTCTGAAAATCTTGACGATGTGTCATCTGATAAGATAGTGGAAAGTATTGGCTATCGAAAACCTCTCTGAATTTCGCCCATATTATCTGCTGCTCGCCTATAATCACGTGTTGCGTGTCCCACCAGGTTTCAGCCTCGTCCCGTAAATGGTAGGCTGTAAACTTTGTTTTCTCCCACTCGAAGCAAGCCATATAGAAAAAGGTCCGCTCCATAGTCTCTATCTAGGACTGTGCCACCCTTGGATATGTCTCTCCACGGAAGAGCGTGAATCGACCTTTCACCGACTCTGCTAAAGCTGAGATCCGAGCTCGTGCCGCAGTCACATCAGCAGGATGAGTAGGGATCACCGCGGGAGCTGGTAAAACCACTAAAGTTGGTGCGGCTGCACAAGCAGGGGCGGGTATTGAGAAAGGGATGATCAGTACTACTAGTGGGGATGTCGGGCATGTAGTAGTAGGCACCACTGGCGGAGGTGTCACATATCCCGTAGGCACTGCTGGAGGAGGTGCTTGGTATGTAGCAGTAGGGGATACTGGTGGTACCTCCGAGGGTACAATAGCAAGTGCTACCGGGGGTACTGCAGAAGATGTTGGTGTGGGTACCATCGGTTGTACCGTGAATATCGCATAAGTGGGTATCTCTGGAGGAGGAATCGTCGGGGACTGAGAGCCTAATACACCTGTGGCACCATGTGAAGTCTAACCCTGATCGACAAGCTCATCCTCCATAGACCTTTCTGGCAACTGAGTAGATCTCAATGTCCTCGTGCGTGGCCGCCCTGCACCACGTCTCGGTGCGAGAGCACGCCCACCTCGTTTTATATCTGCTAAATTATTACCCAAGTATTACTACAGATAAAAAAAATCAAAATTTCACCTGTTAGCCATCTGGAGATGTCCTATCGTCGCCAAGTCCCCAATACGATCTTGTCGAATTATGACTTCAAAATATCTGAAACGCCAAATTAACGAAAATTCATAAAAATCCAAAAATGCAAAGGTTGACCTGCCAAACGTGGCAAACTTCGAAAACCCAAAAACCCTTAGGAACTCGGAACCTAGGCTCTGATACCAAATAAATTGTCACGCCCCGAGAGGGGGTGCTTGTCCGAAAATCGGACAGTACCTCCCCTGTACTACAGACAATTGAAATCTGTATATAAGGCCCACACGATCCACTATACATCGACCAACATGGTCGGAACATAAAATATAATGCAAATAGTATATGGCCTCATGCCAACCACCCAAAGTACATACGAGGCCTAAAACTACTAGACTCACCTCTTCTGCCATCTGAGCAGGAATACACAACCACACACAACCAAAATAAATCGAACAAAAGGTCCATAAGGACATAATCAAATACTAATAAACAACCACGAGTATAAAATACTACAAATTTGAAACATAGAGTACTAGAGATAAAAAAAATGCGGAAGCCTGAAAACCAAATAACGGAGTCGTCAGATCAGGGGATTGCAATTGGACCCTCCGGATGGCTTCATCCTGAAATAAAAAAGATATCAACGGAGTGAGTAAAACTCAGCGGATATCTAACATTCATGCATAGTAGATTATAAGTAGCAATAATAATCATGCTGGTACAGTTTCTCAACAAAAATACATACCTGAAACTGTACATACCAGAATCATCTAAGCTGACATAAAATACATCCACACAAGTATATGTAGAATCACCAAAACAAACAACATAATACCTCCTGTATGTGCATGACAATCATATGCAACAACCAAAAGTGCAACAAGCAATGCATATAGTAAAAATATATGCACATGATGCAATGACCTGTGTCACCCTTGACACAGTCAAGCCACCGACATGTCATGTGTGTCGGCCGAGTGGGTAGGGTTGTAACAACTATACACTCTGTCGTCACTACACCTACATGACCGAGTGGATAGGATGCTAGCGGAGTATCACCCTCATATCCCATGTATGTATATGGGGGACATCTGTCACGCCCCGGGGGAGTCCCCGCCAGACGAAAATCTGACAACATCTCCCCTGTACGGGTGACAATACCAATCTTGCATACAAGGCCTACACGACCACTATACATCGGTCAATACGACCGGAATCAAACTACACACGCAGTATATATAATATGCGGTCTCAGGCCATCAACCAAAATAAATAAAAGATCTACAACATCGAGACCTACCCCTTCTGCCATCTGAGCAGGAACGCACAACCAAAACATATCGAATACAAGTCCGAATAAAAGTCCAAAACACCAGTCCTACACATGTCCTCTAATCAATGTCAATGAACCATAACCATAAGACTCAAAGTAAGACCAATTAGACGAGGGGGATTGACAGATGGACTCTCCTGGCAGTTTCAACCTGAAATAGATGTAAAGTAATAGGGTAAGTTCAACGAACTCAGCGGATATCAAGTCGACATGCATAGTAAGCTGTATCTAACAATAATAGTCATGTCAGTATAGTCACCTGATCAATAATAGCAAAAATGTAAGGAAAAGCTGCGGAAAGACTGTACATACCTGAATCTCTTATCCTGACATAGGAGTACGAGCCATACTAGCAGAAATAAGGTCGTCAGACCAAATACAAAATGTATTCTATATGCATGTCAATCATATGCAACATCCAAGGCAGCAATCAAAATGCAGCAAACACAATACAAATGCTATCCATGCAAAATGCATGCGATGCAAATGACATGGTCACCCCTGACGCCAGTCAGCCGCCTCACACGCGATGGTGAAGCCGAGTGGGTAGGGCTATGACAACTGTGCACTCTGCCATCACTGCTCCTGAGTGACCGAGTGGACAGGATGCTATCGGAGTACACCTATCCTCCTGCCCCAAACAAAGTGGGGGAGCAAAGCTCTCATCTCTCGGTGTCGTAGACCAGAGGAGGGATCCCTGCCCGCTACCACGCTGCCTCATCGCTACCCATGAGCGGACCAGCGGAGCCTGATAGAGCAACTGCACACACCCTCCTGATGTACCACTAACCCATGAGTGACAGCGTGTGCAGACCATGTAACTGGCTGCGGGCTCAACTATAAAGGAACCCCATCCAGCCATCATGCAATCATGCAAGATGGTGCATGACACTAAAGCATGTAACCAACTAAAATACATATCCAAATAATATGCACAACCAATAGGTACATATCAATGATCCAAGTAAAACAGGGAAGGTATAACTATAAACTGACCAAATGCATGTATCAAATAGGCACAATAACATACAAGGCAAATAAACATGAAAATTATTGCAAGCTATAACTAACTAGCATATCAACATGACTATATCAAAAAGATAAGTCAAAATACCCGCCTGCTATAATGCTTGAACTAATGAAATCTTCACGCCCGTGGACTTGTCTCGTGACCGAAACCTGCATAAAACATAACTATTGTTAAGCACTAAGATATGATTCATTGTCAAATCGAACCCTAAACCGATTTCATACATAAACCAATTAATCCAAATGCTTAATAAAAATGTCGGTCACATCCCACCTAATATTAGTGTCATTTCGTCCAATTAATCGAATATGATTTTACAACCCCTATTCCAAATCGACACTTCTCCAACACCAACCCATTCCACAGAATAATGCAACCCAAACAGGAATATCACAGCCAACAACTCCAATAACATCCCACCACATCCATTTACAGCCGTTAACAACTGGCCAAAAACCCCAATTCATAACCGCACACCACCCACCTACACCCTCCTCTCAAGCACAGTCGACTCCACAATCAAAAACCTAGCCATAGATAATTAGGTTTAACCACAGTAGAAACAAGAGGTAATTCGAGTTATACCTGCTCTTGGGATCCCACCGACGATAATTTTTCCCTAAATCAACTCTGTTCGTCGGAAACCCACTGCCAACACAACAGATTATGCTCAACCAAGGCAAATCACCGCTAGAACTCAGATCTCGTCCAAGATCAGAAGAGATTTGGCTTACCTAGCTCTGACAACCACCGATGGCAATGCCCTAAACTGGCAACCCTGTTCACCGACTGCATCGGCGCTCACGATCCCTAACTCTGGCAACCACCAGCAGTGAACTCCCCCATACCGACGACTTTGCTCGCTATCGCCATCCAGCCGCTACCAGACCATCGTCCGCTGAAATCATCAAAGAAGAACGCGATCGCCACGGCAAAGGCCCCGATAAGAAAGCAGAAACACTCGTCGGAATCTTACATGGGGTAGATGCAATCGACGTCCCTCCCTCCGGCTGGATCTCCCACCGGAAGCGATCGTCGGCTCGCGAAGGAGAAAGAGGGGTGAGGATTCCATCGATCGCGATGAGGAGAGGAAGAAGAAGCGATCGCGATGGGAAACTCATGCGGCTGTCGTTTTTTTTTCTCGACTTTTAAATGTCGTTCACGTTTTGGGTTCAAGCGAACCGGTTAAATCCAACTTGTCGTTCACATTTTGGGTTCAAGCGAACCGGTTAAATCCAACCGATTCAAGCCAAAAATTAAATTTAATCCAACCTTGATTAACCCTAGCCTTTGTCTAAACCCAACAACCACTTAAAGGGGTTAATCCCTATGCTTAAATTTTATTTATTTTTTTTTCCGGTATCTTACAACATCACCTCGTCTCATCTCCTCATCTCACGACAAAGGAGGGATCCCTGTCTACTACCACGTCGCAATACTAATAACCTGAGCGACCACCGTGGAGGCCTGATAGAGCAACTACACACACACCTGAAATATCACTAACCCACGAGTGGTTGTGTGTGTAGATAATGTGACTGACGATGGGCTCAACTACCAAGTAGATCACCTCCTACCGAGGAGTCGATGATCGTCAATCATGCAATAATGCAAGATGGTGCATGTCACTAATGCATGATACACCTATCAATCCATGGCTACCTATGGTATGTACCAATAGGAGCCCATATCAAATAACCTAAGTACATAAGTCTATGTACACATGCAAGATATATTTATTATTCATTCAATACCTAGTATGTAAGGTATGTCACTACTTTAGTACTAAATAAACAAATGACAAGTATCAAAGTGATAGAGCATAATATAATAAGCATATGAAAAGACTACAACACGTACTAGGTAGTGACATACCAGGACAGTTAAGAATCATAGAAAACTATTACTAGCTATAGTAAACGATGCATAACAATATGACAATATCTAAAAGAAGATAAGTTAAAGATACCTGCTTGCTATGACGAATAACAATTGTCTTTACACCCGTGGACCTGTCTCGTGATCGAAACCTGCACATATCAAACATTATGGTTAAGTGCAATCATAATATGACTGATCGAATCAAATCCTACATCGATTTCGTAGCCCGATCAACTAGATTGATCTAGGTATCCACTTAACCTAATCAAGCCTTCACATCAATCCCTATCGACCCTTAGACCAATTAACAACCTATTATGTATTTATAAACACCCATATCTAACTTACTCATTTCCATCTTAAATCTCACAGCCAACAACTCCCCTGTTCACAGTCGTATAGAACGCATAACAAACCTCACAACCAACTCACCTAAAGGAGATCCATCCCACAACCCAAAATTCATCCGCAACCATAAAATATCAACCGAATACAATAACGATCAACTGAATAACACCAAAAAAATCATGCTTACTAGCCCTAGGATTCCACCGGTAGCCAATCTCCCCAAATCCTTTGTTCACCGCAGCATCCATGCTCAATGAAGGAAGACCCTAGTAGGGATTTCGATCCCGTCTAAGATCGAAGAAGAGAAACAGCTCTTACCTACTCCGACGACTCTCAGCCAGAAGGGCAGCTCCCACACTGACAGCAGTCTCCACCCGACTGCCCTAATCCCAAGTTTTTGAGCTCCGGCGAAGATGGCAGCCTCCGATCAGATCCCGCTGTAGATGCCGCCCACCCAAGCTTGCTGCTTTGGCTCGTCCGTGGGCACCGACAAGCGGTGGTCGACCGTCGCTTGTAGAAGAGGGAGGCGCCGACCAAGAACCGGAGATGTGGTGCAAGGAGAGGGCGTCGCGAGGAAGAAGGTGTCGGCAGAGAAGAGATCACGAGGGGAGAAGACGCGGAGAGGAGATCGCGAGGAAGAAATCGGGCATGACGGGAAAAACTTGGATCGGTCCTAAAATAAACCTGATTACTCCTTTATATAAGAATTAAACCTAGGTTAGGTTTTTATTAATCCCTTATTAATTGAATTATCCCCATAAATATCCCGTATAAATCCCGTTTAATTCCAGAAAAATTCTTAAAAAATTTCTAAAATTCTCCAAAAATCCTGAAATAATTCCTAGGATTATTTTCCTAAATTTTGGCCATTTAATTTAGTATTTTAAATTTCCATATTTAACATTTTCACTCATCATTTATATATGTTAATCTCACTTACATTGACCTATTCTATTACATACATTTCATCTAATGAACTTAATCATTATATAATCATGATATTTAACATTAAATGAACTGATCATTTATACTCATAATGAACTAATCAAGGAGTATATTACAATAAATATCATGCATTATGTAGAGTAAACAACATAAAATGAATAAATCATTAAAATAAACATGTTGTACATTGTTAACAAATAACAAAACTCTTCTAAGAATGTTACACATAACATTCTTCCTACTCATAACCTAAACAACTCCTAATAAAATAGATATGCAATTACTACTCCCACTAGGACAAACTCTAGCACAATAGTAATCCAAAAATGTCCTATCTGTCTGGGTTGAACTAGGATATCTTCTGTTGGGACGCTCTCAAAATGATGTCAGGACACAAAATCCTATAAAGAACTCACACGAAGAGATCCCACAGAAAAATCCTCTACAGGGTCTTCTTCTGAATCCTCTTTGTTGGAGGATCGATGGCCGAATAGAGGAGGGTGAATAGCCTCTTTATCGTAGATGATGGAATTCGATCGTTCTTGAGCATCTACGATTAGGATTAGCGCAATGAAAATACAAATAATAAAGACAATTAAAAAGACATTGCTAACAAACCGATGTAACATGGTTCACGACCCTTGCCGCTAGTCCACGACCCGATTCGTTCCAGGTGAATCACGCCTTAACCAATTCACTAATCTCTCCTTTGCACAAAACTAGGTGGAGGTAACCTTTCTTACACAAGATCTCTCTTCTTACAATAGAATTGAAATAAGAGCAAGTAAGAAGAGTAAAAAACGTTTAGGGCACTTGGGAGTAGTTTAGAGTTGAAGCATTAACCCCCCAAGATGACCCAAGGCCTCTTCTTATAGGGAAGAGGTCATTCTTCGTGTTGGGTAGCTAGCAATCGACTGATGCAACCATCAGTCAACTGCTGTTGTAGCCGTTGCCTCACAACAGTTTCATCCACGTTGGATTCTAACCAATGACTCTACATCACCGACCGATCGCCTTATCACCGATGGATGGA
Source organism: Wurfbainia villosa (assembly GCA_025175895.1). Classification (NCBI taxonomy): domain Eukaryota; kingdom Viridiplantae; phylum Streptophyta; class Magnoliopsida; order Zingiberales; family Zingiberaceae; genus Wurfbainia; species Wurfbainia villosa. Next base: position 3,859,155 of record CM045992.1, read on the forward strand.
GGTATGTGTGCCCGGCGAGCAAATAACTCTCCATCTTTACGTGGCTCGACTTCACCGCGACGGTGGATGCGCCCTCGGCCGATCGTGATGGTGTCGGCGCCATCCCTTGGCGGCGATCGTTCGGCGAAACCAAACTCGAACACTAGTTGAGTCTTCAGTCGACTTGGAGCAGTCGACTGATGTCGGAAAAACCCATCCGACACTTAGCCATTTGGCCAAGTTCAACTATGAGCTACCCCGTCCCGGGTTACAATCGCTCACTCTCATCTTTCCTTGGAGTCCCTGGCCTTGAAGTTCTCTTCGTCTGACCATATCCCTCGAATGCACCAAGCGCACGACTTCGCAATACCATCCTTCGCGTCTCCCCCTGAAGTCTACTTCCTTTGGCTTCACTCCAATGCTCCTCGTTCGGTGGTCCCTTGGATGCACCAAGCGCATGACTTCCGCAATGATATCCTTCATCGACTCAAGGACCGAGTCATGAGATGGTGATCTTGCCAATGTTTTCGCCATGTGTGAATTACTAAGTCCTGCACGACTTCAACACACATATCAAATCCATAACAACCTAACTTAAACCTTTACCACACACATCAAAATACATCATCCATGGGTTGATTGCCCTAACAATCTCTCCCTTTTTGATGTGTGGCGACCATGTTTAAGTTAGGTAAAACATTAATCAAAATACATAAGGAAGGAAAGCATGTAAAACATGGATATCAAACATGAATATCAACTCCCCCTAAATACATGTAACTCCCCCTTAATCCATGCTAATTCCCTCTAGCATGATTAACTTAAACCCTCATATTTCTCCCCCTTTGACACAATCAAAAACATCTAACATATATTGTATAAGCATAACATCACGTCTAGGAAAAGAAAATAACCAAAACCAAACTCAAAACCTGATAAAACAGGTTACTGTGCTTGTGCACAGTACATCAGTCGACTGAATCAGAGGATCAGTCGACTGACACCTAAAGTTTAGAAATTCTGATTTTTCGAATGAACTTCAGAAATGCACCAGAAATTATAGAAAATTCAAAAAATCGTGAAATTTGGAAAATATATTTCTCATGAGTTCCTTTATCAGTGAAATTTTTTTTTCATGAAAATTCATTCTATTTTTTGAAAATAAAGTAAAAAAATCAAAAGTTTGAAAATAACTCAATTTTGTATCAACTTGAAAGCTAGTTTTGCCTTAGAACCTTTTCAAAACATAAACTTGTAGTTTATGAAACATGAAATGTTTTTAAATCATTTAAAATATCCAACTATGATCTATGGGCAATATGTCCATTGATTAAAACATTTGCTTTCCCCATAGTTGGTCTATGATTTCTATCATGATACTTGTAATGACTCATCAAAATGTTATAATCATAAGCGAGTCATTGTATCATCCTAACATCTCGCCCATGCTATATTTTCAATCAAGTTAGCTTATAGTGAGTGTGAGATGAACCTAAAGGTATTATTCTTAACCATCAATTTTCATGCAATTCTATCAAGGTTAAGTATCTATATCCTAAAACACCCAACATGATCATAAAATCATATATTATCAATCATGATCAAATATTTTCAATTATTGCATATCATGATCATAAATCAATTATTATTATGATTTCATATTATGATCACATTATCATCACCCAACACTTAATTCAAAAACTATCATCCACATCCTTACAAGTCAACCATTTTACATGATATAAACTAAGTCCACTCATGTTTGACTATCCTAGGGTTTTTCTAACCCTTAAGGATTGACTTGGGAACCCAATATAAGTTCTTTCCATTGGAGTTCACTAAGTACTCCTTTGGGATCCACTTTCTAGCTACTATGGTAGTTTTTGCTTGACCCCTAGCAATTAGGCAATGATAGACCTTTTCATTTTTGGTCCCCTTATAGCCTAAGTCCTTGTTGAAACTAGCCTTTTGGCTCCCAATAATCATATTTAAAGTGTTGGAGCCAATGACAAATTTTTCTAAGGCCTTAGTTAGAAAATCTACTTTTTTCCTTAAAGCCTTATTTTCTTCAATACATGCATCATTAACATCAAAAGGAACATAATCATCATGTGAGCATACATTATCAATACTAGAAGAAGAAGAATTATCATTAACATTTAAACATATTTTTTCTAGCTTTTCTTCTAGGGCTAATTTCATTTTGCATGCACTTATTTTTCTTCTTAGCCCTAAATAGGTCCTTAGTTAAACTAGTAATCATGGAAATGACCTTCTTAGGGGAAAGATTCATTACCTTACTTACCCAATTCTCTTCCGATGATGAGGATGAAGATGAAGCTCCCCCTTCACTTGAGCTCTCTTCCTCACTTGTGCTTCTTTCTTCTTGCTTAGAGGAGGTGGAGTCTAGATCTTCTATTGCCATGAGTGCAAGGCTTGTGAAGGCTTGATCTTCTTCCGATGATGAAGATGGATCATCCCATGTGGCCTTGTGTGCCTTGGCCTTCCCTTTTTCTTTGGTTTTCTTTTCATCCTCCTTCTTCTTGTTCCCTTTCTTCTTCTCTTCTTTCTTTCTCCTTTCTTCTTTGCTTTTGTTTAAGAGGGGACAATCATCTCTTATATGTCCCTCTCCTTGGCAATTGTAGCATATTATCTTTCTTCTTAGCCTTCTTCTCCTATCATTAGATTTGTTAAATTTAAAATTTTTCAATGTATGTCTTACCTTCCTTACCATGTAGTCCTTCTCATTGCTATCCATGGAGGAAGAGGATGATTCATCAGATGAGGAGAGTGAAGGCATCTTCTTCTTTCCTTTATTTGCTATTAGTGTCACTCCCCTTAGTTGACTCCTTGGTTTCTCTACTATACCTTCAATTCTAGTTTCGTGAAGTTCCATAGTAGAGAAAAATTCATCTAGAGTACTTACCTCTAAATTCTTTGAAATATAGAAGGAGTCCATCATGGAGCTCTATTTGGATGACCGAGGAAAGACATCTATAGCCTTCATGATCATGTCTCTATTGGAGAGCTTCTCCCCTACACTTGTTAGGCCATTGATAATCTCTTTAAAGTGTGAATGTAAAGATGTTACCTTCTCCCCTTTATCGAGTTTGATATTGTTGAGTTGGGAGCGAAAGACATCTCTTCTTGCTAACTTGGCCTCGGATGTGCCATCATGAAGCTCCACTAGCTTCTCCCACATCTCTTTGGCGCTAAAGCATTCTCCTATTCGATTTACTTCTTGTTGAGGGAGCACATTGTATAAATGGTGCTTGGCCTTTGAATTCGCCAAGTACTCCTCTCTTTGCTTTTTTGTCCATCTCGATTTCTATAGTGGCTCCCCTTCCTCATCCCTAGGCAACTCGAAATCGTTTTCCATAATTAACATAATTTCAAAGTTGGTTTCAAAAAATACCTCCATTCGCTTTTTCCACCAAGCGAATTCTCCCTTGAACTTTGGCGAATGAATGTTGGAGCCGACCATTGTCGTTGATTGTTGCGGCGGTGAGTTCGACGATAATCTCCTCGCTCTGATACCACTTGTTGGAGGATCAGTGGCCGGCTAGAGGGGGGTGAATAGCCTCTTTATTGTAGATGATGGAATTCGATCGTTCTTGAGCATCTACGATTAGGATTAGCGTAACGGAAATGCAAATAATAAAGACAATTAAAAAGACAATGCTAACAAACCGATATAATATGGTTCACGACCCTTGCCGCTAGTCCACGACCCGATTCGTTCTAGGTGAATCATGCCTTAACCAATTCACTAATCTCTCCTTTGCACAAAGCTAGGTGGAGGTAACCTTTCTTACACAAGATCTCTCTTCTTATAATAGAATTGAAATAAGAGCAAGTAAGAAGAGTAGAAAACGTTTAGGGCACTTAGGAGTAGTTTAGAGTTGAAGCATTAACCCCCCAAGATGACCCAAGGCCTCTTCTTATAGGGAAGAGGTCATTCTTCCCATTGGGCAGGTAGTAGTCGACTGATGCAGCCATCAGTTGATTTTTGTTGTAGTCGTTGCCTCGCAACGGCTTCATCCACGTTGGATTCTAACCAACGGCTCCCACATCAGTCGACTGATCATCCCATCAGTCGACTGATGGAGCCAACAGTCGAGTGCCCAAAGCGAGCAGTCGACTCTCTATCTTTCTGTGCCCGACTTCACGCGACGGTCATTTGCGCCCTCAGCGGTCGGTGATAGTGTCGGCGGATCGATTATCATCCCTTGTCGATCATTGACGGCGAAAACCATACTCGAACACCGGTCAGTCTTGATGAACTTGAAGCGATCGTCATTGTCACATTATGGCAGTCGACTGATGTCGAAAAAACCCATCCGACACTTAGCCATTTGGCCAAGTTCACCTATGAGCTACCTTGTCCCAGGTTACAATCGCTCACTCTCATCTTCCCTTAGAGTCCCTCGCCTTGAAGTTCTCTTCGTCCGACCACGTTCCTCGGATGTACCAAGTGCACGACTTCATAATATCATCCTTCGTATCTCACCCTGAAGTCTACTTCCTTTGACTTCACTCTAATGCTCCTCGTCTGGAGGTCCCTCGGATGCACCAAGCGCACGACTTCTGCAATGCTATCCTTCACCGACTCAAGGACCGAGTCATGAGATGGTGATTTTGCCAATGCTTTCGCCATATGTGAATTACTAAGTCCTGTATGACTTCAACACACATATCAAATCCATAACAACCTAACTTAAACCTTTGCCACACACATCAAAATACATCATCTATGGGTTGATTGCCCTAACACTCTTCACAATCTGCATAGTGAAGCATGCAACTATGCGCACAGTTGGGTATAGGAAATGTGCCCCTCATAGCGCCCCCATATCTAATGCATTACATCACTCAGCTTTTTAGACAATGCATGAACCAAAGCCCAGATCATATAGTTGTCCAGAATCGGAAAATCATGCATCTCTAGGTGCCAAAAAAGTCTGTCCAATCTCTCCATGTGTCCAACGACTCCGTAAGATGGGTCGTACTCTAACCCCTGGATGGCTTTCCTCAGCTGATTTCACATCACATCGCGACGAGTTATGACAATCATCCATGTCATCTGAAAAATTGAAATTAATTAAATCGGTATAAAATTGATAAACCAATAAATATACCAGTTTAATTCAATTTATACAGGCATAAAACCAACACAATAAATAAAAAAAAAATTCCTTGATTTACTAGAGGACAATCGTCTAACACTTTTACCAGTCGACCGTCATCTAAGTCCAATCGATTAGAACCATGAAGACTCAACTTGGCCGTGAATTCGTGAGAACCCGAACACCAGCTGACTTGCTCCGAGCACCCCAGGCACCCGAGCATCTATGTATAGTATTTTATCTTCTCATCGTCCTTAGCCACCAACCCTAGTTGACTAAGCTTATTAGTAAGTTATTTATGTTGAGTCCTAATTGTTCCAAACAACTACTCGACAATCAAGTTATGAGTTAAGTTGACCATAATCAATTATGAAAGCTCAACCAATGTCGACCACTATATGATGTGGCAGAGCACCTTATGTGCTAGTCGACCGCCATTAGGTCTAGGCGAGCACCAAGCATGCAAGCCGACCACTGTTAGGTCCGGCCTAGCACCAAGTGTGCAAGCCGACCACTATTAGGTCCGACCGAGCACCAAGTGTACTAGTCGACCATTATTAGGTCTGCCCGAGCATTAAGTGTGCATGCCGACCACAATTAATGCTAGCCAAACACCTTGTGCTATGGCTAAGCACCCCGGGTGTTGAGCGCGACTGTCTTTGTCGCCCGACTACAACATATCCAGCCCGAGCACTGTGCATTTCATCGTCGAGCCGAGTATCGAGCACTTTTACCTAGCGGTCGAGTACTCCCGAGCACATAACCTAAGAGATTCATCGCTCGACTTACGATGCCGAGCACTGCTTGCTTGGTCACTTTGTGTTTGCCGCAATGTCGAGCACAATGCTCTAGAATCGCATACCCAAGCACTACGCACTAGGGCATTGCACTTTGCCACGGTGTCATGAAGTCAATGCTTAACCACCGCATGCCCCAGCACCACGTGCTCGACCGTTGTGCGCTTGACGCGGTGCGAGTATCCAGTGCTCATGCATCGCACACTCGATTTATTCTCGTCAAGTGACTCGAGCGACAACTATTTCCTACTCGAAAACTGTGATTTTTTTAATTTTATAAAATGGACTCATACTTTATGATTGGACATATGCCCAATTTCTAATCCAAATAGGCTACCCGATGAAGCCCATTTAAAAGCTGGTACATGCTCTTGACCAGCGCTTTGAGATTTAATTGTAAGGACAGTAAAAAAAACTTCATGAAACATTATTTTTTTTGTTTTTCTGCTTTGCCTTCTTAAGACGACACCTCAATTTTACAAAGCATCTCTGCATCACGATCCTTCTCATGCATTTCAACAACATGCCAGCGAGAACTTGCTGCTTCAGCAGCGAGGCGGCGAGAGCATATCATTCTCCATTTGTGCTTCGGCAGCGAGAACAAATATCACTCCTTCTGCACTTTAGCAGCAAGGCGGCGAGAACAGATCACACTCCATTTGTGCTTCAATAGTGAGGCAGCGAGAACAAATCTCGCTCCTTCTGTGCTTCGACAACGAGTTGCCGAGAGCAGATCACTCTCCATTTGTGCTTCAACAGCGAGGCAGTGAGAACAAATCTTGCTCCTTCTGCGCTTCAGTAGCGAGGTGGCGAGAGCAGATCACTCTCCATTTATGCTTTGACAGCGAGGCTGCGAGAACAGATATCGCTCCTTTTTTTCATCGAAACGTTCATCTTCTCTGATGAACCCCTGACTTTTTTCAGTTTAACTCAAATCAAAAGATGCAAACCATACCATTGTTGGTTTTATTGCATCTTTTGGTCAGTTTGCATGCATTTAATGAAACTGAAAAACATTACAGTAAAAGTAGAAATCTTACAGTGCTTTAGTCGGTTAGTTGGAATGTTGTCGGTGGTTGAAGGGAAAGAAGTCTGCCATCTGAGAGATGATCACGACGAGATCAAAAGATCCCTACTCTTTCACAAATCAAATTCCGACCAAATTTTGATGTTCATTGATATCTCTTGATGTCTCCAGCAACCTATCGATGTCCTCTTGCACCACACACTTCCTCTTGGACGCACCCCTCTTACATAGGGGCGAAGAGCTTCGTATGACTCCTTGAACTATGCATGCACACGTTGCTAGACTTAATCGTAGTTTCCTGAAATTGCAGATGCAATTCTGTATGAACGGCCTACAAATCCACTTAATAAATTATCAGTATTTACTTTTATTTCATTATTATAAGGAAATATTCTAAATAGAGTTTTTCTATCTCTCTCTCTCTCAAGAACCTTTTTATAGTGGGAATTTTATGACTAATCCACCTAGTAAATCATCAGTATTTACTTTTATTTCATTATTATAAGGAAATATTCTAAATAGAGTTTCGCTATCTCTCTCTCTCAAAAGAACATCTTTTATAGTGGGAATTTTATAACTAATCCACCTAATAGATGATTAGGTGATCATGGAATAATTAAGACCTAAGGTCCAAATCACATAAATTAAATCAACTATGTTAACGCTTATGGTTTCTCTTATTATTTTTATATATTTGTTGCTTAATCGTTTTATTTAGCTTTACAAAGGAAAGAATTTTATTCACAGGTAATTAAGACATTATTCACCTCCTTTAAATGCACAACAATCTAACGAGTAGTAGTACCCAATGGATTGGACCCACTTGTATTGTTTGGCCCATGCAACTCTTTTGCATTAACCAATCAATTGATTTTGCCTGGCAAACCAATTAACTCAACTTGATTATATCATTTGGCTCGGCCCAATTAGCTTGCTATTGATTTGTCCAACTAAATTCTTTAGAAAAGATAACAAAACCCACGTCCCTATCTATTTATCTTAAACACAAGGACGATTAGAGAGTTTACGAGGGTCTTAGAAGCTTAGTTTCACAAGTTTAATGTTCATGGATTCAACATTAAGACTATGTTTAATACGGGATAATGTAATCAACTTTGTAATGTAATCAAATTTGTAATGTAATGTGTATTAAATTACTGTGTTTGGTTAGCAATTGATGTGTAATCTTTGATTACAAAAGTGATTACATTCGTTTGTTTGGTATTCATATTTGTTATAAGGAATGTAATTCATATTATTATAAAAATGAAAAAAATACCCTTATAATTTCTTCTTAAGGTAATATAATTCTTAGTCGCCGATCGTCGATTGTTGGCCATCGGTCGGTCGTCGGCCGTTTAGTTGTCGCCGATCGTCGCCGATCGGCCGATCGATCGCCCGGCTCGTCGATCAATGCCAATCGTCGGCGTCAGCCAATCGTCGCCGTTGTCGCCGACCGGTCAGAAGGATATATTTGTCATGATAAATATTGAGTCCGTAATGTAATCAGATTACATAATTTTTCCTTCGTAATCGAGATTATGGATCTTGACTCTTATTTTGTAATACAATTACATTATATTACATCTTTGAAATGTTACAAAACAAAATAAATCATCCTGTAATGTAATTCTGATTACATTACAAACCTGATTACTCCTTACCAAATATAGCCTAAAGATGAAGATCAGATTCAATGCTCTTGAGTCCGGTGAATATATATTGTATCCCAAGGAAGCTGGCAAGGTGTATATTTGAATCTCTTGAGTTTGATTAATATTGTATCTCGAGGAAGCAGCGGGGCATATTAGTCCGAGTCACGAGTAATTAGTACTTTAATGAAAATAAATTATTTAGTTTTGGGAAAGAACCAAATTAAATAACAGACGAGAGATTTTCATCTCGCTTATGCACCTAATTAATTTTCTATTCAAATAAATAATAAAATCTAAAACGACTGGAAGGGAACGAAAAGTGAAAGATTAAATTAAAGGAAAAAGAAAAAAAAAAAGAAAAAGAAAAAGAGGAGAGAAAAGAGACCAAATCAACAAGAAATCCTTATTCCTTTGCCTTTCACATGCCATTTATACCACCTCATTCTCGTACTCCCATTGATATGGTTGCCAATTCATCTCCTGCAAATTCATGGAATCCATGATCAGGCTGCGCTCCTCCCCCGCGCTGTCGGTCCACCTCTCTCCCAGTCATCCAAGGAGGCAAATCAATCTCGCGTGCGTCGACCGGCACCTCTGGTTTTCCAAATCATCGGTTCCCCCCCATCGGACTGTATCTTGCTCCCATACGCCTCCACCGAAGGAGCACGGGGGGAAAAAGAAAGGCCGGTGGAAGGCGGCGACAGCCGGGGCCCTGGCCGTTGTTTGCGCATTGGGCGCAGTCTACTCGTGGCGCGCAGCACCCCACGCCCGTGTGCAGCCACCAGAGACTGAAGAATTCAATATACCGATTGAAGGTGATGATGAACCTACTGAAAGTGATGCAGTGCTAGATAGAACGCGAGACGAGGTGCGCAGTATTTTGTTCAAGAAGGCGCGCAAGGTATCGTAATTAATACTATTTACTTGTTGTTCCCTAATCCTCAATCAAGGGAATCGAAGAAGAAAAAAAAACACTGCTTAGAAGCCACTTTTTGTGCCTATATTTGATTTTGATTTTCCCTTTTTTTTGTTTGTTTAGTTGCAGGAAACGTGTACATTGCCGGATTTGATCGAATCTTGGGCGAATGAACAGAAAAGATACGATGCAGTTCTCATGGTGATACAATGGCATATTGCTAAGGTGAAATTATCGCTTCCAATGTCATTAACATAATTTTCTAATTAATTCTTGAAAAAAAAGAAAGGATAAAATTCTGCTTTCCTGCAAGAGCAATTAATTACTAAGTATATTAATATATAACTAGATTGCAAAGGGTAATAGAAAATTAAAATCTCTAAATTAATTACTAATTAAGCTGATAGCATTTCGATCGAATAACCAATAATTTCAACTTTTTAACATGATAACTGACTGCAGAAAGACTATCATGCGGCAGAAGAAATATGCGAAAAGATCTACCAAGCGAGGGTTATTACACTCGATGCACGTCTTCCTCTCCTCATGGTGCATGCGTTCGAAGTTTCTTAAGTAAATAAATTACAGATCCAGATAGCATTCGAAATGAATGAATGAATTAATTAATTAATCAATTATATATCCAGGCCGTGATTAAAACGATGTTAGCAGTGGAAGCGATGTTGAAGGTGAAGGCAAGAAAAGAAGACCCCGAACGCTACGTTGCCAGCGCGATGAAATGGTGGAATGCCTTCCATGAAAGCTTCCTGGTAGCAAGTTCCCAAAAGTAAACTCTGGTCTGTCTCGTTCATAAAAAGTGATCTCCTGTCCCTCCTCTTTCAAATTTCTAACTGTCTACGTAACACACAGATACAGGCAATTCCCATGTAGATTTAGAAAAAATTTTAAAATAATTCAATTATTATATATTGCTACTGGGCGCAAGAAGGAGGAGATCAAAAACGTCCTAGAGAGGTCAGAGGGACTGCGGATGTGCATCTCTTTGACGAAGCCATGCAGAGGAGGAGCTCCTTGCTCTTCACCTAGCTCATGATGGCTTAAAATAAAATTATCTTCCCGAGAGATTTTTTCCTTTTCTCTACATGCATAATGGATTAAAGGGTGATTGTCTTTCCAATAAATCCTTTACTCTTTTCAAAAAGTTTGCAGTCAATGTTTTTAATTTTGGTTTGATTTTCAAGTCAAGCAAATGTGTATAAAACGGGAAGAACTTGTAAGGTTGAAAGTGCAGTAAAATAATCAAAATTTTAGCTTCTTCTTAATCCTCTTCTTCCTCCGTTTCATGCTCTGCTTCTTGCTAAAATTGCCTTCAAATTGGTAACAGAGCTTTGGTTATTGTGAGACAATAATTTGTGCAGATTTTTTCACAAGGCTGCTGGAGAATCCCACGTACTATGAAATATCCAACTACATAGTGAAACTGAGGTATTTTCACAACTCCAAACTTCAACCGGTGCTAAACTCTATTATTTGGTCGTTTCTATTTTAACTATTGAAGCTAATAAAAATGATCAACAATGTTGTTTCCCTTGTATCTCGATTCAATGGTGAAAATTTTGATTATTGGAGCAATCTCATGAAGTTATGTCTTGAATCACAAGACTTGTGGAGTGTTATTGAAGGAGTAAATTCACCAGAGGAGGAAGATCAATTTACCGAAACACAGAAATATTTTGAAGAGCATGAAGTAAAAGGATAGGAATTTTTTTTTTTTTTCAAATTTATCAAACCTTTGAAATATCAGTTTATGAAAAGATTTCAAAAACAACGAGTGCTCAAAGAGCATGGGTGTTAAATACGGAAATTTAAAATACTAAATTAAATGACCAAAATTTAGAAAAAATAATCCTAAAAATTATTTCAGGATTTTTGGAGAATTTTAGGAATTTTTCTGAAATTAAACGGGGTCTGTACGAGATTTACGGGGATAATTAAATTACCGGGGGAATAATAGAAACCAAACCTAGGTTTTCTATTTCTCATTTGCTTTCCACGTCGCGCCCGACTCCCTCTTCGCTCGCGATAACTCCTCTCCCCGCGCGCCGCCCTCACTCGAGTCCGATCCCTTTACTCTCGGCCTCACCGTCGCCGCCTCCTTCCACGGGCGATTGCAGCACCAGCCAGCCGTCGCCGTATGCGTCGCGCGCACACGACCAGCAGCCGCGGCCTCTGTGCGCTCGTCGCCCCCATCTGCGACCATCCTTCGCCGACTCCTTTGCCACCGACACCGCAGCCACAGGACCACCGCCAGCCTTGCCGATGTCGCCGGCCTTGCGTCCGACCTCTGACACCTCTACTACACCCAGGAAGGCGACGCGAAAAAAAAGGGATAAGCGTCATGCGTGTCGTCGTCTCACACCACTGTGTCGTCACCGCCTTCATTGGGGGTTGTGATCTCTGCCGGTGGTCGCCGGAGCCAGTGAATTAGGGCTGCGAATGTTGGGGAGTGCTCTGTCGATGGTCGACGGGAATAGGTAAGCATCGATTTTCCTTTGGTTGAATTGGATCTGTGATTGGGCAGTTGACCTTGGGCCGGTGAACAGGGAATTTTTGTGAAAGTTTAGGGCAGCGACTGGCGTTGGGTGTTCCGACGAACCAAGTTGTTTGGGGGAGTTTATCGAACTGGTAAGCTTGACCCATCTCCTTCGTTTCTTGTTGTTGTTAAATTGATCGGCTGTGAAGTTGAGTAGGGGCTGTGAGTGTGTTGTGTGAGGTGTGGAGTGGCTGTGAGGTTCCGTTTAGGGATGGAGTTGGCTGAGATTGGAGTTTACCGTCGATGGAGTTGGCTGTGAGGTTCCATTTAGGGATGTGAACGGCTGTGAAGGATGTGCATGAGCTGTGAAGGCTATGCATGAGTGGTGAATGGTTGATAGGGGTTAATATGGAGGATTGATTAGGTCAATGGGATAACTAGAGCAATCTAGTTGATCGGGATACGAAGTCGATATAGGATTCGATTAGATCATTTATGGTATGCTTGCACTTAATCATAATGTCTGTTATATGCAGGTTTCGGTCACGAGACAGGTCCGTGGGCGTGAAGATTTCATTATTTCGAGCATTATAGCAGACGGGTACTTTGACTTATCTTTTAGATATTGTCAGGTTGATATGCTTAGTTAGCTATAGCTAGCAGTACTTTTTATGTCTTATCTGCCTTTGTACGTCCATGTGCCATACCTGATGCATGCATTTCTATCTTAGTCAATATTATCTTGATACCTGCCATGTGTACTTATTTTGGGAGTTGTGACATGCACTTGATTAGGTATTAGATTACTTTCCCTGTATACCTAGGTCATTGATATGTACTCACTTTTTTTTGTGCATATTATTTGGAGATGTATTTTAGTTGGTTACATGCTTTAGTGTCATGCACCATCTTGCATGATTGCATGCTGGTTGGTCGGGGTTCCTTTGTAGTTGAGCCCGCAACCAGTTACATATTCTGCACACACTGTCACTCATGGGTTAGTGGTACATCAGGAGGGTGTGTGCAGTAGCTCTGTCAGGCTCCGCTGGTCCGCTCATGAGTAGTGTTGAGGCAGCGTGGTAGCGGGCAGGGATCCCTCCTCTGGTCTACGACACCTGGAGATGAGAGCTTTGCTCCCCCACTCTGTTTGGGGTAGGAGGATAGGTGTACTCCAACAGCATCCTGTCCACTCGGTCACTCAGGAGCAGTGATGACAGAGTGCACAGTTGTCATAGCCCTACTCACTCGGCTTCACCATCACGTGTGAGGCGACTGACTGGCGTCAGGGGTGACCATGTCATTTGCATCGCATGCATATTACAAGGATGACATTTGTATTGTGTTTGCTGCATTTTGGTTGCTGCCTTGGTTGTTGCATATGATTGACATGCATACAGGATACATTATGTATTTGGTTTGACGACCTTATTTCTGCTAGTATGGCTCATACTCCTATGTCAGGATAGGAGATTCAGGTATGTACAGTCTTTTCGCATCTCTTCCTTGCATTTTTTTATTATTGATCAGGAGACTGTACTGACATGATTATTATTGTTAGATATATCTTACTATGCATGTCGACTTGATACCCACTGAGTTCGTTGAACTTACCCCATTGATATCTAATCTATTTCAGGATGAAGTCTTCCAGAGAGTCCAGTTGTCGGTCCCCTGATCTGACGCCTCTGTATTTTTTATTTCACGCTTTCGTATTCTTACCGCTAGTACCCTAAGTTTTTAACATGTAGTATTTTATACTTGTGGTTGTTTTGGCGGTCCTTGATATGTATTTATGGATTTTTGTTCGATTGGTTATGGTTATGTGTGGTTGTGTATTCCTGCTCAGATGGCAGAAGAGGTGAGTCTAGAAGTTGTAGATGTCTTATTTATTTTGGTTGATGGCCTGAGGCTGTATGTTATATATGTTGTGGTGTGGTATGTTTCGGCCATGTTGGCCGATGTATAGTGGGTCGTGTGGGCCTTGTAGACAAGATTCGTATTGTCAACCGTACAGGGGAGATGCTGCTGGATTTTCGTCTGGCGGGGACTCCCTCGGGAAGTGACAATGAAGATTCTATAAACAATTTATTCTGGGCAAGATCAAATAAAAAAATTCGCTTACTGTCTCTACAAGTAGATTTTGAAAAGTTAAAGATAAAAGACAATGAAAAAGTTTTAGAATACTTCACACGAATCAATTCTATTGTGAATCAAATGACATCAAATGGAGAGACCCAAAGGGTGGTGGAAAAAAACTTGCAAAACCTACCAAGCAAATTTGATCATATGGTAGTTGCTATTGAAGAATCACAAGATCTTTTACTAATGTCCTTGGAAAGTTTGCAAGGAAGATTGGAAGTTCATGAGGTTAGAATCTTTCATCAAAGTTAGAGCTGTCAAGTTGGGTTGGGCCCACCGGATTGACCCGCCACGTCAAATAATTTAAGTGGGTTAGGTAGAAATTTTACCAATTCGTCATTTTGGCAGGCCTAAATGGATCGATCCGTGCGGGTTGTGGGTTTAGATGGGTCGGCCTGCCGTAGGCATGAGTTGACCCATAGATTGAGAAATGCTAAAAGATGAAACATGTGAAAATAAAATTGTATAAGTTTTTTGACCAATATTTTAATTTAACAAGATAAATTTTTCACCATCATAATCTTCTTCTATTACACATACAGCTCAACAAGGTATAAAAGAAGTTAAGAGGAAAAAACAAAAGGATATTTGATGAAGTACTCTATTTTTTTGCATACTTTAATTGTTTTACATTATCTTGTCATTACTTGTCACGCCCTGAGGAAGTCCCTGCCCGACAAAAATCCGGCAGCATCTCCCCTGTACGGGTGACAATATGAAACTAACATACAAGGCCTACATGGCCACTATACATCAGTCAACACGACCGGAACAATAACCACACAAACAAATCACCTAAAGGCCTCAGGTCAACAATCAAGGTAAATAAAAGACTACACTAACTAGACTTACCCCTTCTGTCATCTGAGCAATTAAACCAATCAAATAAAAGTCTGAATAGAAGTCCATACGGACATAATAAATATCCCCAAAACATTCACAAGTACATAATCAAAACACAAGTCCTAAACATATCCTCTAGTCAATACCAAAACCATAAACCACTAACAAAAAACCATCCTGACGAGGGGGTTTGGCAGCTGGACTCTCCTGGCAATTTTTATCCTGAAATAAATATAAAGCAACGGGGTAAGTTCAAAGAACTCAGTGGATAAAAGTCGATATGCATAGAAAGATATAACTGACAATAACAATCATGTCAGTACAGTCTCATATATATGATATGCAAGAAAGAAATACAAAAGGACTGTACTTACCTGAATCTCCTATCCTGATATAGGAGCATGTGCCATACTAGCAGATATAAAGTCGTCAGACCAAATACAAATATGTAACCTGTATGCATGCAATCATATGGAACATCCAAGGCAACAATCAAAATGCAACAACCACAATACAAATGTCATCCATGCAAAATGTATGTGATGCAAATGACATGGTCACCCCTGACGCCAGTCAGCCGCCTCACACGCGATGGTGAAGCCGAGTGGGTAGGGTTATGACAACTGTGCACTCTGCCATCACTGTTCCTGAGTGACCGAGTGGACAGGATGCTGTCGGAGTACACCTATCCTCATGCCCTAAACCGAGTGGACCGAGTGGACAGGATGCTGTCGGAGTACACCTATCCTCCTACCCTAAACAGAGTGGGGGAGCAATGCTCTCATCTCCCGGTGTCGTAGACCAGAGGAGGGATCCCTACCCGCTACCACACTGCCCCATCGCTACCCATGAGCGGACCAGCAGAGCCTGACAGAGCAACTGCACACACCCTTCTGATGTACCACTAACCCATGAGTGGCAGCGTGTGTAGACCATGTAACTGGCTGTGGGCTCAACTATAAAGGAACCCCGTCCATCCAGCATGCAATCATGCAAGATGGTGCATGACACTAAAGCATGTAACCAACTAAAATACATATCCGAATAATATGCACAATCAATAGGTACATATCAATGATCCAAGAAAAATAGGGAAGGTATAGCTATAAACTGACCAAATGCATGTATCAAAGCACAATAACATACAAGGCAGATAAACATGAAAATTATTGAAAGCTATAACTAACTAGCATATCAACGTGACTATATCAAAAAGATAAGTCAAAATACCCGCTTACTATAATGATCGAAATCATGAACTCTTCACACCCGTAGACCTGTCTCGTGACCGAAACCTGCATATAACAAACATTATGAATAAGTACAAACATTCAACGAATGATCAAATCGAATCCTACATCGACTCTGCATCACGATCAATTAGATGGATTCTAGTTATCCAATTAACCTAATCAAACTTTCACATTATTCACAACCCCTGATTACACCCAATTATGGATCTAACCACCCTAATTGACACACTTCGCTCCACCCGGCTCTTTCATAGCCAAGAGTAGCCTTATTCACCGCCACACAATCGGAAAATTTCTTTCTCACAGTTGGATAATCGGCCAACCCTCAACTCACAGCTGGCAACACCCTGTTCACAGCCGCACAACACCCACAAAGTACAACAATCACAAATGAACCAAGAAGGGCAAATCACAGCTTACTGTCACTTGGGTCTCCACCAACCCAACATGTCCTGATCCCCTGTTCACTGGAGCAACCTGAGCTCCAGGGCACTGCCCAAACCATAGATCCAAGTTAGGATGAGGAAATTCCATAGCTAAGTACAGATCTTATCTAAGATAACAAGAGGAAAAATCGATGCTTACATATTCCCTACGACAATCGGCAGAGCAAACCCCAACACGCGATTCTGAAATCCGGTTGCGAGCTCTCCTCTGAAGCAGAACTAGAACTAGCGCGAGCGAGTGGCGCGGCTTGTCAGGCGAGCGACCGAATGATCGTGGCCCGGACGGCGTTGCATGCGGGGTGGCCACAGTGCCATCCACAATGGTGGAGGAAACATCGTTCGCTTCTACTAAAGAACTCGATGGTGACGACAACTGGCCGAAAGGCGATCGCGTGCGTTCGACAGCGACGAAGCGAGACAGGCGACCGGAGGCGGCGCGTGCGCAACGACGAGGTGGACGGCGAAGAGGAGGCAGTGGTTGGGTCGTCGCGGCAATGCGTAAGAAGAGGGCGTCGGCGGTCCAAGGGCGACGACAGCGGCCGCCGGCTTCGGGCGTGCGCTCAGCGACAGTGCTCGCGATAGAGGGAGAAGACGCGAGAAGGAAACCGCAAGGAAGAGGGCGTCGGGCGTGGGGGGGAAAGAAATATCAGGGAATTAGGAAGAAAAAAAAACTAGATTTATAACCTAGGTTAATTAATCCCATTAACTAGTCTAAACAGACCCCTTTAAAAGCATATTTTTCTTATCCCCATAATTGTCTCGTACAAGCCCCATTTAAATCCAGAAAAATTATGAAAAAATTCCTAAAATTCTCCAAAAATCCCGAAATAATTCCCAGGATTATTTTTCCTAAATTTTGGCCATAGAATTTTATATTCTAAATTTTCCATATTTAACATTCTCCCCCACTAATAAAAATTTGATCCCCAAATTTCCAACTCAAGTACAAGTAAACTTATCACACTGCTCGACTCTAGTACTTGGAGAAAAAAATCACACACTTCAAGTAAGAAGGTGGGGGTATTGAGCTCTGATCTTTTCCTCAAGCTCCCATGTAGCCTCCTCATTGGTGTGGTGACTCCACCATACTTTAACAAGTCGCACAGTCTTGTTCCGCAATTGTCGTTCTTTGTGATCCAGAATTCGTACCGGACCCTCTTCGTAAGTAGCATCAGGTTGAATGGAACCTGACACATCTGACAAAACATGTGTAGAGTCTAACATATACTTCCTCAACATGGACACATGAAACACCTCATGAATACCCGTCAAGGACGGTGGTAGCCCTAGGCGGTAAGCGACTGCTCCAATCCTCTCCAAAATCTCAAACAGATCAATGTACCTAGGAGTTAGCTTACCACGGAAGCCAAATCTCTTCACCCCTTTTCGTGGGTGAGACTCGCAGGAATACATGATCATCAATAGAGAACTCCAGAGGTCTCCGTCTCCGATCTACATAACTCTTCTGATGATCCCGCGCCTCTGTCATCCTACGTCTGATAGTACGGACCAACTCTGTCTCATGCTGAGCTCTATGGGGTCCTAGCAATTGGTCCTTCCCAACCTCCCCCCCAGAGGGTGGGTGTCCAACACCGACTACCATACAATGCTTCAAACGGTGTCATTTGAATAGCCGAATGATAGCTGTTGTTGTAGGCGAATTCTACTAATGGCAAGTGATCCTCCCAGTTATCCCCGAAATCCATAACACAGGACCTCAGTAAATCCTCTAGAGTCTGAATGGTCCGCTCAGACTGTCCACCTGTCTGCGGATGGAATGCAGTACTAAAACAAAGTTGTGTGCCTAAGGCCTGCTGCAGACTCTGCTAGAACCGAGACGTGAACCGGGGATCTTTATCTGATATAATGCTCAAAGGAACACCATGCAATTTGATGATATCCCGACAATATAACTCTGTCAAACGATCCAAAGAGTTGGTCTTCCGAATTGCTAAGAAGTGCGCGGATTTGGTTAGTCAGTCAACGACTACCCAAATCGTGTCATGGTCTTGATGTGTCATAGGCAAACCCACCACAAAATCCATAATAATATGCTTCCACTTCCATTCCGGAATCGAAATTTCCTGAAGCATATGTTCCTTAAACTAATGCAACTTCGGAAACCATTATCCTCTTCGGAGTCAGAGACAGTGAATTATCTTTTCGCAAGAGAAGTCTATCTACCTTCCAAATCCACTCCACCACACACTCAGTAAGTGCATGGGAGGCTATAGCGACTAAACTCCCTTGTTACTACCGTTCGTGTTCCAGCTACTCCATAGTAGCTATCTAGTAGCTAGCTAAAATCCCATGAGCATTCTTGCTCCTCACCTCTGAAAAACAACATAATAATTGTTAAGTCCACGTCATATATATGACGGCTTACCTGGCAGTTTTAACTGCCGTAAGCTTTGGATACGTCTTATTCAATAGCTTTGGAATCACTATGATCCCCGAAATGATGCACCCATGTACACTACTCTTCCATCTACACCAGAATGATTAACTAACACTGATGCAAAAGTCAACCATCGTTTGAGCCCTGATACTAGTTTCACAAGCTTCAGACCAAGTAAATTCCATCCCTTCCTGGTTCAACCAGTCAGCGATGTAGTACCGCTAGAGCATCCTATCCATATCTATGGTAATAATCATATCAATACCGGAAAAACCACCATCTACGATGGCCGAGTGCGCAACTCCAACTACCACCATCAACAGTGGTCAAGTTACGTAACTCCAACGACCACAACTGATCCAATCGTGTCCAGAATACATGACTTCCCAAATCCCTGGACGACTAAGTCGTCAATAAGTCTAATAAGATAATCATAAGCTCATACAATTCATACCAAGTATGAAATTATCGTCGCTACACACCTGCATTCTCTTTACTCTAGGCTGATGATATAACAATCATCACAATGACAATGATAATTGTATGACACAATGTCACTACAATATCAATCCACCAGCCATAGATCAATCTTAGAGTATACACAGGTGTCCTATAGCTGATCTAAATAGATCCTCTATCTACAATGAAGGATATTCATTTCCTTCCGCAACTACCGCATTCTATCATCGATAATTGATGCATAATCTCAAAGGTCCATCTCTCTTTTAACAAAGAATTCCGGATCTTCTCTAGAAAAATACTAGGACAAATAAATATCTCATCCAACACCTCCTATAATAAAGTAAAACGATCTTTCATCGTCTTGACCAGTGTAGGCATACACGCCTTATCCATAACCAAATCACTATTAGTAGGGACTGATATTTTCTGAGGGTTTACTCCTTGTTCTTCAAATTGGTGGCTAGCAGGCCAAATCCCTAGCTTCCTAATTCGACATCAGTCGACACCTCTAAAGAGTCTACCTTTTCAAGCTCAAGGGTAGGTCCCGCAACATCAATAGGTCGCTTTCGAGGTCAACCTAGTCCACGACCATGAGTAAGGACAATTTCCCTAGGTGACTTTTCCTACCGTGAGCAAATATATAAGTATCTAACAGAAACATAATGATAACTTCCTATTACATAAGGAAATTAAAGTGACCACTAAAGGCAACAACTTTTCCTATAGCTCAGAGATATCCTTCAGCTTGCCTGGTCCCAAAACACGAGAACTCCCAAAAATCCAAGGAAAAGAAAATTCTCGAAACACAAAACTCACACCAAAACCGCAAACCAATAAATTCGTCACGTCCTGGGGGCATATCCGTCATCCAAATGACGGAGGAGCCCCTTAGTGATAATATTTCGAAATACAAGGACCGGATCTGGTAAAAACCTCAAAATAATAATAGAATTACAAGTATTTTATTAACTGCATGCATGCACGACTAAACATAATCAATTAAAATAAAATAGTTTTATGACACCAAATCAAATTGCGACTTAATCCAAAAGGCATAAACAAAATGCGATACCGATAAAGTAAATAAAGCGACATCCCAACGATGCAGGGAGACAAGCATGGCAAGGGACTCTCTGAGCGACACGAAGGTAGGTCAACAGGACACGTCCTCCATCAGTTAACCTAGAGGATAAGTGAGGAGGGGGTAAGTACAACCTCTCAGTGGATGGATAGACAATAGTGCATAATTTTAATGCACATAATGGAAATCAAAGGAAACAAACTAGAGTAACACAACCCTCAGAGTACCAATATCAGTCTGCAACTAACCTGATCAGCAGTATAACAAATATACCCGTAACATACACAACCACTGCAATATACAAGCAATGCACATCCAGATACCATGCCAGTGCCTCGTGGCTCTCGCGGTAATACAAAGGGAACTATTTATGAGCTACCGCGAACGGAGCTCGTGGGTCGACAATCAATATACTAAGCACTGTCTACGCGCAACTACATGCTACCACGAATGAGACTCGTGGGCAGACAGGCAGTAGAAAAACTCAATGTCTGCGAGCAACGACATGCTACCACGAATGGGTATTGTGGGCAGACAACACATATAGATATCTAATTATTGACTGCACGCAACAGCATACTAACACTAATGGGTTGTGTGGCCAGTCGATTATCCTAGGTTGTTAAGCCTAGGGTTACCTAATGCATCTTGCATAGAACGACTATCCAAGTCAATAAAGATCATCGATCTACAACTAAACCCATTGAGGCAGTCAAGCGAGGGTTCAACACCTCTAATACTAAATGTTTACCAAAGTCGGTAAAGATCATCGACTTATAAATAAATACCTCGAGATGAAGTCTAGGGTTCTAACCCTTCTAACATGAATGGTTATCAAGGTCGATAAAATCATAAATCCACTAATAAACACGTCGAGACGAGTAATCATAGGGTTTCGTCCCAGCTAATAGGAAATGTCTATCAAGGCCAATAAGAACAACAAATCTACTATCAAGCCCGTCAAGAGGGTTAAGCCTAAATTATATCATTCTACCAGTTCACTCATGCATGCTACAACATGCTACCACGAACAGATCTCGTGGGTACTTAAGACGTAAAGTAGCTATCTAGCTACAGGCGTCATACGAATTCGATTATCACCAAATCCGAACGAATAACGCAAGAATATAACCTTACAGTAGGTCATCTCAACCATGATTGGGAGGCATGATTGACCACAAATATACAAAGCACCTACCTATAGAGAGACTCTATTGCAGACACTCTCTCAACCAAGAATGGGAGATATAGTAAGGATTAATCGCATCCTAACCATACGAACTCTACTAGTCCGATCACCATATCACTGAAACAGTAAATGGATAAACATATATCATTAAGCACATCCGGGTTATTACGCCTAGGGTTCCAACACCTAGGGTTCTACTAATGTTGTTTCATTCCTGAGATCCGCTCCTACAGAATAACCTCATCTAAGTTATTCTATCTCTACTAGTCTTAATCATGGTATCCACCGCAAAAACACATAACCATATAAACATATAACACGCTGTCTAATAAACGACAACATAGTCATACTAACGGGAATCAATGGTTAAAATTAATAGGGTATAACTAAAGGGTCATGCCAGAACAAAGTCAAGACAATACTAAATAAAACATCAGATGCCTATATATACCCTAAACTACGTAAGCAATGTAATCATGTCATCATGCACTAGGATCTAGAGAGTCAAAGAACCTATATGTATACCTTCTACGAATTTATCCATCTTAGTCATATTATTCAACTAGTCTAAAAAGTAAGAGGTAAACATCTACCAATAATATCTAATCATTTATATCACCATGATAACTAGCTACGTATAGCAGTAATAGCAATTAATAATCATATGCTAACAATAAACCAGCAACCTAAAAATCTAACAGTTTAACAGATATAAGGTTAAAACAATACTAGATAAAACATGATACCACCTAAGTAAACCACATAACCAATATAACCAATACAAATATGAACTAAATCTAGAAAAAAAATTTCTCTAGAATTTATTCACCTGTTAGCCGTCTGGAGATGTCCTGTCGCTGCTAAATCCCTAAATTGACCTCGTCAATAATACCTTGAATTTCCGAAACATAAAAATCATCGGAAATCCGTACAACTCCGAAAATACCCCAGTTAACCTGCCAAACATGGCAAACTCCAAAAACCCAAAGACCCTAAGGAACTCGGAACCTACGCTCTGATACCAAATAAATTGTCACGCCCTGAGGGAGTCCCCGCCCGACAAAAATCCGACAACATCTCCCCTGTACGGGTGACAATATGAAACTAACATACAAGACCTACATAACCACTATACATCGGTCAACACGACCGGAACAATAACCACACAAACAGATCACCTAAAGGCCTCAGGCCAACAATCAAGGTAAATAAAAGACTACACTAACTAGACTTACCCCTTCTGCCATCTGACCAGGAATACTTAATCAAACCAATCAAATAAAAGTCCGAATAACTGTCCATACGGACATAATAAATATCCCCAAAACATCCACAAGTACATAATCAAAACACAAGTCCTAAACATGTCCTCTAGTCAATACTAAAACCATAAACCACTAACAAAAAGCCATCCTGATGAAGGGGTTTAGCAGCTGGACTCTCTTGGCAGTTTTTATCCTGAAATAAATATAAAGCAATGGGGTAAGTTCAAAGAACTCAGCGGATAAAAGTCGATATGCATAGAAAGATATAACTGACAATAACAATCATGTCAGTACAGTCTCATATATATGATATGCAAGAAAGAAATACAAAAGGACTGTACTTACCTGAATCTCCTATCCTGATATAGGAGCATGTGCCATACTAGCAGATATAAAGTCGTCAGACCAAATACAAATATGTAACCTGTATGCATGCAATCATATGCAACATCTAAGGTAGCAATCAAAATGCAACAACCACAATACAAATGCCATCCATGCAAAATGTATGCGATGCAAATGGCATGGTCACCCCTGACGCAGTCAGTCGCCTCACACGCGATGGTGAAGCCGAGTGGGTAGGGCTATGACAACTATGCATTCTGCCATCACTGCTTCTAAGTGACCGAGTGGACAGGATGCTGTCGGAGTACACCCATCCTCCTGCCCCAAACAGAGTGGGGGAGCAATGCTCTCATCTTCCGGTGTCGTAGACCAGAGGAGGGATCCCTGCCCGCTACCACGCTGCCCCATCGCTACCCATGAGTGGACCAGCAGAGCCTGACAGAGCAACTTCACACACCCTCCTGATGTACCACTAACCCATGAGTGACAGCGTGTGTAGACCATGTAACTGGCTGCGGGCTCAACTATAAAGGAACCCCATCCAGCCAGCATGCAATCATGCAAGATGGTGCATGACACTAAAGCATGTAACCAACTAAAATACATATCCGAATAATATGCACAACCAATAGGTACATATCAATGATCCAAGAAAAACATGGAAGGTATAGCTACAAACTGACCAAATGCATGTATCAAAGCACAATAACATACAAGGTAGATAAACATGAAAATTATTGCAAGCTATAACTAACTAGCATATCAACGTGACTATATCAAAAAGATAAGTCAAAATACTCGCCTACTATAATGATCGAAATCATGAACTCTTCACACCCGTAGACCTATCTCGTGATCGAAACATGCATATAACAAACATTATGAATAAGTACAAACATTCAACGAATGATCAAATCAAATCCTACATCGACTCTGCATCGTGATCAATTAGATGGATTCTAGTTATCCAATTAACCTAATCAAACCTTCACATTATTCACAACCCCTGATTACACCCAATTATGGATCTAACCACCCTAATTGACACACTTCGCTCCACCCGGCTCTTTTATAGCCAAGAGTAGCCTTATTCACCGCCACACAATCGGCAAATTTCTTGCTCACAGTTGGACAGTCGGCCAACCCTCAACTCATAGCTGGCAACACCCTGTTCACAGTCGCACAACATCCACAATGTACAACAATCACAAATGAACCAAGAAGGGTAAATCACAGCTTACCGTCACTTGGGTCTCCACCGACCCAACATGTCCCGATCCCCTATTCACCGGAGCAACTTGAGCTCCAGGGCACTGCCCAAACCATAGATCCAAGTTAGGATGAGGAAATTCCACAGCTAAGTACAGATCTTATCCAAGATAACAAGAGGAAAAATCGACGCTTACATATTCCCTACGACAATCGGCAGAGCAAACCCCCACACTGGCAGTTGCAAATCCGATTGCGAGCTCTCTCTGAGAAGAACTAGCACCAGGCGGAGGGCAACAACCATTGTCTTGTGAGGCGACCCGCATGGCCGCGGCCGGCGTTGTGTCTTGAGGGGTGGCCACGATGCCATCTGCAGCGGTGGAAGCGATCGTTCTCTTCTCTTGAAGAACTTCGGCGGTGGCGACAATGGCCGAAAGCGGCGCGTTCGATCGGCGACGGCGAGACGAGCGGCCGGAGGCGGCGTGCCGCGGCAGGTGGGACGAAGAGGAGGCTAGGGCCGCGTCGGAACGCCAGCGTAAGAAGAGGGCGTCGGCGGTCCAAGGGCGACGATGGTGGTCGCCGGCTTCGGGCGTGCGCACGACGACAGTGCTCGCGATCGAGGGAGAAGATGCGAGAAGGAAACCGCAAGGAAGAGGGTGTCGGGCGTAGAGGGGAAAGAAATATCGAGGAATTAGGAAGAAAAAAAATCTAGATTTATAACCTAGGTTAATTAATCCCATTAACTAGTCTAAACAGACCCCTTTAAAAACCTATTTTTCTTATCCCCTTAATTATCTCGTACAAGCCCCGTTTAAATCCATAAAAATTCTGAAAAAATCCCTAAAATTCTCCAAAAATCCCGAAATAATTTCCAGGATTATTTTTCCTAAATTTTGGCCATATAATTTTATATTTTAAATTTTCCGTATTTAACATTATTATTCCAATAAATGTAAGAAATAATGACATATCAAAATCAAATAATTACAAGGACTAAAAAATCTCAATTGAATCTCTATTTGAATGAGCAAAAATTTACATTTGCATATTATCAAGATTTTGATATTTTAGAAGAAAGTAATAAAAAATATTGGTACTTAACTTTGTAGGTCGATAATTGAATCTCAATTATATAATTTTAGTTACTTCAAATGCTTATTTTTTTAATCATGGTACTCCGTCTGCCTTACCGATCATTATCTCAAGCCCTAAATGTCTCAATAATTTTAGATATATTTTTTTAATTTTTTGGCCTGTGGGTTGACCCACCTAATCCCCAACCCGCATTGGGTTGAGTTGGGTTGGAGATTTCTCAACCCGCCGAGATAGTGGGTCAGCCTGTCCCTCCCCGCTAAATATTGGATTTACAATGGGTTAGTCCACCCCGCCATGGATCAACCCGTTTGACAACTCTAATCGAAGTCCTCTTATTTCTTCTTCAAATCAAGCCTTGAAATCCCAATACATATCCACGGGAGGTCGTGGCTCTTATCGTGGATGTGGACGATGACAAAATCAAATAAGAGGTGGTAGACATTCTTATCAACGACCACAAGAAAAGGGGAACGAAGAGTCTCAAAAAGAAGAGAAGCAATTCTCTTACAATTCCTAAAGAGGAAGAGGACATGGAAATTACAAAGGTATAAAATCTTATATTTAATGTCATTTTTGTCATAAGGCAGGACATAAAATAAATGATTATTAGAAAAAATATCCAGAGAAGAAATGTGAAGCTGACTTAGTACATGAAAATGAATCCCAAAATTTTGAAAATTTACTAATTTCTAGTGATGGAAATATTGAAAATATTTGGTACTTGGATAACGATGCAAGTCGGCATATGACTGGTAATAAAAGCTTATTTGCAATTCTAGCCGAAACTAACCATGGGCAGGTAACTATTGGAGATGTTAAGTCCTACAAAATTGGAGTAGGAGAAATCTTTTTCAAAACAAAGTCGGGAAAGATTGAAAAAATATCTGAGGTATTCTATGTTCCTAGTTTATATAGTAATCTACTCAGTGTTGGTAATTTATTGAGAAAAGGTCTTGATATTCATTTTACTGATAAGTATTGTATCATGAAAAATAGAAATCAACATGTGACAAAGATCAGTTTGGGTTCAAATAACTTGTTTCCTCTCAAGTTTGATATTATAAATGTTGCTTGTTATCTTACTGTTAATAAAGAAATTTCCAAGTTGTGGCATGACAAATTTAGGCACCTGAACTTTCGGAACTTGAAGGATTTATCAAACAAAAATATTGTTCAAGGACTTCCTAAAATTGATCAGATAAGTGAAGTCTGCGAAGAATGTCAACTTGGGGAGCAACATCGAGAGATTTTCCCATCTAAAATTGAGTGGGAATCAAATTCACCATTGGAACTTGTCCACACATATCTTTATGGACCCATGCGTGTACCATCTCTCGGAGATAACTTGTACTTCTCATTATTTGTTGATGATTATACTAGAAAAACTTGGATATATTTTGTTAAAGAAAAATCAGAAACTCTCTCTTGCTTTAAAGTCTTCAAAAGTCAAGTTGAAAATTTTTCTGACTTTCAAATAAAAAAATCCGAGGAGTGACTGAGGAGGTGAATTATTATCTTCATTATTTGAAGAATTTTATCAAAACCATGGTATCAGACATGAATTAATGGCTCGGTATACTCCTCAACAAAATGATGTCGCGGAAAGAAAAAATAGGACAATCATGAACATGGTTGGATGCATGTTAAAGAAGAAAAATTTGGGTCGAAGCAACATCTTGCTCAGTCTACCTAATCAATAGATCACCAACAAAAAGACTACAGAATTCTACTTCAAATGAGGCATGGTATGGAAAGAAACCAAATGTTACTCATTTAAAAACTTTTGGTTATTTTACATATTCACACATTCCTGATGCTTTAAGAACTAAACTTGATGATAAGTCTGAAAAGTGTATATTCATTGGATACAGTGAAAGAAGTAAAGCTTACAAGCTTTACAATCCAAAAACAAAAAAAAATTGTGATGAGCAGGGACGTCTGCTTTGAGGAAAAAGCTTCTTATATTTTCTCAGATTTAGCATGTTCATCAAGTTGGGAAATTCTTAAATTTGAAAATGATTCTTTATCACTGCAAACTGATAGTGCTGAAAGACACATGTCTTCACATAATGAGATTGAAGAGGTAAATGTGTCGGATCAAGTTTTTTTTTTTTTTTGCATTCTTTGTAGGAGAAGATCGAATCACATAATGAAGCATCAAAAGAAAAGAAATGGGTTCATGCTATGAATGAAGAAATAAGCTCCATCGAAAAAAATGGTACATAGGAGCTCTCTACTTTACCACCATATAAATCACCGATTGGTGTGAAATGGATCTTCAAGATTAAAATCAATCCCGATGGCTCCATTAATAAATTCAAAGTAAGATTGGTTGCAAAGGGATACAAGCAGAAAAAAGGTGAAGATTTCAGAGGTATTTGCTCCCGTTTTTAGACTTGATACAGTTTGATTAATTATTGCATTTACTATTCAAAATGGTTGAAAATTATTACAAATGGATGTCAAATCAGCTTTCTTAAATGATTTTCTTTAAGAAGAAATTTATCTTGAACAACCACAAGGTTTTGTGAAAAAGGGTGAAGAAGACAAAGTATATAAGCTTAGGAAGGCATTATACGGGTTGAAGCAATCACCTCTTGCATGGTATAGTTGAATTAATGATTATTTTATCAAATATAATTTTAAAAGATATCCTTTTGAGCATATTCTTTATATCAAGAAAAATTCGGAAGGTGATATTATGCTAGTAAGTCTCTATGTTGATGTCCTTATCTTCACTAGAAATAACCTAAAGATATTGATAGATTTTAAGAACTCTATGATGAGTGAGTTTGAAATGACAGATTTGGGCGAGTTGCACCATTTACTAGGCATTAATGTCTAACAATCAAGAGAAGGAATATTTATCTCACAAGAACACTATGCAATTCAAATTCTTAAAAGGTTCAAGATGGAAAATGCAAACCTAGTGTCAACTCCATGCATCATGGGTTTGAAACTAAGAATGGTGAAGGAAAAATGGTGAATCCAACCATATTTCGAAGTATAGTTGGAAACTTGATGTATCTCACTGCTACTAGACCCGACATTATGTATGCAGTAAGTTTGATTAGCAAGTTTATGGAAAATCCTCTTTCAAATCATTGGGAAGTTGTAAAAAGGGTTCTTTGATATGCTAAAGGAACTATTAACTATGACATCTTTTATAAATCATGTGTACCTATCAAACTTGTTGGCTATACAGATAATGATCTAGGAGAAAGTATCGATGATTCTCGAAATACTTCTAGTTATATTTTCAACCTTGGTAGTGGAATAATCTCTTGGTGTTCAAAGAAGCAAAAAATTGTAGCACTATAAACTACAGAAGCTAAATGTATAACAACTTCTATAGTAGGGTGTCAAACTTTATGGTTACAAGGAATTCTTGAAAGTCTCAAATACAAGCAAAATAGTCCAACAATATTATATTGTGATAATCATTCTACAATTTCTGTTTCAAAGGATCCAGCCTTACATGGAAGAACAAAGCATATTCATTTGCAATTTTAGTTCATAAGAGACCTCATTAATGAAAGTGAAATCAGTCTTGAATATTATCCTAACAATGAACAACTTGTAGATATTTTTACAAAGTCACTTGGAGGATCTACATTTTCAAAGAATATTGCAGCTCTAGGAGTAAGAAGCAAATTTGTTTTACGGGAGGCATCGATGACTTAAAACAAAATTATCTTTTCGTGAAATCTCTTCTTTTTCTCTACATGTATAATGGATTGAAGGATGATTGTTTTTCTAATAAATCCTTTACTCTTTCCAAAAAATTTACAATCAATATTTTTAATTCTGATTTGTTTTCTAAGTCATATAAATGTGTATAAAAGGGGAAGAACTTGTAATATTGAAAGTCACGTGCTCGTCCCATCGATCGATGTGAGCACGTGGTTTCTCGCATTGGGTTACGCAGCAATGCGCCAAACATCGTGTCTTGATTGTAGCTCACCTACTTCACCGGGAGTGACCCCAATTAGTCACGCAACTGCTATAACGACTTCTACATGATGGATCTTTTAGATCCCTCAATGGATCGATCTACAACAAGTATGCGAAAATAAAACAAAAGAATGGAAGTATAAATTGTAAGTAATAACCATGCACCTGGATCCAGAGAGAACATCGCTGGAAGAATCTGAAGATGTGACGAAACCAACGAGTCGAAGGACTTGATCTTCCATAGGTCGAGAGAGTCGGCCCCGGATGCTTTGCACGATGGAAAAAAAGAATCGACTGAAAAAATATCTCTCTCATGTGGAGATCACACCCTATATATAGAGTTAACCCAAAACTCGTTAATATCCCATCAATACTAACTGTACGGGTTAATGGATTCTACACATATGGATCTAAAATTCATTAACCCACATCCAATAACACAAACCCGTTAACTAAAACCATAATGATTAGATCACTTTAATCGGATTCGAACCAATACGACACACTCGGATGTGTTACGATAATCATATGTAAGTCCACCACCAACAATCTCCCACTTGGACTACATGTGATTCCGAATGTAACACATAATCGAAATTCTTTAGCTGTGCATATCATATCGTATTGAACTGAAACAATATGATTCATTAACTTCATTGGCATAGGACTAAAGTGATCATTGCTGCTCCATATATATAATCGATAGTAGGACCCGTCAGTAATCACGATGTCAATGTCATCAATGACATAGATTTGATGTAGACGTATAATATGAGAA
This sequence comes from Wurfbainia villosa, assembly GCA_025175895.1. Taxonomy (NCBI): domain Eukaryota; kingdom Viridiplantae; phylum Streptophyta; class Magnoliopsida; order Zingiberales; family Zingiberaceae; genus Wurfbainia; species Wurfbainia villosa. The sequence goes on from CM045992.1 coordinate 3,889,606, forward strand.
ATGCACGAAATGTAATATGCACATGCCTATTCTTAATTGATGCTTCTTATGATCCAATACTAGATTTGATCACATTTGTAAGCACCACATGCTAAATCGCATTAGTAAATCATGATCACCTTATGACTCAATAATGAGTCCTACATCACATTTATAATTACCATATGCAAACCGTATTAGTAAATCATGATATTTCTTTATTCAGAGTGTCAACAAATTTACATGTAAAAATAAAACTTTATTCGTACGATAATCAAAAAATTTACATGTGTCCATTAAATACATAAGAGCATCCAAAATAATAAATAAATATAGAATCCCACTAAACAGGTACTTTATCCATATGAAGGACCCCCATATATAATACATGCTGATGAAACACCTTGGGCAACAATCCCTTGGTGAGCGGATCCACCAACATTGAGTCTGTCTGAATATGCTCTATCATTATTTGACTACTCTGTACTCTTTCCTTAACCACCAAGTACTTGATGTCGATATGCTTTGACTTCGATGAGTTGTGATTATTCTTGGAATAGAGTTATGTAACTTTATTATTACATAAAATTTTCAATTTTCTATCAACACCATCGATGACCTGTAATGTTGTGATAAAATTTCGTAACCATATCCCGTGATTTGATGCTTCATGGCAGACTATTAATTTTGCCTCCATCGTGGAAGTTGCTATAAGCATTTGTTTGATGCTTTCCCATGATATAGCTCCTCCAACAAGCATGTAGACAAAACCTGAGGTGAACCTCCTGCTATCCAAGCATCCAGCAAAATCGGAATTTAAATATCCAATCACCTCCAACTGACTGGATCTCCGATATGTGAGCATGAGTTCTTTGGTTCTTTGTAGATACCACATTACCCTCTTTATGACTTTCAATGTCTTGGTCCAGGGTTACTTAGATACCTACCTAATATTCTAACAATGCATGCTAAATCCGAATGCGTAAAAACCTGAGCATACATGAGACTCTCTACTGCCGATGCATAAGGAAGTTTCTTCATCTCATTTATTTCAAGTTCACGTTGTGGACATTGTTGCAAGCTAAATTTATCACCTCTAGACACAGGTGTATCTCTAGGTGTACAATTTTACATGTCATACCATATGAGCACCTTTTTAATATAGGCCCTTTGTGATAATTTCGTTCAGTTTACGTATTGCTGCTCGAAATTATGTCAAATCCCTAGCATGGATCTTTCTTAGTAGTAAAAAGCGCTTTTACGAATAAAAATGACTTGGCCTCATGCAATAATTGTTTACAATTGTTTGCTAACAAAATATTATCCATATATAGGACAAGTATCACAAACTTGCTCCCATTGAACTTGATATAAATGCATTGATCAACTAGATTCTCCTTAAAACTAAATGAAGTAACCACTTATTCAAATTTCTTATACCACTAACAGGATTCCTATTTTAAGCCATAAATGGACTTTTTCAACTTACATACTAAGTGCTTTGAATAATCAGATTCAAAGTTCTCTGGCTGGACTATGTATATAGATTCCTCAATGTCTCCATTAAGGAATGTAGTCTTTACATCCATTTGATATAGCTTCAAATCATAATGAGCAACAAGTGTCATGATTACCCTTAGGGAGTCTTTCGTAGATACAGGTGAGAAACTCTCTTTGTAATCAATATCCTCCTTCTGAGTGAATCCCTTGGCTACAAGGCATGCCTTATACTTTTCGATATTGCCTAGTGAATCTCGTTTGGTTTTAAATATCCATTTACAACCAACAGACTTCACACCTTTACGCAATTCGACCAGTTCTCATACGCCATTGTCTGTCATAGACTTTATCTCATCTTTCATGGCTTCAATCCACTTTTCTGGATTAGAACAATATTTGACTTTCTGGAAAGATGAAGAATCATCTTCCAACCCCATGTAAAACTCATGCTCTTGGAGATAAACAAAATCAAGTAAAATCATGGATCTCCTTTCCCTAGTTGATCACCTTAGAGGCACTTGTACTTGAGATATTTGAGGTGCTTAAGGAATCTGCTCAACCATAGGAGGGTGTACCTCAATCTGAGAAGATAGTTCCTCTACTTTCATAGGGGAGGACACAAGGACATCATGAAGTACTACTCCCATTGGATGTGCAACATCAATAACATAGGGTATAGTAATCATACCACTACTAGTTGCACCTGTAGTAATTGAGGTGGGATGACAAGTGCTATCCTTCTCAAAAGATATGTCCCTTAAGTCTGTTCTCCTACTGTCCTCAATGAACTTGACATTTTTCATTTCAAAAAAGGACTTATTTGAGAGGTCATAAAACTTAAAGCCCTTGACCTTTCAAAACACCATACAAAATGACAGCTAATAGTCCTTGAGTCTAGTTTCTTTTCTTTAGGCCTGTAAAGCCTAGCCTCAGTTGGACAACCCCAAACGTGTAAATGCCTAATGCTAGGTTGCTTATCTGTCCATAGCTCATATGGGGTTTTGTTCACTGCCTTACTGGGTACTCTATTGAATAAGTACACTGCAGTCTTGAGTGCATCACCCCACAAGGACTCTGATAAAGAAGTAAAAGATATCATGCTTCTCACCATGTCCTTTAGGGTTCGATTCCTTCGCTCAGCTACACCATTCTGATGAGGAGTACTGGGCATGGTGTATTGAGCCACAATACCACACTCATATAGGTAATTGACAAAAGGTCTTGGATGATGTTCACCATATCCATAGTAACGATCGTAATATTCACCTCCGCGGTCAGATCTGACAACTTTGATCTTCTTACCTAGTTGATTTTCAACTTCGACTTTGAAGATCTTGAACATGTCCAAAGACTGTGACTTCTCATTCAAAAGGTACAAGTAGCCATATCGGGAGTAATCATCTATAAAACTAATAAAATATATTTGTCCATTCCAAGATACCTTAGGGAATGATCCACATATATCTGTATGTATCAGTTCTAAAGTGTTACTACATCGTCTTGCATCTTTATTTCTTTTGTTAGTCATTTTTCCTTTAACACACTGTATGCAAATATCAAAGTCTAATGTATCAAGGGAATGGAGAATTCCTTGTGACATTAACCTTTCTAGGTATTGTTTGGATATATATCCTAAATGTCTATGCCATAACATGGATGAATTTCCATTAGTCAAATTACGTTTCGTACATATACTGTGCATTATTATGTTGTGTGTGAGAGCTATAGTGTTTAACCTGTATAACTTATCAACTAAGGAACCAGTATCAATGAGTTTTGAATGGTGAAAAATACTAAATATTCCATTTTCAAATAAACAAGTATATCCTGATTTATCCAAAGAAGAAACGGAAATTAAGTTCCTCCTAAAGGATGGAACTACAAATGTATTTTCCAAATCCAAAAATATATCGATCCCTAGACAAAGCCTAAAAACACTTATAGCAGTCACTCTTGCCTTTTTGTCATTACCAGTATAGATGTATCTTTCACCATTAATAGACAATCGACTAATAAGACAATCATGCTCAGTGACACTAATATGAGTGGTAGCTCCAGTGTCTATCCAACATATGTCAGTAGGTACAATAATGAAATTGACTTCTGAACTAACTAAACTGAGCGGTTCATTACCAGACACTGCAGTTTTAGTAACCTTACTCCTAATGATCCTTTTATATTCAGTGATTTCTAAAACTAAAGTTGATAGAATATTATTTTTTATTAGCAGATATCATTTATGCTATAAGACAAAAGAAAGAACGGAATAAATACTCACATCAATAATCATAAACATGCATATATATAAACAGTGATATTAATTAAACACTAAGGAAGTAATATATGCATATATGATGGGTCCATTTATGAGAAACCAAATATAATATTATAATTAATCTTTGAATTAAATTGCGACTTGTTAGCGATACTCTCTAATCCTAACTCAAAAACACTGTAATATGTCAAACAATGTGTCTTCCTTTGGGTCGGCACAATATGTGCATGATTGATAACCCAATATGAGTTAGGTTTGATTATATCAATTATAACCACAGTTCACTATTCCTTTAATCAGTCATATAACATATCTTTCTTTGGATCGACATCTTACATGTATGATATTTATAGTGAACCCCCCTTAAATATATAACTGACATAAAGATGATTTTCCTTTGAGCCAACTATTCTTAGCATTGATATACATCCACTCACACAATGGTGCACTAAGTTTAGCTTATAGTTTTCACTTTGGTGATAGTATTAGTTCAACTTAATAACAAATGTGCTAATGAATACAGATGAAATCCTAGGTCTCTCGACTGTGTTGTTGCTCTTAACTAATGTAGGGAATGCAAAATGGCAATAACATGAGATTCAAAAACTTCGAAGCCTCTGAAAATGTACTAAATGATGTTTTTAAGGCCCAAAAAAGGGTTTTATGGGGGTTTACCCCCATAACAAGCGTAGAGATCTGAAAATGCCACCGAGAATACCTCAAAACTCATCATGAGCGAAAAATTATGGCCTCCAGAAGTTTCCAACATTATCAGTTGACTGTTGCTATATAGCAGTCGACTGATTATAATCAGTCGATTGTTTAGTCGACTAACAAAGTTTCTGTGTTCAAACTAAGGTCAGCAGTCGACTGGTGCTTGATGGCAATCAACTAATGTCATTAGTCAATTGCAGTTGACTAAAAATCATTATGTGCCGAAGTTTACGCCCATCAGTTGACTGCCAAAAATGGCAGTCGATTGTCATACCCCAATTAAGTTCTGCAGTTGACTCACAAACATTATGTTCGAAATTTTTCACACAGCAGTCGACTGACAGAGATCAATCGAATGCCCCAGTCGACTAAAAATGTTTATGTGCATCGAATTTCAACTAACAGTTGACTGATAGTGTCACACCCTGAGAGTATGCCGAGCCAAAAAGTAAACGGACAACATCTCCCCTGTACGTGACAACATATCCTGTTGATACAAGGCCTTTCGGCCACAATCACAACATCTATATAAATGTATATATAACAAAAACACAGTGGAAACTATCACAACGAAATAATGACTACACACAATGTATACCGGTATGACTGACACAACATAAAGAAAGCATCGTAAAAACCTGAATCAACAAGTGCATACATCAACAATGTCAAACACAACATCCACCATATAAATCCGAATCGATATACGAAACATCCGAAAACAAAAAGAAATATAAATCCAAGTCGGAACCCTCAGAAGTGAGATGAGAATGTTGCCAGCCAACGATGCTCTAAGCTCATCACGAAGTCGGCTACTTATTACCTGAGCGATAAGAAAACCGAGGGTCTATGATGGTGAGTACAAAACTAAGCGGTAATAAGAATAAAAGTGCATGCATAATATATATACATGTGAGTCAATAATATACTACCTAAAAGTATAACAAGTATATACCAACATCATATAACTACTGTATAACCAACTGACCAACAATATCAACATAAGGTACTGACATACCTGAAGATCGACAACGATGTAACTCATACAACCTGAGTATAAGTATCATAATACAACACTTACAACATGGTAGAATAAATACTGACTTTGTAATCAACACACTTACATATTAACATTCTATGTCAAACACACTATGAATCGGGTCCATCCCGTATCACTTCAAGGTACTGGTAAAAGGTATATAATAGTCTGACCACCTCAATACTGGTAATCCACACACGACCATATAAAATATGGAAGTGGAATGCAAGATGATGTACAATCAAATGTAGCAAGCATAGTTTAAACAAATGCAACATCCAACGATCATATATATAGACTCTAACTATATATATTTGCATCATACTCAACTATATATATAATAGTGGGGCAAGTGCGACACAACAAATGCACTGCTCTCAACCAGTTACTCCTCCATGAGTAACTTGGGAGGTAGGATGACTGACGACCCTCTCAACCACATAGGAGACCAAGTCGTCAGCATGCATGTAAATGAAATGAATGTACAACAGTACATACACAGGTTCACAACACACTCTCTATTCTATAGAGAGGCATATACAGTTGACAACAACCAAGCTAGGACCTCCAGTCCATAGCGATGTTGTACTGACAAATCACACATCCATACACGACTATATGATCCATAGTAGATATATACACAACATCAGAATATGATATGAAAACTCAACTCTACTTCTAGAATATCACCCACCCCCGGATGATTTGTCTAAATTGCATAATTCAGTTTTACAACCGAATTTAGCTACGTACACATAGGTAAACCACTACAGGTCCACTTATCATAACATCTATAATTCATAACGAAGATGAATGAATAAATAACAACAATAACAGAGTATTTAAGTGCAAAGACAAAAGTATCAAGCATCAGATCTACTTAACTGATCACTCACATTCGTATCAAAATATAATTCCATTAGAATTTTCATACCAATTCACATTCCAAATTTACAACTCTCCAATTCATACACCACCCCGTTCCAACTCAGATTCGAACATTGCAGCACACAACAAAACAACAATCAAAATGGATTTAAAGAGTAATACAACCTTGACAAGGGTTCAACCGTATAGCACCACCCAAGCTTCAACCCACAGCTCGAATCCCCCAATTCAACCTCAATTAAACTTACCTTACCATCCACAACTATTTACAGTCCATTTATAACCATTCACAGCGATCTACAGCTCATGAACAACCAACACATCCTGCTCTTCACCGGAACAACGCATAACCGACCAAAACTCCAACTCACAACTGTGCACAGCCAGCTCAACCATTCACAACCCCTTCTCACTCAGCAATAACCGAGAAACCCCCCCCCCCCCCATTACAACTGTACAACCAGAAATTCCCAAATAGAACCTCACAACCATTTCAACCGACCAAAACTCCAACTCATCCATCTCCATCGAGATGAATCCCCTTCCCAGATCACCACACATTGATACACGACAACCATTCAGCAATCTATCGATAATAGGAAGAGGATAGATCGATCTTACCAGCCCTAGGACTCCACTTGCGGCAATCCCCCTATCCCCTATTCACCGACACAAACCACTGCCCAAATCACAAACCGACTTCAACCAAGGGAGATGCACAGTAGCCCTAAAATCCCATCCAAGTTAAGACCAAAAGCAAGCTCTTACCTAGTTCCGACAGAGATCGCAGCCTCCAACCAAAACACGCTGCAGACGCCGCCGACCCAAGCTCACTGCTCTGGCTCATCCATGGGCACCGTCAAGGCTGGTCGTCGTCGTTTGCAATGAAGGGGATGGGCTATGGTCAACCGTCTCTTGCAGAGAAAGGGGGCGACTGTGGTCGGAGAGGTCGCGAGAGGAAAGGCGCTCGCGAGAAGGAGAACTCGTGAGAAAGAAAAACTGCGAGGAGAAGAGGGAGAGCTTCAGTCGCGGGTCGCTTCAGAGAAGAAGAGAAAAATGGGAGAGGCAACATCGCGATGGGGAAGAGAAGGGAAGGTCACGCGCGGTGAGGAAGAGGAAGAAAATGCTCGACCCTTAATGTCGCGATGAGAAACAGCAAACGGAAGAAAAATACGGCTTGGCGTTAATGGGAGAAATGGAGCAGGTTTTTCAAACGGGTCGGGTTTCAGACCATATAAGCCTACTAATTTTTAATTAACCCCTAACCATTAAACTCTTAGGCTAGGTTAGGTTTAATTATATCCCTAACCATTCCTCAACATTTTTTTAATTAATCCACTAATAAAATTACCTCTTTAGCCATCTATTTGCGGTATTTAACAGATGGTCCACATCAGTCGACTGATGTCTGCTCCAGTCGACTGATGTATACATCAGTCAATTGGTGACCTAATTCCTGCGAATCTAAGTGGCGGTTTTGACGAAAAATGGTGGTTGTTACGCCACCGTTCTTCATGTTCTTCACGGAAAAAGGTGAAAAACTCCTATTCGACGCTAAACCTAGGACTCCTAACCCTTAAATTTGATAATTATACATGTTCAAACGTGTTAAATGAAGATCTAATGCAAAACACACATTCGGATCAAAATCATCGAACAAAATTGCAACCTAATGTTGTACAATCAACGACACCAAACCTGTGGCTTTGATACCAATTGATGGATCTTTTAGATCCCTCAATGGATCGTACATCCGCATATATAATTGAAGAAATGAAAACAAAAACGATCCGTACACAGAATCTTGTCGATCAATCTACAACAAGTATGCGAAAATAAAACAAAAGAACAAATGCGTAAATCGTAAACAATAACCATGCACTTGGATCCGGAGAGAACATCGCTGGAAGAATCTGAAGATCTGACGAAGTCGGCGAGCTGATGGGCTTGATCTTCCATAGGTCAAGAAAATTGGCCCTGGATGCTCTGTCCGGTGAGGAAAAAGAGTCAGCCGAAACAAAAAATCTCTCTCCTACGGATATTACACCCTATATATAAAGTTAACCTAAAACCCATTAAGATCGATCACATCAATGTTAACGGTATAGATTAATGAGTTCTACACATATGGATTTAAAATCTATTAAACCACATCCAATAACACAAACTCATTAACTAAAATCATAATAGTTAGATCACTTTAATCGGATTTGAACCAATACAACATGCTCGGATGTGTTACGATAATCATATATAAATCCACCACCAACACTATAATGCATGGCGCCTTCCAGATACATTTTGAATACACTTTTAGATTATTTTTGGATAATGAAACTTTATTGGAATAGATTTTGATAAATATCAATTTGATCGGACCTAGATTGAGGAATAGAAGATGAGAAGTAAAAAAAAAAACAGAAAAGTACATGAAGATAATTCGACGGCTCATCATTTTTCTGTATAACAGGTAGGTAGATGACGTTTTATTTTTTTTTCAGAGTAAAATTTATACATATTTACAAGTCAACTTTTAACGTATATTAGATCATCTTTATTTTAAGATTATTATAGGAGAGGAATGAAAATTTAGTCGGTCAAGATTTGAACTCTGAGTTGAAAAGGCCAAACTAAATTGAATGAGTTACCAGACAAAGTTGAAGTCGAATTGCTTAGAAAGATCAAGCAGATTGAGTTATCAAGTTTGATAGTACTGACAAGTTTGTTGAGCAAGCAAGTTAGTGCTCTAAAGCCTATGTTAATCATATATAGAGGTAAGCATGGCAGAGAGGTGGAGAACATTTTAGCCTTGATCAGGACATTTTAACGCACACAAATTATATTTGCACGTGGGTCAACTTGAATATGAATTCTAAATTTGTATCCCCTTGCGGGCATGTTCGTTATTCATGCATATTCATAAAATCTAAAATTGTGATTCAATATATAACATGGATTTTTTTTAGTTCTTCCTCAAGCCTTTGACAAGAGCGCACCATTTCTAGTAACACCCCCTTTGACTTTGCTAACCTGATTGCCTTGAGATTTTGATCTTCTAATGAGACGTAGATGCTACTGCTTAGAACAAACTTATTGTAGGTATTTACAAGATAACATTATACAAAGATAACTTATTGTTGGTGCAAGGGCACTAGATAATCGAACTCGTGTTTTAATTATGGCAAAGACACAAAGTTAAGTTTACATCGTTATCTCACGAGCTAAATCAAGTGTGCAGAAAAGTGCTAAAGCTGGAGCTGAAGGCTAGCGACACCCGGAGGAAGCCGCGGTGGTCGGGCGACACTCGAGTGACTTCGGAGGGAGCCGAAGGAATCGAGTGGAAGGCCGGAAGCGAGAGCTACTATCGAGGTAAGCTCGTGTGAGTGAGAGATTATAAGGTAGTGTCCTCTTTACGGGGACGACCGTAGGCGGCGATCCGATTAAGACTTCCCGTGGAAGGTCTAGGTCGAGATCGGACGGTCAGAAACTGTCACATTTATCATTTTTCGAGCTAACCTCTTACTGCAGGGAAGTGACCAGGCTGGTAGTCGATTGCTGGACATCAAGCAGTCGACTGATGCTCATCAGTCGACTGATGGGAGGCATCAGTCGACTGATGGTGACGAATCAGCCTTTGCGCTAGGTCAAAACGGATAAGGTTTAACGCGGCCACTTCGCGATAAAATTTGGACAACTTCGTGATCTGTTCCGAAAAAAAAGGAGACATATTCAGAGGCTAAAATCTATAAAAGGAGGGGAGGATTCCAACTCCAAGCATCATCAAGTTTATTCATCAAGTGCTCCTACAACGCCAATGCTCCAATGCCGTCATAACGCCGACGCAACGACAAGTTCAAATCTCCTTCGTCGGCAGCAGTAGCAAGTAATTATTTTTATTATATTCTTTATTTTAATCGTAACGAGGTGAGGTAGGCTTGTTGCCTCATCCTCGTACATTCGATTTTTGTGATCGTTGTCTCCTACCTCCAACGAGGAGGAGACGTTATAGTGTTTTGCCCTCCGTACGCGGTCTATGACCGATAGGGCCTTGGAGTAGCAACCGCTGGATTGTGAACCAAGTAAAAATAAACGCGTTCCTTTATTTTCCGCTGCTCTTACTCATTTAATTGTCTACTCGAACGAAACGTCGAAAAGATTTACGATCGCTATTCACCCCCCCCCTCTAGCGACACTTCTCGATCCAACAATTGGTATCAGAGCGGGGGCGCTAAGATTTGGTGAAACCACCAATCTAGCACGTTTTGGTTTTATTTTCGTATTTTTCGATTCGTATCTTTCTTAGGTTTTTATTCCTCCCGCACTATTAATCCAAGACGAAGTCTTGGTAAGTTTCTTTTGGTTGTGTGCTTGCAAGTTTTCTCTCTTGGAGTAGCCGACGGTAAAACGGCCATAACTTTTCGCACAAGTGGACTCACATAACGATCTACCTACCAAATCGAAGCTCTATGAGAGATCTACATTTCATAACAAGCTGTTTCCAGACCCAAAATCCAACGTCTAGTACCCTTTCGGGGACATCGAAGGCCGTAAGTTGTTAATTTTTGTTAGTTTCTTATTTTTCTCATTTAATTCTGTTTATTTCCTATTTATTTCCCGTATTACTAATCCAAGACCAAGTCTTGGAATTCTCTTTCATTTTTATTCGTGTTTTTGCAAGAGACTTAATGGCTCACATTGAGGGATATAGCACCACCCGACCTCCGTTCTTTAACGGAAATGATTTCCGTTATTGGAAAGGTTGGATGAAGTGTTTCTTGAAAACACAAGTCGAGACTTGGATAATAATCCAAACCGGCTTTGCTCTACCCACCAATGATCAAGGAGAGCCCTTGGATTTCAATAAGTGGACAAATACAACCAAGAGGCAAATCGAAGCCGATGCAAGAGCAACTCAAATATTACAATGTGGCTTGTCCAAGGAGGAGCTCAACTGCGTCGGTCCATTCATTAGCGCCAAAGACCTCTGGAACAAATTGATTGATCTACACGAAGGTACGCCCGATGCTAAGGTATGTAAAAGAGATTTACTTTTAAATAAACTGTACAATCTAAAGATGCAGGATCGCGAGACCGCCACCCAATTACATGCGCGGATCCAAGACATCGTCAATGGTCTTCACTCGATTGGGCAAGCCGTAGAGAACCGGGACCTTATAAGGTACGCTTTAAATGTTTTCCCTAGGACTACCTTGTGGGCATCCATTGTCAATGTCTACAAGATCTCTAAGGACCTTTCAAAGCTTAGGTTAGACGAATTATTTTCCGAGTTTGAACTTCACGAGCAAACTAACGTGGTCCGGGCCGAGAGAGGTATTGCTCTACTTACAGGACAAAGAAGCAAGCCACCTACTAGGCAAGTGGATGAACTCGAACCCGAAGACGAATCAGAGTCCGAATCAGAAGAGGTGGAAGCAATAGTGAACGTTGTGCGGAGAATAGTTCGAAAAGAAAGAAGGAAATTGAAGTACGAGAACCAAAAGAAAAAGGGAGCAAGGAAAGCCTTCCATGCAACTTGGGACAACAAAGAAGACATAGCTTACATGGCAAGACCGGAGGAGTCCGAGTCGTCGAGTCCAACTATAACACCGACTCCGAACTTGAGGACTACTTCGAGAAGCAACTCAAAGCCGAACCAAAAGAGAAAATTAAGGTTAGCTGCTCACTAATTCATACGCTTTACAATACAATTAAAATGCTTAATAGGAAATTAACTAAGTCCGAGTCTAGGGTTGAGTCGTTACTTGAGGAGGTTGAAACCCTCAAGCAAGAGGCTACTCTAACCTCTTCAACTAGTCAAGTTCAAGAGGGAAACTCAACCCAAATTGAAAAACTTGAAGAGGAAAATTCTCTCTTGAAAGACCGAATTCAAGAGGTTGAGGCTAGGTTGGAAAGGTTCACATTGGGATCTAAGAACCTTAATTGACTACTTGGAACCCAAAGAGCCGTCTACAACAAAGCCGAACTCGGATTTAAGTCAAAGACTACGAATAGGTCTTATATGTCTATTGTAAATCGTAGTCATCAAAGAGTCCAAGCATGAGTCCCAAAGGTTTTATTGAATTCACATATAAGGACTAATAAGTTTTGGATTCCCCAGGATCAAGTTCATTATTTGAATAGACCATATTGGTTCAATGGTCCAGGGGGAGCTAACACTAAAATAGTATACCCGCTTACTTAGCAAAACCATTGCATATTTTACTTTAATTTTTAGAATGGCTAGGTAGGGTAAATGGTTAGTCAACTCTTGACAACATAGTATTAGGATGCGGCGAGATGATAGTACGTTAGGGAAACAAAGTCTCGTGTATTCGAGCTAGATAAGGCGTATCTAGCTTGGTGCACTTGACCAAGTGGAACTAGCTGAAGCTACCTCGTCGTATCCTAAACTAGTTAGACCAGGAAGTAACCCTAAGTGACTTAAGTGATATTTTCTTGAATTTGGCTTTGTCTAAGGAAGTGATCGTTGTTCCGATCAAAGAAGGCCCCTGTGCCTCGCCACGACCTGGAAGCCAGTTTCTCGAAAAGTTACTTAACGATCTAAAGGTTAAATCCGAATCTAATCCAAGGTTGACTATCTTTAATCAATTTAAAATCATCTCACAAAACATATAAGGTGAACAAATTCTGAGACATATAGAATGGGTGAGATGTTAAGGATAATTGAAATATACTTAAAACAATCTCTTCAAAATACTACTTATTTTCTCAACTATTGTACTTAACAACTCTTAGGCCAAAATTTAGCGTCCCCTACATCTCTTATACTTCATATATTTGACTAAAGGGGAGAGAAAACTAACCCTAAGGGTTATATTATAAACCTTTAGATTATTGGTGCAGAGAGACACACCTCGAACCAATCTATCTAACTACTGCTAGACGCATGCTTGGACTCATATTTGATTTATCTAGATGCATGTATATACGATATTGTTTTCAAAACCCTATTTTATACAAAAACCCCAAATTTTTTTGATTTATGGCAAAAGGGGGAGAAGAGCAAAAGTTAAGGGGGAGTAACATAAAATTTAATTTTGAAAATTAAATTATCTCTTTCAAAACTCACCTAGTGTTAAGGGGGAGTTTTGGTTGAGGGGGAGTTTTTGGAAATGATATTCATCTTCACACTCATCTTCTACTATACCTGTTTTATGCTTTAATTTTCCTTAACTTTGTGTTGGTTTGTCATAGATAAAAAAGGGGGAGATTGTTGGTGCAGGGGCACTAGATAATCGAACCTGTGTTTTGATTATGGCAAAGACACAAAGTTAAGTTTACATCATTATCTCACGAGCTAAATCAAGTGTGCAGAAAAGTGTTAAAGCCGAGTCAAGGCTAGCGACACCCGGAGGAAGCCGCGTGGTGGGCGACACTCGAGTGACTTGAGGGAGCCAAGGAATCGAGTGGAAGGCCGGAAGCGAGAGCTACTATCGAGGTAAGCTCGTGTGAGTGAGAGATTGTAAGGTCGTGTCCTCTTTACGGGACGACCGTGGCGCGATCCGATTAAGACTTCCGTGGAAGGTCTAGGTCGAGATCGGACGGTCAGAAACTGTCACATTTATCATTTTCCGAGCTAACCTCTTCTACTGCAGAAAGTGGCGGTGATGGCATTCTGGACATCAAGCGATGATCGTGATGCTCATCGATCGGTGATGGGCATCGATAAGGTTTGGACGGCGATAAAATTTGGACAACTTCGTGATCTGTTCCAAAAAAAAAAAGAGACATATTCAGAGGCTAAAATCTATAAAAAGAGGGGAGGATTCCAACTCCAAGCATCATCAAGTTTATTCATCAAATGCTCCTACAACGCCAACGCTCCAACGCCGTCATAATGCCGACGCGACGACAAGTTCAAATCTCCTTCGTCGGCAGCAGTAGCAAGTAATTATTTTTATTATATTCTTTATTTTAATCGTAACGAGGTGAGGTAGGTTTGTTGTCTCATCCTCGTACATTCGATTTTTGTGATCGTTGTCTCCTACCTCCAACGAGGAGGAGACGTTATAGTGTTTTGCCCTTCGTACGCGGTCTAGGACTGATAGGGCCTTGGAGTAGCAACTGCTGGGTTGTGAACCAAGTAAAAATAAACGTGTTCCTTTATTTTCCGCTGCTCTTACTCGTTTAATTGTCTACTCGAACGAAACGTCGAAAAGATTTACGATCGCTATTCACTCCCCCCCCTCTAGCGACGCTTCTCGATCTAACATAAAGGTGGTGATTCAAGTCCATCTCAGAGGCTCTTCTCTTAAAGAGAGCAGCAAGCAAATTTTCCCCAGCAATTGGACTCAATGATATTTATATGCATTAGATCGAAGACATCTTTGAATAGAATATTGATAGAACTCCCACAGTCAATAAATATTTGGGCAACATTATAGTTGGCTATGGTGGTATAAACCACCAATGTATCACTGTGAGGAGTGGCTACTCCTTCCAAGTCTTTAGGTCTGAAACTGACTATCAGTCATTTTTTCTTTCGTTCGATTTGGATTCCATAATTCCCTGGTCACCGACCATCTCAATGAGGGAGGTAGGGGCTCCTCACGGAGTGTTCTAACTCCTAGGTGATCCCCAAGACCTTTGGGTGGTCTTGGTAGCTTCCAAGTTTCTAAATTGGCTTCAGGCCTCAATCGGTCGAGGATGCTTATCTGGGGACTAGTGAGCTTGCTTTGGAATCTAAGTTTGATGGTGATGCATTACCGCTTGATTGATTTCTTCTGTAAGCCTATGACATGTCCGGTTATCACTTGATGAAAAGTACTAAAGGACTTTAGCCTTTAAGGAGGTTATTGGCTAAGGTGCCTTTGCGATGACATTAGCAAGGGTTTGTTTTCCAACACTTGAAAAAAAATTTCTTAATCAGTTTTCATCGAGATGGAATTGAGTAGCGGTCTTGGTACCGTGTTTCAAGAGGGTAAATAAAGAGTCCTCCTTTCTTATTGGTGTGAGATAGTACAGAAGGATCATATTCATCCTTCGGGCATACGAAGCTTCTTTTACATTGATATATTTTTAAGCTCTCCCTAAGATGTCATCATAATTAATTGGGGTTTTTTTTTTACTAAAGATGTAAAGAAGTTTCCTCCTAGCAATCCCTAGCATTGGTAAGAATTTTAGAGATAGCATAGGACACATCTAAGGTTGGCCGATTGAAACGTTGAATATACTCCCGTAGAGACTCTTTGTTCCATTGCTTCATTGTGAAAAGGCTAAGAGATGTCTCATAGTATCACTTGCAGCTAGCGAAATGGTGCAAGAACATAGTGCTAAACTTTGCGAAAGATCAGATGGAATTTGTCCTTAATTAACTAAACCATTGTTGTGTCAGTTCTGCTAGGGTTATTTAAAAACTCCAACATTTCACTCTGTCAGTATATTGGTATAGGAGGGAAATATTCTCGAATTGGTACATGTGATCCTCTGGGTCCAAGAATCTCGAATACTCCCCAATCTATAGTGGCTGAAAGCGCATTGGTAAGTCTTCAGCAAGGATTTCCTGCAAAAATGGAGTATTTATTGGAATCAACATTTCCTTTATTTCACTAACTAGGGCGGCTTTCCCTTAATTTTTCGGGGTCTCTTTGAGGTGGTTCTTATGCTATTGACTCCCATGACTATTCCTTTTAGGAAACTAATCTCTCCCTAGGGATTCCTAATGGGGAGGATTTGGCACAATTTGTTGCCAAAAAATCTCCTCCACAATGGATGTGACGAGCTGACTTAAGTTTTCTACTGTTAACGTAGGAGTTCCTAAACTAAGTAAGACAATCCGATCTCTTTCATATGAAGAGATCCTTGGGCTCCTTGACTTCCTTGCGCATCTCTCATCTCAATGTCTTAGTTCAAACTTCCCATAGATGGTGTCAATATGTTCTAGTTTGAGAACAGAGGATGAACTCTATCTCCTTTCCATGTCCACGGGTAAGCTATCCCTTTAGTAAGTCAGCCACGTGACAAGTTGACCAATATGTTCAGTAAGTCAGACTTGGATGAGGATTCTCAACACTGAAATACTAAATAGAGGTTAATGTTGATGGAATTGACCCATGTCACAATTGACCAGACTCAAGTTTGACTCGAGTAATATTCTGATATTCGATAAAACGTATGACAATGTGATTGTCATGAAAAGTCCAAGTCTTGGGTAATTGGTATGGAAAGTCCAAACATGGGTCTTGGTAATTGAAAAGTCCAAGCATAGGTCTTGGCAATTGGAAAGTCCAAGCATGGGTCTTGGCAATTGGAAAGTTCAACATGGAGTTGGTAAGGGAAGTCCAAGAGTATGATATTGACAGTGTAAAGTTTAAGCATGAGTCTTGGCAATATAAATCCAATGTTTGACAGTGTAAATTCCAAGCATGAAGTCTTGGCGGCATAAGTCCAAATGAATCTTGGAATTTGGAAAGTCCAAGGGTGTGATATTGGCGGCGTAAACTTCAAGATGTAGTCTTGGCGACATAAGTCCAATGTTTGGCGGTGTAAAGTCCAAGCATGTGTCTTGGTAGCGGAAACTCAAATGTGTCTTGGCAATGTAGACATGATTAGCATGACAATAGCCGATAGAAGGACTTGAAGGTTAATATATGGATGAACAAGTCATAAATGACTTGGAGGGATCCGATAGACGTGAGGCTGATGGAGGTGGCTAGAAGGCTTAGGTTTAGGCTAAGGGTGATCTATCAAGTATGAGGGGATCATACTTGGGTTAAACCTCATATTTGAGGTTCATCAGTCGACTGGGATTATGGACCAGTCAACTGGTCAAGTATTTTGACACTTGGCAGCCTAGTCGACTCTGAGCAGTCGATTGGGGTTATGACCAGTCGACTAGTCACTAGTCGATTAGAGCTCATTGTGCATACCACCGGGCACGATCGCGATTTGGGTAGTCAATCGACTTGAGTAGTCGATCGCCCGGCACAAGCACTGAAAGTTTCGTAGTTGGATCGATCGCTTGACTACAGCGTGATCGACTAATAGGGTTTAATAGTCGATTGCTAGGTATCCGCTGGAGTTTTTCCAATGTGGATATAGCCATTGTAAGACAACGACATGAAGGCTAATCGACTGTTGAGTAAGAGAAGTCGATTGGAAGGCCAAAATCAGCTCAAGTTGCAGCTTTATAAGGAGTTCAAATAGGAGGATTTTAGCCATTGTTCTTAGGGAGATTTGAAGGAGAATAGTTTGTGCTTTCCAATCCTTCAAAGTCAATCCAAAGCAATCAACAATCAAACGATCAAAAGTTCCTTGTATAAAGTTTTCTTTACTTGTATTTGTGTATTGCTTAGTATACTTGTTGTATTTTATTTATTACTATTGTAATCATTTGTACGAGATTTTTTCACCTCCGGTATGTCACTAAGAAGGAGTTTATTAGTGGTGGTGTGCATCACTAAAGATCATTTGAGCTCGACCCACGGAGTATGAACCATAGATTCCGAACCATGTTATATCATCGTGTATTTGTATTGTGCTTGTATTATTGTCATCATCTTTATTTGTATTTATATTCCATTGCGCTAACAACAATTGTAGATAAGCAACATGACGAACACGATCGAATTCCAAGCAACGATGTAAAATCACTATTCACCCCCTCCTCTAGCACGTCATCAACATTTGTTCAATTGGCATCAGAGCTCGGGGCTCTTCTATTGAGAAATCGCCAAGAGAGCACAAGTGCTAGAGGATGGAGTTACCCAATGATGGATTTGGATTGGACATCAACACTTCAATTCCATATACATTCTATGGATGAGAAGGTTTCAATCAATGGAAAGCACAGATGGAGAATTTCTTCATGATGAACTTCGAAGATTCTGTCATCCTAATGAAGGGATTTGAATTTTGAAGGGATCCAAAAGGTGGATACTCCAAGAAGAAGAGATGGACCGAAGAGCAACCTCAAGCCTTCGAAATAAATGAAAGGGTAACAAAAATTTTAGTTAATGTAATCCCTAATGATATTTTGTGTAGAGTAGGAGATTATAGGGATGCCAAAGAACTTTGGAGTAAAGTGGCACAATATCATAAAGATACATCATCAGCTCAATTGGACAAGGAGACCGAAGAAGCAAACTCATCCTCTCAAGAGAGTGAGGATTCGGAGGTCGAGAGGTGTTCGACATCTGAGGAAGAAGAAGAGGTGGAAGAATTGGAGGAAGCCTCAACTTCTAGAATTGAGGGGGAGGAGAGACCATCCTCAATGTCGGAGCAAGAAGATGAGCACCTTCGGGAGAGAAGAAAAACAAACTCAAAATTCCATTTACGGCCTAGGTAACTCAAGCATTTTGATTAAAAATAAAAAACTTATTGTATGCTTTGAGTGTAGGGAAAACGGGCATTATAATAGTAAGTGTCCAAAGCGAGTCAAGAAGACTCAACTGACACCAAAAGTCAAGGACAAGTCAAAGGATGCTGGAGCCCCAACAATCAAGAGCAAAGAGCACATTGTATGCTTCAAGTGGAATCAAAAGGGGCACTATAGAACTCGATGCCCTAGGGGGAGGAAGCAAACCAAGGGCAAAGGAGGAGTCTCAAATGTAGGGGGAGCTAAGGCAAATCCTAAGGTAACTTTTAAGTATGTTCCTTCTTCAATTAATAGTCAAAAGTATGCTAGGAGTAATTTTAATACTCTTGCTATTGTTCATAATCATGAAAAACATGCTAAAAATGGATCTTATTGCTTATGTGCTAAATCTTGCAATATTAGGGTTAAGGGCAAGTCTAGAACAATTAACCCTAAAACAATTCTACCTAAGGAAGCTATTAGAAAGGTAGAAAATCATTTAGGCATTAACCCTAAGAATGGTAGACATATGCCTAAAAGGAAGAATAATGCCCAAAGAATAAATGAAAATTCAAAAATTAGGCAATTAAAGTTATAAAATCAAGTTTTGAGGTCAAAACTTAAGAGAATGGAGAAGACCCTAAGGAAGATGAAAAACATGATTCTAGGGTCTAATGATCAAAAATTAAGGTATAGGAGGCAAGAACCATCTAGGGGAAATAAAGGTTTGGGTAACAAACCTAAGCTCAAGGAGACCTATCATAGTGTTCCATTTGACAATAGAACCATTTCTAGGTCTAGGAAAACCAAAGTTACTAGGGAAGTCATCCCTAAGGATAATCATGGTAGATGCCTAGTGGCCAAGGTTTCTATGAACCCTAGGAAAGTCAATAAGAAGGTAACAAGGGAAGTTATCCCTAAAGTTGACCTAGGCAAGATCGAATTGACCAAGGCTTCTAAGCCTAAAAGGGTTATTAGAAAGGTACTAAGGGAGGATATCCCTAGTGAGTACCTAGTAAATCCAAGGAGCTCCAATAGGTATTGAGTTCCTAGGAACGTGATTCCATCATGCTAAATGGGTTAGGCTGTGTCAACCTTGAATGGATGAGTAGTTAACCTAACCATAGCAAAGTTAACACTTTAGGTCATTTTCAAGGTAATAAGATACTTTGGAAATGAGGTTAGAATTTAATCCTAAGGATTTTAGGATGTGCCAATTAAATTTGAGAAGCATGAAAAATTGATCAAAATTGACACAATTAGGTTTAGAGGTCAAGATGTGTCATTTTGGATTTTTGGCACACTTGGGAGATTGATCTATTATGGCAAAATAGTGTAAATTTTAGAAAATGACAATTTGGGCTTAACACTAAGGTATTATATACCTTTGTATTTTATACTTGTCATGCTTTTACTTGCCTTGACATGTCATGACATTATGCTCATATTAATCATATAAAATATCATGATAATGTTTTGTTTTGTTTTTAAAGTCATGTGTGTATTTAGGTTTATATTTTATGTCATGACATCATGATTATTGGCACATATTTCATTTATACTATCTTATATGTCATAATCATCATTCATGCATTTACGATTAATTAAAATTGATTTAAGGACTATGACATGATTTGAAGTCCCATGTATAAAGGAATCAAATAGAATTGCTTAGAAAAATATATGAGATCTTAAATTAGGAAGAACAAAAACTCACATCTCACATTAAATTGACTTGTATGTATTTTTATACACCCTAGAAACATGTGAGATACTAGAAAATGAGTTAAGTTTGTTAGGGCAATCAACCCAAGTATGGTTTGGTTTTGATGTGTGTGGCAAAGGTTTAAGTTAGGATGTTTATGTTGATTTGATATGTGTGTTTAAGTTGTGCAGGACTTAGTAAATCACACATGAGTTAGCTTGATGATAGCATTGGTGGGTTCACTATCTCATGGCTCGGGTCCTTGAGTCGGTGAAGGATGACATTGTGGAAGGCGTGCACTTGGTGCATCTGAGGGACCGTCGGACGAGGAGCATTGAAGTGAAGCCAAAGGAAGCAGACTTCAAGGCGAGACCAAAGGATGACATTGCGGAAGTCGTGTGTTTGGTGCATCCGAGGGACGTGGTCGGCCGAAGAGAGCTTCGGTGAGGGACTACTCCAAGGGAGATGAGAGATTGAGTGATTGTAATGGTAGCTCATAGGTGAACTTGGATGAATGGATAAGTCAAGTGTCGGATGCTCAAACTTAGGTTTGAGGTTAACCCGATCGTCGGATGCTCAAACAAGTATTTTGTTTGAGGTTTACCCGACACCAATCGACTGCTCTGAGTCGATAGTAGTCGACTGGTGTTCGACTAAGGGTTTATGGCCCAGCAGTCGACTGCCAAGGGATGATAGTCGATTACTGCACCATCAGTCGACTGCAGAGGAATGATAGTCGACTGTTGTAGATGGTCGCGAGCATAAAACCTCCCATAGCCGATCGACTCACTGAGGCATCGATCATTGCTAATAGCGTGATCATCGCTAAGTCTACCGTTGGACTACAACGATTCTGATCGATCCGACGTGGTCGTCCTTTTCTCTATAAAAAGAGGGCTTGGGTGGCTTTGAGAGGTTAATGCTTAACTCTCACTCATACTACCAAGTGCCCTAAACGTCTTCCACTCCTCTTCCTTGTGTTTACTTCTATTTTATTGTAAGAGGGAGTAATTTGTTGTAAAGAGGTTACCTCCTCCTTGTTGAGCTAAAGGAGAGATTAGTGGATTTGGTTGAGGAATGATTCACCTTACGGATCGTCCGTGGATTAGTGGCAAGGGTCATGAACCATGTTACATCTTCATCTTAGTGTTTGCTTTTTCTTTGTCTTTTGTATTGTTTTAATTGTCTTTGTTTTAGCATTTCCGTTGTGCTAATTACTCTTGTAGATGATTAAGACGCAAGCGATTTTCATCTACGACATCGGAGTTATTCAACCCCCTTCTAGTCGGGCCTCGATCCTCCAACAAAGTTCATGTGCTTATTTAGTACATCATAATGAACTTAGAACTCATTAAATAATAATGATGGATCATAGGAAAAGCTAATGTGCAAGTCATGTGCATTGAGCTCATAGATCATGGTTCAATATAAGGTTTTAAAATCATTTCAAAATTATTTTGAAAAACCTTGGTGAAGCCTATCTTTTGATAGCAATCATCATTGATGAAGTTGATATAAAGTAGACTCAAAACATTGAAGTTATCTTTATTTTTGAACTTTGTATCAATCTCACTATTTAATAGGTATTTTATTTTTCACCCATTGTATCTGACATAAGTATTATACATATGAAGTTTCATTATTTTTCAAATTACATATAATTACTTATGAATTAACAAAACTCACTTCTGATTTCTAGATTTCTGCATTTGCGTAAACTACTATTGTCGCTAGGAAGTCGATCGAGTTGAGGGCAATGATCTTGGACCGATATTGTCAAGTCTGATTTCGGGTAAACAATGTTTGTTTAGCCCAGTTTCAGCTACTTTAGGATGCCCTAACATTTTCTAACCCTAGGATATGATTTGGAAAACATTGAAAGGGTGAAAATCCATTGGATATGGATTAGAAGAGTTGTTTAGGGCAAGAATCAAATTTTAAGGTGTATGAAAGTTCAAATTTGAACTTTTGCCCTTAATTTTGATGGTTTAGTATTTTTATTGGCTTAGGAACTCTCCAAGGACATTGTTGGTGCAATGGTCAAGGAGGAGCAAGCCTTTAGGGGGAGGTTATCTATCAAGGGATGATAGATGAGTTTTTCTTCATACGGAGAAATTTTGAGAAGAATTGCCTCTCATTTAGTGGTATGAGACTTATCACTAAAAAGAGTGAAGGCATCCAAAGTGTTTTTGGACTAAGGGAGAGAATGTAAGATCTCATTGGGATATGAGACATTGATATCCTTGAGGGAAGCCTTTTTGATATATGTCAAAATGGGGAGAATTGATGAGAATTGATGACTTGAGTTAGGTAGCCTAACTCAAAGGTTTTATCAAACATCAAAAAGGGGAAGATTGTTGGTGCAATCGGCCTAGGTTACTGTAAAATACCGCAAATAGATGGTAAAAGGGTGATATTATTAGTGGGTTAAATAAAGATTTTTGAGGGATAGTTAGTGATTTAATTTAAACCTAACCTAGCTCAAAAGTTTATTGGTTTAGTTGAACCAAAGGTTAATTGGTTATAGGATTAAACCCGACCCGTTAGCTCTTAAACCCAAACTTGATCCGCTTTCAAGAACCCAACCCGTTTCCTCACGCACGCGTTACTCAGCATTTCTACGACGATCCTTTTCTTTTACTTCGCGCGAGCAGTTTCTCAGCGGTTTTCCATTAATTTCCACTCGCGATTTCTCCGATTTTTCTTCCCAAATCTCGCCGTTGCAGCCTTCTCCTCCCTCTCGATTTCTCACGCGCTCGTCGTCCACAGCCGCACGCGACACCCTCTCCTTATGCCACATCTCCGGTTCTCGACCAGGCCACTGCCCGCGCCGCAGCAAACCTCCGTTGCACTGACCTCTCTACCTCGCGACAGAGATTTCACACGCGACCTCTCTTCCTCCGCGAGTTCTCTTCCTCGCTGCGAACGATGGCTCTCGGACCAGCCTTGCGATCTTCTCTGCGCGTACTTGCTATCTCGCGATTCTTTCCTCGTCGTGACCTCCAAGCTTTCCAGGCCCCTCATCTCCCTGCTCCTTCGGTTCCTCCGCAATCCAGTGACTGTCGATGCTCTTGGTGGGAGATTCGACCGGTTGTCGTCGAAACTAGGTAAGGGTTTATCTCCTCTTATCGTGGACAAGCAGTAATTTTCTCTTTGTTGAGCTTGATCGATGAATTTGGCAGTGGTATGGTGTCGGTGAACAGGGATTTCAACGGGAGCTGGAGCAGCGGTGTTGGTGTTAGGGTTCCGGCAGACTGGGTTATTGGCAAGGAGGGCTGCCAAGGGGAGCTTCCAATTTATGGTATATGTTTTGTTTTCTTTTGTGCTCTTTCGGTTCATTTCAATTCTGTGAATTTTGATTGAGTATTGGACTATGGTTGCAAATTTGTGGGATCGAAGGGATGGATCGAGTTTGAGGTAAGGTTAGGGTTGATCTATGATTTTATCAGGTTTTGTATACGACAAAGTGGTTGTATGGTGGTTTGGCTGTGCGACTGTGAAGTTTGGGATAGGTTGTACAGGATTTTGGGCAATGATTAGGTTGTAGAGGTTGTTAGGCTTAACGTGAGTCCTAAATTAACCTATAGTTGTTGGCTATGAGATTTAAGATGGAAAATTGGTAAGTTTCATATATGGGTGTTTATAAAGGCATAATATGTTGTTACTTGGTCTAATGGTCGATAAAGATTGATGTGAAGACTTGATTAGGTTACGTGGATAGCTCGATGTGAGATTCGATTCGATCAATCGTTGTATGATCATACTTAATCATAATGGTTGTTATATGCAGGTTTCGGTCACGAGACAGGACCTCGAGCGTGAAGATAGTTATCCCGAGTTTCATAGCAGACGGGTATTTTGACTTATCTCTTAGATATAGTCATGTTGATATGCTAGTTAGTATAGCTTGCAATAATTTTCATATTTATATGGCTAGTATGATTTTGTGCATGCTTGATACATGCATTTGATCGGTTTATGGTTATACTTTTCCTGGTTTATTTGGATCATTGATATGTACTTATTGGTTGTGCATATTATTCGGATATGTATTTTAGTTGGTATTTACATGTTTTAGTATCATGCACCATCTTGCATGATTGCATGCTAACTGTAAGGGGTTCTTTTATAGTTGAGCTCGCAGCCAGTTACATGGTCTGCACACGCTGTCACTCATGGGTTAGTGGTACATCAGGAGGGTGTGTGCAATTGCTCTGTCAGGCTCCGCTGGTCCGCTCATGGGTAGCGATGAGGCAGCGTGGTAGCGGGCAGGGATCCCTCCTCTGGTCTACGACACTGGGAGATGAGAGCTTTGCTCCCCCACTCTGTTTGGGGAAGGAGGATAGGTGTACTCCGACAGCATCCTGTCCACTCAGTTACTCAGGAACAGTGATGGCAGAGCACACAATTGTCACAACCCTACCTGTTGGTGCAATCGGCCCAGGTCACGATTGACCAGGACTCGAGTTTGACTCGAGTAATGTTTTGATGTTTCGACAAAAACATATGACAATGTAATTGTCATGGGAAAGTCCAAGTCTTGTGCACTTGGCATGGAAAGTCCAAGTGGAACACTTGGCATTTGGTAAAGTCCAAGTCTTGAGTACTTGGCATGAAAAGTCCAAGTGGGACACTTGGCGCATGGAAAGTCCAAGTTATGGGTACTTGACATTTGGGAAAGTCCAAGTCTTGAGTACTTGGCATGAGAAGTCCAAGCATGGGTCTTGGCAAATGGAAAGTCCAAGCATGGGTCTTGGCATGGAAAGTCCAACATGGGTTGGCAAGGGAAAGTCCAAGCTTGAGTTTTGGCATTTGGGAAGTCCAAGGGGATTGATATTGGCAGCGTAAAGTCCAAGCGGAGTCTTGGCGGCGTAAGTCCAATGTGCCTTGGCGGTGTAGACACCGTTAGCATGACATAGCCGACAGAAGCACTTGGAGGCGAGCGCGATAGATGAACAAGTCATGGATGACTTGGAGGGATCCAAGAGGCGTGAGGCTGATGGAGGTGGCTAGAAGGCTTAGATCTAGGCTAAGGGTGGTCTAGCAAGTATGGGGGCACCATACTTGGGTTAAAACCTCATTTTTAAGGTTGGCAGTCGACTGGCATTATGGCCGGTTCGACTGCCGTGAGTCGACTTGAGTTCGACTGCCAATTTAGAGCTGGAATTGCTCGATGACGCTCATTGGAGCCGATCGATAGCTCTGACGGCGGCCGATCGCTAAGGGCCTGCAAATGATCGCTAAGTTCTGTGTCGAGCATAGAACGCTTCATAGCCGACTGGCCAGTCGACTACGGGCGTTGGCAGTCGACTGCCAATGTTGGTAGTCGACTGCCAAGAGTTCCGTTGGAACTTGTCCAACGTGGATTGAGCCGTTGTCTCACAGCTACAGTGCTGGCAGTCGACTGGGGACTTATGGCAGTCGACTGCTAGGCAGAAATCTAGCCCGATGGAGGATAAAAGTAGCTGTTCGTAGAAGGCTCAAGCATCAGTTCTTTGGGGGCTTTGGTGAGGCGATTTGAAGGCGATTTGCAGGTGCATTTCAGGGTCCTTTAAGCTCATCCAAGCAACCGACAAGCAAGCGCTCAAAACCCTAGTTTGTAAAGTGTTCTTTGCATTTTCACTTGTATTTGCTTGTTTACTTTGTATTACGTGTTGTAATTCATTGTACGAGGTTTCTCCACCTCCGACTTATTGTCGAGAAGGAGCTTTATTGCTTAGTGGTGTTTGTGGCATCGCTAGGGTTCGTACGAACCCAATCCGTGGAGTAGGAACCGTTACGGTTCCGAACCACGTTATATCGTGCGTGTTGTGATCGTATCTTGTGTTTGTATTTGTTATTGTTTATTCCGCTGCGTACTAACAAGATTGTAGACAAGCAACGCGAACGAATTCCATCTACGAACGGTCAAACGCTATTCACCCCCCTCTAGCGGCGTCAAATTTCCAACAAGTGGTATCAGAGCCCGGGGCTCTTCTACGGACTAACCGCCGGGAGCTAGGACAAAGAAGCTAGAGGGTGAAGATGGAAGAACCATTGGGATGGGACATCAACATCCCAATTCCCTATTCCTTCTATGGACGAGAAGGTTTCAATTCTTGGAAGGCGAGAATTGAAGATTTTTTGATGATGAGAGACCTTGAGGAGTGGTCCGCGTTGATGAAAGGATTTGAATATCCTAAGGGACCAAAGGGAGGGTTTCTCAAGAAGAAGAAGTGGAGTGAGGAGCAACTCCAACAATTCGAGAAAAATAAGAAGGTAATCACATTCATTTTTGATTTAATTCCTAATGACCTCTTGTGTAGTCTAGGTGACTATGTGGATGCCAAGGAGCTATGGAGCGATTTGGCCAAGCTCCATGAAAACTCTCAACTGGTCAAAGAAGAAGAAGAAGATGTAGAATGCTCATCGGTTCAATCGGAAGAGGCCGAAGAAGCAAGCTCCTCCTCACAAGCAAGTGAGGATTCGGAAGTTGAAGAAGAGTCAACATCCGGGGCAAGAGGAGAGTGTGAAGAATTGGAGGTTGAGAGGCCATCAATCTCCAAGGAGGTGGAGGAAGTGGAAGAAGCATCCACCTCAAGGATTGAGGGGGAGGAGATAACTTCCACACCGGAACATCAAGAAGAAGCTTCGACATTCGGTCAAGATGAAGAAGCCCAAAGTCCAATTCCGGTCTCCATTAACCTAGGTAACTCAAACATATGTGTTAATAATAAAATGCATATAATATGTTTTGAGTGTAGGGAAACCGGGCACTATAAAAGCAAGTGCCCAAAGAAGAATAGGAAAGCTCCACCGGCTCCAAAGGTCAAGGATGTCGGTCCCTCAACGCAAAAGAGCAAAGAACAAGTAATTTGCTTCAAGTGCCGACAACCGGGACATTACTGGAGTCAATGTCCTAGGGGGAGCAAAAAGACCCAAGAAGGAGCTATACATGTAAGGGGAGCCTCGAAGGCAAACCCTAAGGTATATTTCAATAATGCACCTTCTAGATTTAATAGTCAAAAGCATGCTAGGAATTTTAATTCCCTTGCAATTCATAAAGAGCATGCTAGAAGTAAGGAATTTTGCTTAGGTGCTAAAAATGTTTACCTTAGGAGTAAGGAGAAATTTGGGACTAATGTCCCTAAAGACAATTTACCTAAGGACAAACCTAGGTCAAATAACTCAAGATCAATTTTACCTAGGGAGACAATTAGAAAGGTGCAAGAGCACCTAGGTCTAAACCCTAAATGGACTAGGCATATGCCTAGAAAGTCCCATGCCCAAGAATTTAATCAAAAATCAATTGGGCAATTAGAATTAGAAAACCAAGCCTTGAAGTCAAGGCTTGAGAAACTAGAAAAGACCCTTAGGAATATACAAAACCAATTTAAAGGGTCTAATGGTCAAAGTCAAAGGTCCAAAAATCAAAGTCAACACCAAGGACCTAAGAGTCAAAAGTCAACCAAGGGCAAGCAAGGTTTGGGTCACAAACCTAAGCCTAAAGTGGCTTATCATAGTGTTCCATTTGACTATGGAACACAAACTAGGTCTAGGAAGACCAAGGTCAATAGGGAAGTCATCCCTAAGGTTGACCAAAGGTTGTGCCTAGTGGCTAGGGTTTCTAGGAAACCTAGGGTGGCCACTAAGAAGGTTGCAAGGGGAGTTACCCCTAGAGTCAACCTAGGTAAGACCCAAATGACCAAGGCTAACAAGCCTAGGAGGGTCATTAGGAAGGTATCTAGGGAGGTTATCCCTAAAGAATACCTAATTAACCCTAGGAGCTCAAATCGGTTTTGGGTTCCTAAGAGCGTGATTGATTCACGCTAAGATGAGTTTAGGGTGTGCCAACCTTGATTGGATGGGTAGTTAACTCAACCATGGTAAAGGTGGCACTTTAGGATATTTTCAAGGTTATGGTTACCTTAGAAATAGATTTGAATCAATATTCTAAAAGATTTTAGGACGTGCCAATGCACTTTTGAAATTAAGAAAAATCAATTAAATTGGCACAATTTAGGTTTAGAGGTTAGTGTGTCATTTTGGGTTTTTGGCACACTAGGGAGATTAGGTTAATATGGCAAAATATGATTAATCCCAACAAATGGCAATTAATATTAAAATTTAGGTATTATTATACCTATATATTTTATATGTCATGCTTTGTTTGTCATATAACATGTCATGACATCATGCTTACTTTTAATCATTTTATATGTCATGTTCATGTTTTAGGATTAAGGTTTTAAATGTCATGTGTTTTTAGATTTCATCTTATGTCATGACATCATGATTATGAGCATATGCTTATTAATATCATCATTAATGTCATAATCATTCATGCATTTAAGAAAATTTTTGATTGAAATTGATTTAAGGACAATGGCATGACTTGGAGTCCCATTTATAAGGGAATCAAGTAGAGTTGCCTTAGGAAAATGCATGAAACCCTAGTTTAGGGAGAACAAAACTCATATGTCACATCACATTAACATGTATGTATATTTATACACCCTAGATACATGTGAGATGCTAGGATATGAGTTAAGTTCGAGGTGCATAGTTTTTACATCTAGTTGAACTCAAACTCATTTTAACTCAACTTGTGGATCATTGGGAGAGCATGTGTACAAGTCATGTACATAGAGCCCAAGGAATATGATCCAATATAAGGTTTTGAAAATATTTTAAAATCATTTTTAAAAACCTTGGTGAAGCCTATCTTTTGATAGCAGTCACCATTGATGAGATTGATACAAAGTGAGCTAAAACATTGAAGTTTTTCTTTATTTTTGGATTTTGTATCAATTTCGATATTTTATGGGTAAAATAATTTTCAAATATTTTTCACCCATTGTGTGTGTTATAAGTATTATACGTATGATTTTTCATGATTTTTCGAATTACGTATAATTACTTATGAATAAATCGAGATTATTACGTCGATCGGCCCCGCGTGTAAGGCTGATCGATATGGTGGTACCAATCGACATACCACAGAGTCGATCCGTCGTGTCAAACCGATTTCGGGTTAACAAGGTTTGTTTAGCCCGTGTTCAGCTATGGAAAAGGTTCCTAATCACTCCTAACCCTAGGATATGCTTTAGGAAGCATTATAAAGGGTGAAAATCCATTGGATATGGATTATGAGCTGTGTTAGGTCAAAGTATCAAATTTAGGGTGAGTGAAAGTTTTATGTTGAACTTAGAACCTTAATTTTGATGGTTTAGAGTTCCTATTGGCTTAGGGGCTTCCCAAGGACATTGTTGGTGCAATGGTCAAGGGGGAGCAAGCCTTTAGGGGGAGTTATCCATCTTGGGATGATGGATGTAACGCCCGTAAAATTCCTAGCAATTTTACAGGAATTTTTGGCTTGATGATCATGGGCCTTGGGTGGGCCTTTTTCCAAAACAAAAGAAAATAAGCCAAAAATGGATGCAAGACCTAGGAATTGAACTCCAAACCTCTAGAGATAGCCAAACCCTATAGATGCACCCACTAACCAGAAGCCCAATAGGATATTATCATTAGAGGAAGGGGGGGATTATAGATAAGTGTGATAAAGGCAAATGAAGAGGCATGGAAGAAGAGAAGAGAAACTTCTCTTCCTCCCTTTATAAAGAAGAGGGAAGGTTCTAATTTGCCACTTCCTCTCTTCTTCTTCTTCTTCTTCTCACCGAATTCTCTCCCTCTCCATTTCCCTCTTTTGGCCGAACCTCATCCAAGCAAGAAAGCAAAGGATAGGTTGGTTCTTTAGGTTATCTTCCCCACCCAAAGCAAAGCGAAGGATGTAAGTATCCCTCACCTGCATACGAGTAGTTTCGTTTGATGTTTGTAAAAGAAAATCTATATGTTATATCTAACTAAGCTATGTTTTAGTTTATCAATGAAGTTGTATGCTAAGTTTAGGAGGTATATGATGATGTTAACATGGAAGAAAAAAAAAGAGATTAGGTTAGAAGCTAACCCTAATAGCCCCTAGAGCCTATTCGGCCATGCCATGATTTTAGGGTTCTAATGAAGCTCTATGCCATGTTTTTGTAACTATATGATGATGTTAGGATTAAGATGGATTAGGGCAAAAGTTAACCCTAAAAACCCTACTTGGACCATTCGGCCAACCTAGGTTTTGGGGTGAACAAATGAAGTTTTAATCCATATGTTATATGCAAATGAAGTTGTTGTTATATGAAATGAATTAGGTTAAAGGTTAACCCTAAAAACCCTACTTGGACCATTCGGCCAACCTAGGTTTTGGGGTGAACAAATGAAGTTTTAATCCATATGTTATATGCAAATGAAGTTGTTATTATATGAAATGAATTAGGTTAAAGGTTAACCCTAAAAACCCTACTTGGACCATTCGGCCAACCTAGGTTTTGGGGTGAACAAATGAAGTTTTAATCCATATGTTATATGCAAATGAAGTTGTTGTTATATGAAATGAATTAGGTTAAAGGTTAACCCTAAAAACCCTACTTGGACCATTCGGCCAACCTAGGTTTTGGGTGAACAAATGAAGTTTTAATCCATATGTTATATGCAAATGAAGTTGTTGTTATATGAAATGAATTAGGTTAAAGGATAACCCTAGAGGACCCTATGGACCATTCGGCCATCATGCATTTTGGGGATTAGATGAAGTCTTAATATAAGTCTTATGTGCATATGAATTTGTTGTTAAGTTAAATGAATAGGTTAACATGTGTTTTATGTTGGGTGAATTCATGTTGACTTGTGATATTAAATAATGCTAGATGAAGATAACATGCCTTAGGTTAGTGTTTACTTACTTTTGATGCCATGCCTTTTTGCCATGTCTATGTGTATGCTATGTTTGAAATATGTTATGAAATGAAACAAAACGATATGTACACGACATGAATATGACATGATGATGAAATGAAGAATGATATGTTATGAAATGAAGAATGGCATTAATACTTCGTTCAGTTACGTATTGCTATATCACATAAGCATGATGTGTTATAAGTAAGTATGCTATGTTTTACAAAATGTAAGCTATGTTATAAAATAAGCATATAAGTATTTTACCTTACATGGCTTGTACCAAGACCTAACAAGGTCCAAGAGGATGGGCTCTAAGATGCCTAGGTCGATGGAATAAGACTCGGGCCTAGGATGGGCTTCTATGTATGATTGCCCTAGGTCGATGGAATAAGACTCGGGCCTAATGCGGGATGGGCTCCAAGATGCCTTAGGTCGATGGAGTAAGACTCGGGCCTAGGATGGGCTTCTACGCTATGACGATTGCCCTAGGTCGACGGACTAAGATCGGGCCTAGTAACCTATTAGGTTCGAGACTTGCTACCTCGGGCCTATTTAGGGATGCGCTCTATGATAATGAAGAAGTGGTACAATGTCGGGCCCAAATATGTTGAGATTTATATTTACGTACCTATAAAATATGTTTTCAAAAGCATCTCGCATATGTTACATGATTATATGTTATGTTTGATATGCCATGTTGATATGTTACATATGAAGTATGTTATGTTTGATATGTCATGTTGATATGTTACATATGAAGTATGTTATGTTTGATATGCCATGTTGATATGTTACATATGAAGTATGTTATGTTTGATATGCCATGTTGATATGTTACATATGAAGTATGTTATGTTTGATATGTCATGTTATGTCACTATGCTACATATGATGTATGTTATGTCTGATAGGTCATACCTATATGTTTTATGTTATGTTGATTTGCTACGTTACATATGTTATATGTTATGTTTAAATAAGTCCTAGACGTACATGACATGATGCTATGTTATAGATGATACATGTTATGCTGTCATGCTATGGATGAGATATGTTATATTTACTCACGTTATTTATGCTACATGTTAAGTTAATTACGCCATGTATGTTACATGTTATGTGGCTTATATGTTATGAATGTTACATGCTTATATGTTATGAATGGTACATGCTATGATTAATGTCGATATATGGTTTTTGTGAGTAGGAATTTGGATCTTACTAAGCCTATGTGCTTATAGTTTATCTTTCCCTAAATCTGAGATAAGGGTAAGGGATGGATAAACTAAAGGGAGCAGCAGGAGGAGCCAAATGTGTGTGGCAGTGGCATGGTGGAGAAGATCCGTTAGGTTTATATATATATGTTTACCTATGATGATGATGTGTATGGATGTCCTTACTTATGTCTCCGTATGACAACGATGGTTATGAACCTGAACTAAGTACTAAGTAACTATCTAAGTTATAATGCATGCTCTATGTTAATAAGAAGAAGTAAAGAAGAAGTAAGAAGAAGTATCTATATATGTTATGATGCATGCCCTATGTGAAGAAGAAGAAGTATATATATATATATATATATATATATATATATATATATATATATATATATATATATATATATATATATATATATATATATATATATATATATATATATATATATATATATATATATATATGTCAATGCATGTTTATGTTATAAAGAAAAAAATATCTAAAGTCTTCATTTGTAAGAAGTACGAAATATGTATAAAGTCTTAGATGTATGTATGTATGTATGTATATATGCGATCGCGTCACCTGCTAGCCCCTCGGGTTACAGGTCGGAAAGTGGCGTGTGATTAATATCGAGCGGATCTGCCTTTCCACTACACACATCAAGCTCCAAATCCACGCCCAAGTAAGAATTCTATGTCTTCTCTAATTTTGTGAATTTGTTTTCCATGTATGATAGAAAATGCTTCTAGCTTAAATATGCATGAAAATATGTATGATACCCTTATGCTTGTTCTTGTATGATATAAAATACCTTAAGCTTAAACTATGCATGAGAACATGAATGATGCCTTAAGCTTAAAATGACTTTATGTTAGCTTTAGTCTAAGTATCGTAGGACAACGAAGCGAAAACTTATACTAGTTTTTAATATATGAAGATAAACATATGCGGAAGGCCTTGTAGTAGAGTGATGAGCTAGCACCCCGCATGACCTTACACACATAGTCACGAGAACTCCAGCGACAATTCTGAACAACAACAAGTAATAACTACCTAATGAATCAGCGAAACCCTCGCCCCACCAGCGGGCCCCCGATAGTTAAACAGAAGCTTACGATCCGGTGGCGAGACTAAAGCGGAAAATTTCTCGTCTTGGTGAACCATGGGATGCCCAAGCACTGGTTCAAGCGGTGGAAAGCATCGTGGAGCTCTTTGGTGGCGAATGCGAGAAGATTAAGTGTGTATCATTCCGTGGAGATGCTCGGATGTGGTGGGAGCAGGTTAAAACGAGACAAGTAAATTAGATGAGATGGACAGATTTGATGAATTCTTGAAGAATTCTTCCACATGAGGGTGACCAACAAGCATTACGACGAGTTCAGGTTCAGACAAGGTGACCTATCGGTCGTGCCGTGAAGAGATTCAAGCCCGACTTCGCGCTTTGTGCCTAGAGTTGGTCGACGGAAGAGAAAGGGTCGGACTCATCTTTGAAGATGCTCCGACCAGAAATAGCTCGAATGTGGCCGGAGTTCATAGACCCATGAGCAGAGGAGTTGTTGATAGTGCCTTAATTACAAGGCATTACGAACAACATTAGTCGACAAAAGAAAGCAGTGAAGGAAGGAGGCCCGGTCGGGAGGTCGGAGGAACGAGTGCTTGGAAAGGGAACCCCAGCAAGAGAAGACAATGGGAGAATCCTAAAGGAGGTCCAGTGAGCAAGCGGCCAGATCCCTCATGTGCTACTGCGGGAAGATACATCACTGGAGTATGCTACAAGGCACAAATCGATGTTACATGTGGGCCAGACGACAGGCATAGAATCAAGGCTGTCCTATCGAGTTCGAGCACCTCCTCGGTAGTATGCCCGGCCGAGTGCTCCTCCACGATTACATCGAGATCAGGCCCGCAATCGAAGAACCCAATCCACCAAGGAGACTAGAAGCCCCACCAGGCTATGATAGATGCTAGGTATTCTCTCTCACCCAAGAAGATGTGGCAAATGCCTCTCGGTTGTCACAGTCGGATATTTATTTTTACATCGGATGCTCTGCATTATTTGACACTGGGCAACACATTCGTTTGTTTCTACGCACTTTCTTGGAAAGATAGACATACCACCACAAGCTCTAGATCACAAGTTCTTAACCACTCTACCCTCGGAGAGGTAATGCCCTCACTCATATCTTTGAGCCGCACCCATCGAATTGCGAGACGAGAGAACTCTCTGCGATTTGATAGTGCTCGACATGCGAGGATTATGACATTATATTGGGCATGGATTTCCTAAGCAAATGCGGTGCTTGATCGAGTGCGAAAAGGAAAGTGGTATTCGGTAGGAGGCGGAGCCTAAGTTCAATTTATCGGAGAACCAGGAGAAGAGTCAATAAGATTTTATCGACCCTACGAGACGCGTAAGATGTTAGGCGGTGGGTGCTTTGGGTTTACGGCACGTAGTTGATACAAGTCAAGATGAGGACCGAAGCTAGAGAATGTCGAGTTGTATGCAACTACCGAGGTATTTCCGGATGAACTACGAGGTTGGCCCGGATAAGTAGAATTTGAGATCGAGTTGATTCACTGGTACTAACCCGATCTCTAAGGCACCTTACCGTATGGCGTACCGAATTAAAGGAACTTCAGTGACGCTACAGGAGTTACTCGACAAGGGACTTATTCGCCCAAGTCGCTCTCCATGGGAGCTCCAGTCTTTGTTGGTGAAGAAGAAAGATGGGTCTATGCAAATGTGCATAGACTACTGAAGCGAACAATGTGACGATCAAGAACCGGTATCCTTTACTGTGGATTGATGACTGTTCGACCAACTAAAGGTGCCGCCGTCTTCTCTAAGATTGACACGAGGTCCGTCTATCATCAAGTAAAAGTAAAACCGGATGATATACCAAAGAGCGGCCTTAGGACAAGGTATGGACATTACGAGTTCGTAGTTATGCCCTTGAAGTAACGAATGCACACCTGTTCATGGATTTGATGAATCGGGTATTCTCGGCATTCCTCGACAAGTTTGTGATCGTCTTCATAGACGACATACTAATATATTCGAGAACCCCCGAGGAGCATGCAGAACACCTGAATGTGGTATTGCAGATTCTTGAGAAAAATAGCTATTCGCAAAGTTCTCCAAATGTGAGTTACGGCAACAAGTATCATTTTTGGGTCACGTGATATCCAAGCACGCGTGATGGTAGACCCAATAAAGATTGAAGCCGTGAGTAATCGAACCGACCAAAGAATGCCAGTAATCGGAAGCTTTCTTGGGCTGGCTACTAGGAAGTTTGTAGAGAACTTCTCCAGGATTGCCGCCCCTATGACAGTCCTCACCAGAAAGAACAAGAAATATGAGTGGACGGATGCCTGCGAGAGGAGTTTCACAGAATTAAAAAGGATACTGACCAGCGCTCCAATCCTTGCTCTTTCGGACAGTAATGAAGGCTTCGACATGTACAGTGACGCTTCCAAGTTGGGACTCGGAGTCAGACTCATGCAGAATGGCAAGGTCATTGCCACGCCTCTAGGCAACTCAAGGAACACGAAAGGAATTATCCCACCCACGATTTAGAGCTAGCGGCCGTGGTCTTTGCTCTCAAAACATGGAGGCATTATCTATGGAGCTCGGTGTAGGATCTATACTGGACCACAGTCCAAATATTTCTTCACACGTAAGGACTGAACATGAGACAGCGCAGATGGCTCGAGCTCGTCAAGGATTATGACTGCGAAATTCTTTACCATCTGGGGAAAGCTAACAAGGTGGCTGATGCACTCAGCAGGAAGTCCTGCGCCACCTTGATATCCCTATCAGTGTTATCTCGACCCTTAGAAAAAGAGATTATGCGTTACGGGGTTGAAATCATCTCCGGACAGCTCTCGACCATGACGATAACACCGACTGCTCGATGATATCATCGGAAAAGCAAGCCCGTGACCCAAGCCTTGAGAGGATCAAGCAAGAGGTCCTAGAAGGAAAGGGCACGGTTTCGGATCTCTGATAGTGGAGTACTCTACCTCAGGGATCGCTTGTGTATTCCCGACGATCCAGAATTGCGGAAGGAGATATTTGAGGAATCTCACAGAACTCCTTATGCGATGCATCCTGGAACCACCAAGATGTACCGAGACCTAAAATGAAAGTTCTGGTGGTTCAGAATGAAAAGAGATGTGGCTCAGTATGTCAGTACTTGCCTGACCTGCCAGAGGGTTAAGGCAGAACACCAGAGACCTGGAGGAACACTGCAGCCGATCCAGATTCCAGAATGGAAATGGGAGGACATTTCTATGGATTTCATCTCAGGATTGCCCAAGACGACAAACAGTTATGATGCTATATGGGTAATTATGGACAGATTGACGAAGTCCGCCCATTTCTTAGCAATCAAGATGACCTATTCGACGGAGCAACTGGCTCAGTTATATGCTAGGAAAATTATCAGACTACATGGAATTCTTAAGACCATCATTTCTGACAGAGATGGTCGCTTTATCTCCCATTTCTGGGAATGCGTTCAGAAGGCCTTAGGCACGGTTATTGTTCAAGATCGCCTTCCATCCCGACAGACGAATGACCAAGAAAGAGTAAATCAAATCTTGGAGGATATGTTACGAGCTGCACTGGATTTCAAAGGTAGCTGGTGTCGATACTTATGTTTGGCAGAATTCGCCTACAATAATAGCTACCAAGCTACTATTGGAATGACACCCTACGAGGCTCTATACGGGAGGAAATGTAGATCTCCCATATGCTGGTACGAGGGTGGTGAAAAGAAGAGGATGGGACTCCAGACGGATTTCATCGACGACACCACCCGAGCTATACGGAACATCCTCCAGAGAATTGAAACTGCTCAGAGCCGACAAAAGAGCTATGCGGATATGCGACGTAGACCGTTAGAATTCGAAGTTGGGGACCTAGTATTCCTCAAAGTGGCTCCTATGAAGGGAGTGATGAGATTCGAAAGGAAGGGTAAACTGAGTCCACGCTACGTGGGACCGTATCCGATATTGCAGAGGATTGGCAAGGTAGCTTACAAGCTAGAGCTGCCTCAAGAGATGTCGGCTATTCACAACATGTTCCATGTCTCTGTGCTCAAGAAATGCATTTTCAGTACGGACCAAGTGATCGAGCCACAAACAGTACAAGTTCAAGAGGACCTGAGTATTGAAAGTCGGCCTATCCAAATACTAGACCGAGAAATCAAGAGGCTAAGGAACAAAGAGGTGCCCTTAGTAAAGGTCCTGTGGCAGAATCAACGGTACGAGGAAGCTACCTGGGAACGCGAGGAGGACATGAAGCAGAAGTACCCACAATTGTTCTAAGTTTCGAGGACGAAACTTTTAAAAGGTATGAAGGATTGTAACGCCCGTAAAATTCCTAGCAATTTTACAGGAAATTTTTGGCTTGATGATCATGGGCCTTGGGTGGGCCTTTTCCAAAACAAAAGAAAATAAGCCAAAAAATGGATGCAAGACCTAGGAATTGAACTCCAAACCTCTAGAGATAGCCAAACCCTATAGATGCACCCACTAACCAGAAGCCCAATAGGATATTATCATTAGAGGAAGGGGGGGAGATTATAGATAAGTGTGATAAAGGCAAATGAAGAGGCATGGAAGAAGAGAAGAGAAACTTCTCTTCCTCCCTTTATAAAGAAGAGGGAAGGTTCTAATTTGCCACTTCCTCTCTTCTTCTTCTTCTTCTCACGAATTCTCTCCCTCTCCATTTCCCTCTTTTGGAAGACCCTCATCCAAGCAAGAAAGCAAAGGCTAGGTTGGTTCTTTAGGTTATCTTCCCCACCCAAAGCAAAGCGAAGGATGTAAGTATCCCTCACCTGCATACGAGTAGTTTCGTTTGATGTTTGTAAAAGAAAATCTATATGTTATATCTAACTAAGCTATGTTTTAGTTTATCAATGAAGTTGTATGCTAAGTTTAGGAGGTATATGATGATGTTAACAAGGAAGAAAAAAAAAGAGATTAGGTTAGAAGCTAACCCTAATAGCCCCTAGAGCCTATTCGGCCATGCCATGATTTTAGGGTTCTAATGAAGCTCTATGCCATGTTTTTGTAACTACATGATGATGTTAGGATTAAGATGGATTAGGGCAAAAGTTAACCCTAAAAACCCTACTTGGACCATTCGGCCAACCTAGGTTTTGGGGTGAACAAATGAAGTTTTAATCCATATGTTATATGCAAATGAAGTTGTTGTTATATGAAATGAATTAGGTTAAAGGTTAACCCTAAAAACCCTACTTGGACCATTCGGCCAACCTAGGTTTTGGGGTGAACAAATGAAGTTTTAATCCATATGTTATATGCAAATGAAGTTGTTGTTATATGAAATGAATTAGGTTAAAGGTTAACCCTAAAAACCCTACTTGGACCATTCGGCCAACCTAGGTTTTGGGGTGAACAAATGAAGTTTTAATCCATATGTTATATGCAAATGAAGTTGTTGTTATATGAAATGAATTAGGTTAAAGGTTAACCCTAAAAACCCTACTTGGACCATTCGGCCAACCTAGGTTTTGGGTGAACAAATGAAGTTTTAATCCATATGTTATATGCAAATGAAGTTGTTGTTATATGAAATGAATTAGGTTAAAGGATAACCCTAGAAGACCCTATGGACCATTCGGCCATCATGCATTTTGGGGATTAGATGAAGTCTTAATATAAGTCTTATGTGCATATGAATTTGTTGTTAAGTTAAATGAATAGGTTAACATGTGTTTTATGTTGGGTGAATTCATGTTGACTTGTGATATTAAATAATGCTAGATGAAGATAACATGCCTTAGGTTAGTGTTTACTTACTTTTGATGCCATGCCTTTTTGCCATGTCTATGTGTATGCTATGTTTGAAATATGTTATGAAATGGAAGAAGATAGGATTATGAAATGAAACAAAACGATATGTACACGACATGAATATGACATGATGATGAAATGAAGAATGATATGTTATGAAATGAAGAATGGCATGTTTACGAAATGAAAGATGATATGTCCATGAAGGGAAGCATGATGTGTTATGAAATGAAGTATGCTATGTTTGCAAAATGTAAGCTATGTTATAAAATAAGCATATAAGTATTTTACATACATGGCTTGTACCAAGACCCTAACAGGGTCCAAGAAGGGATGGGCTCCTAAGATGCCCTAGGTCGATGGAATAAGACTCGGGCCTAGGATGGGCTTCTATGTATGATTGCCCCTAGGTCGATGGAATAAGACTCGGGCTTAGTACGGGATGGGCTCCAAGATGCCTTAGGTCGATGGAGTAAGACTCGGGCCTAGGATGGGCTTCTACGCTATGACGATTGCCCTAGGTCGACGGACTAAGATCGGGCCTAGTAACCTATTAGGTTCGAGACTTGCTACCTCGGGCCTATTTAGGGATGCGCGCTATGATAATGAAGAAGTGGTACAATGCCGGGCCCAAATATGTTGAGATTTATATTTACGTACCTATAAAATATGTTTTCAAAAGCATCTCGCATATGTTACATGATTATATGTTTTGTTTGATATGCCATGTTGATATGTTACATATGAAGTATGTTATGTTTGATATGCCATGTTGATATGTTACATATGAAGTATGTTATGTTTGATATGCCATGTTGATATGTTACATATGAAGTATGTTATGTTTGATATGCCATGTTATGTCACTATGCTACATATGATGTATGTTATGTCTGATAGGTCATACCTATATGTTTTATGTTATGTTGATTTGCTACGTTACATATGTTATATGTTATGTTTAAATAAGTCCTAGACGTACAT
Organism: Wurfbainia villosa; assembly: GCA_025175895.1. Lineage (NCBI taxonomy): Eukaryota > Viridiplantae > Streptophyta > Magnoliopsida > Zingiberales > Zingiberaceae > Wurfbainia > Wurfbainia villosa. The sequence goes on from CM045992.1 coordinate 3,929,825, forward strand.
GACATGATGCTATGTTATAGATGATATATGTTATGCTGCCATGCTATGGATGAGATATGTTATGTTTACTCACGTTATTTATGCTACATGTTAAGTTAATTACACCATGTATGTTACATGTTATGTGGCTTATATGTTATGAATGTTACATGCTTATATGTTATGAATGGTACATGCTATGATTAATGTCGATATATGGTTTTTGTGAGTAGGACTGGATCTTACTAAGCCTATGTGCTTATAGTTTATCTTTCCCTTCATTGAGATAAGGGTAAGGGATGGATAAACTAAAGGGAGCAGCAGGAGGGGCCAAATGTGTGTGGCAGTGGCATGGTGGAGAAGATCCGTTAGGTTTATATATATATGTTTACCTATGATGATGATGTGTATGGATGTCCTTACTTATGTCTCCGTATGACAACGATGGTTATGAACCTGAACTAAGCACTAAGTAACTATCTAAGTTATAATGCATGCTCTATGTTAATAAGAAGAAGTAAAGAAGAAGTAAGAAGAAGTATCTATATATGTTATGATGCATGCCTATGTGAAGAAGTATATATATATATATATATATATATATATATATATATATATATATATATATATATATATCTATATATATCATATATATATATATATATATATATATATATATATATATATATATATATATATATATGTCAATGCATGTTTATGTTATAAAAGAAAAAAAATGTCTAAAGTCTTCCGCTGTAAGAAGTACGAAATATGTATAAAGTCTTCATTGTATGTATGTATGTCAGCGTCATTGCGCCCCTCGGGTTACAGGTGGGAAGGGGCGAGCGTGATAATGGATGTGTTTCTCTTCTTGAAGGGGGAGAAGTTATTGGGAGAGTATCATCAATTGGGAAAATTGATGATATTTTGAGAGACCCAATTTGGAAACTGGGAGAGAGTATAGGATTGCCTCTCTTGAGTGATATGTGAATTATCACTAGGAAGATGGTAGGCATCCTAGGTATTTATTTTTGGATCAAGGGAGAGATTGTAAGATCTCATTGGGACATGAGACATTGACCTCCTTGGAGAGAAAATCTTTTTGAAGTTAGTCAAAAAGGGGGAGAATGTTTGGGGGAGAACATTTAGAGAGTGTTTACCAATTTGGGATAATTGGTAAGGGATTTAAGTTAGTGGTCTAACTCAAATGATTTGTTTGGTTTTTGTCAAACATCAAAAAGGGGGAGATTGTTGGTGCAATTGGCCCAGGTCACGATTGACCAGGACTCGAATTTGACTCGAGTAATGTTTTGATGTTTCGACAAAAACATATGACAATGTAATTGTCATGGGAAAGTCCAAGTCTTGTGCACTTGGCATGGAAAGTCCAAGTGGAACACTTGGCATTTGGTAAAGTCCAAGTCTTGAGTACTTGACATGAAAAGTCCAAGTGGGACACTTGGCGCATGGAAAGTCCAAGTCATGGGTACTTGGCATTTGGGAAAGTCCAAGTCTTGAGTACTTGGCATGAGAAGTCCAAGCATGGGTCTTGGAAAATGAGAAGTCCAAGCATGGGTCTTGGCAAATGGAAAGTCCAAGCATGGGTCTTGGCATGGAAAGTCCAACATGGGTTGGCAAGGGAAAGTCCAAGCTTGAGTTTTGGCATTTGGGAAGTCCAAGGGGATTGATATTGGCAGCGTAAAGTTCAAGCGGAGTCTTGGCGGCGTAAGTCCAATGTGCCTTGGCGGTGTAGACACCGTTAGCATGACATAGCTGAGGGAAGCACCTGGAGGCTAGCGCGATGGATGAACAAGTCATGGATGACTTGGAGGGATCCGAGAGGCGTGAGGCTGATGGAGGTTGCTAGAAGGCTTAGGTCTAGGCTAAGGGTGGTCTAGCAAGTATGGGGGCACCATACTTTGGTTAAAACCTCATTTTTGAGGTTGGCAGTCGACTGGCATTATTGTCGGTTCGACTGCCGTGAGTCGACTTGAGTTCGACTGCCAGCCGACGGTAGCCGATCGCCATGGCGCTAGCCGATCGCTAAGTTCGCGGTCGAGCACAACGCCAGTCGACCGCAACGGGCCGACTTCCAATGTTGGCAGTCGACTGCCAAGAGTCCCGTTGGAACTTGTCCAACGTGGATTGAGTCGTTGTCTCACAGCTACAGTGTTGGCAGTCGACTGCTAGGCAGAAATCCAACCCGATGGAGCATAAAAGCAACTGTTCGTGGAAGGCTCAAGCATCAGTTCTTTGGGGGCTTTGGTGAGGCGATTTGAAGGCGATTTGCAGGTGCATTTCAGGGTCCTTCAAGCTCATCCAAGCAACCGACAAGCAAGCGCTCAAAACCCTAGTTTGTAAAGTATTCTTTACATTTTCACTTGTATTTGCTTGTTTACTTTGTATTACGTGTTGTAATTCATTGTACGGGGTTTCTCCACCTCCGACTTGTTGTCGAGAAGGAGCTTTATTGCATAGTGGTGTTTGTGGCATCGCTAGGGTTCGTACGAACTCAATCCATGGAGTAGGAACCGTTACGGTTCCGAACCACGTTATATCGTGTGTGTTGTGATCGTATCTTGTGTTTGTATTTGTTATTGTTTATTCCGTTGCGTACTAACAAGATTGTAGACAAGCAACGCGAACGAATTCCATCTACGAACGGTCAAACGCTATTCACCCCCCCTCTAGCGGCGTCAAATTTCCAACACTACCCACTCGGCTTCACCATCGCATGTGAGGCAGCTGACTGGCGTCAGGGGTGACCATGTCATTTGCACCGCATGTATTTTGCATGGATAGCATTTGTATTGTGTTTGCTACATTTTTATTTCTGCCTTGGATGTTGCATATGATTGTTATGCATACAGGATACATATTTGTATATGGTGATGACTTTATTTCTTCTAGTATGGCACATGCTCCTATATCAGGGTAGGAGATTCAGGTAAGTACAGTCCTTTTGTATTTCTTTCTTGCATACCCTTTATATATGAGACTGTACTGGTATGATTATTATTGTTAGCTATATCTTACCTTGCATATCGACTATATCCATTGAGTTCATAGAACTTACCCAGTTGTTTTTATGTCTATTTCTGGATGAAGTTGTCAGGAGAGTCCAGCTACCAAACCCCCTCGTCGTAATAGTTTATTAGTGGTTTGATTTATGGTTTTTTTTGGATTTTGTATAGAAGATATGTTTAGGACTGGAGTTGGATTTATGTACTCGTGAATATTTGGTGTCCTTATGGACCTTTATTCGGATTTTTACTTCGATTGGATTTGGTTGAGTATTCCTGCCCAGATGGCAGAAGGGGTAAGTCAAGAGGTGATAGATTTTATTTATTTACTTTGATTGATGGCCTGAGGCCTAATTATTACCTGCGTGGGTTGTTTGGATTCCGGTTGTGTTGACCGATGTATAGTGGCCGTGTAGGCCTTGTATGAAAATTTGGTATTGTCACCCGTATAGGGGAGATGCTGTCGGATTTTTATCTGGAGGGGACTCCTGCGGGGCATGACAATTACGATTGACCAAACTCGAGTTCGACTCGAATAATATTTTGATGTTTAACAAAATGTATGACAATGTGATTGTCATGAAAAGTCTAAGTCTTGAGTACTTGACATGGAAAGTCCAAGCATGAGTCTTGGCAATTGGAAAGTCCAAGCATGGGTCTTGGCTATTGGAAAGTCTAACATGAAGTTGGCAAGGAAAATCCAAGAGTGTGATATTGGCAGTGTAAAGTCTAAGCATGAGTCTTGGTAACTGCATAACTCCAATATTTGATAGTGTAAAGTCCAAGCATGGAGTCTTGGCGGCATAAGTCCAAATGGATCTTGGCATTTGGAAAGTCCAAGGGTGTGATATTGGCGGTGTAAAATCCAAGTTATAGTCTAGGCGACATAAGTCCAATGTTTGACGACGTAAAGTCTAAGCATGTGTCTTGGTAGCATAAGCCAAAATGTGCCTTGGCAATATAAACCTAATTAGCATGACAATAACCGATGGAAACACCTGAAGGCTAATGTATGGATAAATAAGTCATGGATAACGTGGAGGGATCCGATAGGTATGAAGTTGATGGAGGTGGCTAGAAGGTTTAGGTCTAAGCTAAGGGTGGTCTATCAAGTATGAGGGGATCATAATTGGGTTAAACCTCATATTTGAGGTTTATTAGTCGACTAGAGTTATGGATTAGTCGACTGGTCAAGTGTTTTGACACTTGACATCCTAGTCGACTTTGAGCAGTCGACTGGGATTATGACCAGTCGATTGATCAGTAGTCGACTGGAGCTCAACTGTAGTTGCATGCCACTGGCAGTCGATTGCCAGATTTGGACAGTCGACTAGACTTGAGCAGTCGACTGCTGTTTGTGGACACGAGCATAGAAAGTTTCGTAGTCGACTGATCAGTCGACTACCGGAGCAACAGTCGATTGATAGGGTTTGACAGTCGACTGCTAGAGATTCATTGGAGTTTTTTCAGCGTAGATATAACCATTGTGAGACAACGACAAGAAGGTCAGTTGACTGCTGGGTAAGAGCAGTCGACTGAAAGATGAAAATCAATCTGAATTGCAGCTTTATAAGGAGCTCGAAAAGGAGGATTTTGACCATGGTTTTTGAGGAGATTTGAAGGGGAATAGTTATTGTTTTCCAATCTTTTAAAGCAAATCCAAAACAATCAACAAGCAAGCAATCAAAAGTTCCTTGTGTAAAATTTTTTTTATTTGTATTTATATATTGCTTAATGTACTTGTTGTATTTGGAATACAATCGAATTCCAAACGACGATGCAAAATCATTAATCAATCTCCTCTAGTGCGTCATCAACATTCCTTCAGTTAAGTGGAGGTCAAGATGTACCTTGGATACTCCCCTCGCATGCTCAAATCAAATTTAAGGAGATAGAAATGATCGAAGAGGGAAGTAATAATGAAGAGAAAAGTAGTTCAAGTCAATCCATTTGCTCTTATCTCTAAACTCTATCACTATTACCTTATATAGCAATGACCTTCCTCCCTAAGAGATTCATTACCGCATCCTTCATAATGGTTGCACCTAGTAATCCACTGTAATCATCACACCTTTTGGGGCGGCGACTACATCCTTTGGACTGCGATGGTAATATTATATTTCTGGGGCGACTAATGGTTTTGTTGTAATTGTGGTGTCCTTTTGATTGCCAACCAATAAATAATGGAAAGGACCAAATTGATCAAGTTATGGATCTTTGTCACGTGGTGCCATTATTTCTACCACATCAGGACATTTTTTTCATCTGCTCATAATCAAGTGAAACAAAAATTTTAGCCTCTTTCATAAATGCGAACTACAAATTGCAAACTTAGCTAAGTTGCAAATTAGTAGTCGTGAACTCTAAAACAACCGTAATCTTGCCGGAAGAGCAAATTCATCACTTTGGGCATTTATTATTTGCCTAAAATTCGACTGAATCAAGCTTTTATCCTCTCTTATTAAAATTATAATTGAAAAAATATAAACTATGATTGTGAACTCAGAAAAGTTGGTTGAGAACTTTAGAATAGCTCCAACCCCGGCCCAGTGAAGAGCCCATGGTCTATCTGCAAAATCACGATCGTTATAGTTGCAATCTCATGCACCAAGCCATAAAATGCTTGCGTGAGATATTGCCCGGAGTAAAATTAAAACGGAAACTTTATTTTTTTATTAGGCATGTTTAACGAATTAGTTCGATTCGGAATTGAGTCGTCGTTAAATTTGGAATCGGAATCGATTCTGAAACTAAACCGGAACCATTTCAGTTCTGGTTCGATTCGATTCCGATTGATTTCAGAATCGATTCGGAACCGTTTCAGTAACTGTGCTATTAAAATGTTTGTCTGATCGGTCATGATTGCTACCGGAGAGGATGCAAGTTGATATACCGACGAACCTTCTCGTAGATTTTTCGGACTCTGGATGCAGAGGATAGAATGAATGCAAGAATTGAGTGAGTTTGAGTTAATTTGAGTGAGTCTATTCCATCGTCTAGGGATCATATTTATACTAGATGAAGAGATTAAGTACTCTAAATACAAAGTGCGTCAACAAAACGCCCATTGCGCACGTGGCGGGCTCGCAGATACGAACACTTGCTCGTCTATTGGATGAGAGTATCTGTGCTATTTGTGTTAAATCAATTAACACAATAATACATATAAGGAAGTAAATCCTTTGGAATTTTCAATGTGAGACTATTTCTCCCCCTACTTCCTTTAATAATATTTTGGGCTGACTTTAATAATTAATTTCTCATTCAACCGTAATCAATTTTGAGTAAATTAATAGTCTAGATTCATCTACTCGAAACGTAGATTTTGATTTTGAAGTAAATTTAGACTTTCATCGATTGATGACACCTCGATTTTCCTTTGCAAAATCGTAAACCATATTGATCTTTTAAGACCCAATATCCAACCAAAAAAAATAGGATCACTGGCGCGATTGATGAATTTAGAAGCTCAAATTCGAGGAAGATGGTCCAGAACTGTTTCGGAATGGTCCGAAATCGTTTCGAAATTAGTTTGGAACTGATTTGGAATCGGTCCGGATTGAATTATTTTCAAAATTAAAACTTTAATTTGGAATTGGAACTGATTTTGAACCGGTTCCAACGTCAATATATCCAAAATCGATTATGTCACGCCCCGAGAGCATGCCGTGCCGAAAAGCAAACGGACGACATTTCCCCTGTACGTGACAACATTTCAGGTTAATACAAGACTCGTAGGCCACAACAACAATAATATACATATATATATGAGAACAACAACTACACAAAATACGGCGGAAATATAATACAACATCTCAAACTATACACATGCATACCGGTATGACTAACACATCACAACATAGTGAAACCTCGACAAAAATCCGAATCCACAACATAGTACATCACGAAAACTCCAAATACAATACACTCATACGGAAAGTCCAACACAACCACCAGAGTCTCGGAGATGAGATGAGATGTCAGCCAGCGGTGCTCTAAGCCGTCACGAAGACTCTGGTGGTGGTGGTGGTGATGAGTAAAACTCAGAAACCTAGGTCCGTGGTGGTGGTGAGTAAAACTCAGCAGGTAATAGAAAAACATGTATATATGTAATATCACATGTAATTCAACAACATAATCTAGAGGTACAACAGGTATATCAACATAGTATATAAATACAAGCATATACCGTCTAACCAAATGAACAACGTAAAATGCAGACATACTTGAAGTCTGCTACGCTACTCTGATCCAACCTGAACATATATCCAACATATATATAACAGGAAGAGTAAGATCAACTCACAATATACTCAAGCTACAGGTCAAGGTATCTAATGGTCTGTCCAACACATATACCAGTATCCGACACAACCGTATAACATATGCAAGAAGCATGCATGAATATGATGTACAATCAAATGCAACAAGCATAATACAATCAAATACAACATCACAATAAGCATATATATATAGACTGCATCTATATATATATTAATCTCAACCATCTATATATATATATATATATATATATATATATATATATATATATATATATATATATATATATATGGTAATATGCAAAGCGCCATCAAATACGGCAATGCAGCATGCATGGTCATGTCTGCTCACCCCTACTCGCTACCACGACCCCAGTGTGGCCTAGGTGGCACGACATGACAACTGTCCCAACTCACACCAACCACTACTCTAGAGTGGTCGAGTGGGCAGTATGATCAAGTAGCATATGAGCGTAAAGAGCTCGCTACACAATGGGGGTCCCTGCTGCTGGCCACTCCAACTAACACTATCAATGAGTGGTCGAGTACCATGCACCCAGGACAACTGCACGCAACTCCAACTACCACCATCTATAGTGGTAGAGTGCGGCACAACGGATGTTCTGCCCTCACACCGGTTACTCCTCCTATGAGTAACCGTGGAGGCAGGATGACTGGAGACCCTCTCAACCACAAGGGAGACCACGTCGCTAGCATGCATGCAAATGACATGAATGCAATGTCTCATATACAGACATCCACCATAGACTCTCTATTCTACAGAAAGTCATACTAATCAGATCAACGCACTCTCTATCCTGCAGAGAGTCGTACTCAACTGATCAATGGACACTCTATCCTATAGAGAGTCATACTCAACTGATCATAACTCTCTATCCAATAGAGAGTCGTACTCAACTGATCGACGCACTCTCTATCATATAGAGAGTCATACTCGACTAATCATATCAAGCTGGGACCACCGGTCCGTAGCGACACACTAATCACCCTTCACTTAACCATTACACAACACATGGTTGGTAACAAGTATGCAACATACGGGTATTGGAAATAAATCCTACATTTAGGGCATTGCCTACCCACAGATGACCTTTTTGCCAATTTATAAATATAGTCATCACCCGTACTAACATTTACACCCTACTAAACATCTAGGTCAATTTATATCACATCTATAACTCCTAAATCATGATAGGGAATATGTGATATCAAGAATTGAGCATAAATACATCCAACGATAAGTTCAAGCATAAGATAATAAGAGCAGGGTCAAGGTAACATGATCATATATGATGATCATGCATCTAAATTTGTATGTATTAAAACTACCTGACCAGGATAGGAATTACCCACCTGATATGTAATCTGTGTTATCCATCTTCACGTCCATGTATCTATCACAATCAAAGTCTTGTAACAATAGGATACAATTAAGTACCATCACATACTTAATGATCGAATCAAACCCTACATCAACCTTGTATCTCGATCAACTAACTGAATAATTTCTTCCATTAGCTCTTAAATCACAACTCACCTAGCTTAGCTTCCGTTGCAAAACATCATGATCCACCATTGAAGTAGCAATCTATGACCACCAAATAGATTCGACCACAACTGCCACCTAACATCACAACCACAACACAGAAACGAGCTACATAAACATATATCTATTTTTATATATCGATAAAGTTTCCAAACCTAAACATACAACAACAACAACAACAAAGCCTTATCCCACTAGGTGAGGTCGGCTATATGGATCCTTCTACGCCATTGGACTCTATCCCCTACTATATCATCATCTATATTTAAATAAATTTTATCTTGTTTTATTGTTGCTAACCAAGTCTTTTTTGGTCTTCCTCTTCCTCGTTTGATGTGTATATTTGGTATCGTTTCACATCGCCTAACTGGAGCATTTATTGGTGGTCTAAGTTCATGTTCGAACCACCTTAAATGTGTCTCTCGGAGCTTTTCTTCAATAGATGCAACACCAACTTTTTCTCTAATGCTCTCATTTCTTATTCTGTCCATTCTCGTATGTCCACACATCCACCTTAACATCCTCATCTCTGCAACTCTCGTCTTTTGCTCATATGCTCGAGTCGTAGCCCAACATTCAGCTTCATATAACATAGCAGGTCTAATTGCCGTTTTGTAGAACTTCCCTTTAAGTTTTAGAGGCACTTTACGATCACATAAAATACCCGATGCTTTCCTCCATTTCAATCATCCTGCTTGTATTCTATGTAAGACATCTCTCTCAATCCCTCCATCATCTTGCAAAAATGATCCTAAATATTTAAAGCTCTCAATTCCAGACAACTCATCATCTCCTATCTTAACACTTATCTCATTACGTCTAATATTGCTAAATTTAAATTCCATATATTCTGTCTTTACTCTACTAAGTTTAAAACCCTTCACTTCTAGTGTTTCCCGTCAAGATTCTAGTTTAGCATTTACTTCTTCACGTGTCTCATCTACTAAAATAATTTCATCTGCAAACAACATGCACCACGGTAATGTGTCTTGAATGTGTCCAGTGAGTTCGTCCATGATTAGTGTAAAAAGATAGGGACTTAAAGCTGATTCTTGATGTAACCCTATCTTTATTGGAAATGCTTCAGTTAATCCACCTGAAGTCTTCACTCTGGTCATTACTTCCTTATACATATCCTTAATTAGTTCAATATATATTACACTAACACCTCTTTTTTCTAAAATTCTCCATATTATTTCTCTTGGAACTCTATCATAAGCTTTTTCTAAATCAATGAATATCATGTGTAAATCTTGCTTTTGCTCTCTATACTTTTCAATTAGTTGTCTGAGAAGATGTATAGCTTCTATTGTCGACCTTCCTGACATGAATCCAAATTGATTTTCGAGAACCATGGTCTCCTTCCTTAATCTTTTTTCTATTACTTTTTCCCAAAGTTTCATGGTATGACTCATTAGTTTAATACCCCTATAGTTTTCACAAGTTTGTATGTCTCCCTTATTCTTATATAAGGGAATTAGGATACTTACCCTCCATTGATCAGGCATCCTTTTTGTTTTCAATATCATGTTAAATAATTTTGTAAGTCATTCAATACCTTGTTTCCCTAGACACTTCCATACCTCTATCGGAATATCATCTGGTCCAACGGCTTTTCCATTTTGCATTCCATTTAAAACTTGTTCTACTTCTGAAATTTGAATTCTACGATAAAAATTTAAATTTCTATACTCATTTGACCTACTTAAATTACCTAAATTAAGTTGGTCTCCTAAACCTTCATTAAAAAGTTGATAAAAATATCTCTTCCATCGCTCTTTTATTTCTTCATCATTTACTAGTACCCTATTACATTCATCTTTAATACATCTTATTTGATTAAGATCTTTTGTCTTCCTCTCTCTCACTTTAGCTATTCTATAAATGTCTCTTTTCCCTTCTTTTGTATCTAATTTTCGATATAACCGTTCAAAAGTTTCAGTCTTAGCTTCATTCACTGCTTTCTTAGCTTATTTCTTGGCTATTGTATATTTTTTCAAATTTTCCTCATTTTTACAAATATTTAATTTCTTATATGCTATTCGTTTTTCCTTGACTTTCTCTTGCACTTTTTCATTCCACCACCAAGATTCTTTACTTGGTGGTGCATGTCCCTTTGACTCACCGAGTACACTCTTAGCTACTATTTTCAATTTTGATATCATCTTATCCCACGTCGTATTAGGGTCACTGTATATGTCATCTAATACTTGTACTCCTACCTTCTCTTTGAATATATTTAGTTTCTCATCCTTTAACTTCCACCACTTAATTCTAGGGGTCGTGTATATTTTCCTTCTATTAATACTATGTTTGAGGCGTATATTCAATACTACTAACCTATGTTGAGTAGTTAAACTTTCTTCAGGAATAACCTTACAATCTTTACAAATCTTTCTATCTCTCTTCCTAACCATAAGAAAGGCAATTTGTGATTTATTATTTCTACTTTTGAACGTGACTAAGTGTTCTTCTCTTTTCTTAAAAAATGTATTAGCTAGTATAAGATCATATGCTATTGCAAAATCCAATATAGTTTTACCTTCTCAATTTCTTGTTCCAAACCCATAACCCCCATGCACCCTCTCATATTCGTCATTTTTCACTCCGACATGCCCATTTAAATCACCTCCTATTAAAATCATCTCATTTGACGGAATATTTTGTAATACTTCATCCAAGTCCTCCCAAAATCTTAATTTGGTATTTTTCATCTAATCCTATTTGAGGTGCATATACACTAATTACGTTTATAGTTTCTTTCTCCACTACTATTTTGAGAGCTATAATTCTATCCCCCTTTCTAATTACTCCTATAACTTCATCCTTTAACGAACTATCAACAATAATACCCACTCCATTTCTTGTTTTACTCTTGCTTGTATACCATAACTTAAAACCCGAGTTCTCTATCATCTTTGCCTTCTCACCAACCCATTTTGTCTCTTGTACACATACAATATTAATTTTTCTTCTAATCATCGTATCTACTATCTCCATTGTTTTACCAGTGAGGGTTCCTATGTTCCATGTACCAAATCTTAGACTACTAGTTTTTCTATAATATTTGTTCTTACCCAACCTATGGTGTGAGAACTCTTGCTTATTTAACACTACACTCAAGTTCTCATGGAGATGTAGCGGTCCTTGCCGATACGTTGCAGTCGGACCCTGCAACGTGAACTCTAGCATATTTTTCACTACACCCGAGTTTTGAAAATGTAGCGGTCCTTGCCGAGACATTACAGTCGAACCCTGTAACGCGTTCCTTCCGGGGAACAACCTAGCATTAGCACAATAGTTTGATTGATCCATTCATTAAACATTTGCCTTAGTTTAACGCTGGCTGGCAACCTAACGCAACCCTCCTCCTTTATCCAGGCTTGGGACCGGCCACAATAAGGTTAACTTTCCAAACCTAAACATACTTACTCCAATTTCATCAACACAGCCTCTAGATAAACTAAATCTTTACTCACTACCCAATTTACAACAATTTCCATCGAAAACAGCAAGGGTAAACAGATCTTACTGACTAGATCTTCACCGACAGCCGTTTTCCCCCAATTGCCCTGTTCACCGAAAAAAAATCAAATCCCTAATTACAACACAGCCAACCTACAACATTCAACTCGTCTACAAATACATCAACATATCAATCCATAATATTAACTGTGAACATACCAATCAAACGATATGTATTTATAGACATTCAGATCTGAACTTACCAAACTTATCTACTCTTGCCCAGCTTCTTCATTTGCTTAGTATATCCAATCTGAATCTACCAGTTGAACTGCAACCCACACACGTAGGAATGGATCACAATCTCTGGCCATAACTCCTTGATACCAAATAAAAATCTGATCAGCACACCTAGCATTAACAATCCACAGCTATAGTGAGCAATCAAGGTTTACTAGCACTCAAGTGAAAATTGATAGAGATCAAGTAGCACTGCCTGCTCATCGTGGACAATGACATCACACGAAGGCGGCACTGACTGAAGGTGATCGAACGGAGAGGCAGATCACGGTAAGGAGGCGACACAAGTGCAAAACCTCCGACCACTTGCTTGGAGGAAGAAGACAAGCAACCCAGTGAAGCTACTCACCAACAATCCAGGCGGCGGCAGGAGCAGAGGCATCGACGTTGGTGGCAGAGGAATCGGGCAGAGGCTGGCCACGGATGGGGGCGGCGAGCGCGCAGAGGCCACAGCTTCTGTTGCGTGCGTGCGGCGCAGGGAAGAAGACGGCGGCGAGGAGGCGACAGACTGCGCGATGGCTTGAGATCGTGAGAAGATGAAGTGCGGCGGCAACCCTTTCGTGAGAAGGGCGATGACGACGAAATCGGGAAGAAGAGAGGTCAGGCGGCGAGCGAGTGGTGCGGAGAAACGAGGAGAAGGTTGGCTACGGCGATCGAAGGCGAGAACATTGCCAAGCCGAGCTCGGGCACGGAGGGTCGGCGATAGAAAGAGGTCTTCATAGGATTTGGGGGAGGAAATGATCGGGCAGAGAAAGAAACTCGAAGAAACGCCCGAGCGGAGAGGAACGGAAGAAACGCTCGGATTTAGCCAAACGGGTCGGATCGATTAACGGGTTGGGCTTTAACACCCTATAAGTCATTAACCCTAGATCCATTCAATTAATCCATACGATTTAAACTTAGGTTAGGTTTAAATTAATTCCTAACCATCCATCTTGAATTTAATTTGCCCCAAATAGGCTTTCCCAAAGCCTATTAAATCTTTCACCACAACTGTCATAAAAATTTCCATTTAAGTTTTAGGAAAATTTTTAAAAATTCCTGAAAAATTCAGGAGGGTATTTTTTCCTAATTAACAAGCATTATTTTATTTTATTTTAATTTTTTTCGGTATTTTACATGTGGAATTTTATGAGAGTTTTTAGAAATTTTTCTGGAATTGAATTGAATTCATATGATCGAATCGGAGAAGATTAAGGCTTAAATAGGTGATTGGGTTAGACTTGGGCTAGCTCAACCACCTAAAACATGCCCAATCGTTGACTCCTTAATGGCCAGCCATTTTTTTTCTTCACCCGATCGACATTTCCTTCTCCGCCCAATCCTCCTCTTCTATTCACATCCTCGATCCCGATTCATCTCCCTCTCTCGATCGCAAACCTACCCATCTTCCGCCGCACCTCATTTCTCCCTCCAAGCGCCAGCGGAGCGACTCGTCAGTCGCTAGGCCACTGACCATTGACAACATCGCGACGGATTACTCGTCGACCGTCGACTCGCCTCCACGTCGCTCGCCGCGCCGCTTGCCGCGCCACTAGCCGTCGCCATGAGAGAGATACTACCGCCCCGAGCCGGATCTCACTCTCCATTGCTCTCCGATCTTGCCGTCGTGGATTTGCTGCGAGCTCAAGCCAGCCGATCGCGTCTGCTTCCTTAATCCAATCCAAATCACCACGGTTGCACCTTCTTCCTTCCGATCTTGGCGGCAGCGAGCACCTCCGACCATCATCGACATCTCGCGAGGAGATTTTGAGTCCAAGAGGGAGCTACTGCTTCCTTCCTTCGATACTTCCCTCTCAACGGTTTATGGTTGTTGCCCCATCATAGCCGCTTGGATTCGTGTCAGTTGTATTGGTCGATAGCTACGATTGGCACAGGAAGGGTATGCCATTGTTGCAGCTTCCATTTCTAGTATTTCGAGATCTTTTCCTCTCTTGTCGAAATTTCTGTTGATGTGGATCGGATAGGTATTGCCGACAACCAACCATCTTACAATTTGGGATGTCCTAATTGATTCGATCATGATTCACAGGCTTAATGCATGTTGGTGGGTTGGGAGCTCAGATCTTCATATTAGTGTTGTGTGATGCTGATGCTTACCCTGTTCCAGCTTTGGGCGAGGTGAGTAAGGTTGGAATTGGACTGATGATACTTTGTGATTGAGTTAAGAGGCTGCTGTGATTTCTTAGCCATCTTGTTGTTTCCTAGGTTACAGATTGTGGTGTGTTTAGACAGGGATTTGGGCTATTTTGTGTGTAACAGGGATAAGGCAAGCCATTGTGGGGTTTGTCTTCAATTCAATTGATTGGACTTCGGTATGATTGAAGCAAGGAGCTGTGGTTGAATGAAGTGGTGTTAGGTAAGCTTGGATTTGAATAAATGATGGATGTGTGCTATGTTCTACAATTAATTGTTAGCTCAGTAAGTAATTGTTAATGAATTGTATAGGTGTAGCTTGTTATGTGATCGAGTTCACTAGTATGGACGAACGAGGTTAATTGATTCAGATTGGGTGCTATTAGGTGGACAAGGAGGTTGTGTTATTGAAGCGTAACCAGGTGAGTCTAGATCTTAATTCTTATGAACCTATGTTGACTGTAGATTGAGATGTTATTTAGTTAGCTTAATTAGCTATGATTAAATTGGTAGTTTGGTACTGTGATTAAGAGCTAATGGAAGAAACTTTTCAGTTAGTTTATGGGGATACGAAGTTGATGTAGGATAAAAATTTAATTCTAATATTGGAATTGATAGCACTGTTGAACTTATGAAGAACTTAGATATGTTCCTTGCTCTTTCTTGCCGGATTTTAAATTGTGAGAAACTCTTGGACGTAGAGATTTATTGGATACTCTACATATCAGGTGGGTAATTCCTACCCTGGTCAGGTAGTTTTAATGCATACAGATTTAGATGCATGATCATCTTATATGATCATGTTACCTTAACCCTGCTCTTATTATCTTATGCTTGAACTTATCGTTGGATGTATTTATGCTCAATTGTTGATATCACATATTCCCTATCATGATTTAGGAGTTATAGATGTGATGTAAATTGGTCTAGATATTTAGTAGGGTGTAAATGTTAGTACGGGTGATGACTATATTTATAAATTGGCAAAAAGGTTATCCGTGGGTAGGTAATGCCCTAAATGTAGGATTTATTTTCAATACCCTTATGTTGCATACTTGTTACAAACCATGTGTTGTGTAATGGTTAAGTGAAGGGTGATTAGTGTGTCGCTACGGACCGGTGGTCCCAGCTTGATATGATTAGTCGAGTACGACTCTTTATAGGATAGAGAGTACGTCGATCAGTTGAGTACGACTCTCTATTGGATAGAGAGTTATGATCAGTCGAGTACGACTCTCTACAGGATAGAGAGTACGTCGATTCAGTTGAGTACGACTCTCTATTGGATAGAGAGTTATGATCAGTTGAGTACGACTCTCTACAGGATAAAGAGTCCATTGATCAGTTGAGTATGACTCTCTGCAAGATAGAGAGTGCGTTAATCTAATTAGTATGACTTTCTGTAGAATAGAGAGTCTATGGTGGATGTATGTATGTGAGACATTGCATTCATGTCATTTGCATGCATGCTAGCGACGTGGTCTCCCTTGTGGTTGAGAGGGTCGCCAGTCATCTTGCCTCCCAGGTTACTCCCTGAGGAGTAACGGGTGTGAGGGCAGAGCATATGTTGTGTCGCACTCTACCACTATAGACGGTGGTAGTTGGAGTTGCGTGCAGTTGTCCTGGTGCATGGTACTCGACCACTCATTGGTAGTGTTAATTGGAGTGGCCAGCAGCAGGGACCCCCGTTGTGTAGCGAGATCTTTACGCTCATATGTTACTTGCTCATACTGTCCACTCGGCCACTCTAGAGCAGTGGTTGGTGTGAGTTGGGACAGGTGTTATGTTGTGTCATCTAAGCCACACTGGAGTCGTGGTAGCGAGTAGGGGTGAGCAGGCATGACCATGCATACTGCATTGCCGTATCTGATGGCGCTTTGCATATTACCATATATATATATATATATATATATATATATATGTTTATTGTGATGTTGCATTTGATTGTATTATGCTTGCTGCATTTGATTGTATATCATATTCATGCATGCTTCTTGCATATGTTATACGGTTGTGTCGGATACTGGTATATGTGTTGGACAGACCATTAGATACCTTGACCTGTAGCTTGAGTATATTGTGAGTTGATCTTACTCTTCCTGTTATATATATGTTGGATATATGTTCAGGTTGGATCAGAGTAGCGTAGCAAACTTCAGGTATGTCTATATTTTACCGAATTGAAATCGAAATCAAGGAACCGATAAACATGCCTATTTTTCATTATTATTAAAAAAATATTCTTTTGAAAAAAAAATATCTAAAGCATCCGAACCTATTTTCGATCCCAAAATACTCATACTTTATGTTATAATTAATAATTATGATCATAATTAGTAAATGACAGAGTACAAAAGCTTAACATAATTAAAATTATTATATATAGAATATTAATATATTAAAATATAATTAAAATTATTCCTATTAAAACCACTTTAATAGTATAGTACGGTGATAGTTATTACTGTTATAATATTAAAATAAAAAAAAAATATAATACGGTGCTCTTTTAATATCATTTTAAATGAAATATCCATTGAATTATAATAAAAATAAAGAGGCCCCTCGTACTGTGATTATGTGAAAACCATTTGAAGAATATGTTTAGAAAGAGACCTCAGTAGCTGAAACCAGGGTTGTAAACGAGTCAAGCCGAGTCAAACAGAGTCAAGCTTTGTAGTGTTCAGACTTGTTTGATAAGATAATCAAGTCGAGCCGAGCCAAGCCTAAAATTAATCAAGTTACTGAAAAATCTATTCAAGCTTGGCTTAGTATTTTTTTTTTTTTGAGCTTGAGCTTGGCTTGAGCTTGAATTGAACTTGACTTGTTTAATGGGTATCAAATTTGTTTAAATTTGATTTATTTAAATGTTATCAAGCTTTTAAGTCAATCTTGTTTGTTTATTTAAAATTTTACTAATTTAATTCTAATTGAAAAATGAGTATAAATAAATTCAAAAATAATTTTTAAAAGAGTATAATCATAAATCAGCTTGTTAATGTTCACAAATATTATTCACGAACACCGTTCACGAACACTGGTCACGAACATTAACAAGCCGAACACATACGTGTTCAAGCTTGTTTATTTAATTTATCAAGTTGTTCAAGCTTGTTTATTAATTGACTTTGATGCATATTGAACGAATGTAAACGAACTCTTACCGAGTCGAACACCAAACTCGTTCATGAACGCTTGGTTCATTTACAGCTGAAACACAAAAAAACAAACAAAAAAAACATTTCTTTATTTGCTTTTGCAAGGGTTGATGACGATACTCTTACCCGTTTGTTATCGGTGTTGAAGACGCTCCCGGCATGTAAATCCTATTACGATTCACGATTAAATCTGCAGTATGGTTCGTAAAAATCTGAGAATTACCGATTTATAATTTAGAATCATCAATTTATAATTCAAAATTATTATTATTTATTTAAAAAAAAATAAATAATAAAAAAATTATATTTATTTAAGTCGTTTATGTATTCACTTAGAATTTAAAGGAATCAAAGTCATTTCTATTTTCTATTTCGTAGTTGTAGTTCATTCAGTATCGAATTTCTTTGTTTCGTCTTTAGAAAATTATATTTCTTATATTTTTTTCTATTTGTGTCCAATCATCAAGAATATTTGTGCTTTTAAAGAATTGGAATACAAAGTACAATGTCATTAGTCCAATATATTCCTTTCAGAATTGAATATTTATTTCACGACGACGATTAACCCCTTATAAACTAAAATTTCTTTTACAACGATGAAGATGATAGAAAAACTTTGAGTCTTTTGCGACTATCATCATAAAATATCGAAATTTACTTCACTATCTGTACCACTAAAATAAAAATAAGTCATCAAACAATTCTCAAATTTATATTTGGAATTTGAGGATCTTAATGGATGTTCCATCCGTTATTTTAATAAAAATGATACTTTAAGTTTTTGTTGGGGGTTTTTGTTGATAACCTTGTTAGGTTATCAACAAAAATCTTGTTTGGTTTAGGTTATAAACAATTACCAAGTAATTGTTCATTACCTGGTTATGGACAAAAACCTTTTTAGGGGGAATAAGAGAACCTTGGAGAACCAAGGTTTTTATTAATTCTCGGGGTTAAGGAAAAAAATTTCCAATATTACCCCTAGCAATATATTAAATGTCAATTTGTCAAAACTGCCATCGCCGTCGCCATCACCATCGCCGCCGCCACGCTGCCGCCCTCACCGCGCCGCCACCACCGTCGCCGCCGTGGCCCCTCCGCCGCCTCCGCCCATTGTCGGCCGGCCGCCACCGCCCGTCGCCGAGCAACGATCACCGCCAACTGCCGTCGATCGTCGCTCGGCCAATCGCCACCGCCGTCGATCGATCGCCCATCGTTGTCGTCACGGGTCGATCGATCGTCATTGCTGCTGCCGATCGATCGACCACCGCTGCCGTCGATCGGCCGATCAACCGCCACGGTCACGGCCGCCGTCACCGCCCGCCTACGGTCACCGCTGGCCGGGTCCGATCGCGTCGTCATCGCTGCCGATCGATCATTGTCGATCACCGCCGTCGTCGCCGATCGGCATGCTCGTGGCCGATCACTGCCGTCATCATTAATATTTCTATCGTCGTCGTCAAATTGATTGAGCAAAAGACAAAAGATAATTTAGTAAAATGTTAAACTAAGTTATATATTAAAATCTCCAACCAAATAAGGTTTTTATCAAAGGTTATACTTTATTCCAAGGTTATGTTTTATTCCCTGGTAATCACATAGCCAAGGTTATGTATGATTACTTGAACCAAACGCACCCTTAGGTTTTTGTTGATAACCTTGTTAGGTTATCAACAAAAATCTTATTTGGTTTAGATTATGAATAATTACCTGATTATGAACAAAAACATTTTTAGGGAGAATCGGAAAACCTTGGAGAACTAAGGTTTTTGTTGATTCCTGGGGTTAAGGAAATTTTTTTCGATATTACCCCTAGCAATATATTAAATGTCAATTTGTCAAAATTCAATCGACTTGTCGTTCGTCGTCGGTCGCCGCCCGTCGCCGACGCCCGTCGTCGGTCACCACCCGTCACTGGTCGGCACCGCCGCGGCTGTCATCGCCGCCCATCGCCGTCGCCGCCCGTCGTTGGCCAGTGCCGCCACGACCATCATCGCCGCCCGTCGTTGTCGTCGCCCGTTGCCACCCGCCGTCGCCGCCGCCCATCGCCCTCTGTCGCCGCCGCCGCCATCGCCGTGGCCGATCGATGGCCGCCGTTGTTGTTGCGATCGACGGCCGTCGGCCGTCGCCCAACTAGTCGTCGCCGTCGCCCGTCGCCGACCAACGGTCGTCGCCGACCATCGCCCAGCCAGTCACCATCGTCGTCGGTTGACCGATCGTCGTTGCCATCGCCAATCGGTCGACCATCACATCGCCGTCATCGACGGCCGATCGTCCGCTGTCGGCCACCACCGCCATTGTCGGTCGGTCGAGCATTGCACGTGATCATCGTCGTCATGTCATTAATATTTACTATCGTCGAATTAATTGAGCAAAAGATAAAGGATAATTTAGTAAAATATTAAACTAAGTTATATATTAAAACCTCCAACCAAACAAAGTTTTTATCAAAGATTATACTTTATTTCAAGGTTATATTTTATTCCTTGGTAATCACATAACCAAAATTATGTATGATTATTTGAATCAAACGCACCCTTAATATTTTGGAGTTATGATAATCCATATTTTAAATTATTTTCTTTATATATTTTATATAAAATATTTTTCGTATTTTACCCTACAATAGCAGTAGTAGCAGGACCAAGAAAAAATTGTTTTTATTGAAATTAAAACATCATAATACATAAGTAAAGAATTTTGCAATTTGGAAGTTTCGATACTTTCTTATAGGTTGGTTGTCGAAAATTAATTTTGTTAATCATCAATGAATTGAATCTCCTCGGACTTGATATCAACATTTGGGATGAAGGCCTCCTTGCCCCTCCGAGATTGAGATAAACCACCTTTTATTAAAATCAAAGTTAGAAAATCAAAGTATATTGAAATTAAAGATTTGAAAGTGCTTGAAATAATAAAATTGCTAGAGAATAATAGAGAAGATATGATTAAAATGATGAAATGAGTTTCTATATTTAGAGTTTGGAGTATGACATATATTAAATTGTAGTCATTGATAAACAAACGATCAAATAATTTCGATCATTAAAAAAAATCTATTTTAGCAGTTGGAATCGATGGTTCCAACGATAAAAATCTAAAAAAAACACTAAACCGACGATTGGAATTGTCGATTCAATGGGTCTAGATCGGCAGAATCGGAACCGACCTGACTCTTGATGGGTCGATTCCGATTTCAATCCGATAATCTAAGTCAATAAGTAACCGGTCCATTGATCCAATTAGAGTTGTCAAACGGATCAACCCATAGCGAGCAGATCAACCCGTCATAAAACCCAACATTTAGCGGGAAGGGGCGGACCGGCCTATCATTTCGACAGTTTGAGAAATCTTCAACCCAACCCAAGACGGATTATAGATTAAACGGACCAATCCATGGACTACGACTTTGCTATATATCAATTTGTTCTAATCAAATTTGATTTATGACCATTTGATCCTTTGTAATGTGTAAGGAATCCATCTTGATATTCACTCAGATCTTCCAAGGTGTGTTGCTTATTTGATGTTTTATTTGTCTTCCTTCCTTCCTTCCAATCTCTCACTAGCTGTTTTCTAAATGAAACTTCTCTCAATCTCTCTTCTCTATCAATCTCAATGGCATTCTCAATAAATGACTTCAGGGGTATTGTCCCACTCTCTATAATTGGGTTCGAGGGGTATGAGAAACTTTTATAGATCTCCTTCTCTCAAGTATCCATCTTTGTTGACCCTCGACTACAAAAAAAAAAGAAGAGTGTTTTAGTGACAAAATTTATTCGTTGCTAATATGAACGATTTTTGTCACAAAAATCGAAGTCGTTGCAAATTAGCAATGAGTTGCAACGGAAAAATAATTTATCGCAAATTTAGCAACAAATTATAAATTCATCGTAGATTTTGTAACAAAAATAAATTTGTCATTATATCCGTCACAATATTTGTGACAAATATAATTTTCATCGCCAAATCTACGACAAAAATACTAAATTAGTCGCAGATTTTGTGACGAAAATTCAATTTGTCACAAATGTTGCTTCAAAATTGTGACGAATTAATTTTCGGTCACAGAATCTGCGATGAATTTTAAATTCGTCGTAGATTTTGTGACAAAAGTTAAATTTAGTGCAAAATCTGTGACAAATATAAAATTCATTGCAAATTTGCAATGAATTATGCGATAAAAAATGTTCGTCGCAAGCTGTCCTTTAATTTCCAGTGCTCCCTTTCCTCGCTCATGACTTCCTCCGCCTTCTCTCTCTCTCTCTAAATATGGCCATCCACCTTCAGAAAAAGAATGGATCGGTGTTGGTATGTCTTCGACCGTGCTCCCTCTCTCTATATACAGCGGTGGATCATCGGATCCGTGCAAATCCAATGGAGGATCGTCAGATCTGTGCAGATCCGACGGAGGATCGCTGGATCTGCGTCGATACTAGGGGGGATTGCCAGATCCGACAGCGGATCACCGGATGTTGGGCAAAACTCCGGATCTGATGTTCACAACATCGAGGGCGAATACTTCACACAACCACAGCGAAAATAATAATTATAGCAGATCCCACCAGAGATCCATGCAAAACTATATAAATCATTTTCTTTAATCTAGTCTAGATGTTATCTAGAGGAGGAATATACCTTCGGTGCGTGCCCTTCGCAATCCCGCTTTTCCAAACGCTGTCGAATCTCAATACGGTAAGAGTAACCGTATATCTATGGTATCCACATTGACACTCACACTAGCTTTGGAGTCACGTTGTGCTAGCAACCTCTAGCAAAATGCCAAGAACTCTTTTGGAAGAAGAAGGAGAGGAAGGAGGAGACGAGAGAACTCTTTCTCTTGACCCTTTTTGGCTTGCATGCCCAAACACCAAAAGCCACACCACAAAATGTCATACACGTTGAACACCAAAAAGAGCCATTTAATCCCATAGCCATCAATGTCATTATCTCCCATTAATAAATCTCTTAATACCAAGACTCTTGGTATTCCCTTCTTTAATTCTCATCATGAATATCAAGCCCCTTGGTATTCATATGCATGATTAATCAAATTAATCATGCATGATGATGAATCATTTTCCATGGTTCAACTTAAGTCTAACTCAAGTTTAACTAGTTTGAGTCTAACTCAAATCTTGGTCATATGCTCAATTGTCCTCTTAATCCAACTAAAAGAAACTATCTCCAAAATAGAATGTCATTTGTGTGTGACCCTATAGGCTCTTGTAACATTGGTAATGTATCTAAAACCCTTTTAGATACATAAGCAATGAGCGGCATCTAGCAATACATCATTGCTACCCAAGTTACAAGATCATCGAGATCCGATAACTTTTTCGTGACTATTATCATGTATGACGATGTCCTTCTATCTCTGATATCTTAGATCGATCAATGAGGCATAGACCGTGTCATCCCCTTATCGATCTTTATGTTTCTTGATCCCCAAGTAGAGACACTCAAATAAATGAGCTCAATATCTCATATTGACTCATTTGAGCATGACCATGCATTTCGTGGTCCTACTCTATCAATAGGCCAAAGATATCACTCTTGTCATATAGGAGAGATAGATCACATCTACATCACTCATATCCCTCTGCATAATTTATTATATACCCAGTGATCGCCGTTATAGTCACCCTATTACAGTGTGACGTTAGATGATACCAAAGTACATAACTCCTTATGTAGGGAACCATAGTGACTTCAGGTCTAAGGACTATTCATACCAATAGTCACATGAGAAAGTATATGACACTCATATAACGATCCATGATACTTTCTCATGGCGGGTCAATTCAGTATATATATTCTCCAATATATATACTCATGTGTCAATATAATATCACATATCCATAACTTGTGAGATCAAGTCATCCATTGACCTACATGCTAGTCTCAATGTATTAATATTGCCCTTGTATATTAATATCTAACTAGGAATATTAAGAATAGTATTCTCTACAGCTTCTCATAATCAATTCTACCAATTGATAAACTGTAGATTAGAACCTACTATTCAAGGGCATTATTATATTTATTTTAGCTGGCACATGCATAAAGTAAATATAATAAACAATCCTTGTCTTTTATTAATGAAATATGATACACATGATCCCTAATCAATCATCTCATGATTGACACTAAGGGCTGACACTAACACCGGATCCAATAGCAGATCGCTAGATTTTTGCAGATCCGACAGCGGATCTTCGGATCTACACATATCCGACGGATCTACGCAGATCCGATGGTGGATCGTCAGATCTACACAGATTCGACGATGGATCCTCGGATTTGCGTAGATTCGACGATGGATCGCCGGATCTACTCAGATCCGATGACAAATCGCCTGATCTGCACAAATCCGACGATCTGCGAAGATCTTGCCATCTGTAAAGATCCGACGATTTGTGAAGATCTGATGATCTGTGCAGATCCGACAATCTGCGCAAATCCAGCGATTTGTGCAGATCCAACCATCTGCACATATCCGACAGTGGATCATCGGATCTACGCAGATCGGGCAGTGGATCGCCGGATCTACACAGATCCAGCAATATACGCCGAATCTACGTAGAACAGATGATGGATCGCCGAATCCAGCTCAATGAACCATCGGCTCCGACGGATCGACGGTGGCATTGACCCAAGCGGACAGTCACCAACCATCGCGCATCTAACAACCAAGGATGGCCCCTGTCGGAGCGTACCCGTGCACCGACGAGGGACCTTGTTGCCTAACGGAAACCCCCTGCTGGGCCAGCAATGCCCATTGCGTGCTCACAGGCTGCATGGGTCAAGTTCTTAGTGGTGGGCAGCGTGGGGCTCTCTCGCCTTCACCATTCTAAGGTATTTCACAGTCATCTTGTCACGGTCGTGTTGTCCCCCTTTAGTAGTTTATATAAAATGTAAAAAATTTAAATTTTTATCTTCTAAATGTTTAATTTATGACATGGTTTTTTGTCTTTGATCAGGTGATCGACACGTATACAAACGATTACTACTACGCTCATAATATAATGCTCGCCTACAAGTTTCCTCTCTACAACTTTGAATAATGTCTAGTAACATGACATGATTAGGATCTGTCATGTCTTCTAACTTATTGTGTCATTCAGAATTGACATCTGTGGTTCATGTGTTCATTAACTTATCTTTGGGTTGTATTCCGCACTATCTTGCTCATTGATCGCTTAGAGTTGATATTTGTCGAGCAAGTCAACCTGATATTATGCAACCAGTCTATTGCCTAAATAAGTTGCATGCTTTAGTCGTCGACTCTATGTCTTCTTTCAAGTCACTGCTAAGTGATTCATCCATGTCTATTTTAGCATCCATGTCGCTTGTAAAATAGACAAGGATGAATTCCTTAGCAGTGGCTAGGAAGATGTCACAAAGTTGACGATTAAAGCATGCGGCTTTTTAAAGCAGTAGACTGGTTGCATAATATCAGGTTGGCTTGTCTGACAAATATTGACTCTAAGCGATAGAAGAGCAAGATAGTACAGAAAAAAATCCAAAGATAAGTTAATGAACATACAATCTACGGATGTTAATTCCGGACGACATAGTAAGTTAGAACACATGATAGATCCTCTTGGTCTCTAAAAGTCGATGCCTATGTCGTTGTGATAATGGTGGTTAATGTTTGAAATTTTTTATCTAAATATATAGATCTAGTCGACTGATTGTTCGAATGTGGATGTATATGCACATTTATACTAGGATTGTGAAACCTAAAAAATTGTAGCAAGAAGTGACGATGAAGATGAAGATCCTCCACGATTTCCTCATACTGATGCAAATGACGATAAAGATGATTTTTTTGATGATGGTGTGGTTACTTGTGTGCTAGTATTAATTAAGTTTAATATGTACAATGAATGATTTGTTATCTATAATGTTTGGAGTTTGATACGTGATATATTTGATATTGTTATATGTCAAAATTGTATTGAATAATTTTATATGACTTTTAGTTATAAATTTATAAAAACAAATCGAAATAGCTAGTTATATCGTAATATTTTTTTCTTTATTTTACAGTTTTGCGGCGAAAATAATTTTCGTCGCAAAATCAGCGACAAAAAAATATTTCATAGCAGATTTGGCGATGAAAAAACAATTTCGCCACAAATTTTAGCTACTATAGAATCTCCAGTCGACTGATGATTACACCAGCTGACTGATTCTAAGTCGATCAAAATACGATAGCCAGTAATCGACTGGCGATTAAGGGCAATCAACTGGTACTACTGTATCATGTCATAAAATATTTTTTAGTTGACTGACTAGTCAGATAAAGCTTGCCAATCGACTGATGTAAAGTTTCAGTTGACTGGTTGTCCAAAAATGGTTTATGCGACAGAATTCAAATCCGTCGCAAAACTATGATGATTTTAATATTTGTTGCAAAATTTTGCAATGATTTCTATTTTCGTCGCAAAATTTCCAACGAATTGGTAATTCGTTGCAAAATATGTGATAAATTTGACAACGAAAAAAATTTATTGGAAATTTTAAATTATTTAGGGAAAAAATACAGTAAATTTTTCAACAAATTTATTGTTTCGTAGCTAAATTTGTGACAAAAATCAAATTCGTCATAGAATTTACAATGATTTTTTTCGTCGGACATCTACGATGAATTTATTATTCGTCGTAGATCCGTGACGAATTTACCAACGAACTAGAAATTGTTGCAGAACTCCCCTAATTACAATTGCCCCTCCTCTTCTCTTCTTGCACTCGCGAACCCCTCGCCCATGTACGAACGTTCCTCCTCTCTCATCGATGTTCACCGCCAGATCTACGACACTTGGTGCGTGTGCAGCGGCGATCGCGATGGGGCGGCACCGCCGTGCGCGTCGTCGCGACATCTTGGCGACTCGTGTGTCATCGCGTGGCAGGGATGCCCTTGTCGTGCGCGTCGTCGCACGGGAGGGACGACCCTGCCACGCACGTCATCGCGCAACAGGGGAGACGACCTTGTCGTGCGCGTTGTCGTGCAACAGGGACAACCCTGCCGAGAAGCGCGCAGTAGGGACAACCCTACCCCCTGCATCATCGCGCAGCATGGAAAGCCTTGCTGTGTGAGCCCTGTCGCACAGGCATGGTAGGGGAGACTCTCCTGTCGCATTGCGTCATTTCGTTTAGCCAAGGGGCGCCAGATGTCCTTGGGGAGGGGTGACTACTGCCTCCTAAAGCTAGCTGTTGCATAATAAATCACCTGGATCACCGTCCACATAGAGGGCCCTTCCAACCTAAAGAATAATGCTATTATGATATTAGTGAGTGAAAGTTACTAAGAATCTTCTGTGGGGTCTTCTAGGTGTCTTGGTTTGTTATGTTGCGTAATAAACTCTCATGATAAAGCATAATAGGGAGCACCTTCCCCCCTTTCTTTACCCTCACCTTACCATTGAGCCTTTATTTTCCTTGGTCACTTCTTCTTATCCCTATCCCAACTTTGCTCTATTTCCTGAGTTGCCCTGTTACTAACTTGACTCATTTTCCCGACTTATTTTTCTACATCATTCTAGTTGTTTAAGCCGAGGTGCATATAACTCAACTCGACTCTCCGAGTTGCTATTTGACCTTGTTTTGGCCATCGGACATATACACTTATAACCCACCTTGACATCCCAAGTTGGCACCCTCTCAACCTGACTCACTTTCCCAAGTCACCACCTCACCGACTCGGCCTATTTCCCGAGTCAGATCTTGCGGGACTAGATCATATATCCAACATTATGATCATTCTCTCAAATTTCATCATACCAATCATAATTTCTTTTTCTAGCTCCTAAGTCATATTATAATAATATCAGTTATTATATTTAATTTCTGTTTTTACTAGATTAGATTTTTATGCATTCTTCTAATAAATAATAGACTTTATTATTATATTTTAAGAAAATAATCATATTAATAATAATTCTGAACCAATATATTTTAATTAAAATAAAAAATTATAAATTTATAATAAAAATTTTAATAGGTGATTAATTATGACATTTTTATGTTGATAGATAATATTAGTCGTAGTGGTCGAGTTAGTTTATCGAGATTAATATTTACAAATTAAAAAAATAATTAATGATTGATATTATGAGACAAAATCTTAAATCAGTTCAATAGATCTTTTTTCAACCCAATAGATCTGATCCAATAGTTCTTATATTATATTAGGGGAAGACCCATATATTACAAGAATCCGCAGATATGAAATTCGATTATCCTTTATAAACATCATATGCAATTCTTAATTCTTTCCTCATTTCATTTAATTTATTCTTTTCCGTGGAATTTGATTAATTCTCGACAAATCTTTTCCATGAAAATTTAATTA
This sequence comes from Wurfbainia villosa, assembly GCA_025175895.1. Lineage (NCBI taxonomy): Eukaryota > Viridiplantae > Streptophyta > Magnoliopsida > Zingiberales > Zingiberaceae > Wurfbainia > Wurfbainia villosa. The sequence goes on from CM045992.1 coordinate 3,958,090, forward strand.
TATCATGAGAGGGAATTTAATTTTGAATGACGGGATAAATTATTTAGGCATTATTTTGACATCGGAGTCGGTCCACCTTATTTTAAAGTTCTGGACGAAACCTAGTTGGATTCTTATCCATAATGAATTTTAACATAAAAATTTTTTTGGCCCTAAATAAAAACCTTGATAATATTAAAAACTTGTGGGTCTTGGGCGATCGCTCCAATTGACCTGGCTCAGAGCCGGCTCTGTTTGACGCTATGTGAGAATTAAGCTAATACGTTGAGCAGAGTATCCATGAGTGGCAAGAAGAAGAGAAAAATCGCTATCACAAGAAAGTCTAGATGGTTAGCACGATGATAGACTTATTACAATGTGCAAAGATTGATTTTTGAAGGCTATAAAATATTTCAGAGATTCTCATGGAAAAGATCGGGTGGCTAATGCAATGACAAATTTATTGTAATGAGCAAAGATCGATTTCTAGAGTCTAGAAAGCTTTTCGAGAATGTTTGTCTCTCGCCATGTTAGTGCTCGATCGGGTGAAGCCCCGTGATTTATCTTTTTTGTAATGAATATAAAGTCGACCAATATGGATGTTTGGGTGAACAGAAAAAAAGCTCTTGGATGATGTCAATTGTTTCTTTTTTTCTACGACTTTAATTCTTAGGGCTAGTTTAATTAGTAAGTACAAAGGATAATGTCTGAAGTGGACTAAGATCGATTCTTGAGGATTTCATCACTCTGAATTATGAAAATTTGCCTTTGTGCTTGTCAATTGAGATCCCATTGAACCCTCTTCCAATGGCGTGGGACAATCATGGGGTCGCGTGATGATTTTCACTTTTTTTCTTGTGATTTTAGCGTGGACTCTAAACGCCCAATCAAAACACAAAATGTGGATAGTTGAAATTCAAATTATTTAACCTTGACCTCAACTTCCGTACGGAGGACGCCTCTAAATCTACTTTTTTTTTTTAGAAAAGTGACGTCGAACTCCGCAAATAACTCTTGTTGATACCTCAGGAGGTCAGGCATGACTTGCACTTCGAAAGGTTGGACGTGTGTGACTTGTGCTTCGGGAGGTCGGACGTGACTATCCCCTCGAGAGGTTGAATGTCTAGGCGAACGACACTCCTGACCTAAAAGGATTCGAGACAAGTGAAAAAGAGAGGGTCAAAGAATATCTCGGTGAAACCCCTCCGACGCTCAAATAAAGAGTGGAAGAAATAAGGAAAGCAAAATGAAGAAATGAGAGTTTTAGAATATATTCCTTGCTCTTTTTTTCCTTCTCCCCTTCACTTTTATAGGGAGAGAGAAAATCCATGGGTCTTGCCCTGGATGTGTCTTTATGAAGAAAGAACGTGGAGAGATGTGAAGAGACATGTAGACGTGGCTTTATTTGTCAGAGTAACCATTAAGCTACGATCAACACCATGACGGTACTACCCTTTTGTCAACATTGACTTTTTCTTCTCTCTTTTGCATGCAACTCTTCTCTTTTGTCTTAAATTATTTTTTTTCCATTTGATATTGATAGTGGTAAAAACTAGTGTCATATCGTGGTACTGATCTCTAAGAGATTAGCATCATGTGATCACACATGATGGTGATGGTCTCTTAGAGATCGACATCATGCGTGGTGTTGATCTCTAAGAGACCAACACCACCGTGGTGTCGGTCTCTTAGAGATCAACACCACACTATTAATTGTGAGCATTGGTATGTTAAATTGTGATGTTTTTTTTAAATAGTAAAAAAGAACATATTTGGAATTTTGAGTGCGATAGAAATTCATAGGAGTCGGAATGGATCCGATCGGAGTCCTTTAGAACCATCAATGAGTTTTAACTGAAACTCATTGATGGGTTTATGAGATTTGGATTTTTGAAAAGTTAATATATAATGAAAAAATATAGTGCAGTGAAGGTATTTATGATGTCCATGTCTAATTCCGATATCTCTCTAATAAATTATGTGTATTGAAGAGGACTGAGATTCTCTCTGGCCGCAACAGTAAATAGTAATATGAGGACAAGAGATTTAACATGGTTCGGAATTCAAATTCCTACTCCACAAATGAGCTCTAGAGTGAGCTTTGGCGCTAGATACCTTCACTACAATCTCTCCTTCTCGAAAGCACTTCCGGAGGTGGAGAAACCTCTTTACAGATAAAAGCTTATACAAAGTAAAAGAAATAATACACAGATGGTTCTCCATCAATCTTGTCCTATCAAGGAGGCTCCCTTTCTTTGCCGATTAGCCTTCCGATCCTCCTCTTAGAATCTGTATCTCAGGATTAAGAAGAAGAAGAAGAACACTGGTGTCCTCCCCTCAGAAACTGTAAGTGTAAATAGAAAAAATCCTCCTCCCCTCTTTCGCCTTTCTTTCTTTTTATATTTGCTGCCCCTAGGGCCAACTGTAGTATAACAAACCACTTGGATCGTCGTCCAGTGGAGGGTCATGTAAGTTTGAGGAATCGTATTGTTATGTCGTTAGAGAGTATGCACCATTAGGCATCTTTTGTGGGGCCTCCGAGGTGTCTTGGTTGGTTACGATATATAACAAACTCCTAGGAGAACGTGTCGTGGGGTCCTCCCTTTCCTCCATTTTACTCCTACGTCATCCCTTCAATTAAACCTACCTCCTAATTCTCTGACTCAACCCTTCCTCTCGAGTCACCATTTCTCTAGTTCGACTCACTTCCCTGAGTCACTATTCGACTTCCTTCTATGCCTTAAGCCGATGTACTTCTAACTCAACCCGGCTCCCCGAGTTGCAGTCTCCTCAGCTCAGCTTAACCTTCCAAACCAAGTTCCACTTGACTCGAATATATATCCCGAGCTATAGTCTTATTCATCTGATCTTACCCTCCGGATTATAACCCTCCATTCTTTTTTCCTCTATTCCCTAAGTTGAGTTATAACGGTATCATTAACCACCTCTCAAAATAGTCAGACTAATCATTTCGTCTGACTTTTAAAGTTATGAGTTCCCCCTCATCGCGCTTCTTCTCCACCTCGATGGTGACCTAATCAATTCTTGATTCCTTACGGGTTCTACCTAGCTTATTGGGTCGAGATCCCTCTGTTCATTACCCATTTTAAGCGTACTAATCATCTCACTGGGCTAATGGGCCCCACTTTCCCATCTTATCAGTGTATTTAAAAGCTAAAACCCTCTGAATCCCTACTTTTGTATGGTAACTTTGTCTTTCTCAATTCCGACTCTTCCTCTCCCTTCCGATGACTTTCGCCAACGAACGGTTTGCACCTAAGCCCTCAACATCTAGAAGTCTTATTTCTTCTAACAACCACAAGTAAGTGACACCTTGCTTCTCTTGTTATGGCTCCTTCCTCGAAAATTCCTAGCTCGACCCCTTCATATGAGGGCACTCCTTCTCTCATAAATACTCGCCACTTCTTTTGCGATGTTAGGGTATGGATCCATCTATTAAATGTGCTTACACATCACCCTTCACTGGCCGCATCCCCCCCCCCCCCCCATTGCTTCTTCCTAGATCAATTAGAGAATGACCTTTGACTTCCCGTACCCCTATTCATTTTAAGCTTTTAGATTTATATAAAATAACTATCAATCAACTAGCCCCCAATGCTTTTTGACTATTGGAGGACACCGTGATAGTTTTTAAGCATTTAGGACTCCCTTTATCCCCTCTGATATTTCACTGTCTCTTCCAATTAAAGTCTTCGAAAATAGGTATTTTTTACTTCGTCAGTCGTTCTGACTGTCAATTCCTTACTAACAAGTCTTCCTCCCATAAAGATTAGAGGGAGTTATATTTTTTTGCTCGACTTTCTACCCCTCTTTCCCACTCTGAAACTTGGAAGACAACCATTCTAGATCTGCCCCCTTTCAAGACTGTCGACTCCAATGCCCCTTTACCGAAATTCACAGGGTGCTGAAATACCACCATTATAATTCAAACCTCCTATTAGATACCCACCTTTTGAGTCACTACGAATTATCCTCCTTCCACCTGAATGATCCTATTGTGATAGGTAAGATATTGCCAGAAACTTTTTGAATTATATAATCCTTTAATATTGCTTAATGTTTTTTAATATTTTGTATTGTTGTTTGTTATTCTGTATATGTTGTGTTGCAGATGACTTAATACAAAGGGTCATGGTGAGCGCAGAGAAGGCCATAGATGAAAAGGCCAAGGGAAAGCGCACAAGGGGAAAATCCCCTACATCCCCTTTCTCCCCTCCTAAAAAACTTCGTCATCGTAAGTTTCTCCCTCTCAATCTCCTAGCCCTCCCCCTATCTAGCATCGTCGATGTTGATGCCTTTCTAATCCTAACCCATCTGAGGAGGACTTCATCCTTTTCGATGACTCTCCTCTCATATAGGAAGAGAATTCTCCCACTTTACCTTCTTCTCCAATTCCCTCTCCCCCAAGTGTGAATATTGACATTCCTATATCTTCTCCACCCTTGACTTCAACCTTGGAAATACCACCTACCACTTCCTCTCCTTTGGCTCCATTCCCCCCGAGCCTTCCTCTCTTGGGGATGAGCCCCCTCTTTCAATGGGGAATATCCTCCCCCTCATACCCCTGACCACCACGCTTAGGTCGGTTCTTAGACTCCGTATTTCCCAAGAAGTAAAACTATTCAATCAGTCGAGAGTACATGGCCCTTTTAAATGCCTTCCGACAAAATTATCAGAGGTATTATCCTTTTCTTCACCACACTTAAACCATCTTAATATGTATTTCTAAGATATACCTTCTTCCTACCTAGGCAGCAACTCAGGGAGCCTGTGTAGGAATCCTTGTCTAAGGCTGTGATATTTTTCCTTGTCTATACATATCTGTGTGTCACCTCTACAAGTCAGAACCCATTGACATTGAGGCAGTTGGCTCAATCCTCACATTGGTTCAAGAAGTTATTGGCCTTTGGTTGCACCATCCAAGATGTTTGGTTAGCTATGGCATTACAAAATAATGCATTACAAACTAACTCATTTTAGGGTGGTATTTGTGAGTAGCAGACTTGTTGTGCAAGAATATTTTGCTCATTTTTCGACCCTGTTATCTTTCTCCACATACAAATTTGATGCTCACAAGAAGTGCAATGTTGCAGGCAGTGAAAACATCATCCTATCTAGATTTGGGAGTCCTTCCACTGCCTGAAAAGGGGATATTGTGGGAAGACATCTATTTTTATTTTTTATTTTTTGCTTGCATTTATTCTAATCTCACTGTAAATATCCATGATTGCTTGGCCAACTGAATTTTCTTGTTGCCTAGGGAGTGCATGTCCAATGAAACCCAGGTGAAAACAAGCTGAAGGAGACATGGAGTTGGGAAAAATTGTTCTCCTAGACGAACATATCTTTAAGTAACTGTACAATATGGTCCGTGTTGTGATCTCGATGATATTATTAGAAACACCCAATTCATTGTTGTTAATATCTTGTAAATTTTATACCGATGATAGTTTGATGTTCTGTTTTGAAACATTTCTTTATTGCTAAGGAATGTTCCTATTAATGTACATTATATAAAAGTTCTTCAACAATTACTGGAATGATATTACATTAACTTGGTTAAGCCTATTATTATTGATAAATTTGATTATGCCATTTTCTATATACCTTATTTGTGTATGCTTTTCAAGGTTAAGTTTTCTGATTTATTCTGAAGGCTATTATACCTGAAAATGATCCAAATCAGATTTGACCGAGTCTAAACAAGTTAGATTCAGGTAGTGGTAGCACTGGTGTCTATGTTTACTGGTTATGAACAGCACTGGTACTTGAGCATATTGTTCACCGTTCAATCTACCCTTTTTTGATCTTCTACTACTTTTAGAGAGGCGATCTGAAGTTTTTGATGATTCTCGGATGGAGAATATGGCAACAACTTCCTCTTGTACCTCAATGTCAGGTGATGTTAGATACCTTGAGCAAGGTAAGACAATTGGAGATTTGGCAAAAGACTCGAGATTGATTAGTGGTGCTCAGGAGCTATTGTGCTAACTGAGAACTCTTGGAGAGACGGTTACTGGCTTTCCTGTTCATATAGGTGTCAGGTATGGTGGAGTATGATAAAGAAAAATTTTGCATTTAATTGCACGCCTAAGCACTTGTTATTTTCAATGAGCAGGAGGCACTGGAAGTTTACCTGAAACTTTCAGAAAAGCAGTTTAATACTGGATGGGTGCTATCCCAGGTCAGGTGCTTTTCCTTTGCAGAAGATGGTTTGCTTGTTTTTTCTTTAGCTTTTTTTATGTTTCTAATATATGATTACTTTCTTGCTTAAAATTTCACAATTTGTTTCAAGAAAAATTGGTTTACAAAAAGGAATCCCAAAGTAAATGGCTTGTTCTCAAGTATATCCGTTTTCGTTGAATGATTCAATGGCTAAATATAATGCATTAAAACCAAAATATATTTTAGGTCATTGGGTGTTCAGAATTAATATTAATGTGCCAAAGTTTATTTATTTATGATAGTGCAAGCGCTATTCAAACCATTTTCTTCAAAGAAAATGGATCAGAACATTAAACATGTTACTGTCAAAGCGTCCCGGAAAATTGGATTTGCTTAGAGAAGAATTTAAATTACCAACTTGAAGATTTGGACAAACAATTGTTAGTTTTTAACATCCATAATTATTATTTTACTAAAGAAAACTAAGTGCAAAAGACTGAATTTATCTTTGCAAGGCAAAAGGTGCAAGATCCATTTACAGACAGAAAGCAGGTACGTCATCTTACGCTTACAAAACCTGTTTTACTTGAATTTTACCTGGATCGCTGGATGATTCACCTTGTTGGATCAAGGATTTTAATGAATCCACAGCTAGGCCATGTTTTATATCCGCCTAACAATTATGATCCGTCAAAGACAAATTAGAATAGCAGAAGTTTTAGTTTTATATACATGCAAAACAAATATTTGATTAGATCTCTAACATATCAACCTCCACTTAGATTGAACAAAAAGCAGTTTGCCAAGCAATTCCGATCCAAAATTCACCCATTTTTTCTGAGCTAAATCTACCTTGACTGAACTACTCAGACTTCAATCAAACACCCTGCAGTTCACTTTAGTAGCATGGCTTTCCTTTTCCAACATATTAGGGTAGTAAATTTGTTTAACAACAAAACGCATTTAAGAAGAAGATACCAGTAAAAGGGATGGCAATGACCAAAAGAATGAACTTCCTGGATAAGCACTATCATAAAACTGCAACAACAATTATAATTGAGAAGCCAACATAAGAGTGTTATTTGGATCATAGTCATCTGAGCGTATAGTAGCAGATAAACAACATACTGAGGCACTAGACCTTAGCTAGCAATGCAGACAAACTAAACACAGATGGTATACACCTTGTGTGCAACTCCAGCTTGTGTATAATACTTCTTCGCGATTTCGAGGCATTTCTCATCTCTTTCACATGCAACTAATTATCGACCAGTCTCAGGTAAAACCATTGCAATAGCTAAAGAAGAGTTACCCTAAGATAAAGGCCAGAAATTTTTAGCTGAGAATCATCCTTAATTATATAGCATTCTTTAAATAGAATGGTCAACAAACAAATAATAGCTGCATCTATATCTAGCACATCTGCTAGGAAATTAGCTCATCGACTAGTCCTAAATCCTAATGATATAGGTTGATCAATAAACTGCAGCATAATATAGTGCCCAAATTTTTAACATAATGAGTTCACAGTTTACCACTTTTGTATGTGCAGTTAGAAGGCAGCAGGAGTGCAGGACATTTATTGTGGAAGGCAAAAGAGTCTCACTGGCCCCGTGAAATCATCATTTGTTAGTGTAGTACAGAGTGCTGTATTATCATTATTCAATTTACTCTATGAAACCTGTAGTTCTCCATCTCCATAGCATGGAACATGCAATAGTCATGTTTAGGAAAAATTTTGCTGAGGGCAATTCTATTGTTTTTATTAACACGGACTTACTTGTGCACTTGGATGATCAAATTCTTGATTTTTTTTTTTTAATAACAAGATTGTTAGGAACTTTGAAATATTTTTCTCTCTTGCAAACGTATAATACAATCTCAACCAGATAGAGTAATGAAGATACAGTGCTCATTCTATTGGTTTAATATTCTGCTTCTCATGCATGTCAGGTGTTTATTAGACTTCACTAAGTCAATTAAATGAATGATACACAAGTTAAAGAAGGTGTATCTATTTAAATGCTATCCGAAGTTCAAATACCTAAAATGAGTTTATTTATGAATATTTTATTCATTTACAATGCTAAATTTAGTGGACAATAAAGTGTTAGTATCTTCCAACTTTTTATGCCAAAAATTGCAATTCAAATATGATTAATATCATAGGAAAACATAAACTATATTAGCTGTATAATATTTTTTTGAAAAAGGGAAATCTTAATCCTGTGAGATCATTCTTCATCAGGGTGGTTAATTTTTACATAGAATATCCTGGAGTCGAGTAAATATTCATTAGATTTTAGATTTGCATTATTAAACTAGACTATTGAAAAAGACACCATAAGCAAATTTATCAACGACTAGTGTTTGCACTCTTTACGACCCAAAAATCCACCTTTACTCGCTTAAAAAACTTCCTATTTCCATAAAATTATTGGTGTAAATAAGTTGAGCAACAAAAATACATTCTGTTCCAAATATATTCCAACTGAAGAATCTAAATTTCGCCACTTATTGCACCATGGAGGAATAAAACTTTAAAGGATAAAAGCTTGAGAATTCATAGGGAGTTCAAAGGTTAATTTTCTTCTCCTGTATCTAATAGAATGAAGTAGCTATAATTAAGACAATCAATTCTTACTCGATAAATATTTTCAGCAACTCCCTCATGAACAAGATTAAGCAAAATTGCAGTAGAGCAATAAAGAAAATATATATTGCTTCATAAAGTCTTCTCTTAGTTAGCAAACATGAAGTGGAGAAGGCAAGATACTCCCCATTTGTAGCAATAAATAATAAGTGTTAACTCCATCTCTGTTTTAAGAAAAGGAAGTTCACCATTGTGCTCCAGTTTTACCCGGTTGGCATTTTCTGCTTGCAACATCTGAATTATAAAAAATAAAATAAAATAGAATAAAAAATAAAACTGAAATGATTATATTTGAACCTGGAAAAGCAAATGATGTCCCCAATGCAGTGCCCGCTGCATTACCTCTTTACCATTGAATGTACTGGCTCAATACTTGAAATAGGTTGAGCAATAACTGTACCTTGCAACATGGCAATTTTTTTTTTTTTATTAACATCAGATATCATATTTGGTATGATTTTTTTTTCCTATTAGTCTTGATAGTCAGCCGCTTCGATCCCACAGAAGTTTCCCAACGACTGACATAGATAAATCAGGATGATAGGTGGTCAAAGCACATTTGAACTCATGCTGCACCAGAAAGGACGACCACGCTGGGACAGAGGAGGGCATCGAGCACCATCACCTACGCAACGTGTGTTGTTAGGACGGAATCGCCCCCTGAAAATACAGAAAAGAACCTTATGAATTACCATCGCGCTATTGCCCTGGGACTGCAACATGGCAACTCTTAAAGCCTATGCTTCTCGTAGAGCCTGAACATCTCCATGCTCACCACTCATTCACTCATAGAGAGAGAAGCCGCATTCCCTTGTAATTTTTCTCATTTCAACGTCTTTTGATAATTCTTTTTTCCTTGCACGGTTATGCTTTGTTGAAGTTTCAGAAGCAATTCCCTTGCAATACAATTCTTCCTCCATGACTGATTTTCCACTGAACTCCTTGGCCAAAAACCAGGACTGAATCATCTGCTCGGTCTTTGGCTCAGTAAAAGAGCCTTCTGACTTTCATAAATGTGGAATCGTCGTATTAACGGTCTCTCATCGCCGTTCCTACGTATAAAAGGGAGTAAATAATGTCTTTAAGTGACAGCCTCTTCTAACTTGCCATTTAAAAACAGACTATGGATCAGGACAATGTAAGCACTTCTGTCAGGGGTGAAGCCATCCTGCTGCATCTCATTCCATAGCTAAAAGACACTTTCGTGCTGCCGCCATCGGGACAATTTTCTTATCAACATAATGTATGTTTTGATTGCCCGGCCGCAATCAGTCTCTCATTCTGGCCAACAGCTCGAACACATCGTTTTCTTTGCCGCATCACGAAACGGATAGTAGGTGTGTAGTCGCTGGGCAGTGGGAGTGGGAGAAGCGAGGACGGAGTCGATATACCGGAAAGTTGGGCACCAATCTTACCGCCATGGTCATCGGAATCACCGGCATCAACGAGAGAGAAAGAGGAGGAGGAGACAGGTCTAGGGATGTGGAACCTCGATCCCCGCACCGCCGCATCGTGGTGCGAGCGGAGGCAATTGGGCGGAGCGGCGGAGATTGTTTTAGAGAAAACAAATTTAAACAAGATATTTGTCATGTGTAACATTTAAAATGAAAAAAGATCTTGGAGAATTAAAATACAGATATCATCAAATTGTTTACATATTTATACTAGAAATCATTATTTGTCATCCAAATAAGAGGATCGGTTGGAACATGGGCGACGGCTGTCGGAGGCGGCGGCAAAATCGGAGTTGGAGTCGACGGAAGCGATGTTGAAGTTGGCAGAAATGACGTGATGTCTGAGACCAAGGCGAGGCCGGCGTTTGAATCGGCATCAAATTGATTCTTGAATTTTTTTGGTTTCTTGATACCGGTTTCTCTTCTTACCTTCTTAGCCTCATATATAGGTTCCTGAATTATTTTGAACTTTAACGACTAATGTAAACTTGTAACTTGTGTTGTTAACATTTTCTGAATTTCTCTGGGATCATTTCGTTAATTTGGTTTCGCATCATATAACATATGCAACGACGATCGATGAGAAGAGATGGCAAAAATTGAATTGGAGCTGGCGGAAGTGGTGTTGGGGGCGGCGAGGAACAATGTTGGAGACGCCTGAGACTAGGGACAGGGTCAGCGTCAGTGTCGACGTTGAGCCGACTTGATTCATGAATTTTCTTAGTTTCTTAATGCTCGTTTATCTCCTTCTCCAATTTATTTTTGAGTTTTTTTTTTTGTTTCTCGACGATTATACATTTATTTAAAGCACTCCTCTCGTTTTCATCCCATCCCACCCCCTCTATTTCTCCGTATGATCCCATGCCTCTTCAGAATGGCACCCGGCTGCAGCAGTTGTCATTCTCGTAGCCGTTCTTTCAACCATATTAGTCTCATTCTAAAGAACGTTTACAAATGTTTCAAACGTCTTCGACGTTGTTTCCGTAGGGCATTTAAGACATTTGAACCATTTACAAACGCCCTTTAGAATGAGACGAATGCGGTTGAGAGAACGGTTGAACGACAACTGCTGCAGCGGGGTGTCATCGCTGATGGAGTGGAATGGAATCACATGGAGAACGAGAAGAGTGAGGTGGGATGAGAATGAGAGGGGTGCTTTAAATAAACACACCGCCATTGAGAAATAAAAAAAAATCAAAAATAAATTTGAGAAAAGGATATAAACGTGCATCAAAAAACCAAAAAAAAAATCAAGTCGACGCTGGGCCAACACGGACGCCGACCCGGCTCCTGGTTTTAGGCGTCTCCAACGTCGTTTCGCCGGCTCAACATCACTTTCACTGTCTCCAACTCTGTTTTTGCCGACTCCTCCGATCGATCGTCATCGCTCATGTTACAAGATACGATAACAAATTAATGGAATAACTCCTAGATAAAATAAAAAAATACTAGACAAATACAAGTTACAAGTTTACATTAGTTGTAAAAATTCAAAATAATTCAGGAACCTATATATATGAGGCCAAAAAGATAAGGACCAGCTGTGATGGAACTTATATAGAGGAAGGTAAAGTAAATGCTCTGTTTCAGCAATCTGCACATATAAAAATAAACAAAGCGATCAGAAAATTCAACTTTTAAAACCAATTGAATTATAAATATTATATATATATATATACATTTAAAGTAGGAGAAAAAATGAGTAGCTACATGTAATCATATCCAGACTCAAGACTGCTGAAAAGAACAAATCCTGAACATAATCTAGATGACATGGAAGTGAACTTCATCCTAATTACTCAGCTAGCAGAATGAAATGAATGTATACCTCTGCATTTGGTTCATTAGCTGGACATAGTGCTGCTTCAGCTTCTTGTAGAAGATTCATCTGGAAACATAACATTGCAAACAGGTAGCGGGAATGTGGCATGCTTGTCCCTACACATACAGAAACCAAAAGAAGAATGTAATTAACAAACCTGTAGAAGATAGCAGGGAAAAACATGCCAAATGGAAAAAATAATAATAATAAAAAGGTGAAGTAATCTTCTGGAAGCAATGATGCCTATCATAGCATATTTTAGTAATAATTAAATACAGCACGCAGAATGATCTACACTTGCATTATTTAAGTGAAGTATCATCATCCAAAAATCATTAGAGATGGATGCAAGACTCACCACATCCATTGCCATCCCAAAACAAAATATTTCTGGGCTACGTTACCTTTCAGTATTTGGTAGGCACAATATGTTTTTCCATTTTGCAAGTAGCAAGTTGCCAGGAGTTATAAATTGAGCTGCAATGAATAGTTCCAGCACAAAAGGATATAAGTGAAAGCATGCAACACGGTTAAAAAAATTTTAATTGAAAACTAGCAAAAAAAAAAAAAAGAATTATCATGAAAAGTTATGTTAAGATGAATTGTTTCACATAGCTAAAATAAACAAAAACTCCTAAAAATCGAAATCACACAAACACAGCTATAATAACCACATAGGGCACATAAAATCATCAAAGTGCTGATCAAATAAGAGTAGATAAGAAAACCAAATGTTCCCTAGACTCCAACTGGAAAAAAATATGTTTGCCATAATATCTTATTCGATCATCGAGACAAAGAGGGATGCCCATGAATGATCAATTCTAAAAGAAAATAAAACAAGTTTAGCTGCAACGCATGTAATTCCAGACTAGCAATTTATACTATACATGTAAGAGAAAAAAAACAAAACAAAAAGCTGCAATGTCGAAGATGACTACCAAAAGAACAAGGAAAAGGACTAAGAGTCAAATCAACACGTACAGATTCAAACCCGGAAGAAACCCCAAGAACACATGAGAAACGGTTCAAAACGCTAATGTTACAAAAATAAGAGCTTGCGAACAGGTATAAGAGCAACTGAAGGGAGTAAAAAGAAACGAGAACATCAATTGCTAATCCATCAGCTAATAAACTTCCGAGGAAAAAATGAGCTTTAGAAACGTCTCTCAGATACGAATACGATCGACCAGTGGCCAGAGATCCAGCCTCAAAATGAGCAAGAATGACAAGGTCCAAATCGTACCTCAGTAGGGAACTCGGCGCAGAGGAGGCTGTTCTGGACGCTATCCACCATTAGGGTTTCCATAATTCCATCACCGCTCACCACCTTCTCCTTCGCTGTTTGTCCAGGAGGGGACGGCGCGAGGGAGACGACGAGTAGCGAAGGTCAGTTGGCGACTGCGGCGGATCGGGAAGGATCCTCCTCCTCTTCCGTCATTCTAAGGATCGTATGCATAGAAGAGTACATTCATGACTCTCTGAAAGAGTGACATGGCTCTGGAAGATTGACGTCCCTGGACGAGTGATCTGAAGGACGGTAAGAAAGAGTGATTTTGGAAGGGTGACTTTGGACGAGTGGCTTTGAATGTTAAAAGAGTAACTTTGGAATAATAGTTTGGAAGAGTGGAAAAGTGGCCTTATTAGAGTGGGAGAGTGATATTGGAACAATGATTATATGCTGGAATGGTGGTTTGCATACACTCATGGAGGAGTGGTTTGCATGGGAGAAGGATGATTTGCATGTTGAATGAGTGGTTTGAGTGGTTTGCATACGAAAAGGATGATTTATATGCGAGAAGAATGATTTGCATGTGAGTAGTTTATATGCATTCGGAGAGGAAGAAGAGTGGTTTGCATGTGAAAAGGGTGATTTATATGCACTTGAGGAAAGAGTCATATACATGCAATGTATGTCTTGGAAAATTAAAAAAAAAAAAAAATTATTTTAAAAATCCTTGATAAAGTAACAATTATAAAGTATATCAAAAATATTGAAGTTATGCCCAAGAATGGCGCGGCTTGAAGAGCTTGGGGGTCCCCGGAGAATGGTTCGTCGATCCTCACTGGCCGAAATGGAGGGAATTCACTGCTTCCACTTGCGGATTGTCATGGAGGCGTTCCTGCTTACGGGTTGGTGTGGTGCGGACCACGATTGGCGTTGTATACCACTTGTAAATCAAAAAAAAAAAAAAAAAAAAAATATTGAAGTTATCAATTGTTTTGAATTTGATATCAATCTCATAATTTAATAGGTATTTTTATATAAAAATAGTTTTCATCCATAATGATTGATATGAGTATTATACGTATGAATTTTCATGATTTTTCAAATTATGTATAATTACTTATGAATTTTCAAAATTCATTTTGAATTTCTGATTTCTACGTTTGTATAAATCAGTCGACTGCCACATTGGACAATCGATTGGTCTCTGATTGAGTTGACTGTTGAAGTTGATTTCGACTAAACAAGATTTGTTCAGCTATTTATCAATAAGTTTAAGTTATCCTAACTGCTCATAATCCTAGGATATACTTTAAAAAATATTGAAGGGGTGAAAATCCATTAGAAATAAATTATAAAAATTGTTTAGGGTAAAAATCAAATTTTAAACGAAGTAAAAGTTCAATGATGAATTTTTATCCTTAATTTCGATTGTTTAGAATTCATATTAGCTCAGGATCTCTCCAAGTATATTGTTATTGTAATTATTGAGTTTTCCTAAAATTTTATATTGACAAAATAAAATGAGTTGAATCATTAAACACAAAATTTGCGCATCGAGTTGAAATCAAATTTGGCTTCGATATAATCCATCAAGTAGACGCAGATATTAAACACAAAATTTGAGCATCAAGTTGAAATCGAATTGGGTTTGGATAAAATCCATCAGGTAGACGCAGATATTAAGATTATGTAGATTTGAACCGTAGTCAATTTGGATTTGACTCGGCCAAATTACGTTCGGACCAAATTTTAAAGGTCTTGAACTGGGCTTCAACCAGTTCGATCAGCAAAATGAATTAGAGAATTTTTTATAAAACTTTTTTCTGTCTTCTCTTTTTCTTCTCTCTCCTATGCATGCCTGTTTTTCTTTCCCCGCATCAGCTTCTTCCCTTCTTATCTTCTTCTTCCTTCATTTTTTTTCCAGCATCCACAGATCAGTCCCTCCCCCTCTCCTTCCTCATCTCCAGCAACAGCAGCAACCCTAACTCTTCTTCTAATACGAGGTTCAAGCAATTCTACTGCCCTTTTTGCAACAATCACCAGCAGCTTCTCAATCCCAGCCACCAAAAAACATCAAGCTCCTTCCTTCCTTCTTCTCCCTATTTTTCCAGTGACAGCCGGCATCTTCGAGCCAGCACCCAGGGTTCTACTCTTCCAGCTGACAACACCACTTTTCCCCAACCAACAGTCTTCTTCTTCCTCTTCCGGCCAGCAGGAGCATCTCTCCTCTTCTCTTTTTTGTTTTTTCTTCCAGCCGGGAACAGCCTGCAGCCAATTTCCAACAAGTTGACCAGACCAACTGCTGCACTCCTCTGTTTCTTTCCTGTGTGAGCACAGCAGCAAGCATCACTGTTGCTGGTTGCTGATGGAGCCAATTGCTGCCGTCCTCTTGAGAGAGGACAGCGGCTACTGCCACAAGTCACCAGAGTCGAGAGGAAAAGACATAGCCGGCTCCTTGTTTTCCAAAATTAGGTTGTTGTCCGTGTGAGCACCAATTAAAGGTAAAGATTGGTAAATATTTATTTGTTGATATCAAAAGATAATTAATTAATTTGGACTAATTACAATTTGTTGTATAGGTTTAATTGCCCGAGTGTTTCACATCAACAAAACTACTCCATTGTTTCATCAATTGAAGAAAATCTGTTATTTTATTTGATTTCTATATAGATTACATTGTCTAATTTAGAATGATAAATAAATAAATCTGTTATCGGAGTAATAGATGTCGTATGCAAATTGGGAATATATTGAGGTAGCGATATCAACATTTGATACTTTAGACAATTTTTATGTTATTATCATTATTGAATATTATTTCAATTTTTTTGGGTTATTTTCATATTATATTTATAGATACGAATTCAAGTGGAGTAGGATGACTTACTGACACTTGAAATCTTTTACTGTATATATAGGTGATAAATCCATTCTTTGATTCTTTGATATATAAATGGATTATTTATGCTTTATAATTATTTTTGAAAATTGCGACTAAAATAATATTTAAAAAAAAAAGTAAAATGGATTGTAAAATAATTAAATCATTGGTAGGATAAATAATTGAATCAATATAGTAAGAGTTATTTTGAAAAACTAAAATGAATATTATGAATTCCTCTTCAGTTGGTACCTGATAGATTACTTGACCTTCCAT
Source organism: Wurfbainia villosa (assembly GCA_025175895.1). Taxonomy (NCBI): domain Eukaryota; kingdom Viridiplantae; phylum Streptophyta; class Magnoliopsida; order Zingiberales; family Zingiberaceae; genus Wurfbainia; species Wurfbainia villosa. The sequence continues at coordinate 3,974,572 of CM045992.1, forward strand.
GATACTTGATGATCTAGAATATATATACTTATATTTTCATGTTGTATAGCTCTTATCCTGCAAAGCCTACGATGATACCTAATTAAATAAACATAATTCATATTAAAAACTTGATTTAGATTAGTTATTTAGACTAATCGATAAGATGTGAGCTCAGAATAAATAATTATAATAAAAAAAAAATTAAAATAAAATAATAAAGATGTTAAATACAGAAAAGGAAAATATTAAAAAGTAAAAATCAAGTCTAATTTTATATCAAAGTATCTGACTGTCCACAAGTTAATATTTATATCATTTATATTAAATAATAATAATTGAAAATTATCTTAATTGGCAATAAAAGATGATAATTTAGGACGATAGTAATTCCTCTAAATGTTGATAAACAATCAAAATAAAAATAGTAAATAGTAAATGATTATAGATATATTTATATATCCATATATGTACAAGTTAAAGAGCTTGAAAAAGTAATAAAGGTGTAATATAAAACTGACATACTTTAGTTCCTTGACATCCTTAAAAATAAATTAAATTCATACATATTTTGTATGATTATTCACTAAGCAATTAATATTTACTGTCTAATTATCTTGACGAATGAGATCCTTGATGGAACGATAAAATTATTGTCTTGTGATCTAGAGAGCATGAGTTTGAGTCCTGAAAATAAATTCTTGCAAAACAAGATAAGACTATGTAAAATAGACTCTTCTCCGAGACTATATATGGTGGGAGCTTCGTACACCGGACTACTCTTAGTCTGCTTTTTTTGACCTCTTTTGTAGACACAAACAACCGTTTAATATAATAGTAAGTTTTAACTAGATTATAGAGTTGTTTGACTTATTGATTCCCATTTTAGTTTTCATTTCAATGTGTTTTCATTTGTTCATTTGATCTTTTGTTTTATATGATTTTATTGTAATTGTAATAAAAGATGCATAAATAAAATTTGTTGAATTCTTAGTTGTTTTGTTCATATGGCACTCAATTCCCTTTCTGTTATTTTATCACTTAGTGGATTACATTCTAATAAGAGAAAATTATACCGCTAGAGGAAATATTTAAAATAGTGTTGCATCGGTAGAATAAAAGTAGGCATAAAGATAAAAGTAGTCAAGTTTTGCATGGTAATGATTTCAAATAACTAGGAGACATCACAAAAAAGTCCATATATAGCCAAAATCTTTTGCAACTTTAGATATCAGAATCATGCCCCAGTAAGGTAATAATCACTTTAATTTAGTTTTTTTGGGAAAGGTAAATATATAAATGAGGTTAAAAATGTGTGCAACACTTAAACATTCGTAAGCGATAGACATGAGTCTATATCTTAAAGAACATCCTTTCGATACAAGGCTTAATTCCTTCAAAATGTCTTTTATTACGAGTCTGTCAAACTAGAAAAATCATATAGAATATGCCTAGATAGCGCATCCTCCGCAGATATCCTTTGCCTCTAAGCTCGCACCAAAAGGCACGGAAGAGACGGGTCATGGAGAGAATCACCGGACAGATGTGTAGCCACGCCCGAACCTCATCCCACAGCTGTCGTGTAACCCGACATCTGAAGAATATGTGGGAATTGGTCTCATCCGCCTCGTGACAAAGAGAACATTCCTTCATCGCCTCATACGACATCCTATCCGCTGTCCGAAGTCGTCCATGCGCTGCGAGCCAATATGCAAATTGATGCTTGGGCATGATGCATGGCCTTCACACCATTGATGCCCAATGTATCGCCTGGCCACGGGGCTAGAAGAAGTCATATGCAGCAATAGTTGCCCCTATGCCTCCCAAACCGCACAACCTCATGGTGCTCCATCTGGCCGCACCATGAGTCGTTGTCGACGTCGACTCCCCATCCCAAGTAGCCAGCACACTTAGCGCCTAGGTTGCCATGGCATGCAGAAAGACCACACCACACTCCACTGTTTGCCCCGCATGCGGGGTTGTCTGCCTAGCCAAGGTCGCATGGTGCCAGGTGCACTGTGCGCCCACACCATAGGCTACTGCCTGCACTGTGTGCCACCATTAGCCCCTCCGAGGGTTGTGTGCTCCTTGTCCAGCTGGCATAGTGAACCAACCTTCCAATGTCGCTCGGGCTGTCTCCACGCCCCCTGTCCGTTGCGCTATGAGATCCCGAATCTGAGCAAGCCTCTTGAGCAAGGGTGAATATGATGCCTTGACTTGCCAATGCCTTATGTCCACACGGGTGAGGTATTGATGATGCACACACCTCACCCCACAATGAATCCGCCTTACGGTGTATATCCCATAGCGTTTGACAAAGCAAGACGATGTTCAAAGCACCCAAATCACGAAGGCCATAATCACTCTCCTCCTTGGGAAGGCATAAGGTGATCCAAGAGATCGGTGGGTGCTTGGTCGACCAAACGAAAGACTGGCATATCCCGTAAAGCTTGTCCACAACCCCCACCGACATGGGAAGAATGGAAAGTCAATAGCACTCCATGACTTGGAGCACAGATCGCACTAGCTCCAAGCGGCCCACATATGAAAGTGTGTGCTTCGGCCATGCCACTACCTTCCGGCTTACCGCATCAAACAAAGGTGTGTAGTTGGTGATCCGGAGCTACTCCGCCACCAATGGGATATCTAAATAGCGGAATGGAAATGAACCTTCTTGGAATCCCATGATCATAAGGAGCTCCTCCCTCGTCCTCTCATCCACTCCTGCCATGTAGAGGTTAGACTTGAGGGGATTATCCCTCAAGCCCGCCATACCGCCAAACTCCTCCAAGCATCGAGAGATCACCGAAAGGGTTGGCACATCCACCTTTGCAAAAACCAAAAGATCATCCGCATAGGTAAGATGTGTGATCTGGCATACCTTACACATGGAGTAGAAATGGAAGTCTGGACGGTGTGATGCCTCAGTCAGTCGCCTCGAGAGAACCTCCAAACATAATCCAAAAAGCAAGGGAGAGAGGGGGTCCCCTTGCCTAAGTCCTCGTCGGCCATGGAAGAAACCGTGGATGCAGCCATTAACATTGAGCGAATAAGTAACGGTGGAAACACACTCGTGAATCCAATCGTGATATTGTTGGGGAAAACCAAAACCAACAAGAGCCACAGATAGAAAGCCAAGATCCACCATGTCAAAAGCCTTCATTAGATCAATCTTAAGTGTACATCTCGGAGAAACCCGCTTGCATGCATATTTCCGAAGAAGCTCCTGCGCAAGATGAATGTTCGCACCTATGTTCCGATCTCTGACAAAAGATGCCTATGCCGGTCAAGTATGTCATCAATGACCTTCACTAGCCGCCTAGCCAGGATCTTCGCTATAATCTTGTAGAACACCATGCAACAAGAGATGGGTCAATAGTCATTCACGGTTGTAGCATGCGTCGACTTTGACACCAAAGCGATCAACGTGTGGTTCCATTGCTTGAGTAGCTGCCTGGTGCGAAAGAACTCCTCGACTATCACCGTAAAATCTGCACTAACAATGTCCCAAGCAGAAGTATAAAACTTAGCATTATACCCATCCGGTCCCGGAGCTTTGTCCGCACCAATGTCCTTCAGCGCTTTCCAAACGTCTTGCATGCAAACCACCCCACTCAGGCTATCAGCCTGGGTAGCAGTGAGCTGCCGCCTAGGCAGGGCACTGCTGTCCAGCGCCTGGCAATGGTCTGCTGCACCTAAAAGCATGGAGAAGTGTCGCACAAATTGGTCAGCGATGTCCCCTATGTTGGTCGTCCACTCATCGCTTTCCTTTATGAGGGAGACAATAACATTTCTCTTGTTGTTTCGCTTGACCACATCATAAAAGAATCGGGTGTCGCAGTCGCTGCCCTTTAGATAGGCCAGCTTCACCCATTGTTGGTAAAATAGTCGCTCCACATTTGCAATCAAGGTGGCCTTCTGCTGCTGCACTGCATATGCTAGTCGGGTGCCACTATCAACACCCAACCCACTATCAACTGCCTGTGTGCATGCCCCTGCATGTAACGCCCGTAAAATTTCTAGCAATTTTACAAGAATTTTTGGCTTGATGATAATGGGCTTTGTGTGGGCTCTTTCAAAAATAAAAGAAAATAAGCCAAAAAGGATACAAGGCCTAGGAATTGAACCCCAAACCTCTAGAGGTAGCCAAGCCCTAAGGGTGCATCCAATAACCAAAAGCCCAACAAGATTTTATTATTAGAGGAATGTGGGAAATTATAGTTAGGGGTAAGGGAGACTAAGGGACTCTTCAAGTGAATAAATAGGGGGAATGAGGAGACATGAGTTATCAAAATTACTTTTCTCCTCCTCTTCTCCTTCCTCACCGAACCCTAGAGCTCCTTCTTTCCATCCTTTGGCCGAAAGTCATCCAAGCAAGAAGAAAGGCTAGGTTGCTTCCCTTAGGTCATCTTCCAACCAAAAAGCAAAGCGAAGGATGTAAGTATCCCCTCACCTGCATACAAGTAGCTTTTCGATTGAAGTTTTTGTGTCAATTCTCCATGATCCATTCGGCCAAGCCCTTTAATTGAGTTCTCCATGAAGTTCTATGCAATACTTGTATGAATATGATGATGTTAGGATGTTAGATGGATTAGGTTAAGAGTTTAACCCTAAAAGCCCCCTTGACCATTCGGCCAAACCCTTTTCTTGAAGTTTTCCATGAAGTTCTATGTTATACTTGTATGAATATAATGATGTTAGGATGTTGGATGGATTAGGTTAAGAGTTTAACCCTAAACTCTCCATGAACCATTCGGCCAAACCTTGTTCTTGAGTTTTCAATGGAGTTCTATACCATATCTTGTATGAATATAATGATGTTAGGATGTTAGATGGATTAGGTTAAGAGTTTAACCCTAAACTCTCCATGAACCATTCGGCCAAACCTTGTTCTTGAGTTTCAATGAAGTTCTATACCATATCTTGTATGAATATAATGATGTTAGGATGTTAGATGGATTAGATTAAGAGTTTAACCCTAAACTCTCCATGAACCATTCGGCCAAACCTTGTTCTTGAGTTTCAATGAAGTTCTATACCATATCTTGTATGAATATAATGATGTTAGGATGCTAGATGGATTGAGTTAAGAGTTTAACTCTAAATTCCCCATGAAACATTCGGCCAAGACCATAACTAGGGCTTATCATGATGATTCATACTATATCTTGTATTAATATGATGAAGAGGGATTTCTTTTAGATGAGTTAGTTAAGTGGTTGATCCATGAAACCCATTTGAACCATTCGGCCAAGACCCCAAATGTGTTCCTTATGTCATGCTTTAGGTAAATTCATGATAACTTGTGATGTTAAATGATGCTAGATGAAGATAACATGCTCTAAGTTAGTGTTTACTTACTCTTGATGTTATGCCTTATGTCATGCCCTATATGTTATGAAATGAAGTATGATGTGATTATGAAATGAAATATGATATGTCATGAAGTGAAATATGATATGTTATGAAATGAAATATGATATATTCATGAAGTGAAATGTGATATGTTATGAAATGAAATATGATATGTCATGAAGTGAAATATGATATGTTCATGAAGTGAAATATGATATGTTATGAAATGAAGTATGATATGTTTATGAAATGAAATATGATATGTTCATGAAGTGAAATATGATATGTTATGAAATGAAGTATGATATGTTTGCGAAATGAAATAAGATATGTTATGATAAAAAGCATATAAGTATTTTACCTTCTGCATGGCTTGTACCAGGACCCTAACAAGGTCCAAAGGGATGAGCTCCTAAGTTGCCCTAGGCTGACGGACTAAGATCGGGCCTAGGATGAGCTTCTATGTATGATTGCCCCTAGGTCGACGGACTAAGATCGGGCCTAGTACGGGATGGGCTCCCAGATGCCCTAGGTCGATGGACTAAGATCGCGTCTAGGATGAGCTTCTACGCTATGACGAAGGCCCCTAGGTCGACGGACTAAGATCGGGCCTAGTAACCTAGTAGGTTCGAGACTTGCTACCTCGGGTCTATTTAGGGATGCGCGCTATGATGATGATGATGTGGTATAATGTCGGGCCCAATATGTTGAGATTTATGTTTAGGTACCTATAATATATGTTTTCAAAGAGCATCCTGCATATGTTTACATGATATGATTGTTATGTTCACATGTTATGATTGTTATGTTTACATGCTATGTTGCTATGTTATATATATTGCATATTATGTTTGATTATGCCATATATGTACATGATATGTTGCTATGATATATATGTTGCATGTTATGTTTGATTATGTCATATATGTACATGATATGTTGCTATGATATATATGTTGCATGTTATGTTTGCTTAGGTTACTTATGTTACATGTTATGTTTGCTTACGTCATATATGTTACATGTTATGTTGCTTATATGTTATGAATGTTACATGTCATGCTTAATGTCGATGTATGGTTTTTGTGAGTATGACAAGATCTTACTAAGTCTATGTGCTTATAGTTTATTTTTCCCTTGTACTGCAGATAAGGGTAAGAGATGGATAAACTAAAGGGAGCAGCAGGAGGGGCAAAGTGTGTGTGGTAGTGGCATGGTGGAGGAGATCTGTTATGTTCTTTATGTATGTTTCCCCTATGATGATGATGTTTATGGACTTGAACTAAGCACTAAGTACTTATGAAATAATGATGCATGCTCTATGTTAAGAAGAAGTATTTATAAAATGACGATGCATGTTTATGTCAAAAGAAAAAAAAATGTGTCTAAAGTCTTCCGCTGTAAGTAGTACGATGTATGTATGTATGGTTGCGTCACGCGCCGCCCCTCCGGACCCTAGGAAAGGGCGGGCGTGACAGGTTGGTATCAGAGCAGATCTGCCTTTCCACTACACACACATCAAGCTCCAAATCCTGCCGCTCTAAGTAAGAATTCTATGTCTACTCTAATTTTGTTAATTTTGTTCATGTATGATATGAAATGCCTTTAGCTCAAATTATGCATGAAAACATGAATGATAACTTTATGCTAGCTTTTAGTTTAATTATGCGTAGATAAACGAACGAAAAACTTATACTAGTTTTACTTTAATATATGAAGATAAACATGTCTGGAAGACGCAGTAGTAGAGCTGATGAGATAGCACCCCCGCATGACCTTACACACGTAGTTACTGAACTCCAACGACAAGTCACAGAATAGCAGCAAGTAATAAATGTCCTAATGAATCAGCGAGGAAACCCTACTGCCCCACCAGCGGGCCCTGGCCCGATGGTTGGACAAGAAGCTTACCTGATCTAGTGGCAGAGGCTGAAGCCGGAAAATTTCTCTGGTACTGGTGAACCATGGGATGCCCAAGCCTGGTTCAAGACGGTGGAAAGCATCGTGGAGCTACTGGACTGGCCCGAATGCGAGAAGATTAAGTGTGCATCATTTTGCCTTTTGGGAGATGCTCGGATGTGGTGGGAATGGGTCAAAGCAAAGAGACAAGTAAATCAGATGAGATGGACAGATTTCGAGTACGAATTTTTCGAAGAATTCTTCCACATGAGGGTAACCAACAAGCATTACGACGAGTTCACTGGGTTCCGACAAGGTGACCTATCAATCAGCGAAGCCGTGAAGAGATTCAACCGACTCGCACACCTATGTCCAGAGTTGGTCAGCACGGAAAGAGAAAGGGTCAGACTCATGCTGAAGATGCTCCGACCAGAAATAGCTCTGAATGTGGCCGGCGGAGTTCATAGACCGCATACCGCAGAGGAGCTGTTCAGTAGTGCCTTGATTACCGAGCATTACCTGAACAACATTAACCAGCAAAAGAAGGCACTGAGTGAAGGCAGGGGTCAGGCCCAGTCAGGAGGTCAGAGAAACCAGAGTACTTGGAAAGGAAACCACACTGGCAAGAGAAAACAATGGGAGGATCCTAAAGGTGGTCCAGCAAACAAGCAGCCCAGGATTCCTCTGTGTGCTACCTGCGGAAAGATACATCCTGGAGTATGCTACCAAGGCACAAATAGATGTTACAACTGTGGGACGGAAGGACATAGAGTCGAATCGCGCCTATTCAGTTCAGTACCTCCCAAAGAAGATGCCAAAGACAGATTGCTCCTCCATAGTTACACTAGATGCAGGTTGCAATCGAAGGTACCCCGATCAGCCAAGGGAGACTAGAAGCCCCACCAGTTATGACAGATGCCAGGGTATTCTCTCTCACTCAAGAAGATGTGGAGAACGCTTCTACAGTTGTCACAGGTCAGATATTTATTTTCTGTTAGCATGCTACTGCATTATTTGATACTAGGGCAACACATTCGTTTGTTTCTACACACTTTACTGGAAAGATAGACATACCACCACAAGCTCTGGGTCGCAAGTTCTTAACCACTCTGCCTTCGGGAGATGTAATGCCCTCCACTCATATGCTGCGAGCTGCACCCATCAGAATTGCAGACAGAGAACTCTACTGTGATCTGATAGTGCTCGACATGCAGGATTATGATATTATATTGGGCATGGATTTCTTGAGCAAGTACGGTGCTTCGATCGAGTGCCGTAAAAGAAAAGTGGTCTTCCAGCCGGAGGCAGAACCTATGTTTGAATTTATTGGAGAGCCAAGGAGAAGAGACAATAAATTTTTATCCGCGCTACAGGCACGCAAGATGTTAGACAGTGGATGCACTGGGTTTCTGGCACATATAGTTGATACAAGTCAAGCCGAGGATCAGAAGCTAGAAGATGTCAGAGTTGTATGCAACTACCCAGAGGTATTCCCAGATGAACTACCAGGGTTAGCCCCAGATAGAGAAATTGAATTTGAGATCGAACTGATTCCTGGTACTAACCCGATCTCTAAAGCACCTTACCGTATGGCGCTGGCTGAATTGAAGGAACTTCAGGGACAACTACAGGAGTTACTCGACAAGGGACTTATTCGCCCAAGTCGCTCTCCATGAGGAGCTCCAGTGCTGTTGGTGAAGAAGAAAGATGGGTCTATGCGAATGTGCATAGACTACCGAGCGCTGAATAATGTGACGATCAAGAACCGGTACCCTTTGCCGCGGATTGATGACCTGTTCGACCAACTAAAGGGTGTCACCGTCTTCTCTAAGATTGACCTGAGGTCTGGCTATTATCAAGTAAAAGTGAAATCAGATGATATACCAAAGACGGCCTTCCGGACAAGATACGGACATTACGAGTTCGTAGTTATGCCCTTCGGAGTGACGAATGCACCTGCTCTGTTCATGGATTTGATGAATCGGGTATTCTCGGCATTCCTCGACAAGTTCGTGATTGTCTTCATCGACGACATACTGATATATTCGAGAACCCCAGAAGAGCACGCAGAACACCTGAATGTGGTATTGCAGATTCTTCGGGAAAAGCAGCTATTTGCAAAGTTCTCCAAATGCGAGTTCTGGCTCGAACAAGTATCGTTTTTGGGTCACGTTATATCCAAGCACGGAGTGATGGTAGACCCAATAAAGATTGAAGTCGTGAGTAACTGGAACCGACCAAAGAATGCTAGCGAGATCAGAAACTTTCTTGGGCTAGCAAGCTACTACAGGAAGTTTGTAGAGAACTTCTCTAGGATTGCAGCCCCTATGACAGTCCTCACCAGAAAGAACAAGAAATATGAGTGGACGGACGCCTGCGAGAGGAGTTTCACAGAATTGAAAAGGAGGCTGACCAACGCTCTAATCCTTGCTCTTCCGGACAGTAACGAAGGCTTCGACATGTACAGTGATGCTTCCAAGTTGGGACTCGGAGCTGTACTCATGCAGAATGGCAAGGTCATTGCCTACGCCTCTAGGCAACTCAAAGAACATGAAAGGAATTATCCCACCCACGATTTAGAGCTAGTGGTCATGGTCTTTGCTCTCAAAACATGGAGGCATTATCTATATGGAGCTCAGTGTAGGATTTATACAGACCACCAGAGTCTGAAATATTTCTTCACACAGAAGGACCTGAACATGAGACAACGCAGATGGCTCGAGCTCGTCAAGGATTATGACTGCGAGATCTTCTACCATCCGGGGAAAGCAAACAAGGTGGCTGATGCACGCAGCAAGAAGTCCTGCGCCACCTTGATGTCTCTATCAGTGTTATCTCGGCCCTTAGAAAAGGAGATTATGCGTTACGGGATTGAAATCATTTCCGGACAGCTCTCGACCATGACGATAGCACCGTCTTTGCTCGATGATATCTTTGGAAAAGCAAGCCCGTGACCCAAGCATTGAGAGGATCAAGCAAGAGGTCCTAGAAGGAAAGGACGACGGTTTCAGATATCTGATAGTGGAGTACTCTACCTCAGGGATCGCTTGTGTATTCCCGACGATCCAGAATTACGGAAGAAGATATTTGAGGAAGCTCATGGAACTCCTTATGCGATGCATCCTGGAACCACCAAGATGTACCAAGACCTGAAAAGAAAATTCTGGTGGTTCGGAATGAAAAGAGATGTGGCTCAGTATGTCAGTACATGCCTGACCTGCCAGAGGGTTAAAGCAGAACACCAGAGACTTGGAGGAACACTGCAGCCGATCCAGATTCCAGAATGGAAATAGAAAGACATTTCTATGGATTTCATCTCAGGATTGCCCAAGACGACAAACGGTTACGATGCTATATGGGCATCAGGATGACGATTTGAAAGTCTGTCCACTTCTTAGCAATCAAGATGACCTATTCGACAGAGCAACTGACTCAGTTATATGTTAGGGAAATTATCAGACTACATGGAATTCCTAATACCATCATTTCTGACAGAGATGGTTGCTTTATTTCCTATTTCTGGGAATGTGTTCAGAAGGCCCTAGCACGGTTATTGTTCAAGATCGCCTTCCATCCCGCACGAATGCAGAAAAAGAGTAAATCAATCTTGGAGGATATGTTACGAGCTCATACTGGATTTCAAAGGTAGCTGGTGCCGATACTTATGTTTGGCAGAATTCGCCTACAACAATAGCTACCAAGCTACTATTGGAATGACACCCTACGAGGCTCTATACGGGAGGAAATGTAGATCTCCCATATGCTGGTACGAGAGTGGTGAAAAGAAGGGGATGGGACTCCATACGAACTTCATCGACGACACCACCCGAGCTATACAGAACATCCGTCAGAGAATTGAAACTGCTCAAAGCCGACAAAAGAGCTATGCAGATATACGGCGTAGACCGTTAGAATTCAAGTCGGGACCCGTATTCTCGAGTGGCCCCATGGAAGGGAGTGATGAGATTCTAAGGAAGGGTGCCGAGTTCGCCTATGTGGGATCGTATCCGATATTGCAGAGGGTTGGCAAAGTAGCTTACAAGCTGGAGCTGCCTCAAGAGATGTCGGCTATTCACAACGTGTTCTATGTCTCTGTGCTCAAGAAATGCATTTCCAGTGTGGACCAAGTGATCGAGCCACAAACAGTACAAGTTCAAGAGGACCTGAGTTATGAGAGTCGGCCTATCCAGATACTCGACCGAGATGTCAAGAGACTAAGGAACAAAGAGGTGCCCTTAGTAAAGGTCGTGTGGCAGAATCAACGGTACGAAGAAGCTACCTGTGAACGCGAGGAGGACATGAAGGTATACCTAGATTGTTCTAAGTTTCGAGGACGAAACTTTTAAAAGGTATGAAGGATTGTAACGCCCGTAAAATTTCTAGCAATTTTACAAGAATTTTTGGCTTGATGATAATGGGCTTTGTGTGGGCTCTTTCAAAAATAAAAGAAAATAAGCCAAAAAGGATGCAAGGCCTAGGAATTGAACCCCAAACCTCTAGAGATAGCCAAGCCCTAAGGGTGCATCGAATAACCAGAAGCCCAACAAGATTTTATTATTAGAGGAATGTGGGAAATTATAGTTAGGGGTAAGGGAGACTAAGGGACTCTTCAAGTGAATGAATTGGGGGAATGAGGAGACATGAGTTATCAAAATTGCTTTTCTCCTCCTCTTCTCCTTCCTCACCGAACCCTAGAGCTCCTTCTTTCCATCCTTTGGCCGAAAGTCATCCAAGAAAGAAGAAAGGCTAGGTTGCTTCCCTTAGGTCATCTTCCAACCAAAAAGCAAAGCGAAGGATGTAACAATTCTCCACGCATCCATTCCTACCAAACCCTTTAATTGAGTTCTCCATGAAGTTCTATGTCATACTTGTATGAATATGATGATGTCAGGATGTTAGATGGATTATGTTAAGAGTTTAACCCTAAAAGCCCCCTTGACCATTCGGCCAAACCCTTTTCTTGAAGTTTTCCATGAAGTTCTATGTTATACTTGTATGAATATAATGATATTAGGATGTTGGATGGATTAAGTTAAGAGTTTAACCCTAAACTCTCCATGAACCATTCGGCCAAACCTTGTTCTTGAGTTTTCAATGGAGTTCTATACCATATCTTGTATGAATATAATGATGTTAGGATGTTAGATGGATTAGGTTAAGAGTTTAACCCTAAACTCTCCATGAACCATTCGGCCAAACCTTGTTCTTGAGTTTTAATGAAGTTCTATATCATATCTTGTATGAATATAATGATGTTAGGATGTTAGATGGATCAGGTTAAGAGTTTAACCCTAAACTCTCCATGAACCATTCGGCCAAACCTTGTTCTTGAGTTTCAATGAAGTTCTATACCATATCTTGTATGAATATAATGATGTTAGGATGCTAGATGGATTGGGTTAAGAGTTTAACCCTAAATTCCCCATGAAACATTCGGCCAAGACCATAACTATGGCTTATCATGATGATTCATACTATATCTTGTATTAATATGATGAAGAGGGATTTCTTTTAGATGAGTTAGTTAAGTGGTTGATCCATGAAACCCATTTGAACCATTCGGCCAAGACCCCAAATGTGTTCCTTATGCCATGCTTTAGGTAAATTCATGATAACTTGTGATGTTAAATGATGCTAGATGAAGATAACATGCTATAGGTTAGTGTTTACTTACTCTTGGGGTGCGTTTGGTTCAAGTAATCATACATAACCTTAGTTATGTGATTACCAGAGAATAAAACATAACCTTGGAATAAAGTATGACCTTAGATAAAAACCTTGTTTGGTTGGAGGTTTTAATATATAACTTAGTTTAACATTTTACTAAATTATCCTTTGTCTTTGCTCAATCAATTCGACAACAACGACATAAATAACGATGGCGGATAGGTTTGGGGCGGCGTGGCGACGACCGACAATGGGCGACGGCGACGGCGACCGACGATGGCAGCCGGCAATGGCGAAGTGGCGGCGACGGCGGATGATAGCGGCATGTGGCCGACGACGCGGATAATGGCCGACGACGGCAACGGCGACGCGGTGGACGAAGCGGCAAGCGGCGGCGGCGATGGTGGCGGTGTAGGGCGGCGGCGACGACGACGACGACCAAAGACGGGCGGCGACCGACGACGGACGACAAATCGATTGAGTTTTGATAAATTGTCATTTAATATATTGCTTGGGGTAATATTGGAAAAAAGTTTCCTTAACCCCGGGAATCAACAAAAACCTTGGTTCTCTAAGGTTTTCCAATTCCCCATATAAAGGTTTTTGTTCATAACTTGGTAATGATCAATTATCAGGTAATTATTGATAACCTAAACCAAACAAGGTTTTTGTTGATAACCTAACAAGGTTATCAACAAAAACCCCCAACCAAACGCACCTTTGATGTTATGCCTTATGCCATGCCCTATATGTTATGAAATGAAGTATGATGTGATTATGAAATGAAATATGATATGTCATGAAGTGAAATATGATATGTTATGAAATGAAATATGATATGTTCATGAAGTGAAATGTGATATGTTATGAAATGAAATATGATATGTCATGAAGTGAAATATGATATGTTCATGAAGTGAAATATGATATGTTATGAAATGAAGTATGATATGTTTATGAAATGAAATATGATATGTTCATGAAGTGCTAGGCGGCGGACTAAGATCGGGCCTAGGATGGGCTTCTATGTATGATTGCCCCTAGATCGACGAACTAAGATCGGGCCTAGTACGGGATGGGCTCCCAGATTCCCTAGGTCAATGGACTAAGATCGGGCCTAGGATGGGCTTCTACGCTATGACGATGGCCCCTAGGTCGACGGACTAAGATCGGGCCTAGTAACCTAGTAGGTTCGAGACTTGCTATCTCGAATCTATTTAGGGATGCGCGCTATGATGATGATGATGTGGTACAATGCCAGACCCAATACGTTGAGATTTATGTTTACATACCTATAATATATGTTTTCAAAGAGCATCCTGCATATGTTTACATGATCTGATTGTTATGTTCACATGTTATGATTATTATATTTACATGCTATGTTGCTATGTTATATATATTGCATGTTATGTTTGATTATGCCATATATGTACATGATATGTTGCTATGATATATATGTTGCATGTTATGTTTGATTATGTCATATATGTACATGATATGTTGCTATGTTATATATGTTGCATGTTATGTTTGATTATGTCATATATGTACATGATATGTTGCTATGTTATATATGTTGCATGTTATGTTTGATTATGTCATATATGTACATGATATGTTGCTATGATATATATATTGCATGTTATGTTTGATTATGTCATATATGTACATGATATGTTGCTATGATATATATGTTGCATGTTATGTTTGATTATGCCATATATGTACATGATATGTTGTTATGTTATATATGTTACATGTTATGTTTGCTTAGGTTACTTATGCTACATGTTATGTTTGCTTACGTCATATATGTTACATGTTATGTTGCTTATATGTTGTGAATGTTACATGTCATGCTTAATGTCGATGTATGGTTTTTGTGAGTAGGACAGGATCTTACTAAGCCTATGTGCTTATAGTTTATTTTTCCCTTGTACTGTAGATAAGGGTAAGAGATGGATAAACTAAAGGGAGCAGCAGGAGGGGCAAAGTGTGTGTGGTAGTGACATGGTGGAAGAGATCTGTTATGTTCTTTATGTATGTTTCCCCTATAATGATGATGTTTATGGACTTGAACTAAGCACTAAGTACTTATGAAATAATGATGCATGCTCTATGTTAAGAAGAAGTATCTATAAAATGACGATGCATGTTTATATTAAAAGGAAAAAAAATGTGTCTAAAGTCTTTCGCTGTAAGTAGTACGATGTATGTATGTACGGTTGCGTCACGCGCCGCCCCTCCGGACCCTAGGAAAGGGCGGGCGTGACACCGCAGGGGTAATCTGTGCGCATCGCCATAGGCACTTCGCTCCCCGTGCCTTCCTGGACAATGTCCAATGGCGCACGTTGTCCCTTAGCGCCAAATAGTAAGGCGCACTGATCCTCCTCAAGATCAGCCTTCACTCTCTTGGCCCTCTCGTTGATGTGGCTGAAGTGTAGATGATCAAGCTCATGCAACCTTCATTTAAGCCATGTAAGCTTAGCCTTGAGGGCAAATTGTGCGACGCCTGGCACCGTCTCGCCCCATGCCTCCGACACTAGCCTTTGAAAGTCATCGTGCAACATCCACATGTTGTAGAACTTGAAGGGTTGCATGATGCAACCCTCCCGCTTGAATGTGGATCCGTCGGCGTGAACTTCACAAGGCTTTCGTAAGCCACTGTCATCCAATGTGAATTAATCATAGAATGATCAAGCTTGGAAGAAATCATATCATTGATCCATGTGAGACGACATCCAATGGAGTTGAGATCCGCCAAACCGCATGTATGCACTAACACATTGAGATCCCATTGATCATAATTGGAGGGTGATTGGGCACCCTCCTTGTCCTTCATGCTAAGGTACGAGTTGAAATCACCCATCACTTTCCAAGGCTCAGAGATGACCTCCCCTAGGCGAGTAAGGGCACTCCAAAGCGACCTCCGGGTGACAATCGAGTGGAGACCATACACAAACGTGGCAAGGAAAGACTTCTTGGTGACAAGACAATATAAGCGACAATGAATGTGTTGTTCCACCACCTCAAGAAGCTCCAATGTGACTCGGTGTTTGTCCCAAATAACCAAGATATGTCCATGATTAGAGGAACCAAAATTGTAAACATAATATATACCGATGAAGCGATGACTAAGAATGGTAAGGAGACGATCCTCCATGAGTTTCATCTCAAGCAAGTCGAGCACTTGTATCCCTCTGCTCTTGAGGAGGTGATGAACCCCCCCCCCCTTCCCCCCTCCCCAATGCTTTAGGGGCTTATGGAAGCCCCTGATATTCCATGTCGCTATCTCCATGAATGATGAGCATGGGCTGCTCTTGCTCGTCTCCTTCCAACTGGCTGTCAGCTGATCTCACCCCCCTGATCGGGGAGCGCTACCTTACTGCTGCTCGTCCCATCGTTAGTGCTCTCGGTGTCCACAGAGCCCAAGGTTACACTCTTGTTGATTCCATCTGTGTTGGTTGTGGCACTCATCATCTCGCTCTCCTCAGGTGTAGCTGCACCGTTTGCATGTTCGGTGCCTACTAGAGGGTTGTTTGGCTGAGTCACGCATAGGTTGGATGGTGCGTCTCCCGGCCCTATGCCACGCATGACCTCTTGCGCTTGCTGAGCAACACGCGCCGAGTGCGCTGCCTAGACACTATCTACAAGGGTCGGGTGCACTGCCTGACCACTAATCGCAAGAGCCTAGTGCACTGCCTACCACTATCCGCAAGGGTCGGGTGCACTGGCTGGACGCTGACCGCAAGGGCCTGGTGCACTGCCTGGCCGCTGTCCACTTGGTCGGAGGCACAACTTTTGTTCGAGTGGCACCCTTCGCAACAGTAACAGGTAGGTTGTCAGGGTCCCTATTGTGCATAGCCTCCCTTTGTCGTCGAGAGCGAGAGCGTCTACCCCGAACCTGTGCAGGGACTGGCACATCGGCGGGCACCCCCCGGTGCTCACCCATTCTGAGTATCCTCTCCTTTACACAGGCCAGTCCGATGTCCAAGCCGTCGGCAAATGTCACAAAAGTTCGGAATAATCTCATAGACCACCTGTAGATCAACTTTGGCCCCCCATGGGCAGCTCGATTGGTACCCGCAGGGCTTGCACATCAACCTCAATAAGAAGGCATGCAAAAGTGATCTCCGCTCACACGTTTGTGTCAATTTATCCGTATACATCGGTCGGCCAATCTCCGAACCTATCTAGCTGAGCACACGGTGAGTCCAACAGTAGCCCATGTATTTGCACCCATATGGGCACATGTCAATCATCCTCCGTGAACAAGAAGCAACATGACATCACCTTCAGAAACAACGGGGTGCCAAACACAGTAGCCCCCCCCCCCCCCAAGAGCATTTTCTCCTGATCCTCCTCAGTGGTGAATTTATATACCACCCATCTGTTATAGTGCAAATGGTAGGCGCATGGCACCCCCCACTACGTCGCCGCAAACTCCACACCTTATCGATCTTGATGTCTACCCATAAAGCATCTTGCCAAGAAAGGGCCTAGCACTGTCTCCACTTCCTTTATGTCCTAATATCCGATCTGGATCGCCGCTTCGGTGCGCTCGAATTGGTCCAAGCGCATAGTCGTCGCTTTGTTGCGGTTGTCTCGGAAGAGGTTAGCCCAAGAGTTGTCGCTTCCGCTTGAGCCTCCGCCCGCACCACGAATAGGGCCCTTGTGTTGCTGAGAGGGACCAATGTGCACCGGCTGTTCTCTGCTTGCATCGTCTGTCGCACCCGCATTTGCTCCCGCCACCTCATCAACCACAACAACTGTGCTCGCCACTTCAGCATCTATCGGGATTGCTGCTGTGCTCGCCACATCCCCTTTGTCTGCCACACCAGCATCAATTGCAATGTTAGCTTCACGTTCCATGTCCACCTTAGATGCCACATCAGCTATCTTAGCAAGCATAGCGACACTTGCAATCCCAGTTGGCTGCCATCTGTGGTGACTTGCTCAGATTGACCATCATCCCCATTGTCACCCCTATGTTTCCTGTGCTTGGCCATTTGGTTAAAACGTCAAGTGTGGTAACACAATTTCCACAATAGGAAGTGTAGCCCCAAGTGAGGATAGTATTAAAATCATAATTAATTTTGCAGTACACTTTCCTTTTCAATCTCCATAATAGGAAGTGTAGCCCCAAGTGAAGGAAGTTTTAAAACCATAATTAATTCTGCAACACACCTTCCTTTTCTGTTGTAATTCGAAAAAACTCCCGCCCAAACTACCTTGAACCGCGGCGGTGGTCCTTGGCTGGAGAAGATGATCAGACATTCACCGAAATCCAAAAGAACCACTGGAAACCACCTCCAGAAATCTCAAGTTACCGCCTGCCTTGCTGATTGATTCAAAGAATACCTTGGGTCGATGCCAAACTGTCGCCGCCCTACAAGGTCACACACAGCATGTGCAGGCACACACCCCTGCACACACACCACCCTATATGCGCACCGCCCACGCCCTGCACGCCTTGTGCAAGCACGCACACCCCACGTCTTGCCACAACCCACGCCCATGCCATGCCACAACCCATGCCCAGAACCTTGCTAGGTTGCCACCGCAACTGGAAGGAGACACTCGTCTGACAAGCAATGTGCACACCGAAAGAGAAGCTCCATAGCGCAAAGGAAAGCCGCCCCGTCCACACCCTCCTAGCCAATCTCCAACTACCTAATCTCTAGAGAGTCCAAAGAGAAGGGAGAGTTTCTCTCCCTAAGTTGGAAAAGGGAGAGCGACTAGGTAATAATCGCTTTAAGCTATAGCTATATGTGGCTTAAGTTGTCATCCTAAAAGATATACCTATTGCATGCAGCTTCACACAAGTTTTGAGATGAATGTATTGTTGGACTTTCCGAGCTGCAAAAACCGCTTTTTGCGTTGCGGAAACCCCGAAAGTCCAGCCACGGATCCGTGCGAAGATATATTAAAATAAAAATATGTATGTGCTAAGTAAACCTAGATCTACCTTAGATCTAGAAGTTGAGAGTATTACCCTCGTAGCGATGCCCTTCGCTTATCCCGCTAGTCTAAACGTTTCGTTGGAACTCAAGAGTGTCAAGTGAACACTCCTCTATTGGTATCCACACGGACAAATGGTGGAGAAAAATACCTTAGAGTGTGCTAGCACCCTTCAGGAATTTCGGCAAGATGAGGGATAGGAGAGCTTGAGAAGGTGATCCAAGGAAGAAGATGAAGTTGGAGAGTAACTCACAAAATGAATTCACCCATGATGAATAGTGGTCGGCCACTTCAAGTTGGGGGGTTACATGCATGCATGTAACTCCAAGAGCCAATGACTCTTGGTCTCCCTCATGAGGTGACACCACATGATAAGTCCATGATGATGTGGAGCATCATCATTGGCCGACCATGCCAAGTCATCATCATGACATGATATTTGGTCAAGTCAAACTTGACCTTTCATCTTCTCTCTCAAGTCAAGTCAAACTTGACCTCTTATCTCCCATGGTTGATCAAATCCAACTATTTGATTCAAGTCAATTTAATTTAATGAATTTCTATTCATTAATTAAAATTGATTTGATGAATCAAATCTAAATTAGACTCATTCAACACTTGAATCAAATTGAGTCCAACTCAATTAGTCTAATTTGGATTACTCTTAATCCAATTTGGTTCATCCCATGAACTTAATCCTCATGGTTCATCATATGAATCTAATCTTCATCTAATTGCCCTTTGTGTGTGACCCTATAGGTTCTTGTAATTTTGGCAATGTCCCTAAACCGATTTAGGAACATAAGCAATGAGCGGTATCTAGCAACACATCATTGCTACCCAAGTTACAAGAATATTGAGCTCCAATATCACCTTTATGACTACTAATTGTGACTCTCACAATATGTGACAATGTCCCTCTATCCTTGACATCTAGATTGACCAATTGAGGCATAGACCGTGTCATCCTCGGTACAATCTATATCTTGAACTCCAAGTAGACTCACTCTAACCAAATGAGCTCAATATCTCATATTGACTCATTTGGGCATGGTCATGCACTTCGTGGTCTCACTCTATCAAGAATAACGATGTCTCTCCCGTCATATAGGAGGGATAGATCCCATCTACATCACTCACATCCCTCCGCATAATTTGTCACATACCCAGTAATCGTCTTTATAGTCCACCCATTTACGGGTGACGTTTGACGAAGCCAAAGTATGTAACTCCTTATGTAGGGAACCATGGTGACTTCAGGTCTAAGGACTAATAGTCATACTAATAGCCACATGAGAAAGTATATGACACTCATATAACAATCCATGATACTTTCTCATGGTGGGTCATTCAGTATATATTCTCTAATGCATACTCATGTGTAAACTTGATATCTCATATCCATGACTTGTGAGATCAAGTCATCGTGTTGACCTACATGCTACTCTCTACGCATTAACATTGTCCCTGAATGTTAATACTTGACTAGGAATGATTAAGAATAGTGTTCTCTATATCATCTCATTCTCGATTCAACCAATCGATTGATATAGATAAGAACCTACTACTTAAGGACGTTATTATACTTAGTTATTTGGCATCAATACAAGTAAATATAATAACCATGCCTTTATAAATAGGAATATGATACAATAAAGTCCATACAACAATCATCATATGATTGGCTCTAGGGCTTTCACTAACAATCTCCCACTAGCACTAATGTCAATCACCGTAGTATTTAATACCCAATGATCTAGTGTGACCATTATGCTTTTTCTGTGCCAAAGCCTTGGTCAAGGGATCTGCGATGTTAGCCTATGTGGGTACTCTATAAATATTCACATCTCCTCTATCGATAATCTCTCGAATGAGATGGAAGCGCCGTAGTATGTGTTTGATCCGCTGGTGTGAGCGAGGTTCCTTAGCCTGTGCAATCGCTCCATTGTTGTCACAATAGAACTCTATGGGATATGCTATGCTAGGAACCACCCCAAGCTCAGTAATGAACTTGCGGATCCAAACTGCCTCCTTTGCTGCCTCAGATGCAGCGATATACTCGGCTTCTGTTGTAGAATCAGCAACTGTGTCCTGCTTTGAACTCTTCCAGCTCATAGTGCCACCATTCAAGAAAAACACGAACCCTAACTGCGATCTATAATCATCCTGGTCAGTTTGGAAGCTGGCATCGCTGTAACCCTTTACAGCTAGCTCCTCATCGCCTCCAAATATCAAAAAATATTCTTTAGTCCTTCTCAAGTACTTAAGAATATTCTTGATTGCTATCCAGTGATGCTCACCTGGATCTGACTGGTATCTACTCGTCATGCTCAAAGCATACGAGACATCAAAACGAGTACACAGCATGACGTACATGATAGATTCTATAGCTGATGCGTAAGGGATCTTATCCATGCGGTCTCTCTCCTCTCTAGAAGAGGGACTTTGAGTCTTCGAAAGACTCACACCATGTGACATCGGCAGAAATCCCTTCTTGGAATTCTGCATGGCAAACCATAGTAATACCGTGTCAATGTATGTACTCTGACTTAGGCCAAGCAATCTCTTAGATCTATCTCTATATATCTTGATGTCTAGAATACAGGCTGCTTCACCTAAGTCCTTCATTGAGAAGCACGTCCCTAGCCAAGTCTTCACAAACTGTAGCGAAGGGATGTCATTCTCAATGAGTAGTATGACATCCACATACAATACAAGGAAGACAACTGTGTTCCCATTAACCCTCTTGTAGACACAGAGTTCATCTTCATTCTTGATGAAACCAAACTGTTTGATCGCATCATCGAATCAAAGATTCCAGCTCCGAGAGGCTTGCTTTAGCCCATAAATGGACCTTTGAAGCTTGCATATTTTCCCAGTATGCTGTGGATCTTCAAAACCCTCAGGTTGTGTCATGTACACATCCTCGAGTAAGTTTCCATTCAGAAATGCGGTTTTGACATCCATCTACCAGATCTCATAATCGTGGTATGCTGCAATAGCAAACAAGATCTGAATGGACTTAAACATCGCCACTGGAGAAAATGTTTCATCATAGTCAATACCATGAATTTGCTTGAAACATTTAGCCACCAATCGGCCCTTATAGGTATGCGTAAGTTCATCCATGTCAGTCTTTCTCCTAAAGACCCACTTACACCCAATGAGTTTGACCCCTTCAGGTGGATCTACCAAAGTCCATATTTGGTTGGTGTACATGGATTCCATCTCGGATCTCATGGTCTCTAGCCATTTCTCATAATTTGGGCTCATCACAGCTTCCTGATAGGAGGTAGGCTCATTCTCAATGAGCATAACGTCATCATGGTCAGACAAGAGAAATGAATATCTCTCAGGCTGATGACGTACCCTATCAGACCTGCGAAGAGGTAGGTCTACTTGAACAGGTGGTTATTCCACAACTCTTTGTGCAACAATCTCATCACCCACAACACTTTGTGGTTCCTGTTCAACCTCCATCAAGGCCTCAGTGCTATGGTTCTTATCTTGAATTTCTTCAAGATCGAACGTACTCCCACTAGTTTTTCTAGAAACAAAATCCCTTTCTAGAAAAACCCCAATCTTTGTTACAAACACTTTGTGCTGACTGGGAATGTAGAAGTAATATCCCTTTGTATCCTTGGGATATCCAACAAAATAGCACCTATCGGATTTGGGTCCCAGTTTGTCTGAGACTTGACATCGAACGTAAGTCTCACAACCCCAAATCCTCATGAAAGACATCTTGGGATTTCTCCCTGTCTATATCGTATATGGTGTCTTTATCACAACCTTGGATGGTACACGGTTAAGGGTAAAGGTTGTCGTGTCTAGAGCATATCCCCAAAAGGATATAGGAAGATCTGTGTGACTCATCATAGATCGTACCATATCTAATAGGGTACGATTCCTCCTTTCAGATACACCATTCCACTGTGGTGTTCCAGGAGGAGTGAGTTGGGATAAAATCTCATACTCAGCTAGATAGTCACGAAACTCATGGCTGAGGTATTCACCACCTCGATCTGATCGAAGTATCTTAATACTCTTGTCAAGCTGGTTTTGTACTTCATTCTTGAATTCTTTGAATTTTTCAAAGGATTCTGATTTATGTGTCATGAGATACATATAACTATATCTACTGAAGTCATCAGTAAATGTAATGAAGTACCTGTAATCGCCTCTAGCAGTAATATTGAAAGGGTCACATACATCACTATGTATAAGTCCTAACAAGTCCATTGCTCTTTCGTTGTGTCCACTAAATGGAGTCTTAGTCATCTTGCCTAAAAGACAAGACTTGCATGCCTCATATGATTCAAAATCAAATGAGTCTAGCAGCTCATCCTTATGGAGCTGAGATAAGCGACTCTTATTTATGTTGTCACTCCCCGAGGGAGTCCCCGCCAGACGAAAATCCGACAGCATCTCCCCTGTACGGGTGACAATACCAATTTTTATACAAGGCCTACACGACCACTATACATCGGTCAACACGACCGAAATCCAATCACAACACAATATACATAATATGAGGCCTTAGGCCATCAACCTACCCCTTCTGCCATCTGAGCAGGAACATACAACCAAAACGAACCGAATATAAGTCCACAAGGACATAACAAATATAACCAAAACATCCACCGGTATACAATCCAAACATAAATCCTAAACATATCCTCCAATAAAATTCCAATCCATAAAACTAATAACCAAAAATCATAAGACCAATAAAACCTATCCACTTCGACGAGGGGGATTGGCAACTGGACTCTCCTGACAGCTTCATCCTGAAATAAATATAAAACCACGGGGTAAGTTCAAAGAACTTAGCGGATAATAGTCGATATGCAAAGTAAGGTATAGCTAACAATAAAAATCATGCCAGTACAGTCTCTAATATAGGGTAAGCAAGAAAGAAATGCAAAAGAGACTGTACTCACCTGAATCTCTTACCCTGATATAGGAGTATGTACCCTACTATAAGAGATAAAATCATCACCATATACGAATATGAATCTTGTATGCATGTCAATCATATGCAATATCCAAGGCATCAATAAAAATGCAGCAAACACAATACAAATGTGATCCATGCAAAAATGCATGTCGTGCAAATGATATGGTCACCCCTGACGCCAGTTAGCCGCCTCACACGCGATGGTGAAGCCGAGTGGGTAGGGCTATGACAACTGTGCACTCTGCCATCACTGCTCCTGAGTGACCGAGTAGACAGGATGCTGTCGGAGTACACCTATCCTCCTGCCCCAAACATAGTGGGGGAGCTAAGCTCTCATCTCTCGGTGTCATAGACCAGAGGAGGGATCCCTGCCCGCTACCACGCTGCCTTATCGCTACCCATGAGCGGACCAGCGGAGCCTGATAGAGCAACTGCACACACCCTCCTGATGTACCACTAACCCATGAGTGGCAGTGTGTGTAGGTCATGTAACTGGCTGCGGGCTTAACAATAATGGAACCCCATCCAGCCAACATGCAATCGTGCAAGATGGTGCATGATACTAAAGCATGTCAATCCTACTCAAAATACCTATCCGAATAATATGTACAATCAATATGTACATATCCATAATCCAAGTAACTATGATCCAAATAAACAGGGAAGACAAAAATCCTATCCTATCCAATGCATGCATCAATAGGCACAAAAACATACTAGGCATATAAACATGAAAATTATTGAAAGTTATCCTAACTAGCATATCAACTTGACTATATCTAAAAGATAAGTCAAAATACCCGCCTGAATATATATCCGCAAAAAGAACCAAATCATCACGATTGGGGACCTGCCTTGTGACAGAAACCTGCATATAACAGCCATTTTGATTAAGTACAATCATGCAACGACTGATCGAATCGAATCCTACCTCGACTTCGTAGCCCGATAAACTAGATTGATCTAGTTATCCACATAACCTAAATAATTCTTCAAATCAAACCCTATCGACCATTAAACCAATTAACAACCTATTAAGCATTTATAAACACCCATATCCGAACTTACCAATTTCCATCTTAATTATTAATTCTCACAGCCAACAACAACTCACCACTAGAATCGAAATGTGTTGGTGCAATCGGCCTAGGTCACGATTGACCAGGACTCGAGTTTGACTCGAGTGATGTTTTGATGTTTGACAAAGTGGTTTGACATTGATGTCGGTTAATATGTTGGGAAGATTGTTTATACAATCTATCCAGGTTATAATTGACTAGACTCGAGTTTGACTCGAGGGAGACTTTGATGGTTGACTGGGGTTGACCATGTGATTATGGGAAAGTCCAAGCATGGGTCTTGGCAAGGTAAAGTCCAAGTCATTGGTACTTGGCATGGAAAGTCCAAGTGGGACACTTGGCAATTGGGAAGGTCCAAGTCTTGTGTACTTGACATGAGAAGTCCAAGCATGAGTCTTGGCAAATGGAAAGTCCAAGCATGAGTCTTGGCATGGAAAGTCCAACATGGGTTGGCAAGGGAAAGTACAAGCTTGAGTCTTGGCATTTGGAAGTCCAAGGGGATTGATTTTGGCAGCGTAAAGTCCAAGCGTAGTCTTGGCGGCGTAAAGTCCAAGCAGTCCTTGGAAAAGAAAGACCAAAGGAAAGTCTTGGCGGCATAAGTCCAAGCATGTAGTCTTGGCGGCATAAGTCCAAGCATGTAGTCTTGGCGGCATAAAGTCCAAGCGTACTTTGGCAAAGAAGAAAACCATAGCATGACATAGCCGAGGGAAGCACCTGGAGGCTAGCGCGATGGATGAACAAGTCATGGATGATTTGGAGGGATCCGAGAGGCGTGAGGCTGATGGAGGTGGCTAGAAGGCTTAGGTCTAGGCTAAGGGTGGTCTAGCAAGTATGGGGGCACCATATTTGGGTTTAAACCTCATGTTTGAGGTTGGTAGTCGACTGGAATTATGGCCAGTTCGACTGCCGTGAGTCGACTTGAGTTCGACCGACCGACATTTGGAGCCAAATCGCTCGACGATGATCGCTCATTGGAGTAGTCGATCGTGTAGCCGATCGCTAGTTCACCATGAAACACGGTATCGTGGCCGATCGGCCGACATTACACTACCGGCAATGATCGCCAAGAGATCCGTTGGAGTTTTTCCAGCGTGGATCGAGCCGTTGTCTCACGACAACAGTGGCATCACTCGACTGGTGACTTATTGCAGTCGACTGATGGGCGAAAATCCAGGTCGCACGCAAGGATAAAAGGAGCTCGACGGGAGGGTTTTTGCAATCGATTTTCTTGGACGTTTTGAAGCGATTTGCTACTGCAAATCAAGGCTTTCAAGTGCTAGTCCAAGGCAATCAACAAGCAAGCTTCTAAAGAGTTTTTGTAAAGTGTTCTTTACTTCTCTTGTTGTATTTCCTCTTATATTTGCTTGTTGTATTTAGATTATTGTTGTAATCTTATTGTAAGAGGTTTCTCCACCTCCGACTTGTGTCGAGAAGGAGTATTTATCATAGTGGTGTGTGATTGGCATCGCTAGGGTTCATACGAACCCAATCCGTGGAGTAGGAACCGTTTGTTGGATCGAAAGTGTCGCTAGAGGGGGGGGTGAATAGCGATACGATGTCGTTAAAAAACTTTTGCAATAAGTAAAAAGCAAGTAGAGAGTGCACAGCGGAAATATAAAGTAGACAAGATATTTTTACGTGGTTCACAATCTTTCGATTGCTAATCCACGGCCCTAGTGATCCTTGATCACGTACGGAGGGCAATTCACTAAAACCACTCCTCCTCGTTGGAGGTAGGAGCAACGATTACAAAAAGAAATCAAGGCAAAGGGACACTCCCCCTTTCCTTGTTACGATTAAAGCACAAAGACAATTTAAAGAAGTAGAACTTAAATAAATATACCGACAACTCTTATAAGTAGAAGATGTAGCTTTCGTTGTCGGCGGCACTTCGTCGTAGCAAATGTGAGTAGTAGTAGCGGCGTTACGACGGCGTGTTGAGAGCTCTTGAATTCTTGTTATTTGCTTGGCTTGAACATGTCTATTTATGGATATTGATCTATGAATTTAGACATAGGTGGTGTCCAAGGTGAGGTTCTTATCCCCCAAGACTTGTTCATCCACATCCTTTGCTAACTCAAGGATGAGGTGTTTCATCCAACCACCTTGTGCCACCTCCAACCTCCTTGTGCCAACTCAAGGATGAGGTGTTTCATCCAACCACCTTGTGCCACCTCCAACCTCCTTGGGCGCCAACTTGAGGATGAGGTGTTTCATCCAACCACCTTGTGCCACCTCCAACCTCCTTGGGCGCCAACTTGAGGATGAGGTGTTTCATCCAACCACCTTGTGCCACCTCCAACCTCCTTGGGCGCCAACTTGTTGGAGCCATTCAACTTGTGCCACATCATGGGAGCCAACCATCTTGTGCCAACTCACCATATCATGGGCGTCCACCACAAGGAAGCTTGGTGATGGTTTGGATGTCCACCTTGATGCCACATCACCCTTTGTACCAAAACACGAGTCAAGTCCAAATTCACCCCTTGAAATTCGAGCTCTTCTCGAGGCCGAACTTGACTAGCAGCTGATCAGAGTCAAAGGGTTTTGACCCAGCAGCTTAAAATATAAAGTACGATGGTTCTAACCATTTGATCTCGACCTAGACCTTCCATTGGAGGTATTGGGTCGGATCTACGCTTAACGACCTTGCTTCGCTTTCACACGAGCTTACCTTGTAGCCTCGCTTCCGGTCTTCACCCGAGTACCTCGGCTTCCTTCAAGTCCTCCTGGCGTTCGACCACCTCGGTTCCCACCGGTGTCGCAGACCTTCCGCTCAACTTTAGCATTTCGCACACTTAATCGAGCTCGTAAGATAACAAATATACCCTTAACTATTGAGCCTTTTGCCATAATCAAAATACCGTTCGACTTTGGTGCCCACGCACCAACAATCTCCCCTTTGATTCATGGCAAACCGACACAAAAGTTAAGGAAAAATTAAGCATAACAAAGAAGCTAGCATAAAGATTAAATATGAATGAGCTAGCATAAAGATTAAATATGAATGAGATAGCATAATGATTAAGCATGAATGAGCTAGCATAAAGATTAAATATGAATGAGCTAGCATAAAGATTAAATATGAATGAGCTAGCATAATGATTAAATATGAATGAGCTAGCATAATGATTAAGTATGAATGAGCTAGCATAAAGATTAAGCATGAGTGAGAAATATTATTGTTTCAAGTTCTCCCCTTTGAGGTAACCTCCTCGACCAAGGTGAGTTCTTGAAAATAATTTTTACTTCCCTTAATAGTTGCTTAAGTAAACGGAATTACTTAATATAAAAGGTAATAATTTTGTTTACTTTCTTCCTTACTTTTGTGACTTTCTCCCCTTTTGCCTTAACTCAAAAAGTTTGTAAATATATTTTAGGGTTTGTAAGTCCAAGCAAGTTCCCAATATAAATATTTTTTTAAAATAATAATAAGCTTGAAAATATGTTCATCTAAAATGTACAACTCCTGGTTGGACTTGATTGATATAGAATGATCAATAAGTCTTGAAGGAGTTGATTAATTTTAAATAATTATACTCCATGGTTCATGTCGATGCATCAATCTACGTCTCGAACTGTGAGTAAGGTCCTAACATCTCACGCCCGCTACTGGCTAAGTACACAAACACATTAGTCCTATGTGTTGTGAGATGTGTTGGCTCCTTAAATCTATAGGTATATGATTTCTAAGGTAAGACTTAGGCTAATTTCATAAAAGAAGCAAAAGTAGAGTACATATATAGAAAAATTTAAATCCTACTCTATTACGCACATACCTAACTTTCGTCTTAATAAACTAAATTCGGCTTCGGGTAGTGGTTTGGTGAAGATGTCCGCTAGGTTTGATTTGGACTCAACATACTCTAGTTGTATAGTTCCATTAGTTACATGTTCCCTAATGAAGTGGTGTTTAACTTCTATATGTTTTGTCCTAGAATGACATATTGGATTTTTAGTTAAGTTAATTGAACTAATGTTATCTATGTAGGTTTTAATGTTGTTAAAGATTAAGCTAAAGTCTTGGAGAGTGTGCTTCATCCACGGAGCCGAGAGACACACTCACCCATCGCAACGTGATTCTCTTCGGTGGTAGATAAGGCAACGCAATCGCTTCCTCGCACTAACTTACTAGACTCGAGCCGAGGATTTGACAACAACCACTCGTGCTCTTTCTATCGAGTTTACTACCGCATAGTCGAGTCGAGTAGCCGATTAGAATAAACTCGGTAGATCTAGGGTACCAAATACCTACGTTTAGCGTGCCCTTTAGATATCTAAGGATACGCTTGACTAGGGTTAGGTGAGACTCCTTGGCACAGGTTTGTAACCTTGCGCACATACTTACCGCGACTAAAATGTCGTCACACCATGTTAAGTATAGGAGACTTCCTATCAAGGCTCTATAGTATTTTAGGTCAACGGGTTTTCCTTCTACATCTTCGCTTATATTAACATTAGTTGCCATAGGTGTATTGATTATTTTAGCATCTTGCATTCCAAATCGATTTATTAAGTCCTTAGTATATTTTTGTTGATGTAAATATATTCCATCTTTAGTTTGTTTAATTTGTAAACCTAAGAAGAAACTTAACTCTCCCACTAAATTCATTTCAAATTCACTTTCCATAAGTGAGATGAATTCGCTTAGCGAGGATCGAGTTGGTAGTTCCAAAAATTATATCATCTACATAGATTTGGGCTAGAAAGATTTCTTTTCCTACGGGTTTAACGAATAAGGGTGGGTCGACTAAACCTTGGTTGAATCCTTTGGACTTAAGATAGATCGAAAGCCTTTCGTACCATGCTCTTGGGGCTTGATTGAGTCCATATAGGGCTTTCTTAAGTCTAAGGACATGGTCGTTTATCTAGATTTTGAATCCGGAGGTTGACTGACGTAAACTTCTTCCTTAATGTATCCATTCAAAAATGCGACTTGACATCCATTTGAAACAATTTAAAACCTCGATGTGCAAAGATATGCTAACAACATTCGGATGGACTCTAGTCCGGCTACGGGCGTAGGTCTCATCGTAATCTAAACCTTCGACTTGACTAAACCCTTTTCGACTAACCTAGCTTTATTTCTAACTACTCTGCCTTTATCATCAAGTTTATTTGAAATACCCACCTTGTTCCAATAATTGATTTTTCTTTAGGTGGTGGTACTAATTCCCGGACTTCATTTCTAGTGAATTGAGCTAGCTCTTCTTGCATAGCAATAATCGATCGGGATCGAAGTGCTTGTTCAATAGTTTTGGGTTCGATTTTGAAATTAAGATTTGACTAAGGTTTCGATATGAAGCTCTAGTTCGAACCCTAAATTTGGATCACCTATAACTTGATTGATAGGATGATTTGTTTGAGTCTTAGTGTGACTCGGGTTAGGGTCATCTATCACTTGGTCGATAGGATGACTTGGGTGAGTTCTAGTTTGACTTGGGTTAGAGTCATCTATCACTTGGTCGATAGGATGACTTGAGGTTAGGGCGAGATTCAAGTTCAAGATCAGTCGGGTTCGCTATAAGTTGATTTGCTAGTTGGTTTTGTTAAGGATTGAGCGGGTTCGTGTCCTTAAATCGAAAACTATATTAATGGTTTCTTCGACTCTAAAGAGTGTCGTGATTGTATACCCTATAAGCTCTCTTGGTGGTTGAGTATCCTAGAAAGGTTCGATGGGGTTTTGGATTTGAATTTCCTAGGTAATCCTTAGTGTTTAAGATATGTACCTTGCATCCAAATACCTAAAGTACTTGATGTTGGTATTTTATCGTGATAAATCTCGTCACGAGGTCTTTTGGTGCCTCTTTACCATAAGGATCCTACACATAAGGTAGTTGGATCGGATATTGGAATTACTAAAGGGTTGTTTGTAAGTTTTAAACCTAAATCATCTCACCAATATCTACATGATCAAAACATGTTATTCCTATGTGTTATTGTGAGATGACTTTCAATTTTACTTGATTAATTTTAATGAATTTAAATTAACCAACATTAGGTTAGATTCGGATTTAGTCTAAGCTCATCAAGTAATCTTTTCAAGAGATTAGCTTCGGTCGTGGCGAGGCCTTCTTTGATCGGAACAACGACCACTTCCTTAGACAAAGCTAATTTCAAGAAATTGATAACTCGACTTACTTGAGACTACGTCTTGGTCTAACTAGTTATTTTGAAAAGAGGCTCCCGAGGCTCAATCTTTTTAAAGGATTTTAGTTGGTTTATTTTTGAAAAGAGGCTTCCCGAGGCTCAATCTTTTCGCAGGATTTTAGTTGGTTATGAGTCCTATCTAACCATTCTAAAAATAAAGGAAAAACTAAGCATGCAATTTCTAAGACTTAACAAAAATACATTTTGTATTGGCTCCCCCTGGACCATTGAATCGAGTGGGTCTATTCACATAGTGAATTTGGTCCTTGGGAACCCAATACATGTTAGATCCTAAAGTTGAAATCAAAGTGGTCTTAGGGACCCATGCTTGGACATTTTTCTTATGTTGGTTTACTATAGACATATATGACTTATTGGTTGTATTTGAGTTAAACCCGAGTCCGGCCTTGTTGTACGGCCCTTTGTGATCAAGTAAGAGGTCAAGTCCTTGGATCCCAAAGTGAACCTTTCCAACGTGTTCCTAAGGTCTTCGACTTGTGTTTTCAAAAGCGAGTTCTCAACTTCAAGCTTTTCAACTTGAGTTGAGTCCTCCTCTTTAATACGAGTAGTCGAAGAGGTTAGGGAGACCTCATGTTTGAGAAGGTTAACCTCCTCAATTAGGGTCTCGACCTTGGACTCGGACTTAGCTAGTTTCTTATTTAAAAATTTAATTGCACCATACAAAGTATTAAGTAACGACCGACTTACCCTTAATGATTCTTTTGAACCGGATACGGATCCGTGGCTTGTCTTGAATGGAAGCTCATCATCGGATTCGGACTCGGACTCTTCTTGATTTGAGTCGTGCTCGATCGGCAGCCATTAGAGCTTGGATATCGTCTTCTTCCTCGACAACTCCTCCCAAGTAGCGTTTAGCGCTTTCTTGGTCTTTGATGCGTTATTCTTTAGCTTTGGGCACTCGGACTTGATGTGGCCAACACTGCACTCATAGCATCTAAAATTAGAAGTATTTGAATTAGGTTTAGGCTTACCTTGAGTTGTTGGTCGTTTCGTCTCTTGATCATCTTAGAACTAGATTGACTAGTTCGGATTCTATTCAGTCTACTTCCGATTCGGACTCGTCTTCTTCCTTCGGGGGTGGCTTGCTTGCGGGCTTCTTCTTCTTGGAACCTGCAACTAACGCAATACTCTTCTCGGCCTGGACCACGTTAGTTTGCTCATGTAATTCAAGTTCCGAAAATAATTCGTCTAACCTAATTTTAGAAAGGTCCTTGGAGACCTTGTAGGCATCGACCATGGATGCCCACAAGGTGGTCCTAGGAAACGAGTTAAGAGAATACCTGATAAGGTCGCGATTCTCGACCTTTTGTCCGATGGCATGGAGTTGGTTGACGATGTCTTGGATACGAGCATGTAGTTGAGTTGCGGTCTCGTTTTCCTGCATTTTCAAGTTATACAATTTATTTAAAAGTAAATCTCTTTTACATACCTTCGTGTCGTCGGTGCCTTCGTGTAGTTCCACTAGTTTGGTCCATAAGTCCTTTGCACTAATGAAGGGGCCGACGCGGTTGAGCTCTTCCTTGGACAACCCACATTGCAAGATTTGAGTTGCCTTGGCATCGACTTCTACTTGTTTTTTCATGGAATTTGACCATTGATCGTAACCCAAAGATTCACCATCTTCATTAATAGGAAGTGTGAAACCGGTTTGGATTACGATCCACATCTCGATTTGGGTTTTAAGAAAGCATTCCATCCGACCCTTCCAATAACGAAAGTCATTACGTTGTAAAGCGGGGGTGGTGATGCTAAACCCTTCGAGATGGGCCATTTAAAAACAAGAAGAAGAAACGGCGAAAAAGATTCTTACAAAACACACACGGAAAGAATATTCCAAGACTTTCGTCTTGGATTAGTAGTCTTGAGAAGTAAAAAAAAATATATAAAATATAACTTGCAAAAAGAAATAAACAATCAAATGCGAATGTCGTTGAAGTTCCGGAGGACAACCTTACTCGGGATCTAACCCGAAGGACAACCTTATCCGGATCCTAAAGCCTCTAATGCAATTCTATATGTAGGAGAAGATAAGCAAGTGAAATAATTATCAAAACAGAAATAAATAAATAAAAATCTGTAAAAAGAAAAACAAAGCTAGATTGGTGGTTTCACCGAATCTTAGCGCCCGACTCGATACCAATTGTTGGATCGAAAGTGTAAGCTAGAGGGTGAATAGCGATACTGATGTCGTTAAAAAACTTTTGCAATAAGTAAAAAGCAAGTAGAGAGTGCACAGAAATATAAAGTAGACAAGATATTTTTACGTGGTTCACAATCTTTCGATTGCTAATCCACGGCCCTAGTGATCCTTGATCACGTCGGAGGGCAATTCACTAAAACCACTCCTCCTCGTTGGAGGTAGAAGCAACGATTACAAAAGAAATCAAGGCAAAGGACACTCCCCTTTCCTTGTTACGATTAAAGCACAAAGACAATTTAAAGAAGTAGAACTTAAATAAATATACGACAACTCTTATAAGTAGAAGATGTAGCTTTAGTTGTCGTGACGCCGTCGTAGCAAATGTGAGTAGTAGTAGCGGCGTTACGACGGCGTGTTGAGAGCTCTTGAATTCTTGTTATTTGCTTGGCTTGAACATGTCTATTTATGGATATTGATCTATGAATTTAGACATAGGTGGTGTCCAAGGTGAGGTTCTTATCCCCCAAGACTTGTTCATCCACATCCTTTGCGCCAACTCAAGGATGAGGTGTTTCATCCAACCACCTTGTGCCACCTCCAACCTCCTTGTGCGCCAACTCAAGGATGAGGTGTTTCATCCAACCACCTTGTGCCACCTCCAACCTCCTTGGGCGCCAACTTGAGGATGAGTTGTTTCATCCAACCACCTTGTGCCACCTCCAACCTCCTTGGGCGCCAACTTGAGGATGAGGTGTTTCATCCAACCACCTTGTGCCACCTCCAACCTCCTTGGGCGCCAACTTGTTGGAGCCATTCAACTTGTGCCACATCATGGGAGCCAACCATCTTGTGCCAACTCACCTTATCTTGGGCGTCCACCACAAGGAAGCTTGGTGATGGTTTGGATGTCCACCTTGATGCCACATCACCCTTTGTACCAAAACACGAGTCAAGTCCAAATTCACCCCCTTGAAATTCGAGCTCTTCTCGAGGCTGGAACTTGACTAGCAGTTGACTGTAGTCAAAGGGTTTTGGACTGCAGTACAAGTTAGCTTAAAATATAAAGTACGATGGTTCTAACCATTTGATCTCGACCTAGACCTTCCATTGGAGGTATTGGGTCGGATCTACGCTTAACGACCTTGCTTCGCTTTCACACGAGCTTACCTTGTAGCCTCGCTTCCGGTCTTCACCCGAGTACCTCGGCTTCCTCCGAAGTCCCTCTGGCGTTGCCCGACCACCTCGGTTCCCACCGGGTGTCGCAGACCTTCCGCTCAACTTTAGCATTTCTGCACACTTAATTGAGCTCGTAAGATAACAAATATACCCTTAACTATTGAGCCTTTTGCCATAATCAAAATACCGGTTCGACTTTGGTGCCCACTGCACCAACACCGTTTCGGTTCCGAACCACGTTATATCATTGTGTTTGCGTGTTGCATGTTTCGTTATCATTATTATTCTTGTTATTCCGCTGCGTACTAACGAAATTGTAGACAAGCACGCGAACGATTTCCATTTACGTACGGTCAAACGCTATTCACCCCCCTCTAGCGGCCTTAAATCTCCAACAAAATGGACTACAAGAAAACAGAGAAAATCAAGATATTTACCTGC
Source organism: Wurfbainia villosa (assembly GCA_025175895.1). NCBI lineage: Eukaryota > Viridiplantae > Streptophyta > Magnoliopsida > Zingiberales > Zingiberaceae > Wurfbainia > Wurfbainia villosa. The sequence goes on from CM045992.1 coordinate 4,009,403, forward strand.
AACAGAACCTCCCCTCGACAGCTCTTCCCCCAACTGCTCAATCTGTCGGAAATTATCGCTGCCCTAAATCATCAATCGATTCAACTAAGTAAAACCACAGTTTATCCAAAGTAAGAAGAAACTGGTTCTTACCTCGCTCTGATAACCACCAACAGAGCAACCTACACCAACAGCTCTCCCCTCACGGTCGCGCAGCCCGCATTCCCCCCTTTCTGCCCTCTGTCAATAGATCAATTTAAGAGAGGGGAACCACGGCTAGAAATTCAATCGGACCTTACCTAGCTATAGCAACCACCGGCAGTGGAAGGCGCTGCGGCGACGACAGTGGCAGAGGAGCCGACGGAGGATGGTCGCAGATGGGGGGGCTGGCGCGTATGCGCCTCTGACGGGCCAGCGATCGTGGGTCATGACGGGTTGACACGAGAGAGGGGAAATAGAGAGCGACGCAGTGGATGGCCGGTGTTGTGTGCGGTCCGTGGTGCCAATCGCAGCGGCGGATGAAGGCCGACAGGGCAGAGTGGCTACGAGGAAAGGGAAGTGCGGCAGCGTCGGTGCTCGTGATCGAGGGTGGTAGACCGCCGGTGCGGCGCGCGATCCGGAGAGGCCGGCGGTGGTGTGAGGCAGAGAAGACGACTGAGAGGCGGCCGCAGAGGAAAAACGACAGACGATGCGGCGGTCACCGACGACCTAGCCAAGGGAAAAAGGAGGCGGCGGTGGTAGCTCGTGCGCGAGGGGGGAAAAGAAGAGGAGAATCGGGAATTTGCGATGGAATCGGGGAAATAAGAGAATAAAAACTTAGGTTTAGATATTTCAAATAGGTCCTCCAAAAGCCTTTTTATTTTATCCCCGTACAAATCTCTTACAAGCTCTGTTTAAATCCAGAAAATTTCCAGAAAAATTCCTAAAATTCTCTAAAAATCCTGAAATAATTCCCAGGATTACCTTTCCTAAATTTTGGCCATTAAATTTAGTATTTTAAAATTTCAGTATTTAACATTCTCCCCCACTAATAAAAATTTGGTCCCCAAATTTCCTGCTCATGTATGAGTACGAGATGTCACAACAATCATCTCAGATATCTAGAGACAAGTCACACACCTCAAGTGACTAAGTGGGGTATTGAGCTCTAATCTTTTCCTCAAGCTCCCAAGTTGCCTCCTCATCTATGAGGTGACTCTACCCGACCTTGACAAATCGCACAATCTTATTCCGCAATTATCGTTCCTGGTGATCCAGAATCCGTACCGGAACCCCTGCGTAAGTAGCATCAGGTTGAATAGAACCTGACACATCTGACAAAACATGTGTAAAGGGTGACATATACTTCCTCAGCATGGACACATAAAACACATCATGGATACCAGCCAAAGACGGTGGTAGCGCTAGTCGGTAAGCTACTGCTCCGATCCTCTCAAAAATCTTGAAAGGTCCAATGTACCTTGGAGCTAACTTACCACGGTGGTCAAACCTTTTCACCCCTTTCGTGGGTGAGACTCGCAGGAATACCTGGTCACCAATAGAGAACTCCCGAGGTCTCCGTCTCCGATCTGCACAACTCTTCTGACGATCCTGCGTCTCGGCCATCCTTTGTCTGATAGTACGGACCAACCATGCCTCATGCTGAGCTCTATGGGGTCCTAGCAACTGGTCCTCCCTAACCTCCCCCAGAGGGTGGATGTACGACACTGTGTATCATACAATGCTTCAAACGGGGCCATTTGGATAGCCGAATGATAGCTGTTATTGTAGGCAAATTCCACTGACGGCAAGTGATCCTCCCAGTTTCCCCCAAAATCTATAACACAGGACCTCAGCAAATCCTTTAGTGTCTAAATGGTCCGCTCAGATTGTCCATCTGTATGCGGATGGAATGCAATACCAAAACGAAACTGTGTACCTAAGGTCTGCTGCAGACTCTGCCAGAATCGGAATGTGAACCAGGGATCTCTATCTGATATAATGCTCAAAGGAACACCATGAAATCTGATGATCTCCCGACAATATAACTCTGCCAAATGATCCAGAGAGTCGGTCTTCCGAGTCGCTAAGAAGTGCGCAGATTTGGTTAGTCGGTCTACAACTACCCAAATCGGATCATGGCCTTGATGTATCCTAGGCAAACCCACCACAAAATCCATAATGATATGCTTCCACTTCCATTCTGGAATCGAAATTTCCGGAAGCATTTGTTCCTTTAACTAATGTCACTACCGGAAACCATTATCCTCCTCGGAGTCAGAGACAGTAGTCCATCTACCGTCCAACATCCACTCCACCACACACTCTGTAAGTGCATGGGAGGCTATAGCGACCAAACTTCCTTGTTACTACCATTCGTGTTTCAGCTACTCTATAGTAGCTATCCAGTAGCTAGCCAAAACTCCATGAGCATTTCTGCTCCTCACCTCTACAAAATAACATAATCACTGCTAAATCCACGTCATATATATGACGGCTTATCCCGCAGTTCTTTAACTGCCGTAAGCTTAGGATACGTCCTATTTTATAGCATCGGAATTGCTCCGACCCCCGAAATGATACATCCATGTACACTACCCTTCCATCCACACCAGAATGATTAATCTACACTGGCGTAAAAGTCAATCATCGTCTGAGCCCTGAAACTAGTTTCACAAGCTTCAGACCAAATAAATTCAATCCCCTTCTGGTCCAACCATTCAGCGATGTAGTACCGCTAGAGCATCCTATCCATATCTATGATGATAATCAAATCAATACCAAGAAAACTACCATCAATGGTGACCGAGTGCGTAACTCCAACTACCACCCTCAGCAGTGGCCAAGTTATGCAATCCAACGACCACAACTGAGCCAATCGTGTCCAGAATACACGACTTCCCAAATCCCTGGACGACTAAGTCGTCAATAAGTCTAATAAGATAATCACAAGCTCATACAATTCATACCAAGTATGAAATTGTCGTCGTTATACACTGCATTCTCTTTACTCTAGGCTGATGATATAACAATCATCACGACAACAATGATAATTGTATGACACCATGTCACTACAATATTATCACACCAGTCACCAATCAATCCTAGAGTATATATAGGTGTCCTATAGCTGATCTAAATAGATCCTCTATCCACAATGAAGGATATTCATTTCCTTCCGCAACTACCGCATTCCATCATCGATAATCGATGTATTCTCTCTTTTAACAAAGAGTTCCAGATCTTCTCTGGAAGAAATTCTGGGACAAATAAATATCCCATCCAACACCTCCTATAATAAGGTAAAACGATCTTTCATCGTCTTGACCAGTGTAGGTATACACGCCTTATCCATAACCAAATCACTATTAGTAGGGACTGATATTTTCTGAGGGTTTACTCCTTGTCCTTCAAATTGGTGACTAGCAGGCCAAATCCCTAGCTTCCTAATTCGACATCAGTCGGCACCTCTAAAGAGTCCGTACTTCCGAAATCATCGTTAGATTCCTCAAGGTTAATACGTCATCGACCTCGTCCCCGACCATGAGTAGGGGCAATTTCACTAAGTCAATAGTTTTTCCTAACCACCAAAAGTACCGTAACTACTAAAGACAATACTTTTCCTATAGCTCAGAGATATCCTTCAGCTTGCCTGGTCCCAAAACACGAGAACTCTCAAAAATCCAAGGAAAAGAAAATCCTCGAACGCAAAACCCACAAACCAAAACCGCAAACCAATAAAATTGTCACGTCCTGGGGGCATATCCGTCATCCAAATGACAGAGGAGCCCCTTAGTGACAATATTCCGAAATCCCTGGACCAAATCTAGTAAAAACCTCGAAATAATAATAGAAATATAAGTATTTTATTAACTGCATGCATGCACGACTAAACATATATCCATTAAAGTAAAATAGTTTTATGACCTCAAATTAAATTGCGACCAAAAATCCAAAGTGCATAAATAAAATGCAATACCGATAAAGTAAATAAAGCGGCATCCCGACGATGCAGGGAGACAAACACGGCAAGGAACTCTCTGAGCGACACAAAGGTAGGTCAACATGACACGTCCTCCATCAGTTAACCTAGAGAATAAGTGAGGAGGGGGTAAGTACAACCACTTTGTGGATGTATAGACAATAGTGCATAATCATAATGCACATAATGGAAGTCACAGGGAACAAGCTAGAGTAACCCAACTCTCAGAGCATCAATATCAATCCACAACTAACCTGGTCAACAGTATAACAAATATACTCGCAACATACACAACCACTGCAACAAGCAGTGCACATCCGGATACCACGATAAAGCCTCGTGGCTCGCCGCAAAGGGAAGCTGTCATGAGCTACATGAGCGGTACTCATGGGTCGACAATCAATACGCTAAGCACTGTCTACGCGCAACTACATGCTACCACGAATGAGACTCGTGGATAGACAGACAGTATATAGATATCTAATTATTGACTGCACGCACTAGCATACTACCACCAATAGGTCACGTGAGCAGTCGATTATCCTAGGTTGTTAAGCCTAGGGTTATCCAATACATCCAACATAAAATGACTATCAAAATCGATAAGGATCATCGATCTACAATTAAACCCATTGAGGTGGTCAAGCGAGGGTTTCAACACCTCTAAAACGAAATGTTTACCAAAGTCGGTAAAGATCATCGACTTATAAATAAATTCCTCCAGATGGTTAGTCTAAGGTTCCAACCCTTCTAACATGATCGGTTATCAAGGTCGATAAAAAAAAAATCACAAGTCCACTAATAAACACGTCGAGATGATTAATCATAGGGTTTCGTCCCAGCTAACAGGAAACATCTATCAATGCCAATAAGGACCACAAATCTACTATCAAGCCCTTCAAGAGGGTTACGCCTAAATTATACCATTCTACCAGTTCAATCATGCATGCCATAACATGCAACCACGAATAGATCTCGTGGGTACTTAAGATGTAAAGTAGCTATCTAGCTACAGGTGTCATACGAATCCAATTATTACCAACTCCGAACGAATAACGCAAGAATATAACCTTACAGTAGGTCATCTCAACTATGATTGGGAGGCATGATTGACCCCAAATATACAAAGCACCTACCTATAGAGAGACTCTACTGCAGACTTTCTCTCCACCAAGAATAGGAGATATAGTTGGCAGCCTAGATATGAACAATGTTATATACCCTCGAAGAATTAATCATATCCTAATCATACGAACTCTACTGGTCCGATCACCATATCACTGAAATAGTAAATGGATAAACATATACCAATATGCACATCCGGGTTATTACGCCTAGGGTTTCCACATCTAGGGTTCTACTAATATTGTTTCATTCCTGAGATCCGCTCCTACCGAATAACCTTATCTAAGTTATTCTATCTCTACTAGTCTTAATCATGGTATCCACCGCAAAAACACAGAACCATATAAACATATAACAAGCTGTCTAATAAACGACAGTATAGTCCTACTAATGGGAATCAATGGCTGAAATTAATTAGGGTATAACTAAAGGGTCATGCCAGAACAAAGTCAAGACAATAAATCAATAAAGCATCAGATGCTTATATATACTCTAAACTACATAAGCTGTAATCATGTCATCATGCATTATGATCTAGAGAGTCAAAGAACCTCTATATATACCTTCTACGAATTTACCCATCTTATTCATATTATTCAATTAGTCCAATCCTAATACTAGTCAAATCCTAAGAGGTAAACATCTACCAATAATATCTTATCATTTATATCACAATGATAACTAGCTACGTATAGCAGTAATAGCAATTAATAACCAAATGCTATTTATAAACCAGCAACCTAAAAATCTAATTGTCCAACAGATATCAGGTTAAAACAATACTAGATAAAACATGATATTATAAGCAATATAAATATGCACTAAATCTAGAAAATTTTCTAGAATTTATTTACCTGTTAGGCATCTGGAGATGTCCTGTCGCCGCCAAATCCCCCATATTGACCTCGTCAATAATACCTCGAATTTTCGAAACATAAAAATCGTCGGAAATCCGTGCAACTCCGAAAATACCTAGTTAACCTGTCAAACTTGGCGAACTCCAAATACCCAAAGATCCTAAGGAACTCGGAAACCTACGCTCTGATACCAAATAAATTGTCACGCCCCGAGGGAGTCCCCGCCAGACGAAAATCCGACAGTATCTCCCCTGTACGGGTGACAATACCAATTTTTATACAAGGCCTACACGACCACTATACATCGGTCAACACGACTGGAATCCAATCACAACACAATATACATAATATGAGGCCTTAGGCCATCAACCTACCCCTTCTGCCATCTGAGCAGGAACATACAACCAAAACGAACCGAATATAAGTCCACAAGGACATAACAAATATAACCAAAACATCCACCGGTATACAATCCAAACATAAATCCTAAACATATCCTCCAATAAAATTCCAATCCATAAAACTAATAACCAAAAATCATAAGACCAATAAAACCTATCCACTTCGACGAGGGGGATTGGCAACTGGACTCTCCTGACAGCTTCATCCTGAAATAAATATAAAACCACGGGGTAAGTTCAAAGAACTTAGCGGATAATAGTCGATATGCAAAGTAAGGTATAGCTAACAATAAAAATCATGCCAGTACAGTCTCTAATATAGGGTAAGCAAGAAAGAAATGCAAAAGGGACTGTACTCACCTGAATCTCTTACCCTGATATAGGAGTATGTACCCTACTATAAGAGATAAAATCATCACCATATACGAATATGAATCTTGTATGCATGTCAATCATATGCAATATCCAAGGCATCAATAAAAATGCAACAAACACAATACAAATGTGATCCATGCAAAAATGCATGTCGTGCAAATGATATGGTCACCCCTGACGCCAGTTAGCCGCCTCACACGCGATGGTGAAGCCGAGTGGGTAGGGCTATGACAATGACAGCACTCGCCATCACTTGCTTCCCGAGTGGCCGAGTGGGACAGGATCCGCCGAGTACACCTATCCTCCCGCCCCAAACATAGTGGGGAGCTAAGCTCTCATGGAGGAGGGATCCTGCCGTTACCGCCTCATCGCTACCAGGCGGACCCGGCGAGCTCGACAGAGCAGCGCACACACCCTCACGATGTACCACTAACCGCGAGTGGCGGTGGCGAGTCATGTATAGCAGTTGCGGGCTCAACAATAATGGAACCCCGTCCAGCCAGCATGCAATCATGCAAGATGGTGCATGATACTAAAGCATGTCAATCCTACTCAAAATACCTATCCGAATAATATGTACAATCAATATGTACATATCCATAATCCAAGTAACTATGATCCAAATAAACAGGGAAGACAAAAATCCTATCCTATCCAATGCATGTATCAATAGGCACAAAAACATACTAGGCATATAAACATGAAAATTATTGAAAGTTATCCTAACTAGCATATCAACTTGACTATATCTAAAAGATAAGTCAAAATACCCGTCTGAATATATATCCGCAAAAAGAACCAAATCGTCACGATTGGGGACCTGCCTCGTGACCGAAACCTGCATATAACAACCATTTTGATTAAGTACAATTGTGCAACGACTGATCGAATCGAATCCTACCTCGACTTCGTAGCCCGATAAACTAGATTGATCTAGTTATCCACATAACCTAAATAATTCTTCAAATCAAACCCTATCGACCATTAAACCAATTAACAACCTATTAAGCATTTATAAACACCCATATCCGAACTTACCAATTTCCATCTTAATTATTAATTCTCACAACCAACAACAACTCACCACTAGAATCGAAATGGACTGCAAGAAAACAGAGAAAATCAAGATATTTACCTGTAACAGAACCTCCCCTCGACAGCTCTTCCCCCAACTGCTCAATCTATCAGAAATTATCGCTGCCCTAAATCATCAATCGATTCAACTAAGTAAAATCACAGTTTATCCAAAGTAAGAAGAAATTGGTTCTTACCTCGCTCTGATAACCACCAACAGAGCAACCTACACCAACAGCTCTCCCCTCACGGTCGCGCAGCCCGCGTTCCCCCCTTTCTGCCCTCTGTCAACAGATCAATTTAAGAGAGGGGAACCACGGCTAGAAATTCAATCGGACCTTACCTAGCTATAGCGACCACCGATGGAAGAGCGCGGCGACATGGCGAGGAGCCATGAGGATGGTCGCAGATGGGGGGGCCGATGTGTGCGTCTCGGACGAGCAGCGGCGATGACTGTGGGTTGCGGCATCGGGTTGGACACGAGAGAGGGGAAATAGAGAGCGATGCGGTGGCTGGCCGGTGTTGTGTGCGGTCCGTGGTGCCAATCGCAGCGGCGGAGGAAGGCCGATAGGGCAGAGTGGCTACGAGGAAAGGGAAGTGCGGCGGCGTCGGTGCTCGTGATCGAGGGTGGTAGACCGCCGGTGCGGCGCGCGATCCGGAGAGGCCGGCGGTGGTGTGAGGCAGAGAAGACGACTAAGAGGCGGCCGCGGAGGAAAAACGGCAGACGATGCGGCGGTCACCGACGACCTAGCCAAGGGAAAAAGGAGGCGGCGGCGGTAGCTCGTGCGCGAGGGGGGAAAAGAAGAGGAGAATCGGGAATTTGCGGCTGCGGCAAGAATCGGATGGAATCGGGGAAATAAGAGAATAAAAACTTAGGTTTAGATATTTCAAATAGGTCCTCCAAAAGCCTATTTATTTTATCCCCGTACAAATCTCTTACAAGCTCCGTTTAAATCCAGAAAATTTCCAAAAAAATTCCTAAAATTCTCTAAAAAAATAATTCCCAGGATTACGTTTCCTAAATTTTGGCCATTAAATTTAGTATTTTAAAATTTCAGTATTTAACATATGTGACCTAAGCAACAATGCCAGAGATAGGTTTGGTTCAACTCATTTGACTTGAACCTTTTGGTACTTATGTTATAGATAGGACTCTCTAAGTCTAGAAAGTAGAGTCCGTTCATTAGAGGTGCACTACAATAGAACATATCATTTAAATAAACTGAACAACATTTGTTCTTTATTATAAATGTAAATCCTTTCTTGTCCAAATAAGAAATCGAAATTATGTTCTTAGTTAAAGCAGACACATAACAACATTCATCTAATTCTAGTACAAGCCCAGAAGGCAGAGATAGATCATAAGTTCCTACAGCAACAGTAGCAACTCTTGCTCCATTGCCTACTTGTAGGTCCACCTCGCCCTTTGTCAATGCCCTGCTATTTCTCAATGCCTACATTGGTACAAATGTGAGATGCACATCCAGTATCTAATACCCATGATGAAGAAATAGATAGATTGATTTCTATAACATTTATACCTGAAGTAGAAGTCTCACTTCTCTTCTTCTTAAGATCTTCCAGGTATGCCTTGCAGTTACGCTTTCAGTGTCCAGCTTCCTTGCAGTGGAAGCAAGCCTCTTCCTTGGCCACTCCTCCTTTGGGTTTCAGTTCCTTGCCTTTGCCCTTGACTTGGGACTTTCCCTTACCTTTAGGCTCACCCTTGTTTTTCTTCTTTTGCACCATCAAAATGGCGTCAGATTTTCCCTTCTTAAGGTTGAGCTCAGCAGTTCTCAACATGCTGAGCATCTCAGGCAGTGACTTATCAATTTCATTCATGTTGTAATTCATGACAAATTGATTATAGCTTTGTGGTAAAGACTGCAAGATCAAGTCAATGGCCAGCTCTTGGCCAAGAGGGAATCCCAATCTCTGTAGGTTTTCTACGTACCCAATCATCTTGAGTACATATGGACCTACGGGAGTCTCATCTTGCATTTTGGAACCAAACAATGTCTTAGAGACTTCATATCTCTCGTGCCTTGCTTGTCCTTGATATAGTTGACGAAGATGTTCAACCATATCATAAGCATTCATGAACTCGTGTTGCTTCTGAAGCTCAGAGTTCATGGTCGCGAGCATTAGACATGACACATCTAATGCATCATCTTGATGCTTCTTGTAAGCATCTTTGTCAGCTCGCGAGGCAGTGGCAGGAGGAGCCTCCGGAATGGGCTGCTCCAGGACGTACAGTTTCCTTTCTTGGGTGAGAACAATTCTCAGGTTCCTGTACCAGTCCAGGAAATTTGCTCCATTGAGCTTGTCCTTCTCAAGGACAGAACACAGAGAAAGAGTGTTCGTGTTTATCGACATAGTAATCTATAACATACAATGCAGAGAATTAATATCATATTCCTTTTATCATTTAATTAGGCCTTTAATCAAATGATGCTCCCACTGAATTATAGGAATTTTGTAGAATCGAGTTATTGATGTGGTCAAATCACATTACTAGATTCATACAAACTAGCTATAATTCCTGCGGGACAAGATCCACATCATATTAAGCCTTGAGTTAGTTTTGGCTAAATCGCCCAAGACTTAGTACAATCGGTGGGTAACACATTACCGATTACATCTCTATGCAACTCTTGTTTATAGGATCAAGACCCACATTTACAAAAGACCTTGAGTTAGCTTTGGCTAAATCGCCCAAGATTTAGTGTAAATGCGATCTTATCCTATCTTTCCAACGGTTGGAATATGTCTATAGTTCTACTCGATCTAATTGAGTTAACTAGTTTTACTCAATCTAATTGAGCTTGCTCTAACCCAAGCCGTGATAGGCGGGACCAAGATTGTCCCTCCGCACCCTACCAAGATAATATGCGTTGCTCTGCTTTGGCAGATTCAACAACTATAAATGATCGAGGTAGTGATGGGTATCAAGGACTTGGTAGGCATTTACGAGTTGATTCGATTAAGATCTAATCTAATTGTAATGTGTATTATATACGCATTGAGACCTTTATTATTCTATACTAGCATGCATCACATACAAGCATTATTCTAGCATGCATCATATACATACAAGAAAAATATCCTAACATGCATCATATACATATAAGCATTATTCTACTAGCATGCATCACATACATACAAGCAAAATCAAATATATATATATATATATATATATATATATATATATATAATTAACTGTGATGTGGTCATGGCCCTACTACGATCTTCTCAAGCCAATGAGAAGATCTGACGGTCAACCTAGGGCTAGCGGCTTCTCCAAGCGCTTCCTTTGACCGTCATGTGTCGTCGACATCCTTCTCGTAACTTCGTCTACAAGTGGACTTTCCACCGCTCCATTTTGTACATTACAAATATGAAACTCGAGTTACATTCGAGTCTAAAACTATTTACAATTAGAATTTCAAAAGAAGAGGTACGACGCGCAGGTCGCATACACTATACAACATGCACAACCACAAAAACGGCACGCAGGCCGTATTATGAATTACAACACATCATCATCCAATCATATTGGGGTTCTTGGGCCATGACAATCACAAAATTATACATAATTCTAAATTATGTATTTTTACAGAAAATTTCTATAATTTTTTTTATTTTTTTTAATTTTATGAGTCACCTCTCCGTAACGGTCTTGCTAAGCGGTTTCCAGGCGCGATCGCGGGACAAGGCCCCTTTCGGGGATAGGGATAACGCCCCTACTCGCAAAATAAACTTTACGAGTGTCCCTACTACGATCTTACAGCGACTTAAGTCGCTGTCCCAAAAACCTAAAGCGAGAACTCGCCGTTTCAGAGAGTTTTTCTCGATGGTTGAAGCCTACAAGTGTCCCAACACTCATTGCTTCGACTCTTCGAGAAAAATATCCAAAAATTTGATAAAAATAGGAAATTTACAGAAACATAAAAATCTGTAATTTTTATATCTAATACAAAAACTACAAAAACGAAACACATACATGCTTCGCACGTGGCTCTGATACCACTGTTGGACTTTCCGAGCCGCAAAAACCGCTTTTTGCGTTGCGAAAACCCCGGAAGTCCTGGCACGGATCCGTGCGAAGATATATTAAAATAAAAATATGTATGTGCTAAGTAAACCTAGATCTACCTTAGATCTAGAAGTTGAGAGTATTACCCTCGTAGCGACATCCTTCGCTTATCCCGCTCATCCAAACGTTTAGCCGGAACTCAAGAGTGTCAAGTGAACACTCTTCTATTGGTAACCACACGGACAAATGGTGGAGAAAAATACCTTAGAGTGTGCTAGCACCCTTTAGGAATTTCGGCAAGATGAGGGATGAGAGAGCTTGAGAAGGTGATCCAAGGAAGAAGATGAAGTTGGAGAGTAACTCACAAAATGAATTCACCCATGATGAATAGTGGTCGACCACTTCAAGTTGGGGGGTTACATGCATGCATGTAACTCCAAGAGCCAATGACTCTTGGTCTCCCTCATGAGGTGACACCACATGATAAGTCCATGATGATGTGGAGCATCATCATTGGCCGGCCATGCCAAGTCATCATCATGACATGACATTTGGTCAAGTCAAACTTGACCTTTCATCTTCCCTCTCAAATCAAGTCAAACTTGACCTCTTATCTCCCATGGTTGATCAAGTCCAACCATTTGATTCAAATCAATTTAATTTAATAAATCTCTATTCATTAATTTAAATTGATTTGATGAATCAAATCTAAATTAGACTCATTCAACACTTGAATCAAATTGAGTCCAACTCAATTAGTCTAATTTGGATTACTCTTAATCCAATTTGATTCATCCCATGAACCTAATCCTCATGGTTCATCATATGAACCTAATCTTCATCTAATTGTCCTTTGTGTGTGACCCTATAGGTTCTTGTAACGTTGGCAATGTCCCTAAATCGATTTAGGAACATAAGCAATGAGTGATATCTAGCAACACATCATTGCTACCTAAGTTACAAGAATGTTAAGCTCCAACATCACCTTTGTGACTACTAATTGTGACTCTCACAATATGTGACAATGTCCCTCTATCCTTGACATCTAGATTGACCAATTGAGGCATAGACCGTGTCATCCTCGGTATAATCTATATCTTGAACTCCAAGTAGACTCACTCTAATCAAATGAACTCAATATCTCATATTGACTCATTTGGGCATGGTCATGCACTTCGTGGTCTCACTCTATCAAGAATAACGATGTCTCTTCCGTCATATAGGAGGGATAGATCTCATCTACATCACTCACATCCCTTCGCATAATTTGTCACATACCCAGTAATTGCTTTTATAGTCCACTCATTTACGGATGACGTTTGACGAAGCCAAAGTATGCAACTCCTTATGTAGGGAACCATGGTGACTCCAGGTCTAAGGACTAATAGTCATACTAATAGCCACATGAGAAAGTATGTGACACTCATATAACGATCCATGATACTTTCCCATGACGGGTCATTCAGTATACATTCTCCAATGCATACCCATGTGTCAACTTGATATCTCATATCCATGACTTGTGAGATCAAGTCATCGTGTTGACCTACATGCTAGTCTCTACGTATTAACATTGTCCCTGAATGTTAATACTTGACTAGGAATGATTAAGAATAGTATTCTCTATATCATCTCATTCTCGATTCAACCAATCAATTGATGTAGATAAAAATCTACTACTCAAGGACGTTATTATACTTAGTTATTTGGCACAAATACAAGTAAATATAATAACCATACCTTTATAAATAGGAATATGATACAATAAAGTCCATACAATAATCATCACATGATTGACTCTAGAGCTTTCACTAACATATATCGTTGAGTCAAGGTGCACAACTAGACAAAGAGAATAAAAACATTTTATATCAATCATCCATCGGAGTGCAATGGTAAAATTATTGTTTTATGATTTAACAGTCACGAATTTGAATATTAAAAATAATCTCTTATAAAATAAGATAAAATTGTATATAATAAATTTTTTTTTGAAACCTATGACAAGAACTTCATGCATCGAATTACTTTTTTTTTTTTTTCCACCAAGAAACGGTTGTACCACAGCAGCCAGAGTCACCCTACTAGGTAAAACTAAGATTCTTATTCAAACACAAAAACAGATTAAGCCTACAAAGATTATATTGAACATCCATAAGTAACTGTATTTATAGTATAAATACAGACACAAGCAGGACCGTCAAATCTTCTTAAACTATGTGAGGCAGCAGGAAGTACTATAAATTATATGGGATGGGTGCAAGCTAGCAGCTCTGAAAAAAAGGAAAAAATGGTTACATAAGAAATTAGAAAATAAGCATAAAACAATTAAATGCCAAGAATATAAATATAAATGACATGAGCCCAGTAATTAGATATAACTTTAACATAAAACATGGTGGAAGTTCATTCTTTATCTCAACAAAAATAAACAATAACTTGAAACAGCAATAAACACAAACCTGATTAAGTTCTTACCTTCACATAAATTAAAGAGAAAAGACAGAGTCCTATAGATATTGAAAATGAATCAAATGACAAAAAAATATAAATAAAGTGCCTTTTCCATGGAAGATAAAAAGTAATTGTTCCGTTCAAAAGGTTTATCATCTCGATTTGTATCAAAGTTCGGCTTGTAATCAGAATGATATAATTTTGATGTTATATCGTGTCGTGTTGATAAATTTCGTTAATTTTTAAATATAAAATATATAAATTAAAAATAAATTTTTTATATGAAAAAATTAATTATAATAGTAAAATTAATTTAATTAATTTCGATTGAATAAGATTAAAAAAATAAAATATTCTGTATTTGAAATTGTTATATGTTAAAAAAATTTTAAATCATTTTGTATTTGTTTTGGTTGTCAAATTTGTAAAAGAAGTTGAAATATTTGATTATATTGTAGTTTTTTTATTTCAGATTTGCAATGAAAGTATATTTTCGTCGTAGATTTACGATGAAATTAATTTTTCGTCATAGATTTAGCGACGAAAATATATTTTCGTTGCAAAAATCTAGATGTTCAGTTGACTGTCAAAAGATGTCAGTCGATTGCCACTGATACAGTCGACTGTTTAGTCGATTAAAAAATATTTTGTGGCCACTTATAGTATCACCAGTGCCCCCTTCCATCAGTCAACTGATACTAAGTCTATGTCCCAACGCGATCCAACAGTCAGCTGGTGAATAACTCCAGTCGACTGGTGTTATTGTAGCAAGCCACATAATATTTTTTAGTTGACTGAGCATTCGACTATCCAAGCAATATTGACTGATGATCTTTGGCAGTGGACTAGACATCCTGATATTTGCGACGAAATTAAGTTTTCGTCATTAAATCTATGACAAATTTTTTTTTGTCGCTATATGACAGTTGATTGGTGACCTACGACAATTGACTAATAACATTGTTGATGATACGTAATGCCACGAGTAATTATTGGATTTAGTGACAAATATTTTTTCATTGCAAAATTCTGTGACGAAATAATATTTTCGTCACAAATATTTGGGAAGAAAGTATTACTTCGTCGCAAAATATTTTCACTGTAAATTTTGTTATAAAATAATTTTGTACCGAATTTTGAATCAAAATTGGTCACAAATTTATGCTTTTTTTTTTGTAGTGCTCTAGATCAAGGATTGTATGCCGTTTCTTAGGTACAGATTAACTCTCTTTTGGATTTGACATGCTGCACCATTGTGTCTCACTTGGTCAACAAAGTTTTCAACTTTTTTAACCTACGAGCCAACTCAATTCCATTGCTAGACGATCAATCTTGACCCATGACCGGAGCATATTGATCCGTTTATATTTGCGATGGACTTGGATTAATAAGATGTTAACTTAATCCGTTTAAATTATTTAGCGAGGTGGGTTGGATTTAATTCAAATTTACGGCTCTAGATCTAATTATGAATCTGGATCGGATCCGGGCTGGACCCGGCCTGTGGTCGGGTCTACCAGCATGACTCAACGAGCACGGTCGTTGTCGTGGAGGAGCGGCGATGGCGCACTCAACTCGAATCCATCGACATCCCGCATGCCCTGCACTGAACCTGCCCGGTCTCCTCCGTTAGTCTACCTTCCTCTGCGGTTTCATCCTCTCCTCCTTTCTTTTTCCTCCTCTTTAAGCTGCCTCGATCTCGCGCGATTGGAGAGCGAAAAACCAGATCGAGTCGTCGCAACCGGTTTCTACGGGCATGTCGTCCAGATCTCTGCCTTATTTCACGCAGGATGTCCACTACGACAATGCCAAGTTCCGCCACCGATCGCCATTGAAGGTCTGCTTCCTTTCAAGATCCGGTCCTGCTTTAATAAGATCATTATATATAAAATATATATCTCGATCGTGCCAGCTACTTTTCCTTCTGCAACCTGGTTATTGGAATAAAATGTTGTTTAACCTCTCATTAGAATTGAATTTTAGATTTTTTTTTATTCCAATTGCGTCAGAGAGACCAACATCATGGTGTTTGAGCTTTAAGATTCATGTTTGGTAATCGCGCTTCGAAGGATAAGAGAGAGGGAGCTGATTTCTGCTTTTACCTAACATTTCTAATATACAATTCTACAATAGGAAATTGATTTCGTAATTGTTTTTTTTTTAAATCCCATTCAATTATGTTTCTTAACATTAGCCTTTGATGGATTGAAGGTGATAATCTCAGGCAGTTTCCTTTTTGGGAGACATGGATCTTGGCTAGGCGTAGCTAAAAATGAAATATGCATCCTGCGCATGTTTACTGATCCTTCTTCCTCTTCCTTTTCTCTTTTTTTATTTTCTTCTCTTGGTGTATACCAGAGGTCATATCAAGGGCTCAACTGGTTAGGCAATCGGAACAAATTATTCTACTATGTAGCTTTATGTCTTTTTTTATGGACAAGTAGCTGGATCTGTTTCTTAGTCAAGTCATCCTTGTATTGATTTCTCTTCTGTCTTAAAAGTTTAGTGCCTCTATTAGAAGAAACTGGAACTTGTCATCTGTTACAACTGTTGTAGAGGTCGATGAACTGAGGAAGATGCACTGTTTGCCTTGTATCCATGAAAAAAAATGTAAAGAAAGTGAGATCCTCTATCTTTTATTGTGATTCTTGAGATGAATTCTAGATCCATGAAGAATATGATACTTTGCCTGCGGCAAAAGTTCTTAAATTGAAATTCCAATTCTGTCTTCACTTTGAGGAATATATACAAAATTAAATGATGTTTAGTGGATCAATACCATCTTGTCTATACTCGATGTATATGGTCCTGTTGGTCTTAGCTAGGCAATGGAGCTTGGATGTTTGGAGCAGATTATCCAGAGTGTATACCTTGAAATTTGACTATAAAATATAAGAACACTTTCTTAGCTATGGTGAACTTGTTGTAGATCTCTTTTCATTAGTTTGTTGAGGTTGGTGATGTTTCCAACTTTCTGAGCCAAGTAAGTTATTCTCCTCTCTCATGATTCTTGGGATGTTAATATAATGTTCTGTGTTAGGTGCTGATTACTTTCCTATGGATAACAGGAAGCCAGGAAACAAAAAATGCACAGAAAAATTTAGAATAAGATAAAAAACAAAAAAAAAAAATTATGTTAGGGAAGGGTTTGCCTATGGAATAAACTATTGTTCCATAAAGAGAAAATCTTATTATATCCCCCAGAACAATGATAATATAATGCTCCTTTAATAATAAGAGTGTTGGGCACAAAGAAAAATTAGGTTAGACTACTCAACCAAATCCAGTCAAAAATCAAAAACCTGTATATGTTCTAGGTACAAACTATCTCAAGCTCGAAAGTATAAGCCCATTGTACAACATGGTGCATCAATGAAATTTAATTCCTCCAACACTGATATGTATGAAGCTCTCTGAGATTACTCTTGCTATCATATTCTTGAATGGAAATTAGTACAATATTTACTATGTATACTGTGATAGCATTATTAATGGGTCATGATGTTGTTTAAGATAAATGTATTCTATTGTCATGTTTTTATTAACATTAAGGAAAATACACTTGCCTATGATGGATTATTGGACACTTGTATTGGATATGCCTTATCATTTCGGGGTTGTTATATCATCATGCTAAGTTGTGCTTACTTTGGTTCAAACTTAGTATCTAGATGTCAAGTCGATCCAAATGTTTCTATCTGTTTTCCAAAAATCAAGTGAAATTGAAATTTGTTGTAGGTTGTAGGAACACAAACCTGAAGTTAAATTATCATTTCGCAAAGGAAATTGTGTTTTCTCGATCAAACTTTATTTTATGATTGTTAGAGAGTTAGATCAATAGAAGGGAGCTTTGGCACAACGGTAAAGTTGTTGCCTTGTGACCAAGAGGTCACAGGTTCAAATCCTGGAAACAACCTCTTGCAAAAAAAGCAAGGTAAGACTGCGTACAGTGGATTCCTTCTCCGGTACCCCGCGTGGCGGGAGCTTCGTGCACCGGGTTGTAGTTTTTTTTTAGAGAGTTAGATCAATGATCACAATTATTGGTTGAGGCCATCTTATAAAGTTAACTAATGATGCTATATAGCTAACAACAACAAAATTTTATTCCAATAGATGAGATTGACTATATGGATCCTCTTACGTCATTGAGCTCTATCCTTTACTGTATCATCATCTATATTTAAATAAAATTTTATTTTACTTTATTGTTGCTAACAAAATCGTTGATGCCGATCCCAAGCCTAAATAAAAAGGGTTGAGGGTTGCGTTAGGTTGCTAGCCAATGTCAAATTCAGACAAATATTCAATGAATAGATCATCAAACTATTGTGCTAATGTTAAGTTGTTCCTCGGAAGGAACGTGTTGTAAGGTCCGACTGTAATGTTTCGGAAAACACTTCTACATCTCTACAAGAACTTAGGTGTAGTGTTAAATATGCAAGAGTTTTTACACCCTAAGTTGGATAAAAATAAATATTATAGGAAAACTGATTGTCTTAGATTTGGAACATAAAATATAGAAACACTTGCTAGTAAAACAATAGAAGTAGTAGATGTGATAATTAGGAGAAATAAATATTTTGTATTTACAAGAGACAAAATGAGTAGGAGAGAAGACAAAATGATAGAGAACTAAGGTTTTAAGTTATGGTACATAGGAATGAGTAAATCAAGAAATGAAGTATTGATGTAGATAGTTCACTAAAGAATGAAATAGTAAGAAAGAGAATAGAATTCTCTCTCAAGTTAGTGATAGTAAAAGAAACTATTAATGTAATTAACATATATACACATCAAGTAGGATTTGATGAAGATACTAAATCTAGATTTTGGGACAGCCTAAATGTGGTATTATAATAAATTTTGCCAAATGAAATGATTTTAATAGTAGGTGGCCTAAATGAGCATCTAGGAGTGAAAAATGAGGAATATGATAGGGTGCATAGGGGTTATGAATTTGGAACAAGAAATGAAGAAGAAAAAATTATATTGTATTTTATGATAACATATGAACTTATACTTGCTAATATGTTTTTCAAGAAAAGGAAAAAACACTTGGTTATGTTCAAAAG
Source organism: Wurfbainia villosa (assembly GCA_025175895.1). Classification (NCBI taxonomy): domain Eukaryota; kingdom Viridiplantae; phylum Streptophyta; class Magnoliopsida; order Zingiberales; family Zingiberaceae; genus Wurfbainia; species Wurfbainia villosa. The sequence goes on from CM045992.1 coordinate 4,028,734, forward strand.
TGAAATTAATATCGCAAAATGACTTTTTTTTGTGGTTAAGAAGAAAGATAAATTTTTTTATAAAGATTATAAAGTCATCCTTGAAAAAAACTTAACTACCTAAAGTAAATTAATAGTGTTGGATATGAGTCTCAAGCATTGTATCAATAGAAGAAAACATACACGACTCATAAAATTAAGTGATGAAAGCTAAAGGATGGGAATCAAAACATATTTTAGGAGAGGTTAGGAGTACAAGTATTAGCAGAAATACATAACGACTTGAATACAATATGGGATAAAATAATGTTAAAAGTTGAAAATAATAATCAAAAGTGTACTCGGTGAGGCAATGGAACGTGCACCACTAAGTAAAGAATCTTTGTGATGGAATAAGAAAGTACATGAGAAATTGAAGGTAAAATGAATGACATATAAGTCATTGTATATCTGTAAGAACTAGGAAAACTTTACAAATTATACAGTAGCAAAAAAAAAAAGGCTAAAAAAGTGGTGAAGCAAGTTAAAAATGAAACTTTTGAATGTTTATATCGACAACTAGATACAAAAAGAGAAAGGAATATTTATAGAATAGCTATAGTCAGAAAGAGTCTTGGTGCAATGGCAAAGTTATTGCCTTGTGACCTAGAGGTCACGGGTTCGAATTCTATAAATAGGCTCTTGCAAAGCAAGGCAAGGCTGCGATATTACTGAATGATGAGGAAATAAAAGTCCGATGGAAAATATATTTTCATCAACTTTTTAATAAAGGTTTAGGTGACCAAGTTAACTTAGGTAATTTAAGTTGGTCAGAAGAGTATAAAAATTTAAATTTTTATTATATAATTTAAATTTTAGAAGTAGAACAAACTTTAAATGAGATACAAAATAGGAAAGAGAAATTATATAGAGAATTCTAGAAAAGAAAGATGTTAGCATAACTTATATTGAAATAATTAAGGATATGTATGAAGATATAATGACAAAAGTCAAGACTCTTAAGTGGATTAACCGGATTAGCTCTAAGGCCCTATCATTTTACACTAATAATGGATGAACTCATCGGACACATCCAAGGCACGATACCATAGTACATAATGTTTGTAAATGATATTGTTTTGGTAGATGAGACACGTGAATGAGTAAATGTTAAAGTTGAATCTTGGCGGAAAATGCTGAAAATGAAAGATTTTAAGTTTAGTAGAGTAAAGACAGAATATATAGAATTTAAGTTTAACAATATTAGACGTAATGAGACAATTATTAAGATAGTAGATGATGAGTTACTGTAATTGAGAGTTTTAAGTATTTAGAATTATTTTTGCAAAATGATGGAGAGATTGAGAGAGATGTCTTACCTAAAATACAAGTATAATAGTTGAAATGGATGAGAGCGTCAAGTGTTATTTGTGATCATAAAATATCTCTAAAATTTAAAAAGAAGTTCTACAAAATGACAGTTAGGTGTGCTATATTATATGAAGCTAAATGTTGGGCTATAACTTGAGTACATAAGAAGAAGATGAGACTCACGGAGATGATGATATTAAGGTGGATGTGCAAATATATGAGATAAGAGATGAAAATATTAGAGAGGAAGTCGGAGTTGCAAAAACTTTAGGAGGCACGTTTAAGATGGTACAAATATATACTTAGACGATTTATAAATGCTCTGGCTAGGTGATGTAAAACTCTGATAAATATGCACATTAAACTAGGAAGAGGAAGAATAAAGAAGACTTAGTTAGTTATGATAAATAAGATAAAATTTATTTAAATATAAATAATAATATAATAGGGGCCCATAACATAAAAGGATCCATATAGCCGACCCCATATAGTGGGATAAGACCTGTTGTTGTTGTTTTATCGTTGCTAATCAAATCTTCTGTGTTCGTCTTCTTCATTTAATATGCGTATTTATCATACTTTCACATTGCTAATGATCAATACATGGAACTATAAGTTAGAATGCTACTGTATTTGTGAAACAACACATTCAAAATTTAATTTAGTATAAATGAAAACATTAAGATGAATATGTGAGGTTTCATGAACAAATAAAATATTAATATCTAAAAGCAATTAAATGTTGTTTCAAGGGATCATAAGATGTAAGCCATTAAATTAAGATGGCATGCAATGTCGTAAGCTAATCAATACATTTTATAATTAGATGTAGTCACCCCATATTGTTGTTTTTTTACTATAGTCGTAGAATTCCAAGGTATCTATGGTTAAAAATTTAAAATTACAAGCCAATGTTCCAGAACGTGTTATATGTGAAGAATTTTAGAAAACAGAAGTGTGTTTCTAGATATAGATATATATTCTCTCACATTATTTCAAATATTATCATGACTTTACGTAGGGAGATTACATATTTGGGTGTGCAAGAATGAATAAAATCCATTTCTGAGGGAACTGTTTATCCAGATGTTATGGCCAATATGACTATTATCCAAATAGAGGTCTTGGACTCTGCATTTTTTTTTACTGAGTTTCATAATAAATTGGGAGAAATTTGAATCTGTATCTTGTAATTTTATATCATGCATTTGCATGGATTAACAGATTATATTTTCTTGATCATCTTCTGTGTAGGTGATTACTCAAGCGTTGGTTACTAGCCGCATCAGATATAACTGTGGAAGCTGTAGTACAGGAAAATTTCTAATGCTATTGATGCTTGTGGGTTTAACATACTTGATAGCACTTAAAAGTTCCAATGGTTCTGCAATTAGTATACTTTCAAATGATTCTGTAGTCGAACAACAGCAATATGTGAAGGAAGGTGTTAGTAGATTAAGAAAAATTTGGAGAAAACCTCCAAGGCTTCCTCCACAACTACCTCCTGATGAAGCAAAAAACATTAGTTCTAGTCTTGAAAAACAGAAAATGTTTTGGATTTCCAGGCAAGAAAAAGTTAAAGATGCATTTATTCATGCTTGGTCTGGCTACAAAAAATATGCAATGGGTTATGATGAACTTATGCCATTGAGTCAAAGAGGCATTGATGGTTTGGGAGGTCTAGGTGCCACAGTTATAGATTCCTTGGATACAGCTATTATAATGGGCGCTGATGATATCATATCTGAAGCAGTAACTTGGATAGACAAACAACTTAGGGAAAGAATTGAAAAGAAAGGGCAGGTCAACCTATTTGAGACTACCATCCGTGTATTAGGTGGTCTACTTAGTGCTTACCATTTAAGTGGAGACACAGAAACAACAAGTGACAATGGGAGATCTGAACTCTTCTTGGAAATTGCCAAAAACTTGGCTGACAGGCTTTTATCAGCCTTTACTTCAAGTCCAACAGCAATTCCTTTCAGTGACGTTATTCTCCATGACTATTCTGCTCATGCAGCTCCTGATGGCTTAAGTAGTACTTCCGAAGTCTCAACCTTGCAACTTGAGTTTAACTATCTAAGCAAAATTTCTGGCAATGCCAAATATGGTTCAACTGCGATGAAGGTCTTAGAGCATTTTAGGACACTACCAAAGGTTGAAGGACTGGTTCCTATCTATATCAAGTATGTGGTGATTTTCAAACTTTAATAATTTTTGTGAATTTCTCTCTCTATTAGAATGTTTTTCCTTTACAAGATGTTTTTTTTTGAAAGAATCTGTCTTTATACAAGTTAAATATTGATTTTATCTAATTATTAATATATATTTATTATGCTTTCTAGTCCATTTTGCTATGTTTATATAAGTAGAACTAAATCAACTCAGTGCTTAGTGAAGCTTAATAAATTGTTAATGGCTTGCTTGGAAATTGAGATAATTGGTCCAGTTTATGTTCGATGGTTTGTATCTGGATACTATAATAGATAGAATTCCTCCAAAAATATTTTAGGTGTGAATAGTGATGCAGTTTATAAACAGCATTTTTGGAAAAGAAAAAAAGATATGATGAACTTGTGTATTTCTACATGCATGATTTGTTGTGCAAGAGACAAAGGTTCGGGAAAGGAATGTGCTGACTTTGGATTAGTCAGCCAATGGGATGGCTGCTGACGTTTAATGCATGAGATATATTTGCAATATTTTGAACAGTTTAATTTCCATTTTGGAACAAATGAAATATCAGATAAAAGAATAACCAAACTTTGAGATAAATTAATAATAATCCATTATGACTTGTACAACTCAGCCAGTGTTGTTTAATAATGTGTGACTAAATACACTGTGATGTTTGATATATTTGAAATAGTTGTGAATAGTCTAGTATGAATTTGAAACAAAGGAAACATCAGAATGGATTGGAAATATGGATGAAGTCCAGGATAAATTAATTAATCATTTAGTTTAAATTTAGTTCTGACTTGTGCTTATTGATCCAAGATAAATATAGGTTATAAACTACCAGAATAGTTAGTTGGTATACGTTCTTTTATGTTGAACTTTAGCTATGCCACTCTGCATATATTGTTGGCCATTTCTTTCTACTGTTAAAATTATGTGAATTATGAGAGAATATCACAACTGGTTCTCGTGACAACAGCCCTCACTCAGGTCAGTTTAATGGAGACAACATTCGGCTGGGATCTCGTGGTGACAGCTACTATGAATACTTGGTAAAAGTTTGGATTCAAGGGAGGAACATTGACAATCAGCTCGATTATTTGCATGAGATGTATGAACAAGCAATGAAAGGGTTGAGGCACCTTCTTGTTAGGAAATCCATTCCCAAAGGATTGGTTTTTGTTGGGGAACTTCCTTATGGATCCAAAGGTCATTTCAGTCCTAAAATGGACCACCTGGTATGTAGGCTTTACTTGGTGCTCGCTCATAATTGGACACCTTTTCTTCAAGCACATGAATCATTTGACTTTTAAGAACCTGTTTTCCTCCATATTGTTTCATTTGAAAATCTTTATTCCACTTTCAAAACTTCTAGTTGCAATTGTTTTTTTAACGATAAAATGTTGGTTACAGACTTACTGTAGTTTTGTAGGACTACCATCTGTTTAGTCAATGTTAACTATATATGAAGTCAACAGTAAATGATCTGGAGCATTCATATATAAATATGAATTACTAAATTTTGTCATCTAAATATTTCTGCTAAGCTTGATAGTTTTGCCTATTAATCTTTTTTTAGAAATGTTAGATGAGTAGTTTGTGTGCTTATAACACTGTTGAATTAATAGTTTTGATAATTTAGCCTGCTTGCTCATTTGCCATAGGTATATTTTCATGAAATGCAGTGTTGTGCTAATATTCAGCTCATATTTTGGTATTTTCGTCAAAAATATCCGGTGCCTTTCTTTGTATTGTTATTTACAACCACTACATTTTGTGTTATTTAATCACTTCTCTATACTTATTGGTAAATATTGTATAATACCCTGATTCTGCGACCATTTTGTTTCACTTACTGCAGGAAGACAAGGAAAAACACACGTCTTGCCAAAATTTATATAAAGATAATTTTCAGTCATTCAGTTCTATTTAAAATATCAAAATAAACTACAGTTACTCGAACTTATTGAGAAATGCAGTATGCCTTTCTAAATGCATGCAAATTGCTTGCTCGTCTCCGTGTGAGAATTAAATAAATGAAATGATAAATGTTGTTCCACTAATATGTTCTTTGATCAATTCTTTAACCAGATTGTACAATTGCAGTTACTGCTATAAACAAACCAATGCTAGGGGTTGTCAAGATTGTGATATGAACTTAGCATCTATCATCCTACCACCCAAATTGAACTAAACGATTCAAACCACAAGTAGAATTTGAACTTGGATTGCAACTCAGGAACTTACAATCCAATCCTATGTTCCCTTATCATTCTTGGATAGGATCTTGATCCACATAATCTTAAACTGAATGACTTAATAAAATAAAGTTACATTCAAGAAGCATTAAAATTTGGCATTGTAAAAGGTTGACAGTTAATTCAAACCATAATCGACAAAAGTTTTGGTTTACATAAGAGGTGTGTAAAATTCTGATTAATGTTGTCAATGGTCATGCATTAGCCGACCCCATCTAGTGGGATAAGATTTGATTGGTGTTGTCGTTGTTGGTGTCAATGGTCATGCATGGGCATGGCCTGAACATGTGCCAAGTGGGCCTGTAAAATTTCAAGTTGGGCTTGTCTTGATCTAATACTTTTCTTGTCATGCCTGTATTGGTGCAACAAGGTTGGGACCCAAGCCCAACTTAAGCCTGGGCCTTGATGCCGTAGGCCATGCTTGACATGACTTAGGTTCATCCACTCCAATTCCTTTAATATTCTATATTTTATTATTAAAAAAATTAAGGACAATTTACTGTTTGATGCCCTTGTTATAATGCAATTACTAATGAGCACTGGTATTGACTAGACTCCCAAAATACCCCTAATTTGAATTACAAAACCCATTTTAATCAGCATAGAGATAAATATTTAGCATTCTCCGAGGTAATCAAATCGTGCATTTTTGTCCATCAATGACCGAAATTTGTGATTTCTGGACAAGTAGCTGATTTACAAAGCAACCTATGGTCTATAAAATGGCACAAAATGTTTTTTTTAGGGCTGTGAGCAGATTATAAAATCATTTAGCAAAATATTAGATATTCAAGATCCTCCATGTTTGAAAATCCAAATATGACCTCTTTTTCCCATAGATGTGGAAGTTAGCAATTTATGATATGTAAAATGACATAAAATGCTATTTCGTAGCTGTAAGCGTATTTGAAAATCAACTTGCACCCTCTTTTTTTCTAAAATAATAGGTATTTTCGGATTCTCCATTTTAAAATTAACTTATGCCCTCACTTAAAATACTAGGTAATTAGTATCCTTCATGTTTGGAAATCCAAATATATCCTCTTTTTTCCTAAAGTGGTGGAAGTTAGCAATTTATGAACCACAAGTTAATTTATGATATGTAAAATGGCATAAAATGTTTTTGCTAATTGTTAGCTTATTTGAAATTCCACTTGTGCCCTCATTTTAAAGCCCTCTTTTTTTTTTGTAGGATAGGGTTTTCATGTTCAAAACACTCAAATTTTGCTGTTTTCTTCCTAGTAGAAAATTAAGATTTCTTGAGCAAGAGTTAATTTATCAAATACTTCAGGGCCTGTAAAATGGGACAGATATCAACATTAAGATTTGAAAATTAGTTTGCACTCTCATTTTGGTAAAATAATGTATATTTTGTGTTCCTCCATTGTTTGAAACACCCAAATCCTCCATTTTCTGAAACACTCAATTAAGACTTTCCATTTTTTTATAGCGTTGGAAATATGCAATTTCTAGACCTTAAGGAAATTTGCAAGCCAACTTTCTGATTGTATAGGCGTAAATTTCCACTTCTACAATTTTGAAGAAAAGGTCTTATTTGGGGGTTCCAGATGTGAACTTAAAATTCTCATTATTTTGCCAAAATATTAGTGCAAGCTCATTTTGAAATCAATGTGTGATGTTGCAAAAAGCATTATATTCTAATATGTAGAATATAATGTCATCTTCCATCCTCATTTTGGTCATAAAATAGATATTGGAATTCTCCATGTCCATAACCTTAAACTCTTCCCTTTTCCCCTTTTGACACCTTCAGTTCTTAGTAGAACAATAGGTTTTAACTTTTTCTACTATGATCCATTTTATAAAATTTTATGAAATAAATATGCTTTATGTTGCCACAACAAACATATTCCTAGCTAATTTTCAACCATTCATAGTCATGTTTACATTATTTATTTTTTCAACCTAAATAATATGTTTTTTATTTTAAAATTGTGAAAATTTGAAATGTTCATAATGCTAGATATCAAAAGTTAACATATATAGCCATAGCTTAAAGTTTCATATTATACCAGGTAGCATTGATCAAAATTTATCATTTTGATTAATTATTGCAACATAATAATGGTCAACATTGGCGATTCTTTTTGTATTGCCCAGCCAAGGAGTGTTTTGGCACGCTTTAGAACTTGTTGAGATGAATTCAAAGAATTCTACTAATGATATTTTGACTAACGTATAGTAGTTGAAGTGTTATTTTATTGTAACTTTACTTCAAATTTAATCCACTTAACTATCTCATTTTCTAAGCTTTATTTTTAAAATTAATCAAGTGGAAGAAGATTAAAGTGTAAAATTTTTAGCATGCTCTAATGCATGTCAAAGTGTGGCGATTGTTGCATAAAACGGTACAATAAAATTTGAATTCAATTGACTAAATAATTGGTATAATTCTTTTTTTTTTCTGTAAATAGAAAACTCAGTTTGAGTAGATTAAAGGTTTATACCTCATCTCATTTCATCTCAGAATCACTCACTACATGCCGAAGCTGGTTGAGTGTTGGCGTAATATTCTACAATAAATCTTTAGTTGTCTTTTTAATTGCTATAATTTGTTTAGAATTAAATAAACTATGTGTAAGTAGGTTAAAGGTGTAAAATCCATATCTTCACACAGTTCGATGTGTTCTAAGTGTTAGATGGTGTGGTACCAAAATTTTTACTGTTACAGCTAACGAGCAAACCCCAATACAGCGCAATATTTTTACTTTTAAATATTATTTTCAGGAACATGGATAAATTTTACAATCATAGGATCTTATTGTCTGATCAATCCAATGAACTTTTTAAGTTTCTTAGGTAGTATTTGGATATGAGAACCTTGATCCATGCCAATAGATTTCAATCTCTCACATCTTCATTATTTGCATGGTCATTAAAGTGGTAGTTTATGGTTTATAATGATCAGATGAATCAAAATGCATACACTGGCCAACTTTGTTTGGTTTTGTTCGAGTTATGGGGTTTCTTGGATGTTCTAGTCATTGAATTGTTGGAGTTGTTGTTTATATGTTTTGGGGATTTGATCCCACATTGGATCCTTTAGTTATAGTTTGACTCCTATAAATATGATGTAATAGTCCATTTTCATTACAACTATTCAATATTTCATCCCTCTCAGTATGTTTTAACTTATTTTCATTTTTGATTAACATTGGAAGACAATCATCTTTTAGCATTTTGATAATTTTTTCCCTTCGTCTTTTATACTGGCTATGGCAGCAACACCTTGATCTGCTTATTTAACATTATCTTTCTATTTACATCGAAGTATGAAGATGCACTAAAATTCTCTTAGCATGGTGCTTGCTTTACCATAAATTCACTGCTATTGCCAACTATGAAATCTAGATTCTTATCTCTTTATTATGAAACTAACTATAGTTATTATTATTATTATTCCCATATGAGTTCCTTCCATATCCAATTTGATAGTGAAAATAATTAGTTAATAACTTTATGAATATCCAAATTGTTCCTTTTATTCACATCTTGATTCGTGATGTATATTCATTTCTTTTCAGGTATGTTTCCTGCCAGGAACTCTAGCTCTTGGTGCAACAAAAGGTATTACAAAGAAGAAAGCTATGGAACAAGATTTGTTGACTCCAGATGATTTGGAGAATTTAAAGCTTGCTGAAGATCTAGCAAAAACATGCTTTGAAATGTATGCTGTCACTTCCTCTGGTCTTGCTCCTGAAATTGCTTATTTCCATATTGAGGTGAGTTATTTTTCAAACTAGTAGATTATGGTCGTCCCGAATTTATATTCCCCCCTATTTTATACATCAAATAACATTCTTCTTGATGGAGTTATTGACTCGATTGGATTCTTCATTTTGTGTCAGGGTGATTTCGAAGAGGGTCTTGATGGTGGTAATAAAAGCTCAGATTACATTAATGATATAATAATCAGACCCAATGACAGACACAATCTCTTGCGTCCTGAAACTGTGGAATCTTTATTTGTGCTACATCGTATTACAGGGGATCCAAAGTAAGTTCCCCCATAGGTTATTCTTGTCGTAATATCTTATGCTTATACAAGTTCAAATCTAGGATTTTGACATTTGTTGCATTGCCAGATATCGTGAATGGGGTTGGCAGATTTTTGAGGCCTTTGAAAAATATACAAAGGTAGATTCGGGTGGGTACACATCGCTTGGTGATGTCACGAGAATACCTCCCATTAAAAGAGACAAGATGGAGACATTTTTCTTAGGTGAAACTTTGAAGTATCTGTATCTGTTGTTTGGCGAGGACGACGTTCTTCCGCTGGATAAATACGTATTTAATACAGAAGCCCATCCCCTTCCTATTTTTCAGTCTAAAGATGCTGCTTAGAACTCCAGCGACCTTACATATGTAACGACAATGCAACCTTCTGTGACCTCTACATTTGGGGCCTGAGGAAGCTCGATTTTTGCCTTAATCCTTAAAAGGCAGCAGGGATGGAGAACAGGGCAAATTGGGCAATTTCTGACGCTGTAAAAATGTTGAGTGTCGTCCAACATATGGAGCGAAGTACCAAAAGAAAAACTCATAGGCATTAATCTATTGGAGAATATTTTTTTTTTTTTTTCCAAAAATACTCTTTAGTTTTTTTCTTAGTCATAGAAATTGTCTTGATTTGCATCCATGATGCTGCATTGGTAGTTGGAAGAAGTGCATTTTCATGTCTCGATTATCTTCAATACAAAGAAATATCATTTAAATTCGTCCTGTAGTTAGATGGAAGAGTTTTCAGGTCTCAGGCTATGTAATTGACATAATTATAAATATTTCTCTTTCTGCTGCATGGTGATTTTGCTTCATTAGGGGATCACATGAAAACGGCCGTATACGTTTTATTTTAAAGAATTAGGATTCGTTCTGTTTAAATTCTTAACTTTTGCAAATACGTTAATTTTTTTAATGGCCAAAAGCAATCTGAAATTTCATTTCAAAAATAAAAAATAATAATAATAAAGTATGGCCTCCTTTTAGAAATAAGAATTGGTGTGAATGTTGGAGTCTGTTTACTCCGAAGGAAAGTTAAAAGGAGAGAATGGAAGAGGAACGAGTTGTAGGTGGCTGAGGGGGAAATGTTTACTGGATGACGGTAAGGGAAAATTTAAAAGATGGGAACAGAGAGAAATGATCAAATTATTTATCCTCTTTCTCTCCCTCAATAATCTCTTTAACATTGTAATGCTCCCATCCACGACTGTCACTTCCTTCCACTTCTCCCTCCACAGCTCCACTAGTAGACTTTCAATCATCGGACCTCTGAAATCGTGAGTTTCAATTGTAATGCTCCCATCATGCTGAGATATATGAAATCTTCATGCTTGTGATATTTGTATGTTGTCGAAAGTTCAATAAGGTTGTCCATTTTTAGAGTGGTAAATGAATCAAATATTAATGAATAAATTTGATATTCGATTCGATAAGAATTCATTTGTGTTGGTTCAATATACATCAAATTCAATTAATAAATAAGCTTTAACAACTTGATAAATTAAATAAATAAACTTGAACATATATGTGTTCGACTTGTTAATATTCGTGAATAGTATTCGTGAACAGTGTTCATGAACAAACTCATTTAAAAATTATTTATGAATTTATTTATACTTATTAATAAACAAGGATTAAAATATTAAAAGTTTAAAATAAACAAACAAGCTTAACTTAAAAGCTTAATAACGTTTAAATAAACCGAACTCAAATAAGTTTGAATCAAGCTTGAATCGAGTTTGAATAGAAGCTTGATACCAAATAAACAAGCCAAGCTCAATTCAAATTCAATCTCTAAAAAAAAATCAAGGTAAACTTGAACAAATTTTTGAATAGCTTGATTAATTTTATACTTGACTTAACTCGACTCAACTTGATTATCTTATCAAATAAATCTGAACGCTATAAAACTTAATTTAGCTTAGCTCGTTTGCAGCCCTGTCTATTCAACTCTAACATGGCTAGTTAGATCTCTTCATTTTAATTATGTGCCAAGTGGGAGAATAAAATCCCCTAACTAAATTTCAATAGTTTTTTCTCCCCTTTCTACCATATTTTAACAAAACTTAATTAATTATTAAACCAAATATTATTAAGAATATTTTTTGAAATTTTAAATAATGATGTGATGCATTACTTGTTTTTTGTTTTTTTAAAACAAGTTTTGGCCAAAACATAGTCGGTGCTAAAATGTATTATATAAGTTTTAAAAATTATATGGGTTCTAAAAAACCAAGATGCATAACTTTTAAATTTTTAAAAAGTTTTTTCTTTTATTTTGTTTACCCTTAACTGACTTTTTTTTCTCCGAATATTTTTACCTTCAACTAGCTTTTTAAAAATTTTATATTTTAAAGGGGCTAAAAATATTTATAAAAACAGGTGCGGTCATTACATGACACAGCGAACTAGCAATAATGAACTTTAAATAATTTCCCTTTTAAAATTAAATTTTATATGTAAAAAATTCATGAACGTGTCACAAATAAATAGGAGTGGACCTAGTTTGCTTTACTACATTTTATTGGTAAAAATAAACTCAAACTATTTTTTTTATTTGAAAAAAATTAATTCAGAATTAAAAGACAAGATAAAATTTTTTGATTTGAAAAAACCATTACAAAATCAAACCAAAGTAGTCAGTAAGTTACTAAATAGCACAGTAACTACCATTTAATACTATCATTCTGAACTATCCATTATTTATTTATACATCTTATAACCATTTTATTTTGCAGGCAAATATTTTAGAAATTTTCAAGTAACGATAGCTCAATTCAATTCACAGGAAGTGGAAGTTTATGCTTTTCTCTTCTCAGAAAAAGAGTATGATAGCGGCGTATCCTTGGATAAAAAGTGAGAATCTATCAATTTAGTGACTTCTATTAATTTGTTCTCGGATTATCATAAGCGAAGTAGATCACATAGAACTTTTGATTAAAATCTATTGATAAATCACATAGAGAGCTGATTGTAGAAAGTGAAAAATTGATCTTTATTTCTTTGGATAAATTTTATATGTATTTATCATCCGAATTAATCGGAGCGTGATAATGACATATCCAGTATTTATAAGGATAGTGTTTTGATCCAAAGAGCTACATGATGAAGATAAGAAAGTAGAGCCGACCATGGACTCCATTACGGTTGCTTGCCTTGACAAGGTTTTAGTTTTATTTTTCTTTTTGTCTCATGATGTTCTCTTGATAAGTAGAGCTTTGAAATTTAGAAAAGTATTTTCTACTTTTTGTTTTCAGAAATTTATTTCCTCCATTGAGATAATTAATTTGCAAAAAAAAGAAAAAACTAATTTTGGCAAATACAAGCAATAGAAGTAGTTTAAAACTAAATGTAGCACCATAATAAATTTAGAAGAAAGATAAGATAGTATGAATATGTTCATAGATAATTAATAAATTTTAGTTAGAATGAACCATGAAATGTGTAAAGAAGTAGAGATTAAAGAGATATTAGTCATTATGCTAACAAAAATAATATAATTCATTTGTTTCCTTTGATGAAAAAAAAAGATAATAACGTTCACCTCGAACGTTTTTCAATGTCGGTCCTATAATAATATGAAAAGAGATAAATTATGAGGTCAATTTATAATCGATCATTCAAGCAGGAGGAATTCATTATCTCCAAGAGCTATAAAGTTTTTTAGATGTCTATCATTTGATTGCATAAAAATACTCTTTATCTTTCTTTATTTAGCTATAAAATCAATGATGATAAATATTTGAGATGAACGCATCATCTCAGTCAAAGAAATTCATTTGTTTCTGGACTTTGTTGGATCGGACAAATCAGTCTTAATTGCAGTTTTTTTCCCTTTCATTTTGTTCATGACATCAAACAACAATTTAGATCAGTCAAAATGTTTTCATTATTTCAATCGGATTAAAAGTACCTCCAAACGAGTTAAGCCGAAACAAATTTATGGTATTCAAGTTTATTTGATAAAGTAAGTCAAATCCAGCCGAATCTAAAATGATTAGTTTATTGATGGTGAATTTATATATGATTATCCTAACACATCTGAGTGTGTCGTATTGGTTCGAACCCGATTAAAAGTGATTTAATCGTTATGATTTGAGTTAACGAGTTTATGTTATTGGATATGAGTTAATGGATTTTGGATCCACATGTGTAGAACCTTTTAACCTGCACCGTTAACATTGATGGGATGTTATCAGATTTTGGGTTAACACTATATATAGGGTGTGATTCCAGCAGGAGAGGATGATTCGATCGACTCTCATTTTCTCGATCAGGTAGAGCATACGGGGTTGGTCTTTCTCGACCTATGGAAGATCAAGCCCTTCGGCTTCTCCAAATCTTCAAATTCTTCCGGCAATACAAACTCTGGAATCAGGTACATGGTTTTATGCTTCCATTTTCTGTTTTAATTTTCGCATACTTATTATAGATCATCAGACAAGATCTTGTATATGGATCATTTTGTTTTCATTTTCCGATAACATATGTGGATACACGATCCGTTGACGATCTGAAGGATCCATCAATTGATATCAGAGCCACAGGTGTTGTGTCGATGATCGTACACATTAGGATGCAATTTTTTCGACGATTTTGGTCCAAATGTGTGTGTTTTACGTTAAATCTTCATTTAATGCATTTAAACACGCATAATTGTTGAATCTAAGGCTTAGAAGTCCTAGGTTTAGAGGCGGATTTAAGTTTTTTTGCATTTTTTCATGAAGAACACGAAGAATGACGACGTAAATGTCGCTGTTTTCATCAAAACTGCCACTCAGATCCACAGAAATTAGGTCACCAGTTGTAACGCCCGTAAAAAGTCTCCAGCAATTTTACGAGGATTTTTGGCTTTACGATAATGAGCTTTATGGGGGTTTTCCGAAAATAAAAGGAAATAGCCAAAAAGAGATGCAAGGCCTAGGAATTGAACCCCAAACCTCTAGAGATAGCCAAGCCCTATAGATGCACCCCCTAACCATAAGCCCAATAGGATTACATCATTAAGAGAAGAGGGGAATTATAGATAAGGGTGATGAGGGTAAATGAAGGGGCATGGAAAAGAAAAGAGGAACTTCCCTTCCTCCCTTTATAAAGAAGAAGGAAGTTCCCATTTGGCCACTTCTTCCTCTCGTCTTCATCCTCACCGAAACCACCTTGCTCCCCCTCTCCATTTGCACCTTTGGCCGAAATCCCTCCAAGCAAGAAGAAGGCTAGGGTTGGCTTCCATTAGGTCATCTTCCAACTAAAAAGCAAAGCGAAGGAAGTAAGATTTCCTCACTTGTAGTATATTAGTTTTGTAGGATGAATTACATGAAAGAATAAGAGTTTGGAGCTTCATATGTTCGGCCAACTAATGTCTTGGGCTAGGATTCATGGAATATGCTATTAGGGAAACCTTTTATATGTTGTATGCTCCAAGTAGGGATCCTTAGGTAACAAAAGTCCAAGGGTTTTA
The DNA here is from genome assembly GCA_025175895.1 of Wurfbainia villosa. Classification (NCBI taxonomy): domain Eukaryota; kingdom Viridiplantae; phylum Streptophyta; class Magnoliopsida; order Zingiberales; family Zingiberaceae; genus Wurfbainia; species Wurfbainia villosa. The sequence goes on from CM045992.1 coordinate 4,043,980, forward strand.
ACCCTATATGTTTCGGCCACCAAGGGTTTAGGGTTAGGGTTTCATGAAGAGCTCCCCCTTATGAAGTTAGGTTATGATATATGCCTACATGAATAGATTTAGGTGATAAAAATCCAAAGATCTTAACCCTACAAGTTTCGGCCAAACCATGAAATCAGGGTTAGGGTTGCATGAAAATATTTCTAAGGATACTATGATAGGTGGCTTCATGAATGAATTTTAGGGGACAAACTCAAGCTTGAGCCCCTCACAAGTTTCGGCCAACCCATGAAATTAGGGTTAGGGTTGCATGAAAATATTTCTAAGGATACTATGATAGGTTATAAGGCTTCATGAATGAATTTTGCCCAAGCTTGAGCCCCTCACAAGTTTCGGCCAACCCATGAAATTAGGGTTAGGGTTGCATGAAAATATTTCTAATGGTGCTATGATAGGTTATAAGGCTTCATGAATGAGTTTTAGGGGACAAACCCAAGCTTGAGCCCTTCACAAGTTTCGGCCAACCAAGGAAACTAGGGTTAGGGTTGCAAGAAAAAGGCTTCTAAGGGAACTAGGGGATGTTGTATGCCTCATGTAGGAGTTTTAGGATGAACATGCTTTGTGATTAATATGCCATGAATATGCCAAAGAAATAAGCTTCATGTTATGATGTAATGTGCCATGAAATATGCTTAGGTGATGAACATGTTTTTTATATGATTTAATATGCCTTGAACATGCCTAGGAAACATGCTACATGTTATGATGTAATGTGCCATGAAATATGCTTAGGTGATGAACATGTTTTTATGATTTAATATGCCTTGAATATGCCTAAGAAACATGCTACATGTTTATGGTGTAATGTGCCACGCAATATGCTTGTGTAATGAACATGTTTATATTTTAGGACCCCTTTAGGGTACTCTTATGTTATAAATGCATGTGTCCTTGTGATAAGATGGAGATGCTTCCCTTTCAAGTAGGGATCAAGAGCTCTCCTTATGATAAGATGGAGATGCTTCCCTTTCAAGTAGGGATCAAGAGCTCTCCTTAAGATAAGATAAAGTGGAGATGCTTCCCTTTCAAGTAGGGATCAAGAGCTCTCCTTATGACAAGATAAGATTAAGATGCTTCCCTTTTTATGTTGGGGATCAAGAGCATTCTTTATACTATGACAAGAAAAGAAAGGAATTAAGTATTTTACTTTGTAAGAGGTTAAGTACCCGACCCGTCAGGTGGTCGTTAATCAAATCCATAGGGACATAAGAAGACGTAAGAGGTCTTGCCCTGGTAAGACGTAAGAGGTCTTGCTCTGGTAGGTGCAGTGGCTCGCTACTGACCTATTAGGAACGCAGCATTATGTGGTACTTAACGGGCCCCAAACAAGTTATGATGATATTGAAGTATCTATATGTATATGTTTTGAAAAGAAAAGACTTTTATGAAATTGTGTATGCTTATGTTAAAGATTATGAATGCTTACGAACTCGTCCTTTATGCATGTTAGACTCTATGAAGTTATGATGCTTACAGTAGTTTAAGAATGCTTGTGATTATGTACCTTATGCATGTTTAGGATTTATATCATTATAAATGTTTATGCTCAAGTTAAAAAATGCTTATGATTATGTCCTTTATGCATGTTAGACTCTATGAAGTTATGATGTTTGCAGTAGTTTAAGAATACTTGTGATTTTGTGCCTTATGCATGTTTAGGATTTATATCATTATAAATGTTTATGCTCAAGTTAAAAATGCTTATGATTATGTCCTTTATGCATGTTAGACTCTATGAAGTTATGATGCTTATAGTAGTTTAAGAATGCTTGTGATTATGTACTTTATGCATGTTTAGGATTTATATCATTATAAATGTTTATGCTCAAGTTAAAAATGCTTATGATTATGTCCTTTATGCATGTTAGACTCTATGAAGTTATGATGCTTGCAGTAGTTTAAGAATACTTGTGATTTTGTGCCTTATGCATGTCTAGGATTTATGTCATTATAAATGTTTATGCTCAAGTTAAAAATGCTTATGATTATGTTCTTGAAGCATGTTAGATTTTACTAAGTTATAATGCTTATAGTAAGAACATTTTGGGTTTATGTACTTCCTGCATGTCTAAAATTTATATCATGAATGCTTATGTTTAGATTATGCCCTGCTTGGTGTTAATTATGCTTAGCATGCTGATGTAAACTCTATGTCATGCTTAGGTTTCATTACATGGTATGTTGTTGATTAGTGTTACTATGGAATACTTAGGCCATTTATGCTAGCATGCTTATGTTTCTAATTGCTTGATGAAGTTCGTATTTTTTTGTGAGTAGGCAAGAATCTTACTAAGCTTTATGCTTATAGTTTATGTTGTCCATATACTGCAGATCAAGGGAACCTGAACTAGAGGAGGTAGCAGGAAGGGCTCAGTGTGTGTGATAGTGGCATGGTGGAGAAAGACCCTACTACTATCTGCTTATATTTATATGCTCAATTAACAACTTAAGACCTTGCTTCCGCTTATAAGACTTGTGAATTATTAGTACCATGTTGGATATTGCTTAGTTATGTTATTGTTCAATTACTTAAGAAAGTTGATATGATAGAACTCACGAATGGATCCTTATGATGGGCATGTTATGAAATGAGATAAGATATGGTAACATGCTAACTATGAATAAGATAGGTGATGCATGTAGAAAGGAAGGTTTATGCCATGATAACATGCTTAAGTAAATGGGGAAATGATCCATGTGTATTATGTTTTAAAAGAAAAAAAAAAGAAAGGGGTAAAACTAGTGCATACGAGGCGAGATAAGGCGGGTGTTACACGATCGTGATGATCCACATCGATATTGGAGCACACATTAGTCGTGATGTGGACCATGATCATTCTTTGGTTGAAATTCGACTCACGAAAGGTTAAATGTCGTAGCGATCAATTGATCTCCATCGATCATTATCGATCGATTATTATTGTGTGAGAAATTTCAAACAGAATATTTGTTTGTTGACTGCGGAACTTGACTAGGATATGATAGTCGACTGACATTTTTGGCAGTCGACTGATAGATTTAAATTTCGGCACAGATGGTTTTTAGTCGATTGGGCAATCGACTGTTGACATCAGTCGACTGCCATCAAGCACCAGTCGACTGATGGGCCTTAGTTTGAACATAGAAGCTTTGTTTGTTGATTGAAGCAATCGACTGATCACAATCAGTCGACTAACGACGTAAGAAACTTTCGGAGGTCATAACTTTTCGCTCGGGATGAGTTTTGAGGCATTCTCGGTGGGGTTTAAAACCTCATTCAGAGCTCTATGTGACTTATGGTGGGGTTTACCCCTCGTAATGGCTTGTTTCGGGCCTTAAAAACGTCGTTTAGTGCCTTTTAGGAGGCTTCAAAGTTTTTAAGTCCTATGTTATAGTCATTTAGCGTTCCCTACATCATTTAAAAGCAACAATACAGTCGAGCAACCTATGATTTCATTTGTATCCATTAACACATGTGTTATTAAGTTGAACTAATATTATCACGAAAGTGAGAACTGTTAGTTAAACTTAGTACATCATTGCGTGAGTGAATGTATATCTATGCTAAGGATGGTTGACTCAAAGAAAAATCATCTTTATGCCAGATATATATTTAAAGATGGTTCACTATAAATATCATACATGTAAGATGTCGGCCCAAAGGAAGACATGTTGTCACTCCCCGGGGGAGTCCCCGCCAGACGAAAATTCGACAGCATCTCCCCTGTAGGGTGACAATATGAATCTTGTATACAAGGCACACACGACCCACTATACATTAGTCAACACGATCAGAACAAAAACCACACATACAGATCATAAATAGGCCTCAGGCCAACAACCAAAGAAAATAACAAAAGTCTACAATATCTAGACCTACCTCTTCTGCCATCTGAGCAAGAATACACCATAAAAATGAATTGAATAAAAATTCATAAGGACATACCAAGTACGACCAAAATATCCATGAATACATAACCAAAACACAAGTCCTACACATGTCTTCTAATCAATAAATCAAAACCATAAGACCAAAATAAAACCATTACGACGAGGGGGATTGACAGCTGGACTCTCCTGACAGTGTCAACCTAAAATAGATGTAAAGCAATGGGGTAAGTTCAATGAACTCAGCGGGTATCAAGTCGACATGCATAGTAAGATATATCTAACAATGATAATCATGCCAGTATAGTCTCCTGATCAATAATAGAAAAATGCAAGAAAGAGATGCGGAAAGACTGTACATACCTGAATCTCGTATCCTGACATAGGAGTATGAGCCATACTAGCAGAAATAAGGTCGTCAGACCAAATACATAATGTATCCTGTATGAATGTCAATCATATGCAACAACTAAGGCAGCAACCAAAATGCATCAAACACAATACAAATGTCATCCATGCAATATGCATGCGATGCAAATGACATGGTCACCCCTGACGCCAGTCAGCCGCCTCACACGCGATGGTGAAGCCGAGTGGGTAGGACTATGACAATTGTGCACTCTTCCATCACTGCTCCTGAGTGACTGAGTGGACGGGATGCTGTCGGAGTACACCTATCCTCCTACCCCAAACAGAGTGGGGGATCAAAGCTCTCATCTCCCGGTGTCGTAGACCAGAGGAGGGATCCCTGCCCGATACCACACTGCCTCATTGCTACCCATGAGTAGACCAGCGGAGCATGACAAAGCTATTGCACACACCCTCCTGATGTACTACTAACCCATAAGTGATAGTGTGTGCAAATCATGTAACTGGTTGTAGACTCAACTACAAAGGAACCCCGACCAACCAGCATGTAATCATGCAATATGGTGCATGACACTAAAGCATGTAACACCAATCCAAAATACGTCTCCAAATAATATGCCCAAAAAATGAGTACACATGGCAGGTATCAAGATAATATCGACTAAGATAGAAAATGCATGCATCAAGTATGACACAATGACATACAAGGGCAGATAAGGCATAAAAATTACTGCGAGCTATAGCTAACTAAGCATATCAACATGACAATATCTAAAAGATAAGTCAAAGTACCCGTCTGATATAATGCTCAAAAAAATAAAATCTTCATGCCTGTGGACTTGTCTTGTGACCGAAATCAGCCGTGGGAACCTCACCGACAGCAATTTCCCCTAGATCCACCCTGTTCGCCGGAAACCACAACCCTAGGAACTCCACCGACAACCCTATCTTCGGCGACCACCGGCAGTCCTTCAGTCGCACACTCACCGTCGGCTTGGCTATGGAGACCAGTGAGGCTGCTCCTCGTTACCGCTTGCAGACGTGAAGGAGAAGTGGGCTCGGCAGAACAAGGTGCGGACGCGAGCAGTGGCTTAGCCGTCGGTGCGTGCGGCTTGGGCGGGCAGCGACGGAGAGGGGAAACTCACGGCGACCCAGGCACAGGGAAGAGCGGCGACGACGATCTTGGCATGGGAGGCGTCAGGCTGCCGACTGTGGCGAGAAGAAAGTTTCGCGAAGGAAACTGTCGCAAGGGAGAAATCCAGCGCGGGGAAAGAAAGAAGGCGTCACGAGAAGGAGAAAATGCACAGTGTCGCGTGGGAACTGATTGCGAGAGAAGAGATGTGGTCGTGAGGGGGAAAAACCGACGGTGCGGCGCGATCCGGAAAAACTACCTAGGTTTAGGTATTTTAAACTTTAGGTTAATGCCACCTATTAACTCCCTTAAATAGGTTCTACCAAAGCCTATTTATTTTATCCCCGTAATTATCTCGTACAAGCCCTGTTTAAATTCAGAAAAATCCTGGATTTTTTTTTAAAAATTTCTCCAAAAATCCCAAAATAAATTCCCAGGATTACCTTTCCTAAATTTTGGTCATTTAATTTAGTAATTTAAAATTTCAATTTTCCGTATTTAACACATGTTATATGATTGATTAAAGGATTAGTGAACTGGGGTTATATAACCAAACCTAACTCATATTGGGTTATCAATCTGCACATATTGTGTCGACTTAAAGGAAGACACATTATATGACAGATTACAGTGTTTTGAGTTAGGATTAGAGAGCACTGCTAACAAGTTACAATTTAATCCAAAGATTAATTGTAATGTTATATTTGATATCTCATAAAGGGACCTATTATATGTGCATATATTTATTTATTTTTTTTTTTAGTGTTTGCTTTATATCACTATTTATATATATGTGCATGTTTATTGTTATTGATGTGAGCATATGTTCTGTTTTTTTTATAGCACAAATAATATCTACCGATAAACTTAATATTCCAACAACTTTAATTTTAGAAACCACTGGACATAAAAAGACTATTATTAAGAGTAAGGTTAATAAAACTGTAGTGTTTGGTAATGAATTTTTCAGCTTAGTTAGTTTAGAAGTCAATTTTGTTACTGTACCTACTGACACATGGTGGATAGACACTGATGCTACCACTCATATTAGTGTCACTGAGCATGGTTGTCTTTCAAGTCGACTGCCTATTGATGGTGAAAGATACATCTATACTGGTAATGACAAGAAGGCTAGTGTAACGCCCGCTCTTCCTGTCCTCCTAACACACATCCTATAGACGGGCGACGGCGCTACGCGATCATACATTCATGCATATAACAGCGGAAGCATTTAAAAACTACTTTACAACTTTTAACTCTAATTACATTAACCCAATCAACCTAACAATTAAATCATGACAAAAGGTCTTAGCAATTTATTTAACTAAATATGTATTAACCATTTCAAGGTTCATAAAAATAAACATGAGTAACAACCATAGAAAGCATTAACGTCTCCTAACAGTTTACACATAAACTGAAAATCATGTATAAGTCCGTTTATGAAAAATGATCTCGTCCACCATGCCACTGCCACACACATCTTTGCCCCTCCTGCTGCTCCCTTTAATTTATCCATTCCTTGCCCTTTTCTGCAGTACAAGGAAAGTAAACTGTAAGCACATAGGCTTAGTAAGGTCTTTTCCTACTCACAAAAACATGCATCATGAGTTAAACGTAAAGTAATGACATGTTCGTTTAAACAACATATGAGCACAACATTTATTTAAAGTAGAGACATGATCAATTTAGGAAAAGAACATAAACTTAGCATTTTCATCGCAACAGTACATTGTCTCTAAACATGATAATTCGATGAACATAAAATGGTATATGCAGGATGCTCTTTGAAAACATATAGTTTATATACTTAAACATAATCTCAACATATTGGGCCCGGCATTGTACCACATACATCATTCGCGCGCATCCTAAATAGATTCGAGGTAGCTAATCTCGAACCTACTAGGTTACTAGGTCCGTCGACCTAGGGGCAACTTGGAGCCCATCCCGTGGACCTTGTTAGGGTCCAGTACAAGCCATGCATAAAGTAAAATAACATACATGTTCTTTGTCCTAAAGAGCATTCTTGTCCCCACTCTTAGGGAAATATTTCTTAGACATTTCATATACATGAGTCATGTCTAACATGGTGAAAACATAAGTATGTAGCATAGCATAAATCGGCATGAGTACAATTTAACATGGCATAAGGTAGTGACATAAGGAAAATTAAGCTAACATAAATAGAAATCATCATCTAACATGCATAACGTGGAAGAATTTCAACAAGAATAATCTCTCTAATCTTATTAGCTGAACCTTCTACACATTATTCTAGATTCTTTCGTTCAAAATCAAGCATACAACATTACATCGTAAACACTTATACTACAAATGAGGAGATACTTACTAACGAATCGGATCAGAAATCTGAGATAAAAAAGCCTAAAAATTACTCCTTTCCAATCAACGAGTTATGCCACCCCTCATACCAGTCTGGAGCCTATCAGCTCCAGCACAAAAAAGCATTTTGTTGATACGAAGGACATGGAATGGGTGGACCCTCACTCTTAGATGGAAAGCATCCTTTCCCGCAAATTTTGTCATGTACTTATTGCATGCAATGCGAGCAGCCTCAAGAGCTTCACTGGTAACATTTTCCTTCTCCCAACTTACCAGGTGCACACAGAAAGGGAACTCATCAACCCCTTTTTTCTTCATTCCAACATCATAAATCCTAATCTTCATATCAGGAACACCACGGCAGTACCGTGATTTAGGATATGATTTGTTCTTAATTTGACGATAACAACGTGCAGGTCTCCTGCCCATCTTTCCAACGAAGCCGAAGGACGAGATCCGCACCGAAAACCAGAGAGGTGTGGGCGTCGGCGTTGGAGAGAGGAGGGAGAGAGAGAGGCGGCGTGAGAATTTTAGGGAAAAAAGAGAAGAGATGATATATATAAAAATTTTGATTTTTCTTAATCTAATTATCCCCTTAAATGATCAGTTAGACTAATCAACTTCTTTTTTTTTATCTAACAATAGATATATTCTGTTATATACTATTCATTGGTAATCTTATGACTTAATGGTGGGAAGTCTATTTCCCCAAATCAACGGTTCATGGTTCAAGCCTCGACTACGAATTATTTATTCATTTTTTTTATTCTTATTTCTATATATATATATATATATATCCTGTAATGCCGAGGAGATATATTATGGAGCTTACCCGACTATTTTAAGTATATAGTAATGCCCAGGAGATATATTATGGAGCTTACCCTGATTGTAACTATATATATATATATATATATATATATATATATATATATTTTCTTTAAATAAAAATATAGTAACTAAAATTTGGGATGTTACAGCTAGAGTGACTGCTATATGTATTTTTAGGCTTTGTCTAGGAACTGATATTTTTTTTTGGATTTGGAAAATACATTTGTAGTTCCATCCTTTAGGAGGAACTTAATTTCCATTTCTTCTTTGGACAAATTAGGATGTACTTGTTCATTTGGAAATAGAATATTTAGTATTTTCAAAATTCAAAACTTATTGGTACTGGTTCCCTAGTTGACAAGCTATACAGGTTAAACACTATAGCTCTCACTAACAACATAATAATGCACAGTATAGGTACAAAATGTAATTTGACTGATGAGAATTCATCCATGTTGTGGCATAGGTGTTTAGGACATATATCTAACAATGCCTAGAACGGTTAATGTCACAAGGAATTCTCCATTCCCTAAGGCATCTTGCAATGGATAGACATATTTTATCAGTTTTATAGATGATTATTTCCGATATGGCTACTTGTACCTTTTGTATGAGAAGTCACAGTCCTTGTATACATTTAAAATCTTCAAAGCCGAAGTTGAAAATCAACTAGGTAAGAAGATCAAAGCTGTCAGATCCGACCGTGGAGGTGAATATTATGGTCGTTATGATGGATCAAGTGTACAACGTCCAAGACCCCTTGCCAATTACCTATCTGAGTGTGGTATTGTGGCTCAATACACCATTCTTGATACTCCTCATCAGAATAGTGTAGTTAAGCAAAGAAACTGAACCCTAAAGGACATGGTGAGAAACATGATGTCTTTCACTTCTTTACTGGAGTCCTTGTGGGGCGATGCACTCAAGACTACAGTGCACTTACTTAATAAAGTATCCAGTAAGGTAGTAAGTAAAACCCCATATGAGTTATGGACGAGTAAGCAGTCTAGTATTAAGCATTTACACATTTGGGATTGTCCAGCTGAGGCTAGGCCTTATAAGCCTAAAGAAAAAAAAACTAGACCAAAGGACAACTAGCTGCCATTTTTGTAAGGTATTCTGAAAGGTCAAGGGGCTTTAAGTTTTATGATCCCTTAAATAGGTCCTTTTTTGAAATCGAAAATGCCAAGTTCATTGAGGGCGATGGGAGAATAGACCCAAGGGATATATCTTTTGAGGAGGATAACACTTGTCATCCTACCTCAGTTACTACAGATGCAACTAATAGTGGTATGGTTACTATACCCTACATTATTGATGTTGCACATCCGATGGGAGTAGTACTTCATAATATTCCTATATCCTCCCCTATGTAAGTAAAGGAACCATCTGCTCAAATTGAGGTACATCCTCCTATGGTTGAGTAGGTTCCCCAAACACCTCAAATGCCTCAAGAATAAGTGTCTCTAAGACAATTTACTAGGGAAAGGAGATCCACGATTTTACGTGATTTTGCTTATCTCCAAGAGCATGAGTTTGACATAGGGCTGGAAGATGATCCTTCATCTTTCCAAGAAGTTAAATAGTGCTCTAATCCTGAATTGTGGATTGAAGCCATGAAAGATGAGATGAAATCTATGACAGACAATGACATATAAGAACTAGTCGAATTACCTGAAGGTGTGAAACCTGTTGGTTGTAAATGAATATTTAAAACCAAATGAGATTCGCTAGGCAATATCGAAAAGTATAAGACACGCCTTGTAACTAAGAGATTTACTCAAAAGGAGGATATTGATTATAAGGAAACTTTCTCATTTGTATCTACAAAAGACTCTCTAAGGGTAATCATAACACTTGTAGCTCATTATGATTTGGAGCTACATCAAATGAACGTCAAGACTGTATTCCTTAATAGAGATATTGAGGAATCTATATACATGGTACAACCAGAGAACTTTGAATCTGATGATTCAAAGCACCTAGTATGTAGGTTGAAGAAGTCCATTTATGGCTTAAAGCAGGCATCCCATCAGTGATACAAGAAATTTGATCAAGTGGTTACTTCATTTGATTTTAAAGAGAATCCAGCTGATCAATGCATTTATGTTAAATTTAATGGGTGAAAGTTTGTAATACTTGTCTTATATGTGGATGTCATTTTATTGGCAAACAATTGTAAACAATTACTGCATGAAACCAAGTCATTTCTATCAGGTAAATTTGAAATGAAAGATCTTAGTGAAGTATCTTTTGTATTAGACATACAGATATATCATGATAGATCCAAGGGTGTACTTGGATAATCACAAAAGACCTATATTAAAAAGGTGCTCATACGGTATAACATGCAAAATTGTACACCTTGAGACACACTTGTGTCTAGAGGTGATAAGTTTAGCTTGCAAACAATGTCCACAACGTGAACTTGATATAAATGAGATAAAGAAATTTCCCTATGCATCGACAATAGGGAGTCTCATATATGTTCAGGTTTGTACACGTCCGAATTTAGCGTATATTGTTGGAATGTTAAGTAGGTATCTAAGTAACCCTGGACCAGGACATTGAAAAGCTGTAAAGAGAGTAATGCGGTATCTACAGAGAACCAATGAACTCATGCTCACATATCGAAGATCCAATCAGTTGGAGGTGATTGGATATTCATATTCCGATTTTACTGGATGCTTAGGTAGTAGGAGGTCCACCTCAGGTTTTGTCTACATGTTTGCTGGAGGAGCTATATCATGGACAAGCGTCAAACAGACACTTATAGTGACTTCCACGATGGAGGCAGAATTAATAGCTTGCTATGAAACATCAAATCACGAGATATGACTATGAAATTTCATCACAGCATTATAGGTCATCGATGGTGTTGAAAGACCATTGAAAATTTTCTGTGATAACAAAACTGTAGAACTTTATTCCAAGAACAACCGTAGCTTGTCGAAGTCAAAACACATCGACATCAAGTACCTGACGGTTAAGGAAAGAGTACAGAGTGGTCAAATAATGATAGAGCATATACAGACAAATTTAATGCTGGCAGATCCGCTCACCAAGGGACTATTACCCAAGGTGTTTCATTAGCATGTATTGCATATGGAGGTCCTTCATATGGATGAAGTACCCGTTTAGTGAGAGTCTGTATTTATTTATATTTTGAATGCTCTTATGTATATATTGGACATATGTAATTTTTTGATTATCGTACGAATAAAGTTTTCTTTTACATGTGTATTTGTTGACACTCTGAATAAAAAAACATTATGATTTACTAATGCAGTTTGTATATGGTGATTATAAATGTGATGTAGGACTCATTAATGAGTCATAAGGTGATTATGATTTGCTAATGTGGTTTAGTCTATGGTGCTTGCAAATGTGATCAGATCCAGTATTGGATCATAATGAGGATCAGTTGAGAATAGACATGTACAGATCACATTTCATACATTTCTCATACTACACATTCACATCAGATCTATGTCATTGACGATATTGGTATTATGATTACTGATGGGTCATGCTACCGATTACATATATGGAGTAGCAACGATCACTTTAGTCCTATGCCAATGAAGTTGATGGACCATATTGTTTCAGTTCAATACGACATGATATGCGCAACTAGGGAATTTCAGTTAAGTGTTACATTTGGAATCTTATGTAGCCCAAGTGGGAGATTGTTGGTGGTAGACTTATATATGATTATCGTAATGCATCCGAGTATGTCGTATTGGTTCGAACCCGATTAAAAGTGATTTAATCATTATGGTTTGAGTTAATGGGTTTGTGTTATTAGATGTGGGTTAATGGATTTTGGATCAATATGTGTAAAACCCTTTAACCCGTACCGGTAATATTGATGGGATGTTAACGGGTTTTGGGTTAACACTATATATAGGGTGTGATCCCCGCAGGAGAGGATGATTCGATCGACTCTCATTTTTCCCATCCAGCAGAGCATTTGGGTCCGGTCTCTCTCGACCTATGGAAGATTAAGCCCTTCGGCTCGTCGGCATCTCCAGATCTTTAGATTCTTCCGGCGATGCAAACTTCGGAATCAGGTACATGGTTTTACGCTTCTGTTTTTTGTTTTAATTTTCGCATATTCATTGTAAATTGTCAAACAAGACCCTGTGTATGAATCATTTTGTTCTCGTTTTTCGATTACATGTGTGGATACACGATCCGTTGAGGGATCCGAAGGATCCATCATAGTTAAGTTTGATTTGATTTCTTTTCTTTTATGAGAATTTAAATTTAATTCAAATTCGATTTGAATTTTATTGATTTAGATGTTATCAAAATCTCAATTCAAATTTGTTTCATTATTTCAAATATATATATATATATATTTTAATTGATATTAGATATTTAAATTATCGATTTGATTCCGTCTCATAAAAGTTTTTCATTGTTTGTATTTTTAAAAATATTTTAAAGCATATTTGGTTAGTTATTAAGTTGGATTACAAAAGTTTATTTATTTAATAAATTGATAACAATTTATTAATAAATATGATTCATAAATTTTATTTATGAATATTATTCTTGAATAATTCATAATTTTATTTATGAATATTAATAAATTAAGTACGAACGTTCAAATTAATTTATTTAATTTTATAAATTATTTAATTGATTTTATAGCGAACACAAATAAATTCTCATCAAATCGAATATTAAATTTCCAAAGAATATTTAATGCCTTTACGACCCTAGCCTCAAGCAGCAAACGATAGGCGATAGCTCGAGGTTGTTCTCCAGTCCCTGTGAGTTTTGTCGGGTTCCCCTATAAATCCAACCAACGGCCACCGTCCGCAGCGATGATCTGGGGTGGGTGTCGGCGGCTGTACTTAATTGGCAAAATCTTTCCACCAACCGTCGCCTTTTCCTTCCCACCAATTACGAGATCAGCGAGTGGCAAGCTTTAAAAACTGAGTTAAAAAAAATAAAAAATAAAAAATTGGAGGGCAACCGACGCGTGTGAAGTCTAGTTGTCACTGCCTTTCCTCTGTCCCACACCCTCTCCTTTCCCCTCGCTTCCAGTCTGCATTGCTTCTGCTTGAGGGTTTCTGCTTTAGCGACGCTTCACCTTCTCTTGAATCCTCCTCCTCCTCCTCCTCCTCCTCAACTTCGATCTTTAGCTCCTGCATCCCTGCCGCTGTGTTGTCTTCAGGTACTGTCAACGTTTCGCCTTCAGTTTTTATGGATGTGGGTTGGAGGCCATGTTCTTCTTATTTATCAATTACCTTGCCATGTTCATCTGTTTCCGATCTTTGATTCTGTGCGTCGAGGCATTCTCGATCTGCCTCCTTTTGGCTTCAGAGTTTTGTTAGATAAATCTCGGTCACTTTACCGTTCAGATATGGTTTATTACTTCACCGTGCAGCCTCTCGTTCTTCTGCGCTTCCGGATTATGTTCTTCTTGTAGTTTCAGTAGTAGCAGCTAGTTTTTTTTTTTTTTTCAATCGTTTATTTGATTAAGGAACTCTTTGAATCATTTTCAGCATTTTTTTTTTTTGCGCTTAGGGACCTTTCCATTTAGAGAGGATGGGGTCTGGAGATTGGCTTAAGACGATAATTCATAGGAAGAAAACAAAGAAAGCTACGGTAAGGAAATAATAATATATTTCATCCAATCGATATATGCGAGTGAAGGTTGTCGATGAACATTTTGGTGTCAATAGGTTTCATCAAACCCGCAACCAAATGGCTTCGAGTTGAAGAATCAAACCTCTGACCATCCAAATAAGCTACTGAATAATGGAGCTGAAAAAGAGAATATTGGAGATAGTGTGCCTGCTGAGGATGCAGCTGCTATTCGAATTCAAACCTCCTTTCGAAGATTTCGAGTATGATGTATATCTTGTTGCATTCTTTTCAGAGGAGTTTTGAGAAATGGTTAAATTAGTAATATGTCATCTTGTTTATTTGTTAGGCGAGGAAAACTCTTAGGAGTCTGAAAAGAATAGATAGGTTGCAGGCCTTCACGCATCGCAATTCTGTGCAAAAGCAGATGTTGAACACTTTGAGACATGTTGAGTTGTGGAGCAAAATACAGGCACAGATTAGAACTCGACGCACAATGATGGTCGTTGAAGGCCGCATCAGGCAAAAGAAACATGAGAACCAGTTGAAGGTCGAGGCAAAGCTTCAAGATTTGGAGGTAATCCAGATTGATAAACATGAATCATGTTTAACATGTTCATTATTTCTTTTTTTTTTTTTCTGTTTTGTAAGATCAATGTGCTAGATTTCACAATAAAAAAAAAGTAGAAAATAATTGCCAAACAATGTTTATCTGGCACCGGGTGTCGAAAGTCTTGAGTTCTTAACAGGTAGAATGGAATGGAGGCAGTGAAACAAAGGAGGAAATAATTGCCAGGATACAACAAAGGGAAGAAGCTGCAGTTAAGCGCGAGCGAGCTATGGCTTATGCATTCTCCCATCAGGTCTGCTGTCGAACAACTTGCTAAGGTGTGATGAAAACAAATCGTTAATTTGACTACTTGGAATTATCTTCCACCTGATGCAGTGGAGGGCAAGCTCAGGGATTAACCAAGGGCCATTTGTGTATGAGCTAGCAAAAGGTAACTGGGAATGGAGTTGGGTGGACAAGTGGATTGCAGCACAGCCATGGGAGACAAGGCTTCCTGCTCACTCTCAAGTTAAGCCAACTTTGAAAGCCAACAAGAACTCCAACTCCTCAACCCAGACAGTATCCGCTTCATCAAAGCTTGCAAGCACCAATGCAAAGGTTTCAATCAAGAAACCTCCCAAGCAATCGGATGAAGAAACTACTTTGAAGATCATAAATACTGCTCGCCTGAGAAGCAAGAATAGTAAATCAAAGCAAGAAGAACTGTCTCAAGCGGGGGAAATTGTCACATGACTTAGTTTCCTGCACGACCAGAGACACCAGCTATATAAATAATCGTGTGAATTGAAATTTGTTTGAGGTTTACCGATTAACGTCGAGAATAAGAGTTCATTACTGCATGAACATGTAAATGTTTTACAGAATGTGTGATATGCATTTTGAATTGATGTGAGGCAACAAAGAGTTTGGTTGGAAGCTGTTGGAGAATTTTTTTTTTTTTTTTTTCTCTGTAGAGAGATGATTCGGATGATTGAGACATGTCTTCCCAATTAGCTGGCCTTTGAAACAATGGGATTGCTGTGTTCGCCTGCAAACATGGATGGCAGGTTTGGTCTCTTTCAGCGACATTGAATTCTAATCAATGGAGAACCTACCAGATATCGAGGCCAATTATTTTCCTCGAGCAAAGGTGTACCAGATATCTGTCACTTCAAAAGATTAATATCCTAAATGCAGCGCAATCTATGTTTTAAGTTTTACAGGACACAGAAACAGAGAGAGATTTGTAATGTATATCAACTTCGAAAAGATAAAAACTGAGTGGCATTGTAATTAATTGGAGAATTCTCAAGTAAAACATGAGCAGTCGAAGCTGATACTGATTAAAGAGAGATCCAGTGTGCAACATGAAGGCTAACACAATACGACAAATTCTAAGCTTTTATCGAGTGCTCTTACCTCGGAGTTTAGAGTTACTAGCACATTGAAATTAAAATTATTATTATTATGCATGGTATCAAGTAATTTTATACAGTTATATACTACGACATTTTTATACCTTTAGAGTAAATATATAAATGTAACTCAACATATTTATTGATTGTGATTTTCAAATTTAGTATGATGTAAACTTTGGGAATGAGTACTAGTAGACTCTCAACTTCTTTATGTAAAATCAAGCGTGTGAAGAAAGACTATTTTGGGGTCGATCTCTGATTGTGCATATGCTCTAAATTTATCCGGCAGACGAATCAGGAAAAAATCTTCTACCTCCAAAATTAGTCGGGCTAGCCACATCACCACTCAATCCTTATTAACATCCTCCTATGCATCCCAACGACTAGAGTTGCTCTTGCCCTCTCAATACCAGAGCCGGCTATGGCCAGCCGTCCCGTTCAAGGTCCAAAAAATTTTATTAAAAAAAAAAATTATGTCAAAATTAACAATGAATAGAATCTAATTATCAAGATCTTGCCTAGGGCTTTAAAATAACTTGGATAGGCTCTGCTCAATACATGCCTAGGTGACTCAAAGTGGATGCTCCTACCCTCTCAATCCACAATGTTGTGTGGTCTTCTGAATGTCGTAACGACCCAAGGTGGCGTGGGTGCTTACATCCTCTAGACCCATTACATTGGGTCCCAACAAGCTGAGGTGTTTTTGCCATCTCGATCCACACTAAACACGATTGAGGCAAAATCCCTCCCCTTGGATTGGATTGTAGTGTAAAATGGAAAATTGAGATGTGGCTCAGAGACATCACATGGCCATGGCGTTGATGCAAGCTACGACCGGAGAAGATGATAAAAACACAAAGGATGAAATCCCTCCCTTTCTCCACTCGCTTCTCTTCTCCTCTCTTCTTCATTTCCACTAGTTAGTACTTGTGCCTTTTGGTTGCTAATCACACTAATCCTTCTCTGCATCTTCTACTTGTTAACATGAAACTGCATTAGTCCTCGTGAATAAGTAGTTGTCAATTCTTGATCTTGCTTATGTGATTTGTATTTGCCCTCTCTCTCAAACTGTAACATTGTCTATTATTTTGGAGGCCTAGGCACATCAAATCTCAGTCGTTTGCATGCAACAACAACGCAAATATCATAACATCACAAGTAGAAGCAGTTCGAAGGACTAGGACTAGAAAAGCAATTGAGAACAACCGTCCCACAACAGTGCGATTGCATTGGAAGACAATGCAAGAGAAACAAAAGATAAGCAAATGATGCTATCTTCACACTCATCTACTAGAACCGAGCAAATCAACGAGTAACTGAAACGAACGATAGAAACTTTGAGAAATCCAGAGTAGAAGTTGGAATTTACCTGTTGAGTGTTGAGTGGTGGTCTTGTCCTATTTTTTTTTTTTTCCACTCCATCAATGGCGAGAAGCAGAGGGCAGCCGGTTTGAGATGCTGCCGTGCTCCTCTTCGCCCTGAATCCGTGGTGGGACGCAGAATCCCAGGATGCCAGCTTCGGAGGTGAATCCGATGGGAAAAACCGAGGAATGGAGCACAGGGTGCATCTGGAGCTCCGGTTCTGCCCAACCACGGACCGAAGGCGAATTACTGGACTGAAGGGGTTCCCTCTGAGAGAAAAACTGGCTGGGGCCGAGAGCAGCGGCTTGAGGCGGCGCAGCCTGCGGTGGCGGAACACCGAAAAGAAATTCTCCGAATCCACCGCCGCCGCTCGACTCGGGCATGTACCACGAAGCCATTTGCCGGTTTTGTTCAGCCCAGCCTAATGAGCGAGCGGAGCCAACGAGTAGAGAATTGTGTGCGGACGGAGTTGGAGCTTCATGATGGTGGTGGTGGCTGGGCTGAGAGTGTTGAAAGATCGGACCTTGGAGGGAGAGGCGGAGGTCTTGAAGGCCCGGCGGGTAGCGTTGACAGCCTACTGGAAGAGTGCTGGAGGACGGCGAAGCAGCAGTAGCAGTGGTAGCCGCTCCCGTTGGAAATAACGATTTGATCGTGTCGGCAATGGCGGTATTGTCGAACGAAGGCGTTAGGAAACTACTGCTCCCACCGCCGTTACCGCCGCCGTCCCCGTCGTCTGCATCATAGCTGAAGGCAGCAGGCACTGGTGGCTCATCGACCCCAAATTTGTTTTTGCTGGACTCGTCCGAAGGTTGCTCCGAGGCAGACGAATCGCAGGGTTGTGGAGGAGCTACAGAGGCTGATGCCGCCGCGTCGACGGCGATCGCGGTGGGGGTCCACGCGGGCAGCTCGGCTAGCTGATCGATAGCTGTCTTGGCGTTCTTGATGAGCCAATCGATGGCCTTGCTGGGGCGGTCGCAGCCAAGCCGGTCCTGGACGTCGTAGAACTGGATGGCAGTGTGGGCGGAGAGGCGGACACGGCGGTCGCGGGGGCCCTTGGAAGTGCACACTTTGCTGTGGCGATCCTTCCGGCCTGTGGACCGCACAATGTGGCCTCCTTCGACCTCCACAATCTCCCCGCCGCCGCCCCTCAGCCTTCCCGACCTCGGGTAAGGCGGCGGCCCCTGCTGCTGCCGTCGATGGCGAAGGGGGAGCTGATGGAAGCCGAGGCTTCCGCGGCGAGCATGCTCGTCTTCCATCCTCTCCGCATACTCGAAAGACGAAGCCGGGGCACTTGATATGAAGCTACTGCCACATGATTACTGACTCCAAATCGTCGTTCTTCGTCGGCTCAGCCTCCAGCCTAATAGATTGGCCTCGTTAACAGTGAAAACAACCTCTCATGGCTTTCCTGCTCCCACTTCTGCTGGTGGTGGTCTGTGAACATGTGGTGGTGGCGCCACTCTTGCCTCCCTGGGAAAAGTTGCGGCCATACAAGTCTCAGGATCCCATAAGCAATACCAGAACTGGAGCTCCCTCTGCCTACAGCAACACAATACACTGAGCACAGTGCATCAGAGGACAAGAAGAATAGAACAACGAAGGAGACACTGCAGACTCAAGAGGGAAATGAGAGTGCCCCTTAAACTTTCATTTGCAAGGTAACTCTTCCACGAGAGAAATAAATAAACATAGAAGAAAAAACAGATTGTTCTTTTCTAGGCGGAAAAGGTTGTGAGAACAGGAAGAATCAGATCTGGGATGGGCACAGTGTTAGGGTGTTCCAAGAACAGGAGAAGCACAAGGGTGGGTTCGTCGAAGAGAACAAGCACAGGGATGGGTAAGGTGGTTTGGGTTTTAGTCAAAAAGAAGGAAGAGGCAGACAGGAGGGTGAGAGGGATAGTGTCTCTCTTTGGGGCATGCGCTTACTGAAGCTACAGTGGGAGAGAGTAGAGCAGGAGAGAAATAAAGGAGATGGAGAGCAAGAACAGGGAGACGAAGGAATCCCTGCTACAGTTCCATCTCCCCCTACACTGTGTAGCAAGCAACACGTTAACTGATTTTTTCCATTTTTTTTAAAATAATTTAGATGTTTAAATTTCACCCAATTAATCCCCGATAAAAATCGAATTACGAAACTCTGTTTGATCTTTTGGCAGAAATAATGTCACGTGATCTTTGGCACCAGTATCAATACACTCAAGTAACCCAGCTCAACACGTTCCTTTTGATTTGGATACTGAAAGTACAAGGGCATTTTAAGAGGACGGGAAAAAAAATTCATGATAAAAAAAGGAGACAAAAGGCTACCCGATTAAACTGGAATTACTATGGATTCGTGCCTTTTACTTTCGGCTTGTCCATGATTATTAGAGCTGTCGTACGGATATGAGACGGATTAATCGTCTTGAATTTAATATTTAGCGGAGAAAGACATACCGATTTATTATCACGACGAATTAAGAAATTTTCAATCCAACTAATCTTAAAACAGGTTGCGTATTAGATATGCCAATCTATAGGCTAGAAGATTAAAAAAAATTTAAAATTATTGAGGCGTTAAGGACTTGAAGCGATAACATATATTTGAATCAACTAAAATTTTATAATTGAGATCTAATTATCGATTGACAATGTTAGATACCGATATTTTTTATTCTTTCAATATTCTAAAATATTTAAATCTTGATAATATACAAATCTAAGTTTTTACTTTTCCAAATAGAGATTTAATTAAAAATTTTCAGGACTTATAATTGGTTGACTCTAATATGTCATCGTTTTCTGTATTAATTAAAATAATTATAAACTAATTAGAGTATAAAAAAATATTAGAGTAATTAAATCAAATATTCTTTTATTATTTTCTCTAACTTATCTTATACTTTATCGAGGTGTATATGTGATAAAAGAAAATTATGATTACGAGAAACAATATTGATAAAAAAATTTAAATAATTTTTCTTTCACTAATTTTATCTTTTTTTAATATTTCTCAATTTGCGTGACAACCCAAATCCATCATGGGTCAATCCGTCTAGACTCATAATCCGCACGGGTTGATTCGTTTAGACTCGTCAAAATAATGGATTGATAAAATTTCAACTCAATTTATTTAAATTATTTAATAGGGACGGACCAATCCAACGATTATAATTCAATTTGACGACTCTAATAATTATTCATGGTCATGTATTTGGGAAGAATTAAGTTTCAATTGTGCCCCGGAAAAAAAATGTATGAAACTCAAAAGACAACCATAGATCATGTCGGTTACTTTGTTTAGTTCAATGTCTTTACCCCAAAAAGAAGACAAAAAAAAAGCGTTCAATGTTCACATGTTAAAAGGGAACAGCTCAATAAATTTTGAGAGGAAAAAAAAAAAGTAAAAATTAAATTAGCATTTAAAAATAATAATAATAAATTAAAGGTACATCCTTTTTATCAACATATCAAAAGCACCCCTACGTAAATTATTGTACCAAAGTCAAGCTTAGCTCGCCCGTTAAAAAAAAAAAAAATTGAAACTGAATACTCAATTGGACTAACACATGCATCTAAGTAAACTCACGTGACAGTTACATAAATATATTAACAGACTAAAGTTTTTAGTTCGGATCAGATTGGTTTGGTTTTATTTATAAGTTCGGATCATAGTTTTACACCCATAGTTGGACAAGGGCAAGAACTTGAATACGAAGTGCGAAATCAACTCGTGGAAAATTGATATTGGGTGCTTATAAAAAGATGTGAAAACTACATGGACATGAAGACACATAAGGATCGTGTGAACTTACATGAGAAGTATATGTTGGTATAGTCAAGTGTACAAGTGCTTGTGAATTCTATAGCGATTCTTTAAAGTTTGAAATGCCCAAAGCGTGGTTTGATTACCAAATCGCGCACCTAATTCCACTTTTACCCCTCCCGTCAAACAGATCTGCAATTTAATGATGAGAGAGAGTTTTCATGCATCCGAGCCACTACTGGAAATTCCGAACCATCTAAACGTGGTGCTGGGAATTCAAATCCCAGCACCACCTTTTTTTTTATTTGATTTCTAATTTATATCGGTCTGATTTCTGAAATATTACTGTGAAACCCTAATAAAACCTCGAATATCAAAAATTTTGGCCACGGATACACAGAGGGACACTACTCAAATTTAATGGACTTTGATTGGATCGAAAAAGAAGTGAATAAGACCATCAATGGGTTTTGACCGAAACCCATTGATGGACTTAGAGTCCAAATTGAAATCTTGACATAGACTGAAAGATCTTACAACATGAATTTTTGATATGTCGAGGAAACTTAGTTTTAATCCTCCTATCTCCCAATTTTAACTTGTGTCGAAAAAAAATGGTACTGAAAATTAAGAAACTGATGGAAGATAGTGATAGTGGTGCTGAAATTGCATTAAAGACCACCTGTGTGCCGAATTGAAATTTCGGCGCAGGTCAGATTGAATTCAAGACCACAATGGTGTTGAATCCTGCACACCATTGTGGTGCTTGGGAATTCCAATCCCAAGATTACAAGATAGTCGAAATTCTAATTCGATTACAGCTCCGAAATTCCAATTCCGGTACGCGGTCAAATTGAAATTTCCAGCACCACGATAAAAAATCCACTGCATGCGATGGACGCAGGGTTTCACACAACAACAACACTCGGGCTGACGGAAGACCTCATGCTAATGCATTCAATAAAGCTTGGAGTTTGGCTTTCATAATCCTAGTTTGCTATACGCCATATGCCTCACCACCATGTAATTAAATTTGATCGAATAGATGACTTTTAATGATGATTAATGTCGTACCTTCAACTTTCCTCTGATTGCTTTAATCTTAGTCAGCATTCCTAAAGTCTTTGTCCTTGTAAAAGATCAAGCGAATTTGTGTCTAATTTTACCAAATCACCATGCTCGAATCAATAAAAGCTTGAATTGTAAACATACACTCAGTTCTTTATTGCTTGATTTAAATCAAGTATTGCGACAATGATTTATAGGGTAACTAACAAATTGCTTCGCGAGCGTGAAATGGTGCTTTAATCTTTTTGTCCTTGTAAAAGATCAAGACTGAATTTTTTATCTTCCGTCAGCCCGAGTGTTGTTGTTGTGTGAAACCCTACGTCTATCGCATGCAGTGGATTTTTTATCGTGGTGCTGAAATTTACAATTCCAGCACCACTATCACTATCTTCCATCAGTTTCTTAATTTTCAGTACCATTTTTTTTCGACACAAGTTAAAATTGGGAGATAGGAGGATTAAAACTAAGTTTCCTCGACATATCAAAAATTCATGTTGTAAGATCTTTCAGTCTATGTCAAGATTTCGAAATTTGGACTTCTCTAAGTCCATCAATGGGTTTCGGTCAAAACCCATTGATGGTCTTATTCACTTCTTTTTCGATCCAATCAAAGTCCATTAAATTTGAGTAGTGTCCCTCTGTGTATCCGTGGCCAAAATTTTTGATATTCGAGGTTTTATTAGGGTTTCACAGTAATATTTCAGAAATCAGACCGATATAAATTAGAAATCAAATAAAAAAAAAGGTGGTGCTGGGATTTGAATTCCCAGCACCACGTTTAGATGGTTCGGAATTTCCAGTAGTGGCTCGGATGCATGAAAACTCTCTCTCATCATTAAATTGCAGATCTGTTTGACGGGAGGGGTAAAAGTGGAATTAGGTGCGCGATTTGGTAAATCTGAAACCATGCTACGCGTTTTGGGCATTTCGAAACTTTAGCAACTGTGTTTGGTAAATTTGATGTTCAAACAAAATGTGAATAAATTAGATCAAGCAATGCTTGCTTATTAATGTGGTGTACCAAGTGTACAAGTGTAAATCACTTGACACAATGTTGCAGGTGCAATATCAAAAGTCCCGACGAGTTAAGGACGATTAGATATTTGATAAGTGAAAGTTTTTTTTTTGCATGTGAAGGGTGAAAGATGTTTAATTAGTAGAAGATGAAGATCCAGAAGTGAGAATTCTTAATACTATTGAGTTTTGAAGAAAGATATTCTTTGATCCTAATAGATTTTATTTGTTAAGATTGAATGTGAGAGCATATATAATTATAGGCTAATCATGTGTTAGATTAGACTCAAAATAAACCTTAGAAATAATCTTAGTTAGTGGTTCAGTCAATTAAATTTATTTTTCAACCAATTAATATTTGAGTCAACTAGTTAATTAGTTTACTCAGGATAAATGAAAAAGGAACATAATACTTCTATGCAATTTTGTTTGTAGACCATTCAACTAGTTAGTTAACTAATATTATGAAATTAATCAACTGATGAAACAACTATATGATTACAATGGAATACATAGTTATTACAATGATAGTAATCCAAAAGTTTTAAGAAATTAGTTAATTGATAAAACAATTGTGTGATTGCAACAAAATATATAGTTATTACACAATGATAGCGATTCAAAACTTCAAGAAAAAATAGTCAACTAGTGGCATAAATAGTTGATTGAAGAGGCTGTAAAGCTATTATGCGATAAGGATTAGTCGATTGGAAGCATAAAACAAGTGACTAAATCAATGCAGAATAAATAGTTTAAGGGTTGAGTGAAGATTTGGTTGAAAGCTACATATTATTAGGACTGAATGGCTAAGCTAGAGGAGGACAAGTGAATAATAATTCAAACTCGCAAGTATAATTCCAATACTCTTGCTAATTAATTCAGCAAGGTCATACAAGATTAGCATAGTATAAATGTAACAAACATACAAACAAGTTTAATCGCTAACACATTTATTTAATGTGATTTAGCAGTTCTCAGACTCCTACACAACTTTGTAATTTTGAGCTTGGGGGAGGTTTCTCCACCTCGAATAGTTAATTGAATAGGAGAAAGCTATGTTGGTGCTAGGAGCATCACAAGATCAAATGTATAATTTGATATATGAAACATGATTTAAAATTAGAGTATTTTGTGATCTAATATATTATATCAAGTGTGTAACTGCAAAAATTTGACTAGTAAAGTCTAGAAGTGTCTAAGAGACATGAATTCTAGCAAGGTGATCAAAAGAGCAAGGAAGATCTGGTGGGACCAGACAAGAGAATTCAAAAGTGTCAGAAAGATAAGGATTCTAGTTAAAGTGGTTAGGTGGCCATGAAAGATCTAGTGGAACTAGGTAAGGTAACTCATGAAGGTGCTAGACAAGGTAATATTAGAGATCTTCTGTTTCAAAAAATAGTAAAGAAGTGTCACTATTTCTAAAAAGAAATAGATTTAGAGCCAGACACAACCTTAACATAAGTCAAGGGTTATGTAACTGAGTTGTTGCATGTTAGAAATATTTGTACTCTTAATATGAGATGTAAGAACTCAGGAATAGATCAACTGGCCAGAGTGATCTAGGTGCCCTTATTGGATCCAAGCGCTCAGATGTCCAGAGACTAGATAGGCCAATTAAATTCAAGATCCAGATCGAGTCTAGATGCAAGATAACCTAACAAAAAGTTTATCTTAGAAATCATGGATCAATCATCTACGATGTTCTATCACGTTGACATCCTAATGACTGAAAGGAGATCAAGTGATCAGAGTTTAGATATAAACCAACGTAATCAGATCAATTGGATGCCAATCAGTATCCTGGTTCCCGGAAGGTGTCAGGGTGGCTGGAGTAGGATATAAATCAGAATAGTCAGATTGAATTAATGTCGAGCTGGGGGTGCATGGAAGAGCTTTTGGGCACCTAAAATAAGTCCATAAAAGGGAGGTTCTACAACATCAACAATCAATTAGAAAATCAACTAAGTAATTAATCATCGACATCAAAGTGCTCTATAATAAATTTCTCCTAGCCCCTGTGCTTCTCTTTCAAGGCAACCTCCTAATTTGATATATCTATTTTTTTTGCCTTATTATTACTTACTCTTACTGTATATCTTTTGTGTAAGAGGTTTCTCCACTTCTAGATCTTTTGAAAGGAAGAAAATATAGTGACTTAACTTTTGAATGATTTACGTGATGAATCATAGGATGTAAAGTAGGAATTCTAGAGGGAAATCTAATCATGTTAAATTATCGTGCCTCATTCTATTTCTTATTGTGTTATTTTATTTTTCATTGCATTACTCTATTTATTTGTTTGTTTATTTTTAAGTTTTTATTATCAACTCAATTTGTAATAATGATATTCACTTCTCTCTATTGTTATTTTGGTCCTATTAATTGGTATTAGAGCAGGTGAGTTGATAGTAAATTAGGAAAGCTCAACTTAATGCATGTCTAGGTTGAATGAAAGAGATCATGTCTGGTGCAATTAATTGAGTCAAACTAATTAAAGCTACCTCATCTTATTCTAGACCAGTTAAACCAAAATTTGATACTAAGTTCCTTGGGTAGTCAACTTCAAGAAAATTCTATTTAGCTACATGACTATTTTAAGAATGCCGCCTATGACTTGCCACAATATGAAAATTTACCTTAAAATAATTACTTGGTGGACCCAAAGCTAAGTTTCATTCTAATATAGGGTCGAACTTGCATTTAGTCAGGGATTAAATCCTAATTTAAAATTCATATCTTAAAATTCAAGCCTAAATTTTATCTTATCTAAACCTTTCCAATCCTCTTACCCTAAAACTCTCAATTTAATTAATATATACCTGTTTGATTATTTATGCTACTTAGCCAAGTAATTAAAAGAAATAATATTTTGGTCTTAGAAATCTACTTTCATGGCTTTGCAAACATGATATAGTATCTTATGTTATCTTTTCAATAATAACAACTTTGCCTATTGGAAAAGAAGGAAGAAATACCATCTTATGAACAAAATTGAGAACCGGATAGTCATAAAAACAAGCTTCATTCTACCAAGAGGTGAACATTGTTAACCTTTGAGCTTTGAAAAATAGACAAGTGAAATAAAAAAAAAGAGTCAAAACCAATCAAAAGCTACAACAACATTATAGTATGGGCTAATTTAAAAACAACTAAGTAAGGTGAGACCATTTTATAGTGCCAAGGAACTTTAGAAGAAATTGATTGAACTGCATGAAGGAATCATAAATTTCATAGTTGCCAAGAGAGATCTTCTTTAGAACCAATTTCAAATTATTCAGATGAAAGAAAGAGAGTCAGTAAGTCAACTATATGGGAGATTCAAGGAGATCTTAACTATACCGCATTCACTTGGAAAACAAATTGATAATCAAGACTTAATCATGTATGCTTTAAGGGCATTTCTAAAGATAACTTTGTGGACATTAATAGTAGATTCATACAAAGTATCTAGAGACTTTTAATTAGTTGAGTTAGATGAATTTTTTTGTGAATTTGAACTTCATGAACATACTAACCTTGATCAATTAGAGAAAGGTATAACTTTAGTTGTAAGAAATTCAGAGCAATTAAAGTCAAGTCAAAGACAAAGAACAACCCAAAGGTTGAATATGAGTTTAAGACTAAATCTGAGCTAGAATCTAATGATGAAGTCTTTTTCATCAGAAATTGCCAACATTGTTAAAAAGATGATCAAGAGAAAAAGATTACTAAAAGAGGGATGAAGAAGGAGCTTTAGAAGAAAGACAAAGAAGAAGTAAGATGTTACCACTATAATAAGAAGGGACATTTCAAGTCATGTCTCAAAAAAATCATAAAAGGTGGAAACTCAAAAAACAAAAGTAAAGGAAAGCACTTAAAGCCACATGGATGAATCATCAAAATTTGTGCTAGATATAGATCAAATTAGTTGTTTGGCCTTAGTAGCTAAAGCTTCAACAATAGAATCAGAATCAGATTCAAACTCAAGTTCAAAGTCAGAACGAGAAGACTTAATTAGTGACTTAGATTAGGGATGACAATGGATTAGATTTGGGTTGAATTTCATATCCTCCATTTGTTAGTTATAGCCCTAGAACCAATCATGTGATGGTTGAATAGGGAACATTTTGTATCATATTCTATAAAGGCAAAGGATTGGTTATTATATATTTACGTCTTGCTTGTGCCAGCTAAATTAAATATATAATAATGCCCTAGAAAAGTAGGTTCTTATCTACAGCACATCAATTGGTAGAATTGATTATGAGAGGCTGTAGAGAACACTTTCCTAAATGTTCCTAGTCAAGTATTAATATGCAAGGGCAATATTAATACATAAAGACTAGCATGTAGGTCAATTGATGACTTGATCTCACAAGTCATGGATATATGATATCAAGTTGACACATGAGTATATATATTAGAGAATATATACTGAACTGACCCACCATGAGAAAGTTTCATGGATCGTCATATGAGTGTCATAAAACTTCGTTCGGTTACGTATTGCTGAATAGTCTCATGGCGCGATCATTTACGGTTTACTACATAGAGTTATGTACTTTGGTATCGTCAAGCGTCACATGGTGGACCATAAAGCGATTACTGGGTATATAACAAATTATGCGGAGGGATGTGAGTGATGTAGATGGGATCTATCCCTTCCATATGACGGGAGTGATATCGGTGGGCCCCTTGATTGAGTAGAACTACTAAAATGCATGGCCATGCTCGAATGAGTCAATATGAGATATTGAGCTCATTTGTTTGAGTTAGTTTACTCAGGGATCAAGAAACACATAGATTGATCGAGGATGACACGGTCTATGCCTCATTGGTCAATCTGATATCAAGGATAGAAGGACACGGTCATACATTATAGTAGTCACGGAAAGGTTAGTCGGATCTTGACTTATCTCGTAACTTGGGTAGCAATGATGTATTGCTAGATGCCGCTCATTGCTTGTGTATCTAAAAGAGTTTAGATCCTCTGCCAACGTTATGAGAGCCTATAGGGTCACACACAAAGAGCATGATGATTAGAAGAATTAGTGCATTCTAGTTTGACTAGAATAATTTGGGAATAAGCTTAAGTACAAAATGGTTTTTGGACTTTAAGCTTAATGATAATTTTAGCTAATTGATTTAATGAGATTAATTCAATATGTTACCTTATTTATTTAATAAGATTAATTCAATATGTTACCTTATTGATTTAATAAGATTAATTCAATATGATAACATAAGCTTATTGAATTAATAAGATTAATTCAACATCCATGAATGCCACATAAGCATGCCACCTAAGCATGCCACATAAGCATGCCACCTAAGCTTGATGAGTTGGAAGGAGACAAAGGGTTTTGACACTTGGATTTCCTCCACATGTGGCAAAACAAGGAGGATAACTCCTTGTTTAATTATCTTTCAATGCCATTGATTGCATTGAATGTGATAGGAGATGAAAGGTTTTTCAAATCCTATAAAACACCCCATGGGGTGGCCGGCCAAATGGGTTGAGTTAGAGCTTAAGGCTTGGTGAGAGCTTGGTGGGAGAGGCTTTTGTTGTGTGGTTTTGTGAGTGTAAGCTAGCAAGAAGAGTAGTCTTCTTCTTCCTTTCTCTTCTTCCCTACCTTCCTCTCCTTTAGAGACTTCTCTAGCAAGAAGTAAAGGAGAGATCTTCTAGTTTTCTTTTGTGAGACAAGAGCTTGCTCGTGTGGATACATATAGAGGCACGGACATTTGAACGTGCTAAAAGATTCAACACATCCAAGGAAAAGCGGGATTGCAAAGGGCACACAACAAAGGTAGAACTCTCCTATAAGATAGGTTTTCTTTTGAGAAATTTATTTTTGTACGAGTTTTTCTTTCACAAGGATCACTTGGAAGGGATCCTAATTTTTCCGTTGCGCATATGCTATTTTGCATAAAGAGATCCCAACAGTGGTATCAGAGCCACTTGCGAAAGATCGTATAAAAATAGGTTTTCTCTATTTTATATATGATATAGAAGTAGGATAAATTTTATTATGAGTTGATAATTGCATTAGCAATTTATCAAACATAATAAAATATCCGATGTCTTTTAAAAGTTAAAAATGACATGGTGCATGGTTATGGCCTAGTCCCAAAAGTTTGTGAATGTGTGTTGTAATTCTTAATACGGCCTGCGAGTCGTGCCTTTCTCCTAAAAAATCTTGTTGTAAAATTAGTTTTAGACTCGAATGTAACTCGAGTATTTCTCCTTTTGTAATATACACAACAAAGATGGAGGGTCTATTGGAAGATGATGTTACAAGGAGGAAGTCAACAACACACGACAACCAAAAGGAAGCACTTGGGAGAAGATGCTATCCCTAGGTTGACCAATCAATCTTCTCATTGGCTTGAGAAGATTGTAGAATAAGGGCCATAACCATGACACGCTTAGTATGCTAATATGTATGTGATGCATGTTAATTTAGCTTATATGTGATGTATGCTAATATGTATGTGATGCATGTTTAAGTTTATTTCTTAATAAGTCTAAACGATATGCCTACTAAAGTTTGGTACTCACTACTTCCTTGATCATTTGTTATTGGGTTTGCCAAAGCAAAGCAATGCATTTTATCTTGGAAGAGTGCGAGTGGACAATCGTGATGTCCCGCTATCAAACTTGGTTAAGACTTAATTAAGTTTTTAAAGTAGAGGCATATATTAGCTTTGAACATAAGTTTAAAAAATTAGTTTTGTGTGATTTCCGAACATCAGCTTTGTCTTAGAAGTGGTCGTTGCTCCGATATCCAAGAAGGCCTCTGTGCCTCGCCACGGCCTGGAAGCTGGTTTAGGAATAAGCACTAAACTAATCTAAACTTAACCAAAGCTATTAAAGAGTTACATCAGATGTAATTGGCAAAAGATTGCCTACCTAATCATACTACGTCTTGGGCGATTAGCCAAAGCTAACTCAAGACGAATTATGATGTGGATCTTTTATCCCATATAAATTTATAGCTAAATAGAAGCTAATGATGTAAGCAAAATGTGTTTGCCTACATCAATAATTAGCTCATATCAAAGCTATGAGAATTTAGTGGGAGCCTCATTTAATTAAAGGCCTAATTAAATGACTTAGGTATGATACTAAATTTTGCATATTAATGTTGTAGATCACCATGTCATCTAACACGACACACCCCCTCAACTTGCGATCTGTCCTTGAGAAAGACAAGCTCAATGGAGCTAACTTTCTAGACTGGTATAGGAACTTGAGGATTATCCTCAAGTAAGAACGTAAACTGTATGTCCTAGAGCAGTCTATCCCTGAAACACCCGCCCCTGCGGCCACTCGTGCTGAAAAGGATGCTTATAAGAAGCATCAAGATGACGCATTAGATGTGTCATGTCTTATGCTTGCCACCATGAACTCTGAGCTTCAGAAGCAACATGAGAACATGGATGCCTATGATATGGTTGAGCATTTAAAACAACTATATCAAGGACAAGCTAGGCACGAGCGTTTTGAAGTGTCTAAGGCTCTTTTTGCATGCAAGATGCAAGAAGGAACACCTGTAGGAACTCACGTACTTAAAATGATTGGGTACGTTGAGAACCTTGAAAGACTAGGTTTTCCATTGAGCCAAGAATTGGCAACCGATGTTATCCTGCAATCGTTGCCGGAAGCATATAATCAATTCGTCATGAATTATAACATGAATGAAATTGATAAACCTTTGCCTGAGATTCTCAGCATGTTAAGAACTGCTGAACCGAATCTCAAAAAGAAAGTTAGTAATGTACTAATGGTCAAGAAGGGAAAAGGTAAGCGCAAAGGCAAGGGTAAGACCCAAGCCAAAAGCAAGGCCAATTCATCCACTTCAAAGGGTAAAGGTAAAGTACCTAAGGAAGGGGACTGTTTCCATTGCGGTGAGACTGGACACTGGAAGCGGAACTGCAAAGTCTACCTTGAGGAAGTAAAGAATAAAAGAAGTGGGACTTCTACCTCAGGTATACACGTTATAGAAGTTAATCTATCTATTTCTTCTACATGGGTATTAGATACCGGATGTGCATCTCACATTTGTACTAATGTGCAGGGACTGAGAAATAGTAGACTAATGGCAAAAGGCGAAGTGGACCTACGAGTAGGCAATGACACAAAAGTTGCTGCTGTAGCTGTAGGAACATATTTTTTGTCTTTGCCCACTGGGCTTATCTTAGAACTAGAGGAGTGCTTTTATGTACCTGCATTAACAAAGAACATAATCCCTGTATCTTGTTTAGACAAGAAAAACTTCTCTTTTATAATAAAGGACAAATGTTGTTCCATTTATTTGAATGAAATGTTCTATTGTAATGCACCACTTATGAATGGTCTCTATGTTCTAGATTTAGAAAACCCAATTTATAACGTAAATACCAAACGGTTCAAATCGAATGATTTGAACCAAACATATCTCTGGCACTGTCGCCTAGGTCACATAAATGAAAAACGCATATCCCAACTCCATAAAGATGGATTATTGGACTCATTTGATTTTGAATCATATGAGGTATGCGAATCTTGTCTT
The DNA here is from genome assembly GCA_025175895.1 of Wurfbainia villosa. NCBI lineage: Eukaryota > Viridiplantae > Streptophyta > Magnoliopsida > Zingiberales > Zingiberaceae > Wurfbainia > Wurfbainia villosa. The sequence goes on from CM045992.1 coordinate 4,075,853, forward strand.
TTAGGAAAGATGACTAAAACTCCATTTAGTGGACATGGCGAGAGAGCGACGGACTTGTTAGGACTCATACATACTGATGTATGTGGCCCTTTCAATATCGAAGCCAGAGGAGGCTATAAGTACTTTATTACTTTCACTGATGATATGAGTAGATTTGGCTACTTATATTTGATGAGACATAAGTCAGAATCCTTTGAAAAGTTCAAAGAATTCAAGAATGAAGTACAAAACCAACTTGGTAAGCGTATTAAGCTACTTCGATCAGATTGAGGTGGTGAATATCTTAGTCAAGAATTTCGTCATCACCTGGCTGAGTGTGGGATAATATCCCAACTCACTCCACCTGGAACACCACAATGGAATGGTGTATCTGAAAGGAGAAATCGTACTCTATTAGATATGGTACGATCAATGATGAGCCAGACTGATCTACCTACTTCCTTTTGGGGTTTAGCTCTAGAGACAGCCGCTTTCACACTTAATCGCGTCCCATCAAAAGCCGTAGAAAAGACACCATACACGTTATGGACTGGGAAGAGTCCCAAAATGTCTTTTATAAAGATTTGGGGTTGTGAAGCTTATGTTAGATGTCAAGTCTTAGATAAACTAGGACCCAAATCAGATAAGTGTTATTTTGTAGGATATCCCAAGGAAACTAAGGGATATTACTTTTATAATCCCACACATGGCAAGGTGTTTGTTGCCAGAAATGCTGTCTTTCTAGAAAGAGAATTTATTTCTAGAAAAACTAGTGGGAGTAAAATTCATCTTGAAGAAATTCGGGATGAAGATAACACTAAGGCTTCGATGGAAAATGAACAGGCACCACAAAGTGTTGTGGATGAGGAAATTGTTGCCCAAAGAGTTGTGGAGCAAACACCTGTTCAAGTAGACCAACCTCTTCGTAGATCTGATAGGATCCGTCGTCAACCCGAGAGATATTCTTTTCTCTTGACTGAAAACGGTGAAGTATTGCTTGTCGATCTTGACGAGCCTACATCCTATCAAGAAGCTATGATGAGCCCAGATTCCGAGAAATGGCTAGAGGCCATGAGATCCGAAATGGAATCCATGTACACTAACCAAGTATGGACTTTGGTTGAACCACCTGAAGGGGTAAAACCTATTGGGTGTAAGTGGGTCTTTAAAGTAAAGACATGGATGGTAATAAGCATACCTATAAAGGTAGATTGGTGGCTAAAGGATTCAAACAAATTCATGGTATTGACTATGATGAAACCTTTTCACCAGTTGCGATGCTTAAATCCATTCGGATCATACTTGCTATTGCAGCCTACCACGATTATGAGATCTGGCAGATGGATGTCAAAACCGCTTTTATGAATGGAAAGCTACTCGAGGATGTGTACATGACACACGACTGAGGGTTTTGAAGATCCAAAGCATCCCGAAAGGTATGCAACCGCAAAGGTCCATTTATGGACTAAAGCAAGCCTCTCGAAGCTGGAATCTTCGATTCGATGATGCAATCAAGGAGTTTGGTTTCATCAAGAATGAAGATGAACCTTGTGTCTACAAGAGAAATAGTGGGAGCACAGTTGTATTTCTTGTCCTGTATGTAGATGACATACTTCTCATTGGAAATGATATTCCCTCACTCGATCTGTGAAGATGTGGTTAGGGAATTGTTTCTCGATGAAAGACTTAGGTGAAGTCGCCTATATTTTAGGCATCAAGATCTATAGAGATAGATCTAAAAGATTACTTGGCCTAAGTCGTCATACATTGATAAAGTGCTAGATCATTTTGCTATGCAAAACTCCAAGAAAGGATTTACGCCTTTATCACATGGTGTGAGTCTTTCAAGACTCAATGTCCCTCTTCTAAGGAGGAGAGAGATCGCATGGATAAGATCCCTTATGCATCCGCTATAGGGTCTATCATGCGCCATGCTTGTGCACTCGTACGTCGTATGCTTTGAGCATGGCGAGTAGATACCCGGTCGGATCAGTGAAAGTCATCTTTGGATAGCGATCAAAAATATTCTTAAATACTTACGAAGAACGAAAGAATATTTCCGATATTTGGAGGCAATGAGGAGCTAGTCAGAAGGGTTACAGTGATGCAAGCTTCCAAAGCATAAGGATGACTATAGATCGCAATCGAGTGCGTGTTTTGCACGAATGGTGGAGCCGTGAGGAAAAGTTCAAGCAGACACGCTTCGATTCTACAAGAAGCCGAGTATATTCTTTGCGTCTGATGCAGCAAAGGAGGCTGTTTGGCTCTGCAAGTTCATCAGTGAACTTGGAGTAGTTCCTAGCATTGCAGATCCAATAGACCTCTATTGTGACAACAATGGGGCTATTGCACAGGCTAAGGAACCTCGATCACATCAGCGGACCGAACACATACTGCGGCGCTTCCATCTCATTCGAGAGATCATCGATAGAGGAGATGTGAGGATATGCAGAGTACCGACAGAAGCTAACATCGCAGATCCATTGACTAAGGCTTTGGCACAGAGGAAGCATGATGGTCACACTAGGTCACTAGGAATTAGATATCATAGTGATTGGTACTAGTGCTAGTGGGAGATTGTTAGTTATAGCCCTAGAACAAATCATGTGATGGTTGAATAGGGAACATTTTGTATCATATTCTATAAAGGCAAAGGATTGGTTATTATATATTTACGTCTTGCTTGTGCCAGCTAAATTAAATATATAATAATGCCCTAGAAAAGTAGGTTCTTATCTACAGCACATCAATTGGTAGAATTGATTATGAGAGGTTGTAGAGAACACTTTCCTAAATGTTCCTAGTCAAGTATTAATATGCAAGGGCAATATTAATACATAAAGACTAGCATGTAGGTCAATTGATGACTTGATCTCACAAGTCATGGATATATGATATCAAGTTGACACATGGGTATATATTAGAGAATATATACTGAACTGACCCGCCATGAGAAAGTTTCATGGATTGTCATATGAGTGTCATAAACTTTCTCATGTGACTATTGGTATGAATAGTCCTCAAACCTGAAGTCACTACGGTTCCCTACATAAGGAGTTATGTACTTTGGTATCGTCAAACGTCACCCGTAACAGGGTGGACCATAAAGGCGATTACTGGATATATAACAAATTATACGGAGGGATGTGAGTGATGTAGATGGGATCTATCCCTCCCATATGACGGGAGTGATATCTGTGGGCCCCTTGATTGAGTAGAACTACTAAAACGCATGACCATGCTCGAATGAGTCAATATGAGATGTTGAGCTCATTTGTTTGAGTTAGTTTACTCAGGGATCAAGAAACACATAGATTGATCGAGGATGACACGGTCTATGCCTCATTGGTCAATCTGATATCAAGGATAGAAGGACACGGTCATACATTATAGTAGTCACGAAAGGTTAGCCTGATCTTGACTTATCTCAGAATCCTGGGTAGCAATGATGTATTGCTAGATGCCGCCATTGCTTGTGTATCTAAAAGAGTTTAGATCCACTGCCAACGCTATGAGAGCCTATAGGGTCACACACAAAGAGCATGATGATTAGAAGAATTAGTGCATTCTAGTTTGACTAGAATAATTTGGGAATAAGCTTAAGTACAAAATGGTTTTTGACTTAAGCTTAATGAGAATTTTAGCTTATTGATTTAATGAGATTAATTCAATATGCTAAGCTTAATTGATTTAATAAGATTAATTCAATATGTTACCTTATTGATTTAATGAGATTAATTCAATATGATAACATAAGTTTTATTGAATTAATAAGATTAATTCAACATCCATGAATGCCACATAAGCATGCCACCTAAGCATGCCACCTAAGCTTGATGAGTTGGAAGGAGACAAAGGGTTTTGACCCTTGATTTCTCCACATGTGGGCCAAAACAAGGAGGATAACTCCTTGTTTAATTATCTTTCAATGCCATTGATTGCATTGAATGTGATAGGAGATGAAAGGTTTTTCAAATCCTATAAAACACCCCATGGGGTGGCCGGCCAAATGGGTTGAGTTAGAGCTTAAGGCTTGGTGAGAGCTTGGTGGGAGAGGCTTTTGTTGTGTGGTTTTGTGAGTGTAAGCTAGCAAGAAGAGTAGTCTTCTTCTTCCTTTCTCTTCTTCCCTACCTTCCTCTCCTTTAGAGACTTCTCTAGCAAGAAGTAAAGGAGAGATCTTCTAGTTTTCTTTTGTGAGACAAGAGCTTGCTCGTGTGGATACATATAGAGGCACGGCCATTTGAACGTGCTAAAAGATCCAACACATCCAAGGAAAAGCGGGATTGCAAAGGGCACGCAACAAAGGTAGAACTCTCCTATAAGATAGGTTTTCTTTTGAGAAATTTATTTTTGTACGAGTTTTTCTTTCGCAAGGATCACTTGGAAGGGATTCTAATTTTTCCGTTGCGCATATGCTATTTTGCATAAAGAGATCCCAACACCATTCTCATTCCCATTTATTATATTCATCTTCATCCCCCCATCCACGTCGGATATTCAATTTCATCCCCATCCTCATACCTGTTGGAGGATTGAATATCCATACCCTATCCAAATATTCTATTACGATCTATAATTGCATTTTTTTATTTCAAATTTAAATTATTGAGATGAAATTATATATATTTACCAAATTCTTAAAAGAACAATATGGAAAAATATTAAAGATAAAAATTAGCAAACTAAATATCATAGAAGAAATAATAAAATAATAAAAATAGGTTATCTTAACATCAACAATTTAATCTAGTATTCAGGGTAAGATTCTATGAAACCCATCTCCATATATGAATCTAAAAATTTTCATACCCAATTATTTGATTATTTAATCAGGTCTAAAAAATTCCTCCATGCCCTCTTCCATTTGGGTTGAGTATTGGATCCTCCATTGTGTTAAGAGAAAATTATCATCCCCAACTCAAATGAGTCAATTAATGAGATAAAAAATTCTTTTACTAAAAAGTTATATGATACAATTACTTAACTAAAACATTGTCTAAATTAAAGTCTACGGTCAAGTCACTTCTTAAAGAGGTCAAATATATTAAGGAGAAGACTTATGTTGACTCTTGAATTGAAAAAAAATTTAAGATGAAATTTCAACTCAAGTGCCACAAATTGAGAATGAAAATTTTGTCTTGAAAACTCAAGTTGAAGAGTTAAAGACTATGTTAGATAAGTTTTCATTGAGAATTAAATATTTAAATATGATGTTTGTGTTGATGCAATTGACCTCTAGTTAAGGTTGACTAAACTTGAGTTGGACTCAAATTGAGTTTTGATGTTTGAACAATATGACAATGGTTGAACGATATGTGTTGGAGAAGGAGCTTTATGGTGTAATAATCATTGGATCAGATTGACCATGATGGATGTAGGATTCGATGAAAGGTACGTGAGCAATAAATCAAGTAGGTCAAGGTTGATTGGATATTTAACCAGTAGAAAAGTCCAAGTGAGTTAAGGTTGATTGGATGCTTGACGTGAGATGAAAGAAGTCCAAATGGATCATGGATGACTGAATACTTGGTGTTCGAGTGTTTGGAAGTCCAATGGAGTGTTAATAAGTGGAAAGGCAAAGTGTATCATGGAGGACCAAATACTTGGCGGTCGAAAGTCTAAAGGGCGTTGGTAAATGAGAAGACCAAGTGAGTCACAATTGACCAAACACTTAACATGAGAGGAAAAGTCTATATAGGTTGAAGTCCTGACAAGTCAAGAATGACCAAAGGCTATACGAGAAAAGTTTTGAAAGATTGAGGTTAACCAAATATCAAGCGAAGCAAGAGTTAATCTTATTTAGGATTAAATCTTAGGTATTAGTTGACTGATAGAGTAAATCAGTCGACTGATAAATCCTAGATTTAAGATCGAGGTTTGAGGAGTTTATGAGAGTTTTGAGTTGATCAATCGACTGATATTACTATTCAAGCGAATAGTGAGCTTAAAGCTCGACTATGAATTCAACTGATAGATCAGTCGACTGGTATTACTGTAGTAAAACATAAAAAGTTTCATAGTTTATTGACGATTAAGATCAGTCAACTTATGTTACTATAGCAGAGCATAGAATGTTTGACAGTCGACTGATGATGACGTGAATAGGATCGTTAAGTTGACAGGTCAAAGTAACATTCGGATCCACAATAGAGCAGTCGACTAATGACAGATGACAGTTGATTGATCGATGAAAATCAATCCGATAGCAACCCTATAAAAGATGATTTCATGGTGATTTGAAGTAGTAGATTCTTAGATATGTTGAAGGGGAAGTGCTATTACATTTTAGACATTCAAGAGGCATTCCAAGGTAACCAACAATAAACAAGCAAGATCTCTTTGTGTAAACCATTATTTCCTTTACATTTAAGTTTATCTTTGTATTTGGTTGTATTTGTGTGTAAAAAAATACGTTGTAAAAGGTTTTTTCACCTCCAAAAGATTTTCGAGAATGAGACAAAGTAGTGGTGATACTGCTAGACTTTAGGCTACAGAGTAAGTTTTTGTAGACGAGCACATAATCGACAATCAAGTCACGAACGTTATTCACCCCCTTTAGCGATGCCATGGTCCTAACAACTTGGATCCCAACAAACTTTGTATAACAAAATTGAACTTGAGTTTAAATAAAATCAACGATTTCTTACCTATCGTTACTAAATAGAAATTATCACGTTCAAACTAGGAATGTTTGTTTGCCTAAGTCATTTTTGATAAATAGATTGAAAATCATTCATTTTGGATATCAAAAGCATGTATTCATTTTGTGAATTTACCTGAAACTTATATCAACTCCTAAGTTACTATTAGCAATAATTTAGGAGGAGTTAAGCTTCTGTTAGATTCCTAATATAAGATTCTTTTTTATATTTTTCAAAATCTACCTATTTTTCAAAATTTATTTAATCAATGGACTTAGTCTAGGTCTTACCATAGAATTGCATGTATTTATAGACTTAGAAAGTCTTTATATCTCACAAACACGGTAAGATTAACTATTTGTGTATTTAGCCATATAGATGGACATGAAATACTACGATTCTTCTTTGGTCCTAGATGCTTAATTTTATGCATCAATATGAATCTAAGATTCAAGACATCGATCACATAATGTAACCAATTTATTGAAGACTTATGTCTTATTGACATTAAGTTGAAAATATAAAATTAGTTGTGTTAAAATATTTTTAAAAGTAGCACTTTTCAAAAGTTATTTATGTTGCAATTGGTAATTATATGACAAATTTACTTTGAATGATGCACACACAAGAAGATTATGGATTGAGTTATAAAAGGGTACTAATAGATAACATTAATTCATTGAATTTAATAAAAAAATTCTATACATCATTCTAGAACCAAACATATTGAAGTTAAAACCATATAACAAATAAAAAAATTAAACTTAAATATGTAGAATCTAAATCAAATATAGATGATATATTTATAAAACCATTATAGAAGCGGAATTTAGAATGCTTAGAAAAAACATAGTTAATGTTAAATGCGAAAATTTAAAATACTAAATTAAATGGCCAAAATTTAGGAAAATAATCCTAGAAATTATTTCGGGATTTTTGGAGAATTTTAAAAAAATTTCCAGATTTTTTTTTGGAATTGAACGGGGTTTGTATGGAATATTTATGGAGATAATTAAATTAATGAGGGATTAATAAAAACCTAACCTAGGTTTAATTCTTATATAAAGGGGTAATCCGATTTATTTTAGGACTGATCCAAGTTTTCCTCGCCGCGCTCGATTTCTTCCTCGCGATCTCCTCTCCGCGACTTCTCCCCTCGCGACATTATCCCTCGCGATCTCCTCTCCGCTGACACCTTCTTCCTCGCGATGCCCTCTACTTGCACTGCATCTCCGGTTCTCGGCCATCTCTTCCCTCTCCTCTGCAAGCGGCGACCGACTACTCTCCATGGCGGCTGCAGACGTGCTGGTAAGGTTGAAGTTTCCAAGAAACACCCCATTTTCCCCCTTGTTTCCATTCTGTCTAGTGTATCTAGGAATTGTTGTGGTCAAGGGGGGCGTTGGTGCCGATTTATGAGTTAGGGCAGCGGATGATGTGAGTGTTCTAGCGAACCAAGCAGATTGGGGGAGTTCCTTCGGTGGAGTTTTTGGTCAGCTATATGTTGGAGGCCGTGCAGGGCCGTGAGATTTTGGATGGTTTTCGTGTGATTAAAGGGGTGAATTAGGTTTGAGGAAAACGAAGGATTGATCTAGGATGCTATTAAATTTCCTTGCTGCAATGGGGATGGTTGTGATTGGGTTTGATGTCGGCGGTACGATCGTAATTGGTATGTTGTTTTGGCTGTGGATGAGCGAGGAGGTTTTGTCGAGCTATGGGTTTAGTCGTGGGTCAGAGCTTTGTATTTGGATGAGTGAATTGATGTAGTAGGTTGTGTGGGGGTGATGCTCTAATTATGTTGCGAATGAATCTATGTATGGGTTGCGAAGAGTGGTGATCAGGGTTTCTATCTGTGTTCGATCAAAAGATGTGAATACGGGATCAAAGTAGAATTTAATTAGTAAGTTGTCGTATGCTTGGATTTGATGGTAATTATGTTATATGCAGGTTTCGATCATGAGACAGGTCCACGGGCGTAAAGACAGTTGGTATTCTTTATAGCAGGCGGGTATCTTTGACTTATCTTCTTTAGATATTGTCATATTGCTATGCATCGTCTATTATAGCTAGTAATAGTTTTCTATGCTTTTTAGCTGCCCTGGTATGTCACTACCTAGAACGTGTTGTAGCCTTTTTGTCATGCCCCGAGAGTATGTCGTGCCGAAAAGCAAACGGACGACATCTCCCCTGTACGTGACAACATATCGGGTTAATACAAGGCCCGTAGGCCCACAACAACAATATGATATAAAGATATCAACATACCAATTATACTAAACACAACGGAAACAATACAAACAGATAAACAAGATACAAAGACCAACTGTGCACTCCGGAGTGACTTGACATGACAAGAATCATAACAGAAATCAAATCGAAGACCAAATATATACAACACATCCATATGTCGCAAATACGGAAACAATACAAACTAAAACCCAAAACAATAATATGGAATACATCAATCCACAAGAATACAACAAAGCGTAAATACACCTTCATCCGTTCATCCGATGTGAGATGGGATCAGCTGGCAGAGCTCCGAACGTCCAAGGAATCTTCTACCTGTTATCTGGGCGACAGGAAGCCCAGGGTCCCGGGGTGGTGAGTATAAACTCAGGGGTAATATATAGAAAGTGCATGAACATATAGGGTAAAGAAATCTACAAGTATACATGTGAAGATCTACAGGTATACACCATGAGTCTAATAGACATACAGTCCTATCCAACTCTAATAACAAGTAACTACAGTATAGTCATACTCAATGTATATACTAAACTGATCAACTGAACATGAAGTAATGTACCAACGTACCTGATGGTCCGCAACACCATAAGCTATATCATCACGAGCAGTTTACAATAACATAACCCATATAACATACTAAGTCGATCCCATAAATGACTAATACGCAACATATGAGCGATATATGATCACCTGTAATAACAACTTCCGGTCAGTACCACACTGACATGACATGATGCTAATCAAATGCATATAATGATGCGAATCAGCATGTATCATGCTCAACACATAGCAGTATATAAAATGCAGATGACATGTATCATGATGAATAACCATATGCAGCAATCATAGTTCAATCAAATGCAGCATCTCACAGGCATATGTAAAACATATATCAAATACATGCATACATATATATCAGCAATGCATATGCATGGTCATGTCTGCGCACCCAACTCGCTACCACGACCCTGTGGCCTGGGTGGCACGACATGACAACTATCCGACTCCCGCCACCACTCGAGTGGCCGAGTTGGGTAGTATGAAACGAGCTAGCCGCCATAGAGCTATATGCTACTCACACGGGGGTCCCTGCTGCTAGTTGCTCCGTCCCTACCCATGAGTAGACGAGCACCGCACCCAGGACAACTGCACATCACACGACCACCGTCTATAGTGGGTGAGTGCGCTAACTACCACTCCGCACAGTGGCCAAGTGCGCATCTCCAGCTACCACCATCCATAGTGGCCGAGAACGGTACACACAACAATGCTCTGCCCTCAACCCTACAACCACTACCCCGAGTGGCCGGGGAGGCAGGATGACTGACGACTCGTCTCAACCACAAGGGAGACCCAGTCAACAGCATGCATGCAAATGTAATGATACATAGATCCACACAAGTATCCTCGCAACCCTCCCTATCTCACGGGGAGTCCTGGTCAACCAAAAGTCAACTTTGCAAGGACTACAATCCACAAGACTCTCTCTATCGTACAAAGAGTCATACTCATCTGACAGTCAACCACGCTAAGACCTCTAGTCAGTAGCGAGATACTATCGACCCTCCCTATAACCATACACAGATATACGATCCATAATGGATATACAATCATGCTAGGACCTCTAGTCCGTAACCACATACTGACAACCACACACCTTTACCTATGCACGGACAACTAGATCCACCATAGATGCACAACTAACATATGTACGATACAACAATCAACTTCATAACCCAAACCATCACCTAACCCTAGTGATGTAACACAGTAATCAAATCTGAGGTCACAAGGATAATCCTAACCACCTGTATTTACTGAACATCCATCGGCTAACACATAATAGGGTTTATAGTTCCTATCCGTGCTAGATAATCAATGAAGTAACAGAGTATACATCTCAAAGGTTAAGGAAGTACAAGCATATGATTAAATAAGAGTGGATTTAAGGTAAACAGGTATAAACATAAATCCAAGATCATGCACTAGAATTTGATCAAAACTACCGGACCAGGTAAATATTACCCACCTGATATGTGAAACACCAACTATCTTCGCGTCCGAGAATCTATCTCAAATCAAGATCAAGACAATCCACAGAACATGTTCATCCAGCTTCTACCATCCCGTTCACAGCTTAATAATAGCCTAAACAGAACATTCCAGATCAACCCTGCCATAACCAATTCACCATATTAATTGTAAATATACTAATCAAAACTTACCTTACCTTGCCAATTCAAATCCAGCTTCCCAGCTCAACTCCGATCACCATAGTTGCTCTACAGCCACCATCTATTTCCTCCCTCAAACCTCTTCTATACCAATCGTAGCCGCCGGCCCGATCAACCGAACACTATGGCAGAGGGCTTAGCTGGACCGGCAATGCTATCAATCTGCTCGCACGAAGAACCGCTGAGACCTCGAAAACAAAGGATCATCTGGGGGCAACGACGTCGCCGATCAGCAATACCGACCGCTGGCACAGCGACATCCACCGGTTGCTCCGGCGACGATCAGGCAGAGAAGATCACCATCCGGCAGAACAGAGGGGAGCTGGTTCGATGGCTGCGGTGATCGTCCTATGCGCCGAAACAACTCGATGACTGGCACAACTCACTGCCGTCGAGGTCAAAAGGGAGAGGCGTCAACGATGGAGCACCGAGGAGAAGAAATCGCCGGCAGCAGCTGCGGGTCGGAAGAGACGAGAAGCGAGGAAGAAGCAGGAATCGCGATTGAAACCTAACCCTAGCCGCAGTACCTGAAACGACAGCCTATTGTCGCGGCGACAACATCGCCGGTCCGCCGCCGGAATCGCCGAGATCCCCAAGCAAGAAACCCCTTGTTCCTCGACCGGAGCTCAGCCCAGTGGCGGCGCCGTCGAGCTGTTTCTCACCGAGACGCCGACGAGCTGGGATTCCGACAATGGGAGAAGCGTTGGCACGAAGAAATCGCGAGCGAGGAGAAAGAGGAAACAGATCGCGATGGAAGAAGCCGGAAATCACGATCTGGAAGATTTAAAGGTGGTTCGGCAGTTTAGTCCACATCAACCGGTTCAAGCCCAACCGAACCCAAGTTAAGCTCAATTAATTCATTTAATGGGTTCATCAATGGGCTCACCAATTTCAAGCCCATTTCAAATTTCCAATTGATTCAAATTTTCATTAGATTCAAATTCATTAGCTTCAAAATTTCAATGGATTCAAATTTCAATTTCAAACCCATTTAAAATTTCAATTAACCCACTAATTAAATCCAAATTAATTAAAGGGGTTAATCTTTTTTTTTTTTTGTATTTTACATTCTCCCCCACTTATAAAAATTTAGTCTCCAAATTTCCGACTTATATACTTGTACGAGATGTCACAATAACCATCTTAAGTATCCGGAGCAAAGTCACACCTCAAGTGACTAAGTGGGGTACTGAGCTCGAATATTACATTCCAGCTCTTATATACACTCTCTATCAACATATTAAGAGGTCAATAATTGTACCAAAATAGATCTCTATACCCGTAATCGATGGAAGACTTTGCCAGAATCGTAAGGTAAATCACGAATCACTATCAGAAATGATACTCAAGGATACTCCATGAATATAATTCTGTCAAGCGATCCAATGAAATCCATCTTACAGCTCAGAAGAAAATAAGCGAACTTGGCTAATCGATCATCGACTACCCAAATCCTATCAAGTCCTTTCCGACTCTAGATAATCTCCCAGCACAGTCCATCGTACTAGGCTACCACTTCCATCACGGTACGCAACCCTACTGGTCACTAATATTCCACCTTTCATGTTGGCACACCAACATCAAACTACGAAATTAACTGTCCCATATATCGTCCCACCATCATGAACATCTCAATACTCACTATTTTCGGATACACTCCGAATAAATCATCACTCTCAAATGAAGAGTCTCCTGAAACAACTCTTCCTAAATCGAAAGCAACTCTGGGAACCACTATCCTTCCCAGAGACGAAGATTTATTCTCACGAGAGAAATTAATCTAATGTCCAAAATTCACTCTGTCACACAGAACTGAAAGTACCTGTAAGACTAACATGACAAATCTCGCTAGTTTCTCAACTAGCGTACACATAATATACGTCTCATTTAACTGCATTGGGATCGCTCCTAATCCCTGAAATGATGCATCTGCGTACAATACCCTTCCATCCATATCGGACGGATTAACTAACACTGACACAAAAGTCAGCCACCTTCTAGGCCCTGAAACCTAATGTCCTAAGCTTCCGACCAAATGATTTCCATCACCTTCTTGGTCTAACGAATCATCTATGGTAAATACCAAATCAATCTAGGGATACCACAACTTCCCTTAAGATTGTGGATATATCCATAAACATATCCTCCACAGATATGATGACAATCGATCCCAAATACTCCAAGAGTACTTGATTCCTCAAATCCATGAACGACTAAATCGTCGATAAGTCTAACAACATTATCAATCAGTTTTATACACCTGAATCCTTTTACTCTACGCTAATGATAGCTCAATCATCACACCGACAATGATAATTGTATGACACTAGGTCACTACAATATCAAACCTCCAATCGTAGACCAACCCTAGGATATACACAGGTGTCATTTAGCTGATCTAAATAAATCATCTATCCCTAATGAAGGATACTCATTCTTAACTACTGCATTCCAATCATCGATAATCGATACATAACCTCAAAGGTCTATCTCTCTTTTAACGAAGAGTTTCGAAAATTCTCTAGAAGGAATACTGAAATGGATAAATATCCCATCCAACACCTCCTATATGTTGGTGCAATCGGCCCAGGTCACGATTGACCAGACTCGAGTTTGACTCGAGTGATGTTTTGATGTTTGACAAAGTGGTTTGACATTGATGTTTGACATTAATGTCGGTTAATATGTTGGGGAGATTGTTGGAGCAATCGACCCGGGTCATGTTCGACCGGACTCGAGTTTGACTCGAGGAAGACCTTAATGGTTGACTAGGGTTGACCATGTGATTATGGGAAAGTCCAAGCATGGGTCTTGGCAAGGGAAAGTCCAAGTCATGGGTACTTGGCATGGAAAGTCCAAGTGGGACACTTGGCATTTGGGAAAGTCCAAGTCTTGAGTACTTGGCATGAGAAGTCCAAGCATGGGTCTTGGCAAATGAGAAGCCCAAGCATGGGTCTTGGCAAATGGAAAGTCCAAGCATGGGTCTTGGCATGGAAAGTCCAACATGGGTTGGCAAGGAAAGTCCAAGCATGGTCTTGGCATGGAAAGTCCAACATGGGTTGGCAAGGGAAAGTCCAAGCTTGAGTCTTGGCATTTGAGAAGTCCAAGGGTTTGATATTGGCAGCGTAAAGTCCAAGCGGGAGTCTTGGCAGTATAAGACCAATGGTTGGCGGCGTAAAGTCCAAGCGGAGTCTTGGCGGCGTAAGTCCAATGTGCCTTGGCGATGTAGACACCGTTAGCATGACATAGCCGACAGAAGCACCTGAAGGTTAGCGCGATGGATGAACAAGTCATGGATGACTTGGAGGGATCCGAGAGGCGTGAGGCTGATGGAGGTGGCTAGAAGGCTTAGGTCTAGGCTAAGGGTGGTCTAGTAAGTATGGGGGCACCATACTTGGGTTAAAACCTCATTCTTGAGGTTGGCAGTCGACTGGCATTATGGCCGGTTCGACTGCCTTGAGTCGACTTGAGTTCGACTGCCGTTTAAGAGCTGAAGCCTGCTCGGACCGCTCATTGGAGCGATCAAACCGATGTCTGATGAGTCGATCGCCAAGGTCGTGATCGCTAGTTCACCCGAAACCGCAGAATGCTCCGTGGCCGATAGGCGATCGACTACGCGGTGGCGATCGGCCAATGTTGGCAGTCGACTGCCAAGAGATCCGTTGGAGTTTTTCCAGCGTGGATCGATCCGTTGTCTCACGACAACAGTGGCATCAGTCGACTAGTGACTTATGGCAGTCGACTGATAGGCGGAAATCCAGCCCGACGCAGGTTATAAAGGTAGCTCGGAAGGAGGGTTTTTGCACCGATTTTCTTGGGCGAAATTGAAGGGGGAAGTTGGTGCTTTCCAGTCCTTCAAAGCTAGTTCAAGGCAATCAAAGATCAAGCAATCCAAAGCTCTTGTAAAGTTGTTTTTCCTTTACTTGCATTGTATCTCTTACTTGTATTTGCTTGTATCTTGTGTATTACTTAGTGTAATCCTTGTACGAGGTTTCTCCACCTCCGGATTGTTCCGATAAGGAGTTATTATTGATTAGTGATTGTGTGTGCATCACTAGAGCTCTTTAGAGCTCGATCCGTGGAGTAGGAACCGTGTGGTTCCGAACCACGTTATATCTTTGTGTTCGTGATTGTTGTATTTTGTTATTGCTTTCATTTCTATATTCCGCTGTGCTAACGAAATTGTATACACGATCACGATCGAATTCCATCGACGTACGAATTCAACGCTATTCACCCCCCCTCTAGCGGCGTCAAATCTCCAACAATTGGTATCAGAGCCCGGGGCTCTTCTACGGACTAACCACCGGGAGCTAGGACAAAGAAGCTAGAGGGTGAAGATGGAAGAACAATTGGGATGGAACATTAACACACCAATCCCTTACTCCTTCTATGGACAAGAAGGGTTTAAGCAATGGAAGTCAAGAATTGAAGACTTCCTAATGATGAGGGACTTCGAAGAATGGTCTATCTTGATGGAGGGTTTTAGCTATCCAATAGGACCAAAGGGAGGATTCCTCAAGAAGAAGAAGTGGAGTGAAGATCAACTCCAAGCCTTCGAGAAAAACATGAAGGTAGTAAAATTTATTCTTGATTTGGTCCCTAATGAGATTGTGTGTATGGTAGGGGACTATATGGATGCTAAGGAGTTGTGGATCCAAGTGGCAAAGCTCCATGAAAACTCATCATTGGTCCAAGAAGAAGAAGAAGAGTGCTCATCCTCTCAAGCTCAAAAAGAAGCAAGTACATCTTCATCCAAAGAGCTTGAGGATTCGGAGGTTGATAGGGAATCAACATCTGGATCGGAAGAGGTGGAGGAAGTGGAAGAAGCATCCACTTCTAGGATTGAGGAGGAGATTAGAGTTTCCTCAACACCGGAGCATCAAGAAGAAGCTTCGACATCCGGTCAAGATGAAGAAGTTCAAAATTCGATTCCGGCACCTACAACCACCCTAGGTAACTCAAGCATATGTATTAATAATAAAATGCATATAATATGTTTTGAGTGTAGGGAAGAAGGACATTACAAGAGTAAATGTCCTAAAAGAGTCAAGAAGAGTCCACCCATGCCAAAAGTCAAGGAGACCGGTCCCTCAACGCAAAAGAGCAAGGAGCAAGTGATTTGCTTCAAATGCCGGCTACCGGGACATTACCGGAGTCAATGCCCAAGAGGGAAGAAGAAGGGGCAAGAAGGAGCTACACAAGTAGGGGGAGCCTCTAGGGCAAACCCTAAGGTATTTTTAAATAAAGCTTTTTATTCAAATAATGCCAAAAAGCATGCTAGAAATAATTTAAGCAATCTTGCTATTTATCAAAAAGAGCATGCTAGAGATAAGTATATTTGTTTAGGAGCTAAAAGTGTTAACCTTAGAAGTAAGGAGAAATTTGGGACTAATGCCCCTAAAAAAAATTTATCTAAGGACAAACCTAGGTTAAATAACTCTAGAAATATTTTACCTAGGGAGACCATTAGAAAGGTGCAAGAGCACCTAGGTCTTAATCCTAAATGGACTAGGCACATGCCTAGGAAGAACCATGCCCATGGTTTAAATCAAAATTCTAAGATTGGGCAATTAGAATTAGAGAACCAAGCCTTGAGGTCAAGGCTTGAAAAGCTTGAAAAGACCCTTAAAGTTATGCAAGGGTCAATTAGTCAAACTTCTAGGTCAAAATCTCAAAGTCAACACTTAGGACCCAAGAAGCAAAAGTCATCAAAGGACAAGAATGGTTTGGGTCACAAACCTAAGGTGGCTTATCATAGTGTTCCATTAGATTATGGAACACTAACTAGGTCTAGGAAAACCAAAGTCAATAGGGAAGTCATCCCTAGAGTTGACCAAAGGGTGTGCCTAGTGGCTAGGGTTTCTAGGAAACCTAGGGTGGCCACTAAGAAGGTTGCAAGGGGAGTTACCCCTAGAGTCAACCTAGGTGAGACCCAAATGACCAAGGCTAATAAACCTAGGAGGGTCATCAGGAAGGTATCTAGGGAGGTTATCCCTAAGGAATACCTAATTAACCCTAGGAGCTCAAATCGGTTTTGGGTTCCTAAGAGCGTGATTGATTCACGCTAGATGGGTTTAGGGTGTGCCAACCTTGATTGGATGGGTAGTTAACTCAACCATGGCAAAGGTGGCATTTTAGGTCATTTTCGAGGTTATAGTTACCTTGGGAATGTGGTTTGATTTTAATCCTAAAAGGATTTTAGGATGTGCCAATATTAATTATGAAGTTTGATAAAATGATCATTTTGGCATAATTTAGGTTTAGAGGTTAGTGTGCCATTTTGGGTTTTTGGCACACTTGGGAGAAAAATAGAAATATGGCAAAATATATCTAATTATATAAAATGGCAATTAATATTAAAATTTAGGTATTACATACCTTTATATCTTATTTGCCATGCTTTGATTTGTCATATGTCATGACATGACATCATGTTCATTCTCATCATTTATATGTCATGTTTATGCTTAAGATTAAGGTTTTAAATATCATGTGTTTTTAGACTTCATATTATGCCATGACATCATGATTATGAGCATGTGTTTATCTATATCATCTCTAATGCCATAATCACTCATGCATTTAAGATAATTTGATTGAAATTGATTTAATGACAATGGCATGACTTGGAGTCCCATTTATAAGGGAATCAAGTAGGGTTGCCTTAGAAAAATGCATGAAACCCTAGATTAAATGAACCAAAACCCACATCTCACATCCAATTGACATGTATGTGTATTTATACACCCTAGATACATGTGAGATGCTAGGATATGAGTTAAGTTCAAGGTGCATAGTTTTTGCATCTAGATGAACTAAAACTCATCTTGTTTCATTTGTGGATCATTAGGAAAGCATGTGTACAAGTCATGTACATAGAGCCCAAGGAATATGATCCAAAATAAGGCTTTGAAAATATTTTAAAATTATTTTGAAAAACCTTGGTGAAGTCTATCTTTTGATAGCAATCACCATTGATGAAGTTGATACAAAATAGGGCCAAAACATTGAAAATTTCAATGGTTTTGAGTTTTGTATCAAACTCACTATTTTATGGGTAAAATAATTTTCAAATATTTTTCACCCATTGTGTGTGTCATAAGTGTTATACGTATGAATTTTCACAATTTTTCGAATTACGTATAATTATTTATGAATGTTCAAAATTCATTTCTGATAGTTGAAAATTGAGATTTTGATATCATCGATCGGCCTTGTGTGGCGTCGATCGATTGATAATGTAACAATCGTGATTCTTGTCGAGTCATTTCGAGTTAACAAGGTTTGTTTAGCCCGTGTTCAGCTATGGAAAATGTTCCTAATCACTCCTAACCCTAGGATATGCTTTAGGAAGCATTATAAAGGGTGAAAATCCATTGGATATGAATTAGGAGATGTGTTAGGTCAAAGTATCAAATTTAGGGTGAGTGGAAGTTCTATGTTGAACTTAGAACTTTAATTTTGATGGTTTAGAGTTCCTATTGGCTTAGGGGGTTCCCAAGGACATTGTTGGTGCAATGATCAAGGGGGAGCAAGCCTTTAGGGGGAGGTATCCATCTTGGGATGATGGATGTGTCTTTCTCCTTGAAGAGGAGAAGTTATTGGGAGAGTATCATCAATTGGGAAAATTGATGGGTTTTTGATACCCAATTTGGAAATTGGGAGAGATTATAGGATTGCCTCTCTTGAGTGATATGTGACTTATCACTAGGAAGATTGTAGGCATCCTAGGTATTTATTTTTGGATCAAGGGGGAGATTGTAAGATCTCATTGGGACATGAGACATTGACCTCCTTGGAGAGAAAACCTTTTTGATGTTAGTCAAAAAGGGGGAGAATGTTTAGGGGAGAACATTTGGAGAGTGTTTACCAATTTGGGATAATTGGTAAGGGATTTGAGTTAGTGGTCTAACTCAGATGATTTGTTTGGTTTTTGTCAAACATCAAAAAGGGGGAGATTGTTGGTGCAATCGGCCCAGGTCACGATTGACCAGACTCGAGTTTGACTCGAGTGATGTTTTGATGTTTGACAAAGTGGTTTGGCATTGATGTTTGACATTAATGTTGGTTAATATGTTGGGGAGATTGTTGGAGCAATCGACCCGGGTCATGTTCGACCGGACTCGAGTTTGACTCGAGGAAGACCTTAATGGTTGACTAGGGTTGACCATGTGATTATGGGAAAGTCCAAGCATGGGTCTTGGCAAGGGAAAGTCCAAGTCATGGGTACTTGGCATGGAAAGTCCAAGTGGGACACTTGGCATTTGGGAAAGTCCAAGTCTTGAGTACTTGGCATGAGAAGTCCAAGCATGGGTCTTGGCAAATGAGAAGCCCAAGCATGGGTCTTGGCAAATGGAAAGTCCAAGCATAGGTCTTGGCATGGAAAGTCCAACATGGGTTGACAAGGAAAGTCCAAGCATGGTCTTGGCATGGAAAGTCCAACATGGGTTGGCAAGGGAAAGTCCAAGCTTGAGTCTTGGCATTTGAGAAGTTCAAGGGTTTGATATTGGCAGCGTAAAGTCCAAGCGGGAGTCTTGACAGTATAAGACCAATGGTTGGCGGCGTAAAGTCCAAGCGGAGTCTTGGCGGCGTAAGTCCAATGTGCCTTGGCGGTGTAGACACCGTTAGCATGACAGCCGACAGAAGCACCTGAAGGCTAGCGCGATGGATGAACAAGTCATGGATGACTTGGAGGGATCCGAGAGGCGTGAGGCTGATGGAGGTGGCTAGAAGGCTTAGGTCTAGGCTAAGGGTGGTCTAGCAAGTATGGGGGCACCATACTTGGGTTAAAACCTCATTCTTGAGGTTGGCAGTCGACTGGCATTATGGCCGGTTCGACTGCATTGAGTCGACTTGAGTTCGACTGCCGTTTAAGAGCCGAATCGTCGCGCTCGATCGCCATCGAGCAATGAACTGATGTTCAGTAGTCGATCGCTAAGGGTCGGCACGATCGCTAGTTCACCGCGACATCGGATCGGGCATCCGTTGTCTCACGACAACAGTGGCATCAGTCGACTGGTGACTTATGGCGATCGATAGGATAAATCCAAATCGACGCAGTTATAAAAAGCGGCTTCGGAAGGAGGGTTTTTGCAGCGATTTTCTTGGGCGAAATTGAAGGGGGAAGTTGGTGCTTTCCATTCCTTCAAAGCTAGTTCAAGGCAATCAAAGATCAAGCAATCCAAAGCTCTTGTAAAGTTGTTTTTCCTTTACTTGCATTGTATCTCTTACTTGTATTTGCTTGTATCTTGTGTATTACTTAGTGTAATCCTTGTACGAGGTTTCTCCGCCTCCGGATTGTTCCGATAAGGAGTTATTATTGATTAGTGATTGTGTGTGCATCACTAGAGCTCTTTAGAGCTCGATCCGTGGAGTAGGAACCATGTGGTTCCGAACCACGTTATATCTTTGTGTTCGTGATTGTTGTATTTTGTTATTGCTTTCATTTCTATATTCCGCTGTGCTAACGAAATTATAGACACGATCACGATCGAATTCCATCGACGTACGAATTCAACGCTATTCACCCCCCTCTAGCGGCGTCAAATCTCCAACACTATAATCGCAACTTACGTTCTTCCAATTACCACAGTGTTTAGCAACACTGATACCAATAAAAATCATCTCCCGGTATGAGGTCCCCAATATCAGGACTATTCCCGAAATCACCTCAATCGTTTACTCCACTTGCCCATGCAATGACAAGCCCGGGAGTTCATCCGAATCTATATCCAATACTCTTACCAATTATACCCTCATTCTCAGTCATTTAACTATCTGTAAAGATATGTCTATAGTGGAGGTATGTCTAGCAAAGGCTAAGGGTATCCCTTGACTTCTTGGTTGTTGATCAACATCTCACTTGATGGTAGAGAAAATCACCAACCCACAAGTCGATAGGAACCCTTCGAATCCTATCCAAGAATGTTCTAGACAAAGATACCTGTAAACTACCAGTATCTCTCGATATATCCGCAAATAGGATAACCTAAAGTAATACCCCGAAGGACCGATCCTTCGGTCTTCTATACTTCTTCTCGAGTAATCATGTAAAGTTGTCCAACATCTGTTCTGGACGGCTGTGCTCATGTAGATGCAAAGACTATCATGGAGGAACTGAAGTCAACTGCTGAACTGAGGTACAAACTACAACAACTGCAATGGAGATGATAAACACTGTTGTACTGGCAAAGGGTACATATTCTAGTAAGGTCTTGAAGAATCGCCAACATCGTAGCTCGCTCGGACTACTATGAAAGGTATATGGCCCGGAGAATCTGCGTGAATCGACCATCATCGTAAAATCTCTCCTCTGTATAAAGCATAACCACGCCTGGGAAGGTAACAGTTGCTGTCGTCTGGATGTCTGAATCTTCTGAGATGTCTTTTGCTGATAGTGCTGAGTAACTCGCTTCTCTCGGTTGAAAGTATCAAAGAGCTCCAACTATATATGAGGTAGTAGATCGCTGCTGATGTGATAATCCATTCTTCTGTCATGATCTCGGCTTTCGAGGTTGTGGATCGTCCGCTCGAAAGCATCATCCATAGTCTTCAACTGGGTCTTCAAAGTACATACTCTCCTCGTAGATACCGGCTACTTATAGTGGAAACAGATACCATGGTCCATCGGATAATCTGACTCTGTGTCTCGTCGTAACCCGCACTGCACACCCTTAATCTCCCTTTGGAGTCTTTCCTCTGAGTTCACTGATAAACATGAGAAGCTGCTGACAATCTGCAATCGGTCTTTTATGATAAAAAAACTCTCCAATAGTCGCTCGTGACTCATGACTTTAATCTTGCTCTTTTTATCCAACATTCGGAGACTTCTAATTCTCATAATTTGACTTGCAATATATGCTTATCAAATCTCCAACTCTTAAAACACTTGCTATGGAGTCATTTCTATACACATGACCCGGTCTATGCACTTCCAGTAGGATCTGGTAGGAGATCCATACATCATGATCAAGATGTCAGCCAATAAATCGTAGGTGGCCGAAATCAACCCAATCACATTCTCAAGCTATTAGGTGGTCGTATATAAAATGCAGATGACATGTATCATGATGAACAACCATATGCAGCAATCATAGTTCAATCAAATGCAGCATCTCACAGGAATATGTAAAACATATATCAAATACATGCATACATATATATCAACAATGCATATGCATGGTCATGTCTGCGCACCCAACTCGCTACCACGACCCTAGTGTGGCCTAGGTGCCATGACATGACAACTATCCCGACTCCAGCCGCCACCACTCTCGAGTGACCGAGTTGGGTAGTATGAAACAGTAGCTAGCCACCATAGAGCTATATGCTACTCACACGGGGGGTCCCTGCTGCTAGTTGCTCCGTCCCTACCCATGAGTAGACGAGCACCGCACCCAGGACAACTACACATCACACGACCACCGTCTATAGTGGGTGAGTGAGCTAACTACCACTCCGCATAGTGGCCAAGTGCGCATCTCCAGCTACCACCATCCATAGTGGCCGAGAACGGCACGCACAACAATGCTCTGCCCTCAACCCTACAACCACTACCCCGAGTGGCCGGGGAGGCAGGATGACTGACGACTCGTCTCAACCACAAGGGAGACCCAGTCAACAGCATGCATGCAAATGTAATGATACATAAATCCACACAAGTATCGTCACAACCCTCCCTATCTCACGGGGAGTCCTGGTCAACCAAAAGTCAACTTTGCAAGGACTACAATCCACAAGACTCTCTCTATCGTACAAAGAGTCATACTCATCTGACAGTCAACCACGCTAAGACCTCTAGTCAGTAGCGAGATACTATCAACCCTCCCTATAACCATACACAGATATACGATCCATAATGGATATACAATCATGCTAGGACCTCTAGTCCGTAACCACATACTGACAACCACACACCTTTACCTATGCACGGACAACTAGATCCACCATAGATGCACAACTAACATATGTACGATACAACAATCAACTTCATAACCCAAACCATCACCTAACCCTAGTGATGTAACACGAGAATCAAACGAGGTCACAAGGATAATCCTAACCACCTGTATTTACTGAACATCCATCGGCTAACACATAATAGGGTTTATAGTTCCTATCCGTGCTAGATAATCAATGAAGTAACAGAGTATACATCTCAAAGGTCAAGGTAGTACAAGCATATGATTAAATAAGAGTGGATTTAAGGTAAACAGATATAAACATAAATCCAAGATCATGCACTAGAATTTGATCAAAACTACCGGACCAGGTAGATATTACCCACCTGATATGTGAAACACCAACTATCTTCGCGTCCGAGAATCTATCTCAAATCAAGATCAAGACAATCCACATAACACGTTCATCCAGCTTCTACCATCCCGTTCACAGCTTCATAATAGCCTCAACAGAGCACATTCCAGATCAACCCTGCCACAACCAATTCACCGTATTAATCGTAAATATACTAATCAAAACTTACCTTACCTTGCCAATTCAAATCCAGCTTCCCAGCTCAACTCCGATCACTATAGTTGCTCTACAACCACCATCTATTTCCTCCCTCAAACCTCTTCTATACCAATCGTAGCCGCCGGCCCGATCAATCGAACACTATGGCAGAGGGCTTAGCTGGACCGGCAACGCTATCAATCTGCTCGCACGAAGAACCACTGAGACCTCGGAAACAAAGGATCATCTGGGGGCAACGACATCGCCTATCAGCAATGCCGACTGCTGGCACAACGACATCCACCGGTTGCTCCGGCGACGATCAGGTAGAGAAGATCACCATCCGGCGAGCGGAGGAGGTGGCTCGATGGTCGCGGTGATCGTCTATCTTGTAACAACTCGATGGTCGCAGCCACCGCCCGAGGTCAGGAGGGAGAGGCGTCGACGATGGAGCACCGAGGAGAAGAAATCGCCGGCAGCAGCTGCGGGTCGGAAGAGATGAGAAGCGAGGAAGAAGCAGGAATCGCGATTGAAACCTAACCCTAGCCGCAGTACCTGAAACGACAGCCTATTACCGCGGCGACAACATCGCCGGTCCACCGACGGAATCGTCGAGATCCTCAAGCATGAAACCCCTTGTTCCTCGACCGGAGCTCAACCCAGTGGCGGCGCCGTCGAGCTGTTTCTCACCGAGACGTCGATGAGCTGGGATTCCGACGACGGGAGAAGCACTGGCACGAAGAAATTGCGAGCGAGGAGAAAGAGGAAACAGATCACGATGGAAGAAGCCGAAAATCGCGATCTGGAAGATTTAAAGGTGGTTCGGCAGTTTAGTCCACATCAATCGGTTCAAGCCCAACCGAACCCAAGTTAAGCCTAATTAATTCAGCCCAATGAGCTCAGCTCAATTTCAAGCCCATTTCCAGCCCAATTGATTCAGCCCATTAGCTTCAGCCCATTAGCTTCAGCCCAATTTCAAACCCATTTCCAGCCCAATTAACCCACTAATTAAATCCAAATTAATTAAAGGGGTTAATATTTTTTTTCTTCGTATTTTACACTTTTCATATGCTTATTATATTGATGCTCTATTACTTTGATACTTGTCATTTGCTTTATTTGGCACTAGAGTAGTGACATACCTTACGTACTGGGCATTGAATGAATAATGAATATATCTTGCATGTGTACATAGACTTATGCACTTAGGTTATTTGACAAGGGCTCCTATTGGTACATATCATAGGTAGTCATGGATTGATAGGTGTATCGTACATTAGTGACATGCACTATCTTGCATTATTGCATGACTAACAATCAT
Organism: Wurfbainia villosa; assembly: GCA_025175895.1. Taxonomy (NCBI): domain Eukaryota; kingdom Viridiplantae; phylum Streptophyta; class Magnoliopsida; order Zingiberales; family Zingiberaceae; genus Wurfbainia; species Wurfbainia villosa. The sequence continues at coordinate 4,100,731 of CM045992.1, forward strand.
TGGCTTCTCGGTAGGAGGTAATACTACTTGGTAGTTGAGCCCATCGTCAGTCACATTATCTATACACACAACCACTCGTGGGTTAGTAGTATTTCAAGTGTGTGTGTGTAGCTGCTCTGTCAGGGCTCCACGGTGGTCGCTCAGGATATTGGTATTGTGACGTGGTAGCAGACAGGGATTCCTCTTTTATCATGAGACGAGGTGATGTCCCCCATATACATACATGGGGTAGGAGGGTGATATTCCGCCAGTATCCTGTCCACTCGGTCACATAGGTGTAGTGACGACAGCGTGCACAGTTATCACATCCCTACTATAAAATACCGCAAATAAATAGCGAAGAATAATATTATTATTGGATAAAAAAAAAAATTTAAATGACGCATGGTTAGGGATTAATTAGGTTTAACCTAGGTTTAATGTTATGTGTTTAATTAAACTTAGATTTAGTCTTATAGGGTTTAAACCTGATCCAATTCACCTAAATCCGAACCTGATCGCATTCCTCCCTTTCCCACTCACCGCACGTGATTTATCCGCGTGGACGTTTAACCGTTTCCATTTCTCTTCTCCATTTCTATCTCCCGAGTGGTTTCTCGGCCGCACTCCCCTTCAATCCCAGCCGTATCTCTCTTCGCTGTCTCACCTCATCGTCGATTCGCCGCCTCCTTCTCGTTCTTCTTCTTCCCTGCAAGTAGCGGCACTCGGATCGTCCTCGACGGTCTTCGCGGACGGGTTGGAATGGGAAGGGTGCGAGTGGCTGGAAGCTTGGATCGGTGGTGTTCCACTGTGGTCCGATTGGTGAGATTTCTCTTCCCGATCCGCTTCATCTCATTCCTTTCTCACGATCCCATGATTTCTTCACCAGAACTCATCTCCTCGCCGCAGCCGACATCTTCCTCCTCGTGGCAAGCGGCGGCGAGCGATTCTCCTCGTCGGTACCGATAGACGAGCTAGAGCAGCCAGAGATCACGCGTGGCCGAGATTTTAGGTTGGCGGCAGATTGATCAGAAGCTGTCCTTCCCGATCGTCATCGGATCAAGTGCGGGTTTTTCTCTGAGGAACAGGGGATAGGGAATTGTTGGTGCAATCGACCCAGGTCACGATTGACCAGGACTCGAGTTTGACTCGAGTGATATTTTGATGTTCGACAAAAACATATGACAATGTAATTGTCATAGGGAAGTCCAAGTCTTGAGTACTTGGCATGGGAAGTCCAAGTGGGACACTTGGCAATGGTAAAGTCCAAGCATGGTTCTTGGCAATGGAAAGACCAACATGAGTTGGCATGGAAAGTCCAACATGGGTTGGCATGGAAAAGTCCAAGCATGGGTCTTGGCATGGAAAGTCCAACATGGGTTGGCAAGGGAAAGTCCAAGCTTGAGTCTTGGCATTTAGAAAGTCCAAGGGGTTTGATATTGGCGGCGTAAAGTCCAAGTGGGAGTCTTGGCAGCATAAGTCCAATGGTTGGCGGCGTAAAGTCCAAGCGGAGTCTTGGTGGCGTAAGTCCAATGTGCCTTAGCGGTGTAGACACCATTAGCATGACATAGCCGATGGAAGCACCTGGAGGCTAGCGCGATGGATGAACAAGTCATGGATGACTTGGAGGGATCCGAGAGGCGTGAGGCTGATGAAGGTGGCTAGAAGGCTTAGGTCTAGGCTAAGGGTGGTCTAGCAAGTATGGGGGAACCATACTTGGGCTAAAACCTCATGTTTGAGGTGTGCCAGTCGAATGGTGCCATGTGGCAGTCGACTGGTGGTAGTCAACTAGGGTTTGACTGCGGGAAGTGGCCTAGCAGTCGACTGATGGCTTGAGCAGTCGACTGATCATGTGATCAGTCGACTGATGCTCGGTGGTTCGACCACAGAATGGAGTCTCACTCGACTACAGTCGAGTGGAGCTCCATCAGTCGACTGATAGTCACAATCAGTCGACTGATGATGGATCCGTTGGACTTATCCAACGTGGATCTAGCCGTTGTCTCACGGCAACAGTGGCATCAGTCGACTGATGGTCCCGATTAGTCGACTGATCGACTTTTTCCAGCACAGGTTGAAGCTTTATAAGGAGCTCATGATGGAGGAAAAACCAAGGGTTTCTTGAGAGCATTTGGGGCGATTTGCTGTTGCAAATCAGGGTCTCCAAGTTGATATCAAGCAACCAAGTGATCAAGCACTCAAAGAGCATTTGTAAAGTGTTTCCTTTACTTGTATGGCTTTGTATTTCATTATATTGCTTGTATTCATTTGATTATTGCTGTAATCATATTGTACGAGGTTTCTCAACCTCCGGATTGTTCCGAGAAGGAGTGTTTATTAGTGTTTGCATGTGCATCACTAGAGCTCGTAGAGCTCGATCGGTGGAGTAGGAACCTTGAGGTTTCGAACCACGTTATATCATCGTGTTCGTGTGTGTTTGTCTATTTCGTTATTGTATTATTTCTATTTTCGCTGTGCTAACAAAATTATAGAGACGAACGCGATCGATTTCCATCCACGTACAGGCAAACGCTATTCACCCCCCTCTAGCCGTTACAATATTCCTAACAGGAATCGCTACCGGTGGTCATCGGAGCTAGGTGAGTTGATGCGGTTCTTCATCTCCGATTCGCATTTTTTCTGTGTAGCCCTAATTCTGTGGTGCTAGGGCAGTGACATCTTGGTGTTGGGCAGGGGTCTGTTCCTGCGTACTGAGTAATTGGGGAGGAGAGCTGCTGAGGGGAGGTCTATTACTGGTATATATTCTGATTCCCTTTGTTTTTTCTTGCAGTCCATTTTGATTCTGTGATGGAGTGAAGGGGGGGGGGGTTCTGTCAATGGAATTGTCAGCTATGCCGATTGTGAGTTGGGAGGTTGTGCGATTGTGAACAGGGGAGTTGTTGGCTGTGAGATTTAAGATGGAAATGGGTAAGTTAGATTTGGTTGTTTGTGGGTGTAGAATAAATGTATAGCTAGTTCAGGGTAAGTTGATATTTAAGTGATCGGTTGGCTGAATTACATATATGATGGTTTACAGGTGATTGACATTGGTTATTTTTTTTACTTCGGTTGTGATTTGGATGGGATATCTCCACTGGAGATCAAGAGGTTGTGCAAGTGCGGATAAGGTTGGTAAGTTCAGATATGGATGTTTACAAATGCAAAATAGGTTGTTAATTGGAGTAATGGTCGATAGGGATTGATGTGAAGGCTTGATTAGGTAAGGTGGACAACTAGATCAATCTAGTTGATCGGGCTATGAAGTCGATGTAGGATTCGATTCGATCAGTCGTTGTATGATTGCACTTAACCATAATGTATGTTATATGCAGGTTTCGGTCATGAGACAGGTCCACGAGCGTAAAGACAGTTGGTATTCTTCAGAGCAGGCGAGTATTTTGACTTATCTTTTAGATATAGTCATATTGATATGCTAGTTGATTATAGCTTGCAATAATTTTTATGTTTATCTGCCTTGTATGTCACTGTGCCATACTTGATACATACACTTGATCAGCTTTTAGTTATACCTTCCCTGTTTTACCTAGGTCATTGATATGTACCTATTTGTTTGTGCATATTATTTGGAGACGTATTTTAGTTGATGTTACATGCTTTAGTGTCATGCACCATCTTGCATGATTGCATGCTGGCTGGACGGGGTTCCTTTGTAGTTGAGCCCGCAGCCAGTTACATGTTATGCACACACATCCACTCATGGGTTAGTGGTACATCAGGAGGTGTGTCACATAGCTCTGTCGAGCTCCGGGTCGCTCATGGGTAGCGATGAGGCGTGGTAAGCGGCGGATCCCTCCTCCAGTCTCCAGGAGATGAGAGCTTTGCTCCTCCACTTTGTTTGGGGCAGGAGGATAGGTGTACTCCGATAGCATCCTGTCCACTTGGTCACTCAGGAGCAGTGATGGCAGAGTGCACAGTTGTCATAGCCCTACCCACTCGGCTTCACCATCGCATGTGAGGCGGCTGACTGGCGTCAGGAGTGACCATGTCATTTGCATCGCATGCATATTGCATGGATGACATTTGTTTGTGTTTGCTGCCTTAATTGTTGCATATGATTGACATGCATACAAGATACATTATGTATTTGGTCTGACGACTTTATTTTTGCTAGTATGACTCATGCTCCTATGTCAGGATAGGAGATTCAGGTAAGTACAGTCTTTTCATATTTTTTTATGCATTTCATATATATGGTTAGGAGACTGTACTGACATGATTATTATTGTTAGTTATATCTTACTATGCATATTGACTATTATCCGCTGAGTTCATTGAACTTATCCCGTTGCTTTATATTTTTTTTTTCAGGATGAAATTGCCAGGAGAGTCCAACTGCCAATCCCCCTCGTCGAAATGGATTTGTTTTTTTTGTTGGTCTTATGGTTTCGGTTTTTGACTAGAAGACATGTTTAGGATTTGTGTTTTGATTATGTACTCGTGGATACTTTGGTCGTATTTGATATGTCCTTATGGACTTTTATTCGATTCATTTTGGTTGTGTATTCTTGCTCAAATGGTAGAAGGGGTAAGTCTAGATAGCGTAGACTTTTTGTTATTTACTTTAATTGTTGGCCGGAGGCCTATTTATGACCTGCATGTGTGGTTTTTGTTCCGGTTGTGTTGACCGATGTATAGTAGGCCGTGTGGGCCTTGTATGTAAGTTTTGTATTGTCACCCGTACAGGGGAGATGTTGTCAGATTTTTGTCTGGTGGGGACTCCCTCAGGGCATGACAATTTATTTGGTATCAGAGCCAGGTTCCGAGTTCCTTAGGGTCTTTGGGTTTTCGGAGTTCGCCACGTTTGGCAGGTTAACTTGAGTATTTTTGGATTTATATGGATTTTCGACGATTTATATGTTTTGAAAATTCGAGGTATTCTTGACGAAGTCAATTTGGGGATTTGGCGGCGACAAGACATCTCTAGATGGCTAACTGGTGAATAAATTCTAGAGATAAATTTTCTAGATTTAGTGCATGATGATATGATTACGTGGTTTAGGGTATATTTGCACTTGATGCTCTATAGCATATTACTTTAACTTTGTACTGGCATGACCCCTTTAGTTATACCCTAATTAATTTCAGCCATTGATTGCCATTAGTATGACTATGCTGTCGTTTATTAGACAGCATATTATGTGTTTATTTGGCTATGTATTATTGCGGTGGATACCATGATTGAGACTAGTAGGGATAGAATAACTTAGATGAGGTTATTCCGTGGGAGCGGATCTCAAGAATGAAATATTAGTAAAACTCTAGGTGTTGGAATCCTAGGTGTAATAACCCGGATGTGTTTATTGGTGTATGATTATCCATTTACTATTTTAGTTGATATGGTGATCAGACTAGTAGAGGTCGTATGATTAGGATGCGATTAATCCTTAGAGGGTATATAACATTGTTCATATCTATCGGCTGCCAACTATATCACCCATTCGTGGTTGAGAAAAGTTTACAGTAGAGTTTCCCTATAGGGGCTTTAGTATATTTGTGGTCGAATATGTCTCCCATGCATGGTTGAGATAATCTACTGTAAGATTATACTCTTGCGTTATCCGCTCGGAGTTAGTGATAATCAGATTCGTATGACGTATGTAGTTAGATAGCTACTATACATCTTAAGTACCCAAGAGATCTGTTCGTGGTAGCATGTTGTAGCATGCATGATTAAATTGGTAGAAATGATATAATTTAGGCTTAACCCTCTTGCCATGCTTGTTAGTAGATGGGTTGTCCTTATCGGCCTTGATAGGCATTTCCTGTTAGATGGGACGAAACCCTATGATTAATCGTCTCAACGTGATTATTAGTGGACTTATGATTTTTATCGACCTTGATAACCGTTCATGTTAGAAGGGTTGAAACCCTAGACTTAACCATCTCGACGTATTTATTTATAAGTCGATGATCTTTACGACTTTGGTAAATATTTCGTATTAGAGGTGTTGAAACCCTCGCTTGACCGCTTCAATGGGCTTAATTGTAGATCGATGATCTTTATCGACTTTGATAGATGTTCTATGCTAGATGTATTGGATAACCCTAGGCTTAACAACCTAGGATAATCGACTGTCCACACGACCCATTAGTGGTAGCATGCTGTTGCGTGCAGTCAATAACTAGATATCTATATACGTTGTCTGCCCACGAGACCCATTCGTGGTAGCATGTTGTTGCCCGCAGACATTGAGTCTTTCTACTGCCTGTCTACCCACGAGTCCCATTCGTGGTAGCATGTTATTGCTTGCAGACATTGAGTCTTTCTACTACCTGTCTACCCACGAGTCCCATTCGTGGTAGCATGTAGTTGCGCGTAGACAATGCTTAGTATCTCGATTGTCGACCCACGAGTTCTATTCGCGGTAGCTCATAGATAGTTCCCTTTGTATTACCTCGAGAGCCACGAGGCTTTGTCGTGGTATTCAGATGTGCATTGTTTGTAGATTGCGGTGGTTATGTATGATGCGGGTATATTTGTTATACTGCTGCTCAGGTTAGTTGCAGACTGATATTGGTACTCTGAGGGTTGGGTTACTCTAGTTTGTTTCCTTTGACTTCCATTAGGTGCATTATGATTATGCACTATTGTCTATCCATCCACTGAGTGGTTGTACTCACCCCCTCCTCACTTATCCTCTAGGTTAACTGATGGAGGACGTATCCTGTTGACCTACCTTCGTGTCGCTCAGAGAGTTCCTTGCCGTTCTTGTCTCACTGCATCGTCGAGATGCCGTTTTATTTACTTTATCGGTATCGCATTTTGTTTATGCCTTTTGGATTATGTCGCAATTTGATTTAGTATCATAAAACTATTTTACTTTAATTGATTATGTTTAGTCATGCATGCATGCAGTTAATAAAATACTAGTATTTCTATATTTATTTTGAGGTTTTTACCAGATCTGGTCCATGTATTTCTGAATATTATCACTGAGGGGCTCCTCCATCATTTGGATGACGGATATGCCCCCGAGGCATGACAATTTTATTGGTTTGCGATTTTGATTTGTGGGTTTTGTGTTTTGAGGATTTTCTTTTCCTTGGATTTTTGGGAGTTCTCGTGTTTTGGGACCAGGCAAGCTGAAGGATATCTCTGAGCTATAGGAAAAGTATTGTCTTTAGTGGTTACTGTATTTTTCTTATGTAATAGAAAGTTGTCATTATGTTTTCGTTAGATACTTACTCATTGTAAGAAAAGCTACCTAGTGAAATTGCCCCTACTCATGTTCGTGGACGAGGTCGACGACGTATTGACCTTGCGGAACCTAACGATGATTTCAGAAGTACGTACTCTTTAGAGGTGTCGACTGATGTCGAATTAGGAAGCTAGGGATTTGGCCTGCTAGTCACCCATTTGAAGGTCAAGGAGTAAACCCTTAGAAAATATCAGTCCCTACTATTAGTGATTTGGTTGTGGATAAGGCGTGTATACCTACACTGGTCAAGACGATGAAAGATCGTTTTACCTTATTATAGGAGGTGTTGGATGGGATATTTATCTGTCCCAGAATTTCTTCTAGAGAAGATCTGTAACTCTTTGTTAAAAGAGAGATTGACCTTTGTGATTATGCATTGATTATCGGTGATAGAATACGGTAGTTGTAGAAGGAAATGAATATCCTTCATTGTGGATAGAGGATCTATTTAGATCAGCTATAGGACACCTGTGTATACTCTAGGATTGATTTATGACTGGAGGGTTGATATTGTAGTGACATGGTGTCATACAATTATCATTGTCGTTGTGATGATTGTTATATCATCAGCCTAGAGTAAAGAGAATGCAGGTGTGTAGCGATGACAATTTCATACTTGGTATGAATTGTATGAACTTATGATTATCTTATTGGACTTATTGACGACTTAGTCGTCCAGGTATTTGGGAAGTCATGTATTCTGGACACGATTGGATCAGTTGTGGTCGTTGGAGTTGCGTAACTTGGTCACTATTGATGGTGGTAGTTGGAGTTGCGCACACAACCACCGTAGATGGTGGTTTTCTGGTATTGATTTGATTATTACCATAGATATGGATAGGATGCTCTAGCAGTACTACATCGCTGACTGGTTGGACCAGGAAGGTGATGGAATTTACTTGGTCTGAAGCTTGTGAAACTAGTTTCAGGGTTCAGACGATGGTTAACTTTTACGCCAGTGTTGATTAATCATTCTGGTGTGGATGGAAGGGTAGTGTACATGGATCATTTCGGGGATCATAGCGATTCCGATGCTATTGAATAAGACGCATCCTAAGCTTACGGCAGTTAAAGAACTGCGAAGTAAGCCGTCATATATATGACGTGGACTTAGCAGTTATTATGTTGTTTTGTAGAGGTGAGGAGCAGGAATGCTCATGGGGTTTTGGCTAGCTACTGGATAGCTACTATAGAGTAGCTGGAACATGCACAGTTGTAACAAGGGAGTTTGGTCGCTATAGCCTCCCATGCACTTACAGAGTGTGTGGGGGAGTGAATTTTGGATGGTAGATAGACTTCTCTTGTGAAAAGATAATTCCTCATCTCTGACTCTGAGGAGGATAGTGGTTTCCGGAGTTGCATTAGTTTAAGGAAGAGATGCTTCAAGAAATTTTGATTCCGGAATGGAAGTGGAAGCATATCATTATGGATTTCGGGGGCAGCTAGGAGGACCACTTGCCCTTAGTGGAATTCGCCGGCTACAACAGTCATCATTCGGCTATTCAAATGGCACCGTTTGAAGCATTGTATAGTAGACAGTGGTGTACACCCACCCTCTAGGAGAAGGTTGGGGGAGGCCCAGTTGATAGGACTCCAGAGAGCTCAGCATGAGGCAAAGTTGGTCCGTACTATTAGACGAAGGATGGCAGAGGCGTAGGATTGTCAGGAAAAGTTATGTCGATCGGAGACAGAGACCTCTGGAGTTCCCTATTGGTGACCATGTATTCTTGCGAGTCTCACCCACGAAAGAGGTGAAGAGATTTGGCCTCCGTGATAAGTTAGCTCCAAGGTACATTGGGCCTTGCGAGATTTTGGAGAGGATCGGAGTAGTCGCTTACCGCCTAGAACTACCACCATCTTTGACGGGTATTCATGATGTTTTTCATGTGCCCATGCTGAGGAAGTATGTGCCAGACTCTACACATATTCTGTCAGATGTGTCAGGTTCCATTCAACCTGATGCTACTTACGCAGAGGTTCCGGTACGAATTCTGGATCACAAGGAACGACAGTTGCGGAATAAGACTGTGCGACTTGTTAAAGTCAGGTGGAGTCACCACACCGATGAGGAGGCTACTTGGGAGCTTGAGGAAAAGATCAGAGCTCAATACCCCCACTTGTTTACTTGAGGTACGTGAAATATACTTTTAGTACTTGTACTACTTCAGGTGTTGTTTCTTACTCATTATACATTTGAGTGGGAAATTTTAGTGGGAGAATGTAAAATACCGCAAATAAATAGCGAATAATAATATTATTATTGGATAAAAAAAAATTTAAATGACGCATGGTTAGGGATTAATTAGGTTTAACCTAGGTTTAATGTTATGTGTTTAATTAAACTTAGATTTAGTCTTATAGGGTTTAAACCTGACCCAATTCACCTAAACCCGAACCTGATCGCATTCCTCCCTTTCCCACTCGCCGCACGTGATTTCTCCGTGCGGACGTTCAGCCGTTTCCATTTCTCTTCGCCATTTCTATCTCCCGAGCGGTTTCTCGGCCACACTCCCCTTCAATCCCAGTCGCGTCTCTCTTCGTCGTCTCACCTCATCGTCGATTCACCGCCTCCTTCTCGTTCTTCTTCTTCCCTGCAAGTAGCGGCGCTCGGATCATCCTCGACGGTCTTCGCGGATGGGTTGGAACAGGAAGGGTGCGAGTGGCTGGAAGTTTGGATCGACGGTGTTCCACTGTGGTCCGATTGGTGAGCTTTCTCTTCCCGATCCGCTTCATCTCATTCCTTTCTCGTGATCCCGTGATTTCTTCACCAGAACTCATCTCCTCGCCGCAGCCGACATCTTCCACCTCGTGGCAAGCGACGGCGAGCGATTCTCCTCGCCGATGCCGATGGACGAGCCAGAGCAGCCAGAGATCATGCGTGGCCGGGATTTTAGGTTGGCGACAGATTGATCAGAAGCTGTCCTTATCGATCATCGCTGGATCAAGTGCGGTTTTTCTCCGAGGAACACGGGATAGGGAATTGCTATCGGTGGTCATCGAAGATAGGTGAGTTGATGTGGTTCTTCATCTCTGATTCACATTTTTTCTGTGTAGCCCTAATTCTGTGGTGCTAGGGCAGTGACGTCTTGGTGTTGGGTAGGGGTCTGTTCTGGCATACTGAGTAATTGGGGAGGAGAGCTGCCGAGAGGAGGTCTATTACTGGTATATATCCTGATTCCCTTTGTTTTTTTTGCAGTCCATTTCGATTCTGTGATGGAGTGAAGGGGGGGGGGGGGTTCTGTCGATGGAATTGTCAGCTGTGCCGATTGTGAGTTGGGAGGTTGTGCGATTGTGAACAGGGGAGTTGTTGGCTGTGAGATTTAAGATGGAAATGGGTAAGTTAGATTTGGTTGTTTGTGGGTGTAGAATAAATGTATAGCTAGTTCAGGGTAAGTTGATATTTAAGTGATTGGTTGGCTGAATTACATACATGATGGTTTACAGGTGATTGACATTGGTTGTTTTTTTTACTTCGGTTGTGATTTGAATGGGATATCTCCACTGGAGATCAAAAGGTTGTGCAAGTGCGGATAAGGTTGGTAAGTTCAGATATGGATGTTTATAAATGTATAATAGGTTGTTAATTGGACTAATGGTCGATAGGGATTGATGTGAAGGCTTGATTAGGTAAGGTGGACAACTAGATCAATCTAGTTGATCGGGCTACGAAGTCGATGTAGGATTCAATTCGATCAGTCGTTGTATGATTGCACTTAACCATAATGTATGTTATATACAGGTTTCGATCACGAGACAGGTCCACGAGCATAAAGACAGTTGATATTCTTCAGAGCAGGCGGGTATTTTGACTTATCTTTTAGATATAGTCATATTGATATGCTAGTTGATTATAGCTTGCAATAATTTTTATGTTTATCTGCCTTGTATATCACTGTGTCACACTTGATACATGCACTTGATCAGCTTTTAGTTATACCTTCCCTGTTTTACCTTGGTCATTGATATGTACCTATTTGTTTGTGCATATTATTCGGAGACGTATTTTAGTTGATGTTACATGCTTTAGTGTCATGCACCATCTTGCATGATTGCATGCTGGCTAGACGGGGTTCCTTTGTAGTTGAGCCCGCAGCTAGTTACATGTTCTTCACACACAACCACTCATGGGTTAGTGGTACATCCAGAGGGTGTGTGCAGTAGCTCTGTCAGGCTCCGCTGGTCTGCTCATGGGTAGCGATGAGGCAGTGTGGTAGCTGGCAGGGATCCCTCCTCCGGTCTACGACACCGGGAGATGAGATCTTTGCTCCCCCACTTTGTTTGGGGAAGGAGGATAGGTGTACTCCGACAGCATCCTGTTCACTCGGTCACTCAGGAGCAGTGATGGCAGAGTGCACAATTGTCATAGTCCTACCCACTCGACTTCACCATTGCGTGTGAGGCGGCTGACTGGCGTCAGGGGTTACCATGTCATTTGCATCGCATGCATATTGCATGGATGACATTTGTTTATGTTTGCTGCATTTTGGTTGCTGCCTTGGTTGTTGCATATGATTGACATTCATACATGATACATTATGTATTTGGTCTGACAACTTTATTTCTGCTAGTATGGCTCATGCTCCTATGTCAGGATAGGAGATTCAGGTAAGTACAGTCTTTCTGCATTTTTTTATGCATTTTCTATATATGTTTAGGAGACTGTACTGGCATGATTATTATTGTTAGTTATATCTTACTATGCATATCGACTATTATCCGCTGAGTTCATTGAACTTACCCTGTTGCTTTATATTTTTTTTTTTCAGGATGAAATAGAGTCCAGCTGCCAATCCCCCTCGTTGAAATGGATTTGTTTTTTTGTTGGTCTTATGGTTTCAGTTTTTGACTAGAAGACATGTTTAGGATTTGTGTTTTGATTATGTACTCGTGGATACTTTGGTCGTATTTGATATGTCCTTATGGACTTTTATTCGATTCATTTTGGTTGTGAATTCCTGCTCAGATGGCAGAAGGGGTAAGTTTAGATAGCATAAACTTTTTGTTATTTATTTTGATTGTTGGCCGGAGGCCTATTTATGACCTGCATGTGTGGTTTTTGTTCCGGTCGTGTTGTCCGATGTATAGTAGGCTGTGTGGGCCTTGTATGCAAGTTTCGTATTGTCACTCGTACAGGGGAGATGCTGCCAGATTTTCATCTGGCGGGGACTCCCTCGGGGCGTGACACCTACCCACTCAGACGACACACATGACATGTCGGTGGCTTGACTGGCATCAGGGGTGACACAGGTCATTGCATCATGTGCATACATTTTTATTATATGCATTGGTTGTTGCACTTTTGGTTGTTGCATATGATTTCCATGCACATACAGGAGGTATTATGTTGTTTGTTTTGGTGATTCTACATATGCTTGTGTGGATGTATTTTATGTCAGCTTAAGTGATTCTGGTACGTACAGTTTCAGGTATGTATTTTTGTTGAGAAACTATATCAGCATGATTATTATTGCTACTTATAGTTTACTATGCATGACTATTATATATCCGCTGAGTTTTACTCACTCCGTTGATATCTCTTTTATTTTCAGGATGAAGCCTTCCGGAGGGTCCATTTGCCAGTCCTCTGATCTGACGACTCCATTATTTGGTTTTCAGACTTCTGCATTTTTTTATCTCTAGTACTCTATGTTTCAAACTTGTAGTATTTTATCCTCGTGGTTGTTTGGTAGTATTTGATTATGTCCTTATGGACTTTTTGTTCGATTTGTTTTGGTTATGTGTGTGGTTGTGTATTTCTGCTCAAATAGCAGAAGAGGTGAGTCTAGTAGTTTTAGGCTTCGTATGTACTTTGGGTTGTTGGCCTGAGACCATATACTATTTGCATTGTGTTTTATGTTCTGGCCATGTTGGTCGATGTATAGTGGGCCTTGTGGGCCTTGTATATAGGTTTCAATTGTCCGCAGTACAGGGGAGGTGTTGTCCAATTTTTGGACAAGTACCCCCTCTCGGGGCATGATAATTTATTTGGTATCAGAGCCTAGGTTCCGAGTTCCTAAGGGTTTTTGGGTTTTCGGAGTTTGCCACGTTTGGTGGGTCAACTTGTGCATTTTTGAATTTTTACGGATTTTCATTGTTTTGGTGTTTCAGATATTTTGGTGTCATATTTCGACAAGATCAGATTGGGGACATGGCAGCGATAGGACATCTCCAGATGGCTAACAGGTGAAATTATTGATTTTCTATCTGTAGTAATACTTGGTTAATAATTTAGCAGATATTAAATGAGGTGGGCGTGCTCTCGTGCCGAGACATGGTGCAAGGCGGCCACGCATGAGGACATTGAGATCTACTCAGTTGCTAGAAAGGTCTACGGAGGATGAGCGTGTCAAACAGGGTCAGACTTTACATGTTGCCACGGGTGTATTGGGTCCTCAGTCCTCGACGATTCCTCCTTCAGAGATACCCACTTCTGCGGTATTCACGATACCACCGGTGGTACCCACACCAACATCTCCCGCAATACCCCTGGCAGCACCTGCTACTGTACCCCCGGAGGTACCACCAGTAGCCCCTGTTGCTACATACCAGGCACCTCCTCCAGCAGTGCCTACGGGATATGTGGCACCTCCGCCAGTGGTGCCTGCTACTACATGTCCGATAGCCCCACCAGTAGTACTGGTCACCCCTTTCTCAGTACCTTACCCTTCTTGTGCAGCCGCACCAACATCAGTGGTTTTGTCAGCTCTCGCGGTGATCCCTACTCATCCAGCTGATGTGACTGCGGCACGAGCTCGGATCCCAACCTTGGTGTAGTCGGGGAAAGGCCGATTCACGCTCTTCCATGGAGAGGCAGATTCGAGGGCGACACAGTCCTGGATAGAGACTATGGAGCGGACCTTTTTCTATATGGCTTGCTCCAAGTGGGAGAAAACAGAGCTTGCAGCCTACCATTTACGGGACGAGGTTGAAACCTGGTGGGACATGCAACACGGGATTATAAGTGAGTAGCAGATAACATGGGCGAAATTTCGAGAGATTTTCGAGAGCCAATACTTTCCACTATCTTATCAGATGATGCGTCGTCAAGATTTTCAGAACCTTCGACAGAAAAATCACACGGTGATGGAATATAATGCTGAATTCAACCGGTTAACCAAATTCTGTCTGGAGTTAGTCGCTGAGGACCGGTCTCGCATGCTTTAGTTTGTTCAGGGTCTAGATGGACATCTTCAGGTGAAGCTAGCAGGTTTTGGGAATTCTTCTTATAGAGAGGCATTGGATCGAGCTCTTTTGATTGAGTCGGCTCAGCATAGAGCAAATGCAGAAAGGAAAAGGAAACAACTAGCTCAGAGTTCAGTTCAGGCTCAATAGCTACTGGCTACGGGTCAGCAGCGAGGCAGTCGCAGTGAGACGGATCAGAATGCTTCTAGGGCATCAGGAAAATCCTAGAAAATCGAACGATCTTCATCAGGACACTCCCAGTCTGACCAGCAGAACTAGAAGCGGTCCTCTAATGACAATCAATGTGTTAGGTGCGGGTCCAGGGATCATATGATATGAGCCTATACACTGACACAGTCAGTTTGCTATTACTGCAAATTTCCTGGACACCAGAGCCGAGATTGTTCACTGAAGGCTCAACATGTGGCTTCAGGAGTGTCTATTCAGGGAGGACAGTACGGACATAAGGGACCTCAGCAAGGCAAGTAGAAATCCCAATCTTCACAACGCCAATAGAAGACGACTCCCCCGGTAGTTGCTGCTTATGCCATGCATGGACAGGAACACTTTAGTGCCCCTATGGAGTTGCAGAGTTTTATTTCAGGATCTCGATGTCATTGGTGTAGTATCGCCTCGGCCTCTCGGTAGTTAGTGCGATGCTCGATCTCGGCCTCAACCTTTGGTGCAATATCGATCGTAGCCTGGCGTTGGTTACGATGCGATGCGATTTATATCGACCTCCGATATATCGTGACTCGCACCGCCTCGATGATCCGCCTCTGCAGCCTGCATAACCGCCGTAGCCTCTGGCAGCGCTACCACCTCCACTCCCGCTAGAGACTGGACATATTCATGCAGTTACCCAAGAGGATGCGTAGCGAGCCGACGAATCTATTTTCCGTGGTACGATTTTACTTTAAGCATTTTCTGCTGATATATTAGTTGACATTGGTAGTTCACATTCATTTATTTCTCGGGCGTTCCTAAGGGATATTGGTAGACTACCCACTCTTAGGTCCCAAAGATTGATGGTATCTCTGTCATTTGGGGATAAATTAGAAGTCACCCATGAGGTTAGATGATGCCCATTAGATTTCGGCAGCGTTATACTCCCGGTAGATTTGTTGGTTCTCGACATGATCGAGTTCGACATCATTCTTGGCATGGACTAGCTAACAGCGTATCATGCCACTATGGATTGCCAGACGAGGGTGGTTACATTCCATCCTCCTAACAAACCCTCGTGGGATTTCACTGGCATCAGAAACGATGGCATATCGACCATTTCTGCAATTCAGGCTCGGAAGCTTTTATCACACGGTTGTCAGGTTTTTCTATTATCATTAATCAGCACCGAGGATAGTGGTGACTCTCAAATCTAGGACATTCCTATCGTCCGAGAGTATCTGGATGTCTTTCCAGAGGAGTTACTGGGCCTGCCTCCCAGAAGACAAGTGGAGTTCACAATTGAGTTAATTTCGAGGACGACGCCGACATCGAAAGCTCCTTATCGTATGGCCTCGAAGGAGTTGGACGAGCTAAAGGTCCAGCTTCAGAAGCTTTTGGACAGAGGTTTTATCCGCCCTAGCGTATCTCCCTGGGGTTCTCCGGTTCTCTTCGTAAAGAAGAAAGACGGTTCGATGAAATTATGCATCGACTACAGATAGTTGAACGTCGTAACCATCAAGAATAAATATCCCCTGCCATGTATTAAGGACTTGTTTGATCAGATCAAAGGTACATCAGTGTATTCTAAGATTGATCTATGGTCTGGATATCATTAGCTAAGGGTCAGAGATTTAGACGTTCAGAAGACAGCGTTCCATACCAGATATGGTCACTATGAGTTTTTGGTAATGTCATTTGGGTTTACCAATGCCCTGGCAGTATTCATGGACTTGATGAACTGTGAATTTATGGATTTCCTAGATTGGTTCGTCATTATCTTTATTGACGACATTCTGGTATATTCTCGTTTCGAAGAGGAACACGCCCAACATCTTCGCATTGTCCTGGATAGGCTTCGATAGAAGCAACTATATGCAAAGTTCAGTAAATGCGCATTCTAGTTACCCTCAGTCGGTTTTCTAGGACATGTGGTTTCTAGCAAAGACATTTTAGTTGACCCTCAGAAGATCGAGGCTGTCACTAGTTGGGAGCATCCGAAATCGATTCAAAAGGTTCACAGTTTCTTGGACTTAGCCGGATATTACAGACGATTCGTTGAGGGTTTTTCAAGCATTGCTATGCCGTTGACATGCCTTACCAGGAAGGGCGTGAAGTTCATGTGGTCAGAGGCCTGCGAGACCAACTTTCAGGAGTTGAAGAAGAGACTGGTGTCAACACCGATTCTGTTATTGCCATCAGGGGATGACGATTTCGTCCATTATACCGATGCGTCTCTCTAGGGTTTAGGCGCAGTACTGATGCAGCATGACAGGGTGGTCTCTTATGCTTCTCGCCAGTTGAAAGAGCATGAGAAAAACTACCCAGTACATGATCTAGAGTTAGCTGCTATTATCTTTGCCTTGAAGATTTGGAGGCATCATTTGTATGGTGTTACATTTGAGATTCTCACTGATCATAAGAGTCTCAAATATCTATTTGCACAGAAGGAACTCAATCTCTGACAGAGGAAATGGATGGAGTTTCTGAAGGATTATGACTGTACCATTAGCTACCACCCAGGGAAAACCAATGTGGTTGCTGATGCACTTAGCTGGAAATCCCGAGGGACTTAGCTTGCTATCGAGTTTTAGTCATGGATTTGATTCAGGGTTTCTCCGAGTTGGGCCTTGAGGAGCAGGGACTGACAGAGTAAGACATTCTTGTTACCATGGTTGCTCAGTCATCTATCAGGGCGAGAGTCCGAGAGGCTCAGGCCGTTGATCAACACTTACAGTTCATTGGCAGCCAGATGACCTCTGGACAGCAGACTGAGTTCACCCGAGATGATGAGGGTATTATTTATTTTTGGGGCAGACTATGCGTACCTCAGACTCACCCGGTCATGGAGGAGTTACTCCAGTAGGCTCATCGCTCTCGATTTGCGATCCACCCAGGCGGAACTCGCATGTATCGAGATTTAATGCGTTTGTATTGGTGGAACGACATGAAGAAAGACATCGCACATTTTGTAGCTAGATGTCTAGTTTGTCAACAGGTGAAGGCTGAGCACCAGAGACCAGTCGGACTACTTCAGAGGATTCCTATTACCGAGTGGAAGTGGGATCATATTACCATGGATTTTGTGGTGGGTCTGCCTAGGACACGTCAAGGCCATGACGCGATTTGGGTAGTCGTTGACCGATTAACCAAATCCGCACACTTCTTAGTGATTCGGAAGACCGACTCTCTTGATCGTTTAGCAGAGTTATATTGTTGAGAGATCATCATATTGCATGGTGTTCCTTTGAGCATTATATCAGATAGAGATCCCCGGTTCACATCCCAGTTCTAGCAGAGTCTGCAGCAGGCCTTGGGCACACAACTCCATTTTAGTACAACACTCCATCTGCAGATAGATGGACAATCTGAGTAGACCATTTAGACTCTAGAGGACTTACTGAGGTCTTGCGTTATGGATTTCGGGGGCAATTGGGAGGACCACTTGCCATTAGTAGAATTTGCCTACAAAAACAACTATCATTCGACTATCCAAATGGCACTGTTTGAAGCATTGTATGGTAGACAGTGTCGGACACCCACCCTCTGGGAGGAGGTTGGAGAGGCCCAGTTGCTAGCCCCAGAGAGCTCAGCGTGAGGTAGAGTTGGTCCGTATTATCAGACAAAGGATGACAGAGGCGTAGGATCGTCAGAAGAGTTATGTCAAATGGAGACGGAGACCTCTGGAGTTCTCTATGGGTGACCATGTATTCTTGCAAGTCTCACCCATGAAAGGGGTGAAGAGATTTGGCCTCTGTAGTAAGCTAGCTCCAAGGTACATTGGTCCTTTCGAGATTTTAGAGAGGATCGGAGCAGTTGTTTACTGCCTAGCGCTACCACCGTCCTTGGCTGGTATTCATGATGTGTTTCATGTGTCCATGCTGAGGAAGTATGTGCTAGACCCTACATATATTCTGTCAGATGTGTCAGGTTCCATTCAACCTGATGCTACTTATGAAGAGGTTCCGATATGGATTCTGGATCACAAAGAATGATAGTTGCGGAATAAGATTGTGCGACTTGTTAAAGTCGGGTGGAGTCACCACATCAATGAGGAGGCTACTTGGGAGCTTGAGGAAAAGATCAGAGCTCAATACCCCCACCTGTTTACTTAAGGTACGTGAAATATACTTTCAGTACTTGTGTTATTTGAGTGTGCTATCTCTTACTCATTATACATTTGAGTGGGAAATTTGGGGATCAAATTTTTATTAGTGGGGGAGAATGTTAAATACGGAAATTTAAAATACTAAATTAAATGGCCAAAATTTAGGAAAATAATCCTAGGAATTATTTTGGGATTTTTGGAGAATTTTAGAAATTTTTTTGGAATTAAACAGGATTTGTACGAGATGTTTATGGGGATAATTAAATTAATGAGGGATTAATAAAAACCTAACCTAGGTTTAATTCTTATATAAAGGGGTAATCCGGTTTATTTTAGGACCGATCCAAGTTTTCCCCGCCGCGCTCGATTTCTTCCTCGCGATCTCCTCTCCGCAACTTCTCCCCTCGCGACTTGTTCCCTTGCGATCTCCTCTCCGCCGACACCTTCTTCCTCGCGATGCCCTCTACTTGTGCCGCATCTCCGATTCTTGGTCGGCTCTTCCCTCTCCTCTGCAAGTGGTGACCGACTACTCTCCACGGTGACTACGAACACGCCGATAAGGTTGAATTTTCCGATAAACAGCTCGGTTTTTCCCTTGTTTCCATAATGTCTAGTGTTTCTAGGGATTGTTGTGGTCAAGGGGGGTGTTGGTGTCGATTTATGAGTTAGGGCAGCGGATGGTGTGAGTGTTCCGACGAACCAAGCGGATTGGGGGAGTTCCTTCGGTGGAGTTTTTGGCCGACTGTGTTGGAGGTTGTGCAGGGCCGTGAGATTTTGGATGGTTGCTGTGTGATTGGAGGGGTGAATTAGGTTTGAGGAAAATGAAGAATTGATCTAGGATGCTGTTAAATTTCCTTGCTGCAATGGGGATGGTTGTGATTGGGTTTGATGTCAACGGTACGACTATAATTGGTATGTTGTTTCGGCTGTGGATGAGCGAGGAGGTTTTGTTGAGATATGGGTTGAGTTGTGGGTCAGAGCTTTGTATTTGGATGAGTGAATTGATCATAGTAGGTTGTGTGGGGGTGATGCTCTAATTATGTTGCGAATGAATCTATGTATGGGTTGCGAAGAGTGGTGATCGGGGTTTCTATCCGTGTTCGATCAAAAGATGTGAATACGGGATCAAAGTAGAATTTAATTAGTAAGTTGTCGTGTGCTTGGATTTGATGGTAATTATGTTATATGCAGGTTTTGGTCACGAGACAGGTCCACGGGCATAAAGACAGTTGATATTCTTCATAGCAAGCAGGTATCTTTGACTTATCTTCTTTAGATATTGTCATATTGCTGTGCATCATCTACTATAGCTAGTAATAGTTTTCTATGCTTTTTAGCTGTCCTGATATGTCACTACCTAGGACGTGTTGTAGCCTTTTCATATGCTTATTATATTGATGCTCTATCACTTTGATACTTGTCATTTGTTTTATTTGGCACTATAGTAGTGACATACCTTACATACTAGGCATTGAATGAATAATGAATATATCTTGCATGTGTACATAGACTTATGTACTTAGGTTATTTGACATGGGCTCTTATTGGTACATACCATAGGTAGCCATGGATTGATAGGTGTATCGTGCATTAGTGACATGCACCATCTTGCATTATTGCATGACTGGCGATCATTGGCTCATCGGTAGGAGGTTATACTACTTGGTAGTTGAGCCCATCGTCAGTCACATTATCTACACACACAACCATTCGTGGGTTAGTGGTATTTCAGGTGTGTGTGTAGCTGCTATGTTAGGGCTCCACGGTGGTCGCTTAGGATATTGGTATTGCGACGTGGTAGCAGACAGGGATCCCTATTTTGTCGTGAGACGAGGAGATGAGATGAGGTGATGTCCCCCATATACATATATGGGGTAGGAGGGGGATGGGGTAGGAGGGTGATACTCCGCCAGCATCCTATCCACTCAGTCACATAAGTGTAGTGACGGCAGAGTGCACAGTTGTCACATCCCTACCTACTCGGCCGACACACATGACATGTCGGTGGCTTGACTGGCGTCAGGGGTGACACAGATCATTGCATTATGTGCATACGTTTTTACTATATGCATTGGTTGTTGCACTTTTGGTTGTTATATATGATTGTCATGCACATACAGGAGGTATTATGTTGTTTGTTTTGGTGATTCTATATATGCTTGTGTGGATATATTTTATGTCAACTTAGGTGATTCTGGTATGTACAATTTTAGGTATGTATTTTTGTTGAGAAACTGTACCAGTATAATTATTATTACTACTTATAGTTTACTATGCATGACTGTTAGATATCCGCTGAGTTTTACTCACTTCGTTGATATCTCTTTTATTTTCAGGATGAAGCCTTTCGGAGGGTCCAGTTGCCAGTCCCCTGATCTGACGACTCCGTTATTTGGTTTTCAAGCTTCCGTATTTTTTTTATCTCTAGTACTCTATGTTTCAAACTTGTAGTATTTTATACTCGTGGTTGTTTGGTAGTATTTGATTATGTCCTTATGGACTTTTTATTCGATTTATTTTGGTTATGTGTGTGGTTGTGTAATTCTGCTCAGATGGCAGAAGAGGTGAGTCTAGTAGTTTTAGGCTTTGTATGTACTTTGAGTTGTTGGCCTGAGGTCATATACTATTTGCATTGTGTTTTATGTTCCGACCATGTTGGCTGATGTATAGTGGGTCGTATGGGTCTTGTATACAGGTTTCAATTGTCCGCAGTACAGGGGAGGTACTGTCTGATTTTCGAACAAGTATCTCCTCTCGGAGCGTGACAGTTAATGTATGGTAGAATAATTAACTCTTTTTTCTTATGACTAGGACACTCTATATCTGATTTGGTCAGATTTGACTTTAAGCCTATTATATTTGACTTATAAGTTGACTAAATTGTTGACTTATTATTTGACTAAACTGTTGACTTATATATTTGATTTAGAAGTTGAATAATCTTATATGACTTAGACAAATTATATTTGACTTATCTTATTTGATTACTTAACTTAGAAGCTCACTTATATTATACTTGACTTGCATCTTGTTTGATCTTAATTATCTTACTTGTTGACTATGCTATGCCTCTCTTTGACTTTTCTATCCAGTTAACTTTGATATTTTATTTGACTTGCAATGATAACTTAATTTGGAATGTCTAATCTTATATCAACTTGTTTAGATTCTAGTCTTACTTGCTCTCATTTATTTTATGATGATTAACTTGATATCATTTATAATTTGGTTTTTTTTTGCATGCATTGGGAAAGAATGCAAACTTTAAGAGTTTTTACTCCTTGTTTTTAATGTATGTAAAAAGGGAGAAAGTAAAAAATTTAAAGTTTAAAGTGTTATTTAATGGAGGGAAAGAATGCAAAATTTTTGGATCTATTAGAGAGTGCATTCATACTTAAAAGACATTTCATATTGGATTCACTATTTATGAATGATAATGATTTATTGTGATAGTCAAATTGTTATTATAAGAGCATAGAGTAAAATATATAGTAATAAATCTTATTATATACATTGATAACATAATACCATTGCATCGTTTATTTGTATTGTGGTATTTTCAATTGATTATGTGAAGTCAAAATAGATTTACAAATTTGCTCACAAAATGCTTGTGACGCCCCGAGGGAGTCCCCGCCAGACAAAAATTCGACAGCATCTCTCCTGTATAGATGACAATATCAATTTTCATACAAGGATTACACGACCACTATACATCGGTCAACACGACCGGAATCCAAACATCACACGCAGATAATAAAATAGGCCTCAGGCCAACAATCAAGGTAAACCAAAGTCTACATTAACTAGACTTACCCCTTCTTCCATCTGGGCAGGAATACTCAACCAAAACCAAACAAAATAAGATCTGAATAAAGGTCCAAAAGGACACCAAAAATCCACAAGTACATAAATCCACTCCATTCCTAAACATATCTTCTAATCAAAATATCTAACACCACAAATCAAATAACGAATAAAACTATCACGATGAGAGAAGTTTGACAGCTGGACTCTCCTGACAGCTTCATTCTGAAATAGATATAAATCAACGGGGTAAGTTCAAAGAACTCAGCGGATATGGTCGATATGCAAAGTAAGATATAGCTAACAATAAGAAATAGGCCTCATGCCAGTACAGTCTCACATATAGGGTATGCAAGAAAGAAATACAAAAGGATTGTACTTACCTAAATCTCCTACCCTGATATAAGAGCATGTGTCATACTATAAGAGATAAAGTCATCACCATATACAAATATGAATCCTGTATGCATGACAATCATATGCAACATCCAAGGCATCAATAAAAATGCAGCAAACACAATACAAATGCTATCCATGCAAAATGCATGCCGTGCAAATGACATGATCACCCCTGATGTCAGTCAGCCGCTTCACACGCGATGGTGAAGTCGAGTGGGTAGGGCTATGACAACTGTGCACTTTGCCATCACTGCTCCTGAGTGACCGAGTGGACAGGATACTGTCGGAGTACACCTATCCTCCTGCCCCAAACAGAGTGGGGGAGCTAAGCTCTCATCTCCCGGTGTCATAGACCAGAGGAGGGATCCCTGTCCGCTACCACGCTGCTTCATCGCTACCCATGAGCGGACCAGCAGAGCCTGACAGAGCAACTGCACACACCCTCCTGATGTACCACTAACCCATGAGTGGCAGTGTGTGCAGACCATATAACTGGCTGTGGACTCAACTATAAAGGAATCTCGTCCAGCCAGCATGCAATCATGCAAGATGGTGCATGATACTAAAGCATGTAAATCCAACTAAAATTCATAGCCGAATAAGTACATATCCATGATCTGTGTAAAACAGGAAAGATATAATCATACTGATCAAATGCATGTATCAAGTAGGCACGAAAACATACTTGGCATATAAACATGAAAATTATTGCATGCTATCCTAACTAGCATATCAACAATGACTATATCTAAAAGATAAGTCAAAATACCCGCCTGATATAATGTTCGAAATCATAAACTCTTCGCACCCGTAGACCTGTCTCGTGACCGAAACCTGCATAAAATATAATTACCATCAAATCCAAGCGCACAAAAAATGATTGAATAGAATCCTACATCGACCTCATATCTGATCCACTAGATTGATTTAGTTATCCTATTTAACCTAATCAATCCTCCATATATAATTACAGAATCGATCAACATCACACCGAAATCAACAACCCAGCCAACTATAGATCACTAAGAACTAACTCACACCCAAATCATATAACCAAAGTACATACAACCACTGTCAATAACATGTAATTAAATTAAAATCATCTTGTATGGAATCCAACCAATCAATCACAGCTCCACAACAACTCACCAACAATACATCACAAATATACCTCCAATTTCAGTCGACATCAACACATCCACCAATTCCCAAACAAAACCTCACAATCAAGACCCAACCTCCAAACTCCTGGCTGTGCATAGTCGGTGCAGCCGGGCACAGCTGGCACCTTACCAATCCACAGGCCAAAACTCATCGGCAGACCCCATAAATCAACCATTAACTAATGAAGGGAAAGTGATAGATCGAAATCTACCTATGCTAAGGGTCCACCGTCGATCTTCCTGCCCTAATCCGCCCTATTCCTCTGTTCCCCGCAGAAATCACATGCCCCAAACACTCAACCTCGTTCAATTGAGGAAAAACAGGGCTTACCTTTCTCCGACAGAACACACGAAGGGAGACTCGAACACGGGGAAGATGTTTCTGACAAGCCTCATGTCATCGGAGTTCAAGCAGGCGTCGAGAACCTCCCAGTCCCTCTCCGTCCTCAAGAAATCCGGTGGTACACACGTGAGCGCTACCGAGGAACCCTCCGGTGGTCGAAGGGGCTCGTTCGCCGCAGAGAAAGGGGAACGACTGGGCAAGGAGAAATGGAAGCGCCGGGCCGCCGATCGTATGGCGCCATCGCCAGAGGAGAAGGATGAGGGACGGTGGCTTGGCCGCCGGCGCTTGCGGCTTGGCGAGAAGCAGCAGAGAGTGGGTGCGTGCAGAGAAGGCGACGACAGAGTCGTCGGTGTGGCCGCAGTCGCGAGGAGAAGAAGAAACCGAACGGAAGAGGGCGTTGGGCGCGGAGGGGAAAGAAAAATCGGGGAAATTCGGAAGTTAAAAACCTAGATTTATAACCTAGGTTAATTAACCCCATTAACTAGTCTAAACAAGCCCCTTTAAAAGTCTGTTTTTCTTATCCCCGTAATTATCTCGTACATGCCCCGTTTAAATCCAAAAAAATTCCTAAAATTCCCTAAAAATTTCCAGAATAATTCCCAGGTTTATTTTTCTTAAATTTTGTCCATAAAATTTATATTTTAAATCTTCCGTATTTAACAATGCTAGCCTAAAGGTCAAGTACACTAACTCTCAAGAATAATGCAAGTAAAATCCATAATTAGAATCACAAAGTGGTGACCCAACTATCATGATTGAAAAGACACTTAGAATGGGATAAGTAAATTACAAGTAAAGTCACTTGGAAGTAATAGTCCAACTAATTATTGGGATAGAAAAGATGTAGCATACAAAATTGATGTTAAACAAACTAAGCTCTCTTAGTGATTTTTATATACATCAACTAGGGTATGGCAAAGTACAGTAGAATGCTCTTAAATATGAGATTATCTATGTAAGAATAAAGTATGTTTAATTCAGATTAAATTGTTTATAAATCAAGTGGTTCCCCAAGGTAACACATACAATAGTAAGAATCTAAAAAAATGTCTAGGATAATTATTGTATAGGCATGATTTTCTTGATTTATATTAATTGTTGAATAGTTTCAGATATCATAAATTAATCATGCACTTTATCAAAGGTCCAAAACTAAAAGTTATTTATCCCAATACAATACACTATAAAAATACATTAATATAGCGACGAAATTTGACAACTGATGCGGCGAGGAAAATTTGCCTTACCCCCTTTCGATGCGACGAAGGCACGAAGGGAGCTTTTGGGGGGTTCTCACAGGCCGCAACAGTAAAAGGATGTAGAAGACGAAGTCAGGAAGCGCAAAATCCACACAGACAGTGGAAACGGGAACACAAGATATAACGTGGTTCGGAATGAGTATTCCTACTCCACGGAGGTGAGCTCTCTCACCGGGGACAATGCTCAAGCACTTTCCACTATGGATGTCCTCCTTTACGGAAAGGAAACTTCCCGAGGTGGAGGAGAAAACCTCTTACAGTTTAGTTACAAATACAAGAAAGAGTACGTGCGACTCAAGATCAGGGTCGCTGCTCTTCTTCTCCGGCGAAGTGATGACAGCTCTCCGCCTTCTCCTCCTCAAGGCTTCGCTTTCGTGGTCCGATGGAATGATTGCGGATCCCCTTCCTCTCTCTTCCTCTTCTCTTTATCCTCCTTCTCCGATCCTCACTATCTCGGGTGGTCCCCATCAGACACGTGGTCACCAAGGCGTCCACGAGAATAATTATGTGTCCGAGGGGCGAAGGCTCCTCGGAATATTATGTGGGGACCTCTCTTTCTGTTACATGCCACCTCCTCACCCATATTCCAGTGAACTAGGTTAGCCTGTCCCCCTCAACCATCTACTTCTGGCGAAACTAACTTAGGTTTATAGCCCATGGGTAGCATAGCCTTCTAGGATTATTTGGCCGGACCGATTCTCATCCGTCCCATTGGCCTTCTAGGCTTATGTGGCCGAACCGATTCTTATCCGCCCTGTTTGCCTTCTAGGCTTATTTGTCCGAACCGATTCTTATCCGCCCCGTTGGACTTCTAGGCTTATTTGACTGGACCGATTCTTATCCGCCCCGTTTGCCTTCTAGACTTATTTGGCCGAACGATTCTTATCCGCCCCGTTGGCCTTCTCGGCTTATGTGGCCTGACCGATTCTGGCCTATTTCCCAACGAAATACCCTCACTAACTTTCCCGTACCAATTATTTCAGGCACTTGCGCCTGACCCGTTCCTCTCTTTTTCTTCCACTGAACCCTCTAATTGATTCGGGTAGCGCCTTGCCCATGAGCTCTTCATAAAGAAGAGGTAATGACGGTATCATTAGTCAACCCCCAAAAATAGTCAAGCGAAGTTATAAGCTTGACTTTCCAACTATATAAGGTTTCTACTTCATCCCTGGTTTTACTAATTCAAATTTACTCCTTTCGTAAAGCTTTTCCGCATATACTTGAGGCGACCTAATGCGCCCATGGGCCCCGCTTTTCCTTTTTCTCTCCTATAATCGAATCGTCACAAAAACCCTATATAAACCTCCGCCTTTTTTTTTTAGGTATTACTTAGTGTGCCCAACAATACCGTCCCTTCAACTTCTTCTCTTCTGCGACTTTCACCGGCGGCGTTCCAGCGACCCAACCCTCTCCTTCTTATACGTTCCTCTTCTCACCCTCCAAGTAAGTGCTCTGTCCTGCTTTATACCTATGGCCCCTAAGACCATCCCTTCCCTTGCGTGGTATGAGCATACCATAACCCAACTAGACCTTGACCACTATTTCTGCAATCTTAAGGACAGGTTCATAGACTCTTCCTTAAAATGCTGCTTTACAACCAAGATGCACCGACCAAATCGTCCTCCTCCTGGTCTGACTTGCTTCTTCTCTGAACAGTTTCTTAACGGCCTATCCCTACCAGCACTGGCTATCTATTTAGACCTTTTAGACTTCTATAGACTACCCTTGAACCAATTCACCCCCAACTCTTTTCGGATTCTGTCGGGAGCACATATAGTGTTTCAACACCTAAACCTCTCCTTAACCCCTGAAATATTCCATTGCTTTTTTCAATTGAAATCTTCTAAGGCAGGTCTTTTTTATCTATCTAGCCACCCAGACTGCCAATTCTTAGTGAACCTGCCTACTTCCCATAAGGGATGGAAAGAATTATACTTTTTTGTACATCTTCCGTCATCTTTACCTTATTCCGATACCTGGAAGGTAGACCTTCCCGAGCTACCTTCCTTCCGGGAAATGAGGACCAAATGTCCTTTCCTAGAAGTTTATAGAATATTAGGAGAGTCACACTACTGTTCAAATCATCTGATAAAGACCCCCCCTTTTAAGCCACTTTGGACTATCCCCTTTACCTTCGACGACCTCGGTTGCTGTAGGTAGGATGATACTTGCCTAGCAATATAATTTTCTTCCTACATTATTCATCTTTCTCACCTATACATTTTGTAGATAATCTAATGCAGGAAGCTTTGGTAGAAAGAGAGGCTATTGAGGCTGCCAAGAAGAAGAAGGCTTCCACCAAGAGAGGTAAATCAGTAGCAGCTCCTTCATCTCCTCGGAAGAAACTGTGGCTTGCTAAGAAAGGAGCCCCAAGTTCATCCACTCTTCCCCCCTCTTCTTCTGATCGGGCCGGTTCGCGATCTCTAACCATTTATGAACCGAGAAGAGGAGACAGTACCTTATCCGTCCCCTCTTCATCTCCTCAAGGAGGTGACTCTCCCTCCCATTCTCTCCATTCATCCCCTTCTGCACATAATTCACCCTTATCTTCTTGTACCGAGTCCCTTTCTGCTCCTATTTCCTCCGACACACTTGCTTCTCCCACCCCTCTTCAGCGCATCAGACCCACACTTCCCTCCGAAGGAGAGGATCTTCCCCTTCCCATTCCCCCGAAGTCCATATTGGGGTCCTTGCTGAAGATTCGTCATCTTTCGGAGGTAAAATTCTTCAACCAATCGGGCGTACAAGGCCCTTGTGAACAAGTGAGCAAATTGTTGGTTGAGGTATTTACTATCTCTTTCTCCTCTTTACTATAAGTCCCTATGTGTCAGCATATACTGATGTTGCTTTCCTTCTTCTAGGCCTCATCCCAGCACGACAAAATGGTAGTCCAACTGGCTCAGTTCCAGTCCAGTGTAGAGACCCGCCACTTCGCCTCTATAACGCAACAGAAAAAGCTCGTCCGGCAATTAAGCGAGAGAGAGGTGAAGGAAGCTGACCTGAGGGGTCAATGTGAAGATGCGATGACATAATTGGCCCTGGTCCAGAGCAAAAAGGAGGAGCTACAACGCAAAAATGAAGAACTCGAACAGCGAATCTTCTTCCAATCCAGTGAATTACAGCAGGTAGAGATCCTTGCCCATGAATTAAAGGAATATAAGGGGCATCTTGGGGACGCTATGATCCAAGCCGCCGATTCTTCGAGTACTATCGAACAACTCTAGGAAGAACGCCGACTACTTCGACTGGAGCGCCAAGCCTGGGAAGCCACCAGAAAATCTTGCATCGAGAAGTGTCAAGAACTCTCCTCTCTGATGGCGGCTCTTCCTCAAACTCTATCGGTAACAGCACGACAACAGTCTGCTCTTCAGAAAGAACACTCCGAAGCCCTGTCAACTTTGGGACGACAAGCTATAAAAGCAGCAATCGAGAGGGATGCCTTGGCAACCCAACTAACGGAGAGCCAAATCCAACTAGCTAAATGTCAGGACCGGCTGAAGGAGCAGGAAGCTGATCTCAAAAGCCGATATGTCAAGAAGGGGGTAGATCTTTTCATCTTAGGCTTTGATGGGTCTTCGGCTCAAAACGCCGAACGAGGATACCCGCCCCCTGATACGGACACCAGCTACTTAAATCCTGTAGATGCCCTAGCCAAGTGTCCTCCTGAACTATTTGAATTGTAACTCCCAACATTCTCTTCCTTGTAATGACTTTTTCCTTAATGCTAAAAAGTAAATTTGGTCAACATAGCTTTTTGTTATTATCCTTGCATGTCTCCTTGCGGGTCAGAAATTCTGAACCAATTTTAAGCTTTCCTCTTTTTATACTGTCATTTCTTTTCTCGTGTCGTATGGCGCAATCATCGAGTTGGTTTGGGGACTTACTTGGAAGGTCTCGAATGATATTATTCATATCCGACCCAATTTTGGTTCGACCAACACTTTAAATGACTTTCGCCTATTGATCTTCCCTATCCCTCTTACTGCTTCGGAAATGATATCAGTCTCTTCATCTTCTTCCCCTTCCCAAGAACTTCTGCCGTCGCTTTCCTTCCACTATAAATCATCTCCCTCCATGTCTTCGTCCTTCTATCTCACTCTTATAGCTTCAGCGGGGCACCCCATCGAGATTTCTTCAGAATCAGAATCTTTCGAGCTAGAAGACTGGTTTTCCGAAGACATTGAAGATTCGGAGACCCGCTCGACCGCCACCTCTGCTTTTCGCCCCCTTCCTTTTCCGCCTCACAATCCAGCTCCAACCCCTCCTACAGAGAGGTCTTTTCGTGTACCATTTCACTCGTTCCGCAATAGGGTGTGGAACCCTCCTTTAACATGGGAATACACAGTAGGAGATCCCCGGGCCACCGCAGAACTTCCCCCACTCCCACCAGCTGTGACCTTCCTCCCAGTCTCCCCGGTGAGAGTTCATCCTCCTCCTTTCGATGAAGGTCCATCAGCAATACCTCCCGCTCAAGGCGAGCGCTTCAGGGTCATCTTGGCGCCTTCCCCCTCCAAGGAGACCTCTCACGCTTCATCTGTTAAAAGTAATCAGAGAAAATCTTCATAGATTAAGCTGATGTAATTATTTTAAATATGTTAATAAAAATGGAGGAGGAGATTTATATTCGCTTTTGTCGTTTTCCTGTATAAGTAAAATTTCTATCCTTAGAAAGACTGTAATACGGCCTGAACATACTTTCTTTTACTATCTCCCTGGGGATTCGGACCCCTTTACTTATAATTACTGTACCAGCGACCCTTCACCTACTGTCTTTGCGCTTCCCCTTCTTTACTGGCATTTATTATCCCTATTTCTTCTGCAAATAAATGCGCTCTTCTCCTTCATCGCTATAAAGACTTCCAACCCTTACCATATAGCTTCCATCTTTTCCCTTTCCTTCCCTTCGCCATGGACAGAATATCTGAACAGGGTAACAGTTCCTCCTCTGCTGAAGAAAAGATTGACGATCGCCGCTATATAGCTAATCTAGAGGAGCAAGTGAGGTACTTGCAGCAACGGCTGAGGGAAGCTTCCGCCAGTAACCGCTCTTTGCGTCAGCAACTGGTCGGGTCCCAAAAGGAGCTATCCAAGCAAATCTTCCTGCAGCAGTCTTACCTTCGACAATTACTGTGCCAACCCCAGCCGCGCAAAGAGACTCCGTCGGTTCTTCCCAATAAAAAACTGTAATACCCTACATATATATAAGGGTTTTCTTTTGCTATTTCCTCTTTGTGAAGGAATTAGAATATGTAATTTTCCCGAATCAATGAACTTCTCCCGCTTGTCTTCTTCTTCCTATATTTCTTAAATCATACCTCATTGTGCCTTCCTCATATCAACACAAAATAATATACAGCGGAGGGAAGTGTAAAATGACTTCAGCTCTTCTGCCCCTTTACCCTACCGGGGATATAACAATATAAAGTCACTAAATGAGCCAACTCTACTGCTCTACTGCTACATGGGAATAAAATAATACAAAGTTAAATAATGACTTCAACTTCTTCCGTTTTGCGGGGATAAACATGATAGATAACTGAGGAAATCTCAGTTCTTCCGTTCCGCCACCACACGAGGATAAAATAATATAAATTTGAATAATAAGTTCAACTTCTTCCGCTTCGCGGGGATAAAACTGATGTATAACCGAGGATATCTAGGTTCTTCCGTTCCGCCACTGCACGGGGATTTCTTCCGCTTCGCGGGGATAAAAATGATGTATAACCGAGGAAATCTCAGTTCTTCCGTTCCACCACCACACGGGGATTTCTTCCGCTTCGCGGGAATAAAAGTGATGTATAACTGAGGAAATCTCAGTTCTTCCGTTCCACCACTACACGGAGATTTCTTCCGCTTCGCGGGGATAAAAATGATGTATAACCGAGGAAATCTTGGTTCTTTCGTTCTACCACCACATGGGGATTTCTTCCGCTTCGCGGGGATAAAAATGATGTACAACCGAGGAAATCTCGGTTCTTCCGTTCCACCACCACACGGGGCTTTCTTCCGCTTCGCGGGGATAAAAATGATGTATAACCGAGGAAATCTCGGTTCTTCCGTTCCACCACCACACGGGGATTTCTTCCGCTTTGCGGGGATAAAAATGATGTATAATCGAGGAAATCTCGGTTCTTCCGTTCCACCACCACACGGGGATTTCTTCCGCTTCGCGGGGATAAAAATGATGTATAACCGAGAAAATCAATCTCGGTTCTTCCGTTCCACCACCACACGGGGATTTCTTCCGCTTCGCGGGGATAAAAATGATGTATAACCGAGGAAATCTCGATTCTTCTGTTCCACCACCACACGGGGATTTCTTCCGCTTTGCGGAGATAAAAATGATGTATAACCGAGGAAATCTCGGTTCTTCCGTTCCACCACCACACGAGGATTTCTTCCACTTCGCGGGGATAAAAATGATGTATAACCGAGAAAATCTTGGTTCTTCCGTTCCACGACCACACGGGGATTTCTTCTGCTTCGCGGGGATAAAAATGATGTATAATCGAGGAAATCTCGGTTCTTCTGTTCCACCACCACACGGGGATTTCTTCCGCTTTGCGGGGATAAAAATGATGTATAACCGAGGAAATCTCGGTTCTTCCGTTCCACCATCATACGGGAATAAAATAATATGTAGTTCTTAAAGGCCTTCGGCATAAAGATTGTGATGTTTTCACACCACTGTTCTTCCTATCTTCATCCTTCTTATGAAAGCGAGGGCTTCAACACATAATGGGTCATCTGCAGAATAAATCCTCGTTTTACTTCCACTGAGGGCCTCCTTTTCCATAAACGAGGAGCCCAATAATCATTATGAGCCCATTCTTCTCCCTTTTTATAGGGGATTCTTCGTCTTCCCTTTTATTACCTTCATTCCTTACGCCTTTTCATCTTCTTCGTCTTCGTGTGTTCCTCTTTCCGCCGCCATCCTCCGTTGCCTCAATTCCCCATTTCGGCACCTCCCTTCTTCATTCTGAGACCATCAAGATGCATTCCACTTTCTTCCAAGAAATATCAAGCCGTTACTCACATCTCAAGCGAGGCGAGGGTCAGCCGTCAGCTTCATCCTCCTCCTTACCTTCTCCTATTGCCATCACTCCTGCTCCGTCTCGCCTTTCTCCTTCGCCTCCGCCCGAAACCCTCATTACCTCCGTGCCAGAGGAAGCCGGAATAACCAGCTCCTCCTCTCTTCCTCTGTCACTTACAAACCCTAACTCCCTTACTTTTTCCCCATCCGCCATAAGTGCTCGGAAGACACCTTCTCCTTCATCCCACTCTAAAGATGAATCCATGGAAGGCATGCTTCCATGTCAGCCAACAATAGATGCTTGCACATCCTTACCTTCTTTTTCCCCTGAATGCAACTCCACTTTTGAACCTATGGTGATTGACAATTCTTCATTGCCTAACTCCCCTTCTGCCTCTCGCCTGAAGAGCCCTTCACCTCCTATCGACACTAGCTCACGTCCTTCTACTTCCTGCCTTCCCATCGAAGGCTCCTCCTGCCCCATGCTCATCTTATCATCTTCTCCGGACTCCTTGCCAAATAAATTCCTGTCCGCCACTTCTGATGTGACCTCTTCTCCGCTAATCGCAGTACATCTTTCACCTTCTGCTTTTGATTTTCTGCCCCCGACTTCGCTCCCAAGGAACCTTCCGATTAGTGCTCCTCCTTCTTCCCCTTTCGAAACCCCATTTCAACCTATAGATACCAACCCCATTCTTCTCCTGATGAGCGAACCTTTACATTCGGGGTCGTTTTTCCCTTCTTCTTCCCATTCTCCTCGGGGTCTTCGGATCTTGAATTTAGAGGAACTGATCCCCCGCATGGAAGGCCTGTGCCACGCCCTCGACTTGGTATGTTTTTCTAATCAACTCTTCTAATTTTTCTTACTGAATAACTTCTTTTCAATAATCGGCGTACATGCCCTAACCAACTACCAAGAGTTGGACCGCTCTCTACACCAACATCGAGCTCAGTTTCTGGAATCGGAACGGCGACATCGGGAGGATTTAGCGACTGCCCAACATCGGGAACAACTCCTATCGCAACAACTGCAATTATGTCAGGAGCAATTGGCAGGAGCTCACCACCAAATTCAAAAAGATGCCAATACCATCGCAGCCTTACAAGAACAACAGCGAGCAGGTGTGAAATCACCTTTACTACAGCGGGAGGTTCAGCCGACCCATCTTGACAAGGAGTCTTCCTCTTCTCAAGAATTGACCCGCCTTTGAGAACAGGTAGCAGAACTCCTTCACGGGAAGCAACAGGACTCAGACACCATTACTCGACTCCAGGTTCAATATCAGAAAGCGGAGGATAAAATAGGGGACCTCCGCACTCGCCTGTGCAAGGAGGTACAAGAAAACTCCTCTCTCATAAATTTTAGGGCTCATGCTCACGCCCATCTACGCAGGTAGGAAACCTCCCTCCAGAGGTTACAGGACTCAGACACCATTACTCGACTCCAGGTTCAATATCAGAAAGCGGAGGATAAAATAGGGGACCTCCGCACTCGCCTGTGCAAGGAGGTACAAGAAAACTCCTCTCTCATAAATTTTAGGGCTCATGCTCACGCCCATCTACGCAGGTAGGAAACCTCCCTCCAGAGGTTAGGCGCTGAGCTGACCCGCACCAGATCCTACTCTGAGGCGGTGGAGGGAATTTCGACCTCGATGCGCCAGAATATGATGGACATGACAACCCTTGTCCAGTAAGATCAATCCTCCCGAGCCGATGATATTTCCACCCTAGCCGATGCTATTATGGAGGTGTCCCGACGCTATGTTGACGTACGCCGAAACCTTCAAGAGCAACAAGAGAAATGTCGTAGGCTTTATCGGGATCGAAGCCCTGATCGTCCGAACCGCCAGGAGCGACTATCATCCTGTTGTGCGCCACTTATCAAGACGGGTTTAATGAAGCGGTCCGGCAATACGCTGATCAAGGATTTCCTCCCCCGACATATCCTACTTTCTCTTTAAATTGGGAAGCCGGCTTTTGGCGCTATCCCGCTGACAGGTTTAAGTTATAGCTTGATGTATTATCTCGGAATAGCACTTTCTTTCCATCCTCTTCTCTTTTTCAAAGTTTATTAGAAATACTGTATCGTGATTGTGAATGGCTCATTAATCAAATTTGGGTTCCTTTTGCATCTTACTAATACAATCAAGTTAGGAAGTAAACCCCTTCGGGAGTCCCACAATTCCTCTTCTTCTATCCCCCACTTCTCATACAGTGTGAAAAAGTTTTAAATGAATGGCATTCCAAGGTCGTGGAAGTTCCTTGCCCTGGCCATCTTTCAGATAATATGCTGACCCTGTTACGCGGCGCGTTACTTCATAGGGTTCTTCCCAGTTTGGAGCTAACTTTCCAGGGTCTCCAGCGGGATTAACTTTACGCAAAACCCAATCCCCCTCCTGAAATCTTCGAGGCATCACCTTCTTATTAAAGGCTTGCTGCACTCTCTGCTTGTAAAACTCTGCTCGCCTCCATGCCGTCTCCCGCTTTTCTTCCACCAAGTCCAACTCAGTGCTTCGGATAAGTTGGTTCTGCTCCAGTTCGTACACCTCTATCCGAGCGCTACTTAAAAGGGCCTCAACCGGAATAACAACTTCTGTCCCATATACTAAACTGAAAGGAGTCTCTTTCCTTGCAGTTTTTGGTGTGGTTCGATAGGCCCACAAGATTCCGGGCAATTCTTCCACCCAATTCCCCCTTTGACTTCCCAATTTAGTCTTCAACCCTTGAATGAGAATTCTATTAGTGACTTTAACTTGACCATTAGCTTGAGGGTGGGCTACTGAAGTAAAAGCTTGCTGAATGTTGAGACTTTGGCACCATTCTTTAATCTTTTTACCTTGGAACTGACGTCCATTATCACTAACTATCCTCCGAGGAATACCATATCGACAGACAATATTCTTCCACAAGAATTGTATTACAACATTCTCGGTAATTTTGGCCAGGGGCTCTGCTTCCACCCATTTAGAGAAGTAATCCACAGCCACCAATAAAAATTTCTTCTATAAAGGTGCCACTGACATCAGACCCACTATATCCATTCCCCACTGATCAAAAGGACATGAAGCGACCACAACTTTCATTAATTCAGCCGGCCGTTTGGACCGGTTGCTATGCTTTTGACAAGTTGGGCAAGTTTGCACTATGCGAGTGGCATCCTGTTGGAGAGTAGGCCAAAAATATCCTGCTAACAGGACCTTCCTTGCTAAAGCTCTCCCTCCTAGATGATTACTGCAACAGCCTTCATGAATCTTCCGGAGTACCCATTCAGCATTCTCACTTCCTAAGCATTTTAATAAGGGTCGTCTGAAAGATGTCTTGTATAAGTCTCCATTTAAGAGGGTGAACCGCCTAGCTCGGCACATTAAAGCAGATGCCGCTCCTTTTTCTTCAGGGACCTTCCCATGCTGTAAATAAGCTATGATGTCAGTCCTCCAATCAGGAATTAGGTTTGGTTCGGGTAGGCTTCCTCCACATTGCATATCGCTAGGGAAGTAGGGATTTCCACATGGACCGTTTCCAATGATTTCACTCCTTCCATAGTACTAGCCACCCGAGCCAATTCATTTGCCTTCCCGTTATTCTCCCTTGGGATTTGCTTCAAGAGGACTTGCTGAAACTGAACTTTTTCTTTCTCAAAAGCTTTCAAGTACTTGTGCAGCCTTTCCTCCCAAACCGCAAAAGAACCTTGAAGTTGTGATATCACCAGCTGGGAATCCGAATGAATTACAATTGAAGAAACCCCCACCGCCTTAGCAACCTGCAATCCTGCTAGAATGGCTTCATATTCCGCCTCATTATTGGATGCCCGATATCCCAGGTGTATGGCTATGCGGTTCTCCTCCTTATCAGGGGAAATTAACAAAACACCGACACCGCTGCCCGTAGATCCTAAAGAACCGTCTATGAATATGTTCCATGCATCCGATCCTTCCTCTTTTGTCGACGGACCATCTTCAGGGCCACAAGGTACCTCCGCTAGAAAATCAGCGAGAGCTTGGGCCTTGATAACCGTTCGAGGTTAGTAGTGAATATCATATTCGCTTAATTCTACCACCCATTTGGCCAATATTCCGGAGAAATTGGGCTTAGTGATGACCTTGCCCAATTCGCTGTGAGTTAGAACAGTGATGGGATGAGCCAAAAAGTATGGCCTCAATTTGCGGGCGGTCAACACTAGAATATATGCCAACTTCTCTAGCTCTGTATAACGGAATTCAGCCCCCTTCAGAATATAGCTGGTATAATAAATAGGCTGTTGGTGAGAGCCTTCTTGTTTCAATAAAACCGAGCTAATAGCTCCCTCTGAGACGGCCAAATACATCCATAATGGTTCTCCGGCCACTGGTTTGGCTAGCAGTGGGAGTCCAGCCAAATATTTCTTTAACTCATGGAAAGCCTGCTCACATTGATCATCCCACTGAAATTTAGTAGCCTTATGCAGAATCTTGAAGAAAGGAAGCCCTTTGTCTGCCGATCTGGCTATGAATCGGGATAAAGAAACAATCCTGCCCACCCACTTCTAGGTCTCTCGCAGGTTAGTGGGTGATTTCATGTTGCACAACGCCTGCACCTTCTCAGGGTTGGCTTGCAACCCCTTCTCAGTTACTATGTACCCCAAGAACTTGCCGCTTTTTACCCCAAACAGGCATTTGCTAGGGTTTAGCTTCATATTAAACTGTCTTAATGTAGTGAAGGTTTCATTTAAATCCTTGACTAAATTCCGAGTGGTCTTTGATTTGACCAAGATGTCATCCACATAGACTTCCACATTTTTCTCTTTCTGCTCCACAAAAATCTTGTCCATGAGGCGCTGATAGGTGGCCCCTGCATTCTTTAATCCGAATGACATCACCACATAGGCGTATAACCCTCCTGTCGTCACAAAGCTAACCCTCTTTTGATCTTCTTTGGCCAAAGGTATTTGATGGTATCCTTGGTATGCATCCATTAGGGACACCACTTCATATCCTATAGTGGAATCTACTAACTGATCAATACGAGGCAAGGGGTATCAGTCTTTAGGGCACGCTTTATTCAAATCACGGAAATCGATACACATCCTCCACTGCCCAGAAGGCTTGGGGACCAAGACTACATTGGAAACCCACTCGGGAAACTGGATTTCCCTTACATGACCCGCCTTTAGTAGTTTTTCCACCTCTTCAGCTATGACCTTGTCCTTCTCCGGTCCAAAATATCGCCGCTTCTGTTGAACAGGTCAAGCTCCTCTGGTTATATTGAGATGGTGTTCAGCCACGCGAGGGTCGATCCCGGTGAGATCATGCACATCTCCCGTAAAGATGTCTTCATTCTCCCGCAAGCAGGCCACCAGCTCCTCCTTGGCTTCCAGCTGCTGCGCCACTCGTGTGGCCTTTCCTGGAGCGATTTCCACCAGCTCTCCTTCCTCTATTTTGTCGGCTTTGGGGGGGATTCCTCCAAGACACAGATATCAGAAATGATGATAGCTTTGCCTTTGAGATCATTGGTTCGGGCCTTCTTCTGGTCATCTCGAACCATTTGTACATAACAGCTACGGGCGGCCTTCTGTTCCCCTCGTACTTCTCCCACCAGCGGTCCAATGGGGAATTTCAACTTCTGGTGGTACGGGGAAGCAACCGCCTGAAAGATAGTAAGGAAAGGATGACCAAGAATAGCATTATAAGTGGACGGAGCATCCACAATGAGGAAAGGTATAATATTGGTTTTCTGGATGGGCTTTACGCCCATAGTTAGGGGCAGCGAAATCTGCCCGGTAGGGTGGACCACATGCCCTGCGAACCCAAAGAGGGGTGTAGCCACATCTTCTAGCTGGGAATTTCCCAGCTGCATCTGTCCAAAAGCCTCCTGAAAAAGGATATTAACAGAGCTTCTCGAGTCGACCAACACCCTAGCCACTTCATAATTGGCTAGGGATATTCGGATAACTAAGGCATCCGTGTGGGGCAGGAGGACACCTTATAGAACTTCTGGCCCGAATGAAATGGGCGGTGCAGTCTGTATAGTCTGGTTAGTGATAATGGCCAAATTCTCCATGAGACGGGCATATGACTTCCGCGCCCGGTTGGAGTCCCCATCAGTAGGTCCTCCGGCTATAACATGGATAACCCCCCGTGTGAGAGCGTTATTTAGATTGGATGAGGGGCCTTCACCTGATGGGCCTTCTTGAGAAACAACCTCCTGGGACGGCGTTTGGGGGAAAGTGACTTGAGGTTGTTGGTTATACGGCCCTGGATGGGTTACATCGGGTCAGGGGCCTCGCCGTGCTGGTCCTCCCGTCTGGAACCGCAATTGCGGATATGCGGTTCGGAGACGATCCAGTTCCTCCTGTAACTTGAAGCATCGACCACTAGCGTGGACATATTCCTTATGATATTGGCAGAAGAATGGGGCCGGGGGGGGGGGGTTACGTGGGATTCCCCTATATCCTAAGGGTCGTTGCAGCAGACACTGTTGATCATAGAATTCCATCTCCCGCTCCTTCCAAGTCCTTGCAGGAGGAAGTGCTTCAGTGGTCATAATTTGTAATGGCGGTACAGGACGAGCGCCCTGTAACAATGGCCAAGGCCTAGGAGCCTCCTGTCGAAAGGGTCGCACATAACCTCGACGAGGGGTACTTGAGGGGCAGCGGGACGAGTTCTTTCGATCGGGACTGCTGCGACAGCACGTTCAGGTCTCCGCACTTGCAGTCCTTCCTCTTCGCGGATGAATTGTTCCGCACGACTTAACAGCTCCTCATAGTTATTGGCAGGTTGCCTCAAGAGGGAGCTGAGGAAGGGGCCTTCATTCAGTCCGTGCAGAATGGCGACTCTGAAAGATTCTATTCTGGCAGAAGAAATACCCCTAGCTGCAGAGGTAAACCGGTGAAGATACCCTCTGAGCGATTCCGAGGACCCTTGCATGATGTGCATCAAGATAGAGGCGTCAGACTTATACACCTTGCAACTGGCGAACTCCTGGTTGAACATCCCCCGAAAATCAGCAAAACCAGTGATGGATCCCAGAGGCAAAGTATTAAACCATTTTTGTGCCGAGCCAGTTAAGGTGGTCCGGAAACTCGATTCGAGGGCATCAGATAACAAAGGAGCGAGGTCGCTCCCGAACTGCAATAGGTGCTCTTCGAGATCCGTTGAGCCATCATACTTATCTATCTGAGGATTCCGGAAATAGGATGGGGGGACTTCAGAGAGGATGTCCATGGTAAAGGGACTGAGCTCATAAACTTCTGGAGGTCTGGTCGATTGGCTTTCGCCCTGTTCTTCCCTTCGAGTTTGGGTTAAGGGCATAGTGTTCTGAGGTGCTCTTCCCCCAAGTCCTTCTCCAGGCACTACTTCCACATTGATGGCGGTACGAGATGGAGGAGGCATTTCTGGGGGTGGGCCTCGGGAAGAAGGTTCACCGGAGTGAGGATGTAGATATCCGGTCCTTCTCCTTTCTCTAGCAAGGGCCTCAGAATAGCTGCCCATCGTGGCCTTCAACTGTGATGGTAGGGATGATGGGCGCTCTCAGGCGAGGCAGCTGGTCATGTATCTCTTCCGGTTGCATCTCGACGTCCAGCTCAATGTTCCCACAGACGGTGCCAACTGATGCGGCGAGGAAAATTCGCCTTACCCCCTTTTGATGCGACGAAGGCACGAAGGGAGCTTTTGGGGGGTTCTCACAGGCTGCAACAGTAAAAGGATGTAGAAGACGAAGTCAGGAAGCGCAAAACACACACAGACAGCAGAAACGGGAACACAAGATATAATGTGGTTCGGAATGAGTATTCCTACTCCATGGAGGTGAGCTCTCTCACCAGGGACAATGCCCAAGCACTTTCCACTATGAATGTCCTCCTTTACGGAAAGGAAACTTCCCGAGGTGGAGGAGAAAACCTCTTACAGTTTAGTTACAAATACAAGAATGAGTACGTACGACTCAAGATCAGGGTCGCTGCTCTTCTTCTCAGGCGAAGTGATGACAGCTCTCCTCCTTCTCCTCCTGCGTCTTCGTTTCGTGTATGATGGAATGATTGCGGATCCCCTTCTCTCTCTCTTCCTCTTCTCTTTTATCCTCCTTCTCTGATCCCTCACTATCTCGCGGGTGGTCCCCATCGTACACGTGACCACCGCGTCCACCTGGAGAATAATTCTGTTACAGGTCCGAGGGGCGAAGGCTCCTCGGAATATTATGTGGGGACCTCTCTTTCTGTTACATGTCACCTCCTCACCCATATTTCAGTGAACTAGGTTAGCCTGTCCCCCTCAACCATCTACTTCTGGCGAAACTAACTTAGGTTTATAGCCCATGGGTAGCATAGCCTTCTAGGCTTATTTGGCCGGACCGATTCTCATCCGCCCCGTTGGCCTTCTAGGCTTATGTGGCCGAACCGATTCTTATCCGCCCCGTTTGCCTTCTAGGCTTATTTGGCCGAACCGATTCTTATCCGCCCCATTGGCCTTCTAGGCTTATTTGGCCGGACCGATTCTTATCCGCCCCGTTGGTCTTCTAGGCTTATGTGGCCGAACCGATTCTGGCCTATTTCTCAACGAAATACCCTCACTAACTTTCCTGTACCAATTATTTCAGGCGCTTGCGCCCGACCCATTCCTCTCTTTTTCTTCCACTAAACCCTCTAATTGGTTCGGGTAGCGCCTTGCTCATGAGCTCTTCATAAAGAAGAGGTAATGGCGGTATCAACAACGAAAATAATTTGTTGCAAATTTACAACAAAATTTGTGATAAATTTCAAATTTCGTCGCAAATTAGTACAAAATTTTCAACAAAAATTTTTTTGTTGCAAACTTATTTATATTTGTAACAAATTAAATTTCGTCACAAATATTATCGCAGTTTTGCAACGAATTTGATTTTTTATCTCAAGTTTACAATGAAAAATCAAATTTGTTGCAAAATTTTGCAACGAATCACGCATTCGTTG
Organism: Wurfbainia villosa; assembly: GCA_025175895.1. Lineage (NCBI taxonomy): Eukaryota > Viridiplantae > Streptophyta > Magnoliopsida > Zingiberales > Zingiberaceae > Wurfbainia > Wurfbainia villosa. The sequence continues at coordinate 4,142,309 of CM045992.1, forward strand.
CAAAATTTTGCAACGGATCATGAATTCCTAGCAAATTTGCAACAGATCATGAATTCGTTGCAAAAATTTTGATAAATTTAGTAACGAAAGATTTTCATCAAACATTTTTAATTATTTGGCAAAAAAAATAATGGCGAGAGAACTTTGCGACGAATTTAATATTCATCGCTAATTTGGCAAAGAATTTAATTTTCGTCATCAATTTTGTGATGAAAAATGAAATTCATCCCAGAATATTGCGACGAAATATAAATTCGTCGTTGAATTTGCAACGATTTAATAATTCGTTGCAAATTTTTGGGACGAATATTAAATTCGTCGCAAAATTGGTGATGAATATTTGATTTATCGCCAAATTCCTAATTATTAACTCCATCCCTTTCCCTTTGCCTTTCCTTTTCTCACACTCAGATCAATCCTCTCCGGGTACGCATCTCTCCCTCTCCTCTTTCCTGCTCTTCCACTGTTGGCCGGAGGAGATCCGGCGTCAGTGCACGACCGACAGGTGTTGCGCAAACTCGCGGTAGGCCTACCATCGCATGAGCTCGTGGCAAGCCTATCGCCGTGTGAGCTCGCGACTGCTTGCTGCGAGCACGCATCGTGCTCACGACGGTCGACCGTGAGCATGATGCTTGCAGCGGTGAGCACGCCACTTGCAGTGGAGGCTTGTCGCGAGCTCGCGGCAGGGGCGACACCCTCGCCACGCGATCGACGCACGACAGGGGACGCCCCTGTCGTGTCCTTGCACAGCAAGGGCGATGCCCTTACCACTCTGTTGTTCCTTGTCTCACTTCATTCGCGCAACCAATGACTCTGTGACGCCAACGTCCTTTCTGTGTCATTCATGCGATTAGGATCGACGACTTTATCTCACTGATGACCTATCTTGGTCGTTCACTCAGCTGGAGCATTGTTTTAGGCGCGTGGGTAGTTCATTGTCATCATGGATCGTGCACAACTATTATGTCAACCTTGGATCGCGCACAAAACGTCAATATGTTATTCAAATTATATAATGTGCAATATAAATACAAAATTAATAATATTTTTCATAGGCTTATTGTACTTTGTCCTTCAGGTGATCTGCATGTTTGTAAAGTCTTCTACTATGAGTTCATCCGTTGTTTCTACCAGGGCAGATATATTGTATATTCAAAAATTTATAGCATTATCATTCTATAATATATATAATTAATGTTTAATTTTTATGTATTTCTTCCCCGGAGATTCATTGTTGTTTTTTTCCTTTACATTACTTTTTTTAGGTTTCAAATTTTATGATATAATAAGCACCTATGTTGATCCACATATTTACAGGATGTCATCAGTCTTTGAGAAGATGACCAACAGTTTCTTATAAATTACATTTTATTTTCTTCGCTCAATTTGCATCGCTATCTATATATGATATCTTAACTTCTCCGGTTGAACTCTCGCCTTCAACTTTCCTCTGGCTTAGACTCGGAATCATATTTAGTAACATGACATGAAGAGGATTTGTCAAAATTATTCTAACTTCTTGTGTCATTCAGGACACAAGAGTCACTTCAGGATGATACAAGAAGTTAGAACAATTTTGGCAGATTCTCTTCATGTCTTATTACTAGACATGATTCCGAATCTAAGCAAAAGGAAAGTCGAAGGCGAGAGTTCAACTAGAGAAGTTAAGATATCACATATATATATAGTGATAAAAATCGAGCGAAGAAAAAAATATAAGTTATAAGGCGTCAGAGAATTTTTTTAATATATTAGTAGATTATTTCACCGTCCAGTACTTCAGATAAAATATGATAAGTTTTTCCTTATTATTCATTATACATCCGATGAAGATGCAATTTTTTTACTTTATTATTCTAATAATTATGATTGATAGTTTCGACGTGGCGGTTATAGATGGAATAGTAATGCAAGAATACTCTCTTCTTCTGCTTCAACCCCTGTATCGTCTGATTCACTTGCAGGATATGTATCTTCGGCCCATTCTCTAGCTACAGGATCTCCTTCTCCAGTTGCCGGATCTTTTAGTTCTCCAACTGCAAGATCTCCGGCCTTCTCCAGTTGCAGGATCTTCGATTCTCCAGCTGCAGGATCTTCTTCTCCAGTTGCAGGATTAATTGTTGAGAGAGAAGATATGCAAGATGAAAGATACGCGAGAGCTGATGATGGTAGCTAGTTATGTTTTAATTTTATACCTAAACGTTTCTTGATTTGTTACATTCGATATTTTTGTATTATAAGTTTCATACGATGAATGATTTATTATTTGTATTGATGAATTATTTTGAATGATTAGATGTATTTATCAAGTTTGATATGTGAATTTTTATATATTGTTAGATATATTTGGAGTAAAATTTGTAAAAACAAGTAAAAATAGTAAATTATATAATAGTTTTTATAATATTTTAAATTTGTGACAAAAAAAAGATTCGTCGCAAATTTAGAGATAAACAAAATTCGTCGCTAATTTGGCGACGAAAATATAATTTTATTGCAAAATCTACAACATCAGTCAACTGAAAATATCCACCAATCGCCTGATGACTCATGACCATTATCAGTCGATTGATCATCAGGATCAATCATCTAATTTATTGTATAGCACTTTATAGAATCTCTCGTGGTCGACTGCCCAGTCGACCGATATACTGTAGCACCTTACATAATCTCTCGTAGCCGACTGAGCAGTCGACTGATGGTATTCTTCAGTCGACTGATCTTGAATATTTTGCAATTAAAATTCAATTTGTGACAAATTTTGCGACAAAATTTATTTTCGTTGCAAAGTTTTTATGAAAATATGACAAATAAAATTATTAGTCTTTTGCGACGAAGTGTATTTTTGTCGCAGATTTGACGATGAAAATATTTTTTCGCCATAGATTTGGCGATGAAAATATTTTTTCGTTGCCAAATTCTACGACGAGTTATTTTTGTTACCTTTTTTATCGCTAATTAGCAATAAATTTTGCGACGAAATTTTTATTCATTGTAATTTTTGCAAAGAATTCATTGCAAAATTTGATGACGAATTATTAACAACGAAAAATTTTTTGTTGCAAAAAAATTTGCAATGAATTTTTATTCAAAATTTGTTGTAAAATTCATTGTCAAATCCTATTATTTTTGCAGTGATAGCTTCTTCTTGAAACTTTGTTATCAAACTCTCTTATTAAGTTTAAATGCATTAATTTTCCTTCACATGCATCATCATTAAAAAATTAATTTTATAACCAATTAATTGAGTAAAAATTATTATTCGAGAATGGAAAATTATTACACATGAACGATCCATTTGGCAAGTAGATTATTATAAAATTAATTTTTTAAATGAATAAAAATTAATATTTGAAAATAAGCTAGTCAAGAGGCAAGAGCTAAAGAAAAATTGTACCTAGCTATGTCAATAGTTTAATCCAAGTCAATATGTGACTAAACGAGTGAAAGTGATTGAATACGAGTATAAACTATAAATGGAAGCCCGTGCATGAATACATAGGTGCAATAAGCAAGCCAATAGAAACACAAAAGTGCATAATCACATGGGGCGTGCACGACAACACCTTGCATACACAATAGAAGCAATCAACCCCAAGGCCTCCTTTTCATGCTTTTCCTACATAATTGTGTACTAAAAGAACACATCTATTTCTCGGGTGTCTCTTGGAGGCTTGCCCTTTTGTATCTACTATCATTCAAGAATGTTTAGCTTGCCCTTTTGCATCTATTATCATTCAAGAATCTCAAACATTCCTCTTTATTTGAGTTGTAAGCATTCTCATGTTCCCTAAGTTCAAGAGTTCTTGAGGTATTAGAGCTTTGCTACATCTTACCTTTAGAGTATTCCTACTTTGAGGCGAGTGGTTAGTATCTTAGAACACAATTGTCATCAACTATTTCAAGGTGAGCCATGTCATTTTAGGCTTGACTTGGTCCACATGTTTGATTGGATTATAGCTAGGTGCTCGGCTCATAAGTCGAATCAAGTATGGTCCAATCTAAGGTAATATTGAGCACAACATGAACTCGAGTTAGCCTATACGATGAGAAAGAGGAAGTGCAATTTCCATATAAAAATTTAGAAAATGGTTAAAGTACCATTATTTTAAACAAAAATGACTTGTCTAGAAGTATTTTGATCTATAATTATCAAATTTACCCAAAATTACAAAGAAAGTCTTAATATTTTCCTATAAATAGTCCTAAACCTAGCTCTCATCTCTCATCCAAACAACTCGCATTCTTATTTCTCAACTCTTATTCATTTATCCCTCGCTCTTTCAACTTGCATCCTCTCTAATTTTCTTACTAATCTTTCTATTTTTATTATTTTATTAGTTATTATATAATAGTAGTCTCCTTAATCCACATAATTTCGCATAAGAGTACCACATAATTCTGCATGAAATTTAATATTTTTGTACTCAAGATGTAATATCCATAGTTTATTAAATGTGTAATAATGGTGGTATTAATATTTTAATTAATAAAATTTGAGATTTTAATTTTTTAAAAATATTTTTTATTTTTTATTTTCAAAAGATTAATATTTTTATTCATTATTATTTAAAATTTTTAATTACCTTTTGAACAAGAGAGTCAATTGAGCAAAGGCTATGTCGAATGATCGACGATAACATCATGAGTCATACCTAGCATGACTTGTAATGAGTCATATTTACCCAATCCAATATGACACCTAAATGGGTTGACCATGTTAGTGTTATCCCCAAATCATTTTATTCATTTTGACACTTCTAACTATAAACACTTGAGTGGGGGCGACTATTGGATAATTAATCCATCGTTGGACTTATATATGAAATAATTATATATTGTGGGTTGTCATATTAGATTAACTCAATTAAAAGTGATCAACTAATATTTTAAATATTTAAGCTTTAATATTTCTAACAGAGTATGACCATTTAATATGTAAAGACCTAATGAGTAATTTCTATTTTTATAATGAGCTAAAGTAAAAAAAAAATACTAAAAAGATAATAGAAAAGTTATCCCTATAAATAAGGGGGTATGATCCTTTGGTCACACAAGTCATTTTTGTATTCTCTTTTGAATTTTATTGTCGGAGAGAGTGCTAAGAGAATTTTTGAAAAGGTCTCTCAAGAAATCATATTAATCTAGAAGGTCAAGAACACAACTCTAAAAGGGTATTAATTGTTATGGATTCAGGTACACTTCTGTATATTTATTTATCAATTCCTATTGATTAAATATGAACGATCTAAGACTTGTATATGATGATTTTCAACGCAAGGATAACTTTGTTCTAATAATGATATCAGAGTTTTTATGTTTGATCAATAAGAATTATATTTAGAGGTTAAGAGAAATCATTTTTATTCTTAACTCAATCTGTTTTCTAATGAAGATTCTATTAAACAAAAATAAGATTAAGATTCTATTAGATAAAATCAACATGACTTAGTTTCTAGGATTCAGAGTTTTAACTGATTTTTTAGCATATATGAAATTTATAATTTTTTAATATTTCTCAAAATTAAGAATTATATTGTAACTTCTAATTTTTATTGGATTCTCAAAAAAACTAAAAACCCTAAAAGAAATTGATGAATTCATGTACACAGTTGTGATTTGTTAGAATCAATCAACTGATACATTAGGTGTAGTAGACTAATGTGCATGAGTTGTGTTGACTATCTCATTTTACAGCTATGCATGAATTGAGCATAATATATTTAGTAGTCACGTTGAACAGTCAATTGATGTGAACAAATCGACTACGGTAACTTCAATAGTCAATTAGAGTACTCAACTGTTCATGTATCAACCAACTACTAGTGAAAAGACAATTGACTATTGATGATTCAAAAATATAATTTGAATATTTGACATGTATATATATTTTGAGATAAACTAATTGAAGCAACCTACCATCTAAGTGGCCCTTTTTGTGGAAACTAATTTATTTTAAAATATAAAAGTTGTGTATTTGCAACTTATGTAAGTATTTAACTGACCCAAAGAAAGGTTGGTACTTAATAAAATTACAAATACACTAATGGTAATAAATACGTGATGATTATTTAGTTTTACATCTAAGCAATAAATTAATCCAAAGAAAGGTTTATTATTTGATATGTTTTTATTGTCAATGTTTAATTACTACACTAAGATATCACTAGTAATTAATATTTTTTCCCCAAGATGAAATATTAATGGATTAATCAGCATCTTGAAATGAGTTTATCTTTATTTGAATTTATTATTATTGTGCTTATTGTGACACTTTTGTACGCATGTTGTCTGTTTGTTAGTCTCTTTAAGTCGTCAATAATCCTATTAATATAATTGTCAACATCAATTCCATTCGTATGTTAAATGGCACTAACTTCAAATCATGGCAAGAGAATCTCTTAATAGTTTTTAGAGTTATGAATCTTGACCATACATTAAGAACTTATTCTTCTCCATCTCATATGGATAAAAGTAACTCTGATGAAAAGAGAGAGATGGAAAAGTAAGAGAAATCAAACTACATGGTCTAGCAATCATGAAGAAAGTCATTCTAAAAGCATTTGAGGGCACACCTAAGGCTAAGGGGTTCCTAGTTGAAATTGAAAAAAGGTTTGCCAAAAATAAAAAGGTTGAAATATGTACACTCTTGACAAGTCTAATTTCAATGAAATAGAAGAGTAAAGGCAATATTAGGAAGTATATCATTGGAGATGTCCCATCTTGCTTCCAAATTAAAAGCACTTAAGTTAGAACTCATAGAGGACTTGTTAGTGCATCTAGTTTTGATATCTCTTCAATCATAGTTTAACTAATTTAAGATGAGCTATAATTGTCAAAAAAAGAGAATTGATCTCTTAATGAGCTCATCCACATTGTGTTCAAGAAGAAGAAAGGTTGAAACAAGATAAGTTTGAAAGTATTCAACTAACCTCAACCCATAAGAATAGAAAGAAGAATAAAAAAAGTGAAGAAAAAAGATGTAGAAGATACAAATATAGTTCCTCAAAAGAAATGGCCAAAGTAGTCGGATGTACTAAAAGATAAAGGTTATCATTTCTACGAAGTTAAGGGGCATTTAAAAAGCAATGCACCAACTCTCATGCTTTTTAATTTAGTTTATTCTAATATTAATTTAACTTTAGTACCTACATACACTTGATAGATTTTTATGCAATAACTCAGGTTAATGTGTCTATGTAGGATTGCCTCCACTATCAAAAGTCAAGTGATAGTGCACGATACATCTATGTGGGCGACGATAAGATAGTTCAAGTTGACGCAATTGAAAATTTTATATTATTATTAAAGACTGATTTTTATTTAAATTTTGTTGAAACACTTATTATACCGTCTATTAGACAAAAATTTGTTTTTTTTATTTCTATTTGAACAAATTTGATTATTCTTATTCATTTAGGAATAGAATATTTAGTTTGTTTCGTAATTCAAAATTGGTTGAAACCAATTCTTTATCTATTTATGTTAATATTTATTTGATTGATGTCATTGTTTTATTTAATTAATCCCTATAACTAAGTGCACGAGGTGTAAAGAGAAAACTAACCAATGAGAATTCAGCTATATTATGGCATATCTCCAGATGGAGAATAGACCAACTTATATCAGCCAAAATTCTAAACTCTTTGGATTTTATCAATTTAGATGACTGTATTAATTGTAGAAAAGGAAAACAAATAAATAAAAGAATACTTGAATCCAAAAGGATCTCAAACATCTTAAAACTTATACATACAAATATTTATGGCCATCCCCTAGAGCTACTTGGAATTATCAACAATATTTTATAATATTCATAGATGATTTTCATGATATGACTATCTATATCTCATTCTTGAAAAGTTAGAGTCACTAGACATGTTCAAAAATTATGCGAAAGAAGTTGAAAATTGTAACTGTAGCATCACTGCAGCATTATCCCACATGTTGCCACGCTGCACTTCGTGCAGTGATGTTGTAGCGGAACACCTCCTTTAAAAGGGAGTGACGTCCAAGGCCTAGGGTTGGATGAACAATATGAGGGTTGTGCTACTGTGAGGATTGCCAGAGAGAAGTTTCTTTGTGTGTGAGTCGTCGTTAGGTTGTCGAAGAGAACAGGGAGATCAGAGAATACCAAGGCACGGCTGAAACTTGGCTCGTAGAAGAGGATGATCTTTTCGACGTGATCGATCCTCGGACGGTGAGCAGAATCGTCATCCCTACAGTGACAGGAAGCGTGAAGATTCTGACGATCGTTGTAAGATTTATTTACAATCAAACATTTTAATTTTTTAGGTATTTAAATTAGTATAAACAGATGCAATAACACCAACTTTGGTATCATAGCCAGGTTGGTTCGCATCTGTTCGAATTTCTACCTGTAAAAATCACTGTTCATCGTGAAAGTAAGTCGCGAGAACAAAGAACAGTGATTTTGTTGAGTGGTTCCCGAGCAGTTCCACGGTGGGAACAGTTTCTTTGAAAAAGTGCTCGGGAGAACATTCCCCTGGTGGGAACAGTTCCCTGGGGATAGTTCTGGAAACTGCTTCCCGAGCAATTTCATACCGGTCTGGTTGATAGACCAATTGAGTTTTCCGAATAGTTCCCTGGAGGAAACAGTTCCATGGTGGGAAACTGCTTCCCGAGCAGTTCCAGACTGGTCTGATTTATAGACCGGTTGGAATTTCAGAATAGTTTCCTGGTGGGAACAATCCCCTGGGAATAGTCCCCTGGTGGGAATAGTTACTTCCCAAGCAATTCCCGAGAGTGCTCTGGATTTCAGACCGGGTCTGGATTAAAAAGTGCTTGGGTGAACAATTTCCTAAAGGGAATAGTTCCCTGGTGAGAATAGTTCCTTGGGAAAAGTTCCGGATACAACTTCCCGAACAATTCCCGAGAGTGATCGGGATTTCGCATACCGAGAATGCAGACGATCTGGATTAAAAGCGATCAAGATTTGACGGCGAGAATGCACTTTGGATTGAAAACTACTCGGGATTTCAGACTGGTCTGAAGTATAGACTGGTTGAAATTTCAAACCAGTCTGACTTACTGACCGGTTGAAATTTCAGACCGGTTTGGATTACAAACCGATTGAGCAGTTCCTGAAAGTGCTCAGAAAATTACACCGGTCTTGAAACTAGATCGGTTGGGCTTTTATATGAATATCAAATCGGTCTGTATGCAGGTAAGAATGTCCATCTGGTATGAATTTCAGACCGGTCTGAATTTCAGACCGATCTATTTTACAGACCAGTCAGATTGACAGACCGGTTAAAATTTTAGAATGGTCTAGAATTTTTTCAGACTGGTCTAGAATTTTGTCAGATCGGTCTGGAATTCAAGAAACCAGTCTGGAATTCGTCAAACCGGTCTGGAATTCGTCAAACCGATATGGAATTTCAGAAAGTGGTCTGGAATTTCGACAAACCAGTTTGGAAGGATGTCAAACAGATCTGGATTGATGTCAAACCGGTCTGGATTTTTTATAGAACCCTATAATGCTCAGCTAGCAAAGAGTGCTTGGCCAACATTAAAAGAGGTCGGGGTCCATAGTAAGAGCTCGACCAGAGGGCTAGTTCTACTGTTGGTCAACATAGGTTGACAAAGTTGATAAGAGCTCGGTCGCATTTCGCTTCTTTGTTTCGGTCGCTTGTGCATGGCGATCCTGTCTCACGTCCCCGGATTAAAATTTCATTAATTAAAACTAATTCGAACGGAGATGGATTACCCAAGCAACCGATTCATCATCGTGCTATTCGATTTGAGCGGTCGCTTGAACAAACTTGTTATTCAAGCAACCTAACTCATTTCCTCGATTAGCCACGGAATAGATGATGAACGGATCATCAGTTTTTGTGTTTATCATTGGGGTCCATGTCAATCAATAACATGCAAAATACAAAAGAACAAGATTTAACATTAAACAAGATTATACCTCTTGTTTTATCTCTTGATCTTCTATTGTATTTCTATTCTCTTCTTGGACGTCGTGTGGGCGACGATCTTCCAAGAATTGAAGCCTCCTAGATCACGTATCTTCCCTTCCTTGCTCACTCCGAACAAAGGAAGAAAATCCTCCCTTCTTCTCCTTGCTTGTGTCGACCACCAAGCACCAAGTCCTTAGTGTCCACCGGCCCTAAGGAGAGGGAGAAAGAGGAGCCGACCAAGAGCAAAGGATGAAATGGCTAATACCTAGCCGTCGTTGCCGCCGACCAAAAGAGAAGCCAAACCTTAGGTTGTCGCCTCCCAAAAGAGAAGCCAAACCCTAGGTTGCCGCCGCCCCAAAAGAGAAGCCAAACCCTAGCACAACTCTTATCTTTTTCCGCCCAAGCCTCTCCACCTCCTTATATAGATCTAGGCTTCATGAGGTATTTATAATAGGCTACAATAGGGACCATGAGGAGGAGTTGGATCTTGGCCACCCAATGGATTCGAACCACATATAACCTGATCCATTAATGATGATCCATTCTACTAGAGGATCATCATTGATCTACCTCACCAACCCCCATAATTAAATATGAGCTCCATATATTATTTGTACAAAGTATCTCCCCATGTTTAAGATATCGAATGCCCATTAATTAATTAAATTACTGACAATTTAATTAATTAATATTTAACTCCATGAGTAGTACCACTCATCCTTATCATCATGTTGGACCAAGTCCACCTACAGGATTTACGTAATGAACTTTATGAGCTCCTCAAGGGAACATCATCATCCTAATATATAGGACACGGTTTCCTCCTATAATCAATGACACACCATATAAATAATATTATTTTCCAACTTACTAGGCTTATCGATTTAATATATAAATCTCGCCCATTGGTAAATCACAGAAATAAATACTAAGTACATGTGCCCGTTATTATATCAGGATTAAGAGCATGTATACCAAAATATTTGAGGTCCGATTCAATTATATAGTCAGTATAAATTGAATCACCTCTGAATCGGCCCTGCTCAATACACACAAAGTGTACTAGTGTAATTCTATGATCAAGATAAACAATTACCAAATTACATTACAACCATGCCAATGGTTTGTCCAAAACCATCTTGGTTGTGAGCCTTTACTTATACTCTACAAGGAACTGATAACATGATCTTCTGTGCGACACCACACACTATGTTATCTACAATGTAAAATATTAGACAATATGCATAAATATAAAATGCAAACAATGATTATGTTATTCTTATTTCAAAAGAAAGATGTTCATACAAAGACTAGCCTTTCAGTATACATCCCAACAACCTCCCACTTATACTAAAAGACTGCTGTCATCAAACTGCCATACATCTGATTTTCGTTCCCTCCACATGCCTATCTAAAGATCTCGCTGGAAAGACCTTAGTGAAAGGATCTGCTAGGTTATCCTCTGATGTAATTTTGTTGACAACAACTTCTCCTCGCTTTACGATCTCTCGTATCAGGTGGTACTTGCGCTCTATGTGTTTACTTGCCTTATGGGCTCGTGGTTCCTTCGAGTTTGTAACTGCACCACTGTTATCACAATAAATTGTGATAGTTCTGGGCAAATCAGGAATCACATCTAAGTCCATCAAGAAGTTCCTGAGCCATACAACTTCTTTGGCTGCCTCAGAGGCTGCCACATACTCAGCTTCCATGGTAGAGTCCGCCATGCATTTCTACTTGACACTCCTCTATATAATGGCTCCACCTCCCAAAGTGAACACAAAACCCGAGGTTGACTTACTGTTATCCCTATCTGATTGGAAGTCAGAATCTGTGTAACCCACAGGGAGTAATTGATATTCCTGATATACCAGCATATAATTCCTAGTCCTTCTCAGGTACTTCAATATATGCTTTACCGCAGTCCAATGTCCCTGTCCTAAATTACTTTGATATCTGCTAACCATGCCCACGGCAAAACAGATATTCAATCTCATACATAGCATACATGAGGCTTCCTACCGCCGAAGCATAAGGAACCGCCTTCATCTCCTCTATCTCCTTTGATGTTCTAGGACACATCTCTTTAGATAAAGGTACTCCATGCCGAAAAGGTAGAAAACCTTTCTTGGAGTTTTGCATGCTAAAACGAGCTAAAATAGTGTCTATGTATGAAGCTTGAGATAAGCTCAACATCCTTTTCTTGCGATCCCTTATAACCTTGATCCCAAGGATGTGTCCCACTTCTCCCAAGTCCTTCATATCAAATTGTTTGGATAACCATACCCTTACGTCTGATAACACTTTGACATTGTTGCCAACAAGCAAAATGTCATCTACGTATAGTACAAGAAATATCACTATATTTCCGTCACATCCCTTGTATACACAAGACTCATCTGGACTTTGAATAAATCCATATGACCGGATTACCTCATCAAAGTGGATGTTCCAAGATCTCGAAGCTTGCTTCAATCCATAAATGAACCGATTAACCTTGCACATAAGATGCTCTTTGCCCTTTGCAATGAATCCCTCTGGTTGCTCCATATAGATGTTTTCTTCAAGCCTTCCATTAAGGAAAGTTGTCTTGACATCCATCTGTCAAATCTCATAATCCATATGAGTAGCAATAGACAAGAGAATCCGGATAGACTTAAGCATGGCTACTGGCGAAAAGGTCTCCTCATAATCGATACCTTTTTTCTGAGTATACCCTTTCACAATAAGCCTTGCTTTGAAGGTCTCTACCTTCCCGTCTGATCCTCTCTTTCTTTTGTAGATCCACTTGCATCCAATGACTTTTACACTATTGGGTAGTTCTACTAGCTCCTAGACCTGATTTGAATCTATAGATTCTATCCCAGAATTCATCGCCCTTTGCCAAGATACCACATCTTTATCTTGGATTGCCTCGTCATATGTCCAAGGATCAGTTTCATATTCGCCAGATACCAAATCAGAAGATTCTCCCAAGAACATAAATCTATCAGGTTGTTTAACAACCCTCCCACTACGATGAGGTATCACCTGTGTATCCTCTGTGACACGCTGTGCAGTCATTTATGGTATGTCCTCTTGTACTGTTGGTACTGAAGTAGTGACTTCCCCTCTTAATTCCTCCAGAACAATCTTGCTCATGGGCTTGTAGTTCATCACATAGTCTTCCTCTAAAAATCGGGCATTCGTGCTAACGATCACCCTCTGATCTCTAAGACTATAGAACAAACCACCTTTCATTCCTCTATGATAGCCTACGAACAAGCGCACTTCTGTACGAGGTTCCAACTTACCAGCATCTCCCTTCAGCACATGTGCTGGACTACCCTAAATCCAAATATGTCTCAGACTAGGCTTTCGCCCATTTCACAATTCTGTGGGAGTAGAAGGTACTGATTTAGATGGTACCAAGTTCAGAATATACACTGTCGTTTCCAGAGCATACCCCTAGAATGAATCTGGTAACTCAGAATAACTCATCATCGATCTAACCATCTCCATAAGAGTCCTATTCCTTCGCTCTGCCACACCATTCTGTTGGGGTGTACCAGGTGCAAACAGTTGGGATTGAATCCCAGCCTTTGATAAGTAACTCCTAAACTCTCCCAAGAGGTACTCATCACCACGATCAGATCGTAGTGTCTTGATACTTTTACCTTGACGTTTCTCCACATCAGCCTTGAATTCTTTGAACCTGTCAAAACATTCAGACTTGTGGCGCATCAAGTAAATGTATCCATATCTTGAATAATCGTCTATAAAAGAGATAAAATATTCGAAACCACCTCTAGCCTGGATAGACATAGGACAACACAAATCAGAATGAACCAATTCCAACACATCTTTGGCTCTATACCCCTTGGCCTTAAAAGGCCTCTTGGTCATTTTACCTTCCAAGCAAGATTTGCAGGTTGGAAAATCTTCCACCACCAATGAACCAGAAAGTCCATCAACTATCAACCTTTGAATTCTACTCAGGTTAATATGACCTAACCTTAGATGCCAAAGATATGTTTGGTTCATTTTCGAAGGTTCTTTTCTCTTATTAGATTTAGAAGATGAGTTATTTATTTCTATTTGCATCATGGGAGTTTTTGGTTCAAGAGTGTATAAATTTCCTACCAATGCACCAGAACAGATAATCTCCCTATTCCTTTTTATAACAACTCTGTCATTAAAAGAAATAGAATACCTATCCATAAATAATTTAGAAACTAAAATCAAATTCTTTCTAAATGTAGGTATATAAAGGCAATTTCTCAGAACCAAAGTTTTATTTATATCAAAAGATAAATAAACATCTCCCACTGCAATAGCCGCCACCTTCATAACATTGCTTATGTAGACGATAATCTCTCCCTCAGCTAGTCGTTTGGTTTCCTGGAACCCCTGCAAAGAGTTGAAGACATGATCATTGACTCCTATATCTACACACCAGGTACCGATAGATAACACTGCTAAACATGTTTCAATGACTAAACTAAAAGATATACCTTTGTTCTATTTCCAATTAGGGCAGTCCGCCTTCCAATGTCCAGTCTACTTGCAAGTGAAGCACTTTCCTTTCAGCTTCTTCACTCCTGCTTGAGATCCTACGCCCATCAAGGGCAGTCGACTGATAACTGAAATATCAGAATTTCAGTTATCAGAAATGAAATTCGGAAAAGTGTAAGTAATTCTATGTATATTGAAAAATCATGAAAATTTATACATATATTACTTATGACCAAAACAATGGGTGAAAAATGTTAGAAAAATATTTTACCCCTAAAATATCGAAATTGATACAAAGTTCAAAAGTGAAGAAAAACTTCAATGTTTTAGCTCACTTTGTATCAACTTCATCAATGGTGATTGCTATCAAAAGATAGACTTCACCAAGGTTTTCTAAAAGGATTTTAAAATATTTTTGAAAACCTATATTGGATCATGTTCCTTGGGCTTAATGTACATGATTTGTATACAAGCTTTCCCAATGATCCATAATTAAGATGAGATGGGTTTTAGTTCATCTAGATGCAAAAACTATGCACCTTGAACTTAACTCATATCTTAACATCTCACATGTATCTAGGGTGTATAAATACACATACATGTCAAGTTAGATGTGAGATGTAAGTTTTGGTTTATAACTAAAGCCTCATGCATTTTCTAAGGCAACACTACTTGATTCCCTTATAAATGGGATTTCAAGTCATGTCATTATCCTTAACTCAATTTTAATCAAATTATATGCATGAATGATCATGGCATAAATGATAGCATAAATAAGCATGGTCAATGATCATGATGTCATGACATATGATATAATCTAAAAACACATGACATTAAACCTTAATCCTAAACATGATCTGACATATTAAATGATTAAAAATAAATATGATGTCATGACATGTTATATGTCAAACAAAGCATGACAAATAAAAGATATAGGTATAAGAATACTTAAATTTTAATATTAGTTGTCATTTGATATAGTTAAGTATATTTTGCCATATTACCCAAATTTCTCCCAAGTGTGTCAAAAACTCAAAATGACACACTGACCTCTAAACCTAAAATGTGCCAATTTAATTGATTTTTCATAATCTAAAAAAAATATTGACACATCCTAAAATCTTTTAGGATCATAAGATCAAACTTATTTCCAAGATACCCATAACCTTGGAAATGACCTAAAGTGTCATCTTCACCATGGTTAGGTTAACTACCCATCCATTTAAAGTTGACACACCTAAACCCATCTAGCGTGAATCGATCACGCTCTTAGGAACCCAAAACCTATTTGATCTCCTAGGATTTACTAGGTATTCCTTAGGGATATCCTCCCTAGATACCTTCCTAATAACCCTTCTAGGCTTATTAGCCTTGGTCATTGTGGTCTTGCCATTGTTAACTCTAGGGGTAACTCCCCTTGTAACCTTCTTAGTGGTCATCTTAGGTTTCTTCGAAACCCTAGCCACTAGGCACCTACCTTGGTCAACCTTAGGGACGACTTCACTATTGACCTTGACTTTCCTAGACCTAATTTGTGTTCCATAATCAAATGGAACACTATGATAAGTCACCTTTGGCTTAGAATTGTGACCCAAACCTTTTTTGCCCTTGGTTGACTCTTGTCTCCTATGCCCTAGGCCTTGACTCTTGGACCTAGACTCTTGACTTTGACCATTTGACCCTTTTATTTGGTTTTCCATAATCTTAAGGGTCTTCTCAAGTTTTTCAAGCCTTGACCTCAAGGCTTGATTCTCTAATTCTAGTTTCTCTAATTTTGTGGGCCCATTGTTTCTATGATCATTTTTGCCCTTCCTAGGCATGTGTCTAGAATTCTTGGAGTTAAAACCTAGATGATCCTCAATTTTCTTAATGCTTGTCCTAGGTAAGGTTTTTCTAGGGACATTAATCCCAAATTTCTCCTTATTATTAAAATTAACACTCTTAGCACCTAGACAAAACTCTCTATTTCTAGCATGCTCTTTATGATAAATTGCAAGATTGCTAAAATGGTTCCTAGCATGCTTTTTGACATTTAAACTAGAAGGTGCATTATTGAAATATACCTTAGGGTTAGCCTTAGCTCCCCCTACATGTGATGCTCCTTCTTGGGTCTTTTTCTTCCCCTTTTGACATTGACTCCAGTAATGTCCCTTTTTATGACATTTGAAGCACACCACGTTCTCCTTGCTCTTCTTGGTGGGGACTCCGGCTTCATTTGACTTCTCTTGACTTTTAGGCGTTGGTGGAGTCTTCTTTACTCTTTTTGGACACTTGCTTTTATAGTGCCCATTTTCTCTACACTCAAAACATATTATATGCATTTTATTATTAACACATATGTTTGAGTTACCTAGGTCTGTGGTGGAAGCCTCTTGAGCTTGTTCATCTTCTCGATCGGAGGTTGATGGTTCCTCTTGAGGTTGCTCCAGTGTAAATGCTCTAATCTCCTCCCCCTCAATTCTAGAGGTGGAGGCTTCTCCTACTTCTTCCTCTTCCACCGATCCTGATCCGGATGTTGATTCTCCATCAACTTCCGAATCATCACTTTCTTGTGATAAGGATGATGTGCTCTCTTCTTCGATCTCCTCCTCCAACTGAGCCGATGAGCACTCTTATTCTTTGGGCTCCTCATGGAATCTTGCCAACTTGCTCCATAGCTCCTTGGCATCCATGTAATCTCCTAGCCTAGACAAAACATCATTAGGTATTAAATCTTCCAAAAGTTTTGTTACCTTAACTTCGGTCTTGAACTTAAGACATTGCTCTTGGGTCCACTTCTTCAACTTCAAGACATTTCCCTTCTTATCTCTAGGAGGTTCAAAGCCTTCCATGATGATGAACCAATCTTCTATGTCCATCATCAAGAAGTTCTCCATTCTTGCCCTCCATGCCGAAAAATCCTCTTGATCGTATGGTGGCGGTGTGTTGATATCTCATCCAAGTCTTTCTTCGAGTTCTATCTTATTCCTCTAGCGGTTTTGCCCCCGACGGTTAGTCCGTAGAAGAGCCCCGGGCTCTGATACCAATTGTTGAGGATTCGGTGGCCGCTAGAGGGGGGGGGTGAATAGTATTTCGATGCTCGATGGAATTCGTTCGCAATGCTTGCTTGCTACAAATGATTAGTGCACAGTGGAAATAAAAAAATAACAATATACAAACACGCAAACACAACTATGTAACATGGTTCGGAATCGAATGGTTAATATTCCACAGATTGGCCTCGTAAGAGCCCTAGCGATGCCAATCACACACCACTACTAAATAAACTCCTTCTCGACACAAGTCGGAGGCGGAGAAACCTCGTACAAATATTCTTACAACAATAAGAATAAAATACAAGCAAATACAAGTAAGCTACACAAATACAAGTAAGGAAAACCTTTACAAATGTGAACTTGATTGCTTGAATCGTAGTTGAAGACCCTAATTTGCACCAGCAAATTACCTCAACAATGCTCAAGAAATCGCTTCTCTAAACCTCCTCCACGAGCTCCATTTAAAGCTGCTGCCTAGGTTAGAAATTGTCTATCAGTCGACTGATGACACTGTTGTTGTGAGACAACGGTGCAATCCACGCTGGAAAAATCCAACGGATAAAACATCAGTCGACTGATCATGTCCATCAGTCGACTGATCGAGCCTTCACTCGACTGCTAACCCCAACAGTCGAGTCCGACTCCATTATATGCTTGAAATATCGAGCACCAGTCGACTGATCACAAGATCAGTCGACTGCTCGATCTAGCAGTCAACTGCTAGGGCACTCCCCATAGTCAAACCCTAGTTGACCCACACCAGTTGACTGCCACATGGTACCAGTCGATTGGTACACCTCAAATATGAGGTTTTAACCTCAAACATAAGGTTTAACCCAAGTACAGTTCCCCCATACTTGCTAGATCACCCGTAGTCTAGACCTAAGCCTTCTAGCCACCTCCGTCAGCCTCGCGCCTATCGAATCCCTCCAAGTCATCCATGACTTGTTCATCCATATGCTAGCCTTCAGGTGCTTCCATCGACTATGTCATGCTAACGGTGTCTATACTGCCAAGGCACATTGGACTTACGCTGCCAAGACTCTGCTTGGACTTTACGCCGCCAATATCAAACCCCTTGGACTTCTCAAATGCCAAGACTCAAGCTTGGACTTTCCCTTGCCAACCCATGTTGGACTTTCCATGCCAAGACCCATGCTTGGACTTTTCCTTGCCAAGTACTTAAGACTTGGACTTTACATGACATGGTCAACTCTAGTCAACTCAGTTACGTATTGCTCCTCTTGGTATCTTCGTTGATTGATGCGTGTGTCGGGAAGCGACCATATCAAACATCATTGATCCTTACACACACAAGGTAACATCAAAACATCTCTCGAGTCAAACTCGAGTCCGGTCAATCGTGACCTGGGTCGATTGTACCAACAATCTTTGCTACACCTTGTTTCTTCTTCTTCTTGCCTTTCGGTTTAAAAGTAGAAACCTTTTGAGCAACCATTGCATGAGAACTCTGATGAAAAAGCCCCTTTGCCACCTGGAGTTCTATCAGAAGCTTCGCCAATGAATACAACCTCTTATTCATGTTGTAGTTTAGGCGAAACTGCTCAAAACTTCAAGGTAGAGATTAGAGAATGATATCAACCTAGGTTTCCCCATCGATCTCCGCTCCAAGGACTTCTAGCTCATTCAAATGAGCCATCATCTTGAGAACATGATCCCTCACGGGTGTTCCCTCAATCATGGTGATCGTCATCAAGTTCCTTATAGCTTCCTACCTAGCAGCCCGATTCTGGTGTCCGAAAAGTTCCTTGAGATTGAGCATCATGTCATAGGCAGTAGTCATGGCCTGATGCTGATGTTGTAATACATTTGACATAGAAGCCAAAATGTAACACCGTGTCATCTCATCTGCCTTGATCCACTTCCTATAACTCTCTTTCTCCTTTTCACCAGAATCATCCGTAAGCTTAGGAGGACATTCTTTGAAGAGTACATATTTGTACTCCTATGCAGTCAAGACAATGTCCAGATTCTATTTCCAATCAACATAGTTAGGTGCAGTAAGTTTGTTTTCTTTCAAAATCACAGCAAGTGGGTTGAAAGTCATTTTGAAAAACCTAAGAATCACAGTGATCAAAATATTAAATTTCAAAAATTTATTGATTCCTCAAACAATAAAATTTCAAAATCAACCAACACCTCAAAACACCGAGAATATCGTATGCCATGATAGTGTGGACGTATACGAATTCTACATTTGTAAGAGGAGGTTTTACCCATCAATTTTATTATCCTGTCAACCTTACTTTTTGACAAATAAAATTAATAGTTGGTTCATCTTCGGCCCTACAAATAAAAGCAGTGACTCCGATGGGGAGGATACTTTTATTTGCATCTAAGTGTTTACCATTACCTGATACTAAGGAAATTATCTCGGATTATGTGCCTTCCGATGGGGCAGTACACACACTCCTAAATAATTTCCTCTAATCATATTTGACCTAGTGATCCGCAAAACAAACACATCCTATATAGAGGAAGGCACTCAGAGCCAACGTGCAAATTTGTTCGCATCACATGTCAAATTGTAATGGAGGCTGTGGGAATTAAAAAATATCCCTCTCCCACTTAGTCATTTAAAATTGAGGAATTTTTACACAACATGCATATCAAACAATAAGCAATAAACATAGAAAAAAACTTTCCAACTATTATGACTTTTGTTTTCCAATATGTTTCCCGTCGTGTCGCCACCTCGTCCGCTCCTCCCTTTACCATGCGCAAGCCACAAGGAGATTTGAGCCAAGATAAACTATTTTAATTTACATCCATCGATCCTATACTCCACGAAGGAGTGTACAACATATCTAGATCGAAAGTAAATTAAAATGAGCGGTTAAACAATGTCATATTTAATTATAAAAATTAAATACTAATTAGCCTCGTCAATCCCGAGGATTCAAATAATTAGTTACAATCACACACACACAATCACATACATCCACATAGCCATAATATTTGGATCTTATCCTGCAAGAAAAAAGTTAGCCTACACACATCCTACTATTATCCGACATATACAATATATGATAAATGCATGACAGTAACCAAATCCAAACACACAAAATCGGAAACTGTGACTCTGATACCACTTGAAGGGCAAAGCCGCATTTCGCTTCTTCGCTTCGGTCGCTTGTGCATGGCGATCCTGTCTCATGTCCCAAAATTTCATTAATTAAAACTAATCCGGACGGAGATGGATTACCCAAGCAACCGATTCATCATCGTGCTATTCGATTTGAGCGGTCGCTTGAACAAACTTGTTGTTCAAGCAACCTAACTCATTTTCTCGATTAGCCGCGGAATAGATGATGAACGAATCGCCGAATTTTGTGTTTATCATCAGGGTCCATGTCGATCAATAACATGCAAAATACAAAAGAACAAGATTTAACATTAAACAAGATTATACCTCTTGTTTTACCTCTTAATCTTCTATTGTATTCCTATCCTCTTCTTAGGTGTCGTGTGGGCGACGATCTTTCAAGAATTGAAGCCTCCTAGATCACGTATCTTCCCTTCCTTGCTCACTTTGAACAAGGAAAGAAAATCCTCCCTTCTTCTCCTTGCTTGTGCCGACCACCAAGCACCAAGTCCTTAGTGTCTGTCGGCCCTAAGGAGAGGGAGAAGGAGGACCTGGCCAAGAGCAAAGGATGAAAGGGCTAATACCTAGCCCTCGTTGTCACCGACCAAAAGAGAAGCCAAACCCTAGGTTGTAGCCAACCAAAAGAGAAGCCAAACCCTAGGTTGCCACCACCCAAAAGAGAAGCCAAACCCTAGGTTGCCGTTGCCCTAAAAGAGAAGCCAAACCCTAGCACAACTCTTATCTTTTTCCGCCCAAGCCTCTCCACCTCCTTATATAGATCTAGGCTTCATGAGGTATTTATAATAGGCTACAATAAGGACCATGAGGAGGAGTTGGATCTTGGTCACCCATGGATCCGAATCACATATAACCCGATCCATTAATAATGATCCATTCCACTAGAGGATCATCATTGATCTACCTCACCAACCCCCATAATTAAATATGGGCTCCATATATTGTTTGTACAAAATATCTCCCCGTGTTTAAGATATCGAATGTCTATTAATTAATTAAATTATTGACAATTTAATTAATTAATATCTAACTCCATGAGTAGTACCACTCATCCTTATCATCATGTTGGACCAAGTCCACCTGCAAGATTTATATGATGAACTTTATGAGCTCCTCAAGGGGACATCATCATCCTAATATATAGTGATTTCCTCCTATAATCAATGACACACCATGTAAATAATATTATTTCCTAACTTACCAGGCCTATCGATTTAACACATAAATCTCGCCCATTAGTAAATCAAAGAAATAAATATTAAGTACATGTGCCCGTTATTATATCGGGATTAAGAGCATGTACACCATAATATCTGAGGTTTGATTCAATTATATAGTCAGTATAAATTGAATCACCTCTGAATCGCTCCTGCTCAATACACACAAAGTGTACTAGTGTAATTCTATGGTCAAGATAAATTAATACCAAATTACACTACAATCATGCCAATGGTTTGTCCAAAATTATCTTGGTTGTGAGCCTCTACTTATACTCTACAAGAAACTGATAACATGATCTTCTGTGCGACACCACACACTATGTTATCTACAATGTAAAGTATCAGACAATAAAATAAAAACAATGATCATGTGATTCTTAGTTCAAAAGGAAGATGTTCATACAAAGGTTAGGCTTTCAGTATAAAATGCAAACAATGATCATGTGATTCGTTATATGAACGAAGTTGAGAATCAAACGAAATGTAAGGTTAAGCCTTTACGCATTGAATGTGGAAGAGAATATTTGTCTGATATGTTCAAGACAATATGTAATGATAAGGGGATTATTAGAAAGCTAACAATCCCTGAAACTCCATAGCAAAATGGGGTTGCTGAAAGAAGAAATAGGACTCTTCTAGAAATGGTTAGATCTATGATGGTGCAGGCTAATTTGTCGATCTCCTATTGGGGAGATGCATTACTAAATGCAGCCTATATACTTAACAAAGTGCCTTCAAAGTCAGTTCCATCTACTCCATATGAACGTTGGACAAGTAGAAAACTAGATTTGAGAAATCTGAGACTCTGGGGGTCAGCTGCCTATGTTCATGATAGTTCTCACAAGTATGGAAAACTGGGATCTAGAGGTAAGAAATGTATTTTTAGAAGATATTCTAATACCTCCAAAGGTTATGTTTTCATAGGTGAGCAACAAGATGGAATAATCTCCGAATTGGATTCGAGAGATGCTACTTTTCTCGAAACTGAGTTCCCAGTGATAGGTGAAGTTGATAAGACAGTTCTTCTATTTGAGGAGGATGAGTCGTTGTCAACTAAATAGGTGTCTAGTGGGATACCTAGACCTAGTCAAACCAGTGAGAGTAATTTGCCTAGTCACGGGGTGACTTCTCATGAGCCCAACTTACGGAAAAGTGTTCGTAAGATCAAACCTAATAAGAGATTTGATATTGAAAATGAGGCAATGATGACACTCCCTGTTGATGATGAAGAACCTCAATCAGTTAGGGAAGCTCTGGGCTCTAGAGTTGGAGAAAAGTGGAGAGATGCAATGGTTGAAGAAATGGAGGCAATGATTAAGAATCATGTTTGGGAGTTAGTGGATCTTCCTCCTGCCTGAAGGGCTATTGGGAATAAATGGATTCTCAAAATAAAGAGGAAATTAAAAGGATAGATTAACCGATACAAAGCTCGTTTGATTGCGAAAGGATTTACCCAATTGGAGGGTATAGACTTTGAAGAGACATTTTCTCTTATAGTGAAGTTTGTGTCAATCCGAGTTATTTTGGCTTTAGTGGCGCATTATGACTTGGAATTACATCAAATGAATATAAAAACCACTTTCCTTAACGGTGAGCTTGATGAGAAAATCTATATGGTTCAACTAGAAGGTTTCATTGCGGAAGGCCAAGAAGATAAAGTATGTAGATTGAAGAAATCTTTACATGGGCTAAAGCAAGCATCAAGACAGTGGAACATAAGATTTAATGAAGTGGTTTTATCTTATAGTTTCGAAATGAACAATGAGGATCATTGCGTTTTCCTGAAGAAGGACAAAGGGAAGTATGTTATTTTATCATTATATGTTGATGACATGCTGATAGCAGGAAATGACATAGGTTTTGTAATAGAAGTCAAAAAGTGACTTTCATCACAATTTGACACAATAGATATGGAAGAAGCTAAATACATCTTAGGAGTAAAGATCATCAGGGATCGATTTAAGAGACTTTTGGATTTGTCTCAAGAGTCTTATATAAATAAGATGTTACAACATTTCAATATGTCTGATTGCAACAGTGAACAAACACCTATTGTGAGAGGTACTGTCACGCCCCGGGAGAGTCCCCGTCAGACGAAAATCCGACAGCATCTCCCCTATACGGGTGACAATATCAAACTTACATACAAGGCCTACACGGCCACTATACATCGGTCAACACGACCGGAATCTAAACAGCACACGCAAGTCATAAATAGGCTTCAACAATCAAGGTAATTTGTAAACAATCTACAATATCTAGACTTACCCCTTCTGCCATTTGAGCAGGAATACCCAACCAAATCCAATCGAAATAAAATCCGAATATAGGTCCATAAGGACAAACCAAATATCCAAGAGTACATAAATCCAACTTCAGTCCTAAACATATCTTCTAATCAAAATATCCAAAACCATGAATCAAATAACCAATAAAACTATCCCGACGAGGGGGTTTGGCAGCTGGACTCTCCTGACAGCTTCATCATGAAATAGATATAAAACAACGGGATAAGTTCAAAGAACTCAGCAGATATAGTCGATATGCAAAGTAAGATATAGCTAATAATAACAATCATGTCAGTACAGTTTCATATATAGGGTATGCAAGAAAGAAATACCAAAGGGACTGTACTTATCTGAATCTCCTACCCTGATATAGGAGCGTGTTCCATACTAGAAGAAATAAAGTCGCCAGACCATATACAAATATGTATCCTGTATGCATGACAATCATATGCAACATCTAAGGCAGCAATAAAAATGCAGCAAACACAATACAAATGCTATCCATGCAAAATGCATGCAGTGCAAATGACATGGTTACCCCTGACGTCAGTCAGTTGCCTCACACGCGATGGTGAAGCCGAGTGCATTGGGCTATGACAACTGTGCACTCTGCCATCACTGCTCCTGAGTGATCGAGTGGACAGGATGCTGTCGGAGTACACCTATCCTCCTGCCCCAAACAGAGTGGGGGAGCAAAGTTCTCATCTCTCAGTGTCGTAGACTAGAGGAGGGATCCTTGCCCACTACCACGCTGACTCAACGCTACCCATGAGCGGACCAGTGGAGCCTGACAGAGCTACTGCACACACCCTCCTGATGTACCACTAACCCATGAGTGGCAGCGTGTGCATACCATGTAACTGGCTGCGAGCTTAACTACAAAGGAACCCTGTCCAGCCAGCATGCAATCATGCAAGATGGTGCATGATACTAAAGCATGTAATACCAACAAAAATACCTATCCGAAAAATATGCACAACCAATAAGTACATATCTATGATCTAAGTAAAACAGAGAAGATATAACTATAAACTGATCCAATGCATGTATCAAGTAGTCACAATAATATGCAAGGTAGATAAACATGAAAATTATTGCAAGCTATACTAACTAGCATATCAACATGACTATATCAAAAAGATAAGTCAAAATACCCGCCTGATAAAATGCTCAATAAATGAAATCGTCACAATCGTGTACCTGCCTCGTGACCGAAACTTGCATACAGCATAACTATTGTTAAGCACAAAAATGCTATCCTCCACTAAATCGAATACTTAGTCGATTTCTTACATAATCCAATTAACCCAAATAAACTTCCAATTTCACTAATTTATCTAACCCTTTCACTGTCGACCAAAACCCCACATCACAACTCTCTAACCTTTTAAACCACCTTCACAATTCCACTACAACCACAATCATCACAGCTTCTTCCCAGCTCACCCGGCCACCCATCAGTCTATAATAATTTTCTCTGTTCACCGGAACAACCCACAACACCTCACATAATGCACTCACAACCCCTTCGTGGTCAAGAGCCGCCCTATTCACAGCCAAATCACAGCCTAGACCAGAACTATTCTTCACACCCATTTATAACCCAATTCACAGCTACCATAGCCAAAATCCAACACAACAATTGAAGAAAATAAACAACTGAGATATACCTGCCTTAGAAACTCCACCGGCAACCTCCTTCCCAATTCTCCACTCTGTTCAATGCAACAACTCCTCCTTTTTGCCGCTGCTAGCCAGCCAAAACCCCAACTCACGGTGTTAGGGATTGCAATGAATATGGATCCCATCCAAAAATCAAGGTAGAGGATAAACAACTCACCTACTCCGACGGAAATTGCATCCCTAGATCCGAATTGCATGCAACCACTGCCGACGAAACCTCCCAGCCGCCCACACACCCATTGTGGCAGCGATGGTCGTCGATTCCACTCGCTCAAGGTTGTCGGCGAGAGCTAGGATAGAAACTGTTGGGATCTCACTGATGAGAGAAACGCCGCCGACCCACGCTCATTGGTCCAGCTCGTCCGTCGCACCGACGAGGGAAAACTGCTCTACGCCGCCGACCCGCTTGTAGAGAAGAGGGAACGAAAGGAGGAAGGGAACGACGAGAAGCGAGGAGGAAAGAAAATCCAACGCGAGGAGAAGAAGGCATTGTGAGAGAGAGCAACTGTCGGTGCGGCGCAGAAGAAGAGGGAATCGGGGCCAATGGGAAAAGAAAGGGAAAAATAGAAAAAAAAACTAGATTTTCTATTTAAAACTTTAGGTTAATAAAATTTAATAACCTCTCAATATTTATATTTCAAATAGGTTCTCCAAAAGCCAATTTATTTTATCCCCGTATAAATCTCTTACAAGCTCCGTTTAAATTCCGAAAAAATTCCTAAAATTTCCTAAAAATCTCGAAAAATTCCCAAGATTATTTTTCTTAATTTCTGGCCATTTATTTTGGTATTTTAAATTTTTCGTATTTAATATTCTCCCCCACTAATAAAAATTTGGTCCCCAAATTTCTTACTCAAGTACCAACAAGCAATGTCACACTGCTCAACTCAAGTACTTGGGGAAAACCACACATCAAGTAACTAAGTGGGGTACTGAGCTTGAATATTATATTCTAGCTCTCACATAGTTTCCAAAAATCTATCGCTCATACTTCCAACAGTCCTTCTAAAATATGAATCATACCTTCTGTCTAACCAACTACCTGAGGGTGAACAACTACACCAAGGTGGTGCTCTATATCTATGACTCATTGGAAACTTGCCAGAATCGTAAGGTAAATCTTGAATCGTAAGAAACTTGCCATAATCGTAAGGTGTATAAATCTCTTACAAGCTAATATTAAATTTCGGAAAAATTCCTAAAATTTCCTAAAAATCTCGAAAAATTCCCAAGATTATTTTTCTTAATTTCTGTCCATTTATTTTGGTATTTTAATTTTTCCGTATTTAACATTCTCCCCCACTAATAAAAATTTGATCCCCAAATTTCTTACTCAAGTTCCAACAAGCAATGTCACACTGCTCAACTCAAGTACTTGGGAAAAACCACACATCAAGTAACTAAGTGGGGTACTGAGCTTTAATATTATATTCCAGCTCTCACATAGTTTCCAAAAATCTATCGCTCATACTTCCAACAGTCCTTCTAAAATATGAATCATACCTTCTTTCTAACCAACTACCTGAGGGTGAACACACATCAAGGTGGTGCTCTATATCTATACAATACTCAAAGATACTCCATGAATTGGAAATCTCCACAGTATAAACCTATCCAGTGATCCAACAAACTCATCTTATGGATCGGAAGAAAACGAGCAGATCTTGGTTAATCGACCACCGATTATCCAAATCGCATCAAGTCCTTTCCAAATTCTAGAGAATCTCCCAATATAGTCCATCATACCTGGCTACCCCTTCATCTCGGTATGTAACCCTACTGGTCACTAATATTCCACCCTTACTTGTTGGCACACCCAACATCATGTTGGTGCAACAATGCCCCAAGCATTTATATGTTTTGATGTTTGGATAATCATCTAAGTTAGGCAACAAATTGTAATCTAATGGTGAACATGAATAAGTGACAGGTAAAGGCAAAGTCCAAGTATGAACTTGGCAAAAGGAAGTCCAAAGGCAAGTCTTGGCAGCGTAAGTCCAAGCATGTAGTCTTGGCGACGTAAAGTCCAAGCACGCCTTGGCAAAGGAAAACCCAAGACATGATAAAACCGAAGGAAGCTCTTGGAAGCAAAGCACAAATGATGAACAAGTCGCAGACTCGGAGGGATCCTAGAAGCGCAAGGCTTAAGGAAGAGTTAGAAGGTTGAGTCTAGGTCTAGGGGGTGAAATCAAGTATGAAATACTCATACTTGATGTGTATCAGTCGACTGATATGATGTATGAGTCGACTGGTCAAGTGCTCGACGGAGTCAGGTTGAAACCCTGACTATCAGTCGACTACCTTAGCAATGGGAGTCGACTGATGATGCTATCAGTCGACTACCAATAGTGGCAGTCGACTGATCAAGGCAAAAATAGGCATAAAATGGAGTCTCACTCGACTACGGCTTGTGATCACTCGGCTGATCACTTCATCAATCGACTGATAGAGGGATCAGTCGACTGATGAGAATGTCGTTGGGCGAAACGACTCTAAATCCCGTGAATCTGGCTGTTCAGAGGCCGTTGATCGTGCTGACAGTCGACTGATGTTGTACATCAGTCGACTGATCATGCTCCAACGAGAAAATTAGCCCTCTCTCTATAAAAAGAGGACTGGTGGGGGTTTTTGGGGTTAATGCTTATTCTCTGATTCTTCTCAAAAGCCTCCACGAGTTTTCTAGCTTTCTAAGTGATCTTAAATCCCCTCCTCTTCTCTCTAAGATTTAATTTTCATTCTTTGTAAAGAATAGGAGTTGTGTTGTAAAGGAAAGCTTCTTAGTGGATTTGCTTGGGTTGATCCACCTTAAGGATCGCCGTGGAGTAGGAGCGTTATCTCCGAACCACGTAGAGGCTTTGTTTGCATTGTTTTTTTTTGTTTTTACATATATTATTTGTGTTTGCTTCCGCTAATCACTCTTGTAGAAACAAAAAGCATTATTCACCCCCCCTCTAGCTTCCAAACGATCACCAACAAGTGGTATCAAAGCCCGGATCGCATCGGAAGATCTAGCAATCAACCGGAGCAAAGATGGCTTTCCAAGAGGGGTATAGCACGGCGAGGCCTCCGTTCTTCGACGGCAACAACTTCGGATATTGGAAAGGTAGGATGGAGTATTACTTAATGAATGATATTGAGAATTGGTTTAGTGTTGTAGATGGTTTCGAGAAGCCGGTAGACGAATTCGGAGCACCACTACCGACAAAAGATTGGACAAGAGAGATGGCCAAGAAAGCACAAGCAAATACAAAAGCAACGACCACACTTCAATGTGGTCTATCCAAGGAGCAACTCTCTAAAGTCGGGCCCTTCAACTCCGCAAAAAAGCTTTGGGAGAAG
This sequence comes from Wurfbainia villosa, assembly GCA_025175895.1. Classification (NCBI taxonomy): domain Eukaryota; kingdom Viridiplantae; phylum Streptophyta; class Magnoliopsida; order Zingiberales; family Zingiberaceae; genus Wurfbainia; species Wurfbainia villosa. The sequence goes on from CM045992.1 coordinate 4,171,424, forward strand.
CTCATCGAACTCAACGAAGGATCCAAAGAAACAAGAAGGGCCAAGAGGGATCTTTTGATTGGCCAATTCCAAAGCTTCACTATGAAGACAAACGAGACCGTGAGCCAAATGCACGGGCGTTTCAAGGAAGTAGTCAACGGACTACACGTTATAGGTGAGAAGGTCGACAACCGAGACCTTGTAAGGTATGTGTTACAAGCTTTCCCTAGAACCACCTTATGGGCTTCAATGGTAGATGCCTATAAGGTCTCTAGGGATCTTTCATTAGTTAAGTTAGATGAGCTATTTTGTGAATTTCAATTACATGAACAAGCTAACACTTCATCTAAAGAGAAGGGTATAGCTCTTTTTGTAGGAAAGAAGGAGAAGAAGAAGAAGGAGAAGAAGGAAGTGTCCTCCTCATCCGAATCCGAGGAAGACTCATCAAGTAGTGAAGATGAGTTATCGGCAAGCGAGGTGGCACATTACATCAAGAAGTTTGGTGGGAAGTCAAGGAGACTCACCAAGAAAGATGTGAAGAGGAAGTTCCAATCCTCAAGAGGTAAATCTTCAAACAATTCAAATTCTACCTCTAACGTGACTTATTTTGGTTGCAACAAGAAAGGGCATATAAAGCCAAATTGCCCGGAACTAAAGAAGAAGGAGGAGAAGGAAAAGAAAAAGAAGGAAAAGAAGAAGAAGGAGGCGATGGTGGCACAAACATGGGACACTCTAAGCATGGAGAAGTCTTCCGACGATGAAGAAGTTTGCCATGCCACCCGGAATCTAGCCCTCATGGCATTGGAAGAAGTCGGGAGCTCAAGTGAGGAGTCTTCTTCCTCTTCAAGCGATGAATCATTATCAAGTGATGATGATGAGGTAAACAACTCACCCAAAGTAGATTTACTTTATAAGACTATTGCATGTTTACAAAATGCTTTAAATAGATCGAAAACTAGGATTAAGGATCTAAAATTAGAGATCAAATCACTTAAGAGTGTATATTCATCATGTGGTAAACCATCTAGTGATAATGATGAATGTACCCTTAGGGATGAAAATGATGAGTTAAGAAAAGAAATAGGTAAATTAAGAGCATGCTTAGAAAAATTCACCAATGGTTCAAAATACCTAGACATGATTATTAAGGATCAAAGGGCTATCTACAACAAGGCCGGATTAGGATATAGGCCTAAGGAAAAAGAGGTAGCATTTACATCTCTTGTTAGTAGAAAATCAATAATTAAAAGCAAGGGGAGAAAGGCATGGGTACCTAAGAAATTTATAATTGATGCTAGTGGTCCTAAGATTTGGGTACCTAAGGATTGTGTTTTTCATGTGATATAGGTAGAAAAACCAAGCTTGTGGATAGTTGATAGTGGGTGCTCAAAGCATATGACCGGGGATGAGAGAAAATTCTCCACTATCAACCACACTAGAAAAGGAAAAGTTTCATTTGGTAATAGCGGCAAACTTAAGATTCTAAGAAAGGGCACAATTGAGGTATCCCCCAATCTTGCCATTCATAAAGTGCTATTAGTTAAAAATATGAAATTTAATTTACTTAGTGTAAGTCAACTATGTGATGCAAACTTTGATGTTAGATTTGATTCCTCAAAATGCTTTATAAAATACAAAACTCTAAATGATTGCATGTTAGTAGGTTTTAGGAAATCAAATATATATTATGTTGATTTATCCTATGCTACTAATGCTTCCACTAAGTGTCTTATTGCAAAAGAGGAAGAAAGTTGGCTTTGGCATAGGAGGCTAGGACACATAAACATGAAGAATATAGCCAAAATAGCGAAATTGAAGCTAGTCAAAGGATTGCCTAAAGTCAAATTTCTCAAGGACAAGATGTGTGATGCATGCCAAGAAGGGAAAAAATCAAAAACATCACACAAAGGTAAAAATTTACTTAGTACCGCTTTACCGTTAGAATTACTACATATGGATTTATTTGATTGCCATAGTACCCCCTCTATAATTGGTAGTAAATATTGCTTGGTAATAGTAGATGATTTATCTAGGTTTACTTGGGTATTTTTCTTGAAAAATAAAGATGAAACCTTAGGAATAATCATAGGATTTAGTAAAAGAGTAGAAAATGAAAGAAAACTCAAAATCAACCGGATCCGTAGTGATCATGGTGGAGAATTTGAGAATTTTAATTTTTCAAATTTTTGCTTAGAACAAGGGTACAAGCATGAGTTTTCTTGTCCTAGAACACTCCAACAAAATGGAGTTGTGGAAAGGAAAAATCGTGCCCTACAAGAAGCGGCTAGGACAATGCTTAATGCATACTCCTTACCTAGCTACTTGTGGGCGGAAGCGGTTAATACCGCTTGCTATATCCAAAATAGGGTATTGATTCATAGGTTTTTAGGAAAAACTTCATTTGAATTGTGGAATGGTACAATCCCAATAATTCATTATTTTAAGGTCTTTGGATATAAGTCTATATTTTAAATACCAAAGACAACCTAGGTAAGTTTGAGTCCAAAGCGGATGAGGGAATCCTAGTTGGATACTCATCCACTAGTGTAGGATATAGAGTTTACAATAAAAGGACTCAAAAGATTGAAGAATCTTCAAATGTTCAATTTGATGAAACTTCCAATACATACCCTAGGAAATCCCCTATTGATGATGATATTAGTAATGAAAATCAAGAAATTACCCAACAATTTCAAGATTTAACCTTAGGGGGTAATAATCAAGGGGGAGGTTTGAATCAAGGGGGAGTAAGGGATGATTCCGATGATGAGCATAGGATTGAGGTTGATCATGATCAAAATCAAATTAGTACACCTCCTAGAACCATAAGAGTTCATCAAAGTCACCCCTTAGATCAAATTGTGGGTGAATTATCTCAAGGAGTTAGGACTAGGTCATTCCATAGGGATCCCACTAGTCATATAACTCTCATTTCTCAAATTGAGCCCAAAACAATTAAAGATGCATTACTTGATCCAGATTGGATCTTAGCAATGCAAGATGAATTGACTCAATTTGAAAGGAGTCAAGTATGGGAGTTAGTTCCTAGACCAAGTGAAAACACCATTGTTACTACAAGATGGGTTTTTAGGAAAAAACTAGATGACCAAGGAAATATCACTAGAAATAAAGCAAGATTAGTTGCAAGGGGCTTTAATCAAGTTGAAGGACTTGATTATGATGAAACATATGCCCCGGTTGCTAGGTTAGAGTGCATTAGAATACTTTTAGCATATGCCTCCTATATGGGTTTCAAACTCCATCAAATGGATGTCAAATCCGCATTCCTAAATGGATTTATTAAGGAGGAGGTATATGTAGAACAACCTCCCGGTTTTGAAAATATGGACTATCCAAACCATGTATACAAGCTTAGGAAAGCTTTGTATGGTTTAAAATAAGCTCCTCGGGCTTGGTATGAAAGATTATCATCTTTCTTAATTTCTAAGGATTTTAAAAGGGGTAGTATAAATCAAACTCTCTTTATAAAGTCAACATCTAAGGACATCTTTGTAGCCCAAGTATATGTTGATGACATTATCTTTGGGTCAACAAATGATGAACTCCTTCAAGACTTTATTCAAAATATGGAAAAAGAGTTTGAAATGAGTCTAGTTGGGGAATTAAATTTCTTCCTAGGATTGCAAGTCAAACAAACTAGTGAAGGTATTTATATTTATCAAACCAAATATGCTAAGGAAATGATTAAGAAATTTGGTTTGGAAAATGCTAAGGTGGTTTCAACTCCAATGGCAACCAATACTAAAATAGATAGTGATAGTGAAGGAAAACAAATAGATCTTACACTTTATAGGAGCATGATTGGTAGCCTTTTGTACTTAACCGCTAGTAGACCCGACATATTATTTGCGGTTGGTATGTGTGCTAGGTATCAATCATGTGCTAAAGAATCTCATTTAGTTGTCGTTAGGAGAATTCTAAGATATGTTAAAGGCACACTAAATGTAGGTCTATGGTACCCTAGGACTAGGTCTTTTGATTTGATTGGGTACACCGATTCCAATTATGCCCGTTGCAAATTGGATCGGAAGAGTACTAGTGGTGGATGCCAATTCCTTGGGTCCTCCCTAGTTAGTTGGAGTAGTAGGAAGCAACCTTGTGTTGCTTTATCCACCACCGAGGCCGAATATGTGGCTATGGGTGGTTGTGTAGCTCAACTACTATGGATGAAACATACCTTAGAAGATTATGAGCTATCTTACTCCAACATGAAAGTATTTTGTGATAATGTGAGCACCATTAACTTGACCAAAAATCCGGTGCATCACTCTAGGACCAAGCACATTGAAGTGAAACATCACTTCATTAGAGATCATGTGGCAAAGGGGGATATTGAGCTTAATTACATTGAATCCAAGTCTAACCTAGCCGACATATTTACAAAGGCTCTTCCCAAGGTAGAATTTTCATCACTTAGGAGAGAACTTGGAATGTGCTTGGTTGAGTAAAGGTATAGGTTTGCATGATCCTATAGAAATACCAGGATTTATACCTTTGAGCATCTCACAAAATACCTAAGAAACCATGATTTTTGTATTGAGCAACTTAGACAACATGTGAGATGTTAGGAAGATGCACTTGGTTCATCATGATTGTTATGATGCATTACTATGGACCAAAGTGTCATCTAGAGACATTAATCCTTCATTAGACCAATCATTGGGAAGGCTTGTACACAATTGATGTGCATATAGCTCTAAGAACATGATTGGAAATGTCAAATAAAACATATTTTAAACTATGTTTATCATACTTTGAAAAATAGTTTTCAAGTGAAACACAAAAGTGATACAAAGTTTGCAAACTTTTTAGAACTTTTGCTAGTTTCCAAGTTTGTATCAATATTGAAATCTGGAAAACATATATTTTTCAAAATATTTTTCCTTGATAAAGTATGATCTCAGAAATGTGTACACAAAATTTCGTGATTTTCCGAGGTTTCTAGAATTTCTAACGCATTTCTGAATTTGGACTAAAATTTGAATTTGGATTTGAGGCGTAGCGATGAATTCGTGTTCGAAAAGCTCCATTTTCTGATATTTAGTGTATCCTTGTTGATCTAAAACTATAGCTTGATAATATTGAGTATAAACAACTTGTATGACTATTTAAATACGGTATTTTAGGGGGAGTTTCACATAATGTAACTTTCTTATTCCAAGAAGTTACATTGTTGATGCACATGTTTTGTTCCACATGTTTTGTTTACTCATCATGAACTATATCTTGGATTAAGGGGGAGCTAAAATTCATATCTGTACTTTAGTTCAAAATTATAATACATTCAATTCTTCTATGAATCATATGACTTCTTCTCTTTTTGATGTGTGTCAAAGGGGGAGAAGAAATGTTTAAGTTAGAAATTGGATATATGATTATGTGTATCTTTAAAAGACCTAACTTAAATGATTGCCAAACATCAAAAAGGGGGAGACTGTTGGTGCAACAATGCCCCAAGTATTTATATGTTTTGATGTTTGGATAATCATCTAAGTTAGGCAACAAATTGTAATCTAATGGTGAACATGAATAAGTGACAGGTAAAGGCAAAGTCCAAGTATGAACTTGGCAAAAGGAAGTACAAAGGCAAGTCTTGGCAGCATAAGTCCAAGCATGTAGTCTTGGCGGCGTAAAGTCCAAGCACGCCTTGGCAAAGGAAAACCCAAGACATGACAAAACCGAAGGAAGCTCTTGAAAGCAAAGCGCAAAGGATGAACAAGTCGCGGACTCGGAGGGATCCTGGAAGCGCAAGGCTTAAGGAAGAGTTAGAAGGTTGAGTCTAGGTCTAGGGGGTGAAATCAAGTATGAAATACTCATACTTGATGTGTATCAGTCGACTGGTCAAGTGCTCGACTGAGTCAGGTTGAAACCCTGACTATCAGTCGACTGCCTTGGCAATGGGAGTCGACTGATGATGCTATCAGTCGACTGCCAACAGTGGCAGTCGACTGATCAAGGCAAAAATAGGCACAGAATGGAGTCCCACTCGACTACGGCTTGTGATCACTCGACTGATCACTTCATCAGTCGACTGATAGAGGGATCAGTCGACTGATGAGAATGTCATTGGGCAAAACGACTCTAAATCCCGTGAATCCGACTGTTCAGAGGCCGTTGATCGCGCCGACAGTCGACTGATGTTGTACATCAGTCGACTGATCATGCTCCAACGGGAAAATCAGCCCTCTCTCTATAAAAAGAGGGATGGTGGGGGTTTTTGGGGTTAATGCTTATTCTCTGATTCTTCTCAAAAGCCTCCACGAGTTTTCTAGCTTTCTAAGTGATCTTAAATCCCCTCCTCTTCTCTCTAAGCTTAAATTTTCATTCTTTGTAAAGAAGAGGAGTTGTGTTGTAAAGGAAAGCTTCTTAGTGGATTTGCTTAGGTTGATCCACCTTAAGGATCGTCGTGGAGTAGGAGCGTTATCTTCGAACCACGTAAAGGCTTTGTTTGCATTGTTTTTTTTTGTTTTTACATATATTATTTGTGTTTGCTTCCGTTAATCACTCTTGTAGAAACAAAAAGCGCTATTCACCCCCCCCCTCTAGCTTCCAAATGATCACCAACACATCAGACTACGAAATCAACTAGGTCCTACATGTCGTTCTACCACGAAGAACGTTTCAACACTCACTATTTTTGGATTCACTCCGAATAAACCACCCATCTCGAATGAAAAGTCTCCTAGAACCATTCTTCTTGTTTCAGATGCAACTACCAAACCTCTATTCTTCTCAGAGACAGGAAATTATCTTCTCACAAGAGAAGTCCATCTACCGTCCAAAATCCACTCCACCACACACTCTGTAAGTGCATGGGAGGCTATCGCGACCAACATTCCTTGTTACAACCATTCGTGTTCCAGCTACTCTATAGTAGCAATCCAGAAGCTAGCCAAACCCCCATGAGCATTCCTGTTCTTCACCTCTACAATACAACATAATCACTGCTAAGTCCACGTCATATATATGACTTATCTCACAATTCTTTAACTGTCGTAAGCTTAGAATACATCTCATTCTATAGCATCGGAATCGCTCCGATCCCCGAAATGATGCATCCATGTACACTACCCTTCCATCCACACCAGAATGATTAATCAACACTGGCGTAAAGTCAACCATCATCTGAGTCCTGAAACTAGTTTCACAAGCTTCAGACCAAGTAAATTCCATCATCTTCCTGGTCCAACCAGTCAGCGATGTAGTACCGCTAGAGCATCCTATCCATATCTATAGTAATAATCAAATCAATACCAAGAAACCACCATCTACGGTGGCGAGTGCGCAACTCCAACTACCACTATCAACAGTGGTCAAGTTACGTAACTCCAATGACCACAATTGATCCAATCGTGTACAGAATACACGACTTCCCAAATTCCTGGACGACTAAGTCGTCAATACGTCTAATAAGATAATCAAAAGCTCGTACAATTCATACTAAGTATGAAATTGTCATCGCTACACACCTGCATTCTCTTTACTCTAGGTTGATGATATACCAATCATCACAACAACAATGACAATTGTATAACACCATGTCACTACAATATCAACACACCAGTCATAAATCAATCCTAGAGTATACACAGGTGTCCTATAGCTGATCTAAATAGATCCTCTATCCACAATGAAGGATATTCATTTCCTTCCACAACTACTGCATTCTATCATCGAAAATCGACGCATAATCTCAAAGGTTCATCTCTCTTTTAACAAAGAGTTCCGGATCTTCTCTGGAAGAATTCTGGGACAAATAAATATCCTATCCAACACCTCCTATAATAAGGTAAAACGATCTTTCATTGTCTTGACTAGTGTAGGCATACACGCCTTATCCATAACCAAATCACTATTAGTAGGGACTGATATTCTCTGAGGGTTTACTCCTTGTCCTTCAAATTGGTGGCTAGCAGGCCAAATCCCTAGCTTCCTAATTCGACATCAGTCGACACCTCTAAAGAGTCTGTACTTCTGAAATCATCGTTAGGTTCGGCAAGGTCACTACGTCCTCAACCTCGTCCCCGACCATGAGTAGGGCAATTTCACTAAGTCAATACTTTTAGTAACCACTAAAGTACAGTAACCACTAAAGACAATACTTTTCCTATAGCTCATAGATATCCTTCAGCTTGCCTGATCCCAAAACACGAGAACTCCCAAAAATCCAAGGAAAAGAAAATCCTCGAAACACAAAACCCTCAAACCGAACTGCAAACCAATAAAATTGTCACGTCCTGGGGGCATATCCGTCATCTAAATGATGGAGGAGCCCCTTAGTGACAATATTCCGAAATACATGGTCCAGATCAAGTAAAAACCTCAAAATAATAATAGAAATATAAGTATTTTATTAACTGCATGCATGCACGACTAAACATAATCAATTAAAGTAAAATAGTTTTATGACACCAAATCAAATTGCGACATAATCCAAAAGGCATAAACAAAATGCAATACCGATAAAGTAAATAAAGCGGCATCCCGATGATGCAGGGAGTCAAGCATAGCAAGTGACTCTCTGAGCGACACGAAGGTAGGTCAACATGACACATCCTCCATCAGTTAACCTAAATGATAAGCGAGGAGGGGGTAAGTACAACCACTCAGTGGATGGATAGACAATAGTGCATACTCATAATGCACATAATGGAAGTCAAAGGAAACAACTAGAGTAACCCAACCCCCAGAGTACCAATATCAGTCTGCAATTAACCTGATCAACAGTATAACAGATATACCTACAACATACACAACCACTGCAATCTACATACAATGCACATCCAGATACCACGACAATACCTCGTGGCTCTCGCACACAAAGAAAACTATCTATGAGCTACCGCGAACATAACTCGTGGGCCGACAATTAATAGCAGTGTCTATGCGCAACTATATGCTACCACGAATGGGACTCGTGGATAGACAGACAGTATATAAATATCTAGCTATTGACTGCACGCACTAGCATACTACCACTAATAGGTCGCGTGGGAAGTCGATTATCCTAGGTTGTTAAGCCTAGGGTTATCCAATACATCCAGAATAGAACGACTATCAACGTCGACAAAGATCATCGATCAACAATTAAACCCATTGAGGCGGTCAAGCGAGGGTTTTAACACCTCTAATACGAAATGTTTACCAAAGCCGGTAAAGATCATCAACTTATTAATAAATAAGTCGAGATGGTTAAGTCTAGGGTTCCAACCCTTCTAACATGATCGGTTATCAAAGTCGGTAAAAATCACAAGTCCACTAACAAACACGTCGAGACGATTGCTCATAAGGTTTCATCCCAGCTAACAGGAAACGCCTATCAAGGCCAATAAAGACAACCCCTCTACTAACAAGCACGACAAGAGGGTTAAGCCTAAATTATATCATTTCTACCAGTTTAATCATGCATGCTGTAACATGCTACCATGAACAGATCTCGTGGGTACTTAAGATGTAAAGTAGCTATCTAACTACAGACATCATACTAATCCGATTATCACCAACTCCGAACGAATAACGCAAGAATATAACCTTACAGTAGGTCATCTCAAGCATGATTGGGAGGCATGATTGACCACATATATACAAAGCACCTACCTATAGAGAGACTCTACTGCAGACTCTCTCTCAACCAAGAATGGAAGATATAGTAAGGATTAATCGCATCCTAACCATACGAACTCTACTAGTCCGATCACCATATCACTGAAACAGTAAATGGATAAACATATATCATTAAGCACATCCAGGTTATTACGCCTAGGGTTCCAACACCTAGGGTTCTACTAATGTTGTTTCATTCCTGAGATCTGCTCCCACAGAATAACCTCATCTAAATTATTATATCTCTACTAGTCTTCATCATGGTATCCACCGCAAAAACATATAACCATATAAACACATAACACGCTGTCTAATAAACGACAGCATAGTCATACTAATGGCAATCAATGGCTGAAATTAATGAGGGTATAACTAAAGGGTCATACCAGAACAAAGTCAAGGCAATACTAAATAAAGCATCAGATGCCTATATATACCCTAAACTATGTAAGCAATGTAATCATGTAATCATGCACTAGGATCTAGAGAGTCAAAGAACTTATATGTATACCTTCTACGAATTTATCCATCTTAGTCATATTATTCAACTAGTCTAATCCTAATACTAGTCCAATCCTAATACTAGTCCAAAAAGTAAGAGGTAAACATCTACCAATAATATCTAATCATTTATATCACAATGATAACTAGCTACATATAGCAGTAATAGCAATTAATAACCATATGCTAACGATAAACCAGCAACCTAAAGATCTAACAGTCTAACAGATATAAGGTTAAAATAGGACTAGACAAAACATGATATCACCGCATAACCAATATAACCAATACAAATATGCAGTAAACCTAGAAAATTTTCTAGAATTTACTCACCTGTTAGCCGTCTGGAGATGTCATGTTGCCGCCAAATCCTTAAATTGACCTCGTTAATAATACCTCGAATTTCCGAAACATAAAAATCGTCGAAAATCCGTACAACTCCGAAAATGCCCCAGTTAATCTGCCAAACGTGGCAAACTCCGAAAACCCAAAGACCCTAAGGAACTCGGAAAACCTATGCTCTGATACCAAATAAATTGTCACGCCTTAGGAGAGTCCTCGCCAAACGAAAATCCGGCAGCATCTCCCATGTACGGGTGACAATACCAAACTTACATACAAGGCCTACACAGCCACTATACATCGATCAACATGATCGGAATCCAAACAACACACGCAAGTCATAAATAGGCCTCAGGCCAACAATCAAGGTAATTTGTAAACAGTCTACAATATCTAGACTTACCCCTTCTGCCATCTGGGCAGGAATACCCAACCAAATCCAATTGAAATAAAATCCAAATATAGGTCCATAAGGACAAACCAAATATCCAAGAGTACATAAATCCAACTCCAGTCCTAAACATATCTTCTAATCAAAATATCCAAAACCATGAATCAAATAACCAATAAAACTATCTCGACGAGGGGTTTTGGCAGCTGGACTCTCCTGATAGCTTCATCCTGAAATAGATATAAAACAACGGGGTAAGTTCAAAGAACTCAGCGGATATAGTCGATATGCAAAGTAAGATATAGCTAACAATAACAATCATGCCAGTACAATCTCATATATAGGGTATGCAAGAAAGAAATACCAAAGGGACTGTACTTATCTGATTCTCCTACCCTGATATAGGAGCATGTGTCATACTAGAAGAAATAAAGTCGCCAGACCATATACAAATATGTATCCTGTATACATGGCAATCATATGTAACATCCAAGGCAGCAATAAAAATGCAGCAAACACAATACAAATGCTATCCATGCAAAATGTATGCAGTGCAAATGACATGGTCACCCCTGACACCAGTCAGCCGCCTCACATGCGATGGTGAAGCCGAGTGGGTAGGACTATGACAACTGTGCACTCTACCATCACTGCTCCTGAGTGACCGAGTAGACAGGATACTGTCGAAGCACACCTATCCTCCTGCCCCAAACAGAGTGGGGGAACAAAGCTCTCATATCCTAGTGTCGTAGACCAGAGGAGGGATCTCTGCCCGCTACCACGCTGACTCAACGCTACCCATGAGCGAACCAGTGGAGCCTGACAGAGCTACTGCACACACCCTTCTGATGTACCACTAACCCATGAGTGACAGCGTGTGCAGACCATGTAACTGGCTACGGGCTTAACTACAAAGGAACCCCGTCCAGCCAGCATGCAATCATGCAAGATGGTACATGATACTAAAGCATGTAATACCAACAAAAATACCTATCCGAATAATATGCACAACCAATAAGTACATATCTATGATCTAAGTAAAACAGGGAAGATATAACTATAAACTGATCCAATGCATGTATCAAGTAGGCACTATAATATGCAAGGCAGATAAACATGAAAATTATTGCAAGCTATACTAACTAACATATCAACATGACTATATCAAAAAGATAAGTCAAAATACCCGCCTGATAAAATGCTCGATAAATGAAATCGTCACGACCGTGGACCTGCCTCGTGACCGAAACCTGCATACAACATAAATATTGTTAAGCACAAAAATGCTATCCTCCACTAAATTGAATACTTAGTAGATTTCTTACATAATCCAATTAACCCAAATAAACTTCCAATTTCACTAATTTATCTAACCCTTTCACTGTCGGCCAAAACCCCACATCACAACTCTCTAACCTTTTAAACCACCTTCACAATTCCACCACAACCACAATCATCACAGCTCCTTCCCAGCTCACCCGGCCACCCATCATTCTATAATAATTTTCTCTGTTCATCAGAACAACCAACAACACCTCACACAATGCACTCACAGCCCCTTCGTGGTCAAGAGCCACCCTATTCATAGCCAAATCACATCCTAGACCAGAACTATTCTTCACGCCCATTTATAACCCAATTCACAGCGACCATAGCCAAAATCAAACACAATAATTGAAGAAAAAAACAACTGAGATATACTGCCTTAGAAACTCCACTGGCAGCCTCCTTCCCAATTCTCCACTCTGCTCAATGCAACAACTCCTCCTTTTTGCCGCTGCTAGCCACCCAAAACCCCAACTCATGGTGTTAGGGATTGCAATGAAGCTGGATAGAGGATAAACAGCTCACCTACTCCGATGGAAATCGCAGCCCTAGATCCGAATTGCGTGCAACCGCTGCCGACGAAACCTCCCAGTCGCCCACGCACCCACTGTGGCAGCGATGGTCATCGATTCCACCCGCTCAAGGTTGTCGGCGAGAGCTAGGATAGAAACTGTTGGGATCTCACCGATGAGAGAAACGCCGCTGACCCACGCTCGTTGGTCCAGCCCGTCCGTCGCATCGGCGAGGGAAAACTGCTCTCCACCGCCTGTTCGCCTGCAGAGAAGAGGGAATGAAAGGAGGAAGGGAACAACGAGAAGCGAGGAGGAAAGAAAATCCCACGCGAAGAGAAGAAGGCGTCGCGAGAGAGAGCAATTGTCAGTGTGGCGCCGAAGAAGAGGGAATCGGGCGCAATGGGAAAAGAAAGGGAAAAATAGAAAAAAAAAACTAGGTTTTCTATTTAAAACTTTAGGTTAATAAAATTTATTAACCCCTCAATATTTATATTTCAAATAGGCCCTCCAAAAGCCTATTTATTTTATCCCCGTATAAATCTCTTATAATCTCCGTTTAAATCCAGAAAAATTCTTAAAATTTCCTAAAAATCCCAAAAAATTCTCAGGATTATTTTTCTTAATTTCTGGCCATTTATTTTGGTATTTTAAATTTTTCATATTTAACAGGTACTGTTCTGAGCAAGAGTATGAGTCCCTAAACTTCTGAAGAAATAGCTGAGATGAATAAAAAATTATATGCCAGTGTTGTTGGTAGTTTGATGTATACTATATTGTGTACTCGTCCCGATATCAGTTATGCTATTGCCTTAGTCAGTCGGTTCCAGTCAAATCCAGGACCGAGACACTGGAAGGCAGTGAAAAGGATATTCAGATATCTGAAAGCAATAACAGGTTATAGTCTCTGTTATCAAGGATCAGATATAAGCCTGAAGGGCTATTTAGATGCAGATTGGGTAGGGGACCTAGATGATAGAAAATTCACATCAGGCTATGCATTATTGTTGAATGGTGGCGTCATCTCCTGGAACAACAAGAAATAGGCCTGTGTGGCCTTATCAACTATGGAAGCTGAATATGTGGCATGTTCAGTAGTTGTACAAGAAGCAGTCTGGTTAAGTAGGTTCCTGAAGCATCTAAAGATTGTTGAAGACAGTGGGAGTCCAGTGATTGTCTACTGTGACAGTCAAGTTGCTATAGCTTTTTCCAAGGACCCCAAATATCACAGCAAGGGCAAGCATATAGCTATAAAGTATAACTTTATCAAGGATATTATTGCTAAAAAGAAGGTGATTCTTGAGTATATCCCTACACGAGCTATGCTTGCAAATCCTTTTACTAAGTCGATGACTCGAGACTCATTTAATGAGCATGTAAAGTCTATGGGACTTCATAGAATGTAATGATCTTTGTAATGACAATTGGATATTGTAATTTGATTGTTTGAAATGCAAGCTATAATTTATTCAGTGTATGTGATGTTACATTCTGGTGATAAGATCTCGGTGAGCATGTTGGCAGGTAGTGATTGATCCTCTCACATGGACAATCATCTCTGTTTGTTATGTACGAATAGGGATAAGACCATTACTTATAGGATAGCTTTGGAAGCTATATGTATAAAGATACATACATATAAGCTGGGGGGTCGTCTTGATATGTGTATCAAGATAAGATCATTTAAGAAAAGTGATCGAAGTAAATGTTCCCACCATTTACTATACTTGTTTATAAGCCAGATTAGAATTCATATGTTGAATTCAAGATTGGACATTTGGAATGTCTGGATCAAAATCTATACGATATTGAGGAAAACATGTGCTCTTTGTTGGTAAAGAGAATAATATCGTAGCATGTGATTCATACCACATGTGCTAAGGCGACAATAAGGGTAGTAGGAGAATAGATCCTTGCTTCTCTACTATGTGAGCCCTTTGAGATTATATGTGAATCTCAACATTTGTCATTTGTGACTATTTAGGTGTCTGCTTGAAGTTTTAATCAGGGTCTGCTACTTTAGCATGTAAACCTATTTACTATGGATGATTCGGTCTATGGAAGATGATTAGGAAAGTGACTGATTAAAATGAATAGATTCACGCTAAAAAAGAAGGTTAAATAGATTTACATCTTTTGAGAATTATTCACTGGTCGATCCATTTCTATTATGTATGGAAATGATTGTGAATATTGAGAATATGGAACATGCTCTTGACTTAATGGTCATTATGAGGGATTAGAGATGTTTATATTGATGTAAATGGAGATTATTTAATCTGGGTAAATAGCAAGACATTATATCCAGGAAAAAAGTTATGTACCACCAGGAGAATGATTCTGTACCACCTAGAAAATGATTGTGTGCCACTTGAAGGATGGTTATGGGTCATCAGGTGAATGACTATGTGTCATTCAGAGAATGGTTATGTACCATTAGTAGAGCGGCTAAGTTAGGCGTAACAACTTTTCTTAACATGGATCGCTCTATGAGCAGCTATGTAAGGTGTAACAACTTTCTTAGCATTGTATTGCTCAATGTGCTTGCTGTCGTATGAACCATTTTCCTATGTATGAATTGGTTGTTCTATTGGTCTTTGTGACTATTAATCTCTGTTCTATTAGTCTTTTGGGACTATGATCTTTGACTCTTTTCTGGTCTATGCAACTGGGTACTTCTATTAGTCTATGTGACTATTGACTCTGACTCCATTTAGTCTATATGGCTAAATACCACTTATTGGTTTGAATGATTGTTTGCCTATGTGGTATAACTTTGATGAGTGGGAGATGTAACTACAGCATCACTGCAGCATTATCCACACATTGCTGTTGGCAACGTGTGCATGCACTGTGCGAAGTTCGGCGCATGCGTTGCACTTCATGCAATGATGCTGCAGCGGAACACCCCCTTTAAAAGGGGGTGTGCGTCCAAAGGCCTAGGGTTGGATGAACAATATGAGGGTTGCGCTACTGTGAGGACTGCCGGAGAGAAGCTTCTTTGTGCTTGAGTCATCGTTAGGCTGTCGAAGAGAACAGGGAGATCAGAGAACACTAAGGCGCGGCTGGAACTTGGCTCATGGAAGAGGAGGATCTTTCCGACGTGATCGATCCTCGGACGGTGAGCAGAATTGTCATCCCAACAATGACAGGAAGTGTAAAGATTCTGATGATCGTTGTAAGATTTATTTACAATCAAACATTTTAATTTTTTAGGCATTTAAATTTTTATAAATAGATGCAATAACACCAACAAAAATCGATTCAACAAAAGGATAAAAAAGAAACATATCACATTGTGGTGACAAATGCTACGATAGATATGAAGGTTTAGGTGAACAACATCTAACATTTTTTGCTAAGTTCCTAGAGGAAAGTGGTATCGTTCCATAGTAGCCATGCTAGGTTCACCTATTGTAAATGGTATTACTAAAAGATGAATAGAATGCTTAAAGATATAGTGAGAAGTATGATTTGTCACTCTACCTCACTAGAATTACTTTAGGAAGGAGTGCTTAAGATTGCAACATATATACTTAATAGGATTCCAAGTAAAGAAATTAACAAATCCCTTATGAACTTGGATGGCCAAGAAGCCTAATGTAAAGTATTTGCATGTTTGGGGATGTCCAAATGAGACATGATCTTATAAGCCTAATGAAAAGAAATTGAACTTAAGAACCATGAGGTGTTATTTTGTTGAGTATTTTGAAAGGTCAAGGGTTACAAGTTTTATGATCCTACGATTAAGTCAATTTGAATTTCTCGGTTCTTTAAGGATATTAAGTTTGCAAGGGGAGATATGATTGGGGATCTTGTCTTTGATGAAGAATATGTTGTTATTCCCATAATTATTATTGAATGCCATCAAGATTCTATTCTTGACTATGTTTAAGATACATTGGATTAAGACAATGTCAGAGGACCTCCCCTAATTTAAGAAATTGTTCCAAAAGAATAAACTACTATCTCAAGAACCTATGCCATTAAGGAGATCTAGTAGGCAAAGGAGAATTGTTGTGCCAAATGATTATATTGTATTTCTTCAAGAATATGAGTTAGACATTGGAAAGATGGAAGATAATCCAATCAACTTCCATTAAGTCATGGAAAGGTTTAACTCTCAAGAGAGTATTAATGTCATGAAAAAAGGGATGAAGTCCATGAAGGACAATGATATCTAAGAGCTTGTCCCATTGCTAGAATGCAAGAAGTCTATTGGTCACAAATGGATATTTAAAATTAAAAGGGATTTTAAAGGCAATGGAGAGAGATACAAGGCTCGTCTTGTCTCGAGGGCTTTACATATAAAGAAGACATCAACTATAAAGAGACTTTCTCATTAATTTCTTTAAAAGATTTTTTCAGGATCATAATGTCATTGGTAGTGCATCTCGATCTTGAGTTGTATCAAATGGATGTAAAGACTTCCTCAATGATGACATTGATAAGGTGTCTATACGGTGCAACTAGAGAATTTTGTATCAAGAGATTCAAAGAATATGGTTTGCAAGTATAAGAAATCCATTTACATACTAAAGCAAGTATCTCGATAATAGTATTTCAAGTTTTATCAAATGATCATTTCGTTGGGTTTTGAGATGAATTTGTTTGACGATTATATATGTCATTAGTTCTATAGTAACAAATATATTTTTCTAATTTTATATGTTGATGATATTTTACTCGCCAATAATGATATAAGTTTGTTATATGAAACCAAGAGATTTCTAGTTAAGAATTTTGAGATGAAATCTTGGTGGTGCCTCTTTTATGTTAGGAATAGAAAAACACCAAGATTGCTCTTGGGTTACTCTTGGATTATCACAAAGAGCTATATCGAAAAGCTTCTCAAAAGATATGGCATGAAAAATTGTAAACTATGTGATACCTCTGTGTCTAAGTGAAACAAATTTAGTCTCAATCCATGCCCTAAGAATGACTTTAAAGAAAAGGAGATCAAGAAAATTCTTTATACGTCAGTAGTAAAGAGTCTAATATATGTTCAAGTTTTTTTTCATCAAATATTGGATACATTACAAGAATGTTTGGACTGATACTTGAACAATCCAAGATTATACTATTGGAAAGCAACTAAACGGATCTTGCGACATTTATAGTGGATAAAAGATTACGTACTCATCTATCGGAGGTCACATTAACTTGAGATGTTGGGTGTGTAAACTCCAATTTAATTTGTTTGATGTCAAGATAATATGAAATTTACATCATGATACATCTATCTACAAGCTAGGAGAGCTATCTCCTAAAAGAGTATGGAAACAATCTCTTGTGGTCTCTTCTACAATAGAAGCATAATTTATAGCATGTTATGAGATGTCCAATCATAGGATATGATTGTAGAATTTTATCATGGGGATGCTCATAGTGGGCAACATTGATAGACTACTCAAGTTATTTTGTGATAATAAATCAGTAGTTTTATATTTGAACAATAATTGGAGCTCAATAAAATCAAAGCATATAAACATCATGTAGGGAATCCTATGCGATAAACAATAAAATCATAGTGGAAAAAAGATCCCTTTAGCGATCCATGCGAAAGAAAACTCATACAAGTCTAGATCTATAAAGCCCTATCTTATAGGTATACCTTTGATGCGTGCCCTTAGCTTATCCCGCTTGTCCAAGATTCATCGGATCTCTTGCACGTTCAAGTGTCCGTGCCTCTATGCGTATCCACACGAATATGTCGTTCATCTCACGAACTCACACTTTAGAGGAGAAGATTGTGCTAGAAACCCCCTTCACAAGAAGGTTTCGGCCAAGCAAGAGGATAAGAAGATGAAGAGCAACAACTCACCTCTCACATAGAGAATAACACCCATGACCTTTTATATACATCCCATGAATACCAAAGGTTTTGCATCCCTTTGTATTCCACCTTAATGCATGATTATTCTACATTAATCATACATGAAGATTCTAAATCCATTCATCTTCTTCAACCTAATTTGAGTCTAACTCAAATTAAATGAAACTTGAGTCTAACTCAAGTTTCGGCCAACCAATGAGTCTAACTCAATTCGACCCAATCAATGAGTCTAACTCAATGATTCCAATTAATAGCCTAATGGTTCATTTAGTCAAACTAAATTGAACTCATCTCTAAAGCAACATATTTTTTATGTGTGACCCTATAGGTTTTTGTAACATTGGCAATGTCTCTAAACCACTTTAGACACATAAGCAATGAGCGACATCTAACAATGCATCATTGCTACCCAAGTTACGAGAAAGTCGAGATCTGACCTAACCTTTCCGTGACTACTATAATGTATAACCTTGTTCTTCTATCCTCGATATCTAGATTGATCAATGAGGCATAGACTATGTCATCCTCTTATCGATCTTTGTGTTTCTTGATCCCCAAGTTGACTCACTCAAACAAATGAGCTCAATATCCCATATTTACTCATTTGAGCATGGTCATGTATTTCATGGTTCTACTCTATCAAGAGGCCTAAAGATATCACTCCCATCATATGGGAGGGATAGATCACATATACATCACGGACGTCCCTCCGCATAATTTATTACATATCCAGTGATCACCTTTATAGTCCATCTTGTTACGGGTGATGTTTGACGATACCAAAGTACATAACTCCTTATGTAGGGAATCGTAGTGACTTCAGGTTTAAGGACTATTCATACTAATAGTCATATGAGAAAGTTTATGACACTCATATAACGATCCATGAAACTTTCCTATGACGGGTCAATTCAGTATATATTCTCTAATATATACCTATGTATTAATGTGATATCACATATCCATGACTTGTGAGATCAAGTCATCAATTGACCTACATGCTAGTCTCAATGCATTAATACTGCCCTTGTATATTAATGTTTGACTAGGAATATTTAAGAATAGGGTCCTATACGGCCTCTCACAATCAATTTTACCAATTGATGTGTTGTAGATAAGAACCTACTTTCCAGGGCATTATTATATTTAGACTGACACAAGCATAAAGTAAATATAATAACCAAACTTTGCCTTTTTATTAATAAAATATGATACAAAAAGTTCCTAGTCAATCATCACATAATTGGCTCTAGAACTTACTACTAACAATCTCCCACTAGCACTAGTGTCAATCACTATAATATCTAATACCCAGTGATCTAGTGTGACCATTATGCTTCCTCTGTGCCAAAGCCTTAGTCAAAGGGTCTGCAATGTTAGCATCGGTCGGTATTCTTCGTATCCTCATATCTCCTCTACCGATGATCTCTCGAATGAGATGGAATCGCTATAGTATGTGTTTGGATCACTAATGAGAGTGAAGTTCCTTAGCCTGTGCAATGCCCCATTATTATAACAATAGAGGTCTATAGGGTTTGCTATGCTAGGAACCACCCCAAGTTCAGTGATGAACTTCCAGATCCAAACATCCTCCTTTGTCGCATCATACGCAGCAATATACTTGGCTTCTGTTGTAAAATCTGTGACTGTGTCTTGCTTTGAACTCTTCCAGCTTACAACGCTTCCATTCAGGCAAAATACATATTCTGACAACGATCTAAAATCATCCCTATCGGTTTGGAAGCTTGCATCACTGTAACCCTTTACAACTAGCTCCTCATCGCCTCTAAATATCAAGAAATATTATTTCATCCTTTGTAAGTACTTAAGAATGTTCTTGACAGTTGTCCAGTGAATTTTACCTGGATCTGACTAGTATCTTCTCGTCATACTCAAAACATATGAGACATCGGGGCGAGTACAAAGCATGACGCACATGATAGACCCTATAGCAGATGCATAAGGAATCTGATCCATGCGATCTCTCTGCTCCTTAGAAGAGGGACATTGAGTCTTTGAAAGACTCACATCATGTGACATTGACAGAAATTCCTTCTTGGAATTCTGCATGGCAAAACGATTTAGCACCTTGTCAATGTATGTACTTTGACTTAGGCCAAGTAATATTTTAGATCTATCTCTATAGATCTTGATGCCTAAAATGTAGGTGGCATCACCTAAGTCTTTCATTGAAAAATAATTCCTAAGCCATGTTTTCACAGACTATAATATATGAATATCATTTCCAATGAGAAGTATGTCATCAACATACAAGATAAGAAAGATAACTATGCTCCCACTAACCCTCTTGTAGACACAAGATTCATCTTCATTCTTGATGAAACCAAACTCTTTGATTGCATCATCGAATCGAAGATTTCAACTTCTAGATGCTTGCTTTAAATCATAAATAGACCTTTGCAGCTTGCATACCTTTCCAGAATGCTATGGATCTACAAATCCCTCAGGTTGTGTCATGTACACATCCTTGAGTAGGTTTTTATACAAAAATGCAGTTTTGACATCCATTTGTCAAATCTCATAATCATAGTAAGTTGTAATAGCAAGAATGATTCGAATATACTTAAGCATCGCAACTGGTGAAAAAGTTTCATCATAGTCAATACCATAAATCTACTTAAAACCTTTAGCTACCAATCACCCTTTATAGGTATGCATAAGATATTCCATGTCAGTCTTTCTCTTAAACACCCACTTACACCCAATGGGTTTGACCCCTTCAGGTGGCTCAACTAAAGTCCATACTTGGTTAGTGTACATGAATTTCATTTCGGACCTCATGGCTTCTAGCCATTTCTTAGAATCTAGATTCATCATAACTTCCTGATAGGATATAGGCTCGTTCAACTCAACAAGTATAACGCCATAATGGTTAGACAAAAGAAATGAATATCTCTTAGGTTGATGACGTATCCTATTAGACCTGTGAAGAGGTTGGTCTACTTGAACAGGTTGTTGCTCCACAACTTCTTGTGCAACAATATCATCATCCACAATACTTTGTGGTGTTTGTTCAATTTTCATCAAAGCCTCAGTGCTATCTATATCTTAAACTTCTTCAAAATGAATTTTACTCCCACTAGTTCTTCTAGAAATGAACTCTCTAGAAATATACCATTTCTAGTGACAAACATTTTGCCTTGTATGAGATTGTAAAAGTAATATCCCTTTGTTTCCTTGGGATATCCTACAAAGAAGCACTTGTCTGATTTGGGGCTTAGCTTGTTGGAGACTTGATGTTGAACATGTTAGGGCAATCAACCCATGTGATGTGGTTTTGATGTGTGTGGAAAAGGGTTTAAGTTAGGTTGTTATGGATTTGATATGTACGTTGAAGTCATGCAGGACTTAGTAATTCGCACATGGATGACTTGAGGATAGTATTGGCAAGATTCACCATCTCATGACTCGGTCCTTGAGTCGGTGAAGGATGGCATTGCAGAAGCCACGCGCTTGGTGCATCTGAGGGACCGTCGGACGAGAAGCATTGGAGTGAAGCTGAAGGAAGTAGATTTCAGGGAGAGACGCGAAGGATGGCGCTGCGAAGCCGTGCACTTGGCGCATCCAAGGGACGTGGCCGGATGAAGATAACTTCAAGGCGAGGGACTCTAAGGGAAGATGAGAGTGAGCGATTGTAACCCGGGACAGGGTAGCTCGTAGGTGAACTTGGCCAAATGGCTAAGTGTCGGATGGGTGTTTCCCGACATCAGTCAACTGCCATGATATGACAGTCGACTGCTCCAAGTCGAATGAAGACTCGGATCGGTGTTGAGTCAGTTTCTGCGACGATCATTGCC
The DNA here is from genome assembly GCA_025175895.1 of Wurfbainia villosa. NCBI lineage: Eukaryota > Viridiplantae > Streptophyta > Magnoliopsida > Zingiberales > Zingiberaceae > Wurfbainia > Wurfbainia villosa. The sequence goes on from CM045992.1 coordinate 4,193,750, forward strand.
GAGGATGGCGGTCACAAACCATCGAGGGTTTCAGGCATAGAATGTTGGAGAGTTGACTGTTCGCTTCGAGCACTCGACTGTTTCCTCCATCAAACGACTGATGGGAAGATCAGTCAACTAATGTGGGAGCCGTTGGTTAATTCCAACGTGGAAGAAGTCATTGCGAGGCAACGGCTACAGCAGCAGTCAACTGGTGGCTCGATCAGTCGACTGCTAGCTGTCCAACGGGAAGAATGACCTCTTCCCTATAAGAAGAGGCCTTGGGTCATCTTGGAGGGTTAATGCTTCTACTCTAAAGTACCCCCAAAGTGCCCAAACATTTTTACTCCTCTTTCTTGCTATTATTTCAATTATATTGTAAAGAGAGAGATTGTAAGAAAGGTTTACCTCCCTTGCTTAGTGCCAAGGATAGACTAGTGAAGATTTGGTTGAGGGAGTGATTCGCCATACGAGTCGGATCGTGGATTAGCGGCAAGGGCCGTGAACCACATTAAATCTCTTTGTTAGCATTGCTCTTTACTTTGAATTGTTCTTAATTGTCGTTAGCTTTATTATTCCGTTGTTCTAACCTTAATCGTATATACGCAAGAACGAACGAAGTCCATCGTCTATACGAAGAGGGCTATTCACCCCTCTCTAGTCGACAACCGATCCTCCAACAAGTGGTATCAGAGCCAAGGTTGCTTGTCACCGGACTCACCGCCGAAACAAACACAACAACAAAGATGGCCGACTCAAACATTCATCCACCTAAGTTCGAGGGTGAATTCGCATGGTGGAAGAAGCGTATGGAGGTATTTTTTGAAATGGATTTTGATATTATGTTAATCATGGAATCCGATTTTGATATACCTAAGGACGAAGAGGGTGAACCAATTGAGAAATCATGATGGACCAAAAAGCAAAGGGAGGAGCACCTTGCAAACTCAAAAGCAAAACACCACCTCTTCAATGTGCTCCCCCAATAAGAGATCAACCGAATAGGAGAATGTGCAAGTGCCAAGGAAATGTGGGAAAGGTTTATTGAGCTTCATGAAGGCACCTCCGAGGCAAAGCTTGCAAGAAGGGACCTCCTCCGATCACAATTAAGCAACATTAAATTAGAAAAAGGAGAAAATGTACTTTCTTTACATTCTTGATTTAAGGAAATCTTAACCGGTTTGTCAAGTGTAGGTGAGAAGCTATCAAATCGGGATATGATAATGAAGGCTATAGATGTCTTTCCCCGATCATCGAAGTGGAGCTCAATGGTAGATTCCTTTTATATCTCCAAGAATCTAGAGGTAGGCACTCTAGAAGAGTTTTTCTCCACCATGGAACTCCATGAAACAAGGCTTGAAGGAGTAGTAGAAGAGCAAATCAAGCCATCAAGGGTAGTGACACTAGTAGCAAGCAAGGGGAAGAAGAAGAAGGAGACTCCACCTTCTTCATCCGATGAAGATTCTTCCTCCTCCTCCATGGATAGCAATGAAGAGGCCTACATGGTAAGGAAGGTAAGGCGTGCATTGAAATTTTTTAAATTTAACAAATCTAATGATAGGAGGAGAAGACCTAGAAGAAAAATCATATGCTATAATTGTCAAGGAGAGAGACACATAAGGGATGATTGTCCCCTCTTGAACAAAAGCAAGGAAGAGAGGAGGAAGAAAGAGGACAAGAAGAAGGGGATCAAGAAGAAAGAGGATGAAAAGAAAACCAAGGAGAAAGGGAAGACCAAGGCACACAAGGCAACATGGGATGATTCATCATCCTCATCGGAAGAAAAAGAAGCCTTCACAAGCCTTGCCTTAATGGCAATAGAAGATTTGGACACCTCCTCCTCGGAAAAATAAGAAACAAGTTCAAGTGAGGAGAGCTCAAGTGAAGGGGGAGCTTCATCTTTGTCCTCATCGGAATCAGAGGAAGAAGATATGGAAACTATGGTAAAAAATCTTTCCCCTAAGAAAATTGTTTCTATGATTTCTAGCCTTGCTAGGGATTTATTTAAGGCTAAGAAGAAAAATAAATGCATGCTTGATTATATTAGAAAATTAGAAGAAAAGCTAGAAAATGCATGCTTAAATGTTAATGATTATATTCCTCTAAATGTTAATGATGCATGTATTGAGGAAAATAAGGCCTTAAGGAAAAAGGTAGATTTCCTAACTAAAGCCTTAGAAAAATTCACAATAAGCTTCAACACCCTAAACATGATTATTGGGAGCCAAAGGGCTAGTTTTAATAAGAAAGGGTTAGGATACAAGGGAAACAAAAATGAAAAAGCCTACCATTGCCTAATTGCTAGGGGTAAAGCTAAAAATATAATGGTAGCTAGGAAATGGATCCCTAAGGAGTTTTTGGTGAACCCTATAGGAAAGAACTTATATTGGGTTCCCAAATCCATCCTCAAGGGTTAGAAATTCCCTAGGTTAGTCAACCATAGTGGACTTTATTTTATATCATATCAATTGGTTGACTTAGGATGATGAGGGTGGTAGTTTTTGAATTAAGTGTTGAGTGATGATAATGTGATCATAACATAAAATTATGTGTAATCTTTGTTTTATGATCATGATATGTAATTAGTGATTTATAATCATGATATGCAATAATTGATGATTTATGATCATGATTGATAATTCTTGATGCATGTTCATGATTGAATTTTTAGGATGATACTTAACCTTGATAGAATTGTATGAAAATTATGGTTAAGTACAAATACCTTTAGGAACATCTCACATCCCACTATAGGCTAACTTGATTGAAAACATAGCATGGGTGAGATGATAGGATGATACAAATGGTCCACTAATGCTTATGACATTTAGATGGGTCATTAAGTGTATCAATAGAGCAATCATAGACCAACTATGAGGAAAGCAAATGTTTAATAGATGGACATATTGCCCATAGATCATAGTTGGATATTTTAATTGATTTAAAACCATTTTATGTTTGATAATCTGCAAGTTCATATTTTTGAAAAGGTTCAAGGCAAAACTAGGCTTTAAAGTTGATACAAACTTTAAACATTTTACAACTTTTGAGTTTTTACCTAATTTTTGAAAATAGAATGAATTTTCATGAAAAACAATTTTTCACTGATAGAGGAACTCATTAGAATTATGTTCCCCAAATTTCACAATTTTTTGAATTTTTTATAATTTCTGGTGCATTTCTGAACTTCATTCGAAAAATCAAAAAATTCTGAAAATTAGGTGTCAGTCGACTGATGCTTTGATTCAGTTGACTGATGTACTGTGCACGAGTACAATCACCTATTTTATCAGGTTTTAAAAGTTGGTTTTGGGTAATTTTCTTCCTTAGACTTGATGTCATGCTTGTATAATATTTGTATAATATTTTTAATGGTGTCAAAGGGAGAGAAATGATGAGTTTAAGTTAATCATGCTAGGTGGAGAATTAGCATGTCTTAAGGGGGAGTTGCATGTTTAAGGGGGAGTTGTGATACTCATGTTTACTTACATGCTTTCTTGCCTTATGTATTTATATTAATTGTTTTACCTAACTTAAACGGATTGTCATACATCAAAAAGGGGGAGATTGTTAGGGCAATCAATCTATGTGATGTGGTTTTGATGTGTGTGGCAAAGGGTTTAAGTTAGATTGTTATGGATTTGATATGTGCGTTGAAGTCATGCAAGACTTAGTAATTCGCACATAGATGGCTTGATGATAGCATTGGCAAGATTCACCATCTCATGACTCGGTCCTTGAGTCGGTGAAGGATAGCATTGCAGAAGCCGCGCGCTTGGTGCATCCGAGGGACCGTCGGACGAGGAGCATTGGAGTGAAACCGAAGGAAGTAGACTTCAGGGAGAGACACGAAGGATGGCGTTGCGAAGCCATGCGCTTGGCGCATCCGAGGGACGTGGCCGAACGAAGATAACTTCAAGGCGAGGGACTCCAAGGGAAGATGAGAGTGAGCGATTGTAATCCGGGACAGGATAGCTCGTAGGTGAACTGAAGACTCGACTGGTGTTCGAGTTTGGTTTGGCGAGCGATCGCCAAGGGATGACGATCGACTACCGAACCATCATCGATCACGATGGCAACAAATCGGTGATGTCGAGGGTTTCGGGCATAGAACGTTGGAGAGTCGACTGCTCGCTTCGGGCACTCGACTGTCGGCTCCATCAGACGACTAATGGAAAGATCAGTTGACTGATGTGGGAGTCGTTGGTTAAAATCCAATGTGGAAGAAGTCATTGCGAGGCAACGGCTCTGATGGTCGATCGGTGGCTTGATCGGTCGATCGCTAGTCGCCTCTTCCCTATAAGAAGAGGTCTTGGGTCATCTTGGGTGGTTAATTCTTCTACTCTAAAGTTCCACCAAAGTGCCCAAACATTTTTACTCCTCTTTCTTGCTATTATTTCAATCATATTGTAAAGAGGGAGACTGTAAGAAAGATTTACCTCCACCTTGCTTAGTGCCAAGGAGAGACTAGTGAAGATTTAGTTGAGGGAGTGATTCGCCATACGAATCGGATCGTGGATTAACGGCAAGGGTCGTGAACCACGTTAAATCTCTTTGTTAGCATTGCTCTTTACTTTGCGTTGTTCTTAATTGTCCTTAGCTTTATTATTCTGTTGCGCTAACCTTAATCGTAGACACGCAAGAACGAACGAAGTCCATCGTCTACACGAAGAGGGCTATTCACCCCCTCTAGCTGGCCACCGATCCTCCAACAGAACATAAGCCTCACGATCCTAAATCTCCATAAAAGACATTTTGGGAGAGTTGGCCTTGCCTTTGGCTTGGGTCTTACCTTGTCTTTAGGCTTCCTTTTGTCATTGCTTTTTTGTACCATCAGTATGTTTCTAGTCTTGGTCTTTTTGAGATTGGGTTCAACAGTTCTCAACACGCTGAGCATCTTAGGCAGAGGCTTGTCAATTTTGTTCATGTTATAGTTCATGACAAATTGACTATACCCTTTCGACAATGATTGCAGGATAAGGTCAATGGTCAATTCTTGGCCTAGTGGAAATCCTAGTCTTTCAAGGTTCTCAACATGCCCATTCATCTTGAGTACGTGAGTTCCTACAGGAGTTCCATCTTGCATCTTGATATAGTTGTTTCAGGTGCTCAACCATATCATATGCATCCATGTTCTCATGTTGCTTCTGAAGCTCAGAGTTCATGGTGGCAAGCATTAGGCAAGATACATCTTGTGCATCATTCTGATGCTTCTTGTAAGCATCTTTCTTTGCACGAGTGGCGATAGTGGCGGGTGCTTCAGGAAGAGGTTGCTCTATGACATACAATTTTCGTTCTTGCTTGAGGACGATCCTCAAGTTTCTATACTAGTCTAGGAAATTAGCTCCGTTGAGCTTGTCCTTCTCAAGGACAGATCATAGAGAGAGAGTATTTGACATATTAGATGATATGATAATCTACAACAAGAAATACAAAAATAAGTATCATATTCTAAATCATTTAATTAGACTTTTAATTAAATGATACTCCCACTGTATCGTAGAGCTTTGGTAGAGGCTAGTCATGAATGTAGGCAAACATACTTTGTCTATACTACTAGGTCCAAACCAAATATCATTTATGTGGGCCAAGGTCCATATTATATTTCATCTTGAGTTAGCTTTGGCTAATCGCCCAAGACTAGTATAATTTGTTGGATCGAGTGAATCGCTAGAGAGGGGGAGTGAATAGTGATCGTAAAAACTTCTTTTCATTTCGTCTAAAACTCGAGTGATGCATAGCGGAAAGTAAAATACTAAAAGAAATAAACACAATTTCTTTTTACTTGGTTCGCAACCGAAAGGTTGCTACTCTAAGGCCCCGCAATCCTAGACTGCGTACGAAGGGGCAATCCACTAAAGATCTCCTCCTCGTTGGAGGTAGGAGACAACAATTACAATAGAAACAAGATGGAGGAAGAGGCAACAAGCCTACCTCTCCTCCTTTCGATAAAAGATCGATTTACAAGAAATAAAACAATGCAAATGACAACTTAAAAATAAACTACCAACTTAGAAGGTTGAAGCACGACGTGAAGTCGACGTAGCAGTGGCGTAGTGTTGTCGTCGAAGCTTGGCGTCGTTGGAGCACTTTGGGAGCAAGATAGATGATCCAAAAGGGTGAAACCCCCTTCTTTTATATCCCTCCAAGCCCTAGCTCGTTGAGACCCACATCTCGGTCAAAGAGCTTCATCTCCCCAAGATAAGTGGAGCTTATCTTGATTTTCTTTGAGCTGACCAGTTTGAATATCAGTCGACTGATAGTAGCATTAGTCGACTGCCAATAGCCAACAGTCGACTGTTAGAATGGTCACTCCCCTGCAACAAAGAGTTAGCATAGAATACACAAGTAATGGATATTTCTATGGTTCCCTATCGTCCGATCTTGACCTAGACTTTCCACGGGAAGTCTTAGTCGGATCACCGCCTAAGTTCATCCCCGTACAAAGGACACGACCTTACCGTTACTCCGCACTCGTGCTTACCTCTGGTTCTTCCCGACCTATCACTTAGCTTTTGGTCTTCCACCTAGGTTCCTCGACTCCACGAGGTTCTCCCGGTGTCACCCGACCACCACGATTTCTCGTCTCGAGATTCTCTAGGTGTCACTGACTTTCAGCTTGGCTTAAACACTTCCTGCACACTTAACACAACTCATGAGATAACAATAAGAGCTTGACTTTGAACCTTTGCTATAATCAAAATCTAGGTTCGATTATCTGGTGCCCCAACACCAACATAATTTAGGCATACAACTCTTTACCAATTGCATCATGTGCAACTCTTGGATATTTTGATGAACAAGACTATTTGTTCGTTTACCCAATCATATGGGAGATGCCTCTAAGTCCTTAATCCAATTGAGATAACTTAGATAAGTCACACCGAAAGTTCAATCGCGGGACATCACAATTGTCCACTCACACTCTACGAAGATAAAATGTATCACTTTGCTTTGGCAAACCCAACAACAAATGATCGAGGTAGTTTATGAGTACCAAACTTTGGTAGACATATCGAGTTGACTTAATTATGTGCCTTTATGTTCTCAAACCAATTGAGATAACATAGTTGATTAAGTCAAATCAAAGTTTAATAATCAGACATCACTATTGTTTGATCGCACTCTACCAAGATAAATTGAGTTACTTTGCTTTGGCAAATCCAACTACAATTGATCGAGGTAGTAGTGCATATAAAACTTTGGTAAGCAAACTGCATCGACTTAATTATGATAAACTTATCATCTAAGCATGCATCACATACACATATGACATATATCTACATATAAGAAAAAGAAAACGTGACATGGTTATGACCTGTATTCTACGATCCTCTCAAGCCAATGAGAAGATCGAATGGTCAACCTAGGGATAACATCTTCTCCAAGTGCTTCCTTTGGTCATCATGTGTCGTCAGCATCCTTCTTGTAACTTCATCCTCCAATGGACTTTTCGTTCATCATTTTGTATATTATAAAATAAGAATACTTGAGTTACATTCGAGTCTAGATCTATTTTACAACTAGAAATATAGAGAGGGATACATGACATACAGGCCGTATTATGAGTTACAAAACTCATATACACATCACGACATGCAGCCCGTATTATGAATTACAACATAATCCAATCTCATTAGGGTAAAGGGACATAACCATGTACCATGACAACCAACACACAACAAATAGATCTAGGACATCAATATTATTATGTTTGCAAAATTTGCTCATGAGCCAAAACCTCACGGCGATCCCGCTAGCCGGTTAGTGGGCAGGGTTAAGGGGCAGCGCCCCTTGCGTGGGGAGGGGTAGTGCCCCCGAAACAAAATTTATTTTGTCGACTCTTTGAATGAGTCGTTGCCCTAAATCCATCAAAATGAATTTGAGACCCTCTTGTTCCGTTGATGCATCCTTGCAACAAATATGTTCTCAACAGAGTGATGCAACCTCATCAACTAATATGAAAATCATAGGTTATGAAATTTTATCAAGAGCAATCTTTTAGATTGATCAACACAAACTTATGCATCCCGACAAAATATGCTCATATAATTATGCAACTCATAACAAAATATGCCCTACTTCTATATCACATATAAAAGTGCATAAAACTTTGTATGATCTTTCGCAAGTGGCTCTGATACCACTCTAGGAAATCCTATACGATAAACAATAAAATCACAATGGAAAAAGGATCCCTTTAATGATCCATACAAAAAAAACTTATACAAGTTTAGATCTATAAAACCCTATCTTATAGGTATACCTTTAATGTGTGCCCTTAGCTTATCCCGCTTGTCCAAGATTTGTTGGATCTCTTGCATGTTCAAGTATCTGTGCCTCTATGTGTATCCACATGAACACGTCGTTCACCTCACGAACTCACACTTTGGAGGAGAAGATTGTGCTAGCAACGCCCTTCACAAGAAGGTTTCGGCCAAGCAAGAGGATAAGAAGATGAAGAGCAACAACTCACCTCTCTCACAGAGAATAACACCCATGACCTTTTATATACATCCCATGAATACCAAAGGTCATGAATACTAAAGGTTTTGCATTCCTTTGTGTTCCACCTTAATGCATGATTATTCTATATTAATCATGCATGAAGATCCTAAATCCATTCATCTTCTTCAACCTAATTTGAGTCTAACTCAAATTAAATGAAACTTGAGTCTAACTTAAGTTTTGACCAACCAATGAGTCTAACTCAATTCGGGTCAATCAATGAGTTTAACTCAATGATTCCAATTAATAGTCTAATGATTTATTTAGTCAAACTAAATTGAACTCATCTCCAAAGCAACATATTCTTTGTATGTGACCCTATAGATTTTTGTAACATTGGTAATGTCTCTAAACCACTTTAGCCACGTAATCAATGAGCGACATCTAACAATGCATCATTGCTATCCAAGTTATGAGAAAGTCGAGATCTGATCTAACCTTTTCGTGACTACTATAATGTATGATCTTGTCCTTCTATCCAGATTGATCAATGAAACATAGACCGTATCATCCTCTTATCAATCTGTGTTTTTTGATCCCCAAATAGACTCACTCAAATAAATGAGTTCAATATCTCATATTGACTCATTTAAGCATGATCATGCATTTCGTGGTTATACTCTATCAAGAGACCTAAAGATATCACTCCCGTCATATGAGAGGGATAGATCATATCTACATCACTCATGCCTCTCCGCATAATTTATTACATACTCAGTGATCACCTTTATAATTCACCCTGTTACGAGTAACGTTTGACAATACTAAAGTACATAACTCCTTATGTAGGGAACGTAGTGATTTCAGGTCTAAGGAGTATTCATACTAATAGTCATATGAGAAAGTTTATGACACTCATATAACAATCCATGAAATTTTTCCATAACGGATCAATTCAGTATATATTCTATAATATATATTCATGTGTCAACGTGATATCACATATCTATGACTTGTGAGATTATGTCATCAATTGACCTACATACTAGTCTCAATGCATTAATACTACCCTTGTATGTTAATCCTTGACTAGAAATATTTAAGAATAGGATCCTCTACAACCTCTCACAGTCAATTTTACTAATTGATATGCTATAGATAAGAACTTACTTTTTAGGACATTACTATATTTATTCGACTGACACAAGCACAAAGTAAATTTAATAACCAAACTTTGCCTTTTTATCAATAAAATATGATAAAAAAGTCCATAATCAATTATCATATAATTGACTCTAGGACTTACTACTAACACATCTGCTCTTAGTTATGAAATAAAAAGTTCAAAGTGAGCAGTTATTTATAAAGTATATCAGAACATACTCCATGATTATAAATTCAATTACTAAAGGAGCACTACTAAAAGAATTTCACCAGCACACGGCTCGTATGAGCGTTATGTCCTTAGATGATGTTTAACTTTAGTAAGAGTTTATAACTTTGAATGGTTTTCGTGTTATAGACAAACCTTTTTAGTTATTTCCATTTATTAAGTTGTGAGATTGTTTTCTAAAAAAATAAAAATTTTAATATGTTCGCACACTTTGATTTTAATTTGCATTTTGATCCAACTAAAGTCGAAGATGGACCGGTAGGAAATAGATATGTTAAAATTATATTACATAAAATTTTCTTATTTTCCATCCATATCGTTATCGGGAAATTTTTTAAAAGATAGCGTTGTGTTTTATTTTTCGTAGCTTGTCGTCGACCGACTGTCATTCCCTCATCGGTAAATCACGGCCCACCCGTCGGTCGACCATCACTCGCCCATCGATCGTCGCCCATCGAGTGATTAGCTGTCGCCCGCCCACTAGTCGATCATCGCACATCGGCCGACAAGTCGGTTGCCCGTTCGCCAATTGATCGATCGTCACCCTATGGTCGGCGAGCCGTTGCTTGTCCATTGATCGATCGGTTGGTCGTCGTACGCTGCTTGTAAAATACTGAAATTTAAAATACGAAATTAAATGGCCAAAATTTTGGAGAAATACTCCTAGGGATTATTTTCAAGATTTTTAGGATTTTTAGGAATTTTTTCGGAATTTTTCTGGAATTAAAAAGGGGCTTGTACGAGATAATTATGGAGATAGGGAAAACAGGCTTTTAAATGGCCTATTTAGTCTAGGTTTTCTATTTTCTAATTTCCGATTTTTAACATTTCTTTCCTCTCGGTTTTCTCATGCCGCTCGACGGTTCCTCGAGCCCGAGCCCTTCTTCTCCCGTGGCCGAAACCACCGCAACCAGCGCCGAAGCTATCCCTTCTTCCCTGCGTCGCGTGTTTCCCTTCGTCGCGCTATGCTCCCCTTCACCGACGATGCCCTTCTTCCCGAGCATTGCGGTCATCGATTTCTCAGGCGGTGGCCGTCTTCGTCGCCTCTCGACGCGCCAAAGATCTCAGACCGGACCTCCTCGCCCGTCGCGTCGGACCTCCCGCCTTGTCACTCCGATTCTCGGTCAATTTCATCTTCTCTCGCAAGCGGCGATAAGCGTTCCGCCCGATGGCCACAGACGAGCCGGCGGCGAGCAGCCGCCGGAGTTGAGTGGCGGCGCGTCTGCGCTTAGTCCGGATCGGTGCATTCCTTGCCGAGCCCTCTTCTCTCCCTCTCACGATTCGCTTCTCGTTCTTCTTCCTCGCGGCACAAGCGGCTGATCACCCTCATCGCTGCTCACGGGCGTGCCTACGATGGAGCGAGCAAGCTGGGAATTTAGGTCGGCAGTGTTTTCGATCAGGAGCTGTTCTTCCCGATTATCATTGGAACTAGGTAATAGTCGATTCCTTCTTACCTAGGATGGAATCTAAATTCAAGCTGTGAATTTTTCCTTCTTTAAGCTTGATTTGTTGATAGGGCAGCGGTGTTTGAGTGCGAATTTGCTCCGAGGAACCAAGGATAGGAGGAGAGTTGGCTGTCGGTGGAGTTTTCTAGGACTGGTAAGCTTCGATCTATTCTTTTCCTATTAGCTGTAAATTTCTAGATCCTGTGGTTGTTGATGTGTTGTGATTTGTGATGAGTGGATGAAGCTAGTTCGGCTGTGGAGGAATGAAGAGGGTAGTGATGGCTGTGATTTGGGGTTTTGACAGGTGGAGAGGGTTGTGAGGTTTTATTGGGTGTCGATGTGGCTGTAAATACAGTTAGTGTTTCTGTGAAATTGAAGGTTGAGGATTTGGGTTATGCTGTACAGGATTTTGGGCAACAATTAGGTTGTAGAGGTTGTTGGGCTTAAGGTGAGTCCTAAATTAACCCATAGTTGTTGGCTGTGAGGTTGTTCTTGGCCACGAAGGGGGCTGCGAGTTTATCGTTAGGTGAGTTGTTAATGGTTGTAAGTGGATTCTAGGTGCCAGGTTGTTGGGTCCAAGTGTTGGATCGAGTTTGAGGTAAGGTTTGGTTGAGCGGTGACATATGTCACCTAGGGTTAGGTTGGATTTATACTTCTGATCGGTGAGATGTTTTGTAATTATGTATGGAGGGTTGATTAGGTTGAATAGAATAATTAAATCAATCTAGTGGATCGGATATGAGGTCGATGTAGGATTCGATTCGATCATTTATTGTGAGATGGATAATATTTTCATATGATGAGTATTGATCATGGTGAGATTAATTGCAAGGATATGTTCTTGGATTGAGGAGTTAATCACAATGTGTGACCTACGGGTTGAGGATCTACTTGGGGATATATAGTAGTAATTTAGCACATTGTCGTGTGCTTGGATTTGATGGATTTACTTTGGATTATTTGGTTATGGAAGGAATCGATTAAGTATTCGATTTGTAGGTGAATGGTATTTTGTGCTTAACAATAGTTATGCATTATGCTTTCGGTCACGAGGCAGATCCCCGGTCGTGACGATCTGGTTCTTTGCGAATATTTGGCAGGCAGGTATTTTGACTTATCTTTTAGATATAGTCATTGTTGATATGCTAGTTAGGATAGCTTACAATAATTTTTCATGTTTATATGCCTAGTATGCTTTTGGTGCCTACTAGATACATGCATGTGATAGGATATGATTATATTTCCCTGTTTGATTTGGATCATAGTACATGGGTTAGGGATATGTACATATTGATTGTACATATTATTCGGATAGGTGTTTTGAGTAGGATTTACATGTTTTAGTATCATGCATCATTTTTGCATGATTGCATGTTGGCTAGACGGGGTTCCATTATTGTTGAGCTCGTAGCCAGTTACATGGCCTGCACACACTTCCACTCATGAGTTAGTGGTACATCAGGAGGGTGTGTGCAGTTGCTCTGTCAGGCTCCGCTGGTCCGCTCATGGGTAGCGATGAGGCAGCGTGGTAGTGGGCAGGGATCCCTGCTCTGGTCTATGACACCGGGAGATGAGAGCTTAGCTCCCCAACTCTGTTTGGGGAAGGAGGATAGGTGTACTCCGACAGCATCCTGTCCACTCGGTCACTCAGGAGCAGTGATGGCAGAGTGCACAGTTGTCATAGCCCTGCCCACTCGACTTCACCATCGCGTGTGAGGCGGCTGACTAGCGTCAGGGGTGACCATGTCATTGGCACGGCATGCATTTTTGCATGATAGCATTTGTATTGTGTTTGCTGCATATTTATTGCTGCCTTGGATGTGCATATGATTGTCATGCATACAGGATACATATTTATATATATGGTGAGGACTTTATTACTTCTAGTCAGGCACATGCTCCTATATCAGGGTAGGAGATTCAGGTTAGTACAGTTCTGTTGTATTTATTTCTTGCATACCCTATATGTGAGACTGTACTGGCATGATTTTTATTGTTAGCTATATCTTACTTGCATATCGACTATACCCGCTGAGTTCTTTGAACTGACCCCGTTGATTATATCTATTTCAGAATGAAGCTGTCAGGAGAGTCCAACTGCCAAACCCCCTCGTCGTGGAAGTGTATTTGGTTATTTGTTTTTGGTTTTGGATATCTTGTTTAGAAGATATATTTAGGACTGGAATTGGATTTATGTATTCATGGATTTTTGGTGTCCTTATGGACCTCTATTCGGAGTTTGTTCTGGATTGGATTTTGGTTGAGTATTCCTTCCCAGATGGCAGAAGATGTAGGTTTAGTTATGATATTCTTTTGTTTATATCATTTGATTGTTGGCCTGAGGCCTGATTTATTATCTGCGTGGGTGTTTGGATTCCGGTCGTGTTGACCGATGTATAGTGGTCGTGTAGGCCTTGTATGTAAATTGGCATTGTCACCCGTACATGGGAGATGCTGTCGGATTTTCGTTTGGCGGGGTCTCCATCGGGGCGTGACAATTTATTTGGTATCAGAGCGCCTAGGTTTTCGAGTTCCTAGGGGTTTTTGGATTTTTCGGAGTTCGCCACATTTGGCAGGTTTTGCGAGGCAATCTGAAAATTTTGGATTGTTATGGATTTCCGACGATTTTTATGTTTCGGAAATTCGAGGATTTTTGATGAGGTTTATATGGGGTTTTGGCGGCGACGGGACCTCTCCTGCGGCAAAATAGGTATGATGATTAATTTTATATGTTATTACTTCTAGTAATATCTGTTCTAGTAACATATGTAATAATTTAATAGATATGAGATGAGGTGGGTGTGCTCCTGCACCGAGACGTGGTGCAGGGTAACCACGCAAGAGGACAGTGAGATCTCTGGCTAAGGAGTTGCCAGAAGGGTCTATAGAGTTTTGACTCATGTGCAGACTCGTAATAGGGGTCGCCCACCAAGGTGACCTACCGGAGTTGCTGTAGTGTTTATACTCCAAGTTAGATTAGCTATGTGTTTAGTGGATAATAGGAAATAACATTTAGTGTATTGGTCACTATTCGCAATCGTGGATGGAGTTGACCACATGAACAATCTGTTCAGTTTGTGAGTCTTGAACCCGTGTCGAAAAGGTGAATTTTCTTTGAGGGCTGACTGATACCGAGTCAGAAAGCAGGGGTCAAGTCGTCACATTTGTTGTGGAAATCAAGGACTACAATGTTACAGATTTTCACTGATTATGCTAGTCAGATTATTACCCTGGTGGGTAAGGGACAGGAAATGTATACTATTGTTGATGCAGACAATGGAGGTTTAAGTTACGGAGTTCCATAGGGATTTTGATCCTTGAGCTGCTTAAGCCTAGATTGATAACATTGAAGGTACTGTTAAGTATCTAACATGTATTTATATACGGAGAGTGGAGTTAGTTTCTTACTATTGTAATGATCAAGTTGTTAATTGGTGGAATATGTAGAAGAAATTTATTTGAGGAAATAACCCATTATGGGATCATGGGTTCAGGATGTTTTCGGGAGATAATATTTCCTTATGCTATTTTTGTATGACTCATTGTTGAGGAATTCTTGAGCCTTTAGTTGAGTGATAAATTGTTAATGGAGTTCACTATGGAGTTTACCCCCATTTAAGGGCTCGAGATAGTGATTGAGTTGTTTTCGATCACCCACGATTTATTGGCTTACATTTGGATTAAGATAGTTGGATTTTCCATCAGTTCCTAGCGGGAGGCATTAGGGTGAGTCATATTTATAAAAATGACTGCAACAAGTGTCTCAAGAGAATAGTGTAGTCAATCTAGTGATAATAACCTACACTTCGGATAAGGTAACGGTAGAAGTCATGAACGTGCTTTTCTAGCTGAATTCATGTGACATTATTTCGTTCCCATGTTGATGTTGATGATGGAGGTTTACAACCTCTTGAGTGATTGAGGATTTAGTTGGAATTTTAGTTTATTTTAGTGGTGATCAAGGTTCTGTCCCGGGAATGAAAGATTGATGAAACACCTCATTTCCCAGTGGAAAACAGGAATATGGATTTAAGTTTTCTCCTCAGATATATGTCGCTATCAGAAGTGGTTTGTGCACTTGTGGAGATATGAGGCTGGTTGTATGGTTCTTGAAGAAAAGGAGAGGAAGAGGTGTATACACCTTGATTCATACAGTTATCAGATTCTTATTCTAGGTTACCGTGAAATAGGGAATCCGTTAAGAGCAGAACTTGGATGAGTTTACATTTTTACTCGAAAGGAATTGTAGATGGTTGAAGGATTGATCATTGAGGTATTACTATAGTTTACCTTACTTGATGATATATTGAGAGGTACAGGTGTCTATAGATATCTATGGTTAAAACATGTACAGATAGGATTAAAAGGATTTTTATATTTGGATTATATGGATTAATTGTGTTTCCACCGACAGGTGAGATGTTGAGATGATTACAGTGATGATTATCAGAAGGGTATGATATTGATTTCGGATGTTTGGAGGTTGACTGATGGAAATGTTATATTATGGTGGGAGAGTTGACTTAGTTGTTTTATAGTTGACTTGGTTGATATGATGTGGATATCTGGATATTATTTTGGAGGTTATGATTGTGACATGATGTATAAGAATGTCTCTCGGATGCCTGTATAATTCGAGAGTAATCAGATGTAGTGTTGGATGAATTTCTAGGCTTGCCGCTGTATAGGCAAGTAGAGTAGGCGATCGGAGTGATTTCGAAAATAGTTTCGATATCGAAGATCCCCTACTGTGAGATAATTTATTTGGTACTGAGGTAATGTTATTTTACGAGCTAAATGTTTGTACTTATGGTGTTTTGGCTAAGGGCTAGTGTAAAGTACACAAGGTTGTTGAAGCTCGTAATATACTCAAGGCGATGCCATCCAATTGGCTGAGCGCCAAATCGAGTTGCTTAGATACCGTTATCGATCGGTCTTTCAAAGTTGACAAGGTTGATGGTGCCGAGAGGTATTTGTTAGAATGACGATTTTTCTAGGGGATAAATTAGTTGGTATCAGTGTTGCTTAACACTATGGGAATTGGAAGAATCTAAGTTCCAATTATAGGAGGTGTTAGATGGGATATTTCTTGAGAGGTTCTGGAACTCGTTGTTCAAAGAGAGATGGACATTTGAGGTTATACATCGATTATCGATGATGGAATGCGGTAGTGGTAGAAGGAAATGATTATCCTTCATGGTGGATCGAGGATCTATTTAAATCAACTATAGGGCACCTGAGTATACTCTAGGATTGATTTATGATTGATGTGTTGATATTGTAGTGACAGGATGTCATACAATTATCAAAGTCGTAGGGATGATTGATATATCATCAGCCTAGAGTAAAGAGGATGCAGGTGTATAGTGGTGACAATTTCATACTTGGTATGAATTGTACGAGGTTTGATTATCTTATTTTACTTATAACGACTTAGTCGTCCAGGGATTTGGGAAATCGTGTATTCTGGACACGATTGGATCATTTGTGATGGTGGCAGTTGGAGTTGAGTACTCGGCCACCGTAGATGATGGTTTTCTCGTATTGATTTGATTATTACCATAGATATGGATAGGATGCTCTAGTGGTTCTACACCGCTGATTGGTGATGAAATTTACTTGGTCTAAAGCTTGTGAAACTAGTTTCAGGGCTCAGACGATGGTTGACTTTTACACCAGAGTTGTTTGATCATTCTCGGGTGGAAGGAAGGGTATTGTATGCGGATGCAATGTTTCAGAGAATGGAGCATTTCTGAATTAGTTAATTGAGACGTATCCCATGGTTACGTCAAATGAGGAACTACGAGATGGGTTGTCATATATATATATGACGTGGACTTAGCAGATGTTATTTTGCTTTGTAGAGGTGAGGAGTAGGAATGCTCATGGAGTTTTAGCTAGCTACTGAGTAGTTAGTTGCCTGGAGTTGTTAGAACAAGGAAAGTTGCAACTAGGGATCCCTGTTGGGATGATAGAGAGCATCTACCATAGAGTTGTACTTTTGCTCTACTGGTTCGGAATTAGTGATATTGGAATTTGTATGTAGTAGGTGGCTAGATAGCTACCTGGCATCTTGACTGACTATGAGTCCCGGTTGTGGTAGCATGTCGTTGCCCGTAAGTAGTGCCTTTTGCATTACTCCGAGAGCCACGAGGTTCGGGTCATTTATATTATGATAATAAGTATTCAAGATTGCAATAGGTTCTATATGTTGCAGATGTATAGGATTGTATCCGGAAAATAATAGGTATTGAAACGTTATCCATGGTGGAACGACATGCGAAACTTAGTTGACTTGGTAGTCTAGTGTTCAGTGTGTCAACTAGTAAAGGTGGTATATAAATAATCAGCAAAGTTCTGTACCGAGATGGACGTGAAAGCCTAGTATAATGGACAGTGTTGGGAGATTATTTTGAATTCGGAAAGGACTTAGTATGATTAGCTAAGTCCGCTCATTTTCTTGATCCATAAGATGAGTTTGTTGGATCGCTGGATAGGTTATACTGTGGAGATTTTCGGTTCATGGAGTATCTTTGAGTATCGTATGCGATAACGATTCAGGATTTACCTTAGGATTATGGTAAAGTCTTTAACAGGTCACGGATATAGAGCTCCGCTCTAGTACAGTTATGTACTTTTTGATAGGTGGTCGATATGAAGATATTATTCATACTTTGGAAGGGCTGCTATAAGTAGGTGATTTGATTTTAAAGGATATCAGTAACCCCATTTAGTCACTTGAGGTGTGACTTGTCTCCAGATGCTTGAGATGGTTGTTGGGACATCTCGTACTAATATACGAGTAGGAAATTTGGGGACCAAATTTTTATTAGTGGGGGAGAATGTAAAATACTGAAATTTAAAATACGAAATTAAATGGCCAAAATTTCGGGGGAATAATCCTAGGGATTATTTTCGAGATTTTTAGGAATTTTAGGAATTTTTCCGGAATTTTTCTGGAATTAAAAAGGGGCTTGTACGAGATAATTAGGAAGATAGGGAAAACAGGCTTTTAAATGGCCTGTTTAGTCTAGGTTTTCTATTTTCTAATTTCCGATTTTTAACATTTTTTTTCCTCTCGGTTTTCTCACGCCGCTCGACGGTTCCTCGAGCCCGAGCCCTTCTTCTCCCGCGGTCGAAACCACCGCAACCAGCGCCGAAGCTATCCCTTCTTCCCTGCATCGCGTGTTTCCCTTCGCCGCCCGACGCCGCGCTGTGCTCCCCTTCGCCGGCGACGCCCTTCTTCCCGAGCTTTGCGGTCGCCGATTTCTCCGCAGCAGCCAGCGCCGCTGTCTTCGCCTCTGAGCCGCCGTGCGCCCAAAGATCTTCAACCAGACCTCCTCGCGCTGTCGCGATCAGACCTCCCCGCACCGTCGCTCCGATCCTCGGTCAATTTCATCTTCTCTGCAAGCGACGGCAAGCGTTCTCGTCGGTGGCCACGGATGAGCCGGTGACGAGCGCGCGACCGGAAGTTGGTGGCAGCGGCGTCTGCGCCTAGTGCGGATCAGGGGCTGCGTTCCTTGCCGAGCCCTCTTCTCTCCCTCTCACAGTTCGCTTCTCGTTCTTCTTCCTCGTGGCAAGCGGCGCTGATCACCCTCATCAGTGCTCACGGACGTGCCTACAGTGAGCGAGCAAGCTGGGAATTTGGGTCAGCAGTGTTTTCGATCGTTATCATTGGAACTAGGTAATAGTCGATTCCTTCTTACCTAGGATGGAATCTAACTTTCAAGCTGTGAATTTTTCCTTCTTTAAGCTTGATTTGTTGATAGGGCAGCGGTGTTTGAGTGCGAATTTGCTCCGAGGAACCAAGGATAGGAGGAGAGTTGGCTGCCGGTGGAGTTTTCTAGGACTGGTAAGCTTCGATCTATTCTTTTCCTATTAGCTCCTGTGGTTGTTGATGTGTTGTGATTTGTGATGAGTGGATGAAGCTAGTTCGGCTGTGGAGGAATAAAGAGGGTAGTGATGGCTGTGATTTGGGGTTTTGACAGGTGGAGAGGGTTGTGAGGTTTTATTGGGTGTCGATGTGGCTGTAAATACAGTTAGTGTGGCTATGAAATTGAAGGTTAAGGATTTGGGTTATGCTGTATAGGATTTTGGGCAACGATTAGGTTGTAGAGGCTGTTGGGCTTAAGGTGAGTCCTAAATTAACCCATAGTTGTTAGCTGTGAGGTTGTTCTTGGCCACGAAGGGGGCTGCGAGTTTATCGTTAGGTGAGTTGTTAACGGTTGTAAGTGGATTGTAGGTGCCAGGTTGTTGGGTCCAAGTGTTGGATCGAGTTTGAGGTAAGGTTTGGTTGAGCGGTGGCATATGTCACCTAGGGTTAGGTTGGATTTATACTTCTGATCGGTGAGATGTTTTGTAATTATGTATGGAGGGTTGATTAGGTTGAATAGAATAATTAAATCAATCTAGTGGATCGGATATGAGGTCGATGTAGGATTCGATTCGATCATTTATTGTGAGATGGATAATATTTTCATATGATGAGTATTGATCATGGTGAGTTAATTGCAAGGATATGTTCTTGGATTGAGGAGTTAATCACAATTTGTGACCTACGGGTTGAGGATCTACTTGGGGATACATAGTAGTAATTTAGCACGTTGTCGTGTGCTTGGATTTGATGGATTTACTTTGGATTATTTGGTTATGGAAGGAATCGATTAAGTATTCGATTTGTAGGTGAATGATATTTTGTGCTTAACAATAGTTATGCATTATGCTTTCGGTCATGAGGCAGATCCCCGGTCGTGACGATCTGGTTCTTTGCGGATATTTGACAGGCGGGTATTTTGACTTATCTTTTAGATATAGTCATTGTTGATATGCTAGTTAGGATAGCTTACAATAATTTTTCATGTTTATATGCCTAGTATGCTTTTGGTGCCTACTAGATACATGCATGTGATAGGATATGATTATATTTCCCTGTTTGATTTGGATCATAGTACATGGGTTAGGGATATGTACATATTGATTGTACATATTATTCGGATAGGTGTTTTGAATAGGATTTACATGCTTTAGTATCATGCATCATTTTTGCATGATTGCATGCTGGCTGGACGGGATTCCATTATTGTTGAGCCCGCAGCCAGTTACATGGCCTGCACACACTGCCACTCATGGGTTAGTGGTACATCAGGAGGGTGTGTGCAGTTGCTCTGTCAGGCTCCGCTGGTTCGCTCATGGGTAGCAATGAGGCAGCGTGGTAGCGCACAGGGATCCCTCCTCTGGTCTATGACACCGGGAGATGAGAGCTTAGCTCCCCCACTCTGTTTGGGGTAGGAGGATAGGTGTACTCCGACAGCATCTTGTCCACTCGGTCACTCAGGAGCAGTGATGGCAGAGTGCACAGTTGTCATAGCCCTACCCACTCGGTTTCACCATCGCGTGTAAGGCGGCTGACTGGCGTCAGGGGTGACCATGTCATTGACACGGCATGCATTTTTGCATGATAGCATTTGTATTGTGTTTGCTGCATATTTATTGCTGCTTGGATGTGTATATGATTGTCATGCATACAGGATACATATTTATATATATGGTGAGGACTTTATTGTTAGGACCCTTGGAATGGCTAGAGGGGGGGTGATTAGCGTTTCTTCGATTCTACAAACAAGTTAGCGGAAGCAATACAAATACGAAAATGAATACGAATAAGAAATACGAAACCAATGCTAACACCCGATGTTACGTGGTTCGGAGATGACGCTCCTACTCCACGGCAATCCGTAAGGTGGATTAGTCCTAGCCAAGCTTCACTATCTTCTCCTTTGGATGAACCAAGGTGGAGAAACCTTTCTTACAATGATCTCCTCTTCTTTACAATGATGGATGATCAAGAACAAGAGAAGAGGAGGTTTTGAATCACTAAAAACACTTAGGAAGCTTGGTGAGCACGAGGATGTAGTTAGGATTAAGAGCACTAGCCTCACCAAGCTTCCCATGGCCCCTTTTTATAGAAGAGGGATTGTTTTTCCCGTTGGGCGTCGATCAGTCGACTGATGCATGCCATCAGTCGACTGCCGCTGAAGCCAACGGCTTCTGAAACGCGATCTCCGTGGAGATTCGTAGCTGCAATCTCCAACGGCCAGGTGATCACGATCGATCCTCCATCACGATCGGCGATGGGGTGATCGATCGAGTGATCAAGCGGCGATCAGTGAGCTGCATTCGTGGCGATATTTCCCTTGATCGGTCGACCGATTCCTTGGCGGCCGATCGATCACGATGCCGATCGATATGCCCAAGGCGATCGGACCGATAGTTAGGTATCACCCGGATCGATCGATCGCTGACGGATCGACGATACATCGTATCGATCGATCGATACTCATCAAGTATGAGTAATTCATACTTGATTTTATACCCTAGACCTAGACTCAACCTTCTAGCCCCTCAATAAGCCTTGCGCCTTCAGGATCCCTCCGAGTCCGCGACTTGTTCATCCTTTGCGCTTTACTTCCAAGAGCTTCCTTCGGTTTCGTCCTGTCTTGGGTTGCCAAATGCTTGGACTTTACGCCGCCAAGACTGCACGCTTGGACTTATGCTGCCAAGACTTTACTTTGGACTTCCTTTGCCAAGGTTCACTTTGGACTTTATGCTGCCAAGACTACAAGCTTGGTCTTATGCTGCCAAGTCCATCCCTTGGACTTCCTTTGCCAAGATCATACTTGGACTTCCTTTTACCAAGTACTTCATCCTTGGATTTCTCTGTCACTTAAACACATTCGTAATTAGATCACAAGATATTGCCTAACTTAGATGATTAGCCAAACATCAAAACATATAAATGCTTGGAGCATTGTTGCACCAACAATCTCCCCCTTTTTGATGTTTGACAATCATTTAAGTTAGGTCTTTAAAGATACACACATAATTATCTAACTTAAGCATTCCTTCTCCCCCTTTGACATACATCAAAAAGAGAAGGATTTCAAAAGATGAAATAATTTAAAGGTGTTGGATCTTGGACTAAGACATAAGATAGCAATTAAGCTCCCCCTTAATCCAAGATATACTTTATATTGTGTAAACAATAGTTGAAGCAAAGCATACTACAAATTCAAACAATTAAGTCCTAACTTTGCACCAACAATGGTTTTGGGGATGAAAAAGATATAGTTTATGAAAACTCCCCCTAAAACACTGTATTAATTAGCCCTAAAACTTGTTTATACGCAATTTTATCATACTATAGTGTTAGGACATCAAAGATACACCAAATATCAGAAAATGGAGTCTATTGTCAGAAAATACAGAGTACCTGATCGTTTACAACTATGATCACAGTTAAAACGAAATTTCACCTTTTCACCAATTTCAATGCGTAGAAATTCCAGAAATCTCGAAAAATCACGAAATTTTGCGTACACATTTCTGAAATCATACTTTATCAAGGAAAAATAATTTTAAAAATATATATTTTCCAGATTACAAGATTGATACAAACTTGGAACCTATCAAATGTTCTAAAGAATTTGTAAACTTTGTATCACTTTTGTGTTCCATTTGAAAACTGTTTTTCAAAATATGATGAACATAGTTTAAGTTATATATTATTTGGAATTTCCAACCATGTTCTTCGAGCTATGTATCCATTACTTGAATACAATTCTTCCCAATGATTGGTCCATAAGGTATTTATGTCTCTAGGTGTGTTATTGGCTCATAGTAATGCATCATAACAAGCATGATGAGCCAAGTACACCTTCCCTATCATCTCACATGGTTCTAAGTGTCTCAATACACAAATCAAGTTTTCTTAAGGCTTTTCGTGAGATGCATCAAGGTATAAAGAAGCTATAAGATTATAGGATCATGCAAATCTAGAATTTTACTCTACAAAGCACATACCAAGTTCTCTTCTTAATGATGAAAATTCGGCTTCGGGAAGAGCTTTGGTGAAGATATCGGCAAGGTTGGACTTAGATTCTACATAATTAAGTTCAATGTCCCCTCTTGCCACATGATCTCTTATGAAGTGATGTTTCACTTCAATGTGCTTTGTCCTAAAGTGATGTACCGGATTTTTGGTCAAGTTGATGGTACTCACATTATCATAATAAACTTTAATGTTAGAGTAGTGTAGCTCATAATCCACAAGAGTATGTCTCATCCAAAGTAATTGAGCCACACAACCACCCATAGCCACATATTCGGCTTCGGTGGTTGATAAAGCAACACAATGTTGCTTCCTACTACTCCAACTAACTAGGGAGGACCCAAGAAATTGACATCCACCACTAGTACTTTTCCTATCCAATTTGCACCCGGCATAATCGGAATCGGTATAACCAAGCAATTCAAATGATCTAATCCTAGGATACCAAAGTCCTACATTTAGGGTGCCTTTAATATATCTTAATATTCTTTTGACGGCTACCAAATGTGATTCTTTGGCACAAGATTGGTATCTTGCACACATACCTACCGCAAATAAAATGTCGGGTCTACTAGCGGTTAGGTATAGTAGGCTACCAATCATACTCCTATAAAGTTTAAGATCAATTGATTTACCTTCATGATCACTATCTATTCTACTGCTAGTGGTCATAGGAGTGGTTACAATTTTGGCATTTTCCAAACCAAATTTCTTGATCATTTCATTTGCATATTTGGTTTGATAAATATGAATACTCTCATTGGTTTGTTTAACTTGTAAGCCTAGGAAAAAGGTAAGCTCTCCAACCAAACTCATTTCAAATTCATTTTCCATATTTTTTATAAAGTCTTGAAGAAGATCATTATTTGTTGACCCAAAGATGATATCATCAACATATACTTGGGCTATGAATATATCTTTCAATGTTGACTTTATAAACAAAGTTTGATCTACTTGTCCTCTTCTAAAATCCTTAGAAATTAAGAATGATGACAATCTTTCATACCATGCCCTAGGAGCTTGTTTTAACCCATATAATGCTTTCCTAAGCTTGCATACATGATTTGGATAATCTATGTTCTCAAACCCGGGTGGTTGCTCCACATATACTTCCTCCTTAATAAAACCATTTAAGAATGCCGATTTAACATCCATTTGGTAAAGTTTAAATCCCATATAGGAAGCATATCCTAGGAGAATTCTAATAGATTCTAATCTAGCAACCGGGGCATAAGTCTCATCATAGTCAAGCCCCTCAACTTGATTAAATCCCCTAGCAACCAACCTAGCCTTATTCCTAGTGATATTTTCTTGATCATCTAATTTATTCCTAAAGACCCATCTTGTAGTAATTATGGTGCTATCATTGGGTCTAGGTACTAATTCCCACACTTCTCTCAAATTGAGCCAATTCATCTTGCATTGCCAAAATCCAATCCGGATCATGTAATGCATCATTGATCGATTTGGGCTCAATTTGTGAGATAAGAGCAACTTGACTAGTAGGAGGTCTATGAAATGACCTAGTTCTTACTCCTTGAGATAAATCTCCTACTACTTGGTCAAGTGGATGATCTTGATGAATTCTTAGGTTTCTAGAAGGGTTTCAATTTGATCATTGTTATCTTCCACCCTTCTTTCATCATCGGAGTCTCCTCTTCCTCCCCTTGATCATTACCCCTAATGGTCAAATTTTGAAGTTTTTGGGTAATGTCTTGATTATTGTCATTAATATCCTTATCAATGGAGGACTTTCTAGGGTAGGTACTAGTGGTTTCATCAAATTTAACATTTGAGGACTCCTCAATCCCTTGGGTTCTCTTATTATAGACTCTATACCCTCTACTTGTGGATGAGTATCCAACTAGGATTCCCTCATCCGCTTTAGATTCAAATTTCCCTAAGTTATCTTTGGTATTTAAGATATAAACTTTACACCCAAAGACTTTGAAATAGTGAATTGTGGGAATAGTTCCATTCCATAGTTCAAAAGGTGTTTTTCCTAAAAACCTATGGATTTGAACCCTATTTTGGATATAGCAGGCGGTATTCACCGCTTCCGCCACAAGTAGCTAGGAAGTGAATATGCATTAAGCATGGTCCTAGCGGCCTCTTGTAGGGCACACGATTTCTCCTCTCCACCACCCCATTTTGTTGGGGTGTTCTTGACAAGAGAACTCATGCTTGTACCCTTGCTCTAAACAAAATTGTGAAAATTTTGAGTTCTCAAATTCACCACCATGATCACTACGGATCCGGTTGATTTTGAGACTCTTTTCATTTTCAACCCTTTTACTAAATCCTATGATTATTTCTAAGGTATCATCCTTATGTTTCATAAAATAGACCCAAGTATACCTAGAAAAATCATCTACTATAACCAAGCAATATTTATTACCATTTAAAGATGGAGTACTATGGCAATCAAATAAGTCAAGATGCAATAATTCTAATGGTAAAGATGTGTTAGTTAGAGTTTTACCTTTGTGTGATGCCTTTGTTTGTTTTCCTTCTTGGCATGCATCACACAATTTGTTCTTGACATACTTGATCTTTGGTAGTCCTTTGACCAACTCCATCTTGGCTACCTTGGCTATGTTTTTCATGTTGATGTGCCCCAATCTTCTATGCCATAGCCAACATTCCTCTTCTTTTGCAACAAAACACTTAGTAGAGATGTTAGAAGCATATGAAAGATCAACATAATAGATATTTGACTTCCTATATCCAACTAACATGCAATCATTTAATTCCTTGTGTCTAATCATGCATTTAGAGGATTCAAAGGAAACATGATAGTTTGCATCACAAAGTTGACTAACACTCAATAGATTAAACTTCATATTTTCAACTAGCAAGACTTTGTGAATAATAATTTTGGGGGATACCTCAATTGTACCTCTACCTAATATCTTGAGTTTTCCACTATTCCCAAAAGACACCGCTCCTTTCTTCACATATTTAATTGTGGAGAACTTGCTCACATCCCCGGTCATATGTGTTGAGCAACCGCTATCCACAATCCACATACCTCGCTCTCCTACCTCATCGTCACTAGATGACGATTCATCGCTTGAGGAATCTTCTTGGCTTGAGGTGCTCGAATCATTTCCTAGGGCCATGAGTGCCACATGGCGTGTGATGTGGCAAAGCTCATCATCGGAGGAAGAGTCTTCAATGCTTGGTGTGTCCCATGTGGTTTGAGCCACCATGGCCTCCTTCTTCTTCTTTTCCTTTTTATCCTTCTTTTTCTTCTCTTTTTCTTCCTTCTTTTTTTAGCTCCGGGCAATTCGGCTTTATGTGCCCCTTCTTGTTGCAAGCATGGCAAATCACATTATTATTAAAACTTGAATTACCATTAAATTTACCTTTTGAGGAATGAGACCCCTTCCTTGCTTCTCTATTCTTGAACTCTCTTGACTTTCTATAAAGCTTCTTGACGAAATTTGCCATTTCACTAGATGAGTCCCCATCGCTACTTGACTCATCCTCTGACTCGGATGATGATGATGCTTCTTTTCTTTCCTTCTTCTTCTTTTCTTTCTTGTCCTTCTTTTCAACGAATAGAGCTAAACCCTTTTCCTTAGAGGACATGTTAGTTTGCTCATGTAATTCAAACTCACAAAACAATTCATCAATTTTAATTTGAGATAAATCTCTAGTTACCTTAATTGCATCAACTATAGAAGTCCATAAAGAATTTCTAGGAAATGCTTGTAAAATATACCTTACCAAATCCCGATTGTCAACTCGCTCACCTATGATATGGAGTCCGTTAACAATTTCTTTGAACCTTCCATGCATTTGACTTACGGTTTCATGCATCTTCATTTGGAAGGCTTGAAGTTGTCCAATCAATGGGTCCTTCTTGGCCCTCTTTGATTCCTTGGAACCTTCATTTAGCTCAATGAGCTTTTCCCATAATTCCTTGGCGGATTCGAAAGGTCCCACCTTGTTAAGTTGCTCCATGGTAATCCCACATTGGATGGTGAGTACCGCTTACATTTGACTCAAACTCCTATTCATTTCTCTTGTCCAATCCTTGCTCGAATAGAGTTTCCACGCTCATCCACCGTTCCTTGAAGCCATCTACAACACTATGCCAAATTTCAATATTACTCATTAAATAGTATTTCATCCTACCTTTCCAATATGCAAAAGTGACTCCCATCGAAGAGTGGTGGCTTGGCGATGCTATATCCTCTTGAAGAGCCATTGATGCCTTGGTTGATGGTGAGATCTTCCAAGCAATCCAGCTCGATACCACTTGTTAGGACCCTTGAATGGCTAGAGGGGGTGATTAGCATTTCTTCGATTCTACAAACAAGTTAAGCGGAAGCAATACAAATCTGAAAATGAATGCGAATAAGAAATACGAAACCAATGCTAACACCCGATGTTACGTGGTTGGAGATGACGCTCCTACTCCACCAATCCGTAAGGTGGATTAGTCTAGCCAAGCTTCACTATCTTCTCCTTTGGATGAACCAAGGTGGAGAAACCTTTCTTACAATGATCTCCTCTTCTTTACAATGATGGATGATCAAGAACAAGAGAAGAGGAGGTTTTGAATCACTAAAAACACTTAGGAAGCTTGGTGAGCACGAGGATGTAGTTAGGATTAAGAGCACTAGCCTCACCAAGCTTCCCATGGCCCCTTTTTATAGAAGAGGGAACATTTTCCGTTAGGCGTCGATCGGTCGGTGATGCATGCCATCGATCATTGCCGCCAACCAACGGCCACAACAGCGATCTTGCGGAGATTCGTAACCGCGATCTCCAACGGCGGTGATCGGTCGGTGATCCCTCCATCGATCGGGTGATGGGGTGATCGATCAGTGATCAAACGGACGATCAGTGAGGCGCGTGCAATGGCGATATTTCCCTTGATCGATCGGGATTCCCTTGGCGATCGGTGATCACGATATCGATCGTGATGATATGCCAAAGCGATCGTGATAGTTAGTATCACCGGATCGATCGATCGCTGACGATCGTGATACATCGTATCGATCGTGATACTCATCAGTATGAGTAATTCATACTTGATTTTATACCTAGACCTAGACTCAACCTTCTAGCCCCTCAATAAGCCTTGCGCCTTGGGATCCCTCGAGTCGCGATTTGTTCATCCTTTGCGCTTTGCTTCCAAGAGCTTCCTTCGGTTTAAATCTGTCTTGGGTTGCCCAAATGCTTGGACTTTCTGCCGCCTGCGCTTGGACTTATCTTAAGACTTTACTTTGGACTTCCTTTGCCAAGGTTCACTTTGGACTTTATGCTGCCAAGACTACAAGCTTGGTCTTATGCTGCCAAGTCCATCCCTTGGACTTCCTTTGTCAAGATCATACTTGGACTTCCTTTTACCAAGTACTTCATCCTTGGATTTCCCTGTCACTTAAACACATTCGTAATTAGATCACAAGATATTGCCTAACTTAGATGATTAGCCAAACATCAAAACATATAAATGCTTGGAGCATTGTTGCACCAACATTTATTACTTCTAGTCAGGCACATGCTCCTATATCAGGGTAGGAGATTCATGTTAGTACAGTCCTGTTGTATTTATTTCTTGCATACCCTATATGTGAGACTGTACTGGCATGATTTTTATTGTTAGCTATATCTTACTTGCATATCGACTATACCCGCTGAGTTCTTTGAACTGACCCCGTTGATTATATCTATTTCAGGATGAAGCTGTCAGGAGAGTCCAGCTGTCAAACCCCCTCGTCTTGGAAGTGTATTTGGTTATTTGTTTTTGGTTTTGGATATCTTGTTTAGAAGATATATTTAGGACTGGAATTGGATTTATGTATTCGTGGATTTTTGGTGTCCTTATGGACCTCTATTCGGAGTTTGTTCTGGATTGGATTTTGGTTGAGTATTCCTGCCCAGATGGCAGAAGAGGTAGGTTTAGTTATGATATTCTTTTGTTTATATCATTTGATTGTTGGCCTGAGGCCTGATTTATTATCTGCGTGGGTGTTTGGATTTCGATCGTGTTGACCGATGTATAGTAGCCGTGTAGGCCTTGTATGTAAATTGGCATTGTCACCCGTATAGGGGAGATGCTGTCGGATTTTCGTCTGGCGGGGTCTCCATCGGGGCGTGAGATCACTTGGTTACCAGGATTCATAAACTTTAGTACTTAGCCTGGAGGTCTAGAGTTCGAATCCTGGGGAAGGAAAAAACCCACTTCCAGGGGTGGGAAGTCCAGGTGAGTAACGAGCCAGACCATGAGGCGGCGATGCGTCGACGATAAAGTCGCCAATTTCACCAATAGGGTCGTCGTTACCTTTGGGTGGCCGATAATCGCTCGTCGGCCGATCATCGCCCGCCCGATCGACCAACGATCGTCGGCCGTGCATCGTATGGTGGCGTCGATCGCGATTGGAGTACCGTTCAGTGGCCGATCACGAGTGGTCATCGATCATCGCACGGTCGTTGATCCCCACCCGCAATTAGTCATTGATCGTCCAATCGCCGATCGATCATCGCCCATCGTCGCCATCGTTGTCAGTCAATCGATCGTCGCCGACCGACCGATCAACAGACTCATCAATTGGCTGACCGCGACCGGGGGTGGTCGGCAATGGGCCAACCGCGACCAATCGACCGCGGACGGTTGACCGCGACTGATCGACCAATCAACCGCGATTGCCTAACCACGATTGCCGACTGCGATTGATTGATCATGACTGGCCGATCCGTAGATCAACAATGATGGTGGCGACGGGCAATGGGCGGCAGGCGATAGGTGATGGGCGGTGGGCAGTGGACGGCGAGCGACGAGTAGTGGGCGACGAGCAACGGGCGGGCGGTGGGCAGTGGGTGGCGAGCGGCCGTCGACCGGCAATAGTAGCTCTGTCAGTGGTGGCGTGCGGTCGGCGACGGTAGATCGGCTAGGCGAGATCGGCGATCGTCACGGCGGCCAAAGGCGATCGCGATCGGCTGGCGATCAACACCTACTACGCGACGGATGACGCGGGTTACTCGTCGTCATAGCCCGCCAATCGGATCGCCATCAGCGGCGCCGATCACCCGCCAGTTGGCGGACTTATCATTGTCGATCGGCCGTAAACATCGCTTGCCCATTGTCCGTTGATAGACCGAGCGACAATGTTTTTTTTTATTTATTACGTTGCCGATTTAAATCCCGATAATTTTTCTTTTTTAATTTTTGATTTCTTACATAATCCCGGCATTGTTTTTTTTTTTTTTTTTGATTTCGTGGATTTTATAAAAAATAGAAAATAAAAATAAAAATAAAATCCACGAAATCAAAAAAAAAAAAAAACACATTGCCGGGATTATGTAAGAAATCAAAAATAAAAAAAACATTAACAACATTTAAATCGGTAATGTAAGAAGTCAAAAAACAATTAAAAAAAACATTGTTAGTCGGTCTGCCAGCGGGCAATGGACAAGCGACAAGCGACGATCGATTGGCAGCGATAGGTCTCTCAACGATGACGGGTGATTGGCAGCTATCGACGATGGTTGGCCAATTGCAGGCAGGGACCGATGGTCGTGCGGCTCGCCATCTGTCGTGGTAGGGTGTCGATCAGTAGTCGGGCGTGGTCGACCTTCGGTCACCACAGGACCATCGGTCCATTGCCCACAATCGGCCAACCACCGTCGACAATCGCTGCCCGCCATTGCTGGTAGACCTACTGTCGTCGATCGATGGTTGCCCGTCGCCCGCCGTCCACCGCTCGTCGCTCACCCGTCGCCCGTCGCTCGTCGCCCACCGCCCATCGCCCATCGCTTGTCGTCCGTCGCCCGTCGCCCGCCACTCGCCGCCCACCACTAGTCATCCATCGTCTGTCGTCCATCGCCCGTCGCCCGCCATCATTGTTGGTCTACTTATCGGCCAGTCGCGATCGATCGACCACGGTCAGGCGGTCACGGTTGATTGGTCGATCGATCGCGGTCGACCATCCACGGTCGATTGGTCGCGGTTGGCCCGTCGCCACCCACCCTTGGTCGCGGTCAGCCAATCGTCGACGATGATCGATCGGCCGACAACGATGGCGACGACGGGCGACGGACAGTCGACGGCGGGTGATGGTGGTTTGATGATCGATGACTGATTGTCGGTGGGGATCGACGACCACTCGTGACCGGCCACTGACCGGCGGCCAATCGCGATCGGCGCCCAACCACGATAGACGGTGGGTGGCGACTGCTGGTCGATTGGCGGGCGATGATCGATCAGTCGATGAGCGACGGTCGATCAGCCGACAGTATGTGGCGACCAACCGACCGATCAACGGGCAGACGATGACTCATCGATCGTAGGGCGATGATTGATCAATTGGTGGGCGGGCGATCGGCTTGTCGATCGATGTGCGATGATCCACTAGCGGGCCGGCGATGGCTAATTGCTCGGTGGACCACGATCGATGGGTGGGTGATGGCCAACCAACGGGTGGACTGCGACTGACCGACGGGAGAGCGACAATTGGTCGACGACGAGCTAGGGAAAATAAAACCCAACGCTATCTAATTATTTTAAATTTCGATTATTTTAAAAAAAATTCTACGAAATCAAAAAAAATATTGCCGGGATTTAAATCCCGGCAATACAATTAAAAAAAATCGAATCCCGGCAACGTACGGAAGCAAAATAATAAAAAAATCATGTACGAAAGCAAAATAAAAAAAAATCATTACCGGGATTTAAATCTCTGCAATGAAAAATAAAAAAAAATAGTCCAAGATTTACCCGGTATTCACCTCTCTCACCTATTTTTTAAAAAGTTTAAAATTTTTTTATATTCGTAATAAGTTCACTGTTGATGTTTATTTTAAAAAATTTCTCATCGTTATCTATGCCTTTCAGTTGTATCAATATATGTAATCATTGATGAGTTGAAATATAATGAATATCACTTTGATCCTTTATTGATATGGTTGATGAACCGAATTAGTTATAAACATATTCAATTATTTTTTATAAAATATAATAATAAGATTATATATATATATATATATATATATATATTCTAAGTAGGAGATTATTAAATTATTAATTCAATATTATATTTATATATGAAATAATTATATAGTATGAGTTATCGTATTAAATTAATCTCAATTAAAAATGATGAATCGAGATTTTGAATATTTTTATTTTAATATATGTGACTCTTTAATGCATAGAGATTTAATAGATATTTTTTATTTTTATAATGTCCCAACAAGTGGGTGGGTGGAGATAAGTTGCGTTGTCAAATAAATAACGTCATCGTTATGAGCATAAAAAAAAATAGAGTGAGAGAATAAGAAAGGACAATATATTAAAACCAGAACATTAAAAATTATTAATATATTGTCATCTATAAAAATTAATTTATAATTTTACATATTTATTATCTTTATTTTACTCTACATATTAAGAAAGAAAAAAAAATCAAACACATTGATTGAAAGTTCCAACATATTAAGTTGATAAGAGCTTGAAGATGACATCCGGTTCAAATTTATTTTCACCGAAATAGAATACTAACTCACTGTAGACAACTGAACTGATAAAAGAGCATTCAACTTAGACAACTACAACCAACTTGCTATATAGACTTTTTTTTTCTCAACATCTTTATTGCTTTGTCAAAAGGGAATTACCTTTGTGTTTCTCTGCCAAGCATCTGCATCTCATTGTCCCTTTCTCTCGCTTTTAAAGGCATCCAAGTACAACTAGTTGACTTTAGCAGACAGTAGCACGCCTCGGGAATAAAACATTAACGCCCACAATCACACATCCCCTTATTATTTTTATTTTAGTAGGGCAGAAATCATTTAAAAAAAAAGTTACCCTTTTAAAAGAATAAAATTAAAATAACGCTTTAATATATATATTTTTTATCTAAAAAGTATTTTTTAATACCAAAACTCTCTTTACGGTCTTCGCCAATTTACAAGGGTCCACCTAAAATTTGAAATTGTTCAAAAACCATCTTAAGATTTGAAAATGTTCAAAAGGGACGTTTCTTTTTCATTTTATCCTTTTGCCAAAATTGATTTTTTTTTTCTCTTCGCTCTATCCTTTCCATACAACTCTTTTTTTTTCTTTTAAATTAAAGTCGTTAAATTTTCTCTCTTATTTTTTTGTATGCTATCAACAATTATCATAAGCCCTAGGACTATCCCAAATGGCTAGCGTAGCTGTGTTAAAGTTCAAAAGAGCAAGAGATCGATTCCTAGGATTGACAGTTAGACTACCGATGATTTTGTATTTCTGCGCTAGCCACCTGACCTCTTGATTTACCCCCCTCACACGTAGGGGTAGCGGTGGGGGATTGCTAATGTGGCAGTTCAACATTAACAATTATTGTAATCCCCATGGAGACA
This sequence comes from Wurfbainia villosa, assembly GCA_025175895.1. Lineage (NCBI taxonomy): Eukaryota > Viridiplantae > Streptophyta > Magnoliopsida > Zingiberales > Zingiberaceae > Wurfbainia > Wurfbainia villosa. The sequence continues at coordinate 4,227,258 of CM045992.1, forward strand.
GCGCATTGGTAAGGTCGTGTTGCAGCTTGCGGATGAGATACGGGTCGAATCTCGGAGGGAGATCTAAAATCCTCCCTCGAGCTTAGAATGACCCTCTATGGTCTTGCCAATCGCATTAAAGTCCAAAGGACTCCCCGTGATTTACTTACCTCACAATGGTCCTGAAATGGGTCAGTGGGGGCCGCTAGGTTGATAGTTCTAATCTTTTTCGGAACAATTACTATAGTACTGATTTTTAAAAACTAATATCACAGTTAAAAAAAATCACTGAAGTGCTATTATTTAAAAATCAACACCATAATTTAATTACACCAACACCGTGGTGATGTTGATTTCTAAAAATCAATACCACGGTGTGTTGGTGTGTTAAAATATGGTGTTGATTTTTCAAAAACAGTAAAGAATACATATTTAGATTGTGGAGCATTACAGAAATCTATAAGAGTTGAAATGGATCTAATCAAAATTGTCTAGGTCCATTAATAAAATTTGATCAAAATCTATTGATGGACCTAGGAGATTTGGATTTTTGAAAAGTCGACATGTAACAGAAGAGGGTATTGCAGTGAAGGTATTTTAGGTGTCCATGTCTAGTTTTGACATCCCTACGATAAGTTATGTATATGTGTCAATTGTCTTAAAATTATAAACTTTGAAAACTTTTTGATCACTACTGTTAATAACTTCGAGCGGATATTTTTGGGCAAATATAGACGTACTCTAGAAATATGTAGCACTTGGAATGAATTTGATCGGACCTTTCTAGGTTCATCATGAATTTTGATTGAAATCCCTTAATGGATCCGTAAAAACTTTAAATGCTATTTTTTAGTCTTGAAATTGGGTTGTTACACATTTCATTTAGTAACAAATGTGGATATTTGAATGAGTTTCAATTCAAAAAAATTATACTTCGTTCTGATATCCAAGTGAAAAGTTATGACATCTAGAAGCACACAATTGACACACAAATACTGTCGTGATGTTGATTTTTAGAAACTAACACCATGATAGTGGTTTTTAAAAATCAGCACCACCGTAGTGTTGATTTCTAAAAATTAACACCACGACAGTGCTAGTGCGTGTCAATTGTATGCTTCTGGAGGCCAAAACTTTTGCCTCAGGTATCCAAACAAGGTGTATGTTTTTTTGAATCAAAGCTCACTCAGAAATCTACATTTGTTCCCAGGTGAAACTTGTAACAACCCCCATTTCAAGCCTAACAAATAGCATTTTTTTCAGATTCATTAAAGAGTTTCAGTCAAAACCAATTGATATACCTAAAGAGCTCCGATCGAATCCATCCCAAGTGCTATAGGTTTCTGAAGTGCCTTAGAGTTTATATGTGATAAAAAAATATTAGCTTAAAGTCATTAACAACAGTGATCAGAAGGTTTTCAAAGTTTATGACTCTAAAATAATTGACACATGCATAACCTATAATAGGAATATCGAAATTAGGTATGAACACTATAAATACTTTCACTGCACTACCCTCTTCCAATACATGTCAACTTTTCAAAAATCTAAATCCCCTAGACCCATCAATAAGTTTCGGTCAAAATTTATTAGTAGGTCTAGAGAACTCTGATCGAACTTATTCCAACTCTTATGGATTTCTACAGTGCTCCAGGGTCAAAATATGTCATTCTTTAATATTTTTTAAAAAATCAACATCATAGCTTAACACACCAGTACTATCATGGTGTTAGTTTCTAAAAATTAACACCACAATGGTGTGACACTGGTTTTTAAAAATCAACACCATGACGATGTTGGTTTCTAAAAATTAGCACTACGACAATGTTTGTGTATTAAGCTGTAATGTTGGTTTTTTAAAAAGAGTAAAGAAGAGTATATTTAGACTTCAAAGCACTGTAGAAATCCACAGAAGTTAAAATGAATTTGATCAGAGTTCTCTAGGTCAATCGATGGATTTTGACCGAAACCCATTAATGGACCTAGAGATTTGGATTTTTGAAAAGTTGACATATAATGAAAGAGGGTAGTACAGTGAATGTATTTATGGTATTCATGTATAGTTTCGATATCTCTATGATAAGTTATGTGTATGTGTTAATTGTTTTAAAGTCATAAATTTTGAAAACCTTCGGATCACTACTGTTAATAACTTCAAACTGATATTTTTGAGCACATATAGAATCTAGGGTACTTCAGAAATCTATAATACTTGGAATGTGCATGATAAGAGATCTTTAGGTCCATCAATAAATTTTGATCGAAATCTCTTGATGGATCCAAAAATAATTAAACGGTATTTTTTAGGCTTGAAATTGGGTCATTACTGGTTTTATCCGTAACAAATGTAAATCTCTGAATGAACTTTGATTCAAAAAAAATTGTGCCTCATTCTAATAACTGAGTTAAAAATTATGACCTCCAAAAGCACATAATTGACACACATCAATGCTATCATGGTACTGACTTTTAGAAATTAGTACCACGGTGTGTTGGGATTAAAATCAAAGTCCCACTTTGAAATTTTAGAGCTTGATTTATTTTAGTATGACTAAAATAAACTGGGTCTAAGTGCTAAGTCTGAAATTAGTTTCAAATATTAAATTTGTTAGAATAATAGGTTAATTTAAGTGGGTTCTAAACTTATTGAATTACTGGATTAATCTAATTGGATCTTAAACTTATTGAATTACTGGGTTAAATCAATATACATTTGAGTTTATTTCATTTGAATTTTTCGAACAAGACCAAACCAAAATAAAGGCCACAATTTATTTCCATGTTTTAATATATGGATATGTATGAAAAGGAAAAAAATCATATTAGATATAACTTGAAGGTTAAGTAACAAACATAATCTTATCTAATAAGATCAGGTAAGATTACGTCAATCCAAAAGTTAGGATTTTAATCTCACCTTAAATAGTAGTTAGTATATGACGTGGGTGATGTGTGACTCCAATTGTGTTTGTGTGACGGACGGTGACTATGATTTTGTGGATACTGTTGGATCGAAAGCAAGCTAGAGGGGGGGGGGGGTTTGAATAGTGAGCTTGAAAACTTCTTTTCGTTCGTCGATAAAACACGAGTAATAAGTGCAACAGAATGTAAACAACAAGAGTAAAAAAAACACTTTTATTTTTACTTGGTTCGCAACCAAAAGGTTGTTACTCCAAGACCCTGCGATTCTATACCACATACGAAGGGGCAACTCACTAATAACCTCCTCCTTGTTGGAGGTAGGAGACAACATATACAAAGAAACACCACAAGCTCAAGGATGAGGCAACAAACCTACCTCACCTTGGTTACGATAAAATCTTCGAGTACAATAAAGAGTAAAACAGTTAAAGTACGACAAGCTAAAATAGATCTATTGACGAATGAATTAATAATCTTGGTGCATCGTCGGCATATCATCATCGTGTTGGCGTCGTAGCAGTAGTGTCGAAGCATCGTGTCGTTGGAGCACTTTGAGAGCAAGGTTAGATGACCTAAAGGGGTGAAATCCCCTTCGTTTATAGCTCTTCAAGCCCTTGAATGTTTGAATTTCTTCGAGTTGGACAGTTTGAATAGCAGTCGACTGATTACCTTCATTAGTCGACTGATGCTAGCAACAGTTGACTGCCAGCTAGGTTATTCAACTGCAACACAAAGTTAGCACAATACAAATAAGAGATAGTAAATATGACGGTTCTTTACCGTCCGATCTCAATCTAGACCTTCTACTGGAAGTTTTAGTCGGATCGTCGTCTATGGTTGTCCTCGTACGGAGGACACGACCTTACCATCTCTCTTCGCACTCGCGCTTACCTCTGGTCCTTCTGACATGTTGCTTAGCTTCCGGTCTTCACTTGGGTTCTTTGACTCCCACGAAGTTCTTCCGACATCGCCCGACCACCGCGGTTTCTCGACTCGAGATTCTCCGGGTGTCACTGACCTTCGACACAGATTAAACACTTCCTGCACTTAGTTCAGCTCATTAGATAACAATAAGAGCTTAACTTTGAGTGTTTGCTATAATCAAAACCTAGGTTCGATTATCTGATGCCCCTGCACTAATAATCTTCCCCTTTTTGATCTATGATAAACCGACACAAAGTTAAGGAGAAAATTTTAAGTATAAACAAATGAAGTAATTAGCACGATCAAATGCTTTTTCAAAGTCTCCCCCTTGAGGCTACCTCCCCCTTCACCCTACGTGAATTTTGAAAAAGATTCTTTTGAAAAAGGTTCTTTAACTTTTAAAAATTTGTGTTACTCCCCCTTAACTTTCGCTCTTCTCTCCCTTTTGCCATAAATAAAAAAAAGAAGTAAAAGTTGGGGGTGCATATATAAGATAAAATGCGTCTAGAATTATTAAAGAGAGAAATCAAGTGTAAGAGTCCAAGCATGTATCCCTTTAATGTTTATGAATTTAAGTTAACTATTCCTCTGCACCAACAATGTTTACTTAGTTTTTATTTTCTTGAGAGGATGTATAACTACTAGTTTTGGTACGGTAAAGTCTTGAAAACTACTTCAAACATAGTTTTGATTTCAAAACCCTAGAAGTTATAAGCATGAGTATATTTTCAAAATACCTTAAAGAGTAACATAATCCTTAAGATAAGTTTCTCCCCCTTAGTTAATCACATGGAGTCTAGAAGGATTAGGGGGCTAAGCTTGACCCTAAGGATTATAGTATTAGTCAACCAAAGGTAGTGACAACCAAGAAAGTAAGTATAGATTTTAAAAGCAATTCGAAACATATGTTGTTCTTATTTTAAATTGTCCTTAGCATCTCATCCATTCTACGTGTCTCAAGACAAGTTGACATTGTATGTTCTTGTGAGATTATTCCAATTATTAACTTGATTAACTTTAGTGATTTAAAGATTAATCAAACTTGGATTAGATTCATATTTAACCTTTAAATCGTTAAGTAAACTTTTCGAGAACATGACTTCCAGGTCGTGGCGAGGTATAGGGGCCTTCTTTGATCGGAACAACATCCACTTCCTTAGACAAAGCCAAATTCAAGAAAATATTCACTTAAGTCTCTTAGGGTTACTTTTTGATCTAACTAGTTTAGGATACGGTGAGGTAGCTTCAGCTAGTTCAACTTAACCGAGTACACCAAGCTAGATACCCTTATCTAACTCGGATACATAAGACCTCGTTTCTTTAACGTACTATTATATCGCCACGTCCTGATACTATGTTATCAAGTTTTATTAAACATTTATCCTATCTAACCATTCTAGAAATTTAAACGAAGAGCTGAGCATGTAAAGTTAAGAAATTGGATAAACAATTTTAGTACTAGCTCCCCCTAGATCATTGAACCGGTACGGTCTATCCACATAGTGGACTTGATCTTGGGGAATCCAATATTTATTAGTCCTTATGTGTGAATTTAACAAAATCTTTGGGACTCATTCCTAGACTCTTTGATTATTACGATTAACAATTGACATATAAGACTTGTTCGTAGTATTTGTCCTAAATCCGAGTCCAGCTCTGTTGTACACAGCTCTTTGAGTTCCAAGGAGTTAGTTAAGATTCTTGGATCCCAAGGTGAACTTTTCTAACCTAGCCTAGAGCTCTTGAACTTGTCTTTTCATGAGAGAATTCTCTTTCTCAAGTTGTTTGACTCGAGTTGAGTTCCCCTCTTGAACTTGACTAGTCGAAGAGGTTAGAGTGGCCTCATGTTTAAGGATTTTAACCTCCTCAAACAAAGACTCAACCCTAGACTCGGAATTAGCTAAATTTTTATATAATAACTTAATTGCACGATATAGATTGCCAATTAATGAACGACTTACTTAATCTTTTCTTTTGACCCGACTTTGAGTCTCTTCTCAAAATCGTCCTCGGAGTCGGAGTTAGATTCGTATTCGGCTTCAAACTTTGACTCAGACTCTACCGGACTTTCCATGAATGCCAAGCCGACGCCTTGGCTATCTTCTTCTTCGTCCCAAGTCGCTTGAAACACCTTTTTTGATCCCTTTCATTTTGGCCTCATTTTTTAGTAGTCTGATTTGAAGTGCCCCTTCTTGTTGTAGGATATTTGAGGTCGCTATAGGGGGGTGAATAGCGTCGCGCTCTTTCGATAATGGAATTCATTGTGTTTGTCTCTACAATTTCGTTAGCGCAACGGAAATAGAAAAATAATAATGGTAACGAAATATACAACACACAAACACAAATATTTAATGTGCTTCGGAACTGAACGGTTCCTACTCCACGGATTGGGTTCGTACGAACCCTAGCGATGCCAATCACACACCACTATGATAAACACTCCTTCTCGACACAAGTCAGAGGCGGAGAAACCCCTTACAAGCGATCTTACAACAGTAAGAAATAAAAATAAGTAATTACAATAATTAATATGAAGGACAAGTAAAGAAAAACTTTACAACACTTGCTTTTGATTGCTTGAATGCTTGGTTGTTTGATTAGCACTTGGAGACCTGATTTGCAGCAACAAATCACCCCTAAAGCTCTCAAAAACCGAATACATTTTTCTCGATCATGAGCTCCTTCTATATCTTCAACTTGTGCTGAAAAATGTTGATCAGTCGACTGCTCGGGACCATCAGTCGACTGATCACACTGTTGCTGTGAGACAACGGTGTAATCCACGCTGAAAAAATCCAACGGCTAGGACATCAGTCGACTGATCATACACATCAGTCGACTGATCAAGCATCACTCGACTGCTCATCCCAGCGGTCGAGTGAGACTCCATTCTGTGCCTTAAACTCCGAGCATCAGTCGACTGATCACAAGATCAGTTGACTACTCGTCCAATCAGTCGACTGCTCATCTATGACAGTCGACTGCTAGGGCAATTTCCGTAGTCAAACCCTAGTTGACTACGCCAGTCGATTGCCACATGGCACCAGTCAACTGACACTCCTCAAACATGATGTTTTAGCCCAAGTATGGTGCCCCCATACTTGCTAGACCACCCTTAGCCTAGACCTAAACCTTCTAGCCACCTCCATCAGCCTTACGCCTCTCGGATCCCTCCAAGTCATCCATGACTTGTTCATCCATCGCGCTAGCCTTCAGGTGCTTCCATCGGCTATGTCATGATAACGGTGTCTACACCGCCAAGGCACATTGGACTTACGCCGCCAAGACTCCGCTTGGACTTTACACCGTCAATCATTGGACTTATGCTGCCAAGACTTCCGCTTGGACTTTATGCCGCCAATATCAAACCTCTTGGACTTCTCACGCCAAGTGTCCCACTTGGACTTTCCATGCCAAGTACCCATGACTTGGACTTTACCTTGACAATTATATTGTCATATGTTTTTGTCTAACATCAAAACATCTCTCGAGCCAAGCTCAAGTCCTGGTCAATCGTGACCTGGGCCGATTGCATCAACACTTGTTGCATTCGTAGCATGTGTAGTTTTGCGGGGGTTTCTTGTTCTTCGACTGCTCCCTTTCTCGGACTATGTTGACTATTTCATCCTCTTCTTCAGATTTGGACTTGGGTTCACCTTCGGATTCGGACTCTTCTTCTTCCTCGGGAGGTGATTTGCTCTTCTCCTTTCTTCTCTAACCTACAAACAAGGCAACACCTCTCTCGACCCGTGTCAAGTTAGACTGTTCATTTAATTCAAATTCTAAAAAGAGCTAGTCTAATCTAATCTTAGATAGATCTCTAGAGACTTTGTAGGCATCAACCATGGATGACCACAAAGTTATCCTAGGAAAGACATTTAAAGCATACCTTATTATGTCCCGATTCTCTATGGTTTGTCTGATTGAGTGGAGACCATTGATGATGTCCTAGATCCTTGCGTGAAGCTGAGTGGCAGACTTGGTTGAGTTCCTCTTTGGACAATCCACATTGCAAAATATGTGTAGCCTTGGCATTAGTCTCCACTTGACGCTTCATCGTGTTGGTCCATTTGTCACAGTCCAAGTGTTCACCATCTTCATTTGTTGGAAGGGTGAACCCGGTCTGGATCACAATCCACATCTCGACTTGGGTTTTCAAGTAGCACTCCATCCAACCCTTCCAGTAATGGAAGTCATCTCCATTATAAAACGGAGGTTGGGCGGTGCTAAACCCTTCGAGATGGGTCATTTAAAAACAAAACCTTGCACACAAAGAATACAATACACGAAAGTTGCCAAGACTTTTGGTCTTGGATTAGTAGTGTGGAAGAAATTATAAAGAAAAGCTCAAAATTTACGAATAAAAAAAATACGAAAAGAAAATAGAAATGCTAGATTGGTGGTTGCACCAAATCTTAGCGCCCTCGCTCTGATACCAATTATTGGATCTAAAGAAAGCTAGGGGGTGAATAGCGAGCTTGAAAACTTCATTTCGTTCGTCAATAAAACACAAGTAATAAGTGCAGCATAATGTAAACAATAAGAGTAAAGAAACACTTTTATTTTTACTTGGTTCGCAACCAAAAGGTTGCTACTCTAAAGACCCGCGATCCTAGACCGTGTACGAAGGGGAAACTCACTAATAACCTCCTCCTTGTTGGAGGTAGGAGATAACGAATACAAAGAAACACCACAAGTTCAAGGATGAGGCAACAAGCCTACCTCACATTGTTTACGATAAAAGCTTCGAGTACAATAAAGAGTAAAACAATTAAAGTACGACAAGCTAAAAAAGATCTACCGATGAATGAATTAATAATCTTGGTACGTCATCAGTGTATCAGCAGCTTGTTAGCATCGTAGCAGTGGCGTCGAAGCATCGTGTTGTTGGAGCACTTTGAGAGCAAGGTTATATGACCTAAAGGGGTGAAATCCCCTTCTTTTATAGCCCTTCAATCTCTTGAATGTTGAGATCCAGATCTGAGTCAAAGAGCCTCATCCCCAAGATAAGTGAAGCTTTTCTTGACTTTCTTCAAGCTGGACAGTTTGAATAGCAGTCGACTGATTATCTTCATCAGTCGACTGATGCTAGCAGCAGTTGATTGTCAATAGTCAACAGTCGACTGTCAGCTAGGTTATTCAACTACAACACAAAGTTAGCACAATATAAATAAGAGATAGTAAATATGATGGTTCCTTACCGTCTGATCTCGACCTAGACCTTCCACTGGAAGTCTTAGTTGGATCGCTGCCTACGGTTGTTCCCGTATGGAGAACACAACCTTACCATCTCTCTTCGCACTCACGCTTACCTTTGATCCTTTCTGACCTATCACTTAGCTTTCAGTCTTCACCTGAGTTCTTTAACTCCCACGAAGTTCTTCCGGTGTCGCCCAACCACCGTGGTTTCTCGACTCGAGATTGTCTGGGTGTCGCTGACTTTCAACACAGCTTAAACACTTCCTGCACACTTAGTTTAGCTCATTAGATAACAATAAGAGCTTAACTTTGAGTGTTTGCTATAATCAAAACCTAGGTTCGATTATCTGGCACCCCTACACCAACAGATACCATAGAGACACGAACACATTGATCGTGCTAAGTTCAACTTGATCTTTCAAATTTACAAAGTTCACACATCAAGAGATAAATTCTAAACAAATGATCAATTCAAATTCTCATGGATTCTCAATGGGTTCCCTTTTTCCGCTATGTTTAATTTTGCTAAGGAACTCAATACGGTGGTGTTGATTTTTAGAAATTAGCATTATTGTAGTGTGGGTGTAATTAAACCAACACCATCATGGTTATGGTTTCTAAAAATCAGTATCATGACAGTGTTGATGTATGTCAATTGTCTATTTTCAGAGGCGATAACTTTTGATTCAGTTATCAGAACAAAGCACAATTTTTTTTTGAATTGAAGCTCATTTAGAGTTTTACATTTGTTATTAGGTGAAACCCATAGCAACCTAGTTTCAAGCCTAAAAAATAACATTTAAAGTCTTTTTAGATCCATCAAGGGGTTTCAGTCAAAATCCATTAATAGACCTAGAGAGTTCCGATCTGATCAATTTCAAGTGCTACAGGCTTTTGAAGTGTCGTATCGTCTATATGCGCCCAAAAATATCAGCACAAAGCCATTAACTGAGTGATTAGAAGGTTTTCAAAGTCTATGACTTTAAGACAATTGACACATACACATAAATTATCATAGAGATGTCGAAACTAGACATGGACACCATAAATATTTTCACTGCACTAAGCCACTACTCTCTTGTTAACATTTTAAAAATCCAAATCTCTTAAGTCCATTAATGGATTTCAGTCAAAATCTATTAATGGATTTAGAGAATTCTAATTAAATCCATTTCAATTTATATGGATTTCTACAGTACTCCGAAGTCCAAATATGCAATTTATTATTATTATTATTATTAAAACAACATCATGGATTAACACTCAAGCACTACCGCGGTGCTAATTTTTAAAAATCAACACTGTTGTAGTGTTGATTTTTAGAAACTAATGGCATGCCATTGTGATGCTAATGTTTAGAAATCAATACCACGACAATGCTGATGTGTTAAGTTGTGATGTTGGTTTTTTAAAAATAGTAAAGAATGACATATTTGCACTATAGAAATCAATAGGAATTGAAATGGATTCAATCGGAGTTCTCTAGATCTATTAATGGATTTTGATCGAAACTCATTGATGGACCTAAGAGATTTGAATTTTTGAAAAGTTGACATGTAATGAAAGAGAGTAGTGAAATGAAGGTATTTAGGTATCCATGCCTAGTTTCGATATTCTTACGATAAGTTATGCATATGTGTCAATTATATTAAAATCGTAAACTTTGACAACTTTTATGATCACTGTTGGCAATGACTTCGAGTTAATATTTTTCTGGTACATTTAGATTCTAGGGTATTTTATAAACCTATAACACTTAGAATGGATCTGATCGGAGCTCTCTAAGTCTATCAATGGATTTTAACTGAAACCTCTTGATGAATCCGAAAAGAATTCAAATGTTTTTTTTTAGGCTTGAAACTAAGCTGTTATGAATTTCACTTGGTAATAAATGTAGATATCTAAATGTTGTGGTTTTGATTTCTAAAAATTAGTACCACGACAGTGCCGGTGTGTCTCGATTATCTACCTTCGAAGACGATAATTTTTTACTCAGGTATCATAATAAGACAATTTTTTTTAATCAAAGTTCATTCAGAGATTTACATTTGTTACCAAATGAAACCATAATAACCTAGTTTTAAACCTAAAAAATATTTAAATTCTTTTCGAATCCATCAAGAGATTTCAGTTAAAACTCATTTATGTACTTAAAGAGTTTCAATTGAACTCATTCTAAGTGCTATAGGTTTTTGAAGTATCCTAGAGTCAATATGTGCTTAAAAATACTAGCTCGAAATAATTAACAGTAGTAATTAGAAGGTTTTAAAAGTTTATGATTTTATGATAATTGATACATACACATAATTTATTATAGGAATATCGAAACTAGACATGAATACCATAAATATCTTCACTGTATTATCTTTTTTCATTATATATTAATTTTTAAAAAGTTCAAATCTCCTAGGTCCATCAATGATTTTTAGTCAAAATTTATTGATGGATATAGAGAACTTTGATTGGATCAATTTCAATTCCTATGGATTTTTGCAGTGTTTCAGAGTCCAAATATACATTTATTTATTGTTTTTAAAAAATCAACATCTTAGCTTAACACACAAGCATGTCGCAGTGCTGATTTTTAGAAACCAATACTGTCGTGATGATGGTGTAATTAAATTGTGATATTGGTTTTTAAAAATCAACACCACAATGATTGTTTTTTTTTTTTTGAAAAATAAAGATTATTCTTTGCAAAAGGTGATATCGCTCACCCCAAGTGCCCCTCAAGATCGATCCCATGACTATATGAAAGGAGGTAAATTACGATCGATCTATGATTGTACTGGCACCTAACACAGTAGAGGACAGACACTCCATCTTCGATGGGGATTAACTCATGCCTATCCTTTACATATCTACATTGTGCTTGCCATCCAACTTTGTCAGTGGAGGTAAAAAAAAATTATTGATGTAAAAAGGTTGGAATTCGCCAATCTAGCGACTCCTATCAGTCCACCCTCGGACTATCGTAAGGAAGATAAATCATGCGGAGCATTTTTGGCCAAAAGTCTAATGACCGGCACATGGAGGGACAACACCCTCGCATTTGTGGGAGATTAATATTTTGTCCATTGATGCAAAGTTTGTATGCGCGAACCAACTGGACTCGACTGCAAGGGCAAAAAAAAAGATTATTTTACAAAAGTTGGAACTGTAAACCTAACAACTCTCATCGTCTTGTCTCATGACTATTATGAGGAAGATAAATCGTGGATGGTTTTGACTTCGACACAATTAGTAGAAAAGAATTAATGACTTTAATTTAAGAAGAAAAAAAAAGTTGCAGGTAAATAAGGGAGGAAATAGAAGAAAAATTTAGCTTTGACATAGAAATAAAATGAGAAAAAGATGTGTCTTTTGAATATTTTCGAATTTGAGGGTGTCTTCTGAGCCATCCCAAACTTAAAGGATATCATTTGGTAAATTATCATTAATATATAATCAAAATAGAATACTATATAAAAAAAATATTTTTATCAGTTTAATAAAAATATTTAAATTTGATCAAAATAATTTTAAAATGATTACAAATATTTCAAAATTATTATAATTATTTTAATTTTAACTAAGTTGATAAAAAATCATTTATATAAAAATATTTTATCAATATTTTTTACAAGTTGGATTAAAAAAATTATTTATATAAAAACATATTATACCGTTATAAAGATTATTTTATAAATGTTAGAATTGTCAACCTAGCAGTTTCATCAATCTGTCTCATGATCATTATGAGAAAGGGTCTTATGGACCTTGATGTGGTGACCAAGATATATAAAGTTATTTGAATAAAAAAAAATATTAATATAATAAAATTTATAAAGAAATGTAATATAATGAATATTATATTACTATGTTTAGTAAAAAATTATATACTATATTTATAATCTTTTGATTATAAATGTAGTATAGTTTTTTAGATGTCCATTATTTTATTAAAAAAATATAATTTTATTAAATCTCAATTTTATTTAAACATAATTAAAATCCAAATCGATCGTCCACGATCGTCATCGTCATCGTTGATTCTCAGTTGTCGACCGTCGATAGTCGATCGTTGACCGTCTATCGTTGACCATCGACTGTTGATCGTCAAGCGTCGATCGATTGTTGTCGGTCATAGATCGACAAGCTGATTGTCGCTCAATAATCGTTGGTCGTCAGTTGTCGATCGTCGGTCGCTGATTGTTGATCGCTAGTCGTCGATCGTCGATCGTCGGCCATCGATCGTCAATCGTCGATCATCGATCGCTAATTTAATCGAAAGAACGATAGTTAAAATTATGAATATATTTGATATTTAAATTTTTGAATTTGAGATGTAATCAAATTATACATTTTTGATTTGTAATTCAAATTACAAAATTTTATTCTTTTTTATAATTCAGATTATTAAAATTTTAAAATTGAACTAAATAAAATAATCAACTTTTTAATATAATCTTTAATTTTTAAAAGAATAATAGCTTTTTAACAATAATAATAATAATAATGTTCACAAAATTACAGGACCCGAAATGGTAGCTTTTGCTGCGCTAGATCTTTGAGGGAGGAGGCATGCTGCATGCTGCATGTCTTCCTACTTTTCAAATCTGCTTCTTCTTCTTTGAAATCTAGAAATCATTAAAGATAAGATTTCCTACAGTGTTTCAAATTTCTTTGTAGGGATGCACCGATATTTCCCCACTCCAACTTATCTACTAGATTTAGATGGATAGTCAATCCCATTGAAACTGAACTAAAATTTGCATCAATAATCAATTCACTAGAAAACAAAAACTTGTGTATATTTTTCATTTATTTTTAAAATCAACATTTGCTCAATTCAACTTCATTTTCTTCTATAAAGCAGAGATCCTCCACCAAAAAAAAATTTAAAAAATTAAACAGCACGGGAAATTTGTCCATTTTCATTGACATAACTATAAAGCTGTCACAAGACGATATTGTAGCACTCCAAACTCGACCGTCAAATAATGATCGACTGCACGTTTTCCAATGCGCAGATACACTGAACGTGCCATATCGTCGTGGTTTCCTGTGGATGAAGTAGAGGGCCATAATTGACATCAGCAGCAGCAGCAGCAACAGGCCACAGCTACAGCGCCTACTAGAAGCATTAAAATTATTAATGGACCAAAAGGACAGAGCCAAAACCTCTTTTGCAAGCTTATTCTTCACCGTCAGACGTCCTACGTCCAGATGTAGGACTGTTCCTGCCTCTCCCTCCAGACGTGGGATCGTTCCTGCCTCTCCCAATCAAAGCCCTTTCTCTTTGAATGATGCCTCTGTCAAACTAGTGTAGAGGGAAGCTTACGAGGCATGCACCAGCTAGCTACCACATGCATAACGATTACAAGTCAGAGGTAATCTATTCCTTCAATATAACCAAATAAGGATAAATTTAAAATTTTATTTTAATATTGTTCAAATTAAATTGCCGGAATATGCGTGCAAAATGATGGTTCTTCCAAGACTGAATTAAAATGAATTTAATCAATATATATTGCTGTAAAAAGATAGTTCTCGATGGTAAATTAATGAATCAGTGAAATCGGTTGTCTTAGTATAATCTGACAATTGTACTTCAGTATGGTTGCACTGGTTCTTTAATCCAAGCGTGCCTATATATATAGTCGTTGCATCTGTGGCAATTCAATTGTAGAACTTATGCCCACTTAATTGGTGTATCTAATCTTAGTAAGATACCCAAGTTAGTTTACAAATCTATCAAATTATTGCATCTATGTCTGTCTACTGAACTAAACTAGTGCACCTACATTCTAATAGAATATTTATGTCTATTTGACCTACTGGCATACGAGTCAACAAAATTCATCACCAATATCTACTGAATTGGTATAGTTAAATTTTATTGAAATTTCTCTGTTATTTGTGTTACTTGAATGCTATTTGTCAGTCTATATAACTGTTATACTTAAGTCTACTAAATCAGTGCACTTAAATGTAGCAAATTAATACATCTTATTTTTTGATACTAATATAACTAAATTCTGATGAAATACTCGTTTGTTATACAGACTCGTACACTAGCTGTTTTATAAGCGTCCAATTGGTACACTATATATATTAAATTAGCATTGACTATTCAGTTGGTGAGCTTTTGTTAAATGCATGCTCATGTCCGGTGCGCTTACTACCTATGCACCGTTTGGAAATATGACATTGTTACACTTATGTCGTAGTGAAATACTTGCATTTGTTGACTGCACCTGCACACTACTAGCAAGTGTGTAGAACTGTTTCAGCTAGGGCTGTGAAATTGGTGCATTTTAAACCACAAAACAAATGCACACATTTTAAATCTATGTTTGTAAAGATAGTTGTTAGTTTTAGATTCTCTCTCTTTTGTAGTCAAATAGATTGAAGCTGATAAAAGTAATTTCTATCGCAGTGTGAATTGCCTATGGAAGGGTCACTCCAAGAAATATAGCAAATAGTGATGAAAGTTTTCGTCGATAATCGATAGTTAAATTTATTTAGTGACTGATTGATTGACGGATAAAAAAGACTATATTTGTTTTGGTATGATGAATTTAGCGACGAAAATAAATTTTCGTCGCTAAATTTAGCAATGAAATTTTATTTTCGTCGTTAATTTAGTGATGAATTTTTATTTCCATCATTAAATTAACGACAGAGTTTTATTTTCCATCGCTATATTAGTGATGGAAATAAAATTCCGTCACTAAATTTAGTGATGGAAAGAAAAATTCATTACTAAATTAGTGAAGGATATTTATTTCCGTTGTTAATTTAGTGGCAGAATCAAAATTTCATTGTTAAATTTATGTAATATTTTTCTCAATCAACTTTTAATTTCTTGATTTAAATTCTATTTACATCAATTTCAATTAACATACATTTAACATTTAACGATACATTGCAAACCATCCACGATATATTCAACATTCACAATAAAATCATCCATTATACAATTAACATTCATAATACATCCAATATATATTTAACATTCATAAAACCACAATACCTTCAATTCAGTATTCACAAATTCATCCATGATAATAACAAAACTTTATTCAATGACAAAACATCATTTATCAACAAAGCAATATTAACAAATAAGCTATTTTTTGTAAGTACATGGTTCAAAAATAATAAATTTATCACTTCCATCACAAAATACAAGTACACATATACTTTAAATCTCTCACAAGTCTATCATGCTAAAAAATAAGTACATATATCATCATCACATCTCATCATTCCATCTTATAGCAAATACAATACAATAGATTATTAAAAAAAATAATAACATGGTTCAAACTAATTCTTACATATATCATGTTTAGCTTTAAGATGCTTTAAAAGAATATATACATATATGAAAGAATATAATATCAATTTCAATTCTTAAAATATCGATCTTTTATCTATATTGTTCCTGAAAAAATATAATACAATTAGAGAAGCTTATAATATATAAATTAACATAATCATTTTGCATGTTTTATGGTTGATAATTAAAAAAAACCTTAAAAGGATATGTTGTCATTATGAGTTACTTATTAATAGTATTGAGGTCTTGAGTCTCCTGTGAATTAAAACGACGTGACGTTAGAAAAGTATGACTCATTAATGAATATTTAATTCTTGCATTTTCCACTCTATTATTGTCTTGACCTGATCTTCCATTGATTGCTCTAATGTCGTGATCCGATCTTTCAACGACTGCTTTAATAATGTCATCTCATGTAAAATACGGTTAAAAAAAAAATTTGATTAAGAAATTATCTTATATAATTTCTCGGGAGTTCACAGAAATTTTACCGGATTCAAAAGGAGTTCAAACGAGGAAGATTTAAGCTAGAATGGGTGGTTAGGTCGGCTTGAGTTAACTCGGACTAAACCTAGGTTAGACTTGAGTTGAAAGAACCCATTCCATCACGGTTTATAAGGCCGAACCCGAACTCCATCGATCCAAACTTCTTCCCGATCGCGATTTCATCCTCTTCCCATTTTTTTTCCATCGCGACCTTCACCGTGCTCGATCGCAGCCCTCCGTCGCCAGCTGAGCTCAACTCAGTGGTCACCAGCGCCGCCGGAACCCTCCGTTGTCGCCCTCCAGTCGGCGTGCAACCCTGTCTTTCCGCTCGTCGACCGCCGCGAGGTCTCCTGCTGATGCGCAATCGCCTTTTCGTCGCCGAAGCCTAGCTTGCTGTCGCCGTTGGCCTTGCTCGCCGCGAGGACGATCTGCCATCGCCGACGCTCGAGTTCGGGATTCCAGCAGCTGCTCGCCTTATCGCTTTGTCGCCGCCGCCGAGTCGCTCGTACGACTTCGTCGAATGTCTGCAGCTACCACACCTAGTCACCACCAGCATTCATCAGGGATTAGCCCCGTCGGAGGTGTTCTCCTCTCCGTTATCCAGATCCCTGCCGACAGCTGATCTCGCCGCCTTTCTTCTCTCGGTCCGACGACAGCAAACACCACAGCCATGGCTGAGATCTGCACGATTGTTGCAGTGTCGGTTCTTATTGGAGCTGATTTACCAGCTCTTATTAGTCGTTGCCGCCGGAGTTAGGTAAGTCGTCGAACCTCTCCTCGATCTTGGACAAGATCCGTTCTTATTGGTAATCCCTACTTCCTTGAGCTGGGTTTTTCGTGTTTGGGCAGTGTTGGAGTTGGTGTTGCGCCGGAAAACAGGGAGTGCAGCCAGAGGAGATTTGATGGGTAAGCTCATGTTACCCTTTCTATTCGACGGTCGTTAAGTGTTGGATGGTGGCTGATCTGTGTGTGTGTGTGTGTAAATTGATTGGCGGTGATAGATCGATCTTGAAGTAAGCTGCCATTATAACCTTGATTCAAGTGTTAAATTCTGTTTCCTTAATTGATTTGGTGGATGATTGGAGGATGTGGATTTGTTGATCGATCTGCTGTTGGGGTTAGAGATGCCACGGCTGTAGAATGTGTTAGGGATGCATTTGAAGTTGCAGCTGGGATGATTGGCTTAGATCGGTAACTCGTAAAGGAATTGCTTGGGGTTTACTTATCTAATTTGTGGTAATTGAGTTCTGATTTTTCTTGTGGTCGCTGACCATGGATGAGAGAATGGATGGAGTTGTGGTGAGGTTGATTTGAGTGTATTTAGATCTATTTACTTTAATAGATCTTTGGATGTTGGCGATCTATTGTGAGTCTGATTATGGTGTATCAGATTTGGGTAATCATGATTTCTACCTCGTAGACGAGGAAAGGATGCGAGTATAGGAATGATGTAGTGTTTAGTTCCTACATTTGTGGGATACTTGTACTTAATCATTGTTTGCTATTATGTGCAGGTTTGGGATACGAAGCGAGTCCACGACCGTGAGAATTATTCGAGCTTCGTATCAGGTGGGTAATATCTACCTGGTCCGGTAGTTTTGATCAAATTCCTGTGCATGATCTTGGATATATGTTTATATATGTTTACCTTAAATCCACTCTTATTTAATCATATGCTTGTACTGCCTTGACCTTTGAGATATATACTCTGTTACTCATTGATTATCTAGCACAGATAGGAACTATAAACCCTATTATGTATTAGCTGATAGATGTTCAGTAAGTACATGTGGTTAGGGTTATCTTTGTGACTTCAGATTGGGTTACTGTATTACATCACTAGGGTTAGGTGATGGTTCGGATTATTGAGTCGATTGTTATACCATATCCGTATTAGTGGTGCATTTATGATGGATCTAGTTGTCTGTGCATAGATAATTGTATGGTTGTCAGTATGTGACCATGGACTAGAGGTCCTAGCGCGATAGTATATCCATTATGGATTGTGTGCCTGTGTATGGTTATATGGACGGTCGATTGTATATCGCTATTGACTAGAGGTCTTAGCGTGGTTGACTGTCAAATGAGTATGACTCTTTGTACGATAGAGAGAGTCTTGTGGATTGTAGTCCTTGCATAGTTGACTTTTGGTTGACCAGGACTCCCCGTGGGATAGGGAGTGTAGCGAGGATACATGTATGGAGCTATGCATCATTACATTTGCATGCATGCTGACGACTGGGTCTCCCTTATGGATGAGACGGGTCGTCAGTCATCCTGCCTCCCCGGCCACTCGGGGTAGTGGTAGCAGGGTTGAGGGCAGAGTATTGGATGTGCCGCGCTCGACCACTATGGATGGTGGTAGCTGGAGATACGCACCTGGCCACTGTGCAGAGTGGTGTTAGCACTCGCCCACTATAGATGGTGGTTGTGTGACGTGCAGTTGTCCTGTGTGCGGCGTTTGTCTACTCATGGGTAGGGACAGCATGGCTTGCAGCAGGGGCCCCTAGGAGTAGTTAGCTTTTTACGCTCATACGCTACTCAGTCATACTACCCAACTCGGCCACTCGAGAGTGGTGGCAGCTGGAGTCGGGCTAGTTGTCATTTGTCGTGCCACCCTGGCCACTCTGGGGTTGTGGTTGGACGGGTCCGTAGACAGTGACCATGCATATGCATTACTGATATATATGTATGTATGTATTTGATATATGTTTTACATATGCCTGTGAGATGCTGCATTTGATTGAGCTATGATTGTTGCACATGCTTGTTCATCATGATACATGTCATTTGCATTTTATTTACTGCTATGTGTTGAGCATGATACATGCGTTGATTCAGACTGTTATATGCATTTGATTAGCATTATGTCATTGTGTGATACAGACCGGGTTGTTATTACAGGTGATCATATATTGTTCATATGTTGGAGTATTGGTCAGGTATGGGATTGACTTGATACATTATATGGGTTATGTTATTGTATATCTGTCAGGATGATATAGCTTATGGTGTTGCAGACCGTCGGGTACGTTGGTACATTACTTCCTGTTCAGTTGATCAGTTAGTATATACATTGAGTATGACTTTACTATAGTTACTTGTTATTAGATTTGGATATGACTGTATGTCTATTGGACTCATGCTGTGTACCTGTAGATCTTCACATGTATACTTGTAGATCTATCCTTATATGTTGTTCATGCACTTTCTATATATTACCCCTGAGTTTATACTCACCACCCCGGGACCCTAGGCTTCCTGTCGCCCAGATAACAGGTAGAAGATTCCTTGGACGTTCGGAGCTCCGCTAGCTGATCCCATCTCACACCGGACGAATGGATATGTTTTCCGTGTTGTTGTATCCTTATGGATTGTTGGTTTGGGTTTTTCCCTGTATTGTTTCCGTATTTGTGATATACGGACATATTGTATGTATTTGGTCTTTGATTCGATTTCTGTTATGATTCTTGTCGTGTCAAGTCACTCCGGAGTGCACAGTTGGTCTTTGTATCTTGTTGATCTGTTTGTATTGTTTCCGCTGTGTTTAGTATGTTTGATATGTTGATATCTGTGTATATCATATTGTTATTGTGGGCCTACGGGCCTTGTATTAACCCGATATGTTGCCACGTACAGTGGAGATGCCGTCCGTTTGCTTTTCGGCACGGCATACTCTCGGGGCGTGACATCTCATCTCTCTATTCTTTATTTTCTTGTCTTACCACATCAGTAGATGAAGAACTAGGATCACCCTTGAACATATGAGTCATCAATCAATCATATACAACTTTTGCCTGAGAGTCATGATCGTAGAGAGAGTTCTTTTTCTTTCCACCAACAATCTCATGATATATATCATTTATATTATTGTGTGATAGAGTTTGTAACCTATGCCTCTGTAGCAGGTTGAGATGCCTATGCAACTCGATCATTCATATCGATCTACATAAAAAAATAATATTATCTAATATACAATTAAATGTGAGTGGTAATAAAGTTTGTATTCTTACGTCTATGCTCTTTGGTTGAGCATCAACAAAAGTACCATTCTTTTTTCGCAGTGTATTTTGAAATACCTCCCAATAATTATCAAGTTTGATACCACATTAATCTAATTTAGGAATTGAGATGAATAATGCCATGTGGAAAACATTGTCTGGACCGATTGGACTCGACCTAAGCGAGTTGACCGAGTTGATAGAGAGTGGAGATGTAGGACAAGGTGGATAAACTCTAAGATCGAAGAAGGACCCGATGGATAATCCGGGGCATAAGTCTGGAGGGTGACTTGGGGAGTGAGTCGGGTGATGACTCGGGAGAGATATAAAGCACAAGGGAAGGGGTCTTATAGTCAGAGTGGTCCTAGATATCAATAAATAGCATATGCCCCGGTTTAAATGAACTAAGAGGGTCCCGTCGAGAGGAGGACCGAGTCAGTATTTGATCCCACGAAGAAAGAGAGGGTGAAGAAGAGGGGTATACCATTTCCTGAGGCATTAACTTATGAGAGTTTATTATATGATATAACAAACTAAGACCATACACAATATTCGCAAGAGCCTCCATTCCTTATCTTCTTAACATAATTATTCTCCAGGAAAAAGGGGCCTTCCACATGGACGGTGATCGGACTAGTTCGTTACATCACAGTTGGTGGGGGAGGAAGAGAATAAAAGCCAAAGAAGAAGGAGAGAGAAGGGATTCCGATCTGGATCAAACTTCTGTGGGAGACTATTCCATCAAGGGAAGAGGAAGAGGAGACAACAGAAGAGAACCTTGGAAGTTAATTTTATCTCTCTATTTTGTACATTGTCGGAGTTGTAAGGAGTTTTCCTCCACCTCTGGAAATACTTCCAAAAAGGAGAGGTTTCATAGTGAAAGTGCATTGGCACCGTAGCTCGCTCTATAGCTCACCCCGTGGAGTAGGAATTGGAATTCCGAACCACATTAAATCCTATATCATTGCTCTGTATGGTTGGTTTTTGCATCGTTTATTCACTTTTATTACTGTTGCGGTCAGAGAGAACCCTAAGCCTCCTTGACATTATCGCTCTCTATGCTAAAAGGAGGTGAAAAAATCTTCATATCCGCATCAAGGTCTATTTAAAGTATTTTCCTATATACACAATTTTTTTATAAATTAAAATAAGTTGACTAACAATTATAAAAAATTTATATAACTTTATTGTAAACTCACTAAATCTATTGCATGATCCATAATAGATTGTTGATCCAACCGTATACTTTGTGGATCCCATGCTTGGGCTAGTGAGTTCAATATTTCTATTGTTTAGAGTAATCGATGAATTTTACTATCATTTTTCTATAGCTCAAATATTCTTGGATCGCAAATCTCATCTAATATACAGAATGATTTTGTTCCCTTCTTTCTCTGCTTGTATAACAAGTTTTTGGATAGTTTTTGACAATAATTGTTCTACGTTTCTTTAAATTTTTTTAGTGATGTACACAGATATATCATGACCATTGGGAATAAAACTGTATAAAATAAGCATTCATTTTTTGAAATGATAATAAAAAATTAAATGAATTTGAATTATAATAACATCAATACTTATCCATCTCTAATAACTCTCAGGGTGCGTTTGGTTCAAGTTATCAAACATAACCTTGGTTATATGATTGCCGGATAATCCCATAACAAATGTTATAGGGAATGAAATATAACTTATGTTATTTGATTCAATCCTAAGTAATACAATAAAAACTTATTTATTTGGAGATTTTAGCGTATAATATAGTTTAATATTTTACTATATTATCCTTGGTTCAATTCTAATGTCCAACGAATGGTGGGCGACGATCGATGATCGTCGGCTAGCGACTGACGACGGCGATCGACGATCGACGATCGACGACAATCGATGGTGGCGACCAGCGACCGACGACGATGGTCGGCGATCGATGATGATGGCGATGGTTGACGGGGACGACGACGGCGACAGTCGACGGTGGCCACGATGATCGACAGTCGACGGTGATAGTGGCGGGCGATCAACTAAGATTTTGATTATTTGGACGAAATTGAGATTTGATAAAATTCGAGGGATAATTTTGGAAAAAATTATTTGTTAATCTCGGAATCAAGAAAAACCTTATCCTCTCCTAGATAATATGATTCCGGGTTACATGTCCTATTTGTTGATGTGGCGGACATATTTCGTTACTTGGAAAACACTTATTCCTTGAACCAAACAATGTCATTATGGATAACTTTAGATGGATAACTAAAGTTATACATGATAACCTTGAGCCAAACGCACCCTCAATATACTCTGGTCATCATGTATTAATATAATATCTAACATAATTATATCTACAAAATATCAGAATAGTAATGTCTTATAAGGTATAACAAGTGAGATTTACATGTAAAAAAATAAGCATATCCATAACTTTAGTGCAAAAGGTTGGAATCCGCCAACCTAGCGACCCCTACTAGTCCGCCCTTGGACAAACATAAGGGAGGTAAATCAAAGCGTTTCCATAACTCAATCATTAACATCAAGCATACAAAATTTAATAATATCACTATCATTTTACCATATATAGTTTTCAATCCTAAATTTGATCATCATTACAATCTAAAACATTAGCATTAACAGTTTCTAAGTCTTCATCACTAGACTCTATTAGTATATCATGCTCCTCACTATTGATATCTCTCCATCATCTATTTCCTCATAAGTGACATTTACATCTATAAGTAATTAAGAAGTGGATTGAATTTGTGAATCAACCGAATGTATCTCCACTTTCTCATTTTGAAATGCATTGTGGTTTTTGATCGTGATGGAGTTCAACATTTCTATAGTCGAGCAAGGCTTCATTCGATAAATTGCTAACCATTCACAAGATCTTCTTTTCTTCGTCGAGTATTCAATATAGAACACTTGACGAACTTGTATTGCGAAAATGAAAGGTTCAAACTTGTTGAAGCTTTTGTTTGCATCAACTTCAACTGAATTATAGTTTGAATGTATTCTAGTACCTTTTCTTGAAGTCGGATCATACCAGGAACATTTTAATAACATACATCTTTTTATGGGTAAATTAGGATATTCAACCTCAACGATTTCATTAAGTCTACCATAATAATCAAATTTAGTATTAGTGTTGTTAATAGATCATTTTATGCATACACCTAAATTATAGATCAGTGTGTGTGAATCACATTATGCCATGTGAAATTTGAAACCATTAACATAGTAATCGGAGTTGCCTCTTATGTTGTGAAGTTCCAATGCAAGATCCATTAACCTTTAATCTTGCTCATCTGATTTATGGTTTTCATCCAGAAATATAGTTATGATATAAATTATCAATTATATAATACAATTGAAGAAAACACTTTAGTCTCTAACTTACATATATTTCAAACCAAAATGCAAATTCGGTCTCTAACTTTTTATCTAGTTCAATTGTAAATATTCATGGATTTTGTAGTTGTATTTGTTGTTTGTGTTGGAGATTTTGGGATCATGTGCAGCGGAATAAGCAAATAAAAATTATTTTTATTTGCTTATTCCGCTGCACATGATCCCGGAATCTCTAACAAGTGGTATCAGAGCCACCTTGCTCGTTTAACATAGATTGCATGTTGTAGGAGAATATTTAAAGCATGTTTGATGTTTTAATATACCTATGCCATATTTATCTATATGATAGATTAGAGTATGCTTGATTTTACATATAAGATATGTTTGTAACCTAAAAGGAAATGCCGAGGATGCGCCTGGAAACACCGAAGGTGTTGGCCTCATCGTTAGAGCCTAAGCATAGACTCACATTCACATCGGGAAATCTATTTCCTAATGTGACCTTGGATTTTCTATATTTATGTTTATTTCCTTTTACAGATGAGACCCATAATAACCTGAAATCCCTCGTGCAAATATTAGGGCTAACACCTTCCATTAATATGGTTGAACCAGAGTTCTTTTTCGTGTTTGGGTTGTTGGACTCTCTCCAAGCCTGGCATGACATCGAGCATGTTCAATTCATATGAGATTCGATATTTATTTTAAATGGTAAGGACCAGAGTTCAATTTCAAGTTTGGGTTGTTGGACTCTCTCCAAGCCTGGCTTGTAAATTGGATGTGTTCAAATCATTTAAATTCGATCTCACGATTAGTGGGTTGACCCTAACTGAAAGCATTGATTTGTTGGACTCTCTCCAAGGTTAATGTGGACAGAGGTGCAATTAGGTGATATGCATTGGATATATATATGTTAATGAGTTAACAACCTAATGTATATGTGAACATTCAATTAGTTAATAGCATAAAGTGATAGTTATATATTTGATATATAATGGGTACTGTTAATACCTAACATTATGACTATGAATGACTTGTTGGACTCTCTCCAAGGTTGTTCTTAGTCATAATGGATATCAACCCACTAAGAGATCACCTACCATCTCTCGAATTCAAAGCGAGGGCTATTGAATATGATAAAATAGTGGGAGTTTCTTGTTAATATAAATTGTTTACATTACTATAAATCTATCTCTCTTATATGCATCTTTTTGTATGTAGGTATTAATTAAAATAACATGTCAATCTCCATTAATTTACATTCGATTTTGGACAATAATAAATTGATTGGGCCAAACTTCTTGGACTGACTTTGCAACCTGAGAATTGTTCTCAAGGCTGAAAAGCTAGCTTATGTCCTCGAAGAGGTTCTTCCTATACCTTCTGCAGACAATGCATCTGGTGACCAAAAGTTGGC
The DNA here is from genome assembly GCA_025175895.1 of Wurfbainia villosa. Taxonomy (NCBI): domain Eukaryota; kingdom Viridiplantae; phylum Streptophyta; class Magnoliopsida; order Zingiberales; family Zingiberaceae; genus Wurfbainia; species Wurfbainia villosa. The sequence goes on from CM045992.1 coordinate 4,252,855, forward strand.
TTACCAGAAACATGTTGCTGACTCTGAGATGGCGAGTTGCATTATGCTAACGTCGATGTCTCCTGAATTACAGAAGCAACATGAGCATATGGATGTACATTGGAAGAGAAACTGCAAGCAGTATTTGGAGTCACTGAAGAAGAAAAGGGCATCTGATGCTCAATCTACTTCAGGTGTATTTGTTATTGAATGTTATACTGTTTCTTCTAGCGTTTGGGTATTGGATACCAGGTGTGACTCACATATATATAATGACATACATGGGCTTAGGAATAGAAGAAGACTGGTTAAGGGAGAAGCAGATCTAAGGGTTGACAATGGAGCAAAAGTTGCTGCAGTAGCCAAGGGTACTTATATGTTGCGACTTCTTACAGGACTAGTCTTAGAGTTGGATGATTGTTTTTATATTCTTGCATTAATAAAGAACATTGTTTCTATTTCGTGTTTGAATAAGAAAGGTTATCATTTGACATTTAGTAATAATTGTTGTTACATTACGTTGAATGGTGTTCTTTATGATTCTGGGATATTAAATAATGGGATCTACACGTTATATACATCCAACGAGATATTCAATATCGAATCAAATAACAAACATGCTATGTTAGATAATCAATTAACCTCGCAATTATGACATTGTCGTCTTGGTCATATAAGCAATGAACGCATGTCTAAATTACAGAGGCTTGACATTTTGGAGTCTTATAAATCAGATTCATTAGACACATGTGTTTCATGCTTAAAAGGAAAGATGACTAAACTACCTTTCAGAGGAAAGGGTGAACAAGCAGTTGAGGTATTGAGCCTTATACATACCGATGTATGCGGACCAATGTCAACTTATGCCATAGGAGATTATAGCTACTTCATTACCTTTATCGATGATTATTCATGATATGGGTATTTGTATCTGTTAAGATACAAGTCTGAAGTCTTTGAAAGGTTTAAAGATTTTAGAAAGGAAGTAGAGAAACAACTTGGGAAAAGTATTAAAGTATTTCGATCGGATTGAGGTGATGAATACTTAAGCCAAGAGTTTCAAGATTATCTAAGGGGCAATGGGAGCTTGTCCCAAAGGACTCTACTTTACACGTCGCAACATAATGGTGTGGCTGAAAGGCGAAACCGAACCTTATTGGACATGGTTAGGTCAATGATGCAACATGCAAGTCTTCCAAAAACCTTTTGGAGTTACACACTCGAGATCGCTGTTTACTTGTTAAATAGAGTCCCGACTAAGACAATCTCTACTATTCCATATAAGATGTGGAAAAGTAGAAAACCTCATTCATCTTATTTGAAGATATGGGGTTGTCCTGCTTATCTGAAAAAGACAGTATCAGACAAGCTGGAGGCTAAGTATGATAAGTGTCTATTTATTGGTTATCCTAAGGAAACGAGGGATTACCAATTCTATCATCCCTTGGAACAAAAGGTGTTTATTTCAAGGCATGATGTATTCCTAGAGAAGGAGTTTCTCTTACAAGAAAACAGTGGGAGTGAGGTTGAATTAAGTATAGTTCAAGAGGCTCCGATTGTTAAATACAAAAAATTTAAAATATTAAATTAAATGGCCAAAGAATTTAGAAAACAATTCTGGAAATTTTTCGAGATTTTAAGGAAATTTTAGAAATTTTTTTGGAATTTTTTTGGATTTAAACGGAGCCCGTACGAGATAATTACGGGGATAATTAAATTTCTAAGGGGTTAATAAAAAATAAAACTTAGGTTTTTAGTTATTTATAAAGGGGTGGTTTGAATTATTAGGTATTGATCCCAATCTTTTTCCCCGTGCGACGGTTTTTATCTCGTGATCCTCTCCATCGCCGATTTTCCGCCCGCTGCGTGCAAAGTAACCGCCACGTGCCCTTCGCGCCGCCTCGGCGGCCCCGCGGTCTTCGAGCCGACGGTCAGCGCTGCGCCGCCTCTCGCCCACAGGATCGTCGTCGGCCTCCTCCCGCACCCCTCCTTTCTTCCGTGGGGTTTCTCTTCTTCCTCGCGTCGCCACCCACAGCACCGGCCGCTGCCTCTGCGAGTTGTCGTCGTTCTGTCCTCTCGGGCGCACCAGCAGTCGCCACCGTTTCTCTTCCCCACGCCTGCGGCCACAAGATCGCCACCGGCCTTGCATCCGACACCACAAGAAGGGGTCAGCACCATTGCACTGTCGCTGCCTCCGTTGGGGGTTGTGGTCTCTTCGGTGGTCACCGGAGCAAGTGATTTAGGGCTGATCGACAGAGGATTAGGGGTGGTAAGCAGTCGGGAAGGTTTTTCCAATCGCAGGTATATTTCGAGCTATCTCCTATTTGTCTGCTGTTTGGTTTTGGTTCGGTTGATGGGCTGTGGGTGGATATGGTCGGTTGTGAGCAATGTTTGAGCCGGCTGTAAATTAAGTTGGGGATCTAATTTGGGGAAAGGATTGGTTGCCGGTGGGATCCTAGGGCTGGTAAGCACGATTTTGGTGTTATTCAGTTGATCGTATTGTATTCGGTTGATATTGGATGGTTGGATGATTGTTGGTTGATTTCGAATAAATTTTGATCTGTGGGATGGATCTACTTTGAGTGGGTTGGCTGTGAGGGTTGAGGTGTTCTATTTGGGTGGTTTTTGGTCGACTGTGTAAGGGTTGGATAAATTAGTAAAATTGGAAGTTGATTTGAGTTAATTGGATTATGTAAAAAATCGATTAAGTATTCAATTTAGCGGAGGATTGTATTTTTGTGCTTCACAATAGTTATGTTGCATGCAGGTTTCGGTCATGAGGCAGGTCCACGGTCGTGACGGTTTGGTTGTTTTCTCGAGCATTTTATCAGGCGGATATTTTGACTTACCTCTTAGATATAGTCATGTTGATATGCTAGTTAGGATAGCTTGCAATAATTTTCATGTTTATATGCCTAGTATGTTTTTGTGCCTACATGATACATGTATTTGATCGGTTATGATTATATCTTCCCTATTTTACTTGGATCATAGATATGTATTTATTGGTTGTGCATATTATTCGGATATGTGTTTTAGTTGGATTTACATGCTTTAGTATCATGCACCATCTTGCATGATTGTATGCTGGCTGGACGGGGTTCCTTTGTAGTTGAGCCCGCAGCCAGTTACATGGTTTGCACACGCTGCCACTCATGGGTTAGTGGTACATCAGGAGGGTGTGTGGAGTTGCTCTGTCAGGCTCCGTTGGTTCGCTCATGGGTAGCGATGAGGCAGCGTGGTAGCGGGCAGGGATCCCTCCTCTGGTCTATGACACCGGGAGATGAGAGCTTTGCTCCCCCACTCTGTTTGGGGCAGGAGGATAGATGTACTCTGACAGCATCCTGTCCACTCGGTCACTTAGGAGCAGTGATGGCAGAGTGCACAGTTGTCATATCCCTACCCACTCGGCTTCACCATCGCGTGTGAGGCGGCTGACTGGCGTCAGGGGTGACCATGTCATTTGCATCACATGCATTTTTGCATGGATAGCATTTGTATTATGTTTGCTGCATTTTTATTGCTGCCTTGGATGTTGCATATGATTGCCATGCATACAGGATACATATTTGTATATGGTGATGACTTTATTTCTTCTAGTATGACACATGCTCCTATATCGTAGTAGAGATTCGTGGTAATCTGATCCTTTTGTATTTCTTTCTCGCATACCCTATATATATGAGACTGTACTGGCATGATTGTTATTGTTAGCTATATCTTACCTTGCATATCGACTATATCTGCTGTGTTCTTTGGAACTTACCATGTTGTTTTTATATCTATTTCAGGATGAAGTTGTCAGGAGAGTCCAGCTGCCAAACCCCCACGTCGTGATAGTTTTATTGGTTATTTGTTTTTATGGATTTGGATTTTTATTAGAAGATATGTTTAGGACTGGAGTTGGATTTATGTTCTTGTGGATGTTTTGGTATGTCTTTATGGACCTCTGTTCGGAGTTTTATTTTGGATTGGATTTGGATGAGTATTCCTGCCCAGATGGCAGAAGGGGTAAGTCAAGAGGTGATAGATTTTATTTATTTACTTTGATTGATGGTCTGAGGCCTAATTATTACCTGCGTGGGTTATTTGGATTCCGATCGTGTTGACCGATGTATAGTGGTCGTGTAGGCCTTGTATGAAAAATTGGTATTGTCACCCGTACAGGGGAGATGCTGTTAGATTTTTGTCTGGCGGGGACTCCCTCGGGGCATGACAATTTATTTGGTATCAGAGCCAGGTTTACGAGTTCCTAGGGGTTTTTGGGATTTTTTGGAGTTCGCCACGTTTGGCAGGTTTTTGCGAGGCAATTTGAAATTTTTTTGGATTGGTATGGATTTTCGACGATTTTTATGTTTTGGAAATTCGAGGTATTATTGACGAGGTTAAGTTGGGGATTTGGCGGCGACGGGACTTCTCCTGATGGTGAAATAGGTATGATGATAAATTTTATATGTTTTTACTTATAGTAACATCTGTAATAATTTAACAGATATGAGATGAGGTGGGCGTGCTCCTGTGCCAAGACGTGGTGCAGGGCGGGCACGCCAGAGGACATTGAGATCTGTGGCGACAGAGTTGCTAGAAAGATCTACTGAGGGTGAGCATGTTGATCAGGGTTAGATTCCACATGGTACTGCGGGAGTCGTGGATCCTCAGTCCTCGGCAGTTCCTCCTCCAGAGATACCCACTTTTGGAGTATCCGATGTACTAGCAGGAGATCCTGTTGCTACACACCAGCCACCCCCGCCAAGAGGCTACTCTGCACAGCGACAGCCCATCGCTGGAGCTGGCCAGGCCTCACTGCAGATATCGCTGCGTATGCAGCGACACCATCTACAGTTGTTTCGCCAACTCCTGCGATGGCCCCTACTCATCCTACTGATGTTGCTGCAGCACTAGCTCGGATTCCCAGTTTAGCAAAGTTGATGAAAAGACGGTTCACCTTATTCAGCGGAGATACTGATCCGAGTGTGGCTCAGTCTTGGATAGAGACGATGGAGCATACTTTCTACTATATAGCCTGTTTTGAGTGGGAGAAGGCAGAGTTGGTGGCCTTCCATTTACGAGGCGAGGATGAGATCTGGTGGGACACGCAGCGCTCGATCATCGGCGAGTAACGTATTACCTGGGCGAGATTTAGAGAGTCCTTTGAGAGTTAGTACTTCCCACGAGCATATCAGATGATGCGACGTCAGGATTTTTTGAGTCTACAACAGAATAATCTCTCAGTGATGGAGTATAATACAGAATTCAATCGGTTAGCCAGGTTTTGTCCAGAGTTAGTTGCTGAGGATAGGTCACGCATGATGCAATTTGTTCAGGGACTAGATGGGCATCTTCAGGTCAAGATGGCAGGGTTTGGCAGTTCTTCCTATCGAGAGGCATTGGATAGAGCTATAGAGCGGACAGGGAAGAGAAGAGATGAGAAAGAACTACAGATGCATCGAGTAGCCACGTACACGGGATGCCAATAATAAAGTGGTCGTAGTCAATCGGGGCAGAGTCACTCTGGGGCATCTAGTAGGCCTCAGAAATCAGGATGGTCTTCAGCTGGACCCTCCCGATCTTCTCAGTAGAGCCGGAGGTCGCCCACTAGTGACACATATTGTACCCATTGTGGGTCGAGAGAGCATATCGTCTCAGCCTGTACCTTGGGATAGTCAGTTTGCTATTATTGCAAATTGCCTAGACACCTGAGCCGAGATTGTTCGTTGAAGGCTCAACATGTGGCTTCCGGGGTTTCTATCCAGGGAGGGCAGTTGCATCAGTCTGGGACTCAGAGAGGGGCAAATAGCCAGACCTTCGCAACGCCCGCAGAGGACAACTCCCCCTACAGGAGTCGCATATGACATGCATGGACAAGAGTACTCCAAAGGTCTGCACGATGTCACAGTGGTTCCGCTTTCAGACCTCGAAGACGTGTAGCCCCATCGGTATACAGACGCACCTCACCATCGATACAAGATCACCGCAACCCCGCCACTAGTACAGGACCAGCCGTAGCTACCGGTATAGTACCAATCGTAGCCATCATATCAGCCTTCGTATCATCCATCATATCAGCCATCGTATCAGCCTTCGTATTAGTCACAGGCCCAGGCACAGCCACCTCAGGCAGTGCTACCACCTCCACCTCCACCAGAGACTGGGCGGATTCATGCGATTACTAGAGAGGATGTGCAGCGAGCTAGCGAATCCATTTTTCGCGGTACGGTTTCACTTTATGCATTTTCAGCTATTGTGCTAATTGATACTGGCAGTTCACATTCATTTATTTCTCGTACATTTATGAGAGAGATTGGTAGACTACCTACTATTAGATCACGACGATTAATCGTCTCCCTACCGTCCGGTGATACGTTGGACGTTACCCAGGAGGTTCGAGGTTGTCCCTTAGATTTTGGTAACATCATTCTTACTGTAGATTTATCGGTACTGGACATGGTCGAGTTCGATATTATACTTGACATGGATTGGCTATCAGCATATCATGCCACAGTTGATTGCCAAACGAGGGTGGTCACTTTTCGACCTCCGAACCAACCCTCGTGGGATTTCACTGGCATCCGAGACGACGACATAACGACCATTTCTGCGATTCAGGCTCAGAAGCTTTTATTGCACGGTTGCAAAGGTTTTCTATTATCTATGATCAATGTAGAAGACAGTGGTGACTCTCAGATTGCTGACATTCCTATTGTCCGAGAATATCTAGATGTCTTTCCAGAGGAGTTACCTGGCTTGCCTCCCAGAAGGCAAGTGGAGTTCACGATTGAGTTAATTCCTGGGACGTCGCCGACATCGAAAGCTCCTTATCGTATGACCCCGAGAGAGTTGGACGAGTTAAAGGTTCAGCTCCAGGAACTTTTGGACAGATGTTTTATTTGCCCTAGTGTATCTCCCTGGGGTTCTCCGGTTCTCTTCGTGAAGAAGAAAGATGGATCGATGAGATTATGCATCGACTACAGGCAGTTGAACGCCATCACTATCAAGAATAAATACCCCCTGTCTTGTATTGAGGACTTGTTTGATCAGCTCAGAGGTACATCAGTATATTCTAAGATTGATCTCCAGTCTGGATATCATCAATTAAGGGTTAGAGACTCAGACATTTAGAAGACAGCATTCCATACCAGATATGGACACTATGAGTTTTTGGTAATGCCATTTGGGCTTACCAATGCTCCAGCGATATTCATGGATTTGATGAAACGTGAATTTATGGATTTCCTAGATCGGTTCGTAATTGTCTTTATTGATGACATTCTGGTTTATTCTCATTCTGAAGAGGAACATGCGCAGCATCTTTGTCTTGTTTTGGATAGGCTTCGACAGAAGCGATTCTATGCAAAGTTCAATAAGTACACATTTTGGTTACCCTCAGTCGATTTTCTGGGACATGTGGTTTCTAGTAGAGGCATTTCAGTTGACCCCCAGAAGATCGAGGCTGTCACCAATTGGGAGCAGCCAAAATCAGTTCAGGAGGTTCGTAGTTTCTTAGGCTTGGCCGGTTATTACAGATGGTTCGTTGAGGGTTTCTCGAGCATTGCTATGCCGTTGACACGCCTTACCAGGAAGGGCGTGAAGTTCACGTGGTCAGAGGCATGCGAGACTAGTTTCCAGGAGTTGAAGAAGAGATTGGTGTCAGCACCGATTTTGGTATTGCCATCAGGGGATGATGATTTCGTTCTTTATACCGATGCGTCTCTGCAGGGTTTAGGCGCAGTCTTGATGCAACACGGTAGGGTAGTCTCTTATGCTTCTCGCTAGTTGAAGGAGCATGAGAAAAACTACCCAGTACATGATTTAGAGTTAACCGCTATTATCTTTGCCTTGAAGATTTGGAGGCATCATTTGTATGGTATTACATTTGAGATTTTCATTGATCATAAGAGTATCAAATATCTATTTACACAGAAGGAACTCAATCTCTGACAGAGGAGATGGATGGAGTTCCTGAAGGATTATGACTGTACCATTAGCTACCACCCAGGGAAAGCCAATGTGGTTGCCGATGCACTTAGCCGGAAGTCTCGAGGGACTTTAGCTTCCTTCCGAGTTTTAGTCACGGATTTGATTCAGGATTTTTCTGAGTTGGGCCTTAAGGAGCAGGAATCGACAGAGCAGGGCATTCTAGTTACCATGGTTGCTCAGTCGTCTATCTGGACGAGAGTCCGGGAGGCTCAGGCCAGTGATCATCATTTATAGTTCATTGGCAGTCAGATAACTTCTGGACAGTAGACTGAGTTCACCCGAGATGACGAAGGTATTATATATTTCTAGGGCAGATTATACGTACCTTAGTCTCACCCGGTCATGGAGGAGTTACTTCAGGAGGCTCATCGCTCTCGATTTCCGATCCACCCAGGCGGAACCCGCATGTATCGAGATTTAAAGCGTTTGTATTAGTGGAACGACATGAAGAAAGACATCGCAGATTTCATAGCTAGATGTATGGTTTGTCAGCGGGTAAAGGCTGAGCATCAGAGACCAGCCGGACTACTTCAGAGGATTCCTATTCCCGAGTGGAAGTGGGATCACATTACCATGGATTTTGTGGTGGGTTTGCCTAAGACATGTCAAGGCCATGATGCGATTTGGGTAGTTGTTGACCGACTAACCAAATCCATGCACTTTTTAGCGATTCGGAAGACCGACTCTCTAGATCGTTTGGCAGAATTATATTGTCGGGAGATCATCAGATTGCATGGTGTTCCTTTGAGCATTATATCAGATAGAGATCCCCGATTCACGTCCCGGTTCTGGCAGAGTCTGCAGCAGGCCTTAGGCACGCAACTTCATTTTAGTACTGCATTCCATCCGCAGACAGATGGACCGTCTGAGCAAACCATTCAGACACTAGAGGATTTGCTGAAGTCCTGTGTTAAAGATTTCGGGGGCAACTGGGAGGACCACTTGTCGTTAGTGGAATTCGCCTACAATAACAGCTATCATTCGACTATCCAAATGGCCCTGTTTAAAGCATTGTATGGTAGACAGTGTTGTACACCCACCCTATAGGAGGAGATTGGGGAGGCCAGTTGCTAGGACCTCAGAGAGCTCAGCATGAGGCAGAGTTGGTCCATACTATCAGATGTAGGATGACAGAGGCGTAGGATCGCCAAAAGAGTTATGCATATTGGAGACGGAGACCTCTGGAGTTCTCTGTTGGTGATCATGTATTCTTGCAAGTTTCACCCACGAAAGGGGTGAAGAGATTTGGCCTCCGTGGTAAGCTACCTCCTAGATACATTGGTCCGTTTGAGATTTTGGAGAGGATCGGAGCAGTCGCTTACGGTTTAACGCTACCACCATCTTTGACGGGTGTCCATGCTGTGTTTCATGTGTCCATGCTGAGGAAGTATGTGCCAGACCCTACACATATTCTGTCAGATGTGTCAGGTTCCATTTAACCTGATGCTACTTACGCAGAGGTTCCGGTACGGATTTTGGATTACAAGGAACGACAATTGCGGAACAAGATTGTACGACTTGTCAAGGTTGGGTGGAGTCACCACACCGATGAGGAGGCTACTTGGGAGCTTGAAGAAAAGATCAGAGCTCAATACCCCCACCTGTTTACTTAAGGTATGTGAAATATATTTTCAGTACTTATGGTATCTCTTACTCATTATGCATCTGAGTAGGAAATTTGGGGACCAAATTTTTATTAGCGGGGAGAATGTTAAATACGAAAAATTTAAAATACTAAATTAAATGGCCAAAGAATTTAGAAAATAATCCTGGAAATTTTTTGAGATTTTTAGGAAATTTTAGGATTTTTTTTGGAATTTTTCTGAATTTAAACGGAGCCCGTACGAGATAATTACGGGGATAATTAAATTTCTAAGGGGTTAATAAAAAATAAAACTTAGGTTTTTAGTTATTTATAAAGGGGTGGTTTGGATTATTAGGTATTGATCCCAATCTTTTTCGCCGTGCGCCGGTTTTTCTCCCGCGATCCTCTCCATCGCCGATTTCTTTTCTTCCCCTCGTGCTCAAAGCCGTCGCCTCTTTCCCTTCGCTGCCGACGCTGAGGTCGCGTCGCTGCTCGCCCGAGCCCCCACATGCGATGACCAGGTCATTGGCCGCGCTGCAGCAAGTAACCACCACAGCGCCCTTCCGTCGCCGCCCCGATGGCCCTCTGCGTGCTCGCCGACAACAGCCGTGCGCGTTGGCCTCCGTGGCCACAGGATCATCGCCGACCTCCTCCCGCACCCCTCCTTTCTTACGTGGGGTTTCTCTTCTTCCTCACGTCGCCACCCACAACACCGGCCACTGCCTCTGCGAGTTGCCACCGTTCTGTCCTCTCGGGCGCACCAACAGTCGCCACCATTTCTCTTCCCCGTACCTACGGCCACAAGATTGCCGCCGGCCTTGCGTCCGACACCACAAGCAGGGGTCAGCACCATCGCACTGTCGCCGCCTCCGTTGGGGGTTGTGGTCTCTTCGGTGGTCGCCAGAGCAAGTGATTTAGGGCTGATCGACAGAGGATTAGGGGTGGTAAGCAGTCGGGAAGGTTTTTCCAATCGCAGGTATATTTTGAGCTATCTCCTATTTGTCTGCTGTTTGGTTTTGGTTCGGTTGATGGGCTGTGGGTGGATATGGTCGGTTGTGAGCAATGTTTGAGCCGACTGTAAATTGAGTTGGGGATATGATTTGGGGAAAGGATTGATTGCCGGTGGGATCCTAGGGCTAGTAAGCATGATTTTGGTGTTATTCGGTTGATCGTATTGTATTCGGTTGATATTGGATGGTTGGATGATTGTTGGTTGATTTCAGATAAATTTTGATCTGTGAGATGGATCTACTTTGAGTGGGTTGGCTGTGAGGGTTGAGGTGTTCTATTTGGGTGGTTTTTGGTCGACTGTGTAAGGGTTGGATAAATTAGTGAAATTGGAAGTTTATTTGGGTTAATTGGATTATGTAAGAAATCGATTAAGTATTCGATTTAGCGGAGGATTGCATTTTTGTGCTTAATAATAGTTATGCTGTATGCAGGTTTCGGTCACGAGGCAGGTCCACGGTCGTGACGGTTTGGTTGTTTTCTCGAGCATTTTATTAGGCGGGTATTTTCCTCTTAGATATAGTCATGTTGATATGCTAGTTAGGATAGCTTGCAATAATTTTCATGTTTATATGCCTAGTATGTTTTTGTGCCTACATGATACATGCATTTGATCGATTATGATTATATCTTCCCTGTTTTACTTGGATCATAGATATGTACTTATTGGTTGTGCATATTATTCGGATATGTGTTTTAGTTGGATTTACATGCTTTAGTATCATGCACCATCTTGCATGATTGTATGCTAGCTGGACGGGGTTCCTTTGTAGTTGAGCCCGCAGCCAGTTACATGGTCTGCACATGCTGCCACTCATGGATTAGTGGTACATCAGGAGGATGTGTGCAGTTGCTCTGTCAGGTTCCGCTGGTCCGCTCATGGGTAGTGATGAGGCAGCGTGGTAGCGGGCAGGGATCCCTCCTCTGGTCTACGACACCGGGAGATGAGAGCTTTGTTCCCCCACTCTGTTTGGGGCAGGAGGATAGGTGTACTCCGACAGCATCCTGTCCACTCGGTCACTCAAGAGCAGTGATGTCAGAGTGCACAATTGTCATAGCCCTACCCACTCGGCTTCACCATCGCGTGTGAGGCAGCTGACTGGCGTCAGGGGTGACCATGTCATTTGCATCACATGCATTTTTGCATGGATAACATTTGTATTGTGGTTGCTGCATTTTTATTGCTGCCTTGGATGTTGCATATGATTGTCATGCATACAGGATACATATTTGTATATTGTGATGACTTTATTTCTTCTAGTATGACACATGCTCCTATATCAGGGTAGGAGATTCAAGTAAGTACAGTCCTTTTGTATTTCTTTCTCACATACCCTATATATATGAGACTGTACTGACATGATTGTTATTGTTAGCTATATCTTACCTTGCATATCGACTATATCCGCTGAGTTCTTTGGAACTTACCACATTGTTTTTATATCTATTTCAGGATGAAGCTGTTAGGAGAGTCCAGCTGCCAAACCCCCACGTCGTGATAGTTTTATTAGTTATTTATTTTTATGGATTTGGATTTTTATTAGAAGATATGTTTAGGGCTGGAGTTGGATTTATGTTCTTGTGGATGTTTTGTTATGTCTTTATGGACCTCTGTTCGTAGTTTTATTTTTGATTGGATTTGGATGAGTATTCCTGCCCAGATGGCAGAAGGGGTAAGTCAAGAGGTGATAGATTTTATTTATTTACTTTGATTGATGGCCTGAGGCCTAATTATTACCTGCATGGGTTGTTTGGATTTCGGTCGTGTTGACCGATGTATAGTGGTCGTTGTTAGTATGAGCCCTTAGTGCCAATTATGAGATGATTGGTGAGGGAGACTTTTGTATTATATTCTTGCATTAATAAAGGCAAAGATTGATTATTATATTTCTTTATGCATGTGCTAGCTAAATAAATATAATAATGCCCATGAATAGTAGGTTATTATCTACAGTATATCAATTGGTAGAATTGATTATGAGAAACTGTAGAGAACACTATTCTTAAATATTCCTAGTCGAGTATTGTATTAATAGACAAGGGCTATATTGATACATTGAGACTAGCATGTAGGTCAATGGATGACTTGATCTCACAAGTCATGGATATGTGATATCACATTGATACATGGGTATATATATAAAAGACTATATATACTGAATTGACCCACCATGAGAAAGTATCATGGATCGTTATATGAGTGTCATATACTTTCTCACGTGACTATTGGTGTGAATAGTCCTTAGACCTGAAGTCACTACGGTTCCCTACATAAGGAGTTATGTACTTTGGTATCGTCTAACGTCACACCGTAATTGGGTGACTATAACGGCGATCACTGAGTATGTAACGAATTATGCAGAGAGATGTGAGTGATGTAGATGAGATCTATCCCTCCCATATGACGGGAGTGATATCTTTGGCCTCTTGATAGAGTAGGACCACGAAATGCATGACCATGCTCAAATGAGTTAATATGAGATATTGAGCTCATTTGTTTAAGTGAGTCTACTTGGGGATCAAGAAAAATAAAGATTGATAAGAGGGTGACACGGTCTATGCCTCATTGATCGATCTGAGATATCAAGGATAGAAGGACACTGTCATATGATAATAGTCACGGAAGAGGTTGTCGGATCTCGACATTCTCATCACTTGGGTAGCAATGATGTATTGCTAGATGCCGCTCATTGCTTATGTATCTAAAATGGTTTTGGATACATTGCCAACGTTATGAGAGCTTATAGGGTCACACACAAAGAACATATTATTTTGGAGAGGAAATCATTTTGGTTTGACTAAAATGAATTATTAGTTAATTGGATTAACTAGAACGAGTAAGACTCATTACTTGGCTAAATTTGAGTTGGCCTCAAATTGGTTTATGTTGAGTTAGACTCAAGTCAAACCAAGAGAAGAAGGCTAAAATGATTAATCATAATTAATCATGTAATACACGAATTAATCATGTAATACATGAATTAATAATGTAATACACGAATTAATAAATGGGGTTTTAAATGAGATTTAAAAGCTCATTAATGTGCATTAATTGACTTCCTTTCTTTTACCATGGAGAATAAGGAAGTGCATTTAATGTCTCATTAAGGTGTATTATTGTTTCTTCTTCTTCTTCAACATTAGAATGAAAAACAAATTGAATCTGATTTTTTTTGTTCTCAAAAAGGGCCAAGTATAGAGTGAAAAGAGAGACCTTGGCGTGGTTGCTAGCACAACCGAAAGGGTTTACCTCTTCTCTCCAAGATCGTGTATGTGTGCACCGTAGAGGCGTGAACATTCTGACCACGCTGAGATCCGCAAGTGTTGCTGACTGGAATTCGAAGGGCACGCTTCGAAGGTAATCTCGATTCCTATAGGATAGAATCGATAATAGAAATGAGTATGTTTTTTTTTGCTTGGATCTCTGGAGGGATCCTAAGTTTTCTGCTGCGAATTTTGTTTATCGCTCGGGATCCCTACAGTGGTATCAGAGCCACTTGTGAAAAAAATGGTACACGTTTTTTTTTGGATGTTTTATGTGATATAAACATGAGATTAGTTTTATTATGTTTTTTTTGCTGACTCGGTATATGTCCGAGTTGATTTAGCCAAGCAGATAGTCTGCCGAGTGGGCTGAATCAAGTCGGATGGTGCCGACTCGGTCTATGTCCGAGTTGATTTAGCCAAGCAGATAGTCTGCCGAGTGGGCTGAATCAAGTCGGATGGTGCCGACTCGATCTATGTACGAGTTGATTTAGCTAAGCAGATAGTCTGTCGAGTGGGCTGAATCAAGTCGGATGGTGCCGACTCCGCCTGTGTCCGAGTTGATTCAGCCAAGCAGATGGTCTGCCAAGTGGGCTAGTTCAAGTCGGACGGTGTCGAACACACCTGGCCATCTGGAGGTCTCGGGTTCATAGAGATGGACAAAATGGGCAGCGACTCATAAGATGAATTAGCAAAAAAATTTTCGGGCGCCCCCTCACGCAAGGGGCGCGCTTCTGACCCGCTAACCTGGCAAGCGGATCGCCATGGTGTTGCGGCTAATCGACATAGCGGCTTAAAAAAAAATGCACATAATAAAATTGATAAATAAAATAATTTATTAAATCATTGTGAATGATTTGTATATGGTGCATGGTTATGGCCTAGGACCCAATATGATTGTGGTTATGTGTTGTAATTCATAATACGGCCTGCGTGCCGTCATATGTATGTGGGTGTTGTAATTTTTTTTACACGGCCTGCGTGTCGTGCCTTCACTTCTATTTTCTAGTTGTAAAATAGATTTAGACTCGAATGTAACTCGAGTGTTCTCATTTTGTAATGTACAAAATAAATAAGCAATGAAAGTCCATTGAAGGTGGATGTTACAAGGACGATGCTGACAACACATCTTGAAGGAAGCGCTTGGAGAAGATGCTATCCCTAGGGTAACCAATCGATTTTCTCATTGGCTTGAGAAATCGTAGAATAAGGGCCATAACCATGTCACGTTTAGCGTATATGTGATATATTTTGTGTGTAGGTGATGCATGCTAGATAATTTGTTATCTTAAAATTAAGTCAATTGAATATGCCTACCAAAGTTTGGTACTCATAAACTACCTCGATCATTTGTGTTGGGTTTGCCAAAGCAAAGCAGCGCATTTTATCTTGGTAGAGTGCGAGAGGACAATTGTGATATCTCGCTATCAAACTTTGGATGAGACTTCACTAAGTGTCTCAATTAGATTGAGAAATACTTAGAGGCATTTCCTAATAGTTAGGAGACACGGATAAGAGAACATTTATACTAAGTCTTGGGCGATTAGCCAAAGCTAACTCAAGATGATGTATAATGTGAATCTTGATCCTTTATTCCCAGAGTTGCATAGGATGCAATTGGTAAAATGTTACCTACCTAGTGATACTAAATCTTGGGTGATTAGCCAAAGCTAACTCAAGGTGAGGTATGATGTGGATCTTATCCCACATGAACTTGAAGCTCAATAGAACTGGTATGACTAGCTCCTATTGAAGCTAAAGGAATCAGTGGGAGTCTCATTTAATTAAAGGCCTAATTAAATGATTTCAGATATAATACTCAATTTTGCATATTATTTCTGTTGTAGATTACTATGTCTTCAAATACGTCAAATACCCTCTCTCTGCGATCGGTCCTTGAGAAGGACAAACTTAATGAAGCAAACTTTATTGACTGGTTCAGAAATTTGAGAATAGTTCTCAAACAGGAGCGGAAACTCTATGTCCTAGAGCAACCCATTCCTGAACCACCCACCAATAATGCTACTCGTACAGATAAGGATGCATACAAGAAGCATCAAGATGATGCATTAGATGCATCATGCCTTATGCTTGCAACCATGAACTCTGAGCTTCAGAAACAACATGAGAACATGGATGCCTTCGATATGGTTGCACACTTGAAGCAACTATATCAAGGGCAGGCGAGGCACGAGAGATCTGAGGTATCTAAGGCATTATTTTCATGCAAAATGCAAGAAGGAACACCCGTAGGAACTCATGTACTCAAGATGATTGGGTATGTTGAGAACCTTGAAAGATTGGGGTTTCCTTTAGGCCAAGAGTTGGCCACTGACCTTATTCTATATTCGCTGCCTAGAGGCTTTAGTCAATTTGTCATGAATTATTACATGAGCGAAATTGATAAACCATTGCCTGAGCTCTTAAGCATGTTGAGAACTGCTGAGAGCAATCTTAAGAAGATGCAACCTGGTACTAATGATGTACTTATGGTTAAAAAGGGCAAGGGTAAGAAAAAGTCTAAAGGCAAGGGTAAGACCCAGAATAAAGATAAGGACAAAGCATTGAAGCCTAAAGGTGGGGTGGCCAAGGAAGGGACTTGCTTCCACTATAAAGAAGCTGGACATTGGAAGAGGAACTGCAAAAAGTACCTCGAGGAAGTTCAGAAGAAGAAAGGAAGTGAGACTTCCACTTCAGGTATACATGTTATAGAAGTCAATCTATCTATTTCTTCCTCATGGGTATTGGATTCCGGTTATGCTTCTCACATTTGTACCAATGTGCAGGGCTTGAGAAGAAGTAGATCTTTGACAAAAGGAGAAGTGGACCTACGTATTGGCAATGGCGCAAGAGTTGCTGCTATAGCTGTAGGAACATATTCCTTATCATTACCCAGTGGTTTAATTCTAGAACTTGAAGAGTGTTATTTCGTACCTGCAATAACTAAGAACATTATGTCTATGTCTTGTTTGGACAAGAAAGGTTTTTCATTTATAATTAAGGACAAGTGTTGTTCTGTATATTTAAATAAAATGTTCTATTGCAGTGCACACTTGATGAATGGACTCTATGTTCTAGACCTTGAAAACCCAATCTATAACATAAATACCAAACTATTCAAATCTAATCATTTGAATCAAACGTATCTTTGACATTGTCGCTTGGGTCACATAAATGAGAGTCGCATAGCCCAGCTCCATAAGGATGGATTACTGGACTCATTTGATTTTGAATCATATGAAGTATGTGAATCTTGTCTTTTAGGCAAGATGACCAAGACTCCATTTAGTGGACAAGGCGAACGAGCGACAGATTTGTTAGGCCTCATACATAGTGATGTATGCGGTCCTTTCAAAGTCGCAGCCAGAGGAGGTTATCAGTACTTCATCACATTTACTGATGATTTCAGTAGATATGGATATGTGTATCTTATGAGACACAAATCAGAATCCTTTGAAAAGTTCAAAGAATTCAAGAATGAAGTACAGAACCAACTTGGTAAGAGTATTAAGATGCTTCGATCAGATCGAGGTGGGGAATACCTAAGCCAAGAGTTTAGTGACTATCTAGTTGAGTGTGGGATAAGATCTCAACTCACTCCACCTGGAACACCACAGTTGAATGGTGTATCCGAGAGGAGAAATTGTACTCTATTTGATATGGTACGATCAATGATAAGTCATACAGAACTTCCTCCTTCCTTCTGGGGATATGCTCTAGAGACCGCTGCTTTCACACTTAACCGTGTTCCTTCTAAGGCAGTCGTAAAGACACCATATGAGATATGGACTGGGAAGAGTCCCAAGATGTCTTTTATGAAGATTTGGGGTTGTGAGGCTTACGTACGACGTCAAGTATCAGATAAACTAGGCCCCAAATCAGATAGATGCCATTTCGTTGGATATCCCAAGGAAACTAAAGGATATTACTTTTACAACCCCACACAAGGCAAAGTGTTTGTTGCCAGAAATGGTATTTTTCTAGAAAGGGAATTTATTTCTAGAAAAATAAGTGGGAGTAAAATTGATCTTGAAGAAGTTCAAGATACACAAAATAGCACTGATACCTTAATGGAACAAGAACAGTCATCACAAGGAGTGGTGATACAACCTGTTCAGGTAGACCAAGCTCTGCGCAGGTCTGATAGGATACGTCATCAACCTGAGAGATATTCTTTTCTCTTGGATGACAACGATGGTATCATGCTTGATGAGCCGGCATCCTATCAGGAAGCTGTAATGAGCCCAGATTCTGAGAAATGGCTCGAGGCCATGAGATCCGAAATGGAATCCATGTACACTAACCAAGTTTGGACTTTGGTTGATCCACCTGAAGGGGTCAAACCCATTGGGTGTAAGTGGGTCTTTAGGAGAAAGACTGACATGGAAGGTAATGTGCATACCTATAAAGGGCGATTGGTAGCAAAAGGATTCAAGCAGATTCATGGTATTGACTATGATGAAACCTTTTCTCCAGCCATGATGCTCAAATCCATTCGGATCATGCTTGCTATCATTGAGCTTACTATGACTATGAGATCCGCGGATGGATGTCAAAACAGCATTTCTTAACGGAAATCTACTCGAGGATGTGTATATGACACAACCTGAGGGTTTTGTCGATCCAAAGGATGCTGGAAAGGTTTGTAAGTTGCATAGGTCCATATATGGTTTAAAGCAAGCTTCTAGAAGCTGGAATCTTCGTTTCGATAATGCGATCAAAATGTTTGGTTTCATTAAGAACAAAGATGAACCTTGTGTCTACAAGAAGGTTAGTGGGAGCTCAATTGTTTTCCTCATATTGTGTGTAGATGACATACTGCTCATTGGAAATGATATCCCTATGCTGCAGTCTGTGAAGACTTGGCTTGGGAATTGTTTTTCAATGAAAGACTTAGGTGAAGCAGCCTATATTCTAGGCATCAAGATCTATAGAGATAGATCTAAGAGATTGCTTGGCTTGAGTCAGAGTACATATGTTGACAAGGTGCTTAAGCGTTTTGCCATGCAGAATTCCAAGAAGAGATTTTTGCCAATGTCACATGGTATGAGTCTTTCGAAGACTCAATCTCCCTCTTTTAAGGAGGAGAGAGATCGCATGGATCAGATCCCTTATGCATCAGCTATAGGATCTATCATGTACGCCATGATTTGTACTCGCCCCGATGTCTCGTATGCTTTAAGCATGACGAGCAGGTACCGGATCCCTTGAATGTCATCGATTACTCAAGAATATTCTTAAGTACTTGCGAAGGACAAAAGAATATTTCTTGATATTTGGAGGCGATGAGGAACTAGCTGTAAAGGGTTACAGTGATGCGAGCTTCCAAACTGACAAGGATGACTCCAGATCGCAGTCAGGGTATGTATTTTACTTGAATGGTGGCGCTGTGACCTGGAAGAGTTTGAAGCAGGACACAGTTGCAGATTCTACAACAGAAGCCGAGTATATTGCTGCGTCTTCTGTAGCAAAAGAGGCTGTTTGGATCCGAAAGTTCATCACTGAGCTTGAGGTGGTTCCTAGCATAGCAGACCCAATAGACTTCTATTGTGACAACAATGGGGCTATTGCTCAGGCTAAGGAACCTCGCTCTCATCAGAGGACCAAACACATACTACGGCGGTATCACCTCATTCGAGAGATCATCAATAGAGGAGATGTTCAGATATGTAGAGTAGACACTGATGCTAACATTGCGGATCCCTAGACCAAGGCTTTGGCACAGAGAAAGCATGATGGTCACACTAGGTCACTGGGTCTTAGAGATTACAGTGATTGGCACTAGTGCTAGTGGGAGATTGTTAGTATGAGCCCTTAGTGTCAATTATGAGATGATTGGTGAGGGAGACTTTTGTTTTATATTCTTGCATTAATAAAGGCAAAGATTGATTATTATATTTCTTTATGCGTGTGCCAGCTAAATAAATATAATAATGCCCATGAATAGTAGATTATTATCTACAGTATATCAATTGGTAGAATTGATTATGAGAAGCTGTAGAGAACACTATTCTTAAATATTCCTAGTCGAGTATTGTATTAATAGACAAGGGCTATATTGATACATTGAGACTAGCATGTAGGTCAATGGATGACTTGATCTCACAAGTCATGGATATGTGATATCACATTGATACATGAGTATATATATAGGAGACTATATATACTGAATTGACCCACAATGAGAAAGTATCATGGATCGTTATATGAGTGTCATATACTTTCTCAGGTGACTATTGGTGTGAATAGTCCTTAGACCTGAAGTCACTACGGTTCCCTACACAAGGAGTTATGTACTTTGGTATCGTCTAACGTCACACCGTAATTGGGTGACTATAACGGCGATCACTGAGTATGTAACAAATTATGCGGAGGGATGTGAGTGATATAGATGGGATCTATCCCTCCCATATGACGGGAGTGATATCTTTGGCCTCTTGATAGAGTAGGACCACGAAATGCATGACCATGCTCAAATGAGTCAATATGAGATATTGAGCTCATTTGTTTGAGTGAGTCTACTTGGGGATCAAGAAAAATAAAGATTGATAAGAGGGTGATACGGTCTATGCCTCATCGATCGATCTGAGATATCAAGGATAGAAGGACACTGTCATATGATAATAGTCACGGAAGAGGTTGTCAGATCTCGACATTCTCATCACTTGGGTAGCAATGATGTATTGCTAGATGCCGCTCATTGCTTATGTATCTAAAATGGTTTTGGATACATTGCCAACGTTATGAGAGCCTATAGGGTCACACACAAAGAACATATTATTTTGGAGAGGAAATCATTTTGGTTTGACTAAAATGAATTATTAGTTAATTGGATTAACTAGAATGAGTAAGACTCATTACTTGGCTAAATTTGAGTTGGACTCAAATTGGTTTATGTTGAGTTAGACTCAAGTCAAACCAAGAGAAGAAGGCTAAAATGATTAATCATAATTAATCATGTAATACACGAATTAATCATGTAATACATGAATTAATAATGTAATACACGAATTAATAAATGGGGTTTTAAATGGGATTTAAAAGCTCATTAATGTGCATTAATTGACTTCCTTTCTTTTACCATGGAGAATAAGGAAGTGCATTTAATGTCTCATTAAGGTGTATTATTGTTTCTTCTTCTTCTTCAACATTAGAATGAAAAACAAATTGAATCTGATTTTTTTTGTTCTCAAAAAGGGCCAAGTATAGAGTGAAAAGAGAGACCTTGGCGTGGTTGCTAGCACAACCAAAAGGGTTTACCTCTTCTCTCCAAGATCGTGTGTGTGTGCACAGTTGAGGCGTGGACATTCTGACCACGCTGAGATCCGCAAGTGTTGTTAACTGGAATTCGAAGGGCACGCTTCGAAGGTAATGTCGATTCCTATAGGATAGAATCGATAATAGAAACGAGTATGTTTTTTTTGCTTGGATCTCTGAAGGGATCCTAAGTTTTCCGCTGCTAATTTTGTTTATCGCTCGGGATCCCTACAGCCGTGTAGGCCTTGTATGAAAAATTGGTATTGTCACTCGTATAGGGGAGATGCTGTCAAATTTTTGTCTGGCGGGGACTCCCTCGGGGCGTGATACTGGTAGACACAGAAGAGATGCCTAGTCAAAAATCACAACTGATTATTTATTCGGATGAGGTAATAGCTGAACCTGATAATACACCACCTCCTCGTAGATCTAGTAGGACACGCAGGATTCCTGAAAGATATGAATTTCTCATAAGTGAATCTAATATCGTGTTGCTCATAGATGATGAGGAACCTACTAATTACGAAGAGGTACTGAATAGTTCATACAGGGATAGATGACTAATAGCTATGAAATCGGAAATGGATTCCATGTATGAAAACCATGTTTGGAACTTGGTAGACCCACCCGAAGACATAACGTCTATAGGGTGCAAGTGGGTTTTCAAGAAGAAAACCAATATGAATGGTAATATTATGACCTATAAAGCTAGATTAGTGGCAAAAGGCTATCTCAAAGGTATGATGTTGTTTATGACGAAACTTTTTCACTAGTAGCTATGCTTAAATCCATTCAGATACTCCTAGCCATGACAACTCATTTTGATCATGAGATATGATAGATGGATGTGAAAATAAATTTCCTTAATGGAAACTTGTCTGAGGATGTATACATGATATAACCTGAGGGTTTCACATCCATTGACAAAAACAAAGTATGCAAGCTTCAATGTTCCATTTATGGATTGAAGCAAACATCCAGGAGTTGGAATATCCGTTTTGATGAGGCAATCAAATAGTTTGATTTCTTATAAAATCCTGAGGAGCCCAGTGTGTATAAGAAGGTTAGTGGGAGTACGGTCGTGTTTCTAGTATTGTATGTCGATGACATATTAATTATAGGAAATGATATTTCTGTTTTGCAAACAGTCAAGGTCTGATTGTCCAAAATGTTCTCCATGAAAGACATGAGAGAAGCAACCTATATTTTGGGGATTAAGATCTATAGAGATAGATCGAATCGATTGCTTGGTCTTTCGCAGTCTACATATATAGACAAAGTGCTAAAATGGTTTAGCATGGAAGAATCCAAGAAAGGTTTTATTCCCATGAGGCATGGGATTCACCTTTCGAAGTCTATGTGCCTGTGCACTGAAGACAAGAGGATTCGCATGAGTCAGATCCCATATGCGTCAGCTATAGGATCGATCATGTATGTTATGCTATGTACGAGACCAGATGTATCGTACGCTTTGAGCGTTACGAGTAGATACCAATCGAATCTTGGTATGGACCATTGGGTGGCTATCAAGACAATCTTTAAGTACTTGAGAAGGACTAAGTATTTATTCTTGGTATATGGAGGAGATGATATGGTAGTAAGCGGGTATACTGATGGCAGCTTCTAGATAGATAAGGATGATTCCAAATCTCATTCTGGATACATATTCATCTTGAATGGAGGTGCGGTGAGTTGGAAGAGTTCCAAACAAGATACCGTTACTGATTCTACTACGGAGGCAAAGCCCATTGCAGCTTCCGAAGCAGCAAAGGAGGTGGTCTGGATCAAGAAGTTCATTACTGAACTTGGAGTAGTTCTGAGCATTGTATTGTTGAAGCATTATCGGTTTACTACGACAATAATAGTGCCATTGCACAGGCGAAGGAACTACGGTCTCATTAGCGATCCAAACACGTACTACGACGTTACCATCTGATCAGAGAGATCATTGGTAGAAGAGATGTACAAATAGAGAAAGTTCCCACTGATAGGAATCTAGTAGATCCCTTGACAAAGCCTCTTCCCCAAGAAAAGTTCGAGAGGCATATAGAGGCCTATGTTATTAGATACCAAGGCGATTGGCTATAGGCCAAGTGGGAATTTGATGTAATTGAGAGGTGTCCTAAGGCAATCACTTTAGAAGTTATTAATAAAATTCACTATTTGAGTATATATTATATATGTATTTGATTGGATCTTAAACTCATATACTGAAGTCCATAATACGATGCATAGCATGAGAGAAATTATGATTAGATCACAATTAGTGGGTATCTCATCATCTGTAAATATGCAAGTATTGAAACTATCCCTAGTCGATGAATTGATGAGATTGGACATCATCAATTCTATGAGACTAGCACATGTTATGCTCCTTGATTTATCCAAGCATTCATTACTCACTGAATGAAAGCATAGAGATGCTAAGAGTGAACATGTGGATGCTAGTTATGGTAACTAGTTCATTAGAGTGACCTACTATGAGACTTCATATGGTTCTATATGTCGTTGAAGATCTCATTGCAGCTTGAGTGCGAGCTTCCTTAGACTTGAGGTATTCAAGTCACCTTGATCATGGCGACTTATACTTTGACTTCTTCACATCCATCTATATAGTAGGTATAACTCCAGAATGATTGGGTATAAGTCAAAGTGATCGAAGGTGTTTGACTAGCTTACAGAAGATTCACTACTCCTGATAAAGGAGATGTATACCCTAGGCCTCTTGTCAGGATTGTTACTCAGAAGTCTCTGGCCATAGTAAACATGTTAAGAAGATGGTCTTCTTGGGAACATGTAGGAGTAACTTGAATCCACAAGACAAGAAAATTAACTTGGGCTAGGTGTGACATAGTCAACCTAGTGGGGACGAACACAGAGACCATGTCCTGAACCAAGTGGGTATAGGATGAGTGAAAGGAATAAGACACGAACAACTGAAACTGCTGAAGGGTTCAGAAAATGTTCTGAAGTCGATTTAGACTTTCCGGTCAATTTGGGTTTATGATGTAATGTCAGGTGTCACTCATGATCTATTCATATTGGGGATCATGTACAGCAGAATAAATAAATAAAAATAATTTTTATTAAATCCCAGACATCTCCTGGGGGCCAGGAAAACTTGTTTTGACATAATCTCATGAGAAACACACAAGGAGAAGGAGAAGTTATATCTTTTGAATTCTTTTGAATCTGTCGAAACCACAAGCAAGACCAACGGGTCTTGCCTCTATCAGTATCCACGTCGGGATCACTTGAGACAACTCCTAGAGCAATAAGTCTTTGTCTCCGATTGGTGCTAGCCAACTGGCAGAGACAAGGAAAGAGGAGAGAGGAGAGAGCAATAACGGCTACCAAGGGAGAAAACCTAAAACAAAACCTTTTTCAAAGATTATCAAGGGATATATTTATATATCTCTTGATTAGGTCATCTTAGGAGGCTTAAACAGAACATATCTTACCATAATTATCCCATAATTAAGGTAAGAACAACCCAAAAGACTTCTATAAGCGAAATCTCTAAAATTGGCGGAGACACGACACAACCATGTGGATTCACACGACCTAGCCATGTGGATTCACATGGTCGTGTGTTTTGTCATGGCCTGACCGTGTGTCATTCTGGGCGCAGCCCATACTTTGGCCGTTTTGGGCCAGAGCCAAGTACGACCCGTGCTAGGTTAGGCACGGTCGTGTGAGGCTCTATATGGTTCATTTGACTTCGTTTAAGTGTGATATAGCCGTGCAAAGTCCGACAAAGCCATAGGAGGTTCCATAGCCTCCGTTTCGCACTCCCTTGGTATGGTCCAACCAGACACATCCTCTTTCAACAAGAATCTCATTCTCAGACTTATTTTACATCTCGAGATCACCCGTAGTGTGTGTGACCCAATAGATTCTCGGTTATATTGGTAATTCATAATTAACCCCTTAATTATGAATATATCATGAGTGACACCTAGCAGTACATCATGACTCGACCCTCAATTGACCGAAAAGTCTAAATCAACTTTAGAATATTTTTTGAACCCTTCAGCAGTTTCAGTTGTTCGTGCCTTGTTCCTTTCACCCATCCTAAACCCACTTGGTTCAGGACATGGTCTCTGTGTTCGTCCCCACTAAACTGAATATGTCACACCTAGCCCAAATTAATTTTCTTGTCCTGTGGATTCAAGTTACTCCTATATGTTCCCAAGAAGATCATCTTCTTAACATGTTTGCTCTGGCCAGAGACTTCTGAGTAACAATCCTGACAAGAAGCCTAGGGTATACATCTCCTTTATCAGGAGTGGTGAATCCTATGTAGGCTATTCAAACACCTTCGATCACTTTGACTTATACCCAATCATTCTAGAGTTACTCCTACTTTGTAGATGGCTGCGAAGAAGTCAAAGTACAAGTTGCCATGAACAAGGTGATTTACATACCTTAAATCTAAGAAAGCTCGCACTCAAGATACAATGAGATCTTCAATGACATATTGAACCATATGAAGTCTCATATTAGGCCACTCCAATGAACTAGTTACCATAACTAGCATCTACATGTTCACTCTCAGCATCTCTATGCTTCCATTCAGTGAGTACTGAATGCTTGGATAAATCAAGGAGAATAACATGTGCTAGTCTCACAGAATTGATGATGTCCAATCTCATGAATTCATCGACTAAGGATAGTTTCAATACTTGCATATTTACACATGATGAGATACCCACTAATTATGATCCAATCACAATTTCTCTCATGCTATGCATCGTATTGTGGACTTCAGTATATGAGTTTAAAATCCAATCAAATACATAGATAATGTATACTCAAATAGTGAATTTTATTAATAACTTCTAAGGCGATTGCCTTAGGACACCTCTCAATTACATCAGTTTGAACAAGCTGTTAAGGAAGGTAATTATAAGAAATATGGTATAACATGTTGGTGCAATCGACCTAGGTCACGATTGATCAAACTCGAGTTTAACTCGAGTGGTATTTTGATGCTCGACAAAACGTATGACAATGTGATTGTCATGGAAAGTCCAAGTGGGGCACTTGGCATGGAAAGTCCAAGCATGAGTCTTGGCAATGATAAAGTCCAAGTCTTGAGTACTTGGCAATTGGAAAGTCTAAGTATGAGTCTTGGCATTTGGTGTTGGGTTTCCAACACCACGGCGAGTGTGTGTTCGAACATGTTTGGTAAACATGTGCGCAGCGGAAGAAATAAAAAGCAATAAATCTAATTTATTACAACACACACACCACACGCATGCATAGTACAACATGTGTAGACATAATCGTAGTTTCAAATTTTGCAATGAAAGGAAATTATTCTAGGTATACCTGACGTATCACGTGCAGTGGGAAAGACATCAACCGGAGTGACTCTCGCTAGAATCACCTCTATCCGTATCCACACTGAGTATCATCGGGATGACTTCACAAAGCCACGAGCCTCGTCTTCGTAGGAGTCACTAGCCTCGTGTCGAAGACGATGTGATCGAGAGAAGATCATAATCCGAATCAAAATTCGGATTCGAAAATGAGTCCTCAAAACTCGCTTCTCCGGAGAGGTATTCATCAACCGTTTGACGAATCCTTCGTCCTCCACCTATGAGGATTACTGAAGATCGAATCCCCGACAAGGTAGCCACTGTTGGAGCTCCAAACGTCGTCCAAACGACGCTCTGACACGAAGGGAGGAAGCTATCCTGAATTCTGGACAGATTGGTGGAGGGGTTGTGCCGACCCAAAGAGGATGGTCGGCTGCACCTTGGTCACCTGAGCCAAGGGAAGTCATCGGAGGGTCGTCGGAGGATCGCCGGCAGGAGCTTGGACGCCATGGCGGCACAAGGCTGGCGGCGTGGAAGGCTTGGGCGGCGGCGGCAAGGAGAAGAAAGGGTTGGGGCGAAAAGACTAGGATTAGATTTTCACAAAACTCTTAAGCCCTGTTTTTATAGAGAACACATTCTCCTAACGGTTATTGGTTCATGACCAAAAACCCGTTAACCCGCTCCAATAAATTAAGTTTAAATAAACCGAATCAAGTTGGTCTATTTTAAGTTAAAATGAACCGAACCAACTTTGGTTCATTAGTTTAAAACAAACCAAACCCCTTTGGTTTATTCTTCACCATTGGATTAGAACCAAATCAATTTGGTTCATCCATCATGTCTTCATAAGACATGGCTCATCCACACTTCCATTGTGACTGAAATAATTTCATGCTCGATCCTTGTTTGGTCCAACCAAACCTAGTTTCTCTCGGTCTGAGAATCTCATTCTTAAGCTCGTTTTAAATTCTTTGGATTACACTCGTTGTGTGTGTGACCAAATAGGTTCTCGTTTTATGTTGGCCGTCTATAATTAACCATTAATTATAGAACGATCATGAGTGGCACCTAGTAGTACATTATGATCCCCAATTAACCGAAAGATCAACGGTTGATCCAGAACTATTTCTAAAACCCTTCAGCAGCTATAATAAATCGTGCCCCATTCCTTTCTCGCTTCTTATATCCACTTGGTTCAGGCCATGGTCTATAGTGTCAGTCCCCACTAGGTTGACTACGTCACACCTAACCCAAGTATCATTTCCTCATCCTACGGATTCTAGTTACTGCACATGTATTCAAGAGTACCTTACTCTAAATATGTAATGCTTTGGCCAAAGACTTTAGTAACAATCCGACGAGAGGCCATGAGTATACATCTCCTCGTAAGGAGTGGTGAATCCTTTATAGGCTATTCAAACACCTTCGGTCACTTCGACTTATATCCAATCATCCCGGGTCCACATCTCCTCAGAGATGCTTACTTAAGATGTCAAAGCATAAGTCTTCATGACCAAGATGACTTGAATACTGCAAGTCAAAGGAACATCGCACTTAAGTTGCAGTAAGAACTTCATTGACATATCCATATATACAGAGAACCATATGAAGTCTTACAGCTGGTCACTCTAATGGACTAGTTACCATAACTAACATCCACAATTAACTCCGGATATTATAATGTCTCCAGCTAGTGAGAATTAACTACTTGGATACACCAAGGAGTATACCTCATGCTAGTCTCGACAGAATTGATGGTATCCAAATCCATCAATTCATCGACTAGGGATAATTCCAATACATCACAATTACACATGTAGAGATACTCACTAGTTGTGATCCAATCACAAATTCTCTTATGCTGTGAATCGTATTGTGGACATTCAGTAAATGAGTTTAAGATCCAATCAAATACATGAAAATATGTATACTCAAATAGTGAATCTTCATTTATCAAATAAATGGTACAACCATAAGGCGATTGCCTTATGACACCTCTCATATATTACTAACAAACTCCCACTTGACCTAATGCCAATCGCCACGGTATCCAATACCATAAGCTCTAACATGACCCTCAAACTTACTTTGAGGTAATGCTTTAGATAAAAGATCCGCTATGTTCCTTTAAGTGGGAATCTTCTCGATTTGTATTTCCTTCCTACTAATGATCTCTCTGATCAAATGATAGCGGCGAAGCACATATTTGGATCATTGATGAGACTACATCAAGTTCAGAGATAAACTTCTTAATCTAAACCGCTTCCTTTGCTGCTTCCAAAGCTGCAATGTATTCTACCTTAGTGGCAGAATCCGATATAGTATTTTGCTTGGAACCTTTCCAACTTATTGCGCCTCCATTCATAGTGAACACGTACCCAGACTGAGACCTGGAATCATCCTTGTCTGTTTGATAGTTGACATCCGTATACCCATGTATCACCATGTCCCCTTCTCCATATATTAGGAACACATCCTTAGTTCTTCTTAAGTACTTAAGGATCATCTTAACAACCGTCCAATGATCTATTCCTGGATCAGACTGGTATCTGCTCATGACACTCAGAGCATACGATACATCGGGCCTCGTACATAACATAGCATACATGAGAGATCCTATTACGGATGCATAGGGAATCTTACTCATGCAAATCCTCTCGTCTTTTGTGCATGGACACATAGACTTTGAAAGGTGTATCCCATGCCTGATGGGAAGGAAACCTTTCTTGGATTCCAACATGCTAAACCTCTTTAGTACTCAGTCTATATATATAGATTGCGAAAGACCAAGCAATCGATTCGATCTATCCCTATAGATCTTAATCCCGAGGATGTAGGTTGCTTCTCCCAGGTCTTTCATGGAGAATGTCTTGGACAACCAAATTTTAACTGACTATAAGACAGAGACATCGTTTCCTATAAGTAATATCTCATCGACATATAATACTAGGAACACGACTACACTCCCACTAACCTTCTTGTACACACAAGGTTCGTTCGGATTTTGTGAGAAATCAAACTTTTTGATTGTCTCATCAAAATGGATATTCCAACTCCTGGATGCTTGCTTGAGTCCATATATGGACCATCACAGTTTGCATACTTTGGTTTTATCAACAGATGTGAAACCCTCAGGCTATATCATATACACATCCTCGAGTAGGTTTTTATTAAGAAAAGCTATTTTTCACATTCATTTGCCATATCTCATAATCATAATGAGCTGTTATGGCCAGAAGCATCCGAATGGATTTAAGCATAGCTACAGGTGAATAGGTCTCGTCATAATCAACACCTTGCTTTTAATGATATCCTTTCTCCATTAGTCTAGCCTTATAGGTAATCACATTACCATCCATATCGGTCTTCTTCTTGAAAATCCACTTGCACCCTATAGGCTTTATGCCTTCAGGTGGGTCAACCAAGTTCCAAACTTGATTTTCATACATGGAATCCATTTCCGACTTCATGGCGTTAAGTCATTTATCCCTTTCTGAACTTTTCAGAACTTATTCATAACTAATAGGCTCCTCATCATCAATGAGTAACACGTCGTTTAATTCACTTACGAGAAATCTATATCTCTAAGGAATGTTGCGTGTTCTACCAGATCTACGAAGATGTAGTGTCTCAATAGGTCCAGCCGATAGCTCATCACTATGAGTTATCGGTTGTGGTGCTTCACCAGGTATCTCATCAATGTCTATTGGAGTCTCTCGGGCCTCCTCAAGCTCAACGACACTCCCACTGTTTTCTTACAAGAGAAACTCTTTCTCTAGAAACACAGCATGTCTTGAAACAAACACCTTTTGTTCCACAGGATGATAGAATTGGTAACCCCTCGTTTCCTTAGGGTATCCAATAAATAGATATTTATCAGACTTAGCATCCAATTTGTCTGATACAGTCTGCTTCACATAAGCAGGACAACCCCATATCTTCAAGTAAGATACATGAGGTTTCTTACTATTCAATATCTCATATGGAGTAGTAGAGACTACCTTGGTTGACATTTTATTTAGCAAGTAAATAGTTGTTTGAAGTGCATAGCCCCAAAAGGACTTGGAAAGATTCGCATGATTCATCATTGACCTGACCATGTCCAACAAGGTCCGGTTACGCCTCTCAGATACACCATTATTCTGTGGTGTATATGGCGGAGTCCATTGAGACAATATACCATTGTCTCTTAGATAATCTAGAAACTTTTGACTTAAGTATTCACCACCTCGATCCGATCGAAGTATTTTAATACTCTTGTCATGTTGTTTCTTTACTTCATTTCTGAATTCTTTGAACCTTTTAAAGGCTTCAGACTTGTGTTTCATCAAGAACACATACTCAAACCGTGAGTGATCATTGGTGAAGGTAATGAAGTAGCTATAGCCTCCTAAAGCTTGAGTTGACATAGGTCCACATACATCAGTATGTATTAGACCTAGCAACTCTTCCACCCGTTCACCTTTTTCAGTAAAAGGGAACTTAGTCATCTTGCCTTTTAAGCATGATTCACATGTATCGTATGAATCCAATTCAAACGATTCCAGAATTCCACATCGGTGTAATTCGGACATGCATTTCTTACTTGCATGGCCAAGACGACAATGCCACATATAGGAGTCTAATTGATTATCCTTTCGAGCACGTTTGTTGCTCACTTCGATATTGAAAATGTCACTGTATACGTCCAACGAATAAATACCATTTCTCAAAGTTCCTGTCCCATAAAGTACACCATTCAAAGTTATATAACAATAATTGTTACTAAACGTCAAATGGTAACCATTTCTATTTAAGTAGAAAATAGAAACAATGTTCTTTATTAGAGAAGGAACATAATAGCAATTGTCCAGTTCTAAGACTAGTCCACTAGGGAGCTTCAGCAAATAAGTTCCGATGGCGACCGCAATAACCTTTGCTCCATTGCCAACTCGCAAATTTGACTCCCCTCTGACGAGTCTTCTTCTATTCCTTAGCCCTTGTATGTCATTACATATATGTGAGCCACACCCAGTATCCAATACTCAAGTGTCTAAGGAAATAGAATGACAATCAATAATGAAGATATTTGAAGAAGATGGGGCATCCGATGCCTTATTCTTCTTCACAGACTCAAGATAAATCTTACAATTTCTTTGCCAATGACCCTCCTTGCCACAATGATGACAAGTGCCCTTTTGTGCTGGTTCTGCCTTCTTAGCTTTTTTCTTCCCCTTCTGTTGTTCCTTTGACTTCCTCTTAGAACCTTTCTTCGAGGAATCAACTAACAGCACCGTCCCCTGCTCATGCTTCACAGAAGGCTCCACAGTCTTCAACATGTTGAGAAGTACCACAGATGAACCTTCTTGCATCTCAGAGGTGAAGAGGAGCTTGGAGACTTCGAACCTTTCAAATCTCACTTGCTCATCAAACAACTCATAAAGATGAAAGGCTATGGTATGAGCATCCATATGCTCATGCTGCTTCCGCAGCTCAGGAACCATCATGGTTAGCATGATGCAACTCGCCATTTCAGAATTAGTCACATATTTTTGATAGGCCAACAATTGGTTCGGAGTTGCATTGTCACTAGGATGGGCGGGAAGAGGCGCTTCGAGGACATTCACAAGCTTTTCAACCTTGAGAACAATTCTCAAGTTGAATCCAAAAGTCAGTCCAAGAAGTTCGACCCAGTCAATTTATTTGAATCCAAAATAGAGTGCAAATTCAAAGACATCATGATCAATCGATTAACCTAGAAATACAAAATGAGCATATATAAGAAAGATGATTTAAATGCATCGACATACATTTATAAGTCCCATTTATTTTTCGAATTTCTAAAACTCCAAAATCACTTCGAGAGATCATAGGTCCATCTCCGAATGGGTTGATATCCAACATAGATATGAACAACCTTGGAGAGAGTCCAACAAGCCATTCATAGCTACGATAGTAGGTATCAAATATACCGATTGCATATCACATGTATGCAACTATCATAATGTGCTATCAACTAATTGAATGTTCACACATACATCGGGTTGTTAACTCATTAACAAGTATGCATCATATGCATAACACCCAACTTCACCTCCCTTCACATCGACCTTGGAGAGAGTCCAACAAGTCGATGCTCCAGGTTAAAGCCAACCCATTAATCGAGAAATAGTTTTAATATGGTTAGAGCGCATTCAATCAATTAGCCCGGCTTGGAGAGAGTCCAACAACCAAAGCTAACGATTGACCTCTGACTCTTACCATATTAGTATTAAACTATTTCATGGTTTGAACATGTTCAGGTTCGAGCCGGGCTTGGAGAGAGTCCAACAACCCAAACAGGAAATAGAACTCTGGTTCTAACCATATTAATGGAAGGTGTAGGCTTTAATATTGAGTAAGAGTTTTTATGTCTCATCCTCTTTGCATGCAAATAACTATTATCTACATGACATGATATACATGACATACATCTACATATCACGACACGCATAATATAATGATATGCATCTAATGCAATTACATGACATACAATTATGACAAGTACAAAATTTTCTTATATGTTATAACTATTTATGGAAATAAAATATGTTTGAGATTTGATTCTCCAAATCAAATCATGATTAAATTAGGAAATAAATTTCCAAATCTAATCACATATTTTATTTATGGAAAGTGTTAATTAAGAAAAGTCAAATTTAATTTAGGAAATAAATTTCCTAAATTGTCAAAACTATTTATGGAAATAAAATATATTTTAGATTTGATTCCCTAAATCAAATCATGATTAAATTAGGAAACACATTTCCAAATCTAATCATATATTTTATTTATGGAAAGTATCAATTTCCATAAAAACTTCTAAATTTTACAAAAGTAGAAGATTTCCATAAATACTTCTAGACTTTTCAAAATTAGAAAATTTCCATAAATACTTCTAAACTTTTCAAAAGTAGAAAATTTCCATAAATACAATTACGACTATAGTAAAATAATTTTACGATTATGTCGAAACACAACCTGGGCTATGATACCACTGTTAGATTTCCGGCACCGCGGTGAGTGTATGTTCGAACATATTTGGTAAACATGTGCGCAACGGAAGAAATAAAAAGTAATAAATCTAATTTATTATAACACACACACCACACGCATGCATAGTACAACATGTGTAGACATAATCATAGTTTCGAATTTTGTAATAAAAGGAAATTATTGTAGGTATACTTGACGTATCACGTGCAGCGGGAAAGACATCAACCGGAGCGACTTTCGCTTGAATCGCCTCTATTCGTATCCACGTTGAGTATCGTCGGGATGGCTTCATAAAGCCACGAGCCTCGTCTTTGTAGGAGTCACTAGCCTCGTGTCGAAGACAATGTGATCGAGAAAAGATCACAATCCGAATCAAAATTCGGATTCAAAAATGAGTCCCCAAAACTCACTTCTCTGGAGAGGTATTTGTCAACCGTTTGACGAATCCTTCATCCTCCACCTATGAGGATTACCGGAGATTGAATCCCCGACAAGGTAACCACTGTCGGATCTCCAAATGTCGTCCAAACGATGCTTTGACACGAAGGGAGGAAGCTGTCCAGAATTCTAGACAGATTGGTGGAGGGGTTGCGCCGACCTAAAGAGGATGGCCGGCTGCACCTTGGTCACCTGAGCCAAGGGAAGTCGCCGGAGGGTTGCCGGTAGGAGCTTGAACGCTGGCAGCAAGGTGGACGGCGACACAAGGCTGGCGGCATGGAAGGGTTGGGCGGCGGCGGCAAGGAGAAGGAAGGGTTGGGGCGGCAAGACTAGGATTAGGTTTTCTCAAAACTCTTAAGCACTATTTTTATAGAGAACACATTCTCCTAACGATTATTGGTTCATAACCAAAAATCCGTTAACCCGCTCCAATAACTCAAGTTAAAATAAACAGAACCGAGTTGGTCTATTTTAAGTTAAAATGAACCGAATCAACTTTGGTTCATTCATTTAAAACAAACCAAACCCCTTTGGTTTATTTTTCACCATTAGATTAGAACCAAACCAATTTGGTTCATCCATCATGTCTTCATAAGACATGACCCATCCACGCTTCCATTGTGACTGAAACGATTTCATGCTCGATCCTTGTTTGATCCAACCAAACTTAGTTTCTCTCGGTCTAAGAATCTCATTCTCAAGCTCATTTTAAATCCTTCGAATTATGCTTGTTGTGCGTGTGAACAAATATGTTCTCGGTTTATGTTGGCCGTCTATAATTAACCATTAATTATAGAATGATCATGAGTGACACCTAGTAGTACATCATGATCCCCAATTAACCGAAAGATCAACGATTGATCCAGAACTATTTCTGAAACCCTTTAGCAGCTACAATGAATTGTGCCTCATTCCCTTCACGCATCTTATATCCACTTGGTTCAGGACATGGTCTATAGTGTCAGTCCCTACTAGGTTGACTACGTCACACCTAGCCCAAGTATCATTCCTCATCCTACGGATTCTAGTTACAGCACATGTATCCATGAGTACCTTACTCTAAACATGTAATACTTTGGTTAAAGAATTTAGTAACAATCTGATGAGAGGCCATGGGTATACATCTCCTCGCAAGGAGTGGTGAATCCTTTATAGGTTATCCAAACACCTTCGGTCACTTCGACTTATACCCAATCATCCCAGGTCCACATCTCCTCAAAGATGCTTACTTAAGATGTCAAAGCATAAGTCTTCATGACCAAGATGACTTGAATACCACAAGTCAAAGGAACATCGCACTTAAGCTGGAGTAAGAACTTCATTGACATATCCATATATGCAGAGAACCATATGAAGTCTTACAGCTGGTCACTCCAATGAACTAGTTACCATAACTAGCATCCACGATTAACTCTGGACATCACAATGTCTCCAGCCAGTGAAAATCAGCTGCTTGGATACACCAAGGAGTATACCTCGTGCTAGTCTCGACAGAATTGATGGTGTCCAAATCCATCAATTCATCGACTAGGGATAATTCCAATACATCACAATTACACATGTAAAGATACTCACTAGTTGTGATCCAATTATAAATTCTCTCATGCTGTGAATCATATTGTGAACATTTAGTAAATGAGTTTAAGATCCAATCAAATACATGAAAATATATATACTCAAATAGTGAATCTTCATTTATCAAATAAATGGTACAACCATAAGGCGATTGACTTAGGACACCTCTCATATATTACTAACATTTGGAAAGTCCAACACGGGTTGACAAGGAAAGTCTAAGGGTGTAGTCTTGGCCACGTAAGTCCAAGTGTGTAGTCTTGACGGTGAAAGTCCAAGTCATGGGTACTTGATAATTGGAAAGTCCAAGGGTATGATATTGGCGGCGTAAAGTCCAAGAGTGGAGTCTTGGCAACATAAGTCTAATGGTTGGCGATGTAAAGTCCAAGCGTGGGTCTTGGCAGCGTAAGCCTAAATGTGCCTTGGCGGTGTAGACCAGCTTAGCATGACAATAGCTGATGGAAGCACCTGAAGGCTAGCGTATGAATGAACAAGTCATGGATGACTTGGAGGGATCCAATAGGCATGAGGCTAATAGAGGTGGCTAGAAGACTTAGGTCTAGGCTTAGGGTGATCTAGCAAGTATGAGAGCATCATACTTGGGGTAAATCTCATGGTTGAGGTGTAGCAGTTGATTGGGATTATGGACCAGTCGATTGGTCAAGTGTTTTGACACTTGGCAGCAGAGTCGACACTGAGCAGTCGACTGTCGTGAGTCGACTGACATTCGATTGCGGCAAGTAGCCTTGGCAGTCGACTGACCTTGAGCAGTCGATTGCCATGGAGGGCAATCGACTACTGCTGGTTTTGGTTGCAATGATAGAATGCTCGATAGTTGACTGAGCAGTCAGCTATGGGCTTGAGCAGTCGATTGCTGGAAATGGCAGTCGACTGCTAGTGTATCTATTGGCTTGAATGTCAATGTTGATCAAGTCCATTGTGAGACAACGACATTGTTGACAGTCGTCTGGGGCCTTTTGGTAGTCGACTGCTAGGCGGAAATCTAGGTCGCTGAGGGATAAAAGGAGCTCGACAGGGAGGATTTCTACAGCAATTTTCTTAGGCGATTTGAAGGGGATAATTGGTGCTTTCCAGTCCTTCAAGGCTAGTCCAAGGAGATCAACAAACAATCATTCAAAGCAACCATTTATCAAGCTTTCTTTATATTATTTGTTGTATTCACTTTGTATTTGCTTGTTGTATCTTGTTTATTATTGTAAACATTTGTACGAGATTTCTCCACCTCCAACTTGTTGTCGAGAAGGAGATTTATTAGTGGTGTGTACATCACTAGAGCTCGTTGAGCTCGCCCCGTGGAGTAGGAATCCTAAGGTTCCAAACTACATTTATCTTGCATAGTGTGTGTGCTTGTGTATCTTGTTGTTCATTTTCATTATTATATATTTAGCTGCGCATTAACAAGTTTATGTAGACAAGCACAATCAAATTATACGACGAACAAAAATGCGCCATTCACCCCCCTCTAGCGCTCACTGAAGTTCCTACATAACAAACTTGGGATGATATTATTGATGCTAAATTTTAAAATCCATCAACACATTGGTTTTAAATATGGTGTTGGTTTTTGGAAATCAACACCAATGTGGTTTTTGAAAATTGACACCAATGTGGTTTTTAAAAACCAACACTAATGGTGTTGTATGGTAAACCAAAATAATCAGTATTATCCCACCGCAATAACAAACAAACTGTTGGTGCAATTGACCCATGTCACGATTAATCAGACTCGAGTAGTATTTTGATGTTGGACATAGATGTTTGACACTGATGTCTGACATGTGTTGGGGAGATTGTTGGTGCAATCGACCCAGGTCACATTTGATGTTTGACGATGGTTTGACCATTGTCATGGGAAAAGTCCAAGCTTGAGTCTTGGCATGGAAAGTCCAACATGGGTTGGCAAGGAAAGTCCAAGCATAGGTCTTGACATGGAAAGTCCAACATGGGTTGGCAAGGAAAGTCCAAGCATGAGTCTTGACATGGAAAGTTCAACATGGGTTGGCAAGGGAAAGTCCAAGTTTGAGTCTTGGCAATTGAGAAGTCCAAGGGGAATATTGGCAGCGTAAAGTCTAAGGGTGGAGTCTTGGCAGCATAAGTCCAATGGTTGATGGCGTAAAGTCCAAGCGGAGTGTTAGCAGCGTAAGTCCAATGTGCCTTAGCGGTGTAGACCACATTAGCATGACAATAGCTGATGGAAGCACCTGAAGGCTAGCGTATAGATGAACAAGTCATGAATGATTTGAAGAGATCTGATAGGCATGAGGCTGATGGAGGTGGCTAGAAGGCTTAGGTCTAGGATAAGGGTGGTCTAGCAAGTATGAGGGCACCATACTTGAGTTAAAATCTCATGTTTGAGGTGTATTAGTCAACTGGGACTATGGTTAGTCGATTGATGGGAGTCGACTAGAGTTCAACTATTGGAATTGGCCTAGCAGTTGACTGCCAACATTGGTCAGTTGACTGCCAACATTGGTTAGTCGTCGATGGTAGCCTTGATCGCGATCGGAGATCGATCGATTCTTTGGGCGAATTCGGGCACAGAAGGTTTCCAAGTCGACTTTTAGGGTTTGACAGTCGAGTGATGCCCCTATTAGTCGACTGATGGGTGTTGGTGCAACAATGCTCCAAGCATTTATATGTTTTGATGTTTGGCTAATCATCTAAGTTAGGTAATATCTTGTGATCTAATTACGAATGTGTTTAAGTGACAGGGAAATCCAAGGATGAAGTACTTGGTAAAAGGAAGTCCAAGTATGATCTTGGCAAAGGAAGTCAAAGGGATGGACTTGGCGGCATAAGACCAAGCTTGTAGTCTTGGCAGCATAAAGTCCAAAGTGAACCTTGGCAAAGGAAGTCCAAAGTAAAGTCTTGGCAGCATAAGTCCAAGCTTGTAGTCTTGGCGGCGTAAAGTCCAAGCATTTGGCAACCCAAGACATGACGAAACCGAAGGAAGCTCTTGGAAGCAAAGCGCAAAGGATGAACAAGTCGCGGACTCGGAGGGATCCTGAAGGCGCAAGGCTTATTAAGGAGCTAGAAGGTTAAGTCTAGGTCTAGGGTATAAAATCAAGTATGAATTACTCATACTTGATGAGTATCAGTCGATCGATCGATGTATCGATCGGCCGTCGCGTTCGACCGAGTAGTCGGTGAAACCGCCATCGATCGGGCCTTGATCGAGCAATGATCGATGCTGCGATCAGTCGACTGAAAATGACATCAGTCGACTGATCAAAAGAAATATCGCCACAGAATGCAGTCTCACTCGACTGCTGTCTTGATCACTCGACTGATCACCCCATCAGTCGACTGATGGAGGGATCAGTCGACTGATCACCTGGCCGTTGGAAATTGCGGCTACGAATCTCCGCGGAGATCACGTTTCAGAAGCCGTTGGCTTTGGCGGCAGTCGACTGATGGCATGCATCAGTCGGTGATCGGCATAACGGGAAAAACAGCCCCTCTTCTATAAAAAGGGGCCATGGGGAGCTTGGTGAAGCTAGTGCTCTTAATCCTAACTACATCCTCGTGCTCACCAAGCTTCCTAAGTGTTTTTAGTGATTCAAAACCTCCTCTTCTCTTGTTCTTGATCATCCATCATTGTAAAGAAGAGGAGATCATTGTAAGAAAGGTTTATCCACCTTGGTTCATCCAAAGGAGAAGATAGTGAAGCTTGGCTGAGACTAATCCACCTTACGGATTACCGTGGAGTAGGAGCGCCATCTCCGAACCACGTAACATCGGGTGTTAGCATTGGTTTCGTATTTCTTATTCGTATTCATTTTTGTATTGCTTCCGCTAACTTGTTAGAATTGAAGAAACGCTAATCATCCCCCTCTAGCCGTTCCAAGGGTCCTAACAAGTGGTATCAGAGCCCGGATTGCTTGGAAGATCTCACCATCAACCAAGACATCAATGGCTCTTCAAGAGGGATATAGCATCGCCAAGCCACCACTCTTCGATGGGAGTCACTTCGCATATTGGAAAGGTAGGATGAAATACTATTTAATGAGTAATATTGAAATTTGGCATAGTGTTGTAGATGGCTTCAAGGAACCGGTGGATGAACGTGGAAACCCTATTCCGAGCAAGGATTGGACAAGAGAAATGAATAGGAGTTTCGAGTAAGATGCAAAAGCGGTACTCACCATCCAATGTGGGATTACCATGGAGCAACTTAACAAGGTGGGACCTTTCGAATCCGCCAAGAAATTATGGGAAAAGCTCATTGAGCTAAATGAAGGTTCCAAGGAATCAAAGAGGGCCAAGAAGGACCTATTGATTGGACAACTTCAAGCCTTCCAAATGAAGATGCATGAAACCGTAAGTCAAATGCATGGAAGGTTCAAAGAAATTGTTAACGGACTCCATATCATAGGTGAGCGAGTTGACAATCGGGATTTGGTAAGGTATATTTTACAAGCATTTCCTAGAAATTCTTGATGGACTTCTATAGTTGATGCAATTAAGGTAACTAGAGATTTATCTCAAATTAAAATTGATGAATTGTTTTGTGAGTTTGAATTACATGAGCAAACTAACATGTCCTCTAAGGAAAAGGGTTTAGCTCTATTCGTTGAAAAAAAGGACAAGAAAGAAAAGAAGAAGAAGGAAAGAAAAGAGGCATCATCATCATCCGAGTCGGAGGATGAGTCAAGTAGCGATGGGGACTCATCTAGTGAAATGGCAAATTTCGTCAAGAAGCTTTATAGAAAGTCAAGAGAGTTCAAGAATAGAGAAGCAAGGAAGGGGTCTCATTCCTCAAAAGGTAAATTTAATGGTAATTCAAGTTTTAATAATAATGTGATTTGCCATGCTTGCAACAAGAAGGGGCACATAAAGCCGAATTGCCCGGAGCTAAAAAAGAAGGAAGAAAAAGAGAAGAAAAAGAAGGATAAAAAGGAAAAGAAGAAGAAGGAGGCCATGGTGGCTCAAACCACATGGGACACACCAAGCATTGAAGACTCTTCCTCCGATGATGAGCTTTGCCACATCACACGCCATGTGGCACTCATGGCCCTAGGAAATGATTCGAGCACCTCAAGCCAAGAAGATTCCTCAAGCGATGAATCGTCATCTAGTGACGATGAGGTAATGAACTCTCCTAAGGTTAAGCTCCTTTATAAATCAATTTCCTATCTTAAAGAAGCTCTAGATAAGTCAAAATCTAAGGTTAAAAGCATGAAGGTAGAACTAAAAGCCATTAGAAATGAAAAACCCTCACATATTGACTCTTGCATGCTTAAAGAAGAAAATGATAAACTTAAGGATGAGGTTAGTGAATTAAAAGCATGTTTAGAAAAATTTTCAAATGGCTCAAAGTGTCTTGACATGATTCTTGGTAGGCAAAGAGCCGTTTATAACAAGGCCGGTTTAGGATATAAGCCAAAAGAAAAAGAAGTTGCGTATATTTCATTAATTAATAGGAAAACAACCATTAAGGGTAAGGTTAAGAAAGCTTGGGTACCTAAGAAGTTTTTACTTAATGTTACCGGTCCAAATGTTTGGGTACCAAAAGCTTGTGTTTTTCATGTGATTTAGGTAGGAGAGCGAGGTATGTGGATTGTGGATAGCGGTTGCTCAACACATATGACCGGGGATGTGAGCAAGTTCTCCACAATTAAATATGTGAAGAAAGGAGCGGTGTCTTTTGGGAATAGTGGAAAACTCAAGATATTAGGTAGAGGTACAATTGAGGTATCCCCCAAAATTATTATTCACAAAGTCTTGTTAGTTGAAAATATGAAGTTTAATCTATTGAGTGTTAGTCAACTTTGTGATGCAAACTATCATGTTTCCTTTGAATCCTCTAAATGCATGATTAGACACAAGGAATTAAATGATTGCATGTTAGTTGGATATAGGAAGTCAAATATCTATTATGTTGATCTTTCATATGCTTCTAACATCTCTACTAAGTGTTTTGTTGCAAAAGAAGAGGAATGTTGGCTATGGCATAGAAGATTGGGGCACATCAACATGAAAAACATAGCTAAGGTAGCCAAGATGGAGTTGGTCAAAGGACTACCAAAGATCAAGTATGTCAAGAAAAAATTGTGTGATGCATGCCAAGAAGGAAAACAAACAAAGGCATCACACAAAGGTAAAACTCTAACTAACACATCTTTACCATTAGAATTATTGCATCTTGACTTATTTGATTGCCATAGTACTCCATCTTTAAATGGTAATAAATATTGCTTGGTTATAGTAGATGATTTTTCTAGGTATACTTGGGTCTATTTTATGAAACATAAGGATGATACCTTAGAAATAATCATAGGATTTAGTAAAAGGGTTGAAAATGAAAAGAGTCTCAAAATCAACCGGATCCGTAGTGATCATGGTGGTGAATTTGAGAACTCAAAATTTTCACAATTTTGTTTAGAGCAAGGGTACAAGCATGAGTTCTCTTGTCCAAGAACACCCCAACAAAATGGGGTGGTGGAGAGGAGAAATCGTGCCCTACAAGAGGCCGCTAGGACCATGCTTAATGCATATTCACTTCCTAGCTACTTGTGGGCGGAAGCGGTTAATACCGCTTGCTATATCCAAAATAGGGTTCAAATCCATAGGTTTTTAGGAAAAACACCTTTTGAACTATGGAATGAAACTATTCCCACAATTCACTATTTCAAAGTCTTTGGGTGTAAGGTTTATATCTTAAATACCAAAGATAACTTAGGGAAATTTGAATCTAAAGCGGATGAGGGAATCCTAGTTGGATACTCATCCACAAGTAGAGGGTATAGAGTCTATAATAAGAGAACCCAAGGGATTGAGGAGTCCTCAAATGTTAAATTTGATGAAACCACTAGTACCTACCCTAGAAAGTCCTCCATTGATAAGGATATTAATGACAATAATCAAGACATTACCCAAAAACTTCAAAATTTGACCATTAGGGGTAATGATCAAGGGGGAGGAAGAGGAGACTCCGATGATGAAAGAAGGGTGGAAGATAACAATGATCAAATTGAAACCCCTTCTAGAAACCTAAGAATTCATCAAGATCATCCACTTGACCAAGTAGTAGGAGATTTATCTCAAGGAGTAAGAACTAGGTCATTTCATAGACCTCCTACTAGTCAAGTTGCTCTTATCTCACAAATTGAGCCCAAATCGATCAATGATGCATTACATGATCCGGATTGGATTTTGGCAATGCAAGATGAATTGGCTCAATTTGAGAGAAGTCAAGTGTGGGAATTAGTACCTAGACCCAATGATAGCACCATAATTACTACAAGATGGGTCTTTAGGAATAAATTAGATGATCAAGGAAATATCACTAGGAATAAGGCTAGGTTGGTTGCTAGGGGATTTAATCAAGTTGAGGGGCTTGACTATGATGAGACTTATGCCCCGGTTGCTAGATTAGAATCTATTAGAATTCTCCTAGGATATGCTTCCTATATGGGATTTAAACTTTACCAAATGGATGTTAAATCGACATTCTTAAATGGTTTTATTAAGGAGGAAGTATATGTGGAGCAACCACCCGGGTTTGAGAACATAGATTATCCAAATCATGTATGCAAGCTTAGGAAAACATTATATGGGTTAAAACAAGCTCCTAGGGCATGGTATGAAAGATTGTCATCATTCTTAATTTCTAAGGATTTTAGAAGAGGACAAGTAGATCAAACTTTGTTTATAAAGTCAACATTGAAAGATATATTCATAGCCCAAGTATATGTTGATGATATCATCTTTGGGTCAACAAATAATGATCTTCTTCAAGACTTTATAAAAAAATATGGAAAAAGAATTTGAAATGAGTTTGGTTGGAGAGCTTACCATTTTCCTAGGCTTACAAGTCAAACAAACCAATGAGGGTATTCATATTTATCAAACCAAATATGCAAATGAAATGATCAAGAAATTTGGTTTGGAAAATGCCAAAATTGTAACCACTCCTATGGCCACTAGCACTAGAATAGATAGTGATCATGAAGGTAAATCAATTGATCTTAAACTTTATAGGAGTATGATTGGTAGCCTACTATACCTAACCGCTAGTAGACCCGACATTTTATTTGCGGTAGGTATGTGTCAAGATACCAATCTTGTGCCAAAGAATCACATTTGGTAGCCCAAAAGAATATTAAGATATATTAAAGGCACCTAAATGTAGGACTTTGGTATCCTAGGACTAGATCATTTGAATTGCTTGGTTATACCGATTCCGATTATGCCGAGTGCAAATTGGATAGGAAAAGTACTAGTGGTGGATGCCAATTTCTTGGGTCCTCCCTAGTTAGTTGGAGTAGTAGGAAGCAACATTGTGTTGCTTTATCAACCACCGAAGCCGAATATGTGGCTATGGGTGGTTGTGTGGCTCAATTACTTTGGATGAGACATACTCTTGTGGATTATGAGCTACACTACTCTA
Organism: Wurfbainia villosa; assembly: GCA_025175895.1. Classification (NCBI taxonomy): domain Eukaryota; kingdom Viridiplantae; phylum Streptophyta; class Magnoliopsida; order Zingiberales; family Zingiberaceae; genus Wurfbainia; species Wurfbainia villosa. The sequence continues at coordinate 4,296,689 of CM045992.1, forward strand.
ACATTAAAGTTTATTGTGATAATGTGAGTACCATCAACTTGACCAAAAATCCGGTACATCACTCTAGGACAAAGCACATTGAAGTGAAACATCACTTCATAAGAGATCATGTGGCAAGAGGGGACATTGAACTTAATTATGTAGAATCTAAGTCCAATCTTGCCGATATCTTCACCAAAGCTCTTCCCGAAAATGAATTTTCATCTTTAAGGAGAGAGCTTGGTATGTGCCTTGTAGAGTAAAATTCTAGGTTTGCATGATCCCATGTTTATATGTTATCTTTATACCTTGATACATCTCACAAAAAGCCTTAAGAAACCTTGATTTTTGTATTGAGACACTTAGAACCATGTGAGATGATAGGGAAGGTGTAGTTGGCTCATCATGCTTGTTATGATGCATTACTATGAGTCAATGACACACCTAGAGACATAAATACCTTATGGACCAACCATTGGGAAGGCTTGTATTCAAGTAATGAGTATATAGCTCTAAGAACATGGTTGGAAATTCCAAATCATATATATTTTAAACTATGTTCATTATATTTTGGAAAACAGTTTTCAAGTGAATCATAAAAGTGATACAAAGGTTGAAAATTCTTTAGAACTTTTGTAAGTTTTCAAATTTGTATCAATCTTGGAATCTGGAAAACATACATATATTTTCAATTATTTTCCTTAATAAATTATGATTTCGAAATGTGTACGCAAAATTTCATGATTTTTGAGATTTCTGAATTTTACGCATTTCAAAATGGTGAAAAGGTGAAATTTCGATTTGCGTAGCGATCGGCCCGATTGATACCGGGTTTTCTGATAATAAGCTCCATTTTCTGATATTTGGTGTATTTTTGATGTCCTAACACTCTAGTATGATAATATTACGTATAAACGAGTTTTAGATGCTCAATCTGATGGTTTAGGGGAGTTTCAATAAATTCTATCCTTTTATCCCCAAAACCATTGTTGGTGCAAAGTTAGGATTTAACTTTTAGATTATGCTTTGCTTCAAATGTAATTTACATCCTATCTTGGATTAAGGGGGAGCTTAATTTCAATCTAATACCTTAGTCCAAGATCCAACATTCTTAATTCTTTCATCCTTCTCTTTTGATGTATGTCAAAGGGGAGAAGGAATGCTTAAGTTAGATGATTATGTGTGTATCTTTAAAGACCTAACTTAAATGATTGTCAAACATCAAAAGGGAGATTGTTGGTGCAACAATGCTCCAAGCATTTATATGTTTTGATGTTTGGCTAATCATCTAAGTTAGGCAATATCTTGTGATCTAATTACGAATGTGTTTAAGTGACAGAAATCCAAGGATGAAGTACTTGGTAAAGGAAGTCCAAGTATGATCTTGGCAAAGGAAGTCAAGGGATGGACTTGGCGGCATAAGACCAAGCTTGTAGTCTTGGCGGCATAAAGTCAAAGTGAACCTTGGCAAAGGAAGTCAAAGTAAAGTCTTGGCGGGCATAAGTCCAAGCTTGTAGTCTTGGCGGCGTAAAGTCCAAGCATTTGGCAACCCAAGACATGACGAAACCAAGGAAGCTCTTGGAAGCAAAGCGCAAAGGATGAACAAGTCGCGGACTCGGAGGGATCCTGAAGGCGCAAGGCTTATTGAGGAGCTAGAAGGTTGAGTCTAGGTCTAGGGTATAAAATCAAGTATGAATTACTCATACTTGATGAGTATCGATCGATCGATGTATCGATGTATCGATCGGTCGCTTTCGGTCGAGTCGGTGAAACCACGCCATCGATCAGCCTTGATCGAGAAGCGATCGATCTTCGCGATCGATTGATCAAAATGACATCACCAACCGATCAAAAGAAATATCGCCACGAGAATGCGATCTCACTCGACTGCTGTCTTGATCACTCGACTGATCACCCCATCAGTCGACTGATGGAGGGATCAGTCGACTGATCACCTGGCCGTTAGAAATTGCGGCTACGAATCTCCACGGAGATCGCGTTTGAAGCCGTTGCCGCGCCGATGATGGCATGCATCGATCGGTGATCGATGCCCAATAGGAAAAACAACCCCTCTTCTATAAAAAGGGGCCATGGGGAGCTTGGTGAAGCTAGTGCTCTTAATCCTAACTACATCCTCGTGCTCACCAAGTTTCCTAAGTGTTTTTAGTGATTCAAAACCTCCTCTTCTCTTGTTCTTGATCATCCATCATTGTAAAGAAGAGGAGATCATTGTAAGAAAGGTTTCTCCACCTTGGTTCATCCAAAGGAGAAGATAGTGAAGCTTGGCTGGGACTAATCCACCTTACGGATTGCCGTGGAGTAGGAGCACCATCTCCGAACCACGTAACATCGGGTGTTAGCATTGGTTTCATATTTCTTATTCGTATTCATTTTTGTATTGCTTCCGCTAACTTGTTAGAATCGAAGAAACGCTAATCACCCCCCCTCTAGCCATTCCAAGGGTCCTAACAATGGGTATAATCAGTTGACTGATGGTCTATCTGTTGGAACTTATCCGACGTGGCTCATGCCATTATGAGACAATGACTATAGGATCAGTCGATTAATGGTCTCGATCAGTCGATTGCTAGACGAAAATCTAGTCCGAATGCAGGTTATAAAAGTAGCTCGTGGGGAGGATTTTTGGCATGGTTCTTTGAGGAGTTTTGGGGCGAATTACTGGTGTAATTCAGGTCTCCAAGTGCAACTCAAGCAACCAAACAAGCAAACTTCCAAAAGATCGATTGTAAAGTTTTCTTTGTATTCTTTTGTTGTATTTCATTGTAATAAGCTTGTATTCATTTCTTATTGTTGTAAGAACTGTTGTAAGAGGTTTCCTCCACCTCTGGATTGTTCTGAGAAGGAGAGTTTATTGTTTAGTGGTGTTTGACATCGCTAGGGCTCTTACGAGCCCAATCTGTGGAGTAGGAACCATTCGGTTCCGAACCACATTATATCGTATTGTCTCTTGTACTTGTGTTGTATTTATTTTTGTTATTATATATTCCGCAGCATTAACAAGTGTTGTAGAGACAAACGTGATCAAATTCTATCAACGACGAATGCGCTATTCACTCCCCCTCTAGCGGCCACCGAGGTCCTAACAATTGGTATCAGAGCAGGTCGCTCTTCACCGGCTTCACATCCGAGGGAGCATGCTAGAGGGAAGAAGATGGATTATGAAGAAAAATTGGGTTGGGACATCAACACCCCAATTCTATACACCTTCTATGGACAAGAAGGTTTTGAACAATGGAGGGCACGAATGGAGAGCTTCTTCATGATGGACTTTGAAGATTGGATGATCTTAGTGAAGGGGTTTAAAATTCCAAGAGGTCCAAAAGGTGGATACCTCAAGAAGAAAAGATGGACCGAAGAGCAAGTCCAAGATTTCGAAAGAAATGATAAGGTAACACAATTGATATTAAATTCATTACCTAACAATGTTGTGTCTAGGTTAGGTGAATTTCTAGATGCCAAGGAGCTATGGGAAAAATTGGCCAAGCTCCTTGAAGAACCATCCATGGCTCAAGTAGAGAGAGAGCCCGAAGAAGAAGAAAACTCTTTCTCACAATAGAGTGAAGAGTCGGAAGTTGAGAGGGAGTCAACTTCCGGATCGGTGGAGGTAGAAGAAGTAGGAGAAGCCTCCACCTCTAGGATTGAGGGGGAGGAGAGACCATCTACGTCGGAGCCGGAACAAAATCATGAAGTCGCTTCAACCTCCGAAAGAAGTGAAGAATCAACTCCGGCACCAACCACCACCCTAGGTAACTCAAGCATTTCGGTTAAAATTAAAAATCATATATTATGTTTTGAGCGTAGGGAGTATGAGCATTATAAGAGTAAGTTCCCTAAGGAGGTTAAGAAGACTCCATCGACGCCTAGAAGTCAAGAGAAAGCTAAGGATGTCGGTGCCCTCACTAGAAAAAGCAAGGAGCACGTGGTGTGCTTCAAATGTCAACAACCGGGACACTACCGGAGTCAATGTCCAAAGGGAAAGAAGAAGGTCCAAGAAGGAGCATCACAAGTAGGGGGAGCTTCTAAAGCAATCCATAAGATAAAATTTAATAATGCACCTTCTAAATTTTATAGTAAAAAGCATGTTAAAGATAATCTTAATACACTTGCTATTCATTATGAAAAACATTCTAGTAGGAATAATAGATTTTATTTTTTAGAAGCTAAGCATGCCCACATTAGGAATGAGGAGAAATTTGGGACTAATGTCCCTAAAATAATTTTACCTAAGGACAAACCTAGATCGAATAATTCTAGACCTATCCATCCTAGGGAGACTATTAGGAACATAAAGGATCACCTAGACATCAACCCTAAATGGATTAGACATATGCTTAGAAATAAAAATATCTCAAGAGTTAATGAAAAATCAAAAATTGAGATATTAGAAAAGGAAAATCAAGTCTTGAGGTCAAGACTTGAGAAAATGGAAAAGACCCTTAGAAAGATACAAAATCAAATGTAAGGGTCAAATAGTCAAAGCCTAGGGTCTAGGAGTCAAAGTCAAAGACCTAGGAAACAAGAACCATCCAAGGGCAAGCTTAAGCCCAAAAAGACCTATCACAATGTTTCATTCGATTATGGAACTCAAGTTAGGTCTAGGAAAACCAAGGTTGTTAGGGAAGTCATCCCTAAGGGTTACCAAGGTAAGTGTCTAGTGGTTAGGGTTTCAAAGAAACCTAGGGAGGCCACTAAGAAGGTTACAAGGGGGCTACCCCTAGAGTTAACCTAGGCAAGACCCAAATGACCAAGGATATCAAGCCTAGGAGAGTCATTAGGAGAGTATCTAGGGAGGCCATCCCTAAGGAATACCTAATTAATCCAAGGAGCTTAAATAGATTTTGGGTTCCTAGGAGCGTGATCGATTCATGTTAGATGGGTTTATGTGTGCCAACCTTGAATGGATGGGTAGTTAACCTAATCATAGTAAATGTGACACTTTAGGTCACTTTCAAGGTTATGGATACCTTGGAAATATGTTTGAATTATAATCCTAAAGGTTTTTTTTAGGATGTGCCAATATATTTTGAAGATTATGAAAAATCAATCAAATTGGCACAAACTAGTTTTAGAGATCATAGTGTGCTATTTTGGGTTTTTAGCACACTTGGGAGATAAACTAATAATATGACAAAATAAATTTAATAATAACAAATGATAATTAATATTAAAATTTAGGTATTATATACTTTATATTTTATTTTCCATGCTTGATTTGCCATATAACATGTCATGACATCATATATACTTTTAATCATTTAATATGTCATGATCATGCTTAAGATTAATGTTATAATGTCATGTATATTTAGATTATATTATATGTCATGACATCATGATCATTGGTCATGTTTATTTATATCATCATTTATGCCATGATCATTCATGTATTAATAAAATTGATTCAAGGACAATTGACATGACTTGAAGTCCCATGTATAAGAGAATCAAGTAGGGTTGCCTTAGAAAAATACACGAAACCCTAATTTAGGAGAACAAAACCCACATCTCACAATCACATTGACTTGTGTGTATTTTATACACCCTAGATACACATGAGATATTAGAAAAATAAGTTAAGTTTAAGGTGCATAGATGTTGCATCTAGATGAACTTAAACTTATTTCAATCATAAATATGAATCATAAGGAAAGCTAATGTATAAGTCATGTACATCTACCCAATAGTCCATGGTTCACAATCATTTTAAAATCCTTTTAGAAAACCATGGTGAAGTCTATCTTTTGATAGCAATCACCATTGAAGAAGTTGATACAAAGTAGATCAAAAACATTAAAGTTTTAATAGTTTTTGAACTTTGTATCAAACTCCTACTTTAATAGGTATTTTATTTTCAAAATATTTTTCATCCATTATATTCCATGTAAGTAATGTGCATATGAAATTTCAAAATTTTTCGAAATACGTATATTTACTTATGCATTTTCAAACTTCATTTTTGAAAATTTAATTTTTGAAAATCTGATTTCTGAAAATCAAGGATTAGTCGACTGTTACAATTTATCAGTTGACTGATGATGATTTCAGTCGACTGATCTATGGAAGAGTCGACTGATAGGCTGATTTTGAGTAAACAAGGATGTTTAGCCCATGTTTCAGCTATGTTAGGGTTCCCTAACCACTCCTAACCCTAGGATATGCTTTGGAAAACATTAGAAAGGGTGAAAATCTATTGGATATGGATTAGGAGAGTTGTTAGGGTGATGTATCAATTTTAAGGCGTGGGAAAGTTCAATGTTGAACTTTGGACCTTATTTTTGATGGTTTAGAGTGTTTGTAGGCTTAGGGACTTCCCAAGGACATTGTTAGTGCAATGGTTAAGGGGGAGTAAACCTTTAGGGGGAAGTATCCATCTTGGGATGATGGATGTATATTCTTCCTCATGAGGGGGAGAAATGAGAATTTGAGATGCCCAATTTGGAAATTGGGAGAGTTTATACGAGTGCCTCTCTTGAGTGATATGAGACTTATCACTAGGAAGAGTGAAGACATCCCAGGTGTTTTAGACCAAGGGGGAGATTATAAGATCTCATTGGGATATGAGACATTGACCTCCTTGGGGAGAACCTTTTTGATGTATGTCAAAAAGGGAAAGAATTAATGGGAGAATATTAGAATTACTAATTTGGAAAAATTGGTAAGGAAATTTGAGTTAGGGGCATAACTCAAGGGTGTTTTTGTCAAACATCAAAAAGGAGGAGATTGTTGGTGCAATCGGCCCAAGTCACAATTGACCAGACTCGAGTTTGACTCGAGTAGTATTTTAATGTTTGACATTGATATCTGACATGTGTTGGGGAGATTGTTGGTGCAATTGACCCATGCCACATTTGATGTTTGATGATGGTTTGACCATTATCATGGGAAAAGTCCAATCTTGAGTCTTGGCATGGAAAGTCCAACATGGGTTGGCAAGGAAAGTCCAAGCTTGAGTCTTGGCATGGAAAGTCCAACATGGGTTGACAAGGAAAGTCCAAGCATGGGTCTTGGCATGAAAAGTCCAACATGGGTTGGCAAGGGAAAGTCCAAGCTTGAGTCTTGGCAATTGAGAAGTCCAAGGGGAATATTGGCGGCGTAAAGTCCAAGGGTGGAGTCTTGGCAGCATAAGTCCAATGGTTGGCGGTGTAAAGTCCAAGCGGAGTCTTGGCAGGATAAGTCCAATGTGCCTTATCAGTGTAGACCACATTAGCATGACAATAGCTGATGGAAGCACCTGAAGGCTAGCGTATGGATGAATAAGTCATGGATGGCTTGGAGGGATCTGATAGGCATGAGGCTGATGGAGGTGGCTAGAAGGCTTAGGTCTAGGCTAAGGGTGGTCTAGCAAGTATGTGGGCACCATACTTGGGTTAAAACATCATGTTTGAGGTGTATTAGTCGACTGGGACTATGGTCAATCGACTGATGGGAGTCGACTAGAGTTCGACTGCTGAAATTGGCCTAGCAATCGACTGCCAACATTGGTCCGGTGATGTTAGCGATCGGCCCGATCCGGAGATCGACCGGCGATTGAGAATTCAGTACGCGAAGCTTCGAGTCGGCTATTAGGGTTTGGCGAATGAGTGATGCCTATCGATCGATGGGTATAATCGATCGGTGATGGTCTATTTGTTGGAACTTATCCGACATGGCTCATGTCGTTGTGAGACAACGACTACAGGAGCAGTCGACTGATGGTTCCAATCAGTCGATTGCTAGGCGAAAATCCAGCCTGAATGCAGGTTATAAAAGCAGCTCGTGGGGAGGATTTTTGGCATGGTTCTTTAAGGAGTATTTGGGCAAATTGCTGGTGTAATTCAGGGTCTTCAAGTGCAACTCAAGCAACCAAACAAGCAAGCTTCCAAAAGATCGATTGTAAAGTTTTCTTTGCATTCTTTTGTTGTATTTCATTGTAATAAGCTTATATTCATTTCTTATTGTTGTAATAACTATTGTAAGAGGTTTTCTCCACCTCCGGATTGTTCTGAGAAGGAGAGTTTATTGTTTAGTGGTGTTTGGCATCGCTAGGGCTCTTACGAGCCCAATCCGTGGAGCAGGAACCATTCGATTTCGAACCACGTTATATCGTGTTGTCTCTTGTGCTTGTGTTATATTTACTTTTATTATTATATATTCTGCTGCATTCACAAGTGTTGTAGAGATGAACGCGATCAAATTCCGTCAACGACGAACGTGCTATTCACCCCCCTCTAACAGCCACCGAGGTCCTAACACAAACAAAAGTGGATAATTGTTTGAATGTATAAGTTAACTCACTTTATGTAGGGTTTAACCTCGTCACAATTCAGGAGTATGTATGTTCTTGTTACATTGTATTCTGTTTTATTTAACTGTCTACATATAGATGTACCAAATGAACTACTATGAAACTTGAAAACAGATAGCATCTCTGAGTCTATTGGTTGAATATCATTAGAATTTCAAAAACACTTGTGATGCCTAATTTTCACATTATCGACAAAATAATATGAGCAGAAAGAAGATGCTTCTTCAACCAAATAAGCATTATATATTGACCCCTCAACTTTTGCTTTGTTACATACATTAGTCTTCAATCTCCTCCAAAAATGTTCAAATGGATACATCCATATGTACTACACATAACCAGCTAGTCATGCCTCGTAAACTAAATGAATTGGTAGATATTCCATTGAATAAAAAAATTAGGTGGGAATATGCATAAAGTTTACAGAGTATAACTAGTATTTTTATTTCTAGCTGAAGAATTTTTGCTATCATAATAACCTTCGACGTCAAATTTCTAAAAAAAAATCAATTCTATGAGTGCTTGCCAAACATTGTTAGGAATTAAGTCATGAAAGACAATTGAAATAAGTTTTTACATAAATACATGACAGTCATAAGTTTTCATTCCAATTTTTTTTAATTTGTTTATATCCATGCATCGTGCCATATTTGAGGCATACACCCATAAGAGAACTTGATTTCTTTCAACCAACTACATAAAATTTACTTACTTTCTTTGTCCAATTATAACAAATCTTTGGAAATTTATGGGTTGTTTAATTCTGATGCAACTAAGATCTATTCATTAATATTTTCAATTTCTCGCATGATTTTATTAATTTTTTAGTTTTTCCTAGAACATTCATCATAGTATTGAAAATATTATTCATTTTTTTCAACTTGTGCATCACATCTAAATTATGTCGAATGAGCAGATACTTTTAATATGACAACTCCCAAAATATACTATGTTTCTTCCAACAGTACTTGCACACCCTAGCAATGTATTTATTTATATCATCATAATCCATCTGAGTTACTGGAACAAATTCATAATTGTTTATTTCCTCAAGCATTTCCTCTCCTGACTTGATTATGGGTAGAGCTGTCAAACGGGCTGACCCATGGCGGGATGGGTCAACTCGTCGTAAATTCAACATTTAGCGAGAAGGGACGGGCCAACCCGCCATCCTGGTGGGTTGAGAAACCTCCAACCCAACCCAACGCAAAGGCGGATTGCAGATTAGGCGGGCCAACCCGCGGGCGAAGAAAATAAAATAAAATCCAAAATTATTGAGGCATTGAGGGCTTAAGGCGATAATCGGTAAGACAGATATAATACCATAATAATAATGTATGCATTTGAAGCAACTAAAATCTTGTAATTGAGGCGTTGAGGGCTTGAGGCAATAATCAGATACCAATATTTTTTATTCTTTCTATACTTTAAAATATTCAAATCTTGATAATATACAAATTTAAATTTTAGCTCATCTAAATAGAGATCTAATTGAGATTTTTTAACACTTGTAATTGGTTGACTCTGATATCATCATTTCCTATATTAATTGAAATAGTAATGATAAAATAATTATAAACTAATTAGATTATATCAAAAAAATATTAGAATATTTAAATCAAATATTCTTTTATTATTTTCTCTAAATTCTCTTACACTTTGTCGACGTGTGATAGAAGATGATTATGAGAGAATTATCTTATTAGTATTAGAATATTGGTTAAAAAGCTTAAATACATTTTTTTCACAAGTTTTATCTTCTTTTGACATTTCTCAATCCGCGGGTCAATCCGTCTAGACCCACAACCCACGCAGATTGATTCATTTAGGCCCGCCAAAATGGTGGGTTGATAAAATTTCAACCCAACCCGCTTAAATTATTTGGCGGGGCGAACCAACTCGACGGGCCTAACCCAACTTGACAACTCTAATTATGGGCGAAAGTTTTCTGACAACTTCATTGTTTATGAACTCTTTTTTATTTCGCCTAAAAGGACCTCCAAAGGTAAAAATTTACGATGATGATCAAATCAAGATATCTTCCCACTACAAGGTAATAAAAATGCATCAAACTCTGTCATGCAATGTAGACATGCTAACTTACCAGTCGCGCTCCATCCTGATAACATTGAGTATGTCAGAAAATCACTAATTGTCCATAATAAAGTAGCTAGCATGCAAGGTAAAATTAGTTTTACTTGCAATATCATAAATCTTTGACCCTACATTCCATAATTCTTTTAGCTCAACAATCAGGATTGTAAAAAAATATCTATCTTCTCTTTTAGATTCTTTGGACCTAGAATAAGCACAGTAAAGAACATGAATTCATCTTTCATGCACATCCATGACCGTAAGTTATATGGTGTTAATATGACTGACCAAGATGAATATTGTTGTCTAGATTGACCAAATAGTTGAAATCCATTTACTGAAAGTTCTAGTTTTACATTACGTGGTTCCTTTACAAAGGAGGGAAATGATGTATCAAGATGTTTCCATACAGGAGAGTCAGAAGGATGACACATTATATCTCCTTCGTGTACATGCTCATGATGTCATCTCATGTAGTGTGCTGTTGCCGCAGATGCATACAAGTGTTGAAGTCTAGCATTTAATAGGAAGTAATACATAATTTTCCATGCTAACTTTTTCTTCTTCTTTCCTAATTTTCGACTACGTTGCCTATAATGAGGGTGATTACACATTTTGCATTCAATAAGTTCACTATCTTCATTCCAAAAGATCATACAATTATTTATATAACATTCAATCTTTTCTACAAGCAAACCTAAACTCCTAACTACTTTCTTTGTATTGTAGAAGTTATCAGTCATTATGTTATCGGCAGGAAGCAATTCTGACATCAATTGACAAATGTCATTGTAACATCGTTCTAAGAAATGATGTTCTGTCTTGATGTTCAATGGCCTTGCAATAGTTGATAGCTAAGAATAATGTGAAGGCATGTCTTCTCACACTTCTCTTTCACTAGCCTTTAACATGTCATATAGTTTCTGGACTTTAGCGCTGGTATCTCTAGGTCTATATTCGAATGATCAAGGGTATTCATCACGTCGTAAACCATCAATTGCATTGCATTGTCATTAGACGATGATTCCTCTTGAGCAATAGGGTCGGATGATGAAGCGCCAGTAGGTCCAATTGGCTCAAACACATAAGACTCACCATGACAATACTAATTGTAATAGTTTGAATAAAATCATTTTTATCTTGATGTACTTTTACAATATTCTCACATAGAAAGTTATATTTCTACATTTGTAATGATTACATGAACAACATAACTTATCACCATCCATACAGTTTGGATGAAACTTAGCAAAGTTCACCAAACTCTTTATCTTCATTAAAATATTCATCAATAATAAATCCATTTACTAATCTATTGTACATACAAGATTTATTTTTATACATTGTAATCTAAAGAGAAATAAATTTACAATATTATTAAATGTGTAAAACTAAACATGCATTTATCCACATTACATGAAAAAAAAGCATTCTAGAAACACATCAGACTTTAACAAAAAAATAGAAATATTCAAAATAGGTTATTGGAAACTCGACATTTAGTTATAGAAGATAAAAATAATATTTGGGACACTAACAAAAAAAATCATATTGTTAAAGTCTTTCATTGAGAGTTCATGATGGTTATTAAGCAACCATGCTTAATAAAGTGGGTAATAATAATTAAACAAAATCAAAATAAATTGACAGGCAAACATGCTTGAAAAAATCGACAGGATGACAAACAAATTCAGAAGCATTTAAGGAAGCAATTTGATTAATAGGGTATCTTACATCATATTAGGACTTTCCATCATTTTGATTAATAGTAAGTTCCATATCAATTAAACATGCTTGAAAAAATCTACAGGATGACAAACAAATTCAGAAGAATTTAAGGAAGCAATTTGATTAATAGGGTATCTTACATCATATTAGGACTTTCCGTCATTTTGATTAATAGTAAGTTCCATATCAATTAAACATGCTTGAAAAAATCTACAGGATGACAAACAAATTCAGAAGCATTTAAGGAAGCAATTTGATTAATAGGGTATCTTACATCATATTAGGACTTTCCATCATTTTGATTAATAGTAAGTTCCATATCAATTACTCAAAATGAAAAATACTGCATTTAAGGATGCAGTTTGTCAGCATTTGATGCATATATGGAATGTCATTTGACCATGCTAAATCAATACCAGAATAAATTGTTCCCTTCTTTCTCAATAATTTGGACATCTTACAAAGCTACAATTAACACTAGAAAATGGACGGATCGATTATAATTCAATCAAACTAGTAAACAAATTAGATAGAAATATTAGCGAGGGATATAAATATTAGCTCCTTGATTGCGCTTGACTGCTTGGCGAGGTCGCGCCTGGTCTCTGCTTGGAGAGGTCATGCACGGTCGTGCCCGATCATTGCCTAGCGAGGTTGTGCCCAGTCGCTGGCCAACTGTTGCCTAGCGAGGTTGTGCCTGACCGCTACCTGACTGCTGCCTGGCGAAGTCGTGCCCGACCATTGCCTGCCTGGCTGCAGCCAAGGTCGCACCCAACCTCGCGACCTCACTGCCTGGCCGAGGCCGAGGCCGAGTTCGCTGCAGTCGAGGTTGAGGTCACGTTTGGCCTCACAACCTTGCTATTTGGTCGCAGTCGAGGCCAAGGTTGCGCTTGGCCTCGCGACCTCGTTGTTTGCGATCGAGGTCGAGGTCGCGCCGACCTGACGAGTTCGCGCCCAACCTCACGTGTCACGCCCCGGGAGTATGCCGTACCGAAAAGTAAACGGACAGCATCTCCCCTGTACGTGGCAACATATCGGGTTAATACAAGGCCCGTAGGCCCACAACAACAATATGATATACACAGATATCAACATATAAAATGCAGCGGAAATATACAACAGATAAAACAATATACAATGACCCAACTGTGCACTCCGGAGTGACTTGACACAACAAGAAATATAATAGAAGTCACATCGAAAGTCAAATACATACAACATGTCCGTATATCACAGATACGGAACTAATACAGGTTAAAACCACAAAACGACAATCCGTAGAAATACAACAATACGGAAAACATGTCCATTCGTCCGGTGTGAGATGGGATCAGCTGGCGGAGCTCGAGCGTCAAGAGTCTTCTACATTATCAGGCGACGAAGCCCGAGTCGGGGTGGTGAGTATAAACTCAGGGGTAATATATAGAAGTGCATGAACAACATATAAGGATAGATCTACAAGTATACATGTGAAGATCTACAGGTATACAGCATGAGTCCAATAGACATACAGTCCTAAGCATAGTAATCAGTAATCACAGATATGTCCTACTCATAGTATAAACTGAACTGATCAACTGACATAAAGTAATGTACGTACCTGACGGTCTGTCCTCCATATGATAGATCATCCTGAACAGGTATACTATAACATAACCATATAATGTACCAGGTCAATCCCATACCTGACCAATACTCAGACATATGAACAGTATATGATCACCTGTATAATAACCCGGTCCGTACCACACAATGACATGATGCTAATCAATGCATATAATAGTCTGAATCAACGCATGTATCATGCTCAACACATAGCAGTAAATAAAAATGCAAATGACATGTATCATGATGTACAAGTATGTGCAACAATCATAGCTCAATCAAATGCAGCATCTCACAGGCATATGTAAAACATATATCAAATACATGCATACATATATATCAGCAATGCATATGCATGGCCATGTCTGCGGACCCGTCCAACCACGACCCCAGTATGGCCCGGGTGGCACGACATGACAACTAGCCCGACTCCAGCCGCCACTACTCTCGAGTGACCGAGTTGGGTAGTATGAATGAGTAGTATATAAGCGTAAAAAGCTAACTACTCCCCGGGGGTCCCTGCTGCTGGTCGCTCCGTCACTACCCATGAGTAGACGAGCTCCGCACACAGGACAACTGCACGTCACAACAACCACCGTCTATAGTGGGCGAGTGCTAACACCACTCTGCTCAGTGGCCAGGTGCGCATCTCCAGCTACCACCATCCATAGTGGCCGAGCGCGGCACATCCAATGCTCTGCCCTCAACCCTGCTACCACTACCCCGAGTGGCCGGGGAGGCAGGATGACTGACGACTTGTCTCAACCACAAGGGAGACCCAGTCAACAGCATGCATGCAAATGTAATGATGCATAGCTCCATACATGTATCCTCGCCTTACTCCCTATCCCATGGGGAGTCTTGGTCAACTAAAAGTCAACTATGCAAGGACTACAATCACAAGACTCTCTCTATCACACAAAGAGTCATACTCATCTGACAGTCCACCACGCTAAGACCTCTAGTCAGTAGCGATATACAATCGACCGTCCATATAACCATACACAGGCACACAATCCATAATGGATATACCATCGCGCTAGGACCTCTAGGCCATGGTCACATACTGACAACCATACAATTATCTATGCACAGACAACTAGATCCATCATAAATGCACCACTAATATGGATATGATATAACAATCGACTCCATAATCTAAACCATCACCTAACCCTAGTGATGTAATACAGTAAACCAATCTGAAGTCACAAAGATAACCCTAACCACATGTACTTACTGAACATCTATCAGCTAATACATAATAGGGTTTATAGTTCCTATCCGAGCTAGATAATCAATGAAGTACCAGAGTTTATATCTCAAAGGTCAAGGCAGTACAAGCATATGATTAAACATGAGTGGATTTAAGGTAAACAGGTATAAGCATATATCCAAGATCATGCACTAGAGTTGATCAAACTACCGGACCAGGTAGATATTACCCACTTGATACATAATCCGTGCTATCCATCTCCATGTTCATGTATCCATCACCATAATCGTCCTGTAACAATAAGATACAATCAAGTACCATCCCATATCTAATGATCGAATCAACTCCCACTTCAACCATATATCTCGATCCATTAATCGAACAATCTAATATTACAGGATGAATGAATTCATATTAACCAATCAATCTACCCCATTCATCTGTATCAATTCGCAATATTAACTATAAATATACCAATCGGACATACCTTGCATTTCCGAATTAGATCCACAAGGAAATCTCTACCTCCACACAATCGCGTGCTAATTCCTATAACTGAGCTCACATCTCATCAACACCACCTGAAACAGAGGAAACAAGGTGAAAGAAATTCTGCCACAGCTTCCTCTTGATACCAAAGACAATTGATTTGCACATCTAGCATCAATCGACAACCACTATAAACACATAGAAATACAACCGAAACAATAGACATACCCAAACTTACCGATCAGATCATCTCCGGTAGCACCCCTGTTTTCCGGCGCAACACCAACTCATACCCGTATCAAACGAATCCCAAAACTTCCAATCGGAACAGTAACAATGCACTGGAAGTAAATCCCCAAATGCTACACACCAAAATCGACCATACCACTATCACAAAATCAACGAACGATATCAACCTCAACGTGATCCATAGCCAAACCGATCAACATCGAATAGGAAACCACGAATTCACAACAATTACAGAGGAAACGAAAGGGTTAAACAAAGCTTACCATGCTCAACTCTCCACCGGCCCTCGTTTCCCCCCCGGCTGCCCAGTTCACCAGAGAAATCACAGCTCCAATAACACTGCCCAAAATCGATCCAAGCTAAGCAAAAATCACAATAAGATCCAAAGGAAAACAGCGATTTAACCCTAACCTGAACAACCCAAATACCTCAATTGACAGCTCGCTGTCGCGGAGACAACACCGCCCGTCCACCGAAAGTTTCACCGAAATCCCAAGGCGAGAACCCACTGGTATTCAATCGAAGATCACCAAGGAAACGGCGCCGTCGAGCTGCTCTCATCGGACGCCGACGAGCTGAGATCGACGACGGAATAGCACAAAGAGGAGAAGAAGGCAGTGAAAATGGGAGAGGGAAATTGCGGAATGAACTCTGCGACCGATCATCTTTTCCAACTGCACGACATCACGAGTTCGCTGCGAGGGCGTGGTTGAGGTGCAAGATGATCGTCAGCCACGACTATGTCATGTATTGGGGAGGAGAGGGGAGTCTTTGATGAGGCAGCCAGACGCGAGGAGATCGGAGAAATCGACGCTGGATGTGAGATCGGAGAAATCTGAGCTGTGGATGGGCACGAGGCTGGGTGCGAATGGGAAATCAGAGCTGAGATCTGGGTAGAATGGGAAAGCAATCTGGATGAGATTTTGAAATTTTAATTGAAAAAACTAATTAGCGATAAACAATTAAATTCACCACTGAATCTCTCTCTAATTTAGCGATAAAAATTAAATTTCATCACTAATTTAGTGATGAAAAATTAAATCCATTCTTAATTTTACAACGGAAAAAATATCTTTCATTAAATTAGCGATGGAACAAATAATCCATTCTTAAATTAACGATGAAATTTTTTTCCGTCCCTAAATTAGGGATGGAACAAATAATTCATCATTAAATTAGTGACAAAAATAATTCCTATTACTAAATTAGTGATCGGGTTTAATGAAATTTAAATTCGATCGTTAATTGATTGTTAATTTAATGAAATAAAAATGATAAATTAATGATCGATTTTGAGATGAAATATTAATTTCGTTATTAATTAGTGGTCGATTAAATATTTCGTCACTAATTTATGATCGATTTAATATTCGATCACTATATTATTGATCGATTTAATATTTGATAACTAATTCGGTCACTCATCTTTATTTTTTTACTAGCACCAGGTATTCAGACTTTCATCTTGAATTCGACTACTAGGATAAATAAGGGAAGTTTTCGCAGCTAAAATCGAAGACGTGATCGTGCCATCCCTATAAGGTAGGTCCGACACCGAAGATGTAATCCGCCTAAGAAGATAAACTCCCAATCCACACCCAACTTAGGATCGCCTTTGATACTGCTGTTACCTTTTTTTTGTGAATAAGGTAAGAAAACTCGCGCATAGGGTGCTATCCGAACCAAGTAGCCGGTTCGGTGGGGGAGTCTGGGAAGAATGGTTTGGACACGTCAGTCTCGGGGAATTGGAACGGGAGGACAGTTTGAGGTAGTTGGCACGGCGGGGCAATCGTAAAGATTATTCTGGTACAGGACGGACGAGAATCAGCTCGGTTTAGCGGGCTTAGAGATGGTTCGGTACGGGAAGAGGGGAGTTGGTTCAGGCTATTGGGAAGAGCCTAAGGGCTACGCTATACGTGAGTGGTAGGTTTAGGTTAGTTTCGTCGAAGGCAAGTGGCTGAAAGGGATGGACTAGCATATTTCTTGAAATGTAGATAAGAAGTTATTACACAACAGAGGAGGGCCGCCACATAATATTCCGAGGAGCCTTCGCTCCTCGTGTCTGTAACAGAATGATTCTCCAGATGGGCAAGGTGGCCACGTGTATGATGAAGGAGGTTCGTGGTGCAATAGCTGGCCAGAGGAAGGAGGATAAAAGGGAGAAGCAGGGCAAGAAAAAAGGGGGGGGGGCATTATTCCAACAAGTGAGAGACAAAGGCACAGTCGGAGGGGGAGAGCAACCACATCGCTGGAGAAGGAGACAAGGAGAGTAGTGAGCTCCATCTTTCTGATACTTTTCTGTGTATTAAGCTAATTGTAAGAGGTTTTCTCCTCCACCTCCGGAAGTTCTTTCCGCGAAGGAGGCAGTTTATAGTGAAAGTGCTTTGGCACCGTAGCTCGTGGGAGAGCTCACCCCCGTGGAGTAGGAATCCTTATTCTGAATCACGTTACATCCTGTGTCTTTGTTCATTGCTTGTGTGACGTGCGTTTCTCTTCTTCATATTTCATTTTACTGTTGCGGCCGGAGAGAATCCCCCAAGCTTCCCTTGCGCTCCCTTGCGTTGAAAGGAAACTCGAGAACCTTTTCCCCATGACCGCATCAATTGGCGCCGTCTGTGGGAACATCTGAGTAAGACGTAGAGATGCAGCCAGAGGAGATACATTATCCGACATCCTCCGCCTTGGAGGAAAATGCCATCATAATATTATCATTGCAACTGAGAGCCATGGTGGACACCGCCGTGGCTGAGGCCCTTGCTAGAGAACGGAGAAGGACGGGGTACCTTCATCCTCATTCTGGTGAACCTTCCTCCCATGGACCGCCACCAGAGATGCCCCCTCCACTTCATATTGTTAGTGCAATCAATCCTTGATATGGTTTTGATGTGTGTGGCAAAGGGTTTAAGTTAGGATGTGTGGATTTGATATGTGCGTTAGAGTCTTACAGAACTTAGTAATTCGCACATGAAGCCTTGGCGAGTTTCACATCTCATGACTCGGTCCTTGAGTCGGTGAAGGATGGCTTTGCGGAAGCCGTGCGCTTGGAGCATCCGAGGGACCGTTGGACGAGGAGCTTGGAGTGAAACCGGAGGAAGTAGACTTTAGGGAGAGACGCGAAGGATGACGCTGCAGAGCCGTGCACTTGACGCATCCGAGGGATGTGGCTGGACGAAGATAACTTCAAAGGCGAGGGACTCCGAGGGATGAGAGTGAGCGAATGTAACCCGGGAAGGGGTAGTGCTCTTAGGTGAAACTTGGTCATTTGGATAAGTGTCGGATGTGATTTTCCGACACCAGTCGACTGCCATGTAATGGTAGTCGACTGCCATGTCGACTGTGACTCGACTAGTGTTTGAGTCCGGTTCAAGTGCCAACAGTCGACTGCCATGGATTGGCATTCGACTGCGAGACCACCAGTCGACTGATGAAGACATCAGTCGACTGGTCGCAAGTGTTTTGGGCACAGAATGGAGTTGAGCTCGCGAGCACTCGACTGATCGAGCATTAGTCGACTGATGGCAATATCAGTCGACTGATGACGGTGTCGTTGGATGAAATCCAATGTGGAAAGCAGCCATTATTGGGCAATGACTACAGGATCAGTCGACTGATCGGGGGCATCAGTTGACTGGTCCTGTGTCAACGGGAAAAAACCCTCTTCCTCTATAAAGAGGAAGGGTGTGGGGCTTTGGGGGCCTAATGCTTGAACTCCTAACAACTCCCAAAGTGCCCTAAACGTTTTCCACTCTTCTACTTGTGCTAATCTTCATTCTATTGTAGAAGAGTGATCCTTGTGTAAAAGAGGTTACCTCCACGTAGCTTTGTGCAAAGGAGAGATCTAGTGGATTTGGCAAAGGAGTGATTCACCTTGGACGAATCGGGACCGTGGATTAGCGGCGTAGTTGTGAACCACGTTACATATTGTGTTAGCATTGTTTATCTTTGCATTTGTTGTTTTGTTTGCTTGTTTATTAGTATTCCGCTTGCACTAACGATTTTGTAGACAAGAAAATTACGTCATCGAACGAAAGAGGGCTATTCACCCCCCTCTAGCCGGCCAACACAATCACATCGATCGACCCTACAAGTGGTATCAGAGCCAAGGAACTTGTTGAGGACTAACCGCCAACACAAGCAATACATTCAAGAATGGCCGGCTCGAACATTCATCCACCAAAGTTTGAAGGAGAATTATCTTGGTGGAAAAAGAGAATGGAGGTATTTTTCGAAACCGATTTCGAAATTCTTTTAATCATGGAAAACGGTTTCGAAATGCCTAGGGATGAAGAAGGGGAGCCATTGGAAAAATCAAGGTGGAGCAAGAGGCAAAGGGAAGAGTACTTGACAAACTCAAAAGCCAAACATCATCTTTACAACGTACTCCCCCAACAAGAAGTGAATCGGATTGGGGAATGTGCTAGCACCAAGGACATGTGGGAGAAACTAATAGAGCTTCATGAAGGTACCTCGGAGGCCAAGTTTGCAAGGAGAGACCTCCTCCGCTCTCAACTATCAAACATCAAATTAGAAAAGGGAGAAAAGGTAACCTCACTACACTCTAGATTTAAAGAGATAATAACCGGTTTATCTAGTGTAGGAGAGAAGCTTTCAAATAGGGACATGCTCATGAAGGCTATAGATGCCTTTCCCCGGTCCTCAAGATGGAGCTCAATGGTGGACTCTTTTTACATCTCCAAGAACCTAGAAGTTAGCACCTTGGAGGAATTCTTCTCAACCATGGAGCTCCATGAAACAAGGCTTGAAGGAATAAATGAAGAGCCAAGAATTCAACCTTCAAGAGGAGTGGCCTTGGTAGCAAACAAGGGGAAGAAAAAGATGGAGATTCCCTCCTCCTCCGATGAAGCTTTCTCCTCCTCCTCCATGGATAGCACGGAAGAAGCATATATGGTAAGGAGGGTAAGGCGTGCATTAAAAGGTTTTAAATTTAATAAATCTAATGATAGGAGTAGAAGACCAAGAGGGAAGGTGATTTGTTATAATTGCCAAAGAGAGGGACACATAAGGGACAATTGTCCCCTCTTGAACAAGAGCAAGGAGGAGAAGAGAAAGAAGGAAGAAAAGAAGAAGAAGAAGGGGAGCAAGAAGAAAGAAGAAGAGAAGAAGGCCAAAGAAAAAGGGAAGGTCAAGGCACTAAAAGCAAGGACTTGAGATGACCCTTCTTCCTCATCATCATCATCATCCGAGGAAGAAAATGCCTTTGTCACAAATTTGGCACTAATGACATTTGATGACTTAGACTCTTCCTCCTCCGGAAATGAAGGATCAAGCACAAGTGAGGAGAGCTCTAGTGAAGGGGGAGCCTTTTCACCATCCTCATCCGAAGAAGAAGAAGACATGGAGACTATGGTAACGAATCTCTCACCCCACAAAATAGTTTCCATGATTTCTAGTCCAGATTTTATTTTCAAAAGGAAACGATCCATTTCTGGTATTAGAGCCATGTTTCTTGGCTAAAATCCTTTATATTCCAGGTTGAAGGTACGGGTCTCTAACCATCCTTTTGTTTTCAATACAAACTTTATCCTTTATCCTCATTAATGGTTTATGATAAGGCGAACGATTTTGTTAATTGATTGCAAAAGACCGCAGTGAACGTAAGACTCCAGGGAGAGCCGTGTCCCGTCGGGTGAGCAAGAAAATTTTACAAAATCCTAAGCCGTAAGTAAGCCAGAAGTTGGATGAGTGATAGATTTGAGCAAAATATAAGGCAATGGTATGAGAAATCCCAAACCAAAAACCTGGAATACCTTGATCTTGCTAAGAATCCCGAACCAACAAACCTACTTCTAGCCAATAACCTTGAGGTGGTGTTCGACAGGGTCTCACTCCTTTCTAAAGTTACTCTGAAACATTTCTTTGTGTTGGAAGAAGAGAATCTTAAACTAAAAAGTGAAATATCTCTCTTAAGAGATACAATAGCTTCTTTAGAAAAAGGAATCATCAGCAATCGAAGCCCGAAGCTGGGAGAGATTAAAACAATAATACAACCAATCCTAGCGGAGGAAGAAGTCCTAGCAAAAGAGTTAAGGACAAGTGTCAGAAAAATAGAACAAGTCTTACAAGAGGTGAAAAATTTAATAGGTGGATGAGCGAATTAGAAAATCAGTCTGTTGAAAGCTCATACATAAAAACCTTAAAAACAATAGAAATTATAGATCCACCGACAATAGGTTTTGCAGTACCATCACAGTACAAAATCTCCTTCGAATACCAAAGGGTCCTTGTCAAAAAAAATAACACAATAATATCTTTCCTGATAGATATTTACAAACAGGTGCAGGATCTGAGGAATCAAGTAATTCAATTGAAAGGACAAGCATCTACTCAAGCCGCAGGACCTTCTAAGGAGCTTGAAGGTGCAATTGACGATCTTACTAAAAGGATCGCAGGAATCAACCTTGCTGAAGGATCGGTGATTCCAAAGAAGAAAGGTTCAATATTGGTATTTAGGAACCCTGCAGATATTCTCAACAACGAAAAAGCAAAATAATGTCTTCCAGTGCAAGACATTCCACTAGCACCCGACCACCTGCTATTGGTACATCATCAACCGTTCAGGTACCAAGCTCAGAAAATCAAATACGAGATTACAGACAAGGCCAAAGGATGCTTTATAATCTTCAAAGAAGGATATTTCCTAACCAAAGGAGATATAGAAGATCTATTGAAAGTCAGGTAGATCCGGAAGAGCAATTAGAAATTTCCAGAACAAGAAGAGCAAACATGGTGCCAGCTGAAATACTATATTCTACAGGCTTCCAGCCCACCCAACACAGAGTATATCAACATTACTCTGAGGAGGATCTTTTATGCATTGAAGAAAGTCAAGTAGACCTTCCATTGGTCACTGAAGAAAGTCATCAAAGGCTCCGAGAAGCAGGTTTTCATCATATTCACATGGGATTAGTGATGATCAGAGTACATGCCCTTCATAGAAGAAATACTGAAGCTATGGTACTAGTGGTATTACGAGATACAAGATGGAGAGGAGACAGATCCATTATTGCTACAATGGAAATGGATCTGAGCAAAGGAACCTAGATGGTATATGTTATCCCGGACCTGATGATCAATGTTGAAGACTTTGCAAATAACATTGAGTTATCCATTCAAACACATGGATATCAGGAATGGCAAGGAGGAACTAGCAATCTACTAATCACCAGGATGATGGTAGGACGACTAACCAATACTAGTTTCACTAATTTCTCCTACAATGTTCAGAATGTTACAGACTACTTGGTCAGTAGAGGAGTCAACGCAATTCCTGGCACAAGATTTACTACTGAAGAACTACAACAGCAAAGGTGGATACCAAGGCCATCAGCCAGAAGAAACCCTGTGGCACCAACCAGAGTGGAGACAAGGACACTCTTAGATGGAAGCGTTTCACTACAGTTTGAAGGCTATATTCCTATTTCTGAAAATAGGATTGCATCCGTCAACCAGGATGATATGGAGATGGGAGAAGCAGAGCAAGAAATTTTAGCTGTCATCACCATGGAAGAACCAAGACTTGAAGTGCTAAAAACAAATCCCGAAGCAAAGATACCCACAAGGAAGACGGAAGGATCAATCGGGTATGACCTTTCAATATGCTATAATTATGAAATCCAACCAGGAGGCAGAGCATTAATCGAAACTGGATTAGCGTTCGCTATTTCGGAAGGACACTACGGAAGAATAGCTCCTAAATCAGGGATTTCATGGAAGAAAGGTATTCAAATTAGAGCCGGAGTAATTGATAATGACTACCGAGGCCAGGTATATATTTTGGTTTTTAATATGACTTCAGAGACTCTAAAATTATCACAGGGAGAAGTAGTAGCTCAACTCATTCTAGAAAGGGCCAGCATTATTCCAGTCCAACAAGTGGAACAACTATCTGATACAACAAGACAATGACAAGGATTTGGGGAAAGCAGTACTCAGATGGGTACAGAAGCATGGGACAAGCTTATGAAGAAATTATGCCCTCCCTCTATTTCTGAAGAAAAAACTTTATTTACACTTCAAGATGATGAATGGATTAATCCATTTGTGAAAGGTGGTGGAGAGGGAAGTTCTCAAAATACAGAAGAAATCTGGGATACTTTGGGGCAGCCCAGTGGAAAATTTGACTATTATATCAAATACACAATACCAAAGCATGATTGGGATATGAGTCTTATTACCCCATCTTGGGGAGACTCTGATCAAGAAGATCAAGAAGAAGAAACATTCTATTCTTCAAAAACAACATTGAAAGATGAAGATGAAGGTGATGAGATATTATCTGACACTGAAGAAGTAGTTTTCACTCAGCTAGATGATGCAGAAATGGATTATCCTTTGATGAGAAATATTCTAGCATCATCAGAAGCAACATCTACATTTAATCCACCAGATGATTCAGTAATGGGTCCTCCACAATATGGACCCGCATCAAGACCAGCAGGAAGGATGAATCCTTATAATACTATGGATCTTTCTCATTCAAAAGTAGGGCGATTCAAGGAAAGGGTATAATAATGAATTATGGCAACTCCCTCCTGCCCAACAACAAACAGGTGCACTTCTGGTCTTACCTGATGATATTGGTTTGTATAACGATGTCATTTCCAGGTGGGAATCAATTACTACTAATGTAATTGACTCAAAAATTTGGGCTGATAAGAGATCCAAAGTACTATACATTGAAAATCTATTGGGGGAAATCGAGAAGAAGACTTTCATCCAATGGAGGATGATGTTCCCTGATCAATATGATAAGCTAATCAATGCAGCAGATGAAACACAAAATGTTTTGTCACAAATAAGAAGAATAATCACCCTAGAAGATCCCACTTCAGGGTCAACAGCGGAGCAGAACCAGGCTTATCTTGATCTAGAAAGATTAGCTTGCCCAAGCACAAAGGAATTGGTTGCCTATATGAACCAATATAAAGAGCTAGCAGCAAAGACAGGCAGAATGTTCATTAATGAAGAATTATCAAGTAAGTTTTACCGAAAAATGGCTCCATTAATTGGAAATTATCTTGAGCAGAAGTTTCAGGAATGCTACCCAGGAAACACTATAGAAGTTCTTCCCAGAATTCATCACGCCTACCAGGAACTTAAGGAGATGTGCAAACATGCTTCACTTCAAAGGAGCCTAAAAGACCTGCAGTTTTGTTCACAAATACCTCTACCCAGTTACTACCAGGGGAAGAAAAGGTATGGTCTCAGGAAGTCCCAGAATTACAAAGGGAAACCTCACAAATCACACGTTCGTGTGATAAAAAAGAAGTACCAGCATGACAGAACCAAGGTAAAAAAGTGCAAATGCTACATATGTGGAGAAGAAGGACATTTTGCCAGGGAATGTCAAAACAAAACAGGAAACAAGAAGAGAATAGAAATGCTCAACGAAATTGATTTACCAGAAGAATTTGATGTTGTATTAGTAGACCAAGATGAAACAGAAAGTGACGCCATTTGCAGCATATCAGAAGGAGAGATGAATACTGAACAACACTGTAGTATGGTAACAGCTACTTTTCCTGAAAAAGAATTTTTGTTTGTTCTTTTTGGTGAAGATAAAGGTTGGCAGGTCCAAATTAATATCCCTGAAGAGCAAGCTTATTGTGATCACACATGGCTACATAACAAAGAAGTCCAGACAATTTATGCTGGGTGCAAATTCTGTGGAAGGGAAACCAAAATCAGGTCCAGAATTAATTGCAGTAATTGTAATCTAACAGCTTTTGCACCTTGTGCAGATTATTACTTAAAGCAAGAAGTAGTAACAGAACCAGCACCTGTCCAGCACAATGATAAAGCACTGATCAAGGAGTTAACGGAATATATTACTTTTATGTTGGCAGAAAATTCCAGACTGATGATGGAAATTGACAGGCTCAATAGGAAATCAGCAGAGGAGACTTTGTATTATGACCTTGAAAGGGAGTTTGAAGAGATGAACCCAGAAAATTCTGAAAAAGGAAAGGAACAGGTCAGTTACCTTGAAGAAAGAACTATTTCTAAAATAGGTACTAAATATCATTCCAAATGAATGATAAATAGGCTTTACAATATGATGGTTATACTGGAAATTCCTAACCATGCTCCAATCAAAGTTAGTGCAATCTTAGATACAGGAGCCACAACCTGCTGCATAGACAAAAGGGCAGTCCCGGAAAGCATTTTGGAAAAGAACCCTTATACCATTGTAATAAATGGTGTAAATTCCAGGCAATTGGCAAAATGGAAGCTAAAAGGTGGACAAATGATCATAGGGGATAATAAGTTCAGAATTCCCTTTACTTACTCATTTGATATGTCTCTTGGAGATGGAATTCAAATGGTGGTAGGTTGCAATTTCATCCGAAACATGCAGGGAGGACTTCGGATTGAAGGTAACTTAATCACTATTTATAAAAATGCTACCTCAATAACCACAAATGATGCAACAGTCCACGCAATACAAGAATTAAACATGGATGAGGAAGAATATCTGAATATTCAGGAGAAAGTCTATTATACTATGGAGCTATCAAATCCAAAAATTTTCAGAAGGCATGAGGAGTTAATTGAAAAATTGAAGAATCAGGGATATATAGGCGAAGACCCACTGAAATATTGGTCAAAAAACAAAATTCTGTGCAAAATAGATATTATCAATTCTGATATCACAATTCAAGATAAGCCTTTATCTCATATAACTCCCCTCATGAAGCAGGCATTTGAAAAGCATATTAAAACATTACTCCAGTTGAAGGTTATCAGGCCAAGCAAAAGTAGGCACAGAACTATGGCCATGATTGTACAGTCAGGTACCAGTATTGATCCCATTACAAAGAAGGAAGTAAGAGGAAAGGAAAGGATGGTTTTTAATTATAAAACCCTGAATGACAATACATACAAAGATCAATACAGTCTTCCAGGCATTAATACTATCCTCAAGAAGGTGGGAAATTCAAAAATTTATTCCAAATTTGATCTCAAGTCAGGATTTCATCAGATAGCTATGGATCCTGAGTCTGTGGAGTGGACGACTTTTATTAGCCCTTCTGGACTTTACGAATGGCTAGTAATGCCATTTGGCTTGAAAAATGCACCTGCTGCATTTAAGAGAAAAATGGATTCATGCTTTCAAGGTACGGAAAATTTCATCGTTGTATATATAGATGATATTTTTATATTTTCTGAATCAGAGCAGAGTCATATGAAGCATTTGGAAATAATGCTAAAAATCTGTGAAGAAAATGGGTTAATCTTATCTCCAACCAAATATAAATTGGCTGTAAAAAAGATTGAATTTCTTGGAGCAGAAATTGGTGAAGGAAAGCTGAAGCTTCAACCTCATATAATAAAGAAGATTGCTGAGTTCAAGGATGAGCAGTTAAAAACCAAGAGTGGTCTTCGATCTTGGTTGGGAATTCTTAATTATGCAAGGACATACATTCCTAACTTGAGTACTAAGCTGGGACCATTATATGAGAAAACATCTCCTCACGGAGATAAAAGAATGAAGGACTCTGATTGGAAAATTGTTAAACAGATCAAAGCCCAAGTCCAGCAACTACCTGACCTGAAAATTCCCCCAGAAAATGCATATATCATTATAGAAACAGATGGTTCAATGTCTGGCTGGGGAGGAGTATGCAAGTGGAAGAGGCAAAAATTTGATCCTCGGAATACTGAAAAGGTATGTGCCTATGCACATGGAAAATTCCCAACAGTAAAGTCAGCCATAGATGCTGAAATTTATGCAGCCATGGAGACACTGAGTTCGCTCAAAATTCATTCCTTGGATAAGGAGGAAATCACTCTGAGAACAGATTGCCAAGCAATCATTAGTTTTCACAACAAAACTGTGAGGAACAAACCCTCCAGGGTTCGATGGTTGGCCTTCACCGATTACATTACAGGAACAAGTGTAAAAATTAATTTTGAACATATAGATGGAAAACTGAACATTTTTGCAGATTCACTATCCAGGTTAATTGAAGAAAAGGAGGAAGCCATCCACATGATCAGAACTGAGGACGAATGGACAAGGATCTGTTGGTGCAGTAGGCACCTAAGTCGAACCTAAGTTTTGATTATAGCAAACGATACAAAGTTAAGCATATATTGTTATCTCATGAGCTAAATCAAGTGTGCAGAAAAGCCTCAACGCTGGAGCTGAAGGCTAGCGACACCTGGAGGAAGCCGCGGTGGTCGGGCGACACTCAAGAGACTTCGGAGGGAGCCGAAGGAATTGAGTGGAAGGCCGGAAGCAAAAGCAACATGTAAAGTATCGAGGTAAGCTCGAGTGAGTAAAGTGAAGTGAGGTCGTGTCCTTTGTACGGGGACGTCCTTAGGCGACGATCCGACCCAAGACTTCCGATGGAAGGTCTATGTTGAGATCGGACGACAAGTGACCATCGAATTCACTTATATTTTGAGCTAACTCTTCATTGTAGTCAAAAATCCTGGCCATCAGTTCAACCGGGCCAGTTCAATCGGCCAGTTCAACTGGTGGTCAAAAATTAGCCTCGAGGAGTCAAGCTTTATCACCATTTTTCAAGGAGTTTTGTGCCCAATTCCTATTGGTTGAAGACCCATTCAATGAGGGGCTTAAAGGCTATAAAAGGAGGGCTTGTCCTAGGGTTTTTCATCAATTAAAAAGCTTCCAAGTGCTTACGATACGTTCTGACTCTCCGACATCCCTACGACGAAGCGCTGCCGAGACGACGACTAGAGCTTCAACCTCCAACCTTTAAAGTCGTCGGTAACGAAAGTTCTAAATTGTATTTCAGTTTATTTCTTTTAGTAAAGCTTTAAATCATATCAAGGAGAGGGGGAGTGCCCCTCTACCTTGAGTCTTTATCGAGTTTTGTATTCGTTTAACTCCTATCTCCAACGAGGAGGAGTTTGGTTAGTATTTTGCCCTCCGTGCGTGGTCAAGGACCACTAGGGCCTTGGAGTAGTAGCCGTAGGCTACGAATCAAGTAAAAACCCTCGTGTTTTTATTTATTTATTGTTATCTTTCCACTGCGTTTTACTCGTACCTTAACGAACGATTACGAAAAAGTTTTTATCGCTATTCACCCCCTCTAGCGAACCACATCGATCCAACAATTGGTATCAGAGCCGGGGGTTGCTAAGATTTGGTGAAACCACCAATCTAGCCTTTTTACAGATTTATTTTTCTTTTAATTCTGTTTTTTTATTTATTTCGCCTTGTTAAGTTTTTCTCCCGCACTACTAATCCAAGACGCGAGTCTTGGTACTTGTTTTCGTGTTTTTGTCGTTGTTAGTTTCTTCGTCTCCGTCTATTTGTGTCTTTTGTTCTAATGGCCCATCTCGAGGGTTTTAGCACCGTCCGACCTCCGTTTTACAATGGAGATGACTTCCGTTATTGGAAGGGTCGGATGGAATGCTTTCTCAAAACCCAAATCGAGATGTGGATCATAATCCAAACGGGTTTCACACTTCCGACTAATGAAGTGGGTGACTCCTTGGATTATGATCAATGGACCATTGCGACAAAACGACAAGTCGAAGCCAACGCCAAGGCAATACAAATCCTCCAATGCGGCCTATCCAAGGAGGAGCTAAATCGCGTCGGCCCCTTCATAAGCGCAAAAGATCTTTGGACGAAACTAGTGGAGCTACACGAAGGGACCGACGAAGCCAAGGTATGTAAGCGTGATCTTCTTTTCAATAAACTATATAACCTAAAAATGCACGAACACGAGTCTGCGACGCAACTTCACGCCCGAGTCCAGGACATCGTCAACAACCTACACGCAATCGGGCAAAAGGTCGAAAATCGCGACCTTATAAGGTATGTTCTAAACTCTTTTCCGAGGACTACTTTGTGGGCATCCATGGTCGATGCCTACAAGGTCTCCAAGGACCTTTCTAAAATTAGGTTAGATGAACTCTTTTCCGATTTCGAATTACATGAACAATCCAACTCGGAACCCGAGAGGGGTATAGCCTTGTTTGCAGGTTCAAAGAAAAAGAAAATCGCAAGCAAGCCACCACCAACTGAGGAGGAAGACGAGTCCGAAGAAGAAGTTGACCCGGAGTTGACTGCCGAACTAATGAACCTAGCTCGAAGGATAGCCAAGGGACGAAAGCGAACCACGACTCGACTCAACCAAGGTAAGCCTAAAAGTTCTAATATTAGGTGTTATGAGTGTAACAGGTTTGGACATATCAAGTCCGAGTGCCCCAAGCTGAACCACCAAGCACCTAAGCACAAGAAGGCCCTCAATGCGACATGGGAAGAAGCGTCATCCGAAGAAGACGAAGACCACGTCTTCATGGCGAAATCAGAACCTGAGGATGACTCGGACTACGAAGCTACCTTCAAGTCAAGCCACGGATACGCATCCGGTTCAAAAGATACCCTTAAAGTAAGTCGAACTTTATTTAATACTTTACATAATACGGTTAGGTTTTTGTCTAGGAAGTTAGCTAAGTCCGAGTCCAAGGTCGAGACCCTTGTTGAGGAGGTTAAACTCCTCAAACACGAGGTCTCCCTAACCTCTTCGACTAGTCGAGTTCAAGAGAAGGACTCAACTCGAGTTGAAAAGCTCGAAGTTGAGAACTCTCTCTTGAAAAGTCAAGTCGAAGATCTTAGGAACACGTTGGAAAGGTTCACTTCGGGATCCAAAGGACTTGACCTCCTACTTGGATCTCAAAGGGCCGTGTACAACAAGGCTGGACTAGGATTTAACTCAAACACGACTAATAGGTCGTATATGTCGATTGTAAGTCGACATAGGAAACATGTCCAAGCATGGGTCCCTAAGAACCTTTTGATTTCAACTCTAGGATCCAACCCGTACTGGATTCCCAAGGACCAAATCCACTATGTGGATAGACCGAACCGATTCAACGGTCTAGGGGGAGCCAGTACAAAACATGTTTGTGCTTTAACTTAGAAATTGCATGTTTTAACTTAGAATGTTTGTGCTTTAACTTAGAAATTGCATGCTTTAACTTAGAAAGTTTGTACTTTAAAACTTGTGAACTCACTTAGAATATGAACATAATCAACTTCGAAAAGATTGAGCCTCGGGGAGCCTCTTTTCAAAAACATAACCAACTAAAATTCTTCGAAAAGATTGAGCCTCGGGGAGCCTCTTTTCAAAAATAACCAGTTAGACTAGGAAATAATCTTAGGTGAGTCAAGTCATCATTTTCTTGAACATGGCTTTGTCTAAGGAAGTGGTCGATGATCCGATAAAAGAAGGCCCCTGTGCCTCGCCACGACCTGGAAGCCATGATCTTGAAAAGGTAAACTTGACAAGCCTAGGGTCAAATCCAAATCTAACATAAAATTACTTGAACCTAAATACACTTAATCAACTTAATTGGAAATCATCTCACAAAAAACACATAAGTATAACATGCTTGATCATATAGACACAGGTGAGATGACCTAGGTTTAACAACTTACAACCAATTTTTTTTTTAAAAAAATCTAACATCCAATCCAACCACCTTGTGTGTAGGATCAATGGATGTTGGACAGCGGTTGCTCCCGACACATGACCGGGGATCAACTCAAATTCACAAAGCTTCGATTCAAACGACAAGGATCGGTAGCTTTTGGGAATAACGACAAGCTCAAAATCATTGAAACAGGTGATATCGAGCTTAACTCGAATTTTATTATTAAAAATGTATTACTTGTAGAGAATTTCGAATATAACTTGCTTAGCGTAAGCCAATTATGTGACAATAACTATAAGGTCGTATTTTTAGAAAATGAATGTGTAATTAAAACAAATAAAATAGCTAAAACAATACTCAAAGGAACTAGGACAAATAACATTTATACAATTAACTTAATCAATTCCTCAGCCAAATGTCTTATGACACTGGAAGAGGAATCATGATTGTGGCACCGACGACTCGGTCACTCGCACCCAAGACTCGTCCACAAGATGAGTCAGAGTGGCTTAGTCAGAGGCTTACCCAACCTCAACAACTTGGTTAATAAAATCTATAATGCTTGTCAACAAGGAAAACAACCTAGGACACAACACAAGTTAACTAACCAAGAACGAACCTCAAGTGTACTTGAGCTCCTGCATATGGATCTATTCGATTCACATGGAGCCAAGTCACTCAATAGAAGTCAATATTGCTTAGTCATAATTGACGACTACTCCAGGTTTACAGGTTATCATCAAACATAAAAATGATACCCTAGATCAATTAATCAATCTATTCAAATTAATCGAGAATCAAAAAGACCTTAAGGTTAAAAGACTTAGAAGCGATCATGGTGGTGAATTCGAAAATCAAAGGTTCACCGACTTCTGTAACCTAAACGAATACCACCATGAATTCTCTTGCCCTAGGACCCCTCAACAAAATGGCCTAGTGGAGCGGAAAAACCGAACTCTACAAGAAGCCGCTAGGACCATGTTGAACGAATACGACCTACCCGATAGGTTTTGGGCAGAAGCCGTGAGTACAACATGCTATGTCCAAAATAGGATCCTTATGGTAAAAAGGCACCTTAAGACCTCATATGAGATTTATCACGATAAAGTACCCAACATCAAGTACTTTAGGGTATTTGGGTGCAAGGTACATATCCTAAACACTAAGGATTACCTAGGGAAATTTACATCCAAAACCACGACCGAAATCTTTCTAGGATACTCGACTACAAGTCGAGCTTATAGAGTATATAACCACGACACCCTTAGAGTCGAGGAGACTATCAATGTAGTATTTGATGAAGGACATGAACCTACAAAACCCCCAGCAACCCCAATTAGCGAGCCGATTCATACTAGACCTAACTCTGATCCGGAGATCAGGTCTAGTGTTAATCCTAACCTAAGTCAACCAAATCACTCTATTGATTAAGTGATAGATGACTCCAACCAAACTAGTGTTCAACTGAGTCATCCTATGGATCAAGTTGTAGACTCAAACCCAAATCCAACTAGGACTCAAACGAATCATCCTATCGACCAAGTGATAGGAGATCCTAATCTAGGAGTTCGAACTAGAGCATCCTATAGGAACCTTAGTCAAATTTCCTTAATTTCAAAGATAGAACCCAAATCAATTGAACAAGCTCTTCTTGATCCCGATTGGATTATTGCAATGCAAGAAGAGCTAGCTCAATTTACTAGGAATGAAGTGTGGGAATTAGTACCACCACCTAAAGACAAAACGATAATTGGAACAAGGTGGGTGTTTCAAAATAAGCTTGATGATAAAGGTGAAGTAGTTAGAAACAAGGCTAGGTTAGTCGCCAAAGGGTTTAGTCAAGTCGAAGGATTAGATTACAACGAAACCTATGCCCCAGTAGCTAGACTTGAATCCATTCGAATGTTGCTAGCTTATGCCGCACATCGAGGATTTAAGCTGTTTCAAATGGATGTTAAGTCGGCATTCCTAAATGGATACATTAAAGAAGAAGTTTATGTTAGCCAACCCCCCGGATTCGAAAATCTAGATAAACCCGACCATGTTCTAAAAATTAAGAAAGCTCTCTATGGACTTAAACAAGCTCCTCGAGCTTGGTACGAGAGACTTTCAATCCATCTTAAGTCAAAAGGGTTTAACCAAGGCTTAGTTGACCCAACTCTCTTCGTAAAAACCTTAGGCAAAGAAATATTCATAGCTCAAATTTACGTAGACGATATAATTTTTTGAACCTCTAACTCAGCCTTACTAAACGAGTTCGTTTCACTCATGGAAAGTGAGTTCAAAATGAACTTGGTAGGCGAGTTAAGTTTCTTTTTAGGTCTACAAATTAAACAAACTAAGGATGGTATATACCTATATCAACAGAAATACACTAAGGAGTTAATTAAAAGATTTGGAATGCAAGATGGTAAGATAATAAACACCCCAATGGCGATTAATGTTAACATAGGAGAAGACCCTGAAAGTAAGCCCATTGACTTAAAGTACTATAGGAGCGCGATAGGAAGTCTCCTATACTTAACTGCGAGTCGACCCGACATCCTATTCGTAGTAAGTATGTGCGCCAGGTTTCAAACCTGTGCTAAGGAGTCTCACCTAACCCTAGTTAAGCGTATCCTTAGATATCTTAAGGGTACACTTAACGTTGGTATTTGGTACCCTAGATCTACGGAGTTTGAACTAATCGGCTACTCCGATTCGGATTATGCCGGTAGTAAGCTCGATAGAAAAAGTACGAGTGATTGTTGTCAACTTCTCGGCTTGAGTCTAGTAAGTTGGTGCAGTATGAAGCAACACTGTGTCGCTTTATCTACCACCGAAGTCGAATACATCGCGATGGGTGAGTGTGTCACGCAACTTCTTTGGATGAAGCACACCCTCCGCGACTTTAAGTTAGACTTTACGAATACTAAACTTCATGTAGACAACATTAGTTCAATTAATCTTACAAAGAATCCGATATGTCACTCTAGGACCAAACATATAGAAGTTAAACACCATTTCATTCGAGAACATGTGGCCAACAAAGCCATACAACTCGAATACGTCGAATCGAAGTCTAACTTAGCAGACCTATTTACTAAACCCCTACCCGAAGCCGAATTTAGTCTATTAAGACGAAAATTGGGCATGTGCGTAATAGAATAGGTACATGCAAATTATATGTTCTTACTACTATTTCTTTAATTTCATTTTTATGGAACTAGCATAGGACATACCTTAGATATCATGCACCTATAGATTTAAGGAGCCAGTACATCTCACAGCACATAGGACTAATGTGTTTGTGTACTTAGCCACGTAGATGGGCGTGAGATGTTAGGACCTTACTCCTGGTTCCAGATGTAGAGCTAGTGCATCGCTATGAACCACGGAGTATAATCATACATACTAACCGACTCTGACCAGGACTGGTTGATCTTACATATCAATCAAGCCAAATATGAGTCGAACATTTTATAGATGAGCTTATTTTCAGTATATTATTTTTTTATATAAAAAATGGGGAACATGCTTGGACTTTAAATTTAACACTTATTTTGTTTTCCACACACCCCTTACTCTTTTCGATATACGGCAAAAGGGGGAGAAAAAGGCCAAAGTTAAGGGGTCAAAATTTTTTTTGATAACTTAACTCTTACTTCATATTTAAACCAAAAGTTAAAACTTAGTTAACTTTTACCAAAAGGCCAAAGAATTCTTAACTTAAACTTATTTGTGTCGTCTACGTTTTACTTAAACTTATTTTTTAAACTTTATGTCGTTAATGTTTTACTTAAGGGGGAGAAAGGGCTTAACTAAAACGTTTTACTAAGGCCAACTTTAAGTAATGTTAATTACTTAAAGCAACCCTCAAGGGGGAGGATTAAGGTCTTTCTTCAAGACTCACCCTCGGTCAAGGGGGAGGTTTCCTCAAGGGGGAGTACTTGAAGAAAATCCTTACTACTCCAACTTAATCTTCATATTTTTTTTGTTTCTCATGCACATTATTATTCTTCATGCTTGCTATTTACTTAACTTTGTATGTGGGTTTGCCATAAATCAAAAAGGGGGAGATTGTTGGTGCAGTAGGCACCTAAGTCGAACCTAAGTTT
This sequence comes from Wurfbainia villosa, assembly GCA_025175895.1. Taxonomy (NCBI): domain Eukaryota; kingdom Viridiplantae; phylum Streptophyta; class Magnoliopsida; order Zingiberales; family Zingiberaceae; genus Wurfbainia; species Wurfbainia villosa. The sequence continues at coordinate 4,331,889 of CM045992.1, forward strand.
TGATTATAGCAAATGATACAAAGTTAAGCATATATTGTTATCTCATGAGCTAAATCAAGTGTGCAGAAAAGCCTCAACGCTGGAGCTGAAGGCTAGCGACACCCGGAGGAAGCCGCGGTGGTCGGGCGACACTCAAGAGACTTCGGAGGGAGCCGAAGGAATTGAGTGGAAGGCCGGAAGCAAAAGCAACACGTAAAGTATCGAGGTAAGCTCGAGTGAGTAAAGTGAAGTGAGGTCGTGTCCTTTGTACGGGGACGTCCTTAGGCGACGATCCGACCCAAGACTTCCCATGGAAGGTCTATGTTGAGATCGGACGGCAAGTGGCCGTCGAATTCACTTATATTTTGAGCTAACTCTTCATTGTAGTAAAAAATCCTGGCCATCAGTTCAACCGGACAGTTCAACCGGTGGTCAAAAATCAGCCTCGAGGAGTCAAGCTTTATCACCATTTTTCAAGGAGTTTTGTGCCCAATTCCTATTGGTTGAAGACCCATTCGATGAGGGGCTTAAAGGCTATAAAAGGAGGGCTTGTCCTAGGGTTTTTCATCAATTAAAAAGCTTCCAAGTGCTTCCGATACGCTCTGACTCTCCGACATCCCTACAACGAAGCGCTGCCGAGACGACGACTAGAGCTTCAACCTCCAACCTTTAAAGTCATCGGTAACGAAAGTTCTAAATTGTATTTCAGTTTATTTCTTTTAGTAAAGCTTTAAATCATATCAAGGAGAGGGGGAGTGTCCCTCTACCTTGAGTCTTTATCGAGTTTTGTATTCGTTTAACTCCTATCTCCAACGAGGAGGAGTTTGGTTAGTATTTTTCCCTCCGTGCGTGGTCAAGGACCACTAGGGTCTTGGAGTAGTAGCCGTAGGCTACGAACCAAGTAAAAACCCTCGTGTTTTTATTTATTTATTGTTATCTTTCCGCTGCATTTTACTCGTACCTTAACGAACGATTACGAAAAAGTTTTTATCGCTATTCACCCCCCCCCTCTAGCGAACCACATCGATCAAACAGGATCATGCATCCCGATACAACTACTTCATTTAATTACAAACTCTTGAATCAATATGAAGCCTTAGTCGCATCATCCACAAAGAATACATTTCCTCCAGAAGAACATGGCAAAAGAAAAAGAATGGTAGAAATTGAAGAAGAATCAATCAATCAACTTTCTTTCTCCTTCAAAGAGCTGGAGCTAATTCAGCAGGTAAAAGAATCATACTTTTATTACAGGCGACACTGGGAAGGAGCCAAGCAACATTACTTCTTGGAGAAGTCTCATGACTTGGGGAGGATAAGACGTGACATTTGGCGTGTCTCAAATTCATTGAATGATATATACAGAGACATAAGGCAGATGCCTCCCTAAAAGCAGTGGTGAGCCCAACAAAGTTGAGTAGACTGAGCCCCGGGGAGTCGTCTTCTCAAATAGCTGTAAAGGTTATGCTGTCTTATCAAATAATTATACTGTCAAGCTCGTGTGAGCTGTAAAGAGTCTTTTTTTTAGGTGTGTGTGACTGTAAAAGTCCTTTATGGTAGAAAGGGTAGTGGAAATGAAGGACGATGGGGACTAAATGATCACCTGCTTCAATTCCAAGACAACCTTCCTCACTATAAAAGGACTAGAGTGGTAGGAGGTTTGACACACTCGAGCAACACCGAGTACATCATTCCTCAAGTTTAAGTTTCTAGATTCAAGTTTGAAGTTCTTGTGAGTCTGAGTTTGAAGTAAGTTTGCAAGTGTTCTTTTCTTTAAATAAAATTCAGGACATAATCCAGATTTTATTTTCAAAAGAAAAATAAGAGCATGCTAGATCAAATTAAGGATTTAGAAAATAAGCTAGAAAAAGCATGCTTAAATATTAATGATAATGAAAATATTTCTTCTAGTCATGATGATGCATGCTCACATGATATTTATATGCCATTTGATGTTAATGATGCATGCATTGAAGAAAATAGGGTCCTAAGGGAAAAGGTAGACCACTTGACCAAGGCCCTAGAAAAGTTCACCATTGGCTCCAACACTCTTAACATGATCATAGGGAGCCAAAGGGCAAGCTTCAACAAGAAAGACCTAGGATATAAAGAAAATAAAAATGAAAAGGCCTATAAATGTTTAATTGCTAGGGGTCAAGACAAAAAGAAGGTAATAGCTAGAAGATGGATCCCTAAGGAATTTTTAGTGAACCCCATAGGCAAGAATTTATTTTGGGTTCCTAAATCCATCCTTAAGGGTTAGGAAAACCCTAAGATAGTCAACCATATGGAATTTATCTATATCATATGTTGGTTGACTTAGGATGGCGGGACAATATTTTTGAAATAGTGTTAGGTGATGATAATGCACCTATAAATAGATAAATCATGCTTTAGGTGATATTTGCCTTATTATCATGATGTAATACCTAATGCATGATCACAATTTGATGAATACACTTGTTTCATGATCATAATATGGAATTCATACATATATGTCTTTATGATCATGTGGTATGTTAGGATGATACTTAACCATGGGTATAAATGCATGAAATTAATGGTTAAGTGTATACAAATACCTTTAGGATGCATCTCACACTCACCATAGGCTACCTTGATTGAAAACATAGCATGAGTGAGATGTTAGGATGATACTCATGGTCCACTAATGCCTATGACATTTAGATGGTCATTTAAGGTATCAAATAGCAATAATAGACCAATCATGGGGAAGACTTATGTTTAATTCATAGACATATTGCCCAAAGATCATGGTTGGATATTTCATATGTTTTCAAAATAATTTCTTACTTTAAAATCTATGTGTTCATGTTTTGAAACAATTTAAAGCAAAACTAGGTGTTAAACTTGATACTAACTTGATCAAAAACCTAGTTGTTTTTAAAGCTTTTAGATTTTTGACAAATCTTTGAAAATATAATAATTTTTCATGAAAAATTATTTTTCATTGATAAATATACTTACAAGAAATATGTTCCCCAAATTTCATGATTTTTCAAATTTTGTAGAATTTTTAATGCATTTCTGAAATCCACCCTGAAAACCTAAAAAACCCGAAATGCATGTGTCAGTCGACTGGTAGTCTGAACCAGTCGACTGGAAGCCTGATAACATGCCTAGTAATTTTTTTTATCCAATTTTAAGGCATGTTTTGGTTTTTATTTTTCTCTAAACTTGATGTCATACTTGTATAAACTTTGTTTAATATTTTTGATGGTGTCAAAGGGGGAGAAATGTATATGTTTAAGTAAGGGGAAATTGTATTTAGGGGGAGTTTCATGTATTAAAGGGGAGAGTTGCTAATCATGTTATTTATATGCTTTCTTTCCTTAATAGTTTTATCAAATGTTTTACCTAACTTAAACGGATTGTCACACATCAAAAAGGGAGAGATTGTTAGTGCAATCAATCCTTGATATGGTTTTGATGTGTGTGGCAAAGGGTTTAAGTTAGGATGTGTGGATTTGATCTGTGTGTTGGAGTCTTGCAGGACTTAGTAATTCGCACATGGAGCCTTGGTGAGTTTCACATCTCATGATTCGGTCCTTGAGTCGATGAAGGATGGCTTTGCGGAAGCCGTGCGCTTGGAGCATCCGAGGGACCACCGGACGAGGAGCTTGGAGTGAAGCCGGAGGAAGTAGACTTCAGGGCGAGACACGAAGGATGGCACTGCAGAGCCATGCGCTTGGCGCATCCGAGGGACGTGGTCGGACGAAGATAACTTCAAAGGCGAGGGACTCCGAGGGATGAGAGTGAGCGAATGTAACCCGAGAAGGGGTAGTGCTCTTAGGCGAAACTTGTCCATTTGGCTAAGTGTCGGATGGGATTTCCCGACACCAGTCGACTGCCATGTAATGGTAGTCGACTACTCTAAGTCGACTGTGACTCGACTAGTGTTCGAGTCTGATTCAAGTGCCAACAATCGACTGCCATGGATTGACAGTCGACTGCGAGACCACCAGTCGACTGATGAAGGCATCAGTCGACTGGTTGCAAGTGTTTCGGGCACAGAATGGAGTCGAGCTCGCGAGCACTTGACTGATCAAGCATCAGTCGACTGATGACAATATCAGTCGACTGATGACGATGTCGTTGAATGAAATCCAACGTGGAAAGCAGCCATTATTGGGCAACGACTACAGGATCAGTCGACTGATCGGGGGCATCAGTCGACTGGTCCTGTGTCAACGGGAAGAAACCCTCTTCCTCTATAAAGAGGAAGGGTGTGGGGCTTTGGAGGCCTAATGCTTGAACTCCTAACAGCTCCCAAAGTGCCCTAAACATTTTCCACTCTTCTACTTGTGCTAATCTTCATTCTATTGTAGAAGAGTGATCCTTGTGTAAAAGAGGTTACCTCCACCTAGCTTTGTGCAAAGGAGAGATCTAGTGGATTTGGCAAAGGAGTGATTCACCTTGGACGAATCGGGACCGTGGATTCACGACGTAGCCATGAACCACGTTACATATTGTGTTAGCATTGTTTATCTTTGCATTTGTTGTTTTGTTTGCTTGTTTATTAGTATTCCGCTTGCACTAACGATTTTGTAGACAAGCAAATTACGTCATCAAACGAAAGAGGGCTATTCACTCCCCTCTAGCCGTCCAACACAATCACATCGATCGACCCTACACATATAACCACCAACATCGAAGCATTGCCTAGGGAGGGGATAGGAGGACGAGTACATCAGACCACTATGCCATTAACCCAGAATCGATGAGAAGAACAAGGCAAAAGGCATTCGACTAGGGCTCCGGAGATTTACGAGCCTAGTCCTTTCACCATGGACATCCTTTCTGAAGTCCCACCATCATACTTCAGAAATCCCCAGGTAGATAAGTATGATGGCATGACGGATCCTGAGGAGCATCTATCACAGTTCGCAGGAGCCGCCTCACTTCATTTCTATACCGAAGCCCTCAAGTGTCGGGTCTTCCATACCACCTTAACTGGCTCGGTGCAAAAATGGTTTAATACCCTGCCCCTGGGGTCTATTACTTGTTTTGCTTACTTTCAGGGGATGTTCCGGCAAGAGTTCGCCAATTGTAAGGCATAAAAACATGATGCTTCCATCCTGCTGCATATTAGGTAGGGGCCCTCAGAGTCACTCAGAGGGTATCTTCACCGATTCACTTCCACTGCCAGAAATATTCCTTCGGCAAGATCAGATGCCTTCAGAGTGGCCATTCCGCACGGGCTAAGGGAGGGTCTTTTCCTTAGCTCACTGTTGAGAAAGCCCACGGCCAGCTACGAGGAACTGCTGAGCCTCACTGAAAAATATATCAACGAGGAAGAGGGGCTAAAAGTTCGGAGAGCCGAACGAGCCTCCGCAAAGGTCCTTGCAGAAAGAAATCACCCCCATAGCCCCTCGAGCACTTCCCCGATGGGGATATGTACGACCCTTTCTACCGGAGGCTTCCAGACCTCAATTACTGATACAGGGAGCTCGCCCCACACCTCCGTTGCAGATCATGGCTGTAGATGCAGTCCCTCCCCCAAGAACTTAGAAGGAGCGAGAGATGGAGTTCTATGACTAGCAAGGTCTTCTACAGCAGCCAATGGGGTAAAGGGGAGTGCCTCACAACCCTCCCACCCCATTCTTTTGCCAGTCTCATATGGAATATAGCCACGCCAGTGGCCGATGTTTCAAATTGCAAGAAGAACTGGAGCGCATCCGAGCCACTTACCCACAGGTGCGACCTCAGATAGGAGAACTGACACGGTGAGGCTAATGACCCAACGCGGCTCGTCTGGGGCCCTATAACTAACGACCACAGGTTACTTTTCCTCCGGACCCTCAGACTCCAGCCCAGGAGGGTATCTCACAAGGGGTCCCATCAGGTGAGGGTCCATCATCTGGTCTGAATGACGTCCCCACATGGGGGTTATTCACGTTATCGCAGGAGGACCTACTGATGGGGATTCCAATCGGGCGCGAAAATCATACGCCCGTCTCATGGAGAGCTTGGCTATAGTTACTGATCGGGCTGTCCAGACTGCGCCACTGATTTCGTTCGGGCCCGAGGATCTTTGAGGCATTCTGCTGCCTCATACGGATGCTCTAGTGATCTGTATTTCCCTGGCCAACTATGAAGTGGCCTGGGTATTAGTTGATTCAGGAAGTTTTGTCAAAATCCTCTTCCAAGAGGCCTTCGGGCAGATGCAGTTGGGTAACGCTCAACAGGAGGACGTGGCCACTCCTCTCTTCAGTTTTGCAGGACATGTGGTCCATCCTACAGGGCAGATCTCATTACCTCTCACTCTGGGCACAAAACCCAGCCAGAAAACCAACATTGTTCCTTTTCTTATAGTGGATGCTCCATCCACTTATAATGCGATTCTAGGTCATCCTTTCCTTTCTATTTTTCAGGCGGTGACTTCTCCTTACCACCAGAAGGTGAAATTTTTGATCGGTCAGTTGGTTGGAGAGGCCAGAGGTGAGCAAAAGACTGCTCGGAGCTGCTACGTACAAATGGTTAGGGATGACCAAAAGAAGGCCAGGTCTAAAGGAAAAGTCGTCGTGATCTCCGACATCTGCGTGCTAGAAGAGTCTCCCCCTAAGGCAGAGAAAATAGAAGAAGGTGAACTAGTGGAGGTAGCCCCTGGAAAAGTCACTCGGGTAGCTTAACAGCTCGAGGCTAAGGAAGAACTGGTGGCCTACCTAAAGAAAAACGAAGACATCTTCGCTGGGGGGTGTATGACCTCACGGGGATCGATCCTCACATCGCTGAACATCATCTCAACATCACCAGAGGGGTCCGACCTGTCCAACAGAAGCGGCGACATTTTGGGCCCGAGAAGGACAAAGTAATAGCTGAGGAAGTAGATAAACTATTGAAAGTAGGTCATGTTAAAGAGATTCAATTCCCCGAGTGGGTATCTAATGTAGTCTTGGTTCCCAAGCCTTCAGGGCAATGGAGGATGTGTATTAACTTCCGTGATTTAAATAAAGCATGCCCTAAAGACTGCTACCCCTTGCCTCGCATTGATTAGTTGGTGGACTCTACGATGGGATATGAGGTAGTGTCCTTAATGGATGCTTACTAGAGATATCATCAGATATCACTGGCTAAAGAAGAGAAGAAGAGGGTTAGTTTTGTAACATCAAGAGGGATCTATGCCTACGTGGTAATGCCCTTCGGTCTAAAAAATACGGGGGCTACATACCAGTGACTCATGGATAAAATCTTTACAGAACAAAAAGACAAAAACGTGGAAGTCTATGTTGACGACATCCTGGTCAAGTCGAAAATCACTCGGGATTTGGTTACTGATCTAGATGAAAATTTTGCTACCTTGAGGTGATATAACATGAAGTTGAACCCTAAAAAATGTTTGTTCGGGGTGAAGAGCAGGAAATTTTTAAGATATATAGTAACTGAGAAGGGACTGCAGGCCAATCCAGAGAAGGTGCAAGCATTATGAAATATGAAGTCACCCACTAATCTGCGAGAGACTCAAAAGCTGGTTGGGAGAATTGTTTCCTTGTCCCGATTTATAGCCAGATAAGCAGACAAGGGACTACCTTTCATCAGGATTTTGCATAAGGCTACTAAATTTTAGTGGGATGATCAATGGAGCAGGCTTTCCAAGAGCTGAAAAAATATTTAGTTGGACTTCCACTGTTAGCCAAGCCGGTAGCAGGAGAGCCCTTGTGAATGTACTTAGCTATTTCGGAAGGAGCCATCAGTTCAGTATTATTAAAGCAAGAAGGTTCTCAACAACAACCTATCTATTATACCAGCCATATCCTGAAAGGGACTGAATCCCGTTACACTGAGCTGGAGAAGTTGACATATATTCTAATTTTGACTGCTTGCAAGTTGAGGTCGTACTTCCTAGCTCATCCAATTAATGTCTTAACTCACAGTGAATTAGGTAAGGTGGTTACTAAGCCTAATTCTTCTGGGAGATTAGCTAAATGGGTGGTAGAACTAAGCGAGTACAACATTCATTATCAACCTCGAACCGTTATCAAGGCTCATGCTCTCGCGAACTTTCTAGCAGAAGTACCTATCGGTTCAGAAGAAGGCTCGTCGACAAAAGAAGAGGGATCGGAGGCATGGAATGTATTTGTGGATGGCTCTTCTTGGTCTGCAGGCAGCAGGGTAGGAGTCCTATTAATATCCCCGGAGAAAGAGGAAACTCGTATAGCCGTGAACCTGGGATACCGGGCATCCAACAATGAAGCAGAATATGAAGCTATTTTAGCAGGGTTGCAAGCTGCCAGAGCCATAGGAGCAACCTTCGTTATAATCCATTTGGACTCCCAGTTGGTAGTATCACAATTTCAAGGCCCTTTCACGGTTCGGGAAGAAAGATTACAGAAATATTTAAAGGCTTTTGAGAAAAAAAAAATCTTATTTTCACCAAGTTCTCTTAAAACAGATCCCTAGGGAGAACAATGGGAAGGCGGATGAGTTGGCTCGGTTAGCTAGTGCTATGGAAGGGGTGAAGCAACTTGAAACGGTCTGTGTGGAAGTCCCTACTTCCCTGGTGATATACAATGTAGAGGAGCCCGTACCAGAATCAGATCAGATCCCTGATTGGAGGACTGACATTATAACATATTTACAACAAGGAAAGGTCCTAGAAGAAAGAGGAGCGATATCTGTTTTAATGAACCGAGCAAAACGATTTACCCTCTTGAACGGAGACTTGTACAAGATGTCTTTTGGATGACCCCTGTTGAAGTGTTTGGGAAAGGAAGATGCTAAATGGGTACTCCGGGAAATTCATGAGGGCTGCTGTAGTAATCATTTGAGAGGGAGAGCTTTGGCAAGAAAAGTCTTGTTAGCAGGATATTTTTGGCCCACTCTCCAACAAGATGCAACTCATATAGTACAAATTTGCTCGGCCTGTCAGAAGCATAGCAATCGGTCCAAACGACTAGCTGAATTGATGAAAGTTGTTGTTGCTTCATGTCCTTTCGATCAATGGAGAATGGATATAGTGGGCCTCATGTCTGTGGCACCTTTGTAGAAGAAATTCTTATTGGTGGCTATGGATTACTTCTCCAAGTGGGTGGAAGTAGAGTCCCTTGCCAAAATCACCGAGAATACTGTGATACAATTCCTATAAAAGAATATTATCTGTCGGTATGGAATTCCCAGAAGGTTAGTCAGCGATAATGGACGGCAGTTCCAGGGTAAAAAGATCAAGGAATGGTGCCAAAGTCTTAATATCCAGCAGACTTTTACTTCTGTAGCTCACCCTCAGGCTAATGGGCAGGTCGAAGTAACTAACAGAATCCTTGTTCAAGGATTGAAGACCAAATTGGGTGCCCAAAGAGGAAACTGGGTGGATGAGTTGCCAGGAATCTTATGGGCCTATCGAACCATGCCAAAGACCACAACAGGTGAAACTCCTTTTAGCCTGGTATACGGAACGTAAGCCGTCATTTCGGTGGCGGCCCTTTTAAGTAGCGCACACGTGAAAGTTTATGAGCCGGAGCAGAACCAAATCATTCAAAGTACTGAGCTGGACTTGGTGGAAGAAAAAAGCGAACAGGAGTGGAGGCGAGCAGAATCTTATAAACGGAGGGTACAACAAGCCTTTAACAAAAGGGTAATGCCTCGGAGATTTCAAGAAGGGGATTTGGTTCTGTGCAAGGTTAATCCCGCTGGAGATCCGGGAAAGTTAGCTATAAATTAGGAAGGACCCTATAAGGTGACGCGCTGCGTGACAGGATCAGCGTATTATTTGAAAGATGATCAGGGCAAGGAATTCCCTCGACCCTGGAATGTTGTACACTTGAAATATTTTTTATACTGTGTAAGGGATGATGGATGGAAAAAGAATCGAGAGGTTTCTTGGGAAACATATTTGACAATTCACTATGTCGTTAGATGTATGACAAACACGAATATGATTGATGAATCATTTGCATTAACATTAAATTCTCTTTGGAGGACTATGAAAAGGAAAGAAGGTGAAAAGGAAACTATGTATAATAATCCGAATCTCTTAGGGGTGGCTATTCCAAAGCAATACATCAAGCTATAATTTAAAACGGTCTGGAGGATAATGTCGGAAGTTGGTTTCCCAATGCAAGTAGAGAGCAGGGTGGTTCGCAAGAGGTAATCCCGAGTCAACATACTGCCGAACCGCTTCATTAAATCCATCTTGGAAGATGGCACACATCAGAGCTATTAGCCGTTCGCGTCGGCTCGTGTCGTCAGGACTTCGATTTTGGTGAAGCCTGCGACAATTCTCTTGATGCTCCCGGAGGGATTGACACATTTTACTGTAACACCGGGATATTTCCATAATAGCATCAGCCAGGACTGATATGTCGTCCGCTCAGGAGGTTTGGTCCTGTTGCATGAGCCTCGTCATATCCATCATATTCTGACGAACGGAGGATGAAATCCCCTCTATCGCCTCCGTATGGGACCTAGTGCGAATAAGCTCACTACCCAGTCTTTGGAGGGACGCTTCCTGCCTGCGTATATGGGCGTGAGCATGCGCCCTAGAATTTATTAAGGAGGAGTTTTCTTGTACCTCCTTGCACAAGCGGGTGTGGAGATCCCCTATTTTGTCCTCCGCTCTTTAGTGCTGGACCCGTAAGATTGCAATGAGTTCAGAATCCTTTTGTTTTTCGTAGAGGAGCTCAGCTATTTGCTTCTGAAGGTTCACCAACTCTTGAGGACAGGAGGCTACTATATCAGCTTGTTCTCGCTGAGCGTCCTATGGAGTGGGTAGCAATTATGTGTGGGTCTGCTGTTGTGCTTGTAATGCCGCTATGATCTCGACATCTTTCTGCTGTTGGCAATGTGCTTCTATCAATTGCTCCTGACATTGTTTCAGCTGTTGTAACAAAATGTTCTCTTGCCTCGGGCAAAGTGAGCTTATCCTCCATTGCTAGAAGGAGTGGTCCAGTTCTTGATAATTGGTTAAGGCCTGGAGATTATTCATCAAAAAGAAATCATCAAGCGAAGAAAATCAGAGAAGTCAATTTGGGGAGCATATCAATTCCAGAGCGTGGCGCAAACCTTCCATCCATGGGATTAATTCTTCTATGTTTAAGATCCGAAGACCCTGGGTAGAAGAAGAAGAGGGGATGGATGACACCAAAGGTGAAGACTCACTTATGATGGGGGGAGGAAAGACGGGAGCAATGGGTTGTGCCGGGGGTTAGAAGGAAGAGAAGAAAGAGCTTTTGTTAGGAGGCACAGAGAGATAGGAGAAGAAAGAGAAGAAGCAGAAGCGGGAGGTGGAATACTCAACGTTGTTGACTGTGAGACAGGAATGGAAGAATCTGCGGGAGGGGATTGATTCGGTGAGGAGATTGGGGAAGAAGAAATAGAGAGCACCGGGATGGAAAGCTCTTCACTGGAAAGGGGAAAAGTAGAAGGACCCTAGTTTATATCCGAAGGAGGGGAAAGACCCCCCAAGTTATGAGCATCAGGGGAAAGTGATGATGGGGAAATCTCCACTACCATAGGTTCAGGCGCAAGAGAATGCTTTGGGGAAAGAGAAGGAGGGGACGCAGAGACGTCTGCTGTCGACAGGCGTTGACGCGCCGCCTCTCTGTATTCAACTTCAGGTTGCAATAAGGGAGGGGCGATTTGCGAATGCCCAAGATGGAAGAGGAAAAGACGGGCGAGTTAGGGTTTACGAGTGACATTGGAGATGAGGATAGACCGGCTACCCTAATCTCATCTGGAATGGGGGAGACGAGGGTTTCGGATGAATGAAGAGGAGAAGGGAGAGCTGAGATAGACGCGGTGGCGATGGATGAAGGTAAGGGAGGAGATGAAGGCGAAGGCGCCGCAAGTTGTTGACCCTGATCCCGCCTGGATTCTTGGTAGCATTTTTCCACTTTCCGTTGAAAAAAGGAGTACATCTTGCCTTTCGAAGGAAGAAAAGAAGTACCGGAGTTAGTGGCTGGAGCGCATAAGGATGGCGGTGGAAGGAAAAAAGGATGAAGAAGCAGAAGAAGATGGAAAGGCAGATAGAGAAGATGAAAACGGAGAAGAGGAAAGATGAAGCGTCCTATATAGAAGGGGTGTTGAATGGGCGTACAATGTCAATTGGGCTGCAAATCTGTAAAATGGGCCCTAGAAAAAAGGGGAAACAATGATTTATTCCTCTGATTGCCCGCTATCTGTTAGAACCACTGCCTTCATATGATAAAAGAACCAGGACATCCAGATTCAAGGTGAATGAAGAAATAATGGCACTATGAGGGCAGATCCTTGGGTCAAGTTATCATATTTTTTATGCGGCTTGGCATTGGTCGCGTACTTTCTCAACTATATATTATTTTATCCCCGTGTGGTGGTGAAACGGAAGAGATGAACATTCCTTCAGTTATATATTATTTTATCCCCGTAAGGTAGCGGAATGGAAGAGCTAAATTTACTCCTCAGCTACACATTATTTTTATCCCCGTGTGGTGGCGGAATGGAAGAGATGAACATTCCTTCAGTCATATATTATTTTATCCCCGTACGGTGGCGGAACGGAAGAGTTGAGCATTTTCTCAACTGTACATTATTCTATCCCTATATGATGATAAACCTGGAGGGCTGAGTTTTCTCCCATCTAGCAATATGAACGAGCTGGTTGCTCATCTAAAGAAGTTTAACATTTGGCATAGCAGAAGGAAGGCCAGAAAAGATGGTAAGCAAAGAAGGGTAGGGATGAAAGCTCATAATAGATAAGTTCATTACTCGGGAGGAACAACATATTACAACTTCTCTTAAAAGAAGAGAATCACAAAAGGAAGTCCCTGTTCACAGGGGATTACAGTTCTTTATTAGGAGGTACTGAAAGAGCCTCTTTGTGCGGTTTAGGTTGGTGTAGTAGCTGCCGGAGGTAGGATTGTTGTATGAAGATGTGCTTGGATAGAATCTTTTGGGACACTGCCAGTTGTTGGCGTAGGGAGTAGTTGCTGGTGGAAGACTCCCTCAAGCGACGCTGTAGGTACCTAACTTGTTCTTCCAAATTGGCGATGTATCGTTGTTCCTCAGTCTGTTCCTCAGGAGGAGGAGGGTTGTTGTCCTGTTCAGAGGTATGTTCCATGGCGAGGAGAGGGAAAGGAAGAAATGAATATTAAACAAATGGTGGTATGGGGGTTTTTTATAGCGGGGAAAGGAGAATGCACATTGGCTCGCGGAGGAGGTAAAAATAATAAATGCAAATAAAGAAGGGGAAACGTAAAGATTGTTGGTGCAATCGGCCCAGGTCACGATTGACCAGGACTCGAGTTTGACTCGAGTGATGTTGTGACGTGTTTTGATGTTTCGACAAAAACATATGACAATGTAATTGTCATGGTAAGTCCAAGTCTTGAGTTCTTGGCATGGAAAGTCCAAGCATGGTCTTGGCAATGTAAAAGTCCAACATGGGTTGACAAGGGAAAGTCCAAGCATGGTCTTGGCATTTGAGAAGTCCAACATGGGTTGGCAAGGAAAGTCCAAGCATGGTCTTGGCAATGTAAAAGTCCAACATGGGTTGGCAAGGGAAAGTCCAAGCATGGTCTTGGCAGCATAAGTCCAATGGTTGGCGGCGTAAAGTCCAAGCGGAGTCTTGGCGGTGTAAGTCCAATGTGCCTTGGCGGTGTAGACACCGTTAGCATGACATAGCCGATGGAAGCACCTGAAGGCTAGCGCGATGGATGAACAAGTCATGGATGACTTGGAGGGATCCAAGAGGCGTGAGGCTGATGGAGGTGGCTAGAAGGCTTAGGTCTAGGCTAAGGGTGGTCTAGCAAGTATGGGGGAACCATACTTGGGTTAAAACCTCATGTTTGAGGTGTGCCAGTCGACTGGTGTCATGTGGCAGTCGACTGGACCGAGTCAACTAGGGTTTGACTATGGGTTATGGCCTAGCAGTCGACTGCCAGAGGTGGGCAGTCGACTGATGGCTCGAGCAGTCGACTGATCGTGTGATCAGTCGACTGGTGCTCGAGAAATCGGCCACAGAATGGAGTCGAGACTCGACTGGTCGAGTGAGGACTCCATCAGTCGACTGATGGTCACAATCAGTCGACTGATGGTAGATCCGTTGGACTTATCCAGCGTGGATCTAGCCGTTGTCTCACGACAACAGTGGCATCAGTCGACTGATGGTCCTGATTAGTCGACTGATCGACTTTTTCCAGCACAGGTTGAAGCTATAAAAGGAGCTCGTGATGGAGGAAATTGGCATCGGTTCTTGAGGGCTATTGGGGCGATTTGTTGGTGCAAATCAGGTCTCCAAGTGAAAGCAAGCAACCAAGCATTCAAGCAATCAAAACAAGTGTTGTAAAGTCTTTTCTTTACTTGTATTTCGTATTTACACTGTATATTGCTTGTATTCCTTCGTTTATTGTTGTAAATGTTTGTACGGGGTTTCTCCGCCTCCGACTTGTGTCGAGAAGGAGTATTTATCATTAGTGAGTGCGTGTGCATCACTAGGGCTCTTTAGAGCTCGATCCGTGGAGTAGGAACCGTGTGGTTCCAAACCACGTTATATCATTGTGTCAGCTTGTTGTCTATTTCGTTATTGGTTTCATTATCTATATTCCGCTGTGCTAACGAAATTGTAGACACGATCATGATCAAATTCCATCTACGAACGGGAAAACGTTATTCACCCCCTCTAGCCGTTACAATATTCCTAACAAGTGGTATCAGAGCCCGGGGCTCTTCTACGGATTAACAACCCGGAGTCAAGAAGCTAGAGGGAAGAATATGGAATTTGAGGAAAGATTGGGTGACAACGTCAACATCCCACCTTCCTTCAACCGCGAACATTTTGCGTATTGGAAAGGTAGGATGGAATATTTTCTAATGACGAATATAGAAAATTGGTTTGCCGTGACTATAGGTTTTGATGCTCCGAGAGGAGAAAACGGCGAAATCCTCAAGACGAAGAGATAGACCGAGGAGCAACGGGAAAAATTCAAGACAACCGTTAAGGTAACAAAAATGTTGATTGATTTGATACCTAACGATATTTTGTCCAGATTAGGAAGCTATAGGGATGCCAAGGAGTTGTGGAACAAGTTGATTAAGTTCCACGACAATCCCGAATCGGTCCAAGAAGACTTGGAAGAGGAGGAGACCGAAGAAGAATCATCATCATCCTCACAAGAAAGTGAGGAGTCAACTTCCGGGTCGGAAGAGGTGGAGGAAGTGGAAGAAGCATCCACCTCAAGGATTGAGGGGGAGGAGAGAACCTTCATATCGAAACATCGAGAAGAAGAAGCTTCGACATCCGGTCAAGATGAAGAAGCCCAAAGTCCAATTGCGGTCTCCACCACCATCGGTAACTCAAACACCTCAATTCAAAATAAAAATAACATTATGTGTTTTGAGTGTAGGAAATTTGGGCATTATAAGAGTAAGTGCCCAAAGAAAGTCAAGAAAGCTCCTCCGACGCCTAAAAGTCAACAAAAGTCAATGGACGCCGGTTCCCCAAGTATCAAGAGCAAGGAGCACATCATATGCTTCAAATGCAATGCAAAAGGACATTATAGGAATCAATGTCCTAGGGGGAAGAAGAAGACCCAAGAGGGAGCTACACATGTAGGGGGAGCCTCCAAGGCAAACCCTAAGGTAAAATTTATTAATGCACCTTCAATTTCTAGGGATAAGAAGCATGCTAAGAATAATTTTAATTCTCTTGCTATTGTACATGAAAAGCATGCTAGAAATAATAGACATATTTGTTTAGGTGCTAAGAGTGTCCACTTAGGAAACAAGAAGAAATTTGGGACTAATGTCCCTAAAAACAATTTACCCAAGGACAAACCTAGGTCAAATAACTCAAGATCAATTTTACCTAGGGAGACAATTAGAAAGGTGCAAGAGCACCTAGGTGTTAACCCTAAATGGACTAGGCATATGCCTAGAAAGTCCAATGCCCAAGATTTAAATCAAAATTCTAAAATTGGGCAATTAGAACTAGAGAACCAAGCCTTGAGGTCAAGTCTTGAGAAACTTGAAAAGACCCTAAATAAGATACAAAATCAATCTAAAGGGTCTAATGGTCAAATTCCTGGGTCAAGAAGTCAAAGTCAACATCTAGGATCTAAAAGTCAAAAGTCAACCAAGGGCAAGAAAGGTTTGGGTCACAAACCTAAGCCTAAGGTGACTTATCATTGTGTTCCATTTGACTATGGAACACTATCTAGGTCTAGGAAGACCAAGGTCAATAGGGAAGTCATCCCTAGAGTTGACCATGGTGTGTGCCTAGTGGCTAGGGTTTCTAGGAAACCTAGGGAAGCCACTAAGAAGGTTACAAGGGGAGTCACCCCTAGAGTTAACCATGGTAAAACCAAAATGACCAAGGCTTATAAGCCTAGAAGGGTCATTAGGAAGGTATCTAGGGAGGTTATCCCTAAGGAGTACCTAATTAACCCTAGGAGCTCAAATCGATTTTGGGTTCCTAAGAGCGTGATTGATGCACGCTAGATGGGTTAGGGTGTGCCAACCTTAAATGGATGGGTAGTTAACTCAACCATGGCAAAGGTGACACTTTAGGTTATTTTCAAGGTTATGGATACCTTGGAAATAGATTTGAATTATCATCCTAAAAGATTTTAGGGTGTGCCAATATTATTTGAGAAGCTTGATAAAATGGTCAAATTGACACAATTTAGGTTTAGAGGTCGTAGTGTGCCATTTTGGGTGTTTGACACACTTGGGAGAAAAATAGAAATATGGAAAAATATAATTAATTATATGAAATGTCAATAAATATTAAAATTTAGGTATTACTATATCTATATATATTTTATATGCCATGCTTTGTTTGCTATATAACATGCCATGACATCATGCTTATTTTTAATCATTCTATATGTCATGTACATGTTTAGGATTAAGGATTAAATGTCATGTGTTTTTAGATTTCATATTATGCCATGACATCATGATTATGAGCATGTGTTTATCTATATCATCTTTAATGCCATAATCACTCATGCATTTAAGATATTTTGATTGAAATTGATTTAAGGATAATGGCATGACTTGGAGTCCCATTTATAAGGGAATCAAGTAGGGTTGCCTTAGAAAAATGCATGAAACCCTAGATTAAATGAACCAAAACCCACATCTTACATCCAATTGACATGTATGTGTATTTATACACCCTAGATACATGTGAGATGCTAGGATATGAGTTAAGTTCAAGGTGCATAGTTTTTGCATCTAGTTGAACACAAACTCATCTTAACTCAACATGTGGATCATTGGGAAAGCTTGTGTACAAGTCATGTGCATAGAGCCCAAGGAGTATGATCCAAAACAAGGTTTTGAAAATATTTTAAAATTATTTTGAAAAACCTTGGTGAAGTCTATCTTTTGATAGCAATCACCATTGATGAAGTTGATACAAAGTAGGACCAAAACATTGAAAATTTCAATGGTTTTGAACTTTGTGCCAATTTCAGTATTTTATGGGTAAAATAATTTTCAAACATTTTTCACCCATTGTATTGGTTATAGGTATTATACGTATCAAATTTCGTGATTTTTCGATATACGTATAATTATTTATGATTTTCTGAAATTCAACTCTGATAACTGAAATTCGAAAATTTCAGTTATCAATCGACTGCCATTGGTGGAAGTCAACTGATTGAGGTGTCAGTCGACTGATTTCTGAATCACTCGACTGGTAGCCTGATTTCGGGGTAAACAAGGTTGTTTGACCCGATTTCAGCTACGGTTATGGTCCCTAATCACTCCTAACCCTAGGATATGCTTTGGGAAGCATGATGAAGGGTGAAAATCCATTGGATAAGGATTAGGAGAAGTATTTAGGGTTTGTATCAATTTTAAGGTGTTGGAAAGTTCAATGTTGAATTTCTAACCTTAATTTTGATGGTTTAGAGTTCCTATTGACTTAGGGACTTCCCAAGGATATTGTTGGTGCAATGGTCAAGGGGGAGCAAGCCTTTAGGGGGAGGTATCCATCTTGGGATGATGGATGTGTTTTTCTCCTTGAAGAGGAGAAGTTATTGGGAGAATATGACATCAATTGGGAAATTGATGGGACTTTTGAGAGACCCAATTTGGAAATTGGGAGAGTAAATGGGATTGCCTCTCTTGAGTGATATTGGACTTATCACTAGGAAGATGGTAGGCATCCTAAGTATTGTTGGACCAAGGGGGAGATTGTAAGATCTCATTTGGACATGAGACGTTGACCTCCTTGGAGAGAAAACCTTTTTGATGTTAGTCAAAAAGGGGGAGAATGTTTGGGGGAGAACATTTGGAGAGTGTTTTACCAATTTGGGATAATTGGTAAGGGATTTGAGTTAGTGTTCTAACTCAATGATTTGTTTGGTTTTTGTCAAACATCAAAAAGGGGGAGATTGTTGGTGCAATCGGCCCTGGTCACGATTGACTAGGACTCGAGTTTGACTCGAGTGATGTTGTGACGTGTTTTGATGTTTCGACAAAAACATATGACAATGTAATTGTCATGGTAAGTCCAAGTCTTGAGTTCTTGGCATGGAAAGTCCAAGCATGGTCTTGGCAATGTAAAAGTCCAACATGGGTTGGCAAGGGAAATTCCAAGCATGGTCTTGGCATTTGAGAAGTCCAACATGGGTTGGCAAGGAAAGTCCAAGCATGGTCTTGGCAATGTAAAAGTCCAACATGGGTTGGCAAGGGAAAGTCCAAGCATGGTCTTGGCAGCATAAGTCCAATGGTTGGCGGCGTAAAGTCCAAGCGGAGTCTTGGCGGTGTAAGTCCAATGTGCCTTGGCAGTGTAGACACCGTTAGCATGACATAGCCGATGGAAGCACTTGAAGGCTAGCGCGATGGATGAACAAGTCATGGATGACTTGGAGGGATCCAAGAGGCGTGAGGCTGATGGAGGTTGCTAGAAGGCTTAGGTCTAGGCTAAGGGTGGTCTAGCAAGTATGGGGGAACCATACTTGGGTTAAAACCTCATGTTTGAGGTGTGTCGATCGGCCCGGTGCCATGTGGCGATCGGTGGACCGAGTCAACTAGGGTTTGATTTGCGGGTTATGGCCTAGCGATCATTGCGGTGGGCGATCGGTGATGGCTCAATGATCGGCGATCGTGTGATCAGTCGATTGGTGCTCGAGAAATCGGCCACAGAATGGAGTCGAGACTCGACTGGTCGAGTGAGGACTCCATCAGTCGACTGATGCTCACAATCAGTCGACTGATGGTAGATCCGTTGGACTTATCCAGCGTGGATCTAGCCGTTGTCTCACGACAACAGTGGCATCGATCCGATCGATGGTCCCGATCGGATCGTGATTGACTTTTTCCAAATTGAGTTGATAAAAGGAGCTCGTGATGGAGGAAATTGGCATCGGTTCTTGAGGGCTATTGGGGCGATTTGTTGGTGCAAATCAGGTCTCCAAGTGCAAGCAAGCAACCAAGCATTCAAGCAATCAAAACAAGTATTGTAAAGTCTTTTCTTTACTTGTATTTCGTATTTACATTGTATATTGCTTGTATTCCTTCGTTTATTGTTGTAAACGTTTGTACGGGGTTTCTCCGCCTCCGACTTGTGTCGAGAAGGAGTATTTATCATTAGTGAGTGCGTGTGCATCACTAGGGCTCTTTAGAGCTCGATCCGTGGAGTAGGAACCGTGTGGTTCCGAACCACGTTATATCATTGTGTCAGGTTGTTGTCTATTTCGTTATTGGTTTCATTATCTATATTCCGCTGTGCTAACGAAATTGTAGACACGATCACGATCAAATTCCATCTACGAACGGGAAAACGCTATTCACCCCCCTCTAGCCGTTACAATATTCCTAACAAAGATAGTAGGTGAGAGTTGTTGAGTGCAGTAATTCTAAGAAGGATGGTTCGAATTCCAGGGAAGTAGCAAAGGGGAAGTATATTCAGAGAAGGTTGCAGTCCTTTCTGGTGAAAATCACGCTGCATTTACAAGAAAGCGACAAAAATAAGTATCAGTATCCCCATTTCTTTTTATTAACATACTCGACAGTAATTACATTATTTAAGCTAATAGTTATACAAGCTTTTTATGATTATCATTAGTAGGGGAATCATCAAAAGACTCCGCCGGAGGGGAAGGTGCTAAGATGACTCTGTAGAGATCGCATTGGACCGAAGGTGCAGCTGGTGGAGCTTCATCAAAAGGGGGTGGATGAATCCCCACTGGAGGGACTGGAACGAAAGCTAGGGCCGGCGGAAGTGGAGGGAGTTCAGCGGGGGCCCGAGGATCTCCTACAGTGTATTCCCATGTTAGGGGAGGATTCCAAACCCAGTTACAGAATGAAGGGAAGGGAGCTCGGAAGGATCTCCCCGTATTAGGAGCGGGAGCCGTGGTTAATGATGGAGGAAGAAACGGACGAAATGTCGAAGTTACAGTCGATTGTGTCTCAGATTCTTCGGTGTCCTTCGTTACCTAGTCATGCAATTCGAAAGAATCAGAGTCTGAGGAGATCTCGATGGGGTATTCCGCGAAGGCCATGGAGGTGGGATGGAAGGCCGAAGACTCTTGTGGTGACAATTTATAATCGAGGGAGGAAGAACTGCATTCGTCCTCGGAAAGGAAAAGAAGATGGAAGGACTAACACCATAATGGCGTCAGCATAGGAAATCAACGAAACGTCATTTCTGGAACAACCAATTAGCCTGAGAAGATCAAGAGGCAAAAGAAAATTAATTACGGACCGAGCCAAAATTGGTTCGGGCTGGAGGAAGATCACTCCTGGGATGTCCTGAACGGATTCCCGAGCAAGGAATGTCATCACTCATTTAGCATTAGGGAAAGCAGAGAATAGGTAGTAATTTTGAAAAGAGCAAAACCAAAGAGCAGACTTGAGATCCTAGACTCATACAAATACATATATAAGGAGTGGCACAGGGCCGTGCCAATTCAAATATTCTTTAACAACAAAGAAGCAGTCAGTATAAAGATCAAATGTGACAAGTTACAATTCAAAAAGTTCGGGGGGGGGGGGGGGGGGGTTGCATATAGCTAAAGCTATTTTGGGGTTCAAGTAACTGGTGTCCATTCCAGGAGGAGGGTACCCTCGTTTGGCGTTTAAAGCAGAAGATCCATCGAAGCCCAGCATGAATAAGTCTACCCCCTTCTGAATGTATCGCCCCTTCAGATTTTCCTCTTGCTCCTTCAGTTGGGACTAGCAGACAGCTAGTTGAGCTTGACATTCGACTAACTGGATCGCCAAGGCATCTCTTTCTGTTGCTGCTGCCACTGCCCGCTGACCTAGAGAAGATAAAGCTTCAGTATATTCTTGGCGAAACTCTCGTTGTTGCTGGGTCACATAAGACAGGATTTCGGGGAAGGTAGCCACCATGGAGGAGAGTTCTTTGCACTTCTCCAAGCAGGATTTTTGGGTAGCCTCCCATGTATGGTGTTCTTGCTGTAATTGATGGATGGTGGCTGAAGAGTCAGCAACCTGAATATAGGCATTTGCCAGCAGCCTTTTATACCCGTCTAGCTCATGGGTCAGCAGGTCAACCTGCTGAAGTTGGCTAGATTGCAAAAACATTTGGTGCTGGAGGTCTTCATTTTTTCTTTGGAGCTCCTCCTTTTCACTCTAGGCCAGAGCCTGCTGAGTCATGGAATCCTCGCACTGGGTGACCAGATCGGATTCCCTCTGCTCACCTTCTTTCAGCTGCTGTGCGAGTTTCTGTTGGTGAGCCAGAGAAGAAAAATGACGAGTCTCCACATTAGACTGGAACTGGGCTATGTGGGACGTCATCTTGTTATAGGTAGCCGATACCTGAAGACAGAGGCACATATATTACAAATGGTAAACATTGGCGCACACACACACACACACACACACACACACACACACACACACATATATATATTATTAAAGATAAAGAAAAGGAATAGTTACCTCGGCCAAAAGTTTGCCCAGATGGTCGCAGGGGCCCTGCACGCCTGACTGATTGAAGAATTTCACTTCTCCCAAGTGGCGGATCTTGAGAGAAGCTCCCAGAGTGGTTAGGGGAGGATTTGGGAGAGGAAAATCTCTCCCCTTCGGAGGGGGGGAGGGACCCATAATTCGAGAGGGAGCTGGAGAAGGATGTGCTTTGGTGGGAATATTTATAGGGAGAGATTCGGTTGGAGAATGTGTTGGAGAGTCGAGTGGAATGGGGGATGAAATAGGAGAATAAGAAAGAGGCCTTTCCCATTGGGGGGAAGAGGGTGGGACGATTAGTGTGGTATCCCTCACCCTGGGTTCGTATATGACTAAGCATCGATGTTTTTTCAGTTTGGAGGGGGATGACAAAGGAGAGGAATGAGAAGAAGGAGATGCAGGGATGGACGAGGAGATGGGGGCTCCTTCCCCGACAGGGTGCAACCTCTTCCGAGGTGAAGAGGGAGCAACTGCAGATTTGCCTTTACATCGCTTCGTGGAGGTCTTCTTTTTCTTGACTATGATAATCTCCTCACCTTTTACGAAGGCGTCCTGCATTAGATTATCTGCGAAATACATTGTTAAAAAAGGTAGGTTGATCCAAACAGCTGGTTACATCAAAATATGAATAATGTCCTACCTATGGCGACCGGGGAAGTTAAAGGAAAAGGGGATAGCCCGTAGTGACTGAGGAGAGGAGATTTCATCAAATGGTCAGAGCAATAGTAGGATTCTCTCAACACTCTATGAACCTCAGGAAAAGGACATTGGGTCCTCATTTTGCGGAAGGAGGGTAGCTCTGGAAGATCTAACTTCCAGGTAGTTGAATAAGGGAGGGGCGTCGGAAGTTGAGCGAAGAAGTATAGTTCTTCCCATCCTTTGTGAGAAGAGGGCATGTTTACTAAAAATTGGTAGTCCGAATGGCTGGAAAGATATAAAAGACCCTCCTTAGAGGATTTTAATTGAAAGAAGCAGTGGAATAGTTGGGGGGACAAAGGGAGGTCTAGGTGCTGAAATACTATGATGACCCCCGATAAAATGCGGAAGGAATTGGGGGTAAATTGGTTTAGGGACAGTTTATAAAAGTCTAGGATTTCTAGATAGGGAGAAGGCACAGGCAAAAACAAACCATTAAGAAATTGTTCGAAAAAGAAGCAAGTTAGGCTAGATGGAGGACGATGTGGTTGGTAAGCAGTGGTGTTGAAACGACATGACACGGAAGAGTCTATGAATTGGTTCCTAATATTAAAGAAATAGTGTTTGCTATCTAATTGGGTGACGGTGTGCTCATACTAGGGAAGTGAAGGTGGGGTCTTCCGGGCCATAGGTATGGAATGAGGAAGAACACTTACTTGAAGGTTGAAGAAGGAACATTTGCGAAAGAAGGGGCTAGGGTGCTGAAGCACCGCCGAAAAAAACCGCTGGAAAGGAGGGAGGGGAAAAGACTGGATTGTTAGACACGTTAAGTTATGCATAAAAGGAGAGGATGGAGATTTATATAGGGTTTTGGGACTTTTCGACTACCTAGGGGGAAAAGGGAAGTGGGGCCCATAGGCCCATTAAGCCGCTTCAAGCATATGGGGTAAGGCAACGGAAAAAAAGTAAATTTGAATCGGCGAGGAAAGGGTGAGTTAGAGGCCTCATACCTTTAGAAAGTCAAGCTTATGACTTCGCTTGACTATTTTTGGGAGTTGACTAATGATACTGTTGTTACCTTTTTTTTGTGAATAAGGTAAGAAAACTCGCACATAGGGCACTATCCAAACCAAGTAGCCAGTTCAGTGGGGGAGTCTGGGAAGAATGGTTCGGACATGTCAGTTTGGGGGAATTGGAATGGGAGGACAGTTTGAGGTAGTTGGCACGGTGGGGTGATCGTAAAGATTATTCTGGTACAGGACGGACGAGAATCAGCTCGGTCTAGTGGGCCTAATGATGGTTCGGTACGGGAAGAGGGGGAGTTGGTTCGGGCTACTGGGAAGAGCCTAAGGGCTACGCTACACGTGAGCGGTAGGTTTAGGTTAGTTTCGTCGAAGGCAAGTGGCTGAAAGGGATGGGCTAGCATATTTCCTGAAATGTAGATAGGAAGTTGTTACACAACAGAGGAGGGCCCCCACATAATATTCCAAGGAGCCTTCGCTTCTCGTGTCTGTAACAGAATGATTCTCCAGATGGACAAGGTGGTCACGTATACGATGAAGGAGGTTCACGGTGCAACAGCTAGCCAGAGGAAGGAGGATAAAAGGGAGAAGCAGGGCAAGAAAAAAGGGAAGGCATTATTCCAACAAGTGAGAGACGAAGGCACAGTCGGAGGGGGAGAGCAACCACATCGTCGGAGAAGGAGACAAGGAGAGTAGTGAGCTCCATCTTTCTGATATTTTCCTGTGTATTAAGATAATTGTAAGAGGTTTTCTCCTCCACCTCCAGAAGTTCTTTCCGCGAAGGAGGAAGTTTATAGTGAAAGTGCTTTGGCACCGTAGCTCGTGGGAGAGCTCACCCCCGTGGAGTAGGAATCCTTATTCCGAACCACGTTACATCATGTGTCTTTGTTCATTGCTTGTGTGGCGTGCGTTTCTTTTCATATTTCATTTTATTGTTGTGGCCAGAGAGAACCCCCCAAGCTTCCCTCGTGCTCCCCTGCGTTGAAAGGAAGCTCGAGAACCTTTTCCCTGTGACCGCATCAACCTTCCTAAGTTTTTTTTTTTTTTGAAATTTAGAGCCAAACTTGTTCCAGTGGAGGATCAAACCACACTAGCCTGTGAAATGCCACTCCACTTTACCGTTGTATCATACTCCTGGTGGCTCTCATTTATGTCTTTCTTGGTGCAAAAGGTGATGTGCTCATCTTAGGTGCCCCTCATCACCGATCCCACATCTAGATAAAAGGAGGTAAATCACAGTCGAATTTTGGTCGTACCGACACCTGGCACAGTGGAGGGTAGGCAACCTCGTGAACGCGAGGAATTGACTCTTGCTCACTTGATGTAAATGTGCACTATGCTAGCCATCTAGTTTTGTCCTTGGGAGCTAAATTGAAAAAAAATGAAATCAAAGGACTCTTCTCTACCTTTCTTTGGGCCAAGAGATGAAATCCGTCACCCTGATGATCCCTATCGATTGGTCACACAATCATTGTAAGAAAGATAAATCATGAAGAACATTTTATCCAATCAAGAAGTAGTACGGTGGAAGGATAGATACTCTGATCAAATTTTATAATCTCCGAAAATTAATTCTTACTCCCTGAAATAATTTTATTATTTGTGTTAGCCATTTAATCTCTCAGAGAACCTCATCTCTGTCTTTCTTGCAGTGAGTGATGATAGCTAAAATTTATGACTTTGTACCCTTAGGATGTCAGTACCGCACCAGATTAGTAGGTCACACCTTTATGACTTTAATCCAGTTTAACAATCAATGCATACCAAGACTTTGGCTTGGAGGACCGACCTCTAATGAGAGGCCAACAAGTCAATTGCCCCCTTCTGTTAGCTAGGTTTGTGGTGTGATAGAATTCTATTGTCACACCGGAGATTGATGACAAAACTTTTTCTCTCTCGTGAAGTTACTAGACTTGCATATATTAACATATGTTAGAGGGTTCTAGGAGTCATCTGGGTGTGACTCTTCTAATGTTTAAGTCATCGTGAGTGTTATAATGGAAGAAGAAAGCAATCAAAATTGTAGAAGAAAAGGTAAGGTTAAGGTTAGATAAGTTATTAGAGATCTCCTCGTACCACTCCTAATTGTGCATTTATAGAGAATTATGCTCTAAAACCCTACGATTATTGGATTTTGGGATTACGAGTTAGGTCGTGTGCTGGAGGGACATTATTAGACATGCTAACACTTTGATACATAGAGATTTATAGACACTAGTTTTGTTGGAACCGATGAAATCGCTAGAGAAGAAATGAATAATAATTGCGATCAACTTTGATCATCTTTTATTCGTGTTTGTCCACAAAGAATTATAAATAGCAAAAATAATACAAACAAACATAAAAAAAACATAATAAGCATAAAGACATTTCAATTTTATATGATTCAAAATCTTCAATTTTTATTCTATGACCTAAGTCCTAGCATAAATATTACTATACTTTCTCCTTCTCGAACATCTTTCGGAGATGAAAAAATCTCTTACCATCTCATTTTTACATAACAATGAAAGCTACACACAAATATACAATGATATTAATAGATAAACGAAAAGAAATAAGTTTACTCAAATTTTAGTTTTGAGAGCATTGTGATAGCTTTAGAATGTCTTTTGAGGTTTCGGAATGTAGAAAAACTATACTTCAAAACTTTCAAAATTTGATTTCTTCAAATCTCTTCGAAACCCTCTTTTATAGAATTATTGTCGGGCTAATTTTCGTTAATCAGTGGACTACCTTCTTCCATCAATCGAGTACTCCATTGTAGATTTGAACATTACTCTTATCTGTTAGCTCAATGGTTCCATCCACCTTAGCATCAATCAACTGTCTTTCACCATCACTGAACTGATGCCTATTAATCTAATCCTATAGTTAATTTCTAAACTTTATGTTTGCTATAACAGGGTCATTATTTGATTGATTCATTCAATGAGTCGATTAATTATGGTGAGTTTGTTGATGCAATTGGCCTTAGGTCAAGATTAACTAAGCTCGAGTTAGACTCAAGTTGAATTTCGATATTTGACAATATAACTAAAGGTAAAGGATAGTATGAGAGAAATTGTTGATGCAATGAACCTCAGGACAAGGCTGACCAAACGTGAGTGAGGCTCATTGAGTGTCGATATATGGATGACAATATGACTATAGGATGGTATGAGACATCTCTACTCATATGGAGTTTAGCGTGAAGACAAGTATGTCAAGTTTGACCAGATCTTAACGAGTAAAAAATCTAAGTGGGTCAGGAAAGATCGACACTTGGTGATCGAAGTCCAACATAGAGTTGGCAAGTGAGGAAATCCAAGTGGATAAGGGAAGATCAGACACTTGGTGATTGGAAAGTCCAACAGGGGAGTTGGAAAGAGTGAAGTCCAGGTTGGTCAAGGTTGATCGGACACTTGACATGAAAAGGAAAAGTCCAAGCAGGTCAAAGAGGACCGGCTGCTTGGTGTTGAAAAAGTCCAAGCATATCAAAGAAGACCGGATACTTGGTATCGAAAAAGTCCTTGCAGGTCTAGAGACCGAAGACAAGACAAGGAACACCCAAACATGTCAAGGAGGACCAGATGTTTGGTGATAGGAAAGTCCTGACAGATCAAGGTAACTAGATGACTAGACAAGTGTAGTCCTGACAAGTCAAGGTGACTGGATAACTAGGCAAGTGAAATCCTGGTAGGTCAAGGTGACCGGATGACTAGGCAAGTGAAGTCTCTATAGGTCAACGGGTAATCGTGCTTGGAAGATGAAGTCTCGACAGGTGAAGTCTTGGCAAGTCTAGAAGACCATTCTTGGCAGGCGAAGTCTCGATAGGTCAGGAAGATCGAGCTTGGCAAGGAAAGTCTAATAGGTCACGGTTGATTGGATGCTAAGCAATGAAGGTTTTGATAGATCAAGAATGATTGGATGCTAGATGAGAAATGTCCTAATAGGTTAAGGTTAATTGGATACCAAGTAAAGCAAGAGTTGGGTTGAAATTATACTAAAACTAAGGTATCAATCGATTGTTTGTTGAGGATAGTCGACTGGTGACAGTATTCAAGTGAGTTCAACTCGATTGAGTTGTGAGCAGTCGACTGCTGATTTAGGGTAGTCGCTAGTGGGAAGGAGTGCTCGGGCAATGGGAAGTCGTTACTCGGGAATGATAACTCAAGTATGTGCTCAAGCAGTTGACTGGTGGTCTAGACCAGTCGACTAGTCAAGTGCTCAGGCGACAGGAAAGGCGTTCGGGTGTGGGTGCTGAAGCTCGGGCACACACACTGAGGAAGTGGCAGTCGCACTAGGGCTCAAGAGCTCGATGCTTGGGCAGTTGATTGCTATGGTGAAGCAGTCAACTGCCAGTGGGTAGTCTGGATGGTACTCGACCGCGGGTGCTCGGGACAAGCGAGCCTCGATTGAGGATGCTCGGGAAAATGAGAAGTCAGTGCTAGGGAGGATCGCGACTCAACAGTCAACTGCTATGGTGAAGCAGTCGACTAGCGAAGGGAAGAGTCGGGGATCAAGTTCTCGGCCAGCCATAGTGCTTGGGCAAGTTACAACACAACAGTCGACTACTGTGTGTAGAAGCAGTCAATTAGCTTCCATATCAGGCCAACAAAAATCTACCGAATCAATTGGCCAGTTGATTGGTGGTTCAGTAGTCGACTGATGGCATGGAGAGGTCAATTGATCAACTAAAATCCGACGTGGATCGAGCCATTGTGAGGAAATGGTCGAGTGACCATTCGACTGGTGGGAGGAAATTATTCGACGCAAAGCTTATAAAAGGAAGACTTGGTGAAGTTTTAATATGCCAATTTTTGGGATTTTTGAAGGAGAATATTGTTTCATTCCAGTCTTCAAGAGGACTCCAAAGCAACTAAACAAGCGATCAAGTAAAAGCAATCATCGTGCAAAGTGTTTTTTATTTGTATTTAGTTTATTTCTTTACACTTGTTTTGGTTGTTCTTCGCCTTTGGTGTGTTTTCGAGAAGGAGAAAGTTATTGTCACACCCAGGAGGTATACCCTGTCCAACCAACGGATGACACTCCCTTGTGACAATATAAGATACAATCGATATATAGCCAAATAGCCATAACCAACACATCATACATGAAATATATGTAAAACAAAAGCGGAAGACTATCACAATATGAGTTATAAACTCAACACAATGCATACCGGTATAACTGACCACATATAAAAGAAATATTGTAATGAATCCGAAAAGGTAAATGCAAAATCCAAACAAACGACCAATAATACAATTCACCCCATGAATTCAAATTCAAAATATGAAACATACGATAACCAAAAATTGTAACCCTCGGGAGTGGGATGAGATGGAATCAACTGGCAGAGCCCCGAGCATTCCAATGAATCTTCTACCTGCTACCTGGGCGACAAGAAAATCCAGGGTCTGTGATGGTCAGTATAAGATTCAGTAGTAGAGAATAGATAGTGCATGAACAACATATAAGAATTTCAAAAGACACAGTCTCACAAGCAGTAATAAATCATCCATAATGGTCTAGTGATAAACGAATAGGTAGACTAACCTGGACCATCCAATGTAGAATCATGATGATAATCAAATGTTATATACCAACCTGATCCATCCAATGTAGTATCATAATAATAATCAAATATATATAACCAACCTAATCCATGAGGTATAATAAATAAACCTAACAAGGATCCACACCGATCATACCCATAACCAAATGCTCCACATACAACAATATAGAACATGCAAATGGTATGTATGATGATGTACAATCATATGCAACATAACACAAGCATATACAATATGCATCAACATAAATATACGCCTCCATGGCTATGCATATGCAGGGTCACTGCTTGCACACTTCGCTACCACGCCCCCATGTGGCATGAGTGAACAAAATATGACAACTGTCCCAACTCTAGCTACCACTACTCTCGAGTGGCTGAATGGGCAATATGAGTAAGTAACTATCTAGCCACATATGAGAGGTCCCTGCTGTAAGCAACTCCAGCTACCACTATCCACGAGTGGTTGAGTGCTACACGATAGGACAAGCTTCACGCCACTCCAGCTACCACTATTGCTCAGTGGCCGAATGCTATAGATTTCGCTGCATCCGAGGGACCGCCGAACGAACAACATTTGAGTGAAGCTAAGGAAGTAGACTTCAGGGTGAGACACGAAGGATGACATTGCGAAGCTGTATGCTTGGTGCATTCGAGGGACGCGGCCGGACGAAGAAAACTTCGACGTGGGACTTCAAGGGAGATGAGAGAATGAGTGAAGTGTAACATAGCTCATAGGTGAACTTGGCTGAATGACTAGTCAAGAGTCAGATGCTCAACCGAGTGGGTTGAGATTTACCCGACAAGTCAGATGCTCAAACTAGGGTTTGAGATTTTACCCGACGTATGATTAAGTCGGACACTCAAACATTAGTTTGAGATTTTACCCGACGAATGGTATTGTCGGATGCTCAACCAAGTGGGTTGAGGTTTTACCCGACCATTGAAAATAAGCCATTTGTTTGAAGTTTACCCGACATCAATCGACTACCAAGTATTGGTAGTCGAACTGCTCCAAGTCGACTTGAGTTTGACTAGTGTTTGGCTGATTTGCCCGAACAGCAGTCGACTACAAAAGGTGGCAGTCGACTGCCGAAAGTAGCGCAGACATAGAATGCTTCATAGTCGACCGATCAGTCGGCTATGAAGTAATCAGTTGAACTGATGAGATCGCTAGTCGACTGCCAAGTTGACCGTTGGATGGTGATGACTGCGATTCAGACGACGTCAGAAGCTGTTGCAAAGGTGGTAGTCGACTGCTGGCATACAACAGTCGACTGTTGTATGCCTAACGGGAAGATTTCCATTCTCTCTATAAAAAAAAAGGGTGTGGGCTTTGGGGAGGTTAATCTTCATGCTCCTAAGTATTCCCTAAGTTCTCCACATGTTCCCAACTCCTTCTCCTTGCATCTATTTCAATTCTATTGTAAGAATGAGTGTATTGTTGTAAGAAAGGTTACCTCCACCTTGCTTGGGCAAAATGAGAGACTAGTGAAGGTTTAGGAGTGATTCACCTGGGACGAATCGGTCGTGGATTAGCGGCAAGGGTCGTGAACTACGTTACATACTTGTGTTCAAGTTTGCATCTTCTTCCTTCTTGTGTTTTGTCTTAATTTTTTTATTTATCTCTATATTTATGCTGTGCTAACTTTACTTAGACAATCACGACGTGAACGAACACCATCATCTATCAAATTGGGCTATTCACCCCCCTCTAGTCGGCCACCAATCCTCCAACAAGTGGTATCAAAGCGAGGAGTTTATCGCGGACACATTGCCAACACAAGAACGACAAGATAGCCGTCTCCAACATTCATTCACCCAAGTTCGAGGGTGACTTCACATGGTGGAAGAAAAGAATGAAAGTATTCTTTGAAATAGACTTTGATATAATGGTTATTATGGAATCCGATTTCGATGTACCTAGGGATAAAGAGGGTGAACCAATTGAAAAGTCAAGATGGACAAAGAAGCAACGAGAGGAGCATCTTGCAAACTCAAAGGCTAAGCATCATCTATACAACATGCTCCCTCAACAAGAAATCAATCGAATTGGGGAGTGTGCTAGTGCCAAGGAGACGTGGGAGAAGCTAGTGGAGCTTCATGAAGGCACATCCGAAGCCAAGCTAGCAAGAAGAGACCTCCTCCGATCGCAATTAAGCAATATCAAACTAGATAAAGGAGAGAAAGTATTATCTCTTCATTCACGCTTTAAAGAAATTATTAATGGTCTAACAAGTGTAGGGGAGAAGCTCTCCAATAGAGATATGATCATGAAGGTCATAGATGCATTTCCCCGATCATCTAAGTGGAGCTTCATGGTGGACTCATTTTATATCTCCAAGAATCTAGAGGTAAGTACTCTAGAAGAATTCTTTTCAACTATAGAGTTACATGAGACTAGGCTTGAAGGCATAGTTGAAGAATCAAGCACAAAGCCAAGGGGATTAACACTAGTAGCCGACAAAGGGAAGAAGAAGAAGAAGGAGACTCCACCTTCCTCATCAAATGAAGAATACTCCTCCTCCATGAATAGCAATGAAGAAGCATATATAGTAAGGAAGGTAAGAAGTGCTTTAAAGAATTTTAGATTTAATAAATCTCATGATAGGGGAAGAAGGCATAGGAGAGTCATATGCTATAATTACCAAGGAGAGGGACACATAAGGGATGATCGTCCTCTCTTGAACAAAAGCAAGGAAGAAAGGAGAAGGAAAGAAGGCAAGAAGAAGGGAGGCAAGAAGTAGGATGAAGAAAAGAAATCCAAGGAAAAAGAAAAGGGGAAGATGCATAATCTTAAAGCAGTGACGTGGGATGATCAATCATCCTCATCGGAGGAAGAACAAGCATTCACAAGTCTTGCACTTATGGCGATAGAAGACTTGGACTCCACCTCCTCCAAAAAAGAAGAAACAAACTCAAGTGAGGAGAGCTCAAGTGTAGGGGGAGCATCCTCATCGGAATTGGAGGAAGAATATATGGTAAATATAGTAAGAAATCTTCCTACTCAAGAAATTGTTTCTATGATTTCTAGTTTTACTAGAGATTTATTTAGGAGTAAGAAGGAAAATAAATGCATGCTTGATGATATTAGGAAATTAGAAGAAAAGCTAGAAAATGTATGTTTAAATGTTAATGATAATGCTTCTTCTTCTAAGACTAGTGATGCATGCTTAGTAGAAGAAAATAAGGCCTTAAGGAAAAAGATAGATTATTTAACTAAGGTCCTAGAAAAAATTCACTATTGGCTCCAACACATTGAACATGATTATTGGGAGCCAAAGGGCAAGCTTT
The DNA here is from genome assembly GCA_025175895.1 of Wurfbainia villosa. Classification (NCBI taxonomy): domain Eukaryota; kingdom Viridiplantae; phylum Streptophyta; class Magnoliopsida; order Zingiberales; family Zingiberaceae; genus Wurfbainia; species Wurfbainia villosa. Next base: position 4,364,256 of record CM045992.1, read on the forward strand.
AACAAGAAAGACCTAGGTTATAAGGGAACCAAGAATGAAAAGGTCTATCATTGCCTAATTGTTAGGGGTCAAGCCAAAAGAACTACAATGGTAGCTAGAAAATGGATCCCAAAGGAATACTTGGTGAACCCCATAGGAAAGAATTTGTATTGGTTTCCCAAGTCAATCCTCAAGGGTTAGAGGAACTTAGAATAGTCAACCATAAGTGGACTTAATTTATATCATGATAAATGGTTGACTTAGGATGATGTGGGTAGTGATATTTGAATTATGAGCATGATGGATGATGTGAGTATAATGTTTAAATCATGATACTTGATATACTTGATATACATGTTGATAATCATGAATCATGATTTGGATGGTAGTGTTGGGTGATGATAATGCGTGACCTATGAATTGAATGATATACTTGATTTATCATGATGTGTAGTTAAGGATAATACTTGACTTCATGGTCATGCTTGTTGATACTTAGCCTTGATAGAAATTGCATGAAATTGATGGTTAAGTACAATACTTTAGGTACATCTCACACTCACTATAGGTTAACTTGATTGAAAACATAGTATGAGTGAGATGTTAGGTGGATACAAATGATCCACTAATGCTTATGACATTTAGATGGTCATTTACAAGTATCATGATAGCAATAATAGACCAATCATGGGGAAAACATATGTTTAATTCATAGACATATTGCCCAAAAATCATGGTTGGATATTTCAAATGTTTTCAAAATCATTTCTTGTTTTATAATCTGTGTATTCATATTTTAAATCATTTCAAGGTAAAACTAGTTCTTAAAGTTGATACATGATTGAAGGTTTTTGCAACTTTTGAGTTTTTGTCAAATGATTTAAAATTGAATGAATTTTCATGAAAAATTATTTTTTATTGATAAAGAAACTTACAAGAAATGTGTTTTCAAAATGTTACGATTTTTCAAAATTTCTAGAATTTTTAATGAATTTCTGAATTTCGGTCCAAAATTTAAAAAATTGGTTTTACTTGTGCCAGTCGACTGCCATTTTGATGGTAGTCGACTGATGACTATGCATGAGCACAATAACATGTTTTGACAGGTTTTGAGGCTGATTTTGGTAATTTTCTTCCTTTAGACCTTGATGCCATATTATATAACATATTTTAGTGTTTTTGATGGTGTCAAAGGGGGAGAAAATGTGGATTTAAGTTAATCATGCTAGGGGGAGAATTAGCACGTGTTAAGGGGGAGTTGCATGTATTTAGGGGGAGTGTTTGATACTCATTATGTTTACATGCTTTCCTTGCCTTATTGTATTTTGTTAATAGTTTACCTAACTTAAACATGGTTGTCACACATCATAAAGGGAGAGATTATTAGGGCAATCAACCCAAGTATGGTTTAAGGTTTTTATGTGTGGAAAAGGTTTAAGTTAGGATGTTTATGTGATTTGATATGTGTATTGAAGTCGTACAGGACTTAGTAATTCACACATGTGTTGGCTTGACGAAAGCATTGGTGGGTTCACCATCTCATGGCTCGGGTTTTTGAGTCGGTGAAGGACGACATTGCGAAGTCGTGCACTTGGTTCATCCGAGGGACCGTCGAACGAGCACCATTGGAGTGAAGCCAAGGAAGTAGACTTCAGGGCGAGATGCGAAGGATGATATTGCGAAGCCGTGCGCTTGGTGCATCCGTGGGATGTGGCCGAACGAAGAGAACTTCGATGAGGGACTTCAAGGGAGATGAGAGAATGAGCAAAGTGTAATGTAGCTCATAGGTGAACTTGGCCGAATGGCTAAGTCAAGAGTCGGATGCTCAACCAAGTGGTTTGAGGTTTACCCGACAAGTCGGATGCTCAAACTAGGGTTTGAGGTTTTACCCGACGTATGATTAAGTCAGACGCTCAAACATTAGTTTAAAGTTTTACTCGATGAATGGGAGTGTCGGATGCTCAACCGAGTGGGTTGAGGTTTTACCCGACCGTCGGATGCTCAAATAAGCCATTTGTTTGAGGTTTACCCAACATCAGTCGACTGCTCCAAGTCGACTTAAGTTCGACTGGTGTTTGGCTGATTTGCTCGAACAGTAGTCGATTGTCGAAAGTAGCACGGGCACAGAACGCTACATAGCCGATCGATCAGTCGACTATGAGGTGATTAGTCGAACTGATGAGATCGCTAGTCAACTGCCAAGCCGACCATTGGATGGTGACGATTGCGATTCAAATGGCGTCAGAAGCCGTTGCTAAGGTGGCAGTCGACTGTTGCATGCCCAACGCGAAGATTTCCATTCTCTCTATAAAAAGAGAGGGTGTAGGCTTTGGGGAGGTAAATCTTCATGCTCCTAGTGCTCCCTAAGTGCTCCACACGTTCCCAACTCCTCCTTGCATCTATTTCAATTCTATTGTAAAAAGGAGTGTATTATTGTAAGAAGGGCTACCTCCACCTTGCTTGGGCAAAAGGAGAGACTAGTGAAGGTTTAAGAGTGATTCACCTGAGACGAATCGGTCGTGGATTAGCGGCAAGGGTCGTAAACCACGTTACATACTTGTGTTCGAGTTTGCATCTTCTTCCTTCTTGTGTTGTCTTAATTATTTTATTTAGCTCTATATTTCCGCTGCACTAACTTTACTTAGACAATCAAGATGCGAACGAACGCCATCATCCATCAAATTGGGCTATTCGCCCCCCTCTAGTCGGCCACCGATCCTCCAACACGACATGCACTCCACTTCACAGGGAGTCATACACAACAACCATATACCCATATCATGCTAGGACCTCCAATCCGTAAATAAAACTCCACTGACGACTGACCCAACCATCCACGGTAGTCATGGATGACAGGAGATACTCAATGCGAGGTCATATGATAAGATATCCACGTCTATAGTAATAACCATCACCAACTCTTGTGTTATACCATGATGACCAAACCAAGGTCTATAACTATATCCAGCTACATGCACTTATGCAACATAATGCATATATTAATCGAATCCACATGACTAACCTACACAATAATGATGCAACAACAACAGTATCACAGGTAGAAATATTATTCACAATAGAACAACGAGACTGTATAGATATCGAATAGAGCATCTCAAAGTTCAACGGCTAAATATCAAGCACAAGAGTAAATAAGAGTGGAGTCAAGGTAATGCTATAATCATCATCATAAAATTTCATACACCAGAATCAACAATCTACCTAACCATGGTAGGAATTACCCACCTGATATGTAGGCAACCAATTGTCTTCGCGTCCAAAATCTGTCTCGAATCAAGGTCCTGCACACAACATAAAATACAATTAAGTTTTATTGTACATTGAATGATCAAATCGAAGCATACATCGATTTCGTATTCTGATCAACTAAATGAGTATTAACTAAAGTTTCATTCACCTATCCTACATACACCCGGCTATATTAATAACATCAACAAGATTAATTGGAAATTCCAACCCTTAATCCCAACACTTAAATCAACATCTCTCCATATGGCATATAACTCCAACATCAACACAATCACTATAACAATAAATCCAGATCCCAACTATATCACCTTAAACACATCCAAATTCACCTACCTCACTATTCCAATTCAGATCCAGCTTTTGCCCAAACCATCAATGCCGATTCACACATAGTTGAGCTCTCAAGTTCACTGTCCATCCACACACCATAACCATTATGAACATCCCAATCAACAACTATCGAAATCAACTAGATCAATAAGGAAATAATTAAATAACACCCTAAATCAAAGCTGTAACAACAGCTTACCTTACCTCGTCTCCACTACTCATAGCTGCACTACCACCCAACAATGAAGGATTGCAACCTAGAGTAGAGATTGTAACCTAGATTAGGAATCACTTCAGAACAATCCATGTTGATGAATCGAAATCTGACAGAACCATAGGTTAACACCAAACTTACCTCAAGTTGATTGATAGCTCTGATACTCACTGCCACCGATCCCCCTTGAAACCAAGAATCAGAAATGTAGATCGTTACTTCACTTTTGAAGTTGCTGAGGAGTTGAGCGCTTGCTAGCTTCCCCCTTGATGTCAAAACCAGCTCACAGAACTCCAATAAAAATCCCGATAGCAGTTGGTCAAAATGATGATTGCGAATAGAGGAAACAAAATCCAATCAACAAAAGAAAAAATAGAGGACTAAGCCAAGGAGAAGTAGCGATACTGGCGATGCTCAACTGTGGCATCAATGGCACCGATCTAAGCTCCCCTCGTCGTCGGTGAAGAGAAGTAGGTAGAAACTCCCTACCACAGTCACAACTCCATCGATTTGAGCTCGTCGACTAGGAAGTTGGATGGCCAACTTCTCCTCTCAATGGCTTGATGGTCTTGAGTCGGCGAGGATCTCAACCAAGCAATCCACACCGCAGATCGAAGAAATGGAAGGAAAGAAGAAGAGAGATCGGCAATGAGAAGGACAGAAATTGCGATGGGGAAGAAATGAGGAATGCGGCAAGCGGATTGGGTTTGGGGTTTTAAAGGCCGACCGAATGGGTTTAGCTAGCCTAGGTTTAAATTTAAGCTAACCTAGGTTAACCCAATCACTCATTTAAAGCATAATAAATTTCCTAAGTACATCACTATTATTCTTTAGTGAATTATTTGTCGTGTTTTACATTCTCCCCCACTTAATAAAATTTGGTCCCCAAATTTTGTACTCAAGTTCAACAAGTAAGCTTGGATATTATCTGTCAGCTCTTAACATACCTTCCAAAGTCTAATGAACAATCCTTGATTTTTGGGTGTGTAGACAACACCTCTCCTAACGGTAGAGATACTGCTAATTCACACGATCCAAATGTAGAGCTTCTCCTAATCTTATCTCCAAAATATTCTAGATATAAGAGAATGTGAACTACTACTATCCATCAAAGTATCGACATATATAACATAGACTAAAATCCTACCTCGAATGACCGCTCCATCGGTCCACTGCGCCTCCTCTCGGGTAGTAGTGAAAATGCATCCAAGCTCCGCACTAGGTGGTTGTGTCCCCGGATGAGAAGTAGGGTGCCTCCATTCAAGTTGAATCTGGCTCTGAGATACTGATATCGATTGTTGAATTTGGTCTGGCAGCAAAACATACACATGAGAACCTGTCGGTTGATACTGCTGTGTAGGAACCCCCGAGTAGTATGTCACTAGAGCTGTAGAAGGCTGAATAACCACTGGCATCGTGGTACACTAGTATAGCTATGCCTGAGGAGGTAATTGTTGGTGCAATAATGCCCCAAGCATTTATATATATTTTGATGTTTGGATAATCATCTAAGTTAGGCAATGTTTTGTAATCTAATTGTATACATGTTTAAGTGACAGAAAAATCCAAGTATGAAGACTTGGTAAAAGACAAGTCCAAGTGTGATCTTGGCAAAGAGAAGTCAAGGAAAGGTCTTGGCAACATAAGTCCAAGCATGTAGTCTTGGCGGCGTAAAGTCCAAGCAGTCCTTGGAAAAGGAAGACCAAAGGAAAGTCTTGGCGGCATAAGTCCAAGCATGTAGTCTTGGCGGCGTAAAGTCCAAGCGTACTTTGGCAAAGAAGAAACCCAAAGCATGACGAAACCGAAGGAAGCTTTTGAAGGCAAGCGCATGGATGGAGTCGTGGACTCAGAGAAATCCTAGAGGCGCAAGGCTGATGGAGAAGCTAGAAGGTTAAGTCTAGGCTTAGGTTATATTTTCAAGTATGAATTAGTCATACTTGGAGTGTGCCAGTCGACTGGAACATGGTATCGGTCGAACTGGCCCTTAACATATAGCATTAGAGTTTGGAAGGATGTTATCGGATCGGGGGTTATCCTAGGCCCCGGTGACAGATCGAGCTGACAATCGACTACGACTCGATCGCAAAGATACGCCGGTGGCCGATCGCCACAAGCGCAATGATCGCACAATCGGCGTAGCCGATCGCTGGCCGGTATTTAGCAAGATCACCGAATCGCCATCGCTGGCGGGGCCGATCGATAGTCTTCCCGTTGGCGATGACGATGGCAAATCCCGCGAATCCGGCTGTTCAGAAGCCGTTAGAATCGGCGGATGAAAGTCATGATCGATAGACCTCAACGGAAAAAGAGGCTCTTTCCTATAAAAAGAGCCTAAGGGGAGCAAGAAGAGCCTAATGCATATATTCTGATCTTTCTTCTAAGCTCCTACAAGTTTTCCAAGCTTTCTAAGTGTATTAATCTCCTTTCTCCTCTCAAATCTTCATTGTCATCTTTTGTAAGAAGGGGAGGTCTTTGTAAAGAGAAAGCTTCTTAGTGAAATTGCTTGGGTTGATCCACCTTAAGGATCGCCGTGGAGTAGGAGCGTTATCTCCGAACCACGTAAAGGCTTTGTTAGCATTGTTTTTTGGTTTTACATATATTACTTGTGTTTGCTTCCGCTAATTATTTTTGTAGAAACGAAAAGAGCTATTCACCCCCCCCCTCTAGCTTTCAAACGATTCCTAACAAGTGGTATCAGAGCCCGGATCGCATCGGAAGATCTAGCAATCAACCGGAGCAAAGATGGCATTTCAAGAGGGGTATAGCACGGCGAGGCCTCCGTTCTTCGACGGCAACGATTTTGGATATTGGAAAGGTATGATGGAGTATTATTTAATGAATGATATTGAAAATTGGTTTAGTATTGTAGATGGTTTTGAGAAGCCGGTCGACGAATTCGGAGCACCACTACCGACAAGAGAGATGGCCAAGAAAGCACAAGCGAATGCAAAAGCAATGACCACACTTCAATGTGGTCTATCCAAGGAGCAACTATCTAAGGTCGGGCCATTCAACTCCGCAAAAGAGCTTTGGGAGAAGCTCATCGAACTCAACGAAGGATCCAAAGAGACAAGAAGGGCCAAGAGGGATCTTTTGATTGGCCAACTCCAAAGCTTCACTATGAAGACAAATGAAACGGTGAGCCAAATGCACGGGCGCTTCAAGGAGGTAGTCAACGGACTACACGTTATAGGTGAAAAGGTCGACAACCGAGACCTTGTGAGGTATGTACTACAAGCCTTCCCTAGGACCACCTTATGGGCCTCAATGGTAGATGCCTATAAGGTCTCTAGGGATCTTTCATTAGTTAAATTAGATGAGTTATTTTGTGAATTTCAATTGCATGAACAAGCTAACGCTTCATCCAAAGAGAAGGATATAGCTCTTGTTGTAGGAAAGAAGGAGAAGAAGAAAAAGGAAAAGAAGGAGGTGTCTTCCTCATCCGAATCCGAGGAGGACTCATCAAGTAGTGAGGATGAGTTGTCGGCAAGTGAGGTAGCACACTACGTCAAAAAATTTGGTGGGAAGTCAAGAAGGCTCACCAAGAAAGATGTGAAGAGGATGTTTCAATCCTCAAGAGGTAAATCTTCTAACAATTCAAATTCTATTTCTAACGTGATGTGTTTTGGTTGCAACAAGAAAGGGCATATAAAGCCCAATTGCCCGAAACTAAAGAAAAAGGAGGAGAAGGATAAGAAGAAGAAGGAAAAGAAGAAGAAGGAGGCGATGATGGCACAAACGTGGGACACTCTAAGTATGGAGGAGTCTACCGACAATGAAGAAGTTTGCCATTCAACCCGGAACTTAGCCCTCATGGCATTGGAAGAAACCGGAAGCTCAAGCGAGGAGTCTTCTTCCTCTTCAAGTGATGAATCATCATCAAGTGATGATGATGAGGTAAATGACTCACCCAAAGTAGATTTACTTTATAAGACTATTGCATGTTTACAAAATGCTCTAAATAGATCAAAAACTAGGATTAAGGATCTAAAATTAGAAATCAAATCATTTAAGAATATAGATGCATCATGTGATAAACCATCTAGTGATGATGATTGTACTCTTAGGGATGAAAATGATGAGTTAAGAAAAGAAATAAGTAAATTAAGAACATGCCTAGAAAAGTTCACTAATGGTTCCAAATATCTAGATATGATTATTAAGGATCAAAGGGCAATTTATAATAAGGCCGGTTTAGGATATAGACCTAAGAAGAAAGAGGTAGCATTTGCATCCCTAGTTAGTAGAAAATCCATGATTAAAAGCAAGGGGAAAAAGGCATGGGTACCAAAGAAATTTATAACTAATCCTAGTGGTCCTAAGATTTGGGTACCTAAGGATTGTGTTTTTCATGTGACATAGGTAGAAGATCCAAGCTTGTGGATAGTTGATAGTGGGTGCTCAAAGCATATGACCGGGGATGAGAGAAAATTCTCCACTATCAACCACACTAGCCAAGGAAAAGTGTCTTTTGGTAATAGCGGCAAACTTAAAATTTTAGGAAAGGGCACCATTGAGGTATCTCCCAATCTTGCTATTCATAAAGTTCTATTAGTTAAAAATATGAAATTTAACTTACTTAGTGTAAGCCAATTATGTGATGCAAATTTTGATGTTCAGTTTGATTCCTCAAAATGCTTTATAAGACACAAAACTATAAATGATTGCATGTTAGTAGGCTTTAGAAAATCAAATATATATTATGTTGATTTATCTTATGCTACTAATCCTTCCACTAAGTGTCTTATTGCAAAAGAGGAAGAAAGTTGGCTTTGGCATAGGAGACTAGGTCACATAAACATGAAGAATATAGCCAAAATAGCAAAATTGAAGCTAGTCAAAGGATTGCCTAGAGTCAAATATCTCAAGGACAAGATGTGTGATGCTTGTCAAGAAAGGAAACAATCAAAAACATCACACAAAGGTAAAAATTTACTTAGTACCGCTTTACCATTAGAATTGCTACATATGGATTTATTTGATTGTCATAGTACCCCATCTATAATTGGTAGTAAATATTGCTTGGTAATAGTAGATGATTTTTCTAGGTTTACTTGGGTGTTTTTCTTGAAAAATAAGGATGAAACCTTAGAAATAATAATAGGATTTAGCAAAAGAGTAGAAAATGAAAGAAAACTCAAAATCAACCGGATCCGTAGTGATCATGGTGGAGAGTTTGAGAATTCTAACTTTTCAACTTTTTGCTTAGAACAAGGGTACAAGCACGAATTTTCTTGTCCTAGAACACCCCAACAAAATGGGGTTGTGGAAAGAAAAAATCGTGTCCTACAAGAAGCGGCTAGGACAATGCTTAATGCATATTCCTTACCTAGCTACTTGTGGCGAAGCGTTAATACCTTGCTATATCCAAAATAGGGTATTAATTCATAGGTTTTTAGGAAAAACTCCATTTGAATTGTGGAATGGTACAATTCCAACAATTCATTATTTTAAGGTCTTTGGATGTAAAGTCTATATCTTAAATACCAAAGACAACCTAAGTAAATTTGAGTCCAAAGCATATGAGAGAATCCTAGTTGGATACTCATCCACTAGTGTAGGATATAGAGTCTACAATAAAAGGACTCAAAAGATTGAAGAATCTTCAAATGTTCAATTTGATGAAACTTCAAATACATACCCTAGAAAAATCCCCTATTGATGATGACATAAATAATGAAAATCAAGAAATTACCAAACAATTTCAAGATTTAAACTTAGGGGGTAATAATCAAGGGGGAGGATTGGATCAAGGGGAAGTAAGGGATGATTCCGATAATGAACATAGAATTGAAGTAGATCATGATCAAACTCAACTTGATACACCTCCTAGAACCATAAGAGTTCATCAAAGTCACCCATTAGATCAAATTGTGGGTGAATTATCTCAAGAAGTTAGGACTAGGTCATTCCATAGGGACCCCACTAGTCATATAGCTCTAATTTCTCAAATTGAGCCCAAAAACATTAAAGATGCATTACTTGATCCGGATTGGATCTTAGCAATGCAAGATGAATTGGCTCAATTTGATAGGAGTCAAGTGTGGGAGTTAGTTCCTAGACCAAGTGAAAACACTATTATTACTACAAGATGGGTTTTTAGGAACAAACTAGATGACCAAGGGAATATCACTAGAAATAAAGCACGATTAGTTGCAAGGGGTTTTAATCAAGTTGAAGGACTTGATTATGATGAAACATATGCCCCGGTTGCTAGATTAGAGTCCATTAGAATACTTTTAGCATATGCCTCCTATATGGGTTTCAAACTCCATCAAATGGATGTCAAATCGGCATTCCTAAATGGGTTTATTAAGGAAGAGGTGTATGTAGAACAACCTCCCGGGTTTGAAAATATGGACTACCCAAACCATGTATACAAACTTAGGAAAGCCTTATATGGTTTGAAACAAGCTCCCCGGGCTTGGTATGAAAGATTGTCAACCTTCCTAATCTCCAAGGATTTCAGAAGGGGTAGTATAGATCAAACTCTCTTTATAAAGTCAACATCTAAGGACATTTTTGTAGCCCAAGTGTATGTTGATGACATTATCTTTGGGTCAACAAATGATGAGCTTCTTGAAGACTTTATTAAAAATATGGAAAAAGAGTTTGAAATGAGTCTAGTTGGCGAATTAAATTTCTTCCTAGGTTTGCAAGTTAAACAAACTAGTGAAGGAATTTACATTTATCAAACCAAATATGCTAAGGAAATGATTAAGAAATTTGGTTTAGAAAATGCTAAGGTAGTGTCAACTCCAATGGCAACCAATACCAAAATAGATAGTGATAGTGAAGGAAAACAAATAGATCTTACCCTTTATAGGAGCATGATTGGTAGCCTCTTGTATTTAACCGCTAGTAGACCCGACATATTATTTGCGGTTGGTATGTGTGCTAGATATCAATCATGTGCTAAGGAATCTCATTTAGTTGCCGTTAAAAGAATTTTAAGATATGTCAAGGGCACACTAAATGTAGGTCTATGGTACCCTAGGACTAGGTCATTTGAATTACTTGGGTATACCGATTCCGATTATGCCGGGTGCAAATTGGATAGGAAAAGTACTAGTGGTGGATGCCAATTTCTTGGGTCCTCCCTAGTTAGTTGGAGTAGTAGGAAGCAACATTGTGTTGCTTTATCAACCACCGAAGCCGAATATGTTGCTATGGGTGGTTGTGTAGCTCAACTATTATGGATGAAACATACCTTAGAAGATTATGAGCTAACTTACTCCAACATGGAAGTACTTTGTGATAATGTGAGCACCATTAACTTGACCAAAAATCCGGTGCATCACTCTAGGACCAAGCACATTGAAGTGAAATATCACTTCATTAGAGACCATGTGGCTAAAGGGGACATTGAGCTTAATTACATTGAATCTAAGTCCAACCTAGCCGACATCTTTACCAAGCCTCTCCCCAAACTAGAATTTTCATCACTTAGGAGAGAACTTGGGATTTGCTTTGTAGAATAGAAGTGTAGTTTTGCATGATTCTATAGAAATACTAAGATTTATACCTTTAACCATCTCACAAAACACTTAGGAAACCATGATTTTTGTATTGAGCCACCTAGACAACATGTGAGATGTTAGGAAGATGCACTTGGTTCATCATGCTTGTTATGATGCATTACTATGAACCAAAGTGTCATCTAGAAACATTAATCCTTCATTGGACCAATCATTGGGAAGGCCTATGTACGATTAATGTGCATATAGCTCCAAGAATATGGTTGGAAATGTCAAATAAAATAAAATATAAACTATGTCTATCAAACCTTGAGAAACAATTTCCTATTGATAAGCCAAAGTGATACAAAGTTTTGCAAAAATATCATAACTTTTGCAAAATCTCAAGATTGTGTCAATATCAAAATCTAGAGGTAATATACTTTTAAAATAATTTTTCCTTGATAGGAAATGATCTAACAATATTACCCACGAAATTTCGTGATTTTTTTTATCTTTATTGAATTAATTATGAATTCTTAAATATGGCCAAAAAGGCTATCAGACTGATATCAGTCGACTGGTACCTAATGCCAGTTCGACTGATACGCCAATATCGAACCGGCTTACCATCGTTCGTTATCGCCGATCGCCATTTATGGCGTCGGATCGACGCGCATGTGAAATGGTTCGTATCGCGATCGTCGGCCGATCGATAACCATCCCACCGATCATTATGGCGCCGATGATCGACGCATTAATCGCTCGATGCGATCGCCATTTCTCTCTTCTTTTCCTCTTCCGACGACCGTCAACCGCACCTCTTAGCCGTTCTCCTTTGTTTTCCGGCGACTTCATCGACACGTGATCCCATTTAGAGTGCTCTCCAACTAGATGACCTTCTCGAGTAACTCCGTTCGCTCTAGGGTCCAGTCACTCGGCTAGGGTTTCGTGGTCCCACCATGCCGCCTAGGTATATTTTCATTCATGATCAATGTTTTGTTTTGTTCCTATGATTGTATTTCACTAACCCATGCTTATCTTGTTGTCTCTGTTCATGCATCATCAACCTACATTGTGCATTTTTTGTTGTCTTTTCGCCCATTTAGAATTAAGCACGTTGCTACTAAGCGCACCCGGGCACCTCCGACCAATGAGGGCCCGTCAAACCCTCAACCCTCTGTTGATCCTCGATTTCCAAATTCCGCCCTTGAAAGTGCTTTTCATAAAAACAAATTCCAACTTATTCCACCTAGGTCAATGGATTCCAAGTTTCTTAAAGACTACTGTTTCGACATTGTTCAAATCATCCAACATTACAACCTTGAGTCTTTAGTTTTCTGTGAACATCACGTAAATATCACCCTCCTCTCTGAATTTTTCAACAACCTACGACCGGTTGGAGATGGGATGAGATACCGGACTCGCGTTGCTCAGCGCGATCTGGATTTCAGTCCCCAGATCTGGACCGATTTTCTCGGATGTCTTCCTTCCGAGAGTGATTTCACTCTATATCCATCTTGGAGTGAACCTCTTCCATCTCCCTTTGAGGAGATTTCTTTAGATTCCCTTCATGATACCTTCTATCACTATCCTCGACCTTTGAACACCAATTTATTTCAATCACAAGAACATGCGCCTCGACAATAATGTTCATTATAAGGTCGTTGCTCATTGTCTTCTTCCCATAGTTACCCGTGGTTTGGCCTTGGTTCGCCCTCCACACCTACTTCTGATGCATTTCTTTCGTCAATACTTAGACATTAACATTGGTCTCAATACCTTCCAATGCATCATTCATTTCATAAGGCCAAACAATGGGAAGATTCACATACCATTTGGAAATGTCCTCACTCAATGGCTCAGCTCTGTAGGCATTGATGTGAATATAGGAGTCATTAAAGTCATGAATAGGAAATATGATCAGATGACTCGACGGAGTTTCTCATTGGCGGGCCTGAAGGCCGACAGAGGATCCGTCTTCTGGGACCCAGCACGACGGGTAGCAGGTGCCGCTCCGGCACCAGAGGATGCCGCTGCGGAAGGTGTTGCTGAGGATGGTGCTGCAGGAGTAGCTGAGGGTGGTGCTGCAGGTGTTGCTGAGGGGACTGCTGCAGGCGATACTGTTCTACCAGACACATCCCTCAGTGCCCGCTTCGATGCTTTTGCGGAGCGGGTGGACACACGTCTTGAGGAGCTGCGCCTAGAGCATCAGGAGCTCCTCTCCCTCGTGAGAGAGGTGCATCGGCAGCAGCAGGACATCTTGGCGATTCTCCGCCCTGCTGCACCTGGACACCCACCTCACGATGGTTCGTCATCGGCACCGATGGATGCTGAGGACGACGATCGTTAGCTCGCTTGTTTTCTTTGTTATTTTCTTTTTGGTTGTATGCATCATAAACTCCTACTTATGTAATGACTTTTGATTGATGAAATGAAATTGTTTTTTTTATTATTATTCACTTCTATTAGTGCCTACAATTTGTTGTTTATCAAGGTTAGAAGTTGAGCATATAGTACGAAGTTATGAATATGGATACGATACTATTACACTTTTTGTGTCATAATTTTGTTGTTTTAAATATCGTATCAATCCATTAATCTGATGAACATGTTTTTCGTCTAATATTTTTCATATGTTATATTAGTCGAATAAAATGTGTATGCCAAGTTTCGTGATTTTTGGACACCCACGTAATTTTCTACGCATTTTCAAACCTTGACTGAAAAACTCGAAATTCAGATTTATGCGATATCGATCATTGCCGTTATTGGCGATGGCTATGGTTATGCTCAGCTGATATTCGCTTATTCCAATAACCTGTCATGCTTTGGAATGGAAAGTGGTTTTTCATCGGTTAAAAGGTTCAATTTTGGACATTATACAATTTCCACAGTATATATATGATACCTTGTATGGAAAGGCGGATTTTCTTGGTGCACTGGTTTAGGGGGAGCTACATCCCTTATTTATATAATTGTTGGTGCAAGGCTAGGACATATTTGCCTATTGCTTATGTTTTGTTTATCATGTTATTTACACATCATGAAACATGTCTTGGATTTAGGGGGAGCTTCATATCAATTTTATACCTTTGTTCAAGATGTGTCAATTATAATTCTTTCCTGCACTTATTGAATAACCTCTTCTCTTTTTGTTGTATGTCAAAGGGGGAGAAGGGATATTTAAGTTAGAATTCATATTGAAATATATTTATGTGTTAAAGATCTAACTTAAATGATTGCCAAACATCAAAAAGGGGGAGATTGTTGGTGCAACAATGCCCCAAGCATTTATATATATTTTGATGTTTGGATAATCATCTAAGTTAGGCAATGTTTTGTGATCTAATTGTATACATGTTTAAGTGAGGAAAATCCAAGTATGAAGACTTGGTAAAAGACAAGTCCAAGTGTGATTTTGGCAAAGAGAAGTCAAGGAAAGGTCTTGGCATAAGTCCAAGCATGTAGTCTTGGCGTAAAGTCCAAGCGATCCTTGGAAAATGAAGACCAAAGTAAAGTCTTGGCGGCATAAGTCCAAGCATGTAGTCTTGGCGGCTTAAATTCCAAGCGTACTTTGGCATAGAAGAAACCCAAAGCATTACGAAACCAAGGAAGCTTAAGGCAAGCGCATGGATGGAGTCGTGGACTCGAGAAATCCTAGAGGCGCAAGGGTGATGGAGAAGCTAGAAGGTTAAGTCTAGGCTTAGGTTATGTTTTCAAGTATGAATTAGTCATACTTGGAGTGTGCCGATCGGCTGGAACATGGTATCGGTTCGCCCTTAAAATATAGCATTAGAGGATTGGCGATATGGCGATCCTAGCGATATTGCGTAAATAGCCGGCGATCGACTCCGGCGGCATCGATCGGCCGAATCGCCTTGGCGGTCGGCCGATCGATAGTCTTCCCGTTGGCGATGACGACGGCAAATCCCGCAAATCCGGCTGTTCAGAAGCCGTTAGAATCGGCGGCAGTCGACTGATGAAAGTCATCAGTCGACTGATAGACCTCCAACGGGAAAAAGAGGCTCTTTCCTATAAAAAAGAGCCTAAGGGGAGCAAGAAGAGCCTAATGCATATATTCTGATCTTTCTTCTAAGCTCCTACAAGTTTTCCAAGCTTTCTAAGTGTATTAATCTCCTTTCTCCTCTCAAATCTTCATTGTCATCTTTTGTAAGAAGGGGAGGTCTTTGTAAAGAGAAAGCTTCTTAGTGAAATTGCTTGGGTTGATCCACCTTAAGGATCGCCGTGGAGTAGGAGCGTTATCTCCGAACCACGTAAAGGCTTTGTTAGCATTGTTTTTTGGTTTTACATATATTACTTGTGTTTGCTTCCGCTAATTATTTTTGTAGAAACGAAAAGAGCTATTCACCCCCCCCCCTCTAGCTTTCAAACGATTCCTAACAGTAATTGTTGTTGTTGTCTAGATGCTTGATACTTCTGGGTTGTCTTCTGTTGATGCGACTGAGTAGCTCTTTTCTCTTGAGTAAAAGTATCTGAAGATTCCAACTGTGCCCTCAAAGTACAGTCTCGACTAAAATGCCCAAGAAGCTTGCAATATAAACAAATAGAGTGCTCTAGTGGGCATTCTTCTTTACTATGACTTCCGGATCCACATTGGAAACATCTAATTATGGCTTGGCCCTTCATGCCATTTTGTGGAGTGCCACTAGAGGATCCTGGAGTGTGTCGACTGCTCTTCTGAGGTCTAAAAGACTCTCTAGCAGAATCTCGAGAACTTGAATTTCATTCTTGTCTCTTCTGTCCAACACTTGGTGGGTTCTGATCCTTAGCCTTGCCTTGGGAAAATTGCTTATCTATCTCTTTTTCCTGATCAACCTGCTATTGTGTCATTTCTATAAATATAGCTCGATCCAAAGCCTCTCGATAAGTACCAATAGAAGATTTGGACATTCTGATCCATATATATGCAGCAAGACCTGAGTAAACTAAAACATCTTGTCTCCATCTTGCATCACAAGATGAGGACTAAACTCTGTGAGTCTGATGAACTCCGCGTTATACTCCATAACCGAACGGTCGCCTTACTTGAGACTTAAGAATTCTTAACGACGAATCATACAAAATGATACTAGAAATATTGCCTCTCAAAAGCCTCTTTAAATAAGGACCACTGTATCTCCTACTCTCCGAACATCGTCTTTTACATCTTCCACCAAGTGACTACCTGATCCCGCAGATGATATGTAGCTAGGCCTACTTTTTCTCCATCTGTGCAAGTCATGTACTCGAAAGTTCCTTCCAAGTTGTCCAACCAGGCATGGGCAATCCACGGGTCAGATTCCCCACGGAATAGAGTAAATCAATCTTTGACAGATCGTGCCAACATCGGTATGTGTGCTTTATCCATGACCTAAATAGGATCCTTGGATGCTGGCACATATAGTGGTATCCTCTGATCTTGTGGTTTCTGATCTTCATCGGGAAAATGACAACCCAGTCCTCGACTGTCCAGCTCATTCTCCATAGTCTCTAGTCCCATAGACTTAGCTGGACATTTTAGGGTACGTCCCTCACCATAAGTGTGCACCAGAGCCATAATAGTGTCGACAATGCCTGCTAAACAATTTACATAAATATATAACTGAGAGTTATAATGCAAGAAGAATTCTTACTTCCTATTGCTCAGAGATCATGCTGTTGTCAATCCCATCTCATAAAACCAAAACCAAAACCAAATACACAAATCCTGAGGTTCAAAATACGATAGAAAAATCAATGCATGGACATCGTAACCTCGCTCTGATACCAATAAAATTCTCATGCCTCGGAGGTATACCCTGTCCGACCAATGGACGACACCTCCTTATGACAATATAAGATACAATTGATACATAGCCAAATAGTCATAGCCAACACATCATACATGAAATATATGTAAAACAATAGCAGAAGACTATCACAATATGAGTTATAAACTCAACATAATACATACCGGTATGACTGACCACATATAAAAGAAATACTGTAATGAATCCGAAAAGATAAATTCAAACTCCAAACAAATGACCAACAATACAATTCACCCCATGAATTCAAATTCAAAATATGAAACATATGATAACCAAAAACTATAACCCTTGAGAGTGGGATGAGATGGAATCAACTAGCAGAGCCCCGAGCATTCCAATGAATCTTCTACCTGCTACCTGGGTGACAAGAAAACCCAGGGCATATGATGGTAAGTATAAGACTCAGCGGTAGAGAATAGATAGTGCATGAACAACATATAAGAATTTCAAAAGATATAGTCTCACAAGAAGTAATAAATCATCCATAATGGTCTTGTGATAAACGATTAGGTAGACTAACCTAGACCATCCAATGCAAAATCATGATGACAATCAAATGTATATGCCAACCTGATCCATCCTATTGGGATGTATATTGAAAAGTCTATCTTTTGTATGAACATCTTTATTTTGAAATAAGAATCACATGATCATTGTTTGCATATTTTTATGGTTATGCATATTGTCTAATACATTACATTATAGATAATATGATGTGTGGTGTCACACGGGAGATCATGTTATCAGTTCCTTGTGAAGTATAAGTGTAGGCTCACAACCAAGATGACTTTGGACAAACCATTGGTATGGTTGTAGTGTGATTTGATATTGGTTTGTCTTGACCATAGAATCACACTAGTACACTTTGTGTGTATTGAGCAGGACCGACTTAGAGGTGATTCGATTTATTGCTGACTACATAATCGAATCGGACCTCAAATATTATATTGTACATACTCTTAATCCCGATATAATAATGGGCACATATACTTAGTATTCATTTCTTTGATTTACCAATGGGCGAGATTTATAGATTAAATCGATAGGCTCGGTAAGTTGGGAAATGATATTATTTATATAGTGTGTCATTGATTATAGGAGGAAACCGTGTCCTATATATTAGGATGATGATGTCCCCTTGAGGAGCTCATAAGGTTCATCATGTAAACTCTGCAGGTGGACTTGGTCTGGTATGATGAAAAGGTTGAGTGGTATTACTCATGGAGTTAGATGTTGATTAATTAATGGTCAGTAAATTAATTAATCGACGGACATTCAAGATCTTAAACACGGAGAGAAAATGTACAAATAATATATGAAGCTCATATTAACTTATGGGGGTTGGTGAGGTAGATCAATGATAATCCTTTAGTGGATTGGATTATTATTAATGGATCGGACTTTATGTGGGCTTGATCCATTGGGTGGCCAAGATCCAACTCCTCCTCATGGTCCCTATTGTAGCCTATTAATACCTCATGAAGCCTAGATCCAATGGATGGAAACAAAACTCTAGATCCAAAGGTAGAGATTAAATCTCTAGATCCGACGGTTAAGATTAAATTCCTAGAACCAATGGTGGAGATTAAAACAAGGCTTATCCCCAACTCTATAAAAGGATGCTTTAGGGTTGGCGTGGAGAGAAATTAAGAAGCAAGGGAGGCTTGGAGTTGGCGGCAAGAAGCTTGGAGCTAGGATTTGGAGTTGGCGGCACCAAATAAGGAAACTTATTCCTTATCTTCTTCTTCCTCAAGGTGGCCGGCGTCCATACAGCCCTTTCCAGCCCTTGGCCGACATCCAAACCACTTCAATCCCTTCTCTTTGGCCGGTGGAAACATAGCTTAAGGTCTTCCCTTGGAGCTTTTGGTCGGTATTCATCTTTCTCACCCTTTTCCTTGTTGGCCGGTGGCAAACAACTTGCTTGTTGCTTGTTGGTTGGCTAAAGGAATGAGAAGGGTCTTGTTTCTATTCTTCCTCTTGCTTGGAATGAGAAAGGAAGGAAGATTGATGATCTAGGAGCTTTAACTTTTGGTAGATCGTCGCCCATACGATATCCGAAAGGAGGAAGGTCATACAATACAAGATCGAGAGGTATATCACTTATCTATCTTCATGTGTAACATGTTTATATTTGTTTTTCAATTATATGAATGTTATATTCTGTTTTGTGGCTAATATAACTTGAACCCCGAACATAAACACAAAATCCGGCGATCCGTACATCGTCTATTCCACGACTATTCGTAGAATAGAGGTTGGTCGCTTAAACAACTAGTTTGTTCAAGTGACTACTCTAATTGAATAGCACGACGATGACAAGGTTGCTTGGGCAATCCCTCTTGTCAAGGATAAATTTTTTTTATCCAGGGACGAAGAAGGGATCGCCATGAACAAGCGACCGAGTTGAAGTGGGAAGCGAAGTTTCCTACCTTCACATCCAATGTAGTATCATAATAATAATCAAATGCATATAACTAATATGATCCACTAGGTATATTGAATAAACCTAACAAGGATCCACACTGATCATACCCATAACCAAATGCTCCACATACAACAGTATAGAATATGCAAATGGTATGTATGATGATGTACAATCATATGCAACATAACACAAGCATATGCAATATGCATCAACATAAATATGCACCTCCACGACTATGCATATGCATGGTCACTGCCTGCACACCTCGCTACCACGACCCCATGTGGCCTGGGTGAAACAAACATGACAATTGTTTCAACTCCAGCTACAACTACTCTCGAGTGGCCGAATGAGCAATATGAGTAAGTAACTATCTAGTCACATATGAGGGGTCCTTACTTCAAGCAACTCCAGCTACCATTATCCACGAGTGGTCGAGTGCTGCATGACAGGGCAAGCTACATGCCACTCTAGCTACCACTATCACTCAGTGGACGAGTGCTACAAATATCACTGCCCATATCTCCCGCAACCACTATCCCATAGTGGTCGGGTGGACAGATATGACTGATGATTCTCTCAACCACAAGGAAGACATAGTGAACAACATGCATGAAATGTGATGATGATTCCAATGCACGTAAGCCCTCCGACATGCACTCCACCTCATAGGGAGTCATACACAACAACCATATACACATATCATGCTAGGACCTCCTGTCCGTAAATAAAACTCCACTGATGACCGACCGAACCATCCACGGTAGTCATGGCCGACAGGAGATACTCAATGCAAGATCATATGATAAGACATCCATGTCTACAGTAATAACCATCACTAACTCTTGTGTTATACCATGATGACCAAACCAAGGTCTATAACTATAGCCAACTACATGCACTTATGCAACATAATGCATATATTAATCGTATCCACATGACTAACCTACACAATAATGATGCAACAACAATAGTATCACAGGTAGAAATATTATTTACAATAGAACAATGAGACTATATAGATATCGAATAGAGCATCTCGAAGTTCAATGACTAAGTATCAAGTATAAGAGTAAATAAGAGTGGAGTCAAGGTAATGGTATCATCATCATCATAAAATTTCATACACCATAATCAATAATCTACCTGACCATGGTAGAAATTACCCACCTAATATGTAGACCGCCAATTGTTTTCGCATCCGAAATCTGTCTCAAATCAAGGTCATGCACACAACATAAAATACAATTAAGTTTTATTATACATCGAATGATCAAATCAAAGCATACATCGATTTCATATTCCGATCAACTAAATGAGTATTAACTAAAGTTTCATTCACCTATCCTACATACACCTGGCTATATCAATAACATCAACAAGATTAATTGGAAATTCCAACCCTTAATCCCAACACTTAAATCAACATCTCCCCATACGTCGTATAACTCCAACATCAACACAATCACCATAACAATAAATCTAGATTCCGACTATATCACTTTAAACGCATCCAAATTCACCTACCTCACTGTTCCAATTCAGATCCAGCTTTTGCCCAAACCATCAATGCCGATTCACACATAGTTGAGCTCTCAAGCTCACTGTCCATCCACACAACATAACCATTATAAACATCCCAATCAACAACTATCGAAATCAACTAGATCAATAAGGAAATAATTAAATAACACCCTAAATCAAAGCTGTAACAACAGCTTACCTTACCTCATCTCCACTACTCATAGTTGCACTACCACCCAACAATGAAGGATCGCAACCTAGAGTAGTGATTGTAACCTAGATCAGGAATCATTGCATAACAATCCACCTTGATGAATGGAAATCTAACAGAACCATAGGTTAACACTGAACTTACCTCAAGCTCGATCCACAGCTCCAATCTTCACTGCCACTGATCCCCCTTGAAACCAAGAATCAGAAACACTCTTTTGAGGATGATGAGGAGTTGAGTGATTGCTAGCTTCCCTCCTCGATCTCAAAACCAGCTCATAGAACTCTGGTAAAAATCTCGATCGCAGCTAGTTGCGGCAATGATCGGGAACAGAGGAAACAAAATCCAATCAACCGAAGCAAAAAACAGAGGACTAAGCCATGTGCTCAGCTATGGCATCAATGGCGCTGATCTAAGCTCCCCTAGTTGCCGGCGAAGAGAAGTCGGTAGCAACTCCCTACCGCAGTCACATCTCCACCGATTTGAGCTCATTAATCAGGAAGTTAGATGGCCAGCTCCTCCTCTCGGTGGTTTGATGGTCTTGAGTCGGCAAGTATCCCAACCGAGCAATCCACACCGCGGATGGAAGAAATGGAAGGAAAGAAGAAGAGAGATCGATAATGAGAATGGCAGATATCGCGATGGGAAAGAAATGAGGAATGTGGCAAGCGGATCGGGTTTGGGGTTTTAAAGGCCGACCGAATGGGTTTAGCAGCCTTATTTTAAATTTAAGCTAACCTCGGTTAACCCAATCACTCATTTAAAGCATAATAAATTTCCTAAGTACATCACTATTATTCTTTAGTAAATTATTTGCCATGTTTTATAGTTATAGTAGTGCTACATCGCTAGAGCTAAGACGTGGAGTAGGAATTGGAGATTTCGAACCACGTAAAATGCAGGTGCAATGCTTGTGGTGTTATTCCTATTTTCTTTTTGTTTCCATTGTATTAATCTTTTGTAGACAAGCACGACACACATGAGAAAATGAGATCGAGTTCGAGATGCTATTCACCCTCCTCTAGCACATTGATGGTTCTAATAGGTGGTATTAGAGTGGGTCGCTCTTTACCGAACTAATTGTTGAGGGAGTACGAGGCTAGAGAAAGAAAGGTTCTATCTAGAAGAATGGAGTTTAGTGACGGATTTGGATTCGACATAAGATTTCTACCACCTTACGGGCTAGGAGGATTTTTCCCAATGGAGAGCAAGAACCAAGGTTTTCTTCCAAATGAAAATGGAAGAATGGTTTGCTCTAATAGAGGGATTTGAAGCTTCAAAAGATAAGAAAAGAAAAATACTTTAGAGGAGCAAGTGGACCGAAGAACAAATCCAAAAATCCAATGCCAACAAAAAGGTTACCAAAATTTTAGTTAATTTAGTGTCTAATGAAATTTTGTCCAAGTTAGGTAAATATAAGGATACTAAAGAATTATGGACCAAGCTTGTCAAGCTCCATGAAGAACCATTCGTGGCCCAAGATGATGATGAGTCCAAAGAAGAATGCTCGTCATCCCAAGCTCTTGACGATTTAGAGGTTGAGAGGTGCTCAACATCTGAAATCAAAGAGATTATAAAAGCCTCCACCTCTAGGATTGAGGGGGAGATTAAATAATTGACACCAGAGCAAGAGGAGATCTCTACATCCGGAGCCAAAGAACAAGATCAAGGTTCCCCTACCACTAAGGAAGGTAACTCAAGCATAATTGTTAGAAATAAATATCACATAACATGCTTTGAGTGTAGGGAGAAAGGACATTACAAGAGTAAATGTCTAAGAAAAATCAAGAAGAAGGTTCAAGTGACATTAAAGGCTAAGGAGAATTCAAAGGAGTTTGGTGCCTTAATACACAAAGGCAAGGAACACATTGTGTATTTTTTGTGTAATCAAAAGAGCCACTACCAGAACCAATGTATGAGAAGGAGAAACTCAACCAAGGACAAAGGAAAGAGCTCAAGTGCAGGGGGAGTTACTAAGGCAAGGTCCAAGGTATCTCTTCATAATGCACTTTCAATTTATCATGATAAAAAGAATGCTAGTAATAAGTTTTATCTTTTAGGTGCTCAACATCATGATATTTTGTCTAAGGACAATTCTAGACCAATTACCTCAAGAACTAGCTTACCTAAGAAAAATATTAGAATCTTTAGAGGTAGACCTAGTTTAGATAAGGATGGGAAGGATAAAAGAATCTAGACAATAGTTCAAAGAAGCCTAGACATATGCATAGGAGAAAGAATGTCCAAAGAAATAATGGACAAATAAAATTTGAAGCATTAAAGGAAGAAAATCAAGTTTTGAGGTCAAAGATTGATAAGTTAGAGAATACCCTTAAAAGGATGGAAAATATGCTTAAGGGGTTAAAAACACTAAATCTCAATTTTGATAGGCAAGAGCTACCTAGGGACAAGAAAGGTTTGAAATACAAACTTAAGTCTAAGGAAGACTTGCAATCATACCATAGTGTTCCATATAGTTATGGAGCTAAGTCTAGGTCTAGAAAAGTCAAGGTTATAAGGAAAGCTATCCCTAGAGTTAGCCTTGATAAGAGTACAATGACTAAGGCTTCAAAGAATCCTAGGATAGTCATCAAGAAGGTATCAAGGGAGGTTATTCCTAGTGAGTACCTAGAAAACACAAGGAGCTCCAATAGGTATTGGGTTCCTAGGAGTGTTATCCTTTCACACTAGATGGATATAGGTGTTGGGAATCCTATGTGATAAATAATAAAATCGTAGCGGAAAAAGAATCCCTTAAGAGATCCATGCAAAAGAAAAAACTCATACAAAGTATATATCAAATATGTCATATCCTATAGAGTATATCTTTGATGCATGCCCTTTGTGTATTCCACTCATCCTAGGAGTGTTATCCTTTCACACTAGATGGATATAGGTGTTGGGAATCCTATGTGATAAATAATAAAATCTTAGCACGATCAGAATGGCCGTGCCTCTACAGTATCCACACGACCACTATCTTGGAGAAGGAGATGAAACCTTTGGTTGTGCTAGCAACCACACAAAGGCTCTCCACAAAAGACAAGACTTTGGCCAAGAAAAAGGAAGAGAAGGGAATGAATGCTAGGCACAAATGAGATACACACAAGGAAGAAATCACCCTCTTGGTTCACATTGAGGAGAAACTTATATCCCATTTGCAACCATTAAATCCCATTGCATGCAATTAATCACATTTGCATGCAATAACCTCCAATTGCATGAAACGTTGAGTGACTTCATGAAATCCCATTGCATGCAATTAATCCATTTACATGCAACTTCTCAAATTCCATTTGCATGCATTAATCCATTTGCATGCAACATTGAGAAAACTTCTCAAATTCCATTTGCATGAATTAATCCATTTGCATACAACATTGAGAAAACTTCTCAAATTCCATTTGCATGCATGCATGCAACGTTGAAGCATTTTTTTCAAATCCTATTTGCATGCAATAATTCCATTTGCATGCAACAACTCCTATTTGCATGCATGATTAATCATCATTAATCATGCTAACCTTCTTCAATTAGTTTCATTTGAGTCTAACTCAAATTAAATCAATTTAGTCCAACTCAAGTTTGGCCAAGAAATAAGTTTAACTCATTCTAGTCCATTCAATTAACTAATGATTCATTTAATCAAACTAAGATGATTCTATCTCTAAAATAATGTGTATTTTGTGTATGACCTAATAGGTTCATGTAACGTTGGCAATGTTTCTAAAACCCTTTTAGAAACATAAGTAATGAGTGACATCTAACAATGCATCATTGCTACTTAAGTGGCAAGAATGTCGAGATCCGACATAACCTTACTGTGGCTACTATAATGTACAACCTTGTTCTTCTATCTTCGATATCTAGATTAATCAATGAGGCATAGACCATGTCATCCTCTTATCAATTTTTGTGTTTCTTGATCCCCAAGTAGACTCACTCAAGCAAATGAGCTCAATATCTCATATTGACTCATTTGAGCATGATCATGCATTTCCTGGTCCTACTCTATCAAGAGGTCTAAAGATATCACTCACGTCATATGGGAGGGATAAATCATATCTACATCACTCACATCCCTCCGCATAATTTGTTATATATCCAGTGATCACCTTTATAGTCCACTCTTTTACTGGTGACATTTGATGATACCAAAGTACATAACTCCTTATATAGGGAATCATAGTGATTTCTGGTCTAAGGACTATTCATACTAATAGTCACATGGGAAAGTTTATGACACTCATATAACGATCCATGAAACTTTCTCATGGCAGGTCAATTCAGTATATATTCTCTAATATATACCCATGTGTCAACGTGATATCACATATCAATGACTTGTGAAATCAAATCATCAATTGACCTACATGCTAGTCTTAATGCATTAATATTGCCCTTGTATATTAATACTTGACTAGGAATATTTAAGAATAGTGTTCTCCACAACTTCTCACAATCAATTCTACCAATTGATATGTTGTAGATAAGAACTTACTTTCTAGAGCATTATTATATTTATTCAGCTGGCACAAGTATGAAGAAAATATAATAACCAAACTTTGTCTTTATTATTAATAGAATATGATACAAAATATCCCTAATCAATCATCACATAATTGGCTTTAGGGTTTATTACTAACAATATTCCACTAGTACTAGTATCAATCACTGTAATATCTAATACCTAGTGACCTAATATGACTATCGTGTTTTCTTTGTGCCAAAGCCTTGGTCAAAGGATCTGCGATGTTAGCATCCGTCGATACTCTGCATATCCTCACATCTCCTCTATCGATGATCTCTCGAATGAGATGGAAGCGCCGTAGTATGTGTTTGGTTCACTGATGAGAGCGAGGTTCCTTAGTCTGTGCAATATCCCCATTATTATCACAATAGAGGTCTATAGGATCCACTATGCTAGGAACCATCCCAAGTTCAGTGATAAACTTTCGGATCCAAACAACCTCCTTTGCCGCATCAGACGCAACAATATACTCGGCTTTTGTTGTAGAACCTGCGACTGTATCTTGCTTCGAACTCTTCCAGCTCACAATACCACCATTCAGGCAAAATACATACCCTGACTACAATCTAAAATCATCCCTGTCGGTTTGGAAGCTTGCATCATTGTAACCCTTTACAGCTATCTCCTCATCGCCCCCGAATATCAAGAAATATTCTTTCATCCTTCGCAAGTACTTAAGAATGTTCTTAACAGCTGTCCAGTGACTTTCACCTGGATCTGACTGGTATCTGCTCATCATGCTCAAAGCATATGAGACATCGGGATGAGTACAAAGTATGACGTACATGATAGACCCTATAGAAGATGCATAAGGGATCTAATCCATGCAGTCTCTCTCCTCCTTAGAAGAGGGGCATTGAGTCTTTGAAAGACTCACACCATGTGACATTGGCAGAAATCCTTTCTTGGAATTCTGCATAGCAAAATATTTAAGCACCTTGTCAATATATGTACTCTGACTTAGGCCAAGAAGTCTCTTAGATCTATCTCTATAGATCTTGATGCCTAATATATAAACTACTTCTCCTAAGTCTTTTATTGAGAAGCAGTTTCCAAGACAAGTCTTTACAGACTATAGCATAGGGATATCATTTCCAATGAGTAGTATGTCATCTACATACAAGATGAGAAAAATCACTGTGCTCCCACTAACCCTCTTGTAGACACAGGGTTCATCTTCATTCTTTATGAAACCAAACTTTTTGATCACATTATCAAACCAAAGATTCCAGTTTTTAGATGCTTGCTTTAAACCATAAATGAACTTTTGTAGCTTGCATACCTTTCCAATATGCTTTGGATATACAAAACCTTCATGTTGTATCATGTACACATCCTCGAGTAGGTTTCCATTCAGAAATACAGTTTTGACATCCATTTATCAGATCTCATAATTGTGGTAAGCAGCAATGGCAAGCATGATCCGAATAAACTTAAGCATCGCAACTGGTGAAAAAGTTTTATCATAGCCATTACCATGAATCTGCTTGAAACCTTTAGCTACCAATCACCCTCTATAGGTATGCATAAGACCGTCCATGTTAGTCTTTCTCTTAAAGACCCACTTACACCCAATGGGTTTGACCCCTTCAGGTGGATCAACCAATGCCTATACTTGATTAGTGTACATAGATTCCATTTTGAACTTCATGGCCTCTAGCCATTTCTCAGAATCTGAGCTCATCACAGCTTCCTGATAGGATGTAGGCTCATTTAACTTAACAAGCATAACGTCATCATGGTCAGACAAGAGAAATGAATATCTCTCAGGCTGAAGACGTATCCTATGAGATCTGCGAAGAGGATGATCTACTTGAATAGATTGGTGCTCCATAACATCTTTTACAATAATCTCATCATTCACAACACTTTATGGTGTTTGTTCAATTTCCATCAAGGCCTCAGTGCTATCTATATCTTGAACTTCTTCAAGATGGATTTTACTGTCGTGCCCCGAGGGAGTCCCCGCCAGACAAAAATCCGACAGCATCTCCCCTGTACGGGTGACAGTATGAAACTTACATACAAAGCCCACACGACCTACTATACATCGGTCAATACGACCGGAACAAAAATCACACATGTAGGTCATAAATAGGCCTCAGGCCAATAATCAAAGTAAATATCAAATAGTCTACAATATCTAGACTTACCCCTTCTGTCATCTGAGCAAGAATACACCACCAAAACGAATCGAATAAAAGTCCATACGGACATATCAAATATGATCAAAGTATCCACGAGTACATAATCAAAACACAAGTCCTAAACATGACTTCTAGTCAATAAACCAAAACCATAAATCCAATAACAAAAACCATCATGACGAGGGGGTTTGGCAGATGGACTCTCCTGGCAGTTTTATCCTGAAATAAATATAAAGCAATGGGGTAAGTTCAATGAACTCAGTGGATAACAGTCGATATACATAGTAAGATATATCTAACAATAATAATCATGCCAGTACAGTCTCTTAATCAATAATAGAAAATGCAAGAAAGAAATGCAAAAAGACTATACTTACCTGAATCCCCTATCCTGACATAGGAGTATGAGCCATACTAGCAGAAGAAAAGTCGTCAGACCAAATACAAAAAAATGTATCTTGTATGCATATCAATCATATGCAACATCCAAGGTAGCAACCAAAAAACAGCAAACACAATACAAATGCAATCCATGCAATATGCATGCGATGCAAATGACATTGTCACCCTTGACACTAGTCAGTCGCCTCACACGCGATGGTGAAGCCAAGTGGGTAGAGCTATGACAACTGTGCACTCTGCCATCACTTCTCCTGAGTGACCGAGTGGACAGGATGCTGTCGGAGTACACCTATCCTCCTGCCCCAAACAGAGTGGGGGAGCAATGCTCTCATCTCCCAGTGTCGTAGACCAGAGGAGGGATCCCTGCCCGCTACCACGCTACCTCACCGCTACCCATGAGCAGACCAGCGGAGCCTGAGAGAGCTACTGCACACACCCTCCTGATGTACCAATAATCCATGAGTGGCTGTGTGTGCAGAACATGTAATTGGCTGCAGACTCAACTACAAAGGAACCCCGTCTTGCCAGCATGCAATCATGTAAGATGGTGCAAGACACTAAAGCATGTAACACCAACTAAAATATGTCTCCGAATAATATGTACAACAAATAGGCACATATCAATGACCTAAGTAAAACAGGGAAGGTATAACTAAAAGTTGATCAAATGCATGTATCATGTAAGCACAATAACTCACAATGCAGTAAACATAAAAATTATTACAAGCTATAACCAACTAAGCATATCAATATGACATTATCTAAAAGATAAGTCAAAATACCCGCCTGCTATGAAAAATATCAATTGTATTTACGCCCGTGGACCTGTCTCATGATCGAAACCTGCAAACATCATCAATTATGATTAATTTCAAGCACACGACAACAAGCTAACTTCCTACTATATAATTCCTATATTAGCACCCTTTTATTGATTACGAATTAGAAACTCCCACTTGTACCTTTAACACCTTAATTAAACCCACCGTTTCAAGTAGCAAATACGCTAACCTACACCTTCAATTCCATACATAATTACCGAACCGATCAACATCACACCAAAATCAACAACACAGCCAACTATAGATCACTAAGAACTAACTCACACCCCACCGACAAAAATTCACACCACAACGACAAATCAACTAAACCCAAAACAAATAGCTTGATTTGTTCACTGGAATAACCCAAACGAGTCCTCTCCTCTCACTCACAGGCACACCGACACCTATCAGACCATTCACAGCCGGCCAAAACCCCAAATCACAGCCACCCCAACCTCTTCACTCCTCCATAGCTGAACAAACTTCACCCAATCATGATAACATAAAATCAGAAATCGACAACAAGGAAAAGAAAGATCGATCAGCTTACCAGCCGTTGGAACTTCCACCGGCAGCAATCCCTCCCCGTTCGTCGAAAAAACCACTGCCCAAACTGAATCCCTATTCAACCCAAAGGAAACCACAGTAGGGATTTCAATCCCGTCCAAGATCGAGGAAAAGAGCAGCCCTTACCTTGCTCCGACGACCACCGGCCAGAAGGGAAACTCCCACACCGACGACAGTCTCCACCTAACAACCCTAATCCCACACGCAGAACCTCTAGCTTGGCAAAGATCGTGGCCCTAGGTCAGAACAAGGTGCAGCCGCCATCGACGCCACCTCCCAGCTTGCGCACTCACCGTTGACTCGCCTGTGGGCACCGTCAAGGTTGGTTGCCGTTGCTTGCTGCGAGGAAGAAGGAACGGGAGTGGAAGAGGGAAGGTTAGGCATGGCGGAGAGGAGGTCGTGGTGAGGAATCACGAGAAGAGGAGATTGCGCGGTGAAGAGAAGGGTCGCGTTGAGAAAGAATTGTCACGAGGAAGGAGATCGCGAGGAAATTGGTGGCTGCGGCGTGGAAGAAAAATGAGGAAAATAAACCTTAGGTTAATAAAACTTATTAACTCCTCAATAACGGTTAATCTAAACAAGCCTCGTAAAAGCCTGTTAAATCTTTCCGTATATAATATCATAAGCACTCCGTTTAAATCCAGAAAATTTTCTAAAAATTTCTGAAAAATCCCATAGGGTATTTT
Source organism: Wurfbainia villosa (assembly GCA_025175895.1). NCBI lineage: Eukaryota > Viridiplantae > Streptophyta > Magnoliopsida > Zingiberales > Zingiberaceae > Wurfbainia > Wurfbainia villosa. The sequence goes on from CM045992.1 coordinate 4,394,636, forward strand.
TCCTAATTAACCAGTATTATTTTATTTTTCGATATTTTACATTCTCCACCACAAGTAAAAATTTGGTCTCCAAATTTTCTACTCAAATGCATAATGAGTAAGAGATACCACAAGTACTGAAAATATATCTTATGTACCTTAAGTAAACAGGTGGGGGTATTGAGCTATGTTCTTTTCCTCAAGCTCCCAACACTACAAGAAAATAGGGCTCCAGAGACAAAAAAATTTGTTTCTAAAAGTCATTTTTTCGTCTCTAAATATAATTTGAAACTGAATATTTCGTATCAAAAATCCGTTAGTGAAAGCCCCGTAGCTAATTTTAAGACGAAAATATTCCATCTTTAATTTAAAAAACATATCAAAATACTATTTATAAATCCGTTTTTAAATTAACCAAATAAAAATAATTTCAAATACATATTTCGTTGCTAATTTTTGTTTAAATCCGTTAATAATCTGTTTCAAATAGTATGTCACATATAATTTTAATCTGTTTATAAATCCTTTTATATTTTTGTTTATTAGTTCGTACATAATTTTTTTTGAATATATCATTAAAATTCTATTATATTTTAATTTTACATTTCTCATCTACATAATAATTTACAAGAAACAATCACACATTTCAAATAAATTAAAAATTTTTAAACGACTAATTTCTAATCCAAAAGTATTATACAATTACAAATTAAAATAAATAAACATTCACATCATTCAAATAAATAAATTTTTATATCCCAACATAAGTAATCTAATTTTTATTTTCATCTATCACATCACTCACGGGGCCTAGATCCTCTTGGATATAAATTATTTATCTCACCTCTTAAATCATTTTACGAACCATCTCCTTGAGATTTTCTTCTCTTTGCTTACCTTCCTTGATAAGCTTTTGTCCCTCAATCTATTTTTCATGATAATGAGCTCCAATATTTTGTTGCTTTCAATAATTTCTTCCTCCATTCTCTTGTTTGTAGTATGTATATTTTCAATTGAGTAGAGTGATCATCATCATTTTGCCCTGTCCATATTACAATAACTGATATTAGCCTAATAAATATGAAAAAAATAAGTAAAACATCATTATGATATAATAAAAAGATAAAAAACAATTAATTATATTAATTTACACTAACTCAAGCTGATTTGTTGTCCACAAACTCTCCAGTACCTTGTTTCCTTGTATGCATTCGTTCAAAAACTTCAAAATCATCCACTTCTTGTTCTAAATCCTTTTTCTACAATCATATATATATATAACATATATATATATATCAATCAAATTATGAAATTTAGTTAGATCAAAGAAGATAAGAAGTCATTACACAAATTAGTGATGAAATTTCCGTAGCCTAATTAAAATGTTACCATTTGAGTAACAGAGAGTTCAAGCAATGTGAATTGTAGTTAAGTAATAATCTATTCATGGAGATAAAATAAAAGGATCAAAATTATTACTTAACCATAGTTCACAAATTAGTGTTGAACTATCAATAGCATAATTAGAAGGTTATGATTTTAGTATCAGAAAAAATTTGATCAATTTCATCAACTTTGAAATGGAAATGAATTCCCAAGCTTTATTTGGACTTTTTTGATTCATTAATATGATCTAGTGTTCAGAAGCCCAAATTGAATAACATCAACTAAATAGAAAATTTTAGGAACACATGTATCTTCTAAAGCAAAGATTGATTGTAAGCAAGTTTATTCCATGATATTTGCAGCGTATTAGACATCCCTCATCTTTAGTTCATCTGAAATCATTTAAATATTATTTTCCATCCTGAAGTAGTGAAATTAAAAATGTTAAGCCATTAGCACTGATAAAAAACATATGAAATTATGGAAGTGACTAATTTACTTTCTTCTCCATGTCAAAGAGAGAGAAGGCAGTACCATTTAAAAAAAAACAAATTGTAAGCACAAACAAAGGGGTAAAAGCAAGGACTTTACCTCCAAATATCTGATATGGATTGGAGTTGTTGTATCCAGATCCAGATGCATTTTGATGTCATCATGAAGTTCTTCCAAATCCTTAACGGTAAGCCCCTACAGTTTCAATGTTTAACATCCATGAATAATCAATTCAAAAATCAAAAAAGAAACCCACATCAAGGGGCAGATGCTATGTCAATCAACAATTCTCAAAGTTATTCATGCAGTAATATAGACTTTAATGTTAGAGAGCACTCAAGAAACCTATTCATAATATAAACATTAGCATTAGTTATTTTCAGTTAGAGTGTTATTAAGGAGTTGAAATATGAGAGGAAAATACCTTAAATACAATGTATGGTTCATTTAGATCAAAGTCAAATTCTTCAGAACTATTAAGAGTCTTGGTAAGTATGTCAATGAGTTGTGCACGCCCTTCTGGCAGTCTAATCTCAGATCTAACTTTGCTTTGATCAAAGTGAAACTGCACAGTAGAACAAGATTAATAGAATACAAAAAGAATATCATGAGAAACTACAAAATCAGGACTACAAAAAAAGTGGAAAGTGGAAAATATAATCACTAACTTCTTCTTTCTTCTCCCAGTCTAAAAACTCAGCCCGAGCTCTCTCTCTTGCCAACATTGCCGGCAGCATTTTACCAAAGAAAGTATGAGAAACCTTAACTGAAGTAACCTAAGGAAAACATCTCCAAAGATTCAGATAAGTGTATTCACAAAAAATTGAGAATTTGAACAAACCATTTCTTCCTCACGTTGTGCCTTTTCAATTTCCCTTTCTTCCCTTCTTTTCTTGACCTTTCATCATCGTGCAACGACGATGGAGTTGTGACTGCAACGGAGCAGCAACACAAGGGAGAAGGAGGCTCCCGTCGTGTGGAGGAGTGGCAATCGACAAGCTGCTCCGGTGACGCTCGATGGAAAGAGGAGTTTGTTGTGGTGGTTGGTCGACCGACAGTCAGTGAAGAGGAGATGGTCGCCATCGGAATCGAGAGAGAAAAGGTCGGGAGAAATGTGGCGGCAGCGGATGGGGAACAGGAACAAATGAAAATAAAAGAATTTCCTATTTAAACTTAGGTCAATGAAGCGTATTAAACATTTCACTATAAAATATTATAAAAATTCAATTTAAATTTCAGAAAATTTCTGAAACATTCGATAAGATAATTTTTTAATTAATCAATATTTATTTATTTTCTTAACGTAGAGTTTTAGTCTATTAGAAATAATTAAATTTATTATTATTTAATAAATTTCCTTTTAATTTATAAACAGAACATTTTTTATTTAAAATTATTTCAAATAGATTTTATAACAAATATATCTTCATATTAAATTTCGTTTCTAATTCGTATTTATTTTTGTTTATAAAAATTTATTTTATAAATTTGTTTTTAATTCATTTTAAATTATGTCTTAAATATATTTATATATGTTATATTTCATATAAGTGAAACAGATTTGTAATTTTGTTGTAAATCCATTTCTAATTTATAAATATTTAAAACGGATTTTAATTCTATTTTAAAAATCTGTTTCTAAAGACTTATTTTTTTGTAGTGCAAGTAGCCTCCTAATCGGTGTGGTGACTCCACCCGACCTTGACAAGGCGCACAATCTTGTTCCGTAACTGTCATTCCTTGTGATCCATAATCCGTACCGAAACCTCTGCGTAAGTAGCATCAGGTTGAATGGAACCTGACACATCTGACAGAATATGTGTAGAGTCTGGCACATACTTCCTCAGCATGGACACATGAAACACATCATGGATACCAACCAAGGACGGTGGTAGCGCTGGGCGGTAAGCAACTGCTTCGATACTCTCCAAAATCTCAAAAGGCCCAATGCACATTGGAGCTAACTTACCACGGATGCCAAATCTCTTCACCCCTTTCGTGGGTGAGACTCGCAGGAATACATGGTCACCAACAGAGAACTCCAGAGGTCTCTGTCTCCAATCTGCATAACTCTTCTAACGATTCTACACCTCTACCATCCTTCGTCTGTTAGTACGGACCAACTCTGCCTTATGCTGAGCTCTCTTGGGTCCTAGCAACTGGGCCTCCCCAACCTCCTCCTAGAGGGCGGGTGTCCGACACTGTCTACCATACTATGCTTCAAACGGTGCCATTTGGATAGCTGAAATCATGGTTGTTGTTGTAGGCGAATTTCACTAAGGGCAAGTGGTCCTCCCAGCTGCCCCCGAAATCCATAATGATATGCTTCTCCTTCCATTCCGGAATCGGAATTTCTTGAAGCATCTCTTCCTTAAACTAATGCAACTCCCGAAACCACTATCCTCCTCGGAGTCAGAAACGAGGAATTATCTTTTCACAAGAGAAGTCCATCTACCATCCAAAATCCACTCCCCCACCCACTCTTTAAGTGCATGGGAGGCTATAGCGACCAAACTCCCTTGTTACAACTGTTCGTGTTCTAACTACTCTATAGTAGCTATCCAGTAGCTAGCCAAAACTCCATGAGCATTCCTACTCCTCACCTCTACAAAACAACATAATAACTACTAAGTCCACGTCATATATATGACATCTTACTTCGCAGTTCTTTAACTGTCGTAAGCTTAGGATACGTCTTATTCAATAGCATCAGAATCGCTACGATCCCCGAAGTGATGCATCCATATACACTACCCTTCCATCCACACCATAATGATTAATCAACACTGGTGTAAAAGTCAACCATCGTCTGAACCCTGAAACTAGTTTCACAAGCTTCAGACCAAGTAAATTCCATCACTTTCCTGGTCCAACCAGTCAGCGATGTAATACCGCTAGAGCATCCTATCCATATCTATGGTAATAATCAAATCAATACCAAGAAACCACCATCTACGATGGCCGAGTGCGCAACTCCAACTACCACCATCAACAGTGGCCAAGTTGCGCATCTCCAATGACCACAACTGATTCAATCGTGTCCAGAATACACGACTTCCCAAATTCCTGGATGACTAAGTCGTCAATAAGTCTAATAAGATAATCAAAAGCTCATACAATTCATACCAAGTATGAAATTGTCGTCGCTACATACCTGCATTTTCTTTACTCTAGGCTGATGATATAACAATCATCACAACGACAATGATAATTGTATGACACCATGTCACTACAATATCAATACACCAGTCATAACTCAATCCTAGAGTATACACAGGTGTCCTATAACTGATCTAAATAGATCCTCTATCCACAATGAAGGATATTCATTTCCTTCTACAACTACCACATTCTATCATCGATAATTGATGCATAATCTCAAAGGTCCATCTCTCTTTTAATAAAGAGTTCCGGATCTTCTCTAGAAGAAATACTGGGACAGATAAATATTCCATCCAACACCTCCTATAATAAGGTAAAATGATCTTTCATCGTCTTGACCAGTGTAGGTATACATGCCTTACCCATAATCAAATCACTAATAGTAGGGACTGATATTCTCTGAGGGTTTACTCCTTGACCGTCAAATGGGTGGCTAGCAGGCCAAATCCCTAGCTTCCTAATTCGACATCAGTCAACACCTCTAAAGAGTCTATACTTCTGAAATCATGGTTAGGTACTGCAAGGTCAATACGTCGTCGACCTCGTCCACGACCGTGAGTAGGGGAAATTTCACTAGGTAGCATTTCCTACAATGAGTAAGTATCTAACAAGAACATAATGACAACTTCCTATTACATAAGAAAAATACAGTAACCACTAAAGACAATACTTTTTCCTATAGCTCAGAGATATCCTTCAGCTTGCCTGGTCCCAAAACACGAGAACTCCCAAAAATCCAAGGAAAAGAAAATCCTCGAAACACAAAACCCACAAACCAAAATCACAAACCACTAAAATTGTCACGCCCCGGGGACATATCCGTCATCCCAATGACGGAAGAGCCCCTTAGTGACAATATTCAAAAATACATGGACCAGATCTGATAAAAACCTTGAAATAATCATGGAAATACTAGTATTTTATTATCTACATGCATGAATGACTAAACATAAATCAATTAAAGTAAAATAGTTTTTTGACACCAAACAAAATTGCGACAAAATCCAAGGTGCATAAACAAAATGCAACACCGATAAAGTAAATCAAGCGGCATCTCGACGATGCAGTAGGACAAGCTCGGCAAGGGACTCTCTGAGCGACAAGAAGGTAGGTCAACAGGACACGTCCTCCATCAGTTAACTTAGAAGATAAGTGAGGAGGGGGTGAGTACAACCACTCAGTGGATGGATAGACAATAGTGCATAATCATAATGCACATAATGGAAGTCAAAGGAAACAAACTAGAGTAACCCAACCCTCAGAGTACCAATATCAGTTTACAACTAACCTAGTCAGGAGTATAACAAATATACATGTAACATACACAACCCCTGCAATCTACAAGCAATGCACATCAAGATACCACGACAAAGCCTCGTGGCTCTCGAGGTAATTCAAAGGGAACTATCTATGAGTTACCACGAACGGAACTCGTGGGTCGACAATCAATATACTCATCACTGTCTACGCGCAACTATATGCTACCACGAATGAGACTTGTGGGTAAACAGGCAGTATAAAGACTCAATGTCTGCGGGCAACGACATGCTACCACGAATGAGAGTCATGGCCAGACAACGTATATAGATATCTAGTTATTAACTGCACAGAACAATATGCTACCACTAATGAGTCGCGGGGACAGTCGATTATCCTAGGTTGTTAAGCCTAGGGTTATCCAATACATCTAGCATAGAACGTCTATCAACGTCGACAAAGATCATCGATCTACAATTAAACCCATTGAGGCAATCAAGCGAGGGTTTCAACACCTCTAATACAAAATGTTTACCAAAGTCGGTAAAGATCATCGACTTATAAATAAATACGTCAAGATGGTCAAGTCTAGGATTTCGTCTCAACTAACAGGAAACACCTATCAAGGCCAATAAGGACAACAAATCTACTATCAAGCCCGACAATAGGGTTAAGCCTAAATTATACCATTTCTACCAGTTCAATCATGCATGCTACAACATGCTACCACGAACAGATCTCGTGGACACTTAAGATGTAAAGTAGCTATCTTGCTACAGACATCATACGAATCTGATTATCACCAACTCTGAACAAATAACGCAAGAGTATAACCTTATAGTAGATTATCTCAACCATGTATGGGGGACATATTCGACCATAGATATACAAAGCAACCATAGGGAGACTCTACTGCAGACTCTCTCTCAACCAAGAATGGGAGATATAGTTGACAGTCGAAATATGAACAACATTATATACCCTCTAAGGATTAATCGCATCCTAATCATACGACCTCTACTAGTCCGATCACCATATCAACTGAAATAGTAAATGGATAAACATATACCAATAAGCACATCTGGGTTATTATGCCTAGGGTTCCAACACCTAGGGTTTTACTAATGTTTCATTCCTGAGATCCGCTCCTACGGAATAACCTCATATAAGTTATTCTATCTCTACTAGTCTCCATCATGGTATCCACCGCAATAACACATAACCAAATAAACACATAATAACGATATCTAATAAATGACAGCATAGTCATACTAATGAAAATCAATGGTTGAAATCTTATTTAGGGTATATATAAAGGAGTCATGCCAGTACAAAGTCAAAGCAATATGCTATAGAGCATCAAGTACAAATATTCCATAAACCACGTAAGCAACGTAATCATATCATCATGGACTAAATCTAGAGAATTTATCTCTAGAATTTATTCACCTGTTAGCCGTCTGGAGATGTCCTATCGCCGCCAAGTCCCCAAATTGACCTCGTCAATAATACCTCGAATTTACGAAACATAAAAATCATCAGAATCCGTACAAATCCAAAAATACTCAAGTTAACCTGCCAAAGGTGGCGAACTCTGAAAACCCAAAGACCCTAAGGAACTCGGAAACCTATGATCTGATACCAATTAAATTGTCACGCCCCGAGGGAGTCCCCGCCAGACAAAAATCCAGCAACATCTCCCCTGTACAGGTGACAATACGAAACTTACATACAAGACCCACACGGCCTACTATACATTGGTCAACACGACCGGAACAAAAACCACACATGCAGGTCATAAATAGGTCTCAGGACAACAATCAAAGTAAATATCAAATAGTCTACAATATCTAGACTTACCCCTTCTGCTATCTGAGCAGGAATACACTACCAAAACGAATTGAATAAAAGTCCATACGGACATATCAAATATGATTAAAGTATCCACGAGTACATAATCAAAACACAAGTCCTAAACATGACTTCTAGTCAATAAACCAAAACCATAAATCCAATAACAAAAACCATCATGACGAGGGAGTTTGGTAGCTGGACTCTCCTGGCAGTTTTATCCTGAAATAAATATAAAGCAACGGGGTAAGTTCAATGAACTCAGTGGATAACAGTCGATATGCATAGTAAGATATATCTAACAATAATAATCATGGAAGTATAGTTTACTAATTAATAATAAGAAATGCAAGAAAGAAATGCGAAAAGATTGTACTTACCCGAATCCCCTATCTTGACATAGGAGTATGAGCCATACTAGCAGAAGTAAAGTCGTCAGACCAAATACAAAAAAATGTATCTTGTATGCATGTCAATCATATGCAACATCCAAGGTAGCAACCAAAATGCAGAAAACACAATACAAATGCAATCCATGCAATATGCATGCGATGCAAATGACATGGTTACCCCTGACGCCAGTCAGCCGCCTCACATACGATGGTGAAGCCGAGTGGGTAGAGCTATGACAACTGTGCACTCTGTCATCACTGCTCCTGAGTGACCGAGTGGATAGGATGCTGTCGGAGTACACCTATCCTCCTGCCCCAAACAGAGTGGGGGAGCAATGCTCTCATTTCCCGGTGTCGTAGACCAGAGGAGGGATCCCTGCCCGCTATCACGCTGCCTCACCGCTACCCATGAGCGGACCAGTGAAGCCTGACAGAGCTACTGCACACACCCTCCTGATGTACCACTAACCCATGAGTGGCTGTTTATGCAGAACATGTAACTGGCTGCGGGCTCAACTACAAAGGAACCCCATCCAGCCAACATGCAATCATGCAAGATGGTGCATGACACTAAAGCATGTAACACCAACTAAAATATGTCTCTGAATAATATGCACAACAAATAGACACATATCAATGACCTAAGTAAAACAGGGAAGGTATAACTAAAAGTTGATCAAATACAAGTATCATGTAGGCACAATAACTCACAATGCAGTAAACATAAAAATTATTGTAAGTTATAACCAACTAAGCATATCAATATGACATTATCTAAAAGATAAGTCAAAATACCCGCTTGCTATGAAAAATATCAATTATCTTTACGCCCATGGACATGTCTCGTGACCGAAACCTGCAAACATCACCAATTATGATTAATTTCAAGCACACGACAACAAGCTTACTTCCTACTATATAATTCCTATATTAGCACCCTTTTATCGATTACGAATTAGAAACCCCCACTTGTACCTTTAACACCTTAATTAAACCCACCATTTCAAGTAGCAAATCTGCTAACCTACACCTTCAATTCCATACATAATTATCGAACCAATCAACATCACACCGAAATCAATAACACAACCAACTATAGATCACTAAGAACTAACTCACACCCCACTGACAAAAATTCACACCACAACGACAAATCAACTAAACCCAAAACAAACAGCTTGATTTGCTCACCTGAACATCCCAAATGAGTCCTCTCCTCTCACTCACAGCCACATCGACACCTATCAGACCATTCACAGCCGGCCAAAACCCCAAATCACAGCCACCCCAACCTCTTCACTCCTCCACAGCCGAACAAACTTCACCCAATCATGATAATAGGAAATCAGAAATCGACAACAAGGAAAAGAAAGATTGATCAGCTTACCAACTGTTGGAACCTCCACCGGCAGCAATCCCCCCCCCCCTCGTTCGTCGGAAAAACCACTGCCCAAACTGAATCCCTGTTCAACCCAAAGGAAACCACAGTAGGGATTTCAATCCTGTCCAAGATCGAGGAAAAGAGCAGCCCTTACCTTGCTCCAGCGACCACCGGCCAGAAGGGCAACTCCCACACCGGCGGCAGTCTCCACCTGACAACCCTAATCCCACACGCAGAACCTCTAGCTCCAGCGAAGAGCGTGGCCCTAGGTCAGAACAAGGTGCAACCGCCACCGACGCCACCTCCCAGCTTGTGCTCTCACCGTCAACTCACTTGTGGGCACAGTCAGGGTCGGTTGCTGTTGCTTGTCGCGAGGAAGAAGGAACGGGAGTGGAAGAGGGAAGGTTAGGCGCGGCGGAGAGGAGGTCGCGGTGAGGAATCATGAGAAGAGGAGATCGCGCGATGAAGAGAAGGGTCGCATTGAGAAAGAATTGTCGCGAGGAAGGATATCGCGAGGAAATTGGTGGCTGCGGCGTGGAAGAAAAATGAGGAAAAGAAAACTTAGGTTTTCTATTTAAACCTTAGGTTAATAAAACTTATTAACTCCTCAATAACGGTTAATCTAAACAGGCCTTATAAAAGCCTGTTAAATCTTTCCATATATAATATCATAAGCACTCTGTTTAAATCCATAAAAATTTCTAAAAATTCCTAAAAAAATCCCATAGGGTATTTTTTTTAATTAACCAGTATTATTTTATTTTTCGGTATTTGACATTTACTCCCACTTGTTCTTCTACAAATGAACTCTCTTTCTAGAAATATGTCATTTCTAACAACAAACACTTTGCCTTGCGTGGGATTGTAAAAGTAATATCCCTTCGTTTCCTTAGGATATCCTATAAAGTAGCACTTGTCAGATTTGGAGCCTAGTTTGTCAGAGACTTGACGTTGAACATAAGCCTCACAACTCTAAATCTTCATAAAAGATATTTTGGGACTCTTCCTAGTCCATATTGTATATGGTGTCTTTATGACAGCTTTAGATGGAACACGGTTAAGTGTAAAAACAACCATCTCTAGAGCGTATCCCCAAAAAGTAAGTAGATCAGTCTGACTCATCATCAATCGTACCATATCTAATAAAGTACGATTTCTCAGTTCGAATACACTATTCCACTATGGTGTTCCAGGTGGTGTGAGTTGAGATATGATCCCACACTCAGCTAGATAGTCACGAAACTATTGGCTAAGGTATTCACCACCTCGATCTGATCAAAGCATCTTAATACTTTTGCCAAGTTGATTTTGTACTTCACTCTTGAATTCTTTAAACTTTTCAAAGGATTCTAAATTGTGTTTCATGAGATACACATAGTTGTATCTACTAACATCATCAATAAAAGTGATGAAATACTGATAGTCTCCTCTAGCAGTGATATTGAAAGGGTCACATACATCAGTATGTATGAGTCCTAACAAGTCTGTCGCTCTTTCTCCATGTCCACTAAATGAAGTCTTGGTCATCTTGCCTAGAAGACAGGATTCACATGTTTCATATGATTCAAAATCAAATGAGTCCAGTAATCCATCTTTATGGAGCTGGGATATGCGACTCTCATTTATGTGACCCAGGCGACAATGACAGAGATATGTTTGGTTCAAATCATTTGATTTGGACCGTTTGATATTTATGTTATAGATTGGGTTATTAAAATCTAGAACATAGAGTTCATTCACTAGATGTGCACTGTAATAGAACATTTTATTTAAATAAACGGAATAACTTTTGTCCTTTATTATAAATGAGAAACCTCTCTTGTCCAAATAAGAAATAGAGATAATGTTCTTAGTCATGATAGGTATGTAATAGCACTCTTCTAGTTCTAAGATAAGCCCAGTGGGCAAAGATAAAGAGTATGTTCCTACATCTATGGCCTGCCCTTTGTCAATGATCTACTCTTTTTTAGGCCCTGCACATTAGTACAAATGTATGATGCATAGTTGGTATCTAATATCCATGAAGAAGAAATAGATAAATTGACTTCTATAACATATATACCTGAGGCAGAAGACTCACTTCTCTTTTTCTTAACTTCCTCTAGGTATAACTTGCAGTTTCTCTTCCAATGTCCTGTCTCACTGTAGTGGAAGAAGTCCCCTTCCTTAGACAACCCTCCTTTAGGTTTCAATGCTTTGGCCTTGCCCTTGTCTTGGGTCTTACCCTTTCCTTTGGGCTTCTTTTTTGCCTTTTCCCTTTTTAACCATGAGTATATTACCAGGTTGGATCTTCTTAAGATTGGTTTCAACAGTTCACAACATGCTTAACAACTCAAGCAATGGCTTGTCAATTTTATTTATGTTATAGTTCATGACAAATTGACTATACCTTTCTGACAATGATTGCAAGATAAGGTCAGTGGTCAATTCTTAGCCTAGTGGAAATCCTAGTCTCTCAAGGTTCTCTACATACCCAATCATCTTGAGTATGTGAGTTCCTATAGGAGTTCCTTCTTACATCTTCATGTAAATAGGGCCTTAGACACCTCATACCATTCGTGCCTAGCTTGCCCTTGATATAGTTGTTTCAGGTACTCAACCATATCATGTGCATCCATGTTTTCATGTTGCTTCTGAAGCTCAGAATTCATGGTGGCAAGCATTAGGCATGATACATCTAATGCATCATCCTGATGCTTCTTATAAGCATCTTTCTCCGCACGAGTGGCTATAGTGGCAGGTGCTTCAGGAAGAAGTTGCTCTAGGATGTATAATTTTCGTTCTTGCTTGAAGACGATCCTCAAGTTTCTGTATTAGTCTAGGAAATTAGCTCTGTTGAGCTTGTCCTTCTCAAGGATAGATCACAGAGAGAGAGTATTTGACGTGTTAGACAACATTGTGATCTACAACAGTAAAATAAAAAAAATAAGTATCATATCTAAATCATTTAATTATGCCTTTAATTAAATGATGCTCCCACTGAATCACAGAGCTTTGGTAGGGGATAGTCATGGATGTAGGCAAACACCTTTTGCCCACACTACTAGCTCCCATCCCAACAGCTACAAATTCATATGGGACAAGATCCACATCATACTTCACCTTGAGTTAGCTTTGGCTAATCGCCTAAGATTTAGTATGATTAGGTAGGCAATATTTCACCAATTACATCTTATGCAACTCTTTAGAAGAAAAAGGGTCAAGATCCACATTACACATCATCTTGAGTTAGCTTTGGCTAATCGCCCAAGACTTAGTATAATTGTTCTCTTACCCTACCTTCCTAACTTTTAGGACATGTCTCTAAGTTCTCAATCTAATTGAGATAACTTAGTTAAGTCTCACCCAAAGTTCGATAGTGGGACATCACAATTGTCCACTCGCACTCTACCAAGATAAAATGTGTCACTTTGCTTTGGCAAACGCAACAACAAATGATCGAGGTAGTAGTGAGTATCAAACTTTGGTAGGCATCTCTATATTGACTTAATTAAGATAAAATTATTATCTAACATGCATCACATACACACAAAGCATATATCAACAACATATAAGCTTAAAACGTGACATGGTTATGGGCCAAATCTACGATCTCCTCAAGCCAATGAGAAGAGCGATGGGTCAACCAAGGAATAACATCTTCTCCAAGTGCATCCTTTGGTTGTTATGTGTTGTCGACATCATTCTTGTAACTTCATCCTCTAAAGAACTTTTCACTCATCATTTTGTACATTACAAAATAAGAATACTCGAGTTACATTCGAGTCTAGATCTATTTTACAACTAGAAAAATAGAGAGAGAGGCATGACTCGCAGGCCGTATTATGAATTACAACATGCACACATAACATAACTACAATCACATTATGGTTAAGGAACATAACCATGTACCATGGCATACAATGTTCACAAAGATCTATTACATGCAGATTTTATTATGATGCTATGCACGACTTATAAGCCGCTACAACTGTTGGGATGTATACTGAAAGCCTAGCTCTTTGGTATGAACATTTTATTTTGAAATAAGAATCACATGATCATTGTTTGCATATTTTTATGGTTATGCAATATTGTCTAATACGTTACATTGTAGATAACATGGTGTGTGGTGTCACACGGGAGATCTTGTTATCGGCTCCTTGTAAAGTATAAGTAAAGGCTCACAACCGAGATGACTTTGGACAAACCATCGGAATGGTTGTAGTGTGATTTGGTATTGGTTTGTCTTGACCATAGAATCACACTAGTGCACTTTGTGTGTATTGAGCAGGACCGACACAGAGGTGATTCGATTTATTGCTGACTACATAATCGAATCGGACCTCAGATATTATTTAGTACATGCTCTTAATCCCGATATAATAACGGGCACATATACTTGGTACTCATCTCTTTGATTTACCAATGGGCGAGATTTATAGATTAAATCGATAGACTCGGTAAGTTGGGAGATGATATTATTTATATGGTGTGTCGTTGATTATAGGAGGAAACCGTGTCCTATATATTAGGATGATGATGTCCCCTTGAGGAGCTCATAAGGTTCATCATGTAAACATTACAGGTGGACTTGGTCCGGCATGATGAAAAGGTTGAGTGGTACTACTCAAGGAGTTAGATGTTGATTAATTAATGGTTAGTAAATTAATTAATCGACTGACAAGATCTTAAACACGGGGAGAAAATGTACAAATAATATATGGAGCCCATATTGTCATATGGGGGTTGGTGAGGTAGATCAATGATGGACCTTTAGTGGATTGGATCATCATTAGTGGATCAGACTTTATGTGGGCTTGATCCATGGGTGGCCAAGACCCAACTCCTCCTCATGGTCCCTAATGTAGCCCATTAACACCTCAAGATGCTTAGATTCAATGGATAGAAACAAAACACTAAGATCCATTGGTAGAGATTAAATCTCTAAGATCCGACGGTTGAGATTAAATCTCTAGATCCGACGGTTGAGATTAAATCCCTAGAACCAATGGAGGAGATTAATTCATGGCTTATCCCCAAACTCTATAAAAGGTGGCATGGGGTTGGCGTGAAGAAGATCATAGAGAGGGAGCAAGGCTTGGGCGGCAAGAATAGGGCAATCCTAGTTGAGATAGGATTGGAATTAGGGTTAGGGTTTGGAAGCAAGGGTGGCACCAAATAAGGCAAGTTTTCCTTCTTCTTCCTTGCCTTGTGGCCAACGTCCAGCAGCTATTCCAGCCCTTCCCAGCCCTTGGCGGCGCCCAAAACACTCCTCTCTTCTCCTTAGGTGGTGGAAACAAGATATAGGGTTTCCCTTGGTGTCTTGGTAGTTTTCCATCATCTTCTTCTCCTTCTAGTTGGCCGGCGGCAAGAACTTCTATAGTTCTTTGTTGGTTGAGTTTTTGAAGGAGAAAAACATTGTTTCTCTTCTTCCTCTTGCTTGGGAAAAGCAAGGAAGGAAGTTTTGCGATCTAGGAGCTTTGACTTTTGGTGGATCGTCGCCCACACGACGTCCAAAAGGAGGAGGGTCATACATTAGAAGACCAAGAGGTATAACTATTCTTCTATCTCTTTTATTCATTGCTTGTGTTTGTTTTTCAAAATATAAGCATGTTATATTTCTGTAAATAGGCTAAATAATACTTGGATCCCGAGTATAAACACAAAAACCGACGATCCGGACATCGTCTATTCCGCAGCTACTGTAGAATAGAGGATGGTCGCCAACAACTAGTTTGTTCAAGTGACCTCTCTAAACGAATAGCACGACGATGACTTGGTTGCTTTGGGAATCCCTTTTGTCTAGGATTAAATTTTTAATCCGGGGACATCGAAGGGATCACCATGGTCAAGCAACCGAGGCGAAGGGGAAGCGAAGTTTCCTCTCACGGACTCGACAAGGGAAATCCCTTCAATTGGTATCAGAGCTTCCGGGCAAAACCTACAATTGGTATCAGAGCCAAGGTTTCTGGTTTTGTGTGTTTAGGATTCGGTTAATTTTTATGCACTTTTTCATATATTAAATGTGTCGGATAATAGTAGGATATGCGTAGTTTAACTCTTTGGTTGCAGGCATAAGATTCGACTATTATGGCATGTGTGTGTATGTGATTGTATGTGTGTAAATGTTTATTTTGTTGAATCTTCGGGGTTGACGAGGCTAGTATTTAGTTTTTGTAAATTAAATACGACATTGTTTAGCCGCTCTTTATTTTATTTTACTTTCGATCTAGATTTCATGTACACTCCCTCGTGGAGTATAGGATCGATGGATGTAAATTAAAATAGGATTTAGTCTTGGCTCAGATCTCCGGATGGCTCGTACATGGCGTAGGAGGAGCGGACGAGATGGCGATGCGACAGGAGTCATATTGAAGACAAAAGCCATAATAGTTGGAAAATAATTTATTTTTCATATTTATTGCTTTTTGTTTGATATGCATGTCGTAGGCTAGGAAAATTCCTCAATTTCAAATTACTAAGTGGGAGAGGGATATTTTTATAAATTCCCACGGCCTCCATTACAATTTGACAAGTGATGCAAACAAACTTGCGCGTCGGCTCTGAGTGCCTTCCTCCCCATCGGATGGGTTTGTTTGCGGATCACAAGGTCGAATATGGTTATAGGAAATTATCAAGGAGCATGTGTACTTGCCCATCGTAAGGCACATAACCCAAGATAATTACCTTGGTACCAAGTAATGGTGAACACTTAGATACAAATATAAGTATCCTCCCCATCGGAGTCACTGCTTTTATTTGTAGGGCCGAAGAGAAACCAACTATTAATTTTACTTGTCAAAAGTTAGGTTGACAAGATAGTAAAATTAATGGGTAAAACCTCCTCTTACAAATGTAGAATTCGTATACGTTCACACGATCGTGGCATGCGATATTCTCGGTGTTTATAGGTGTTGGTTGATTTTGAAATTTTATTGTTTGAGGAATCAATAATTTTTTGAAATCTACAGTAATGATCTATGTGATTCTTAGGATTTTCAAAAATGACTTTCAGTCCACTTACTATGATACTAAAGGAAATAAACTTACTGTACCCAAAACAATATTGATTGGAAAAGAATCTAGATATTGTCTTATCTGCTAAAGAGTACAAGTATGCACTCTTCGAAGAATGTCCTCAAGCCATGGTTGCTCAAAAAGGTTTCTCCTTCTAAGCCGAAAGGCAAGAAGAAGAAGAAACAAGGTGAAGCAAAGATGGTGGGAGGATCTCTAGGAGGAGTGAAGAAGCCGAAAGGCAAGTACTTCACTTGCAAGCAGGATGGACATTGGAAAAAGGACTGTCCCAGTCCGAAACAGAACAAAGGTATATCCTTTGGTCTAGTAGTTGAAACATGGTTAGCGGTGTTATCTACCAGCACCTGGTGTGTAGATATAGGAGCCTCTGATCATGTCTGCAATACTTTGTAGGGGTTCCAAGAAACTCGACAACTAGCTAAAGGGGAGATTACCATTTACTTGGGCAATGCCATGAAGGTGGCGGCTATTGCAGTGGGAGAAGTTTTATTTATCTTTTGAGAAAAATAAACTTTTGGTTCTTAGGAATTGCCTTTATGTACCCTTATTTAGAAAGAATTTAATTTCAGTTTCTAAATTATTTATGGATGGATATTCTATTTCTTTCAATGACAGAGTTATTATATAAAGAGATAGGGACATTATCTGTTCGGGTACATTGATAGGAAATTTGTACACACTGGAACCAAAACCTCCCACGATGCAAATTGAAGTTAATAACTCATCTTCTAATTCCAATAAGAGAAAAGAACCTTCGAAGATGAACCAAACATATCTTTGGCTTCTTAGGCTTGGTCACATTAACCTAAGCAGAATTCAAAGGTTGATAGCTGATGGACCTTTGGGTTCATTAGTGGTGGAGGATCTCCCAACCTACGTATCTTGCTTGGAGGGTAAGATGACCAAGAGGCCTTTTTAGGGCCAAGGGGTATAGAGCCAAAGATGTGTTAGGAATGGTTCATTCTGATTTGTGTGGTCCTATGACTATCTAGGCAAGAGGTGGTCTTGGATATTTCGTCTCTTTTATAGACGATTATTCAAGATATGGATGACACTACGACCTGATCGTGGTGGTGAGTACCTCTTGGGAGAGTTTAGGAACTACTTATCAGAGGTTGGGATTCAATCCCAATTGACTGCACCTGGCACACCCCAGCAGAATGGTGTAGCAGAGCGAAGGAATAAGACTCTTATGGAGATGGTTAGATCGATGATGAGTTATTCTGAGTTGCCAAATTCGTTCTGGGGATATGCTCTAGATACGGCGGTGTACATTCTGAACTTGGTCCCATTTAAATCAGTGCCTTCCACTCCCACAGAATTGTGGACTAGGTGAAAGCCTAGTCTAAGACATATTCGGATATGGAGGAGTCCAGCACATGTGCTGAAGGCAGATGCTAGTAAGTTGGAACCTCATACAGAAGTACACAGGTTCGTTGGCTATCCTAGAGGAACGAAGGGTGGATTGTTTTATAGTCCTAGAGATCAGAGGGTGATCGTTAGCACGAACGCCAAATTTCTAGAGGAAGACTATGTGATGAGCCACAAGCCCAAGAGTAAAATTGTTCTGGAGGAATTAAAAAGGGAAGTCACTTCTTTAGTACCACCGGTACAAGAGGACATACCGCATGTCACTGCACCGCGTGTCACAGAGGATACACAGGTGATACCTTGTCGTAGTGGGAGGGTTGTTAGACAGCCTGAGAGATTCATGTTCTTGGGAGATTCTTTTGATTTGGTCCCTAGCAAACATGAACCTGATCCCTAGACATACGACGAGGCAATCCAAGATATAAATACAGCATCTTTGCAAAGTGCAATGAATACTGAGATTGAATCTATGGATTCAAGTCAGGTCTGGGAGCTCTTGTGCACTGCAGCTCATATGGATTATGAGTTGTGGCAGATGGATGTCAAGACAGCTTTCCTTAATGGAAGTCTTGAGGAAAACATCTATATGAAGCAACCAGAGGGATTCATTGCTAAGGGCAAAGAGCATATTGTATGTAAGCTTAATCGGTCCGTTTATGGACTGAAGCAAGCTTTGAGGTCTTGGAACATCCGCTTTGATGAGGTAAATCCAGACTTATGGATTTATTCAAAGTCCGGATGAGTCTTGTGTATACAAGAGATGTGACGGAAACGTAGTGGTATTTCTTGTACTATATGTAAATAATATTTTGGTAGTTGGCAACAATATCAGAGTGTTATCAGACGTAAGGGTATGGTTGTCCAAACAGTTTTGAAGGACTTGGGAGAAGTGGGTCACAACCTTGGGATCAAGGTTGTTGTGCTTATCCCAAGCTTCATACATAGACATGATTTTGGATCGTTTTAGCATGCAGAACTCCAAGAAGGGTTTTCTACCTTTCAGGTATGGAGTTACTTTATCTAAGGAGATGTGTCCTAGATCATCTGAGGTGATAAAGGAGCTGAAGGCGGTTCCTTATGCTTCGGCAGTAGGAAGCCTCATGTATGCTATGTACGAGACAAGATATCTGCTTTGCCGTGGGCATGGTTAGCAGATATCAGAGTAATCCAGGACAGGGACATTGGACTGCGGTAAAAGCATATTGACTCATTTGAACATGTTCATGCATTTCATGGTCCTACTCTATCAAGAGGTCTACAGATATCACTCTCGTCATATGGGTGGAATAGATCTCATCTACATCACTCACATCCTTTCGCATAATTTGTTACATACCCAGTGATTACCTTTATAGTCCACCCTTTTACGGATGACATTTGATGATACCAAAGTACATAACTCTTTATGTAGGGAACCGTAGTGATTTTCGGTCTAAGGACTATTCATACTAATAGTCACATGAGAAAGTTTATGACACTCATATAACGATCCATGAATCTTTCTCATAGCGGGTCAATTCAGTATATATTCTCTAATATATACCCATGTGTCAACGTGATATCACATATCCATGACCTATGAGATCAAATCATCAATTGACCTACATGCTAGTCTCAATGCATTAATATTGCCCTTGTATATTAATACTTACTAGGAATATTTAAGAATAGTATTCTCCACAGCTTCTCACAATCAATTCTACCAATTGATATGCTGTAGATAAGAACATACTTTCTAGGGCATTATTATATTTATTTAGTTGACACAAGTATGAAGTAAATATAATAACAAAACTTTGCCTTTATTATTAATAGAATATTATACAAAAAGTCCCTAGTCAATCATCACATAATTGGCTCTAGGGCTTATTACTAACAATAGGGTGTGTCAATTTAGAATAGAAAGGTAGTTAACCTAACCATAGTGGAGTTGACACTCTAGAGCATTTTGAGGTATAGTTATACCTTAAAAATAGATTTAGAATATGCTCCTAAGAGATTTTAGGATGTGCTAATGGAAATATAGAAGTTTAAAAAATTGATCATGACTAACACAATTAGGCTAGAGTCAATAGTGTGCCAAGTTAAGGGTTTTGATACACTCAAGGAAGTTAACACGTTATTATGTCAAGTTTGGTATTTGACATAATCTTAGATAATGACAATTAGACTTAACACTTAGGTATAGTTATACCTATATTTTACACATTTATTATGTCTTGTGTGTCATACTCCATGTCATGACATTATGTATCATTTTATTATATGAAACATGTCATATTGATGCTTAGGTTGATTTCTATCTTGACATGACATCATGTATCATAGGAGCTTAGAATATGTCATGTTAATATTTAGGCTTATTCCATCATGCATCATTGGTAATGCCTTTAGATTATTTAATCATTTATGTCATGATCATAATTCATGTATTTAATCAATTGAAATTAAGGACAAATGACATTGACATCCTCAAATTGGATATGTTTAGATAACAATGCATGATCCCTTAGTTTAAGGAAGAACAAAATCATATATCAAAAAGATTATATGATGACTTGTGTTCTTGTATTGAGACACTTTAGCACAAATGAGATGTTAGAAAAATGAGTTAAGTTTAAGGTGCTTAGATGTTGCATTAATATGAACTCAAACTCTTTAAATGATAGGAATGAATAATGAGGAAAACTAATGTACAAGCCATATACACTTGACCCCTAGACCATGATTGAAAATAAGATTTGAAAACACTTTTAAATCATATTGAAAAACCTTAGTGAAGTCTATGTTTTGATAGAAATCACCAGTGAGGTGATTGACTCAAGTTAGGCTTAAAGCATTGAAGATTTTAAAGATTTTTAACTTTGTATCATTCTTTCAAAATAATGGATATTTTAATATAACACTATTTTTCACTCATAGTTTTTGACATAAGTAATGTCTACATGAAGTTTTTTTTTTTTTTAAATTGTAGAATTACTTATAAATTTTCAAACTTCGTTCGAAAATCTAGTTTCTAAAAATTCAAAAACTAGTCGACTGGTGTTGGTATCAGTTGATTGGTCACTGAAACAATCGACTGTTTAGATTATTTTTAGTCGAACAAGGTTCGTTTAACTATTTATTAGTAACCTTAGGTCAGTTAACTACTACTAACCCTCTAATATGCTAAGACAAGCCTTGAAAGGGTAAGATTTTCAGTGAAAATGAATATGAGAGTTAATTAGGGTAAGAATCGATTTTAGAGGATGTTAAAGTTCAAGGTTGAACTTTTGCCCTTATTTTTGAAAGTTTAGATTTCCTATAGGCTTAGGATCTTTCCAAAGATATTACTGGTGCAATGGTTAAGGGGGAGATTGCCCATCAAGATGTGATAGTTGATTAGTGATAAGGGTTTTATCAATAAGGAGAATGAAGGGTTGAAGATGAAGGAAAAGAGGGAGAATGAGTAAAGTCAGAAAAGACTTTTTGAAGTGTGCCAAAGGAGAAGAATGAAGGGTTTAAGTTAGAAAACCTTCATTATGCTTTGACATATAAATAGGCAAGTTGGACTTATAGGTTAGCCTAACTTAAAGATATTGTCAAACATCAAAAAGGGAGAAATTATTGGTGCAATCAACCTCAGGTCAAGGTTAACCAAGCTCGAGTTGAGTTTCGATGTTTGATAATATGACTAAAGGTAAAGGATAATATGAGGGAGATTGTTGGGACAATCAACCTCAGGATAAGACTGACTAAGCTCAAGTGAGGCTCGAGTTGAGTATCAATATATGGATGATAATATGACTATGGGATGATATGTGACATCTATAGTCATATGAAGTTTAGTGTGAAGTCAAGTAAGTCAAGGTTGACCAAATACTTGACGAGTGAAAAATCCAAGTGGGTCAGGGAAGACCAGACACTTGGTGATCGAAGTCCAACAGGGAGTTGGCAAATAAAGAAATCAAAGTGGGTCAAGAAAGACCAAACACTTGTTGGTTAGAAAGTCCAATAGGGTAGTTGGAAAGAATGAAGTTCAGGTGGGTCAAGGTTGGCTGAACACTTGACACAAAGAGGAAAAGTTCAAGAAGGTCAAGGAGGAATGGATGTTTGGTGTCAGAAAAGTCCAAGTAGATTAAGGAGGGTCGAATGCTTGGTGTTGGAAAAGTACTTACAAGTTTGGAGACCAAAAGCACGACAAGGAAAGTCTAAACAGGTCAAGGAGGACCGGATGTTGTTGATAGGGAAATCATGGCAGGTCAAGGTGACTGAATGATTAGGCAAGTGAAGTTTTGGCAGGTCAAAATGACCAGATGACTAGGCAAGTGAAGTCCTAATAGGTCAATGTGATCAGATGACTAGGCAAGTGAAGTCCTGATAGGTCAAGGTGATCGTGCTTGACAAGTGAAGTCCTACCAGGTCAAAGGTGAACGTGCTTGATAGGTGAAGTCCCAACAGGTATAAAAGACAGTGCTTGGCAGGTGAAGTTCCAGTAGGTCAGGGAAACTAAGCTTGGCAAGGGAAGTTCTAGTAGGTCACAGTTGACAGGATGTTAGGCAAGGGAGGTTTCAACAGATCAAGAGTGATCAGATGCTGGACGAGAAAATTCCTGGTAGGTTGAGATCAACCAGACTAGGTGAAGCAAGAGTTGGGTTGAAATTAGGCTGAAACTAAGGTATCAGTCGACTTCTGGTTGAGGGCAGTCGATTGGTGATAGTGTTCAGGTTAGTTCAACCCAACTAAGTTATGAGCAGTTGATTACTGGTTGAGGGAAGTCGAGTGGAGGGAAGGAGTGTTCGGGTGACAAGAAGTCATTATTTATGAATGAGAACTTGAGTATGTGCTTGGGTAGTCGACTAGTGGTCTAAACCAGTCAATTGGTCAGGTGATCGGGCAACGAGAAAGGCACTTGGGCATGAGCACTGAAGAAGTGGTGCTCAAGTGCACGTGTTGAGGAAGTGGTAGTCATACTTGGGCTCAAGAGTTTGGTGCTCAGGCAGTCGACTGCTGTGGTGAAGCAGTCGACTAGTTGTGGGTAGTCTAGATGGGACTCGAACGTGGGTGCTCGGGATGAGCGGGGTTCGACCGCGGGTGCTCAAGAAAATGAGAAGTCGATGCTCGAGAGGATTGTGACTCAACAATCGACTGCTATGGTGAAGCAGTCGACAAGTTGAAGGGAAGAGTCAGGGATCGAGTTCTCGGGGAATCGCGATGCTCGGGATGAAAAATAGGGTGCTCATGTAAGTTATGATGCATCAGTCGACTACTGAGTCGACTGATGCATAGAAGTAGTCGACTGGCTGCCATATCAGGCGAATAGAAACCTGCCAAATCAACTGGCCAGTCGATTGGTGGCTTAGTAGTCGATTGATGGCATGGAGTAGTCGATTGATTGACTTAAATCCAATGTGGATCAAGTCGTTGTGAGGAAGCGGTCGAGCGACTGAAGCTAAGACTAATCGACTGGTGGGCAAAAATCAACAGACACAGAGCTTATAAAATAAAGACTTTGTGAAGTTTTCAGATGTTGATTCTTGGAGATTTTGAAGGGAAGTGTTGATGCATTCCACGTCTTCAAAATAATTCCAAAGCAACCAAACAAGCGATCAAACAAAAGCAATCATCGTGTAAAGTGTTTTTCATTTATATTCAGTTTATTTCTTTACACTTGTTTTAGTTGTTGTATTGTAAAGCTCAATACTATAAGAGGTTTCTCTACCTCCGGTGTGTTTCTGAGAAGGAGAAAGTTATAGTGGTGATACATCGTTAGAGCTAGGTCATGGAGTAGGAATTTGAGATTTCGAACCACGTAAAATCTAGGTGTAATGCTTGTGATGTTACTTCTATTTGCTTTTGTTTCTACTACATTAATCTATTGTAGACAAGGATGACACACACGAGAAAACAAGATCGAATTCGAGATGTTATTCACTCTCCCACTCTAGCATACAGACGATCCTAACAGAGTCAAGTGGAACATTTGAGTTTCAAACTCTTTATTCACTTGAACAGTAACATCATGGATTGCTAAGCCTATTGATCAATTGCTCACATTTGAAACTCCTGTAAATCCCTTTAAACCCCTTAATTCAAGGTTTATGATTTATCAGTCAACTAATATCTCAATTTCAGTTCTAACCGAGACTAACTTTTATTTCACCTAATATCTGATTGATCTTAATCTATTAAGACTTCTCTTGTTTAGCATTCAATCACTCTTGACTTGTCAGGACGTCATTTGCCTAACTTCCAATCACCCTTGATATGTCATGACTTTATTTGCCTAACATCCACTACTATTGAGTTGCCAAAATTTCATCTTGCTAGCATTTGGTGACCCTTGACTTGTTAGGACTTTATTGACACCAAATATCTAGTTCTCCTTAACTTATTTATACTTTCCTTCTCGTGCTTATATCTGGTCAACTTTAACCTACCAAAATTCATCGACACCAAATATTTAGTCCTTCCTAATTTGTTTAAACTTTCTGTTGGATCATAAAAAGAGAGCTAGAGGGGGGGTGAATAGTTCACGTGAATTTTTTTCGTCGATACGATTAAAACACAAGCAAGAGTAAAATGCACAATGGAAAAGTAAATGAATAAGGCTTGGTTTTTCTAGGTTTATAGCCTATCGGCTGCTAATCCAAGGCCCTAGCGGTCTGTGACCGTGTACGGAGGGCAATTCACTAAAACTTCTCCTCCTCGTTGGAGGTAGGAGATGACAATTACAAAACTTCAAGAAATCTCATGGTAGAGAGACAAACCCCCTCTCCTCGTTACAATAAAAGCTCGATAAAAGAAATGAAATACAACAATTAGAAGTAACTAAATATGAAACTAATACTGACGACTAAGAGGGTGAAGGTTGAGCTCGTGTCGTCGGCGTTTCAGCAGTGCTTCGTCATCGTAGAGTCCTCGTAGAAGAGTAGCATTGTGAAGGAGCTTTGAGAGCTTAGAATGATGACCTAAAGGGGTGAAACCCCCCTTCTTTTATAGCCATCCAACCCCATAGACGTTGAGATCAAGTTTTATCCAAAAAGACAACCTCACCCTAAGATGAGGGGATGAAGTTTGACTCTCATCTAAGATGAAATTTGAATGACAGTCAACTTATCAACCCTATCAGTCGACTGATGCAACTAGCAGTCGACTATCAACAGTCGACTGTTGCTAGGGTTTCCAACTGTAACAATAAGTTAGCTCAAAAATGAAAGCAATATAAGTGAATTTGACGACCACTTACTATCCAATCTCGACCTAAACCTTCCACGGGAAGTCTTGGTCGGATCGTCGCCTAAGGACATCCCCATATGGAGGACCCGACCTTGCATTCACTCACACACATGAGCTTACCTCGAGCTTACCTTAGGTCCTTGTGACTTGAAGCTTTGCTTCAGGTCTCCACCTGAGTTCTTCAGCTCTCTTTGAAGTTCTCCCAATGTCGTCTGACCACCACGGTTTCTCCATCCGAGATTCTTCGGGTGTCGTTGACCTTCAGCTCAACTTAACATTCCTGCACACTTGGTTCAGCTCAAGAAATAACAATATAACCTTAACTTTTTCATCTTTGTCATAATCAAAACTTAGGTTCAATTATCTGGTGCCTACTGCACCAACAATCTTCCCCTTTTTGATCTATGACAAACCGACATAAAGTTAAGGGTAACACTTAAAGCATTAAGTAAATGAAATGAATATGAAGAATAAATCAAATGAATATTGAATATGTATAACTTAATAAGTTAGTGTGAGTAACTTAGTGAGTTAGCTTCAGTAGGAGTAAAAGTAAAACTTTTTTTCAAGTCCTTAAGTGAGTACTAAAAAAAAGTTCTTAGTTCTCCCCCTTAATGGTTGCTACTTAATAAGTTAAGTATATGCCTAAAAGTTTAAATTAAGTTTTAAGTTAAGATATCAAAAGTTAATTTTTGATCTCTTAAATTTGGCCTTTTCCTCCCTCTTTTGCCATTAAAAGGTTAACCATAAAAAAAAAGGTTAAGTCAAGTAATTCAAGCTTACTTAACTTGGGCCGGTATTTTTAAGTTAGAAGCAAGTTAAGTTATCAAAAATTAAAATTAATTTTTGATCCCTTAACTTTGCCATTTTCTCCCCCTTTTGCCATAAATCGAAAGGGGGGGGGGGGGGGGGGGGGTTGGAAAACATATTTTTAGAATTTTGTCGTAAATGAAGTTTAAGTCCAAGCATGTTCCAAATAGGTTTTGAAAATAATAGTTTAAACATAAGCTCATCTAAAAGTACGTTCAACTCTATTTGACTTGATTGATATAAAATAATTAATAAGTTCTTATTAGAGTTGATTAATTTAGATAATTATACTCCATGGTTCATGTCGATACACTAGATCTACATCTGGAACCAGGAGTAAGGTCTTAACATCTTACGCCCATCTACGTGGCTAAGTACACAAATACATTAGTCCTATATGTTGTGAGATGTTTTGGCTCCTTAAATCTATAGGTGCATGCTTTCTAGGGTAAGCCCTAGGCTAGTTCCATTTGCATGAAAAATAAAAAGTAGAGTATAAAGAAAAGTATAAGTTTTTAAGTTCTACTCTATTACGCACATATCTAAATTCGCAAAGGTTTTGTAAATCGATCTGTACACACCTCGGGGGAGTCCTCACGAAAAATCCGGCGATCTCCTCAGACGGGTGACAATACCAATCTTGCATACAAGGCCTACACGGCTACTATACATCGATCAACATGATCGGAAACCAAACTACACACGCAGGTCATAAATAGGCCTCAGGCCAACAATCAGAAGAAATAACAAAAGTCTATCACATCTAGACTTACCCCTTCTGCCATCTGGGTAGGAATACACAACCAAATCCAACCGAATAAAAATACTAATAAGGGTCCATAAGGACATACCAAAACATCCACGGGTACATAAATCAGACACCAGTCCTAAACATATCCTCTAGTCAAAATCCAAAACCATAAATCAAATAACAAGAAAAACTTCCATGATGAGGGTGTTTGGCAGCTGGACTCTCCTGATAGCTTTATCCTGAAATAGATATACAACAACGGGGTAAGTTCAAAGAACTTAGCGGATAATAGTCGACATACATAGAAAGATATAACTAACAATAATAATCATATCCGTACAGTCTCATATATAGGATATGCAAGAAAGAAATGCGAAAAGATTGTACTTACCTGAATCTCCTATCCTGATATAGGAGCATGTGCCATACTAGCAGAAACAAAGTCGTCAGACCAAATACAAATATGTATCTTGTATGCATGACAATCATATGCAACATCCAAGGCAGCAATCAAAATGCAGCAAACACAATACAAATATCATCCATGCAATATGCATGCGATGTAAATGACATGGTCACCCCTGACGCCAGTCAGCCGGCTCACACGCGATGGTGAAGCTGAGTGGGTAGGGCTATAACAACTGTGCACTCTGCAATCACTGCTCCTGAGTGATCGAGTGGATAGGATGCTGTCGGAGTACACCTATCCTCCTGCCCCAAATAGAGTTGGGGAGCAAAGCTCTCATCTCCCAGTGTCGTAGACAAGAGGAAGGATCCCTGCCCGCTACCACGCTGCCTCATCGCTACCCATGAGTGGACCAGCGGAGCCTGACAGAGCTACTACACACACCCTCCTGATGTACCACTAACCCATGAGTGGCAGTGTGTGCAGACCATGTAACTGGCTGTGGGCTCAACTATAAAGGAACTCTATCCAGCCAACATGCAATCATGCAAGATGGTGCATGACACTAAAGCATGTGTAACACCAACAAAAATATGTTTCTGAATAATATGCATAACAAATAGATACATATTAATGACCTAAGTAAAACAGGGAAGGTATAACTAAAAGCCAATCCAATGCATGTATCAAGTAGGCACAATAACATACAAGCCAGTTAAACATAACAATTATTGTAAGCTATAACCAACTAAGCATATCAATATGACATTATCTAAAAGATAAGTCAAAATACCCGCCTTCTAAAATGATCGTAATAATAAAATCTTCACGCCCGCGGACCTGTCTCGTATCCACGTCCTGCATACAACATAATTACCATTAAGTTCTAGCATACAACAAATGATCGAATCGAATCCTACATCGACCTCATATCCGATCCACTGGATTGATTTAGTTATCCTATTTAACCTGATCAATCCTCCATATATAATTACAAAAACGATCAACATCATACCGAAATCAACAACCCAGCCAACTATAGATCACTAAGAACTAACTCACACCCAAATCATATAACCAAAGTACTGACAACCACTGTCAATAACCTGTAATTAAATTAAAATCATCATGTATGTAATCCAACCAACCAAACACAGCCCCACAACAGCTCACCAACAGGACATCACAAATAGACCTCCAATTTCATACCATAAATCCGATCCACACTTACCCAGTACAACTCCTTTGATCCGAGTATAGGTATCAAATTTGGACCAATCAGATTGTTTTGCAAGCAATCCCTATTCGGACCACCTTCCTCACCTAGAAATCACAATATATAACAGCTTTAACAAGATCCTTGTCCATTCTCAGTCAAGAACAGAGCATCACTCAGCGCATTCCACAACCCACCGATTACACAACTCAAGGGCCTAATCCACCCTATTTAGAGTCCCCTGCTTAACCCATCTCCACAACCGGCTCAACTCTCCCATACCAGCCCATACACAGAAACACGCACAACACAACACCACACAATCCATCCATAGGACACAATGGACAGAAAAGAAGCAATAGAAATGTATACCAACCACAGACAACACAAATCAACCAATAGCCAATTGGAAAGAAGGAGATAGATCAGTTACCAACCCTAGGAACTCCACCGACGACACTCCCCCAATTGTAACAACATCACAGCCGAACAAACTTCACCCCCGGATCACACAACCTTGACACACATCCAAAATCTAGAAATTTACAGATAAGAGGAAGTGTAATCAAGCTTACAAGCCCTAGAAAACTCCTCCGAAAGCAATTTCCCCAAATCTGCCCTATTCGCCGGAAAAACCCGACGCCAACGCCACTGCCCTAGCTTCACACACGGAGGTCTGAGTAGCATCGGATCTGCATACTGCCAGGCCACCACCGTAGAAGAGCGACGGCAATCACGTCGGTTGGAGGGCTTTCGGTGCTCGCCGAGCGGAAAGAAAGGCTATGCGTCGGGAGGAGCAGAAGAAGGGGCGACAACGTCGATGGGTTGCGAACACAAGGAAGAGGAAACGACGACTGTTGGAAGCTGGTCGGAGATCTTTGGGTGTGCGGCGGTGGGCGCACGGCAGTTGACGAACTGAGCATGGACAGCGTAGGGGGAGGAGATCCCGCGGCGAAGGAAAAATTAATCCAAATAACCCTAGGTTTTTAATAGTTATATACCTTAGGTTACTTAATCTAATTAACTCTTTAATAACAACCTATTAAATTATTTCTCCCATAAAAATCCAAAATTTCATTTAAATTCAAAAATTTCCTAAAAAAATTCCGATGGGTACTTTCCTAATTAACCAGTATTATTTTATTTTTCCCGTCTGGAGAGTGTGCTTCATCCAAAGAAGCTGAAGCTACACACTCACCCATCACGACGTATTCGACTTCAGTGGTAGGTAAGGCAGCACAGTGTTGCTTTCTACTGCACCAACTCACTAGACTCAAGCTGAGGAGTTGACAACAATTACTTGTGCTCTTTCTATCGAGTTTACTATCGGCATAATTCGAGTCGAAGTAGTCAATTAGTTTGAACTCGGTAGATCTAGGGTACCAAATCTCTACATTTAGTGTACCCTTTAGGTATCTAAGGATACGTTTAACTAACGTTAGGTGCGACCCCTTAGCACAAGTTTGGAGCCTTGTGTACATACTTACTGCGAATAATATATCGGGTCGACTCACAGTTAAGTACAAGAGACTACCTATTACGCTCCTATAGTATTTAAGGTCTATTGGTTTGCCTTCTAAGTCTTCTCCTATATTAATATTTGTGGCCATCGGTGTATTTATTACCTTAGCATTTTGTATTCAGAATCGATTAATTAATTCCTTAGCATATTTATGTTGGTGTAAGTGAATTCCCTCTTTAGTTTGTTTAATTTGTAATCCTAGGAAAAAAGTTAATTCTCCTACTAAGTTCATTTCAAATTCACTTTCCATTAGTGAAATGAACTCGTTTAGTAGGATTGAGTTGGTTGTTCCAAAAATTATTTCGTCTACGTAAATTTGGGCAATAAAGATTTCTTTGCCTACGGATTTTACGAAGAGGCTTGGGTTGACTAGGCCTTGGCTAAACCCTTTAGACTTGAGATAAATAGAAAGTCTTTCATACCAAGCTCTAGGAGCTTGTTTTAGTCCATATAAGGCTTTCTTAAGTTTAAAAACATGGTTGTTGCTGCAATCGGCCCAGGTCACGATTGACCAGGACTCGAGCTTGGCTCGAGAGATGTTTTGATGTTAGACAAAAACATATGACAATGTAATTGTCATGGAAAAGTTCAAGTCATGGGTACTTGGCATGGAAAGTCCAAGTGGGACACTTGGCATTTTGGGAAGTTCAAGCATGGGTCTTGGCAAGGTAAAGTCCAAGCATGGGTCTTGGCATGAGAAGTCCAAGGGGTTTGGTATTGGCGGCGTAAAGTTCAAGTGGGAGTCTTAGCGGCGTAAGTCCAATGTGCCTTGGTGGTGCAGACACCGTTAGCATGACATAGCCGATGGAAGCACCTGAAGGCTAGCGCGATGGATGAACAAGTCATGGACGACTTGGAGGGATCCGAGAAGTGTAAGGCTGATGGAGGTGGCTAGAAGGTTTGGGTCTAGGCTAAGGGTGGTCTAGCAAGTATGGGGCACCATACTTGGGCTAAAACCTCATGCTTGAGGTGTCATATGGCCGACCGCATAGTCAACTAGGGAATTATCCCACAATGACCGTCATAGGTGGGCGATCGATTAGTCGAGCAATGATCGATCGTGTGATCACCGACCGATGCTCGTGATTTCAGTGGCACGTAATGGAGTCTCACTCGATCACCGTGACGAGCAAATGATTGATGCTTGATCACCGATCGATGTCCTAGCCGCTGGATTTTTCGGCGTGGATTACATCGTGATCGGTGATCGATGGTCCCGATCGGTGATCGACTTTTTTCCAAAGACAGGTTGAAGCTATAAAAGAAGCTCGTGATGGAGAAAAATGCATCCGATTTTTTAGAGCTTTAGGGGCGATTTGTTGCTGCAAATCAGGTCTCCAAGTGCTAATCAAATAACCAAGCATTCAAGCAATCAAAAGCAAAAGTTGTAAAGTTTTTCTTTACTTATCTTTCATATAAATTGTTGTAATTGCTTGTTTTAGTTTCTTACTGTTGTAAGATTACTTGTAAGGGGTTTCTCCGCCTCCGACTTGTGTCGAGAAGGAGTGTTTATCATAGTGGTGTGTGATTTGCATCGCTAGGGTTCGTACGAACCCAATCCGTGGAGTAGGAACCGTTCAGTTCCGAACCACGTTAAATATTTGTGTTTGCGTGTTGTTTATTTCGTTATTGCTTTCATTACTATTCCTCTGCGTGCTAACGAAATTGTAGAGACAACCACGATCAAATTCCATCTACGAACGAAAACTACGCTATTCACCCCCCTCTAGCGGCTTCAAATATCCTACATTTGGTATCAGAGCCCGGGGCTCTTCTACGGATTAACTGTCGGGAGCTAAAAGGCTAGAGGGAAGATGGAATTCCAAAACAAGCTTGGATGGGACATCAACACTCCACCGCCATATGATCAAGAAGACTTTTCGACGTGGAGAACAAGAATGGAGACATTCTTTATGATGGATATA
The DNA here is from genome assembly GCA_025175895.1 of Wurfbainia villosa. Classification (NCBI taxonomy): domain Eukaryota; kingdom Viridiplantae; phylum Streptophyta; class Magnoliopsida; order Zingiberales; family Zingiberaceae; genus Wurfbainia; species Wurfbainia villosa. The sequence continues at coordinate 4,426,772 of CM045992.1, forward strand.
GAGGATTGGTTCATCCTCGTAGAAGGTTTTGAACCTCCTCGGGATAGGAAGGGACAAGTCCTCAAGTTGAAGAAATGGACCCAAGAGCAATGACAAAAATTCAAAACCGAAGCCAAGGTAACAAAACTTTTAGAAGATTTGATACCTAATGATGTTTTGTCTAGGCTAGGTGAATATCTTGATGCCAAGGAGCTATGGGACAAATTAGCCAAGTTCAATGAGAAGCCCCACTTGGCACAAGTAGAAGAAGATAAGGAAGAGGATGAAGAGAGTTCATCTTCCTCACGAGCAAGTGAGGAATCAGAAGTTGAAGAGGAGTCAACTTCCGGATTGGTGGAAGAAGAAGTAGAAGACACCTCCACCTCTAGGATTGAGGGGGAGGAAAGAATTTCCACTCCGGAGCAACAAGAGAAAGCTTCGACATCTAGTCAAGATGAAGAAGCTCCAATTTCGGTCTCAATTAAACTAGGTAATTCAAACACTCTAATTTCAAATAAAATCCATATATTGTGTTTTGAGTGTAGGGAGTATGGGCACTACAAGAGCAAGTGCCCAAAGAAGGTTAAGAAGACTCCTCCAGCACCTAAAAGTCAACAAAAGTCAAAGGATGCCGGTTCCCCATCACCTAAAGACAAGGAGCACATCATTTGCTTCAGATGTCGACAGCCGGGGCATTACCAAAATCAATGTCCTAGGGGGAGCAAAAAAACCCAAGAAGGAACATCACAAGTAGGGGGAGTTACTAAGGCAAACCCTAAGGTATATTTTCATAATGCTCATTCTTTAATTTCTAAGCAAAAGCATGCTAGAATTAATTCAAATAACTTTGCTATTACTCATGAATCAAAGCATGCTAGGAATGATAACTCTAGATCTATTTCAAAGAAGGAGAAATTTGGGACTAATGTCCCTAGAAATGTCATTCCTAAGAAAGCAATTAAGAAAATCGAAAACCATTTAGGTATCAATCCCAATAAGGGTAGACATATGTCTAAGGTGAATGGTAATGCCCAAAAACCTAATCAAAAATCATTTGGGCAATTAGAATTAGAGAACCAAGCCTTAAGGTCAAGGCTTGAAAAACTAGAAAAGACCCTAAATAAGATACAAAATCAATTTCAAGGGTCTAATGGTCAAAGTCAAGGGTCAAGATCTCAAAGTCAACATCTAGGACCCAAAAGACAAAAGTCAACCAAGGGTAATCAAGGTTTGAGTCACAAACCTAAGCCTAAGGTGGCTTACCATAGTGTTCCATTTGATTATGGAACACAAACTAGGTCTAGGAAGACCAAGGTCAATAGGGAAGTCATCCCTAGAGTTGACCAAGGTTTGTGCCTAGTGGCTAGGGTTTCTAGAAAACCTAGGATGGCCATTAAGAAGGTTGCAAGGGGAGTTACCTCTAGAGTCAACCTAGGTAAGACCACAATGACCAAGGCTAACAAGCCTAGGAGGCTCATTAGGAAGGTATCTAGGGAGGTTATCCCTAAGGAATACCTAATTATTTCAATGAGCTCAAATAGATTTTGGGTTCCAAAGAGCGTGATTGATTCACGTTAAATGGGTTAGAATGTGCCAACCATGATTAGATGGGTAGTTAACTCAACCATGGTAAAGGTGGCACTTTAGGTTATTTTCAAGGTTATAGTTACCTTGGAAATACATTTGAACTTTAATCCTAAAAGATTTTAGGATGTGCCAATATATTTTTGAAATCATGAAAATCAATAAAATTGGCACAATCTAGATTTAGAGGTAACTTTGATTGTTGGCACACTTTAGGAATCAATGTATCAAGAGAAGTGTGTTTAAGATGTAGAAGTAACATCAAGGGTGCGTTTGGTTGAGGGTTTTTGTTGATAACCTTGTTAGGTTATCAACAAAAACCTTGTTTGGTTTAGGTTATGAACAATTACTTGGTAATTGTTCATTACCTGGTTATGAACAAAAACCTTTTTAGGGGGAATCGAAAAACCTTGGAGAACCAAGGTTTTTGTTGATTCCCGGGGTTAAGGAAACTTTTTTCCAATATTACCCCTAGCAATATATTAAATGTCAATTTGTCAAAACTCCGCCGGCCGCCCGCCGCCGGCCGCCATCGCCGGCCGCCATCGCCATCGCCCCGCCGCGGCCGCTATCGCCGCTCGCTGGTTGTCCGCGCCGCTGCCGCCGCCGCGCCGCCGCCGCCGCCGCGTGTTCGCCGCCGGCTCCCCGCGGCCGTTGCCGCCGCTGCCGCTGGCCGCTGCCGCACATCGCCGGGTCGCCGCAGCGGCCGCCGCTGCTGCCGCCGTTGTTGGCCGCCACCGTGGTCGTCATCGCCACTCGTCGCCGGTCGCTGCCGCCACCGCCACTTCCCATCGCCGCCGCCGCCACCGCCTCGTTGCCGCCGCTGCCCACACCGCGCCGCCGCCTCCTCCTCCATCGCTCGCCACCGGCTGACCGTCACCACCGGCGCCCGTCGATGATCGACGGTCGACCGCCGCCACCGCCGCCCATCGCTGATCGATGGTCGATCGGAACCACCGTCGCCTGTCGTCGACTGACGGCCAACGACGACCGTTGCCCGGGCAGTCGCCGCCACCGCCGATTGGTCGCCCATCATTGTCGCTGCCGGTAGACCGATCACCGTTGCCGCCGCTGATCGGTCGGCCACCATCGTCATCGCCGGTCGATCGATCGTCATTGCCGCCGCCGATCGATCGACCACCATCGTCGCCGTCAGTCGATCGACCATCATCGTCATCGGTCGGTCACCACCGTCACTGGTCGACCGCTGGTCGATCACCGCCACCGCCGGCTAGTCGGGCACTGCCAACGGTCAATCGCTGCCGTCGTCATTAATATTTTCGTCGTAGTCGTCGAATTGATTGAGAAAAGACAAAGGATAATTTAGTAAAATGTTAAACTAAGTTATATATTAAAACCTCCAACCAAACAATATTTTTATCTAAGGTTATACTTTATTCCAAGGTTATGTTTTATTCCCTGGTAATCACATAACCAAGGTTATGTATGATTACTTGAACCAAACGCACCCCAAGAGTGATACTCAAGTGTCACACACCTTGATATCTTGCACTTACCATGCTTCATGTGTTTCACCATGTGTTTGCATGGAAGGAATGTCTAGGGTGGATTGCATCCCACAAAACAAGTCTTTTACCTTGATTGTGTATTTCAACACGTAGAAAGGGTGAGATGTTAGGATTTTTGAAACCATTGGATGTTAATGTTTGCTAAAATGAAATAAAATATCAAAATACATTAACGAATATATGAATATAAGCATAACATCAATATGTTCGATATATAAGATTAAACATGAGAAAATGGAATAAGTTAGATAAAGAAATCGAGATCTTGAATTTCGAATCGAAATCGATATCACGACCGATACAGCTTATCACGACTAATCATATCAGAGTGCGATACGATGTGTCTAGCAATGAGTGTCGCTCGAACTCGATCGCCAACATCGCCGATCGATGGTACTGTTCATCGAGGCAGAGGATCATCAGTGCGAGCAATGAGTGGTGATCGATCACCGATCGATGGGCAACATCACGATCGATGTTATCAGGACGACACGTAAGACTCCAACAATGATTGTCGAGCCGAGCACATGATCACGACTGGTAAAACCGCCATAAGCCGCGCGATCGCCGATCGATGCGACCGCTGATTTTATAACGCCGAACCACTAGGGTTCGGCGTCTTCACGCGACGATCTTTCACTTCCTTCTCCTCTCCGGTCGCCGCTGCCTTCTCCGATGAATTTTTTCGATCGTGCCGGTTACCTAAGTCCTAGGTTTGATAGCCACTCTCTTCCACTCATGTTTTCACTCATCTCACAACCCTAATCCACTCATTTCCAGCGATTGTTTCCTCTTTTCTGATTAGGGTTCCGGCGTCTAGTCCTCCGGCAAACTTTCCGATGACTTTTTCAGCGATATTCGAGTATTCTCTCATCATCCCTCCAAATGACGCCGAAGTAAAATTTTCTTACTCAAAAACCCTAATTTTTTCTTTCCATTGTAATCTATTATAATCTAATCGTGTATTGGTGCCCTTGCATTTCATATCGTTGCATTACATTCATAAAGGAGATCCCGTAGAAATGATCCACCCGAGGGTGAATCACGATTGTACCAAACCATGTTGGTTAGTTACATCGATAGTGACTTCTTTACACGTTACTGTAGTGACGTCATGGACATATTTGCATATTATCATCTTATGAAAATTGTCTTATGCACACATGCCATCAATGATGATCTCCTTAAGGAGTTCTATCATAACTTAAAGAAGGTAGACGATGGCCCTACCTACACTACTCGCATTGCAAAACGCGATTTAGAGTTCACTCCTGCGATATTGTAGGAGTTTCTTGAGTGTAAGCCATCGGATGACACCTTCATTTTCTACCCTACCTTTGATGCCCCTTTACCCGAGCCATTTGACCATATCTCTTTGGACTCCATGCATGAGCATGTTTTTGGTCATCCTCGTCCACCAGCTCAGAATTTATTTCCTATTACTGAGCTATCTACACCTGACAATGTACTCTACAAGGTCATTATTGGGTGTTTTCTTCCGATCGTGACTCGGGGTCTGGCCAAGATTCGGCTCCCCATCTCTTTCTACTGTACGCCATGCGTAATAGATTAGACATAAACATTGCATTAAACATGTTTCATTGCATTGTACATTTCATATCCCCTGTACAAGAGAAAGTGCATATGCCTTATGGCCACATTATCACTGCATGGTTAGAGTCAGTAGGCATCAACATTCACAGGGGATCACTGAGAGCGCTATCTGAGGTGTACGACTGCATATCAGTTCGTAACTTCTCATTAGCGAAGCTGTGGATGGGGCATGGGCAGATGGAGTTGGCACCTCGACCTCCACCCAGGGCACGTGGAGAGCCGCCTCTGGTACTTAGAGAGGCTGCTGAGGACTATGAGGATTCAAACGCTGCTGATGAGGAGGATCAGATGCCAGCAGATGCATCAGCAGCGGGTTCATCAGATCGTCTTGGCCAGCTAGAGTCCAGATTCCAGGACTATCAGCAGACAGTCGACTCTCGGCTGTCAGAGCTCTTAGTAGGGCAAGCCTCCATGGGAGCACATCTTAGTCGGATGGAGGAGAGATACATTCAGATTGTTGAGTCCCAGAGCCGCATCAAGCAGCGTCAGCTCGATATGTATGAGATGATGCGGGCCTGGACTTTGAGCCAGCAGCCTCCTCCACCTCCACCGTCTGCAGATGACTAGATCTAGATGATGTTAGAATTTTTGTTTTTCAGTTTTTGTAGTGAGATTGAGCATATCAAATCTCTATTTTGGATGTAAAAACTGAAATCTTCTTAATTTGAATGAAATTTCTGTTTGTGAAAATCATGTGTGTTTGATTATGTATTTGTATTAATGTATTGGTTTATGAAAGTTGCTATATCATGACATGAAATTTCATCTTATTATATAACATGACATGCCATTGGTTATGATTATTTTAGATGTCATGTTTGTTTTTAGATTATATCATATGCCATGACATCATTGGCCATGCATTATTATTGATATCATTTATGCCATGATCATTTCATGCATCTAATTGTTTAAAATTGATTAAAGGATAATGGCATGACTTGGAGTCTCATTTATAAGGGAATCAAGTAGAGTTGCCTTAGAAAAATACATGAAACCCTAACTTAGGGAGAATAACTCCACATCTCACATCACATTGACATGTATGTGTATTTATACACCCTAGATACATGTGAGATGCTAGGATAATAAGTTAGGTTCAAGGTGCATAGGTAGTGCATCTAGATGAACTCAAACTTATTTTAATCATCACCAAGAATCATAAGGAAAGCTAATATACAAGTTATGTATATTTAACCAATAAACCATGGTTCAAAATAGGTTTTCAAAAACATTTTAAAATCAATTTAGAAAACCTTGGTGAAGTCTATCTTTTGATAGCCATCATCATTGTAGAAGTTGATACAAAGTAGATCAAAAACTTTAAAGTTTTAATAGTTTTTGAACTTTGTACCAATCTCCTATTTCAATGGTAAAAATATTTTTCTAAAATTTTTCACCAATTTTATGTGTGATAAGTAATGTACGTATCAAGTTTCGTGATTTTTTGATTTACGTAGAATTACTTATGAATTTCCAAAAGTCGAGTCTGATATCTGAAAATCAAGTTTTCAGTTATCACCGATCTTCTACAGGCAATCGATCGATGGCCAGCGTTTGACTCGATCGTGAAGATCACTCGACGATCGTTCGCGCTCGATCGATGGACACATCACCGATCGTAGCTAACAGAGTCGATCGTCAATACACGAGGAAAACTAGGTTTGTTTAGCCCGATTTCAGCTACGGTTAAAGTCCCTAATCACTCCTAACCCTAGGATATGCCTTAGGAAGCATTATAATGGGTGAAAATCCATTGGATATGGATTTGGAGAGGTGTTTAGGGTTTGTATCAAATTTAAGGTGTTGGAAAGATCAATGTTGAACTTCTAACCTTATCTTTGATGGTTCAGAGTTCCTATTGGCTTAGGAACTTCCCAAAGACATTGTTGGTGCAATGGTTAAGGGGGAGCAAGCCTTTAGGGGGAGGTATCCATCATGGTATGATGGATGGTGGTTCATGGGAAGGAAAAATGAGTTTTTCACATACCCAATTTGGAAATTGGGAGAGTATAGGATTGTCTCTCTTGAGTGATAAGAGACTTATCACTAGGAAGATGGTAGACATCCTAGGTATTTTTGGACCAAGGGAGAGATTGTAAGATATCATTGGGACATGAGACATTGACCTCCTTGGAGGGATAACCTTTTTTATGTATGTCAAAAAGGGGGAGAACATTAAATCACCAATTTGGGATAATTGGTAAGGAGTCTCTGAGTTAGATAGTCTAACTCAAATGGTTTGTTTTGTTTGTTTTTTGTCAAACATCAAAAAGGGGGAGATTGTTGGTGCAATCGGCCCAGGTCACAATTGACCAGGACTCAAGCTTGGCTCGAGAGATGTTTTGATGTTAGACAAAAACATATGACAATGTAATTGTCATGGAAAAGTCCAAGTCATGGGTACTTGGCATGGAAAGTCTAAGTGAGACACTTGACATTTTGGGAAGTCCAAGCATGGGTCTTGGCAAGGTAAAGTCCAAGCATGGGTCTTGGCATGAGAAGTCCAAGGGGTTTGGTATTGGCGTCGTAAAGTCCAAGCGGGAGTCTTGGCGGCGTAAGTCCAATGTGCCTTGGCGGTGTAGACACCGTTAGCATGACATAGCCGATGGAAGTACTTGAAGGCTAGCGCGATGGATGAACAAGTCATGGACGACTTGGAGGGATCCGAGAAGCGTAAGGCTGATGGAGGTGGCTAGAAGGTTTGGGTCTAGGCTAAGGGTGGTATAGCAAGTATGGAGGCACCATACTTGGGCTAAAACCTCATGCTTGAGGTGTGCCAGTCGACTGGTGTCATGTGACAGTCGACTGGCATAGTCAACTAGGGTTTGACTGTGGGAATTTCCCTAGCAGTCGACTACCATAGGTGGGCAGTCAACTGATTGGCCGAGCAGTTGACTGATCATGTGATCAGTCGACTGATGCTCGGATTTCGAGTACGTAATGGAGTCTCACTGATCGCAGGACGGGCAATGATTGATGCTTGATCACTCGACCGATGTCCTAGCCGCTGATTTTTCCAGCGGATTACACCGCTGTCTCATAAAGAATGCGGTGATCACGATCGATGGTCCCGATCAGTCGACTGATCGACTTTTTCCAGCACAGGTTGAAGCTATAAAAGGAGCTCGTGATGGAGAAAAATGCATCCGATTTTTGAGAGCTTTAGGGGTGATTGTTGCTGCAAATCAAGTCTCCAAGTGCTAATCAAATAACCAAGCATTCAAGCAATCAAAAGCAAGAGTTGTAAAGTTTTTCTTTACTTGTCTTTCATATAAATTGTTATAATTGCTTGTTTTAGTTTCTTACTGTTGTAAGATTACTTGTAAGGGGTTTCTCCACCTCCAACTTGTGTCGAGAAGGAGTGTTTATCATAGTGGTGTGTGATTTGCATCACTAGGGTTCGTACAAACCCAATCCGTTGAGTAGGAACCATTCGATTCCGAACCACATTAAATATTTGTGTTTGCATGTTGTTTATTTCGTTATTGCTTTCATTACTATTCCGCTGCGTGCTAACGAAATTGTAAAGACAACCACGATCGAATTCCATCTACGAACGAAAACTACGCTATTCACCCCCTCTAGCGGATTCAAATATCCTACAATGGTCATGTTTGTCTAAGCTTTCGAATCCTGGCGGTTGGCTAACGTAGACCTCTTCCTTTATAATTCCATTTAAGAACGCTGACTTCACATCCATTTGAAATAGTTTAAATCCTCGATGTGCAGCATAGGCTAATAACATTCTGATTGATTCTAGTCTAGCTACGGGGGCATAGGTTTCGTCATAATCTAACCCCTCTACTTGACTAAATCCTTTTGCGACCAATCTCGCTTTGTTTCTAACTACTTCACCTTTGTCATCCAGTTTATTCTGGAATACCCACCTTGTTCCAATAATCGATTTATCTTTAGGTGGTTGTACTGATTCCCAAACTTCGTTCCTAGTGAATTGAGCTAGCTCTTCTTGTATAGCAATAATCTAATCGGGATCAAGAAGAGCTTGTTCAATTGATTCGGGTTTGATTTTCGAGATTAAAGAGATTTGACTAAGGTTTTTGTATGATGCTCTAGTTCGAACCCCCAAGTTGGGATCACCTATCACTTAATCAATAGGATGATTCGATTGTAACCTAGACTAGCTCGGGTTGGAATTTATACTAGACCATTTTCATGGTCAGATTCGGGTCTAGTATGAATTGGTTTACCAATTGGTTCTACTTCGGGTTTTGTGGTTTTATCTCCTTCATCGAATACTACATTAATGGTTTCTTTGATTTTTAGGTTTTCATTATTGTAGACTCTATAGGCTCTACTTGTGGTTGAGTATCCTAAGAATATTCTGATATTTATTTTAGAGGTGAATTTGCCTAGGTAGTATTTAGTGTTTAGGATATGTACCCTACATCAAAATACCCTAAAGTATTTAATGTTAGGTACTTTATCATGGTAGATTTCGTATGAGGTCTTAAGGTGCCTCTTGACTAGTAGGATTCTATTTTGAACATAACAGGTCGTACTAACGACTTCTGCCTAAAACCTATCGGGTAGGCTATACTCGTTTAACATCGTTCTAGTGGCTTCTTGTAAGGTTCTAGGACAGAATAACTCATGGTGATATCCGTTTAGGTTACAAAAGTTGGCGAACCTATGGTTTTCGAATTCACCACCATGATCACTTCTAAGTCTTTTAATCTTAAGATTTTTTTCATTTTCTATTAATTTACATAAGTTGGTAAGTTGGTCTAAGGTATCACTTTTGTGTTTAAGGAACCTAACCCAGGTGAACCTAGAGTAGTCATCAATTATGACTAAGCAAAATTGACTTCTGTTTAGTGACTTGGCTCCATGAGAATCGAATAGATCCAGGTGTAGGAGCTCAAGCACACTTTTGGTTCTTTCTTGGTTAGTTAGTTGATGTTGTGCCCTAGTTTGTTTACTTTGTTGACACGCATTACAAATTTTTTTGTCTAAGTTGTTAAGGTTGGGTAGACCTCTGACTAAATCACTCTGACTCACCCTGTGAATGAGTCTTGGATGCGAGTGGTCGAGTCGTCGATGTCACAACTAAGATTCCTCTTGTTGTGTCATTAGACACTTGGATGAGGAGTTGGGTAAATTAATTATGTATATTTCTATTCCTAGTTCATTTAAGTATTGTTTTAGAGGTTTCATTAGTTTTAATTAAGCATTCATTTTCTAAGAATATAACCTTATAGTTGTTGTCATATAATTGACTTACACTAAGTAAATTATACTCACAATTTTCGACTAATAAAACATTTCTAATTGTAAAGTTAGAGTTTAGCTCAATATTACCTGATCCGATGATTTTGAGCTTGCCATTGTTTCCGAAAGCTATTTTTTTTTTGATGAAATGTAAATATATATCATCAGAAAAGGCACAATCATACAAAATCCTAGAGTGCGCACTCTTGTCATGTCTGACGATGTGTCAGATCTGAGGTGCATCTAGCAGAGTGTACATGTGCTCTCATGTGTACCAGAACTCTCATGCATACATACTTTCTCATGTTACATAACCATTACATATCCTACGCTTGTACGGTTCCCCTGTATTTGCTCTTGTCTCCTTCCTGCAGTCCCTCTGTGTCCTCCGGTCCGAGTAACCCTCCTCGCATTGGCCCTTTATGCCCATCTTCTTGCCAATCTCGTGCGGCGTTCCTCTATCTCCCCACTTTTCACTTTTGGTAAGTGACCAACCATCAACGGATTTGCCTTGTCTTTACCGTAGCCGTTTGCTACGGACTAGATAGACCATTCGGGTGGGCCTATTCACCTCGCTAGGCTTATTGGTCAAGCCTCAACCATAAACGGATTTGACATGTCTTTACCGTAGTCGTTTGCTATGGACTAGATAGGCCATTCGGGTGGGCCTATTCACCTGAGTTAGATTCCATGGTCCTTGACTTTTGAACCTAAGCTTCGAAAATTTCAATCGGTCTCTGGTCATGTGTTGGGAGCACCCACTATCCAAAATCCATTGATCCTACACATATGGTAGTTGGATCGGATATTGGATTTTTAAGAGTTGGTTGAAGTTTATTAGTCCTAGAATCATCTCACCCTTTCTACATGATCAAATATGTTATCCTTATGTGTTTTGTGAGATGACTTCAATTTTACTTGTTTAAATTTAGTGAATTGAAACTAATCAACCTTGTGTTAGATTTAGATTTAACCCTAAGCTTGTCAAGTAACTTTTTCGAGAAGTTGGCTTTTAGGTCGTGGTGAGGCACAGAAGCCTTCTTTGATCGGAACAATGACCAATTTCTTAGACAAAACCAAATTCAAGAAATCGATTACTTGAGTCACTTAAGATTACTTTCTGGTCTAACTAGTTAAGGATATGGCGAGGTAGCTTCAGCTAGTTCAACTTAGTTGAGTGCACCAAACTAGATACACCTTATCTAGTTCGAATGCACAAGACTTCGTTTCCCTAACATACTATCATCTCGCCACATCTTAGTACTATATTGTCAAGATTGACGAGTTATTGACCCTATCTATCCGTTCTAAAAATTAAAATAAAATACCTAAGCATGCAAGGTCTAATTTCAAGTAATTGAACAAACAAATTTAGTACTATCTCCCCCTAGACCATTGAATTGATTCGGTCTATCCACGTAGTGGATTTGGTCCTTGGGAACCCAATACTTATTAGATCCTAATTGTGAAATTAAAGCGGTCTTAGGGACCCATGCTTGGACTTGTTTTCTATTACAATTTACAATTGACATATGACTTGTTAGTCGTATTTGATCTAAACCCTTGTTTGGCCTTGTTGTACATGACCCTTTGTGATCCAAGTAGTAGATCAAGTCCCTTGGATACCAAAGTAAAACTTTCTAACGTTTGCCAAAGATCTTCGACTTGTCCTTTCAAGAGTGAGTTCTCAACTTCGAGTTTGTCAACTCGAGTTAAATCCTCCTCTTAAACTTGACTAGTCAAAGAGGTTAGGGAGACCTCATGTTTAAGGAGTTTAACCTCCTCAACTAAGGTCTCGACCTTGGACTCGGACTTAGCTAACTTTCTAGTTAAAAACTTAATTGCATTATATAACGTATCAATTAAAGGCCGACTTACCTTGAGTGAACCTTTTGAACCAGATACAGATCTGTGGCTTGTCTTGAATAGAGACTCATCGTCGAATCGGGGTTTGGACTCTTCCTCGGGTTCGATCAGCTTAGCCATGAAGACGGGGTTGTTGAGCTCGTCTTCCTCCTCTGACGATTCCTCCCACATAGCGTTGAGTGTTTTCTTGGACTTTTGTGCCTTGTTCTTGAGCTTTGGACATTCCGACTTGATGTGGACCAAACTATTACACTCATAGCATCTATAATTAAAATTTGATTTAGACTTACCTTCCTTGGATTGATTGATGTGTCATTTTTGGCTTTTGATCATCTTCCGAACTAAATTTACTAGTTCGGTCTCCATCTCATCGTCTATCTCTGACTCGTCTTCGTCTTCGTCCTCCGGTGGTGGTTTGCTTTTGAGCTTCTTCTTCGGTTCTGCAAACAAGGCAATACTCTTCTTGGTAGGCGACGAATTAGACTGTTTATGAAGTTCGAATTCATAAAACATTTCATCTAGTATAATCTTAGAAAGGTCCTTAGAGACCTTGTAGGCATCAACCATGGATGCCCACAAGGTAGTCCTAGAGAAAGCGTTAAGCGCGTACCTTATTAAGTCCCGATTTTTGATCTTTTGTCTGATCGAATGTAGACTATTGATGATATCTTGGATCCGTGCATGTAATTGTGCGGCGGTCTCGTGTTCTTGCATCTTAAGATTGTACAATTTATTAAACGATAGATCCCTTTTACATACCTTAGCATCGTCAGTTCCTTCGTGTAGCTGACGAGCTTGTTCCATAAGTCCTTTGCACTGATGAAGGGGCCAACGTGGTTGAGCTCTTCTTTGGAAAAGCCACACTGTAGGCATAGCCTTGGCAACGGCTTGTACTTGGCATCTCATGACATTTGCCCATTAATCACAATCTAACGATTTACCAACTTCATTAGTTGGAAGTGTGAACCAGGTTTGAATTACGATTCACATCTCTACTTGGGTTTTTAAAAAGCACTCCATCTGATCCTTCCAGTAATGGAAGTCGTCTCCGTTGTAAAATGGGGGTTGGGCAGTGCTAAACCCTTCGAGATAGGCCATTTAGAAAGAAAAAGGGAACCTTGTAAAAAACAACAAAAACGATAAAAGGTACCAAGACTCTTGTCTTGGATTAGTAGTGCGGGAGATAGGAATTAAATGAAACGAAAAATGCTACGAATCAAAAAACTAATATGAAAAGAAACTTAACAAGATGCTAGATTGGTGGTTACACCAAATCATAGCGCCCCACTTTGATACCAATTGTTGGATCGTAAAACGAGCGCTAGAGGAGGGTGGGGGTGAATAGCGCATGTGAATTCTTTTCGTCGATATGATTAAAACACAAGCAAGAGTAAAATGCATAGCGGAAAGTAAATGAACAAGGCTTGGTTTTACTTGGTTCACAGCCTACCGATTGCTAATCCAAAGCCCTAGCGGTCCGTGACCGCGTACGGAGGGCAATTCACTAAAACTTCTCCTCCTCGTTGGAGGTAGGAGATGACGATTACAAAACTTCAAGAAATCTCGAGGTAGAGAGACAAACCCCCTCTCCTCGTTACAATAAAAGCTCGATAAAAGAAATAAAATACATCAATTAGAAGTAACTAAATATGAAACTGATACCGACGACTAAGAGGGTGAAGGTTGAGCTCGTGTCGTCGACGTTTCAGCAGCGCTTCGTCATCGTAGATTCGTCGTAGAAGAGTAGCATTGTAGAGGCATTTCAAGAGCTTAGAATGATGACCTAAAGGGGTGAAACCCCCCTACTTTTATAGCCTTCCAACCCCCTAGACGTTGAGATCAAGTTCTATCCAAAAAGGCCACCTCACCCTAAGATGTGGGGATGAAGTTGACTCTCATCGAAGCTGGAATTTGAATGATAGTCGACTGATGCTACCAGCAGTCGACTATCAACAGTCAGCAGTCGACTGTTGTTAGGGTTTCTAGTTGCAACAATAAGTTAGCTCGAAAATGAAAGCAATATAAGTGAATTTGAAGGTCACTTACCATCCAATCTCAACCTAGACCTTCCACGGGAAGTCTTGGTCAGATCGTCGCCTAAGGACATCCCCGTACGGAGGACTCGACCTTGCATTCACTCACACACACGAGCTTACCTTAGATCCTTATGACCTGAAGCTTTCCTTCAGGTCTCCACCTGAGTTCTTCGTCTCCCTCCGAAGTTCTCCCGGTGTCGCTCGACCACAACAGTTTCTCCATCCGAGATTCTCTGGGTGTCGTCGACCTTCAGCTCAGCTTAACATTTATGCACACTTGGTTCAACTCATGAAATAACAATATAACCTTAACTTTTGTGTCTTTGTCATAATTAAAACTTAGGTTCGATTATCTGGTGCCTACTGCACCAACACTTTCCTTCTCGTGTCTAGTATTTGGTCAATTTTAACCTGTTGGGATTTCTTCAATGTCAAATGTTCCATCTTTTTTAACATATTTGGACTTCCACTTTCACTTGTCTAAATCCGATTTTCCACAACTTATTAAAAATTTCATCTATATGTCAAGTATATAATCTTCAATAATCCACTTGAACTTAATCTTGTTGGTGCAATCGACTCGGGTCATAATTGACCAGACTTAAGTGAGACTCGAGTAGGATTTTGATGGTCGACAATGGTTGGCAATATAGTTTGACCATATTGTTGGTGCAATCGGCCCAAGTCACGATTGACCAGGACTCGAGCTTGACTCGAGAGATGTTTTGATGTTCGACAAAAACATATGATAATTTGATTGTCATGGGAAAGTCTAAGTCTTGAGTACTTGGCATGAGAAGTTCAAGCATGGGTCTTGGCAATGGAAAGTCCAAGTGGGACACTTGGCATTTAGGAAAGTCCAAGCATGGGTCTTGGCAATGGAAAGTCCAAGTGGGATACTTGGCATTTGGTAAAGTCAAAGTCCAAGCATGGGTCTTGGCATGGAAAGTCCAACATGGGTTGGCAAGGGAAAGTCCAAGCTTGAGTCTTGACATTTGAGAAGTCCAAGGGGTTTGATATTGGCGACGTAAAGTCTAAGTGAGAGTCTTGGCAGCATAAGTCCAATGGTTAGCGGCGTAAAGTCCAAGCGGAGTCTTGGCGGTGTAAGTCCAATGTGCCTTGGCGGTGTAGACACCGTTAGCATGATATAGCCGATAAAAGCACATGAAGGCCAGCGCGATGGATGAACAAGTCATGGATGACTTGGAGGGATCTGAGAGGCGTGAGGCTGATGGAGGTGGCTAGAAGGCTTAGGTCTAGGCTAAGGGTGGTCTAGCAAGTATGGGGGAACCATACTTGGGCTAAAACCTCATGTTTGAGGTGTGCCAGTCGACTGGTGTCATATGGCAGTCGACTGGTGAGAGTCAACTAGGGTTTGACTACGAAATGTGTCCCAGCAGTTGACTGCCAGAGCTTGGAAGTCGACTGATCTTGTGATCAGTCGACTGATGCTCGGGTTTTGGGGCACAGAATAGAGTCTCACTCGACCGCTGTGGCCAGCAGTCGAGTGATGGCATGAACAGTTGACTGATGGTCATGATCAGTCGATTGATGTCCTAACTGTTGGATTTTTCCAGTGTGGATTACACCGTTGTCTCACAGTAACAGTGTGATCAGTCGACTGATGGTCCCGAGCAGTCGACTGATCGGCTTTTTCCAGCCCAGGCAGAAGATATAAATAGAGCTCGTGGAGGAGAAAAAGTCATGCAGTTCTTGAGGGCATTTTGGGCGATTTGTTGCTGCAAATCAAGGTCTCCAAGTTGATTTCAAGCAACCAAGCGATCAAGCACTCAAAGAGCAATCGTAAAGTAGTTTTCTTTACTTGCATTGTATTTCATTATTATAATTGCTTGTATCCATTTCTTATTATTGTAAGAATAGTTTGTAAGAGATTTCTCCACCTCCGACTTGTGTCGAGAAGGAGTATTTGCGATTAGTGGTTGTGTGTGCATCACTAGAGCTCTTTAGAGCTCGATCCATGGAGTAGGAACCTTGAGGTTCCGAACCACGTTATATGATCATGTTATGATTGTGTATCTTATTATTTTTATTTGTTATTACTATTCTGCTGTGCTAACAAGATTGTAGATGATCAAACGCGAACAAATTCCATCATGCTACAATAACAAGCTATTCACCCCCCCCCCCCTCTAGCGATGGCATCGGTCCTAACACATATGACAAGTTGATGGTATGTGACATCCAAGGTCATATGAGGGAGATTATTAGAGAAATCTAAGTCGATCAAGGTTGACCTAACACTTGGTGTGAAGAAGTCCAAGTATGGTGACTTGGCAAGAAAAAGTCCAAGTATGGATACCAAGGGAAAATCTAAGTCGGTCAAGGGAGACCGGACACTTGATGTTAGAAAGATCAACGGGGAGTTGACGAGGGAAGTCCTGACAATTCTGGGACACTGTGCTTGGCAAGTGAATTCCTGGACAAGGAGGCTTGGCAAATGAAGTCCCGAATGAGGAGTCTTGGCGGTGAAGTTGCTGAGGCATGGGCTCTTGGTAGTGAAGTCCCGGATGAGAAGTCTTGGCAAGGAAAGACCCGGCTGATCAAGGAGATCAAGCTTGACAAAGGGGGAAGTCCCGGAGGTGAGACCTTTTGGCAAAGGTATACCCTAGAGTATGACAATAGCCGATGGAAGGACTTGAAGGCTAGCACAAGGATGAAGAGTCACGGACTTGAGGGATCTGGGAGGCATGAGGCTGATTGAAGTGGGTTGAAGGCTTAGGTCTAGGCTTAGGGTGTGTATCAAGTATGAAGGAATCATACTTAGGGTGTTAAACCTCAGTGTTGAGGTATAATAGTCGCCTGTTAGTTCGTTTCAGTCGACTAAACTTCATTTGTAGGAAAATAGAAGCAAAGTAACGTTGACCAGTGCCTCGACTGGGATAGCAGTCAAGACGACACCTCAACTGGTAAGGTGCTAACTGACTTAGGGAGTCAAATGCTTGGCGACGGGACTTGGGAAGTCACTCGATCGACACCTCGACTAGAGGATAGATGAGGCGGTGCCTCGACTGGTCCACTCGACCAGAACCTCGATTGGTTATGGGAGTGGGGTGTGAGAGGAATCACTCAGAAGCGAGGTAGGCTCGACCAGCGCTTCGACTAGAATCTAGTCGAGGTGACGCATCGACTAGAGTCTAGTCGAGGTGACGCATCGACTGGACCACTCGACTGGAACCTCGACTGGCACCTCGACTGGATTCAGGACAAGCGTGTAAACAACTGTTCATAAGCAAGACAGACTTGACTGACACCTCGATTGGGATAGCTGTCGAGGCGGCACCTCGACTGGCGAAGCGACCATTGCAGGTTAGGAGGCTTCGATGAGGCATTATAAGTGGAGGCTTGAGGGTGTCTTCGAGCAGAGGCTAGAGGCGTGATTGAGGCGAGGTGCTATTACATTTTAGGGCCTTCAAAGTCATCCTAAAGCAACCAACAAACAAGTATTCAAAAGCCCTAACTTGTAATGTGTGTTCACTTTTTTCTCATTTTCCCTTGTAATCGGTGTATTTGCTTGTTGTATCTTGTTCTTATTATTGTAAGAGACTAGTAAAAGATTTCTCCACCTCCGGTGTATCACCGAGAAGGAGAAGTTTGATAGTGGTCGTTTGCATCACTAGAGCTTGCTCGGGCTCGATCATGGAGTAGGAACTAGGGTTCGTAACCACATTAAATTTGTTTGTTGTGCTTGTACTGTGATTTGTATTTGTATTTGTATTTCCACTGTGTATTAACGATTGTAGACAAGCACGACAAATTTTATCGAACGAAATTGACAAATTACTATTCACCCCCTCTATCAACGACAATGGTCTTACAAGTGGTATCAGAGCCCGATCGACTCTAAGAAGAAGAAGACACTCCGATATCTACAAATGGTCTTCAATCGGACTAACTGTCGAGGGATCTAAAGCTAGCGGTGATGGAATTTGAAGATGGATTTGGGTGTGATGTTCAATTTCCACCATCCTATGGATTTGGAGGATTTGTTCAATGGAAGACGATAACTGAATTCTTCTTCCAAATGAAAATTGAGGAGTGATTCGCACTAAAGGAAGGGTTCAAAACTCCAACGGGCAAAAAGGGGAGAACTTTAGACCGGAGTAAATGGATTGAGGGAGAAGTCCAAAGATTTGAAGCAAATGAAAAGGTAATGACCATTTTAGTTAATTTAATACCTAATAACATTTTGTGCAAATTAGGGAAGTTCGTGGATGCCAAATAATTATGGAGAAAACTTGCTAAGCTCAATGGTGAAACTTCCATGATCCAAGAAGATGAGGATAAATCCAAAGAATTAGAATGTTCATCCTCTCAAGAGAGTGAAGATTCGAAAGATGATAGGTTTTCAACTTCCGAGATAGAAGAAATTATGGAAGCCTCCACTTCAAGGATTGAGGGGGAGGTTAGATCTTTAACCCTGAAACAAGAGCAAGAGGAGGAGCCCTCTACCTCCGGGAGAAATGAAGAAGAAGACCAAAATTCATATACCTTTCAAGAAGGTAACTCAAATGCAATTGCTAAAGATAAAAATCATATATCATGCTTTGAATGTAGGGAAGTAGGGCACTATAAGAGTAAATGCCCAAAAAGTGTCAAGAAGGCTCAACCGACACCAAGGGCCAAAGAAAAGTCAAAGGAAGCTGGAGTCCCATTTCGCAAGAGCAAGGAGCATATTATGATTCAAGTGCCACAAACGAGGATATTATCGGAGTCAATGTCCTAGGGGGAGTCACCCTCGGAAGGGCAAAGGAGAGAGTTCGAGTGTAGGGGAAGCTAAGGCAAACCCTAAGGTAAATTTAAATAATGCTCTTTCTTTACATAATGTTAGAAAGCATGCTCATAATTTTAATATACTTGCAATTGTTGATGATTATGAGAAGCATGCTAGTAGTAAGCCTAAGGATCAATCTAAAAATAAGTATTTTTGTTTAGGTGCCAAACATTGTAATCTTAGGGATAAGGTTGAGACCCCATCTAATAACCCTAAGAAATCTTGGCATATGCCTAGGAAGAAAATGTCTCAAGAAACAATGGAAATTCAAAAATTGAGGTATTAGAAAAGGAAAATCAATCTTTGAGGTCAAAGCTTGAGAAAATGGAAAAGACCCTAAGGAAGATGGAAAACATGATTATGGGGTCAAATGTACAAAACTTAGGTGTTGGTAAGAAATATTTAGTTAAGAGCAAGGAAGGTTTGGGTCACAAGCCTAAGCCCAAGAAGACCATATAAACCTACCACAATGCTCCATTTAATTATGGAACTAGTTCTAGGTCTAGCAAAGTCAAGTCTACTAGGGAAGTCATCCCTAAGGCTAATCTTGACAAGTGTCTAGTGGCTAAGGTTTCAATGAAACTTAGGAAATCCACTAACAAAGTTACAAGGGAAGCAACCCCTAGGGTTAACCTCGACAAGACCAAAATTACTAAGATTTCTAAGCCTAGAAGGGTCATTAGGAAGGTACTAAGGGAAGTTATCCCTAGTGAGTACCTAGTAAACCCAATGATCTCCAATAGGTATTAGGTTCTTAGGAGCATGATACCCTCACGCTAGATGGGTTTAGGGTGTGTCACCCTTAAATGGATAGGTAGTTAACCTAACCTAACCATAGTAAAGGTGACACTTTATGACATTTTCAAGGTTTTTGGATTCCTTGGAAATGAGATTGAATTATGTTCTAAAAGATTTTAGGATGTCTCAATGAGTTTTATGGAAATTGAAAAATTTATCACAATTGACACAATTGAGTTAAGGGTCAATAGTGTGCCATTTTTGGATTTTTGGCACATTTGGGAGACTTAGTTTATTATGGCAAATAGGGTTAAATCTAGAAAATGACAATTAGGTTTAAAACTTAGGTATGTTTATATCTTTGTATTATTTATATGCCATATTTTGCTAGCTATATATGTCATGTCATGACATCATGCTTCATATGATCTTTTTAATTGTCATGATGATACTTAGGTTAATTTATGTCATGCTTACACTTAGGATATTTTTTATGCCATGACATCATGATTATTCGCAAATACTTTTCAATTATACATATTTTTATGTCATGATCATCATTCATGCATTTAGGATAATTAAAATCAATTTAAGAACAATGGCATGATTTGATGTCTCAAGTATAAGGGAATCAAATAGAATTGCCTAGAAAAATATATGAAACCCTAAGAATCTAAACCCACATCTCACAAGAATATTAGATTGATATGTGTGTGTATTGATACACCCTAGATACATGTGAGATGTTAGGAAAATGAGTTAAGTTCAAGGTGCATAAATGTTGCATCTAGATGAACTCAAACTCATCTCAATTATAGGTATAAATCATAAGGAAAGCTAATATACAAGTCATGTATACTTAGCCCATAGACCATGATTGAAATTAAGGTTTTGAAAATATTTTAAAATTATTTTGAAAAACCTTGGTGAAGCCTATCTTTTGATAGCAATCACCATTGAGAAGATTGAAACAAAGTTGGCTAAAAACATTGAAAGTTTCAATGCTTTTGAACTTTGTATCATTCTTTAAATTTAAAAGTTATTTTCATAAAAAAAAATTATTTTTACCTATAGTGTTTGGGATAAGTAATGTGTGGTTGAAATTTCATGATTTTTTAAATTTTCTAGAATTATTTATGCATTTATGAAGTTCGTCTGAAAATTCAGTTTCAGAAATTTCAGAAACCAGTCGAGGAGGTGCCTCAACTGGAGCTGCTACCACTCGACTAGAGCATTCTCAGTCGACTGTTAGCATTGTTTGTGGCTTACTAATGTTGGTTTAAGCCACTTGACCATAACCCTAGGCTAGATAACTACTCCTACATCTCTAATATGCTTATACAAGCATTAAAAGGGTGAGATGTTCATTGGAAATGAATTGGAGAGTTAAGTAGGGTAAAAACTAGATTTTAAGGGAATTAAAGTTCAAGTTTGAACTTTTATCCTTATTTTTTATTGTTTAAGGTTCCTATAGGCTTAGGAACTCTCCAAGGACAGTGTTGGTGCAATAGTCAAGGAGGAGTAAGCCTTTAGTAGGAGATTATCCATCTAGGTATGATGGATGATGGTTTATAAAAAGGGGAAAAATAGAAGATTGCTTTTCATTTAGTAATAGATCACTAAGGAGAATGAAGTCATTCAAGATGATTCTTAACCAAGGGAGAGAATGAAGAATCTCATTGAAAATGAGATATGGTAAACCTTAGTAGACTTTTTGATGTATGTCAACAAGGGGGAGAAATGGAAGGGGTTAAGTTAGGATCTTGAGTTAGGATCAACACTATACACTAAACCCCAAAAATTTCAAAATTTTAAAATTCTAAATTGGGAACACTTCGTTATGCTTTAGCATAAGAAGAGTCAAGTTGAGTTTATGGGATAACCTAACTTAATAGTATTGTCAAACATCAAAAAGGAAGAGATTATTGGTGCAATCGACTCAAGTCACAATTGACCAGACTCGAGTGGGACTCGAGTAGGGTTTTGATGTTCGACAATAGTTGACAATATTGTTTGATCATATGACAAGTGGATGGTATGAGACATCCAAGGTCATATGAGGGAGATTATAGGAGAAATCCAAGTCAGTCAAGATTGACTGGACACTTGGTGTGGAGAAGTCCAAGTATGGTGATTTGGCAAGAAAAAGTTTAAGTATGGATACTTGCCAAGGGAAAATCCAAGTCGGTTAAGGGAGACTGGACACTTGGTGTTGAAAAGACCAATAGAGAGTTGGTGAGGGAAGTCTCGACAGGTTTGGGAGACCGTGCTTGGCAAGTGAAGTCCCGGAAGAGAAGTCTTGGCAAATGAAGTCTCAGACGAGGAGTCTTGGCAGTGAAATCCCAGAGGTGTGGCCTCTTGGCAGTGAAGTTTCGGACGAGGAGTCTGGGCAAGGGAATGTTGGTGCAATCGGCCCAGGTCATAATTGACCGAACTCGAGTTTAACTTGAGCGATGTTTTGATGATTCAAAAAAAACATATGAAAATGTGATTGTCATGGTAAAGTCCAAGTTATGGGTACTTGGCATGGAAAGTTCAAGTGGGACACTTGGCATTGGGAAAGTCCAAGTCTTGAGTACTTGGCATGTAAAGTCCAAGCATGGGTCTTGGCATGGAAAGTCCAACATGGGTTGGAAAGGGAAAGTCCAAGCTTGAGTCTTGGCATTTGGAAAGTCCAAGGGGTTTGATAATGGCGGCGTAAAGTCCAAACGAGAGTCTTGGCGGCATAAGTCCAATGGTTAGCGACGTGAAGTCAAAGTGGAGTCTTGGCAGCGTATGTCTAATGTGTCTTGGCGGTGTAGACACTGTTAGCATGATAATAGCCGATGGAAGCACCTGAAGGCTAGCGTATGGATGACTTGGAGGGATCCGATAGGCACGAGGTTGACGGAGGTGGCTAGAAGGCTTAAGTCTAGGCTACGGGAGGTCTAGCAAGTATGGGGGCACCATACTTGGATTAAAATCTCATGTTTGAGGTGTATCAGTCAACTGGGACCATGGGTCAGTCGACTGGTGAGAGTCAACTAGGGTTTGACTGTGGGAAGTGTCCTAGCAGTCGACTGCCAAAGCTTGGCAGTCGATTGATATGGTGATCAGTCGACTGATGCTCGAGATTTCGGGCACAGAAGGCTCTCCAGTCGAGTGATCGGCTCGAACACTCGACTGATTGAGCCATCAGTCGACTAATGGGTATGATCAGTCGACTGATGGTGTATCCGTTGGACTTATCCGACGTGTTTCATGTCGTTGTGAGACAACGACTACAGGGGTAGCCGACTGATGGTCCCGATCAGTTGACTGCTAGGCGAAATCCAACCCAAGGAGCAGTTTTAAAGGGAGCTCATGGAGGGAGGATTCACTATCGGTTCTTTGAAAAGTTTTGGGGCGAATTGCTAGTGTAATTCAAGGTCTCTTAGTGCAACTCAACCAACCAAATAAGCAAGCTTTCAAAAGATCGATTATAAAGTTTTCTTTGCATTTCTTTTGTTGTATTTACTTGTATTTGCTTATTTATTTTGTATTACTGTTGTAATCATTTGTACGAGGTTTCTCCACCTCCGGATTGTTCCGAGAAGAAGTATTTGTGATTAGTGGTGTGTGTTTGCATTACTAGGGCTTTTAGAGCTCAATCTGTGGAGTATGAACCATTTGGTTCCGAACCATATTATATCGTTGTGTAATTGTGTGCTTACATTTTGTTATTTCTTTTTATTATTATTCCACTGCGCACTAACCGAATTATAGCAAGCACACGATCACGATCAAATTCCTCCTTCTATGACGTACACGCTATTCACCCCCCCCCCCTCTAGCGGTCACGAGATACCCTACAATTGGTATCAGAGAAGGTCGCTCTTCACTGGCTTCACATCCGAGGGAGCACGCTGGAGGGAAGATGGAATTTGAAGAACAATTGGGTTGGGACATCAATACCCCAATTCCATACACCTTCTATGGACAAGAAGGGTTTAGGCAATGGAGGGCACGGATCGAAGAATTCATTATGATGAAGGACTTTGAAGATTGGTCCACCTTGATGAATGGGTTTGATTTTCCAAGACAGCCAAAAGGAGGATTCCTCAAGATGAAGAAATGAACCAAGGAACAACTCCAAGTGTTCAAGAGAAATCAAAAGGTAATAAAATTTTTGGTTGAATTAATACCTAACAATGTTGTGACCAAGTTAGGTGAATACAAGGATGTAAAGGAATTTTGGAGTGAATTGACCAAGCTCCATGAAGAACCATCCATGGCTCAAGTCGAGAGAGAGCCCGAAGAAGAAGAAAGTTCTTCCTCACAAGAAAGTGAGAAGTCGGAAGTTGAAGAGGAGTCAACTTCCGGATCGGTGGAAGAGGAGGTGGAATAAGTAGAAGAAGCCTCCACCTCTAGGATTGAGGGAGAGGAGAAAATTTCCACTCCGGAGCATGATCAAGAGGAAGCATCCACTTCCAATCGAGAAGATGAACAAGCTCAAGAGGCTTCCACCACGCACCTAGGTAACTCGAGCATGTCAATTAAAAGTAAAATCCATATAATATGCTTTGAGTGTAAAGAATCCGGGCACTACAAGGGTAAGTGCCCGAAAAGAGTAAAGAAAGCTCCTCCGACACCAAAAGTCAATGAAAAAGTCAAGGATGTCGGTGTCCCCACCAAGAAGAGCAAAGAACACGTGGTGTGCTTCAAATGCCGACAACTGAGACACTATAGGAGCCAATGTCCTAGGAGAAAGAAAGGAGCATCACATGTAGGGGAGCCTCTAAGGCAAACTCTAAGGTACATTTTAGTAATGCACCTTCTAGTTTAAATGTCAAAAAGCATGCTAGGAATTTTAATTCACTTGCTATTACTCATGAAAAGCATGTTAGTAAAAATAGATTTTATTGTCTAGAAGTTAAGAATATTCACTTTGGAACTAAGGAAAAAGTTGGGACTAATGTCCCTAGAAAAATCTTACCTAAAGCAAGCATTAAGAAAATTGAGGACCACCTAGGTCTTAACCCTAAATGGACTAGGCATATGCCTAGGAAAAATAATGTCCAAAGAAAAGATGAAAAATCAAAAATTGGACAATTAGAGTTAGAAAATCAAGCCTTGAGGTCATGGCTTGAGAAATTAGAGAAGACCCTTAAGAAAATGCAAAATCAATTTCAAGGGTCAAGTGATCAAAAATCTAGGTCTAGGAGTCAAAGTAAAGGGCCTAAGAGACAAGAGTCATTCAAAGGAAAGAAAGGTTTGGGTCACAAACCTAAGCCTAAGGAGACTTACCATAATGTTCCATTTGATTATGGAACTCAAGTTAGGTCTAGGAAGACCAAGGTCACAAGGGAAGTCATCCCTAGAGTTGACCATGGTGTGTGTCTAGTGGCTAGGGTTTCGAAGAAACCTAGGGAAGCCACTAAGAAGGTTACAAGGGGAGTCACCCCTAGAGTTAACCTAGGCAAGACCACAATGACCAAGGCTAACAAGCCTAGAATGGTCATTAGGAGGGTATCTAGGGAGGTTATCCCTAAGGAATACCTAATTAACCCAAGGAGCTCAAATAGGTTTTGGGTTCCTAAGAGTGTGATCGATTCACGTAGATGGGTTTAGGTGTGTCAACCTTGATTGGAAGGGTAGCTAACCCAACCATAGCAAAGTTGACACTTTAGATTATTTTCAAGGTTATGGATACCTTGAAAATAGATTTGAATTTTAATCCTAAAAGATTTTAGGATGTGCCAATATTATTTAAGAAGTTTGATAAATCAATCAAATTGGCACAATTTAGGTTTAGAGGTCTTAGTGTGTCATTTTGGATTTTTGGCACACTTTGGGAGATAAGTAATAATATGGCAAAATAGATAAAATAATATCAAATGTAAATTAATATTAAAATTTAGGTATTATTATACCTATACATTTTATTTGTCATGCTTTGTTTGTCATATAACATGTCATGACATCATATCTACTTTTAATCATTTAATATGTCATGATCATGCTTAGGATTGAGATTAAAATGTCATGTATGCTCAAATTCTATCATATGTCATGACATCATCATCATTGGTCATATCTATTTATGCTATTATTTATGCCATGATCATACTTCATGCATTTAAGTTAATTAAAATTGATTTAAGGATTATGACATGACTTGAAGTCCCATGTATAAGGGAATCAAGTAGAGTTGCCTTAGAAAATGTATGAAACCCTAGATTAGGATAAACAAAATCCACATCTCACAATCACATTGACTTGTGTGTATTTTATACACCCTAAATACATGTGAGATACTAGGATATTAGTTAAGTTCAAGGTGTATAATTTTTGCATCTAGATGAACTAAAACTCATCTTATGTTATTAATGGATCATGGGGAAAGCTAATGTGCAAGTCATGTGCATTGAGCCCATTGATCATGATCCAATATAGGTTTTCAAAAATATTTTAAAAACCTTGGTGAAGTCTATCTTTTGATAGCAATCACCATTGATGAAGTTGATACAAAGTGAGCTTAAGCATTGAAGTTTTTCTTCACTTTTGAACTTTGTGTTAATTTCACTATTTTATGGGTAAAATATTTTTCACCCATTGTATTGGTCATAAGTATTATACGTATGAAGTTTCATGATTTTTCAAATTACGTATAATTCTTATGTATTTCTGAAATTCGAATCTGAAGTCTGAAATCTGCATTTCGTAGATATCAATCGACTGCCCTTGTTGGCAGTTGACTGATGATGATGGGCAGTCGACTGTTGCCTGATAAAGTCGACTACCAGGCTAAATTCGGGAAAACAAGGTATGTTTCCTAACTACTCCTAACCCTAAGATATGCTTTGGGAAACATTATAAAGGGTGAAAATCTATTGGATATGGATTATGAGAGTTGTTAGGATGATGTATCAAATTTAAGGTATGGGAAAGTTCAATGTTGAACTTTAGACCTTATTTTTTATGGTTTAGAGTTCCTATTGCCTTAGGGACTTCCCAAGGACATTATTGGTGCAATGGTCAAGGGAGAGCAAGACTTTAGGGGGAGGTATCCATCATGGGATGATGGATGTTATTTTTTCTCATGAGGGGGAGAAATGGAATTCTCAAATACCCAATTTGGAAATTGAGAGAGTTTATAGGAGTGTCTCTCTTTAGTGATATGAGACTTATCACTAGGAAGATTGTAGACATCGTAGATATTTTTGGACCAAGGGGGAGATTGTAAGATCTCATTGGGATATGAGACATTGACCTTCTTGGAGAGAACCTTTTTGATATTAGTCAAAAAGGGGGAGAAAGTAAAATTATTAATTTGGAATAATTGGTAAGAGAATTTGAGTTAGAGGCCTAACTCAATGATGTTTTTGTCAAACATTAAAAAGGGAGAGATTGTTGGTGCAATCGACCCAGGTCACGATTGACCGGACTCGAGTTTGACTCGAGCGATGTTTTGATGATTCGACAAAAATATATGACAATGTGATTGTCATGGTAAAGTCTAAGTCATGGGTACTTGGCATGGAAAGTCCAAGTGAGACACTTGGCATTGGAAAAGTCTAAGTCTTGAGTACTTGACATGTAAAGTCCAAGCATGGGTCTTGGCATGGAAAGTCCAACATTGGTTGGCAAGGGAAAGTCCAAGCTTGAGTCTTGGCATTTGGAAAGTCCCAAGAGTTTGATATTGGCGACGTAAAGTCCAAGCGGGAGTCTTGGCGGCATAAGTCCAATGGTTGGCGGCGTAAAATCCAAGCGGAGTCTTTGTAGCATAAGTCCAATGTGTCTTGGCAGTGTACACACCGTTAGCATGACAATAGCCAATGGAAGCACCTGAAGGCTAGCGTATAGATGAACAAGTCATGGATGACTTGGAGGGATCCGATAGGCGCAAGACTGACGGAGGTGGCTAGAAGGCTTATGTCTAGGCTATGGGTGGTCTAGCAAGTATGGGGGCACCATACTTGGGTTAAAATCTCATGTTTGAGGTGTATCAGTCGACTGGTGGGAGTCAACTAGGGTTTGACTGCGGGAAGTTTCCTGGCAGTCGACTACCAGAGCTTGGCAGTCGACTGCTGGCCTGAGCAGTCGACTGATATAGTGATCAGTCGACTGATGCTCAGGATCTCGGGCACAAAAGGCTCTCCAGTCGAGTGATCGGCCCGAACACTCGACTGATTGAGCCATCAGTCGACTGATGGTGTATCCGTTGGACTTATCCGACGTGTTTCATGTCGTTGTGAGACAACGACTACAGGGGCAGTCGACTGATGGTCCCGATCAGTCGACTGCTAGGTGAAATCCAACCCAAGGAGCAACTTTAAAGGGAGCTCGTGGAGGGAGGATTCACTATCAGTTCTTTGAGGAGTTTTGGGGTGAATTGCTGGTGTAATTCAAGGTTTTCAAGTGCAACTCAACCAACCAAATAAGCAAGCTTCCAAAAGATCGATTGTAAAGTTTTCTTTGGATTTCTTTTGTTGTATTTACTTATATTTGCTTGTTGTATTTCGTATTACTGTTGTAATCATTTGTACGAGGTTTCTCCACCTCCGGATTGTTCCGAGAAGGAGTATTTGTGATTAGTGGTGCGTGTTTGCATTGCTAGGGTTTTTAAAGCCCAATTCGTAGAGTATGAACTATTCGATTCCGAACAACGTTATATCGTTGTGTAATTGTGTGCTGGCATTTTGTTATTATTTTTTATTATTATTCCTCTGCGCACTAACCGAATTGTAGCAAGTACGCGATCGCGATCAAATTCCTCCATCTACGACGTACACACTATTCACCCCCTCCCCCTCTAGCGGTCACGAGATCCCCTACAGGGAAGACCCCGCTAATCAAGGAGATCGAGCTTGACAAAGGGGGAAGTCCCGGAGGCGAGGCCTCTTAGTAAAGGTAGACCCTAGAGCATGACAATAGACGATGGAAAGTACTTGAAGGCTAGCGCAAGGATGAAGAGTCACGGACTCGAGGGATCCGGGAGGCGTGAGGCTGATGGAAGTGGGTTGAAGGCTTAGGTCTAGGCTTAAGGTGAGTATCAAGTATGAAGGAATCATACTTGGGGTGTTAAACCTCAGTGTTAAGGTATAACAGTCGCCTGCTAGTTCGTTTCAATCGACTGGGCTTTATTTGTAGGCAAATAGAAGCAAGGTAACCTTGACCAGCATCTCGACTGAGACAGCAGTCAAGGCGACACCTCGACTGGTAAGGTGCTCATTGACTCAGAGAGTCGAGTGCTGGCTGTGGGACTTGGGAAGTCACTCGACCAACACCTGGACTAGAGGATACTCGAGGCATCGCCTCGACTGGTCCACTCGACCAGAACCTCAACTGGTTATGGGAGTGGGGCATGAGAGGAATCACTCAGAAACGAAGCAGGCTCGACCAACGCCTCGACTGGACCACTCAACTGACACCTCGATTAGATTCAGGATAGGCGTGTAAACAACTACTTATAAGTAAGGAAGACTCGACTGACGCCTCAACTAGGATAGCAGTCGAGACGGTGCTTCGACTGGCGAAGATATCGTTGCAGGGTGGGAAGCTTCGACGGGGTATTATAAGTGGAGGCTGAGGGTGTCTTCAAGCATAGGTTAGAGGGGTGATTTGAGGTGAGGTGCTACTGCATTGCAAGACCTTCAAAGTCATCCCAAAGCAACCAGCAAGTAAGCATTCAAAAGCCTTAACTTGTAAAGTGTGTTCACTTGTTTCTCATTTGCTTTTGTAATTGGTGTATTTGCTTGTTGTATTTTGTTCTTATTGTTGTAATAGACTTGTTTCTCCACCTCCGGTGTGTCACCGAGAAGGAGAAGTTTGATAATGGTGGTTTGCATCACTAGAGCTCGCTAGGGCTCGGCCGTGGAATAGGAACTAGGGTTCCGAACCACGTTAAATCCGTGTGTTGTGCTTGTGTTGTGATTTGTATTTATATATGTATTTGTATTTTCGCTGCGTACTAACGAATGTAGATAAGCATGATGAATTCCATCGAACGAAATCGATGAATTACTATTTACCCCCCCCCCTCTCCTCCTCTAGCGACGCCAACGGTCTTACACATCTATCTCTTGCATCTATCTCATGTCAAGTTTTTGATGCTTTATGACTCACTTAGACTTTACTTTTTATTAATTCTCTATTAGAGTTTTGACTGTCAAGTATTCGATACTCTATGATCCATTTGATCTTTTTCTACTTGTCAAGTATTTGATCAATCTTATTCTACTTGATTTCTCACTCAATCTATTTCTATCGAATGCTATATCATGGTCATCTTGAACCAATATTGATTGCATCAATAATCTTTCTCTTTAAAGCTCTTTATCATGATCAGTTTGAGCTTAGTCACCTTTAAATAATAATCTTCTCTTTAAAAAGTATCTCTTGATTACATATTGTTCAAACATTAAAATTCAATTTAAACTCAATTCGAACTTAATCAAATATAACAATGAGCTCCTTAAAGTCTCCGCACCAAGCTCGCCACTTCACACTCTTGAGTTCTCCACTGTGAGCTCCCCTAGCTCTCCCTGATGCTTTAAACTCCTTGAGCTGTCTATGCCAAACTCAATTTCTCAAACTCCCTCTTTTTATTGATGCCTTTGTACGACAACTCTAGTGATTATAGATCGTAATAAAAAATGGCCTATAATCCCCAACGATCTATACCTCCATGGCCATGATCTCCCCAACCCAATGATTATAGAAATGATTTATCCTATCCAATAAAAAGACTAAATAATTAATACAGACTATAAAAACATTCCAAAGAATATTTGTTAAGTTTTAAAGATTATAAAATTTTTCGGAATACTTATTATTTTATCGTGTTAATTTTTGATTGGACAAAAATATCTTTTATAATTTATTTTTTTTCCATTTAGCTATGAAATGAAAAATTACGGATTATCTTTTTTTCCCAAGAAATGATTTATCCTTATAAATACTTAAGTATATCATTCTTCTGAAACATATTTAGCATAGCCTGTGATGTAGATATTGTACACTCGCCCAAACCCCAGGCCAAGCCCAGGTGGTCCTCGTCGGTGTCCCAGTCCTACTAAATTTTAAATAAATAAATAAAATTTTAAAATATAAAAAGTAGTGGAAATATCTAACATAATAGTAATAATAATAATAATAATAATAATAATAAAATTTAGAGGTATTTACAAATAAATATAGTTTTTTTAGAAAATTAATTTAGTAATTTTAGATTAAAATTAGTCATTTTTATTCAAAATAGAAGGAATTTTTATCTTTTTGATTATTGAAATTATCCCGGATTTTAAATTAGAAAGACCGCTGTACTAAAATATAATAATATTAATTAATAGAAAATAAATAAATAAAATTTTAATAATAATCATTTAAAATTTGAAATACAAGAGGGTGTGAAGGATTCATAGGGCCTTGCACTCCGTTATGGGATGAAGCCATGGCGGTGCCAAAAATTAAATGAAAACGAAGCACACCATTTGAGGAGCTAATTTATAGAAGCCAGAAGAAGTACACTGCTAGTATTAATGAGGTTTCTCAATATTAAATAGTTCAATTTACAAAAAGTGTAAATAGGATGGGTAATCTAAGATGAAGCACCACCCTTTTAAAAGAGAAGAAAAAAAAAAGACGGGGAGAATCTCCTGGGAATTGAAGAGAGTCGGAAGTTTCCTGTGGCTAAGCCAAATCTCTATGAGCCTTCACTATTCTTAAGAAAGGGACGTCATTAGGTAGGCTATGGCAGAGGTGGATAGGATCTTTAGGCATGTCATTTGTGGCAGAAAGGGGGAATCATCTTCCTAGCTCCCATCCAAGAGGCAAGTACTAGGAGTATCGTAAGAGATTGGTTCTGTCACGCTCCGAGGGAATCTTCATCAGACGAAAATCTGATAACATTTTTTCTGTACGGATGACAATACCGATTTTTATATAAGGCCTACATGGCCACTATATATCGGTCAATACGATCGGAACATACCACAACACAATATACATAATATGCGGCCTCAGGCCATCAACCAAAATAAGTAAAAGATCTAAAACATCAAGACCTACCCCTTCTGTCATCTGAGCAGGAACATACAACCAAAATGGGACATAACAAATATAACCAAAACATCTACCGGTATACAATCCAAACATAAATCCTAAACATATCCTCTAATAAAATCTCAATCCATAAAACTAATAACCATAAACCATAAGACCAATAAAACTATCCACTTCGACGAGGGGGATTGACAACTCAACTCTCCTGACAGCTTCATCCTGAAATAAATATAAAACCACGGGGTAAGTTCAAAGAACTTAGCAGATAATAGTCGATATACATAGCAAAATATAGTTAACAATAAGAATCATGCCAGTACAGTCTCATATAGATAGGGTATGCAAGAACGAAATACAAACAGATTGTACTTACCTGAATCTCTTACCCTGATATAGGAGCATGTGTCATACTAGAAGAAACAAAGTCATCACCATATACAAATATGTATCATGTATGCATGACAATCATATGCAACATCCAAGGCAGCAATCACAATGCATCAAACACAATACAAATGCTATCCATGCAAAATGCATACCGTGCAAATGACATGGTCACCCCTGATGCCAGTCAGCCGCCTCACACGCGATGATGAAGCCGAGTGGGTAGGGCTATGACAACTGTGTACTCTGCCATCACTGCTCCTGAGTGACCGAGTGGACAAGATGCTGTCGGAGTACACCTATCCTCCTGCCCCAAACAGAGTGGAGGAGCTAAGCTCTCATCTCCCGGTGTCATAGACCAGAGGAGGGATCCCTGCCCGCTACCACGCTGTCTCATCGCTACCCATGAGCGGACCAGCGGAGCCTGACAGAGCAACTGCACACACCCTCCTGATGTACCACTAACCCATGAGTGATAGTGTGTGTAGGTCATGTAACTGGTTGCGGGCTCAACAATAATGGAACCCCGTCCAGCCAGCATGCAATTATGCAAAAATGGTGCATGATACTAAAACATGTCAATCCTACTCAAAATACCTATCTGAATAATATGTACAATCAATATGTACATATCCATAATCCAAGTAACTATGATCCAAATAAACAAGGAAGACAAAAATCATATCCTATCCAATGCATGTATCAATAGGCACAAAAACATACTAGGCATATAAACATGAATATTATTGCAAGCTATCCTAACTAGCATATCAACAATGACTATATCTAAGAGATAAGTCAAAATACCCGCCTTATATAATGCTCGTGATAACTATCTTCATGCCCGTGGACCTGTCCCGTGACCGAAATCTGCATACAATATAATATACTCAGATTATATTGCCAACCTCAATATCAAGTCCAAAACCTAATGGATTAAGCTATCCACTTAACCGATCACTTGCTGCCGTATCAAAATATAATTCATCATAACCAACTTAGGTAATCAACTTTATTAACCCCAAGTTTAATTACTACTTGATTAATATCAGTTTACTCTAAAAATTCAAACCATACTATTTGATTAAACATATTAATTAAATCCAAATTCATCCAATTACTCCTAATAACAGATTAATCAGATTAACTCCATTGTTTAAAATAATTAATCCCTAGGATGGATTGTGGCAGTACTGACCTCGAAATTGCTTCGAAAGTTTCTTCTATTGCTGCACATGGAACATACTTCTTTCTGCGGCTGATGCTGTTAACCCTAACGGCAGGAACTTTGAGACATTTGATCCTCAGCTCCATAGTATCGAGAGAAGAAACCCTACCCAAGGGTAATGAAGGATGAATCCCTGACAGGGGTTGTTTCATGCTCGATCTCACCCCCATCCAGAACCATAAATCTGCCCGAAAACCCTCGATCATCAAGCAACGATGCAGGCAAAGGAGATGCGTGCTCGAGTTGAACGACTTCTTGAAATAGCGTCGTTTGTGGCAGAGGAGACCGACGTGCGTGACTGTGGACGGCAAGCGCGAAAAGGGCGTTCTCGACGGTCAGGCTCATGCGGGCGAGCAAAGACGCAGAGAGCGGAAGCAAAGCGTCTTGCGCCGTGCCGGAGGGATGGCCGACCGCAAGACTCAAGCGGCTGCGGACTGGCTGTCGGCGAGTGCGGCTCGGGCGGCAACCACGGGCGAAGGCGAGCGTCGGCGCTTGCGAAGGAAGAAGGGTGCGTCTCGTGGCGGTCCGAGGCGAGGAAGGTGGTGCCGTGGGGTTGGGCACAGGGAGAAGAAGAGGTGGCTTTGGCCGTGGGGGAGAAAGAAAGAGGCGGTGGTCTTGTGGCCGAGGAGTCGCCGCGTGCAGCGGTGGACGGAGAGCGCGCGTCGCGCCGAGGTGGCGGTGCTCACGGGTGGCTCTTGGCAGGAGGGCCACGGCCACATGAGAAATCGGCGACCTTGGCGCGTGAAGGAAGAAACCGTCATGAAAAGAAGAAAAAAAAATAAATAGAAAATAGAAAACTTAGGTTTTTAGGTTAATAGAATTTATTAACCCCTCCATACTGATAAACCAAACAGGCCTTTTAAAAGCATGTTTTTCTTATCCCCGTAAATATCTCGTACAAGCCCCATTTAAATCCAGAAAAATTCCAAAAAAATTCTTAAAATTGTCTAAAAATCCCGAAAATTTTTCAGGATTATTTCCTTAATTATTTGGCCATTTAATTTAGTATTTTTAAATTTCAGTATTTAACATTCTCTCCCACTAATAAAAATTTGGTCCCCAAATTTCCTACTCAAATACCAACAAGCAATATCACACTGCTCAACTCAAGTATTTGGGGTAAACCACACACATCAAGTAACTAAGTGGGGTACTGAGCTCTGATCTTTTCCTCAAGCTCCCAAGTTGTCTCCTCATCTGTGAGGTGACTCTACCTGACCTTGACAAGCCGCACAATCTTGTTCCACAATTATCATTTCTTACGGTCCAGAATCCGTACCGGAACCTCTGCGTAAGTAGCATCAGATTGAATGAAACCTGACACATCTGACAGAATATGTGTAGAGTCTGGCACATACTTCCTCAGCATGGACACATGGAACACACATCAT
The DNA here is from genome assembly GCA_025175895.1 of Wurfbainia villosa. Classification (NCBI taxonomy): domain Eukaryota; kingdom Viridiplantae; phylum Streptophyta; class Magnoliopsida; order Zingiberales; family Zingiberaceae; genus Wurfbainia; species Wurfbainia villosa. The sequence goes on from CM045992.1 coordinate 4,461,169, forward strand.
GGATACCAGCCAAAGACGGTGGTAGCACTAGGCAGTAAGCGACTGTTCCGATCCTCTCAAAAATCTCAAACGAATCAATATATCTAGGAGCTAGCTTACCACGGAGGCCAAATATCTTCACCCCTTTCGTGGGTGAGACTTGCAGGAATACATGATCACCAATAGAGAACTCCAGAGGTCTCCATCTCCGATCCGTATAACTTTTCTGACAATCATGCGTCTTTGCCATCCTACGTCTGATAGTACGGACCAACTCTGCCTCAATACTGAGCTCTCTGGGGTTCTAGCAACTGGGTCTCCCCAACCTCCTCCCAGAGGGTGGGTGTACGACACTGTCTACCATACAATGCTTCACACGGGGCCATTTGGATAGCCGAATGATAGCTATTATTGTAGGCGAATTCCACTAACGGCAAGTGATCCTCCCAGTTGCCCCCGAAATTTATAACACAGGACCTCAGCAAGTCCTCTAGTATCTACATGGCCCGCTCAGACTGTCCATCTATCTACGGATGGAATGCAGTACTAAAACGAAGCTGTGTGCCTAAGGCCTGCTGCAGACTCTGCTAGAATCGAGACGTGAACCGGGGATCTTTATCTGATATAATGCTCAAAGGACACCATGCAATCTGATGATATCCCGACAATATAACTCTGTCAAATGATCAAAAGAGTCGGTCTTCCGAATCGTTAAGAAGTGCACGGATTTGGTTAGTCGGTCTACAACTACCCAAATCGCGTCATGGCCTTGATGTGTCATAGGCAAACCCACATAAAATCCATAATAATACGTTTCCACTTCCATTCCGGAATCGGAATTTACTGAAGCATTTGTTCCTTAAACTAATGCGACTCCGGAAACCATTATCCTCATCGGAGACAGAGACGGTAGTCCATCTACCGTCCAAAATCCACTCCACCACACACTTTGTAAGTGCATGGGAGGCTATCGTGACCAAACTTGTTACAACTATTTGTGTTCCAACTACTCTATAGTAGTTATCCAGTAGCTAGCCAAAACCCCATGAGCATTCCTGCTCTTCACCTTTGCAATACAACATAATCACTGCTAAGACCACGTCATATATATGTCTTATCTCGCAGTTCTTTAACTGCCGTAAGCTTAGGATACGTCTTATTCTATAGCATCGGAATCGCTCCGATCCCCGAAATGATGCATTCATGCACACTACCCTTCCTTCTACACCAGCATGACTAATCAACACTGGCGTAAAAGTCAACCATCATCTGAGCCCTGAAACTAGTTTCACAAGCTTCAGACCAAGTAAATTCCATCACCTTCCTGGTCCAACCAGTCAGCGATTATAGTATCGCTAGAGCATCCTATCCATATCTATGATAATAATCAAGTCAATACCAAGAAACCACCATCTACGGCGACCGAGTGCACAACTGATCCAATCGTGTCCAGAATACACGACCTCCCAAATCCCTGGACGACTAAATCGTCAATAAGTCTAATAAGATAATCAAAAGCTCATTCAATTCATACCAAGTATGAAATTATCGTCGCTACACACCTGCATTCCCTTTACTCTAGGCTGATGATATAACAATCATCACAACAACAATGATAATTGTATGACACCATGTCACTACAATATCAACCCACCAGCCATAGATCAATCCTAGAGTATACACAGGTATCCTATAGCTGATCTAAATAGATCCTCTATCCACAATGAAGGATATGTTAGGGAAATCTCTTGCCATGATAAGGTTTTGATGTGTGTGGCAAAGGGTTTAAGTTAGTGTGTTATGTTGATTTGATATGTGCGTTGAAGTCGTGCAGGACTTAGTAATTCGCACATGGAGCCGTGGCGAGTTTCACATCTCATGACTCGTGCCTTGAGTCGGTGAAGGATAGCTTTGCGGAAGCCGTGCGCTTGGAGCATCCGAGGGACCGCCGGACGAGAAGCTTGGAGTGAAGCCGGAGGAAGTAGACTTCGAGGCAAGAGACGCGAAGGAGCATTGCAGAGCCATGCGCCTGATGTTGCCGAGGGACGTGGCCGAGAACGAAGAGAACTTCGAAGGCGAGGGACTCCGAGAGATGAGAGTGAGCAAATGTAACCCGGGAAGGGGTAGCTCTTAGGTGAAACTTGGCCATTTGGCCAAGTGTCAGATGGGTTTTTCCGACACTAGTCGACTGCCAGGGAATGGCAGTCGACTGATCTGAGTCGATGGGTCAATCGACTGGTATAATACCGATTTGGCAATGATCGCCATGGATCGGCAATGATCGATGTGCATAACAATGATCGCGTGGAATGGAAGTCGATCGATGGCACTGCACGGGCACGCACAGAGTCGACTGGTTGAGCACTGATCGATCGAGCATCACGATCGATGGTAGGATCGGCCGATCGATGCGACTGCTGGATGGTATCCAACGTGGAAAGCAGCCGTTATTGGGCAACGGCTACAGGACCAGTCGACTGATCGAGGGCATCAGTCGACTGATCCTGTGTCAACGGGAAGAAACCCTCTTCCTCTATAAAAAGAAAGGGGATGCGGCTTTGGGAGGTTAATGCTTGAACGCCCAACTACTCCCAAAGTGCCCTAAACGATTTCCCACTCTTCTACTTGCTCTAATCTTCATTCCATTGTAGAAGAGTGATCTTTGTGTAAAAGAGGTTACCTCTACCTAGCTTTGTGCAAAGGAGAGATCTAGTGGATAGATTGCGGAGTGATTCACCGTGGACGAATCGGACCGTGGATTAGCGGCGTAGCCGTGAACCACGTTACATCTCGTGTTTATATTGCTTGTCTATCTTTTGTGTTGTCTTTATTTGTATTTGTATATTCCGCTTGCGCTAACGTTTTGTAGATGAGTAAAATACGACATCAAATGAACGAGGGCTATTCACCCCCTCTAGCCGGCCATTCGATCCCCAACAAGTGGTATCAGAGCAAGGAAAGCTTGTCACCGGACTAACCGCCGCAACAAGCTCTACATCAAAAATGGCCGGCTCAAACATCCACCCACCAAAGTTCGACGGCGAATTCTCTTGGTGGAAAAAGAGAATGGAGGTATTCTTCGAAACCGACTTTGAAATTCTATTAATAATGGAAAACGGTTTCGAGTTGCCTAGGAACGAAAATGGGGAGCCATTGGAGAAATTAAGGTGGAGCAAGAGGCAAAGAGAAGAATATTTGGCAAATTCAAAGGCCAAGCACCACCTATACAATGTACTCCCCCAACAATAAGTCAATAGGATAGGGGAATGTTCTAGTGCTAAGGAGATGTGGGAGAAGCTAGTTGAACTTCATGAAGGCACTTCGGAAGCCAAGCTAGCAAGAAGGGATCTCCTCCGCTCCCAACTATCAAATATTAAGCTTGAAAAGGGAGAAAAGGTAACTTCCCTACATTCTAGATTTAAAGAAATATTAATTGGGCTAACAAGTGTAGGAGAAAAGCTCTCCAACCGGGATATGATAATGAAGGTCATAGATGCCTTTCCCCGGTCCTCAAGATGGAGCTCCATGGTGGATTCGTTTTACATCTCCAAGAACTTGGAAGTAAGTACCTTGGAGGAATTTTTCTCAACAATGGAGCTCCACGAAACTAGGCTTGAAGGAATACAAGAAGAGCCTAGAATTCAACCCTCAAGAGGAGTAGCCTTGATGGAAAATAAGGGGAAGAAGAAGATAGAGATCCCCTCCTCCTCCGATGATGAAGCCTCTACCTCTTCCATGGATAGCACGGAAGAAGCCTACATGGTAAGGAAGGTAAGGCGTGCATTTAAGAATTTTAGATTTGATAAATCTCATGATAGGAATAGAAGACCAAGGGGGAAGATCATTTGTTACAATTGTCAAGGGGAGGGACACATAAGGGACAATTGTCCCCTCCTAAACAAGAGCAAAGAGGAAAGGAAAAAAGAAGGAAGAAAAGAAGAAGAAGAAGGGGAGCAAGAAGAAAAAGGAAGAAGAAAAGAAGGCCAAGGAAAGAGGAAAAGCCATGGCTCTCAAAGCAAAGACTTGGGATGACCTTGCTTCCTCATCCTCATCCGAAAAAGAAGAGCATGTCTATTCCAACCTAGCACTAATGGCTCTTCATGACTCGGATTGCTCCTCCTCCTCCTCAAATGAAGAATCAAGCTCAAGTGGAGAGAGCTCAAGTGAAGGGGGAGCTTCTACATCCTCCTCATCCGAAGAAGAAGAAGAAGACATGGAAACTATGGTAACGAATGTCTCTCCTAAGAAAATAGTTTCTATAATTTCTAGTTTAACTAGGGACTTATTTGGAATGAAAAATAAAAATAAAAGCATGCTTGATCAAATTAAGACATTAGAAAATAAGCTAGAAAATGCATGCTTAAATAATAATGATATTTCTTCTAGCTTAAATAATGCATGTTCACATGACTATATGCCTTTGGATGTTAATGATGCATGCATAGAGAAAAATAGGGCTTTAAGGGAAAAGGTAGACTATTTGACAAAAGCCCTAGAGAAATTCACTATTGGCTCCAACACATTGAACATGATTATAGGGAGCCAAAGGGCAAGCTTCAACAAAAAGGGCCTAGGATACAAAGAAAAGAAAAATAAAAAGGCTTATAAATGCCTAATTGCTAGGGGACAAGATAAGAAGAAAGTAATAGCTAGGAAATGGATCCCCAAGGAATACTTAGTGAACCCAATAGGAAAGAACTTATTTTGGGTTCCAAAATCCATCCTTAAGGGTTAGGAAAATCCTAGGGTAGTCAACCATATGCAATTGACCTATATCATATTTTGGTTGACTTAGGATAACGGGACAACATTTTTAGAATAGTGTTGGGTGATGATAACGTGCCCATAAATAGATAATAATGCTTAAATCATGATGATTAATGTAATTGCTATGTATGTTTGAAATCATGATTTATGATTTTAATATTTGGCACGTAATCATGAGAAATAGGGTTGAATCATGCTTTAGGTGATACTTTGTTTATTATCATCATATAATACCTAATGCATGATTATTATTTAATGAATACATGTATTTCATGATCATAATGTGAAATTAATTAATATATGTCATTATGATCATGTAGGTTGTTTGGTTGATACTTAACCATGATAGAATTGCATGAATACAAGGATTAAGTATATACAAATACCCCCTAGGATGCATCTCACACTCACTATAGGCTAACTTGATTGCAAACTTAGCATGGGTGAGATGTTAGGATGATACAAATGTCCACTAGTGCCTATAGCATTTAGATGGTCATTTAAAGTATCAAAATAGCAATAATAGACTAATCATGGGGAAGGCTTATGTTTAATTCATAGACATATTGCCCAAAGATCATGGTTGGATATTTCATATGTTTTCAAAACAATTTCTTAATCTAAAATCTATGTATTCATGTTTTGAAATAATTCAAAGCAAGACTAGGTGTTAAAATGGATACTCTTATGATCAAAAACCTAGTAGTTTTTAAAGCTTATGGATTTTTGGCAAATACGTGGAAATATAATGATTTTTCATGAAAACCTATTTTTCACTGATAGATATACTTAAAAGAAATGTGTTCCCCAAATTTCATGATTTTTCGAATTTTCTGGAATTTTTAATGCATTTCTAAAATTCGGTCTAGAAATCAGAAATCCCAAAAAGGCGGTCACGATCGGTAGTCCAACCAGATCGATGACCTGAATATCAGACCAGTAAAGGCTAAATTCCGATTTTAAATCAACTTGTGGTATTTTCTTTCTATTAGACTTGATGTCATGTGTTTTTAACTGAGTGTTAATCTTTTTGATGGTGTCAAAGGGGGAGAAATAATTATGTTTAAGTAAATTGTGATAGGGGGAGAAAATTTGTATGAGGAGTTTCATGGGTTAAGGGGGAGTTGCATGTTGCTATATCATGTTTATGTTTACATGCTTTCTTTCCTTTAAAATTTATATCAAATATTTTTACCTAACTTAAACGAATTGCCACACATCAAAAAGGGGGAGATTGTTAGGGCAATCTCTTGCCATGATAAGATTTTGATGTGTGTGGCAAAGGGTTTAAGTTAGTGTGTTATGTTGATTTGATATGTGCGTTGAAGTCGTGCAGGACTTAGTAATTCGCACATGGAGCCGTGGCGAGTTTCACATCTCATGACTCGTGCCTTGAGTCGGTGAAGGATAGCTTTGCGGAAGCCGTGCGCTTGGAGCATCCGAGGGACCGTCGGACGAGAAGCTTGGAGTGAAGCCGGAGGAAGTAGACTTCGAGGCAAGAGACACGAAGGAGCATTGTAGAGTCGTGCGCCTGATGCTGCCGAGGGACGTGGCCGAGAACGAAGAGAACTTCGAAGGCGAGGGACTCCGAGAGATGAGAGTGAGTGAATGTAACCCGGGAAGGGGTAGCTCTTAGGTGAAACTTGGTCATTTGGCCAAGTGTCGGATGGGTTTTCCCGACACCAGTCGACTGCCAGGGAATGGCAGTCGACTGATTTGAGTCGATGGGTCGATCGACTAGTATAATACCAGTTTAATGCTTGGCGATCGCCATGGATCGGCAATGATCGATAGCCGACAACGATCGCAGGAATGGCGGATCGATGGCACTGCAGCACGTAATGGAGTCGACTCGGTTGAGCACTCGACTGATCGAGCATCAGTCGACTGATGGTAGGATCAGTCGACTGATGCCAATACCGTTGGATGGTATCCAATGTGGAAAGCGACCGCTATCGTTATTGGGCCACGTGACCGCGATCGATCGAGGGCATCACCGATCGATCCTGTGTCAACGGGAAGAAACCCTCTTCCTCTATAAAAAGGAAGGGGATGGGGCTTTGGGAGGTTAATGCTTGAACGCCCAACTACTCCAAAAGTGCCCTAAACGATTTCCCACTTTTCTACTTGCTCTAATCTTCATTCCATTGTAGAAGAGTGATCTTTGTGTAAAAGAGGTTACCTCCACCTAGCTTTGTGCAAAGGAGAGATCTAGTGGATAGATTGCGGAGTGATTCACCGTGGACGAATCGGACCCTGGATTAGCGGCGTAGCCGTGAACCACATTACATCTCGTGTTTGTATTGCTTGTCTATCTTTTGTGTTGTCTTTATTTGTATTTGTATATTCCGCTTGCGCTAACGTTTTGTAGACGAGTAAAATACGACATCAAACGAACGAGGGTTATTCACCCCCCCTCTAGCAGGCCATTCGATCCCCAATAGGATATTCATTTCCTTCCACAACTACCGCATTCTATCATCGATAATCGATGCATAACCTCAAAGGTCCGTCTCTCTTTTAACAAAGAGTTTCGGATCTTCTCTAGACAAATACTGGGACAGATAAATATCTCATCCAACACCTCCTATAATAAGATAAAATGATCTTTCATCGTCTTGACCAATTTAGGCATACACGCCTTATCCATAACCAAATCACTATTAGTAGGGACTGATATTTTCTGAGAGTTTACTCCTTGTCCTTCAAATTGGTAGCTAGCAGGCCAAATCCCTAGCTTCCTAATTCGACATCAGTCGGCACCTCTAAAGAGTTCGTACTTCCGAAATCATCGTTAGGTTTCGCAAAGTCAATACGTCATCAACCTCGTCCCCCAACCATGAGTACTCCTAAAGACAGAGGGCAAAGTCAATTTCACTAAGTCACTACTTTTCCTAACCACTAAAGTACCGTAACTACTAAAGACGATACTTTTCCTATAACTCAGAGATATCCTTCAGCTTGTCTGGTCCCAAAACACGAGAACTCCCAAAAATCCAAGGAAAATAAAATCCTCGAAACACAAAACCCACAAACCAAAACCGTAAACCAATAAAATTGTCACGTCCTGGGGGCATATCCGTCATCCAAATGACAGAGGAGCCCCTTAGTGACAATATTCAGAAATCCCTGGACCAGATCTGGTAAAAACCTCGAAATAATTATAGAAATACTAGTATTTTAATAACTGCATGCATGCACGACTAAACATATATCACTTAAAGTAAAATAGTTTTGTGACACCAAATCAAATTGCGACAAAAAATTCAAAGTGCATAATCAAAATGCAACACCGATAAAGTAAACAAAGCGGCATCCGACGATGCAGTGGGACAAGCACGGCAAGGAACTCTCTGAGCGACACGAAGGTAGGTCAATAAGACACGTCCTCCATCAGTTAACCTAGAGGATAAGTGAGGAGGGGGTGAGTACAACTACTCTATGGGTATAATGACAATAGTGCATAATCATAATGCACATAATGGAAGTCATAGGGAACAAGCTAGAGTAACCCAACCCTCAGAGTACCAATATCAGTCTGCAACTATCCTGATCAGCAGTATAATAAATATACCCGTAAAACACAACCACTGCAACAAGCAGTGCACATCCGGATACCACGACAAAGCCTCGTGGCTCTCGAGATAATACAAAGTGAACTATCTATGAGCTACCGCAAACGTAACTCGTGGGCCGACAATCAATAGCACTGTCTACGCGTTACTACATGCTACCACGAATAGAACTCGTGGATAGATAGGCAGTATATAAATATCTAGTTATTGACTGCACGCACTAGCATACTATCACTAATAGGTCACGTAGGCAGTCGATTACCCTAGGTTGTTAAGCTTAGGGTTATCTAATACATCTAGCATAGAACATCTATCAAAATCGATAAGGATCATCGATCTACAATTAAGCCCATTGAGGCGATCAAGCGAGGGTTTCAACACCTCTAATACGAAATGTTTACCAAAGTCGGTAAAGATCATCGATTTATAAATAAATACCTCGAGATAGTTAAGTCTAGGGCTCCAACCCTTCTAACATGAACGGTTATCAAGGTCGATAAAAAAATCATAAGTCCCCTAATAATCACGTCGAGATGATTAATCATAGGGTTTTGTCCCAACTAACAGGAAACGCCTATCAAGGCCAATAAGGGCAACCCCTCTACTAACAAGCACGACAAGAGAGTTAAGCCTAAATTATATCATCCTACCAATTCAATCATGCATGCCCCAACCTGCTGCCACGAACATATCTCGTGGGTACTTAAGACGTAAAGTAGCTATCTAGCTACCAGCGTCATACGAATCCGATTATTGTTGGTGCAATCGACCCAGGTCACGATTGACAAGACTCGAGTTTGACTCGAGTGATGTTTTGATGTTTGACATAGGATGTTTGACAAAGTGGTTTGACATTGATGTTGGACATTGATGTCGGTTAATATGTTGGGGAGATTGTTGGAGCAATCGACCTGGGTCATGTTTGACCGGACTCGAGTTTGACTCGAGGGAGACTTTGATGGTTGACTAGGGTTGACCATGTGACTATGGGAAAGTCCAAGTCATGGGTACTTGGCATGGAAAGTCCAACATGGGTTGGCAAGGGAAAGTCCAAGCTTAAGTCTTGGCATTTGAGAAGTCCAAGGGGATTGATATTGGCGGCGTAAAGTCCAAGGGTGAAGTCTTGGCAGCATAAGTCCAATGGTTGGTGGCATAAAGTCCAAGCGGAGTCTTGACGGCGTAAGTCCAATGTGCCTTGGCGGTGTATACACCGTTAGCATGACATAGCCAAGGGAAGCACCTGGAGGCTAGCGCAATGGATGAACAAGTCATTGATGACTTGGAGGGATCCGAGAGGCATGAGGCTGATGGAGGTGGCTAGAAGACTTAGGTCTAGGCTAAGGGTGGTCTAGCAAGTATGGGGGAACCATACTTGGGCTAAACCCTTATTTTTTAGGTTGTCAGTCGACTGGCATTATGGCCGGTTCGACTGCCATGAGTCGACTTGAGTTCGACCGCCGCTTGGAGCCAAAATCGCCCCGCAATGATCGCCATTGTAGCGTAGCCGATCAGGTCGACAGCAGCAATGACCGCTAAGGGACAATCGATCGCTAGTTCAATCGCCAATGTTGGCGATCATCGCTAAGAGATCCGTTGGAGTTTTTCCAACGTGGATCGAGTCGTTGTCTCACGACAACAGTGGCATCAGTCGACTGGTGACTTATGGCAGTCGACTGATAGGCAGAAATCCAGGTCGCGTGCAAGGATAAAAGGAGCTCAATGGGAGGGTTTTTGGCAACGATTTTTTGGACGTTTTTGAGGCGATTTGCTACTGCAAATCAGGGTCTTTAACCACGGTTCAAGCGATCAACAAGCAAGCAATCGAAAGGCATTTGTAAAGCATTTTATTTACTTATATTGCATTGTATCTCATTTTATTTGCTTGTTGTTATTTGATTATTGTTGTAATCATCTTGTACGAGGTTTCTCCGCCTCTGGATTGTTTCGAGAAGGAGTGTTTTATAGTGGTGTGTGATTGACATCGCTCGGGTTCGTACGAACCCGATCTGTGGAGTAGGAACCGTGTGGTTCCGAACCACGTTAAATAATTGTGTTCGTGTGTGATTGCTTCATTTCGTTATTGCTTTTATTATTACTATTCCGTTGCGTACTAACGAAATTATAGAGACGATCACGCGAACGAATTCCATCTACGAACGAACACATCGCTATTCACCCCCCCTCTAGTGGGCGCACAGGTCCTAACAAATGGTATCAGAGCGAGGCCGCTCTTCTAAGTCTAACAACTAAGGGAGCAAGCTAGAGGGTAAAAGATGGAAGTCCAAGGACAATTGGGATGGGATATCAACACACCTATCCCATATACCTTCTATGGACAATAAGGTTTTAGACAATGGAAGGCACGGATCGAAGATTTCTTAATGATGAGGGACTTCGAATAATGGTCCATTTTAATGGAGGGATATAGCTATCCAATATGACCAAAGGGAGAGTTCCTCAAGAAGAAGAAGTGGAGTGAAGATCAACTCCAAGCCTTCGAGAAAAACATGAAGGTAGTAAAATTTATCCTTGATTTGGTCCCTAATGAGATTGTGTGTATGGTAGGGGACTATATGGATGCTAAGGAGTTGTGGAGTCAAGTGGCAAAGCTTCATGAAAATCCATCATCAATCCAAGAAGAAGAAGAAGAAGAAGAGGAGTGCTCACCCTCTCAAGCTCAAGCAAGCACATCCCCATCTAAAGAGCTTGAGGAATCGGAAGTTGATAGGGAGTCGACTTCCGGATCGGAGAAATAAGAGGTGGAAGAGGTGGAAGAAGCATCCACCTCAAGGATTGAGGGGGAGGAGAGAACTTTCACACCGGAACATCAAGAAGAAGCTTTGACATCCGGTCAAGATGAAGAAGCCCAAAGTCCAATTCCGGTCTCCATTAACCTAGGTAACTCAAACATATGTGTTAATAATAAAATGCATATAATATGTTTTGAGTGTAGGAAAACCGGGCACTATAAGAGCAAGTGCCCAAAGAAGATTAGGAAAGCTCCACCGGCTCCAAAGGTCAAGGATGTCAGTCCCTCAACGCAAAAGAGCAAAGAACAAGTCATTTACTTCAAGTGCCGACAACCGGGACATTTCCGGAGTCAATGCAAGAAGGGGGACAAGAAGACTCAAAATGGAGCATCATATGTAGGGGGAACTAAGGCTAACCCTAAGGTATATTTTAGTAATGCTCTTTCTAATTCTTATAGTCAAAAGCATGCTAGGAATTTTAACTCTCTTGCAATTTATGAAAAGCATGCTAATAGGAACAAATACTTTTGTTTAGGAGCTAAGAATATCCACTTAGCTAATAAGGAGAAATTTGGGACTAATGTCCCTAAAAACAATTTATCTAAGGACAACCCTAGGTCAAATAACTCTAGACCAATTCTACCTAGGGAGACTATTAGGAAGGTACAAGAACATCTAGGTCTAAACCCTAAATGGACTAGGCACATGCCTAGGAAGAATCATGCCCATGGTTTAAATCAAAATTTTAAAATTGGGCAATTAGAAAAGGAAAATCAAGTCTTGAGGTCAAGGCTTGAAAAGATGGAGAAGACCCTTGCAAAAATGCAAAATCAATTTCAAGGGTCAAGAGGTCAACATTTAGGGTTTAGAAGTCAAAGCCTAGGGTCAAATGGTCAAAAATCAAGACCTAGGAAACTAAATTCATCCAAGGGCAAACCTAAGCCCAAGGAAACCTATCACAATGTTCCATTTGATTATGGAACTAAGCCTAGGAAAACCAAGGTTATTAGGGAAGTTATCCCTAAGAGTAACCATGGTAAGTGCCTAGTGGCTAGGGTTTCTAGGAAACCTAGGGTGGTCACTAAGAAGGTTGCAAGGGGAGTTACCCCTAGAGTCAACCATGGCAAGACCCAAATGACCAAGGCTAATAAGCCTAGAAGGGTCATTAGGAAGGTATCTTGGGAGGTTATCCCTAAGGAATACCTAATAAACCCTAGGAGCTCAAATCGGTTTTGGGTTCCTAAGAGCGTGATTGATTCACGCTAGATGGGGTTAGGGTGTGCCAACCTTGATTGGATGGGTAGTTAACTCAACCATGACAAAGGTGGCACCTTAGGTCATTTTCAAGGTTTTTGGTACCTTGGAAATAGGGTTGATATTTAATCCTAAAAGATTTTAGGATGTGCCAATATTATTTGAGAAGTTTGATAAAATAATTAAATTAGCACAATTTAGGTTTAAAGGTTAGTGTGCCATTTTGGGTTTTTGGCACACTAGGGAGATTAATGATAATATGGCAAAATATATCTAATTATATCAAATGACAATTAATATTAAAATTTAGGTATTACTATACCTATACTTTTTATTTTCCATGATTTGTTTGTCATATGTCATGACATGACATCATGTTTATTTTCATCACTTATATGTCATGATCATGTTTAGAAATTAGGATTAATGTCATGTGCTTTAGATTTATATCATATGCCATGACATCATGATCATTGGCCATGTTTTTATTTTGCTATCATTATGCCATGGTCATTTCATGCATTTAAATTGATTAAAATTGAATTAAGGATAATGACATGACTTGGAGTCCCATTTATAAGGGAATCAAGTAGAGTTGCCTTAGAGAATGCATGAAACCCTAGATTAGGATGAACAAACCCACATCTCACATCTAATTAACATGTATATGTACTTATACACCCTAGATACATGTGAGATGCTAGGATATGAGTTAAGTTCAAGATGCATGGTTTTTGCATCTAGATGAACTAAAACTCATCTAATTTTATTAGTGGATCATTGGGAAAGCATGTGTACAAGTCATGTACATAGAGCCCAAGAAATATGATCCAAAATAAGGTTTTGAAAACATTTTAAAATCATTTTGAAAAACCTTGGTGAAGCCTATCTTTTGATAGCAATCACCATTGATGAGATTGATACAAAGTGAGCTAAAACATTGAAGTTTTTCTTCACTTTTAGATTTTGTATCAATTTCGATATTTTATGGGTAAAATATTTTTCAAACATTTTTCACCCATTGTATTGGTCATAAGTATTATACGTATGAATTTTCATGATTTTTCGATATACGTATAATTATTTATGAATTTCTGAAATTCACTTCTGATAGTTGAAATTTAGAAATTTCAGCTATCAGTCGACTACCCTTGGTGGATCGATCGATAGAGTGGCAATGATCGATCGACATCTTAGGAGTCGACGCTGTGTCTGATTTCGGGTTAACAAGGTTTGTTTAGTCTAATTTCAGCCATTGTAAAGGTCCCTAACCACTCCTAACCCTAGGATATGCTTTGGGAAGTATTATAAAGGGTGAAAATCCATTGGATATGGATTGGGAGAGGTGTTAGGTCAAAGTATCAAATTTAGGGTGTGGAAAGTTCAAGTTTGAACTTAGAACCTTAATCTTGATGGTTTAGAGTTCCTATTGGCTTAGGGACTTTCCAAGGACATTGTTGGTGCAATGGTCAAGGGGGAGCAAGCCTTTAGGGGGAGTTATTCATCTTGGGATGTGTTTCTCTTCTTGAAGGGGGAGAAGTTATTGGGAGAGTATCATCAATTGAGAAAATTGATGGGATTTTGAGAAAACCAATTTGGAAATTGGGAGAGAGTACATGATTGCCTTTCTTGAGTGATATGAGACTTATCACTAGGAAGATGTAGGCATCCTAGGTATTTTTGATTCAAGGGGGAGATTGTAAGATCTCATTGGGACATGAGACTTTAACCTCCTTGGAGAGAGAACCTTTTTGATGTATGTCAAAAAGGGGGAGAGTAAAATTACCAATTTGGAAAATTGGTAAGGTAATTTGAGTTAGGGGCCTAACTCAAAGTTTGTTTTGTCAAACATCAAAAAGGGGGAGATTGTTGGTGCAATCGGCCCAGGTCACGATTGACCAGACTCGAGTTTGACTCGAGTGATATTTTGATGTTTGACAAAGTGGTTTGACATTGATGTTGGACATTGATGTCGGTTAATATGTTGGGGAGATTGTTGGAGCAATCGACCCGGGTCATGTTTGACCGGACTCGAGTTTGACTCGAGGGAGACTTTGATGGTTGACTAGGGTTGACCATGTGACTATGGGAAAGTCCAAGTCATGGGTACTTGGCATGGAAAGTCCAACATGGGTTGGCAAGGGAAAGTCCAAGCTTGAGTCTTGGCATTTGAGAAGTCTAAGGGGATTGATATTGGCGGCGTAAAGTCCAAGGGTGAAGTCTTGGCAGCATAAGTCCAATGGTTGGCGGCGTAAAGTCCAAGCGGAGTCTTGGCGGCGTAAGTCCAATGTGCCTTGGCGGTGTCACACCCCGAGAGCATACCGAGCCGAAAATCAAACGGACGACACCTCCCCTGTACGCGGCAACATTTCGGGTTAATACAAGGCCCGTAGGCCCACAATAACAACAATATATATATGTCAAAACAACAACTACACAAAAACACAGCGGAAATAAACCACAACAATACAACAATTCCACACATGCATACCGGTATGACTAACACACCACAACAACACAAACCTCGACAAAATCTGAATATACAACATATACATCACGAAAATTCTGAATACATAACATAGCGGATGGAAGGCCCAAAACAGAACACGGGAGCCTCGGAGGTGAGATGAGATGATGTCAGCCGGCGGTGCTCCAAGCTGTCACGAAGTCTTCTACCTGTTACCTGGGCGACAGAAAAACCCAGGGTCCATGGGGGGTGGTGAGTAAAACTCAGCAGGTAATAGAAAAACATGTATATATGTCATATCACATGTATTTTCAATAACATACTCTAGAGGTACAACAGGTATATCAGCATAGTATATAAATACATGCATATACCGTCTAACCAAATAACAACGTAAAAATGCAGACATACCTGAAGTCTGCTACGCTACTTTGATCCAACCTGAACATATATCCAACATATATATATAACAAGAAGAATAATACTAACTCATAATCTACTCATGCTACCGGTCAAGGTATCTAATAGTCTGTCCAACACATACCAGTATCTGACACAACTGTATAACATATGCAAGAACCATGCATGAATATGATGTACAATCAAATGCAGCAAGCATAATACAATCAAATGCAACATCACAATAAGCATATATATATAGACTGCATCTATATATGTATACTAATCACAATCATTCATATATATATATATATATATATATATATATATATATATATATATATATATATATATATATATATACATGCATATATGTATATATATGGCAATATGCAAAATGTCATAAGTCGGCAATGCAGCATGCATGGTCATGTCAGCTCACCCTAAAGCTACCACGACCCCAGTGTGGCCTCGGTGGCTCGAGCATGACAACTGTCCCAACTCAACACCAACCACTACTCTCGAGTGGCCGAGTGGGCAGTATGATCGAGTAGCATATAAGCGTAAAGAGCAAGCTACACGATGGGGGTCCCTGCTGTTGGCCACTCCGACAGTCACTACCCATGAGTGGTCGAGTGCCACACACGCAGGACTACGGCACGCAAAATCCAACTACCACCGTCTATAGTGGTAGAGTGCGGCACCACAATGCTCTGCCCTCACACCGGTTACTCCTCCTATGAGTAACCGTAGAGGCAGGATGACTGGCGACACTCTCAACCACAAGGGAGACCTCGTCGCCAGCGTGCATGCAAATGACATGAATGCAATATCTCCCATACAAACATCTACCATAGATTCTCTATTCTACAGAGAATCATACTAACCAGATCAACGCACTCTCTATCCTGTAGAGAGTCGTACTCAACTGATTATAATACTCTCTATCCTGTAGAGAGTCATACCAATCTAATCGACGCACTCTCTATCCTGTAGAGCATTGTACTCAACTGATGGACACACTCTCTATCCTGTAGAGAGTCGTACTCATCTGATTATAACAAGCTAGGACCACCGGTCCATAGCGATACCCTAAGTATCATTCCTCTGACCATTTACACAATACATGTTCGGTGGTAACATACAACCTAAGGGTACTAGAACTAACCCTAGGTTAAAGATATTATCTACCTACAGGTGACCTTTTTGCCCAATGTACAATCAGGTTGTCATCCGGACTTTACTATTTGCACTTAACTTAAACAAATTCTAAGTTACTTGCATCACCTATATGTATAACTCCTAATCATGATAAAATAAACATGATATCAGAAATGGAGTTAATAGCCAACGGTAAAGGATCAAGCATACGATAAAAAAGAGCAGGGTCAAGATAATATGAACACCTAACATGCTCATATCTATGACTAAATCTGAATGCAATACATCTACCCGGACCAGGTAGAAAATTATCCATGGAAGGGAGGGAACTCAGAATATTATATCCCAAATAAGAAGGATGTTTACACTAGAAGACCCTTTTCAAGGATCCACAGCAATGCAAGATGAAGCTTATCGGGATTTGGAAAGAATAAGCTGCAACAGTATTAAAGAGGTAATCCCATTTATGAATGAATATTTGAGATTAGCCTCTAAAACAGGAAAATTATTCATAAGTCCAGAACTATCAGAAAAATTTTGGATCAAGCTACCTGGAGATCTAGGAAGGAAAGTAAAGGAAGCTTTTGAAACCAGATACAGTGGAAGCCAAGTCGGAGTACACCCCAGAATTCTATTCACATACAAATACTTAGAAGAAAGATGTAAAGAGGCAGCCTTCAGTAGATCACTTAAAGATTTGTCTTTCTGTAAAGAAATTCCTATAGTAGAATATTATAATCAAGACAGAAGAAGGATAGGCGCCCGAAAGTCAACAACATACAAAGGCAAGCCACATAATACTCATGCCAGAGTTGAAAAACGAAAGCATCTCTTAAGAAATAAAAAGTGTAAATGCTTCCTATGTGGAGAAGAAGGACATTTTGCTCGTGATTGCCCTAGTGACAAAAGAAATATTAAAAGGGTAGCAATGTTTGAAGGTCTGGAACTTCCCGAAGA
Source organism: Wurfbainia villosa (assembly GCA_025175895.1). Taxonomy (NCBI): domain Eukaryota; kingdom Viridiplantae; phylum Streptophyta; class Magnoliopsida; order Zingiberales; family Zingiberaceae; genus Wurfbainia; species Wurfbainia villosa. The sequence continues at coordinate 4,478,478 of CM045992.1, forward strand.
TTATGATATCATGTCTGTTCAGGAAGGGGATCCCCAAAGTGATGCTATATATAGTTTATCTGAAAATGAAGAATGTGTGAATTTTTAGGGAATTATGCAAGAATTTATCAACGTCTTCAGAGAAGAAGATAGGACTTACTGGGTAGGAAAGCCCGGAGGATACAGATGTCTAATCAAGGTATCAGAGAAGCAGCATAATTGTCAGCACAAATGGAAGTATAACAGTGAGATAGAACAACAAATCCTTAAATGTCATACTTGTGGATGTGAAGCTATGAAGAAATGGCGTATTTACTGTCCGGAATGTGATATTGCTTCATGTGGGCAATGTGGACCTCTTTATTTTGATACAAAGGTACCTGTCGAAAAACATGAACCTGTTTATTTTAACTCAAGATCTTTGATATAGGAGCAGCAAAATTACATTGTATGGCTTGAAGAAGAAATGACCAAAATGAAATCAGAAATTGAAGCTACCAAAGAGCAGCATCAAAAGGAAAAACTGGAAATACAAAAGGAAAAAGACGAAAGGATTGAAAAACTCCAAAGGGAGATCTCAGCAATAACACTAGAAAGAGATGTTGAGTTAGAAGAACTCCAGCTCCAGAAGGATCAGCTTGAACTTGAAGTAAAAGATTTAAAGAAGCAAATTGAAGAATTACTACAAGCTGAGACAGAAGAAACAACAGAAATAGCCACCGTCCTTATTGATGAAGGAAATTTAAAGGAGGTAACTGCTTTAGTTTCGGAAAAACCTAAGGCATTTACTAATCGACTCTATAACCTGGTGGTTGAACTGAAAATTCCTGATATTCCTCTTTTTAGTGTTAATGCAATATTAGACACAGGGGCAACTACTTGTTGTATAGATCTTGCAGCAGTACCAAAGGAAGCAGTTGAACCAAACACCTTTACAGTCAATTTCAGTGGAATTAATTCTCAGACAACTGCTGATAAGAAATTGAAGGGCGGATACATGAAAATAGGGGAACACACTTACAGAATACCCTATACATATTCTTTTCCTATGAAGATTGGCGGAGGAATTCAGATGATCTTAGGTTGCAATTTTATCAGGTCAACTTATGGAGGTATACGAATAGAAGGAAATGAAGTTACATTCTATAAAAATATCACAACTGTCAAAACACAGCAGGAAACCTCCATTGCGGCCATAATAGAGGAACTGAACCTTGAAGAAGAAGAATACTATGCCATCAAGGAGTTCGCTTCAATAAGCCAGATAAGTAATCCAAGTTTTTAGGAAAAATTTTATGATACCATTGAAACTCTGAAACAGGCAGGTATCATTGGTGAAGATCCACTGAAACACTGGAAAAGAAATAGAATTCAGTGCAAACTGGATATCAAAAATCCAGATCTGATGATAGAAGATCGCCCCTTAAAGCATGTTACGCCTCAACTACAAGATACTTTTGCAAAGCATATCAAGGCTCTTTTGGATCTAAAGGTAATACGACCAAGCAAAAGTCGTCATAGAACAACAGCTTTTATTGTAAATTCAGGAACAACAGTAGACCCAGTCACAGGGAAGGAAACCAAGGGCAAAGAACGAATGGTGTTCAATTACAAAAGATTAAATGACAACACTCATAAGGATCAGTATTCCCTACCAGGTATCAATACCATCATTAAAAGAGTAGGAACCAGCATGATATACTCAAAGTTTGATTTAAAAAGTGGATTTCATCAAGTCACAATGCACCCTGACTCAATAGAATGGACTGCTTTCTGGGTTCCTGATGGATTATATGAGTGGTTGGTCATGCCTTTTGGTCTTAAAAATGCCCCAGCAATATTTCAAAGAAAAATGGACGAATGCTTCAAAGGTACTGAACATTTTATTGCAGTTTACATTGATGATATTCTGGTATTCTCAAAAAATGAACAGGAACATGAAATACATCTGAAGAAGATGATCCAGATCTGCACAGAAAATGGTCTTATTCTGATCCCAACAAAAATGAAAATAGCATCCAATACAATTGATTTTCTGGGAGCAACTATTGGCAATAGAAGTATTAAACTTCAGCCCCACATTATCAAGAAGATTGCAGACTTCAGAAAGGAAGAATTATCAACCACAAAAGGACTTCGGTCATGGTTAGGCCTTCTTAATTATTCTTGAAGTTATATTCCTAACTTGGGTAAATTATTAGGGCCTCTATATTCAAAAACAAGTCCTACGGGAGAAAAGAAAATGAATAAGCAAGATTGGGCTATTGTGGAAAACATCAAGGAAATGATAGGTAAACTACCAGATTTACAAATACCACCAGAAAATTGTTATATTGTAATAGAAACTGACGGATGTATGGAAGGATGGGGTGGTATCTGTAAGTGGAAACAACAATAGTTTGACTCCAAAATACATGAGAAAATCTGTGCATATGCTAGTGGAAGGTTTAATCCCATCAAATCAACAATTGATGCAGAAATTCATGCAGTTATGAATAGCCTGAACAATTTTAAGATATATTATCTTGACAAAACAGAGTTGACAATCGTAATGTGATCACGTGCAATTATCAGTTTCTTCAACAAGACAACTCAGAATAAGCCTTCCAGAGTTCGATGGATGAATTTCACAGATTTTATTACAGGAATTGGAATTCCTCAATTCCAAAGATATTGGCAAAGAAAGAAAATTTACTAGCTGACTCTTTATCTCGATTAGTGTTTTCTTTGATACAGGATTCATGTAGCACGACGCTCCAAATAATGACAACGGTTGAAGAAGCCCTAATCCAACTTCAACGACAACCCAATCAACTCACTGAAGACAAGTTAGCTGGACTGCTTAATGAAATAAGCAAGACTTCAAAACGGGAAACCATTCTTATGCTGCGACAAGACATGTCACCAAACATAGCCATGGAAGAAAAATATGGGATGACATCTACAATGTACCCATTACTAACCAAATATGAATCATTAATTGCTTCCACAGGAAAACAAACCTTTGAACCTGCGGAACATCAGCAACGAAAGGCAATGGGAATCATTGAAGAAGAGGCTATGGATAACCTTTCTCTTGCACTCAAGGAGCTAGAGCTTATCCAGCAAGCAAAAGAGTACGACTTCAATAATCGAAGACATCGTGAAAATGATAAGAAAGCATATTTTCAAGAAAAGGCACCAGAAGTGCGAGAATCATGACAAGCACTATGGAGAACACACAATACACTCCAAGATACTTTTAGAAAAATCAGACAAGTGCCACCTTGATGGAGCATATGGTGGGCCCAAAACCATGTAAATTAGTAAAGAAGTGAGCCCCGGGGAGCCCTTCTTTATTAAAGTATTATCAATGCGGTAGACACAGAATGGATTCGATCTTATCCTCAAAGATTTGATCCTATCATCATTCTATAAATAAACCCCCGCACTCTTCTTGCAAGACAAGTCGAGTTACGACGAGCCTTCTTGAAGCCTAAGTTTGAAGTGTGAAGTGTAAAGCTTTGTAAAGCTTTTTGTAAGTCTTTTAAGTCAGTTTGTAAGTTTGATCCTAAATTCGAATACAGTTTGTGTAAATTTTTGCTAATTCTATTTACCAAATCTGTGTTAAAATTTAGAAGACGTTTTCCGCCCATTTTTGGTATCAGAGCTAGTTCTATGGCTAACTAATTATTTAAAGGTGCTCTAGGTTAGAGAAACGATTTAAGTATACCTTAAAAAAAAAGAGAGAAAAACCCTTTGCAGAATTTCTTGAAAAAACTGAAGTAATCCCTAAGGTGGCACAGAGGCTGGACCTAATAAGCCCACTATAAGATTACTTTAGGATAGAAGTAAAGAAAGTTTAAGTTATCTGATTTTGATAAGGCAACCGAGCAAGAAATTTGTTTACAAAAGACTGCAGTACACGTAAATCCATGATATGGTAGTTGTGTGTCAGGTGAGTAAGCAAGTTTAACTACTCCTAAGCCGTAAAAAATAGATAAAGTAAATGTCTGAACAATGGGAAAAATCAATTCAGGAATGGTATACCAAATCGCGAACCTCTAATTTAGAGTACCTTGATTATTGGCAATAGAAGTATTAAACTTCAGCCCCACATAACCCTTAAGCAAACTGAAGAACGAATATTAAGGGTTACAGAAGAAACAAAAAGAGATCTGAGAAGAATTGAAGTAGTTCTTAAAAAGTTGGAATCTTTCGCTTCATGAGCTACATAAATACCCAAGCAACAAGTAGCTATAAGGAAGCGTTACAAGCATTGGAAAATTTTGAAGCACCAGCCCTAGGATTCTGTAAAATAGGAGCAGAAGGAGGGAACTTAATAGTCTCAAAAATAGCAGTAAAGCAAAACAATACTCAAATTCAGTTGCTAATTGCTATTAAAGAGCAACTCAATAATATTGAAGAAAGACTGCAGAAGTTGGAGGCACAACCAACACAAAAAGAAGCTAGTCTTCCTGAAGCAGTTATCAACAGTCTTAACGACAGAATACGAGCCCTCAAGATCTCAGAAAAACCACCTGAGAAAACTAGTAAATTACTGGTTTTTAATAACCCTTATACTCTATTTGAACAGGAAAAGTTAAAGGCCCATAAATGACGACGAGGACTGTTACTACCAACCCACCTGTTACTAGTATTACCCGAAGAGAAGGAGAAGCTCCCCTTTTTGAAGACCAGATCCGTGATTATAGACAAAATCAACGAAGAAGATATAATCTCCAAAATAATTTATGAAGAATTTCTAGAAGATTCACAGGAGGACCATATAATCACACCCTTGAACAACAGATGGACCCTCAAATTCAACTCAGGCTTTCTATGCAAGAACGAGCCTCTATTGTACCAGTAGAAGTTCTGTATCATTCAAGACGAGATGATATACATCATCGAGTCTATATACACAGAGCTGAGGAGGCCATACTGGTTACAAATAACCAAGTGGATAGAACCTTTATCCAACCTGAAAGTTTTCAGCAACTTCAAAGGAGTGGTATGCGATTCATACATATGGGGGTAATTCAAGTTAGAATTCAAATATTACATAGACAAGAAGAAGGAACTCTTGCTTTAATAATTTTCCGAGATAACAGATGGCAGGGTGATCAAGCTATCTTTGCTACCATGGAGATAGATCTTACACAAGGAACTCAGTTAGTATATGTAATTCCAAATACTATGCTAACAATTTCTGATTTTTACAGAAATATACAGATCTCCATTTTAGCAAGGGGTTATGAAAATTGGCAGTACGGAGAAGCCAACTTCCTGATAACCAGAGGCATGGTGGGAAGACTATCAAACACTCCTAATGTCGGGTTTGCCTATGAGGTACAAAATGTGGTAGATTATTTAGCAAGTCATGGTGTAAGAGCACTTGCAGAAAGAAGTTATAGTACCCAAAATATGTTGGGACAAAACTGGATAATCCGGCAATCAGCTATAACCATACCAATGCAACCAACGGAAGTAAATTCAAGGAATTCTTTGGATGGAAATGTGGTGATAAAATTTTCAAATTATCATGTCGCTTCAACTTCATCAGCACCAAGATACAATGCAAAAGATGAAGAAATACAGAGTGATGAGGAAGAACTACAACACAACACAATTGCAGTATTAGTTGAAGAAGAGGAGCTTGAAGAAGAGCCTTTACTAGTGCAATTTATTACAGGATCATTGGGGCAACCATTACTTCCAAGAAGAGGAACTAATCAGGCTGCAGGATACGATTTATTTCTTTCAAGAGACCAAGACATTCCAGCATGGAGTAGAGCTAATCTTTCTACCGGAATAGCTCTTAAAATACCACCAGGAACATATGGACGTATTGCTCCAAGATCTAGTGCATCTTATTACAAAGGCATTCTCATTGGAGGAGGTGTTATTGATCCTGACTACAGAGGAGAAATAGGTATATTAGCATTTAATATGACTGATACACCTATATTCTTGCAGAAACATGAATCAGTAGCACAATTAATTCTGGAAAAGATAGCATTACCAAAGGTTATGCAAGTGAATAATCTTGATGCTACTCCAAGAGGAGCAAATAACTTTGGATCTACTTCAAAATCACAACCCATTGACATTCAACAAGAAAGGGATGCAATTGCAGCATTGGAACTCCAACTGAAAGATCTGGAGCTCAAGAATGCCCAATCCATAGCCTGGACTCAGATTAATCCAGAAGATGATACTGACGAAGAAAATGATCCTCTTATGTGGTATAGTACCATCAATATGCCACCCTATTTTCCTGATTTTGCAAAAAAATATCCTGAATTTTATACAGAAGAACAACATCAGCCATTGAAGGCAAAACTATTCGAAATTATATTCTTGAGAATCCATTTTCTTTCTGACAGAGGAAGATTACTTTTATCCACAATACCTCGATTATTTATCACACAGCGATCGTGGTGGGGATAATACAGGTGATCTTATTTCTATTCCAGATGAATTGCAACAAGAATTTTCTCATTTATTTCAGGAAAATGAAGTATTAGTGGCAGGGCATGAGGAAGATTGGAATATGGAATATCCTCAAATACAAAAGTACTTTGTATTCCAATCTTCCTCATGCCCTGCCGCTAATACTTCGTTTTCCTGAAATAAATGAGAAAATTCTTGTTGCAATTCATCTGGAATAGAAATAAGATCACCTGTATTATCCCCACCACGATCGCTGTGTGATAAATAATCGAGGTATTGTGGATAAAAGTAATCTTCCTCTGTCAGAAAGAAAATGGATTCCTCAGCAATATCGTTAATTTCCTGAATAGTTTTGCCTTTGAACTGCTGATGTTGTTCTTCTGTATAAAATTCAGGATATTTTTTTGCAAAATCAGGAAAATAGGGTGGCATATTGATGGTACTATACCACATAAGAGGATCATTTTCTTCGTCAGTATCATCTTCTGGATTAATCTGAGTCCAGGCTATGGATTGGGCATTCTTGAGCTCCAGATCTTTCAGTTGGAGTTCCAATGCTGCAATTGCATCCCTTTCTTGTTGAATGTCAATGGGTTGTGATTTTGAAGTAGATCCAAAGTTATTTGCTCCTCTTGGAGTAGCATCAAGATTATTCACTTGCATAACCTTTGGTAATGCTATCTTTTCCAGAATTAATTGTGCTACTGATTCATGTTTCTACACTCCAAGATACTTTTAGAAAAATCAGACAAGTGCCACCTTGATGGAGCATATGGTGGGCCCAAAACCATGTAAATTAGTAAAGAAGTGAGCCCCGGGGAGCCCTTCTTTATTAAAGTATTATCAGTGCCGTAGACGCAGAATGGATTCGATCTTATCCTCAAAGATTTGATCCTATCATCATTCTATAAATAAACCCCCGCACTCTTCTTGCAAGACAAGTCGAGTTACGACGAGCCTTCTTGAAGCCTAAGTTTGAAGTGTGAAGTGTAAAGCTTTGTAAAGCTTTTTGTAAGTCTTTTAAGTCAGTTTGTAAGTTTGATCCTAAATTCTAATACAGTTTGTGTAAATTTTTGCTAATTTTATTTACCAAACCTGTGTTAAAATTTAGAAGACGTTTTCCGCCCATTTTTGGTATCAGAGCTAGTTCTATGGCTAACTAATTATTTAAAGGTGCTCTAGGTTAGAGAAATGATTTAAGTATACCTTAAAAAAAAAAGAGAGAAAAACCCTTTGCAGAATTTCTTGAAAAAACTGAAGTAATCCCTAAGGTGGCACAGAGGCTGGACCTAATAAGCCCACTATAAGATTACTTTAGGATAGAAGTAAAGAAAGTTTAAGTTATCTGATTTTGATAAGGCGATCGAGCAAGAAATTTGTTTACAAAAGACTGCAGTACACGTAAATCCATGATATGGTAGTTGTGTGTCAGGTGAGTAAGCAAGTTTAACTACTCCTAAGCCGTAAAAAAAATAGATAAAGTAAATGTCTGAACAATGGGAAAAATCAATTCAGGAATGGTATACCAAATCGCGAACCTCTAATTTAGAGTACCTTGATTTAGCAGAAACAAAGCCAGGAGTAAAAGAATTAGCTCATAATATTTCAGTAATTTATGATAAAGTTTGTCTGTCCTGTCGAGTTCATTTGAAACATTTCAATAAAATTCACGAAAAGTTAGAAAGAGTCAAGGAAGAAATAGTAACCCTTAAGCAAACTGAAGAACGAATATTAAGGGTTACAGAAGAAACAAAAAGAGATCTGAGAAGAATTAAAGTATTTCTTAAAAAGTTGGAATCTTTCACTTCATGAGCTACATAAATACCCAAGCAACAAGTAGCTATAAGGAAGCGTTACAAGCATTGGAAAATTTTAAAGCACCAGCCCTAGGATTCTGTATAGCCAGATAAGTAATCCAAGTTTTCAGGAAAAATTTCATGATACCATTGAAACTCTGAAACAGGCAGGTATCATTGGTGAAGATCCACTGAAACACTGGAAAAGAAATAGGATTCAGTGCAAACTGGATATCAAAAATCCAGATCTGACGATAGAAGATCGCCCCTTAAAGCATGTTACGCCTCAACTACAAGATACTTTTGCAAAGCATATCAAGGCTCTTCTGGATCTAAAGGTAATACGACCAAGCAAAAGTCGTCATAGAACAACAGCTTTTATTGTAAATTCAGGAACAACAGTAGACCCAGTCACAGGGAAGGAAACCAAGGGCAAAGAACGAATGGTGTTCAATTACAAAAGATTAAATGACAACACTCATAAGGATCAGTATTCCCTACCAGGTATCAATACCATCATTAAAAGAGTAGGAACCAGCATGATATACTCAAAGTTTGATTTAAAAAGCGGATTTCATCAAGTCACAATGCACCCTGACTCAATAGAATGGACTGCTTTCTGGGTTCCTGATGGATTATGAGTGGTTTGTTGGTGCAATCGGCCCAGGTCACGATTGACCAGACTCGAGTTTGACTCGAGTGATGTTTTGATGTTTGACAAAGGGATTTGACAAAATGAATTGACATTGATGTTGGACATTGATGTCGGTTAATATGTTGGGGAGATTGTTTATACAATCGACCCAGGTTATAATTGACTTTGATGGTTGACTAGGGTTGACCATGTGATTAAGGGAAAGTCCAAGCTTGAGTCTTGGCATTTGAGAAGTCCAAAGGTTTGATATTGGCAGCGTAAAGTCCAAGCGGGAGTCTTGGCAGCATAAGTCCAATGGTTGGCGGAGTAAAGTCCAAGCGGAGTCTTGGCGGCGTAAGTCCAATGTGCCTTGGCGGTGTAGACACCGTTAGCATGACATAGCCGATGGAAGCACCTGGAAGCTAGCGCGATGGATGAACAAGTCATGGATGACTTGGAGGGATCCGAGAGGCGTGAGGCTGATGGAGATGGCTAGAAGGCTTAGGTCTAGGCTAAGGGTGGTCTAGCAAGTATGGGGGCACCATACTTGGGTTAAAACCTCATTCTTGAGGTTGGCAGTCGACTGGCATTATGGCCGGTTCGACTGCCGTAAGTCGACACTTGAGTCATTGCCGAGTTAGAGCCGATTGCTCGCGGCAATCGCTCATGGGCGATTGGTGATGGCTCTGGCGATCGCCAAGGATGGCGATCGACTTCGTTGAGTGTCGAAAGCCGCACGCTCCATAGCCGAGGCGATCGACTACGGCGTTAGCGATCGGCGCCAATGTTGGCGATCTTGGAGTTTTTCCGTGGATCGATCCGTTGTCTCACGACAACAGGGCATCACCGACCGGTGACTTATGGCGGTCGGCGATAGAAATCCGGCCGATCACGAGTTATAAAGGCAGCTCGGAAGGAGGGTTTTAGAAGCGATTTTCTTGGACGTTTTTGAGGCGATTTGCTGCTGCAAATCAGGGTCTTCAACCACGATTCAAGCGATCAACAAGCAAGCGATCTAAAGAGTTTTTGTAAAGTGTTCTTTACTTCTCTTATTGTATTTCCTATTATATTTGCTTGTTGTATTTAGATTATTATTGTAATTTTATTGTAAGAGGTTTCTCCACCTCCGACTTGTGTCGAGAAGAAGTTATTTGATAATGGTGTGTGTTTGGCATCGCTAGGGCTCGTTTGAGCCTGATCCGTGGAGTAGGAACCGTTACGGTTCCGAACCACGTTATATCATCGTGTTCGTGTGTGATTGTATTTCGTGTATTGCTTTTATTATTATTATTCCGCTGCGCTAACACGAATTGTAGACAAGCACGCGAACGATTTCCATCTACGTACGGTCATCTACGCTATTCACCCCCCCCTCTAGCGGCGTCAAATCTCCAACAAGTGGTATCAGAGCCTGGTGGCTCTTCAACGGATTAACAACCGGGAGCAAGACGCTAGAGGGTAAAAGATGGAAGTCCAAGATCAATTAGGATGGGACATCAACACACCGGTCCCTTATTCATTCTATGGAAGAGTTTTTGATGATGAGAGACCTTGAGGAATGGTCCGCCTTGATGGAAGGATTTGAGTATCCTAAGGGACCAAAGGGAGGGTTTCTCAAGAAGAAGAAATGGAGTGAGGAGCAACTCCGGCAATTCGAGAAAAATAAGAAGGTAATCAAATTTATATTTGATTTAGTACCTAATGACATCTTGTGTAGCCTAGGTGACTATGTGGATTGAAAAGACGCCAAAGAGGTATGGAACATTTTGGCGAAATTCCATGAAGGACCTCATTCAATCCAAGAAGACAAGGAGGATGAAGAAGAGAGCTCATCCTCAAGTGAAAGTGAGGAATCGGAAGAAAGTGAGGAGTCAACTTCCGGATCGGAAGAGAAAATAGAAGAGGTGGGAGAAGCATCCACCTCCGTGATTGAGGGGGAGAGACCATCTACACCGGGGCAACCTCAAGAAGTGCTTTCAACATCCGGTCAAGATGAGGAAGCTCAAAATTCAACTCCGGCACCTACCACGGACCTAGGTAACTCGAGCATTTCAAATAATAATAAAATTCATATTATATGCTTTGAGTGTAGGGAGCAAGGACACTACAAGAGTAAGTGTCCTAAACGGGTTAAGAAGGCTCCACCGGCACCAAAAGTCAAGGATGTCGGTTCCCCAACACCTAAAGGCAAGGAGCACATCATATGCTTCAAGTGCAATTCAAGGGGCATTATCGAGTCAATGCCCTAGGGGAAGAAGAAGGGCAAGAAGGAGCATCATATGTAGGGGAGCCTAAGGCAAACCCTAAGGTATATTTCAATAATGCACCTTCTAGATTTAATAGGCAAAAGCATGATAGAAATAATTTTAATTCTCTTGCAATTTATGAAAAGCATGCTAATAGGAATGAATATTGCTTAGGAGCTAAAAATATTCACTTAGATAATAGGAAGAAATTTGGGACTAATGTCCCTAAAAATAATTCATCTAAGGATAAACCTAGGTCAAATAACACTAGACCAATTTTACTTAGGGAGACCATTAGAAAGGTGCAAGAGCACCTAGGTATTAACCCTAAATGGACTAGGCATATGCCTAGAAAGTCCCATGCCCATGGTCTAAATCAAAATTCTAAAATCGGGCAATTAGAATTAGAGAACCAAGCCTTGAGGTCAAGGCTTGAGAAATTGGAGAAGACCCTTAAAATTATACAAAGTCAATTTAAAGGGTCAAATGATCAAAAGTCAAGGTCCAAAAGTCAAAGTCAACACCAAGGACCTAAGAGTCAAAAGTCAACCAAGGGCAAGCAAGGTTTGGGTCACAAACCTAAGCCTAAGGTAGCTTATCATAGTGTTCCATTAGATTATGGAACACTAACTAGGTCTAGGAAGACCAAGGTCAATATGGAAGTCATCCCTAGAGTTGACCAAAGGATGTGTCTAGTGGCTAGGGTTTCAAGGAAACCTAGGGTGGCCACTAAGAAGGTTGCAAGGGGAGTTACCCCTAGAGTCAACCTAGGTAAGACCCAAATGACCAAGGCTAATAAGCCTAGGAGGGTCATTAGGAAGGTATCTAGGGAGGTTATCCCTACGGAATACCTAATTAACCCTAGGAGCTCAAATCGGTTTTGGGTTCCTAAGAGCGTGATTGATTCATGCTAGATGGGTTTAGGGTGTGCCAACCTTAATTGGATGGGTAGTTAACTCAATCATGGTAAAGGTGGCACTTTAGGATGTTTTTCAAGGTTATGGATACCTTGGAAATAGATTTGAATTATCATCCTAAAAGATTTTAGGTTGTGCCAATATTATTTGAGAAGCTTGATAAAATGGTCAAATTGGCACAATTTAGGTTTAGAGTGTTAGTGTGTCATTTTGGGTTGTTGGCACACTAGGGAGATTAATGATAATATGGAAAAATATATCTAACTATATCAAATGGCAATTAATATTAAAATTTTGGTATTACTATACCTATATATTTTATATGCCATGTTTTGATTGTCATATGCCATGTCATGACATCATGCCTATTTCTATGATTTTATATGTCATGTTCATGTTTAGGATTAAGGATTAAATGTCATGTGTTTTTTTTTTTAGATTTCATATTATGCCATGACATCATGATTATGAGCATGTGTTTATCTATATCATCTCTAATGCCATAATCACTCATGCATTTAAGATAATTTGATTGAAATTGATTTAAGGACAATGGCATGACTTGGAGTCCCATTTATAAGGGAATCAAGTAGGGTTGCCTTAGAAAAATACATGAAACCCTAGTTTAGGGAGAGCAAAACCCACATCTCACATCCAATTGACATGTATGTGTATTTATACACCCTAGATACATGTGAGATGCTAGGATATGAGTTGAGTTCAAGGTGCATAGTTTTTGCATCTAGTTGAACCAAAACTCATCTAATTTTATTGGTGGATTATTGGGAAAGCTTGTGTACAAGTCATGTACTTAGAGCCCAAGGAATATGATCCAAAATAAGGTTTTGAAATCATTTTAAAATCAATTTAGAAAACCTTGGTGAAGTCTATCTTTTGATAGCAATCACCATTGATGAAGTTGATACAAAATAGGGCCAAAACATTGAAAATTTCAATGGTTTTGAGTTTTGTATCAAACTCACTATTTTATGGGTAAAATATTTTTCAAACATTTTTCACCCATTGTTTTGGTCATAAATATTATACGTATCAAATTTCGTGATTTTTCGATATATGTATAATTAGTTATGATTTTCTGAAATTTGATTCTGATAGTTGAATTTCGGAAAATTCAGCTACCGATCATTCGCCATTGGTGGCAATGATCGATGTATGTGGTAATCGACCGACATCAGAGTCGAACGTCAGTCTTCAGGTTAACAAGGTTGTTTAGCCCATTTTCAGCCATGATAAAGGTCTCTAACCACTCCTAACCCTAGGATATGCTTTGGGGTGAAAATTCATTGGATATGGATTTGGAGAGGTGTTAGGTCAAAGTATCAATTTGAGGTGGTGGAAAGTTCAATGTTGAATTTCCAACCTTAATTTTGATGGTTTAGAGTTCCTATTGGCTTAGGGACTCCCCAAGGACATTGTTGGTGCAATGGTCAAGGGGGAGCAAGCCTTTAGGGGGAGGTATCCATCTTGGGATGATGGATGTGTTTTTCTCCTTTAAATGGATAAGTTATTGTGAAAGTATCATCAATTGGGAAAATTGATGATTTTTGATACCCAATTTGGAAATTGGGAGAGTGAATAGGATTGCCTCTCTTGAGTGATATGGGACTTATCACTAGGAAGATGGTAGGCATCCTAGATATTTTTAAATCAAGGGGGAGATTGTAAGATCTCATTGGGACATGAGACATTGACCTCCTTGGAGAGATAACCTTTTTGATGTTAGTCAAAAAGGGGGAGAATGTTTGGGAGAACATTTGGTTTACATTTTCACTTGAATGTTTGGGGGAGAACATTTGGTGAGTATTCACCAATTTGGGATAATTGGTAAGGGATTTGAGTTAGTGTTCTAACTCATGATTTGATTTGGTTTTTGTCAAACATCAAAAAGGGGGAGATTGTTGGTGCAATCGGCCCAGGTCACGATTGACCAGACTCGAGTTTGACTCGAGTGATGTTTTGATGTTTGACAAAGGGATTTGACAAAATGGATTGACATTGATGTTGGACATTGATGTCGGTTAATATGTTGGGGAGATTGTTTATACAATCGACCCAGGTTATAATTGACTTTGATGGTTGACTAGGGTTGACCATGTGATTAAGGGAAAGTCCAAGCTTGAGTCTTGGCATTTGAGAAGTCCAAGGGTTTGATATTGGCAGCGTAAAGTCCAAGCAGGAGTCTTGGCAGCATAAGTCCAATGGTTGGCGGCGTAAAGTCCAAGTGGAGTCTTGGCGACGTAAGTCCAATGTGCCTTGGCGGTGTAGACACCGTTAGCATGACATAGCCGATGGAAGCACCTGGAAGCTAGCGCGATGGATGAACAAGTCATGGATGACTTGGAGGGATCCGAGAGGCGTGAGGCTGATGGAGGTGGCTAGAAGGCTTAGGTCTAGGCTAAGGGTGGTCTAGCAAGTATGGGGGCACCATACTTGGGTTAAAACCTCATTCTTGAGGTTGGCAGTCGACTGGCATTATGGCCGGTTCGACTGCCGTAAGTCGACTTGAGGTCGACTGCCAGGTTAGAGCTGGGATTGCTCTGCAATGATCGCTCATGGGAGCTGATCGATGGCTCGCAATGATCGCTAAGGGATGGCAATGATCGCCGGTTGAGTGTCGAGCACAGACGCTGTAGCCGATGGGCCGATTACGCGTTAGCGGGCCGATCGCCAATGTTGGCAATCGATCGCAAGAGATCCGTTGGAGTTTTTCCAGCGTGGATCGATCCGTTGTCTCATGACAACAGTGGCATCAGTCGACTGGTGACTTATGACAGTCGACTGATAGGCGGAAATCCAGCCCGACGCAGGTTATAAAGGCAGCTCGTGAGGAGGGTTTTAGAAGCGATTTTCTTGGACGTTTTTGAGGCGATTTGCTGCTGCAAATCAGGGTCTTCAACCACGATTCAAGCGATCAACAAGCAAGCGATCTAAAGAGTTTTTGTAAAGTGTTCTTTACTTCTCTTATTGTATTTCCTATTATATTTGCTTGTTGTATTTAGATTATTGTTGTAATCTTATTGTAAGAGGTTTCTCCACCTCCGACTTGTGTCGAGAAGGAGTTATTTGATAGTGGTGTGTGTTTGGCATCGCTAGGGCTCGTTTGAGCCCGATCCGTGGAGTAGGAACCGTTACGGTTCCGAACCACGTTATATCATCGTGTTCGTGTGTGATTGTATTTCGTGTATTGCTTTTATTATTATTATTCCACTGCGCTAACACGAATTGTAGACAAGCACGCGAACGATTTCCATCTACGTACAGTCATCTACGCTATTCACCCCCCCCTCTAGCGGCGTCAAATCTCCAACATGGTTGGTCATGCCTTTTGGTCTTAAAAATGCCCCAGCAATATTTCAAAGAAAAATGGACGAATGCTTCAAAGGTACTGAACATTTTATTGCAGTTTACATTGATGATATTCTGGTATTCTCAAAAAATGAACAGGAACATGAAATACATCTGAAGAAGATGATCCAGATCTGCACAGAAAATGGTCTTATTCTGAGCCCAACAAAAATGAAAATAGCATCCAATACAATTGATTTTCTGGGAGCAACTATTGGCAATAGAAGTATTAAACTTCAGTCCCACATTATCAAGAAGATTGCAGACTTCAGAAAGGAAGAATTATCAACCACAAAAGGACTTCGGTCATGGTTAGGCCTTCTTAATTATTCTCGAAGTTATATTCCTAACTTGGGTAAATTATTAGGGCCTCTATATTCAAAAACAAGTCCTACGGGAGAAAAGAAAATGAATAAGCAAGATTGGGCTATTGTGGAAAACATCAAGGAAATGATAGGTAAACTACCAGATTTACAAATACCACCAGAAAATTGTTATATTGTAATAGAAACTGACGGATGTATGGAAGGATGGGGTGGTATCTGTAAGTGGAAACAACAACAGTTTGACTCCAAAATACATGAGAAAATCTGTGCATATGCTAGTGGAAGGTTTAATCCCATCAAATCAACAATTGATGCGGAAATTCATGCAGTTATGAATAGCCTGAACAATTTTAAGATATATTATCTTGACAAAATAGAGTTGACAATCAGAACAGATTGTTATGCAATTATCAATTTCTTCAACAAGACAACTCAGAATAAGCCTTCCAGAGTTCGATGGATGAATTTCACAGATTTTATTACAGGAATTGGAATTCCAGTCCAATTCCAGAATATTGGCAGCAAAGAAAATTTACTAGCTGACTCTTTATCTCGATTAGTGTTTTCTTTGATACAGGATTCATGTAGCACGACGCTCCAAATAATGACAATGGTTGAAGAAGCCCTAATCCAACTTCAACGACAACCCAATCAACTCGCTGAAGACAAGTTAGCTGGACTGCTTAATGAAATAAGCAAGACTTCAAAACGGGAAAATTTTAACACAGATTTGGTAAATAGAATTAGCAAAAATTTACACAAACTGTATTAGAATTTAGGATCAAACTTACAAACTGACTTAAAAGACTTACAAAAAGCTTTACAAAGTTTCACACTTCACACTTCAAACTTAGGCTTCAAGAAGGCTCGTCGTAACTCGACTCATCTTGCAAGAAGAGTGCGGGGGTTTATTTATAGAATGATGATAGGATCAAATCTTTGAGGATAAGATCGAATCCATTATGCGTCTACCGCACTGATAATATGTAGGCTGTGTCAATAGTCTTCACGTCCATCAACCTATCTTGAATCAAGGTCCCAACTGTAGAATACAACATACACAACCTCTATCATATATGCTATAGGAATTTGAATCTAAACCGATCTTAATCCATTTCCTAAACCATATATATATTGTAAATAGAATTTCCTTACAGTATCAAATTAAATCAATTTACATAGAAATCTTAATCTGCACTTACCTCACACTGATTCAACCTCTCATTGTTGCAATCAACCACCACTTTTTTTTTATTCTCATCAGATCTGAATCCCATAATCAAATTGGGAATCAATTCCAACTCTGATCTACCAATCCTACAAAGATACTGCTATATTACCATTCATTAACTTAATCAACATACAATTAGCAAAAATCCAAATTGAAACTTACCTAGTTTCAAAGTCATAACATCAGCCCGTAGTTGCCTCCCATTTTGACCCATTCATAGATCGTAACCCACAACCAAATCACTACCAGCAACCTATGTTACAACTTAGAAATATGATAGAATCATAAATCAAAACAACTTTACCTCAAATTCGATCCACCTGTCCCAATCCTGCGGAAATGACAAATCCGTGAGATAAGAAACTCTCCTCCTTAAACCCTAGCTTAACTCATGAGACACTAAAATTCCAGATCGGGAATACTCACCGAAACACAGGCCAATAGATCAAAAATCACCATAGAGAAACAAATCAACTGAATAATGGAGACACCGATCGCGATTGATGCTGTCCACAAAGCAAGGTATCTGACACCGGCCAACAGAACTACAATTGCAATGGGCGGTGAAGACAATCAGTCGAGCACAGGGGAAGATCGGTTGTCGGGGTTGTCCATGGTGGCCCGAGGCATGTCATCACGACCCGAGCAGAGGCAACAATAGAGATCTAGGGAGCTGGTGATGGGGCAGCGACCATCGGACGAAGAAAACGGCCACGATCGACCTGCACTGGGTGCTCGCAGTGGAGCTCAACAGCGATGACCTAGTTCAGAGTGTCGATGATGATGGCTAGTTGCTGCCGTCGGGATTAGAGGAAAAAGGGAGGAAACGTTGGAGATCGAGAATGAGAAAGGGTGATGGCTCGAGCTTGCGTCGTTCAACAGCCGCTCTTTCTCTCGCGGCGACGGCGAGTCAAGTTCAGGTGGCGTCGACGCTCGCTGGTGTTAGATCGGAAGAGAAGGAAGACGCGACAGCAAACTCTTGGCGAGAAGGAAAGGCGACCATGGAGGATGCTCGGTGACCTCGCTTCCGGCGATGGGGCGCAGGGCGTGGCGAGCTCGGCGACGGCGAGCGCGAGCGCGAGGAATGGAGACGCGATCGCCTCTGGTCGCTTCGGAGAGGAGGAAAGGCGTTCGGGAAGAAATCGATCAGCCGAGCGCAAAAGAAACCGACGAAATGAAGAAACGCCCGTGGAAAGCGACGATCGGGTTATTTTAGTTGGTCTAGCTAGCCCAAGTCTAACCCAAACATCTATTTAAGCCTTCATCTTCCTCCGATTCAATCATATGAACTCAATTAAATCCCAGAAAAGTTTCTAAAAATTTTACAAGATAATTTCTTAATTAACAAGGGTTTTTTCCTATTTTATATATATTCGGTATTTTACAGGTGGTGTAGACACCGTTAGCATGACATAGCCGAGGGAAGCACCTGGAGGCTAGCGCGATGGATGAACAAGTCATGGATGACTTGGAGGGATCCGAGAGGCTGATGGAGGTGGCTAGAAGGCTTAGGTCTAGGCTAAGGGTGGTCTAGCAAGTATGGGGGAACCATACTTGGGCTAAACCCTCATTTTTGAGGTTGTCAGTCGACTGACATTATGGCCGGTTCGACTGCCATGAGTCGACTTGAGTTCGACTGCCAGTTTGGAGTTAAAAGCTGCTATGGCAGTTGACTACTCATTGTAGCAGTCGACTGGTGTCGACAGCAGTCGACTGCCAAGGGACTGTTGGTGCAATCGGCCCAGGTCACGATTGACCAGAACTTGAGTTTGGCTCGAGTGATGTTTTGATGTGTTTTGATGTTTCGACAAAAACATATGACAATATAATTGTCAAGGAAAGTCCAAGCATGGGTCTTGGCAAATGGAAAGTCCAACATGTGTTGGCAAGGAAAGTCCAAGTCCTGAGTACTTGGCAAATGGAAAGTCCAACATGTGTTGGCAAGGAAAGTCTAAGCATGGGTCTTGGCATGTAAAGTCCAAGCATGGGTCTTGGCATGGAAAGTCCAACATGGGTTGGCATTTGAAGTCCAAGGGGATTGATATTGGCGGTGTAAAGTCCAAGCGGTAGTCTTGGCAGCATAAGTCTAATGGTTGGCGGCGTAAAGTCCAAGCGGAGTCTTGGCGGCGTAAGTCCAATGTGCCTTGGCGGTGTAGACACCGTTAGCATGACATAGCCGATGGAAGCACCTGAAGGCTAGCGCGATGGATGAACAAGTCATGGATGACTTGGAGGGATCCGAGAGGCGTGAGGCTGATGGAGGTGGCTAGAAGGTTTAGGTCTAGGCTAAGGGTGGTCTAGCAAGTATGGGGGAACCATACTTGAGTTAAAACCTCATGTTTGAGGTGTGCCAGTCGACTGATGCCATGTGGCAGTCGACTGGACCGAGTCAACTAGGGTTTGACTGCGGGTTATGGCCTAGCAATGATCGCCATAGGTTGGTCGATCGATGAGCTCGAGCGATCGATCGCGTGATCACCGACCGGGTGCCTCGAGAATTCGCCACGTAATGGAGTCGAGACTGATCGTTGAGTGAGGACTCCATCACGATCGATGGTCACACCGGCCGATCGATGGTAGTTCCGTTGGACTTATCCAACGTGGAACTAGCCGTTGTCTCACGACAACAAGGGCATCACCGATCGTGATGGTTCGATCACGATCGATAGACTTTTTCCAAAGACAAAGTTGAAGCTATATATATGGAGCTCGTGATGGAGGAAAAAGAAATCGGTTCTTGAGGGCTATTGGGGCGATTTGTTGGTGCAAATCAGGTCTCCAAGTGCAAGCAAGCAACCAAACATTCAAGCAATCAAAACAAGTGTTGTAAAGTCTTTTCTTTACTTGTATTTCATATTCATTATTGTAATTGCTTGTATTTGTATCTTATTGTTGTAAGATTACTTGTAAGGGGTTTCTCCACCCTTGACTTGTGTCAAGAAGGAGTTTTATTGGTTAGTGGTGTTTGTTGCATCGCTAGGGTTCGTACGAACCCAATCCGTGGAGTAGGAACCGGTTCGGTTCCGAACCACGTTATATGCTCTTGTTGTGATTTGTGTTGTGTCCATTTCGTTATTGCTTTTATCATTATATATATTCCGCTGCGCTAACGAAATTGTAGACACGAACGAGATTGAATTCCATCCACGATTGGGCGAAACGCTATTCACCCCCCCTCTAGCCGTTCCAATATTCATCGATCGATCGATGCTATCTAGCATGCGTAGGTTCGAAGCATCGTCGAGCCGACGATCGATCACGGCTTGTTAAACCCGGCATAATAAATCATATCGCCGATCGATGCTCCATCATCCATCAATCGCATTTTTATAACGCCGAACTGCCAAGGTTCGGCGTCTTCACGCGATGAACTCTCTCCTCTCCTTTCCTTCTCCGATCACCGTCTATCTCTCCGACCAACTCTTCCGGCCGTGCCAACCTCCCAAGTGTTAGGTTTGATAGATGAGTTTCTCCTCTTCCATTTTCCACCTATTTGGAGCCCTAGTTTGCGCGATTTAGGATTTATTTCTCCTGTTTCAATTAGGGTTCCGGCGTCTGAAGCTCTCCGGTGACTTTTCCGGCGATCCCCAGCAACACTTGAGTCTTCCCTCCGGCACACACATTCAAATGGTGCCTAAGTAACGATTTTTCTTTCCGAGCCCTAATTTTCATTTCCATTACAATTTAGGTTTATCTAATCGTGTATTGTTGTCATTGCATGTCATATCATCACATTGCATTCATAATAGGAGAGCCCGTAGGAATGATCCACCTGAGGGTGAATCTCGATTGTACCAACCTATGTTGGTTAGGTACATCGATAGGAACTTTTTCAATAGGCATTGTAGTGATGTCATGGAATTAATTGCATACTACAATCTGATGAAAATCGTCTTGTGCACGCATCCAATTAATGATGACCTTATTAAGGAATTCTATCAAAACCTTAAAAAGGTGGATGACGACCCCACTTACACTACTCGCGTTGCAAAACACGAGTTAGAGTTCACTCCTACGATACTACAGGAGTTTCTCGAGTGTAGGCCTTCAGATAACACCTTTATCTTTTACCCTACCATGGACTTTCCTTTACCTGAGCCTTTTGACCATATTTCTATGGAGTCCATGCATGAGCATATCTTTGGTTATCCTCGTCCACCGCCTGCATCTATTTCCTATCATCGAAGCAGACTGACAATGTCCTTACAAGGTCATTGTTGGGTGTTTTCTCGCCATTGTCACTGGTCCGCCAAGATTCGCCTCCCATCTTTTCTTCTATATGCCATGCGCCATCGCTAGATATAAACTTTGCATTAAACATTTTCCATTTGCATTGTGCATTTCACTTCCCTGCATAAGGGAAAGTGCATATGCCATTTGGTCATATCATCACAAGATGGCTCGACTCGTAGGAGGACATCAACATCCTGAGGGCTCTCTGAAGCGCCTTCTCGGAGGTATACTGAGCATATCGATTCGTAACTTCTCACTAGCAAAGCTACGGATGGGCCGGGCGATGGAGTTAGCACCGACCACCACCCGAGTATGACAGACCTCCTCCGGTACGAGAGGCGCAGAGGACCACGAGGATGCAGAGACCACCGATGAGGATGACGGATGCCGCAGAACATCAGTGGGTCCATCGGATCGCTCGTGGCGGTTGGAGTCCGGATTTCGGATTATCGGCCATCGGTGGACTCTAGGTCAGCGAGATATCGCGTGTCAGGCATCCTTCAGCGCACGTCTCGATAGGATGGAGGAGTCCCAGGGCCGCATAGAGCAGCATCAGCTCGATATGCTAGAGATGATGCGGGCCTGGACTCTGAGTCAGCAGCCTCCTCCGCCGCCACCTCCTACGGACGATTAGAGGATATTAGATTTTTTTTGTGGTTGTCAGTTTTTTTTGTAGTGAGATTGAGCATAGCCAATCTCCATTTTGAATGTAAAAGACAAGTTTTAAGTTAAATGAAATCTTTGTTTCTAAAATCTTGTGTGTATGGATGAATATTTGTAGAATTGTATTGCATCCTATCATATACCATGTCATGACATTGTTTAGGGTTATTTTAGATGTCATGTGTTCTTAAATTTCATCATATGTCATGACATCATGATCATTGGCCATGTTTTAATAATGCTATTATTTATGCCATGATCATACATTCATGCATTAACTTGATTAAAATTAATTTAAGGATTATGGCATGACTTGGAGTCCCAGTTATAAGGGAATCAAGTAGAGTTGCTTTAGAAAATGCATGAAACCCTAGTTTAGGGAGAACAAAACCCACATCTCACATCTAATTGACATGTATGTGTATGTATACACCCTAGATACATGTGAGATGCTAGGATATGAGTTAAGTTCAAGGTGCATAGTTTTTGCATCTAGATAAACTAAAACTCATCTAATTTTAGTTGTGGATCATTGGGAGAGCTTGTGTACAAGTCACGTACATAGAGCCCAAGGAATATGATCCAAGTTAAGGTTTTGAAAAAATTTTAAAATCACTTTGAAAAACCTTGGTGAAGTCTATCTTTTGATAGCAATCACCATTGATGAAGTTGATACAAAGTAGGGCCAAAACATTGAAAATTTCAATGGTTTTGAACTTTGTACCAATTTCACTATTTAATGGGTAAAATAATTTTCAAATATTTTTCACCCATTGTATTAGTCATAAGTATTATACGTATCAAATTTCATGATTTTTCGATATACGTATAATGAGTTATGATTTTTCAAAACTCATTTCGATAATCAAATTGATTTGACACGATCGCCTTGGGTGGCAATGATCGATGGAGGTACTAGTCGACTGATTTCTGAATCACTCGACTGGCAAGCTGATTTCGGGGTAAACAAGGTTGTTTAACCCGATTTCAGCTACGGTTATGGTCCCTAATCACTCCTAACCCTAGGATATGCTTTGGGAAGCATTATAAAGGGTGTAAATCCATTGGATATGGATTAGGAGAAGTATTTGGGGTTTGTATCAATTTTAAGGTGTTGGAAAGTTCAATGTTGAATTTCTAACCTTAATCTTGATGATTTAAAGTTCCTATTGGCTTAGGGACTTCCCAAGGACATTGTTGGTGCAATGGTCAAGGGGGAGCAAGCCTTTAGGGGGAGGTATCCATCTTGGAATGATGGATGTGTTTTTCTCCTTGAAAAGGAGAAGCTATTGGGAAAATGTGACATCAATTGGGAAATTGATGGGACTTTTGAGAGACCCAATTTGGAAATTGGGAGAGTAAATAGGATTGTCTCTCTTGAGTGATATTGGACTTATCACTAGGAAGATGGTAGGCATCTTAAGTATTTTTCGACCAAAGGGGAGATTGTAAGATCTCATTGGGACATGAGACATTGACCCTCTTGGGGAGACAACTTTTTGCTGTTAGTCAAAAAGGGGCAGAATGTTTGGGGGAAAGCATTTGGAGAGTATTTACCAATTTGGGATAATTGGTAAAGGATTGGAGTTAGTATTCTAACTCAATTATTTGTTTGTTTTTGTCAAACATCAAAAAGGGGGAGATTGTTGGTGCAATCGGCCCAGGTCACGATTGACCAGAACTCGAGTTTGGCTCGAGTGATGTTTTGATGTGTTTTGATGTTTCGACAAAAACATATGACAATATAATTGTCAAGGAAAGTCCAAGCATGGGTCTTGGCAAATGGAAAGTCCAACATGTGTTGGCAAGGAAAGTCCAAGTCCTGAGTACTTGGCAAATGGAAAGTCCAACATGTGTTGGCAAGGAAAGTCCAAGCATGGGTCTTGGCATGTAAAGTCCAAGCATAGGTCTTGGCATGGAAAGTCCAACATGGGTTGGCATTTGAAGTCCAAGGGGATTGATATTGGTGGCGTAAAGTCCAAGCGGTAGTCTTGGCAGCATAAGTCCAATGGTTGGCGGCGTAAAGTCCAAGCGGAGTCTTGGCGGCGTAAGTCCAATGTGCCTTGGCGGTATAGACACCGTTAACATGACATAGCCGATGGAAGCACCTGAAGGCTAGCGCGATGGATGAACAAGTCATGGATGACTTGGAGGGATCCGAGAGGCGTGAGGCTGATGGAGGTGGCTAGAAGGTTTAGGTCTAGGCTAAGGGTGGTCTAGCAAGTATGGGGGAACCATACTTGAGTTAAAACCTCATGTTTGAGGTGTGCCAGTCGACTGATGCCATGTGGCAGTCGACTGGACCGAGTCAACTAGGGTTTGACTGTGGGTTATGGCCTAGCGATCGCCATAGGTTGGGGATCGATGAGCTCAGCGGCCGATCGATCGTGTGATCGCCGACCGGGTGCTCGAATTCGCCACGCATGGAGTCGAGACTCGTCGAGTGAGGACTCCATCAGTCGACTGATGGTCACAATCAGTCGACTGATGGTAGTTCCGTTGGACTTATCCAACGTGGAACTAGCCGTTGTCTCACGACAACAGTGGCATCAGTCGACTGATGATTCTGATCAGTCGACTGATAGACTTTTTCCAGCACAGGTTGAAGCTATATATGGAGCTCGTGATGGAGGAAAAAGAAATCGGTTCTTGAGGGCTATTGGGGCGATTTGTTGGTGCAAATCAGGTCTCCAAGTGCAAGCAAGCAACCAAACATTCAAGCAATCAAAACAAGTGTTGTAAAGTCTTTTCTTTACTTGTATTTCATATTCATTATTGTAATTGCTTGTATTTGTATCTTATTGTTGTAAGATTACTTGTAAGGGGTTTCTCCACCCTTGACTTGTGTCAAGAAGGAGTTTTATTAGTTAGTGGTGTTTGTTGCATCGCTAGGGTTCATACGAACCCAATCCGTGGAGTAGGAACCGGTTCAGTTCCGAACCACGTTATATGCTCTTGTTGTGATTTGTGTTGTGTCCATTTCGTTATTGCTTTTATCATTATATATATTCCACTGCGCTAACGAAATTGTAGACACGAACGAGATTGAATTCCATCCACGATCGGGCGAAATGCTATTCACCCCCCCTCTAGCCGTTCCAATATTCCTAATAGGACGACGATCGCTTGTTGAGCGAGCACGAATGCTCACGTAGCGATCGGGCCGATTACGCTACCGGGCAATGATCACCAATGTTGGCGTGACGCCTAAGAGATCTGTTGGAGTTTTTCCAGCGTGGATCGAGTCGTTGTCTCACGACAACAGTGGCATCAGTCAACTGGTGACTTATGGTAGTCGACTGATAGGTGGAAATCCAGGTCGCGCGCAAGGATAAAAGGAGCTCGACGGGAGGGTTTTTGGCAACGATTTTTTGGACGTTTTTTAGGCGATTTGCTGCTGCAAATCAGGGTCTTCAACCACGGTTCAAGCGATCAACAAGCAAGCAATCGAAAGGCATTTGTAAAGCATTTTCTTTACTTATATTGCATTGTATCTCATTTTATTTGCTTGTTGTTATTTGATTATTGTTGTAATCATCTTGTACGAGGTTTCTCCACCTCTGGATTGTTCCGAGAATGAGTGTTTTATAGTGGTGTGTGATTGGCATCGCTAGGGTTCGTACGAACCCGATCCGTGGAGTAGGAACCGTGCGGTTCCGAACCACGTTAAACAATTGTGTTAGTGTGTGATTGCTTCATTTCGTTATTGCTTTTATTATTACTATTCCGCTGCGTACTAACGAAATTGTAGAGACGATCACGCGAACGAATTCCATCTACGAACGAACACATCGCTATTCACCCCCCCCTCTAGCGGGCGCACAGGTCCTAACAATTATTACCAACTCCGAACGAATAATGCAAGAATATAACCTTACAGTAGGTCATCTCAACTATGATTGGGAGCATGATTGACCACATGTAAACAAAGCACCTACCTATAGAGAAACTCTACTGCAGACTCTCTCTCTCAACCAAGAATGGGAGATATAGTAAGGATTAATTGCATCCTAACCATACGAACTCTACTAGTCCGATCACCATATCACTGAAACAGTAAATGGATAAACATATATCATTAAGCACATCCGGATTATTACGCCTAGGGTTCCAACACCTAGGGTTCCACTAATGTTGTTTCATTCCTGAGATTCGCTCCTACAGAATAACCTCATCTAAGTTATTCTATCTCTACTAGTCTTAATCATGGTATCCACCACAAAAACACATAACCATATAAATATATAACACGCTGTCTAATAAACGACAACATAGTCATACCAATGGCAATCAATAGCCGAAATTAATTAGGGTATATTTAAAGGGTCATGCCAGAACAAAGTCAAAGCAATACTAAATAAAGCATCAGATGCCTATATATACCCTAAACTATGTAAGCAATGTAATCATGTCATCATGCCTTCTACGAATTTATCCATCTTAGTCATGTTCAACTAGTATAATCCCAATACTAATCCAAAAAGTAAGAGGTAAACTTCTACCAATAATATCTAATCCTTTATATCACCATGATAACTAGCTACGTATAACATTAATAGCAATTAATAACCATATGCTAACAATAATCCAGCAACCTAAAAATCTAATTGTCCAACAGATATCAGGTTAAAACAATACTAGGTAAAACATGATATTACCTAAGTATACCGCATAATCAATATAACCAATATAAATATGCACTAAATCTAGAAAATTTTTTAGAATTTATTTACCTGTTAGCCGTCTGGAGATGTCATGTCATCGCCAAATCTCCAAATTGACCTCGTCAATTATACCTCGAATTTTCGAAACATAAAAATCGTCGAAAATCCGTACAACTCCGAAAATACCCCAGTTAACCTGCCAAACGTGGCAAACTCCCAAAAACCCAAAGACCCTAAGGAACTCGGAAACTACGCTCTGATACCAAATAAATTGTCACACCCCGAGGGAGTCTCCGCCAGACGAAAATCCGGCAGCATCTCCCCTGTACGGGTGACAATACCGATTTTTATACAAGGCCTACACGGTCACTATATATCGGTCAACACGACCGGAACATACCACAACACAATATACATAATATGCGGCCTCAGGCCATCAACCAAAATAAGTAAAAGATCTAAAACATCAAGACCTACCCCTTCTGTCATCTAAGCAGGAACATACAACCAAAATGGGACATAACAAATATAACCAAAACATCCACCGGTATACAATCCAAATATAAATCCTAAACATATCCTCTAATAAAATCCCAATCCATAAAACTAATAACCATAAACCATAAGACCAATAAAACGTATCCACTTCGACGAGGGAGATTGACAACTGGACTCTCCTGACAGCTTCATCCTGAAATAAATATAAAACCACGGGGTAAGTTCAAAGAACTTAGCAAATAATAGTCGATATGCATAGCAAAATATAGCTAATAATAAGAATCATGCCAGTACAATCTCATATAAATAGGATATGCAAGAACGAAATACAAACGAACTGTACTTACCTGAATCTCCTACCCTGATATAGGAGCATGTGCCATACTAGAAGAAACAAAGTCATCACCATATACAAATATGTATCCTGTATGCATGACAATCATATGCAACATCCAAGGCAGCAATCACAATGCATCAAACACAATACAAATGCTATCCATGCAAAATGCATGTCGTGCAAATGACATGGTCACCCCTGATGCCAGTCAGCCGCCTCACACGCGATGATGAAGCCGAGTGGGTAGAGCTATGACAACTGTGCACTCTGCCATCACTGATCCTGAGTGACCGAGTGGACAAGATGCTGTCGGAGTACACCTATCCTTCTGCCCCAAACAGAGTGGGGGAGCTAAGCTCTCATCTCCTGGTGTCATAGACCAGAGGAGGGATCACTGTCTGCTACCACGCTGCCTCATCGCTACCCATGAGCAGACCAGCGGAGCCTGACAGAGCAACTGCACACACCCTCCTAATGTACCACTAACCCATGAGTGACAATGTGTGTAGGACTCAACAATAATGGAACCCCATTCAGCCAGCATGCAATCATGCAAAAATGGTGCATGATACTAAAGCATGTCAATCCTACTCAAAATACCTATCCGAATAATATGTACAATCAATATGTACATATTCATAATCCAAGTAACTATGATCCAAATAAACAGGGAAGACAAAAATCATATCCTATCCAATGCATGTATCAATAGGCACAAAAACATACTAGGCATATAAACATGAATATTATTGCAAGCTATCCTAACTAGCATATCAACAATGACTATATCTAAGAGATAAGTCAAAATACCCGCCTTATATAATGCTCGTAATAACTATCTTCACGCCCGTGGACCTATCCCGTGACCGAAATCTGCATACAATATAATATACTCAGATTATATTGCCAACCTCAATATCAAGTCCAAAACCTAATGGATTAAGCTATCCACTTAGCCGATCACTCGCTGCCGTATCAAAATATAATTCATCATAATCAACTTAGGTAATCAACTTTATTAACCCCAAGTTTAATTACTACTTGATTAATATCAGTTTACTCTAAAAATTCAAACCATACTATTTGATTAAACATATTAAGTAAATCCAAATTCATCCAATTACTCCTAATAACAGATTAATCAGATTAACTCCATTATTTAAAACAATTAATCCCTAGGATGGATTGTGGCAGTACTGATCTCGAAATTGCTTCGAGAGTTTCTTCCATTGCTGCACATGGAACATACTTCTTTCTGCGGTTGATGCTGTTAACCCTAACGGCAGGAACTTTGAGACATTTGATCCTCAGCTCCATAGTATCGAGAGAAGAAACCCTACCCAAGGGTAATGAAGGCTGAATCCCTGCCAGGGGTTGTTTCATGCTCGATCTCACCCCCATCCAGAACCATAAATCTGCCCAAAAACCCTCGATCGTAAAGCAACGATGCAGGCAAAGGAGATGCATGCTCGAGTCAAACAAAGATCGCTTGTGGCAGAGGAGACCGCGCGGCGCGACGGGGACTCGCAGTAAAAGGGTGTTCTCGACGGGCGGTCGCTCGCGGCGCAGCGCGCAGAGACGACGGTGGAAGCAACAGCGAAAGGCGTGCCCCGGCACTGTCGGAGGGATGGCCGACCGCAAGACTCAAGCGGTTGCGGACTGGCCGTCAACGAGTGCGGCTCGGGCGGAAACCACGGGCGAAGGCGAGCGTCGGCGCTTGCGAAGGAAGAAGGGTGCGTCTCGTGGCAAGGCCCGGGAGGCGAGAAGGCGGCGCTAAGGGTCAGTACGGAGAAGAAGAGGTGGCTTGGCCGCGGAGAAAGAAAGAGGCTGTGAGTCCGGGCCGAGGAGTCGACGCTGCGGTGGCGATGGACGGCGAGTGCGCGCCGCGCCGAGGCGGCGGTGTCGCTCGGGTGGCTCAGTGGCGCAGGACGGCGGGGCCGGCCGGCGTGAGAAATCGACTTGGCGCCAGAATGGAGTGGAAGAAACCGTCATGTGAGGCGCCACAATGGGGAAAAGAAGAAAAAAAAATAGAAAATAGAAAACTTAGGTTTTCAGGTTAATAAAATTTATTAACCCCTCCATACTGATAAACCAAATAGGTCTTTTAAAAGTCTATTTTTCTTATCCCCGTAAATATCCCGTACAAGCCCCGTTTAAATCCAGAAAAAATCGGGAAAAATTCTTAAAATTTTCTAAAAATCTCGAAAAATTTTCAGGATTATTTCCTTAATTATTCGGTCATTTAATTTAGTATTTTTAAATTTCAATATTTAACAGATTCCCTCCCTTACCTCAAACTGCTCGGATAGGTTGGTTTGCTCTCACTGTCAGCCTAGCATGGGAAGTCAAGGTTATCATCTCGTAACTTATAAAGAGTGATAAATTGTCTTGATACAATAGTTCTTTCGTATTGAAAAGAGCAGAAATTTAATTAAATAGTCATATATGTTAAAAATTGATTCCAAAATATAAACACTATATGAAACCTCATTTGTCATATCAATTCACCTGCGAAGGGCCTCACTCAAGTTTTGTTCTTGATGTTGCTACTTAGATCCATTTTCCAGATTTATAGGATTCTGAAATCTCAACATCCAGAAAGTCGCCTCGTTGTAATGTGGTAATGGAAAAAGATTTTATAAGTAGAGAAAAAAAAGGGCATTACGATAAAACCAAATATTATACCATACCGGCCATTAATTGCAACCAGTCGTGTCCAGTTTCAACTACCATTTGCAGATTGTAACGAAGTGAAAAGATATTTTACATAAAAATATAATTTAATATTTTATTAACATAATATTCAACGATGAATTTAAAAAATAAATTATAGAAATGATTTTTTATATAGAAATTTTTCTCGTGAATAAAATAAAATTTTAACATTGGATAATTTAAAAAAAAATGATATGACTATAAAATTTGAATTGGATCAAATTTAATAAAGATTCACAAAAATTTCGATCTTCTCGGAGGCGTCTCCGTAACACCATCATTCTCATCAATTAATCAAGCCGACAGATATCCGGGTGCTAATAAAAAAAAATCTGCATATTTAAATCGATGGAACCAGTCGCTCGATGAGCGACCGTGTGACTTTTGTTTGCTCCGTTGGCACCGGTGATGGTGGTGGTCTTGGAACTAAACAGCGAGTAAATTCCCGCGAGTGACCACGAGGAGAAGCCTGCAACAATGGAGCACATCATCGCCTTCCTCCTCCTCCTCCTCCTCTCGGCCTTCCTTCTTCCTTCCTCACCCCATCAATACACCGCCTTGTTCAACTTTGGAGACTCGACGTTAGACACCGGCAACGTCTGCATCGGCCGGCTACCTTACGGCATGACCTTCTTCGGCCCCGCCACCATCGATTTCATCGGTATGCCAAAGAGCACTAGAGCAGAGTAAAAATGATTAGTTGGCAGCTTAGGAACTGGGGTTTCCACTGCTGCCGCCATCGAACGAGAGAGAATCGAACTTCAGCAAAGGCGCAAACTACGCGTGGGCGGTGGGTGGCAGCCACCACGCTTGGCTTCGACTCTTCAACAAGCGGGGGCTGAGCAAGGGCCTCTGGGGCAATACCTCCGTTTACATCCAGGTCGACCGGTTCGAGAAGCTCTTGCCCTCCATCCGCGGTGCTCCGCAAGGTGCTCCCTTCAAATTAATTAGCTTCTTCAACAAACTGCATGTTTAAATTGAGTTCGCTAGCTGAATTAATGATTCATGCCGGCGGCGGCAGACTGCACGGATTTCCTGGGCAAGTCACTGTTCATAGTGGGCGACTTCGGAGGCAACGACTACAGCACCGCTCTATTCTTCGGCAGGTCCATTGACGAAGTCACAACCTTCGTGCCCCACGTCGTCCACGCCATTTCCGACTGCGTCGAGGTAATCGACTCATGCACCAAGTCGATGGAACTAAGAATTCCATTAATTGTATATGTATACGTGTGGTTGCAGAGGTTGATCGGGCTCGGGGCGGTGGACTTCATCGTGTCGGGGCTGCTTCCGGTGGGAAGCCTCCCCTTGTACCTGACCAACTACCACACGCCGGGCACCGAAGAATACGGCCCCAAGACTGGCTGCCCCAGGAGATACGACGCCCTCTCGTGGCTGCACAACGCACAGCTCCGGTGAGTCCTCGACGATCTTCGGCGAAATATCCAGCAATATCCCTCCGATACGCTGACTACTACTCGCAAATCTTCGATTTCACCATCAATCTGCTGAAATACTTACGGCGAGTCGTCTGATTAAATGATTAATTCGCCTCCAGCTCGCTCATTTTTTTTCATTAAGAAAAGTCATGGTTTAATTTTCATAAGCCGATATCATCAACTGTTGTTAGGCGTTACTAGTTTGCCTGCGTCATTGCTTGCTTTACGTTGAGCTGGCTTTGTCAGCGACTAATTACAATCAATCGCCCACCTCGCCGGAAATATATAAATGAGAAGATGTAAATTTGAAAATAAATTGGCCTGAGCTTAGCATAGCTCTGGTTGAAGATGATTCATATATATATATATATATATATATATATATATATATTGAAATAGGATCGTGCCAAGAGACATAATCATACTGTGCTATACACGGGAGGAAAATGCACGGCTAAGACATAACCATGCCAGAAGGCACGACTATGGTAGGAGGCATGGTCGGACCATGCTACTCACTAGAGGAAAAACATATGACCAAGACACAGCAATGCTACACGCTGAAGGAAAATGCACAATCGAAACACGACCATGCCAGGAGGCACGATCGGGCCGTGTCACGTCCTATGGTCCTGGAGGCGACCGGGAATTCGAGAAAGTTAAGAAATTTATAATATTTTAGACCTAAAATATCATGTTTGACTAGAGATGTATATATAGGATAATCTTAACCCTAAATCTATTGTTCTTTTATAGTTTTCTTTTAGTCATTTGGTGGAGTAGGCGATCTTTGACCAACCACATTAAAATTTCTGTCGTTCTTGTTCGTTTGGTCCTTTCTTTCTACGACGTTCTACGCTTTTGTTGATTGGTGATCACATGTGCACAACAAGTGCTATCAGAGCCAAGATTCATTATGGCAAGAATCTCTTCTGCAAAATTCGACATGGTGAAATTCGATGGAACTGAAAATTTTGGATTGTGACAAGGAGGGTTAAGGATCTACTAGTGCAATAAGGCATGGTGAAGATGTTTGGAGAAAAGAAGCGAGCATGGAGAAGACTGATTGGGAAGAATTGTAGACAAGGGCAGTGACAACTATTAAGCTTTGTCTAATGGATGACATAATGTATCACGTCCTGGACAAGGAATCACTGATGACAATTTGGCAAAAATTGAAAAGTCGATATATGTTTAAGTCATTGACAAACAAGTTTTATCTCGAGCAGAAATTATTTGGACTTAAGATGGCAAAGAGTAATGATCTGACGCAACACATCAACGTATTCAATTAGATTATCTTCATCTCTGACATATGGAAATCTGGTTACAACTCTAATGTGGTGAAAGGAATCTCTAAATCTGGAGGAGGTCACAAGTGCTCTTTTGGATTTCCATCAGCGGAAGAAAGCCAACAATGAGACTTTACAAGGTGAAGGACTTATGATGAAAAGTAACCAAGAACGTGGAAGGAGCAGTACTCGACATGGAACGGGAAGCAATAACGCCCGATCTAAATCGAGAAAGAAGGAGGAGATCATATGCTATAAGTGCGGAGTAAAGGGACATATCAAGAGAGATTGCTCAGAGAAAAAGAAGACTAATGCAGAGAAAGATGATTCATTGAAGTCTGTGAACATAGTAAAAGAAGAAAATTTAGAGAGACGCGATGGCGACATGCTTTCTGCCTTATCAAGTTTAGAGCAATTGATAGATTCGTGGATCCTAGACTCAGTGTGCTCATTTCACATGACACCTAACAAAGATTGGTTCGACACATACAAACAGGTCAATTCTGGGTCTGTTCTAATGGGTAACAATACATCTTGCCAAGTCATTGGAATAGGGAATGTCAGAATCAAGATGTTTGATGGTGTAGTTCGAACATTTTGTGATGTTAGACATGTATCGGATCCGGGGAAGAATCTAATCTCCTTTGGGACTTTGGATGGTAACGACTGTAGTTATAAGTCTGTGAATGAAACTATGAAAGTTAGCAAGGGTGCTTTGATGGTAATGAAAAGACAGAAACTAGCAGGGAACATTTATAAACTCCTAGGGATGATGGTTGTTGGAGCTGCTGCTGTAGAATCAGAATCCGATGATACCATTGGGGATCGTTAGGATGGCTAAAGGGGGGAGGAGAATAATGTTTTGCCGATTTCATCGATTCGATCGTGTTCGTGTGTTCTTGTTTACACAAGTTAGCATAGTGGAATACAAATATACAACATATAACACAAGATAAAAATGATTTAACATTGTTCAAAACCCTAGTTTCTACGCCACGGTCGAGCTCTAGTAATGCACACAACTACTAACAAACTTCTCCTTTTCGAAAAATACTCAGGAGGTGGAGAAACCTCTTACAAGATGTTTACAACAATAAATAATAAACTATAACTAAATACAAGAAGTAAATACAACAGTAAGTAAAGAAAATTTTATAAAGAGAACTTTTGATTTCTTACTTGTTGGTTGCTTTGGATTGCTCTTAAATGTTTGAAATGAAACAACATTTCCCCTTCAAAATCGCCCCAAAAATCGCCGCTAAATTCTCCAACTCGAGCTTCTTTAATAACTTGCATCGGGAAGGATTTTTGCCTTCAAGTCAACTGTTCTTACCTAAAAGTCGACTGGACACTATATCGTTGTCTCATAATGACTTAATCTATGTCAAATTAAGTAGACTAGTCGACTGCTATATGCATCAGTTGACGACCACATGCCAACAATTAACTGCCCAATATTTTATGCCTCTATCACTTAATTCCAGTCGACTGCTAGTGGCTAGTCGATTCTCAAACCCTAGTAGTCGACTGCCAGAGCCACAGAAGTAGTCGAGCCTCAGTCGACTACTCGACCAATTGATTGGGTCAATATCCCCAGTCAATTGGTAAATCTCAAAACCCAAGTATGATCTCCTCATACTTGATAAACCACCCATAGCCTAGATCTAAGCTTTCTAGTCACCTCCATTAACCTCACGCCCTCAGGGTCCATCCGAGTCCTCTACGACTCCTTCACCCTTCATGTTAGCCTTTAGGTGCTTTCATCGGCTATGTCATGCTAACCGGGTCTTCTTTGTTAAGATTCATTTGGACTTATACCGTCAAGACTACATGCTTGGACTTTTTACTGCAAAAACCTCATCCTTGGACTTTCTGATTGCCAAGCCTCAATGCTTGAACTTTCATCGCCAAGACTACACACTTGGGCTTACATGCTAGATTTTAAACTTGGACTTTCCACACCAAACTTGGACTTCCATGCCAAGGCCATGCATGGACTTTCCATGACAAGACCATTCTTAGACTTCTCATGCCAAGTATCCAAACTTGAACTTCTCATGCCAAATATCCAAACTTGGACTTCTTCTTGAGTCTCACTCCAGTCCGGTCAACTTTGACCTGAGATTTGATTGCTCCAACAATCTCCCTCAAATAATCTCCTCCATATGACTTTAGATATCCGAAGCATCAACTTATCATATGGTCAATATATGGTCAAATCATATTGTCAAACAATAGTCAAACTCATTGTCAAACATCAAAACCCTACTTGAGTCCCATTCGAGTTTGGTGAATCGTAACCTGAGTCGATTGCACTAACAATCTTCTCTTTTTTGACATTTGACAATACCTTTAAGTTAGGCTAACAATAACCCAACTTAACTCTTCTAATGCCGATGCATAGTGAAGGTTTACCTCACTTAAACCTCACTTCTCCCCCTTTGGCATACATCAAAAAGCATACCAAGATTTTCAATATTTCATCTCCAAATAAAATCTTACATTCTCTCCATTGGTCTAAAATCATCTAGAATTCCTTCACTCTTCCTTGTGATAAATCCATGTCACTAAATGAGAGGCAATCAATAATGAAGGTTTACCTAACCCTCACTTCTTCCCCTTTGTAATCAAAGTTTATCCATCATACTAAGATGGAAGACCTCCCCCTAAAGGCTTACTCCCCCTTGACTATTGTACCAACAAGGTCCTTGGAGAGTTTGTAAGGCTATCAGAAATCTACACAATCGAAATTAAGGATAAAAGTTCAAACTTGATCTTTAACCTCTCTTAAAATTCAATACTCTATCAGAAATAACTCTCATAATCATTTTCAATGATTATTTCACCCTTCCAATGCTTTCCAAAGTATATTCTAGGGTTATGAGATATTAGGGTACCCTAAAATTGCTGATAAATGACTAAATAAATCTTGTTCAGCCGAAATCAACTTCAGCAGTCGACTAGTTCAGCAACCAGTCGATTGCCCCATTATCAGTCAATTGCTCCAAGAAGCAGTCGACTGGTTTCTGCAAGTGTAGAAATCAATATTTTAGAATTGAATTTTGAAAAATCATAAGTAATTATACATATTTTAAAAAATTTTGTAAATTCATATGTACATTACTTATATGAAATACAATGGGTGAAAAATAGTTTTATAATAAAATACCCATTAAATTAAGATATTGATACAAAGTTCAAAAGTATTGAAAGCTTCAATATTTTGCCTAACTTTGCATCAACATTCTCAATGGTGATTACTATTAAAGATAGACTTCACCAAAATTTTTTAAATGATTTAAAATATTTTTAAAACTTTATATTGAACCATGGTCTATGGGCTAGATGTACACGACTTATACATTAGTTTTTCTCATGATTCCTTAATATCATATTATGAGTTTGAGTTCATCTAGATGCAACATCTAAGCACCTTGAATTTAACTCATATTTTTAACATCTCACATGTGTCTAGGATATATCAATGTACACACATGTCAATTTATTGTCCTTGTGAGATGTGGATTTAGGTTCTTCCCTAATCTAAGGTCTCATGCATTTTATCTAGGCAGCTCTATTTGATTCCTTTATCATGGGACTTCAAATCATGTCATTGTCCTTAATTTAATTTTATTAATCTTAATGCATGGAATATGATTATGGCATATAATGATTGTATAAATTAAAGCATAGCCAATGATGCATGATATCATGTTATTATAAAATTTTAACCTCAAATAACCTAAGTACTATCATGACATTATAAAATGATCATATTAAGTATGATGTTATGACATGACATATAACAAACAAAATATGACAAATATAAAATACAAAGGTATATAATACCTAGATTTCAAGTCTAATTGTCATTTACTAGGATTAAATCCCATTTTATCATAATAAATTAATTTTTCAAGTGTGCCAAAAACTCAAAATGACACACCATTGACTCTAACCTATCTTGTACAAATTTTGATTGACTTTTAAAACTTCTCAAAGTTTATTGCCACATCCTAAAATCTTTTATGATGTATTTATAATTTCATTTTCAAAGTATTACAATACTTCAAAAATGTCCTAAAGTGCCACATTTACCATGGTTAGATTAACTACTCATCCATTCAAGGTTGGCACACCCTAAACCCATCTAATGTGAAGGGATCACACTTCTAGGAACTCAATACCTATTGGAGCTCCTTGGGTTAACTAGGTACTCGCTAGGGATGACTTCCCTAAGTACTTTCCTAATGACCCTCCTAGGCTTGGAAGCCTTGGTCATTTGGGTCTTCTCAAAGTTAACTCTAGGGCCTCCCTTGTAACATTGTTAATGGCTTTCTTAGTTTTTTTTAAACCTTAGCCATTAGACATCTAACATGGTCAACACTAGGGATGACTTCCCTTGTGACCATTGTTTTCCTAGATTTAGAGCATGTTCCATAGTTAAATGGAACATTGTGATAGGTTGGCATAATCTCCTTCGACTTAGGCTTGTGACCCAAACCTTTCTTGCCCTTAGATGACTCTTATCTCCTAAGACCTAGATTTTGACATTTAACCCTTTAATTGAATTTTTCATCTTCCTAAGAGTCTTTTCCATTTTCTCAAGTTTTAACCTCAAAACTTGATTTTCTTTTTCCCATCTCTCAATTTTTAAATTTCATTCACTTTTAAGGCATTCTTTTTCCTAGGCATATGTCTATATTTTTTTAGAGTTATTACCTAGGTTCTCTACATTCCTATCCTTAGGTGGTATGGTTTTTGGATTGTCCTTAGACAAATTAACATGTTTTAACTAACATTAACATTACCTTTTTATTAATTTTATATTTTCGATTTTTCTTCTTGGTCCACTTTTTCTTCTTGAGAACTTTTCCTTTCTTGTCCTCTGGGGGGGGATCAAATCCATGATCAATGCAAAGCTAATTGTCAATGTCGTTCATTAAAAAATATATCATCCTACCTTTCCAGTAAGTGAAGTCTTCACCGTCGAAGATAGGTGGAACCGTGATATCATAGCCCAATCCATCTTTGAGCAACTCCATCTCATCTAACATTGCTCTTGCAACGATGAGTTCGGTGAAGAGTGCCCCGCTCTGATACTACTTGTTGGGGGATCATCATGATGGCTAGAGGGGGCGTGAATATCGTTTCACTGATTTCATCGATTCAATCATGTTAGCACAATGGAATACAAAAATAAATACAAATATACAACACACAACACAAGACAAAAACGATTTAACATGGTTTGGAACCCTAGTTCCTACTTCATGGTCGAGCTCTAGTGTGAGCTCTAGGGATGCACAATACCACTAACAAACTTCTCCTTCTCAGAAAATACTCCGGAGGTGGAGAAATCTCTTACAAGATGTTTACAACAATAAACAATAAACTACAACCAAATACAAGAAGCAAATACAATAATAAATAAATAAAACTTTACAAAGAAAACTTTTAATTGCTTACTTGTTGGTTGCTTTGTATCGCTCCTAAAGTTTTGGAATGCAACAATACTTCCTCTTCAAAATCACCCCAAAAATCACTGCTAAATCTTCCAACTCGAGCTCTTTTTTTAACCTGCATCGGGCAAGATTTTTGCATTCCAATCAATTTCTCTTATCTAGCAGTCGACTAGACATTGTACTATAATTTCACAATAACTTAATCCATGTCAGATTAAATAGGCCAGTCGACTATCTTGACCTAGCAATCGACTGCTATAGGCACTAGTCGACTACCACAGGCCAGTAGTTGACTGCCTAATATTCTGTGCCCTGGCCACTTAATTTTAGTCGACTATCAAACCCTAGCAGTCAATTGTCGGAGCCACAAAAATAGTCGAGCCTCAGTCGACTACTCGACCAGTCGATTGGGTCATAACCCTAGTCGACTACTCGAGTCAACTAGGCCTTTCGAATATCAAATACTTGGCTAGTCGATTGGTCCATATTCCCAGTCGACTAGTAAGCCTCAACCATAAGGTTCAACCCAAGTATGATCTCCTTATACTTGATAAATCACCCATAGCCTAAATGATATGAGGAAAACATATAGGATTTTAGGAGTAATTTTCGCTCACATTTCATAGCATTTTATGTTCGTTTCATGCATATTTTACATTATGTTGCATGCATTTCCTATTTTCTGGTTCGGATATCTGCTATGTTTAATTTTGTGTATAGGATAGCATTTTATAGGGAAAACAGTGTAATTTTGGAGTAAAAGAAGACATTTGGCAGCTGGACGCATAAGGGAAATGGTCAGGGCATGTGCCCACACACAACCATGTTCAGAAGGTGAAAACGGCCGCCACAGCCTAACACATGGCCAGACCGTGTGTTTTCGCATGGCCATGTGGCGGCCCAGCAAATTAACGCGACAAGGTTTTTTCCATATTTCGCAGCGATCTGGCATGATGTCTATGTTGGTGCAGGGTTACCAGATAATCGAACCTATGTTTTGATTATGGCAAAGACATAAAGTCAAGGTTATTTTTTTGTCTCACGAGCTAAATCAAGTGTGTAGAAAAGTGCTAAAGCTAGAGCTGAAGGTTAGCGACACCCGGAGGGAGCTGTGGTGGTCAGGTGACACCGGGATGACTTCGGAGGAAGGCGAAGGAATCAGGTGGAAGACCGGAAGCAGAAGCTATAAGGTAAATGTTGAGCTAAGCTCATGTGAGTGAGCGCAAGGAAGGTCGTGTCCTCTGTATGGGGACATTCTTAGGCGACGATCCGACCAAGACCTCCCATGGAAGGTCTAAGTCGAGATCGAATGGTGTATGACCATTTAATTTACTTATTTCAATGCCATTTTTGAGCTAACTCTTGATGTATTCACCTCGGGCGATAATCGCTGGCGATTCAAGCCGCTTGAATTACAACTTCGAGGAGAGTCAATTCTCATCCCTTTCTTCAAGGGTGAGGTGGCTTTGATGATAGGATATCCATGGTGAACGTCTAGGGTTTCCAAGGCTATAAAAGTAGGGGTTCTCCACCCTATTTTCATCATCAAAAGCTCTCCAAAAGCCTCCACTACAATACTCTTCTACGACGACCTCACAACGACGAAGTGCTACCGCATCTCCGACGACAAGTGCCTAATTTTATTACTTTATTTAGTCATTGGTTTTCTCTTTTATTGTCGTCTATAAATCTTTATTTATCGTGTTTTAATCGTAACAAGGAGAGGGGGGAGTGTCCCTCTACCTTGAGCTTTTTCATCGATTGTATTCGCTTACTCCTACCTCTAACGAGTTGGAGTGTTTTTAGTGCTTTGCCCTCCGTACGCGGTCTAGGATCATTAGGGCCTTGGACTAGCAGCCGAAGGCTATGAACGAAGTAAAAACAAACGAGTACTTTTTCCTTTCCGTTGCATTTACTCTCACTTGCATTATTTATCGAACGAACGAATTTTGTCTTGTGCTATTCACCCCCCCTCTAGCACTCTAATCGATCCAATAATCGGTATCAGAGCCGGGCGTGCTAAGATTTGGTGAAACCACCAATCTAGTTTTCTTTACAGATTTATTTTCATTTTATTTCTGTTTATTTCAATTTTTTTTCTCAAGCTTTTTCGTTCGTATAAGATTCTCTCCCGCATTACTAATCCAAGACGCGAGTCTTGGTATATTCCACTTGTTTTTGTCGTTGCTAGGTTTCTTCTTCGTTTTTCTTGCTCTTTTTGTATTAATGGCCCATCTCGAGGGTTTTAGCACCGTCCAACCTCCGTTTTACAACGGAGATGACTTCCGTTATTGGAAGGGTTGGATGGAGTGTTTCCTTAAGACCCAAATCGAGATGTGGATCATAATCCAAATGGGATTCACACTTCCGACTAACAAAGTGGGTGAATCTTTAGATTATGACCAATAAACCAATGCTACAAAAAGATAAGTTGAAGCTGACGCCAAGGCAACTCAAATTCTCCAATGCGGCTTGTCCAAGGAGGAGCTTAATCGTGTTAGCCCCTTCATCAGTGCAAAGGACTTGTGGACCAAATTAGTGGAACTGCACGAAGGAACCGATGACGCAAAGGTATGTAAGCATGATCTTCTTTTCAATAAGTTGTCTAACCTTAAGATGAAGGAACACGAGACGGCGACACAACAACACGCCCGTATTCAATGTTAGTGCCCATAAGAATTATATATCTCCATAATGACATGATATTGTCAACTTTGGGCCTAAGCCCTTATGGTTTTGTTTTTGGGCTCTACCCAAAAGGCCTCATGCCAATGAAGATATCTTTTCATCTTATAAGCACATGATCTTTTCCATGTTTTACCAATGTGGGACTTTGATTGTATTCCCAATACTCCAACAATCCCCCCTCAAACAAAGAACCACATTGACCCCCCCTCAAGCCTATCCATCCTCGAAGGACATCCTCTGCTTGATGTCCGATCCTCAACCCACCAGGACTTCTTGCCAACTGTCTGATCCTCCTGACCCAGCTGGACTTCCCGCCAGTTTTTCGGTCCTCCCGACCCAACTGGACTTCCTGCCTGGTGTCTGGTTCTCTTGATCTGGACATGGGAGCTCAACTTTCTTCGTTCGAGGTTCATGGCTTGACATGGACCATGGCTTTAATACCAATTGTTAGTGCACATAAGAATAATATATTTCCACAATAACAGGATATTGTCCACTTTGGGCCTAAGCCCTCATGATTTTATTTTTGGGCTCTACCCAAAAGGCCTCATGCCAATGAAGATATCTTTTCATCTTATAAGCACATGATTTTTTCCATGTCTTACCAATGTGGGACTTTGATTGTATTCTCAATACTCCAACATTCAAGACATCATCAATAGCTTGCACGCTATTGGACAAAAGGTCGAGAATCGATATCTCATAAGGTATGCTTTGAACTCTTTTCCTAGGACCACCTTGTGGGCATCCATGGTCGATGCCTACAAGGTTTCTAAGGATATTTCTAAACTTAGATTAGAAGAGTTATTATCTGAGTTTGAACTTCATGAACAAACTAACATGGTTCGGGCCGAGAGAGGTGTTGCTTTACTTGCAGGACGAAGAAGAAAGGAAAAGAGCAAGCCACCTCCCAAGTAAGAATATAGATCCGAACCCGAGGACGAATCCGAATTCAAATATGAAGAGTAGACTGCGATAGTCAACATGGTGCGAAGAATAGTTCGAAAAGAAAGAGAGAAATTGAGGAATGAGAAGAAGGGGTGATTCGAATCAAAAAGTAGATTAAAACAAAAGGGAGCAAAGAAGGCTCTTCATGCGACTTGTGAAAACGAAGAAGAAGACGTCGACATAGCTTACATGGCAAGACCGGAGGAGTCCGAGTTAGAGTCTGAAGTCGAGTACGAGTCCAATTTCGACTTCGACTCCTACCCCGAAGCCTACTTCGAGAAAAAACTAAAAGCCGGATCAAAAGAGAAAATAAAGGTTAGCCGTTCGTTAATTAGTACTTTGTATCTTACAATTAAAATGCTTATTAGGAAATTAGCTAAGTCCAAGTCTAGGGTCGAGTCCTTGCTTGAGGAAGTTGAAACCCTCAAGCAAGAGGTCACCCTAACCTCTTCGACTAGTCAAGTTCGAGAGGAGGACTCAACTCGAGTTGAAAAACTCGAAGAAGAGAACTCTTCCTTGAAAGGACAAGTCCAAGAGCTCGAGGCTCGGTTGGACAAGTTCTCGACGGGATCCAAGAATCTTAACCGACTTCTTGGAACTCAGAGAGCTATGTACAACAGAATCGGACTCGGGTTTAGCTCAAAGACTACGAATAGATCATATATGTCTATCGTAAATCGTAGTCATCAACGAGTCCAAGCTTGGGTCCCAAAGGTCTTACTAAACTCACATATAAGGACAAACAAGTATTGGATTCCCCAAGATCAAGTTCATTACTTGACTAGACCATATTGGTTCAATGATCCAGGGAGAGCTAATACCAAAATAGTTTACCCAATAACTTAGCATGATCAAACTTTTATTTTACTTTTTAGAACGGCTAGATAGGACAAGTAGTTAGTCAACTTTTGACAACATAGTATCAGGATGCGGCGAGATGATAGTACGTTAGGGAAACAAAGTCTCGTGTATTCGAGCTAGATAAGGCGTATCTAGCTTGGTGCACTTGACCAAGTGGAACTAGCTGAAGCTACCTCGCCGTATCTTAAACTAGTTAGACCAGAAAATAGTCTTAAGTGATTCAAGTTATCATTTTCCTGAACTTGGTTTTGTCTAAGGAAGTGGTTGTTGTTCCGATCAAAGAAGGTGCCTGTGCCTCGCCACGACCTGGAAGCCAATTTCTCGAAAAGGTGACTTGACAAGCTTAGGGTTAAATCCGAATCTAACCCAAGGTTGACTAACTTTAATTAAGTTCAAATCATCTCACAAAACATATAAGGCGAACAAATCATGAGACACTTAGAATGGGTGAGATAATTAAGAAATAATTTTAACTTACACAATGTTTTCAAAATGCTACTTAATTTTCAACTATTGTGCTTAAACGAATAATTATAATCGTCCAATGTTAATTATAAAACTCTCTAGGCTAAAGTTCAGCGCCCCCTAACTCTCTTATACCTTATATACTTGACTAAGGGGGAGAGCAAACTAACCCTAAGGGTTATAAATCTTTAAAGTTTTTCTTGAAACTAAACTTATAAGTATTTTGAAATTCAAAACTATCTTTCAAATACTTTTATTGTTGGTGCAGAGGGATATACCTCGAACCAATGAACTTAAGGGGGATGCATGCTTGGACTCATACTAGATTATTTTTATGCATGCTATAATATTACATTTTTTCAAACCCCTACTTTTTTATAAAAACCCCCAAACCTTATTTTTGATTCATGGCAAAAGGGGGAGAAGAGCATAAGTTAAGGGGGAGTACCATGATATTTTAAAAATTAATTCTTTCAAAACTCACCTAGGGTTAAGGGGGAGTTCTTTAAAGTGAGTTTATCATTTATTACTTGTTTTATGCCTTATGCTTTAAATTTCCCTTAACTTTGTGTTGGTTTGCCATAGATCAAAAAGGGGGAGATTGTTGGTGCAGGGGCATCAGATAATCGAACCTATGTTTTGATTATGGTAACGACACAAAGTCAATGTTATTTTGTTGTCTCACGAGCTAAATCAAGTGTGCAAAAAAGTGCTAAAGCTAGAGCTGAAGGTCAGCGACACCCGGAGGGAGCTGTGGTGGTCAGGCGACACCGGGATGACTTCGGAGGAAGGCGAAGGAATCAGGTGGAAGACCGGAAGCAGAAGCTACAAGGTAAATGTTGAGGTAAGCTCGTGTGAGTGAGCGCAAGGAAGGTCGTGTCCTCTGTATGGGGACATTCTTAGGCAACGATCCGACCAAGACCTCCCATGGAAGGTCTAAGTCGAGATCGGATGATGTATGGCCATTTAATTTACTTATTTCAATGTCATTTTTGAGCTAACTCTTGATGTAGTTGAAAATCTTGGCCATCAGTTCAACTGGCCAGTTCAACTACTATTTGAATTATAGCTTTGAGAAGAGTCAATTTTCATCCCTTTCTTCAAGGGTGAGGTGGTTTTGATGATAGGATCTCCATGGTGAACGTATAGGGTTTCCAAGGCTATAAAAGTAGGGGTTCTCCACCTTATTTCCATCATCAAAAGCTCTCCAAAAGCCTCCGCTACGATACTCTTCTACGATGACCTTACGATGACGAAGTGCTACCGCATCTCCGACGAAAAAAGTGGCTAATTTTCTTACTTTATTTAGTCGTTGGTTTTCCCTTTTATTGTCGTCTATAAATCTTTATTTATTGTGTTTTAATCGTAACAAGGAGAGGGGGAGTGTCCCTCTACCTTGAGCTTTTTCATCGATTGTATTCACTTACTCCTACCTCTAACGAGGAGGAGTGTTTTTAGTACT
The DNA here is from genome assembly GCA_025175895.1 of Wurfbainia villosa. Classification (NCBI taxonomy): domain Eukaryota; kingdom Viridiplantae; phylum Streptophyta; class Magnoliopsida; order Zingiberales; family Zingiberaceae; genus Wurfbainia; species Wurfbainia villosa. The sequence continues at coordinate 4,523,138 of CM045992.1, forward strand.
TTGCCCTCCGTACGTGGTCTAGGACTGTTAGGGCCTTGGACTAGCAGCTGAAGGCTGTGAACCAAGTAAAAACAAACGAGTACTTTTTCCTTTCCGCTGCATTTACTCTCACTCGCATTATTTATCGAACGAACGAATTTTGTCTTGCGCTATTCATCCCCCCTCTAGTGCTCTAATCGATCCAACAGTCTATATAAGGAAAGCTCCGCCCAAACCCTAGGGGGGAGGCACGACGACTGGGATGATACTCCGAAGCCCTGAAAAGCTTTGGGAACTCGTAACGGTGAGGAAGAACACCGCCGAAGGTCAAGATTCTGCACTTTAACGTCGAGGAGAAGACCTACATTGCATTATAAATCCTATTCTTTGCGTAAATTCTATTGTTTATATGGATATGATCATGCCTTGTGTTTCTTCTCTCATATCTATAGAGTAGACTCTCTGATTCTAGGATTAAGAAGTAGTTTATGTTGAGTCGGAACATGTTAATTCAAATATCTTTTCGTTCTTGAATTTATATTTGCAATTGGTGTTTTGGTTTAGATCTATAGTTATCGTTTTGGTTTTCTAGTCATTGTGCTTAGCCGATACGAGGGGTGACAACCCTCGTATCAAAGATTTAGGGGAATTAAAGAGGGACCTAAGGGTTGGCCTCATCACCGGTAATTGTGGATAGAAGGATGCGATAGAGTAGGAAATGTGCCTCGATTTCGACTCGTCGCAGGGATCGATTCGGCATCCTCGTACCGACTATTCCGTCCTAAAGCCAGGGGGTTGACCTAGTATGGCAGAGGTAGCTTTCGATAGACGCGAAGGCTCATCGGGGGAGTGTATGATGTCCTTTCCACAAAACCATAACTAGAAACCTAAGCAAACCCAATTGACAATGTGTTCCGTGACACACAAACGAAATCGAAATCCTAGAATCCATCTAAAGACCCGTAGTGACCCTTCTTTTCCTCCGTGTGACACCGTATTAGAGTTAGGACCGCCGACAACCCTCCTAATTGCAACCTTTAGAGTCTAGTCCCGAACAATAACATCTACTGAACAAATCGACACTCGAATCTTAGTCCTTGTGGGATCGATAATCTCATTCGTGCACTTGCAGGTGTTGAGCACGAGCGCGCGCTTCGAGTCCTCGACGGTCTCCATCACGAGATTTGAGGTCGCGTTTGTGTGCATCAAGATTTTGGCGCCGTTGTCAGAGACTGATTGATTTGATATCGAATCAAGAGGTGGATAATTGGATCGGGCTTAGGATTAGATTTATTTACTTGCTTTACTTCTTTTTTTATTTTTTTATTTTTATTTTGCTTTATTTACTTTAGTTCTATATTTTTCATATATAGATTTAGTTTTATTTTATTTTAGCAGTAGTTCTCTATTTTCTTATTGACTCTTTAATTTTGGCAACTAGATTAGTTTATTTCTTGTTCTCTAGTATTAGGAAATACTCCTAATTTTTGTGGCTTGGTTCTTCGTATGCTTAGACATTTAGGATCGGAAGGCCTAATTCTGATCGATTTAGAAATCGAACGAACCTATCATCGTCGGAGAGCCGAACAAAAGAGGATGGAGGACCAAGCTGTATCCGAAGTAAATATAGGTAGCCGACCTCTACGGGATTATGCAACTCCTAGTGTTAGAGGATTTAGGTTGACCATAGTTGGACCATCCATTTCGGTAAACAACTTTGAACTGAAACCAGCACTGATATATATGGTCCAACAGAGTCAATTCGGGGGACCTATGACTGAAGACCCGAACCGGCACCTAGAGATATTCTTGGAAATCTATTCAACGATGAAGATAAATGGAGTCCCTGCGGACGCGATCTGCCTGAGCCTATTCTCGTTCTCATTGCGGGATAAAGTTAAGGCATGACTTCACTCCCTATATTTGGGAAGTATTACTACATGGAAGCAATGTGAGCAGTAGTTTTTGAACAAATATTTCCCACCAAGTAAGACTAATTACATGCGCCATCTAATTACAAGCTTTCGTTAGAAAGAAGGGGAGTCCCTATTCGAAGCTTGGGATCGCTACAAGGGGCTACTCTACCAATGCCCCCACCATAGATTGGAAAGGTGGCTGGTGATCCACATCTTCTACAATGGGATCACGTATGGCACGAAGATGTCCCTTGATTCTGCTACAGGAGGAGCACTTATGAACAAGACTATCGAGGAAGCAGAGGAGTTAATAGAAGAGGTGGCCCAGAACCACCATCAATGGGCTTCTGAACGTGGTCAACCAGCTCCTGTAGTGGGACGATATACTGTCAACTCCGTGGACCACCTAACAGCAAGGATGGACGCGCTTAGCAGACGGTTTGACTCTTTAAATCCTACATCTGCATGTGCGACCATTGATTTTGAAGAAGGAGCAGCAGTGTATCGGGAGGACTACTGTGGAGGGAAGAGCAGCTTAGAAGAGCATATTGAGCATTGCGATGCAGTTGGTGACCTAAATCAAAAGGCCAATAACCCATACTCCATCACTTCCATTCTCGGATGAAGGAATCACCCAAATTTTTCCTATAGGAATAACTCGGGAAGGTTCCAATAGTCGGGAGGAAATGGGCAGCCACAACCGCCTAACACCTGTCTAGAGAATATGCTAGAAAGCTTCATTCTAATTCAACGGGAGGCGAATATTGAATTTCAACATCGACATTCACAGATAGATACAATGATAGAAAGGTTAGGATCATCTGTAAGGGATCTTGCCAATAGGCAAAAGTCGCTAGAGATTCAAGTAGCTCAGATTGCAAACCAGATCTCCAGGGTACCAAGGAAGCTGCTAGGGAAAGCAGAGGTCAATCTGATAGAGTAGTGCAAGGCAGTGATGTTGCGAAGTGGGAGGATTCTGAAAGAGATGCCGGGTTGGTCAACTACTGAAGGAGAGCTAGGACCCGAAATATGGGAACCTTTGAGGGAGACTGAGAAGGAAGAAGTCGGAGAAATAAATCGGGAGTCTGTCGCAAGAACTGAACCACCCCTTACTGTACCGTTCCCATAGCGGTTAACTAATGCAAAGAAGGATGCTGAGTTTGGTAAATTTCTAGACATGTCAGATCTACAGTAAATTACCCGATACTTGGCTTAAAGCGCACCGTGCCCCAATTCTCAAGATTCATGAAAGATATTCTGGCGCATCGTAGGAAGGTTGCAAAGTCTGAAACAGTGACCCTCATGGAGGAATCAAGCGCTTATCTCCGAAACGAGACCACTCATAAACTAAAAGATTTGGGGAGCTTTTATATTCCATGTTATATAGGGACGACACTGATTAGCAAAGCCTTCTGTGACTTAGGCGCAAGTGTGAGCCTTATGCCCTATACCTTATGCAAAAATCTAGGGTTAGGAAATTTAAAATTCACTACTATGACACTATAACTGGCTGACCACACATACCGATACCCACTACGGATTTTAGAAGATGTTCTTGTAAAGGTGGGAAACTTTACACTGCCAATTGACTTTGTGGTCATGGAAGTGGAAGAGGATCCAAAGATACCTGTCATCCTTAGGCGACCATTTATAGCAATTGTCGGAATGGTCATTGATGTAAGGAATCACAAGCTAACCCTAAAAGTGGGAGAGGATAAGATGGAATTTGAGCCTGTTGGAATGGGAAGTCACGGACCTATGTCAGGGAAGTACGTGATTCCAGCTAGATCTAAGGAGGAAACCGTATATGAAGATTTCAAGACGGATGAATGGAGGTTCACAGAGCCTCCAAAGCTAAGTTGATAATGGAGTGTGGTCGAGCTAAACGACCTTAAACAAAGTGATTCTTGGGAGGCAACCCAAGTTTAGTTTTTAGGTTTTCTTTTGATTGTATTGCATGCATTTAGTTAGTTTGAACTTTGATTTCCATTTCATTTAGCATTAGGACCAAAAAAGAACTTTGCTAGGTAAAAATAAAATCAATTTTTAGCTTAAACGGTGAAGCGTGTGAGAAAATTCGGACTGTTGTGCACAAAAAGAGAGAAAAAGAGGACACACAGCCTGGCTGTGTGTTTTCCCACAACCGTGCCCGACTAACCCAAGGCGCACACGACTTTGCTGTGTGTTTTCACACGGTCGTGGTGCGCAGGGTTAAGTAGGGCATGCCGTGTGGATCCTTCGTCCCCACCACCTAGAAGCCTTTCCAACCCTCAAGGAAGCCTAAAAGAAGTAAGGATGAGGAGGATCAAGCAAGTGGCATCTCGATCCGGTGCATCGGAGCGACGAGCAAGGAGAACCGATGTCCCTCAAGCTCCGGAGGAGGGTAACACTCTTCCAACCCTTCTTTTTCACAACAATGAGCATAGGGATAGATATAAACTGCTTTCTACTCATAAACTCACTACAACTAGGTATCTTGATGAAGATTTGCTAGAGTCATTGGGGTTGTTGGGTGACATTCAAGCCCTATTTGAAAAAATGGAGTGGGAAGAGATAATGGGAATAAGACACTCAACCTACCCTAGGATAGTTTTAGAATTTTTGAGTTCCTTAGAAGTGGAAATTTTAACGGGTAGAGAGAGCGAAGAGGGTAGGATTACCTTTAGGATATTTAACTTTGAGCATGAACGAACACTTCACCAATGGAATTCATGCTTTGGCTTGCTGAGTGGAGGAGGGGGGGGGGGGGGGGGGAAGAACCCCTATTGGGTTTAACTCTTGGATCTTTTGGACTGAATTGATGGGAGACCACGCTAACGACCCTTCTAGGGCTAAATCATCACGCCTCCAAAATCCCATTTTCGGATACCTCCACCGAATCATGGCAAACACTATTTTTGGTCGTGGGGAGAGTGACGGTGTAGTGAGAGCTAGCGAGCTACTTTGCTTACGGGACATGTTACAAGAAAGGAGTAGCATCGATGTAGAGTTCCATTTCATTAGACATTTAGTGAAAATGGGCAAAGCAGCAAGAGGAGAGATTAATGTGGGGGGTCTGCTTACCCACATTTGCCATAGGCTAGGGTACAACTACACTGCGCTAGATAGCATAGAGGGGAGCCCTAGGATTGACCTAGGAGTGCGTATGACCATAAAGATGATTGTAAGAGAAAGACACTTCTTATGCTTTATAAGGAAAAACTTGACGACCCTTAGGCTCCCCGACCCCGATCGTACTACCATCACCACACGCGCCGACTGACGCTTAGACCTGATAGATAAGTCCCCTCCATATGAGGGACCATCCACATTGACGCCCATCTCTCCCCCTTTGCATCACTCTCCCTCCAGTCCACACATGCATAGGAGCCCACCTAGTCTATGTCAACATGAGCCCGCACCTGCACCTGCACCACAACCTTTTTCTACTTTTGAGCAAAATGCAGGTATATCGACCTATGATATTTTGGAATTCTGATCGTGCATCGACGACATATATGTCGAGTAGAAGACGCAGAGGCAGTGATAGGAGGAGCAGAGCACCTACACGCTGACGGAGTTTCTGGGCTTCCGGGAGCACTTCCAGCGCGCCGAAGAGTTCTACGACGAGGCCCGCATCTACTTCCAGGAGGAGGCTACCCGTCGCCAGGCGGAGGCCACCTACCACCAGGAGATGCGACAGCATATGCAAGCCTAGCAGGCACAGTGGGCTAGGGAGGAGGAGTACTGAGCAGCCGCTGCATCCACTAGCTTTCAGATCGACCACATGTACATGTGACATCTGCAGCTCAGCAGCAGGTTCTCCCAGGATCCTGACATGCCGAGGCTACCAGACTTTCCACCTCATCCACCATACTAGTGGTATACTTCACTTAAGTCTGGGGACCCCAAGTTTTGTTTTATTTTGTTTCTAGCAGTAGTTTCTTTTCTTATATTTTCATTATTATTAGCATTCATTTGTTCATGAATAGGTTGTTGAGTTTCTTTCAGCACTTAGTTTTTGTTATCTGTAAAGCTGCCTCAGTAGTATTTTTTTTTTAAGTTTTCCTCATGAGTTATTTCCATGGGTAGCTTAACTTTATTTACCTCGTGGTATTTTATTTTATTTGCTCAGAATGAATGTTCTAGACTTACACTGGTTAGTTTTTTTTTTACACATACACATGACGAACTTTTTGAAAGGGAGAGTCTAATACATACTTAATTATGATTCATCTCAGTAGTCTAGTACTTTGGAATCCACAGGTGACCCTAAATTTAGCATTTTAGTTATTGGAGATGCTCGGATTTTGTAAGCCCATTCGAAAAAAATCAAAATCCCAGTGAGTTGGAAAAAAAAGAGAAGAAGAAAAGAAATAAGAAGAAAAAATTATGAGGGATAAAAAAAATAGTTGTCGTGGATGGAAATGGTTATGTGCCCCTTTGAGACCGAGTTAGGTTACTAGGGAAACACCTACCAATTTCTCTCAATACCGAGCACACCTTTGAGACTTTATGCTAGATCTAGGGAATGACCCTCGCTTTGGGGAGGTAAGTGTTGTTGGTGCAACAATGCTCCAAGCATTTATATATGTTTTGATGTTTGGATAATCATCTAAGTTAGGCAATGTTTTGTGATCTAATTGCAAATATGTTTAAGTGACAGGGAAATCCAAGGATGAAGCCTTGGTAAAAGAGAAGTCCAAGTATGATCTTGGCAAGGAAAGTCCAAGGGACGGACTTGGCAGCATAAGACCAAGCTTGTAGTCTTAGCAGCGTAAAGTCCAAAGTGAACCTTGGCAAAGGAAGACCAAGTATGATCTTGGCAAGGAAAGTCCAAGGGATGGACTTGGCAGCGTAAGACCAAGCTTGTAGTCTTGGCAGCATAAAGTCCAAGTGAACCTTGGCAAAGGAAGTCCAAAGTAAGGTCTTGGCAGCATAAGTCCAAGCTTGTAGTCTTGGCGGCGTAAAGTCCAAGCATTTGGCAACCCAAGACATGACGAAACCGAAGGAGCTCTTGGAATCAAAGCGCAAAGGATGAACAAGTTGCGGACTCAGAAGGATCCTGAAGGTGCAAGGCTTAATGAGGAGCTAGAAGGTTGAGTCTAGGTCTAGGGTGTAAAATCAAGTGTGAATTACTCATACTTGATACGATGTATCGCCGATCGTCGCGCTCGACCGAGTCGGTAAAACTCGCCATTAGTCGATCGCTTGGTCGTGGGTAGTCAATCGATGTTACGATCACCGATCGACAAGGGCAGCAATGATCGATCAAGGAGAAAATCGCCACGAATACACCCCACTGATCGCCGCTTGATCACTCGACTGATCACTCCATCAATCGACTGATGGAGGGATCAGTCGACTGATCACCTGGCCATTGGAAATTGCGGCTACGAATCTCCGCGGAGATCTCGGTTCAGAAGCTGTTGGCTTCGGCGACAGTCGACTGATGGAAAGCATCAGTCGACTGATCGAGGCCCAACGGGAAAAATAGCCCCTCTTCTATAAAAAGGGGCCTTGGGGAGCTTGGTGAAGCTAGTGCTCTCATTCCTAACTACACCCTCATGCTCACCAAGCTTTCCCAAGTGTTTTAGTAATTCAAAACCTCCTCTTCTCTAGTTCTTAATCATCCATCATTGTAAAGAAGAGGAGAGCATTGTAAGAAAGGTTTCTCCACCTTGGTTCATTCAAAGGAGAATATAGTGAAGCTTGGCTAGGACTAATCCACCTTACGGATTGCCGTGGAGTAGGAGCGTCATCTCTGAACCACGTACATCGGGTGTTAGCGTTTGGTTTCTTATTTCTTATTCGTATTCATTTTCGTATTTGTATTGCTTCCGCTAACTTACTTGTAGAAATGAAGAAAGGCTAATCACCCCCCCCTCTAGCCATTACAAGGGTCCTAACAAGTGCCTAAGAGCCAGAGACCTTAGGAAATCTATAGGATGACGACTTAACTTATCATAGAATGAGTATCCCCTAAGAAGATTCGCTTGGCACGAGCACGAGAAGCTAACTTAGTGAATTTCTAGAACATATTTATTTTGCTTTCATCTCATAGAATTTTATGTTCGTTTCATGCATATTTTACATTATGTTGCATGCATTTCCTATTTTCTGGTTCGAAGATCTGATCTGTTTACTTTTGTGTGCAGGATAATATTTTATAGGAAAAATGGTGCAATTTCAGAGAAAAAGAAGACATTTGGCAGCTGGACGCAGAAGGGAACATAGCCAGGGTGTGTGCCCACACACGGCCGTGTTCAAAAGGTGAAAACGGCCGCCATAGCTTGACACACGGCTAGGCTGTGTGTTTTCACATGGCCATGTGGCATCCTAGCAAATTGATGCGACTAGGGTTTTTCCAAATTTCGCAGTGATCCGGCATGATGTCTATATAAGGAATGCTCTGCCCAAACCCTAGGGGAGAGGCACGACGGCTGGTATGACACTCCGAAGCCCTGAAAAGCTTCGGGAACTCGCAATAGAGAGGAAGAATGCCACCGGAGGTCAAGATTCTGCACTTCAACGCCGAGGAGGAGACCTATATTGCATTGTAAATCCTATTCTTTGCATAAATTCTATTGTTTATATGGATATGATCATGCCTTGTGTTTTTTCTCTCGTATCTATGGAGTAGACTCTTTGATTCTAGGATTATAGAGTAGTTTGTGTTGAGTCGGAATATGTTAATTCAAATATCTTTTCATTCTTGAATTTATATTTTCAATTGGTGTTTTGGTTTAGATCTATAGTTATCGTTTTGGTTTTCTAGTCACTGTGCTTAGTCGATACGAGGGGTGACAACCCTTGTATCAAAGATTTAGGGGAATTAAAGAGGGACCTAATGGTTGGCCTCATCGCCGGTAATTATGGGTAGAAGGATGCGATAGAGGAGGAAACACATCTCGTTTTTGACTCGCTGCAGGGATCGATTCGGCATCCTCGTACCGACTATTCCGTCCTAAAGCCAGGGGTTGACCTGGTATGGCAGAGGTAGCTTCTGATAGACGTGAAGGCTCATCGGGGGGAGTGTATGATGTCCTTTCCACAAAACCATAACTAGAAACCTAAGCAAACCCAATTGACAACGTGTTCCGCGACACACAAATGAAACCAAAATCCTAGAATCCATCTAATGACCCATAGCGACCCTTCTTTTCCTCCGTGTGACATCGTATTGAAGTTAGGACTGCCAACAACCCTCTTAATTGCAACCTTTAGAGTCTAGTCCTGAACAATAATCCACTGAACAAATCGACACTCGAATCTCAGTCCTTGTGGGATCGATAATCTTTTTATTACTTGACGACATCCGTGCACTTGAGGCGTTGAGCGCAAGCACGCGCTTCGAGTCCTCGACGGTCTCCGTCGTGAGATTTGAGGTCGCATTTTTGTGCATCACTAAACCTAAATCTTTTAGCCACCTTCATCAGCCTCATGCCCTCAGGGTTCATCTGAGTCCTCCACGACTCCCTCATCCTTCGTGTTAGCTTTCAGGTGCTTCCATCGGCTATGTCATGCTAACCGAGTCTCCTTTGCCAAAGTTCATTTGGACTTATGCTACCAAGACTACATGCTTGGACTTTACGTGACCAAAACCTCACCCTTGGACTTTCTAATTGTCAAGCCTCAATGCTTGGACTTTCACCATCAAGACTACACACTTAAACTTACGTGACCAAGATTTCAAACTTGGACTTTCCACACCAAGACTATTCTTGGACTTTCCATTCCAAGTATCAAAACTTGAACTTCATGCCAAGACCATACTTGGACTTTCCATGTCAAGACCATTCTTGGACTTTCCATACCAAGTATCTAAACTTGGACTTCCATGCCAAGACAATGCTTGGACTTTCCATGCCAAGACCATTCTTGGACTTTGGTGTTGAAACAGTTTATTTTGTCGTGATACCATTCCCAAATTATTTGCCGAACCCCCCTAACTACACTAATGCAATATAGGAATGACTCAGATCATCTCTCAACGAACCTAATGGTTGGACGTTTATTTCTAAACAACAACAAACACTGGAGTTTTTTTAACATCTAACAACACAAATAATTGAAAGCTAACTAACACTAATTCATAACTGACAAATTGAACTATAGTTAAGCTACTAATTAAATGCAGGATTAATACCCAAATTAAACGCTAAAATCAAACATCAAAGTAAACAAGATAAATATCCAAATAAATGGATAGGTTGAAACATAAACAACCGATATCCCAACCACAACACTCGGAGAAGGGATCACCCTCTCCGGTGACGACGACAGACCGAACAACCCCCCTCTAGCGGATGGAATGAATCTGAACTAGGATTGGAAGCTGGCCTTCTACTCTGGCGGTGGATTGCGCGACTGCCAAACCATCACAACCAAGGGATGAGTATGGAAGGTGGAGCAGTCGAACCATGACCGCGGAAAGGGGAAGGACACATGGAGCAGTCGACTGTAAGCTCCTCACAGGCATGGGATCCATCATTTTTCTTAGTCGTCCGATTGAATGCCTTTTGATCATAGCCACCCATTTAAAGCTAAGGTTTAATTATTTCCTTGATTAATGCTCTGATCAAGCATTGATATGGTTTTATTTTAATCCAACGGCTCAACTGATCCCATTTGAATCCAACGTTGATCTGGTCCTCTTTTAATCTAATGACTCAGCTAATCCCATTTGAATCCTATGCTGATCTGGTCCTCTTTTAATCCAACAGTTGATCAACAAATGATGGATCAAGATCTGGATCAACGACTTCGATTGCTCCACTTAGGCCCTCTTCATGTTTCCTATAAAATCACATTCAACTCACGAAAAATAATACTGAAATTATAGGAATTCACACAATTAATCACAAATGATTCAATATGCAAAAACATATTGAATAATAGTAAATACCCCATCAAAGAGCCTAAAATGTCCAATTTCTAAGTAAAAACATCACAATCAAAATGAAGCTATCAGACTTCCTATGTCAAGTATCCAAATTTGGACTTTCTATGTCAAGTATCCAAACTTGGACTTCTCCTCGAGTCTCACTCGAGTCTGGTCAACCTTGACCTGAGATTTGATTGCTTCAACAATCTTCCTCAAATAATCTCCTCCATATGACTTTGGATATCTCAAATATTCGTTTGTCATATGGTCAAACTATATTATCAAACAATGGGCAAACTCATTGTCAAACATCAAAACCCTACTCGAGTCTAGTCAATCGTGGCCTGGGTCAATTACATAACAAATACAATATTATGGCACATGTGATTGGGTCATATAGGCAAGCGTGGGATGCTAGAGCTTTATACAAGGAATTTATTGAACGACATCAAGATATGCAGACTCAATTTTTGTAAATTTTTTGTTCTTAGAAAACAAAGTAGAGTGCAATTCAAGACAACCACACACAAAACAAAAGAGATTTTGGATTATGTTTATATAGACCTCTAGGGCCCTACCAGTGTAACATCACGTGGAGAATATATGTATTTTGTAAGTTTCATCAATGATTACTCACATAAGGTATTAGTATATTTCATACGGTATAAGTTAGAAACTTTCTCGAAGTTCAAGTTGTGAAAAGCTGAAGTAGAAAATCAGATCGGGAGAAAATTGAAGTGTTTTAGATCTGATAATGACATTGAATATACACATTCATAATTCCAAAAATTTTGTGAGCAGTATGATATCAAAAGATATTACATAGTACGTAGGATGCTACAACAAAACGGTGTGGCGGAAAGGATGAATAGGTCTCTAATCGAGAAAACTCGGTGCCTCAGCTTGAATGTTGGACTTATAAAGAACTTCTAGGCAGAGGCAGCAAACATGACGTGTTTTCTGATTAATCGATCACCAAGAGTAACACTAGATGAGAGAGTATCAGGGGAGGTATGGACTGACAACCCTGTTGATTATTGTAGTCTAAGAGATTTTGGATGTCCATCCTATACTCATGTTTCTAGTGAAGACAGGTCAAAGTTTGATGCAAAATCTATTCAATGTATTTTTATAGGATATCAGAAAGGGGTGAAAGGCTTCAAGCATTGGGATCCTAAGGCAAACAAGGTTGTGATCAGTCGGGATGTAGTGTTTGATGAGAAGGCTATGTTGCAGCGCACTCAAAGAGATGAGAAATAAGCACCATCGTATAACATCAGAAGCAAAGATGTTGTGAAAGTGGAGCTAGAAACTCATGGTATTGAGGATGATAGTTTGGAGCACATGAATCATCGGACTACATCTACATACAGACACACCATAAAATCACCTGTTAGATATGGTTTTGAAGATTTGGTTTCTTATGTACTTATCACTACTAACAAAGATCCTACTACTTTTTAGGAGGCAATTTATAACTCTAAAAAGGGCAATTGGATGGGTGTTATGGTGGAAGAGATAAAGTCTTTACATAAGAATCAAACATGGGATCTAGTGGAACTTCTGAAGGAAGGAAAGTTGTAGAATACAAATGGATATACAAGAAAAAAAGAAGCAATTTCAGAAGGAGTAGAAGGAAAGTTCAAGGCTCGACTAGTAGCAATGGATTACTTGTAGAGAAAGGGGATTGATTATTATGAGATATTTTCTCTGGTGGTCAGACATACATCTGTCAGAGCGGTATTAGCTTTGGTGGCTCATCATGATCTACAATTGGAGCAACGGGATGTGAAAACTACGTTTCTTCATGGAAACTTAGAATAACAAATTTATATGTCACAACCATAAGATTTTAGTCAATCCAGATAGGAGCATTTAATATGTAATTTGAAGAAGTCACTTTATGGATTGAAGCAATCTCCAAGACAATGATATACACATTTTGATTTATACCTGGTTTAGAACGGGTACACAAGATATGAATATGGTTGTTGCATATATGTGAAGAGCCTTAATGATGATTCACTTATCATCTTGTTACTTTATGTGGATGATATACTAATTGTTGCGAGAAGTGTGACTAAGGCCAACAAGTTGAAGAAGCTATTGAGCAAGGAGTTTGACATGAAAGATTTGAGTGTGACCAAGAAGATTCTTGGGATGGAAATCCATAGAGACAAGGGCTCTAGAAAATTATGGTTATATCAGCGCAGTTACATTAAGAAGGTGTTGGACAGATTCAATATGAATAATGCGAAATTTATGAGTACACCTCTGGTGCAATATTTCAAATCATCCATTACATAGTGTCTAAAGACTGATGATGAGATTCATGATATGTCAAGTATTCCATATGTTAGTGCAGTTAGTTGTCTGATGTATGTCATCGTTTGTACAAGGTCAGATTTGACATATGTTGTTAGTGTGGTGAGTAAGTTTCTCTCAAATCTAGGTAGATAACATTGGGATGAAGTCAAGTGTATTTTTCGATGCTTGAGAGGTACTATAGATTATGACATCATATTTAGCAGACAACGGGATGATCTTTCAGTTGTAAGATATGTTGATGCAGACTATGTAGGAGATTTGGGTGACAGGAGGTTTACTACAGGATATGTATTTACTGTGGCAGGAGGACCTATTTGTTGGAAGTCCATAATACAATCTATAGTTGCATTATCCACAACTGAGTTGGAATACATGACGGTTGTCGAGGCAGCAAAGGAAGCATTGTAAGTTACATGATTGGTCAGAGGGCTTGGTGTTTAATAAGGTGGAGTAAAGTTGAATTGTGTCGGTTAAAATGCTATATATTTGTCAAAGAATCAGGTTTATTATGTGAGAACCAAGCACATAGATGTGAGGTTTCACAAGATCAGAGAGTTGATTTCTTCCGATGAAATTCAACTTGAAGAGGTTAACACTGTGGCAAATATTGCAAATATATTGACAAAGTCAGTTGTCATAGAGAAGTTCAAGCATGAACTTGATCAATTTCTCCAATTGCTAGAGGGATCAAAGTCCGAACTCAGTTGTTCCAGGAGGTGTTATCTTCATATATTTATTTTCTTTAAAAGGGTGGATATTTGCTAAGGTGGAGATTGTTGAAGATGACACATATGAAGCTAGAAAAAATGCACAGTCAAGACACGACCATGCCAAGAGGCACGACCAGGTCATGCTACAGGTTGGAGGAAAACACATGACCGAGACGACCGTGCTAGGAGGCATGGTCGGGACCATGCTACGAGCTGGAGGAAAAATGCACAATTAAGATCGATCGTGCCAGGAGGTACGGTTGGGTCATGCTACTCACTGGAGGAAAATGCACGATCGAGACACGACCGTACCAAGAGGTTCGACCGGACTGTGTCGCTTCCTGGAGGTGGCGAGGAGTTTGGGAAAGCTAAGAAATTTATAGTATTTTAGACCTAAAATACCATGTTTGGCTAGAGATGCATATAGGATAATTGTAACCCTAAATTTATAGTTCTTTCATATTTTTCTCTTAACCGATTTTTATCCAACCACATTAAAATTTCTACTGTTCTTCTTGTTCGTTTGATTCTTTCTTTCTTTGATGTTCTACTCTCTCGTTGATTGGTGATCACATGTGCACAACAACTCTTAAGTAACGAGAGTTCGAATCTTCAATTAATAGCTGTTTGATAATTCATCGATGAATCGCGATCACCTGGATTGGTTGTTTAATTCAACAATATCGTCCAAAAATGCGAGGCGGACATGGAATGATTGAGCTCTGTCAAGCCTTATGAAACGTGATGCAAAATTGCCAATTGAATCATGGTATTTCAGGCAAAGCTAAGAAATGGACTTGTTCAACTATTCGAGGGGAGCTTTTGATCTTTCACCTTTGATCATCCATGTGAAAGAAAATGGGAACTCGAGTAAAGTCTTTAATTAACCATTTGAAGCTCCTTTTTGAAGATGATAGCGATATCATAAATTCGAGTGAAGTCTTTAATTAATTTCAACCTGTTTATGATCAAAATTTAATTATACAGACTGATTGAAAGTGACCAGGTTTACAGCCGGAGCATCGAGGACTTGTTGTGGAAACGGCGGGGGCCTTTACAATAACCAAGGACGCCGGTGGAACGATAAAGGATACAGAGTGTGCGAGAACATATCAACGCATGTAAGCTGGGATGGCATCCATACGACGGAGGTAGCTCACTGTACATGTAATCGTCAGTGGATGGCTCGATGATCTTCAGGGTTAATTTAGTTGGTAAATGCATAAAATCTGTTTATAATGAATAGAGATCAATTTTTAAAAAAATTATGATTTTGAATTATCGCACTCTTCTTTTTTTTGTACTTGTAAATTGAAATTCTGATTTATCCTCCTCTATAATAAAAATAGCAATGGAAACTATTAATTTAGTTCAATATTCGTAGGTAACTGTTTCAAAAATGTTATTACTGATAGAAACAAATGAATAAAAAATAAAAGAAATTGGCTCACATTAAAAGTTTTACAGCAATAAAATTGATTTTTTTTGTTGAAGCATAATTTTAAAATATTATAAATATGATTAGATAAGAGACTTTTTTTGTGTGTGTGCTTATAGGAGGTAGAAATCTAGGGCTTGGTTTGCCTTGAACTTAGTTAATTCGCGTGCGAATGTAATGTGCGTGCATTGAATTAATGCAGAGTTGATGAAGACAAAATTAGCTCAATTAGACTGCAAGTCTAGAACTTGATTTACTTTGAATCTTTTTGACTTTTGTGTGTGTGTGATTTCACGCGTTGAATGTCAAATTGATCGAGTCAAAAATTGCTCAGTTAAACTAACTTATGTTTTGTCATTTGTTTTTTATTCATTACCTTGAACCTAAAATATCACAATTGCTGTGTACATGGTCAAGCATTCATCAAGCTGCTCATGAATTAATAGTTGTTATTGGTGCAATCGGTCTCATATTAAGATTGACTAAGTTCAAATGAGATTTGAGTTGAGTTTCGATATTTGACAATATGACTAAAGATAAAAGATAGTAGGAGGGAGATTGTTGGTGCAATCAACTTTAGAACAAGGCCGATCAAGCTCGAGTGGCACTCGAGTTGAGTTTCGATATATAGATGACAATATGACTATGAGATAATATGAGACATCCGTAGTAATATAAAGTTTAGCGTGAAGTCAAGTAGGTCAAAATTGACTAGATATTTGATAAGAGAGGAAATTCAAGTGGGTCAAAGAAATCGAACATTTGGTAGTCAGAAGTTCAATGAGAGTTAGCAAGTGGAAAATTCAAGTGGATCAAGATTGATCAGACACTTGGTGGCTGAAAGTCTAACGAGAGTTGGCAAGGTAAAAATCTAAATGGGTCATAGAAGATCAAACACTTAGTGATGGAAAGTCCAATGAGGGAATTGTCAAATGTGAAGTCCAGAGGGGTCAAGATTGACTGAACACTTGACACGAAGAGAAAAAGTACAAGCATGTCAAGTAGGACTGGATGCTTAGTATCGGAGAAGTTCTACCAGTTCAAGGAGATTGGATGACTAAGCAAGTGAAGTCCCGATAGGTCAAGGGGTGACCGTGCTTGGTAGGTGAAGTCCTAGTAGGTCTGAAGATCGAATGACTAGGCAAGTGAAGTCCCGGTAGGGGGTGATTGCGGTTGACAAGTGAAGTCCCGACAGGTTAGAGGGATCGTGCTTGACAAGTGAAGTCTCGGTAGGTCAGAGGGCTCGTGCTTGACAAGTGAAGTCCTGGCATGTCAGAGGGACCGTGCTTGACAAATGAAGTCCTAATATGTCACGGTTGATTAAACACTAGGCAAGAGAGATTCCGACATATCAAGAGTGATCAGATGTTGGATGAGAAAAGTCCTAGTATGTTAAGACTTGATTGGGTACCAAGTGAAGTGGGAGTTTGCTTGAAATAAGACTGACTGTAGAGGTATCAATCGACCGAAGTTATTCAACAATCGACTAATATATCGATGCTCAATAAGGTGCTCGGGTGAGTGAAAAATCCCAAGCGCGGGCGAGTGGTGCTCGGGTAGTTGATTGAGGCTCTTGCCCAGTTGACTAATAAGGTGCTCGGGCAATGAGAAAGCTACAATGCTCGGAGTGCTCGAGCATTGGGAGTTGAGTGCTTGAGCGATATAGAATTCGACGCTCGGGACTCGGGTGCATGGGATGGTGCTCGACATGCACAAGTGCTCAGCGAGCGACACTCAGAAAGTACATTCTTAGGATGAGGAATGGAGCTCGGTGCTCGAACAGTCGATTGTTATGAATGGGCAATCGACTGACTGAAGGGAAGAGTTAGAAACTAAAGTGCTCGGACAGTCGCAATGCTAGGGATAGGAAATTGGATACTTGAAAAGGCTACGACACAATAGTCGACTATTGTGGTGAAGCAATCGACTTACTATTGTGAAAAGCACATAGAAAGTCTCTGAATTGACTGACCAGTCAACTGGTGGCTCAGTAGTCGACTGGTGTCAAAGATTAGTGTAGGGACCGATATGTCTGCTAGAGGGGGGATGAATAGCAGTTCTTGATTTTATGCTTGATTTGATCACTCAATTGAGTGCTTGTCTACAATAAGTTAGTGCCTATCGAAATATACTGTAGGATTGAAAAGCGCACTAGAGGGGGGGGAGGGTGAATAGCGAGCGATAAATTTTCTTTTCGTTCGTAGAAAAACTTGAGTATTGCAGCGGAAAAGTAAATGACACAAGTTTCTTTTTACTTGGTTTACAATCAAACGGTTGTTAATCCAAAGCCCTTGCGATCCTAAACCTTGTATGGAGGGCAAAGCACTAACTAAGTCTCCTCCTCGTTGGATGAAGGAGACAACGATTACAAACCAAAGAAAACTCAAGGTAGAGAGACAATCCCACCTCTCCTCGTTACGATCAAAAGCTCGATAAAGACAACTTTAATATAATGAAATGAAATGACAACAACTAAACAATACCGACGACTAATAGAAGTTGAGGTTGAGGTCATGTCATTGGCGTCGCGATAACATTTCAGCATCGTAGCGTTGTCTAGACCTTCGGCATTGTGGGATCACTTTGTAAGCACTTGAGATGACCTAAAGGGGTGAAACTCCCCTTCTTTTATATCCTTGGAAGCCCCCAACATTCAGTTCTAGCTCATGGTAAAAGAACCTCATCTCCCCAAGATAAGTGGATCTTATCTTGACTCTCCTCGAAGTGGACAATTGACTGGTGACGATCACGCCCTTAGCAATTCAAGCTCGATGCCCGATGATCGCTACAAGCCAAAGAATCATGTAGCTAGGGTTCTCGATTACACTAAAGAGTTAGTTTGAATTAAAAACAATATAAGTGAATTCGATGACCACTTATCATCCGATCTCGACTTAGACCTTCCAGAGGAAGTCTTAGTCGGATCACCGCCTAAGGATGTCCTCGTATAGAGGACCCGACCTTACATTTACATACACACGAGCTTACCTTAGGTCCTTTGTGTAGGATCGAGTAGACCGAGAGAGGGGGGTGAATCTCAGTATTTTATTAATTTTTCTAAACAGAATATGCAGTGGAAATTAAACAAGTTAGACAAAGCAATTTACTTGGTTCATAACCCTAATTGAGTTGCTACTCCAAGGCCCGTAGCTCTCCCGCAAGCTACCTCGATGGACAATTCACTAAATACCCTCCGACTCGAGAACTCTCGACTTCGGAGGGTTTCACTTTTTACAAATGATGAAGAAGGGTAACACACTACCCACTATTCTTAAAATTAAGTACAGAAGTGAAATGATAAATTAAAATGAAATACAAGACTTTATACCGACACTTAAATGAATCAAAAGATAGTTGCAGAGTGTCAGAAGATCACCTTGTTGTGGAAGGCGAATTTTCGTAGATGAGCAGAAATTTCAGCAGCACTTCGACGTAGATTTGATTGATAACTCGGATCTGGTTGAGCATTGGTAATATAGACCTTTTCCAGTCGACTGGAATAACTTCCAGTCGACTCCACATCAGCCCGCCGATATGTAATTTCTGGTCTTCCAGTCGACTAAAAACTTCTCCAGTCGACTACACATCACCCGACTCTGCATCGAGAATTTTTGCTCTCCAGTCGACTAAAAACTCTCCAGTCGACTGGAACTCCTTCCATTTGCGTTGCTGAATCTCTGACGATCACCAGCTCAAAACTGCCAACTGGGTATTCTAGTCGACTGGATTCTAGTCGACTGAATTCCAGTTGACTGAAAATCTATAAAACTAGATTATCACAATATATAATATGATATGAATTGACAATAGTAATACTGCCCGATCTCGACTACTAAGTCCCATGCGGACTTTCCATCGGATCAACGCCTGGCTTTGTCCCCCTACAGAGGACTCGACCTCACCTCTTCACTCGAGGCTTACCTGTCGACTACCTGCCGGACTTACCACTCTTGACATCCGATCTGACCCACTAGGGCTTCAACCAACTGTCCGGTCTGCCTGACCCAGTTGGACTTTTTGTCGATTGTTCGATCTCTTGACCCAATCGGTCTTCATGCCAAATGTCCGGTCCACGCGACCCATCTGGACTTCATGCCTGGTGTCCGGTCCTCCTGATCTGTCAAGATATATACCTAGTATCTGGTCAACACGACCTACTAGGACTTCCTGTTAACCCTGCATACTTAACACTTATATTATATTACAAGCAAATCCTAACTCTTAACTGTGGTTCATACATCAAAACTAAGGAGTGATGCTTACTGCATTAATAATCTCTCTCTTTTTGATGTATGACAACACATCAATTAAAGTTAGGAGAATCAAATACCAATCTCCATATTTTGACATATATAAGAAATGAACTAACAACTTTTGTCATGTATAAATTTAACCATGTATGAGATGCATAGGTCCTTATCAAATTTTTGCATCCTCTTAACTTTATATCTCCTTTAAAGTTTATAATTTTATATCTCTTCTCTCCCCCTTTGGCATACATCAAAATAAGGATTAAGTTAAAAATACGCCAACATAATGTAGTGGAGATTTAAGGTTTCACAAACATGACAAATTATTAAACTCAAAACACCTTAATTTTATTTTAATTTTTTTTTTCAAAATTTTCAAATATTTCAAAAACTCTCCCTGAATTATTCAATTTTTTTTTAATTTTAAATTTTTCAAAAACTCTCCCTAAATAATTCAAAATTTTTAAGATTTTTAATTTTTCAAAAACTCCCCCTGAATAAAAATTGATTTTCAAAAATTTTAAAAAATTTCAAACTTATTAAATTTCAAAATTTTCAAAACTCCCCCTGAATAACAATTGATTTTCAAAATTTTAAAAAATTTCAAACTTATTAAATTTCAAAATTTTCAAAACTCCCCCTGAATAACAATTGATTTTCAAAATTTTAAAAAATTTCAAACTTATTAAATTTCAAAATTTTCAAAACTCCCTCTGAATAACAATTGATTTTAAAAATTTTAAAATTTTTACAAACTTATTAAATTTCAAAATTTTCAAAATTCCCCCTGAATAAAAATTGATTTTTCAAAAATTTTAAAGAATTTTCAACTTTTAAAATTTTCAAAACTCCCACTTAATAATAACTTATTTTCAAAATTTCTAACTCTCTCCCTGAATAAATGCTTTAAAATATTTAATTGTTTTGTCCCCATACATCAAAACCTAAGTAGAATTTTTATGTATTTTAAACTTGAAAATATTTAAGCTTTTTAAAGAACATGCAAGCCTAAGTTTTTCTCCCCCTTAATTAGCATTTTGAAACTCCTTCTTAATTAAATCTTGAAGTTTTCAAAAAGATAGTTTCTTAGCTAGATTTAAATTTTTCTGTTTCCCCCTTAAGAATATTTCTTATCCAATTCCAACATAATTTTAGAAAAGATTTTAAAAAATTCATAATTTAGCAAAATATTTTAGGTTCCCCCTAGGCTCTTGATCTCCCCTTAAAGTTAGAGTGTTTGAAACACATTTATGACTTCTCCAATTTAAAATAAACTTGAAACTATTTTCTCCCTCTTAATTTAAATTTTGAATAAAGCGAATTATTTTGAATTGATTTTGGATTAATTGTGTTAATTTGATTGTATTTGAGTTGATTAAATATTTAAGTTGAATTGATTAGATGGTTTGGATTGATAAGATTAGTTAGGTTATTTAAGTTTGTTGGTATAATCGACCCAGGTCACGATTGACCGGACTCGAGTTTGACTCGAACGATATTTTGATGTTCGACAAAAACATATGATAATGTGATTGTCATGGTAAAATCCAAGTCATGGGTACTTGGCATGGAAAGTCCAAGTGGGACACTTGGCATTGGGAAAGTCCAAGTCTTGAGTACTTGTCATGTAAAGTCCAAGCATGGGTCTTGGCAAGGAATAGTCCAAGCATGAGTCTTGGCATGGAAAGTCCAACATGGGTTGGCAAGGGAAAGTCCAAGCTTAAGTCTTGGCATTTGGAAAGTCTAAGGGGAATATTGGCGGCGTAAAGTCCAAGCGGGAGTCTTGGCAACTTAAGTCCAATGGTTAGTGGCGTAAAGTCCAAGTAGGAGTCTTGACAGCATAAGCTCAATGTGCCTTGGCGGTGTAGACACCGTTAGCATGACAATAGCCGATGGAAGCACATGAAGGCTAGCGTATGGATGAATAAGTCATGGATGACTTGGAGGGATCCAATAGGCGTGAGGCTGATGAAGGTGGCTAGAAGGCTTAGGTCTAGGCTAAGGGTGGTCTAGCAAGTATGGGGACACCATACTTGGGTTAAAACCTAATGTTTGAGGTGTGTCAATCGACTGAGACCATGGGTAAGTCAACTGGTGTGAGTCAATTGGAGTTTGACTGCTGGAATTGGCCTAGCAGTCGACTGCCAGCTTTGGGTAGTCGACTGATGGCCTTAGCAGTCGACTGATCTCCAGATCAGTCAACTGCTCGATGGGATGTCGAGCACAGAGTGCTCTTCAGTCGAGTGATCAGCGCAAGCACTCGACTGATGGTGTATCCGTTGGACTTATTCGACGTGTTTCATATCGTTGTGAGACAACGACTACAGGAGCAGTCGACTGATGGTCTCGATCAGTTGACTACTAAGCGAAATCCAGCCCAAGGAGCAACTTTAAAGGGAGCTTGTGGAGGGAGGATTCACTACCGATTCTTGGACGTATTTAGGGCGATTTGCTGTTGCAAATCAGGGTCTCCAAGTGCAATTCAAGCAACCAAAGATCAAGCAATCAAAAGATCAATTGTAAAGTGTTTTTCCTTTACTTGTAGCATATTTCATATTTTTATTTGCTTGTATCTATTTGTTTATTGTTGTAAACAATTGTAAGAGGTTTCTCCACCTATGGATTGTTCTGAGAAGGAGTTTATTGGATTAGTGGTGTGTGGTCGCATCGCTAGAGCTCATTTGAGCTCGATCCGTGGAGTAAGAACCATTCGGTTCCGAACCACATTACATCGATTGTCATGCATATTGTGATTATATATTTGTATTGTATTTTCCATATTTCGTTGCATACTAACAATCATAGGCAAGCACGATCGAATTCCTCCATCGACGACGAACGAGCTATTCACCCCCTCTAGCGGTCACGAGATCCTCTACAAAGTTTAATTGTTTAGTTAAGTTGTTAAGTTTAGTTGTTTAGTTAAGTTGTTAAGTTTAATTAAGTTATTGTTAAATTTAATTAAGTTGTTGTTAAGTTTAATTACGTTGTTATTAAGTTTAATTAAGTTATTGTTAAGTTTAATTATGTTGTGTTTAAGTTTAATTAAGTTGTTGTTGAGTTGTTTTTTAGTTTATTTAAGTTGTTGTTAAGTTTAATTAAGTTAGGTCATCATGTTTAATTAAGTTATTGTTAAGTTTAATTATGTTGTTGTTAAGGTAAATTAATTAAGGTTATTAGGTTGAGTTAAACTTAATTAATATCTTAATCATCTCACCCAAACTAGGTTTTCAATACACTTATTCCTATGAGTTTTGTGAGATGAGGATTTCTTTTATCTTAATTAAATTTAATGAGCAATTTCAAAGTGTTTAAACTTGTGTTAGATTCATTCTTGGTTTGAGCTAGTCAAGTAGGTTTTTCCAATATTGACTTCCAGGTCGTGGCGAGGCACGTGTCCTTCTTGGTTATCAGAGCAATGACCACTTTCTAGACAAAGTCAATAAAGGAATCAAGTACTTGATTCACTTTAGACTAAGTCTTGGTCTAACTAGTTAAAGGCTTAGTGAGTTAGCTTCGGTCAGTTCCACTCGACTTAGTGCACCAGGTCGTGGCGAGGCACATGATCTTCTTGGATATCGGAGCAACGACCACTTCCTAGACTTGCACTTCGAAGAGCTTCTCTAACTTACTATTAGTTCACTTATCTTAGTACTAGGTTGTTCAAGTTTAAACTACTTTGTTTCCTATCTAGTCCATTCTAAATTAAGCAAATAAAGTAAATTAAAGCATGCAAGTGTTTTATCTAATTAAGGAAACAATCAATGTGTTAACTCCCCCTGCATAGTAGCTTTGTTGGGTCTTATTCACTAAGTAAACTTGTTCTTTGGGAATCCAAAATTGGTTTGGTCCAACTTGATTGACTAAGCTAGTCTTAGGAACTCAAGCTTGGACTCGACCCTTAGCATTTCTATTAAACAATGACATGTATGATCTATATGTGTCCTTAGCCTTGTATCCGAGTCCAGACTTGTTGTACACAACTCGTTGAGACCCAAGCATCATATTGAGATACCTGGATCCCGACATGAACTTTTCCAACAATCCGGTGAGATCTTCTACTTGCCTTTTTAGGATAGAGTTCTCTTTCTCAAGCTTTGCAACTCGAGTTGAGTCTCTATTAATTTGGCAAGTCGAAGTCTTCAAGTTGACTTGCTCCTTAAGTACTTGAACTTCCTCAAGAAGCGAGTCGACTCGATTCTTGGACTTGGCTAATTTCCTACCTAGGTATGCAATTATGTTATACAATTTATCTTCTAGGAAAGAGATTACCTCGTCAGAACCTTCAGAAACGGATGCGGAACCGTGGCTTCTCTCGGACTCAGACTCGGATTCAGACTTGGAGTTTGTCTCATCTTCGGACTCGTCCGCTGCCACGAGTGCTACGAAGCAATTTGTTGATATTTCCACGTCCGACTCTTCCGACGATGACTTGTCCAATTTCGCCTTAGATTCTTTCTTCCTTTTCCTCTTTCTTGATTTGGATTTCTTTCTTTTTGTGTTCGTTCCTGCCATCAAAACTAGACCATCCTCGGGTTGACTCAAGTTAGCTTATTCATGTAATAAAATTAATTTATCCAATAATTCTTTAGCATTTTTGACTAACCCGATTTGACTTAGCTCTTTATTTGTGAGTCCACATTGCAAGATGGTTAAAGCCTTATAATCAACTTGTGTCTTTTTCCTAAAGTTTGCGGTCCATTTCTCTGTATCTAACAACTCACCCAAGTTGTCTACTAGAGTTATGAACCCTTTCCTAATCGAGAACCAGACCTCTAGGATGATTTTCAAAAAACACTCCATTCACTCTTCCAAGAAGGAAAATTCTCTCCGTTAAAGAGAGGAGGGCGAACGGTGCTTAGACCCCCTAAATGTGACATTTCTATTTAAATTAACTAAAATTAAGAAGTATTCCTACTTGCAATAATTAAGAATTATTTAAATGGTAAATGTTAATGAAATTTATTCTAAGTAAAGATTATTAAAAAATTAAACTAATTGTAGCAAATAAAAAATAACCTAATGCAGAAAAATATTTTGGAAATTTTCTAAATGAAAAAAATATTTTGGCAATTTTTAAATGCTGAAAAATATTATGGTAATGTTTTAAATGCTGAAAAAAAATATTATTGTAATTTTTTAAATGCTGAAAAAATATTATGATAATTTTTTAAATGCTGAAAAAAATATTATGGTAATTTTTTAAATGCAAAAATTATATTAATGATTTTTTAAATACAAAAAATAATTTTTAACAAAAAATGATTTTAAATATAGAAAATAATTTTTAAATACAAAAAATTTATTTAATTAATTAAATGTGTAGAAAATTAATTTAATTTACTAAATGTATAGAAAATTAATTTAATTAATTAAATGTGCAGAAAATTAACTTAATTTACTAAGTGTGTAGAAAATTAATTTAATTAATTAAATGTGTAGAAAATTAATTTAATTTACTAAGTGAGAAAAATTAATTAAAATTATTCTAAGCAAGGAAAAGTAATTAAAATTATTTTAATACAAGAGAAATTAATTAAAATTATTCTAATGCAAGAAAAATTAATTAAAATTGTTCTAACGTAAGAAAAATTAATTAAAATTATTTTAAGCAAGAAAAATTAATTTAAAATTATTCTAATTTAATCTAAGGATCAACGATGGTGGTTGCACTAATTCGGAGCGCCCCCGTTCTGATATTAATTGTAGAATCGAGTAGAACGAGAGAGGGGGTGAATCTCGGTATTTTATTAATTTTTTTAAACAAAATATGTAGCGGAAATTAAACAAGTCAGACAAAATAATTTACTTGGTTCACAACTCTAACTGGGTTGCTACTCCAAGGCTCGTAGCTCTCCCGCGAGCTACCTCGATGGGTAATTCACTAAATACCCTTCAACTCGAGAACTCTCGACTTTGGAGAGTTTCGCTTTTTACAAATGATGAAGAAGGGTAACACACTACCCACTCTTTTTAAAATTAAGTGCAGAAGCAAAATAATAAATTAAAATGAAATACAAGACTTTATACCGATACTTAAATGGATCAAAAGGTAGTTGCAGAGTGTCGGAAGATTACCTTGTTGTGGAAGGAGAATTTTCGTGGATGAGCAGAAATTTCAGCAACACTTCGACGTAGATTTGATTCATAACTCGGATCCGGTTAAGCATTGGTAATATAGACCTTTTCTAGTGGACTGGAATGACTTCCAGTCGACTCCACATCAAATCGTCGATATGGAATTTCTAGTCTTCCAATCGACTGAAACTTCTCCAGTCGACTCCACGTCACCCGGCTCTGCATCGGGAATTTTTGCTCTCCAGTCGACTAAAAAATCTCCAGTCGACTAGAACTCATTCCATTTGCGCTACTGAATCTCTGACGATCACAAGCTCAAAACTGCCAACTGGGTATTCCAGTCGACTGGATTCTAGTTGACTGAATTCCAATCGACTGAAAACCTGCAAAACTAGATTATCACAATATACAATATAATATGAATTGGCAGTAGTAATACTGTCCGATCTCGACTACTAAGTCCCACAAGGACTTTTCGTCGGATCGACGCCTAGCTTTGTCTCCCTACAGAGGACTCGACCTCACCTCTTCACTCGAGGCTTATGATGCACACAAATGCGACCTCAAATCTCGTGACGGAGACCGTCGAGGACTCGAAGTGCACGCTCGCGCTCAATGCTCGCAAGTGTATGAATGTCATCAAGTAATAAAGAATATCGATCCCACAGGGACTGAGATTTCGAGTATCGGTTTGTCCAGTGGATGTGTTGTTGTTCAGATTAGTAACTTGAGGGTTCACGAATGAGAGGTCGTCGGTGGTCCGAACTCAGTACGGTATCACACGGAAGAAGAGAAAGGGTTGCTATGAGGATTTGAATGGGATTCTAGGACTTTGATTTGGTTTGTGTGTCACAGAACATGTTATCAATCGAATGTATCCAGATTTTCTAGCTAGGGTTTTGTAGAAAGGACATCATACACTATGGTATGAGGATGCCGAATTGATCCCTGCAACGAGCCGAAAACGAGACATGTTACCAACTCTATCGCATTCTTCTATCCACAGTTGCAGGCGATGAAGCCAACCTCTAGGTTCCTCCTAATATCCCCTAAATCTTAGATACCAGAACTGTCACTCCTCGTATCGTCGACGCATAGAAGATAGAAAACCAAAACACAAAGCTATAGATCTAAACAATCATTCAACTGCAAATATGATTTCAAGAACGGAAACATATTTGAAATAGCAATGTTCTACTAAACATAAACTACTCCATAATCCTAGAATTGGAAAATCTACTCCATGAATATGATAAGAGAGTCACAATACATTATAGAATTCATGAGTATAATGATAAATGTGCAAGAAATATGAATTATAATGTAATTGCAGCTCTTCCCTCTGGTGTTGTGGTGCAGATCTTGATCCTCGAGCAACTCTCTCCTTCCCCGATGCGAGTTCCTGAAGCTTTTTAGGGCTTCAGAGTGTCGTGCCGGTCGGCGTGCCTCCCTCTAGGGTTTGGGACATAGCTTTCCTTATATAGACATCACGCCGGATCGCTGCGAAATCTGGGAAAAACCCTGGTTGAGTCAAATCGCTTGGCCGCCGCATAACCGTGTGAAAACACATGACCTAGCTGTGTGTCAGGCTGTGGCAGCCATTTTTGTCCCTTGAACAATGTCGTGTGTAGACACACTCCTTGGTCGTGTTCCCTTATGCATCCAGCTACCAAATGTCTTCTTTTTGCTCCGAAAGTGCGCCGTTATCCCCACAAAATGCTATCCTGCACATAAAAGTATACAGAGCAGATCTTCGAACTAGAAAACAGGAAATACATGGAAAACAAAGTAAAATATGCATGAAACCAACATAAAATGAGATGAGATGTGAGAAAAAACTACTCCTAAAACCCTATATATTTTGCTTACATCAATTCTCCCAGACTTAGATCTTTGCTTGTCCTCAAGCAAACCTCAGTGCTATGAAATTCTAAAAATGTATTGTTCCATACTTAGCATGTTAACTAGATTTATCAAGTGGTATTTGCAATCAAAGAAAAATAGATATGTTCTAGAAATTCACTAAGTTAGCTCCTTGTGCTTGTGCTAAGCGAATCTTCTTAGGGGATACTCATTCCATGGTGAGTTAAGTCGTCATCCTATATCTTTTCTAAGGTCTCCGGCTCTTACGCACTTACCTGCCCAAAGAGAGGGTCGTTC
Organism: Wurfbainia villosa; assembly: GCA_025175895.1. Lineage (NCBI taxonomy): Eukaryota > Viridiplantae > Streptophyta > Magnoliopsida > Zingiberales > Zingiberaceae > Wurfbainia > Wurfbainia villosa. The sequence goes on from CM045992.1 coordinate 4,550,863, forward strand.
CCTAGATCTAGCACAAAGTATCAAAGGTGTGTTCGGTACTGAGAGAAATTAATAGGTGTTTCCCCAGTAATCTAACTCGGTCTCAAAGGGGCACCTAAACATTTCCACCCACGATAACTATTTTTTTTATCCATAATAATCTCTTTTTCTTCTTTCTTTTCTTTTTCATTTCTTTTTTTCTCTCTTTCTCTCTTTCTTTTTTTTTTCTTTTCTCTCTTTTATTTCTCGGCTCACTGGGATTTTGATTTTTTCAAATGGGCTTATACAATCCGAGCATCTCCAGTAACTAAAATGATAAACTTAGGGTCACTTGTGGATTCCAAAGTACTAGACTACTGAGATAAATCATAACTAGGTATGTACTAGACTCTCCCTTTCAGAATGGTCGACATGTGTAGGTGTAAAAATAAAAGTTAACCAGTGTAAGTATAGAATATTCATTAGAGCAAATAAAATAAAATACCATGATAAAAATAAAGTTAAGCTACCTATGGGAACAACTCATGAAAGTAACTTTAAAAATACTACTGAGGCAGCTTAAAGATAGCCAAAACTAAGTGCAGGAAGAAACTAAACACACTATGCATGAATAAATGAATGCTAACTAAAATGCAAACATTAGGAAAGAAATCACTGCTAGAAATAAAACAAAACTTGGGATTCCTGTTAGTGTAATCAACCCGTGATATAGTTTTGATGTGTGTGACAAAGGGTTTAAGTTAGGATGATTGGATTTGATATGTGCGTTGGAGTCTTGCAGGACTTAGTAATTCGTACATGAAGCTTAGGCGGGTTCACCACTCACAATCTCGTGCTTGAGTCAGAGAAGGAGTATTGCAGAGCCGTGCGCTTGATGCTGCCGAGGGACCGCCTGACGAGATGACTTGAAGCGAAGCCAAGGAAGCAGACTTCGAAGGCAAGAGATGCGAAGGAGCATTGTAGAGTCGTGTGCTTGATGCTGCCGAGGGACGTGGCCGCGAACGAAGAGAGCTTCGACGAGGGACTTCGAGTGAGATGAGAGAATGAGTGAAATGTAAGTAGCTCATTAGGTGAACTTGGCTGAATGGATAAGTGTCGAATGAGATTTCCCAACATCAGTCGACTGCCATGAAATGCCAATCGACTGCTCTGAGTCGAACGGAGTTTGACTGGTGTTCAACTGATGGGTGTTTGACCTAGCAGTAGACTGCCATGGAATGGCAGTCGACTGCCAGACCATCAGTCGATTGCTAAGGGTGGCAGTCGACTGATGAAGGTGTTGGGTTTCCGGCACCGCGGCGTGTGTGTGTTCGATCATGTTTCGTAAACATGAGCACAGCGGAAGCAATAAAAATAATAAATACTCCTATTTATTACAACACACACAACACACGCATGCTATTACAACAAGTGTAGACATAACCGTAAATTAAAATTGCGATAAAAGGAAATTAAACTACGTTATACCTTCCGTATGACGTGTAGCGGGAACGGCATCAACCGGAACGATCCTCGTAAGAATCGTCTCTATCCGTATCCACGCCGAGCTCCTTGGGATGACTTCGCTAAGTCACGAGCTTCGTCTTCGTACGGGTTACTAGCCTCGTGTTGAAGACGACGTGATCGAGAGATGATCACGATCCGAATCCAAATTCGGATCCAAAACGAGTTCTCAAAACTCGCTTCTCCGGAGAGGTATTCGTCAACCGTTTGACGAATCCTTCGTCCTCCACCTCAGAGGATTACCGGAGATCAAATCCCCGGTATGTTAGCCGCTGTCGGAGCACTAACCGTCGTCCAAACGACGCTCCGACGAGAGGAGAAGAAGCTGTCCAGAAAAACTGGACAGCTTGGTGGAGGAGATAGGCGCCGGCCAACAAAGGAAGCCAAGTGCTTACCTTGATGCCAAACCTAAGGAGGATCGCCGGAACTCTTCCGGCAGCAGCTCGACGCCGGCGAGGAGGAAGGAAGCCGCCTTCTGGACGCCGGATGGAGGTGCTATGGGCTGGGCGGCAACACAAGCTGGGCGGCAACTTTGTGTTGGGCGGCTAGGGTTTGGATGATTGGATTAGTTAGGGTTTAACAATCCCTTAAGCCCACTTTTATAGAGAACTAATTCTCTTAATGGTTAATGGATCATATCCATAAAGCCCGTTAACCCGCTCCATTAAGATAAGTTAAAATAAACCAAACCATGATGGTTTATTTTAAGTTAAAACAAACCGAACCAACCTTTGGTTCATTCGTTTAATATAAACCAAACCCTTTGGTTTATTCTCATCCATTGGATTAGGACCAAACCATTTTGGTCCATCCATTATGTCTTCATAAGACACTGCCCATCCACGCTTCCATTGCGACTGAAACAATTTCATGCTCGCTTTATGTTTGGTCCAACCAAACATAGTTTCTCTCGGTCTGAGAATCCCATTCTCAAGCTCGTTTTTAAATCCTTTGGATTACACTCGTTGTGCGTGTGACCAAATAGGTTCTCGGTTTATGTTGGCCGTCTATAATTAACCATTAATTATAGAACGATCATGAGTGGCACCTAGTAGTACATCATGATCCCCAATTAACCAAAAGATCAACAGTTGATCGAACTATTTCAAACCCTTCAAGAGCTCGAATGAATCGTGCCCCATTCCCTTCACTCATCTTATACCCACTTGGTTCAGGACATGGTCTATTGTGTCAGTCCCCACTAGGCTGACTACGTCACACCTAGCCCAAGTATCATTTCCTCGCCCTACGGATTCTAGTTACTCCACATGTATCGAAGAGTACCTTACTCTAAACATGTAATGCTTTGGCCAAAGACTTTAGTAACAATCCGACGAGAGGCCATGGGTATACATCTCCTCGCAAGGAGTGGTGAATCCTTTATAGGCTATTCAAACACCTTCGATCACTTCGACTTATACCCAATCATCCGGTCCACATCTCCTGAGATATTTGCTTAAGATGTCAAAGCATAAGTCTCCATGATCAAGATGACTTGAATACCGCAAGTCAAAGGAACATCGCACTTAATCCACAGTAAGAACTTCATTGACATATCTATATATGCAGAGAACCATATGAAGTCTTACGGCTGGTCACTCCAATGAACTAGTTACCATAACTAGCATCCACGATTAACTCAGGACATCACTATGTCTCCAGCCAGTGAGAATCAGCTGCTTGGATACACCAAGGAGTATACCTCGTGCTAGTCTCGACAGAATTGATGGTGTCCAAATCCATCACTTCATCGATTAGGATAATTCGATACATCACAATTACACATGTAGAGATACTCACTAGTTGTGATCCAATCACAAATTCTCTCATGCCGTGAATCGACGTGACATTCAAGAAATGAGTTTAAGATCCAATCAAATACATAAAACATGTATACTCAAATAGTGAATCTTCATTTATCATATAAATGGTTCATACATAAGGCATTGCCTTAGGACATCTCTCATATATTACTAATGACTTCCACTGCCTAATGCCAATCGCTACAGATCCAATACCATAAGCACTAACATGACCTCAAACTTACTTTGAGGTAATGCTTTAGTCAAAGGATCCGCTAAGTTCCTTTCAAAGGGGAATTTTCTCGATTTGTATTTCGCTCCTACCGATGATCTCTCCGATAAGATGATAGCGGCGGCACATGTTTGGATCATCGATGAGACCACATCAAGTTCATAGATGAACTTCGATCCAAACCGCTTCTTCGCCTAAAGTCGCAATGTATTCTCGCTAGTGGCGTAATCCGCTATAGTGTCAAGCTTGGAACCTTTCCAACTTATTGCGCCCATTCTAGGTGAATACATACCCCGTCTAAGACATGGAATCATCCTTCTCTGACTGGATCTGGCATCCGTATACCCACGTATCAACATGTACCCTTCTCCAGATATTAGGAACGTATCCTTAGTTCTTCTAAAGTACTAAAGTATCGACTTAACATACCCAATGATCCATTCCTCGATCGGATCGTATCTCGCCGTGACACTGTGAGCATACGATACATCGGGCCTCGTACATAACATATCTTACATGATAGATCCTATTGCGGTTGCTTAGGGAATCTTTCTCATGCATATCCTCTCGTCTTCTGTGCACTGACACATAGCCTTCGAAAGGTGTACCCCATGCCTGATGGGTATGAAACCTTTCTTGGATTCCGACATGCTAAACCTCTTTAGCACTCGGTCTATATATGTAGACTGCGAAAGACCAAGCAACCGTTTCGATCTATCTCTATAGATCTTAATCCCAAGATGTAGGTTGCTTCTCCTGTGTCTTTCATGGAGAATGTCTTGGATAACCAAACCTTCACTCGATCAGAAGATTGAAACATCGCTTCCTATAAGTAGTATGTCATCGACATACAATACTAGGAATACATCGCATCCCACTAGCCTTCTTGTACACACAAGGTTCGTCTGGATTTTGTGAGAAATCAAACTTTTTGATTGTCTCATCAAAACGGATATTCCAGCTCCTGGATGCTTGCTTCAATCCATAAATGGATCGTCGCAATTTGCATACCTTGGTTTTATCAACCAATGTGAAACCCTCAGGCTGTATCATATACACGTCCTCGAGCAAGTTTCCATTAACGAAAACTGTTTTCACATCCATCTGCCATATCTCATAATCATAATGAGCTGTTATGGCCAGGAGCATCCGAATGGATTTAAGCATAGCTACAGGCGAATAGGTTTCGTCATAATCAACACCTTGCTTTTGACGATATCCTTTCGCCACCAATCTAGCCTTATAGGTAATCACATTACCATCCATGTCGGTTTTCTTCTTGAAAACCCACTTGCACCCTATAGGCTTTATGCCTTCAGGTGGGTCAACCAAGTTCCAAACTTGGTTTTCGTACATGGAATCCATTTCCGACTTCATGGAACCAAGCCACTTATCCCTTTCTGAACTTGTCAGCACTTCTTCATAATTGGTAGGCTCCTCATCATCAATGAGTAACACGTCGTTCGATTCGCTTACGAGAAATCCATATCTCTCAGGAATATTGCGTGTTCTACCAGATCTACGAAGATGTGGTGTTACAATAGGTCCAGCCGATTGCTCATCACTATGAGTTGTCGGCTGTTGTGCTTCACCAGGTATCTCATTAATGTCTATTTGAGTCTCTCGAGCCTCCTCAAGCTCGACGACACTCCCACTGTTTTCTTGCAAGAGAAACTCTTTCTCTAAAAACACAGCATGCCTTGAAACAAACACCTTTTGTTCCACAGGATGATAGAATTGGTAACCCCTTGTTTCCTTAGGGTATCCAATAAATAGACATTTATCAGACTTAGCATCCAATTTGTCCGATACAGTCCGCTTCACATAAGCAGGACAACCCCATATCTTCAAGTAAGATACATGAGGTTTCTTACTATTCCATATCTCATATGGAGTAGTTGAGACTACCTTGGTAGGCATTCTGTTTAACAAGTAAACAGCTGTCTGAAGTGCATAACCCCAAAAGGACTTGGGAAGAGTTGCATGATTCATCATTGACCTGACCATGTCCAACAAGGTCCGGTTACGCCTCTCAGATACATCATTATGCTGTGGTGTATAGGGCGGAGTCCATTGAGACAATATACCATTGTCTCTTAGATAATCAAGAAACTCTTGACTCAAGTATTCACCACCTCGATCCGATCGAAGTATTTTAATACTCTTGTCATGTTGTTCCTCTACTTCATTTCTGAATTCTTTGAACCTTTCAAAGGCTTCAGACTTTGTGTTTCATCAAGAACACATACCCAAACCGTGAATGATCATCGGTGAAGGTAATGAAGTAGCTATAGCCTCCTAATGCTTGAGTTGACATAGGTCCACATACATCAGTATGTACTAGACCTAGTAACTCTCCCACTCGTTCACCTTTTCCAGTAAAAGGTAACTTAGTCATCTTGCCTTTTAAGCATGATTCGCATGTATCGTATGAATCCAATTCAAACGATTCCTGAATTGCACATTGGTGTAATTCGGACATGCATTTCTTGCTTATATGGCCAAGACGATAATGCCACATATAGGAGTCTATTTGATTATTGTTTCGAGCACGCGTGTTGCTCTCTTCGATATTGAAAATGTCACTGGATACGTCCAACGTATAAACACCATTGCTTAAAGTTCCAGTCCCATAAAGAACTCCATTCAAAGTTATGTAACAACAATTGTTACTAAAAGTCAAATGGTACCCATTTCTATTTAAACAAGAAATAGAAATGATGTTCTTTATCAACGAAGGAACATAAAAGCAATTGTCCATTCTAAGACAAGTCCCACAGGAGTTCCAACAAATACGCTCCGATGGCGAAAAGAACCGCTGCTCCATTCCCAACACGTAAATTTGACTCTCCTCGACGAGTCTTCTTCTATTCCTTAGCCCATGTATGTCATTACATATATGTGAGCCACACCCAGATCGAATACCCAAGTGTCGAGGAAATAGAATGACAATCAATAAAGAAGATTCAAGAAGATGGGGCATCCGATGCCTTATCCTTCTTCACGACTCAAGATAAATCTTGTACTTTCTTCAAGAATGGCTCTTGCCATAATGATGGCAAGTTTCCTTTGTACTAGTTCTACCTTCTTAGCCCTTCTCTTCTTTCCCTTCTGCTGTTCCTTTGACTTCCTCTTAGAACCTTTCTTCGAGGAATCAACTACACAAGATCCCCGCTCATGCTTCTAAGACTCCACACCTTCAAAGATATTGAGACTACGATGAACCTCCTAGCATCTCAGAGGTGAAGAGGAGTTTAGAGACTTCAACCTTCAATCTCACTTGCTCATCAACCAACTCACAAAGATGAAGGACTACGATATGAGCATCCATATGCTCATGCCGCTTTCAGAGCTTGGGTTCCATCGTGGCTAGCATGATGCAACTCATTTGTTCGTAATCACTCACATGTTTCTGATAGGCCAACAATTGGTCCAAAGTTGCATCGTCACTAGGACGGGCGGGAAGAGGCGCTTCGAGGACATACACAAGCTTTTCTCCTTGAGAACAATTCTCAAGTTTCTAAGCCAGTCCAAGAAGTTCGGCCCAGTCAATTTATTTGAATCCAAAATGGAACGCAAATTCAAACACATCATGATCAATATATTAACTTAGAAATACAAAACGAGCATATATGAGAAAGATGATTTTAAAATGCATCAATATACATTTATAAATCCCATTCATTTTTCGAATTTCAAAACCCCAAAATCACTTCGAGATTGTAGGTCCATCTCCGAATGGGCTGATATCCATCATAGTTATGAACAACCTTGGAGAGAGTCCAACAAGCCATTCATAACTACGACGGTAGGTATCATCTATACCGATTGCATATCACGTATATGCAACTATCACAATGTGCTATCAACTATTTGAATGTTCACACATACATCGGGTTGTTAACACATTAACAAGTATGCATCATATGCATAGCACCCAACTTCACCTCCCTTTACATCGACCTTGGAGAGAGTCCAACAAGCCGATGCTCCAGGTTAAAGCCAACCCATTAATCAGGACATAGTTTTAATATGGTTAGAGCGCATTCAACCAATTAGCCCAGCTTGGAGAGAGTCCAACAACCAAAGCTAACGATTGACCTCTGATTCTTACCATATTAGTATTAAACTATTCCATGGTTTGAACATATTCAGGTTCGAGCCGGGCTTGGAGAGAGTCCAACAACCCAAACAAGAAACAGAACTCTGGTTCTAACCATATTAATGGAAGGTGTAGGCTTTAATATTGATTAAGGGGTTTTAATGTCTCATCCTCTTTGCATGCAAATAACTATTATCTACATGGCATGGCATACATGGCATACATCTACATGTCACGACACGCATGGCATAATGTTATGCATCTAATGCAATTACATGGCATACAATTATGTCATGTCTATATTTCCTTATATGTCATAACTATTTATGGAAATAAAATATGTTTAAGATTTGATTCTCCAAATCAAATCATAATTAAATTAGGAAACAAATTTCCAAATCTAATCACATATTTTATTCATGGAATTATTTGATTAAGGAAAATCTATTTAGGAAACCAATTTCCTAAATCATTAAAACTACTTATGGAAATAAAATATTTTAAGATTTGATTTCCCAAATCAAATCATGATTAAATTAGGAAACAAATTTCCAGAATCTAATCAAATATTTTATTTATGGAAAATATAAATTTCCATAAATACTTCCAACTTTCCAAAAGTGGAAGATTTCCATAAATACTTCTAGACTTTCCAAAATTGAAAAATTTCCATAAATACTTCTAAATTTCCAAAATTAGAAAATTTCCAGAAATACATTATGACTATCGCAAAACCATTTTACGATTATGTCGAAACACAACCTGGGCTCTGATACCACTGGTGGGTTTCCGGCACCGCGGCGTGTGTGTGTTCGATCATGTTTCGTAAACATGAGCACAGCGGAAGCAATAAAAATAATAAATACTCCTATTTATTACAACACACACAACACACGCATGCTATTACAACAAGTGTAGACATAACCGTAAATTAAAATTGCGATAAAAGGAAATTAAACTACGTTATACCTTCCGTATGACGTGTAGCGGGAACGGCATCAACCGGAACGATCCTCGTAAGAATCGTCTCTATCCGTATCCACGCCGAGCTCCTCGGGATGACTTCGCTAAGTCACGAGCTTCGTCTTCGTACGGGTTACTAGCCTCGTGTTGAAGACGACGTGATCGAGAGATGATCACGATCCGAATCCAAATTCGGATCCAAAACGAGTTCTCAAAACTCGCTTCTCCGGAGAGGTATTCACAACCGCTTGACGTAATCCTTCGCCCCTCCAATTAGAGGATTACCGGAGATCAAATCCCCGGTATGTTAGCCGCTGTCGGAGCACTAACCGTCGTCCAAACGACGCTCCGACGAGAGGAGAAGAAGCTGTCCAGAAAAACTGGACAGCTTGGTGGAGGAGATAGGCGCCGGCCAACAAAGGAAGCCAAGTGCTTACCTTGATGCCAAACCTAAGGAGGATCGCCGGAACTCTTCCGGCAGCAGCTCGACGCCGGCGAGGAGGAAGGAAGCCGCCTTCTGGACGCCGGATGGAGGTGCTGTATCGGGCGGCAACACAAGCGCAACTTTGTGTGTTGGGCGCTTAGGTTTGATGATTAATTAGTTAGGGTTTAACAATCCCTTAAGCCCACTTTTATAGAGAACTAATTCTCTTAATGGTTAATTGATCATATCCATAAAGCCCGTTAACCCGCTCCATTAAGATAAGTTAAAATAAACCAAACCATGATGGTTTATTTTAAGTTAAAACGAACCGAACCAACCTTTGGTTCATTCGTTTAATATAAACCAAACCCTTTGGTTTATTCTCATCCATTGGATTAGAACCAAACCATTTTGGTCCATCCATTATGTCTTCATAAGACACGCCCATCCACGCCCATTGCGATCAAACAATTTCATGCTCGCTTATGTTTGGTCCAACCAAACATAGTTTCTCTGGTCCGAGAATCCCATTCTCAAGCTCGCTTTAAATCCTTTGGATTACACTCGCAGCGTGACCAAATAGGTTCTCGCTTTATGTTGGCCGCCTATAATTAACCATTAATTATAGAACCATCATGAGTGGCACCTAGTAGTACATCATGATCCCCAATTAACCAAAAGATCAACTTGATCCGTAACTATTTCTCAAACCCTTCAAGAGTTCGAATGAATCGCGGCCCCATTCCTTCACTCATCTTATACCCACTTGGTTCAGACATGGTCTATTGTGTCACCCCTCACTAGGTCGACTCACGCCACACCTAGCCCAAGTATCATTTCCTCGCCCCACGGATTCTAGTTACTCCACATGTATCAAGAGTACCTTACTCTAAACATGTAATGCTTTGGCCAAAGACTTTAGTAACAATCCGACGAGAGGCCATGGGTATACATCTCCTCGCAAGGAGTGGTGAATCCTTTATAGGCTATTCAAACACCTTTCGATCACTTCGACTTATACCCAATCATCCCGGGTCCACATCTCCTTAGAGATGTTTGCTTAAGATGTCAAAGCATAAGTCTCCATGATCAAGATGACTTGAATACCGCAAGTCAAAGGAACATCGTGACTTAAGCCACAAGAAGAACTTCATTGACATATCTATATATGCAGAGAACCATATGAAGTCTTACTACCGGTCACTCCAATGAACTAGTTACCATAACTAGCATCCACGATTAACTCCGACATCACTATGTCTCCACCAAAGGAGAATCACCGCTTGATACACCAAGGAGTATACTGTATACTCTATTGCACTGATGGTGTCCAAATCCATCAATTCATCGACTAGGATAATTCCGATACATCACAATTACACATGTAGAGATACTCACTAGTTGTGATCCAATCACAAATTCTCTCATGCCGTGAATCGACGTGACATTCAAGAAATGAGTTTAAGATCCAATCAAATACATAAAACATGTATACTCAAATAGTGAATCTTCATTTATCATATAAATGGTTCATACATAAGGCGATTGCCTTAGGACATCTCTCATATATTACTAATGTAATAAGCGCGGCACATAACCGTCAGAGCCGATCGACCGCTTAACTGATAGAGATCACGATCGATGGATACATACCGATCGCCAAGGGTTCTGTTGGACTACAACGGTCGGGATCTGACATGTTCAGAGGTCATTGTAGCGGCGCCATTCGACTGCCAAAGACAGCAGTCGACTGACAGCGGCTAACGGGAAGAAATCAGCCCTTTCTATAAAAAGAGAGGGTGTGGGCTTTTGGATGGCTAATGCTCATGCTCCAAACTACCATCCAAGTGCTCCACAAGTGTTAAACTCCTTCTCCTAGTTTTCTTTCACATCTATTGTAAAAGAAGGAGTGTTCTCATTGCTGTAAGGGTTTACCTCCACCTTGCATTGGCTAAAGGGGGAGACCGATATTGGATTGGTTGCGGAGTGATTCACCGGGGATGAATCGGACCGTGGATTAGCGGCGAGGCCGTAAACAACGTTATATTGTTTGTTAGCATTGTTTATCTTTGTGTTTGTTCTTAATTGTCTTTGCTTTGTATTTTCCGCTTGCGCTAACGTTTATTGTAGACGATTAAGAACGACTTCCACCGTCGATGAAAGAAGGCTATTCACCCCCCTCTAGCCGACCAACATATCGACCCTACAAGTGGTATCAGAGCCAAGTACGGACTAACCGTTACAACAAATACTACAATCAAGGATGACCGACTCCAACATTCACCCATCGAAATTTGAAGGAGAATTCTCTTGGTGGAAAAAGAGAATGGAGGTATTCTTTGAAATCGATTTCGATATTATGCTTATAATGGAAAATGATTTTGAGATGCCTAGGGATGAAGAGGGTGAACCAATAGAAAAGTCAAGGTGGACTAAAAAGCAAAGGGAGGAGCACCTTGCAAATTCAAAGGCCAAGTACCACCTCTTCAATGTGCTCCCCCAACAAGAGATCAACCGGATTGGGGAGTGCTCAAGTGCCAAGGAAATGTGGGAGAGATTAGTGGAACTTCATGAAGGCACTTCGGAGGCCAAGCTTGAAAGGAGAGACCTCCTCCGCTCCCAACTATCAAACATCAAATTAGAAAAGGGAGAAAAGGTAACATAATTACATTCTAGGTTTAAAGAAATTTTAATTGGGCTAACAAGTGTAGGAGAAAAACTTTCGAACCGGGATATGCTTATGAAAGCAATCGACGTCTTTCCCCGGTCATCGAAATGGAGTTCAATGGTGGACTCCTTCTACATGTCAAAGAACCTAGAAGTAAGCACCTTGGAGGAGTTCTTCTCAACCATGGAGCTCCACAAAACAATGCTTGAAGGGATAAATGAAGAATAAAGTATCAAGCCATCAAGAGGAGTAGCCTTGGTAGCCAACAAGGGGAAGAAGAAGAAGATAGAGACTTCCTCCTCCTCCGATGAAGCATCCTCATCATCCTCCATGAATAGCAATGAAGATGCTTATATGGTAAGGAAGGTAAGACGTGCTTTATGAAATTTAAAGTTTAACAAATCTTATGATAGGAGAAGGCACAAGAAGAAAATCATATGCTACAATTGCCAACAAGATGGACACATAAGAGATAATTGTCCCCTCTTGAACAAGAGAAAAGAAGAGAGGAAGAAGAAAGAAGAAAAGAAGAAGAAGGGGAGCAAGAAGAAGGAAGAAGAGAAGAAAGCCAAGGAGAAAGGGAAGACAAAAGCACTCAAAGCAAGGACATGGGATGATTGTTAGTTAAAGCCCTAGAACCAATCATGTGATGGTTGAATAGGGAACATTTTGTATCATATTCTATAAAGGCAAAGGATTGGTTATTATATTTACATCTTGCTTGTGCCAGCTAATTTAAATATAATAATGCCCTAGAAAAGTAGGTTCTTATCTACAGCACATCAATTGGCAGAATTGATTATGAGAGGCTGTAGAGAACACTTTCCTAAATGTTCCTAGTCGAGTATTAATATGCAAGGGCAATATTAATACATAAAGACTAGCATGTAGGTCAATTGATGACTTGATCTCACAAGTCATGGATATATGATATCGAGTTGACACATGGGTATATATTGGAGAATATATACTGAACTGACCCGCCATGAGAAAGTTTCATGGATCGTTATATGAGTGTCATAAACTTTCTCATGTGACTATTGGTATGAATAGTCCTTAGACCTGAAGTCACTACGGTTCCCTACATAAGGAGTTATGTACTTTGGTATCGTCAAACGTCACCCGTAACAGGGTGGACCATAAAGGCGATTACTGGGTATATAACAAATTGTGCGGAGGGATGTGAGTGATGTAAGATGGGATCTATCCCTCTCATATGACGAGAGTGATATCGGTGGGCCCCTTGATTGAGTAGAACTACTAAAACGCATGACCATGCTCGAATGAGTCAATATGAGATATTGAGCTCATTTGTTTGAGTTAGTTTACTCAGGGATCAAGAAACACATAGATTGATCGAGGATGACACGGTCTATGCCTCATTGATCAATCTGATATCAAGGATCATTATAGTAGTCACGGAAAGGTTATGGATCTTGACTTATCTCGTAACTTGGGTAGCAATGATGTATTGCTAGATGCCGCTCATTGCTTGTGTATCTAAAAGAGTTTAGATCCACTGCCAACGTTATGTGAGCCTATAGGGTCACACACAAAGAGCATGATAATTAGAGGAATTAGAGTATTCTAGTTTGACTAGAATAATATGGGAATAAGCTTAAGTACAAAATGGTTTTTGGACTTTAAGCTTAATGAGAATTTTAGCTAATTGATTTAATGAGATTAATTCAATATGTTACCTTATTGATTTAATAAGATTAATTCAATATGATAACATAAGCTTAATTGAATTAATAAGATTAATTCAATATGATAACATAAGCTTAATTGAATTAATAAGATTAAATCAACATGCATGAATGCCACATAAGAATGCCACATAAGCATGCCACCTAAGCATGCCACCTAAGCTAGATAAGGTGGAAGGAAACAAAATGGTTTTGTCTCCTTAAGTGGCCGGCCAAACAAATGTCCCAATGCAATGGATTGCATTGAATGGTAGGAGGTGAAAGGGTTTTTCCAACCCTATAAAAGACCATGAAGTGGCCGGCCATTCCATAGCAATTGTTGTTGTGGTTGTGGAGTTTTTGGTGTTGTGGTTGTGAGAAAGCTTGGTGGAAGCTTTAGTTGTGTGGGTTTGTGAGTGTAGGCTAGCAAGAAGAGGAGTCTTCTTCTTCATTTCTCCTTTTCCCTCTCTTCCTCTCCTTTAGGGACTTCTCTAGCAAGAAGTAAAGGAGAGCTCTTCTAGTTTTCCTTTTGTGAGACAAGAGCGTGCTCGTGTGGATACGTATAGAGGCACGGACACTTGAACGTGCTAAAAGATCCAACAAACCAAAAGGAAAAGCGGGATTAACAAGGGCACGCAACAAAGGTAATCCTCTCCTATAAGATAGGTTTGGTTTAGAGAAATTTATTTTATACGAGTTTGCTTTCGCATGGATCACTTGGAAGGGATCCTATTTTCCGTTGCGCATATGCCATTAGGCACACAAGAATTCCCTACAGTGGTATCAGAGCCAGTTGCGAAAGATCGTATAAAAATAGGTTTTCTCTATTTTATATGTGATATAGAAGTAGGATAAATTTTATTATGAGTTGATAATTGCATTAGCAAATTTTCAAACATAATAAAATATCCAATGTCTTTTAAAAGTTAAAATGACATGGTGCATGGTTATGGCCTAGTCCCAAAAAGTTTGTGATTGTGTGTTGTAATTCTTAATACGGCCTGCGTGTCGTGCCTTTCTCCTAATATTCTTGTTGTAAAATTAGTTTTAGACTCGAATGTAACTCGAGTATTTCTCCTTTTGTAATGTACAAAACAAGGATGGAGGGTTGCCGGAAGCATACAATCAATTCGTCATGAATTATAACATGAATGAAATTGATAAACCTTTGCCTGAGATTCTCAGCATGTTAAGAACTGCTGAACCAAATCTCAAGAAGAAAGTTAGTAATGTACTAATGGTCAAAAAGGGCAAAGGTAAGCGCAAAGGCAAGGGTAAGACCCAAGCCAAAGGCAAGGCCAATTCATCCACTTCAAAGGGTAAAGGTAAAGTACCTAAGGAAGGGGACTGCTTCCATTGCGGTGAGACTGGACACTGGAAGCGGAACTGCAAAGTCTACCTTGAGGAAGTAAAGAACAAGAGAAGTGGGACTTCTGCCTCAGGTATACACGTTATAGAAGTTAATCTATCTATTTCTTCTACATGGGTATTAGATACTGGATGTGCATCTCACATTTGTACTAATGTGCAGGGACTGAGAAATAGTAGAATAATGGCAAAGGGTGAAGTGGACCTACGAGTAGGCAATGGCGCAAAAGTTGCTGCTGTAGCTGTAGGAACATATTCTTTGTCTTTGCCCACTGGGCTTATCTTAGAACTAAAGGAGTGCTTTAATGTACCCGCATTAACAAAGAACATAATTTCTGTATCTTGTTTAGACAAGAAAAACTTTTCTTTTATAATAAAGGACAAATGTTGTTCCATTTATTTAAATAAAATGTTCTATTGTAATGCACCACTTATGAATGGTCTCTATGTTCTAGATTTAGATAACCCAATTTATAACGTAAATACCAAACGGTTCAAATCGAATGATTTGAACCAGACATATCTCTGGCACTGTCGCCTAGGTCACATAAATGAAAAATGCATATCCCAACTCCATAAAGATGGATTATTGGACTCATTTGATTTTGAATCATATGAGGTATGCGAGTCTTGTCTTTTAGGAAAGATGACTAAAACTCCATTTAGTGGACATGGCGAGAGAGCGACGGATTTGTTAGGACTCATACATACTGATGTATGTGGCCCTTTCAATGTCGAAGCCAGAGGAGGCTATAAGTACTTTATTACTTTCACTGATGATATGAGTAGATTTGGCTACTTATATTTGATGAGACATAAGTCAGAATACTTTGAAAAGTTCAAAGAATTCAAGAATGAAGTACAAAACCAACTTGGTAAGCGTATTAAGCTACTTCGATCAGATCGAGGTGGTGAATACCTTAGTCAAGAGTTTCGTGATCACCTGGCTGAGTGTGGGATAATATCCCAACTCACTCCACCTGCAACACCACAATGGAATGGTGTATCTGAGAGGAGAAATCGTACTCTATTAGATATGGTACGATCAATGATGAGCCAGACTGATCTACCTACTTCCTTTTGGGGTTTAGCTCTAGAGACAGCCGCTTTCACACTTAATCGCGTTCCATCAAAAGCCGTAGAAAAGACACCATATACGATATGGATGGACCGAAGAGTCCCAAAATGTCTTTTATAAAGATTTGGGGTTGTGAAGCTTACGTTAGACGCCAAGTCTCGGATAAACTAGGACCCAAATCGATAAGTGTTATTTTGTAGGATATCCCAAGGAAACTAAGGGATATTACTTTTACAATCCCACACTTGGCAAGGTGTTTGTTGCCAGAAATGCTGTCTTTCTAGAAAGAGAATTTATTTCTAGAAATACTAGTGGGAGTAAAATTCATCTTGAAGAAGTTCAAGATGATGATAAGACTAAGGCTTCGATGGAAAATGAACAGAACCACAAAGTGTTGTGGATGAGGAAATTGTTGCCCAAAGAGTTGTGGAACAAACACTGCTCAAGTAGACCAACCTCTTCAGAGATCTAATAGGATCCGCTGCCAACCCGAGAGATATTCTTTTCTCTCGACCGACAATGGTGAAGTATTGCTTGTCGATTTTGACGAGCCTACATCCTATCAAGAAGCTATGATGAGCCCAGATTCCGAGAAATGGCTAGAGGCCATGAGATCCGAAATGGAATCCATGTACACTAACCAAGTATGGACTTTGGTTGATCCACCTGAAGGGGTAAAACCCAGTGGGTGTAAGTGGGTCTTTAAAGTAAAGACTGACATGGATGGTAATAAGCATACCTATAAAGGTAGATTGGTGGCTAAAGGATTCAAACAAATTCATGGTATTGACTATGAAGAAACCTTTTCACCAGTTGCGATGCTTAAATCCATTCGGATCATACTTGCTATTGCAGCCTACCATGATTATGAGATCTGGCAGATGGATGTCAAAACCGCTTTTCTGAATGGAAAGCTACTCGAGGATGTGTACATGACACAACCTGAGGGTTTTGAAGATCCAAAGCATCCTGGAAAGGTATGCAAACTGCAAAGGTCCATTTATGGACTAAAGCAAGCCTCTCGAAGCTGGAATCTTCGATTCGATGATGCAATCAAAGAGTTTGGTTTCATCAAGAATGAAGATGAGCCTTGTGTCTACAAGAGAAATAGTGGGAGCACAGTTGTATTTCTTGTCTTGTATGTAGATGACATACTTCTCATCGGAAATGATATTCCTCACCCACCGTGAAGATGTGGTTAGGGAATTGTTTCTCGATGAAGGACTTAGCTGAAGCTGCCTATATTCTAGGCATCAAGATCTATAGAGATAGATCTAGAAGATTACTTGGCCTAAGTCAGAGTACATACATTGATAAAGTGCTAGATCGTTTTGCTATGCAAAATTCTAAGAAAGGGTTTCGCTTTATCACATGGTGTGAGTCTTTCAAGACTCAATGTCCCTCTTCTAAGGAGGAGAGAGATCGCATGGATAAGATCCCTTATGCATCACCTATAGGGTCTATCATGTACGCCTATGCTTTGTACTGCTCCGACGCCTCGTGATGCTTTGAGCATGACGAGTAGATACTACTGATCCTGTGAAAGTCATCGGATAGCTAAAAATATTCTTAAGTACTTACGAAGAACGAAAGAATATTTCCGATATTCGAGGCAATGAGGAGCTAATCAGAAGGGTTACGTTGATGCAAGCTTCCAAATGCATAAGGATGACTATAGATCGCAATCGGTACGTGTTTTGCCTGAATGGTGGAGCCGTGAGTCGAAGAGTTCAAGCAGACACAGCTTGTCGATTCTACAACAGGTGTATATTGCGATCCGATGCAAAGAAAGGAGGTCGTTTGGATCCGCAAGTTCATCGCTGAACTTGGGGTAGTTCCTAGCATTGCAGATCCAATAGACCTCTATTGTGACAACAATGGGGCTATTGCACAGCTAAGGAACCTCGATCACATCACGACCAAACACATATCAAGGGCGCTCCATCTCATTCGAGAGATCATCGATAGAGGAGATGTGAGGATATGCAGAGTACCGACTGTAAGCTAACATCGCAGATCCATTGACTAAGGCTTTGTACAGAGGAAGCATGATGGTCACACTAGGTCACTAGGTATTAGATATCATAGTGATTGGTACTAGTGCTAGTGGGAGATTGTTAGTTAAAGCCCTAGAACCAATCATGTGATGGTTGAATAGGGAACATTTTGTATCATATTCTATAAAGGCAAAGGATTGGTTATTATATTTACATCTTGTCACTAATTTAAATATAATAATGCCCTAGAAAAGTAGGTTCTTATCAAGACATCAATTGCGTAATTGATTATGAGAGGTCAGAGAGAACACTTTCCTAAATGTTCCTAGTCGAGTATTAATATGCAAGGGCAATATTAATACATAAAGACTAGCATGTAGGTCAATTGATGACTTGATCTCACAAGTCATGGATATATGATATCGAAGTTGACACATGGGTATATATTGAGAATATATACCGAATCGACTTGCCATGAGAAAGTTTCATGGATCGTTATATGAGTGTCATAAACTTTCTCATGTGACTATTGGTATGAATAGTCCTTAGACCAAGTCACTACGGTTCACATAAGGAGTTATGTACTTTGGTATCACAAACGCCACCCGTCGTAGGTGGACCATAAAGGCGACATCGGGTATATAACAAATTGTGCGGAGGGATGTGAGTGATGTAAGATGGGATCTATCCTCTCATATGACGAGTGATATCGGTGGGCCTTGATTGAGTAGAACTACTAAAACGCATGGCCATGCTCGAATGAGTCAATATGAGATATTGAGCTCATTTGTTTGAGTTAGTTTACTGTGGATCAAGAAACACATAGATTGATCGAGGATGACACGGTCTATGCCTCATTGATCAATCTGATATCAAGGATAGAAGGACACGGTCATACATTATAGTAGTCACGGAAAGGTTAGTCGGATCTTGACTTATCTCGTAACTTGGGTAGCAATGATGTATTGCTAGATGCCGCTCATTGCTTGTGTATCTAAAAGAGTTTAGATCCACTGCCAACGTTATGTGAGCCTATAGGGTCACACACAAAGAGCATGATAATTAGAGGAATTAGAGTATTCTAGTTTGACTAGAATAATATGGGAATAAGCTTAAGTACAAAATGGTTTTTGGACTTTAAGCTTAATGAGAATTTTAGCTAATTGATTTAATGAGATTAATTCAATATGTTACCTTATTGATTTAATAAGATTAATTCAATATGATAACATAAGCTTAATTGAATTAATAAGATTAATTCAATATGATAACATAAGCTTAATTGAATTAATAAGATTAAATCAACATGCATGAATGCCACATAAGAATGCCACATAAGCATGCCACATAAGCATGCCACCTAAGCATGCCACCTAAGCATCCACCTAAGCTAGATAAGGTGGAAGGAAACAAAATGGTTTTGTCTCCTTAAGTGGCCGGCCAAACAAATGTCCCAATGCAATGGATTGCATTGAATGGTAGGAGGTGAAAGGGTTTTTCCAACCCTATAAAAGACCATGAAGTGGCCGGCCATTCCATAGCAATTGTTGTTGTGGTTGTGGAGTTTTTGGTGTTGTGGTTGTGAGAAAGCTTGGTGGAAGCTTTAGTTGTGTGGGTTTGTGAGTGTAGGCTAGCAAGAAGAGGAGTCTTCTTCTTCATTTCTCCTTTTCCCTCTCTTCCTCTCCTTTAGGGACTTCTCTAGCAAGAAGTAAAGGAGAGCTCTTCTAGTTTTCCTTTTGTGAGACAAGAGCGTGCTCGTGTGGATACGTATAGAGGCACGGACACTTGAACGTGCTAAAGATCCAACAAACCGAAAGGAAAAGCGGGATTAACAAGGGCACGCAACAAAGGTAATCCTCTCCTATAAGATAGGTTTGGTTTAGAGAAATTTATTTTATACGAGTTTGCTTTCGCATGGATCACTTGGAAGGGATCCTATTTTCCGTTGCGCATATGCCATTAGGCATACAAGAATTCCCTACAATGATCCCTCTTCATCATCATCATCATCCGAAGAAGAAGAACATGTCTATTCAAATCTTTCCCTAATGACATTTGATGACCTAGACACCTCCTCCTTCGAAAATGAAGAAGCAAGTTCAAGGGAGGAGAGCTCTAGTGAAGGGGGAGGCTCTTCTTCACCATCCTCATCCGAAGAAGAAGAAGACATGGAGACTATGGTAATGAATCTCTCACCCAAGAAAATAGTTTTCATGATATCTAGCCTCACTAAGGACTTGTTTAGGGCAAAGAAAAAGAACAAATGCATGCTAGATCAAATTAAGGACTTAGAAGAAAAATTAGAAAAAACATGCTTAACTATTAATGATAATATTTCTACCTTAATGATGCATGCTCACATGAATATATGCCTTTTGATGTTAATGATGCATGCATTGAGGAGAATAGGGCTTTAAGGGAAAAGATAGATCATTTAACCAAGGCCCTAGAAAAATTCACGATTGGCTTCAACACTCTTAACATGATCATAGGGAGCCAAAGGGCAAGTTTCAATAAGAAAGGCTTAGGATATAAGGGAAATACTAATGAAAAGGCCTATAAATGTTTGATTGCTAGGGGTCAAAGAAAAAATAAGACAATTGCTAGAAAATGAATCCCTAAGGAATTTTTAGTGAACCCCATAGGAAAGAATTTATTTTGGGTTCCTAAATCCATCCTTAAGGGTTAGGAAAACCCTAGGATAGTCAACCATATAGAATTTATCTATATCATATTTTGGTTGACTTAGGATGGCGGGACAATATTTTTGAAATAGTGTTGGGTGATGATAATGTGCCCATAAATTGATAATAATGCTTAAATCATGATAATTGATGTAATTGTTATACATGTTTGCAATCATGATTTATGATCTTGATATTTGGCACATAGTCATGGGCTTTAGGGTTCAAATCATGCTCTAAGTGATACTTGACTTTTTATCATGATTACATACCTAATGCATGATTATAAATTGATAAATACATTTGTTTCATGATCATAATGTGGAAATAATACATATATGTCATTATGATCATGTGGATTGTTAGGATGATATTTAACCTTGGGTAGAATTGCATGAAATTAAAGGTTAAGTATATACAAATACCTTTAGGATACATCTCACACTCACTATAGGCTACCTTGATTGAAAACTTAGCATGAGTGGGATGATAGGATGATACAAATGGTCCACTAATGCCTATGGCATTTAGATGGTCATTTAAAGTATCAAAATAGCAATAATAGACCAATCATGGGGAAGACTTATGTTTAATTCATAGACATATTGCCCAAAGATCGTGGTTGGATATTTCATGTGTTTTCAAAACAATTTCTTACTTTAAAATCTGTGTGTTCATGTTTTGAAACAATCTAAAGCAAAACTAGGTGTTAAAATGGATACAAACTTGATCAAAACACTAGTTGTTTTTGAAGCTTTTGGATTTTTGGCAAATTATTGAAAATATAATTAATTTTCATGAAACCTCATTTTTCACTGATAAAGGACATTAAAAGAAATGTGTTTTCAAAATTTCACAATTTTTCAAATTTTTTTGGAATTTATAGTGCATTTCTGAATTTTGTCTAGAAAATCGTAAAAATGCTCGATAGCAATGATCGATGTACTATGCACGAGCACAGTAACCTGATTTTATCAGGTTTTTGATTGTTTTTGGTTTTTATTTCTCTCTAGACTTGATGCCATGCCATATAAACTTTGTTTAATCTTTTTGATGGTGTCAAAGGGGGAGAAAGATATATGTTTAAGTAAGGGAGAATATATTTAGGGGGAGTTTCATATATTAAGGGGGAGAGTTGCTAATCATGTTATTTACATGCTTTCTTTTCTTAATATTTTATCAAATATTTTACCTAACTTAAACGGATTGCCACACATCAAAAAGGAGGAGATTGTTAGTGTAATCGACCCGTGATATGATTTTGATGTGTGTGGCAAAGGGTTTAAGTTAGGATGATTGGACTTGATATGTGTGTTGGAGTCTTGTAGGACTTAGTAATTTGCACATGAAGCTTAGGCGGGTTCACCACTCACAACCTCGTGCTTGAGTCGGAGAAGGAGCATTGCAGAGTCATGCGCTTGATGCTGCCGAGGGACCGCCGGACGAGATGACTTGAAGCGAAGCCAAGGAAGCAGACTTCGAAGGCAAGAGATGCGAAGGAGCATTGCAGAGCCGTGTGCTTGATGCTGCTGAGGGACGTGGCCGCGAACGAAGAGAGCTTAGGCAAGGGACTTGGAGTGAGATGAGAGAATGAGTGAAATGTAAGTAGCTCATTAGGTGAACTTGGCTAAATGGCTAAGTATCGGATGAAATTTTTCGACATCAATCGACTGCCATGAAATGACAGTCGACTGCTCTAAGTCGAATGGAGTTCGACTGGTGTTCGACTGATGGGTTTTTGACCCAGTGATCGGCCCGCAAGGGTGGCGATCGTGATGAACGATGATCGCACATACACGCAAGTAACGGCTCGTACCGTAGTCGATCGATCGACTGACGAAGGCATCAGTCGATTGATGGATACATCAGTCGATTGCCAAGGGTTCCATTGGACTACAACCGTCTGGATCTGACGTGTTCAAAGGCCGTTGTAGCTGCACCAGCCAACTGCCAAAGGCAGCAGTCGACTGACAGCGACCAACAGGAAGAAATCAACCCTCTCTATAAAAAGAGAGGGTGTGGGCTTTTGGATGGCTAATGCTCATGCTTCAAACTACCATCCAAGTGCTCCACAAGTGTTAAACTCCTTCTCCTAGTTTTCTTTCACATCTATTGTAAAAGAAGGAGTGTTCTCATTGTTGTAAGGGTTTACCTCCACCTTGCATTGGCTAAAGGGAGAGACCAATATTGGATTGGTTGCGGAGTGATTCACCGGGGACGAATCGGACCATGGATTAGCGGCGACGCCGTGAACCACGTTATATTATTTGTTAGTATTGTTTATCTTTGTGTTTGTTCTTAATTGTCTTTGCTTTGTATTTTCCGCTTGCGCTAACGTTTATTGTAGACGATTAAGAACGACTTCCACCGTCGACGAAAGAAGGCTATTCACCCCCTTTAGACGGCCAACATATCGACCCTACAATTCCCCCCAGACTTAAGTGAAGCATACCTCTAGTATGGTGGACGAGGTTAAAAGTCTGGTAGCCTCGACATCTCGGGATCCTAGGAGAATCTATTGTTGAGCAGTTGATGCCACATGTACATGTGGTCGATCTGAGAGCTGGTGAATGCAGCGGCTGCTCGGTGCTCCTCCTCCCTAGCCCACTATGCTTACTGGGCTCGCATATGCTGCTACATCTCTTGGTGGTAGGCGGCCTTCGCTTGGCGATGAGTAGCCTCCTCCTGGAAGTAGACGCGGGCCTCGTCGTAGAACTCCTCGGCGCACTGGAAGTGCTCCCGGAAGCCTTGAAACTCCGCCTGTGTGTAGGCGCTCTGCTCCTCCCATCGTTGTCTCTGTGTTTGTTTCTCGACATATATGTCATCGAGGCACGATCAAAACTCTAAAAAATCATAGGAAAATGTACCTGCATCTTTCTTAAAAGTAGAAAAAGGTGGTGGTGCAGGTGCAGGCTCATGTCGACGTGGACTAGGTGGGCTCCTATGCATGTGTGGACTGGAGGGAGCGTGATGCAAAGGGGAGAGATGGGCACTAATGTGGATGGTCCCTCATATGGCGGGGACTTCACTATTTGGTCTAAGCGCCAGTTGGTGCGTGTGGTGATGGTGGTACGATCAGGGTCGGGGAGCCTGAGGGCTGTCAGATTTTTCCTTACAAAGCATAAGGAGTGTCCCTCTCTTTCAATCATCTTCATGGCCATACACACTTCCAGGTCGATCCTAGGGCTCCCCTCTATGATATCTAGCGCAGTGTAGTCGTACCCCATACTATGGCAAATGTGGGTAAGTAGGCCCCTACATTAATCTCTCCTCTCACTGCTTTGCCCATTTTCACTAAGTGTCTAATGAAATGGGACCCTACATCGATGCTACTCCTTTCTTGTAGCATGTCCCATAGGCAAAGCAACTCGCTAGCTCTCACTACACCATCACTCTCCCCACGACCAAAAATAGTATTTGCCATGATTCGGTGGAGGTATCGAAAAATGGGGTTTTGGAGGCGTGATGCTTTGGCCCTCGAAGGGTTGTAAGCGTGCTCTCCTATCAATTCGATCCAAAAGATTTGAGAGTTTAACCCAATAGGAGTTCTTCTCGCTCTCTCACTCGGCAAGCCAAAGCATGAGTTCCATTAGTGTAGTGTCCATTCATGCTAATGTTAAATATCCTAAAGGTAATCCTACCCTCTTCGCTCTCTCTACCCATTAAAACTTTAGCTTCTAAAAAACTTAAAAATTCTAAAACTACCCTAGGGTAGATTGGGTGTATTATTCCCATTATCTCTCCCCACCCTATTTTTGCAAATAAGGCTTGAATGTCACCCAACAACTCTAAGGACTCTAGTAAATCTTCATCAAGATACCTAGTTGCAGTGATTTTATGACTAGAAAGCATGCTATATCTATCCCTATGCTCATTGTTGTGAAAAAGAAGGGTTGGAAGAGCATTACCCTCCTCCGGAGCTTGAGGGGCATCGGTTCTCCTTGCTCGTTGCTCTGAAGCACCGGATCGAGATACCACTTGCTTGTTCCTCCTCATCCTTGATTCTTTTGACTTTTTTGAAGGTCGGAAAAGCTTCTAGGTGGTGGGGACGAAGGATCCACACGGCTAGGGCAAGAAAAATCGAAACACACGGTGCATTTGGGGCGAAAACTCACGATGTGCCCTTTTTAACTTTGCACGACATGGCTGTGTGAAAACACATGGCCAGACCAAGTGCGCCTTGGGTTGGTCGGGCATGGTCGTGGGAAAATACACGGTCAAGCCGTGTGTCCCCTATTTCCCTTCTTTTGTGCACAACGGTATGAATTTTCTCACACACTTCGTCATGTAAGCTAAAAATTGATTTTATTTTTACCTAGAAAGTTCTTTCTGTTCCTAATGCTAAACGAAATGGAAATCAAAGTTCAAATTAACCAAATGAATGCAATACAATCAAAAGAAAATCTAAAAAAAACTAAACTAAACTTGGGTTGCCTCCCAAGAAGCGCTTTGTTTAAGGTCGTTTAGCTCAACCACACTCCTTTATCAACTTGGCTCTGGAGGTTCTATGAACCTCCATTCATCCGTCTCAGTGTCTACATTCAGTGGGCTCGGCTTTTATCCTGCTAAAAGTAAAGTCATCTAGGTAGGGAGTTCTATACTCTGATAGGTTGAAGAGGATGATCTCCCCATCTACCTCTAAGGAGATCTGGTGTGCCTTTACATCTATGCACGCCCTCGCAGTTGCCAGAAAGGGTCTTCCCAAGATGATGGGATTCTAGGGATCTGGTCCTGTGTCGAGTATGATAAAATCCATATATATCACAAAGTTCTCGACAACCACGGACACATGTGTTAGCATGCCGATGGGTTCCTTGACTGAGTCATCCCCCATACAAATACTAAGGTTCGCTGGTTGGAGCCCATTCAGTCCCATCTTCAAGTAGTATGCGTAGGGCATCATACTTACTAATGACCCTAAGTCGTACAATGCTTCATCGAAGCTTTTCCCATAAATCAAGCAGGGGATAACAAATTCACCAGGGTTCTTAAGCTGGGGTGGAATTTTATCTTCAATTTCAGCTTAGTCTGGTAGGGTGGAAATCATGGCTGCACACCCCTTGGTGAATCTGTTTCGCTGTGCTACTCTCTCACTGCACACTCTTTCCTCCATATCTTGACTTGGCTCGGGTAATGACGAAGAATTATCCATAGGTTGCGACACGGTTTGGGTTATCTGGGCCACTTGTGTCTCCAACATCCTTGTGTAACTTGCAAGACCGTCAACAGTGGCCTTCAAGTCTCCGAGTGACTCCTCTATTTTTTGATGTTGGTGACGGAACTCTTCATTGGCCTTCGTTTAGGTAGCAATGAAGTATTCCATCATCAATTCTAACCTAGACTTCTGTTGTCGCTGCAACCCATTGCCCCGCTGTTGCCCATACTCTCCTGATGGTTGGAAGTTCCCCGAGTCATTCCGATAGGAAATGTTTAGGTGGTTCTTCCATCCGGGGTTGTAAGTACTGGAGAATGAGTTGTTGGGCCTTTGATTGTAGTTCCCAACCGCATCGCAATGCTCAATCTTCTCTTCTAAGCCACCTTGCCCTCCACAGTAGTCCTCCCGATACGTTGCTGCTCATTCTCCAAAGTCAATGGCCGCACATGCAGATGCAGGATTTAAAGAGTCAAATCATTTTCTAAGTGCATCCATTCTCACTGCTAGGTGGTCCATAGAGTTGACAACATACCGTCCCATTGCAAGAGCTGGGTGACTACGTTCAGAAGCCCATTGATGGTGGTTCTGGGCCACCTCTTCTATCAACTCCTCTGCTTCCTCGATAGTCTTATTCATAAGTGCTCCTCCTGTGGCAGAATTGAGGGACATCTTTGTGGCGTACATGATCCCATTGTAGAAGATGTGGATCACCAGCCACCTTTCCAGTCCATGGTGGGGGCATTGGTAAAGTAGCCCCTTGTAGCAATCCCAAGCTTCAAATAGGGACTCCCCCTCCTTTTGATGTAAGCTTGTGATCAGATGATGCATGTGAGCAATTTTGCTTGGTGGGAAGTATTTGTTCAAGAACTGCTGCTCACATTGCTCCCATGTAGTAATACTTCCCGAAGGCAGGGAGTGAAGTCATGCCTTAGCCTTATCCCACAATGAGAATGGGAATAGGCTTAGGCGGATCGCATCTGCAGGGATTCCATTTATCTTCATCGTCGAGTAGATTTCCAAGAATGACTCCAGGTGTCAGTTCGGGTCATTAGTCGTAGCTCCCCCGAATTGACTCTGCTGGACTATATGTATGAGTGTTGGCTTCAGTTCAAAGTTGTTTGCCTAAATAGATGGTCCAGCTATACTCGGCCTAAATCCTCTAGCGCTAGGGGTTGCGTAATTTCGCAAGGGTCGACTCCTATATTCACTTTGGATGCAGCTTGATCCTCCATCCTCTTTTGTTCAGCTTTCCAGCGATGATATGTCCGTTTGATTTCTAAATCGATCGGAATCAGACCTTCCGATCCTAAGCGTCTAAGCATATAAAGAACCGAGCCACAAAATTAGAAGTATTTACCTAAGGTTTAAAAATAGGAAATAAACTAATCTAGTTAACTAAATCGAAGAGCAAATAAGAAATAGAGAATCACTGCTAAAATAAAATAAAAACTAAATCTAGAAATGAAAAATCTAAAAATTCAAATAAAAAAAAGCAAGTAAATAAATCTAACCTAAGTCTGATCCAACTATCTACTTTTTTGATTCGATATCGAATCAATCAGTCCCCGACAACGACGCCAAAAACTTGATGCACGCAAACGCGACCTCAAATCTCACGATGGAGACCGTCGAGGACTCGAAGTGTGCATTCGCACTCAATGCCCGTAAGTGCAATGATGTCATCAAGTAATAAAGAATATTGATCCCACAGGGACTGAGATTTCGAGTATCGATTTATCTAGTGGATGTGTTGTTGTTCGTATTGGTAACCTGAGGGTTCACAAATGAGAGGTCGTTGGTGGTCCGAACAAAGTACGGTGTCACACGGAAGAAGAGAAAGGGTTGCTACGAGGATTTGAATGGGATCATAGGACTTTGATTTCATTTGTGTGTCGCAGAACATGCTATCAATTGAATGTATCCAGATTTTCTAGCTAGGATTTTGTGGAAAGGACATGATACACTATGGTACGAGGATGCCGAATCGATCCCTGCGATGAGCTAGAAATGAGACACGTTATCGACTCTATCGCATCCTTTTATCCACAGTTGCAGGTGATGAAGCCAACCTCTAGGTTCCTCCTAATATACTCTAAATCTTAGATACGAGGACTGTCACTCCTCGTATCGTCTATGCACAGAATATAGAAAACCAAAACACAAAGCTATAGATCTAAACAATCATTCAACTGCAAATATGATTTCAAGAACGGAAACATATTTGAAATAGCAATGTTCTAATCAACATAAACTACTCCCTAATTCAAGATTTGGAGAATCTACTCCATGAATACGAGAAGAGAGTCACAATACATTATAAAATTCATGAGTATAATGATAAACGTGCAAGAAATATGAATTACAATGTAATTACAACTCTTCCCTCTGGCGTTGTGGTGCAGATCTTTATCCTCGAGTGGCTCTCTCCTTCCCTGATGC
This sequence comes from Wurfbainia villosa, assembly GCA_025175895.1. Classification (NCBI taxonomy): domain Eukaryota; kingdom Viridiplantae; phylum Streptophyta; class Magnoliopsida; order Zingiberales; family Zingiberaceae; genus Wurfbainia; species Wurfbainia villosa. Next base: position 4,578,945 of record CM045992.1, read on the forward strand.
GAGTTCCGAAAGCTTTTTAGGGCTTAGAGTGTCATCCCGGCCGGTGTGCCTCCCTCTAGGGTTTGGGGCATAACTTTCCTTATATAGACATCACACCGGATCATTGCGAAATCTGGAAAAAACCCTGGTTGCATCAAATCACTTGGCCGCAACACGACCATGTGAAAACACATGGTTTGGCTGTGTGTCAGGCTGTGGTGGTCGTTTTCACCCCCTGAACACGACCATGTGTAGACACACATCCTGGCTGTGTTCCCTTATGCATCCAGCTGCCAAATGTCTTCTTTTTGCTCCGAAAGTGCGTTGTTATCCCCACGAAACGCTATCCTGTACACAAAAGTATACAGAGCAGATCTCCGAATCAGAAAATAGGAAATGCATGGAAAACAAAGTAAAATATGCATGAAACCAACATAAAATGATATGAGATGTGAGCGAAAACTACTCCTAAAACCCTATATGGGTGCGTTTGGTTCAAGTAATCATACATAACCTTGGTTATGTGATTACCAGGGAATAAAACATAACCTTGGAATAAAGTATAACCTTAGATAAAAACCTTGTTTGGTTGGAGGTTTTAATATATAACTTAGTTTAACATTTTACTAAATTATCCTTTGTCTTTGCTCAATCAATTCGATGACGATGACAGAAATATTAATGACGACAGTAGCAATCTGCCATCGGTAGTGCCTGGCCGACCGACCAGCGATAGTGGTGACCGGTCACCGACGATGACGGTCGACCGACCGGTGGCGACGATGGTGGTCGACTGATCGGCGGCGGCAACGACGATCGGTCGACCGGCGGCGATAACGATGGGCAACCGATTGGCGGCGACGGCCGCCGTCGGCCGTCGGCCGTCGGTCGGCGATGGATGATGGTGGAGGCGGTCGGTCGACGAAGGGCGGTGGCGGCGGCGACGACGAGCAGTGGCGGCGGCGACTAGCAACGGGCGGCGACGACGAGTGGCGGTGGCGCGAAGGCGGCGGTCGGCGGGGCGGCAGCGACGACGGCCAGCGGTGCATAGCAACGGCGGCGACGACGGCGGCGGCGACGACGGTGAGGGCGGTGGCGGCGACGGCCAGCGGCGCATGTGGTGGCGGCGACGACGGCGGCGGCAGAAGGGCGACGACGGTGATGGCGGTGGCGGCGACCAGCGGCGAAGGCTGTGGCGACGACGGCGACGGCACGACGACGGCGACGATGACGGGCGACGACGCGGCGATGAGGGGCGACAACGGCGGCGACGATGGCGGCGACGGCCCGGCGGCACGGCGGCGGCGGCGGCCGCGATGGGCGGCGACGACGGGCGGCGGCGGCGGCCGACGGTGATGACGGCGGCGGCGGCGACCAGCGATGGCTTTGACAAATTGACATTTAATATATTGCTAGGGGTAATATTGGAAAAAAATTTCCTTAACCCCGGGAATCAACAAAAACCTTGGTTCTCCAAGGTTTTTCGATTCCCCCTAAAAAGGTTTTTGTTCATAACCAGGTAATGAACAATTACCAAGTAATTGTTTATAACTTAAACCAAACAAGGTTTTTGTTGATAACCTAACAAGGTTATCAACAAAAACCCCCAACCAAACGCACCCATATATATTTTTCTCACATCAGCTTACCTGCCGACTATCTGCCGGACTTACCACTCTTGACATCCGATCTGACCCACCAGGGCTTCCACCAGCTATTTAATCTGCCTAACCCAGCTAGATTTTTGTCGATTGTCTAGTCTCCTGACCCAACCGGTCTTCATGCCAAATGTCTGATCCATGCGATCTATCTGGACATCATGCCTGGTGTCCAATCCTCCTGATCTGTCAAGATACATACCTAGTATCCGGTCAACACGACCTACTAGGACTTTTTGTTAACCCTACATACTTAACACTTATATTAGATCACAAGTGAATCCTAACTCTTAACTGTGGTTCATACATCAAAACTAAGGAGTGATGCTCACTACATCAACACTTTGCGACTTGTAGCTTTGCTTTCGGTCTCCACCTGGGTTCTTCGGCTCTCTCCGAAGTTCTCCCTATGTTTCTTGACCACCATAGTTTCTCGACTCGAAAATCTCCGAGTGTCGCCGACCTTCAGCTCAGCTTAACTATTTCTGCACACTTGGTTCAACTCGTTAGACAACAATATGACCTTAACTTTGGGTCTTTGCCATAATCAAAACTCAGGTTGGATTATTTGGTGCCTACTGCACCAACAATCTCTCCCTTTTTGATCTATGGCAAACCGACACAAAGTTAAGAGAAGTTTAAAGCATAAAACAAGTAAAGTAACTGATAAACACTTTTTCAAAAACTCCCCCTTAACCCTAGGTGAGTTTTGAAAGAGATACTTTAATTTTAAAAATTAAATTTTTGTTATTCCCCCTTAACTTTTGCTCTTCTTCCCCTTTTTCCATGAATAAAAAAATATGGGGTGTTTATATAAAATAGGGGTTTAAAAACACCATGTTATAAGCATGTGTTAAGAAACGAAATTGAATTGATTTGTTAAGTCCAAGCATGCATCTCTACTTGGTTAAATAGATTAGTTCGAGGTATATCCCTCTGTACCAACAATTTAATAAGTTTATTTTCAAAGAGAACTTTTAAAGGTTTGGTAAGATTGCTCTCCCCCTTGGTCAAATATATGAGGTATAAGAGATTTAGGGGGCACTAAACTTTGGCTTAAAGAGCAATAGTATTATCTGAATAGTGTTGTAATTATTCGTTAAGTGCAATAGTTGAGAAAATTGGTAGCATTCTGAAAAAGTTATGTTATGTGTATATTATAATTATTACTTAACATCTCACCCATTCTATGTGTCTCAAAATATGGTCGTCTTATATGTTTTGTGAGATGATTTGAAATTGATTAAAATAGTCAAACTTGGGTTAGATTCGGATTTAACCCTTAGTTCGTTAAGTAAACTTTTCAAGAAATTGGCTTCCAGGTCATGGCGAGGCATAGAGGCCTTCTTTGATCAGAACAACGACCACTTTCTTAGACAAAGCCAAATTCAAGAAATTGATTACTTGAGTCACTTAAAATTACTTCCTGATCTAACTAGTTTAGGATACGATGAGGTAGCTTCAGCTAGTTCAACTCAGTCGAGTGCACGAGCTAGATACGCCTTATCTAACTTGGACACATAGGACTTTGTTTCCCTAACATACCATAATCTCGCCGCACCCTGATACTATGTTGTCAAAGTTAACTAACTATTTGTCTTATCTAGTCGTTCTAAAAAAGTAAAATAAAATAACTAAGCATGCAAAAGTCTCATAAGGTAGCGGGTATATTATTTTAGTACTGACTCCCCTTGGACCATTGAACTAATATGGTCTATCTATAAAGTGGACTTGATCCTAGGGAATCAAATACTTATTGGTCCTTATATGTGAGTTTAACGAAATCTTAGGGACCCATGCTTGGACTCGTTGATGACTACAATTTATGATAGATATATAAGATCTATTCGTAGTTTTTGAACTAAACCTGAGTCTGACTCTGTTGTACATAACTCTCTGAGTTCCAAGAAGTCGGTTAAGATTCTTGGATCCCATCGAGAACTTGTCCAACCGAGCCTCGAGCTCTTAGACTTGTCCTTTCAAGAGAGAGTTCTCTTCTTCAAGTTTTTCAACTTGAGTTGAGTCCTCTCTCGAACTTGACTAGTCAAAGAGGTTAGAGTGACCTCTTTCTTGAGGGTTTCAACCTCCTCAAGCAAGGACTCGACCCTAGACTCGTACTTAGTTAGTTTTCTACTGAACATTTTAATTGTATGATAAAGATTGGAGATTAACGAATGGCTTACCTTAAATTTCTTTTTCCACCCGACTTTGAGTCTCTTCTCGAAGTCATCCTTGGAGTCAGAGTCGGAGTTGGAGTTGGATTCGTATTCGGCTTCGGACTCTGACTTGGACTCTTCCGGTCTTGCCATGAATGCTACGCCGATGCCTTCTTCTTCGGCGCCCCAAGTTGCTTGAAAAGCCTTCTTAGATCCTTTTTGCTTTGGTTTCATCTTTGATTTGAAGTCCCCCTTCTTCTTGTTCTTCGACTGCTCCCTTTCTTTTCGAATTATCCTCTGCACCATGTTCACTATCACGGTCTCTTCTTCATATTCAGACTTGGGTTCATCCTCGAGTTCGGATCCTTCTTCTTGCTCGGGAGGTGGCTTGCTCTTCTCCTTTCTTCTTTGACCTGCAAGCAACGCAATACCTCTCTCGGCCCTGAACATGTTAGTTTGTTCGTGAAGTTCGAATTCGGAAAAAAGCTCATCTAATCTAATTTTAGAAAGTTCATTAGAAACCTTGTGGGCATCAACCATGGATGGCCACAAGGTGGTTCTAGGGAATGCATTAAGTGTGTACCTCATTAGATCTCGATTCTCTACGACTTGCCCGATCGAGTGAAGACCATTGACGATGTCTTGGATCCATGCATGTAGTTGAGTGGCGGTCTCGTGATCCTGCATTTTTAGATTGTATAATTTATTTAAAAATAGGTCCCTTTTACATACCTTAGCATCGTCGGTTCCTTTGTGAAGCTCGACGAGCTTGTTCTACAAGTCCTTCGCGTTGATAAAGGGTCCGATGCGGTTGAGCTCTTCCTTGGACAAATTGCACTGCAACATTTGAGTCGCCTTTGCATCGACTTCGATTTGCCTCTTGGTTGCATTGGTCCACTTGTCGAAGTCCAAGGGCTCGCCTTGATCATTGGTAGGTAGAGCAAAGCCAGTTTGGATGATTATCTAAGTCTCGACTTGTGTTTTTAGGAAACACTCCATCCGACCTTTCCAATAACGGAAATCATCTCCGTTAAAGAACGGAGGTCGGGTGGTGTTGTACCTCTCAATGTGAGCCATTGATTTAAAACCTTGCACACAAATAAGAAAAAAATGAAAAAAGTTCTAAGACTTCGCCTTGGATTAGTAATGCAGGAAATAAAAAGAAATAAACAAAAAAAATAAAAAGCTAAACAAAAATTAAGAACTTACGACCTTCGATATCCTTGAAAGGGTACTAAACGTTATTTGTTTGGGGATGAAAATAGCTTGTTATGAGGGTAAACACTAGAAAGATGTAGATCTTTGAGAGAGCTTCGATTTGGTGGGTAGCACGTTTTGTGGGTCCACTTGTATAAAAAGTTATGTCCGTTTTACCGTGAGCTACTCCGGAAGTGATTAGTTCGATTGTTACTTGCAAATACACAAACAAAAAAATAATGTACCAAGACTTGGTCTTGGATTAGTAGTGTGGGAAAAACTTAAAACAATAAATACGAAAAGAAAAGTGCCCAATCGGTGGTTGCACCGAATTTGAGCGCCCCCGCTTTGATAACAATTGTAGGATCGAAAAGCACGCTAGAGGGGGGGGGGTGAATAACAAGCGATAAATTTTCTTTTCGTTCGTAGAAAAACTTGAGTATTGCAGCAGAAAAGTAAATGACATAAGTTTATTTTTACTTGGTTCACAACCAAACGGTTGCTAATCCAAGGCCCTTGCGATCCTAGATTGCGTACAGAGGGCAAAGCACTAACTAAGTCTCCTCCTTGTTGGAGGAAGGAGACGATGATTACAAACCAAAGAAAACTTGAGGTAGAGGGACAATTGTTGAGGATTCGGTGACCGCTAGAGGGGGGGGGGGGGTGAATAGCGCATTTTGATGCGTCGATGGAATTCGTTGCGTGCTTGCTACAAAATGTGTTATATGTAGCGGAAATAGAAATAATAAAACAAATATAACACAAATAAAAGCACTACACAAGATATAACGTGGTTCGAAATAGAACGGTCCCTACTCCATGGATTGGGCTCGTAAGAGCCCTAGCAATGCAAACACGCACTACAAATCCAATAACCTCCTTATCGACAACAAGTCGGAGGTGGAGAAATCTCGTACAATGAATTACAACAAGTAATACAAAGTAAATAAGCAAATACAAGATGAAAGTACAAAACAATGTAAAGAAAACTTTACAACTATTACTTTGGAATGCTTGCTTGTTGATTGCATTGGACTAGCCTTGAAGACCCTGATTTGTAAAAGCAAATCGCTCCAAATTGCCTAAGAAAATCACTGCCAAAATTCCTCTTCCGAGCTACTTTTATAACCTACAATCGGGCTGGATTTTCGCCTATCAGTCGACTGCACGGGACCATCAATCGACTGATGCCAATGTTGTCGTGAGACAACGGCTCGATCCACATTGGAAAAATTCCAACGGATCTCTTGGCAGTCGACTGATGACATCACCAATCATTCGCTAACGCCCATACGATCGTCTACGGTTAAAAGCGTCTACGATTGCGATCAAAACCCCATCCATCCAATCGATCGTATTAGTCGACTGATCCAATGATCAGTCGACTGCTAAGGCATTTTCAGCCCTTAACCAGTAGTCGAACTCTAGTCGACTCACGACAGTCGAATCGACCATATTGCCAGTCGACTGCCAACCTCAAACATGAGGTTTTAACCCAAGTATGGTGCCCCCATATATGCTAGACCACCCTTAGCCTAGACCTAAGCCTTCTAGCCACCTCCGTCAGCCTCGCGCCTATCAGATCCCTCCAAGTCATCCATGACTTGTTCATCCATAGGCTAGTCTTCAGGTGCTTCCATCGGCTTTGTCATGCTAATGGTATCTACACCGCCAAGGCACATTGGACTTACGCTGCCAAGACTCCGCTTGGACTTTATGCCGCCAACCATTGGACTTATGCTACCAAGACTTCACCCTTGGACTTTACGACGCCAATATCAAACCCCTTGGACTTCTCAAATGCTAAGACTCAAGCTTGAACTTTCCCTTGCCAACCCATGTTGGACTTTCCATGCCAAGACCCATTTTTGGACTTTACATGCCAAGTACTCAAGGCTTGGACTTTCCATGACATGGTTAACCCTAGTCAACAATCAAAAACCCCCTCGAGTCAAACTCGAGTCCGGTCAATCATGACCCGAGTCGATTGTACCAATAATCTCCCCAAAACATTATTAGACATCAATGTCAAATATCAATGTCAAACCTCCATGTCAAACATCAACACATCGCTCGAGTCAAACTCGAGTCCGATCAATCGTGACCTGGGCTGATTGCACCAACTGTTAGTGATATATGAGAGATGTCCTAAGGAAATCGCCTTATGTTTGAACCATTTATATGATAAATGAAGATTCACTATTTGAGTATACATATTTTCATGTATTTGATTAGATCTTAAACTCATTTACTGAATATCCACGATACGATTCACAACATGAGAGAATTTGTGATTGGATCACAACTAGTGAGTATCTCTATATGTGTAATTATGATGTATCAGAATTATCCCTAATCGATGAATTGATGGATTTGGACACCATTGATTCTGTCGAGACTAGCATGAGGTATACTCTTTGGTGTATCCAAGCAGCTGATTCTCACTGGCTGGAGACATTGTGATGTCCGGAGTTAATCATGGATGCTAGTTATGATAACTAGTTCATTGGAGTGACCAGCCGTAAGACTTCATATGGTTCTCTGCATATATAGATATGTCAATGAAGTTCTTATTGTAGCTTAAGTGCAATGTTCCTTTGACTTACGGTATTCATGTCATCTTGATCATGAAGACTTATGCTTTGACATCTTAAGCAAGCATCTCTGAGGAGATGTGGACCCGGGATAATTGGGTATAAGTCGAAGTGATCGAAGGTGTTTGAATAGCCTATAAAGGATTCACCACTCCTTGCGAGGAGATGTATACCCATGGCCTCTCGTCAGATTGTTACTAAAGTCTTTGGCCAAAGCATTACATGTTTAGAGTAAGGTACTCTTCGATACATGTGCAGTAACTAGAATCCGTAGGATGAGGAAATAATACTTGGGCTAGGTGTGACGTAGTCAGCCTAGTGGGGACTGACATTATAGACCATGTCCTGAACCAAGTGGGTATAAGATGAGTGAAGGGAATGGGGCACGATTCATTCGAGCTGCTGAAGGGTTTCAGAAATAGTTCTGGATCAACTGTTGATCTTTTTGGTTAATTGGGGATCATGATGTACTACTAGGTGCCACTCATGATAGTTCTATAATTAATGGTTAATTATAGACGGACAACATAAACCGAGAACCTATTTGGTCACACGTACAACGAGCGTAATCCGAAGGATTTAAAACGAGCTTGAGAATGAGATTCTCAGACCGAGAGAAACTAGGTTTGGTTGGACCAAACAATGAAGCGGGCATGAAATCATTTCAGTCGCAATGGAAGCGTGGATGGGCCATGTCTTATGAAGACATGATGGATGAACCAAATTGTGTTGGTGCAATCGGCCCAGGTCACGATTGACCAAGACTCGAGTTTGACTCGAGTGATGTTTTGATGTTTCGACAAAAACATATGACAATGTAATTGTCATGGGAAAGTCTAAGTCTTGAGTACTTGGCATGGGAAGTCCAAGTGCGACACTTGGCATTTGGTAAAGTCCAAGCATGGGTCTTGGCAATGGAAAGTCCAACATGAGTTGGCAAGGAAAGTCCAAGCATGGGTCTTGGCATGAAAAGTCCAACATGGGTTGGCAAGGTAAAGCCCAAGCATGAGTCTTGGCATGAGAAGTCCAAGGGGTTTAATATTGGCTGCGTAAAGTCCAAGCGGGAGTCTTGGCAGCATAAGTCCAATGGTTGGCGGCGTAAAGTCCAAGCGGAGTCTTGGCGGCGTAAGTCCAATGTGCCTTGGCAGTGTAGACACCGTTAGCATGACATAGCCGATGGAAGCACCTGAAGGCTAGCGCGATGGATGAACAAGTCATGGATGACTTGAAGAGATTCGAGAGGCGTGAGGCTGATGGAGGTGGCTAGAAGGCTTAGGTCTAAGCTAAGGGTGGTCTAGCAAGTATGGGGGCACCATACTTGGGCTAAAACCTCATGTTTGAGGTGTGCGGTCGGCCGGTGCCATGGCGCGACCGGACCAAGTCAACTAGGGTTTGATCATGCGGGAAGTGACCTAGCGATCGGTGATGCCTCGGCGATCGGCGATTGCATGATCGATCGGACTGATGCTCGGGAATTCGGCCACAGAGTGTAGTCTCACTCGACCGCTGGGACCAGTAGTCGAGTGAGGACACCATCAGTCGACTGATGGTAGATCCGTTGGACTTATCCAACGTGGATCTAGCCATTGTCTCACGACAACAGTGGCATCAGACGACTGATGGTCTCGATCAGTCGACTGATCGACTTTTTCCAGCACAGGTTGAAGCTATAAAAGGAGCTCGTGATGGAGGAAATTGGTATGGTTTCTTGAGCATCTTTGGGGCGATTTGTTGCTGCAAATCAGAGTCTCCAAGGCCACTCTTCAAGCAACCAAAAGCAAGCAATCCAAAGCATTTGTAAAGTGTTTTCTTTACTTGTATTGCATTATTCTTCATTGTATTTGCTTATTGCTTTTAGATTATTGTTGTAATCTATTGTAAGAGGTTTCTCCACCTCCGACTTGTGTCGAGAAGGAGTATTTATCATAGTGGTGTGTGATTGGCATCGCTAGGGTTCGTACGAACCCAATCCGTGGAGTAGGAACCGTTTCGGTTCCGAACCACGTTAAATCTTCGTGTTATTGTGTTTGTGATTGTGTTTCATTATTTTCATTATATATATTCCGCTGTGCTAATGAAACTTGTAGACACGAACACGCGATCGAATTCCATCTTCCTACGGGCACATCGCTATTCACCCCCTCTAGCGGCGTCAAATACCTAACAATTGGTATCAGAGCCCGGGGCTCTTCTACGGACTAACCGCCGGGAGCTAGGACAAAGAAGCTAGAGGGTGAAGATGGAAGAACAATTGGGATGGAATATTAACACACCGATCCCTTACTCCTTCTATGGACAAGAAGGGTTTAAGCAATGGAAGTCAAGAATTGAAGACTTCCTAATGATGAGGGACTTCGAAGAATGGTCTATCTTGATGGAGGGTTTTATCTATCCAATAGGACCAAAGGGAGGATTCCTCAAGAAGAAGAAGTGGAGTGAAGATCAACTCCAAGCCTTCGAGAAAAACATGAAGGTAGTAAAATTTATTCTTGATTTGGTCCCTAATGAGATTGTGTGTATGGTAGGGGACTATATGGACGCTAAGGAGTTGTGGAGCCAAGTGGCAAAGCTCCATGAAAACTCATCATTGGTCCAAGAAGAAGAAGAAGAAGAGTGCTCATCCTCTCAAGCTCAAAAAGAAGCAAGTACATCTTCATCCAAAGAGCTTGAGGATTCGGAGGTTGATAGGGAATCAACATCTGGATCGGAAGAGGTGGAGGAAGTGGAAGAAGCATCCACTTCTAGGATTGAGGAGGAGATTAGAGTTTCCTCAACACCGGAGCATCAAGAAGAAGCTTCTACATCCGGTCAAGATGAAGAAGTGTCAATTCCGAACTCCACCACTAACCTAGGTAACTCAAACACTCTAATTTCAAATAAAAATAATATTATGTGTTTTGAGTGTAGGGAATTTGGGCACTATAAGAGCAAATGCCCAAAGAAGGTTAGAAAAGCTCCACCGGCACCAAAAGTCAAGGACACCGGTTCCCCAAATATCAAGAGCAAGGAGCATGTCATATGCTTCAAGTGCAACTCAAAGGGGCATTATCGGAGTCAATGCCCTAGGGGGAAGAAGAAGGGGCAAGAAGGAGCATCACATGTAGGGGGAGCTAAGGCTAACCCTAAGGTATATTTTAGTAATGCTCTTTCTAATTCTTATAGTCAAAAGCATGCTAGGAATAATTTTAATAGTCTTGCTATTTATCATAAAGAGCATGCTAGAAGTAAGGAATTTTGCTTAGGAGCCAAGAGGGTAAATTTTTTAAGAAAGGAGAAATTTAGGACTAATGTCCCTAGAAAAACTCTTCCTAAGGAAAACATTAGGAAAATAGAAAACCACTTAGGCATTAACCCTAAGAAGGGTAGGCATATGCCTAGAGAAAATGGTAATGTCCAAAAACTTAATCAAAAATCAATTGGGCAATTAGAGGTTGAAAATCAAGCCTTGAGGTCAAGGCTTGAAAAACTAGAAAAGACCCTTAGGAATATACAAAATCAATTTCAAGGGTCTAATGGTCAAACTCCTAGGTCAAAAAGTCAAAGTCAACATCTAGGACCTAAGAGTCAAAAGTCAACCAAGGGCAAGAAAGGTTTGGGTCACAAACCTAAGCCCAAGGTGACTTACCATAGTGTTCCATTAGATTATGGGACACTAACTAGGTCTAGGAAGACCAAGGTCAATAGGGAAGTCATCCCTAGAGTTGACCAAAGGTTGTGCCTAGTGGCTAGGGTTTCTAGGAAACCTAGGGTGGCCACTAAGAAGGTTGCAAGGGGAGTTACTCCTAGAGTCAACCTAGGTAAGACCACAATGACCAAGGCTAATAAGCCTAGAAGGGTCATTAGGAAGGTATCTAGGGAGGTTATCCCTAAGGAATACCTAATTAACCCTAGGAGCTCAAATTGGTTTTGGGTTCCTAAGAGCGTGATTGATTCACGCTAAGATGGGTTTAGAGTGTGCCAACTTTAATTGGATGGGTAGTTAACTCAACCATGGCAAATGTGTCACTTTAGGTTATTTTCAAGGTTATGGTTACCTTGGAAATAAATTTGATTTGAATCCTAAAGGTTTTTAGGATGTGCCAATATTAATTGAGAAGTTTGATAAAATGATCAAATTGGCACAATTTAGGTTTAGAGGTTTTAATGTGCCATTTTGGGTTTTTGGCACATTTGGGAGAATTTAGGTTTTATGGCAAAATAAACTTAATCCCAACAAATGACAACTAATATTAAAATATAGGTATTCTTATACCTATATATGTTATATGCCATGCTTTGATTGCCATATGTCATGACATGATATCATATTTATTTTTATCATTTATATGTCATGATTATGTTTGGGAATTAGGATTGAATGTCATGTGTTTTTAGATTTCATCTTATGCCATGACATCATGATTATGAGCATGTGTTTATATCATCATTAATACCATAATCACTCATGCATTTAATTGATTAAAATTGATTTAAGGACTATGACATGACTTGGAGTCCCATTCATAAGGGAATCAAGTAGGGTTGCCTTAGAAAAATGCATGAAACCCTAGATTAAATGAACCAAAACCCACATCTCACATCTAATTGACATGTATGTGTATTTATACACCCTAGATACATGTGAGATGCTAGGATATGAGTTAAGTTCAAGGTGCATAGTTTTTGCATCTAGATGAACTAAAACTCATCTAATTTTATTGATGGATCATTGGGAAAGCTTGTGTACAAGTCATATACATAGAGCCCAAGGAATATGATCCAAAATAAGGTTTTGAAAACATTTTAAAATCATTTTGAAAAACCTTGGTGAAGTCTATCTTTTGATAGCAATCACCATTGATGAGATTGATACAAAGTGAGCCAAAAACTTAGAAGTTTTCTTCACTTTTGAATTTTGTATCAATTTCGATATTTTATGGGTAAAATATTTTTCAAATATTTTTCACCCATTGTATTGGTCATAGGTATTATACGTATCAATTTTCATAATTTTTCGATAAACGTATAATTATTTATGAATTCCAAAATCTCATTTCTGATAACTGAAAATCGGATTTTTGGTTATCGATCGCTCATAGTGGCAGTCGACTGATGTGGGGTTCAGTCGACTGATTTCTGAATCACTCGACTGATTGCCTGATTTCGGGATAAACAAGCTTGTCTAACCCGATTTCGGCTGCGGTTAAGGTCCCTAGCCACTCCTAACCCTAGGATATGCTTTGGGAAGCATGATGAAGGGTGAAAATCCATTGAATATGGATTAGGAGAGTTGTTTAGGGTTTGTATCAATGTTAAGGTGTTGGAAAGTTCAATGTTGAATTTCTAACCTTAATTTTGATGGTTTAGAGTTCCTATTGGCTTAGGGACTTCCCAAGGACATTGTTGGTGCAATGATCAAGGGGGAGCAAGCCTTTAGGGGGAGGTATCCATCTTGGAGTGATGGATGTGTTTTTCTTTCTTCTTGAAGGGGAAAAGGTTATCAATTGGGAAAATTGATGGATTTTTAGAAACCCAATTTGGAAATTGGGAGAGTGTATAGGATTGTCTCTCTTGAGTGATATGGGACTTATCACTAAGAAGATGGTAGGCATCCTAGGTATTTTTGGACCAAGGGGGAGATTGTAAGATCTCATTGGGACATGAGACATTGACCTCCTTAGAGAGAAGACCTTTTTGATGTTAGTCAAAAAGGGGGAGAATGTTTGGGGGAGAACATTTAAGATTATCAATTTGGAATAATTGGTAAGAGACCTGAGTTAGTGGTCTAACTCAAATGATTTGTTTGGTTTTTGTCAAATATCAAAAAGGGGGAGATTGTTGGTGCAATCGGCCCAGGTCACGATTGACCAAGACTCGAGTTTGACTCGAGTGATGTTTTGATGTTTCGACAAAAACATATGACAATGTAATTGTCATGGGAAAGTCCAAGTCTTGAGTACTTGGCATGGGAAGTCCAAGTGGGACACTTGGCATTTGGTAAAGTCCAAGCATGGGTCTTGGCAATGGAAAGTCCAACATGAGTTGGCAAGGAAAGTCCAAGCATGAGTCTTGGCATGAGAAGTCCAAGGGGTTTAATATTGGCTGCGTAAAGTCCAAGCGGGAGTCTTGGCAGCATAAGTCCAATGGTTGGCGGCGTAAAGTCCAAGTGGAGTCTTGGCGGCGTAAGTCCAATGTGCCTTGGCGGTGTAGACACCGTTAGCATGACATAGCCGATGGAAGCACCTGAAGGCTAGCGCGATGGATGAACAAGTCATGGATGACTTGGAGGGATTCGAGAGGCGTGAGCCTGATGGAGGTGGCTAGAAGGCTTAGGTCTAAGCTAAGGGTGGTCTAGCAAGTATGGGGGCACCATACTTGGGCTAAAACCTCATGTTTGAGGTGTGCCAGTCGACTGGTGCCATGTGGCAGTCGACTGGACCAAGTCAACTAGGGTTTGACTGCGGGAAGTGGCCTAGCAGTCGACTGCCATAGGTGGGCGATGTCGGTGATACCTCAGCGATCGGATGTCATGATCGGTCGGTGCTCGAATCGGCCACGAGTGTAGTCTCACTCGGCCAGGACCAGGATCGATCGTGATGGTAGATCCTTTGGACTTATCCAGCGTGGATCTAGCTGTTGTCTCACGACAACAGTGGCATCAGTCGACTGATGGTCTCGATCAGTCGACTGATCGACTTTTTCCAGCATAGGTTGAAGCTATAAAAGGAGCTCGTGATGGAGGAAATTGGTATGGTTTCTTGAGCATCTTTGGGGCGATTTGTTGCTGCAAATCAGAGTCTCCAAGGCCACTCTTCAAGCAACCAAAAGCAAGCAATCCAAAGCATTTGTAAAGTGTTTTCTTTACTTGTATTGCATTATTTTTCATTGTATTTGCTTGTTGCTTTTAGATTATTGTTGTAATCTATTGTAAGAGGTTTCTCCACCTCTGACTTGTGTCGAGAAGGAGTATTTATCATAGTGGTGTGTGATTGGCATCGCTAGGGTTCGTACGAACCCAATCCATGGAGTAGGAACCATTTCATTTCCGAACCACGTTAAATCTTCGTGTTATTGTGTTTGTGATTGTGTTTCGTTATTTTCATTATATATATTCCGCTGTGCTAACGAAACTTGTAGACACGAACACGCGATCGAATTCCATCTTCCTACGGGCACATCGCTATTCACCCCCCCTCTAGCGGCGTCAAATACCTAACAAATTGGTTTGGTTCTAATCCAATGGAGGAGAATAAACCAAAGGGGTTTGGTTTCTTTTAAACGAATGAACCAAAAGTTAGTTCGGTTCGTTTTAACCTAAAATAGGTCAACATTTTTTGGTTTATTTTAACTTAAGTTATTGGAGCAGGTTAAAGGGTTTTGGTTATGAACCAATAACCGTTAGGAGAATGTGTTCTCTATAAAAACATGACTTAAGGGTTTTTCCAAAGATCTAAGGGAATAAGCCATTGAGTTGCTGCCCAAAACCCTAGCTCCTCTTTTGTTGTTGCCGCCCAACATTGTGTTGTTGCCAACTTCATGGAGCTGCTGCCACCTCCTTACCGCCGGACAACCACCTGCTGTCGCCGACCACTTGCTGCTGTCGGTGATCCTCCGGTGACCCTCCTTGGCTCCGGTGACCAAGGACTAGCCGGTCCTCTTCCCTTTGGCCAGCGCAAGGTCTCCACCAAAGCTGTCCAGTTTTCTGGACAGCTTGTTTCCTTGTTGTCGGAGCGTCGTTTGGATGACGTTTGGAGCTCCGATAGTGCCTTCCTTACTGGGGATTCGATCTCCAGTAATCCTCATAGGTGGAGGACGAAGGATTCGTCAAACAGTTGACGAATACGCCTTCCTGGAATCAATACCATCCTCAAAAAGGTCAGTAATAAGCAGATTTTTTTCCAAATTTGACCTCAAATCAGGCTTCCATCAAGTAGCTATGCACCCAAATTCAATTCCCTGGACAACCTTTTGGGTACCTGATGGTTTATATGAATGGCTTGTCATGCCCTTTGGCCTCAAGAATGCCCCAGCTATCTTTCAATGTAAAATGGACAATTGCTTCGCAGGCACTAAAGCCTATATTATCGTATATATCGATGACATTTTGGTATTCTCTAATTCAGAAGCTGAGCATGAAAAGCATCTACGATCTATGCTTGATATTTGTAAAAGACATGGATTGGTCTTAAGACCAACCAAGATGAAGGTAGCAGTTAGAGAAATAGACTTCCTCGGAGCTGTCTTGGGTAATCAAAAAATTAAGCTTCAGCCTCATAGTATCAAAAAGGTTGCTAATTTCAAGGATGAAGACCTTTTAAGCTTAAAAGGGATGCGATCATGGTTGGGGTTACTTAACTATGCCCGAGCTTATATACCTAATCTTGGTAAATTACTAGGGCCATTTTATGGCAAAACTAGCTCTACTGGTGAAAAGCGAATGAATCAAAAGGATTGGGAGTTGGTCCGAAATATTAAAAGGCAAGTTCAAAACCTGCCTGATCTTGAGATACCACCAGAAACCTGTTTTATGGTACCCGAAGTTGATGGCTGTATGACTGGCTGGGGAGGTATATGTAAATGGAAATACCACCAATATGATCCAAGGAGCACAGAAAAAATATGTGCCTATGCAAGTGGAAGATTTAACCCAGTCAAATCCTCTATTGATGTTGAAATTCATGCAGTCATGAAGACTATGGAAGCTTTAAAAATTTACTATTTGGATAAAAGGGAGCTTTTAATCCGAACAGACTGCCAAGCTATAATTAACTTTTTCAATAAAACTGCAGTCAATATTAAAAATCCTTGCAGAAGAAAAGCAAAAGGCCAGAAAATGATGACCAGTACAACAAATGAAAGGACATCTGCTCCAACTCCCTTGATTGAAGATCAAATTCACAACTATAGGCGAGGACAACAAAGAATATACAATGCCCAGCAAGCTGCCAGACGAGTTGACAGATTAATTACTGGACGACCTGCAACGGTAAATACCCTGGAACAACAAATTGATCCTCAGGTACAATTGCAACTGTCTATGCAAGAACGAGCTGCAATAGTGAAAGGACATCTGCTCCAACTCCCTTGATTGAAGATCAAATTCGCAACTATAGGCGAGGACAACGAAGAATATACAATGCCCAGCAAGCTGCCAGACGAGTTGGCAGATTAATTACTGGACGACCTGCAACGACAAATACCCTGGAACAACAAATTGATCCTCAGGTACAATTGCAACTGTCTATGCAGGAACGAGCTGCAATAGCACCAGCTGAGGTGCTCTATCACTCCCGACAAGATGATGCACATCATCGAGTCTACATGCACAGATCTGAGGAACCAATCTTATGTACCTCCAATCAAGTTGATAGGTCCTTTATTCAAGAGGAAAGTTTCAATCAATTACAACGAAGTCAGATGCGGTATATTCATCTTGGTGTTCTTCAAGTACGTATCCAAATTCTGCATCGACATGAGAAAGGTACCTTGGCTCTTATTCTCTTCCGAGATAACAGATGGCAGGATGATAGGTCAATTATTGCCACAATGGAAGTCGACTTAACGTGAGGCAGTCAACTTATATATGTTATTCCTGATATTATGATGACAATAGGTGACTTTTTCAGGAATTTTCAACTATCCATATTAACTCGTGGATATGATTCATGGCGAAATGGTGAAGCAAATTTATTAATTACAAGAGGTCTTATTGGGTGACTTTCCAATACTCCAAATGTTGCATTTGCATATGAAGTGCAAGGAGTCGTAGATTACCTCACTAGCCACGACGCACATGCACTTCCAGGTAGACGTTATTCAACAGAACAACTACGTGGAATGGATTGGGTCATTAGACCAATGTAAGTCATAATTCCCATGCAACCCTCAGAGGTCAGTAGCCGTAATTTATTGGACGGAAGAATATCCGTTAGTTTTCATAACTATTCTACAGCATTAACTACTCCTGTGGAGTATGATGATAAAGACGAGGAAGAATTGCGCGAACATACAATTGTCGTCTTATTGCAAGAAGAAATAAAAATTCAGTTTAGAAGATTATCAGAAAATGCAAAAGCTCCTGAACAAAGCAGAGAAGAAGGAGCTGACTATGACCTCTTTGCACTTAATGAAGAAACCATTGAACCAAATGGCCGATTATTAGTCTCTATAAGAATAGCAATGATGATACCTACTGGGTATTACAGGCATATAACAAAAAAACCAGGTATGGCATCACACCTTGGTATTATTGGTGCAGGAGTTCTGAATAGTGGATTTCATGATGAAATACAAATACTCTTATTCAATCATACGAGGAGACCAATTGTCCTTCGAGCTGGACAACGAATTGTTCAAATAATAATATGTGTCGTACCAAAGGTGGAATTCCAGGAAGTCCAGGAAGCAGAAGAATTCACAACTACTCTACCACCACCACCAACTGAAGATATTTTTCAAAAATTATTGCCTAAAGAAAAACCAGAATCATCAAGGCAGATACAACCAGTTTCAGAACAAAATGAATGGTGGAACTTACCTTCAACATTTCACCAGACTGGTGCTATATTTATTATCCCCACTCAACTTGGGCATTTTGATGAAGTATTTATGCAATGGGAATCAATTACCAAAAACCTAGTCTCTCTCCAAAATTTCACAGATGCCCAGACCAAAGTCGAATTTATTGAAAATTTACTAGGGGAAGCTGAAAAATTAGCATGGATACAATGGCGTATGAGTTTTCCTAAAGAATATCAACTTCTTCTCAACAACGCTGATGGAGCAGGAGGTACTCAAAACATATTATCCCAGATTCGAATGGTTTTCAAATTAGAAGATCCCTTTCAAGGATCTACACATATGCAAGATGAGGCTTATAAGGATTTGGAGCGCTTAACTTGCAACAACTTGAAGGATATATTATCTTTTCTTAATGACTATCTCTGTATTTCAGCAAAAATAGGACGCTTATTCACTTCTCCAGAATTATCTGAAAAGCTATGGGCTAAAATGCCAGGTGATCTCGGGAGTCGCATTAAGTAGGCATTCCAAGAATGATATCAAGGCAACACTGTGGGCATTTTCCCTCGTATCCTATTTGTCTACAGATATCTGGAAAATGAATGCAAAGATGCTGCCTTCAAACGTGCTCTTAAGGACTTGTCCTTCTGCAGCAATAAATTAAAGCACCAGTGGTGCTTGCTACTCCTTGAAGATCACTTGGTCTTAGAAATCCAAGTGTTGGGGGCTCGATGTTTTCAACAGCTTGAATGGCTTCTTTGTAAGAGTCTGTTCCTTTGGTTGTGATATAGTTCATCCGCGCATGAAGCCTTCCACCTTTACAAGTAGATTTTTTTATCTTTTGAAGTTTCTGGTTAAGATTGACAGTAATTCGCAAAGCTTCTTCTTCAACAAGTTTTGGTTGTTTAGTAATGTTGGTAATCAACTCTTGTAGCTCCTGCTTGGTTAAGGGTTTATTTTCAAGAAGTAGGGTATTAAGATTTTGTAGTGAAGATCGTAGTTGGTGGAGTTCTTGTTCAAGGTTGGTTACCTTTTCAAGTATAGCCTTAAAGTTTTTCAAGTGAACCCTACTAGACAGACACACTCGGTCATATACGATGCTAAGATTATGAGCTAGTTCTTTTGATGATGTCTTTAATGTTTCAGCAAGGTCAAGATATTCAAGGTTTGAAGTGTGCGATTTGGTATACCATTCTTCAATGGCTTCCTCCCATCTTTTGGACATTCCTAACTATACATAGGTCTTGCCAATGGACTTAAGGTCTTACGAACTCAGCTGCCTGCCACCCTCGGGACTGACTGCATAGAGTAATGGCCAAAGAATGAGATTTTAGCAATGAAGTAGCATACAAAACGTAGGAACTTCCCTATCCTATCTTGACCTAATAGAGTTTACTCAGCCATTTAACTAGCTCTGATACAAAAAAGGAAGCGTTTTTCGTTTGTAATACAAGATAAGTATAAAAGAACTATAGAAAATATACAGACTTGTATTAAAAGATGCAGAACTTACAGGACTTAGACTTTGTACTCAAGTAAGACTTCAGTGAACGACTGATGCCTTGCAAGAGTTGAAGGTAAGGGGATTTTATAGGGTGAGGATGAAGAGATAAGGACCGGGTACACAAGGGGCCCCATCGCATTCTTACCTTCATATCGTCACCAAGATTCCCTTCTGACAGAAAGAGGACATAAAGTGATATGGATGGCTCCCCGGGGCTCAATCCATTTCACATCCAGGTCCAAAAGGCTAATAATGCATACAATAATGTAGAGCACACTGGTCCTATAGTACAATAATACAGATCACACTGAGCCTATAGTACAATAATGCAGATCACACTGGTCCTATAGATGGGACAGAAAGTTATTAGAAGCAAAAGCTTGTGGCCCTGTGGGCTGTGTCCATCACTAAAGCAAGGGCATTTTCCAGCTGTTTGTCTTGTTGTTGGATCACGGGTAGCCAATCACCGTACCAATTTCGTCTGGTGGAGCATCGTCGGTATTCTTCCAATTTAATATGATGGATTGCTCTGTATTGCTGTAAGGCTTGGATGACATGTTGGGCGGCTTCCTTTTGGATAAGGTGCATATGGGCTTCAATTGAGTGCTCTTCGGCCAAGTTGAGTCCCTTTTGACGTCCATGATTGGTTGAGTTGCGATGGGGCCCCTTGTGTACCCGGTCCTTATCTCTTCATTCTCACCCTATAAAATCCCCTTACCTTCAACTCTTGCAAGGCATCAGTCGTTCACTGAAGTCTTACTTGAGTACAAAGTCTAAGTCCTGTAAGTTCTGTATCTTTTAATACAAGTCTGTATATTTTCTATAGTTCTTTTATACTTATCTTGTATTGCAAATGAAAAACGCTTCCTTTGGTATCAGAGCTAGTTAAATGGCTGAGTAAACTCTATTAGGTCAAGATAGGATAGGGAAGTTCCTACGTTTTGTATGCTACTTCATTGCTAAAATCTCATTCTTTGGCCATTACTCTATACAGTCAGTCCCGAGGGTGGCAGGCAGCTGAGTTCGTAAGACCTTAAGTCCATTGGCATGACCTATGTATAGTTAGGAATGTCCAAAAGATGGGAGGAAGCCATTGAAGAATGGTATACCAAATCGCACACTTCAAACCTTGAATATCTTGACCTTGCTGAAACATTAAAGACATCATCAAAAGAACTAGCTCATAATCTTAGCATCGTATATGACCGAGTGTGTCTGTCTAGTAGGGTTCACTTGAAAAACTTTAAGGCCATACTTGAAAAGGTAACCAACCTTGAACAAGAACTCCACCAACTACGATCCTCACTACAAAATCTTAATACCCTACTTCTTGAAAATAAACCCTTAACCAAGCAGGAGCTACAAGAGTTGATTACCAACATTACTAAACAACCAAAACTTGTTGAAGAAGAAGCTTTGCGGATTACTGTGAATCTTAACCAGAAACTTCAAAAGATAGAAAAGCTACTTGTAAAGGTGGAAGGCTTAATGCGCAGATGAAATATATCACAACCAAAGGAACAGACTCTTACAAAGAAGCCATTCAAGCTGTTGAAAACATCGAGCCCCCAGCACTTGGATTTCTAAGACCAAGTGATCTTCAAGGAGTAGCAAGCACCACTGGTGCTTTAATTAAGCAAAATAACTTGCAAATTCAATTATTGGCACAGATAGCTGAAGAGGTAAAAGGTATCCGTAGTGATTTAAAGACTCTCTTGGAGCGGCAACAAATTCCTAACTATACATAGGTCTTGCCAATGGACTTAAGGTCTTACGAACTCAGCTGCCTGCCACCCTTGGGACTGTCTGTATAGAGTAATGGCCAAAGAATGAGATTTTAGCAATGAAGTACCATACAAAACGTAAGAACTTCCCTATCCTATCTTGACCTAATTGAGTTTACTCAGCCATTTAACTAGATCTGATACCAAAGGAAGCGTTTTTCGTTTGCAATACAAGATAAGTATAAAAGAACTATAGAAAATATACAGACTTGTATTAAAAGATACAGAACTTACAGGACTTAGACTTTGTACTTAAGTAAGACTTCAGTGAACGACTGATGCCTTGCAAGAGTTGAAGGTAAGGGGCCACTGTACCTCAGTCCATTGGCTTAAGTGTGGATTCAAAAGGTTATTTTGAAGAAGATTTTAGGACTCAAGATGATGAGTACGCTGAATATGAGTATGCTGATCATGATTATTATGAGGAGGAATTTCTGGCCGTCGCCGAAGAATCACCAGAAGACGGATGGGAAATGGAGTACCCGTAGTTAGCACAATGTATAGAACATATATATTCTTCTTCTATAGTTTCTAACTACCGACCTCCTCCTGATACCACCATGGGACCATCAAATTATCCCCCCGCCACAAATCTAGAGGCAGGACCCAGCTCTCGTCCAACATTTGAAGGATATCATGGTGGACGATTCCGACGAAAAGAACAAAATAAATGGTGGAACTTACCTTCAGCATTTCACTAGACTGGTGCTATATTTGTTATCCCCACTCAACTTGGGCATTTTGATGAAGTATTTATGTGATGGGAATCAATTACCAAAAACCTGGTCTCTCTCCAAAATTTCACAGATGCCCAGACCAAAGTCGAATTTATTGAAAATTTACTAGGGGAAGCTGAAAAATTAGCATGGATACAATGGCGTATGAGTTTTCCTGAAGAATATCAACTTCTTCTCAACAACGCTGACGGAGCAGGAGGTACTAAAAACATATTATCCCAGATTCGAATGGTTTTCAAATTAGAAGATCCCTTTCAAGGATCTACACATATACAAGATGAGGCTTATAAGGATTTGGAGCGCTTAACTTGCAACAACTTAAAGGATGTATATATTCTTCGTTGTCCTCGCCTATAGTTGCGAATTTGATCTTCAATCAAGGGAGTTGGAGCAGATGTCCTTTCATTTGTTGTACTAGTCATCATTTTCTAGCCTTTTGATTTTCTTCTGCAAGGATTTTTAATGGATCTTTGAAGACCAGAATTTTTCCTCTTGCTTCTTTTGGGGCTTCTTTTGGTCCAAGAGTCAAGTTTTAAAGTTTTGTCAGTAATGAGTCCGGAAGAACACCGGTGCTTGTTTGTTGCCACTCCAAGAGAGTCATTTTGCCTCCCTTTAATTTCTTCTTTGCTACAGCTTTAGAGGAAATACCATTGAAATGGACGATAAATGGATTTTCTTCTAGTGCAGCTGCAGGGACAGAATCTTGATCTACGACACATGTTGTGGCTCTTGTGTCGAGAATAGCGCTGAGCTGAAAGGTAGGTAAAGAATTTATCTCAAAACTAACCTTCAAGTTGTATAACATGTTTCTTCCGCTTCTAGTCTGCCTTGGTTGTTCAGGGAGTGAGCATACTTTGTATTCTTGGAGAAGGACATGGAGGTCTTCTTCAATAGGGAGAATTTCTTTCTGTTTTTGTTGTAATTGTTTTATCTCCTTTCGTAAACTTTCGTTTTCTAGGACTAGTCTGTCATAATCCATGTTTTCCTGAATTAATTCCTGATATTTGCCCAATAATTCTTTCTTTTCTCTTTGTAATTGTTGGTTTTCTTGAGCCATTTGAATAACATCCAATCGTATTTGGTTACACTCTATTTTTTCTTGTTCTTGATCATCTAGTTGACTTTGTAGACGCTTTATCTCTGCTTCACACTGCTTAATATAGTTTTGTTGTTCGAAAACTAAATTGGAAGTATCATACCTGACTGGTGTTGTTGCAACTGGAGTCGTCTTGTTGTAATAATAAAGACTGCACATGCCACAAGCAGTCATTTTGCATAAAGGACAATGTCGTCGATGTCGCCGTTGTGTTGGCTATTTACAACATTTGCATGCTTCATGTTGGCTATCAATATCTTCGTTGATTTCCCATATATGGTGGCATTCATATTGTTGTTGCGTGACTTGCACCATACTGCGATAGCTAGTTTCAGGGCCTATCCACCACGTCTTCTAAATTGAATTTTTATTTCTTCTTGCAATAAGACAGCAATTGTATGTTCGCGCAATTCTTCCTCGTCTTTATCATCATACTCCACAGGAGTAGTTAATGCTGTAGAATAGTTATGAAAACTAACGGATATTCTTCCGTCCAATAAATTACGGCTACTGACCTCTGAGGGTTGCATGGGAATTATGACTTGCGTTGGTCTAATGACCCAATCCATGCCACGTAGTTGTTCTGTTGAATAACGTCTTCCTGGAAGTGCTTGTACGTCGTGGCTAGTGAGGTAATCCACGACTCCTTGCACTTCATATGCAAAGGCAACATTTGGAGTTCCCGAGGGTGGCAGGCAGCTGAGTTCGTAAGACCTTAAGTCCATTGGCAAGACCTATGTATAGTTAGGAATGTCTAAAAGATGGGAGGAAGCCATTGAAGAATGGTATACCAAATCGCACACTTCAAACCTTGAATATCTTGACCTTGCTGAAACATTAAAGCCATCATCAAAAGGACTAGCTCATAATCTTAGCATCGTATATGACCGAGTGTGTCTATCTAGTAGGGTTCACTTGAAAAACTTTAAGGTCATACTTGAAAAGGTAACCAACCTTGAACAAGAACTCCACCAACTACGATCCTCACTACAAAATCTTAATAACCTACTTCTTGAAAATAAACCCTTAACCAAGCAGGAGCTACAAGAGTTGATTACCAACATTACTAAATAACCAAAACTTGTTGAAGAAGAAGCTTTGCGGATTACTGTCAATCTTAACCAGAAACTTCAAAAGATAGAAAAGCTACTTGTAAATGTGGAAGGCTTCATGCGTGGATGAACTATATCACAACCAAAGGAACAGACTCTTACAAAGAAGCCATTCAAGCTGTTGAAAACATCGAGCCCCCAGCACTTGGATTTCTAAGACCAAGTGATCTTCAAGGAGTAGCAAGCACCACTGGTGCTTTAATTAAGCAATCTCTCCGTAGAAGCGAGTTTTTGAGGACTCATTTTGGATCCGAATTTTGATTCAAATTGTGATCTTCTCTCGATCACATCGTCTTCAACACGAGGCTAGTAACTCGTACGAAGACGAGGCTCGTGACTTTGTGAAGTCATCCTGAAGATACTCGGCGTGGATATGGATAGAGACGATTCTAGCGAGAATCGTTCCGGTTGATGCCTTTCCCGCTACACGTGATACGTCAGGTACACGTAGTATAAATTTCCTTTTATTGCAAAATTTGAATTTTATGGTTATGTCTACACATGTACTATGCATGCATGTGATGTGTGTGTTGTAATAAATTAGATTTATTATTTTATTCCTTCCGCTGTGCACATGTTTACGAAACATGTTCGAACACACACTCGCCGCGGTGCCGGAAACCCAACAGTGGTATCAGATCCCAGGTTGTGTTTCGACATAATCGTAAAATTGTTTTGCGATAGTCATAATGATATTTCTGGAAATTTTCTACTTTTGGAAAGTTAGAAGTATTTATGGAAATTTTTAATTTTGGAAAGTCTAGAAGTATTTATGGAAATCTTCTACTTTTGGAAAGTTGGAAGTATTTATGGAAATTGATATTTTCCATAAATAAAATATTTGATTAGATTTTGGAAATTTTTTTCCTAATTTAATCATGATTTAATTTGGGAAATCAAATATTTAAATATTTTATTTTCATAAGTAGTTTTGATGATTTAGGAAATTAGTTTCCTAAATTGACTTTCCTTAATCAACTATTTCCACAAATAAAATATGTGATTAGGTTTGGAAATTTGTTTCCTAATTTAATCATGATTTGATTTGGAGAATAAAATCTTAAACATATTTTATTTCCATAAATAGTTATGGCATATAAGGAAATTTTATACATGACATAATTGTATGTCATGTAATTGCATTAGATGCATATCATTATGTCATGCGTGTCGTGACATGTAGATGTAGGCCATGTATGTCATGTCATGTAGATAATAGTTATTTGCATGCAAAGAGGATGAGACATAAAAACCCTAACTCAATATTAAAGCCTACACCTTCCATTAATATGGTTAGAACCAGAGTTCCGTTTCTTGTTCGGGTTGTTGGACTCTCTCTAAGCCCGGCTCGAACCCGAACATGTTCAAACCATGGAATAGTTTAATACTAATATGGTAAGAGTCAGAGGTCAATCGTTAGCTTTGGTTGTTGGACTCTCTCCAAGCCGGGCTAATTGGGTGAATGCACTCTAACCATATTAAAACTATTTCTCGATTAATGGGTTGACTTTAACTTGGAGCATTGGCTTGTTGGACTCTCTCCAAGGTCGATTTTAAGGGAGGTGAAGTTGGGTGCTATGCATATGATGCATACTTGTTAATGTGTTAACAACCCGATGTATGTGTGAACATTCAATTAGTTGATAGCACATTGTGATAGTTGAATATACGTGATATGCAATCGGTATATTTGATACCTACCATCGTAGTTATGAATGACTTGTTGGACTCTCTCCAAGGTTGTTCATATCTATGATGGATATCAGCCCATTCAGAGATGGACCTACGATCTCCCGAAGTGATTTTGGGGTTTTTGAAATTCGAAAAATGAATGAGATTTATGAATGTATATTGATGCATTTTAAATCATCTTTCTCATATATGCTCGTTTTGTATTTCTAAGTTAATCTATTGATCATGATATCTTTGAATTTGCGTACCATTTTGGATTCGTATAAATTGACTGGGCCGAACTTCTTGGACTGGCTTAGAAACTTGAGAATTGTTCTCAAGGTTGAAAAGCTTGCAAATGTCCTCGAAGCGCCTCTTCCCGCCCCATCCTAGTGACAATGCAACTCTGGACCAATTGTTGGCCTATCAGAAACATGTGAGTGATTTTGAACAAATGAGTTGCATCATGCTAGCCATGGTGGAACCTAAGTTACAGAAGTAGCATGAGCATATGGATGCTCATATCATAGTTCTTCATCTTTATGAGTTGTTTGATAAGCAAGTGAGATTCGAAAGGTTCGAAGTCTCCAAGCTCCTCTTCACCTCTGAGATGCAAGAAAGTTCATCTGTGGTACTGCTCAACAAGCTGAAGACTGTGGAGCCTTCTGAGAAGCATGAGCAGGGGACAGTGTTGTTAGTTGATTCCTCGAAGAAAGGTTCTAAGAGGGAGTCAAAGGAAAAACTGAAGGGGAAGAAGAAAAAGGCTAAAAAGGTAGAACCAGCTCAAAAGGGAACTTGCCATCATTATGACAAGTAGGGTCATTGGCGAAGAAATTGCAAGATTTATCTTGAGTCCGTGAAGAAGAATAAGGCATAAGATGCTCCATCTTTTTCATATATCTTCATTATTGATTATCATTCTATTTCCTCAGACACTTGGGTATTGGATACTAGGTGTGGCTCACATATATGTAATGACATACATGGGCTAAGGAATAGAAGAAGACTCGTCAAGGGAGAGTCAAATTTATGTGTTGGGAATGGAGCAAAGGTTGCTGCACTCGCCATCGGAACGTATTTGTTGAAACTCGCTGCAGGACTTGTCTTAGAATTGGACAATTGCTTTTATGTTCCTTCGTTGATAAAGAACATCATTTCTATTTCTTGTTTAAATAGAAATGGGTACCATTTGACTTTTAGTAACAATTGTTATTACATAACTTTGAATGGAGTTCTTTATGGGACTGGAACTTTAAGCAATGGTGTTTATATGTTGGACGTATCCAGTGATGTTTTCAATATCGAATTGAGCAACAAGCGTGCTCGAAAGGATAATCAATTAGACTTCTACATGTGTCATTGTCGTCTTGGCCATGCAAGCAAGAAATGCATGTCTGAATTACACCGATGTGGAATTCTGGAATCGTTTGAATTGGATTCATATGATACATACGAATCATGCTTAAAAGGCAAGATGACTAAGTTACTTTTTACAGGAAAAGGTGAACGAGTGAGAGAGTTGCTAGGTCTAATACATACTGATGTATGTGGACCTATTTCAACTCAAGCTTTAGGAGGCTATAGCTACTTCATTACCTTCACTGATGATCACTCATGGTTTGGGTATGTGTTCTTGATAAAACACAAGTCTGAAGCCTTTGAAAGGTTCAAAGAATTCAGAAATGAAGTAGAGAAACAACATGACAAGAGTATTAAAATACTTCGATCGGATCGAGGTGGTGAATACTTATGTCAAGAGTTTCTTGATTATCTAAGAGACAATGGTATATTGTTTCAATGGACTCCGCCATACACACCACAGCATAATGGTGTATCTGAGAGGCATAACCGGACCTTGTTGGACATGGTCAGGTCAATGATGAATCATGCGAATCTTCCCAAGTCCTTTTGGGGCTATGCACTTCAGACAGCTGTTTACTTGTTAAACAGAATGCCAACCAAGGTAGTCTCTATTACTCCATATGAGATATGGAATAGTAAGAAACCTCATGTATCTTACTTGAAGATATGGGGTTGTCCTGCTTATGTGAAGCGGACTGTATCAGACAAATTGGATGCTAAGTCTAATAAATGTCTATTTATTGGATACCCTAAGGAAACAAGGGGTTACCAATTCTATCATCCTGTGGAACAAAAGGTGTTTGTTTCAAGGCATGCTGTGTTTCTAGAGAAAGAGTTTCTCTTGCAAGAAAACAGTGGGAGTGTCGTCGAGCTTGAGGAGGCTCGAGAGACTCAAATAGACATTGATGAGATACCTGGTGAAGCACAACAGCCGATAACTCATAGTGATGAGCAATCGGCTGGACCTATTGTAACACCACATCTTCGTAGATCTGGTAGAACACGCAACATTCCTGAGAGATATGGATTTCTCATAAGTGAATCGAACGACGTGTTACTCATTGATGATGAGGAGCCTACCAGTTATGAAGAAGTGCTGACAAGTTCAGAAAGGGATAAGTGGCTTGATGCCATGAAGTCGGAAATGGATTCCATGTATAAAAACCAAGTTTGGAACTTGGTTGACCCACCTGAAGGCATCAAGCCTATATGGTGCAAGTGGGTTTTCAAGAAGAAAACCGACATGGATGGTAATGTGATTACCTATAAGGCTAGATTAGTGGCGAAAGGATATCGTCAAAAACAAGGTGTTGATTATGACGAAACCTATTCGTCTGTAGCTATGCTTAAATCCATTCGGATGCTCATGGCCATAGCGGCTCATTATGATTATGAGATATGACAGATGGATGTGAAAACAGCTTCCCTTAATGGAAATCTGCTCGAGGACGTGTATATGATACAACCTGAGGGTTTCACATCGGTTGATAAAACCAAGGTATGCAAATTGCGACGGTCCATATATGGATTGAAGCAAGCATCCAGGAGATGGAATATCCATTTTTATGAGACAATCAAAAAGTTTGATTTCTCACAAAATCCAAACGAACCTTGTGTGTACAAGAAGGTTAGTGGGAGTGCAGTCGTGTTCCTAGTATTGTATGTTGATGAAATATTACTTATAGGACATGATGTTTCAGTCTTACAGTCAGTTAAGATTTGGTTATCCAAGACATTCTCCATGAAAGACCTGGGAGAAGCAACCTACATCCTCGGGATTAAGATCTATAGAGATAGATCGAAACGGTTGCTTGGTCTTTCGCAGTTTACATATATAGACCGAGTGCTAAAGAGGTTTAGCATGTCAGAATCCAAGAAAGGTTTCCTACCCATCAGGCATGGGGTACACCTTTCGAAGTCTATGTGTCCGCGCACAGAAGATGAGAGGATTTGCATGAGTATGACTCCCTATGCATCCGCAATAGAATCTATCATGTATGCTATGTTATGTACGAGGCCCGATGTATCGTATGCTCTGAGTGTCACGAGTAGATACCAGTCTGATCCAGGAATTGATCATTGGGTGGTTGTTAAGACAATCCTTAAGTACTTAAGAAGAACTAAGGATGTGTTCCTAATATATGGAGAAGGGGACATGGTGATATGCGGGTATACGGATGCCAGCTCCAGACAGACAAGGATGATTCCATGTCTCAGTATGGGTATGTATTCACTTGGAATGGAGGCACAATAAGTTGGAAAGGTTCCAAGCTTGACATTATAGCGGATTCTGCCACTAAGGCAGAATACATTGCAGCTTTGGAAGCAGCAAAGGAAGTGGTTTGGATCAAGGAGTTCATCTCTGAACTTGATTTGGTCTCATCAATGATCCAAACATGTTCTTCGCCGCTATCATATGATCAGAGAGATCATCAGTATGAAGGAAATACAAATTGAGAAAATCTCCACTGAAAGGAACTTAGCGGATCCTTTGACTAAGACATTACCTCAAAGTAAGTTTGAGGGTCATGTTAGAGCTTATGGTATTGGATACCGTAGCGATTGACATTAGGCCAAGTGAGAGTTTGTTAGTGATATATGAGAGATGTCCTAAGGCAATCGCCTTATGTTTGAATCATTTATATGATAAATGAAGATTCACTATTTGAGTATGCATGTTTTCATGTATTTGATTAGATCTTAAACTCATTTACTGAATGTCCACGATACGATTCACAGCATGAGAGAATTTGTGATTGAATCACAACTAGTGAGTATCTCTACATGTGTAATTGTGATGTATCAGAATTATCCCTAGTCGATGAATTGATGGATTTGGACACCATTGATTTTGTCGAGACTAGCACGAGGTATACTCCTTGGTGTATCCAAGCAGCTGATTCTCACTGGCTGGAGACATTGTGATGTCCGGAGTTAATCGTGGATGCTAGTTATGGTAACTAGTTCATTGGAGTGACTAGCCGTAAGACTTCATATGGTTCTCTGCATATATAGATATGTCAATGAAGTTCTTACTGTAGCTTAAGTACGATGTTCCTTTGACTTGCGGTATTCAAGTCATCTTGATCATGAAGACTTATACTTTGACATCTTAAGCAAGCATTGTTGGTGCAATCGACCCATGTCATGATTGACCAGACTTGAGTTTGACTCGAGTGATATTTTGATGTTTGACAAAGGGATTTGACAAAGTGGTTTGGCATTGATGTTTGACATTAATGTCGGTTAATATGTTGGGGAGATTGTTGGAGCAATCGACCCGGGTCATGTTTGACCGGACTCGAGTTTGACTCGAGGAAGACCTTAATGGTTGACTAGGGTTGACCATGTGATTTTGGAAAGTCCAAGTGGGAAACTTGGAGTATTGTATAGTCCAAGTCTTGAGTACTTGGCATGAAAAGTCCAAGTGGGACACTTGGCGCATGGAAAGTCCAAGTCATGGGTACTTGGCATTTGGGAAAGTCCAAGTCTTGAGTACTTGGCATGAGAAGTCCAAGCATGGGTCTTGGCAAATGAGAAGTCCAAGCATGGGTCTTGGCAAATGGAAAGTCCAAGCATGGGTCTTGGCATGGAAAGTCCAACATGGGTTGGCAAGGGAAAGTCCAAGCTTGAGTTTTGGCATTTGGAAAGTCCAAGGGGATTGATATTGGCAGCGTAAAGTCCAAGCGGAGTCTTGGCGGCGTAAGTCCAATGTGCCTTGGCGGTGTAGACACCGTTAGCATGACATAGCCGAGGGAAGCACCTGGAGGCTAGCGCGATGGATGAACAAGCCATGGATGACTTGGAGGGATCCGAGAGGCGTGAGGCTGATGGAGGTGGCTAGAAGGCTTAGGTCTAGGCTAAGGGTGGTTTAGCAAGTATGGGGGCACCATACTTGGGTTAAAACCTCATCTTTGAGGTTGGCAGTCGACTGGCATTATGGCCGGTTCGACTGCTGTGAGTCGACTTGAGTTCGACTGTCGTTTAAGAGCCGAATCGCTGCAATCGATCGCTCATTGGAGCGATCGGATCGATGTCTGGCGATCGCCAAGGGTCGGCGATTTGATCGCTAAGTTACTGTCGAGCCAAGAGATCCGTTGGAATTTTTCCAGCGTGGATCGACCCGTTGTCTCACGACAACAGTGGCATCAGTCGACTGGTGACTTATGGCAGTCGACTGATAGGCGGAAATCCAGGTCGCGCGGAAGGATAAAAGGAGCTCGACGGGAGGATTTTTGGAAATGGTTTCTTGAGCATCTTTGGGGCGATTTGTTGCTGCAAATCAGAGTTTCCAAGATCACTCTTCAAGCAACCAAAAGCAAGCAATCCAAAGCATTTGTAAAGTGTTTTCTTTACTTGTATTGCATTATTCTTCATTGTATTTGTTTGTTGCTTTTAGATTATTGTTGTAATCTATTGTAAGAGGTTTCTCCACCTCCGACTTGTGTCGAGAAGGAGTATTTGTGATTAGTGAGTGTGTGTGCATCACTAGGGCTCTTTAGAGCTCGATCCGTGGAGTAGGAACCGTTCGGTTCCGAACCACGTTATATCCTTGTGTTCGTGATTGTATCTTTTCTTTATTGCTTTTATTATTTCTATTCCGCTGTGCATAACGAGTTTTGTAGAGATAATCGCGAACGAATTCCATCTATGTACGGTCAACGCTATTCACCCCCCTCTAGCGGCCTCAAATCTTCTACAAGCATCTCTGAGGAGATGTGGACCCAGGATGATTGGGTATAAGTCGAAGTGATCGAAGGTGTTCAAATAGCCTATAAAGGATTCACCACTCCTTGCGAGGAGATGTATACCCATGGCCTCTCGTCAGATTGTTACTAAAGTCTTTGGCCAAAACATTACATGTTTAGAGTAAGGTACTCTTCGATACATGTGAAGTAACTAGAATCCATAGGATGAGGAAATGATACTTGGGCTAGGTGTGATGTAGTCAGCCTAGTGGGGACTGACACTATAGACCATGTCCTGAACCAAGTGGGTATAAGATGAGTGAAGGGAATGGGGCACGATTCATTCGAGCTGCTGAAGGGTTTCAGAAATAGTTCTGGATCAACCGTTGATCTTTTCGGTTAATTGGGGATCATGATGTACTACTAGGTGTCACTCATGATCGTTCTATAATTAATGGTTAATTATAGACGGCCAACATAAACTGAGAACCTATTTGGTCACACGCACAACGAGCGTAATCCGAAGGATTTAAAACGAGCTTGAGAATGAGATTCTCAGACCGAGAGAAACTAGGTTTGGTTGGACCAAACAATGAAGCGAACATGAAATCGTTTTAGTCGCAATGGAAGCGTGGATGGGCCGTGTCTTATGAAGACATGATGGATGAACCAAATTGGTTTGGTTCTAATCCAATGGAGGAGAATAAACCAAAGGGGTTTGGTTTCTTTTAAACGAATGAACCAAAAGTTGGTTCGGTTCGTTTTAACTTAAAATAGACCAACATTGTTTGGTTTATTTTAACTTAAGTTATTGGAGCGGGTTAACGGGTTTTGGTTATGAACCAATAACCGTTAGGAGAATGTGTTCTCTATAAAAACACGGCTTAAGGGTTTTTCCAAAGATCTAAGGGAATAAGCCATTGAGTTGCCGCCCAAAACCCTAGCTCCTCTTTTGTTGTTGCCGCCCAACATTGTGTTGCCGCCAACTTCATGGAGCTGCTGCCACCTCCTTACCGCTGGACAACCACCTGCTGTAGTCGGCCACTTTCTTCTGCCGGTGATCCTCCGGCAACCCTCCTTGGCTCCGGTGACCAAGGACTAGCCGGTCCTCTTCCCTTTGGCCGGCGCAAGGTCTCCACCAAAGCTGTCCAGTTTTCTAGACAGCTTGTTTCCTTGTTGTCGGAGCGTCGTTTGGACGACATTTGGAGCTCCGACAGTGCCTTCCTTACCGGGGATTCGATCTCCGGTAATCCTCATAGGTGGAGGACGAAGGATTCGTCAAACAGTTGACGAATACCTCTCCGTAGAAGCGAGTTTTTGAGGACTCGTTTTGGATCCGAATTTTGATTCGGATTGTGATCTTCTCTCGATCACATCGTCTTCAACACGAGGCTAGTAACCCGTACGAAGACAAGGCTTGTGACTTTGTGAAGTCATCCCGAAGATACTCGGTGTGGATACAGATAGAGACGATTCTAGCGAGAATTGTTCCGGTTGATGTCTTTCCCGCTACATGTGATACATCAGGTATATATAGTATAAATTTCCTTTTATTGCAAAAATTGAATTTATGGTTATGTCTACACATGTTGTACTATGCATGCGTGTGATGTGTGTGTTGTAATAAATTAGATTTATTATTTTATTCCTTCCACTGTGCACATATTTACAAAACATGTTCGAACACACACTCGCCACGGTGCCGAAAACCCAACACCAACAATCTCCCCCTTTTTGATGTTTGACAAAACTACATACCTTTGAGTTAGAATACTAACTCAAATCTTCTTACCAATTATCCCAAATTGGAAATCCCATAATTCTCCCAATAATTCTCCCCCTTTTTGACTAACATAAAAAAGGTTCTCTCCAAGGAGGTCAATGTCTCATGTCCCAATGAGATCTTATAATCTCCCCCTTGGTCCAAAAATATCTAAGATGCCTACAATCTTCCTAGTGATAAGTCTCATATCACTCAAAAGAGACAATCCTACAAACTCTCCCAATTTCCAAATTGGGTATCTCACATTCCCATTTTTCCCTCTCAAGAGGAAAAATATCATCCATCATCCCATGATGGATACCTTCCCCTAAAGGCTTGCTCTCTCTCAATGTCCTTGGGAAGTCCCTAAGCCAATAGGAACTCTAAACCATCAAAAATAAGGTCTAAAGTTCAACATTAAACTTTCCCATACCTTAAATTTGATACATCACCCTAACAACTCTCCTAATTCATATTCAATGGATTTTTACCCTTTATAATGCTTCCCAAAGCATATCCTAGGGTTAAGAGTAGTTAGGAAACTTTACCGTAGCTGAACACGAACTAAACAACCTTATTTTTCCCGAAATTAGCCTGGCAGTCGACTCTATCGGAGAGCAGTCGACTGCCATACTCATCAGTTGATTGCCAAAAAGGGCAGTCGACGGATAACTGAAAAATCAGAATTTCAGTTATCAGAAATGAAATTCGGAAAAGTATAAGTAATTCTACGTATATTGAAAAATCGTGAAAATTCAAACGTATATTACTTATAAGCAATGCAATGAGTGAAAAATGTTAGAAAAATATTTTACCCATAAAATAGTGAAATTAATACAAAGTTCAAAAGTGAAGAAAAATTTCAATGTTTTAGCTCACTTTGTATCAACTTCATCAATGGTGATTGCTATCAAAAGATAGTCTTCACCAAGGTTTTATAAAAGGATTTTAAAATATTTTTGAAAACCTATATTTGATCATATTCCTTGGGCTTAATGTACATGACTTGTACACTAGCTTTCCCAATGATCCACAATTAAGATAAGATGAGTTTTAGTTCATCTAGATGCAAAAGCTATTCACCTTGAACTTAACTCATATCCTAGCATCTCACATGTATCTAGAGTGTATCAATACACATACATGTCAATTTAGATGTGAGATGTGAGTTTTAGTTTATCTTAAACTAAAGCCTCATGTATTTTCTAAAGCAACACTACTTGATTCCCTTATAAATGAGACTTCAAGTCATGCCATGGTCCTTAAATCAATTTTCATTAATTTTAAATGCATGAAGTATGATCATGGCATAAATGATAGCATAAATAAACATGGACAATGATCATGATGTCATGACATATGATATGACATTAAATACTAACCCTAAACATGCTCATAACATTTTATATGATAAAGTAGATATGATGTCATGACATGTCATATGACAAACAAGACATGGAAAATAAGATGTATAGGTATAACAATACCTAAAATTTAATATTAATTGCCATTTGTCATTATTAAGTGTATTTTGCCATATTGCTACTAATCTCTCAAGTATGCCAAAAACCCAAAATGAGACACTACAACCTCCAAACCTAAAATGTGCCAATTTTAATTGATTTTTCATGATCCCAAAAATATATTGGCACATCCTAAAATCTTTTAGGATTATTATTCAAATCTATTTCCAAGGTATCCATAACCTTGAAAGTGACCTAAGGTGCCACCTTTACTATGGTTAGGTTAGCTACCCATCCATTTAAAGTTGGCACACCTAAATCCATCTAGTGTGAATCGATCACGCTCTTAGGAACCCAAAACCTATTTGAGCTCCTAGGGTTTACTAAGTATTCCTTAGGGATGACCTCCCTAGATACCTTCCTAATGACACTTCTAGTCTTGTTAGCCTTGGTCATTTGGGTCTTGTCTAGGTTAACTCTAGGGGTGACTCCCTTTGTAACCTTCTTAGTGGCTTCCCTAGGTTTCTTCGAAACCCTAGCCACTAGGCACATACCTTGGTTACCCTTAGGGATGACTTCTCTAGTAACCTTGGTCTTCTTAGACCTAGGTTTAGTTCCATAATCAAATAGAACATTATGATAAGTTTCCTTGGGCTTAGGTTTGTGACCCAAACCTTTCTTGCCTTTGGATGACTCTTATCTTCTAAACCATAGATTTTTGACTTTGACTTCTAGACCCTAGAGTTTGACCATTTGACCTTTGCATTTGATTTGTCATTTTTGCAAGGGTATTTTCAAGTTTCTCAAGCCTTGACCTCAAGGCTTGATTTTCAACCTCTAATTGCCCAATTTTTGAATTTTGATTTAATCTTTGGGCATTGTTCTTTCTAGGCATATGCCTAGTCCATTTAGGATTAAAACCTAGGTGGTCTTCTATTTTCTTGATAGATTCCCTAGGTAAGGTTTTTCTAGGGACATTAGTCCCAAATTTCTCCTTATTGTTAAAATGGACACTCTTAGCTCCTAGACAAAAATATTTGTTATTCCTAGCATGCTTTTCATGATAAATAGCAACATTGCTAACATTGTTTCTAACATGCTTTTGATGAGTAATGGCATGTGAATTGAAATTCCTAGCATGGTTTTTCCTATTAACTAAAGAAGAAGCATTATTTAATTTTACCTTAGGGATTGCTTTAGAAGCTCCCCCTACATGTGATGTTCCCTCTTGAGTCTTCTTGCTCCCCCTAGGGCATTGACTCCTATAGTGCCCCTTTTGATGGAATTTGAAGTAAATGACATGCTCCTTGCTCTTTTGCGTTGAGGCACTGGTCTCCTTGACCTTTGGCATGGGTGGAGCTTTCTTTACCTCACTTGCTATTATAGTGGCCAAACTCCCTACACTCAAAACACATTATATGAATTTTATTTTGAAACGGTGTGTTTGAGTTACATTCCATGGTAGGGGAGTCCCGAGCTTCCTCTTCCTCTCGGCCAGAGGTTGATGGTTCTTCTTGAGGTTCCTCCGGTGTGGAAGGTCTAATTTCCTCTCCCTCAATCCTAGAGGTGGAGGCTTCTTCCAATTCCACCTCCTCTACTGATTTGGATGTTGACTCTCTATCATCATCCGAATCCTCAAGCTCTTGTGATGAGGATGTACTTGCATCTTCTTGAGCTTGAGAGGATGAAGACTCCTCCTCTTCTTCTTCTTCTTGGACCGGTTGAGGGTTTTCATGATATTTTGCCAATTCGCTCCAAAGCTCCTTGGCATCCATGTAATCCCCTAGGCTACACAAGATACCATTAGGAATTAAATCAAAAATAAATTTGACTACCTTCTTGTTTTTATCAAATTGTTGGAGTTGCTCCTCGGTCCATCTCTTCTTCTTGAGGAAGCCTCCCTTTGGTCATCTTGGATAATTAAATCCCTCCATCAAAATGGACCATTCTTCAAAGTCCCTCATCATCAAGAAGTCTTCAATCCTTGTCTTCCATTGGTTGAAGCCTTCTTGTCCATAGAAAGCATATGGGATTGGGGTGTTGATGTCCCAACCCAAACACTCTTGAATTTCCATCTTGTTCCTCTTCACCCTATAGCATCTTGGCTCCGGGTTGTTAATCCGTAGAAGAGCCTCGGGCTCTGATACCAATTATTGAGGATTCGGTGACCGCTAGAGGGGGGGGGGTTAATAGCGTATTTCGATGCGTCGATGGAATTCGTTACGTGCTTGCTACAAAATGTGTTATACGCAGTGGAAATAGAAATAATAAAACAAATACAACACAAATACAAGCACTACACAAGATATAACATGGTTCAGAACCGAACGGTTCCTACTCCACGGATTGGGCTCGTAAGGGCCCTAGCAATGCAAACACACACTACTAATTCAATAAACTCCTTCTCGACAACAAGACGAAGGTGGAGAAACTTCGTACAATGAATTACAACAAGTAATACAAAGTAAACAAGCAAATACAAGATGAAAGTACAAAACAATCTAAAGAAAACTTTACAACTATTGCTTTGGAATGCTTGCTTGTTAATTGCCTTGGACTAGCCTTGAAGACCTTGATTTGCAATAGCAAATCGCTCCAAATTGCCCAAGAAAATCGTTGCCAAAATCCCTCTTCCGAGCTGCTTTTATAACCTGCAATCGGGCTAGATTTTTGCCTATCAGTCGACTGCACGGGACCATCGGTCGATTGATGCTACTGTTGTCGTGAGACAATGACTCGATCCATGCTGGAAAAATTCCAACGAATCTCTTGGCAGTCGATTGATGATATCACACCGATCATTGCTAAGCGTTAAATAACCGCCCTATCGGCTCACGGCGTTCTATGGTCGTGGCCGAAAAAACCCCATCCAGCAGTCGACTGCCAAGACATTTTTAGCCCTTAACCGGCAGTCAAACTCTAGTCGACTCACGGCAGTAGAACCGACCATATTGCCAGTCGACTGCCAACCTCAAACATGAGGTTTTAACTCAAGTATGGTGCCCCCATACTTGCTAGACCACTCTTAGCCTAGACCTAAACTTTCTAGCCACCTCCGTCAGCCTCGCGCCTATTGGATCCCTCCAAGTCATCCATGACTTGTTCATCCATATGCTATCCTTCACATGCTTCCATCGGCTATGTCATGCTAATGGTATCTACACCGCCAAGGCACATTGGACTTATGCTGCCAAGACTCTGCTTGGACTTTACGCCGCCAACCATTGGACTTATGCTGCAAAGACTCCACCCTTGGACTTTACACCGCCAATATCAAATCCCTTGGACTTCTCAAATGCCAAGACTCAAGCTTGGACTTTCCATGCCAAGACTCATGCTTGGACTTTACATGCCAAGTACTCAAGACTTGGACTTTCCATGACATGGTTAACCCTAGTCAACCATCAA
The DNA here is from genome assembly GCA_025175895.1 of Wurfbainia villosa. Taxonomy (NCBI): domain Eukaryota; kingdom Viridiplantae; phylum Streptophyta; class Magnoliopsida; order Zingiberales; family Zingiberaceae; genus Wurfbainia; species Wurfbainia villosa. The sequence continues at coordinate 4,617,616 of CM045992.1, forward strand.
AAACCCCCTGGAGTCAAACTCGAGTCCGGTCAATCATAACCCAGGTCAATTGCACCAATAATCTCCCCAAAATATTATCAGACATTAATATCAAACATCAATGTCAAACCTCCATGTCAAACATCAAAACATCACTCGAGTCAAACTCGAGTCCGGTCAATCGTGACCTGGGCCAATTGCACCAACAACAATCCCACCTCTCCTCGTTACGATTAAAAGATCGATAAAGACAACTTTAATATAATGAACTGAAATGACAATAACTAAACAATACCAATGACTAATAGAAGTTGAGGTTGAGGTCGTGTCATCAACATCACGACAACATTTCAACGTCGTAGCGTTGTCATAGACCTTCGACATTGTGCGATCACTTTTTAAGCACTTAAGATGACCTAAAGGGTTAACCCCCCTTCTTTTATAGCATTGGAATCCCCCTAACGTTCAGTTCTAGCTCATGGTCAAAGAACCTCATCTCCCCAAGATAAGTGGAGCTTATCTTGACTCTCCTCGAAGTGGGTAGTTTGATCGGCAGTCGACTGCTGCCCTTAGCAGTTCGACTGATGCCCAGTAGTCGACTGCTACAAGCTAGCAATCGACTGGTGGCTAGGGTTCTCAACTGCACTAAAGAGTTAACTCTAATTAAAAACAATATAAGTGAATTCGACGACCACTTACCGTCCGATCTCGACTTAGACCTTCCACGAGAAGTCTTAGTCGGATTGCTGCCTAAGGATGTCCCTGTACGAAGGACCCGACCTTACATTCACTCACACATGAGCTTACCTTAGGTCCTTTGTGACTTGTAGCTTTGCTTCCGATCTTTAGCTGGGTTCTTCGACTCCCTCCGAAGTTCTCCCTGTGTCACCCGACCACCACAGTTTCCCGACTCGGGATTCTCCAGGTGTCACCGACCTTCAGCTCAGCTTAACTATTTCTGCACACTTGGTTCAACTCGTTAGACAACAATATGACCTTAACTTTGGGTCCTGTCCATAATCAAAACTCAGGTTCGATTATCTGGTGCCTACTGCACCAACATATACAAATACAAATGCACAATCGAAATAAAGACAAACACACACAAGCAATACACAATAATATAACGTGGTTTGGAACCTAGGATTCCTACTCCATGGGTAAAGCTCAAGTGAGCTCTAGTGATACACACCACCATTAAATCTTCTCCTTCTCGGAACAATTCGGAGGTGAAGAAACCTCTTACAAGATTCTTACAACAATAAAAAATAAATACAAGCAAATATAATAAGCAAATGAGACAAGAAGTGAAAACACTTTACAAACTAGGACTTTTGATTGCTTTCTTATTGGTTGCTTTGGGAGAGCTTGAAGGACCCTAAAATGCACTAATACTTTACCTCAAATAGCCCATAGAACTATTGCCAAAATCCTCTCCATCGAGCTCCTTTTATGCCTCCATGCGACCTAGTTTTTCTCTTGGCAGTCGATTGTCAAAAGACACTAGTCGACTGCCTACAGTGTAGTTGTCTCATAACAGACTTAATCCACATTGACATTTCAGCCAACGGATACACCAACAATTGACTACCCTTACTAGTAGTCGACTGTTGCTTAGTAGTCAACTGGTCAATCGACTACTAGAGCTTCTATGCTCATGTTCGCAAACACTAGTCGACTGTCCATAACTCGTAGTCAACTGGCAGAGCACAACTCGAGCATTCGAGCTTCAGTCAACTACACGACCAATCGACTGGTCATAATCCCAGTCGACTGCTTTGAGTCAATTCGACTCTCAAGTGTCAAACACTTGGCTAGTCGACTGTCCAATACCCCAGTCGACTGATAAACCTCAACAATGAGGTTTAACCCCAAGTATGATCCCCTCATACTTGATAAACACCCTTAGCCTAGACCTAAGCCTTGAACCCACTTCTATCAACCTCACGTCTCTCGGATCCCTCGAGTCTGTTGTAGAGGATCTCGTGATCGCTAGAGGGGGGTGAATAACACGTTTGACGTATGATGGAATTTGATCGTCTGTTTCTAAAAATCATGTTAGCACAGTGGAAATAATAATAACACGAATACAAATAACAACAATCACGATAACACAAGGTGATATAACGTGGTTCAGAACCGTACGGTTCATACTCCACGAATTAGGCTCGTAAGAGCCCTAACAATGCAACCACACACCACTATACAATAAAAACTCCTTCTCAGAACAATCCAGAGTTGGAGAAACCTCTTACAATAATAAGAAATAAATGCAAGCTAATACAAGTAAATTACACAAATACAAATAAAGGAAACTTTAGACAATGTGAACTTGAGTGCTTGCTTTTGGTTGTTTGAAAAGTAGCCTTGGAGACCCTGAATTACACCATCAATTCACCCCAAAAACTCCCAAAGAACCATGCCAAAAATACACCCTTTGGGCTACTTTTAAACCTGCAATTCGGGCTGATTTTTGCCTGGCAATCGACTGATCAGGACCATCAGTCAACTACCCCTGTAGCCGTTGTCTCACAATGGCATGAAACACGTCGGATAAGTCCAACGGATACACCATCAGTCGACTAATTATACACATTAATCGACTGATGTCTCAATCAGTCGAGTGCTCGTGTCGATCACTCGACTGAAGAACATTCTGTGCTCGATATCCCGACGAGCAATCGACTGATGTCACGCCCCAAGAGTATGCCGTGCCGAAAAGCAAATAGATAGCATCTCCCCTGTACATGGCAACATATCGGGTTAATACAAGGTCTGTAGGCTCACAACAATAATATAATATAAAGATATCAACATACCAAATACAGCGGAAACATACTACAGATAAAACAAGATACAAAGACCCAACTATGCACTCCGGAGTGACTTGACACGACAAGAAACATAATAGAAACCACATCAAAAGCCAAATACATATAACATGTTCGTATATCACAAATACGGAAACAATACAAGCTAAAATCTCAAAACGACAATCCACACAAATACAACAATGCAAATTAAATATCCATCTGTCCGGTGTGAGATGGAATCAATTTGGCCTCGAACATCAAGGAATCTTCTACCATTGCAGGCGGCAACAGGAAACCCGTGAGTGGTGGTGAGTATAAACTCAGGGGTAATATGTAGAGAGTGCATGAACATATAGGATAAAGAGGTCTACAAGTATACATGTGAAGATCTATAGGTATACAACATGAGTTCAATAGACATACAGTCCTATCCAAATCTAATAACAAGTAACCACAGTATAGTCATACTCAATGTATATACTAAACTGATCAACTGAACATGAAGTAATGTACCAACGTACCTGTCGGTCTGCAACACCATAAGCTATATCATCCTGAATAGATATACAATAACATAACCCATATAACATGCAAAGTCAATCTCATACCTGACCAACACTCAGACATATGAACAGTATATAATCACATGTAATAACATCCCGGTCTATACCACACTATGACATGACCCTAATCAAATGCATACAACAGTCTAGACCAACACATATATCATGCTCAACACCCAGCAGTATATAAAATGCAAATGACATGTATCATGATGAGTAACCATATGCAGCAATCATAGCTCAATCAAATGCAGCATCTCACATGCATATGTAAAACATATATCAAATACATGCATACATATATATCATCAATGCATATGTATGGTCACTGTCTGCGGACCTGTCCAACCACGACCCCAGAGTGGCCAGGGTGGCACGACAATGACAACTATCCCGACTCCAGCTACCACTACTCTTGAGTGACCGAGTTGGATAGTATGACTGAGTAGCATATAAGCGTAAAGAGCTAACTACTCCTAGGGGTCCCTGCTGCAAGCCACGCTGTCCCTACCCATGATTAGACAAGCGCCGCACACAGGACAACTGCACGTCACACAACTACCGTCTATAGTGGGCAAGTGCTAACACCACTCTACACAGTGGCCAGGTGTGCATCTCCAGCTACCACTGTCTATAGTGGCTGAGCGCGGCACATCCAATGCTCTGCCCTCAACCCTGCTACCACTACCCCAAGTAGCTGGGGAGGCAGGATGACTGACGACCCGTCTCAACCATAAGGGAGACCCAGTCAACAGCATGCATGCAATGTAATGATGCATAACTCCATACATGTATCCTCGCCACACTCCCTATCCCACGGGGAGTCCTGGTCAAACAAAAGTCAACTATACAAGGACAAGAAATAGGAAGAAGTCGGCGATGAAGATGGTGGCGATTGGCACGCATGGCGACCACAGCGGCTAGAGGAATCGGCTACCAACGTTGGCGATCAAAGGACAAGGGAGAGCTCATGGCGGTCGTGATGACCGAAGAAGTCGACGGCGTCGCGTGGGATTGGGAAAACTGTGGCGGCGAAATGAAGAAGAGAAGATTCGTGATCGGGGAAGGAGAAGAAATCAGGGATCGCGGCGCGGAATCGGGGAAAGAAATTGCGATGAGAAGGGAGAAGAAGAAATCGGGTTAGCGATATGGGTTGGCTCGACCCTTTTAAAGGTAGTCCAATGGGGTTCAGCTTGTGGTTAGGCTAACCCATGTCAAGCTTAAACTAGTTCAAGTTGACCTAATACTAACCATATAAACTCCATTTAAATCCCAGAAAATTTCTGAAAATTCCTAAAAATTCCATGGGCTAATTCTCAATTAGCAAGGGCTATTATTTTTATTTTATTTTATTTTAATTTTTTTTCCATATCTTACAACTGATCTCCATATCAGTCGACTGCTCAGGCTATCAATCGATTGACCAATGCTAGCAACCGACCGCTAGGCCATCTTCCCGCAGTCAAACCTAGTTGACTCATATCAGTCGACTGACCATAGTCCCAATCGACTGATACACCTCAAATATGAGGTTTTAACCCTAGTATGGTGCCCCCATACTTGCTAGACCACCTTAGCCTAGACCTAAGCCTTCTAGCCACCTCCATCAGCCTCATGCCTATCGGATCCCTCCAAGTCATCCATGACTTGTTCATTCATACACTAGCCTTCAGGTGCTTCCATCAGCTATTATCATGCTAATGTGTTCTACACCACCAAGACACATTGGGCTTACACTGCTAAGACTCCGCTTGGACTTTACGCCACCAACCATAAGACTTATGCTGCCAAGACTTCATCCTTGGACTTTACGCCGCCAATATTCCCCTTGGACTTCTCAATTGCCAAGACTCAAGCTTGGACTTTCCATGCCAAGACCCATGCTTGGACTTTTCCTTGTCAACCCATGTTGGACTTTCCATGACAATGGCCAAACTATTGTCAAACATTAATTATAACCTGGGTCGATTACATCTGCAATCTCCCCAACACATGTCAGACATCAATGTCAAACATCAAAACACTACTCGAGTCAAACTCGAGTCCGGACAATCATGACCTGGGCCGATTGTACCAATAATCTCTCCCTTTTTGATGTTTGACAAAAACACCCTTGAGTTAGGCACCTAACTCAAATTCTCTTACCAATTATCCCAAATTGGTAGTTTCACTTTCTCCCCCTTTTTGACATACATAAAAAAGGTTCACCCAAGGAGGTCAATGTCTCATATCCAATGAGATCTTACAATCTCCCCATTGGTCCAAAATCATCTAAGATGCCTATAATCTTCCTAGTGATAAGTCTCATATCACTCAAGAGAGACACTCCTATGAACTCTCCCAATTTCCAAATTGGGCATCTCAAAATTCCATTTCTCCCCTCATGAGGAAAAATACATCCATCATCCCATGATGGATACCTCCCCCTAAAGGCTTGCTCCTCCTTGACCATTGCACCAACAATGTCCTTGGGAAGTCCCTAAGCCTATAAGAACTCTAAACCATCAAAAATAAGGTTAGAAATTCAACATTGAACTTTTCCACACCTTAAATTTGATACATCACCCTAATAACTCTTCTAATCCATATCCAATAGATTTTCACCCTTTCTAATGCTTCCCAAAGCATATCCTTGGGTTAGGAGTGGTTAGGGAACCTTACCATAGCTGAAATTGGGGTAAACAACCCTTATTTTCTCAAAATTAGCATTGACAGTCGACTTTATCAGGCAATAGTCGACTGTCATGCCCATCAGTTGACTACCATCAAGCGGCAGTCGGCTGTTAACTGAAATTTTCGAATCTCAACTATCCGAATTGAATTTCAAAAATTCATAAGTAATTCTACGTATTTTGAAAAATCATGAAAATTCATACATATAATACTTATGACCAATACAATGGGTGAAAAATATTTTACCCATAAAATAGTGAAATTGATACAAAGTTCAAAAGTGAAGAAAAACTTCAATGTTTTAGGTCACTTTGTATCAACTTCATCAATGGTGATTTCTATCAAAAGATAGACTTCACCAAGATTTTCTAAAGTGATTTTAAAATATTTTTAAAAACCTATATTGTATCATGTTCCTTGAGCTCAATGTACATGGCTTGAACATAAGCTTTCCCAATGATCCATATTGATGACTGAGATAAGTTTAAGTTCATCTAGATGTACTATCTATGCACCTTGAGCTTAACTTATTTTCCTAACATTTCACATGTATCTAGGGTGTATCAATACACATACATGTTAATTTGATGTAAGATGTGGGTTTTTGTTATTCTAAACTAAGGTTTCATGTATTTCCCTATGGCAACACTACTTGATTCCCTTATACATGGGACTTCAAGTCATGTCATAGTCCTTAAATCAATTTTAATCAAATTAAATGCATGAATGATCATGGCATAAAAGATAACATAATTAAGCATGACCAATGATCATGATGTCATGGCATATGATTAAATCTAAATATACATGACATTTAACATAAAAATAATCATGACATTTGAATGATAAAAATAGATATGATGTCATGACATGACAAAATAGAATATATAAACACATTAACACCAACACAATCATACAAAGACATTTTTTTCATAAACAAAGGATTTCATTTAACAAGAAATTTTGTTCTACAATCAAAATAGATGTTCAAGAAAAACTCTCGACATCACTACGAAAAAGAAAAATAAGATCCCTAATCCTCGCCTAGCTATCGTCCATGGAGCCATCTCCGAGAGGTGGTGGAGGCTGCTGACCTAGCGTCCAAGTCTGCATCATCTCATACATATCAATCTGGTGCTGCTCCATCTGGCTCTGGCGCTCCTCCATCCAGCTGTGGCGCTCCTCTATCTGGTTGAGCTGCTGACCCAACCCTTGACCCATGGAGGACTGTTCCAATTTAATCTCGGCCAATCATGAGTCAACAATCTGCTGGTAGTCCTCAAATTTGTCCTCTAGATGTGCAACACGCTCTAAGAGACCTATTATTGTCACAGGGTCATCCTCCTCAGCATCGGACCCCTCATGCTGTGTCGCAGGCTCTCCAGGCTTTATGGTCGGATCCTCTTGCCCCACGGGTTGAGGCCAAGGCACCAACCCCATCTATCCAACGCCAGTCTGCATCCTAGCCAGTGTGAAGTTCCACACTATGATGCAATCATATACCTCTGATGGTGCCCTCAATGATCCCCTGGATATGTTAATGCCAATGGACATGTCTAAATGGCATATGAACTTGCCCTTGTACAGAAGATATGAAATGAACAATGCAATGAAAAATATTCAATGCAATGTTCACGTCCAACCGATGACACATGACATACATAAGAAATAGATGGGGAGGTCGAATCTTGGCTTGACCCCGAGTAACAATCGAAAGGAAGTACCCAACAATGACTTTGTAAAGAACATTGTTAGATCCCAGATAATTCATTGATAGGAAAGAGGTTTTGAGCTGGTGGACGAGGATGACGGAAGAAATGCTCATGCATGGAATCTAATGAGATTTGGTCAAATGGAGCCGAAAGAGGTACATCAAGAGTAGGGTAAAAGATGAAAGTGCCATCCGATGCCCTACACTCCAGGAACTCCTGCAAGATCGTAGGAGTAAACTCTAGATCACATTTTGCAACGCGAGTAGTGTAGGTCGGGCTATCGTCAACTTTCTTCAAATTTTGGTAAAACTCTTTGAGTAGGTTATCGTTAATGGCATGGTTGCAAAGAGCGATCTTCATTAACTAGTAATGCAATAAGATCTATATGAGTCTCCACAGTAGAATCTAAAAAACCGCTCATCTATGTACCTAATCGGCATCGGTTGGTACGAACGCAATATACCCTCATTTGGCTCATTCCTACGTTGTCTTCTACATGATTATGATGAATGCAATGCAATGCAATGTGATGACACAAATAACACTATTAGATCAAAATGTGGTATATGTAAAAGGATGGATTTTAAGGTTTAGAGGTATACTTTGGTGCCATTGTTGAGTTGAGGGTTGTGAGGGATGACTGAGCAGTCTACTTGTTGGAGAGGACGCCGGAGGAACACCAGAAAGAAATTCTCGTCGGAACCCTAATGTCGGAGGAGGAAATGAAGGCTGTGAGATGCTATTTTCGTGATAGAAAGACCAAAAACACGAAAGACAGGGATAGGTTCCAAACCTAAAGGTTTTTGGTCACCGGCGTGGACGCAAGAAGGATGGTCGGAGAGTTTTGGGAGCGATCGGAGAAGAGGAGTCGCGTGAAGAAGGCGTGAAGAAGCTGAACCCTAGCGGTTCGACATTATAAAATTGCGAATCCAATCGACTGATGTGACACATTAGTTGACTGCTAGCGATTGATGTGGGTTCACGTAATCGAAGTTGACTACTCGTTCAACACTCAACCTGAAGCGTTACATAGCTCATCTCATCGATCGGTGATATTGGTCGTCGATCTGATGTGGCGGCCTCATTTATTGGATGAGCTGCTCAACTGTTGGCTTATCTGCCCTGATGAACAATAATAATAGTCGACTGATGTTGATATCTAGTCGACTGATGGACAATCAGTCGAGTCTTGGAAGCAACACTCAACTACTGGGCTCGCGGTATTGTGCTACAGTGTTATCAGTCGACTGATATCTGATTTTTAGTTTTGAAATTAAGTGAATTTCGATTTCTTAACTCAATTTATTTCATTTTAACATGTTTATTCATGTATATCAAATATATTAGTGTTATGCCTATGTTCATATATTTGTTAATGTATTTTGGTATTTTATTTCATTTTCACAAGCATTAACATCCAAGAGTTTCAAATCCTAGCATCTCACCCTTTCTAAGTGTTGAAATACACTATCAAGGTGAATGATATATTTTGTTAGATGCAATACATCATAAACATTGCTTCCATGCAAACATATGGTAAAACACATGAAGCATGGTAAGTATGTAACATTAAGATGTATAGTACTTGAGTATTAATTTTAAATGTAATTTCTAAGACTTAAGACAATTTTCTTGATACTCTAATTCCCAAAGTATGCCAAAACCCCAAATTGCATACCAATACCTCTACGTCTAAATGTGGCAAGTTGAATCAATTTTTTACACTTCTCAAGGTTTATTGGCACATCCTAAAATCTTTTAGGATTAACATTCAATCTTATTTCTAAGATATCACATAACCTTGAAAATGCTATAAAGTGTTAACTTTACTATGATTAGATTAACTACCCACTAATTCAAGTTAACACCCCCAACCCACTTAGTGTGATGGAATCACGCTCTTAGGAACCCAATACTTGTTTGAGCTCCTTGGGTTAACTAGGTATTTCTTAGGGATAACCTCCCTAAATACCTTCCTAATGACTCTTCTAGGCTTGGTAGCCTTGGTCACTTGTTAGGACCCTTGGAATGGCTAGAGGGGGGGGGGTGATTAGCCTTTCTTCTTTTCTACAAAAAATGTTAGCGGAAGCAATACAAAATATAAACACAAATCAAAGCAAGAACAAAGCTAACACCCGATGTACGTGGTTCGGAGATGACGCTCCTACTCCACGGCAATCCGTAAGGTGGATTAGTCCTAATCAACCTTCACTAGAACCTCCTTTGGATGAACCAAGGTGGAGAAACCTTTCTTACAATGCTCTCCTCTTCTTTACAATGATGGATGATCAAGAACAAGAGAAGAGGAGGATTTAAATCACTAAAAACACTTGGAAGGCTTGGTGAGCACGAGAGTATAGTTAGGAGCAAGAGCACTTGCTTCACCAAGCTCCCCATGGCCCCTTTTTATAGAAGAGGGGTTGTTTTTCCCATTGGGCGTCGATCAGTCGACTGATGCATGCCATCGATCACGCCGCTCCAACGACAAAACCACGATCTCTGCGGAGATTCGTAGCCGCCGCAATTTCAACGGCCAAGTGATCGGTCGGTGATCCCTCCATCACGATCGTGATGGGGTGATCGATCAGTGATCAAGCGGCGATCAGTGAGACGCGTTACGTGGCGATATTTCCCTTGATCGGTCGGTGATGCCCTTGGTAGTCGGTGATTCGCGCATCGATCATTGCCGCTCTCGATCAAGGCGGATCGGTGATGGTCGAGTTTCATCGACTCGGTCGAATGCTGACCCGGTGATACTCATCAAGTATGAGTAATTCATACTTGATTTTATACCCTAGACCTAGACTCAACCTTCTAGCTCCTCAATAAGCCTTGCGCCTTCAGGATCCCTCCGAGTCCGCGACTTGTTCATCCTTTGCGCTTTGCTTCCAAGAGCTTCCTTCGGTTTCGTCATGTCTTGGGTTGCCAAATGCTTGGACTTTACGCCGCCAAGACTACAAGCTTGGACTTATGCTGCCAAGACTTTACTTTGGACTTCCTTTGCCAAGGTTCACTTGGACTTTATGCTGCCAAGACTATAAGCTTGGTCTTATGCCGCCAAGTCCATCCCTTGGACTTCCTTTGCCAAGATCATACTTGTACTTCCTTTTACCAAGTCTTTATCCTTGGATTTCCCTGTCACTTAAACACATTCGTAATTAGATCACAAGATATTGCCTAACTTAGATGATTAGCCAAACATCAAAACATATAAATGCTTGGAGCATTGTTGCACCAACAATCTCCCCCTTTTTGATGTTTGACAATCATTTAAGTTAGGTCTTTAAAGATACACACATAATTATCTAACTTAAGCATTCCTTCTCCCCCTTTGACATACATCAAAAAGAGAAGGATGAAAGAATTAAGAATGTTGGATCTTGGACTAAGGTATTAGATTGAAATTAAGCTCCCCCTTAATCCAAGATAGGATGTAAATTACATTTGAAGCAAAGCATAATCTAAAATTCAAAAGTTAAATCCTAACTTTGCACCAACAATGGTTTTGGGGATAAAAGGATAGAATTTATTGAAACTCCCCTAAACCATCAGATTAAGCAAATCTAAAACTCGTTTATACGCAATATTATCATACTAGAGTGTTAGGATATCAAAAATACACCAAATATCAGAAAATGGAGCTTATTATCAGAAAACCCAGTGTATCAGTCGACTGGTATCTGAACCAGTCGACTGCTACGCCTGAAATCGAAATTTCAGCCTTTTCAGCCCATTTTCAGAAATGCGGTAGAAATTTCAGAAATCTTGAAAAATCACGAAATTTTGCGTACACATTTCTGAAATCATACTTTATTAAGGAAAAATAATTTGAAAAATATATGTTTTCCAGATTTCAAGATTGATATAAATTTGGAAACTTACAAAAGTTCTAAAGAATTTTCAACCTTTGTATCACTTTTGTGATTCACTTGAAAACTGTTTTCCAAAATATAATGAACATAGTTTAAAAAATATATATGATTTGGAATTTCCAACCATGTTCTTAGAGCTATGTACTCATTACTTGAATACAAGCCTTCCCAATGGTTGGTCCATAAGGTATTTATGTCTCTAGGTGTGTCATTGGCTCATAGTAATGCATCATAACAAGCATGATGAGCCAAGTACACCTTCCCTATCATCTCACATGGTTCTAAGTGTCTCAATACAAAAATCAAGGTTTCTTAAGGCTTTTTGTGAGATGTATCAAGGTATAAAGATAACATATAAACATGGGATCATGCAACCCTAGAATTTTACTCTACAAAGCACATACCAAGCTCTCTCCTTAAAGATGAAAATTCATTTTCGGGAAGAGCTTTGGTGAAGATATTGGCAAGATTGGACTTAGATTCTACATAATTAAGTTCAATGTCCCCTCTTGCCACATGATCTCTTATGAAGTGATGTTTCACTTCAATGTGCTTGGTCCTAGAGTGATGTACCGGATTTTTGGTCAAGTTGATGGTACTCACATTATCACAATAAACTTTAATGTTAGAGTAGTGTAGCTCATAGTCCACAAGAGTATGCCTCATTCAAAGTAATTGAGCTACACAACCACCCATAGCCACATATTCGGCTTCGGTGGTTGATAAAGCAACACAATGTTGCTTCCTACTACTCCAACTAACTAGGGAGGACCCAAGAAATTGGCATCCACCACTAGTACTTTTCCTATCCAATTTGCATCCGGCATAATCGGAATCGGTATAACCAAGTAATTCAAATGACCTAGTCCTAGGATACCAAAGTCCTACATTTAGGGTGCCTTTAATATACCTTAATATTCTTTTGACGGCTACCAAATGTGATTCTTTGGCACAAGATTGGTATCTTGCACACATACCTACCGCAAATAAAATGTCGAGTCTACTAGCGGTTAGGTATAGTAAACTATCAATCATACTCCTATAAAGTTTAAGATCAATTGATTTACCTTCATGATCACTATCTATCCTAGTGCTAGTGGCCATAGGAGTGGTTACAATTTTGGCATTTTCCAAACCAAATTTCTTGATCATTTCATTTGCATATTTGGTTTGATAAATATGAATACCCTCATTGGTTTGTTTGACTTGTAAGCCTAGGAAAAAGGTAAGCTCTCCAACCAAACTCATTTCAAATTCATTTTCCATATTTTTTATAAAGTCTTGAAGAAGATCATCATTTGTTGACCCAAAGATGATATCATCAACATATACTTGGGCTATGAATATATCTTTTAACGTTGACTTTATAAACAAAGTTTGATCTACTTGGCCTCTTCTAAAATCCTTAGAAATTAAGAAGGATGACAATCTTTCATACCATGCCCGGGGAGCTTGTTTTAACCCATATAATGCTTTCCTAAGCTTACATACATGATTTGGATAATCTATGTTCTCAAATCCGGGAGGTTGCTCTACATATACTTCCTCCTTAATAAAACTATTTAAGAATGCCGATTTAACATCCATTTGGTAAAGTTTAAATCCCATGTAGGAAGCATACCCTAAGAGAATCCTAATAGATTCTAACCTTGCAACAGGGGCATAAGTCTCATCATAGTCAAGCCCCTCAACGTGATTGAATCCCCTAGCAACCAACCTAGCTTTATTTCTAGTGATATTTCCTTGATCATCTAGCTTATTCCTAAAGACCCATCTTGTAGTAATTATGGTGCTATCATTGGGTCTAGGTACTAATTCCCACACTTGACTTCTCTCAAATTGAGCCAATTCATCTTGCATTGCCAAAATCCAATCCGGATCATGTAATGCATCATTGATCGATTTGGGCTCAATTTGTGAGATAAGAGCAACTTGACTAGTAGGAGGTCTATGAAATGACCTAGTTCTTACTCCTTGAGATAGATCTCCTACTACTTGGTCAAGTGGATGATCTTGATGAATTCTTAGGTTTCTAGAAGGGGTTTCAATTTGATCATTGTTATCTTCCACCCTTCTTTCATCATCGGAGTCTCCTCTTCCTCCCCCTTGATCATTACCCCTAATGGTCAAATTTTGAAGTTTTTGGGTAATGTCTTGATTATTGTCATTAATATCTTTATCAATGGAGGACTTTCTAGGGTAGGTACTAGTAGTTTCATCAAATTGAACATTGGAAGATTCCTCAATCCCTTTGGTTCTCTTATTGTAGACTCTATACCTCTACTTGTGGATGAGTATCCAACTAGGATTCCCTCATCCGCTTTTGATTCAAATTTTCCTAAGTTATCTTTGGTGTTTAGAATATAAACTTTACATCCAAAGACTTTGAAATAATGAATTGTGGGTATAGTCCCATTCCATAATTCAAATGGGGTTTTTCCTAAAAACCTATGGATTTGAACCCTATTTTGGATATAGCAAGTGTATTAATCGCTCGCCCACAAGTAGCTAGGTAGAGAATATGCATTAAGCATAGTCCTAGCCGCCTCTTGTAGGGCACAATTTCTCCTTTCCACCACCCCATTTTGTTGGGGTGTTCTAGGACAAGAGAACTCATGCTTGTACCCTTGCTCTAAACAAAATTGTGAAAATTTTAGATTTTCAAATTCACCACCATGATCACATTATCCGGTTGATTTTGAGACTCTTTTCATTTTCAACCCTTTTACTAAATCCTATGATTATTTCTAAGGTATCATCCTTATGTTTCATAAAATAGACCCAAGTATACCTAGAAAAATCATCTACTATAACCAAACAATATTTGTTACCATTTAAAGATGGAGTACTATGGCAATCAAATAAGTCAAGATGCAATAATTCTAATGGTAAAGAGGTATTGGTTAGGGTTTTACCTTTGTGTGATGCCTTTGTTTGTTTTCCTTCTTGGCATGCATCACACAATTTGTTCTTGACATACTTGATCTTTGGTAGCCCTTTGACCAACTCCATCTTGGCTACCTTGGCTATGTTTTTCATGTTGATATGCCCTAATCTTCTATGCCATAGCCAACTTTCCTCTTCTTTTGCAACAAAACACTTAGTAGAAATGTTAGAAGCATATGAAAGATCAACATAATAGATGTTTGATTTCCTATATCCAACTAACATACAATCATTTAATTCCTTGTGTCTAATCATGCATTTAGAGGATTCAAAAACAACATGATAGTTTGCATCACAAAGTTGACTAACACTTAATAAATTAAATTTCATATTTTCAACTAGCAATACTTTGTGAATAACAATTTTAGAGGATACCTCAATTGTACCTCTACCTAATATCTTGAGTTTTCCACTATTCTCAAAAGACACCGCTCCCTTCTTCACATATTTAATTGTGGAGAACTTGCTCACATCCCCGGTCATATGTGTTGAGCAACCGCTATCCACAATCCACATACCTCGCTCTCCTACCTAAATCACATGAAAGACACAAGATTTTGGTACCCAAACATTTGGACCGGTAACATTAAGTAAAAACTTCTTAGGTACCCAAGCTTTCTTAACCTTACCCTTAATGGTTGCTTTCCTATTAATTAATGAAATATAAGCAACTTCTTTTTCTTTTGGCTTATATCCTAACCCGGCCTTGTTATAAACCGCTCTTTGTCTACTAAGAATCATATCAAGACACTTTGAGCCATTTGAAAATTTTTCTAAACATGCTTTCAATTCACTAACCTCATCATTAAGTTTGTCATTTTCTTCCCTAAGCATGCAAGAGTCAATATGTGATGGCTTTTCATTTCTAATGGCCTTTAGTTCTACCTTCATGCTCTTAACCTTAGATTTTGACTTATCTAGAGCTTCTTTAAGATAAGCAATTGATTTATAGAGAAGCATAACCTTGGGAGAATTCATTACCTCATCGTCACTAGATGACGATTCATCACTTGAAGAATCTTCTTGACTCGATGTGCCGGAATCATCTTCTAATGCCATGAGTGCCACATGGCGTGTGATGTGGCAAAGCTCATCATCGGATGAAGAGTCTTCAACACTTGGTGTGTCCCATGTGGTTTGAGCCACCATGGCCTCCTTCTTCTTCTTTTCCTTCTTGTCCTTCTTTTTCTTTTCCCTTTCCTCCTTCTTCTTAAGCTCCGGGCAATTCGGCTTTATATGCCCCTTCTTATTGCAAGCATGGAAAATCACATTATTGCTAAAACTTGAATTACCATTAAACTTACCTTTTGAGGAATGAGACCCCTTCCTTGCTTCTCTATTCTTGAACTCTCTTGACTTTCTATAAAGCTTCTTGACAAAATTTGCCATTTCACTAGATGAGTCCCCATCACATTTGACTCATCCTCCGACTCGGATGATGATGATGCTTCTTTTCTTTCCTTCTTCTTCTTTTCTTTCTTGTCCTTCTTTTCAACAAATAGAGCTAACCCCTTTTCCTTAGAGGACATGTTAGTTTGCTCATGTAATTCAAACTCACAAAATAATTCATCAATTTTAATTTGAGATAAATCCCTAGTTACCTTAATGGCATCAACTATTGAAGTCCATAAAGAATTTCTAGGAAATGCTTGTAAAATATACCTTACCAAATCCCGGTTGTCAACTCGCTCACCTATGATATGGAGTCCGTTTACAATTTCCTTGAACCTTCCATGCATTTGACTTACGGTTTCATGCATCTTCATTTGGAAGGCTTGAAGTTGCCCAATTAATAGGTCCTTCTTGGCCCTCTTTGACTCCTTGGAACCTTCATTTAGCTCAATGAGCTTTTCCCATAGCTCCTTGGCGGATTCAAAAGGCCCCACCTTGTTGAGTTGCTCCATTGTGACGCCGCATTGGATGGTGAGGACGGCCTTTGCATTTGATTCAAATTTCTTGTTTATTTCTCTTGTCCAATCCTTGCTTGGAATAGGATGTCCATGTTCATCCACCGGTTCCTCGAAGCCATCTACAACACTATGCCAAATTTCAATATTACTCATAAGATAGTACTTCATCCTACCTTTCCAATACGCTCACTGACTCCCAGCGAAGAGCGGTGGCTTGCGATGCTATATCCTCTTGAAGAGCCATTGATGTCTTGGTTGATGGTGAGATCTTCCAAGCTAACTCTCGATACCACTTGTTAGGACCCTTGGAATGGCTAGAGGGGGGTGATTAGCCTTTCTTCTTTTCTACAAAAATGTTAGCGGAAGCAATACAAAATATAAACACAAATCAAAGCAAGAACAAAGCTAACACCCGATGTATGTGGTTCGGAGATGACGCTCCTACTCCACGGCAATCCGTAAGGTGGATTAGCCCTAATCAACCTTCACTAGAACCTCCTTTGGATGAACCAAGGTGGAGAAACCTTTCTTACAATGCTCTCCTCTTCTTTACAATGATGGATGATCAAGAACAAGAGAAGAGGAGGATTTAAATCACTAAAAACACTTGGAAGGCTTGGTGAGCACGAGAGTATAGTTAGGAGCAAGAGCACTTGCTTCACCAAGCTCCCCATGGCCCCTTTTTATAGAAGAGGGGCTATTTTTCCCGTTGGGCGTCGATCAGTCGACTGATGCATGCCATCAGTCGACTGCCGCCGAAGCCAACGGCTTCTGAAACGCAATCTTCGCGGAGATTCATAGCCGCAATTTCCAACGGCCAGGTGATCAGTCGACTGATCCCTCCATCAGTCGACTGATGGGGTGATCAGTCGAGTGATCAAGGCAGCAGTCGAGTGAGACTGCATTCTGTGGCGATATTTCCCTTGATCGCGTGATGCCCTTAGCGATCGATCGCGATCGATCGCTCTCGATCAAGGCGGTGATCGATGGTTAGGTTTCATCGACTCGATCGAGCCGACGGTCGGTGATACATCGTATTAGTCGACTGATACTCATCAAGTATGAGTAATTCATACTTGATTTTATACCCTAGACCTAGACTCAACCTTCTAGCTCCTCAATAAGCCTTGCGCCTTCAGGATCCCTCCGAGTCCGCGACTTGTTCATCCTTTGCGCTTTGCTTCCAAGAGCTTCCTTCGGTTTCGTCATGTCTTGGGTTGCCAAATGCTTGGACTTTACGCCGCCAAGACTACAAGCTTGGACTTATGCTGCCAAGACTTTACTTTGTACTTCCTTTGCCAAGGTTCACTTGGACTTTATGCTGCCAAGACTATAAGCTTGGTCTTATGCCGCCAAGTCCATCCCTTGGACTTCCTTTGCCAAGATCATACTTGGACTTCCTTTTACCAAGTCTTTATCCTTGGATTTCCCTGTCACTTAAACACATTCGTAATTAGATCACAAGATATTGCCTAACTTAGATGATTAGCCAAACATCAAAACATATAAATGCTTGGAGCATTGTTGCACCAACAATGCCTAGATTAACTCTAGGGGTGACTCCCCTTGTAACCTTCTTAGTGACCACCCTAGGTTTCTTCAAAACCCTAGCCACTAGGCACACACCTTAGTTACCCTTAGGGATGACTTCCCTAGTAACCTTGGTTTTCCTAGACCTATATTGAGTTCCATAATCGAATGAAACATTATGGTAGGTCTCCTTAGGCTTAGGTTTGTGACCCAAACCTTTCTTGCCCTTAGGTGGACCATGCTTCCTAGACCCTAAGTTTTGACTCCTAGACCCAAGATTTTAGCAATTTGACCCTTTAATTTGATTTTGCATCTTTCTAAGGGTTTTCTCCATTTTCTCAAGTTTTGACCTCAAAACTTGATTTTCCTTTTCTAATATCTCAATTTTTGATTTTTATTTACCTCTTGAGATATTCTTATTTCTAGGCATGTGTCTAGTCCATTTATGATTGATGCCTAGGTGATCTCCTATTTTCCTAATAGATTTCCTAGGTAAAGTTTTTTAGGGACATTAGTCCCAAATTTCTCCTTATTTTTAACATTGTAGCTCTTAGCCCCTAAACAATAAAATTTATTATTTTTACTAGCATGCTCCTTATGGACAATAGCAAGAGTATTTAAATTATTTTTAGCATGCTTTTTGATATTAATTGAAGAACAAGCATACTTAAAAGTTACCTTAGGGTTTGCCTTAGCTCCCCCTACATTTGATGCTCCTTCTTGACCTTTCTTCTTCCCCTTAGGGCATTGACTTCGGTAGTGACCTCTTTGGTGACACTTGAAGCATACCACATGCTCCTTGCTCTTAGGGATGGCGACTCCGGCATCCTTGGTCTTTTCTTGAGATTTCGATGCCAGTTGACTTTTCTTGACTTTCCTAGGGCACTTGCTCTTTTAGTGCCCATATTCCCTACACTCAAAACACATAATATGATTTTTATTTTGAATTGATGTGCTTGAGTTACCTAGGTTAATGGTGGTGGTTTGGGCTTCTTCATCTCCTCGACTGAAGGTGGATTGCTTCCTCTTGATCATGCTCCAGAGTGAAAATTCTCTCCTCCTCTTCAATCTTAGAGGTTGAGGCTTCTTGTGCTTCTTCTTCCTCCTCGGATGTCGACTCCCTTTCAATCTCCAAATCCTCACTTTCTTGTGAGGAAGATGAACTCACTTCATCGGCCTCTTTCTCTTCTTGAGCTAATGAACATTATTCGGCTTCTTGTGATTGTTCCTCGCTTGAAGCCGGTGATGATCCTTCATGAAGCTTTGCCAATTTGCTCTAAAGCTCCTTGGCATCTTGATATTCACCTAGCCTAGACAAAATGTCATTAGGTATCGAATCTTCTAAAACCTTTGTTACCTTGACTTTGGTTTTGAACTTTAGGCGTTGCTCTTGGGTCCACTTCTTCAACTTCAAGATATTTCCCTTCTTATCTCTAGGAGGTTCAAAGCCTTCCATGATGATGAACCAATATTCTATGTTCATCATCAAGAATGTCTCCATTCTTGCCCTCCATGTCGGAGAATCCTCTTGATCGTATGATGGCGGTGTGTTGATGTTCCATCCTAATTTAACTTCGAACTCCATCTTGTTCCCTCTAGCATTTTTGCTCCCGGGTGTTAGTCCGTAGAAGAGCTCCAAGCTCTGATATCAATTATAGAGGATCTTGTGATTGCTAGAGGGGGGTGAATAGTGCATTTGACGTATGATGGGATTTGATTGTTTGTTTCTACAAATCATGTTAGCGCAATGGAAATAATAATAACACAAATACAAATAACAACAATCACGATAACACAAGGCGATATAATGTGGTTCGGAATCGTACGGTTCCTACTCCATGGATTAGGCTTGTAAGAGCCCTAGCAATGC
This sequence comes from Wurfbainia villosa, assembly GCA_025175895.1. Lineage (NCBI taxonomy): Eukaryota > Viridiplantae > Streptophyta > Magnoliopsida > Zingiberales > Zingiberaceae > Wurfbainia > Wurfbainia villosa. The sequence continues at coordinate 4,637,484 of CM045992.1, forward strand.
AACCACACACCACTACACAATAAAAACTCCTTCTCAGAACAATCCGGAGGTGAAAAAATCTCTCACAATAATTTTTACAACAATAAGAAATAAATACAAGCTAATACAAGTAAATTACACAAATACAAGTAAAAAAAACTTTACACAATGTGAACTTGAGCACTTGTTTTTGGTTTCTTGAAGAGTAGCATTGGAGACCCTGAATTACGCCAGCAATTCACCCCAAAAACTCCCAAATAACCATGCCAAAAATCCTCCCTTTGTGTTCCTTTTAAACCTACAATTTGGGCTAATTTTTTCCTAGCAGTCGACTGCCCCTGTAGCTGTTGTCTCACAACGACATGAAATACGTCGGATAAGTCCAACGGATACACCATCAGTCGACTGATTATACACATCAATCAACTGATGTCTCAATCAGTCGAGTGCTCGTGCCGATCACTCGACTGAAGAGCATTCTGTGCTCGACATTCCGATGAGCAGTCGACTGATCTCAATATCAGTCCACTGTTCAGGCCATTAGTCGACTGCCCAATGCTGGCAGTCGACTGCTATGCCATCTTCTCGCAGTCAAATCCTAGTTGACTAACATCAGTCGATTGACCATAGTCTCAGTCGACTGATACACCTCAAACATGAGGTTTTAACCCAAGTATGGTGCCCCCATACTTGCTAGACCACCCTTAGCCTAGACCTAAGCCTTCTAGCTACCTCCATCAGCCTCACGCCTATTGGATCCCTCCAAGTCATCCATGACATTTTTCATCCATACACTAGCTTTCAGGTGCTTTCATCAGCTATTATCATGCTAATGTGGTCTACACCGCCAAGACACATTGGGCTTACGCTGCCAAGACTCTGCTTGGACTTTACGCCGCCAACCATTGGACTTATACTGCCAAGACTTCACCCTTGGACTTTATGCCGCCAATATTCCCCTTGGATTTCTCAATTGCCAAGAATCAAGCTTGGACTTTCCCTTGCCAACCCATGTTGGACTTTCCATGCCAAGCCCCATGCTTGGACTTTTCCTTGCCAACCCATGTTGGACTTTCCATGACAATGGTCAAACCATCGTCAAACATTAATTATAACCTGGGTCGATTGCATTTGCAATCTCCCCAACACATGTCAAACATCAATGTCAAACATCAAAATACTATTCGAGTCAAACTCGAGTCCGGTCAATCGTGACCTGAGCCGATTGCACCAACATCCGTGACTCTTCATCCTTGCACTAGCCTTCAAGTGTCTCCATTGGCTATGTCATGCTAATATGGGTTCCTTGCCAAGGTACATTTGGACTTATGCTACCAAGACTCCATGTGTCATGCTCCGGGGAATACTTTGTACGACCAATGGATGACAACCCCTTATGTCAATATGATGTACAGTTGATATATAGCCATTTAGTCACAACCAATACATCACATATGAAAATCAAGTAAAATAATAGTGGAAGACAATCACAATATGAGTTATAAACTCAACCCAATGCATACTGTTGGTGCAGCAGGCACCTAAGTCGAACCTGAGTTTTGATTATAGCAAACGATACAAAGTTAAGCTCATGTCGTTATCTCACGAGCTGAATCAAGTGTGCAGAAGATTGCTAAAGCTGGAGCTGAAGGCTAGCGACACCCGGAGGAAGCCACGGTGGTCGGGCGACACTCGAGTGATTTCGGAGGGAGCCGATGGAATCGAGTGGAAGGCCGGAAGCAAAAGCAACACTTAAGCATCGAGGTAAGCTCGTGTGTGTGAGCGTAAGTGAGGTCATATCCTCTTTACGGGGATGATCTTAAGCGTAGATCCGACCCAAGACATCTCATAGGTGGTCTAGGTCGAGATCGGACGGTCGAAGACCGTCGGAATTATGTTTTTGTTGAGCTAACTTTGACTTGCAGCAAACATCGATCATTGCCGGCTTGGAGGACTCGACCGCTGTATCGATCGATCGTCGAAGGTCATCAATCGATCGCCATCGATCGATCGATGATGGCCATCGATCGTGATGGTCAATGATCAGATTCGAAGAGTCAAGGCTTATCACTCCACCTCAAAGCGGTTTGGTGTCCATTTGTGATTGGTTGAAGACCCACTCGAAAAGGGGCTCAAAGGCTATAAAAGGAGGGCCAAACCTAGGGTTTTTAACACAATTCTAAGCTTCCAAAAAGTCTCCGCAAAGCTACCGACAACAATGTGCTTCTTCTTCTCCGACGTCTAGGTTTCATTTCCTTTATTTTTGTACGTCGGTTTTAATTTTAGTGTCGTTGCTCATTTACATTCTTCGAAGCTATTTTTCTATCGTAACGAGGAGAGGGGGAGTGTCCCTCTACCTCAAGTTTTTTTGTATCGATTAACTCCTACCTCCAACGAGGAGGAGTTTGTTTAGTGATTTGCCCTCCGTGCGTGGTCAAGGACCACTAGGGCCTTGGAGTAGTAGCCTTCGGCTACGAACCAAGTAAATATCTTGTTTCTATTGTCTCCTTTACTTTTTGTTTTTCTTATCTTTCCGCTGCGTATATTTGTCTTGAAACAAATTCGAAAAAGTTTTTTTCTTTCGCTATTCACCCCCCCTCTAGCGAACCACATTGATCCAACACATACTAGTATTACTAACCACAAAATAAAGGATTACTGAAAAGAATCTGAAAAGATAAATGCAACTCCAAACAACCAACCAACAATACAATCACCATATAGATTCAAACTCAAAATATGAGGTATATTGTAATTGAAAATTATAACCCTCGAGAGTGAGATGAGAAGGGATCAACTGGCGAAGCTCCGAGCACAACAAAAGTCTTCTACCTATTACCTGGGCGATAAGAAAACCCAGGGTTGATGGTGAGTATAACACTTAGCGGTAAAATGAAAGATCGTGCATGACCATAATATTATCGAATAGAGATCAACGAGTATACAGTTAATAGGAAATAACAAATAACCATCAGTAAAACTATAATCAATGCATATACCAAATTGACCAACTGGATATAATGCAATATACTGACATACCTGAAGGTCTGCAAAGACTTAACCCATAACAACCTGAACAAGTCTACAACAACATAGCACATATGCATAACATGCATGGTCAACTTCACACCTGTGATCCACTCGTAAATATATGGACAACGTATGTTCAAATACAGTAACCAACCTGATCTATTCACAGCAATATCACAATAATAGTCAAATACCAAATACCAATGTGATCCACCCAACACAGTATCACCCACATATACAACTCTCAATCACTAGAGCACCACATAACCGCATGTATAATATGCAAATGGCATGTATGGCAATGTACAACAATATGGAACAGTTATAGCTCATCCAAATGCAACATCTCCGGATATATGCAATATGTGTCACATGCATATATGAATGCCACAACACATGGCTATGCCACCACACATGGCAATGTAGATGCAATATGTATCACATACATATACACCACTGCACATGGGTATACCATTGCACATGACTATGCAGATACAATTAGTATCATATGCATATACACCATCACACATGGCTACACCACTACACTTGGCAATGTAGATGCAATTTGTATTATATGCATATACACCACCACACATGGGTATGTCGCTACCTATGACAATGCAGATACAATTAGTATCATATGCATATACGCCATCACACATAGCTCTGTCACTGCACATGGCAATACTGATGCAATATGTATCACAATACAGACACGCCACCACTCATGGCTTGCCACTGTACATGGCTACACTAATGCAATATGTGTTCTATACATATACGCCACCGTACATGGATAAGCCACCACTCATGACAATACATCAGAATCCTGTATCATATACATATATGTTGGAGGATCAGTGACGGCTAGAGGGGGGGGGTGAATAGCACAATTCGCTTGACGATGGAATTCGTTCACTAGTCATGTGCTTGTCTACAATATTCATTAATATGCTGTGGAAATACAAATAACAAAAATAAATACCAAAGACACAAGTACAAATACAACACGGTATACGTGATTCGGAATCTTAGGGTTCCTACTCCATGGGGTGAGCTCAACGAGCTCGAGTTATGCACACGACACTAACAAACTCCTTCTTGACTACAAGGCAGAGGTGGAGAAATCTCGTACAAGCAATTACAAACAGTAATACACAAAGGTACAAGAAAATACAAATATAACAATGAAATACATAAAGAAAACTTTACAACAATGGATTTGAACTCTTGCTTGTTGCTTGCTTTGGTTTTCTATTGAAGGACTGGAATGCAACAGCAATTCCCCTCCAAAATTGCTCCAAAAATTGTTTCAAAATCCTCCATCTTGAGCTCCTTAAATAACCTGCATCGAGTTGATTTCGTGCCATTCATTTGACCGATAGAGACCATTAGTCGACTGCTTCTGTAGTCGTTGTCTCACAACGACTCGATCCACGCTGGACAAGTTCCAACGAATCCACCATCAGTCGACTGATCATGCCCATCAGTCGATTGATCTAACCATTAGTCGAGTGATCCAGGCAATTAGTCCACTTTCAACCCTTCTATGACCGCGACACCCTTCATTAGTCGAATGTTGTCGACATTAGTCGACTGCCAATACTTGATAGTCGACTGCAAGGCCACAAAATGAAGTTGAACACCAGTCGATCATCAGTCGACTTGGATTAGTCGAACCAACACCTATGTCAGTCGACTGATGTCGGGTAAAATCTCAAACAAACACTTGTTTGAGCATCCAACTGTCGGGTGAAACCTCAAACACCATGTTCGAGCATCCGACACTTAGTCTTAGCCACTTGGCCAAATCCACCTCATCCTCTCATGGAGTTCCCCACCGAAGCTCTCTTCCCTCGACCTACGTCCCTCGGATGCACCAAGTGCACAACTTCGCAATGCCATCCTTCACGTCTCTTGCCCTCGAAGTTTGCTTCCCTTAGGCCTCACTCCATTCACTTCGTGTCCGGTAGTCCCTCGGATGCACCAAGCACACGACTTTGCAATGTCATCCTTCACCGACTTAAGGACCCCGAGCCTACGAGACTAGTGACCTTGCCAAGTCCTCAAGACATCCCATTGCCAAGGCTACACACTTGGACTTACCAACACCAAGCCCCGTGCTTGGACTTTTCCCAACACCAAGCTCCATGCTTAGATTTTACCAACACCAAGCCCTATGCTTGGATTTTCCATGCCAAGCCTACACACTTGGACTTTCCAAATGCCAAGCCCCATGCTTAGACTTTCACCACCAAGGCTACACACTTGGACTTTCCCAATGACAATCACATGTCATATGTTTTATCTAACATCAAAATACAATTCGAGTCAAACTCGAGTCCAGTCAATTGTGACCTAGGTCAATTGCACCAACAATCTCTCCCTTTTTGATATTTGACAAAAACCTCATACTTAAGTCTACCAATTATCCCTAATTGGCAATTCTCACATCCCAATGAGAATTCCAACTTACCCCAATTAGTAACTTCTCCCTCTTTTTGACATACATCAAAAAGGTCCTCCTCAAGGGTGTCAATGTCTCATATCCCAATGAAATCTTACAATCTTCTCCTTGATACAAAAATATCTAGTATGCCTTCAATCTTCCTAGTGATAAGTTCCATATCACTTAAGAGAGGCAATCCCCCAATTTTCCTCATATGAGGAAAAATACACATCCATCTTCCCATGATGGATACCTCCCCCTAGAGGCTTGCTCCCCCTTGACCATTGCACCAACAATGTCTTTGGAGAGTCCCTAAGCCAATATGAACACTAAACTATCGAAATTAAGGGAAAAGATTCAACATTGAACTTTTACCTCCCTTAAAATTCGATACATACCCTAAACACTTCTCCTAATCCATGTCCAATGAATTTTCACCTTTCTAATGTTGGGATGTATACTGAAAGCCTAGCTCTTTTGTATGAACATTTTTATTTTGAAATAAGAATCACATGATCATTGTTTGCACTTTATATTTATTATATGTGTGCATATTGTCTAATATTTTACATTGTAGATAACATGGTGCTTGGTGTGGCACAGAAGATCATGTTATCAGTCCCTTGTAGAATATAAGTAGAGGCTCACAACCAAGATGATTTTGGACAAACCATTGGCATGGTTGTAGTGTAGCTTGGTATTGTTTTGTCTTGAACATAGAGTTACACTAGTACACTTAGGTGTATTGAGCAGGACTGACATAGAGGTGATTCAATTTATTGCTGACTACATAATTGAATCAGACCTCGGATATTATGTTGTACATGCTCTTAATCCCGATATAATAACGGGCACATGTACTTAGTATTTATTTCTTTGATTTACTAACGGGTGAGATTTCTATGGATTAAATCAATATGCCCGGTAAGTTGGGAAATGATATTATTTACATGGTGTGTCGTTGATTATAGGAGGAAACCGTGTCCTATATATTAGGTTGATGATGTCCCCTTGAGGAGCTCATAAGGTTCATCATGTAAACCCTGCAGGTTGACTTAGTCAACATGATGATAAGGTTGAGTGGTACTACTCGAGGAGTTAGATGTTAATTAATTGATAGTCAGTAAATCAATTAATTGACGGACATTCGATATCTTAAACACGGGGAGACGGATGTACAAATAATATATGGAGCCCATATTAATTTATGGGGGTTGGTGAGGTAATTCAATGATGATCCTCTAGTGGAATGGAACATCATTGATGGATCAAGTTTGTGTGGTTCTGATCCATCGGGTGGCCAAGATCCAACTCCTCCTCATGGTCCTTATCGTAGCCTAATATAATCCTCATGAAGTCTAGATCCAATGATGGAAAACAAATCTCTAGAACCGACGGTTGAGATTAAATCTCTAGAACCGACGGTTGAGATTAAATCTCTAGAACCGACGGTTGAGATTAAATCTCTAAATCCGACGGTTGGGATGAAACCCTAGATCCGACGGTTGGGATGAAACCCTAGATCCGACGGTTGGGATGAAACCCTAGATCCGACGGTGGAGATTAAATCCCTAGATATGACAGTGGAAATTAAAGGAGGCTTAAGCCTAACTCTATAAATAAGGCTATAAGGCTTGGGCGGCCACAACTTAATGAGAGCATGTTGGTTTGGTTTTGGAGATTAGGGTTTTGCCAATCCTAAGGTGGGCGGCAAGAAACCCTAAGGGAGTTAGGGTTTTTCCTATCTTAAGGTGGGCGGCAAGAAATCCAAGGAAGGTAGGGTTTGCTTGGGCGGCTAGGGTTTGGAAGATGGGAAGATGTAGTGGGCGGTAACTATAGGAGAGGATCTCTTCTTCTTTCTTAGGTGTTGCCGACACCTATCTCTTTTCCCTCAACCTTGGTCGGAGCTCAACATATTCCTCTTCTCCTCTTTTTTTCCTCTTGGCCGGCGGCACAAAGGAGCTAGGGATTGTTCCCTTGTTCGGTTCCTTGGTTGTTTCCATTTTGTTCTCTCTATTCTTGGGGCCGGCGGCATCAATCCTTTGTGGATTGGTGGTTGGCTTAAGCAAGAAGGAAAGGAGAGTTCTTCTTTCTTTGGATTGAAGGAGATCTAGGAAGCTTCAACTTGTGGAGGATCTTCGCCCACACGAAGTCTACAAGGAGGTTAGGACATACGATAGAAGATCGAGAGGTATAAAACTTTTACAAGTTTTATTATTGATCTTTGCATGTCCTTATTATTATGTTCCTTATCTTAGTATGTGTTGATTATACTAGTTTACATTTGTATGTATTTGTATAATCATGGACCCCGAAGATAAACACAAAAACCGACGATCCGTCCGTCATCTCTTCCGCGGCTAACCGACTAGAAGAGTTGATTGCTCGAACAACAAGTTTGTTCAAGCGATTGCTCGAGTTGTTAGCACGACGACGAATTTGTTGTGCTTAGGAAACTCATCCCATCCGGATTAGTTTTCATTAGTGAAAATTTTAATCCGGGGACATGGGAGTCAATGAGCTTCAGAGAAGCATGAGCCAATTCCCAACAATTGGTATCAGAGCCACGGTTTCCGATTTTGTGTGTTTTGGATTCGGTTACTTTCATGCACATATCATATATTGAGTATGTCGGATAATAGTAGGATGTGCGTAGGCTAACTTTTCTGGTTGCAGGCATAAGATCCGACTATTATGGCTATATGTGTGTATGTGATTGTTTGTGTGTGATTGTATATTATATGAATCCTCGGGGTTGACGAGGCTAGATTAGTATTTAATTTTTGTAATTAAATACGACATTGTTTAGCCGATCATTTTAGTTTACTTTCGATCTAGATAGTTTGTACACTCCTTTGTGGAGTATAGGATCGATGGATGTAAATTAAAATGATATATTTTGGCTCGGATCTCTTTGGTGACTTGCGCACGGGAAAAGGTGGAGCGGATGAGGTGGCGACACGACGGGACGCATATTGGAGAACAAAGCCATAATAGTTGGAAAAATTCTATTTTTTTCCATATTTATTGCTGATTTATTTTATATGCATGTTGTGTGTGCTTGAAAATTCCTCATTTTCAATTTACTAAGTGGGAGAGGGATATTTTAATTAATTCCCGCGGCCTCCATTACAATTTGATGTGTGATGCAACAAACTTGCGTGTCGGCTATGAGTGCCTTCCTCCCCAACGGATGGGTTTGTTTGCGAATCACTAGATCAAATAATGGTTATAGGAAATTATCTAGGAGCATGTGCACTTCCACAGCGGTAAGGCACATAATCCAAAATAATTCCCTTAGTATCGTGTAATGGTGCACATTTAGATGCAAATAAAGGTATCCTCCCCATCGGAGTCACTGCTTTTATTTGTAGGGCCAAAGAGAAACCTGTTGGGATCTCTTTATGCAAAATAGCATATGCGCAACCGAAAAATTAGGATCCCTTCCAAGTGATCCTTGCGAAAGAAAAACTCGTACAAAAATAAATTTCTCAAAAGAAAGCCTATCTTATAGGAGAATTCTACCTTTGTTGCGTGCCCTTTGCAATCCCGCTTTTCCTTGGATGTGTTGGATCTTTTAGCACGTTAAAATGTCCGTGCCTCTATATGTATCCACACGAGCAAGCTCTTGTCTCACAAAAGAAAACTAGAAGATCTCTCCTTTACTTCTTGCTAGAGAAGTCCCTAAAGGAGAGGAAGGTAGGGAAGAAGAGAAAGGAAGAAGAAGACTACTCTTCTTGCTAGCTTACACTCACAAAACCACACAACAAAAGCCTCTCCCACCAAGCTCTCACCAAGCCTTAAGCTCCAACTCAACTCCTTTGGCTGGCCACCCCATGGGGTGTTTTATAGGATTTTAAAAACCTTTCATCTCCTATCACATTCAATGCAATCAATGGCATTGAAAGATAATTAAACAAGGAGTTATCCTCCTTGTTTTGGCCGGCCACATGTGGAGGAAATCCATGGGTCAAAACCCTTTGTCTCCTTCCAACTCATCAATCTTAGGTGGCATGCTTATGTGGCATGCTTAGGTGGCATGCTTATGTGGCATTCATGGATGTTGAATTAATCTTATTAATTCAATAAGCTTATGTTATCATATTGAATTAATCTCATTAAATCAATAAGGTAACATATTGAATTAATCTTATTAAATCAATTAAGCTTAGCATATTGAATTAATCTCATTAAACCAATAAGCTAAAATTCTCATTAAGCTTAAAGTCCAAAAACCATTTTGTACTTAAGCTTATTCCCAAATTATTCTAGTCAAACTAGAATGCACTAATTCTTCTAATTATCATGCTCTTTGTGTGTGACCCTATAGGCTCTCATAACGTTGGCAGTGGATCTAAACTCTTTTAGATACACAAGCAATGAGCGGCATCTAGCAATACATCATTGCTACCCAAGTTACGAGATAAGTCAAGATCCGACTAACCTTTCCGTGACTACTACAATGTATGACCGTGTCCTTCTATCCTTGATATCAGATTGACCAATGAGGCATAGACCGTGTCATCCTCGATCAATCTATGTGTTTCTTGATCCCTGAGTAAACTAACTCAAACAAATGAGCTCAATATCTCATATTGACTCATTCGAGCATGGCCATGCGTTTTAGTAGTTCTACTCAATCAAGGGGCCCACAGATATCACTCCCGTCATATGGGAGGGATAGATCCCATCTACATCACTCACATCCCTCCGCATAATTTGTTATATACCCAGTAATCGCCTTTATGGTCCACCCTATTACGGGTGACGTTTGACGATACCAAAGTACATAACTCCTTATGTAGGGAACCATAGTGACTTCAGGTTTGAGGACTATTCATACCAATAGTCACATGAGAAAGTTTATGACACTCATATGACGATCCATGAAACTTTCTCATGGCGGGTCAGTTCTGTATATATTCTCTAATATATACCCATGTGTCAACTTGATATCATATATCCATGATTTGTGAGATCAAGTCATCAATTGACCTACATGCTAGTCTTTATGTATTAATATTGCCCTTGCATATTAATACTTGACTAGGAACATTTAGAAAAGTGTTCTCTACAGCCTCTCATAATCAATTCTGCCAATTGATGTGCTGTAGATAAGAACCTACTTTTCTAGGGAATTATTATATATTTAATTTAGTTGGCACAAGCAAGACGTAAATATATAATAACCAATCCTTTGCCTTTATAGAATATGATACAACATGTTCCCTATTCAACCATCACATGTTTGGTTCTAGGGCTATAACTAACAATCTCCCACTAGCACTAGTACCAATCACTATGATATCTAATACCTAGTGACCTAGTGTGACCATCATGCTTCCTCTGTGCCAAAGCCTTGGTCAATGGATCTGCGATGTTAGCTTCTGTCGGTACTCTGCATATCCTCACATCTCCTCTATCGATGATCTCTCGAATGAGATGGAAGCGCCGCAGTATGTGTTTGGTCCGCTGATGTGATCGAGGTTCCTTAGCCTGTGCAATAGCCCCATTGTTGTCACAATAGAGGTCTATTGGATCTGCAATGCTAGGAACTACCCCAAGTTCACTGATGAACTTGCGGAGCCAAACAGCCTCCTTTGCTGCATCAGACGCAGCAATATACTCGGCTTCTATTGTAGAATCAGCAACTGTGTCCTGCTTCGAACTTTTCCAGCTCACAGCTCCACCATTCAGGCAAAACACGTACCCCGATTGCGATCTATAGTCATCCTTGTCTGTTTGGAAGCTTGCATCACTGTAACCCTTTACAGTTAGCTCCTCATTGCCTCCAAATATGAGGAAATATTCTTTCGTTCTTCGTAAGTATTTAAGAATATTTTTGACTGCTATCCAGTGACTTTCACCTGGATCCGACTGGTATCTACTCGTCATGCTCAAAGCATACGAGACGTCAGGACGAGTACAAAGCATGGCGTACATGATAGACCCTATAGCAGATGCATAAGAGATCTTATCCATGCGATCTCTCTCCTCCTTAGAAGAGGGACATTGAGTCTTCGAAAGACTCACACCATGTGATAAAGGCAGAAATCCTTTCTTGGAATTTTGCATAGCAAAACGATCTAGCACTTTATCAATGTATGTACTCTGACTTAGGCCAAGTAATCTTTTAGATCTATCTCTATAGATCTTGATGCCTAAAATATAGGCAGCTTCACCTAAGTCTTTCATCGAGAAACAATTCCCTAACCACATCTTCACAGACTGGAGTGAGGGGATATCATTTTCGATGAGAAGTATGTCATCTACATACAAGACAAGAAATACAACTGTGCTCCCACTATTTCTCTTATAGACACAAGGTTCATCTTCATTCTTGATGAAACCAAACTCCTTGATTGCATCATCGTATCAAAGATTCCAGCTTCGAGAGGCTTGCTTTAGTCCATAAATGGACCTTTGTAGTTTGCATACCTTTCCAGGATGCTTTGGATCTTCAAAACCCTCAGGCTGTGTCATGTACACATCCTCGAGTAGCTTTCCATTCAGAAAAGCAGTTTTGACATCCATCTGCCAGATCTCATAATCGTGGTAGGCTGCAATAGCAAGTATGATCCGAATGGATTTAAGCATCGCAACTGGTGAAAAGGTTTCATCATAGTCAATACCATGAATTTGTTTGAATCCTTTAGCCACCAATCTACCTTTATAGGTATGCTTATTACCATCCATGTCAGTCTTTACTTTAAAGACTCACTTACACCCAATAGGTTTTACCCCTTCAGGTGGATCAACCAAAGTCCATACTTGGTTAGTGTACATGGATTCCATTTCGGATCTCATGGCCTCTAGCCATTTCTCGAAATCTGGGCTCATCATAGCTTCTTGATAGGATGTAGGCTCGTCAAGATCGACAAGCAATACTTCACCGTTTTCAGTCAAGAGAAAAGAATATCTCTCGGGTTGACGATGGATCCTATCAGATCTACGAAGAGGTTGGTCTACTTGAACAGGTGTTTGCTCCACAACTCTTTGGGCAACAATTTCCTCATCCACAACACTTTGTGGTGCCTGTTCATTTTCCATCGAAGCCTTAGTGTTATCTTCATCCAGAATTTCTTCAAGATAAATTTTACTCCCACTAGTTTTTCTAGAAATAAATTCTCTTTCTAGAAAGACAACATTTCTGGCAACAAACACCTTGCCATGTGTGGGATTGTAAAAGTAATATCCCTTAGTTTCCTTGGGATATCCTACAAAATAACACTTATCTGATTTGGGTCATAGTTTATCTGAGACTTGACGACTAACATAAGCTTCACAACCCCAAATCTTTATAAAAGACATTTTGGGACTCTTCCCAGTCCATAACGTGTATGGTGTCTTTTCTACGACTTTTGATGGGACGCGATTAAGTGTGAAAGCGGCTGTCTCTAGAGCTAAACCCCAAAAGGAAGTAGGTAGATCAGTCTGGCTCATCATTGATCGTACCATATCTAATAGAGTACGATTTCTCCTTTCAGATACACCATTCCATTGTGGTGTTCCAGGTGGAGTGAGTTGGGATATTATCCCACACTCAGCCAGGTGATCACGAAATTCTTGACTAAGGTATTCACCACCTCGATCTGATCGAAGTAGCTTAATACGCTTACCAAGTTGGTTTTGTACTTCATTCTTGAATTCTTTGAACTTTTCAAAGGATTCTGACTTATGTCTCATCAAATATAAGTATCCAAATCTACTCATATCATCAGTGAAAGTAATAAAGTATTTATAGCCTCCTCTGGCTTCGACATTGAAAGGGTCACATACATCAGTATGTATGAGTCCTAACAAGTCCGTCGCTCTCTCGCCATGTCCACTAAATGGAGTTTTAGTCATCTTTCCTAAAAGACAAGATTCGCATATCTCATATGATTCAAAATCAAATGAGTCCAATAATCCATCTTTATGGAGTTGGGATATGCGTTTTTTATTTATGTGACCTAGGCGGCGAGTGTAGATATGTTTGGTTCAAATTATTCGATTTGAACCGTTTGGTATTTACGTTATAAATTGGGTTTTCTAAATCTAGAACATAGAGACCATTCATAAGTGGTGCATTACAATAGAACATTTCATTCAAATAAATGGAACAACATTTGTCCTTTATTATAAAAGAGAAGTTTTTCTTGTCTAAACAAGATACAGAGATTATGTTCTTTGTTAATGCAGGTACATAAAAGCACTCCTCTAGTTCTAAGATAAGCCCAGTGGGCAAAGACAAAGAATATGTTCCTACAGCTACAGCAGCAACTTTTGCGTCATTGCCTACTCGTAGGTCCACTTCGCCTTTTGCCATTAGTCTACTATTTCTCAGTCCCTGCACATTAGTACAAATGTGAGATGCACATCCGGTATCTAATACCCATGTAGAAGAAATAGATAGATTAACTTCTATAACGTGTATACCTGAGGCAGAAGTCCCACTTCTTTTATTCTTTACTTCCTCAAGGTAGACTTTGCAGTTCCGCTTCCAGTGTCCAGTCTCACCGCAATGGAAACATTCCCCTTCCTTAGGTACATTACCTTTACCCTTTGAAGTGGATGAATTGGCCTTGCCTTTGACTTGGGTCTTACCTGTAGTATACGAAAAAAAAAATGAATTAACCGTTAATTAATTAGGATTAATTAAGGGATTAATTAGGCTTAATTAGTGGGCTGAAATTGGGCTGAAATCGGGCTTGAACCGGATTTAAAATTGGGCTGAAATCAGGCTTGAACCGGATTTGAAATTGGGCTGAAATCGGGCTTGAACCGGATTCGGGCTGGGCTGGGTTAACCGGATCAATCGAATGGCATTTAAAAGCCGGCCGAACGCTGATCGTCTCATTTCCATCGCGATCCGCTTCCGTTCTTCTCCGCTCCGAACGCTTCTTCACCGCGCGCTTTCCTCGCCGATCTCGTCGGCGATCCGATGCGAGCAGCTCGACGGCGCCGCCATTTGGTAGATCTCTGGCCGGGGGATCAAGGGAGGGTTCTCGCCGGGAAAGAAGTCGCGGCGACACTCTGGATACGTGACGCATTGTCGTGCGAGCTGCCCATCGAGGTAAGCAATCTATCTAGGGTTGGAGTTCCATCGAGGATTTCGTGGATCTACTGTATTTGATCGGAAGTTGGCATTACCTCGGCAGATTGGGGATTTTCGTTGATCGGTGCTTGCGGAGATTACCTTCCGACGGCAGAGTTTGGGAGTTTTGGATCGGGTAAGTTTGGATCTAACCTAACATTTCATCGATGGTATTGTGGATTTGGGTATTCTGTTATTGCAATTGTTGGTCGATGTGTTGATTTGGAGTTTCCTTCGGTGAGCAGAGGGTGAGCGGGAGTAGGCTGCCGGAGAAGATCAGAGATTTGTAATATCTCAATTCTGTGTTTTTCCCGGTGCCATGTGAATGGGTGATACGGGTGTGTTTATGAGCGCAGTGTGCTTTTGGTGTTGGTGAGGTATGCAATGAATTGGGAATTTAATTGGTTGTGTGCTCGGATGGTTAAGAATCGATACTGGGATTGGGGAATTTGATTGTAAATGTTGTCGATGCGTGTAATCGGGATTTTCTTCGGTGAGCAGAAGTTGAACAGGGGGGTATTACCGAAGATACTCTGTTTGGTGTCGAGTGTGAGTGTCTTTGTCGGAGGAAATCAAGATGGGAAAGTGGTTAATTAGGATTTCCGTGGTGTTATTTGTGTAGGAGATCGAGTTGATTAGATGTAGGTGTTGTGGATGGTTTGATTGAGTTGTAATCTATTTGAGGTAAGGATGGATTGTTCCTAACCAAGGATTGTGCCGGCTGTGGGTGTGTGGAAGGAGAGTTGTGATGATAGAGTTGATACTGTGATTGTGGATTTGGGTTGTATAGTGAATGTGAGTTGTCAATGATTGGTTAGGCTTGTTGTTTCGGGTATTGGTGCTCGAGTATTATTAATTGATGTTGACCTGTTTAGATTTAGAGATCTATGTAGTTGACCTAGGTAGTGTATCGAATTTGGGATAAGTAGGGTTCTTATTCGTAGACGGGAAAAGAATACGAATATAAAATAGTATTTATTCGTATTATTATTGGAGTGTTATGCTAAATCCTAATTTGTGATTATGTGCAGGTTTGGGATCTGAAGCGGGCCATGGTGAGAGATTCGAGCTTCGTATCAGGTGGGTAATATCTACCTGGTCCGGTAGTTTGATCAATTTCAGTGCATGACATTGTATATATATGTTATACCTGTTTACCTTAGATCCACTCTTATTTAATCATATGCTTGTACTGCCTTTGACCTTGAGATATATACTCTGTACGTCATTAATTATCTAGCATGGATAGGAACTGTAAAACCCTATTATGTGTTAGCTGTTAGAGGTTCAGTAAATACCGGTGGTTAAGGTTATCTTTATGACCTCAGATCTGGGTTACTGGGTTGCATCACTAGGTTAGGTGATGAGTCCAAATTATGAGATCGGTCGTTGTATCGTATACATATCAGTGTGTTAGTTGATCGATCTATTTATCTGTACATAGGTAAATAGGTTGTGATTACGAATTTGTCGCCCTTACATGGTTGACTTTTGGTTGACTAGGTCTCCCCGTGAGTTAGGGAGTGTTGCGAGGATCGGTGTGTGGGTTATGCATCATTACAAGGTCCGCCTTGTGGTTGAGACGAGTCGTCAGTCATCCCTACCTCCTCGGCCACTCGGCGCGTGGTTGCGTGGTTGAGGGCAGAGCATTGTGAGCGCTGCCTTCGGCCACTAGGGATGGTGGTAGTGGAGATGCACTTGGCCAGCCGTGGCGAGTGGTAGTTAGCGCACTCACCCACTATAGATGGTGGTCGTGTGATGTGCAGTTGTCCTGGGTGCGTTGCTTGTCTACTCATGGGTAGGGACGGAGCGGCTAGCAGCAGGGACCCCCGTGTGTGTAGCATATAGCTCTATGGCGGCTAGCTACTGTTTCATACTACCCAACTCGGTCACTCGAGAGTGGTGGCGGCTGGAGTCGGGATAGTTGTCATGTAGCCACACTGGGGTCGTGGTAGCGAGTTGGGTGCACAGGCATGACCATGCATATGCATTGCTGATATATATATATATGTATGCATGTATTCGATATATGTTTTACATATGCTTGTGAGATGTTGCATTTGGTTGTTGCATATGATTGTATATCATGCTACATGTCATTTGCATTTTATATACTGCTGTGTGTTGAGTATGAGTATGTTTTGGTTTAGTCTGTCGCATGTTATTTGGATTATGTTATGATATACCTGTTCAGGATGTTATAGGTTATGTGGACGGCAGACCGTCAGGTATGTACATTATTTTATGTCAGTTTATTAGTTTAGTGTATGCTATGAGTATGACCGTATCTGTAGTGTCCGGTTACTATGTTGAGTATTGTATGTATGATGGACTCATGCTGTATACCTGTAGATCTTCACATATATACCTGTAGATCTCTTTACCCTGTATGTTGTTCATGTACTTCTATATATTACCCCTGAGTTTTATACTCACCACCCTGGACCCTGGGTTTCCTGTCGCCCAGGTAGTAGATAGAAGACTTCGGCATGGACTTGGAGCATTGCCACCTGATCCCATCTCGCCGTTTTTCCGAGGGTTTTTGTTTCCCATCGCATGTACCTTTATATGGACTCTTATTGTTTTGGAGATCATGCTGTATGTTTCTCTTTTGATATTCAGTATGGATTTTTTTCTAGTATGGACGGACGGATATATGTGTACTTATGTTGAGTTTGTATTTCCATGTGTTGGCTTCCACTATTGATATTATGTACGTTTCTTTGTGTTGTTATACATTTTCGATATGTGTTATCTTGTGCGACTTTGTACCGTAGTATTGGAATTGTCATAAGTATGTCAGTTGGAGACAGAGTCTACCTCGGGGCGTGACAATTTTATTGGTATCAGAGCTCTAGGTTGCGATGCCATGCAATAATGTTTTGTCGGATTTTGGGACCTCGAAATCATTTTGATTTGATTTGATTTCGATTTTGGTAAAGATGGGATTAGTGAGGCATGAGCTCCAAGTTGTCGAAGTAAGAAATCTTAACACTTAATATTTTCGTTAAATATTTATGGAAGTCGCTCAATGTGTGAGCAATGATATTATGGCACTGCTCGGACTCGTAAGAGAGGTCGACCCTCTAAGCGACCTACTCAGGAGGACCGGTTGATCAAGAGGAGCCACGACGGTCTCTCCTACGGAGGTTCGAACCTCAAGAGCTGATGTACCCTTGACCACGCCATCGCTACGGATTCGTTGGGTGAGTCAAGGCACGTATACTGCAGCGTGTTACGGACTGACCAAGGACCGGTTTACGTTATTGAGGTCCAGTCCGATCCTGGATTAGAGACTGGTTAGACAATTTGGAGGATACATTTGAGTTCATGAGTTGCACCGATGAGGAGAGAAGGTGGGTCTAGCGACTTATCACCTTCGAAGCGAGCAGGTTACATGGTGGAAAATACGAGAAGACCTTGATGGGAGAAGCGAACATCACCTAGGCGGTTCGAGATATATTACGAGGCGATTTTTCCTTCATGCGTTCTACTGACGCCGTCGGGAGTTCTTAACGCTTAAGCAAGGCAATCGATCATCATGGAGTATAATGCGAGTTCACCCGACTTCGCGAATTTTGTCCACATTTGGTAGCACAGGATGGGGGATGAATGTTCCAATTTATGCAGGGTTTGGCTGCGTATATTCGGGCCAAACTATCGGGATCTTCCATTAACTCGTACCGAGAGGAACTGGATAGGGCACTGCCTATTGAGATGACTTCTCAACAAATCGCAAAGGAGAGAGAGAGTTGGAAAAGCAGATGAACCAGGAAAGGAAATCGGATCGACTCCCGAGACTCGAGAAAGCAAGATCGAGAGGAGTTTCGTGGTACTTGGAGGGATGCGACCGGCACGGGCGATCTGGAGGTTCTCAGAAGAACCATAAGAGCGGACACATGGCTAGATGCTATAGATGTGGGTCAGGAACCCACCACATTTCAGAGTGTCCCTTGGATCGGAGTGTTTGTTATTACTGCAAGCATCCAGGGCACACTAGTCGAGAGTGTACTCAAGGCCGCTAGAGGGTTCGTGAAATTCGAAAGGAAAGAGATCGTCGGCATCATCGAGAGTCGGCACCTGGGGACGTAGATGCATGGTCAGAGACAGCCACCCCCTCCTACAGCTCAGATATATCATATACACGTGAGTGAGGTTTCCGGGATGCCAGCAGCGATTCATTATACACCAGCTCCAGAGAGTTATTATTCCGGACCATCTACTCAGCGATATCTACCGGTCGGCTCTCAGGGATATATTATGCTGCCGGGAGTGACCTCGGCAAAGATCATCATCCAGGATCCATCCGGAGTGGAGGCATTCTACTATTATATCGAGCGCGCCGTCGCATGGAGAGACGGCGAGTTTATGCCATTACAGAGAGGGACGCTCGGGCGAGGATCGGTCATTAGGGTATGATTTTGGTTTATTCTATACCGGCGATACATTGATTGATCTGTAGCTCGCATTCCTTTATTTCTAGTATATTTGAGTAAAATTGGGAGAATCCCTATGATTCGTTCTTGTGGATTAGCGATATCATTACCATCGGGCGAGGTTTTGACAGTCATCAAGTAATCAAAGGTTGTCAGATTGGATTTCGAGGACATATACTACGGTGGACCTTCAAGTGCTAGAGATGGTAGAATTCGATATCATACTCGGAATGGATTGGTTGGCTACATATTGTGCTCTGATGGATTGTAAGCGAGTAGTGACCTTCCACCACCGGATCGGCTGAATGGGAAGTCGTGGGTACGGGATGATGGAGTGTCCGTTATATCGCACTCGGAGATTATTATCGCATGGTTGTCGGGGTTACTTATTCTCTTTGGTCAAAGTGGAGAGTGAGGAGATACCACCTCTTTCCGTGCGGGTAGTTCGTGAGTATCCGGATGTATTTCGGATGAACTTAGGGCTTGCCACCTCCAAGGCAAGTGGAATTCGCGATAGAGGTGATTAAGGAGAACCGCAGGTGTCAAAAGCTCCATACCGGATGGCATCGAAAGAGTTAAGTGAGCTAAAGATACAGCTGCAAGAGTTATTGGATAGGGGTTTTGTGCGTCCTAGTGTTTCACCTTGGGGAGCTCCGGTGCTGTTCGTTAAAAAGAAAGATGGATCTTTGCGGTTATGTATTGATTACCGACAACTTAATGCAGTGACCGTTAAGAACAAATATCCACTGCCGAGGATAGAGGATTTGTTTGATCAGCTCAAGGATACTTGCGTGTATTCCAAGATTGATCTGCGATCAGGTTATCATCAGCTGAGGGTAAGAGACGAGGATGTTCAGAAGACAGCGTTCCGCACGCGTTATGGACATTACGAGTTTCTAGTGATGCCATTTGGTCTTACTAATGCTCCAGCTGCATTTATGGATTTGATGAACCGGGTATTCTTGAGGTACTTAGATCAGTTTGTCATCGTATTCATAGATGATATCTTGATATATTCTCGTTCTGAGGAGGATCATGAGCACCATCTTCGGATGGTATTGGAGACATTACGACGAGAGCATTTATATGCCAAATTTAGTAAGTGCGCTTTCTGGTTATCTTCTGTGGGATTTCTTGGACATGTGGTATCTAGTAGAGGTATTTCAGTTGATCCCCAGAAAATCGAAGCGATTACGGTTGGGAGCCAAAGTCGATTCAGAAGTCCGTAGTTTTTCTTGGATTGGGGGTATTACTGTAGATTTGTGGAGGGATTTTCCGTATAGCCACACCACTTACTCGCGGCCGGAGGAAAGGGGTCAAGTTTGCTTGGTCAGAGGCGTGTGAGTCCAGTTTCCAGGAGCTTAAGCAGCGTCTAGTTTCTGCACCGGTATTGGTGATTCCTTCTTCTTACGATGGGATGATGCGTATCACGATGCTTCTTTCCAAGGATTGGGAGCGGTTTGATGCGATTCGGCCGTGTAGTATCTTATGCCTCCGTTAAGGATCATGAGAGGAATTATCCGGTACACGATCTGGAGTTAGCAGCCATTATTTTTGCGCTAAAGATATGGAGACATTATCTGTATGGGATTACTTTTGAGATCTATACGGACCATAAGAGTTTGAAATACCTTTTCACTCAGAAAGAATTGAACCTTAGACAGAGACGATGGATGGAATACTTAAAGGATTATGATTGCACCATTCAGTATCATCCGGGTAAAGCTAACGTCGTAGCCGATGCCGGCGGTGAAGTCCCGTGGATTACGGCGATCATTTGGCCGCGATGGCCCGATCTTGTTCCAGCGATTCTGAGTTGGGGTTGTCGGAACAGGGTCAAACATCCCGAGGGATATTGGTATCCATGGTTGCCCAGTCTGCTATTATTGAGAGGATCAAGGAGGCACAAGCTAGTGATCAGCATCTGCAGTTCTTATGCAGCACTCTGGACGCAGAACGACAGACAGATTTCTCGTGTGACGAGACTGGAGTCCTCCGATTTCGAGGGAGACTATGTGTTCCGGACACACATCCGATTAAAGAGGAGTTATTACGAGAGGCACATCACTCGAGATTTGCTATACATCCGGGCGGTACCCGGATGTATCAGGATTTGAGGCGTTCATACTGGTGGGACGGTATGAAGAGAGATATTGCGGATTTCGTCGCTCGATGTTTGGTCTGCCAGCAGGTAAAGGCTGAACATCAGAAACCCGCCGGATTGCTACAGAGAATCCCAATTCCGGAATGGAAGTGGGAACATATTACGATGGATTTTGTTACGGGGTTGCCCAGAACCCGTAAAGGACATGATGCGATTTGGGTGATTGTGGATAGGTTAACCAAATCCGCTCATTTCCTTCCGATTCGTGAGACACATCCATTGGATCGACTAGCTGAGCTATACTGTAGAGAGATTGTCAGACTGCACGGAGTACCCTTGAGTATCATATCTGACAGAGATCCGCGTTTTACTTCACGATTCTGGCAGAGTCTTCAGCATGCTATGGGCACCGAGCCGCCTCGATCGCATTTCACTCGCAGACGGATGGACAGTCGGAGCGTACTATTCAGACTCTGGAGGACTTATTGAGATCTTGCATCATGGATTTCGGAGGCAGTTGGGAGGATCACGTTCACTTGGTGGAGTTCGCATATAATAATAGTTATCACTCTTCCATTCAGATGGCTCCCTTTGAGGCTTTGTACGGTCGACCCTGCAGATCTCCAGTATTGTGGGAGGATGTTGGGGAGCGACAGTTATTGGGCCCTCAGAGTATTCAGCACGATGCAGAGTTAGTTCGTATTATTAGACGATGATTGTCAGAGGCTCAGGACAGACAGAAAAGTTATGCGGATCGGAGGCGAAGACCCCTGGAGTTTTCTATAGGGGATCATGTATTCCTACGTGTATCACCTACAAAAGGAGTCAAGAGATTCGGAATTAAAGGAAAGTTAGCACCACGCTACATTGGACCATTCGAGATATTGGAGCGGATTGGAGGTGTAGCATACCGGTTGGCTCTACCTCCGACGCTTGCGAGCGTTCATAACGTATTCCATGTTTCTATGCTGAGGAAATACGTACCGCATCCGGATCATGTTTTGACAGAGGTGCCAGTTCCACTCCAGCCTAACGCGACATATGAGGAATTTCCCGTGCGGATTCTTGGTCAGAGAGCGTCGATTCTGGAATAAAACCATCACTTTGGTAAAGGTTAGATGGCGATCATCCTGTGATGAGGAGGCTACATGGGAGCTGGAGGATATCATTCGAGCTCGATACCCTCATCTGTTCACGTGAGGTATGTAGTAATTCAAGAAATTTCTTATGTTGATTACTGCATATAAGTACGAAAATTTGGGGACCAAATTTTATTAAGTGGGGGAGAATGTAGTATACGAAAAAAAAAATGAATTAACCGTTAATTAATTAGGATTAATTAAGGGATTAATTAGGCTTAATTAATTAGTTTGAAATTAAATCGGGCTTGAACCGATTGGTGGTGGGTTAACCGGATCAATCGAACGGCATTTAAAAGTCGGTCGAACGCTGATCGTCTCATTTCCATCGCGATCTGCTTCCGTTCTTCTCCGCGCCGAACGCTTCTTCGCCGCGCACTTTCCTCGCCGATCTCGTCGGCGATCCGGTGCGAGCAGCTCGACGCCGCCGCCATTTGGTAGATCTCCGGCCGGGGGATCAAGGGAGGGTTCTCGCCGGGAAAGAAGTCGCGGCGACACTCCCAGTGGACAGCGACGCCGTTGTCGTGGCAGCGAGCTGCCCATCGAGGTAAGCAATCTATCTAGGGTTGGAGTTCCATCGAGGATTTCGTGGATCTACTGTATTTGATCGGAAGTTGGCATTACCTCGGCAGATTGGGGATTTCCGTTGATCGGTGCTTGCGGAGATTACCTTCCGACGGCAGAGTTTGGGAGTTTTGGATCGGGTAAGTTTGGATCTAACCTAACATTTCATCGATGGTATTGTGGATTTGGGTATTCTGTTATTGCAATTGTTGGTCGATGTGTTGATTTGGAGTTTCCTTCGGTGAGCAGAGGGTGAGCGGGAGTAGGCTGCCGGAGAAGATCAGAGATTTGTAATATCTCAATTCTGTGTTTTTCCCGGTGCCGTGTGAATGGGTGATACGGGTGTGTTTATGAGCGCAGTGTGCTTTTGGTGTTGGTGAGGTATGCAATGAATTGGGAATTTAATCGGTTGTGTGCTCGGATGGTTAAGAATCGATACTGGGATTGGGGAATTTGATTGTAAATGTTGTCGATGCATGTAATCGGGATTTTCTTCGGTGAGCAGAAGTTGAACAGGGGGGTATTACCGAAGATACTCTGTTTGGTGTCGAGTGTGAGCTGCTGTCGGGAGGAAATCAAGATGGGAAAGTGGTTAATTAGGATTTCCGTGGTGTTATTTGTGTAGGAGATCGAGTTGATTAGATGTAGGTGCTGTGGATGGTTTGATTGAGTTGTAATCTATTTGAGGTAAGGATGGATTGTTCCTAACCAAGGATTGTGCCGGCTGTGGGTGTGTGGAAGGAGAGTTGTGATGATAGAGTTGATACTGTGATTGTGGATTTGGGTTGTATAGTGAATGTGAGTTGTCAATGATTGGTTAGGCTTGTTGTTTCGGGTATTGGTGCTCGAGTATTATTAATTGATGTTGACCTGTTTAGATTTAGAGATCTATGTAGTTGACCTAGGTAGTGTATCGAATTTGGGATAAGTAGGGTTCTTATTCGTAGACAGGAAAAAGAATACGAATATAAAATAGTATTTATTCGTATTATTATTGGAGTGTTATGCTAAATCCTAATTTGTGATTATGTGCAGGTTTGGGATACGAAGCAGGCCCGCGGCCGTGAGGATTATTCGAGCTTCGTATCAGGTGGGTAATATCTACCTGGTCCGGTAGTTTGATCAATTTCAGTGCATGACATTGTATATATATGTTATACCTGTTTACCTTAGATCCACTCTTATTTAATCATATGCTTGTACTGCCTTTGACCTTGAGATATATACTCTGTACGTCATTAATTATCTAGCATGGATAGGAACTGTAAAACCCTATTATGTGTTAGCTGTTAGAGGTTCAGTAAATACCTGTGGTTAAGGTTATCTTTATGACCTCAGATCTGGGTTACTGGGTTGCATCACTAGGTTAGGTGATGAGTCCAAATTATGAGATCGGTCGTTGTATCGTATACATATCAGTGTGTTAGTTGATCGATCTATTTATCTGTACATAGGTAAATAGGTTGTGATTACGGATTTGTCACCCTTACATGGTTGACTTTTGGTTGACTAGGTCTCCCCGTGAGTTAGGGAGTGTTGCGAGGATCGGTGTGTGGGTTATGCATCATTACATTTCATGCATGCTGACGACTGGGTCTGCCTTGTGGTTGAGACGAGTCGTCAGTCATCCTGCCTCCTCGGCCACTCGGGGCAGTGGTTGCAGGGTTGAGGGCAGAGCATTGTGAGCGTGCCGTTCTCGGCCACTAGGGATGGTGGTAGCTGGAGATGCGCCTTAGCCTGTGCGGAGTGGTAGTTAAGCGCACTCACCCACTATAGATGGTGAGTCGTGTGATGTGCGGTTGTCTGGGTGCGTTGCTGCGTCTACTCATGGGTAGGGACGGGCGGCTAGCGGCGAGGACCCCGTGTGTGTAGCATATAGCTCTATGGCGGCTAGCTCTTTGTTTCATACTACCCAACTCGGTCACTCGAGAGTGGTGGCGGTGAGTCGGGATAGTTGTCATGTCGTGCCACCTAGGCCTGCGAGTCGTGTGTAGCGAGTTGGGTGCTGAGCATGACCATGCATATGCATTGCTGATATATATATATGTATGCATGTATTCGATATATGTTTTACATATGCTTGTGAGATGTTGCATTTGGTTGTTGCATATGATTGTATATCATGCTACATGTCATTTGCATTTTATATACTGCTGTGTGTTGAGTATGAGTATGTTTTGGTTTAGTTTGTCGCATGTTATTTGGATTATGTTATGATATACCTGTTCAGGATGTTATAGGTTATGTGGATGATGACCGTCGGTATGTACATTATTTTATGTCGATTTATTAGTTTAGTGTATGCTATGAGTATGGTAGTATTTGTTACTATGTTGAGTATTGTATGTATGATGGACTCATGCTGTATACCTGTAGATCTTCACATATATACCTGTAGATCTCTTTACCCTGTATGTTGTTCATGTACTTCTATATATTACCCCTGAGTTTTATACTCACTACCCTGGACCCTGGGTTTCCTGTCGCCCAGGTAGTAGATAGAAGACTTCGGCATGGACTTGGAGCATTGCCACCTGATCCCATCTCGCCGTTTTTCCGAGGGTTTTTGTTTCCCATCTCATGTACCTTTATATGGACTCTTATTGTTTTGGAGATCATGCTGTATGTTTCTCTTTTGATATTAAGTATGGATTTTTTTCTAGTATGGACGGATATACCGATGTACTTATGTTGACGAGTTTGTATTTCCATGTGTTGGCTTCCGCTATTGATGTTGTACGTTTTGCTGTGTTGTTATACATTTTCGATATGTGTTATACTGGCTGCGACTTTGTACCGTATTGGAATTGTCATAAGGGGGTGTCGTCCGTTGGCCGGACAGAGTCTACCTCGGGGCGTGACATTACCCTTGCCTTTGCGCTTACCTTTGCCCTTCTTGACCATTAGTACATTACTAACTTTCTTTTTGAGATTCGGTTCAGCAGTTCTTAACATGCTGATAATCTCAGGCAAAGGTTTATCAATTTCATTCATGTTATAATTCATGACGAATTGATTATATGCTTTCGGCAACGATTGCAGGATAACATCGGTTTCCAATTCTTGGCTCAATGGAAAACCTAGTCTTTCAAGGTTCTCAACGTACCCAATCATTTTAAGTACGTGAGTTCCTACAGGTGTTCCTTCTTGCATCTTGCATGCAAAAAGAGCCTTAGACACTTCAAAACGCTCGTGCCTAGCTTGTCCTTGATATAGTTGTTTTAAATGCTCAACCATATCATAGGCATCCATGTTCTCATGTTGCTTCTGAAGCTCAGAGTTCATGGTGGCAAGCATAAGACATGACACATCTAATGCATCATCTTGATTGATGTATAAGCATCCTTTTCACACAGTGGCCGCGAGTAGGTGTTTGAGGATAGGCTGCTCTAGGACATCTGTTTACGTTCTTGCTTGAGGATAATCCTCAAGTTCCTATACCAGTCTAGAAAGTTAGCTCCATTGAGCTTGTCTTTCTCAAGGACAGATCGCAAGTTGAGGGGGTGTGTCGTGTTAGATGTCATGGTGATCTACAACATTAAAATGCAAAATTAAGTATCATACCTAAGTCATTTAATTAGGCCTTTAATTAAATGAGGCTCCCACTAAATTCTCATAGCTTTGATATGAGCTAATTATTGATGTAGGCAAACATATTTTGCTTACATCATTAGCTTCTATTTAGCTATAAATTTATATGGGATAAAGATCCACATCATAATTCGTCTTGAGTTAGCTTTGGCTAATCGCCCAAGACGTAGTATAATTAGGTAGGCAATCTTTTGCCAATTACATCTGATGTAACTCTTTAATAGCTTTGGTTAAGTTTAGATTAGTTTAGTGCTTATTCCTAAACCCGACTTCGGTGTGGCGAGCCTGAGGCCTTATTTGATATCGGAGCAACGACCACTTCTAAGACAAAGCTGATGTTCGAAAATCACACAAAACTAATTTTTAAAACTTATGTTCAAAGCTAATATATGCCTCTACTTTCTTAATTAAGTCTTAACCAAGTTTGATAGCGGGACATCACGATTGTCCACTCGCACTCTTCCAAGATAAAATGCATTGCTTTGCTTTGGCAAACCCAATAACAAATGATCGAGGAAGTAGTGAGTACCACACTTTGGTAGGCATATCGTTTAGACTTATTAAGAGATAAACTTAAACATGCATCACATACATATTAGCATACATCACATATAAGCTAAATTAACATGCATCACATACATATTAGCATACTAAGCGTGTCATGGTTATGACCCTTATTCTATAATCTTCTCAAGCCAATGAGAAGATTGATTGGTCAACCTAGGGATAGCATCTTCTCCCAAGTGCTTTCTTTTGGTTGTCGTGTGTTGTTGACTTCCTCCTTGTAACATCATCTTCCAATGGACCCTCCATCTTTATTTTGTATATTACAAAAGGAGAAATACTCGAGTTACATTCGAGTCTAAAACTAATTTTACAACAAGATTTTTAGGAGAAAGGCCGACTCGTGCCGTATTAAGAATTACAACACACATTCACAAACTTTTGGGACTAGGCCATAACCATGCACCATGTCATTTTTAACTTTTAAAAGACATCGGATATTTTATTATGTTTGAAAAATTGCTAATGCAATTATCAACTCATAATAAAATTTATCCTACTTCTATATCATATATAAAATAGAGAAAAACTATTTTTATCGATCTTTCATAAGTGGCTCACGATACCCTTTGGGATCTCTTTATGCAAAATAGCATATACGGAAAAATTAGGATCCTTCCAAGTGATCCTTGCGAAAGAAAAACTCGCAAAAAATAAATTTCTCAAAAGAAAGCCTATCTTATAGGAGAATTCTACCTTTGTTGCGTGCCCTTTGCAATCCGCTTTTCCTTGGATGTGTTGGATCTTTTAGCACGTTCAAATGTCCAGTGCCTCTATATGTATCCACACGAGCAAGCTCTTGTCTCACAAAAGAAAACTAGAAGATCTCTCCTTTACTTCTTGCTAGAGAAGTCCCTAAAGGAGAGGAAGGTAGGGAAGAAGAGAAAGGAAGAAGAAGACTACTCTTCTTGCTAGCTTACACTCACAAAACCACACAACAAAAGCCTCTCCCACCAAGCTCTCACCAAGCCTTAAGCTCCAACTCAACTCCTTTGGCCGGCCACCCCATGGGGTGTTTTATAGGATTTGAAAAACCTTTCATCTCCTATCACATTCAATGGAATCAATGGCATTGAAAGATAATTAAACAAGGAGTTATCCTCCTTGTTTTGGCCGGCCACATGTGGAGGAAATCCAAGGGTCAAAACCCTTTGTCTCCTTCCAACTCATCAAGCTTAGGTGGCATGCTTATGTGGCATGCTTATGTGGCATGCTTAGGTGGCATGCTTATGTGGCATTCATGGATGTTGAATTAATCTTATTAATTCAATAAGCTTATGTTATCATATTGAATTAATCTCATTAAATCAATAAGGTAACATATTGAATTAATCTTATTAAATCAATTAAGCTTATCATATTGAATTAATCTCATTAAACCAATAAGCTAAAATTCTCATTAAGCTTAAAGTCCAAAAACCATTTTGTACTTAAGCTTATTCCCAAATTATTCTAGTCAAACTAGAATGCACTAATTCTTCTAATCATCATGCTCTTTGTGTGTGACCCTATAGGCTCTCATAACGTTGGCAGTGGATCTAAACTCTTTTAGATACACAAGCAATGAGCGACATCTAGCAATACATCATTGCTACCCAAGTTACGAGATAAGTCAAGATCCGACTAACCTTTCCGTGACTACTACAATGTATGACCGTGTCCTTCTATCCTTGATATCAGATTGACCAATGAGGCATAGACCGTGTCATCCTCGATCAATCTATGTGTTTCTTGATCCCTGAGTAAACTAACTCAAACAAATGAGCTCAATATCTCATATTGACTCATTCGAGCATGGTCATGCGTTTTAGTAGTTCTACTCAATCAAGGGGCCCACAAATATCACTCCCGTCATATGGGAGGGATAGATCTCATCTACATCACTCACATCCCTCCGCATAATTTGTTATATACCCAGTAATCGCCTTTATGGTCCACCCTGTTACGGGTGACGTTTGACGATACCAAAGTACATAACTCCTTATGTAGGGAACCGTAGTGACTTCAGGTTTGAGGACTATTCATACCAATAGTCACATGAGAAAGTTTATGACACTCATATGACGATCCATGAAACTTTCGGGCCTCAAGATATATTCTCTAATATATACCCATGTGTCAACTTGATATCATATATCCATGACTTGTGAGATCAAGTCATCAATTGACCTACATGCTAGTCTTTATGTATTAATATTGCCCTTGCATATTAATACTTGACTAGGAACATTTAGGAAAGTATTCTCTACAGCCTCTCATAATCAATTCTGCCAATTGATGTGCTGTAGATAAGAACCTACTTTTCTAGGGCATTATTATATATTTAATTTAGCTGACACAAGCAAGACGTAAATATATAATAACCAATCCTTTGCCTTTATAGAATATGATACAACATGTTCCCTATTCAACCATCACATGTTTGGTTCTAGGGCTATAACTAACAAAACCAACTATTAATTTTATTTGTCAAAAAGTAAGGTTGACAAGATAATAAAATTAATGGGTAAAACCTCCTCTTACAAATGTAGAATTCGTATACGTCCACACTATCGTGGCATGTGATATTCTCGGTGTTTTGAGGTGTTGGTTGATTTAGAACAATGCCATAATAGTTGAGAAAATTCTGATTTTTTCCATATTTATTGCTGATTTGTTTTATATGTATGTTGTGTGTGCTTGAAAATTCCTCATTTTCAATTTACTAAGTGGGAGAGGGACATTTTAATTAATTCCCGCGGCCTCCATTACAATTTGACGTGTGATGCAACAAACTTGTGTGTCGGCTCTGAGTGCCTTCCTCCCTGCAGATGGGTTTGTTTGCGGATCACTAGGTCAAATAATGGTTATAGGAAATTATCTAGGAGCATGTGTACTTCCACAGCGGTAAGGCACATAATCCAAAATAATTCTCTTAGTATCGTGTAATGGTGTACACTTAGATGCAAATAAAAAGTATCCTCCCCATCAGAGTCACTGCTTTTATTTGTAGGGCCAAAGAGGAACCAACTATTAATTTTATTTGTCAAAAAGTAAGGTTGACAAGATAATAAAATTAATGGGTAAAACCTCCTCTTGCAAATGTAGAATTCGTATACGTCCACACTAGCGTGGCATGCGATATTCTCGGTGTTTTAAGGTGTTGGTTGATTTCAGAATTTTATTGTTTTGAGGAATCAATAATATTTGAAATCTAATGTTTTGATCATTGTGATTCTTAGGATTTTCAAAAATGACTTTCAGTCCACTTACTATGATACTAAAGGAAATAAACTTGTACCCAAATAATGTTGATTGGAAAAGAATCTACATATTGTCTTATCTGCTAAGAAGTACAAGTATGCACTCTTCAAAGAGTGTCCTCAGGCCATGGTTTCTCAAAAAGGTTTCTACTTCTAAGTCGAAAGGCAAGAAGAAGGAGAAACAAGGTGGAGCAAAGGTGGTGGGCGGATCTCAGGGAGGAGTGAAGAAGCTGAAAGGCAAGTACTTCACTTACAAGCAGACTGGACATAAGAAGAAGGATTATCCCAATCCGAAGCAAGAACAAATGTATATCCTTTGGTCCAGTCGTTGAAACATGGTTAGAGGCATTATCTATTGGCACCTGGTGTGTAGATACGAGAGCCACTAATCATGTCTGCAACACTTTGTAGGGGTTCCAGGAAACCCGACGACTAGCTAAAGGGGAGATTACCATTTACTTGGGCAATGCCATGAAGGTGGCGGCTATTGCAGTGGGAAAAGTTTTATTTATCTCTTAAGAAAAATAAAATTTTGGTTCTGGAAAATTCTCTTTATGTACCTTTATTTAGAAAGAATTTAATTTCGGTTTCTAAATTGTTTATGGATGGATATTCTATTTCTTTTAATGACAGAGTTGTTATAAAAAGGAATAGAGAAAATATCTGTTCAGGTACATTGATAGGAAATTTGTAAACACTTGAACCAAAAACCTCCCACGATGCAAATTAAAGTTTATAACTCATCTTCTAATTCTAATAAGAGAAAAGAACCTTCGAAGATGAACCAAACATATCTTTGGCATCTAAGGCTTGGTCATATTAACCTGAGTAGAATTCAAAGGTTGATAGCTGATGGACCTTTGGGTTCATTAGTGGTGGAGGATCTCCCAACCTGCGAATCTTGCTTGGAAGGTAAAATGACCGAGAGACCTTTTTAGGCCAAGGGGTATAGAGCCAAAGATGTGTTAGGAATGGTTCATTCTGATTTGTGTGGTCCTATGACTATCTAGGCAAGAGGTAGTCTCGAATATTTCGTCTCTTTCATAGATGATTATTCAAGATATGGATGACACTATGATCTGATCGTGTTGGTTAGTACCTCTTGGGAGAGTTTAGGAACTACTTATCAGAGGTTGGGATTCAATCCCAATTGTCTACACCTGGCACACCCCAGCAGAGAGGTGTAGCAGAGCGAAGGAATAGGACTCTTATGGAGATGGTTAGATCGATGATGAGTTATTCTGACTTGCCAGATTCGTTCTGGGGATATGCTCTAGATACGGCGGTGTACATTCTGAACTTGGTTCCATATAAATCAGTACCTTCTTCTCCCACAGAGTTGTGGACCGGGCAAAAGCCTAGTCTAAGACATATTCGGATATGGGGAGTCCAGCACATGTGCTAAAGGCAGATACTGGTAAGTTGGAACCTCATACAGAAGTGCGCTTGTTTGTTGGCTATCCTAAGGGAACGAAGGGTGGTTTGTTTTATAGTCCTAGAGATCAGAGGGTGATCGTTACCATGAACGCTAGATTTCTAGAGGAAGACTATGTGATGAGTCACATGCCCAAGAGTAAAATTGTTCTGGAGGAGTTGAAAGGGGAAGTCACTTCTTTAGTACCACCGGTACAAGAGGATATACCACATGTCATTGCACCGTGTGTCACAGGTGATACCTCATCGTAGTGGGAGGGTTGTGAGATAGCCTCTCAGATTCATGTTCTTGGATGAATCTTCTGATTTGGTCCCTGGCGAACATGAACCTGATCCCTGGACATATGACGAGGCAATCCATGATATAGATGCAGCATCTTTGCAAAGTGCAATGAATACTGAGATTGAATCTATGGATTCAAATCAAGTCGGGGAGCTGTTATGCATAGCAGCTCATATGGATTATGAGGTGTGACAGATGGATGTCAAGACAACTTTCCTTAATGGAAGTCTTGAGGAGAACATCTATATGAAGCAACCAGAGGGATTCATTGCTAAGGGCAAAGAGCATCTTGTATGTAAGCTTAATCGGTCCATTTATGGATTGAAACAAGCTTCGAGGTCTTGGAACATCTGCTTTGATGAGGTAAATCTAGATTTATGGATTTATTCAAAGTTCGGATGAGTCTTGTGTATACAAAAGATGTGACGGAAATGTAGTGATATTTCTTGTACTATACGTAGATAACATTTTGATAGTTGGCAACAATATCGGAATGTTATCGGATGTAAGGGTATGGTTGTCCAAACAGTTTTGAAGGACTTGGGAGAAGTGAGAACATCCTTGGGATCAAGGTTAGTGTGCTAATCCCAAGCTTCATACATAGACACGATTATGGATCGTTTTAGCATGCAAAACTCCAAGAAAGGTTTTCTACCTTTCAGGCATGGAGTTCCTTTATCTAAGGAGATGTGTCCTAGATCATCTGAGGAGATAGAGGAGATGAAGGCGGTTCTTTATGCTTCGGCAGTAGGAAGCCTCATGTATACGATGCTATATACGAGACCCGATATCTTCTATGTCGTGCGCATGGTCAGTAGATATCAGAGTAATCCAGGACAGGGACATTGGACTGCGGTAAAGCATATATTGTAGTGCCTGAGAAGGACTAGGGATTATATGCTAGTTTACCGAGCAGACCAATTACTCCATGTGGGTTACACGGATTTCGATTTTTAATCTGATAGGGATAACAGTAAGTCTACCTCGGGATTTTGTATTTACTTTGGGAGGTGGAGCCATTGTATGGAGGAGTGTCCAACAGAAATGCGTGGTGGACTCCACCATGGAAGCTGAGTATGTGGCAGCCTATGAGGCGGCCAAAGAAGCTGGGTGGCTCAGGAACTTCCTGATGGACTTGGATGTGATTCCCGGTTTGCCCAGAAATATCACAATTTATTGTGATAATAATGGTGCAGTTGCAAACTCGAAGGAACCACGAGCCCATAAGATAAGTAAATGCATAGAGCGCAAGTACCACCTGATACGAAAAATCGTATAGGAGGTAGAAGTTGTTGTTGCCTAGATTGCATCAGAGGATGACCTGGTAGACCCCTTTCACTAAGGCCCTTCTAGCGAGAGCTTTGATAGGCATGTGGAGGGAAAGAGAATCAGATGTATGGCAGTGTGATGACAGCATAGTCTTTTAGTATAAGTGGCAGATTGTTGGGATGTATACTGAAAGCCTAGCTCTTTTGTATGAACATTTTTATTTTGAAATAAGAATCACATGATCATTGTTTGCACTTTATATTTATTATATGTGTGCATATTGTCTAATATTTTACATTGTAGATAACATGGTGCTTGGTGTGGCACAGAAGATCATGTTATCGTTCCCTTGTAGAATATAAGTAGAGGCTCACAACCAAGATGGTTTTGGACAAACCATTGGCATGGTTGTAGTGTAGCTTGGTATTGTTTTATCTTGAACATAGAGTTACACTAGTACACTTAGGTGTATTGAGCGGGATCGATATAGAGGTGATTCAATTTATTGCTGACTACATAATTGAATCAGACCTCGGATATTATGTTGTACATGCTCTTAATCCCGAACTAATAACGGGCACATGTACTTAGTATTTATTTCTTTGATTTACCAACGGGTGAGATTTCTATGGATTAAATCAATATGCCCGGTAAGTTGGGAAATGATATTATTTACATGGTGTGCCGTTGATTATAGGAGGAAACCGTGTCCTATATATTTGGTTGATGACGTCCCCTTGAGGAGCTCATAAGGTTCATCATGTAAACCCTGCAGGTTGACTTAGTCAACATGATGATAAGGTTGAGTGGTACTACTCGAGGAGTTAGATGTTAATTAATTGATGGTCAGTAAATCAATTAATTGACGGACATTAAATAATATATGGAGCCCATATTAATTTATGGGGGTTGGTGAGGTAATTTAATGATGATCCTCTAGTGGAATGGAACATCATTGATGGATCAAGTTTGTGTGGTTCCGATCCATCGGGTGGCTAAGATCCAACTCCTCCTCATGGTCCCTATCGTAGCCTAATATAATCCTCATGAAGTCTAGATCCAATGATGGAAAACAAATCTCTAGAACCGACGGTTGAGATTAAATCTCTAGAACCGACGGTTGAGATTAAATCTCTAGAACCGACGGTTGAGATTAAATCTCTAGAACCGACGGTTGAGATTAAATCTCTAAATCCGACGGTTGGGATGAAACCCTAGATCCGACGGTTGGGATGAAACCCTAGATCCGACGGTTGGGATGAAACCCTAGATCCGACGGTGGAGATTAAATCCCTAGATCCGACGGTGGAGATTAAAGGAGGCTTAAGCCTAACTCTATAAATAAGGCTCTAAGGCTTGGGCGGCCACAACTTAATGAGAGGATGTTGGTTTGGTTTTGGAGATTAGGGTTTTGCCAATCCTAAGGTGGGCGGCAAGAAACCCTAAGGGAGTTAGGGTTTTACCTATCTTAAGGTGGGCTGCAAGAAATCCAAGGAAGCTAGGGTTTGCTTGAGCGGCTAGGGTTTAGAAGATGGGAAGATGGAGTGGGCGGCAACTATAGGAGAGGATCTCTTCTTCTTCCTTAGGTGTTGTCGGCACCTATCTCTTTTCCCTCAACCTTGGTCGGAGCTCAACCTATTCCTCTTCTCCTCTTCTTTTCCTCTTGGCCGACGACACAAAGGAGCTAGGGATTGTTCCCTTGTTCGGTTCCTTGGTTGTTTCCATTTTGTTCTCTCTATTCTTGGGGCCGACGGCATCAATCCTTTGTGGATTGGTGGTTGGCTCAAGCAAGAAGGGAAGGAGAGTTCTTCTTTCTTTGGATTGAAGGAGATCTAGGAAGCTTCAACTTGTGGAGGATCTTCGCCCACACGAAGTCTACAAGGAGGTTAGGACATACGATAGAAGATCGAGAGGTATAAAACTTTTACAAGTTTTATTATTGATCTTTGCATGTCCTTATTATTATGTTCCTTATCTTAGTATGTGTTGATTATACTAGTTTACATTTGTATGTATTTGTATAATCATGGACCCCGAAGATAAACACAAAAACCGGCGATCCGTCCGTCGTCTCTTCCGCGGCTAACCGACTAGAAGAGTTGATTGCTTGAACAACAAGTTTGTTCAAGCGATTGCTCGAGTCATTAGCATGACGACGAATTGGTTGAGCTTAGGAAACTCATCCCATCCGGATTAGTTTTCATTAGTGAAAATTTTAATCCGGGGACATGGGATCTAATGAGCTTCAGAGAAGCATGAGCCAATTCCCAACATCTAATGCTCTTCAAAGCATATCCTAGGCTTAGGAGTGGTTAGGGAACCAAAACATAGCTGAACATGGGCCTAACAAACCTTGTTTAGTAGAATTCAACATTATCACGACTCTTGCTTATCACCAATCGATTTTGATTTCCAAATGATCGCCATCCATGGCGATGATCGATTTTGCATAATGCAGAAATCAAATTTCAAAAACAAAATTCTGAAATTCATAAGTAAAAATACGTAATTTGAAAAATCTTGAAAATTCATACGTACATTACTTATTACAAACATTATAGGTGAAAAATATTAGAAAAATAAAATATCCATAAAATAGTGAAATTGATACAAAGTTCAAAACTCTTGAAATTTTCAATATTTGACCCTACTTTGTATCACCTCATTCGATGGTGATTGCTATCAAAATATAGACTTCACCAACATTTTTCAAAATGATTTTGAAATGATTTTAAAACCTTTAAATTCATTTTCCTAAACATCTCACTTGTATCTAAGTGTATGAAATACATACAAGTCAAGTATTTTAGTGAGATGTGGGTTTTGGTTAATTAGGGTCTCATGCATATGCTAGGCAACTCTATTTGATTCCCTTATTCATGGGACTTCAAATCATGTCATAGTCCTTAACTTAATTTTATTTAATGCATGAATAATGATTATGATATAATTGATAGCAAGAATAAAAGCATGTGCCAAAATCATGATGTCATGGCATGTAATATATACTTAAGCATAACATGACATTTAGCTGACCCTAAGTATTATCATGAAATTTTATATGATAAAAATAAATATGATGTCATGACATGGCAAGGCAAATAAAACATGACAAGTATAAAATACTAAGGTATAAAATACCTAAGTGTCAAGCCCAAATTTCTATTTCTAAGATTAAATTCATTTTGCCTTAATACCAACTATCCTCCTAGTGTACCAAAGACCCAAATGACACACCATAACTTCTAAGAACTAATTGTGTCAATTTAATCAATTTTCAACTTCTCAAAGTACATTGGGACATCCTAAAGTGTCAACTCTACCATAGCTAGGTTAACTACCCATCCACTTAGGGTTGACACACCCTAACCCATCTAGCGTGAATCGATCACGCTCCTAGGAACTCAATACCTATTGGAGCTCCTTGGATTAACAAGGTATTCACTAGGGATAACTTCCCTAGATACCTTCCTAATGACCCTTTTTGGATTTGAAGCCTTAGTCATTTGGGTCTTACCTAGGTCAACTCTAGAGGTAACTCCCTCTTTGACCTTCTTAGTGGCTACCTTAGATTTTCTTGAATTTTTAGCCACTAGAGACACACCATGGCTAATCTTAGGGATAACTTTCCTATTAACCTTGGTTTTTCTAGACCTAGATTTAGTTCCATAATCAAATGGAACATTGTGATAGGACTTAGGTATGTGACCCAAACCTTTCTTGCCCTTAATCGGTTCTTGTCTTCTAGGTCCTAAATTTTGACCATTTGACCCCTTAATTGAGTTTGTAATTCTTGCTAGGGTCTTCTCCAAATTTTCAAGCCTTGACCTCAAGGCTTGATTTTCTAATTCTAATTTTCCCAATTTTAATTTTTCATTAATCTTTTGGCAATGATTCTTCTTCTTAGGCTTGTGCCCACCCTTTTTAAGGTTAATGCCTAAATTCTCTTCTATCCTCCTAATACTCTCCCTAGGCAAAATAGGTCTAGAGTTGTTGTTCCTAGGTTTGTTCTTAGATGTAAGTTCATAGGATTTATCCCCTAAGCAAACATATCTATTCCTACTAGCATGCTTATGTTCATGGGCAATTGCAATTGCAAGAGTACTAAAATAACTTATAGCATGCTTTTTAATCCTAGAACTAGAAGGTGCATTCAGATATACCTTACGATTTGCTTTGGAAGCTCTCCCTACTTGTGTAGCTTCTTCTTGCCCCTTCTTCCTCCTCCTAGGGCATTGACTTCGGTAGTGTTCTCTTTGGCTGCATTTGAAGCACATAATGTGCTCTTTGCTTTTCTTAGCGAGGACTCCGGCATCCTTTCACTTTTGGTTGACTTTTGGTGCCGGTGCTTTCTCCTTAGCAAATTTTGGGAATTTGCTCTTGTAATGCCCTTTCTCCCTACACTCAAAGCAAATTATGTGATCTTTATTATTAAGCATTGCATTTGAGTTACCTAGGGTGATGGAAGCCTCTTAATCTTCACTTCTCCCAGATGTAGATACTTCTTCTCGTTCTTGCTCCGGGATAGAAGATTGCCTCTCCTCCCCCTCAATGCTAGAGGTGGAGGTTTCCTCCAATTCTTCAACATCCTCGGATCTGGATTTTGATGAACATTCTACTTCGGCTTCCTTCTCTACTTGTGCCGGTTCGGAATTTTCGTGAAATTTGACCACCTTATCCCACAACTCCTTAGCATTCCCATATTCACCTAGCTTGCACAAGATATGGTTAAGTATTAATTTAATTAATATTTTTGTTATCTTAATTGTTGTCTTTGTTGGTGCAGGGGCACTAGATAATCGAACCTGTGTTTTGATTATGACAAAGACACAAAGTTAAGCTTACATCGTTATCTCACGAACTAAATCGAGTGTGTAGAAAAGTGCTAAAGCTAGAGCTGAAGGCTAGCGACACCCGAAGGAAACCGCGGTGGTCGGGCGATACTCGAGTGACTTCAGAGGGAGTCGAAGGAATCGAGTGGAAGGTCAGAAGCGAGAGCTACAAAGTAAGTATTGAGGTAAGCTCGTGTGAGTGAGAGATGGTAAGGTCGTGTCCTCTGTACGGGGATGACCTAGGCGGCGATCCGACTAAGACTTTCTGTGGAAGTTCTAGGTCGAGATCGAACAGTTAGAAAATATTGCATTTATCATTTTCTGTGCTAACCTCTTACTGCAGGGAAGTGGCCAGGCTGGCAGTCGACTGCTGGACATTGGGCAGTCGACTGATGGCGATGAATCAGCCTTTGCACTAGGTCAAAACGGATAAGGTTTGACACGGCCACTTCGTGATAAAATTTGATACAATTTCGTGATCTGTTCCAAAAGATGAGGAGACATATTCAGAGGCCAAACTCTATAAAAGGAGGGGAGGATTCCAACTCCAAAGATCATCAAGATTATTCTTAAGTGCTCCTATAACGCTAAAGCTCCAACACCGTTATAACACCGACGTAATGCCAAGATTCCACCTTCTTCGTCGGCAGCAACAAAAAGTAACATATTTTGTTATTGTATTTTTTATTTTTATTCGTAACGAGGTGAGGTAGGCTTGTTGCCTCATCCTCGTACTTTTGGTTTTGTGATCGTTGTCTCCTACCTCCAACGAGGAGGAGACATTATAGTGCTTTGCCCTCCTTATGCGGTCTAGGACTGTTAGGGCATTGGAGTAGCAACCGCTGGGTTGTAAACCAAGTAAAAATAAATGTGTCTTTTTATTTTTCCGCTGTTCTTACTCGTGTATCGAATGAACGAACGAAAATATTTACGCTCGCTATTCACCCCCCTCAGCGACGCTTCTCGATCCAACAGTCTTGAATTGTTGTCGTTGTTCCTCGGTCCATCTTGATTTTACTAACGACTTATTGTCTTCACCCCTAGGTACATCAAAACCATTTTCAATTGTTAGCATCATATCAAAATCGGTTTTGAAATATACCTCCATCTTTTCTTCCACCAAGAAAAGTCTTCTTCGAATTTCAGTGGACGGATGTTGATGTCAACCATCTTGTCGTGATTGTGTTGGCGATGAGTCTGTGACAAGCTCCTCACTCTGATAGCACTTATTGGAGGATCGGTGGCCGATTAGAGGGGGGTGAATAGCCCAATTGGCTTGACGATGGAATTCGTTCGCTCGTCGTGTGCTTGTCTACAATATTCGTTAATACGCAGCGTAAATACAAATCACAAATATGAATGCCAAAGACACAAGCACAAATACAACATAATATACGTGGTTCGGAATCTTAGGGTTCCTACTCCACGGGGTGAGCTCAACGAGCTCGACTTATGCGCACGACACTATCAAACTCCTTCTTGACTACAAGTCGGAGGTGAAGAAACTTTGTACAAGCAATTACAAACAGTAATACACAAAGGTACAAGCAAATACAAATATAACAATGAAATATGTAAAGAAAACTTTACAACAATGGATTTGGACTCTTGCTTGTTGCTTGCTTTGGTTTGCTCTTGAAGGACTGGAATGTAACAACAATTCCCCTCAAAAATCGCCCAAAAAACTATTTCAAAATCCTCCATCTCGAGCTCCATAAATAACCTGCATCGAGCTGATTTCGCGCCATTCAGTCGACTGATAGAGACCATCAGTCGACTGCTCCGGTAGTTGTTGTCTCACAACGACTCGATCCAAGCTAAACAAGTTCCAACGAATCCTCCATCAGTCGACTGATCTAACCATTAGTTGAGTGATTCATGCAATCAGTCGAGTTTCAAACCTTCTGTGCCTGCGACACTCTTCATCAGTCGACTGCTGTCGACATCAGTCGACTTCCAATACTTGACACTCGATTGTCAAGCCACAAAATACAATCGAACACCAGTCGATCATCAATCGACATGGATCAGTCGAACCAACACATATGCTAGTCGACTGCTATCAAGTAAAACCTAAAAAAAAAAACACTTGTTTGAGCATCCAATCGTCGGGTAAAATCTCAAACACCATGTTTGAGCATCTGACACTCAGTCTTAGCCTCTTGGCCAAGTCCACCTCATCCTTTCATGTAGTTTCCCATCGAAGCTCTCTTCCCTCAGCCTATGTCCCTCGGATGCACCAAGCGCACGACTTCGCAATTTCATCCTTCGTGTCTCTTGCCCTTGAAGTCTGCTTCTCTTGGGCCTCATTCCATTCGCTCCTCATCCGGTGGTCTCTAGGATGCACCAACTGCATGACTTTGCAATGACATCCTTCACCGACTCAAGGACTTCAAGCCTACGAGACTAGTAACCTTGCCAAGTCCTCAAGACTTCCCATTGCCAAGGCTATACACTTGGACTTACCAACACCAAGCCCCATGCTTGGACTTTTCTCAACACCAAGCTCCATGCTTGGATTTTACCAACACCAATCCCTATGCTTGGATTTTCCATGCCAAGGCTACACACTTGGACTTCCCAGATACTAAGCCCCATGCTTGGAATTTCATCGCCAAGGCTACGCACTTGGACTTACGTGGCCAACTCATATTGGACTTTCCCAATGACAATCACATGTCATACGTTTTGTCTAACATCAAAATACAATTCGAGTCATACTCGAGTCTGGTCAATCGTGATCTGAGTCGATTGCACCAACAATATACGCCACCGCACATCGCTATACATCAGCAATAAAATAATCAAGCCTATAACTATATGCAATCACCCACACTAGGAGTAAAACATGATAACCCAAACCAGGACCACAACTGTACTCAACTACATGCTCTTATACAACATCTAATACTCAAACATATGTAGAGTCTGTAATCAACAATAGTGATGAACGAAATTGTAAAGATAACAAACAAAGCATCTCAAAGTTCAAAGGCTAAGTATCAAGCACAAGAGTAAATAAGAGTGGATTCAAAGTAATGATACTTATCATAAAATTCATGCACTAAGATCACAATCTACCGAACCAATGGTAGGATTTACCCACATGATATATAGCTCATGACGATACTCCTCACACCCGTGGACCTGCCTCGTATCCCAATCATGAACATATCATAGACTACGATTAAGTTCTAGCATACGACAAAATAATCAAATTAACTCCTACATCGCTCTTGTATACATATCAATTCACCGAATACGAATTAAAAACCAAAATCTCGATCACACCCTTCGTAACCCCGGCTATATCTTCGTGAGTATAACATGCTAGAACCCATTCAAGTTTTTATACCAATTCACATTCCAGATCTACAATCATCCCTCAACTCACACCCAAAACATTTGGCACTACAACTAATCTTAACACTCAAACTCACCGTTCACAACTTCACAATAGGGCACATATAGAGCATCTCAAATCCCTCCACATATCACCTCATTTCCTAGAATCAATTACCCAACAAGTATAACAAAGGATAAAGAAACTCACCCCCCCCCCCCCCCAATCACTTGGTCATAACAAAATAGATCGACGATAATAGAGGAGGAAAAACAAGTGATACCCACTGCAAACTGAAATGCTCAATCATTGCTGTGAAAAGAGACAACCCAAGCTCAATATCATGCAATTAAGAAGACATTACCAAGGCCTACCTCATGACACAACTACCACCAGCCTCCGGCAAAAATTGCAATGTAAACAACCCCCCCCCCCCTCTAATCTAATCTATTCACCAGAAACAACTCAAACACCAGAAATCACTCCTGCCCTATCAACATAGGAATCTAAGCTAAGAGTAATGGAGAATACGAATGAAGATGGATCTCATCCGAGATCGAGGAAGAAGGACAATGACTCTCTTTGCTACAACAGTGATCGTGAAGAAGCAGCTCATGATCGGGAAAATGAAGTCACCGCTGATCCCCAACTCCCAGTGAAGACACTCACCGGAATCATGCACGGTGGAGCTACGATCGGTGGTCTTCCATTGAGATGGACCTCCCACTGTGAGCACATCGGCAATAGTGCATTTCAAAAGA
Organism: Wurfbainia villosa; assembly: GCA_025175895.1. Classification (NCBI taxonomy): domain Eukaryota; kingdom Viridiplantae; phylum Streptophyta; class Magnoliopsida; order Zingiberales; family Zingiberaceae; genus Wurfbainia; species Wurfbainia villosa. The sequence continues at coordinate 4,679,580 of CM045992.1, forward strand.
GAAGAGGAGAAACAGAAATCGCAATGAGGAATTGGTTGAGTCAAGAAAGAAGTGTCGGGTTTTGGGGTTTATAAAAGCCAATCGAAATTTGGTTGAGCCAACCTAGGAAGTCTAACCCAGGTTAACCCTACCACCCAACTAAAACCCAAACAACTCCCTAAGTATTTAATCCATATTCTTTAGTGATTTAATCGTCGTATTTTACACCATGCTTGGACTTTACCTGCCAAACATTGAACTTATGCTACCAAGACTACATGCTTGGACTTTACGTCGCCAATATCACGCCCTTGGACTTCCCAATTGCCAAGCATCCATACTTGGACTTTCACCGCCAAAGTTCACTTGGCCTTTACGTCGCCAAAACAATACACTTGGACTTATGCTACCAAGACTATACCTTTTGACTTTCCTTACCAAGTACCCATGACTTGGACTTTCCATTGCCAAGACCAAGACTTGGACTTCTTTCGAGTCCTACTCGAGCTAGGTCAACCTTGACCTGAGGCCGATTGCTTCAACAATCTCCCCATAAAGCTATCTCCTCATATGATCAAACCCATGTCAATCATATGATCAACCCATTGTCAAATATCAAAACACTACTCGAGTCCCACTCAAGTTTGGTCAATTGTGATCTGGGTCGATTGCACCAACAATCTCCTTCTTTTTTATGTTTGACAAAACTTTTAAGTTAGGCTACCTAACTTAAACCATCAATTCTCTCCATTTTTCACATACATCAAAAAGTCTTCCAAGGGTATTCAATGTCTCATCTCCCATGAGATCCTACATTCTCCCCCTTAGTCCAAAATCATCTAGAATATCTTCATTCTCTCTAGTGATAGGTCCCATATCACTAAATGCAATGTGTAATGAAGATTTCCCAAAACCTTCACTTCTCCCCCTTTAGTAAGCACAATGAAGATTTTCTAACACAAACCTTTCATTTCTCTCCCTTCGAGGAAAAAACAATCATCCATCATCCCATGATGGATAACCTCCCCCCTAAAGACTTTCTTCTCCTTAACCATTGCACCAAAGATGTCCTTGGAGAGCTTCTAAGCCAATAGGAACACTAAACCATTAAAGTTAAGAATAAAAGTTCAAACTTGAACTTTCACTACCCTTAAAATTGATTCTTATCCTTCTCAACTTCTCCCATTCATTTTCAATGAACATTAGACCCTTATAATACTTGTCTAAGCATGTCCTAGGGTTAGGAGTAGTTAGGGTAGACCAGGATGGTTGATTAATGGTTGAACAAACCTTGTTCAACCCATATCAAACCCAATAGTCGACTAAAATTAGTCATCAGTCGACTGAACACTCCACCAGTCGACTGCACCAAGAGGCAGTTGATTGGTTTCTACAAATGCAGAAAACTAGTTTTAGAATTCAATTTCAAAAATTTATAAGTAAAAATACGTATTTTGAAAAATCTTAAAAATTTATATGTACATTACTTATTAGGAGTAAGTGGGTGAAAAATAATTTTATATGAAAATGACCATTAAATTGTGAGATTGATATAAAGTTCAAACCCATTGATAACTTCAATGTTTTAAGCCTACTTTGTATCAACTTCATCAATGTTAATAACTATCAAAAGATAGACTTCATCAAGGTTTTTAAAAATGATTTTAAAATATTTTTTTATACCTTATTTTGAACCATGGTCTATGGGCTAAATATACATTACTTGTACATTAGCTATCCTCATGATTCATCAATGTCATGTTATGAGTTTGAGTTCGAGTATATCTAGATGCAACATCTATGCACCTTGAACCTAACTCATTTTCCTAACATCTCACATGTGTCTAGGGTGTATCAATACACACACATGTCAATTTAATGTCTTTGTGAGATGTGGATTTTTTTCTTTCTAAACTAAGGTCTCATGCATTTTATCTAGGCAACTTTATTTGATTCCCTTATCATGGGACTTCAAATCATGCCATTGTCCTTAAATAAATTTTAATTAATCTAAATGTATAAATGATGATCATGGAAAATAAAATGTAAATGTATAAGAATACCTAAAATTTAATATTAATTGTCATTTGTTAGGATTAAACCCTAATTTTACCATAATGATCAAATTTTCAAGTGTGTCAAATATCCAAAATGACACACCATTGACTCTAAACCTAATTGTGCAAACTTTGATCGATTTTTTAGACTTCTTAAATTCTATCGGCACATCTCAAATTCCTTTAGAATTAAAATATTAATCTCATTTTTAAGGCATCACATAACCTTGAAAATGACCTAAGGTACCAACTTTGCTATGGTTAGGTTAACTACCTTACCAATTCAAGTTGACACACCCTAACCCATCTAGCGTGAGGGAATCATACTCCTATGAAGCCAAAACTTATTTGAGCTCATTGGGTTAACTAGGTATTCACTAGGGATGACCTTTCTAGATACCCTCCTAATGACCCTTCTAGACTTTGAAGCCTTAGTCATTTGGGTCTTATCTAGGTTAACCTTAAGGGTAACTCCCCTTGTAACCTTGTTAGTAGCTTTCTTAGATTTCTTTGAAACCATAGCCACTAGACAACTACTATGGTCAACTCTAGGGATGACCTCCCTTGTGACCTTTGTTTTCCTAGACCTACACTAAGTTCCATTGTCAAATGGAACATTGTGGTAGGTAGGCATGACTACCTTGGACTTAGGCTTGTGACTCAAGCCTTTCCTATCCTTGGATATTTTTTGCCTCCTAACACCTAAGGTTTGTCCATTAGACCCTTTAATCATATTTTCCATATTCCTAAGGTTTTTTTCAATTTTCTCAAGCTTTGACATCAAATCTTGATTTTTTAAATCCAATTTCCGAATTTTTGAATTTTCATTCTTTCTTGGGGCATTCCCTTTCACTACAAGAAAAATGGAAAATAGCGACTAAATATTAGCGATAAATAATTAATTTGTCGCTAAAACTAGGAATTAACGACGAATAACTTGATCATCATAAACAATATTACATTTGCAACGAAAAAGTAATATTTCGTCGTAAATATAAAATATAATAGCGATGAAATAAAAATATTCATCGCTAGACTATATTCTAAATGAGTATTAGCGACGAAATTTAAATTTTCGTCTCTAATATATGACATTTAGCGATGATATTTATAAATTCGTTGTCAATAATAGCAGTCGAATTGGCCACTCGACTAGTACTAAGCGATGAAATAAATAAATATTTATCGCAAACTATTTAGTCAATTGGTCAGTCGAGTAACTCGATTTTGTAGCCTGGCATTTTGCTTTTGCATTGAAAATTTATAAATTCGTCGCCAATAGCAGTCGAATTGGCCACTCGACTGGTACTTAGCGACGAAATAAATAAATATTCATCACAAACATTCAATCGATTGGCTAGTCGAGTGAACTCGATTCTGTAGCCTGACATTTTTTTTCTTTAGCGACGAAAATTTAAATTTTCATCACTAAGATAATAAATATTAGCGACGAATAAAAATATTTCGTCGCTAATATCCACAAAAAACCCTCCCCTGCACCGATTCTCCCATTTTCTCTGCGTGACTTCCTCTCTTTAGGCGATCCTCCAGCGACAAGCTCAACGCAAATCTTCGGTGACAAGCTCCGTCGACAAGCCCAGTGCTCTAGCTTCTACTCGCGTGCGACTTATTCTCAATGCTTCTCTCCCGCTTGTTCGGCTCCGACGAGAGCTCCGTCCTCCGACCTCCTTCTCTATCTCAGGCCTCCGGCCTCCTTCTCCAGCTCCAGTCTCCAACTTCAACTTCTCGGCATCGTCTCAAGCTCATCCTTCGATGCAAAGACTTAGGTTGAATTCTTTCTTCAAGGTTTTAAAATACATTTAGGGGTTTTTATATTGTTGTTATGATTAGATGATAAATTTAGAGTTTCGTTATACTCAGATGATGAATTTAGGGTTTTGTTAGGGTTTAAGGTTATTGTAGATTATATATAATTAGGGTTATGTTAGGGATTAGATAATGAATTTAGGGTTTTTTTATCATTTAGATTCGGACCTATTCATGGTAATCAAGTAGTAACTTATTGCTTAGATGATAAATTTGAAGATACGTTTTCAATTAGATGATAATTTTAGGATTATTTTGTGATTAGAGGATAAGTTTAGGGTTTTTTTATTCTTAGATTATAATGTTCGATGATAAACATAGAGTTATAATGCAAATTGTAGGTTATGTTCTATGAGGTTTAAATTATAAATTTTTTAATTATTTTGTATGTGATAACTAAATTTAAGTTGCTAAATTTCTTTTATTGAAAATTAACATAAAAATTATTTTATATATGTTTAACCAGGGTTTAAAAATATGGATAAAAATTGGATAACGAGTCAGAATCAGATTAGTCCTGAATATATAAATGGGTTGAATAAGTTTGTGAATATGACAGAAAATGATATGATCAGTCTGAATTTATCAAAAATTTATTGTCCATGTCGACGGTGTGGCAATTTGTTTCAATATGAATTTGATTATGTGCGAGGGCATCTTTATAGGTGGGGATTCGATAGATTATATAAAGTTTGGAACTTTCATGGAGAAGCTTCTACATTATCCAGTAGTATAAATATTGTCAATCAAGATGAAAATGATTTTGATGTTGTAGTAGATAATTTCAAAAATGATTTAAGAAATACAGAAAATTTAAACAACAATTAGCCTCAATCAGATGATATCAATGTAAACACGAATACAAATGATTGTAGAAGAAGTTATACTTCAATGTTGGAAGAAGCACAAAAAGAATTGTATCCCAATTGTACTAATTTTTCGGTTTTCAATTTTATGGTGAAGATAATACATGTGAAGGTGTTAAATGGCTAGAGCAATAAATCTTTTGATATGTTACTTCAGTTATTGCAAGAGGCATTTCCTAAACCGAATGAGATTCCAAACTCTTATTATGAAGCCAAAAATTTATTAAAAGAGTTAGGATTGACATATGAGAAGATACATATCTGTAAGAATGATTGTATATTATTTTGGAATGAGCACAAGAATAAGGATGCATATCCAGTGTGCAAGGAGCCCAGATACAGGTACGAAGGGATGAATAAGAAAAAAATCCTCAAAAAATTCTTCAATATTTTTCTTTGAAACTGAGACTTAAGCGGCTATTTAATTCGAAGCATACGGCTAAAGAGATAAGATGGCTTAAATAAAAGTGAGTTGAAATAGATGGCGTATTAAGACACCCAGCTAATAGTGAATCATGGAAAGAATTTACCAATACACATAAAATATTTACAGGTGATCCACGAAATATTCGCTTAGGGTTGGCTACTGACGGGTTTAATCCATTTGGAAACATGTCAAATGCTTATAGTATGTGGCATGTTATACTTGTGAATTATAATTTGCCACCATGGAAAATGATGAAGCCACCATATATGATTATGTCTCTTTTAATTCCTGGGCCTAAATCACCTAGCAAAGAGATAGATGTATACCTATGACCTCTGATAAATAAACTGAAGGAGCTATGGGATGATAGGGTGGAAGCGTATGATGCATCGACTGAACAAGTATTTCAATTACATACTGCTGTGATGTGGACCATTCACGACTTTCCAGCATATGGAATAGTTTCTGGATGGAGCACAAAGGGCTATAAGGCATGTCTAGTATGTTTGAATGAAACCAAATCTCAAGGAATAAGGAGTAAAATATGCTACACATGTCACTGTCTATTCTTGAATGTGCAACGCCCATGGCATAGAAATAAAGATTTCAATGGAAAGGTTGAAAAAGAAGAACCACCACGAGTAATGAATGGATATGAGATTTTAGCACAGTTAGATGCATTACCCCAAGTGACATTCAATAAACATTCTTCATTCAGTAAAAAATGACAGCGATATTCGGATGATACAAATTGGGTAAAGAAGTCAATATTTTTTGAGTTACCATATTGGTCAGATTTAAAGTTGAGACACAATTTAGATGTGATGCATATCAAAAAGAATTTTTGTAATGCTTTAATTGACACATTATTAAATATAGACGAAAAGTCAAAGGATACTCTTAAAGCAAGATTAGACTTGCAGGATATGAGGATAAGGAATGAGTTGCATTTACAGTCAGTATGAGACAAATTCAGGAAACTGTATGCAAGTTACACATTGACATTGGAAGAAAGGCATAAATTTTGTCAAATTTTGAAATCTGTGAAGCTTCCAAATGGTTATGCTGCTAATATATCTAGACATGTGAATGAAAATGAAGGAAAGATATATGGACTAAAATCACATGATTGTCATGTATTGTTGCAAAGAATACTTCCAATTGTTGTACATAAATTTTTCCCAAAAGACATATGTAGCACATTAATTGAGTTATGTGATTTCTTCAAAAAGATCACTGCAAGAACTTTACACATAACGGACATATGTAGAATGGAGGAGAAAATAGTCTTGATATTGTGTATGATGGAACGGATATTTCCTCTGGTATTTTTTGACATTATGGTTCATTTACCTTGTGAAGCCATGTTGGCTGGGCCAGTTTCGTCATGATGGATGTATCCCTTTGAGCGATATTTGGGAAAACTAAAAAAATATATTTGTAATAAAGCATGACCTGAATGATCTATTGCAGAGGGGTATATTGTAAATGAGGCATTGACTTTCAGTTCGTTATATATGAGTCAGATTGAGACAAACTTTTCTAGGCCGGAATAGAATAAATATATTCAACCATCAATATGCAAATAAAGTGTTTTCTCACATGAAACAGATTGAGACAAACTTTTTGAGTCCTGGAAGCAGCACTCGACTACTGGGCTCGCGGTATTGTGCTACAGTGTTATCAGTCGACTGATATCTGATTTTTAGTTTTGAAATTAAGTGAATTTCGATTTCTTAACTCAATTTATTTCATTTTAACATGTTTATTCATGTATATCAAATATATTAGTGTTATGCCTATGTTCATGTATTTGTTAATGTATTTTGGTATTTTATTTCATTTTCACAAGCATTAACATCCAAGAGTTTCAAATCCTAGCATCTCACCCTTTCTAAGTGTTGAAATACACTATCAAGGTGAATGATATATTTTGTGAGATGCAATACATCATAAACATTGCTTCCATGCAAACATATGGTAAAACACATGAAGCATGGTAAGTATGTGACATTAAGATGTATAGTACTTGAGTATTAATTTTAAATGTAATTTCTAAGCCTTAAGACAATTTTCTTGATACTCTAATTCCCAAAGTGTGCCAAAATCCCAAATTGCATATCAATACCTCTACGTCTAAATGTGGCAAGTTGAATCAATTTTTTACACTTCTCAAGGTTTATTGACACATCCTAAAATCTTTTAGGATTAGCATTCAATCTTATTTCCAAGATATCACATAACCTTGAAAATGCTATAAAGTGTTAACTTTACTATGGTTAGATTAACTACCCACCAATTGAAGTTAACACCCCCAACCCACTTAGCATGATGGAATCACACTCTTAGGAACCCAATACTTGTTTGAGCTCCTTGGGTTAACTAGGTATTTCTTAGGGATAACCTCCCTAGATACCTTTCTAATGACCCTTCTAGGCTGGTAGCCTTGGTCATTGTGGTCATGCCTAGATTAACTCTAGGGGTGACTCCCCTTGTAACCTTCTTAGTGACCACCCTAGGTTTCTTCAAAACCCTAGCCACTAGGCACACACCTTAGTTACCCTTAGGGATGACTTCCCTAGTAACTTTGGTTTTCCTAGACCTATATTGAGTTCCATAATCGAATGGAACATTATGGTAGGTCTCCTTAGGCTTAGGTTTGTGACCCAAACCTTTCTTGCCCTTAGATGGACCATGCTTCCTAGACCCTAGGTTTTGACTCCTAGACCCTAGATTTTGGCAATTTGACCCTTTAATTTGATTTTGCATCTTTCTAAGGGTTTTCTCCATTTTCTCAAGTTTTGACCTCAAAACTTGATTTTCCTTTTCTAATATCTCAATTTTTGATTTTTCATTACCTCTTGAGATATTCTTATTTCTAGGCATGTGTCTAGTCCATTTATGATTGATGCCTAGGTGATCTCCTATTTTCCTAATAGATTCCCTAGGTAAAGTTTTTTTAGGGACATTAGTTCTAAATTTCTCCTTATTTTTAACATTGTAGCTCTAGCCCCTAAACAATAAAATTTATTATTTTTACTAGCATGCTTCTTATGGACAATAGCAAGAGTATTTAAATTATTTCTAGCATGCTTTTTGATATTAATTGAAGAAGAAACATACTTAAAAGTTACCTTAGGGTTTTCCTTAGCTCCCCCTACATTTGATGCTCCTTCTTGACCTTTCTTCTTCCCCTTAGAGCATTGACTTTGGTAGTGCCCTCTTTGGTGACACTTGAAGCATACTACATGCTCCTTGCTCTTAGGGATGGCGACTCCGGCATCCTTGGTCTTTTCTTGAGATTTCGATGCCGGTTGACTTTTCTAGGGCACTTGTTCTTATAGTGCTCATATTCCCCACACTCAAAATGATTTTTATTTTGAATTGATTTGCTTGAGTTACCTAGGTTAATGGTGGTGGTTTAGGCTTCTTCATCTCCTTGACCGAAGGTGGATTGCTTCCTCTTGATCATGCTTCAGAGTGAAAATTCTCTCCTCCTCCTCAATCCTAGAGGTGGAGGCTTCTTGTGCTTTTTCTTCCTCCTCGGATGTCGACTCCCTCTCAATCTCCAAATCCTCACTTTCTTGTGAAGAAGATGAACTCGCTTCATCGACCTCTTTCTCTTCTTGAGCCAATGAACATTCTTTGGCTTCTTGTGATTGTTCCTCGCTTGAAGCCGGTGATGATCCTTCATGAAGCTTTGCCAATTACCTCCAAAGATCCTTGGCATCTTGATATTCACCTAGCCTAGACAAAATGTCATTAGGTATCAAATCTTCTAAAACCTTTGTTACCTTGACTTCAGTTTTGAACTTTAGGCATTGCTCTTGGGTCCACTTCTTCAACTTCAAAAAATTTCCCTTCTTATCTCTAGGAGGTTCAAAGCCTTCAATGATGATGAACCAATCTTCTATGTTCATCATCAAGAATGTCTCCATTCTTGCCCTCCATGCCGGAAAATCCTCTTGATCGTATGGTGGCGGTGTGTTGATGTTCCATCCAAATTTACCTTCGAACTCCATCTTGTTCCCTCTAGCATTTTTGTTCCCGGGTGTTAGTCCGTAGAAGAGCTCCAAGATCTGATACCAATTGTAGAGGATCTTGTGATTGCTAGAGGGGGTGAATAGTGCGTTTGACGTATGATGGAATTTGATCGTTTATTTCTACAAATCGTGTTAGTGCAGCAGAAATAATAATAACACAAATACAAATAACAACAATAATGATAACACAAGGCGATATAATGTGGTTCAGAATCATATGATTCCTACTCCATGGATTGGGCTCGTAAGAACCCTAGCAATGCAACCACACACCACTACACAATAAAAACTCCTTCTCGAAACAATCCGGAGGTGAAGAAATCTCTCACAATAATTTTTACAACAATAAGAAATAAATACAAGCTAATACAAGTAAATTACACAAATACAAGTAAAAAAAACTTTACACAATGTGAACTTGAGCGCTTTCTTTTGGTTTCTTGAAGAGTAGCTTTGGAGACCCTAAATTACACCAGCAATTCACCCCAAAAACTCCCAAAGAACCATGCCAAAAATCCTCCCTTTGTGTTCCTTTTAAACCTGCAATTTGGGCTAATTTTTGTCTGGCAGTTGATTGCCCCTGTAGCTATTGTCTCACAACGGCATGAAACACGTCGGATAACTCCAACGGATACACCATCAGTCGGCTGATTATACACATCAATCGACTGAGGTCTCAATCAGTCGAGTGCTTGTGCCGATCACTCGACTGAAGAGCATTCTATGCTCGACATCCCGATGAGCAGTCGACTGATCTCAATATCAATCAACTGCGCAGGCCATCAGTCGACTGCCTAATGCTGGCAGTCGACTGCTAGGCCATCTTCCCGCCATCAAACCCTAGTTGACTCATATCAGTCGATTGACCATAGTCCCAGTCGACTGATACACCTCAAACATGAGGTTTTAACCCAAGTATGGTGCCCCCATACTTGCTAGACCACCCTTAGCCTAGACCTAAGCCTTCTAGCCACCTCCATCAGCCTCACGCTTATTGGATCCCTCCAAGTCATCCATGACTTGTTCATCCATACACTAGCTTTCAGGTGCTTTCATCAGCTATTGTCATGCTAATGTGGTCTACACAGCCAAGACACATTGGGCTTACATTGCCAAGACTCCGCTTGGACTTTATGCTATCAACCATTGGACTTATGCTGCCAAGACTTCACCCTTGGACTTTATGCCGCCAATATTCCCCTTGGACTTCTCAATTGCCAATACTCAAGATTGGACTTTCCCTTGCCAACCTATGTTGGACTTTCCATGCCAAGACCCATGCTTGGACTTTTCCTTGCCAACCCATGTTGGACTTTCCATGACAATGGTCAAACCATCGTCAAACATTAATTATAACCTGGGTCGATTGCATCTGCAATCTCCCAAACACATGCCAAACATCAATGTCAAACATCAAAACACTACTCGAGTCAAACTCGAGTCCGGTCAATCGTGACCTGAGCCGATTGCACCAACATCCGGGACTCTTCATCCTTGCACTAGCCTTCAAGTGTCTCCATTGGCTATGTCATGATAATATGGGTTCCTTGCCAAGGTACATTTGGACTTATGCTACCAAGACTCCATGTGTCACGCTCCGGGGAATACTCCGTACGACTAATGGATGACAACCCCTTATGTCAATATCATGTACAGTTGATACATAGCCATTTAGTCACAGCCAACACATCACATATGAAAATCATGTAAAACAATAGTGGAAGACAATCACAATATGAGTTATAAACTCAACCCAATGCATACTAGTATGACTGACCACAAAATAAAGGATTACTGAAAAGAATCTGAAAAGATAAATGCAACTCCAAACAACCAACCAACAATACAATCACCATATAGATTCAAACTCAAAATATGAGGTATATTGTAATTGAAAACTATAACCCTCGGGAGTGAGATGAGAAGGGATCAACTGGCGAAGCTCCGAGCACAACAAAAGTCTTCTACCTATTACCTGGGTGATAAGAAAACCCAGGGTTTGTGATGGTGAGTATAACACTTAGCGGTAAAATGAAAGATCGTGCATGACCATAATATTTTCGAATAGAGATCAACAATTATACAGTTAATAGGAAATAACAAATAACCATCCGTAAAACTATAATCAATGCATATACCAAATTGACCAACTGGATATAATGCAATATACTGACATACCTGAAGGTTTGCAAAGACTTAACCCATAACAACCTGAACAAGTCTACAACAACATAGCACATATGCATAACATGCATGGTCAACTTCACACCTGTGATCCACTCGTAAATATATGGACAACGTATGTTCAAATACAGTAACCAACCTAATCTATTCATAGCAGTATCACAATAATAGTCAAATACCAAATACCAATGTGATCCACCCAACACAGTATCACCCACATATATAACTCTCAATCACTAGAGCACCACATAACCGCATGTATAATATGCAAATGGCATGTATGGCAATGTACAACAATATGGAACAGTTATAGCTCATCCAAATGCAACATCTCCAGATATATGCAATATGTGTCACATGCATATATGAATGCCACAACACATGGCTATGCCACCACACATGGCAATGCAGATGCAATATGTATCACATACATATACACCACTGCACATGGGTATACCATTGCACATGACTATGCAGATACAATTAGTATCATATGCATATACACCATCACACATGGCTACACCACTACACTTGGCAATGCAGATGCAATTTGTATTATATACATATACACCACCACACATGGGTATGCCGCTGCCTATGACAATGCAGATACAATTAGTATCATATGCATATATGCCATCACACATGGCTATGTCACTGCACATGGCAATACTAATGCAATATGTATCACAATATAGACACACCACCACTCATGGCTCGCCACTGCACATGGCTACACTGATGCAATATGTGTTCTATACATATACACCACCATACATGGCTAAGCCACCACTCATGACAATACATCAGAATCTTGTATCATATACATATATGTTAGAGGATCAGTGACCGGCTTGGGGGGGGGGGGTGAATAGCACAATTCTCTTGACGATGGAATTCGTTCACTAGTCATGTGTTTGTCTACAATATTCATTAATATGCAGCGGAAATACAAATAACAAAAATAAATACCAAAGACACAAGAACAAATACAACACGGTATACGTGGTTCGGAATCTTAGGGTTCCTACTCCATGGGGTGAGCTCAACGAGCTCGAGTTATGCACACGACGCTAACAAACTCCTTCTTTACTACAAGTCGGAGGTGGAAAAATATCGTACAAGCAATTACAAACAGTAATACAAAAAGGTACAAGCAAATACAAATATAACAATGAAATACATAAAGAAAACTTTACAACAATGGATTTGAACTCTTGCTTGTTGCTTGCTTTGGTTTTCTCTTGAAGGACTGGAATGCAGCAACAATACCCCTCCAAAATTACCCCAAAAACTGTTTCAAAATCCTCCATCTACAGCTCCTTAAATAACCTACATCGAGTTGATTTTGTGCCATTCATTCGATCGATAGAGACCATTAGTCAACTGCTCTTGTAGTCGTTGTCTCACAACGACTCGATCCACACTTGACAAGTTCCAACGAATCCTCCATCAGGCAACTGATCATGCCCATCAGTCGATTGATATAACCATTAGTCGAGTGATTCAGGCAATTAGTCGACTTTCAACCCTTCTGTGCCTGCGACACCCTTCATTAGTCGAATGTTGTCGATGTTAGTCGACTGCCAATACTTGGTAGTTGACTGCCAGGCCACAAAATGAAGTTGAACACCAGTCGATCATTAGTCGACTTGGATTAGTCGAACCAGCACCTATGTCAGTCGACTGATGTCGGGTAAAATATCAAACAAACACTTGTTTGAGCATCCAACTGTCGGGTGAAACCTCAAACACCATGTTCGAGCATCCGACACTCAGTCTTAGCCACTTGGCCAAGTCCACCTCATCCTCTCATGGAGTTCCCCACCGAAGCTCTCTTCCCTCGGCTTACGTCCCTTGGATACACCAAGCGCACAACTTCGCAATGCCATCCTTCGCGTCTCTTGCCCTCGAAGTCTGCTTCCCTTGGGCATCACTCCATTAACTCCCCATCCGGTAGTGCCTCGGATGTACTAAGCGCACGACTTCGCAATGTCATCCTTCACCAACTCAAGGACCCCGAGCCTAGAGACTAGTGACCTTGCCAAGTCCTCAAGACTTCCCATTGCCAAGGCTACACACTTGGACTTACCAACACCAAGCCCCGTGCTTGGACTTTTCCCAACACCAAGCTCCATGCTTGGATTTTACCAACACCAAGCCCTATGATTAGATTTTCCATGCCAAGACTACACACTTGGACTTTCCAAATGCCAAGCCCCATGCTTATACTTTCACCACCAAGGCTACACACTTGGACTTACGTGGCCAACCCATGTTGGACTTTCCCAATGACAATCACATGTCATACATTTTGTCTAACATCAAAATACAGTTCGAGTCAAACTCGAGTCCGGTCAATTGTGATCTAGGTCGATTGCACCAACAATCTCTCCCTTTTTAATATTTGACAAAAACCTCATACTTAAGTCTACCAATTATCCCCAATTGGCAATTCTCACATCCCAATGAGAATTCCAACTAACCCCAATTAGTAACTTCTCCCTCTTTTGACATACATCAAAAAGGTCCTCCTCAAGGGTGTCAATGTCTAATATCCCAATGAGATCTTACAATCTTCTCCTTGATACAAAAACATCTAGGATGCCTTTAATCTTCCTAGTGATAAGTTCCATATCACTTAAGAGAGGCAATCCCCCAATTTTCCTCCTATGAGGAAAAATACACATCCATCTTCCCATGATAGATACCTCCCCCTAGAGGCTTGCTCCCCCTTGACCATTGCACCAACAATGTCTTTGGAGAGTACCTAAGCCAATAGGAATACTAAACTATCGAAATTAAGGGAAAAGATTCAACATTGAACTTTTACCTCCCTTAAAATTCGATACATACCCTAAATACTTCTCCTAATCTATGTCCAATGGATTTTCACCTTTCTAATGCTCTCCAAAGCATGTCCTAGGATTAGGAGTGGTTAGGTAACCAAAACATAGCTGAATATGGGCCTAACAAACCTTGTTTACTAGAATTCAACATTATCAGTCGACTCCTTCAGCTACCAGTCAACTGATTTTGACTCCAGTCGACTGTCATCCATGGCAGTCGACTGATTTCTGCATAATGCAGAAATGAAATTTCAAAAACAAAATTCTGAAATTCATAAGTAAAAATACGTAATTTAAAGAATCTTGAAAATTCATACATACATTACTTATTACAAACATTATACGTGAAAAATATTAGAAAAATAAAATACCCATAAAATAGTGAGATTGATACAAAGTTCAAAACTCTTGAAATTTTCAATATTTGACCCTACTTTGTATCACCTCATTCAATGGTGATTGCTATCAAAATATAGACTTCACCAACATTTTTCAAAATGATTTTGAAATGATTTTAAAACCTTTAAATTCATTTTCCTAAACATCTCACTTGTATCTAAGTGTATGAAATACATACAAGTCAAGTATTTTAGTGAGATGTGGGTTTTGGTTAATTAGGGTCTCATGCATATGCTAGGCAACTCTATTTGATTCTCTTATGCATGTGACTTCAAATCATGCCATAGTCCTTAACTTAATTTTATTTAATGCATGAATAATGATTATGATATAATTGATAGCAAGAATAAAAGCATGTGCCAAAATCATGATGTCATGGCATGTAATATATACTTAAGCATAACATGACATTTAGCTGACCCTAAGTATTATCATGATATTTTATATGATAAAAATAAATATGATGTCATGACATGGCAAGGCAAATAAAACATGACAAGTATAAAATACTAAGGTATAAAATACCTAAGTGTCAAGCCCAAATTTCTATTTCTAAGATTAAATTCATTTTGCCTTAATACCAACTATCCTCCTAGTGTGCCAAAGACCCAAAATGACACACCATAACTTCTAAGAACTAATTGTGCCAATTTAATCAATTTTCAACTTCTCAAAGCACATTGGGACATCCTAAAGTGTCAACTCTATCATAGCTAGGTTAACTACCCATCCACTTAGGGTTGACACACCCTAACCCATCTAGTGTGAATCGATCACGCTCCTAGGAACTCAATACCTATTGGAGCTCCTTGGATTAACAAGGTATTAACTAGGGATAACTTCCCTAGATACCTTCCTAATGACCCTTTTTGGATTTGAAGCCTTAGTCATTTGGGTCTTACCTAGGTCAACTCTAGAGGTAACTCCCTCTTTGACCTTCTTAGTGGCTACCTTAGATTTTCTTGAATTTTTAGCCACTAGAGACATACCATGGCTAATCTTAGGAATAACTTTCCTATTAACCTTGGTTTTTCTAGACGTAGATTTAGTTCCATAATCAAATGGAATATTATGATAGGACTTAGGTTTGTGACCCAAACCTTTCTTGCCCTTAATCGGTTCTTGTCTTCTAGGTCCTAAATTTTGGCCATTTGACCCCTTAATTGAGTTTGTAATTCTTGCCAGGGTCTTCTGCAAATTTTCAAGCCTTGACCTCAAGGCTTGATTTTCTAATTCTAATTTTCCCAATTTTGATTTTTCATTAATCTTTTGGGAATGATTCTTCTTCTTAGGCATGTGCCCACCCTTTTTAAGGTTAATGCCTAAATTCTCTTCTATCCTCCTAATACTCTCCCTAGGCAAAATAGGTCTAGAGTTGTTGTTCCTAGGTTTGTTCTTAGATGTAAGTTCATAGGATTTAGCCCCTAAGCAAACATATCTATTCCTACTAGCATGCTTATGTTCATGGGAAATTGCAAGAGTACTAAAATAACTTATAGCATACTTTTTAATCCTAGAACTAGAAGGTGCATTCAGATATACCATAGAGTTTGCTTTGGAAGCTCTCCCTACTTGTGTAGCTCCTTCTTGCCCCTTCTTCCTCCTCCTAGGGCATTAACTTCGGTAGTGTCCTCTTTGGCTACATTTGAAGCACATAATGTGCTCTTTACTTTTCTTAGCGAGGACTCCGGCATCCTTTCACTTTTTGTTGACTTTTGGTGTCGGTGCTTTCTCCTTAGCCAATTTTGGGAATTTGCTCTTGTAATGCCCTTTCTCCCTACACTCAAAGAAAATTATGTGATCTTTATTATTAAGAATTGCATTTGAGTTACCTAGGGTGGTGTAAGCCTCTTGATCTTCACTTCTCCCGGATGTAGATACTTCTTCTCGTTCTTGCTCCAGGATAGAAGATTGCCTCTTCTCCCCCTCAATGCTAGAGGTGGAGTTTTCCTCCAATTCATCAACATCCTCGGATCTGGATGTTGATGAACATTCTACTTCGGCTTCCTTCTCTATTTGTGTCGGTTCGGAATTTTCGTGGAATTTGACCACCTTATCCCACAACTCCTTAGCATTCCCATATTCACCTAGCTTGCACAAGATATGTTTAGGTATTAATTTAATTAATATTTTTGTTACCTTAATTATTGACTTTGTTGGTGCAGAGGCACTAGATAATCGAACCTGTGTTTTGATTATGGCAAAGACACAAAGTTAAGTTTACATCATTATCTCATGAGCTAAATCGAGTGTGCAGAAAAGTGCTAAAGCTGGAGCTGAAAGCTAGCGACACCCGGAGGAAACCGCAGTGGTCGGGCGACACTCGAGTGACTTCGGAGGGAGCCGAAGGAATCGAGTGGAAGGCCGGAAGCGAGAGCTACAAAGTAAGTATCGAGAAGCTTGTGTGAGTGAGAGATGGTAAGGTCGTGTCCTCTATACGGGGATGACTGTAGGCGGAGATCCGACTAAGACTTCCTGTGGAAGGTCTAGGTCGAGATCGGACGATTAGAAACCATCGCATTTACCATTTTCTGTGCTAACCTCTTACTGTAGGGAAGTGGCCCGCGATCATTCTAGAAATTGGGCAATGATCGCCGAAATTGGGCGGGCGATCGATGCTCATCACGATCGTGATGGGAGGCATCGATCGGTGATGGCGTTTAATCGACCTTTGTGCTAGGTCAAAATGGATAAGGTTTGACGCGACCACTTCGCGATAAAATTTGGTACAACTTCATGATTTATTCCAAAAGATGAGGGGACATATTCAGAGGCCAAACTCTATAAAAGGATGGGAGGATTCCAACTCCAAAGATCATCAAGATTATTCTTAAGTGCTCCTATAACGCTAAAGCTCCAACACCGTCATAACGCCGACGTGACGCCATGATTCCTCCTTCTTTGTCGGCAGCAACAACAAGTAACATATTTTGTTATTGTATTTTTTATTTTTATTCGTAACGAGGTGAGGTAGGCTTGTTGCCTCATCCTCGTACTTTTGGTTTTGTGATCGTTGTCTCCTACCTCCAATGAGGAGGAGACGTTATAGTGCTTTTCCCTCCGTACGCAGTCTAGGACCGTTAGGACTTTGGAGTAGCAACCGCTGGATTGTAAACCAAGTAAAAATAAACATGTCTTTTTATTTTTCCGCTGTGCTTACTCGTGTATCGAACGAACGAACGAAAAGATTTACGCTTGCTATTCACCCCCCTCTAGCGACGCTTCTCGATCCAACAGTCTTGAATTGTTGTCGTTGTTCCTCGGTCCATCTTGATTTTACTAACGACTTGTTGTCTTCACCCCTAGGTACTTCAAAACCATTTTCAATTGTTAGCATCATATCGAAATCGGTTTTGAAATATACCTCCATCTTTTCTTCCACCAAGAAAAGTCTTCTTCGAATTTCAGTGGACGGATGTTGATGTCGACCATCTTGTCGTGCTTGTGTTGGTGATGAGTCTGCGACAAGCTTCTCACTCTGATACCACTTGTTGGAGAATCGGTGGCCGGTTAGAGGGGGGTGAATAGCCCAATTCGCTTAACGATGGAATTCGTTCGCTCGTCGTGTGCTTGTCTACAATATTCATTAATATGCAGCGTAAATACAAATCACAAAAATGAATGCCAAAGACACAAGCACAAATACAACATGATATACGTGGTTCAGAATCTTAGGGTTCCTACTCCACGGGGTGAGCTATACGAGCTCGACTTATGCGCACGACACTATCAAACTCCTTCTTGACTACAAGTCGGAGGTGGAGAAATCTCGTATAAGCAATTACAAATAGTAATAAACAAAGGTACAAGCAAATACAAATATAACAATGAAATATGTAAAGAAAACTTTACAACAATGGATTTGGACTCTTGCTTGTTGCTTGCTTTGGTTTTCTCTTGAAGGACTGGAATGCAACAACAATTCCCCTCCAAAATCGCCCCAAAAAATGTTTCAAAATCCTCCATCTCGAGCTCCATAAATAACCTACATCGAGCTTATTTTGCACCATTCAATCGACTGATAGAGACCATCAGTCGACTGATCTGGTAGTTATTGTCTCACAACGACTCGATCTAAGCTAAACAAGTTCCAACAAATCCTCCATCAGTCGACTGATCATTCCCATCAGTCGACTGATCTAACCATTAGTCGAGTGATTCAGGCAATCAGTCGAATTTCAAACCTTCTGTGCTTGCGATACCCTTCATTAGTCGACTGTCGTCCCTTGGTAGTCGACTGTTGTCGACATCAGTCGACTTCCAATACTTGGCAATCGACTGTCAGGCCACAAAATACAGTCGAACACTAGTCGATCATCAGTCGACTTGGATCAGTCGAACCAACACCTATGCTAGTCGACTGCTATCAAGTAAAACCTAAAAAAAACACTTGTTTGAGCATCCAATCGATGGGTAAAATCTCAAACACCATGTTTGAGAATCTGACACTCAGTCTTAGCCACTTGACCAAGTCCACCTCATCCTCTCATGGAGTTCCCCATCGAAGCTCTCTTCTCTCAGCCTACGTCCCTCGGATGCACCAAGCGCATAACTTCACAATGTCATCCTTCGTGTCTCTTGCCCTCGAAGTCTACTTCTCTTGGGCCTCACTCCATTCACTCCCCGTCCGGTGGTCGCTTGGATGCACCAACTGCACGACTTTGCAATGAAATCCTTCACCGACTCAAGGACCCCGAGCCTACGAGACTAGTAACCTTTCCAAGTCCTCAAGACTTTCCATTGCCAAGGCTACACACTTGGACTTACCAACACCAAGCCTCATGCTTGGACTTTTCTCAACACCAAGCTCCATGCTTGGATTTTACCAACACCAAGCTCTATGCTTGGATTTTCCATGCCAAGGCTACGCACTTGGACTTCCCAAATGCCAAGCCCCATGCTTGGAATTTCATCACCAAGGCTACACACTTGGACTTACGTGGCCAACCCATATTGGACTTTCCCAATGGCAATCACATGTCATACGTTTTCTCTAACATCAAAATACAATTCGAGTCAAACTCGAGTCTGGTCAATCGTGATCTGAGTCGATTGCACCAACAATATACGCCACCGCACATCGCTATACATCAGCAATAAAATAATCAAGCCTATAGCTATATGTAATCACCCACACTAGGAGTAAAACATGATGACCCAAACCAGGACCACAACTGTACTCAACTACATGCTCTTATACAACATCTAATACTCAAACATATGTAGAGTCTGTAATCAACAATGGTGATGAACGAAATTGTAAAGATAACAAATAGAGCATCTCAAAGTTCAAAGGCTAAGTATCAAGCACAAGAGTAAATAAGAGTGGAGTCAAGGTAATGATACTTATCATAAAATTCATGCACTAAGATCACAATCTACCATACCAATGGTAGGATTTACCCACATGATATATAGCTCATGATGATACTCCTCACACCCGTGGACCTGCCTCGTATCCCAATCCTGCACATATCATAGACTATGATTAAGTTCTAGCATACGACAAAATATTCAAATTAACTCCTACATTGCTCTTGTATACATATCAATTCACCAAATACGAATTAAAAACCAAAATCTCGATCACACCCTTTGTAACCCCGGCTATATCTCCGTGAGTATAACACGCTAGAACCCATTCAAGTTTTTATACCAATTCACATTCCAGATCTACAATCATCCCTCAGCTCACACCCGGAACATTAGGCACTACAACTAATCTTAACACTCAAACTCACCGTTCACAACTTCACAATAGGGCACATACAGACCATCTCAAATCCCTCCACATATCACCTCATTTCCTCGAATCAATTACCCAACAAGTAGAACAAAGGATGAAGAAACTCACCCCCCCCCAATCACTTGGTCATACCAAAATAGATCCACGATAATAGAGGAGAAAAAAATCAGTGATACCCACTGCCAACTGAAATGCTCAATCATTGCTGTGAACAGAGACAACCCAAGCTCAATATCTTGCAATTAAGGAGACATTACCAAGGCCTACCTCATGACACAACTACCACCAGCCTCCGGCAAAAACTGCAATGTAAACAACCCCCCCCCCCCAATCCAATCTATTCACTAGAAACAGCTCAAACACCAGAAATCACTCCTGCCCTATCAACATAGGAATCTAAGCTAAGAGTAATGGAGAATACAGATGAAGATGGATCTCATCCGAGATCGAGGAAGAAGGACAATGACTCTCTTGGCTACAACAGTGATCGTGAAGAAGCAGCTAATGATCAAAAAAATGAAGTCGCCACTGATCCCCAGCTCCCAGTGAAGACACTCACCGGAATAACACACGGTGGAGCTACGATCGGTGGTCTTCCATTGAGATGGACCTCCCACCGTGAGCACATCGGCATTAGTGCATTTCAAAAGAGAAGAGGAGAAACAGAAATCGCAATGAGGAATTGGTTGAGTCAAGAAAGAAGTGTCGGGATTTGGGGGTTTATAAAAGCCAATCGAAATTTGGTTGAGCCAACCTAGGAAGTCTAACCCAGGTTAACCCTACCACCCAAATAAAACCCAAACAACTCCCTAAGTATTTAATCCATATTCTTTAGTGATTTATTCGCCGTATTTTACACCATGCTTGGACTTTACTTGCCAAACATTGAACTTATTCTGCCAAGACTACATGCTTGGACTTTACGCTGCCAATATCACGCCCTTGGACTTCCCAATTGCCAAGCATCCATACTTGGACTTTCACCGCCAAAGTTCACTTGGCCTTTATGCCGCCAAGACTATACACTTGGACTTATGCTACCAAGACTATACCTTGGACTTTCATTGCCAAGTACCCATGACTTGGACTTTCCATTGCCAAGACCAAGACTTGGACTTCTTTCGAGTCCTACTCGAGCTAGGTCAACCTTAACCTGAGGCCGATTGCTTCAACAATCTCCCCATAAAAATATCTCCTCATATGGTCAAACCCATGTCAACCATATGATCAACCCATTGTAAAATATCAAAACACTACTCGAGTCCCACTCGAGTTTGGTCAATTGTGACCTTGGTCGATTGCACCAACAATCTCCTTCTTTTTTATGTTTGACAAAACTTTTAAGTTAGGCTACCTAACTTAAACCATTAATTCTCTCCATTTTTCACATACATCAAAAAGTCTTCCAAGGGTATTCAATGTCTCATCTCTCATGAGATCTTATATTCTCCCCCTTTGTCCAAAATCATCTAGAATGTCTTCATTCTCTCTAGTGATAGGTCCTATATCACTAAATGCAAGGCGTAATGAAGATTTGCCAAAACCTTCACTTCTCCCCCTTTAGTAAGCACAATGAAGATTTTCTAACACAAACCTTTCATTTCTCGCCCTTCGAGGAAAAAAATCATCCATCATCCCATGATGGATAACCTCCCCCCTAAAGACTTTCTCCTCCTTAACCATTGCACCAACAATGTCCTTGAAGAGCTTCTAAGCTAATAGGAACACTAAACCATTAAAGTTAAGAATAAAAGTTCAAACTTGAACTTTCACTACCCTTAAAATTGATTCTTATCCTTCTCAACTTCTCCCATTCATTTTCAATGAACATTAGACCCTTATAATACTTGTCTAAGCATGTCCTAGGGTTAGGAGTAGTTAGGGTAGACCAGGATGGTTGATTAATGGTTGAACAAACCTTGTTCAACCCATATCAAACCCAATAGTCAACTAAAATTAGTCATCAGTCGACTGAATACTCCACCAGTCGACTGCTCCAAGAGGCAGTTGATTGGTTTCTACAAATGCAGAAAACTAGTTTTAGAATTCAATTTCAAAAATTTATAAGTAAAAATATGTATTTTGAAAAATCTTAAAAATTTATATGTACATTACTTATTAGGAGTAAGTGGGTGAAAAATAATTTTATATGAAAATGACCATTAAATTGTGAGATTGATATAAAGTTCAAACCCATTGATAACTTCAATGTTTTAAGCCTACTTTGTATCAACTTCATCAATGTTAATAAACACCAAAAGATAGACTTCACTAAGGTTTTTAAAAATTATTTTAAAATATTTTTTTATACCTTATTTTGAACCAAGGTCTATGGGCTAAATATACATTACTTGTACATTAGCTATCCTCATGATTCATCAATGTCATGTTATGAGTTTGAGTTTGAGTTCATCTAGATGCAACATCTATGCACCTTGAACCTAACTCATTTTCCTAATATCTCACATGTGTCTAGGGTGTATCAATACACACACATGTCAATTTAATGTCTTTGTGAGATGTGGATTTTTTTTCTTTCTAAACTAAGGTCTCATGCATTTTATCTAGGCAACTTTATTTGATTCCCTTATCATGGGACTTCAAATCATGCCATTGTCCTTAAATAAATTTTAATTAATCTAAATGCATAAATGATGATCATGGAAAATAAAATGTAAATGTATAAGAATAACTAAAATTTAATATTAATTGTCATTTGTTAGGATTAAACCCTAATTTTACCATAATGATCAAATTTTCAAGTGTGCCAAAAATCCAAAATGACACACCATTGACTCTAAACCTAATTGTGCCAACTTTGATTGATTTTTTAGACTTCTTAAATTCTATCGGCACATCTCAAATTCCTTTAGAATTAAAATATTAATCTAATTTTTAAGGTATCACATAACCTTGAAAATGACCTAAGGTGCCAACTTTGCTATGGTTAGGTTAATTACCTTACCAATTCAAGTTGACACACCCTAACCCATCTAGCGTAAGGGAATCATACTCCTATGAACCCAAAACTTATTTGAGCTAATTGGGTTAACTAGGTATTCACTAGGGATGACCTT
Source organism: Wurfbainia villosa (assembly GCA_025175895.1). Classification (NCBI taxonomy): domain Eukaryota; kingdom Viridiplantae; phylum Streptophyta; class Magnoliopsida; order Zingiberales; family Zingiberaceae; genus Wurfbainia; species Wurfbainia villosa. Next base: position 4,703,034 of record CM045992.1, read on the forward strand.
TCTAGATACCCTCCTAATGACCCTTCTAGACTTTGAAGCCTTAGTCATTTGGGTCTTATCTAGGTTAATCTTAAGGGTAACTCCCCTTGTAACCTTGTTAGTAGCTTTCCTAGATTTCTTTGAAACCATAGCCACTAGACATCTACTATGGTAAACTCTAGGGATGACTTCCCTTGTGACCTTTGTTTTCCTAGACCTAGACTAAGTTCCATAGTCAAATGGAACATTGTGGTAGGTAGGCATGACTACCTTGGACTTAGGCTTGTGACTCAAGCCTTTCCTATCCTTGGATATTTTTTGCCTCCTAACACCTAAGGTTTGCCCATTAGACCCTTTAATCATATTTTCCATATTCCTAAGGGTTTTTTCAATTTTCTCAAGCTTTGACCACAAATCTTGATTTTCTAATTTCAATTTCCCAATTTTTGAATTTTCATTCTTTCTTGGGGCATTCCCTTTCACTACAAGAAAAATGGAAAATAACGATGAAATATTAGCGACAAATGATTAATTTGTCGCTAAAACTAGGAATTAACGACGGATAACTTGATCATCATAAACAATATTACATTTGCAATGAAAAAGTAATATTTCGTCGTAAATATAAAATATAATAGCGATGAAATAAAAATATTCATCACTAGACTATATTATAAATGAGTATTAGCGACAAAATTTAAATTTTCGTCACTAATATATGACATTTAGCGATGATATTTATAAATTCATTGCCAATAATAGCAGTTGTAATTTCCACTATTCTCTTTTTTAGTAATTTTGTCAATAGCTTCTCGTTTGCTTCTGAACAATAAATTTGTCCATATAACTAATTATTATCATCTTGTTATGCTCCTTGAGGGGTCGGGAATTCTGAACCAATTTTAAACTGCTCTCTTTTTATACTATTATCTCTTTTTCCGTATCGTATGGCGCAATCACCTTGTTGGTTCGGAGACTTATTTGGGGAGGTCTTGAATGACATTATTCATTCCGATCCGATTTTGGGGTCGGGGATTCGCTTGAAGGGTCTTTGCCTGATATTATTCATATCCGTCCCGATTTTGGTTCGGGGATTCGCTTGAAGGGTCTTGGCCTGATATTATTCATATCCGTCCCGATTTTGGTTCGGGCAACGCTTTAAATGACTCTTGCCTGTTGATCTTCCCTATCTCTCTTACTGCTTCGGAAACGATATCAGTCTTTTCGTCTTCTTGCCCTTCCCAAGAACTTCTGTTGCCACTTTCCTTCCATTATAAATCCTCGCCCTCCATGTCTTCGTCCTTCTATCTCACTATCATGGCTTCAGCGGGGCACCCCATCAAAATTTCTTCAGAATCAGAATCTTTTGAACTACAAGACTGGGTTTCTGAAGACTCGGAAGACTCGGATACCCGCTCAACCGCCACTTCAGCCTTCCGCCCCCTTCCTTTTCTGCCTCCTACTCCAACTCCAACCCCTCCTACAGGGAGGTCCTTTCGTGCTCCCTTCCCCTCCTTCCGCAATAGGGTGTGGAATCCTTCCTTCACATGGGAGTATATGGTGGGAGACCCCCGTGCCGCTGCTGAACTTCCCCCACTTCCACCAGCGTTGGCTTTCATCTCAATCCCTTCGGCGAAAGCTCATCCTTCTCCTTTTGATGAAGGTCCATCAGCCACTCCTCCGACTCAAGGCGAGCGCTTCAAGGTCATCTTGGCGCCTTCTCCCCTCGAAGAGACCTCTCCCGCTTCATCTGTTAGGAGTAATCAGAGAAGATCTTCATAGATCAAGTTAATGTAATCATTTCAAATATGTTAATAAAAATAAGGAAGGGAACTAATATTTGCTTTTGTCTTTTTTCTCGTAGAAGTAAGGTTTCGTCTCGAAGAAGAATCTGGTCCGAACATACTTTCTTCTATCATCGCCAGGGGATTCGGACCCTCTTAATTATAGTTATAGTTCCGTCGACCTTCCACCTACTACCCCTACGCTTCCTCTTCTTTACTGGCATTTATTGTCCCTATTTCTTCTTCCAATAAATGCGCTCTTCTCCTTTATCGCTATAAACACTCCCGACCCTCACCAGATAGCTTCCATCTTTTCCTTTTCCTTTCATTTGCCATGGACAGAATATCTGAACAGGGTAGAAGTTCCTCTCCTGCTGAAGAACAGATAAACAATCGCCGCTACATAGCTAGCCTGGAGGAGCAAGTGAAGGATTTACAACAAAGGTTGAAGGAAGCTTCCGCCAGTAATCGCTCTCTGCGTCAACAACTGGTCGGGTCCCAAAAGGAGCTGACCAAGCAAATCTTCCTGCAGCAGTCTTACCGTCGGCAATTACTGTGCCAACCTCGCCGCACAAAGGAGCTCCATCTGTTCCTCCCAACAAAGAACTGTAATACCCTAGGTGTATAAGGGTTTCTTTTGTTATCTCCCCCTTGTAAATGACTCAGAATATGTAATTCTCTCGCATCAGTGAACTTTCCCAGTTTATCTTCTTTTTCCAGTATCTTTTGAGTTGTGTCACGCTTTACTTCTTTCGTATTCACATAGACTAACATATAACTGAGGCATATTTCGGCTCTTCTGTCTTTTTACCCTATCGGGAATATAGAACTATTAAATGAGCCAACTCTGCTATCTTACAGGAATAAAACAATATAAAGTTAAATAAGGACTTCAACTTCTCCTGCTTTATGGGGACAAAAATGATATATAACTGAGGAGACCTCAGTTCTTCCGTTCCGCCATCGCACGGGGATTTCTTCCGCTCTGCGGGGATAAAAATTGAGTAAAACCGCATAAATTTCGGTTCTTCCATTCCGCCACCACACGGGGATTTCTTCCGCTCTGCGGGGATAAAAATTTATATACAATATATAACCGAGGAATCTCGGTTCTTCCATTCCGCCACCACACGGGGATATCTTCCGCTTCGCGGGGATAAAAATTGAGTATAATCGAATGAATTTCGGTTCTTCCATTCCGCCACCACACGGGGATATCTTCTGCTTCGCGGGGATAAAAATTGAGTATAACCGAATGAATTTCGATTCTTCCGTTCCGCCACCACATGGGAATATCTTTCGCTTCACGGGGATAAAAATTGAGTATAACCAAATGAATTTCGGTTCTTCCGTTCCGCCACCACACGGGGATATCTTCCGCTTCGCGGGGATAAATATATATATATGATATATAACCGAGGAATCTCGGTTCTTCCGTTCCACCACCACACGGGGATATCTTCCGTTTTTGCGGGGATAAAAATTGAGTATAACCGAATGAATTTCGGTTCTTCCGTTCCACCACCACATGGGGATATCTTCCGCTTCGCGGGGATAAAAATATATATATGATATATAACCGAGGAATCTCGGTTCTTCCGTTCCACCACCACACGGGGATATCTTCCGCTTCGCAGGGATAAAAATATATATATATGATATATAATCGAGGAATCTCGGTTCTTCCGTTCCATCACTACACGGGGATATCTTCCGCTTTGCGAGGATAAAAATATATATATATGATATATAACCGAGGAATCTCGGTTCTTCCGTTCCACCACCACACGGGGATATCTTCCGCTTCACGGGGATAAAAATATATATATGATATATAACCGAGGAATCTCGGTTCTTCCGTTCCACCACCACACGGGGATATCTTCTGCTTTTGCGGGGATAAATATTGAGTATATATTTCCCAAAGGCCATCATCATAAAGGGGGCGACGTCTTCATATCATTCCTCTTTTGGGCTTTCCTTCCGAAGGGGAACGCCTATATCCGCCCCTTCCCATGCAAATGAGGGCTTTAGTACATAATGGGTCATTTAGAAAAATAAACCCTTCTTTCCCCTTTCACTTAGGGCCTCCTTCACCACAGACGAGGAGCCCAATAATGGTTATAAACCCATTCTTCCCTCCTTTTATAGGGGATCCTTTGTCTTCGTCTCTTTTGCTATTTTCATCTTTTCGCCTTCTCGTTTCCTCTTCTTTGCCTGTTCGTTCCTCTGCCGCCACACTCCGTTGCCTCAATCCCTTTTTTCAGCCCTTTTCCCTTATCCTCAGACCCTCAAAATGCATTCTACCTTCTTCCAGGAGATAGCGGGCCGTTATCCTCATCGCAAGAAGGGTGTCGGTCAGCGGTCAACTCCGTCTTCCTCTTCACCTTCCCCGATCACCACCACGCCTGCTTCATCTCGTCTTTCTCCCTCTCCTCCTCCTGCAACCCTTGTTATCTCCGCCCTGGAGGAAACCGGGGTAATTAGTCCTTCCTCACTTCCTCCGACATTTACAAACCCTAGCTCTCCTACTTTTTCTCCTTCTGCCACCAAGGTTCGGAAGTCGCCTTCTCCTTCCCTGCAACCTGAGGATGAACCTGGGGAGGATGTACTTCAATGTCAGCCGATGACAGAGGCTGGCTCACCCCTGCCTTCTCTTTCCCCTGAATACCATTCCTCCTCCGAACCCATGGCGGTTGATATCCCCTTACTGCAAACTTCCCCCTCCACTCATCGCCTGAAGAGCCCTTCTCCTCCCATAGATATCACCCCTACTCTCCCCATTATAAGCGAACTTCCCACCTCAGTATCATCCGTCCCATCTTCTTCCCTTTCTCCCAGGAGTCTTCGGATCCTGAACTTAGAGGAAGTGGTTCCTCGCATGGAAGGCCTGCGTCATGCTCTGGATTTGGTAGGTTTTCCTAATTAGCTTCCTTAGCTTTATCTTACTAACCAATTTCTTTTCTACGTCCGGCATGTAGGCCCTGACCAACCATCAAGAGTTGGATCGCTCCCTTCATCAATATCGAGCTCAAGCTTTGGAATGGGAGCGGCAACAACGAAAAGATTTGGCGAATGCTCAGAATCAAGAACGGCTCCTGTTGCAACAACTGCACCTGTGCCAGGAGCAATTAGCCGAAGCTCGCCAACAAATTCGAAAGGATGCTGATACTATTGCAGCATTACGGGAACAACAGCGATTAGGTGGGGAGCCACCCGTCCCCCAGCGGGAAGTCCAACTGGCTCCTCTTGATGAGGGGTCTTCTCTACTCGAGAATTAATACGTCTTCAAGGGCAGGTAGCAGAGCTCCTCCAGGGGAAGCAACAGGACTCTGACACCATCGCTCATCTTCAGGTTCAACACCGGCAAGCACAGGATAAAATAGGAGACCTCCACATTCGCTTATGCAAGGAGGTACAAGAAAACTCATCCCTCATAAATTCCAGGGCACATGCTCACGCCCGTCTACGCAGGCAAGAGACTTCCCTCCAGAGGCTGAACACTGAACACTGAACTCGCCCGAACCCGATCTTATTCTGAAGCAGTGGAGGGAATTTCAGCTTCAATGCGTCAAAATATGATGGAGATGATGCACCTTGTGCAGCAGAACCAAAATTCCCAAGCCGACGATGTTTCCATCCTAGCCGATGCTATTATGGAGGTGTCGCGACACTATGTCGACATACGCCGAGAGCTTCAAGAACAACAAGAAAAATGCCATAGGCTTCATCAGGAGCGGAGCCTTGACCATCCGAACCGCCAGGAGCGACTCATCATTTTACTGCGCGCCACTTATCAGGACAGATTTAATGAAGCAGTTCGGCAATATGCTGACCAAGGATTACCTCCTCCAACTTATCCTTCATTCTCTTTAAATTGGGAGGCTGGCTTTCGACGTTATCCTCCTGACCGATTTAAGCTGTAATTCGATATTTTGTTTTGAAACGGGAGCTTCCTTTCCCTTTTTCTTTCTCTTTTTCAAGATTTATTAACAACACCATATTGTACTTGTAAATGACTCGTTAATGAAATTTGGAGGGTACTTTGGGTCTAATTAATGCAATCAAGTTAGGAAGTACACCCCTTCGAAATCTCATAATTCCTCTTCTTCTATTCCCTACTTCTCATACAGTGTGAAAAAGTTTTAAATGAATGACATTCCAAGGTCGTGGAAGTTCTTTGCCTTGGTCATCTTTCAGATAATATGCTGACCCCGCTACGCAGCGCGTTACTTCATAGGGTCCTTCCCAGTTTGGAGCTAGCTTCCCAGGGTCTCCAGCGGGATTAACTTTACGCAAAACCCAATCCCCTTCTTGAAATCTTCGAGGCATCACTTTCTTATTAAAGGCTCGCTGCACTCTTTGCTTGTAAAACTCCGCTCGCCTCCGTGCCATCTCCCGCCTTTCCTCCACCAAGTCCAATTCAATACTTCGGATAAGTTGGTTCTGATTTGATTTGTACGCATTTATACGAGCACTACTTAAGAGAACTTCGACCGGAATAACAGCTTCCATCCCGTACACTAAACTGAAGGGAGTTTCCCCTGTTGCGGTCTTTGGTGTAGTTCGGTAAGCCCACAGGACTCCTGGTAATTCTTCTACCCAGTTTCCCCTCTGAGCCCCCAATTTGGTCTTTAATCCTTGAACGAGGATTCTGTTAGTCACTTCCACTTGCCCGTTAGCTTGAGGGTGAGCTACTGAAGTGAAAGCCTGCTGAATGTTGAGACTTTTGCACCACTCTTTGATCTTCTTTCCTTGGAACTATCGTCCATTGTCACTGACTATTTTCCGAGGAATACCTTATCGACAAACAATATTCTTCCATAAGAATTGTATCACAGTATTCTCAGTAATTTTGGCTAGGGGCTCTGCCTCCACCCATTTGGAGAAATAATCTACGGCCACTAACAAAAACTTCTTCTGTAAAGGTGCCACTGGCATCGGACCCACTATATCCATTCCCCATTGATCAAAAGGACATGAAGAGACCACGACTTTCATTAACTCAGTCAGCCATTCGGAATGGTTGCTATGTTTCTGACAAGCGGGGCAAGCTTGCACTATACGAGCAGTATCTTGCTGGAGAGTAGGCCAAAAATACCCTGCTAATAGGGTCTTCCTTGCTAAAGCTCTCCCTCCTAAATGATTGCTGTAGCAACCTTCATGAATCTTCCGAAGTACCCATTCCGCATCCTCACTTCCCAAGCATTTCAATAAGGGTCGTCCGAAAGAAGTCTTGTATAAGTCTCCATTTAAGAGGGTAAACCGTTTGGCTCGGCTTATTAAAGCGAATGCTGCTAATTTTTCTTTAGGGACCTTCCCGTGCCGTAAATAAGCTATGATGTCGGTTCTCCAATCAGGAATTAGGCTTGATTCGGGTGCATCTTTCTCCACGCTGCATATTGCTAAGGAAGTATGGATTTTCACATGGACCGTTTCCAAGGACTTCATTCCTTCCATAGCACTAGCCATCCGAGCCAATTCATCTGCCTTCCCATTATTCTCCCACGGGATTTGCTTTAAGAGGACTTGACGGAATTGAGCTTTTTCTTTTTCAAAAGCCTTCAAGTACTTATGCAACCTTTCTTCCCGAACCGCGAAAGAACCTTGAAGTTGTGATATTACCAACTGGGAATCCGAATGGATTACAATTGAAGAAGCCCCTACCGCTTTAGCAGCCTGCAATCCCGCTAGAATGGCTTCATATTCCGCCTCATTATTGGATGCCCAATATCCCAGGCTAATGGCTAGGCGAGTTTCTTCACTATCAGGGGAAATTAATAGAACACTGACTCCGCTGCCCGTAGATCCTGAAGAATCGTCTACGAATATATTCCATGCATCTGATCCCTCCTCTTTTGCTGCCGAACCATCTTCCGAGCCGCAAGGTACCTCTGCTAGAAAATCAGCGAGCGCTTGGGCCTTGATAACCGTTCGGGGTTGGTAGTGAATATCATACTCGCTTAGTTCTACCACCCATTTGGCCAATCTTTCGGAGAAATTGGGCTTAGTGACGACCTTGCCCAATTCGCTGTGAGTTAGAACGGTGATAGGATGAGCCAAAAAGTACGGCCTCAATTTGCGGGCGGTTAACACTAGGATATATGCCAGCTTCTCTAGCTCCGTATAACGGAATTTCGCCCCCTTCAGGATATGGCTGGTATAATAAATAGGTTACTGGTGAAAGCCTTCTTGTTTCAATAAAACTGAACTAATAGCTCCCTCCGAGATAGCCAGATACATCCATAGTGGTTCTCCAGCTATTGGTTTGGCTAGCAGTGGGAGTCCAGCCAAATATTTCTTCAACTCCTGGAAAGCCTATTCGCATTGATCATCCCACTAAAATTTAGTAGCCTTGCGCAGGATCTTGAAGAAAGGCAGCCCTTTGTCCGCCGATCTGGCTATGAATCGGGATAAAGAAATAATCCTGCCCACCAACTTCTGGGTTTCCCGCAGATTAATGGGTGATTTCATGTTGCATAGTGCCTACACCTTCTCAGGGTTGGCTTGCAACCCCTTTTCAGTCACGATGTACCCCAAGAACTTGCCGCTTTTTACCCCGAATAGGCATTTGTTAGGGTTTAGCTTCATATTAAACCGTCTCAATGTAGTGAAGGTTTCATTTAAGTCCTTGACTAAATCCTGAGTGGTCTTCGATTTGACTAATATGTCATCCACGTAGACTTCCACATTTTTCCCTTTCTGTTCTGCAAAGATTTTGTTCATAAGGCGCTGATAGGTTCCCCCTGCGTTCTTTAATCCAAACGATATTACCATATAAGCGTATAACCCTCCTGCAGTCACAAAGCTAACCCTCTTTTGATCTTCTTTGGCCAAAGGTATTTGGTTATATTCTTGATATGCGTCCATTAGGGACACCACTTCATATTCCACAGTAGAATTTACCAACTGATCAATACGAGGCAAGGGGTAGCAGTCTTTAGGGCACGCTTTATTTAAATCACGAAAATCGATACATATTCTCCACTGCCCCGAGGGCTTGGGGACCAAGACTACATTGGAAACCCACTCAGGAAACTGGATTTCCTTTACATGACCCGCTTTTAGCAGTTTTTCCACTTCTTCGGCTATGACCTTGTCCTTTTCCGGCCTAAAATGTCGCCTCTTTTGTTGGACGGGTCGGGCTCCTTTAGTGATATTGAGATGGTGTTCAGCCACTTGAGGGTTGATCCCCGTGAGATCATGCACATTTCTCGCAAAGATGTCTTCATTCTCCTTCAGGCAAGCCACCAGCTCTTCCTTGGTTTCCAGCTGTTGTGCTATCCGTGTGGCCTTTCCTGGGGCGATTTCCACCAGTTCTCCTTCCTCTACTTTGTCAGCCTTGGGTGGGGATTCCTCTAGGACACAGACATCCGAAATGATGATAGCTTTGCCTTTGAGGTCATCGGTTCGGGATTTCTTTTGATCATCCCGAACCATTTGTACGTAGCAGCTCCTGGAGGCCTTTTGTTCTCCACAAACTTCTCCCACCAATTGTCCCACAGGAAATTTCAACTTTTGGTGATACGGGGAAGCCACCGTCTGAAAAAGGGTAAGGAAAGGATGCCCAAGAATAGCATTATAAGTGGACGGAGCGTCCACGATGAGGAAAGGGATTATACTGGTTCTTTGGCTGGGCTTTACACCCAGAGTCAGAGGCAATGAAATCTGCCCTGTAGGGTGGACCACATGCCCTGCGAATCCAAAGAGGGGGGGTGACAACATCTTCTAGCTGGACATTTCCCAGCTGCATCTGTCCGAAAGCTTCCTGGAAAAGGATATTGACGGAGCTTCCCGAATCGACCAACACCCTGGCCACTTCATAATTGCCCAAAGATATACGAATAACCAAGGCGTCCATGTGAGGCAGCAAGACACCTTGTAGATCCTCTGGCCCGAATAAAATGGGCGGTGCAACTTGAATAGTTTGATCGGTGACGATGGCCAAACTCTCCATGAGACGGGCGTACGACTTCCGCGCCCGGTTAGAGTCCCCGTCGGTAGGTCCTCCAGCTATAACATGAATAACTCCCTGTGTGGGAGTGTTATCTAGATTAGATGAAGGGCCCTCACCTGATGGGTCTCCTTGGGAGACAATCTCCTAGGACGGCGTTTGGGGGAAAGTGAGTTGAGGTTGTCGATTATATGGCCCTAGATGGGTTACATTGGGTCGGGGGCCTCGTCGTGCTGGCCCTCCTGCTTGGAACCGTACTTGCGGATATGCGGTGTGGAGGCGATCCAATTCCTCTTGTAACTTGAAACATCGGCCACTAGTGTGGCCATATTTCGTATGATATTGGCAGAAGAATGGGGCGGGGGGGTGGGTTACGTGGGATCCCCCTGTATCCTAAGGGTCGTTGCAGCAGACCCTGTTGGTCATAGAATTCCATCTCCCGTTCCTTCCAAGTCCTCACAGGAGGAAGTGCTTCAGCGGCCATGATTTGTAATGGTTGTATGGGGCGAACACCCTGCAGCATTGGACGAGGCCTCGGAGCCTCCTGTCGAAAAGGTCTCGCATACTCCCGCCGAGGGGGCGCTTGAGGAGCAGCGGGACGAGCTCTTTCAGTTGGGACTGCTGCGGCAGCCCATTCAGCTCTCCGTACCTTTAATCCTTCTTCTTCGCGGATAAATTGCTCTGCATGACTTAACAGCTCCTCATAACTGTCCGCAGGTTGTCTTAACAAGGAACTGAGGAAGGGGCCCTCCTTCAGCCCGTGCTGAATAGCGCCTCTGAAAGATTCGGATCTGGCCGAGGGGATTCCCCTAGCTGCATAAGTGAATCGGTGGAGATACCCCCTAAGGAATTCTGAGGGTCCCTGGGTGATATGCATTAACATAGAGGTGTCATGTTTATACGCCTTGCAGCTGACAAACTCCCGACTGAACATTCCCCAGAAATTAGCGAAACAAGTGATGGATCCTGGGGGCAGAGTATTAAACCACTTTTGTGCCGAGCCAGTTAAGGTGGTCCAGAAGACTCGGCACTTGAGAGCATCAGTATAACAGTGGAGCAAGGATGCTCCGTCAAATTGAGATATGTGCTCTTCGGGATCCGTCAAACCATCATACTTATCGATTTGAGGATTCTGGAAGTAAGACGGAGGGACTTCAGAGAGAATGTCTATTGTAAAAAGACTAGCTCGTATACTTCTAGAGGTCTAGTTGATTGACTTTCGCCTTGTTCTTCTCTGCGCGTTTGGGTGAAGGGCATAGTGTTCTGAGGTGTTCTTCCCCCAAGTCCTCCTCCAGGCAATATTTCCACATTGACAGTTGTACGAGATGGGGGAGACATTTTTGGGGGTGGGCCTCGGGAAGAAGGTTCACCAGAATGCGGATGCAAATATCCGGTCCTTCTCCTTTCCCTAGCGAGGGCCTCTGTAATAGCGTCATCCATCAGGGCCTTCAGCTGTGATGGCAGAAGGGTGATGGGGCGCTCCTCCGCTGCAGAGGTAGTGGGTTGTTGTACCTCTTCAGGTTGCATCTCGACGTCCAGCTCAATGTTCCCACAGACGGCGCCAACTGATGCGACGAAGAAAATCTGTTCACTCCCTTCCAATGCAGTGAAGCACAGAGGGAGATCTCAGAGGGTTCTCATAGGCCACAATCAGTAAAGAATAAGAAGGTGAAGTAGATGAAATGCAAAAACCGATACCAGCAATCGAAACTCAGACACAAGATGTAACGTGATTCAGAATGAGGATTCCTACTCCACAGAGGTGAGCTTTCTCACCGGATGCAGTGCCTAAGCACTTTCACTATGAAGGTCCTCCTTTACGGAAAAGAAGTTTCCGGAGGTGGAGGAGAAAAACCTCTTACAGTGATATCACAAGACGAGAAAAAATACAAGAGATGTAACAACAGTAGATCCCTGTCCTTCTACTCCGGCGAGGTGGTTGTCACTCTCCCTCTCCTCTTGCGTCTTCTTCTCTCTTGCTGGGTTGGAATTCTTACGGATCTCCTCTCTCCTCTCTCCCTTGCTTCCTCCCTTTTATCTCCCTTTTTTCCTCCATCGTAACGTTGTGGGCTGTCTCCATCGTACACGTGGCCACCACCTCCACCTAGAGAATAATTCTGTTACAGATATGAGGAATGAAGGCTCCTTGGAATATTGTGTGGGGGCCTCCTAAGCTGTGGCATAACGCCTCTTCCTTTACTGTTCAGGTAACTAGGTTAGACTGTCTCCCTCAACCATCCGCTTTAGGTGAAGCTAGCTTAGGTCTATGGCCCACGGGTGACCTAGCCTTAGGGTTCCTCATCAACCCGAACCAATTCCTCTTTTTCCCGTGCCAAACTTCCTTCGTATCGATCAGGTTGAGTCGACCCTTTATCCATCCCATCTGCTTCTGGAATTATCTAGTTGAACCAATTCTTGTTCCGCCCTTAGCGAAGTGCCTTCCGTCTCTTCTTTGTCATGCCAATTGCTTCTGCTATCTCTCCCGTGCCAATTTCTTCTGCTAACTCTCCTGTGCCAATTGCTTCGGATATTCGCGCCCGAACCATTCTTCCTTTTCTCCCTTTGCTGAGCCGAATATTTTGGATCGGATCATGGGTTACATGCTAACCCTTCTATCTATAGCTATATAGAAAAGGTACCAACAGTATCATAAAAAGTTCCGTTGTATTATAGTTTAGCAGAAAACTTCACCAGTATTTGTTGGAAAATTTTACTTTGTGAGCAAGGTAAGTCTCCTCCCTGTTTACTCTCCATTTTCTTTATTTTATCACTCTATATCACCATGCTTGACACCAAATTCGCACATTTTCCAACATGAAAAAAATAAGAGAGCTATTCAACAATGAGAAGTTGACCTATGCGGTAATGCAACATAGCAATTACAACATGAGAAAGGATAAACCTAGTATTTTTAAAAAACTAAAGAGATGATGACAAGACTGACAATATAGATGAAGCTCAAACACAGAGAAACCCACCAATGCAATGGAATCCCGCACCCAAAAGGCAAAATAAACAACCAAAAAAAATCAATAGATTATGTGGTCATCTTGAATCAATTTTTTGATCAAATGATCATGAGAAGATTTACCCCAAATTTATTCAACTTATTCGTTTTAGATATAAAATTAGTTACATTTCTGTTAACAAAAATTCTATGGCAGTCATTAAATTCCACAGGATGGTTACTGCTTTTGAAATGTACAGAAGAAAAGACCACTGCACACCATTTGAATGAGGTATTATCTAATTGTATGCATCATAAAATTAATGTAATTCATTTTGAAAAGTTAACAGTAAGCGAAGATCACTATTAGGTGCATATGGAATGATACTTTGCATTTTCCTGTTTGATATGATATCTAATATTTACCATTATTTCTATTAACTTTGTTTGTTTATTATTTTACTTCAGTACTAATACAAATATATTCATTGTATTTGTAGGTGATGGGTATCTGAATTTTTATGCATCAATATTATGGTTGAAAATAGTCTGTTTAGTTGAGTTTTTTTAATAAGACTGTTAGTTCTAAAATTTATTATTTTGAGTATAGTGTGTAGTTAGTTTTGAATGTAAAAGACTCATCAAGACATTTGTAACTTGACTCAATGATTATGGAATGAATTTAGATTTTCTATTATCACTTTAAATTATATTTTATAATTTTTTATATTCTGAATAGGGGATGAATTGTGATGATGTATAAATATTGGATTCATGCTTACATTAGGGATCATTTTAATGTATTTATAAATTATCATAATGACATTAATAAATGTCATTATAAATTAACTAAGGTGACATTTTAAAATGATCTTATAAATTATTTTTACTGATAATTTTTATTGTCCTTATAAAAAATATAAGACATTTATAAATGTCAAAATAAATAAGTTTAGGTGATATTTAGTTTTATCCTTATTACAATGATAATAAGACACACGTAGATGTCCTTATTACGATGATAATAAGACACATGTAGATGTCCTTAAAATATGACTTTTCCTGACATTTTAGTGTGTCATTATATATCTATATTAAAATGCTTTTGATGTTAGTATTTATATTGTATAATGACATTATAAAATGTCAGGAAAGCGAATTGGGTCTAAGACGACATCACTTTATAGAGCATTTTTTAGTAATGTCACTAAAATATTAGTGTCACTAAAAATATATTATAAGGACATTTATGAGTGTCCTTAAAGATCATTATTCTTGTAGTGAAGACAATAATAGTTCGGAGAGGAACATGTTCTCTCAAGCCAACATAGTCGAGCACGATCAAAGCTCGAAACGAAAGAATTCTAAGTCCTCCAAGATGGGACCCAAAGGAAGTGCCAATAAAAAGTTCACTGGGAAGTGCTTTAATTGCGACCAAGTCGGTCATAAGTCTTCAGAGTGCAGAAAGACGAAGAAAAAATAGGAGACCAACATAAATGAAGGGCTAGAGGAGGACAATCTCTATGTTGTGATCTCCGAACTAAACCTGGTGGGATCTAACTGTCACGCCCCGAGAGCATGCCGAGCCGAAAATCAAATGGACGGCATCTCCCCTGTACGTGGCAACATTTCGGGTTAATACAAGGCTCGTAGGCCACAACAACAACATAACATATAAAGTAAATACAACAACTACTCAAAGCACAGCAAAAACATAATACAACAAGCTACACACATGCATACCGGTATGACTAACACATCACAACAACACGAAACCTCGACAAAATATGAATCTACAACATAGTACATCATGAAAACTCCAAATACACAACACAATGTACGGAGAGCCCAAAACAAAACACGAGAGCCTCAGAGGTGAGATGAGATGTCAGCCAGCGGTGCTCCAAGCTGTCATGAAGACTTCTACTTGTTACTTGGTCGATAGAAAAACCCAGGGTCCATGGTGGTGGTGAGTAAAACTCAGCAGGTAATAGAAAAACATGTATATATGTAATATCACATGTATTTCAACGACATAATCTAGAGGTACAACAGGTATATCAGCATAGTATATAAATACAAGCATATACCGTCTAACCAAATGAACAACGTAAAATGCAGACATACCTGAAGTTTGTTATGCTACTCTGATTCAACCTGAACACATATCCAACATATATATAACAGGAAGAGTAAGATCAACTCACAATATACACAAGCTGCAAGTCAATGTATCTAATGGTCTGTCCAACACATATACCAGTATCCGACACAAACGTATAACATATGCAAGAAGCATGCATGAATATGATGTATAATCAATGCAGCAAGCATAATATAATCAAATGCAACATCACAATAAGCATATATATATATATATATATATATATATATATATATATATATATATATATATATATATATATATATATATATATATATATATATATACATATATATATGGTAATATGCAAAGCGCCATCAGATATGGCAATGCAACATGCATGGTCATGCCTGCTCACCCCTACTCGCTACCATAACCCCAGTGTGGCCTAGGTGGCACGACATGACAACTATCCCAACTCACACCAACCACTGCTATAGAGTGGCCGAGTGGGCAGTATGATCAAGTAGCATATGAGCGTAAAGAGCTCGCTACACAACGGGGGTCCCTACTGCTGGCCACTCAGACTAACACTACCAATGAGTGGTCGAGTACCACACACCCAGGACAACTACACGCAACTCCAACTACCACCGTCTATAGTTGTAGAGTGCGGCACAATAGATGCTCTACCCTCACACCAGTTACTCCTCGGGGAGTAACCTGAGAGGCAAGATGACTAACGACTCTCTCAATCCCAAGGGAGACTATGTCGTCAGAATGCATGCAAATGACATGAGTATGATGTCACACGTACAACCATCTACCACAGACTCTCTTTTCAACAAAGAGTCGTACCCATCTGATCAATACACTCTCTATCCTATAGAGAGTCATACTCAACGGATCGACGGACTCTCTATCCTATAGAGAGTCATACTCAACTGATCATAACTCTCTATCCAATAGAGAGTCGTACTCAACTGATCGACGCACTCTCTATCCTGTAGAGAGTCGTACTCGACTGATCGACGCACTCTCTATCCTATAGAGAGTCGTACTCGACTAATCATATCAAGCAGGGACCACCGGTCCGTAGCGACACACTAATCACCCTTCACTTAACCATTACATAACCCATAGTTGGTAACATGTATGCAACATACGGGTATTGGAAATAAATCCTACATTTAGGGCATTACCTACCCACGAATGCCCTTTCTGCCAATCTATAAATTCGGTCATCACCCATACTAACATTTACATCCTACTAAACATCTAGGCCAATTTACATCACATCTATTACTCCTAAATCATGATAGGGAATATGTGATATCAACAATTGAGCATAAATACATCCAACGATAAGTTCAAGAATAAGATAATAAGAGCAGGGTCAAGGTAACATGATCATATAAGATGATCATGCATCTAAATCTATATGCATTAAAACTACCTGACCAGGGTAGGAATTACCCACCTGCTGTAATGCTCGAAACAATGAAGTCCCCACGGTCGCGGACCTGTCTCGTATCCACGTCCTGCAAATATCAAACATTATGATTAAGTGCAAGCATAACAACAAATCCTCGAATCGAAATCCTACTTCGACTTCGTACCCCGATCAACTAGATTGATCTAGTTATCCTATTAACCTAATCAACCCTCCATATTAATCCCTATAACAAGGATCATAGAACGATATTACTACCGCACTTTATAGTATGATCAGGTCAAAACTCACCAAATCTCCAATTCAATTACAACCATCCTTTTATGTACGAACATCCATCACTAATCAAAGTCCTGCCATTGACAGTTAATTAGTTGTAAATCAAGCTAATCAAATCCATATCTCAATCCACAACACCTACCCTATTCACCTACGTCATTGTTCCAATTCAAATCTAGCTTCTGTCCAAACCACCAATATAGATTCACACATAGCTGAGCTCTCTCTCGAGCACACAACTCATCCACAACAAAACAATATCTAATTAGCTATCCACAATTTACGTTAAAAAATAGAAATCTGATAGCATCTATAGATCAATACAGAACTCACCCCAACTTCAATCCTCAGCTCACAGAACCATGGAGATCCCGATAGTAGCTGCCAATCCATATTAGAAACTTGTCATTGCACAGATCACCGAATAACAGCTCGCGATCAAAGGGAAATGAAGACACAACTGCAGCCGTCTTCCCCCAATATTTCTTCACTCATCCACAGCTCACTTTCATCCATAACCGAATAATCCCTCTCAAACAAAATACCCAACGTCCAAATCGAATTACGTTGGTACAACACAGGATTACACACAGAAATTGACAACTAAAAGAAAAGGCTAGATAGATCTTACCATCCCCAAATTGATTACCAAACATCACCGAGCCTAGATCCAGAACAGGCAACAAATCACCACCGACAGCAAATCGTCGGAAGGCTAAAAACCCTACTGCCCTAAATCACAAAAGGAAATGCATTCACAGATGGATTTCTTTCGAAATCGAAGGACACAGAAACACAGTTCCTTACCTTGCTCAGGTAGAAATCACGAAAGCCTCCAATCGAAGCGCTGCCGATGCCACCTCCCCGCCCTAGCAACTCCACCGATGCAAATCTCCTCCTATCCCCTATTCCTTGGAGCAAATCCATGCTCCATATCAATTATTCCGGCAACGATCGGGAAGAACAACCCCAGATCGAAGCGTCCCCTACCCGAACTTCTTGACCATGCACCCGCCCATCGCCGGCACGTCCGTGGGCACTGTAAGGGTGGTCAGTCATCGCTTGCAGGGGGAGCCAACCATGATCAGCCTTCGCTTGCGGAGAAGAGGAAGGAGCAGCAGGAGGCAGAGAGATCGCGAGAAAAGAAGGTGCGGCTAGGAAATAAAGGACGCGATGGAGAAACACTCGGGAGAAGGAAAAGCCGAAGGAAATTAAGGTTTGGCATTAATAACTGAGAAGCGGGTCGGGTAAGAAAATACCGGGTCGGGTTTAGGAAAAAACAATCGGGTCCGATGCTGATCAATCCATTAAATCCATTGACCTTAGAGTTTTACCATTAAACTTTAAGTCAATTGAACCCTATTAAGTCCCTCATAACCAGATGACCCAAACAGGCTTTCCTAAAGCCTGTTTAATCTTTTCCCGCAATAGCCATAGAAATTTCCATTTAAGTCCAGGAAAATTTCTAAAAATCCTTGGAAAATTCCATAGGGTATTTTTCTAATTTCCCAACATTTATTATTATTATTATTATTATTTTTTGGTATTTTACACTAACCCTAGGAAATAGTAGTTGAATATTGGTGCCACCAGACATATGTGTTGCAACAAGGAACTCCTCCACAACTTTGAAGAAGTCAAAGGGGAGAAGTTGTAGATGGGGAACTTAGCAACCTCGGACATAATGGGTCAAGGAAAAGTGGTGCTGAAGATGACCTCAGGCAAGGAGCTCACTCTGAACAATGTGTTGCATGTTCTGAAGGTGTTATATACGAAAAATTTAAAATACCAAAATAAATGGCAAGAAATTAAGAAAAATAATCTTGGGATTTTTTTGAGATTTTTAGGAAATTTTAGGAATTTTTTTGGATTTAAACGGAGCCCGTACAAGATATTTATGAGGATAAAATAAAGGCTTTGGTGGAGTCTATTTAAGGGGGGTTAATCGGCGACATTAACCTAAAGTTTTAAATACCTAAACCTAGGTTTAGTTTTCCCGATCGTGAATTTCTTTTTCCTCTCGGTTTTCTCACGCCGCTCGACGGTTTCTTCCCACCCCCCCCCCCCACCCCCCGCGTGCCGTAGAGCTTTTTCCCGAGCCCTCTCCTCTCTTCTCCCCGCGCGTCGGCCACGCCAGATCTCGCCTTCGCCGTTGCCGCCCGAAGCACCGTTTCTTCTTCTTCCTCACGTTGCCACCCACAGCACCAGCTGCACGCATGCCGGCTCCTCGCCTCTAACCGCCGCACGAGCCGCTCTCCACTTGCCACCCGAGAGCCTGCGATCGGTCGTCCCTCTGCAAGCGCCGACAAATGCTTGCCTTCCGTCATTGCTTCGCTCTTCCTTGTGCCCGAGCCTTCTCTTCCTCGCGTCCACAGCCATCAGCCCGACATCGAGGTCACGTCGACTTCCTCTGCCACTGACGACGGGCTGGCCTCCTCTGCCAAAGAGCGCAACCTTCTCCACTCATCCCTGTCACCATACAATTCTTGTTTGCGCAAATTGATCAGCGTTGGTGGTCGCCGGAGCAAGTGAATTAAAGCAGCGGTAGATCCTTTTCTCTAGTGAACCGAGCGGCTGGGAGGTTCCAATCGCAGGTATATCTTGAGTTATCTACTGTTGGTATTCTGTTTGATTTTGTTTCGGTTGATGGTGGCTGTGGGTGGATGAGGTCGGCTGGGAAACAGGGATTGAGTCTCCTGTAAAGGCTGCGAACAGTTGGGGGTGGACAGTGCACGACTGTGGGCCGGAATTGTGGTCGATTTGGGATGATTTTGGTGTTTGAGGTGGCTATGATTGGAGTTTGTTGTTGGTTGAGAGGGATGTAAGAGTCCATTTGGGTGATATCGGTTGTGCACGATTAGGTGTTGGAGTTTTGTGCAGATTTTCTGTGATGTGGGGTTTTGGCCGACTGTGAAAGGGTTAGATAAATTAGTGAAATTGAAAGTTTATTTGGGTTAATTGGGTTATGAACGAAATCAATTAAGTATTTGATTTGTCGGTGAATTGCATTTTTGTGCTTAATAATAGTTATGATGTATGCAGGTTTCGATCACGAGAAAGGTCCGCGGTCGTGACGATTTCATTTTTTGCGGGCATTTTATCAGGTGGGTATTTTGACTTATCTCTTAGATATAATCATGTTGATATGCTAGTTAGTATAGAATGCAATAATTTTCATGTTTATATGCCTAGTATGTTATTATGCCTACTTGATACAAGCATTGGATCAGTTTATAGTTATATCTTCCCTGTTTTACTCGGATCATTGATATGTACTTATTGGTTGTGCATATTATTCGGATATGTATTTTAGTTGGATTTACACGCTTTAGTATCATGCACCATCTTGCATGATTGCATGTTGGCTGGACGGGGTTCCTTTATAGTTGAGTCCACAATCAGTTACATGGTTTGCACATGCTGCCACTCATGGGTTAGTGGTACATCAACAGGGTGTGTGCAGTTACTCTATCAGGCTCCGCTGGTCCGCTCATGGGTAGCGATGAGGCAGCGTGGTAGCGGGCAGGGATCCCTCCTCTGGTCTACGACACCGGGAAATGAGAGCATTGCTCCACCACTCTGTTTGGGGCAAGAGGATAGGTGTACTCCAACATCATCCTGTCCACTCGGTCACTCAGGAGCAGTGATGGCAGAGTGCACAGTTGTCATAGCCCTACCCACTTAGCTTCACCATCGCGTGTGAGGCGGCTGACTAGCATCAGGGGTGACCATGTCATTTGCACCACATGCATTTTGCATGGATAGCATTTGTATTGTGTTTACTGCATTTTTATTGTTGCCTTGGATATTGCATATGATTGTCATGCATACAGGATACATATTTGTATATGGTCTGGCAACTTTATTTCTTCTAGTATGGCACACACTCCTATATCAGGGTAGAAGATTCAGGTAAGTACAGTCCTTTTGTATTTCTTTCTTGCATACCCTATATATGAGACTGTATTGGCATAACTGTTATTGTTAGCTATATCTTACTTTGCATATCGACTATATCCACTGAGTTCTTTGAACTTACCCCGTGGTTTTATATCTATTTCAGAATGAAGCTGTCAGGAGAGTCATGTTGCCATATACCCCCCCCCCTCGTCGTGATAGTTTTATTGGTTATTTGTTTTATGGTTTTGGATATTTTGATTAGAAGATATGTTTAGGACTGGTGTTGGATTTATGTACTCATGGATACTTGGTGTCCTTATGGACCTTTATTCGGATTTTATTTCAATTGGTTTTGGTTGGGTATTCCTGCCCAGATGGCAGAAGGGGTAAGTCTAGCTATTGTAGACTATTTACTATTTACCTTGATTGTTGGCCTGAGGTCTTATGACCTGCGTGTGTTGTTTGGATTTCGGTCGTGTTGACTGATGTATAGTGCCCGTGTAGGCCTTGTATGTAAGTTTGGTATTGTCACCCGTACAGGGGAGATGCTACTGGATTTTCGTCTGGTGGGGACTCCCCCGGGGCGTGACAATTTATTTGGTATCAGAGCGCCTAGGTTTTCGAGTTCCTAGGGGTTTTGGATTTTTTTCAAAGTTCGCCATGTTTGGAAGGTTAACTTGAGTATTTATGAATTGGTATGGATTTCCGACGATTTTTATGTTTCGGAAATTCAAGGTATTATTGACGAGATCAATTTGGGGATTTGGCAGCGACGGGACCTCTCCTGGCAGCAAAATAGGTATGATAGAAAATTTTATATGTTTTTACTTGTAGTAACATCTGTAATAATTTAATAGATATGAGACGAGGTTGGCGTGCTCCTGCGCCGAGACGTAGAGCAGGGCGACCACGCTAGAGGACATTGAGATCTCGGGTGACGGAGTTGCCAGAGAGATCTACTGAGGGTGACCATGTCGATCAGGGTCAGATTCCATAGGGTACTGTGGGAGTCGTGGATCCTTAGTCCTCGGCGGTTCCTCCTCCAGAGATACCCACTTCTGGGGTATCTGATGTACCAGCAGGAGATCCTGCTGCTACACACCAACCACCGCCAAGGCTGCTCGGCAGACCGACAGCCCATCGATGGTGTCGGCCACCCTCACTCAGATTCGCCCTGAGTATGCAGCGACACCATCTACGATAGTTTCGCCAGCTCCTGCGACGGCCCCTACTCATCCTATGGATGTGGCTGCGGCACGAGCTCGGATTCCCAGTTTAGCAAAGTCGATGAAAAGTCGGTTCACCTTATTCAGCGGAGAGACTGATCCGAGCGTGACTCAGTCTTGGATCGAGACGATGGAGCATACTTTCTACTATATGGTCTGCTCCGAGTGGGAGAAGGCAGAGTTAGCAACCTCTTCGTTCCAGTTGTATTGCTAGATGCGGTAGGACAATTACTTTCGATCATCGGCAGTAGCAGTTACAGGCGAATTGAGAACGCCTTGAGTGATATTTGCGCATATCGGATGATGCGCCGTGAGTTTTTCTAAGTTTCAACAAAATAATCGCTCAGTGATGGAGTATAATGCAGAATTTAATCGGTTAGCCAGGTTTTGTCCAGAGTTAGTCGCAGAGGACAGGTCACACATGATGCAATTTGTTCAGGGACTTGATGGGCATCTTCAGGTCAAGATGGCAGGATTTGGCAGTTCTTCCTACCGAGAGGCATTGGATAGAGCTCTATTGATTGAGTCGGCTCAACAGAGAGCTAATACTGACAAGAAGAGGAAACAAACAGAGTGAACCACAGGACAGACCCAACAGCCACAGACTACTGGACAGCAGCAAAGTGGTCGCAGTCAGTCAGGTCAAAGTCACTCTGGGGCATCTAGTCGGCCTCAGAAATCAGGACGATATTTAACTGGACCCTCCCGATCTTCTCAGTAGAGACGGAGGCCACCGACTAGTGACACCTATTGTACTCGTTGTGGATCGAGAGAGCATACCGTCTCACCGACCTTAGATCGGGCTTATTATTACAAACCCACTCGACACTTGAGCGGATTGTTCGTTGAAGGCTCGATGTGGCTTCCGGTTTCTATACAGGAGGACAGCATGTTAGACTCGACTCGAGAGGGGGAAACAGACCTTCGCAACACCCGCAGAGGACAGCTCCCCCTACAGGAGTTGCATATGGCATGCATGGACAGGAGTACTCCAGTGCCCGTACGATGTCACAGACCCCAACCATTGGTACAGTACCAGTCGCAGCCTCAGCCACTGATTCAGTATTAGTTGCAGCCCCCGCCACTAGTTCAGGACCAACCGCAGCTACCGGTATAGTACCAGTCGCAGTCTTCATATCAGCCATCATATCATCCATCGTATCAGCCTTCGTACAAGTCTCAGGCCCAGGCACATCCACCTCAGGCAGTGCTACTGTTGGGATGTATACTGAAAAGTCTATCTTTTGTATGAACATCTTTATTTTGAAATAAGAATCACATGATCATTGTTTGCATATTTTTATGGCTATGCATATTGTCTAATACATTACATTATAGATAACATGGTGTGTGGTGTCACACAGGAGATCATGTTATCGGTTCCTTGTAAAGTATAAGTAAAGGCTCAAAACCGAGATGGCTTTGGACAAACCATTGGAATGGTTGTAGTGTGATTTGGAATTGGTTTGTCTTGACCATAGAATCACACTAGTGCACTTTGTATATATTGAGCAGGACCGACTTAGAGGTGATTCAATTTATTGCTGACTACATAATCAAATCGGACCTCAGATATTATATTGTACATACTCTTAATCCCGATATAATAACGGACACATATTCTTAGTATTCATCTCTTTGATTTACCAATGGGCGAGATTTATAGATTAAATCGATAGGCTCAGTAAGTTGGGAAATGATATTATTTATATGGTGTGCCATTGATTATAGGAGGAAATCATGCCCTATATATTAGGATGATGATGTCCCCTTGAGGAGCTCATAAGGTTCATCATGTAAACCCTATAGGTGGACTTGGTCCGGCATGATGAAAAGGTTGAGTGGTACTACTCATGGAGTTAGATGTTGATTAATTAATGGTCATTAAATTAATTAATCAATGGACATTCGAGATCTTAAACACGGGGAGAAAATATACAAATAATATATGGAGCTCATATTATCTTATAGGGGTTGGTGAAGTAGATCAATGATAATTCTTTAGTGGATTGGATTATCATTAATGGATCGAACTTTATGTGGGCTTGATCCATGGGTGGCTAAGATCCAACTCCTCCTCATGGTCCCTATTGTAGCCTATTAAAACCTCATGAAGCTTAGATCCAATGGATAGAAACAAAACTCTAGATCCAAAGGTAGAGATTAAATCTCTAGATCCGACGGTTGAGATTAAATCTCTAGATCCGACAGTTGAGATTAAATCCCTAGAACCAATGGTGGAGATTAAAAGAAGGCTTATCCCTAAATCTATAAAAGGAGAACAAGGGGTTGGCGTGGAGAAGAATTCCAATAGAGAAAGGACTAGGGTTTTGGGCGGCAAGAGGAATAGAGGTTGGCGGCACCAAATAAGGAATCTATTTCCTTATCTCCTTCTTCCTCAAGCTTGCCAGCGCCCAAACAGCTCCTTCCTTACCTTGGCCAGTGGCCAAAGCTTCCCTTCTCCTTCTCCTTGGCCAGTGATAACAAGATATTGGGCTTTCCCTTGGTGTCTTGGCCGGTTTCCTTCATAATATCCTCTTCCTTCTTGGCCGGCGGCAAGCTCCATCCTTTGAGGTTGGTGGTTGGTTGAAAGAAGGAAAAGAGCCTTGTTTCTATTCTTCCTCTTGCTCGTAATGAGCAAGGAAGGAAGATTGGTGATCTAGGAGCTTCAACTTTTGGTAGATCGTCGCCCACACGACGTCCGAAAGGAGGAAGGTCATACAATAGAAGATCGAGAGGTATATCGATTCTGTATTTTCTCTTGTATCATGTTTATATTTGTTTTTCAATTATGTGCATGATATATTCTGTTTTGTGGCTAAATAATACTTGGATCCCGAACATAAACACAAAAGACGGCGATCCGTACATCGTCTATTCCGCGGCTACTCGTAGAATAGAGGTAGGTTGCTTGAACAACAAGTTTGTTCAAGTGACCACTCTAAACGAATAGCACGACGATGACAAGGTTGCTTGGGTGTTCATTTTTGTCTAGGATTAAATTTTTAATCCAGGGACATCGATGGGATCGCCATGAACAAGCGACCGAGTTGAAGTAGGAAGCGAAGTTTCCCCTCACGGATCAACCCAACAAGTGGTATCAGAGCCACGGTTTCCGGTTTTGTGTGTTTAGGATTCGGTTAATTTTTATGCACTTTTCATATATTATATGTGCCAGATAATAGTAGGATATGCGTAGGTTAACTCTTTGGTTGCAGGCATATGATCCGACTATTATGGCCATATGTGTGTATGTGATTGTATGTGTGTAAATGTTTATTTTGTTGAATCCTTGGGGTTGACCAGGCTAGTATTTAATTTTTTGAAAATTAGATACGGCAATGTTTAACCACTCTTTTTATTTTAGTTTACTTTCGATATAGATTTCATGTACACTCCCTCGTGGAGTATAAGATCGATGGATGTAAATTAAAATAGATTTTAGTCTCAGCTTGGATCTCCGGATGGCTCGTACATGGCGTAGGAGGATTGGACGAGAAGGGGATGGGACGGGAGACATATTGAAGACAAAAGCCATAATAGTTGGAAAATAATTTATTTTTCATATTTATTGCTTATTGTTTGATATGCATGTCGTAGGCTAGAAAATTCCTCAATTTTAAATTACTAAGTGGGAGAGGGATATTTTTATAAATTCCCACGGCCTCCATTACGATTTGACAAGTGCTGCAAACAAATTTGCGCATCGGCTTTGAGTGCCTTCCTCCTCATCGGATGGGTTTGTTTGCGAATCACAAGGTCAAATATGGTTATAGGAATTTATTAAGGAGCGTGTGTACTTCTCCATCGGAAGGCACATAACCCGAGATAATTACCTTGGTACCGAGTAATTGTAAACACTTAGATGAAAATATAAGTATCCTCCCCATCGGAGTCAATGCTTTTATTTGTAGGGCCAAAGAGGAACCAACTATTAATTTTACTTGTCAAAAAGTTAGGTTGACAAGATAGTAAAATTAATGGGTAAAACCTCCTCTTACAAATGTAGAATTAGTATACGTCCACGCTATCATGGCATACGATATTCTCGGTGTTTTAAGGTGTTGGTTGATTTTAAAATTTTATTGTTTGAGGAATCAATAATTTTTTGAAATCTAATGTTTTGATCTATGTGATTCTTAGGTTTTCTTTCAAAATGACTTTCAGCCTCCTTGCTGTGATACTGAAAGAGAATAAACTTACTGGACCCAACTATGTTGATTGGAAGAGGAATCTTGACATTGTCTTGACTGCTGAGGTATACAAATATGTACTCCTCGAAGAGTGCCCTCCTAAGCCTGCGGATGATTCTGGGGAAAAGGAGAGAGAGAGTTATAAGAAGTGGATCAAGGCCGATGAGATGGCGCGGTATTACATTTTGGCATCTATGTCAAATGTACTGCAACATCAGCATCAAGTCATGCCCACTGCTTATGACATGATGCTCAATCTCAAAGTGCTTTTCGGACACCAGAATCGGGCTGCAAGCCAAGAAGCCATGAGAAACTTGATGACTACCACCATGATCGAGGGAACACCCGTAAGGGATCATGTTCTCAAGATGATGGCTCATTTGAATGTGCTGGAGGTCTTTGGAGCTGAGATCGATGGGGAAACCCAGGTCGATATCATACTCCAGTCTCTACCTAGGAGTTTTGAGCAGTTTCGCCTGAACTACAACATGAACAAGAGGTTGTATTTGTTGGCGGAGCTTCTGATAGAACTCCAGGCGGCAGAGGGGCTATTTCGTCAGAGTGCTCAGGCACATGCCATGGTGACCCAAAAGGTTTCTACTTCTAAGCCGAAAGGTAAGAAGAAGAAGAAACAAACTAGGGAAAAGGCGGTGGGAGGTACTCAGGGAGGAGTGAAGAAGCCGAAAGGCAAGTGCTTCACTTGTAAGCAGACTGGACACTGGAAGAAGAACTGCCCCAACCGCAAGCAGAACAAAGGTATATCTTTTGGTCTAGTCGTTGAAACATGTTTAGCGGTGTTATCTACCGGCACCTGGTGTGTAGATACGGGAGCCACTGATCATGTCTGCAATACTTTACAGGGGTTCCAGAAAACCAGACGACTGGCTGAGGGGGAGATTACCGTGTACTTGGGCGATGCCACGAAGGTGGCGGCGATTGCAGTGGGAGACATTCATTTATCTTTTGAGAAAAATAAAGTTTTGGTTCTTAAGAATTACCTTTATTTAGAAAGAATTTAATTTCAGTTTATAAATTTTTTATGGATGGATATTCTATTTCTTTTAATGATAGAGTTGTTATAAAAAGGAATAGGGACATTATCTATTCAGGTGCATTAATAGAAAATCTATACACACTTGAACCAAAACCTCCCACGATGCAAATTGAAGTTAATAACTCATCTTCTAATTCCAATAAGAGAAAAGAACCTTCGAAGATGAACCAAACATATCTTTGGCATCTTAGGCTTGGTCATATTAACCTAAGAAGAATTCAAAGGTTGATAGCTGATGGACCTTTGGGTTCATTAGTGGTGGAAGATTTCCCAACCTGCGAATCTTGCTTGGAGGGTAAAATGACCAAGAGGCCTTTTAAGGCCAAGGGGTATAGAGCCAAAGATGTGTTGGAGTTGGTTCATTCTGATTTGTGTGGTCCTATGTCTATCCAGGCTAGAGATGGTTTTGAGTATTTCGTCTCTTTTATAGATGATTATTCAAGATATGGATACATTTACCTGATGCACCGCAAGTCTGAATGCTTTGACAAGTTCAAAGAATTCAAGGCTGATGTGGAGAAACACCAAGGTAAAAGTATCAAGACACTACATCTGATCGTGGTAGCGAGTACCTCTTAGGAGAGTTTAGGAATTACTTATCAGAGGCTGGGATTCAATCCCAATTGTCTGCACCTGGCACACCCCAGTAGAATGGTGTAGCAGAGCGAAGGAATAGGACTCTTATGGAGATGGTTAGATCGATGATGAGTTATTCTGAGTTACCACATTCATTCTGGGGATATGCTCTAGATACGGCAGTGTACATTCTGAACTTGGTTCCATCTAAATCAGTGTCTTCTACTCCCACAGAGTTGTGGACTGGGCGAAAGCCTAGTCTAAGACATATTTGGATATGGGGGAGTCCAACACATGTGCTGAAGGCAGATGTTGGTAAGTTGGAACCTCGTATAGAAGTACGCAGGTTCGTTGGCTATCCTAGAGGAACGAAGGGCGGTTTGTTTTATAGTCCTAGAGATCAGAGGGTGATCGTTAGCATGAACGCCAGATTTCTAGAGGAAGACTATGTGATTAGCCACAAGCCCAAGAGTAAAATTGTTCTAGAGGAATTAAAAGGGGAAGTCACTTCTTCAGTACCACTGGTACAAGAGGATATACCACAAGTCACTGCACCGCGTGTCACAGAGGATACACAAGAGATACTTCATCGTAGTGGGAGGGTTGTTAGATAGCCTGATAGATTCATGTTCTTGAGAGAATCTTCTGATTTGGTCTCTGGCGAACATGAACCTGATCCATGGACATATGATGAGGCAATCCAAGATATAGATGCAGCATCATGGCAAAGTGCAATGAATACTGAGATTGAATCTATGGATTCAAATCAGGTCTGGGAGCTAGTGGAACCACCCGATGGTGTAAAAACCATTGGATGCAAGTGGATCTACAAAAGAAATAGAGGAATAGATGGGAAGGTTGAGACCTTCAAAGCGAGGCTTGTTGCGAACGGGTATACTCAGAAAGAGGGTATCGATTATGAGGAGACCTTTTCGCCGGTAGCCATGCTTAAGTCTATCCGGATTCTCTTATGCATAACAGCTCATATGGATTATGAGGTGTGGAAGATGGATGTCAAGACAGCTTTCCTGAATGGAAGTCTTGAGGAAGACATCTATATGAAGCAACCAGAGGGATTCATTGCGAAGGGCAAAGAGCATCTTGTATGTAAGCTTAATCAGTCCATTTATGGATTGAAGCAAGCTTTGAGGTCTTGGAACATCCGCTTTGATGAGGTAATCCAGTCTTATGGATTTATTCAAAGTGCGGATGAGTCTTGTGTATACAAGAGATGTGACGGAAACGTAATGGTATTTCTTGTACTATACGTAGATGACATTTTGTTGATTGGCAACAATATCAAGGTGTTATCGGGCGTAAGGGTATGGTTGTCCAAAAAGTTTAATATGAAGGACTTGGGAGAGGTAGGACACATCCTTGGGATCAAGGTTATAAGGGATCGCAGGAAAAGGATGTTGTGCTTATCCCAAGCTTCATACATAGACACGATTATGGATCGTTTTAGCATGCAGAACTCCAAGAAGGGTTTTCTACCTTTCAGGCATGGAGTTCCTTTATCTAACGAGATGTGTCCTAGAACATCTGAGGAGATAGAGGAGATGAAGGTGGTTCCTTATGCTTCGACAGTAGGAAGCCTCATGTATGCGATGCTATGTACGAGACCAGATATCTGCTTTGTCGTGGGCATGGTCAGCAGATATCATAGTAATCCAGGACGAGGACATTACACGAATTCCGACTTCCAATCAGATAGGGATAATAGTAAGTCTACCTTAGGTTTTGTGTTTACTTTGGGAGGTGGAGCCATTGTATGGAGGAGTGTCAAGCAAAAATGTGTGGTGGACTCCACCATGGAAGCTGAGTATGTGGCAGCCTCTGAGGCGGCTAAAGAAGCTGTGTGGCTCAGGAACTTCCTGATGGACTTGGATGTGATTCCTGGTTTGCCCAGAACTATCACAATTTATTGTGATAATAGTGGTGCAGTTGCAAACTCGAAGGTACCACGAGCCCATAAGGCAAGTAAACACATAGAGCGCAAGTACCACCTAATACGAGAAATCGTAAAGAGAGGAGAAGTTGTTGTGGCCAAGATTGCATCAGAGGATAACCTGGTAGATCCTTTCACTAAGGCCCTTTCGGTGAGAGCTTTTGATAGGCATGTGGAGGGAATGGGGATCAGATGTATGGCAGTTTGAGGACAGCATAGTCTTTTAGTATAAGTGGGAGATTGTTGGGATGTATACTGAAAAGTCTTTCTTTTGTATGAACATCTTTATTTTGAAATAATAATCACATGATCATTGTTTGCATATTTTTATGGCTATGCATATTGTCTAATACATTACATTGTAGATAACATGGTGTGTGGTGTCACACAGGAGATCATGTTATCGGTTCCTTGTAAAGTATAAGTAAAGGCTCACAACCGAGATGACTTTGGACAAACCATTGGAATGGTTGTAGTGTGATTTGGTATTGGTTTGTCTTGACTATATAATCACACTAGTGCACTTTGTGTGTATTGAGCAGGACCGACTTAGAGGTGATTCGATTTATTGCTGACTACATAATCGAATCGGACCTCAGATATTATATTTTACATACTCTTAATCCCGATATAATAACGGACACATATACTTAGTATTCATCTCTTTGATTTACTAATGGGCGAGATTTATTGATTAAATAGATAGGCTCGGTAAGTTAGAAATGATATTATTTATATGGTGTGTTATTGATTATAGGAGGAAATTGTGTCCTATATATTAGGATGATGATGTCCCCTTGAGGAGCTCATAAGGTTCATCATGTAAACCCTGCAGGTGGACTTGGTCTGGCATGATGAAAAGGTTGAGTGGTACTACTCATGGAGTTAGATGTTGATTAATTAATGGTCAGTAAATTAATTAATCGACGGACATTCGAGATCTTAAACACGGGGAGAAAATGTACAAATAATATATGGAGCCCATATTATCTTATGGGTGAGGTAGATCAATGATAATCCTTTAGCGGATTGGATTTGATGGCATGGTAGGAGGCTCGTCGGCTCCCATGTCCCCGAATTAAAATTTTCACTAATGAAAACTAATCCGGATGGGATGAGTTTCCTAAGCTCAACCAATTTGTCGTCGTGCTAATGACTTGAGCGATCGCTTGAACAAACTAGTTGTTCAAGCAACAAAACTCTTCTAGTCGGTTAGCCGCGGAAGAGACGACGGACGGATCGCCGGTTTTTGTGTTTATCTTCGGGGTCCATGATTATACAAATACATATGGATGTAGACATGTATAATCAACACATACAAACATACTAATAAGAACATGCAAAGATCAATAATAAAACTTATAAAACTTTTATACCTCTCGATCTTCTATCGTATGTCCTAACCTCCTTGTAGACTTCGTGTGGGCGAAGATCCTCCATTGGTTGAAGCTTCCTAGATCTTCTTCAATCAAAAGAAAGAAGAACTCTCCTTTTCTTCATGCTTGAGCCAACCACCAAGCCACAAAGACTTGATGCCGCCGGCCCCAAGAAAAGAGAGAACAAGATGGCCAACCAAGGAACCAAACAAGGGAACAATCCCTAGCTCCTAGTGCTGCCGACCAAGAGGAAAAGAAGAGGAGAAGAGGAATAGGTTGAGTGTCGACTAAGGTAGAGAGAAAAGAGATAGGAGCCAGCAACACCTTAGGAAGAAGACCTATTGTTGCCGCCCACTCTAACTTCCAAACCCTAACCGCCCAACCAAACCCTAATCTCCTTAGGGTTTCTTGCCTCCCAAGCTTATGATAGGCAAAACCCTAATCTCCAAAACCAACCAACAACCTTCTTGCTGCCCACCTTAAGCCCCCTTTTATAGAGTTAGGCTTAAGCCTTGTTTTAATCTCCACCGTTGGTTCTAGGGATTTAATCTCAACCGTCGGTTCTAGATATTTAATCTCAACCGTCGGATCTAAATATTTAATCTCCACCGTCGGATCTAGGGATTTAATCTCAACCGTCGGATCTAGAGATTTAATCTCCACCGTCGGATCTAGGGATTTAATCTCAACCGTCGGATCTAGAGATTTAATCTCAACCGTCGGATCTAGAGATTTAATCTCCACCGTCAGATCTAGAGTTTTGGTTATCCATCATTGGATCTAGGCTCCATGAGGTTTATATTAGGCTACGATATGGACCATGAGGAGGAGTTGGATCTTGGCCACCCGATGGATCGGAACCACATAAACTTGATCCATCAATGATGTTCCATTCCACTAGAGGATCATCATTGAATTACCTCACCAACCCCCATAAATTAATATGGGCTCCATACATTATTTATACATCCATCTCCCCGTGTTTAAGATATCGAATGTCCGTCAATTAATTGATTTACTGACCATCAATCAATTAACATCTAACTCCTCGAGTAGTACCACTCAACCTTATCATCATGTTGACTAAGTCAACCTGCAGGGTTTACATGATGAACCTTATGAGCTCCTCAAGGGGACATTATCAACCTAATATATAGGACACGGTTTCCTCCTATAATTAACGGCATACCATGTAAATAATATTATTTCCCAACTTACCGGGCATATTGATTTAATCCATATAAATCTCACCCTTTGGTAAATCAAAGAAATAAATACTAAGTACATGTGCCCGTTATTATATCGGGTTTATGAGCATGTACAACATAATATCCGAGGTCCGATTCAATTATGTAGTCAGCAATAAATTGAATCACCTCTATGTCGGTCCTACTCAATACACCTAAGTCTACTAGTGTAACTCTATATTCAAGACAAAACAATACCAAGCTACACTACAACCATGCCAATGGTTTGTCCAAAACCATCTTGGTTGTGAGCCTCTACTTATATTCTACAAGGGACTGATAACATGATCTTCTGTGCCACACCAAGCACCATGTTATCTACAATGTAAAGTATTAGACAATATGCACACATATAATAAATATAAAGTGCAAACAATGATCATGTGATTCTTATTTCAAAATAAAAATGTTCATACAAAAGAGCTAGGATTTCAGTATACATTCCAACAATCTCCCACTTATACTAAAAGACTATGCTGTCATCACACTGCCATACATCTGATCCCCATGTCCTCCACATGCCTATCAAACGCTTTCGCTGGAAGGGCCTTAGTGAATGGATCCACCAGGTTATCCTCTGATGCAATCTTGGCGACAACTACTTCTCCTCGCTTTACGATTTCTCGTATCAGGTGGTACTTGCGCTCTATGTGTTTACTCGCCTTATGGGCTCGTGGTTCCTTCGAGTTTGCAACTGCACCACTGTTATCACAATAAATTGTGATAGTTCTGGGCAAACTAGGAATCACATCCAAGTCCATCAAGAAGTTCCTGAGCCATACAGCTTCCTTGGCTGCCTCAGAGGCTGCCACATACTCAGCTTTCATGGTAGAGTATGCCACGCATTTCTGCTTGACACTCCTCCATACTATGGCTCAACCTCCAAAAGTAAACACAAACTCCGAGGTAGACTTACTGTTGTCCCTATATGATTGGAAATCAGAATCCGTGTAACCCACAGGGACTAATTGATCTGCCCGGTAAATCAGCATATAATCCCTAGTCCTTCTCAGGTACTTCAATATATGCTTTACCGCAGTCCAATGTCCCTGTCCAGGATTACTCTGATATCTGCTAACCATGCCCACGGCAAAGAAGATATCTGGTCTCGTACATAGCATAGCATACATGAGGCTTCCTACTGCCGAAGCATAAGGAACCACCTTCATCTCCTCTATCTCCTTTGAATTTTTGGGACACATCTCTTTAGATAAAGGTACTTCATGCCTAAAAGGTAGAAAACCTTTCTTGGAGTTCTGCATGCTAAAACGAGCAAGGATAGTGTCAATGTATGAAGCTTGAGATAAGCACAACATCCTTTTCTTGCGATCCCTTATTACCTTGATCCCAAGGATGTGTCCCACTTCTCCCAAGTCCTTCATATCAAATTGTTTGGACAACCATACCCTTACGTCTGATAACACTCTAATATTGTTGCCAACTAACAAAATGTCATCTACGTATAGTACAAGAAATACCACTACGTTTCCATCACATCTCTTGTATACACAAGGCTCATCCGAACTTTGAATAAATCCATATGACTGGATTACCTCATCAAAGCGGATGTTCCAAGATCTAGAAGCTTGCTTCAATCCATAAATAGACCGATTAAGCTTGCACACAAGATGCTCTTTGCCCTTTGCAATGAATCCCTCTGGTTGCTTCATATAGATGTTTTCCTCAAGACTTCCGTTAAGGAAAGTTGTCTTGACATCCATCTGCCAAATCTCATAATCCTCATGAGCAGCAATAGATAAGAGAATCTGGATAGACTTAAGCATAGCTACTGGTTAAAAGGTCTCATCATAATCGATACCCTCTTTCTAAGTATATCCTTTCGCAACAAGCCTAGCTTTGAAGGTCTCAACCTTCCCGTCTACTCCTCTCTTTCTCTTGTAGATCCACTTGCATCCAATGGCTTTCACACCATCGGGTGGTTCTACTAGCTCCTAGACATGATTAGAATCCATAGATTCTATCTCTGAATACATCGCTCTTTGCCAAGATACCGCATCTCTATCTTGGAGTGCCTCGTCATATGTCCAGAGATCAAGTTCATGTTTACCAGGGACTAAGTCCGAAGACTCTCCCAAGAACATGAATCTCACAGGTTGTCTAACAACCCTCCCACTACGACGAGGTGCCTCCTGTGTATGCTCTGTGACACGCGGTGCAGTGACTTGTGGTATTTCCTCTTGTACCGGTGGTACTGAAGTCGGGACTTCCCCTGTCAACTCCTCAAGAACAATCCTACTCGTGGGCTTGTGGTTCATCACATAGTCCTCCTCTAGAAATCTGTCATTCGTACTCACAATCACCTTCTAATCTCTAGGACTATAGAACAAACCACCCTTCATTCCCTTAGGGTAGCCAACAAACAAGCGTACTTCTGTACGAGATTCCAACTTACCAGCATCTCCCTTCAGCACATGTGCTGGACTACCCCAAATCCGAATATGTCTTAGACTAGGCTTTCGCCCAGTCCATAATTCTGTGGAAGTAGAGGGTACTGACTTAGATGGAACCAAGTTCAGAATGTGTGTTGCCATTTCCAGAGCAAACCCCCAGAACGAATCAGGTAACTCAGAATAACTCATCATCGATCTGACCATCTCCATAAGAGTCCTATTCCTTCGCTCTACCACACCATTCTGCTGGGGTGTGCCAGGTGCGGACAATTGGGATTGAATCCCAGCCTCTGATAAGTAACTCCTAAACTCTCCCAAGAGGTACTCGCCACCACGATTAGATCGTAGTGTCTTGATACTTTTACCTTGACGGTTCTCCACATCAGCCTTGAATTCTTTGAACCTGTCAAAGCATTCAGACTTGAGGCGCATCAAGTAAATGTATCCATACCTTGAATAATCGTCTATAAAAGAGACAAAGTATTCAAAGCCACCTCTAGCCTGGATAGACATAGGACCGCACAAATCAGAATGAACCAATTCCAATACATCTTTGGCTCTATACCCCTTGGCCTTAAAAGGCCTCTTGGTCATCTTACCTTCCAAGCAAGACTCGCAGGTTGGGAGATCTTTCACCACTAATAAACCCAAGGGTCCATCAGCTATCAACCTTTGAATTCTACTCAGGTTAATACCACCAAGTCTTAGGTGCCAAAGATATGTCTGGTTCATTTTCGAAGGTTCTTTTCTCTTATTAGACTTAGAAGATGAGTTATTCACTTCTATATGCATTGTGGGAGTTTTCGGTTCAAGAGTGTATAAATTGCCAACCAATGTACCAGAACAAATAATCTTCCTATTCCTTTTTATAACAACTTTGTCATTAAAAGAAACAGAATATCCATCTAGAAACAATTTAGAAACTGAAATTAGATTCTTTCTAAAAGTAGGTACATAAAGACAATTTCTCAAAACCAAAACTTTATTCCTATCAAAAGATAAATAAACGTCTCCTACTGCAATAGCCGCTACCTTTGAAGCATTGCCCATGAAGACGGTAATCTCTCCCTCAGCTAGTCGTCAGGTTTCCTAGAACCCCTGCAAAGTATTGCAGACATGATCAGTGGCTCTTGTATCTACACACCAGGTACTGGTAGATAACACCACTAAATATGTTTCAACAACTAAACAAGAAGATACACCTTTGTTCTTTCGGCGAGGACAGTTCGCCTTCCAATGTCCAGTCTGCTTGCAAGTGAAGCACTTGCCTTTTGGCTTCTTCACTCCTACTTGAGGTCCTACTGCCACTTTCTTTGCTCCACCTTGCTTCTTCTTCTTCTTCCCTTTCGGTTTAGAAGTAGAAACCTTCTGAGCAACCATGGCTTGAGCGCTTTGACGAAAAAGCCCCTCTGTCGCCTGGAGTTCTGTCAGAAGCTCCGCCAACGAATACAACCTCTTGTTCATGTTGTAGTTGAGGCGGAACTGCTCAAAACTCCTAGGCAGAGACTGGAGAATGATATCGACCTAGGTTTCCCCATGGATCTCAGCTCCGAGGACTTCCATCTCATTCAGATGAGTCATCATCTTGAGAACATGGTCCCTGACAGGTGTTCCCTCGATCATGGTGGTCGTCATCAAGTTCCTCATAGCCTCCTGTCTAGCCGCCCTACTCTGATGTCTGAAAAGATCCTTGAGATTGATCATCATGTCATAAGTCGTGGCCTTGGCCTGATGCTGATGTTGCAGCACATTTGACATAGATGCCAAAATGTAACACCGCGCCATCTCATCTGCGTTGATCCATTTCTTATAACTTTCTTTCTCCTTTTCATCAGAGTCATCGGTGGGCTTAGGAGGACAGACCTCGAAGAGTACAAATTTGTACTTCTCTACAGTTAAGATAATATCTAAATTTCTTTTCCAATCAATATAATTTGTTCCAGTAAGTTTATTTTCTTTTAATATCACAGCAAATGGGTTGAAAGCCATTTGAAAAAACCTAAGAATCACAATGATCAAAATATTAGATTTCAAATATCATTGATTCCTCAAACAATAAAATTTCAAAATCAACCAACACCGAGAATATCGCATGTCACGATAGTGTGGACGTATACGAATTCTACATTTGTAAGAGGAGGTTTAACCCTTTAATTTTATTATCTTGTCAACCTTACTTTTTGACAAATAAAATTAATAGTTGGTTCCTCTTTAGCCCTACAAATAAAAGCAGTGACTCCGATAGGGAGGATACTTTTTATTTGCATCTAAGTGTGCACCATTACACGATACTAAGGGAATTATCTCGGATTATGTGCCTTACCGATGGGGAAGTACACACGCTCCTAAATAATTTCCTATAACCATTATTTGACCTAGTGATCCGCAAACAAACTCATCCGATGGGAAGGAAGGCACTCAGAGCCGACGCACAAGTTTGTTGCATCACACGTCAAATTGTAAAGGAGGCCGTGGGAATTAATTAAAATGTCCCTCTCCCACTTAGTAAATTGACAGTGAGGAATTTTCAAGCACACACAACATGCATATAAAACAAATCAGCAATAAATATGAAAAAAAATAGAATTTTCCCAACTATTATGGCATTGTTCTCCAATATGCGTCCCGTCGTGTCGCCACCTCGTTCGCTCCACCTCTTCCCGTGCGCAAGTCACCAAAGAGATCCGAGCCAAGATAAACTATTTTAATTTACATCCATCGATCCTATACTCCACGAAGGAGTGTACAAATAATCTAGATCGAAAGTAAACTAAAATGAGTGGCTAAACAATGTTGTATTTAATTATAAAAATTAAATACTAATTTAGCCTCGTCAACCCCGAGGATTCAAATAATATACAATCACACACACATGCAATCACATACACACATATATAGCCATAATAGTTGGAACTTATGCCTACAACCAAAAAGTTATCCTACACACATCATACTATCATCCGGCATATACAATATATGATAAGTGCGTGAAAGTAACCGAATCCAAAACACATAAAACCGGAAACCATGGCTCTGATACCAGTTTGATGGCATGCTAGGAGGCTCATCGGCTCCCATGTCCTCGGATTAAAATTTTCACTAATGAAAACTAATCCGGATGGGATGAGTTTCCTAAGCTCAACCAATTTGTCGTCGTGCTAATGACTTGAGTGATTGCTTGAACAAACTAGTTGTTCAAGCAACAAAACTCTACTAGTCGGTTAGCCGCGGAAGAGACGACGGACGGATCGCTGGTTTTTGTGTTTATCTTCGGGGTCCATGATTATACAAATACATATGGATGTAGACATGTATAATTAACACATACAAACATACTAATAAGAACATGCAAAGATCAATAATAAAACTTGTAAAACTTTTATACCTCTCGATCTTCTATCGTATGTCCTAACCTCCTTGTAGACTTCGTGTGGGCGAAGATCCTCCACAAGTTGAAGCTTCCTAGATCTTCTTCAATCAAAAGAAAGAAGAACTCTCCTTTCCTTCTTACTTGAGCCAACCACCAAGCCACAAAGACTTGATGCCGCCGGCCCCAAGAAAAGAGAGAACAAGATGGCCAACCAAGGAACCAAACAAGGGAACAATCCCTAGCTCCTAGGGCCACCGGCCAAGAGGAAAAGAAGAGGAGAAGAGGAATAGGTTGAGCACCGACCAAGGTAGAGAGAAAAGAGATAGGAGCCGGCAACACCTTAGGAAGAAGACCTATTGTTGCCGCCCACTCTAACTTCCAAACCCTAGCCGCCCAACCAAACCCTAATCTCCTTAGGGTTTCTTGCCGCCCAATCTTATGATAGGCAAAACCCTAATCTCCAAAACCAACCAACAACCTTCTTGCTGCCCACCTTAAGCCCCCTTTTATAGAGTTAGGCTTAAGCCTTGTTTTAATCTCCACCGTTGGTTCTAGGGATTTAATCTCAACCATCGGTTCTAGAGATTCAATCTCAACCATCAGATCTAGAGATTTAATCTCCACCGTCGGATCTAGGGATTTAATCTCAACCGTCGGATCTAGAGATTTAATCTCCACCGTCGGATCTAGGGATTTAATCTCAACCGTCGGATCTAGAGATTTAATCTCAACCGTCGGATCTAGAGATTTAATCTCCACCGTCGGATCTAGAGTTTTGGTTTTCCATCATTGGATCTAGGCTCCATGAGGTTTATATTAGGCTATGATAGGGACCATGAGGAGAAGTTGGATCTTGGCCACCCGATGGATCGGAACCACACAAACTTGATCCATCAATGATGTTCCATTCCACTAGAGGATCATCATTGAATTACCTCACCAACCCCCATAAATTAATATGAGCTCCATACATTATTTGTACATCCATCTCCCCGTGTTTAAGATATCGAATGTCCGTCAATTAATTGATTTACCGACCATCAATCAATTAACATCTAACTCCTCGAGTAGTACCACTCAACCTTATCATCATGTTGACTAAGTCAACCTGCAGGGTTTACATGATGAACCTTATGAGCTCCTCAAGGGGACATCATCAACCTAATATATAGGACACAGTTTCCTCCTATAATTAACGGCACACCATGTAAATAATATCATTTCCCAACTTACCGGGCATATTGATTTAATCCATATAAATCTCACCCTTTGGTAAATCAAAGAAATAAATACTAAGTACATGTGCCCGTTATTATTTCGGGATTAAGAGCATGTACAACATAATATCCGAAGTCCGATTCAATTATGTAGTCAGCAATAAATTGAATCACCTCTATGTCGGTCCTGCTCAATACACCTAAGTCTACTAGTGTAACTCTATGTTCAAGACAAAACAATACCGAGCTACACTACAACCATGCCAATGGTTTGTCCAAATCCATCTTGGTTGTGAGCCTCTACTTATATTCTACAAGGGACTGATAATATGATCTTCTGTGCCACACCAAGCACCATGTTATCTACAATGTAAAGTATTAGACAATATGCACACATATAATAAATATAAAGTGTAAACAATGATCATGTGATTCTTATTTCAAAATAAAAATGTTCATACAAAAGAGCTAGACTTTCAGTATACATTCCAACAGGATTATCATTAATGGATCGGACTTTATATGTGCTTGATCCATGGGTGGCCAAGATCCAACTCCTCCTCATTGTCCCTATTGTATCCTATTAAAACCTCATGAAGCTTAGATCCAATGGATAGAAACAAAACTCTAGATCCAAAGGTAGAGATTAAATCTCTAGATCCGACGGTTGAGATTAAATCTCTAGATCCGACGGTTGAGATTAAATCCCTAGAACCAATGGTGGAGATTAAAAGAAGGCTTATCCCTAACTCTATAAAAGGAGAACAGGGGGTTGGCATGGATAAGAATTTCAATAGAGAAAGGACTAGGGTTTTGGGCGACAAGAGGAATAGAGGTTGGCGGCACCAAATAAGGAATCTATTTCCTTATCTCCTACTTCCTCAAGCTTGCCGGCGCCCAAACAGCTCCTTCCTTACCTTGGCCAGTGGCCAAAGCTTCCCTTCTTCTTCTCCTTGGCTGGTGGTAACAAGATATAGGGCTTTCCCTTGGTGTCTTGGCCGGTTTCCTTCATAATCTCCTCTTCCTTCTTGGTCGGCGGCAAGCTCCATCCTTGGAGGTTGGTGGTTGGTTGAAAGAAGGAAAAGAGCCTTGTTTCTATTCTTCCTCTTGCTCGGAACGAGCATGGAAGGAAGATTGGTGATCTAGGAGCTTCAACTTTTGGTAGATTGTCACCCACACGACGTCCGAAAGTAGGAAGGTCATACAATAGAAGATCGAGAGGTATATCGATTCTCTATTTTCTCTTGTATCATGTTTATATTTGTTTTTCAATTATGTGCATGATATATTCTGTTTTGTGGCTAAATAATACTTGGATCCCGAACATAAACACAAAAGCCGGCGATCCGTACATCGTCTATTCCACGGCTACTCGTAGAATAGAGGTAGGTCGCTTGAACAACAAGTTTGTTCAAGTGACCACTCTAAACGAATAGCACGACGATGACAAGGTTGCTTGGGTGTTCCCTTTTGTCTAGGATTAAATTTTTAATCCGGGGACATCGATGGGATCGCCATAAACAAGCGACCGAGTTAAAGTGGGAAGCGAAGTTTCCCCTCACGGATCAACCCAACAGCTACCACCTCCACCTCCATCGGAGACTGGGCGGATTCATGGGATTACTAGAGAGGATGCGCAGTGAGCCAACGAATCCGTTTTTCATGGTACGGTTTCACTTTATGCATTTTCAGCTATTATGCTAATTGATACTGGCAGTTCACATTCGTTTATTTCTCGTGCATTTATGAGGGAGATTGGTAGACTACCTACTATTAGATCACAGCGATTAATCGTCTCCCTACCATCAGGTGATACGTTGAATGTTATCCAGGATGTCCGAGGTTGTCCTTTAGATTTCGGTAACATCATACTTACTATAGATTTATTGGTATTGGACATAGTCGAGTTTGACATTATCCTTGTCATGGATTGGCTGTCAACATATCATGCCACAGTTGATTGC
This sequence comes from Wurfbainia villosa, assembly GCA_025175895.1. Taxonomy (NCBI): domain Eukaryota; kingdom Viridiplantae; phylum Streptophyta; class Magnoliopsida; order Zingiberales; family Zingiberaceae; genus Wurfbainia; species Wurfbainia villosa. The sequence goes on from CM045992.1 coordinate 4,744,016, forward strand.
CAGACGAGGGTGGTCACATTCCGACCTCCGAACCAACCCTCGTGGGATTTCACTGGCATCCAGGACGATGACATATCGACCATTTCTGCGATTCAGGCTCAGAAGCTTTTATTGCACGGTTGCCATGGTTTTCTATTATCTATGATCAATGTAGAAGACAGTGGTGACAAACAAATCGCGGACATTCCTATTGTCTGAGAATATCCGAATGTCTTTCCAGAGGAGTTACCGGGCTTGCCTCCCAAAAGGCAAGTGGAGTTCATGATTGAGTTAATTCCTAGGACATCGCCGACATCGAAAGCTCCTTATCGTATGTCCCTGAGAGAGTTGGATGAGTTAAAGGTTCAGCTCCAGGAGCTGTTGGACAGAGGTTTTATTTGCCCTAGTGTATCTCCCTGGGGTTCTCCGGTTCTCTTCGTGAAGAATAAAGATGGTTCGATGAGATTGTGCATCGACTATAGGCAGTTGAACGCCGTCACTATCAAGAATAAATATCCCCTGCCACGTATTGAGGACTTGTTTGATCAACTCAGAGGTACATCAGTATATTCTAAGATTGATCTGCAGTCCAGATATCATAAATTAAGGGTTAGAGACTCAGACATTCAGAAGACAGCGTTCCGTACCAGATATGGACACTATGAGTTTTTGGTAATGCCATTTGGGCTTACCAATGCTCCAGCGGTATTCGTGGATTTGATGAACCTTGATTTTATGGATTTCTTAGATCGATTCGTCATTGTCTTTATTGATGACATTCTAGTCTATTCTCGTTCTGAAGAGGAACACGTGCAGCATCTTCGCCTTGTTTTGGATAGGCTCCAACAAAAGTGACTATATGTAAAGTTCAATAAGTGCGCATTCTGGTTACCCTCAGTCGGTTTTCTGGGACATGTGGTTTCTAGTAGAGGTATTTCAATTGACCCCCAAAAGATCGAGGTTGTCACCAGTTGGGAGCAGCCGAAATCAGTTCAGGAGGTTCACAGTTTCTTAGGCTTGGTCGATTATTACAGACAGTTTGTTGAGGGATTCTCGAGCATAGTTATGCCGTTGACATGCCTTACTAGGAAGGGCATGAAGTTCACATGGACAGAGGCGTGCGAGATCAGTTTCCAGGAGTTGAAGAAGAGATTGGTGTCAGCACCGATTCTGGTATTGCCATCAGGGGACGATGGTTTCGTCCTTTATACCGATGCGTCTCTCCAGGGTTTAGGCGCAGTATTGATGCAGCACGGCAGGGTGGTCTCTTATGCTTCTCGCCAGTTGAAGGATCATGAGAAAAACTACCCAGTACATGATTTAGAGTTAGCTGCAATTATCTTTTCCTTGAAGATTTGGAGGCATCATCTGTACGGTATTACGTTTGAGATTCTCACTGATCATAAGAGTCTCAAATATCTGTTTACGCAGAAGGAACTCAATCTCCAACAGAGGAGATGGATAGAATTTCTGAAGGATTATGACTGTACTATCAGCTACCACCCAGGGAAAGCCAATGTGGTTGCTGATGCACTTAGCTGGAAGTCCCGAGGGACTTTAGCTTCCTTCCGAGTTTCAGTCACGGATTTGATTCAGAGTTTCTCTGAGTTGGGCCTTGAGGAGCAGGGATCGACAGAACAGGGTGTTCTGGTTACCATGGTTGCACAGTCATCTATCCGGACGAGAGTTCGGGAGGCTCAGGCAAGTGATCAGCATTTGCAGTTTATTGGCAGCCAGATAACCTCTGGACAGCAGATTGAGTTCACCCGAGATGACGAAGGTATAATTTATTTCCAAGCCAGATTATGCGTACCTTAGTCTCACCCAGTCATTGAGGAGTTTCTTCAGGAGGCTCATCGCTCCCGATTTGCGATCCACCTAGGCAAAACCCGCATGTATCGAGATTTAAGGCATTTGTATTGGTGGAACAACATGAAGAAAGACATCACAGATTTTGTAGCTAGATGTCTAATTTGTCAGCAGGTAAAGGCTGAACACCAGAGACTAGCTGGATTACTTCAGAGGATTCCTATTCCTGAGTGGAAGTGGGATCACATTACCATGGATTTTGTGGTAGGTTTGCCTAGGACACGTCAAGGCCATGACGCGATTTGGGTAGTCGTAGATCGACTAACCAAATCTACGCACTTCTTAGCGATTCGGAAGATGACTCTCTGGATCGTTTGGCAAAGTTATATTGTCGGGAGATCATAAGATTGCATGGTATTCCTTTGAGCATTATATCAGATAGAGATCCCTGGTTCACGTCCCGATTTTGGCAGAGTCTGCAGCAGGCCTTAGGCACGCAGCTTCATTTTAGTACTGCTTTCCATTCGTAGACAGATGGACAGTCTGAGCGGACCATTCAGACACTAGAGGATTTGCTGAGGTCCTATGTTATAGATTTCGAGGGCAATTGGGAGGACCACTTGCCGTTAGTGGAATTCGCTTACAATAACAGCTATCATTCGGCTATCCAAATGGCCCCGTTTGAAGCATTGTATGGTAGACAGTGTCGTACACCCACCCTCTGGGAGGAGATTGGGGAGGCCCAGTTGTTAGGACCCCAGAGAGCTCAGCATGAGACAGAGTTGGTCCGTACTATCAGACGTAGGATGACAGAGGTGCAGGATCGTCAGAAGAGTTATGCAAATCAGAGACGGAGACCTCTGGAATTCTCTGTTGGTTATCATGTATTCCTGCGAGTCTCACTCACGAAAGGGGCGAAGAGATTTGGCCTCTGTGGTAAGCTAGCTCCTAGATACATTGGTCCGTTTGAGATTTTGGAGAGGATCTGAGCAGTCGCTTACCGTCTAGCGCTATCACCATCTTTGACGAGTATTCATGATGTGTTTCATGTGTCCATGCTGAGGAAGTATGTGCTAGACTCTACACATATTCTGTCAGATGTGTCAGGTTCCATTCAACCTGATGCTACTTACGCAGAGGTTCCGGTATGGATTTTGGATTACAAGGAATGACAGTTGCGAAACAAGATTATGCGACTTGTCAAGGTCGGATGGAGTCACCACACCGATGAGGAGGCTACTTGAGAGCTTGAAGAAAAGATCAGAGCTCAATACCCCCACCTGTTTACTTAAAGTACGTGAGATATATTTTTTCGTACTTGTGGTATCTCTTACTCATTATGCATCTGAGTAGGAAATTTGGGGACCAAATTTTTATTAGTGGGGAAGAATATTAAATACGAAAAATTTAAAATACCAAAATAAATGGCAAGAAATTAAGAAAAATAATCCTAGGAATTTTTTGGGATTTTTAGGAAATTTTAGGACTTTTTCCAGAATTTTTCTGGATTTAAACGGAGCCTGTACAAGATATTTATGGGGATAAAATAAATAGGCTTTGGTGGAGTCTATTTAACGGGGGTTAATCGGCGATATTAACCTAAATTTTTAAATACTTAAACCTAGGTTTAGTTTTCCCGATCGCGAATTTCTTTTTCCTCTCGATTTTCTCATGCCGCTCGACGGTTTCTTCCCCCCCCCCCCCCCTGCGCCACAGAGCTTTTTCCCGAGCCCTCTCCTCTCTTCTCCCCGTGCATCGGCCACGCCAGATCTCGCCTTCGTCGTTGCTGCCCAAAGCCACCGTTTCTTCTTCTTCCTCGCGTCGCCACCCACAGCACCGACCGCACGCATGCCGTCTCCTCGCCTCTGACCACCGCACGAGTCGCTCTTCACTTGCCGCCCAAGAGCCTGTGGTCGGTCGTCCCTCTACAAGCGTTGGCAAACGCCTGCCTTTCGCCATTGCTTCACTCTTCCTCGCGCCCGAGCCTTCTCTTCCTCGCATCCGCAGCCATCAACTCGACATCGAGGTCACGCGCGGCTTTTTCTGCCATTGACGACGGGCTAGCCTCCTCTGTCGCCACCTTCTCCACTCATCCCCATCACCGTAGAATTCTCCTCCGCGCGAATTGATCAGCGTTGGTGGTCGCTGGAGCAAGTGAATTAGAGGAATGACAGATCCTTTTCTCCGGTGAACCGAGTGGCTGGGAGGTTCCAATCGCAGGTATATCTTGAGTTATCTATTGTTGGTATGCTGTTTGATTTTGTTTCGGTTGATGGTGGTTGTGGGTGGATGAGGTCGGCTGGGAAACAGGGATTGAGTCTCCTATAAAGGCTGTAAACAGTTGGGGGTGGACAGTACACGGCTGTGGGCCGGAGTTGTGGTCGATTTGGGTTAATTTTGGTGTTTGAGGCAGCTGTGATTGGAGTTTGTTATTGGTTGAGATGGATGTAAGAGTCCATTTGGATGATATCGGCTGTGCACGGTTAGGTGTTGGAGTTTTGTGCAGATTTTCTGTGATGTGGGCTTTTGGCCGACTGTGAAAGGGTTAGATAAATTAGTGAAATTGGAAGTTTATTTGGGTTAATTGGGTTATGAACGAAATCGATTAAGTATTCGATTTGTCGGTGAATTGCATTTTTGTGCTTAACAATAGTTATGTTATATGCAAGTTTCGGTCATGAGGCATGTCCGTGGTCGTGACAATTTCATTTTTTGCGGTCATTTTATTAGGCGGGTATTTTGACTTATCTCTTAGATATAGTCATGTTGATATGCTAGTTAGTATAGATTGCAATAATTTTCATGTTTATATGCCTAGTATGTTATTGTGCCTACTTGATACATGCATTGGATCAGTTTATAGTTATATCTTTCCTGTTTTACTCGGATTATTGATATGTACTTATTGGTTGTGCATATTATTCGGATATGTATTTTAGTTGGATTTACATACTTTAGTATCATGCACCATCTTGCATGATTGCATGCTGGCTGGACGGGGTTCCTTTATAGTTGAGCCCACAGCCAGTTACATGGTCTGCACATGCTACCACTCATGAGTTAGTGGTACATCAGGAGGGTATGTGCAGTTGCTCTATCAGGCTCCGCTGGTCCGCTCATGGGTAGCGATGAGGTAGCGTGGTAGCGGGCAGGGATCCCTCCTCTGGTCTACGACACCGGGAGATGAGAACATTGCTCCCCCACTCTGTTTGGGGCAGGAGGATAGGTGTACTCCGATAGCATCCTGTCCACTCAGTCACTCAGGAGCAGTGATGGTAGAGTGCATAGTTGTCATAGCCCTACCTACTCGGCTTCACCATCGCGTATGAGGCGGCTGACTGGCGTCAGGGGTGACCATGTCATTTACACCACATGCATTTTGCATGGATAGCATTTGTATTGTGTTTGCTGCATTTTTATTGCTTCCTTGGATGTTGCATATGATTGTCATGCATACAGGATACATATTTGTATATGGTCTGGCGACTTTATTTCTTCTAGTATGGCACACACTCCTATATCAGGGTAGGAGATTCAGGTAAGTACAGTCCTTTTGTATTTCTTTCTTGCATACCCTATATATGAGACTGTACTAGCATGACTATTATTGTTAGCTATATCTTACTTTGCATATCGACTATATCCGCTGAGTTCTTTGAACTTACCCTGTGGTTTTATATCTATTTCAGGATGAAGCTGTCAGGAGAGTCCAGTTGCCATATACCCCCCCCCCTCGTCGTGATAGTTTTATTGGTTATTTGTTTTATGGTTTTGGATATTTTGATTAGAAGATATGTTTAGGATTGGTGTTGGATTTATGCACTCATGGATACTTGGTGTCCTTATGGACCTTTATTCGGATTTTATTTCGATTGGTTTTGGTTGGGTATTCCTGCCCAGATGGCAGAAGGGGTAAGTCTAGCTATTGTAGATTGTTTACTATTTACCTTGATTGTTGGCCTGAGGCCTTATGACCTGCGTGTGTTGTTTGGATTCTGATAGTATTGACCGATGTATAGTGGTCGTATAGGTCTTGTATGTAAGTTTGGTATTGTCACCTGTACAAGGGAGATCCTGTCAGATTTTCGTCTGGCGGAGACTCCCCCGGGGCATGACAGAAGGTTTGAGAGAATCTGGTATCTGGATCCCTATTAAGAAAGCATGACTTTTACATTGTTTTAGAGTCGGATAGGGTTGTTCCATCCAAGAATGGAGTGTCTATAGGAAAGGGTTATGTAACTGACGAGTTATTTAAAATAAGTGTAATGACCCTTAGGCCCATAGTTATAAAGTTGAAAGCTCTTCCACTTATATGCTTGAGTCTTCGTATTTGTGGCATGGTAGACTATGACATGTTAACTACAATGTGTTGCATAGATTTATTAACATGCGAAACATACCTATATTCCACCTTGATCTAAAACACAAGTGTGAAACTTGTGTTGAAGCAAAAATGACAAGGGCATCTTTTCAACATGTTGAAAGATGCAATGAGCTACTCGGCCTAATCCACACCGACGTATGTGACCTAAAAGAGACATCGACATGTGGTGAGAATAAGTATTTCATCACTTTTTCTTTTATGATCGCATAAGATATTGTTGTCTATCTTCTCAAAAGTAAGAATGAAGCTATAGAGAAATTTATTCTCTATAAGAATGAGGTAGAAAACCAACTTAATAAAAATATTAAGTTGGTTCGAAGTGACCGAGGTGGAGAGTATATATCACCATTCGTAGAGTTGTATGTTGAACATGGGATCAGACACAAAACTATGACTCCTTACATGCCTTAACAAAATGGTGTTGTCAAACAAAAAAATCATACTATGAAAGAGATGATGAATGCTCTATTACTAATCTTTGGTCTACTAGAACACTTGTGGGGGGAAGCTTTGTTAACATCTAATTACCTTTTAAATAAGGTACCCTAAAAGAAAATAAATAAGAGCCCTTATGAGTTGTGTAACAGTAGACAACCATCCTACAAATACTTGCGAGTGGGGAGTGTCTAGCCAAAGTTTTGATGCTTGATTCTAAAAGGACCAAAAATTATTGATTGCATATTTATTGGATATGCACATAACAGCAGTGCCTATAGGTTCCTTGTGTATGAGTCTCAAATTTTGGAGATACACAAGAACTCGATTATTGAATCGAGAAATATCTCATTCTTCAAGCATGTGTTTCCGTATAAGATCTGAGAGGATGCTAGCTGCTCTAAGCATGCATACAAACCACAAGAGGGAAAAGGAAATGATGAACCAGTTGAGGGTGAGCTCAAATGAAGTAAGAGAGCTCGAATGGAGAAATCCTTTGAATTTAATTTTATCACTTTCATGTTGGAAAGTGACCCTCAAAATTACTAAAAGCGATAAACTCGTTTAAGGGACCATAATGGAAGGAAGAAATTACATCTAAGTCACTTCGATCTTGGAAAATCATACTTGGGAGCTAGTGAACCGTCCTCCTGGAAGTAAGCATTTAGGTTGCAAGTGGATTTTCAAGAGGAAAAAGAAATCAGATTGCATTGTATAAAAGTACAAGGCTAGAATGGTAATTAAGGGTTTTTGCCAACATGAAGGCCTCGACTATTTTGATACATATGCTCCAGTATCAAGAATAACCTCCATTAGGGTATTACTAGCAATTGTCACTCTTTGGAATCTGGAAGTACATCAAATGGATGTAAAGACTACTTTTCTAAATATGGATTTAGAAGAGGAAATATATATCTAGCAATCTGAAGGGTTTTTTTTCTCCAGGGCAGAAAAACAAAGTATGTAAATTGATCAAGTCATTATATGGCTTGAAACATACAACAAAGTAATGACATGAAAATTTTGATAATGTCATACTAGACAGTGGATTTAAATTCAATGAGAGTAATAAATGGATTTATAGTAAAGATACGGGAGATGGCTTCATCATCTTATATCTTTATGTAGATGACACACTTATTATTAGAAACAATGATAAGTTAATTAAATCCACTAAATGAATGTTGAATTCAAGATTTGATATGAAGGGCATGGATCTTGCTGATGTAATACTAGGAATTAAGATTCTTAGAACATTAGAAGGGTTGGTGTTATGTTAGTCTCATTATGTGGATAAGATTCTTGAAAATTTCACTAAAGAAGATATTACATTGGCACAAACTCCGATAGATATGAGTCAACATCTATTGAAAAATCGAAGAGTGAGTATCTCTCAGGTAGAGTACTCTAGAATAATTGAAAGTCTGATGTATTTGATGAGTTGTATAAGGCCTGACTTGGCCTATACAATGAGTAAGTTGAGCAGATTCATGAGTAATCCTGGTGTTGAACACTAGAAAGGAATAACTAGAGTACTAAGGTATCTGCATTATACTCATAATCATGGGTTACATTATATGAGATTTCCATCTATGATCAAAGGATACATAGATGCTAATCGGATATTTGAAGTAAAAGACTTGAAATCTACAAGTGGATATATATTCACTTTAGGAGGTGCAATCGTATTATGAAAATCTTCTAAGCAAAATATACTAACTAGATCTATAATGGAGTCTGAGTTTGTAGCCCTTGACAAGTGTGGTGAAGAGGTTTAATGGTTATGACTATTCTTAGAAGATGTTCTGAGATGGTCGAAACCTGTGCTAGCAATCTGCAAACATGTGATAATCATTCAACGATTGGTCAAACATAGAATCATCTGTATAATGGTAAGTCTAGGCATATCCGTCATAGACATAACACCATTAAACAATTACTCTCACTGGGAATTATCATGATTGACTATGTAAGGTCAAAATATAATTTAGTGAATCCGCTAACCAAAGGGTTAAATCGAAAGTTAGTTGCAAGCTCATCATTGAGGATGGGTTTGATGCCGATAAAAAAATTTTGGTTCAAAGGAAACTCAACATATGCAAATTGGAGATTTCAAGAACTAGATTCGAAGGGTCAACCTAACTACACTAATAAAGTAAGATCATTGTGAGGGCATGACCCAATGGAACAGTGAAAGGATAAAAGTTAATCACACGACTTTTAATGGTCTGAAAGAGTAGTATGTAATACTTTGAGGAGATCACCTATGTGAGAAAGAAGTGAAGCCGCTTCGAAGAGAATTAGAGACATAATTCTTAAACCTTCTCACAAAACTAGGCGTATTCATGGCCTAAAATGAACACACTCATGAGAACTAAACTACATCATGGTAAGCCCAGTGTGAAATGTGTCAATGATTACATAAATGGTCTAATAGTTCAAAGACAATGTGTCTACTAGTAAACCAATACACAAACATATTTTCACAAGGGAAGGCTCAAAGGGTCAAACCTACCGATCTTATAATAGACTTAACTGTCGAAAGTTGTCATATATCAATTTCTGTTCATGTGGGTGGGATTGTTGGAATTTGAATGGAAAGATAAAGGAAGAATGGGGAAGACATTCTTTCGTCCTTTCAAATTCGTTGAATGGTAAGACGATGGAAGGATTGGGAAGATGTTCCACAATCTTTCTTATCTAGATGTGGAAGGTTTGCATTGAAACTCTGACATAAATGGTCAAAAATTAATGGATTAATAGTATATCAGGAGAATCGAGACAGCAGTATGGTTAATTTTTTGATTCAAGTAAATTAAAGGCAATAAAAGTCTTTATTCTACCTTTAAGGAGTCTCCCCTATAAAAGGATATAGAATGTGAACTGGGGAAAAGGAAGACAATTTTTCTCGCACTTTGTTTTCCCCACTGTGATAGCTTTCAGGTGTGTGTTCAATTCACTGTAGGCGACCTATGCTTGGTTGTGTCTATGGTCTTTGTTGTTGTATCTTGGAAAATAGACGCTCGACGAAAACCTCGAATCACGACTGGAAGAGGACGAATCTGTTTTAAGAACACAATGTGTTACACAAGCCTCGACGATCTTCGTTTCTCACTTGGGCGACAACTTCTTAAGCGCTCATAGTGCTTGGCATATTTGTTTCTCACTCAGGCGACAACTTCCTGAGAACTCACAGTGCTCGACATCCTCGAAGCTCCATTTCTCACTCGAGCGAAAACTTCCCGAGCACTCACAGTTCTCAACCTCTCCATTTCTCACTTGAGCGACAACTTCCCGAGCACTCATAGTGCTCGACATTCTCAAAGCTCCATTTCTCACTCGGGCGACAACTTCCCGAGCACTTATAGTGCTCGACATCTCCGTTTCTCACTCAGGCGATAGCTTCCTGAGCACTCATAGTGCTCAGCATCCTCGAAGCTTTGGTTTATCACTCGGGTGACAACTTCTCGAGCACCACAGTGCTCGACTATCTGCTTCTCAGTTGGACAACCTGCTCGGTCACTTGGTTTCTCACTCAACCGCTCCACTTCTCACTTGGTGTTCTTCGATTCTTAATCAGGCAGGTTTCCAATGTCCGATCCTCGCTGCAAGAACAATTCTTGAGCTCCTTGTTGCTCTACCTACACTAACTGCTACTCCTGAACACCCTCGATGATCGGTGTTGGTGTAAATAAGATTCACATATCTCCACAATGGTATGATATTGTCAACTTTCGACCTAAGGCTTCATGGTTTTATTTTTGGATTATATCCAAAAAGTCTCATACCAATAGAGATATCTTTTCATCTTATAAAATCATGATCTTTTTCATGTCTTTCTAATGTGGAACTTTGATTGTTCTCTCAACAATCCCCCCCCCTCAAACGAAGGACGACATTTGGTCTCCCCCTATGCTCATTCGTCCTTGAAGGACTTCCTCTGTTTAATGTCCGATCCTCAACTCACTAAGTCTTCCTACTAACTATCCAATCCTCCTGACCTAGCTAGACTTCTTGCTAGTTGACTGATCTTCCTGACCCAAATGGACTTCCTGTCTGGTGTCTGGTTCTTTTGATCTAGACATAGAAGCCCCACTTTCTTTGTTCAAGGGTCATGGCTCGACATGGACCATTATCTTTGATACCAATTGTTAGTGTAAATAAGATTCACATATCTCCACAATAGTATGATATTGTCCACTTTGGGCCTAAACCCTTATGGTTTTATTTTTGGGATATATCCAAAAGTTCTCATACCAATGACGATATATCCTCATCTTATAAATCTATGATTTTTTTCCATGTCTTTCCATTGTTGTACTTTGATTGTTCTCTCAACACTCGGGACCTCCATTTCTCAGTCGGACTTGAGACGGTGCTCAGTCCTAGGGGCACGATGACCTCTGGAGCTTCTAGTGCAAGGTGTAGTGGTGATTGACATCATCTCTACATATAAGTCTTCAACTTTCCTCGTATCTTTGACAAAGTTTCATTATAAAAGATTCTAACACTTTGTTCCTCCAATTTACAAATTTTATACTCTATTTGCTACGAAAATTGCTTTGGTTCAAAAGAGGTAGCAAGCCTACAAGGTTGCCACCTCCAACATAGGTGCCCCCTCTCTTGCCGTCAAATATTCTCAAGCTCTAGCACCCTCTATACTCCCAGATCTCTTTCTTTAAAAATTTTGGAGATGTTGAAGTTCCCAAGACCAACTCCCCCACGGTGGATTGCACATCTATTACTTCTATCAAGCAATATGCTCAAATTGAGACCCCTCCTTTTGTTGTAGAGCACTTAAACATCCCATAGAACATCATCCGAGTATCAGACCCAGTTTTATTTAAGAAGCATGGGGTGCTTGGACTGTAAAGTTATAGAATGATGTATGAGGTCCAGTTGAAGAGTCGAGTTATTGAGCTGAATGGAGACTAGATCTACTAAACAATCGAGAGTGGTTTGGGAGGCCTAACTCATATTGATCGAGAGAAGCTCAATTCTGTTGTGATTGTGTAGAGAGTAAGAAATCCAATCTCATAGCGACTAAGAAGAGTATCTTAATACTACTAAGGATTATCTTGGCGTCTTCCAAGTTCGTATTCAAATCTTACACAAACATGAGGAAGGTACATTGGCTCTCATTCTCTTCGAAGACAATAGATGGCAAGATGACAAGTCAATTATTGCCACAACGGAAGTTGACCTAACCAGAGGCAGTCAACTAATATATGTTATTTCTGATAATCCAAACCTTACAATTGAGGATAGACCACTCAAGCATTTGACTCCAGTAGTAAAAGAGGCCTTTGCAAAGCATATAAAGGCACTACTAGATATTGGGGTTATTCGGTCAAGTAAAAGTCGGCATAGAACTACCGCCATCATTATCCATTCAGGCACGACCATTGACCAAAGGACCGGTCAAGAAATCATAGGAAAAGAGAGAATGGTCTTTAATTGTAGACACCTCAATGACCTCACAAATAAGGATCAATGAGGATAATAAAAAATTCAATCTTGCCATCGATCAAGGAGAGAAGTTCAATTCCACTGAGTTTTATTGGGGACCGTTTGGTGTGCTAGAGGGGGTGAATAGCGATTCGCGATTTCTCTCGATTGTGTTAGCATGTTCATGTCTCTACAAAATGTTAGCATAGTGGAATACACAAAAATAATAGAAATGAATACAAGATACAAATACAACACCAAGATTTTACGTGGTTCGGAATACTAGCTCCAACTCCACGATGGTGCTCTAATGATCTACTCTCACTATTAACTTCTCTTTCTTGGTATGAAACCGGAGGTGGAGAAACCTCTTACAATGATAAGCTTACAACCAGACAAAAAGATACAAATAAAATACAAGACAAAGAACGAAAATACTTTACAAGAAGTGAGCTTTGCTTGAGGGATTATTTGGTTGCTTTGAAGACCTAAAATGCGGTAGTACTTTGCCTCAAAATTACCCAAGAAATGGTTTCTTTCTCCTTCTCGAGCTCCTTATAACATCTCAGCTCGGATAAATTTTGGCCTGGCAGTGGACTGCCTTATCCACTAGTCAACTGTCAAGTTATCCGTTGTCTCACAATGAACTAATTCATATCAAAATCTGCCTGACCAATTGACTGTCCTGACCTACCAATCGACTATCCCACCAGTCGACTGTCATAAGCCAGCAGTCGACTATGAGACATTCTATGCCTTAGCTACTTATGGTCAGTCGACTATCAGTGGCCCGCTGACTGGTGAAAGCTACTAGTCAACTGCTAGAGCCACAGGTCAGCAGTCAAACCTCAGTCGACTGGGTTATAACCCTAGTCAACTGGTCAAGTCAAATTGAGCTCCCAAGGGTAGTGCACTCGGCTAGTCAACTGATCAATACCACTTGTTGACTGGTAAACCTCAAAATTGAGATTTAACCCAAGTATGATCCCCTCATACTTGACATTCACCCTTAGCCTAGACCTAAGCCTTCTGGCCACTTCCATCAGTCTTATGCCCTCAAGGTCCATCTGATTCCTCCACGACTCCTTCACTCTTTACGCTAGCCTTCAAGTGCTTCCATCGGCTTTGTCATGCTATCAGGTACCCTTATCCTAGACCTAAACCTTCAAGCCACTTCCATCAGCCTCAAGCCCTTAGTATAATTCCATAACTCCTCACCCTTGTCCCTAGCCTTCAGGTGTTTCTATCGGCTATGTCATGCTATCAGGTCTACCTTTGCCAAGAGGTCGCGCCTTCGGGACTTCCATTGCCGAGTCTCCATACTTAGACTTTCGTCACCAAGACTACACCTTTGGACTTTTTCTTTGCTAAATATTTATATTTGGACTTTCCCTTACCAAGACTCCACCCTTGGACTTTTCCTTGCCAAGTATCCATACTTGGACTTCTCCATTGCCAAGAATCCAATCTTAGACTTTCCTTTCCAAGTATCCATACTTGGACTTCTCCATTGCCAAGAATCCAATCTTGGACTTCCTCTTAAGTCTCACTCGAGCTTGGTCAACTTGGACATGAGATCGATTGCTCTAACAATCTTCTCCTCACAATCTCCCCCATGTGACCTAAGATATTCTAACCATCCACTAGTCATATGGTCAACATATGATCAAATCATGTTGCCAAACAATTGACAAACTCATTTTCAAACATCAAAACCCTATTCGAGTCCCAATTGAGTTTGGTGATTCGTGACCTGGGTCGATTGCACCAACAATCTCTTCCTTTTTGATGTTTGATAATACCTTTAAGTTAGGTGACAATACCTCTGAGTTCAACTATCCCATAAGTCCAACTTGACTCTTCTTATGCCAAAGCATAATAAAGGTTTACCTAACTTAAACTCTCATTTCTCTCCCTTTGGCTTACATTAAAAAGTCTACCAAAGTTTTCAATGTCTTATCTTCCAATGAGACCCTTCATTCTCTCCCTTAGTCTAAAATCATCTTTGATGTCTTCACTTTTCTTAGTAACAAAACCCTTATCACTAAAGGAGAGACAATCTTTCATTCTCCCCCATAAAAAATCCAACATCCCTTGATGGACAAACTCCTCCTAAAGGATTACTCCCCCTTGGCCATTGCACTAATAATGTTCTTGGAGAGTTCCTAAGTTTATAGGAAATCTAAATAATCAAAAATAAGAGTAAAAGTTTAAACTTGACTTTGACCTCACTTAAAATTTGATTCTCATCCTAATTAGCTCTCCTAATCATTTTCAATGAATATTTCACCCTTCCAATACTTCTCTAAGCATATCATAGGGTTAGGAGTAGTTAGGGTACTTAGGGGTGCTGATAAATAGCTGAACAATCCTTGTTCATCCAAAATCAGCATCAACAGTCGACTGTGCTAGCAACCAATCGATTTCCAATACCACCAATCGACTACCTACATGTAGTAGTCAACTGAAGTTTGATTTTCCATAAATCAGACTTTTAGTTTAAATTTTTAAAAATCATAAGTAATTATATGCTATTCAAAAAATCTTGAAATTGCATACATACATTACTTATATTAAGTACAATGAGTGAAAAATGGTTTTATATTAAAATACCTATTATTTTTAAAAGATTGAGACAAAGATTTAAACCATTGAAAACTTCAATGTTTTTGGCTAACTTTATATCAATATTGTCAATGGTGGTTCCTATCAAAAGATAGACTTCAACAAGGTTTTTCAAAATGATTTTAAAATAGTTTTAAAACCTATTTTCAATCATGGTCTATGGGTTAAATGTATATGACTAATACATCAGTTTTTCTCATGATTTCTTCATGTTATATTATGAGTTTTTCATATAAATATACTATATAAGATAGCACATGAACCTAACTCATTTTTCTAACATCTCACATGTGTCTAGGGTGTATCAATACATGCACATGTCATCCTATGAGTTTTGCGAGATGTAGATTTTGTTCTTCCCTAAATCTAAGGGGTTCATGCATTATATTTAGGCATATTCATTTGATTCTTTTATCTAGGACATCAAATAATGTCATTTATTCTTAAATTTAATTTTATAGCTTTAATGCATGAATATGATCATGACATAAATGATTTGCATAATTAAAAGCATTTTCCGATGATTCTTGATGTCATGACATGATATAGATAAACCTAAGTATTGTCATGACATTAATTAATCTAAGTACTATTCATGACATTTTAAATAATCATATTAAGTATGATGTCATGACATGACATATGACAAACAAAGCATGACAACTATATAAAATACAAAGGTATAGAATACATAAGTCATACATTAAATTGTCATTTTTTAGAATTATATCTAATTTGCCATAATGACTCAATCTCTCAAGTGTGCCAAAATCTAAAATGACACACTTTTGACTCTAAACCTGCTTGTGCCGATTAAAATCAATTTTTCATCTTCTATGAAATCTATTTGTACATTCTAAAATCTTTTATGATCATAATTCTTATCTTATTTCCTAGGTATCACATTACCTTGAAAATATCTTAAAGTGTCAACTCTACTATGGTTAGGTTAACTACCCATTCATTTAAGGTTGGCACACCCTAAATCCATCTAGCATGAAGGGATTACGCTCCTAGGAACCCAAAATCTATTGGAGCTCCTTGGATTTACTAGGTACTCACTAGAGATAACCTCTCTTAGTACCTTCCTAATGAGCCTCCTAGACTTGGAAACCTTGGTCATTTTGGTCTCACTAAGGTTAAACCTAGGGATATCTTCCCTTGTAACCCTTTTAGTGACTTTGTTAGACTTCTTCAAAGCCTTAGTCACTTGAGTCCTTTCATGGTCAACTCTAGGGATGACCTTCCTTGTGACCTTGATGCTCCTAGACCTAGGATTGGTTCCATAACTATATGGAACACTATGGTAGGAGGGCATGACCTCCTTGGACTTAGGCTTGTAACTCAAGTCTTTCTTGTCCTTAGGAATTTCTTGCCTCCTAAATCCTAAGTTTTGAGCATTTGACCCTTTGATCATATTTTCCATTCTTGTAAGGGTCTTTTTCAATTTCTGAAGCGTTGACCTCAAAGATTGATTTTCTATTTCTAATTTTCTAATTTTTCATTTTTCATTTTTCTTTTGGAGATTCTTCTTCCTAGGTATATATCTACTCTTTTTGGCATTAATGCCTAGATTTTTATTCTCATTATGGTTATCTCTAGTGTTCTCCTTAGGTGTTGACTTGTCCTTAACCCTAAATTCATGAGATTTAGCACCTAAGCAAAAATATTTATTGCTAGCACACTTCTTATAATAAATTGCAAGTGCATTGAAATTTGATATACTACTAGCATACTTCTTATCATTACATAAAGTAGGAGCATTATTAAAATATACCTTAGGCTTAGCCTAAAGAGCTCCCCCTACATTTGAGTCCTCTAGCTTCTCCTTGATAGAGTGACTCTACCTCGAACATTGGCTTCAGTAGTAGCCTTTTTTATTGCATTTGAAGTACACAATGTGCTCTTTGCCTTTCCGTACCAGGGCCCCGCCCTCCTTGTCTTTTTTCTTCCCCTTAGGTGTCACTTGAATTTTCTTCTTGACTAACTTTGGGCATTTACTCTTGTAGTGTCTTGTTCCCTACAATCAAAGCACATGATATAATTTTTATCCTTATGAATTATGCTTGAGTTACCTATAGAAGAAATTTGAACTTGTTCTCCATTGTGTCTGGATGTAGAGGGTTCCTCCTCTTGCTCCGACATTTAAGGCCTAATCTCCCTTTCAATCCTAGAGGTGGAGACTGTAAGGATGTATACTGAAAAGTCTATCTTTTGTATGAACATCTTTATTTTGGAATAAGAATCACATGATCATTGTTTTCATATTTTTATGGTTATGCAATATTGTCTAATACTTTACATTGTAGATAACATGGTGTGTGGTGTCACACAGGAGACCATGTTATCGGCCCCTTGAAAAGTATAAGTAAAGGCTCACAACTGAGATGGCTTTGGACAAACCATCAAAATGGTTGTAGTGTGATTTGGTATTGGTTTGTCTTGACCATAGAATCACACTAGTGCACTTTGTGTGTATTGAGCAGGACCGACTCAGAGGTGATTCGATTTATTTGCTGACTACATAATCGAATTGAACCTCAGATATTATTTAGTACATGCTCTTGATCCTGATATAATAACGGGCACATATACTTAGTACTCATCTCTTTGATTTACCAATGGGCAAGATTTATAGATTAAATCGATAGGCTCGGTAAGTTGGGAGATGATATTATTTATATGGTGTGTCGTTGATTATAGGAGGAAACCGTGTCCTATATATTAGGATGATGATGTCCCCTTGAGGAGCTCATAAGGTTCATCATGTAAACCTTGCAGGTGGACTTGGTCCGGCATGATGAAAAGGTTGAGTGGTACTACTCAAGGAGTTAGATGTTGATTAATTAATGGTCAATAAATTAATTAATCGATGGACATTCGAGATCTTAAATATGGGGAGAAAATGTACAAATAATATATGGAGCCCATATTATCATATGGGGGTTGGTGAGGTAGATCAATGATGAACCTTTAGTGGATTGGATCATCATTAGTGGATCGGACTTTATGTGGGCTTGATCCATGGGTGGCCAAGACCCAACTCCTCCTCATGGTCCCTAATGTAGCCTATTAACACCTCATGATGCTTAGATCCAATGGATAGAAACAAAACTCTAAGATCCATTGGTAGAGATTAAATCTCTAGATCCGATGGTTGAGATTAAATCCCTAGAACCAATGGATGAGATTAATTCATGACTTATCCCTAACTCTATAAAAGGATGGCATGGGAGTTGGTGTGAACAACAATCAAGGAGAGCTAGGGTTTGGGCGGCAAGAAGGAATCCTAGTTGAGATAGGATTAGGGTTAGGGTTTGGAGGCTAGGGCGGCACCAAATAAGGAAGGTGATTGTTTCTTCTTCCTCCTATTATGGCCGGCATCCAGATTGGTTTTCAGCCATTCCCAGCCCTTGGCCAGCGCCCAAAAGCTCCCTTCTCCCTCTCCTTAGGTGGTGGAAACAAGATATAGGATTTCCCTTGGTGTCTTGATTGTTTTCCATCATCTTCTCCACCTTCTAGTTGGCCGGCGGCAAGGAGATTGTATGCTCCTTGTTGGTTGGTTTTAGGGAGGAGAAAAAGCTTGTTTCTACTCTTCCTCTTGCTTTGGAAGAGTGAGGAAGGATGATTTGCGATCTAGGAGCTTGGACTTTTGGTAGATCGTCGCTCACACGATGTCCAAAAGGAGGAAGGTCATACATTAGAAGATCGAGAGGTATACCTATTCTACTTTCTTCTTTTGTTTGTTGCTTGTTTTTGTTTTTCAATTATAAGCATGTTATAAATCTGTAAATGTCTAAATAATACTTGGATCCCGAGCATAAACACAAAAACCAGCTATCCAGACATCGTCTATTCCTCGGCTACTCGTAGAATAGAGGATGGTCGCTTGAACAACTAGTTTGTTCAAGTGACCTCTCTAAACGAATAGCACGACGATGACTTGGTGGTTTTGGCAATCCCTTTTATCTAGGATTAATTTTTTTTTAATCAGGGGACATCGAAGGGATCGTCATGGACAAGCTACCGAGGTGAAGTGGGAAGCGAAGTTTCCCCTCACGGACTCGATAAGCAAAACCCTTCAAATTGGTATCAGAGCCAAGGTTTCCGATTTTGTGTGTTTAGGATTCGGTTAATTTTTATGCACTTTTTCATATATTATATGTGCTGGATAATAGTAGGATATGCGTAGTTTAACTCTTTGGTTGCAGGCATAAGATCCGACTATTATGGTCATATGTGTGTATGTGATTGTATGTGTGTAAATATTTATTTTGTTGAATCCTCGGGGTTGACTAGGCTAGTATTTAGTTTTTGTAAATTAAATACGACATTGTTTATCCACTCTTTATTTTATTTTACTTTCGATCTAGATTTCATGTACACTCCCTCGTGGAGTATAGGATCGATGGATGTAAATTAAAATAGGTTTTAGTCTCGACTCGGATCTCCGGATGGCTCGTACATGACGTAGGAGGAGCGGATGAGATGGCGATGCGACAGGAGTCATATTGAAGACAAAAGCCATAATAGTTGGAAAATAATTTATTTTTCATATTTATTGCTTTTTGTTTGATATGCATGTCGTAGGCTAGGAAAATTCCTCAATTTCAAATTACTAAGTGGGAGAGGGAATTTTTTTAAATTCCCACGGCCTCCATTACGATTTGACATGTGATGCAAACAAACATGCGCGTCGGCTCTGAGTGCCTTCCTCCCCATCGGATGTGTTTGTTTGCGGATCACAAGGTCGAATATGGTTATAGGAAATTATTAAGGAGCATGTGTACTTGCCCATCGTAAGGCACATAACCCGAGATAATTACCTTAGTACCGAGTAATGGTGAACACTTAGATACAAATATAAGTATCCTCCCCATCGGAGTTACTGCTTTTATTTGTAGGGCCAAAGAGGAACCAACTATTAATTTTACTTGTCAAAAAGTTAGATTGACAAGATAGTAAAATTAATGGGTAAAACCTCCTTTTACAAATGTAGAATTCATATACGTCCACACTATCGTGGCATACGATATTCTCGGTGTTTTGAGGTGTTGGTTGATTTTAAAATTGTATTGTTTGAGGAATCAATAATTTTTTGAAATCTAATGTTTTGATTTATGTGATTCTTAGGTTTTCTTTCAAAATGACTTTCAACCCACTTACTGTGATACTGAAAGAGAACAAACTTACTGGACCCAACTATGTAAATTGGAAGAGGAATCTAGACATTGTCTTGACTGCTGAGGAATACAAATATGTACTCCTCGAAGAGTGCCCTCCCAAGCCTACAGATAATTCTGGGGAAAAGGAGAGAGAGAGCTATAAGAAGTGGATCAAGGCCGATGAGATGACACGGTCTTACATTTTGGTATCTATGTCAAATGTACTGCAACAGCAGCATCAAGCCATGTCCACTGCTTATGATATGATGCTCAATCTCAAGGAACTTTTCGGACACCAGAATCGGGCTACGAGGCAAGAGGCCATGAGAAACTTAATGACGACCACCATGGTCGAGGGAACACCCGTGAGGGATCATGTTCTCAAGATGATGACTCATTTGAATGAGTTGGAGGTCCTAGGAGCTGAGATCGATGGGGAAACCCAGGTCGATATCATACTCCAGTCTCTACCTAGGAGTTTTGAGCAGTTTCACCTCAACTATAACATGAACAAGAGGTTGTATTCATTGGTGGAACTTCTGACAGAACTCCAGGCGACAGAGGGACTATTTCGTCAGAGTGCTCAAGCGCATGCCGTGGTGACCCATAAGGTTTCTACTTCTAAGCCGAAAGGCAAGAAGAAGAAGAAACAAACCGGGGTGAAGGCGGTGGGAGGTACTCAAGGAGGAGTGAAGAAGTCGAAAGGCAAGTGCTTCACTTGTAAGCAAACTGGACACTGGAAGAAGGACTGCCCCAACCGCAAGAACAAAGGTATATCTTTTGGTCTAGTCGTTGAAACATGTTTAGCGGTGTTATCTATCGGCACCTGGTGTGTAGATATGGGAGCCACTGATCATGTCTGCAATACTTTGCAGGGGTTCTAGGAAACCAGATGACTGGTTGAGGGGGAGATTATCGTGTACTTGGGCAATGCCACGAAGGTGGTGTCTATTGCAGTGGGAGATGTTCATTTATCTTTTGAGAAAAAAAACTTTTGGTTCTTAAGAATTGCCTTTATGTACCCTTATTTAGAAAGAATTTAATTTCGGTTTCTAAATTGTTTATAGATGGATATTCTATTTCTTTTAATGACAGAGTTGTTATAAGAAGGAATAGGGACATTATTGTTGGGGGATCGAAACGGCCGGCTAGAGGGGGGTGAATAGCCCTCGTTCGTTGGATGTCGTAATTTACTCGTTCTTCTTGCGTTGCTTATCTATGATTGTCGTTAGCACAGTGGAATAACAATAACAATAATAACAATATGCACAAATACAAATAAGCACACGCAAACACACACGATATACGTGGTTCGGAACCGAATGGTTCCTACTCCACGGGCGAGCTCCTCGAACTCTAGTTATGCGCACGACACTAACTAAAACACTCCTTCTCGACAATACGTCGGAGGTGGAGAAACCTCTCACAAGCAATTACAATGTAATATAGAAATACAAGCAAATACACAAATACAATACACAAGAAAACTTTCACCGATTGCTTTGATCACTTTGCTTGTTGCTTGCTTTAGATGGCTCTTGAAGGACTGGAATGCAGCAGTAATTCCCCTCCAATAGCTCCACAAAAGGCATGGAAAAAACCTCCATCTCGAGCTCCTTTTATAACCTACAACGAGCTATTTTCGCGCCTAGCAGTCGACTACCAAAAGGCCCGATGACCGCCTCGTGCGTTGTCTCACAATGGCGATCCACGCGGACAAGTAAGTTCCAACGGATCACCTACGATCCGATCGATGATGCCCATCACGATCGGGTGACCTAGTAGTCGACGCGCTCGGCTACGAGCATTCTGGCTCATGACACTCCCATCGATCGATCGCCATCCTCAGCCGATCATTGCCGTCATCGGGCTGATCGATCCATGGCGATGACGCTAAGCACAAAACTCTAGCCTTACACCAGTCGAACCCTAGTCGACTTGGATCAGTCGAACTGGCACCTATGCCTATCGACTGATGTCGGGCAAAACCTCAAACACCAAGTTGTTTGAGCATCCGACTGTCGGGTAAACCCTCAAACATCAAGTTTGAGCCTCCGACACTCAGTCTTAGCCACTTGGCCAAGTCCACCTTATCCCTCATGGAGTTCCCCACCGAAGCTCTCTTCCCTCGGCCTACGTCCCTCGGATGCGCCAAGCGCACGGCTTCGCAATGCCATCCTTCACGTCTCATACCCTAGAAGTATGCTTCCCTTTGGGCTCACTCCATTCGCTCCCCGTCCGGCGGTCCCTCGGATGCACCAAGCGCATGGCTTCACAATGCCATCCTTCACCGACTCAAGGACCCGAGCCTAGTGAACTTGCCAAGTTCTCAAGACTTTCCAAATGCACCAAGCGCATGGCTTCGCAATGCATTTCCCATGCCAAGCACCAAGTGCATGGCTTCGCAATGCTTTGGACTTTCCCATGCCAAGCACCAAGCGCACGGCTTCGCAATGCTTTGTACTTTCCCATGACAATCCCATGTCATGAGTTTTGTCTATCATCAAAATACTATCAAGGTACTGCTCGAGTCAAACTCGAGGAAACCTGGGCCGATTGCACCAATAATTATCTGTTCGGGTGCATTGATAGGAAATTTGTACACACTTGAACCAAAACCTCCCACGATGAAAATTGAAGTTAATAACTCATCTTCTAATTCCAATAAGAGAAAAGAACCTTCGAAGATGAACCAAACATATCTTTGGCATCTTAGGCTTGGTCACATTAACCTAAACAGAATTCAAAGGTTGATAGCTGATGGACCTTTGGGTTCATTAGTGGTGGAGGATCTCCCAACCTATGAATCTTGCTTGGAGGGTAAGATGACCAAGAGGCCTTTTAAGGCCAAGGGGTATAAAGCCAAAGATGTGTTAGAATTGGATCATTCTGATTTGTGTGGTCCTATGTCTATCCAGGCTAGAGGTGGTTTTGAGTATTTCATCTCTTTTATAGACGATTACTCAAGATATGGATACATTTACCTGATGCGCCGCAAGTCTGAATGCTTTGACAAGTTCAAAGAATTCAAGGCTGATGTGGAGAAACGTCAAGGTAAAAGTATCAAGACACTACGATCTGATCGTGGTGGTGAGTGATGTGTGTAAATCATGCTATATTTTCACTACTCCATATGCATGCATTTTATCTCATTTCATGTTCTAGGCATGTATTTTATCACGATTTAGTTAAGTTTAGCATATTTTGGACAAAGAGACTGCTTTTGGGTGTTTTTGTGTTAACAGGGCAAAGAAGCATGCGTATCAAAACAACACGCCCAGTCCAACCTTCAACACGCCCTGGTTCAGCAGCCGACACGCCCCAGTCAAAGTGTTGACACGGCCGGCGTATCAAGACAACACAGGTGTGTTATCAGCGACACGTCCGTGTCAGGAGTTCCAGCGTTCAACACGCCCAGTTCAGCCTTCAACACACCTCAAGTCAAGCGCAGCATGCCCTGTGGGAAGCCCGCGACATGCCTGTGCCCTCACTTGGCACGGGCGTGTTGTCCTGACTCCGGATTTCCTTTTCTGTGAGATCCGCGATCTTCGTCTCAATTAAAGGAAAATCTTTTGCCTTATATAAAAGAGGAGGCCAAGGCTATAAAAGAAGGGATATCCTAACCCTAAAGAAGGGACGGTGGGTGGTCAAAGAGGACGACAGAAGAAGTACAAAAGAAGGAGTCGACGACAGAGGAACGCAGATGGCACTAAGTATCGTAATTTCTTTCTCTAGCAATTCCTGCCAGACTATGGAGTAGTGTCTTGTAATCTTAGGATGGGGGAGTAGCCCTTGACAATTTATGATGGATGATGTAATCTATACTACTTGAACTATTGTTTGTTTTGAT
This sequence comes from Wurfbainia villosa, assembly GCA_025175895.1. Lineage (NCBI taxonomy): Eukaryota > Viridiplantae > Streptophyta > Magnoliopsida > Zingiberales > Zingiberaceae > Wurfbainia > Wurfbainia villosa. The sequence continues at coordinate 4,767,711 of CM045992.1, forward strand.
CTGGTTCTTTTGAATTCTTATTGATAAACCTAAGGAGCTAAGGGGAAGTACCTAACGGTGAACCCGAGTTCCCGAAACCCAGAACCAACTAGGGAATAACTCCTGCCAAGTAGCGGTAGTGTATCTATGAGGGCTTACGGGGGTCTCGTGACAGGTCCCCTTAGCTGATTATAGTCCCGTGTGCAAACCTATCGTGAAGAGAAAATTTGACTCTAGAGGAACTCTTATGGACTTAATGGATCTATCAAATCCAGTTTTTACCAAGTAACGGAGGTAAGACATAGGGAGGTTTGCGGGGGTCTCGTGACAGGTCCCCTTAGCTGATTATGATCCCCTATGCTCGAACACCGTGACAGGTAAATTGAGTTTGATAGGTACAGCTTAAGCGAGACTCGAAAGGGGCTGTTGATTTACCTTAGGATAGGTTCCATCAAAACAACTCTAATAGGGGTAGGAAAGAATTAAATCACCTTATAAATCGTCGACGTGGTGAAACCCATATCCTGAGATTCTCCTCAACTCTTGACTTTCAGCTCGTTCTTCTCATTCGTTGTTCTTGACTGCTCAGGTTCTTTGCTTAAACCACAAATCGATTGACCAGATAACTTGGTATCACGATCATTCGGTAATTGTCCCAATCCCTGTGGGATCGATATTTTTATTACTTGACAACAACCGTGCACTTGCGGAAAATAAAACATCAAGTTTTTGGCGCAGCCGGGACCGCACTCAATATTGAATCGAGCGTGATTTAGTTAATCTAGATTTCGCTTTTGTTCCTATTCTTTGTGTCTATTCTGAATTCTTGTTTTGGGATCCTCTCTTGTTGATGCATTGCACTTAATAGGGAAATTCTCGATATTGATCCACGAGATAGAGAGAACTTTCCTTGCTAGAAAAAGAACCTCGGAAAACAATATGACCTCAGGCATGGTTGACGAGCGAGAATAAACCTTTAAGGGATTATGCAAAGACACCTAGTACAAGGGGATTGAGATCGAGTATTAGAAGACCCTATTAGGCGAACAATTTTGAATTAAAACTGGCTCTACTATCTATGGTCCAACAGCATCAATTCGGAGGAGCACCCACTGAAGATCCAAATCTGCACTTGGAAGTATTTTTGGAATTTTGCGAGACTTTAAAACTGAATGGAGCCTCAGCTGATGCTATTAGATTGCGCTTGTTTCCTTTCTCATTGCGGGACAAAGCTAGAGCCTGGCTACACTCTCTTCCAGCAGATTGCATAACTACCTGGGATCAGCTGGAGCAAAGATTTTTAGACAAGTATTTTCCACCCAACAAAACTGCAAGTCTTCATCATCAAATCACTAATTTTGCACAAAAGGATGGAGAAACATTATTTAAAGCATGGGACAGATTTAAGGGATTACTACAGCAATGCCCTCATCATGGGCTGGAGAAGTGGCTCATTGTTCATACTTTCTACAATGGAATCTCGTATGCTACTAAAGTTTCTCTTGATTCTGCTGCAGGAGGAGCTCTTATGAACAAAACATTGGATGAAGCTTTTGAGATCATCGAGAATGTGGCAATGAATTCTCACAAATGGGCTACAGAACGAGGATATCAAACTAAAATGCCAGGTAAGTTTGAGGTAAGTACCCTTGATCTACTCAGTGCAAAAGTCGATGCGTTAACTCAAAAGCTTGAACATTTTAATGTATCAACTGTAAACTCATCTAATGTCACTTGCGAGATCTGTGGTGTAACAGGACATGTAGCGATGAACTGCCAAATCCTACACGCACCATCATCGGAAGTTGGGATTGAGCAAGTAGATGCACTAAATAATTTTAATCAGAAGTCTAATGGTGGCAACCCTTACTCGAACACGTACAATCCCGGTTGGAGGAATCATCCCAACTTTTCGTATAGATCCAACCAAAATTCTTCTAGACAGAACAGTTTTGGAGTACCTTCGAGAATTCAGCCAGGACCCAAGTCGAACTTAGAAAAGATGATGGAGAATTTTATTACGTGTCAGGGGAAGATAAACGATGAATTTCGACAGCATATTGTAGAATCAAATCGGCAACATCAAAATAATACCGAGGCAATCAAGCAATTGGGAGGCAAGGTTGATAATTTGACTAATCACACTAGAATGCTGGAAAATCAAATTTCCCAAATTGCCAGCTCAGCATCAAGGACACCGGGCAGATTTCCTGGAAATTCAGAAGTAAACCCAGCTGAGCATTGTAATTCCATAAGTTTGAGAAGTGGAAGGATTTTAGAAGGAGACAAAGCTCAACAAGCGTCCCCTGTGCTAAGGGACACGAGCGTGTCAGAGTTGGAAGAAGACAGCAGCACGCCTGGGTTGAATAGAAAAGGAAGCCGACACACCCTGACCCAGGGCGTGTTGTTCAACACGCCTGAGGCCCACGAGCACATGTCAGCCGACACACTGCGTCGGTCACTCCAGAAATTAAACACGCCACGCGCTAAACAACACAGGCATGTCGAATAAGGAACCAAGGACATATAAGCCCCCTATCCTGTTCCCTCAAAGGTTGATTAAGGAAAAATTGGATGAACAATTTGGTAAGTTCCTTGAGGTAATTAGAAAGTTGTATATCAGTATACCTTTTACAGAAGCTCTTCAACAAATGCCTACATACTCCAAGTTCTTGAAGGACATCTTAACCAATAAAAGAAAAGTCGAGGAGCATGTAACAGTGGCTCTTACTGAGGAGTGCAGCGCTTTAATTAAGAACATGGTACCTCCCAAACTAAATGATCCAGGTAGCTTTTCTATCCCTTGCATAATTAATGACTCAAATTTTGATAAGGCTTTTTGCGATTTGGGCGCCAGTGTAAATCTGATACCTCTTTCCATATGCAAGAAATTGGATTTGGGAGAAATGAAACTAACTACTATGGCCTTGCAGTTAGCCGATCGCTCCATTAGATATCCTTTGGGAATCTTAGAAGATGTACCAGTGCAGGTGGGAAATTTTATTATTCCTGCAGATTTTGTAGTACTAGACATGGATGAAGACCCATGTATTCCACTCATTTTGGGGAGACCTTTCTTGGCTACTACAGGGGCAATGATAGATGTCAAGAACCACAAACTCTCACTTGCATTTGGAAACGACAAAATTGAATTCGACCTTTCAAAAGTTGTTAAACAACCCTCTGTTTTTGATGTTTGTTGCAGGATTGACAGTTTCCAGTCAATAGCACTAGAAGGAGCACCAGGACAAACTCATCTTAATAAGCTCGGAGGGGATTTTGAGGATAAAGAGTTGGAGATTTCCGACCCCAACCTCACACCACAGGTAGAACTTAAGCCTCTTCCATCGACACTCAGGTATGAATTTCTTGGCGAAAACTCTACTTACCCTGCGATCATTAATGCTAATCTGAGCAATGCAGAGACCGAAAAACTGATTGAGGTATTGAAAACACATAAGAATGTCATTGGATACAAGATTGATGACATTAGGGGAATTAGTCCATCGGTTTGCATGCACAAAATTCTACTAGAAGACAATTTTAAAACCTCTATAGAGCATCAAAGAAGGTCAAAGAACCCACCATGAAGAGATAGTCGAAGGAGTCGTAAATTGCTAGATGCGAGAATTATCTATCAATATCCGATGGCGAATGGGTAAGTCTGTCCATGTTGTACCAGAAAGGGGATAACGGTAATAAGGAATGCTACGAATGAGTTAATCCCCACTAGAGGCATTCTGGGATAGAGAATGTGTATTGATTATAGGAAATTGAATAAGGAAACTAGAAAGGACCACTTTCCCATCCCATTTATTGACCAAATGCTAGACCGGTTGGCAAAACACTCGCATTTCTGTTACTTAGATGGATACTCCGGTTTCTATCAAATCCCTATTTATCCTAATGACCAAGAGAAAACAACTTTCACCTGCCCATATGGTACTTTTGCTTTCAGGAGAATGCCTTTTGGACTATGCAATGCACCCGCCACTTTTCAGAGGTGTATGACTTCAATTTTTTCTGATATGATCGAGAATATAATGGAAGTATTCATGGATGATTTTTCTATATATGGTGAAGATTTTGATATGTGTTTATCTAATTTGGTCAAGGTATTGCAGAGATGCGAGGAAATGAATTTAATGATTAATTGGGAGAAGTGTCACTTCATGGTGCGAGAAGGCATAGTACTTGGACACCTAGTTTCACACCGTGGTATCGAGGTGGATATTGCTAAAACTGAAGTGATCAAGAAGTTGCCTCCTCTAACTGATGTCAAGGGAGTGCGTAGTTTCCTAGGACATGCGGGGTTCTACCGACGGTTCATCAAGGACTTCTCAAAAATTTTAAAGCCATTAACTAATTTGCTTGCTAAAGATGTTGTATTTCACTTTGATAATCCTTGTCTTGATGCATTTTCCAGGTTAAAGGAAGCATTAACAACCGCCCCAATAATGCAACCTCCAGATTGGAGTCTTCCTTTTGAAATTATGTGTGATGCAAGTGATTTTGCTGTGGGCGCAGTGTTAGGACAAAGGAAGGATCGCAAGGTGTATGCAATCTACTACGCCAATAAAACATTGGATGAAGCACAAATGAATTATGCTACCACAGAGAAGGAACTCTTGGCTATAGTATTTGCTTTCGACAAGTTCAGATCTTATATCATAGGGGCCAAGGTGATAGTTTATACAGATCATGCAGCCATAAGATACTTGCTGAGTAAAAAAGAATCTAAGCCAAGACTTATCCGGTGGATACTTCTCCTACAAGAGTTTGACTTGGAAATTCGAGACAAGCAAGGAGCGAGCGTATCTATCGAGGCTTCATCAAGAATCAAATGCGGGAAGAGCCGATGATCTTGCTATAAATGATTTCTTTCCGGATGAGCAGCTACTAGCGGTTAGAACAATCAAGGCTCCGTGGTATGTTGATTTTGCCAACTAACTAGCTTACGGGATAATACCTTCTCACATGAGTTATCATCAGAGGAAGAAGTTCCTTTCGGATGTAAAGCATTATGTGTGGGATGAACCATTCCTGTTCAAGCAAGGGGCGGATGCTATATATCGAAGATGCGTATCCGAAGAAGAGATTGAGGATATATTGTATCACTGTCATTCTTCTGCATATGGAGGTCACACGAGCACAGACAAGACTGCGGCAAAGGTTTTATCAAGCGAGATTTTAGCCTCATATTTTTAGAGACTCTCGGAATTATGTGACGACTTGTGACCGCTGTCAAAGGACCGGGAACGTATCAAGGAGACATGAGATGCCTCAAAATTCGATATTGGAAGTCGAATTGTTCGACGTCTGGGGAATTGACTATATGGGACCCTTCCCTACTTCCTATAAAAATACCTATATACTGGTAGCAGTGGACTATGTGTCTAAATGGGTTGAGGCTCTACCATCCCCCTCTTGTGATGCAAAAATAGTCATTAAGCTCTTTAAGAGTATAATATTTCTAAGATTTGGAATACCGAGAGCAGTAATAAGTGATGGAGGCTCACACTTTATCGAAAGACAATTTGAAAGTCTTCTCAAGAAGTATGGAGTAACCCATAAACTAGCCTCACTATATCATCCACAAACGAGCGGGCAAGTAGAAGTTTCAAATAGGGAAATCAAGACTATCTTGGAGAAAACAGTATCAAGATCAAGGAAGGATTGGTCTTTAAGACTTGACGATGCTCTATGGGCCTATCGAACTGCCTACAAGACACCCATTGGAATGACTCCATTTTGATTAGTTTATGGAAAACTATGTCATCTTCCAGTTGAAATAGAGCACAGGGCATATTGGGCAATTAAATGGCTTAATTTTGACCTGAAGAAAGCCGGAGAGAAAAGAAAACTGCAGCTAAATGAACTTGAAGAACTACGCCTTGATGCTTATGAACATGCAAGGTCTTACAAGGAGAAAATGAAGAGGTGGCATGAAAAGAATATCATGCGCAGAGAATTCCATCAAGGAGACTTGGTATTACTATTCAACTCAAGATTGAAACTCTTTCCTGGGAAGCTGAAATCCAGATGGTCGGGGCCATATCGAGTTGAAAAGGTTTATCCTCTTGGAGCTATTGATATATCTAGTGAGTCTACGGGAATTTTCAAAGTAAATGGTCAAAGAGTTAAGAGATACTTCGCAAACAATTCTGTTGAGCTGATTGGAGATGAGAAGGGGCAGAGCATACTCCTCAAGCCATATCCCCAAAACTAGGGAGTAACTGAGGGGTCAAGCTAACGACCTTAAATAAGCGCTTCTTGGGAGGCAACCCAAGCTATTTTCATTTTTTTTAGTTATTTTATTTTATTTTATTCTTTATTCTATTTTTATTTTTTTTTCAGGTTTACAGGATATGTGCCACTGCGTACCAAGTTGACACGACCCGCCTGTGCCAAACGACACAGGCGTGTTGAGGTTACCCGAAGACAACACAGGTCGGGCGTGCTACTGAGCATGCCCGTGTCGCACCTTTCTTATCTGACGCGCTGGTGGATCAGGACGCTGGGAGACGGAGCATGCCTATGTCACGCTTAAACGGGTCAGGTACTTGCGTAAGAGGATGCCCAACACGCCTATGCTGCGTATATCCCTCTAAAGCCGGCCCGAGCACGCCCTAATTTTCCACTCGCGATACAAGGTTGAAGCAGCCACCGTCGGTCTCTCTCTCAAGCAGCCGAGGAGCTAACTTGCTGTCTCTCCCTCCCAATGCCATGAGCAAGCGAGTGAAGACTAGAGGAGGAGCTTCTTCCTCTGTGGCAAAGGACAAGGGGAAAAGAAAAGCTCAGGATTTGGGTAATGATCCTCCTCCGACCTCTTGCCATCAAGCTCAGAATTGTTTTTAGAGATGATGTTATGAAGACTAAATTCAGTAATCTTGAAAAAAGAAAGTTAGTATCTACAAGAACTATAGTCTTCTACACGTTGACCACCCTAGGGTTAAGAGATGACATAACTTGGTTAACCAATAGGATAGGCTGGACCGAGTTTATCACGCACCATCATCTTACTTACCCTAGCATCACTCTTGAATTCCTTAGCTCCCTGTCTGCTGAAATACTGCACGGAAAGGATTGTGAGGAAGGAAAAATAAAATTTAGATTAATAAACCATGAGTTTACCCTTTCTTTAAGTGATTTTAATACGATATTTGATTTTCCTAGCGGAGGGGAGAGGCAAATTCATAGACATTTTATTGATCATCAGTTTTGGAGATTAATTTCTGATGACCCTCACCCTTATGATGCATCTAGGTCTAAATCATTTAACATCCCTAATCCTACTTTCCGTTATCTCCTTAGATTTATGGCTAATACAATCTCGGGAAGATATGATAGTGCAGGGGTGGCTAGGCAGAGTGAGTTACAATTTTTATGGGTCATGCTAAATGAAGTTAATATTGATTCTGGAGCCCATATGGTTAGACATTTAGTTAAGGTTAGTAATAGTCCATCCGGAGTCATAGTCATAGGTGGTATTATCACTAGGATTGTTGTAGCCTTAGGATGTGATTTGGATGACCTTGAATATTGTCTTGCTAGCCCTAGATTGGATTTGGATGCTTGTATAAATATGAAGATGATTGAGGCATTTGAGGAGGGGTATCGTTTGGTGTTAAGAAATGGAATTAAAATCCCTCTTCCAAACCCTGAGTGGATGACTGTACGTAATTCATCCAATTGGCTTTTAGAGATGTCCAGGAACCCTTTCCTACCCCCACTGCCCATGCTCCATCACCCCCTCATAGGGAGCCATCTCACATAGCCCCTGAGCCATCACATTCGACTCCTGAACCCCCACGGTTTCCTACTGACAATGTTTCTGCAGGGTACTCTTCTTTTGATTTTTCAGGATTCCGATCATCATTCGAAGCTTTCAGGGTCGAACATACCTCGCACATAGGTATGTGGGATCGGTATGCCCAAGCTACAGAGGAGCACCATCGTATAGTGACACAACATTTGGGCAGGGCAGCTGATTTTTACAGGAGAGTTGATGAATTTTTCACTGTTGAGTCCGCCCGGAGGGAAGATGATGATAGATTTCGACAGGAGTCCAGGGAATTTTACTATGAGCAGTGACATAGGTGGGCAGAGAAGGATGCTAGTAGCGAAGACGATGACCATTGACCACCTTGAACTATTTTGTGAGTTTTGATGCACATTCTTTACTGTTTATTCTGTCTCTACTTAGATTTTTAGTTTGGTTACTGCTATTTTGTTTGCATCTTTTCATATATCATAACAGTGCATTTTTATATCATCTAGCGTAATACAATTGAACATTGGTCGGATCATGATATTCCTTTTTGCCTATTTGATAAGAACCCTATTTCACTTCTAACATGGTCTATAGGTCTGAGGTATCCAAAGAAAAGATTTAAATCCCCTATATCGGACGAGTACTCGATTTTCCATTGGAGACTTGCCTGCGCAACTTGGTTACTAGAGAAACACTTTCACTAGAAGTATGTTTGTTTAAAAAAAAAAAAACTGGAATTGTTTTCAAGCACCCCTTTGAGACCAAGTAGTTACTGGGGAAACACCTAAAAGGTGCCCCTTTGAGACTAACTAGTTACTGGGGAAATGCTCTCTATAATTCCTTTCCTTCTCTCTTCTTAGAAAGTGCTCCTTTGAGACCTTTTGATGATAGGTAAGGATGATCCATGCATTAAGGAAAGTAAGTGCCTCTATGCCGGAAATAAGAATGCCCTACGATAGAAGGGATGTCAAATCAGGATTGGTGTCCAATGACTTTAGTCCAACTTTTCACATGCACTATATAGTGATCTTTCAATCTTGGCAACTAGGAATTATTTGAAAAGATTAAGATCAGATTGTATACTTCTGGATGGTGTCTAGCATTTCTACAATTAAGCTGTCTTTTGAGTTTTCTTTGCTTGAGGACAAGCAAAAGTTTAGGACTAGGGGATTTTTTATGTGTGTAAATCATGCTATATTTTCACTACTCCATATGCATGCATTTTATCTCATTTCATGTTCTAGGCATGTATTTTATCACGATTTAGTTAAGTTTAGCATATTTTGGACAAAGAGACTGCTTTTGGGTGTTTTTGTGTTAACAGGGCAAAGAAGCAGGCGTATCAAAACAACACGCCCAGTCCAGCCTTCAACACACCCTGGTTCAGCAGCCGACATGCCCCCGTCAAAGTGTTGACACGGCCGGCGTATCAAGACAACACAGGCGTGTTATCAGCGACACGTCTGTGTCAGGAGTTCCAGCATTCAACACGCCCAGTTCAGCCTTCAACACGCCCTGGTTCAGCAGCCGACACGCCCCAGTCAAAGTGTTGACACGGCCGGCGTATCAAGACAACACAAGCGTGTTATCAGCGACACGTCCATGTCAGGAGTTCCAGCGTTCAACACGCCCAATTCAGCCTTCAACACGCCCCAAGTCAAGCGCGGACACCTGGGAAGCCGCGACAGCCGCCGTGCCCTCACTTGCGCAGGCGTGTTGTCTTTTTCTGCGAGATCTGCGATCTTTGTCTCAATTAAAGGAAAATCTTTTGCCTTATATAAAAGAGGAGGCCAAGGCTATAAAAGAAGGGATATCCTAACCCTAAAGAAGGGACGGCAGGTGGTCAAAGAGGACGATAGAAGAAGTACAAAAGAAGGAGTCGACGATAGAGGAATGCAGATGGCACTAAATATCGTAATTTCTTTCTCTAGCAATTCCTTCCAGACTATGGAGTAGTGTCTTGTAATCTTAGGATGGGGGAGTAGCCCTTGACGATTTATGATGGATGATGTAATCTATACTACTTGAACTATTGTTTGTTTTGATCTGGTTCTTTTGGATTCTTATTGATAAACCTAAGGAGCTAAGGGGAAGTACCTAACGGTGAACCCGAGTTCCCGAAACCCAGAACCAACTAGGGAATAACTCCTGCCAAGTAGCGGTAGTGTATCTATGAGGGCTTGTGGGGGTCTCATGACAGGTCCCCTTAGCTGATTATGGTCCCATGTGCAAACCTACCGTGAAGAGGAAATTTGACTCTAGAGGAACTCTTATGGACTTAATGGATCTATCAAATCCAGTTTTTACCAAGTAACGGAGGTAAGACATAGGGAGGTTTACGGGGGTCTCGTGACAGGTCCCCTTAGCTGATTATGATCCCCTATGCTAGAACATCGTGACAGGTAAATTGAGTTTGATAGGTACAGTTAACGTAGACCTCGAAAGCGGTCGTTGATTTACCTTAGGATAGGTTCCATTAAAACAAATCTAATAGGGGTAGGAAAGAATTAAATCACCTTATAAATCGTTGACGTAGTGAAACCCATATCCTGAGATTCTCCTCAACTCTTGACTTTCAGCTCGTTCTTCTCATTCGTTGTTCTTGACTGCTCAGGTTCTTTGCTTAAACCACAAATCGATTGACTAGATAACTTGGTATCACGATCATTCGATAATTGTCCCAATCCCTGTGGAATCGATATTTTTATTACTTGACGACAACCGTGCACTTGCGAAAAACAAAACATCAGTGAGTACCTCTTAGGAGAGTTTAGGAACTACTTATCAGAGGCTGGGATTCAATCCCAATTGACTGCACCTTGCACACCCCAGCAGAACGGTGTAGCAGAGCGAAAGAATAGGACTCTTATGGAGATGGTTAGATCGATGATGAGTTATTCTGACTTGCCAGATTCATTCTAGGGATATGCTCTAGATACGACGGTGTACATTCTGAACTTGGTACCATCTAAATCAATGCCTTCTACTCCTACAGAGTTGTGGACTGGGCGAAAGCCTAGTCTAAGACATATTCGGATATGAGGGAGTCCAGCACATGTGCTGAAGGCAGATGCTGGTAAGTTGGAACCTAGTACAGAAGTACACATGTTTGTTGGCTATCCCAGGGGAACGAAGGGTGGATTGTTTTATAGTCCTAGAGATCAGAGGGTGATCATTAGCACGAACGCCAGATTTCTAGAGGAAGACTATGTGATGAGCCACAAGCCCAAGAGTAAAAATGTTCTGGAGGAGTTAAAAGGGGAAGTCACTTCTATAGTACCGCCGGTACAAGAGGATATACCACATGTCACTGCACCGCGTGTCACAGAGGATACACAGGTGATACCTCATCGTAGTGGGAGGGTTGTGAGACAGCCTGATAGATTCATGTTCTTGGGAGAATCTTCTGATTTGGTCCCTGGCGAACATGAACCTGATCCCTGGACATATGACGAGGCAATCCAAGATAAAGATGCAGTATCTTGGCAAAGTGCAATAAATGCTGAGATTGAATCTATGGATTCAAATCAGGTCTGGGAGCTAGTAGAACCACCCGATGGTGTAAAAACCATTGGATGCAAGTGGATCTATAAAAGAAAGAGAGGAATAGATGGGAAGGTTGAGACTTTCAAAGCGAGGCTTGTTACGAAGGGGTATACTCAGAAAGAGGGTATCGATTATGAGGAGACCTTTTCGCCGGTAGCCATGCTTAAGTCTATCCGGATTCTCTTATGCATAGCAGCTCATATGGATTATGAGGTGTGGTAGATGGATGTCAAGACAGCTTTCCTTAATGGAAGTCTTGAGGAAAAAATCTACATGAAGCAACCAGAGGGATTCATTGCTAAAGGCAAAGAGCATCTTGTGTGAGCTTAATCGGTCCATTTATGAATTGAAGCAAGCTTCGAGGTCTTGGAACATTCGGTTTGATGAGGTGATCCAGTCTTATAGATTTATACAAAGTCCGGATGAGTCTTATGTATACAAGAGATGTGAAGGAAACGTAGTGGTATTTCTTGTACTATACATAGATGACATTTTGTTGATTGGCAACAATATCAAGGTGTTATCGAACGTAAGGGTATGGTTGTCCAAACAGTTTGATATGAAGGACTTGGGAGAGGTGGGACACATCCTTGGGATCAAGGTTATAAGGGATCGCAGGAAAAGGATGTTGTGCTTATTCCAAGCTTCATACATAGACACGATTATGGAGCATTTTAGCATGCAGAACTCCAAGAAGGGTTTTCTACCTTTCAGGCATGGAGTTCCTTTATCTAAGGAGATGTGTCCTAGATCATCTGAGGAGATAGAGGAGATGAAGGCGTTTCCTTATGCTTCGGCAGTAGGAAGCCTCATATATGCGATGCTCTGTACGAGACCAGATATCTGCTTTCAGGGGTAAGGTGCGCATATCGAGTAATCCAGACAGTGACATCGGACCGCTGGTAAAGCATATATCAAGTACCCGAGAAGGACTAGGATTATATCGTTTACTGCGCACTAATTACTCCCGTGGGTTACACTGATTCGACTTCCAACTGATAGGGATAACAAAGAAGTCTACCTGTGTTTTGTGTTTAGTTTGGGAGGTGGAGCCATTGTATGGAGGAGTGTCATGCGTGTGTGACTCCACCATGGAAGCTGAGTATGTGGCGGCCTCTGAAGCGGCCAAAGAAGTTGTATGGCTCAGGAACTTCCTGATGGACTTGGATGTGATTCTTGGTTTGCCCAGAACTATCACAATTTATTGTGATAATAGTGGTGCAGTTGCAAACTCGAAGGAACCATGAGCCCATAAGGCTAGTAAACACATAGAGCGCAAGTACCACCTGATACGAGAAATCGTAAAGAGAGGAGAAGTTGTTGTGGCCAAGATTGCATCGGAGGATAACCTGGCAGATCCTTTCACTAAGGCCCTTCCGGCGAGAGCTTTTGATAGGCATGTGGAGGGAATGAGGATCAGATGTATGGCACTTTGAGGACAGCATAGTCTTTTAGTATAAGTGGGAGATTGTAGGGATGTATACTGAAAAGTCTATCTTTTGTATGAACATCTTTATTTTGGAATAAGAATCACATGATCATTGTTTGCATATTTTTATGGTTATGCAATATTGTGTAATACTTTACATTGTAGATAACATGGTGTGTGGTGTCACACAGGAGACCATGTTATCGGCCCCTTGAAAAGTATAAGTAAAGGCTCACAGCCGAGATGGCTTTGGACAAACCATCGGAATGGTTGTAGTGTGATTTGGTATTGGTTTGTCTTGACCATAGAATCACACTAGTGCACTTTATGTGTATTGAGCAGGACCGACTCAGAGGTGATTCGATTTATTGCTGACTACATAATCGAATCAGACCTCGATATTATTTAGTACATGCTCTTAATCCCGATATAATAACGGGCATATATACTTAGTACTCATCTCTTTGATTTACCAATGGGCGAGATTTATAGATTAAATCGATAGGCTCGGTAAGTTGGGAGATGATATTATTTATATGGTGTGTCGTTGATTATAGGAGGAAACCATGTCCTATATATTAGGATGATGATGTCCCCTTGAGGAGCTCATAAGGTTTATCATGTAAACCCTGTAGGTGGACTTGGTCCGGCATGATGAAAAGGTTGAGTGGTACTACTCAAGGAGTTAGATGTTGATTAATTAATGGTCAGTAAATTAATTAATCGACGGACATTCGAGATCTTAAACACGAAGAGAAAATGTACAAATAATATATGGAGCCCATATTATCATATGGGGGTTGGTGAGGTAGATCAATGATGAACCTTTAGTGGATTATATCATCATTAGTGGATCGAACTTTATGTGGGCTTGATCCATCGGTGGCCAAGACCCAACTCCTCCTCATGGTCCCTAATGTAGCCTATTAACACCTCATGATGCTTAGATCCAATGGATAGAAACAAAACTCTAAGATCCATCGGTAGAGATTAAATCTCTAAGATCCGACGGTTGAGATTAAATCTCTAGATCCGACGGTTGAGATTAAATCCCTAGAACCAATGGATGAGATTAATTCATGACTTATCCCTAACTCTATAAAAGGATGGCATGGGAGTTGGCATGAACAACAATCAAGGAGAGCTAGGGTTTGGGCGGCAAGAAGGAATCCTAGTTAAGATAGGATTAGGGTTAGGGTTTGGAGGTTAGGGCGGCACCAAATAAGGAAGGTGATTTTTTCTTCTTCCTCCTCTTGTGGCCGGCGTCCAGATTGGTTTCCAGCCCTTGGCCGGTGCCCAAAATCTCCCTTCTCCCTCTCCTTAGGTGGTGGAAACAAGATATAGGGTTTTCCTTGGTGTCTTGATTGTTTTCCATCATCTTCTCCACCTTCTAGTTGGCCGGCGGCAAGGAGATTGTATGCTCCTTGTTGGTTGGTTTTAGGGAGGAGAAAAAGCTTGTTTCTACTCTTCCTCTTGCTTTTGAAGAGCAAGGAAGGAAGATTTGCGATCTAGGAGCTTCGACTTTTAGTAGATCGTCGCCCACACGACGTCCAAAAGGAGGAAGGTCATACATTAGAAGATCGAGAGGTATACCTATTCTACTTTCTTCTTTTGTTTGTTGCTTGTTTTTGTTTTTCAATTATAAGCATGTTATAAATCTATAAATGGCTAAATAATACTTGGATCCCGAGCATAAACATGAAAACCGGCAATCGGGACATCGTCTATTCCACGACTACTCGTAGAATAGAGGATGGTCGCTTGAACAACTAGTTTGTTCAAGTGACCTCTCTAAATGAATAGCATGACGATGACTTGGTGGTTTTGCCAATCCCTTTTGTCTAGGATTAAATTTTTTTTAATCCGGGGACATCGAAGGGATTGCCATGGACAAGCTACCGAGGTGAAGTGGGAAGCGAAGTTTCCCCTCACGGACTCGATAAGCAAAACCCTTCAGAGACTTCTTAAATTTCTTCAACTTTGTCCAACTCGAATATTGAACACCTATCAACCTCCAAATCATCAAACTCTTGAGACAATAAACATGATTCCTTAGACTCCTCCTTATCGTCTTGGGTCAATGAGGGATTCTCATGGAACCCAATCAACTTGCTCCATAATTCCTTAGCATCCCTAAATTCCCCTATTTTGTATAAACTATCATTAGGTATTAAATTTATCAATATTTTTGTTGCCTTATTGTTTCTTTCATATTCTTGAAGTTGTTGCTCTGTCCATTTCTTCTTCTTGAGTGTTCTACTCTTCTTGTCCATGGGTGCTTCAAACCCTTTCATCAAAACAATCTAATCTTCTATATCACACATAATAAAGTACTTCATCCTACCTTTCCAATACCCAAAATCATCACGGTCGAAGGAGGGTGGAATGTTGATGTCGTAGCTCAATCCATCATTAGGTAACTCCATCTTCCTTGATGCTTCCAATAGATCATCTACTCGTCTAGCATGTGCTCCTTAGGCGATCAGTCCTTGAAGAGCAACCTGGCTCTGATACTAATTGTTGGGGACCATTTGGTGCACTAGAGGACAATTTCTCTCAATTGCATTAGCGTGTTCATATCTCTACAAAATGTTAGCACCGCAGAATACACAAAAACAATAGAAATGAATACGAGACACAAACACAACACCAAGATTTTATGTGATTCGAAACCCTGGTTCCTACTCCATGGCGGTACTCTAGTGAGCTACCCTCACTATGAACTTCTCCTTCTAAATATGACACCAGAGATGGAGAAATCTCTTACAATGATGAGATTACAACCAAACAACAAGATATAAATGGAATACAAGACAAAGAACCAAAACACTTTATAAGAAGTGAGATTTTCTTGAGGGTGTGTTTGGTTGCTTTGGATGCCTTTAAAGACCTGAAATGCAGTAACACTTCACCTCAAACTCACCCAAGAACCGCTTTCTTCTTTCTCTTTTTAGAGCTCCTTATAACATTTCCTCTCGGATTGATTTTCGCTTGGTAGTCGATTGACCTTACCCACCAGTAGACTGTCCAGTTATATGTTATCTCACAACAGACTAATCCACATCGGATTTTGCCAGACTAGTCGACTGGCCTGACCCAATAGTCGACTGTCACAAGCTACCAATCAACTATGAGATATTTTGTGCCCTGCCCATTTAGGGCCAGTCGACTGCTCATCCCTAGCAGTCCACTGCTAGTGGCCAATCAACTGGTAAAGTCACTAGTCGACTACTAGAGCCACAGGTCAGCAATCAAACCTCAGCCGATCAGGTAGAAAAGTTTGCTGCAAAACTTTTTTTTCTTTTTGTTAACTCTATGTACAAGACCAGGTAGAAAAGTTTGCAGCAGATTTTTTTTTTCTTTTTGTGCATAGGAAAAAACAATGAGCCATGAATCCCAACTATATGTTGATGTGAAGCAACCCTTCTAAGTTGTGGTTGCTTCACACTTCTTATGCAAGAACATACTAATGATGCAATCAGAACCATGTCATCACACCTCATTTTGTCCACTGCACTGGGAAAAGATGGGATACAATATGTATCTGTCTGCCTATCATAAACATCCATCAAAGGGTCCAGCTCACCTTTCAAGATGTTTCTTAGAAATAGAAAATCTTTCTGCATGTGCCCTTGGGGATCACTTGATAACCGATCTATCATAATCTCTAATTGCTTAGAAAATGTAGTTTTGTCAGTACCAGAATCATTAGTAGGCAAGATTATACCATTCCTCCGTGTTATGTCTGTGTGTGTACAATAATTTATTTGTTCTACATCCCTCAGGAGTGAAGTAATAGCTCCAACAAGCTAAACCTAGCCTGCAATTTCACTTTTCTCTAATATGCTTCTCGCATTCCCCCTAGCCAAAAGCATATTTTGAGTCACACCTTCCATATGAAACCCTTCATCATCTATAAGTTTGGGAGAGGCAGATGAGTCAATAATCACATCCTCTGATGACCTGACACTCATCATTTGTACATGAATCTTATGGAATGCTCTTTCAATTGTTGCAACCTATAAAAGGAATAAATAGTGTTTTTTACTAGGATGAGGTTAAAAAATATATTGCAACTATAATTAGTGGAGGCATTCTCGCCCTTGCATTAGAATCAAGAGGAACCAAATAAGAAAAGAATTTGTGAAGAGATGGTGAGAAATAGCTTGAAAATATTGAAGATGCATAATTCTTTTATATATACTTTCTTGTGTTATTCCTCGTTGAGAAAAGCTTTGTGAAAATCTCTGCATAACTACTATAATTTTTTTCATCACAGGTTTCCCTTCAACCGAATGGAGCTCAATGTGGTTATTTCGTTTTACGATATATGAGAGATATAATTGAAGGCATCGCATCCATTAATAAGCCTTCCCTACAGTCAATAGTAATATTAGACATATTTTCAAAAAATTTTATTGATGCATATTTGTAAAATGATTTGTGCAATTAATTATCATATAGTACTAGAGTGTTTACATTTTCATTCATTTATTCACATGCAGTTCGCAAAATCTGTGATGGATGCAAAGGAAATTGATGAAGTACGTTTGGAGTGAGTTGAATGCATACAAGATCACACATCTGATGATTAAGAAATTTAAGTCTACATACCTCTTTTGGTTAGATGTGGTAATCTATAAGTGTTTTGGTTATTATGCATAATACTTTTGGTGCAGTACTAAGCATATGAAGTGTAGTTGTTTTGCTACAAGTACTTTTTTGTATATGTTTTTAAGAGTGATAATTTAAAATGGGATTATGTGAGCTTGTACTTTACATTGCTACAAGTGCGAATGTATATGTGTTTTCTATAATTCTTTTTGATGTTGTTGTATGATTTATATTAAAAACACAACATTATAAATCGACAACGGTTTATTATTCTCTAGAGTAACCATTGAGAAATGACAATGGTTAAAATAATAATGACAATACAAATGACATCGGTTAACAACCATTGTCTATGCCTCAAAAAAATTATAATAAATCCATGCATTGAGAAAAATAGGACACTCAAAGGCAATGGTTATAACCCGTTTAGTTGAAACACAATAGTAAAAAGCCATTGTCTATGATCAAAAAAATCCATAGTAAATTGTCACATTGAGAAAAGTAGGATGCTAAAAGACAACGATTATCTTTTCCTTAAATCGATAATATTTTTTCACCATTGTCTTTAAGCGCCCCACTTTTCTCAATGGGACGATTTACCATGGATTTTTTGGATCATAGACAATGGTTTTTCACTGTTGTCTATTCAAATTTTTGTTGTAGTGCGACTACTCGACCAGTCGACTGGATTATAACCCCAATCGAATGGTCAAGTCAAATTGAGCTCTCAAATGTCGTGCACTCAGCCAATCGACTAATCAATACCACCAGTCGACTAGTAAATCTCAAAACTGAGGTTTAACCCAAGTATGATCCCCTCATACTTGACATTCACTTTTAGTCTATACCTAAGCCTTCTAGCCACTTCCATCAGCACTCCTTCACCCTTCATGCTAGCCTTCCAGCACTTCCATCAGTTTTATCATGCTATCGGGTACCCTTAGCCTAGACCTAAGCCTTTAGGCCATTTCCATCAGCCTCAAGCCCTTGGTACGAGTCCATGACTCCTCACCCTTAGCCCTAGCCTTCAAGTGCTTCTATCGGCTATGTCGTGCTATCGGGTCTACCTTTGCCAAGAGGTCGCGCCTCCAGGACTTCCATTGCCAAGTCTCCATACTTAGACTTTCACCGCCAAGACTACACCCTTAGACTTTTCCTTTGTCAAATATTCATATTTGGACTTTCCATTGCCAAGACTCTACCCTTGGACTTTTCCTTGCCATGTATCCATACTTGGACTTCTCCATTTCCAAGAATCCAATCTTGAACTTTCCTTTCCAAGTATCTATACTTGGACTTCTTCATTGCCAAGAATCCAATTTTGGACTTCCTCTCAAGCTTCACTCGAGCTTGGTCAAACTTGACCTGAGATCGATTGCTCCAACAATCTTTCCCATATTCCCTTGGACATGGTCAACATATGGTGAAACCATATTGTCAAACAATTGACAAACCATATTGTCAAACATCAAAACCCAACTCAAGTTTGGTCAACCGTGACCTGGGTTGATTGCACCAACAAGTTCATGAGGATAATAAAAAGTTTGATCCAACATTGATTGAGAAGAAAAGCTCTATTCCATTGAGATTCTAGGGATAACAAGAAATCCAATCTCAATTCAACTGAAGAGGGGGGAACTTGATCCTGCTAAGGTCGTGGAGATAATAAGAGCAGAGAGGTTGAGGGACATTCCTGATCAAGGATGTTCCTATAGTGAATAAGTAGAACATAGATGTTTCTAGTCAAGGATGTTCCCATAATAAATAAATAAAGTAAGGATGCTCTCAAAATAAGTGCATCTTTGAAGTCCTATGTAACTTGTTATGGGAATATTTCCAAAGTGAATGAATAACTGATGTCCTATGTAATATGTTATAAGGATATTTATGATTGGAGATGTTCCAAATGTGTTTGCACATCTTAAGTCCTATGTAACCTATTGTTGCAGCGATGTTTCCGATCAGAAATGTTTCTAAAGTATGTGTATGATTGGAGTCTTGTGTAATCTAATGTGAGATATTCCTAGTTAGGAATGCTCCATAATGAATAAATTTATAAGAAAATCAAGCTAGATCGTGTGGTAGCCTATACTATTATCAATAGAGTGTCACCAAGATAAACTTAGTCCCGAGCTAGACCAAAAGCATCGAAAGATAATAATGGAGTCAATCCCTTAGCAAGGGAGATTCAGCTGCCACTAAGGGGGGAAGAAGCTCGACCTTGAGACTCCCAAATACCCACCAAATCAAAAAGAGAATAATAAAATGCCACCTCGATCCCTTGAAGGGAGAGGGTAATAGAGAAGATCATGGGCCTAGAGAGAATGTAAGATTAAACTTGATTCCTTGGCTTGAAAGACCAGCGAAGTCTAATGAAGTATAATATAGAATATCATCTCAATCCCTCGTCTTGGAAGACTAGCAAAGGTTAGGAGATTATAATATGGATGATCATCTTGGTCTCTCAGATTGAAAGATTAGTGAAGTTAGGGAGAGAATAATATAAAAGATTGTCTCGATCTCTTGACTTAGAGGACTAGCATAATCGGAGAGAGGATAAAATAGAAGATCATCTTAGTCTCTTGGCTTGAAATACAAGTAAAGTTAGGCAAAGAATAATATAGAAAACTACCTCAATCCCTCCTCTTAGAAGATTGTCAAAGACGGAGTGAGTATAAGATCTCAATCCATAACCAAGGGCTAAGAGTGAAAGCTCACTCATATTTGAGAGGCCAAGAGACAAAACTCAATCCCGACTAAAAGGGGCAGGGAAGAATTCAATCCGACCAAGGGTTGAGTGAGATAATTTGATCTCAACTGACCCGTTGAGAGATTTCTCGATCCCAATTAAGAGGCTAAAAGAAAAATTACTCAATCTTGGTTAATAGGCTAGGAGAGAGAATTCAATTTCAGTTAAGCGATCGAGAGAGATAACACAACCATGGCCAAGAGAAAAAATGACTTGATCCTAGTCGATAGGCTAGGAAAGGTAGCTCGATCCCAACCAAACAATCGAGAAAGAATGTTGATCCTTGCTAAGAGGCCACGAGAGATAACTCAATTTCAGTAGAATATCCTAGAGAGAAGGCTCGATCTCAACTAGGAGGCTAGAAGAGAAATGACTCAATCTAGCTAATAGGCAAGAGAGATAATTCAATCTCGGATGAGTGGCTAAGAGGAAAGACTCAATCCCGATTGAGAGTTCATGAGAAAAATGACTCAATCCTGGTAGATAGGCCAAGAGAGATAATTTGATCCCAGTCAAATGATCGAGAGAGAGTCATCTTGTTTATATCTCCTTCCTTTTGTTTGTTTGGTACCTTAAGCATATTCATGTCAACACTTTTCAATGAGCACCAATGATGATCAGTGTGCCCCCTTTAACATTCAAGTCAACTGCTACACCCTGAAGGTGTGGGTCCCATTAAAATCAGAGAATACCCCCTAGTGATAATGTAGGAGAATTAAGAATCAAAATCCCTTAGATCACCATAGAGATCTAAAAGTCAATCATTAAATAAAATATTAAATA
Organism: Wurfbainia villosa; assembly: GCA_025175895.1. Taxonomy (NCBI): domain Eukaryota; kingdom Viridiplantae; phylum Streptophyta; class Magnoliopsida; order Zingiberales; family Zingiberaceae; genus Wurfbainia; species Wurfbainia villosa. The sequence goes on from CM045992.1 coordinate 4,788,585, forward strand.
ATAGTGTATGTGTGAATGTCTAAAATCACATTCAAATTCAATAAAAATAAAATAAACTTATAAAAAGTTAAATGAATTTGTATGAAAGGAAAAAAACATTCAAAACAAAACAAAAGCTTGAAATACAAATGACAAATGAGACCAACAATCTAGACAATCTCTAAGTAGCTCTAGGAACAATCTCTGACTAAAAGATATAAGATCTCATTTAGTTGTTAACTTGGATATCAAAGAAAGTGAAAAGTGAGTACAAATTTTTCATTTGATGGTAAGTACATAGATCAAAGGAAATCTAAGATAACCATGTGTTACGACTAATTATCAATTTACCTCAAATAACTGAGGTTCATATATTGAAACTTGATAATGTCAACCAAAATGGTTCATATATTGAAACTTGATAATGTCAACCAAAATGGTTCATATATTGAAACTTGATAATGTCAACCAAAATGTCCATCATGTCATCCTCTAATTCAGTTCGAAAATGACAACTTATACCACAAACATATTATAATGAAAGCAATCGAAAGAAAAAATAAACCCAAATTATATATTAATTGCAAGCAGACCATGCTTTCACGACCTATCTTGTGGGTAGTCAAGGAAAATGGACACTATACAAAACATTAAATTAGCAATAAATTTTAGCAATGAAAATAATTTGATGCAAATCTGCAACGAATTTGGCTATGAATAACTAAATTGTCAACATTAGTAACAAAATTAGCTACAAAAAAGATTTTATTGCAAAATAGCAATAAAATATATATTTGAAGTCAAATTTTCAACAAATTAAATTTTGTCACATATATCGTCGCTAATTTTGCAACGAATTTAACTTTTGTCACCAAATTTTCGATGAAAAATCAAAATCATTGTAAATTTTAACAATGAAATAAAAATTCGTCACATATTTTGCAACAAAATTGAAATTCATTGCAAACTCTGCGACGAAAATAGAATTCATTACAAAACATTGCAATGAATTCCATTTTCATTGTAAATTTTGCAACGAATCCAGAATTCATGGAAAATATTTTGGCAAATTTTGCGATGAAATATTTTTGTCAGAATTTTTCAAATATTTACAAAAAAACATGATAAATTTTACAGGATGACGAAACATAAATTTTGCGATGAATTTCATATTCGTCACTAAATCAACGATGAATTTTATCTTTCGTCGTAGATTTTCCGATGAATTTAATATTTATCACAAATTTTGCGATGAATATAAAATTCATCGCTAATTTGCAAAGAATATGGAATTCATCGCAAAGTTTGCATTGAATTTTCTCTTTCGTCACAAACTTGCCATTATTGCAACAAAATTTATTTCGTCGCATAATTCCTATATACTTATTCTTCCCCTTCTTCTCTTCTCGCAATCGATCTACATCTGCCACCGAAAAGCTACATCGCTCGTCTCTCTCCCTCTATCTCTCTCATGTAGGGATCTTATGCAAAAAACCATTGCAAAAATGCAATAGAAAATTGGATCACTCCAGAGATCCATGTGTATACATAATAAATATTTTGTTCTTAGAATTACATCTAGTTGAGAGATTACCCTTGATGCATAGCCCTTCGCAATCCCGGCAGTAATCTTTTGCAATGGATCTCAGTGTGATCAGGATGGTCGCGCCTCTATGGTATCCACACGAACACTCTCTTAGGAAAGGAAGAAGAAGCCTTTGGTTGTGCTAGCAACCTCACAAAAGCTTTTTTCCCAAAGAAAATTTCAACCAAGAAGATGAGGAAGAAGAACAAAAGGCAATCACACAATGCATCATCATCCAAATACCTTTTATATCCATCCCATGAATATGAAAGTTTTTGCATCTTTTTGTATTCCCTCTTCAATGTATGATTAATCCACATTAATCATGCATGATGAATCCAAATCCATACATCTTCTTCTATTCATGATTAATCCACATTAATCATGCATGATAAATCCATATCCATTAATCTTCTTCAATTGGTTTAATTTGAGTCTAACTCAAATTGAACCAACTTGAGTCTAACTCAAGTTTCGGCCTAGCTATGAGTCTAACTCAATCTAGTCCATTCAATGAGCCTAATGATTCTTTTAGTCGAACTAAATTGAACCCATCTCTAAAACAACATGTTCTTTGTGTGTGACCCTATAGGTTCTCGTAACATTAGCAATGTTCCTAAAAACCATTTTAGAGACATAAGTAATGAGTGACATCTAGCAATGCATCATTGCTACCCAAGTGACAAGAATATCGAGATTTGACATAACCTTTCTATGACTATTATCTTGTATGACTCAATCATTATATCCATAATATCTAGATTGATCAATGAGGCATAGACCATGTCATCCTCTTATCAATCTTTATGTTTCTTGTTCTAAGTAGACTACCCCAATCAAATGAGTTCAATATCTCATATTGACTTATTTGAGCATGGTCATGCATTTTAGTACTCTTACTTTATCAAGGGGCCCACAGATATTACTTCCGTCATATGGAAGGGATAGATCTCATCTCCATCACTCATATCCCTCCGCATAATTTATTGCATACCCAGTGATCGATTTTATAGTCCACCTTGTTATAGGTGACATTTGTCAATACCAAAGTATACAACTCCTTATGTAGGGAACTGTAGTGATTTCAGGTCTAAGGAATATTCATACCAATGGCCACTATGAGAATGTTTATGACACTCATATGAAAAATCTATGAATCATTCTCATGGCAGGTCAATTCAATACATATTCTCTAATATATACCCATGTGTCAACTTGATATCCTATATCCATGACTTGTGAGATTAAGTCATCGATCAGTTGACCTAAATGCTAATCTTAGTGTATTAATATTATCTTTGTATATTAATACTTGATTAGAAACAGTTACGAGTAGTGTTCTATATATATCTACGATATCTCACTATCAAGTCACCAACTTGATATGTTGTAGATTAGAACCAACTACCCTAGGATATTATTATATTTATTCAAATGGCACATCAATAAGAAAATACAATAACTATAAACTTTTCCTTTATTATGAAATATGATACAAAAGTCCCTTTACCAATCATCTCATAATTGACACTTAGTGCTAATATACTAACAATCTCCCACTAGCACTAATGTCAATCACTAAAATATCTAATACCCAGTGACCTAGTGTGACCATCATGCTTCCTCTATTCCAAAGCCTTGGTCAAAGGGTCCTCAATGTTAGCTTTGGTTGGTATTCTGCATATCCTCACATTCCCTCTATCGATGATCTCTCGAATGAGATGGAACCTGCGTAGTATGTGTTTGAATGATTGATGAGAACAAGGTTCCTTAGCCTATGCATGCAATAGCCCCATTGTTATCACAATAGAGGTCTATGGGGCTCATTATGCTAGGAACAACACCAAGATTAGAAATAAACTTTCGGATCCAAACAACCTCTTTTGTTGCAGCTGAAATAACAATATACTCGACCTCTATAGTAAAATCAACTATTGTATTTTGCTTTGAGCTCTTCTAGCTCATAGCACCACCATTTAAGCAAAATACATACTCTGACTACGATCTGGAATCATCCTTGTCATTTTGGAAGCTAGCATCATTGTAACCCTTTACAACAAGATCCTCATCGCCTCCAAATATCAAGAAATAATCTTTTGTTCTTCTCAAATACTTAAGAATATTCTTAACTATTGTCCAGTGACTTTCACTTGGATTTGACTGGTATCTACTCGTCATGCTTAATGCATACAAAATGTCTGGGCGAGTATATCACGCCCCGAGAGTATGTCGTGCCAAAAAGCAAACGGACGACATCTCCCCTGTACATGGCAACATATCGGGTTAATACAAGGCCCATAGGCCCACAACAACAACAACATAATATAAAGATATCAACATACCAAACACAGCGTAAACATACTGACAGATAAAAAAAGATACAAAGTGTAAGATACGAAGAAACAAAATTAAATTCATATGGATTAACCCTTTAATTAATTGGGTCTAATTAGTGGGTTAATTGGGTATAATTAGTGATGGGGTTTGAAATTGGGCTAAAACTCATTGGTCTGAATCCATTGGGCTGAAGCTAATGGGCTGAATCTAATGGGTTGTATCCATTGGGCTGGAATTGGGCTTGGGCTAGTTGGCTTGAACCGATTTCACGAATGGCATTTAAAAAACCGAACGAATCACGATCGGCTCCTCTTCAATCGCAATTTCTTCCCTTTCATAGCCGCGATGCATGATTTCTTCTCCTTCCCCAATCGCAAATCTTCTCTTCCCCGTTTCACCGCCGCAGCCTTCCCGATCGCACGCGACGTCGTCGACTTCTTCGGTCATCACGATCACCGCGAGCTCTCCCTTGCCCTTTGATCGCCGACGCCCGAGTTAGCTCAGCCAATCTCCAGCCAACTTCTTCGTGTCTCTTCACCGGCATCATCTCTTTATTTTCACCACCCGACAGATAGCGTCGTCGCCCTTCTTCGTCGAGGTTGAGTAGCCGCAGCCACTGCAGCCAGCTCGTGATTACTCAAATCGGCTGTCGGTTGATTTCTTCCTTCCTTGTAGATGTTCTCTCGATCGCTGAGAGCTTAACCTCGCCGGAGCAACCTTCTAATGTTGTTATGCCCTAGCCATTGCCTGCATCGTCGGTGAGTTGGCAGTGATGCTTGCTTTCCATTGCGAACTCCACTTGCTTTCGCCGCTGCTGGCCACTGCTAGGAGTGAGATCAGCAACATTTTCGTTGTTGCGATAGGGAAGAACATCATCAAGGTAGATCTTTGGATTTGGGATGCGAATTGGCTATTGAGATGATTCTGTTTTGCTGTTTTTGCAGAGTGGAAGCCGTGAAACACAATGAGGATTAGGTGATGAGAAATTGGATTAATGATCTGAGTTATGTTTTGCTTTTGATTTGGTTGGTTAATGCAGACCTAATACCTATATTTGGATTTGGTCAGCTGTGATTGAAGCTGCGCTAGGTGAGTTATGGTTGGGGGTAATTACAGTAAGGTATTGTGAATTAGTTGGAATGAAGTAGGAGGCTCATTGATTTAAATCTAGTGTATGTTGTATGATTGTTGTTGCGATATTTGTGCCTTATGTAGCTTTTGGTTGCATTGTTATTGGTTGAATCGCAGTTTCCTTCGGGTGAACAAGCTGGGAGAGATTAAAGCAACATGAGGTAAGTATAGATCTAAGTGATATGAATGCTTACTATATTTATAGTTGATTGTGGATTATTAGTTGATCGAGATACAAGGTTGATGTAGGATTTGATTCGATAATTAGATATGTGATGGTGCTTAACTATATCCTATTGTTATAGGACTTTGATTGTGATAGATACATGGACGTGGAGATGAATAGCACGGATTACATATCAGGTGGGTAATATCTACCCTGGTCAGGTAGTTTGATCTGAATCTGGTGCATGAATTTGGACTTATGTTATTACTTTGATCTTAGATCCACTCTTATTTAATCATATGCTTGTACTGCCTTGACCTTTGAGATATATTGCAATTATTTCATTGATTATCTAGCACGGATAGGAACTACAAATCCTATTATGTGTTAGCTGATGGATGTTCAGTAAGTATGGTGGTTAGGGTTATCTTTGTGACCTCAGATTGGGTTACTATGTTACATCACTAGGGTTAGATGATGGATTAGACTATGGAGTCAATTATTGTATCGTATACTTATTAGTTGTGCATCTATGGTGGATCTAGTTGTCTATGCATAGATAAGTGTGTGGTTGTCAGTATGTGACTATGGACTAGAGGTCCTAGCCAGATGGTAGATCCATTATGGATTGTGTGCATGTGTATGGTTATATGGACGGTCGATAGTATCTTGCTACTGACTAGAGGTCCTAGCGTGGTTGATTGTCAGAGGTGTATGACTCTTTGTGCGATAGAGAGAGTCTTGTGGATTGTAGTTCTTGCATAGTTGACTTTTGGTTAACCAGGACTCCCCGTTGGATAGGGAGTGTGGCGAGGATACATGTATGGAGCTATGCATCATTACATTGCATGCATGCTGTTGACTGGGCCTCCCTTGTGGTTGAGACGGGTTGTCAGTCATCCTGCCTCCCCGGCCACTCGGGGTAGTGGTAGCAGGGTTGAGGGCAGAGCATTGGATGTGCCGCGCTCGGCCACTATAGACGGTGGTAGCTAGAGATGCGAACTTGGCCACTGTGCAGAGTGGTAGTTAGTGCACTCGCCCACTATAGACGGTGGTTGCGTGTTGTGCAGTTGTCCTATGTGTGACGCTTGTCTACTCATGGGTAGGGATGGCATGGCTAGCAGCAGGGACCCCTAGGAGTAGTTAGCTCTTTACACTTATATGCTACTCAGTCATACTACCCAACTCGGCCACTCGAGAGTAGTGGTAGCTGGAGTCGGGCTAGTTGTCATGTCGTGCCACCCTGGCCACTCTGGGGTCATGGTTGGACGGGTCCGCAGATAGTCACAATGCATATGCATTGCTGATATATTTGTATGCATGTATTTGATATATGTTTTACATATGCATGTGAGATGCTACATTTGATTGAGCTATGATTGTTGCATATGCTTGTACATCATGATACATGTCATTTGCATATTATATATTGTTGTGTGTTGAGCATGATATATGTGTCGGTCCAGACTGTTGTATGCATTTGATTAGTGTTATGTCATAGTGTGGTATGGACCGAGATGTTATTACATGTGATTATATATTGTTCATATGTCTGAGTGTTGGTCAGATTTGGGATTGACTTTGTACGTTATATGGGTTATGTTATTGTATATCTGTTCAGGATGATATAGCTTATGGTGTTGCAGACTGTCAGGTACGTTGGTACATTACTTCATGTTCAGTTGATCAGTTTAGTGTATACATTGAGTATGACTATACTGTGGTTACTTGTTATTAGATTTGGATAGGAATGTATGTATATTGGACTCATGTTGTATACCTGTAGATCCTCACATGTATACTTGTAGATCTCGTTATCTTATATGTTGTTCATGCACTTTTTACATATTACCCCTAAGTTTATACTCACCACCCCGGACCTTGAGTTTCCTGTCGCCCAGGTAACAGGTAGAAGATTTCCTTGGACATTCGGAGCTCCTCCAGCTAATCCCATCTCACACCGAACGGATGGATATGTATTCCGCATTGTTGTATTCTTGTGCATTGTTGTTTTGGGATTTTACCCTGTGTTGTTTTCGTATTTACGATATACGGATGTGATGTATGTATTTGTCCTTTGATGTGATTTCTATTGTGATTCTTGTTGTGCCAAAGTCACTCCGGAGTGCACAGTTGGGTCTTTGTATCTTGTTTATCTGTCATTATGTTTCTGTTGTGTTTGGTATGTTGATATCTTATATTATGTTGTTGTTGTTGGCCTACGGGCCTTGTATTAACCCGATATGTTTCCACGTACAGGGGAGATGTCGTCCGTTTGCTTTTCGGCACGGCATACTCTCGGGGCGTGACACAAAGACCCAACTGTGTACTCCGGAGTGACTTGACACGACAATAAACATAATAGAAAACCACATCAAAGGTCAAATACATACAACACATCCGTATATCACAAATACGGAAACAATACAAGGTAAAATCCCAAAATGACAATCCACAAAAATACAACAATACGGAATACATATCCATCCGTTGGGTGTGAGATGGAATCAACTAGAGGAGCTCCGAACATCCAAGGAATCTTCTACCTGTTACCTGGGCGACAGGAAACCCAGGATCTGGGGTGGTGAGTATAAACTCAGGGGTAATATATAGAAAGTGCATGAACAACATATAGGGTATAGAGATCTACAAGTATACATGTGAAGATCTACATGTATACAGCATGAGTCCAATAGACATACAGTCCTATCCAAATTTAATAACAAGTAACCACAGTATAGTCATACTCAATGTATATACTAAACTGATCAACTGAACATGAAGTAATGTACCAACGTACCTGACGGTCTGCAACACCATAAGCTATATCATTCTGAACAGATATACAATAACATAACCCATATAACGTACAAAGTCAATCTCATACCTGACCAACACTCAAACATATGAATAGTATATAATCCCATGTAATAACATCCCGGTCCATACCACACTATGACATGACGCTAATCAAACGCATACAACAGTCTGGACCAACACATATATCATGCTCAACACACAACAGTATATAAAATGCAAATGGCATGTATCATGATGAACAACCATATGCAGCAATCATAGCTCAATCAAATGCAGTATCTCACAGGTATATATAAAACATATATCAAATACATGCATACATATATATCAACAATGCATATGCATGGTCACTGTCTGCGGACTCGTCCAACCACGACCCCAGAGTGGCCAGGGTGGCACGACATGACAACTATCCCGACTCCAGCTACCACTACTCTCGAGTGGCCGAGTTGGGTAGTATGACTGAGTAGCATATAAGTGTAAAGAGCTAACTACTCCTAGGGGTTCCTGCTGCTAGCCATGTCGTCCCTACCCATGAGTAGACAAGGGTCGCACACAGGACAACTGCACATCACACAACCACCGTCTATAGTGGGCGAGTGCGCTAACTACCACTTTGCACAGTGAGCAAGTGTGCATCTCCAGCTACCACCATCTAAAGTGGTCGAGCGTGGCACATCCAATGCTCTGCCCTCAACCCTGCTACCACTACCTCGAGTGGCCGAGGAGGCAGGATGACTGACGACCCGTCTCAACCACAAGGGAGACCTCAGTCGACAGCATACATGCAAATGTAATGATGCATAGCTCCATATACGTATCCCCGCAACACTCCCTATCCCACGGGGAGTCCTGATCAACCAAAAGTCAACTATGCAAGGACTACTAAGCCACAAGGCACTCTCTACCACACAGAGAATCATACACAACTGATAATCAATCACGCTAAGACCTCTAGTCTGTAGCGATATACTAATGACAATCCATATAACCATACACAGATACACGATCCATAATGGATATACCATCACGCTAGGACCTCTAGTCCATAGCCACATACTGACAATCACACACTTATCTATGCATAGACAACTAAATCCACTATAGATGCACAACTAATAAGTATACGATACAATAATCGACTCCATGTCAAGGCATGTACCTCGAACGAAGGAAGTGAAACTCCTATGTTTGGATCAAGAGAACTAGACACCAGACAGGAAGTCCAGTTGAGTCAAGAGGACCAAACAACTGGCAGAAAGTCCAATTGGATTAGAAGGGTCAAACAATTGGCAGGAAGTCCAACTGGGTCAGGAGGACCAAATAGTTAGCAGGATGTCTTGGTAGATTGAGGATTGAACATCAAGCAAAGGAAGTCCTTCAAGGACGAATAGACTTGAGGGGGGCCCAATTAGACCTAACAAATTTAGACACGACACGAAAACACAACACAAACACAATCCGCTTTTTTCGTATTTAGACCATGCATTTTTAGATTCGTGTCTATTTTGTGTCTATCCGTTATACATGTAAAAATTGTGTGTCGGATTAGTGTCTTGTCTTCTAGATCCGTTAGACCCGTTTACTTTTTTTTTGTACTTAAAAAAATCTAGGCATGAAAAAGAAAAGAGATGGATGACATTTACATAATCTCTACAAGTTTGAATGATGATGACAATCTTTGAAATTCATTTTGTGTTTTTACAATAATTCTAGAGTGTAATATACTTGTAATTCTAATTGGATAGCATGGATTGTGGGGATTGTTAATTTTTTATAAGCTCTTTTATTTAAGTTATTACATTATCGTGTACTTATGGGTCTTTTCGCGTCTATTGGTTTGGATCATGTCTAGTAATCTATTTTATACTTTGTTTAAGTTATTGCATTTTCATGTAATTATGGATCGTTTCGTGTCTATTGGTTAGGATCATGTCTTGTAATCCGTTTTACATGCATTTTTTCGTGTCTAACGGATCGTGTCATGTCTACCCGAAATTAAGTGGTTCGTATTCGGATTGAACCCATTGACAAGAAAAATTAAATGGATTGAATAAGAATTAACGTTTTCGGATCATGTCTAGATCGTGTCAAGACATGAATCCGATCCATTATCCGATTTGCCTGGTCTAGGCCCAATGTGGTCCTTAATTTGAGGGGGATATTGTTAAGAGTATTGGGAATACAATCAAAGTTTCATATTGGTAAGACATGAAAAAGATCATGTGCTTATAAGATGAAAAGATATTTCCGTTGATATGAGTTCTTTTGGGTAAAACTCAAAAATAAAATCATGAGGACTTAGGTCTAAAGTGGACAATATCATACTATTGTGGAGATATGTGAATCTTATAGGCACCAACACACACATTACAAAGGCCAAAGGGATCATGAAGTCAAGGAATTAAATGATCAAATGAATGAATTTTGCAGACAATAAATGTTAATCATGTAACATCTTCAAGTATTCTCTACTTCAAGTCAAATTCCTCCTCCTCGATCTCCTCCTGTTGATGCTTGTAATAATGATGACGATGAATTTTTCAATGATGGTGGTGATTATGGTTATGTTTAAATTGTTATATCTAAATGCTAATTGACTTTTTATATTTGATATTATTTGTATTAAGTTTCATATGTATGATGAATGGTTTGTTATTTTTTATTACATATTGTGTTGATTTCTTATTGAATCATTTTGAATGGTTAGATGTTTATGAAATTTGATGTGTGAATTATTTTAGATGGTTAGTTGTTGAATTTTTATTGAATAATTTTAGAATTTGTAAAACCAAGTAGAAATAACGAATTCTATCGTGGAGCTTTTTCTTATTTTCCAGATCTTGCGATGAAAAAAAAAATCGTTATAGATTAGGCAACGAAAAAAAAATTCATTGCAAAATCTATGCCGCCAGTTGACTACCTATGGCCACAAGTCGACTGCCAAAGAACAATCGATTCAAAAACATTCTTCGGCTTGCTACAATAGCACCAGGCAACTGTTATATCGCATCCTCTCTAACGACTAAGTATCAGTCGATTGATACTCAGTCAGTGGAGAGTACATGATCTAGCAGTCGATTCGTGGAAGACGCAAGTTGATTGGTGGTACTATAGTAGTTCACATAATATTTTAAAGTCGACTGCGTCATGCTCCAAGAGTATGTCGAGCCCGAAAATTGGACAACACCTCCCCTGTACGTGATACAATTCCCTATTGATACAAAGCCTTCCAGCCACAATCACAGAACATATAGAAGTATATAACCAAAGTCACAGAGGAATACACCAACAATAATAAAAATACAAAGACTCAAATACATACGTACCAGTACAACTTTGACACAATGAAAAAACATGATCGAAACCAAATACATAACAAAATAACCAATTACCAAACAATGGAAACAATGTAGGATAAAAATCCAAAAAATACAACACCAATATGGATTACAATCCAAATACTCGAGGTGAGATGGGATCAACTGGCGGAGCTCCGAGCACACTAAGGAATCTTCTACCTGTTACCTAGGCGACAAGAAAACCCAGGGTTTATGGTGGTGAGTATAAAACTCAGCAATAATATAAAATATAGTACATGAACAAATAGCATATGTAGAGCAACAGGTATACAAATGAAGATCAAAAGGTATACCTAGGGAGATCAATAAGTTTACAGTCTTAAAGGAAACAATGAAACTATCAGTATAATACTAATCAGTGCATATACCAAACCAACTGATCAACCGTACATAATGTAATGTAAGGTACTGACATACCTGAAGAGTTGCAACAATACAACTCATACACCCTAAATACATATACCACACTATAACACATACAACATAAAGGAACAATACTATATCTGTAATCAACACACTACTATATGAACAACATATAAACAAGTACATAAACGAACCTAGTCCATCCTATACCACAACATGACACTGATCAAACGCGTATAATAGTCTGATCCAACTTGTACACTGTACTCCATACACAATAGTATAGAATATGCAAAATGATGAACAAACATATGCAGCAAGCATAGCTTAAACAAATGCAACATCACAACAAGCATATATATATAGACTGTATCTATATATACTGCTCACACTCACACATATATATACATAAATATATGTATATGTATATATATGCAAATGCCCTCACACATGGCAATGCCAATGCATGGTCATGCCTGCGCACCCCACTCGCTACCACGACCCCAGTGTGGCCTAGGTGGAACAACATGACAACTGTTCCAGCTCAACAACAATCACTACTCTCAAGTGGCCGAGTGGGCAGTATAAATAAGTAGCGATAAGCTAAAGAGCTATAAGCTACACAATGGGGGTCCCTGCTGTTGGTCACTCCGACTGACACTACCCATGAGTGGTTGAGTGTGACACACCCAGGAAAACTGCACGCAACTCCAACTACCACTATCAATAGTGGTCGAGCATGACACAACAAATGAACTGTCCTCACACCAGTTACTACTACCACGAGTAACCATGGAGGCAGGATGACTGATGACCCTCTCAACCACAAGGGAGACCAAGTCGCCAGCATGCATATAAATGGAATGAATGCACATCCACACATACATACATCCACAACATACTCTCTTTCCCTCAGAGAGTCGTATACAATTAACCATCGACCATGCTAGGACTTCCAGTCCATAGAGACACACAGTCGACAACCCACACTACCATATACAGACATATGATCCGTAATAATTACACAACGAAAGGTAAGGTGATACAACCACAAACTCTATATTAAGGACATCATCCACCCCCGGATGATTGTTCCTAATGACACGAGTCAAATTGACATCTATACTCAGCTACACCCCCCATGGTTAACATATAAAGACCTACATACCATAGCATCGGTAATTTATAGCAATGATGAACGAAATATGACAACAATAACAGTATATCTCAAAGTGCAAAGAATAAGTAACAAGCACATGATTAAATAAGAGTGGAGTCAAGATAAAGGTATCATCAACATAAATATCATGCACAAGATACATCAACTACCTGACTAGGGTAAAAAATTATCCACCTGCTATGTAGCTCGTGCTAGTTGTCCACGCGTCCAAGAATCTATCACAATCAAAGTCCTGCAACAAAACATATATGATCCGATCATGTTGTCAATTCTAATATTAGGACCAAATCCTAATCCTACATCAACTTTATATCTCGATCAACTTACTGAACTATTGGTGCAGGGGCACCAGATAATCGAACCTAGGTTTTGATTGGTAAAGATCCAAAGTTAAGGTCATATTGTTATCTCATGAGCTGAATTAAGTATGCAAGAAATGGTTAAGCTAAGCCGAAGGTTAGTGACACCCGGAGAATCCCAAGTCGGGAAACCGTGATGGTTGGGCGACACTGGAAGAACTTCGTGGGAGTCGAAGAACCTAGGTGAAGACCGGAAGCAAAGCGACAGGTCATAAAAGACCAGAGGTAAGCACGAGTGCAAAGAGAGATGGTAAGGTTGTGTCCTCTGCACAGGGATGACCGTAGGTAGCGATCCAACTAAGACTTCCAGTGGAAGGTCTAGGTCAAGATCGGACGGTAAGAAACCATCGCATTTATCATTTTTTATACTAACCTCTTATTGAAGGGAAGTGGTGATAGTCGATCACGGCTATTCAATCGACCATCGCACATCGATGATCGATGAAGGGCATCACGATCGATGGCGATTTAATAAGCCTTTTGTGCTAGGTCAAAAAGGATAACATTTGACGCCGCCACTTCGTAATAAGATAAGGTGTCACCTCGTGATAAGTTCCAAAAGTTGAGGATCTGCATCTAGACTTATTCCAAGGTACAAGTCTATAAAAGGAGGACTCCAACCCAAATATCATCAATCATATTCTCAAGTGCTCCTACAACGCTAAAGCTCTAACACCGTCATAACACTGACGCAATGCCAATCTTACAACTCCTTCATTGGCAACAACAAGTTTGTTTCTATTTAGTTATTGTATTCATTGTTTTAATCGTAATGAGGTGAGATAGGCTTGTTGTCTCATCCTCGTGCTTTCGATTTTTGTGATCGTTATCTCCTACCTCCAACGAGGAGGAGACTCTATAGTTGATTGCCCCTTCATATGCGGTCAAGGATCGTGGGGCATTGGATTAGCAATCGTTGGATTGTAAACCAAGTAAAAACAAACTTGTGTTATTTATTTTTCCGCTGTGTATCTCTATGTTTTAATCGAACGGACGAAGAGATTTTACGCTCGCTATTCACCCCCACCCCTCTAGCAACGCTTTCAATCCAACAATTAGTATCAGAGCGAGGGAGCTAAGATTTGGTGTAACCACCAATCTAGAACTTTTTGGCTTTCTTTTTGTATTTTTTGATTCATGAATTATTCCTATTATTTCTCCTGCACTACTAATCCAAGACAAAGTCTTGGTACCCTTTTTTGGTTGTGTATTTGCATGTATCGATCGAACTATTCACTTTTGGAGTAGCCGACAGTAAAACGGGCATAACTTTTCACACAAGTGGACCCACAAAACATGCTACCTACAAAATCAAAGCTCTCTCAGAGATCTACACTTCTTATGAGGGCGTACCCTCGTAACAAGCTGTTTTCATCCCCAAAAACCAACATTTAGTACCCTTTCGGGGACATCAAAGGTCGTAAGTGCGTAATTTTTTTGTTTAGCCTTTTATCTCTCGTTTATTCCTTATTATTTCCTGCATTACTAATCCAAGACCAAGTCTTGAAATTTCTTTTGGTTTTTATTCGTGTTTTTCAAGATAATTAATGGCCCACATTGAGGGGTATTGCACCACCCGACATCTGTTCTTTAACGGAAATTATTTCCGTTATTGGAAAGGTCGGATGGAGTTTTTCTTGAATAATAATCCAAACTGATCTTGCTCTACCCACCAATGATCAAGGGGAGCCTTTGGATTTCGACAAATGGACCAACGCAACCAAGAGGCAAATCGAAGTCGATGCAAAAGCAACCCAAATGTTGCAATGTGGCTTGTCCAAGGAGGAGCTCAACCGAATTGGACCGTTCATTAGCGCCAAAGACCTCTAGACCAAGTTAATCGAGCTACATGAAGGGACATCTGATGCTAAGGTATGCAAAAGAGACTTGCTATTGAATAAATTGTATAATCTAAAGATGCAAGATCATGAGACCGCTTCACAACTCCATGCACAGATCCAAGACATCTTGAATGGCCTACACACCATCGGACAAAAGGTAGACAATCAAGACATAATCAAGTACGCACTCAATGCATTTCCTAGGACCATCTTGTGGGCATCCATGGTTGATGCCTACAAGGTATCTAAAGATTTATCCAAGATTAGGTTAGACAAATTCTTTTCATAATTTGAGTTACATGAACAAACTAACATAGTCTCGATCGAGAAAGGTGTAGTGTTGTTTATAGGACGAAGACGAAAAGCAAAGAGTAAAATACCTCCCGAAGAAGAAGAATCTGAATCGGAAGGTGAATCCGAATCGAAATCTGAAGAGGAGATGGAGACCGAACTAGTCAATCTAGTTCGGAGAATCATCAAAAAGAAAAGGGAGCAATTGAAGAGCAAGAAACCCCCACAAACATACACATGCTATGGGTGCAACAAGAAGGGGCATTACAAGTCAGACTGCCCAAAAATGAAGCCAAAACACAAGCAACCAAAGCAAGCATTTCAAGCGATATGGGAGAAACAAAAAGATCAAGATGATGATTTAGCATTCATGGCAAAGTCGGTAGAGTTTGAGTCCGAAGCCGACTACGAATCAAATTCTGACTCCGACTCCGAGGATGAATTCGAGTCAAGACTCAAAGCCGGATCAAAAGAAAGATTAAGGTAAGTCACTCATTAATTGCAAACTTATATCATGCAATTAAGTTTCTAAATAAGAAATCAACTAAGTCTGAGTCTAGAGTTGAGTCATTACTTGAGGAGATTGAAACCCTTAAACAAGAGGCTACTCTAACCTCTTCGACTAGTCAAGTTCAAGAGGAAAACTCAACTCAAGTTGAAAAACTTGAGGAGGAGAATTCTCTCTTGAAAGGACGAGTTCAAGAGGTTGAGGCCAGGTTGGAAAGGTTCATGTTGGGATCCAAGAATCTTAATCGACTATTTGGAACTCAAAGAGTCGTGTACAACAAAGTCAGACCCAGATTTAGGTCAATAACTATGAACAAATCGTACATATCTATTGTGAATCGTAGTCATCAAAGAGTCCAAGTATGGGTCCCAAAATTTTTATTAAATTCACATATAAGGACTAATAAGTATTAGATTCTCCAGGATGAAGTCCACTATGTGAATAGACCAAATTGGTTCAATGGTCCAGGGGAGCTAGTACGAAAATTGTGTATCCACTCTCTTAGAATCTTTGCATGTTTACATTCTTCTTTTAAATTCTAGAATGGTTAGTTAAAACAAATAGTTAATCAACTTTGACAATATAGTATCAGAAAGCGGTGAGATGATAGTACGTTAGGGAAATAATGTCTCGTGTATTCGAGCTAGATAAGGCGTATCCAGCTCGGTGCACTTAGCTGAGTTGAACTAGCTGAAGCTACCTCATCGTATCCTAAACTAGTTAGACCAGGAAGTAATCCTAAGTGACTTAAGTGATATTTTCTTGAATTCATCTTTGTCTAAGGAAGTGGTCATTGTTCCGATCAAAGAAGACCCCTGTGTCTCGCCACGACCTGGAAACCAGTTTCTCGAAAAGTTACTTAACGATCTAAAAGTTAAATTTGAATCTAACCCAAGGTTGACTAACTTTAATCAAGTTAAAATCATATCACAAAACATATAAGGCAAACACATTTTTGAGACAGATAGAATGGGTGAGATGTTAAGGATAATTGAAATACACTTAACATAACTTTTTCAAAATGCTACCTATTTTCTCAACTATTGTACTTAACGAATATTTACAACTCTATAGGACAAAGTTTAGTGCCCCCTACATCTCTTATACTTCATATATTTGAGTAAGGGGTAAGAGAAAATTAACCCTAAGGGTTATATTACAAACCTTTAAATTATTGGTGCAGAGGAACACACCTCAAACCAATCTATCTAACTACTCCTAGATGCATGTTTGGGCTCATAGTTGATTTATCTTTAATAATTCTAGGCACATGTTGTTTTTAAACCTCTATTTTATATAAAAACCCCGACACCTTTTTGATTTATGATAAAAGGGGGAGAAGAGCGAAAGTTAAGGAGGAGTAATAAAATTTTAATTTTTAAAAAGTTCAAAGTATGTCTTTTAAAACTCACCTAGGGTTAAGGGGGAGTTTTTGAAAGGACGTTTATCATTTACTCTACTTGTTTTATGCTTTAATTTTTCCCTTAACTTTGTGTCGGTTTGTCATACATCAAAAAGGGAGAGATTGTTAGTACAGGAGCACCAGATAATCGAACCTAGGTTTTGATTATGGAAAAAATCTAAAGTTAAGATCATATTATTATCTCATGAGTTGAATTAAGTGTGCAGGAAATGATTAAGCTAAGTCGAAGATCAACGACACCTAGAGAATTCCGAGTCAGGAAATCGTGGTGGTCGGGCGATACCGGGAGAACTTCATGGGAGTCGAAGAACCCAAGTGAACATCAAAATCAAAGCGACATGTCATAAAGGACCAGAGGTAAGTACAAGTGCGAAGAGAGATGGTAAGGTCGTGTCCTCTGTACAGGGACAATCGTAGGCGGCGATCCTGTTAGATCGATATGAGGGCTAGAGGGCGTGAATAGCGCACGAAAATCTTTTTCTTTTTTGTTCAATATAAAACATGTGTAAGAGTAAACGCACAGTGGAAAATAAATTTACATAATTTATTTTACATGATTCACAGCCTTCAGTTGCTAATCCAATGCCCTTACAATTCGAGATCGTGTACGGAGGGAAAATCACTAAAGATCTCCTCCTCGTTGGAGGTAGGAGATAACGGATACAAGGAAATACAAAAAGCTCGAGGATGAGGCGACATGCCTACCTCACCTTGTTTACGATAAAGCTCAGAAAGAAGTAGATTAAATTAAATAACAACTCTATAAGACATATACCAACGACTAAAGAAGGTGAAGGATGAGCTCATGTCGTCGGCGTTTCGACAGCGCTTCAGCGGCGTAGAGTTGTCAGAGAGTCACGACATTGTGGGAGTACTTTGGAAGCTTTGGAATGATGGAAATGAGGTGGAGAACCCCTTCTTTTATAGCCTTGAGAAACCCTAAACGTTCAGATTAGATTTCATGAGATGATGCCACCTAACCCTTGAAAAATAGCGATAAGTTTTGACTCTCCTCGAAGTTGATCTTTGACCAACAGTCGACTGTCAGCCTTACCAGTCAAACTGATGCCCAGCAGTCGACTGCTACAAGCCATCAGTCGACTAGGGTTTTCTACTGCAATAGAAAGTTAGCTTGAAAATAAGTGATTTCGATGGCCATCAACTGTCAGATCTCGACATAGACTTTCCATGGGATATATTAGTCGGATCGTCACCTAAGGATGTCCCCGTATAGAGGACTCGACCTTGCATCACTCACTCACACGAGCTTACCTCAAGCTTTACCTTTGTTGTAGCTTTGCTTCTGGTCTCCACCTAAGTTCTTTGGCTCCCTCCGAAGTCCTCCCAGTGTTGCTCGATCGCCACAGTTCTCTCTGAGTATCACTGACCTTCGGCTTAGCTTAGCATTCTTTCACACTTGATTCAGCTCGTGAGATAACGATGTAAACTTAACTTTGTGTCTTTACCATAATCAAAACACATGTTCGATTATCTGGTGCTCCTGCACCAACAATCTCCCCCTTTTTGATCTATGGCAAACCAACACAAAGTTAAGGGAAATTCAAAGCATAAAAATGAGTAAAGTAATGATAAACTCCCTTAAAAGAACTCCCCCTTGACCTAGGTGAGTTTTGAAAGAAATACTTTAATTTTTTTAAAAAATTTAAATTTTGTGGTCCCCCCTTAACTTCTCCCCCTTTTGCCATGAATCAAAAATAAGGTCGAGGGTTTATAAAAAATAAGGGGTTTAAAATTCATAATATTATAGCATGCATAAAAAAGTGAGTATGAGTCCAAGCATACGTCTCGAATTGATTAAGTAAATTGGTTCGAGGTATATCCCTCTGCACTAACAATAAGTTTTTGAAACTTAGCTTTTGATTTTCAAAATACTTATAAGCTAATTTTTAAGAATAACTTTAAAGATTTATATCCCTTAGGGTTAGTTTGCTCTCCCCCTTAATCAAGTATATGAGGTATAAGAGAGTTAGGGGGCGCTAAACTATGACCTAGAGGGTGCGTTTGATTGAGGGTTTTTGTTGATAACCTGGTTAGGTTATCAACAAAAACCTTGTTTGGTTTAGGTTATGAACAATTACTTGGTTATGAACAAAAACCTTTTTAGGGGGAATCGGAAAACCTTGGAGAACCAAAGTTTTTGTTGATTCCCGGGGTTAAGGAAATTTTTTTCCAATATTACCCCTAGCAATATATTAAATATCAATTTGTCAAAACTCAATCGATCGCCGTCATCGCTTGCCGTCATAGGTTGTAAATCATCGCCGCCCGTCGTCGGCGTCGTCGCCGGTATCATAAATCGTCGCCCGTTGTCGGTCGCCATCGATTGACCGATCGGCATTGTCGTCGCTGATCGGTCAACCACCGTCGTTGCCACCGGTCGGTCGACTGTCACCGTCGTCGGTCGGTCACCGCCGCCGTTGACCGCCGCCCCTCGCCGCCGCTGCCCGCCAGCCGACCAAGCATTGTCGTCGATCGATCGCTGCCGTCGTCATTAATATTTCCATTGTCGTCGTCGAATTGATTGAGCAAAAGATAAAGGATAATTTAGTAAAATGTTAAACTAAATTATATATTAAAATCTCCAACCAAACAATGTTTTTATCAAAGGTTATACTTTATTCCAAGGTTATGTTTTATTCCCTGGTAATCACATAACCAAGGTTATGTATGATTACTTGAAACAAACACACCCAGAGAGTTTTATAGTTAATATTAGTCGACAATAATTATTCGTTTAAGCGCAATGGTTGAAAAATAGAGGGCTTTTGAAAAAAGTTCCTTAATCATCTCGCCCATTATATGTCTCAGAATTTGTTCGTCTTATATATTTTGTTAGATGATTTAAACTTAATTAAAGCTAGTCAACCTTGGGTTAGATTCGGATTTAACCCTAAGCTCGTCAAGTAACCTTTTCAAGAAATTGGCTTCCAGATCGTGGCGAGGCACAGGGGTCTTCTTTGATCGAAACAACGACCACTTCCTTAGACAAAGCCAAGTTCAGGAAAATGATAACTTGAGTCACTTAAGACTACTTCCTGGTCTAACTAGTTTAGGATATGGTGAGGTAGCTTCAGCTAGTTCCACTTAGTCGAGTGCACCGAGCTAAATATGTCTTATCTAACTTGGACACACAGGACTTCATTTCCCTAGCGTACTATCATCTCGTCGCATCTTGATACTATATTGTCAAGAGTTGACTAACTACTTGTCCTATCTAGCCGTTCTAAAAAGTAAAATAAAAGTTTGATCATGTTGAGTTATCGGGTATATTATTTTGGTATTAGCTCCCCTGGATCATTGAACCAATATGGTCTATTTAAATAATGAACTTGATCCTAGGGAATCCAATACTTATTGGTTCTTATATGTGAGTTTAATAGAGTTTTAGGGACCTCGTTGATGACTACGATTTACAATAGACATATATGATCTATTCGTAGTCTTTGAACTAAACCCGAACCTGGCTCTGTTGTACACAACTCTCTGAGTTCCAAGAAGTCGATTAAGATTCTTGGACCCCATTGAGAACTTGTCCAACTGAGCCTCGAGCTCTTGGACTTGTCCTTTCAAGAGGGAGTTCTCTTCTTCGAGTTTCTCAACTCGAGTTGAGTCCTCCTCTCGAACTCGACTAGTCGAAGAGGTCAGAGTGGCCTCTTGCTTGAGGGTTTCAACCTCCTCAAGAAAGGACTCGACCCTAGACTCGGACTTAGTTAATTTCCTAGTTAGCATTTTAATTGTATGATAAAGCGTACTAATTAAAGAACGGCTAACCTTGACTTTCTCTTTCGGTCCGGCTTTGAGTCTCTTCTCAAAGTAGTCTTTGGGGTCGGAGTCGGAGTTGTAGTTGGATTCGTACTCGGCTTCAGACTCTGACTCGGACTCTTCTGATATTGCCATGTATGCTTTGCCGACACCTTCTTTTTCGTTGTCCCAAGTTGCACGAAAGGCTTTCTTTGCTCCCTTTTGCTTTGATTTGAATTGTCCTCTTTTTTGTTGGATCGATGTGGTTCGCTAGAGGGGGGGGGTGAATAGCGAAAAACCTTTTCTTTTTCTTTCGTTAAAACTCGAGAGATAATTAGTTAATTGCGGCGGAAATGTAAAAATAAAAAAAACAATCGACACAAGGGTTTTACTTGGTTCGTAGCCGAAGGCTACTACTCCAAGGCCCTAGTGGTCCTTGACCACGTACGGAGGGCAAAAGCACTAAAGGAACTCCTCCTCGTTAGAGGTAGGAGTTAATCGATACAAGAAGGAACCACAAAAACTTGAGGTAGAGGGACACTCCCCCTCTCCTCGTATACGATAAAAGCTCCGGAAATGTAAATGACAAGAAAAACTAATACCAACGTACAAGAATAATAAGAGTTAAACCTAGACGTCGGAATGGAAGGACTTCGTTGTCGGAGAGTTGCAGCGTAACGGAGACTTTTTGGAGGCTTAGAATTGTTGTTAAAACCCTAGGTTTGGCCCTCCTTTTATAGCCTTTGAGCCCCTTTTCGAGTGGGTCTTCAACCAATCACAAATGGACACCAAACCGCTTTGAGGTGGAGTGATAAGCCTTGACTCCTCGAATCTGATCATTGACCATCGATCGGTGATGGCCATCATTAATCGTGATCGATGGCATCGATCGATTGATGACCTTCTAGCGATCGGCCCGATACGCGGCGTGGAGTCCTCCAGTAGCGCATCGTGATGCTTCCGCAAGTCAAAGTTAGCTCAACAAAAACATACTTCTGACGGTCTTCGATCGTCCGATCTCGACCTAGACCACCTATGAGATGTCTTGGGTCGGATCTATGCTTAAGATCATCCCCGTAAAGAGGATACGACCTCACTTACGCTCACACACACGAGCTTACCTCGATACTTACGTGTTGCTTTTGCTTCCGGCCTTCCACTCGATTCCATCGGCTCCCTCCAAAATCACTCGAGTGTCGCCCGACCACCGCGGCTTCCTCCGGGTGTCGCTAGCCTTCAGCTCCAGCTATAGCAATCTTCTGCACACTTGATTCAGCTCGTGAGATAACGACATGAGCTTAACTTTGTATCGTTTGCTATAATCAAAACTCAGGTTCGACTTAGGTGCCTGCTGCACCAACATTTTTGTTCTTTGATAGCTCCCTTTCTTTTCGAACAATCCTCCACACCATGTTCAATATTACAACCTCCTCTTCGGATTCAGACTCGGATTCGCTTTCATGTTCGAATTCATCTTCTTGCTCGGGAGGTGGCTTGCTCTTTCCTTTTCTTCTTTGACCTACAAGTAAGGCAACTCATTTCTCAGCCCGTACCACATTAGTTTGCTCATAAAGTTCGAATTCTGAAAATAATTCATCTAGTCTAATTTTATAGAGATCCTTAGAAACCTTGTAGGCATCGACCATGGATGCCCACAAGGTAGTCCTAGGAAAAGCATTTAAAGCGTACCTTATAAGGTCTCGATTTTTGACCTTTTGTCCAATGGAGTGCAGGATATTTACAATGTCTTGAATACAGGCGTGTAGTTGAGTTGTCATCTCGGGTTCCTCCATCTTAAGATTATACAATTTATTAAATAAAAGATCTCGCTTACACACCTTCGCGTCGTCGGTTCCTTCGTATAGTTCTACGAGTTTGTTCCATAGATCTTTCGCACTTATGAAGGGGTCGATGTGGTTTAGCTCCTCTTTGGACAAGCCACATTGAAGGATTTTGGGTCGCCTTGGTGTCAGCTTCCACTTGTCTTTTCATGGCATTCGTCCTTTGATCGTAATCCAATGATTCACCAACTTCATTAGTAGGAAGTGTGAACCCGATTTAGATTACAATCCACATCTCAATTTGGGTTTTTAGCAATCACTCCATTCGACCCTTCTAGTAACGGAAGTCGTCTCCGTTGTAAAATGGAGGTCAAACGGTGCTAAACCCTTCGAGATGGGTCATTTAGAAGAAAAGAAAAAACCTCACAAACACAAAAACAAAAGAAAGTACCAAGACTCTCGTCTTGGATTAGTAGTGTGGGAGATAGGAATTTAATGAAATGAAAAAAGCCACGAATCAAAAAACTAATGCAAAAAGAAACTTAATCAAGATGCTAGATCAGTGGTTACACCAAATCGTAGCGCCCCCATCTCTGATACCACTTGTTGGATCGATATGAGCGCTAGAGGGGGGTGAATAGCGCACGACAATCTTTTTCTTTTTCGTTCGATATAAAACACAAGTAAGAGTAAATGCACAGCGAAAAATAAATGAACACAATTTATTTTACTTGGTTCACAACCTTCGGCTGCTAATCCAAGGCCTTTACGATTCGAGATCGTGTACGGAGGGCAAATCACTAAAGATCTCCTCCTCGTTGGAGGTAGGAGATAACGGATACAAGGAAATACAAAAAGTTCGAGGATGAGGCAACATGCGTACCTCACCTCGTTTACGATAAAGCTAGGAAAGAAGTAGAGTAAATTAAATAACAACTCTATAAGACATATACCAATGACTAAAGAAAGTGAAGGACAAGCTTGTGTCGTTGTCGTTTCGGTAGCGCTTCGGCATCGTAGAGTTGTCGGAGAGTCGAGGCATTGCGGGAGCACTTTGGAAGCTTTGGAATGATAGAAATGGGGTGGAGAACCCCTTCTTTTATAGCCTTAAGAAACCCTAAACGTTCAAATCAGGTTTCATGAGATGATGCCACCTAGCCCTTGAGAAATTGTGATAAGTTTTGACTCTTCTCGAAGCTGATATTTGACCAACAGTCAACTACTAGTCTTACCAGTCGAACTGATGCCTAGCAGTCGACTGCTACAAGCCATCAGTCGACTAGGGTTTTCTATTACAATAGAAAGTTAGCTTAAAAATAAGTGATTTCAACGGCCACCAACCGTCCGATCTCGACATAGACCTTCCATGGGATGTCTTAGTCGGATCGTCACCTAAGGACGTCCCCGTATAGAGGACTCGACCTTGCATCACTCACTCACACGAGCTTACCTCAAGCTTTACCTTTGTCATAGCTTTGCTTCTGATCTCCACCTGAGTTCTTCGGCTCTGTTCAAAGTCCTCCCGGTGTCGCCCAACCACCACAGTTCCCTCTGGGTGTCGCTGAACTTCGTCTTAGCTTAGCATTCTTGCACATTTGATTCAGCTCGTGAGATAACGATATAAACTTAACTTTGTGTCTTTGCCATAATCAAAACACAGGTTCGATTAGTGCCCCTACACCAATAGATTCAATTAAGACTTCCAATGGAAGGTCTAGGTCGAGATCGGACGGTAAGAAACCGTTGCATTTACCATTTTTCGTGCTAACCTCTTACTGTAGGGGAGTGGCCAGGCTAGCAGTCGATTGCTATCTATTGGCAGTCGACTGCTGCAAATCAGTAGACTGATGGCGACGAATCAACCTTTTGTGCTAGGTCAAAAAGGATAACGTTTGACGTCGCCACTTCTCGATAAGATAAGGTGTCACCTCGTGATAAGTTTCAAAAGTTAAGGATCTACATCTAGACTTATTCCAAGGCACAAGTCTATAAAAGGAGGGGAGAACTCCAACCTAAAGATCATCAATCTTATTCTCAAGTGCTCCTACAACGCTAAAGCTTTAATGTCGTCATAACGCCGACGCAACACCAAGTTTACAACTCCTTCATCGGCAGCAGTAAGTTTGTTTCTATTTAGTTATTGTTTTCATAGTTTTAATCATAACGAGGTGAGGTAAGCATGTTGCCTCATCCTCATGATTCCAGTTTTTGTGATTGTTGTCTCCTACCTCCAACGAGGAGGAAACTCTATAGTTGATTGCCCCTTCATACGCGATCAAGGATCACGATGCCTTGGATTAGAAACCGTTGGATTGTGAACCAAGTAAAAACAAACTTGTGTTATTTATTTTTTCGCTGTGCATCTCTATGTTTTAATCGAACGGACGAAACATTTTACGCTCGCTATTCACCCTCCCCCCCCTCTAGCGACGCTTTCGATCCAACATGAACAACTTCCTCCATTAACTCATAATCAGCAAACCAATAATGGCCTAGCTATAGATCTAGCATCACATCAACAATTCAAATCAGAACTTACCTAGCTTATCCTCACTCGCACAGCTTCCTGCTCAAACTTCAGGATCCCACATATCAATCCCATGGTTGAAATCAAAAGCAAATAATCCCAAATAGCAACCTTCACAAGTAACCTGCTGTAATAATTTCACCATCAAAATAAATGGCAAAATCAATCCCCAAGCACAACACCTAAATTACAGCTTTCCTATATTGCATGTAAATCCACCATTAATACCATTACCACTATGACAAAACAAAATTTGATTGCAACAACCGTAACCCATACAAATTTACTTACCAAGAATCCAAGATCGCAGCTAGGTGAAGAGAAAATAAGCCACCCAATGGCCGATTCACAGCTTCAAATCCATAAGTCTATCATTGAGCTACAAGGGTAGCATTCATCCACCTCAATCAAACCAACTGCACACAAATCCCAATGCCAATACCTCATCATGCCTGAAATCACAATAGTCTCATGATCCACATCAAGAAAATCTGATACGCACCGAGTAGTTGAACTTAATGATTTATTCATTCGTACCAAGAAAATAATGGTGGCAGGGTCAATGATGGCACCGGAACATAGGCAATCGGTGGTAGGCAATGGTGATCGAGTGCCTTTCCGATGACGACCAGGTTGCAACTAATTCCAAAGCTTGGCACAAGCTGGTGATAGTGGCTATGATGGCAGAGATAGATCGCTAAGGCAAAGGCCAACCGGTGGAAACACACGAACGTGTGAGAGGGTAGACGACGACCTGCACGCGATCATTCCTAATGGCAGCTGATCTGAAGTAGCAACCAACTAGGGCATCGCGTGATCTAGCTCAGTCGACGGTGAAGGGGAAGCGACCACAAATGAAAGAGAAGTAGGCATCGGAGGAAATGGAGCGGCAACTCCGTCGCGGCTAAGCTTGTGGCGAGGGAACAACAATGATCATGAGAGGGTGATTAAAACAATGACCAGGATCGAGACTGAGATGAGAAAGAGATCAGGATGGAAGAAAGGCGGTGACGAAATGGAAGGAGCTATCGATCGGGGAAGAGAAAGAGGAGTTGCAGCGAAAGAAAGAAATCGGGAGAAGAAGAAACGCGGCGGTGAGGAGAAAATAAGAGTAAGGAAAATGAAACCTAACTTTGGTTTCGTTAATTAAACCTTACCTTAATTACAGTCATTAATGCCTCCCTTACCTTAATTGATAATCCAAAAGGACTTTAATAAAACCTATTTGATTTATTCCTATAAAATATCATAAAAATTCTATTTTAAATTCAGAAATATTTCTTAAAATTTCTGAAAAATCCTATAAGGTAATTTCGTAATTAACCAAGGTATTTTATTTTTATTTTATTTTTTGATATCTCACGGACTGGTTCTTTGGCAGTCGATTGGTAGCCATAGGCAATCGACTGGATGCAAAAATTTTATGACGAAAAATATATTTTTCGTCGTCAAATCTGCGAAGAAAAAAATATTTTCATCACCAAATATGATTTTTCCACATCATGGGTTTAGCGTGTGTTTTTTTAGATTTAGCGACAAAATTTTTATTCATCATAGATTTAGCGACGAAACATATTTTTTGTCACAAATTTAGCAACAAAAATATTATTCGTCATAGATTTGGCGATAAAAAATATTTTCATTGTAAAATTTGGTAATGTGTATTTATCAGAATTTGTGACAAAAATATTTTCGTCACTAAATCCATGATGGATATATTTTTCATGGCAGATATTTGCTATGAAAACTAAGTTTGGTCACAAATCCCTACGACAAAAAATTATTTCGTCGTAAATATTTACAAAGAAAATTGGTTATGTTTATGTTATCTCTAAATGCTAATTGACTTGTTACATTTAATATTATTTGTATTAAGTTTCTTATGTACGATGAATGATTTATTATTTTTTATTATATGTTGTGTTGATTTATTATTGAATTATTTTGAATGGTTAGATGTTTATGAAGTATGATGTGTAAATTATTTTAGAAGGTTAGCTGTTAAATTTTTATTGAATAGAAACAATGGGTTCTATCATGGATTTTTTTTTTATTTTCCAAATTTTGCGACGAAAAAAATTTTTCGTCATAGATTTGGCGACGAAAAATTTTTTGTTGCAAAATTTGTGTCGCTAGTCGACTACCTATAACCTATGGCCACTAGTCGATTGCCAAAGAACTAATCAACTGGTCAGTCGACTAAAAAATATTCTTTGGCCTACTATAGTAGCACCAATCAACTAATCTCTTCCACCAGTTGACTGTTATATTGCATCCTCTCCAACGATTAAGTATCAGTCGAGTAATACTCAGTCAGTGGAGAGTACACAATCCAGTAATCGACTAACCAAGTGGGAGTATTTTTGAGTCGATTGGTGGTACTATACCAGTTCATAGAATATTTTTGAGTCGATTAACCAATCGATTGGTCCTTTGGCAGTCGACTAACAACATAGATTTTGCAATGAAAATATATTTTTATCACCAAATTTGATTATTCCACACCGTGAGTTCAACGTGTATTTTTTCGAATATGGCGATGAAATTTTTATTCATTATAGATTTGGCGATAAAACATATTTTTCGTCGTAGATTTAGCGAAAAAATATTGTTCATCACAGATTTAGCGACGAAAAATATTTTCATTGCAAAATTCGGTAACATGTATTTATCAAAATTTATGATGAAAATATTTTTCGTCACTAAATCCGCGATGAATGTATTTTTCGTGGCAGATATTTCCGCTGAAAACTAATTTTGGTTGCAAATATCTGCAATGAAAAATTATTTCATTATAGACATTTGCAATGAAAATTGATTTTCGTTGCAAATATCTAAAACGAATTTATATTCATTGAAAATTTAGTCGCTAGTTTACAATAAATTTTGTGATGAAATATTTATTCATTGCAAAAATTGCAATGAATTTCTATTTTTCGTCGCAAAATTTTGCTGCGACTTATTTGCAACGAAAACTTTTTTGTTGTAAATTTCGTTGTAAATTTTTTTTGCAATGAATTTATATCTAAAATTCATTGTAAAATTCGTTGCAAAATTACAATATTTTTGAAATGGGATATAACAGAAACTATAAGCAAACCACACTGCCATGTTCTATCTCATGGGCAATCAAGGAAGATAAAGTATCACTAACCTAATTAATAAGGTATGACAAAGAATGTGTATATACAATTAATCAAGATCCTATACATAACAAGCACTAACTGCGGACAACAACATGCAACCATAAACGGATCTCATGAGCAATTAGAGTGTAAAGATTATCACTGTCTATAGGTAACAATAGAGTTCCATGAATGGATCTCATGAGCAGACAGTAGGTGTAGATAAAATATCACTAACCAAATCAATGAAGTATAACAAAGAATATGTAATATATGTTAGGATCGCTAGTACGTTAGAGGGGGAGGGAGGGTTAATTGCATTGTTGGATTTCTTCGATTGCATTCACGTTTGCTTGTTTCTACAAAATGTTAGTAATGGTAACAATGGACAAATAAAACAAATCGGACACACAAATACAACATGCAGATTTTATGTGGTTTGGAACCTATGGTTCCTACTCCACGATCGAGCTAGTGATCTACCTTCACTAATTAAAACTCTCTCTTTCTCGGTAACAACCCGGAGGTGAAGAAACCTCTTACAATATGAGCTTACAATAATAAGAAAACAAAATACAATACAAGGTGAAAAACAAAATGCAAAGAAAACATTACAACACTGGACTTTTGATCGCTTGTAGATTTGGTTGTTGTGGAATGCTTTGAAGATCTGGAATTGCACCTGCACTTCCTCTTCAAATCCCCAAAGAATCGCTCTGAAATCCTCTTCAAGATCCCCTTCTTATAGGCCTCTCATCAAGCTAATTTCTGACTGTTACCACTCAATGGTAACTTTGCCAGTCGAGGCCAATTGAGGTGTCACCACGACTAAGCCCTAGTCGAGGCGCTGGTCGAGTGTGCCTTGCTTCTGACATGTCACTGTCAAGCCTCCAGTCAATTGCTCTACCATAGCAATCAACTGCTTGTCGGAGCTACTGTTTCTCACTTCGGTCGACTACCCTTCAGATCTCCCGAGCACTTACCAGTCAATTATTCTTCTATAGCAGTCAATTGTCAAGCACCTAACTCGTTTACTGACTCACCAAGTGTCAAGCACTTAGTCTGAGTCTCAAGCTGCATGCGGCCAGTCAACTGCATCTGTACATCAGTCGATTGTCAAGCACCATGACTGTTTCCTGAGTCGCATAGTGTCAAGCATCCAGTCTGAAATTCGAGCCTCACAGTGGGAGTCGGCCACAATGGACCAATCGACTGAGCAAATCCCCCAGCTAACTGTTAAACCTCAGAATCGAGGTTTAACACTTGAAGTATGATTCCTTCATACTTGGTATTTACCCTTAGTCTAAACCTAAGTCTTCAAGCCACTTCCATCAGTGTCACACTGTCATGCCCCGAGAGTATACCGTGTCGAAAAGCAAACGGACGGCATCTCCCCTGTACATGGCAACATATCGGGTTAATACAAGGCCCATAGGCCCACAACAATAATATAATATAAAGATATCAACATACCAAACACAGCGGAAACATACTAACAGATAAAACAAGATACAAAGACCCAACTGTGCACTCCGGAGTGACTTGACATGACAAGAATCATAATAGAAACCACATCAAGGCCAAATACATACAACACATCCATATATCACAAATACGAAAATGATATAAGATAAAACCCAAAACATCAATCCATAAGAATACAACAAATTATAGTAAACATCCATCCGTTCGGTGTGAGATGGGATCAGCTGGCGGAGCTCCGAACGTCCAAGGAATCTTCTACCTGTTACCTGGGCGACAGGAAACCCAGGGTCCGGGGTGGTGAGTATAAACTCAGGGGTAATATGTAGAAAGTGCATGAACAACATATAGGATAACGAGATCTACAAGTATACATGTGAAGATCTACAGGTATACAGCATGAGTCCGATAGACCTACAGTCCTATCCAAATCTAATATCAAGTCACCATAGTATAGTCATACTCAATGTATATACTAAACTAATCAACTGAACATGAAGTAATGTACCAACGTACCTGATGGTCTGCAACACCATAAGCTATATCATCCTGAACAGATATACAATAACAAAACCCATATAACGTACAAAGTCAATCCCATACCTGACCAACACTCATACATATGAACAGTATATAATCACATGTAATAACATCCCGGTCCATACCATACTATGACATGACGCTACACAAATGCATACAACGATCTGGACCAACACATATATCATGCTCAACACCCAGCAGTATATAATAAGCAAATGGAATGTATCATGATGTACAAACATATGCAGCAATCATAGCTCAATCAAATGCAGCATCTCACAGGCATATGTAAAACATATATCAAATACATGCATATATATATATATATATATATATATATATATATATATATATATATATATATATATATATATATATATATATCAGCAATGCATATGCATGGCCATGTCTGCGGACCCATCCAACCACGACCCCAGTATGGCTCGGGTGGCACGGCATGACGACTAGCCCGACTCCAGCTGCCACTACTCTCGAGTGACCGAGTAGGGTAGTATGAATGAGTAGCATATAAGCGTAAAAAGATAACAACTCCACGGGGATCCCTGCTGCTGGCCGCTCCATCATTACCCATGAGTAGACGAGCTCCACACACAGGACAACCGCACGTCACACAACTATCATCTATAGTGGGCGAGTGTTAACACCACTCTGCACAGTGGCCAGGTGCGCATCTCCAGCTACCACCGTCTATAGTGGCCGAGTGTGGCACATCCAATGCTCTGCCCTCAACCCTGCTACCACTACCCCGAGTGGCCGGGGAGGCAGGATGACTGACGACCCGTCTCAACCACAAGGGAGACCCTAGTCGACAACATGCATGCAAATGTAATAATGCATAGCTCCATATACGTATCCTCACAACACTCCCTATCCCATGGGGAGTCTTGGTCAATCAAAAGTCAACTATGCAAGGACTACAATCCACAAGACTCTCTCTATCGCACAAAGAGTCATACACATCTGACAGTCAACCACGCTAAGACCTCTAGTCAGTAGCGAGATACTATCGATAATCCATATAACTATACATAGATACACGATCCATAATGGATATACCATCACGCTAGGACCTCTAGTCCTTAGCCACATACTGACCACCACACACTTGTCTATGCACAGACAACTAGATCCACCATAGATGCGCAACTAATAAGTATACGATATAACAATCGACTCCATAATCTAATCCATCACCTAACCCTAGTGATGTAACACAGTAACCCAATCTGAGGTCACAAAGATAACCCTAACCATCTGTACTTATTGAACATCCATCAACTAACACATAATAGGATTTTTAGTTCCTATCCGTGCTAGATAATCAATGAAGTAACAGCAATATATCTCAAAGGTCAAAGCAGTACAAGCATATGATTAAATAAGAGTGCATATAAGATCAAAGTAATTGCATAAGTTAAAATTCATGCACCAGATTCAGATCAAAAACTACCTGACCAGGATAGATATTACCCACCTGATAGGAAGCTCGAATAATCCTCACGGTCGTGGACCTGCTTCGTATCCCAAACCTGCACATAATAGCAATAATGATTAAGTACAAGTATCCAACAAACGTAGGAACTAAACACTACATCGTTCCTATACTCGCATCCTTTCCTCACCTACGAGTTATAACCTCGAACACACACCACTCGTAACCCTAAACCTATCATCTCCAAAATCCAAACCAAATCTCAATACTTCATCATTCATAGCTCTACTGATCATTGAATCAATCACAGCAACCCAAAACAAATCTATATCAACTTAACATCAAACTAATCACATATACAAGTTGTTCACCGCTCCATCCACAGCTTCAATCAACCCATAACCAAACCAATTCCCAACTCAACTCAAACTCATCATTCATAGCTTCACAACAGAGCACATACAGCCCATCCCACATTGCAATCGCTCTAACAAACTATGCAGAAAATAGCAATCTGACTGAACCATAGATCAATCCAAATCTTACCTCAACCTCGATCCACCAACACAGCAAAATCAACACGAATCCCCCAACTCTGCTCCTCAACTCACAACCACATAACCTTCGATCGTCGGTGCCAAGCTCTATCAGAAGCTGGTTGTTTGTGAAGATCACGGAACAACAGTCCGCGAACAGAGGAGAAGAATACACCACTGATCCAAAATAAACACAACCTAACAATCAAGCCAAAATTAAGAACTCTTCTAGGTAAAGAATCAATTCCGACGATGCTCACCTGCCGGGACAACCACGTCGATCTGAGTCCCCACAATTGATCTAAGCTACAGTGATGCCTGAAGAAAGAAGACAACCAAACTGACCACAATACGGATCTAACCAATCAGTGATAAAGCAAATCGCCTGATCAACAAGCTACTCCGGCGATGATAACCCGAGCAGATCACCATCGGACAGAATAGAGGGGCCAGAGGAGATGTGATAGTGAAGACATCGTCGAGTTGACCTCAAGAACAACTAATCGACGCCGAGGCAGCAATGGAAACAGCCGATCAAGCTCGTGATCAAAACGACCGGTGATAACAAGGAAAAGAGGAAATCGTGAGATCAAAATTTGGGGAGAAGCCAATCACGATCGGGTTCAGCGGGGGCGTCAATGGAGAGCTCCGACGAGGCTGGCGACCAACGAGTCGAACTCAGGTGGTGGCGGAGGGGCTGTGTTCGTAGAAAGGAGATGATCGGCGATGAGGAAAGGGAAATCGAGCAAAGAAACGCGGAGAAGGGCATTGAGGAAATAAATCGGGATTGGGGATTTGATTAAAGGCCAAAACTATTTATATAGATAATTAAAAGGTTTAATTAATTAAATCTCAATCAATCCCATTAATCCAATGATCCCTAATAGATTTTAAACCCAGACCACTATTTAAGAAATTAATCTGATTTTTTTTTCCGAATCTTACATTCTCCCCCACTAATAAAAATTTGGTCCCCAAATTTCTGACTCATGTACGAGTGCGAGATGTCACAACAATCATCTCAAGTATCCGGAGAAAAGCCACACACCTCAAGTGACTAAGTGGGGTACTGAGCTCGAATATTATATTCTAGCTCTTATATACACTCTCAACCAACCCATTACAAGGTAAATAACTATACCAGAGTGGAGCTCTATAACCGTGACCTGTGGGAGACTTTTCTAGATCCATAAGGTAAATCATGAATCACTATCAGAAATGATACTCAAGGATACTCCATGGATATAATTCCATCAAGCGATCCAAAGAAATCCACCTTATGGCTCAGAAGAAAATGAGCTGACCCAGCTAATCGATTATCGATTACCCAAATCCTATCAAGTCCTTTCCGAATTCTAGCTAATCTCCCAACACAATCCAACGTACTAGGCTCCCACTTCCATCTCGATACGTAACCCTATAGCAGCTACACAGTAGCTAGACAAAACTATATAAGCACTTCCGCTCCATACATTTACAATCAAAATAATAACTGCTTATCTCACAGTTCCTCAACTGACGTGGCCATAGGACACGTCTCATACAACTGCATCGGAATCACTCCAATCCCTGAAATAATGCATCTACGTACAATACCCTTCCATCCATATCGAACGGATTAACTAACACTGACACAAAAGTCAGCCGCCTTCTAGGCCTTGAAACCTAGCTTCCCAAGCTTCCGACCAAGTGATTTCCATCACCTTCTTGGTCTAACAAATCATCTAAGAAGGCAATAACTAACGGGTCCAGTCGCTTCATGAACGACTAAATCGTTAATAAGTCTAACGATATTATCAACAACTTTTAAAATTCATACCAAGTATGAAATATCACTTTCCACACACCTATACCCCTTTTTACTCTGAGTTGATGATAGCTCAATCATCACACCATCAATGATAATTGTATGACACTAAGTCATTACAATATCAACACTCCAATTATAAATCAACCCTAGAGTATACACCGGTATCCTTTCGATAATCGAAATCCACAACGAAGGATATTCATTCTCAACTACTGCATTCCAACCATCGATAATCGATGCATAACCTCAAAGGTATGTCTCTCTTTTAACAAAGAGTTCCGAGTCTTCTCAAGAAGAAACACTAGGAAAGATAAATCTCCTATCAAATACCTCATATAATCGCAACTTACGTTCTTCTAATTCCCACAGTGTTTAACAACACTGATACCAATAAAATCATCTCCCGGTATGAGGTCTCCAATATCGGAATTATTCCCGAAATCACCCCCAATTGCATATTCCACTTGCCCATGCAGTGACCAGCCCGGGAGTTTATCCGAAACTACATCCGAATACTCTCCGATTATACGTACATCCGAGAGTCCTAGTGTACCAACACTCCAACAATCTAACTATCCGTAAGGATATGTCTATAGTAGAGGTATGTCTAGCAAAGGATAAGGGTATCCCTTGACTTCTTGGTTATTAATCAACATCTCACCTGATGGTAGATAACAATCACCAACCCACAAGTCGATAGGAACCCTTCAAATCCTGTCCAAGAATATTCTAGACCTAACTACCTGTAACTTACCAGTATCTCTCAATATATCCGCAAATAGGGTAACCTAAAGTAATACCCCGAAAGACCAATTCTTCGGTCTACTATATCTCTTCTCGAGTAATCATGTAAACTCACCCAACATCTGTTCTGGACGGCTGAGCTTCTGTAGCTGCAAAAGTATACCATGAAGGACCTGAGATCAACTGCTGAACTGAGATACAAACTGCAATAACTACAATGGAGATGGTAAAGACTATTGTACTGGAAAAAGGGTACACATCCGGCTGTAAAATACTGAAGAACTATCAACATCGTAGCACGCTCTAACTCTGTGAAAGGTATAGCTGCAACTGAAGAATACCACATATATACGACCATCATCGAATACACTCTCTTCTATACAAAGCATAATCATGCTTGGAAAGGTAACAGTTGCTGTCGTCTGGAGAGGTAACAGTTGTTGTATGAATGTCTGAGTCTTTTGAGATGTCCTCTGCTGATAGTGCTGAGTAACTCGCTTCTCTTGGCTAGAAGTATCAAAGAGCTCCAACTATATCTGAGGTAGTAGATCGCTGCTGGGGTGATAATCCACTCTTCTGTGATGATCTCGGCTTTCGAGGTTGTGGATCATCTTCTCGAAAGCTTCATGTAGAATATTTGAGGCCACTAGAGGGGGGGTGAATAGCGTCGCGCTCGTTCGATAATGGAATTCGTTGCGTTTGTCTCTACAATTTCGTTAGCGCAGCGAAAATAGAAAACTAATAATGATAACGAAATATACAACACGCAAACATAAATATTTAACATGGTACAGAATCGAACGGTTCCTACTCCACGGATTGGGTTCGTACGAACCCTAGCGATGCATATCACACACCACTATGATAAACACTCCTTCTCGACACAAGTCGGAGGCGGAGAAACCCCTTACAAGCGATCTTACAATAGTAAGAAACAAAAACAAGCAATTACAACAATTAATATAAAAGACAAGTAAAGAAAAACTTTACAACACTTGCTTTTGATTGCTTGAATGCTTGGTTGTTTGATTAGCACTTGGAGACCTGATTTGCAGCAACAAATTGCCCCTAAAGCTCTCAAAAACTGGATCCATTTTTCTCCATCACGAGCTCCTTTTATAGCTTCAACCTGTGCTGGAAAATGTCGATCAGTCGACTGCTCGGGACCATCAGTCGACTGATCACACTATTGCTGTGAGACAACGATGTAATCCACGCTGGAAAAATTCAACGGCTAGGACATCAGTCTACTGATCATACACATCAGTCGACTAATGAAGCATCACTCGACTGCTCATCCCAGCGGTCAAGTGAGACCCCATTCTGTGCCCTAAAATTCGAGCATCAGTCGACTGATCACAAGATCAGTTATTGCTTCAATCATGATCGATCATTTGCTCATGGCATCGCTAGGCAATTCCGCGATCAAACCCTAATTGACTATGTCGACCGCCACATGGCATCGATCGGCACACCTCAAACATGAGGTTTTAGCCCAAGTATGGTGCCCCCATACTTGCTAGACCACCCTTAGCCTAGACCTAAGCCTTCTAGCCACCTCCATCAGCCTTACGCCTCTCGGATCCCTCCAAATCATCCATGACTTGTTCATCCATCGTGCTAGCCTTCAGGTGCTTCCATCGGCTATGTCATGCTAACGGTGTCTACACCACCAAGGCACATTGGACTTACACCGCCAAGACTCCCGCTTGAACTTTATGCCGCCAATATCAAGCCCCTTGGACTTCTCAAATGCCATGACTCAAGCTTGGACTTTCCCTTGCCAACCCATGTTGGACTTTCCATGCCAAGACTCATGACTTGGACTTTCCATAACCACATGGTCAACCCTAGTCAACCATCAAAGTCTCCCTCGAGTCAAACTCGAGTCCAGTTAACATAACCCGGGTTGATTGTATAAACAATCTTCCCAAAATATCAACAGACATTAATGTCAAACATCAATGTCAACTTGCTTTGTCAAACATCAAAACATCTCTCGAGTCAAACTCGAGTCTGGTCAATCGTGACCTGGGCCGATTGCACCAACAATCTCCCCCTTTTTGATGTTTGATAAAACAAACCTTGAGTTAGGCCCCTAACTCAAATTCCCTTACCAATTTTCCAAATTGGTAATTTAATGTTCTCCCCCTTTTTGACATACATCAAAAAGGTTATCTCTCCAAGGAGGTCAATGTCTCATGTCCCAATGAGATCTTACAATCTCTCCCTTTGTCCAAAAATACCTAGGATGCCTACCATCTTCCTAGTGATAAGTCCCATATCACTCAAGAGAGACAATCCTATATGCTCTCCCAATTTCCAAATTGGGTCTCTCAAAATTTCATTTTCCTCCTCATGAGGAAAAAAAAATACCACCCATCATCCCATGATGGACCTCCCCCTAAAGGCTTGCTCCCCCTTAACCATTGCACCAACAATGTCTTTGGGAAGTCCCTAAGCCAATAGGAACTCTAAACCATCAAAGATAAGATTAGAAATTCAACATTGACCTTTCCAACACCTTAAATTTGATACAAACCCTAAACATCTCTCCAAATCCATATCCAATGGATTTTCACCCTTTATAATGCCTCCCAAAGCATATCCTAGGGTTAGGAGTGATTAGGGACCTTAACTGTAGCTGAAACCGGGCTAAACAAACCTAGTTTTCCCGAAATCAGCATTGGCAGTCGACTCTGTCAGCTACCAGTCGACTGATGTGCCCATAAGTCGACTGGCACCGAGCAACAATCGAGTGATACAATGCTGCTAGTCGAGTTGAGGCGCTGCCCATCAGTCGACTGCCCTGTAGAGGCAGTCGATTGATAACTGAAAACCTGATTTTCAATTATCAGACTCGATTTTTGGAAATTCATAAGTAATTCTACGTATATCGAAAAATCACGAAATTTGATATATATATTACTTATCACACATACAATTGGTGAAAAAATTTAGAAAAATATTTTAACCATTGAAATAGGAAATTGGTACAAAGTTCAAAAACTGTTAAAACTTTAAAGTTTTTGATCTACTTTGTATCAACTTCTACAATGATGATGGCTATCAAAAGATAGACTTCACCAAGGTTTTCTAAAGTGATTTTAAAATATTTTTGAAAACCTATTTTGAACCATGATTTATTGGCTAAATATACATAACTTGTATATTAGCTTTCCTCATAATTCTTAGTGATGATTGAAATAAGTTAAGTTCATCTAGATGCACTATCTATGCACCTTGAACCTAACTTATTATCCTAACATCTCACATGTTATCTAAGGTGTATACACACACATACATGTCAATTTAAATGTGAGATGTGGGATTAGGATTATTATGGCCTCATGCATTTTCTAGGCAACCCTACTTGATTCCCTTATAAATGGGACTCCAAGTCATGCCAATTTTTTTTTAAATCAATTTTAATCAAAAATAAATGCATGAATGATCATGGCATAAATGATAACAATAATAGTGCATGGCCAATAATCATGATGTCATGGCATATGATATAATCTAAAAACAAACATGACATCTAAAATAATCCTAAACAATGGCATGACATGTTATATGATAAGATGAAATTTCATGTCATGATATGGCAATTTTCCATAAACCAATACAATAATACAAGCACATAATCAGACACAAATGATCTTTATAAATAGAAATTTCATTCAATTTAAGAAAGCTTCAATTTTTACATCCAAAATAGAGATTTGAGATGCTCAATCTCACTACAAAAATTAAAAACAAAAATCCTAACATCCTCTAGCTCTAATCATCTGCAGAAGGTGGAGGTGGAGGTGGAGGTGGAGGAGGTTGCTGGCTCAAAGTCCAGGCTCGCATCATCTCATACATATCGAGCTGACGCTGCTCGATATGGCTCTGTGACTCCTGAATGCGAATGTAGCGCTCCTCCATCCGACTGAGATGCTCGCCCATAGAGGATTTCCCCACTAAAAGCTCTCGAGAGAGTCAGTCTCTGGTAGTCAATCGCCTCCACCGCCCAAACCGATCTGATGGACCCGCTGTTGATGCATCTGGTCCTCCTCATCAGCAGCATCTAGATCCTCATAGTCCTCTGTAGCCTCTCTAGGCACCAGAGGTGGCTCCCCACGTGCCCTGGGCGGAGGTCAATGTGCCAACTCCATCTGCCCACGTCCCATCCACAGCTTCGCCAACGAGAAGTTACGAACTGATATGTAGTCGTACACCTCAGATAGCGCCCTCAGCGATCCCCTGTTAATGTTTATGCCTATAGACTCTAACCATGCAGTGATGATGTGGCCAAAAGGCATATGCACTTTCCCCTGCACAGGGGATATGAAATGTACAATGCAATGAAACATGTTCAATGCAATGTTTATGTCTAGTCTATGACGCATGGCGTATAAGAGAAAGAGATAGGGAGGCCGAATCTTGGCCAGACCCTGAGTCACAATCGGAAGAAAACACCCAACAATGACTTTGTAGAGTACATTGTCAGGTGCAGATAGCTCAGTAATAGGAAATAAGTTCTGAGCTGGTGGGCGAGGATGGTGAAAGACATGCCCATGCATAGAATCCAAAGAGATGTGATCAAAGGGCTCAGGTAAAGGGGCATCGAAGGTAGGGTAGAAAATGAAGGTGTCAGCCGATGGCTTACATTCAAGAAACTTTTGCAATATCGCAGGAGTGAACTCTAAGTCGCATTTTGCAACGTGGGTAGTGTAGGTAGGGCCATCGTCTACCTTCTTTAAGTTCTGATAGAACTCCTTAAGGAGATCATCATTGATGGCATGTGTGCATAATACTATTTTCATAAGATGATAATATGAAAATATTTCCATGACGTCACTACAGTAACGTGTAAAGAAATCCCTATCAATGTACCTAACCAACATGGTTTGGTACAACCGTGATTCAACCTCGGGTGGGTCATTTCTACGGGATCGCCTATAAGAATGTAATGCAATGACATGAAATGCAAAGGCATCAATGTACGATTAGATCATAATAAATTATAATGGAAAATTTAGGGTTTTAGAGGAGTAAGAAAGTTATACTTTGGCGCCATTTAGGATGATGATGAGAGAATACTCAGATATCGCCGAAAAGATCGCCGGAGCAGTGGATCGCCGGAACCCTAATCGAAGAGGAAAAAAATCGCTGGAAATGAGTGGATTAGGGTTGTGAGATGAGTAAAAATGTGAGTGGAAGAGTTTGGCTGTCAAACCTAGGACTTAGGTGGCCGGCGCGGTCGAAAAATCTCGTCGGAGAAGGAAGCGGCGATCGGAGAGAAGGAAGAAGCGAGAGATCGACGCGTGAAGACGCCGAACCCTAGCGGTTCGGTGTTATAAAATCACGCCTCTAGTCGACTGATGTGCAACATCAGTCGACTGATTGTGGCTTATAAGTGGTTTTACTGAATCGACAGTCGACTGCGCCGGCTCAACAATTGATCACGATCATTACGTATCATGCTACGATAACATCGATCGATGTTGGTCATCGATCGGGATCGATCACCACTCGATTGCTCGGCGAGCACTCGGTGATGATCCTCTACCTCGATGAAGCAGTACCATCGATCGATGTACAAAACAATCGAGTCCACGAAACAACACTTTCGCTATAGCGCGTCGTATCGTGCTACTGATATGATCGATCAGTGATCTACGATTTCGATTCAAAATCTCGATTTCTTTATCCAACTTGTTTCATTTTCTCATGTTTAATCTTGTATATCGAATATATTAATGTTATACTTATATTCATGCATTTGTTAATGTATTTTGGTATTTTATTTCATTTCAGCAAACATTAACATCCAATGATTTCAAAATCCTAACATCTCACCCTTTCTAAGTGTTGAAATACACAATCAAGGTAAAAGACTTGTTTTGTGAGATGCAATCCACCCTAGACATTCCTTCCAAGCAACCACATGGTGAAACACATGAAGCATGGTAAGTGCAAGACATCAAGGTGTGTG
This sequence comes from Wurfbainia villosa, assembly GCA_025175895.1. Lineage (NCBI taxonomy): Eukaryota > Viridiplantae > Streptophyta > Magnoliopsida > Zingiberales > Zingiberaceae > Wurfbainia > Wurfbainia villosa. Next base: position 4,829,673 of record CM045992.1, read on the forward strand.
ACACTTGAGTATCACTCTTGATGTAACTTCTACACCTTAAAAACACTTTTCTTGATACATTAATTCCTAAAGTGTGCCAAAGATCAAAAAGACACACTATGACCTCTAAATCTAGATTGTGTCAATTTTATTGATTTTTCATGATTTTAAAAATATATTGGCACATCCTAAAATCTTTTAGGATAGAATATCAAACCTATTTCCAAGGTATCCATAACCTTGAAAATAACCTAACATGTCAACTTTGCTATGGTTGAGTTAACTACCCATCCAATCAAAGTTGGCACACCCTAACCCATTTAACGTGAATCAATCACGCTCTTTGGAACCCAAAATCTATTTGAGCTCATTGGATTAATTAGGTATTCCTTAGGGATGACTTCCCTAGATACCCTTTTAATGACCCTTCTAGGCTTGTTAGCTTTGGTCATTATGGTCTTGCCATGGTTAGTCTTAGGGATTGCCTCCCTAATAACCTTCTTAATGGCTTCCTTAGGTTTTTTAGAAACCCTAGCCACTAAGCACACACTATAGTTGGCCTTAGGAATAATTTCCCTAGAGACCTTGGTTTTCTTAGATCTAGGTTTAGTTCCATAATCAAATGGAACATTGTGATACGTAGGCATTACTTTCTTAGACATAGGTTTGTGACCCAAAACTTGTCTCCTAGATGATTCTTGCCTCTTTGTTGACTTCTAGATCCTAGAGTTTGACACTTTGACCCTTTAAATTGATTTTGCATATTTGCAAGGGTCTTTTCCAATTTCTCAAGCCTTGACCTCAAGGCTTGATTTTCTAACTCTAATTGCCCAAATGATTTTTGATTAGGTTTTTGGGCATTACCATTCACTTTAGGCATGTGTCTACCTTTATTGGGATTAATGCCTAAATGATTCTCGATTTTCTTAATTGTTTTCTTAGGAAGGACATTTCTAGGGACATTAGTCCCAAATTTCTCCTTCTTTGAAATAGACCTAGAATTATCATTTCTAGCATGCTTTGATTCATGAGTAATAGAAAAATTATTTGAATTAAGTCTAGCATGCTTTTGCTTAGAATTTAAAGAATGAGCATTATGAAAACATACCTTAGGGTTAGTCTTAGAGACTCCCCCTACTTGTGAAGCTCCCTCCTTTCTTCTAGGACATTGGCTCCTATAGTGTCTCGGTTGTCGGCATTTGAAGCACACCACGTGCTCCTTGCTCTTCTTGGTGGGGACACCGGCATCCTTGACTTTTTCATTGACTTTTGGTGCCGGAGGAGACTTCTTAACTCTTTTTGGACACTTAATCTTGTAGTGTCCGGATTCCCTACACTCAAAGTATATTATATGATTTTTATTTACAATTGACATGCTTGAGTTACCTATGGAGGTGGTAGGTACCAGAATTGGAGCTTCGTCATCTTGACTAGATGTCGAAGCTTTCTCTTGTTGCTCCGGAATTGGAGCTTCGTCATCTTGACTAGGTGTCTTCTAGTTCTTCCACCTCCTCTTCCACCGATCCGGAAGTTAACTCCTCTTCAACTTTCGATACCTCACTTGCTCGTGAGGATGATGAACTCTCTTCATCCTCTTCCTTATCTTCTTCTACTTGTGCCAAGTGGGGCTTCTCATTGAACTTGGCTAATTTGTCCCATAGCTCCTTGGCATCAAGATATTCACCTAGCCTAGACAAAACATCATTAGGTATCAAATCTTTTAAAAGTTTTGTTACCTTGCCTTCGGTTTTGAATTTTTGTCGTTGCTCTTGGGTCCATTTCTTCAACTTGAGGACTTGTCCCTTCCTATCCCGAGGAGGTTCAAAACCTTCTATGAGGATGAACCAATCCTCTATATCCATCATAAAGAATGTCTCCATTCTTATTCTCCACGCCGAAAAGTCCTCTCGATCATATGGCGGTGGAGTGTTGATGTCCCATCCCAGCTTGTCTTGGAATTCCATCTTCCTTCTAGCATCTTTAGCTCCCAGCGGTTAATCTGTAGAAGAGCCCCGGGCTCTTATACCAATTGTAGAATATTTGAGGCCGCTAGAGGGGGTGAATAGCGTCGCACTCGTTCGATAATGGAATTCGTTGCGTTTGTCTCTACAATTTCGTTAGCGTAGCAGAAATAGAAAACTAATAATGATAACGAAATATACAACACGCAAACACAAATATTTAACGTGGTTTGGAACTGAACGGTTCCTACTCCACGGATTGGGTTCGTACGAACCCTAGTGATGCCAATCACACACCACTATGATAAACACTCCTTCTCGACACAAGTCGGAGGCGGAGAAACCCCTTACAAGCGATCTTACAATAGTAAGAAACAAAAACAAGCAATTACAACAATTAATATGAAAGACAAGCAAAGAAAAACTTTACAACACTTGCTTTTGATTGTTTGAATGCTTGGTTGTTTGATTAGCACTTGGAGACCTGATTTGCAGCAACAAATCACCCCTAAAGCTCTCAAAAACCGGATCTATTTTTCTCCATCACGAGCTCCTTTTATAGCTTCAACCTGTGCTGGAAAATGTCGACCAGTCGACTGCTCGGGACCATCAGTCGACTGATCACACTGTTGTTGTGAGACAACGGTGTAATCCACGCTGGAAAAATCCAACGGTTAGGACATTAATCGACTGATCATACATATCAGTCGACTGATAAAGCATCACTCGACTACTCGTCCCAGCGGTCGAGTGAGACTCCATTCTGTGCCCTAAAATACGAGCATCGGATCGGTGATCGCCAGATCGATCGCTTGCTCTCAATCGATCATTGCTTATCTATGGTAGTCGACTGCTAGGGCAATTCCCGCAGTCAAACCCTAGTTGACTATGCCAGTCGACTGCCACATGGCATCAGTCGACTGGCACACCTCAAACATGAGGTTTTAGCTCAAGTATGGTGCCCCATACTTGCTAGACCACCCTTAGCCTAGACCTAAGCCTTCTAGCCACCTCCATCAGCCTTACGCCTCTCGGATCCCTCCAAATCATCCATGACTTGTTCATCCATCGCACTAGCCTTCAAGTGCTTCCATCGGCTATGTCATGCTAATGGTGTCTACACCGCCAAGGCACATTGGAATTACGTCGCCAAGACTCCCGCTTGAACTTTATGCCGCCAATATCAAGCCCCTTGGACTTCTCAAATGCCAAGACTCAAGCTTGGACTTTCCCTTGCCAACCCATGTTGGACTTTCCATGCCAAGACCCATGACTTGGACTTTCCATAACCACATGGTCAACCCTAGTCAACCATCAAAGTCTCTCTCGAGTCAAACTCGAGTCCAGTTAACATAACCCGGGTTGATTGTATAAACAATCTTCCCAAAATATCAACAGACATTAATATCAAACATCAATGTCAACTTGCTTTGTCAAACATCAAAACATCTCTCGAGTCAAACTCGAGTCTGGTCAATCATGACCTGGGTCGATTGCACTAACACTTCATCCATAGTCTTCAACTGAGTCTTCAAAGTACATACTCTGCTCGTAGATACTGGCTGCTTATAGTTGAAACGGATAAAATGATCCATCGGATAATCTGACTCTGTATGTCGTTGTGACCCGCACTACCCGCACACAATCTCTTCGGAGTCTTTCTTCTGAGTTCGCTGATAAACATGAGAAGATGCTGACAAACTGTAATCGGTCTTCTATGATCGGAAAACTCTCCAATAGTTTCTCGTGGCCTATGACTCCCATTTTACTCCTTTTGTAAAACATTTGGAGACTTCTGATTCCAATAATTTGACTTGCAATATATGCTTATCAAATCTCCAACTCTTAAAACACTTGCTACAGAGTCATTTCTATACACATGACTCGGTCTAAGGTCTTTCGGTAGGATCTAATAGAAGATCCAAACATCCTGATCAAAATATCAACCGATAACCCGTGGGTGGCCAAAACCAAGCCAATCACATTCTTGGGCTATTAAATGGTCATAACCTTCACAAGTCTAACGACTCTGCATGGTACTCCCATTACCAAACGATCACCCTACTTAAAGTTCAAAAATTCCCCCTGACAATGAGTCAAAGAAGATGACGTGGGAAAATACTCTCTCACAACATCACTACACTGTGGCCAAGTGATGTGTGATTTCCCGAAGGCTATTTCCTATCTCTTCCACCAAGTACCGGCTAGATCCGGATAATGGTATTTCACTAACACTACTTTCTTCGTATAACACGAGTTAAGTACTCAAAAGTACTCTCAAAGTTATACAACCTAAAACGACCATCTCAGGGATCAAAATTCCTATGAATATCATCCCCTAATTTTCTACTATCTGCATCAACAATAGTATACTCGCTTAGTCCATTACCTCTCAGATAACAATCTGATAAGTATAATTAGTGAAAATCCTTAGGACTATAATCTTTGATCTCCACAAGAGATGTGACTACCTAACCCCTGTTTTCCAACTCGGTATCAGTCGGCTCTCAAAGGTAATTTACCTTTTTGATAGCAGGTACATGACTAATAACCTCAACATGTCATTCCCGTGGTCAACTCAAACCACGGTTACGAATACTAACCAACACCCTACAAGTCATCCCTGTTATAAGCAACTAAATGCATAGCCAACAAAAGAATATGTAATAATAGTTAACATACCTTAAACCTTGTAGCTCGGAGATATCCACAATAGCCAGATCCCAGAACTCACAAAACCAAAATCGAGTAAAGCAACACTCGATGTCCAAACGAAATAAAATCCGAAAATGGACTTCGCAACCAAGGGCTCTGATACCAATAAAATTATCATGCCCCGAGAGTATACCGTGCCGAAAAGAAAACAGACAGTATCTCCCCTATACGTGGTAACATATCGGGTTAATACAAGGCCTGTAGGCCCACAACAATAATATAATATAAAGATATCAACATACCAAACACATCGGAAACATACTGACAGATAAAACAAGATACAAAGACCCAACTGTGCACTCCGGAGTGACTTGACACAACAAGAATCATAATAGAAACCACATCAAGGCCAAATACATATAACACATCCGTATATCACAAATACGGAAACGATATAAGATAAAACCCAAAACATCAATCCACAAGAATACAACAAATCATAGTAAACATCCATCCGTTCGGTGTGAGATGGGATCAGCTGGCGAAGCTCCAAATGTCCAAGGAATCTTCTACCTGTTACCTGGGCGACAGGAAACCCAGGGTCCGGGGTGGTGAGTATAAACTCAGGGGTAATATGTAGAAAGTGCATGAACAACATATAGGATAACGAGATCTACAAGTATACATGTAAAGATCTACAGGTATACAACAAGAGTCCAATAGACATACAGTCCTATCCAAATCTAATATCAAGTCACCACAGTATAGTCATACTCAATGTATATACTAAACTAATCAACTGAACATGAAGTAATGTACCTGACGCTCTACAACACCATAAGCTATATCATCCTGAACAGATATACAATAACAAAACCCATATAACGTACAAAGTCAATCTCATACCTGACCAACACTCAGACATATGAACAGTATATAATCACATGTAATAACATCCCGGTCCATACCTTACTATGACATGACGCTACACAAATGCATACAATGGTCTGGACCAACACATATATCATGCTCAACACCCAGCAGTATATAATATGCAAATGTCATGTATCATGATGTACAAATATATGCAGTAATTATAGCTCAATCAAATGCAGCATCTCACAGGCATATGTAAAACATATATCAAATACATGCATATATATATATATATATATATATCAGCAATGCATATGCATGGCCATGTTTGCGGACCCGTCCAACCATGACCCCAATATGGCCCGGGTGGCACGGCATGACGACTAGCCAGACTCCAGCTGCCACTACTCTCGAGTGACCGAGTTGGGTAGTATGAAAGAGTAGCATATAAGCATAAAAAGCTAACTACTCCACGGGGATCCCTACTGTTGGTCGCTCCGTCACTACCCATGAGTAGACGAGCTCCGCACATAGGACAACCGCACATCACACAACCACCATCTATAGTGGGCGAGTGCTAACACCACTCTGCACAGTGGCCAGGTGCGCATCTCCAGCTACCACCGTCTATAATGGCTGAGCGCATCCAATGCTCTGCCCTCAACCTTGCTACCACTACCCCAAGTGGTCGAGGAGGCAGGATGACTGACGACCCGTCTCAACCACAAGGGAGACCCCAGTCGATAGTATGCATGCAAATGTAATGATGCATAGCTCCATATATGTATCCTCGCAACACTCCCTATCCCACGGGGAGTCCTGGTCAACCAAAAGTCAACTATGCAAGGACTACAATCCACAAGACTCTCTCTATCGCACAAAGAGTCATACACATCTGACAGTCAACCACGCTAAGACCTCTAGTCAGTAGCGAGATACTATCGACAATCCATATAATCATACACATATACACGATCCATAATGGATATACCATCACGCTAGGACCTCTAGTCCTTAGCCACATACTGACCGCCACACACTTATCTATGCACAGACAACTAGATCTACCATAGATGCACAACTAATAAGTATACGATATAACAATCGATTCCATAATCTAATCCATCACCTAACCCTAGTGATGTAACACAGTAACTCAATCTGAGGTCACAAAGATAACCCTAACCACCTGTATTTACTGAACATCCATCAGCTAACACATAATAGGGTTTATAGTTCCTATTAGTGCTAGATAATCAATGAAGTAATAGCAATATATCTCAAAGGTCAAGGCAGTACAAGCATATGATTAAATAAGAGTGGATCTAAGATCAAAGTAATTGCATAAGTCAAAATTCATGCACCAGATTCAGATCAAAAACTACCTGACCAGGGTAGATATTACCCACCTGATAGGAAGCTCGAATAATCCTCACGGTCGTGGACCTGCTTCGTATCCCAAACCTGCACATAATAGCAACAATGATTAAGTACAAGTATCCAACAAACGTAGGAACTAAACACTACATCGTTCCTATACTCGCATCCTTTCCTCACCTACAAGTTATTACCTCGAACACACACCACTCGTAACCCTAAACCTATCATCTCCAAAATCCAAACCAAATCTCAATACTTCATCATTCACAACTCTACTGATCATTGAATCAATCACAGGAACCCAAAACAAATCTATATCAACTTAACATCAAACTAATCACATATACAAGTTGTTCACCGCTCCATCCACAGCTTCAATCAACCCATAACCAAACCAATTCCCAACTCAACTCAAACTCATCATTTATAGCTCCACAACAGAGCACATACATCCCATCCCACATCGCAATCGCTATAACAAACTATGCAAAAAATAGCAATCTGACTGAACCATAGATCAATCCAAATCTTACCTCAACCTCGATCCACCAACACATAAAAATCAACACGGATTCCCCCACTCTGCTCCTCAGCTCACAACCACAGAACCTTCGATCATCGTTGCCTTGCTCTATCAGAAGCTGGTTGTTTGTGAAGATCACGGAACAACAGTCCGCGAATAAAGGAGAAGAATGCACCACTGATCCAAAATAAACACAACCTAATAATCAAGCCAAAATTAAGAACTCTACTAGGTAAAGAATCAATTCCGACGATGCTCACCTGCCGAGACGACCACGTCGATCTGAGTCCCCACAATTGATCTAAGCTGCGGTGATGCCGGAAGAAAGAAGACAACCAAACTGACCACAATACGGATCTAACCAATCAGCAATAAAACAAATCGCCCAATCAACAAGCTACTCCGACGATGATAACCCGAGCAGATCACCATCGAACAGAATAGAGGGGCCAGAGGAGCTGTGACAGTGAAGACTCATTGAGTTGACCTCAAGAACAACTAACCGACGCCGAGGCAGCAATGGAAGCAGCCGATCAAGCTCGTGATCAAAACGACCAGCGATAATAAGGAAAAGAGGAAATCATGAGATCGAAATTTGGGGAGAAGCCAATCGCGATCGGGTTCAGTGGGGGCGACAATGGAGAGCTCCGGCAAGGCTGGTGACCAACAAGTCGAACTCAGGTGGTGGCGGAGAGGATGTGTTCGTAGAAAGGAGATGATCGGCGATGAGGAAAGGGAAATTGAGCAAAGAAACGTGGAGAAGGGCATTGAGGAAATAAATCGGGATTGGGGATTTGATTAAAGGACAAAACTATTTATATAGATAATTAAAAGGTTTAATTAATTAAATCTCAATCAATCCCATTAATCCAATGATCCCTAATAGATTTTAAACCCAAACCACTATTTAAGAAATTAATCTGATTTTTTTTTTCCGAATCTTACACACACCCTCAGGGTCCATCCAAGTCATCCACGACTCCTTCACCCTTCGCGCTAGCCTTTAAGTGCTTCCATCGACTTAGTCATGCTATTGAGTACTCTTATCCTAGACCTAAGCCTTCAATCCACTTTCATCAGCCTAATGCCTTTAAGATTCATCCGAGTCCTCCATGACTTGTTCACCTTTGCACTAGCCTTCAAGTGCTTCCATCGACTTCGTCAATCTAATAGGTCTACCTTTGCCAAGAGGTCGCACCTCCGAGACTTCTCCATTGCTAAGGCTCCACCCTTAGGCTTTCCCTTTACCAAGTATTCATACTTGAACTTTCCTCGCTTGCCTAGCATCCAATCAACTGTTGCTTGCTAGGACTTCTACTACCAGGTTCGATCTCTCTAATCAGTCGGGCCTTCCCTTACCTAATCATTCAGTCACTTGTAACCAATCAGAACTTCACTCTCGTCGTGATAATGTCCAGTCACCTTGACTGACCTGGACTTCCCTTGCTAACTTTCAGTTGGACTTTCCAACATCAAGTGTCCGATCACCCTTGATCAACTTAGATTTCTCCCTTGCCAACTCCAAGTTGGACTTTCCATACTCAACTTTCATATGACTATGAATGTCTCATACCATCCCATAGTCATATTATCCTTCATACTCAAATCACATTGTCAAACATCAAAATCCTACTCGAGTCCTATGTGAGTCTGATCAATCGTGACCTGGACCGATTGCACCAACCATATATACAATCAATTAAGATCCTACACATAACAAGTATTGACTGTGGACAATAATAAACTACCACGAATGGATTTATTGGCAGTTAGGATATAAAGGTGATCACTGTCTGCAGGGGCAGAGATAAAATCTTCAATCAACGTAGGCAATAATATAATATAATAAATAAAATAAAATAAAATTTTATAATTACGAATCACCATAAAATAATCACCTTACAATTGTTCTTTTCGAGTCTTCATATTTTGAAACCTTTGTACAATAACTTCATTATCCACTCTTAAAAATATATCTTTCTCTACATATACAATAAGACTATCATTCATCCAATATAATCATCAACCATTTGATTGCGCAATATATCTTTAACAATTCTCGTGGCAGAAAATACTCTCTCATCATCACAGTTGCAACCAATAAAATTAATGTCAATGTCAAAAACTTATAAACCAATGTATACACCATATTTTTTTTGACATAACTAACTTGTCTAAAACATTACCAAGGCCTTTCAATCCATGAAATGCTTTGTTAGAATGCATATCACATATATAAGTTTCAAGTTGATCATCAAGTATAAGGAGATCAAACCTTGAAAAATTTTATGGATAAAATTCAGCTAGTCACATCAATTTTTTCTTGTCAAAAGTCAAAAATGAATTTTGTAGACACAAACAAGCTACACAAAGGAGTAACCCCATACTTGTCTTTGAGAAATTTAACTCTTGAAGTTGCATATCAATAACAACATAGAATAAATCAATACAATAGTGATGTAAATTTATCAATTCTGATGGATTACGATGGGGATGACTATGTGGTGCCCAACATGTGAACATATCATCCATTTTGAAAACATCAATATAATGTTGTTGACAAAAAGAGTAAACTTTTTTTAAAAATGAATCTCAACCATCATCTCTCATACTTTAGAGTTGATTTTTACATATATCAAATCCATTACAATCACAATATCCTAATCTTTCTTTTGCAATGCCTTTGACAATTCACTCGAAATCCCTAAGACATGTTTCATCAAGTGTAGATTGAAATTTAAGTATTAACTCAAATAAATTAAATGTCTTAGTTTTTTTATCAGGAGAACTGAAATCATCTTCTGAAATCATTTCAAGCACATCACGCAGATTAACATAGAAATCAGTTGATCAAAGAATTATAATGTGACCCCTAATGTCATGCCCTGGGGGCATATTCTCCATCCAAATGACGGAGGACCCCTTAGTGACAATATTCAAAAATACAATACTGGAACCAAATATGACAAAAACTTTGAAATAATCAAAAATATAAAATACAATTATTTTATTAACTGCATGCATGCACGACTAAAATATAAATCAATTAAAAGTAAAATAGATTTATGACACCAAATCAAACTGCGACAAAATCCAAAGTGCGTAAACGAAATACGATAACAATAATGAAAACAAAATCGGCATCTCGACGATGCAGTGGGGACCAGCACGACAAGGGACCCTCTGAGTGAAGCGAAGGTAGGTTAAGAGGGCACATCCTCTATCAGCTAACTTAGAGGCCAAAGAAAAGAGGGAGTGAGTACAAATCACTTAGTGGGTGTATAGAAGATAATGCATGATAATATAGACATAAGGGAGGTCAAAGGAAGTAAATCCGAGTAACTCAAATCTCAGAGTACCAATATCAATCTGCAACTAACCTGGTCGACAATATAATAAATGCACTTGTAACCAACACAATCAACTACAAACCTGCAAGAAATATACATCAAGATACCGTGACAAGGTCTCATGGCTCTCGAGGTAATACAAAGAGGCACTATCTACGAGCAACAACATGCTACCACGAATGGGACTCGTGAGCAGATAGGCAATATACCGAGCACTGTCTACGCACAACCACATGCTACCATGAATGGGACTCATGGGTAGACATGCAATATAAAGACTCAATGTCTGCGGACAATGACATGCTACCACAAATGAGTCTCGTAGGCATACAGAGTATATAGCTATCTAGCTATTGACTGCACGCAATAGCATGCTACCACGAATGGGTCTCGTGGACAGTCAAAGTATACAACTATCTAGTTATCGACTACACGCAATAACATGCTACCATGAATGGGTCTCGTGGGCAGTCGATTATCCTAAGTTGTTAAGGCAAGGGTTATCCAACACATCTAGCATGAAACGTCTATCAAGCTCAATAAAGATCATCAATCTACTGATAAGCCCGTCAGGGTGGTTAAGCCGAGGTTCGAACACATCTACATAAAATGCCTATCAAGGCCGATAAGGATAATCAATCTACTACTAAGCACATGTCCCATAAATGTTGTTTCATTCCTTACATTCCCTTCTAAGGAATAATCTCATCTAAATTATATCATTTCTACCGGTTCAATTATGCATGCAATAACACACTGCCACGAATGGGTCTCATGGGCAGTTAAGATGTAAGGTAGCTATCTAACTACAGATGACACACAAAACCGACTCTCACTAACTTCAATTGGGTAGTCCAAGAGTATAACTCTACAGTAGATTCTCTCAACCATGAATGGGAGACATGATCGACCACAGGTATACAAATGCAACCATGATTCGAAAGTAAGAACACTCTACTACAGATTCTCTCAACCATGAATAGTTAGCAGTCGATATATGAGAAACGTTATACACCTTCTAAGGAATAATCTCAACTTAATCATATTATCTCTACTAGTCCAATCACAATATCAACCGAAACACTAAATACATAAACATATACCAGTAATATATACTAATTTATATCGAAGAAATAAATAAGCACCTAACCATAATATCAATCAAACACTAGAATAAATAACTACATGTACATGATAAAAAGCAACCTAGAAACCAAGTAGAGTATAAAAGGTCAAGTACTTATAAGATCAAATCAATACTAGAAAGAACATAAAGTGTAAATATAATATAACCTAAGTAAACAACATAACCAAAATAATCATGCACTGATATCTAAAGAAGACAAAAAAGAACTGTAGGATTGAGTAAACCGAGAGAGGGGGTGAATCTCGGTGTTTAATAATTTTATTTATTTTTGAAACTTATTTTATATTGTCAAATAAGAGCACGCAGCAGAAATTTAAATGCAGTTTAGACACAGGCAATTTACTTGGTTCGCAACCCTAACTAGGTTGTTACTCCAAGACCCGTAGCTCTCCCAAGAGCTACCTCGATGGGCAATCACTATAATACCCTCTGATTTGAGAACTCTCGACTTCAGAGGAGGTTCACTTTTTACAAAAATGAGAGAAGGGTAACACACTACCCTCTCTTGAATTCAAGTGCACAAGTGAATAAAAATTAAAGAAATTATTGACTACTTTATACCAACATGAATGTAGATTTAGATACAGGCACGAGTTGTTGGAAAAGAGCCCTTTTGAAGATTTGAAGCTTTTATGATTGTGGGAAAATTTTGACAGAACTTCGACGTACATTGGATGTTATACTCGGATCTGGTCGGACACATATTTTATAAACCTTTTTTTAGTCGACTGGAATGCCTTCCAGTCGACTCCATATCAGCCCGTCGATATGGAATTCATGGTCTTCCAGTCGACTCCACGTCAGTCGGCTCTGAATCAGAAAATTTGCCTCTTCAGTCGACTCAAACCCTTCAGTCGACTGAAACCCTTTCCATCTGCGTCACACGATCTCTGATCGATCATCAGTTAATCCTGTCAAATAGGTATCCAGTCGACTGATACATATCCAGTCGACCGGACTTCAGTTGACTTGAATCCATCTAGTCGACTAATCCTTGCAAAATAGGATTAGCACAAATAGATAATATGAAATGCGATAGCAGTAGTAATACTACTCGATCTCGATTATTAAGTCCCATGTGGACTTTTCGTCGGATCAACGCCTAGCTTTGTTCTCCTATAGAGGACTCGACCTCACCTCTTTACTCGAGGCTTACCTGTCGGCTATCTGTCGGACTTACCACTCTTGACATCCAATCTGACCCACTAGGGCTTCCACCAGCTGTCCGGTCTGCCTGACCCAGATAGATTTTTTTTTACTGACCCAACTAGTCTTCATGCCAAATGTTCGGTCCATGCGACCCATCTGGACTTTATGCCTAGTGTTTGGTCCTCCTGATCTGTCAAGATACGTGCCTAGTATCCAGTCAATATAACCTACTAGGACTTCCTGTTAAGCCTGCACACTTAACTCTGATATTAGAACACAAGTGAATCCTAACATTTAATTGTGGTTCATACATCCAAACTAAGGAGTGATTCTCACTAAATCAACAATCTCCCCCTTTTTGATGTATGACAATATGTAGAAGATCTCGTGACCGCTAGAGGGGGTGAATAGCTCGTTCATCGTCGATGGAGGAATTCGATCATGCTTGCCTATGATTGTTAGTACGCAGCGGAATATGGAAAATACAATACAAATAAGCAATCACAATACGCAAGTCGATCGATGTAACGTGGTTCAAAACCGAATGGTTCCTACTCCATGGATCGAGCTCAAACGAGCTCTAGCGATGCAACCACACACCACTAATCCAATAAACTCCTTCTCGGAACAATCCGAAGGTGGAGAAACCTTTTACAAGATATTACAACAGTAATACAAGTAAACAACAAGCAAATACAAGTGAATACAACAAAAGAAATGCAAAGAAAACTTTACAATCGAACTTTTGGAAGATTACTTGTTGATCGCCTTGGACTAGCCTTGAAGACCCTGATTTACACTAGCAAATCGCTCCAAATCACCCAAGAAAATCATGCCAAAATCCCTCCTTCCGAGCTACCTTTATAACCTGCATTTGGGCTGGATTTTGCCTAGCAGTCGACTGATCAGGACTATCAATCGACTGCTCTTGTAGTCGTTATCTCACAATGGCATGAAACACATCGGATAAGTCCAACGAATACACCATCAGTCGACTGATCATACCCATCAGTCGACTGATGGCTCAATCAGTCGAGTGCTCGCGCCGATCACTTGATTGAAGAGCACTCTGTGCTCGATATCTCGACGAGCAGTCGACTGATCTAAGGCCATCAGTCGACTGCCCAATGTTGTCAGTCAACTGCTAGGCCAATTCCAATAGTCAATCTCTCATTGACTCACACCAGTCGACAGACCCATGGTCCCAGTTGACTGATACACCTCAAACATGAGATTTTAACCTAAGTATGGTGTCCCCATACTTGCTAGACCACCCGTAGCCTAGACCTAAGCCTTCTAGCCACCTCTATCAACCTCGCACCTATCGGATCCCTCCAAGTCATCCATGACTTGTTCATCCATATGCTAGCCTTCAGGTGCTTTCATCGGCTATTGTCATGCTAACGGTGTCTACACCGCCAAGGCACATTGGACTTACGCTGCCAAGACTCCACTTGGACTTTACGCCGCCAACCATTGGACTTATGCTGCCAAGACTCCCACTTGGACTTTACGCCGCCAATATCAAACCCCTTGGACTTTCCAAATGTCAAGTACCCATGACTTGGACTTTCACCGCCAAGACTACACCCTTGGACTTACGTGGCTAAGACTACACCCTTGGTCTTTACATGTCAACCCATGTTGGACTTTCCCTTACCAAGACCCATGCTTGGACTTTACATGCCAAGTACTCATGACTTGGACTTTACCATGACAATCACATTGTCATATATTTTTGTCGAACATCAAAACATCGCTCGAGTCAAACTCGAGTCCGATCAATCTGGGTCGATTGCACCAACAATCTCCCACTTTTTGATGTTTGACAAAAAGCACCCTTGAGTTAGGCCCCTAACTCAAATTTCCTTACCAATTATCCCAAATTGGTAACTCTACCTTTCTCCCCCTTTTTAACTAACATCAAAAAGGTTCTCCCAAGGAGGTCAATGTCTCATATCCCAATGAGATCTTACAATCTCCCCCTTGATCCAAAAACCTCTAGGATGCCTACAATCTTCCTAGTGATAAGTCTCATATCATTTAAGAGAGACAATCCTACAAACTCTACCAATTTCTAAATTGGACATCTCAAATTCCCATTTTTCCCCCCTCACGAAGAAAAAAAATAATATTCATCATCCCATGATGGATACCTCCCCCTAAAGGCTTGCTCCCCCTTGATCATTGCACCAACAATGTCCTTAGGAAGTCCCTAAGCTAATAGGAACTCTAGACCATCAAAAATAAGGTTCAAAGTTCAACATTGAACTTTCCCACACCTTAAATTTGATACATCACCCTAGCAACTCTCCAAATTCATATCCAATGGATTTTCACCCTTTGTAATGCTTCCCAAAGCATATCCTAAGGTTAGGAGTGGTTAGGGAATCCTAACATAGCTGAAATTGGGCTAAACATACTTTGTTTACCCGAAATCAACCTGGCAGTCGACTCTATCAGTCAACAGTCGACTGTCATGTTCATCAGTCAACTGTCAACAAGGGCAGTCGACTGATAATTGAAAAATCCAATTTTCAGTTATTAGAAATGAATTTCAAAAAAACATAAGTAATTCTAAGTATATCAAAAAATCATGAAAATTCATACGTATATTACTTATAAGAAATACAATGGGTGACAAATGTTTGAAAAATATTTCACCCATAAAATAATGAAATTGACACAAAGTTCAAAAATGAAGAAAAACTTCAATATTGAGCCCTCTTTGTATCATCTCATTCAATGGTGATTGATATCAAAAGATAGACTTCACTAAGGTTTTTCAAAATGATTTTGAAATGTTTTTAAAGCCTTTAATTCCATTTTCCTAAACATCTCACTTGTATCTAAATGTGTGAAACACATACAAGTCAAGTTTTAGTGAAATGTGGGCTTTGTTCATTTAGAGTATCATACATTTTTCTAGGCAACATTATTTGATTCCCTTATGCATGAGACTTTAAATCACGATTTAGTCCTTAAATCCATTTTATTTATGCATGAATGATGATTATGGCATAATTGATACAAGAATAAAAGCATGTGTCATATAATCATGATGTCATGGCATGTGATAATATAAAAACTAAACATACATAACATTTGAATAACCCTAAGTATTATCATGACATTTTATATGATAAAAATAAATATGATGTCATGACATGACAAGGCAAACAAATCATGGCAATTATAAAATACTAAGGTAGAAGATACCTAAGTGTTAAGCCCAAATTGTCATTTCTAAGATTAAATCTCTTTTTGCCTTAATGCCAACTATTCCCCTAGTGTGTCAAAAACCCAAAATGACACACCATGACTTCTAAGACCTAATTGTACCAATTTAATTGATTTTTCATAATCCTAAAAATGTATTGGCACATCCTAAACTCTTTTAGGATCATAATTTAAATTTATTTCCAAGGTATCCATAACCTTGAAAATAACCTAAAGTGTCACCTTTACTATAGTTAGGTTAACTACCTATCCATTTAAAGTTGGCACACCTAAACCCATCTAGCGTAAATCGATCACGCTCTTAGGAACCCAAAATCTATTTGAGCTCCTTGGGTTAATTAGGAATTCCTTAGGGATAACCTCCCTAGATACCCTCCTAATGACCCTCCTAGGCTTTGAAGCCTTGGTCATTTGGATTTTGCCTAGGTCAAATCTAGAGGTAACTCCCCCTTTGACCTTCTTAATGGTTTTCCTAGGTTTCTTTGAAACCCTAGCCACTAGACACCTACCTTTCTCAACCTTAGGGATGACTTCCCTATTGACCTTGGCTTTCCTAGACCTAACTTGAATTCCATAATCGAAAGAAATATTGTGATAGGTCTCCTTGGGCTTAGGTTTGTGACCCAAACCTTTTTTGCCTTTGGATGAACCTTGTCTCCTAGGACCTAGGGTTTGACCATTTGACCTAGATTTTTTATCATTTGACCCTTTAAATTGAATTTGTATATTCCTAAGGGTCTTTTCCATTTTCTCAAGCCTTGACCTCAAGACTTGATTTTCCTTTTCTAATTTCTTTAATTTGGTGGGCCCATTGTTTATTTGATCATTTTTGCCCTTCCTAGGCATATGTCTAGTCCATTTATGGTTAAAACCTAGGTGCTCCTCTATTTTTCTAATTGTCTCTCTAGGTAGAATTGTTTTAGGGACATTAGTCCCAAATTTCTCTTTAGTTCTAATGTTGGCATTCTTAGCCCCTAAATAATAAAATTTATTTCTAGCATGCTCTTTATGATAAATAGCAAGATTACTCCTAACATACTTTTGCCTATTAATTAAGGAAGGAGAAAAATTAGAAGTTACTTTAGGGTTTGCCTTAGAGGCTCCCCCTACATGTGTAGCTCCCTTTTGAGTCTTCTTCTCCCCCTTTGGGCATTGACTCCGGTAATGTCCCGGTTGTCGGCATTTGAAGCAAATCACTTGCTCCTTGCTTTTGATTGTTGGGGGACCGGCATCCTTGACCTTTGGCATCGGTCAAGACTTCTTGACCCGTTTAGGACACTTACTCTTATAGTGTCCGGATTCCCTACACTCAAAGCATATTATGTGATTTTTATTATTAATTGACATGCTTGAGTTACCTAGGTCAATGGTGGATGTTTGGGCTTCTTCCTCTTCTTGACTGGAGGTAGATGGTTCATGTTCTTCTTGCTCCAGCATTGAGGATGATCTAATATCCTCCCCTTCAATCCTAGAGGTGGAGGCTTCTTCCACCTTTTCTTCCTCTTCCGATCCGGATCCGGATGTTGATTCCCTATCAACTTCTAAATCCTCACTTTCTTGTGAGGAAGATGATTCTTCTTCTTCGGGCTCTTGGACCGGTTGAGGGTTCTCATGAAGCTTCGCAAATTCACTCCAAAATTCCTTTGCATCCTTGTATTCTCCTAATTTGGACACAACATTGTTAGGAATTAAATCATTCAAAAATTTAATTACCTTGTTACTCCTCTCGAATCCTTGGAGTTGTTCTTCGATCCACTTTTTCATTTTAAGGAACCCCCCCCCCTTAGGCCCTCTTGGAAAGTTAAATCCCTCCATCAAAATGGACTATTCTTCAAAATCCCTCATCATGATGAAGTCTTCAATTCTTCTCTTCCATGAATTGAAGCCTTCTCGTCCATAAAGCGCATAAGGGACCAGTGTGTTGATATCCCATCCAAGTATCTCTTGAAACTCCATCTTCTTGCCCTCTAGCATCTTTTGCTCCCGGCGGTTAGTCCGTAGAAGAGCTCCTAGCTCTGATACCAATTGTAGAAGATATCGTGACCGCTAGAGGGGGTGAATAGCTCGTTCGTCGTCGATGGAGGAATTCGATCGTGCTTGCCTATGATTGTTAGTACACAGTGGAATATGAAAAATGCAATACAAATATAGAATCACAAGATGCAAGATAATCGATGTAACATAGTTCAGAACCGAATGGTTCCTACTCCACGGATCGAGCTCAAACGAGCTCTAGCTATGCGACCACACACTACTAATCCAATAAACTCCTTCTCGGAAAAATTCGGAGGTGGAGAAATCTCTTACAAGATATTACAACAGTAATACAAGTAAACAACAAGCAAATACAAGTGAATACAATAAAAGAAATACAAAGAAAACTTTACAATCGATCTTTTTGAAGCTTGCTTGTTGATCACCTTGGACTAGCCTTGAAGACCTTGATTTGCACCAGCAAATCGCTCCAAATCACCCAAGAAAATCATGCTAAAATCCCTCCTTCCGAGCTGCCTTTATAATCTGCATTCGGACTAGATTTTGCCTAGTAGTCGACTGATCGGGACCATCAATCATTTTCTCCTGTAGCCATTGTCTCACAACAGCATGAAACACGTCAGATAAGTTCAACGGATACACCATCAGTCGACTGATCATACCAATCAGTTGACTAATGGCTCAATCAATCGAGTGCTCGTGTCGATCACTTCACTGAAGAGCACTCTGTGCTCGACATCCCAACGAGCAGTCGACTGATCTAAGGCCATCAGTCGACTGCTCAATGATATCAATCGACTGCTAGGCCAATTCCAACAGTCAATCTCCCATTGACTGACACCAGTCGACTGACCAATGGTCTCAGTTGACTGATACACCTCAAATATGAGGTTTTAACCCAAGTATGGTGTCCCCATACTTGCTAGACCACCCGTAGCCTAGACCTAAGCCTTCTAGCCACTTCTGTCAGCCTCGCGCCTATCGGATCCCTCCAAGTCATCCATGACTTGTTCATCCATACGCTACCCTTCAGGTGCTTCCATCGGCTATTTTCATACTAACGGTATCTACACCGCCAAGGTACATTGGACTTACGCTGCCAAGACTCCGTTTGGACTTTACACCGTCAACCATTAGACTTATGCTACTAAGACTCCCGCTTGGACTTTACGCCACTAATATCAAACCCCTTGGAATTTTCAAATGCCAAGTACCCATGACTTGGACTTTCACCGCCAAGACTACACCCTTGGACTTACGTGGCCAAGACTATACCCTTGGTCTTTACATGCCAACTCATGTTGGACTTTCCATGCCAACCCATGTTGGACTTTCCCTTACTAAGACTCATGCTTGGACTTTACATGTCAAGTACTCAATACTTGGACTTTACCATGACAATCATATTGTGATATGTTTTTGTCGAACATCAAAATATCGCTTGAGTCAAACTCGAGTTCGGTCAATTGTGACCTGGGTTGATTGCACCAATACAATATACCAGTTAAAGTTAGGAGAATTAAATACCATTATCTAAATATTGACATGTATAACTGATGCATAAATTAAACCATGTATGAGATGCATAAAGCCTTATCATATTTTTGCATCTTTCTTTCAATAAATAATTTTTTTTTAATAAATCTATAACTTTATATCTCTTTCTCCCCCTTTGGCATACATCAAAATAAAAATTAAATTTAAATTTCCAACAAGATATATTACAGAAAAGAAATTTTCAAGCTCAAAAATTAAGTTTTAAAATTTTTCACCCGCGAATTTGATTTCAAAAACTTAATTTAATCTTTTTAATAAATCTCAAATAATATTTCTAACTTTTCAAAAAAATTCAAAACTTTTTAACACTTCCCCTGAATAAAAACTTATTTTCAAAATTTTTAAAGAATTTTCAAAACTCCCCCTGAATAAAACTTATTTTCAAAATTTTTAAAGAATATTCAAAACTCCCCCTGAATAAAACTTATTATCAAAATTTTTAAAGAATTTTCAAACTTTTCAAAATTTTCAAACTTTTCAAAATTCCTCCTAAATAATATCATATGTTTAAATTTCAAAATTTTTAAAATTTACTAACTCCCTTTGAACAAAAATTTTAAAGAATTTTCAGGCTTTTTCAAAAAAATTCAAACTCCTTAAAGTTTTTTAAAACTCCCCCCTTGAATAAAGCTTTATAATGTTTAATTCCCATACATCAAAGCCTAAGTAGTAATTTTAAAAAAATTTAAGTTTTTTAAGACTTAATCTTTTCAAAGTAAGTTTTTCTCCCCCTTAATTTAAGTTTTAAATTTTCAATACTCCCCTTAGAGTTATATAATTTTTTTTTTAAATTAGATATTTGAAAGTATCTTAACTCCCCCTTAAAGCTAGAGTGTTTGAAACACATTTAAGACTCCCCCTTAATTGAAGCTTTTCAAAATTTAATAAACTTGAAACTATTTTCTCCCTCTTAATTTTTTTTTTTAATTTAAATTTTGAATAAAGCGAATTATCTTGAATTGATTTGGGATTACTTATGTTAATTGATTTGATTTTATTTGAGTTGATTAGCTTAGTTGAATCGATTAAGTTCACTAGGTTGATACCAAAGTTGAAATAATTAAGTTGAATTGATTAGATGGTTTGGATTGATAAGATGGTTAATTAAGTTGATTAGAATTGAGTTAATTAAGCTGGTTAAATTGAATTGATTAAGTTTAGTTGATTAAATTGAATTGATTATGTTTAGTTGTTTAGTTAAGTTTAATTAAGTTGTTAAGTTTAATTAGGTTGTTGTTAAGTTTAATTAAGTTATTGTTAAGTTTAATTAAGTTATTGTTAAGTTTAATTAAGTTATTGTTAAGTTTAATTATGTTATTGTTAAGTTTAATTAAGTTGTGATTATGTTATTGTTAAGTTTAATTAAGTTGTGATTATGTTATTGTTAAGTTTAATTAAGTTGTGATTATGTTATTGTTAAGTTTAATTAATTTGTGATTAAGTTTTTGTTATGTTTAATTAAGTTGTGATTAAGTTTAATTATGTTATTGTTAAGTTTAATTAAGTTGTGATTATGTTTAATTATGTTATTGTTAAGTTTAATTAAGTTGTGATTAAGTTTAAATATATTATTGTTAAGTTTAATTAAGTTATTGTTATGTTTAATTAAGTTTAAATAAATTGTTAAGTTAGTTAAATTAATTAATCTTGATTAAATTCTAACTCATCTCACCCAAGTTAGGTTTTCAATACACTTATTCCTATGGGTTTTGTGAGATAAGGATTTCTTTTTATCTTAATTAAATTTAATGAGCAATTTCAAAGTGTTTTAAACTTGTGTTAGATTCAAGCTTGGTTTGAGTTAGTCAAGTAAGTTCTTCCAGTATTGACTTCTAGGTCATGGCGAGGCACATGACCTTCTTGGTTATCGGAGCAATGACCACTTCCTAGACAAAGTGAATAAAGGAATCAAGTACTTGATTCACTTTAGACTAAGTGTAAAATACCGAAAAAAAAAATGATGGATGGTTAGGGATAAATCAAACCTAACCTAGGTTAAAGCTTATGGGTTTAATTAAATCTAACCTAAGTTAGATTTCTCTTAAATGGATCCAGTTAAGAGCTTAATGTCGACCCGTTTCTTTACCCATTCCTTATTTACTCACGCCAGCTATTTCCTTCCCGAACGTTTCCTCCAAATGTGCGACTTTTCTCTTCCAAATGTGCGACTCTTCTCCTTTCTTCTCGCGATTCTCCTTCTCCCGCACCATCGTCGTTTACTCTTCCCGTGTCTCCCGATCGGGCGTGATCTCCTCCTCACTGTCGCCGGTGCTGATCCAGCGATCTCCAGCCCGAGCTAGATGCGGTTGCCGCTCCTTAGATCCCTGATTCGCTTCTCTACTCGTTGATCTCCACCTCAAGTTTATTGTCGTCGCTGATGGCCGCCTCCTCGAGTCGTTCGTCGCGCACCCTACTGCACCGTCGTCGCGCCGATCGTCGTCATTGTGTCGCTTGCCTCGCCGCCACGCGAGAGACCAGTTGCTGCCGGAGCGATCTGTTGCCGCCGCCACTTGAGCTCGTTGCGCCGTTGCCGAAGCAAGGAAGGGAATGATTTCTCGACGATTTCAGTTGAATTTTTTAGCACAGCTTGTTGTTTCTCACGGGAGCAGCAAGAGGACGACGTGTGATTGGGCGTTCCAACCGGAGGTGGAGCGGTTGCGGCAGACAGAGCAATTGGGGGAGGAGAGGTGCTGGTGGAGTTGAAATCGCTGGTAATCTCACAGTTCCTTTTTCCCTTTTTGTCCATTGTGGTTGTTCCCTCGCTGAGCATGATTCATGGTGGGCAGCAGTTGGTGCCGGAAAACAGGGGATAGGAGAAGGGTTGGGCGGCCGGTAGAGTCTGCTAGGACAGGTAAAAGAAATAAAAACTCAAACTGTCTCATCCTTTTAGTCTGTTGTTTGTGTTATGTCGATGAAGTTACCGGATGTTGCTTGGCTATGAAAGAGATGTGCACGGCTGTGGAGTGGAGGTTGGTCGACTGGGATGTTCTGTGTGTGGAATTGACGATTGAAGCGAGGGTAAGGTAGTAGAGGAGCCCGTATAGATGCTCTGTTGTGCCTTGTATTAAAAGCTAGGGTTGATTTGAGGTTGAGGTAAGGTTTATGTTCATCCATGATTTTTCCATGTTTTGTATGCTACATGTATGGCTGTGATATTGGAGTTGTTACAGCTATGAGATTTGGCGGTGGATTCAAATTTGGATCAAGAGGTTGGGTGTCGGAAGCTAAGCTTGGTAAGTATGGATTTGGATGTTTATGGATGTATACCATTGGTGGTTTTGTCATCCGATCTAATGGTTGGCTGGCGATGAAATATAAGGATAGATGTGAAGGCTTAATTAGGTTAATTGGATAACTAGATCAATCTAGTTGATCGGGATATAAAGTTGATGTAGGATTATGATTTGATCATAATATTAGAATTGGTATATGATTGGATCATATATGTTTGTTTGCATGATTTTGCTTCAAGATATCTACGGACGTGGAGACGACTGGTGTCTACAAAGCAGGTGGGTAATTTCCTACCTGGTCCGGTAGATGTAATTGCATTCAGATTTAGACATAGATATGAGCATGTTATATGTTCATATTATCTTGACCCTGCTCTTATTATCGTATGCTTGATACTTTACCGTTGGCTATTAACTCCATTGCTGCTATCATGTTTATTTTACCATGATTAGGAGTTATACATATAGGTGATGTAAGTAACTTAGAAATTGTTTAAGTTATGTGCAAATAGTAAAGTCCGGATGATAACCTGATTGTACATTGGGCAAAAAGGTCATCCGTAGGTAGATAATGTCTTGAACCTAGGGTTAGTTCTAGTACTCTTAGGTTGCATGTTACCACCGACCATGTATTGTGTAAATGGTTAGGGGAATGATACTTAGTGTGTCACTACGGACCGATGGTCCTAGCTTGTTATAATCAGATGAGTACGACTCTCTACAAGATAGAGAGTGCATCCATCAGTTGAGTATGACTCTCTACAGGATAGAGAGTGTTGATTAGATTCGTATGACTCTATAGGATAGAGAGTATTATGATCAGTTGAGTATGACTCTCTACAGGATAGAGAGTGCGTCGATTAGATTGGTATGACTCTCTACAGGATAGAAAGTATTATGATCAGTTGAGTACGGCTCTCTACAGGATAGAGAGTGCGTCGATTAGATTGGTATGACTCTCTACAGGATAGAGAGTATTATGATCAGTTGAGTATGACTCTCTATAGGATAGAGAGTGCGTCGATTAGATTGGTATGACTCTCTACAGGATAGAGAGTATTATGATCAGTTGAGTACGACTCTCTGCAGGATAGAGAGTGTGTTGATCTAGTTAGTATGATTCTCTGTAGAATAGAGAGTCTATGGTGGATGTCTGTATGTGAGACATTGCATTCATGTCATTTGCATGCATGCTGGCGACGAGGTCTCCCTTGTGGTTGAGAGTGTCGCCAGTCATCCTGCCTCCACGGTTACTCATAGGAGGAGTAACTGGTGTGAGGGCAGAGCATTGTGGTGCCGCACTCTACCACTATAGATGGTGGTAGTTAGATTTACGTGTCGTAGTCCTGCGTGTGTGGCACTCGACCACTCATGGGTAGTGACTGTCGGAGTGGCCAACAGCAGGGACCCCCATCGTGTAGCTTGCTCTTTATGCTTATATGCTACTCGATCATACTACCCACTCGGCCACTCGAGAGTAGTGGTTGGTGTTGCGTTGGGACAGTTGTCATGCTCGAGCCACCGAGGCCACACTGGGGTCGTGATAGCTTTAGGGTGAGCCGACATGACCATGCATGCTGCATTGCCGACTTATGGCATTTTTGCATATTGCCATATATATACATATATTCATGTATATATATATATGGATGATTGTGATTAGTATACATATATAGATGCAGTCTATATATATATATATATATGCTTATTGTGATGTTGCATTTGATTGTACATCATATTCATGCATGCTTCTTGCATATGTTATACGGTTGTGTCGGATACTGGTATATGTGTTGGACAGACCATTAGATACCTTGACCTGTAGCATGAGTAGATTATGAGTTGGTATTACTCTTCCTGTTATATATATGTTGAATATATGTTCAGATTGGATCAGAGTAGCGTAGCAGACTTCAGGTTTGTCTGCATTTTACGTTGTTCATTTGGTTAGACAGTATATGCTTGTATTTATATACTATGCTGATATACTTGTTGTACCTCTATATTATGTTATTGAAATACATGTGATATTACATATATACATGTTTTTCTATTACCTGCTGAGTTTTACTCACCCCCCAACGGACCCTGGGTTTTTCTGTCACCCAAGTAACAGGTAGAAGTCTTTGTGACGGCTTGGAGCACTGCTGGCTGACGTCTCATCTCACCTCCGAGGCTCCCATGTTTATTTTGGGCTTTCCGTTCATTGTATTATGTATTTGGAGCTTTCGTGATGTACTATGTTGTAGATTCGGATTTTATCGAGGTACCGTGTTGTTGTGATGTGTTAGTCATACCGGTATGCATGTGTGTAGCTTGTTGTGTTATATTTCCGCTGTGCTTTGAGTAGTTGTTGTATTTACTGTATATGTTATGTTGTTATTGTGGGCCTACGGGCCTTGTATTAACCCGAAATGTTGTCACGTACAGGGGAGATGTCGTCCGTTTGATTTTCGGCTTGGCATGCTCTCGGGGCGTGACACTAAGTCTTGGTCTAACTAGTTAAAGACTTAGTGAGTTAGTTTCGATTAGTTCCACTCGACTTAGTGCACCAGGTCATGACGAGGCACATGGCCTTCTTGGATATCGGAGCAACGACCACTTCCTAGACATGCACTTCGAAGAGCTTCCCTAACTTACTATTAGTTCACTTTTAGTACTAGGTTGTTCAAGTTTAAACTACTTTATTTCCTATCTAGTCCATTCTAAATTAAGTAAGTAAACTAAAGCATACAAGTGTTTTATCTAATTAAGGAAACAATCAACGAGTAGCTCCCCCTGCATAACAGCTTTGTTGGGTCTTATTCACTAAGTAAACTTGTTCTTTGGGAATCCAAAATTCGTTCGGTCCAACTTGATTGACTAAGCTAGTCTTAGGAACCCGAGCTTGGACTCAACCCTTAGCATTTCTATTAAACAAGGATATGTATGATATATATGTGTCCTTAGCCTTGTATCCGAGTCCAGACTTGTTGTACACGGCTCGTTGAGACCTAAGCATCATATTGAGATACTTGGATCCCGATGTGAACCTTTCCAATGATTTGGTGAGATCTTCTACTTACCTTTTTAAGACAGAGTTCTCTTCCTCAAGCTTTGCAACTCGAGTTGAGTTTCTATCCTTAATTTGGCAAGTCAAAGTCTTCGAATTGACTTGCTCCTTAAGTACTTGAACTTCCTCAAGAAGCGAGTCGACTCGATTCTCGGACTTAGCTAGTTTCCTACCTAAACATGCAATTATGTTATACAACTTATCTTCTTAGGAAGATGATACCTCGTTTGAACCTTTAGAAATGGATGGGGATCCGTGGCTACTCTTGGACTCAGAGTTTGTCTCGTCTTCGAACTCGTCGGCTGCCACGAGTGCTACGAAGCAATTGGTTGATATTTCCGTGTCCAATTCTTCCGACGATGACTTGTCCAATTTCGCCTTATATACTTTCTTCCTTTTCCTCTTTCTTGATTTGGATTTCTTTCCTTTTTTTTTTGTTCCTACCATTAAAACTAGACCATCCTCGGATTGACTCAAGTTAGCCTGTTCATGTAACTTAATTAATTTATCCCATAACTCTTTTGAATTTTGAATGGACCCGACTCGACTTAGCTCCTCATTCATGAGTCCATATTGTAAGGTGTTTAAAGTCTTGTAATCGACTTGAACCTTTTTCCTAAAGTTTGTGGTCCATTTCTCCAATTCTAACAACTCACCCGAGTCGTCTACCAGAGCTACGAACTCTTTCCTAATTGAGAAGCAGATCTCTATGTCAGTTTTCAAAAAATACTCTATTCACCTCTTCCAAGAGGGGAAATCCTCTCCATTGAAGAGAGGAGGGTGAACGGTGTTGTATCCCTCTAAGGGTGCATTTGGTTGGGGGTTTTTGTTGATAACCTTGTTAGGTTATCAATAAAAACCTTGTTTGGTTTAGTTTATAAATAATTACCTAGTAATTGTTCATTACCTGGTTATGAACAAAAACCTTTTTAGGAGAAATTGGAAAACCTTAGAAAACCAAGGTTTTTGTTGATTCTCGAGATTAAGAAAAAAATTTCCAATATTACCCCTAGCAATATATTAAATGTCAATTTGTCAAAACTCAATCGATTTGTCGCCGTCGCCGTCTCGTCATCATTGCCCATCGCCCGGCCACCGCCGCCACCGTCGCCGCTGCCATCCGTCAATCGGCCGCCACCACTACGACGTCGTTGTCGCCGCCGTCGCCGCGCGTCGCCGCTAGCCGCCAGCACCGCCCATCGCCAACCACCGCCCGCCATCACCCGGCGCCACCGGTCATCCTCCGTCGCCGCCATCACTCTTCGTCGGTCGGTCGCCGCCGCTGCCTGTCGCCGACCGATGATCGCCGATGGTCATTGCCCAGCCAATCGCCGTCACCGCCGATAGGTCGCCCATCGTTGTCGTCGCCAGTCGACTGATCGTCGTTACTGTCGCTGATCGATCGGCCACCATCGTCACCATCGATGATCGGTCACCGTCGTCGCCTGTCGGTCGATGGTCGATCATCGCCATCATCGGCCGGTCGGGCATTGTTGTTGTCGATCGCTTCCATCGTCATTAATATTTCCGTCATCATCATCGTCGTCGAATTGATTGAGCAAAAGACAAAGGATAATTTAGTAAAATGTCAAACTAAGTTATATATTAAAACCTCTAACCAAACAAGATTTTTATCAAAGGTTATACGTTATTCCAAGGTTATATTTTATTCCCTGGTAATCACATAACCAATATTATGTATAATTACTTGAACCAAATGCACCCTAAGTGTGACATTATTAATGAAATAATCTCTAAATTCAGAAAATTAAATTAAATATTTTGTAGGACAAGAAAACTTAAATCTAATTTTTTCTAAGGGGAAAAAAAATAAATTTAATATTTAAATATGTAAATGATATGGGATGAATATCGGTCCATAAAATGAAACAGAGGCCCGGCCCATGAGAGGGGATATAAAAGAAGTGGTTAGGGTTTAAAGAAGGGGGATCTTCTCTTCTCCCAAGGAGGATCTCAGGGGGAGGAGAGGGGGAGCTGAGGGGCACACAAAAAGAGGGAGATCTTTTCTTCCGCGGAAGGGGAGGGCGTCTGTCGTTTTCCTTCTTCCAAATCAATAGCCGTCGACCAGTTTCAAACAAGTTGAATCGGTGCCATGGATCAGCTCCGGCGGCGGAGTCAGCCTGGGGTTTAGCCCACGCCTGGCTCCGCCATGCTCCGCTCTGCCGCCCTCTACTCCTCCGCCCCGACCTCTGTCTCTTCTGTCCTTCCTCATAATCTCGATTGTCGCGGCCGAAAGGCCAGCCTCTGTTGGCATCCTCTTTGTCGGGAGCTCCTCCTCTTCCGTTCGCCTACAGCTCCACGAAGCCTGCCTATGACGCTCGGAGATGTGCTTCAGGAAGTTGGCCGCTTGCTTCCGGGTCACGATTTCGCTGCGGTAAGAGCAGGAGTTGAGATGGCACTGATTGATGAGGCCGCTAATAGTATTAGAATTCCTCCTTGGAGATGGTTTGGTGGAGCATCCAACTCTATTACTACAGACATAACAATTCCAATTGTATCTCCAAGTGAAGCTGCTGAATTGGCTGCAAAGTATCGCGGACAAGGGTTTAGCACATTGAAACTGAAGGCTATAAGGCTCATCAAGCAATTGAAGTTCTAGATAAGCTTCATGCTATGGGCGTCACTCCTATTCTATTCGAGCAACCTGTTCATAGAGATGATTGGGAAGGTCTCCATCTTGTTAGCCATGCTGCAAAGGATAAATATGGTGTATCTATTGCTGCCGATGAAAGTTGCAGGAGTGTCAACGATGCTAATAAAATTATACAGGAAAATCTAGAACATGTCATCAACATCAAACTTGCCAAGCTTGGGGTTGGTGGTGCACTGGAGGTTATCAATATCGCTAGAGAAGCAGGCATTGCTCTTATGATTGGTGGAATGGTTGAAACAAGACTGGCCATGGGCTTTGCTGGTCATCTTGCTGCTGGCCTCGGTTGCTTCAGTTTCATTGATCTTGACACACCCCTTCTTCTTGCTGAAGATCCTGTTATTCAAGGTTATGAAGCTTCGGGTTCAGTGTACAAGTTCGACAATTCAAGAGGCCAAGGTGGTTTTCTCCATTGGGACAATGTCGGATGGGGTGGGCAGTAGACCTTCTTGATTATTTTTCTGCCGGACATGGATATTGCATCGATGGAGGTAACAGTGACACTTCCAATCTTTAAGTTGTATCGATCCAATGGTTTCTTTATTCGATATTATTTAAGGACTCTCTCATGGACTCAGCTACTCATGAGATAAGTTCTTTTCCCTTTCTTTTTACGGTACTTTTACTGTATTTAATACATTTAATGTATTTTCCTTTCATTAATGACCGGCCTAACTTAAGCATCGGAGTGCCGTCGCCGGGTAGGCCGGCGACGGTTTAACTCGTGTTAACTTTTTCAGGACATATTTCAAATTAACTGATGCGGTCGGAGAGAACCCCTTCCTCGGTGGCATCAGATCGAGGAGCAAAATAATTCCGTGCCGCATCAGTTGGCGCCGTCTGTGGGAACATTTGGACAAGACGTTGAGATAATAATACAATCATCTAATTAGGATGATCAATTTCTCATCAGAGCTTCTCTATTGGATATGACTCTGCGATGGGAGGAAGACATAAATCCTCCATGTTGTTAAATTCAGTAAGTATGTATATAAATACTTACCTTTAACATCTTGTTGCATTTTTATACCTTGTCATTTCTCTAGCTATATTTAAAATTTTATCTATTGAAGATATATCACATGAGACATATTTAGAGAACAAACAATATGATTATATATGCACTTAGAATATCTTAAAAGCTCAAATTTAATTATCTCAGCATTTAATGTACATCTTGCAAGTTTACATTTAATTCGGCATTCTAGTGTCTCTTAGTCATACATACTTAGTTGGTCACTCGACCGCATATCAAGCCGACCACTCGGTCAGGGTAGATATTTACACTCAGTCATTTGACCGAGAGCATACTTCATTCTCTCTGGCCACTCGGCCGAGATAAATCGTTCCACTCGGTAGCTCATCCGAGAACATACATCATCCCTTCCGACCATTTGGTTAGGGTAATTACTTGTACTTAGTCCTTCGGCTGAGTTTATATACTTCATCCCTTTCGACTACTGGGTCAGGGTCATTACTTGTACTTAGTCATCCGACTGAGTTAACATACTTCATATTATCCGGCTACTCGGCTAGGGTAATTATTTGCACTCAACTACTCAAAGAGTCGTCATCCTCAAGATAAGCGGAAGAACCGAGATTCCTCGGTTATATATTATATATATTATTTCTATCCCCGCAAGGCAGGGCGGAAGTTTATCCCCGTGTGGTGGTGGAACGGAAGAACCGAGACTCCTCGGTTACTATTTACTCTATATATGAGATGTTATCCCCGCAGAGCGGAAGTTTATCCCCGTGTGGTGGTGGAACGGAAGAACCAAGACTCCTCGGTTACTATTTACTCTATATATGAGATGCTATCCCCGCAGAGCGGAAGTTTATCCCCGTGTGGTGGTGGAACGGAAGAACCGAGACTCCTCGGTTACTATTTACTCTATATATGAGATGCTATCTCGCAGAGCGAAGTTTATCCCCGCGTGGTGGTGGAACGGAAGAACCGAGACTCCTCGGTTATTATTTACTCTATATATGAGATGCTATCTCGCAGAGCGAAGTTTATCCCGTGTGGTGGTGGAGCGGAAGAACCGAGACTCCTCGGTTACTATTTACTCTATATATGAGATGCTATCTCGCAGAGCGAAGTTTATCCCGTGTGGTGGTGGTGGAACGGAAGAACCGAGACTCCTGTTACTATTTACTCTATATATGAGATGCTATCTCGCAGAGCGGAAGTTTATCCTTGTGTGGTGGTGGAACGGAAGAACCGAGACTCCTCGGTTACTATTTACTCTATATGAGATGCTATCCTGAGCGAAGTTTATCACCGTGTGGTGGTGGAACGGAAGAACCGAGACTCCTCGGTTACTATTTACTCTATATATGAGATGCTATCCCAGAGCGAAGTTTATCCCCGTGTGGTGGTGGAGCGGAAGAGCAGAGACTCCTCGGTTACTATTTACTCTATATATGAGATGTTATCCCGCAGAGCGAAGTTTATCCCGTGTGGTGGTGGAGCGGAAGAACCGAGACTCCTCGGTTACTATTTACTCTATATATGAGAGGCTATCCCGCATAGCGGAAGTTTATCCCGTGTGATGGTGGAAGCGGAAGAACCGAGACTCCTCGGTTACTATTTACTCTATATATGAGATGTTATCCTCAGAGAGCGAAGTTTATCCCCGTGTGGTGGTGGAGCGGAACCGAGACTCCTCGGTACTATTTACTCTATATATGAGATGCTATCCTCAGAGCGGAAGTTTATCCCGTGTGGTGGTGGAGCGGAAGAACCGAGACTCCTCTACTATTTACTCTATATATGAGATGCTATCTCACAGAGCGGAAGTTTATCCCCGTGTGGTGGTGGAACGGAAGAACCGAGACTCCTCGGTTACTATTTACTCTATATATGAGATGCTATCCACGCAGAGCGGAAGTTTATCCCCGTGTGGTGGTGGAACGGAAGAACCGAGACTCCTCGGTTACTATTTACTCTATATATGAGATGCTATCCCCGCAGAGCGGAAGTTTATCCCTGTGTGGTGGTGGAACGGAAGAACCGAGACTCCTCGATTACTATTTACTCTATATATGAGATGCTATCCTCGCAGAGCGGAAGTTTATCCCCGTGTGGTGGTGGAACGGAAGAACCGAGACTCCTCGGTTACTATTTACTCTATATATGAGATGCTATCTCACTTGAGAGCGAAAGTTTATCCCGTGTGGTGGTGGAACTAAGAACCGAGATCACATCGGTTATATGTCATTTTTTGGCCCGCGTAGCGGAAGAGTTGAATTCATTATTCAACTATATATTATTTTATCCCCGTGTGGTGGTGGAACGGAAGAACCGAGATCTCCTCGGTTATATGTCATTTTTATCCCCGCGAAGCGGAAGAGTTGAATTCATTATTCAACTACATATTATTTTATCCCCGTGTGGTGGTGGAACGGAAGAACCGAGATCTCCTCGGTTATATGTCATTTTTATCCCCGCGAAGCGGAAGAGTTGAATTCATTATTCAACTATATATTATTTTATCCCCGTGTGGTGGTGGAACGGAAGAACCGAGATCTCCTCGGTTATATGTCATTTTTATCCCCGCGAAGCGGAAGAGTTGAATTCGTTATTCAACTATATATTATTTTATCCCCGTGTGGTGGTGGAACGGAAGAACCGAGATCTCCTCGGTTATATGTCATTTTTATCCCCGCGAAGCGGAAGAGTTGAATTCATTATTCAACTATATATTATTTTATCCCCGTGTGGTGGCGGAACGGAAGAACCGAGATCTCCTCGGTTATATGTCATTTTTATCCCCGCGAAGCGGAAGAGTTGAATTCATTATTCAACTATATATTATTTTATCCCCGTGTGGTGGTGGAACGGAAGAACCGAGATCTCCTCGGTTATATGTCATTTTTATCCCCGCGAAGCGGAAGAGTTGAATTCATTATTCAACTATATATTATTTTATCCCCGTGTGGTGGTGGAACGGAAGAACCGAGATCTCCTCGGTTATATGTCATTTTTATCCCCGCGAAGCGGAAGAGTTGAATTCATTATTCAACTATATATTATTTTATCCCCGTGCGGTGGCGGATCGGAAGAGTTGAACATTCGTTCAGCTATATATTATTTTATCCCCGTGCGATGGCGGAACGGAAGAGCTGAACATCTCTTCAGCTATATATTATTTTATCCCCGTGCGGTGGCGGATCGGAAGAGTTGAACATTCGTTCAGCTATATATTATTTTATCCCCGTGCGATGGCGGAACGGAAGAGCTGAACATCTCTTCAGCTATATATTATTTTATTCCCGTGCGGTGGCGGAACGGAAGAGCTGAACATCTCTTCAGCTGTATATTATTATTATCCCCGTGTGATGGTGCATCGGAGGAGTTGGGTTTAAGATAAGATGCACTTCGGAAGAACGACAGAGTTTATTATCGCTGCGGGCAGAGGCAATTCGTAAGTCCTCCAATCGGTTTACATTCTTATTCAGCTTGACATTAACTGAAGTTTACATTCCCCGGGCATTGACAAAGCGGGAGGAGTATGATTTTATGTTCAGTCGATCGATGAGAGGGGTATTCATTTGCCTACTTATGAAGTATTGATATGGAGGGAGTTTTTATTTTATTCAATCTACATGTTCTTAAGCAGCCAAGGCATTTAAGTGTGGTTATTATTTCATTCTATTAGTGTGTTCTGAGGCAGCTCATGTATTGTCGGACTAATTCTTATTTTATTGAAAGTATTATGAGGCGGACATTATTTTACTCAGTTTAGCTGAGATATATCAGGCCAGTTGGTATTTTATTTCTTTAAGCCCAATTGCTCAGAGCCGAATCGTTCTAGATTTACACTTATTTTATTCAACCAAACTGAATTGAAGAAGGTCTTATTTCATTTCGGCGAGGCACTTTGAGTCAGACATTATTTTATTCATCCGAGGTATTCTGAAGTGAATATTATCTCATTCAGTCGAGGCATTCTTAGCCAGCTCTTATTTTATTCATCCAAATGGTTCTCAAAGGGGTATTATGTCATTCGGTCAAGGCATTTTTGTGTCAGCTCTTATTCTATGTAGCTAAGTGTTATGAGGCGGATATTATTTTATTCATCCGATGTATCTCGGGTCAGCTCTTATTCTATTAGGCCGAGGGGTTCTTGAATTTGCTGTTATGTCATCTAGAACTGAGACGTATCTGGTCGGGATTATTTTATTTCTTTGGGTTGAAGTGGTCTGAACTCAGGCGGTTCGGAGGTGTTCTGAAGTGGATCTTATATTATTCGATGGAGGCATTCTCAACTAGCTCTTATTATATTCCTCCGAGGTATTTTGAAATGGACATTATGTTATCGGTATTCTCTCATTTTATTCAACCTAAGTATTTTGAGGTGGATATCATTTTACTCAGTCGGGATTCGGAGGTCCTTTTCTTATATCTATTCGAGGCTATTTGTAAGTCCTCGCGTTAATCATCTTGTTATCTCCATCTGAGGCTGTTCGTAAGTCCTCGAACCTGTGAATTTTTCGTTCAGCCAAGGCAGAACACCAGATGTTATAGATGTGTATGATATTTCTGAATATATGAATTAATAAGGAGTAGAGATATGATTTGATTCGAGACGATGAAATGATAAGACTAAAGTCAGACTTGTCAGAATGACTCGTCTGACTGTTTAGGGGGGTTACCTGTGATATGGGATGAATATCGGTCCATAAAATGAAACAGAGGCTTGGCCCATGAGAGGGGATATAAAAGAAGTGGTTAGGGTTTAAAGAAGGGGGATCTTCTCTTCTCCCAAGGAGGATCTCAGGGGAGGAGAGGGGGAGCTGAGGGGCACACAAAAAGAGGGAGATCTTTTCTTCCGCGGAAGGGGAGGGCGTCTGTCGTTTTCCTTCTTCCAAATCAATAGTCGTCGACCAGTTTCAAACAAGTTGAATCGGTGCCATGGATCAGCTCCGGCGGCGGAGTCAGCCTGGGGTTTAGCCCACGCCTGGCTCCGCCATGCTCCGCTCTACCGCCCTCTACTCCTCCGCCCCGACCTCTGTCTCTTCTGTCCTTCCTCATAATCTCGATTGCCGCGGCCGAAAGGCCAACCTCTGTTGGCATCCTCTTTGTCGGGAGCTCCTCCTCTTCCGTTCGCCTACAGCTCCACGAAGCCTGCCTATGATGCTCGGAGATGTGCTTCAGGAAGTTGGCCGCTTGCTTCCGGGTCACGATTTCGCTGCGGTAAGAGCAGGAGTTGAGATGGCACTGATTGATGAGGCCGCTAATAGTATTAGAATTCCTCCTTGGAGATGGTTTGGTGGAGCATCCAACTCTATTACTACAGACATAACAATTCCAATTGTATCTCCAAGTGAAGCTGCTGAATTGGCTGCAAAGTATCGCGGACAAGGGTTTAGCACATTGAAACTGAAGGCTATAAGGCTCATCAAGCAATTGAAGTTCTAGATAAGCTTCATGCTATGGGCGTCACTCCTATTCTATTCGAGCAGCCTGTTCATAGAGATGATTGGGAAGGTCTCCATCTTGTTAGCCATGCTGCAAAGGATAAATATGGTGTATCTATTGCTGCCGATGAAAGTTGCAGGAGTGTCAACGATGCTAATAAAATTATACAGGAAAATCTAGAACATGTCATCAACATCAAACTTGCCAAGCTTGGGGTTGGTGGTGCACTGGAGGTTATCAATATCGCTAGAGAAGCAGGCATTGCTCTTATGATTGGTGGAATGGTTGAAACAAGACTGGCCATGGGCTTTGCTGGTCATCTTGCTGCTGGCCTCGGTTGCTTCAGTTTCATTGATCTTGACACACCCCTTCTTCTTGCTGAAGATCCTGTTATTCAAGGTTATGAAGCTTCGGGTTCAGTGTACAATTTCGACAATTCAAGAGGCCAAGGTGGTTTTCTCCATTGGGACAATGTCGGATGGGGTGGGCAGTAGACCTTCTTGATTATTTTTCTGCCGGACATGGATATTGCATCGATGGAGGTAACAGTGACACTTCCAATCTTTAAGTTGTATCGATCCAATGGTTTCTTTATTCGATATTATTTAAGGACTCTCTCATGGACTCAGCTACTTTAATTAATCGGAGTATTTTTCTTTCATTAATGACCGGCCTAATTTAAGCATCGGAGTGCCGTCGCCGGGTAGGCCGGCGACGGTTTAACTCGTGTTAACTTTTTTAGGACATATTTCAAATTAACTGATGCGGTCGGAGAGAACCCCTTCCTCGGTGGCATCAGATCGAGGAGCAAAATAATTCCGTGCCGCATCAGTAAAAAATTAATTAAATTAATCTAAATATGCAGAAACTTAATTCTAATTAATCTAAAATGCAGAAAATGATTTTAATTAATCTAATATTGTAGAAAATGATTTTAATTAATTTAATATGAAGGAAATAATTTTAACTAATATAAAATACAGAAAATGAGTTTAATTAATTTAAATACGCAGAAAATGATTTTAACTAATTTAAATATGTAGAAAATAATTTTAACTAATTTAAATATGTAGAAAATAATTTTAATTAATTTAAATATACAAAAAATGATTTTAACTAATTTAAATATACAAAAAAAATTAATTTTAATTAATTTAATATGTAGAAAATGATTTTTAGTGCAGTAAAAATTAATCTAACGCAGTAAAAAAAAATCTAAAGCAATAAAAATAAAGCTAAAGCAATAAAAATAAATCTAAAGCAATAAAAAGTAATCTAAAGAAAAAAAATAATCTAAAGCAATAAAAATTAATCTAAAGCTCACGATGGTGATTTCACAAATTCAGAACGTCCCTACTCTGATACCAATTGTATGATCGAGTAAACTGAGAGAATGGGTGAATCTCGGTGTTTAATAATTTTATTTATTTTTGAAACTTATTTTATATTGTCAAATAAGAGTACGCAGCAGAAATTTAAATGTAGTTTAGACACAGACAATTTACTTGGTTCACAACCCTAACTGGGTTGCTACTCCAAGACACGTAGCTCTCCCGAGAGCTACCTCGATGGGCAATCACTATAATACCCTCCGATTCGAAAACTCTCGACTTCGGAGGGGGTTCACTTTTTACAAAGATGAGAGAAGGGTAACACACTATCTCTCTTGAATTCAAGTACACAAGCGAATAAAAAGTAAAGAAATTATTGACTACTTTATACCGACATGAATGTCACGAGGTGTCGAAAAAGAGCCCTTTTGAAGATTTGAAGATTTTGTGATCGTGGGAAAATTTTGACAGTACTTCGGCATAGATTAGATATTATACTCGAATATGGTAAAGAACATATTTTATAAACCTTTTCCAGTCAACTGGAATGTCTTCCAGTCGACTCCACATTAGCCCGTCGATATGGAATTCGTAGTCTTTCAATCGACTCCACGTCACTCGGCTCCGCATCGGAAAATTTGCCTCTTCAGTCAACTCAAACCCTTCAGTCGACTGAAGCTCTTTCCATCTGCGTCGCACGATCTCTGATCGATCATCAGCTGATCCTGGCAAATAGGTATCCAGTCGACTGATACATATCCAACCGACTGGACTTCAGTCGACTTCGATCCATCCAGTCGACTGATCCCTATAAAATAAAATTAGCACAAATAGATAATATGAAATGCGATATCAGTAGTAATACTGCTCGATCTCGACTACTAAGTCCCACGCGGACTTTTCGTCGGATCGACGCCTAACTTTGTCCTCCTACAGAGGACTCGGTCTCACCTCTTCACTCGAGGCTTACCTACCGGACTTATCACTCTTGACATCCGATCTGACCCGCCAGGGCTTCCACCGGCTTTCCGGTGTCTCTGACCCAGCTAAATTTTTTGTCGATTGTCCGATCTCCTGACCCAACCGGTCTTCATGCCAAATGTCCGGTCCATGCGACCCATCTCGACTTCATGCATGGTGTCCGATCCTTCTAATTTGTCAAGATACGTGTCCAGTATCCGATCAACACAACCTACTAGGACTTCTTATTAAGTATGCACATTTACCTCTGATATTAGAACACAAGTGAATCCTAACATTTAACTGTGGTTCATACATCAAAACTGAGTGATGCTCACTGCATCAACAAGAACCACCCACTTGATTCGCAGAATATCTGAAAATCTCCACGTTCAAAAGACTGTCAAAATCCAATCTTAGCTTCACTTGCATAACTTCCTGTTCCACCCTAGGAAGTCCAATCTAAACAATTCGGATGAACTAGAGACAATTCGGATGAACAATTCGGATGAACTAGAGACAACAACCCATCTCCGCACAAATAGGACTATGAACTTCCATATTCCTAGAAATCTGATGTGTAGGCTGAAGGAACTCAATGGATGATTCGCAAATCTGAACCCTTGAAGCATCTCAAGATGCGGTGATGATGTTGGTTGCGGGGTGGTTACGATGGTCGGAGATGCTGCTGGCCTCGATCCTAGCAGCAGACAGCGGCAACAAATCACTCACGCGGGAAAGGACAATGGAATCATAACCCATCTCAGGCCGACCGAGAGCTAGAAGTGATGCCCGCACTAGGTGAATACCATCCGGAAGGCAGAGGTCAATCGGTGGAAACATGCGAAAGTGTAGGAGAGCAGACGACGATCGTTTAGCATGCAGGAGGACGATGGTTGTCGGACAAACCTCATGAATGAGCTTGGAACCAGAAAGGGAGGGATGTGGCAACATCCCTTGTCGTCAGGAGGGAGAAGATGAGCTCTGGCAGCAATGGGGTGACAACAACAGACGAAAGAGGTGAGGGAAAGCTCACAATCAGAAGTGGCAGACAGCCAGGGCGACGTGCCATTTGGAGAAGTTGGCGGCGATCGGTGGCCATTGGCAGCGATGACCTGGCAGCGAAGAGGAGAGCAGTGGTGTGATCCTTCGGACGCGACGCTTCTGTGCACGCCGATAAGGGTTGGCAGCGGTCTGAGGCTGCCAAAGAAAAGGTTGATAGTGAAGACAACAGCAACGGCGACAATGGCGGCATGATCCTTCGGATGCGACACTTCTATGCACACCGACAAGGGTCGACGGTGGTCCGAGGCGGCCAAAGGCAAGGTCGATAGCGAGGACGGCGGCGGCACGTTGGTGTGGGTGGCACGAGGAGGAGACGGGCGGAGGGCATGGAGATCAGCACAAAAAAGAGGGGAAAGACGGCTACGTGGTTTGCCAATGCGAGAAGAAGAAAAGGGGCAAAAATAAATATAGGTTTTTTCTAATTTAGAGTTTGATTTATATAATCTTAAGTTAATTGACTTAATCAACATGGTGATTAAATTTAGTCCAACCCAATAAAATCTTATCCTAAAATTATCAACAAAAAAACTAATAAATAAATAATTTCCTTTTATTAATAAATAAATTTATTTTATTTATTTCGTTTTAAATTATATTATTATAATATTACATTATTTTATTTTTATTTTAATTTATTATTTATTTTTATTCTTTTTTCGATATATTACATTCTCCCCCATTAATAAAATTTGGTCCTTAAATTTTCTACTTGATATACCCTAATAAAGATATCCTATCTACATGTCGTTCTTCTACTCCAAGTAGTTTCTTCATCAGAATCCCATTACCATCCAACCTCTATCAAACGGATGACCTTGCTTCGTAATCAACATTCTTTGTATCTAGAATATGATCTGAAACTCTAACTACAACCTTCACAATGTAAATAAATTGACTACTTACTCCCATATTATCAAAATATGAAAGTTATCATGTACTTCTACGGTTAGATAACCCTAAGTGTTATGTTACTCTTCCAACTTACTCTAATATCTTAACATCCCTTTGTCAGAGCATAAACTCTCTTTTATAACTTCTCTATGGATTATGGGCCCATCATACTTCCGTTGCGCCACTCTGATCCATATCCTAAATTGGTTACTAGTCTTCTCATCTTCAACAAGTGTGATATCTAGTGCATTCGTGTTGAGTTTCTATATATCAGCATCTCTTACTCTAAGTGCATGGTAGTCTAATCTCATGTCAAGATATGACTACCAAATCTAAGGGCATCTCTTTTACTTCGTACCGGGATGTTAGAGTCTCCCTTGGTAGTGCCATTATAACTAATCTACAATGATAATATCTTACCAAACTAATGTCATATGATCGCTTTTGCTGGTCGACTCAGAGGATGTTCGAGCTAACTTCACTAGTTGAGAGGCTCCTCCAGTGCTAGATCGTGACCTTTGAGTATAACTTTGAGCTTTCTGACCACCGAGCTGCTTGTCCTCCGTCTGAGACTATCTGCAATATCTGTTTCTCTGATTCCTTCTCCCGAGTTACTTGTTGTAACACCCCCCTAGTCTTTCCACTCTCTATCAGGGGAGATGTCACTACTTTACTGTCTCTATCTTTGATTCATGCAATATACTAATGCAATATGATAACAACTAAAATAATCATAAGGACCTTGACATCACTTAAACAAAACCATTTCAAGATCTTCACCTAACATGCAAGTATTAAGACTAACCCAATATGACTCTAGCATTCTTTGGTCTCAACCATGAGTAATCTAGTTAAACTTTAACAATATCAAAAGAAAACAATTAGAAACTAAAAATCTGGTTTAGACATCTGCACTTAGGATCTTTTACTTCCACTGTTCCATCGCCACACACACCTAGCACTTCATCCGCCATGCCACCTTACTGAAGCTTTTCTTTACCTTTATCTGCAGTATAAGGAAATGCAAACTGTAAGTAATAACACTTAGTAAATACTTTCTATGATCACAAAAATATGCAACGTATGAAATCATGCAACTAGTTCTCTTACCCTTGATACATTAATACACATGCAAGCATAACTGGAAATCATAATTCTGAATACATGTCTCTTGTATAAACTATGCTATTAAGTATTTTAAAACTTGTAAACAGTGTATCTGAACTGGAATAATTAACTTTGAAAACTTTTACTTGTACTTATACTGATACTTCAAATTAATAATCATCCTGGATATGGGCTCGGCATAGTACCAATGCGTGCTTTCCTAATAAGTCAGGGTGGCCAACCACTGAACCTACTAGGGTAACTGAGATTGAGGGTCTTGGCTCATGGGTAAAACTGATGCCCGGTACATGTCATTTCAAAAGTAAAATACTTTCTTTATACTTATATTCTTATACATACTAAAAAAAATGCTCTTAATCCCCTAAACCACGAATGGGGAGCACCATAAAGATCATTATGCTCTTGACCCCCAAAACTGAAATGGGGAGCATACTGAAGATCATTGTGCTCTTAATCCCCAATTCGAACTGGGAGCATCTTTAAATTTTCTTTATAAAGGAAATATTTTTACATCTTACTCTACATCATATATATAATTGTAAGCTACAACTCATCTACAACATGCATGATCATAAATCGCATTCTTATCATGGATCTAAACATGATACTAAATCAAACATGACATAACGGGTAAAAATCATATAACTAAAAATATCATGCATAACTGGCTCATATACATGCGTATAAACTGTTCAACCATATAACTGAAAATAACAAGCACAAAAAAAATATATCAATAACATACGATAACTACTTATACTACAGGTGAGCAATACTTACTATGCTTTTCACCAATTTATACCGCTAGATTTCGTAAAGAGAAAACCTCCTACGTGTTCCTTGGCTTTAGCGTGATCCTCTACCAAGTCCTTGGGGAGATCCCTCTTGAAAAATCCCCTTTTAAATTATCCAAAGAGAAGACAAGCTTCTTCCTCGTTTCGGCGGCTGGAAAAATGAGAGGGAGAGAGAGAGAGGCAGCTGGAAAAAAGAAACTAGAGGGAGAGAGAGAGAGGCGGCTGGAAAAATGAGAGGGAGAGAGAGAGAGGTGGCTGGAAAAAAAAATGAGAGGGAGAGAGAGAGAAAAACAAAAACTATATATAAACTAGGGTTTCTCTAATTTAATTACCCCTTTAAATGCTTAGCTAAATTAACCAACTTCTCTCTTTTTTTTCGCCTATAGATATATTGTTGGTGCAACAATGCCCCAAGCATTTATATGTTTTGATGTTTGGATAATCATCTAAGTTAGGCAACAATTTGTGATCTAAATTGTGATGATGTTTAAGTGACAGGGAAATCCAAGTATGAAGACTTGGTGAAAGAAAAGTCCAAGGTAAAGCTTTGGCGGCATAAGACCAAGCATGTTGTCTTGGCAGCATTAAGTCCAAACGGACCTTGGCAAAGGGAGTCCAAAAACAAGTCTTGGCAGCGTAAGTCCAAGCATGTAGACTTGGCAGCATAAAGTCCAAGCACGCTTTGGCAAAGAAAAACTCTAGACATGACAAAACCAAAGAAGCTCTTGGAAGCAAAGCGCAAAGGATGAACAAGTCGCGGACTCGGAGGGATCCTGGAGGCGCAAGGCTTAAGGAAGAGCTAGGAGGTTAAGTCTAGGTCTAGGGGGTGAAATCAAGTGTGAAATATGCACACTTGATGAGTATCGATCGATACGATGTATCACCGACCGTTAGGTGTCGGCCCGAGTCGTGGTGAAACTCGACCATCGATCGCCGCGACCAAGGCGGATCGATGTTGCAATCGATCGCCAACAAAGCGGCGATCGATAAACGTAAAAGCGAGCACAGAATGGAGTCGCACTCGACTGCGGTCGTGATCACTCGACTGATCACTCCATCAGTCGACTGATGGAGGGATTAGTCGACTGATG
The DNA here is from genome assembly GCA_025175895.1 of Wurfbainia villosa. Classification (NCBI taxonomy): domain Eukaryota; kingdom Viridiplantae; phylum Streptophyta; class Magnoliopsida; order Zingiberales; family Zingiberaceae; genus Wurfbainia; species Wurfbainia villosa. Next base: position 4,872,128 of record CM045992.1, read on the forward strand.
AAAGTGCCGTTGGATGAAATGACTCTGAATCCCGCGAATCCGGCTATTCAGAAGTCGTTAACCACGCTAGCAGTCGACTGATGTTGTACATCAGTCGACTGATCGTGCTCCAATGGGAAAATCAACCTCTTCTCTATAAAAAGAGGGTTGGTGGAGGTTTTTGGGGTTAATGCTTATTCTCTAATCCTTCTCAAGAGCCTCCACGAATTCTCTAGCTTTCTAAGTGATTTAAATCTCCTCCTCTTCTCCCTAAGCTTAGATCTTCATTCTTTGTAAAGAAGAAGAGTTGTGTTGTAAAGAAAGCTTATTAGTGGATTTGCTTGGATTGATCCACCTTAAGGATCGCCGTGGAGTAGGAGCGCTATCTCCGAACCACGTAAAAGGCTTTGTTTGCGTTTGTTATTGTTTTTACATATATTATTGTGTTTGCTTCAGCTAATCATTTCTTGTAGAAATCGAAAAACGCTATTCACCCCCTTCTAGCTTCCAAACGATCCCTAACAAGTGGTATCAGAGCCCGGATCGCATCGGAAGATCTAGCAATCAACCGGAACAAAGATGACATTTCAAGAGGGGTATAGCACGGTGAGGCCTCCGTTCTTCGACGGCAACGATTTCGGATATTGGAAAGGTAGGATGGAGTATTATTTAATGAACGATATTGAGAATTGGTTTAGTGTTGTAGATGGTTTTGAGAAGCCGGTCGACGAATTCGGAGCACCACTACCAACAAAAGATTGGACAAGAGAGATGGCCAAGAAAGCACAAGCAAATGCAAAAGCAACAACCACACTACAATGTGGTCTATCCAAGGAGCAACTCTCTAAGGTCGGGCCATTCAACTCCGCAAAAGAGCTTTGGGAGAAGCTCATCGAACTCAATGAAGGATCCAAAGAGACAAGAAGGGCAAAGAGGGATCTTTTGATTGGGCAACTTCAAAGCTTCACTATGAAGACAAACGAAATCGTGAGCCAAATGCATGGGCGCTTCAAGGAAGTAGTCAACGGACTACACGTTATAGGTGAAAAGGTCAACAACCGAGACCTTGTAAGGTATGTTACAAGCTTTCCCTAGGACCACCTTATGGGCCTCAATGGTATATGCCTATAAGGTCTCTAGGGATCTTTCATTAGTTAAATTAGATGAGCTATTTTGTGAATTTCAATTGCATGAACAAGCTAACACTTCATCCAAAGAGAAGGGTATAGCTCTTTTTGTAGGAAAGAAGGAGAAGAAGAAAAAGGAGAAGAAGGAGGTTTCTTCCTCATCCGAATCCGAGGAAGACTCATCAAGTAGTGAGGATGAGCTATCGGCAAGTGAGGTGGCACACTACGTCAAAAAATTTGGTGGGAAGTCAAGGAGGCTCACCAAGAAAGATGTGAAGAGGATGTTTCAATCCTCAAGAGGTAAATCTTTAAACAATCCAAATTCTATCTCTAACGTGACTTGTTTTGGTTGCAACAAGAAAGGGCATAAAAAGCCAAATTGCCCGGAACTAAAGAAGAAGGAGGAGAAGGAAAAGAAGAAGAAGGAAAAGAAGGAAAAGAAGAAGAAGGAGGCGATGATGGCACAAACATGGGATACTCTAAGCATGGAGGAGTCTTCCGACGATGAAGAAGTTTGCCACACAACCCGGAACTTAGCCCTCATGGCATTGGAAGAAACCGGGAGCTCAAGCGAGGAGTCTTCTTCCTCTTCAAGCGATGAATCATCATCAAGTGATGATGATGAGGTAAACAACTCACCCAAAGTAGATTTACTTTATAAGACTATTGCATGCTTACAAAATGCTTTAAATAGATCAAAAACTAGGATTAAGGCTCTAAAATTAGAGATCAAATCATGTGAGAGTGTAGATGCATCATGTGATAAACCATCTAGTGATAATGATGATTGTACTCTTAGGGATGAAAATGATGAGTTAAGAAAAGAAATAGGTAAATTGAGAGCATGCCTAGAAAAGTTCACTAATGGTTCTAAATATCTAGATATGATTATTAAGGATCAAAGGGCAATTTACAATAAGGCCGGATTAGGATATAGACCTAAGGAGAAAGAGGTAGCATTTGCATCCCTAGTTAGTAGAAAATCAATGATTAAAAACAAGGGGAGAAAGGCATGGGTACCTAAGAAATTTATAATTGATGCTAGTGGTCCTAAGATTTCGGTACCTAAGGATTGTATTTTTCATGTGATATAGGTAGAAGAACCAAGCTTGTGGATAGTTGATAGTGGGTGCTCAAAGCATATGACCGGGGATGAGAGAAAATTCTCCACTATCAACCATACTAGCAAAGGAAAGGTGTCATTTGGTAATAGCGGTAAACTTAAAATTCTAGGAAAGGGCACCATTGAGGTATCTCCCAATCTTGCCATTCATAAAGTTCTATTAGTTAAAAATATGAAGTTTAACTTACTTAGTGTAAGCCAATTATGTGATGCAAATTTTGATGTTAAATTTGATTCCTCAAAATGCTTTATAAGACACAAAACTATAAATGATTGCATGTTAGTAGGCTTTAGGAAATCAAATATATATTATGTTGATTTATCCTATGCTACTAATCCTTCCACTAAGTGTCTTATTGCAAAAGAGGAAGAAAGTTGGCTTTGGCATAGGAGGCTAGGACATATAAACATGAAGAATATAGCCAAAATAGCAAAATTGAAGCTAGTCAAAGGATTGCCTAGAGTCAAATTTCTCAAGGACAAGATGTGTGATGCTTGCCAAGAAGGGAAACAATCAAAAACATCACACAACGGTAAAAATTTACTTGGTACCGCTTTACCATTAGAATTACTACATATGAATTTATTTGATTGCCATAGTACCCCATCTATAATTGGTAGTAAATATTGCTTGGTAATAGTAGATGATTTTTCTAGGTTTACTTGGGTGTTTTTCTTGAAAAATAAAGATGAAACCTTAGGAATAATCATAGGATTTAGCAAAAGAGTAGAAAATGAAAGAAAACTCAAAATCAACCGGATCCGTAGTGATCATGGTGGAGAGTTTGAGAATTCTAACTTTTCAACTTTTTGCTTAGAGCAAGGGTACAAGCATGAATTTTCTTGTCCTAGAACACCCCAACAAAATGGGGTTGTGGAAAGGAAAAATCGTGCCCTACAAGAAGCGGCTAGGACTATGCTTAATGCATATTCCTTACCTAGCTACTTGTGGGCGGAAGCGGTTAATACCGCTTGCTATATCCAAAATAGGATTTTGATTCATAGGTTTTTAGGAAAAACTCCATTTGAATTGTGGAATGGTACAATTCCAACAATTCATTATTTTAAGGTCTTTGGATGTAAAGTCTATATCTTAAATACCAAAGACAACCTAAGTAAGTTTGAGTCCAAAGCGGATGAGGGAATCCTAGTTGGATACTCATCCACTAGTGTAGGATATAGAGTTTACAATAAAAGGACTCAAAAGATTGAAGAATCTTCAAATGTTCAATTTGATGAAACTTCAAATACATACCCTAGAAAATCCCCTATTGATGATGACATAAACAATGAAAATCAAGGAATTACCCAACAATTGCAAGATTTAACCTTAGGGGATAATGATCAAGGGGGAGGATTGAATCAAGGGGGAGTAAGGGATGATTCTGATGATGAACATAGAATTGAAGTTAATCATGATCAAACTCAACTTGATACACCTCCTAGAACCATAAGAGTTCATCAAAGTCACCCATTAGATCAAATTGTGGGTGAATTATCTCAAGGAGTTAGGACTAGGTCATTTCATAGGGATCCCACTAGTCATATAGCTCTAATTTCTCAAATTGAGCCCAAAAACATTAAAGATGCATTACTTGATCCGGATTGGATCTTAGCAATGCAAGATGAATTGGCTCAATTCGAAAGAAGTCAAGTATGGGAGTTAGTTCCTAGACCAAGTGAAAACACTATTATTACTACAAGATGGGTCTTTAGGAACAAATTAGATGACCAAGGGAATATCACTAGAAATAAAGCACGATTAGTTGCAAGGGGTTTTAATCAAGTTGAAGGACTTGATTATGATGAAACATATGCCCTGGTTGCTAGGTTAGAGTCCATTAGAATACTTTTAGCATATGCCTCCTATATGGGTTTATTAAGGAAGAGGTGTATGTAGAACAACCTCCCGGGTTTGAAAATACAGACTACCCAAACCATGTATACAAGCTTAGGAAAGCCTTATATGGTTTGAAACAAGCTCCCCGGGCTTGGTATGAAAGATTGTCATCTTTCCTAATCTCTAAGGAATTCAAAAGGGGTAGTATAGATCAAACTCTCTTTATAAAGTCAACATCTAAGAACATCTTTGTAGCCCAAGTATATGTTGATGACATTATCTTTGGGTCAACAAATGATGAACTACTTCAAAACTTTATTAAAAATATGGAGAAAGAATTTGAAATGAGTCTAGTTGGGGAATTAAATTTCTTCCTAGGTTTGCAAGTTAAACAAACAAGTGAAGGAATTTACATTTATCAAACCAAATATGCTAAGGAAATGATTAAGAAATTTGGTTTGGAAAATGCTAAGGTAGTGTCAACTCCAATGGCAACCATTACTAAAACAGAAAGTGATAGTGAAGGAAAACAAATAGATCTTACCCTTTATAGGAGCATGATTGGTAGCCTCTTGTATTTAACCGCTAGTAGACCCGACATATTATTTGCGGTTGGTATGTGTGCTAGGTATCAATCATGTGCTAAGGAATCTCATTTAGTTGCCGTTAAAAGAATTTTAAGATATGTCAAGGGCACACTAAATGTAGGTCTATGGTACCCTAGGACTAGGTCTTTTGATTTAATTGGGTACACCGATTCCAATTATGTCGGTTGCAAATTGGATCGGAAGAGTACTAGTGGTGGATGCCAATTCCTTGGGTCTTCCCTAGTGAGTTGGAGTAGTAGGAAGCAACCTTGTGTTGCTTTATCCACCACCGAGGTCGAATATGTGGCTATGGGTGGTTGTGTAGCTCAACTCTTATGGATGAAACATACATTAGAAGATTATGAGCTATCTTACTCCAACATGAAAGTATTTTGTGATAATGTGAGCACCATTAACTTGACCAAAAATCCGGTGCATCACTCTAGGACCAAGCACATTGAAGTGAAGCATCACTTCATTAGAGACCATGTGGCTAAGGGGGACATTGAGCTTAATTATATTGAATCCAAGTCCAACCTAGCCGATATATTTACCAAGGCTCTCCCCGAAGTAGAATTTTCATCACTTAGAAGAGAACTTGGAATGTGCTTGGTTGAGTGAAGGTATAGGTTTGCATGATCCTATAGAAATACTAGGTTTTATACCTTTAACCATCTCACAAAATACCTAAGAAACCATGCTTTTTGTATTAAGCCACCTAGACAACATGTGAGATGATAGGAAGATGCATTTGGTTCATCATGCTTGTTATGATGCATTACTATGGACCAAAGTGTCATCTAGAGACATTAATCCTTAATTGGACCAATCATTGGGAAGGCTTATACACAATTGATGTGCATATAGCTCCAAGAACATGATTGGAAATTTCAAATAAAACATATTTTAAACTATGTTTATCATACTTTGAAAAACAGTTTTTAAGTGAATCACAAAAGTGATACAAAGTTTGTAAAATTTTAGAACCTTTTGCTAGTTTCCAAATTTGTATCAATATTGAAATTTGGAAAACATATATTTTTCAAAATATTTTTCCTTGATAAAGTATGATTTCAGAAATGTGTACACAAATTTTCATGATTTTTCGAGGTTTCTAGAATTTCTGACGCATTTCTGAATTTGGACTAAAAAGGTTGATTTTCGTATTACAGGTATAGCAGTCGACTAGTTCAGAAACCAGTCGACTGATACATTGTGTTTTCAGAAAATTAGCCTCATTTTTTGAGGTTTAGTGTATTGTTGATATCCTAAAGAAATAGCATGATAGTATTGAGTATAAACAACGTGTATGGCTGTTTAATGCCGTGTTTTAGGGGGTGTTTCACAAAATATATCTTTCTCCTCCAAAATTTACATTGTTGGTGCAAAGTTAGGATTTAAACTTTCAAATTGTTTGATGAATTTAGCTCCACATGTATTTTATTCATCATAATCTATGTCTTGGATTAAGGGGGAGTTAAAATTTTAAAATCTATGCCTTAGTTCAAGATTGTTAAACACTCAATCTTATCATATATGTTTTTTTTTCTCTTTTTGATGTATGTCAAAGGGGGAGAAGAAATGTTTAAGTTAGAATTGGAATTGGATATATGATGTGATAATATGTGTATCTTTAAAAGATCTAACTTAAATGATTGTCAAACATCAAAAAGGGGGAGATTGTTGGTGCAACAATGCCCCAAGCATTTATATGTTTTGATGTTTGGATAATCATCTAAGTTAGGCAACAATTTGTGATCTAAATTGTGATGATGTTTAAGTGACAGGGAAATCCAAGTATGAAGACTTGGTGAAAGAAAAGTCCAAGGTAAAGGTATGGCGGCATAAGACCAAGCATGTTGTCTTGGCAGCATTAAGTCCAAACGGACCTTGGCAAAGGGAGTCCAAAAGCAAGTCTTGGAAGCGTAAGTCCAAGCATGTAGACTTGGCAGCATAAAGTCCAAGCACGCTTTGGCAAAGAAAAACTCTAGACATGACAAAACCAAAGAAGCTCTTGGAAGCAAAGCGCAAAGGATGAACAAGTCGCGGACTCAGAGGGATCCTGGAGGCGCAAGGCTTAAGGAAGAGCTAGGAGGTTAAGTCTAGGTCTAGGGGGTGAAATCAAGTGTGAAATATACACACTTGATGAGTATCAGTCGACTGATATAATGTATCGACCATCGTCGTGTTTCGACTAAGTCGGTGAAACTCGACATCATCGATCGGCACGTGACCAAGGCACGATCGATGTTGATAATCGATCGGCCAACAGCGGCGGCGATCGATAAACGTAACGAACACGTAGAATGGAGTCACACTCGATCGCGCCGTGATCACTCGGTGATCGATCACTCCATCACCGACCGATGGAGGATCGGTCGGTGATGAAAGTGTCGTTGGATGAAACGACTCTGAATCCTGTGAATCCGGCTATTCGTAAGTTAACCACGCGCGATCGTGATCTTTGTACATCATCGATCGATCGTCAATGGGAAAATCAGCCTCTTCTCTATAAAAAGAGGGCTGGTGGAGGTTTTTGGGGTTAATGCTTATTCTCTAATCCTTCTCAAGAGCCTCTACGAATTCTCTAGCTTTCTAAGTGATTTAAATCTCCTCCTCTTCTCCCTGAGCTTAGATCTTCATTCTTTGTAAAGAAGAGGAGTTGTGTTGTAAAGAAAGCTTATTAGTGGATTTGCTTGGATTGATCCACTTTAAGGATCGCCGTGGAGTAGGAGCGCTATCTCCGAACCACGTAAAAGGCTTTGTTTGTGTTTGTTATTGTTTTTACATATATTATTGTGTTTGCTTCCGCTAATCATTTCTTGTAGAAACCGAAAAATGCTATTCACCCCCTTCTAGCTTCCAAACGATCCCTAACATATATTTTGTTATACCCTACTCATTGGTAATCTTATGACTTAGTGGTAGGAAGCTTATTCCCCCAAACCAACAGTTCATGGTTCGAGCCTTGGCTAACGAACCATTTATTCGAATTTTTTTTCCTTTTTTTTCTTCCTATTCCTATTTCTATATTTTTTTTCTAGATAAATAAATAAAAGTATAGGAACTAAAATTTGGGTTGTTACAATCCCTTATACCATATAAAAGTTTCGTCTTCGAAACTTAGAACAGCTCGGGGTACTTTTGCTTCATGTCATCCTCACGTTCCCAAGTTGCTTCTTCAAACCTTTGACTTTGCCATAAGACTTTTACTAACGGTATTTCTTTATTTCTTAGTTTTCTGACTGCTCGATCTATTATCTGAATAGGACGACTTCCATAACTTAGATCTGTCTGAATCTGTACCGTCTGTGGCTCAATCACTTGGTTGGTGTTTGGGACGTGCTTCTTAAGCATTGAAACATGAAATACAATGTGGATAGCTGACATCTCCTGTGGTAGCTCATAAGCTACCTTACCAACTCTCTTGGTGATTAGGTAAGGGCCTACATGTCTGGGACTTAACTTGTCTTTCTTCTAAAACCTCATTACCCCTTTCATAGGAGCTACCTTAATGAACACTGAATCCCCGACTTTGAACTCTAGGGGTCTGCGTCGGACATCGGCATAACTCTTCTGCCAACTCTAGGCAGTCTCTATCCTTTGGCGTATGTTCTTTATAGCTTTGGTGGCATCATCTATAAAACCAGTCTTGAGTCCCATTTCTTTCTTCTCGCCACCCTCATACCAACAGATAGGTGATCTGCATCTCCTTCCATACAAGGCTTCATAAGGTGTCATTCCAATTGTGGTTTGATAACTATTATTATAGGCAAACTCTGCCAAACACAAATATTTGCACCAGCTTCATTTAAAATCTAAGGCACAAGCTCTTAGCATGTCCTCCAAAATCTGATTCACTCTTTTTGTTTGCCCATCTGTCTGAGGATGAAATGCAATGTTGAATCATAGCTTAGTGTCGAGGGTTGTCTGAACACACTCCCAAAAGTGTAAAGTGAAGCAACTGTCTCTATCAGAGATAATGGTCTTAGGTACTCCATGCAGTCTAATCACTTTCTTGATGTATCACTAGGCTAACTGCTCCATGGAGTATGATATTCTGCTAGGCATGAAGTGAGCAGACTTTGTCAATCTATTGACAACTACCCAAATAGAATCGTAGCCATTGGTTGTTTTGGCAGTCCTACTATGAAATCCATGGCTAGTTCCTCCCACTTCCATTCTGGAATCTAGATAGGCTGTAGAACTCCTCTTGGTCTCTGGTGTTTGTCTTTCACTCTCTGACATGTCAGACAAGTGCTAATATACTTAGTCACGTCCCTCTTCATACCAAGCCACCAGAATTTCCCTTTCATATCTCGATACATCTTGGTGGATCAAGGATGCATCAAATATGGGGTCCCATGAGCTTCTTCTAGGATCTTCTTTCATAAGTCTGGGTCCTTGGGGACACATAAGCATTCACCCAGATATAATACCCCACTGTCAGGACATAAAATCCTTCATCCTTTCCTTCTTGGATCTCTTGCTTGATCCTTTGGATGCTAGGATCTTTGTCATGTCTCGCTAATATATCCTTGAATAGTGTAGGTACTATGATCAAGGCAAAGAGCTGTCCAGAAATGATATCAACCCCAAAATTCATTATCTCTTTCTCCAGTGGTTGGGATAGTGTTGCTAGGGACATCAAAGTGGCACATGATTTTCTACTCAGTGTATCTGCTACTTTGTTTGCCTTTCCAGGATGGTAGTGGATTTCATAGTCATAGTCCTTTACTAGCTCAAGTCATCTGCGCTGTCGCATATTCAGATCCTTCTGAGTGAAGAAATACTTTAGACTCTGGTGATCTGTGTAAATCTTGCATTGGACTCCATATAAGTAATATCTCCAAACTTTTAGAGCAAAGACCACTGCTGCCAACTCAAGGTCATGAGTGGGGTAATTATTTTCGTAGTCCTTGAGTTGTCTAGATGCATAAGCGATGACTTTACCCTTCTGCATAAGCACTCCTCCAAGTCCCATCTTGGATGCATCACTATACAGGTCAAATTTCTCATTACTTTCTGGAAGGGTAAGCACTGGAGCACTTGTGAGTCTCCTCTTTAATTCAAGGAAACTCTTTTCACAATCTTCAGTCCATTCAAACTTCTTGTTCTTTCTAGTAAGAACCGTCAACGGTGAAGCTATCCTTGAGAAGTTTTCCACAAACTTCCAGTAGTACCCTGCTAATCCGAGGAAACTTCTGACTTCACTGGCATTCTTTGGTTGACCCCAATTACTGACCGCTTCTATCTTTGTCGGGCCTACCATAACTCCATCTTTTGAAATAACATGTCCCAGAAATGACATTTGATCAAGCCAAAACTCATACTTGGATAACTTTGCATATAACTGTCTTTGCTGAAGGGTCTGTAAGACTGTCTTCAAGTGTTCGGCATGTTCCTCCTGGGTTCTCGAGAAGATAAGGATGTCATCAATGAAGACAACCACAAACTTGTCAAGGAACTCCTTAAATACCCGATTCATCAAGTCCATAAACATAGCAGGTGCATTTGTCACTCCAAAGGGCATGACCACGAACTCATAGTGTACATACCTCGTTCAGAAGGTTGTTTTCAGTATATCATCCTCTCTAACTCTTACTTGATGATAACCAGACCACAAGTCAATCTTAGAGAAAACTGTGGCTCCCCTCAATTGATTAAATAAATCCTCTATCCTTGGCAGAGGATATTTGTTCTTAATCGTCACTTAATTCAAGGCTCGGTAGTCTATGCACATCCTCATAGACCCATCTTTCTTTTTCACGAACAACACTGGAGCTCCCCACGGGGAATGACTAGGGTGGATGAATCCCTTGTCTAATAACTCCCGTAATTGTTCCTAAAGCCAATTCAGCTGGAGTCATATGATAGGGTGCTTTTGAGATTGGGTTGGTACCGGGAATAAGCTCAATCTCCAACTCAACTTCCCTTCTAGGTGCTAGTCCTGGAAGCTCGTCAGGAAATACTTCCGGGTAGTCACATACAATTGGAACTTCTTCCAGCTTTTGACTTCTTTCTTGCTTAGTATCAACTATATATGCTAAATGCCCAGTGCATCCACTAGCTAGCATCTTCTGAACTTCCATGGCAAACAAGAACTTCTTAGTCTTCTTTCTTGGTTCTTCAATAAACTCAAATTTGTCCTCGGTCTCGGGTTGGAATACTACTCTTCGCTTACGGCACTCAATGGAAGCACCGTACTCGCTAAGAAAGTCCATTCCAAAGATGACATCATAGTCATGCATGTCCAACAAGATCAGATCACTATAAAGCTCTCTGTCTGAAATTCTAATCAGCATGGCACGCAACCAGTGTGTAGATGTCATTATTTCACCCGAAGGTAAGGTCGTTAAAAACTAAATATCTAAGATATTCGGAGTTATATCTATCTTCTTAGCAAATGTCATAGACATGAAGGAATGGGTTGCCCCAGTATCAAAAAGTACAGTAGCATGATGACTAAGGATAGGTATCTGACCTGTGACTACCGTAGAAGTATTTGCTACCTCTTCCTTGGTGAGGGAGAAGATCCGGGCATTAGGTGTAACTGATGGGGCCTCCAATCTTCCTTGGTTGATGTAAGGAGCCTCTAGTGCTCCCTGCAACTGATGTAGCTGAGCTGGTCTACCTCCATACTGAGTAGACTGTGGCGAAGGTAGATTGGTCTTGGTGGGGCACTGTTTGACAAAGTGTCCCTCGACACCACATATATAACACCCGCTCACACCCTGGCGGCAAACTCCTGGATGCTTTTTCCCACACTTAGAACATGTAAGATACATAGGCTGTTTACTAGCTGAACCTCCCTTTGCATTATTCCACTATCAAGCTATTATCACTATTTTTTTCCCATCTTCACATATATATCTAGGTATGCTCTATTACTTACTGTTTATCATCTTCATATATATATATATATATATATGCAAGCATGTTTAACTCAAAGAGAACATTCTAGATGAGCATGTTTAACTTAAAAGAAGCATTCCTTACTACTAATAAAGTAAATAAAGCAGATAAATACTTGCTTACTTGGAGGCAGCAAGACTGATGCTCGATGTGTGTGTGACGAAAGGGCGGAACCCGCTCTGATACCATCTTGTAACACCCCCCTAGTCTTTCCGCTCTCTACTAGGGGAGATTCACTACTTTACTGTCTCTATCTTTGATTCATGCAATATACTAACGCAATATGCTAACAACTAAAATAATCATAAGGACCTTGACATCACTTAAATAATAACTATTTCAAGTTCTTCACCTAACATGCAAGTATTAAGACTAACCCAATATGACTCTAGCATTCTTTGGTCTCAACCATAAGTAATCCAGTTGAACTTCAACAATATCAAAAGAAAACAATTAGAAACTAAAAATTTGGTTTAGACATCTGCACTTAGGATCTTTTACTTCCACTGTTCCGTCGCCACACACACCCAGCACTTCATCCACCATGCCACCTTACTGAAGCTTTTCTTTACCTTTATCTACAGTATAAGGAAATGCAAACTGTAAGCAATAACGCTTAGTAAGTACTTTCTATGCTCACAAAAATATGCAACGTATGAAATCATACAACTAGTTCTCTTATCCATGATACATTGATACACATACAAGCATAACTGGAAATCATAATTCTGAATACATGTCTCTTGTATAAATCATACTCTTAAGTATTTTAAAACTTGTAAATAGTGTATCTGAACTGGAATAATTAACTTTGAAAACTTTTACTTGTACTTATACTGATACTTCAAATTAATAATCATCCTGGATATGGGCACGGCATAATACCAATGCGCGCTTTCCTAATAGGTCGGGGTGGCCAACCACCGAACCTACTAGGGTAACTGAGACTGAGAGCCTTGGCCCGTGGGCAAAACTGATGACCGGTACATGCCATTTCAAAAGTAAAATACTTTCTTTATACTTATATTCGTATACATACTGGAAAAAAATGCTCTTAATCCCCTAAACCACGAATGGGGAGCACCATAAAGATCATTATGCTCTTGACCCCCAAAATTGAAATGGGGAGCATACTAAAGATCGTTGTGCTCTTAATCCCCAATTCGAACGGGGAGCATCTTTAAATTTTCTTTATAAAGAAAATATTTTTACATCTTACTCTACATCATGCATATAATTGTAAGCTACAACTCATCTACAACATGCATGATCATAAATCACATTCTTATCATGGATCTAAACATGATACTAAATCAAACATGACATAACGGGTAAAAATCATGTAACTAAAAATACCATGCATAACTGGCTCATATACAAGCGTATAAACTGCTCAACCATGTAACTGGAAATAACAAACATAAAAAAAATATATCAATAACATACGATAACTACTTATACTGCAGGTGAGCAATACTTACTTCCTACGCTTTTCACCAATTTATACCACTAGATTTCGTAAAAAGAAAACCTCCTACGTGTTCCTTGGCTTTTAGCGTGATCCTCTACCAAGTCCTTGAGAAGATCCCTCTTGAAAAATCCCCTTTTGAATTATCCAAAGAGAAGACAAGCTTCTTCCTCTCTTCGGCGATTGGAAAAACAAGAGGGAGAGAGAGAGAAAAACAAAAACTATATATAAACTAGGGTTTCTCTAATTTAATTACCCCCTTAAATGCTTAGCTAAATTAACCAACTTCTCCCTTTTTTTCGCCTATAGATATATTCTATTATACCCTACTCATTGGTAATCTTATGACTTAGTGGTAGGAAGTCTATTCTCCCAAACCAACGGTTCATGGTTTGAGCCTCGGCTAACGAACTATTTATTCGAATTTTTTTTTCTTTTTTTTCCTATTCTTATTTCTATATTTTTTTCTAAATAAATAAATAAAAGTATAGGAACTAAAATTTGGGTTGTTACACTTGTTGTTGGGTCATCTCGATCAGTATGGCTTGGTCTAACATTTTTCAATAAGTACTAATAAGGGATTCAAACATTCTAATCCGGATATAAGCTATAAGATCTTGGGTGAACTTGAGCATATGATCATAGTCTTGGGCTCCTAAGTGGAGTAAAATTCTACAAGTCGATTAAATTCTACATTATAATCATGACGCTTCGTGTAACACCCCCCTAGTCTTTCCACTCTCTATCAAGGGAGATGTCACTACTTTACTGTCTTATCCTTTCTAGTAAGTTCATGCAATATGCTAACAACTAAAATAATCATAAGGACTTTTACATCACTTAAACAATATCAAACATGACATAAGAAACTAAAAATCTGATTTAGACATCTGCACTTAGGATCTTTTACTTTCACTGTTCCATCGCCACACACACCCAGCACTTCATCCGCCATGCCACCTTACTAAAGCTTTTCTTTACCTTTATCTGCAGTATAAGGAAATGCAAACTATAAGCAATAACGCTTAGTAAGTACTTTCTATGCTCACAAAAACATGCACTGTATGAAATCATGCAACTAGTTCTCTTACCCTTGATACATTGATACACATGCAAGCACAACTGGAAATTATAATTCTGAATACATATCTCTTGTATAAACCATGCTCTTAAGTATTTTAAAACTTATAAACAGTGTATCTGAATTGAAATGATTAATTTTGAAAACTTTTACTTATACTTATACTGATACTTTAAAATAATAATCATCCTGGATATGGGCCCGGCATAGTACCAATGCGCACATTCCTAATAGGCCGGGGTGGCCAACCACCGAACCTACTAGGTAATCAAATCGAGGGTCTCGTGGCTAAATCGATGCCCGGTACATGCCCTGTCAAAAAGTAAAATACTTCCTTTATACTTATATTCTTATACATACTGAAGGAAATGCTCTTAATCCTCTAAATCACAAATGGGGAGCACCATAAAGATCATTATGCTCTTGACCTCCAAAACTGAAATGGGGAGCATACTGAAGATCGTTGTGCTCTTAATCCCCAATTCGAACGGAGAGCATCTTTAAATTTTCTTTATAAAGGAAATATTTTTACATCTTACTCTACATCATGCATATAATATAAACTACAACTCATCTACAACATGCATGATCATAAATCATCTTCTTATCATGGATCTAAACATGATGCTGAATTACCCATAACATAACGGTAAAATCACGTAACTGAAAACACCATGCATAACTGGAAATAACATGCACATAAAAAACATATCAATGATATACGATAACTACTTATACTGCAGGTGAGCAATACTTACCTCCTATACTTTTTCACCAATTTATACCGCTAGATACAGTTTCTATGTTGAAGATATGTCAGTGGAAGATATCAAATCATCACTTTCAGCACCTGGAACTAGCACATTGCCCGTTGCAACAACAGTCGAATATACAAGGTCAATATCATGCAAGCTATCAGATGCCCGCGTCTTCATGTTTGGTCTCCTACAGACATAATCGAGGCGGACACTGACCCCTTTTTCTTTTTATTCGACGGTTGGAGAAAACAAAGAGGAAGAGAGAGGTGGGGCGTGTGGGTTGGCGTTGGGAGAGAGGAGGGAGAGAGAGAGCGGCGGCGTCGGCGTTGGCGTTGGAAATAAAACTAGAGGAGAGAGAGATTGGCGTGAGATTTATAGAGAGAAAGAAATAAAAATTTATATAAATTAAGGTTTTTTTCTTAACCTAATTATCCCCTTTAAATAATTAGTTAAATTAACCAATTTCTCTTTTTTTTCTACCAATAGATATATTCTGTTATATCCTACTCATTGGTAATCTTATGACTTAGTGGTGGGAAGTCTATTCTCCCAAACCAACGGTTCATGGTTCAAGCCTCGACTAACGAACCAATTATTTCTATTCTTTTATTATTATTATTATTATTATTATTATTATTATTATTATTATTATTATTATTATTATTCCTATTTTTATTATTTCTATTCTTATTCTTATTTCTATTTTCCTCCAATAAAAATAGGAATTAAAATTTGGGATGTTACAATCTCATATACCTTATAAAAGTTTCGTCCTCGAAACTTAGAACAGCTCGGGGTACTTTTGTTTCATGTCATCCTCACGTTCCCAGGTTGCTTCTTCAACCCTTTGACTTTGCCATAAGACTTTTACTAACGGTATTTCTTTATTTCTTAGTTTCCTGACTGCTCGATCTATTATCTGAATAGGTCAACTTTCATAACTTAGATCTGTCTGAATCTGTACCATCTGTGGCTCAACCACTTGGTTGGTGTCTGGAACGTGCTTCTTAAGCATTGAAACATGAAATACATTATGGATAGCTGACATTTCCTGTGGTAGCTCTAGCTCATAATCTACCTTACCAATTCTCTTGGTGATCAGGTAGGGGCCAACATATCTGGGACTTAACTTGCCTTTCTTCCCAAATCTCATTACCCCTTTCATAGGACCTACCATAATGAACACTGAATCTCCGACTTGGAACTCTAGGGGTCTGCGTCGGACATCGGCATAACTCTTCTGTCGACTTTGGGTAGTCTCTATCCTTTGACGTATGTTCTTTATTGCTTTGGTGGCGTCATCTATAAAATCAGTCTTGAGTCCCATTTCTTTCTTCTCGCCACCCTCATACCAACAGATAGGCGATCTGCATCTCCTTCCATACAAGGCTTCATAAGGTGTCATTCCAATTGTGATTTGATAACTGTTATTATAGGCAAACTCTGCCAAACACAAATATTTGCACTAGCTTCCTTTAAAATCCAAGGCACAAGCTCTGAGCATGTCCTCCAAAATCTGATTCACTCTTTCTGTTTGCCCATCTGTCTGAGGATGAAATGCAGTGCTGAATCGTAACTTAGTGTGAGGGCTTTCTGAACACACTCCCAGAAGTGTGAAGTGAAGCGAATGTCTCTATCTGAGATAATGGTCTTAGGTACTCCATGCAGTCTAATCACTTCCTTGACGTATAACTGGGCTAACTGCTCCATGAAGTATGATATTCTGATAGGCATGAAGTGAGCAGACTTTGTCAATCTATCGACCACTACCCAAATAGAATCGTAGCCATTGGTTGTTTTGGGAAATCCTACTATAAAATCCATAGCTAGTTCCTCCCACTTCCATTCTGGAATCTGGATAGGCTATAAAACTCCTCCTGGTCTCTGGTGTTCGGCTTTCACTCTCTGACATGTCAGGCAAGTGCTAACATACTTAGCCACGTCCCTCTTCATACCAAGCCACCAGAATTTCCCTTTCATATCTTGATACATCTTGGTGGATCCAGGATGCATCGAATATGGGGTCCCATGAGCTTCTTATAGAATCTTCTTTCTTATGTCTGGGTCGTTGGGGATACATAGGCGTTCACCCAAATATAATACCCCACTATCAGAGACACAGAATCCTTCATCCTTCCCTTCTAGGATCTCTTGCTTGATCCTTTGGATGCTAGGATCTTTGTCCTGTCTCACTAATATATCCTCAAACAGTGTAGGTACTATGGTCAAGGCAGAGAGCTGTCCAGAAATGATCTCAACTCCAAAATTTATTATCTCTTTCTCCAGTGGTTGGGATAGTATTGCTAGGGACATTAAGGTGGCGCATGATTTTCTACTCAGCGTGTCTGCTACTTTGTTTGCCTTTCCAGGATGGTAGTGGATTTCACAGTCATAGTCCTTTACTAGCTCAAACCATCTGTGCTGTCGCATATTCAGATCCTTTTGAGTGAAGAAATACTTCAAACTCTGGTGATCTATGTAAATCTTGCATTGGACTCCATATAAGTAATGTCTCCAAACTTTCAGAGCAAAGACCACTGCTGCCAACTCAAGGTCATGAGTGGGGTAATTCTTTTCATAGTCCTTGAGTTGTCTAGATGCATAAGCAATGACTTTACCCTTCTGCATAAGTACTGCTCCGAGTCCCATCTTGGATGCATCACTATACAGGTCAAATCCCTCATTACTTTCTGGAAGGGTAAGCACTGGAGCACTTGTGAGCCTCCTCTTTAATTCAATGAAGCTCTTTTCACAATCTTCGGTCCATTCGAACTTCTTGTTCTTTCTGGTAAGAACCGTCAACGGTGAAGCTATCCTTGAGAAGTTTTCCACAAACTTTCGATAGTACCCTGCTAATCCGAGGAAACTTCTGACTTCACTGGCATTCTTTAGTTGACCCCAATTACTGACTGCTTCTATCTTTGTCGGGTCTACCATAACTCCATCTTTTGAAATAACATGACCCAGAAACGATATTCGATCAAGCCAAAACTCACACTTAGAGAACTTTGCATATAACTGTCTTTGCTGAAGGGTCTGCAAGACTGTCTTCAAGTGTTCGACATGTTCTTCCTGGGTTCTCGAGTAGATAAGGATGTCGTCAATGAAAACGACCACAAACTTGTCAAGGTACTCCTTAAATATCCGATTCATCAAGTCCATAAACATAGCGGGTGCATTTGTCACTCCGAAGGGCATGACCACGAACTCATAGTGTCCATACCTCGTTCGGAAGGTTGTTTTCGGTATATCATCCTCTTTAACTCTTACTTGATGATAACCTGACCGCAAGTCAATCTTGGAGAAAACTGTGGCTCCCCTCAATTGATCAAATAAATCCTCTATCCTTGGCAGAGGATATCTGTTATTGATCGTCACTTGATTCAAGGCTCGGTAGTCTATGCACATCCTCATAGATCCATCTTTCTTTTTCACCAACAACACTGGAGCTCCCCATGGGGAATGACTAGGGAGGATGAATCCCTTGTCCAATAACTCCCGTAATTGTTCCTGAAGCTCTTTCAATTCAGCTGGAGCCATACGATAGGGTGCTTTTGAGATTGGGTTGGTACCAGGAATAAGTTCAATCTCAAACTCAACTTCCCTTCTAGGTGCTAGTCCTGGTAGCTCGTCAGGAAATACTTTCGGGTAGTCACATACGATTGGGACTTCTTCCAGCTTTTGGCTTCTTTCTTGCTTAGTATCAACTATATGTGCTAAATACCCAGTGCATCCACTAGCTAGCATCTTCCGAGCTTCCATGGCGGACAAGAACTTCTTAGTCTTCTTCCTTGGTTCTCCAATAAACTCAAATTTGGCCTCGGTCTCGGGTTGGAATACTACCCTTAAACTTTACGACACTCAATGGAAGCACCATACTTGCTAAGAAAGTCCATTCCAAAGATGACATCATAGTCATGCATGTCTAACAAGATCAAATCATTATAAAGTTACCCAGATGCGACGCAACTAACGGTGTGTAGATGTCATTATTTCACCCGAAGGTAGGGTCATTAAAAACTGAATATCTAAGATATCCGGAGTTATATCTATCTTCTTAACAAATACCATAGTCATGAAAGAATGGGTTGCCCTATTATCAAACAGTACGGTAGCATGCTGACTAAGGATAGGTATCTGACCTGTGACTACCGTAGAAACATTTGCTACCTCTTCCTTGGTGAGGGAGAAGATCTGAGCATTAGGTGTAACTGATGGGGCCTCCAATCTTCCTTGGTTGATGTGAAGACCCTCCAGTGCTCCTTGCATCTGATGTAGCTAAGCTGGTCTACCTCCATACTGAGTAGACTATGGTGAAGGTAGATTGGTCTTGGTGGGGCACTGTTTGGCGAAGTATCCCTCGACACCACATATATAACACCCGCTCATGCCCTGGCGGCAAACTCTTGGATACTTCCTCTCACACTTATAACATGTTGGATACGTAGGCTGCTTACTGGCTGAACCTCCCTTTGCATTATTCCATTGTTTCTTCTTGCCATTGTTGTTTCACTTCCAGTTCGAATTACCGCTCTGAGGTTTCTGACCCCCTGAACTTCCCTGGCTTTTGTTTTCTATCAAGACTAACTTCTGGTGCTTGATACTATTCATGTAATACTCCGTGATTAGCGCACTACTGACTAGCTCTTCAGTGGTCTGTGGTCTATTAATTCTACCAGCTACATTTAGAGCTATCTCCGGTCTCAATATCTTTAGCATCAACCTAACTCTTTCCTTCTCAGTACTGACCAGTTCCGGACATAGGCGAGTCAACCTATTGAATCTCTTTACCGCTTTGTCTACTGATAAATCCCCTTGTCGGAACTCCGTGAACTCATCATAAGATGATCAAGTGAAACCAGTATAAGGCTATTATCACTACTTTTTATCATCTTCACATACATATCTAGATATGCTCTATTACTTACTGTCTATCATCTTCATATATATATATGTGCAAGCATGTTTAACTCAAAGAGAACATTCTAAATGAGCATGTTTAACTTAAAAGAAGCATTCCTTACTACTCATAAAGTAAATAAAGCAGATAAATACTTGCTTACTTGGAGGTGGCAGGACTGATGCTCGATGTGTGTGTGATGGAAGGGCGGAACCCGCTCTGATACCATCTTGTAACACCCCCCCTAGTCTTTCCACTCTCTATCAGGGGAGATGTCACTACTTTACTGTCTTATCCTTTCTAGTAAGTTCATGCAATATACTAATGCAATATGCTAACAACTAAAATAATCATAAGGACCTTTACATCACTTAATCAATATCAAACATGACATAAGAAACTAAAAATCTGATTTAGACATCTGCACTTAGGATCTTTTACTTCCACTGTTCCGTCGCCACACACACCCAGCACTTCATCCGCCATGCCACCTTACTGAAGCTTTTCTTTACCTTTATCTGCAGTATAAGGAAATGCAAACTATAAGCAATAACGCTTAGTAAGTACTTTCTATGCTCACAAAAACATGCACTGTATGAAATCATGCAACTAGTTCTCTTACCCTTGATACATTGATACACATGCAAGCACAACTGGAAATTATAATTCTGAATACATATCTCTTGTATAAACCATGCTCTTAAGTATTTTAAAACTTATAAATAAAGTATATCCGAATCAAATGATTAATTTTGAAAACTTTTACTTATACTTATACTGATACTTTAAAATAATAATCATCTCGGATATGGGCCATAGTACCATCCGCGCATTCCTAATAGGGTGGCCAACCACCGAACCTACTAGGGTAACTGAAACTGAGGGTCTCGGCCCGTGGGCGAAACTGATGCCCGGTACATGCCCTGTCAAAAAGTAAAATACTTCCTTTATACTTATATTCTTATACATACTGAAGGAAATGCTCTTAATCCTCTAAATCACAAATGGGGAGCACCATAAAGATCATTATGCTCTTGAATTTCAAAATCAAATGGGGAGCATACTGAAGATCGTTGTGCTCTTAATCCCCAATTCGAACGGGGAGCATCTTTAAATTTTCTTTATAAAGGAAATATTTTTACATCTTACTCTACATCATGCATATAATATAAACTATAACTCATCTACAACATGCATGATCATAAATCATCTTCTTATCATGGATCTAAACATGATGCTGAATTACCCATAACATAACGATAAAATCACGTAACTGAAAACACCATGCATAACTAGAAATAACATGCACATAAAAAACATATCAATGATATACGATAACTACTTATACTGTAGGTGAGCAATACTTACCTCCTATGCTTTTTCACCAATTTATACCGCTAGATACAATTTCTATGTTGAAGATATGTCAGTGGAAGATATCAAATCATCACTTTCAGCACCTGGAACTAGCACATTGCCCGTTGCAACAATAGTCGAATATACAGGGTCAATATCATGCAAGCTATCAGATGCCCGAGCCTTCATGTTTGGTCTCCTACAGACATAATCGAGGCGGACACTGCCCCTTTTTCTTTTTATTCGGCGGTTGGAGAAAACAAAGAGGAAGAGAGAGGTGGGGTGTGTGGGTTGGCGTTGGGAGAGAGGAGGGAGAGAGAGAGCGGCGGCGGCGGCGGCGTTGGAAATAAAACTAGAGGAGAGAGAGATTGGCGTGAGATTTATAGAGAGAAAGAAATAAAAATTTATATAAATTAAGGTTTTTTTCTTAACCTAATTATCCCCTTTAAATAATTAGTCAAATTAACCAATTTCTCTTTTTTTTCTACCAATAGATATATTCTGTTATATCCTACTCATTGGTAATCTTATGACTTAGTATGGGAAGTCTATTCTCCCAAACCAACGGTTCATGGTTCAAGCCTCGACTAACAAACCAATTATTTCTATTCTTTTATTATTATTATTATTATTATTATTATTATTATTATTATTATTATTATTATTATTATTATTATTATTATTATATTCCTATTTTTATTATTTCTATTCTTATTCTTATTTCTATTTTCCTCCAATAAAAATAGGAATTAAAATTTGGGATGTTACACTTCGATTACCTTGCTTAAGATTCAGAAACTCCTGACGATAATTTATATCGAACGAGGTCAGAAAATACTCTCTCTCAAAATCCACTCAAAATAGTTTCCAAGTGATTCTCTGTTCCTAAAAAATCGTCCATTGTTATGTATCCAAATTAGTCTTCTAGATTGTCCATCCATGGACGAGCAATCCATGGATCGGTATCTCCCTGAAATACATAAAATGATCTTTCATCGTCTTGGCTAGTGTAGGCATTCGCGCCTTGTCTATGACCTAATCGGTAGTGGTAGGAACTGATACTCTCTGAGGGGTTACTCCTTGACCTCCAATGGGTGGTTGGCAAGCCTAACCCTAGCTTCCTAACTCGACATCAGTCGACACCTCCAAAGAGTCTACATTTCCGATATCATGGTTAGGTCTCGCAGTGTCAATAGGTCACTTTTGAGGTTGACCTCATCCATGACCGTGTAGGGGTAGTCCCACTAGGTGGCATTTCCTACTATGACTAAATATGTAAGTACCTAGCAAAAGAACATGGTGATAACCTCCTATTACTCAAGGAAAGTACAGTGACCATTTAAGATAATAACTT
Source organism: Wurfbainia villosa (assembly GCA_025175895.1). Lineage (NCBI taxonomy): Eukaryota > Viridiplantae > Streptophyta > Magnoliopsida > Zingiberales > Zingiberaceae > Wurfbainia > Wurfbainia villosa. The sequence goes on from CM045992.1 coordinate 4,894,616, forward strand.
TTTCTATAGCTCAGAGATGTCCTTCAGCTTGCTTGGTCCCAAAACACAAGAACTCCAAAAACAAAAGGGAAAAAAAATCTCAAAACACAAAACCCAAAAATCAAAATCGCAAACCTAAGCTTTCATACCAATAAAATTGTCACGCCCCGAGGGCATATTCACCATCCAAATGACGAAGGAGACCCTTAGTGACAATATTTAGAAATACAAAACTGGAACCAGATATGACAAAAACTTTTAAATAATTAAAAATATAAAATGCAATTATTTTATTAACTACATGCATGCATGACTAAAATATAAATTAATTAAAAGTAAAATAGATTTATGACACCAAATCAAACTGCGACAAAATTCAAAGTGCGTAAACAAAATACAATAACAATAATGAAAACAAAACTGGCATCTCGATAATGCACTGGATACTAGCACGGCAAGGGACTCTCTGAGCGACACAAAGGTAGGTCAACAAGACATGTCCTCTATCAGCTAACCTGGAGGCCAAAGAAAAGAGAGAGTGAGTACAAATCACTTAATGGGTGTATAGAAGATAGTGCATGATAATATAAACATAAGAGAGGTCAAAGGAAGTAAATCCGAGTAACTCAAACCTCAAAGTACCAATATCAGTCTGCAACTAACCTGGCCAACAATATAATAAATGCACCTGCAACCAACACAATCAACTACAAACCTGCAAGAAATACACATCAAGATACCGTGACAAAGTCTTGTGGCTCTCGAATTAATACAAAGAGACACTATCTGTGGGCAACAACATGCTAACACTAACGGGACTCGTGGACAAATAGACAATATACTGAGCACTGTCTACATGCAACCACATGCTACCACGAATGAGACTCGTGGGTAAACAGGCAATATAAAGACTCAATATTTGCGGGCAACAATATGCTACCACGAATGGGTCTCATGGGCAAACAGAGTATGTAACTATCTAGCTATTGACTGCACATAATAACATGCTACCACAAATGGGTATCGTGGGCAGTCAAAGTATATAACTATCTAGTTATCGACTACACACGAGAACATGCTACCATAAATGGGTCTTGTGGGCAGTGGATTATCCTAGGTTGTTAAGCCTAGGGTTATCCAACACATATAGCATGAAACGACTATCAAGGTCGATAAAGATCATCAATCTACTAATAAGCCTGTCGGGGTGGTTAAGCTGAGGGTTCCAACACATCTACATAAAATGTTTATCAAGGCCGATAAGGATAATCAATCTACTACTAAGCACATGTCCCATAAATGTTGTTTCATTCCTTACATTCCCTTCTAAGGAATAATCTCATCTAAATTATGTCATTTCTACCAATTCAATCGTGCATGCAGCAACACACTACCATGAATAGGTCTCGTGGGCAGTTAAGATGTAAGGTAACTATCTAACTACAAATGACACACAAAACTAACTCTCACTAACTTCCAATGGGTAGTCCAAGAGTATAACTCTATGATAGATTCTCTCAACCACGAATGGGAGACATGATCTAGCACAGGTATACAAATGTAACCATGATTCAAAAGTAAGAACACTCTACTACAAATTCTCTCAACCACGAATGGAAGACATAGTTAGCAGTCGATATATGAGAAACGTTATACACCTTCTAAGGAATAATCTCATCTTAATCATATTATCTCTACTAGTCCAATCACAATATCAACCGAAATACTAAATACATAAACATATACCAGTAACATCTACTAATTTATATCGAAGAAATAAATAAGCATCTAACCGTAATATCAATCAAACACTAGAATAAATAACTACATGTACATGATGAGAAGCAACCTAGAAACCAAGTAGAGTATAAAAGGTCAAGTAATTATAAGATCAAAGCAATACTAGAAAGAACATAAAGTGTAAATATAATATAACTTAAGTAAATAACGTAACCAAAATAATCATGCACTAAAATTTAAAGAGGTCAAGAAAGAACCACCCACCTAATTCGTAGAATATTTAAAAATCTCCATGTTCAAAAGACTGTCAAAATCAAATCTTAGCTTCACTTGCACAACTTCTTGTTCCATCGTAGAAGTCCAATCTGAACAACTCAGATGAACTAGAGACAACAACCCATCTCTAATAACTCTTATCACATTCAATCGCGAATCCATACTCCGCACAAACAGGACTATGAACTGCCATATTACTAGAAATCTGATGTGTAGGCTAAAGGAACTCAATGGATGATTCGTAGATCTAAACCCTTGAACCATCTCAAGATGCGGTGATGATGTTGGTCGCGGGGTGGTTATGATGGTCGGAGATACTGCTGTCCTCGATCCTAGCAGTAGACATCAGCAACAGATCACTCGTGCGGGAAAGGACAACGAAATCATAACCTATCTCAGCATGACCGAGAACTAGCAGTGATGCCTGCGTTGGGTGAATACCATCCGGAAGGCGGAGGTCAATCAGTGGAAACACACGAACGCGTAGGAGAGCAGACGGCGATCGATGTGCATGCAAGAGGGAGATGGTTGTCGGGCAGACCTCACGTCCCTTGTCTCCAAGAGGGAGAAGATGAGTTGCGACAACAATGGGGCGACAACAACAAATGGAAGAGGGGAGGGAAATCTCACAATCGGAAGTGGCAGGAAGCCAGGGAGATGTGCGATCTGGAGAGGCAGGCGGCGATCGGTGGTCGCTGGCAGTGATGACCTAGGGTCAAATGGCGAAGAGGAGAGCGGTGGCGTGTGTTGGTGCAATCGACCCAGGTCATGATTGACCAGACTCGAGTTTGACTCAAGTGATGTTTTGATGTTTGACAAAGGGATTTGACAAAGTGGTTTGGCATTGATGTTTGACATTAATGTCGGTTAATATGTTGGGGAGATTGTTGGAGCAATCGACCTGGGTCATGTTTGACCGGACTCGAGGAAGACCTTGATGGTTGACTGGGGTTGACCATGTGATTATGGGAAAGTCCAAGCATGGGTCTTGGCAAGGTAAAGTCCAAGTCATGGGTACTTTGCATGGAAAGTCCAAGTGGGACACTTGGCATTTGGTAAAGTCCAAGTCTTGAGTACTTGGCATGAAAAGTCCAAGTGGGACACTTGGCGCATGGAAATTCCAAGTCATGGGTACTTGGCATTTGGGAAAGTCCAAGTCTTGAAGTACTTGGCATGAGAAGTCCAAGCATGGGTCTTGGCATGAGAAGTCCAAGCATGGGTCTTGGAAAATGAGAAGTCCAAGCATGGGTCTTGGCAAATGGAAAGTCCAAGCATGGGTCTTGGCATGGAAAGTCCAACATGGGTTGGCAAGGGAAAGTCCAAGCTTGAGTCTTGGCATTTGGGAAGTCCAAGGGGATTGATATTGGCAGCATAAAGTCCAAGCGGAGTCTTGGCGGCATAAGTCCAATGTGCCTTGGCGGTGTAGACACCGTTAGCATGACATAGCCGAGGGAAGCACCTGGAGGCTAGCGCGATGGATAAACAAGTCATGGATGACTTGGAGGGATCCGAGAGGCGTGAGGCTGATGGATGTGGCTAGAAGGCTTAGGTCTAGTCTAAGGGTGGTCTAGCAAGTATGAGGGCACCATACTTGGGTTAAAACCTCATCTTTGAGGTTGGCAGTCGACTGACATTATGGCGGCCGATCGTGAGTCGACGAGTTCGACCTTTAAGAGCCGGAATCGCTCGGCATTCGACTCATTGGAGCGCGATCGATGTCTACTGGCACGATCGATGATGTCTGACGATGATCGCTAAGTCGGCATCGATCGCTAAGTTCTGTGTCTAGCATAGAATGCTTCGTGGCCGTGGCGGCCGACTACGGCGATCGCCAATGTTGGCAGTCGACTGCCAAGAGATCCGTTGGAATTTTTCCAGCGTGGATCGACCCGTTGTCTCACGACAACAGTGGCATCAGTCGACTGGTGACTTATGGCAGTCGACTGATAGGCGAAAATCCAGGTCGCGCGGAAGGATAAAAGGAGCTCGACGGGAGGATTTTTGGCAATGGTTTCTTGAGCATCTTTGGGGCGATTTGTTGCTGCAAATCAGAGTCTCCAAGGCCACTCTTCAAGCAACCAAAAGCAAGCAATCCAAAGCATTTGTAAAGTGTTTTCTTTACTTGTATTGCATTATTCTTCATTGTATTTGCTTGTTGCTTTTAGATTATTGTTGTAATCTATTGTAAGAGGTTTCTCCACCTCCGACTTGTGTCGAGAAGGAGTATTTGTGATTAGTGAGTGCGTGTGCATCACTAGGGCTCTTTAGAGCTCGATCCGTGGAGTAGGAACCGTTCGGTTCCGAACCACGTTATATCCTTGTGTTCGTGATTGTATCTTTTCGTTATTGCTTTTATTATTTCTATTCCGCTGCGCATAACGAGTTTTGTAGAGACGATCGCGAACGAATTCCATCTACGTACGGTCAAACGATATTCACCCCCCTCTAGCGGCGTCAATTCTTCTACAATTAGTATCAGAGCCCGGGGCTCTTCTACGGACTAACCGCCGGGATCTAGGACAAAGAAGTTAGAGGGTGAAGATGGAAGAACAATTGGGATGGAACATTAACACACCGATCCCTTACTCCTTCTATGGAAAAGAGGGGTTTAAGCAATGGAAGTCAAGAATTGAAGACTTCCTAATGATGAGGGACTTCGAAGAATGGTCTATCTTAATGGAAGGATATAGCTATCCAAGAGGACCAAAAGGTGGATTCCTCAAGAAAAAGAGATGGACCGAAGAGCAAGTCCAAGCCTTCGAAAAGAATGAGAAGGTAATGAAGTTGTTAATTGATTTAATACCTAACAATATCTTGTGTATGTTAGGTAATTATGTAGATGCAAACGAGCTATGGAGCCAAGTGGCCAAGCTCCATGAAAGCCCATCAATGGTCCAAGAGGAAGAGACCGAAGAGGCTAATGCATCACCCTCACAAGGAAGTGAGGACTTGGAGGTTGAGAGATCATCAACATCCAAAGAGGAAGAGGAAGTAGAATCAGAAGTTGATAGGGAGTCAATTTCCGGGTTGGTGGAGGAAGTGGAAGAAGCATCCACTTCTAGGATTGAGGAGGAGATTAGAGTTTCCTCAACACCGGAGCATCAAGAAGAAGCTTCGACATCCGGTCAAGATGAAGAAGCCCAAAATCCAATTCCGGTCTCCATTAACCTAGGTAACTCAAACACTTTAATTTCAAATAAAAATAATATTATGTGTTTTGAGTGTAGGGAATTTGGGCACTATAAGAGCAAGTGCCCAAAGAAGATTAGGAAAGCTCCACCGGCACCAAAAGTCAAGGATGTCGGTTCTCCAACATCTAAAGGCAAGGAGCACATCATATGCTTCAAGTGCAATTCAAAAGGACATTATAGGAATCAATGTCCTAGGGGGAGCAAAAAGACCCAAGAAGAAGCATCACAAGTAGGGGGAGCTAAGGCTAACCCTAAGGTACATTTTAGTAATGCATCTTCTAATTTAAATGCTAAAAAGCATGCTAGGAACGTTAATTCTCTTGCAATTTATGAAAAGCATGCTAATAGAAATAAATATTTTTGCTTAGGAGCTAAGAGAGTCCATGTAGGAAATAGGGAGAAATTTGGGACTAATGTCCCTAAAAATAACTTATTTAAGGACAAACCTAGGTCAAATAACTCAAGATCAATTTTACCTAGGGAGACAATTAGAAAGGTGCAAGAGCACCTAGGTCTAAACCCTAAATGGACTAGGCATATGCCTAGGAAGTCCAATGCCCAAGATTTAAATCAAAATTCTAAAATCGGGCAATTAGAAAAGGAAAATCAAGTCTTGAGGTCAAGGCTTGAAAAACTTGAAAATACCCTAAATAAGATACAAGATCAATTTAAAGGGTCTAATGGTCAAAGTCAAAGTCAACACCAAGGACCTAAGAGTCAAAAGTCAACCAAAGGCAAGCAAGGTTTGGGTCACAAACCTAAGCCTAAAGTGGCTTATCATAGTGTTCCATTTGACTATGGAACACAAACTAGGTCTAGGAAGACCAAGGTCAATAGGGAAGTCATCCCTAGAATTGACCAAAGGGTATGCCTAGTGGCTAGGGTTTCAAGGAAACCTAGGGTGGCCACTAAGAAGGTTGCAAGGGGAGTTACCCCTAGAGTCAACCTAGGTAAGACCCAAATGACCAAGGCTAACAAGCCTAGGAGGGTCATTAGGAAGGTATCTAGGGAGGTTATCCCTAAGGAATACCTAATTAACCCTACGAGCTCAAATCTGTTTTGGGTTCCTAAGAGCGTGATTGATTCACGCTAGATGGGTTTAGGGTGTGTCAACCTTGATTGGATGGGTAGTTAACTCAATCATGGTAAAGGTGGCACTTTAGGATGTTTTCAAGGTTATGGTTACCTTAGAAATAGATTTGAATCAATATCCTAAAAGATTTTAGGATGTGCCAATGCACTTTTGAATTTAAGAAAAATCAATTAAATTGGCACAATTTAGGTTTAGAGGTTAGTGTGTCATTTTGGGTTTTTGGCACACTAGGGAGATTAAGGTTAATATGGCAAAATATATCTAATTGTATCAAATGGCAATTAATATTAAAATTTAGGTATTACTATACCTATATATTTTATATGCCATGCTTTGATTGTCATATGTCATGTCATGACATCATGCCTAGTTCTATGATTTTATATGTCATGTTCATGTTTAGGATTAAGGTTTCAAATGTCATGTGTTCTTAGATTTCATCTTATGCCATGACATCATGATTATGAGCATATGCTTATTTATAACATTTTTAATGCCATAATCATTCATGCATTTAAGACAATTTGGTTGAAATTGAATTAAGGACTATGGCATGAGTTGAAGTCTCATTTATAAGGGAATCAAGTAGGGTTGCCTTAGAGAATGCATGAAACCCTAGATTAGGATGAACAAAACCCACATCTCACATCCAATTGACATGTATGTGTATTTATATACCTTAGATACATGTGAGATGCTAGGATATGAGTTGAGTTCAAGGTGCATAGTTTTTGCATCTAGATGAACTAAAACTCATCTTGTTTCATTTGTGGATCATTGGGAGAGCATGTGTACAAGTCATGTACATAGAGCCCAAGGAATATAATCCAAAATAAGGTTTTGAAAACATTTTAAAATCATTTTGAAAAACCTTGGTGAAGTCTATCTTTTGATAGCAATCACCATTGATAGAGTTGATACAAAATAGGGCCAAAACATTGAAAATTTCAATGGTTTTGAGTTTTGTATCAAACTCACTATTTTATGGGTAAAATAATTTTCAAATATTTTTCACCCATTGTGTGTGTCATAAGTATTATACGTATGAATTTTCACGATTTTTAGAATTACGTATAATTATTTATGAATTTTCAAAATTTATTTCTGATAGCTGAAAATCGAGATTTTATTATCGATCGGCCTGCGGTGGCAATGATCGATGTGAGTGGCACAATCGATTATCTTGGGTTAACAAGGTTTGTTTAGCCCATTTTCAGCCATGGTAAAGGTCCCTAACCACTTCTAACCCTAGGATATGCTTTGGGAAGCATTATAAAGGGTGAAAATCCATTGGATATGGATTAGGAGAAGTGTTAGGCCAAAGTATCAAATTTAGGGTATGGAAAGTTCAAGTTTGAACTTAGAACCTTAATTTTGATGGTTTAGAGTTCCTATTGGCTTAGGGGCTTCCCAAGGACATTGTTGGTGCAATGATCAAGGGGGAGCAAGCCTTTAGGGGGAGGTTGTTGGGTTTTTCCGAGCCGCAAAAACCGCTTTTTGCGTTGCGGAAACCTCGGAAGCCCCGGCCACGGATCCGTGCGAAGTATAAAATTATAATTACATGTATGTGCTTACAGAAATCCTAGATCTGCCTTAGATCTAAGAGGTTAGAACGTTACCCTCGTAGCGACGCCCTTCGCTTATCCCGCTCGTCTAAAAGTTCGCCGGAACTCGAGAGTGTCAAGTGCACACTCCTCTATGGTATCCACACAAGCAATAGGTGGAGAAAACTCAACCTTGAGTGTGCTAGCACTCCTTGGTTGGTTCGGCCAAAGAGAGGGATGGGAGAGGGAGAGCTTTAGAGAAAAAGTTCCAAGGAAGAAGATGAAGTTATTGGAATAACTCACCAAATGAATTCACCACCCATAACCCCTAAGTGGCCGGCCACTTCATGGAGGGGGGGTTACATGCATGCATGTAACTCCCATGACCCTTGGTCTCCCTCATGATGTGGCACCAATTGACCAAGTCAATGATGATGTGGAGCACCATCATTGGCCGGCCATGCCTAGTCATCATCATGACATGGCATTTGGTCAAGTCAAACTTGACCTTTCATCTTCCCTCTCAAGTCAAGTCAAACTTGACCTCTAATCTCCCATGGTTGATCAAATCTAACCACTTGACTCAAGTCAATTTAATTTAATGAATCTCTATTCATTAATTTAAATTGATTTGATGAATCAAATCTCAATTAGACTCATTCAACACTTGAATCAACTTGAGTCTAACTCAATTAGTCTAATTTGGATTACTCTTAATCCAATTTGGTTCATCCCATGAATCTAATTCTCATGGTTCATCATATGAACCTAATCTCCATCTAATTGCTCTTATGTGTGTGACCCTATAGGTTCTTGTAACGTTGGCAATGTCCATAAATCGATTTAGGAACATAAGCAATGAGCGGTATCTAGCAACACATCATTGCTACCCAAGTTACAAGAATGTTGAGCTCCAACATCACCTTTGTGACTACTAATTGTGACTCTCACAATATGTGACAATGTCCCTCTATCCTTGACATCTAGATTGACCAATCGAGGCATAGACCGTGTCATCCTCGGTACAATCTAAATCTTGAACTCCAAGTAGACTCACTCTAATCAAATGAGCTCAATATCTCATATTGACTCATTTGGGCATGGCCATGCACTTCGTGGTCTCACTCTATCAAGAATATCAATGTCACCCCCGTCATATAGGAGGGATAGATCCCATCTACATCACTCACATCCCTCCGCATAATTTGTTACATACCCAGTAATCGCCTTTATAGTCCACCCATTTACGGGTGACGCGTTTGTGAGCCAAAGTATGCAACTCCTTATGTAGGGAACCATGGTGACTTCAGGTCTAAGGACTAATAGTCATACTAATAGCCACATGAGAAAGTATATGACACTCATATAACGATCCATGATACTTTCTCATGGTGGGTCATTCAGTATACATTCTCTAATGCATACCCATGTGTCAACTTGATATCTCATATCCATGACTTGTGAGATCAAGTCATCTTGTTGACCTACATGCTAGTCTCTATGCATTAACATTGTCCCTGAATGTTAATACTCGACTAGGAATGATTAAGAGTAGTGTTCTCTATATCATCTCATTATCGATTCAACCAATCGATTGATATAGATAAGAACCTACTACTCAAGGACATTATTATATTTAGTTATTTGGCACCAATACAAGTAAATATAATAACCATGCCTTTATAAATAGGAATATGATACAATAAAGTCCATACAACAATCATCACATGATTGGCTCTAGGGCTTTCACTAACAATCTCCCACTAGCACTAGTGTCAATCACCGTAGTATCTAATACCCAATGACCTAGTGTGACCATCATGCTTTTTCTGTGCCAAAGTCTTGGTCAAGGGATCTTCGATGTTAGCGTATGTGGGTACTCTGCAAATCTTCACATATCCTCTATCGATAATCTCTCGAATAAGATGGAAGCAATGATATATTCGGCCTCTGTTGTAGAATCAGCAACTGTGTTCTGCTTGGAACTATTCCAGCTCACAGCGCCACCATTCAAGCAAAACACGAACCCTGACTGCGATCTATAATCATCCTGGTCAGTTTGGAAGCTTACATCGCTGTAACCCTTTACAGCTAGCTCCTCATCGCCTCCAAATATCAAGAAATATTCTTTAGTCCTTCTCAAGTACTTAAGAATATTCTTGACTGCTATCCAGTGACGCTCACCTGGATCTGACTGGTATCTACTCGTCATGCTCAAAGCATACGAGACATCAGGACGAGTACACAACATGGCGTACATGATAGATCCTATAGCAGATGCATAAGGGATCTTATCCATGTGGTCTCTCTCCTCTCTAGAAGAGGGACTTTGAGTCTTCGAAAGACTCACACCATGTGACATCGGCAGAAGTCCTTTCTTGAAATTCTGCATGGCAAACCGAAGTAATACCGTGTCAATGTATGTACTCTGACTTAGGCCAAGCAATCTCTTAGATCTATCTCTATAGATCTTTATGCCTAGAATACAGGCTGCTTCACCTAAGTCCTTCATTGAGAAGCACGTCCCCAGCCAAGTCTTCACAGACTGTAGCGAAGGGATGTCATTCCCAATGAGTAGTATGTCATCCACATACAATACAAGGAACACAACTGTGTTCCCATTAACCCTCTTGTAGACACAGGGTTCATCTTCATTCTTGATGAAACCAACCTGTTTGATCGCATCATCGAATCGAAGATTCCAGCTCCGAGAAGCTTGCTTTAGCCCATAAATGGACCTTTGCAGCTTGCATACCTTCCCGATATCTTTGTGGATCTACAAAACCCTCGGGTTGTGTCATGTACACATCCTCGAGTAAGTTTCCATTCGAACGCAGCGATTTTGACATCCATCTGCCAGATCTCATAATCGTGGTATGCTTCAATAGCAAGCAAGATCCGAATGGACTTAAACATCGCCACTGGAGAAAAGGTTTCATCATAGTCAATACCATGAATTTGCTTGAAACCTTTAGCCACCAATCGGCCCTTATAGGTATGCGTAAGTCCATCCATGTCAGTCTTTCTCCTAAAGACCCACTTACACCCAATGGGTTTAACCCCTTCAGGTGGATCAACCAAAGTCCATACTTGGTTAGTGTACATGGATTCCATCTCGGATCTCATGGCGTCTAGCCATTTCTCAGAATCTGGGCTCATCACAGCTTCCTGATAGGAGGTAGGCTCATTCTCAATGAGCATAACGTCATCATGGTCAGACAAGAGAAATGAGTATCTCTCAGCCGACGCGCACCCTATCAGACCTGCGAAGAGGTAGGTCTACTTGAACAGGTGGTTGTTCCACAACTCTTTGTGCAACAACCTCATCACCCACAACACTTTGTGGTTCCTGTTCAACCTCCATCAAGGCCTCAGTTCTATGGTCCTTATCTTGAATTTCTTCAAGATCGAAGGTACATCCACTAGTTTTTCTAGAACCAAAATCCCTTTCTAGAAAAACCCCAGTCTTTGCCACAAACACTTTGTGCTGACTGGGAATGTAGAAGTAATATCCCTTTGTATCCTTGGGATATCCAACAAAATAGCACCTATCGGATTTGGGTCCCAGTTTGTCTGAGACTTGACGTCGAACGTAAGCCTCACAACCCCAAATCCTCATAAAAGACATCTTGGGATTTTTTCCTGTCCATATCGTATATGGTGTCTTTACCACAGCCTTAGATGGTACACAGTTAAGGGTAAAGGCTGCTGTGTCCAGAGCATATCCCCAAAAGGATATAGGAAGATCTGTGTGACTCATCATAGATCGTACCATATCCAATAGGGTACGATTCCTCCTTTCGGATACACCATTCCACTGTGGTGTTCCAGGAGGAGTGAGTTGGGATAGAATCCCACACTCAGCTAGATAGTCACGAAACTCATGGCTAAGGTATTCACCACCTCGATCTGATCGAAGTATCTTAATACTCTTGCCAAGCTGGTTTTGTACTTCATTCTTGAATTCTTTGAACTTTTCAAAGGATTCAGATTTATGTGTCATAAGATACACATAATCATATCTACTGAAGTCATCAGTAAATGTAATGAAGTACCTGTAACCACCTCTAGCAGCAACATTGAAAGGACCACATACATCACTATGTATAAGTCCTAACAAATCTGTTGCTCTTTCGCTGTGTCCACTAAAGGGAGTCTTGGTCATCTTGCCTAAAAGGCAAGACTCGCATGTCTCATATGATTCAAAATCAAATGAGTCTAGCAGCCCATCCTTATGGAGCTGAGATAAGCGATTCTCATTTATGTGACCTAAGCGACAATGCCAGAGATAGGTTTGGTTCAACTCATTTGACTTGAACCTCTTGGTACTTATGTTATAGATAGGGCTCTCTAAGTCTAGAAAGTAGAGTCCGTTCATTAGAGGTGCACTACAATAGAACATATCATTTAAATAAACTGAACAACATTTGTTCTTTATTATAAATGAAAAACCTTTCTTGTCCAAACAAGAAACTGAAATGATGTTCTTAGTTAAGGCAGACACATAACAACATTCATCTAATTCTAGTACAAGCCCGGAGGCGAGATAGATCATAAGTTCCTCAAAGCACGGCAACCCTTGCTCCATTGCCTACTGTAGGTCCACCTCGCCCTTGTCAATGCCTTGCTATTTCTCACCTGCACATTGGTAAAATGTGAGATGCACATCCTTATCTAATACCCATGATGAAGAAATAGATAGATTGACTTCTATAACATTTATAAAGTAGAAGTCTCACTTCTCTTCTTCTTAAGATCTTCGGTATGCCTTGCGATTATGCTTCGTGTCACTGCTTCCTTACTGGAAGCAAGCCCCTTCCTTAGCTACCCCTCCTTTGGGTTTGAGTTCTTTGCCTTTGCCCTTGGCTTAGGACTTTCCCTTACCTTTAGGCTTGCCCTTGCCTTTCTTCTTCTGCACCATCAAAATGGTGTCAGATTTACCCTTCTTAAGGTTAAGCTCTGCGATTCTCAACATCTTTGAGCATTTTGAACAATGGCTTATCAATTTCATTCATGTTATAATTCATGACAAATTGATTGAAGGCTTGTGGCAAAGATTGCAAGATTAGGTCAGTGGCCAGCTCTTGGCTAAGTGGGAATCCCAGCCTTTGTAGGTTTTCTACGTACCCAATCATCTTGAGTACATATGTACCTACGGGAGTCCCTTCTTGCATTTTGGACCCCAATAATGCCTTAGAGACTTCATATCTCTCATGCCTAGCTTGTCCTTGATATAGTTGACGAAGATGTCCAACCATATCATAAGCATTCATGAACTTGTGTTGCTTCTGAAGCTCAGAGTTCATGGTCGCGAGCATTAGACATGACACATCTAATGCATCATCTTGATGCTTCTTGTAAACATCTTTGTCAGCTCGCGAGGCATTGGCAGGAGGTGCCTCCGGAATGGGCTGCTCCAGGACGTACAGCTTCCTTTCTTGGGTGAGAACAATTCTCAAGTTCCTGTACCAGTCTAGGAAATTTGCTCCATTGAGCTTGTCCTTCTCAAGGACAGATCGTAGAGAGAGAGTGTTCGTGTTTGTCGACATAGTTATCTACAACATACAATGCAGAGAATTAATATCATATTCCTTTTATCATTTAATTAGGCCTTTAATCAAATGATGCTCCCACTAAATTATAGGAATTTTGTAGAATCGAGTTATGGATGTGGTCAAACCACTTTTACTAGATTCATACAAACTAGCTATAATTCTTACGGGACAAGATCCACATCATACTAAGCCTTGAGTTAGCTTTGGCTAAATCGCCCAAGACTTAGTACGATCGGTGGGTAACACATTACCGATTACATCTCTATGCAACTCTTGTTTATAGGATTAAGACCCACATTTACAAAAGACCTTGAGTTAGCTTTGGCTAAATCGCCCAAGATTTAGTGTAAATGCGATCTTAACCTATCTTTCCAACGATTGGAATATGCCTATAGTTCTACTCGATCCAATTGAGTTAACTAGTTTTGCTCAATCTAATTGAGCTTACTCTAACCCGAGTCGTGATAGGCGGGACCAAGATTGTCCCTCCGCACCCTACCAAGATAATATGCGTTGCTCTGCTTTGGCGATTCAACAACAACAAATGATCGAGGTAGTGATGGGTATCAAGGCTCATTAGGCATTTTGTTGATTCGATTATGATCTAATCTAATCGTAATGTGTATCTTATACGCATTTAGGCCTTTATTATCCTATATTAGCATGCATCATATACATACATTAATTATTCTAGCATGCATCATATACATACAAGAAAATTAACCTAGCATGCATCATATACATACAAACATTTTTCTACTAGCATGCATCACATACATACAAGCAAAATCAATTAAATATACATATATATATATATCAACATATATATATATCATTAAATGTGATATAGTCATGGCCCTACTACGATCTTCTCAAGCCAATGAGAAGATCGGACAGTCAACCTAAGGCTAGCGGCTTCTCCAAGCGCTTCCTTTGACCACCATGTGTCGTCGTCACCCTTCTCGTAATCTCGTCTTCGAGTGGACTTTCCACCGCTCCATTTTGTACATTACAGATATGAAACTCGAGTTACATTCGAGTCTAAAAACTAATTACAACTAGAATTTCAAAATAAGAGGTACAACGCGCAGGTCGCATACACTATACAACACGCACAACCACAAAACGGCACGCAGGCCATATTATGAATTACAACACACTTATTCAATCAAATTGGGGTCATTGGGCCATGAAAATCACAGAATTATACATAATTCTAAATTATGTATTTTTACAGAAATTTCTATAATTTTTCCTAATTTATTTCGAATTTATGAGTCAACTCTCCGTAACGGTCCCGTTAAGCGGTTTCCGGGCGCAATCGCGGGACATGGCCCCTTTTGGGGATAGGGGCAGCGCCCCTACTCGCAAAATAAACTTCGCGAGTGTCCCTACAATGATCTTACAGCGACTTAAGTCGCTGTCCCAAAAACCTAAAGCGAGAACTCGCCATTTCGGAGAGTTTTTCTTGACGGTTGAAGCCTACGAGTGTCCCAACACTCGTTGCTTCGACTCTACGAGAAAAATACCCAAAAATTCTATAAAATAAGAAAATTTACAGAAACATATAAATCTGTAATTTTTATATCTAATATAAAAACTATAAAAATGAAACACATACATGCTTCGCACGTGGCTCTGATACCACTGTTGGGTTTTTCCGAGCCGCAAAAACCGCTTTTTGCGTTGCGGAAACCTCGGAAGCCCCGGCCACGGATCCGTGCGAAGTATAAAATTATAATTACATGTATGTGCTTATAGAAATCCTAGATCTGCCTTAGATCTAAGAGGTTAGAACGTTACCCTCATAGCGACGCCCTTCGCTTATCCCGCTCGTCCAAAAGTTCGCCGGAACTCGAGAGTGTCAAGTGCACACTCCTCTATGGTATCCACACAAGCAATAGGTGGAGAAAACTCAACCTCGAGTGTGATAGCACTCCTTGGTTGGTTCGGCCAAAGAGAGGGATGGGAGAGGGAGAGCTTTAGAGAAAAAGTTTCAAGGAAGAAGATGAAGTTATTGGAATAACTCACCAAATGAATTCACCACCCATAACCCCTAAGTGGCCGGCCACTTCATGGAGGGGGGGTTACATGCATGCATGTAACTCCCATGACCCTTGGTCTCCCTCATGATGTGGCACCAATTGACCAAGTCAATGATGATGTGGAGCACCATCATTGGCCGGCCATGCCTAGTCATCATCATGACATGGCATTTGGTCAAGTCAAACTTGACCTTTCATCTTCCCTCTCAAGTCAAGTCAAACTTGACCTCTAATCTCCCATGGTTGATCAAATCTAACCACTTGACTCAAGTCAATTTAATTTAATGAATCTCTATTCATTAATTTAAATTGATTTGATGAATCAAATCTCAATTAGACTCATTCAACACTTGAATCAACTTGAGTCTAACTCAATTAGTCTAATTTGGATTACTCTTAATCCAATTTGGTTCATCCCATGAATCTAATTCTCATGGTTCATCATATGAACCTAATCTCCATCTAATTGCTCTTATGTGTGTGACCCTATAGGTTCTTGTAACGTTGGCAATGTCCATAAATCGATTTAGGAACATAAGCAATGAGCGGTATCTAGCAACACATCATTGCTACCCAAGTTACAAGAATGTTGAGCTCCAACATCACCTTTGTGACTACTAATTGTGACTCTCACAATATGTGACAATGTCCCTCTATCCTTGACATCTAGATTGACCAATCGAGGCATAGACCGTGTCATCCTCGGTACAATCTAAATCTTGAACTCCAAGTAGACTCACTCTAATCAAATGAGCTCAATATCTCATATTGACTCATTTGGGCATGGCCATGCACTTCGTGGTCTCACTCTATCAAGAATATCGATGTCACCCCCGTCATATAGGAGGGATAGATCCCATCTACATCACTCACATCCCTCTGCATAATTTGTTACATACCCAGTAATCGCCTTTATAGTCCATCCATTTACGGGTGACGTTTGACGAAGCCAAAGTATGCAACTCCTTATGTAGGGAACCATGGTGACTTTAGGTCTAAGGACTAATAGTCATACTAATAGCCACATGAGAAAGTATATGACACTCATATAACGATCCATGATACTTTCTCATGGCGGGTCATTCAGTATACATTCTCTAATGCATACCCATGTGTCAACTTGATATCTCATATCCATGACTTGTGAGATCAAGTCATCTTGTTGACCTACATGCTAGTCTCTATGCATTAACATTGTCCCTGAATGTTAATACTCGACTAGGAATGATTAAGAGTAGTGTTCTCTATATCATCTCATTATCGATTCAACCAATCGATTGATATAGATAAGAACCTACTACTCAAGGACATTATTATATTTAGTTATTTGGCACCAATACAAGTAAATATAATAACCATGCCTTTATAAATAGGAATATGATACAATAAAGTTCATACAACAATCATCACATGATTGGCTCTAGGGCTTTCACTAACAGAGGTATCCATCTTGGGATGATGGATGTGTTTTTCTCCTTGAAGAGGAGAAGTTATTTGGAGAGTATCATCAATTGGGAAAATTGATGGGCTTTTGATACCCAATTTGGAAATTGGGAGAGTGAATAGGATTGCCTCTCTTGAGTGATATGGGACTTATCACTAGGAAGATGGTAGGCATCCTAGATATTTTTAGATCAAGGGGGAGATTATAAGATCTCATTGGGACATGAGACATTGACCTCCTTGGAGAGAAAACCTTTTTGATGTTAGTCAAAAAGGGGGAGAATGTTTGGGGGAGAACATTTGGTTAGTGGTCTAACTCAGATGATTTGTTTGGTTTTTGTCAAACATCAAAAATGGGGAGATTGTTGGTGCAATCGGCCCAGGTCACGATTGACCAGACTCGAGTTTGACTCGAGTGATGTTTTGATGTTTGACAAAGGGATTTGACAAAGTGGTTTGGCATTGATGTTTGACATTAATGTCGGTTAATATGTTGGGGAGATTGTTGGAGCAATCGACCCGGGTCATGTTTGACCGGACTCGAGGAAGACCTTGATGGTTGACTGGGGTTGACCATGTGATTATGGGAAAGTCCAAGCATGGGTCTTGGCAAGGTAAAGTCCAAGTCATGGGTACTTGGCATGGAAAGTCCAAGTGGGACACTTGGCATTTGGTAAAGTCCAAGTCTTGAGTACTTGGCATGAAAAGTCCAAGTGGGACACTTGGCGCATGGAAAGTCTAAGTCATGGGTACTTGGCATTTGGGAAAGTCCAAGTCTTGAAGTACTTGGCATGAGAAGTCCAAGCATGGGTCTTGGCATGAGAAGTCCAAGCATGGGTCTTGGCAAATGAGAAGTCCAAGCATGGGTCTTGGCAAATGGAAAGTCCAAGCATGGGTCTTGGCATGGAAAGTCCAACATGGGTTGGCAAGGGAAAGTCCAAGCTTGAGTCTTGGCATTTGGGAAGTCCAAGGGGATTGATATTGGCAGCATAAAGTCGAAGCGGAGTCTTGGCGGCGTAAGTCCAATGTGCCTTGACGGTGTAGACACCGTTAGCATGACATAGCCGAGGGAAGCACCTGGAGGCTAGCGCGATGGATGAACAAGTCATGAATGACTTGGAGGGATCCGAGAGGCGTGAGGCTGATGGAGGTGGCTAGAATGCTTAGGTCTAGGCTAAGGGTGGTCTAGCAAGTATGGGGGCACCATACTTGGGTTAAAACCTCATCTTTGAGGTTGGCGGATCGTAGCATTATGGCGGGTTCAAGCTGGTGAGTCGACTGAGTTCGATTTGTCGTTTAAGAGCTGGGCTGCTCTGGCGGTCGGCCCGCTCATTGGAGCGATCGTGATGTCTCTGACGATCGTTGCCAAAATCGGCGATCGCTAAGTTTCGTCGCCGCGAGCGCAACGCCGTACGGCGGCGATCGACTACGGGCATTGGCGATCGGCCGATCGCCAATGTTGGCGATCGGCGCCAAGAGATCCATTGGAATTTTTCCAGCGTGGATCGACCCGTTGTCTCACGACAACAGTGGCATCACCGACCGGGTGACTTATGGCAGCTGATCGATAGTGGAAATCCGTGTCGCGCTTAAGGATAAAAGGAGCTCGACGGGAGGATTTTTGGCAATGGTTTCTTGAGCATCTTTGGGGCGATTTGTTGCTGCAAATCAGAGTCTCCAAGACCACTCTTCAAGCAACCAAAAGCAAGCAATCCAAAGCATTTGTAAAGTGTTTTCTTTACTTGTATTGCATTATTCTTCATTGTATTTGCTTGTTGCTTTTATATTATTGTTGTAATCTATTGTAAGAGGTTTCTCCACCTCCGACTTGTGTCGAGAAGGAGTATTTGTGATTAGTGAGTGCGTGTGCATCACTAGGGCTCTTTAGAGCTCGATCCGTGGAGTAGGAACCGTTCGGTTCCGAACCACGTTATATCCTTGTGTTCGTGATTGTATCTTTTCGTTATTGCTTTTATTATTTCTATTCCGCTGCGCATAACGAGTTTTGTAGAGACGATCGCGAACGAATTCCATCTACGTACGGTCAAACGCTATTCACCCCCCCCCCTCTAGGTTCGTCAATTCTTCTACAGCGTGATCCTTCGGACGTGACACTTCTATGCACGTCGACAAGGGTCGACGGTGATCCGAGGCGGCCAAAGGCAAGGTCGATAGCGAGAATGGCGACAGCGGCAGAGTGATCCTTCGGATGCGACGCTTCTGTGCGCGTCGGCAAGGGTCGATGATGGTCCGATGCAGCCAAAGGCAAGGGTGATAGCGAGGATGGCGGCCGTGGCGACGCATTGGTGGTGGTGGCACGAGGAGACGGGCGGAGGGCATGGAGATCATCATGAGAAAGAGGGGAAAGACAGTTGCGTGGGTTGCCGACGCGAGAAGAGGAAAAGGGGCAAAAATAAACATAGGTTTTTTCTAATTTAGGGTTTGATTTATATAATCTTAGGCTAATTGACTTAATCAACAAGGTGATTAGATTTAGTTCAACCCAATAAATTCTTATTCCGAAATTATAAAAAAACTAATAAATAACTAATTTCCTTTTAATAAATAAATAAATTTGTTTAATTTATCTCGTTTTAAATTATATTATTATCATATTACATTATTTTAATTTTAATTTAATTTATTATCTATTATTATCTCTTTTTTTCGATATATTACACCCAATGTGTATCCCAACATGTTGAAGGATAGTTTCTTGATTAAGTCCCCAACCACTTGAAATCTCACCTTGTTCCAATGCTTCAATAATACAATCTAAATGTCTCTCTTGAAGAAGATTAGAATGTTTATAGGATGATCCAACAACATTTACCACATCACCAAAAATACAAAAAAAAATAGAAATCAAAAGATTTTTCTTGGTCATAGCTATAAAAGCTAGTTGAAGCTGATGGGTAAAACAATGTATGTAAAATGCACGTGAGTTCTCCTTTAAAATAAGTGCATTAAATTTACTGTCACGCCCCGAGAGTATGTCGAGCCAAAAAAAAAAATGGACAACATCTTCTCTATACGTGACACAATATCATGTTCATACAAAGTCTTTCAGCCACATCCACACAACACATATAAATGTATCTATATCAAAACACAGCAGAAACTATCACAACGAAATAATAAACATCACACCAATGCATACCGACAAAAAAATCCGAAACAACGCGTGTGTACACCAACCAAACAAGTCCACAACACAAAACATCACATAAACTTCAAATACATACTAAAACATACGGAAAACTCAAATAACCCCAGAAGCCTCAGAAGTGAGATGAGACAGATCAGCTAGCGATGTTCCAAGTCAGCGCCAAGTCTTCTACCTGTTACCTAGGCGACAAAAAAACCCAGGGTTTATAGTGGTGAGTATAAACTCAGCGGTAATATGAAAGATAATGCATATCTAGCATAAATCTCATGAGATTCAACAATATACTATCTAAAGATACAACAAGTATACACCAGTATAATAAATATATACATGCATATACCATCTAAACAACGTAAGATGCAGACATACCTGAAAGTTTGCTATGCTACACTCATCTGACCTGAGCATATATCCACAATATACAATAATAAATCTGGTCTGACTCATACTACATCATGATACTAGTCAAAGATATGCAATAGTCTGACCAACTTATACACCGGTATCCTACACATAACCATATAGCAAATGCAAGTATCAGGTATAATGATGTACAAACAAATGCAGCAAGCATAGCACAAACAAATGCAACATCACAATAAGCATACATATAGACTGCATTTATATATATACTAATCACAACCATTCATATATATATATATATATATATATATATATATATATATATATATATATATATATATATATATATATGCAAAACACCATAAGAAAATGGTAATGCAAAATGCATGGTCATGCTTGCTCACCCTAACCGCTACCGTGACCCCAGTGTGGCCTAGGTGGCTCAACGTGACAACTATCCCAACTCAATACCAACCACTACTCTCGAGTGACCAAGTGGGCAGTATGAATAAGTATCATATAAGTGTAAAAAGCTAGCTACACAATGGGAGTCCTTGCTGTTGCCCACTCCGACAGTCACTACCCATGAGTGGTCGAGTACCACATACGCAGGACAACTGCACGCAACTCCAACTACCACCGTCTATAGTGGTCGAGTGTGGCACAACAAATGCTCTGCCCTCACACCAGCTACTACTACCACGAGTAACTGTGGAGGCAGGATGACTGACGACTCTCTCGACCACAAGGGAGACCAAGTCGCCAACATGCATGAAAATGGCATGAATGCACAGTCACACATAACATACATCCACCACATACTCTCTATCCTACAGAGAGTCATACTCAATTGATCAACACACTCTCTATCTTGCAGAGAGTCATACTCAACTGATTAACACACTCTCTATTCTGCAGAGAGTCATACTCAATTAATCACAACCAAGCTAGGATCACCGGTCCGTAGCGATGCACTATCCACAATCCACATGACCATACATAAACACATGATCCGAAATGGGAACACAACATAAGGAATAAACATAAGAATCAATTCTATGTGCAGAACATTACCCAACCACCCGGATGACCTTTTATCCAAATTACAAATCAAGTCTTCATCCGTACTCCACTATGTACCCATAATTGAACAACTATAGGCTTACATACATCACATCTATAACCCATAATAATGATGAAGGAAAATGTGATAACAACAGTAGAATATTTAAAAGGGCAAAGACTAAGTATCAAGCAATAGAAAAATTAGAGTGGAGTCAAGGTATAAGTGACACTAATGTAAATTAACATGCATCAAGATTTATCTACTGCCTGACCAGGGTAGGTAATTACCCACATGTTGAATTGCTCGTGCTAGTTGTCCATGCATATAGGCATCCGTCACCAATCAAAGTCTTGCAAGAAAGAGCATGGAACATAACTAAGTTCTATCGTCATTCTATTAGTAAAACCAAATCAACTCCTTAATTGTACTAACACATCAATATGTTGAGTTGATCTAATTCCTTCATTACTATCGATTACCCCACCTTAATTAGAATCAACCACACATGCCAGATAACCAACTTATACTTCTATCATGATACCCAACTAATAAAATTATCTAGATCAACTCACCTTGCTTATCCTCAATTGCACAGCTTCTGGATCCACAATTTAAGTATCAAATCTAGAATGATTAGATTGATTCAACCGCAATCCATACTTGATCACTCGCATACCTAATTAGTGAAATATATCACAGATATTACCAATTCCATTCTAGCTCTATCTCATTCCATAACCACTATCCGAGCATCAGATAAACCGATGAACTTACCCAAGCACGTAGGAATGGATCACAATCTCTGGCCACAACTTCTTGATACAAAATTAAAAATTTGATCAGCACACCTAGCATTAACAATCCACAACTACAGTGAGCAATTGAGGTTTACTAGCACTCAAGTGAAAATCGATAGAAATCAAGCAGCACTGCTTGCTCACTGTGGACATCGGCATCACACGAAGGTGGCACTGATCGAAAGTGATCGAACGGAGAGGCAGAGCACGACAAGGAGGCAGCATAAGTGAAAAACCTCCGACAACTTGGAGGAAGAAGAGCAGTGGTGTCACCAGCAAAAGGTGACACCAAGTTGAGCTTGTCAATGTGGCTGACGAAGAGGAGTTGATAACACTGCTCGCACGAAAACAAATGGCGACAGTGATCTGGTGATTGGCGATGGAACAAGATCGGGATCGGGGAAAATCGAGGGCATCACGGTGTGAGAAAAGAACGCAGTAGTGATCGATATCTGAGCAGTGTCAGATCTGCTCACTGCCAAGTCACCACTGTAGAATAGCGATGGTGATGATCTGAGCTCAAGTGATGGCAATCGCATCAGCTGGAGGGCTCGCGGTGGTCAACGAGCGAGAAGAAAGGGTTGCACGTCGGGAGAAGAGAAGAGGTCGCGTGTGAGAAAGGAATCGGGTGAAAGGCAAAGAGCAAACCAAAGAAGAATGCTTGGGATATGAAAGAAAACGATGGAGAGAAATGCTCGTCGGCGGAGTAATGAATGATGGGGAAGAACGGCCTTGCGGTGGGGAAGAGAAATTGCGTGTGAGGAATCGCGGTAGATTTTCAATGGTTGTGCTAGGTGGTTGAGCTAGCCTAGATCAAATTTGTGCTAACCCAACTTGACCCCAACATCTAATTAAACCCCAAACAACTAATTAACTAATTAATCCGATTTTTTTTCACTGTATATTACATTTACCTTGCATATTACTTGATCCATCAAAATCCTATCTTCTCAACTTAGACATGCTCAAATTATATTTAGAGAACATTTTATCAATGACAACTTTAAGTGAGAGTGTTATAGTACTTGTAACATATTCAATTCCAATAAAGGACTCATTTACATGCCTACTACTATCAACATAACTCAAAACAACTAACATTTGCTCCTTTATTGACACATCATGAGATTCATCAAGTAAAATAGAGAACAATGAATCATAAATATCTCTGATAATAATATTAATCATTTCAGTTGCACAATCACTCACTATATCCTTTTGAATATCAGGTGATGTTAACTTATAATTTTTAGGGGCATTTTTTGATATCACATCTTTAATCTCTTTATTATAAGCACCTAAAAACTCCAATTGAATAAGAAAGTTACCTGAGTTAAGAAAATTTTCAGTTTCATTATAACCCCGAAATGAATTCCTTATTGCAATAAAACTTTGATATAATCAATCAAAGCATTGAGATTGATACGATAATCATTCCTCATTTTCTTTGATTGTATGTGCAAAATTGATTGAATGTGCTCATCTTGATTCATCAAACCTTCATAATTTATTTGAGCTTTATGAGGTTCATTGTCATGTTGGGAAATATGAATGTTTAACCTATCTTTACTCTTCCAATTTGTAAATCAATCGTTAACAAAAGCCTCCCCTCCTACTTGTTTTCTATTAGTTTTCTTGAAAAGATAGCAATGCAAACAATATGTGACATCTTTTTCTATACTATATTACAACCAATCACTAAGTTCCTTAAACCATGAAGGATTGAATCGTCTAAATTTACTTACTCCAAATTTTTATTTTGGTAATTCATAACCTGAAGGTTGGCATGGACTTTTTGTTGGAGGATCGGTGGCCGGCAAGAGGGGGTGAATAGCCTAAATCGCGTGGTGATTGTCTACGATTAGGTTAGCGCAGCAAAAATATAATGCTAAAGTAAAACAATTAAGACAATGCAAAGAAATAAAGAATATAAATGCTAACAAGGCATGTAACGTGGTTCGTGACCCTTGCCGCTAGTCCACGACCTGATTCGTTCCAGGTGAATCACGTCGAAACCAATTCCACTAGTCTCTCCTTTACACTAAGCTAGGTGGAGGTAAACCTTTCTTACAATCTCCCTCTTTACAATATGATTGATATAATAGCAAGAAAGAGGGAAGAAAATGCTTAGGGCACTTGGGAGTATGATTGGAGTTCAAGCATTTGTTAGGGCAATCAACCCGTGATATGATTTTGATGTGTATGGCAAAGGGTTTAAGTTAGGTTGTTATTGTGATTTGATATGTGTGTTGGAGTCTTGCAAGACTTAGTAATTCGCACATGGAGCCTTGGCGAATTTCACATCTCATGACTCGGTCCTTGAGTCAGTGAAGGATGGCTTTGCGGAAGTCGTGCGCTTGGAGCATCCAAGGGACCGCCGGACGAGGAGCTTGGAGTGAAGCCGGAGGAAGTAGACTTCAGGGCAAGACGCGAAGGATGGCGCTGCAGAGTCGTGCGCTTAGCGCATCCGAGGGACGTGGTCGGACTAAGACAACTTCAAAGGCGAGGGACTCCAAGGGATGAGAGTGAGCGAATGTAACCTGGGAAGGGGTAGTGCTCTTAGGTGAAACTTGGCCATTTGGCTAAGTGTCAGATGAGATTTTCCGACATCAGTCGACTGCCATGGAATGACAGTCGACTACTCTGAGTCGAACGGGGTTCGACTGGCATCCGACTGATGGGTTTTTGGCCCAGCAGTCAACTGTCATATATTGGTAGTCGACTGCCAAGACCATTGGTCGAGTGATGATGGCAGCAGTCGACTGGTCGAGAGGGTTTTGGGCACAGAATCTCTTGTAGCCGACTGGGCAGTCGACTAGTCGACTACGAGGCATCAGTCGACTGATGTATACATCAGTCCACTGCCAAGGGTTCTGTTGGACTACAACGATCGGGATCTGACATGTTTAGAGGTCGTTGTAGTGGCGGCAGTTGACTGCCAAGGGCAGCAGTCGACTGGTGGCGGCCAATGGGAAGAAATCAGCCCTCTTTATAAAAAGAGAGGGTGTGGGCTTTTGGATGGCTAATGCATAAGTCCTAAACGATCATCCAAGCGCCCCACAAGATTTCAACTCCTTCTCCTAGTTTTCTTTCACACTTATTGTAAGAAGGAGTGTTTGGATTGTAAGAAGGTTTACCTCCACCTTGCATTGGCTAAAGGGAGAGACCAATAGTGAATTAGTTGCAGAGTGAATCACCGGGGATGAATCGGGTCATGGATTAGCGGTGAGGTCGTGAACCACGTTATGACTTTGTGTTAGCATTTGTATTCTTATTTCTATTTGCTTGTCTTGTTTTGTTTTCCGTTGCGCTAATATTCTTTGTAGACGAGCAAATTCCATCATCGTAAGAAGAGGGTTATTCACCCCCCCCCCTCTAGCTGGCCAACCACATCGATCGATCCCCTACAAGTGGTATCAGAGCCAAGGCACTTGTTGAGGACTAACCGCCAATACAAGCACTACATCGAGAATGGTCGGCTCCAACATTCACCCACCGAAATTTGAAGGATAATTCTCTTGGTGGAAAAAGAGAATGGAGGTATTCTTCAAAACTGACTTCGAAATTTTATTAATTATGGAAAACAGTTTCGAGATGCCTAGGAATGAAGAAGGGGAGCCATTGGAGAAATCAAGATGGAATAAAAGACAAAGAGAGGAGTACTTGGCAAATTCAAAGGTCAAGCACCATCTCTACAATGTACTCCCCCAACAAGAAGTGAATAGGATAGGGGAGTGTGCAAGTGCCAAGGAGATGTGGGAGAAGCTAGTAGAGCTTCATGAAGGCACTTCGGAGGCCAAGCTTGCAAGAAGAGACCTCCTCCGCTCCCAACTAACAAATATCAAGCTTGAAAAGGGAGAAAAGGTAACCTCCTTACATTCTAGATTCAAAGAAATTTTAATTGGGATAACGAGTGTAGGAGAAAGACTTTCGAACCGGGACATGCTCATGAAAGCAATTGATGCCTTTCCCTGGTCATCAAAATGGAGCTCAATGGTGTACTCCTTCTACATGTCCAAGAATTTAGAAGTGAGCACCTTGGAGGAGTTCTTCTCAACTATGGAGCTCCACGAAACAAGGCTCGAAGGAATAGTAGAAGAGCCAAGGTTTCAACCTTCAAGAGGAGTAGCCTTGATGGCTAACAAAGGGAAGAAGAAGATGGAGAACCCCTCCTCCTCCGATGAAGCATCCTCATCCTCCTCCATGGATAGCACGGAAGAAGCTTACATGGTAAGGAAGATAAGGCATGCTTTAAGAAATTTTAAATTTAATAAATCTAATGATAGGAGGAGAAGACCAAGGGGGAAGGTGATTTGTTATAATTGCCAAGGAGAGGGACACATAAGGGACAATTGTCCCCTCTTGAACAAGAACAAAGAGGAGAAGAAAAAGAAAGAAGAAAAGAAGAAGAAGAAGGGGAGCAAGAAGAAGGAAGAAGAGAAGAAGGCAAAAGAAAAAGGGAAGGTCAAGGCACTAAAAGCAAGGACATGGGATGACCCCTCTTCATCATCTTCATCATCATCGGAAGAGGAGAATGCTTTTGTCACCAACTTAGCTTTGATCACCTTTGACGATCTAGACTCCTCCTCCACCGAAAATGAAGAATCAAGCACAAGCGAGGAGATCTCTAGTGAAGGGGGAGCTTCTTCACCATCATCGGAATCGGAGGAAGAGGACATGGAGACTATGGTAACGAACCTCTCACCAAGTAAAATAGTTTCCATGATTTTTAGTCTTACTAAGGATCTATTTAGGGCCAAAAAGAAAAATAAGAGCATGCTAGATCAAATTAAGGATTTAGAAAATAAGCTAGAAAAAGCATGCTTAAATATTAATGATGATACTTCTTCTAGTCATGATAATGCATGCTCACATGAATATATGTCTTTCAATGTTAGTGATACATGTATGGATGAAAATAGGGTTTTAAGGGAAAAGGTAGATCATTTAACCAAGGCCCTAGAAAAGTTTACAATAGGCTCTAATACCCTTAACATGATAATTGGGAGCCAAAGAGCAAGCTTCAATAAGAAAGGCCTAGGATATAAAGAGAATAAAAATGAAAAGGCCTATAAATGCTTAATTGCTAGGGGTCAAGATAAAAAGAAAACAATAGCTAAAAAATGGATCCTGAAGGAATTTTTAGTGAACCCCATAGGAAAGAATTTATTTTGGGTTGCTAAATCCATCCTTAAGGGTTAGGAAAACCCTAGGATAGTCAACCATATGGAATTTATCTATATCATACTTTGGTTGACTTAGGATGGCGAGACAAATTTTTGAAATAGTGTTGGGTGATGATAATGTGCCCATAAATAGATAATAATGCTTAAATCATGATAGTTAATGAAATTTCTATGTATGTTTGCAATCATGATTTATGATCTTGATATTTGGCACATAGTCATGGGCAATAAGTTTTTAAATCATGCTTTGGGTGATACTTTACTTTTTATCATGATGTAATACCTAATGCATGATTACAATTTGATGAATACATTTGTTTCATGATCATAATGTAAAATTCATACATATATGTCTTTATGATGATGTGGGATATTAGGATGATACTTAACCATGGGTAGAAATGCATGAAATTAAGGGTTAAGTATATACAAATACCTTTAGGATGCATCTCACACTCATCATAGGCTACCTTGATTGAAAACTTAGCATGGGTGAGATGTTAGGATGATACTCATGGTCCACTAATGCCTATGGCATCTAGATGGTCATGTAAAGTGTCAAAATAGCAATAATAGACCAATCATGGGGAAGGCTTATGTTTAATTCATAGATATATTGCCCAAAGATCATGGTTGAATATTTCATATGTTTTCAAAACAATTTATTACTTTAAAATCTGTGTGTTCATGTTTTGAAACAATTCAAACCAAAACTAGGTGTTAAATGTGATACTAACTTGATCAAAAACCTAGTTGTTTTTAAAGCTTTTAGATTTTTGGCAAATCTTTGAAAATATAATGATTTTTCATGAAAAACTATTTTTCATTGATAAATATACTTACAAGAAATGTGTTCCCCAAATTTCACTATATTTTGAATTTTTTAGAATTTATAGTTCATTTCTGAATTCCATCCAAAAAATTAGAAAACCTAATTTCCTTGTGCCAGTGGACTGCCATACTGATAGCAGTCGACTGATGTATTGTGCACGAGCATAGTAACCTGATTTTATCAGGTTTTTAAGTGTTTTTTATTTTTGCTTCTCTCTAGACTTGATGTCATGCCATATAAACCCTGTTTAATCTTTTTGATGGTGTCAAAGGGGGAGAAAGATATATGTTTAAGTAAGGGGGAATATATTTAGGGGGAGTTTCATGTATTAAGGGGGAGAGTTGTTAATCATGTTATTCACATGCTTTCTTTCCTTAATATTTTATCAAATGTTATTACCTAACTTAAACGGATTGCCACACATCAAAAAGGGGGAGATTGTTAGGGCAATCAACCCGTGATATGGTTTTGATGTGTGTAGCAAAGGGTTTAAGTTAGGTTGTTATTGTGATTTGATATGTCCATTGGAGTCTTGCAGGACTTAGCAATTCGCACATGGAGCCTTGGTGAGTTTCACATCTCATGACTCGGTCCTTGAGTCGGTGAAGGATGGCTTTGCGGAAGTCGTGCGCTTGGAGCATCCGAGGGACCGCCAGACGAGGAGCTTAGAGTGAAGCCGGAGGAAGTAGACTTCAGGGCGAGACACGAAGGATGGCGCTGCAGAGTCGTGCACTTGGCGCATCCGAGGGCCATGGCTGGACGAAGACAACTTCAAAGGCGAGGGACTCCAAGGGATGAGAGTGAGCGAATGTAACCCGGGAAGGGGTAGTGCTCTTAGGTGAAACTTGGCCATTTGGTTAAGTGTCGGATGAGATTTTTCGACATCGCCCATCGCCATGGAATGGCAAGATCGCTTCCGAGTCGAACGAGGTTCGATCGTATCCGATCGATGGGTTTTTGGCCCAGAATAATCATATATATTGGCGCCGATCGCCGAAGACCATCACCGAGTGCCGATGGTAGCAATGATCGTCGAGAGGGTTTTGGCAGTAGAACCTCTCATAGTCGATCGGGCAATCGACTATGAGGCATCGATCGATGTATAACTACCAAGCGTTTCCGCTGACTACAACGGTCGGGATCTGACGTGTTCAGAGGCTGTTGTAGTGGCGGCAGTCGACTGCCAAGGGAAGCAGTTGGCTGGTGGCGGCCAAAGGAAAGAAATCATCCCTCTCTATAAAAAGAGATGGTGTGGGTTTTTGAATGGCTAATACTTAAGTCCTAAACGATCATCCAAGTGCCCCACAAGCTTTCAACTTCTTCTCCTAGTTTTCTTTCACACTTATTGTAAGAAGGAGTGTTTGGATTGTAAGAAGGTTTACCTCCACCTTGCATTGGCTAAAGGGAGAGATCAATAGTGAATTGGTTGCGGAGTGATTCACCGGGGACAAATCGGGTCATGGATTAGCGGTGAGGTCGTGAACCACGTTACGACTTTGTGTTAGCGTTTGTATTCTTATTTCTATTTGCTTGTCTTGTTTTGTTTTCCGTTGCGCTAATATTCTTTGTAGACGAGCAAATTCCATCATCGTAAGAAGAGGGCTATTCACCCCTCTCTAGCCAGCCAACCACATCGATCGATCCCCTACAGCATTAACCATCCCAAGTGACCCAAGGCCCCTTCTTATAGGGAAGAGGCATTCTTCCTATTGGGCACCTAGCAGTCGACTGATGCAGCCATCAGTGTACTGCTACTATAGCCGTTGCCTCACAACGGCCTTATCCACATCGGCTTCTAGCCAACGGCTCCCACATCAGTCGACTAATCATCCCCATCAGTCGACTGATGGAGCTAGCAGTTGAGTGACCGAAGTGATCACTCGACTGATCAACCTTTTGTGCCCGAACTTGCCTCGATCAGTCGACTGCCTTCCCTTGGCAGTCGACTGATGGTCGAGCAATCGACTACAAAACCCTAACAGTCGACTGTTGGGCCAGAAACGGTTCAGTCGAACATCGGTCGAGTCCAATCAACCTAGAGCAGTCGACTGCTACCTATAGCAGTTGACTGGTGTCGGGTAAAACCTCAAACCAACCTTTGGTTAAGCATCCAACACTTGACTTAGCCATTCGGCAAAGTTCACCTATGAGTTACCCTGTCCCGGGTTACAATCGCTCACTCTCATCTCCCTTGGAGTCCTTCACCTTGAAGCTCTGTCCGACCATATCCCTCGGATGCACCAAGCGCAAGGCTTAGCAATGTCATCCTTCGCATCTCACCCTGAAGTCTGGTTCCTTGGCTTCACTCCAATGCTCCTCGTCTGACGGTCCCTCAAATGCACCAAGCGCACGGCTTCGCAATGTAGTCCTTCACCAACTCAAGGACCGAATTATGAGATGGTGATCTTGCCAATGCTTTGTCAAGCTAACCATGTGTGAATTAATAAGTCCTGCATGACTTCAACACATATATCAAATCCACAAATAATCTAACTTAAACCTTTGCCACACACATCAAAACACATCATTCATGGGTTGATTGCCCTAACAATCTTACCCATTTTGATGTGTGGTAACCATGTTTAAGTGAAACATTAATCAAAATACATAAGTAAGGAAAGCATGTAAAACATGGATATCAAACATGAATATCAACTCCCCCTTAATACATGCAACTCCCCCTTAACACATGATAATTTCCTCTAGCATGATTAACTTAAACCATCATATTTCTCTCCCTTTGACACCATCAAAAACATCTACCATATGTTATATAAGCATGGCATCAAGTCTAGGGAATGAAAATCACCAAAAATAGCCTTAAAACCTGATAAATTAGGTTACTGTGCTCGTACACAGTACATCAGTCGATTGAATCAGAGAATCAGTCGATTGGCACCTATATTTCAGAATTCTTGATTTCTGAAGTCTAACTTCAGAAATGTATTAAAAATTTTAAAAAATTCTAAAAATCATGAAATTTTGAAAACATAATTCTAATGAGTTCCTTTATCAGTGAAAAATTATTTTTCATGAAAATTCATTCAATTTCGAAAATTAGGAAAAAAAACTCAAAAGTTGTAAAAAGTCTCAATTGTGTATCAACTTGAAAGATAGTTTTGCCTTAGAAACTTTTCAAAACATGAACTCACAGATTATGAAACAAAAAATGATTTTGAAATATTTGAAATATCCAACTATGATCTATGGGCAATATGTGTTGGTGCAATCGGCCCAGATCACGATTGACCAGACTTGAGTTTGACTCGAGCGATATTTTGATGTTCGACAAAAACATATGACAATGTGATTGTCATGGTAAAGTCCAAGTCATGGGTACTTGGCATGAAAAGTCTAAGTGGGACACTTGGCATTGGGAAAAGTCCAAGTCTTGTGTACTTAGCATGGAAAGTCCAACATGGGTTGGCATGTAAAGACCAAGGGTGTAGTCTTGGTCACGTAAGCCCAAGGGTGTAGTCTTAGCGGTGAAATTCTAAGTCATAGGTACTTGACATTTGAAAAGTCCAAGGGGTTTGATATTGGCGGCGTAAAGTCCAAGGGTGGAGTCTTAGCAGCATAAGTCCAATGGTTGACGGCGTAAAGTCCAAGCAGAGTCTTGGCAGCGTAAGCCCAATGTGCCTTGGCAGTGTAGACCACATTAGCATGACAATAGCTGATGGAAGCACCTGAATGCTAGCGTATGGATGAACAAGTCATGGATGACTTGGAGGGATCCAATAGGCGTGAGGCTGATTGAGGTGGCTAGAAGGCTTAGGTCTAGGCTAAGGGTGATCTAGCAAGTATGGGGACACCATACTTGAGGTTAAAACCTCATGTTTGAAGTTGGCAGTCAACAGGCATTATGGTCGGTTCGACTGTCGTGAGTCGACTAGAGCTCAACTGTCATCTAAGGGCTAAAAATGCCTTGGCAGTCGACTGTTCATTGGAGCAGTCGACTGCCGTGTATGGAAGTCGACTGCTGGACTAGGTTTTTCGGCCGCGAGTACAGAACGCTTCATAATCGACTGGGCAGTCGGCTACGGGCTCTAGCAATCGACTGATGAAGTCATCAGTCGACTGCCAAGAGATCTGTTAGAATTTTTCCAACGTTGATCAAGCTGTTGTCTCACAACAACAGTGTTGGCAGTCGACTGAGTCCTTATGACAGTCGACTGTCAAGGCAGAATCCAGTCTGATGCATGTTAAAAAGAAGAGCTCGAGGAGGATTTTGGGAATGGTCTTTTGGGAACTTTGTTGAGGCAAATTGCAGGTGCATTTCAAGGTCCTTCAAGCTCATCCAAGCAACCAACAAGCAAAGCACTCAAACCCTAGTTTGTAAAGTGTTCTTTACATTTCATTCATATTTTTCTTGTATTTCTTTGTATTACTTTTGTAATCATTTGTACGAGATTTCTCCACCTCCGACATGTTGTCGAAAAGGAGCATTTTGTTTAGTGGTGTTGTTTGCATCGCTAGAGCTCGTTTGAGCTCGATCCGTGGAGTAGGAACCATTCGGTTCCGAATCACGTTATATCGCCTTGTGTTATTGTGATTGTTGTTATTTGTATTCGTGTTATTATTATTTCAGCTACACTAACACGATTTGTAGAAACAAATAATCAAATTCTATCATATGTCAAATGCGCTATTCACCCCCCCCCCTCCCTCTAGCAGTCACGAGATCCCCTACAATTGGTATCAGAGCGGGTCACTCTTCACCGGCTTCACATCCGAGGGAGCAAGCTAGAGGGAAGATGGAATTTGAAGAACAATTGGGTTGGGACATCAACACCCCAATTCCATACACCTTCTATGGACAAGAAGGGTTTAGGCAATGGAGGGCACGGATCAAAGAATTCATTATGATGAAGGACTTCGAAGATTAGTCCGCCTTGATGGATGAGTTTGATTTTCCAAGAGGGCCAAAAGGACGATTCTCTCAATATGAAGAAATGGACCGAGGAACAACTCCAAGAGTTCAAGAGAAATCAAAAGGTAATAAAATTTTTGGTTGAATTAATACCTAACAATGTTGTGTCCAAGTTAGGTGAATATAAGGATGCAAAGGAATTTTGGAGTGAATTGGCCAAGATCCATGAAGAACCATCCATGGCTCAAGTCGAGAGAGAGCTCGAAGAAGAAGAAAGTTGTTCCTCACAAGAAAGTGAGGAGTCGGAAGTTGAAGAGGAGTCAACTTTCGGATCGGTGGAAGAGGAGGTGGAAGAAGTAGAAGAAGCTTCCACCTCTAAAATTGAGGGGGAGGAGAGAATTTCCACTCCGGAGCATGATCAAGAGGAAGCATCCACTTTCGGTCGAGAAGATGAACAAGCTCAAAAGACTTCCACCACAGACCTAGGTAACTCGAGCATGTCAATTAAAAGTAAAATCCATATAATATGCTTTGAGTGTAGGGAATTCGGGCACTACAAGAGTAAGTGTCCGAAAAGAGTAAAGAAAGCTCCTCCGACACCAAAAGTCAACGAAAAAGTCAAGTATGCCTGTGTCCCCACCAAGAAGAGCAAGGAGCACATGGTGTGCTTCAAATGCCAACAACCGAGACACTATAGGAGACAATGCCTTAGGATAAAGGAAGGAGCATCACATGTAGGGGGAGCCTCTAAGGTAAATCCTAAGGTACATTTTAATAATGCACCTTCTAGTTTAAATGTCAAAAAGCATGCTAGGAATTTTAATTCACTTGTTATTACTCATGAAAAGCATGTTAGTAAAAATAGATTTTATTGCCTAGGAGCTAAGAATGTTCACTTTGAAACTAAGGAGAAATTTTGGACTAATATCCCTAGAAAAACCTTACCTAGGGCAAGCATTAAGAAAATTGAGGACCACCTAGGTTTTAACCCTAAATGGACTAGGCATATACCTAGGAAAAATAATGTCCAAAGAATAGATGAAAAATCAAAAATTAGACAATTAGAGCTAGAAAACCAAGCCTTGAGATCAAGGCTTGAGAAATTGGAGAGGACCCTTGCAAAGATGCAAAATTCAATTATAAAGTCAAATGATCAAAAATCTAGGTCAAAGAGTCAAGGTCTAAGTCTTAGGAAGCAAGGTTCACCCAAGGGCAAGAAAGGTTTGGGTCACAAACCTAAGTCTAAGGAGACCTACCATAGTGTTCCATTCGATTATGGAACACAACCTAGGTCTAGAAAAACCAAGGTTACTAGAAAATTCATCTCTAAGGGTAACCAAGGTGTGTGCCTAGTGGCTAGGGTTTCAAGGAAACCTAGGCAAGCCACTAAGAAGGTTACAAGGAGAGTTACCCCTAGAGTTAACCTAGGCAAGACCCAAGTGACCAAAGCTACCAAGCCTAGAAGGGTCATTAGGAAGGTACCTAAGGAGGTCATCCCTAAGGAATACCTAGTTAACCCAAGGAGCTCAAATAAGTTTTAGGTTCCTAGGAGCGTGATCGATTCACGCTAGATGGATTTAGGTGTGCCAACCTTGAATGGATGGGTAGTTAACCTAACCATGGTAAAGGTGGCACTTTAGGTTATTTTCAAGGTTATGGATACCTTGGAAATATATTTGAATTATGATCCTAAAAGATTTTAGGATGTGCCAATATATTTTTGGAATTATGAAAAATCAATTAAATTGGCACAATTTAGGTTTAGAGGTTGTAGTGTGTCATTTTGAGTTTTTGACATACTTGAAAGATAATTGACAATATGGCAAAATGGACTTAATAATAACAAATGATAATTAACATTAAAATTTAGGTATTATATACCTTTATATTTTATTTGTCATGCTTTGTTTGTCATATAACATGTCATGACATCATATTTATCTTTATCATATAAAATGTCATGAGTATGTTTAGGGTTAGTTTTTAATGTCATGTATATTTAGATTATATCATATGTCATAACATCATGATCATTGGCCATGTTTATTTATGTTATCATTTATGTCATGATCATTCATGCATTTAAGTTAATGAAAATTGATTTAAGAACTATGGTATGACTTGAAGTCCCATGTATAAGGGAATCAGGTAGGGTTGCCTTAGAAAATGCATGAAACCCTAGATTAGGAGAACAAAAACCACATCTCACATTACATTGACATGTATGTGTTTTATACATCCTAGATACATGTGAGATACTAGGATATGAGTTGAGTTCAAGGTGTATAGTTTTTGCATCTAGATGAACCAAAACTCATCTTTTACTATAGATGGATCATGGGGAAAGCTAATGTGCAAGTCATGTGCATTGAGCCCATTGATCATGATCCAATATAGGTTTTCAAAAACATTTTTAAATCATTTTAGAAAATGTTAGTAAAGTCTATCTTTAATCACTATTGATGAAGTTGATACAAAGTGAGCTTAAACTTTAAAGTTTTTCTTCACTTTTGAACTTTGTGTCAATTTCGCTATTTTATGAGTAAAATATTTTTCAAATATTTTTCATCCATTGTATTGCTTATAAGTAATATACGTATGAATGTTCATAATTTTTTGATATACATAGAATTACTTATGTTTTTTTAAAATTCGATTCTGATAATTGAAAATCATATTTTTCAATTATCGACGCCTATGTTATGCGAGCACGATCGACTAATGAGTCGATCGCAGTCATTTTGTTGATAACAAGGTATGTTTAGCCCAATTTCAGCTATGTTAGGGTTTCCTAACTACTCCTAACCCTATGATATACTTTGGGAAGCATTAGAAAGGGTGAAAATCCATTGGATATAGATTATGAGAGTTGTTAGGGTGATGTATCAAATTTAATATATGGGAAAGTTCAATGTTGAACTTTTAACTTTATTTTTGATGGTTTAGAGTTCTTATAGGCTTAGGGACTTCCCAAAGACATTGTTGGTGCAATGGTCAAGGGGGAGCAAGCCTTTAGGGGGAGGTATCCATCATAGGATGATGGATGTTATTTTTCCTCATGAGGGGGAAAAATGGGAATTTGAGATATCCAATTTGGAAATTGAGAGAGTTTGTAGGATTGTCTCTCTTGAGTGATATAGGACTTATCACTAGGAAAATTATAGGCATCTTAGGTGTTTCTGGATCAAGGGAGAGATTGTAAGATCTCATTGGGATATGAGACATTGACCTCCTTGGAGAGAACATTTTTTATGTTGGTCAAAAAGGAGGAGAAAGGTAAAAATTACCAATTTGGGATAATTGGTAAGGGAATTTGAGTTAGAGGCCTAACTCAAGGGTGTTTTTGTCAAACATCAAAAGGGGAGAGATTGTTAGTGCAATCGGCCCAGGTCACGATTGAC
Source organism: Wurfbainia villosa (assembly GCA_025175895.1). Taxonomy (NCBI): domain Eukaryota; kingdom Viridiplantae; phylum Streptophyta; class Magnoliopsida; order Zingiberales; family Zingiberaceae; genus Wurfbainia; species Wurfbainia villosa. The sequence continues at coordinate 4,931,166 of CM045992.1, forward strand.
CGGACTCGAGTTTGACTCGAGCGATGTTTTGATGTTCTACAAAAACATATGACAATGTTATTGTCATGGTAAAGTCCAAGTCATGGGTACTTGGCATGAAAAGTCCAAATGGGACACTTGGCATTGGGAAAAGTCCAAGTCTTGTGTACTTGGCATAAAAAGTCCAACATGGGTTGGCATGTAAAGACCAAGGGTGTAGTCTTGGCCACATAAGTCCAAGGGTGTAGTCTTGGCGGTGAAAGTCCAAGTCATGGGTACTTGACATTTGGAAAGTCCAAGGGATTTGATATTGGCGGCATAAAGTCCAAGAGTAGAGTCTTGGCAGCATAAGTCCAATGATTGGAGGCGTAAAGTCCAAGCGGAGTCTTGGCAGCGTAAGCCCAATGTGCCTTGGCGGTGTAGACCACATTAGCATGACAATAGCTGATGGAAGCACCTGAATGCTAGCGTATGGATGAACAAGTCATGGATGACTTGGAGGGATCCAATAGGCGTGAGGCTGATTGAGGTGGCTAGAAGGCTTAGGTCTAGGCTAAGGGTGGTCTAGCAAGTATAAAGACACCATACTTGAGGTTAAAACCTCATGTTTGGGGTTGGGAGTCAACAGGCATTATGGTCGGTTCGACTGTCTTGAGTCGACTAGAGCTCAACTGCCATCTAAGGGCTAAAAATGCCTTGGCAATCGACTGCTCATTGGAGCGATCGGTGATGGCAATGATCGGCCATTGTCTTGAGTTTTGATGCCGCAAATCTGAACGCCGTAGTCGACGACGATCAATACACGGGCTCTAGCAATCGACTGATGAAGTCATCAGTCGACTGCCAAGAGATCTGTTGGAATTTTTCCAGCGTGGATCAAGCCGTTGTCTCACAACAACAGTGTTGGTAGTCGACTGCCAAGGTGGAATCCAACCCGATGCAGGTTAAAAAGAGGATCTCGAGGAGGATTTCGAGAATGGTCTTTTGAGAGCTTTGTTGGGGAAATTTGAAGGCGAATTGCAAGTGCATTTCAGGGTTCTTCAAGCTCATCCAAGCAACCAACAAGCAAAGCGCTCAAACCCTAGTTTGTAAAGTGTTCTTTACATTTCATTCATATTTTGCTTGTATTTCTTTGTATTGCTTTTGTAATCATTTGTACGAGGTTTCTCCACCTCCGACGTATTGTCGAGAAGGAGTATTTTGTTTAGTGGTGTTGCTTGCATCGCTAGAGCTTATTTGAGCTCGATCCGTGGAGTATGAACCATTCGGTTCCGAACCACGTTATATCGCCTTGTGTTATTGTGATTGTTGTTATTTGTATTCGTGTTATTATTATTTCCGCTGCGCTAACACAATTTGTAGAAACAAATGATCAAATTCCATCATACGTCAAATGCGCTATTCACCCCCCCCCCTCTAGCGGTCATGAGATCCCCTACAATATGTCCATTGATTAAACATTTGCTTTCCCCATAGTTGGTCTATGATTTCTATCATGATACTTGTAAATGACCATCTAAATGTCATAAGCATTAGTGGACTATTTGTATCAACCTAACATCTCACTCATGCTATATTTTTCAATCAAGTTAGACTATAGTTAGTGTGAGATGTACCTAAAAGTATTTATACTTAACCAAGGTTAAGTATCATGATATGATCATAACACAATATTATCATTTAATTTGCATATTATGATCATAAAACGAATATTATCATCCAAATCATAAATCATGATTATTTTTCAAGTATAAAATCAAGCATAAATCATGATTTAATCATTCAATTTATGGGTTACATATTATCATCACCCAACACTATGTTAAAAATTTTCACCCACACCATCCTAAGTTAATCATATAATATGATATAAATAAATTCCAATTATGGTTGACTATACTAGGTCTCTCTAACCCTTAAGGATGGACTTAGAAACTCAATATAGATTCTTTCCAATAGGGTTCACTAAGTATTCCTTTAGAATCCATTTCCTAGCTGCCATTATTTTTTTTGTTTGTCCCCTAGCAATCAAACAATGGTAGGCCTTTTCATTTTTGGATCCCTTATATCCTAGGTCTTTCTTATTAAAGCTAGCCCTTTAGCTTCCAATTATCATATTCAAAGTGTTAGAGCCAATAGAGAATTTTTTTCTAAGGTCTTGGTTAGGAAATCTATCTTTTCCCTTAGAATCTTATTTTCCTTAACTAAGCATGCATCATTTACACTAGAAGACTTATCATTATTATGTGAGCATGCATGCATTTTCAAGTTTTTCTTCTAATTTTTTAATATCATCAAGCATGCATTTATTTTCCTTTTTAGCCTTAAATCAATCCCTAATTAGGCTAGTAATCATGGAAATAACTTTCTTGGGAGGGAGATTCGTTACCTCACTTACCCAATCCTCTTTTTCCGATTCCGATGCGGTAGACGCTCCCTCTTCACTTGAGCTCTCCTCCTCACTTGTGCTTCTTTCTTCTTGCTCGGAGGAGGTGGAGTCCAAGTCTTCTATTTCCATGAATGCAAGGCTTGTGAAGGCTTGATCCTCCTCCGATGAGGATGGATCATCCCATGTCGTCTTGTGTGCCTTGGCCTTCCCTTTTTTCCTTTGTTTTTCTTTCTTCTTCCTTCTTTTTGCTCCCCTTCTTCTTGTCTTCTTTCTTTTTCTTTTCTTCCTTACTTTTGTTTAAGAGGGGACAATCATCCCTTATGTGTCCTTCTCCTTGGCAATTATAACAAATGATCTTTCTCCTTGCCTTCTTCTCCTATCATGAGATTTATTAAATTTAAAGTTTTTTAAAGAACGTCTCACCTTCCTTACCATATATGCTTCCTCATTGCTATCCATTGATGAGGAAGATGAATCTTCATCGGATGAGGAGAGTGGCGTATCCTTCTTCTTCTTCTTTCCCTTGTCAGCGATTAGTGCTAAACCCCTTGATGGCTTGATTGGCTCTTCTATTATTCCTTCAAGCCTAGTCTCATGCAATTCCATGGTAGAGAAAAATTCATCTAAAGTATTTACCTCTAGATTCTTTGAGATATAGAAGGAGCCCACCATAGAGCTCCATTTTGATGACCAAGGGAATACATCTATCGCCTTCATTACCATATCCCGGTTCGAAAGTTTTTCTCCTACACTTGTCAAACCGTTAATTATCTCTTTAAAACGAGAGTAAAGAGATGTTACCTTCTCCCCTTTATTGAGTTCGATGTTGTTCAATTGAGAGTGGAGAAGGTCTCTTCTTGCTAGCTTAGCCTCGGATGTGCCTTCATGAAGCTCCACTAGCTTCTCCCACATCTCTTTGGCACTAAGGCACTCTCCAATTCTATTGATTTCTTGTTAAGAGAGCACATTGTAAAGATGGTGCTTAGCTCTTGAATTTGCAATGTGCTCCTCTCTTTGCTTTTTGGTCCACCTTGATTTTTCTATTGGCTTCCCCTCTTCATCCTTAGGCAAATCGAAACCGATTTCCATTGTAATCATAATATCAAAATCCATTTTGAAAAATACCTCCATTATATTTTTCCACCAAGAGAAGTCGCCCTCGAACTTAGGTGGATGAATGTTGGAGCCGGTCATCTCTTGTCGTGCTTGTGTTGGCGATTAGTCCTCAACAAGCTCCTCGCTCGGATACCACTTGTTGGAGGATCGGTGGCCGGCTAGAGGGGGTGAATAGCCCAAATCGCATGATGATTGTCTACGATTAGGTTAGCGCAGCGGAAATATAATGCTAAAGTAAAACAATTAAGACAATGCAAAGAAACAAAGAATACAAACGCTAACAAGGCATGTAATGTGGTTCACGACCCTTGCCGCTAGTCCACGACCCGATTCGTTCCAGGTGAATCACGTCGAAACCAATTCCACTAGTCTCTCCTTTACACTAAGCTAGGTGGAGGTAAACCTTTCTTACAATCTCCCTCTTTACAATATGATTGAAATAATAGCAAGAAAGAGGGAAGAAAACGTTTAGGACACTTGGGAGTATGATTGGAGTTCAAGCATTAACCATCCCAAGTGACCCAAGGCCCCTTCTTATAGGGAAGAGGTCATTCTTCCCATTTGACACCTAGCAGTTGACTGATGCAACCATCAGTCGACTGCTGCTATAGTCGTTGCCTCGCAACGGCCTTATCCACGTCGACTTCCAGCCAACAGCTCTCAGTCGACTGATGGAGTCATCAGTCGAGTGACCGAAGCGATCACTCGATTGATCAACCTTCTATGTCCGAACTTGCCTCGATCAGTCGACTACCTTCCCTTAGCAGTCGACTGCAAAACCCTAACAGTAGACTGTTAGGCCAGAAATGGTTCAGTCGAACACCGATCGAGTCCAATCGACCTAGAGCAGTCAACTGCTACATATAGCAGTCGACTGGTGTCAGGTAAAATCTCAAACCAATCTTTGGTTGAGCATCCGACACTTGACTTAGTCATTCGACTAAGTTCACCTATGAGCTATCCCGTCTCGAGTTGCAATTGCTCATTCTCATCTCCCTTAGAGTCCTTCACCTTGAAGCTCTCTTCGTCCGACCACGTCTCTCGGATGTACCAAGCGCACGGCTTCGCAATATCTTCGCGTCTCACCCTAAAGTCTGCTTCCTTGGCTTCACTCCAATACTCCTCGTCCGGCGGTCCCTCGAATGTACCAAGCACACGGCTTCGCAATGTCGTCCTTCACCGACTCAAGAACCGAGTCATGAGATGATGATCTTGTCAATACTTTGTCAAGCTAACCATGTGTGAATTACTAAGTCATGCACGACTTCAACATACATATCAAATCCACAAACAACCTAACTTAAACATTTGTCACACACATCAAAATACATCATTCATGAGTTGATTGTCCTAACATTTTTTTGCAAATATGTTCTTCGAACTTGATCCTTAATATTAGCATTATAAGAACAAATTGGAATTCTTAGTCCAGGATCCGCCGATAGATTGCAAAAAATCAAAATTTTCAATTCTCATATTTCCAATGTTTTGTTCTTTTGGTTTTTGGATCTTTTCTTTTAAAAAAATGGATGCATTTAGATATAGTAATTTTCCAATATAAATAAATAAATAATAAATTAACAATCCAAACTTAAACATTGAAAATCCTAAAATCATGAATGGATGACATATGAAACAAATTATCTTTCCTTCCTAGGAAAAAAACTAACTTTAGTTCTAGGTTTTTATTTTTATTTTTATTTCTATGTTGCCATCAATTTGACTCCATTTACATCCCTTGAATCAGAAAACTTAGGCAAACAAATAAATCTAAAATGAAACAAAAAGAAAAGAAGCTCGTGACAGGAAAATTAAAGTAGCATCAATAATAATTACTTATGATTGCAATGGAAAGTGAGCTCCTCAACGTTCAACCGATTTGGAAGGTTTTTATTATAATACTTAAAAATTGATGATGTAATCGTAGAACTCTAAGTAGTAGAAAAGAAATCAAAATTAATTAAAAAAAATTGGATGCAGGAGTGGGTGGCTACTTTTTGGAAGATTTACTTTTTGACAGCTAATAATGTCATTAGGTGAATAATATCATTAGGTGATTTCTAGGTTTAAATATTATAATGAAAAAAAAAAATTGGGCCCGGTGTCGACAGCTAATATCATTAGGTGATTTCTAGGTTTAAATATTATAATGAAAAAAAAATTGGGCCTAATGTGGACAGAGCCCATCTAAGCTCCATCCTAGATTGTCTATAGGCAATAACATATTAGTATGAATGAATCTCATGAGTAAACAAGAGGTGTAGATAATTATTGTGTCACGCTCCGAGAGTATATCGAGTCGAAAAGTAAATGAACGACACTTTTCCTGTACGTGGCAACATATCCTGCTTATATAAGCCTTTCGGCCACAACAACAATAACATATACAAATGTAAGCATAATAACATAACAAAGCACAGCAGAACTAACACAACTATAATACAAATCACACATCATGCATACCGGTATGACTAACACCAAATTAAAAAAATGTCATAACAAAAACCAGAAAAAAACGATACAACAACAGCAGTGTCCAACACTCCAAATCATCATATAAAACCAAATCCATAATAAAACACCTACGATAAACCCAAAAGTTCAGACCCTCGAAGTTGAGATGAGACGATGTCAGCCAACGATGCTTCAAGCCGTCACGAAGACTTCTACCTGTTACTTGGGCGACAGAAAAAAAACTCAGGATCTGTGGTGATGAGTATAACTCAGTGGTAATATGAGAGAACATGTATATATCAAATATCACATGTAATTCAACAATATAACCTACAAATACATCAGGTATACACCAGTATAGTATATAAATACATGCATATATTTCCTAAACAAAATGAACACCGTAAAATGTAGACATACCTGAAAGTCTGCTACGCTACATATATTCAATCTGAGTATATATCTACAATATACAACATAAAGAGTAATACTATCTCATACTATATCATGATACGGGTCAAAGGTATTAAATAGACTGACCAACAAGTATACAAATATCCAACACCTAACCATATAGAAAATGCAATAGCATGTATGAATATGTACAAGCAAATACAGCAAGCATAGTACAAACAAATACAACATCACAATAAACATATATATAGACTGCATCTATATATACACTAATCACAATTACATGCATATATGTATATATATGGCAATATGCAAAACGTCATAAGACACGGCAATGCAGCATGCATGGTCATGCCGGCTCACCCTAAAGCTACCACGACCCCAGTGTGGCCTCGGTGGCTCGACATGACAGCTGTCCCAACTCAACACCAACCACTACTCTCGAGTAGCCGAGTGGGCAGTATGATCGAGTAGCATATAAGCGTAAAGAGCAAGCTACCCGATGGGGGTCCCTGTTGTTTGTCACTCCGACAGTCATTACCCATAAGTGGTCGAGTATCACACACGTAGGACAACTGCACGCAAATTCAACTACCACCGTTTATAACGGTAGAGTGTGGCACATCAAATACTCTGCCCTCACACCAGTTACTCCTCCTATGAGTAACCGTGGAGGCAGGATGACTGACGACCCTCTCAATCACAAGGGAGACCTAATCGCCAGCATGCATGTAAAGGACATGAATGCATAGTCACATATATAGACATCCACCACAGACTCTCTATTCTACAGATAGTCATACCAATCTGATCAATGCACTTTCTATCCTGTAGAGAGTCGTACTCAACTGATCATAACACTTTCTATCCTGTAGAGAGTCATACTAATCTGATCAATGCGCTCTCTATCCTACAGAGAGTCGTACTCAATTGATCACAACCAAGCTAGGACCTCCGGTCCATAGCAACGCACTATCGACAATCTCTATGACCATACCTAATCACATGATCCAAAATGGTACACAACACTAGGGTTTAACATAAGATTTAATTCTATGTTCAGGACATTACTCACTCCCCAGGATAACCTTTTATCCCGTTTATAATTCAAGTCTTCATCCGTAATCTACTAAATACACCTAATTGAACAACTATAAGTCTACATGCATCACATCTACAACTCATAATCATAATAAAGGAAAATATGATAACAACAACAGAGTATTTAAAAAGGTCAACGACTAAGTATCAAACATTAAAAAATCTAGAGTGGATTTAAGGTCAAAGTGATAATAGTATAAAGTTATATACTTCAGGATTTAGCTACTACATGATCAGGGTAGGAAATTATCCACCTGTTATGTAGAATATTCAAATAAATCTCCACTGTCGGAATCCTATTCCGATTCAAGGTCCTGCAAGGAGCAAGGAAAATAACTAAGGTCCACTATTATCCTACAATAGAATCAAAACAATTCATTAACCCCTTGATCAGCTCGTCAATTCATTTTCAATGGATTATGATCTATCTTCTCACCCAACCGATCCATTTATCCAATTAATCCAATTAAACATCCATATCAATTCTAATATGGAATCTTAACCAATAAAACAACTTTTTCCATTAACTTAATCAAAATACCAAACTGTTAATTTAAGCATAGCTAATAAAACTAACTAAATAAACATCTATAGTTAAAGTAACAATCCATGAAATTTACCTAGTTTCGAATCCATGGTAAGAGCTTCTTGATCCAAATTCAAGTTGCAAAACTAACTCTCCCACCGAATTATCGACAATATCAACCCAATTTGATAATCTCATAATCTGTCATTGCAAGAAATAAGTTTCCCTTCAATCTAACATATAAGTCAATCAAGTTAATTTGGGAATACTCCTTACCCAAATCGCCTTCTCCAGTAACTTGCTAAGTATTGCCAACATCAATCATTGCAACCTATCCAACATCACAGATCCTTTGCAACTCACAAATCACCAATTAGGAGGGAAGCTGTGATACAGTTGAGAAATGTCGAGGGCTCAACAGCAACAGAATAGGAGATCGATGGCTATCTGGACACGAACAGAGGTGATGGTTGTTCTTCCTCTCGACAAAGATGGCAACTCGAGCTCGCGACGACAGAAGGATAGGTCGCGGACATAAAGGGGAAATGGGCTACAGAGATCAGGAAGAGATTGACAACAGTGTCTCTCATCCACGGCGATGATGTAGCCGATCTGCTCGCACAAAGAGCCGATGAAGGCCAAGGATCCGACAGCGGAGAAGACCGGGCTGAGGAAGGGAGGAGACGGTGAAGAAACGAAGCAGAGGGAAGGTTGGCTGCAGCGATCGAAGGCAAGAACAACGTCGCCAAGCCGAGCTCGGGCATAGAGAGTCGGCGATAGAAAGAGGGCTTCGTAGGATTTGGGAGAGGAATTGATCGGGCAGAGACGGAAAAACGGAAATCACGACCAGAAACACTCATGCGAAAAATTTGTTGGACGGCGACAACGACTCTGCCTTAATGGTAAACAGGTCGGGTTTTAAATAACGGGTTGGATTTAAGACTTATATAAGTCATTCACTTGTGGTTAAGCTAACCTAGGTTAAGTCCAAGCTAGTCCAAATTGATCCAACCACCTATTTAAACCCCCAAATAGCTACTTAGGTATTTAATCCATATACCTAATTAATTTTTTTTTCTTTTTTTTCTCACTGTGGTATTTTACATATTGACTACATACAACAACAAACAATCATGAACAATTCTAATGAGCAGTCAAGGTCAAGATGCATAGATAATCACTGTTCATGAATAACAATATACTATCACAAACGGATTTCATGGACAAATAAAATATATAAAATGACCATTATATATGGGGAACATCATGCTACCACAAATGAGTCTTATGGATAGATAAGGTATATATATATATATATATATATATATATATATATATATATATATATATATATATATATATATATATAAAATGAAAAACAATAAACAACCAAAGTAATACAAGTAAAGTTAATTTTCATTCGACAAAATACTCTGCACTATACTACGGTATAATATCCTACCAAAGATCAAGACATAAACAACAATAGATAATATAGATATCAATTAGATTTTTCTACTAAAATCCAAGTCTGTTATTTAATTAATTAGTCAATTATCAATCTGATTAGTAATTTTATTAGCTCTTAAGTTAACTAAATTAATTATCTAATAATCAATTATTAGTAATTCTATTAACACTTGATTAATTAATATAGTTCAATCACTTCTTAATTTAGTTGATTATTAAACTAATTAACCTAATTATCTACCTAATAATCAATTATCTAACTCATTGATAATTCAACTAATTAATTAATAAACTGATTAATAATTTAATTACTCATCTAATAATCAATTATCAAGAAGATTAATATTTCAATTAATTAATTATTACACTAATTAATAATTTAATTAATTCTCAGGTTGATTCAATCAATTATCTAATTAATTAAATATTCAAGAAAATATAATTTAATCGATCAGTTAATTAATTTATTATTAATTCAATAGTGTTGAGAAATTAACAATTCAATAAATAGATTAATCATTACTTATTAGTTTGATTAATCAATCAATTAATAAACTGATTAATCTATCATTAGTTAATTAATCAATATTATCATTGATTAATCCATCGATTAATTAATCCACTATTTAATTAAAGTAGTAATTAATTCATTGATTAAATTATCAAATAAATATGTTAATTGATCCCAATTATCATTGATTAATCTATTTAATTAATCCATTCATTTCAATAAACGGTTGATTTATTCATTTAATTAATCAATTTGATAAGTTATTAATAGTTAACCAAATTAATAATTATCATTAATCAATAATTAAAAATGAACTCTTAAATTAATTTATTTTCTAATAATCAATTGTTAAACTAATAATAGCGAGTTGAGTTAATTATCTGATAACCAATAAAGAGTATAATTTAATCGCTTATTTCAAATATATATGTGATCTGTCTAAAGAGTATTTATCCGTTAGGATTCCTATTAAAGTAATATATATTAATAACTAACTTCGCCAAAACTGAGTATAACATCAAACGAAAGTAAAAAATGTAAGCGAGTGAAAAGGTAAGTATATAGAGCATCAATAAAATATAATTAAAATTAAAATAAATCATAATACACTAAAGTAGAATCTAAGATCTAAGAGGTCAAAGAATAAAAGTTATCCACGTTCACTTCCGATTTATCTTATAGATTGTTTCCTTCTTTTTGTCACGAACTTGAAGTAAAACTATCAGTTAAAGCAACCACTAGGTGACAGTGATTTTAGAACAGCTTCGTAGATGAAAGCGCCGTCGTCGTAGAGTTTGTCCAGCTTCATGCATAGTCGGCAAAGCCGTGAAGTTCTTGGCAACAATCCGAACTTGCTGTATCTTCTCCTTAGCTGCAGTCATAAATCACGGAGCAATGCAACACTAACGGTTCTGCCTAGCTTGTACCACCCTTTCTTCTTGCTTGCCTACCTGCCCCCTTATGTGAAGACACTTCGACTACTCGACCTTGGAGTGAAAAATTTTGTATGTTCAAGAAGGGAAGGTATTGACGTCGAGATCACTACTGATAGCCAAGGAAAATGGAGCGACTATTATTACGACGAGGCGAAGAACAAGTTGATCGTTCCTGCAAACACAGGAAGAAACCACTATGGTTCTATTGGCCACGAGGAGAATAACTGCTAGGTGGTCGCTATCCAACGAGAGATTCTGCCCATGCTAGCCTTCCTAAAATACGGCCAGCGTACGAGTAGCGAGTGTCAACACTGCTAGCGACGAAGGAAGGCACGGGGATATGGGGGACGGGGCAAACTCAGCCGCCGAAGAGGCGCGGGGCTAGCTAGGAGGCGTTATCGTCGACGCCGATGCTCGCCTAGCGGCGGCAGGCCCAGCGGGCGCGACCGAGATGCACTCGATGGCGGAGGAGGCGACCATGGCCACAGGCCACGGAGGGAGGCAAGCGGGTGGCAATGGTTGAGCCGTGCAAAGGCGCGAAGGAGGCAGGGGAGATGGGGCGGCGTGGAGTCGAAGAGAAGTCGGTAAACTAGAGTTTTAAATTAATATTCAGGCTTTTATGGTTTCAATTAATTCTTAGTTTTAATTAGGTATAAATAAATAGATTTAATTAAATTTCTAATAAAATTATTTTATTAATCTAAAACAATATTCTAAAATTTTCTATTATTATTATTATTATTATTATTATTATTATTATTATTATTATTATTATTATTATTATTATTATTATTATTATTATGTTTTAATTCCTATTAAATCAAAACTAAATTAAATTATTATTATTATTATTATTATTATTATTATTATTATTATTATTATTATTATGTTTTAATTCCTATTAAATCAAAACTAAATTAAATTAATCGTATTATTATTATTATTATTATTATTATTATTATTAATGCTTGGATAAATGGACGTGACCAAGAATAAGAGTGTCTCTTTTTTCTCTCCTCCTTTCTTAAAAAAAGCTTCATCATTTTTTTACCGAGTATATTTTTATATAGTCGAAGAAGTCAATATCCACGTGGATAATCATGTCAATTCCAAGCCGACTCGACTAACCACTTGAGGCTAGATTTCAATTGCAGTTTCGACTTAATATGATTGTCTATGTCTGAATAATCATTTCGAGCTCTAGCAGCCGCCACCAATAATTAATAATTGTATATATCAAAGATCATCTATGGTTTGGATCAAAGGAGGTATGATTTGATAGAAACATCCTTGTCCTCTTAAGATGATCGATTGATTAGAACAGCGTAAATATTATTATAAATAGACAGAGATCGATCGATTTTTGATGTGAGATTTAAAATTCTCAAATGTGCTCAGAAGTCCTTTGTTGTTTTGGCCAACGGATCAAGTGGCATATGACCTCCATAATTCACCTTCCTTCATCATCGAGAGAGACTGATGGTGAAGAATACTAATTAAGGACGAATGTAATCGTCTTTTATTGTAGATAAAAACATCCCTGTGTGATGGTGTTCACTTTTTTGGCCTGCCAAGATCTCCCTTTCCCTTCTCGTCAATCTCCTCTCATCACCTTAGATCCTGAACTTCCAAGCAAAATCTACCACCAAAAGAGAATTAAGAATGAAGTAATGAACAACCTTTTCTTTGATCACCTTGAATCCTTGGAAGGAAAGCTAGATTTTCCACTTCACAAAAGAGTGTTAGATATGGACTGGCTTCCTGGCACGGCTCCTCCGATGTTCAAATTTGAAACGGTAGGATGAAAAAAGTAGAAGTTCAGAAAGAATGAAGAAGAAGTGAAAAGAAGATCTTTGAGATACCGAATAGTGAAGAAACAATCATCCCTGCTTCCTTTCCCCTCCACCCCTTTTATAGATGATTTCTTCCGCCTTCTCCTTGAATTTAAAGTAAATTCAAATTCAGACATAGAAACCCTCACTTCCTTCATTCAAGGCTCATGGATTGACTTGGACCATTGACTCTAATACCACTCGTTGGATTTGATAAAATTTTATAATAATATGATATTGTCTACTTTGAGCCTAAATCTTCATTGATTTATTTTTTGATTTTACCCAAAAGAGCTCATACTAATAGAGATATCTTTTTTATCTTATAAGCTCATGATCTTTTTCAAGTCTTATCAATGTAGAACTTTGATTGCACTCCCAACAATCTCAACAAGTGATATATGTGATTTACATGCTACACCTATTAAGGGAGGAAAATGTTATTTTGCTATCTTTATAGATGATTTTTCTAGATATTGTTATGTTTATTTAATGAGGACTAAGGATGAAGTTCTAGATAAACTTTAAATTTATAAGACCGAAGTAGAAAATATATGTAATGCTAAGATTAAATGTCTTAGAAGTGATAGAGGAGGAGAATATCAATTTCCTAAATATTGTGAAGATATGGGCATTGTGCATGAAACATCTTCTCTATACGCTCCTCAACAAAATTGAATGACAAAAAGAAAAAATAGAACTCTTATTAAAATAGTGAGTACTATATGTTGATTAATTCACAACTGAGTAAGGATTATTATTAGGGTGAAACATTAATAACTGCATGTTACATTCTAAATCGTGTTCCTTTTAAAGGAAATAAAACCATCCCATATGAATTATGGAAGAAATGCAAACCTAATCTATCTGACTTACAAGTTTGGGGATATTGAGCTATTGTTAGACTGCATGAACCAAAAGTGACGAAGTTATGAGAGAAAGACATTGAGTGCATATTCTTGGGCTATGCTAAGAAAAGTAAGGTGTACAGGTCCCTTGTTATTGAACCTAATAATTCAATTTCTGTCAATGTCATATTTGAATCATGTAATGTTGTATTTTATGAAAATAGATACTATACCTAAAGCCTTAGATTTTGAAATGCCTCATAATTCTACAACTAGTGCGGTGATAGTTAATAATGTAGCAATTGTTTATGCAAATATTGATATTGACCCTCCTGAATTAAGAAGTAAAAGGGCTCAAAAGGAGAAATCCTTTGGACATGACTTTGTCATGCATCTTTTGGAGGAAACTAGGGATTCAAATGTAAAACATATATCCATATCTGATTCAATGGAATTTGATCCAAAACATATAAAGAGGAAATGAAATCAAGAGATGTTGCATTCTAGAAAGAAACAATTAATGATGAGATTGAGTCTATTATGAATAATAAAATGGGAAAATTGGTTGATCTTCGACATGGCTCAGAATCAATCAGTTGAAAATGGATCTTTAAAAAGAAGATGAAAGTTGATAGAACTATAGACAAGTTCAAGGCAAAATTAGTAGTAAAGGGCTTTAAACAAGAGTAAATAGTTTCTTAAGGAAAATGAGTTTACGCATCTTGGATTCGTTCTTTAATTTATTGTAGGATTTATGGAATTCCTTAACAACAACAATTTAAAATGAAAATTTCCTAGTAGAAACAAAATTCTATCAAGAAATTCCTCCAACAAATTGTAGGAACATGTTCGACCATAAGAAAAATAGAAAATAGCGATAATTTTTTTTCGTTGCTAATACATATTGATACTGCTGATACTTTTTCTACATAATCCATGATAGAAGGGTTAGCGGGGACCCGTGATCCGATCCCAAATATTCGGCTCAGCGAAGGGAGAAAAGGAAGCATTGGTTCGGCCGCGAATATCAAAGGCCATTGGTTCGGGCGCGAATATCAGAGGTCATTGGTTCGGGCGTGAATATCAGAGGTCATTGGTTCGGGCGCGAATATCAGAGGTCATTGGTACGGGAGAATATCGGAAGCAATTGGCACGGGAGAGTTAGCAGAAGTAATTGATACAGCAAAGAGGAGACGGAAGGCACTTTGCTAAAGAGTGGAGCAAGAATTGGTTCAGCTAGATAATTCCAGAAGTCGATGGGATGGATAGAGGGTCGACTTAACCTGATCGATACGGTTATACGAAGGAAGTCTGGCACGGGGAAAAGAGAAATTGGTTCGGATGGATGAGAAACCCTAGGGCTAGGGCACCCGTGGGCTATAGACCTAAGCTAGCTTCACTCAAAGCGGAGGGTTGAGGGAGATAGTCTAACCTAGTTCCCCGAAAAGTAGAGGAAAAGGTATTATGCAACGGCTTGGGAGGCCCCACGCAATATTCCAAGGAGTCTTCACTCCTCATATCTGTAACAGAATTATTCTCCAAGTGGAGGTGGTGGCCACATGTACGATGGAGATAACCCACGACGTTACGATGAAGGAAAAGGGAAGATAAAAGGGAGAAAGCAAGGAGGAAAAGGGAGAGGATCCGCAATCATTCCAACCCAGCAGGAGAGAAGGAGACGCAGGAGGAGAAGGGGAGCGACAACCGTCTCGCCGGAGAAGAAGGACGGAGATCTGTCGTTGTTACATCTCTTGTATTTTTCTCATCTTGTGATATCACTATAAGAGGTTTTTCTCCTCCACCTTCGGAAACTTACTTTCCGTAAAGGAGGACCTTCATAGTGAAAGTGCTTAGGCACTGCATCTGGTGAGAAAAGCTCACCTCCGTGGAGTAGGAATCCTTATTCCGAACCACGTTACATCTTGTGTCTGAGTCTCGATTGCTGACGTCGGTTTCTTGCATTTCAACTACTCCATCTTCTTCTTCTTTACTGATTGCGGCCCGTGAGAACCCTCTGAGATCTCCCTCCGTGCTTCACTGCATTGGAAAGGAGTAAACAGATTTTCACCCGTCCGCATCAGATGGCGCCGTCTGTGGGAACTTTGAGCTGGACGTCGAGATGCAACCTGAAGAAGTACAACAACCTGCTACCTGATCTGCAGCGGAGGAGCGTCCCATCACCCTTCTACCATCGCAGCTGAAGGCCCTGATGGATGACGCTATTACAGAAGCCCTCGCTAGGGAAAGGAGAAGGATCGGATATCTGCATCTGCATTCCAGTGAACCTTCTTCCAGAGGCCCACCCCCAGAAATGCCTCCTCCATCTCGTACAGCCGTTAATGGGGAAATATTGCCCGGAGGCGGACTTGGGGGAAGAACGCCTCAGAACACTATGCTCTTCACCCAAACGCGCAAGGAAGAACAGGGCGAAAGTCAATCAACCAGACCTCCGGAAGTATACGAGCCCAGTCCCTTTACAATGGACATCCTCTCTGAGCTCCCTCCATCTTACTTCCGGAATCCTCAGATCAATAAGTATGATGGTTCGACGGACCCTGAAGAGCACATATCTCAATTTGACGGAGCGGCCTCGCTCCACTGTTATACTGACGCTCTCAAGTGCCGAGTCTTCCGAACCACCCTAACTGGCTCGGCACAAAAATGGTTCAATACTCTGCCCCCAGGATCCATCACTTGTTTCGCTGATTTCCAAAGAATGTTCAGTCGGGAATTTGTCAGCTGCAAGGCGTATAAACAGGACGCCTCTATGTTAATGCATATTACCCAGGGACCCTCAGAATCCCTTAGGGGGTATCTTCACCGATTCACTTCTGCAGCTAGGGGAATCCCCTCAGCCCGATCCGAATCTTTCAGAGGCGCTATTCAGCACGGGCTGAAGGAGGGTCCCTTCCTCAGTTCCTTGTTAAGAAAACCTGCGGATAGTTATGAGGAGTCATGGCCGTGCGGAGCGATTTATCCTAAAGGCACGGAGAGCCGAACGGATCGCCATGCAGCTAGCCCAAATCTAATCGAAAGAGCATCCCGCTGGCCTCGCCGCTAAGCCCGACGGAGTATACAAGACCTTTTCGACAGGAGGTTCTGAGGCCTTGTCTTATGCTGCAAGGTGTTCGCCCCATTCCGCCATTACAAATCATGGCCGCTGAAGCGCTTCCTCCTGTGAGGACTTGGAAACAACGGGAAATGGAATTTTATGACCAACAGGGTCTGCTACAACGACCCTTAGGATACAGGGGAATCCCATGTAACCCCTCTGCCTCATTCTTCTGCCAATATCATACGAAATACGGCCACAGTAGTGGCCGATGTTTCAAGTTACAAGAGGAATTGGATCGCCTCCATACTGCATATCCGCAAGTAAGGCTACAGGCAGGAGGACCGGCACGGCGAGGCCCCCGACCCAATGTAACTCGTCCAGGGCCCTATAATCAATAACCTCAAGTCACTTTCCCTCAAACACCATCCCAAGAGGTTGTCTCCCAAGGAGGCCCATCAGGTGAGGGCCCGTCATCCAATTTAGATAACGCTCCCACACAAGGAGTTATTCATGTTATAGCTGGGGGACCTACCGATGGGGACTCCAACCGAGCGCGGAAGTCATATGCCCGTCTCATGGAGAGTTTGGCCATCATCACCAACCAGACTATTCAAGTTGCACCGCCCGTTTCATTCGGGCCAGAAGATTTACAGGGTGTCCTCATCGCCCACACGACGCCTTTGGTTATTCGTATATCCTTGGCCAATTATGAAGTGGCCTGGGTGTTGGTTGATTCGGGAAGCTCCGTCAATATCTTCTTTCAGGAAGCCTTTGGACAGATGCAGCTGGGGAATGCCCAACTAGAAGATGTGGCCACCCCCCTCTTTGGATTCGCAGGGCATGTAGTACACCCTACGGGGCAGATTTCATTGCCTCTAACTCTGGGCATAAAGCCCAGCCAAAAAACCAGTATAATCCCTTTCCTCATTGTAGACGCTCTGTCCACTTATAACGCTATTCTTGGGCGTCTTTTCCTCACCCTTTTTCAGGCCGTGGCTTTCCCGTACCACCAGAAGCTGAAATTTCCCGTGGGTCAATTGGTGGGAGAAGTCCTTGGAGAATGTAAGGCCTCAGGAGTCAAGTGCAAATGGTTCGGGACGATCAGAAGAAAGCCCGAACCAATGACCTCAAAGGCAAAGCTGTCATCATCACTGATGTCTGCGTCCTAGAGGAATCCCCCCCCCCAAGGCTGGCAAAATAGAGGAAGAAGAAATGGTGGAAATCGGTCCGGGAAAGGCCACACGGATAGCACAATAGCTGGAAACCAAAGAAGAGCTGGTGGCTTGCCTGAAGGAGAATGAAGACATCTTTGCAAAAGATGTGCATGATCTCACAGGGATCAACCCTCGAGTGGCTGAACACCATCTCAATATTACTAAAGGAGCCCGACCCGTCCAACAGAAGAGGCGACATTTTGGACCGAAAAAGGACAAGGTCATAGCCGAAGAAGTAAGCAAACTGCTAAAAGCGGGTCATGTAAAGGAAATCCAGTTTCCCGAATGGGTTTCCAATGTAGTCCTAGTCCCCAAACCTTCGGGGCAATGGAGGATGTGTATCGATTTTCGTGATTTAAATACAGCATGCCCTAAAGACTGCTACCCCTTGCCTCGTATTGATCAATTGGTGGATTCTACTGTGGGTTATGAAGTGGTGTCCCTAATGGATGCATATCAAGGATATCATCAAATACCTTTGGCCAAAGAATATCAAAAGAGAGTTAGCTTTATGACTGCGGGAGGGTTATACGCTTATGTGGTAATGTCGTTCCGATTAAAGAACGCAGGGGCCACCTATCAGCGCCTTATGGACAAAATCTTCGCAGAACAGAAAGGGAAAAATGTGGAAGTCTACGTGGATGACATATTGATCAAATCGAAGGTCACTCGGGATTTAGTCAAGGACTTAAATGAAACCTTCGCTACATTAAGGCGGTTTAATATGAAGCTAAACCCTAACAAGTGCCTGTTCGGGGTAAAGAGCGACAAATTCTTGGGGTACATCGTGATTGAAAAAGGGTTGTAAGCCAACCCTGAGAAGGTGCAAGCACTATGTAATATGAAGTCACCCGCTAATCTGCAGGAAACCCAGAAGCTGGTGGGCAGGATTGTTTCTTTATCACGATTCATAGCCAGATCGGCGGACAAAGGGTTGCCTTTCTTCAAGATCTTGCGCAAGGCTACTAAATTTCAGTGGGATGATCAATGTGAACAAGCTTTCCAGGAGTTGAAGAAATATTTGGCTGGACTCCCGCTGTTAGCCAAACCAATAGCTGGAGAACCATTATGGATGTATCTGGCCGTCTCAGAGGGAGCCGTTAGTTCGGTATTATGGAAACAAGAAGGTTCTCACCAGCAGCCTATTTATTATACCAGCCATATCCTGAAGGGGGCGGAATTCCGTTATACGGAGCTAGAGAAGTTGGCATATATCCTCGTGCTAACCGCTCGCAAGTTAAGGCCGTACTTTTTGGCTCATCCCATCACCGTTCTAACACACAGCGAATTGGGCAAGGTCGTCACTAAGCCCAATTTCTCTGGAAGATTGGCCAAATGGGTGGTAGAGCTAAGCGAGTATGATATTCACTACCAACCTCGAACAGTTATCAAGGCCCAAGCGCTCGCTGATTTCCTGGCAGAGGTACCCTGCGGCTCGGAAGATGATTCGGCAACAAAAGAGGAGGGATCAGAGGCATGAAATATATTCGTAGACGGTTCTTCGGGATCTACGGGCAGCGGCATCGGTATTTTACTAATTTCCTCTGATGGTGAAGAAACTCGATTAGTCGTTCGCTTGGGATATCGGGCATCCAATAATGAGGCGGAGTATGAAGCCATCCTAGCGGGATTGCAGACTGCTAAAGCGGTGGGGGCTTCTTCCATTGTAATCCATTCGGATTTCCAGTTGGTGATATCACAACTTCAAGGTTCTTTTGCGGTTCGAGAGGAAATGCTGCATAAGTACTTGAAGGCTTTTGAAAAAGAAAAAACTCAATTCCGTCAAGTCCTCTTAAAGTAAATCTCGCAGGAGAACAACGGGAAGGCAGACGAATTGACTCGGATAGTTAGTGCTATGGAAGGAATGAAGTCCTCGGAAACGGTCCATACGAAAATCCATACTTCCTTAGCAATATGCAGCGTGGAGGAAGACGCCCCCGAATCAAGCCTAATTCTTGACTGGAGGACTGATATCATAGCTTATTTAAGGCACGGGAAGGTCCCTGAAAAAAAAAATAGCGGCATCCGCTTTAATAAACCGAGCCAAACGGTTCACCCTCTTAAATGAAGACTTATACAAGACTTCTTTCGGACGACCCTTGTTGAAATGCTTGGGAAATGAGGATGCAGAATGGGTACTCTGGGAGATTCATGAAGGTTGCTGCAACAACCATTTAGGAGGGAGAGCTTTAGCAAGAAAGGCCTTATTAGCAGGATATTTTTGGCCTACTCTCCAACAAGATGCTACTCGTATAGTGCAAGCATGCATCGCTTATCAGAAGCATAGCAACCGTTCCAAACGACCGGCTGAGTTAATGAAAGTCGTGATCTCTTCCTGTCCTTTCGATCAATGGGGAATGGATATAGTAGGTCCGATGTCAGCGGCACCTTTACAGAAGAAGTTTTTATTGGTGGCTGTGGATTATTTTTTCAAATGGGTGGAGGCAGAACCCCTAGCCAGAATTACTGAGAATGCCGTAATACAGTTCTTATGGAGGAACATTGTTTGTCGATATGGTATTCCTCGGAAAATAGTCAGTGACAATGAACGACAGTTCCAAGGAAAAAAGATCTAAGAATGATGTCAAAGTCTCAACATTCAGCAGGCTTTCACTTCGGTAGCTCACCCTCAAGTGAACGGGCAAGTGGAGGTGACTAACAGGATCCTCATTCAAGGATTAAAGACCAAGTTGGGGGCTCAGAGGGGAAACTGGGTAGAAGAGTTACCAGGCGTCCTGTGGGCCTATCGAACTACACCCAAGACAGCAACATGAGAAACTCCCTTCAGTTTGGTGTACGGGACGGAAGCTGTTATTCCGGTCGAAGTTCTGTTAAATAGCGCTCGGATAAAGGCGTATGAACCAAATCAGAACCAACTTATTCGAAGCACTGAATTGGACTTAGTGGAGGAAAAGCGGGAAATGGCACGGAGGCAAAGCGGAAGATATCCCCGTGCGGTGACGGAATGGAAGAACCGAGATCCCTCGGTTATGTATTATTAAATTTCTATCCCCGCGAGGCGAAGCGGAAGATATCCCCGTGCGGTGACGGAACGGAAGAACCGAGATCCCTCGGTTATGTATTATATATATAAATTTCTATCCCCGCGAGGTGAAGCGGAAGATATCCCCGTGCGGTGGAGGAACAGAAGAACCTGAGGTTCCTCGGTTATGTACTATATATATAAATTTCTATCCCCGCGAGGTAAAGCGGAAGATATCCCCGTGAGGTAGCGGAACGGAAGAACCGAGGTTCCTCGGTTATGTACTATATATATAAATTTCTATCCCCGCGAGGTGAAGCGGAAGATATCCCCGTGCGGTGGTGGAACGGAAGAACCGAGAACCCTCAGTTATGTACTATATATATATAAATTTCTATCCCCGCGAAGCGGAAGATATCCCCGTGTGGTGGCGGAACGGAAGAACCGAATTTCATTCGGTTATACTCATAATTTTTATCCCCGCGAAGCGGAAGATATCCCCGTGTGGTGGAGGAACGGAAGAACTGAGATCTCCTCAGTTGTGTATCACATTTGGTCCCCGTAAAGTGCGAGAAGTTGAAGTCCTTGTTTAACTTTGTATTGTTTTATTCTTGTAAAACAACAAAGTTGGCTCATTTAATGGTTCTATATACCCAGCAGAGTAAAAAGGCGGAAGAGCCGAAATATGCCTCAGTTATATGTGAGTCTATGTGAATACGAAAGAAGTAAAGCGTGACACAACTCAGAAGATGCTGGAGAAAGAAGATAAATTGGGAAAGTTCATTAATGCGAAAGAATTACATATTCTGAGTCATTTACAAGGGAAAATAACAAATAGAAGCCCTTATACATCTGGGGTACTACAGTTCTTTGTTGGGAGGAACGGATGGAGCTCCTTTGTGCGGTCGAGGTTGGCACAGTAATTGCCGACGGTAAGATTGTTGCAGGAAGATTTGCTTGGCCAATTCCTTTTGGGACCCGACCAGTTGTTGACACAGGGAGCGATTACTGGCGAAAATTTCCTTCAGCTGTTGTTGTAAATACTTCACTTGCTCCTCCAGACTGGAATGTAACGGCGATCATTTATCTATTCTTCAGAAGGAAAGGAACTGCTGCCCTGTTCGGATATTCTGTCCATGGCAAATAAAAGGAAAGGGAAAAGGATGGAAGCTATCAGGTAAGGGGCGGAGGTTTTTATAGCAACAAGGGGAAAAAGTGCATTTATTGGTAGAAGAAATAGGGATAATAAATGCCAATAAAGAAGAGGAAGCGTGGGGGCGGTAAGGGGGAAGGTCGACGGGACTATAACTGCAATTAAGAGGGTCTGAATCCCCGGGTGATGATAGAAGAAGGTATGTTCGGATCAAATTATAATCCTCGTGAAGACAGAGACCTTACTTCTACGAGAAAAAGACAAAAGCAAACATCAAGCTCCCCCCTCGTCTTTATTGATATATTTGAAATGATTACATTAATTTGATCTATATAGATTTTCTCTGATTACTCCTAACAGACGAAGCGGGAGAGGTCTCTTTGGGGGGAGAGGGCGCCAAGATGACCTTGAAGCGCTCGCCTTGAGACGGAGGAAGAACTGATGGACCTTCATCGGACGGAGGAGGATAAGCTTCCGTCGGGGGGACTGGGATGAAAGTCAGCGCTGGTGGGAGTGGAGGAAGTTCGGCAGCGGCATGGGGGTCTCCCACTATATACTCCCATGTGAAGGGAGGATTCCACACTCTATTGCGGAAGGAAGGGAAGGGAGCACGAAAGGACCTCCCTGTAGGAGGGGTTGGAGTTGGAGTGTGAGGCGGAAAAGGAAGAGGACGAAAAGCTGAAGTGGCAGTTGAGCGGGTCTCCGAGTCTTCAGTGTCTTCAGAAACCCAGTCCTGCAACTCGAAAGATTCTGAATTGGAAGAAATTTCGATGGGGTGTCCCTCCGAAGCCATGATAGTGAGATAGGGGGACGAAGACATGGAGGGCAAGGATTTATAATGGAAGAAAAGCGACGGCAGAAGTTCTTGGGAAGGGGAAGAAGACGAAGAGGCTGATACAGTTTCCGAAGCAGTAAAAAGGAATGGGGAAAACCAATAGGCAAGAGTCACTTAAAGCAAATCTCCGAGCCGAAATCGGGACGGGTGTGAATAATATCAGGCAAGATACTTCAAGCGGATTCCCGAACCGAAATTGGGGCGGAGGTGAATAATGTTATTCGAGATCTCTCCAATAAGCCCGAACCAACGAGGCGATTGCGCCATACGATACGGGAAAAGAGATAACGATATAAAAAGGAGCTCAAAATTGGTCTAGGATTCCTGACCCGTCAAGAAACATAACAAGACGATGATAACTAAACATATGGACAAATTCATCATTCCGAAGCAAAAGAAAAGCTATTGACAAAATTATCAAAAAGGAGAATAGTAGAAATTACAACTCAAAAAGTTCAGGCGGACACTTAGCTAGCGCCTCCGTGGGATCTAAATAGCTAGTGTCCATGCCAGGAGGCGGGTATCCTTGTTCGGCATTTTGAGCCGAGGACCCCTCAAAACCTAGTTTAAATAAGTCTACCCCCTTCTTGACATAGCGTTCTTTGAGGTCGGCTTCTTGTTCCTTCAGTTGGTCCTGATATTGAACCACCTGAGCTTGACTTTTTACCAATTCAGCCGCCAAAGCATCTCTGTCGGTGGCTGCCTTTATAGCTTGTTGCCCTAAGGATGAAAGAACTTCTAGGTACTCCTGGTGGAGGGTAGACTGTTGCTGAGCCACCGGCGATAGGGTGTGAGAAAGAGCTGCCACCATGGAGGAAAGCTCCTGACATTTCGCTGTACAGGATTCCTTGGTGGTTTCCCATGCTTGACGTTCCAATTCAAGCCGGTGCCGCTCTTGCTGAAGCTGCATAATAGTAGTTGAGGAGTCAACAGCCTTGGTCATGGCGTCCCAAAGAGATCCCTTGTACTCCTCAGCCACGGGTCGACGCCTACCGCCGCAGTCACCGGATCAGAAAAGAGGCGCTGTTCAAGTTCTTCATTTTTTCGTTGTAGCTCCTCTTTCTCGCTTTGGACCAGGGCTAGTTGTATCATGGCATCTTCACACTGACCCCTGAAGTCCGCCTCCTTTGCCTCCTGCTCGTTTAATCGTCGAACGAGCTCCTTTTGTTGTGATACGGCGGCAAAGTGGCGAAGTTTTCCACATCGATCGAATGGGCCAGCTGAACCACCATTTTGTTATGCTGGGTGGAGGCCCAAATTGAAGAAAAAATTATCAGTATATATCGGCATATAGAGATACCCATAATGAAGAGGAGGAAAAGAAAGAGTAGATACCTCTACCAACAGTTTGCTCACTTGTTCGCACGGGCCTTGTATGCCCGACTGATTGAAAAATTTTACCTCCGAGGGGTGCCGAATCTTCAGCAAGGATCCCAGCATGGCCTTCGGAGGAACAGGAAGGGAAGGATCCTCCCCTTCCGAGGAAGATGGGGGTCTGATACGACGAAGGGGGGGAGGAGCAGCTCTTGAGTCGGAAGGTATATGAGCTTGGAGGGACTCCGCATGAGAAGGTGGGGGTGAATTTTGTGCAGATGGGGAGGAATGAAGAAACTGGGAGGGAGAATCCCCTCCTCGAGGAGAGGGAGAAAGGGCAGATAAGGTAGTGCCTCCTCTTCCTGGCTCATAAATGGTTAGGGGCTGAGACCCCGGTTGGTCTGAGGGCGAGGGGAGACGAGCCGATGAACTTGGGGCTCCTTTCTTGATGGAGCGGCTACTGATTTGCCTCTTTTAGTCGAGGTTTTCTTCTTCTTGGCTGCATCGATCGCCTCCCCTTCCACTAAAGCCTTCTGTATTAGATTATCTGCAAGGTATGCTGATAAGAAAGATGAATAACATAGAAAGGAAGTCATATTGCAGGGTAAGTGTCCTCCTACCTACAGCAACCGAAGTCGTCAAAGATAGAGGAGACAATCCAAAATGGCTTAAAAGAGGAGTTTCTATTAGATGGTTTGAGCAATAATGTAACTCTTCTAATACTCTACATACTTCCGGGAAGGGACATTTGGTCCTCATTTCCCGGAAGGGAGGCAATTCGGGAAGGGTTACCTTCCATGTATCAGAATAGAGTAGAGACTCGGGAAGTTGTACAAAGAAATATAATTCTTCCCAACCCTTGTGGGAAGTGGGCAGATTCACCAAAAATTGGCAGTCTGAACGGCTAGATAAATAGAAGAGACCTGCCTTGGAAGACTTTAATTGGAAGAAGCAATGGAATATTTCGGGGGTTAAAGAGAGGTTCAAGTGTTGGAACACTATGTGAGCTCCCGATAAAATTTGAAAGGAGTTGGGGATGAATTGATTCAGGGGCAGTCCATAGAAGTTTAGAAGGTCTAAATAGACCGATGGTACTGGCAGGGATAGGCCGTTAAGAAATTGTTCAGAGAAAAAACATGTCAAACCGGGAGGAGGATTATGGGGCCGATGCAGTTTAGTCGTGAAACAACATTTTATAGAGAGGTCTATGTAGTTGTTCTTGATATTAAAGAAATAATGGTTACAATCTAACTGGGTTATGGTATGTTCATACCAGGCGGGTGAAGAGATGGTCCTAGGAGCCATGGGTGTGAATAAAGCAGAGCACTTACTCGGAGGTTAAGGAAGAATCGTGTGGGGAAAGGAAGGACTAGGTCGCCAAAACGCCGCCGGTGAAAATCACGGAAGGAGAAGAACAGGCTGGATTGTTAAGCATGCTAAATGATACCTAAAAGGAGTTATATAGGGTTTTCCGTGACGATTCAACTGCATGAAAGGAGAAGAAGAAGCGGAGCCCATAAGCCCATCGGGCCTCCTTGAGTATACCTAAGGGAGGTATAAGGGAACGGATGGATTTAAGTTGAGAAATGAAGAGTAGGTCAAAAACTTTATGTACATTTGGAAAGTCAAGCTTATAACTTCGCTTGACTATTTTTTGGGGTTGACTAATGATACTGCTGATACTTTTTCTACATAATCCCTGATAGAAGGGTTAGCGGGGACCCGTGATCCGATCCCAAATATTCGGCTCAGCGAAGGGAGAAAAGGAAGCATTAGTTCGGGCGCGAATATCAGAGGCCATTGGTTCGGGCGCGAATATCAGAGGTCATTGGTTCGGGCGTGAATATCAGAGGTCATTGGTTCGGGCGCGAATATCAGAGGTCATTGGTACGGGAGAATATCGGAAGCAATTGGCACGGGAGAGTTAGCAGAAGTAATTGATATAGCAAAGAGGAGACAGAAGGCACTTCGCTAAAGAGTGGAGCAAGAATTGGTTCAGCTAGATAATTCCAGAAGTCGATGGGATGGATAGAGGGTCGACTTAACCTGATCGATACGATTATACGAAGGAAGTCTGGCACGGGGAAAAGAGGAATTGATTCGGATGGATGAGAAACCCTAGGGCTAGGGCCCCCGTGGGCTATAGACCTAAGCTAGCTTCACTCAAAGTGGAGGGTTGAGGGAGATAGTCTAACCTAGTTCCCCGAAAAGTAGAGGAAAAAGTATTATGCAATGGCTTGGGAGGCCCCACGCAATATTCCAAGGAGTCTTCACTCCTCATATCTGTAACAGAATTATTCTCTAGGTAGAGGTGGTGGCCACGTGTACGATGGAGATAACCCACGACGTTACAATGAAGGAAAAGGGAAGATAAAAGGGAGGAAGCAAGGAGGAAAAGGGAGAGGATCCGCAATCATTCCAACCCAGTAGGAGAGAAGGAGACGCAGGAGGAGAAGGGGAGCAACAACCTTCTCGCCGGAGAAGAAGGACGGAGATTTGTCGCTGTTACATCTCTTATATTTTTCTCATCTTGTGATATCACTGTAAGAGGTTTTTCTCCTCCACCTTCGGAAACTTACTTTCCGTAAAGGAGGACCTTCATAGTGAAAGTGCTTAGGCACTGCATCCGGTGAGAAAAGCTCACCTCCGTGGAGTAGGAATCCTTATTCCGAACCACGTTACATCTTGTGTCTGAGTCTCGATTGCTGGCGTCGGTTTCTTGCGTTTCAACTACTCCATCTTCTTCTTCTTTACTGATTGCGGCCCGTGAGAACCCTCTGAGATCTCCCTCCGTGCTTCACTGCATTGGAAAGGAGTGAACAGATTTTCACCCGTCCGCATCACATATTATTCGCCGCTAAATAATATTAACGGTGATAATATTTCATTGCTAGAATCATTGCAATAAGCTTGTCGCTAAAAGACTTTAGCAACGAAATGTTAATATTTCGTCGTTAACAT
This sequence comes from Wurfbainia villosa, assembly GCA_025175895.1. Lineage (NCBI taxonomy): Eukaryota > Viridiplantae > Streptophyta > Magnoliopsida > Zingiberales > Zingiberaceae > Wurfbainia > Wurfbainia villosa. The sequence goes on from CM045992.1 coordinate 4,958,256, forward strand.
TAACGACGATTAAAAAAAATCGCAAAAAATAATATTTTGTTGCTAAATCTGGAATATCGAAAAGAGGAGAATCACTAAGATTGGCGACAAAACATATCCATTTCATCGCTAAAAATCAATCGACTAAAGGAAGAAAATCAGTCGATTGTCCATTATTTGGTCATACACAGAATATTTTGTAGTCGATTGGTCAGTCGACTGATAAGTTTGCGACGAAATATATTCATTGCATCGCTAATTAGCAGTCGACTGATGGAGGAAAACAGTTGACTGTACATTATTTGGTCAGCCACATAATATTTTTTTAGTCGACTGGCCAGTCAATTGAAGATTTTGCGATGAATATTTCACATATTTCGTCGCTAATATCTTATAACAGTCGACTGCTTTATTTGGACAATCAACTGATACGTAAAATTCTGATATCCATGTATCAAACGTTAGTGAGATATTAAAAATTTTGTCGCTGACCCTAAAAATTCTGATGTCGTGTATCGACGATCATAAATATCGTCGATAATTGTCAATGTTAGCGATGAAGTAATAATTCATCGCTAATATTTCATCGCTATTTTGCTGATTTTTTATAGTGTTCAGAAGAATTTAATGTGTATAAAAATAAACAATAATGATACAGATATATTCAGAAGTAAGAATCTTGACTAATATGAATAGTTATCTATTAGACCCGATGAAATATGATATTATTCACTTTGGACCTAAATTCTTATGGATTTATTTTTGAACTTTACTCAAAAGGTCTCATACTAATAGAGATATCTTTTTCGTCTTATAAGCTCATGATCTTTTCCATCTCTTACCAATATGAGATTTTGATTGTAATCCCAAAAATCCCTGCCCCTCAAACAAAGGACCACATCGAATCCCTCCTTAAGCTCATCCATCTTCGAAGGACTTCCTCTGTTTGATGTCTGATCCTCAACTTACCAAGTCTTCCTACCAATTGTCCGATCCTCTTAGCTCAACTGGACTTCCTATCCATTGTACCACCTGGTATTTCTGCTAGTTGTCCGATCCTCTTGACTCAACTGGACTAGACCTGTAAGTTGTCTGATCATCCTAACCCAGCTAGACTTCCTGTCTAGTATTTAGTTTTCTTGATCTAAACATGAAGTCCTCACTTTCTTCGTTCGAGGCTCATGGCTTGATTTTGATCATTGGCTTTGATACCACTTATTAGGTTTGATGAAATTCACATATGTCTAAAATTAAATAATATGATATTATCCACTTTGAACTTAAACTCTCTTGCATTTGTTGTTGGACTTTACCCAAAAGGTTTTATAATAATGGATATATCTTTTTCATCGTATAAATTCATGATTTTTTTCATATCTTATCAATGTGAAACTTGATTGTGTAAGGGCAATCAACCCATGAATGATATGTTTTGATGTGTATGACAAAGAGTTTAAGTTAGGTTGATTATGAATTTGATATGTGTGTTGAAGTCATATAGGACTTAGTAATTCACACATGGTGAAAGCATTGGCAAGTTACTATCTCATGACTCGGACCTTGAGTTGGTGAAGGATAGAATTGCGGAAGCCGTGCGCTTGGTGCATCTAAGGGATCACCGGACGAGGAGCATTAGAGAAAAGCCAAAGGAAGTAAACTTCAGGGCGAGACGCGAAGGATGACATTGCGTCGACTGGTGAAGGATGGAAGTCGATCGCTTGTCGATCAAGACTCGATCGGGTGTTCGAGTCTTTGGCAACAATGATCACAAGGGTTGACAATCGATCGATGTCAAGGGTTTCGCACGAAGCTCGCAGCTTGAGTGATCTCGCCGACCACTGATTAGCTCCATCCGACCGGATGGAAAGATCATCGACCGATGTGGAGCCGCTGGTTAAAATCCAATGGATGAAGCCGCAGGCAACGACATAGCAGAAAGAATGATCGATGGTCGTGCATCCAATCGATGAGTTGCCCAACGGGAAGAAAAGCTTCTTCCCTATAAGAAGAGGTCTTGGGTCATCTTGGGGTGTTAATGCTTCATCTCCAAACATACTCCTAAGTGCCCAAACGAATTCTACTCCTCTTACTTGCTTTTATTTCAATTATATTGTAAGAGAGAGTGTTCTTATAAGAAAGGTTACCTCCACCTTGCTTTGTGCAAAGGAGAGATTAGTTGATTGATTAAGGAGTGATTCACCTTGGAACAAATCGGGTCGTGGATTAGCGGCAAGTGAATCACGTTACGTCTTCTTGTTAGCGTTTGTGATTTCATTTCCTTTTGCATTGCTTAATTGTTTTATTTTAGCATTGTATTTCCATTGCGCTAATCGTTGATTGTAGACAATTAAGTAAGCGATTACCATCTACGATAAAGAGGGCTATTCACCTCCCTCTAGCCGGCCACCGATCTTCCAACGGATTGTACTTTCAATAATCTCAACATTATCAAATGAATGTGATCAAAGATTTGAGATACATAAAGAAGCATAAAAAGATATTAAGAATTTATTTGAGAATTAAAGTTCAAATTAATATGTAGGTATGCCATTAGGGGAATAGGTAAAGGATTTAAAACGAGCCGCGATATGGAAAGTATGAAAGCAATTTAATTACAACATAATATGTTATCAAAAACACATTTATCAAAAAGGACAAAATTTCATTTTATGCATCGATCAATATGACATGAACATAGTTTCCACGGAGATGATATGATGATAAGACAGAGAATTACTTGTAGAATGGGCTAGGGTCGATTTCGGAGAGGAGTCTAAAATTCCCCCTGACTTCAGATGACCCCCCTCTATCTTGTCATCGTATCAAGGAATCATGTCTCCCCTCGATTTACCCTCCCTCTCGCCACAGCCCTGAGACGGATAACAAAAGATTATTAGTTGGACAGATTCTCAACTTTACATGAAACTCTAGGGTGCCTCTCGCAACCTCACAGTTGTGGGTCACCTATTGTGAGACCACACAATTGACCACGAGCAGCCTCAAGTAAGGTTGCATGATCATGTGTATAGAGTTTTTTTACTTATTTTTTATAAATTCTAAATCCTAAATATTTTCTCTTACGTTCTTTCTCTTCCCTTCTTTATTATTTTATATATTTTTTCCTTAATTTCAATTTCTCCATTTATTATTTTTTTTTATTCTTTAATTCATTCTCTTTCTCTTTTAATTAATTTTTTCCCCTTAAACACATAGAAAAAAATTCTAAAATATTTTGGATTTTTTCTCCATTAATTTCTCTATCTTTCATCTTTTGATAATTACAAAAGTTTAAAAAAAAAACTAAATTATCGTTTTAAAAATACTAAAATAGAAGAGATAAAAATTAAATATAATATAATTTCTAAATACCGCTATGATTTAAATTAAAATATAATATATATAAATAAAGTTTAATTTAAATTGATTAAAATAGATTAAAAATTCAATTTAATTTAAATATATTTGAGACTAATGATCAAGTGTATAATTTAATTAACCATGAACTTTTACTAAATCTTAAATTTTAAAATATTAGTTTAACCTAACAATATATAACTATTTATAGCAATAAAAAATACGGCGATTTATCAAACAGCGCTCTTGAAATTTGGAATTGTCCAAAAAATGCACCATAGTTTCAGATTTACCAAATAACGCACTTAATTCCCTTTTTACCCTTCAGAAATAGTGCATTTAATTTTTGAACGTGGTGTTGAGAATTCAAATCTCAGCACCACTATGGTCCGAGATTGAATTCTAACAACACGCACGTGGTGGTGCTGAATCGAATCACCACAGCCATGCTGGGATTTGAATTTTCAAAGACCACGTTCGTAAATTAAACGCTATTTCAAGAAAAAAATTAATGTTATTATTTATTGAATCTGAAACTATGGTGCATTTTTTGAACAATTCCAAACTTCAAGAACGTTGTTTGGTAAATTACCGTAAAAAATAAATCTATTGACATGGTATAATACGATATCAAAAATGTATCATTTCAATCATATATATATATATATATATATATATATATAATGAAAATTTTAAATTATGGCATAAGAAAATCATCGGACAGCAACATTAAGGAAAATCAATGAGGACTGAGGAGACAAACTAGTTGAGGGAGACGAGGTTAGTTTAATCAAATTTGTTTTTCCCCTCTTTCGTTCTTTCTTTCTATCCATCCAAGTAACCAAGGAAATTAAGAAGGAAACTGAAATGTGACCTCGTTTTCTTTCTCATTTAATTCCCAAACTGATTTCAGAATGAAATCTTCCTTTTGTTTGAATCCTGCATGTGAAGTTAATCTTTCCCATCAATTTCCGTGCTAATGGATAAATCCCATCAGTTGACAAAGAGAAGACAGGGAAGGGGAGTCATCTCAAACGATGAAAATATTTAAAGCCCGCGCGCAATCCTCCACCACGTTCAGAGTACGGGATCTTCCATGCAAATCTCAAGTCCAACTTTTTCTCTCTCTTTATTTTCCTGCCTTTTTCTCGCATTTCACCATCGCCGACGTAAATGAAGCAGCAAAGCAAGTACGCACAAGCAACACAAACCCTGTCGTGTTCCCATCTCCACGTACCCAGTCTGTCATCCGCGACTCTTTCGCCCTCTGCCTTATCTTTATTTTACTTATCCGAATTGGACCATGTGCTGTTTGTTGGTCAAGCATATCTTTCATAACCCACCGAACAAAAGGAAAAAACAACTTCTTCTTCCTCTTATTACTACTCAATAAGCTGAGTCTGTGGAATAGTAAGTTTCAATATAATTGTGGTCAAGAGTCGGCAGTTTAATGATTTATAATGGATGATTCACTAGTTTGAAAAAAATGTCTATTGTCAACTTTAATCTTTAAAGGTAGGTATGGTTTAATATTATTATTATTATTTTATTTTTAAAAAAATAATATATATATATATATATATATATATATATATAATAATAATAATAATAATTTTTTATATTTGAAATGAATCTCGTAATAATTTATATGCTAAAATCCAATGTATTAATACATTGAACATAAATTTTTTGATGGAATTGTTCATGTCGCTAAAAGGGATGAATAGTGATTCTCGATTTATCATATATTGTGCTTGTCTACAAAGAATTAACATGTAACAAAAATAAAAATAAACATAATAACAAAAATGCAATTTTTGAACCTCCAATTCTTACTCTATGGCTTAATCCTAGCTCTATCACTACTATACTTTTTTCATTTTCGAATACCTTCTGGATCGTGTAAAAAAAACCTCTAACAATCTATTCCTTTACCAGCAACACGACAAAAGTATAAATGTACTAATGAAATATAAAGAAATCAAAATAATTAACTTTATAAGTGAATCCACTTTAATTTGTTCGCTTTTTTATTCCTTTGGTTGTTTTAGAATGCTATTTGAAGGTGTAAAATGCAACGGTATTTTCTCATCAAAGTCTTCAAGAACTAGCTCCTTCATATATTCGTGAAGTCATCTTTTATAAGTTATAGATTGAGGTTGATTTACATCTAACAATTGACTGATAGAACCATCAATTGATTGTTTTACTAAATTTGATCGTTTCACCTATAAAATAGCTCTTTATAATTTAAATTTGACCTCATCAATGGATTGCTCATCACAATCTGTTGACTACTACTACCTAATCAATCGAGTTTTTTAATCAATCGTCAAATCTTTTATTTGTTGCTACAGTGTCATGATCAACAGATTGATGACAATGAATCAAATGGGTAGTCAAGTTTAGAACTCTCTATTCACTCTAATAGTAATATCAATCGAGTCCATCCCTCAATTGATAAAGTAGTCAGTTGCTAGGGTTTAGGATTTTTCAAAATCCTTATAAAGTCCCTTAAAACTCTGAATTCAGGGTTTATGGCTTATCAATCGATTGTTATTCCATAGAGGTAGGCTGATACTGTTGCTTTAGTCTAACCAAAACTAAAATTTTACTCTGCTTGGTATCTGATTGATCTTAACATGTCAGGATTTTTTTCGTCTAGCATCCAATCACTCTTAACATGTCGAGGCTTCATCCATCTAGCATCCAGTCATCCTGACCTGTCAGAATTTCATCCACCTAGTATCCAATCACTCTTGACCTACTAGAACTTCTCGTGTCATACCTGTTAGGGCAATCTCTTGCCGTGATATGGTTTTGATGGTGTGGCAAAGGGTTTAAGTTAGTGTGTTATGTTTATTTGATATGTGCGTTGAAGTCGTGCAGGACTTAGTAATTCGCACATGGAGCCATGGCGAGTTTCACATCTCATGACTCGTGCCTTGAGTCGGTGAAGGATAGCTTTGCGGAAGCCGTGCGCTTGGAGCATCCGAGGGACCGCCGGACGAGAAGCTTGGAGTGAAGCCGGAGGAAGTAGACTTCGAGGCAAGAGACGCGAAGGAGCATTGCAGAGCCGTGCGCCTGATGCTGCCGAGGGACGTGGCCGAGAACGAAGAGAACTTCGAAGGCGAAGGACTCCGAGAAATGAGAGTGAGCGATTGTAACCCGGGGAGGGGTAGCTCTTAGGTGAAACTTGGCCATTTGGCCAAGTGTCGGATGGGTTTTTCCGACACCAGTCGACTGCCATGGAATGACAATGATCGCTTCCGAGTCGAGTGTAGCTCGACCGTATACGATCGATCGGTTTGGCGCGTTAGCCGATCGCCATACGCTCGGGCCGATCGCTAAGATAGCACGATCACGGGCGCAAGAATGATCGTCAATAGGGTTTTCGGCCACATAATCCGCCAGAGCCGATCGGGCGCCGACGATGGGGTCGCATGATCGGTGAGGTCCAAAGAATGATCGCTAAGAGTTCCGCTGACAACAACGGCCGCATCCGACGTGTTCGAGGCCGCCAGGATGCAATGATCGCCATGGGCGGCAATGATCGATGGCGCTAACGGAAGAAGTTAGCGCTCTCTATAAAAAGAGAGGGTATGAGCCTTTGAGAGGCTAATGCTTAAGTTCCAAACAATCTTCCTAGTGCCCCACAAGCTCTAAACTCTTCTTACTCGCTTTTACTCCATTCTATTTGTAAGAAGAGTGATCTTGATTGTAAAGGTTACCTCCACCTAGCTTGGTGCAAAGGAGAGACCATTTAGTGGATTGGTTGAGCGGAGTGATTCACCGAGGACGAATCGGGGACCGTGGATTAGCGGCGTAGCCGTGAACCACGTTACATCTTGTGTTAGCATTGTCTATTTCCTTTGCTTTGTTTTTATTTGTTTAATTTGCTTGTATTGTTGTTTCGCTATGCGCTAATCTAATTGTAGACGAGCAAATTCCGATAACTAACTAACGAGGGCTATTCACCCCCTCTAGCCGCCATCCGATTCCCTTACAAGTGGTATCGAGTCGAGGTTGCTTGTCACACACTAACCGCCGCAACAAGCCCTACATCAAAAATGGCCGGCTCCAACATCCATCCTCCGGTTTGAAGGAGAATTCGGTGGAAGAAGCGAATGGAGGTATTTTTCGAAACGGATTTTGATATAATGATTACAATGGAATCCGGTTTCATTTTGCCTAGGGATGAAGAGGGGAAGCCAATAGAGAAATCTAGGTGGACCAAGAAGCAAAGAGAGGAGCACCTTGCAAACTCCAAAGCCAAGCACCATCTCTACAATGTGCTTCCTCAACAAGAAATCAACCGAATAGGAGAATGCCTAAGCGCCAAGGAGATGTGGGAGAAACTAATTGAGCTCCATGAAGGCACATCCGAGGCGAAGCTAGCTAGGAGAGATCTCCTCCGCTCTCAACTATCCAACATTAAATTAGAAAAGGGGGAAAAGGTAATCTCTTTACACTCTAGGTTTAAGGAAATTTTAATTGGGCTAACAAGTGTAGGTGAGAAGCTATCGAACCGGGACATGCTCATGAAGGCTATAGATGCCTTTCCCCGGTCCTCAAAGTGGAGCTCCATGGTGGACTCCTTCTATATGTCCAAGAACTTGGAAGTAAGTACCTTGGAGGAGTTCTTCTCGACAATGGAGCTCCACGAAACGAGGCTTGAAGGAATTCAAGAAGAGCCAAGAATTCAACCCTCAAGAGGAGTAGCATTGTTGGCAAACAAGGGGAAGAAGAAGATGGAAGTTCCCTCCTCCTCCGATGATGAAGCCTCCTCCTCCTCCATGGATAGCACCGAGGAAGCCTACATGGTAAGGAAGGTGAGGCGTGTATTTAAGAATTTTAGATTTGATAAATCAAATGATAGGAATAGAAGACCAAGGGGTAAGGTGATATGTTACAATTGCCAAGGAGAGGGACACATAAGGGACAATTGTCCTCTCCTAAACAAAAGCAAGGAAGAGAGGAAAAAGAAGGAAGAGGAGAAGAAGGCAAAAGAAAAAGGGAAGGCCAAAGCATTCAAGGCCAAGACATGGGATGATCCTTCCTCATCCTCCTCCTCATCATCGGATGAGGAGAATGCCTTTGTCGCCAATTTGGCCTTGATGGCTTTTGACGATTTGGATTGCTCCTCCTCCGAAAATGAAGGATCAAGCACAAGAGGAGAGAGCTCAAGTGAAGGGGGAGCCTCCTCCACATCATCATCCTCCTCATCATCCGAAGAAGAAGAAGAGGACATGGAAACTATGGTAACGAAAGCCTCTCCTAGTAAAATAGTTTCTATGATTTCTAGTTTAACTAAGGATTTATTTAGGGCAAAGAAGAAAAATAAATGCATGCTTGAACAAATTAAGGAACTAGAACAAAAATTAGAAAAGGCATGCTTAAATAATAATGATACTTCTTCTTGCCATGATGATGCATGCTCACATGATAATTATGTGCCTTTAGATGTTAGTGATGCATGCATAGAAGAAAATAGGGCATTAAGGGAAAAGGTAGATTATTTAACCAAAGCCCTAGGAAAATTCACAATTGGCTCCAACACCTTGAATATGATCATAGGGAGCCAAAGGGCAAGTTTTAACAAGAAAGGCCTAGGATATAAAGAGAAGAAAAATGAGAAGGCCTATAGATGCCTAATAGCTAGGGGACAAGACAAAAACAAAGTAATAGCTAAGAAATGGATCCCCAAGGAATTTCTAGTGAACCCCATAGGTAAAAATCTATTTTGGGTTCCAAAATCCATCCTTAAGGGTTAGAAAACCCCTAGGGTAGTCAACCATATGAACTTGACCTATATCATATTTTGGTTGACTTAGGATGACGGGACAACATTTTTAGATAGTGTTGGGTGATGATAACGTGCCCATAAAAAGGTAATAATGCTTAAATCATGATGATTAATGTAATTTCTATGCATATGTGTAATCTTGGTTTATGATTTTGATATTGGGCACATCATCATGAGAAATAGGTTTAAATCATGCTTTAGGTGATACTTTATTTATTATCATCATATAATGCCTAATGCATGGTTATAATTTGATGAAAACATGTATTTCATGGTCATAATGTGAAATTAAATCATATATATCATTATGATCATGTAGGTTGTTAGTTTGATACTTAACCATGATAGAATTGCTTGAATATATTGGTTAAGTATATATATACAAATACCCCCCTAGGATGCATCTCACACTCACTATAGGCTAACTTGATTGCAAACTTAGCATGGGTGAGATGTTAGGATGATACAAATGTCCACTAATGCCTATGGCATTTAGATGGTCATTTAAAGTATCAAAATATCAATAATAGACCAATCATGGGGAAGGCTTATGTTTAATTAATAGACATATTGCCCAAAGATCATGGTTGGATATTTCTAATGTTTTCAAAACAATTTCTTACCTTAAAATACATGTATTCATGTTTTGAAACAATTGGATGCAAAACTAGGTGTTAAAATGGATACTAACATGCTCAAAAACTAGTGGTTTTTCAAGTGTTTGGATTTTTGGCAAATCTTGTAAAATATAATGATTTTTCATGAAAAACTATTTTTCCTTGATAGATATACTTAAGAGAAATATGTTCCTCGAATTTCATGATTTTTCGAATTTTCTGAAATTTTTAATGCATTTCTGAATTTCATCCGTAAAATCGAAATTGCTTTTTGTGCTCGCCATACCGATGCGATGAATGATCGTGGCTAAATCAGAATATTGAAGGCCGAATTCAGTTTGTAAACCTCCTATAAGTGGTAGAAATATACTTGATGCCACCAACAAGTGGTAGAAATATACTTAATGTCATCAACAAGTGGTACCCAATTTTAAATCAACTTGTCATATTTTTTCTCTATTATACTTGATGCCATGAGCTTATAACTTAGGGTTAATCTTTTTGATGGTGTCAAAGGGGGAGAAATAAGTATGTTTAAGTTAATCACATTAGGGGGAGAAATATATTGTAGGGGGAGAAATATATGATAAGGGGAGAAAATTTGCATAGAGAATTTCATGGATTAAGGGGGAGTTGCATGTTGTTATATCATGTTTATCTTTACATGCTTTCTGACCTTAGAATTTATATCAAATGTTTTTACCTAACTTAAACGGATTGCCACACATCAAAAAGGGGGAGATTGTTAGGGCAATCTCTTGCCGTGATATGGTTTTGATGGTGTGGCAAAGGGTTTAAGTTAGTGTGTTATGTTTATTTGATATGTGCATTGAAGTCGTGCAGGACTTAGTAATTCGCACATGGAGCCATGGCGAGTTTCACATCTCATGACTCGTGCCTTGAGTCGGTGAAGGATAGCTTTGCGGAAGCCGTGCGCTTGGAGCATCCGAGGGACCGCCGGACGAGAAGCTTGGAGTGAAGCCGGAGGAAGTAGACTTCGAGGCAAGAGACGCGAAGGAGCATTGCAGAGCCAGCGCTACCGATGCCGCCGAGGACGTGGCCGAGAACGAAGAGAACTTCAAGGCGAAGGACTCGAGAAATGAGAGTGAGCGATTGTAACCCGGGAGGGGTAGTTCTTAGGTGAAACTTGGCCATTTGGCCAAGTGTCGGATGGGTTTTTCGACACACGACCGCCATGGAATGGCAATGATCGCTTCCGAGTCGAGTGTAGCTCGACCGTATACGATCGATCGGTTTGTGGGCGTGATCGCTATACGCTGGCGCCGATCGCTAAGATAGCAATGATCGGGCCAAGGCGCAGCCGATCGGGTCAATAGGGTTTGCCATTAGACCGCAGCCGAGCCGCCGATTACGGCCGAATGATCGGGTGAGGTCCAGAATGATCGCTAAGAGTTCCGCTGACAACAACGGCCAGATCCGACGTGTTCGAGGCCGCCAGAGGATTTGGGCAATGATCGCGCGCTATGGGCGGCAATGATCGATGGCGGCCAACGGGAAGAAGTTAGCCCTCTCTATAAAAAGAGAGGGTATGAGCCTTTGAGAGGCTAATGCTTAAGTTCCAAACAATCTTCCTAGTGCCCCACAAGCTCTAAACTCTTCTTACTCGCTTTTAATCCATTCTATTTGTAAGAAGAGTGATCTTGATTGTAAAGGTTACCTCCACCTAGCTTGGTGCAAAGGAGAGACCATTTAGTGGATTGGTTGAGCGGAGTGATTCACCGAGGACGAATCGGGGACCGTGGATTAGCGGGCGTAGCCGTGAACCACGTTACATCTTGTGTTAGCATTGTCTATTTCCTTTGCTTTGTTTTTATTTGTTTAATTTGCTTGTATTGTTGTTTCCGCTTGCGCTAATCTAATTGTAGACGAGCAAATTCCGATAACCAACGAACGAGGGCTATTCACCCCCCTCTAGCCGGCCATCCGATTCCCTTACAATACCTAACATTCGGTTCTTCCCAACCTATCAGGACCTCATCTACTTGTGGCAAGCATCAAGTCAACTTTGACCTTTTGAGACTTTACTATTTTCAAATATTCGATCCTCCTTGACATATTTAGTCCTCCACACTTGCCTAACATTTGATCCTTCATGATCTATTAAAATTTCCATTTACCTTATATCAAGTATTTGGTCTTCCATGATCTACTTGAGTTTCACATATTTAATATCAAATATCCAATTAAACTTGATGTAGTTGACTTTCTCACTTAACCAACTAATATTGAAATTCTTATCCATCTCGGTGCACCTGACCTGAGATCAATTTCACAAATAATCTCCCTCTTTAATGATTTCCTCTTCTACACCGAGTTTTGTCACTCTTAACCAACAATCTCCCCCTAGAGAGTATAACTCAATCATCACTACATATTATTCAAACATTAAAACTCAACTCAAATTTAATTTAAGCTCGATCAATTTTGACTAAAGGTTGATTGGACTAATATTTTTTAGGTTTTATTCTATTAATTTTATAAACTCGACCATATTATTTCATTATACTAAGATGTGACTATAAATAAGAAATAATTATTTTAATTAGCTTGATTTAATTTTTTTAAAAATTTTAATTTATCTTAAACGTATAAATCTAAAACATGGCATACACAACGAATATAAAAAAACCATAAATAATAGGATGACATAATCTAAGTTCTTCAATACTTGCAACATTAAAACTAATATTATTAAATGATATTAAAGATATTTTGGAAGTTAATTCATATTTTTATAAAATTAAATATAATAATTAAGATATGTTGTAAGCGGTTCACCATTTTGATATGTTAATAAATATTATTTAGTTGTCTCGAAGTTATAAATCTACTAATAAATCACACTCATAATTTGATTGTGTTTGTCAATAGTCACTCTAAATATGAAAACACAATGATACTTTTATTATTTAATTTAGTAAATTCTTCAATTCAATCTTTTTTTCCTTATCTCATTGATTTTTTAATTATATGAGCAAGTAAAATTTGGAGTACAGATGAGTTAAGTGATCCTTAATAACAATCTTCAAGTGTACATTTAGATCCAAAACTAAAAAAATTTACAAAAATAAATCTCACTAATAATTCTTTTAATTTAATATTAGAATATTTAAATAAATTTGAATGGGTACCTTCACTAGTCTATATATGAAAATCCAAACAATTATCTTTGAAAATATTCAACTCCAAATTCCGACAAATACTTTATTTCAATGTATTGCTTCAATAACTTATTAATGTTCGATTGAAATTTTATGGGGTTTTGTAATACTTAGAATGAAAGAATAATTTTCTTAAAATATTTAGTAAAAATAGATGATAAAAGTGGAGTATGTAGAACCTAAGAAGTTTCACTATTTCCTTCCGTCTATATTATTAGAAATTACTTTAATTTATTGTTAGTAAATTGAATATGGTTAAGATTCATATTTAGAATGTCTATTTTCTTACCCTTTTGAAAATTGAAGTTGAAAGTGATCAAAATTTAAAAATTCAAAAACAAGAGCGGAGAAATTAATATAAAAACAATAAAATGAATAGCCTATTTATAAAGTTGATAGAATAACGATCATTTAATTGTAGTCATTGATAAAAGGATGATCAAATAATCTCAATTATTCAAAATAAAAAAAAAATATATATTTTTAAACATTTAGAACTGATTGTTCCAATGGTCATATAAAAAAAAAAAAACCATAACGATTCAAATTGTCGGTTCATGGTTAAAATTGAGTTTGAACCATGAATAGCTTATCCCTAGATGGGACAGCTACAATCTGATCCATTTAATTGGGTCAATGAGTAATTAGTCGGTTGATTCGATTATGAATTTGGGACAAGTTTGGTTTCGATCAGTGCATAGTTGGGTCTAGGGTGGAATTAGAGGTTTGTATTCAAGAAGACTTCTTAATTGAGGACACTTAAATATATTAAATATTTCAACAACAAATAGATTGCTCACACAATGAAAAGAGAAAAAAAGATCTTTGATAAAGTAATATTTCAAGTTTCACTTCTTTTCTTTTTCTATCTAATTCAAATCTTAATAAAAGCCAATAAAGCGATGAAAATCTACGGTTTCGTTAGACATTAGTGATGAAGCTTCCTTTCATCGTGTGATCAACCTTTTTGGATCAACATGCATCAAACAATGCTAGAGTTATCTGTCAAGACCCTTTTAATACATAAGCCGCCACCATGATGCCATGAAAAAAAAAAGTAGAAAAGATTACAGTTTGATTCCACAATTTAGATGCTTATCTCATTACATTTTAGTATTTAGAGAGTATTGTTATCCAAAACCCTAATGCTAGGCTTATTAAATTAAAGATTATAGGTCGTGTATAATTTGTTGGGTCAGATGACGATGGTACAATCTGAGTACAGACAAAATAATCATATAACATCGCTTAAGTGAAGTCGATATTAGAGTTGGATTTCTATTTCTTTAAGATAAATTTGTCTCACACATGGTGCTCATGAAATATAATAATTGTCTTCCAAAATACAACGAATTTGTCTTGGGATAATATCATTGCAAATTGTAAGACATTTAAACCGAAGAAGTTTTTCAAACTCTTTATAATGTAAGTATGAAATACAATACTTACTTTGCTTTGAATTGGAATGAATAAAAATAGAGAGACAAGGGTCTTATTTATATTTTATGAATGAATTGAGGAATCTCTTGGTTCAATTAAATCTCATCTATGCAGTTTAATTGCACGATCTAAATTGTATCTCTTCTTAAGAAATACAATATTTCTTCACTTGGATTCATCTAATTCATCCATTTTGAAATTAATGGCTCGGATTGTGTCTCAATTGAAAGAACCATTTGTTTGAATCTTAGTCTTCCATTTTGAATTTGATGATGGAGAATGAGGCATATGAAGGTGTACTTATACCTTTTCATTTGGTTGAATTTAATTTGTTCATCTTAATCCGACGATTTAGATTAAATTATAATTAATTTCTCATTCATTCAAAATTAATTATTTATTCAATTGTAGATTTATTAGATGAAATCCACTTAATTTATTGATTCAAAACCAATTTTCCAACATAATTCATATCTAATTTATAACTGGCAAGCAATTAAACTCGAATTGCATCACGCAGGCATGTCCTCTGACCTAGAATAGTGTTAATTTGAGTGGTGTCAGCCGCGCTAGGAAAAACATGTCAAAATGGTAGAGTCTGTTTGAAAAGGGAAAAAAACAGAGAGTTTGATATCATGAAAGAATGCTCAAAAAATCAATTTATTTATAAAGATCAAAAGTTATGCACTAGATAAGAATAAGGATAGAAGAGAGGTTAGTGCGGAGGCTGGAGGTGATCAAGAGAAAAGGCACTTAAGAGAGGAGATTATCTATTTGATAAATGGAGAACTGTCTCTTTGCGGGTTCATCATCTTGGAATTCCTTAGAAAAAGGAGCAAACTCTAGGTTTTGACTCCTCTGTGACAAGGAAAGGTAAAACTCTTAAGTAGGAAGCTTTCACTCAGTCACTATGGCTTTATGTCGAACGCATTGCTATGGGTGAAAGAAGAGGCATGTCATAAAGAACACTCTTTTTTTTTTTATTGTTTTATAAAGTCAATATAGATGGGGAGCATGCCTGTCCCAGTGGCATTCTATTTGCTACATCTAGATGGCAGTATATATAACCCATAAAAACCATGTCCTGATGGACCTTTCGGCTGTCAAGTGATCAACTAAGCACTAACATTTCCCACCAAATGCAGCATTAGTAGACTAAATAGTCTCCTTTTGACATATTGATCATTATGGCTAAGTATATACTAAGTTGATGTTGAACCATTATTTGGACCATTCTAATTAAAACCCATAAATACATCGATCGCTAATAGGTTAGTCCTAATCTTTCTATCAAGAACTGACTGCACTCGACTTAGTGCTGCCAAGGAAATGTTATCCCGACATCTATGCGTCAGCAGTATACATAAAGGGGGATTGCATGAGCATAGGTAAATCGATTGGGTCAAACAAAGACTTGGGCAACAGTATCAGATAAGCTTGGTGGACTATTTTTTTGAGTAACCTTTTATTGTGATACAGCAGCATAAAAGTCGATGCAACCTTACACATCACCTAAAAGGAAGAGCAGATAAGCAAAGTTGCATATTGCCGCGACATGATTGGGAAAATGGAGAAGCCTCGTCTGCTGGCAGACAATTATAAATAGATCGAAATTGCTTCGAACGAGTAAGGAAGGTAATGGGCATGCTCGATTTTAAGGACTAAAACGATATAAATATGATAAAGAGAACCTCAAAGGTATCGCTCTGTGGACTAAGGTAACAGCAGTGTGGCTGACAGAGCACCTGGGTGGAAAAGAAGGCAGTACTGTGAGGCTATTGCGTGTCCAGCACTACAGCGAAGCTATATAAATTCTTCATCGTTGCCAAACTAAAGCATACAACTACCTGCTTAAATACTCGACAAACTCCCAGACAACCGAAGCCAAGAAGGATGAGTGGATCAATGCTACTCAAATCGAGGATGATTTTAACTGTTGCTATGCTCATGAGCATCTTTTCCTCAGGTTCCTTAATTCTCTGTTCATCCATATTTGTTTCGATAGAACAGGACATGACTTTGTTTTTTTCCCCTTGTTTTGATGATAGATTTTGGCCTCTTCCAGCTTGGCTCCACCCTCGGCATTAACTACGGCCAGGTTGCCAACGATTTACCCAGTCCAGAACAAGTTTTGATGCTGTTGAAGTCGTTGAAGGTGAGCAACACGAGGATCTATGACTCCAACCCCCAAGTGCTCACGGCCTTCGCCAACACCAGCATCGACCTCATCATCACGGTGCCGAACGAGGAGGTTCGCCGGCTGACGAACCCTCAGCTGGCGCTGCAATGGGTAGCCACCAACGTGCAGCCGTACTTCCCGGCCACCAGCATCACCGGAATCGCAGTGGGGAACGAGGTGTTCACTAGCGAGGACGCCGCGCTGATGGCCGACCTCGCCCCGGCCATGGCCAGCATCCGAGCCGCGCTCGTCCAGGTCGGCCTTGGCGATCGCATCCACGTCTCCAGTGCCAATTCCCTGGCCGTGCTGGAGAGCTCGTACCCGCCGTCGTCCGGGGCGTTCAAGGAGGAGCTCGCCGGCACTATGGTGCCGTTCCTGCAATTCCTGGCTGCCACGAGGGCGCCATTCTGGGTCAACGCCTACCCGTACTTCGCATACAAGGCCGACCCGTCGGGGATTCCGCTGGATTACGTGCTGTTCAACCCCAACGGCGGGATGGAGGATCCCCACACGCGGCTGCGCTACGACAACATGCTGTACGCGCAGGTCGACGCGGCGATCTTCGCGCTTGAGAAGTTAGGGTACGGAGGAGTGGAGGTGCGCGTGTCGGAGACAGGGTGGCCGTCGAAGGGCGACACCGACGAGGTAGGGGCGAGCGCTGAGAACGCTCGGGTGTACAACAGGAACCTGCTGATGAGGCAGATGGCCAACGAGGGGACGCCGCAGGTGCCCAACCGGAGGCTCGAGGTCTACCTGTTCGCGCTGTTCAACGAGGACATGAAGCCCGGACCGACATCGGAGAGAAACTACGGGCTCTTCCACCCCAACGGCACCATGACATACAACCTCGGACTAGCGGAGCCGCTGTCGGCGCCGTCCACTGCCTCCGTCTCTCTCACCTCCTCTGCTGCAAAGGTTATTAATTCAGCTTCAACTCTGTTTCTGTTCTCTTTCCCATTTTTTTTTTATTTTGTGTTTTTCTCTGACCACAAAAATATTTTTTCCCCTGAAATTTCAACGTAAAACTTACTCAAAAATGTTTTCTTTTTTTATTTGACCCTAAGTTTACTTACTTTGTTTTAAAATATCTAAATTTAAATAATTTATATCATTTTAACTCTGAATGTCAAACAACTCAATAGAAGGATCCCATTTTATTATATTTTACAAAAGATCAAACTATTATTTTGCTAATTCTCTTAATCAGTATTGAGGCAAAATGATAAAAAAAAAAAAAGAAAAAGAAATACTGGTTAGCTTCTTCATCCAATGCAACTCTATTTTGAAAATTCTCATGGTACAAAGCAAGTATATAAAAACATTTATTGTTGTATGGGAATAATGCAATAAATATATGGGGGAGATGGTGAGACCTACATGTTCACCACAAAAGCAAATTATTCTTGCTTCCATTAAGATTGAGAATTGTCAAGCTTGGTCCAATGCATGTACCTTTTCATTGGCTAAGAAAACTTCCAACAAAAGTTAACTCAGCATCTTTGAACCAAACAAATGCCATAGCAATGCCAATTGCCATCTCAGTAATTTGTTTGATGCATGCAGGAAACGAGCAGGAAATTTGGCTGTCATTGGAGCTGCAGCGCTCTGATCCTATTGTTATTCTCTTGGACAGTTCAAGCTAAACTTTAATTTGATCAGCAACGCAGTGAGGAAAAGCATCAACTAGCAAGGACTATTCCATGTAGGCATGCACTATTCTTTTTTCAGCTCCTTTGGTGGGACTTTTTCATCTCATCTTCTATTTTTGTTCTTTTCTTTCTGGAGCACTAGTTAAGTTCCTCTCATTCTTCGCATGCCCATTTGATCAAGGAGGGGAGTCCTTAGATTCCCTGCATGGCCAGTGGCTTAATAACAAGAGCAGAATTAGATGGCCAAACTTTGGACCGATGTAAGAATATGTTTGCTAGAAGATCCTCTGGGGCTGATGTGAGCTTGTAAAGTATATGGGGGTCATTACATTTGATCTCTAAGATTTGTAAATGTACTAGATCATAAATCTAATTTAGATTGGGTTTCATCATGAAAACAAAGATATCTTTTAAATTAAAACTTTGTGATAATAAATTCATCAGGTCCATGGAATAATAACAGTTTTAATGGATTGCTCTGACTTTTGAATTTCAACGAGGCTTCCCCATGCGTCCGTCATCAAGATCAAACTCAAGGGCAACGCGAAGGAGAAGTGTGGGCTCTGCTCACAGCTTCAGTTTGACAGTTCGTTCGATCGTCAAGGAGCCTTTTGAATGACGTGGCTGCGCAATCAAATTTGAAATTTTGAAAATTGATGGAACGAGTTGCTCTTGTAAAATTTTCTTACTATTCATCAATTCTATAATTACAAAGAAGATCTTGAATATTGTGATCTTCACATCCATATCAAAATCAAAAATATATAATGAGAGATAAAGAAAACATATCCGGATCCATAACACAGTGGAGTATGTTCTTGAGGTATAATCAAAATTTCTCTCATCTCTACCTTTCTTTTCTTTAATTGTATCCTTTGATGGTTAAGGATACTAATCTTTCTCTCACCTTCACAACCCTCTTCTCACACTTTTTTTCATGATCATGATAATGTATATATAGAGTAAGCTTCTTAGTAACCACCCACTTAGCCATCACCTTTAATCTTTGATTTATCTTTTATAAAAGAGAGAGGAGAGAGATTTATTTAATTGATAAATAAAACCCCTGACATTAATTTCTTTTAAGCCAAACAACTATCACATTAGGCTCTATTATATTAAAGTCAATCCTATAAGTTACATGGGTCACACTGGATTATTATTAAATAATCTAACAATCTCCCACTTGATTCATGTGACGACTTTAAGATTCAATAATAACTATAATTGCGCACTATACATTGAAATTATCAAGTCATCATCTCTAATTAAATTGACATGATTAGATCATAGCGGTCACAAGTCTTTTAACGACATGATTCCTTCCATGTATCATAAAATCATCTCAACTCAACAACTTTAATTATCACTATAATTTATCTTTAGTATCTTTTCAAAGACATATCTTGTCACCAAAAAATACACTCAAAAGGAAGGCATTGATTACATAGAGACCTTCTCTCCAGTTTCTAAGAAGGACTCCTTAAGAATTGTTTTGGCTTTGGTGGCTCATTATGATTTAGAGCTTCACCAAATGGACGTAAAGACTGTCTTTCTAAATGGTGATTTAGAAGAAGAAGTTTATGTGGACCAACTTGAAGGATTTTTAACCACAAAAAAAAGAAAATATAGTGTGTAAATTAAAGAAGTCAATATATGGACTAAAACAGGCTTCCAGACAGTGGTATCTTAAATTCAATGATATCATTACGTCGTATGGTTTTGTAGAAAATACTATTGATTGGTGTATCTATATGAAGGTCAGTGGGAGCAAGTTCATTATTTTAGTTATGTATGTTGATGATATTCTACTTACTGTCAATGATATTGCTATGTTACATGATGTAAAAAAATTTCTCTCTAAGAACTTTGAAATAAAGGATATGGGTGAGGCATCCTATGTGATAGGAATAGAAATATTCCGTAACAGATCACAAGGATTATTGAAATTGTCTCAGAAAAACTATATCAATAAAGTGTTAGAGAGATTTAGAATGGACAAATGCTCCGCGAGTACAGTTCCAATTCAAAAAGGGGACAAATTTAGTGAAATGTAATGTCCTAAAAATGATTTGGAACGAAAGGAAATGGAGTCTATTCCCTATGTATCAGTGGTTGAAAGTTTAATGTATGCCCAGACATGTACTCGGCCAGATATCAGTTTTGCTGTTGGAATGTTAGGCCGATATCAGAGCAATCCTGGGATAAGCCACTGAAAGCTGCAAAGAAGGTTCTTAGGTACTTACAATGCACCAAAGATTACATGCTCACGTATAGAAGGTTAAATCACCTTGAAGTGGTTGGCTACTCGAATTCAGACTATGCCGGATGTATGAACTCAAGGAAATCCACATTTGGATATATTTTCCTTCTAGCTGGAGGAGCAGTGTCATCGAAAAGTGAAAAACAGTCCATAATTACTACTTCCACCATGGAAACTGAATTTGTGGCATGCTTTGAGGTCACAATTCACACATTGTGGTTGCGGAACTTTACCTTAGGGCATGGCATTGTCGACAGTATAGTTAGGCCGCTAAGAATTTATTGTGATAATATCGCAGCTGTATTCTTCTCTAAAAATGACAAGTACTCAAAAGGTGCAAAGCACATGGATCTGAAATATTTGTCTGTCAAAGAAGAAGTGAAGAAACATAAGGTGTCTTTTGAGCATATAAGAACAGAATTGATGATAGCGGATCCGTTAACTAAAGGATTGTCACCCAAAATATTTATTGGTCATGTTGAAAGGATGGGTATTATGGATAAGTCCTTGTTAACATTATAATGTGATATGCATGTATACATATATCGTTTTACTGCTCATATTGGATGACACTTACGAATTCAATTAAAGTTATGTTTCTGCTTGTTATCTTGTCGTCACATCAAAACAATCCATGTATACCTTATAATGTGGATAACAAGCAGAAATATAACTTTAATTGAATTAGCATCCATAAAAAATGTATATATATCAATTATAATGTTAACACTTATCCATAATCCTTTCTATAAAATATTTTGGACTTTATCCTTATGTTTCTTTATCACTTGCTCAAAATATTTCAACACTATGTTTCTTCACTCTTCAGATCATACTTTATTGATCCATGCTTAATCTTCTTTCATAGCATACCAATTTTAATTTCACTTTCCATGGTGTATAAATGACATCTTTTATCAATGAGTCCATTCATGGTGAATAAATGATATAATCATTTGAAATAAATGTCTTCTTTGTAGCCTCCTTAATACTAGTTCTTGTGTCTCTTCTATATCATTTGTTTATTGTGACTTGTAATTGTATGGTCATCATCTAAATCTCATTTTGTATTTAATATTATTATTTTGTTGTCTTCATTTTGTGTAAATTTACAACAAATGAAACAACAACGAGACATGTGAAGAAGATTCTTTTAAACTCTCTAAACACTTTTAGTATTTTTCACTAAATCATTTCAATAGAACATTACCATTTCTATTTTCTCTTTATGGTTAAATAAATCTATACCCTTTTAACTTTTATTGGTATAACCATAATTTCTTTCATTTCTCTCATGTGATTATATACTTTTTATTTCTATCACATATGATGCCTAAACTACCCTTATCCTTAGATTCAAAGTTCTTAAGACTTACTAAAACTCATTAAGTAAATATTGGCATCTTTAATGCATGCATCCTAGATAAATATAATACTATAACAACAATTCTAACCATCCTATCAATTTATTAACAAGATGAGCGACAACTTTCAATTGGTTTTTTATCAAATTGATTTTTATTTAAAATATCTTTATTCTTTTTAAATTTGATTTTGGGTTTCAAAAAATTTTTATTCCATTTTTAAATCACATAATTTAGTCTAAAATGTCCTTTATGTATTTTCTTTGTGTAAATATAATCACAATTTATCTAAAATCGCATTCGTAAAAAGTCACATTTTCTTTAAATAACTTTCATCTTAGCCAATTTAAGTTTCAGTAAATCTCTCTTATATTTGTCCATCCTAAATAATTTTATTGTTGTCTGTCTTCTTTAGGCTATGACATACATAACATTTCAATTAAATTGGTTCTAATATATTTAGTTGTTTACTATACTTATTTTTATGATTCCATTTTTTAAATTTGTGATGACATGATTGAAATAGTAAAAATTTAGGTTTAACATACTTCTATAATTTTAAATTGCTAATCTATTAAAATAGTTATATAATTTTAAAATGAATTGTATGTTTTTTTGATGTCATGCAAAATCTTTAAAATATGGTTTTTAATAGTTTTCAATGTTTGATCTTCTAGGTACAAGTGTGGCAAAAATGAAACAAGCGAAACTCAAACCAAGAAGTGAGGTATAACTTTTAGTTTACCAATATCTAATGAGATTAAAAATGCAATTATTGTGATAAGGAGTTTTTGTGATCCATACAAGAATGGAACAACAAACTTAAATCTCTATGACCTCATAAACATCGTTATGCATTAAACAAATCAAACCACATTGAGTTTTCATCTAAAAATCAGGCTTATTTCTTAAATTTGATCGATGCATCTGAAAAACATTAGCTAGAATGATTATCATGGATGAATTGCCTTTTTAAATTTTGAAAGGAGAAGGGTTTAAAAACATTTATGTCTATGGTATGCAAGTTTAAATTCGAGATACATTTTTCTATTGTCTTGAATTATACAAAATTGAAAGGGAAAAATTAAAATCTTTCATGATTAAATAATTTGTTTACTTTTATACATGGACATCGATTCAAAATTAACTATATATGTGTTTATTGCTCATTTATCGATAAGATTGGAAAACATAAAAATTTTGAATTTTTGTCCAATTACAAGTCATGCGGCCTATTTACTATTGAAAATGTTTAGAGGTTAAATTAATAAATTTTTCATATTCATTGATAATGCAATTGAATGATGATCAAGTTTCAAGAAAAAAGATGGTTAGGGAATTTTATTTTAAATTTCATTCTATGAGATGTTATATATAATCAATTTGATTGTTGTTGATGGCTTGAAGAAATAAATCCACTGTGATGAGAGTCGAATGCTATTAAATATGTTTTCAATTCTAGATTAAGCAAGTTAAGAATGTGTGAAATTAAAAAAAATTGTAAAAATTTTTTGATGTACCAAATAATTGACTTATTTGATGTTGAAGTGCAAAATTTAAGAGTTTTATTTTGATGAACAAGACCCATGAAAACATTGATCTTGATTGATTTGTTTGAATGATAAGGAGATATGATATTTGGACTAAATGTCGAAGAATTCTGAACTATTGATGAAATAAAATCTTTGAAAAATTAGACTTTTTCATCTGTAAGTCTTTATGATAAACATTATGATCTTTATATGTCATTCTAACATTTTGAATGAAATCGTTCAATTCATTCCATATTAAGTGGCAAGAAAGTATGAAAAGTATTGAGGGATTGAGAATGAAAATGAAATTTGATAAATATTGGGAGATCGAGAAAATGAATAAATTGATTTATATTTAAGAATTTACTTGATAAGAATTGATTCATTTTGAAATTTATGTTGATTGATTTGGAGATATAAAAGTGCAATGCGAGAAAGAATATAAATAGACTTTTTGCAACAAATTATAAGGAGAAAATAAGTAAAAATCATTGTTAAAAATTGATTAATTGAATCATGTGATAGTGACATGGAAATCTTAAAATATAGGTGAATAGATTTGAAAAAATGATCATCTTTGAAGTATAAGAAACAAAATGAAATTGGTGATGGCAACATGGAATTAGATAAATTATCTGAATGAATAGTTGAAGAATATTGTAGACTTTTGATATTTGATGGTGGAAAAACAAAATTGTCATAGATTTTATACTTGCTCAAATTGCTCGTGATGTGTTAGCCTTCAATATCATTGATTTGAGAATGCTTTGATCTTGGTGGTCGGTCTTGATTGTTTGAGTTCATTGACTCCAAGAGTGGTAGAAAGTCGATTTGTACTCAAGATTGGAATTTGATTAATTTGGTGTCTTAATAAAGAAATTTTAGAAGATGTAGAAACTTGAAAGCGGATGTTTATTTATAGTTAGTTGTTTGTTTACAATTAAAAATAGATAGAGTATTAATTTGTTTGACTTGTATCATGTTATACTTTTTGTCGGAGTTTTCAAAGTAAATGATTAGTCTTCTTCGATTTGCAATTGAGGTGTAATTAACTACTTCATGGTATGCTTGATTATTATAATCTAGTTACAAGTGTATTTACTTTTAATTATCTTGTTCAAATGGTGATAACAAATTTGTACTTCTTGATCGTATTTATTAGGATAAACACATGAAGCTATTTGAACTTTGAACTCAAATTGTTGACTTCTGAGGTGAAGGAAGGACTAGTCAACTCGATCTAAGGATACATTGTATTCATTTGATATGAGACAAGATCTAAGTGTAAAAAGTTAAAATTATATGTTTCATTGCTATGTTAGCAACTTGATTGCTTGAATGTTTTAATTTTGAGATGTTTTATATATTTTGATGTGTTGATATTTATTAAATTGTATTTTGTATAGTTGTGTTATTGTGTAATATTGAATTTTAAATTTTAATGTTGATATTTAGAATATATCTTAAAGAGAGAAACACAAGTCAGGAAACAGAGCGTGTCGCGAGTGTTACTCTCGTCCGTCAGAGACACTTTACAAAAAGACGTGTTGCTCTTGGTCAGTTTGGGCCTTGTCAAAAGAGTATATTGTTAGAAGTGTGATTTACTCGTGTCATTTATTTTTATGCGTAAAATATTTTTTTTTAACAAAAAATAAATCGGTTGATTATTGAAAAATTTGTGTTGTTTGTTAAAAAATTGGTTTATTTTTGGTCTTTCGGTTAGTTCGATTTTAAGTATGCATCAACCATATAGAATGCGATTTACTTAGTTGACTACATCGTTCTGTGTCTGCATAATTATCTGTGCACTTATGCCTCGACTTTGAAGAAATTTTGCAAATGGACCTGGATATTGTCCACTCTCATTAAATTTTCCGTAATATTCACCACCTCTATTAGACCTTACAACTTTCACTTTTCTATCCAACTGTCTTTCAACCTCATTAACAAACACCTCAAGGATGTTCATTGCTTGAGATTTTTCATGCAGTAAGTATAAATAACAATAACGTGAAAAATCATCAATAAAGGTGATAAAATACTTTTCACCATTCCAAGATGGAACATCAAAAGGACTATATATATTAGTGTGTATCAATTCAAGTAGTTGACTGCTTCTTGTGGTTGACTTTCTTGATATATGTTTAGTTTGCTTTCCTTTAATGCAACTCAAACATATATCCTAGTCATCAAAATCCAATTGAGGTAATATTTCACTTTTCATTAATCTCTCCTTTCTTTGGATATGTGACCTAATCTTTGATGCCATAAATAAGTAGAACTCTCATTATGTGCACTACGTTTATTATCAAGAACATATTCGACATGAAATAGAGATTTAGAAAAAATAACATCAAGATTTAAATGGTATACACCATCTATTAAAGTATCAGAACCGTAATAGTACTTATGTTCATATAAAGAAACTACATCGTCTCCAATCTTAAAGTTAAATCCTATAACGTCCAACTTTCCAACAGAAATTAAATTTCTAGCACATACAGGAACATATAGGCAATTTTCTAGATCTAAAGAACAACCAATGTCCAAGATCAATCTGTACGTCCCAATTCCTTCTATTTGTGCCTTCATTCTGTTCCCCATATTTAGAAAATTTTCAGTTTCGTTTATGGTTCGGATCGAAAGGAATCCCTGTATAATATGTGACACATGAATAGTTGCACCAGAATCCAACCACCAAATATTATTTGGCACTTCAATAAGATTTTATTCGAAATTTATTAAAACATAATATTTACCTTTCTTTTCGAACCGACTCTTTCTTTTCAGACAGTCCTTCTTGAAGTGACCACTTTTATTACAAAAATAACACTTCCTCTCTTTATGGACTCCACCACCCTCTTTAACTTTTAAGAGAGATTTACCTTTATTTTTACCTTTATTACCTGATTTAGCCTTACTGCCACTGGCTCTATTATGAGTCGATAAATGGATAGAATGATCCTTCATTTTCTTTAACCTCCCTTCCTTCTGAACCAACATAGTCTTAATTTCTTGAAAGTTTCATTTCTCTTTAATAGTGTTATAATTCACCTGGAACTATCCAAACTCAGAAGTAAGTGAGTTAATAATGAATTGTACTAGAAATGACTCATTCACATCCATTCCCATCAATTTTAACTTTGCTGCTAGATTTGCCATACTTATCATATGATCATGAATGGGCTGAGACCAATCAAATTTCTTAGTTGTCAACTCACTCATTAAAGTTCCAACAATGAATTTATCTGCAATATTTGATTGTGAGTATTCCTTAATCATTTTCATAAATTTCCTTGCACAGTCAATTTTGGGCATAGATGGTTTAACATTTTCAGCCATCGTCATCTTCATTAAGTTCAAACTCAGTCTATTAGACCGCTCCCAAGTCTCATAAAGAGTCTTGTCACCTTCCGTACTAGTTTCAATAATGACTGTAGGTTTTCGTTCCATTACCAATGTCATATCAAGATTCATAACACCAATTGAAACTGAATTTGTTCAGACCAATTAACATAATTCAGTCCATTGAACTTAATCATTTCATTGCCCAAAGTAAATACATTATTGAAAGCTACAAACATTTATACAAACTCATATATTAATACTTTGAGTAAATTTAATATATTCAAGCTAGAATCAACTTTGATAATGTACCTAAGTTCACCTTTGGATGATACTTAATTGCGTAATGATAATGATATTAAATCAACAATACTTTAATGGGTAACCAACTATACATAAGATAACACACATGATATCTTTGGATATTCAAGCATTTATCAAGTATGTTAATAAATCTTTAATATCATTAATTATAAGTCATAATCCACCTTTGAATGATCTTATAATAATGAATTTCAAACAACCCAAAATACATCATTCATAAGCATCATGATCAATATTTAGAATTATAAAATTTATTGATTTGATCACTTTGGTAATTAACAAATCATTTAATAATATATAATTCCAAATTAAAATTATATGTATTGACAAAACTTTTCATTTGTTTTTCACATTCATATACAATTATATATATATATATATATATATATATATATATATATATATATATATATATATATATATATATATATATATATATATATATATATTATTTGGAATCATAAATTTCTTAGAGTGATCACTTTGGTGATTAACAAACTCCAAATCCATAATATATAATTCAAAATAAAAAATAAATAATTGTATATTAATTATTATAATGCATCACATAAATAACAAATATAACAATTATCATAAATCAATAACAAATAATTAATTATCAATTATCATAAATAATCATAATTAGATAATTCTCATCCAATTTAATATTTTCAATTTCATACCACTTTCCATTCAATTTAATGTCAATTAATTGAATCTAATTAAATTAATAGGGAATGCATGCAAACCAATCAATTTTTTTAACTGCAATATTAGAATCCGATTAAAAAAACACATATCTATTAAATTCAATTCATTATGCAATTCAATTTAATATCAAATAATTGAGTCCAATTGAAAAAGGAATTGCATGCAATTAAAAAAACGTACAGTCATCTTTTTTTTATAATTTAATATTCTATCCTAATTAAATAAAAGAAAAAAATTGATATAATGTATTATTCTGTCATAAATAACACATAATACAATTTCATGCACAAATACAGTTCATAGTGTTATGAACTTCCGATTCAACCTCGAGCAAGAAATTCTAATGAAAGGAGATATCGTTCTTTCATTCATAAGGTAAATAAATGAATCCAATTAAATTAAAGGGGAATTATAATTAAAATATATCCTACAACCAATTATTTTATACTATGTAAAATCCGAATTTATAAATGGAAAATCACAATATATATAACTTGGCTCTGATACCACATGTAAAATTTTCTTACGGTTCATCAATTCTATAATTATGAAGAAGATTTTGAATATTGTGATCTTCACATCTATATCAAAATCAAAAATCTATAATGAGAGATAAAGAAAACATACTCGGATCCATAATACAGCGGAGTACGTTCTTGAGATATAATCAAAAATTTTCTCCTCTCTACCTTTCTTTTCTTTAATTGTACTCTTTGATGATTAAGGATACTAATATTTCTTTCACCTTTACAACTCTCTTCTCACACTCCTTTTCATGATCATGATAATGTATATATAGAGTAAGTTTAATAACCTCTTTTTAGTAACCACCCACTTAGCCATCTTTTATAAAAGAAAGAGGAAATGGATTTATTTAATTGATAAATAAAATCCTTAACATTAATTTCTATTAAGTTAAATAACTATCAAAGTCAATTTTATAAATTACATGGTCACTCTAAATTATTATTAAATAATCTAACAGCTCTTGCTCGCCTGTGGCTATAAATAGTAGAAGATAACGAGATTGTTGTGTTGTTCGTTTCGGTACTTCCTCCAAGTAGATGAGGGCTAAGGTGAAGGACGATTCGATGGGAGGACGACAAAGTAGAGGAGGGCAAACGATGCAGCTAAAAGGAACGAGAGGAGGCGGAACTGGAGAGATCCAGCGATCAAGTAAGCGCCATCGAATCTATCGTAGCTCGCCTCGCTTCACATTCCTCGCTTGGCATTCCAGCTTCAGCTGGTACTCTTCGATCCCTTCTCTTCCGCTCCTTTTTTTTTTACAGATATCATTGTAATTCTGGCTTCGATCGGTGATCCATATGATTTCATTCTGAATCGAACCTCTAATCTGATCATTTTCACGGTTCCAAAGAGTAATGGATGATCATATCTTTGGGTCTATGAATCTTAGCGTTTCCAGTTTCAAAAGACTGACTGATAAAACTGTTCCAGATCGAGAAATTCTATTTGAAGTACCTTCAGGTAGGCCGCTTTCAGTCGTTTTCTTTTTCTCTTTTCCTTTCTTTTTTTTTTTAGCTGCGTCGAATTTGACTGAAGGGCTCGATGTTTCTATGTTTCTTATTGCAATGCGTATTTGAATAAGTTTCCCATACCAGAAGGTAGTGATTAAATCAATTCCTCTGCAATTCCTGGTTCTAACTGAATAGAGAAACCGGTGATTTGGTGAACGAACTCTCGTCGATGTCAAATGATGAATCCCAGTCTCGCATTAATCTCACCAGTTCAGCCTTTTTCAATTTGGAATATAGACTAACCAAACAAAAAGGTACGGGGCGGACGTATGGACGGAGGTGGCCAAGTACCTAAACGGCAATGATTTGGTGCGGCTGGGTCTGACCAATCGCTGGTTTCATCATCTGAGCAACGAGGATAGCATCTGGAAGTATGCCTTCCTACGGGATCTCAACGTCCCCTCACCTCTCCACGTGTCATTCCCCTGGAAGCAATTTTACGCCTCCGCCTTCGGTATTCATCTCCAGTCTGTTTCTATGCACCACCACCGGCTTGCGTGCTCCAGCCTGATCCTCACCTTCACTCTTCGCTTCCAGATGGCAGCCACTCTTATTCCTTCCGGCAGAAGGAAAAGCACATCGGTGAGTGCCCCTCTCGTTTCTTTTTTTTTTTGTTTTTTGGTGGCATTCGCACCACTCTTTAAATCATACTGTTTGGTGATAATCGATGTCCTTGTCGAACCGTTAGATCGGATGCGGATAGGGGCGTTCTTCTTTGATTCGCCCGTTGTTTTGCTATCGGAGACTCTGGCGCTGCCTAAGATGCTCCCGCGGCCCCAGGACGACGACCCTGCGAAGACGATTCAGAGCACAGGCGCGTGTCTTTTGACTAATGCCCGGTCGGGAATCTGGATCGCCGGTAAGCCGATGCTCCACCATGATCTCGACTTGGTTCTTTTATCATTCCTCTGTAACTCGAGCAATGGAGGTCTCAGATTTGCAACTGGTTCGCTGCCCTGTGTGCAACCTTAACGCAGGCGAAGGTACAACCGAGCGGCTGCTCTAGAAGCAAATTTGAGGGTTCACACGGAAGGGATGAGATTGTTTAATTCTCCTGTACGCAGGGACGATAAGTGCTGGATGCGTTGGAATTTAAATGGAAATAATGGAAATGTAAAAGAAAAATGAAGGAGACGTTCAACCAATTTTTCAAATTAATTGATTGATAAAACGGAAAAGACGTTCCATCATTTTTCGCATCAAACCGTGAAAAATTCACATTGAAATTCTGATATAAATGATTAGAAATTAATGAAATTAATGACAGATTAATTGAATCGAGACAGTATTATGGTTGACCTTTCGATTCACGTAGATTAAACGAATTAAGACGATATTATGATTGACCTTTCGATTCCACTATTAATAGGTCTCCTTTATAAAAGGAGACATGATTGCGAACTCAAAGCAGAACTCTTGTTCTTTGTTTCCAATCTCACTGTAATAGCGTTTAGGTGTAAGTTTAGTTCGTCGCAGACTGCTTGTGCTTGATTGAGTCCGAAGTTTTGCCGTTGTATCCTGGGAAATAGACATCCTGCTAAATCTCACAAGCATCTTGTCGGAGGAGGATGAATCTGTTTTAAAGAAACTGTGTATACACAGGCCTCGACGGTTTCTTTACTTGGTGTTACCGCTTCTGTCTCCCAACTCGGCAACTCGACCGACGAAGTCTTCCACTCCACTCGACGCTCAACTCGGAGCTCAACTCGACGGACGAAGTCTTCCACTCCACTCGATGCTCAACTCGAAGTTCAACTCGACACTCAACTCGGCGCTCAACTCGGCCAGGCAATATCTCTACAGCAGCCTCCCAACTCGGCGATCTCGATAGGAAGAAGTTCTTCTTGATTGAGGACACTTTCAGAAAGTGACAGACTCAATAAACAAGTCCGAATAGTTTTCAGACTTTCCTTTGTATTTCCTCTAGGAAAGGTATAATATCCAACGAATTTAAAACAAACTCGGTCTGTTGAGATAACCACAATGCAAGATGTTGAGGTGCAACAGACTCAACATGCGATGACTCCCTCCTCTAGTGTTCCAATCAATCATGGGGAGAAACCAGAGAAGTTCATTGGGTTGAACTTCAAGCGGTGGCAGCAGAAGATGCTTTTCTACTTGACCACACTAAATCTGACTCGGTTCTTGACCGAGAATCCTCCCAATATACCTGAGGGTATGAGTGATGCCCAAACCTTTAATATTGTGGAGGCATAGAACCACTCGGAGTTTCTATATAGAAATTACATTCTCAATTATCTTGTCGACTCGTTGTACGCTGTGTATAACATGAAGAGTATGACTAAGGAGTTGTGGGAGTCCTTCGACAAAAAATACAAGACGGAGGATGCCGGGGCCAAGAAGTTCATCGTGGGCCGATTCCTGGACTACAAGATGGTTGACTCCAAGACAGTGATCAGCTAAGTTCAGGAGCTTCAGGTGATTCTGTATGAAATTTACTCGGAAGGAATGGTTTTGAGTGAAACTTTCCAGGTGACAGCGATCATAGAGAAGCTACCTCCTAGTTGGAAAGACTTCAAGAACTACCTGAAGCACAAGCGGAAGGATATGAATGTGGAAGGACTCGTTGTTCGACTTCGAATCGAGGAAGACAATAAGAGTTCAGAGAGGAATATGTTCTCTCAGGCTACTGTGAAAACCAACGTGGTCGAGCACGGTCAAAGCTCAAAACAGAAGAATTTTAAATCTTTCAAGATGAGATCCAAAGGAGGGGTCAATAAAAAGAAGTTCACTGGAAAGTGCTTCAATTGTGACAAAATCGATCACAAATCTTCGGAGTGCAGAAAGCCGAAGAAAAATTCTAAGGCCAACCTTAATGAGGGGCTAGAGGAGGATGATCTCTGTGCGATGATCTTCGAGCCGAACCTAGTGGGTTCAAACCCTCGACAATAGTGGTTGGATACTAGTGCCATCAGATATGTGTGTTGTAACAAGGAGCTACTCTACAACTTCGCAGAAGTCAATGAAGAGAAGCTATATATGGGGAACTCGACAATCTCGAACATTATGGGCCAAGGAAAAGTGATGTTGAAGATGACATCGGGCAAGGAGCTCACTCTGAACAATGTGTTATACGTTTCGGAGGTTCGAAAGAATCTGATCTCCGGATCATTGCTAAGCAAGCATGACTTCCGCATTGTTTTAGAGTCGGAATATTTGTAGGGAAGGGTTATGTAACTAATGAGTTGTTTAAACTAAGTGTAATGACCATTACACCTAAAGTTAATAAAGTTGAAAACTCTTTCACTTATATGCTTGAGTCTTCGTGTTTGTGACATAGTAGACTAGGACATGTTAATTACAATATATTACATAGATTGATTAATATGCGAAGCATACCTACATTCCACCTTGACCCGAAACATAAGTATAAAACTTGTGTTGAAGCAAAATTGACAAGGTCACCCTTTCAATAAGTTAAAAGAAACACTGAGTCACTCGCCCTGATCCACACCGACGTGTGTGACTTAAAAGGGACACTGACACAATATGGGAATAAATATTTCATCACTTTTATTGATGATGACACAAAATATTATTTTGTGTATCTTCTCAAAAGTAAGGAGGAAGCTATAGAGAAATTTATTCTCTATAAGAATGAGATTGAAAACCAACTTAATAGAAAGATTAAGGTGGTTCGAAGTGATCGAGGTGGTATGTATCATTGTTCGTAGAGTTGTGTGTTGAACATGGTATCAGACATGAAATGATGGCTCCCTACTGGCCTTAGCAAAATGGGATCGCTGAGCGAAAGAATCGCTCTCTGAAAGAGATGATAAATGCTCTACTATTGAACTCTGGCCTACCAGAACACTTGTAAGGGGAAGCTGTGTCAACAACTAATTACCTTTTAAATAAGGTGTCCCGAAAGAAAATAGATAAGAGCCCTTATGAGTTGTGGAATGGTAGACAACCATCCTACAAATACTTGCGAGTGTGGGTGTCACTCCCCGAGAGTATGCCAAATCTAAAATCAAATGGACGACATCTCCTCTGTGCATGACAACATATCCTGTTTATACAAGGCCCTTGGACCCACAATAACAATAACAATACAAATGTAAACATAACAAAGCACAGTGAAACTAACACAACTACAATACAATCACACACCATGCATACCGGTATGACTAACATCAAACTAAGAAAACACCGTAACAAAACCAGAAAGAACGGTACAACAACAACACTGTCCAACACTATAAATCATCACATAAAACCAAAAACATATTGAAACACCGACGATAAATCCCAAAAGCTCGGACTCTCAGAGTTGAGATAAGACGATGCCATCCAATGATGCTCCAAGCCGTCACGAAGACTTCTACCTGTTACCTGGGCGACAGAAAAACCCAGGGTCCGTGGTGGAGAGTATAACTCAGCGGTAATATAAAAGAACATGTATATATATCAAATATCACATGTAATTCAACAATATAAATTACAAGCACATCAGGTATACACCAGCATAGTATATAAATACATGCATATACTTCCTAAACAAAATGAACAGCGTAAAGTGCAGACATACCTGGAAGTCTGCTACGCTACATATATCCACAATATACAACATGAAGAGTTATACTAACTCGCACTATAATCATGATACAGGTCAAAGGTATCTAATGGTCCGACGAACAAGTATACAAGTATTCGACACAACCATATAATAGATGCAAGTAGCATATATGAAGATGATGTACAACCAAATGCAGCAATCATAGTACAATCAAATGCAACATTACAATAGGCGTATATATATAGACTGCATCTATATATATACTAATCACAATCATCCATATATATATATATATATATATATATATATATATATAGTAATATGCAAAACGCCATAAGACACAGTAATGCAACATGTATGGTCATGCCGACTCACCCTAAAGCTACCACGCCCCCAGTATGGCCTCGGTGGCTCGACATGACAACTGTCCAAACTCAACACCAACCACTACTCTCGAGTGGCCGAGTGGGTAGTATGATCGAGTAACATATAAGCGTAAAGAGCAAGCTACACGACGGGGGTCCCTGCTGTTGGCCACTCCGACAATCACTACCCATGAGTGGTCGAGTGCCATACACGCAGGACAACGACACGCAAATTCAACTACCACCGTCTATAGTGGTAGAGTGCGGCACCACAAATGCTCTTCCCTTACACCGATTACTCCTCCTATGGGTAACCGTAGAGGCAGGATGACTGACGACCCTTTCAACCAGAAGGGAGACCACGTCGCCAGCATGCATTCAAATGACATGAATACACAGTCACACATACAGACATCCACCACAGACTCTCTATTCTAAAGAGAGTCATACCAATCTAATCAATGCACTCTCTATCCTGTAGAGAGTCGTACTCAACTGATCATAACACTCTCTATTTTGTAGAGAGTCATACCAATCTGATCGACACACTCTCTATCCTGCAGAGAGTCGTACTCAACTGATTATAATACTCTCTATCCCGTAGAGAATCATACCAATCTGATCGATGCACTCTCTATCCTACAGAGAGTCGTACTCAACTGGTCATAACAAGCTAGGACCACCGGTTCATAGCGACACACTAATCACAATTTACCTAACCATTTACACAACACATGATCGGTAGTACATAAGCAACATAAGGGTATTAATATCAATCCTACGTTCAGGACATTACCTACTTACGGATGACCTTTTATCCAATTTACAAATTAGGTCATCATCTGTACTTCACTATTTACACATAACTAAGCATTTATAGATTTACCTACATCACATCTGTAACTCCTAATCATGATGAAGAAAATGTGATAACAACAATAGAGCATATAGGCCAAAGACAAAGTATTAAGCACAAGAATAAATAAGAGCGGAGTCAAGGTAATACGATCATATAATATGATCATATATCTAAATCTGCATGCAACAATAACTACCTGACCAAGATAGGAAATTACCCACCTGCTATAAAGCTCGAAATAAATATCTTCATGACTGCGGACCTGTCTCGTATCCACGTCCTACAAATATCATTAACTACAATTAAATTCAAGCACATGCTAAATATATAAATCCACTACTATATTGTTCCTATATTCGTATCCCTTTATCGAATATGAATTAGAAACCCCCAATCATTAAGCGTAACCCTTCTACAACATCAAACTAGGTTTAAATCATTAAACCTCTTAAGTACACTCCACCCAAATCAATTAAACATACTAACATAACTAAACACTAACATAATCAATCTGTAGGAATAGGAATCTAACCTAATCCTCACCCCTGATGGATCAACCAAATCCCATAGTGGTACAATCTCATACCATTAATTATTACCAAATCAACTCTCTAATTAGCACTATTGTATCAACCTATTACATAGCTATCATATACAAATCAAGGCTTACCCAGTTCGAAATCCAAGGCACCAACTTCTTGATCCAAGTTCTTGAAATTTCACCACAATCTATATAATAGATATTATCCAGTATTCATAACCACTAGATCAATTTTAATAACAGTATGCATCCATAAACATCTAGATTTGGACTTACCATACTTAGCCTCGCTTGCACCACTCCTTGATCTAATGCAAGGTATCGGATTTAAGTCCAAATAGCTAAATTGGAAGCAACCTCATAACCCAAATCGTCTTCTCCAGCAGCTTGCTAAGTATCACCAACATCGATCATTGCAACCTATCCAAACATCACAAATCCTACCAAATTTGCTACTTCTCAAAATTACAATTCCATTACAAAGGAAAGGGGAAGGATTTACCCTAGATTGATAATGTAGGTAGTTGCCAGGAGTCAATCAGTTGTAACAGCCTTAGAGACGACCGTGGATCACTGATCTGGAGTTGTTTACAGATCTTACATTCCTTGTCATAATCAGGCTTTGTCATTCGAATGAAAGGGTTTTCACCGAGGCAGGACTCACAAACGAAGGGGGAAATCGGAGCGCTCTCACCCATCAGCTTGCACGCCCTTCAGCAGCCGGTGCACCATAGTAGATCAAGCGGACAATTAGGACAAACAAAGAGAGAGACTTTGCAACTCTACAGATCATATTTGATCTCACCTACTGGCGAGCTACAACCCTAGGAGCGCCTCCTCTCCCGCTGGATGCAAGGAATTGAGAAGGTTAACAAGAAAGAGACCCTGACGTCGGTGACAGACTGAGAGTGATGCTACCGGTGTGATGCCGGAGAAATCAAGAAGGCTGAAGACGTTGGTGTTGTTACTTTCGGCGATGATTGCTGGTGTGATCCAGATGCCACGGAGGCACCACACGATCGGGATTCTAAGGGCGACGCGCGTCAACAGAGAGCAGGGCGATGAGTACGCGGAGATCGCGGCTGCTGGCTGCGTTGATCGGCTGCGACCAGTGAGCAAGAGGTGTTGGGTTTCCGGCACCGCGGCGTGTGTGTGTTCGATCATGTTTCGTAAACATGAGCACAGCGGAAGCAATTAAAAATAATAAATCTATATTTATTACAATACACACAACACACGCATGCATATTACAACAAGTGTAGACATAACCGTAAATTAAAATTTGCAATAAAAGGAAATTTAAACTACGTTATACCTTTCGTATGACGTGTAGCGGGAACGGCATCAACCGGAACGATCCTCGTAAGAATCGTCTCTATCCATATCCACGCCGAGCTCCTCGGGATGACTTCGCCAAGCCACGAGCTTCGTCTTCGTACGGGTTACTAGCCTCGTGTTGAAGACGACGTGATCGAGAGATGATCACTATCCGAATCCAAATTCGGACCTAAAAACAAGTCCTCAAGACTCGCTTCTCCGGAGAGGTATTCGTCAACCGATTGATGAATCCTTCGTCCTCCACCTCAGAGGATTACCGGAGATCAAATCCCCGGTATGTTAGCTGCTGTCGGATCACTAACCGTCGTCCAAACGACGCTCCGACGAGAGGAGAAGAAGCTGTCCAGAAAACTGGACAGCTTGGTGGAGGAGTAGGCGCCGGCCAAAACAAGGAGAGAAAAGGCTCACCTTGATGCCGAACCTATAGGAGATCACCGGAGGGTCGCCGGAGGTTCACCGGCTGGAGCTTGGACGCCGGCAAGGGTCTTGGACGGCGGCAGCTTTAGGGTTGGCGCCGATTAACTCCTCCAAGGAGTGGGCGGCAACTCAAGGGGGGGCTAGGTTTGGATTAGTTAGGGTTTAACAATCCCTTAAGCCCACTTTTATAGAGAACTAATTCTCTTAATGGTTAATGGATCATATCCATAAAGCCCGTTAACCCGCTCCATTAAGATAAGTTAAAATAAACCAAACCATGATGGTTTATTTTAAGTTAAAACGAACCGAACCAACTTTTGGTTCATTCGTTTAAAATAAACCAAACCCTTTGGTTTATTCTTATCCAT
Source organism: Wurfbainia villosa (assembly GCA_025175895.1). Taxonomy (NCBI): domain Eukaryota; kingdom Viridiplantae; phylum Streptophyta; class Magnoliopsida; order Zingiberales; family Zingiberaceae; genus Wurfbainia; species Wurfbainia villosa. The sequence goes on from CM045992.1 coordinate 4,995,967, forward strand.
TGGATTAGAACCAAACCATTTTGGTCCATCCATTACGTCTTCATAAGACGCAGCCCATCCACGCTTCCATTGCGACTGAAACGATTTCATGCTCGCTTTATGTTTGGTCCAACCAAACCTAGTTTCTCTCGGTCTGAGAATCCCATTCTCAAGCTTGTTTTAAATCCTTTGGATTACACTCGTTGTGCGTGTGACCAAATAGGTTCTCGGTTTATGTTGGCCGTCTATAATTAACCATTAATTATAGAACGATCATGAGTGGCACCTAGTAGTACATCATGATCCCCAATTAACCCAAAAGATCAACGGTTGATCCAGAACTATTTCTGAAACCCTTCAGCAGCTCGAATGATTCGTGCCCCATTCCCTTCACTCATCTTATACCCACTTGGTTCAGGACATGGTCTATTGTGTCAGTCCCCACTAGGCTGACTACGTCACACCTAGCCCAAGTATCATTTCCTCGTCCTACGGATTCTAGTTACTCCACATGTATCGAAGAGTACTTTACTCTAAACATGTAATGCTTTGGCCAAAGACTTTAGTAACAATCCGACGAGAGGCCATGGGTATATATCTCCTCGCAAGGAGTGGTGAATCCTTTATAGGCTATTCAAACACCTTCGATCACTTCGACTTATACCCAATCATCCCGGGGCCACATCTCCTCGGAGATGTTTGCTTAAGATGTCAAAGCATAAGTCTCCATGATCAAGATGACTTGAATACCGCAAGTCAAAGGAACATCGCACTTAAGCCACAGTAAGAACTTCATTGACATATCTATATATGCAGAGAACCATATGAAGTCTTACTACCGTCACTCCAATGAACTAGTTACCATAACTAGCATCCATGATTAACTCCGACATCACAATGTCTCCAAACGGTGAGAATCACCGCTTGGATACACCAAGGAGTATACCTCGTGCTAGTCTCGATTGTAATCGATGGTGTCCAAATCCATCAATTCATCGACTAGGATAATTCCGATACATCACAATTACACATGTAGAGATACTCACTAGTTGTGATCCAATCACAAATTCTCTCATGCTGTGAATCGTATCGTGGACATTCAGTAAATGAGTTTAAGATCCAATCAAATACATAAAACATGTATACTCAAATAGTGAATCTTCATTTATCATATAAATGGTTCATACATAAAGCGATTGCCTTAGGACATCTCTCATATATTACTAACAGACTCCCACTTGGCCTAATGCCAATCGCTACATCCAATACCATAAGCTCTAACATGACCCTCAAACTTACTTTGAGGTAATGCTTTAGTCAAAGGATCCGCTAAGTTCCTTTCAGTGGGAATTTTCTCGATTTGTATTTCGTTCCTACTTATGATCTCTCCGATAAGATGATAGCGGCGCTAGCACATGTTTGATCGTTGATGAGACCTTGGCTCTCTTCGCTATGCAATTGCTCCATTGTTGTCGCAGAGACCGATTGCTTCAACAATGGCCGAATCACACCAAGTTCATGAACGAACTTCTTGATCCAAACCGCTTCTTTTCGCCGCCGCAATATATTCTCGCCTCGATGGTAGAATCCGCTACTGCCTCTTGTTTGGAACTTTTCCAACTCACTGCGCCCTATTCAAGGTGAACACGATCCGCACTAAGACCGAATCATCCTTGTCCGTCTCGAAGCCGCATCCGTATACCCGCGTATCACCATGTCCCTTCTCCATATATTAGGAACACATCCTTAGTTCTTCTCAAGTACTTAAGGATCGTCTTAACAATGCCCAATGATCCATTCTGGATCGATTGGTATCTGCCGTGACACTCGAGCGCGATACATCGGGCCTCGTGACATAACATAGCATACATGATAGATCCTATCATGGATGCATAGGGAATCTTACTCATGCAAATCCTCTCGCCTTACGTGCGCGGACACATAGACTTGAAAGGTGTACCCCATGCCCGATGGGCGGATAACCTTTCTTGAATTCGACATGCTAAACCTCTTTGCTTTTCGGTCTATATATGTATCGCGAAAGACCAAACAGCGCTTGATCTATCTCTATAGATCTTAATCCCAGGATGTAGGTTGCTTCTCCCGTGTCTTTCATGGAGAATGTCTTGGATAACCAAACCTTAATCGATCAGAAGATTGAGACATCGCTTCCTATAAGTAATATGTCATCGACATACAATACTAGGAACACGATCGCACTCCCACTAACCTTCTTGTACACACAAGGTTCGTCGGATTTTGTGAGAAATCAAACTTTTTGATTGTCTCATCAAACGGATATTCCTCTGCTTGCTTCAATCCATAAATGGACCGTCGCGATTTGCATACCTTGGTTTTATCAACCGATGTGAAACCCTCGGGTTGTATCATATACACGTCCTCGGCGGGTTTCCATTAAGGAAAAGCCGTTTTCACATCCATCCGCCATATCTCATAATCATAATGAGCCGCTATGGCGTGAGCATCCGAATGGATTTAAGACAAATACGCGAATAGGTTTCGTCATAATCAACACCTTGTTTTTGGCGATATCCTTTCGCCACCAATCTAGCCTTATAGGTAATCACATTACCATCCATGTCGGTTTTCTTCTTGAAAACCCACTTGCACCCTATAGGCTTTATCCTTCAGTGGGTCGACCAAGTTCCAAACTTGGTTTTCATACATGGAATCCATTTCGACTTCATGGCACCAAGCCACTTATCCCTTTCTCAACTTGTCGGCACTTCTTCATAATGGTAGGCTCCTCATCATCAATGAGTAACACGTCGTTCGATTCGCATGAGAAATCCATATCTCTCGAAATATTGCGTTCTACCGTGCGGATCTACGAAGATGTGGTGTTACAATAGGTCCACCGATTGCTCATCACTATGAGTTGTACCGTCATTGTGCTTCACCGTATCTCATCAATGTCTATTTGAGTCTCTCGAGCCTCCTCAAGCTCGACGACACTCCCCTTGCTTTCTTGCAAGAGAATCAAACAAACAACACCTTTGTTCCATTGTGATGATAGAATCGTAACCCCTTGTTTCCTTAGGGTATCCAATAAATAGACATTTATCGACTTAGCATCCAATTTATCCGATACATACCCGCTTCACATAAGCAGACAACCCCATATCTTCAAGTAAGATACATGAGGTTTCTTATTCCATATCTCATATGGAGTAGTTGAGACTACCTTGGTAGGCATTCTGTTTAACAAGTAAACAGCTGTCTGAAGTGCATAACCCCAAAAGGACTTGGGAAGAGTCTCATGATTCATCATTGACCTGACCATGTCCAACAAGGTCCGGTTACGCCTCTCAGATACACCATTATTCTGTGGTGTATAGGGCGGAGTCCATTGAGACAATATACCATTGTCTCTTAGATAATCAAGAAACTCTTGACTTAAGTATTCACCACCTCGATCCAATCAAGTATTTTAATACTTTGTCATGTTGTTTCTCTACTTCATTTCAACTTTGAACCTTTCAAAGGCTTCGACTTGTGTTTCATCAAGAACACATACCCAAACCGTGAGTGATCATCTGAAGGTAATGAAGTAGCTATAGCCTCCTAAAGTTGAGTTGACATAGGTCCACATACATCACTATGTATTAGGCCCAGCAACTCTCCCACTCGCTCACCTTTTCCGTAAAGGTAACTTAGTCATCTTGCCTTTTAAGCATGATTCGCATGTTATCAGATGAATCCAATTCAAACGATTCCGTAATTCCACATCTGTAATTCGACATGCGCTTGCTTATATGGCCAAGACGACAATGCCACATAGGAGTCTATTTGATTATCCTTCGAGCACGCTTTGTTGCTCGCTTCGATATTGCAAATGTCATCGATACGCCCAACGATAAACACCATTGCTTAAAGTTCCAAATTCCATAAAGAACCCCATTCAAAGTTATGTAACAACAATTGTTACTAAACGTCAATGGAAACCATTTCTATTTAAACAAGAAATAGAAATGATGTTCTTTATCAACGAAGGAATATAAAAGCAATTGTCCGGGGCTTTCTAAGACAAGTCCTACAGGAGTTCCAACAAATACGCTCTGATGGCGAGTGCAAGAACCGCTTGCTCCATTCCCAACACGTAAATTTGACTCTCCTCGACGAGTCTTCTTCTATTCCTTAGCCCATGTATGTCATTACATATATGTGAGCCACACCCAGTATCAAATACCCAAGTGTCCGAGGAAATAGAATGACAATCAATAAAGAAGATTTCTGAAGAAGATGGGGCATCCGATGCCTTATCCTTCTTCACGGACTCAAGATAAATCTTGTACTTTCTTCAAGAATGGCTCTCCTTGCCATAATGATGGCAAGTTTCCTTTTGTGCTAGTTCTACCTTCTTAGCCCTTCTCTTCTTTCCCTTCTGCTGTTCCTTTGACTTCCTCTTAGAACCTTTCTTCGAGGAATCAACTAACAGCACCGTCCCCTGCTCATGCTTCTCAGAAGACTCCATAGTCTTCAGCATATTGAGCAGTACCACAGATGAACCTTCTAGCATCTCAGAGGTGAAGATGAGCTTTGAGACTTCGAACCTTTCGAATCTCACTTGCTCATCAACCAACTCACAAAGATGAAGGACTACGATATGAGCATCCATATGCTCATGCTACTTTCGTAGCTTGGGTTCCATCGCGGCTAGCATGATGCAACTCATTTGTTCAGAATCACTCACAAGTTTCTGATAGGCCAACAATTGGTCCAGAGTTGCATCGTCACTGGGACGGGCGGGAAGAGGCGCTTCGAGGACATATGCAAGCTTTTTCGCCTTGAGAACAATTCTCAGGTTTCTAAGCCAGTCCAGGAAGTCAGGCCCAGTCAGTTTGTTCGAATCCAAAATAGTGCGCAAATTCAAAGACGTCATGATCAATTTATTGACCGAGAAATACAAAACGAGCATATATGAGAAAATGATTTTAAAATGCATCAATATACATTTATAAATCCCATTCATTTTTTGAATTTCAAAAACCCCAAAATCACTTCGGGAGATTGTAGGTCCATCTCCGAATGGGCTGATATCCATCATAGTTATGAACAACCTTGGAGAGAGTCCAACAAGCCATTCATAACTACAACGGTAGGTATCATCTATACCGATTGCATATCCCGTATATGCAACTATCACAATGTGCTATCAACTAATTGAATGTTCACACATACATCGGGTTGTTAACACATTAACAAGTATGCATCATATGCATAGCACCCAACTTCACCTCCCTTTACATCGACCTTGGAGAGAGTCCAACAAACCGATGCTCCAGGTTAAAGCCAACCCATTAATCAGGACATAGTTTTAATATGGTTAGAGCGCATTCAACCAATTAGCCCAGCTTGGAGAGAGTCCAACAACCAAAGCTAACGATTGACCTCTGACTCTTACCATATTAGTATTAAACTATTCCATGGTTTGAACATATTCAGTTCGAGCCGGGCTTGAGAGAGTCCAACAACCCAAACAAGAAATGTAACTCTGGTTCTAACCATATTAATGGAAGGTGTAGGCTTTAATATTGATTAAGGGTTTTTATGTCTCATCCTCTTTGCATGCAAATAACTATTATCTACATGGCATGGCATACATGGCATACATCTACATGTCACGACACGCATGGCATAATGTTATGCATCTAATGCAATTATATGACATACAATTATGTCATGTATATAATTTCCTTATATGTCATAACTATTTATGGAAATAAAATATGTTTAAGATTTGATTCTCCAAATCAAATCATAATTAAATTAGGAAACAAATTTCCAAATCTAATCACATATTTTATTCATGGAATTATTTGATTAAGGAAAATCTATTTAGGAAACCAATTTCCTAAATCTTTAAAACTACTTATGGAAATAAAATATTTTAAGATTTGATTTCCCAAATCAAATCATGATTAAATTAGGAAACAAATTTCCAGAATCTAATCAAATATTTTATTTATGGAAAATATAAATTTTCATAAATACTTCCAACTTTCCAAAAGTGGAAGATTTCCATAAATACTTCTAGACTTTCCAAAATTAAAAATTTCCATAAATACTTCTAAATTTCCAAAATTTAGAAAACTTCCAGAAATACATTATGACTATCGCAAAACCATTTTACGATTATGTCGAAACACAACTCGGGCTCGATACCATCAAGGTTTCCGACATCACAAGGCAGGTGTGTTCGATCATGTTTCAGAACATGAGCACAGCGGAAGCAATTAAAAATAATAAATCTATATTTATTACAACACACACAACACACGCATGCTATTACAACAAGTGTAGACATAACCGTAAATTAAAAGTTGCAATAAAAGGAAATTAAACTACGTTATACCTTCCGTATGACGTGTAGCGGGAACGGCATCAACCGGAACGATACTCGTAAGAATCGTCTCTATCCGTATCCACGCCGAGCTCCTCGGGATGACTTCGCTAAGTCACGAGCTTCGTCTTCGTACGGGTTACTAGCCTCATGTTGAAGACGACGTGATCGAGAGATGATCACGATCCGAATCCAAATTCGACCTAAAAACAAGTCCTCAAGACTCGCTTCTCCGAGAGGTATTCGCCAACCGATTGACGAATCCTTCGCCCCTCCACTCAGAGGATTACCGGAGATCAAATCCCGTATGTTAGCCGCTGTCGGAGCACTAACCGCCGCCCAAACGACGCCCGACGAGAAGAAGCTGTCCAGAAAACTGGACAGCTTGGTGGAGGAGTAGGCGCCGGCCAAAACAAGGAGAGAAAAGGCTCACCTTGATGCCGAACCTATAGGAGATCACCGGAGGGTCGCCGGAGGTTCACCGGCTGGAGCTTGGACGCCGGCAAGGGTCTTGGACGGCGGCACAAAGCTGGGCGGCGGCAGCTTTAGGGTTGGCGCCGATTAACTCCTCCAAGGAGTGGGCGGCAACTCAAGGGGGGGCTAGGGTTTGGATTAGTTAGGGTTTAACAATCCCTTAAGCCCACTTTTATAGAGAACTAATTCTCTTAATGGTTAATGGATCATATCCATAAAGCCCGTTAACCCGCTCCATTAAGATAAGTTAAAATAAACCAAACTATGATGGTTTATTTTAAGTTAAAACGAACCGAACCAACTTTTGGTTCATTCGTTTAAAATAAACCAAACCCTTTGGTTTATTCTTATCCATTGGATTAGAACCAAACCATTTTGGTCCATCCATTACGTCTTCATAAGACGCAGCCCATCCACGCTTCCATTGCGACTGAAACGATTTCATGCTCGCTTTATGTTTGGTCCAACCAAACCTAGTTTCTCTCGGTCTGAGAATCCCATTCTCAAGCTTGTTTTAAATCCTTTGGATTACACTCGTTGTGCGTGTGACTAAATAGGTTCTCGGTTTATGTTGTCCGTCTATAATTAACCATTAATTATAGAACGATCATGAGTGGCACCTAGTAGTACATCATGATCCCCAATTAACCGAAAAGATCAACGGTTGATCCAGAACTATTTCTGAAACCCTTCAGTAGCTCGAATGAATCGTGCCCCATTCCCTTCACTCATCTTATACCCACTTGGTTCGACATGGTCTATTGTGTCACCCTCACTAGGTCGACTCACGCCACACCTAGCCCAAGTATCATTTCCTCGCCCTACTGATTCTAGTTACTCCACATGTATCAAGAGTACTTTACTCTAAACATGTAATGCTTTGGCCAAAGACTTTAGTAACAATCCGACGAGAGGCCATGGGTATACATCTCCTCGCAAGGAGTGGTGAATCCTTTATAGGCTATTCAAACACCTTCGATCACTTCGACTTATACCCAATCATCCCGGTCCACATCTCCTTAGAGATGCTTGCTTAAGATGTCAAAGCATAAGTCTCCATGATCAAGATGACTTGAATACCGCAAGTCAAAGGAACATCGCACTTAAGCCAAAAGAAGAACTTCATTGACATATCTATATATGCAGAGAACCATATGAAGTCTTACTACCGGGTCACTCCAATGAACTAGTTACCATAACTAGCATCCACGATTAACTCCGACATCACAATGTCTCCAGGAGAATCACCGCTTGGATACACCAAGGAGTATACCTCGTGCTAGTCTCGACGTAATCGATGGTGTCCAAATCCATCAATTCATCGACTAGGATAATTCCGATACATCACAATTACACATGTAGAGATACTCACTAGTTGTGATCCAATCACAAATTCTCTCATGCCGTGAATCGTATCGTGGACATTCAGTAAATGAGTTTAAGATCCAATCAAATACATTAAACATGTATACTCAAATAGTGAATCTTCATTTATCATATAAATGGTTCATACATAAGGCGATTGCCTTAGGACATCTCTCATATATTACTAACAAGAGGGTCAACAACCACTGTGGCACACTGGCGGGAGGATAGTGACATGTGGCATTGTCTGTTGAGCGGCGGAGAAACTTGGGCAGATCAGAAGAAAGGAGGAGCGGTCGACAATGTTCGTCGAGCGACAGAAATGAGAGGAGCGCTGGAACGACGACGGCGAAGAGGAGGGAGGGCTCACTGATCACTACCATTTTTTTGCATTATTTTGATTCTTAATATCACGGTTTTTATCCTCTCTAGTGATTTATTATTGATTATTTGTATATTTTATAAGTTTGGATTCATTTTGGACCTTTTTATAAATTCTCCTAAATTTTGGACTTATATGTAGATTTTATCTTTGTTTGTAGGAGATCGAGATGAGCTAATGGACTAGACTCAAGTTGGATCACTCACATTGTGAGAAATCGAAAGGGAGATGGATCGGGCGAAGAAGGAAGGGGAAGACGACACCGATCGGGAGAAATAGGAGGGGTTGCGTGCGATCGGGATTGAAGAGAAGAAGAGGAGTCGGGAAAAAGAATCGACGAATCGAGGAGGAAACGGAAGGGATCAGACAAAAATAGTTTAGCATAGGTTAATTAAACCTATTAATTCCTCAATAGCAGATAGTCTAAACAGACTTTACAAAAGTCTATCCATTTTATCCCCATGAAATGTCCATAAAACTTTCGTTTAAATCCAGAAAAATCTCTAAAAATTCCTAAAAATTCTATAAGATAAATTTCTTAATTAACAAGGGTATTTATTATTATTGTATTTTTCGGTATCTTACATTCTCCCTCACTTATAAAAATTTAGTCCCTAAATTTACAACTTATGTATGAGTACGAGTTGTCACAACAATCCTCTCATGTATCTGGAGAAAAGTCACACACCTCAAGTGACTCAGTGGAGTACTGAGCTTGAATATTATTTTTCAGCTCTTACATAGCCTAAAAAATCTATCACGCATGTTATCAACAACCCTTCTAAGGTATAAATAGTACCTTTATATTGACCATCTATCAAAACTACTATACCAGAGCGGAGCTCTATATCCACGACCTGTTGGAAACTTTTTCAGAATCGTGAGATGAACCGTAAATCTCTATCAAATATGATATTCAAGGATACTCCCTAAAATATGGAAATCTCCTTGCAATATAAATCTCTAAAGCGATCCATCAAATTCATCTTACAGATCAGAAGAAACTAAGCAAGCTTAGTTAATCGATCATCGATTACCCCACATCACACTAAATCCTTTCTGAATTCCAGATAATCTCCCAACATAGTCCATCATACCAGGCTACCACTTCCATCTCAGTACACAACTTTATTGATCACTAGTTTTTCCACTTTTACTAGGTGACACACCAACAACAGCCTACAAAATCAACCATGTCCTACACGTCGTTCCACCACTAAGAACGTTTCAAAAACTCACTATTTTTCGAATACAATCCGAATAAATCACCAATCCCCGAATGACGAGCTTCCTAAATCAACTCTATAGTAGCTACCCAGTAGCTAGTCGAAACCCCAAGACCACTTCTGCTCCATACATCTACAAATCAGGATATCATCCATTAAGTCCACATCATGTGTATGACAGATTGTCTCGCAGTTCCTCAACTGTCGTAAGCTTAAGATACGCTTCATTCAACAGCATCGGAATCACTCCATTCACTGAAGCGATGCATCTGCATATAGTACCTTTCCATCCACATCAGAAGAATTAACTAACACTGATACAAAAGTCAACTATCGACTGAGCTTTGAAAACTAGTTTCACAGGCTTCAAACCAAGTAAATTCCATCACCTTTCTGATCAAACAAGTCAATGATATACCAACGCTTAAAAGCATCTTATCCATATCTGCGATAATAACCAAATCAATACAAGGAAACCATCATCTATGGTGCCCGAGTGCACAACTCCAACTACCACAATCAATAGTGGCCAAGTTACACAATTCCAACAATCACAAACTGATCCAATCGTGTCCAGAATACACAATTCTCAAATCCAGGGGCGACTAAATCGTTAAATAGTCTAACAACTTAATCAAAACTCATAAAATTCATACTAAGTATGAAATTGTCGTCTTTACACACCTGCATCCTCTTTACTCTACACGGATGATATATCAATCATCACAACGATACTGATAATTGTATGACATCATGTCACTACAATATCAATACTCCAGTCATAAACCAACCCTAGAGTATACACAAGTATCCATAGCTGATCTAAATAGATCATCTATCCACAACGAAGGATATTCACTTTCAACAACTATCGCATTCCATCATCGATAATCGATCCATAATCTTAAAGGTCCCTCTCTTTTTCAACAAAGAGTTCCGGATCTTCTCAAGGAGAAATACTGGTACAGATAAATATCCCCTCCAACATCTCCTATAATTGCAACTTACGTTCTTCCAATTTTTATAGTGTTTAGCAACACTGATACCAACAAAATTATCACTCGTATGAAGTATTCAATATCGACACTATCTCCAAAATCACTCTAATCTTTTACTCCACTTGCCTATGTAGCGGCAAGCCTAGGAGTTCATTCAAAACTACATCCGAATACTCTCGGATTATTCGCACATCTTAGAGACATAATCATACCATAATCTCAATAATTTGACCATCCGTAAGAATATGTGTACAGTAAAGATATATTTATCAGAGTCTAAGGGCATCCTTTAACTTATTAATTGTTGATCCACATCTCACCTGACGGTAGAGATACCACCGACCCACAAGTCAATGTAAAGGAACCCTTCTAATCCGAACTAAAAATGTTCTGGACAAGGATACCTGTAAACTACAAGTATCTCTTAATATATTAACCCAGAGGGTAAACTAGAGTAATACCATGAATGATCAATTATCTGTCGATCCGATCCAAAGGCTCCACGCAGGTCTCGACCTTTCCCTAAAGAGAATAAGATCTAGCTGCCAAGATTTCTCACGCATTTAATAATCCGGGATTTTTCTAGATCATCTGATTCCATCACTTAATTCTACGAGCTGCAACTATAAAATACATAATAGACACAACCATCGTCATATACTCTCTCCTCTGTACAAAGTCAATCCACGTCTGGGGGTAGCCGTTGTTGTTGTCTACATGAATCTTCTAAGATGTCTTCTGCTGATACTGCTGAGTAAATCACTTCCCCTGAAGGGAAGTATCAAAGAACTCCAACTACGCCTGAGGTAGTAGGTCACTGCTGGTGAGATGACCTAATCTTCTGTGATGATCTCTGCTGTCGAGACGGTGCATCATCCTCCCGAAACACCATTGATAGTCTTCAACTGAGTCTTCAAAATACACCTCCTCAATTGTACTAGTTACTTACAATAACAACAAATGATCTGATTTCGTTGATAACATCAGACAGTTCTGACGATCTGCGGTGGGTCTTCTATGATCGGAAAAACTCTCCTCTAGTAGCTCGTGGCCTATGACTCCGATCTTGCTCCTTTTGTCCAACATTCGGAGGCTTTTCATTCCAACATCTGACTTACAATGTCTGCTTATCGAACTTCATCTCCTAAACACTTGTTTGGAGTCATTTCTAAACTCCTGACTCAATCCAAAGTATTCCGGCATGATCTGATAGAAGATCCAATCATCTTAATCCAAAAGTAAGCCAATAACCGTGGGTGGCTTGAAACATCCATTAACATTCTTGAGCTATTAGGTGAGCGTAAACTCTGCAAGTCTAACGATTTTGTATGGTATTACCGTTACCGACTATCACCCTACTTGAAGCTCAAGAATTCCCTATAATATGTCGCAGAAAGTGACGCGGGGAAATACTCTCTCTCAATATCACTAACCATGATCAAGTGATATATTATTCCCCGAAAGTTATTTTCTGCATTTACCACCAAATACCGGCTTGATCCCGATAATGGTATGCAAATAATTCTACTTTCTCTATATAACACGAGTTAAGTACTCAAAAGTACCTTCAAAGTTATACAACCCAGTACGAACAACTCAGGAATCAAAATCCCTATAAAACACCTTATACTAACCCTCCGTTTACTGTAGCAATAATAGTATACACACCTAGTCCATTACCCCATGGGTAATGATCTGACTAGTATAATCAGTGAACATCCCTAAGACTACAGTCTTTGATTTTCACAAGAAATGTGATAACTTGACTCCTGCTTTCCAACTCGGTATCAGTCGGCTCTCAAAGAAAATTCACCTTTTCAACACAGGTTCAAGACTCACAGACTCAACAGGTCATTCCCGTAGTCAACTCAAACCACGATTACGAATAATAACCAACATACGATAGGTTATTTCCTGTTATATACACTAAATGCATAGCCAACAAAACTGGGAGTATAAACACTAAAGGTAACTCCGATTGGTCATCTCGGTGGACAACCCCTACTACAAGTCTATACAAGTGTCATAACTCTGACTGTATACACCTGTTGATCAAGTTTAGATAAGTATCTACTAGGTTATAAGTTATCAGGAATTCTTACCTCGTGCTGCTTGGAGCTCAGGCCACTGTCAGTCTCATCTCAGAAAACCAAAACCGAAACAAATCGACTCCCAAGAATCCAAGACTCGACACAAAAACAACATTGTATGACATCGCAGAACCTAGGGCTATGATACCAATAAAGTTGTCATGCCTCGAGAGTATGTCGAACTGAAAATCAAACGGACGACATCTCCCCTGGACGTGGCAACATATCCTGTTTATACAAGACCCTTGGGCCCACAATAACAAGAACATATACAAATATAAACATAACAACATAACAAAGCACAACAAAACTAACACAACTACAATACAACCACACACCATGCATATCGGTATGACTAACACCAAACTAAGAAAACACCATAACAAAACCAGAAAGAACAGTACAATAACAAAGTGTCCAACACTACAAATCATCACATAAAACCAAAAACATATCGAAACACCGACGATAAATCTCAAAAGCTCGGACCCTCAGAGTTGAGATAAGATGATGCCAGCCAGCGATGCTCCAAGCCGTCGCGAAGACTTCTACATGTTACCTGGGCGACAGAAAAACCCAGGGTCCGTAGTGGAGAGTATAACTCAGCGGTAATATAAAAGAACATGTATATATATCAAATATCACATGTAATTCAACAATATAACCTATAGGTACATCAGGTATACACCAGCATAGTATATAAATACATGCATATACTCCCTAAACAAAATGAAAAACGTAAAGTGCAGATATATCTGGAAGTCTGCTACGCTACATATATCCAACCTGAGCATATATCCATAATATATAACATGAAGAGTAATACGAACTCACACTATAATTATGATACAGGTCAAAGGTATCTAATGGTCCGACCAACAAGTATACTGGTATCTAACACAATCATATAACATATGCGAGTAGCATGTATGAAGATGATGTACAACCAAATGCAACAAGCATAGTACAATCAAATGCAACATCAAATTAAGCATGTATATATATAGACTACATCTATATATATATACGAATCACAATTTTATATATATATATATATATATATACATGCATATATTTATATATATGGTAATATGCAAAACGCCATAAGACATGGCAATGCAGCATGCATGATCATGCCAGCTCACCCTAAAGCTACCACGACCCCAGTGCAACCTCGGTAGCTCGACATGACAACTGTCCCAACTCAACACCAACCACTACTCTCGAGTGGACGAGTAGGCTGTATGATCGAGTAGCATATAAGCGTAAAGAGCAAGCTACACGACGGGGGTCCCTGCTGTTGGCCATTCCGATAGTCACTACCTATGAGTGGTCGAGTGCCACACATGTAGGACAACTGCATGCAAATCCAACTACCACCGTCTATAGTGGTAGAGTGTGGCACCACAAATGCTCTGCCCTCACACCGGTTACTCCTCCTATGGGTAACCGTGGAGGCAGGATGACTGACGACCCTCTCAACCAGAAGGGAGACCACATCACCAGCATGCATGCAAATGACATGAATGTACAGTCACACATATAGACATCTACAACAGACTCTCTATTCTAAAGAGAGTCATACCAATTTAATCAACACACTCTTTATCCCGCAGAGAGTCATACTCAACTGATCATAATACTCTCTATCCTGTAGAGAGTCATATCAATCTGATCGACGCACTCTCTATTTTGTAGAGAGTCGTACTCAACTGATCATAATACTCTTTATCCCATAGAGAGTCATACCAATCTGATTGACGCACTCTCTATCCTGCAGAGAGTCGTACTCAACTGGTCATAATAAGCTAGGACCATCGGTTCGTAGCGATACACTAATCACAATTTACCTGACCATTTACACAACACATGATCGGTAGTACACAAGCAACATAAGGGTATTGATATCAATCCTACGTTTAGGACATTACCTACTTACGGATGACCTTTTATCCAATTTACAAATCAGGTCATCATCTGTACTTCATTATTTACACATAACTAAGCATTTATAGATTTACCTACATCACATCTGTAACTCCTAATCATGATGAAGAAAATGCGATAACAACAATAGAGCATATAGGCCAAAGACAAAGTATCAAGCACAAGAATAAATAAGAGCGGAGTCAAGGTAATACGATTATATAATATGATCATATATCTAAATCTGCATGCAACAATAACTACCTGACCAGGGTAGGAAATTATCCACCTACTATGAAGCTCGAAATAAATATCTTCATGGATGCGAACTTGTCTCGTATCCACGTTCTGTAAATATCATTAATTGCAATTAAATTTTAGCACACACCAAATATACAAATCCACTACTATATCGTTCCTATATTCGTATCCCTTTATCGAATACGAATTAGAAACCCCCAGTCATCAAGCGTAACCCTTTTACAACATCCAACTAGGTTTAAATCATTAAACCTCTTAAGTACACTCCACCCAAATCAATTAAACGTACTAACATAACTAAACACTAACAGAATCAAATGGTAAGAATAGGAATCTAACCCAATCCTCACCCCTGATCGATCAACCAAATCCCATAGTGGTACAATCTCATACCATTAATTATTACCAAATCAACTCTCCAATTAGCACTATTGTATCAACCTATTACATAGCTATCATATACAAATCAAGACTTACCCAGTTCTGAATCCAAGGCACCAACTTCTTGATCCAAGTTCCTGAAATTTCACCACAATCTATATAATAGATATCATCCAGTATTCATAACCACTAGATCAGTTTTAACAACAATATGCATCCATAAACATCTAGATTTGGACTTACCATACTTAGCCTCGCTTGCACCACTCCTTGATCTAATGCAAGGTATCGGATTTAAGTCTAAATAGCCAAATTGGAAGCAACCTCATAACCCAAATCCTCTTCTCCAGCAGCTTGCTAAGTATCGCCAACATCGATCATTGCAACCTATCCAAACATCACAAATCCTACCAAATTTGCTACTTCTCAAAATTACAATTCCATTACAAAGGAAAGGGTGAAGTATTTACCCTAGATTGATAATGTAGGTAGTTGCCAGGAGTCGATCAGCTGTAACAGCCTTGGAAACGACCGTGGATCACTGATCTGGAGCTGTTTACAGATCTTACATTCCTTGTCATAATCAGGCTTTGTCATTCGAATGAAAGGGTTTTCACCGAGGCAGGACTCGTAGACGAAGGGGGAAATCAGAGCGCTCCCACCCATCAGCCTGCGCGCCCTTCAGCAGCAAGTGCGCCATAGTAGATCAAGCGGACAATTAGGACAAACAAAGAGAGAGACTTTGCAACTCTACAGATCATATTTGATCTCACCTGCTGGCGAGCTACAACCTTAGGACCGCCTCCTCTCCTGCTGGACGCAAGGAATTGAGAAGGTTAACAAGAAAGAGACCCTGACGTCGGCGACGGACTGAGAGCGATGCTATCGGTGTGACACTGGAGAAATCGAGAAGGCTGAAGACGTTGGTGTTGTTACTTTTGTCGACGATTGCTTCTGTGATCTAGATGCCACGGAGGCACTACACGATCGAGATTCTAAGGGCGACGCACGTCAACAGAGAGCAGGGCAATGAGTACGCGGAGATCGCGGCTTCTTGCTGTGTTGATCGGCTACAACCCATGAGCAGGAGGGTCAACGACCACTGTGGCACGCCGGTGGGAGGATAGTGACGCGCGGCGTTGTCCATTGAGTAGCGGAGAAACTTGGGTAGATCAGAATAAAGGAGGAGCGACGGCAATGTCTGTCGAGTGACGGAAATGAGGGGAGCAGTGGACTGACGATGGCGAAGAGGAGGGAGGGCTCGCAGCGTGAGAAATCGGAAGGGAGAGGGATCGGGCGAAGAAGGAAGGGGAAGACGATGCCGATCGGGAGAAATAGGAGGGGTCGCGTGCGATCGGGATTGAGGAGAAGAAGAGGAGTCGGGAAAAAGAATCGACAAACCGAGGGGGAAACGGAAGGGATCGGGCAGAAAATAGTTTAGCATAGGTTAATTAAACCTATTAATTTCTCAACAACAGATAGTCTAAAAAGACTTTTTAAAAGCCTATCCTCTTTATCCCTATGAAATATCTATAAAACTTCCGTTTAAATCTAGAAAAATCTCTAAAAATTCCTAAAAATTCTATAAGATAAATTTCTTAATTAACAAAGGTATTTATTATTATTTTATTTTCCAATATCTTACAGTGGGGGTGTCTGGCCAAAGTTTTGGTGTCGGATCCGAAAAGAATCAAAATCGGACCAAGAACTGTTAATTGCATATTTATTCGATATGCACATTGTAACAACCCAAATTTTGTTCCTATACTTATTTAGAGAAAAATAGAAATAAGAATTGGAATAAAAAAAAATCGAGTAAATGGTTCGTTAGCCGAGGCTTGAACCATGAACCGTTGGTTTGGGGAATAGGCTTTCTACCACTAAGTCATAAGATTACCAATGAGTAGGATATAATAGAATATATCTATAGGCAGGAAAAAAAAAGAAGTTGGTTAATCTGGTTAATCATTTAAAGGGGTAATTCAGTTAAAAAAATCCTAATATATATATATATATATTTCTCTTACCTCTCCCTAAACTTCACGCCGACCACGCCTCTCTTCTTTCCAAACGCCAACCCATGCCTCTCTTCTCTCTAGTCGTCGACGCCTCTCATCCCTCCCTCTTGATCTCTCATGTTCCACCACTGAGCAAGCCACCTCTTCTCCTCATCTCTCTCTCGTTTTTTCTCCAGCCACCGAATCAGAAAAAAAAAGGGGCAGACTTTCTCCATCGAGAAAAACAAGAGAGGAAAAAAAAAGAGAGCCTCTATAATTTCTCCACTGTGGAATAATTCAAGAGGGGATTTTCAAAAGGGATCTCCTCAAGGACTTGGTAGAGGATCACGCTAAAACAAAGGAATACGTAGGAGGTCTTATCTTTACAAAATCTAACGGTATAAATTGGAGAAAAAGAGTAGGAAGTAAGTATTGCTCACCTGCAGTATAAGTAGTTATCGTATATCATTGATATATTTTTATGTGCATGTTATTTCCAGTTACATAGTATTTTTAGTTACATGATTTTTACCCGTTATATCATGTTTGATTTAGTATCATGTTTAGATCCATGATAAAAATGTGATTTATGATCATGCATGTTGTAGATGAGTTGTAGTATATAATTATATGCATGATGTAGAGTAAGATGTAAAAATATTTTCTTTATAAAGAAAATTTAAAGATGCTCCCTGTTCGAATTGGGGATTAAGAGCACAACGATCTTCAGTATGCTCCCCATTTCAGTTTTGGGGGTCAAGAACATAATGATCTTTATGGTGCTCCCCATTCGTGGTTTAGGGGATTAAGAATATTTTTTTCAGTATGTATAAGAATATAAGTATAAAGGAAGTATTTTACTTTTGACAGGGAATGTACCAGGCACCAGGTTCGCCCACGAGCCAAGGCCCTCAGTCTCAGTTACCCTAGTAGGTTCGGTGGTTGGCCACCCCGGCCTATTAGGAAAGCGCGCATTGGTACTATGCCGGGCCCATATTCAGAATGATTATTAATTTGAAGTATCAGTATAAGTATAAGTGAAAGTTTTCAAAGTTAATCATTTCAGTTCAGATACACTGTTTACAAGTTTTAAAATACTTAAGACCATGGTTTATACAAGAGACATGTAATCAGAGTTATGATTTTCAGTTATGCTTGCAAGTGTATCAATATATCAAGGGTAAGAGAACTAGTTGCATGATTTCATACGTTGCATGTTTTTGTGAGCATAGAAAGTACTTACTAAGCATTATTGCTTGCAGTTTGTATTTCCTTATACTACAGATAAAGGTAAAGAAAAGTTTCAGTGAGGTGGCATAGCGGATGAAGTGCTTGGAGTGTGTAGCGACGGAACAGTGGAATTAAAAGATCCTAAGTGCAGATGTCTAAACCAGATTTTAAGTTTCTAATTGTTTTTTTTATATTGTTGAAGTTCAACTGGATTGCTTATGGTTGAGACCAAAGAATGCTAGAGTCATGTTGGGTTAGTCTTAATACTTGCATGTCATGTGAAGATCTTAAAATGGTTATTATTTAAGTGATGTCAAGGTCCTTATGATCATTTTAGTTGTTAGCATATTGCGTTAGTATATTGCATGAATTTAAGATTAAGACAGTAAAGTAGTGACATCTCCCCTAGTAGAGAGTGGAAAGACTAGGGGGGGTGTTACACACATAACAGCAGTGTCTATAGATTTCTTGTACTTGGATCTCAAATTTCTGAGATACACAAGAACTCAATTATTGAATCAAAAAATGCCTCATTCTTTGAGCATGTGCTTCTGTATAAGACCCGAGAGGATGCTAGCTCTTCTAAACGGGTATACGAAGAACAACAGAAAGAAGAAAAGGATGAACCAGTTGAGGGTGACCTCAGACGGAGTAAGAGAGCTCGAGTGGAGAAATCCTTTGGATCGGATTTTATTACTTTCATGATGGAAAGTGATCCCTAGAGTTACTCAGAAGTGGTAAACTCGTCTGATGGACCTCAATGGAAAGATGCAATTGTATCTGAGATTTCATTAATCTTACAAAATCATACTTGGAAACTAGTGGATATTTCTTCTAAAAGCAAGGTACTAGGCTACAAGTGGATTTTCAAGAAGAAAATGAAATCAGAAGGCACGATAGAAAGGTTCAAGGCTCGGTTGGTAATGAAAGGTTACCGACAACGCGACCTGTACTATTTTGATACCTATGCTCCGGTATCATGAATAACATCCATTAGGGTGTTACTAGCGATTGCCACTATGTGGAATCTGGAAGTACATCAAATAGATGTAAAAACTGCCTTTCTAAATGGGAATTTAGAAGAGGAAATCTACATGGAACAACTGAAGGATTTTCTGCTCCGGGACAAGAAAACAAGGTATGTAGATTGATCAAGTCATTGTATGACTTGAAACAAGCTCTAAAGCAATGACATGAGAAATTTGATAGTATCATGCTGGACAGTAGATTTAAAATCAATGAGAGTGATAAATGTATCTATAGCAAAGACACGAAAGATGACTTAGTCATTTTATATCTTTATGTAGATGACATACTTATCATTGGGAGCAATGATAAGATAATTAAATCCACTAAAGTAATGTTGAACTCAAGATTTAACATGAGAGATATGAGTCTTACTGATGTGATTCTAGGAATTAAAAATCTTAGAACATCAGAATAACTTCTCTTAAGTCAGTCCCATTATGTGGACAAGATTGTCACGCCCCGAGAGTATGCCGTGCCGAAAAGCAAACGGACGACATCTCCCCTGTATGTGGCAACATATCGGGTTAATACAAGGCCCGTAGGCCTATAACAACAATATATAAATGGACAATACCAAACAATATATCCACAACAACACAAGAGGTGCGCACCGGTGCGACTCTAACATACTACACACAACAACGTACAAATCCACAGCCAGATACAACACTGATTATACATGGCCACAATACAAAATAACAGCGGAAGCAAAAACGTGGAAAACCCCAAATGTTCGGTGTGAGATGGGATCAGCTGGCGGAGCTCCAAACGTCCAAGGAATCTTCTACCTGTTATCTGGGCGACAGAAAACCCAGGGTCTAGGGGTGGTGAGTATAAACTCAAGGGTAATATATAGAAAGTGCATGAACAACATATAAAGATAGATCTACAAGTATACATGTGAAGATCTACAGGTATACAACATGAGTCCAATAGACATACAGTCATATCCAAAACTAATAACAAGTAACTACAGTAAAGTCATACTCAATGTATATACTAAACTGATCACCCGAACAGGAAGTAATGTACCAACATACCCGACGGTCTGCAACACCATAAGCTATATCATCCTGACAGATATACAATAACATAACCCATATAATGTATCAAGTCAATCCCATACCTGACCAATACTCCAACATATGCACAATATATGATCACCTGTAATAACAACCCGGTCCGTACCACACAATGACATGATGCTAATCAAATGCCTATAACAGTCTGAATCAACGCATGAGTCATGCTCAACACATAGCAGTAAATAAAAATGCAAATGGCATGTATCATGATGTACAAGCATGTGCAACAATCATAGCTCAATCAAATGCAGCATCTCACAGGCATATGTAAAACATATATCAAATATATGCATACATATATATATCAGTAGTGCATATGCATGGCCATGTCTGCGGACCCGTCCAACCACGACCCCAGTATGGCCCGGGTGGCACGACATGACAACTAGCCCGGCTCCAGCTGCCACTACTCTCGAGTGACCGAGTTGGGTAGTATGAATGAGTAGCATATAAGTGTAAAGAGCTAACTACTCCCCGGGGGTCCCTGCTGCTGGTCGCTCCATCACTACCCATGAGTAGACGAGCTCCGCACATAGGACAACTGCACGTCACACAACCACCGTCTATAGTGGGCGAGTGCTAACACCACTCTGCTTAGTGGCCAGGTGCGCATCTTCAGCTACCACCATCCCTAGTGGCCGAGCGTGGCACATCCAATGCTCTTCCCTCAACCCTGCTACCACTACCTCGAGTGGTCGGGGAGGCAGGATGACTGACGACCCGTCTCATCCACAAGGGAGACCCAGTCGTCAGCATGCATGCAATGTAATGATGCATAGTTCCATACATGTATCCTCGCCTCACTCCCTATCCCATGGGGAGTCCTGGTCAACCAAAAGTCAACTATGCAAGGACTACAATCACAAGACTCTCTCTATCGCACAAAGAGTCATACTCATCTGACAGTCCACCACACTAACCCCTCTGATCAAGATGGCGATATACAATCGACCGTCCATATAACCATACTCAAGCACAAAATCCATAATGGATATACCATCGCGCTAGGACCTCTAGTCCATGGTCACATACCGACAACCATACACTTATCTATGCACAGACAACTAGATCCACCATATATACACAACTAATATGTGTACGATACAACGATCGACTCCATAACCCAATTCATCACCTAACCCTAGTGATGTAACACAGTAACCCAATCTGAGGTCACAAAGATAACCCTAACCACTTGTACTTACTGAACATCCATCAGCTAATACATAATAGGGTTTATAGTTCCTATCCGAGCTAGATAATCAATGAAGTACCAGAGTTTATATCTCAAAGGTCAAGGCAGTACAAGCATATGATTAAATAAGAGTGGATTTAAGGTAAACAGGTAAAAACATAAATCCAAGATCATGCACAGGAATTTGATCAAAACTACCAGACCAGGTAGATATTACCCACCTGATATGTAGCTCGTATCAGCCATCCATAACCCCGAGCATCATCACTAATTAAAGTCCTGAAATCAACATCCTGTAGTCAATAAGCAAACATCGACAAAGTCTATCATAAGTCCAATGATGGTATCAAATCCCAAATCGAACTTACCTAGCTCGATTCATTCGTACCTAGTAGATCTGAAACAAGGTCTTCAATCGTATAGGAACAATCCCTACGCAGCTCACTATAATGTAGATACACCCAAACAACCCGTCGACAGAACATAGATCTACACAAACAACACAGATTTATACCAAATCAACAATACTCCTCCATCACAGATTAACTTCCAATCACAGTTGATATTTCTAGCAATCAGAACACATCAACTGGAACTTCCCAACTCATGCATCAATCGACAACACATGAACACACTCATAGTAATTACAGACAACACAACACAAGGGAAATCAACTTACCGACCCACATCTTCACCGGCCTCCTCCTGCTCACTAGAGTAATCCCAGCTCCAAACACCGATCATCTAGATGCAAAATCAACGACTGCACTCATGAACAGAGAACATTGGCAGCAATCCCAGCTCACAGCGACCTATTGAGAGATCGCCATTATCCTCGGCGATCCAAATCAACCACTACTCGGAGAAAACCACAGGCATTAGAGACTCTTAAAATTGAGACAAGGCAAGCTTATGACCCTGATCTGATGAAGACAAATAACCCAAACACAAACACTCACCGACGATGCTCACCTGCCGCAACGACCACATCAATCTGAGTCCCCATAGTTGATCTAAGCCACGGTGATGCCGGAAGAAAGAAGACAACCAACTGAATAGCTCCAGCGTGGCGATTCTCCTCTCAATGCGGCGCGGCTCCCGCGATAGCAACAGTGGCAGCTCGTCGGAAAAGGTGGGATCCAGTTCGAGGAAACCGACGGCAGCTGGTTCTGGCGGCGAGGAGGACTAAGCAGAGGCAGCAGCGACCGACCGACTGCTCCAATAAAGATCTCCGACAACGCCGAAAGAGGAAGAACGATCGGCGTTGTCGGCTTGAGCTCCTAGCAAATCCTTGACACCGGGAGCGACGAGCAGCGAAGAGTGAGAGTTCTGGCGATAACACGGCGGCGATGATGACTTTGTCGAGCTCTCTCGCGTGAAGCAGCCGGCGAATGGCAGCTCGGAGAAGACCACACGATCAAGAAATCGAAGAGGGGAAAAATCGCAATCGGGGAAAAATATGCGACAGAGAAGGAGAAGAAATCGGGTTAACGGATATGGGTTGGGTCGACCCTTTGTAAAGGTAGTTCCAATGGGGTTCAGCTTGTGGTTAGGCTAACCCATGTCAAGCTTAAACTAGCTCAAATTGACCTAAGACTAACCATATGAACTCCATTTAAATCCCAGAAAATTTCTAAAAATTCCTAAAATTTCCATGAGCTAATTCCCAATTAGCAAGAGCTATTATTTTATTTTATTTTATTTTTTTTTTCCGTATTTTACATTCTCCCCCACTTATAAAAATTTGGTCCCCAAATTTTCGACTCATGTACGAGTACGAGATGTCACAACAACCATCTCAAGTATCCAGAGAAAAGTCACACCTCAAGTGACTAAGTGGGGTACTGAGCTCGAATATTATATTCTAGCTCTTATATACACTCTCAATCGACCTATTAAAAGGTAAACAACTGTACCAAAGTGGAGCTCTATATCCATAACCGATGGGAGACTTTGCCAAAATCGTAAGGTGAATCATGAATCACCATCAGAAATGATACTCAAGGTTACTCCATGGATATAATTCCATCAAACGATCCAACGAAATCCATCTTACGGCTC
Organism: Wurfbainia villosa; assembly: GCA_025175895.1. Taxonomy (NCBI): domain Eukaryota; kingdom Viridiplantae; phylum Streptophyta; class Magnoliopsida; order Zingiberales; family Zingiberaceae; genus Wurfbainia; species Wurfbainia villosa. The sequence goes on from CM045992.1 coordinate 5,020,010, forward strand.
GGAAGAAAATGAGCGGACCTAGCTAATCGATCGACTACCCAAATCCTATCAAGTCCTTTCCGAATTTTAGATAATCTCCCAACACAATCTAACGTACTAGGCTACCACTTCTATCTCGGTACATAACCCTACTGGTCATAATATTCCACCTTTGCTTGTTGGCAATACCCAACATCAAACTACGAAATCAATCATATCCCATATATCGTTCCACCAATAGGAACGTCCCAATACTCACTATTTTCGAATACACTCCGAATAAATCATCACTCTCGAATGAAAAGTCTCCTGAACAACTCTTCCTAAATCGAAATACAACTTTGAATCCCACTATTCTCCTTGGAAACGGAGAATTACTTTCTCACAAGAGAGACCAATCTACTATTCCAAAATCCACTCGGTCATATAGAACCGGAAGTACCTGGAAGACTATAATAACTAATCTCGCTAGTTTCTCAACTAGCATATACATAATATACGTCTCATTCAACTACATCAGGATCGCTCCTAATCCTTAACATGATGCATCTACATACAATATTCTTCCATCCATATCAGACAGATTAACTAACACTGACCCAAAAGTCAGTCACCGTCTAGGCCTTGAAACCTAGCTTCATAAACTTCCGGCCAGGTGATTTTCATCACCTTCTTGGTCCAACAAATCGGCGATATAGTATCGCTAGAACATCCTATCCTCATCTATGGTAAATACCAAATCAATCTAGGGAACCACAACTTCCTTCAAGATTGGGAATATATCCATAAATATATCATCCACAGATATGATGACAATCAATCTCAATTACTCCAAGAGTACTTGATTCCTCCAATCCATGAACGACTAAATCGTCGATAGGTCTAATAACATTATCAACATCTCCTAAAATTCATACCAAGTATGAAATGTCGTCTTCCACACACCTGCATCCTTTTACTCTAAGCTACAGATAGCTCAATCATCACACCGACAATGATAATTGTATGACACTAAGTCACTACAATATCAACCCTCCAATCGTAGATCAACCCTAGGGTATACACAGGTGTCATTTAGCTGATCTAAACAGATCATCTATCCATGACGAAGGATACTCATTCTCAACTACTGTCTTCCAATCATCGATAATCGATGCATAACCTCAAAGGTCTGACTCTCTTCTAACAAAGAGTTACAAGTCTTCTCAAGAAGAACACTGAGGTAGATAAATCTCCCATAGTGTTTAGCAACACTAATACCAATAAAATCATCTCCCGGTATGAGGTCCCCAATATCAGGACTATTCCCGAAATCACCTCAATCGCATATTCCTACTTGCCCATGCAGTGGCAAGCCCGAAAGTTCATCCGAAACTATATCCGAATACTCTCAGATTATACGTACATCTGAGAGTCCTAGTATACCAACGCTCCAACAATCCAACTATCCGTAAGGATATGTCTATAGTAAAGGTATGTCTAGCAAAGGCTAAGGGTATCCCTTGCCTTCTTGGTTGTTGATCAACATCTCACCAAACGGTAGAGAAAATCACCAATCACTAGTCGATAGGAACCCTTCGAACCCTATCCAAGAACGTTCTAGACAAAGATACCTGTAAACTACCAGTATCTCTCGATATATCTGCAAATAGTATAACCTAAAGTAATACCCCGAAGGACCTATCCTTCGGTCTTCTATACTTCTTCTCGAGTAATCATGTAAACTTGTCCAACATCTGTTCTGGACGGCTGAACTCATGTAGATGCAAAGACTATCATGGAGGAACTGAAGTCAACTGCTGAAACTGAGGTACAAACTGAAACAACTGCACGGAGATGATAACCACTGTTGTACTGGCAAAAGATACACATCCGGCTGTAAAATACTGAAGAATTGTCAACATCGTAGCACGCTCCAACTCTGTGAAAGGTATAGCTGCAACTGGAGAATACTGCATAGATACGACTATCGTTGTAAAATCTCTCTCTTCTATATAAATCATAACTACGCCTGGGAAGGTAATATTGTTGTCGAAGGTAATACTTGTTGTCAATGTTCAATCTTCCGAGATGTCTTGGTACGTCAGAGTAACTTACTTCTTCCGGATGAAAGTATCAAAGAACTCGAACTATATCTGGGGTAGTAGATCGCTGCTGATGTGATAACCTAATCTTCTGTAATAATCTCGACTTTCGAGATTGTGGATCGTCCGCTCAAAAGCATCATCCATAGTCTTCAACTGAGTCTTCAAAATACATACTCTCCTCGTAGATACCGGCTGCTTATAGTAGGAACAGATACAATGGTCCATCGAATAATCTGACTCTGTGTCTCGTCGTAACCCGCACTGCACACACATAATCTCCCTTCGGAGTCTTTCCTCTGAGTTCACTGATAAACATGAGAAGCTACTGACAATCTGCAATCGGTCTTCTATGATCGGAAAGCTCTCCAATAGTCGCTCGTGACTTACGACTTTAATCTTGCTCCTTTTATCCAACATTTGGAGATTTCGAATTCCAATAATTTGACTCGCAATATCTGCTTATCAAATCTCCAACTCTTTAAAACACTTGCTACGGAGTCATTTCTATACAGATGACTCAGTCTAAGGACTTCCGGTAGGATCTAGTAGGAGATCCAAACATCTTGATCAAGATGTCAACCGATAACCCGTGGGTGGCCAAAACCAACCCAATCACATTCTTGGGCTATTAAATGGTCGTAACTTTTGCAAGTCTAACGACTCTGCATGGTACTTCCATTACCAAACGATCACTCGACCTAAAGCCCAAGAATTCCTTGACAATAAGTCAAAGAAGATGACGTGGGAAAATACTATCTCACAACATCACTGAACTGTGACTAAGTGATAATGCTATTCCCATAGGTTATTTCCTATATCTTACACCAAGTACCGGCTAAATCCGGATAATGGTATGCAGCTAACTTAGCTTCTTCTGTATAACACGAGTTAAGTACTCAAAAGTACCCTCAACGTTATACAACCTAGAACGACCATCTCAGAGATCAAAATCTCTATGAATATCTCCAAACTAATCCTCTACTATCTGCATCAGCAATAGTGTACTCGCACAGTTCATTACCCCATAGGTAATGATCTGACTAACATAATTAGTGGAAATCTTAAGACTGAAATCCTTGATCTCCACAAGAGATGTGATCCGACTATCGACGGCTCTCAAAGGTAATTACCTTTCGATAGCAGGTACATGTCTAATAACTCAACATATCGCTCCCGTGGTCATCTCAAACCACTGCATAATACTAACCAATATACTACAAGTCATGCACTATTATAAGCAACTAAATGCATAGCCAATGTATGATATGTAATAACAACTAACATACCTTAAACCTTGTAGCTCTGAGCCAGATCCCAGAACTCACAAACCAAAACCGAGTAAAGCAAAACTCGATGTTCGAACGAAATCAAATCCGAAAATGGACTTCGCAACCTAGGGCTCTGATACCAATAAAATTGTCACGCCCCGAGAGTATGCCGTGCCGAAAAGCAAACAGACGGCATCTCCCCTGTACGTGGCAACATATCGGGTTAATACAAGGCCCGTAGGCCCACAACAACAATATATAAATGGACAATACCAAACAATATATCCACAACAACACAAGAGGTGACTGTGCGACTCTAACATACTACACACAATAACGCATAAATCCACAAAGATACAACACTGATTATACATGGCCATAATACAAAATAACAGCGGAAGAAAAAACGTGGAAAACCCCAAATGTTCGGTGTGAGATGGGATCAGCTGGCGGAGCTCCAAACGTCCAAGAAATCTTCTCAAGATTCCGGCATGTAAAACCTGTGGTCCGGGTGGTGAGTATAAACTCAGGGGTAATATATAGAAAGTGCATGAACAACATATAAAGATAGATCTACAAGTATACATGTGAAGATCTACAGGTATACAACATGAGTCCAATAGACATACAGTCATATCCAAAACTAATAACAAGTAACTATAGTAAAGTCATACTCAATGTATATACTAAACTGATCACCCAAACAGGAAGTAATGTACCAACGTACCCGACGATCTGCAACACCATAAGCTATATCATCCTGACAGATATACAATAACATAACCCATATAATGTATCAAGTCAATCCCATACCTGACCAATACTCCAACATATGCACAATATATGATCACCTGTAATAACAACCCGGTCCATACCACACAATGACATGATGCTAATCAAATGCCTATAACAGTCTGAATCAACGCATGAGTCATGCTCAACACATAGCAGTAAATAAAAATGCAAATGGCATGTATCATGATGTACAAGCATGTGCAACAATCATAGCTCAATCAAATGCAGCATCTCACAGGCATATGTAAAACATATATCAAATACATGCATACATATATATATCAGCAGTGCATATGCATGGCCATGTCTACGGACCCGTCCAACCACGACCCCAAGATGTCTGGGTGGTACTAAGATGACAACTAGCCCGACTCACCGCCACTACTCTCGAGTGACCGAGTTGGTATATGAATGAGTAGCGTATAAGTGTAAAAGCTAACTACTCCCGGGGCCCTGGCTGCTCAGTCACTACCCATGAGTAGACAAGCGCTCGCACAGACAATGCACCTCACACAACCACCGTCTATAGTGGGCGAGTGCTAACACCACTCTGCTTTCGGTGGCGGTCGCATCTCCGGCTACCACCATCCCTAGTGGTAGCGCGGCATCGATGCTCTGCCCTCAGCCTGCTACCACTACCCCAGGTGGTGGGAGGCGGGATATTGACGACCGTCTTATCCTGAGGAGACCCGGTCGTCGGCATGCATGCAAATGTAATGATGCATAGTTCCATACATGTATCCTCGCCTCCTCCCTATCCCATGGGAGTCTGGTCAACAAAGTCAACTATGCAGGACTACGATCACAAGACTCTCTCTATCGCACAAAAGTCATACTCATCGGCGATCCACCACTAACCCCTCTAGTCGATGGCGATATACAATCGGCCAGATCCATATAACCATACTCAAGCACAAAATCCATAATGGATATACCATCGCGCTAGGACCTCTAGTCCATGGTCACATCTGGATAACCATACACTTATCTATGCACGGACAACTAGATCCACCATAGATACACAACTAATATGTATGCGATACAAGCGATCGACTCCATAGCAATTCATCACCTAACCCTAGTGATGTAACACGATAAGCCAATACGAGGTCACAAAGATAACCTAACCACTTGTACTTCTTGAACATCCATCGGCTAATACATAATAGGGTTTATAGTTCCTATCCGAGCTAGATAATCAATGAAGTACGGAGTATATATCTCAAAGGTCAAGGCAGTACAAGCATATGATTCAATAAGAGTGGAATTAAGGTAAACATGTATAAACATAAATCCAAGATCATGCACTAGAATTTGATCAAAACTACCGGACCAGGTAGATATTACCCACGATATGTAGCTCGTATCGACCATCCATAACCGAGCATCATCACTAATTAAAGTCCTGAAATCAACATCCTGTAGTCAATAAGCAAACATCGACAAAGTCTATCATAAGTCCAATGATGGTATCAAATCCCAAATCGAACTTACCTAGCTCGATTCATTCGTACCTAGTAGATCTGAAACAAGGTCTTCAATTGTATAGGAACAATCCCTACGCAGCTCACTATCATGTAGATACACCCGAACAACAGTTGGGCGACATAGATCTACACAAACAACATGATTTATACCGAATCAACAATACTCCTCCATCACAGTTAACTTCCAATCACGGTTGATATTTCTAGCAATCGAACACATCAGCTGGAACTTCCCAACTCATGCATCAATCGACAACACATGAACACACTCATAGTAATTACGACAATACAACACAAGAAATCAACTTAGGCCCACATCTTCACCGGCCCCCTCCTCTGTTCACTAGAGTAATCCCGGCTCAAACCAAAGATGCAAAATCAACGGCTGCACTCATGAACAGAGAACATTGGCAGCAATCCCAGCTCACAGCGACCTATTGAGAGACTGCCAGCTATCCTCAGCGACGATCCAAATCAACCACTACTCGGAGAAAACCACAGGCATTAGAGACTCTTAAAATTGAGACAAGGCAAGCTTATGACCCTGATCTTATGAAGACAAATAACCCAAACACAAACACTCACCGACGATGCTCACTGCGCGGCGACCACGTCGATCCGAGTCCCCACGGTTGATCTAAGCCACGGTGATGCCTAAGAAAGAAGACAACCAAGCCGAATAGCGCTCCGACTAGCGATTCTCCCTCTCAATCAGCGGCTCCGGCTCGCGATAGCAATGATGGCGGCTAAATCGAAAAAGGTGGGATCGGCTCGAGAAAGCCGACGGTGGTTACAGCGGCGAGAGGACTAAGCGAGCGGCGGCCGGCCGATCGCTCGATAAAGATCTCCGACAACGCCGGAAGAGGAAGAACGATCGGCGTTGTCGGCTTGAGCTCCTAGCAAATCCTTGACGCCGGGAGCGACGAGCAGCGAAGAGTGAGAGCTCCGGCGATAACACGGCGGCGATGATGACTTTGCCGAGCTCTCTCGCGTGAAGCAGCCGGCGAATGACAGCTCGGAGAAGACCACGCGATCAAGAAATCGAAGAGGGGAAAAATCGTAATCGGGGAAAAATATGCGACAGAGAAGGAGAAGAAATCGGCTTAACGGATATGGGTTGGGTCGATCCTTTGTAAAGGTAGTTCCAATGGGGTTCAACTTGTGGTTAGGCTAACCCATGTCAAGCTTAAACTCGCTCAAATTGACCTAAGACTAACCATATGAACTCCATTTAAATCCCAAAAAAATTCTAAAATTTCCTAAAATTTCCATGAGCTAATTCCCAATTAGCAAGAGCTATTATTTTATTTTATTTTATTTTTTTTTCCGTATTTTACAAAGATTCTTAAAAGATTCACCAAGGGTGATACTATATTGGCACGGACTCCGATAGATACGAGTCAACATCTATCAAAAAATCAAGGAGAGGGTATCTCTCAGGTAGAGTACTCCAGGATAATTGAAAGTCTGATGTACTTAATGAGTTGTACACGACCAGACTTGGCCTATGCAATGAGTAAATTGAGCAGATTTACGAGTAATCCAGGTGTTGAACACTAGAAAGGGATAACTAGAGTACTGCGGTATCTACGTTACACTTGTAATCATGGACTGTACTATACAAGATACCCTGCTGTAATCAAAGGATACAACGATGCAAGTTGGATATCCGATATAAAAGACTCAAAGTCTATGAGTAGATATGTATTCACTTTGGGGGGTGCAGTCATTTCTTGGAAATCTTCTAAGAAAATCATAATAACCATGTCCACGATGGAATCTGAGTTTGTAGCTCTTGACAAATGTGGTGAAAAGGCTGAATGACTACGACAATTCTTAGAAGATGTTCCTAGATGGTTGAAACCTATACGGGCAATTTACATACATTGCGATAGTCAATCAGCAATTGGCCGAGCACAGAGTCATCTGTATAATGGTAAGTCTAGACATATACGTCGTAGACATAATACCATTAGATAACTACTCTCAACTAGTGTTATCACTGTTGACTATGTAAAGTCAAAAGATAACTTAACGAATCCGCTGACTAAAGGGTTAAATTGAGAGTTAGTTGCAAGCTCATCTCTGAGGATGAATTTAATGCCGATGCCGATAAGAAATATTGGTGCAAAGGAAACCCAACCTATGCTGACTAGAGATCCCAAGAACTAGATTCAAAGGGACAACCTAATTGCACTTACTAAGTAAGCTCACTGTGAGAGGGAATGACCCAAGAAATAGTGAAAGGATGAAGGTTAAGCATATAACTTTTAATGATCCAGAAAAGTAGTGAGGAATACTCTCAAGAGATTACCTATGCGAGAAAGAAGTGAGACCGCTTCAAAGAGAATTGAATGCATAATTCTTAGACCTTCTCGCATAACTAAGCATGTTCATGGCCTAACGAACACACTTATAAGAACTGAACTACATCAGAGAGAGTCCAGTGTGAAGTACGTCAATGCTTACATAAATGGTCGAATAGTTCAAGGATATCGTATCTACTAATCAACTAGTATGCAAACATACTTGCATAAGGGAAGGTTCAAAGAGTTAAACCTACCTATCCTATGTTGGACTTAACTGCTGAAGGCTATCATGCATCAATTTCCATTCATGTGGGGGATTGTTAGAATTTGAATGGAAATGATGGAAATCTGAAGGAAGGATGGAGAAGACGTTCAGTCATCTTTCCAAATTAGTTGATTGGTAAAATGGAAAGATGGGGAAGACGTTCCGTTATCTTTCGTGTCAAACCGTGAAAAGTTTACATTGAAACTCTGACATAAATGGTCATAAACTAATGAAATTAATAGCAGATCAGTTGGATCGAGGCAACATTATGGTTGACCTTTTGATTCACGTAGATTAAACGAATCAAGGCGACATTATGGTTGACTTTTCGATTCCACCATTAATAGGTCTCCTCTATAAAAGGAGACAGGATTGTGAACTCGAGGCAGAACTCTTGTTCTTTGTTTCCAACCCCACTGTAATAGCATTCAGGTGTAAGTTCAGTTCGTCGCGGACTGCTTGTGCTTGATTGAGTTCAAGGTTTTACCATTGTAACCTGAAAAATAGACGTCATGCTAAACCTCGCAAACACTTTGTCGGAGGAGGACGAATCTGTTTTAAGAAAACTGTGTATACACAGGTCTCGACGATTTCTTCACTTGGTGTTACCGCTTCTATCTCTCAGCTCGACAACTCGACGGACGAAGTCTTCCACTCCACTCGGCGCTCAACTCGACGCTCCACTCGACGCTCGACTTGGCGCTCAACTCGGCTAGGCAACATCTCCACAGCAGCCTCCTGACTCGGCGGCTTGTAACAAGGAGACTTCTGACCCGGCTCGACGGTCTCGATAGAAAGAAGCTTTTCTTGACTGAGGACACTTCAGAAGTGACAGACTCAATAGACAAGTCCGAATAGTTTTCAGGTTTTCCTTTGTATTTCCTCCAGGAAAGGTATAATATCCAACAACACACAGAGTTGTTCCTAGAGGATGGATACAAGAATGACAGCTGGGACTACGACGACATCGGATCACGTCGGATCGAGAAATTTGTAGGCGTCCCCACTGGGGCTATCTTCGACGTCAAGCACCTTCTTGAACCTTCCACCGTCAGTAACACCTCTCCAACACATCACACCTATGGTACAAAAGATTGTAACCATCAATCTAGCGGCTTCCATCGACATCTCCTATGGTCATTAGGGAGGTAAATTATGGAGGGTACTATAGATTTTGATGTGATAATCAAAACATGTGGAGATTATCTGAATCTAAAAAAAAATTTAGATCTTCTTCGGAATCGACCCATACCATTTGTACAAACACTATCATATTTTAACCATGTTATCCCCATGGAAACAATTGGTACTCTCTTCGTGATGTGCTATGAAGTCGAGGAGATGTTTGAGATGGTTTTTTAAATCAGGGGTGATGGATGCGAAGTCGTGGGTCTGGGTAGTGCAGCAGGATGACCCGCAGCCGAAGGCGAGGCTGTCGATCCACACCGTGGCCGTCAATACCAACCCGCAGGCGAGCCTTTTACCTACTTGACCAGGTTTAGTCTCATTAGATATAATAGTGGGATTCCGATTAGATATAATGGTTCAGGTCTTCAAGTGAGATTCCAGGCAATGTCAATTGGTAGTTTCAATTAGAATCTCACAACAACTCATTTAATTACTTTACCAGTTTATACAGATCCACATATAGAGTGATCTTCTTGACATTATAATACCACACAATTAGTGTGTAACATTTTTTTCTAACAAAATTACGTACCCTTCGAACTTGTAGCGATCAGCTAGCGAGGACAAACTTGACGGTGTATAGTTTGCAATAGAAAAAATTCCTTTATATTTCGGTCCGGTGTAAGAATAAATTCTCAAGTATTCTACGAACTTATGTGACAGCTTAGCTAAGAGTTTCGTTAGATGCTTGATGAATCATTATAAAGTTTAAGCTCATAACCGCGCGCAATTATCTACGACCGGAGATGAAATTTATGGAGGGATGATTTCCGCCGTTAGTCGTAAGTCACGTAACTTTTATTTTAAACTTCAAAATACCCATTAACGCCACTTTCTTAACTCGTTAATTAATGAGTATAGCTAATAATGATCAATTTAAATTGATTAGATGAACAATAGTGGAGTGATACTTTGCTAAGAGCATTGACGGGAACGTTGGTTGCGAAATTTACTTTAGTTGTTGTCGTTGTCCTGAAAGTAATCTTCATTTTTATTCTGTACATCAAGTTGTCTCTACTCTCTAGAGCAGGTATAACTTGCGCGTTTAAAGTAGAATTACATATATAGCTTGAGTTGTCGGCCCAAGGTTTAAACAAAAAGAAACAAGATGCTAACTAACCAAGTTCACTAATTGGAGCATTATTGAATGTTTCACCGGATAGTATCCATGTGTGTCACCTACTAATTTAGGTATTCATTTATAAATATATGACCATGAAATTATAATTATGGCTAACTCAACTTAGTCCCACCCTTTTTTCCCCTTTTTTCTAGGCAACACAAACTCTAACATTCACTGTCTAAGTCACGGCACAGATTATCTTTCTTCTATGTTTTTTTTTTACAATTTTCCAATGACCACTGAATTTAATGCCTAAATAATGGATTCTAATTTTGACTTGTTTCCAGTACGTAAATCCTAATTGTCTTTATTTCACGATCATGGAAAGTTTTATCAAAACTGTATATGGCAAAAATAATTTAGATGCATGGGCAATTAGAAATTTCTCCAATACCACAACGGGCTTTGGCCAATTCTTCTACCAATCGACTCCATTGCCGAGTCGAACTACTGTGGTCCAGAAACGATTGTCTGCAAAGCCGAAAAAATAGCAGTATACATATTTTAAGCAAACAAATAGTAATCAGTGAAAGATGTGTTTTCTTAGGCATCCTCTGAAATAATCGAGCTGTCAAAAAAGAGATAACACTAAATCGTAGACAAGAAACCGAATCCCGTGGAGCCGTTGCATCCTCGAGTTTTTTTTTTTAAAATAATTTGACTATAATCTTGGGAAATATAGTGCAGTTGACCGCAATTTTGTTTCTAATTTCATTGGATTAATTATAGGGTCTATTATTTATCAGATGGTACTCGATACAAACAATTGCCTCCGTAAAAGTCTCAGAAATAGGAGATCATTACTGTAGAGGGAAAAGTCTATTTTATGCTGATTTTTTTCTCTCAAAATGTCTCTGTCCCATCCATGGTTAATTCAGAGGTATAAATACCGGGGGGCATCGGTGCTGCTGTCCTCCGTGATGTCTTATGATTATTATAAGAGAGATAAATTATAAAAAGTTTTATGAGGTTAAGGTTTTAACATGATGATCAAGATATATAGGAATAATCTAAATCTATAAAAGGACTTTAGACTTTCTTCGAAATCGATCCACGTCAAATCTATAAACACCGCCGTGCCTTAGCCACCGCTCCATCTCAACAATGCACTGCCATATGTCCCTTTCGTTGATTAGAATGGTGTTATTATCGATGGACAAAAGTCAATTTTTGATGTAAAATCTTATTCATAATTTATTTATTTTTATTATCATTGAAGAATCAACGATGAAGAATACTAAAGACCAATATAATCATCTTTTATTATAAAACAATGTGTCGTCGAACTCTGGGTTGACAATAGTTTTACGGAGATATTTATATAATAATTATTTGATTTATATGTTGTGTATATATTTATCAATAATATTTATGACAACATTTTGATGAGACTGATCACTTTCATAATTAATCAGATTTTAAAAATTTATATGAATTAAAAAAAAAGTCTTATCAATATCTGACCATAAAGTCAATCTTGAAAGTAAGCATGACAACTTCCATCCACATGTCCGTTAGCAGAGTTACACCCTAATCTATGTGAGTGTGGCTTATTAATAAATCAATGGATAAATTTATAGAATAAGATAATCTAAAATTTTATTTATCTTATCAATCGCATCTATAATTTTTTCATAATTTATTCTTTTGTGAATTTTGAAAAATTGAGACAACAAAATCATTAGATGGACGATTCTCACCTTTTACTCTATTAGCAGGGCCACACCTCGCTAAGAAGACCAATAAGGATGATGATTCTTGACCATCCAACCTCATGGGGGGTTTGCGCCAAAATCTGCTCTCTCGCCTCCTTCAGCAGCTCTCTCTTTGGCGATTTGTCTTCAATCAATCACGTCAATTTCATCACAATGGTCAATTGACACAGCGCAACGACCGCTCACTTCGCCGCTTTACCTTTAGCACCGATGACTTCCGCTTCGTTCGATTGAAACCCCACCCCGCGCCCCCTCGAACTTCGACAATAGCCGACACATCTCTTCGCTACTAGTCATTGCAACTTAATTGTGTGTGTGGAAGGGAGACTGAGGCGTTGGAAGGCATCGTCGGTTGACTGACCTCCCGTCATTCGGCATGATCCTGCCCTCAATTGCAATGCCGTCGAGGTCAGTCCGGTCTGGGCGGCGCGATGGGAACTTGGTGAAGTCGAGCGGCGGTTGATGCTGGAGCTGTTGAGGCCGGCTCGAAGGGCCTTGCAATGAACACCATCGTGTGCAACGCACATGCCAAAAATTTCGTTCCCTTCGTTACTATTAACAACGGAGGGGATATCAATTCCATAACGAAAACGTAAGTTATTGTCCGTATGCAATGGAAGTTTCACCCGTATTTTCAGAACCACACAAATCTGAAAAGTTTGGGTGCATTTCCAGGCAGACAATTAAAGTTCGAGGGCAAAACAAGAATTTCGCCATTTTAGATTTAAGTTTCCCGATCTGCCTTATTGACAAAAAGTTCAGCCGCTTTTATACTATTGCAGCAATGATCGAGCTTATATTACACTAGAACTGGAGAGTAAAAAAGAGCAGCTGCTCACTGTAAGCAGAAGCAGTGGCAAAATCACAATTAACAGAAGTTTGAGATTCCAAACGCAAGGAGTACAACTTATTACGAGCCACTTGAATTTTTTCCTTTTACAAAATGCAAATGGATCTCATATTAGATGGAGGAATCTAGCCTGAACCCAGAATCCTCAAATGTATAACTAAAGTGTTCAGATCGGCAATTCACTCCTCAAACATAACTACCATATTAAATATTTACAGTGCCTCTATCTTAGGCACCTTACCATCAGATGATTTGTGCCTCTCACTCGAATCAAGGAGATAAAAAAAAAGAAGAAGCAAAAAAACCAAGTCTATGCACGCTCGTACCCAACAGGAGTCATACCTAGCAAGTGGTTCTTGAGGGAACTGATTTAAACAGCAGGGTCAATGATCTGGACCTCTGGGATCTCCACTATGCACTCCAGAGTTGGTTTCCACCCTTTTCCTTTCCCTAGCCCTCTCTCCTTCTCCATCTCCATCTCCATCAGCACATCCTCCAGCTTCTGCCCCCCGTTGTTCTTCAAGTGCAGCACCAGCCACTCTAGCTCCTTCCTCGTCAGCAGGATCTTAACCTTGCAGCCTCCGTCATCCCCCTTGTCTGGCCCACTCTCTTCTTCTCCCTTCTTCTGCCTCGTACCTTCACATCTCTCCATGCAGTTCCCCATGGACGAGTCCCGAGAAAGAAAGACGACCGTGTGTTTCCTTCGTGGGCGTGCACAGCTTTCGACTACCAAGTAGGAGAAAGGAATGAAAGGAAGGCTGCAAGCACTTTCTGCAGGAGCCAAGCTTGCGCCCTTAAGGTTGTGTGGCAGTGAGGCAAGGCAATGAAGCAATTTAGCAAGGCAGGCAGGATTGGTCTCACAGGTGGTAAATTATATCTGTCAGATTTGAATGTTAGCAGCACATGGTGGGTCCGACACAGAACAACTCGACAAACAAATTTTCGCATTGGGAAAGCGATGGACCAATCTCTTCGGAATAGCTAGCGCTTTTGTTATTCTTTTAGACGTACGTTAAAATTATCTTCAGATTAGGGTGTTAGTCGATGCAAATTGTACTGGTTGTAGTCGCTACCATTCTGCATGTGCAGAGCACAGTATGCCTTTGTCAGTGGACGCTTTTCCCCGACCACGGCCATGATCCCCCAGCTGTGTCCTCCTTGCAGTGAGCTTGTGTCCATTTTTTTCTCAGTTGATTCCGGAGCTTTACCACAATGATTTGACGCCTTTGCTTTTGCTTTTTCCACGTTGAGAAAGCTCAGTGACTTGACTCGCTGCCCTTCTTCCTCGCCTTGGAAATCTTGATTGATGATGATCTCGTCGAGTTCACTGGCGTTATCGTTTTCTTCCACAATCTATTGGCATCGATCGCTACAAAGTCTCGCTCGTGTTGTGTGGCTGAAGAAACAGCAAGCTGTTGATAATGAACATACGTCTGATCTGTTCAGATGAGATGGTCAGAAGAAAAGTCGTTCATCTTAAAGATTAATCAGACAAAATTTGATTACTTGGATCATTGAAAAAAAAAAACAACAGCTATTCTAATACCAATGAACGCCTTGAGTTTATGCTCCTTGCACATTGTCCACAGGCAAAATGTAGGAGGCAGCGGTCCAAATGAATTGTTGTAGTGGGTATCCAAGATAAAAGGAAACTGAATTTGATTGGAGATGAGGCAAAAGCCAAAAGGTGCTGCCGAATGCGTCTGGATCAGGAGTCATGTGACGAGAAAAAGAGGGGAGAAGAGAATCCAAATAGTTAGAGGTTTGGTCTTCCTTTAGTCAAGCGTCGCAAGAGGCATAGTGTTTTCCCCCACAAGTTTAGCTACTACATAGGACGGGTGTCATGTCTGCCTATCGTTTGTTAACCCTTCTCTGGTCCAATCGCTAATGTCATTCCAAAAGACAATTCATATCAGAAGGAGGCTCCAGAGTCTCAGATTTTCCATAATGTCTACTGTTGTGAATGTCACAATTCACAATTCAAGAGATGACGTGATGATTAAAATACAACGAAATTTATGGATAAGATAAGGATCGATTTTGAAGGAGGTCTAAAGTATTTTTCTGAATTCAGATGATCCTCATGTATTTTGATCACCACGTCAAGAAACATAAAATTTTTCATAATTTATCTCTCTCAGGACTCTCACAATGGTCGAGTTGATGGATTCCAATTTTTTATGAAGAATATCACAATTCACAAGAAAATAAAGTAATAGAGCAAAAAGTCATGTTAAAGTAAAAAAAAAATCAATTCAATCTAAAATGCCAACACACTTTGAGATAAAAGGATCTCTACATATCATTTTAAAAAATTAATCTAATATTATGTCTTAAACATGTAAAAAACCGATCTAGAACAATTCTTCTCTTTTACTTGGGTTTCTTAAAATTTTTACACTATTTTTCACTTTGTTTTCTTAACTAAATTCTTTTCTTTGACTTAGATTTGCTTGATTTAATCTCGTTGAGGTTCTAACCTAACTTATATGACGTGGATGGTTAATTCTATGTCCAATACAAATCCGATAAAATAAGGGGTGACTAACACCTACAAATGTGAAACTTATTCTATTATATTTGGAGAGCAATAATTCTATTCTTTGTCTTTACTCATTTCTTTCTCTAATTATTTAGCAGGAAGACATCAGGAAAAGACCTAAACCCAATTTGCGAAGAAAATGTTAGGCTAGATTTACTTGCTAAAAACAAAATGAGGGCATAGAAAATGACAAATAATATATATATATATATATATATATATATATATATATATATATATATATATATAGCACAACTAATTCCTACGCATCCGTGCGCTCCACGTCGACCCCGCACCATTGTCGATGTCGTCGCTGCGCCGTTCAGTCACCGTCACCCGTCGGACAGGACGCAATCGACGCGCAACTCACCGACGGTCCGACAGGGCTCGACTTCCGACCGATTAGCACTGGAATCCGATGCTAACGTCGGGAATTCGTCGTGTCATGCGACTAGCAGTGACGCGTCCACTGTTGGTCGCGATCGGATTGGATTCCGGTCGAATTGCAGTCGGAATTCAGTGGCGGACGGATCGACAACCGATGCTGTCTCGTCCGGCGCCGAATTTCGACCGTAATTCGGCCGGAATCCGGCCCGATCACAGTCGAAATCGGCCACCCGATTCTGGCGGTCGATTTCAGCCGCGATTCGATCGGTCGACGACCGAATGACGGCCGACCGATTATACCGGACGTGTCACTGTCGACCGCATGATTTGGTCAATTTCGATCGATTTGCATAAGATTTCGAGCGATAACTGGCTAGAATCTGAGTTTCGTCGGACCGTCGATGAGTTCTTGCGTCGATCGCGCTGTCCGGCGATACGATCTGACGGACGGTATGGCGACGACGCCGATAAAGGACGCTGAGTCGATGTGGAACACACAATTTATCTATATATATATATATATATATATATATATATATATATATATATATATATATATATATATATATATATATATATATATATATATTCACAGATAATTTTAAAAATATTAAATTTGTCATAATAATTTCTTTCAACGAGGCCGACAAAGGCACAAAGAATGGCCGAAGAAAAGGGTGGACTAACACACTTGTCTCGACGAGTCGATTTAAGTAGTATAACATTTGTTGTTATTATTCGACTGTACCAACCTTCCCTAACTCCACCACCCTTAATAAATTCCAAATTGCTAGCACAACCACACTGCGTCCATGGAGAAGTGACAAGCCACTGCATTCATTTCGGCTTCATGTTTTGGCTTTATTAATTTCTTAATTCTCGGTCAGTGCTTTATTAATGTAACGTTAACAGTTAGCGAGCTGATTTGACAGAGCGTTCGTAGTCAAACCCTTATGTTCCACAGATTGAACTGGATCCCAATTCTCCTCCGCTTTGCTGACGACCAGATGAGACAAGCATCGCATCATCGACGAAATTTTAATTAATTAATTGGAAATAAACAACGATTCTAAAATTGCCTTATATTAATTGAGCTCGATCGATAATGATCAGATAATCCGTAAAAGATTGGAATCGTCAATCTAACGATCTCTATCGATCTGTTTTATGGTTATTATAAGGGAGGTGAATCGTGGAAACTCTATGAATTTTGACGTGGTGACCAAGATACATGAAAATCATTTGAATTTAAGAAAAAATTTTAGACATCTTTCGAAATTTATTTTTATCTTATTCGTAAATTTTATCATATCTTAATCACCACGCTCTTTTCCTGGAGATGATAATGACCAGATAGCGATTAGAGGTATAAAAATATGTTGTATCGTATTTGGCGATCAGAGGAATCCTTTACCTGCAGGTTATACCATAGATAGTACTATCTGCATCCTACGAGTGTGGAAATTACATGAAGAGAATCTGTGTTAGATAATTGAATAAGAGAGTTTTTTTCCCTTTCTAAAGTAAACTTCCTTCTGCACGAAGCCACGAACTAGTTAGTTAAAGTGTTACTTAATTACGAGAATTAATTGTTCCTTGAACAAATAAAATAATATTCATGAATTCGTAATTTATTTCTCTCACAATGATCGTAGGATAGATCAGTGGAGATTATTAGATTGACGGTTCTAATATTTTATAAAAAATCCATGAGATCCAACAACTGAAAACACTCACAATTATACTAGATACAATGTTCCAAAGTGTTCTAGTTAATATCATCGAAGGGAAATGATGCTCCTAAGAAGTTGCATTTGACCTTAATATTTTGATATATGTAGTTGTTTGTTTTACTGTATCTATGTCATGAATTTATAATGCTAAAAAATTAAACGTAGACTATAAATAAAACCTTATAGCAAGGTGTCAGAATCTTCGTGCTTCTTGGATATATAGGGAAGACGATCTTTGCTCATTGTCTGAGGAACAATTACGATTATCAAATCGGAAGGATCCTACTCTTCCACGAACTAAGTTTCAGCCGCGCCTCGACGTTCTCGGAACTCTCTATTCTCTCCGACAGCCTGATGACATCTCATGTTAAATACGAAAAAAATTTAAAATATAAATTTATGGCCCAAAATTTAGGAAAAATATTCCTGGAAATTTTTCGGGATTTTTAGGATTTTTTTTGAAATTTTTCTAGATTTAAACGGAGATCTTATGATATTATATATAGAAAGAGTCAACAGGCATTTACAAGGTCTGTTTGGTTTATCTGGATTGAGAGGTTAATAAATTTTTATTAACCTAAGGTTTTAAATAGAAAACCTAAGTTTATTTTTTTCTATTTCTTTTTTTTCTTTTCCCCGCCGCATCCCAACGCCTTTCCCTCTCGCGACTTGCGGTTTCTCTCTCGCGAACATCTTCTTCCCTCTTCCTCCACAGCAGCCGACACCCTTCTTCCCAAGCCTTGCAGTCGCCAATTTCTCTGCAGCAGTCGGCGCCGTCCTCCTCGCCTCTGACCGTCGCCTTTCTGGTGCCTAGGCCGTCGGCTCCTCGCCTCTGAGCCGCCCCGAGCCTCTTTTCTTCCTCCCTCCACGACCGCCTCTCCGCCGACATCTCTTCATCGCGTCCGCAGCCGCCCGGGTCTTTCGGTCGGTCGTCCCTCTGCAAGTGCCGTCGCAGCCCCGATGGTCCTCTGCGGGCTCGCCAACCTCCTCTGCCCTAGACGACGATCGACGGCCTCCTCGACGCACCCCTCTTTCTCCGCAAGCGCCGGCGCACGCCTTCGCCGTTGTGTCCGCGAGCACCGCCGTCCGACGCGTCGTGCGCTCGCCGTCCACAGCCGACGCCTCCTCCTCTGCCCTTCTGGCCAAGCATCGCCGGAGGTAGGTAAACACTGCTCTTCCTTGACCTTGGGAAGACCTATTCTCAGCTGTGATTTTTCGTCGTGTAACACATCGATTTGTGGATTAGGGTAGTGACTGGCGTTGGATTTTTTCGGCGAACAGAGGAGATTAGGAGGTGGGTTCACTGCCGTGTGTCATCAGGAATAGGTATGCGCCAATTTTTCTTCTTATCTTGGGCGAGACCTAGTTGATAGCTATGAATCTCTGTGGTTGAGCAATTTGCGAAATGGGGCAGTGGTTTAGGGCAGTCGAGATTTGATCGGGTGAATAGGATTGGGGAACTTCTGTCGGTGGAGGTTATTAGGGGCTGTAACGAAGGTGTGGTAGAGTGTGTGTTGTTGTGCGGTTGTGATTGGAGTTTGTTGTTGGTTGAGAGGGATGTAAGAGTCCATTTGGGTGATATTGGCTGTGCACGATTAGGTGTTAGAGTTTTGTGCAGATTTTCTGTGATGTGGGGTTTTGGTCGACTGTGTAAGGGTTGGATAAATTAGTGGAATTGGAAATTGATTTGGGTTAATTGGTTTATGTAAGAAATTGATTAAGTATTCGATTTGTCGGTGGATTTCATTTTTGGTGCTTAACAATAGTTATCTTTGTACAGTTTGATCACGGGAGTCCACTGATCGTGACGACTTCATTTTTTTGCGAACATTTTATCAGACGGGTATTTTGACTTATCTCTTAGATATAGTCATGTTGATATGCTAGTTAGGATAACTTGCAATAATTTTCATTTTTATATGCCTAGTATATTTTTGTGCCTACTTGATACATGCATTTGATCGGTTATGATTATTTCTTCCCTGTTTTACTTGGATCATAGATATGAACATATTGGTTGTGCATATTATTCGGATATGTGTTTTAGTTGGATTTACATGCTTTAGTATCATGTACCATCTTGCATGATTTCATGCTGGCTGGACGAGGTTCCTTTATAGTTGAGTCCGTAGCCAGTTACATGGCCTGCACACGCTGCCACTCATGGGTTAGTGGTACATCAGGAGGGTGTGTGCAGTTGCTCTGTCAGGCTCCGTTGGTCCGCTCATGGGTAGCGATGAGGCAACGTGGTAGCGGGCAGGGATCCCTCCTCTGGTCTATGACACCGGGAGATGAGAGCTTATCTCCCCCACTCTGTTTGGAGCAGAAGGATAGGTGTACTCCGACAGCATCCTGTTCACTCGGTCACTCAGGAGCAGTGATGGCAGAGTGCACAGTTGTCATAGCCCTACCCACTCGGCTTCACCATCGCGTGTGAGGCGGCTGACTGGTGTCAGGGGTGACCATGTCATTTACACGACATGTATTTTGCATGGATAACATTTGTATTGTGTTTGCTGTATTTTTATTGATGCCTTGGATGTTGCATATGATTGCCATGCATACATGATACATATTTGTATATGGTGATGACTTTATTTCTTCTAGTAGGGCACATGCTCCTATATCAGGGTAGGAGATTCAGGTAAGTACAGTCCTTTTGTATTTCTTTCTTGCATACCCAATATATATGAGACTGTACTGACATGATTGTTATTGTTAGCTATTTCTTACCTTGCATATCGACTATATCCGCTGAGTTCTTTGAACTTACCTCGTGGTTTTATATTTATTTTAGGATGAAGCTATTAGGAGAGTCCAGTTGCCATACTCCCCCCTCGTCGTGATAGTTTATTAGTTATTTGAGTTATGATTTTGGATTTTGTATAGGAGATATGTTTGGGTCCTAATGTTTTGGTTATGTACTTGTGGAAGTTTGGAGATATTTGTTGTGTCCTTATGGACTATTCGATTGGTTTGGTTGTATGTTCCTGCTCAGATGGCAGAAGGGGTAGGTCTCGATGTTTTTAGATCTTTTATTTATTTTGGTTGATGGCCTGAGGCCGTATATTATGTATAGTGTGTTGTGGTATGTTCGGTCGTGTTGACTGATGTATAGTGGCCGTGTAGGCCTTGTATGCAAGATTGGTATTGTCACCCGTACAGGGGAGATGTTGCTGGATTTTGTCTGGCGAGGACTCCCCCGGGGCGTGACAATTTATTTGGTATCAGAGCGTAGGTTCCGAGTTCCTTAGGGTCTTTGGGTTTTTAGATTTTGCCATGTTTGGCAGGTTAATTGGAGTATTTTCTAATTGATACGGATTTTCGACGATTTTTATGTTTCGGAAATTCGGGGTATTATTGACGAGGTCAATATGGGGGATTTGGCGGCAACAGGACATCTCTAGATGGCTAACAAGTGAATAAATTCTAGAAAATTTTCTAGATTTAGTGCATATTTGTATTGGTTATATTGGTTATGCGGTGGTATCATATTTTGTCTAGTATTGTTTTAACCTTATATCTGTTAGATTGCATATAGTTATTAATTGCTATTACTGCTATATGTAGCTAGTTATCATTGTGATGTAAATGAATAGATATTATTGGTCAATGTTTACTTCTTAATTTTTGGACTAGTATTAGGATTGGACTAGTACTAGGATTAGACTAGTTGAATAATATGAATAAGATGGATAAATTCGTAGAAGGTATATATATAGGTTCTTTGACTCTCAGATCCTAGTGCATGAGGACATGATTACATTGCTTACGTAGTTTAGAGTATATATAGACACTTGATGTTTTATTTAGTATTGCCTTGACTTTGTTCTGTCATGACCTTTTAGTTATACCCTAATTAATTTCAGCCATTGATTGCCATTAGTATGACCATGCTGTCGTTTATTAGACAGCGTGTTATATGTTTATATGGTTATGTGTTTTTGCAGTGGATACCATGATTAAGACTAGTAGAGATAGAATAACTTAGATGAGGTTATTCTGAAGGAGAGGATCTCGGGAATGAAACAACATTAGTAGAACCCTAGGTGTTGGAACCCTAGGCGTAATAACCCAGATGTGCATATTGGTATATGTTTATCCATTTACTATTTCAGTGATATGGTGATCGGACCAGTAGAGTTTGTATGATTAGGATGCAATTAATCCTTAGAGGGTATATAACGTTGTGCATATCTATCGGCTGCCAACTATATCACCCATTCGTGGTTGAGAAAAAGTTTACAGTAGTGTTTCCCTATAGATGTTTTGTATATTGTAGTCAATCATGCCTCCCAATCATAGTTGAGATGACCTACCGTAAAGTTATACTTTCGTGTCATTCGTTTGGAGTTGGTGATAATCGGATTCGTATGACACCTGTAGCTAGATAGCTACTTTACGTGTTAAGTACTCATGAGATATGTTCGTGGTAGCAGGTTGGGGCATGCATGGTTAAACTGGTAGAAATGATATAATTTAGGCTTAGCCCTCTTGCCGGTCTTGTAAATAGATGTGTTGTCCTTATTGGCTTTGATAGACGTTTCCTGTTAGCTGGGACGAAACCCTATGATTAATCGTCTCGACGTGTTTATGAGTGGACTGAACTTATGATTTTTATTGACTTTGATAACTGATCATGTTAGAAGGGTTGGAACCCTAGACTTAACCATCTCGACTTATTTATTAATAAGTTGATGATCTTTCCCGGCTTTGGTAAACATTTCGTATTAGAGGTGTTGAAACCCTCTCTTGACCGCCTCAATGGGTTTAATTATAGATCGATGATCTTTGTCGACGTTGAAAGTCGTTTTATGCTGGATGTATTGGATAACCCTAGGCTTAACAACCTAGGATAATCGACTGCCCACGCGACCTATTAGTGGTAGTATGCTAATGCGTGCAGTCGATAACTAGATATCTATATACTGCCTGTCTATCCACGAGTCCCATTCGTGGTAGCATATAGTTGCGCGTAGATCGTGCTATTGATTGTCGGCCCATGGATTACGTTCGCGGTAGCTCATAGATAGTTCCCTTTTTGTGCGAGAGCCACGAGGCTTTGTCGTGGTATCCAGATGTGCACTGCTTGTTGCAGTGGTTGTGTATGTTGCGGGTATATTTGTTATACTGCTGATCTGGATAGTTGCAGACTGATATTGGTACTCTGAGGGTTGGGTTACTCTAGCTTGTTCCCTGTGACTTCTATTATGTGCATTGTGATTATGCACTATTGTCTATACATCCACAGAGTGGTTGTACTCACCCCCTCCTCACTTATCCTCTAGGTTAACTGAAGGAGGACGTGTCCAGTTGACCTACTTTCGTGTCGCTCAGAGAGTCCCTTGCTGTGCTTGTCTCCCTGCATCGTCGGGATGCCGCTTTATTTACTTTATCGGTATCGCATTTTGTTTATGCCTTTTGGATTAAGTCGCAATTTGATTTGGTGTCATAAAACTATTTTACTTTAATTGATATATGTTTAGTCGTGCATGCATGCAGTTAATAAAATACTTGTATTTCTATTATTATTTTGAGGTTTTTACCTGATCTGGTCCATGTATTTCGGGATATTGTCACTAAGGGGCTCCTCCGTCATTTGGATGACGGATATGCTCCCGGGTTGTGACAATTTTATTGGTTGCGGTTTTGGTTTGTGGGTTTTGTGTTTTGAGGATTTTCTTTTCCTTGGATTTTTGGGAGTTCTCGTGTTTTGGGATCAGGCAAGCTGAAGGATATCTCTGAGCTATAGGAAAAGTATTGTCTTTAGTGGTTACTGTACTTTAGTGGTTAGGAAAAGTATCGACTTAGTAAAATTGCCCCTACTCATGGTCGGGGACGAGGTCGATGACATATTGACCTTGCAGAACCTAACGATGATTTCAGAAGTACGGACTCTTTAGAGGTGCCGACTGATGACGCATTAGGAAACTAGGGATTTGGCCTGCTAGCCACCAATTTGAAGGACAAGGAGTAAACCCTCAGAGAATATCAGTCCATACTATTAGTGATTTGGTTATGGATAAGACGTGTATACCTACACTGGTCAAGACGATGAAAGATCATTTTACCTTATTATAGGAGGTGTTGGATGAGATATTTATTTGTCCCAGAATTTCTTCCAGAGAAGATCCGGAACTCTTTGTTAAAAGAGAGATAGACCTTTGAGGTTATGCATCGATTATCGATGATAGAATACGGTAGTTGTAGAAGGAAATGAATATCCTTCATTGTGGAAAGATGATATATTTAGATCAACTATAGGACACCTGTGTATACTCTTGGATTGATTTATGACTGGTGTGTTGATATTGTAGTGACATGGTGTCATACAATTATCATTGTCGTTGTGACGATTGTTATATCATCAGTCTAGAGTAAAAAGAATACAGGTGTGTAGCGAAGACAATTTCATACTTGGTATGAATTGTATGAGCTTATGGTTATCTTATTAGACTTATTGACGACTTAGTCGTCCAGGGATTTGGGAAGTCTTGTATTCTGGACACGATTGGCTCAGTTGTGGTCGTTGGATTGCATAACTTGGCCACTGTTGAGGGTGGTAGTTGGAGTTGCGCACTCGGTCACCGTTGATGGTAGTTTTCTTGGTAATGATTTGATTATTATCATAGATATGGATAGGATGCTCTAGCGATACTATAATCGCTGACTGGTTGGACCAGATAGGGGATGAAATTTACTTGGTCTGAAGCTTGTGAAACTAGTTTCAGGGTTCATACAATGGTTGACTTTTATGCCAGTGTTGATTAATCATTCTGGTGTGGATGGAAGGGTAGTGTATATGGATGCATCATTTCGGGGATTGGAGTGATTTCGATGCTATTGAATAAGACGTATTCTAAGCTTACGGCAATTAAAGGACTGTGAGATAAGCCGTCATATATATGACATGGACTTCGCAGTTATTATGTCGTTTTGAAGAGGTGAGTAGCAGAAATACTCATGGAGTTTTGGCTAGCTATTGAATAGCTACTATAGAGTAACTGGAACACGAACGGTTGTAACAAGAAAGTTATGGTCGCGATAGCCTCCCATGCACTTACAGAGTGTGTGGTCGAGAGGATTTTGGGATGGTAGATGGACTTCTCTTGTAAAAAGATAATTCCTCGTCTATGACTCCGGGGAGGATAGTGGTTTCCGGAGTTGCATTAGTTTAAGGAAGAGATGCTTCAGAAAATTCCAATGTCGGAATGGAAGTGGAAGCATATCATTGTGGATTTCGGGGGCAGTTGGGAGGACCACTTGCCTTTAGTGGAATTCGTCTACAACAACAACCATCATTCGACTATCAAAATGACACTGTTTGAAGCATGGTATGGTAAATAGTGTTGGATACCCACCCTCAGGGAGGGGGTTGGGGAGGACCAGATGCTAGGACCCATAGAGCTCAGTATGAGGCAGGGTTGGTCCATACTATCAGACGTAGGATGACAAAGGCACAGGATCATTAGAAGAGTTATATGGATCGGAGACGGAGACCTCTGGAGTTCTCTATTGGTGATCATGTATCCCTGCGAGTCTCACCCACGAAAGGGGTGAAGAGATTTGACCTTCGTGGTAAGTCAGCTCCTAGATATATTGGTTCGTTTGAGATTTTAGAGAGGATCAGAGCAGTCGCTTAATGCCTAGGGCTACCACCGTCCTTGATGGGTATTCATGAGGTGTTTCATGTGTCCATGCTGAGGAAGTATATGTCGGACTCTACACATTCTGTCAGATGTGTTAGGTTCCATTCAACCTGATGCTACTTACGAAGAGGCTCAGGTATGGATTCAGGATCACAAAGAATGACAGTTGTGGAATAAGATTTTGCGACTTGTCAAGGTCGGGTGGAGTTTCCACACCGATGAGGAGGCTACATGGGAGTTTGAGGAAAAAAAAAAGATCATAGCTCAATACCCTACCTGTTTACTTAAGGTACGTGAGATATATTTTGGTACTTGTGGTAATTTCTTACTCGTTATGCATATGAGTAGGAAATTTGGGGACCAAATTTTTATTAGTGGGGGAGAATGTTAAATACGGAAAAAATTTAAAATATAAATTTATGGCCCAAAATTTAGGAAAAATATTCCTGGAAATTTTTTGATATTTTTAGGAATTTTTTCAGAATTTTTCTGGATTTAAACGGAGATCTTATGATATTATATATGGAAAGAGTCAACAGGCTTTTACAAGGCCTGTTTGGTTTATCTGGATTGAGGGGTTAATAATTTTTTATTAACCTAAGGTTTTAAATAGAAAACCTAAGTTTATTTTTTTCTATTTCTTTTTTTTCTTTTCCCCGCCGCAGCCCAATGCCTTTCCCTCTCGCGACTTGCGGTTTCTCTTTCGCGAACATCTTCTTCCCTCTTCCTCCACAACAACCGACGCCCTTCTTCCCGAGCCTTGCGGTCGCCGATTTCTCCGCAGAAGTCGGTGCCGTCCTCCTCGCCTCTGATCGCCGCCTTTCCGGTGCCCAGGTTGCCGGCTCCTCGCCTCTGAGCCACCGCGAGCCTCTTTTCTTCCTCCCTCCGAGGCCGCCTCTCCACCGGCGTCTCTTCCTCGCGTCCGCAGCCGCTCGAGTCTTTCGGTCGGTCGTCCCTCCACAAGTGCCGCCGCAGCGCCTTTCCGCCGCCGCCCCGATGGTCCTCTGCGGGCTCGCCGACCTCCTCTACCCTAGACGACGACCGATGGCCTCCTCGACGCACCCCTCTTTCTACGCAAGCGCCGGCGCACGCCTTCGCCGTTGTGTCCGCGAGCACCGCCGTCTGACGCGTCGTGTGCTCGCCGTCCACAGCCGACGCCTCCTCCTCTGCCCTTTTGTCCAAGCATCGTCGGAGGTAGGTAAACACTGCTCTTCCTTGACCTTGGGAAGACCTATTCTCAACTATGATTTTTCGCCGTGTAACACATCGATCTGTGGATTAGGGTAGTGACTGGCGTTGGATTTTTCCGGTGAACCGAGGAGATTAGGAGGTGGGTTCACTGCCGTGTGTCATCAGGAATAGGTATGCGCCAATTTTTCTTCTTATCTTGGGCGAGACCTAGTTGATAGCTATGAATCTCTGTGGTTGAGCAATTTGCGAAATGGGGCAGTGGTTTAGGGCAGTCGAGATTTGATCCGGTGAACAGGATTGGGGAACTTTTGTCGGTGGAAGTTATTAGGGGCTGTAACGAAGGTGTGGTAGAGTGTGTGTTGTTGTGCGGTTGTGATTGGAGTTTGTTGTTGGTTGAGAAGGATGTAAGAGTCCATTTGGGTGATATTGGTTGTGCATGGTTAGGTGTTGGAGTTTTGTGCAGATTTTCTGTGATGTGGGGTTTTGGTCGACTGTGTAAGGGTTGGATAAATTAGTGAAATTGGAAATTGATTTGGGTTAATTGGTTTATGTAAGAAATTGATTAAGTATTCGATTTGTCGGAGGATTTCATTTTTGGTGCCTAACAATAGTTATGCTGTACGCAGGTTTCGGTCACGAGGCAGGTCCACGGTCGTGACGACTTCATTTTTTGCGGACATTTTATCAGGCGGGTATTTTGACTTATCTCTTAGATATAGTCATGTTGATATGCTAGTTAGGATAGCTTGCAATAATTTTCATGTTTATATGCCTAGTATGTTTTTGTGCCTACTTGATACATGCATTTGATTGGTTATGATTATTTCTTCCCTGTTTTACTTGGATCATAGATATATACATATTGGTTGTGCATATTATTCGGATATGTGTTTTAGTTGGATTTACATGCTTTAGTATCATGCACCATCTTGCATGATTGCATGCTGGCTGGACGGGGTTCCTTTATAGTTGAGCCATGACGATTACATAACTCGCATACGCCACTCATGGGTTAGTGGTACATCGGGAGGTGTGTGCGCGTTGCTCTGTCGACCTCATTGATCGCTCATGGGTAGCGATGAGGCGTGTGGTAGCGGCGAGGATCCCTTCTCTGTCTATGACAGGAGATGAGAGCTTATCTCCCCACTCTGTTTAGGCGGGAGGATGGGTGTACTCGACGGCATCCTGTCCACTCGGTCACTCGGGAAGCGGTGATAGCGAGAATGCCACGATTATCATAGCCCTACCCACTCGGCTTCACCATCGCGTGTGAGGCGGCTGACTGGCGTCAGGGGTGACCATGTCATTTGCACGACATGCATTTTGCATGGATAACATTTGTATTGTGTTTCCTGCATTTTTATTGATGCCTTGGATGTTGCATATGATTGCCATGCATACATGATACATATTTGTATATGGTGATGACTTTATTTCTTCTAGTAGGGAACATGCTCCTATATTAGGGTAGGAGATTCAGGTAAGTACAGTCCTTTTGTATTTCTTTCTTGCATACCCAATATATATGAGACTGTACTGGCATGATTGTTATTGTTAGCTATTTCTTACCTTGCATATCGACTATATCCGCTGAGTTCTTTGAACTTACCCTGTGGTTTTATATTTATTTTAGGATGAAGCTGTTAGGAGAGTCCAGTTGCCATACTCCCCCCTCGTCGTGATAGTTTATTAGTTATTTGAGTTATGATTTTGGATTTTGTATAGGAGATATGTTTGGGTCCTAATGTTTTGGTTATGTACTTGTGAAAGTTTGGAGATATTTGTTGTGTCCTTATGGACTATTCGATTGGTTTGGTTGTATGTTCCTGCTCAGATGGCAGAAGGGGTAGGTCTCGATGTTTTTAGATCTTTTATTTATTTTTGTTGATGGCCTGAGGCCGTATATTATGTATAGTGTGTTGTGGTATGTCCGGTCGTGTTGACCGATGTATAGTGGCCGTGTAGGCCTTGTATGCAAGATTGGTATTGTCACCCGTACAGGGGAGATGCTGCTGGATTTTCGTCTGGCGGGGACTCCCCCGGGGCGTGACATCTCACACACCTTCACTTTACACTCCAACGTAACAGAGCTCTCACACAAACACATCGACTCTCCTCTTCCACCTCTTTTGCACTTGGCACCTTCATCAACTTGGATGCACACCCCCTTTTAAAGGGGGTGTTCTACTGCTGCAGCACTGCACGAAGTGCAGTGTATTAGCAACGTGTACACACTACAGCAGTTAAGAAAACTATTTACATCTCTCGCTCGTCCAAGTTATGTCACATATGCAAATGGTTACATAGAAGAATAAGAGATATTTAGTCACTTAGACTAAATAGAGTCGGAGTCAATAGTCACATAGACTAATAGAAGTATTTAGTCATATAGACTAAAATAGAGTCGGAGTTCATAGTCTCAAAAGACTAATTGTCATGCCTCGAGAGTATATTTGTCCATTGATCGGACGGTACCCTTTTGTGACAATATAAATATATAACCGATACAAGGCCCAAACAGCGGCTGACACTCACAAGCCATATATCATAGTACAATAGCACTGACAAATAATAGAAATATCAAGACACAAAGATGCACTTCGGAGTGACTTTGACACAACAATAAAATATAATCAACTAACATCCAACCCAAATCCATAATAAAGGTCAAATACATAGCAACACAATATATACCAAAACGCGGATGCAATATCGAATTAAAATCCAACACATACAATCCATTGTAATACAATACCAAAATGGAATAATATCCAAATACTAGAGGTGAGATGAGATCAGCTGGTGGAGCTCCGAGCACACTAAGGAATTTTCTACCTGCTATCTGGGCAACAAGAAACCAAGGATCTGTGGTGGTGAGTATAAAACTCAGCGGTAATATGAAAGATGATGCATGAACAACATATAGACATATGGAGATCAACAAATATACAGAGGGAGATCAACGAACCTACAGTCTTAAAGGAAACAACGAATAACTATCAGTATAATACTAATCAGTGCATATACCAAACTGATCAACTGTACAAAACGTAATGTACTGACATACCTGAAAGGTCTGTAACGACACAACCTATACAACCTGAACAAGTATGCGATAATATAACACGTACAACATGTATGAACAATACAACACCTGTAATCAACACATAGTATATGATCAATATATAAACAAATACATTACTAACCTGGTCCATCCTATACCACAACATAACACTGATCAAATGCGTACAACAGTCTGATCCAACTCGTACACTATACTCCACACACAATAGTATAGAATATGCAAGTAGCATGCGAGATGTTGAACAAACATATGCATCAAGCATAGCTCAAACAAATGCAACATCATAACAAGCATATATAGACTATATCCATATATACTGATCACACTCATATATATATATATATATATATATGACAATGCAAATGCATGGTCATGTATGTACACCCCACTCGCTATCACGACCCCAGTGTGGCCTAGGTGACACGACATGACAACTGTCATAACTCAAAAATAACCACTACTCTTGAGTGGCCGAGTGGGCAGTATGAATAAGTAGCGATATGCTAAAGAGCTATAAGCTACACAATGAAGGTCCCTGCTGCTGTCCATTCCGACTGTCACTATCCATGAGTGGTCGAGTACCATACACCCAGAACAAACTGCATGTAACTCTAACTATCACCATCAATAGTGGTCGAGTGTGGCGCAACAGATGCACTGCCCTCACACCAGCTGCTACTACAAGGAGTAACCGTGGAGGCAGGATGACTGAAAACCCTCTCGACCACAAGGGAGATCAAGTCATCAGCATGCATGTAAATGTGATGAATGCACAACTACACACATATATCCACAACACTCTCTCTATCCAATAGAGAGTCATACACAACTGATAGTCAACCATGCTAGGACCTCCAGTCCATAGCACCCCACTATCGACAATCAACCATGCTAGGACCTCTAGTCCATAGCAACCCACTATCGACAATTAACCATGCTAGGAACTCCAGTCCGTAGCAACCCACTATCGACAATCAACCATGCTAGGACCTCCAGTTCGTCGCAACCCACTATCGACAACCCACACAACCATACATAGATACATGATCCCTAGTGGATATACAATAAGAAGGAAGATGAAACGTCCATCAAATCTACATTAAGGACATCATCCACCCACGGATGATTAATCCCGACGACACAAGTCAAGTCTACAACCATACTCAGTAATGTACATATAGTTAAACATCTATGTTGGATCGATTTGAGCGCTAGAGGGGGGGGGGTGAATAACGCAAATGAAAACTTTACGGAATCGTTCGATTAAAGAAAATGTACACAACAGAAAAGTAAATAACACACTTTATTTGTACTTGGTTCACAGCCTTCGGCTGCTAATCCAAGGCCCTAGTAGCCCGAGACCACATATGGAGGGCAATTCACTAAAACAATCTCCTCCTCGTTGGAGGTAGGAGACAACACAATACAAAAGCTCGAAAGATTAAGGTAGAGGGACACTCCCCCTCTTCTTATTACGATATAAAGCTCCGAGAAACTAAAATGAATACAATATAAGACTTGAATAAAAATTATACCGATGAGGAAAAAAAAGAAACTAAAGCTTGATCGTCGGAGTAGTAGAGCTTCACCGTAAAGATGTCGGAGAGTCGAGGCATTGCGGAGGCTATTTGGAGAGCTTTTGATGATGGAATTAGGGTGGAGAACCCCTACTTTTATAGCCTTGGAAACCCTAGACATTCAAATCTTCAACAAATGAGAGTAAGCCTCCTAGCCCTTGAGAAAAGGAGATAAACTTTGACTCTCCTCGAAGCTGATCCTTGACCAATAGTCGACTGCTACCCTTACCAGTCGACTACTAGATGGATCAGTTGACTGATGGCAGGTTTTTCAGCTGTAATAAAGAGTTAGCTCGAAAACGCAGTTAATATAAGTGAACTTGATGGTCATTTACCATCGGATCTTGACTTAGACTATCTATGGAAAGTCTTGAGTCAGATCATCGCCTAAGGGCATCCCCGTACAGAGGACATGACCTTACTTGCACTCAATCACACGAGCTTACCTCAACTTTTACCTTTGAAGCTTTGCTTCCGGTCTTCACCTGAGTTCTTTGGCTTCCTCCGAAGTCCTCCCCGTGTCGCCCGATCACCACGGTTCCCTCCGGGTGTCGCTGACCTTCAGCTTTAGCTTAGCAATTCTGCACACTTGATTCAGCTCGTGAGATAACAAAATGAGCTTAACTTTGTATCGTTTGCTATAATCAAAACTCAGATTTGACTTAGGTGTCTGCTGCACCAACAATCTCCCCCTTTTTGATCTATGGCAAACCCAGACACAAAGTTAAGTAAATGATTTGAAGTGCATTAAATGAATGACAAGCATAAGACATGAATGAGTTTGATGTGCACGAATGACAAGAATAAAATATAATGACAAGTATAAGACATGAATGAGTTTGAAGTGCATGAATGACAAGAATAAAATATAATGACAAGCATAAGACATGAATGAGTTTGAAGTGCATGAATGACAAGAATAAAATATGAGTATTCTTAAATTAGAAAGTTAAGTAGGAGTAAGAAAAACCTTTTTCAAGTGCTCCCCCTTGAGGAATCCTCCCCCTTGACCGAGGGTGAGAACTTGAAAAAGAATTTTGACTCTCCCCCTTGATGTGTGCTACTTAAAAAGAACTTAAGTAATCAAAACTACTTAATATTGGCTTTAATGTTTAAAATAGGTTTTAAGTTAAGGTACCAAAAAATGATCCCTTAACTTTGGCCTTTTCTCCCCCTTTTGCCCATAAATCGAAAAGAGTGGGGGAATTGAAAAACATAGTTCAAAAAATAAGTTTTAAGTCCAAGCATGTTCTAAATAAATTTTGAAAATAGTAATTTGAATATAAACTCATCTATTTGAATGTTCAACTCTTATTTGACTCGATTGATATGAAAGATCAATAAGTCCCGATTAGAGTTGGTTAATTTATGTAATTATACTCTGTGGTTCATGTCGATGCATTGAATCTACATCTAGAACCAGGAGTAAGGTCCTAACATCTCACATCCATCTACGTGGCTAAGTACACAAACACATTAGTCCTATGTGTTGTGAGATGTAATGACTCCTTAAATCTATAGGTGCATGATATCTAGGATACGCCCTAAACTAGTTCCATTAACACGAAACAGTAAATGATAGAGTATATCATATAATAAGAAAAATACAAGTCCTACTCTATTACACACATGACCAATTTTTGTCTAAGTAGACTAAATTCGGCTTCGGGTAGCGGCTTGATAAAAAGATCGGTAGGTTAGACTTGGATTCCACATATTCGAGTTGAATGGTTCCGTTAGGTACATGTTCTTGAATAAAGTGGTGTTTAACTTCTATATGTTTGGTCCTAGAGTGGCATATGAGATTCTTGGTTAAGTTGATTGAGCTAATATTATCTATGTGAGTTTTAATATTGTTAAAGTTTAGGTTAAAGTCTTGGAGAGGGTGATTCATCCAAAGAAGTTGAGTTACACACTCACCCATTGTGACATATTCAACTTCGGTGGTAGACAAGGCAACGCAGTGTTGCTTCCTACTGCACCAACTCACTAGACTCGAGTCAAGAAGTTGACAACAACCACTCGTGCTCTTTCTATCGAGTTTACTACTGGCATAGTCCGAGTCGGAGTAGCCGATTAGTTCAAACTCGGTAGATCTAGGGTACCAAATACCTACGCTTAGTGTGCTCTTTAGATATCTAAGAATACACTTGATTAGGGTTAGGTGAGACTCCTTGGCACAGATTTGAAACCTGGCGTACATACTTACTGCGAATAAAATGTCGGGTCGACTCGTAGTTAAGTATAGAAGACTCCCTATCGCACTCCTATAGTATTTTAGGTCGATGGGCTTTCCTTCTAAGTCCTCTCCTATGTTGACATTAATTGCCATGGGTGTATTGATGGTTTTAGCATCTTGCATTTCAAAATGTTTAATTAGTTCCCTAGTATATTTTTATTGATGTAAATATATTCCATCCTTAGTTTGTTTAATTTGTAGTCCTAGAAAGAAACTCAATTCACCTACTAAATTCATTTCAAATTCACTTTCCATAAGTGAAATGAACTCGTTCAGTAGGATCAAATTGGTTGTTCCGAAAATGATATCGTCTACGTAGATTTGGGCTATAAAAATTTCCTTACCTACGGTTTTTACGAACAAGGTCGGATCAACTAAGCCTTGACTAAACCCTTTTGACTTAAGATAAATTGAAAGCCTCTCGTACCAAGCTCGAGGAGCTTGTTTGAGTCCATAAAGAGCTTTCTTTAGTTTAAGGATATGGTCAGGTTTATCTAGGCTTTCGAATCCTGGGGGTTGATTAACGTATACCTCTTCCTTAATCAGTCCATTTAAAAATGCTGACTTGATATCCATTTGAAACAATTTAAATCCTCGATGTGTAGCGTATGCCAACAATATTCGGATGGATTCTAGTCTAGCCACGGGGGCGTATGTTTCATTGTAATCTAACCCCTCTACTTGACTAAACCCTTTCGCGACTAATCTCACTTTGTTTCAACTACTTCACCTTTGTCATCAAGTTTGTTTCGGAAAACCCACTTTGTTCCAATAATTGACTTATCTTGAGGTGGTGGTACTAATTCCCAAACTTCATTCCTAGTAAATTGAGCTAGCTCTTCTTGCATTGCAATGATCCAATAAGGATCAAGAAGAGCTTGTTCAATGGTTTTGGGTTCGATTTTTCCGCTCGACTAGGCCATTTTATTGTAGAGTTCTAGGACATGAGAATTCATGGTGGTATCCGTTTAGGTTACAGAAATCTATGAACCTATGGTTTTCAAATTCACTACCATGATCGCTTCTAAGTCTTTTAATTTTAAGGTTCTTTTTATTTTCGATTAATTTAAACAAGTTGATGAGTTGATCTAAGGTATCATTTTTGTGTTTAAGGAACCTAACCCAGGTAAACCTAGAATAGTCGTCAATGATGACTAAGCAAAATTGACTCTCATTAAGTGACTTAGCTTCATGAGAATCGAATAGATCCAAATGAATGAGCTTAAGCACACTTTTGGTTCGTTCTTGGTTAGTTAGTTGATGTTGTGTCCTAGGTTGTTTACCTTGTTGACATGCATTACAAATTTTATTATCTAAGTTATTAAGGTTAGGCAAACCTCTGACTAATCCATTCTAACTCATCTTGTGGATGAGTCTTGGGTGCGAATGACCGAGTCGTCGGTGCCACAACCAGGATTCCTCTTGCTGTGTTATAAGACACTTGGTTGAGGAGTTGGGTAAATTAATTGTGTAGATGTTGCTATTCATAGTTCCTTTAAGTATCATTTTAGAGGTTTCATTTGTTTTAATTAAGCATTTATTTTCTAAGAATATAACCTTATAGTTGTTATCACACAATTGACTTACACTAAGTAAATTATATTGAAAATCTTCAACTAATAAAACATTATAAATTGTGAAATTAGAATTTAGCTCAATATCACTTGATCCGTTGATTTTGAGCTTGTCGTTGTTTCCGAAAGCTACTGATCCTTGTCGTTTGAATCTAAGCTTCGAAAATTTAAGTTGGTCTCCGATCATATTGTTGGGATGTATACTGAAAGCCTAGCTCTTTTGTATGAACATCTTTATTTTGAAATAAGAATCACATGATCATTGTTTGAATATTTTTATGATTATGTAAAATTGTCTAATATTTTACATTGTAGATAACATGGTGCTTGGGTGTGACACAGAAGATCATGTTATCAGTCCCTTGTAGAATATAAGTAGAGGCTGACAACCAAGATGGTTTTAGACAAACCATTGGCATGGTTGTAGTGTAGCTTGGTATTGTTTTGTCTTGAACATAAAGTTACACTAGTACACTTAGGTGTATTGAGCAGGACCGACATAGAGGTGATTTAATTTGTTGCTGACTACATAATTGAATCAGACCTCGGATATTATGTTGTACATGCTCTTAATCCCGATATAATAACGGACACATGTACTTAGTATTTATTTCTTTGATTTACCAGAGGGTGAGATTTCTATGGATTAAATCAATATGCCCGGTAAGTTGGGAAATGATATTATTTACATGGTGTGCCGTTGATTATAGGAGGAAACCGTGTCCTATGTATTAGGTTGATGATGTCCCCTTGAGGAGCTCATAAGGTTCATCATGTAAACCTAACGAGTTGACTTAGTCAACATGATGATAAGGTTGAGTGGTACTACTCGAGGAGTTAGATGTTAATTAATTGATGGTGGGTAAATCAATTAATTGTGGACATTCGATATCTTAAACACGGGGAGATGGATGTACAAATAATATATGGAGCCCATATTAATTTATGGGGGTTGGTGAGGTAGTTCGATGATGATCCTCTAGTGGAATGGAACATCATTGATGGATCAAGTTTGTGTGGTTCCGATCCATCGGGTGGCCAAGACCCAACTCCTCCTCATGGTCCCTATCGTAGCCTAATATAAACCTCATAAAGTCTAGATCAAATGATGGAAAACAAATCTCTAGATCCAACGGTTGGGATTAAATCCCTAGAACCGACGGTGGAGATTAAATCTCTAGATCAAACCGGTTGGGATTAAATCCCTAGAACCGACGGTGGAGATTAAATCTCTAGATCCGACGGTTGGGATTAAATCCCTAGAACCGACGGTGGAGATTAAATCTCTAGATCCGACGGTTGGGATTAAAACCCTAGAACCAACGGTGGAGATTAAACCAAGGCCTAAACCTAACTCTATATATATATAGGCTTAAGGTGGGCGGCAAGGGTGATTGATGATGGATGGTTTAGGGGATTAGGGTTTGCTTCCTTTGGAGGCTAGGAACCCTAGTTGGTTTAGAATCTTTTGGGCGGCTAGGGTTTGGGAGAAAGGCATGGGGCGGCAACAAGTGGAAGAAGAGTTTCTTCTTCTTCCTAAGGCATGGCCGGTCCCTTCCTTCTACCCTTCTACCTTGGTTGGTCCACATTCTATTCTTCTATCCCTCTTCCATGGCAGTGCATATTTGATGGAGTTGGATGGCTTAGAAACCCTAAGGAGGAAACCCTAATTAGGGTTTGACTCCTTTTGGGTTGGGCGGCCAAGGTTTGGAAGGAGGGTAGGCGGCATCTTTTGGAAGAGTTCTTCTTCTTCCTAGGAAAGGTGGCCGGTTTAGATCTCCTCCTTCCACCATGGTTGGGCGGCAAGAAGACCTCAGGAGGAAACCCTAATTAGGGTTTGACTCCTATGGTTGGGCGGCTAGGGTATGCAAGGAAGGTGGGCGGCAACTATAGGAGAGGAGCTCTTCCTCTTCCTAGGTTGTGGCCGGCTCCTTCCTCTATTCCCTCCACCGTGGCCGGCGCCCAACATATTCCCTTTCTCCTCTTCACTCCATCTTGGCCGGCGACATTAGGAGCAAGGGTTTATCCCTAGTTCGGTTCCTTGGTTGTTTCCATTATGTTCTCTCTATTCTTGGGGCCGGCGGCATTAATCCTTTTGTGGATTGGTGGTTGGCTCAAGCAAGAAGGGAAAGAGAGTTCTTCTTTCTTTGGATTGAAGAAGATCTAGGAAGCTTCAACCTGTGGAGGATCTTCGCCCACACGAAGTCTACAAAGAGGTTAGGACATACGATAGAAGATCAAGAGGTATAAAAGTTTCACAACTTTTATTATTGTTCTTTGCATGTTCTTATTTGATATGCTAGCTTATGTTCTTTATGTTAGTATATGTTGATTATACTAGTTTACATTTACATGTATTTGTATAATCATGGACCCCGAAGATAAAACACAAAAACCGGCGATCCGTCCATCGTCTCTTCCGCGGATAACCGACTAGAAGAGCTTGGTTGCTTGAACAACTAGTTTGTTCAAGCGATCGCTCGAGTCGTTAGCACGACGACGAATTGGTTGTGCTTAGGAAACTCATCCCATCCAGATTAGTTTTCATTAGTGAAAATTTTAATCCGGGGACATGGGAGCCGATGAGCATTCCGAGGATTAGCACGATACCAACAATTGGTATCAGAGCCACGGTTTTCGGTTTTGTGTGTTTTGGATTCGGTTACTTTCATGCACATATCATATATTGAGTATGCCGGATAATAGTAGGATGTGCGTAGGCTAACTTTTTGGTTGCAGGCATAAGATCCGACTATTATGGCTATATGTGTGTATGTGGTTGTTTGTGTGTGATTGTATGTATATTATTTGAATCCTCGGGGTTGACGAGGCTAAATTAGTATTTAATTTTTGTAATTGAATACGACATTGTTTAGCCACTTTTTATTTTATTTTACTTTCGATCTAGATTTCATGTACACTCCCTCGTGGAGTATAGGATCGATGGATGTAAAATAAAATAGGTTTTATTCTCGGCTCGGATCTCCGGATGGCTCGTACATGGTGTAGGAGGAGCGGACGAGGTGGCGACACGACGGGAAGCATATTGGAGAACAATGCCATAATAGTTGGAAAAATTTTGATTTTTCCATATTTATTGCTGATTTGTTTTATATGCATGTTGTGTGTGCTTGAAAATTCCTCATTTTCAATTTACTAAGTGGGAGAGGGATATTTTAATTAATTCCCGTGGCCTCCATTACAATTTGACGTGTGATGCAACAAACTTGTGTGTCGGCTCTGAGTGCCTTCCTCCCTGAGGACGGGTTTGTTTGCGGATCACTAGGTCAAATAATGGTTATAGGAAATTATCTAGGAGCATGTGTACTTCCATAGAGGTAAGACACATAATCCAAAATAATTCTCTTAGTATCGTGTAATGGTGCACACTTAGATGCAAATAAAAGTATCCTCCCCATAGGAGTCACTGCTTTTATTTGTAGGGCCAAAGAGGAACCAACTATTAATTTTATTTGTCAAAAAGTAAGGTTGACAAGATAATAAAATTAATGGGTAAAACCTCTTCTTACAAATGTAGAATTCGTATACGTCCACACTATCGTGGCATGCGATATTCTCGGTGATTTGAGGTGTTGGTTGATTTCGGAATTTTATTGTTTTGAGGAATCAATAATATTTGAAATCTAATATAATGATCTATGTGATTCTTAGAATTTTCAAAATTGACTTTCAGTCCACTTACTATGATACTAAAGGAAATAAACTTACTGTATCCAAATAATATTGATTGGAAAAGATTTTAGATATTGTCTTATCTGCTAAGGAGTACAAGTATGCACTCTTCAAAGAGTGTCCTCAAGCCATCATTGCTCAAAAGGGTTTCTACTTCTAAGCCGAAAGGCAAGAAGAAGAAGAAACAAGGTGAAGCAAAGATGGTCGGAGGATCTCAGGGAAGAGTGAAGAAGCCGAAAGGCAAGTACTTCACTTGCAAGCAGGATGGACAATGGAAGAAGGACTGTCCCAATCCAAAATAGAACAAAGGTATATCTTTTGGACTAGTCATTGAAACATGATTAGTGGTGATATCTACCGGCACCTGGTGAGTAGATATGGGAGCCGCTAATCATGTCTGCAATAATTTGCAGGGGTTCCAGGAAACCCGATGACTAGCTAAAGGGGGATTACCATTTACTTGGGCAATGCCATGATGGTGGCGGCTTTGCAGTGGGAGAAGTTTTATTTATCTCTTGAAAATAATAAAACTTTGGTTCTGGAAAATTCCCTTTATGTACCTTTATTTAGAAAGAATTTAGTTTCAGTTTCTAAATTATTATGGATGGATATTCTATTTCTT
The DNA here is from genome assembly GCA_025175895.1 of Wurfbainia villosa. Lineage (NCBI taxonomy): Eukaryota > Viridiplantae > Streptophyta > Magnoliopsida > Zingiberales > Zingiberaceae > Wurfbainia > Wurfbainia villosa. The sequence goes on from CM045992.1 coordinate 5,059,368, forward strand.
TTAATGACAGACCTATTATAAAAAGGAATAGGGAGAATATCTATTCAGGTACATTGAAAGGAAATTTGAACCAAAACCTCCCACGATGCAAATTAAAGTTAATAACTCATCTTCTAATTCCAATAAGAGAAAAGAACCTTCGAAGATGAACCAAAGATATCTTTGGCTTCTTAGGCTTGGTCACATTAACCTAAGCAGAATTCAAAGGTTGATAGCTGATGGACCTTTGGGTTCATTAGTGGTGGAGGATCTCCCAACCTACGAATCTTGCTTAGAGGGTAAGATGACCAAGAGGCCTTATTAAGGCCAAGGGGTATAGAGCCAAAGATGTGTTAGAAATGGTTCATTCTGATTTGTGTGGTCCTATGGCTATCTAGGCAAGAGGTAATCTTGAATATTTCGTCTCTTTTGTAGATGATTATTCAAGATGTGGATGACACTACGATCTGATCGTGGTGGTGACAACCTCTTGGGAGAATTTAGGAACTACTTATCATAGGTTGGGATTCAATCCCAATTGACTGCACCAGGCACTCCCCAGCAGAACGGTGTAGCAGAGCGAAGGAATAGAGCTCTTATGGAGATGGTTAGATCGATGATGAGTTATTCTGACTTGTTTTATAGTCCTAGAGATCAAAGGGTGATCGTTAATACGAATGCCAGATTTTTAGAGGAAGACTATGTGATAAGCCACAAGCCCAAGGGTAAAATTGTTCTGGAGGAGTTAAAAGGGAAGTCACTTCTTTAGTACCACCGGTACAAGAGGATATACCACATGTCACTGCACCGCGTGTCACTGAGGATACGCAGATGATACCTCGTCATAGTGGGAGGGTTGTTAGACAACCTTATTGATTCATGTTCTTGGGTGAATCTTCTGATTTGGTCCCTAGCAAACATGAACCTGATCCCTAGACATACGACGAGGCAATCCAAGATATAGATACAACATCTTGGCAAAGTGCAATGAATATTGAGATTGAATCCATGGATTCAAGTCAGGTCTGGGAGCTCTTATGCATAGCAGCTCATATGGATTATGAGGTGTGGCAGATGGATGTCAAGACAGCTTTCCTTAATGGAAGTCTTGAGGAAAACATCTATATGGAGCAACCAGAGGGATTCATTGCTAAGGGCAAAGAGCGTATTGTATGTAAGCCTAATCGGTCCGTTTATGGATTGAAGAAAGCTTCGAGGTCTTGGAACATCCGCTTTGATGAGGTAAATCCAGACTTATGGATTTATTCAAAGTCCGGATGAGTCTTGTGTATACAAGAGATGTGACGGAAACGTAGTGGTATTTCTTGTACTATACATAGATGACATTTTGGTAGTTGGCAACAATATTAGAGTGTTATCAGACGTAAGGGTATGGTTGTCCAAACAGTTTTGAAGGACTTGGGAGAAGTGGGACACATCCTTGGGATCAAGGTTAGTGTGCTAATCCCAAGCTTCATACATAGACACAATCTTGATCGTTTTAGCATGCAGAACTCCAAGAAAGGTTTTCTACCTTTTTGGCATGGAGTACCTTTATCTAAAGAGATGTGTCCCAACATCAAAGGAGATAGAGGAAATGAAGGCAGTTCCTTATGCTTCGGCAGTAGGAAGCCTCATGTATGCTATGTACGAGACAAGATGTCTGCTTTGCCGTGGGCATGGTTAGTAGATATCAGAGTAATCCAGGACAGGGACATTGGACTGCGATAAAAGCATATATTGTAGTGCCTGAGAAGGACTAGGGATTACATGCTAGTTTACCGGACAGACCAATTACTCCCTGTGGGTTGCATGGATTGCGATTTCCAATCAGATAGGGATAACAGTAAGTCTACCTCAGGTTTTGTGTTTACTTTAGGAGGTGGAGCCATTGTATGGAGGAGTGCCCAGCAGAAATGCGTGGCGGACTCCACCATGGAAGCTGAGTATGTGGCAGCCTATGAGGCAGCTAAAGAAGCTGTGTGACTCAGGAACTTCCTGATGGATTTGGATGTGATTCCTGGTTTGCCCAGAACTATCACAATTAATTGTGATAATAATGGTGCAGTTGCAAACTCGAAGGAACCACGAGCCCATAAGGCTAGTAAACACATAGAGTGCAAGTACCACCTGATACGAGAAATCGTAAAGGAGGTAGAAGTTGCTGTCGCCTAGATTGCATCAGAGGATGACTTGGTAGACCCTTTCACTAAGGCCCTTCTAGCGAAAGCTTTGATAGGCATGTGGAGGGAAGGGGAATCAGATGTATGGTAGTATGATGACAGCATAGTCTTTTAGTATAAGTGGGAGATTGTTGGGATGTATACTGAAAGCCTAACTCTTTTGTATGAACATCTTTATTTTGAAATAAGAATCACATGATCATTGTTTGCATATTTTTATGATTATGCAAAATTGTCTAATATTTTACATTGTAGATAACATGGTGCTTGGGTGTGGCATAGAAGATCATGTTATCAGTCCCTTGTAGAATATAAGTAGAGGCTCACAACCAAGATGGTTTTGGATAAACCATTGGCATGGTTGTAGTGTAGCTTGGTATTGTTTTGTCTTGAACATAAAGTTACACTAGTACACTTAGGTGTATTGAGCAGGACCGACATAGAGGTGATTCAATTTGTTGCTGACTACATAATTGAATCGGACCTCGGATATTATGTTGTACATGCTCTTAATCCCGATATAATAACGGACACATGTATTTAGTATTTATTTCTTTGATTTACCAGAGGGTGAGATTTCTATGGATTAAATCAATATGCCCGGTAAGTTGGGAAATGATATTATTTACATGGTGTGCTGTTGATTATAGGAGGAAACCGTGTCTTATGTATTAGGTTGATGATGTCCCCTTGAAGAGCTCATAAGGTTCATCATGTAAACCCTGCAGGTTGACTTAGTCAACATGATGATAAGGTTGAGTGGTACTACTCGAGGAGTTAGATGTTAATTAATTGATGGTCAGTAAATCAATTAATTGACGGACATTCGATATCTTAAACACAGGGAGATGGATGTACAAATAATGGAGCCCATATTAATTTATGGGGGTTGGTGAGGTAGTTCGATGATGATCCTCTAGTGGAATGGAACATTATTGATGGATCAAGTTTGTGTGGTTCCGATCCATCGGGTGGCCAAGACCCAACTCCTCCTCATGGTCCCTATCGTAGCCTAATATAAACCTCATAAAGTCTAGATCAAATGATGGAAAACAAATCTCTAGATCCAACGGTTGGGATTAAATCCCTAGAACCGACGGTGGAGATTAAATCTCTAGATCCGACGGTTGGGATTAAAACCCTAGAACCGACGGTTGAGATTAAATCTCTAGATCCGATGGTTAGGATTAAAACCCTAGAACCGACGGTTGAGATTAAATCTCTAGATCCGACGGTTGGGATTAAAACCCTAGAACCAACGGTGGAGATTAAACCAAGGCCTAAACCTAACTCTATATATATATAGGCTTAAGGTGGGCGGCAAAGGTGATTGATGATGGATGGTTTAGGGGATTAGGGTTTGCTTCCTTTGGAGGCTAGGAACCCTAGTTGGTTTAGAATCTTTTGGGCGGCTAGGGTTTGGGAGAAAGGTATGGGCACAACAAGTGGAAGAAGAGTTTCTTCTTCTTCCTAAGGCATGGCAGTCCTTCCTTCTACCCTTCTACCTTGGTTGGTCCACATTCTATTCTTCTATCCCCTCTTCCATGGCCGACGCATAGTTGATGGAGTTGGATGGCTTGGGCGGCAAGAAACCCTAAGGAGGAAACCCTAATTAGGGTTTGGCTCCTTTTGGGTTGGGCGGCCAAGGTTTGGAAGGAGGGTAGGCGGCATCTTTTGGAAGAGTTCTTCTTCTTCCTAGGAAAGGTGGCCGGTTTAGATCTCCTCCTTCCACCTTGGTTGGGCAGCAAGAAGACCTAAGGAGGAAACCCTAATTAGGGTTTGGCTCCTATGGTTGGGCGGCTAGGGTATGCAAGGAAGGTGGGCGGCAACTATAGGAGAGGAGATCTTCCTCTTCCTAGGTTGTGGCCGGCTCCTTCCTCTATTCCCTCCACCGTGGCCGGCGCCCAACATATTCCCTTTCTCCTCTTCACTCCATCTTGGCCGGCGGCATTAGGAGCAAGGGTTTGTCCCTAGTTCGGTTCCTTGGTTGTTTCCATTATGTTCTCTCTATTCTTGGGGCCGGCGGCATCAATCCTTTTGTGGATTGGTGGTTGGCTCAAGCAAGAAGGGAAAGAGAGTTCTTCTTTCTTTGGATTGAATAAGATCTAGGAAGCTTCAACTTGTGGAGGATCTTCGCCCACACGAAGTCTACAAGGAGGTTAGGACATACGATAGAAGATCAAGAGGTATAAAAGTTTCACAACTTTTATTATTGTTCTTTGCATGTTCTTATTTGATATGCTAGCTTATGTTCTTTATGTTAGTATATGTTGATTATACTAGTTTACATTTGCATGTATTTGTATAATCATGGACCCCGAAGATAAAAAACAAAAATCGGCGATCCGTCCGTCGTCTCTTCCGCGGCTAACCGACTAGAAGAGTTTGGTTGCTTGAACAACTAGTTTGTTCAAGAGATCGCTCGAGTCGTTAGCACGACGATGAATTGGTTGTGCTTAGGAAACTCATCCCATCCGGATTAGTTTTCATTAGTGAAAATTTTAATCCGGGGACATGGGAGCCGATGAGCATTCCGAGGATTAGCACGATGCCAACACATATGTCGGGAGCACCCACTGTCCAACATCTATTGATCCTACACACAAGATAGTTGGATCAGATATCGGAATTTATGGGTTGGTTGAAAATTATTAGTCCTAGATCATCTCACCCATTTCTACATGATCAAACACGTTATCCTTATGTGTTCTTGTGAGATGACTTCAATTTTACTTGATTAATTTTAATGAATTGAGACTAGTCAACCTTGGATTAGATTCGGATTTAACCCTAAGCTCACCAAGTCATCTTTTCAAGAAATTGGCTTCCAGGTCATGGTGAGGTATAGAGGCCTTCTTTGATCGGAACAACAACCACTTCCTTAGATAAAGCCAAATTTGAGAAAGTAATAACTTGATTCACCTAAGATCACTTCCTGGTCTAACTAGTTAAGGATACGGCGAGGTAGCTTCAGCTAGTTCCACTTAGTCGAGTGCACTGAGCTAGATACGCCTTATTTAACTCGGACACACAAGACTTCGCTTTCCTAACGTACTATCATCTCGCCACATCCTAGTACTATGTTGTCAAGTATTGACTAGTTATTGGTCCTATCTAACCATTCTAAAAGAAATAAAAAAACTAAGCATACAAAGTCTAATTAATAGCACAAACAAATTTTGTACTAGCTTCCTCTGGACCATTGAATCAATTTGGTCTTTCTACATAGTGGATTTGGTCCTTGGGAACCCAGTACTTGTTGTTGGTGCAATCGGCCCAGGTCACGATTGACCAAACTCGAGTTTGACTCGAGCGATGTTTTGATGTTCGACAAAAACATATGACAATGTGATTGTCATAGTAAAGTCCAAGTCATGGGTACTTGGCATGGAAAGTCCAAGTGGGGCACTTGGCATTGGGAAAGTCCAAGTCTTGAGTACTTGGCATGTAAAGTCCAAGCATGGGTCTTGGCAAGGGAAAGTCTAACATGGGTTGGCAAGGAAAGTCCAAGCATGGGTCTTGGCAAAGGAAAGTCCAAGCATGGGTCTTGGCATGGAAAGTCCAACATGGGTTGGCAATTGGAAAGTCCAAGCAGGAGTCTTGGCGGCATAAGTCCAATGGTTGGCGGCGTAAAGTTCAAGCGGGAGTCTTGGCAGCGTAAGCCCAATGTGCTTTGGTGGTGTAGACCACATTAGCATGACAATAGCTAATGGAAGCATCTGAAGGCTAGCGTATGAATGAACAAGTCATGGATGACTTGGAGGGATTTGATAGACGTGAGGCTGATGGAGGTGGCTAGAAGGTTTAGGTCTAGGCTAAGGGTGGTCTAGCAAGTATGGGGGCACCATACTTGGGTTAAAACATCATGTTTGAGGTATATCAGTCGGCTGGGACTATGGTCAGTCGACTGATGGGAGTCAACTAGGGTTTGACTGTGAGAAGTGGCCTGACAATCGACTGATCTGGAGATCATTCGATTGATGGTCGGGATTTCGAGCACAGTAGGCTCTCCAATCGAGTGATCGACCCAAACACTCGACTGATTGAGTCATCAGTCGACTGATGGATATGATCAGTCGACTGATGCTTCGACCTCGAGCACAATAGGCTCTCCAGTCAAGTGATCGACTCGAACACTTGACTGATTGAGCCATCAGTCGACTGATGGTCTATCAGTTGAAACTTATCCAATGTGGCACAAACCGTTGTCTCACAACGGTGATCGATGGTCCGATCGATCATTGCTAAGCGAATCTGAGGTTATAAAAGCGAGGTTTTTGCTATGGTTCTCTTGGGCGATTTGAAGGGGAATAGTTGGTGTTTTCCAGTCCTTCAAGGCTAGTCGAAGGCAATCAAAGATCAAGCAACCAAAAGCTCTTTGTAAAGTATTTTCCTTTACTCGTATTGTTTTTTATGTTTATAGTTGCTTGTATTCATTGTATTACTTAGTGCAATCTTTGTACGAGGTTTCTCCACCTCCGACTTGTTGTCGAGAAGGAGTTTATTGTGTAGTGGTGTTATTCGCATTGCTAGAGCTCGTTTGAGCTCTATCCATGGAGTAGGAACCATTCGGTTTCGAACCATGTTATATCGTGTTGTCTATTGTGTTTGTGTGTATTTGTTATTGCTTTATTTTTGCTGCACACTAATCAATTTGTAGCAAGCACGAAACGACTTCCATCGATGGCGAATTACTATTCACCTCCCCTCTAGCGGTCACGAATGTTCCTATAATTGGTATCAGAGCGGGTCGCTCTTCACCGACTTCACATCCGAGGGAGCAAGCTAGAGGGAAGATGGAATTCAAAGAAAGACTAGGTCAGGACATCAACACACCACCACCCTATAAGGACTATGGATTTGAAGGCTTCAACTCATGAAAAATAGGAATTGAGAACTTCCTAATGATGGTGGATATCAAGCTTTGGTCCGCCTTGATAGAAGGTTGCGATTTTCCAAGAGGCAAAAAGGTGGAATCCTCAAGGTTGAAAAGTGGACCAAGGAACAACTCAAAGAGTTCAAGACAAATATTAAGGTAATCAAAATGTTGAGTGATTTAATTCCTAATAATGTCTTGTCCAAGTTAGGTGAGTACAAGGATGCCAAGGAGCTTTGGAGCGAATTGGTAAAATATCATGAAAATCCATCATCGATCCAAGAAGAAGAAGAAGAAGAAGAAGAGTGCTCATCCTCTCAAGCTCAAGAAGAAGCAAGCACATATTCATCCCAAGAGCTTGAGGATTCAGAGGTTGATAGGGAATTAACATCTAGATCCGAAGAGGAAGAAGAAATGGAAAAAGCCTCCACTTCAAGGTTTGAGGGGGAGGAGAGACCATCCACTTTGGAGCATCAAGAAGAAGCTTTTACTTCCGATCAAGGAGAAGAGGAAGCTCAAAATTCGGCCACCATTGACCTAGGTAACTCGAGCAATTTAGTTAATAGTAAAAATCATATAATTTGCTTTGAGTGTAGGGAAAATGGACACTATAAGAGTAAGTGTCCTAAAAGGGTCAAGAAGTCTCAACTGGCTCCAAAGGTCAAGAATGTCGGTGCCCCCACAATTAAAAGCAAGGAGCATGTGATTTGCTTCAAGTGCAATCAATGGAGCCATTACCGAAGTCAATATCCCAAGGGCAAGAAAAAGACCCAAGAAGAAGCTACATATGTAGGGGGAGCCTCTAAGGCAAATCCTAAGGTATATTTTAATGCACCTTCTTTAAGTTATAGGCAAAAGCATGCTAGAAATAATGTTATCAATCTTGCTATTTATCATAAAGAGCATGATAGAAATAAATTTTATTGTCTAGGTGCAAAATCATATCATGTTTCAAATAAGGAGAAATTTGAGACTGATGTCCCTAGAAAAACCTTACCTAGAGATTCTATTAAGAAAATAGAAGACCATCTAGGTTTTAATCCAAAAAACCATAGACATATGCCTAGGAAGTCTCATGTTCAAAGAATAGATGTAAAATTGGACAATTAGAGTTAGAAAATTAAGCCTTGAGGTCAAGGCTTGAGAAACTTGAAAAAATCCTTAGGAATATGAAAAATCAAATGCAAGGGTCAAATAGTCAAAGCCTAGGGTCTAGGGGTCAAAGTCAAAGACCTAGGAAATAAGAACCATCCAAGGGTAAGCTTAAGCCCAAAAAGACCTATCGCAATATTCCATTCGATTATGAAACTCAAGTTAGGTCTAGGAAAGCCAAGGTCAATAGGAAAGTCATCCCTAAGGGTAACCAAGGTAAGTGCCTAGTGGCTAGGGTTTCGAAGAAACCTAGGGAGGCCACTAAGAAGGTTACAAGGGGAGTTGCCCCTAGAGTTAACCTAGGTAAGACCCAAATGACCAAGGCTACCAAGCTTTTAGGGTCATTAGGAGGGTATCTAGGGAAGCTATCCCTAGCGAATACCTAGTAAACCCAAGGAGCTCCAATAGGTATTGGGTTTCTAGGAGCATGATCGATTCACGCTAGATGGGTTTAGGTGTGCCAACCTTGAATGGATGGGTAGTTAACCTAACCATGGTAAAGGTGACACTTTAGGTCATTTTCAAGGTTATGGATACCTTGGAAATAAGTTTGAATTATAATCCTAAAAGATTTTAAGATGTGTCAATATATTTTTGGGACTATGAAAAATCAATCAAATTGACACAAATTAGGTTTAGAGGTCATAGTGTGTCATTTTGGGTTTTTGGCACACTTGGGAGATAATTGATAATATGACAAAATGGATTTAATAATAACAAATGGCAATTAATGCTAAAATTTAAGTATTATATACCTTATATTTTATTGTCCATGCTTGATTTTCCATATAATATGTCATGACATCATATCTACTTTTGATCATATATATGTCATGATATTACTTAGGATTAAGGTTTTATGTCATGTATGCTTAGACTTTATTTTATGTCATGACATCATGATCATTGACCATGTTTATTTATGTTATCTCTTATGTCATGATCATTCATGCATTAATAAAATTGATTCAAGGACAATTGACATGACTTGAAGTCCCATATATAAGGGAATCAAGTAGGGTTGCCTTAGAAAATGTATGAAATCCTAGATTAGGAGAACAAAACCCACATCTCACAATCACATTGACTTGTATGTGTTTTATACACCCTAGATACATGTGAGATGCTAGGATATGAGTTAAATTCAAGGTTTATAATTTTTGCATCTAGATGAACTAAAAACTCATCTTATGTTATTGATGGATCATTGGGAAAGCTTATGTTCAAGCCATGTACATTGAGCCCAAGGAACATGATCCAATATAAGGTTTTAAAAACATTTTAAAATCATTTTGAAAAACCTTGGTAAAGTCTATCTTTTGGTAGCAATCACCATTGATGAAGTTGATACAAAGTGAACTAAAACATTGAAGTTTTTCTTCACTTTTGAACTTTGTGTCAATTTCGCTATTTTATGGGTAAAATATATTTCAAACATTTTTCACCCATTGTATGTGTTATAAGCATTGTACTTATAAATTTTCATGATTTTTTGAATTACGTATAATTACTTATGCTTTTTGCAATTTCGATTCTGATAATTGAAAATCGAAATTTTCAGTTATCAGTCGACTGTCGCTTGATGGCAGTCGACTGATGCATGGGTAGTCGACTGGTGACTGTAAGAGTCAACTGCCAGGCCTGATTTCGGGTAAACAAGATTTGTTTAGTCTGATTTCAGCTATGTTAGGGTTCCCTAACTGCTCCTAACCCTAGGATATGCTTTGGAAAGCATTAGAAAGAGTGAAAATCTATTGGATATGGATTAAAAGAGTTGTTAGGGTGCGTATCAATTTTAAGGTGTTGGAAAGTTCAATGTTGAACTTTGAACCTTATTTTTGATAGTTTAGTGTCTCTATTAGCTGAGGGACTTCCCAAGGATATTGTTGGTGCAATGGTCAAGGGGGAGCAAACCTTTAGGGGAAGGTATCCATCATGGGATGATGGATGTATTTTTCCTCATGAGGGGGAGAAATGGGAATTTGAGATATCCAATTTAGAAATTGAGAGGGTTTGTAGGATTGTCTCTCTTGAGTGATATGAGACTTATTACTAGGAAGATTGTAGGCATCCTAGATGTTTTTGAACCAAGGGGGAGATTGTAAGATCTCATTGAAATATTGACCTCCTTGGGGAGAACCTTTTTGATGTTAGTCAAAAAGGGGGAGAATTTATGGGATTACCAATTTGAGAAAATTGATAAAGAGTTTTTGAGTTAGGTGGCCTAACTCAATGGTGTTTGTGGTTTTTGTCAAACATCAAAAAGGGGAAGATTGTTGGTGCAATTGGCCCAGGTCACGATTGACCAAACTCGAGTTTGACTCGAGCGATGTTTTGATGTTCGACAAAAACATATGACAATGTGATTGTCATGGTAAAGTCCAAGTCATGGGTACTTGGCATGGAAAGTCCAAGTGAGACAGTTGGCATTGGGAAAGTCTAAGTCTTGAGTACTTGACATGTAAAGTCCAAGCATGGGTCTTGGCAAGGGAAAGTCCAACATGGGTTGACAAAGAAAGTCCAAGTATGGGTCTTGGCAAAGGAAAGTCCAAGCATGGGTCTTGGTATGGAAAGTCTAACATGGGTTGGCAATTAGAAAGTCCAAGGGGAATATTAGCGGCGTAAAGTCCAAGCAAGAATTTTGGTGGCATAACTCCAATGGTTGGCGGCGTAAAGTCCAAGCGAGAGTCTTGGCAGCGTAAACCCAATGTGCTTTGGCGGTGTAGACTACATTAGCATGACAATAGCTTATGGAAGCACCTGAAGGCTAGCGTACGAATGAACAAGTCATGGATGACTTGGAGGGATCCGATAGACGTGAGGCTGATGGAGGTGGCTAGAAGGCTTAGGTCTAGGCTAAGGGTGGTCTAGCAAGTATGGGGGCACCATACTTGGGTTAAAACCTCATGTTTGAGATGTATCAGTCGATTGATGAGAGTAAACTAGGGTTTGACTATGGGAAGTGGCCTGACAGTCGACTGATAGCCTTAGCAGTCGACTGATCTAGAGATCAGTCGATTGATGGTCGGGATTTCAAGTATAGTAGGATCTCCATTCGAGTGATCGACCCGAACACTCGACTGATTGAGCCATCAGTCGACTGATGGGTATGATCAGTCGACTGATGCTTCAGCCACAAGCATAGTAGGCTCTCCAGTCGAGTGATTGGCACGAACACTTGACTGATTGAGCCATCAGTTGACTGATGGGCATGATCAGTCGACTGATGGGCATGATCAGTCGACTGATGGTCTATCCGTTGAAACTTATCCAACGTGGCACATGCCGTTGTCTCACAACGGCTACAGGAGTAGTCTGAATGCAGGTTATAAAAGCAACTCGTGAAGGAAGTTTTTGCTATGGTTCTCTTGGGTGATTTGAAGGGGAATAGTTGGTGCTTTCCAGTCCTTCAAGGCAAGTCCAAGGTAATCAAAGATCAAGCAATTAAAAGCTCTTTGTAAAGTGTTTTCCTTTACTTGTATTACATTTCATGTTTATAGTTGCTTGTATTCATTGTTTACTTAGTGTAATCTTTGTATGAGGTTTCTCCACCTCCGACTTGTTGTCGAGAAGGAGTTTATTGTGTAGTAGTGTTGTTCGCATCGCTAGAGCTTGTTTGAGCTCAATCCGTGGAGTAGGAACCATTCAGTTCCGAACCACATTATATCGTGTTATCTATTGTGCTTATGTGTATTTGTTATTGCTTTATTTCCATTGTGCACTAATCAATTTGTAGCAAGCACGAAACGACTTCCATCGACGGTAAATCGGTATTCACCCCCCTCTAACGGTCACGAACGTTCCTACACTTGTTAAATCCTAATTTAGAAATCAAAACGGTCTTAGGGACCCACGCTTTGACATGTTTTTTATTTCGACTTACAATTGACATATATGACTTATTAGTTGTATTTGAGCTAAACCTAAGCCCGACCTTATTATACACGACCCTTTGTCATCCAAGTAAAAGGTCAAGTCCCTTGCATCTCAAAGTAAATCTTTCCAACGTATGCCTAAGGTCTTCGACTTGACTTTTCAAAAGTGAGTTCTCAACTTCGAGCTTTTCAACTCGAGTTGAGTCCTCCTTTTGAACTTGACTAATTGAAGAGGTTAGGAAGACCTCATGTTTAGGGAGTTTAACCTCCTCAACTAAGGTCTCGACCTTGGAATCAGACTTAACTAATTTTCTAGTTAAGAATTTAATTTCATTATATAATGTGCTAAGTAAATATCGACTTACCTTAAGTGATCCTTTTGAACCGGATGCAGATCCGTGGCTTGTCTTGAATAGCGACTCGTCGTCGGATCCGGACTTGGACTCTTCCTCGAGTTAGGATCTTGTTCAGGCTCGGTCGTCTTGGCCATGAATACGAGGTTGTCCTCCTCTGACGATTCTTCCCAAGTAGCGTTAAGCGCTTTCTTGGACTTGGGTGCTTTGTTCTTGAGTTTCGGACACTTCGACTTGATGTGTCCAAACCTGTTACATTCAAAACATCTAAAATTAGAATTGGATTTAGATTTACCTTGATTAACAGGTTGTCTTCGGATCTTGATCATCTTCCGAACTAGATTTACTTGTTTGGTTTCCATCTCGGGGTCTACCTCTGACTCGTACTCGTCGTCTTCCTTGGGGGGTGGTTTGTTTGCGGGCTTCTTCTTCGAACATGCAAGTAAGGCAATACCTTTCTTGGGAACCGAATTAGACTATTCATGGAGTTTAAATTCAAAAAATAATTCATCTAGTCTAATTTTTGAAAGATTCCTAGAAACTTTGTTGGCATCGACCATGGATGCCCACAGGGTAGTCCTAGGGAAAGCATTTAAAGCATACTTTATAAGATCTCGATTTTCAACCTTTTGTCCGATGGCGTGCAAGATATTGATAATATCTTGAATGCGAGCGTATAGTTGTGTTGCCGTCTCGTGTTCCTGCATTGTTAAGTTATACAATTTATTGAATAAAAGGTCTCATTTACAAACCTTTGCATCATCGGTTCCTTCGTGTAACTCAACGAGTTTAGTCCACAAATCCTTCGCACTTATGAAGGTGGTCGACGTGGTTGAGCTCCTCCTTGGACAAACCGTATTGAAGAATTTGGGTAGCCTTGGCGTTGGCTTTCACTTGTCTTTTCATGGTGTTAGTCCATTGATCGTAATCCAACGATTCACCCACTTCATTAGTAGAAAGTGTGAATCCGGTTTGGATTACGATCAACATCTCGATTTGGGTTTTAAGAAAGTATTCCATCCGACCCTTCCAGTAACGAAAGTCATCTCCATTGTAAAATGGAGGTCAGACGGTGCTAAACCCTTCGAGTTGGGCAATTGAAAAAGACAAAAAGACAACAGAAAAAGAGCATCTCGCAAAAGCAAAAACAAGCAAATGTACTAAGACTTTCATCTTGGATTAGTAGTGTGGGAGAACGAAATCAAACGAAATGAAAAAAGTCATAAAACAAAAATAAACAAAAGAAATTTGTAAAAATTGCTAGATTGGTGGTTTTACCAAATCGTAGCGCCCCTAGCTCTGATACCAATTGTTGGATCGATTTAAGTGCTAGAGGGGGGGGGGGGTGAATAGCGCAAAGAGACTTTTCTTTTTCGTTCGATTAAGACACAAGTATGGAGAGTAAAGCACAGTGGAATGTAAGTACACAAAAAGATTTTTTATTTGGTTCACAGCCTTTTGGATGCTAATCCAAGGCCCTAACGGTCCTAGACCATGTACGGAGGGCAATCAATTAAAATGCTCTTCCTCGTTAGAGGTAGGAGTAAGCAAGTACAAGGAATGATTAAAAAGCTTGAGGTAGAGGGACACTCCCCCTCTCCTCATAATGATTAAAGCTTCAATAAAAATAAATATTACAATAATGAAATATTCTTAAATGAAAGCTTTTACCGATGACTTAAGAATTGGTGCTTGAGCTTGAGTTGTCGTTTTAGCAGCGCTTTGTCATCGTAGGATCGTCGTGGAAGAGCGGCATTGCGGGATTACTTTGGAGCACTTAGAATGATGAAAATGGTGTGGAGAACCCCTTCTTTTATAGCCATGAGAAACCCTAATCGTTGAGATGAAGCCTTATCTCCAAAAGCCACCTCACTCTAAGATAAGGGGATGAGGTTTTGACTCTCCTCGAAGCTGTAATTTGAACATCAATCAACTGATCAACTCTAGCAGTCGACTGATGGAGGCAACAGTCGATTGCCAACAGCTAGCAGTCGACTGTTGCTAAGGGTTTCCAGCTACAATGAATAGTTAGCCCAAAAATGCAGTTAATATAAGTAAATTTGATGGTCATTTACCATTTGATCTCGACTTAGACCTTCCATGGGATGTCTTAGTCGGATCATCGCCTAAGGACATTTCCGTATAGAGGACACAACCTTACTTATGCTCACTCACATGAGCTTACCTCAACCTTTGAAGCTTCGCTTCTGATCTCCACATGATTTCTTCGACTCCCTCTGAAGTCCTCCCGGTGTCGCCCAACTACCACGGTTCCCTCCGGGTGTCGCTGACCTTCAGCTTAGCTTAGCATTCCTGCATACTTTATTCAGCTCGTGAGATAATAATATGAGCTTAACTTTGTGTATTTTGCTATAATCAAAACTCAGGTTCGACTTAGGTGCCTATTGCACCAACAATTAGAAGGGTGAAAATCCATTGGATATGGATTAGGAGATTTGTTTAGGGTAATGTATCAAATTTTAAGGTGTGTAAAAGTTCAAGTTTGAACTTTTTCCCTTATTTTTGATGGTTTAGTATTCCTATAGGCTTAGAGACTCTCCAAGGACATTGTTAGTGCAATGGTTAAGGGGGAGCAAGCCTTTAGGGGGAGGTTATCCATCATGGGATGATGGATGTGTATTTCTCAAAGGGAGAGACATGGAGGGTTTTAGAAGTCCTCATTGTACTCACCAAAGGGGGAGAATTGGAGAAGTGAGGATTGCCTATCATTTAGTGAATATGACTTATCACTAGGAAGAATGAAGGCATCCTAGATGTTTTTGGACCAAGAGGGAGATTGTAAGATCTCATTGGTATATGAGATATTGATACCCTTGGGGAGTCTTTTCGATGTATGCCAAAGGAAGAGAAGTGAGGTTTAAGTTAGGTAAACTTTCACTATGCCTCGACATTGGATGTGTTTAAGTTTAGGTTATTGTTAGCCTAACTTAAATGTATTGTCAAACATCAAAAAGGGGGAGATTATCGGTGCAATCGACCTAGGTCACGATTGACTGATCTCGAGTAGTATTTTGATGTTTGACAATGGGTTGACTATATGGTTGACATAGGGTTGACCATATGATGGAGAAGTCCAAGTGGGATGCTTGACATTAAAAAATCCAAGTCTTGGGTACTTAGTATGGAAAGTCCAAGTCTTGGGTACTTGGCATGGAAAGTCCAAGTCTTGAGTACTTGACATGGAAAGTTCAAGCATGGGTCTTAGCAATGGTAAAGTCCAAGCATGGGTACTTGTCATGGAAAGTCCAAGCATGGGTCTTGGCAATGGAAGTCCAAGCATGGGTCTTGGTAATTGGAAAGTCCAAGCATGTGTCTTAGCATTTGGAAAGTCCAAGGGTGCGATATTAGCGCGTAAAGTCCAAGCGGCAGTCTTGGCGACATAAGTTCAATGTTTGGTGGCGTAAAGTCCAAGCGTGTGTCTTGGAAGCATAAGCCGAAATATACCTTGGCAGTATAGACCCGGTTAGCATGACAATAGTCAATGAAAGTACATGAAGGCTAATGTATGGATGAACAAGTCATGGATGACTTGGAGGGATCCGATAGGCGTGAGGCTGATGGAGGTGGCTAGAAGGCTTAGGTCTAGACTAAGAGTGTTCTAGCAAATATGAGGGGATCATATTTGGGGTAAACCTCATGTTTGAGGTTTAGCAGCCGACTGGGGTTATGGACCAGCCGACTAGTCAAGTATTTTGAGACTTGGTAGCCGAGTCGACTCTGAGCAGTTGACTGAGATTATGACCAGTCGACTGGTCAGGAGTCGAATGACACTTGACTATGGCCGCGTGGCCTTGGCAGTCGACAACCAGCTTTGGGCAATCGACTAGCCTTGAGGGGCAGTCGACTGTTGTTTGCAGCCACGAGTATAGAAAGCTCGGCAGTCGACTAAGGGGTTGGCAGTCAACTAATGATAATGGCAATCGACTGCTAGTGTATCCATTGGTTAGAATGCCAACAAGGATTAAGTCCATTGTGAGATAACAACACTGTAGGCAGTCGATTGGGGCCTGTTGGTAGTCGACTATCAGGCATGAAATCGACCCGATGTAGGTCATAAAAGGAGTAGTTCATGGAGGATTTCGGCCATGGTTTCTTGAGCGGTTCCTTGGGCGATTTGAGACAAAGTGTCGGTGCATTTCAAGGTCCTTCAAGCATATCTAAGCAACCAACAAGTAAAGCATTCAAAGCAATTGTTTTTAAAAGCTTCCTTTACTTGTATTTCATTATTGTATTTGTATTTGCTTGTACTTCCTTCTTATTGTTGTAAGAATCATTGTAAGAGGTTTCTCTACCTATGGTGTGTCACCGAGAAGGAGAGATTTGATAGTGGTGGTGTGCATCACTAGAGCTCACGCCATGGAGTAGGAACCCTAGGTTCTGAACCGCGTATATCCTTGTGTATTGTGAGTGTTTATCTTTGTTTTGAGTTTATGCTTTATTATTTCTGCTGCGCATACTAATGAATTATAGAGACAAGCACGATCGAATTTTAAGCGATGCAAAACGCTATTCATTCCCCTCCCTTCCCCTCTAGCGACCATCGATTCCCCTATAGTATGAAGAGATCATACTTGGGTCAAACCTCATGTTTGAGATTTAATAGTCAGCCGGAGGTTTTGCCCAGTCAACTGGCTGACTCCTACTGTGGGGCTCAATTTTCAGCCTAGGTGCTTGGCAGTCAATTGGTGGTTTAGCCCAGTCGACTGGTCTAGTAGGAAGCCAACTCTCGCTGTGGGGATCATATTTCAAATTGGGTGCTCGACACTGTGCGGCTCGGGAATGAGGCATGATGTTCGATAGTCGACAGACAAGAAGGGGAGAATCCTCAACCGGGGCAAGTGGATCGAAGATCAAGTGTTGAGATCCAATGCTTCTAACGAAATTCTATGTAAGTTAGGAAAATATAAGGATACTAGGGAATTATGAAGCAAGCTTGCTAAGCTCCACGAAGAACCTACCTCAACTCAAAATGAAGATGATGATGAGTTCAAGGAAGAAGAATGCTCATAATCTCAAGACCTTGAAGATTAGGAAGTCGAGAGGTGTTCGATATTCGGAATAGAAGAGGTCATAGAAGTATTCACCTCTAGGATTGAGGAGGAGAGGTCATTAATATCGGATCAAGAGGAGCCATCTACATATGGAAATGATAAAGAATTCGACTACAGTTCCCTTACCACTAAGGTAACTCAAGCTCAATTCATAAAGATAAAAGTCACATAATATGCTTTGAGTGTAGGGAGAGATAACACTATAAAAGTAAATGTCCAAAATTGGTCAAGAAGAAGACTCTCATGGCACAAAAGTCCAAAGAGAAGATAAAGGAGGTTGGAGCCCCAACTCGAAAAGGTAGGGAACACATTGTGTGTTTTCAATGTAAATAAAAGGGCCACTACCGGAGCCAATCTCCAAGTCGAAGACATTTTCAGAAGGGTAAAAAGGAGAGCTCAAGTGTAGGGGGATCTTTTAAAGCATAAGGTAACCTTTAATAATGCAATTACAATTATTAATGATAACACGAAGCATGCTAATAATAATTTACTTGCAATGTATCATGAGAAGAGTGCTAGCGATAAGGCCAATTGTTTCAAGGCAAAATCCTATGAATTTAGGTCTAAGGACAATTCTAGAATAACTAACTCTAGGACTACCACACCTAAGGATAGACAGGTGGAGAACAATCAAGGCATTAACCCTAAGAAGGGTAGACATATGCCTAGAACAAAGAAGAGTGCCCAAAAATATAATGGACAACCAGAAATTAGGAAATTAGAAATAGAAAATTAAGCTTTAAGGTCTAAGCTTGATAAATTGGAGAAAAGTCTTAGAAAGATGGAAAAGATATTTAATGGGTCTAGTAGTCCAAACCTAGGTTTTGGTAGGAAAAATCAATATAAGAACAAGAAAGTTTTGGGCTACAAACCTAAGTCCAAGGAATCTATGTCAACTTATCACAATGTTCCATTTAACTATGTAACAAGTCATAGGTCTAGGAATACCGAGGTCGCAAGGGAGGTCATTCCTAGAGTTGATCATGATAGTGTCTAGTGGCTAAGGCTTCGAAGAAACCTAGGAAAGTCACTAGCAAGGTTATAAGGAAAGTTATCCCTATAGTTAACTTTGATAGAACCAAAATGATTAAGGCTTCAAAGCTTAGGAGGGTTATTAGAAAAGTACTAAGGGAGGTTATCCCTAATAAATACCTTGTGAACTCAAGGAGCTCAAATAGATTTTGGATTCCTAGGAGCGTGATTCCTTTATACTAGATGAGTTAGGCTATGTCAATCTCAAATGGATGGGTAGTTAATCTAACCATGGTGAAGTTGCCACTTATGACATTTTCAAAGTATTGTTATACTTTAAAAATAGAATTAAAATTATATCCTAAAAGAGTTTAGGATATGACAATGGATTTAATGGAAAACAAAATTGATCAAAAATTGATACAAATAGTTTAGAGTCAAAAGTGTGTCAAATTTAGAGTTATGACACACTTAAGGAAAATTATCAATAGTTAACTACATAACACATTACAAATGTGTCATCCAATATGACACATAATGATTGCAGATGATTCTTAAAGCTTTTCAGATTCTTGAATAACAATTTCATATTTGATATAACCTTGATGCCCCTATTCCACACCCATATTGGAGTGCAAGCAACAAAGGCGCCATCAGTTTTATCATTATTAATTCAATTTTAATAGGACACTTGAATGTTCAGTTCTTAGGCTGGTATAGTAATGAATTGTTATGTATTAGACTTCGTTTTTTTCATGTTTCTAGATTGTGTAAATGATATTGGGTAATGATCTGCAATATATATATATATATATATAGAGTTTTGTTCTGCCGTGCGACTGAACCATCCGCGATCGAACGCGACGCGCCGACCCACCTTCACTACCGGCATCGTCGGCGCGCCGTCCGACCACCTCCGACCGCCGGATCTGGCGCGATCGACGGCGGGGCTCGTGAGGCGCCATATTCCGGCCGCGATTCGACCGGAATCCGGCGATTTCGCGGCCGACAGTTTTTTGCGCATCACCTTGTGTTATTGTGCTTGTGTGTATTTGTATTGTATATTTTGTATTTCCGCTGTGTTTAACACTTTTGTAGCAAGCACGATCGAATTCCTCCATCGACGATGAACAACACTATTCACCTCCCCTCTAGCTGTCACAATGGTCCTAACAATTGGTATCAGAGTGAGGCCGCTCTTCATTTGGACAAACCGCCAAGAGAGCACCGCTAGAGGGTGAAGAACAGGATGGAATTTGAAGAACAATTAGGATGAGACATCAACATACCGGTCCCGTACGCGCTTTATGGACAAGAAGGTTTCAATTCATGGAGGAGAAGAATTGAAGACTTCATCATGATGAGGGATTTTGAAGAATGGTCCATTTTGATGGAGGGATTTAACTATCCAAGAGGACCAAAGGGTGGATACCTCAAGAAGAAGAGATGGACCGAAAAGCAAGTCCAAGCCTTCGAAAAAAATGATAAGGTAATGAAATTTTTGATTGATTTAATACCTAATAATATTGTGTCTAGTTTAGGGGACTACATGGATGCCAAGGAGCTATGGAGCCAAGTGGTAAAATTCCATGAAGATCCATTACCGGCTCAAGAAGAGGAGGCCGAAGAAGAAAGCTCTTCCTCACAAGCAAGTGAGGATTCAGAAATTGATAGAGAATCAACATCCGGATCCGAATCGGAAGAGGAAGAAAAGGTGGAAGAAGCCTCCACCTCTAGGATTAAGGGGGAGGAGATTAGATCTCCGGGTCAAGGGCAAGAGCAAGAAGAGCCATCTACTACGGGAAGAAGTGATGTACAAGCTCAAGATACCCTCACCACCGTCCTAGGTAACTCAAACACTTCAATTCAAAATAAAATCCATATTATGTGTTTTGAGTGTAGGGAGTATGGACATTACAAGAGTAAATGCCCTAAGAAAGTTAAGAAGGCCCCTCCAACACCAAAAAACAATGAAAAAGTCAAGGATGTCGGTGCCCCCACTAGAAGAAGCAAGGAGCACATCATTTACTTCAAGTGCCAACAACCGGGGCATTTTAGGAGTCAATGTCTTAGGGGGAGCACGAAGGTCAAAGAAGGAGCTACACGTGTAGGGGGAGCCTCTAAGGCAAACCCTAAGGTAAAATCTATTAATGGACCTTATTTAATTTGTAGGCAAAAGCATGCTAGAAATAATGTTAGCAATCTTGCTATTTATCATAAAGAGCATGCTAGAAATAGATTTTATTGTCTAGATGCAAAATCATATCATATTTCAAATAAGGAGAAATTTGGGACTAATGTCCCTAGAAAAAATTTACCTAGGGAATATATTAAGAAAATAGAAGACCACCTAAGTTTAAATCCAAAGAACCATAGACATATGCCTAGGAAGTCTCATGTCCAAAGAATAGATGCAAAATCAAAAATTAGACAATTAGAGTTAGAAAACCAAGTCTTGAGGTCAAGACTTGAGAAAATGGAAAAGACCCTTAGAAATATACAAAATCAAATGCAAGGGTCAAATAGTCAAAGTCTAAGGTCTAGGAGTCAAAGTTAAAGACCTAGAAATCAAGAACCATCTAAGGGCAAGCTTAAGCCCAAAAAGACCTACCACAATGTTCCATTTGATTATGGAACTCAAACTAGGTCTAGAAAAACCAAGGTTACTAAGGAAGTCATCCCTAAAGGTAACCAAGGTATGTGCCTAGTGGCTAGGGTTTCAAGGAAACCTAGGGAAGCCACTAAGAAGGTTATAAGGGGAGTTACCCCTAGAGTTAACCTAGGCAAGACCAAGATGATCAAGGCTTCTAAGCCTAGGAGGGTCATTAGGAGGGTATCTAGGGAAGTTATCCCTAGGGAATACCTAGTAAACCCAAGAAGCTCCAATAGGTATTGGGTTCCTAGGAGCGTGATCGATTCACGCTAAATGATTTTAGGTGTTTCAACCTTGATTAGAAGGGTAGCTAACCCAACCATAGCAAAGTTGATACTTTAGGTTATTTTCAAGGTTATGTATACCTTAGAAATAGGTTTGAATGTTAAATCCTAAAAGAATTTAGGATGTACCAATATACTTTAAGGAATTATGAAAAATCAATCAAATTGACACAATTTAGGTTTAGAGTTTGTAGTGTGTCATTTTGAATTTTTGGCACACTTGGGAGATAATTGACAATATGGCAAAATGGACTTAATAATAACAAATGACAATTAACATTAAAATTTAGGTATTATATACCTTTATATTTTATTTGTCATGCTTTGTTTTCCATATAACATGTCATGACATCATATTTATCTTTATCATATAAAATGTCATGAGCATATTTAAGATTTAGGTTTTAATGTCATGTATATTTAGATTATATCATATGTCATGACATCATGATCATTGCACATGCTTTTATTCTTGCATCATTATGCCATAATCATCATTCATGCATTTAATTTGATTAAAATTGATTTAAGGACTATGACATGACTTGAAGTCCCATGTATAAGGGAATCAAGTAGGGTTGCCTTAGAAAATACATGAAACCCTATATTAGGAAAACAAAACTCACATCTCACATCACATTGACTTGTGTGTGTTTTATACACCCTAGATACATGTGAGATGATAGGATATGAGTTAAGTTCAAGGTGCATAGTTTTTGCATCTAGATGAACTCAAACTCATCTAAAATCATGTTGTGGATAATTGGGAAAGCTTATGTTCAAGTCATGTACATTAAGCCCAAGGAATATGATCCAATATAGGTTTTCAAAAACATTTTAAAATCATTTTAGAAAATCTTGTTGAAATCTATCTTTTGATAGCAATCACCATTGATGAAGTTGATACAAAGTGAGCTCAAATATTAAAGTTTTTCTTCATTTTTGAACTTTGTGTCAATTTTACTATTTTATGAGTAAAATATTTTTCACCCATTGTATTGATCATAAGTATTATACGTATGAAGTTTCATGATTTTTTAAATTACGTATAATTATTTATGAATTTTCAAAATTCGATTCTGATAATTGAAAATCAAAATTTGTCGGTCATTGATTCTTTGAAGAGTCATTGATAGGCTGATTTCGAGAAAACAAGGTATGTTTAGCCCATTTTCAACTATGGTAAGGTTTTCTAACCACTCCTAACCCTATGATATGCTTTGGGAAGTATTATAAAGGGTGAAAATCCATTGGATATGGATTAGGAGAGTTGTTAGGATGGTGTATCAAATTTAAGGTGTGGGAAAGTTCTATGTTGAGCTTTAAACCTTATTTTTGATGGTTTAGAGTTCCTGTTGGCTTAGGGGCTTCCCAAGGACATTATTGGTCCAATGGTCAAGGGGGAGCAAGCCTTTAGGGGAAGGTATCCATCATGGGATGATGGATGTTAATTTTCCTCATGAGGGGGAAAAATGGGAATTTTGAGATACCCAATTTGAAAATTTGGAGAGTTTGTAGGATTGCCTCTCTTGAGTGATATGAGACTTATCACTAGGAAGATTGTAGACATCCTAGATATTTTTGGACTAAGGGGGAGATTGTAAGATCTCATTGGGATATGAGATATTGACCTTCTTGGAGAGAACCTTTTTGATGTTAGTCAAAAAGGGAGAGAATTTGTGGGAGAAGTTATGGGATTATCAATTTGGGATAATTGGTAAGGAGATTTGAGTTAGTGTTCTAACTCAAAGGTATGTGATTTTGTCAAACATCAAAAAAGAAGAGATTGTTAGTGCAATCGGCCCAGGTCACGATTGACCGGACTCGAGTCTGACTCGAGTGATGTTTTGATGTTCGACAAAACGTATGACAATGTGATTATCATGGTAAAGTCCAAGTCATGGGTACTTGACATGGAAAGTTCAAGTGGGATACTTGGCATTGGGAAAGTCCAAGTCTTGAGTACTTGGCATGTAAAGTCCAAGCATGAGTCTTGGCAAGGGAAAGTTCAACATGGGTTGACAAGTAAAGTCTAAGGGTGTAGTCTTGGCGGTGAAAGTCTGATAGCACGGTTATTTGTCGTAGTACCATTTCCAAATTAATTACCGAACCCCCTAACTACACTAACATAGCATAGTTGATGGCCCGGATCATTTCCTAACGAGTGTAATCGACAGAATAGTAAACTTAGGATTTCTAATTATTGCTTTGGGTTTTCTATTGAAGTTTGGGGGTTTGAGTTTTGAGATCTAACCTACAGTTGCAAGGTAATTAAAACTCTAAACTAACATGCAATAACTAAATCAAACAAAGCAGGAATTAAAGCAATACAAACTAAAAGAGGAAATAATCTAATCAACCCAAGATAGGCCCGGTGAATGAACAAGTTCCTCCGGCTAAGTCCAGCGAAGCTCGATCGAGACTCCACAAATGACAGTGGATATGGGATGGTGCAAACTCCTGAATCTAGTAGTTTGATGGATGCTCTGAACTCTCGCGGATCCGGTTGAGCTCGAAGAAGTGTCATCGGGGCGGACTCCTCCTCGAATTCGAAAGAGAAGGTGGATGAGCTGTAGAGATGGAGGATGTCGCCGAATTCTCTCGATGAAGCGGTTCCTCCTCGAATCCGTGGAGGACAATGGATGGAAAGAAAGTGGAGGCGGCTACTAGGGCTCAAGGGAAGAAAAGATTTAACTAACAACTAAATGACATAATCAAAGCATGCAACTAAATCTAACCTAATGAACTACAACCTAATTACTCTAAGAAGCATTTTATCAAACACTACGTAAGTGTGAAAGAAATCAAACCAGCTACATGCAATTCTAAACATGAAAAGGAAATTTGATTACAAAACATTCAACAAACAAAAGCAAAGATCAATTAACACATCAACACATGGAAAAATTACTGTCCGAAACTGAATAAAATCTGTTGGAAGTGCTGAAATTGTTGCTGGTCGGAGATCTGTGGGAGCTGCCGCTGATGCTGGAAAAATTGCCAGCGGAGCTATGACTGGCACCTCCAATCGGAGGTGGAACTCAGAGTTGGCGGCGGTTAGAAAGAATCTGGCCGGAGCTATGGAGGTCTGAGATGGCTGGCGGCACCGGTGGCGAAGATGAAGATGTTGGCATCATCTGTGGTGGAACGAGGGTGGCTGGCCGACTCGGAGGAGAATCCTCACTCCTCTCCGGTGGTTGTAGGCAACGAGGAAGGCGGAGATGACTGCCGGCGGTTGGAAGAGGTGATGAAACGGGCGGAACTGTGGAAGAAGGAGAAGGTGGCTGTCGGAGGTGAAGATGATGGAGAAAGCGTGGCGCCGACCACCGGAGAAGGAGGGAATCCCCTTACCTCTCCAGCGATCGGTGAGGAAAGTGGAGAGGAGGGCATCGCCGGCGCTCGCGGGATGGAAGAAGGTTGTTCTGTGCGATGGAGCTCAATGGTGAAAATGTTGGATTTATATGATGATTTTCCTTGGTCGTCCGATCTAAGCTAGATAAAATCTCAGCCGTCCAACTGAATCTAGGTTAATTGCCTTGATTAATCAAATTAAGCATCCAACGGTTGAGAATTCTCCAACTTTAAATGGATGGATCTGATCAATCTGAAAGGCTAATCACGATTGGTCGAATCTGGATGAACGGTCAAGATGTCCAGATCTAAATGTATGGACCAGATCACTCCAGATTTAGATGGATGGATCAGATCAATCAGATCTCATCAGACGGTCAGGATTAAACATATTTGAACTCTTGATTAAATTGCCTCTGATCTCGATGAAGAGCTCAGATTCTTCTAGCTTAAAATGCCCATTATGTCCCTTAGATGAAGCCATATTTGATCCAACTTGAGTCTAGTCCAGTGGCTCATCTCGATCTCCTACAATTAAGATGTAAAATTTACATATAAGTCCAAAATTTAGGAGAATTTACACTAAAGTCCAAAAATAAATCCAACTCATAAAACATGATAATAATCGATAAATAATCACTTGAGAGGATAAAAACAGTGATATTAAGGACTAAAATAATACAACAAAATGGTAGTTATCAATTCCCCCACACTTATTCTTGCACGTCCCGAGCTAGTAAATAAAACTAAAAACAAACTGAAGATATATTTCCCTAGCAATTCCCAAGCATACATAGAAAATCGTGAAAGAAAGTTACCTAGGATTGTCAAATCTCAAAGACTCAAGCAATCATGGACTCAAATCTTACATAGGTTAACAAACATGGTGACTTCAATCCATCATGAATAGACTAAGAATGATTAAGCCTCACAAGGTAAATGGTGGTTTCTCTCGCTCTCATAAGCATGTAATAATGAAGTTCACTCAAGCTACTCATGGTTTATGAACTACCATATGCTTGCTTTTCTTCTACCTTCACCACTATATACACATAAGAATGCACAATCACTGAAGGCTTATTAAGAATATAAGGGAAACATGAATAAAAGAAAATAATGGTATGTGTGAAAGGAAAAAAAGATACGAAATGAAATAGCTAAAGAAATGCAAGTAGAAGATATGAAAATACTGGAATGCTACATAGATGAGTACAAGAAAGTATTGCCCTAAAATTTTTCTTCCAACCCAATAAACATGTAAACAACCCTTATCACATTCTTCAATACAAAACTACTCATGATATACAATAAATCTCTCAATAACTGCAACAAGGGAAAGGGATGTCATTAACAAAAATACTGTCACACATAAATAAAAATGAATGACATCATATGTCAAAATTTTCATAATATTTTTTTTTTATTTCATGGGCACCCAATTTATTTTTTTTTTCAACTTTTTTTTTTAAACTTTTTTTTTGACATGTAGTGCACTTCCCTATGCTCCAACATCAAGCTCAACTAAAAAGATAAAAAGCATGGCTAGCTCATGGTGATCAAGAACAACTTGCCTATGCTAACACTAAATTTCCCTGAGCTACTCTTCTCCCCCACACTTAAATTTTTATCCATCCTAGGCAAAATACTCATAATGGATCATCCAAGTATTCCACATCTAGAAATAGAAATGGAGAAGAATGTAATGGAAGGAAAGAAAAAAATGTAAGGATGAATAACTAGAATGTTATTCAATAAGCATGTGGCGATAAAAGAAGTGAAGGAAAACAAATGTGATTGCCTTCATAATAATCATGCAAACCTATTGTAGTGTGGTCTCGAAAGAATCAAAGCAAGTTCTAGAGTTACAATAACCACAAGTGCACCACACACAAGCAATAAAAATAGGCTCAATCCTCACTAGGTAAACAAAAAAAATCAACTCAGTCTATCAACACAGAATCCATCACCAAGTAGTAACCACATGCAATTAAATAATCCATTCATGATAATAAATTCTTGAAACTCGACAATCAAATTTAACTAGCTTTCATGACTTCTAAGATGATATAAAGGAATGCATAGGAAATTTATTTAAAAATCCCAACAAAACAAAAACTCAACAAACGAAACCTAATAACTAAAACAAAAACAAATGAAGTAAAAGAGATATATATACAAAGAAAAAGAAAAAGAGGTGAGATGGAGCAAACTTCCCTGAAGTCCTGGTGGTTGGAGAATGTTCAGTAAGAGAAGCCACTCAGGCAGTGGAGTGCTTCGAGAGAAATCCCATCCCAGTGGTTGAAGAATTCAGCTTTAACATCCACGCCGGGAGTGGGATGGACTGAATGGGGGTGAGCGCCTTCATGGTGTGATCATGATAATACTGTGCTGCTCCCTCCAATAGAATCATCTCATCATATGTAATCTCTGGCGATCAGAGGCGATTCAGATAAAGTGTCCAACCTTGGGGCTGGATTATTGCATTTGTTGTCAAGATTTTCATCATCATGGTTCTTGGAGACTCTGGCTGTGGTGGGAGTGTCTAGTCTGGGGGAAAAGTCCAGCTATCCATCACTCCTAGTTCAGGCCGACAACTCTTAACATCATCCTCAACACATTTCGCAGACCCTGGTTCCACTATAGATTTCTCAGTGTCAGTGGCAAAAATAGTATCGCAGAGTAAATCCAAACCATTGGTATCATCCTGTATATCATATTCGATAGCAATAACATCATCAATATCTAGAGCATTAGATAATACATCATCACCATGCCCATCAACAGAGGAGTCCTGTAGAGCTGTAGAAGAAGAAACATATCTATCACTAGCTCTGCAATCCATCTCCTCAAGCACATCACTGTCATCAGAAATGATCTCTGGGGAAAACTGGGAGGAATCTTGTGCTTGTGTCTGGCTAATGGATGATGCAATTAGATCCAGCTGGATTTGCATGTTATGTATCCGTTGTTGACTATCTTTCATTTGTTGCTGATATTGATGTAGAAATGATGCTAGTTTTTCTAGTGTCTTTGCATTTTCTTGACTGGGAGCAGGAGTTTCTTCACATTAACTTGATTGATCTCCCCAACTAAGCATGTAAGTATCAATAGACGGTGGGGGTAGATAGCACTGAGGTAGTTGAGGAGCAAACTGTGGTGTGTGCCCATACCTGAAATCTGAGTCAAAATTATGAAAAAATGTACCAAAAATTGAATTATACCTGTCTTGCTGATAAGACTGATGATACTGAGGAACAGGCTAATGATATTGCGACTGGTACTGATAATACTCATCTTCAGGTTGGTAATACTCTTGTTTCCTAGTGCCTGAATAATAAGCATCACTGAAGTCTCTACACTGATGATAATATGGATCCATGTTCAAAGAAATTTCCTATCTTTCTTGAAATACTAACAAACAATATCAAAAGACACAGGAAGCATACATGATAAAATATATGGATATATAAGAGAATAAAAGAATGAAACTGTAAACAAAATTTTTGAATTTTGATTTTGATTTTTTTAGAAGAATCGATAAACAATCCTAAATCTACTAAGCATCATTACACTCCTCGGCAACGATGCCAAAATTTGATAAGCGCGGTTATTTGTCATAGTACCGTTTCCAAATTAATTACCGAACCTCCTAACTACACTAACATAGCATAGTGGATGGCCCGGATCGTTTCTGTAAAATACTGAAATTAAAATACGAAATTTAATGGCCAGAATTTCGGGGAAATAATCCTAGGGATTATTTTCGAGATTTTTAGGGAATTTTAGGAATTTTTCTGGATTTAAACGGACTCCGTACGAGATTTTTACGGGGATAAAATAAATAGGCTTTAGAGGGGTCTATTTAAAGGAAATAAATACGCGATGGTAAAACCTAATTTTTCTATTTTCTATCTTTTTCCCCGCCGCATCCGACAGTTCTTCTCGCGACCCCATCTCCTTCGCCGGCAGTTCTCTCGCGCTTCCCTCTACCTCCGCGTCGCCTTGGCCTTAGCCTTCTCTTAGCGTCCACCGACAAGCGGCTCGGCCGCCGCCACCTTCCGGTGGCGGCGCCGGCCTCCTCACGCCACCGACGACGCCTCACGGCCTCACGGCCAGGATTTTCGCCGTCCATCTATTGAGCCGCTGAAGCCGATGTTCGATTGTTGTCGCGTAGCGATTGCGGCGACAGTCGCCGGCTCATGAGACGCACACGCCCATTCGCGACATCCTCATGGCTCCTCTTCCACTTTATCACGCAGCGGCTCTTTCCACCACCGGATATAGAAGTCACGGTAACCGTGTGGGGTGCTAGAAAGAGAGGAATTTCGTGAACAAAGATTTGGGAAGGATACTGCCGGTAAGATTTCCAACGGCTGGTAAGCTCTGCTCCTCTCCCTTGGTTTGGACAGGATTTAGGTTTAAGGTGAGATTTTCCTTCACTCAGTTTGATCGGTGATTTAGGGTTTTAACAGGTGGAGAGGGTGGTGAGGTTTAATTGGGTTTGGGTAGATGGTGGTTGTGGGTGGATGTGTCGGCTGTGAAACAAGGGTTGAGTCAGAGTTGTGGTCGATTTGGGCTGATTCGGATGGTATTCGGTTGATCGGTATGATATTTGGAGGATTAGGAATTAATTGGGTTATAAAGGAAATCGATTAAGTATTCGATTTGTTGTTGAATTGCTTTTTGGTGCTTGACTATAGTCATGCTTTATGCAGGTTTCGGTCACGAGGCAGGTCCCCGGTCGTGACGATTTGATTCTTTTGCGGATATATATTCAGGCGGGTATTTTGACTTAACGTTTAGATTAAGTCAAATTGATATGCTAGTTAGGATAGCTCACAATAATTTTTCATGTTTATATGCCTAGTATGCTTTTGATGCCTACTAGATACATGCATGTGTTAGGATATGATTATATTTACCTGTTTGATATGGATCATAGTACATGGATTAGGGATATGTATATATATTGGTTGTACATATCATTTGGATGGATATTTTGAGTAGGTTTTACATGCTGTAGTATCATGCACCATTTTCGCATGATTGCATCTTTGGTGGCGTGAGGTTCCATTATTATCGAGCATGACTAGTTACATGCTTTGCACACCGCCACTCATGGGTTAGTGGTACATCGAGCTCTGTCGAGTTCACCGACCGCTTCGAGTAGCGACGAGGCAGCGTGGTAGCGGGCGAGGATCCTCCTCCGGCCTATGACACCGGAGATGAGAGCTTAGCTCCCCACTATGTTTGGGGCGGGAGGATAGGTGTACTCCGGCGACATCCTCCCACTCGGTCACTCGGGAAGCGATGATGGCGAGTGCGGTTGTCGTAGCCCTACCCACTCGGCTTCACCATCGCGTGTGAAGCGGTGGTAGCGTCGGGGTGACCATGTCATTTGCACGACATGCATTTTGCACGGATTGCATTTGTATTGTGTTTGCTGCATTATTGTATTGATGCCTTGGATGTTGCATATGATTGACATGCATACAGGATTCATATTCTTATATGGTGATGACTTTCTCTCTTATAGTAGGGCACATGCTCCTATATCGAGTAGGAGACTTCGGTGAGTCTGATCCTTTTGCATTTATTTCTTGCTTACCATATATAAAGAGATCAGATCTTGGCATGATTAGTATTGTTAGCTATTTCTTGCTATTCATATCTACTATACCTGAGTTCTTTGAACTCACCCCGTTGATTTATATCTATTTCAGGATGGAGCCGTCAGGAGAGTCCAGCTGCCAAACCCCCTCGTCGTGGAAGTGTATTTGGTTATTTGTTTTTGGTTTTGGATATCTTGTTTAGAAGATATATTTAGGACTGGAATTGGATTTATGTATTCGTGGATTTTTTGTGTCCTTAGGGACTTTATTCGGAGTTTTGTTCTGGATGGATTTCAGTTGAGTATTCCTGCCCAGATGGCAGAAGGGGTAGGTTTAGATGTGATAGGTTGTTTATTTATTTATTTTGGTTGATGGCCTGAGGCCAAATATATAACGTGTGAGTTTGGATTCCTGGCCGTGTTGACCGATGTATAGTGGCCGTTTAGGCCTTGTATGTAAATTGAGATTGTCACACCAGACAGGGAGACGCCGGATTTTGCGCGTGGTCTCCTTCGGGGCGTGACAATTTATTTGGTATCAGAGCGTAGGTTTCCGAGTTCCTTAGGGTCTTTGGGTTTATGGAGTTCGCCAAGTTTGGTAGGTTAACTGGGTATTTTCGGAGTTGTACGGATTTACGCATTTTTATGTTTCGAATTGAGGTATTATCGACGAGGTCAATATATGGGGATTAGCGCAGGACATCTCAGACGGCTAACAGTAAATAAATTCTAGAAAATTTTCTAGATTTAATATCTATTTATATTTGGCGGTGATATCATGTTTTATCTAGTATTGTTTTAACGATATCTACATTGGACAATTGGATTTTTTTTTAGGTTGATGGTTTATATATATAATTTTTTTATTAATTTCTATTAATGTTATACGTAGCTAGTTATCATTGTGATATAAATGATAAGATATTATTGGTAGTTGTTTACCTCTTAGGATTTGACTAGTATTATGATTGGACTAGTTGAATAATATGACTAAGATGGATAAATTCGTAGAAGGTATGAGGACATGATTACATAGCTTATGTAGTTTAGAGTATATATAAGCATCTGATGCTTTATTTATATATTGCCTCGACTTTGTTCTGGCATTGACTTTGATCTGGTATGACCCTTTAGATATACCCTAATTAATTTCGGCTATTGATTGCCATTGGTATGACTATGCTGTCGTTTATTAGACAGCATGTTATATGTTTATGGTTATGAGTTTTTGCGGTGGATATCATGATTAAGACTAGTAGAAATAGAATAACTTAGATGAAGTTATTCTGTAGGAGCGGATCTCAGAAATGAAACAACATTAGTGGAACCCTAGGTGTTGGAACCCTAGGCGTAATGATCCGGATGTGCATATTGGTATATGTGATTACCCATTTACTGTTTCAGTGATATGGTGATCGGAGGTCGAATGATTAGGATGTGATTAATCCTTACTATATCTCCCATTCTTGGTTGAGAGAGAGAGTCTGCAGTAGAGTCTCTCTATAGGTAGGTGCTTTGTATACATGTGGTCTCTCATGCATGGTTGAGATGATCTACTGCAAGATATATTCTTGCGTTATTCGTTCGGAGTTGGTAATAATCGGATTTGGATGACGTCTGTAGCTAGATAGCTACTTTACAGGTTAAGTAACCACGAGATCTGTTCGTGGTAGCATGTTGTAGCATGCATGATTGAGCTGGTAGGACGATATAATTTGGGATTAACCCTCTTGAAGGGCTTGATAGTAGACTTGTGGTCCTTATTGGCCTTGATAGGCATTTCCTGTTAGTTGGGGCGAACCCTATGATTAATCGTCTCGACGTGATTATTAGTGGACATATGACTTTTATCGACCTTGATAACCGTTTATAGGAGAAGGGTTAGAGCCTTAGACTAACCATCTGGAGGAATTTATTTATTAGTCGATGATCTTTACCGACTTTGGTAAACGTTTGGTATTAGAGGTGTTGAAACCCTCGCTTGATCGCCTCAATGGGCTTAATTGTAGATCGATGATCCTTATCGATTTTGATAGATGTTCTATGCTAGATATATTGGATAACCCTAGGTTTAACAACCTAGGATAATCGACTGCTCACGCGACCTATCGGTGATAGTATGCTAATGCCTGCAGTCGATAATTAGATATTTATATACAACCTGTCTATTCACGAGTCTCATTCGTGGTAGCATATAGTTGCGCGTAGACCGTGCTATTGATTGTCGGTCCATGGGTTACGTTCGAGGTAGCTCATAGATAGTTTTCTTTTTGTGTGAGAGCCACGAGACTTTATCGTGGTATCCGGATGAGCATTGCTTGTTGCAGTGGTTATGTATGTTGCGGGTATATTTGATATCTGTGATCGGGATAGTGATCGATATTGGTACTCGAGGTTGGGTTACTTTAGGCTTGTTCCTGTGACTTCCATTATGTGCATTATGATTATGCACTATTGTCAATACATCCACAGAGTGGTTGTACTTATCCCCTCCTCATTTATCCTTTAGGTTAACTGATGGAGGACGTGTCATGTTGACCTACCTTCGAGTCGCTCAGAGAGTTCATTGCCGTGCTTGTCCCACTGCATCGTCGAGATGCCGCTTTGTTTACTTTATTGGTATTGCATTTTATTTATGCACTTTGGATTTTTGGTCGCAATTGGATTTGGGGTCATAAAACTATTTTACTTTGATTGATATATGTTTAGTCGTGCATGCATGCAGTTATTGAAATACTTATATTTCTATAACTATTTGAGGTTTTTACTAGATTTGGTCCATGGATTACGGATATTGTCACTAAGGGCTCCTTGTCATTTGGATACGGATATGCCCCAGGGACGTGACCATTTTATTAGTTTACTGGTTTTGGTTTGGTTTTGGTGTATCGAGGATTTTCTTTTCCTTGGATTTTGGGAGTTCTCGTGTTTTGAGACCAAGTGAAGGATATCTACGAGCTATAGGAAAAGTATTGTCTTTAGTAGTTACGGTACTTTTGTGGCTAGGAAAACTATTGACTTAGTGAAATTGTCCCTACTCATGAGTCGGGGCGAGGTCGATAACATATTGACCTTGAGGAATCAAATGATGATTTGAGGTACGGATTCTTTAGAGTGCCGGTGATGTCGAATTAGGAGGCTAGGTTAGACCCGCTAGCCACCCATTAGGAGGACAAGGAGTAAACCCTCGGAGAATATCACCATACTAATAGTGATTTGGTTATGGATTAGGCGTATATGCCTACACTTGTCAAGACGATGAAAGATCGTTTTATCTTATTATAGGAGGTGTTGTATGGGATATTTATCTGTCTCAAGATTTCTTCGAGAGAAGATCCGGAACTCTTGGTTAAAGAGAGATGGACCTTTGAGGTTATCTACGATTTTCGATGATGGAATGTGGTAGTGGTAGAAGGAAATGATTATCCTTCATGGTGGATTGAGGATCTATTTAGATCGGCTATAGGATACCTATATATACTCTAGGATTGATTGGTGATTGGTGTGATGATATTGTAGTGACATGGTGTCCTACAATTATCATTGTCGTTAGGATGATTGATATATCATCGACTGAGTAAAGAGGATGCGGTGTATAGTGATGACAATTTCATACTTGGTATGAATTATGCGAGGTTTGATTATCTTGTTTGACTTATCGACTTAGTCGTCAGTGGATTTAAAATCGTCGTATTCGGACACGATTGGATCATTTATGATGGTGGCGGTTGAGTTGAGCACTGGCCACCGTAGATGATGATTTTCTGGTATTGATTTGATTTATTATTACCATAGATATGGATAGGATGCTCTAGTGGTACTACACCACTGACGGGTAATGGAATTTATTTAGTCTGAAGCTTGTGAAACTAGTTTCAGGGCTCAGACGATGGTTGACTTTTACACCAGAGTTGTTTGATCATTCTCGGGTGGAAGGAAGGGTATTGTATGCGGATGCAATGTTTCAGAGAATGGAGCGTTTCTGATTTAGTTGATCGAGACGTATCCCGTGTTTACGTCAAATGGGGAACTACGAGATGGTTTGTCATATATATATATATGACGTGGACCTAGTAGGAGTTGTTATGTTGTTTTGTAGAGATGAGGAGCAGATATGCTTATGAGGTTTTAGCTAGCTACTGAGTAGCTGCATAGAGTTGTTAGAACACGGATAGTTGCAACTAGGGAGACAGGTCAGTAAAGTTTTTCAGTCACCTTCCGTTTTGTGCGATAGAATGGATTTTAGACAGCAGATTGCTTTTGAGAGAAAATATTTCTCCATTTCCGAGGAGAATGGTGGGTTACATAGTTACATTCGAATTTAGGAAGAGTTACTATTGATTCAGGAACAACAGATAGATTCCTGTTGGAATGATAGAGAGCATTTACCATAGATTTGTACTCTTGCTCTACCGGTTCGGAATTAGTGATAGTGGAATTTATATGTCGTAGGTGGCTAGATAGCTACCTGACATCTTGACTGGCTATGAGTCCCGGTCGTGGTAGCATGTCGTTGGCCGTAAGTAGTGCCTTTGGTATTACCTCGAGAGCCACGAGGCTTTATCATGATATTTTGATAAGTATTGCTGATGATCGCAAAAGGTTCTGTATGTTGCAGATGTATAGGATTGTATCCGGAAAATATTAAGTATTGAAACGTTCTCCATGGTGGAACGTCATGCGGAATTTAGTTGACTTGGAAGTCTGGTGTTCAGTGTGTCAACTAGTAAAGGTGGAATGCTAAAAATCAGCAAGGTTCTGTACCAAGAGAGAAGTGGGAGCCTAGTATGATGGACAGTGTTGGGAGATTATTTGGAATTCGGAAAGGACTTAGTATGATTGGTTAAGTCCACTCATTTTCTCTAGATCCATACGATGAGTTGTTGGATCGATGGATAGGTTTATACTATGAAGATTTCCAGTCATTGGAGTATCGTATGCGATAGCGATTCAGGATTTACCTTAGGATTATGGTAAAGTCTTTAACAGGTCACGGATATAGAGCTCCACTCGGGTACAGTTAGGTACTTATGATAAGTGGTCGATATGAAGATACTATTCATACCTTGGAAGGGCTGCTAGAAGCAAGTGTGATTTGATTTTAAGGGATATCAGTAACCCCACTTAGTCACTTGAGGTGTGACTTGTCTCCAGATGCTTGAGATGGTTGTTGGGACATCTCGTACTAATATACGAGTAGGAAATTTGGGGACCAAATTTTTATTAGTGGGGGAGAATGTAAAATACTGAAATTAAAATACGAAATTTAATGGCCAGAATTTCGGGGAAATAATCCTAGGGATTATTTTCGAGATTTTTAGGGAATTTTAGGAATTTTTCTGGAATTTTTCTGGATTTAAACGGACTCCGTACGAGATTTTTACGGGGATAAAATAAATAGGCTTTAGAGGGGTCTATTTAAAGGAAATAAATACGCGATGGTAAAACCTAATTTTTCTATTTTCTATCTTTTCCAGCATCAAGCGATTCTTCTCGCGACCCCATCTCCTTCGCCGGCAGTTCTCTCGCGCTTCCCTCTACCTCCGCGTCGCGCAAGCGCCGCCTTCTCTTCGCGTCCACCGACAGCAGCTCTGACCGCCACCCTTCCCGGTGGCCAGGCCGCCGGCCTCCTCTGCCACCGACGACGCGCGCCGGCCTCCACGGCCACAGGATTTTCGCCGTCCATCTCGTCGCTGAGCCGCCTGAAGCCGATGTTCGCTGTTGTCGCATTAGCAGTTGGCGACGACCAGGTCGCCGCTGCTCGCAGAGACGCACACGCTGCCCCCCCATTCGCGACATCCTCCGCCGGCTCCTCTTCCACTGTCGCGGCTGCAGCTCTTTCCACCGCCGGATATAGGGGGGGGTCACGGTGGCTTCGTGTGGGGTGCTAGGGCAGCAAGAGGAATTTCGGTGAACAAAGATTTGGGAAGGATACTGCCGGTAAGATTTCCAACGGCTGGTAAGCTCTGCTCCTCTCCCTTGGTTTGGACGGGATTTAGGTTTAAGGTGAGATTTTCCTTCACTCAGTTTGATCGGTGATTTAGGGTTTTAACAGGTGGAGAGGGTGGTGAGGTTTAATTGGGTTTGGGTAGATGGTGGTTGTGGGTGGATGTGTCGGCTGTGAAACAAGGGTTGAGTCAGAGTTGTGGTCGATTTGGGCTGATTCGGATGGTATTCGGTTGATCGGTATGATATTTGGAGGATTAGGAATTAATTGGGTTAATTGGGTTATAAAGGAAATCGATTAAGTATTCGATTTGTTGTTGAATTGCTTTTTGGTGCTTGACTATAGTCATGCTTTATGCAGGTTTCGGTCACGAGGCAGGTCCCCGGTCGTGACGATTTGATTCTTTTGCGGATATATATTCAGGCGGGTATTTTGACTTAACGTTTAGATTAAGTCAAATTGATATGCTAGTTAGGATAGCTCACAATAATTTTTCATGTTTATATGCCTAGTATGCTTTTGATGCCTACTAGATACATGCATGTGTTAGGATATGATTATATTTACCTGTTTGATATGGATCATAGTACATGGATTAGGGATATGTATATATATTGGTTGTACATATCATTTGGATGGATATTTTGAGTAGGTTTTACATCTTTGTAGTATCATGCACCATTTTCGCATGATTGCATCCCGGGTGTGAGTTCCATTATTGCGAGCCCGCAGTTTAGTTACATGGCTCGCACCTTGCCACTCATGGGTTAGTGGTACATCGAGGGTGTGTGCGATTGCTCTGTCGAGCTCATTGGACCGCTCGGGGGTAGCGACGAGCAGCGTGGTAGCGGCGAGGATCCCTCCTCCGGCCTATGACAGGAGATGAGAGCTTAGCTCCCCACTATGTTTAGGGGCGGAGGATAGGTGTACTCTGACATCCTCGGCCCACTCGGTCACTCAGGAGCAGTGATGGCAGAGTGCACAGTTGTCATAGCCCTACCCACTCGGCTTCACCATCGCGTGTGAGGCGGCTGACTGGCGTCAGGGGTGACCATGTCATTTGCACGACATGCATTTTGCACGGATTGCATTTGTATTGTGTTTGCTGCATTATTGTATTGATGCCTTGGATGTTGCATATGATTGACATGCATACAGGATTCATATTCTTATATGGTGATGACTTTATCTCTTATAGTAGGGCACATGCTCCTATATCAGGGTAGGAGACTGTGAGTGAAATCTGATCCTTTTGCATTTATTTCTTGCTTACCATATATAAGAGACTGTACTGGCATGATTAGTATTGTTAGCTATTTCTTGCTATTCATATCTACTATACCCGCAGAGTTCTTTGAACTCACCCCGTTGATTTATATCTATTTCAGGATGGAGCCGTCAGGAGAGTCCAGCTGCCAAACCCCCTCGTCGTGGAAGTGTATTTGGTTATTTGTTTTTGGTTTTGGATATCTTGTTTAGAAGATATATTTAGGACTGGAATTGGATTTATGTATTCGTGGATTTTTTTTGTGTCCTTAGGGACTTTATTCGGAGTTTTGTTCTGGATGGATTTCAGTTGAGTATTCCTGCCCAGATGGAAGAAGGGGTAGGTTTAGATGTGATAGGTTGTTTATTTATTTATTTTGGTTGATGGCCTGAGGCCAAATATATAACTGCGTGTGAGTTTGGATTCCGGTCGTGTTGACCGATGTATAGTGGCCGTGTAGGCCTTGTATGTAAATTGAGATTGTCACCCGTACAGGGGAGATGTTGCCGGATTTTCGTCTGGCAGGGTCTCCTTCGGGGCGTGACAGTTTCCCAACGAGTGTACTCGACAGAATAGTAAACTTAGGATTTCTAATTATTGCTTTGAATTTTCTATTGAAGATTGGGGGTTTGGGTTTTGAGATCTAACCTACAGTTGCAAGGTAATTAAAACTCTAAACTAACATGCAACAACTAAATCAAACAAAGCAGGAATTAAAGCAATAAAAACTGAAAGAGGAAATAATCTAATCAACCCAAGATAGGCCCGGTGAATGAACAAGTTCCTTCGGCTAAGCCCAACGAAGCTTGATTGAGACTCCGCAAATGAAAGTGGATGTGGGATGGTGCAAACTCCTGAATCCAGTAGTTTGATGGATGCTCTGAACTCTCATGGATCTGGTTGAGTTCGAAGAAGTGTCGTCGGGGCGGAATCCTCCTTGAATCCGAAAGAGAAGGTGGATGAGCTATGGAGATGGAGGATGTCGCCGAATTCTCTCGATGAAGCGGTTCCTCCTCGAATACGTGGAAGACAATGGATGGAAAGAAAGTGGAGACGGCTGCTAGGGCTCAAGGGAAGAAAAGATTTAACTAACAACTAAATGACATAATCAAAGCATGCAACTAAATCTAACCTAATGAACTACAACCTAATTACTCTAAGAAGCATTTTATCAAACACTACGTAAGCGCGAGAGAAATCAAACCAACTACATGCAATTCTAAACATGAAAAGGAAATTTAATTACAAAACATTCAACAAACAAAAGCAAAGATCAATTAACACATCAACACATGGAAATATTACTGTTCGAAACTGAATAAAATCTGCCGGAAGTGGTGAAATTGCTGCTGGACGGAGATCTATGGGAGCTGCCGGTGATGCTGGAAAAATTACCGGTGGAGCTGTGACTGGCACCTCCAATCGAAGGTGGAACTCAGAGCTGGTGGCGGTTGAAAAGAATCTGGCCGGAGCTATGGAGGTCTGAGATGGCTGCCGGCACTGATGGCGAAGATGAAGCTGCTGGCGTCGTCTATGGTGGAACGAGGGTGGTTGGCCGGCTCGGAGGAGAATCCTCACTCTTCTCCGATGGTTGTAGGTGGTGGAGAAGGCGGAGATGACTGTCGATGGCTGGAAGAGGTGATGAAATGGGCGAAACTGCAGAAGAAGGAGAAGGTGGCTATCGGCGGTGAAGATGATGGAGAAGGTGTGGCATCGACCACCGGAGAAGGAGGGAATCCCCTTACCTCTCTGGCGACCGGTGAGGAAAGTGGAGAGGAGGGCGTCATTGACGCTCGCACGATGGAAGAAGGTTGCTTTGCGTGATGGAGCTCAATGGTGAAAATGTTGGATTTATATGATAATTTTCCTTGGCAGTTCGATCTAAGCTGGATCAAATCTCAGCCGTCCAACTGAAGCTAGGTTAATTGTCTTGATTAATCAAATTAAGGGTTGTGCATCCAACGACTAAGAATTCTCCGACTTTGAATGGATGGATCTGATCAATCTGAAAGGCTAATCACGATCGGTCAAATCTGGATGAACGGTTAAGATGTCCAGATCTAAATGTATGGACCAAATCACTCCAGATTTAGATGGATGACTTAAATCAATCAGATATCATTGGACAGTCAGGATTAAACATATCTGAACCCTTGATTAAATTGCCTCTGATCTCGATGAAGAGCTCAGATTCTTCCATCTTAAAATGCCCATTATGTCCCTTAGATGAAACCATATTTGATCTAACTTGAGTCTAGTCTAGTGGCTCATCTCGATCTCCTACAATTAAGATGTAAAATTTGCATATAAGTCCAAAATTTAGGAGAATTTACACTAAGGTCCAAAAATAAATCCAACTCATAAAACATGATAATAATCGATAAATAATCACTTGAGAGGATAAAAATAGTGATATTAAGGACCAAAATAACACAACAAAATGGTAGTTATCAAAGTCCAAGTTTTGTGTACTTGGCATTTAGAAAGTCTAAGGGGTTTGATATTGGCGGTGTAAAGTCCAAGGGTGGAGTCTTAGCAGCATAAGTCCAAGCGAGAGTCTTGGCAACGTAAGTCTAATGTGCCTTGGCGGTGTAGACACCATTAGCATGACAATAGCCAATGGAAGCACCTGAAGGCTAGTGTATGGATGAACAAGTCATGGATGACTTGGAGGGATCCGATAGGCGCGAGACTGATGGAGGTGGCTAGAAGGCTTAGGTCTAGGCTACGGGTGGTCTAGCAAGTATGGGGGCACCATACTTAGGTTAAAACCTCATGTTTGAGGTGTATCAGTCGACTGAGACTATAGGTCAGTCGACTGGTGTGAGTCAACTAGGGTTTGACTGTGGGAAGTGCCCTGGCAGTCGATTGCCAGAGTTGGGCGATCATTGCTAGCGATCGATTGGTGATATGACAATCGATCCGATGCTCAGATCTCGAGCACAAAGGTTCTCGGTCGAATGATCGACCCGAGCACTCGACTAATTGAGCCATCAGTCGACTGATGGGTATGATCAGTCGACTGATGGTGTATCCGTTGGACTTATCTGACGTGTTTCTTATCGTTGTGAGACAACAACTATAGGAACAGTCGACTGATGGTCCCAATCAGTCGACTGCTAGGCGAAATCCAACCCAAGGAGTATCTTTAAAGGGAGCTCATGGAGGGAGGATTGAGCATCGGTTCTTGAGGAGTTTTGGGGTGATTTGTTGCTGCAAATTACGGTCTCCAAGAGCAATTCAAGCAACCACAAAGCAAGCATCCAAGTTCACAATTATAAAGTGTTTCTTTACTTGTATTTGTGTAGTTTACTTGTATTAGCTTATATTTGTGTTTATTACTGTTGTAATACATTGTACAAGGTTTCTCCACCTCCGACTTGTTGTTGAGAAGGAGTTTATTTGATTAGTGGTGTTGTTTGCATCGCTAGAGCTCGTTTGAGCTCAATCTGTGGAGTAGGAACTATTCGATTCCGAACCACGTTACATCGCCTTGTGTTATCGTGCTTGTGTGTATTTGTATTGTATATTTTGTATTTCCACTGTGTTTAACACTTTTGTAGCAAGCACGATCGAATTTCTCCATCGACGACGAATGACGCTATTCACCCCCCCTCAATTGGTCACAACGGTCCCAACACACTATACATACCTAAACAACGATCCACACTGATCCTACTCATACCCAAATACACCCCATAAAATAGTATAGAACATACAAATGGTATGAATAATGATGTACAAACATATGCAGCAATCATAGCTCAAACAAATGCAACATCTCACAAGCATATGTAAATATCACACACACACACACACACACACACACACACATATGCCATCACACATGACAATGCATATGCATGGTCATGCCTACACACTCTGCTCGCTACCATAACCCCAGTGTGACCTAGATGGTATAACATGACAACTGTTCCAACTCCAACTACCATGACACAACAGATGAACTGCACTCAACACCAGCTACCACTACCTCGAGTGGTCGAGGAGACAGTGATGACTGACGACTCTCTCAACCATAAGGGAGGCCAAGTTGACAGCATGCATGTAATGTAATTATACACAACTCCATACACACAAATCCACAACATACTCTCTATCTTACAAAGAGTCATATATAACAGACAAACAACTATGTTAGAACCTCCAGTCCGTAAATAAAACTCTATCGACAACCCACTCAACTATACATAGAAGACATGATCCACAATAGATACACAATGCAAAGTAATATGGTACGATAATCAAATCCACATTTATATCCATCATCTACTCCTAGTAATATAACATGACAACCCAAACCAAGGCTACAACTGTGCTTAGCTACATGTACTTATACAACATCTATAAATCAAACATATATAGAATTTTTAATCAATAATAGTGATGAAACGAGACTGTATATATATCAAATGAATATCTCAAAGTTCAACAGCTAAGTATCAAGCACAAGAATAATAAGAGTGGGGTCAAGGTAATATTACTATCATCATAATAAAGTTCATACACTAAGATCATCGATCTAATGAATCAAAGGAAGGAATTACCCACATGGTATATAGAATATGTTGATAATCATCATGCCTGTGTGTCTGTCTCGAATCAAAAATCTTGCACATAACACACAAATCATAACTTGGTTATATCATACACCTAGTGAACGAATCAAGTCCTACATCGACTTGAACCCCAAATTCTTAGTTATCCAATTAGCTTAATCATTCACATCAATCCTTAAACTACATCTTCAGCCAAATAACTGCCTCTTCCATTAACTATAAAACCAACCACCATATCAGTTAACAAAATAAACATTGGTATACATCCATAAACATTCAAGTCTGGACTTACCAAACCTAGCTTCCTTAATCCAACTCCATGTACCGAATCTGCACAATCAATCCATATACGAAATGGAAACCTTACTCACATTTGTCTTCATCACCTGCACTAGGAGGCAAATTAAAAGCAACCGACCATAATTCTTTTGCTCATGGTGAAGAAGAGATATGACCTAAACACTCCAATTTAGTGGAAGGTCAGACGAAATCCAGTTCAAATAAAGTCTCCTCCCCTGTAATTAGAGTTATATCAGATCTATACCTAATCAATCTCAAATTCCTTAACCCAAATCCACAATTCAAGTAAAACAAGGGGATCATAGAGTTATTACTAGAAATCGAAGGTAGCGTTCTTCCCTGTCGCAACAATTGAAGGGTTTTGCCTTGTCGAGTCTGTGGGGGGGAACTTCGCTTCCCCTTCACCTCGGTTGCTTGACCATGGTAATCCCTTCGAGGTCCCCGGATTAAAAAAAATTTAATCCTAGACAAAAGGGATTCCCAAAGCAACCAAGTCATCGTCGTGCTATTCGTTTAGAGAGGTCACTTGAACAAACTAGTTGTTCAAGCGACCATCCTCTATTCTACGAGTAGCCGCGGAATAGACGATGTCTGGATCGCCGGTTTTCATGTTTATGCTCGGGATCCAAGTATTATTTAGCCATTTATAGAAATATAACATGCTTATATTTGCAAAACAAAACCAAGTAAGAAACAAAAGAGAAAAGAGAATAGATATACCTCTTGATCTTCTAATGTATGACCTTCCTCCTTTTGGACGTCGTGTGGGCGACGATCCACCAAAAGTCGAAGCTCCTAGATTGCAAATCTTCCTTCCTTGCTCTTCCAAAGCAAGAGGAAGAATAGAAACAAGGTTTTTATCCTCACTAGAAACAACCAACAAGGAACCAAACTTATCCTTGCCGCCGGCCAACTAGATGAAGGAGAAGATGGTGGAAAACAACCAAGACACCAAGGGAAGCCCTATATCTTGTTTCCACCACCTAAGGAGAGGGAAAAGGAAGCTTTTGGGCACCGTCCAAGGATGGAAAAGAGCTGGGAAGGGTGCTGGACATTGGCCAAAAGAGGAAGAAGAAGAGAGAAAGAACCTTCCTTATTTGGTGCCACCCTTGCCTCCAAACCCTAATCCCAATCCTATCTTAAATAGGATTGCTTCTTGCCGCCCAAACCCTAGCTCTCCTCCAATTCATGTTCACGCCAACTCCATGCCATCCTTTTATAGAGTTAGGGATAAATTATGAATTAATCTCATCCATTGGTTCTAGGGATTTAATCTCAACCGTCGGATTTAGAGATTTAATCTCAACCGTCGGATCTTAGAGATTTAATCTCTACCAATGGATCTTAGAGTTTTATTTCTATCCATTGGATC
Organism: Wurfbainia villosa; assembly: GCA_025175895.1. Lineage (NCBI taxonomy): Eukaryota > Viridiplantae > Streptophyta > Magnoliopsida > Zingiberales > Zingiberaceae > Wurfbainia > Wurfbainia villosa. The sequence goes on from CM045992.1 coordinate 5,103,195, forward strand.
TAAGCTTCATGAGGTGTTAATAGGCTACATTAGGGACCATGAGGAGGAGTTGGATCTTGGCCACCCATGGATCAAGTCCACATAAAGTCCGATCCACTAATGATGATCCAATCCACTAAAGGTTCATCATTGATCTACCTCACCAACCCCCATATGATAATATAGGCTCCATATATTATTTGTACATTTTCTCCCTGTGTTTAAGATCTCGAATGTCCGTCGATTAATTAATTTACTGACCATTAATTAATCAACATCTAACTCCTTGAGTAGTACCACTCAACCTTTTCATCATGCCGGACCAAGTCCACCTGCAGGGTTTACATGATGAACCTTATGAGCTCCTCAAGGGAACATCATTATCCTAATATATAGGACACGGTTTCCTCCTATAATCAACGACACACCATATAAATAATATCATCTCCCAACTTATCGAGCCTATCGATTTAATCTATAAATCTCGCCCATTGGTAAATCAAAGAGATGAGTACTAAGTATATGTGCCCGTTATTATATCGGGATTAAGAGCATGTACTAAATAATATCTGAGGTCCGATTCGATTGTGTAGTTAGCAATAAATCGAATCACCTCTATGTCGGTCCTGCTCAATACACACAAAGTGCACTAGTGTGATTCTATGGTCAAGACAAACCAACACCAAATCACACTATAACCATTCCGATGGTTTGTCCAAAGCCATCTCGGTTGTGAGCCTTTACTTATACTTTTCAAGGGGCCGATAACATGATCTCATGTGTGACACCACACACCATGTTATCTACAATGTAAAGTATGAGACATTATTGCATAACCATAAAAATATGCAAACAATGATCATGTGATTCTTATTTCAAAATAAAGATGTTCATACAAAAGATAGACTTTTCAGTATACATCCCTACAATCTCCCACTTATACTAAAAGACTATACTGTTCTCAAAGTGCCATACATCTGATCCCCATTCCCTCCACATGCCTATCAAAATCTCTCGCCGGAAGGGCCTTAGTGAAAGGATCTGCCAGGTTATCCTCTAATGCAATCTTGGCCACATCAACTTCTCCTCTCTTTACGATTTCTCGTATCAGGTGGTACTTGCGCTCTATGTGTTTACTAGCCTTATGGGCTCGTGGTTCCTTCGAGTTTGCAACTGTACCACTATTATCACAATAAATTATGATAGTTCTGGGCAAACCAGGAATCACATCCAAGTCCATCAGGAAGTTCCTGATCCATACAACTTCTTTGGCTGCCTCAGAGGCTGCAACATACTCAGCTTCCATGGTGGAGTCCGCCACGCACTTTTGCTTGACACTCCTCCATACAATGGCTCCACCTCCCAAAGTAAACACAAAACCCGAGGTAGACTTACTGTTATCCCTATCAGATTGGAAGTCGAAATTCGTGTAACCCACAGGGAGTAATTGGTCTGCCCGGTAAATCAGCATATAATCCCTAGTCCTTCTCAGGTACTTCAATATATGCTTTATGATCCAATGTCACACATCTGGATTACTCGATATCTGCTGATCATGCCCACTGAGCATCACATACATGAGGCTTCCTACTGCCGAAGCATAAGGAACCGCCTTCATCTCCTCTATCTCCTCAGATGATCTAGGACACATCTCCTTAGATAAAGGAACTCCATGCCTGAAGGGTAGAAAACCCTTCTTGGAGTTCTTCATGCTAAAACGCTCCATAATCGTGTCTATGTATGAAGCTTGGGATAAGCACAACATCCTTTTCCTGCGATCCCTTATAACCTTGATCACAAGGATGTGTCCTACCTCTTCTAAGTCCTTCATATCAAACTGTTTGGATAACCATACCCTTACGTCCAATAACACCTTGATATTGTTGCCAATCAACAAAATGTCATCTACGTATAGTACAAGAAATACCACTACGTTTCCATCACATCTCTTGTATACACAAGACTCATCCGGACTTTGAATAAATCCATAAGACTGGATCACCTCATCAAAGCGGATGTTCCAAGACCTCGAAGCTTGTTTCAATCCATAAATGGACCGATTAAGCTTGCACACAAGATGCTCTTTGCCCTTAGCAATGAATCCCTCAGGTTGCTTCATGTAGATGTTTTCCTCAAGACTTTCATTAAGGAAAGCTATCTTGACATCCATCTGCCATACCTCATAATCCATATGAGCTGCTATACATAAGAGAATCCGGATAGATTTAAGCATGGCTACCGGCGAAAAGGTCTCCTCATAATTGATACCCTCTTTCTGAGTATACCCCTTCACAACAAGCCTCGCTTTGAAGGTCTCAACCTTCCCATCTATTCCTCTCTTTCTCTTGTAGATCCACTTGCATCCAATGGTTTTTACACCATCGGGTGGTTCTACTAGCTCCCAGACCTGATTTGAATCCATAGATTCAATCTCAGCAATCATTGCACTTTGCCAAGATATTGCATCTTTATCTTGGATTGCCTCGTCATATGTCCAGGGATCAGGTTCATATTCGCCAGGGATCAAATCAGAAGATTCTCCCAAGAACATGAATCTATTAGGCTGTCTCACAACCCTCCCACTACGACGAGGTATCACCTGTGTATCCTTTGTGACACGTGGTGCAGTGACATGTGGTATATCCTCTTGTACCGGTGGTACTAAAGAAGTGACTTCCCCTTTTAACTCCTCTAGAACAATTTTACTCTTGGGCTTGTGGCTCATCACATAGTCTTCCTCTAGAAATCTGGCGTTCGTGCTAACGATCACCCTCTGATCTCTAGGACTATAAAACAATCCACCCTTCGTTCCTCTAGGATAGCCAACGAACAAGCGTACTTCTGTACGAGGTTCCAACTTACCAGCATCTGCCTTCAGCACATGTGCTGGACTCCCCCATATCCGAATATGTCTTAGACTAGGCTTTTGCCCAGTCCACAACTCTGTGGGAGTAGAAGGCACTGATTTAGATGGAACCAAGTTCAGAATGTACACCGCCGTATCTAGAGCATATCCCCAGAATGAATCTTGCAAGTCAGAATAACACATCATCGATCTAACCATCTCCATAAGAGTCCTATTCTTTCGCTCTGCTACACCTAGAGCTGTCAAGTTGGGTTAGGCCCGCCGGGTTGGCCCGCCCCGCCAAACAATTTAAGCGGGTTGGGTTGAACTTTTATCAACCCGCCATTTGGCGTTTAAGCGGAAGCGACCAGTGTGGTCATGGGTCTAGACGGGTTGGCCCGCCGTGGGACGGGTTGGCCCGCGGGTTGAGAAATGTCAAAAGACAAGTTTTTCACCATTACAATCTTCTTCTATCACACATACATTAATTATAATGTAAAGAACAAAGTATTTTTTATACTTTAATTATTTTTTATTATCTTGTCACTACTATTCTAATCAATATATGAAATAATAACATATCAAAATCAAATAATTACCCAAGCTAAAAAATCTCAATTGAATCTCTATTTGAAAGAGCAAAAATTTACATTTACATATTATCAAAATTTAAATATTTTAGAACATTGAAAAAGAATCAAAAACATCGGTACTCAATTTTGTAAGTCGATAATTGAATCTCAATTATAAGATTTTAGTTACTTCAAATATTTATTTTTTTAATCATGGTACTCTATCTGTCTTACAAATCATTACCTCAAGCCCTCAACACCTTAGTAATTTTAAATATATTTTTTAAATTTATGTGACCCGCGGGTTGGCCCGCCTAACCCGCAACCCGCCTTGGGTTAGGTTGGGTTGGAAATTTCTCAACCCGCCGAGATGGCAGGTCGGCCCGTCCCTCTCTGCTAAATATTGAGTTTACGACGGATTGACCCGCCCCGCCATGGGTCGGCCCGTTTGACAGCTCTAGCTACACCGTTCTACTGGGGTGTGCCAGGTGCAGTCAATTTGGATTGAATCCCAGCCTTTGATAAGTAGTTCCTAAACTCTCGCAAGAGGTACTCACCACCACGATCAGATCGTAGTGTCTTGATACTTTTACCTTGATGTTTCTCCACATCAGCCTTGAATTCTTTGAACTTGTCAAAGCATTCAGACTTGCGGCGCATCAGGTAAATGTATCCATATCTTGAGTAATCGTCTATAAAAGAGACGAAATACTCAAAACCACCTCTAGCCTAGATAGACATAGGACCACACAAATCAGAATGAACCAATTCTAACACATCTTTGGCTCTATACCCCTTGGCCTTAAAAGGCATCTTGGTCATCTTACCCTCCAAGCAAGATTCACAGGTTGGGAGATCCTCCACCGCTAATGAACCCAAAGGTCCATCAGCTATCAACCTTTGAATTCTGCTTAGGTTAATGTGACCAAGCCTAAGATGCCAAAGATATGTTTGGTTCATCTTTGAAGGTTCTTTTCTCTTATTGGAATTAGAAGATGAGTTATTAACTTCAATTTGCATCGTGGGAGGTTTTGGTTCAAGTGTATACAAATTTCCTATCAATGCACCCGAACAGATAATGTCTCTATTCCTTCTTATAACAACTCTGTCATCAAAAGAAATAGAATATCCATCCATAAATAATTTAGAAACCGAAATTAAATTCTTTCTAAATAAGGGTACATAAAGGCAATTCTTAAGAACCAAAAGTTTATTTTTCTCAAAAGGTAAATGAACATCTCCCACTGCAACAGCCGCCACCTTCGTGGCATCGCCCAAGTACACGGTAATCTCCCCCTCTGCCAGTCGTCTGGTTTCCTAGAACCCCTGCAAAGTATTGCAGACATGATCAGTGGCTCCCGTATCTACACACCAGGTGCCGGTAGATAACACCGCTAAATATGTTTCAACGACTAGACCAAAAGATATACCTTTGTTCTTGTGGTTCGGGCAGTCCTTCTTCCAGTGTCCAGTTTGCTTACAAGTGAAGCACTTGCCTTTCGGCTTCTTCACTCCTCCCTAAGTACCTCTCACCGCCTTCGCCCCGGTTTGTTTCTTCTTCTTCTTGCCTTTCGGCTTAGAAGTAGAAACCTTCTGGGTCACCACGGCATGCGCCTGAGCACTCTGACAAAATAGTCCCTCTGCCGCCTGGAGTTCTGTCAAAAGTTCCGCCAACGAATACAACCTCTTGTTCATGTTGTAGTTGAGGCGAAACTGCTCAAAACTCCTAGGCAGAGACTGGAGTATGATATCGACCTAGGTTTCCCCATCGATCTCAGCTCCTAGGACCTCTATCTCATTCAAATGAGCCATCATCTTGAGAACATGATCCCTCACGGGTGTTCCCTCGATCATGGTGGTCGTCATCAAGTTTCTCATGGCCTCTTGCCTCGTAGCCTGATTCTGGTGTCCGAAAAGCTCCTTGAGATTGAGCATCATATCATAGGCAGTGGGCATGGCTTGATGCTGATGTTGGAGTACATTTGACATAGATGCCAAAATGTAACACTGTGCCATCTCATCGGCCTTGATACACATCCTAAAGCTCTCTCTCTCCTTTTCCCCAGAATCATCTGCAGGCTTGGGAGGGTACTCTTCTAGGAGTACATATTTGTATTCCTCAGCAGTCAAGACAATGTCTAGATTCCTCTTCCAATCTACATAGTTGGGTCCAGTAAGTTTGTTCTCTTTCGAAAGATCACAAAGAAGTGGGTTGAAAGTCATTTTGAAAGAAAACCTAAGAATCACATAAATCAAAACATTAGATTTCAAAAAATTATTGATTCCTCAAATAATAAAATTTTAAAATCAACCAACACCTCAAAACACCGAGAATATCGTATGCCACGATAGTGTGGACGTATACGAATTCTACATTTGTAAGAGGAGGTTTTACCCATTAATTTTACTATCTTGTCAACCTAACTTTTTGACAAGTAAAATTAATAGTTGGTTCCTCTTTGGCCCTACAAATAAAAGCAGTGACTCCGATGGGGAGGATACTTATATTTGTATCTAAGTGTTCACCATTACTCGGTACTAAGGTAATTATCTCGGATTATGTGCCTTACGATGGGCAAGTACACATTCTCCTTAATAATTTCCTATAACCATATTCGACCTTGTGATCCGCAAACAAACCCATCCGATATGGAGGAAGGCACTCAGAGCCGACGCGCAAGTTTGTTTGCATCACTTGTCAAATTGTAATGGAGGCCGCAGAAATTTATAAAAATATCCCTCTCCCACTTAGTAATTTGAAATTGAGGAATTTTCCTAGCCTACGACATGCATATCAAACAAAAAGCAATAGATATGAAAAATAAATTATTTTTCAACTATTATGACTTTTGTCTTCAATATGACTCCCGTCGCATCGCCATCTCGTCCGCTCCTCCTACGCCATGTACGAGCCATCCGGAGATCCGAGCCGAGACTAAAACCTATTTTAATTTACATCCATCGATCCTATACTCCATGAGGGAGTGTACATGATATCTAGATCGAAAGTAAAATAAAATAAAGAGTGGCTAAACAATGCCGTATTTAATTTACAAAAACTAAATACTAGCCTCGTCAACCCCGAGGATTCAACAAAATAAATATTTACACACATACAATCACATACACACACATGGCCATAATAGTCGGATCTTATGCCTGCAACCAAAGAGTTAAACTACGCATATCCTACTATTATCCGGCACATATAATATATGAAAAAGTGCATAAAAATTAACCGAATCCTAAACACACAAAACCGGAAACCTTGGCTCTGATACCAATTGAAGGGTTTTGCCTTGTCGAGTCCGTGGGGAGAAACTTCGCTTCCCCTTCACCTCGATTGCTTGACCATGGTGATCCCTTCGATGTCCCCGGATTAAAAAAAAATTAATCCTAGACAAAAGGGATTCCCAAAGAAACCAAGTCATCGTCGTGCTATTCGTTTAGAGAGGTCACTTGAACAAACTAGTTGTTCAAGAGACCATCCTCTATTCTACGAGTAGCCGCGGAATAGACGATGTCTGGATCGCCGGTTTTCGTGTTTATGCTCGGGATCCAAGTATTATTTATCCATTTACAGAAATATAACATGCTTATATTTGCAAAACAAAACCAAGTAAGAAACAAAAGAGAAAAGAGAATAGATATACCTCTTGATCTTCTAATGTATAACCTTCCTCCTTTTGGACGTCGTGTGGGCGATGATCCACCAAAAGTCGAAGCTCCTAGATCGCAAATCTTCCTTCCTTGCTCTTCCAAAGCAAGAGGAAGAATAGAAACAAGAGGAAGAAGAAGGTGCCACCCTTGCCTCCAAACCCTAATCCCAATCCTATCTCAAATAGGATTGCTTCTTGCCGCCCAAACCCTAGCTCTCCTCCAATTCATGTTCATGCCAACTCCATGCCATCCTTTTATAGAGTTAGGGATAAGTCATGAATTAATCTCATCCATTGGTTCTATGGATTTAATCTCAACCGTCGGATCTAGAGATTTAATCTCAACCGTCGGATCTTAGAAATTTAATCTCTACCAATGGATCTTAGAGTTTTGTTTCTATCCATTGGATCTAAGCTTCATGAGGTGTTAATAGGCTACATTAGGGACCATGAGGAGGAGTTGGGTCATGGCCACCCATGGATCAAGCCCACAAAAAGTCCGATCCACTAATGATGATCCAATCCACTAAAGGTTCATCATTGATCTACCTCACCAACCCCCATATGATAATATGGGCTCCATATATTATTTGTAAATTTTCTCCCCGTGTTTAAGATCTCAAATGTCCGTCGATTAATTAATTTACTGACCATTAATTAATCAACATCTAACTCCTTGAGTAGTACCACTCAACCTTTTCATCATGCCGGACCAAGTCCACCTACAGGGTTTACATGATGAACCTTATGAGCTCCTCAAGGGGACATCGTCATCCTAATATATAGGACACAGTTTCCTCCTATAATCAACGACACACCATATAAATAATATCATCTCCCAGCTTACCGAGCCTATCGATTTAATCTATAAATCTCGCCCATTGGTAAATCAAAGAGATGAGTACTAAGTATATGTGCCCGTTATTATATCGGGATTAAGAGCATGTACTAAATAATATCTGAGGTCCGATTCGATTGTGTAGTTAGCAATAAATCGAATCACCTCTATGTCGGTCCTGCTCAATACACACAAAGTGCACTAGTGTGATTCTATGGTCAAGACAAACCAACACCAAATCACACTACAACCATTCCGATGGTTTGTCCAAAGCCATCTCGGTTGTGAGCCTTTACTTATACTTTTCAAGGGGCCGATAACATGATCTCCTGTGTGACACCACACACCATGTTATCTACAATGTAAAGTATGAGACATTATTGCATAACCATAAAAATATGCAAACAATGATCATGTGATTCTTATTTCAAAATAAAGATGTTCATACAAAAGATAGACTTTTCAGTATACATCCCTACAACAATAACACGACGAGAAATCCTTTGAACTCATAGATTAACTGTGATGAGAAGTGATGTACTCTGAATCAAAGTCACTATTGAGATGGTATCGATCCAGATCAAAATGCTGCGGAGGAGAAGATCACCAGCGACAGCAATGATCGGGTGAGTGACAACGTCGCTGAGCAGAGATCACACGAAGAATAGTGGTGTCACACACAATGCAGAGGTCGGTGACGATGGAGAAGAGATCTCCTTGACCTTGGCAACGAATGCTCGAAGAAATGTACAGTTGGACAGTTGTGATCGAACGCAGTGAGGTGAGGTGGAGAAGTGGCGGCTAGAAGAGAGGAATCAGGGAAGACCGACCGAAGGTGAAGAAAAAGAATCGAGTGAGGGCACGCGAGCTAGCTCGGTGGCGACGGTGAAGAGGAGAAGGAGAAAAACACGATCAGAAAAAAGAGGAATCGAGGCGACGAAATGAAATTGGGGAGAGGAGAGAATAAAAGTAAGGAAAATGAAACCAAACTTAGGTTTTGCGAATCAAACCTTACCTTAATTACTTTCATTAATTCCTCAATCATTGATAATCCAAATAGGATTTATAAAAGTCTCTTAAATCTTTCCCCACAAAATATCATAGAAACTCCATTTAATTCCAGGAAAATTTCTAAAAATCTTAAAAAAATTCCATAAGATAATTTCTTAATTAACAAGGGGTATTTTATTATTATGTTATTTTTCGATATCTCACTTTTGTTCTCCAATAGTTGTAAATGCAATTCAAGTCTTAAACTTTTTTTTTTCTAAATCCATACGTGTCTTTGGTGTATCTTTACTCTTTTCAATTCTATCTAATAATGTCCCAACTATAGCATCACACATATTCTTTTCAATATGCATAACATCTAGATTATATCTTAATTTCAAATGAGGCCAATACTCAAGTTCATAAAAAATAGACTTCCTTGCCCAATTATGTCCATTACCCACCTCTATCACCATGTTTTCTTTTTCTATCTACTGTTTGCAATTGAATTAAAATATCATCGGATGTAAATGCTCATGGAGGAGGTCTATTTTCAATCCTACCATTAAATTTTTTGCTTCTAAGCCATGTATGATTTAATGACAAGCTTTTACGGTGACCCATGTAACATAACTTGTTGATACATGACTTTGCATCTGTATTCACATTACAAATAGGACATGCTTTGTATCCTTTGGTACTCCATCCAGAAATCATTCCATATATAGGAAAATCATGAATGGTTCATAAAACAATAACACGAAGATTAAAACATTCTCCAGTTGATGAATCTAGTGTCATAATTCCATCATGCCATAACTCTTTTAACTCTTCAATTAACGGTTCAAGAAAGACATCAATATTTTTCCCAAGTGATCTTGGACCAGGAATAAGGAGTGACATCAATGTATAAGTTTGTTTCATCATGTGCCAAGGAGCCATATTGTATGGGACAAGTATCACAAGCCACATTTTGTATGAATTGGACATCATCCCAAATGGGTTAAATCCATCACTAGCTAAACCAAGTTGAACATTTCTTGGTTTAGAAGCAAAACTTGGATACTTTTTATCAAATTCTTTCCATGCAATTGCATCAGTAGGATGTCCCAAAACACCCGCAGTTTCTAATCTTATGCCAATGCATTCCAATAGTTGTATCTTTATACAAATAAAGTCTTTGCAATTGTGGTTTCAAAGGGAAGTGTCTAAAAACTTTGGGTATTTTTGAATTTTATTTATAATTTAGAATGTAACGTGACTTCTTGCATATTGGACACTTTTCAAGATTTGCACAATCTTTTCACATGCATGTATTGTTTTATATCCCATTTCAACATTTCTAAAGTATTTTATTTGCAGCATAGTGAGACTCTGGGACAAAGTTGGGTTGCTTTAATAGCATATCAAAGGAACGATTAGACCAATAATTGAGTACTTTAATTTGTATTAAGTTTACCAAGAAGCTAAATGTCTTCACCTTACTTGATCCGTGATATAAATCTTGATTGGCTTTTTCAAACAATGATTTAAACAACTCAGATGTTGCATTATTATTACCATTGCCCATGTTAATTTGTCTGCTCTCTTGTATAACCTGCTCTAAGTCAATTAAGTCGTTCAACATGTAAACAAATTATGTATCCTCACATTCCACTTCATTTATCTCATTATCATTTTAAGCATTAATTCTTACATTTACATTCTCAGATAAATCTCAAACTCTTCATCATGTTTATTTCATATAAATAAGTTTGATCAAATTCATGTAGATGAATATGAGTTTTCACCATTTCATGAAAACAAAATTAACAATAAGATTCAATCAATTTGACTAATTCTATAGATGGGAGAGTTGATGGACATAAAGTTTCATTGAATAGAAAGTAACAATTCAAGTAACAATAGATTAGATTGGTTTTTAATTGAGTGGATTTCCATTCAACTAGTGTTATAACCATTAGTTGTCCAATGGTCACTTGTGTTTGAACAGTCAACTAAAGGTTATTCTAGTTGACTAGAAGTAGAAAATGTTAGGATTGTTGAGAGTATAATCAAAATTTTATATTGATAAGACATAAAAAGGATCATAAACTTATAAGATAAAAAAAATCTCTATGAGATCGTTTCAGTAAAGTCTAAATATAAATCCATGAGTGTTAGACTCAAAGTAGGCAATATTATACTATTGTGGAAATACATGAATTTCATCAGACCCAACAAGTGGGTTAGAGCTAATGATCCAAGTCGAGCCATGAGTCTCAAACGAAGGAAGTGGAGGCTCCGATCCTATGTCTAGATCAAGAGAACCAAATATTAGATAGGAAGTCTAGCTAGGTTAGGAGAATCAGACAACTGATAGAAAGACCTGATGGGATACTAGGTAGGAAGTTCAGTTGAGTCAGGAGGACCGGACAATTGATAGGAAAGACATGGTAGGACACCAAGTAGGAAGTCCAGTTGGATCAGGAGGATCAGATAATTGACAAGAAGACCTAGTAGATTAAGGATCGAACATCAAGCAGAAGAAATCTTTCGAGGATGGATGGACTTGAGGGGAGTTCGATGTGGTCCTTCGTTTGAGAGGAAAATTGTTAGGAGTACAATCAAAGTTTCATATTGATAAGACATGAAAAAAAATCATGAGCTTATCAGATGAAAAATTATTTCCATTGAATGAGACATTTTAGATAAAGTCCAAAAATAAATCTATAAAGACTTAAGCTCAAAGTAGACAATATCATATCTTTGTGGAGATATATGAATTTTATCCGACTCAATAAACAAATCTATCCGTTGGAATAACACATGAATTGAGGAGCTTTGAGTTTAATTGGTTATATAGGAACATACTTAATTCTTTAATAAAGGTGTGCTCAAGTGTTCAAATTCTCCAACGCCATGAAATCAAATTTGAAGACTTTAATACATCTTTGGTAATTTCCACTCTTTAAATTTTACATGTTATCTTTGCAAAAAGAGTGAATTTTGTAATTATCTCAAGGTCGAGTTATAGGTCATGGATTGAGATCGATGTATGTGACCCATAATAAATTTATCTATTAGCATTGTGCTTTTTGTCTTTATTATTTCAATGTATACTCTTGACACAAATAATACACATCAGCATCTTATAGTAACACATATAATTGTCTTTATTTTATGATAAATTTTGTGAAATTGAAAATTTCGTACATTAGATGTGAGTTTGATAAGAATATACTAAAAGATAATTGGACCAAATAATTGATTTCTTCTTTTTGAAAAAACTTATAGAGATGCAACAAATTGACTTTAATCAATTCTCATGTAAAAAAAATAGCATTGATATTATCATGTTATGGGATTTTACGATAGCATATGAACCTATATGAACTAATATATTTAAAAAAAAACACTTGGCCATATTTAAAATTAATAAGTCATAAATTGACTTTCTTATAGTGAAAAAAAGATGAGAGATGTAAAGATTGCAAAGTTATTCTTCAAGAAGACTTAACTATTCATCATAAGTTGGTAGTATTGGATATACATTTTAAGAATAGTATAAATAGAAAAAAATATGTATGATTCTTATAATTAAATGGCGAAAGTTAAGAGATGAGAAATAAAATATATTTAAAAAGAGGATAATAATATAAATATTAAAAGAGATAGATATTGACTCAAATACGACATAGAATAAGATGACATTAAAGTTAAAAATAATAGTCAAAAGTATATTCGGTGAGTTAAAGAGATATGCACCACCGAGTAAAAATTTTAGTGGTTGAATGAGAAAATAAATTAGAAAGTAAAAAAAATGTCTATAAGGTATTATACACTTGTAAAAATTAGAAAACTTTAAAAAAATATACAATAGCAAAAAAAGCCCAAAAAAGTAGTAAGTAAAGCTAAAAATGAAACTTTTGAATGAGATATCAAAAAAGAAAAAAGAGATATTTGTAGAATAACTAAAGCTAGAGAGAGAAATAATAGAGATCTTATCCAAATAAGTTGTATTAAAAATGAATACAATAGAGTATTTTTATCAACTTTTTAATAATGAAAAAATAAAATAGCAATGAAAAAAAATATTTTCATCAACTTTTTAATAAAGGTTTAGGTGATCAATTTAATTTAGGTAGCTCAAAGAAATATAACAATTTAAATTTTTATTGTAGAATTCGATCAAAAGTAGAATGAGTTCTAAATGAGATGAAAAATAGAAAAATAGTTGGATCATACAATATTTTGATACCTAAACAAGCAAGATATTGAATGACAAAGTTATTAAATTAATATTGAAAATGAAAAAGTATCTGATCAACGAAAAATAAGTACTCTATTTCCTTTATATATAAAAAAGAGACATACAAAATTATACAAATTATATGAGTATTAAACTAATGTGTCATGTCAAGAAACTATGAGAAAAAATAATAATAAAAGACTAAGAAAGAAGACCATGGCAATTGAAAATCAATTTGAATTTATATCGGAAAGGTCAACAATAATAAATATATATCTTCTCAAATAATTAATTGAAAAGTATCGGAAACAAAAATAAAATTTACATATGACATTTATCGACCTTAAAAAAAAGTTTATGATATAATTTAAAAAATACATGTGGAGAATTCTTGAATAAAAGGTGTTATTGTAGTGTATATTAAAATAATTAAGGATATGTATGACTCTTGTAATGACAGGAGTGAAAACGCTGAAGAAATTAACCGAAGTATTTACCATAATGATAGAGTTATATCAAGGATCAACTTTAAGTCCTTATATTTTTATACTAATCTTGAATGAACTCATTGAATACATTCAAGACACAGTATCATAATACATATTATTTGTGAATGATATTGATTTAATAGATGAGACATATGAAAGAGTAAACATTAAACTTAAATTTTGGAGGGAAATACTAGAAGTGAAAGGTTTTAGACTTAATAGAGTAAAAATAAAATATATAAAATTTAAATTTAACAATGTTAGTTATAATGAAATAATTATTAAATTATGAGATAATGAGTTGTTTATAACTGAACGTTTAAATATTTAGGATTATTTTTGTAAAAAGATGAAGGGAATGAGAGATATGTCTTACATATAATACAAATAGAATGATTGAAATAGAGAAGAGTATCGAGTATTTTTTTATTGTAAACTACTTTTAAAACGTAAAAATAAGTTTTATAAATGACAGTTAGATCTGTCATGTTATATGAAGTTGAATATTGGCTATAACTCAAGCACATGAAAAAAAAGAGAAAGTTACATAGATAAAGATTCTAAGATAGATGTGTGAACATATGAAGATGGATAAAATAATAAATAAAAATATTAGAGCGAAAATTGAGGTTGTATCTATTAAAAGAAAACTTCGAAGAATATGTTTAAGATAATATGAACATGTATTTAGATTATCAGTAAATATTTTAGTTAGTTAATGTGAAATTATTATAAATATGAAAATCAAATGAGTAAGAAGAAGATCTAAGTAGACGTGGTTAGCAAAAATAAAATATGATAAAATTTATTTAAATATAAACGATGATATAGTAGGGGATATAACCCAACGGTGTAGGAGAATCCATATGATCTACCCTTCTAGTAAGAAAAGACTTAGTTGTCGTTATTGTATTGATATCATCATGTTCAATCCTTATACACTTTCCATTTCTTTCTTCTATTCGACAACTCTTTGCATAAAAAAAACTCTTTAAGGTTGTGTAAATCTAGCAATTCCAAAGAAAACTACAAACAATATCAACCCCTAAGATAATAGTCCAAATAGAGATGCTAGCTGAACACTTGGTTTCCAAGCAAACCTATTGATACTGATGCTACCTTTTCCTATAAGTAAGACGAAATGACCCGTGCGCAGGACACTGCCTGAACCAAATAGTTGGTTCGGCTGAAGGAGTCTGAGAAGAACGGTTCGGGTGCATAAGTTTGAGGAAAATGGATCAGGAGGACGGTTCAAGGGGATTGTCATGGTCGAACGAATTCGGAGATTGGTTCGATATGAGAAGAATAGGAATCGGCTCGGTCGAACAGGCCTGGAGGTGATTCGGTACGAGAAGGATAGAAGTTGGTTCGGGTTACCGGAAAAAGTTTAAGAGCTACGCTACATGCAAGTGGTAGGTCTAGGCTAGCTTTATAGGAGGCAAGTGGATGAAAGGGATGAGTTAGAATATTTCCCGAAATATAGATAAGAAGTTTGTTACACAATAAAAGGGGACCCCGCATAATATTCGGAGGAAACTTCACTCCTTGTGTCGGTAACAGAATGATTCTCCAGATAAGCAAGGTGCCCATGTGTACGATGAAGGAGGTTTATGGTGCAACAGCTGGCCAAAGGAAGGGGTGGGAGATAAAAGGGAGAAGAAGGGCAAGAAGAAGGGGATCCGCATTCTCCAAGAGCAAGATACAAAGGCACACTCGAAGGGGAGAGCAACCACATCGCCGGAGAAGGAGACAAGGAGAGTAGTGAGCTCCATTCTTTCGATATTTGGTGTATTGAGCTAACTGTAAGAGGTTTTCTTCTCTACCTCCGGAAGTTTTTTCCGTGAAGGAGGAAATTCATAGTGAAAGTTCTTTGGCATTGTAGCTCGTGGGAGAGCTCACCCCCGTGGAGTAGGAATTCTCATTCTGAACCACGTTACATCTTGTGTCTCTGTTCTTTGCTTGTGTTGTGCGTGTTTTTATTCTTCATATTTCATTACTGTTGCGACCGGAGAGAACCCCTAAGTTTCTCGCATGCTCCCCGACGTTGAAAGGAAGCTAGAAAATCCTTCTACGACCGCATCAGTTGGCGCCGTCTGTGGGAAACTTCTGAGCAAGACGTTGAGATTCAGCCAGAGGAAATACATTATCTAGCAGCCTCCTCTACAGAGGAGAATTCCATCACACTACTACTATCGCAGTTAAGAGCCATGGTGGATACAGCCGTGACCCTCGCTAAAGAGAGGAGAAGGACTGAGTACCTTCATCCTCATTCTGATGAACCCTCCCCCCGTGGACCATAACAAGAGATGCCCCCTCCACTTCGTACAATCACAAATGTCGAGGTGTTGCCTGGGGAGGGGCTGGAGGGACGAGTGCATCATACCACTATACCGGCAACCCAGACTCGGTGAGAAGAGCAAGGAGAAAGCCATTCAACTAGGGCTCCAGAGATTTACGAGCCCAGTCCTTTCACTATGGATATTCTTTCTGAATTATGATCTTTATACTTCAGAAATCCCCAGGTGGACAAGTATGATGACACAACGGATCCTGAGGAGCATCTATCACAGTTCACAAGAGCTGTCTCGCTTCATTGCTACACTGATTCCCTCAAATATCGGGTCTTCCGTACAACTTTAATTGGCTCGGCGCAAAAATGGTTCAATACCCTTCCCCCGGGGTATATTACTTATTTTTTTTTTATTTCCAAGGGATGTTCCGCCAAGAGTTTGCCAGTTGTAAGGCGTACAAGCATGATGCTTCCATCTTGCTACACATTATGTAGGGGACCTCAGAGTCACTCAGAGGGTATCTTCATCGATTTACTTCCACTGCCAGAAATATCCCTCAGCGAGATCAGATGCCTTCAGGGTGGCCATTCCGCATGGGCTAAGGGAGAGTCCTTTCCTTAGCTCACTCTTGAGAAAGTCTGTGGCTAGCTATGAGGAATTGCTAAGCCGCATAGAAAAATACATTAACGAGGAAGAAGGGCTGAAGGTTCGAAGGGTCGAATGATCCTCTGTAATGGCCCCTACAGAAAGAAGTCGCCTGGTAGCCCCTCGAGCTTCTCCTCGGTGAGAATATATACGACCTTTTCTACCAGAGGCTCCCAAGCCTTGATTATTGATGCAAGGAGCTCTCCCCACGCCCCCGTTGCAGATCATGGCTGTCGATGCAGTCCCTCCCCCAAGAACTTGGAAAGAGCGGGAGATGGAGTTTTATGACCAGCAAGGTCTTCTGCAATGGCCAATGGGGTATAGGGGGGAGCCTCGCAACCCTCCCACTCCTTTCTTCTGCCAATATCATATGGAATATGGCCACGCTAGTGACCGATGTTTCAAATTGCAAGAATAACTGGAACACATCCGAGTTGCTTACCCACACGTGCAGCCTCAGACGAGAGGGCCGACACGGCGAGGCCAACGACCCAACATGGCTCGTCCGGGGCCCTACAACTAACGACCTCAGGTTACTTTCCCTTTGGATCAACAAACTCCCGCCTAGGAGGGTATTTCTCAAGGAGGCCCATCAGGTGAGGGCCCTTCATCTGATCCGAATGACATCCCCACACGGGGAGTTATTCACATTATCGCAGAAGGACCTACTGATGGGGACTCCAATAGAGCTCAGAAGTCTTATGCCCGCCTCATGGAGAGCTTAACCATCGTGACTGATCAGGCTATCCAGATCATGCCACCAGTCTCATTTGGGCTAGAAGACCTCCGAGTCGTCCTGCTACCTCATACGGATGCTTTGGTAATCTGTATTTCCCTAGCTAATTATGAAGTGGCCCGGGTTTTAGTCGATTCAGGAAGCTTTGTTAATATCCTCTTCCAAGAGGCCTTTGGAAAGATACAGCTGGGAAATGTACAGTTAGGGGATGCGGCTACTCCTCTATTTGAATTTGCAGGACATGTGGTTCATCCTATAGGGCAGATCTCATTGCCCCTCATGCTGGGCACCCGTCCACTTATAATGCAATTTTGGATCATCCCTTCTTGTTTATTTTCTTGGCTATGGCTTCCTCCTACCACCAGAAGGTAAAATTTTCGGTCGAGCAACTGATTGGGGAGGACAGAGGTGAACAGAAGGCCGCCTGGAGTTGTTATGTACAAATGGTCAGGGATGACTAGAAGAAAGCCAAAGTAGATGACCCCAAGGGAAAAGTCATCGTGATCTCTGACGTATGCATACTGGAAGAGTCTCTCCCCAAAGTGGGAAAAATAGAAGAAGGGGAACTGGTGGAGATAGCTCCGGGAAAAGTCACTCGAGTAGCTCAACAGCTCGAGGTTAAGGAGGAGCTGGTGGCCTGCTTAAAGAAGAACGAAGATATCTTTGCTGGCGATGTGCACGACCTCACGAGGATAGATCCTCGTGTTGATGAACATCATCTCAACATCACTAGAGGAGTCCGACCCATCCAACAGAAGTGGCGATATTTTGGGCCCGAAAAAGACAAAGTTATAGCTAAAGAAGTAGATAAGTTGTTGCAAGTGAACCATGTTAAAGAAATTCAATTCCCTGAGTGGGTGTCTAATATATTTTTGGTCCCCAAGCCTTCGGGGCAATGGAGGATGTGTATCGACTTTCGTGATTTAAATAAAGTATGCCCTAAAGACTGTTATCCCTTGCCTCGTATTGATCAGTTGGTGGACTCCACTGTGGGATATGAGGTAATGTCCTTAATGGATGCCTACCGAGGATATCATCAGATACCATTGGCTAAAGAAGATCAGAAGAGAGTTAGTTTTGTGACGTCGGGAGGATTGTATGCCTATGTAGTGATGCCTTTCGGCTTAAAAAATGCTAGGGATACCTATCAGTGACTCATGGATAAAATTTTTGTAGAACAAAAAGGCAAGAATGTGGAAGTTTATATCGACGACATCCTGGTTAAATCAAAGACTTCTCGGGATCTAGTTATGGATCTATACGAGACTTTTGCTACTCTGAGGCAATACAACATGAAACTAAACCCCAAAAAATATTTGTTCAGAGTAAAAAGCGGGAAGTTTCTGGGGTATATTGTAACTGAGAAGGGATTACAGGCCAATCCAGAGAAAGTGTAGGCATTATGCAATTTGAAATCGCCTACTAATCTACGAAAAACTCAAAAGCTGGCGGGGAGGATTGTTTCCTTGTCCCGATTCATAGCCAGATCAGCAGATAAAGGACTCCATTTCTTTCGGATTCTGCGCAAAGCCACTAAATTTCAATGGGATGATCAGTGTGAGCAGACCTTCCAAGAATTAAAGAAATATTTAGCTGGACTACCTTTACTAGCTAAACCAGTCACAGGAGAGCCCTTGTGGATGTACTTAGCTATTTTAGAGGGAGCCATCAGTTCAGTATTATTAAAGCAAGAAGGTTCTTAGCAGCAACCTATTTACTATACCAGTCATATCTTGAAAGGAGCTGAAGCACGGTACACTGAGTTGGAGAAGTTGGGCGTATATTCTAGTCTTGACGACCCGCAAGTTGAGACCATATTTCTTAGCTCACCCAATTAATGTTTTGACTCATAGTGAATTAGGCAAGGTGGTGACTAAGCCTAATTTCTCCGGTAGATTGGCTAAATGGGCAGTGGAGCTAAGGGAGTACGACATTCATTATCAGCCCCGAACCGTCATCAAGGCTCAGGATCTAGCTGATTTTCTAGCAGAAATACTTGTTGGTCCGAGGAATGGCTTGGCTGAAGAAGAAGAGGGATCGGAGGTGTGGAATGTCTTTGTGGATGGTTCTGCTGAATCTGCGGGTAGTGGAGTGGGGGTGCTGTTAATATCCCCTAAGAAGGAGAAAACTCGCATAGCCGTGCACCTGGGATATCGGGCATCCAACAATGAAGCAGAATATGAGGCTATTCTAGCAGGGTTACAAGCTGCCAGAGCTGTGGGAGCAACTTTCATCATGATCCATTCAGATTCCCAGTTAGCAGTGTCACAACTTCAGGGCTCATTTACGTTTCGGGAAGAAAGATTGTAAAAATATTTAATGTCTTTTGAGAAAGAAAAGGCTCATTTTCGGCAAGTTCTCCTAAAACAGATTCCGAGAGAGAATAATTGGAAGGCGGATGAGTTGGCTCAGCTAGCTAGTGCTATGGAAGGGGTAAAACAACCTGAAGCAGTCTGCGTGGAAGTCCCCACTTCTCTGGTGATATATATAATGTGGAGGAGACCATCTCAGGAGTGGATCAGATTCTTGACTGGAGGACTGACATCATGTCATACTCGCAATAAGGAATGGTTCCAGAAGAAAAAGGAGCGACATCTGTTTTGATGAGTAGAGCGAAGAGGTTCACCATCATGGACGGAGTCTTATACAAGATGTCTTTTGGGCAACCCCTATTGAAATGTTTGGGAAAGGAAGATGCCGAATGGGTACTTCGGGAAATATATGAGGGTTGCTGCAGTAACCATTTGGGAGGAAGAGCTTTGGCAAGGAAAGTCTTGGTAGCTGGGTATTTTTGGCCCACTCTCCAACAAGATGCGGCTCACATCGTGCAAATTTGTTCGGTTTGTCAAAGGCATAGCAACTGGTCTAAACGTCCAGCAGAGTTGATGAAAGCTATTATCGCTTCCTGTCCCTTTGATCAGTGGGGAATAGATATAGTGGGCCCCATGCCCATGACACCTTTGCAGAAGAAATTTTTATTGGTAGCGGTGGATTACTTCTCCAAGTGGGTGGAAGCGGAGCCCCTTTCCAAAATCATTGAGAATGCAGTAATCCAGTTCCTATGGAAAAATATTATTTGTTGGTATGGAGTCCCTAGGAGGTTAGTCAGTGACAATGGACGACAGTTTCAAGGAAAGAGGATCAAGGAATGGTGTCAGAGTCTCAACATCCAGCAGACTTTCACTTCTGTAGCTCACCCCTAGGCTAACGGGCAGGTCGAAGTGACTAATAAAATCCTCATTCAAGGGTTGAAGACCAAGTTAGGGGCTCAGAGAGGGAACTGGGTTGAGGAGTTGCCGGGGATCTTGTGGGCCTACCAAACCACTCCAAAAACGGCGACGGGAGAAACTCCTTTCAGCTTGGTGTATTGAACGGAAGATGTTATTCCGGTGGAGGCCATTTTGAGTAGTTCTCGCATGGAAGTCTATGAGCCAGAGTAGAACCAAATTATCTGAGGCACCGAGCTAGATTTGCTAGAAGAAAAATGAGAACGGACGCAGAGGCGAGTGGAGTTTTATAAACGAAGGGTACAACAAGCCTTTAATAAAAGGTAGTTCCTCGCAGATTTCAAGAAGGGGATTTGGTTCTATACAAAGTTAGCCCCGCCGGAGATCCAGAAAAGTTGGCGCCAAATTGGGAAGGACTCTATGTAGTGACGCGCCATGTGGCCGGATCGACTTATTATTTGAAGAATGGTCAGGGCAAAGAACTCCCTTGACTTTGGAATGCTGTACATTTAAAACATTTTTATACTATGTAAGAAGTAAGGGGTGAGGGAAAGAGTTGATGGCTCCCTTATTAAATGTATGCGACGATGCAATATATCATCTGATATAGGGCAAACATGAATGCCAGTGGCGCATCATTTGCATTAAAACCAATTTTTCCCCTACGGACCGTGGAAAAGAATGAAGATAAAAAGGAAATTATATATATAGTGACTAGTGTCCTTTAACAACAACCATTCTAAAAATGATACATAGAATTATAGTTTGAAATGATCTGGAGGGTAGCGCCGAAAGTCAGTTTCCCACTGCAAGAAAAGCACAGGCTGGTTGGCAGGGGGTAATCCTTCGTCAGCATATTGTCGAACCGCTTCATTAAATCCGTCCTGGAAAGTGGCCCGCATTAGAGCTATCAGTCGATCTTGTTGGCTCGGATCGTCTGGATTCCAATTTTGATGAAGCCTACGACAATTCTCTTGATGCTCACGAAGGGACCGACGCATTTCGCTATAATGTTGGGATATCTCCATGATTGCGTCGGCCAGGATAGATATATTATCTGCTCGGGAAGTCTGATCCTGTTGCAGGAATCTTGTTATCTCCATCATGTCTTGACGTATGGAGGTCGAGATACCCTCTACAGTCTCTGTGTGGGATCTGGTGCGAATGAGCTCGCTACCCAGTCATTGGAGGGAGGCTTCCTGCCTGCGTATACGGGCATGAGCGTGTGCCTTAGAAGTTATTAAGGAGGAGTTTTCCTGTACCTCCTTGCATAAGCGGGCGCGGAGGTCCGCTATTTTGTCTTCTGCTCTTTGGTATTGAACTCGAAGATTAGCAATGATGTCAGAGTCCTGTTGCTTTCCACGAAGAAGTTCAGCTATTTGCTTTTAAAGGTCAGCCAATTCTTGAGGCTGGCGAGCTATCCTATCAGTCTGTTCTTGCTGAGCACCCTGTAGAGTAGGTAGAAGTTCTGTGTGGGCTTGCAACTGTGTTTGCAATGTTGTGATGGTCTTGGCATCTTCTTGCTGTCGGCGATGATCTTCCGCCAACTGCTCTTAACATTGTGCCAATTTTTGCAACAGATGATCTTCTCGGCTCCTTGTAGAAGCTTGATATTCCAATTGTTGTTGCTCCTACTGTAGAAACTGAGCTTGGTATTGTGTAAAGGATCGGTCCAGTTCTTGATAGTTTGTCAAGGCCTGGAGGTCATTAATCGGAAGGAAATCGTTAGACGAAAGGAGTCAGCGAAGTCAGTTTGGGGAGCTTACCAATTCCAAAACATGGCGCAAACTCTCCATCCGTGTAGTCAATTCTTCCAAGTTTAAGATTCGGAGACCGCGGTTAGAGGAAGAGGAAGGGATAGACGATACTAGAGGTGGAGGTTCGCTCATGATGGGGCTTTGAAAGGGAGAAACAATGGGTTTGTGCAGGGGGTTCGGAAGGAGGAGGGGTGGTGTCTAAAGGGATAGAAGACGACATAGAGGCAGCCAAATGGGTTAAGGTGGCTGTAAATAGAGCTCTTGCTAAAAGGCTCGAGGAAACTGGCGAGGAAAGAGGTGAGGCGGATGTGTGTTGTGACAAGTCAGGAGTTGCCTATTGTTTGACGGAAGCAGGAAAATTCGTAGGAAGTAACCGACCTGGTGAGGTACTTGGGGAGGAAGATATGGAGAGCACTGGAATGGAAGGTTCTACGCTGGTGGGGGGAAGATCAGAGAAGTCATGGGCTATAACCCGTTGAGGAGAAATGCCCCCCGAATTTAGGGCAGCAGAGGAAGGCAGTGGGGAGACGACTAGGAGAGGCAGAGGCGAAGAGGAGGGAATCTCGGCTACCCTAGGTTCTGATGCTGAAGAAGGTTGTGGAGAAGGAGAGGGAAAAGAAGTAGGGAGGTCTTCTACCTGCAGACATTGATGCGCAGTGCCCCTCAGTTCAACTTGATGTTGCAAGAAAGGAGGGGGCGATTTGCGGATTCCCAGGACAAAAGGTAAAGAGACTGGTGAATTAGGGTTTTCAAGCAGCATCGAAGGTGAGGATGGACAAGTTATAACAATCGTATCCGGAGCTATTGAGATGGGGATTTCAGATGAACGAGGAGGAGAAGGGAGCGATGGAATAGGAGCGGCGGGAATGAGTGATGGTAAAAGAGGAGATGAAGGCGGAGGCGTTGTTGGCTGTTGGACTTCACTTCGCCTGGACCCTTGGTGGTGATTCACCATCGTTTGTTGAAAAAGGGAATACATCCTGCCCCTTGAGGAAAAGAAGAAGCGCAAAAGCTAGTTGCTGGAACACTAGGGAGTAGCTGTGGGCGAAAAAGAAGTGGAAGAAAAAAGGAGAAGAAGATTGAAAGTTAGAAAAAGAAGATGAAACTAGAATAGAGAGAAGAAGAACAATCTTATATATGGGGCACTAAATGGGCCTATGGTGCTAATTGGGCTTCGAAGCAGCGAGGTGAGCCCTTGGGAATGTGTGAAATAGTAATTTATTCTGTTCACTACAACTATCTGCCAGGACCGCTGTCTCCATATGGAAAGAGAACTGAAGCAGCTAATTTCAGGGCAGAGATATGGCCCCCGAGGGTATACTTCTTATCTTTTCTTTTAAGTTTGGCCTTAGCCAAAACCATTATCCCCATTTAATGGATGAATGAAGAAATAATGGCAGTGTGAAAAAGTTTTTCTGGCCTAAGAGGGCGGAGCCTTGGGTCGGACTCTCATCTTTTTATGTGGTTTGGCATTGGCCGAAGCCGTTATCCCCGTGCGGTGGTGGATCAGAAGAGCTAAGTTTTTCCTTAGCTATATATTATTTTATCCCCGTGCGATGGTGGATCAGAAGAGCTGAGTTTTTCCTCAGCTATATATTATTTTATCCCCGTATGATGGTGGATCGGAAGAGCTGAGTTTTTCCTCAGGTATATATATTATTTTATCCCCGTGCAATGGCGGATCGGAAGAGATGAGTTTTTTTCTCAGCTATATATATTATTTTATCCTCGTGAGATGATGGATCGGAAGAGCTAAATTTTTCCCTCAGTTGTATATTATTTTATCCCTATGCGGAACCGAGTTTTACATTAACTATACATTTTTTCTTTATCATTGCATAGAGTGAAGTGAAGGAGATGGGTGCTCACCTAATTATATATGTGATTCTTGCGTAATAAAAGGATGAAGAAGTTGTATGCTTATTTGATTCTGGTACTATACCGAGAAGTTGAGGCCTCACACAGTAGGAAGAAGGCTAGAAGGAGGGATAAGTTGGGAAAGATATTGGTGGGAGCTCGTAATAAAGAAGTTCATTAAAAAAGAGGAGATACATAATATAACTTTCCTAAAGAAGAAAATAACAGATGAAGCCCTTGTTCAAAAGGGGCTACAGTTCTCTCCGGGGAGGCATTGAAATGTGGAACCGCCACATTAGCGGCCCCCCATCGCTGCCTCCGGGGAGGCATTGAAGGAGCTTCTTTGCGTGGCTGGGGTTGACGTAGCAGCTGCCGAAGGTAAGACTACTGTATGAATATATGCTTAGATAAGTTTTTATGGGACACTGCCAGTTGCTGATGCAGGGAGTAGTTGCTGGTGGAAGACATCCTCAAGCATCGCTGTAGATCCCGAACTTGCTCTTCCAAACTTGCAATGTAGCGTTGTTCTTCAGTCTGTCCCTCTAGAGGAGGAGAGATGCATGGCAGGTTCCATGGAGAGGAGGGGAAGAGGAAGAAATGGATGCCAATCAAGTGGTAGTTTGGGGTTTTTATAGAGGTGGAAGAAGGATATGCGAAGGAGGTAAAAATAATAAATGCAAATAAAGAAGAGAAAGCATAAAGGCAATAGTTGAGAGTTGTTGAATGCAATAATTCTAGAGGGATAGTTCGAATTCCACGAAAGCAGTAAGGGTGAAGTATATTCAAATAAGGTTGTTGTCCTTTCTAATTAGAATTGTTTGACATTTACAAGGAAATGACAAAAACAAGTATCAGTATTTCTTTTCTTTTTATTAACACACCCAGCGGTAGTTACATCGATTAAGCTACTAATTATACAGGTTTTTTTATTGTTACTATTATTAATAAGAGAGCTTGCAGAGGACTCCTCTGGAGGGGTAGGCGCCAAAATGACTCTGTAGAGGTCGCCTTGAGCTGGAGGTACAGCGGGTGGAGCTCCGACATAAGGGGGCGAAGGAATCCCAGCTGAAGGTACTGGAAGGAAAGCTAGGGCCACCAGAAGAGGAGGGAGCTCAACGGAGGCCCGAGGATCTCCTACAGTGCATTCCCATGACATGGGGGGATTCCAAACCCAGTTGTGGAAAGAAGGAAAAGGGGCTCAGAAGGATCTCCCCATATTGGGGGTTTGAGTGTCAGTTGATGAAGGAGGAGGAAGGGGACGGAAGGTAGAAGTCGTAGTGGACCGTGTGGCAGATTCTTCGGCAGTTTCTGTAGCCAGGTCATGTAACTCGAAAGAATCATAGTATGAAGATATATCAATGGTATGTTCCGCAGAAACCATGAAGGTAGGATAGAAGGCAAAAGACGTTCGCAGTGACAATTTATAATTGAGAGAGGAGGAGTCGTGTTTGTCCTCGGGAAGGGAGAGAAGAAGGAAGGACGAATGGAATAATGGCGTCAGCATGGAAAACCATCGAGACGTCAATTCTGAAGCGGCCAATTATCTCGAGAAGATAAAGGGGCAAAATGGGCTAATTTTTTCTGAGCCAAAAATTGGTTCTGGCAAGAGGAAGATAAAGCCCAGGATGGCCCCAAGAATAGGCAGAGAATAGGAAGTAATTTCTGGAAGAAGAGCCCAAGAATAGCCTTAAAATTTCCAATCCATGCCAACGTGTACATAAGAAGGAATACAAGGCAGTGCAATCTCAAGCAGTCTTTAATAGCGGGAAATCAATTAATACAATAAAGAAGGCATGATAAATTACAATTCAAAACGTTCAGGAGGACATCTAGCAAGAGCTACTTTAGGATCTAAGTAGCTTGTATCAGTGCCTGGAGGAGGGTAGCCTTGTTCAGCATTTAGGGAGGAGGATCCGTCGAAGCCTAGCATAAACAATTCTATGCCCTTTTGCACATACCGCATCTTCAAATCCACCTCATGCTCCTTGGATTGGGCTTGGCAAGCGGCTAATTGGGCTTGACATGCGGCTAATTGGGCGGCCAACGCATCCCTCTCTTGTGCTGCCATCACCGCCTGATGACCCAGGGAAGATAGGGCCTTAATATATTCCTTTCGGAGTTCTTATTGCTGCTGGGTCACCGAGGTCAATATTTCAGGAAAGGTGGCTACAATTGAAGAGAGATTTTTACACCTCTTCAGGCAAGATTTCTGAGCAGCTTCCCAAGTTTGATGCTCTTGTTGAAGTTGGAGAATAGTTGTTGAGGAGTCAGCAACCTGAATATATGTCTCCGCAAGCTGCCTTTTATACCCATCCAGTTCATGGGTGAGGAGGTCAACTTGCTAGAGTTGGCTAGATTGCAGAAATAGCTGGTGCTAGAGGTCTTCATTCTTTCTTTGAAGCTCCTCTTTTTCACTTTGTGCCAGGGCCAGTTGAGTCATCGAATCTTCACACTGGCGATCAGATCGGTCTCCCTTTGCTCACCCTCCTTCAGCTGGCATGTAAGCTTCTTTTGATGGGCCAGGGAGGCAAAATGATGAGTCACTACGTTCGATTGGTAGTTGGCCAGACGGGGCGTCGTCTTATTATAGGTGACCGACGTTTCAGTTACATGTGCTATGCGGAAATGAGTGAGGAGGAGCGTGTTCTTCATTAATCTGTGCTCACCATAACGAAACTTGTATGAAGTTTGCCCATATGATTGTAGGGGCCTTGTACGCTAGACTGGTTGAAGAATTTCACTTTTCCTAGATGACAAATTTTGAGGGAGGCCCCCAGAGTTGCCAGTGAAGGGTTCGGAAAGGGAAGATCCCCCCTCCCCCCCTCCAAAGGGGGAGAGGGATCTGTTGGTGCAACAATGCCCCAAACATTCATGTGTTTTGATGTTTGGATAATCATCTAAGTTAGGCAATGCTTTGTGATCTAATTGTGAGCATGTTTAAGTGACAGGGAAATCCAAGGATGAAAACTTGGTAAAAGAAAAGTCCAAGTATATAATCTTGGCAAGGAAAGTCCAAGGGACGGACTTGGCAGCATAAGACCAAGCTTGTAGTCTTGGCAGCATAAGTCCAAGTGAACCTTGGCAAAGGAAGTCCAAGTATGATCTTGGCAAAGGAAGTCCAAGGGATGGACTTGGCAGCGTAAGACCAAGCTTGTAGTCTTGGCAGCATAAAGTCCGAGTGAACCTTGGCAAAAGTAGTCCAAAGTAAAGCCTTGGCAGCATAAGTCCAAGCTTGTAGTCTTGGCGACGTAAAGTCCAAGCTTTTGGCAACCCAAGACATGACGATGCCGAAGGAAACTCTTTAAGAAGGGCGCAAGGCTTAAAGAAGAGTTAGAAGGTCAAGTCTAGGTCTAGGGAGTCAATTCAAGTATGAATTATTCATACTTGACTAGTATCAGTCGACTGATATGATGTAGCAGTTGACTGATAAGGTGCTCGACTAAGTCAGGCTGAAAATCGGACTATCGATCGGCAGAACCGACGATCGATGAGGAATCGATCGGCCGACCGCCAATCCAGATGATCGATCATCGTCAAAAATGGGCACGAATGGAGTCTCACTCTCGACTCTCGCGGTGATCACTCATTGATCGCTTCATCGCCGACCGATGAAGTGATCGGTCGGTGATAGGCCTCCGTTGAAATGACGCACGCGAATCCCGTGGATCCGCTCTGCCGGAAGCCGTTATGAGCATCAATCGACTGATCAAAGCTCAACGGGAAAAACAACCCTTCTTCTATAAGAAGAGGCCTTGGGGAGCTCGGTGAAACTAGTGCTCTCATTCCTAGCTACACCCTCGTGCTCACCAAGTTTTCTCCAAGTGTTTTTGTGATTCTGAACCTCCTCTTCTCTAGTCTTCATCTTCCATCATTGTAAAGAAGAGGAG
The DNA here is from genome assembly GCA_025175895.1 of Wurfbainia villosa. NCBI lineage: Eukaryota > Viridiplantae > Streptophyta > Magnoliopsida > Zingiberales > Zingiberaceae > Wurfbainia > Wurfbainia villosa. The sequence goes on from CM045992.1 coordinate 5,131,197, forward strand.
TGCATTGTAAGACAAGGTTTCTCCACCTTGGTTCATCCAAAGGAGTATTTAGTGAAGCTTGGATGGGGCTAATCTACCTTACGGATTACCGTGGAGTAGGAGCGTCATCTCCGAACCACGTACATCGGGTGTTAGCATTGTTTTCGTGTTTCTCATTCTTATTTGTATTTGTATTTGTATTGCTTCCGCTGATGTACTTGTAGAAACAAAGAAAGGCTAATCACCCCCCCTCTAGCCATTACAAAGATCCAACAAGTGGTATCATAGCCCAGATAGCTTGGAAGATTTCACCATCAACCAAGGCATCAATGGCTCTTCAAGAGGGATATAGCACTGCCAAGCCACCGCTCTTCAATGGGAGTCACTTTGCGTATTGGAAAGGTAGGATGAAGTATTATCTAATGAGTAATATTGAGATTTGGCATAACATTGTAGATGGCCTTGAGGAACCGGTGGATGAACATGGAAACTCTATTCCAAGCAAGGATTGGACATGGGAAATGAATAGGAGGTTCGAATTAAATGCAAAGGCGGTACTCACCATTCAATGCGGTATTACAATGGAGCAACTCAACAAGGTGGGGCCTTTCGAATCCGCCAAGGAGTTATGGGAAAAGCTCATTGAGCTAAATGAAGGATCCAAGGAGTCAAAAAGGGCCAAGAAGGACTTGCTAATTGGACAACTTCAAGCCTTTCAAATGAAGACCCATGAAACCGTAAGCCAAATGCATGGAAGGTTTAAGGAGATTATGAATGGACTCCACATCATAGGTGAGCGAGTTGACAACCGAGATTTGGTAAGGTACATTCTTCAAGCATTTCCTAGAACTTCTCTATGGACTTTTATAGTTGATGCTATTAAGGTAACTAGGGATCTTTCTCAAATTAAAATTGATGAATTATTTTGTGAGTTTGAATTGCATGAGCAAACTAACATGTCCTCTAAAGAAAAGGGTCTCGCTCTATTTGTTGAAAAGAAGGAAAAGAAGAAGAAAGAAAGGAAAGAAGTGTCATCATTATCCGAGTCGGAGCATGATTCAAGTAGTAATGGAGACTCGTCTAGTGAGATGGCCCACTTTGTCAGGAAGCTCTATAGAAAATCAAAGGAGTTCAAGAATAGAGAAGAAAGGAAGGGGTCTCATTCTTCAAGAGGTAAGTTTAGTGGTAATTCAAATTTTAACAACAATGTGATTTGCCATGTTTGCAATAAGACGGGGCACATAAAGCCAAATTTCCCGGAGCTAAAGAAGAAGGAAGAAAAAGAAGGAAAGAAAGGAGAAGAAGAAGAAGGAGGCCATGATGGCTCAAACCACATGAGACACACCAAGTGTTGAAGATTCCTCCTCCGATGATGAGCTTTGCCACGTCACATGCCATGTGGCATTCATGGCCCATGGAGATGACTCTGGTACATCAAGCCAAGAAGAAGACTCTTCAAGTGATGAATCGTCATCTAGTGACGATGAGGTAATGAACTCTCCTAAAGTTAAGCTTCTTTATAAATCAATTTCTTATCTTAAAGAGGCTCTAGATAAGTCTAAATCTAAGGTTAGAAGCATGAAGGTAGAACTAAAGGCCATTAGGAATGAAAAACCTTCACATGTTGATTCTTGCATACTTAAGGAAGAGAATGACAAACTTAAGGATGAGGTTAGTGACTTAAAGGCATGCTTAGAGAAATTTACGAATGACTCAAAATATCTTGACATGATCCTTAGCTGAAAAAGAGCCGTTTACAACAAGGCCGGTGTAGGATATAAGCCAAAAGAAAAAGAAGTTGCTTATATCTCATTGATTAATAGAAAAGCAACCATTAAGGGAAAGGTTAAGAAAGCATGGGTACCTAAGAAGTTTTTACTTAATGTTACCGGTCCAAATGTTTGGGTACCAAAAGCTTGTGTTTGTCATGTGATTTAGGTAGGAGAGCAAGGTATGTGGATTGTGGATAGCGGTTGCTCAACACACATGACCGGGGATGTAAGCAAGTTCTCCACAATTAAGTATGTGAAGAAGGGAGCGGTATCTTTTGGAAATAATGGAAAACTCAAGATATTAGGTAGAGGTACAATTGAGGTATCCCCCAAAATTATCATTCACAAAGTTTTACTAGTTGAAAATATGAAATTTAATTTATTAAGTGTTAGTCAACTTTGTGATGCAAGCTATCATGTTTCTTTTGAATCTTCTAAATGCATGATTAGACACAAGGAATTAAATAATTGTATGTTAGTTGGATATAGGAAATCAAATATTTATTATGTTGATCTTTCATATGCTTCTAACATTTCTATTAAGTGTCTTGTTGCAAAAGAGGAAGAAAGTTGGCTATGGCATAGGAGATTGGGGCACATCAACATGAAAAACATAGCCAAGGTAGCCAAGTTGGAGTTGGTCAAAGGGCTACCAAAGATCAAGTATGTCAAGAACAAAATGTGTGATGCATGCCAAGAAGGAAAACAAACAAAGACATCACACAAAGGTAAAACCTTAACTAATACCTCTTTACCGTTAGAACTATTGCATCTTGACTTATTTGATTGCCATAGTACTCCTTCTTTAAATGGTAGCAAATATTGTTTAGTTATAGTAGATGATTTTTCTAGGTATACTTGGGTCTATTTTATGAAACTTAAGGATGATACTTTAAAAATAATCATAGGATTTAGTAAAAGGGTTGAAAATGAAAAGAGTCTCAAAATCAACCGGATCCGTAGTGATCATGGCGGTGAATTTGAGAATTCTAAATTTTCACAATTTTATTTAGAGCAAGGGTACAAGCATGAATTCTCTTATCCTAGAACACCCTAACAAAATGGGGTGGTGGAAAGGAGAAATCGTGCCCTACAAGAGGCGGCTAGGACTATGCTTAATGCATATTCTCTACCTAGCTACTTGTGGGCGGAAGCGGTTAATACCGCTTGCTATATCCAAAATAGGGTTCAAATCCATAGGTTTTTAGGAAAGACACCATTTGAATTATGGAATGAGACTATTCCCACAATTCATTATTTCAAAGTCTTTGGATGTAAAGTTTATATTTTAAACACCAAAGATAACTTAGAAAAATTTGAATCCAAAGCGGATGAGGGAATCCTAGTTGGATACTCATCCACGAGTAGAGGATATAGAGTCTACAATAAGAGAACCCAAGTGATTGAGGAGTCCTCTAATGTTCAATTTGATGAAACCACTAGTACCTACCCTAGAAAGTCCTCCATTGATAAGGATATTAATGACAATAATGAAGACATTACCCAAAAACTTCAAAATTTGACCATAAGGGGTAATGATCAAGGGGGAGGAAGAGGAGATTCCGATGATGAAAGGAGGGTAGAAGATAACAATGATCAATTTGAAACCCCTTCTAGAACCCTAAGAACTCATCAAGATCATCCACTTGACCAAGTAGTAGGAGATCTATCTCAAGGAGTAAGAACTAGGTCATTTCATAGAGCTCCTACTAGTCAAGTTGCTCTTATTTCACAAATTGAGCCCAAATCGATCAATGATGCATTACATGATCCGGATTGGATTTTGACAATGCAAGATGAATTGGCTCAATTTGAGAGGAGTCAAGTATGGGAGTTAGTTCCTAGACCCAATGATAGCACCATAATTACTACAAGATGGGTCTTTAGGAATAAGCTAGATGACCAAGGAAATATCACTAGAAATAAGGCTAGGTTGGTTGCTAGGGGATTCAATCAAGTTGAGGGGCTTGACTATGATGAGACTTATGTTAAGGCAATCTCTTGCCGTAATATGGTTTTGATGGTGTGGCAAAGGGTTTAAGTTAGGTTGTTATTGTGATTTGATATGTGTGTTGAAGTCGTGCAGGGCTTAGTAATTCGTACATGGAGCCGTGGCGAGTTTCACATCTCATGACTCGTGCCTTGAGTCGGTGAAGGATAGCTTTGCGGAAGCCGTGCGCTTGGAGCATCCGAGGGACCGCCGGACGAGGAGCTTGGAGTGAAGCTGGAGGAAGTAGACTTCGAGGCAAGAGACGCGAAGGAGCATTGCAGAGCCGTGCGCCTGATGCTGCCGAGGGACGTGGCCGCGAACGAAGAGAACTTCGAAGGCGAGAGACTCCGAGGGATGAGAGTGAGCGATTGTAACCCGGGAAGGGTAGCTCTTAGGTGAAACTTGGCCATTTTGGCCAAGTGTCGGATGGGTTTTTCGACATCACCGACCGCCATGTCATGGCAATGATCGCTCGGTCGATCGATGGGTCGATCGACCGGTATAAAACCGCTTTAGTGCTTGGCGCCATTCGCTATGGATCGGGTCGACCGATGTCGGCAATGATCGATGGCACCGCGGCACGGGCGTAATAGAGTCGACTCCATTGAGCACTCGACTGATCGAGTATCAGTCGAATGATGGTAAGATCAGTCGACTGATGCCAATACCGTTGGATAGAATCTAACGTGGAAAGCGGCCGTTATTAGGCAACGGCTACGGGATCAGTCGACTCATCGAGGGCATCAGTCGAATGATCCTGTGTCAACGGGAAGAAACCCTCTTCCTCTATAAAAAGGAGGGGGGTGGGGGTTTGGGAAGTTAATGCTTATGCTCTAATACTCTCCCAAGTTCCCTAAAGCTTTCCATCCTCTTACTCAAGCTTATTTCCATTATATTTGTAAGAGGAGTGTTTTTGTGTAAAGAGGTTACCTCCACCTAGCTTTGTGCAAAGGAGAGATCTAGTGGATAGATTTGGAGGAGTGATTCACCTTGGACGAATCGGACCGTGGATTAGCGGCGTAGCCGTGAACCACGTTACATCTCGTGTTTGTATTGCTTGTTTATATTTTGCTTGTCTTTATTTATATTTGCATATTCCGCTTGCGCTAACGTTTTGTAGACGAGCAAAATACGACATACATCGTAAGAGGGCTATTCACCCCCCTCTAGCCGGCCAACCGATCCCCAACAAGTGGTATCAGAGCAAGGTTGCTTGTCACCGGACTAACCGCCGCAACAAGCTCTACATCTCAAATGGCCGGCTCAAACATCCACCCACCGAAGTTCGACGGCGAATTCTCTTGGTGGAAAAAGAGAATGGAGGTATTCTTCGAAACCGACTTTGAAATATTATTAATTATGGAAAACGGTTTCGAGTTGCCTAGGAACGAAGATGGGGAGCCATTGGAAAAATCGAGATGGAGCAAAAGACAAAGAGAGGAGTATTTGGCAAATTCAAAGGCCAAGCACCACCTCTACAATGTGCTCCCTCAACAAGAAGTCAATAGGATAGGGGAGTGTGCTAGCGCCAAGGAAATGTGGGAGAAATTAATAGAGATTCATGAAGGCACATCCGAGGCAAAGCTAGCAAGGAGAGATGTCCTTCGCTCCCAATTGTCCAATATCAAACTCGAAAAGGGAGAGAAGGTAAAATCCCTACACTCTAGATTTAAGGAAATTCTAACCGGTTTAACAAGTGTAGGTGAAAAGCTTTCCAACCGGGGTATGGTAATGAAGGCCATAGATGCCTTTCCCCGGTCCTCAAGATGGAGTTCCATGGTGGATTCATTTTACATCTCCAAGAACTTGGAAGTAAGTACCTTGGAGGAGTTTTTCTCAACAATGGAGCTCCACGAAACGAGGCTTGAAGGAATACAAGAAGAGCCTAGAATCCAACCTTCAAGAGGAGTAGCATTGATGGCAAATAAGGGGAAGAAGAAGATAGAGATCCCCTCCTCCTCCTCCTCCGATGAAGCTTCTACCTCCTCCATGGATAGCACGGAAGAAGCCTACATGGTAAGGAAGGTAAGGCGTGCATTTAAGAATTTTAGATTTGATAAATCTCATGATAGGAATAGAAGACCAAGGGGGAAGATCATTTGTTACAATTGTCAAGGGGAGGGACACATAAGGGACAATTGTCCCCTCCTAAACAAGAGCAAAGAGGAAAGGAAAAAGAAGGAAGAAAAGAAGAAGAAGAAGGGGAGCAAGAAGAAAAAGGAAGAAGAAAAGAAGGCCAAGGAAAAAGGAAAGGCCATGGCTCTCAAAGCAAAGACATGGGATGACCTTGCTTCCTCATCCTCATCCTCATCCGAAGAAGAAGAGCATGTCTATTCCAACCTTGCATTGATGGCCTTCGACGACTTGGATTGCTCCTCCTCCTCAAATAAAGAGAGCTCAAGTGAAGGGGGAGCTTCTACATCCTCCTCATCCGAAGAAGAAGAGGACATGGAAACTATGGTAACGAATGCCTCTCCTAAGAAAATAGTTTCCATAATTTCTAGTTTAACTAAGGACTTATTTGGAATGAAAAAGGAAAATAAAAGCATGCTAGATCAAATTAAAGCATTAGAAAATAAGCTAGGAAATGCATGCTTAAATGAAAATGATAATATCTCTTCTAAGTTAAATGATGCATACTCACACGATAATTATGTGCCATTAGATATTAGTGATGCATGCATAGAAGAAAATAGGGCATTAAGGGAAAAGGTAGATTATTTAATAAAAGCCCTAGAAAAATTCACTATTGGCTCCAACACCCTTAACATGATAATTGGGAGCCAAAGAGCTAGTTTCAATAAGAAAGGCCTAGGATACAAAGAAAAGAAAAATGAAAAGGCCTATAAATGCCTAATAGCTAGGGGACAAGATAAGAAGAAAGTAATAGCTAAGAAATGGATCCCCAAGGAGTACTTAGTGAACCCAATAGGAAAGAACTTATTTTGGGTTCCAAAATCCATCCTTAAGGGTTAGGATAACCCTAGGGTAGTCAACCATATGCAATTGACCTATATCATATTTTGGTTGACTTAGGATGACGGGACAACATTTTTAAATAGTGTTGGGTGATGATAACGTACCCATAAATAGATAATAATGCTTAAATCATGATGATTGAAGTAATTCCTACACATGTTTGCAATCATGATTTATGCTATTGATATTTGGCACATAATCATGAGAAATAGGGTTAAATCATGCTTTAGGTGATACTTTGCTCATTATGATGATATAATACCTAATTCATGATTATTATTTGATGAATACATGTGTTTAATGATCATAATGTGTAATTCATTCATATATGCCTTTATGATCATAAGGATTATTAGGTTGATACTTAACCTTGATAGAATTGTATGAATATAATGGTTAAGTATATACAAACCCCTCCTAGGAATCATCTCACACTCACCATAGGCTACTTTGATTGAAAACTTAGCATGGGTGAGATGTTAGGATGATACAAATGTCCACTAATGCCTATGGCATTTAGATGGTCATTTAAAGTATCAAAATAGCAATAATAGACCAATCATGGGGAAGACTTATGTTTAATTCATAGACATATTGCCCAAAGATCATGGTTGGATATTTCATATGTTTTCAAAACAATTTCTTAATCTAAAATCTATGTATTCATGTTTTGAAACAATTCAAAGCAAGACTAGGTGTTAAAATGGATACTCTTATGATCAAAAACCTAGTAGTTTTTAAAGCTTTTGGATTTTTGGCAAATACGTGGAAATATAATGATTTTTCATGAAAACCTATTTTTCACTAATAGATATACTTAAAAGAAATGTGTTCCCCAAATTTCATGATTTTTTGAATTTTTTGGAATTTTTAACGCATTTCTGAAATTCGGTCCGAAAATCAGGAAATCCTGAAAATCATGTGCCAGTCGACTGGTATCTGAACTAGTCGATTGATTGCCTGTAAATCAGACTAGTTGAGGCCGAATTCAGGTTTTAGAGTAATTTTTGGTATTTTTCCTTCTAATATACTTGATGCCATGAGTTTTTAACTTAGTGTTAATCTTTTTGATGGTGTCAAAGGGGGAGAGATAATTATGTTTAAGTAAATTATGATTGTTGGGAATTGAATGCCCGCTAGAGGGGGGGGGTGAATAGCGTGAGACCCTACGTAGATGAAATTCTTTTGCGTTCGATCGTCTACAATCTTGTTAGCACAGCGGAATAGTAATAACAAATAAATATAACAAGACACACAATCACAACACGATCACAACACAAGCATATAACGTGGTTCGGAACCGTAACGGTTCCTACTCCACGGATCGAGCTCTAACGAGCTCTAGCGACGCCAATGCAATCACTAATCAATAAACTCCTTCTCGACAACAAGTCGGAGGCGGAGAAACCTCATACACAAGATTACAACAATAATCTAAGGAAATACAAGCAAATACAAAGGAAATGTAAAGAACACTTTACAAAACTAGGGTTTGAGCGCTTTGCTTGTTGGTTGCTTGGATGAGGTTGAAGGGCCCTGAAATGCACCTGCAAATCGCCTTCAAATCGCCTCAAGAAAGCTCCCCAAGAACTGATACCGCAATCTCCACGAACAGCTTCCTTTTATCTCGCGTGGTGGATTTCGCGCGATCGCCATAAATCACGGTCAGCCAACATCAGAGCCGTGAGACAACGGCTCAATCCACGTTGGACAAATTCCAACGGGTCTCTCACCAGTCGACTGCCAACATTGGCAGTCGACTGCCAACGCCCGTAGTCGACTGCCCAGTCGGCTACGGAGCGTTTATGTGCAACTCGGCCGTGATGATCGCCATCCCTTAGCGATCATTGCCGACACTCCGATCGCCTCCCATGAGCCGATCGCCGAGCCCTTAAAGCTCTCAGCCGTGATCGAACTCGAAATCGACTCCGTGATCGAACCGCCATAATGCCCGGTCGCCAACCTCAAGAATGAGGTTTTAACCCAAGTATGGTGCCCCCATACTTGCTAGACCACCCTTAGCCTAGACCTAAGCCTTCTAGCCACCTCCATCAGCCTCACGCCTCTCAGATCCCTCCAAGTCATCCATGACTTGTTCATCCATCGCGCTAGCTTCCAGGTGCTTCCATCGGCTATGTCATGCTAACGGTGTCTACACCGCCAAGGCACATTGGACTTACGCCGCCAAGACTCCGCTTGGACTTTACACCGCCAATATCAATCCCCTTGGACTTCTCAAATGCCAAGACTCAAGCTTGGACTTTCCCTTGCCAACCCATGTTGGACTTTCCATGCCAAGACCCATGCTTGGACTTTCCATTTGCCAAGACCCATGCTTGGACTTCTCATTTGCCAAGACCCATGCTTGGACTTCTCATGCCAAGTGCTCAAGACTTGGACTTTCCCAAGTGCCAAGTGTCCCACTTGGACTTTCCATGCCAAGTACCCATGACTTGGACTTTCCCTTGCCAAGACCCATGCTTGGACTTTCCCATAATCACACGGTCAACCCTAGTCAACCACCAAAGTCTCCCTCGAGTCAAACTCGAGTCTGGTCAATTATAACCTGGGTCGATTGTATAAACAATCTCCCCAACATATTAACCGACATTAATGTCAAACATCAATGTCAATCCTATGTCTAACATACTTTGTCAAACATACTTTGTCAAACATCAAAACATCACTCGAGTCAAACTCGAGTCCTGGTCAATCGTGACCTGGGCCGATTGCACCAACAATCTCCCCCTTTTTGATGTTTGACAAAAACCAAATAAAACCATGAGTTAGAACACTAACTCAAATCCCTTACCAATTATCCCAAATTGGTAAACACTCACCAAATGTTCTCCCCCAAACATTCAAGTGAAAAAGTAAATCAAATGTTCTCCCCAAACATTCTCCCCCTTTTTGACTAACATCAAAAAGGTTTTCTCTCCAAGGAGGTCAATGTCTCATGTCCCAATGAGATCTTACAATCTCCCCCTTGATCAAAAATACCTAGGATGCCTACCATCTTCCTAGTGATAAGTCCCATATCACTCAAGAGAGGCACTCCTATCTCACTCTCCCAATTTCCAAATTGGGTATCAAACACCCATCAATTTTCAATTGATAACATTCTCCCAAAAAAAAACATCCATCATCCCAAGATGGATACCTCCCCCTAAAGGCTTGCTCCCCCTTGACCATTGCACCAACAATGTCCTTGGAAAGCCCCTAAGCCAATAGGAACTCTAAACCATCAAAATTAAGGTTCTAAGTTCAACATAGAACTTTTACTCACCCTAAATTTGATACTTTGACCTAACATAACTCCTAATCCATATCCAATGGATTTTCACCCTTCATAATGCTTCCCAAAGCATATCCTAGGGTTAGGAGTGGTTAGGAACCTTTACCATAGCTGAACACGGGCTAAACAAACCTTGTTAACCCGAAATCAGACCTGGCAGTCGACTTCTGACAGTTATCAGTCGACTGCCATTCTCATCAGTCGACTGCCACCAAGTGGCAGTCGACTGGTAGCTGAAATTCCCGAATTTCAGCTATCAGAACGAAATTCAAAAATTCATAAATAATTATACGTACATCGAAAAATCACGAAATTTGATACGTATAATACTTATGACCAAAACAATGGGTGAGAAATGTTTTAAAAATATTTTACCCATAAAATAGTGAAATTGATACAAAATCCAAAAGTGACTAAAAACTTTAAAGTTTAAGCTCACTTTGTATCAATCTCATCAATGGTGATTGCTATCAAAAGATAGACTTCACCAAGGTTTGTCAAAATGATTTTAAACCGTTTTCAAAACCTTATTTTGGATCATATTCCTTGGGCTCTATGTGCATGACTTGTACACGAGCTTTCCCAATGATCCACACTGGAAAATTAGATGAGTTTTAGTTCATCTAGATGCAAAAACTATGCACCTTGAACTCAACTCATATCCTAGCATCTCACATGTATCTAGGGTGTATAAATACACATACATGTCAATTGGATGTGAGATGTGGGTTTTGTTCTCTTAACCTAGGGTTTCATGCATTTTTCTAAGGCAACTCTACTTGATTCCCTTATAAATGGGACTCCAAGTCATGCCATAGTCCTTAAATCAATTTTAATCAATTTAGATGCATAAAAATGATCATGGCATAATAATAGAAAAATAAATCATGGCCAATGATCATGATGTCATGGCATATGATGAAATCTAAAAACACATGACATTTAATCCTTAATCCTAACCATGTACATGACATATAAATGATGAGAATGAACATAATGTCATGTCATGGCATATGGCAAATCAAAGCATGGCAAATAAGATATAAAGGTATGTAATACCTAAATTTTAATATTACTTGTCATTTGATATAATTAATCACATTTTTCCATATTTCTACTTTTCTCCCTAGTGTGCCAAAAATCCAAAATGGCACACTAACCACTAAACTTAAATTGTGCCAAAATGGTCATTTTATCAAACTTCATAATTAATATTGGCACATCCTAAAATCCTTTTAGGATTAATTCAAATCTATTTCCAAGGTAACCATAACCTTGAAAATATCCTAAAGTGTCACCTTACCATGGTTGAGTTAACTACTCATCCAATCAAGGTTGACACACCCTAAACCCACTTAGCGTGAATCAATCACGCTCTTAGGAACCCAAAATCTATTTGAGCTCCTAGGGTTGATTAGGTATTCCCTAGGGATAACCTCCCTAGATACCTTTCTAATGACCCTCCTAGGCTTGTTAGCCTTGGTCATTTGGGTCTTACCTAGGTTGACTCTAGGGGTGACTCCCCTTGCAACCTTCTTAGTTGCCACCCTAGGTTTCCTAGAAACCCTAGCCACTAGGCACACCCTTTGGTCAACTCTAGGGATGACTTCCCTATTGACCTTGGTCTTCCTAGACCTAGTTTGTGTTCCATAATCAAATGGAACACTATGGTAAGCCACCTTAGGCTTAGGTTTGTGACCCAAACCTTTCTTGCCCTTGGTTGACTTTTGACTCTTAGGTCCTAAGTGTTGACTGTGACTATTGGACCCTTGATTTTGACCACTAGACCCTTTAAATTGATTTTGTATATTCCTAAGGGTCTTTTCAAGTTTTTCAAGCCTTGACCTTAAGGCTTGGTTCTCTAATTCTAATTTCCCAATTTTAGAATCTTGATTTAAATCTTGGGCATTTGACTTTCTTGGCATATGCCTAGTCCATTTTGGATTAAAACCTAGATGTTCTTGTATTTTCTTAATAGATTCACTAGGTATGGTTTTTCTAGGGACATTAGTCCCAAATTTCTCCTTATTACTAAAATGGACACTTTTAGCTCCTAAGCAAAAATATTTATTCCTATTAGCATGCTTTTCATAAATTGCAAGAGAATTTAAATTCCTAGCATGCCTTTGCCTATTAACTAAAGAAGGTGCATTATTGAAATATACCTTAGGGTTTGCCCTAGAGGCTCCCCCTACATATGTAGCTCCCTCTTTGGTCTTTTTGCTTCCCCTAGGACATTGATTCCTATAATGTCCCCTTGAGTTGCACTTGAAGCATATGATATGCTCCTTGCTCTTGATATTTGGGGAACCGTCATCCTTGACTTTTGGAGCCGGTGGAGCTTTCCTAATCTTCTTTGGGCACTTGCTCTTGTAGTGCCCAAATTCCCTACACTCAAAGCACATGATATTATTTTTATTTGAGATTGATGTGTTTGAGTTACCTAGTTCGGTGGTAGGTGCCGGAGTTAAATTTTGGGCTTCTTCATCTTGTCCGGATGTCGAAGCTTCTTGGTATTGCTCCGGTGTTGAGGATGGTCTCTCCTCCTCAATTCTAGAAGTGGATACTTCTTCCACTTCTTCCACCTCTTCTACCGATCCGGAAGTTGATTCCCTATCAACCTCCAAATCCTCACTTCCTTGCGAGGATGATGCATTAGCCTCTTCGGTCTCTTCCTCTTGGACCATTGATGGGCTTTCATGGAGCTTTGCCAAATCTTTCCATAGCTCCTTAGCATCCATGCATTCACCTAAGCTACACAAAAATTCATTTGGAATTAGATCAAATATAAATTTGATTACCTTCTTATTTTTCTCGAATTGCCGGAGTTGCTCCTCACTCCATTTCTTCTTCTTGAGAAACCTTCCCTTTGGTCCCTTAGGATACTCAAATCCTTCCATCAAGGCGGACCATTCCTCAAGGTCTCTCATCATCAAAAACTCTTCAATTCTCGCCTTCCAAGAATTGAATCCTTCTCGTCCATAGAATGAATAAGGGATGTCCCATCCTAATTGATCTTGGACTTCCATCTTTACCCTCTAGCGTATTGCTCCCGGTTGTTAATCCGTTGAAGAGCCACCAGGCTCTGATACCACTTGTTGGGAATTGAATGCCCGCTAGAGGGGGGGGGGGTGAATAGCGTGATACCGTACGTAGATGAAATTCTTTTGCGTTCGATCGTCTACAATCTTGTTAGCACAGCGGAATAGTAATAACAAATAAATATAACAAGACACACAATCACAACACGATCACAACACAAGCATATAACGTGGTTCGGAACCGTAACGGTTCCTACTCCACGGATCGAGCTCTAACGAGCTCTAGCGATGCCAATGCAATCACTAATCAATAAACTCCTTCTCGACAATAAGTCGGAGGCGGAGAAACCTCGTACACAAGATTACAACAATAATCTAAGGAAATACAAGCAAATACAAAGGAAATGTAAAGAACACTTTACAAAACTAGGGTTTGAGCGCTTTGCTTGTTGGTTGCTTGGATGAGGTTGAAGGGCCCTGAAATGCACCTGCAAATCGCCTTCAAATCGCCTCAAGAAAGCTCCCAAAAATCTGATACCGCAATCTCCACGAACAGCTTCCTTTTATCTCGCGTCGGGCTGGATTTCCGCCTGGCAGTCGACTGCCATAAATCACCAGTCGACTGCCAACACTGTAGCTGTGAGACAACGGCTCAATCCACGTTGGACAAATTCCAACGGGACTCTCACCAGTCGACTGCCAACATTGGCGCTGATCGCTAACGCCGTAGTCGACCGGCCTACGGCTACGGAGCGCTCGGCCGGTCAAGAATCTCGACGGCAATGATCGCCATCCCTGGCCGATCGCTTGCCGGCACTACCGATCGCTTCAGCAATGCCGCCGAGCCCTTAAAGCTCAACCAAGTATGGTGCCCCCATACTTGCTAGACCACCCTTAGCCTAGACCTAAGCCTTCTAGCCACCTCCATCAGCCTCACGCCTCTCAGATCCCTCCAAGTCATCCATGACTTGTTCATCCATCGCGCGAGCTTCCAGGTGCTTCCATCGGCTATGTCATGCTAACGGTGTCTACACCGCCAAGGCACATTGGACTTACGCCGCCAAGACTCCGCTTGGACTTTACGCCGCCAATATCAATCCCCTTGGACTTCTCAAATGCCAAGACTCAAGCTTGGACTTTCCCTTGCCAACCCATGTTGGACTTTCCATGCCAAGACCCATGCTTGGACTTTCCATTTGCCAAGACCCATGCTTGGACTTCTCATTTGCCAAGACCCATGCTTGGACTTCTCATGCCAAGTGCTCAAGACTTGGACTTTCCCAATTGCCAAGTGTCCCACTTGGACTTTCCATGCCAAGTACCCATGACTTGGACTTTCCCTTGCCAAGACCCATGCTTGGACTTTCCCATAATCACACGGTCAAACCTAGTCAACCACCAAAGTCTCCCTCGAGTCAAACTCGAGTCTGGTCAATTATAACCTGGGTCGATTGTATAAACAATCTCCCCAACATATTAACCGACATTAATGTCAAACATCAATGTCAATCCTATGTCTAACATACTTTGTCAAACATACTTTGTCAAACATCAAAACATCACTCGAGTCAAACTCGAGTCCTGGTCAATCGTGACCTGGGCCGATTGCACCAACAGTGATAGGGGGAGGGAGAAATTGTTAAAAAGTGATAGGGGGAGAAATTTAAATTGTATGGGGAGTTTCATGGATTAAGGGGGAGTTGCATGTTGCTATATCATGTTTTATGTTTACATGCTTTCTTACCTTAGAAATTTTTATCAAATGTTTTTACCTAACTTAAACGGATTGCCACACATCAAAAAGGGGGAGATTGTTAAGGCAATCTCTTGCCGTAATATGGTTTTGATGGTGTGGCAAAGGGTTTAAGTTAGGTTGTTATTGTGATTTGATATGTGCGTTGAAGTCGTGCAGGGCTTAGTAATTCGCACATGGAGCCGTGGCGAGTTTCACATCTCATGACTCGTGCCTTGAGTCGGTGAAGAATAGCTTTGCGAAAGCCGTGCGCTTGGAGCATCCGAGGGACCGCCGGACGAGGAGCTTGGAGTGAAGCCGGAGGAAGTAGACTTCGAGGCAAGAGACGCGAAGGAGCATTGCGGCCGTCGCGATCGAGGGACGGGCCGCGAACGAAGAGAACTTCGGCGCGAGGACTCGAGGGATGAGAGTGAGTGATTGTAACCCGAAGGGTAGTTTAGGTGAAACTTGGCCATTTTGGCCAAGTGTTGATGGGTTTTCGACACACCGATCGCCATGTCATGGCGATCGCTTCCGAGTCGATGGGTCGATCGACTGGTATAAAACCAATTTAGTGCTTGGCAATCGATATGGATCGGCAATGATCGATGTCGATCGCCAGTGAATGGCAATGATCGATGGCACTGCACGCACGCACGAATGGAGTCGACTCCATTGAGCACTCGATCGAGTATCACGATCGATGGTAAGATCACCGATCGATAATACCGTTGGATAGAATCCAACGTGGAAAGCAACCATTATTGGGCAACGGCTACGGGATCAGTCGACTGATCGAGGGCATCAGTCGACTGATCCTGTGTCAATGGGAAGAAACCCTCTTCCTCTATAAAAAGGAAGGGGGTGGGGGTTTGGGAGGCTAATGCTTATGCTCTAATACTCTCCCAAGTTCCCTAAAGCTTTCCATCCTCTTACTCAAGCTTATTTCCATTATATTTGTAAGAGGAGTGTTTTTTGTGTAAAGAGGTTACCTCCACCTAGCTTTGTGCAAAGGAGAGATCTAGTGGATAGATTTGGAGGAGTGATTCACCTTGGACGAATCGGACCGTGGATTAGCGGCGTAGCCGTGAACCACATTACATCTCGTGTTTGTATTGCTTGTTTATATTTTGCTTGTCTTTATTTATATTTGCATATTCCGCTTGCGCTAACGTTTTGTAGACGAGCAAAATATGACATACATCGTAAGAGGGCTATTCACCCCCCTCTAGCCGGCCAACCGATCCCCCAACAACTTATGCCCCGGTTGCTAGGTTAGAATCTATTAGAATTCTCTTAGGGTATGCTTCCTATATGAGATTTAAACTTTATCAAATGGATGTTAAATCGGCATTCCTAAATGGTTATATTAAAAAAGAAGTATATGTAGAACAACCACCCGGGTTTGAGAACATAAATTATCCAAACCACATATATAAGCTTAGGAAAGCATTATATGGGTTAAAACAAGCTCCCCGGGCATGGTATGAAAGATTGTCATCTTTCTTAATTTCTAAGGATTTTAGAAGGGGCCAAGTAGATCAAACCTTGTTTATAAAGTCAACATTGAAGGATATCTTTATAGCCCAAATATATGTTGATGACATTATTTTTGGGTCAACAAATGATGATCTTCTTCAAGACTTTATAAAAAACATGGAGAATGAATTTGAAATGAGTTTAATTGGAGAGCTTAACTTTTTCCTAGGGTTACAAGTCAAGCAAACCAATGAAGGGATTCATATTTATCAAACCAAATATGCAAATGAAATGATCAAGAAATTTGGTTTGGAAAATGCCAAAAGTGTAACCACTCCTATGGCCACTAGCACTAGAATAGATAGTGATCATGATGGTAAATCAATTGATCTTAAACTTTATAGGAGTATGATTGGTAGCCTACTATACCTAACCGCTAGTAGACCCGATATCTTATTTGCGGTAGGTATGTGTGCAAGATACCAATCTTGTGCCAAAGAATCACATTTAGTAGCCGTTAAGAGAATTTTAAGATATATTAAAGGCACCCTAAATGTAGGACTTTGGTATCCTAGGACTAAGTCCTTTGAGTTGCTTGGCTATACCGATTCCGATTATGCTAGTTGCAAATTAGATAGGAAGAGTACTAGTGGTGGATGCCAATTTCTTGGGTCCTCCTTAGTTAGTTGGAGTAGTAGGAAGCAACATTGTGTTGCTTTATCAACCACCGAAGCCGAATATGTGGCTATGGGTGGTTGTGTAGCTCAATTACTTTGGATGAGACATACTCTTGAGGACTATGAGTTACACTACTCTAATATTAAAGTTTATTGTGACAATGTGAGTACCATCAACTTGACCAAAAATCCGGTACATCACTCTAGGACCAAGCACATTGAAGTGAAACATCACTTCATAAGAGATCATGTGGCAAGAGGGGACATTGAACTTAATTATGTAGAATCTAAGTCCAACCTTGCCGATATCTTCACCAAAGCTCTTCCCGAAACTGAATTTTCATCATTAAGGAGAGAGCTTGGTATGTGCTTTGTAGAGTAAAATTCTAGGTTTGCATGATCCCATATTCATATGTTAGCCTTATACCTTGATGCATCTCACAAAAAGCCTTAAGAAACCTTGATTCTTGTATTAAGACACTTAGGAACATGTGAGATGATAAGGAAGGTGTACTTGGTTCATCATGCTTGTTATGATGCATTACTATGAGCCAATGACACACCTAGAGACAAGAATACTTCATGGACCAATCATTGGGAAGGCTTGTATTCAAGTAATGAATACATAGCTCCAAGAACATGATTGGAAATATCAAATAAAACATATTTTAAACTATGTTTATCATATTTTGAAAAACAGTTTTCAAGTGGAATACAAAAGTGATACAAAGTGTGCAAAATTTTTAGAACTTTTGTTAGTTTCCAAGTTTGTATCAATCTGAAATCTGGAACACATATATTTTTCAAACTATTTTTGCTTAATAAAGTATGATCTCAGAAATATGTACACAAAATTTCGTGAGTTTTTGAGGTTTCTAGAATTTCTAACGCATTTATGAAGTTAAATGAAAAGGTCGAATTGGATTTCAGTAGTTGATCGTTCGAAACCTTCTGATAAATAGCTCCATTTTCTAATATTTAGTGTATCTTTGATGTCCTAAAACTATAGCATGATAATATTGGGTATAAACAAATTTTTAGGACCGGTTAATGCAGTGTTTTAGGGGGAGTTTCATAATATATATCTTTTCATCCCCAAACTTACATTGTTGGTGCAAAGTTAGGACTTAACTTTCGAACTTTTGTTATGCTTTGCTTCAAATGTTATTCACACATCATGAAGCATATCTTGGATTAAGGGGGAGCTTAATATCAAACTTATACCTTAGTCCAAGATACAACAACTTTAATTTTTTCATGAAATTTATGAATCCTTCTCTTTTTGATGTATGTCAAAGGGGGAGAAGGAATGTTTAAGTTAGAATTCATATTAAAAATATGATTATATGCATATGGTAAAGACCAAACTTAAATGATTGCCAAACATCAAAAAGGGGGAGATTGTTGGTGCAACAATGCCCCAAGCATTCATGTGTTTTGATGTTTGGATAATCATCTAAGTTAGGCAATGCTTTGTGATCTAATTGTGAGCATGTTTAAGTGACAGGGAAATCCAAGGATGAAAACTTGGTAAAAGAAAAGTCCAAGTATGATCTTGGCAAGGAAAGTCCAAGGGACGGACTTGGCAGCATAAGACCAAGTTTGTAGTCTTGGCAGCATAAAGTCCAAGTGAACTTTGGCAAAGGAAGTCCAAGTATGATCTTGGCAAAGGAAGTCTAAGGGATGGACTTGGCAGCGTAAGACCAAGCTTGTAGTCTTGGCAGCATAAAGTCCAAGTGAACCTTGGCAAAAGAAGTCCAAAGTAAAGTCTTGGAAGCATAAGTCCAAGCTTGTAGTCTTGGCAGCGTAAAGTCCAAGCTTTTAGCAACCCAAGACATGACGAGGCCGAAGGAAACTCTTTAAGGCGGGCACAAGGCTGAAAGAAGAGTTAGAAGGTCAAGTCTAGGTCTAGGGAGTCAATTCAAGTATGAATTATTCATACTTGACTAGTATCAGTCGACTGATACGATGTAGTAGTCAACTGATAAGGTGCTCGACTAAGTCAGGCTGAAAATCGGACTATCAGTCGACTGACAGGAATCGACAGTCGACTGATGAGGCAATCAGTCGACTGCCAATCCAGGCAGTCGACTGATCAAGTCAAAAATGAGCACAGAATGGAGTCTCACTCGACTCCTCGCGGCGATCAATCGACTGATCACTTCATCAGTCGACTGATGAAGTGATCAGTCGACTGATAGGCCTCCCGTTGGAAATGACGGCTGTGAATCCCCGTGGATCCGCTCTGTCAGAAGCCGTTAGCTTCGACGGCAGTCGACTGATTGTGAGCATCAGTCGACTGATCAAAGCTCAACGAGAAAAACATCCCTTCTTCTATAAGAAGAGGCCTTGGGGAGCTTGGTGAAACTAGTGCTCTCATTCCTAGCTACACCCTCGTGCTCACCAAGTTTTCTCCAAGTGTTTTTGTGATTCTGAACCTCCTCTTCTCTAGTCTTCATCTTCCATCATTGTAAAGAAGAGGAGTGCATTGTAAGACAAGGTTTCTGTTGGTGCAGTGGGCACCAAAGTCGAACCGGTATTTTGATTATGGCAAAAGGCTCAATAGTTAAGGGTATATTTGTTATCTTACGAGCTCAATTAAGTGTGCAGAAATGCTAAAGTTGAGCGGAAGGTCTGCGACACCCGGTGGGAACCGAGGTGGTCGGGCAACGCCAGAGGGACTTCGGAGGAAGCCGAGGTACTCGGGTGAAGACCGGAAGCGAGGCTACAAGGTAAGCTCGTGTGAAAGCGAAGCAAGGTCGTTAAGCGTAGATCCGACCCAATACCTCCAATGGAAGGTCTAGGTCGAGATCAGATGGTTAGAACCATCGTACTTTATATTTTAAGCTAACTTGTACTGCAGTCCAAAACCCTTTGACTACAATAATCGCTAGTCAAGTTCCTCGAGAAGAGCTCGAATTTCAAGGGGGTGAATTTGGACTTGACTCGTGTTTTGGTACAAAGGGTGATGTGGCATCAAGGTGGACATCCAAACCATCACCAAGCTTCCTTGTGGTGGACGCCCAAAATAAGGTGAGTTGGCACAAGATGGTTGGCTCCATGATGTGGCACAAGTTGAATGGCTCCAACAAGTTGGCGCCCAAGGAGGTTGGAGGTGGCACAAGGTGGTTGGATGAAACACCTCATCCTCAAGTTGGCCCAAGGAGGTTGGAGGTGGCACAAGGTGGTTGGATGAAACACCTCATCCTTGAGTTGGCGCACAAGGAGGTTGGAGGTGGCACAAGGTGGTTGGATGAAACACCTCATCCTTGAGTTGGCGCAAAGGATGTGGATGAACAAGTCTTGGGGATAAGAACCTCACCTTGGACACTACCTATATACAAATTCATAGATCGATATCCATAAATAGACATGTTCAAGCCAAGCAAATAACAAGAATTCAAGAGCTCTCAACACGCGTAAATAGCGTAGCTACTACTACTCACATTTGCTCTGACGAAGTGCCGACAAAGCTACATCTTCTACTTATAAGAGTTGTCGGTATATTTATTTAAGTTCTACTTCTTTAAATTGTCTTTGTGCTTTAATCGTAACAAGGAAGAGTGTCCCTTTGCCTTGATTTCTTTTTATGTCGTTGCTCCTACCTCCAGCGAGGAGGAGTGGTTTTAGTGGAATTGCCCTCGTGCGTGATCAAGGATCACTAGGGCCGTGGATTAGCAATCGAAGATTGTGAACCACGTAAAAATATCTTGTCTACTTTATATTTCCATTGTGCACTCTCTACTTGCTTTTACTTATTGCAAAAGTTTTTAACGACATCGTATCGCTATTCACCCCCTCTAGCGACACTTTCGATCCAACAATTGGTATCGTCAGGAAGGCGCTAAGATTCGGTGAAACCACCAATCTAGCTTTGTTTTCTTTTTTACAGATTTTTATTTATTTATTTCTGTTTTATAATTATTTCACTTGCTTATCTTCTCCTACATATAGAATTGCATTAGAGGCTTTAGGATCGGATAAGGTTGTCCTTGGGTTAGATCCGAGTAAGGTTGTCCTCGGAACTTGCGACATTCGCATTTGATTGTTTATTTCTTTTTGCAAGTTACATTTTATATATCTTTTTACTTCCCTACTAATCCAAGGCGAAAGTCTTGGAATATTCTTTCGTGTGTGTTTTGCAAGATTCTTTTAAATGCGTTCTTCTTCTTGTTTTTAAATGGCCCATCTCGAAGGGTTTAGCACCGCCCGACCCCGTTTACAGCGGTAATGACTTTCGTTATTGGAAGGGTCGGATGGAATGCTTTCTTAAAACCCAAATCGAGATGTGGATCGTAATCAAACGGTTTCACACTTCCTATTAATGAAGATGGTGAATCTTTGGGTTACGATCAATGGTCAAATTCCATGAAAAAACAAGTAGAAGCCGATGCAAGGCAACTCAAATCTTGCAATGTGGGTTGTCAAGGAAGAGCTCAACCGTCGGCCCCTTCATTGCAAAGGACTTATGGACCAAGCTAGTGGAACTACGAAGGCACCGGCGACACGAAGGTATGTAAAGAGATTTACTTTTAAATAAATTGTATAACTTGAAAATGCAGGAAAAGCGAGACCGCAACTCAACTACATGCTCGTATCCAAGACATCGTCAACCAACTCCATGCCATCGGACAAAGGTCGAGAATCGCGACCTTATCGGTATTCTCTTAACTCGTTTCCTAGGACCACCTTGTGGGCATCCATGGTCGATGCCTACAAGGTCTCCAAGGACCTTTCTAAAATTAGGTTAGGCGAATTGTTTTGAACTTGAATTACATGAGCAAACTAACGTGGTCCGGGCCGAGAAGAGTATTGCGTTAGTTGCGAGTTCCAAGAAGAAGAAGCCCGCAAGCAAGCCACCCCGAAGGAAGAAGAGCGAGTCCGAATCGGAAGTAGACTCGAAATAGAATCCGAACTAGTCAATCTAGTTGGAAGATGATCAAGAGGCGAAACGACCAACAACTCAAGGTAAGCCTAAACCTAATTCAAATACTTCTAATTTTAGATGCTATGAGTGCAGCGAGTTCGGTCACATCAAGTCCGAGTGCCCAAAGCTAAAGAATAGCATCAAAGACCAAGAAAGCGCTAAGCGCTACTTGGGAGGAGTTGTCGGAGGAAGAAGGCGATATCCAAGCTCTAATGGCCAGAGCACGACTCGAAACCAAGAAGAGTCCGAGTCCGAATCCGATGATGAGCTTCCATTCAAGACAAGCCACGGATCCGTATCCGGTTCAAAAGAATCATTAAGGGTAAGTCGGTCGTTACTTAATACTTTGTATGGTGCAATTAAATTTTTAAATAAGAAACTAGCTAAGTCCGAGTCCAAGGTCGAGACCCTAATTGAGGAGGTTAACCTCCTCAAACATGAGGTCTCCCTAACCTCTTCGACTACTCGTATTCAAGAGGAGGACTCAACTCAAGTTGAAAAGCTTGAAGTTGAGAACTCGCTTTTGAAAACACAAGTCGAAGACCTTAGGAACACGTTGGAAAGGTTCACTTTGGGATCCAAGGGACTTGACCTCTTACTTGGATCGCAAAGGGCCGTGTACAACAAGGCCGGACTCGGGTTTAACTCAAATACAACCAATAAGTCATATATGTCTATAGTAAACCAACATAAGAAAAATGTCCAAGCATGGGTCCCTAAGACCACTTTGATTTCAACTTTAGGATCTAACATGTATTGGGTTCCCAAGGACCAAATTCACTATGTGAATAGACCCACTCGATTCAATGGTCGAGGAGCCAATACAAAATGTATTTTTGTTAAGTCTTAGAAATTGCATGCTTAGTTTTTCCTTTATTTTTAGAATGATTAGATAGGACTCATAACCAACTAAAATCCTGCGAAAAGATTGAGCCTCGGGGAGCCTCTTTTCAAAAATAAACCAACTAAAATCCTACGAAAAGATTGAGCCTCGGGGAGCCTCTTTTCAAAAATAACTAGTTAGACCAAGACGTAGTCTCAAGTAAGTCGAGTTATCAATTTCTTGAAATTAGCTTTGTCTAAGGAAGTGGTCGTTGTTCCGATCAAAGAAGGCCTCTGTGCCTCGCCACGACACGAAGCTAATCTCTTGAAAAGATTACTTGATGAGCTTAGACTAAATCCGAATCTAACCTAATGTTGGTTAATTTAAATTCATTAAAATTAATCAAGTAAAATTGATAGTCATCTCACAATAACACATAGGAATAACATGTTTTGATCATGTAGATATTGGTGAGATGATTTAGGTTTAAAAACTTACAAACAACCCTTTAGTAATTCCAATATCCGATCCAACTACCTTATGTGTAGGATCAATGGATGTTGACGAGTGGTTACTCGACACATGACCGGGATCAACTCAAATTTTTGAAGTTACGATTCAAGCGACAAGGATCGGTAGCCTTGGAAATAACGGCAAGCTCAAAATCATCGGATCGGGTGATATTGAGCTCAACTCTAACTTTACAATTCAAAATGTCTTATTAGTAGAAAACTTTCAATATAATTTACTTAGTGTAAGCCAATTGTGTGATAACAATTATAAGGTCATATTTCTAGAAAATGAATGTAATCAAAATAAATGCAACATCTAAAATAATACTTAAAGGAACTAGGAGTAGCAACATCTACACAATAAATTTACCCAACTCCTCAACCAAGTGTCTTATGACCACAAAGAGAGAATCTTGGTTATGGCACGAAGACTCGGACACTCGCACCCAAGACTGGTCCACAAGATGAGTCGAGTGGCTTAGTTATAGGTTTGCCTAAACTAAACAACTTGGATAATAAAATATGTAATGCTTGTCAACAAGGTAAACAATCTAGGACACAACATCAATTAACTAATCAAGAACGAACCAAAAGTGTTCTTGAGCTCCTACACATGGATCTATTTGATTCACATGGAGCTAAGTCACTCAATGGTAGTCAATTTTGCTTAGTCATAATTGGCGACTATTCTAGATTTACTTAGGTTAGGTTTATCAAACATAAAAATGATACCTAGACCAACTAATCAATCTTTGTAGGTTAATCGAAAATCAAAAGAACCTTAAGATTAAAAGACTTAGAAGCGATCATGGTGGTGAATTCGAAACCACAGATTTCTGATTTACGTAACCTAAGCGGATACCACCATGAGTTTTCATGTCCTAGAACCCCACAACAAAATGGGTTAGTCGAGCGGAAAAATAGAACCCTACAAGAAGCCGCTAGGACAATGTTAAACGCAGTATAACCTACCCGATAGATTTTGGCGAGGCCGTTAGTACGCTTGCTATGTCCAAAATAGGATCCTTACTTATGGTAAAGGCACCAAAAGACCTGCGAGATTTATCACGATAAAATGCGAACATCAAGTACTTTAGGGTATTTGGATGCAAGGTACATATCTTAAACACTAAGGATTACCTAGGGAAATTCAAATCCAAAACCTCTCTCTGGAACCTTTCTAGGATACTCAACCACCGATGGAAGCTTATAGAATATACAATCACGACACTCTTAGAGTCGAAGAAACCATTAATATAGTTTTGACGAAGGACACGAACCCGTTCAATCCTTAACAAAACCAACTAGCAAATCAACTTATAGCGAACCCGACTCGATCTTGAACTTGAATCTCGTCTAACCCAAGTCATCCTATCGACCAAGTGATAGATGACTCTAACAATCAAACTAGAACTCACCCAAGTCATCCTATCGACCAAGTGATAGATGACCCTAACCGAGTCACACTAAGACTCAAACAAATCATCCTATCAATCAAGTTATAGGTGATCCAAATTTAGGAGTTGAACTAGAGCTTCATATCGAAACCTTAGTCAAATCTCGTTAATTTCCAAAATCGAACCCAAAACTATTGAACAAGCACTTCTTGATCCCATTTGGATTATTGCTATGCAAGAAGAGCTAGCTCAATTCACTAGAAATGAAGTCAGGAATTAGTACCACCACCTAAAGAAAAATCAATTATTGGAACAAGGTGGGTATTTGAAATAAACTTGATGATAAAGGTGAAGTAGTTAGAAATAAAGCTAGGTTAGTCGCAAAGGGTTTAGTCAAGTCGAAGGTTTAGATTACGATGAGACCCTCGCCCCGTGGCAGACTAGAGTCCATCCGAGATGTTGTTAGCATATCTTGCACATCGAGGTTTTAAATTGTTTCAAATGGATGTCAAGTCAGCATTTTTGAATGGATACATTAAGGAAGAAGTTTCGTCAGTCAACCTCCGGATTATCTAGATAAACGACCATGTCCTTAGACTTAAGAAAGCCCTATATGGACTCAAACAAGCCCCAGAGCTTGATGCGAAGGCTTTCGATCTATCTTAAGTCCAAAGGATTCAACCAAGGTTTAGTCGACCCAACCTTATTCGTTAAACCGTAGGAAAAGAAATCTTTATAGCCCAAATCTATGTAGATGATATAATTTTTGGAACTACCAACTCGATCTGCTAAGCGAATTCATCTCACTTATGGAAAGTGAATTTGAAATGAATTTAGTGGGAGAGTTAAGTTTCTTCTTAGGTTTACAAATTAAACAAACTAAAGATGGAATATATTTACATCAACAAAAATATACTAAGGACTTAATAAATCGATTTGGAATGCAAGATGCTAAAATAATCAATACACCTATGGCAACTAATGTTAATATAAGCGAAGATGTAGAAGGAAAACCCGTTGACCTAAAATACTATAGAGCGCAATAGGAAGTCTCCTATACTTAACCGCGAGCCGACATTTTATTCGCGGTAAGTATGCGCAAGGTTACAAACCTGTGCCAAGGAGTCTCACCTAACCCTAGTCAGCGTATCCTTAGATATCTAAAGGGCACGCTAAGCGTAGGTATTTGGTACCCTAGATCTCGAGTTTAATCTAATCGGCTACTCGACTCGACTATGCGGTAGTAAACTCGATAGAAAGAGCACGAGTGGTTGTTGTCAAATCCTCGGCTCGAGTCTAGTGAGTTAGTGCGATGAGAGCGACATTGCGTTGCCTTATCTACCACCAAGCCGAATACGTTGCGATGGGTGAGTGTGTCTCTCGGCTCTGTGGATGAAGCACACTCTCCAAGACTTTAGCTTAATCTTTAACAACATTAAAACCTACATAGATAACATCAGTTCAATTAACTTAACTAAAAATCCAATATGTCATTCTAGGACAAAACATATAGAAGTTAAACACCACTTCATTAGGGAACATGTAACTAATGGAACTATACAACTAGAGTATGTTGAGTCCAAATCAAACCTAGCGGACATCTTCACCAAACCACTACCCGAAGCCGAATTTAGTTTATTAAGACGAAAGTTAGGTATGTGCGTAATAGAGTAGGATTTAAATTTCTCTATATATGTACTCTATTTTTGCTTCTTTTTATGAAATTAGCCTAAGTCTTACCTTAGAAATCATATACCTATAGATTTAAGCCAACACATCTCACAACACATAGGACTAATGTGTTTGTGTACTTAGCCACGTGAGATTGAGATGTTAGGACCTTACTCCCGTTCGAGACGTAGATTCGTGCATCGACATGAACCATGGAGTATAATTATTTAAAATTAATCAACTCCTTCAAGACTTATTGATCATTCTATATCAATCAAGTCCAACCAGGAGTTGTACATTTTAGATGAACATATTTTCAAGCTTATTATTATTTTAAAAAAAATATATTTATATTGGGAACTTGCTTGGACTTACAAACCCTAAAATATATTTACAAACTTTTTGAGTTAAGGCAAAAGGGGGAGAAAGTCACAAAAGTAAGGAAGAAAGTAAACAAAATTATTACCTTTTATATTAAGTAATTCCGTTTACTTAAGCAACTATTAAGGGGGAGTAAAAATTATTTTTCAAGAACTCACCTTCGGTCAAGGGGGAGGTTACCTCAAAGGGGAGAACTTGAAACAATAATATTTCTCACTCATGCTTAATCTTTATGCTAGCTCATTCATATTTAATCTTTATGCTAGCTCATTCATGCTTAATCATTATGCTAGCTCATTCATATTTAATCTTTATGCTAGCTCATTCATGCTTAATCATTATGCTAGCTTACTGTTATGCTTAATTTTTCCTTAACTTTTGTGTCGGTTTGCCATGAATCAAAAAGGGGGAGATTGTTGGTGCAGTGGGCACCAAAGTCGAACCGGTATTTTGATTATGGCAAAAGGTTCAATAGTTAAGGGTATATTTGTTATCTTACGAGCTCAATTAAGTGTGCAGAAATGCTAAAGTTGAGCGGAAGGTCTGCGACACCCGGTGGGAACCGAGGTGGTCGGGCAACGCCAGAGGGACTTCGGAGGAAGCCGAGGTACTGGGTGAAGACCGAAGCGAGGCTACAAGGTAAGCTCGTGTGAAAGCCGGCAAGGTCGCAGCGTAGATCCGACCCAATACCTCCAATGGAAGGTCTAGGTCGAGATCAGATGGTTAGAACCATCGCATTTTTATATTTTAAGCTAACTTTAACTGCATCCCAAAACCCTTTGACTACAACCAACTGCTAGTCAAGTTCCACCTCGAGAAGAGCTCGAATTTCAAGGGGTGAATTTGGACTTGACTCGTGTTTGGTACAAAGGGTGATGTGGCATCAAGGTGGACATCCAAACCATCACCAAGCTTCCTTGTGGTGGACGCCCAAAATAAGGTGAGTTGGCACAAGATGGTTGGCTCCATGATGTGGCATTGTTGAATGGCTCCAACAAGTTGGCGCACAAGGAGGTTGGAGGTGGCACAAGGTGGTTGGATGAAACACCTCATCCTCAAGTTGGCGCCCAAGGAGGTTGGAGGTGGCACAAGGTGGTTGGATGAAACACCTCATCCTTGAGTTGGCGCACAAGGAGGTTGGAGGTGGCACAAGGTGGTTGGATGAAACACCTCATCCTTGAGTTGGCGCAAAGGATGTGGATGAACAAGTCTTGGGGGATAAGAACCTCACCTTGGACACTACCTATGTCTAAATTCATAGATCAATATCCATAAATAGACATGTTCAAGCCAAGCAAATTACAAGAATTCAAGAGCTCTCAACACGCCGTCGTAACGCCGCTACTACTACTCACATTTGCTACGACGAAGTGCCGCCGACAACGAAAGCTACATCTTCTACTTATAAGAGTTGTCGGTATATTTATTTAAGTTCTACTTCTTTAAATTGTCTTTGTGCTTTAATCGTAACAAGGAAAGGGGGAGTGTCCCTTTGCTTTGATTTCTTTTTGTAATCGTTGCTCCTACCTCCAACGAGGAGGAGTGGTTTTAGTGAATTGCCCTCCGTACGTGATCAAGGATCACTAGGGCCGTGGATTAGCAATCGAAAGATTGTGAACCACGTAAAAATATCTTGTCTACTTTATATTTCCGCTGTGCACTCTCTACTTGCTTTTTACTTATTGCAAAAGTTTTTTAACGACATCGTATCGCTATTCACCCCCCCCTCTAGCGACACTTTCGATCCAACAGTTTCTCCACCTTGGTTCATCCAAAGGAGTATTTAGTGAATCTTGGCTGGGGCTAATCCACCTTACGGATTACCGTGGAGTAGGAGCGTCATCTCCGAACCACGTACATCGGGTGTTAGCATTGTTTTCGTGTTTCTCATTCTTATTTGTATTTGTATTTGTATTGCTTCCGCTAACGTACTTGTAGAAACAAAGAAAGGCTAATCACCCTCCTCTAGCCATTACAAAGATCCAACAGGATCCATAATCCGAGAGGGAACAGGAGAAGAAGGTATGTCAGTAGGAATATTCACAGGGAAAGAGTCAATTGGAGAATAAGTTTGTGGGTTGGGTTGAATAGGGGATGAAACGGGAGAAGGAGAAGGAGAAGCTTCCCCTTGAGGGGAAGAGGGTGGGATAGCTAATGTAGTATCCTCCACCCTAGGTTAATAGATGACTAGGTATTGGTGCTTCTTCAGTTTTAAGGGGGACGGTAAGGGAGAAGAATGGGAGGAAGAAGATACAAGAATCGAAGAAGAACTAGGGACGCCTTCCTTGACATGGCGCAATTTCTTCCGAGGTGAAGAAGGAGCTGCTTCAAATTTGCTTTTACTTCGCTTCTTAGAAGTCTTTTTCTTGGCAGCAGCAATCTCCTCACCTTTTAAGATCACGTCCTGCATTAGATTATCTACAAAGTCCGTTGTTAGAATATAGGTTGGCCCGAAAAGTTGGTTGCACCAAAGTATGAACAATATCCTACCTATGGCATCCAGGTCAGTTAATGGAAAAAGGGACAACCCATGGCGACTGAAGAGGGGAGGTTTCATCAGATGGTCTGAGCTGTAATGGGATTCTCTTAACACTCTGTAAATCTCAGGAAAGGGACATTGAGTCCTAATTTTGTGGAAGGAGGTTAACTTCAGAAGATCTAGCTTCCAGGTATTCGAATAGGGAAGGGACATAGGCAGTTGTGAAAAAAAGTAAAATGCCTCCCATTCCTTATGGGAAGAGGGCATGTTTACTAAAAATTGACAATCTGAACAGCTAGAAAGATAGAAGAGACCCTCTTTAGAAGATTTCAATTGTAAGAAGCAATGAAATAGGTGGGGAGACAAAGGAAGACCTAAGTGTCGAAATACTATGGTAGCCCACGATAAAATGTGGTAGGAATTGGGGGTAAATTGGTTGATGGTGAATTTATAGAAGTCCAAGATTTCTAGATATGGAGAGGGCATGGGCAAATATAAACCGTTGAGTAGTTGTTTTGAAAAGAAGCAAGTTAGGCCTGGGGGAGGACGATGCGGTCGGTAAGAGGTGGTGTTGAAACGGCAAGGCACAGAAGGGTCTATAAATTGGTTCCTACTGTCGAAGAAATAGTGTTTGCTATTTAGTTGGGTGATAGTGTATTCATACCAAGGGAGTGAGGATGGGGTCTTTGGGGCCATAGGTGTGGAAGAAGGAAGAACACTTACTTGAAGATCGAAGAGGGAACGCTTGCAAGAGAAGGGGCTAGGGCGCCTGACCACTGTCGGAAAAAATCGTTGGAAGGGGAAGGGGAAAAGACTGGATTGTTGGGCACATTAAGTTATGTATAAAAGAGGAAGACAGAGATTTATATAGGGTTTTGTGACTTTTCGACTACCTAAGAGAAAAAGGAAAGCGGGGCCCATGGACCCATTAAGCCGCTCCGAACATATGAGGTAAGACAATGGGAAAAGGTAAATTTGAATTGGTGAGAAAAGGGTGAATTAGAAGCCTTATATACTTAGAAAGTCAAGCTTATGACTTCGCTTGACTATTTTTAGGGGTTGGCTAATGATACTGCTCTACCTTTTTCTATAAGTAAGGCGAAACGACCTGTGCGTAGGACACTGCCCGAACCAAATAGTTGGTTCGGCTGAAGGAGTCTGAGAAGAACGGTTCAGGCGCATAAGTTTGGGGAAAATGGCTCGGGAGGACGGTTCAAGGGGATTGACACGACCGAACGAATTCGTAGATTGGTTCGATACGAGAAGGATAGGAATTGGCTCGGTCGAATGGGCCTGGAGGTGATTCGGTACGGGAAGGATAGAAGTTGGTCCGGGCTACCGAAAAAAGTCTAAGAGCTACGCTACACGCAAGTGGTAGGTCTAAGCTAGCTTTACAGGAGGCAAGTGGATGAAAGGGATGGGTTAGAATATTTCCCGAAATATAGATAAGAAGTTTGTTATACAACAAATGGGGACTTCGCATAATATTTGGAGGAGCCTTCACTCCTCGTGTCGGTAAAAAAATGATTCTCCAGATAAGCAAGGTGGCCACGTGTACAATGAAGGAGGTTCGTGGTGCAACAGCTGGCCAGAGGAAGGGGTGGGAGATAAAAGGGAGAAGAAGGGCAAGAAGAAGGGGATCCGCATTCTCCAAGAGCAAGAGACAAATGCACACTCGAAGGAGAGAGTAACCACATCGCCAGAGAAGGATACAAGGAGAGTAGTGAGCTCCATTCTTTCGATATTTGGTGTATTGAGCTAACTGTAAGAGGTTTTCTCCTCCACCTCTGGAAGTTTTTTTCGCGAAGGAGAAAGTTCATAGTGAAAGTGCTTTGGCACCGTAGCTCGTGGGAGAGCTCATCCTCGTGGAGTAGGAATCCTCATTCAGAACCACGTTACATCTTCTATCTCTGTTCTTTGCTTGTGTTGTGCGTGTTTTTCTTCTTCATATTTCATTACTGTTGCGGTCGGAGAGAACTCCTAAGCTTCCCGCACGCTCCTCGGCATTGAAAGGAAGCTAGAAAATCCTTCTACGACTACATCACCTATGAATAAACGAACTACTCACTGATAGATCTAGAGAGTTTCTTGTTCAAAAGAAAAGATACAACAATTACGTACCTTGGTAGAAGAGTATGCAAGAGCCTTACACATTTTGATGCTCTCTTCGATAGCCAACAAGAGAGTTAAACAAGAGTTACTTGGCTCACCTCTAGGGATGCTATAGAGCATATTCCGACAACTTTAACTCATGCTAGGCCTTCACCGGAGACAACAAGCTAGAGTACGACATCTAACAAAATAATCACTTTCAAAACATTAATAGGAGTGTTTATTTGGTTCAAACTAAATTATATCAAATTCAAACTTTAAGAATTCTAGAGACTAAACCATGCCAAATCAAAACGAAATCAAAATTACTAGTCCATAAGCATTGCACGTGTACATTACCACAGATTCAATCATTTTATCCTATTCTCTTTATCTTTAATGGATTACTATATTCTCATTCGTCTCAAATTAACACGGACCTTCCTTTTGTTTTTTTTTAGGGAAATTGTAATATATATATATATATATATATATATATATATAGAGGACCTAAGGACCTAAGCATCAATGAAGCGATACATATGAATCTGTATTTTGATGAACAACCTCTCAATGCTAGGCTCGATGCCCTCAAAACGGCTCTTGTTATGAGCCCGCCATACAAGAAAGATCAAACATGAAATGACCAAATCCTCGCCTTCCGTAGTTGTCCCTTCCCTCGCATCTCACACTGAAGAGCTCGAAATAAGAGAGGCATCGAGTGGATTTCCCTCCAGATATGTAGCCACGTGCGCACCATGTCCCAAAGTCGTCGAGTGATCGGGCATCAGAAGAATATGTGCTCGTTGGTTTCCTCCTCATGATGACATAGTGTGCATTCCTTCCTCGCCTCGTACGTCATGCGATCGGCGGTCCACAGTCGTTTGTATGCCACTAGACAATAGATGAAACGGTGTTTGGGCATAATGTCCGACCGCTACACCGCAGCCGCCCAACGTGCTACCACTGCACAGGGCTGAAAAAATCCATATGTCAACCCTGCCAATGACCTGGTGCCAGCTCCCTGCACCATGCCTGTGTAGGCCAGCCCCTGCGTCTCTACTTGTTGTGCCATGCTTGCATCATACCCGCAGCCAACCCTCGTGATCTTCGCCACAGTGCCATTGGTGCATCGCGGCATCCGCCGCCAACCCCATGGAGGTTCCACCTGCTGTGCCATTGGTACTGCCCAATGCATTGTGTGCCAGCGCTAGCTCCGTGGAGGTTTCGCCTGCTGTGGTGTTGCCTACCCCCTGGCCAGTTGGTGTAAACCAAGCTACCAAGGCACCATTAGCTACTGCCATTCCTCCCTGCTAGTGCACAAGCTCATCTTTGATCTGCCCAAGACACATCATTAGCGGTGAATCCGATGGCTTTGCTTGCCATCACCAAATATCGGTCCATTGTAGGTAGTGATGATGAACCCACCGTACCCATAATGTGTCAACCTTGGTTTGTATATTCCATAGGGTTCGACACAGCAAGGCCGAATTCCAAGCTCGTAATTCACGATTCCCATATCCCCCATCCTCCTTTGGGAGACATAGAGTGGCCCAAGAGACCACCGGATGTTTGGTGGACCACATAAAAGTACGTCATATGCCGTAAAGTTTGTCCACCACACCACTCAGGATCGATAGGATGGAGAGCCAATAGCCTTCTACTCCTTGAAGAACCAACCACACAAGCTCCAATCGTCCAACATACAAAAGAGTATACTTAGGCCATGATAAAATCTTCCTCTCGATAGCATCAAGTAGCGACGCATAGTTAGCAACCCGAAGTTTCCCCGTCGCCAAGGGAATGCCAAGGTACCTAAAAGGAAAAGTACCTATTTGAAAACCCATGATCCGTAGAAGGTCCTCCTGCGTACGTGCATCAACCCCCATCATGTAAATATTGGACTCAATGGATTGGCCCAAAGCCCTGCCATGAGTCCAAAGTCCTCCAAGCAACTAGCAACCTCCGAGAGAGTGGAAGAGTCCACACGTGCAAATACCAAAAGATCATCCACATAGGCAAGGTGAGTAATGCCCATGCCTCACACATAGGATGAAAGTGGAAACCCTCTTTATGTGAGGCCACCTTCATTTGCCAAGAGAAACCCTCTAGAAAAAGTCCAAAGAGAAGGGGGGATAGGGGATCCCCTTGTCGAAGCCCCCGTCGAGCACCCAAATATCTATGTATACAGCCATTGATGGTGATTAAGTAGGTGACGGTGGAGATGCATTCATAAATCCAAGCACAAAAGTGTTGGAGAAAACCAAAACTGACAAGTGCTTGCATAAGAAAGTCTCATGATACCATATCAAAAGCCTTGCGTAAGTCCACCTTGAGCGTGCACCGGGTAGAGATCCTCTTCCTTGAATACTTGCGTAGAAGTTCTTGGGCCAACTGGATGTTCTCTCCAATGGAACGCCCTTCGACGAACGTCGATTATGCCGAGTCCAATAAATCATTCATCACCGCTGCAAGTCTTGCCTCCATGACCTTTGAGATAAGTTTGTAGAAGACATTGCAGCATGAAATCGGCTTGTAGTCATGTACCCTCGGTGCATGACCAGATTTTGGGACTAAAAGCAATGAGGGTGTTGTTCCACTGCTTAAGAAGTTGCCCTACACGGAAGAATTCCTGGACTACAGCAATGAGGTCCTAACTGACTATCTCCCAGGTAGCAGTGAATAATCGCAGTTGTAGTCGTCTGAGCCTAGGGCTTTGTCACTCCCAATGTCAAAGAGAGCTTTGTGGCTACCGCGCAGCCAGCTGAGTCGCCGCTCGTAGTCAGACGTTGTCCAACAGCCTACAATACTCTTTCGTGCCCAGTAGCTACTAGAAATAATCCACGAACTCCGCGGCAACCTCCCCGGGGCTAGTTGTTGCCTCCCCGCATGGTTTGACAACACTTAGGATGGCATTCTGATGGTTGTTGCATTTGATGATGCCATTAAAGAACCTTGTTCACCTATCACTTCCACGGAGATAAGCTTCTTTTGCCCGTTGTTGATAAAAGATTCAGCATCAGCAAGTAGAGCGGTATGCTTCCGCATGTCTGCATAGCTATCAGCCCCGTCCATAGGACTGTCCACCCCATGGGCCCTTGCTCGGCTCCAAAATAGGCCCAGCGATCACCAACGATGGCTCCGCATGCCTGGGGTCACTGTCCAAGCCCAAGGTACTATCCACAGTCCTGAGCTCATCCCCCATGCTAGGACTATTGCCCCGCCCCAAGAAAACACCAAGAAGGGAAATCTAGTGACGCTCGAGTTCCTCCTTCGCTCGCTTGGTCCACTCGAAGATGTGGTTGAAATGAAGCCTATCTAGCTCCCGCAACCGACCCTTAGGCCGCATGAGCTTAGTCTTCAAGGAAAATTGAGCATAGCGTCGAACCAGTTCCTCCCAAGATGCAGTCACTAACCTACAAAAATCATCATGCAAGATCCACATACTGTAGAATTTAAAGGACCTCCTAGGGCCTCCTTCTCTTGCCATTGTGGATATGATACAAGTTGAGTGGTCGGAGAGGCATCCTAGTGGAGTGAACTCTACAAGGATATCAAAATCCTCAAGAAACCAATGTGTGTTAGCCAAAGCTTGATAAAGTTTGGAGGAGGTTGTACCATTCATCCATGTCAAGCAGCATCCGATGGAGGCAAGATCGACTAGCCCACATGTTTGCACAAATAGCCCAAAGTCACGGATCTCATAGTTGGTCACCGGGAGCCCGCCTTCTTTGTCTTCGGTGGTTAGGATGGAGTTGAAGTCACCCATAAGTAGCCATGGCTCGAGGATGGTCTCCCTAAGGCGTGTGAGAGAATCCCATGGCGATCACCGCCCGATGACCAAGTGGAGTCCATATACAAAAGTCACCAAAATGGTCCGCTTGGTGACGATGCAATGGAGCCGATAGTAGATGTGTTGCTTCGCCATCTCTAGCATATCCAATTAAACCCGCTGCGTATTCCATAGCACCAAAATACGGCCATGATTAGAGGTCTCAAAATTGTGAACAAGTCATACCCTTGAAGCGACTGTCAAGGATTGTTGGGGTGAGCCTCTCCTCATTAAGCTTTGTCTCTAACAGGGCAAGAACTTGAATCTTCCTACTCGTGAGGAGGTGTTGCACCCCCCTGTTTTAGAGGCTTGTGAAAGCCACTGATGTTCTAGCTGGCGATCGTCATGAATGTCAGGTTCAGGTTGCTTGTGCCTGTCTTCTGCCAACTGGTTGCCAGGCAGTCTCCCCACCTGGCTCATTGGCTGGGGAGACTGCCTTGCTGCTGCTCACCTCATCCTCAGGTGCCTAGGTGTTAGTGGATCCCAAAGTGACACTCCAAGTGATGCTGTCAGTGCTCTCCCTGCCACTCTAATGCTCAAGGTCTTCCAGTCCACAAGCATTGCTCGCACACCCTGTCCCTGATAGCGCCATGTCTGCAGGAGTCTCTGTTGGTGCCTTGGCCACTGGAGGGGGTTCCGCATGAGCCTGGGGCTATGTAAAGTTCTTGGCGCAATCACCATGTGCCCCCCCCATGGGCACCACCTGTTCTCCCGCATCTTGAAGTGTGACGTGTACCTTCGCACTTCGCATTGCGCACCACCTACACGCCCTCATGCATTTCCATCCTTGGGAGCGAGAGCACCCTGCCCGAGCCGTTGCATGGTCTGACGCAACGATGGTCATCTCACCTAACACCGTTGGGCCATGAGCGTGCTGATGTTCTACCGGTGTCCTTGCAACCTGTGGGGGGTATTGCTCACCTTGATTGTTGTCCTTCCTGCAGTAACCTGTTTGATTCCCTAATCGCCTACATATGTCACAATAATCAGGCACAACTTCATAGGAAATTCTCAGATCAATCTTAGCACCAGTGGGGAGTTCCATCGGTATGAAATGCACTCGAGTGTCTACACATCCACCTCTACAAGAATCCAAGCATAGAAAATGTGCTCACGAGTCTGAGTTATTTTGTCTGTGTATAACAGTCGACCAATCTCCAAACTGTAGGACCAATGTCGTCGCTAGAGGGGGGGGGTGAATAGTAATTCGTTGATTTCTTTATTTAGATTCGTCATATTTGTCTACAATCATTAGTACGTAGTAGAAATACAAATACAAATACAAATCATAGCAAAAGCACAACACACGGATTTTACGTGGTTCAGAACCCAAGTTCCTACTCCACGGCCGAGCCCTAGCGAGCTCTAGTGATGCAAACCACCATTATCAAACTTCTCCTTCTCGGTGACACACCGTAGGTGGAGAAATCTCTTTCTAGTCTCTTACAATAATAAGAACAAGATACAACAAGCAAATGAAAAGTAAGTGAACACATTTTACAAGTTAGGGCTTTTGAATGCTTGCTTGTTAGTTGTTTTGGAATGACATTGAAGACCCTGAAATGCAGCAGCACTTTGCCTCAAATCGCCACTCTAACCTCTTCTTGACGATGGTCACAACCTCCTTTTATAAGCCCCCATCGAAGCCTCTCGATTCCGAATGTTACAGCACAATGGTCGCTTCGCCAGTCAAGGCGCTGCCTCGACTAATACCCTAGTCGAGGCGCTAGTCGAGTCTGTCTTTCTTTTGATCAGTTGTTTTCATGTCTGTGCTGGATCCAGATGAGGTGCCACCTCAACTAGCCCCTAGTCAAGGTGCTGGTTGAGTGTGTCTTGCTCCTGTGCCTCCATCAGAATGACCAATCGAGGCGCTAATCGAGTGATCTAATCGAGGCACCACCTTGACTAGCCTCTAGTCGAGGTGTTGGTCGAGTGCTTCCATAGCACTATCTCGACTTCCCAAATCTCACCACCTGACTCCACCTTACCAGTCGAGGTGTTGCCTCGACTACTATCCTAGTCGAGGTGCTTGTCAAGGTCATCTTGCTTTTGTTTGCCTACAAACGAAGCCCAATCATTGAACTGAACTGACATATAATCCCTTCATACTTTATACTCACCCTAGGCTTAGACCTAAGCCTTCAACCCACTTCCATCAGCCATATGCCTCTCGGATCCTTCGAGTTCGTGACTCTTCATCCTTGTGCTAGCCTTCAAGTGATTCCATCAACTATCGTCATGCTCTAGGGTCTTCCTTTGCCAAGAGGCCATGCCTTTGGGACTTCACTGTCGAGACTCTCCGTCCGGGACTTCATTTGCCAAGACTCCTTGTCCGGGACTTAATTTGCCAAGACTCCTCGTTTAAGACTTCACTTGCTAAGCATGGTCTCCCAGACCTGTCGGGATTTCCCTCGCCAACTCTCCGTTGGTCTTTCTAACACCAAGTGTCTAGTCTCCCTTGACCGAATTGGATTTTCCCTTGCCAAATATCCATACTTGGACTTTTCCTTGCCAAGTCACCATACTTGGACTTCTTCACACCAAGTGTCCGATCAACCTTGACTGACTTGGATTTCTCTAATAATCTCCCTCATATGACCTTGGATGTCTCATACCATCCACTAGTCATATGGTCAAACCATATTGTAAACCATTGTTGAACATCAAAACCCTACTCAAGTCCCACTCGAGTCTGGTTAATCGTGACGTGGGTCGATTGCACCAACAATCTCTCCCTTTTTGATGTTTGACAATACCATTAAGTTAGGTTATCCCATAAACCCAACTTGACTCTTCTTATGCCAAAGCATAACGAAGAGTTCCTAATTCAAAATTTTAAATTTTTGAAATTTTTGGGGTTTAGTGTATATTAGGATTGATGCTAAACTTAAGATCCTAACTTAACCCCTTTTATTTCTCCCCCTTTTTGACATACATCAAAAAGTCTACCAAGGTTTACCATATCTTATTTTCTAATGAGATTCTTCCTTCTCCCCTTTGGTCAAAAATCATCTTGAATATCTTCATTCTCCTTAGTGATCTATCCCTAAATTAAAAGAAATCTTCTATTCCCCCTCCCCCTTTTTATAAACCATCATCCATCATACCTAGATGGATAATCTCCCACTAAAGGCTTACTTCCCCTTGACCATTGCACCAACAATGTCCTTGGAGAGTTCCTAAGCCAATAGAAAATTTAAACCATCGAAAATAAGGATAAAAGTTCGAACTTGTTGAACTTTAAACTCGCTTACAATTTGATTTTTATCCTAATTAACTCTTCAATTCATCTTCAATGAAAATCTCACCATTTCAATGCTTGTTGATGTGAGCAAAACATATAGGGTTTTAAGAGTAGTTTTTGCTCACATCTCATAGCATTCTATGTTCATTTCATGCATATTTTACATTATGTTGCATACATTTCCTATTTTCTGGTTTGGAGATCTGCTCTGTTTACTTTTGTGTGCAGGATAGCATTTTATAGGGAAAATGGTGCAATTTCGGAGCATAAGAAGACATTTGGCAGCTGGATGCAGAAGGGAACATGGTCAGGGCATGTGCCCACACACAATCGTGTTCAGAGGGAGAAAACGACCGCCACAGCCTGACACATGGCCAGGCTATGTGTTTTCACACGGTCATGTGGCAGACCAGCAAATTGACGCGACTAGATTTTTTTCCATATTTCACAGCGATCCGGCATGATGTCTATATAAGGAAAGCTTCGCCTAAACCCAAGGGGAGGCACGACGGCTGGGACGACACTCTGAATTCCTGAAAAGCTTCGGGAACTCACAACGAGGAGGAAGAACATCGTCGGAGGTTAAGATTCTGCACTTCAACGCCGAGGAGAAGACCTACATTGCATTGTAAATCCTATCCTTTGCGTAAATTCTATTGTTTATACGGATAAGATCATACCTTGTGTTTCTTCTCTCGTATCTATGGAGTAGACTCTCTGATTCTAGGATTAGGGAGTAGTTTGTGTTGAGTCAGAACATGTTAATTCAAATATATTTTCATTCTTGAATTTATATTTGCAATTGGTGTTTTGGTTTAGATCTATAGTTATCGTTTTGGTTTTCTAGTCACTGTACTTAGCTGATACGAGGGGTGACAGCCCTCGTATCAAAGATTTAGGGGAATTAAAGAGGGACCTAAGGGTTGGCCTTATCGTCGGTAATTGTGGGTAGAAGGATGCGATAGAGTAGGAAATGCGCCTTATTTTCGACTTGTCGCAGGGATCGATTCGGCATCCTCGTATGGACTATCCCATCCTAAAGCCAGGAGTTGACCTGGTATGGCAGAGGTAGCTTCCGATAGATGCGAAGGCTCAACGAGGGAGTGCATGATGTCCATTCCATAAAACATAACTAGAAACCTAAGTAAACCCAATTGACAATGTGTTCCGCGACACACAAACGAAACCGAAATCCTAGAATCCATCTAAAGACCCCTAGTGACCCTTCTTTTCCTCCGTATGACACCGTATTAGAGTTAGGACCGTCGATAGCCTTCCTAATTGCAACCTTTAGAGTCTAGTCCCGAACAATAACATCCACTGAACAAATCAGTACTCGAATCTCAATTCCTGTGGGATTGATAATCTTTTTATTACTTGACGACATCTGTGCACTTGCAGGCATTGAGTGCGAGCACGCACTTCGAGTCCTCGATAGTCTCTGCTGCGAGATTTAAGGTTGTGTTCGCGTGCATTAAGTTTTTGGTGCCGTTGCTGGGGACTGATTGATTCTCTATCGAATCAAGAGGTGGATAATTGGATCGGACTTAGGATTAGATTTATTTACTTGCTTTACTGCCTTTTCTATTTTTTTTATTTTTATTTTGCTTTATTTACTTTAGTTCTAGATTTTTCATATATAGATTTGGTTTTATTTTATTTTAGCAGTAGTTCTCTATTTTCTTATTGACTCTTTAATTTTGGCAACTATATTAGTTTATTTCCTATTTTCTAGTATTAGGAAATACTCCTAATTTTTGTGGCTCGGTTCTTCGTATGCTTAGACGTTTAGGATCAGAAGGCCTGATTTTGATCGATTTAGAAATCGAACGAACCTATCATCGTCGAAGAGCCGAACAGAAGAGGATGGAGGACCAAGCTGCATCCAAAGTAAATATAGGTAGTCGACCTCTGCAAGATTGCCCAGCTCCTAGTGCTAGAGGATTTAGGTCGAGCATAACTGGACCATCTATTTCAGCAAACAACTTTGAACTAAAACCAACACTAATACATATGGTCCAACAGAGTCAATTCGGGGGAGCTGCAATTGAAGACCCGAATAGGCACCTAGAGACATTCTTGGAAATTTGTTCAACGATGAAGATAAATGGAGTCCCTACGAACGCGATCCGCCTGAGCCTATTCCCATTCTCATTGCAGGATAAGACTAAGGCATGGCTTCACTCCCTACCTTTGGGAAGTATTACTACATGGGAGGAATGTGATTAGCAGTTTTTGAACAAATATTTCCCACCAAACAAGACTGCTCACCTTCAGGAAGTATTACAAACTTCCGTCAGAAAGAAGGGGAGTCCCTATTCGAAGCTTGGTATCGCTACAAGGGGCTACTCTACCAATGCCCCCACCACAGACTAGAAAGGTGATTGGTGATCCACATCTTCTACAATGGGATCACGTACGCCATGAAGATGCCCCTTGATTCTGCTACAAAAAGAGCACTTATGAACAAGACTATCGAGGAAGTAGAGGAGATAATAGAAGAGGTGGCCCAGAATCACCATCAATGGGATTCCGAATGTGGTCAACCAGCTCCTGCATCGGGATGATATACTGTCAACTCCGTGGACCACCTAGCAGCAAGGATGAATGCGATTAGAAGACGTTTTGACTCTTTAAATTCTACATCTGCATGCGTGGCCATTGACTTTGGAGAAGGAGCAGCAGTGTATCGGGAGGACTACTATGGAGGGTAGAGCAGCTTAGAAGAGCAGATTGAGCACTGCGATGCAGTTGGTGACCTAAATCAAAAGGCCAATAACCCATACTCTAACACTTCCAATCCTGGATGGAAGAACCACCGAAATTTTCCCTATAGGAATAACTCGGGAAGGTTCCAACAGTTGGGAGGAAATGGGCATCCACAACCACCTAACACCCGTCTGGAGAATATGCTGGAAAACTTCATTCGAACGCAACGGGAGGAAAATATTGAATTTCAGCGATGACATTCACAGACAGATACGATGATCGAAAGGTTAGGATCATCTGTAAAGGATCTTGCCAACAGGCAAAAGTCGCTAGAGATTCAAGTAGCTCAGATTGCAAACCAAATCTCCAGGGTACCAGGGAAGCTGCAAGGGAAAGCATAGGTCAATCCGATAGAGTAGTGCAAGGCAGTGATGCTGTGAAGTGGGAGGATTCTTAAAGAGATGTCGGGTCGGTTGGCTGCTGAAGGAGAGCTAGGACCCAAAATACGGGAACCTTTGAGGGAGATCGAGAAGGAAGAAGCCAGAGAAATAAATCGGGAGCCTGTTGTAAGAACTCAACCACCCCTTACTGTACCGTTCCCACAACGGTTAACTAATGCAAAGAAGGATGCTGAGTTTGGTAAATTTCTGGACATGCTGAAGTCGATCTCAGTAGAGGTACCGATACTCGAAGTACTGCACCAAATGCCCCAGTTCGCAAGATTCATAAAAGATATTCTGGCGCATCGTAGGAAGGTCGCAAAGTCTGAAACAGTGGCCCTCACGGAGGAATCAATTGCTTATCTCCAGAACGAGACCACTCAAAAACTAAAAGATCCGGCGAGCTTCTATATTCCATGTTATATAGGGACGACACTGATTATCAAAGCCTACTGTGACTTGGGCGCGAGTGTGAGCCTTATGCCCTATACCTTATGCAAAAATCTAGGGTTAGGAAATTTAAAATTCACTACTATGACACTACAACTAGCTGACCACATATACCGATACCCACTGGGGATTTTAGAAGATGTTCCTGTAAAGGTGGGAAACTTTACACTGTCAACTAACTTTGTGGTCATGGAAATGGAAGAGGATCCAAAGATACCTATCATCCTTAGGTGACCATTTTTAGCAATTGCGGAATGGTCATTGATGTAAGGAATCACAAGCTGACCCTAAAAGTGGGAGAGGATAAGATGGAATTTGAGCCTGCTGGAACGGGAAGTCATGGACCCGCATCAGGGAAGTACATGATTCTAGCTAGAGCTAAGGAGGAAACCATATATGAAGTTCCTGAGACGGATGAATGGAGGTCCACGGAGCCTCCAGAGCCAAGTTTAGTTTTTAGGTTTTCCTTTGATTGTATTGCATGCATTTAGTTAATTTGAACTTTGATTTCCATTTCATTTAGCATTAGGACCAGAAAAGAACTTTGCTAGGTAAAAATAAAAATCAATTTTAGCTTATACGACGAAGCGTGTGAGAAAATTCAGATCATTGTGCACAAAAAGGAGAAAAATAGGGAACACACAGCCTGGCCATGTGTTTTCCCACGATCGTGCCCGACCAACCCGAGGTGCATACGGCCTGGCTGTGTGTTTTCACACGGCTATGGCATGCAGGGTTAAGTAGGGCACACCTTGTGTTTTCGCCGCAAATGCGTCGTGTGTTTCGATTTTTCTTGCCCTAGCCGTATGGATCCTTCTTCCCCACCATCTAGAAGCTTTTCCAACCTTCAAGGAAGCCAAAAGAAGCAAGGATGAGGAGGGCCAAGCAAGTGGTGTCTCGATCCGGTGCGTCGGACCGACGAGCAAGGAGAACCGATGCCCCTCAAGTTCTAGAGGAAGGTAACACTCTTCCAACCCTTCTTTTTCACAACAATGAGGATAGACATAGATATAACCTGCTTTCTACTCGTAAACTCACTGCAACTATGTATCTTGATGAAGATTTGCTAGAGTCCTTAGGGTTGTTGGGTGACATTCAAGCCCTATTTGCAAAAATGGGGTGGGAAGAGATAATGAGAATAAGACACCCAACCTACCCTAGGATAGTTTTAGAATTTTTGAGTTCCTTAGAAGCGGAAATTTTAATGGGTAGAGAGACTGAAGAGGGTAGGATTACCTTTAGGATATTTAACATTGAGCATGAATGGACACTTCACCAATGGAATTCATGCTTTGACTTGCCGAATGGGGGGAGAGAAGAACCTTTATTGGGTTTAACTCTTGGATCTTTTGGACCGAATTGATAGGAGAGCACGCTTATGACCCTTCTAGGGCCAAAGCATCACGCCTCCAAAACCTCATTTTCCGATACCTCCACCGAATCATGGCAAGTACTATATTTGGTCGTGGAGAGAGTGACGGTGTAGTAAGAGCTAGCGAGCTGCTTTGCCTCTGGGACATGCTACAAGAAGGAGTATCATCGATGTAGGGTCCCATTTCATTAGACACTTAGTCAAGATGGGCAAAGCAGCGAGAGGAGAGATTAATGTGGGAGGCCTACTTACCCACATTTGCAATCGGATGGGATACGACTACACCGCGCTAGATAGTATAGAGGGGAGCCCTAAGAGTGTGTATGACCATGAAGATGATTGTAAGTGAAGGACACTCCTTATGCTTTGTAAGGAGAAACCTAACGACCCTTAGGCTCCCCGACCCAGATCGTACCACCATCACCACATACGCCAACTGGTGCTTAGACCTCATAGTGAAGTCCCCTCCATATGAGGGGTCATCCACATCGATGCCCATCTCTCCCCCTTTGCATCACTCTTCCTCTAGTCCATGCATGTATAGGAGCCTACCTAGTCCACGTCG
Organism: Wurfbainia villosa; assembly: GCA_025175895.1. NCBI lineage: Eukaryota > Viridiplantae > Streptophyta > Magnoliopsida > Zingiberales > Zingiberaceae > Wurfbainia > Wurfbainia villosa. Next base: position 5,175,034 of record CM045992.1, read on the forward strand.
ACATGAGCCTGCACCTGCACCACCACCTTTTTCTACTTTTAAGCAAGATGCAGGTACATTGCCCTATGATTTTTTGGAGTTCCGATCGTGCCTCGATGATATATACGCCAAGCAACAGACGCAGATGCAGCGATGGGAGGAGCAGAGTGCCTACACATAGGCGGAGTTTCAGGGCTTCCGGGAGCACTTCTAGTGCGCCGAGGAGATCTACGACGAGGCCCACATCTACTTCCAGAAGGAGGCTACCCGTCGCCAGGCAGAGGCTGCTTACCGCCAGGAGATGTGGCAGCATATGCGAGCCCAACAGGCACAGTGGGCTAGGGAGGAGGAGCACAGAGCAGCCGCTACAACCACCAGCTCTCAGATCGACCACATGTACATGTGGCATCAGCGGCTCAACAGTAGGTTCTCCCAGGATCCCGACATGTCGAGACTACTAGACTTTCCACCTCGTCCACCATACTAGAGGTATGCTTCACTTAAGTCTGGGGGGCCAAGTTTTATTTTGTTTCTAGAAGTAGTTTCTTTCTTGATATTTGCATTATTGTTAGAATTCATTTGTTCATGCATAGGTTGTTGAGTTTCTTTCAGCACTTAGTTTTTGTTATCTATAAAGATGCCTCAGTAGTATTTTTAAAAGTCTTCTTCATGAGTTGTTTCCATGAGTAGTGTAACTTCATTTATCTCATGGTATTTTTTTATTGGCTTTGAATGAATATTCTAGACTTACACTGATTAACTTTTATTTTACACATACACATGATGAACTTTCTGAAAGGGAGAGTCTAATACATACCTAGTTATGATTCATCTCAGTAGTTTAGTACTTTGGAATCCATAAGTGACTCTAGATTTAGCATTTTAGTTACTGGAGATGCTCGGATTGTGTAAGCCCATTCGGAAAAATCAAAATCCTTGTGAGCTGAAAAGATAAAAGAGAGAAAAGAAAAGAAAAAAAAAGGAGAGAGAGAAAAAGAAATGAAAAAGAAAAGAATGAAGAAAAAGAGATTATGAGGGATAGAAAATAGTTATCGTAAATGGAAATAGTTAGGTGACCCTTTGAGACCGAGTTAGGTTACTAGGGAAACCCCTAGCGACCTTTCTTTTCCTCCATGTGACACTGTATTAGAGTTAGGACCGCCGACAACCCTCTTAATTACAACCTTTAGAGTCTAGTCTCGAACAATAATATCCATTGAACAAATCGATACTTGAATCTCAGTCCCTGTGGGATCGATAATCTTTTTATTACTTGACGACATCCGTGTACTTGAGGGCGTTGAGCACGAGCGCACGCTTTGTGTTGGGATGTATACTGAAAGCCTAGCCTTTGTATGAACATCTTTATTTTAAAATAAGAATCACATGATTATTGTTTGCATATTTATAGTTATGCATATTGTCTAATACTGTACATTGTAGATAACATAGTGTGTGGTGTCGCACAGAAGATCGTGTTATCAGTTCCTTATAGAGTATAAGTAGAGGCTCACAACCAAGATGGTTTTGGACAAACCATTAGTATGGTTGTAGTGTAATTTGGTATTGGTTTGTCTTGACCAAAGGATTACACTAGTACACTTTGTATGTATTGAGCAGGACCGACTTAGAGGTGATTCAATTTATTGCTGACTACATAATTGAATCAGACCTCAGATATTATGGTGTACATGCTCTTAATCCTGATATAATAACGAGAACATGTACTTAATATTTATTTCTTTGATTTACCAATGGGTGAGATTTATGGATTAAATCGATAGGCTCGGTAAGTTGGGAAATAATATTATTTATATGGTGTGTCATTGATTATAGGAGGAAACCATATCCTATATATTAGGATGATGATGTCCCCTTAAGGAGCTCATAAGGATCATCATGTAAATCCTACAGGTGGATTTGGTCCTGCATGATGATAAGGTTGAGTGGTACTACTCATGGAGTTAGATGTTGATTAATTAATTGTTAGTAAATTAATTAATTAACGGACATTCGATATCTTAAACATGGGGAGACATTTGTACAATTAATATATGGAGCTCATATTTAATTATGGGGGTTGGTGAGGTAGGTCAATGATAATCTTCTAGTGGAATGGATTATCATTAATGGATCAGATTTTATGTGGGTCGGATCCATTGGGTGGCCAAGATCCAACTCCTCCTCATGGTCCCTGTCATAGCCTATTAAAACCCTCATGAAGCCTAGATCCAACGGACACGATTAAAAGGAGGCTTGGGAGAACTCTATAAATATGCTTCCAAGGGTTGGGCGGCAAGAGTATTCAAGAGATTAGGGCTTGAGTTAGGGTTGGCTTGTGCAACAAGGAGATAGGAGGTGTGCTAGGGTTTGTCCCTTTGGTCAGCGGCATAAGAGATTAGGTTTTTTTCCCTTCTTTTCTCTCTTGGCTGGCACAACCTCATCCTCTTCTAGGGTCGGCGGTGCCATCTTCATCCTCTTCCCTTGGCCGACGACAAAGGTTAGGGTTTGGAACCCTTCTCTCAACCTTTGGCCGGCGCCCTCTCCTCTTCCTCTCCTAGGGTCGGCGACAACCCCTCTTTGTGATTGGTGGTCGGCACAAGAAAGGAGAAGAAGTGTTTGTCATTCTTTCCTTTGTTCGGAGCGAGCAAGGAAGGGAAGAACATGATCTAGGAGGCTTCGTTTCTTGGTAGATCGTCGCCCACACGACATCCAAGAAGAGGATAGGTCATACGATAGAAGATCAAGAGGTAAACAAGAGGTACAATTCTTGTTTAAGTTTCTTTCTTGTTCTATGCAATTTGTATGTGGTTAATTTACTTGGACCCCGAAGATAAACACAAAAACCGGCGATCCGTACATCATCTATTCCGCGGCTAATCGAGGAAAAGAGTTAGGTTGCTTGAACAACAAGTTTGTTTAAGCGACCACTCTAATTGAATAACACGATAATGGATCGGTTGCTTGGTTAATCCATCTTCGTCAAGGATTAATTTTTTTTTATTTGGAGACGTAGATAGGATCGCCATGCATAAGCGACCAAGCGATCGAAGCGGGAAGCAATTCTCCCTTCAAGTGGTATCAGAGCCACGATTTCTAGTTTTGTGTGTTTAGGATTCGGTTACTTTTATACACTTATCATATATTATGTGTGCCGGATAATAGTAAAATGTGCGTAGGCTAACTTTTTGGTTGCAGGCATAAGATCCAACTATTATAACCATATGTGTGTGTATGTGATTGTATGTGTGTAATTGTAATATTATTTGAATCCTCAGGGTTGACGAGGCTAGTATTTAATTTTTATAATTAAGTATGACATTGTTTAACCACTCTTTTATTTTAGTTTGCTTTCGATCTAGATTTTATGTACACTCCTTTGTGGAGTATAGGATCGATGAATGTAAATTAAAATAATTATTCTCGGCTCGGATCTCCGAATGGCTTGTACATGGTGTATGGAGGAGCGGACGAGATGGCGATACGACGGGAGATATATTGGAAAACAAAAGCCATAATAATTGGAAAATATTTTTTTCATATTTATTGCCTCTTGTTGTGTGCTTGGAAAATTCCTCATTTTAAATTACTAAGTGGGAGAGGGATATTTTTTTCAACTATGTGGATTGGAAAAGGAATCTGGATATAGTCTAGACTGCTAAGGAGTATAAGTATGTACTTATCGAAGAGTGTCCTCCTAAGCCTACGGATGATTTTGGGGAAAAGGAGAAAGAGAGTTATAAGAAGTGGATCAAGGCTGATGAGATGGTGCGGTGTTACATTTTGGGTTCTATGTCAAATGTATTGCAACATCAGCATCAAGCCATGTCTACTGCTTATGACATGATACTCAATCTCAAGGAACTTTTCGGGCACTAGAATCGGGCTGCTAGGCAGGAAGCCATGAGAAACTTGATGACGACCACCATGGTTGAGGGAACACTCGTGAGGGATCATGTTCTCAAGATAATGGCTCATTTGAATGAGTTGAAAGTCCTTGGAGCCGAGATCGATGGGGAAACCTAGGTCGATATCATTCTTCAATCTCTACCTAGGAGTTTTGAGCAGTTTCGCCTGAAATACAATATGAATAAGAGGTTGTATTCGTTGGCGGAGCTTTTGACAAAACTCCAGACGACAGAGGGGCTTTTTCGTCAGAATGCTCAGGCTCAGGCCATGGTTGCTCAGAAGGTTTCGACTTCTAAGCCGAAAGGCAAGAAGAAGAAGAAACAAGGTGGAGCAAAGGTGGCGGGAGGATCTCAGGGAGGAGTGAAGAAGCCGAAAGGCAAGTGCTTCACTTGCAAGCAGACTGGACATTGGAAGAAGGACTGGCCCAACTGGAAGAAGAACAAAGGTATATCCTTTGGTTTAGTCGTTGAAATATGTTTAGCGGTGTTATCTATCGGTACCTGGTGTGTAGATATGGGAGCGAATGACATGTCTGCAATTCTTTGTAGGGGTTCCAAGAAACCAAACGACTGGCTGAGGGGAAGATTACCATCTACATGGGCAATGCTACGAAGGTGGCGGCTATTGCAGTGGTAGATGTTTATTTATCTTTTAATAATAATAAAACTTTGGTTCGAAGAAATTACCTTTATGTACCTTCATTTAGAAAGAATTTAATTTCAATTTTTAAATTATTTTTTGATGGATATTCTATTTCTTTTAATGATAGAGTTGTTATAAAAATAAATAGGGAGATTATCTGTTCTGGTACGTTGGTAGGTAATTTATATACACTTGAACCAAAATCTCCCACGATGCAAATAGAAATAAATAACTCATCTTCTAAATCTAATAAGAGAAAAGAACCTTCGAAAATGAACCAAACGTATCTTTGGCATCTAAGGTTAGGTCATATTAACCTAAGTAGAATTCAAAGGTTGATAATTGATGAACCTTTGGGTTCATTAGTGGTGGAAGATTTCTCAACCTGCGAATCTTGCTTGGAAGGTAAAATGACCAAGAGGCCTTTTAAGGTCAAGGGGTATAGAGCCAAAGATGTGTTGGAATTGGTTCATTCTGATTTGTGCGGTCCTAAGTCTATCCAGGCTAGAGGTGGTTTTGAATATTTTATCTCTTTTATAGACGATTATTCAAGATATGGATACATTTACTTGATGCGCTGCAAGTCTAAATGCTTTGATAGGTTCAAAGAATTTAAGGTTGATGTGGAGAAACATTAAGGTAAAAGTATAAAGACACTACGATCTGATCGTGGTGGGGAGTACCTCTTGGGAGAGTTTAGGAATTACTTATCAGAGGCTGGGATTCAATCCCAATTGTCTGCACCTGGCACACCCCAGCAGAATGATGTAGTGGAGTGAAACAATAGGACTCTTATGGAGATGGCTAGATCGATGATGAGTTATTCTGAGTTACTAGATTTGTTCTGAGGGTATGCTCTGGATACAACAGTGTATATTCTGAACTTGGTACCATATAAATCAGTGCCTTCTACTCCCATAAAATTGTGGACTGAGCGAAAGCCTAGTTTGAGACATATTCGAATTTGGGAGAGTCCAACACATGTGCTGAAGGCAGATGCTAGTAAGTTGGAACCTCGTACAGAAATGCGCTTGTTCATGTTGGTGCAACAATGCACCAAGAATTTATATATGTTTTGATGTTTGGTTAAATCATCAAAGTTAGGCAATGCTTTGTGATCTAATTGTGCACATGTTTAAGTGACAGGGAAATCCAAGGATGAAGACTTGGTAAAAGATAAGTCCAAGTATGATCTTGGCAAGGAAAGTCCAAGGGACGGTCTTGGCAGCATAAGACCAAGCTTGTAGTCTTGACAGCGTAAAGTCCAAGTGAACCTTGGCAAAGGAAGTCCAAGTATGATCTTGGCAAAGGAAGTCCAAGGGATGGACTTGGCAGCGTAAGACCAAACTTGTAGTTTTGGCAGCGTAAAGTCCAAGTGAACCTTGGCAAAGGAAGTCCAAAATAAAGTCTTGGCAGCATAAGTCCAAGCTTGTAGTCTTGGAGGCGTAAAGTCCAAGTGTTTGGCAACCCAAGACATGACGAGGCTGAAGGAAACTCTTGAAGGCAGGCGCAAGGCTGAAGAAAGAGTTAGAAGGTCAAGTCTAGGTCTAGGGGGTAAAATCAAGTATGAAGTATTCATACTTGATGAGTATCAGTCGACTGATACGATGTGTCGATCGGCCGTCGAGCGTTGAGTCGAGATGAAACCACGATGATCGATCATTGCCTTGGTCATGGCGGTCGGTGATGTTGCGATCGATCGGCCGAGCATCGTCGGTGATCGAGAAAATTCACCGCGAGAATGCGGTCTCACTCGACTCTGCTTTGATCACTTGATCACTCCATCGATCGGTGATGGAGGATCGATCGATCGTGATAGGCCTCCGTTGAAAATGGCGGTCACGAATCCCCCACGGATCCGCTTTATCGAAGTCATTAGCCGGCGGCGATCGGATGGTGATCATCGGTCGGTGATCAAAAAATGGGAAAAATAGCCCCTCTTCTATAAGAAGGGGCCTTGGGGAGCTTGGTGAAGCTAGTGCTCTCATTCCTAGCTACACCCTCGTGCTCACCAAGCTTTCTCCAAGTATTGTTGTGATTCTAAACCTCCTCTTCTCCATTCTTAATCTTCCATCATTGTAAAGAAGAGGAGTGCATTGTAAGACAAGGTTTCTCCACCTTGGTTCATCCAAAGGAGAATTTAGTGAAGTTTGGCTAGGGATAATCCACCTTACGGATTACCGTGGAGTAGGAGCGTCATCTCCGAACCACGTACATCGGGTGTTAGCATTGTATGCTTGTTTCTTGTTCTTATTTGTGTTTATATTTGTATTGCTTCCGCTAACGTTTGTGTAGAAACAAAGAAAGGCTAATCACCCCCCTCTAGCCATTATAAAGATCCAACAAGTGGTATCAGAGCCCGGATAGCTTGGAAGATTTCACCATCAACCAAGGCATCAATGGCTCTTCAAGAGGGATATAGCACCGCCAAGCCACCGCTCTTCGATGGGAGTCACTTTGCATATTGGAAAGGTAGGATGAAGTATTATCTAATGAGTAATATCGAAATTTGGCATAGCATTGTAGATGGCTTTGAGGAACCGGTGGATGAACATGGAAATCCTATTCCAAGAAAGGATTGGACAAGAGAAATGAATAGGAGGTTCGAATCAAATGCAAAGGCGGTACTCACCATCCAATGCGGCATTACAATGGAGCAACTCAACAAGGTGGGGCCTTTCGAATCCGCCAAGGAGTTATGGGAAAAACTCATTGAGCTAAATGAAGGATCCAAGGAGTCAAAGAGGGCCAAGAAGGACTTACTAATTGGACAACTTCAAGCCTTCCAAATGAAGATGCATGAAACCGTAAGCCAAATGCATGGAAGGTTCAAGGAGATTTTGAATGGACTCCACATCATAGGTGTGCGAGTTGACAATCGGGATTTGGTAAGATATATTCTTCAAGCATTTACTAGAACTTCTTTATGGACTTCTATAGTTGATGCTATTAAAGTAACTAGGGATCTCTCTCAAATTAAAATTGATGAATTATTTTGTGAGTTTGAATTGCATGAGCAAACTAACATGTCCTCTAAGGAAAAGGGTTTAGCTCTATTTGTTGAAAAGAAGGAAAAGAAGAAGAAAGAAAGGAAAGAAGTGTCATCATAATCCGAATCGGAGCATGATTCAAGTAGTGATGGAGACTCGTCTAGCGAGATGACCAACTTTGTCAAGAAGCTCTATAGAAAATCAAAGGAGTTCAAGAATAGAGAAGCAAGGAAGGGGTCCCATTCTTCAAGAGGTAAAATTAGTGGTAATTCAAATTTTAACAATAATGTGATTTGTCATGCTTGCAATAAGAAGGGGCACATAAAGCCAAATTGCCCGGAGCTAAAGAAGAAGGAAGAAAAAGAAAAGAAAAGAAGGACAAGAAGGAGAAGAAGAAGAAGGAGGCCATGATGACTCAAACCACATGGGACACACCAAGTGTTGAAGATTCTTCCTCCGATGATGAGCTTTGCCACATCACACGCCATGTGGCACTCATGGCCCAAGGAGACGACTCTGGTACATCAAGCCAAGAAGAAGACTCTTCAAGTGATGAATCGTCATCTAGTGACGATGAGGTAATGAACTCTCCAAAAGTTAAGCTTCTTTATAAATCAATTGCTTATCTTAAAGAGGCTCTAGATAAGTCTAAATCTAAGGTTAGAAGCATGAAGGTAGAACTAAAGGCCATTAGGAATGAAAAACCTTCACATGTTGATTCTTGCATACTTAAGGAAGAAAATGACAAACTTAAGGATGAGGTTAGTGAATTAAAAGCATGCTTAGAAAAATTTACAAATGACTCAAAATATCTTGACATGATCCTTAGCCGACAAAGAGCCGTTTACAACAAGGCCGGTTTAGGATATAAGTCAAAAGAAAAAGAAGTTGCTTATATTTCATTGATAAATAGGAAAGCAACCATTAAGGGGGTTAAGAAAGCATGGGTACCTAAGAAGTTTTTACTTAATGCTACCGGTCCAAATGTTTGGGTACCAAAAGATTGTGTTTTTCATGTGATTTAGGTAGGAGAGGAAGGTATGTGGATTATGGATAGCGGTTGCTCAACACACATGACCGGGGATGTGAGCAAGTTCTCCACAATTAAGTATGTGAAGAAGGGAGCGGTGTCGTTTGGAAATAGTGGAAAACTCAAGATATTAGGTAGAGGTACAATTGAGGTATCCCCCAAAATTGTCATTCACAAAGTTTTACTAGTTGAAAATATAAAATTTAATTTATTAAGTGTTAGTCAACTTTGTGATGTAAGCTACCATGTTTCTTTTGAATCTTCTAAATGCATGATTAGACACAAGGAATTAAATGATTGTATGTTAGTTGGATATAGGAAATCAAATATTTATTATGTTGATCTTTTATATGCTTCTAACATTTCTACTAAGTGTCTTGTTGCAAAAGAAGAAGAAAGTTGGCTATGACATAGGAGATTGGGGCACATCAACATGAAAAACATAGCCAAGGTAGCCAAGTTGGAGTTGGTCAAAGGGCTACCAAAGATCAAGTATGTCAAGAATAAAATGTGTGATGCATGCCAAGAAGGAAAACAAACAAAGGCATCACACAAAGGTAAAACCTTAACAAATACCTCTTTACCGTTAGAATTATTGCATCTTGACTTATTTGATTGCCATAGTACTCCTTCTTTAAATGGTAACAAGTATTGTTTAGTCATAGTAGATGATTTTTCTAGGTATACTTGGGTCTATTTTATGAAACATAAGGATGATACTTTAAAAATAATCATAGGATTTAGTAAAAGAGTTGAAAATGAAAAGAGTCTCAAAATCAACCGGATCCGTAGTGATCATGGTGGTGAATTTGAGAACTCTAAATTTTCACACAATTTTGTTTAGAGCAAGGGTACAAGCATGAGTTCTCTTGTCCTAGAACACCCCAACAAAATGGGGTGGTGGAAAGGAGAAATCGTGCCCTACAAGAGGCGGCTAGGATTATGCTTAATGCATATTCTCTTCCTAGCTACTTGTGGGCGGAAGCGGTTAATACCGCTTGCTATATCCAAAATAGGGTTCAAATCCATAGGTTTTTAGGAAAGACACCATTTGAATTATGGAATGGGACTATCCCCACAATTCATTATTTCAAAGTCTTTGGATGTAAGGTTTATATTTTAAACACCAAAGATAACTTAGGAAAATTTGAATCCAAAGCGGATGAGGGGATCCTAGTTGGATATTCATCTACGAGTAGAGGATATAGAGTCTACAATAAGAGAACCCACGGGATTGAGGAATCTTCTAATGTTCAATTTGATGAAACCACTAGTACCTACCCTAGAAAGTCCTCCATTGATAAGGATATTAATGACAATAATCAAGACATTACCCAAAAACTTCAAGATTTGACCATAGGGGGTAATGATCAAGGGGGAGGAAGAGGAGATTCCGATGATGAAAGGAGGGTAGAAGATAACAATGATCAATTTGAAACCCCTTCTAGAACCCTAAGAATTCATCAAGATCATCCACTTGACCAAGTAGTAGGAGATCTATCTCAAGGAGTAAGAACTAGGTCATTTCATAGAGCTCCTACTAGTCAAGTTGCTCTTATTTCACAAATTGAGCCCAAATCGATCAATGAAGCATTACATGATCCGGATTGGATTTTGGCAATGCAAGATGAATTGGCTCAATTTGAGAGGAGTCAAGTATGGGAGTTAGTACCTAGACCCAATGATAGCACCATAATTACTACAAGATGGGTATTTAGGAATAAGCTAGATGACCAAGGAAATATCACTAGAAATAAGGCTAGGTTGGTTGCTAGGGGATTCAATCAAGTTGAGGGGCTTGACTATGATGAGACTTATGCCCCGGTTGCTAGGTTAGAGTCTATTAGAATTCTTTTAGGATATGCTTCCTATATGGGATTTAAACTTTATCAAATGGATGTTAAATCGTCATTCCTAAATGGTTATATTAAGGAAGAAGTATATGTAGAACAACCACCCGGGTTTGAGAACATAGATTATCCAAACCACGTATATAAGCTTAGGAAAGCATTATATGGGTTAAAACAAGCTCCCCGGGCATGGTATGAAAGATTGTCATCCTTCTTAATTTCTAAAGACTTTAGAAGAGGTCAAGTAGATCAAACCTTGTTTATAAAGTCAACATTAAAGGATATCTTCATAGCCTAAGTATATGTTGATGACATTATTTTTGGGTCCACAAATGATGATCTTCTTCAAGACTTTATAAAAAACATGGAGAATGAATTTGAAATGAGTTTAGTTGGAGAGCTTAACTTTTTCCTAGGGTTACAAGTCAAGCAAACCAATGAAGATATTCATATTTATCAAACCAAATATGCAAATGAAATGATCAAGAAATTTGGTTTGGAAAATGCCAAAATTGTAACCAATCCTATGGCCACTAGCACTAGAATAGATAGTGATCATGATGGTAAATCAATTGATCTTAAACTTTATAGGAGTATGATTGGTAGCCTACTATACCTAACCGCTAGTAGACCCGATATCTTATTTGCGGTAGGTATGTGTGCAAGATATCAATCTTGTGCCAAAGAATCACATTTAGTAGCCGTTAAGAGAATTTTAAGATATATTAAAGGCACCCTAAATGTAGGACTTTGGTATCCTAGGACTAGGTCTTTTGAGTTGCTTGGCTATACCGATTCCGATTATACCGGATGTAAATTGGATAGGAAGAGTACTAGTGGTGGATGCCAATTTCTTGTGTCCTCCCTAGTTAGTTGGAGTAGTAGGAAGCAACATTGTATTGCTTTATCAACCACCGAAGCCGAATATGTGGCTATGGGTGGTTGTGTAGCTCAATTACTTTGGATGAGACATACTCTTGAGGACTATGAGCTACACTACTCTAACATTAAAGTTTATTGTGACAATGTGAGTACCATCAACTTGACCAAAAATCTGGTACATCACTCTAGGACCAAGCACATTGAAGTGAAACATCACTTCATAAGAGATCATGTGGCAAGAGGAGACATTGAACTTAATTATGTAGAATCTAAGTTTAACCTTGCCGATATCTTCACCAAAGCTCTTCCGGAAACCGAATTTTCATCATTAAGGAGAGAGCTTGGTATGTGCTTTGTAGAGTAAAATTCTAGGTTTGCATGATCCCATATTTATATGTTAGCTTTATACCTTGATGCATCTCACAAAAAGCTTTAAGAAACCTTGATTTTTTTTTTGTATTGAGACACTTAGGAACATGTGAGATGATAGGAAAGGTGTACTTGGCTCATCATGCTTGTTATGATGCATTACTATGAGTCAATAACACACCCAGAGACATGAATACATCATGGACCAATCATTGGGAAGACTTGTATTCAAGTAATGAATACATAGCTCGAAGAACATGGTTGGAAATTCCAAATAATATATATTTTAAACTATGTTCATCATATTTTGAAAAACAATTTTCAAGTGGAAGACAAAAGTGATACAAAGTTTGCAAAATTATTAGAGCTTTTGTTAGTTTTCAAATTTGTATCAATCTTGAAATCTAGAAAATATAGATTTTTCAAATTATTTTTCCTTGATAGATAATTATTCCAGAAATATGTACGCAAAATTTCGTAATTTTTCGAGATTTCTAGAATTTCTACCGCATTTTTGAATTTGGACTAAAAAGGTTGAAATTCGGGTTTCAGACTTAGCAGTCGACTGATACACTGTATTTTCTGATAAATAGCTCCATTTTCTGATATTTAGTGAATCTTTGATGTCCTAAAACTATAGCTTGATAATATTGAGTATAAACAAACTTTTAGGATTGCTTAATGCAGTGTTTTAGGGGGAGTTTCATAAAATATATCCTTTTCATCCCCAAACTTACATTGTTGGTGCAAAGTTAAGACTTAACTTTCGAACTTTTGTTATGCTTTGCCTCAAATGTTATTCACACATCATGAAGTATATCTTGGAGTACGGGGGAGCTTAATATCAATCTTATACCTCAATCCAAGATACAACAATTCTAATTCTTTCATGAAATTTATGAATCCTTCTCTTTTTGATGCATGTCAAAGGGGGAGAAAGAATGTTTAAGTTAGAATTTGTATTATGATTATGTAAAGACCTAACTTAAATGTTTGCCAAACATCAAAAAGGGGGAGATTGTTGGTGCAACAATGCCCCAAGCATTTATATATGTTTTGATGTTTGGTTAAATCATCTAAGTTAGGCAATGCTTTGTGATCTAATTGTGCACATGTTTAAGTGACAGGGAAATCCAAGGATGAAGACTTGGTAAAAGAGAAGTCCAAGTATGATCTTGGCAAGGAAAGTCCAAGGGACAGTCTTGGCAGCATAAGACCAAGCTTGTAGTCTTGACAGCGTAAAGTCCAAGTGAACCTTGGCAAAGGAAGTCCAAGTATGATCTTGGCAAAGGAAGTCCAAGGGATGGACTTCGCAGCGTAAGACCAAGCTTGTAGTTTTGGCAGCCTAAAGTCCAAGTGAACCTTGACAAAGGAAGTCCAAAATAAAGTCTTGGCAGCATAAGTCCAAGCTTGTAGTCTTGGCTGCGTAAAGTCCAAGCGTTTGGCAACACAAGACATGACGAGGCCGAAGGAAACTCTTGAAGGCAGACACAAGGCTGAAGGAAGAGTTAGAAGGTCAAGTCTAGGTCTAGGGGGTAAAATCAAGTATGAAGTATTCATACTTGATGAGTATCGATCGTGATCGATGTGTCGATCGGCCCGTCGGCGTTCGATAGTCGAGGATGAAACCACGATGATCGATCATTGCCTTGGTCATGGCGGCGATCCATCGATGTTGTGTGATCGGTCGATTGCCGAAAGGCATCGATCGGTGATCAAGGAAAAATTTGCCACAGAATGCAGTCTCACTCGACTATTGCTTTGATCACTCGACTGATCACTCCATCGATCGGGATGGAGGATCGATCGTGATAGGCCTCCGTTGAAAATACCATTTGTGAATCCGCGGATCCGCTTTATCGAGCCGTTAGTAGCCAGCGGTCGTGATGGTGATCATCGATCGGTGATCAAAGGCCCCTCTTCTATAAGAAGGGGCCTTGGGGAGCTTGGTGAAGCTAGTGCTCACATTCCTAGCTACACCCTCGTGCTCACCAAGCTTTTTCTAAGTATTGTTGTGATTCTAAACCTCCTCTTCTCCATTCTTAATCTTCCATCATTGTAAAGAAGAGGAGTGCATTGTAAGACAAGGTTTCTCCACCTTGGTTCATCCAAAGGAGAATTTAGTGAAGTTTGTCTAGGGCTAATCCACCTTACGGATTACCGTGGAGTAGGAGCATCATCTCCGAACCACGTACATCGGGTGTTAGCATTGTATGCTTGTTTTTTGTTCTTATTTGTGTTTATATTTGTATTTCTTCCGCTAACGATTTTTGTAGAAACAAAGAAAGGCTAATCACCCCCCCTCTAGCCATTACAAAGATCCTAACAGTTCATAGTCTATCCTAGAGGAACGAAAGGTGGTTTGTTCTATAGTCCTAGAGATCATAGGATGATCGTTAGCACGAACGCTAGATTTTTAGAGGAAGACTATGTGATGAACCACAAGCCCATGAGCAAGATTGTTCTGGAGGAATTGAGAGGGGAAGTCACTACTTCAGTACCACTAGTACAGGAGGATATACCACAAGTGATTGCACCGCGTGTCACAGAGGATACATAGGTGATACCTCATCGTAGTGGGAGGGTTGTTAAATAACCTGTTAGATTTATGTTCTTGGGAGAATCTTCTGTTTTGGTCCCTGGCGAATATGCACCTTATCCTTGGACATATGACGAGGTAATCCAAGATAAAGATGCGGTATCTTGGTAAAGTGGAATGAATTATGAGATAGAATCTATGGATTCAAATCAGGTCTGGGAGCTAGTAGAACCACCCAATGGTGTAAAAACCATTGGATGCAAGTGGATCTACAAAAGAAAGAGAGGAATAGACGGGAAGGTTGAGACCTTCAAATCAAGGCTTGTTGCGAAAGGGTATACTCAGAAAGAGGGTATCGATTATGAGGAGACCTTTTCGCCGGTAGCCATGCTTAAGTCTATCCGAATTCTCTTGTCTATTGCTGCTCATATGGATTATGAGGTGTGGCAGATGGATGTCAAGATAGCTTTCCTTAATGGAAGTCTTGAGGAAAACATCTATATGGAGCAACCAGAGGGATTCATTGCAAAGGGCAAAGAGCATCTTGTGTGCAAGCTTAATCAGTCCATTTATGGATTGAAGCAAGCTTCGAGATCTTGGAACATCCGCTTTGATGAGGTAATCCAGTCTTATGGATTTATTCAAAGTCCGGATGAGTATTGTGTATACAAGAGATGTGAAGAAAATGTAGTGGTATTTCTTGTACTATACGTAGATGACATTTTGCTAATTGACAATAATGTCAAAGTATTATCAGACGTAAGGGTATGGTTGTCCAAACAATTTGATATGAAGGACTTGGGAGAAGTGGGACACATCATTGGGATCAAGGTTATAAGGGATCGCAAGAAAAGGATGTTGTGCTTATCTCAAGCTTCATACATTGACACTATTTTGGCTTGTTTTAGCATGCAGAACTCCAAGAAATATTTTCTACCTTTTAGGCATGGAGTACCTTTATCTAAAGAGATGTGTCTTAGAACATCAAAGGAGATAGAGGAGATGAAGGCGGTTCCTTATGCTTCAGCGGTAAGAAGCCTCATGTATGCTATGTTATGTACGAGGCTAGATATTTGCTTTGTCGTGGGCATGGTTAGCAGATATCAGAGTAATCCAGGACAGGGACATTGGACTACGGTAAAACATATATTGAAGTACTTGAGAAGGACTAGGGATTATATGCTGGTATACCAGGCAGATTAATTACTCCTTGTGGGTTATACAGATTCTGACTTCCAATCAGATAGGGATAATAGTAAGTCTACCTCGGGTTTTGTGTTTACTTTGAGAGGTGGAGGCATTGTATGGAGGAGTGTCAAGCAGAAATTGTTGGTGCAATCGGCCCAGGTCACGATTGACCAGGACTCGAGTTTGGCTCGAGTGATGTTTTGATGTGTTTTGATGTTTCGACAAAAACATATGACAATATAATTGTCAAGGAAAGTCCAAGCATGGGTCTTGGCAAATGGAAAGTCCAACATGTGTTGGCAAGGAAAGTCCAAGCATGGGTCTTGGCAAATGGAAAGTCCAACATGGGTTGGCATTTGAAGTCCAAGGGGATTGATATTGGCGGCGTAAAGTCCAAGCGGTAGTCTTGGCAGCATAAGTCCAATGGTTGGCGGCGTAAAGTCCAAGCGGAGTCTTGGCGGCGTAAGTCCAATGTGCCTTGGCGGTGTAGACACCGTTAGCATGACATAGCCAATGGAAGCACCTGAAGGCTAGCGCGATGGATGAACAAGTCATGGATGACTTGGAGGGATCTGAGAGGCGTGAGGCTGATGGAGGTGGCTAGAAGGCTTAGGTCTAGGCTAAGGGTGGTCTAGCAAGTATGGGGGAACCATACTTGAGTTAAAACCTCATGTTTGAGGTGTGCGGTCGTGTCATGTGGCGATCTGGACCGAGTCAACTAGGGTTTATTTGCGGGTTATGGCCTAGCGATCGCCATAGGTTGGCGGTCGTGATGGCTCAGCGATCGGTGATCGTGTGATCGATCGGTGGTGCTCGAATCGACCACGAGAATGGGTCGAGACTCGGTCGAGTGAGGACTCCATCGGTCGTGATGGTCTGTCGGTCGTGATGGTCCTAATCGATCGTGATGGTAGTTCCGTTGGACTTATCCAACGTGGAACTAGCCATTGTCTCACGACAACAGTGACATCAGTCGACTGATGGTCCCGATCAGTCGACTGATCAACTTTTTCCAGCACAGGTTGAAGCTATATATGGAGCTCGTGATGGAGGAAAAAGCAATCGGTTCTTGAGGGCTATTGGGGCGATTTGTTGGTGCAAATCAGGTCTCCAAGTGCAAGCAAGCAACCAAACATTCAAGCAATCAAAACAAGTGTTGTAAAGTCTTTTCTTTACTTGTATTTCATATTCATTATTGTAATTGCTTGTATTTGTATCTTATTGTTGTAAGATTACTTGTAAGGGGTTTCTCCACCCTTGACTTGTGTCAAGAAGGAGTTTTATTGGTTAGTGGTGTTTGTGGCATCGCTAGGGTTCGTACGAACCCAATCCGTGGAGTAGGAACCGGTTCGGTTCCGAACCACGTTATATGCTCTTGTTGCGATTTGTGTTGTGTCCATTTCGTTATTACTTTTATCATTATATATATTCCACTGCGCTAACGAAATTGTAGACACGAACGAGATTGAATTCCATCCACGATCGGGCGAGATGCTATTCACCCCCCCTCTAGCTGTTCCAATATTCCTAACAAGTGGTATCAGAGCCCGGGGCTCTTCTACGGATTAACAACCGGGAGCTAAGGCAAAAGGCTAGAGGGTGAAGATGGAATTCCAAGACAAGC
The DNA here is from genome assembly GCA_025175895.1 of Wurfbainia villosa. Classification (NCBI taxonomy): domain Eukaryota; kingdom Viridiplantae; phylum Streptophyta; class Magnoliopsida; order Zingiberales; family Zingiberaceae; genus Wurfbainia; species Wurfbainia villosa. The sequence goes on from CM045992.1 coordinate 5,192,036, forward strand.
TTGGATGGGAAATCAACACTCCACCTCCATATGATCCAGAAGATTTTCCAGCATGGAGAGCAAGAATGGAAACATTCTTGATGATGAACATAGAGGATTGGTTCATCCTCGTTGAAGGCTTTGAACCCCCTAGGGATAAGAAAGGGAATGTCCTAAAATTGAAAAAGTGGACCCAAGAGCAACGCCAAAAGCTCAAGATCGAAATTAAGGTAACAAAACTTTTGGAAGATTTAATTCCTAATGATATTTTGTGCAAGCTAGGGGATTACATGTATGCCAAGGAGCTATGGAGGAAATTGGCAAGATTCCATGAAGAGAGCTCATCCTCTAGTGAAAGTGAGGAATCGGAAGTTGAGATTGAGTCAACTTCTGAATCGGAGAAAGAAGAGGTGGAAGAAGTGGAAGAAGTATCCACTTCTAGGATTGAGGAGGAGAGACCATCCTCTACATCGGAGCAACCTCAAGAAGAGCCTTCAACATCCGATCAAGATGAGGAAGCTCAAAATTCAACTCCGGCACCTACCACCACCCTAGGTAATTCAAACACGTTATTGCCAAATAAAAATCATATTATGTGCTTTGAGTGTAGGGAGTATGGGCATTACAAGAGCAAATGCCCAAAGAGGATCAAGAAAGCTCCTCCAGCGCCTAAAAGTCAACAAAAGTCAACGGACACCGGTTCGTCAAGTCAAAAGAGCAAGGAGCATGTCATTTGCTTCAAATGCTGACTATCGGGTCATTACCGGAGTCAATGTCCAAAGAAGAAGAAGAAGGGACAAAGGGGAGCATCACAAGTAGGGGGAGCCACTAAGGCAAACCTTAAGGTACATTTAAATAATGCTCCGTCTAATTTAAATATTAAAAAGCATGCTAGAACTAATTTTAGCAATTTTGCTATGTATCATAAAGAGCATGCTAGAAATAACAAATATATTTGTTTAGGAGCTAAGAATGTTCACCTTAAGAATAAGGAAAAATTTGGGACTAATGTCCCTAGAAAAACTATACCTAGGGAATCTATTAAGAAAATACAAGAACATCTAGTTTTTAACCCTAAATGGACTAGACATATGCCTAGGAAGAACCATGCCCATGGTTTAAATCAAAATTCTAAAATTGGGCAATTAGAATTAGAGAACCAAGCCTTGAGGTCAAGGCTTGAGAAACTTGAAAAGACCCTAAATAAGATACAAAATCAATCTAAAGGGTCTAATGGTCAAACTCCTAGATCAAGAAGTCAAAGTCAACATCTAGGATCTAAAAGTCAAAAGTCAACCAAGGGCAAGAAAGGTTTGGGTCACAAACCTAAGCTTAAGGCGGCTTACCATAGTGTTCCATTTGACTATGGAACACTAACTAGGTCTAGGAAGACCAAGGTCAATAGGGAAGTCATCCCTAGAGTTGACCATGGTGTGTGCCTAGTGGCTAGAGTTTCTAGGAAACCTAGGGAAGTCACTAAGAAGGTTACAAGGGGAGTCACCCCTAGAGTTAACCATGGCAAGACCCAAATGACCAAGGCTAATAAGCCTAGAAGGGTCATTAGAAAGGTATCTAGGGAGGTTATCCCTAAGGAGTACCTAATTAACCCTAGGAGCTCAAATAGGTTTTGGGTTCCTAAGAGCGTGATTGATTCACGCTAGATGGGTTAGGGTGTGCCAACCTTGATTGGATGGGTAGATAACTCAACCATGGCAAAGGTGGCACTTTAGGATATTTTCAAGGTTATGGTTACCTTGGAAATAGATTTGAATCATAATCCTAAAAGATTTTAGGATGTGTCAATATTAATTGAGAAGTTTGATAATTTGATCAAATTGGCACAATTTAGGTTTAGAGGTTTTTAATGTGCCAATTTGGGTTTTTGGCACATTTGGGAGAATTTAGGTTAATATGGCAAAATAAACCTAATTATATCAAATGGCAATTAATATTAAAATGTAGGTATTGCTATACCTATATATCTTATGTGCCATGCCTTGTTTGCCATATAACATGCCATGACATCATGTCTACTTCTATGATTTTATATGTCATGATTCATGTTTAGGATTAAGGTTTCAAATGTCATGTGTTTTTAGATTTCATATTATGCCATGACATCATGATCGTCGGCCATGCTTAATTATTGCTATTATTATGCCATGATCATTTCATGCATTTAATTGATTAAAATTGAACTAAGGACTATGACATGACTTGGAGTCCCATTTATAAGGGAATCAAGTAGAGTTGCCTTAGGAAAATGCATGAAACCCTAGATTAGGGAGAACAAAACCCACATCTCACATCCAATTGACATGTATGTGTATTTATACACCCTAGATACATGTGAGATGCTAGGATATGAGTTAAGTTTAAGGTGCATAGTTTTTGCATCTAGATGAACTAAAACTCATCTAATTTTATTTGTGGATCATTGGGAGAGCTTGTGTACAAGTCACGTACATAGAGCCCAAGGAATATGATCCAAGATAAGGTTTTGAAAATATTTTAAAATCATTTTGAAAAACCTTGGTGAAGTCTATTTTTTGATAGCAATCACCATTGATGAAGTTGATACAAAGTAGGGCCAAAACATTGAAAATTTCAATGGTGTTGAACTTTGTACCAATTTCACTATTTAATGGGTAAAATAATTTTCAAACATTTTTCACCCATTGTATTAGTCATAAGTATTATACGTATCAAATTTCGTGATTTTTCGATATACGTATAATTAGTTATGATTTTTCAAAACTCATTTCTGATAATGGCGAAAATCGGGATTTTGGTTATCGATCGGCCTGGTGGCGGTCGATCGATGGAGGTTCGATCGTGATTTCTGAATCACTTGACTGGTAGCCTGATTTCGGGGTAAACAAGGTTGTTTAACCCGATTTCAGACTGATTATGGTCCTAATCACTCTAACCCTAGGATATGCTTTGGGAAGCATTATAAAGGGTGTAAATCCATTGGATATGGATTAGGAGAAGTATTTGGGGTTTGTATCAATTTTAAGGTGTTGGAAAGTTCAATGTTGAATTTCTAACCTTAATTTTGATGGTTTAGAGTTCCTATTGGCTTAGGGACTTCCCAAGGACATTGTTGGTGCAATGGTCAAGGGGGAGCAAGCCTTTAGGGGGAGGTATCCATCTTGGAATGATGGATGTGTTTTTCTCCTTGAAAAGGAGAAGTTATTGGGAGAATATGACATCAATTGGGAAATTGATGGGATTTTTGAGAGACCCAATTTGGAAATTGGGAGAGTAAATAGGATTGTCTCTCTTGAGTGATATTGGACTTATCACTAGGAAGATGGTAGGCATCCTAAGTATTTTTGGACCAAGGGGGAGATTGTAAGATCTCATTGGGACATGAGACATTGACCCTCTTGGGGAGACACCTTTTTGTTGTTAGTCAAAAAGGGGGAGAATGTTTGGGGGAAACATTTGGAGAGTATTTACCAATTTGGGATAATTGGTAAAGGATTGGAGTTAGTATTCTAACTCAATTATTTGTTTGGTTTTTGTCAAACATCAAAAAGGGGGAGATTGTTGGTGCAATCGGCCCAGGTCACGATTGACCAGGACTTGAGTTTGGCTCGAGTGATGTTTTGATGTGTTTTGATGTTTCGACAAAAACATATGACAATATAATTGTCAAGGAAAGTCCAAGCATGGGTCTTGGCAAATGGAAAGTCCAACATGTGTTGGCAAGGAAAGTCCAAGCATGGGTCTTGGCAAATGGAAAGTCCAACATGGGTTGGCATTTGAAGTCCAAGGGGATTGATATTGGCGGCGTAAAGTCCAAGCGGTAGTCTTGGCAGCATAAGTCCAATGGTTGGCGGCGTAAAGTTCAAGCGGAGTCTTGGCGGCGTAAGTCCAATGTGCCTTGGCGGTGTAGACACCGTTAGCATGACATAGCCGACGGAAGCACCTGAAGGCTAGCGCGATGGATGAACAAGTCATGGATGACTTGGAGGATCAGAGCGTGAGGTGATGGAGGTGGCTAGAAGGCTTAGGTCTAGGCTAAGGGTGGTCTAGCAAGTATGGGGAACCATACTTGAGTTAAAACCTCATGTTTGAGGTGTGCTGATGGTGCCATGTGGCGATCGGTGGACCGAATCGACTAGGGTTTATTTGTGGGTTATAGCCTAGATCATTGCCATAGGTTGGCGTCGTCGGTGATGGCTGCTCAGCGATCGTGATCGTGTGATCGGTCGTGGTGCTCGAGAATCGACCACGAATGGAGTCGAGACTCGGCCGGTCGAGTGAGGACTCCATCGATCGTGATGGTCTGTCGGTCGATCGATGGTAGTTGGACTTATCCAACGTGGAACTAGCCGTTGTCTCACGACAACAGTGGCATCAGTCGACTGATGGTCCCGATCAGTCGACTGATCGACTTTTTCCAGCACAGGTTGAAGCTATATATGGAGCTCGTGATGGAGGAAAAAGCAATCGGTTCTTGAGGGCTATTGGGGCGATTTGTTGGTGCAAATCAGGTCTCCAAGTGCAAGCAAGCAACCAAACATTCAAGCAATCAAAACAAGTGTTGTAAAGTCTTTTCTTTACTTGTATTTCATATTCATTATTGTAATTGCTTGTATTTGTATCTTATTGTTGTAAGATTACTTGTAAGGGGTTTCTCCACCCTTGACTTGTGTCAAGAAGGAGTTTTATTGGTTAGTGGTGTTTGTGGCATCGCTAGGGTTCGTACAAACCCAATCCGTGGAGTAGGAACCGGTTTGGTTCCGAACCACGTTATATGCTCTTGTTGTGATTTGTGTTGTGTCCATTTCGTTATTGCTTTTATCATTATATATATTCCGCTGCGCTAACGAAATTGTAGACACGAACGAGATTGAATTCCATCCACGATCGGGCGAGACGCTATTCACCCCCCCTCTAGCCGTTCCAATATTCCTAACAGAAATGTGTGGCAGACTCCACCATGAAAGCTGAGTATGTGGCAGCCTTTGAGGCAGCCAAAGAAGTTGTATGGCTCAAGAACTTCTTGATGGACTTGGATGTGATTCCTGGTTTGCCTAGAACTATCACAATTTATTATGATAACAGGGGTGCAGTTGCAAACTCGAAGGAACCACGAGCCCATAAGGCAAGTAAACACATAAAACACAAGTACCACCTGATACAAGAGATCGTAAAGCGAGGAGAAGTTGTTGTCGCCAATATTGCATCAGAAGATAACCTGGCAGATCCTTTCACTAAGGCCCTTCCAGCGAGAGCTTTTGATAGGCATGTGGAGGGAATGAGAATCAGATGTAAGCCATTTTGATGGAAGTATAGTCTTTTAGTATAAGTGGGAGATTGTTGGGATGTATAATGAAAGTCTAGCCTTGGTATGAACATTTTTATTTTGAAATAAGAATCACATGATCATTGTTTGCATATTTATAGTTATGTATATTGTCTAATACTGTACATTGTAGATAACATGTTGTGTGGTATAGCACAGAAGATCATGTTATCAGTTCCTTGTAGAGTATAAGTAGAGGCTCACACCAAGATAGTTTTGGACAAACCATTGGTATGGTTGTAGTGTAATTTGGTATTGGTTTGCCTTGACCATAGGATTACACTAGTACACTTTGCGTGTATTGAGCAGGACTGACTTAGAGATGATTCAATTTATTGCTGACTACATAATTAAATCAGACCTCGGATATTATGGTGTACATGGTCTTAATCTTGATATAATAACGGACACATGTACTTAATATTTATTTCTTTGATTTACCAATGGACGAGATTTATGGATTAAATCGATAGGTTCGGTAAGTTGGGAAATAATATTATTTACATGGCGTGTCATTGATTATAGGAGAAAACTGTGTCCTATATATTAGGATGATGATGTCCCCTTGAGGAGCTCATAAGGATCATCATGTAAATCCTGCAGGTGGACTTGGTCCTGCATGATGATAAGGTTGAGTGGTACTACTCATGGAGTTAGATGTTAATTAATTAATAGTCAGTAAATTAATTAATTAACGGACATTCGATATCTTAAACACGAGGAGACATTTGTACAATTAATATATGGAGCCCATATTTAATTATGGGGGTTGGTGAGGTAGATCAATGATAATCCTCTAGTGGAATGGATTATTATTAATGGATCGGATTTTATGTGAGTCGGATCCATTGGGTGACCAAGATCCAACTCCTCCTCATGCTCCCTATCGTAACCTATTAAAATCCTCATGAAGCCTAGATCCAACAGACACGATTAAAAGGAGGCTTGGGAGAAATCTATAAATATGCTTCCAAGGGTTGGGCGGCAAGAGTATTCAAGAGATTAGGGTTGGCTTGGGCGGCAAGGAGATAGGAGGTGTGCTAGGGTTTGTCCCTTTGGCCAGTGGCACAAGAGATTAGGTTTCTTTTCCTTCTTTTCTCTCTTGGCCGACACAACCTCATCCTCTCCTAGGGCCGGTGGCGCCATCTTCATCCTCTTCCCTTGGCCAGTGGCAAAGGCTAGGGTTTGGAACCCTTCTCTCAACCTTTTGCCGGCGCCCTCTCCTCTTCCTCTCCTAGGGCCGGCGGCAACCCCTCTTTGTGATTGGTGGTCGGCACAAGCAAGGAGAAGAAGTGTTTGGTATTCTTCCCTTTGTTCGGAGTGAGCAAGGAAGGAAAGAACGTGATCTAGGAGGCTTCGTTTCTTGGTAGATCATCGCCCACACGACGCCCAAGAAGAGGATAGGTCATACGATAGAAGATCAAGAGGTAAACAAGAGGTACAATTCTTGTTTAAGTTTCTTTCTTGTTCTATGCAATTTGTATGTAATTGTATGCAGTTAATTTACTTGGACCCCGAAGATAAACACAAAAACCGGTGATCCGTACATCATCTATTCCGCGGCTAATCGAGGAAAAGAGTTAGGTTGCTTGAACAACAAGTTTGTTCAAGCGACCATTCTAATTGAATAGCACGATGATGGATTGATTGCTTGGGTAATTCATCTTTGTCAAGGATTATTATTTTTTAATCTGGGGACGTAGATAGGATTGCAATGCACAAGCGACCAAGCGATCGAAGCTGGAAGCAATTCTCCCTTCACTTCGAGTCTTCGACGGTCTCCGTCGCGAGATTTGAGGTCGCGTTTGCGTGCATCACTTGTCTAAGCATATTAAAAATTTAGGAGTAGTTATCTAACCTAGGGTTTTGGTCAGATGGCTTAAACCAATATTGTTAAGCTAAACATAGTGCTAACAGTCGACTGAGAAAGCTCCAATCAAGTGGTAGCAGCTCCAGTCGAGGCGCCGCCTCAACTGGTTTCTGAATTTTCTAAAATTAAATTTTCAAATGAACTTCATAAATGCATAAATAATTATAAAAAATTAAAAAAATATTGAAATTTCAACCACACATTACTTATGTCAAACTCTATAGGGGAAAAATAATTTTTTGTGAAAATAATTTTTAAATTAAAAGAATGATACAAAGTTCAAAAGCATTGAAACCTTCAATGTTTTTAGCCAACTTTGTTTCAATCTTCTCAATGGTGATTGCTATTAAAAGATAGGTTTCACCAAGGTTTTTTAAAATGATTCTAAGATATTTTCAAAACCTTAATTTCAATCTTGGTCTATAGGCTAAGTATACATGACTTGTATACTAGCTCTTCTCATGATTTATACCTATGATTGAGATGGGTTTGAGTTCATCTAGATGCAACATCTTTGCACCTTGAACTTAACTCATTTTACTAACATCTCAAATGTATCTAGGGTGTATCAATATACACAAATGTCAATCTAATATTCTTGTGAGATGTGGGTTTAGGTTCTTAGGGTTTCATGTATTTTTCTAAGCAACACTATTTGATTCCTTTATACTTGGGACTTCAAATCATGTCATTGTTCTTAAATTAATTTTAATTATCCTAAATGCATAAATGATGATCATGGCATAAGAATGTGCATAATTTAAAATCATTTTCCAATAATCATGATGTCATGGCAAAAGATAGACCTAAATGTAAACATGACATAATTAATGTAATCATTATCATGACATTTTATATGATCAAATGAAATATGATGTCATAATATGGCAGATGACAAACAAAATATGACATATAAATAATACAAAGGTATAAACATACCTAAGTTTTAAACCTAATTATTATTTTCTAGATTTAAATCCCATTTTCTATAATAAATCAAATCCCAAGGTGTGCCAAAAACCCAAAATGACATACTATGACTCTAAATCTAATTATGCCAATTTTGATCAATTTTTCAACTTCCATAAAATTCATTGACACATCCTAAAATCTTTTAGGACATAATTCAATCTTATTTCTAAGGAATCTCATATCCTTGAAAATGCCCTAAAGTGTCAACTCTATCATGGTTAGGTTAACTACCTATACATTTAAGGTTGACACTCCCTAACCCATCTAGCATGATGAAAACACACTCCTAGGAACCCAATACCTATTGGAACTCCTTGGGTTTACTAGGTACTCACTAGGAATAACTTCCCTTAGAACCTTCCTAATGACCCTCCTAGGCTTGGAAGCCTTGGTCATTTTGGTCTTGTCAAGGTTAACCCTAGGGATTGTTTCCCTTGTAACCTTGTTAGTGCCTTTCCTAGGTTTCTTTGAAACCTTAGGAACTAGACACTTACCATGGTCAACTCTAGGGATGACTTCTCTTGTGATCTTGGTTTTTCTAGATCTAGTACTAGTTCTATAATTAAATGAAACATTATGGTAGGATAGCATGACTTCCTTGGACTTAGGCTTGTGACCCAAACCTTTTCTATCCTTGGAAGGCTCTTGCCTCCTTGAATTGAATTTTTCATCTTATAAAGGGTCTTTTTTAATTTTTCAAGCCTTGACCTCAAAGCTTTATTTTCAATTTCAAATATCTTAAGTTTTGATTTTTCATTGACTCTTGAGATATTCTTCTTCCTAGGCATATGTCTAGTCCATTTAGGGTTGATGCCTAGGTTATTCTCTATCTTCCTAATGGTTTCCTTTGATAGAATAGTTCTAGGAATGTTGGTTCTAGATTTGTCCTTGGATCTAATCTCACAACTCTTAGCACCTAAACAATAAAATCTATTTTTAGCATGCTTTTCATGAACAATAGCAAGTGTATTAAAATTATGTAAAGGAAGAGCATTATTTAAATTTACCTTAGGGTTTGCCTTGGCTCTCTCTACATTTGAACTCTCTCCTTTGCCCTTCCGAAGGTGCCTCCCCCCAGGACATTGGCTTCGGTAATGTCCCCTTTTGTTGCACTTGAAGCATACTATATGCTCCTTGCTCTTGCGAATTGGGACTCCGACTTCCTTTGACTTTTCTTTGGCCCTTAGTGTCGGTTGAGCCTTTTTGACTATTTTTGGGAATTTACTCTCATAATGCCCTACTTCCATACACTCAAAGCATGTTATATGATTTTTATTTTTAACAATTGCATTTGAGTTACCGTCTTAAAAGGTAGGTGAATTTTGGACTTCTTCTTCACATCCGGAAATAAATGGCTCCTCCTCTTGCTCTTATTTCGGGGTTGAAGATCTAACCTCCCCCTCAATCTTTGAAGTGGAGGCTTCTACAATTTCTTCAGTCTCAAAAGTTGAACACTTCTCAACCTTCGAATCATCAAGAGCTTGGGATGATGAACATTCTTCTCCTTTGGACTTGTCATCATCTTGGATCATTGAAGATTTATCATGGAGCTTAGCAAGCTTGCTCCATAATTCCTTTGCATCCTTGAACTTCTCTAATTTGTACAAAATGTTATTAGGTATTAAATTAACTAAAATCTTTATTACCTTATCATTAGCCTCGAATCTTTGAACTTGTCCCTCAATCTATTTGCTCCGGTTGAGAGTTCTCCCCTTCTTGTCCATTGGAGTATTGAAACCTTCCATCAATGCGAACCACTCCTCAATGTTCATTTGGAAGAAAAATTCAGTTATTATCTTCCATTGAGAAAATCCTCCAAATCCATAGAGTGGTGAAAATCAAACATCACGCCCAAATCCATCTGCGAACTCCATCACCTCTAGCTTTAGCTCCCTCAGCTGTTAGTTCGATTAAAGAGCAACCTTGCTTTGATACCACCTGTAGGACCGATGGCATCGCTAGAGGGGAGGGGGGGGGGCAGAATAGCAATTCGTTGATTTCTTTGCTTAGATTCATCGTGCTTGTCTACAATTGTTAGTACACAACGAAAATAAAAATATAAATATAAATACAAATCATAGCACAAGCACAACACACGAATTTTACGTGATTCGGAACCCAAGTTCCTACTCCAAGGTCGAGCCCTAGCGAGCTCTAGTGATGCAAACTACCACTATCAAACTTCTTTTTTTCGGTGACACACCGGAGGTGGAGAAACCTCTTTATAGTCTCTTACAACAATAATAACAAGATACAACAAGCAAATACAATAATTACAAAAGCAAATGAAAAACTAGTGAACACATTTTACAAGTTAGGGCTTTTGAATGCTTGCTTGTTGGTTTCTTTGGGATGACTTTGAAGACCTTGAAATGCAGTAGCACTTCGCCTCAAATCGTCCCTCTAACCTCCTTTTGAATACACCCACAACCTCCTCTTATAAGCCCCCATCGAAGCCTCTTGATTCTAAATGTTGCAGCACAATGGTCGCTTCACCAATTGAGACACCGCCTCAACTGATACCCCAGTCGAGGTGCTAGTCGAGCCTACCTTGCTTTTGATAAACTATTTTTATGTATGTGCTGGATCCAGTCGAGTGATCCAGTTGAGGCACCACCTCAACTAGCCCATAGTCGAGGTGCTGGTTGAGTGTGTCTCGCTTTTGTGCCTCCATCAGAATGACCAGTTGAGGCGCCAGTCGAGTGGTCTAGTAGTGGCACCAGTCGAATGGTCCAATCGAGGCTCCACCTCGACTAGCCTCTAGTCGAGGTGTTAGTCGAGTGCTTCCATAGCACTATCTCGACTTCCCAAGTCTCACCTCTCGACTCCACCTTATCAGTTGAGGTGTTGCATCGAGTACTATCCCAATCGAGACATTGGTCGAGATCACCTTGCTTTTGTTTGCCTACAAATGAAGTCCAGTCGACTGAACTGAACTGGCAGTTGACTGTTATACCCCAAGTATGATCCCTTCATACTTGATACTCACCCTATGCCTAGACCTAAGCCTTCAACCCACTTTCATCAGTCTCACGCCTCCCGGATCCTTCAAGTACGTGACTCTTCATCCTTGCACTAGCCTTCAAGTGCTTCCATTAGCTATCGTCATGCTCTAGGGTTTACCTTTGCTAAGAGGTCACGTCTCCGAGACTTCACTGCCAAGACTCCTTGTTCGGGACTTAATTTGCCAAGACTCCTCATCCAGAACTTCACTTGCCAAGCACGGTCTCCCAGACCTGTTGGGATTTCCCTCGCCAAATCCCCATTGGTCTATCCAACACCAAGTGTCCGGTTTCCCTTATCCGACTTGGATTTTCCCTTGCCAAGTATTCATACTTGAACTTTTCCTTGCCAAGTCACCATACTTGGACTTCTCCACACCAAGTGTCCGGTCAACCTTGACCGACTTGGATTTCTCTAATAATCTCCCTCATATGACCTTGGATGTCCCATACCATCCACTTATCATATGGTCAAACCATATTGTAAACCATTGTCGAACATCAAAACCCTACTCAAGTCCCACTCGAGTCTGGTCAATCGTGATCTAGGTCGATTGCACCAACATGAACCAATCTAACTAAGCACTCGATGCGACTAGCAGTCTAGGGCAATATGTGAATCTGCACCTAAGCGGGCACGTGTCGTCCATCTTCCACGAATAAGAAGCATCGTGGCATGATTTTAAGAAAAAGTGGTGTGCCGTAAATGAAGTATGGTCCGCCAAGTAATACCTTCTCCCAGTCCTCCTCATTGTCGAACTTATACACCACCTTGAATGTAGATGAGAGTTGCATGGCACACCCCACCTCCTCGCAACCATTTCAATGCCTTGCCGACCTTGTTGGCGCCCCATTAAACAACCCACAAGACATGGCCCCATGATCATTTCCACCACATCATTGTCTCCGTAGCCTATCTGTATGGTGCCACTGGTTCACTGAAACCGATCAAATTTCATTGTCGATGCAGCTGTTCGATTGTCTTTAAAAAGGTTCGCCCATGCACCATTTGCCCGTGCAGACACCTCAACCCATGTAGTGTCCACCGCTAGAGCCTCCTCATCAAGAGCCATTGCAGTGCCCATCTTGTCTGCCACATCAACGTCTCATCCCACGTCAGCAGCGCTTGCCTAATCAGATTCTAAATTCACAACAAGCTCCTTTGCCTGCTCCACAACTCACTAACTCAATCTAGTGTCCTCAGCAATCCCAGTTGTCTCGTCATCTTTGGTGCCTTGCTCAGGTTGGTCACCATCCTTGTTGTTTGCCCTATGCTTTCGCGTTCAGTTACGTATTGCTGATCAATGGGATCTCCGACCACCATCGCCTTATCTAATGAAGTTGTGAAGCTGATCATCGTACATAAACCGCAATTAATTCTACAACACACCTTCCTTTTCCGTTGCAAATAAAAAATTCTCGGCCAAACTACCTTGAACCACGTTGGGTGGTCTTTTGCCGAAGAAGATGACCGGGCCATCACCGGAATCCTCACGATGAAGCAACGTGCTCCCTAGGTGCAACCTGTCAATGCCAAGACACACCAGACCATGCATAGCACACTCAATCACATCACGCACATAGCACACCCGCTCACAGCTCGTGCACTGCACACTCATTAAAATCCCGTGTACAACATAGAACCTTGTCGTTGCCACCCATGCAGCCTGATCAGCAACCAAGCCACGCCATCTACGCTCTTACCGCTGCCACCCATGCAACTTGAGAAAAAGCCAAGCCACAACAAAGCCACAATCCGAGCTTGTCGGAGCACCACCATCCCAATAGAGATTTGTCTGCACCCTCCTAACCAACTTCCAATCACCTAATCTCTAGAAAACCTAAAGACAAGGGAGAGCCTCTCTCTCTAAATTGGAAGGGAGAAGGGATCACAACAACTGAGAGCTCTTTTCACTTTTTTTTTCTGCGAATGGTAAATATGTATATATGGAAAGTGTGAAAAAGTATAGAAGCTACGCTTCTACAAAGCAATAGACATGAGTCTGTATCTTGAGGAACAACTTCTCAATACTAGACTCATGATCCTCAAAACGACTCTGATTATGAGCCTGCCATACAAGAAATATCATATAGGAAATAACCAAGTCACACGCCTTCCTCACCCATCCTTTCTGACGCATCACGTCAGAAAGCTTGAAAGAGGCGAGATACCGTGTATATCTAGGGCCATATGTGTAGCCATCTCCGCACCATATCCCATAGACGCCTAGTGAAGGAGCAGCAGAAGAAGATGTGAGCATTGGATTCCTCCACAGAATGACATAGTGCACACTCCTTCCTTAGCTCATATGACATGCGGTCCGTCATCTGAAATCTTCCATGCGCCGCTAGCCAGTAGGTGAAGCGATGAAGCGATGCTTAGGCATAATGCTTGGTCACTACACTGTTGCTGCCCAAGGCACCATGACACCTCATGGCTGAAAAAATTTGTATGCCATGCCTGTTGCTACCTGCCTTCTACGAGATGAAGGTCTGTCGGTTCGTCCAGTGCCAAGTGCCTCATGGTGCATTGGTGGTCCGCACCACAGGGCATCGCTAGCCTCCCATGGAGGTTCGCCAGTCCGCCTAGTGCTAAGTGTGCTGTGGCGCACTGAACGTCCGCACCATAACCCATCGTCAGTAGCCCACTAGAGTTTGCATGTTTGCACGGTGCCATATGCCCCATGGTACGCTGGCGACCCGCACCACAGGGCGCCGCTAGCCTCCTAGAGAGGTTTGCCTGTCCTTCTTGTGCCAAGTGTGTTATGTGTTGGATCTTTGTAATGGCTAGAGGGGGGGTGATTAGCCTTTCTTTGTTTCTACAAGTACGTTAGCGGAAGCAATACAAATACAAATACGAATGAGAAACAAGAAAACAATGCTAACACCCGATGTACGTGGTTCGGAGATGACACTCCTACTCCACGGTAATCCATAAGGTGGTAGCCCTAGCCAAGCTTCACTAAATCCTCCTTTGGATGAACCAAGGTGGAGAAATCTTGTCTTACAATGAACTCCTCTTCTTTACAATGATGAGAGATGAGGACTAGAGAAGAGGAGGTTTAGAATCACAAAAATACTTGGAGAAAGCTTGGTGAGCACGAGGGTGTAGTTAGGAATGAGAGCACTAGTTTCACCAAGCTCCCCAAGGCCCCTTCTTATAGAAGAAGGGTTGTTTTTCCCATTAGGCTTTGATCAGTCGACTGATGATCACCATCAGTCGACTGCCGTCGAAGCTAACGGCTTCTGACAAAGCCGATCCACAGGGATTCACAGCCGCCATTTCCAATGGGAGGCCTATCAGTCGACTGATCACCTCATCAGTCGACTGATGAGGCGATCAGTCGAGTGATCTCCACGAGGAGTCGAGTGAGACTCCATTCTATGCCCATTTTTGACTTGATCAGTCGACTGCCTAGATTGGCAGTCGACTGATTGCCTCATCAGTTGATTGCTATGACCAAGCGGATGATAGTCGGTTTCATCCTCGATCGAGCACTGACGGTCGGTGATACATCGTATCAGTCGACTGATACTAGTCAAGTATGAATAATTCATACTTGAATTGACTCCCTAGACCTAGACTTGACCTTCTAACTCTTTCTTCAGCCTTGCACCCACCTTCAAGAGTTTCCTTCGGCCTCGTCATGTCTTGGGTTGCCAAATGCTTGGACTTTATGCCGCCAAGACTATAAGCTTGGACTTATGCTGCCAAGACTTTACTTTGGACTTCCTTTGCCAAGGTTCACTTGGACTTTATGCTGCCAAGACTCCAAGCTTGGTCTTACGCTGCCAAGTCCATCCCTTGGACTTTCTTTGCCAAGGTTCACTTGGACTTTACGCTGCCAAGACTCCAAGCTTGGTCTTATGCTGCCAAGTCCATCCCTTGGACTTTCTTTGCCAAGGTTCACTTGGACTTTACCCTGCCAAGACTACAAGCTTGGTCTTATGCTGCCAAGTCCGTCCCTTGGACTTTCCTTGCCAAGATCATACTTGGACTTCTCTTTTACCAAGTCTTCATCCTTGGATTTCCCTGTCACTTAAACATGTGCATAATTAGATCACAAAGCATTGCCTAACTTAGATGATTTAACCAAACATCAAAACATATATAAATGCTTGGGGCATTGTTGCACCAACAATCTCCCCCTTTTTGATATTTGGAAATCATTTAAGTTAGGTCTTTCCCATATGCATATAATCATATTTTTAATATGAATTTTAACTTAAACATTCCTTCTCCCCCTTTGACATACATCAAAAAGAGAAGGATTCATAAATTTCATGAAAGAATTAAGATTTATTGTATCTTGGACTAAGGTATAAGATTGATATTAAGCTCCCCCTTAATCCAAGATATGCTTCATGATGTGTGAATAACATTTGAAGCAAAGCATAGCAAAAGTTCGAAAGTTAAGTCCTAACTTTGCACCAACAATGTAAGTTTGGGGATGAAAAGATATATATTATGAAACTCCCCCTAAAACACTGCATTAACCAGTCCTAAAAATTTGTTTATACCCAATATTATCATGCTATAGTTTTAGGAAATCAAAGATACATTAAATATTAGAAAATAGAGCTATTTATCAGAAAACACAGTGTATCACTGATCTTTGAACCGATCACATACCAAATTCAATTTCTTTCAACTCAACTTCAAAATCTAGAAATCGCAAAAAATCACGAAATTTGGCGTACACATTTTTGGAATCATTATCTATCAAGGAAAAATAATTTAAAAAATTTATGTTTTCCAGATTCCAAGATTGATACAAACTTGGAAACTAACAAAAGTTCTAAAAATTTGGCAAACTTTGTATCACTTTTGTCTTCCTCTTGAAAACTGTTTTTCAAAATATGATGAACATAGTTTAAAATATATATGATTTGGAATTTCCAACCATGTTCTTAGACCTATGTATTCATTACTTGAATACAAGCCTTCCCAATGATTGGTCCATGAAGTATTCATATTTCTAGGTGTGTCATTGGCTCATAGTAATGCATCATAACAAGCATGATGAGCCAAGTACACCTATCATCTCACATGTTCCTAAGTGTCTCAATACAAAAATCAAGGTTTCTAAAGGCTTTTTGTGAGATGCATCGAGGTATAAGGTTAAACATTATGAATATGGGATCATGCAAACCTAGAATTTTACTCTACAAAACACATACCAAGCTCTCTCCTTAATGATGAAAATTCGGTTTCCGGAAGAGATTTGGTGAAGATATCGGCAAGGTTAGACTTAGATTCTACATAATTAAGTTCAATGTCTCCTCTTGCCACATGATCTCTTATGAAGTGATGTTTCACTTCAATGTGCTTGGTCCTAGAGTGATGTACCGGATTTTTGGTCAAGTTGATGGTACTCACATTGTCACAATAAACTTTAATATTAGAGTAGTATAGCTCATAGTCCTCAAGAGTATGTCTCATCCAAAGTAATTGAGCTACACAACCACCCATAGCCACATATTCGGCCTCGGTGGTTGATAAAGCAACACAATGTTGCTTTTTACTACTCCAACTAACTAAGGAGGACCCAAGAAATTGGCATCCACCACTAGTACTCTTCCTATCTAATTTGCAACCGGCATAATCGGAATCGGTATAGCCAAGCAACTCAAAAGACCTAGTCCTAGGATACCAAAGTCCTACATTTATGGTGCCTTTAATATATCTTAAAATTCTCTTAACGGCTACTAAATGTGATTCTTTGGCACAAGATTGGAACCTTGCACACATACCTATCGCAAATAAGATATCGGGTCTACTAGCGGTTAGGTATAGTAGGCTACTAATCATACTCCTATAAAGTTTAAGATCAATTGATTTACCATCATGATCACTATCTATTCTAGTGCTAGTGGCCATAGGAGTGGTTACAATTTTGGCATTTTCCAAACCAAATTTCTTGATAATTTCATTTGCATATTTGGTTTGATAAATATGAATCCCTTCATTGGTTTGCTTGACTTGTAACCCTAGGAAAAAGTTAAGCTCTCCAACTAAACTCATTTCAAATTCATTCTCCATGTTTTTTATAAAGTCTTGAAGAAGATCATCATTTGTTGACCCAAAAATAATGTCATCAACATATATTTGGGCTATAAAGATATCCTTTAATGTTGACTTTATAAACAAGGTTTGATCTACTTGGCCCCTTCTAAAATCCTTAGAAATTAAGAAAGATGACAATCTTTCATACCATGCCTGGGGAGTTTGTTTTAACCTATATAATGCTTTTCTAAGCTTATATACGTGGTTTGGATAATCTATGTTCTCAAACCCGGGTGGTTGTTCTACGTATACTTCTTCCTTAATATAACCATTTAGGAATGCCGATTTAACATCCATTTGATAAAGTTTAAATCTCATATAGGAAGCATATCCTAAAAGAATTCTAATAGACTCTAACCTAGCAACCGGGGCATAAGTCTCTGTTGGGTTTTCGGCACCGCGGCGTGTGTGTGTTCGATCACGTTTCGTAAACATGAACACAGCGGAAGCAATAAAAATAATAAATCTACATTTATTACAACACACACAACACACGCATGCATATTACAACAAGTGTAGACATAACCGTAAATTTAAATTTGCAATAAAAGGAAATTTATCTACGTTATACCTTTCGTATGACGTGTAGCGGGAACGGCATCAACCGGAACGATCCTCGCTAGAATCGTCTCTATCCGTATCCACGCCGAGTTCCTCGGGATGACTTCGCTAAGCCACGAGCTTCGTCTTCGTACGGGTTACTAGCCTCGTGTTGAAGACGATGTGATCGAGAGATGATCACGATCCGAATCCAAATTCGGATCCAAAACGAGTCCTCAAAACTCGCTTCTCCGGAGAGGTATTCGTCAACCAATTGATGAATCCTTCGTCCTCCACCTCAGAGGATTACCGGAGATCGAATCTCCGGTAGTTTAGCCGCTGTCGGAGCTCTAACCGTCATCCAAACGATGCTCCGACGAGAGGAGAAGAAGCTGTCCAGAAAACTGGACAGCTTGGTGGAGGAGTAGGCGCCGGCCAAAACAAGGAAGCCAAGTGCTCACCTTTTCACCGAGGCCTAGGAAGATCACCGGAGGGTCGCCGGAGGATCACCGACTGAAGCTTGGACGCCGGCAAGGAGCTAGACGGCAGCACAACAAGCTGGGCGGCAATGGAGGTTGGGCGGCACAACTAGGTTGGGCGGCAACTCCAAGCTAGGGTTTTTGGATTAGGGCTTAATTATCCATTAAGCCCTCTTTTATAGAGAACTAATTCTCTTAATGGTTATTGGATCATAACCATTAGGCCCGTTAACCCGCTCCATTAAGATAAGTTAAAATAAACCAAACCATGATGGTTTATTTTAAGTTAAAACGAACCGAACCAATTTTTGGTTCATTCATTTAAAATAAACCAAACCCTTTGGTTTATTCTCCTCCATTGGATTAGAACCAAACCATTTTGGTTCATCCATTACGTCTTCATAAGACTCGGCCCATCCACGCTTCCATTGCGATTGAAATGTTTTCATGCTCGCTTTATGTTTGGTCCAACCAAACCTAGTTTCTCTCGGTCTGAGAATCCCATTCTCAAGCTCGTTTTAAATCCTTTGGATTACGATCATTGTGCGTGTGACCAAATAGGTTCTCGGTTTATGTTGGCCGTCTATAATTAACCATTAATTATAGAACGATCATGAGTGGCACCTAGTAGTACATCATGATCCCCAATTAACCGAAAAGATCAACAGTTGATCCAGAACTATTTCTGAAACCCTTCAGCAGCTCGAATGATTCGTGCCCCATTCCCTTCACTCATCTTATACCCACTTGGTTCAGGACATGGTCTATAGTGTCGACCACTAGGTGACTCACGCCACACCTAGCCCAAGTATCATTTCCTCGTCCTCACGGATTCTAGTTACTCCACATGTATCGAAGAGTACCTTACTCTAAACATGTAATGCTTTGGACTTTAGTAACAATCCGACGAGAGGCCATGGGTATACATCTCCTCGCAAGGAGTGGTGAATCCTTTATAGGCTATTCAAACACCTTCGATCATTTCGACTTATACCCAATCATCCCGGGTCCACATCTCCTTAGAGATGTTTGCTTAAGATGTCAAAGCATAAATCTCCATGATCAAGATGACTTGAATACCGCAAGTCAAAGGAACATCGCACTTAAGCTACAGTAAGAACTTCATTGACATATCTATATATGCAGAGAACCATATGAAGTCTTACGGCTGGTCACTCCAATGAACTAGTTACCATAACTAGCATCCACGATTAACTCCGGACATCACAATGTCTCCAGCCAGTGAGAATCAGCTGCTTGGATACACCAAGGAGTATACCTCGTGCTAGTCTCGACAGAATTGATGGTGTCCAACTCCATCAATTCATTGACTAGGGATAATTCCGATACATCACAATTACACATGTAGAGACACTCACTAGTTGTGATCCAATCACAAATTCTCTCATGCTGTGAATCGTATCATGGACATTCAGTAAATGAGTTTAAGATCCAATCAAATACATGAAACATGTATACTCAAATAGTGAATCTTCATTTATCATATAAATAGTTCATACATAAGGCGATTGCCTTAGGACATCTCTCATATATTACTAACAGTCTCATCATAGTCAAGCCCCTCAACTTGATTGAATCCCCTAGCAACCAACCTAGCCTTATTTCTAGTGATATTTCCTTGGTCATCTACCTTATTCCTAAAGACCCATCTTGTAGTAATTATGGTGCTATCATTGGGTCTAGGTACTAACTCCCATACTTGACTCCTCTCAAATTGAGCCAATTCATCTTGCATTGCCAAAATCCAATCCGGATCATGTAATGCATCATTGATCGATTTGGGCTCAATTTTTGAAATAAGAGCTACTTGACTAGTAGGAGCTCTATGAAATGACCTAGTCCTTACTCCTTGAGATAGATCTCCTACTATTTGATCAAGTGGATGATCTTGATGAGTTCTTAGGGTTCTAGAAGGGGTTTCAAATTGATCATTGTTATCTTCTACCCTCCTTTCATCATCGGAATCTCCTCTTCCTCCCCCTTGATCATTACCCCTTATGGTTAAATTTTGAAGTTTTTGGGCAATGTCTTGATTATTGTCATTAATATCCTTATCAATGGAGGACTTTCTAGGGTAGGTACTAGTGGTTTCATCAAATTGAACATTAGAGGACTCCTCAATCCCTTGGGTTCTCTTATTGTAGACTCTATATCCTTTACTCGTGGATGAGTATCCAACTAGAATTCCCTTATCCGCTTTGGATTCAAATTTTCCTAAGTTATCTTTGGTGTTTAAAATGTAAACTTTACATCCAAAGACTTTGAAATAATGAATTGTGGGAATAGTCCCATTCCATAATTCGAATGGTGTCTTTCCTAAAAACCTATGGATTTGAACCCTATTTTGGATATAGCAAGTGGTATTAACCGCTTCCGCCCACAAGTAGCTAGGTAGAGAATATGCATTAAGCATAGTCCTAGCCGCCTCTTGTAGGGCACGATTTCTCCTTTCCATCACCCCATTTTGTTGGGGTATTCTAGGACAAGAGAACTCATGCTTATACCCTTGCTCTAAACAAAATTATGAAAATTTAGAGTTCTCAAATTCACCACCATGATCACTACAGATCCGGTTGATTTTGAGACTCTTTTCATTTTCAACTCTTTTACTAAATCCTATGAGTATTTTTAAGGTATCATCCTTATGTTTCATAAAATAGACCCAAGTATACCTAGAAAAATCATCTACTATGACTAAACAATATTTTTTACCATTTAAAGAAGGAGTACTATGATAATCAAATAAGTCAAGATGCAATAGTTCTAACGGTAAAGAGGTATTAGTTAAGGTTTTACCTTTGTGTGATGCCTTTGCTTGTTTTCCTTCTTGGCATGCATCACATATTTTGTTCTTGACATACTTGATCTTTGATAGCCCTTTGACCAACTCCAATTTGGCTACCTTGGCTATGTTTTTCATGTTGACGTGCCCCAATCTCCTATGTTATAGCCAACTTTCTTCTTCTTTTGCAACAAGACACTTAGTAGAAATGTTAGAAGCATATGAAAGATCAACATAATAAATATTTGATTTCCTATATCCAACTAACATACAATCATTTAAATCCTTGTGTCTAATCATGCATTTAGAAGATTCAAAAGAAACATGGTAGCTTGCATCACAAAGTTGACTAACACTTAATAAATTAAATTTCATATTTTCAACTAGTAAAACTTTATGAATGACAATTTTGGGGGATACCTCAATTGTACCTCTACCTAATATCTTGAGTTTTCCACTATTTCCAAAAGACACCGCTCCCTTCTTCACATACTTAATTGTGGAGAACTTGCTCACATCCCCGGTCATATGTGTTGAGCAACCACTATCCACAATCCACATACCTTGCTCTCCTACCTAAATCACATGAAAAACACAAGCTTTTGGTACCCAAACATTTGGACCGGTAACATTTGCTGGAGATCGAATGGCCGGCTAGAGGGGGGTGAATAGCCCTCGTTCGTTGGATGTCGTATTTTGCTCGTCTACGAAAATGTTAGCGCAAGCGGAAGCAATAAACTAAGACAAGCAAAAATAGAAATAAAACAAAGACAATACAAACACGGAGATATAACGTGGTTCACGGCTACGCCGCTAATCCACGGTCCGATTCGTCCACGGTGAATCACTCCGCAATCTATCCACTAGATCTCTCCTTTGCACAAAGCTAGGTGGAGGTAACCTCTTTACAACAAAGATCACTCTTCTACAATGGAATGAAGATTAGAGCAAGTAGAAGAGTGGGAAATCGTTTAGGGCACTTTGGGAGTAGTTGGGCGTTCAAGCATTAACCCCCCAAAGCCCCAACCCTTTCCTTTTTATAGAGGAAGAGGGTTTCTTCCCGTTGACACAGGAGCAGTCGACTGATGGCACCCATCAGTCGACTGGTGCTGTAGCCGTTGCCCAATAACGGCCGCTTTCCACGTTGGATACCATCCATCTGATCGATCGTGATGGCACCATCGATCGACTAGTGCTTGATCGACCGAGTGCCCGAAGTCGACTCCATTACGTGCCGTGCAGTGCCATTAGTCGATGCCATTCACCGGCAATGATCGAGTCGATATCGATCGGCTCATGTCGACATCATTCATTGCCGATCCATGGCGATCGAATGCCAAGCACTGACCGGTCTTATACCGGTCGATCAACCCATCGATTCGAGAGCGACCATTGCCATGACATGGCAATGCGATCGGTGTCTGAAAACCCATCCGACACTTGGCCAAATGGCCAAGTTTCACCTAAGAGCTACCCTTCCCGGGTTACAATCGCTCACTCTCATCTCTCGGAGTCCCTTGCCTTCGAAGTTCTCTTCGTTCTCGGCCACGTCCCTCGGCAGCATCAGGCGCACGGCTCTGCAATGCTCCTTCGCGTCTCTTGCCTCGAAGTCTACTTCCTCCGGCTTCACTCCAAGCTTCTCATCCGGTGGTCCCTCGGATGCTCCAAGCGCACGGCTTCCGCAAAGCAATCCTTCACCGACTCAAGGCCCGAGTGATGAGTTGGTGAAACTCGCCATGGCTCCATGTGCGAATTACTAAGTCCTGCACGACTTCAACGCACATATCAAATCAACAATACCATCCTAACTTAAACCCTTTGCCACACCATCAAAACCATATCACGGCAAGAGATTGCCCTAACAATCTCCCCCTTTTTGATGTGTGGCAATCCGTTTAAGTTAGGTAAAACATTTGATATAAATTTTAAGAAAAGAAAGTATGTAAACATAATCATGATATTGCAACATGCAACTCCCCCTTAATCCATGAAACTCTCTAAATTTCTCCCCCTTTTATAATTTCTCCCCCTAAAATAATTAACTTAAACATAATATTTTCTCCCCCTTTGACACCATCAAATATATGAATACTAAGTTAGAAACATATGACATCAAGTCTAATAGAAAGAAAATACCATAAGTTGATAAAAAATCACGAGGCTATCGATCATTGGTTCGGATACGATCGGTAGCACGTGATTTTCGGAGTTTCTGATTTTTCTGGCCGAATTTCAGAAATGCATAAAAAATTCCAGAAAATTTGAAAAATCATGAAATTTGGGGAACACATTTCATTTAAGTGTATCTATCAGGGAAAAATAGTTTTTCATGAAAAATCATTATATTTTCACGTTTTTGCCAAAAATTCAAAAGCTTTAAAAACTACTAGGTTTTTGATCATGATAGTATCAAGTTTAACACCAAGTTTTGGTTCCAATTGTTTCAAAACATGAATACATGTATTTTAAGGTAAGAAATTGTTTTGAAAACTTATGAAATATCCAACCATGATCTTTGGGCAATATGTCTATGAATTAAACATAAGCCTTCCCCATGATTGGTCTATTATTGCTATTTTGATACTTTAAATGACCATCTAAATGCCATAGGCACTAGTGGACATTTGTATCATCCTAACATCTCACCCATGCTAAGTTTGCAATCAAGTTAGCCTATAGTGAGTGTGAGATGCATCCTAGGGGGTATTTGTACATACTTAACCAATATATTCATGCAATTCTATCAAGGTTAAGTATCAACCTAATAATCCTCATGATCATAAAGACATATATGAATGAATTCTACATTATGATCATGAAACTCATGTATTCATCAAATAATAGTCATGCATTAGGTATTATATGATGATAATAAATAAAGTATTACCTAAAACATGATTCAAACCTATTTCTTATGATAACGTGCCAAATTTCAAAAATATAAATCATGATTGTAAACATCCATAGCAATTACATTAATCATCATGATTTAAGCATTATTATCTATTTATGGGTACGTTATCATCACCCAACACTATCTAAAAAAAAATGTTGTCCCGTCATCCTAAGTCAACCAAAATATGATATAGGTTAGGTCCATGTGGTTGACTACCCTAGGGGTTTTCTAACCCTTAAGGATGGATTTTGGAACCCAAAATAAATTCTTTCCTATTGGGTTCACTAAATATTCCTTGGGGATCCATTTTCTAGCTATCACTTTCTTTTTATCTTGTCCCCTAGCTATTAGGCATTTGTAGGCCTTTTCATTTTTCTTTTCCTTATATCCTAGGCCCTTTTTGTTAAAGCTTGCCCTTTGGCTCCCTATGATCATATTTAATGTGTTGGAGCCAATTGTGAATTTTTCTAGGGCTTTGGTTAAATAATCTACCTTTTCCCTTAATGCCTTATTTTCCTCTATGCATGCATCATTAACATCCAAAGGCATATAGTCATGTGAGCATGCATCATCATGGCAAGAAGAAACATTATCATTTAAGCATGAATTTTCTAGCTTATTTTCCAAATCCTTAATTTTATCTAGCATGCTCTTATTTTTCTTTTTCATGCCAAATAAGTCCTTAGTTAAACTAGAGATTATGGAAACTATTTTCTTAGGAGAAGCATTCGTTACCATAGTTTCCATGTCTTCTTCTTCTTCTTCTTCTTCTTCTTCGGATGTAGAAGCTCCCCCTTCATTTGAGCTCTCCCCACTTGAGCTTGATTCTTCATTTGAGGAAGAGGAGCAATCCGAGTCATGAAGAGCCATTAGTGCTAGGTTGGAGTAGACATGCTCTTCTTCTTCGGATGAGGAGGCGGAAGCAACGTCATCCCATGTCTTGGCTTTGAGTGCCATGACCTTCCCTTTTCCTTTTGCCTTCTTTTCTTCTTCCTTTTTCTTGCTCCCCTTCTTCTTCCTCTTTTCTTCTTTCTTGCTCTTGTTTAGGAGGGGACAATTATCCCTTATATGTCCCTCTCCTTGGCAATTATAGCATATGACCTTCCCCCTTGGTCTTCTATTCCTATCATGAGATTTATCAAATCTAAGATTCTTAAATGCACGCCTTACCTTCCTTACCATGTAGGCTTCTTCCGTGCTATCCATGGAGGAGGTAGAGGCTTCATCGGATGAGGAGGAGGGGACTTCCATCTTCTTCTTCCCTTTGCTGGCCATCAAGGCCACTCCCCTTGAAGTTTGGACTCTAGGCTCTTCTTGTATACCTTCAAGCCTTGTCTCATGAAGCTCCATGGTTGAGAAAAATTCCTCCAAGGTGCTTACTTCTAAGTTCTTGGAGATATAAAATGAGTCCACCATGGAGCTCCATTTTGAGGACCGGGGAAAGGCATCTATGGCCTTCATTACCATATCCCTGTTTGATAGCTTTTCACCTACACTTGTTAACCCAATTAATATTTCTTTAATTCTAGAATGTAGAGAAGTTACCTTTTCTCCCTTTTCAAGCTTAATATTTGATAGTTGGGAGCGGAGGAGGTCTCTTCTTGCTAGCTTAGCCTCCGAGGTACCTTCATGAAGCTCTACTAGCTTCTCCCACATTGCCTTAGCACTAGAACATTCCCCTATCCTATTGACTTCTTGATGGGGGAGGACATTGTAGAGATGGTGCTTGGCCTTTGAATTTGCCAAATACTCCTCTCTTTGTCTTTTGCTCCATCTCGATTTCTCCAATGGCTCCCCATCCTCGTTCCTAGGCAACTCGAAACCGTTTTCCATTAATAATAAAATTTCAAAGTCGGTTTCGAAGAATACCTCCATTCGCTTCTTCCACCAAGCGAATTCGCCGTCGAACTTCGGTGGATGGATATTTGAGCCGGCCATCTTTAGATGAAGTGTTTGTTGCGGCGGTTAGTCCTCGACAAACAACCTCGCTCTGATACCACTTGTTGGAGATCGAATGGCCGGCTAGAGGGGGGTGAATAGCCCTCGTTCGTTGGATGTCGTATTTTGCTCGTCTACGAAAACGTTAGCGCAAGCGGAAGCAATAAACTAAGACAAGTAAAAATAGAAATAAAACAAAGACAATACAAACACGGAGATATAACGTGGTTTACGGCTACGCCGCTAATCCACGGTCCGATTCATCCACGGTGAATCACTCCGCAATCTATCCACTAGATCTCTCCTTTGCACAAAGCTAGGTGGAGGTAACCTCTTTACAACAAAGATCACTCTTCTACAATGGAATGAAGATTAGAGCAAGTAGAAGAGTGGGAAATCGTTTAGGGCACTTTGGGAGTAGTTGGGCGTTCAAGCATTAACCCCCCAAAGCCCCAACCCTTTCCTTTTTATAGAGGAAGAGGGTTTCTTCCCGTTGACACAGGAGCAGTCGACTGATGGTACCCATCAGTCGACTGGTGCTGTAGCCGTTGCCCAATAACGGCCGCTTTCCATGTTGGATACCATCCAATCCAGATCGCATCGATCGATGGCACCATCGCTGATCGGTGCTTGATCGGTCGAGTGCCCGGTCAGTCGACTCCATTCTCGTGCGCGGTGCCATCGATCGCCATTCATCGTTAGTCGGTCAATCGACATCGATCGCCGATCCATGGCAGCGATTCGCCAAGCACTTGACCGATCTTATACTCGATCAACCCATCGATTCGAGCGATCGCCATGACATGGCAGTCGACTGGTGTCGGGAAAACCCATCCGACACTTGGCCAAATGGCCAAGTTTCACCTAAGAGCTACCCTTCCCGGGTTACAATCGCTCACTCTCATCTCTCGGAGTCCCTTGCCTTCGAAGTTCTCTTCGTTCTCGGCCACGTCCCTCGGCAGCATCAGGCGCATGGCTCTGCAATGCTCCTTCGCGTCTCTTGCCTCAAAGTCTACTTCCTCCGGCTTCACTCCAAGCTTCTCGTCCGGCGGTCCCTCGGATGCTCCAAGCGCACGGCTTCCGCAAAGCAATCCTTCACCGACTCAAGGCCCGAGTGATGAGTTGGTGAAACTCGTCATGGCTCCATGTGCGAATTACTAAGTCCTGCACGACTTCAACGCACATATCAAATCAACAATACCATCCTAACTTAAACCCTTTGCCACACCATCAAAACCATATCACGGCAAGAGATTGCCCTAACAACATTAAGTAAAAACTTCTTAGGTACCCATGCTTTCTTAACCTTACCCTTAGTGGTTGTTTTTCTATTAATCAATGAGATATAAGCAACTTCTTTTTCTTTTGGCTTATATCCTAAACCGGTCTTGTTGTAAACGACTCTTTGTCGGCTAAGGATATATTTTGAGTCATTCGTAAATTTCTCTAAGCATGCCTTTAGGTCACTAACCTCATCCTTAAGTTTGTCATTCTCTTCCTTAAGTATGCAAGAATCAACATGTGAAGGTTTTTCATTCCTAATGGCCTTTAGTTCTACTTTCATGCTTCTAACCTTAGATTTAGACTTATCTAGAGCCTCTTTAAAATAAGCAATTGATTTATAGAGAAGCTTAACTTTAGGAGAATTCATTATCTTATCGTCACTAGATGACGATTCATCACTTGAAGAGTCTTCTTCTTGACTTGATGTACCGGAGTCATCTCCTTGGGTCATGAGTGACACATGGCATGTGATGTGGCAAAGCTCATCATCGGAGGAGGAATCTTCAACACTCGGTGTGTCCCATGTGGTTTGAGCCATCATGGCCTCCTTCTTCTTCTTTTCCTTCTTATCCTTCTTTTTCTTTTCTTTTTCCTCCTTCTTCTTTAGCTCCGGACAATTTGGTTTTATGTGCCCCTTCTTATTGCAAGCATGGCAAATCACATTATTATTAAAATTTGAATTACCACTAAACTTACCTCTTGAAGAATCGGACCCCTTTCTTGCTTCTCTATTCTTGAAGTCCTTTGATTTTCTATAGAGCTTCTTGACAAAGTTGGCCATCTCACTAGATGAGTCTCCATCACTACTTGAATCATGCTCCGACTCGGATGATGATGACACTTCTTTCTTTTCTTTCTTCTTCTTTTCCTTCTTTTCAACAAATAGAGCTAAACCCTTTTCCTTAGAGGACATGTTAGTTTGCTCATGCAATTCAAACTCACAAAATAATTCATCAATTTTAATTTGAGAAAGATCCCTAGTTACCTTAATAGCATCAACTATAGAATTCCATAGAGAAGTTCTAGGAAATGCTTGGAGAATATACCTTACCAAATTCCGGTTGTCAACTTGCTCACCTATGATGTGGAGTCCATTCACAATCTCCTTAAACCTTCCATGCATTTGACTTACGGTTTCATGCATCTTCATTTGGAAGGCTTGAAGTTGTCCAATTAGCAAGTCCTTCTTAGTCCTCTTTGACTCCTTGGATCCTTCATTTAGCTCAATGAGCTTTTCCCATAATTCCTTGGTGGATTCGAAAGGCCCCACCTTGTTGAGTTGCTCCATTGTAATGCCGCATTGGATGGTGAGTACCGCCTTTGCATTTGATTCGAACCTCCTATTCATTTCCCTTGTCCAATCCTTGCTTGGAATAGGGTTTCCATGTTCATCCACCGGTTCCTCAAAGCCATCTACAATGCTATGCCAAATCTCAATATTACTCATTAGATAATACTTCATCCTACCTTTCCAATACGCAAAGTGACTCCCATCGAAGAGCGGTGGCTTGACGATGCTATATCCCTCTTGAAGAGCCATTGATGCCTTGGTTGATGTGAAATCTTCCAAGCTATCCGGGCTCTGATACCACTTGTTGGATCTTTGTAATGGCTAGAGGGGGGTGATTAGCCTTTCTTTGTTTCTACAAGTACGTTAGCGGAAGCAATACAAATACAAATACCAATGAGAAACAAGAAAACAATGCTAACACCCGATGTACGTGGTTCGGAGATGACACTCCTACTCCACGGTAATCTGTAAGGTGGATTAGCCCTAGCCAAGCTTCACTAAATCCTCCTTTGGATGAACCAAGGTGGAGAAACCTTGTCTTACAATGAACTCCTCTTCTTTACAATGATGAGAGATGAGGACTAGAGAAGAGGAGGTTCAGAATCACAAAAATACTTGGAGAAAGCTTGGTGAGCACGAGGGTGTAGTTAGGAATGAGAGCACTAGTTTCACCAAGCTCCCCAAGGCCCCTTCTTATAGAAGAAGGGCTATTTTTCTCGTTGGGCTTTGATCAGTCGACTGATGATCACCATCAGTCGACTGTCGTCGAAGCTAACAATTTCTGACAAAGCTGATCCGTGGGGATTCGCAACCGCCATTTCCAACGTGAGGCCTATCAGTCGATTGATCACCTCATCAGTCGACTGATGAGGCAATCAGTCGAGTGATCGCCGCGAGGAGTCGAGTGAGACTCCATTTTGTGCCCATTTTCGACTTGATCAGTCGACTGCCTGGATTGGAAGTCGACTGATTGCCTCATCAGTCGACTGCTACGACCAAGCAGTCGACTGATAGTCAGGGTTTCATCCTGACTCAGTCGAGCACCTGACTAGTCGACTGATACATCGTATCAGTCGACTGATACTAGTCAAGTATGAATAATTCATACTTGAATTGACTCCCTAGACCTAGACTTGACCTTCTAACTCTTTCTTCAGCCTTGCACCCGCCTTCAAGAGTTTCCTTCGGCCTCGTCATGTCTTGGGTTGCCAAATGCTTGGAATTTATGCCGCCAAGACTACAAGCTTGGACTTATGCTGCCAAGACTTTACTTTGGACTTCCTTTGCCAAGGTTCACTTGGACTTTATGCTGCCAAGACTCCAAGCTTGGTCTTACGCTGCCAAGTCCATCCCTTAGACTTTCTTTGCCAAGGTTCACTTGGACTTTACACTGCCAAGACTCCAAGCTTGGTCTTACGCTGCCAAGTCCATCCCTTGGACTTTTTTTGCTAAGGTTCACTTGGACTTTACGCTGCCAAGACTACAAGTTTGGTCTTATGCTGCCAAGTTCGTCCCTTGGACTTTCCTTGCCAAGATCATACTTGGACTTCTCTTTTACTAAGTCTTCATCCTTGGATTTCCCTGTCACTTAAACATGTGCACAATTAGATCACAAAGCATTGCCTAACTTAGATGATTTAACCAAACATCAAAACATATATAAATGCTTGGGGCATTGTTGCACCAACATTATGGTGCACTGAATGACCACACCACAACTCGCCGTCAGTAGCTTGCTGAGTGCTGCCAGTCTGCCTAGTGCTAGATGGCCCGTGGTGCGTTGGCAGTCTGCACCACAGACCTCCGCTAGCCCCTGCAGGGGACCGTCAAGTGTTCTACCTTTTTAGTCCAGCGGTGCACAATCTGTCATGCGTGGTGCATTGCCTGCTCGAGTCATGCCTGTGCCATGTGCACTGTCGAGTGTTTTACCTTATTTGTTCAGTGGCACACAATGCATCATCGTGGTGCCGCTGCTCGAAAGTCATGTTTGTGCCATATGCACTCGATTCGTAGTGCACTGGTACCCCGATTCACCGTCGGAACCCACGAGTCTTTGCCATCCGCTAGTGCTAGATGGCCCATGGTGCGTTGGTTGCCTACATCACAGGCCTCCGCTAGCCCCCACAGGGAATCGTCAAGTGTTCTGCCTTATCTGTCCATCGGTGCACAATCTATCATGCATGGTGCGCTGTCTGCTCAAGCCACACTTGTGTCATGTGCACCGCCAAGTGTTTTGCCTTATCTATCCAACGACGCACAATCTGTCATGCGTGGTGCGCTGTCTGCTCAAGTTGTGCCTGTGCCATATGCACCCTCGATTCGTCGTGTGCCTGGTACCTGCCTACAACCCCATGGTGCACTGTCCAACCGCACCATGAGCCACTGTCTGAGATGTCTGCCTGTTGCCAGCCTGCAATCCCATGGTGCTCGGCCAAGCCATACCATGGGTTATCATCCAAGTTGCATGTGTGTTGTCTGTCAGCATCCCCATGGTGCTCCGTTCAGCAGCACCATGGCCCAACATAGGGATGTCAGCCTCAGAATACCAGCTGTCCAACAACACTTTGTTGGTTCAATCAGCCTAGGTTGACTCGAGTTTGACTCGAGTAGTATTTTGATGATAGACAAAACTTATGACATGGGATTGTCATAGGAAAGTCCAACATGGAGTTGACATGGAAAATCCAAGCATGGGGCTTGGTGTGGAAAGTCCAACATGGAGTTGGCATGGAAAATCCAAGCATGGAGCTTGGTGTGGAAAAGTCCAAAGCATTGCGAAGCTGTGCGCTTGGTGCTTGGTGAGAAATGCATTGTGAAGCCGTGCACTTAGTGCATGTGGAAAGTCTTGAGGACTTGGTAAGTTCACTAGGCTCGGGGTCCTTGAGTCGGTGAAGGATGACATTGCGAAGCCGTGCACTTGGTGCATCTGAGGGACCGCCGGATGGGGAGCGAATGGAGTGAGCCCAAAGGGAAGCATACTTCGAGGGCATGAGACGCGAAGGATGGTGTTGCGAAGCCGTGCGCTTGATGCATCCGAGGGATGTAGGCCAAGGGAAGAGAGCTTGAGTGGGGAACTCCTAAGGGATGAGGTGGACTTGGCCAAGTGGCTAAGACTGAGTGTCGGATGCTCAAACAACTTGATGTTTGAGGTTTTACCCGACATCAGTCGACTGGCATAGGTGCCAGTCGACTGCTCTAGGTCGTATGGGTTCGACCAGTGTTCGACTGAACAGGGTCTGGCTGATCAGTCGACTGCCAAGGGAGGGCAGTCGACTGTTGACACCATCAGTCGACTGATGAGGGAGATCAGTCGACTGATCGGGGTGTTTTCAGCCACAGAATGGTTTCCAGTCGAGTGCTCACGCCAGCACTCGACTGATGGTGTTACCAGTCGACTGATGGGTATCATCAGTCGACTGATGTGTGATCCATTGGAACTTGACCAACGTGGATCTGGCCATTGTGAGACAACGGCTACAGGACTAGTCGACTGATGGTCACGATCAGTCCACTGATGTGCACGAAATCAGCTTGATGTTGGTTATAAATGGAGCTCAAGATGGGGAATTTTGCCAAGACTTTAAGTGTGACATTGGAGGGGAATTGTTGTTGCATTCCAGACCTTCAAGAGCCAACCAAAGCAAGCAACAAACAAGCGATCAAAAGCAATCGGTGAAAAGTGTTCTTTGTATTGTATTTGTATTCTTGTTTGTATTTCATATTACTTGTTGTAATATCTTGTACGAGGTTTCTCCACCTCCGACGTGTTGTCGAGAGGAGTGGTTTAGTTAGTGTCGTGCGCATAACTAGAGCTCGGTGAGCTCGCCCGTGGAGTAGGAACCATTTGGTTTCAAACCACGTATATTGCTGTGTCTTGTGTGTGATTATTTATTATTGTTATTTCTATTGTTATTCCGCTGCGTATATTAACGACAATTGTAGACAAGCTCGCAAGAATGATCGTATTCCACCATATGATGAAAGAGGGTTATTCACCCCCCTCTAGCCGGCCACCATCGACCCTACAAGTGGTATCAGAGCCAAGTCACTTGTCGAGGACTAACCGCCAACACAAGCACTACAAAATGGTCGGCAACATTCATCCACCAAAATTCGATGGAGACTTTTCTTGGTGGAAGAAAAGGATGGAGGTATATCTCGAAACCGACTTTGATTTTATGATTATTGTAGAAAACGGTTTTGAGATGCCTAGGGACTAAGACAACAAGCCAATAGAAAAATCAAGATGGACCAAGGACCAAATGAAGGACTTCGAGACAAATCTCAAGGTAATCGAATTACTTAGTGATTTGATTCCTAACAACATTTGGTCTAGGTTGGGTAATTTTAGGGATGCAAAGGAATTATGGGATAAAGTAATGAAATTCCAAGAAAATTCCTAACCGGCACAAGTAGAGGAGAATGCCGAGGAAGAATCGCCATCCACATTTGATGATATTGATGATTTGGTGGAGACCTCCACCTCTAGCATTGAGGGGGAAGAGAGGCAATCTTCCACTCCGGAGCAAGATCAAAACGAGGCATCTACCTCTGGAAGATGTGATCAAGAGGCTTCCACCACCTCCCTAGGTAACTCAAGTATTGTGATTTTAAATAAAAATCATATAATATGCTTTGAGTGTAGGGAGAAAGGGCATTACAAGAGTAAATGCCCAAAATTGGCTAAGAAGAAGACATCGGCACCAAAAGTCAACCCAAAGTCAAAGGATGCTGGAGTTCCCACGACTAGAAGCAAAGAGCACATTGTGTGCTTTAAATGCAATCAAAAGGGGCACTACCGAAGCCAATGTCCTAGGGGGAGGAAGAAAGGGCAAGAAGGTGTATCTCATGTAGGGGGAGCTTCCCAAGCTAACCCTAAGGTAAATTTAATTAATGCACCTTCAATTTCTAAGGTTAATAAGCATGCTAAGAATTATTTTAGCTCTTTTGCAATTATTAATGAAAAGCATGCTAGTAGGAAGAAATATATTTGTCTATGTGCCAAGCATGTTCATATATCTAAGGACAACCCTAGGACCAATAACACTAGAACTATTTTACCTAGAGAATCAATTAGGAGAGTAGAAGAAAATTTAGATATTAATCCCAAAAAGTCTAGGCACATGCCTAAGAAGAAGAGGTCTTCCCAAAAACCTAATGAACAATCAAAATTGGAAAAATTAGAATTAGAAAACCAAGTCTTGAGGTCAAGACTTGAGAGAATGAAAAAGACCCTTAGGATCATAGAAAACTCTATTCAAGGGTCAAATGCCCAAAAGTCAAGACCTAGGGTTCAAAAATGGTCTAAGGGCAAGGAAGGTTTGGGTCACAAACCTAAGCCCAAGAAGACTTATCATAATGTTCCATTTGATTATGGAACAACATCTAGGTCTAGGAAAACCAAGGCTAATAGGGATGTTATCCCTAAGACTAGCCATGGTGCATGCTTAGTGGCTAAGGACTTAGGAAAAACCAAAAAAGCCACTAAGAAGGTCAAAGGGGGAGTTCCCCCTAGGTTTGACTTAGGAAAGACCCAAAAGACTATGGCTTCAAAGCCTAAAAGGGTCATTAGAAAGGTATCTAGGGAAGTTAGCCCTAGTGAATACCTTGTTAACCCAAGGAGCTCCAATAGGTATTGGGTTCCTAGGAGCATGATCGATTCACGCTAGATGGGTTAGGGTGTGTCAACCCTAAATGGATAGGTAGTTAACCTAGCCATGGTGAGTTGACACATTAGGATATGCCAATATGCTTTGAGAAGTTGAAAAATGATTAAATTGGCACAATTAGATTTTAGAGGTATTGGTGTGTCATTTTGGGTTTATGACACACTTGGGAGATAAATGGTTTAAGGCAAAATGGAATTAATCCTAGAAATGACAATTTGGATTTAACACTTAGGTATTCCATACCTTAGTA
This sequence comes from Wurfbainia villosa, assembly GCA_025175895.1. Taxonomy (NCBI): domain Eukaryota; kingdom Viridiplantae; phylum Streptophyta; class Magnoliopsida; order Zingiberales; family Zingiberaceae; genus Wurfbainia; species Wurfbainia villosa. Next base: position 5,226,396 of record CM045992.1, read on the forward strand.
TATTTTTATTTGTCTTTCCATGTCATGACATCATTTTCATTTTTATTTATAAAAATGTCATGATCATGTTTAAAATTATTTTTATATGTCATGTATGCTAAAATTTCATTCACATGCTATGACATCATGATTTTGGCACATGTTTAGTTATATCTTATATATGTCATAATCATATCATGCATAAAATAAAATGAAATTAAGAACTATGGCATGATTTGATGGGAATCAAATAATATTGCCTTAGAATATGCATGAGACCATTAAAGAACCAAAAACCCAGATCTCACTAGAATATTTGACTTGAATGTGTTTTGCACATTTAGATACAAGTGAGATATTTAGGAAAAAGGAATTAAAGGTTTCAAAAACATTTTGGAAACATTTTGAAAAACCTTAGTGAAGTCTATCTTTTGATAGCAATCACCATTGAATGGGATGATACAAAGAGGGCTCAATATTGAAGCTTTTCTTAACTTTTGGACTTTGTATCAATCTCACTATTTTGTGGGTAAAATAATTTTCTAATATTTTTCACCCATAATATACATACCAAATTTCAAGATTTTTCAACATATGTATATTTACTTACGAATTTTAGAAATTCATTTCTGAAATTCAGCAAACTGCAAATGCAGTTATCAGTCGTCTATCATGGAGACTAGTTGACTGATGACAAGTCCAGTCGACTGATAGCTGAGAGAGTCGACTGGCACAGGTTGATTTCGGGTAAACCTTGGTGGTTAGACCCATGTTCAGTTGTGTTTTGGTCCCCTAACCACTCCTAACCCTAGGACATACTTGGGAGAGCATTAGAAAGGGTGGAAATCCATTGGATATGGATTAGGAGAAGTGTTTAGGGAGAGTATCAATTTTAAGGTAGATGAGAGTTCATTGTTGAACTTTGCCTTAATTTTGATAGTTTTGTGTTTCTATTGGCTTAGGGGCTTTCCAAAGACATTGTTGGTGCAATGGTCAAGGGGGAGCAAGCCTCTAAGGGGAGGTATCCATCATGGAAAGATGGATGTGTATTTCCTCATGGGAGGAAAATTGGGTTGTATCTCTTTAAGTGATATGTGACTTATCACTAGAAAGATTGTAGGCATGTGTTTCCTCCAAGGGAGAGATTGTAAGATCTCATTGGGATATGAGACATTCATACCCTTGAGGAGGACCTTTTTGATGTAATGTCAAAAAGGAGGAGAATTTACCAAGTTACCAATTAGGGTTCGTTGGAATTCTCATTGGGATGTGAGAATTGCCAATATGGGAGAATTGGTAGACTTGAGATGGTAGTTTTGTCAATCATCAAAAAGGGAGAGATTGTTGGTGCAATCAGCCCAGGTTGACTCGAGTTTGACTTGAGCAGTATTTTGATGATAGACCAAACTTATGACATGGGATTGTCATAGGAAAGTCCAACATGGAGTTGGCATGGAAAATCCAAGCATGGGGCTTGGTGTGGAAAGTCCAACATGGAGAGTTGGCATGGAAAATCCAAGCATGGAGCTTGGTGTGGAAAAGTTCAAAGCATTGCGAAGTCGTGCATTTGGTGCTTGGTGAGAAATGCATTGTGAAGCCATGCACTTGGTGCATGTGGGAAGTCTTGAGGACTTGGAAAGTTCACTAGGCTCGGGGTCCTTGAGTCGGTGAAGGATGACATTGCGAAGTCGTGTGCTTGGTGCATCCGAGGGACCACCGGACGGGGAACGAATGGAGTGAGCCCAAAGGAAAGAATACTTTGAGGGCATGAGACGTGAAGGATGGTGTTGCGAAGTCATGCGCTTGATGCATCCGAGGGACGTAGGCTGAGGGAAGAGAGCTTCGGTGGGGAACTCCATAAGGGATTAGGTGGACTTGGCCAAGTGGCTAAGACTGAGTGTCGGATGCTTAAACAGCTTGATGTTTGAGGTTTTACCCGACATCAGTCGACTGACATAGGTGACAGTCGACTACTCTAGGTCGTATGGGTTCAACCAGTGTTCGACTGAACAAGGTCTAGCAGATCAGTCGACTGCCAAGGGAGGGCAGTCGACTGTTGACACTGTTGGATCGAAAGTGTCGCTAGAGGGGGGGGTGAATAGCGATACGATGTCGTTAAAAAACTTTTGCAATAAGTAAAAAGTAAGTAGAGAGTGCACAACGGAAATATAAAGTAGACAAGATATTTTTACGTGGTTCACAATCTTTCGATTGCTAATCCACGGCCCTAGTGATCCTTGATCACGTACGGAGGGCAATTCACTAAAACCACTCCTCTTCGTTGGAAGTAGGAGCAACGATTACAAAAAGAAATCAAGGCAAAGGGACACTCCCCCTTTCCTTGTTACGATTAAAGCACAAAGACAATTTAAAGAAGTAGAACTTAAATAAATATACCGACAACTCTTATAAGTAGAAGATGTAGCTTTCGTTGTCGGCGACACTTCGTCGTAGCAAATGTGAGTAGTAGGCGTTACGACGGCGTGTTGAGAGCTCTTGAATTCTTGTTATTTGCTTGGCTTGAACATGTCTATTTATGGATATTGATCTATGAATTTAGACATAGGTAGTGTCCAAGGTGAGGTTCTTATCCCCCAAGACTTGTTCATCCACATCCTTTGCGCCAACTCAAGGATGAGGTGTTTCATCCAACCACCTTGTGCCACCTCCAACCTCCTTGTGCGCCAACTCAAGGATGAGGTGTTTCATCCAACCACCTTGTGCCACCTCCAACCTCCTTGGGCGCCAACTTGAGGATGAGGTGTTTCATCCAACCACCTTGTGCCACCTCCAACCTCCTTGGGCGCCAACTTGTTGGAGCCATTCAACTTGTGCCACATCATGGGAGCCAACCATCTTGTGCCAACTCACCTTATTTTGGGCGCCCACAAGGAAGCTTGGTGATGGTTTGGATGTCCACCTTGATGCCACATCACCCTTTGTACCAAAACACGAGTCAAGTCCAAATTCACCCCTTGAAATTCGAGCTCTTCTCGAGGCTGGAACTTGACTAGCAGTTGACTGTAGTCAAAGGGTTTTGGACTGCAGTACAAGTTAGCTTAAAATATAAAGTACGATGGTTCTAACCATCTGATCTCGACCTAGACCTTCCATTGGAGGTATTGGGTCGGATCTACGCTTAACGACCTTGCTTCGCTTTCACACGAGCTTACCTTGTAGCCTCGCTTCCGGTCTTCACCCGAGTACCTCGGCTTCCTCCGAAGTCCCTCTGGCGTTGCCCGACCACCTCGGTTCCCACCGGGTGTCGCAGACCTTCCGCTCAACTTTAGCATTTCTGCACACTTAATTGAGCTCATAAGATAACAAATATACCCTTAACTATTGAGCCTTTTGCCATAATCAAAATACCGGTTCGACTTTGGTGCCCACTGCACCAACAGACACCATCAGTCGACTGATGAGGGAGATCAGTCGACTGATCAGGGTGTTTTCATCCATAGAATGGTTTCCAGTCGAGTGCTCGCGCCAGCACTCCACTGATGGTGTTACCAGTCGACTGATGGGTATCATCAGTCGACTGATGTGTGATCCATTGGAACTTGACCAACGTGGATCTAGCCATTGTGAGACAATGACTACAGGACTAGTCGACTGATGGTCACGATCAGTCGACTGATGCGCACGAAATCAGCTTGATGTAGGTTATAAATGGAGCTCAAGATGGGGGATTTCGCCAAGACTTTAAGGGTGACATTGGAGGGGAATTGTTGCTGCATTCCAGACCTTCAAGAGCCAACCAAAGCAAACAACAAACAAACGATCAAAAGCAATCGGTGAAAAGTGTTCTTTGTATTGTATTTGTATTTTTGTTTGTATTTCATATTACTTGTTGTAATAGCTTGTACAAGGTTTCTCCACCTCCGACGTGTTGTCGAGAAGGAGTGGTTTAGTTAGTGTCGTGCGCATAACTAGAGCTCGGTGAGCTCGCCCGTGGAGTAGGAATCATTCGGTTCTGAACCACGTATATTGTTGTGTCTTGTGTGTGATTGTTTATTGTTGTTATTTCTATTGTTATTCCGCTGTGTATATTAACAACAATTGTAGACAAGCTTGCAAGAACGATCTTATTCCACCATACGATGAAAGAGGGCTATTCACCCCCCTCTAGCCGGCCACCATCGACCCTACACACTTTGGCCTCATTCTCACCTCCTACTCGCTGTAAGATGGCATCTCAGAGCTGCCCTAACTTCTTCATCAACGGCGAGTCAGAGGGGTTCCCTTGTCATTGCCAAATGTCCTTGCATTTGAGATATTGATGATGGATCCATCTCACCCAAAGGGAGTCCGAATTGCGTTGTAGATTCCATAATGATCAGCAAAGTAAAGCCGAGTTCCATGCACACAAGTCCCCTAATCTATATCCCCCTTCCTCTTTCGGAAGGCACAAAATCTCCCATGCGCAGTGCACTATCTGCTCGAGTCGTGCCTATGTCATGCACCATGGGCCACTGTCCAAGCTGTCTGCATGCTGCCTGTCAGCAACCCCTTAGTGCTCCATCCTGCGACACCACGAGCCAGCATAGGAGTTGTCGACCTTTGAGTAATAGTTGTCCAGCAACACCTTGGCCTCATGCTCACCTCCTACTCACTGTAAGATGGCATCCCGGAGCTTCCCTAACTTCTTCATCAACGGCGAGTTGGGGGGGTTCCCTTGCCATTGCCAAATGTCCTTACGTTTGAGATATTGATGATGGATCCATCTCACCAAAAGGGAGTCCGCATTGCGTTGTAGATTCCATAATGCTCGACAAAGTAAAGCCGAGTTCCATGCACACGAGTCCCCTAATCCATAGCCCCCTTCCTCTTTCGGAAGGCACAAAATTGCCCATGACACCATGGGGTGCTTGGTTGACCATACAAATGAGCGACAAATGCTATAAACCTTGCCCACCACGCCACTCGAAACTGGAAGGATGGAGATCCAATAACATTCTACCCCTTGGAGCATGAACCGCACAAGCTCAAGCTGCACTGCATAAGATAAAGTGTGCTTCGGCAATCCAACTATCTTGCACCGCATTGTATCAAGTAAGGGCTCATGACTAGAAATCTGAAGCTTCTCCGTCACCAAGGGCACTCTAAGATATCGAAAGAGGAATGTGCCTTCTTGGAAACCCACAATACGGAGAAGATCCATCATGACTCGATCATCCACCCTAGCCATATATATGTTGGACTTCAAGAGGTTCGCCCGAAGGCCTGCCATATCACCAAAGTCTGCCAAGCAATGAGAGATCTCCATGAGAGAGGTAGAGTACGCCCGAGCAAACAATAATAGATCATCTGCATATGCTAAGTGAGTGACCCCCCGCCTCCCCACACATGGGGTGGTAGTGAAAACTGGGTCGTTGTGTTCTCACCTTCAAATACCAGGATAAGACCTCAAGACATAACCCAAAAAGTAAAGGAGATAAAGGATCACCTTGTCGAAGTCCTCGTCGGCCGCTAAAATGTCCATACATCGCCCCATTAATGCTAACAGAATAGGAGACGGTAGAGATACATGTGTATATCCATTGGCGGAATTGTTGGGGAAAAGCAAAACCAACAAGCGTCGCCATAAGAAAGTTCCAATCAACTGTGTCAAATGCCTTTCGAAGATCCACCTTGAGCATGCAACGAGGGGATATCCGCTTCCGTGCATATTTTCGAAGAAGTTCTTGAGCCAAATGTATGTTCTCACCAATCCAGTGACCTTTGACAAAAGTCACTTGAGTCGGGTGATATGCACGGTATTTGTCGTGGTACCATTTCAAATTAATTACCGAACCCCCTAACTACACTAATATAGTATAGTGGATGCCCCAGATCGTTTCCCAACTAGTGTAATCAACAGAATAGTAAACATAGGATTTCTAATTATTGCTTTGGGTTTTCTATTGAAGATTGGGGGTTTGGGTTTTAAAAAAGACTAATCCTACTGAATAAAAAGACAATGCACGAAATTAAATCAACAAAAATTGAAAGAGGAACTAATCTGATCAACTCAAGATAGGCCCGGTGAATGACCAAGGTCCTCTGGCTAAGTCCAACGAAGCTCGATCGAGACTCCGCAAATGACAGTGGATGTGGGATAGTGCAAACTCCTGAATCCAGTAGTTTGATGGATGCTTCGAACTCTCGCGGATCCGATTGAGCTCGAAGAAGTGTCGTTGGAGCGGACTCCTCCTCGAATCCGAAAGAGAAGGTGGATGAGCTGTGAGATGAGGACGTCGCTGAATTCTCTCAATGAAGTGGTTCCTCCTTGAATCCGAAGGAGAAAAAGGGATGGAAGCAAGGTGGAGACGGCTGCTAAGGCTCAAGGGAAGAATAGATTTAACTAACAACCTAATGAATTAAGCAATTCATCAACAAAATTTAATGCATGAACATGATGTAAAGAGAGCAATTAAAGTAAAGCATGAAATTAAATCTAACCTAATGAACTACAACCTAATTACCTAAGAGACATTTAACCAGACATTTAACCAAACACCTATAAGACATGAAACAAAATAAATCGAATACGTGCCATCTAAAACATGGAAGGAATTTTCGATTACAAACATTTGTCACAAACTAAATCAATAAACAATCAATGAAAAGAATGCTGGAAAATTGTCGTGAGCTGGAAATGGTCTTTGAAATTGGAGCCAGGACGAAATGAAGAGGCTCTGGAGAGTTTCCGGTCTTGGTCGATCGAGGCGAGGAAGCTGCCGTGTGAAGATGCTGACCGTCAGTGAAGGGGTGCCCGAAGATGGAAATAGAGGGTCGGCTGGACCGATCGGAGGGGAATCCCTTCTTCGATTGGGCGGCAGCGTCTGAGCTTGGAGTGGAGAAGCAGCTGTCGGCATTGGAGAAGATGGAGATGGTGGTATGGAGGTGGAGGGGCACCAGTCACCAGAGAAGGAGGGAATCCCCTTCCTCTCGAGCGATCGGTGAGGAAGGTGAAGAGCGTGGCCGATGAGCGGAAGGCATCGACGAAATCGCGTGCGGGAGAGATGATCGGGCGAAGCCGGCTGCTCGATGAAGGTGATGTGGGTTTTATTAAATGCATTTCCTTAGCCATCCGATTCAAGCACCTTTCAATCCCAGCCGTCCATTATACCTAGGGCTAAATGAAGCTGATTAATTCAATTAAGGGTTGTGCATCCAACAACTGAAATTTCTCCGATTTTGAATGGATGGATCTGATCCATTTGAAGGGATAATCATGATCGGTCAAATATGGATGAAGGGCTCAGATGTACAGATCAATATGTACGGACCAGATCTCTCCAGATCTGGGTAGATGGCTCAGAATCAAGCCACTTTCATTGGACGATCCATATCGCTCAGATCTGATCTCTTGATTAAATTGCTCTCGATCATGATAAAAGGTTCAGATTGATCCAGATTAAAATATCTTTCTAGCCCTAGATAAAGCCATATTTGATCCAATTTGAGTTTAGTCTAGTGGCTCATCTCGATCTCCTACAATTAAGATGTAAAATTTGCATATAAGTCCAAAATTAAGAAGAATTTACAATAAGGTCCAAAAATAAATCCAACTCATAAAACATGATAATAATCGATAAATAATAACTCGAGAGGATAAAAATAATGATAATAAGAACCAAAATAACACGACAAAATTGTTGGGATGTATACTGAAAAGTCTATCTTTTGTATGAACATCTTTATTTTGAAATAAGAATCACATGATCATTGTTTGCATATTTATGGTTATGCATATTGTCTAATACATTACATTGTAGATAACATGGTGTGTGGTGTCACACGGGAGATCATGTTATCAGCTCCTTGTAAAGTATAAGTAAAGGCTCACAACTGAGATGACTTTGGACAAACCATTGGTATGGTTGTAGTGTGATTTGGTATTGGTTTGTCTTGACCATAGAATCACACTAGTACACTTTGTGTGTATTGAGCAGGATCGACTTAGAGGTGATTCGATTTATTGCTGACTACATAATCAAATCGGACCTCAGATATTATATTGTACATACTCTTAATCCCGATATAATAACGGGCACATATACTTAGTATTCATTTCTTTGATTTACCAATGGACGAGATTTATAGATTAAATCGATAGGCTCGGTAAGTTGGAAAATGATATTATTTATATGGTGTATCGTTGATTATAGGAGGAAATCATGTCCTATATATTAGGATGATGATGTACCCTTGAGGAGCTCATAAGGTTCATCATGTAAACCCTGTAGGTGGACTTGGTCCGGCATGATGATGAGGATGAGTGGTACTACTCATGGAGTTAGATGTTGATTAATTAATGGTCAGTAAATTAATTAATCGATGGACATTCAAGATCTTAAACACGGGGGGAAAAATGTACATATAATATATGGAGCACATATTAACTTATTGGGGTTGGTGAGGTAGATCAATGATAATCCTTTAGTGGATTGGATTATCATTAATGGATCAGACTTTATGTGGGCTTGATCCATTGGGTGGCCAAGATCCAACTCCTCCTCATGGTCCCTATTGTAGTCTATTAAAACCTCATGAAGCCTAGATCCAATGGTTGAAAACAAAACTCTAGATCCAACGGTAGAGATTAAATCTCTAGATCCGACGATTGAGATTAAATCTCTAGATCCGACGGTTGAGATTAAATCCCTAGAACCAATGGTGGAGATTAAAGGAGGCTAAGGCCTAACTCTATAAAAGGGTGCTTAAATGTGGACGGCAAGGGATAAGAGAAAAAGATTAGGGTTTTGTTTCTTAAAGCTTGGGCGGCCACAAATAAGGTAAGAAATTCTTCTTCCTTAAGAGTTGTCGGCGCCCCTTCTCCTTCCCTAGAACTTGGCCGACATCCAAACAAGTTTCTCCTCTCTCCTTGGCCGGTGGAAAGAAGTCTAGGGTCTCTTTCCTTAGAGTCTTGGTCAGCGTTCACTCTCCTTGATCTCCTTCTTGGCCGGCGGCAAGCACCAAGCTTGGAGCTTGGTGGTTTGTTGAAAGAAGGAGAAGTGTTTTGTTTCTTAGTCTTCCTCTTGTTCGGAGCGAGCAAAGAAGGAAGATTGGTGATCTAGGAGCTTCAACTTTTGGTAGATCGTCGCCCACACGACGTCCAAAAGGAGGAAGGTAATACGATAGAAGATCGAGAGGTATAATACTTGTCTATTTTCTTATTTAATATGTTTATAATTGTTTTCAATTATATATGCATGATATATTCTGTTTTGTGGCTAAATATACTTGGACCCCGAACATAAACACAAAAGTCGGCAATCCGTACATCGTCTATTCCGTGGCTATTCGTAGAATAGAGGTTGGTGGCTTAAACAACAAGTTTGTTCAAGTGATCACTCTAATCGAATAGCATGACAATGAAATGGTTGCTTGGGTGATCCCTTTTGTCTAGGATTAAATTTTTTAATCCAGGGACATTGATGGGATCGCCATGAACAAGCGATCGAGTTGAAGTGGGAAGTGAAGTTTCCAACCTTCAAGTGGTATCAGAGCCACAGTTTCCGATTTTGTGTGTTTAGGATTCAGTTACTTTTATGCACTTTTCATATATTATATGTGCCGGATAATAGTAGGATATGCGTAGTTTAACTCTTTGGTTGCAGGCATAGGATCCAACTATTATGGCCATATGTGTGTATGTGATTGTATGTGTGTAATTGTATATTTTGTTGAATCCTCGGGGTTGACGAGGCTAGTATTTAATTTTTGTAATTAGATACGACATTGTTTAGCCACTCTTTTTTATTTTAGTTTACTTTCAATCTAGATTTCATGTACACTCCTTCGTGGAGTATAGGATCGATGGATGTAAATTAAAATAGTTTGTTTTTCTCGGCTCGGATCTCCAAATGGCTTGTACATGGCATAGGGAGGAGCGGACGAGATGACGATACGACGGGAGACATATTGAAGACGGAAGCCATAATAGTTGGAAAAAATTTATTTTTCATATTTATTGCTTATTGTTTGATATGCATGTCGTATGTTAGAAAATTCCTCAATTTCAAATTACTAAGTGGGAGAGGGATATTTGTTGGTGCAACAATGCCCCAAGCATTTATATGTTTTGATGTTTGGATAATCATCTAAGTTAGGCAATGCTTTGTGATCTAATTGCGAATATGTTTAAGTGACAGGGAAATCCAAGGATGAAGACTTGGTAAAAGAGAAGTCCAAGTATGATCTTGGCAAGGAAAGTCCAAGGGACGGACTTGGCAGCATAAGACCAAGCTTGTAGTCTTGGTAGCGTAAAGTCCAAGTGAACCTTGGCAAAGGAAGACCAAGTATGATCTTGGCAAGGGAAGTCCAAGGGATGGACTTGGCAGCGTAAGACCAAGCTTGTAGTCTTGGCAGCGTAAAGTCCAAGTGAACCTTGGCAAAAGAAGTCCACAGTAAAGTCTTGGCAGCATAAGTCCAAGCTTGTAGTCTTGGCAGCATAAAGTCCAAGCATTTGGCAACCCAAGACATGACGAAACCGAAGGAAGCTCTTGGAAGCAAAGCGCAAAGGATGAACAAGTAGCGGACTCGGAGGGATCCTGGAGGTGCAAGTCTTAATGAGGAGCTAGAAGGTTGAGTCTAGGTCTAGGGTGTAAAATCAAGTGTGAATTACTCATACTTGATGAGTATCGATCGTCGTCGATGTATCGATCGGCAGTCGGTGCTCGACTAAGTCGGTGAAACCACGACCATCGATCGGCCGCCCGGCAATGGGAGTCGTGATGTTGCAATCGTCGATCGACTACCAGCGGTGGCGATCGTGATCAAGCAAATCGAGCCGCGAGTGTAGTCGCACTCATTGCGACCTACAATCACTCGTGATCACTCCATCGATCGGTGATGGAGGATCGATCGGTGATCACTTGGCCGTTGGAAATTGCGGCTACGTATCTCCACAGATCTACTTGTTCAGAAGCCGTTGGCTTCGGCGGCAGTCGACTGATGGTGAGCATCAGTCGACTGATCGAAGCCCAATGAGAAAAAAGCCCTTCTTCTATAAGAAGGGGCCTTGGGGAGCTTGGTGAAGCTAGTGCTCTCATTCCTAGCTACACCCTCATGCTCACCAAGCTTTCCCAAGTGCTTTTGTGATTCTAAACCTCCTCTTCTCTAGTTCTTAATCTTCCATCATTGTAAAGAAGAGGAGAGCATTGGAAGACAAGGTTTCTTCACCTTGGTTCATCGAAAGGAGGATCTAGTGAAGCTTGGCTAGGGCTAATCCACCTTACGGATTGTCGTGGAGTAGGAGCGTCATCTCCGAACCACGTACATCGGGTGTTAGCATTGCTTTATTTGTATTCTTATTTGTATTGGTATTGCTTCCGCTAATGTTTTTGTAGAAACAAAGAAAGGCTAATCACCCCCCCTCTAGCCATTATAAAGATCCTAACAAGTGGTATCAGAGCCAGGTTAGCTTGGAAGATTTCACCATCAATCAAAGCATCAATGGCTCTTCAAGAGGGATATAGCACCGCCAAGCCACCACTCTTCGATGGGAGTCATTTTGCGTATTGGAAAGGTAGGATGAAATATTATCTAATGAGTAATATTGAAATTTGGCATAGCATTGTAGATGGCTTTGAGGAACCGGTGGATGAACATGGAGACCCTATTCCAAGCAAGAATTGGACAAGGGAAATGAATAGGCGGTTCGAGTCAAATGCAAAGGCGGTACTCACCATCCAATGCGGTATTACGCAATGGAGCAACTCAACAAGGTGGGGCCTTTCGAATCCGCCAAGGAGTTATGGGAAAAGCTCATTGAGCTAAATGAAGGATCCAAGGAGTCAAAGAGGGCCAAGAAGGACTTGCTAATTGGACAACTTCAAGCCTTCCAAATGAAGACCCATGAAACCGTAAGCCAAATGCATGGAAGGTTTAAGGAGATTGTGAATGGACTTCACATCATAGGTGAGCGAGTTGATAACCGGGATTTGGTAAGGTATATTCTTCAAGCATTTCCTAGAACTTCTCTATGGACTTCTATAGTTGATGCTATTAAGGTAACTAGGGATCTTTCTCAAATTAAAATTGATGAATTATTTTGTGAGTTTGAATTGCATGAGCAAACTAACATGTCTTCTAAGGAAAAGGGTTTAGCTCTATTTGTTGAAAAGAAGGAAAAGAAGAAGAAAGAGAGGAAAGAGGTGTCATCATCATCCGAGTCGGAGCATGATTCAAGTAGTGATGGAGACTCGTCTAGTGAGATGACCCATTTTGTCAAGAAGTTCCTTAGAAAATCAAAGGAGTTCAAGAATATAGAAACAAGGAAGGGGTCTCATTCTTCAAGAGGTAAGTTTAGTGGTAATTCAAATTTTAATAACAATGTGATTTGCCATGCTTGCAATAAGAAGGGGCACATAAAGCCAAATTGCCCGGAGCTAAAGAAGAAGGAAGAAAAAGAAAAGAAAAAGAAGAAGGAGGTCATGGTGGCTCAAACCACATGGGACACACCAAGTGTTGAAGATTCCTCCTCCGATGATGAGCTTTGCCACGTCACATGCCATGTGACACTCATGGCCCAAGAGGATGACTCCGGTACATTAAGCCAAGAAGAAAGCTCTTCAAGTGATGAATCGTCATCTAGTGACGATGAGGTAATGAACTCTCCTAAAGTTAAGCTTCTTTATAAATCAATTGCTTATCTTAAAGAGGCTCTAGATAAGTCTAAATCTAAGGTTAGAAGCATGAAGGTAGAACTAAAGACCATTAGGAATGAAAAACCTTCACATGTTGATTCTTGCATGCTTAAGGAAGAGAATGACAAACTTAAGGATGAGGTTAGTGAGTTAAAGGCATGCTTAGAGAAATTTACAAATGGCTCAAAATATCTTGACATGATCCTTAGCCGACAAAGAGCCGTTTACAATAAGGCCGGTGTAGGATACAAGCAAAAAGAAAAAGAAGTTGCTTATATCTCATTAATAAATAGAAAAGCAACCATTAAGGGTAAGGGTAAGAAAGCATGGGTACCTAAGAAGTTTTTACTTAATGTTACCGGTCCAAATGTTTGGGTACCAAAAGCTTGTGTTTTTCATGTGATTTAGGTAGGAGAGCAAGGTATGTGGATTGTGGATAGCGGTTGTTCAACACACATGACCGGGGATGTGAGCAAGTTCTCAACAATTAAGTATGTGAAGAAGGGAGCGGTGTCTTTTGGAAATAGTGGAAAACTCAAGATATTAGGTAGAGGTACAATTGAGGTATCCCCCAAAATTGTCATTCACAAAGTTTAACTAGTTGAAAATATGAAATTTAATTTATTAAGTGTTAGTCAACTTTGTGATGCAAACTATCATGTTTCTTTTGAATCCTCTAAATGCATGATTAGACACAAGAAATTAAATGATTGTATGTTAGTTGGATATAGGAAATCAAATATCTATTATGTTGATCTTTCATATGCTTTTAACATTTCCACTAAGTGTCTTGTTGCGAAAGAAGAAGAAAGTTGGCTATGGCATAGGAGATTGGGGCACATCAACATTAAAAACATAGCCAAGGTAGCCAAGATGGAGTTGGTCAAAGGGCTACCAAAGATCAAGTATGTCAAGAACAAAATGTGTGATGCATGCCAAGAAGGAAAACAAACAAAAGCATCACACAAAGGTAAAACCTTAACTAATACTTCCTTACCATTAGAACTATTGCATCTTGACTTATTTGATTGCCATAGTACTCCTTCTTTAAATGGTAGCAAATATTGTTTAGTTATAGTAGATGATTTTTCTAGGTATACTTGGGTCTACTTTATGAAACATAAGGATGATACCTTAGAAATAATCATAGGATTTAGTAAAAGGGTTGAAAATGAAAAGAGTCTCAAAATCAACTGGATCCGTAGTGATCATGGTGGTGAATTTGAGAATTCTAAATTTTCACAATTTTATTTAGAGCAAGGGTACAAGCATGAGTTCTCTTGTCCTAGAACACCCCAACAAAATGGAGTGGTGGAAAGGAGAAATCGTTGTTAGGGCAATCTCTTGCCGTAATATGGTTTTGATGGTGTGGCAAAGGGTTTAAGTTAGTTTGATATGTTGATTTGATATGTGCGTTGAAGTCGTGCAGGACTTAGTAATTTGCACATGGAGCCATGGCGAGTTTCACATCTCATGACTCGTGCCTTGAGTCGGTGAAGGATAGCTTTGCAGAAGCCGTGCGCTTGGAGCATCCGAGGGACCGTCGGACGAGGAGCTTGGAGTGAAGCCAGAGGAAGTAGACTTCGAGGAAAGAGACGCGAAGGAGCATTGCAGAGCCATGCGCTTGATGCTGCCGAGGGACGTGGCCGCAAACGAAGAGAACTTCGAAGGCGAGGGACTCCGAGGGATGAGAGTGAGCGATTGTAACCCGGGAAGGGCTCTTAGGTGAAACTTGGCCATTTGGCCAAGTGTCGGATGAGTTTTCCCGACACCAGTCGACTACCATGTTATGGCAGTCGACTGCTCTGAGTCGATGGGTCGATCGACTGGTCTAATGAGGCTGAATCAAGTTGATCAGTCGACCGGATGGGCAATGATCGATGGCTTGATCGATCGACCGCTAAGGGACGGTCGGTCGATGTCACTGTGCACGGGCACAGAATGGAGTCGACCTCGTTGAGGACTCGACTGGTTGACATCAGTCGACTGATGGGTGCCATCAGTCGATGCGATCGCTGGATAGTATCCAACATGGAAGCGGCCGTTATTGGGCAGCTGCTACGGCCTGATCGTGATGGGTGCCATCAGTCGACTGCTCCTGTGTCAACGGGAAGAAACCCTCTTCCTCTATAAAAAGGAAAGGGTTGGGGCTTTGGGGGGTAATGCTTGAACGCCCAACTACTCCCAAAGTGCCCTAAACGATTTCCCACTCTTCTACTTGCTCTAATCTTCATTCCATTGTAGAAGAGTGATCTTTGTTGTAAAGAGGTTACCTCCACCTAGCTTTGTGCAAAGGAGAGATCTAGTGGATAGATTGCGGAGTGATTCACCGTGGACGAATCGGACCGTGGATTAACGGCGTAGCTGTGAACCACGTTACATCTCGGTGTTTGTATTGCTTGCTTATAATTTGCTTGTCTTAGTTTATTGCTTTCGCTTGCGCTAACGTTTTGTAGATGAGCAAAATACGACATCCAACGAACGAGGGCTATTCACCCCCCTCTAGCCAGCCAATCGATCCCCAACAAGTGGTATCAGAGCCAAGTCGTTTGTCGAGGACTAACCGCCGCAACAAACACTTCATCTAAAGATGGCCGGCTCAAACATCCACCCACCGAAGTTCGACGGCGAATTCTCTTGGTGGAAAAAGAGAATGGAGGTATTCTTCGAAACCGACTTTGAAATCCTTTTAATAATGGAAAATGGTTTCGAGTTGCCTAGGAACGAGGATGGAGAGCCATTGGAGAAATCGAGGTGGAGCAAAAGGCAAAGAGAAGAATACTTGGCAAATTCAAAGGCCAAGCACCACCTATACAATGTCCTCCCCCAACAAGAAGTCAATAGGATAGGGGAATGTTCTAGTGCTAAGGAGATGTGGGAGAAGCTAGTAGAGCTTCATGAAGGTACCTCGGAGGCTAAGCTAGCAAGAAGAGACCTCCTCCGCTCCCAACTCTCGAACATCAAATTAGAAAAGGGAGAAAAGGTAACTTCCCTACATTCTAGAATTAAAGAAATATTAATTGGGCTAACGAGTGTAGGAGAGAAGCTCTCCAACCGGGATATGGTAATGAAAGTCATAGATGCTTTCCCCTGGTCCTCAAGATGGAGCTCCATGGTGGACTCATTTTACATCTCCAAGAACCTAGAAGTGAGCACCTTGGAGGAATTCTTTTCAACCATGGAGCTTCATGAGACAAGGCTTGAAGGTATACAAGAAGAGCCTAGAGTCCAAAATTCACGAGGAGTAGCCTTGATGGCAAACAAGGGGAAGAAGAAGATGGAAGTTCCCTCCTCCTCCGATGACGAAGCGTCTTACTCCTCCTCCATGGATAGCACTGAAGAAGCCTATATGGTAAGGAGGGTAAGACGTGCTTTAAAAGGTTTTCATTTTCATAAATCTAATGATAGGAATAGAAGACCAAGGGGGAAGATCATATGCTATAATTACCAAGGAGAGGGACATATAAGGGATAATTGTCCCCTCCTAAACAAGAGCAAGAAAGAAGAAAAGAGGAAGAAGAAGGGGAGCAAGAAAAAGGAAGAAGAAAAGAAGGCAAAAGGAAAAGGGAAGGCCATGGCACTCAAAGCCAAGACATGGGATGACCTTGCCTCTTCATCCTCATCCGAAGAAGAAGAGCATGTCTACTCCAACCTAGCACTAATGGCTCTTCATGATTTGGATTGCTCCTCCTCCTCCTCAAATGAAGAATCAAGCTCAAGTGGGGAGAGCTCAAATGAAGGGGGAGCTTCTACATCCTCATCATCCGAAGAAGAAGAAGAGGACATGGAAACTATGGTAACGAAAGACTCTCCTAAGAAAATAGTTTCCATAATTTCTAGTTTAACTAAGGACTTATTTGGAATGAAAAAGAAAAATAAAAGCATGCTTAATCAAATTAAGGCATTAGAATATAAGCTAGAAAATGCATGTTTAAATAATAATGATACCTCTTCTTGCCAAGATGATGCATGCTCACATGATTATATGCCTTTGGATGTTAATGATGCATGCATAGAGGAAAATAGGGCATTAAGGGAAAAGGTAGATTATTTAACCAAAGCCCTAGAGAAATTCACAATTGGCTCCAACACCTTAAATATGATCTTAGGGAGCCAAAGAGCTAGTTTCAACAAGAAAGGCCTAGGATACAAAGAAAAGAAAAATGAAAAGGCCTATAAATGCCTAATAGCTAGGGGACAAGATAAAAAGAAAGTAATTGCTAGGAAATGGATCCCCAAGGAGTATTTAGTGAACCCAATAGGAAAGAATTTATTTTGGGTTCCAAAATCCATCCTTAAGGGTTAGAAAACCCCTAGGGTAGTCAACCATATGAACTTGACCTATATCATATGTTGGTTGACTTAGGATGACGGGACAACATTTTTTAGATAGTGTTGGGTGATGATAACGTGCCCATAAATAGGTAATAATGCTTAAATCATAATGATTAATGTAATTGTTACACATATGTACAATCATGATTTATGATTTATGATATTGGGCACATCATCATGAGAAATAGGTTTAAATCATGCTTTAGGTGATAATTTGTTTATTATCATCACATAATACCTAATGCATGGTTATAAATTGATGAAAACATGCATTTCATGATCATAATGTGAAATTAAATCATATATGTCATTATGATCATGTAGGTTGTTAGGTTGATACTTAACCATGATAGAATTGCATGAATATATTGGTTAAGTATATACAAATACCCCCTAGGATGCATCTCACACTCACCATAGGCTAACTTGATTGAAAACTTAGCATGAGTGAGATGTTAGGATGATACAAATGTCCACTAATGCCTATGACATTTAGATGGTCATTTAAAGTATCAAAATAGCAATAATAGACCAATCATGGGGAAGGCTTATGTTTAATTCATAGACATATTGCCCAAAGATCATGGTTGGATATTTCATATGTTTTCAAAACAATTTCTTACTTTAAAATATATGTATTCATGTTTTGAAACAATTGGATGTAAGACTAGGTGTTAAAATGGATACTCTTATGATCAAAAACCTAGTAGTTTTTAAAGCTTTTAGATTTTTGGAAAATACTTGAAAATATAATGATTTTTCATGAAAACATATTTTTCACTGATAGATATACTTAAAAGAAATGTGTTCCCCAAATTTCATGAATTTTTGAATTTTCTAGAATTTTTAATGCATTTCTGAAATTCGGTCTGAAAATCAGAAAATCTCGAAATTCACGTGCCAGTCGACTGGTATCTGAACCAGTCGACTGATGGCCTGAATATCAGACCAGTAAAGGCTGAATTCTGAATTTTAAATCAACTTGTGGTATTTTCTTTCTTTTAGACTTGATGCCATGTGTTTTTAACTTAGTGATAATCTTTTTG
The DNA here is from genome assembly GCA_025175895.1 of Wurfbainia villosa. NCBI lineage: Eukaryota > Viridiplantae > Streptophyta > Magnoliopsida > Zingiberales > Zingiberaceae > Wurfbainia > Wurfbainia villosa. The sequence continues at coordinate 5,244,391 of CM045992.1, forward strand.
ATGGTGTCAAAGGGGGAGAAAATATTATGTTTAAGTTAATTATTTTAGGGGGAGAAATATATGATGGGGGGAGAAAATTTGTGTAGAGAATTTCATGGATTAAGGGGGAGTTGCATGTTTATATCATGATTATGTTTACATGCTTTTTTTCCTTAAAATTTATATCAAATGTTTTTACCTAACTTAAACGGATTGTCACACATCAAAAAGGGGGAGATTGTTAGGGCAATCTCTTGCCGTAATATGGTTTTGATGGTGTGGCAAAGGGTTTAAGTTAGTTTGATATGTTGATTTGATATGTGCGTTGAAGTCGTGCAGGACTTAGTAATTCGCACATGGAGCCATGGCGAGTTTCACATCTCATGACTCATGCCTTGAGTCGGTGAAGGATAGCTTTGCGGAAGCCGTGCGCTTGGAGCATCCGAGGGACCGCCGGACGAGGAGCTTGGAGTGAAGCCGGAGGAAGTAGACTTCGAGGAAAGAGACGCGAAGGAGCATTGCAGAGCCGTGCGCCTGATGCTGCCGAGGGACGTGGCCGCGAACAAAGAGAACTTCAAAGGCGAGGGACTCCGAGGGATGAGAGTGAGCGATTGTAACCCGGGAAGGGATCTTAGGTGAAACTTGGCCATTTGGCCAAGTGTCGGATGAGTTTTCCCGACACCAGTCGACTACCATGTTATGGCAATGATCGCTTCCGGTCGATGGGGACGATCGACGGTGGTCTAATGGGAATCAAGTTGATCGGTGGTGCCCGGCATGGGCGATCGGTGATGGCAATCGATCGGACTGCCAAGGGACGGCAGTCGACTGATGTCACTATGCACGGGCATAGAATGGAGTCGACCTCGTTGAGGACTCGACTGGTTGACATCAGTCGACTGATGGGTGCCATCAGTCAACTGATGCCAGTACCATTGGATAGTATCCAACGTGGAAAGCGACCGTTATTGGGCAACGGCTCAAAGACACGGTCCGATCGATGGGTGCCATCACCGATCCGCTTCCTCGTCAACGGGAAGAAACCCTCTTCCTCTATAAAAAGGAAAGGGTTGGGGCTTTGGGGGGTAATGCTTGAACGCCCAACTACTCCCAAAGTGCCCTAAACGATTTCCCACTCTTCTACTTGCTCTAATATTCATTCCATTGTAGAAGAGTGATCTTTGTTGTAAAGAGGTTACCTCCACCTAGCTTTGTGCAAAGGAGAGATCTAGTGGATAGATTGCGGAGTGATTCACCGTGGACGAATCAGACCATGGATTAGCGGCGTAGCCGTGAACCACGTTACATCTCGGTGTTTGTATTGCTTGCTTATAATTTGCTTGTCTTAGTTTATTGCTTCCGCTTGCGCTAACGTTTTGTAGACGAGCAAAATACGACATCCAACGAACGAGGGCTATTCACCCCCCTCTAGCCGGCCAATCGATCCCCAACAATTGTGTCCTACAAGAGGCAACTAGGACTATTCTTAATGCATATTCTCTACCTAGCTACTTGTGGGCGGAAGCGGTTAATACCGCTTGCTATATCCAAAATAGGGTTCAAATTCATAGATTTTTAGGAAAGACACCATTTGAATTATGGAATGGGACTATTCCCACAATTCATTATTTCAAAGTCTTTGGATGTAAAGTTTATATTTTAAACACCAAAGATAACTTAGGAAAATTTGAATCCAAAGAGGATGAGGGAATCCTAGTTGGATACTCATCCACAAGTAGAGGATATAGAGTCTACAATAAGAGAACCCAAGGGATTGAGGAGTCCTCCAATGTTCAATTTGATGAAACCACTAGTACCTACCCTAGAAAGTCCTCCATTGATAAGGATATTAATGAAAATAATCAAGACATTACCCAAAAACTTCAAAATTTGACCATAAGGGGTAATGATCAAGGGGGAGGAAGAGGAGATTCCGATGATGAAAGAAGGGTGGAAGATAACAATGTTCAATTTGAAACCCCTTCTAGAACCCTAAGAATTCATCAAGATCATCCACTTGACCAAGTAGTAGGAGATATATCTCAAGGAGTAAGAACTAGGTCATTTCATAGAACTCCTACTAGTCAAGTTGCTCTTATTTCACAAATTGAGCCCAAATCGATCAATGATGCATTACATGATCCGGATTGGATCTTAGCAATGCAAGATGAATTGACTCAATTTGAAAGGAGTCAAGTATGGGAGTTAGTACCTAGACCCAATGATAGCACCATAATTACTACAAGATGGGTCTTTAGGAATAAGCTAAATGACCAAGGAAATATCACTAGAAATATGGCTAGGTTGGTTGCTAGGGGATTCAATAAAGTTGAGGGGCTTGACTATGATGAGACTTATGCCCCAGTTGCTAGGTTAGAATCTATTACAATTCTCTTAGGGTATGCTTCCTATATGGGATTTAAACTTTACCAAATTGATGTTAAATCGGCATTCTTAAATGGTTATATTAAGGAGGAAGTATATGTAGAGCAACCACCCGTGTTTGAGAACATAGATTATCCAAACCACGTATATAAGCTTAGGAAAGCATTATATGGGTTAAAATAAGTTCCCCGGGCATGGTATGAAAGATTGTCATCTTTCTTAATTTCTAAGGATTTTAGGAGAGGCCAAGTAGATCAAACCTTGTTTATAAAGTCAACATTAAAGGATATCTTTATAGCCCAAATATATGTTGATGACATTATTTTTGGGTCAACAAATGATGATCTTCTTCAAGACTTTATAAAAAACATGGAAAATGAATTTGAAATGAGTTTAGTTGGAGAGCTCAACTTTTTCCTAGGGTTACAAGTCAAACAAACCAATGAAGGTATTCATATTTATCAAACCAAATATGCAAATGAAATAATCAAGAAATTTGGTTTGGAAAATGCCAAAATTGTAACCACTCCTATGGCCACTAGCACTAGAATAGATAGTGATCATGATGGGAAATCAATTGATCTTAAACTTTATAGGAGTATGATTGGTAGCCTACTATACCTAACCACTAGTAGACCCGATATCTTATTTGCGGTAGGTATGTGTGCAAGATACCAATCTTGTGCCAAAGATTCACATTTAGTAGCCGTTAAGAGAATTTTAAGATATATTAAAGGCACCCTAAATGTAGGACTTTGGTATCCTAGGACTAGGTCTTTTGAGTTGCTTGGTTATATCGATTCCGATTATGCCGGTTGCAAATTGGATAGGAAGAGTACTAGTGGTGGATGCCAATTTCTTGGGTCCTCCCTAGTTAGTTGGAGTAGTAGGAAGCAACATTGTGTTGCTTTATCAACCACCGAAGCCGAATATGTGGCTATGGGTGGTTGTGTAGCTCAATTACTTTGGATGATACATACTCTTGAGGACTATGAGCTACACTACTCTAACATTAAAGTTTATTGTGACAATGTGAGTACCATCAACTTGACCAAAAATCCGGTACATCACTCTAGGACCAAGCACATTGAAGTAAAACATCACTTCATAAGAGATCATGTGGCAAGAGGGGACATTGAACTTAATTATGTAGAATCTAAGTCTAACCTTGCCGATATCTTCACCAAAGCTCTTCCCGAAACCGAATTTTCATCATTAAGGAGAGAGCTTGGTATGTGCTTTGTAGAGTAAATGTCTAGGTTTGCATGATCCCATAGTCATATGTTAACCTTATACCTTGATGCATCTCACAAAAGCCTTAAGCAACCTTGATTTTTGTATTGAGACATTTAGGAACATGTGAGATGATAGGGAAGGTGTACTTGGCTCATCATGCTTGTTATGATGCATTACTATGAGCCAATGACACACCTAGAGACATGAACACCTCATGGACCAATCATTGGGAAGGCTTGTATTCAAGTAATGAATACATAGCTCTAAGAACATGGTTGGAAATTCCGAATCATATATATTTTAAACTATGGTCATCATATTTTAAAAAATAGTTTTCAAGTGGAACACAAAAGTGGTACAAAGTTTGCAAATTTTTAGAACCTTTTGTTAGTTTCCAAGTTTGTATCAATATTGAAATTTGGAAAACATATATTTTTCAAACTATTTTTCCTTAATAAAATATGTTCTCAGAAATGTGTCCACAAAATTTCGTGATTTTTCGAGGTCTCTAAAATTTCTAACGCATTTCTGAAGTTGGGCTGAAAAGGCTGAAATTTTGATTTCAGGCATAGCAGTCGACTGGTTCAGAAACTAGTCGACTGATACACTGTGTTTTCTGATAAATAGCTCCATTTTCTGATATTTAGTGTATCCTTGATGTCCTAAAACTATAGCATGATAATATTGAGTATAAATAAATTTTTAGGACTATTTTATGCAGTGTTTTAGGGGGAGTTTCATAAAATATATCTTTTCATCCCTAAACTTCTATTGTTGGTGCAAAGTTAGGACTTAATTTGTGATTTTTTTGTTATGCTTTGCCTCAAATATTATTTACACATCATGAAGCATATCTTGGATTAAGGGGGAGCTTAAGATCAATCTTATACCTTAGTCCAAGATCCAACACCTTTAATTCTTTCATTTATGAGACCTTCTCTTTTTTATGTATGTCAAAGGGACAGAAGGAATGGTTAAGTTAGAATTTCACATTGAAAATATGATTATGTGTGTATCTTAAAAAGACCTAACTTAAATGATTGTCAAACATCAAAAAGGGGGAGATTGTTGGTGCAACAATGCCCCAAGCATTTATATGTTTTGATGTTTGGATAATCATCTAAGTTAGGCAATGCTTTGTGATCTAATTGTGAATATGTTTAAGTGACAGGGAAATCCAAGGATGAAGACTTGGTAAAAGAGAAGTTCAAGTATGATCTTGGAAAGGAAAGTCCAAGGGACGGACTTGGCAGCATAAGACCAAGCTTGTAGTCTTGGCAGCGTAAAGTCCAAGTGAACCTTGGCAAAGGAAGACCAAGTATGATCTTGGCAAGGGAAGTCCAAGGGATGGACTTGGCAGCGTAAGACCAAGCTTGTAGTCTTGGCAGCGTAAAGTCAAAGTAAACCTTGGCAAAAGAAGTCCAAAGTAAAGTCTTGGCAGCATAAGTCCAAGCTTGTAGTCTTGGTAGCATAAAGTCCAAGCATTTGGCAACCCAAGACATGACGAAACCGAAGGAAGCTCTTGGAAGCAAAGCGTAAAGGATGAACAAGTCGCGGACTCGGAGGGATCCTGGAGGCGCAAGGCTTAATGAGGAGCTAGAAGGTTGAGTCTAGGTCTAGGGTGTAAAATCAAGTGTGAATTACTCATACTTGATGAGTATCAGTCGACTGATACGATGTATCAATCGACTGGTCAGGTGCTCAACTAAGTCAGGGTGAAACCCTGACCATCGATCGGCTTAGCGGCGGCGTGATCGATGTGTTGCAATCGATCGACTACCAACAAATGGCGGTCGATCAACGCAAATATGAGCACAGAGTGTAGTCGCACTCGACTGCGGCCTACGATCACTCGACTGATCACTCCATCAGTCGACTGATGGAGGGATCAGTCGACTGATCACTTGGTCGTTGGAAATTGCGGCTACGTATCTCTGCGGATCGACTTATTCAGAAGTCGTTGGCTTCAGCGGCAGTCGACTGATGGTGAGCATCAGTCGACTGATCGAAGCCCAACTGGAAAATAGCCCTTCTTCTATAAGAAGAGGCCTTGGGGAGCTTGGTGAAGCTAGTGCTCTCATTCCTAGCTACACCCTCGTGCTCACCAAGCTTTCCCAAGTGCTTTTGTGATTCTAATCCTCCTCTTCTCTAGTTCTTAATCTTCCATCATTGTAAAGAAGAGGAGAGCATTGTAAGACAAGGTTTCTCCACCTTGGTTCATCCAAAGGAGGATCTAGTGAAGCTTGGCTAGGGCTAATCCACCTTACGGATTGCCGTGGAGTAGGAGCGTCATCTCCAAACCACGTACATCGGGTGTTAGCATTGCCTTATTTGTATTCTTATTTGTATTGGTATTGCTTCCGCTAATGTTTTTGTAGAAACAAAGAAAGGCAAACAACCCCCCATCTAGCCATTATAAAGATCCTAACAATATTTTTATAAATTCCCACGGCCTCCATTACGATTTGACATGTGATGCAAACAAACTTACGCGTCGGCTCTGAGTGCCTTCCTCCCCATCGGATGGGTTTGTTTGCGGATCACAAGGTCGAATATGGTTATAGGAAATTATTAAGGAGCGTGTGTACTTCCCCATCGGAAGGCACATAACCCGAGATAATTTCCTTGGTACCGAGTAATGGTGAACACTTAGATACAAATATAAGTATCCTCTCCATCGGAGTCACTGCTTTTATTTGTAGGGCCGAAGATGAACCAACTATTAATTTTACTTGTCAAAAAGTTAAGTTGACAAGATAGTAAAATTAATGGATAAAACCTCCTCTTACAAATGTAGAATTCGTATACGTCCACACTATCGTGGCATACGATATTCTCGGTGTTTTGAGGTGTTGGTTGATTTTAAAATTTTATTGTTTGAGGAATCAATAATTTTTTGAAATCTAATGTTTTGATCTATGTGATTCTTAGGTTTTCTTTCAAAATGACTTTCAACCCGCTTGCTGTGATACTGAAAGAAAATAAACTTACTGGACCCAACTATCTTGATTGGAAGAAGAATCTTGACATTGTCTTGACTGCTGAGGAATACAAATATGTACTCCTCGAAGAGTGCCCTCCTAAGCCTGCGGATGATTCTGGGGAAAAGGAGAAGGAGAGTTATAAGAAGTGGATCAAGGCTGATGAGATGGTGCGGTGTTACATTTTAGCATCTATGTCAAATGTACTCCAACATCAGCATCAAGTCATGCCCACTGCTTATGACATGATGCTCAATCTCAAAGAGCTTTTCGGACACCAGAATCGAGCTGCAAGGCAGGAAGCCATGAGGAACTTGATGACGACCACCATGATCGAGCGAACACCCGTGAGGGATCATGTTCTCAAGATGATGGCTCATTTGAATGAATTGGAAGTCCTTGGAGTTGAGATCGATGGGGAAACCCAGGTTGATATCATTCTCCAGTCTCTACCTAGGAGTTTTGAGCAGTTTCGCCTGAACTACAATATGAACAAGAGGTTGTATTCGTTGGCGAAGCTTCTGACAGAACTCCAGGCGGTAGAGGGGTTATTTTGTCAGAGTGCTCAGGCGCATGCCATGGTTACCCAAAAGGTTTCTACTTCTAAGCCAAAAGGCAAGAAGAAGAAGAAACAAGCTGGGGCAAAGGCGATGGGAGGAACTCAGGGAGGAGTGAAGAAGCCGAAAGGCAAGTGCTTCACTTGTAAGCAGACTGGACACTGGAAGAAGGACTGCCCCAACCGCAAGCAGAACAAAGGTATATCTTTTGGTCTAGTCGTTGAAACATGTTTAGCAGTGTTATCTACCGGCACCTAGTGTGTAGATATGAGAGCCACTGATCATGTCTGCAATACTTTGCAGGGGTTCCAAGAAACCAGACGACTGGCTGAGGGGGAGATTACCGTATACTTGGGCAATGCCATGAAGGTGGCGGCTGTTGCAGTGGGAGATGTTCATTTATCTTTTGAGAAAAATAAAGTTTTGGTTCTTAAGAATTCCCTTTATGTACCATTATTTAGAAAGAATTTAATTTCGGTTTCTAAATTGTTCATGGATGGATATTCTATTTCTTTTAATGACAGAGTTGTTATAAAAAGGAATAGGGAGATTATCTGTTCGGGTGCATTGATAGGAAATTTACATACACTAGAACCAAAAGCTCCCACGATGCAAATAGAAATTAATAACTCATCTTCTAATTCCAATAAGAGAAAAGAACCTTCAAAGATGAACCAAACATATCTTTGGCATCTAAGACTTGGTCATATTAACCTAAGCAGAATTCAAAGGTTGATAGCTGATGGACCTCTGGGTTCATTAGTGGTGGAAGATTTCCCAACCTGCGAATCCTGCTTGGAGGGTAAAATGACCAAGAGGTCTTTTAAGGCCAAGGGGTATAGAGCCAAAGATGTGTTAGAATTGGTTCATTCTGATTTGTGTGGTCCTATGTCTATCCAGGCTAGAGGTGGTTTTGAGTATTTCGTCTCTTTTATAGACGATTATTCGAGATATGGATACATTTACCTGAAGCGCAACAAGTCTGAATGCTTTGACAAGTTTAAAGAATTCAAGGCTGATGTGAAGAAACGTCAAGAAAAAGGTATCAAGATACTACGATCTGATCATGGTGGTGAGTACCTCTTGGGAGAGTTTAGGAATTACTTATCAGAGGTTGGGATTCAATCCCAATTGTCTGCACCTGGCACACTCCAGCAGAATGGTGTAGTAGAGCGAAGGAATAGGACTTTTATGGAAATGGTTAGATCCATGATGAGTTATTCTGAGTTGCCAGATTCATTCTGGGGATATGCTCTAGATACGACGGTGTACATTCTGAACTTGGTTCCATCTAAATCAGTGCCTTCTACTCCCACAGAATTGTGGACTGGGCGAAAGCCTAGTCTAAGACATATTCGGATTTGGGGGAGTCCAGCACATGTGCTGAAGGCAGATGCTAGTAAGTTGGAACCTCGTATAGAAGTGCGCATGTTCGTTGGCTATCCTAGAGGAACGATAGGTGGTTTGTTTTATAGTCCTAGAGATCAGAGGGTGATCGTTAGCACGAATGCCAGATTTCTAGAGGAAGACTATGTGATGAACCACAAGCCCATGAGTAATATTGTTCTGGAGGAATTGAAAGGGGAAGTCACTTCTTCAGTACCACCGGTACAAGAGGATATACCACAAGTTACTTCACCGCGTGTCATAGAGGATACACAGGTGATACCTCGTCGTAGTGGGAGGGTTGTGAGACAACCTGATAGATTCATGTTTTTGGGAGAATCTTCTGATTTAGTCCTTGGTGAACATGAACCTGATCCCTGGACGTATGACGAGGAAATCCAAGATAAAGATGCAGTATCTTGGCAAAGTGCAATGAATGTTGAGATTGAATCTATGAATTCAAATCAGGTCTGGGAGCTAGTAGAACCACCCGATGGTGTAAAAACCATTGGATACAAGTGGATCTATAAAAGAAAGAGAGGAATAGACGAGAAGGTTGAGACCTTCAAAGCGAGGCTTATTGCGAAGGGGTATACTCAGAAAAAGGGTATCGATTATGAGGAAACCTTTTCGCCGGTAGCCATGCTTAAGTCTATCCGGATTCTCTTATGCATTGCAGCTCATATGGATTATGTGGTGTGGCCGATGGATGTCAAGACATCTTTCCTTAATGGAAGTCTTGAGGAAAACATCTATATGAAGCAACCAGAGGGATTTATTACAAAGGGCAAAGAGCATCTTGTGTGTAAGCTTAATCGGTCAATTTATGGATTGAAGCAAGCTTCGAGGTCTTGGAACATCCGCTTTGATGAGGTAATCCAGTCTTATGGATTTATTGAAAGTCCGGATGAGTCTTGTGTATACAAGAGATATGACGAAAATATAGCGGTATTTCTTGTACTATACGTAGATGACATTTTGTTAATTGGCAACAATGTCAAGGTGTTACCGGACGTAAGGGTATGGTTGTCTAAACAGTTTGATATGAAGGACTTGGGAGAAGTGGGACACATCCTTGGGATCAAGGTTATAAGAGATCGTAGGAAAAGGATGTTGTGCTTATCTCAAGCTTCATACATAGACACAATTATGGATCATTTTAGCATGCAAAACTCCAAGAAAGGTTTTCTACCTTTCAGGCATGGAGTTCCTTTATCTAAGGAGATGTGTCCTAGAACATCTGAGGAGATAGAGGAGATGAAGGTGGTTCCTTATGCTTCGGCGATAGGAAGCCTCATGTATGCGATGCTATGTACTAGACCAGATATCTGCTTTGTCGTGGGCATGGTCAACAGATATCAGAGTAATCCAGGACAGGGACATTGGACTGCGGTAAAACATATATTGAAGTACCTGAGAAGGACTAGGGATTATATGCTAGTTTATCAGGCAGACCAATTACTCCCTGTGGGTTATACAGATTTCGACTTCCAATCAGATAGGGATAACAGTAAGTCTACCTCAGGTTTTGTGTTTACTTTGGGAGGTGGAGCCATTGTATGGAGGAGTGTCAAGCAGAAATGCGTGGCAGACTCTACCATGGAAGTTAAGTATGTGGCGGCCTCTGAGGCGGACAAAGAAGTTGTGTGGCTCAGGAACTTCTTGATGGACTTGGATGTGATTCCTAGTTTGCCCAGAACTATCACAGTTTATTGTGATAATAGTGGTGCAGTTGCAAACTCGAAGGAACCATGAGCCCATAAGGCAAGTAAACACATAGAGCGCAAGTACCACCTGATATGAGAAATCGTAAAGAGAGGAGAAGTTGTTGTGGCCAAGATTACATCAGAGGATAACTTGGCAGATCCTTTCACTAAGGCCCTTCCGGCGAGAGCCTTTGATAGGCATGTGGAGGGAATGAGAATCAGATGTATGGCAGTTTGAGGACAGCATAATCTTTTAGTATAAGTGGGAGATTGTTGGGATGTATACTGAAAAGTCTATCTTTTGTATGAACATCTTTATTTTGAAATAAGAATCACATGATCATTGTTTGCATATTTATGGTTATGCATATTATCTAATACATTACATTGTAGATAACATGGTGTGTGGTGTCACACGGGAGATCATGTTATCGGCTCCTTGTAAAGTATAAGTAAAGGCTCACAACCGAGATGGCTTTGGACAAACCATTGGTATGGTTGTAGTGTGATTTGGTATTGGTTTGTCTTGACCATAGAATCACACTAGTACACTTTGTGTGTATTGAGCAGGACCGACTTAGAGGTGATTCGATTTATTGCTGACTACATAATCGAATCGGACCTCAGATATTATATTGTACATACTCTTAATCCCGATATAATAACGGGCACATATACTTAGTATTCATTTCTTTGATTTACCAATGGGCGAGATTTATAGATTAAATCGATAGGCTCGGTAAGTTGAGAAATGATATTATTTATGTGGTGTGTCGTTGATTATAGGAGGAAACCGTGTCCTATATATTAGGATGACGATGTCCCTTTGAGGAGCTCATAAGGTTCATCATGTAAACCCTGTAGGTGGACTTGGTCCGGCATGATGATAAGGATGAGTGGTACTACTCATGGAGTTAGATGTTGATTAATTAATGGTCAGTAAATTAATTAATCGACGGACATTCGAGATCTTAAACACGGGGAGAAAAATATACATATAATATATGGAGCCCATATTAACTTATGGGGGTTGGTTAGGTAGATCAATGATAATCCTTTAGTGGATTGGATTATCATTAATGGATCGGACTTTATGTGGGCTTGATCCATTGGGTGGCCAAGATCCAACTCCTCCTCATGGTCCCTATTGTAGCCTATTAAAACCTCATGAAGCCTAGATCCAATGGTTGAAAACAAAACTCTAGATCCAACGGTAGAGATTAAATCTCTAGATCCGATGGTTGAGATTAAATCTCTAGATCCTACGGTTGAGATTAAATCCCTAGAACCGATGGTGGAGATTAAAGAAGGCTAAGGCCTAACTCTATAAAAGGGTGCTTAAGGGTGGACGACAAGGGATAAGAGAAAAAGATTAGGGTTTTATTTCTTAAAGCTTGGGCGGCAAGAAACAAAAGAGGCTAGGGTTTTGGATTAAAGCTTGGGCGGCCACAAATAAGGTAAGAAATTCTTCTTCCTTAAGAGTTGCTGGCGCCCCTTCTCCTTCCCTATACCTTGGCCGGCGTCCAAACAAGTTTCTCTCCTCTCCTTGGCTGGTGGAAAGAAGTCTAGGGTCTCTTCCCTTAGAGTCTTGGCCGGCATTCACTCTCCTTGATCTCCTTCTTGGCCGGCGGCAAGCACCAAGCTTGGAGCTTGGTGGTTGGTTGAAAGAAGGAGAAGTGTTTTGTTTCTTAGTCTTCCTCTTGTTTGAAGTGAGCAAGGAAGGAAGATTGGTGATCTAGGAGCTTCGACTTTTGGTAGATCGTCGCTCACACGACGTCCAAAAGGAGGAAAGACATACGATAGAAGATCGAGAGGTATAATACTTGTCTATTTTCTTATGTAACATGTTTATAATTGTTTTCAATTATATATGCATGATATATTCTATTTTGTGGCTAAATATACTTGGACCCCAAACATAAACTCAAAAGCCGACGATCTGTACATCATCTATTCCGCGGCTATTCGTAGAATAGAGGTTGGTGGCTTAAACAACAAGTTTGTTCAAGTGATCACTCTAATCGAATAACATGACGATGAAACGGTTGCTTGGGTGATCCCTTTTATCTAGGATTAAATTTTTTAATCTGGGGACATCGATGGGATCGCCATGAACAAACGATCGAGTTGAAGTGGGAAGCGAAGTTTCCTACCTTGAAAAATGGTAGTTATCATCGGGTCCAATAAGTCGTCCATCACCTCCGATAGCCTTTCCACCATGATTTTCAAGATAACCTTGTAAAAGATGGTGCAGCAGGAGATGGGCTGATAATCATTAACCATCGGTGCATGATTGGCCTTAGGAACCAAAGTTATAAGGGTGTGGTTCCACTGCTTGAGAAGTTGTTCAGTGCAAAAAAATTCCTGCACGACTGCAATAAAATCATCCTTTATCGTATTCCACACCGAGGTGAAAAATTTGGAATTATATCCATTCGGCCTCGGTACTTTGTCCCCTCCAATATCAAATAGGGCAGCCCGCACCTCCTAAGCAGTGACAAGGCCTTCCAATGCTACAGACTATGCCAAGGTGAGGCACTGCCCAGGTAGGGCAGCATTGTCCAGTGCTCTGTAGCCCTCCATAGAGCCCAAAAGGATGCATAAATGGTCCACAAACATCTCCACAACCTCATCCATGTTGTCCGTCGGCTCCCCGGATGGTTTGGCGATGCTAAGTATGATATTCCTCTTGTTATTCTACTTCACCAAGTCATGAAAAAACCACGTGCACTGATCACTACCATGAAGGTATGCCCTATGTGCCTGCTATTGGTAGAAGAGTCTCTCCGCATCAGTGAGCAAGGTGGCACATCATCGTAAGTCCCCATAGGTAGCAACCCCATCTGTGTCCTGCGGTGCACTGTCTACCATGCGTGGTGTGTTGTCTGCTCGAGGCATGCATGTGCCATGAGCTCTGCTAGATGTTCTGCCTTGCCTGTCTAGCGACACAAAATCTATCATGCATGGTGCACTACCTGCTCGAGCCACACTTATGCTATGTGCACCGCCAAGTGTTATGCCTTGTCTGTCTGGTGACGCACAATCTGCCATGTGTGGTGCACCGTCTTCTCGAGCCACACTTGTGCCATGATCACCGTTGTGGGCGGTTCTCGCCATGGCCTATCGTCCGCTGGGCGCCGATCCGCGCTATGCACGGGTGCATCAGGTGCTTGAGCCATGCCTATGCCATGAGCTCCATGAAGTGTTCTGCCACGCCCGCCCGCCGGCCCACCTGCATCTTATTAACGCCCGAGTCGTCGCGCCAGCCGTAACCTTCTTTATCTTATTCAATAGATAATACTGCGAGTACAATCCACACACAATCGCCCGTGCTTATGCCTCGTATTGGTCGCGAGCACTACCAAGTGCCTCGACTAGTCTGTCTGATGGCACACAATTTGTCATGTGTTGTGCACTGCCTGCTCGAGCCACGCTTGTGACATGAGCACCGCCAAGGGTTCTGCCTAGTCTGTCTTGCGGTGCACAATCTGCCATGCATAGTGTGTTGTCTGGTCGAGCCACGCCTATGTCATGTGCACCGCCCGACTCACTGACCCCACCAAGCAACATGGTCTACTCAGCCTTCAACAACTCCTTCTCTCGGCGTGCCCGCTCAAAGATGTGACTGAAATGCTTCCGATCAAGGGCCCTCAACCGAGCCTTAAGCCTTGTGAGCTTAACTTTGAGGCCAAATTGAGCATATCCCTCAGTCGACTCACTCCATGATGTCGCAACCAAGTCTTGGAAATCCGCATGAAGTGCCCACATGTTGTAGAATTTGAATGGCCGCTTGGAGCCATTCTCTCGTGTCAAAATCGAAACAATACAACATGAGTGATCCAATAGGCATCCCAGGGGTGTGAACACCACAAGGCTATCATAATCATCAATTAACCAATAAGTGTTAACTAAAGTATGGTCAAGTTTAGAAGATGTAATACCATTAGTCCAAGTCAAGCAACACCCAATAGAGTGAAGGTCCTCCAACCCGCACCTTTGTACACATGATTTGAAATCCCAGATTTCATAATTGGTCACCGGGAGTCCAGCTTCTTTATCCTCAATAGATAATATAAAGTTGAAGTCGCCCAATAGAATCCAAGGCTCAATGATATCCTCAGCAAGCTGCAAGAGAAAATCCCATAGTGCTCGATAATAGAATGAAGCTCATATACGAAAGCAGCCAAGAAAGTCCTTGTGGTGACAAAGCAATGGATCTGACAATGTATGTGTTGCTCCACCACCTCAAGGACATCCAACGTGGCCCTTTGTGTGTCCCATAAGATCAAGATGCGACCACGGTTAGAATTTCTAAAATTATGCACAAAATTCATACCAGTGAACCGTTGGCGAAGTATAGGGGGAAGTTGTTCCACCGTGAGCTTGTAGAAGCCCCTTATGTTCCAACTTTCTATCCTCTCGAGCTTTCCTATGATTGCACACTGCCGCCAAACTGTACCGCCTCCACCCCACCGGACGCACGCAAACAACCCCACCCCCACCTGTCAGAGGCTAGAGCCACCTTGCCGCCGTCCGTAGGCATTATCTGGCCGCCCTTGTGTCTCAGAGAGCTCGAGAGTCACACTTGAACACAGTATATGTGCCGCCAAAAGACTTCATGGGCTCAAGATGGGCCGTTAGACATAGCTTCTCTCATGGGGTTACCGCACACATGTTCTCTTCCCCGATGGCACCGCGCGACACTTCAATGGTACCTTTGGCAGGGGTTGATCTCCCCGCACTTGAGGCCGCATGATGTGAGCAAAACATATAGGGTTTTAGGAGTAGTTTTCGCTCACATCTAATTACATTTTATGTTTGTTTCATGCATATTTTACTTTGTTTTGCATGCATTTCATATTTTCTAGTGTGGAGATATACTCTTTGTACTTTTGTGTGCAAAATGGCATTTCATGGGGAAAACGGTGCACTTTCGAAGCAAAACAAGGGCATTTTACAGCTGGACATAGAAGGGGACACGATCAGGGTGTGTTGCTACACACGACCATGTCCAAGGGACGAAATTGGCCACCACATCACCACACATGGCCTGGCCATGTGGAAACACATGGTCGTGTGGTGTTGCACGATTCCTATGTAAGTCAGTTATTTTTCAAATTTTAGAGAGATTCAAACTAATATCTATATAAAGGAGGCTACTTCCAAACCCTAGGGAGGAGGCAAGACGACCGGGACAACACTTTGATGCCCTAAAAAGCTTCGGGAACTCGCAACGGGGAGGAAGAAAGTCGTTGGAGATCCAAATTCTACACTTCAACGCCAGAGAGAAGAGTCACATTGCATTGTAATTTATGTTCTTTGCTTAATTTCTATTTTTTATACGAACATGATCATGCTTTGTGTTTCTCCTCTCTTATCTATGGAGTAGACTCTCCGATTCTAGGATCAGGGAGTAGTTTGTGTGCGTAGAACATGTTATTCTAAATTTGAATTTTTTTCTTGAATTTCTATTTTCAATTGGCATTTAGTTTTAGAGTTATATGTTGGTGCACTACTACCAGTCACGTCAATTTGGCAACGACTCGAAGCTTTCGACTTGAAAGTGATGTTTTGATGTTTGACAAAGTGAGTTGACATTGATGTTTGACATTAATGTCTGTTGATGTTTTGGGGAGATTGTTTATACAATCAACTTAGGTTATGTTTAACTGGACTCGAGTTTGACTCGAGGGAGACTTTGATGGTTGATTGGAGTTGACCATGTCATGGAAAGTCCAAGTCTTGAGTACTTGGCATGTAAAGTCCAAGCATAGGTCTTGGCAAGGAAAAGTCCAAGCATGGGTCTTGGCATGGAAAGTCCAACATGGGTTGGCAAGGGAAAGTCCAAGCTTGAGTCTGGTATTCACGGGAAGTCCAGGGGCTCTGTATCAAGGGCGCAAAGTCCAAGTGAGTCTTGGGCGATAAGTCCAATGGTCATGCAGATAAAGTCCAAGCGGAGTCTTGGCGACGTAAGTCCAATGTGCCTTGGCGGTGTAGACACCGTTAGCATGACATAGCCGATGGAAGCACCTAAAGGCTAGTGCGATGGATGAACAAGTCATGGATGACTTGGAGGGATCCGAGAGGCGTGAGGTTTATGGAGGTGACTAGAAGGCTTAGGTCTATGCTAAGGGTGGTCTAGCAAGTATGAGGGAACTATACTTAGGCTAAAACCTCATGTTTGAGGTGTGCCAGTCGACTAGTGTCATATGGCAGTCAATTGGTAAGAGTCAACTAGGGTTTGACTGTGGATTGTAACCCCAATGGTACTTCCGCAGCCTCGGGAGTCGATCGATTGACGAGCAATGACCGATCTCAGATCACCGACCGATGCTCGTGCTTTGGGGGTACAGAATGGAGTCTCACCGATCGCATGCAGCCAATGAAAGGATGCCTGAACAAATGACTTAGTCGCTGGATTTTTCTAGCATGGATTACACCATTGTCTCACAGCAACAGTGTGATCAGTCGACTGATAGTCCTGATCAGTCGACTGATCGACTTTTTCCAGCCCACGGAGAAGATATAAATGGATCTCGTGGAGGAGAAAAAGTCATCCGGTTCTTGAGAGCTTTTGGGGTGATTTGTTGCTGCAAATCAGGTCTCCAAGTGCAAGTCAAGCAACCAAGCATTCAAGCAATCAAAAGCAAGTATTGTAAAGTTTTTCTTTACTTGTCTTTCATATTTGCATTGTATATTACTTGTATTTCATTCTTACTGTTGTAAGATTATTTGTACGAGGTTTCTCCACCTCCGACTTGTGTCGAGAAGGAGTTATTGTGATTAGTAGTGCGTGTTTGCATTGCTAGGGCCTTTAGAGCCCGATCCGTGGAGTAGGAATCGTTCGATTATGAACCACGTTACATCTCATGTCTATCGTGTTGTGTTTGTTCTTGTTGTATTTTATTGTATATTTCGCTGCCCACTAACAAGATTGTAGACAAGCAAACACGAACGAATTCCATCATATGAGCACATCGCTATTCACCCCCCCTTTAGCGGCCTCAAATCTTCTACAATTGGTATCAGAGCCAGGGGCTCTTCTACGGACTAACCGTCGGGAGCTAAAGAAGCTAGAGGGAAGATGGAATTCCAAGACAAGCTTGGATGGGACATCAACACTCCACCACCATACGACCGAGAAGATTTTCCAGCGTGGAGAGCAAGAATGGAGACATTCTTGATGATGGATATAGAGGATTGGTTCATCCTTGTAGAAGGCTTTGAACCCCCTTGGGATAAGAAGGAAAACGTCTTGAAGTTGAAGAAGTGGACACAAGAGCAACGTCTCAAGTTCAAGACCGAAGTCAAGGTAACAAAGCTTTTAGAAGATTTGATACCTAATGACATTTTGTCTAGCTTAGGTGAATTTCAAGATGTCAAGGAGCTATGGGACAAATTGGCCAAGTTCCATGAGAAGCCTCACTTGGCACAAGTAGAAGAAGAAGAATCCTCATCGGCTCAAGAAGAGGAAGAAGCCGAGGAAGAATCATCATCATCCTCACAAGTGAGTGAGGACTCGGAAGTTGAGAAGGAATCAACTTCCGGATCGGTGGAAGAAGAGGAGACCTCCATCTCTAGGATTGAGGGGGAGGAGATTAGAGCATCTACACCGGAGCAATCTCAAGAAGAACCATCCACATCCGGTCGAGAAGAAGCTCAAAATTCCACCATTGACCTAGGTAACTCAAGCATTTCGGTTCAAAATAAAATCCATATAATTTGCTTTGAGTGTAGGGAAACCGGGCACTATAAGAGCAAGTGCCCAAAGAGGATCAAGAAAAGTTTGTTAGTGAAAGCCCTAGAGCCAATCATGTGATGATTGTTGTATGGACTTTATTGTATCATATTCCTATTTATAAAGGCATGGTTATTATATTTACTTGTATTGGTGCCAAATAACTAAATATAATAATGTCCTTGAGTAGTAGGTTCGTATCTATATCAATCGATTGGTTGAATCGATAATGAGATGATATAGAGAACACTACTCTTAATCATTCCTAGTCGAGTATTAACATTCAGGGACAATGTTAATGCGTAGAGACTAGCATGTAGGTCAACAAGATGACTTGATCTCACAAGTCATGGATATGAGATATCAAGTTGACACATGGGTATGCATTGGAGAATGTATACTGAATGACCCGTTATATGAGTGTCATATACTTTCTCATGTGGCTATTAGTATGACTATTAGTCCTTAGACCTGAAGTCACCATGGTTCCCTACATAAGGAGTTGCATACTTTGGCTTCGTCAAACGTCACCCGTAAATGGGTGGACTATAAAGGCGATTACTGGGTATGTAACGAATTATGCGGAGGGATGTGAGTGATATAGATGGGATCTATCCCTCCTATATGACGGGGGTGACATCGATATTCTTGATAAAGTGAGACCACGAAGTGCATGGCCATGCCCAAATGAGTCAATATGAGATATTGAGCTCATTTGATTAGAGTGAGTCTACTTAGAGTTCAAGATTTAGATTGTACCGAGGATGACACGGTCTATGCCTCGATTGGTCAATCTAGATGTCAAGGATAGAGGGACATTGTCACATATTGTGAGAGTCACAATTAGTAGTCACAAAGGTGATGTTGGAGCTCAACATTCTTGTAACTTGGGTAGCAATGATGTGTTGCTAGATACCGCTCATTGCTTATGTTCCTAAATCGGTTTAGGGACATTGCCAACGTTACAAGAACCTATAGGGTCACACACATAAGAGAAATTAGATGGAGATTAGGTTCATATGATGAACCATGAGGATTAGGTTCATGGGATGAACCAAATTGGATTAAGAGTAATCCAAATTAGACTAATTGAGTTAGACTCAAGTTGATTCAAGTGTTGAATGAGTCTAATTGAGATTTGATTCATCAAATCAATTTAAATTAATGAATAAAGATTCATTAAATTAAATTGACTTGAGTCAAGTGGTTAGATTTGATCAACCATGGGAGATTAGAGGTCAAGTTTGACTTGACTTGAGAGGGAAGATGAAAGGTCAAGTTTGACTTGACCAAATGCCATGTCATGGTGATGACTTGGCATGGGCGGCCAATGATGATGCTCCACATCATCATTGACTTTGTCAATTGATGCCACATCATGAGGGAGATCAAGGGTCATGGGAGTTACATGCATGCATGTAACCCCTCCATGAAGTGGCCGGCCACTCCATTAGATGGTGTATTGATTTTTGGTGGCTAATTGACTTCATCTTCAACCTTGGAACTCTTCCCTCAAGCTCTCTCCCTCTCCTTCCTCATCTTGCCGAGACACCCTAGGAGTGCTAGCACACTCAAGTGTGTTTTTCTTCCACCTATTGCTTGTGTGGATACCATAGAGGAGTGTGCACTTGACACTCTCGAGTTCCGGCGGACTTTTGGACGAGCGGGATTTGCGAAGGGCATCGCATCGAGGGTAACGCTCTTATCTCTTAGATCTAAGGTAGATCTAGGGTTTTTATACAAGCACATACATGTTTTGTTTTAATACTTCTTCGCACGGATCCGTGGCCGGGGGCTTCCGAGGTTTCCGCAACGCAAAAAGCGGTTTTTGCGGCTCGGAAAAATCCAACAAAGTTCACTGTGCCAAATGTTAAGGATGCCAATGTTCAAGGTCAAAGGAGCAAAGAGCATATCATTTGCTTCAAGTGTCATCAAAAGGGGCACTATAGGAGTCAATGCTTTAGGGGGAGCAAAAAGACTCAAGAGGAAGCATCACATGTGGGGGGAGTCTCTAAGACTAACCCTAAGGTATATTTTCATAATGCTCATTCTTTAAATTTTAGGCAAAAGCATGCTAGAAATAATTTAAACAATTTTGCTATTACTCATAATTCAAAGCATGCTAGAAATAATAAGTATGTTTGTCTAGAAGCTAAACATGTTGGTTTTAAGTCTAAAGAAAAATCTAGAAATAATAACTCTAGACCCATTTCAAAGAAGGAGAAATTTGGGACTAATGTCCCTAGAAATGTCCTTTCTAGGGAAACAATTAAGAAAATCAAAAACCATTTAGGCATTAACCCTAATAAGAGTAGACATATGCCTAAAGAAAATGGTAATGCCTAAAAACCTAATCAAAAATCAATTGGGCAATTGGAGTTAGAAAATCAAGCCTTGAGGTCAAGGCTTGAGAAATTGGAAAAGACCCTTGTAAATATGAAAAATTAATTTAAAGGGTCAAATTGTCAAACTCTAGGATCTAGGAGTCAACGTAAAGGGTGTAAGACGCAAGAATCATCTAGGAGACAAGGTTTGGGTCACAAGCCTATGTCCAAGAAAGTAATGCCTACTTACCACAATGTTCCATTTGATTATGGAACTAGACCTAGGTCTAAGAAAACCAAGGTCTCTAGGGAAATTATCCCTAAGGCCAACCATGGTGGGTGCCTAGTGGCTAGGGTTTCTAAGAAACCTAAGGAAGCCACTAAGAAGGTTATTAGGGAGGCAATCCCTAAGGTTAACCATGGCAAGACCATAATGACCAAGGCTAATAAGCCTAGAAGGGTCATTAGAAAGATATCTAGGGAGGTCATCCCTAAGGAATACCTAACTAATCCAATGAGCTCAAATAGATTTTGGATTCCAAGGAGCATGATTGACTCACGTTAAATGGGTTAGGATGTGCCAACTTTGATTGGATGGGTAGTTAACTCAACCATAGCAAAGTTGACATTTTAGGTTATTTTCAAGGTTATGGATACCTTGGAAATATGTTTGATCTTATATCCTAAAGGATTTTAGGATGTGCCAATACATTTTTGAAATCATGAAAAATCAATAAAATTGGTACAATCTAGATTTAGAGGTCATAGTGTGTCATTTTGGATTTTGGCACACTTTGGGAATTAGTGTATCAAGAGAATTGTCTTAAGGTTTAGAAGTTACATCAAGAGTGATACTCAAGTGCTACACACCTTGATGTCTTACACTTACCATACTTCATGTGTTTTACCATATGTTTGCATGGAAGGAATGTTTATGGTATATTGCATCTCACAAAATAGGTCATTCACCTTGATTGTGTATTTCAACGCTTAGAAAGGGTGAGATATTAGGATTTTGAAACCATTGGATGTTAATGTTTGTTAAAATGAAATAAAATACCAAAATACATTAACAAATACATGAATATAAGCATAACATTAATATATTCGACATACAAGAGTAAACATGATAAAATGAAACAAATTGAGTGAAGAAATCAAAATTCACTCAATTTCAGAACTGAAATCGATATCGATCGATCGATCATCAGTAGCACGATCTGAGTCTAGCAATGAGTGCTACTTTAGGACTCGGATTTATACATCGATCATTGGTACTGTTCATCAGGGCAGAAGAGTCATTAGTCGAGTGGCCCGCTCAGCAGTTGAGTGATGGTTACATCAGTCGACTGATGCCCAATATTAGTCGACTGATGTTACTGTAGCTCGATACAGAATGTTCAATAGTCGAGTGCTGAGCCGGAGCAGTCGACTGCTGATTCAGCAAACCACA
The DNA here is from genome assembly GCA_025175895.1 of Wurfbainia villosa. NCBI lineage: Eukaryota > Viridiplantae > Streptophyta > Magnoliopsida > Zingiberales > Zingiberaceae > Wurfbainia > Wurfbainia villosa. The sequence continues at coordinate 5,266,136 of CM045992.1, forward strand.
CACTAACTCACCATCAGTCGACTGATTTCACACATCAGTCGACTGGCATCGCGATTTTATAACGTCGAACCACTAGGGTTTGGCTTCTTCATGCTTTCTCCTTCGCGCGATTCTTTTCTCCGATCATCACCAACTCTCTCCGACCAGTCGTTCCTCGTCCACGCCGGTGACCAAAGCCCTAGGTTTGGTAGTTTTCTCTTCTGTTTATGTTTTTGATCTCTCTATGGCCCTAATGGCATCTCACAACCCTAGTTTTCTTCTCCAAACATTAGGGTTCCGGCGAGATCTTTCCTCCGGCGATCTTTTCGGCGTTCTCTTTAGCAAACCAACTGTCCAGTTGCCTTGCACCTTCTCCTCATCAACTTCAAATGGCACCAAAGTATAATTTCTATACCCCTTAAACCCTAAATTTTTGTTTTTACAACTCATTTTGATCTAATCATTGTGTTTGTATCATCGCATTCCATTGCATTGCATTCATATAGACGACCCCGTAGAAATGACCAGAATGAGGTTGGATCACGATTGTACCAACCCATGGCGGTTAGGTACATCGATGGCGATTTCTTTAGGCATTACTGTAGCGATGTCATGGAGATTTTAGCGTATTATCAGCTCATGAAGGTAGCTCTATGTAATCATGCCATCAATGATGATCTCCTTAAGGAGTTTTACCAAAATCTAAAGAAAGTAGACGATAGTCCTACATACACTACTTGGGTCGCAAAACGCGACCTAGAGTTCACTCCTGCAATCCTGCAAGAGTTTCTTGAGTGTAGGCCATCGAATGACACTTTCATATTCTATCCTACCTTCGATGCCCCTCTTCCTGAGCCTTTTGATCATATTTCTTTAGACTCCATGCATGAGCACATTTTTCGCCATCCTCGCCCACCAGCTCAGAACCTATTTCCTATCACTGAGCTATCTGCACCTAACAATGTGCTCTACAAAGTCATTGTTGGGTGCTTTCTCCCTATTGTGACTCAGGGTCTGGCCAAGATTCGGCCTCCCCATCTTTTCCTTATGTATGCCATGCATCATAGATTAGATGTAAACATTGCATTGAACATGTTTCATTGCATTGCCCATTTTATATCCCCTGTGCAAGGGAAGGTTCATATGCCTTTTGGACATATCATCACTGCATGGCTAGAGTCCATAGGCATTAACATTTCTAGGGGATCTCTGAGGGCGCTATATGAGGTTTACGACTGTATATCAGTTCGTAACTTTACATTGGCAAGGCTGTGGATCGGAGATGGGCAGATGGAGCTGATACCTCGGCCTCAGCCCAGGGCACATGGGGAGCCACCTCTAGTACCGGGAGAGCCTGCAGGACGATATAAGGATCCAGATGATACTGACGAGGATGACCAGATGCCAGCAAATGCATCAGTAGTAGGTCCTTTAGATCGGATTGTCCAGTTGGAGGCCAGCTTCCAGGATTACCAGCAGACGATTGACTCTCGGCTGGCAGAGATTATATCAGGGCAATCCTCCATGGGTCAGCACCTCAGCCGGATGGAGGAGTACCACACCCGGATTGAGGAGTGCCAGAGCTGCATGGAGCAGCATCAGCTTGACATGTACGAAATGATGCGAGCTTGGACCCTGAGCCAGCTGCCTCCTTCGCCTCCACCTTCTTTAGGAGATTAGAGCTAGAGGATGTCTAGGGTTTCTGTTTTTAGTTTCGTAGTGAGATTGAGCATTTCAAACTTCTATTTTGGTTGTAAAAATTGAAGTTTTAATTGAATGAAATATTTTGTTTATAAAAGAAATGTTTTTGTCTGATTATATGTGTGTATTAATGTGCTTATTTATACAAATTTGCCATGTCATGACATTAAATTTTATCTTATCATATAACATATCATGACATTGTTTAGGATTATTTTAGATGTCATGTTTGTTTTTAGATTATATCATATGTCATGACATCATGATCATTGGCCATGTTTTATTATTGCTATCATTTATGCCATGATCATTCATGCATTTAACTTGATTAAAATTGAGTTAAGGACAATGACATGACTTGGAGTCCCATTTATAAGGGAATTAAGTAGGGTTGCCTAGAAAATGCATGAGGCTATAATAATCCTAACTCCACATCTCACATCTAAATTGACATGTATGTGTGTGTATACACCTTAGATAACATGTGAGATGTTAGGATAATAAGTTAGGTTCAAGGTGCATAGGTAGTGCATCTAGATGAACTTAAACTTATTTCAATCATCACTAAGAATCATGAGGAAAGCTAATATACAAGTCATGTATATCTAGCCAATAGTCCATGGTTCAAAATAGGTTTTCAAAAACATTTTAAAATCACTTTAGAAAACCTTAGCAAAGTCTATCTTTTGATAGCAATCGCCATTCAAGAAATTGATACAAAGTAGATCAAAAACTTTAAAGTGTTAATGGTTTTTGAACATTATATCAATCTCCTATTTTAATGGTTAAAATATTTTTCCAATATTTTTTACCGATTATATGTATTATAAGTATTATACATATGAAATTTCGTGATTTTTCAAGCTATGTATAATTACTTATGTTTTTTTTTTCAAACTTGGATTCTGATAACTAAAAAACCAAGTTTTTAGTTATCGATTATGCCTCTAGGCGGTCGATCGATGGGCGACAGCTCCGGTAATGACTCTGGTCAAAGCCGCGGCAAAATCACCCTGGAAAAACTGCTGGGGCGTCAAAACCACCCTAGCAAAACCGCCCTAGCGCGCGCGCCGCTTTGGCGAAACCGGCGAAAAAACCGGCTCGCGAAACCACCTGGCGTGGCGGAACTACTGCGCGATGTCGATCACGCCGGTGCCGTCGATCGATGGGCACTTGATCATTGGTTTCTACAGGACTCGACTGATAACCTGATTTCGGGATAAACAAGGTAGTTTAACCCGATTTTAGCTACGGTAAAGGTTACTAACCACTCCTAACCCTAGAATATGCTTTGAGAAGTATTTTAAAGGGTAAAAATCCATTAGATATGGATTTGGAGAGGTGTTAGGTCAATGTATCAAATTTAAGGTGTGGAGAGTTTATTTTTGCACTTTGAACCTTATTTTTGATGGTTTAGAGTTCCTATTGGCTTAGGGACTTCCCAAGGACATTGTTGGTGCAATTGTCAAGGGGGAGCAAGCCTTTAGGGGGAGGTATCCATCATGGGATGATGGATAGTATTTTTCCTCATGAGGAGGAAAATGGGATTTTAAGATACCCAATTTAGAAATTGGGAGAGTGTATAGGATTGCTTCTCTTGAGTGATATGGGACTTATCACTAGGAAGATGGTAGACATCCTAGGTATTTTTGGACCAAGGGGGAGATTGTATGATCTCATTGGGACATGAGATATTGACCTCCTTGGAGAGAACCTTTTTGATGTTAGTCAAAAAGGGAGAGAATGTTTGGGATTACCAATTTGGGAAATTGGTAAGAAGAATTGAGTTAGTGTTTTAACTCAAAGGTATATGTTTTTGTCAAACATCAAAAAGGGAGAGATTATTGGTGCAATCGGCCCAGGTCACGATTAACCGGACTCGAGTTTGACTCGAGTGATGTTTTGATGTTTGACAAAGTGAGTTGACATTGATGTTTGACATTAATGTCTGTTGATATTTTAGGGAGATTATTTATACAATCAACCCGGGTTATGTTTAACCGGACTCGAGTTTGACTCGAGGGAGACTTTGATGGTTGACTGGAGTTGACCATGTCATGGAAAGTCCAAGTCTTGAGTACTTGGCATGTAAAGTCCAAGCATGGGTCTTGGCAAGGAAAAGTCCAAGCATGGGTCTTGGCATGGAAAGTCCAACATGGGTTGGCAAGGGAAAGTCCAAGCTTGAGAATTGGCATTTGAGAAGTCCAAGGGGTTTGATATTGGCGGCGTAAAGTCCAAGCGGAAGTCTTGGCATCATAAGTCCAATGGTTGGCATCATATTGGTGGTGTAGACACCGTTAGCATGACATAGCTGATGGAAGCACCTGAAGGCTAGCGCGATGGATGAACAAGTCATGGTTGACTTGGAGGGATCCGAGAGGCGTGAGGCTGATGGAGGTGACTAGAAGGCTTAGGTCTAGGCTAAGAGTGGTTTAGCAAGTATGGGGGAACCATACTTGGGATAAAACCTCATGTTTGAAGTGTGTCAGTCGACTGGTAAGAGTTAACTAAGGTTTGACTGCGGGATGTGTCCCAGCAGTTGACTGCCAGAGCTTAGGAGTCGACTGATTGGACGAGCAGTCGACTGATCTTGTGATCAGTCGACTGATGCTCGAGTTTTGGGGCACATAATGGAGTCTCACTCGACCCCTGCGGTTAGTAGTCGAGTGATGACTTGAACAGTCGACTGATAGTCATGATCAGTCGACTGATGTCCTAGCCATTGGATTTTTCCAGTGTGGATTACACCGTTGTCTCACAGCAACAGTGTGATCAGTCGACTGATCGACTTTTTCCAGCCCAAGCAAAAGATATAAATGGAGCTCGTGGAGGAGAAAAAGTCATCCGATTCTTGAGAGCTTTTGGGGCGATTTGTTGCTGTAAATCAGGTCTCCAAGTGCAAGTCAAGCAACCAAGCATTCAAGCAATCAAAAGCAAGTGTTGTAAAATTTTTCTTTACTTGTCTTTCGTATTTGCATTGTATATTGCTTGTATTTCATTCTTGCTGTTGTAAGATTATTTGTACGAGGTTTCTCCACCTCCGATTTGTGTCGAGAAGGAGTTATTGTGATTAGTAGTGCGTGTTTGCATTGTTAGGGCCTTTAGAGCCCGATCCGTGGAGTAGGAACCGTTCGGTTATGAACCACGTTACATCTCGTGTCTATTGTGTTGTGTTTGTTCTTGTTGTATTTTATTGTATATTCCGCTTCCTACTAACAAGATTGTAGGCAAGCAAACGAGAACGAATTCCATCGTACGAGCACATCGATATTCACCCTCCCTCTAGCGGCCTCAAATCTTCTACACTATAGTTATTGTTTTGGTTTTCTATCTACTGTGCTAGCCAATACGAGGGGTGACAAACCTCGTATCTAAGATTTAGGAGAATCAAGGAGGAACCTAGGGGTTGACTTCATCTCCCATAACCGTGGATAGAAGGATGTGATAGAGTAGGAAACGTGTCCCATTTTTGACTCGTCACAGGGATCGATTCGGCATCCTCGTACTGACTATCCCATCCTAAGTCCAGGGGTCGACCTGGTAATGGCAGAGGTAGCTTCCGATATATGCGAAGGCTCATCGGGGAGTGTATGATGTCCTTTCCACAAAACCGTAACTAGAACCCTAGACAAAACCCAATTGACAATGTGTTCTGCGACACACAAACGAAACCGAAATCCTAGAATCCCTTCAAAAAACTCGCAACTAGTTTCTTTCTTCTTCCATGTGACACCGTATTGAGTTGGGACCATCGTCAACCCTCACATTCACAACCCTTAAATCTGAATTCCGAATAATAACCTCCACTTACCAAATTGGTACTCGAATCTCAATCTCTGTGGGATCGATAATCTTTTTATTACTTGATGACATCCGTGCACTTGTGGGTGTTGAGCGCGAGCACACATTTCGAGTCCTCGACGGTCTCCATCGCGAGATTTGAGGTCGCGTTCGTGTGCATCAAGTTTTTGGCGTTGTTGCTTGGGACTGATTGATTCGATATCGAATCAAGAAGAAGATAATTGGATCGGACTTAAGGTAGATTTATTTACTTGCTTTGCTTTTATGTCTTTCGTTTATTTTTATTTACTTCAGTTTTAGATTTTTAATATCTAGAGTAAGTTTAGATTTATTTTAGTAATTACATTGCAGTGACTTTTAGTTAAATTTTCTGCATTTGATTTAGTGTTAGTTTAGGCTATTTTCTATTTTTAATTAAGTATTAGGTAATACTCCTAATTTTTAGCTCAATTCCTCGTATGCATAGACGCTTAGGATCAGAAGGTCTAATTCTGATCGATCTAGAAATCGAACGAACCTATCATCATCAGAGAGCTGAATAGAAGAGGATGGAGGACCAAGCTACATCCGAGGTGAATATAGGTAGCTGACCTTTGCGGGATTACGCAGCTCCTAGTGCTAGAGGATTTTGGTCGAGTATAGCTGGACTGTCTATTTCAGCAAACAACTTTGAGCTGAAACCGACACTCATTCACATGGTCCAGCAGAGTCAATTTCGGGGAGCTACAACTGAAGACCCGAATCGGCACCTAGAGACATTCTTGAAAATCTGCTCAACAATGAAGATTAATGGAGTCCCTACAGATGCGATTCGCCTGAGTCTATTCCCGTTCTCATTGTAGGATAAGGCTAAGGGATGACTTCACTCCCTACCTTTAGGAAGCATTACTACCTGGGAGAAATGTGAGCAGCAATTCTTGAATAAATACTTCCCACCTAGCAAGACTGCTCACATGCGCCATCTAATAACGAGCTTCCGTCAGAAGGAAGGGGAGTCCCTATTTGAAGCCTGGGATCGCTACAAGGGGCTACTCTACCAATGCCCCTATCATGGACTAGAAAGGTGGCTGGTGATCCACATCTTCTATAATGGGATCACGTATGCCACAAAGATGTCCCTCGATTCTGCCGCAGGAGGAGCACTTATGAACAAGACTATAGAGGAAGCAGAGGAGCTAATAGAAGAGGTGGCCCAGAACCACCATCGATGGGCTTCCGAACGTAGTCACCCAGTTCCTACCGCGGGACGATATATTATCAACTTCGTGGACCACATGGCAGCGAGGTTGGACTCACTTAGCAGACGGTTCGATTCTTTCAATTCTATTTCTGCATGTGCGACTAATGACTTTGGAGAAGGAGCAGTAGCGTATCGGGGGACTACTATGAAAGGCAGGGTGGCTTAGAAGAGCAAATCGAACATGTCGATGCGATTTGTGACAAAAATCAAATGGCCAACAACTCATACTCCAGTACTTACAATCCCGAATGGAGGAACCACACAAATTCTCCCTACAGGAATAACTCAGGAAATTTCCTAAAATCGGGAGGAAATGGGCAACCGCAACCGCCTGACACCTGTCTAGAGAATATGATAGAGAACTTCATTCGGACGCAACGGGAGGCGAATATTGAATTTGTTAAATACTAAAATTTAAAATACTAAATTAAATGGCCAAAATTTAGAAAAATAATCCTAGGAATTATTTTTGGGATGTTTGGAGAATTTTAGAATATTTTTCAGAATTTTTCTGGAAATAAATGGGGCTTGTACGGGGTATTTACGGGGATAAGAAAAATAGAGATTTGTAGGGACTATTTGAAATATCAATTTTTAAGGGGTTAATGTGTTAACTTAAACCTAGGGTTAACTCGTTTTCCTCATTAACGCAAGTCGTTGCTACGTTTCTGCATTTTCCTCACTGCACGCACCCGAGCAGTTTCTTCCTTCCCCAAGACTTCTCCCTATCTCCTCGCCATTTTCCTTCTCACGACACCCTCTTTCTCCCTCGCGATTTTCTTTTAGTGAACTTCTTCCCCTGCGCCGAGCATCGCATCTCCATTTCTCGGCCAGCCCTCCTCGCACCTCTGCTTCTCGTCCAACTCGTCCTCCCTTCGACGAGCAACGACTGGCTACCCCCGGACGGCACCCACAGACGAGCCGACGGCGAGCGCACGTAGTTGGGAGCTGCGTCGACAGCATCTACACTTGATTCAAATCAGGGGCTGAGATCTCGGTCAGAGCAGGCGATGGATGGCAGTGGCTAGGGGCGCAGTACTGAGCAGAGCCACCGGATTGAAGGGGGTTTTACGGTTGGTGGTCGCCGAAGTAAGGTGAGGCAGTGTCTTCTTCTTGCTTTGGATGAGATCTAAGTTCAAAATGGAATTTCTCCTTGGTTGAGTTGATTTGTGATTTAGGGCAGTGACATTTTTCTGGCGGACTATGGAATTGGGAAGGATTGGTTGTCGGTGGAGTGCAGGGCTGGTAAGCTTGTTCTATCCCCTCTCTTTTAGTCATAAATTGATAAATTTAGGTTGTGTGATCTGTGGAGTGGGTTTTTCCTATCGATAGAGGGGTTGTTGTGTGTTCTGTGTTCGGGTTGTGCACGGCTATTTGAGTGGTTGATAGCTATTTGAATTGGAGTATTGAATGGCTGTGCACGGTTGTGTGTGTTGTTGTGTGGGTGAAATTGTGTGCGGTGAAGGTTGTAATGGTGGTGGATAAATGTGTGTGTGATGGGTTGGGTGTGAGTTAGTTGTTAGTGACCTATAGTTGGTTGTGTTGTTGATTTCGGTGTGATGTTGATCGGTTCTGTAATTATGTATGGAATTGAATGTGTAAGTTAGCGGATTTGCTACTTGAAACGGTGGGTTTAATTATGGTGTTAAATGTACAAGTTGGGGGTTTCTAATTTGTATTCGATAAAAAGGATGCGAATATAGGAACTATATAGTAGTTAATTCGTAAGTAGTTGTATGCTTGCACTTAATTGTAATTGATGATATATGCAGGTTTCGGTCACGAGACAGGTTCATGGGCATAAAAACAATTGGTATTCTTCATAGCAGGCGGGTATCTTTGACTTATCTTCTTTTAGATATTGTCATATTTCTGTGCATCGTTTACTATATCTAGTAATAGTTTTCTATGCTTTTAACTGCCCTAGTATGTCACTACCTAGTACGTGTTGTAGCTTTTTCATATGCTTATTATATTGATGCTCTATCACTTTGATACTTGTCGTTTGTTTATTTGGCACTAGAGTAGTGACATACCTTACACACTGGGCATTTAATGAATAAGGGAAATACCTTGCATGTGTACCTAGACTTATATACTTAGGTTATTTGATATAAGCTCCTATTGGTACATACCATAGGTAGCCATGGATTGACAGGTGTATCATGCATTAGTGACATGTATCATCTTGTATTATTGCATGACTGGTGATCATCAGCTCCTCGGTAGGAGGTGATGCTACTTAGTAATTGATCCCATTGTCAATTACATTATCTACACACACAACCACTCGTAGGTTAGTGGTGTTTCAGGTGTGTGTGTATAGTTGCTCTATCAGGGCTCCACGGTGGTCGCTCAGGTTATTGGTATTGCAACATGGTAGCAGACAGGGATCCCTCCTTTGTCGTGAGATGAGGAGATGAGACGAGGTGATGTCTCCCATATACATACATGGGGTAGGAGGGTGATACTCCGGCAGCATCCTGTCCACTCGGTCACATAGGTGTAGTGATGGCAGAGTGCACAGTTGTCACAACCCTACCCACTCGGCCGACACACATGACATATCAGTGGCTTGACTGGCGTCAGGGGTGACACAGGTCATTACATCATGTGCATACGCTTTTATTATATGCATTGCTTGTTGCACTTTTGGTTGTTATATATGATTGTCATGCACATACAGGAGGTATTATGTAGTTTGTTTTAGTGGTTCTACATTTGTTTGTATGGATGTATTTTATGTCAGCTTAGGTTATACTGGTATGTGCAGTTTCAGGTATGTATTTTTGATGAGAAACTGTACCAGCATGATTATTATTGCTACTTATAGTTTACTATGCATGACTATTAGATATCCACTGAGTTTTACTCACTCCATTGATATTTATTTTATTTCAGGATGAAGCCATCCGAAGGGTCCAGTTGTCAGTCCCCTGATCTGACGACTCCATGATTTTGATTTTCAGTTTTTTCGCATTTTATCATTAGTACTCTATGTTTTAAACTTGTAGTATTTTATACTCGTAGTTGATTTGGTAGTACTTGATTATGTCCTTAAGGACTTTTGGTCCGATTGGTTTTGGTTATGTGTGTGGTTGTGTATTCCTGCTCAGATGGCAGAAGGGGTAAGTCTAGAGGTTTTAGACCTTTTATTTATTTTGGTTGTTGGCCTGAGGCTCATATATTATATGTATTGTCATGTTATGTTCCAGCCATGTTGGTCGATGTATAGTGGATCGTGTGGGCCTTGTATATAGGTTTCAATTGTCCGCAGTGCAGGGGAGGTAATGTCCGATTTTTGTCGGACAAGCATCCCCTCTCGGGGCGTGACAATTTATTTGGTATCAGACGCTAGGTTTCGAGTTCCTAAGGGATTTTTTGGGTTTTCGGAGTTCGCCACGTTTAGCAGGTCAACTTGGCCATTTTTGGTTTTTTACGGATTTTCGTCGATTTGGCATTTCGAATGTTTTGGAGTCATATTTCGATAAAATCGTATTGGGGACTTGGCGGCGACAAGACATCTATAGATGGCTAACAGGTGAAATTATTGATTTTCAAACTTTTCTACCCGTAGTAATACATGGGTAATAATATAGCAAATATGAAACGAGGTGAGCGTGCTCTCGCACCGAGACGTGGTGCAGGACAACCACGCAAGAGGACATTGAGATCTCTGGTGATGGAATTGCCAAAAAGGTCTATGAAGAATGAGCCTGTTGATCAGGGTCAGACTTCAAATGGTGTCATGGTATAGTGGGTTATCACATTCATTTATTTCTCGGGCATTCCTGAGAGAGATTGGTAGACTACCCACCCTTAGGTCACAAAGATTGATGGTATCTCTGCCCTCTAGGAATAAATTAGAAGTCACCCAGGAGGTTAGAGGATGTCCATTAGATTTCGACAACGTTATACTCCCGGTAGATTTGTTGGTTCTCGACATGATCGAATTTGACATCATACTTGGCATGGACTAGCTAATAGTGTATCATGGCACTATGGATTGCCAGACGAGGGTAGTTACGTTTCATCCTCCTAACCAACCCTCGTGGGATTTCACTGGCACCAGAAACGATGGTATATCGATCATTTCTACGATTTAGGCTTGGAAGCTTTTATCACATGGCTGTCAGGGTTTTCGATTATCATTGATCAATGCTAAGGATAGTGGTGACTTTCAGATCTCGGACATTCCTATCGTCCGAGAATATCCAGATGTTTTTCTAGAGAAGTTACCGGACTTGCCTCCTATAAGGCAAGTGGAGTTCACAATTGAGTTAATTCCGGGGATGGCGCCAACATCGAAAGCTCCTTATCGTATGACCCCGAAAGAGTTGGATGAGCTAAAGATCCAGCTTCAGAAGCTTTTGGACAGAGGTTTTATCCACGCCTAGCGTATCTCCCTGGGGTTCTCCGGTTCTCTTCGTAAAGAAGAAAGATAGTTCGATGAGATAGTGCATCGACTATAGGTAATTGAATGTCATCACCATCAAGAATAAATATCCCCTGCCACATATTAAGGACTTGTTTGATCAGCTCAGAGGTACGTTAGTGTATTATAAGATTGATCTGCGGTCCGGATATCATCAGTTAAGGGTCAGAGATTCAGACATTCAGAAGACAGTGTTCCGTACCAGATATGGGCACTATGAGTTTTTGGTAATGTCATTTGGGCTTACCAATGCTCCGGCAGTATTCATGGACTTGATGAATCATGAATTTATGGATTTCCTAGATTGGTTCGTCATTGTCATTATTGATGACATTCTGGTCTATTTCCGTTCCGAAGAGGAACATGCGCAATATCTTCGCATTGTCTTGGATAGGCTTCGACAGAAGCAACTATATGCGAAGTTCAGTAAATGCGCGTTCTTGTTACCCTCAGTCGGTTTTCTAGGACACATGGTTTCTAGCAAAGGCATTTCAGTTGACCCCCAGAAGATTGAGGCTGTCACTAGTGGCAGCAGCCGAAATCGGTTCAGGAGGTTCACAGTTTCTTGGGCTTAGTCGGATATTACAGATGGTTCATTGAGGGTTTCTCAAGCATTGTTATGTCGTTGACACGTCTTACCAGGAAGGGTGTGAAGTTCACGTGGTCAGAAGCCTACGAGATCAACTTTCAAGAGTTGAAGAAGAGACTGGTGTCAACACCGATTCTGGTATTGTCATTAGGGGACAACAGTTTCGTCCTTTATACCGATGTGTCTCTCCGGTATTTAGGCATAGTACTGATGTAGCACGACAAGGTAGTCTCTTATGCTTCTCTCCAGTTAACAGAGCATGAGAAAAACTACCCAGTACATAATCTAGAGTTAGCTACTATTATCTTTGCCTTGAAGATTTGGAGGCATCATCTGTATGGTATTACATTTGAGATTCTCATTGATCATAAGAGTCTCAAATATCTATTTATGCAGAAGGAACTCAATCTCCAACAGAGGAGATGGATACAGTTCCTGAAGGATTAGGACTGTACCATTAGCTACCACCAAAGGGAACCTAGATTATTGAGATAAATGCTTAGAAGGTATATATTGGTTCTTTGACTCTCTAGATTTTAGTGTATGGTGATATGATTACGTTGCTTACGTGGTTTATAGTGTATTTGCACTTGATGCTCTATTTGGTATTGTCTTGATTTCGTACTGGTATGACCCCTTTAGTTATACCTTAATTAATTTTCAGTCATTGATTTCTATTAGTATGTTTTTGTTGTTATTATTGGACATCATGGTTAAATGCTTATTTGGTTATGTATTGTCACGGTTGATACCACAATTAAGACTAGTAGATAGTATAATTTAGATGAGGTCATGTCGTAGGAGCAGATCTCAGGAATGAAACAACATTAGTAGAACCCTAGGTGTTGGAACCCTAGGTGTTGGAACTCTAGGTGTAATAACGTCGACGTACTTATTGGTAGATCGATGATCTTTATTGACTTTGATAGACGTTCTATGCTAGATGTATTGGATAACCCTAGGCTTAACACCCTAGGATAATCGACTACCCACGAGACCTATTCATGGTAGCATGTTGTTGCGTGCAGTCGATAACTAGATAGTTATACACTCTGACTGCCCATGAGACCAGTTCGTGATAACATGTTGTTGTGTGCAGTCAATAACTAGATAGTTATACATTCTGACTGCCCACGAGATCTGTTCGTGGTAGCATGTTGTAGCATGCATGATTGAATTGGTAGAAATGATATAATTTAGACTTAACTGTCTCGACGTGTGTATGAGTAGATTTATGATCTTATCGGCCTTGATAGGCGTTTCCTGTTAGAAGGGTTGGAACCCTAGACTTAACCACCTAGGGAAAGCCAATGTGGTTGCCGATGCACTTAGCTGGAAGTCTCGAGGGACTTTAGCTTGCTACTGAGTTTTAGTCACAGATTTGATTCAAGGTTTCTCTGAGTTGGGCCTTGAGGAGCAAGGACCGACAGAACACGGCATTCTTGTTACCATGGTTGCTCAGTCATCTATCAGGATGAGAGTCCGAGAGGTTCAGGCTGGTGATTAGCATTTACAGTTCATTGGCAGCTAGATAACCTCCGGATAGCAAACTGAGTTCACCCGAGATGACGAGGATATTATTTATTTTTGGGATAGATTATGCGTACCTCAGTCTGACTCGGTCATGGAGGAGTTACTTCAAGAGGCTCATCGCTATCGATTTATGGTCCACCCAGGCAGAACTCGCATGTATCGAGATTTAAGACGTTTGTATTGGTGAAACGGCATGAAGAAAGACATCGTAGATTTTGTAGCTAGATGTCTAGTTTGCCAATAGGTGAAGGCTGAGCACCAGAGACCAGCCGGACTACTTCAGAGGATTCATATTCCCGAGTGGAAGTGGGATCACATTACCATGGATGTTGTGGTGGGTCTTCCTAGGACACGATGAGGCCATGATGCGATTTGGGTAGTCGTTGATCGATTAACCAAATCCGCACACTTCTTAGCGATTAAGAAGACCGACTCTCTGGATCGTTTGGCAAAGTTATATTGTTGAGAGATTATCAGATTGCATGGTGTTCCTTTGAGCATTATATCAGATAGAGATCCCCATTTTACGTCTCGATTCTAGCAGAGTCTACAACAGACCTTAGGCACACAACTCTATTTTAGTACAGCATTCCATCCGCAGACAGATGGACAGTCTGAATGGACCATTCAGACTCTAGAGGACTTGCTGAGGTCATGCGTTATGGATTTCGGGGGTAGTTGGGAGGACCACTTGCCATTAGTGGAATTTTCTTGCAACAACAGCTATCATTCAGCTAGCCAAATGGCATCGTTTGAAGCATTGTATGGTAGACAGTGTCGGACACCCACCCTCTGGGAGGAGGTTGGGGATGTTGGGATGTATACTGAAAGCCTAGCTCTTTTGTATAAACATCTTTATTTTGAAATAAGAATCACATGATCATTGTTTGCATATTTTTATGGTTATGCAATATTGTCTAATACGTTACATTGTAGATAACATGGTGTGTGGTGTCACACGGGAGATCTTGTTATCGGCTCCTTGTAAAGTATAAGTAAAGGCTCACAACCGAGATGACTTTGGACAAACCATCGGAATGGTTGTAGTGTGATTTGGTATTGGTTTGTCTTGACCATAGAATCACACTAGTGCACTTTGTGTGTATTGAGCGGGGACCGACCACGAGGTGATTCGATTTATTGCTGACTACATAATCGAATCGGACCTCAGATATTATTTAGTACATGCTCTTAATCCCGATATAATAACGGGCACATATACTTGGTACTCATCTCTTTGATTTACCAATGGGCGAGATTTATAGATTAAATCGATAGACTCGGTAAGTTGGGAGATGATATTATTTATATGGTGTGCCTTTGATTATAGGAGGAAACCGTGTCCTATATATTAGGATGATGATGTCCCCTTGAGGAGCTCATAAGGTTCATCATGTAAACCCTGCAGGTGGACTTGGTCCGGCATGATGAAAAGGTTGAGTGGTACTACTCAAGGAGTTAGATGTTGATTAATTAATGGTTAGTAAATTAATTAATCGATGGACATTCGAGATCTTAAACACGGGGAGAAAATGTACAAATAATATATGGAGCCCATATTATCATATGGGGGTTGGTGAGGTAGATCAATGATGGACCTTTAGTGGATTGGATCATCATTAGTGGATCGGACTTTATGTGGGCTTGATCCATGGGTGGCCAAGACCCAACTCCTCCTCATGGTCCCTAATGTAGCCTATTAACACCTCATGATGCTTAGATCCAAAGGATAGAAACAAATCTCGAGATCCAAAGGTAGAGATTAAATCTCTAGATCCGACGGTTGAGATTAAAACTCTAGATCCGACGGTTGAGATTAAATCCCTAGAACCAATGGATGAAATTAATTCATGGCTTATCCCTAACTCTATAAAAGGATGGCATGGAGTTGGTGTGGAGAACAATTGAAGAGAGCTAGGGTTTTTGGAGTTGGCGGCAAGGTTAGGAATTAGGGTTTGGAGCTTGGGCGGTACCTATTAAGGAAAGTCTTTCCTTAGTTGTTCTTCTTCCCCAAGGTGCCGGCGCCCATCTTCTTCCTTCCAGACCTTGGCCAGCGTCCAAAACAAGCCTTCTCCTTCTCCTTGGCCGGTGGAACAAAGGTTTAGGGTCTTCCTTGGAGCTTTTGGCGGCCACCCAAAACTCCTTCTCTTTCCTTCTTTTGTTGGCCGGCGGCAAGGATACTCCTTGCTTCTTGTTGGCTGGTTTTAGGGAGGTAAATATCCTTGTTTCTATTCTTTCTCTTGCTTTGGAAGAGCAAGGAAGGAAGTGTTGCGATCTAGGAGCTTCAACTTTTGGTGGATCGTCGCCCACACGACGTCCAAAAGGAGGAAGGTCATACATTAGAAGACTAGGAGGTATACCTATTCTTCTTTCTCATTTATTCATTGCTTGTATTTATTTTTGATTTATGAGCATGTTATATTTCTGTAAATGGCTAAATAATACTTGGATCCCGAGTATAAACACAAAAACCGGCGATCCGGACATCGTCTATTCCGCGGCTACTCGTAGAATAGAGGATGGTCGCTTGAACAACTAGTTTGTTCAAGTGACCTCTCTAAACGAATAGCACGACGATGACTTAGTTGCTTTGGGAATCCCTTTTGTCTAGGATTAAATTTTTAATCCGGGGACATCGAAGGGATCACCATGGTCAAGCAACCGAGGCGAAGGGGAAGCGAAGTTTCCCCTCACGGATCAACCCCAACAATTGGTATCAGAGCCAAGGTTTCCGGTTTTGTGTGTTTAGGATTCGGTTAATTTTTATGCACTTTTTCATATATTATATGTGTCGGATAATAGTAGGATATGCGTAGTTTAACTCTTTGGTTAAAGGCATAAGATCCGACGATTATGGCCATATGTGTGTATATGATTGTATGTGTGTAAATATTTATTTTGTTGAATCCTCGGGGTTGACAAGGCTAGTATTTAGTTTTTGTAAATTAAATACGGCATTGTTTAGCCACTCTTTATTTTAGTTTACTTTCGATCTAGATTTCATGTACATTCCCTAGTGGAATATTGGATCGATGCATGTAAATTAAAATAGGTTTTAGTCTCGACTCGGATCTCCGAATGGCTCGTAAAGGGCATAGGAGGAGCGGATGAGATGGCGTCTGGCGAGTCATATTGAAGACAAAAGGCATAATAGTTGAAAAATAACTTATTTTTCATATTTATTTTTTTTGTTTGATATGCATGTCGTAGGCTAGGAAAATTCCTCAATTTCAAATTACTAAGTGGGAGAGGGATATTTTTATAAATTCTCATGGCCTCCATTACGATTTGACATGTGATGCAAGCAAACTTACGCGTCGGCTCTGAGTGCCTTCCTCCCCATCGGATGGGTTTGTTTGCGGATCACTAGGTCAAATAATGGTTATAGAAAATTATTTAGGAGCGTGTGTACTTCCATATCGGTAAGGCACATAATCCGAGATAATTCCCTTAGAATCGTGTAATGGTGCACACTTAGATACAAATAAAAAGTATCCTCCCCATCGGAGTCACTGCTTTTATTTGTAGGGCCAAAGAAGAACCAACTATTAATTTTATTTGTCAAAAAGTAAGATTGACAAGATAATAAAATTAATGGGTTAAACCTCCTCTTACAAATGTAGAATTCGTATACGTCCACACTATCGTGGCATGCGATATTCTCGGTGTTTGAGGTGTTGGTTGATTTCAAAATTTTATTGTTTGAGGAATCAATAATTTTTATTGAAATCTACAGTAATAATAAGCATGTTGTGTGTGCTTGAAAACTCCTCATTTTCAATTTACTAAGTGGGAGAGGGATATTTTAATTAATTCCCGCGGCCTCCATTACAATTTGACATGTGATGCAACAAACTTGCGTGTCGGCTCTGAGTGCCTTCCTCCCCATCGGATGAGTTTGTTTGCGGATCACTAGGTCAAATAATGGTTATAGGAAATTATTTAGGAGCGTGTGTACTTCCCCATCGGTAAGGCACATAATCCGAGATAATTCCCTTAGTATCGTGTAATGGTGAACACTTAGATGCAAATATAAGTATCCTCCCCATCGGAGTCACTGCTTTTATTTGTAGGGCCGAAGAGAAACCAACTATTAATTTTACTTGTCAAAAAGTTAGGTTGACAAGATAGTAAAACTAATGGGTAAAACCTCCTCTTACAAATGTAGAATTCGTATACGTCCACACGATCGTGGCATGCGATATTCCCGGTGTTTAGAGGTGTTAGTTGATTTTGAAATTTTATTGTTTGAGGAATCAATAATTTTTTGAAATCTACAGTAATGATCTATGTGATTCTTAGGATTTTCAAAAATGACTTTCAGTCCACTTACTATGATACAAAAAGAAATAAACTTACTGTACCCAAATAATGTTGATTGGAAAAGAATCTAGATATTGTCTTATCTGCTAAGGAGTACAAGTATGCACTCATCGAAGAGTGTCCTCAAGCCATGGTGCTCAAAAAGGTTTCTACTTCTAAGCCGAAAGGCAAGAAGAAGAAGAAACAAGGTGGAGCAAAGGTGGTGGGAGGATCTCAGGGAGGAGTGAAGAAGCCGAAAGGCAAGTACTTTAAGCAGGATGGACATTGGAAGAAGGACTGTCCTAGTCCAAAACAGAACAAAGGTATCCTTTGGACTAGTCGTTGAAATATGATTAGCGGTGTTATCTACCGGCACCTGGTGTGTAGATATGAGAGCCACTAATCATGTCTGCAACACTGCGAGGGTTTGAGAAACCCAACGACTAGCTAAAGGGGAGATTACCATTTTGGGCAATGCCATGAAGGTGGCGGCTATTGCAGTGGGAGAAGTTTTATTTATCTCTTGAGAAAAATAATAAAACTTTGGGTCTGGAAAATTCCCTTTATGTACCTTTATTTAGAAAGAATTTAGTTTCAGTTTCTAAATTATTATGGATGGATATTCTATTTCTTTTAATGACAGAGTTGTTATAAAAAGGAATAGGGAGAATATCTATTCAGGTACATTGAAAGGAAATTTGAACCAAAACCTCCCACGATGCAAATTGAAGTTAATAACTCATCTTCTAATTCCAATAAGAGAAAAGAACCTTCGAAGATGAACCAAACATATCTTTGGCTTCTTAGGCTTGGTCACATTAACCTAAGCAGAATTCAAAGGTTGATAGCTGATGGACCTTTGGGTTCATTAGTGGTGGAGGATCTCCCAACCAACGAATCTTGCTTGGAGGGTAAGATGACCAAGAGGCCTTTTTAAGGCCAAGGGGTATAGAGCCAAAGATGTGTTAGAAATGGTTCATTCTGATTTGTGTGGTCCTATGGCTATCTAGGCAAGAGGTAATCTTGAATATTTCGTCTCTTTTGTAGATGATTATTCAAGATGTGGATGACACTACGATCTGATCGTGGTGGTGACAACCTCTTGGGAGAGTTTAGGAACTACTTATCAGAGGTTGGAATTCAATCCCAATTGACTGCACCTGGCACACCCAGTGAGCGGTGTAGCGAGCGAAGGAATAGGACTCTTATGGAGATGGTTAGATCGATGATGAGTTATTGACTTGTTTTATAGTCCTAGAGATCGGAGGGTGATCGTTAACATGAATGCATTTCTAGAGGAAGACTATGTGATAAGCCACAAGCCCAAAGGTAAAATTGTTCGGAGGAGTTAAAGGGAAGTCACTTCTTTAGTACCACCGTCTGAGAGGATATACCACATGTTACTTGCCGCGTGTCACAAAGGATACCACAGATGATACCTCGTCGTAGTGGGAGGGTTGTTAGACAACCTCTTAGATTCATGTTTTTAGGCGAATCTTGGTTTGGTCCCTAGCAAACATGAACTGATCCTAGACATATGGCGAGGCAATCCAAGATATAAATACAACATCTTGGCAAAGTGCAATGAATCTTGAGATTGAATCTATGGATTCAAGTCGGTCTGAGCTCTTATGCATGCTCATATGGATTATGAGTTATGGCGGATGGATGTCAAGGCGACTTTCCTTAATGGAAGTCTTGAGGAAAACATCTATATGAAGCAACCAGAGGAATTCATTGCTAAGGGCAAAGAGCGTATATAAGCTTAATCAGTCCGTTAATGGACTGAAGCAAGCTTTGAAGTCTTGGGACATCCGCTTTGAGGAAGTAAATCCAGTCTTATGGATTTATTCAAAGTTCGGATGGGTCTTGTGTATATCAGAGATGTTAAGGTAGTGGTATTTTTGTACTATACGTAGATGACATTTTGGTGGTTGGCGACAACATCGAAATGTTATCAGACGTAAGGGTATGGTCGTCCAAACAGTATGATATGAAGGACTTGGGAGAAGTGGGTCACAACCTTGGGATCAAAGTTGTTGTGCTTATCCCAAGCTTCATACATAGACATGGTTTTGGATCATTTTTGCATACAAAACTCCAAGAAGGGTTTTTCTACCCTTCAGGCATGGAGTTCCTTTATCTAAGCAGATGTGTCCTAGATCATCTGAAGAGATAGAGGAGATATAGGCAGTTCCTTATGCTTCGGTGGTAGGAAGCCTAATGTATGCTATGTACGAGACCAGATATCTGCTTTGCCGTAGGCATGGTCAGCAGATATCAGAGTAATCCACGACAGGGACATTGAACTGCGGTAAAGCATATATTGTAGTGCCTGAGAAGGACTAGGGATTATATGCTAGTTTACCGGGCAGACCAATTACTCCCTGTGGGTTACACGGATTCTGATTTCCAATCTGATAGGGATAATAGTAAGTCTACCTCAGGGTTTGTGTTTACTTTGGGAGGTGGAGCCATTGTATGGAGGAGTGCCCAGCAGAAATGCGTGGCGGACTCCACCATGGAAGCTGAGTATGTGGCACCCTGAGGCGCCAAAGAAGTCAGATGGCTCAGAACTTCGATGGACTTGGATGTGATTCTGGTTTGCGTAACTATCACAATTAATTGTGATAATAATGGTGCAGTTGCAAACTCGAAGGAACCACGAGCCCATAAGGCTAGTAAACACATAGAGTGCAAGTACCACCTGATACGAGAAATCGTAAAGGAGGTAGAAGTTGTTGTTGCCTAGATTGCATCAGAGGATGACCTGGTAGACCTTTTCACTAAGGCCCTTCTAGCGAGAGCTTTGATAGGCATGTGGAGGGAAGGGGAATCAGATGTATGACAGTATAAGGACAGCATAGTCTTTTAGTATAAGTGGGAGATTGTTGGGATGTATACTGAAAGCCTAGCTCTTTTGTATAAACATCTTTATTTTGAAATAAGAATCACATGATCATTGTTTGCATATTTTTATGGTTATGCAATATTGTCTAATACGTTACATTGTAGATAACATGGTGTGTGGTGTCACACGGGAGATCTTGTTATCGGCTCCTTGTAAAGTATAAGTAAAGGCTCACAACCGAGATGACTTTGGACAAACCATCGGAATGGTTGTAGTGTGATTTGGTATTGGTTTGTCTTGACCATAGAATCACACTAGTGCACTTTGTGTGTATTGAGCAGGACCGACACAGAGGTGATTCGATTTATTGCTGACTACATAATCGAATCGGACCTCAGATATTATTTAGTACATGCTCTTAATCCCGATATAACAACGGGCACATATACTTGGTACTCATCTCTTTGATTTACCAATGGGCGAGATTTATAGATTAAATTGATAGACTCGGTAAGTTGGGAGATGATATTATTTATATGGTGTGCCGTTGATTATAGGAGGAAACCGTGTCCTATATATTAGGATGATGATGTCCCCTTGAGGAGCTCATAAGGTTCATCATGTAAACCCTGCAGGTGGACTTGGTCCGGCATGATGAAAAGGTTGAGTGGTACTACTCAAGGAGTTAGATGTTGATTAATTAATGGTTAGTAAATTAATTAATCGACGGACATTCGAGATCTTAAACACGGGGAGAAAATGTACAAATAATATATGGAGCCCATATTATCATATGGGGGTTGGTGAGGTAGATCAATGATGGACCTTTAGTGGATTGGATCATCATTAGTGGATCGGACTTTATGTGGAGCTTGATCCGTGGGTGGCGAGACCCAACTCCTCCTCATGGTCCCTAATGTAGCCTATTAACACCTCATGATGCTTAGATCCAAGGATAGAAACAAATCTCGAGATCAGGTAGAGATTAAATCTCTAGATCCGGCGGTTGAGATTAAAACTCTAGATCCGGCGGTTGAGATTAAATCCTAGAACCAATGGATGAGATTAATTCATGGCTTATCCTAACTCTATAAAAGGATGGCATGGAGTTGGCGTGGAGAACAATTGAAGAGAGCTAGGGTTTTGGAGTTGGCGGAGGTTAGGAATTAGGGTTTGGAGCTTGGCGGCACCTATTAAGGAAAGTCTTTCCTTAGTTGTTCTTCTTCCCCAAGGCTGGCGCCCATCTTCTTCCTTCGGACCTTGGCCAGCGTCCAAAACAAGCCTTCTCCTTGGCCGGTGGAACAAAGGTTTAGGGTCTTCCTTGGAGCTTTTGGCGGCCACAAAACTCCTTCTCTTTCCTTCTTTTGTTGGCGTGGCAAGGATACTCCTTGCTTCTTGTTGGCTGGTTTTAGGGAGGTAAATATCCTTGTTTCTATTCTTTCTCTTGCTTTGGAAGAGCAAGGAAGGAAGTGTTGCGATCTAGGAGCTTCAACTTTTGGTGGATCGTCGCCCACACGACGTCCAAAAGGAGGAAGGTCATACATTAGAAGACTAGGAGGTATACCTATTCTTCTTTCTCATTTATTCATTGCTTGTATTTATTTTTGATTTATGAGCATGTTATATTTCTGTAAATGGCTAAATAATACTTGGATCCCGAGTATAAACACAAAAACCGGCGATCCGGACATCGTCTATTCCGCGGCTACTCGTAGAATAGAGGATGGTCGCTTGAACAACTAGTTTGTTCAAGTGACCTCTCTAAACGAATAGCACGACGATGACTTGGTTGCTTTGGGAATCCCTTTTGTCTAGGATTAAATTTTTAATCCGGGGACATCGAAGGGATCACCATGGTCAAGCAACCGAGGCGAAGGGGAAGCGAAGTTTCCCCTCACGGATCAACCCCAACAGGGGAGGCCCAGTTGCTAGGACCCCATAGAGCTCGGCATGAGGCGGAGTTGGTTCGTACTATCAGATGAAGGATGACAGAGGCGCAGGATCATCATAAGAGTTATGTCGATCAGAGACGGAGACCTCTGGAGTTCTCTATTGGTGACCATGTATTCTTGCGAGTCTCACCCATGAAAGCGGTGAAGAGATTTGGCCTTCGTGGTAAGCTAGCTCCAAGGTACATTGGTCCTTTCGAGATTTTGGAGAGGATCAGAGCAGTCGCTTACCGCCTAGCGCTACCACCGTCCTTGGCTAGTATTCATGATGTGTTTCATGTGTCCATGCTGAGGAAGTATGTGCTAGACCCTACACATATTCTGTCAAATGTGTCAGGTTCCATTCAACCTGATGCTACTTACGAAGAGGTTCCGGTACGGATTCTAGATCACAAAGAACGACAATTGCGGAACGAGATTGTGTGACTTGTTAAAGTTGGGTGGAGTCACCACACCGATGAGGAGCCTACTTGGGAGCTTGAGGAAAAGATCAGAACTCAATACCCCCACTTGTTTACTTAAGGTACGTGAAATATACTTTCAGTACTGATGCTACTTGAGTGTGCTATCTCTTACTCATGATACATTTGAGTGGGAAATTTGTGGACCAAATTTTATTAAGTGGGGAAGAATGTTAAATACTGAAATTTAAAATACTAAATTAAATGGCCAAAATTTAGGGAAATAATCTTAGGAATTATTTTCGGTATGTTTGTAGAATTTTAGAAATTTTTTTAGAATTTTTCTGGAAATAAATGGGGTTGTATGGGGTATTTACGGGGATAAGAAAAATAGGGGTTTGGAGGGCCTATTTGAAATATCAATTTTTGAGGGGTTAATTTGTTAACTTAAACCTAGGGGTAACTCGTTTTCCTCATTAACGCAAGTCGTTGCTGCGTTTCTACATTTTCCTCACCGCACGCACGCGAGCAGTTTCTTCCTTCCCCACGACTTCTCCCTATCTCCTCGCCATTTTCCTCCTCACGACACCCTCTTTCCCCCTCACGATTTTCTTCTCATGACCTTCTTCCCCCACACCAAGCGTCGTATCCCCATTTCTCGGCTAGCCCTCCTCGCACCTCTGCTTCTCGCCCAACTCATCCTCCCTTCGACAAGCGACGATCGGCTACCCCAGGATGGCTCCCACGGACGAGCCGACGGCGAGCGCACGCAACTGGGAGTTGCATCGGCAACATCTACACTTGGTTCAGATCAGGGGCTGAGATCTCGGCCGGAGCAGGCGATGGCTGGCAGTGGCTAGGGGTGCAGTACTGAGCATAGTCGCCGGATTGAAGGGGGTTTTACGGTCCGTGGTCGCCAGAGTAAGGTGAGGCAGTGTCTTCTTCTTGCTTTGGATGAGATCTAAGTTCAAAATGGAATTTTTCTTTGGTTGAGTCGATTTTTGATTTAGGACAACGACGTTTTTTTGGTGGACTGTGGAATTGGGAAGGATTGGCTGCCAGTGGAGTGCAGGGCTGGTAAGCTTGTTCTATCCCCTCTCTTTTACTCGTAAATTGCTAAATTTAGGTTATGTGATATGTAGAGTGGGTTTTTCCTATCGATAGAGGGGTTGTCGTGTGTTCTGTGTTCGGGTTGTGCTTGTGATGGAGTAGTGAACGAAAGATTTAAGTGGTTGATAGCTATTTGAATTGGAGTATTGAACGGTTGTGCACGGTTGTGTGTGTTGTTGTGTGGGTGAAATTGTGTGTGGTGAAGGCTATAATGGTGGTGGATAGATGTGTGTGTGATGGGTTGGGTGTGAGTTAGTTGTTAGCGACCTATAGTTGGTTGTGTTGTTGATTTCGGTGTGATGTTGATCGGTTCTGTAATTATGTATGGAATTAAATGTGTAGGTTAGCAGATTTGCTACTTGAAACGGTGAGTTTAATTATAGTGTTAAATGTACAAGTTGGGGGTTTCTAATTCGTATTCGATAAAAGGGATGCGAATATAGGAACTATATAATAGTTCATTTGTAAGTAGTTGTATGCTTGCACTTAATTGTAATTGATGATATATGTCGGTTTCGGTCACGAGACAGGTTCACGGGCGTAAAGACAGTTGATATTCTTCATAGAAGGCGGGTATCTTTGACTTATCTTCTTTTAGATATTGTCATATTACTTTGCATCATTTACTATAGCTAGTAATAGTTTTCTATGCTTTTAACTACCTTGGGATGTCACTACCTAGTACGTGTTGTATCTTTTTCATATGCTTATTTTATTGATGCTCTATCACTTTGATACTTGTCGTTTGTTTATTTGGCACTAGAGTAGTGACATACTTTACACACTGGGCATTTAATTAATAAGAGATATACCTTATATGTGTACCTAGACATATATACTTAGGTTATTTGATATGAGCTCCTATTGGTACATACCATAGGTAGCCATGGATTGATAGGTGTATTGTGCATTAGTGACATGCACCATCTTGCATTATTGCATAACTGACGATCATCGACTCCTCGGTAAGAGGTGATGCTACTTAGTAATTAAGCCCATCGTCAGTTACATTATCTACACACACAACCACTCGTAGGTTAGTGGTGTTTCAGGTGTGTGTGTATAGTTGCTCTATCAGGGCTCCACGGTGGTCGCTCAGGTTATTGGTATTGTAACTTGGTAGCAGACAGGGATCCCTCCTTTGTCGTGAGACGAGGAGATGAGACGAGGTGATGTCTCTCATATACATACATGGGGTAGGAGGGTGATACTCTGGCAGCATCCTATCCACTCGGTCACATAGGTGTAGTGACGGTAAAGTGCACAGTTGTCACAGCCCTACCCACTCGGCCGACCACATGACATGTCGGTGGCTTGACTGGCGTCAGGGGTGACACAAGTCATTACATCATGTGCATACACTTTTACTATATGCTTTGCTTGTTGCACTTTTGGTTGTTGCATATGATTGCCATGCACATACAGGAGGTTTTATGTAGTTTGTTTTGGTGATTCTACATTTGCTTGTATGGATGTATTTTATGTTACCTTAGGTGATACTGGTATATACAGTTTCAGGTATGTATTTTTGTTGAGAAATTGTACCAGCATGATTATTATTGCTAGTTATAGTTTACTATGCATGAATATTAGATTTTCGCTGAGTTTTACTCACTCCATTGATATCTATTTTATTTCAAGATGAAGCCTTCCAGAGGGTCCAATTGTCAGTCCCCTGATCTGACGACTCCATGATTTTGATTTTCAGTTTTTCTGCATTTTATCGTGAGTACTTTATGTTTTAAACTTGTAGTATTTTATACTCGTAGTTGATTTGGTAGTACTTGATTATGTCCTTAATGACTTTTGATTTCGATTGGTTTTGGTTATGTGTGTGGTTGTGTATTCCTGCTCAGATGGCAGAAGGGGTAAGTCTAGAGGTTTTAGACCTTTTATTTATTTTGATTGTTGGCCCGAGGCCCATATATTATATGTATTGTCGTGTTATGTTCCGGCCATGTTGGCCGATGTATAGTGGGTCGTGTGGGCTTTGTATACAGGTTTCAATTGTCCGCAGTGCAGGGGAGGTGTTGTCCGATTTTCATCGGACAAGCATCCCCTCTCGGGGTATGATAAAATTTCAGCGACGACATTCGCAGACGAATACGATGACCAAAGAGTTAGGATCATTTGTAAGGGATCTTGCCAATAGGAAAAAGTTGCTAGAAATTCAAGTAGCTCAGATCACCAACCAGATCTCCAGGGTATCAACGAAACTGCCAGGAAAATCAGAGGTTAATCCGGTGGAGCAGTGCAAGGTAGTGATGTTGCGAAGCGGAAGGATCCTGAAAGAGATGCCAAGCCAGTTGGTTGCTGGAGCGGAGCCAGGACCTGAAATATGGGAACCTTTGAGGGAGACCGAGAAGGAAGTAGTCAGAGAAATAAATCAGAAACCTATTGAAAAAACTCAACCACCCCTTACTGTACCAGTCCCACAGCGGTTGACCAATGCAAAGAAGGATGCTGAGTTCGGTAAATTTTTGAACATGCTGAAGTCGATCTCAGTAGAGGTGTCGATACTCAAAGCGCTGCACCAAATGCCCCAATCGCAAGATTCATGAACGATATTCTGGCGCATCGTAGGAAGGTCGAAAAGTCTGAAAAAGTGGCCCTCACAGAGGAATCAAGCGCTTATCTCCGGAACGAGACCATTCAAAAACTAAAAGATTAGGAGAGTTTCTATATTCCATGTTATATAGGGATAACTCTGATTAGCAAAGCCTTCTGTGACTTAGGTGTGAGTGTGAACCTGATGCCCTATACCTTATGCAAAAAGCTAGGGTTGAGAAATTTAAAGTTCACCACTATGACCTTACAATTGGCTGACCACACATACCGATACCCACTAGGGATTCTAGAAGATGTTCTTGTAAAGGTGGGAAACTATACACTTCCAACCGACTTTGTGGTCATGGAGATGGAAGAAGATCCGAAGATACATGTCATCCTTGGGCGGCCATTTTTAGCAACTGTCAGAATGGTCATTGACGTCAGGAATCACAAGCTGACCCTAAAAGTAGGAGAGGATAAAATGGAATTTGAGCCTGCTAGTACGAAGAGTCATGGACCTGGATCAGGGAAATACGTGATTCCAGCTAGAGCTAAGGAGGAAATTGTATATAAAGTTCCTGAGACGGATGAATGGAGGTTCACAGAACCTCCGGAGCCAAGTTAAGACAATGAAATAAGGTCGAGCTAAAAGACCTTAAACAAAGTGCTTCTTGGGAGGCAACCCAAGTTTAAATTTTGTGTTTATTTCTTATTAGTTTGTTGCATTCGTTTGATTTGAACTTTGATTTCCATTTCATTTAGTATTTTAACATGAATTAGGACTAGAAAGAACTTACTAGGTAAAAGTAAAATCACTTTGAACCCACACGACTGAGTGAGTAAGAAGAAAGCAGACCGTTGTGCACCGTGAGAAGGAAATGGGGGACACACGGCCTGGCCGTGTGTTTTCACATGACCATGTCCCACCTTCTAGCGAAGCACACGGCCTGGCAGTGTGCTTTCACACGGTCATGGTGCGTAAGGTTTAAGAGGGCCAAGCCGTGCATTTTCACCCCAAATGCACCATGTGCTTTGGTTCCTCTTGCCCTAACTGTGTGAATCCTTCTTCCCCACCACCTAGAAGTCTTTCCAACCTTCAAGGAAGCTCAAAAGAAGTAAGGATGAGGAGAACCAAGCAAGTGATATCTCGATTCGGTGCTTCGGAGCGAAGGATAAGGAGAATGGACACCCCTCAAGCTCCGAAGGAAGGTAACGCTCTTCCAACCCTCCTTTTTTAAAATAATGAGCATAGGGATAGATATAACATGTTTGCTACTAGAAGAATCACTGCAACTAGGTATCTTGATGAAGATTTACTAGAATCCCTAGGTTTGTTTGGTGATATTCAAGCCCTATTTATAAAAATGGAGTGGGGAGAGATAATGGGAATAAGACACCCAACCTACCCTAGGATAGTTTTAGAGTTTTTAAATTCTTTAGAAGTTGAGATTTTAACGGGTAGAGAGAGTAAAGAGGGTAGGATTGTCTTTAGGTTATTTAACATTAAGCATGAATAGACACTACACCAATGGAACACATGTTTTGGCTTGCCTAGTAGGGGAGAGAGAAGAACCCTTATTGGGTTCAACTCTGGGATCTTTTGGACTGAATTGATAGGAGAGCACGCATACAACCCTTCTAGGTCCAAAGCATCACACCTCCAAAACCTCATTTTTCATTACCTACACTGAATCATCGCAAGTATTATTTTTGGTCGTGGGGAAAGTAATGGTGTAGTGTAAGCTAGTGAGCTGCTTTACTTGTGGGACATGCTACAAGAAAGGAGTAGCATTGATGTAGGGTCCCATTTCATTAGACACCTAGTGAAAATGGGCAAAGCAGTAAGAGGAGAGATCATTGTGGGGGGCCTACTTACCCACATTTGCCATAGGATGGGGTACAACTACACTTCACTAGATAGCATAGAGGGGAGTCCTAGGATCGACTTAGGAGTGTGTGTGGTCATGAAGATGATAGTGAGAGAGGGACACTCCTTGTGCTTTATAAGGAAAAATTTATCATCCCTTAGGCTCCCCGACCCCGATTGTACCACCATCACCACATGCGCTAACTGGCATTTAGACCTGAAAGTGGAGTCCCCACCATATGAGAGACCATCCACATCAGCACCCATCTCTCCCCCTTTACATCACTCTCCCTCCAGTCTATGGATTCATAGGATCCCACCTAGTCCACGTAGACATGAGCCTACACCTACACCACCACCTTTTTCTACTTTTGAGCAGGATGTAGGTACATCTGCCTATGATTTTTTTGGAGTTCCGATCACGCCTCGACGATATATATGCCGAGCAACAGACGCAAAGACAACGATGGGAGGAGCAGAGCACTTACACACAGGCAGAGTTTCAGGGCTTTCAGGAGCACTTCCAACGGGCTGAGGAGTTCTACAATAAGGCCCTCATCTACTTCCAGGAGGAGGCTACCCGTCGCCAGGATGAGGCCACCTACCGCCAGGAGACGCGGGAGCACATGCATGCCCAGCAGGCACAATGGGCCTGGGAGGAGGAGCATAGAGCAGCCGCTGCATCCACCAGCTCTCAGATCGACCACATGTACATGTGACATCAGCGGCTTAGCACCAGGTTTACCCAGGAGCCTGACATGCCGAGACTGCCAAATTTCCCACCTTGACCACCATATTAGCGGTACAGTCTCATATAAGTCTGGGGGGACCCCAAGTTCTGATTTATTTTGTTTCTAGCAGTAGTTTCTTTCCTGTCATTTACATTTGTTAGCTAGCATTCATTTATAGAGTTTTTAGTTTCATCAGTACTTAATTTTTACTATCTTTAAGCTACCTTAGTAGTATTTTTAGAGTTTTCTTTTATGAGTTGTTTCCATGGGTAGCTTAACTTCATTTATCTCATGGTATTTTATTTTATTTTCTCTAATGAATGTTCTAGACTTACACTGGTTAGCTTTTATTTTGACACCAATACATGATGAACATTCTGAAAGGGAAAATCTAGTACGTACCTAGTTATGATTCATCTCAATAGTCAGTACTTTAGAAGCCAAAGGTGACTCTAGATTTAACATTTTAGTTACTGGAGATGCTCGGATTGTGGAAGCTCATTCGGAAAAATCAAAATCCCAAGAGAGAGAGAAGAAAAAAAATGAAAAAAATTTATAAGGGATAAAAAAAATAGTTGTCGTGGGTGGAAATGGTTAGGTGTCCCTTTGAGACCGAGTTAGGTTACTGGGGAAATACCTACTAATTTCTCTCAATACCGAGCATGCCTTTGAGACTTTGTACTAGATCTAGGGAACGACCCTCGCTTTGGATAGGTAAGTGCCTAAGAGCCGGAAACCCTAGGAAAGCTATAGGATGACGACTTAATTTACTATGGAATGAGCATCCCTTAAGAAGATTCGCTTAGCACAAGCACGAGAAACTAACTTAGTGAATTTCTAGAATATATCTAT
Source organism: Wurfbainia villosa (assembly GCA_025175895.1). Lineage (NCBI taxonomy): Eukaryota > Viridiplantae > Streptophyta > Magnoliopsida > Zingiberales > Zingiberaceae > Wurfbainia > Wurfbainia villosa. The sequence goes on from CM045992.1 coordinate 5,296,027, forward strand.
TTTGCTTTGATTGCAAAATACCACTTGATAAATCTAGTTAACATGTTAAATATGGAACAATACCTTTTAAAATTTCATGGCATTGAGGTTTGCTTGAGGACAAGCAAAGATTTAAGTCTGTGGAAATTGATGTGAGCAAAACATATAGGGTTTTAGGAGTAGTTTTCGCTCACATCTCATTACATTTTATGTTTGTTTCATACATATTTTACTTTGTTTTGCATGCATTTCATATTTTTTGGTGCGGAGATTTGCTCTTTGTACTTTTGTGTGCAAGATAGCATTTCATGGGGAAAATGACGCACTTTCGGAGCAAAAGAAGGGCATTTTACAGCTGGATGCAGAAGGGGACACGGCCAGGGTGTGTGGCTACACACGGCGGTGTCCAAGGGGTGAAATTGGCCACCACAGCGCCACACACTGCCTGGTCGTGTGGAAACACACGGTCGTGTGGCGTTGTCTGATCCGACGCGAGTCGATTATTTTCTAGGTTTTAGAGAGATCCAGGCGGATGTCTATATAAAGGAGGCTATGTCCAAACCCTAGGGAGGAGGCACAACGATTGGGACGACACTCTGACACCCTAAAAAGCTTCGGGAACTCGTAACGGGAAGGAAGAAAGTTGCAGGAGATCCAAATTCTGCACTTCAATGTCGGAGAGAAGAGTCACATTGCATTGTAATTTCTTTTCTTTGCTTGATTTCTATTGTTTATACGAACATGATCGTGCTTTGTGTTTCTTCTCTCTTATCTATAGAGTAGACTCTGTGATTCTAGGATTAGGGAGTAGTTTGTGTGCATAGAACATGATATTCCAAATTTGAGTTCTGTTCTTGAATTTCTATTTGCAATTGGCGTTTGGTTTTAGAGCTATAGTTATTGTTTTGGTTTTCTATCTACTATGCTAGCTGATACGAGGGGTGACAACCCTCGTATTTAAGATTTAGGAGAATCAAGGAAGAACCTAGGAGTTCATCTCATCTCCCGTAATCATGGGTAGAAGGATGCGATAGAGTAGGAAATGCACCCTATTTTTTACTCGTTGCAGGGATCGATTCGGCATCCTCGTACTGACTATCCCATCCTAAGTCCAAGGGTCGACCTGGTAATGGCAGAGGTAGCTTCCGATAGATGCGAAGGCTCATCGGGGGAGTGTATGATGTCCTTTCCACAAAACCGTAGCTATAACCCTAGACAAAACCCAATTGACAATGTGTTCTGCGACACATATGAAACCGAAATCCTAGAATCCCTTCTAAAAACTCGTAACTAGTTTCTTTCTTCTTCCGTGTGACACCGTATTGAGTTGGGACCGTCGTCAACCCTCGCATTCACAACCCTTAAATCTGAATTTCAAACAATAACCTCCACTTACCAAATCGGTACTCGAATCTCAGTCCCTGTGGGATCAATAATCTTTTTATTACTTGACGACATCCATGCACTTGCAGGCGTTGAGTGCGAGCATGCGCTTCAAGTCCTCGACAGTCTCCGTTGTGAGATTTGAGGTCGCGTTCACGTGCATCACTGCACATCTAAAGGTCCATTGGCCTGGGCCTGCACACCACCAATATCCCTAGATGGGCTGCCAATGGCATCCATCGGTGCACTGCTCACACATATGTGTTGCCTCAAACGCCGCTACTGCTTGCTACGTGAGCGTCGAGGCCTGTCATGCACTTGGCCTTGCAGAAGGGGGTCAGCCTGCTGCTGCACTCCAGAAAGGGGTTGATGCTCACCCTCGTTAGGCACCCGTGGGGCACCATCAGCCCCCTCTTGCTGTATAGGTTCCTCACCATTGCTGGCCTTCACCGTTGCTCGAGCCGCACGCTTGCACAACTCCTGTCGATGGCCTAGACACTGACATGTCCTATAAAATGTCGAGATTACTTCATATCCAATCTCAAGGTCAATGCTCACCCCGGTCGGCAAGTCCACCATAACCCTAAGGATCCTATCCTTCATCATATCCACCTCCACTAGAAATCGAGCATAAGCAACATGCTCATGCATTCGGGTGAGCTTATCCATGTATAACGGTCGCCCTAGCTCTGAGCCAATCTGACTTAGCACCTTGGTCGTCCAACAATCGGGCGAAAGTCCATGAATTTGTACCCACACAAGAGCAAATCGCCCATCCTTCTCAAACAAGAAGCAAGGTGGCATTCTCTTGAGGAAAAGCGAAATGCCATACACAAAGTGTGGACCTTCGAACAAGATGGAATCCTGATCCTCCGATGTGCTTAACTTGAATATGACCCATCCACTCCTATGCAAATGAAATGTACATGTCGGCTTCCAATTCTTGATAACCGCCTCCACCCCCTGCGGCCCAGAAGCCATCCCATAAAACACCCCACTAAACAAAAGCCATTGGCTTGCTTGATAGTGTCAATGTCCTCAAAACCAATCTTCACAGCCTTGCCCGTTGCCACGTGCTACTCTAGAGGTATTGCCAAGCCAGAATGTTGATTGTCGCGAAAAAGGTTAGACCACTCCTTACCCATCGCACCACTGCCCATAGTCTCCGCCGACTGCGCAACTTTCTTTCCCTTCGCTGCTTCTCCCCCTCTATTAGCACCGTCCATCGGCAGGGCAGTAGGGGCCATCGACACAGACCCCTCATCCACTTTTAACCCCACCTCAGCCACCTTTGCCACATCATCTTTCTCTACCACGTCACATTCCTTTGCCATATCAGCAACCACCACAACAGGATTCAACTCTGGTTCAGCTAGATCAGCGCCTTGGATCGCCAGTAGGGGTTGTTGCGCCACCACAGCAATGTGGGTTGACCCGCCTGCAACTTGGGCATTCTCAAGTACAGCACCAGCTTCTCAAAGCAAGGTTCCCACCTCGGACCAGTTAACACCCCTATTCCTTGTATGCCTATGTCTCTTCCTTGCCATTTTCGCCAACAAACAGAATACAACTAGCCATCGCACCCTGCCAGCCTACCAAAACTAGCAAATCTTGCTGTGCGTGCCCTGCCAATCCGCCTGCAGTGCCACCAACTGCCTGCAGCCACACCTACCCTATTGTCTTATAGTGGAGTCTTCCCATAGCTCTAGCTAACATGAGAGGGGTCCCAAGGCCATCAGAAAACCTCTAAAAATTGTCAGAAAAACCAATAGAAGCCCCCACAGCCGCCTGCATTGTCCCCATACCACACCTGATGGCACGCACCCCCTGCACAGCGTGCCACGAGCACTGCACCATGTCGCACACACTGCATCATGCCCCACGCTCTACACAGCCTGCACCACCACCGCCCAAGCACCTAGCGCCCACACTAGGCTATCCGAAGCGTGCTCCAAGCCCTTGCACAGCCTGCATGCAGGCCCAAACAAGAGCAGAACCAAACTTGGTGCACACCTTCGTCGGAAATAGCTTCTAGTGCACCCCACAGCAGAGAAGAACATGCTAGCTCCAGGAAGGATCACCGGAGTAGCCCAAGCCCTCAAAATAACCTCCTAATCAACCACCAACCACCTTCCCTCTAGGGAAATCCTAGAGAGAAGGGAGAGATTCTCTCTCTAAGTTGGAGGGGAGGAAGCACTGAGAGCTCTTTCACTTTTTTTCTGGGGGAATGGTAAATATGTATATATGAAAAATGTGAAAAAAAAAGTACAGAAGCTACGCTTCTACAAAGCAATAGACATGAGTCTGTATCTTGAGGACCAACCTCTCAATACTAGATTTATGGTCCTCAAAATGACTCCGATTATGAGCCTGCCATACAAGAAATATCATACAAGAAATAGCCAAGTCGTGTGCCTTCCTCACCCATCCTTTCCCATGCATCTCACATTGGAAAGCCCGGAAGAGGCGAGGCACCGTGTATATCTGGGGCCATATGTGTAGCCATCTCCGCACCATATCCCATAGTTGCCTAGTGAAGAAGCAACGGAAGAAGATGTGAGTGTTGGACTCCTCCGCAGAATGACATGGTGCACACTCCTTCCTCAACTCATACAACATGCGATCCACCGTGTGCAATCTCCCATTCACCGCTAGCCAATAGGTGAAGCAATGCTTAGGCATAATGCCTGGCAGCCACACCGCTGCTACCCAAGGCACCATATGTCACGCCCCGAGAGTATATTTGTCCATCAATCGGATAGTACCCTCTTATGAAAATATAAGATAAACTACCGATACATGGCCCAAATAACTGATGTGAGCAAAACATATAGGGTTTTAGGAGTAGTTTTCACTCACATCTCATTTCATTTTATATTTGTTTCATGCATATTTTACTTTGTTTTGCATGCATTTTCTATTTTCTGGTTCGGAGATATGCTCTTTGTACTTTTGTGTGTAGGATAGCATTTCATGGGGAAAACGGTGCACTTTCAGAGCGAAAAAGAGCATTTGACAACTAGATGCATTAGGGCACACAGCCAGAGCGTGTGGCTGCACATGACGGTGTTGTTAGTGCTTATAAGCTCCACATATCTCCACAATGGCATGATATTGTCCACTTTGGGTCTAAGCCCTCATGGTTTTATTTTTGGGCTTTACCCAAAAGGCCTCATGCCAATGGAGATATCTTTTTTCTTATAAGCACATGATCATGTGCTTATAAGAAAAAAGATATCTCCATTGGTATGAGGCCTTTTGGGTAAAGCCCAAAAATAAAACCATGAGGGCTTAGACCCAAAGTGGACAATATCATGCCATTGTGGAGATATGTGGAGCTTTGATTGTATTCCCCATACTCCCAACAATCCCCCCCTCAAACGAAGGACCACGTTGGGCCCCCCCTCAAGCCTATCCCTCCTCGAAGGATTTTCTCTGCTTGATGTCCGATCTTCAACCCACCAGGACTTCCTGCCAGTTGTTCGGTCCCCCCGACCCAACTAGACTTCCTTCCTGATGTCTGGTTCTCTTGATCCGGACGTGGGAGCTCAACTTCCTTCGTTCGAGGTTCATGGCTTGACATGGACCACGGCTCTGATACCAATTGTTAGTGCTTATAAGCTCCACATATCTCCACAATGGTATGATATTGTCCACTTTGGGTCTAAGCCCTCATGGTTTTGTTTTTGGGCTTTACCCAAAAGGCCTCAGACCAATGGAGATATCTTTTTTTCTTATAAGCACATGATCTTTTCCATGTCTTACCAATGTGGGACTTTGATTGTATTCCCCATACTCCCAACAATCCCCCCCTCAAACGAAGGACCACGTTGGGCCCCCCCTCAAGCCTATCCCTCCTCGAAGGATTTTCTCTGCTTGATGTCCGATCTTCAACCCACCAGGACTTCCTGCCAGTTGTTCGGTCCCCCCGACCCAACTAGACTTCCTTCCTGATGTCTGGTTCTCTTGATCCGGACGTGGGAGCTCAACTTCCTTCGTTCGAGGTTCATGGCTTGACATGGACCACGGCTCTGATACCAATTGTTGGATCGAAAGTGTCGCTAGAGGGGGGGGTGAATAGCGATACGATGTCGTTAAAAAACTTTTGCAATAAGTAAAAAGCAAGTAGAGAGTGCACAGCGGAAATATAAAGTAGACAAGATATTTTTACGTGGTTCACAATCTTTCGATTGCTAATCCACGGCCCTAGTGATCCTTGATCACGTACGGAGGGCAATTCACTAAAACCACTCCTCTTCGTTGGAAGTAGGAGCAACGATTACAAAAAGAAATCAAGGCAAAGGGACACTCCCCCTTTCCTTGTTACGATTAAAGCACAAAGACAATTTAAAGAAGTAGAACTTAAATAAATATACCGACAACTCTTATAAGTAGAAGATGTAGCTTTCGTTGTCGGCGGCACTTCGTCGTAGCAAATGTGAGTAGTAGTAGCGGCGTTACGACGGCGTGTTGAGAGCTCTTGAATTCTTGTTATTTGCTTGGAGTGAACATGTCTATTTATGGATATTGATCTATGAATTTAGACATAGGTAGTGTCCAAGGTGAGGTTCTTATCCCAACTCAAGGATGAGGTGTTTCATCCAACCACCTTGTGCCACCTCCAACCTTCTTGTGCGCCAACTCAAGGATGAGGTGTTTCATCCAACCACCTTGTGCCACCTCCAACCTCCTTGGGCGCCAACTCAAGGATGAGGTGTTTCATCCAACCACCTTGTGCCACCTCAAGGAAGCCTTCACGCCAAGAAGAAGAAGCCATCCAACTTGTGCCACATCATGGGAGCCAACCATCTTGTGCCACCTCAAGGAGGCCTTCACGCCAACTCAAGGATGAGGTCCAAGCTTGGTGATGGTTTGGATGTCCACCTTGATGCCACATCACCCTTTGTACCAAAACACGAGTCAAGTCCAAATTCACCCCCTGTCCAGCGATTCTCGAGGCTGGAACTAGACTAGCAGTTGACTGTAGTAGACGACTGGTCAAAGGGTTTTGGACTGCAGTACAAGTTAGCTTAAAATATAAAGTACGATGGTTCTAACCATCTGATCTCGACCTAGACCTTCCATTGGAGGTATTGGGTCGGATCTACGCTTAACGACCTTGCCGCTTTCACACGAGCTTACCTTGTAGCCTCGCTTCGGTCTTCACCCGAGTACCTCGGCTTCCTCGAAGTCCTCTGGCGTTGCCCGACCACCTCGGTTCCACCGGTGTCGCGGACCTTCCGCTCAACTTTAGCATTTACGCACACTTAATTGAGCTCGTAAGATAACAAATATACCCTTAACTATTGAGCCTTTTGCCATAATCAAAATACGGTTCGACTTTGGTGCCCTTGCACCAACAATCTCCCCTTTTGATTCATGGCAAACCGACACAAAAGTTAAGGAAAAATTAACATAACATGCTAGCATAATGATTAAGCATGAATGAGCTAGCATAAAGATTAAATATGAATGAGCTAGCATAATGATTAAGCATGAATGAGCTAGCATAAAGATTAAATATGAATGAGCTAGCATAAAGATTAAATATGAATGAGCTAGCATAATGATTAAGCATGAATGAGCTAGCATAAAGATTAAGCATGAATGAGCTAGCATAAAGATTAAATATGAATGAGCTAGCATAATGATTAAGCATGAATGAGCTAGCATAAAGATTAAATATGAATGAGCTAGCATAATGATTAAGCATGAGTGAGCTAGCATAAAGATTAAGCATGAGTGAGAAATATTATTGTTTCAAGTTCTCCCCTTTGAGGTAACCTCCCTTGACCGAAGGTGAGTTCTTGAAAAATAATTTTTACTCCCCTTAATAGTTGCTTAAGTAAAGGAATTACTTAATATAAAGGTAATAATTTTGTTTACTTTCTTCCCTTTAATTTTGGTTAATTTTGGTTACTTTTGTGACTTTCTCCCTTTTGCCTTAACTCAAATAGTTTGTAAATATATTTTAGGGTTTGTAAGTCCAAGCAATTTCCCAATATGATTTCTAAGTTAAGACTTAGGCTAATTTCATAAAAAGAAGCAAAAATAGAGTACATATATAGAAAAATTTAAATCCTACTCTATTACGCACATACCTAACTTTTAATGTTGTTAAAGATTAAGCTAAAGTCTTGAGAGTGTGCTTCATCCCAGAGTGAGAGACACACTCACCCATCGCATACGTATTCGGCCGGTGGTAGATAAGGCAACGCAATGCTGCTTCCTACTGCACCAACTCACTAGACTCGTAGGATTTGACAATAACCACTCGTGCTCTTTCTATCGAGTTTACTACCGCATAGTCGAGTCGAGTAGCCGATTAGATTAAACTCGGTAGATCTAGGGTACCAAATACCTCGTTTAGCGTGCCCTTTAGATATCTAAGGATAAACGCGACTAGGGTTAGGTGAGACTCCTTGGCACAGGTTTGTAACCTTGCACATACTTACCGAATAAAATGTCTGCCGGCTCATGGTTAAGTATAGGAGACTTCTATATTGCGCTCCTATAGTATTTTAGGTCAACGGGTTTTCCTTCTACATCTTCGTTTATATTAACATTAGTTGCTATAGGTGCATTAATTATTTTAGCATCTTGCATTCCAAATCGATTTATTAAGAAATACCCACCTTGTTCCAATAATTGATTTTTCTTTAGGTGGTGGTACTAATTCCCAGACTTCATTTCTAGTGAATTGAGCTAGCTCTTCTTGCATAGCAATAATCCAGTCGGGATCAAGAAGTGCTTGTTCAATAGTTTTGGGTTCGATTTTGGAAATTAACGAGATTTGACTAAGGTTTCGATATGAAGCTCTAGTTCGAACCCCTAAATTTGGATCACCTATAACTTGATTGATAGGATGACTTGGGTGAGTTCTAGTTTGACTTGGGTTAGAGTCATCTATCACTTGGTCGATAGGATGACTTGGGTGAGTTCTAGTTTGACTTGGGTTAGAGTCATCTATCACTTGGTCGATAGGATGACTTGGGTTAGGACGAGATTCAAGTTCAAGATCAGAGCCGGGGGCGCTAAGATTCGGTGAAACCACCAATCTAGCTTTGTTTTTCTTTTTTTTACAGATTTTTTATTTATTTATTTCTGTTTTCGTATAATTATTTCACTTGCTTATCTTCTCCTACATATAGAATTGCATTAGAGGCTTTAGGATCCGGATAAGGTTGTCCTTCGGGTTAGATCCCGAGTAAGGTTGTCCTCCGGAACTTCAACGACATTCGCATTTGATTGTTTATTTCTTTTTGCAAGTTACATTTTATATATCTTTTTTTACTTCCCGCACTACTAATCCAAGACGAAAGTCTTGGAATATTCTTTCCGTGTGTGTTTTGCAAGATTCTTTTCGTCGTTCTTCTTCTTGTTTTTAAATGGACCATCTCGAAGGGTTTAGCACTTGGACCCCCGTTTTACAACGGTAATGACTTTCGTTATTGGAAGGGTCGGATGGAATGCTTTCTTAACACCCAAATCGAGATGTGGATCGTAATCCAAACCGGTTTCACACTTCCTATTAATGAAGATGGTGAATCTTTGGGTTACGATCAATGGTCAAATTCCATGAAAAAACAAGTAGAAGCCGATGCCAAGGCAACTCAAATCTTGCAATGTGGGTTGTCAAGGAAGAGCTCTCAGCGTCGGCCCTTCATTAGTGCAAAGGACTTATGGACCAAGCTAGTGGAACTACACGAAGGCACCGGCGACACGAAGGTATGTAAAGAGATTTACTTTTAAATAAATTGTATAACTTGAAAATGCAGGAAAACGAGACCACAACTCAACTACATGCTCATTATCCAAGACATCGCCGTCAACCAACTCCATGCCATCGGACAAAGGTCGAGAATCGCGACCTTATCGGTATTCTCTTAACTCGTTTCCTAGGACCACCTTGTGGGCATCCATGGTCGATGCCTACAAGGTCTCCAAGGACCTTTCTAAAATTAGGTTAGCGAATTGTTTTGAACTTGAATTACATGAGCAAACTAACGTGGTCGGTGCCGAGAAGAGTATTGCGTTAGTTGCGAGGTTCCAAGAAGAAGAAGCCCATAAGCAAGCCACCCCGAAGGAAGAAGGCGAGTCCGAATCGGAAGTAGACTCGAATAGAATCCGAACTAGTCAATCTAGTTCAAGATGACTAAGCGCTAGCGCTACGAGGAGTTGTCGGAGGAAGAAGAAGGCGATATCCAAGCTCTAATGGCCAAGCCGACCGAGCACGACTCAAACCAAGAAGAGTCCGAGTCCGAATCCGATGATGAGCTTCCATTCAAGACAAGCCACGGATCCGTATCCGGTTCAAAAGAATCATTAAGGGTAAGTCGGTGCGTTACTTAATACTTTGTATGGTGCAATTAAATTTTTAAATAAGAAACTAGCTAAGTCCGAGTCCAAGGTCGAGACCCTAATTGAGGAGGTTAACCTTCTCAAACATGAGGTCTCCTAACCTCTTCGACTACTCGTATTCAAGAGGAGGACTCAACTCAAGTTGAAAAGCTTGAAGTTGAGAACTCGCTTTTGAAAACACAAGTCAAGACCTTAGGAACACGTTGGAAAGGTTCACTTTGGGATCCAAGGGACTTGACCTCTTACTTGGATCACAAAGGGCCGTGTACAACAAGGCCGGACTCGGGTTTAACTCAAATACAACCAATAAGTCATATATGTCTATAGTAAACCAACATAAGAAAAATGTCCAAGCATGGGTCCCTAAGACCACTTTGATTTCAACTTTAGGATCTAACATGTATTGGGTTCCCAAGGACCAAATTCACTATGTGAATAGACCCACTCGATTCAATGGTCCCGGGGGAGCCAATACAAAATGTATTTTTGTTAAGTCTTAGAAATTGCATGCTTAGTTTTTCCTTTATTTTTAGAATGGTTAGATAGGACTCATAACCAACTAAAATCCTGCGAAAAGATTGAGCCTCGGGGAGCCTCTTTTCAAAAATAAATCAACTAAAATCCTACAAAAAGATTGAGCCTCGGGGAGCCTCTTTTCAAAAATAACTAGTTAGACCAAGATGTAGTCTCAAGTAAGTCGAGTTATCAATTTCTTGAAATTAGCTTTGTCTAAGGAAGTGGTCGTTGTTCCGATCAAAGAAGGCCTCTGTGCCTCGCCACGACCTGGAAGCTAATCTCTTGAAAAGATTACTTGATGAGCTTAGACTAAATCCGAATCTAACCTAATGATTCGGTGAAACCACCAATCTAGCTTTGTTTTTCTTTTTTTTTACAGATTTTTTATTTATTTATTTCTGTTTTCGTATAATTATTTCACTTGCTTATCTTCTCCTACATATAGAATTGCATTAGAGGCTTTAGGATCCGGATAAGGTTGTCCTTCGGGTTAGATCCCGAGTAAGGTTGTCCTCCGGAACTTCAACGACATTCGCATTTGATTGTTTATTTCTTTTTGCAAGTTACATTTTATATATCTTTTTTTACTTCCCGCACTACTAATCCAAGACGAAAGTCTTGGAATATTCTTTCCGTGTGTGTTTTGCAAGATTCTTTTCGTCGTTCTTCTTCTTGTTTTTAAATGGCCCATCTCGAAGGGTTTAGCACCGCCCGACCCCCGTTTTACAACGGTAATGACTTTCGTTATTGGAAGGGTCGGATGGAATGCTTTCTTAAAACCCAAATCGAGATGTGGATCGTAATCCAAACCGGTTTCACACTTCCTATTAATGAAGATGGTGAATCTTTGGGTTACGATCAATGGTAAAATTCCATGAAAAAACAAGTAGAAGCCGATGCCAAGGCAACTCAAATCTTGCAATGTGGGTTGTCCAAGGAATAGCTCAACCGCGTCGGCCCCTTCATTAGTGCAAAGGACTTATGGACCAAGCTAGTGGAACTACACGAAGGCACCGACGACACGAAGGTATGTAAAAGAGATTTACTTTTAAATAAATTGTATAACTTGAAAATGCAGGAAAACGAGACCGCAACTCAACTACATGCTCGTATCCAAGACATCGTCAACCAACTCCATGCCATCGGACAAAAGGTCGAGAATCGCGACCTTATCAGGTATTCTCTTAACTCGTTTCCTAGGACCACCTTGTGGGCATCCATGGTCGATGCCTACAAGGTCTCCAAGGACCTTTCTAAAATTAGGTTAGACGAATTGTTTTCGGAACTTGAATTACATGAGCAAACTAACGTGGTCCAGGCCGAGAAGAGTATTGCGTTAGTTGCAGGTTCCAAGAAGAAGAAGCCCGCAAGCAAGCCACCCCCGAAGGAAGAAGACGAGTCCGAATCGGAAGTAGACTCCGAAATAGAATCCGAACTAGTCAATCTAGTTCGGAAGATGATCAAGAGACAAAACGACCAACAACTCAAGGTAAGCCTAAACCTAATTCAAATACTTCTAATTTTAGATGCTATGAGTGCAGCGAGTTCGGTCACATCAAGTCCGAGTGCCCAAAGCTAAAGAATAACGCATCAAAGACCAAGAAAGCGCTAAACGCTACTTGGGAGGAGTTGTCGAAGGAAGAAGACGATATCCAAGCTCTAATGGCCAAGCCGACCGAGCACGACTCCGAAACCGAAGAAGAGTCCGAGTCCGAATCCGATGATGAGCTTCCATTCAAGACAAGCCACGGATCCGTATCCGGTTCAAAAGAATCATTAAGGGTAAGTCGGTCGTTACTTAATACTTTGTATGGTGCAATTAAATTTTTAAATAAGAAACTAGCTAAGTCCGAGTCCAAGGTCGAGACCCTAATTGAGGAGGTTAACCTCCTCAAACATGAGGTCTCCCTAACCTCTTCGACTACTCGTATTCAAGAGGAGGACTCAACTCAAGTTGAAAAGCTTGAAGTTGAGAACTCGCTTTTGAAAACACAAGTCAAAGACCTTAGGAACACGTTGGAAAGGTTCACTTTGGGATCCAAGGGACTTGACCTCTTACTTGGATCACAAAGGGCCGTGTACAACAAGGCCGGACTCGGGTTTAACTCAAATACAACCAATAAGTCATATATGTCTATAGTAAACCAACATAAGAAAAAGGTCCAAGCATGGGTCCCTAAGATCACTTTGATTTCAACTTTAGGATCTAACATGTATTGGGTTCCCAAGGACCAAATTCACTATGTGAATAGACCCACTCGATTCAATGGTCCAGGGGGAGCCAATACAAAATGTATTTTTGTTAAGTCTTAGAAATTGCATGCTTAGTTTTTTCCTTTATTTTTAGAATGGTTAGATAGGACTCATAACCAACTAAAATCCTGCGAAAAGATTGAGCCTCGGGGAGCCTCTTTTCAAAAATAACTAGTTAGACCAAGATGTAGTCTCAAGTAAGTCGAGTTATCAATTTCTTGAAATTAGCTTTGTCTAAGGAAGTGGTCGTTGTTCCGATCAAAGAAGGCCTCTGTGCCTCGCCACGACCTGGAAGCTAATCTCTTGAAAAGATTACTTGATGAGCTTAGACTAAATCCGAATCTAACCTAATGTTGGTTAATTTAAATTCATTAAAATTAATCAAGTAAAATTGAAAGTCATCTCACAGTAACACATAGGAATAACATGTTTTGATCATGTAGATATTGGTGAGATGATTTAGGTTTAAAAACTTACAAACAACCCTTTAGTAATTCCATTGATCCTACACATAAGAGTCGAAGAAACCATTAATATAGTTTTCGACGAAGGACACGAACCCGTTCAATCCTTAACAAAACCAACTAGCAAATCAACTTATAGCGAACCCGACTCTGATCTTGAACTTGAATCTCGTCCTAACCCAAGTCATCCTATCGACCAAGTGATAGATGACTCTAACCCAAGTCAAACTAGAACTCACCCAAGTCATCCTATCAATCAAGTTATAGGTGATCCAAATTTAGGGGTTCGAACTAGAGCTTCATATCGAAACCTTAGTCAAATCTCGTTAATTTCCAAAATCGAACCCAAAACTATTGAACAAGCACTTCTTGATCCCGACTGGATTATTGCTATGCAAGAAGAGCTAGCTCAATTCACTAGAAATGAAGTCTGGGAATTAGTACCACCACCTAAAGAAAAATCAATTATTGGAACAAGGTGGGTATTTCGAAATAAACTTGATGATAAAGGTGAAGTAGTTAGAAATAAAGCTAGGTTAGTCGCAAAAGGGTTTAGTCAAGTCGAAGGTTTAGATTACGATGAGACCTATGCCCCCGTAGCCAGACTAGAGTCCATCCGAATGTTGTTAGCATATGCTGCACATCGAGGTCCAAATGGATGTCAAGTCAGCATTTTTGAATGGATACATTAAGGAAGAAGTTTACGTCAGTCAACCTCCCGGATTCGAAAATCTAGATAAACCTGACCATGTCCTTAGACTTAAGAAAGCCCTATATGGACTCAAACAAGCCCCAAGAGCTTGGTACGAAAGGCTTTCGATCTATCTTAAGTCCAAAGGATTCAACCAAGGTTTAGTCGACCCAACCTTATTCGTTAAAACCGTAGGAAAAGAAATCTTTATAGCCCAAATCTATGTAGATGATATAATTTTTGGAACTACCAACTCGATCCTGCTAAACGAATTCATCTCACTTATGGAAAGTGAATTTGAAATGAATTTAGTGGGAGAGTTAAGTTTCTTCTTAGGTTTACAAATTAAACAAACTAAAGATGGAATATATTTACATCAACAAAAATATACTAAGGACTTAATAAATCGATTTGGAATGCAAGATGCTAAAATAATCAATACACCTATGGCAACTAATGTTAATATAAACGAAGATGTAGAAGGAAAACCCGTTGACCTAAAATACTATAGGAGCGCAATAGAAGTCTCCTATACTTAACCATGAGCGACCCGACATTTTATTCATGCGGTAAGTATGTGCGCAAGGTTACAAACCTGTGCAAGGAGTCTCACCTAACCCTAGTCAAGCGTATCCTTAGATATCTAAAGGGCACGCTAAACGTAGGTATTTGGTACCCTAGATCTACCGAGTTTAATCTAATCGGCTACTCGACTCGACTATGCCGGTAGTAAACTCGATAGAAAGAGCACGAGTGGTTGTTGTCAAATCCTCGGCTCGAGTCTAGTAAGTTAGTGCGAGAAGCGACATTGCGTTGCCTTATCTACCACCGGCGATGGGTGAGTGTGACTCTCAGCTCCAGTGGATGAAGCACACTCTCCAAGACTTTAGCTTAATCTTTAACAACATTAAAACCTACATAGATAACATTAGTTCAATTAACTTAACTAAAAATCCAATATGTCATTCTAGGACAAAACATATAGAAGTTAAACACCACTTCATTAGGGAACATGTAACTAATGGAACTATACAACTAGAGTATGTTGAGTCCAAATCAAACCTAGCGGACATCTTCACCAAACCACTACCCGAAGCCGAATTTAGTTTATTAAGACGAAAGTTAGGTATGTGCGTAATAGAGTAGGATTTAAATTTTTCTATATATGTACTCTACTTTTGCTTCTTTTTATGAAATTAGCCTAAGTCTTACCTTAGAAATCATATACCTATAGATTTAAGGAGCCAACACATCTCACAACACATAGGACTAATGTGTTTGTGTACTTAGCCACGTAGACGGGCGTGAGATGTTAGGACCTTACTCCTGGTTCCAGACGTAGATTCTGTGCATCGACATGAACCATGGAGTATAATTATTTAAAATTAATCAACTCCTTCAAGACTTATTGATCATTCTATATCAATCAAGTCCAACCGGAGTTGTACATTTTAGATGAACATATTTTCAAGCTTATTATTATTTTAAAAAAAAATATATATTTATATTGGGAACTTGCTTGGACTTACAAACCTTAAAATATATTTACAAACTTTTTGAGTTAAGGCAAAAGGGGGAGAAAGTCACAAAAGTAAGGAAGAAAGTAAACAAAATTATTACCTTTTATATTAAGTAATTCCGTTTACTTAAGCAACTATTAAGGGGGAGTAAAAATTATTTTTCAAGAACTCACCTTGGTCAAGGGAGGTTACCTCAAAGGGAGAACTTGAAACAATAATATTTACTCATGCTTAATCTTTATGCTAGCTCATTCATACTTAATCATTATGCTAGCTCATTCATATTTAATCATTATGCTAGCTCATTCATATTTAATCTTTATGCTAGCTCATTCATATTTAATCTTTATGCTAGCTCATTCATGCTTAATCATTATGCTAGCTCATTCATATTTAATCTTTATGCTAGCTCATTCATGCTTAATCATTATGCTAGCTTCTTTGTTATGCTTAATTTTTCCTTAACTTTTGTGTCGGTTTGCCATGAATCAAAAGGGGAGATTGTTGTGTGGGCACCAAAGTCGAACCAGTATTTTGATTATGGCAAAAGGCTCAATAGTTAAGGGTATATTTGTTATCTTACGAGCTCAATTAAGTGCGAAATGCTAAAGTTGAGCGGAAGGTCTCGACACCCGGTGGGAACCGAGGTGGTCGAACGCGCCAGAGGACTTGAGGAAGCCGAGGTACTCGGGTGAAGACCGAGCGAGGCTACAAGGTAAGCTCGTGTGAAAGCGAAGCAAGGTCGTTAGCGTAGATCCGACCCAATACCTCCAATGGAAGGTCTAGGTCGAGATCGGATGGTTAGAACCATCGTACTTTATATTTTAAGCTAACTTGTATCAGTCAAAACCCTTTGACTACAGTCAACTCGCTAGTCAAGTTCGACCTCGAGAAGAGCTCGAATTTCAAGGGGTGAATTTGGACTTGACTCGTGTTTTGGTACAAAGGGTGATGTGGCATCAAGGTGGACATCCAAACCATCACCAAGCTTCCTTGTGGTGGACGCCCAAAATAAGGTGAGTTGGCACAAGATGGTTGGCTCCCATGATGTGGCACAAGTTGAATGGCTCCAACAAGTTGGCGCCCAAGGAGGTTGGAGGTGGCACAAGGTGGTTGGATGAAACACCTCATCCTCAAGTTGGCGCCCAAGGAGGTTGGAGGTGGCACAAGGTGGTTGGATGAAACACCTCATCCTCAAGTTGGCGCCCAAGGAGGTTGGAGGTGGCACAAGGTGGTTGGATGAAACACCTCATCCTTGAGTTGGCGCACAAGGAGGTTGGAGGTGGCACAAGGTGGTTGGATGAAACACCTCATCCTTGAGTTGGCGCAAAGGATGTGGATGAACAAGTCTTGGGGGATAAGAACCTCACCTTGGACACTACCTATGTCTAAATTCATAGATCAATATCCATAAATAGACATGTTCAAGCCAAGCAAATTACAAGAATTCAAGAGCTCTCAACACGCCGTCGTAACGCCGCTACTACTACTCACATTTGCTACGACGAAGTGCCGCCGACAACGAAAGCTACATCTTCTACTTATAAGAGTTGTCGGTATATTTATTTAAGTTCTACTTCTTTAAATTGTCTTTGTGCTTTAATCGTAACAAGGAAAGGGGGAGTGTCCCTTTGCCTTGATTTCTTTTTGTAATCGTTGCTCCTACCTCCAACGAGGAGGAGTGGTTTTAGTGAATTGCCCTCCGTACGTGATCAAGGATCACTAGGGCCGTGGATTAGCAATCGAAAGATTGTGAACCACGTAAAAATATCTTGTCTACTTTATATTTCCGCTGTGCACTCTCTACTTGCTTTTTACTTATTGCAAAAGTTTTTTAACGACATCGTATCGCTATTCACCCCCCCCCCTCTAGCGACACTTTCAATCCAACAATTGGTATCAGAGTCGTGGTCCATGTCAAGCCATGAACCTCGAACGAAGGAAGTTGAGCTCCCACGTCCGGATCAAGAGAACCAGACATCAGGAAGGAAGTCTAGTTGGGTCGGGGGGACCGAACAACCGCGGCGGAAGTCTGGTGGGTTGAAGATCGGACATCAAGCAGAGAAAATCCTTCGAGGAGGGATAGGCTTGAGGGGGGGCCCAACGTGGTCCTTCGTTTGAGGGGGGGATTGTTGGGAGTATGGGGAATACAATCAAAGTCCCACATTGGTAAGACATGGAAAAGATCATGTGCTTATAAGAAAAAAGATATCTCCATTGGCATGAGGCCTTTTGGGTAAAGCCCAAAAGGCCTCATGCCAATGGAGATATCTTTTTTCTTATAAGCACATGATCTTTTCCATGTCTTACCAATGTGGGACTTTGATTGTATTCCCCATACTCCCAACAGGTGTCCGAAGCTCAAGATCGGCCACCACAAGGCCACACACAGCCTGGTCGTGTGGAAACACACGGTCGTGTGGTGGCCTAGCATTTTGGTACGATTAGGTCTCTTTCCAAATTTCGTGAAGAGCCGACCTCATATCTATATAAAGAAAGCCAAGCCCAAACTCTAGGGAGAGGGCACGACGGTTGGGACAACACTCCGAAGCCCTAAAAAACTTCGAAAACTCGCAACGGGGAGGAAGGTAGTCATTCGAGATCTAAGTTCTGCACCTCAATGTCAGGAAGAAGAGCCTCAACGCATTGTAATCTATATTCTTTCCATACTTTATCTTATATATGAATTCAACAATGTCTTGTGATTCTTTTCTCGCATTCATGGAGTAGATTCTCTAATTCTAGGACTAGGGAGTAGTTTGTGTTGAGTTAGAACATGTTGGTTCAAATATCTTTTCATTCTTGAATCTATATTTGTAATTGGTGTTTGGTTTAGATCTATAGCTATTGTTTTGGTTTTCTAGTCACTGTGCTTAGCCGATATAAGGGGTGACAACCCTCATATCAAAGATTTAGGAGAATTTAAAGAGGAACCTAGGGGTTGTCCTCATCGCCGGTAATTGTGGGTAGAAGGATGCGATAGAGTAGGAAATGCGTCCCATTTTTAACTCGTCGCAGGGATCGATTCGGCATCCTCGTACCAACTATCCCATCCTAAAGTTAGGGGTTGACCTGGTATGGCAGAGGTAGCTTTCGATAGATGCGAAGGCTTATCGGAAGAGTGTATGATGTCCTTTCCACAAAACCGTAGCTAGAAACCTAGTCAAAACCCAATTGACAACGTGTTCTGTGACACACAAACGAAACCAAAATCCTAGAATCCATTCAAAGACTCGTAGCGTCCCTTCTCTTCCTCCATGTGACACCATACTAAAGTTAGGACCGCCGACAACCCTCTAAACCGCAACCATTAGAATCAATTTCCGAACAATAACGTCCACCGAATATATCGGTACTCAAAACTCCATCCCTGTTGGATCGATAAATCTTTATTACTTAACGACACCCGTGCACTTGTGGGCGTTGAGCGCGAGCGCACGCTTCGAGTCCTCGACGGTCTCCGTCGCGAGATTTGAGGTCGCGTTCACGTGCATCAATAGTTGTTATCACAAATAAGCCATAAAACACAGCGGAATACACCAACACATAATAAAAATACAAGAACTCAAATATATGTGTACCGGTACGACTTTGACACAACAAGAAAACATAGTCGAAACCAACATCCAAATCAAATCCATAGTAAAGGCCAAATACATACAACACAACCATACATTCAAAATGCGGAAACAACATAGGATAAAATCCCAAAACAAACAATCCAAACTAATACAACAATATGGAATAAAATTCATACACTCGGTGTGAGATGGGATGAGTTGGCAGAGCTCCGAGCACCCAAGGAATCTTCTACCTGTTATCTAGGCAACAAGAAAACTCAGGGTCTATGGTGGTGAGTATAAAACTTAGTGGTAATATGAAAGATAGTTCATGGACAACATATAACCAATGGAGATCAACAGGTATACATATGGAGATCTACAAGTATACATGTGGAGATCAACAGGTATACAGATGAAGATCAACAGGTATATATATGGAGATCTACAGGTATACATGTGGAGATCAACATATATACATATAGAGATCTACAAGTATATATGTGGAGATTAACAGGTATACATATAGAGATCTACAAGTATACATGTGGAGATCAACAGGTATACATGTGGAGATCAACAGGTATACAGATGGAGATCTACAGGTATACATGTGGAGATCAACAAATATACAGATAAAGATCAATAGGTATACATATGGAGATCAACAGGTATACATGTGGAGATCAACAAGTATACAGATGGAGATCAACATGTATACAGTCTTAAAGGTAATAATAAATAACCAATAGTATAACTATAATCAATGCATAAACAAACCAACTGATCAACTAAACATAACGTAAGGTATTGACATACCTGAAGATCTGCAACGATACAACCCATACAACCTGAACACATATACCACAATATAACACATACAACATAGAAGAACAATACTACACCTGTAATTAACACACTGTCATACGAAACATCCTATAAACAAATACATCAACGAACTTGGTTCATCCTATACAACAACATGATGTTGATCAAATACGTACAATAGTCCAACCCAACTCGTACACTATACTCCACACACAACAGTATAGAATATGCAAATAGTATGCAAAATGATGAACAAATATATGTAGCAAGCATAGCTCAAACAAATGCAACATCACAACAAGCATATATAGACTATATCTATATATATTGATTACACACACACACACACACACACACACACACATACACAGATATATATATATATATCAGTCCATGCCCATGCGCGATGCGCTCTCCTCTGTCGGATCGAATTCGCGATTGAGAAATGTACGGTGCATTTTCTTCCTCGCCTGTAGAATGGAAGCTCGAAATCGACCATTGATGCCCCTATTCCAATCGCGAATCAGTCGGATTCTAGCTGTGGTCCAATCGGATTCCGATCGGCACCGGATTCTGATCGGACGAAGGCCAAATTCGCAATCGAAAATGGTCTTGATTGCGGCCGCCAGTGGCCGCGACATTGGTGACCGAGTTGTGGCTAGATTCTGACCCCAATCCGTCCGGAATCCGATCATCATCTGATTCCGATCGAACCACAATTGAATTCTAGTCGGATTGGGGTATATATATATACGGCATCATACATAGCAATGCAAATGCATGGTCATGCCTGCACACCCCACTCGCTACCACAACCCTAGTGTGGCCTAGGTGGCACGACATGATAACTGTCCCAGCTCAACAACTACCACTACTCTCGAGTGGCCAAGTGAGCAGTATGAATAAGTAGCGATGAGCTAAATAGTTATAAGCTACACAATGGGGGTCCCTACTATTGGTCACTCCGACTATCACTACCCATGAGTGGTTGAGCACCGCACACAGGACAAATTGCACGCAACTCCAACTACCACCATCAATAGTGGTCGAGTGTGACACAACAGATGATATGCCCTCACACTAGCTGCTACTACCACGAGTAACCGTGGAGCTCAACCACAAGGGAGACCAAGTCTATAGCATGCATGTAAATGTAATGATGCACAACTCCACAAACATAAATCCACAACACACTCTCTATCTCACAAAAAGTCATACACAACTGGCAGTCAACCATGCTAGGACCTCCAGTTCGTAGCGACACACTATTGACCACCCACACAACCTTTCACAGATACACGACCCTTAACAGACACACAACGTAATAAAATATGATACGATAGTCAACTCCACAACTAAACATCACTCACCCCCAGTGATTTATCCTGATGACACAAATCAAGTCTACAACCGTACACAGCTACATACACATTATTAAGCATTTGTAGGTCCACATACCATAGTGTCTGTAATCCATATAATGATGAACGAAATATAAAGATAACAACAGAGCATCTCAAAGTTCAAAGACTAAGTATTAAGCAATGGAATAATAAAAGTGGAGTCAAGGTAATGATATCATCATCAACATAAAACTCATGCACCAAGATTAACCATCTACCTAACTAGGGTAGAAATTACCCACCTGATATGTAGAATACCAACTGTCTTCACGTCCGAGAGCTCTGCCTCAAATCAAAGTCTGGGTATATAACTCGTACTAACTCGAATGGTCGGATCAAATCCTACAATAGTGTAATCCCATACACTTCCTAATCCAAGTTCCCTATAATTAAGTTAAATCCATCACAACAACACATAATCCATAATCCAACTAAAAGCATACTTCCATTAGTTATTAATCAACAAACCAATAATAACTAGCTATAAATCTAGCATCACATCCATAATAATCCAAATCCGGACTTACCAAGCTTAGCCTCGCTTGCACAACTTCTTGATCCAAGGTTTAAAATATCACATCTACTCAACTACCAAAAATACTATATGTAAATCTACAATTAACACCATTATATCAATAATCAAAAACAATTATGATTGTTCTCCAACCATATCATTACTAGATCAAAGCTTACCTCTCCCCCTTCAATCGACCACAACTTATCAACAAGATAAATCCAATTCAATAACCCTAACACCTATAATCACAATATCCAAGCTTACATCCAACCTGCAAATTCTCAGATTCCCTTAATCTAAAGAAGTAGAACATTAACAGAGGTCTTTTACCACAAATTGAAGGTGAAGACTATATGGAATCCCACGGTAGATTCCCTGATCCAACCCCTCGAATCACCATAAGCTATTAGTACTGATGGTGGGGTTCTTCCCCATCGCAACCATATAAAAACCAAAACCAAAGGCACAATCGACTGCAATCGGAGGTGGATGGCAACGATAGTGGAGCTACAGTCGATCCACCTTCGGAGAATTTGATCCACCAAGAAACCAGGGGAAAGAGGGAATAAACCATGGCAGAAGGCTGCTACTTGTGGCGGAGAGGGCGGTAGGTGTGTTGTTGTCGAAATCGGAGGAAGAATGATGGCAGTGGACACAGAACTGGCTATGAGGTTGTTGATCTGTTGATTTACCTCCATGGTTGTTGAACAAATCACGGCGGTGAAGGCAAGTCGATGCATCAAGCAGTGGATGGGGCAACAGTGTCGCGTGAAGGTCGGCATCGTTTGCAATCGATGATGGCCATGGAGTAGCGACGTCGGACGTAGGGGCGATGGAGCTACAATTGCAATGGGTGGCGACACTTGCTGCTGTTGGATCGAAAGAAGGAACAAGCAGCGTGTGAAAGATCGGGAGAGAAGAAGAAGTCGCGAGGGTGGAGAAGAGCAAAACGGGGATTTGGGCGACGAGCAAAAACAAAATAATAGAAACAAACCTAGGTTTTAATAATTATATACCTTAGATTAATCAACTCAACTATCTCTTAAATTACGATTAAACAAAATAGGCTCTATCCCTATTAAATCTTTCCCCACAAAATGTCGTAGAAACTCCAATTATTTCCAGAAAATTTTCTAAAAATCTTGAAATTAATTCATAAAATAATTTCTTAACTAACAAGGAGTATTTATTATTATTTTATTTTTTCGATATCTTACACCGTAGCACATCCCGGCAGAAAAAATATGTATGTCATACCTACTACTGCCTGCCTTCTGCAGGATGGAGGTCTATCGGTCCTCCCAGTGCCTAAAGGTCGAAGCTTCGCTTCTCTCTTTGCCTTGGTCGCTTGTGCATGGCAATCCTATAATCGTCCCCGAATAAAAAAATTAATCCTTGACGAAGACAGATTACCCAAGCTACTGATCCATCATCGTCCTATTCGATTCGAGTGGTCACTTGAGAAAACTTATTTTTCAAGCAACCTAACTCTTTTCCTCGATTAGCCGCAGAATAGATGATGTACGAATCACCGGTTTTTGTGTTTATCTTCGGGGTCCATGATCATACAATTATAAACAACTACATAGAACAAAAGGAAACCAAAACAAGAATTATACCTCTTGTTTACCTCTTGATCTTCTATCGTATGACCTATCCTCTTATTGGACATTGTGTGGGTGATGATCTACCAAGAAACTAAGCCTCCTAGATCACATTATTCTCTTCCTTGCTCGCTCCGAACAAAGGGAAGAATGTCAAACACTTCTTCTCCTATCTAGAGCTGACCACCAAGCTACCAAACTTGGTTGTTGCCTCCGGCCAAGGAGAGGAAGAAAGAAGAAGTGGGCGTCGGCCAAGAGGGAATCTCTTGTTGCCGCCGGCCAAAAGAGAAGGGGAGGAAGAAGCGCCGACCAAGAGAGGAAGAAGAGAGGTTAAACCCTAATCCTCTTGCCGCCGGCCCTTGGACTTGGAAAAGAGGCGCCGCCTAAAGCAATGAGAAAGAAGAACCCTAATGCCTTGCTGCCCAAGCCTCTCCCTAAACCCTAGAATCCAAATTCTTTTTTTTTTTTTTTGCCGCCCAAGCCTCCTATACTTCTTATATAGATTTTTCCCAAGCCTCCTTTTAATCGTGTCCGTTGGATCTAGGCTTCATGAGAGTTTTAATAGGCTACGATAGGAACCATGAGGAGGAGTTAGATCTTGGCCACCTAATGGATCCGACCCACATAAAATCCGATCCATTAATGATAATCCATTCCACTAGAGGATTATCATTGATCTACCTCACCAACCCCCATAATTAAATATGGGCTCCATATATTAATTGTACAAATGTCTCCCCGTGTTTAAAATATCGAATGTCCGTTAATTAATTAATTTACTGACAATTAATTAATCAACATCTAACTCCATGAGTAGTACCACTCAACCTTATCATCATGTTGGACCAAGTCCACCTACAGGATTTACATGAAGAACCTTATGAGCTCCTCAAGGGAACATCATCATCCTAATATATAGGACACGGTTTTCTCCTATAATCAACGACACACCATGTAAATAATATTATTTCCCAACTTACCGAGCCTATCGATTTAAGTACATGTGCTCGTTATTATATCGGGATTAAGAGCATGTACACCATAATATTCAAGGTCTGATCCAATTATGTAGTCAGCAATAAATTGAATCACCTCTAAATCGGTCATATTCAATACACACAAAGTGTACTAGTGTAATTCTATGGTCAAGATAAACCAATACCAAATTACACTACAACCATGTCAATGGTTTGTCCAAAACCATCTTGGTTGTGAGCCTCTACTTATACTCTACAAGGAACTGATAACATGATCTTCTATGTGACACCACACACCATGTTATCTACAATGTAAAGTATTAGACAATATGCATAACTTTAAATGTGCAAACAATTATCATGTGATTCTTATTTCAAAATGAAGATGTTCATACAAAGGCTAGGCTTTCAGTATACATCCCAACAATCTCCCACTTATACTAAAAGACTATGCTGCCCTCAAACTATCATACATCTGATTCTCATTCCCTTCACATGCCTATCAAAAGCTCTCGCTGGAAGGGCCTTAGTGAAAGGATCTACCAGGTTATCCTCTGATGCAATCTTGGCGACAACAACTTCTCCTCGTTTTACGATCTCTCGTATCAAGTGGTACTTGCGCTCTATGTGTTTACTTGCCTTATGGGCTCGTGGTTCCTTCGAGTTTGCATTTGCACCACTGTTATCACAATAAATTGTGATAGTTCTGGGCAAATCAGAAATCACATCCAAGTCCATCAAGAAGTTCCTAAGCCATACAGCTACTTTGGCTGCCTCAGAGGCTGCCACATACTCAGCTTCCATGGTAGAGTTCGTCACGCATTTCTGCTTGACACTCCTCCATACAATGGCTCCACCTCCCAAAATAAACACAAAACCCAAGGTAGACTTACTATTATCCCTATCTGATTGGAAGTCAGAATCTGTGTAACCCAGAGGGAGTAATTGATCTGCCTGGTATACCAACATATAATCCTTAGTCCTTCTATGGTACTTTAATATATGTTTTACCACAATCAAATATCCTTATCCAGAATTACTCTGATATCTGCTAACCATGCCCATGGCAAAGTAGATATCCGGCATCGTACACAACATAGCATTCATGAGGTTTCCTACTGTCAAAGAATAAGGAACCGCCTTCATCTCCTCTATCTCCTTTGATGTTCTAGGACACATCTCTTTAGATAAAGGTACTCCATGCCTAAAAGGTAGAAAACCTTTCTTGGAGTTCTGCAAGCTAAAACGAGCCAGAATAGTGTCTACGTATGAAGCTTGAGATAAGCACAACATCCTTTTCCTGCAATCCCTTATAACCTAGATCCCAAGGATGTGTCCCACTTCTCCCAAGTCCTTAATATCAAATTGTTTGGACAACCATACCCTTATGTCTGATAACACTTTGACATTATTGTCAATTAGCAAAATGTCATTTACGTATAGTACAAGAAATACCACTACGTTTCTGTCACATCTCTTGTATACACAAGACTCATCCGGACTTTGAATAAATCCATAAGACTAGATTACCTCATCAAAGTGGATGTTCCAAGATCTAGAAGCTTGCTTCAATCCATAAATGAACCGATTAAGCTTGCACACAAGATGCTCTTTGCCCTTTACAATGAATCCCTCTGGTTGCACCATATAGATGTTTTCCTCAAGACTTCCATTAAGGAAAGTTGTCTTGACATCCATCTGCAAAACATCATAATTCATATGAGAAGCAATAGATAAGAGAATCTGGATAGACTTAAGCATGGCTACCGGCGAAAAGGTCTCCTCATAATCGATACCCTCTTTTTGAGTATACCCTTTCGCAACAAGCCTTGCTTTAAAGGTCTCAACCATCCCGTCTAATCCTCTCTTTCTTTTGTAGATCCACTTGCATCCATTGGCTTTTACACTATTGGGTGGTTCTACTACCTCCCAGACCTGATTTGAATCCATAGATTCTATCTTAGAATTCATCGTCCTTTGCCAAGATATCGCATCTTTATCTTGGATTGTCTCGTCATATGTACAGGGATCAGGTTCATACTCTCCAGGGACCAAATCAGAAGATTCTCCCAAGAACATGAATCTATCAAGTTGTCTAACAACCCTCCAACTACGATGAGGTATCACCTGTGTATCCTCTGTGATACGTGGTGCAGTCACTTGTGGTATGTCCTCTTGTACCGTTAGTACTGAAGTAGTGACTTCCCCTCTCAATTTTTTCAGAACAATCTTACTCAAGGGCTTGTGATTCATCACATAGTCTTCCTCTAAAAATCGGGCATTCATGCTAACGATCACCCTCTGATCTCTAGGACTATAGAACAAACTACCTTTCGTCCCTCTAGGATAGCCTATGAACAAGCGCACTTCTGTACGAGGTTCCAACTAACCAGCATCTGCCTTCAGCACATGTGCTGGACTCTCCTAAATCCGAATATGTCTCAGACTAGGCTTTCACCCAGTCCACAATTCTGTGAGAGTAGAAGGCACTGATTTAGATAGTACCAAGTTCAGAATATACACTGCCGTATCCCGAGCATACCCCCAGAACGAATCTAGTAACTCAGAATAACTCATCATCGATCTAACCATCTCCATATTCCTTCGCTCTGCTACACCATTCTGCTGGGGTGTGCCAGGTGCAGACAATTGGGATTACCCAAGCTATCGATCGATCATCGTGATATTCGATTCGAGTGGTCACTTGAGCAAATTTTTTGTTCAAGCAACCTAACTATTTTCCTCGATCAGCCGCGGAATAGATGATGTACGAATCGCCGATTTTTGTGTTTATCTTCGGGGTCCATGATCATACAATTATAAACAACTACATAGAACAAAAGGAAACCAAAACAAGAATTATACCTCTTGTTTACCTCTTGATATTTTATCGTATGACCTATGCCCTTCTTGGACGTCGTGTGGGCGACGATCTACCAAGAAACGAAGCCTCCTTGATCACGTTCTTCCCTTCCTTGCTCGCTCCGAACAAAGGGAAGAATGCCAAACACTTCTTCTCCTATCTAGAGCCGACCACCAAGCCACCAAACTTGGTTGTTGTCGCCGGCCAAGGAGAGGAAGAAAGAAGATTGGGCGTCGGCCAAGAGGGAAGCTCTTGTTGCCGCTGACCAAAAGAGAAGGGGAGGAAGAAGCACCAGCCAAGAGAGGAAGAAGAGAGGCTAAACCCTAATCCTCTTGCCGCTGGCCCTTGGACTTGGAAAAGAGGCGTTGCCCAAAGCAATGAGGAAGAAGGACCCTAATGCCTTGCCACCCAAGCCTCTCTCTAAACCCTAGAATCCAAATTCTTTTTTTTTTGCCGCCCAAGCCTCCTTTTAATCGTGTCCGTTGGATCTGGGCTTCATGAAGGTTTTAATAGGCTACGATAGGGACCATGAGGAGGAGTTGGATCTTGGCCACCTAATGGATCCGACCGACATAAAATCCGATCCATTAATGATAATTCATTCCACTAGAGGATTATCATTGACCTACCTCACCAACCCCCATAATTAAATATGGGCTCCATATATTAATTGTAAAAATATCTCCCCGTGTTTAAGATATCGAATGTCCATTAATTAATTAATTTATTGACAATTAATTAATCAACATCTAACTCCATGAGTAGTACCACTCAACCTTATCATCATGTTGGACCAAGTCCACCTACAGGATTTATATGATGAACCTTATGAGCTCCTCAAGGGGACATCATCATCCTAATATATAGGACACAGTTTCCTCCTATAATCAACGACACACCATATAAATAATATTATTTCCCAACTTACCGAGCCTATCGATTTATCTCATAAATCTCGCCCATTGGTAAATCAAAGAAATAAATATTAAGTACATGTGCCCATTATTATATCGGGATTAAGAGCATGTACACCATAATATTCGAGGTCTGATCCAATTATGTAGTCAACAATAAATTGAATCACCTCTAAATCGGTCATACTCAATACACACAAAATGTACTAGTGTAATTCTATGGTCAAGATAAATCAATACCAAATTACACCACAATCATGCCAATGGTTTGTCCAAAACCATCTTGGTTGTGAGCCTCTACAAGGAACTGATAACATGATCTTCTATGTGACACCACACACCATGTTATCTATAATGTAAAAAATTAGATAATATGCATAACTTTAAATATGCAAACAATGATAATGTGATTCTTATTTCAAAATGAAAATGTTCATACAAAGGCTAGGCTTTCAGTATACATCCCAATAATCTCCCACTTATACTAAAAGACTATGCTGCCCTCAAACTGCCATACATCTTATTCTCATTCCCTCCACATGCCTATTAAAAGCTCTCGCTGGAAGGGTCTTAGTGAAAGGATCTACTAGGTTATCCTCTGATGCAATCTTGGCAACAACAACTTCTCCTCGCTTTACGATCTCTCGTATCAGGTGGTACTTGCACTCTATGTGTTTACTTGCCTTATGGGCTCGTGGTTCCTTCGAGTTTGCAACTGCACCGCTGTTATCACAATAAATTGTGATAGTTCTGGACAAACCAAGAATCACATTCAAGTCCATCAAGAAGTTCCTAAGCCATACAGCTTCTTTGGCTGCCTCAGAGGCTGCCACATATTCAGCTTATATGGTAGAGTTCACCACGTATTTCTTCTTGACACTCCTCCATACAATGGCTCCACCTCCCAAAATAAACACAAAACCCGAGGTAGACTTACTATTATCCCTATCTGATTGGAAGTCAGAATCTGTGTAACCCACAAGGAGTAATTGATCTGCCTGGTATACCAGCATATAATCCCTAGTCCTTCTATGGTACTTCAATATATGTTTTACCGTAGTCCAATGTCCCTGTCCAGAATTACTCTGATATCTGCTAACCATGCCCACGGTAAAGTAAATATCCGACATCGTACACAAATCATTCATGGGCTTCCTACTACCGAAGCATAAGGAACCGCCTTCATCTCCTCTATCTCCTTTGATGTTCTAGGACACATCTCTTTAGATAAAGGTACTTCATGCCTAAAAGGTAGAAAACCTTTCTTGGAGTTCTGCATGCTAAAACGAGCCAGAATAGTGTCTACGTATGAAGCTTGAGATAAGCACAACATGCAAATACGTAGACTTAGGCATAGCTACCGGCGAAAAGGTCTCCTCATAATCGATACCCTCTTTCTGAGTATACCCTTTCGCAACAAGCCTTGCTTTGAAGGTCTCAACCTTCCTGTCTGATTCTCTCTTTCTTTTGTAGATCCACTTGCATCCAATGGCTTTTACACCATTAGGTGGTTCTACTACCTCCCAGACCTGATTTGAATCCATAGATTTTATCTCAGAATTCATCGCCCTTTGCCAAGATTCCGCATCTTTATCTTGGATTGCCTCGTCATATGTCCAGGGATCAGGTTCATGCTCACCAGGGACCAAATTAGAAGATTCTCCCAAGAACATGAATCTATCAGGTTGTCTAACAACCCTCCCACTACGACGAGGTATCACCTGTGTATCCTCTGTGATACGTGATGCAGTCACTTATGGTATGTCCTCTTGTACCGTTGGTACTGAAATAGTGAATTCCCCTCTCAATTCCTTCAGAACAATCTTACTCATGGGCTTGTGGTTCATCACATAGTCTTCCTCTAAAAATCGGGCATTCGTGCTAACGATCACCCTCTGATCTCTAGGACTATAGAACAAATCACCTTTTGTCCCTCTAGGATAGTCTATGAATAAGCGCACTTCTGTACGAGTTTCCAACTTACCAGCATCTGCCTTCAGCACATGTGCTGGACTCCCCCAAATCCGAATATGTCTCAGACTAGGCTTTCACTTAGTCCACAATTCTGTGAGAGTAGAAGGCACTGATTTAGATAGTACCAAGTTCAGAATATACATTGTCGTATCTAGAGCATACCCCCAGAACGAATCTGGTAACTCAGAATAACTCATCATCGATCTAACCATCTCCATAAGAGTCCTTTTCCTATGTTCCGCTAAATCATTCTACTGGTGTGTGCCAGGTGCAGACAATTGGGATTGAATCCCAGCCTCTGATAAGTAATTCCTAAACTCTCCCAAGAGGTACTCACCACCACGATCAGATCGTAGTGTTTTGATAGTTTTACCTTGACGTTTCTCCACATCAGCCTTGAATTCTTTGAACCTATCAAAGCATTCAGACTTGCGGCGCATCAAGTAAATGTATCCATATCTTGAATAATCGTCTATAAAAGAGATGAAATATTCAAAACCACCTCTAGCCTGGATAGACATAGAACCACACAAATCAGAATGAACCAATTCTAACACATCTTTGGCTCTATACCCCTTGGCCTTAAAAGGCCTCTTGGTCATTTTACCTTCCAAGCAAGATTCGTAGGTTGGGAAATCTTCCACCACCAATGAACCCAAAGGTCCATCAGTTATCAACCTTTGAATTCTACTCAGGTTAATATAACCTAACCTTAGATGCCAAAGATACGTTTGGTTCATTTTCGAAGGTTCTTTTCTCTTATTAGATTTAGAAGATGAGTTATTTATTTCTATTTGCATCGTGGGAGCTTTTGGTTCAATTGTATATAAATTACCTACCAACGCACCAAAACATATAATCTCCCTTTTCCTTTTTATAACAACTCTGTCATTAAAAGAAATAGAATATCCATCCAAAAATAATTTAGAAACTGAAATTAAATTCTTTCTAAATGAAGGTACATAAAGGCAATTTCTCAGAACCAAAGTTTTATTCCTATCAAAAGATAAATAAATATCTCCCACTGTAATAGCTGCCACCTTCGTAGCATTACCCATGTAGACGATAATCTCTCCCTCAGCTAGTCATTTGGTTTCCTGGAACCCCTGCAAAGAATTACAGACATGATTAGTGGCTCCTGTATCTACACACCATGTACCAGTGTATAACACCGCTAAACATGTTTCAATGACTAAACCAAAAGATATACCTTTGTTATGCTTCCGGTTGGGGCAGTCCGCCTTCCAATGTCTAGTCTGCTTGCAAGTGAAGCACTTGCCTTTCGGCTTCTTCACTCCTCCCTGAGATCCTCCCACCACCTTTGCTGTGCCTTTGTTTCTTCTTCTTCATGCCTTTCGGCTTAGAAGTAGAAACCTTCTGGGCAACCAAAACTTGAGAACTTTGACGAAAAGGTCCCTCTGCCGCCTAGAGTTTTGTCAGAAGCTCCGCCAACCAATACAACCTCTTATTCATGTTGTAATTAAGATGAAACTGCTCAAAACTCTTAGGTAGACATTGGAGAATGATATCGACCTGGGTCTCCCCATCGATCTCAGCTCCAAGGACTTCCAGCTCATTCAAATGAGCCATCATCTTGAGAACATGATCCCTCACAGGTGTTCCCTCAACCATGGTGGTCGTCATCAAGTTCTTCATGGCTTCCTGCCTAGCAACCCGATTCTGGTGTCCGAAAAGTTCCTTGAGATTGAGCATCATGTCATAAGCAGTAGTCATGGCCTGATGCTGATATTGCAATACATTTGACATAAAAGCCAAAATGTAACACCGCGCCATATCATCAGCCTTGATCCACTTCTTATAACTCTCTTTCTCCTTTTCACCTGAATCATCCGCAGGCTTAGGAGGACACTCTTCAAGAAGTACATACTTGTACTCCTCAACAGTCAAGACTATATCCAGATTCCTTTTCCAATCCACATAGTTAGGTCCAGTAAGTTTATTTTCCTTTAGTATCACAGTAAGTGGGTTGAAAGTCATTTTGAAAGACCTAAGAATCACATAAATCAAAACATTAGATTTCAAAAATTTATTGATTCCTCAAACAATAAAATTTTAAAATAAACCAACACCTCAAAACACCGAGAATATCGTATACCACGATAGTGTGGACGTATATGAATTCTACATTTGTAAGAGGAAGTTTTACGCATTAATTTTATTATCCTGTCAACCTTACTTTTTGACAAATAAAATTAATAGTTGGTTCCTCTTCAGCCCTACAAATAAAAGCAGTGACTCCGATGGGGAAGATACTCTTATTTGCATCTAAGTGTTTACCATTACCCGATACTAAGGTAATTATCTCGGATTATGTGTCTTCCGATGGAGAAGTACACACGCTCCTAAATAATTTCCTATAACCATATTTGACATTGTGATCCACCAAACAAACTCATCAGATATGAAGGAAGGCACTCAGAGCCAACGCGTAAGTTTGTTCGCATCATATGTCAAATTGTAATGGAGGCCGCGGGAATTAAAAAAAAATATATCCCTCTCCCACTTAGTAATTTAAAATTGAGGAATTTGAACTAAGCAACCACAACAAGCACATAAATCAAAAGCAATAAATATGAAAAATAAATTTCCAACTATTATGACTTTTGTTCTCCAATATGCCTCCAGTGGTGTTGCCTCCTCGTCCGCTCCTCCATACACCATGTGCAATCCATCCGGAGATCTGAGCCGAGATAAATTATTTTAATTTACATCCATCGATCCTATACTCCACAAAGGAGTGTACATGAAGTCTAGATCGAAAGTAAACTAAAATAAAAGAGTGGCTAAACAATGTCGTACTTAATTACAAAAATCAAATACTAGCCTCGTCAAACTCGAGGATTCAAATATTATTATGATTACACACATACAATCACATACACACACATATGGCCATAATAGTTGTATCTTATACCTACAACCAAAAAGTTAGCCTACGCACATTCTAATATTATCCGGCACACATAATATATGATAAGTGCATAAAATTAGCTGAATCCTAAACACACAAAACCGAAAATCGTGGCTCTGATACCAATTGAAGGTTAAAGCTTCGCTTCTCTCTTTGCCTCAGTCGCTTGTGCATGGCGATCCTATAATCGTCCCTGGATTAAAAAAATTAATCCTTGACGAAGACGGATTGCCCAAGCTACCGATCGATCATCGTGCTATTCGATTCGAATGGTTGCTTGAGCAAACTTATTGTTCAAGCAACCTAACTATTTTCCTCGATCAGCCACGGAATAGATGATGTACGAATCGCTGGTTTTTGTATTTATCTTCGGGGTCCATGATCATACAATTATAAACAACTACATAGAACAAAAGGAAACCAAAACAAGAATTATACCTCTTGTTTACCTCTTGATCTTCTATCGTATGACCTATCCTCTTCTTGGACATCGTGTGGACGACGATCTACCAAGAAACGAAGCCTCCTAGATCACGTTCTTCTCTTCCTTGCTCGCTCCGAACAAAGGGAAGAATGCTAAACACTTCTTCTCCTATCTAGAGCTGACCACCTGATCACTACCATTTTATTGCATTATTTTGGTCCTTAATATCACTGTTTTTATCCTCTCTAATGATTTATTATTGATTATTTGCATGTTTTATGAGTTTGGATTCATTTTGGACCTTTTTGTAAATTCTCCTATATTTTGGATTTATTTGCGAATTTTATCTTTATTTGTAGGAGATCGAGATGAGCCACTGGACTAGACTAAAGTTAGATCAAATATGGCTTTATTTGGGATCATAATGGGCAATTCAAGTTCACTTAATCTGAGCTCTTCATTCAGATCAAAGGCAAATTAAATCAAGGGTTCAGATCTGAGCACTATGGACCATCCGAGGAAAGCGATTGATTCTGAGTCATCCATCTGGATCTGGAGCGATCAAGCCCATACATTAAGATCTACATGTCTTGATCGTTCATCCGGACTGTTGGATCGTGATTATTCCTTCAGATGGATCAGATCCGTCCATTTCAAATCATACTGATTTCAGTCGTTGGATGGAGCAGCTTAATTAAGCAATTAATGGATCCATCAAACCCTAGCTTAATTGGACGGCTTGGATTAAAGGAGATCAGATCGAACGGCTCAGAAAAATCATTTAATCATCCTCCCCACGCTCGCACAGAAGCATCACCGAATCGCGGACGCCGCCGGGTTCCTTCCTCCACCTCATCCGTGCGACACCGCCGGCCATCCACTTTCTCCGCCATCACCTCCTCTAACGCCGACAGCCATATCTTCTTCATCCACAGACGGTGAGCCGACACCATTTTTCCTCCTCGTGAGCGACGGCGGCGAGCAGAGCTTCCTCCACGCGAGCAGCGGCGGATGCTTTCTCCTCCACACGGCGGCAGTAGGTCCGCGATCTCCTTCTGGCGGCCCTTCCTTCCATCCATTCCACGGTGACCTCCATCCAAGCGGCTGCCGATGAGATACTGGGATTCCGGCCAGCTCGTCGACAACGCGTAGAGGAGGAGATTTCGGTCTTTGCACAGGCGATAACTTCCTCCGCCAACTGCCGGAGCTGAGAGCCGCAGCTGGATGAGATTTCGGAAGGTTTGGTGATTGCTACTGTCGGGATCCCACAACATCTGTTTCCAGCTCACGACAGTGATCTCCATCTCCAATTTTTGGCGGCAGCACTTCATTTCATCGTGGGCGAAGAGTTTCAGCTTTTACTCTGGTTACATCCTCTCCATGCAGTTCCGGAGTTTCGTTGTAGTATAGTAGTGAGTATACTCGGTTACAACCAAGAGACTCGGGTTCGGTCTCCGACGGCGGAACTACGGGTTGCTCCACCTTCATAGAGTCATCCATAGACTGTCAGGTTCCGATGTCGTTGTAGTATAGTGGTGAGTATACTCGACTTCCGAGAGACCCGGGTTCGGATCCCGGCAACTACACCAGGCTTCGGCAGTTCCGCACCATCCACCGAAGAAAAAGGCTCGCTTCATCCATCATTTCAGCACTTGTCGGAGGATTTTCTACAAGGATCCAGCCATATCATCCACCGGAGGAGTTGTTCGGATTGTCGTCACCGTTGTGGAGATCAGTGGTTATATTTGGATTTTGATTCATTGATTTGGATGTTTATCTTGTTTTATTGCATTGTTTGTTTACTTTATGTTACGTTTGGATTCACGAATTGAACTTATCAAAACCCCCCAAAATTGTTGTTGTAGTTGACTTGTAGTTAGTTTGTAGTTTAACTGTAGTCTAATTTGTAGTTAGTTTGTAGTTGTCTTGTAGTTTACATTGTAGCTATTTCGTAGTTTGACTTAGAGTAATTAGTAGTTTCATTTGGTAGTTTAGTTGTAGTTTAATTATGATGCTTAGCTTAATTAATTGTTAGTTTGATTACTTATCGGTTTGTGTTAATTTCATTAGTTAGATGTGTTTAATAGTAAGTTAGATTTATTTCATGTTTTCCTTTATACACATGTTAGTTTGCATTTGACTTGTTGTTTAATTTCCTGCACTGTCTTTATGTTTTCGAATGCTTTCCTTTGCATGTTTAGTTTAGATCTTCTTTAATTTCATTGTCATCTTAGTTAGTTAGATTAATGCTTTAATTACCTGCATTGTCTTTCATTCAGTAGGATTAGTCTTGTAAATTCCTAACCCCCATTCAGTAGGATTAGCAATAATTAGAAATCCTAAGTTTACTATTCTGTCGATTATACTCATTGGAAAACGATCCGGGTCATCCACTATGCTATATTAGTGTAGTTAGGGGGTTCGGTAATTAATTTGAAACGGTACCACACGACACAAATCACCACTATCAAATTTTGGCGCCGTTGCCGGGGAGTGTAATGATGCTTAGTAAACTTAGGATTATTTTCTCATTTTAAAAAAAAAATATTAGGACTTCATTCTTTCATTTTCTGTGTATCCATGTATTTTGTAATGTCTACTTCCTGTGTCTTTTGATTTGTCTATTGGTGTTTCAGGAAAGACCAGGAATTATCTTTTCTGAGAAGCATGGGTCCTTATTATCAGCAATCGGATCAAAATGACAGCTAGATCAAATTGCAACATCCATCAGTCAGACATTAGCACAAGAGTTCATTCAGCCTCCGTCAGAGTCCATTTCTTTAGATATCGACGTGTTTAGGGAGATGGATCGTGGATTTTTCTTACTCCACAGGACTCCTATGAACCATTGTGCTGTGATTTGCTTTCGGATATTGATGGATGTGTATTCATTGATGAAGCTGTTGTGGTGTCAGATGTTGAGGTTGATGACACGGCAGTGGTGGATAGCTGGACAGCTCCAGACTGGACACTCCCACCTGAGATAGAGTCTCCAAGAATGTTGCTGATGAAGCCTCTAAAAAAAAAATACAGTAATCCAGCCCCAAGGTTGGATACTTTTTCTGATCACCTACGACCACCAGAGAGTACATATGATGAGGCGATGATCATTTCGGAGGGAGCGGCATGGAACTATCCTAATCACATCAACAGAGCACTCACCTCCATTAGATCCATCTCACTCTCAGTCTGGATATTCTTACTGAACCGCCTCCAACTGTCAGGACCTCAGGAGAGTTTGTTCTATCTCATCTACTTTTCTTTTCATTGTATATACCCTTCTTTCACTTCATTTTACTTTATTTGGTTTTGTTTTAGTTGTTATGTTTTGTTTGTTGAGTTTTTATTTTGTCGGTGCTTTCAAATAAATTTCCTATGTATTCTTTTATATCATCTTAGAAGTCGTGAAAGCTAGTTAAATTTGATTGTCAAGTTTTGGGGATTTATTGTCATGAATGGATTATTTGATTGCATATGGTTACTCCGTGGTGATGGATTCTATGTTGATAGATTAAGATGATTTTTTTTTCATTCCTAGTGAGGATTGTGCCTGTTTTTATTGCTTGTGTGTGGTGCACTTGTGGTTATTGTAACTCTAGAACTTGCTTTGATTCTTTTGAGACCACACAACTATAGGTTTACATGATTACTATGAAGGCATTCTCACATGTTTTCCCTTCACTACTTTTGTTGCCACATGCTACTTAAATAATTTCCTTATCATACGTCATGTCATGTTCATTATTCATTCTATTGTCTTTCTATCCCTGCATTTTCATCATGTCATTTTTTTTCTCCATTTCTATTCTTGGATGTGGAATATTGGATGTTTCATGATGAGTTTTTGCTCGGGACAGACAAAAGTTTAAGTGTGGGGGAGAGAGTAGCTCAGGAGAATTTAGTGGAAGCAGAGGCGAGTTGTGCTTGATCACCATGAGCTAGCCATGCTCTTTATTTTTTTAGCTAAGCTTGATGTTGGAGCATAAGGAAGTGCACTACATGTTAAAAAAAAAAAAGTGAAAAAAAAAAATTTGAAAAAAAAAGTTAAAAAAAATAAATAAATTGGGCACCCATGAAAGAAAAAATTGTGAAAATTTTGACATGTTGTGTCATTCATTTTTATTTATGTGTGATAGTATTTTTGTTAATGACATCCCTTGTTACAGTTATTGAGAGATTTATTGTATATCATGAGTAGTTTTGTATTGAAGAATGTGATAAGGGTTGTTTACATGTTTATTGGGTTGGATGAAAATTTTTAGGGCATTACTTTTTTTCTACTCATCTATGTAGCATTCCAGTATTTCCATATCTTCTGATATTTCTTTAGCTATTTCATTTCTTATCTTTCTTTCCTTTCACACATATTGTCATTTCCCTTGCATTCATGTCTCCCTTATATTCCTAATAAGCCTTCAGTGATTGTGTATTCTTATGTGTATATAGTGGTGAAGGTAGAAGAAAAGCAAGCATATGGTAATGCATAAACCATAAGTAGCTTGAGTGAACTCCACTATTATATGCTTATGAGAGCGAGAGAAGTCACCACTTACCTTGTGAGGCTTAGTCATTTATAGTCTATTTAGGATGGATTGAAGTCACCATGTTTGTTAACCGGTGTAAGATTTAAGTCCATAATTGCTTGAGTCTTTAAGATTTGACAATCCTAGGTAACTTTCTTTCATGATCTTCTATATATGCTTGGGAATTGCTAGGGAAATATACCTTCAGTTTACTTTTAATTTTCTTTGCTTGCTCGGGATGCGCAAGAATAAGTGTGGGGGAATTGATCACTACCATTTTATTGTATTATTTTGGTCCTTAATATCACTGTTTTTATCCTCTCTAATGATTTATTATTGATTATTTGCATGTTTTATGAGTTTGGATTCATTTTGGACCTTTTTGTAAATTCTCCTATATTTTGGACTTATTTGCGAATTTTATCTTTATTTGTAGGAGATCGAGATGAGCCACTGGACTAGACTAAAGTTAGATCAAATATAGCTTTATCTGGGATCATAATGGGCAATTCAAGTTCACTTAATCTGAGCTCTTCATTCAGATCAAAGGCAAATTAAATCAAGGGTTCAGATCTGAGCATTATGGACCATCCGAGGAAAGCGATTGATTCTGAACCATCCATCTGGATCTAGAGCGATCAGGCCCATACATTAAGATCTACATGTCTTGGCTGTTCATCCGGACCGTTGGATCATGATTATTCCTTCAGATGGATCAGATCCGTCCATTTTAAATCATACTGATTTCAGTCGTTGGATGGAGCAGCTTAATTAAGCAATTAATGGATCCATCAAACCCTAGCTTAATTGGACGGCTTGGATTAAAGGAGCTCAGATCGAAGGGCTCAGAAAAATCATTTAATCATCCTCTCCACGCTCGCACAGAAGCATCACCAAATCGCGGATGCCGCCGGGTTCCTTCCTCCACCTCATCTGCGCGACACCGCCGGCCATCCACTTTCTCCGCTAAGGCCGGCGGTGATCTCCTCCATCACCTCCTCTAACGTCGGCAGCCACATCTTCTTCATCCACAGACGGTGAGCCGGCACCATTTTTCCTCCTCGCGAGCGACGGCGGCGAGCAGAGCTTCCTCCACGCGAGCGGCGGCGGACGCTTTCTCCTCCACACGGCGGCGGCAGGTCCGCAATCTCCTTCCGGCGGCCCTTCCTTCCATCCATTCCGGTGGTGACCTCCATCCAAGCGGCTGCCGATGAGATGCTGGGATTCCAGCCTCGGCAGCGTGAGGAGGAGATTAAGACTTTGCCGGCGATAGCTTCCTCCGCTATCGAGAGAGCCGCAGCTGGACGAGATTTTGGAAGGTTGGTGATTGCTACTGTCAGGATCCTGCAGCATCTGTTTCCAGCTCACGGCAGTGATCTCCATCTCCAATTTTCGGTGGCAGCACTTCATTTCATCGTCGGCGAAGAGTTTCAGCTTTTACTCCGGTTCCATCCTCTCCATGCAGTTCCGGAGTTCCATTGTAGTATAGTGGTGAGTATACTCGGTTACAACCGAGAGACTCAGGTTCGATCCCCGATAGCGAAACTACGGGCTGCTCCACCTTCACAGAGTCATCCATAGACTGTCAGGTTCCGGTGTCATTGTAGTATAGTGGTGAGTATACTCGGCTTCCAAGAGACCCGGGTTCGAATCTCGGCAACTACACCAAGCTTCGGCAGTTCCGCACCATCCACCAGAGAAAAAGGCTCGCTTCATCCATCATTTCAGCACTTGTCGGAGGATTTCCGACAAGGATCCAGCCATATCATCCACCGGAGGAGTTGTTCGGATTGTCATCACCGTTGTGGAGATCGGTGGTTATATTTGGATTTTGATTCATTGATTTGGATGTTTATCTTGTTTTATTGCATTGTTTGTTTACTTTACGTTACGTTTGGATTCACGAATTGAACTTATCAAAACCCCCCAAAATTGTTGTTGTAGTTGACTTGTAGTTAGTTTGTAGTTTAACTGTAGTCTAATTTGTAGTTAGTTTGTAGTTGTCTTGTAGTTTACATTGTAGCTATTTCGTAGTTTGACTTAGAGTAATTAGTAGTTTCATTTGGTAGTTTAGTTGTAGTTTAATTATGATGCTTAGCTTAATTAATTGTTAGTTTGATTACTTATCGGTTTGTGTTAATTTCATTAGTTAGATGTGTTTAATAGTAGGTTAGATTTATTTCATGTTTTTCTTTATACACATGTTAGTTTGCATTTGACTTGTTGTTCAATTTCCTGCACTGTCTTTATGTTTTCGAATGCTTTCCTTTGCATGTTTAGTTTAGATCTTCTTTAATTTCATTGTCATCTTAGTTAGTTAGATTAATGCTTTAATTACCTGCATTGTCTTTCATTCAGTAGGATTAGTCTTGTAAATTCCTAACCCCCATTCAGTAGGATTAGCAATAATTAGAAATCCTAAGTTTACTATTCTGTCGATTATACTCGTTGGGAAATGATCCCGGTCATCCACTATGCTATATTAGTGTAGTTAGGGGGTTCGGTAATTAATTTGAAATGGTACCACACCACACAAATCACCGCTATCACCACCAAGCCACCAAACTTGGTTGTTGTCGCCGGCCAAGGAGAGGAAGAAAGAAGAAGTGGGCACTAGCCAAGAGGGAAGCTCTTGTTGTCGTCGGCCAAAAGAGAAGGGGAGGAAGAAGCGCCGGCCAAGAGAGGAAGAAGAGAGGCTAAACCCTAATCCTCTTACCACCGACCCTTGGACTTGGAAAAGAGGCGCCGCCCAAAGCAATGAGGAAGAAGAACCCTAATGCCTTGCTGCCCAAGCCTCTCCCTAAACCCTAGAATCAAAATTCTTTTTTTTTACCGCCCAAGCCTCCTATACTCCTTATATAGATTTTGCCCAAGCCTCCTTTTAATCGTGTCCGTTGGATCTAGGCTTCATGAGGGTTTTAATAGACTACGATAGGGACCATGAGGAGGAGTTGGATCTTGGCCACCTAATGGATCCGACCCACCTAAAATCTGATTCATTAATGATAATCCATTCCACTAGAGGATTATCATTGATCTACCTCACCAACCCCCAAAATTAAATATGGGCTCCATATATTATTTGTACAAATGTCTCCGTGTGTTTAAGATATCGAATGTCCCTTAATTAATTAATTTACTGATAATTAATTAATCAACATCTAACTCCAGGAGTAGTACCACTCAACCTTATCATCATGTTGGACCAAGTCCACCTACAGGATTTACATGATGAACCTTATGTGCTCCTCAAGGGAACATCATCATCCTAATACATAGGACACGGTTTCCTCCTATAATCAATGGCACACCATGTAAGTAATATTATTTCCCAACTTACTGAGCCTATCGATTTATCCCATAAATCTCTCCCATTGGTAAATCAAAGAAATAAATATTAAGTACATGTACTCGTTATTATATTGGGATTAAGAGCATGTGCACTATAAAATACGAAGTCTGATCCAATTATATAGTCAGCAATAAATTGAATCACCTCTAAATCGGTCCTATTCAATACACACAAAGTGTACTAATGTAATTCTATGGTCAAGATAAATCAATACCAAATTACACTACAACTATGCCAATGGTTTGTCCAAAACCATTTTGATTGTGAGCCTCTACTTATACTCTATAAGGAATTGATAACATGATCTTCTATGCGACACCACACACCATGCTATCTACAATGTAAAGTATTAGACAATATGCATAACTTTAAATATGCAAACAATGATCATGTGATTCTTATTTTAAAATGAAGATGTTCATACAAAGGCTAGGCTTTCAGTATACATCCCAACAGTGCCATGTACCTCGTGGTGCGCAAGCGACCTGCACCACGGGGCGCCACTAGCCTCCCATGGAGGTTCTCCAGTCTACTCAATGCCAAGTATGTTGTGGTGTGCTGAAAGCCCACACCACAGCTCGTCGTCAGCAACCCGCTGGAGGTTGCCTGTCTGCCCAATGCTAAGTGCCCTGTGGTGCACTGGCGGCCTTCACCACAGGGCGCCGCTAGCCTCCCAAGGAGGTTAACCCATCAACCCTATGCCAAGTATGTTGTGATGCATAGTTCCACTGCCCCCTGCGATGCACTGCATGTGCAGCGCCAAGTGTTCTGCTATGTCTGTCCAACGATGCGCAATCTGTCATGTGTGGTACGCTGCCTGCTCGAGTCATGCCTGTGCCATGTGCGCCGCCAAGGGTTATGCCTGGTCTGCCCTACGGTGCACAATCTACCATGTGCAGTGCACAATCTGCTCGAGTCGTGCTTGTGCCATGTGTGCCACCAAGGGTTCTGCCTGGTATGTTCTGTTGTGCACAATCTACCATGCGTAGTGCACTATCTGCTTGAGTCACGCCTGTGCTATGCACCACGGGCCACTATCCAAGCTGTCTGCATGCTGCCTATCAGCAAACCCTTGGTCCTCCATCCTACGGCACCACGAGCCAGCATAGGGGTTGTCGGCCTTTGAGTATCAGTTGTCTAGCAACACCTTGGCCTCATGCTCACCTCCTACTCGTGGTAGGATA
The DNA here is from genome assembly GCA_025175895.1 of Wurfbainia villosa. Classification (NCBI taxonomy): domain Eukaryota; kingdom Viridiplantae; phylum Streptophyta; class Magnoliopsida; order Zingiberales; family Zingiberaceae; genus Wurfbainia; species Wurfbainia villosa. The sequence goes on from CM045992.1 coordinate 5,338,249, forward strand.
GCATCATAGAGCTGCCCTAACTTCTTCATCAACGGCGAGTCAGAAGAGCGCCCTTTCCATTGCCAAATGTCCATGTGTTTGAGATAGTGATGATGAATCCATCTCACCCAAAGTGAGTTGGCATTGCGTTGTAGATTCCACAAGGCTAGGCAAAGTAAAGTCGAGTTCCATGCCTACAAGTCTCAAAGACCATAGCCCCCTTCCTCTTTCAGAAGGCACAAAGTCGCCCATGACACCATGGGGTGCTTGGTTGACCATTCAAATGAGCGGCAAATGCTATAACCCTTATCCACCACACCGCTCAGAACCGAAAGAATGGAGAGTCAATAGCATTCCACCCCTTGAAGCACGGACCGCACAAGCTCAACCCGCCCCACATAAGATAAAGTGTGCTTCGGCCATCAAACTATCTTGTGCCGCACCGCATCAAGGGCTCATAACTAGAAATCTGGAACTTCTCTGTTGCCAAGGGTAATCCAAGATACCGGAAGGGGAATGTGCCTTCTTGGAAACCCATGATACGGAGGAGGTCTGCCTTGACTCGGTCATCCACCCCGGCCATGTATATGTTGGACTTCAATGGGTTCACCCGAAGGCTCGCCAAGTCACTAAAGTCCATCAAGCATCGTGAGACCGCCAAGCGAGAGGTGGAGTCCGCCCGAGAGAACAATAGTAGGTCATACGCATTTGCTAAGTGAGTGACCCCCACCTCTCCACACATGGGATGGTGGTGAAAACCTGGCTATTGCACAATCTCCTTCAAATTCTGAGAGAATACCTCAAGACATAGGCCAAATAACAAAGGGGATAAAGGGTCACCTTGTTGAAGTCCTCGCCGTCCATGAAAATGTCTATACACCGCCCCATTGATACTAATGAAGTACGAGACGATAGAGACACATGCAAATATCTATTAGCGGAATTGTTGGGGAAAGCCAAAACCAACAAGCGCCGCCATAAGAAAATCCAAATTCACTATATCAAATGCCTTCCGGATATCCACCTTGAGCATGCACTGAGGAGATACCCACTTCCTAGCATACTTCCGGAGAAGTTCTTGGGCCAAGTGTGTTGGAGGATCGGTGGCCGACTAGAGGGGGGTGAATAGCCCAATTCAATGGATGATAGCGTTCATTCGCGTCTTGATTGTCTAAGTAAAGTTAGTGCAGCGGAAATATAGAGCTAAATAAAACAATTAAGACAAAATACAAGAAGGAAGAAGATGCAAACTTGAACACAAGTATGTAACATGGTTCACGGCCCTTGCTGCTAATCCACGACCGATTTGTCCCAGGTGAATCACTCCTAAACCTTCACTAGTCTCTCCTTTTGCCCAAGCAAGGTAGAGGTAACCCTTCTTACAAAAATACACTCCTTCTTACAATAGAATTGAAATAGATGCAAGGAGGTGTTGGGAACATGTGAAGCACTTAGGAGCATGAAAATTGGCTCCCCTAAGGCCCTCACCCTCTCTTTTTATAGAGAGAATGGAAATCTTCCCGTTGGGCATGCAGTAGTCAACTACTGCATGCTAGAAGTCAACTACTGCCTTTGCAATGGCTTTTAACACCGTCTGAATCACAATCGTCATCGTCCAACGGCCGGCTTGGCAGTTGACTGGCAATCTCATCAGTTCGACTGATCACCTCGTAGCCGACTAATCAGTCGGCTACGAAGCGTTCTGTGCCCACGCTACTTTTGGTAGTCGACTGCCACCTTTGGCAGTCGACTACTGATCGGGCAAATCAGCCGAACACCAGTTGAACTTAAGTTGACTTGGAGTAGTTTGACTGCCAATACTTGGCAGTCGGCTGATGTTGAGTAAACCTCAAAAAAATAGCTTGTTTGAGCATCCAACGGTCGGGTAAAACCTCAACCCACTCGGTTGAGCATCCGACACTCCCATTCGTCGAGTAAAACCTCCAACTAATGTTTGAGCATCCGACTTAATCATACGTCTCGTAAAACCTCAAACCCTAGTTTGAGCATCCGAATTATCGAGTAAACCTCAACCCACTCAATTGAGCATCCGACTCTTGACTTAGCCAATTCAGCCAAGTTCACCTATGAGCTACGTTACACTTTGCTCATTCTCTCATCTCCCTTGAAATCCCTTGCTGAAGTTCTCTTCATCCGACCACGTCCCTCGGATGCACCAAGCGCATGGCTTCGCAATGTCATCCGTCGCGTCTCATCCTGAAGTCTACTTCCTTGGCTTCACTCCAATGCTGCTCGTCCAACAGTCCCTCGGATGCACTAAGCGCACAGCTTCGCAATGTTGTCCTTCATCGACTCAAAGACCTGAGCCATGAGATGGTGAACCCACCAATGCTTTCGTCAAGCCAACACATGTGTGAATTACTAAGTCCTGCATTACTTCAATACACATATCAAATCACATAAACATCCTAACTTAAACCTTTGCCATATACATCAAAACCTTGAACCATACTTGGGTTGATTGCCCTAACAATCTCCCCCTTTTTGATATGTTGCAACCATGTTTAAGTTAGGTAAACCATTAACAAAATACATTAAGGCAAGGAAAGCATGTAAACATAATGAGTATCAAACACTCCCCCTAAATACATGCAACTCCCCCTTAACACATGCTAATTCTCCCCCTAATAAGATTAACTTAAACCCACATTTTCTCCCCCTTTGACACCATCAAAAACACTAAACATATGTTATATAACATGACATCAAGGTCTAAAGGAAGAAAAATACCAAAATCAGCCTCAAAACCTATCAAAACAGGTTAATGTGTTCATGCACAGTTATCAGTTGACTGCTATCAAAATGGCAATCGACTGGCACAAGTAAAACCAGTTTTTTGAATTTCAGACCGAAATTCAAAAATACATTAAAAATTCTAGAAATTTTAAAAAATCGTGAAATTTTGAAAGCACATTTCTTGTAAGTTCCTTTATCAATGAAAAATAATTTTTCATGAAAATTCATTCAATTTTCAATCATTTGAAAAAAATTCAAAAGTTACAAAAACCTTCAATCATGTATCAACTTTAAGAAACTAGTTTTGTCTTGAAATGATTTAAAACATGAATACACGGATTATAAAACAAGAAATGGTTTTGAAAACATTTGAAATATCCAACCATGATCTTTGGGCAATATGTCTATGAATTAAACATATGCTTTCCCCATGATTGGTCTATTATTGTTGTCATGATACTTGTAAATAACCATCTAAATGCCATAAACATTAGTGGACCATTTATATCAGCCTAACATCTCACTCATGCTATGTTTTCAATCAAGTTAACCTATAGTGAGTGTGAGATGTACCTAAAGTATTGTACTTAACCATCAATTTCATGCAATTTCTATCAAGGTTAAGTATCAACAAGCATGACCATGAATTCAAGTATTATCCTTAACTACACTTCATGATAAATCAAGTATATCATTCAATTCATAGGTCACACATTATCATCACCCAACACTACCATCCAAATCATGAATCATGATTATAAACATGTATATCAAGTATCATGATTTAAACATTACACCCACATCATCCACCATGCTCATAATTCAAATATCACTACCCACATCATCCTAAGTCAACCATTTATCATGATATAAATTAAGTCCACTTATGGTTGACTATTCTAAGTTCCTCTAACCCTTGAGGATTGACTTGGGAACCCAATACAAATTCTTTCCTATGGGGTTCACCAAGTACTCCTTTGGGATCCATTTTCTAGCTACCATTGTAGTTGTTTTGGCTTAACCCCTTGCAATTAAACAATGGTATGCTTTCTCATTCTTGGATCCCTTATAACCTAAGTCTTTCTTATTGAAACTAGCCCTTTGGCTCCCAATTATCATGTTAAGGGTTTTTTAGCCAATTGTGAACTTTTCTAAGGCCTTAGTGAGAAAGTCTACCTTTTCCTTTAAAGCCTTATTTTCTTCTACTAAGCATGCATCATTTACATTAGAAGAAATCTCATTAACATGTGAGCATGCAATTTTCAATTTTTCTTCTAGTTTTTGAATTTGATCAATCATGCATTTTTTTTTTCTTCTTAGCCTTAAATAAATCCCTAGTTAGGCTAGTAATCATAGAAACTACATCATTGGAGGGTAATTTAGTTACCTTGATTACCCAATCTTCTTCCGATGATGATGATGAAGATGAGGATGCTCCCCCTTCACTCGAGCTCTCCTCCTCACTTGAGCTTGTTTATTCTTTTTCAGAGGAGGTGGATTCCAAGTCATTTATTGCCATTAATGCAAGGCTTGTGAAGGCTTCTTCTTCTGATGATGATGATGATGGATCATCCCACGTCACCGCTATAAGGTTGTGGGCTTTTGTTTTCCCTTTTTCTTTGGATTTCTTAATTTTCTTCTTTCTTCTTTCCTTTCTTCTTGGCTTTCTTCTTGTCTTCCTTTCTTTTGTTCAACAAGGGACACTCATCCCTCATGTATCCCTCTCCTTGGCAATTATAACATATCACCTTCCTTCTTGGCCTTCTCCTATCATGAGACTTGTTAAATCTAAAACTCTTAAGAGTACGTCTCACCTATCTTACCATTTAGGCCTCCTCATTACTATCCATTGAAGAGGATGAAGATTCTTCATCAGATGAGGAGGGTGGTGTATCCTTCTTCTTCTTTCCCTTGTCGACCATGAGTGTTAATCCTCTTGATGGCTTGATTGGCTCTTCTACTATTCCTTCAAGCCTAGTTTCATGTAACTCCATAGTTGAAAAGAATTCTTTTAGAGTACTTACCTCTAGATTCTTGGAGATATAAAATGAGTCCACCATGGAACTCCACTTAGATGATCGAGGAAATGCATCTATGACCTTCATGATCATATCTCTATTGGAGAGCTTCTCCCCTACACTTGTTAGACCATTAATAATTTTTTAAAGCGTGAATGTAAAGATAATACCTTCTCTCCCTTTTCTAACTTGATGTTACTCAATTGTGATCAGAGGAGGTCTCTTCTTGCAAGTTTTGCCTCGGAAGTGCCTTCATGAAACTCTATAAGCTTTTCCAACATTTCCTTGGCCCTTGCATATTCTCCAATTTGGTTGATTTCTTATTGAGATAGCACATTGAATAGATGATGCTTGGCCTTTGAACTCGCTAAGTGCTCCTCTTTTTGCTTCTTTGTCCACCTTGACTTTTCAATTAGCTTATCTTCTTCATCCCTAGGCAACTCAAAACCGTTTTCCATAATAAGTATTATATCGAAATCGATTTCAAAGAATATCTCCATTCGCTTTTTCCACCAAGCGAATTCTCCTTCAAATTTAGGCAGATGAATGTTGGAGCCGGCCATTTCTTGTCATACTTGTGTTGGCGATGAGTCCTCGACAAACTCCTCGCTCTAATACCACTTGTTGGAAGATTAGTGGTCGGCTAGAGGGGGTGAATAGCCCAATTCGATGGATGATAGCGTTCGTTCGCATCTTGATTGTCTAAGTAAAGTTAGCACAGTGGAAATATAGAGCTAAATAAAATAATCAAGACAAAACATAAGAAGGAAGAAGATGCAAACTCGAACACAAGTATGTAACGTGGTTCACGGCCCTTTCCGCTAATCCACGACCGATTCGTCCCAGGTGAATCACTCCTAAACCTTCACTAGTCTCTCCTTTTGCCCAAGAAAGCTGGATGTAACCCTTCTTACAACAATACACTCCTTCTTACAATAGAATTGAAATAGATGCAAAGAGAAGGAGTTGGGAACGTGTGGAGCACTTAGGAGCATGAATATTGGCTCCCCTAAGACTCTCACCCTCTCTATTTATAGAGAGAATTGAAATCTTCCCATTGGGCATGCAGCAATCGACTGCCACTTTTGCAACGACATCTGACGCTATCTAAATCGCAGTCGTCACCATCCAACGGGCGACTTGGCAATCGATTGGCGATCTCATCAATTCGACTGATCACCTCATAGCCGACTGATTAGTCGGCTACGAAGCGTTTTGTGCCCGCACTACTTTTGGCAGTCGATTGCCACCTTTAGCAGTCAACTACTGATCGGGAAAATCAGTCGAACACCAGTCAAACTTAAGTCAACTTGGAGCAGTTTGACTGACAATACTTGGTTGTCAACTGTTGTTGGGTAAACCTCAAACAAATGGCTTGTTTAAGCATCCGACGGTCAGGTAAACCTTCAACCCACTCGGTTGAGCATTCGACACTCCTATTTATCGGGTAAAATCTCAAACTAATATTTGAGCATCCGACTTAATAATACATCGGGTAAAATCTCAAACCCTAGTTTGAGCATCCGACTTGTCGGGTAAACCTCAACCCACTCGGTTGAGCATCTGACTCTTGACTTAGCCATTCGGGCAAGTTCACCTATGAGCTACGTTACTCTTCGCTCATTCTCTCATCTCCCTTGAAGTCCCTCGTCGAAGTTCTCTTCGTTCGGCCATGTCCCTCAGATGCACCAAGCGCACGGCTTTGCAATGTCATCCTTCGTGTCTCACCCTGAAGCCTACTTCCTTGGCTTCACTCCAATGTTGCTCGTCCGGTGGTCCCTCGGATGCACCAAGCGCATGGCTTCACAATGTCATCCTTCACCGACTCAAAGACCCGAGCCATAAGATGGTGAACCCACCAATGCTTTCGTCAAGCCAACACATGTGTGAATTACTAAGTTTTGCACGACTTAAACACACATATCAAATCATATAAATATCCTAACTTAAACCTTTACCACACACATCAATACCTTAAACCATACTTGGGTTGATTACCCTAACAAAATGTATATTCTCACCAATCGAGCGACCTTTGACAAAATTTGCTTGAGCCAGATTCAATAAATCATCCATCACCTCTGATAGTCTCTCTGCCATGATCTTCGAGATAACCTTGTAGAAGACTGTACAACAAGAGATGGGGAGATAGTCGTTGACTATCGGGGCATGATCAACTTTAGGAACTAATGCTATGAGAGTGTGATTCCACTGCTTGAGAAGCTATCCCACATGAAAAAAATTCCTGCATGGCTGCAATGAAGTCATCTCTCACTGTATCCCATGCCGAGGTGAAGAATTTAGAGTTATACCCATCCGACCCCGACACTTTGTCCCCTCCAATGTCAAATAGGGTAGCCTACACCTCATCAGTAGTGATGGGAGCCTCCAAAGTTGCTGCCTGTGCCGAAGTAAGGCATTGTCTGGTCTGAATAGTGTTGTCCAGTGGCTTGCAGCCCTCGACGGTGCCCAAAAGGCTATGAAAATGGGCAACAAACACATCTGCAACCTCATCCATACTAACCGTCAGCTCCCCAAATGGTTTGGCGATGCTAAGTATGATATTTCGCTTGTTGTTCCGCTTCACCACATCATGGAAGAACTGCGTACACCTATCACTGCCATGGAGGTATGCCCCATGTGCTCGCTGCTGGTAGAAGAGCATCCCCGCATCATCAAGCAAAGTGGCACATCATCCCAAGTCCACATAGGCATCAGCTTCCTCTATCTTTTGTGGCACGACAACCGACCCCCATGGCACACTGTCTGCCCAAGCCATGCTGGCCCATCTTGCGGTGCACATTCTTCCATGCCAAGTGCGTTGTCCACTCAAGTCATGCTTGTGTCATGCGCACCGTCAAGTATTCTGCCTGGCCAATCCTGTCGCGCATATTCTATCATGTCAGGTGCACTGTCTGCCCAAGCCATGCCTATGCCATGTTCACCACCAAGTGTTCTGCCTATTCCATCCTGCGGCATAAAATCTGCCATGTCTGGTGCATTGTCTGCTCGAGCCACACCAATGCCATGCGCACTTCTCAGTCCATTGCCATCGCCAAGCAATGTGCATTACTCAGCCTCCAACAAGTCCTTTGTTCGCTACGCTCGCTTAGAAATGTGACTAAAATGCTTCCGATCAAGGGCCCTCAACTGACCCTTAAGTCTTGTGAGCTTAGCTTTGAGGCTAAATTGATCATACCCCCCAACTGGTACCCTCCAAGAGTCCGCCACCAAGTCATGAAAATCCTTATGAAGAGTCTACATGTTGTAGAATTTGAACGGCTAGTTTGGGCCACTCTCTCGTGCCATAGTAGAAATGATACAACATGAGTGATCTGAGAGGCATCCCACAGGTGTGAATGTTGGATCGAGAAGCGTCGCTAAAGGGGGGTGAATAGCGAGCGTAAATCTTTTCGTTCGTTCGTTCGATACACGAGTAAGCACAGTGGAAAAATAAAAAGACACATTTATTTTTACTTGGTTCACAACCCAGTGGTTGCTACTCCAAGGCCCTAATGGTCCAAGACCGCGTACGGAGGGCAAAGCACTATAACATCTCCTCCTCGTTGGAGGTAGGAGACAACGATCACAAAACCGAAAGTACGAGGATGAGGAAACAAGCCTACCTCACCTCGTTACGAATAAAAACAAAGAATACAATAACAAAATATGTTACTTGTTGCTGCTGTCGACAAAGAGGATTAGAACTTGTCGTCGCGTCGGTGTTATGATGGTGTTGGAGCTTTGGCGTTGTAGGAGCACTTGAGAATAATCTTGATGATCTTTGGAGTTGGAATCCTCCCCTCCTTTTATAGAGTTTGGCCTCTGAATATGTCTCCTCATCTTTTGGAACAGATCACAAAGTTGTACCAAATTTTATCGCGAAGTGGCCACGTCAAACCTTATCCATTTTGACCTAGTGCAAAGGATGATTCATCACCATCAGTCGACTGATGCCTCCCATCAGTCGACTGATGAGCATCAGTTGACTGCCCAATGTCCAGCAGTCGACTGCCAACCTGGCCACTTCCCTGCAGTAAGAGGTTAGCATGAAAAATGGTAAATGCGATGGTTTTTAACCGTTCGATCTCGACCTAAACCTTCCACAGGAAGTCTTAGTCGGATCGCCGCCTATGGTCATCCTCGTATAGAAGACACGACCTTACCATCTCTCACTCACACGAGCTTACCTTGATACTTAACTTGTAGCTCTCGATTCCGGCCTTCCACTCGATTCCTTCGGCTCCCTCCGAAGTCACTCGAGTGTCGCCTGACCACTGCGGTTTTTTTGGGTGTCACTAGCCTTCAGCTCCAGCTTTAGCACTTTTCTGCACACTCGATTTAGCTCGTGAGATAACGATGTAAACTTAACTTTGTGTCTTTGCCATAATCAAAACACAGGTTCGATTATCTGGGACCCCTGCACCAACAGTGAACTCCGCAATGCTATCATAGTCATCATTTAACCAATAAGTGTTAACCAAAGCACGATCAAGTTTGGAAAATGGGATACCGTTGGTCCAAGTCAAGCGACATCCAATGGAACGGAGGTCCTCCAACCCACATATTTATACACATGCCCTAAAATCCCTAGTTTCATAATTAGTCACCGGTAATCCGCCTTCTTTGTCCTCAATAGATAAAATGGAGTTGAAGTCACCCAAGAGGATCCAAGGCTCAATAATGCTCTCTCCAAGCCGCAAGAGGGAGCCCCATAGTGGGCGCCGCCCAACAATAGAGTGAAGCACGTATACAAATATAGCCAAGAAAGTCCTTTTGGTGATGATGCAATGGAGCCGACAGTGAATGTATTGCTCCGCCACCTCAAGGACATCCAATGTGACCCATTGTATGTCCTATAAGATCAAGATGCGACCACGGTTAGAAGTTTTAAAGTTATGCACAAAATTCATGCCATTGAAACGCCGATGAAGTATAGGATGAAGTTGGTCCGCCGTGAGCTTTATTTCAAGAAGCGTCATGATATGTACATTCTTGCTTGCAAGGAGGTGTTGCACCCCTTCCCCCCTCTAACTCGCTATCCTCATGTACGATGCACATGGGCTGCTCACGCCTGTCACCAGCCCACCCGCTGCCAAACAACCCCACCCCCACTATCCAGGGCTAGGGAGGTCACCTTGCTGCTACTTGTGCCATCATCTATTGTCCTCGTGTCCGTCGAGCCCAAAGTCTCACTTTGGGCAACAGTGTCGATGTTGTCGGAGGCACCCTGTGACTCACCACGAGCACTGCCAACAGCCCTGTGCGGGGGACTTTCTGCCCTCACCATGGCCTGTCCATCAGCTAGAATCTATGCACCACCAATAGCCTAAGCTATAGGCATGCCCTCCTGCACCAGATGCTGGTCTGCTAGAGGCCCATTGGCCTGGGGCTGGGCGCCACCAATAGCACTACCAATGCCATCAAAGTAGTTTGTCGGTGCACTCTGCGGTCGTTGACGCTGCCTAGAGGGGTGTCGCCTCCTATTATGGGAACGGCCAGGTCTGTCGTGCACTTGGCCCTATGGTGGGGGGCCAACTTGCTGTGGCACCATAGGGGGTGCTTGCTGCTCAGTGCTATTAGGCACCAGTGAGACGCTGTCAGCCCCCTGGGGGCCTCACCTTGCTGCGCAGAAGGCTCACCACCCTGAGACTACCCTGCTGCACAAGCCACAACCTTGAACAGCTCTTACTGGTGCCCTAGCCACTGACATATCCTACAGAATGTCAGAATTACCTCGTATGCAATTGCAAGATCAACACGCACCCCCGTCAGCAAGTCCACCAGAACCCGAATGATCCTCTCCTTCATCATATCTACCTCCACTAGCTATCGAGCATAAGAGACGCACTCACGCGTATGGGTGAGCCTATCCGTGTAAAGTGATCGCCCAAGCTCTGAGCCAATGCGACTAAGCACTATTGTCGTCCAACAATCGGGTGGGAGACCATGGATTTGTACCCACACTGAGGCAAAACGCTCATCCTCTTCAAACAAAAAGTACGGTGGCATCCTCTTGAGGAAGAGCAGGATGCCATATACAAAGTGCGGATCTTCGAACAAGATGGAGTTGTGATCCGCCGCCATGTCAAACTTGAAAATGACCCATCCACTCTTATGTAAGTGAAAGGTAAATGCCGCCTTCTAATTCTTGATAACCACCTCTACCCCTTTAACCCCTGGATGTTGCCCCATGAAGCACCCCCACTAGACAAAACCACATGGCGTGCTTGACGATGTCAATGTCCTTAAAATCAATGTTCACAACCTTGCTTGTTGTCGCATGTTGCTCTAGAGGTATCGCCAATGTAGCATGGCGGTTATCGTGAAAGAGATTGACCCATTCTTTGGTCGGAGCCCCCTCAACAGCAATGTCCGTCGACTGTCCAATAGAATCGCCCTACACAGGCCCATCAACCACTGCCTTCTCTGCACTAGCCAACTTAGCCACCACATCCGCCTCTTTTACCACATCAGCACATGCCACATTAGCACTTTTCACATTAGTAGCCTGCCACGTTCGCATTCCCCACTGCCTTTGCCATGTCAGCATCCTGTGGTGCCACTTGGGTCTACTGCATCATCACCGCTTGGCTGGATGACCCACCTGCAGCTCCTGCAGCCTCAAGGACACCTGCAACTTCAAGAGGGGAGGTGCCTTCATCTTGGTGGTGCAAACCTGCAATCAGTCCCAAATGATATTTTGGTGTTTGACAAGGGTTTAAGTCAAGGTGATAATGATGTGTTATCTCATACGGTTGGTTGAGATGTATTTTCAGGAAGTTCCTTGTAGGTCGAGGACTGGATGCAAGGTAGTGAAGATCCGGACAAGGAGTCCTAGCATGAAGACCCGGACGAGGAGTCCTGGCATGAAGACCCAGACAAGGAATCCTGGCTTGAAGACCCGGACGAGGAGTCTTGGCAAGTGAAGACCCAAATGAGGAGTCCTGGCATGAAGACTCAGACGAGAAGTCTTGGTGGATGAAGACACAGAAGCAATTCTTGGCACAGAAGACCTATGAATAGTGATTCACATGCATCAGGTAAAGGGTACAAGGTAGACCCTATCTTAGGTGTGGTTTCAGCTCTAGACGAGTTGAAACGATCAAGGGTCAAGGTAGTAGTCGAGGCAGCACCTCAACTGATTACCTCATCAGTCGAGGCAGTGCCTTGACTGAAAATTGCTACCCTGGACGAGTCTTAAGCTGAGCTCAGGATTGGTCTGACTTACCCAGTCGAGGCGGCGCCTCGACTGGGGCTTCTTTCAAACAAACAGAAGTAAGCCACAGTTGGTTGTCGCCTCGACTGGGTCTGCATGATTAGAGCAGACTCATATCAGTCGAGGTAGTGCCTCGATTGGGGCTTGGTTCAATCGAACAGACGCAAGGCACTATCAACTGCAAGCTCGACTGGAGTAGCTTGACTTAAGCAGAAATCCATAGCAGTTGAGGTGCCCCTCGACTGTTGCTCTGTTCGATTGAAACAGAAGCGAGGTAGACTCGACTGGAAGCTTGACTAAGGATTCCAGTCAAGGTGTTGATCCATCACCTCGATTGGACCTATGTTACAACGGATAGATAATTCAAAATTAAGGGGGGAAACTTACCGTTGGAACCCTAATCAAGCAGTAGTCGAGGTGACTTGACTGCGCAGGCCGAAAAAGCCCTAATCGGGCTCGATTTATAAGGTTTCTCCAGCTCCTTTCTAATTACTCTCGATATTATTGCTCATGAAAAACCTTGAAGTAATTCTCCAGCGATTTTTCCCTCATCCTCCAAGTTCTAAACATACTCAAAGGAAATCAAAGATTTTGAAGAAAAGAAGCTCTATTTTATACTGCATACATTGTACTCTTTCTATTCTCAATCTCTTTCAGTTGTAAGCTCTTGTGTAATCGTTGTAAACCTGTATTAAGAGGTTTCTCCACCTCCGGTGTGTCACCGAGAAGGAGAAGTATTATAGTGGTGGTGAGCATCACTAGAGACAACTAGGGCTCTACCGTGGAGTAGTAACTAGGGTTTCGAACCACGTAAATTCCTTGTGTTGTGCTTGTTGTGTGTTTTGTACTCGTATTTGTGTTTCCGCTGTGTACTAACAATTGTAGACAAGCATGACGAATTCAAGAGACAATCATTCGCTATTCATCCCCCCCCCCCCTTCTAGCGATGCCAGCGGTCCTATAAGTGGTATCAGAGCCTGGTGCTCTTCTCCGGATTCACAACTGCAAGAGCAAGCTTGAATGACGATGCAAGAAGGCTACATCACAAACAGACCTCCCTTCTTCGATGGAACCAATTTCTAATACTAGCGAAGCTGAATGGAGTATTATCTCATGACTGAGATAGATATGTGATTCTCTGTGACTAAAGGTTTCACACCACCAATGGACGCAGAGGGAAGGATACTCGAATCTGCATAGTGGACTGCATAAAAAAGACGCAAGGTGCAAGAAAATGCCAAGGCCACCGTAACTCTGCAATGTGGCTTGGCGAAGGACCAGCTCAACAAAATTGGTCTGTTCAACAGCGCACGAGATCTCTGGAACAAATTGATAGAAATCAATGAAGGAACAAGGGACTCAAGAATAGCGAAACGAGACCTCTACATGAACTAGATGCAGAATTTTGCTATGAGAGACGGTGAGACTGTTGGTGAACTGCATGGAAGGTTCAAGGAGTTGCTAAATGGTTTGCATTCGGTTGGTGAAGATTTAGAAAACCGAGACACTATCAGGTATGTTCTAAAATCCTTTCCCCGAAATGCTTTATGGTCATCTATGGTTGATGCCTACAAAGTATCAAAGAATTTATCTACAGTAAAATTAGATGAATTATTTTGTGAAATGGAACTGCATGAGCAAGCTAATAAGGGCCCAAAAGAGAAAGGTATTACATTTATTGCAGGTGAGCAATACAAGGAGGATAAGAGCAAGGAGAACAAGAAGGAGAAGAAGAGGGAGTCATCTTCATCCTCATCCGAGACAAGCAGTGATAGCGATGATGAATCCTCATCTAGCGAGATAGCTAATTTCGTGAGGAGAATGATGAGGAGAAGTAGAAAATACGACAAGAAGGGACCAAGCATACTACACTAATGGCCTTTAACAATTCAGAGTCGGAGGGAGATGATAGTCAGACAGGAACCTTACCGGAAGACACATCATCATCTGATGATGATGAGGTAACATCTCCTGAATTAGATAAGTTATATGAAACAATAACATGTTTAACTAATGCCTTGAGTAGATCTAAAAATAAGGTTAAAGTGCTGAAATCTGAGGTGGAGGAACTTAGAAACCTTAATTCAATTTCTGCAGAAAATAGGATTGATACTTCTCAAGTTGAAGAACTTAGAGAAGAGAACAATTCCTTGAGAGCACAAGTTGATGATCTCAAGTGCACACTAGAAAAATTCACAACAAGCTCTCAAACCCTTAACATGATCTTAGATGCCCAAAGGGCAGTCTATAACAAAGCCAGAATAGGGTATAAATCGAAACAAAAAGAATTTAGTTTAATGTATTTAGTTAATAGAACTTATTGTGTTAAAGCTAAAGTAACTAAAGCATGGATTCCTAAACAATATGTTGAGAATGCTAATGGACCCAAAATCTGGGTTCCAAAAGATCTTGTATTTCGTGTTTGAATAGGTACCAGTCGAGGGGGAGTGTCCGATGATATGGGTTGTGGATAGCGGATGCTCCAAGCACATGACCGGGGATTCTTCAAAGTTTGCTTCAATTAAAAACAGAAGTAAATGTACTGCTTCTTTTGGTAATAGTGGTAAACTAAAAGTCATATGAGTAGGAGATATTGTTATTTTTGAACAATTTAGGATTAAGAATGTCCTACTAGTTAAAGGAATGGCTTTTAATTTGTTGAGTGTTAGTCAATTATGTGATGAAGAATATAGAGTAGAATTTTATTCAACTCAATGCTTAATTAAACATAATGAATCCAACACTATCATGTTAGTAGGGACTAGGAAGGAACATATCAATCAAGTTCAGTTTAGTAGTGCTACTAACATGCATGTGAAGTGGTTTTTGACGTATTGCTCAATACAAGTTCATGGCTGGCATGGGGTAGCACACGTCAACTTTGAAAAATATCAAGGGATCATTTTCTAACTATTGTTTATTCTAAGAGGTTGGCCAAGGAAGAGCTTGTGCGAGGACTACCATTGCTCAAGTACAAAAAGGATAAATTATGTGATACGTGTCAAAAAGGTAAACAAATTAAAGCATCACACAAAAGCAAAAACATTGTAAGTACGTCGAGTGCTTTAGATTTATTGCATATGGATTTGTTTTATAGTAGCTCAACTAAATCCTTGAATAGTAGTAGATATTGTTTGGTAGTAGTAGATGGCTATACAAGATATACATGGACTTTCTTTCTCAAACATAAGGATCAAACGTTATAAATTTTTATTTCCTTTTGTAGAAGACTTGAGAATGAGAAAAATGTAACAATTAAAATAATTAGAAGCGATCATGGAGGAGAATTTGAAAACATGAGGTTTAAGGATTTTTTGTTTAGAAAAGGATACAAACACGAATTTTCCATTCTTAGGACACCACAACAAAATGGTGTGGTAGAAAGGAAGAATAGAGTCTTACAAGAAGCTGTGAGGAGTATGCTAAATGAGTATACTCTTCCTAGTTATTTGTGGCTAAGGCGATTAATATTGCATGCTATGTTCAAAACAAAGTTTTGATACATAGATTCTTAGGAAAAATGCCTCATGAACTATGGTTTGGAAAACCACCAACAATCAAACACCTTAGGGTATTTGGTTGCAAGGTGTTTATTTTAAACACTAAGGATCATCTAGGAAAATTCACTGCAAAAGTAGATGAAGGAATCCTTTTAGGATATTCCCTCACTAGTAAGGCTTATCGAGTTTATAACAAAAGAACGAATTTGGTTGAGGAATCGTCAAATGTAGTTTTTGAAGAATGTAAAGTGAAAATTGACTCTAAGGATAAGAGCAATGAAGTTGAGTTCGAACTCAAGAGATTGAGTTTGAATGAGAACACTAATGTAAGGGGAGTTAAATCTGACTCAGATAATGAAAAACCTAGGTCAGAAGAGTCATCACTTGAGTTGGTGCCAAATTGTGAGGTTCAAGAAACATCTCAAGTACCAAGATCCACTAGAACGGTTGCTAGTCATCCCCTAGACCAAGTTGTTGGAGACATCCATCATGGGGAAAGGATTGTAGGGACCTTCATGACCGCTAGATGGGGGTGAATAGCGCGTTGCTTGTCGATGGAAGTCGTTTCGATCGTGCTTGCCTATGATTGTTAGTATGCAGCAAAATATGAAAAATACAATACAAATATACAATCACAATACGCAAGACAATCGATGTAATGTGGTTCGGAACCATACGGTTCCTACTCCACGGATTGAGCTCAAATGAGCTCAGCGATGCAACCACACACCACTACACAATAAAGCTCCTTCTCGGAACAATCCAGAGGTGGAAAAACCTCTTACAATAGCTCTTACAATAATAAGAAATAAATGCAAGCTAATACAAGTAAACTACACAAATACAAGTAAAGAAAACTTTACACAATGTGAACTTGAGCACCTGCTTTTGGTTGCTTGAAGAGTAGCCTTGGAGACCCTGAATTACACTAGCAATTCGCCCAAAAACTCCCCAAAGAACCATGCCAAATCCTCCCTCCACGAGCTCCCTTTAAAGTTTCTCCTTGGGTTAATTTTTGCCTGGCAGTCGACTGATCGGGATCATCAGTTGATTGCCCCTGTAGCCGTTGTCTCACAACGGCATGAACCACATTGGATAAGTTCCAACGGATAGACCATTAGTCGACTGATCATACCCATCAGTCGACTAATGGCTCAATCAGTCAAGTGTTTGGGTCGATCCACTCGACTGGAGAACCTTCTATGCTCGAGATCCCGACCATCAGTCGACTAATTACCATATCAGTCGACTTCCCAACTCTGGCAGTCGATTGCCAGGGCACTTTCCGCAGTCAAACCCTAGTTGACTCCCATCAATCGACTGACCCATGGTCTCAGTCGACTGATACACCTCAAACATGAAGTTTTAACCCAAGTATGGTACCCTTATACTTGCTAGACCACCCATAGCCTAGACCTAAGCCTTTTAGCCACCTCCATCAGCCTCGCGCCTATCAGATCCCTCCAAGTCATCCATGACTTGTTCATCCATACACTAGCCTTCAGGTGCTTTCATCGGCTATTGTCATGCTAACGGTGTCTACAAAGCCAAAGCACATTGGACTTATGCTGCCAAGACTCCGCTTGGACTTTACACCGCCAACCATTGGACTTATGTTGCCAAGACTCCCGCTTGGACTTTACACCGCCAATATTTCCCTTGGACTTTCCAATGCCAAGACTCAAGCTTGGACATTCCCTTGCCAACCCATGTTGGACTTTCCATGCCAAGACCAATGCTTGGACTTTCCTTTGCCAAGACCCATGCTTGGACTTTCCTTGCCAACCTATGTTGGACTTTCCCTTACCAAGACCCATGCTTGGACTTTACATGCCAAGTACTCAAGACTTGGACTTTCCCAATGCCAAGTGTCCCACTTGGACTTTCCATGCCAAGTACCCATGACTTGGACTTTACCATGACAATCACATTGTCATACGTTTTGTCGAACATCAAAACATCGCTCGAGTCAGACTTGAGTCCGGTCAATCGTTACCTGGGTCAATTGTACTAACAATCTCCCCCTTTTTGATGTTTGACAAAACCACATACCTTTGAGTTAGAACACTAACTCAAATCTCTTTACCAATTATCCCAAATTGGTAATCCCATATATTCTCCCCATAAATTCTCCCCCTTTTTGACTAACATCAAAAAGGTTCTCTCCAAGGAGGTCAATGTCATATATCCCAATGAGATCTTACAATCTCCCCCTTGGTCCAAAAATATCTAGGATGCCTACAATCTTCCTAGTGATAAGTCTCATATCACTTAAGAGAGGCACTCCTATAAACTCTCCCAATTTCCAAATTGGGCATTTCACATTCCCATTTCTCCTCCTCATGAGGAAAAATATACATCCATCATCCCATAATAGATACCTCTCCTTAAAGATTTGCTCCCCCTTGACCATTGCACCAACAATGTCCTTGGGAAGTCCCTAAGCCAATAGAAACTCTAAACCATCAAAAATAAGGTTAAAAGTTAAAACTTGAACTTCACTCACCTTAAAATTTGATACATCACCCTAACAACTCTCCTAATCCATATCCAATGGATTTTCACCCTTTTTAATGCTTCCTAAAGCATATCCTAGGGTTAGGAGCAGTTAGGGAACCCTAACATAGCTGAAATTGGGCTAAACAATCTTGTTTTCCCAAAATCAGCATTAGCAGTCGACTTTATCATGCAACAGTTGACTGCCCTCTTCATCATTCGACTGCCATCCATGGCAGTCGACTGATATCTGCAAAACGCAGAAATTAATTTTCAGAAACAATTTTTTGAAATGCATAAGTAATTATACGTAATTTAAAAAATCATGAAACTTCATACGTATAATACTTATATCAAATACAATGGGTGAAAAATGTTTGAAAAATATTTTACCTATAAAATAGTGAAATTGACACAAAGTTTAAAAGTGAAGAAAAACTTCAATATTTTAGCTCACTTTGTATCAATTTCATCAATGGTGATTGTTATCAAAAGATAGACTTCACCAAGGTTTTTCAAAATGATTTTAAAATGTTTTTAAAACCTTATATTGGATAATATTCTTTGGGCTTGATGTGCATGGCTTGAACATTAGCTTTCCCAATGATCCACCAATAGTATAAGATGAGTTTTAGTTCATCTAGATGCAAAAACTATGCACCTTGAACTTAACTCATTTCCTAGCATCTCACATGTATCTAGGGTATATAAATACACATACATGTCAATGTGATGTAAGATGTGAGTTTTGTTCATCCTAATCTAGGGTTTCATGCATTCTTCTAAGGCAACTCTACTTGATTCCCTTATACATGGGACTTCAAGTCATGTTATAGTCCTAAAATTAATTTTAATCAAATTAAATGCATGAATGATCATGGCATAAATGATAATATAATTAAGCGTGGCCAATGATCATGATGTCATGACATATGATATAATCTAGATATACATGACATTAAAAACTAACCCTAAACATACTCATGACATTTTATATGATAAAGATAAATATGATGTCATGGCATGTTATATGGCAAACAAAGCATGGCAAATAAAATATAAAGGTATATAATACCTAAATTTTAAAGTTAATTGTCATTTGTTTTTATTAAGTCCATTTTTCCATATTATTACTTATTTCCCAAGTGTACCAAAAATCTAAAATGGCACACCTCAATCTCTAAACCTAAATTGTGCCAATTTAATTGATTTTTCATAATCTTAAAAATATATTGGCACATCCTAAAATCTTTTAGGATTGTAATTCAAACCTATTTCCAAGGTATCCATAACCTTGAAAAATGACCTAAAGTGTCAACTTTACTATGATTAGGTTAACTACCCATTCATTCAAGGTTGGCACACCTAAACTCATCTAGCGTGAATCGATCACGCTCTTAGGAACCCAAAACCTATTTGAGCTCCTTGGGTAAATTAGGTATTTCTTAGGGATAACTTCCCTAGATACCTTTCTAATGACCCTTCTAGGCTTGTTAGCCTTGGTCATTTGGGTCTTGCCTAGGTTATCTCTAGGGGTGACTCCCCTTGTAACCTTCTTAGTGGCTACCCTAGGTTTCTTTGAAACCCTAGCCACTAGGCACACACCTTGGTTACCCTTAGGGATGACTTCCCTAGTAACCTTGGTCTTCCTAGACCTAGTTTGAGTTCCATAATTGAATGGAACATTGTGATAGGTAGGCTTATCTACCTTGGACTTAGGCTTGTGTCTCAAGCCTTTCTTGCCCATAGATGAGCCTTGCCTCCTAGACTCTAGGTGTTGACTCTTAGATCCTAGGCTTTGACTATTTGACTTAGACTTTTGATCATTTGAATCTTTAATATGATTTTGTATATTCCCAAGGGTCTTCTCTAATTTTTCAAGCCTTGACCTCAAGGCTTGGTTTTTTAACTCTAATTGTCCAATTTTTTATTTTGCATCTATTCTTTGGACATGAGACTTTCTAGGCATGTGTCTATGGTTCTTTGGTTTAAAACCTAGATGGTCTTCTATTTTCTTAATAGATTCCCTAGGTAAGGTTTTTCTAGGGACATTAGTCCCAAAATTTTCCTTATTTGTAATGTGGACATTTTTAGCTCCTAGACAATAGTATCTACTATTTCTAACATGCTCTTTATGATAAATAGCAAGATTGCTAACATTATTTCTAGCATGCTTTTTACTATAAAATTTAGAATGTGCATTATTAAATTTTACCTTAGGGTTTGCCTTAGAGGCTCCCCCTACTTGTGATACTCCCTCTTGGACGTTCTTCTTCTCCCTAGGGCATTGACTCCTAAAATGCTCTTTTTGTTGACATTTGAAGCAAATGATGTGCTTCTTGCTTTTAATTGTTGGGGGATCGGCATCCTTGACCTTTGGCACCGGTGGAGCTTTCCTGGCTCTTTTCGGGCACTTACTCTTGTAATGCCCTTGCTCCCTACACTCAAAGCATATAATATGAATTTTATTATTAAACGACATGCTTGAGTTACCTTCCATGGTAGGGGAGTCCTGAGCTTCCCCTTCCTCTCGACCGGATGTAGATGGTTCTTCTTGTTGCTCTGGTATTGAGGATGCCCTAATCTCCTCCCCCTCAACCCTAGAGGTGGAGGCTTCTCCTACTTCTTCCTCTTCTGTTGGTGCAGTGAGGCACCGAAATCGAACCTGTGTTTTGATTATAGCAAAGACACAAAGTTAAGTCTATTTTGTTTTCTCACGAGCTGAATCAAGTGTGCAGAAGATTGCTATAGCTGGAGCTGAAGGCTAGCGACACCCGGAGGAAGCCGCGGTGGTCGGGCGACACTCGAGTGATTTCGGAGGGAGCCGATGGAATCAAGTGGAAGGCCGGAAGCAAAAGCAACACGTAAGTATCGAGGTAAGCTCGTGTGTGTGAGAGTAAGTGAGGTCGTATCCTCTTTACGAGGATGATCTTAAGCGTAGATCCGACCCAAGACATCTCATAGGTGGTCTAGGTCGAGATCGGACGGTCGAAGACCGTCGGAAGTATGTTTTTGTTGAGCTAACTTTGACTTGCAGCAAGCATCACGACCGCGGAGGACTCGACCGCCGTATCGATCGATTCGAAGAAGGTCATCAATCGGATCGATGTCGCCATCACGATCGATGATGGCCATCAGTCGACTGATGGTCAATGATCAGATTCGAGGAGTCAAGGCTTATCACTCCACCTCAAAGCGGTTTGGTGTCCATTTGTGATTGGTTGAAGACCCACTCGAAAAGGGACTCAAAGGCTATAAAAGGAGGGCCAAACCTAGGGTTTTAACAACAATTCTAAGCTTCCAAAAAGTCTTCGCAAAGCTACCGACAACAACGTGCTTCTTCTTCTCCGACGTCTAGGTTTCATTTCCTTTATTTTTGTACGTCGGCTTTAATTTTAGTGTCGTTGCTCATTTACATTCTTCGAAACTTTTTTATCGTAACGAGGAGAGGGGGAGTGTCCCTCTACCTCAAGTTTTTTTTGTATCGATTAACTCCTACCTCCAATGAGGAGGAGTTTGTTTAGTAATTTGCCCTCCGTGCGTGGTCAAGGACCACTAGGGCCTTGGAGTAGTAGCCTACGGCTACGAACCAAGTAAAACCTTTGTCTCTTTTGTTTTTACATTTACATTCCGCTGCGATTAATTATCTCTTGAGTTTTTAACACGAACATCGAAAAAGAAAAATTTTCTATCGCTATTCACCCCCCCCCCTCTAGCGCTCATTTCGATCCTACAATTGGTATCAGAGCCGGGGGCGCTTAGATTTGGTGAAACCACCAATCGAATATTTTTTTTACAGATTTGTTTTTCGTTCATTTAAATTTTTCTCCCGCACTACTAATCCAAGACGAAGTCTTGGTACTCTTTGTTTGATTTTGTTTTGTAAGTACTCGCTTTTGGAGTAGCCGACGGTCAAACGGGCATAACTTTTTGTACAAGTTGACCCACGACACGGTCTACCTACCAAATCGAAGCCCTCGCAGAGATCTACACTTCTTACAGGGTGTTTACCCCTGTAACAAGTTGTTTTCGTCCTCAAAAATCGACGTTTAGTAGCCTTTCGGGGACATCGAAGGTTGTGAGTACTTACTTTTTATTTAGTTTCTTATTTCGTTGCTTAACTTTCTATTTTTCGTTTGTTTCTTTTTATTTCCCACACTACTAATCCAAGACGCAAGTCTTGGTACTTTAAATGTTTTTTTTAGTTGCTAGGTCGTCTTTTTAGTCTCCTTGTTTTTGTTCTAATGGCCCATCTCGAGGTTTTAGCACCGACCTCCGTTTTACAACGGAGATGATTTCCGTTCTTGGAAAGGTAGTATGGATTGCTTTCTCAAAACCCAAATCGAGATGTGGATCATAATCCAAACGGGTTTCACACTTCCGACTAATGAAGTGGGTGACTCCTTGGATTATGATCAATGGACCGTTGCAACAAAACGACAAGTCGAAGCCGATGCCAAGGCAACACAAATCCTCAATGCGGCTTGTCCAAGGAGGAGCTAAATCGCGTCGGCCCCTTCATAAGCGCAAAGGATCTTTGGACAAAGCTAATCGAGTTACGAAGGATCGGATCAAGCTAAGGTTTGCAAGCGTGATTTGTTATTCAATAAATTGTACACACTAAAAATGCGAGGAACACGAGTCCGCGACGCAACTCCACGCCGTGTCCAAGACATAGTCAACAACCTACACGCATCGGGCAAAAGGTCGAATCAGCTGCGACCTTATTAGGTATGTCCTAAACTCTTTTCGAGGACTACCTTATGGGCATCCATGGTTGATGCCTATAAGGTCTCAAGGACCTTTCTAAAATTAGGTTAGGCGAACTCTTTTGGATTTTGAATTACATGAACAATCCAACTTCGGAACAGAGAGGGTATAGCCTTGTTTGCGAGGTTCAAAGAAGAAGAAAATCGCAAGCAAGCCACCACCACCCGAGGAGGAAGATGAGTCAGAAGAAGAAGTTGACCGGAGTTGGTAGAACTAATGAACCTAGCTCGAAGGATAGCCAAGGGGACCAGCGAACTACGACTCGACCCAACCAAGGTAAACCTAAAAGTTCTAACATTAGGTGTTATGAGTGCAACAGGTTTGGACATATCAAGTCCGAGTGCCCCAAGCTCAACCACCAAGCACCTAAGCATAAGAAGGCCCTCAACGCGACATGGGAAGAAGCGTCATCCGAAGAAGATGAAGATCACGTCTTCATGGCGAAATCAATTGAGTCAGACACGGAGACCGAACTTGAGTCAGAACCTGAGGATGACTCGGACTACGAATCTACCTTTAAGTCAAGCCACGGATACGCATCCGGTTCAAAAGATACCCTTAAGGTGAGTCGAACCTTATTTAATACTTTACATAATACAGTTAGGTTTTTGTCTAGGAAGTTAGCTAAGTCCGAGTCCAAGGTCGAGACCCTGGTTGAGGAAGTTAAACTCCTCAAACACGAGGTCTCCCTAACCTCTTCGACTAGTCGAGTTCAAGAGAAGGACTCAACTCGGGTTGAAAAACTCGAAGTTGAGAACTCACTCTTGAAGAGTCAAGTCGAAGATCTTAGGAATACGTTGGAAAGGTTTACTTTGGGATCCAAAGGACTTGACCTCCTACTTGGATCGCAAAGGGCCGTGTACAACAAGGTCGGACTAGGGTTTAACTCAAACACGACCAATAAGTCATATATGTCAATCGTAAGTAGACATAAAAAATGTGTCCAAGCATGGGTCCCTAAGACCACTTTGATTTCAACTCTAGGATCCAACTTGTACTGGGTTCCCAAGGACCAAATCCACTATGTGGATAGACCGAACCGATTCAACGGTCTAAGGGGAGCCAGTACAAAACATGTTTGTGTTTTAACTTAGAAATTGCATGCTTAGACTTTTTTTTGTTGTTTTTGTTTTTTTTCGTGAACTCACTTAGAACACGTAAATAATCAACTAAAATTCTTTGAAAAGATTGAGCCTCGAGGAGCCTCTTTTCAAATAATCAACTAAAATCCTTCGAAAAGATTGAGCCTCGGGGAGCCTCTTTTCAAAAAATAACTAGTTAGACGAAGAAATAATTTTAGGTGAGTCAAGTCATCATTTTCCTGAAAATGGCTTTGTCTAAGGAAGTGGTCGATGATCCGATAAAAGAAGGCCCCTGTGCCTCGCCACGACCTGGAAGCCATGATCTTGAAAAGGTAAACTTGACAAGCCTTGAGTTAAATCCAAATCTAACATAAATTTACTTGAACCTAAAACTACTTGAACCTAAATTCACTTAATCAATTTAATTGGAAATCATCTCAACATAAATTTACTTGAACCTAAATCTACTTGAACCTAAATTCACTTAATCAATTTAATTGGAAATCATCTCAACATAAAATCACTTGAACCTAAATCTACTTGAACCTAAATTCACTTAATCAATTTAATTGGAAATCATCTCAACATAAAATTACTTGAACCTAAATCCACTTAATCAACTTAATTGGAAGTCATCTCAAAAACACATAAGTATAACATGCTTGATCATATAGACTCCGGTGAGATGACCTAGGGTTAACAACTTACAACCAATTTTCTTAACAAAAATCTAACATCCAATCCAACCACCTTGTGTGTAGGATCAATGGATGTTACGACGGTTGCTCGACACATGGGGATCAACTCAAATTCATAAGCTTGATTCAAGCGACAAGGATCGGTAGCCTTTGGGAATAACGGCAAGCTCAAAATCATCGGATCGGTGATATCGAGGCTTAACACAATTTTGTCATTAAAATGTATTACTTGTAGAGAATTTTGAATATAACTTACTTAGTGTAAGCCAATTGTGTGATAATAACTATAAGGTTATATTTCTAGAAAATGAATCGTAATTAATACCATGAAACCTCTAAAACAATTCTTAAAGGAACTAGAAATAACAACATTTTATCGATCAACTTAACCAACTCCTCAACTAAGTGTCTTATGACACGGCAAGAGGAATCATGGTTGTGGCACCGGCGACTCGGTCACTACTTTTAAGACTCATCCACAAGATGAGTCAGTGGCTTAGTCGGAGGCTTACCCAACCTCAACAACTTGGTTAATAAAATGCGTAATGCTTGTCAACAAGGAAAACAACCTAGGACACAACACAAGTTAACTAACCAGAGCAGACCTCAAATGTACTTGAGCTCCTGCATATGGATCTATTCGATTCACATGGAGCCAAGTCACTCAATAAGTCAATATTGCTTAGTCATAATTGAGGACTACTCGAGGTTTACAGGTTAGGTTCATCAAGCATAAAAGTGATACCTAGATCAATTAATCAATCTATTCAAATTAATCGAGAATCAAAAAGACCTTAAGGTTAAAAAGACTTAGAAGCGATCATGGTGGTGAATTCGAAAATCAAAGGTTCACCGACCACGTAACCTAAGCGGATACCACCATGAATTCTCTTGCCCTAGGACCCCTCAACAAAATGGCCTAGTGGAGCGGAAAAACCGAACTATACAAAAAGCCGCTAGGACCATGTTGAACGAATACGACCTACCTGATAGGTTTTGGGCGGTAGATTAGCGGCTTGCTATGTCCAAAATAGGATCCTTATGGTAAAGAGGCACCTTAAGACCTCGTACGAGATTTATCACGATAAAATACCTAACATCAAGTACTTTAGGGTATTTGGGTGTAAGGTACATATCCTAAACACTAAGGATTACCTAGGGAAATTTACATCCAAAACCACGTAGGAATCTTTCTAGGATACTCGACTACAAGTAGAGCTTATAGAGTATATAACCACGACACCCTTAGAGTCGAGGAGACTATCAATGTAGTATTTGATGAAGAACATGAACCTACAAAACCCCCGGCAACCCCAATTAGCGAGCCGATTCATACTAGACCTAACTCTGATCCGGAGATCAGGTCTAGTGTTAATCCTAACCTAAGTCAACCAAGTCACTCTATTGATCAAGTGATAGATGACTCCAACCAAACTAGTGTTCAACCAAGTCACCCCATTGATCAAGCATTAGGTGACACAAACCCAACCCAATCTAGGATTCAGACTAACCACCCTATCGATCAAGTAATAGGAGATCCTAATCTAGGAGTTCGAACTAGAGCATCCTATAGGAACCTTAGTCAAATTTCCTTAATTTCAAAGATAGAACCCAAATCAATTGAACAAGCTCTTCTTGATCCCGATTGGATTATTGCAATGCAAGAAGAGCTAGCTCAATTTACTAGGAATGAAGTGTGGGAATTAGTACCATCACCTAAAGACAAAACGATAATTGGAACAAGGTGGGTGTTTTGAAACAAGCTTGATGATAAAGGTGAAGTAGTTAGAAACAAGGCTAGGTTAGTCGCCAAAGGGTTTAGTCAAGTCGAAGGCTTAGATTACGACGAAACCTATGCCCCAGTAGCTAGACTCGAATCCATTCGAATGTTGCTAGCTTATGCCGCACATCGAGGATTTAAGCTATTTCAAATGGATGTTAAGTCGGCATTCCTAAATGGATACATTAAAGAAGAAGTTTATGTTAGCCAACGAAAATCTAGATAAACCCGACCATGTTCTAAAACTTAAGAAAGCTCTCTATGGACTTAAACAAGCTCCTCGAGCTTGAGTGCGAGAGACTTTCAATCCATCTTAAGTCAAAGGGTTTAACCAAGGCTTAGTTGACCCAACTCTTCGTAAAAACCTTAGGTAAAGAAATATTCATAGCTCGAATTTACGTAGGCGATATAATTTTTGGAACCTCTAACTCCTTACTAAGCGAGTTCGTTTCACTCATGGAAAGTGAGTTGAAATGAACTTGGTAGCGAGTTAAGTTTCTTTTAGGTCTACAAATTAAACAAACTAAGGATGGTATATACCTATATCAACAAAAATACACTAAGGAGTTAATTAAAGATTTGGAATGCAAGGCTAAGATAATAAACACCCCAATGGCGATTAATGTTAACATAGGAAGACCTAGAAAGTAAGCCATTGACTTAAAATACTATAGGAGTGTAATAGGAGTCTCACGTACTTAGCTATGGCCAGGACACGATATCTTATTTGCGATGAAGTATATGCGCGATTTCAAACTTGTGCCAAGGAGTCTCACCTAACCCTAGTTAAGCGTATCCTTAGATATCTAAAGGGTACACTTAATGTCGGTATTTGGTATCCTAGATCTACCGAGTTCGAACTAATCGGCTACTCCGATTCGGATTATGCGGTAGTAAACTCGATAGAAAGAGCACGAGTGGTTGTTGTCAACTACTCGGCTCGAGTCTAATGAGTTGGTGCAGTAGGAAGCAACATTGTGTTGCCTTATCTACCACCGAAGCCGAATACATCGCGATGGGTGAGTGTGTCACTCAACTTCTTTGGATGAAGCACACTCTCCGCGACTTTAAGTTAGACTTTACGAATACTAAACTTCACGTAGATAACATTAGTTCAATTAATCTTACAAAGAATCCAATATGTCACTCTAGGACCAAACATATAGAAGTCAAACACCATTTCATTCGAGAACATGTGGCCAACGGAGCCATACAACTCGAGTACGTCGAATCGAAATCTAACCTAGCAGACCTATTTACTAAACCCCTACCCGAAGCCGAATTTAGTCTATTAAGACGAAAATTGGGCATGTGCGTAATAGAATAAGAACTTGCAAACTATATTTTCTTACTACTATTTCTTATTTTTCATTTTGATGGAACTAGCATAGGACATACCTTAGATAACATGCACCTATAGATTTAAGGAGCAAGATGACATCTCACAACACATAGGACTAATGTGTTTGTGTACTTAGCCACGAGATGGGCGTGAGATGTTAGGACCCTACTCTGTGTTCCAAGATGTAGATCAAGTGCGTCAATATGAACCTCTGAGTATAAATATGCAACTAATATTAACCAACTCTAATCAGGACTTGTTGATAATATCATTTCAATCAAGTCAAACTAGAGTTGAACATTTAGATGAATTATTTTCACATACTATTTTTAAAATCATCATGCTTGGACTTAGGGTTTTCTTAAAACCCCCCCACTTTTTCCTTGATTTATGTCAAAAGGGGGAGAAAAGGCCAAAGTTAAGGTTCAAGAAAAGGCCAAAGTTCAATTTCAAATTTTTGAAATTGATAACTTAACTTAAAACATTGATTCCGCCTAAATTAAGGGGAGTAAGGTTTAGGTTTCAACTCTTGAATTGAAAACTTTAAAGGCCCAAGTTAAGAAGAAATCGTGTTAAACCTTTTGAATAATTAACCTTTTGACTTAACTTTTGATTACTTAACTTGCACTTATTTTTGACTCTAAGAAGCCTAAGTTAAGTAATGCCATTTACTTAACTCATTATCTTTTGTGTTTGGAGAACTAAAAGTCCTTTTCAAGTACTCACCCTCTAAGGGGAGGGTTCCTCTAAGGAGAACTTGAGAAATATTTTTACTACTCCTACTTTTGCTTCTTGTCTTTACTGTTTCATGCACTTAATTTCCTTAACTTTGTGTGTTTTTGCCATATATCAAAAAGGGGGAGATTGTTGGTGCAGTGAGGCACCGAAATCGAACATATGTTTTGATTATAGCAAAGACACAAAGTTAAGTCTATTTTGTTTTCTCACGAGCTGAATCAAGTGTGCAGAAGATTGCTATAGCTGGAGCTGAAGGCTAGCGACACCCGGAGGAAGCCGCGGTGGTCGGGCGACACTCGAGTGATTTCGGAGGGAGCCGATGGAATCGAGTGGAAGGCCGGAAGCAAAAGCAACACGTAAGTATCGAGGTAAGCTCGTGTGTGTGAGCGTAAGTGAGGTCGTATCCTCTTTACGAGGATGATCTTAAGCGTAGATCCGACCCAAGACATCTCATAGGTGGTCTAGGTCGAGATCGGACGGTCGAAGACCGTCGGAAGTATGTTTTTGTTGAGCTAACTTTGACTTGCAGCAAGCATCGGTCATTTGCCCGGCTTGGAGGACTCATTGCCGTGTATCGATCGCAGAAGGTCATCAATCGGTGATCGCCATCGACTGATGATGGCCATCAATCGACTGATGGTCAATGATCAGATTCGAGGAGTCAAGGCTTATCACTCCACCTCAAAGCGGTTTGGTGTCCATTTGTGATTGGTTGAAGACCCACTCGAAAAGGGACTCAAAGGCTATAAAAGGAGGGCCAAACCTAGGGTTTTAACAACAATTCTAAGCTTCCAAAAAGTCTCCGCAAAGCTACCGACAACAACGTGCTTCTTCTTCTCCGACGTCTAGGTTTCATTTCCTTTATTTTTGTACGTCGGCTTTAATTTTAGTGTCGTTGCTCATTTACATTCTTCGAAGCTTTTTTATCGTAACGAGGAGAGGGGGAGTGTCCCTCTACCTCAAGTTTTTTTGTATCGATTAACTCCTACCTCCAACGAGGAGGAGTTTGTTTAGTAATTTGCCCTCCATGCGTGGTCAAGGACCACTAGGGCCTTGGAGTAGTAGCCTACGGCTACGAACCAAGTAAAACCTTTGTCTCTTTTGTTTTTACATTTACATTCTGCTGCGATTAATTATCTCTTGAGTTTTTAACACGAACATCGAAAAAGAAAAATTTTCTATCGCTATTCACCCCCCCCTCTAGCGCTCATTTCGATCCTACAATAGTGCCTATAAGATTCATATATCTCCACAATGATATGATATTGTCCACTTTGGGCCCAAACCCTCATGGTTTTGTTTTTGGGCTTTACCCAAAAGGCCTCATACCAATGGAGATATCTTTTCATCTTATAAGCACATGATCTTTTCCATGTCTTACCAATGTGGGACTTTGATTGTATTCCCAATACTCCAACAATCTCCCCCCTCAAACGAAGGACCACATTGACCCCCCCCCCCTCAAGCCTATCTGTCCTCGAAGGACATCCTCTGCTTGATGTCTGATCTCAACCCACTAGGACTTCCTGCCAACTGTCTGACCCTCCTGACCCAGCTGGACTTCCTACCAGTTGTTCGGTCCTCCTGACCCAACTGGACTTCCTACCTGGTGTCTGGTTCTCTTGATCCAGACATGGGAGCTCAACTTCCTTCGTTCGAGGTTCATGGCTTGACATGGACCATGGCTCTGATACCAATTGTTAGTGCCTATAAGATTCATATATCTCCACAATGATATGATATTGTCCACTTTGGGCCCAAACCCTCATGGTTTTGTTTTTGGGCTTTACCCAAAAGGCCTCATACCAATGGAGATATCTTTTCATCTTATAAGCACATGATCTTTTCCATGTCTTACCAATGTGGGACTTTGATTGTATTCCCAATACTCCAACAATCTTCTTCCACCGATCTCGATCCGGATGTTGATTCTCTATCAACTTCCGAATCCTCACATACTTGTGAGGATGATGTGCTTGCTTCCTTGGTCTCCTCCGATTAAGCTAATGAGCACTCTTGTTCTTTGGGCTCCTCATGGAGTCTTGTCACTTGGCTCCATAGCTCCTTGGCATCCATATGTTCACCTAAGCTACACAAGATGTTATTAGGAATCAAATCAATAATAAATTTTGCTACCTTCTTATTTTTCTCGAATCTTTGAAGTTGTTCCTCACTCCATCTCTTCCTCTTGAGGAATCCTCCCTTTGGTCCTCTTGGATATTCAAATCCTTCCTTCAAAATGGACTATTCTTCAAAATCTCTCATCATGATGAAGTCTTCAATTCTTCTCTTCCATGAATTAAAGTCTTCTCGTCCATATAGCTCATACGGGACCGGCGTGTTGATATCCCATTCTTGTTATTCTTGAAAATCCATCTCTTCACCCTCTAGCGTCTTTGCTCTCGGTTGTTAATCCGTAGAAGAGACTCGGGCTCTGATATCAATTATAGGAACCTTCGTGACTGCTAGAGGGGGGATGAATAGCGCGTTGCTTGTCGATGGAAGTCATTTTGATCATGCTTGCCTATGATTGTTAGTACGCAGCAAAATATGGAAAATACAATACAAATATACAATCACAACAAGCAAGACAATCGATGTAACGTGGGTTAGAACCGTACGGTTCCTACTCCATGGATTGAGCTCAAATGAGCTCTAGCGATGCAACCACACACCACTACACAATAAAGCTCCTTCTCGGAACAATTCGGAGGTAGAGAAACCTCTTACAATAGCTATTACAACAATAAGAAATAAATGCAAGCTAATACAAGTAAACTACACAAATATAAGTAAAGAAAACTTTACACAATATGAACTTGAGCGCTTGCTTTTGGTTGCTTGAAGAGTAGCCTTGGAGACCCTGAATTACACCAGCAATTCGCCCCAAAACTCCCCAAAGAACCATACATACAATCACACACAAAACAATCACATACACACAAATAGCCATAATAGTCGGATCTTATGCCTGCAACCAAAAAGTTAGCCTACGCACATCCTACTATTATCCGGCATACTCAATATATGATATGTGCATGAAAGTAACCAATCCAAAACACACAAAACCGGAAACCGTGGCTCTGATACCACTTGAAGGGAGTTGCTTCGGAGGCTCATTGGCTCTCATGTCCCCGGATTAAAATTTTCACTAATGAAAGAACTAATCTGGATGGGATGAGTTTCCTTAGCACAACCAATTCGTCGTCGTGCTAACAACTTGAGTGATCGCTTGAACAAACTAGTTGTTCAAGCAACACAACTCTTCTAGTTGGTTAGCCGCGGAAGAGACGACGGACGGATCGTCGGTTTTTGTGTTTGTCTTCGGGGTCCATGATTATACAAAATATATACAAATGCACACTTGTATAATCAACACATAAAAGAACATGCTAAGATCAGAAAATAAAGTTGTAAAACTTTTATACCTCACGATCTTCTACCGTATGTCTTATCCTCCTCGTGGACGTCGTGTGGGCGAAGATCCTCCACGAGTAGAAGCCTCCTAGATCGCGTTCTTCCCTTCCTTGTTCGCTGCGAACAAAGAGAAGAACCAAGAAAAATTCCTTCTCCTTTCTAGAACCGGCCACCAAGCCAAGGAGCTCGATGTAACTGCCGGCCAAGGAGTGAATGGTTGAGCGCCGGCCAACCTTGTGACAATGTTGCCGCCGGCCACCTAGAAGTTGGAGAAGCGCCGGCCACCAAGAAGTTGGAGAACCGCCGGCCACCAAGGAGCAAAGGAGGAGGAAGAGGGCCGTCCAAAGCAAAGAAGAAGAGGGAGTGAGCGCCGGCCACCAAGGAGAAAAGAAGGAAACCCTAATCTCCTTTCTTGTTGCCGCCCAAACCACTTCCAAAACCCTAGCCGCCTAAAACACTCGAGAGGCAAAACCCTAATCCAAGAGAACCATCCTTGCCGTATGGGGTGGGCTTAAGCCTCCTTTAATCTCCACCGTCGGATCTGAAGTTTTATCCCAACCGTCGGATCTAGGGTTTCATCCCAACCGTCGGATCTAGGGTTTCATCCCAACCGTCGGATCTAGGGTTTCATCCCAACCGTCGGATCTAGGATTTCATCCCAACCGTCGGATCTAGGGTTTCATCCCAACCATCGGATCTAGGGTTTAATCCCAACCGTTGATTCTAGGATTTCATCCTAACCATCGGATCTAGGGATTTAATCCCAGCATTTGTTTTACATCCTTGGATCTAGGCTTCTTGAGGATTATATTAGGCTACGATAGGGACCATAAGGAGGAGTTGGATCTTGGCCACCCGATGGATCGGAACCATACAAACTTGATCTATCAATGATGTTCCATTCCACTAGAGGATCATCATTGAACTACCTCACCAACCCCATAAATCAATATGGGCTCCATATATTATTTGTACATCCATCTCCCCGTGTTTAAGATATCGAATGTCCGTCAATTAATTGATTTACTGACCATCAATTAATTAACATCTAACTCCTCGAGTAGTACCACTCAACCTTATCATCATGTTGATTAAGTCAACCAGCTGGGTTTACATGATGAACCTTATGAGCTCCTCAAGGGGACATCATCAACCTAATATATAGAACACGGTTTTCTCCTATAATCAACGGCACACTATGTAAATAATATCATTTCCCAACTTACCGGGCATATTGATTTAATCCATTTAAATCTCACCCTTTGATAAATCAAAGAAATAAATACTAAGTACATGTGCCCGTTATTATATCGGGATTAAGAGCATGTACAACATAATATCCAAGGTCCGATTCAATTATGTAGTCAGCAATAAATTGAATCACCTCTATGTCGGTCCTGCTCAATACACCTAAGTGTACTAGTATAACTCTATGTTCAAGACAAAACAATACCAAGCTACACTACAACCATGCCAATGGTTTGTCCAAAACCATCTTGGTTGTGAGCCTCTACTTATATTCTACAAGATACTGATAACATGATCTTCTGTGCCACACCAAGCACCATGTTATCTACAATGTAAAATATTAGACAATATGCACACATATAATAAATATATAAAGTGCAAACAATGATCATGTGATTCTTATTTCAAAATAAAAATGTTCATACAAAAAGTGCTAGGCTTTCAGTATACATTCCAACAAAATCCTCCCTCCATAAGCTCCCTTTAAAGCTGCTCTTTGGGCTGATTTTTGTCTGGCAGTAGACTGATCGGGACCATTAGTTGATTGTCCCTGTAGTTGTTGTCTCACAATGTCACGAGCCACATTGGATAAGTTTTAATGGATAGACCATCAATCGACTGATCATACCCATCAGTCGACTAATGGCTCAATCAGTCAAGTATTCGGATCGATTACTCGACTGGAGAACCTTCTGTGCCTGAGATCCCAACCATCGATCGATTATTATCCACGATCGTGATCGCCAAGAATGATCGACCAACTCGGTCGCAATGATGACCAACTCGCAAATGACTTCGTGGCACTTCTCACAGTCAAACCCTAGTTGACTCCCATCAGTCGACTGACCCATGATCCCACTCAACTGATGCACCTCAAATATGAGGTTTTAACCCAAGTATGGTACCCCCATACTTGCTAGACCACCCGTAGCCTAGACCTAAGTCTTCTAGCCACCTCCATCAATCTCGCGCCTATCAGATCCCTCCAAGTCATCCATGACTTGTTCATCCAAACACTAGCCTTCAAGTGCTTCCATCGGCTATTGTCATGCTAACGGTGTCTATACCGCCAAGGCACATTGGACTTACGCTGCCAAGACTCCGCTTGGACTTTACGCCACCAACCATTGGACTTATGCTGCCAAGACTCCCGCTTGGACTTTATACCGCCAATATTTCCCTTGGACTTTACAATGCCAAGACTCAAGCTTGGACTTTCCCTTGCCAACCATGTTGGACTTTCCATGCCAAGACCAATGCTTGGACTTTCCTTTGCCAAGACCCATGCTTGGACTTTCCTTGCCAACCCATGTTGGACTTTCCCTTGCCAAGACCCATGCTTGGACTTTACATGCCAAGTACTCAAGACTTGGACCTTTCCAATGTCAAGTGTCCCACTTGGACTTTTCATGCCAAGTACCCATGACTTGAACTTTACCGTGACAATCACATTGTCATACGTTTTATCGAACATCAAAATATCGCTCGAGTCAGACTCGAGTCAGGTCAATCGTGACCTGGGCCGATTGCACCAACAAGGACTAGATCATTCTTTAGGAATGAAGTGAATCAAGTAGCATTAATCTCTGAAATTGAACCAAAAGTAGTTGATGAAGCTTTGCTTGATCCGGACTGGATTATAGCAATGCAAGATGAATTGGGACAATTTGAGAGAAGTCAAGTTTGGGATTTAGTCCCAAGACCTAATCAAGCTACCATAATAGGGACAAAATGGGTATTTAAAAATAAAATTAATGATAAGGGAGAAGTAGTTAGAAATAAAGCTAGGTTAGTTGTCAAAGGGTACAATCAAGTTGAGGGACTTGATTATGATGAAACTTACACACTCGTAGCTAGATTAGAATCCATAAGACTTATGCTAGCATTTGCATCATATAAAGGCTTCAAATTATATCAAATGAATGTGAAGTCAACATTTTTGAATGGTTTTATAAAGGAGGAAGTCTATGTTGAACAATTGCCGGGATTTGAAAATTATGCATTTCCAAATCACGTGTATAAACTTAAGAAGGCTCTTTACGGGCTGAAACAAGCACCTCGTGATTGGTATGAAAGGTTGTCAACTTTTCTAGTTGAGAGGGGTTTTAGAAGAGATCAAATTGATCCCACACTATTTCTGAAAAGAAATGGTGAAGATATATCTGTAACTCAAATTTATGTTGATGACATAATTTGTGGCTCAAACAATAGGGATTACCTTAATGAATTCATAGAACACATTGAGAGTGAGTTTGAGATGAGTCTAGTAGGAGAATTGACATTTTTCCTTGGACTGCAAATCAAACAAACCAAAGAAGGAATTCATGTCTATCAATCAAAATATGTCATGGAATTGCTAAAAAGATTCAACATGGAAAATGTTAAGGAGGTTTTCACTCCAATGGCACAAAACACTCATTTAGATAGTGATGTAGATGGAAAACCTATTGATTTAAAGCTTTATAGGAGTGTCATAGGTATTCTATTATACCTTAAAGCAAGTAGATGTTAGGGCAATCTCTTGCCGTGATATGGTTTTGATGGTGTGGCAAAGGGTTTAAGTTAGTTTGATATGTTGATTTGATATGTGCGTTGAAGTCGTGCAGGACTTAGTAATTCGCACATGGAGCCATGGCGAGTTTCACATCTCATGACTCGTGCCTTGAGTCGGTGAAGGATAGCCTTGCGGAAGCCGTGCACTTAGAGCATCCGAGGGACCGCCGGACGAGGAGCTTGGAGTGAAGCCGGAGGAAGTAGACTTCGAGGCAAGAGATGCGAAGGAGCATTGCAGAGCCGTGCGCCTGATGCTGCCGAGGGACGTGGCCGCGAACGAAGAGAACTTCAAAGGCGAGGGACTCCGAGGGATGAGAGTGAGCGATTGTAACCCGGGAAGGGTAGCTCTTAGGTGAAACTTGGCCATTTGGCCAAGTGTCGCATGGATCGCTTCGTCGATGGTTCGATCGACCGTCTAATGTGGTCGAATCTGTTGATCACCGATCGCCATAGATAGCGGCAATCGATCGATGAGTTTGATCCGATCGCTAAGGGATGGCAATCGATCGATGTCACCGCGTCTGCACGAATGGAGTCGACCTCGTTGAGGACTCGACTGGTTGACATCAGTCGACTGATGGGTGCCATCAGTCGACTGATGCCAGTGCCGTTGGATAGTATCCAATGTGGAAAGCGGCCATTATTGGGCAACGGCTACAGCACCAGTCGACTGATGGGTGCCATCAGTCGACTGATCCTGTGTCAACGGGAAGAAACCCTCTTCCTCTATAAAAAGGAAGGGGGTAAGGGTTTGGGAGAAAAAAATGCTTACACACTAACACTCTCCCAAAGTTCCCTAAAGCTTTCCATCCTCTTACCCAAGCTTATTTTCATTATACTTGTAAGAGGAGTGTTGATTGTAAAGAGGTTACCTCCACCTAGCTTTGTGCAAAGGAGAGATCTAGTGGATAGATTACGGAGTGATTCACCGTGGATGAATCGGACCGTGGATTAGCGGCGTAGCCGTGAACCACGTTATATCTCGGTGTTTGTATTGCTTGCTTATATTTTATTTGTATTTGTATATTCCGCTTGCGCTAACGTTTTTGTAAACAAGCAAAATACGACGACCATCGAACGAGGGCTATTCACCCCCCCTCTAGCCAGCCATTCGTACCGATTCGATCCCCAACAAGTGGTATCAGAGCCAAGTCGTTTGTCGAGGACTAACCGCCGCAACAAACACTTCATCTAAAGATGGCCGGCTCAAACATCCACCCACCGAAGTTCGACGGCGAATTCTCTTGGTGGAAAAAGAGAATGGAGGTATTCTTCGAAACCGACTTTGAAATCCTTTTAATAATGGAAAACGGTTTCGAGTTGCCTAGGAACGAAGATGGGGAGCCATTGGAGAAATCGAGGTGGAGCAAAAGGCAAAGAGAAGAATACTTGGCAAACTCAAAGGCCAAGCACCACCTATACAATGTCCTCCCTCAACAAGAAGTAAATAGAATAGGGGAGTGCTCAAGTGCCAAAGAGATGTGGGAGAGATTGGTTGAACTTCATGAAGGCACTTCGGAAGCCAAGCTAGCGAGAAGAGATCTCCTCCGCTCCCAACTATCAAATATTAAGCTTGAAAAGGGAGAAAAGGTAACTTCTCTACATTCTAGAATTAAAGAAATATTAATTGGGTTAACAAGTGTAGGTGAGAAGCTATCAAATCGGGATATGGTAATGAAGGCCATAGATGCCTTTCCCCGGTCCTCAAAATGGAGCTCCATGGTGGACTCATTCTATATCTCCAAGAACTTAGAAGTAAGCACCTTGGAGGAATTCTTCTCAACAATGGAGCTTCATGAGACAAGGCTTGAAGGTATACAAGAAGAGCCTAGAGTCCAAAACTCAAGAGGAGTTGCCTTGATGGCGAACAAGGGGAAGAAGAAGATGGAAGTCCCCTTCTCCTCATCCGATGAAGCCTCTACCTCCTCCATGGATAGCACGAAAGAAGCCTACATGGTAAGGAAGGTAAGGCGTGCATTTAAGAATCTTAGATTTGATAAATCTCATGATAGGAATAGAAGACCAAGGGGGAAGGTCATATGCTATAATTGCCAAGGAGAGGGACACATAAGGGACAATTGTCCCCTCCTAAACAAGAGCAAGGAAGATAAGAAAAAGAAGGAAGAAAAGAGGAAGAAGAAGGGGAGCAAGAAAAAGGAAGAAGAAAAGAAGGCAAAAGGAAAAGGGAAGGCCATGGCACTCAAAGCCAAGACTTGGGATGATGTTGCCCCATCCTCCTCATCCGAAGAAGAAGAGCATGTCTACTCCAACCTAGCACTAATGGCTCTTCATGACTCGGATTGCTCCTCCTCCTCCTCAAATGAAGAATCAAGCTCAAGTGGGGAGAGCTCAAATGAAGGGGGAGCTTCTACATCCTCCTCATCCGAAGAAGAAGAAGAGGATATGGAAACTATGGTAACGAAAGCTTCTCCTAAGAAAATAGTTTCCATAATCTCTAGTTTAACTAAGGACTTATTTGGCATGAAAAAGAAAAATAATGTTTCTTCTTGCCATGCTAGATAAAATTAAGGATTTGGAAAATAAGCTAGAAAATACATGCTTAAATGATAATGTTTCTTCTTGCCATGATGATGCATGCTCACATGACTATATGCCTTTGGATGTTAATGATGCATGTATGGATGAAAATAGGGCCTTAAGGGAAAAGGTAGATTATTTAACCAAAGCCCTAGAGAAATTCACAATTGGCTCCAACACATTAAATATGATCATAGGGAGCCAAAGGGCAAGCTTTAACAAAAAGGGCCTAGGCTACAAGGAAAAGAAAAATGAAAAGGCCTACAAATGCCTCATAGCTAGGGGACAAGATAAAAAGAAAGTAATTGTTAGAAAATGGATCCCCAAGGAATATCTAGTGAACCCAATAGGAAAGAACTTATTTTGGGTTCCAAAATCCATCCTTAAGGGTTAGAATAACCCTAGGGTAGTCAACCATATGGAATTAACCTATATCATATTTTGGTTGACTTAGGATGACGGGACAACATTTTTTAGATAGTGTTGGGTGATGATAACGTACCCATAAATAGATAATAATGCTTAAATCATGATGATTGATGAAATTCCTATGTATATTTGCAATCATGATTTATGTTTTTGAAATTTGGCACGTTATCATGAGAAATAGGTTTGAATCATGCTTTAGGTGATACTTTGGTTATTATCATCATATAATACCTAATGCATGATTATTAGTTGATGAAAACATGTATTTTATGATCATAATGTAGAATTCATTCATATATGTCATTATGATCATGTAGGATGTTAGGTTGATACTTAACCATGATAGAATTGCATGAATATATTGGTTAAGTATGCACAAATACCCCCCTAGGATGCATCTCACACTCACTATAGGCTAACTTGATTGAAAAACTTAGCATGAGTGAGATGTTAGGATGATACAAATGTCCACTAATGCCTATGGCATTTAGATGGTCATTTAAGGTATCAAAATAGCAATAATAGACCAATCATGGGGAAGGCTTATGTTTAATTCATAGACATATTGCCCAAAGATCATGGTTGGATATTTCATATGTTTTCAAAACAATCTCTTACTTTAAAATACATATATTCATGTTTTGAAACAATTGGATGCAAGACTAGGTGTTAAAATAGATACTCTTATGATCAAAAACCTAGTAGTTTTTAAAGCTTTTGGATTTTTGGCAAATACGTGGAAATATAATGATTTCTCATGAAAACATATTTTTCACTGATAGATATACTTAAAAGAAATGTGTTCCCCAAATTTCATGATTTTTTGAATTTTTTGGAATTTTTAATGTATTTCTGAAATTCGGTTTGAAAATCAAAAATCCCGAAATTCACGTGCCAGTCGACTGATGGCATGAATATCAGACCAGTAAAGGATGAATTCCGATTTTAAATCAACTTGTGGTATTTTCTTTCTATTATACTTGATGCCATGTGTTTTTAACTTAGTAATAATCTTTTTGATGGTGTCAAAGGGGGAGAAATGATTATGTTTAAGTTAATTATGAAAGGGAGAAAAATTTATGAAAGGGGGAGAAATTTACATAGAGAGAGAAATTTATGATAGGGGGAGAAATTTACATAGAGAGTTTCATGGATTAAGGGGGAGTTGCATGTTGTTATATCATGATTATGTTTACATGTTTTCTTTCCTTTAAAATTTATATCAAATGTTTTTACCTAACTTAAACGAATTGTCACACATCAAAAAGGGGGAGATTGTTAGGGCAATCTCTTGCCGTGATATGGTTTTGATGGTGTGGCAAAGGGTTTAAGTTAGTTTGATATGTTGATTTGATATGTGCGTTGAAGTCGTGCAGGACTTAGTAATTCGCACATGGAGCCATGGCGAGTTTCACATCTCATGACTCGTGCCTTGAGTCGGTGAAGGATAGCCTTGCAGAAGCCGTGCACTTAGAGCATCCGAGGAACCGTCGGACGAGGAGCTTGGAGTGAAGCCGGAGGAAGTAGACTTCGAGGCAAGAGACGCGAAGGAGCATTGCAGAGCCGTGCGCCTGATGCTGCCGAGGGACGTGGCCGCGAACGAAGAGAACTTCAAAGGCGAGGGACTCCGAGGGATGAGAGTGAGCGATTGTAACCCGGGAAGGGTATCTCTTAGGTGAAACTTGGCCATTTGGCCAAGTGTCGGATGAGTTTTCGACAGATCATTGCCATGTCATGGCCGCTTGCTCGAGTCGATGGTTCGATCGACCGGTCTAATGTGGTGAATCAAGTTGATCGATCATTTGCCGCAAAGATCGATCGATGGCTTGATCACCGATCGCTAAGGGATGGCGATCGGTGATGTCACTGTGCACGGGCACAGAATGGAGTCGACCTCGTTGAGGACTCGACTAGTTGACATCAGTCGACTGATGGGTGCCATCAGTCGACTGATGCCAGTGCCGTTGGATAGTATCCAACGTGGAAAGCGGTCATTATTGGGCAACGGCTACAGCACCAGTCGACTGATGGGTGCCATCAGTCGACTGATCCTGTGTCAACGGGAAGAAACCCTCTTCCTCTATAAAAAGGAAGGGGGTAAGGGTTTGGGAGAAAAAAATGCTTACACTCTAACACTCTCCCAAAGTTCCCTAAAGCTTTCCATCCTCTTACCCAAGCTTATTTTCATTATACTTGTAAGAGGAGTGTTGATTGTAAAGAGGTTACCTCCACCTAGCTTTGTGCAAAGGAGAGATCTAGTGGATAGATTGCAGAGTGATTCACCGTGGATTAGCGGCGTAGCCGTGAACCACGTTATATCTCGGTGTTTGTATTGCTTGCTTATATTTTGTTTGTCTTTGTTTGTATTTGTATATTCCGCTTGCGCTAATGTTTTTGTAGACAAGCAAAATACGACGACCATCGAACGAGGGCTATTCAACCCCCCCTCTAGCCGGCCATTCATACCGATTCGATCCCCAACAGTAGACCTAATATAGTATTTGTTGTAGGTATGTGGGCACGATATCAAACGTGTGCGAAAGAGTCTCATTGGGTTGCTATTAAAAGAATTATGAGATATCTTAAAGCAACCATAACAGTTGGATTGTGGTATCCCCGAACTGAGTCTTTTGATTTAGTAGGCTTTACCGATTCAGACTATGCAGGATGCAAACTAGATAGGAAAAGCACTAGCAGAGGTTGTCAATTCCTAGGTTCAACATTAGCTAGTTGGTCAAGTCGAAAGCAACATTGTGTCACTCTCTCCACGATAGAAGTTGAGTACATAGCCATGGGAAAGAGTGTATCGCAATTGTTATGGATGACTCACACCTTAGAAGATTATGGGTTTTCATATAAGAATGTGCAATTGCTTTGTGATAATATTAGCACGATAAATTTAACGAAAAACCCAGTCCATCATTCCAGGACAAAACACATTGAAGTGAGACATCACTTCATTATGGATCATGTAGCAAGAGGAAATATTATACTCAATTATGTTGAGTCTAAGGCTAATCTTGCTGATATTTTCACAAAACCTCTTCTAGAAAATGAATTTAGTTATTTAAGAAGAGAATTAGGAATGTGTGTCGCAGAGTAAAAACTCTCCGTGATCATAAGGACTAATTCATAAGTACAAGAAAAATGGGAAAATGATTTTGGGATACCTTGGGAGAACATCTCACACAAACCTTAGGAATAACTATGTTTGTGTATTGCTAAATAGGAGTGAGATGTTAGGAGTAACCCATTTACTCAAAATGCTTGCTATGATGCATCAACTTGAGTAATGAGGTTAAAAATAACACAAATCATTAAGTTGACCAATTATGGGGAAGACCAATACATTCATGTGTATTTGGTTCTAATATCATAATTGGACATTCCAACCAAGTCAAATTGGTTGGCCATCCTAAACAATGATAAAACCCAACTAAAACATCAAAAATATGTTAGAAATTGCCTATCAAGTGTATTGACACTTGTTAAATGGTTTAGGGACTTAAGATCAACGAATTTAGGACTTAAAATACCTTAGAAAACGAAATTTCAGATTAACAGTCGAGGCATTTCAATAATCACCTCGACTGCTAACTATTGCAGGCAAACAAAATCGAGGCAAACTCGACCAGTGCCTCGACTAGAACTTATCGATAGTAGCCGCCAGAGAACAGAATCGAAGCACATTCGACCAACACCTCGATTGTTCAAATAAAGGCACAAAAGTGAGGTGCACTCGACCAGCGCCTCGACTGATTTATCAGTCGAGGTAAATCAGTCGAGGTAAATCCAACTTATCGCCTTAACTGTTAAACTCAGGTTTATATAGAAGAACCCATTTTCTGCCTCCTAGACCCGACTTTCAGCTCTACTATTCTCCTTCGCGGTTTCACTCCCGTCGCCTTCGCTATCACCGCTCAACTCTTCGGCCACGATCAACGTTATCTAAACCCTAGACTACCTCTCTCAGACCCACACTAACCATAGAGTAGGTTCCCTTGCTTCTCTTTTCATTTCTTTGTCAATCCCTAACCCTAATCACTGGTCTCCACAACTAGGGTTCACCGTTCGCCGGACCTTCTTCTCACCTGAGAAATCACTCTCGCCCGGAGATCCTGGTGCCTCTGAGGCTTCTCTGGTCCTAATCTTCCTGAACAACATTCAATAACACCAAAGTATAAATCTCTACCTCTTCTCCCTATTTTCACATTTAGCAGTTAACTGTGTTCACTAATCATCTTTTGATCTCTATCATTCATCATACCGCATCATATTGCATTCATCACTTTGGGCATAATTTTTGCATCATTAGGCAAAAATGAAAAGTAGTTGAGAGTAGTAGGATGGAAACATCTAGGGAGAATCCGTCTACGAACTCCCGATTTCTTTCCGAATATCATCAACATTCATTCATGAATCGTAAATTCCAGTTGATGCCTACTCGCTCACTAGATAGGGAGTTCTTCTCCTCACATGCTCAAAATGTCATAGGTGTAATCGATTTTTATAGGCTTAGTAAATTAGTCTACTATGATCATGATATTAATGTAGACTTAGTTACTGAGTTCTATAACAATCTACAACCTACAGGTGATAAGCTCATCTATAAAAGTAAGGTAGTCAGGAGGGATATCTCATTCACTCCTGATATTATTAGGGCATTCCTAGATTGTAGAGAGTCGGAGTCAACTCTTGAATGTTATCTGAGCATTCAAGAACCTATTGATGGATACTCCATCAATGTCATTCATGAGTATTTCTTTAGAAAACCACGACAACCTAGCCTTAACCTGTTTCTGGCCATGGCATTAGTTGCCCCCGATAATGTCCTATATAAGGTCATCGTAGGTTGCATCCTTCCCATTGTCACTCAGGGGCAAGCTAAAGTCAAACCACATCATTTACTCACCCTACATCTCCTAAAGAATCGTCTAGACTTTAACATTGCATTAAACATCTTTCTCTGCATCGTCCACTTCACAGTTCCCATCCAAAAGAAAATTTACATGCCTTTTGGACATATCATCACCTTTTGGCTAGAATCCATAGGCATCAACACAAGCAGGGGCAAGATTAAGCAAATGACGGACTTTGATTTCATGAAATGGCAAAATTTTTCACTGGCCGACATGTCTTAAGTACACAAGAGCGTTGAGTGGGCCGATGGACACCATACCGGTGAGAGGTGGGATATGGGAGCAGAAGAAGAAGAAGAAGCACCTCTAGCCCTAGCTAATGAACCATATTCTTCCATGTCTGAGCAGCTAGAGAACCTATGCAACGATTATGTTGAATTCGTGGAGTCAGTTGATACAACGTACGAGGATATCCGTATGACGATTGATACTAGATTCGAGGAGCTTCAAACTAGAATAGATACGCGGTTCTTAGAAGTTTCTGCCCAACAACAGGAGATTTTCAATCTCCTATGTTCCTTGGCAATTGATTCATCGGGTCCATCTTCATCGGCCGTGTAGTTTTGGCATGTTTTGTGTGTGTATCAAACATTTAGAATTCTGGAATAGTATCGAAATTTGAGGACTTTTATGAAATGGACATGTTAATAGAATTCAGGTGTGTTTACAGTTGTTAATAGACTTCTATGAATCTGTGGAAAAATGTTGGATGTTGAATGTTGAATGTTGAATGTTTACAATTTTGTTTCACTGATGAATATGGGTTTGATAGTTCTTTGTAGTTGTCTATGTGTGCTTAAACGTTGTTAACAGGTTTTATCACAACTACTTTTAGGGGAAATTTTGCCAATTTTTTTTTTTGTTTTCTATGTCTTTTAATATATATATGCACGATCAATATCTACGTTGTTGAAAGACATTGTTGGTGCATTGGATAACTACGGGTAAGAATTCAGGGGGAGGATACTGTAGATTCTCTTTTTGTGTGTTTGACAAAGGGGGAGAGATAAGTTTAAGTTTAATAAGTTTAAGGTGAAATGTGGAAATACTTAAACCCTTTAAGTTCTCTTTTAAGTTCTGGAAGTTCTGAAATTCATGGTGAATCGTTCTGAAATTCATGACAAAACTATTACAAGTTCCCTTTGATAAATTCTGAAATGTGTTGCAAGTCTATATATCATTTGAATATGACATGAAAATACTATTGCACATCTTGATCTAATGAAGTTCTAAAATATTGAAAATTTTGTACAATTTTGAGAATATTATATTATAATTCCATCACCTAAACTTAAACCATGTTGTCAAACATCGAAAAGGGGGAGATTGTTGGTGCAAACCTGCAATCAGGCCCAAACGATGTTTTAGTGTTTGACAAGGGTTTAAGTCAAGGTG
The DNA here is from genome assembly GCA_025175895.1 of Wurfbainia villosa. Lineage (NCBI taxonomy): Eukaryota > Viridiplantae > Streptophyta > Magnoliopsida > Zingiberales > Zingiberaceae > Wurfbainia > Wurfbainia villosa. The sequence goes on from CM045992.1 coordinate 5,383,127, forward strand.
ATAATGATGTGTTATCTCATGCGATTGGTTGAGATGTATTTTCAGGAAGTTTCTTGTAGGTCGAGGACTGGATGCAAGGTAGTGAAGACCCGGACAAGGAGTCCTGGCATAAAGACCCGGACGAGGAGTCCTGGCATGAAGACCCGAATGAGGAGTCCTGGCATGAAGACCCGGACGAGGAGTCCTAGCATGAAGACCCAAACGAGGAGTCCTGCAAGCGAAGACTTGGACGAGGAGTCCTGGCATGAAGACCCAGATGAGAAGTCTTGGCGAATGATGACCCAGAAGCAATTCTTGGCACAGAAGACCTATGAACAGTGATTCACGGGCATCATGTAAAGGGTACAGGGTAGACCCTATCTTAGGTGTGGTTTCAGCTCTAGATGAGTTGAAACGGTCAAGAGTCAAGGCAGTAGTCGAGGCAGCACCTTGACTGATTACCTCATCAGTCGAGGTGGTGCCTCGACTGGAAATTGCTACCCTGGATGAGTGCTGAGCTGAGCTCAAGACTGGTCTGACTTACCCAATCGAGGCGGCGACTCGACTGGAGCTTCTTTCAAACGAACAAAAGTAATCCACAGTTGGTTATCGTCTCAACTGGGTATGCATGATCAGAGCAAACTCATATCAGTCGAAGCAGTACCTCGACTGGGGCTTGGTTCAATCGAATAGACACAAGGCACTGTCGACTGCAAGCTCGACTGAAGTAGCTTGACTTAAGCAGAAATTTATAGCAATCGAGGCGTCGCCTCGACAATTGCTCTGTTCGATTGAAACATAAGCGAAGTAAACTTGATTGGAAGCTCGACTAAGGATTCCAGTCAAGGCGTTGATCCATCACCTTGACTGGACCTATGTTACAATGGATAGATAATTCAAAATTAACGGGGAAAACTTACTATTGGAACCCTAATCAAGCAGCAATCGAGGTGTCAGTCGAGGCGACTCGACTGTGTGGGCCGAAAAAGTCCTAATCGGGCTCGATTTAAAAGGTTTCTCCAACTCCTTTCTGATTACTCTCGATATTATTGCTCACGAAAAACCTTGAAGCAATTTTTCCCTCATCCTCCAAGTTCTAAACATACTCAAAGGCAATCAAAGATTTTGAAGAGAAGAAGCTCTATTTTATACTGCATACACTATAATCTTTCTCTTCTCAATCTCTTTCAATTGTAATCTCTTGTGTAATCGTTGTAAACCTGTATTAAGAGGTTTCTCCACCTCCGGTGTGTCACCGAGAAGAAGTATTATAGTGGTGGTGAGCATCACTAGAGCTGACTAGGGCTCGACCGTGGAGTAGGAACTAGGGTTCTGAACCACGTAAATTCCTTGTGTTGTGCTTGTTGTGTGTTTTGTACTCAAATTTGTGTTTCCGCTGTGTACTAAAAATTATAGACAAGCACGACGAATTCAAGAGACGATCATTCGCTATTCATCCCTCTTTCTAGCAACGCCAACGATCCTACATATCTAATTTGCTGGGATCCCTATTTGCTTCTTGTTTATGCCTGTTCCTTGCCATTTTGATGAATGGAATAGGAAACAACAACGCATGCAGGCTGCCCTTGCCAAAAATAGACCCACATGCACTACTAAGTCGCCTGCCGCAGTGTCCTGAAGCATGTTGCTCCCACCTACCACGTTGTCTTCTAGTGAGTCTTCCCCTACCTCTAGCCAATGGGAAAACACCTCAAGCACATCGAAAAAGCCTAGGAACTCGTCAGAAAATCCAGGAAGAGCGACACAACCTCCTAGCGTGAGCATAAGCTACAACGCACGCCCCCTCCTGCACCAACTGCGCCTTCACCACTCGCCCCAAGCTCCACAGAACCAGAGCTCGCTAGCACCTGCTCAACAATGCCTCTGTTGTCCAAGGGCATTGTGCTCACACCAGGCAGTCTAGTGCACATGCCTAGCCCTCGCAAAGCTTGAGCACAGCTCCACCCACAAGCAAACCAAGCTTGGTGTGCACCTTTAGCCGGAAAACATCACCTCGATGTACACCACAGCAAAGAGAATCATGCTAGCCCCTGAGAAGATCGTCGGAGCAACTAAAAGCCCTCAAAATTGCCTCCTAATCAATCGCCAACCACCCTCCCTCTAGGACAATCCTAGAGAGAAGGGAGAGCTTCTCTCTCTGAGTTGGAGGGGAGGAAGCGACTAACTAAGAGCTCTTTCACTTTTTTGATGAAAAGGTAAATATATATCATCAAAGGAAAGATACAACATATCCATACACCTAGGTCCAAGCTCCAGTCATGTCTGACAAAGTGTCATATCTGAGTAAGAAGCCATAGAAGGGTACAACTCTAACATGCACTAAAAAACTCCATCAAACATATCCCTCAATCTGGTCGTGCTCTCATCCCTCACAAGGGTCAGGGACCATGTGACGACTAGTGTCCATCCTCTCTATCTGAGTGCGCCAGCCCATCCTCCGCATCTGTGCCATCGATCACCTCGGTCACTGGTGTAGGCGTTGTCCTCATCTCTCGATTTGCCATCTGCATCTCTCCTCCAAAAGCCACTTTAAGCAAGTGGTCAACTATCAACGGATTTAATGTGTCTTTACCGTAGCCATTACTACGGACTAGATAGGTCATTCAAGTGGTCCTATTCACCTGCTCTAGGCTTTTTGGCAAAGCCTCAGTCGTCAACGGATTTGATGCGTCTTTACCACAACCATTATCTGTGGACTAGATAGGTCATCCTAGTGGACCTATTCACCCTATACTCCATGTCCACTCATCAACCGGCTTAAAAGGCACTCATCCAAAAAAAATTTCCATAAAGTTAGGGTTTGAAACCCTACCCCAAAAAGTTGTCTACCACGTGTTATTATTATTATTATTAAAAAAAAGAGGTTAGGGTTTGATACCCTAACCCCAAAACCTATCTACTGCATTTTCCCCCCAAAAAATGAGGTTAGGGTTCGAAACCTTAACCGTAAGTGGGTTTAGGGTTTGATACTCTAACCCCAAAACCTATCTAATGCATTTTTTTTTCAAAAAAATGAGGTTAGGGTTTGAAACCCTAACCCTAAGTGGGTTTAGGGTTTGATAACCCTAACCCCAAAACCTATCTACTGCTTTTTATTCAAAAAATGAGGTTAGGGTTTGAAACCCTAACCCTAAGTGGGTTTAGTGTAAAATACGAAAAAAAAAAAAAGATTAACTCCTTTAATTAATTAGGATTAATTAGTGGGCTAATGGGGTTAATTATCTAGTTAATGAGTCCATCAATAAGACTAGTTGTGAAATTGGGCTTTAATAATTGGGCTTGGGGTGATTGGGCGATTGGGCCGATTATAATCAATTGATGAACCCAAATCAGGTCAGGTTTGGATTTGGCTGGGTTAACCGAATCACACGAACTGCTGTTAAAAGCAGCCGAACGAATCGATCTCTCACGATTTCCGCTTCATCACTGCTGCCGGCGATTTCCTCCTCCCCTCTCGCGGCGATTTCGACACCTCTTCTTCCTTCGCGAGTCGGCGACTGCTGCTGCCGACGGAGGAAGATCCGGCCGGTGGGAGAGACGTCGTGCTCTCTGCTTCCGATTGTTGCTCCCATCATCGTCGCCCTGAGCCAGGTTGTCGCTGCTGGAGCTCTCAATCGATGTTGCACTGTCGTCGGAGATCGCGATTTGAGCAGTCGCCCGATCGCCGCAGCCTTCCTGATCGCGCCGTCGACTTCTTCGATCATCGCGACCACCGCGAGCTCAATCTGCTGCCAGATTCCCTTGAGCGAGCTTAGCTCGGAGACAGGGCATCGCTGCCTTCTTCGATCGTGATCAACTCCAGCTTTGTCGAATGTCTGCAGTTACCACACCTAGTCGCCACCTGCATTCATCAGGGATTAGCCCCGTCGGAGGTGTTCTCCTCTCCCTTATCCAGATCCCTGCCGACAGCTGATCTCATCGCCTTTCTTCTCCGGCCGACGACAAGAAACACCACGGCCATGGTGAGATCTACACGACCGCAGTTGTTTGGTTCTTATTGAGCCGATTTACCACTCTTATTAGTCGCTACACCGGAGTTAGGTAAGTCATCGAACCTCTCCTCGATCTTGGACAAGATCCGTTCTTATTGGTAATCCCTACTTCCTTGAGCTGGGTTTTTCAGATTTGGGCAGTGTTTGGAAATTGGATGGCTCGATGAATAGGAGACGAGAAAGGGATGCCGGAGATGATCTGACCGGTGAGTTTTGGGTAAGCATTGGTATCATCCTTTTTCCTTAAGGTAGCGTAGTGATCTGGTTTTAGTTAATTTGTTTTCCCTCTATAAGCGATCGTCGCAGCAACCAGTGAGGGTTGAAGCTGGGATTTCGTCGGTGAACAGAGGTTAAAAGGGAGGGGGCTATCAGTGAAGATTTGACCGGTAAGCTTAGTTTTCTTTGTAGTTTCATCTGTAATTGTGGTGATGTTCTGTGATGTGTCAATCTTGTTGAGATTATAATGGGTTCTATTCATGGATCATTGTGTGTGGCTATTGGGAGTTTGGGTTGTTCAGTGGAGCAAGCTGTGTTGTTGTTGATTACAGTGTTTGAGGTTTTCTGTCTGATATATGCGATGGATTATTTCTAAGTTTAGATTGTACCGATTGAGTTGACGCTAAGAAGCTCAGTCGACAAGTAGGTAGGTATAATGAATTAGATGTTGTAAATGTGTCTGATTGATCTATTCGGTAGATGTATATAATTGATTAGCTGTGGTGGAGTGAGCTTGTGGTGAGTTTCTATTACAACCCTGTTTAGAGTGTTGTTTAGATCTATATAGTGATCTTGTTGATTTGGGAGTGAGTTTGGTTTTAGGTATCAAATTGGGTTAATCGGAGTTTCTACCTCGTAGACGAGGAAAGGATGTGAGTATAGGAACGATGTAGTATTTAGTTCCTATGTTTGTTGGATACTTGTACTTAATCATTGTTGCTATTATTGTACAGGTTTGGGATATGAAGCGGGTCCGTGGCCGTGAGGATTATTCAAGCTTCGTATCATGTGGGTAATATCTACCTGGTCCGGTAGTTTTGATCAAATTCCTGTGCATGATCTTGGATTTATGTTTATACCTATTTACCTTAAATTCACTCTTATTTAATCATATGCTTGTACTGCCTTGACCTTTGAGATATATACTCTGTTACTCATTGATTATCTAGCACGGAAAGGAACTATAAACCCTATTATGTATTAGTTGATAGATGTGTTGGGTTTCCGGCACCGCGGCGTGTGTGTGTTCGATCATGTTTCGTAAACATGAGCACAGCGGAAGCAATTAAAAATAATAAATCTATATTTATTACAACACACACAACACACGCATGCTATTACAACAAGTGTAGACATAACCGTAAATTAAAATTTGCAATAAAAGAAATTATCTACGTTATACCTTTCGTATGACGTGTAGCGGGAACGGCATCAACCGGAACGATCCTCGTAAGAATCGTCTCTATCCGTATCCACGCCGAGCTCCTCGGGATGACTTCGCTAAGTCACGAGCTTCGTCTTCGTACAGGTTACTAGCCTCGTGTTGAAGACGACGTGATCGAGAGATGATCACGATCCGAATCCAAATTCGGATCCTAAAATGAGTTCTCAAAACTCGCTTCTCCGGAGAGGTATTCGTCAACGAATTGACGAATCCTTCGTCCTCCACCTCAGAGGATTACCGGAGATCAAATCCCCGGTAAGTTAGGCACTATCGGAGCACTAACCGTCGTCCAAACGACGCTCCGACAACAAAGAAACAAGCTGTCCAGAAAAACTGGACAGCTTTTGGTGGAGGAATAGAGGCCGGCCAAAGGAGATGTGGAGCTCACCTTATCACCGAACCCAAAGGAGATCGCCGGAGGGTCGCCGGAGGTTCTCCGGCTGAAGCTTGGACGCCGGCAAAGACTTGGACGGCTGCACACAAGCTGGGCGGCAGCAGCTTTAGGTGTTGGCGCCGAATAGGAGAGGGAGGGGGTTTGGGCGGCCAAAACTAGATTAACCTTAGGGTTAGGGTTTAAGCCCTATTTTATAGAGAACTAATTTTCTTAATGGTTAATGGATCATATCCATAAATCCCGTTAACCCGCTCCATTAAGATAAGTTAAAATAAACCAAACCATGATGGTTTATTTTAAGTTAAAACGAACCGAACCAACCTTTGGTTCATTCGTTTAATATAAACCAAACCCTTTGGTTTATTCTTATCCATTGGATTAGAACCAAACCATTTTGGTCCATCCATTATGTCTTCATAAGACACGGCCCATCCACGCTTCCATTGTGACTGAAACAATTTCATGCTCGCTTTATGTTTGGTCCAACCAAACATAGTTTCTCTCGGTCTGAGAATCCCATTCTCAAGCTCGTTTTAAATCCTTTGGATTACACTCGTTGTGCGTGTGACCAAATAGGTTCTCGGTTTATGTTGGCCGTCTATAATTAACCATTAATTATAGAACGATCATGAGTGGAACCTAGTAGTACATCATGATCCCCAATTAACCGAAAAGATCAACGGTTGATCCAGAACTATTTCTGAAACCCTTCAGTAGCTCGAATGATTCGTGCCTCATTCCCTTCACTCATCTTATACCCACTTGGTTCAGGACATGGTCTATTGTGTCAGTCCCCACTAGGCTGACTACGTCACACCTAGCCCAAGTATCATTTCCTCGTCCTACGGATTCTAGTTACTCCACATGTATCGAAGAGTACCTTACTCTAAACATGTAATGCTTTGGCCAAAGACTTTAGTAACAATCCAACGAGAGGACATGGGTATACATCTCCTCGCAAGGAGTGGTGAATCCTTTATAGGCTATTCAAACACCTTCGATCACTTCAACTTATACCCAATCATCCCGGGTCCACATCTCCTCGGAGATGTTTGCTTAAGATGTCAAAGCATAAGTCTCCATGATCAAGATGACTTGAATACCGCAAGTCAAAGGAACATTGCACTTAAGCCACAGTAAGAACTTCATTGACATATCTATATATGCAGAGAACCATATGAAGTCTTACGGATGGTCACTCCAATGAACTAGTTACCATAACTAGCATCCACGATTATCTCCGGACATCACAATGTCTCCAGCCAGTGAGAATCAGCTGCTTGGATACACCAAGGAGTATACCTCGTGCTAGTCTCAACAGAATTGATGGTGTCCAAATCCATCAATTCATCGACTAGGGATAATTCCGATACATCACAATTACACATGTAGAGATACTCACTAGTTGTGATCCAATCACAAATTCTCTCATGCTGTGAATCGTATCGTGGACATTCAGTAAATGAGTTTAAGATCCAATCAAATACATTAAACATGTATACTCAAATAGTGAATCTTCATTTATCATATAAATGGTTCATACATAAGGCGATTGCCTTAGGACATCTCTCATATATTATTAACAGACTCCCACTTGGCCTAATGCCAATCGCTACGGTATCCAATACCATAAGCTCTAACATGACCCTCAAACTTGCTTTAGTCAAAGGATCCGCTAAGTTCCTTTCAGTGGGAATTTTCTCGATTTGTATTTCTTTCCTACTGATGATCTCTCTGATAAAATGATAGCGGCGAAGCCCATGTTTGGATCATTGATGAGACCACATCAAGTTCATAGATGAACTTATTGATCCAAACCGCTTCCTTTGCTGCTTCCAAAGCTGCAACGTATTCTGCCTTAGTAGCAGAATCCGCTATAGTGTCAAGCTTGGAACCTTTCCAACTTATTGCGCCTCCATTTTAGGTGAATACATACCCAGACTGAGACATGGAATCATCCTTGTCTGTCTGGAGCTGGCATCCGTATACCCACGTATCACCATGTACCCCTCTCCATATATTAGGAACGCATCCTTAGTTCTTCTCAAGCACTTAAGGATCGTCTTAACAGCCACCCAATGATCCATTCCTGGATCAGACTGGTATATGCTCATGACACTCAGAGCATACGATACATCGGGCCTTGTACATAACATAGCATACATGATAGATCCTATTGCGGATGCATAGGGAATCTTACTCATGCAAATCCTCTCGTCTTCTGTGCGCGGACACATAGACTTCGAAAGGTGTACCCCATGCAAGATGGGTAAGAAACCTTTCTTGGATTCCGACATGCTAAACCTCTTTAGCACTCGGTCTATATATGTAGACTGCGAAAGACCAAGCAACCGTTTCGATCTATCTCTATAGATCTTAATCCCGAGGATGTAGGTTGCTTCTCCCAGGTCTTTCATGGAGAATGTCTTGGATAACCAAACCTTCACTGACTGTAAGATTGACACATCGTTTCCTATAAGTAATATGTCATCGATATACAATACTAGGAACACGACTGCACTCCCACTAACCTTCTTGTACACACAAGGTTCGTCTGGATTTTGCGAGAAATCAAACTTTTTGATCGTCTCATCAAAACGGATATTCCAGCTCCTAGATGCTTGCTTCAATCCATAAATGGACCGTCGTAATTTGCATACCTTAGTTTTATCAACCGATGTGAAACCCTCAGGCTGTATCATATACACGTCCTCGAGCTGGTTTCCATTAAGGAAAGTTGTTTTCACATCCATCTGCCATATCTCATAATCATAATGAGCCGCTATGGCCAGGAGCATCCAAATGGATTTAAGTATAGCTACAGGCGAATAGGTTTCGTCATAATCAACACCTTGCTTTTGATGATATCCTTTCGCCACCAATCTAGCCTTATAGGTAATAACATTACCATCCATGTCGGTTTTCTTCTTGAAAACCCACTTGCACCCTATAGGCTTTATGCCTTCAGGTGGGTCAACCAAGTTCCAAACTTGGTTTTAGTACATGGAATCCATTTCCGACTTCATAGCACCAAGCCACTTATCCCTTTCTGAACTTGTCAGCACTTCTTCATAACTGGTAGGCTCCTCATCATCAATGAGTAACACGTCGTTCGATTCGCTTACGAGAAATCCATATCTCTCAGGAATATTGCGTGTTCTACCAGATCTACGAAGATGTGGTGTCACAATAGGTCCAGCCGATTGCTCATCACTATGAGTTGTCGGCTGTTGTGCTTCACCAGGTATCTCTTCAATGTATATTTGAGTCTCTCGAGCCTCCTCAAGCTCGACGACACTCCCACTGTTTTCTTGCAAGAGAAACTCTTTCTCTAGAAACACAGCATGCCTTGAAACAAACACCTTTTGTTCCACAGGATGATAGAATTGGTAACCCCTTGTTTCCTTAGGGTATCCAATAAATAGACATTTATCGACTTAGCATCCAATTTGTCCGATATACCGCTTCACATAAGGTGACAACCCCATATCTTCAAGTAAGATACATGAGGTTTCTTACTATTCCATATCTCATATGGAGTAGTTGAGACTACCTTGGTAGGCATTCTGTTTAACAAGTAAACAGTTGTCTGAAGTGCATAGCCCCAAAAGGACTTTGGAAGAGTCGCATGATTCATCATTGACCTGACCATGTCCAACAAGGTCCGGTTACGCCTCTTAGATACACCATTATACTGTGGTGTATAGGGCGGAGTCCATTGAGACAATATTCCATTGTCTCTTAGATAATCAAGAAACTCTTGACTTAAGTATTCACCACCTCGATCCGATCGAAGTATTTTAATACTTTTGTCATGTTGTTTCTCTACTTCATTTCTGAATTCTTTGAACCTTTCAAAGGCTTCAGACTTGTGTTTCATCAGGAACACATACCCAAACCGTGAGTGATCATCGGTGAAGGTAATGAAGTAGCTATAGCCTCCTAAAGCTTGAGTTGACATAGGTCCACATACATTAGTATGTACTAGACCTAGTAACTCTCCCACTCGTTCACCTTTTCCAGTAAAAGGTAACTTAGTCATCTTGCCTTTTAAGCATGATTCGCATGTATCGTATGAATCCAATTCAAACGATTCCAGAATTGCACATTGGTGTAATTCGGACATGCATTTCTTGCTTATATGGCCAAGACGACAATGCCACATATAGGAGTCTATTTGATTATCCTTTCGAGCACGCGTGTTGCTCGCTTCGATATTGAAAATGTCACTGGATACGTCCAACGTATAAACACCATTGCTTAAAGTTCCAGTCCCATAAAGAACTCCATTCAAAGTTATGTAACAACAATTGTTACTAAAAGTTAAATGGTACCCATTTCTATTTAAACAAGAAATAGAAATGATGTTCTTTATCAACGAAGGAACATAAAAGCAATTGTCCAGTTCTAAGACAAGTCCTACAGGGAGTTCCAACAAATACGTTCCGATGGCGAGTGCAGCAACCGTTGCTCCATTCCCAACACGTAAATTTGACTCTCCCTTGACGAGTCTTCTTCTATTCCTTAGCCCATGTATTTCATTACATATATGTGAGCCACACCCAGTATCGAATACCCAAGTGTCTGAGGAAATAGAATGACAATCAATAAAGAAGGTTTCTGAAGAAGATGGGGCATCCGATGCCTTATCCTTCTTCACGGACTCAAGATAAATCTTGTAATTTCTTCGCCAATGACCCTCCTTGCCATAATGATGGCAAGTGCCCTTTTGAGCTGGTTCTACCTTTTAGCCTTTTTCTTCTTCCCCTTCTGTTGTTCCTTTGACTCCCTCTTAGAACCTTTCTTCGAGGAATCAACTAACAACACTGTCCCCTACTCATGCTTCTCAGAAGGCTCCACAGTCTTCAGCATGTTGAGCAGTACCACAGATGAACCTCCTTGCATCTCAGAGGTGAAGAGGAGCTTGGAGACTTCGAACCTTTCGAATCTCACTTGCTCATCAACCAACTCACAGAGATGAAGGACTACGATATGAGCATCCATATGCTCATGCTGCTTTCGTAGCTTGGGTTCCATCGTGGCTAGCATGATGCAACTCATTTGTTCAGAATCACTCACATGTTTCTGATAGGCCAACAATTGGTCCAAAGTTGCATCGTCACTAGGACGGGCGGGAAGAGGCGCTTCGAGGACATACACAAGCTTTTCACCTTGAGAACAATTCTCAAGTTTCTAAGCCACCCAAGAAGTTCGCCCACTAATTTATTTGAATCCAAAATGGAACGCAAATTCAAACACATCATGATCAATATATTAACTTAGAAATACAAAACGAGCATATATGAGAAAGATGATTTTAAAATGCATCAATATACATTTATAAATCCCATTCATTTTTCGAATTTTAAAAAACCCCAAAATCACTTCGGGAGATCGTAGGTCCATCTCCGAATGGGCTGATATCCATCATAGATAAGAACAACCTTGGAGTGAGTCCAACAAGCCATTCTTAGCTATGATGGTGGGTATCAAGTATACCGATTACATATCATGTATATGTAACTATCACAATGTGCTATCAACTAATTGAATGTTTACACATACATTGGGTTGTTAACACATTAACAAGTATGCATCATATGCATAGCACCCAACTTCACCTCTCTTCACATCGACCTTGGAGTGAGTCCAACAAATCGATGCTCCAAGTTAAAGCCGACCCATTAATCGCGAAATAGTTTTAATATGGTTAGAGCGCATTCAACCAATTAGCCAGGCTTAGAGTGAGTCCAACAACCCAAACTAACGATTGACCTCTGACTCTTACCATATTAGAGTTAAACTATTCCAATGATTTGAACATGTTCAGGTTCGAGCCGGGCTTGGAGTGAGTCCAACAACCCAAACAAGAAAGAACTGGTTCTAACCATATTAATGGAAGGTGTAGGCTTTAATATTGAGTTAGGGTTTTATGTCTCATCCTCTTTGCATGCAAATAACTATTATCTACATGGCATGGCATACATGACATACATCTACATGTCACGACACGCATGGCATAATGTTATGCATCTAATGCAATTACATGGCATACACTTATGTCATGTTTATAATTTCCTTATATGTCATAACTATTTATGGAAATAAAATATGTTTAAGATTTGATTCTCCAAATCAAATCATAATTAAATTAGGAAACAAATTTCCAAATCTAATCACATATTTTATTCATGGAATTATTTGATTAAGGAAAATCTATTTAGGAAACCAATTTCCTAAATCATTAAAACTACTTATGGAAATAAAATATTTTAAGATTTGATTTCCCAAATCAAATCATAATTAAATTAGGAAACAAATTTCCAGAATCTAATCAAATATTTTATTTATGGAAAATATCAATTTCCATAAATACTTCCAACTTTCCAAAAGTGGAAGATTTCCATAAATACTTCTAGACTTTCCAAAATTGAAAAATTTCCATAAATACTTCTAAATTTCCAAAATTTAGAAAATTTCCAGAAATACATTATGACTATCGCAAAACCAATTTTACGATTATGTCGAAACACAACCTGAGCTCTGATACCAAATGTTGGGTTTCCGACACCGCGGCGTGTGTGTGTTCGATCATGTTTCGTAAACATGAGCACAGCGGAAGCAATTAAAAATAATAAATCTATATTTATTACAACACACACAACACACGCATGCTATTACAACAAGTGTAGACATAACAGTAAATTAAAATTTGCAATAAAAGAAATTATCTACGTTATACCTTTCGTATGACGTGTAGCGGGAACGGCATCAACCGGAACGATCCTCGTAAGAATCGTCTCTATCCGTATCCACGCCAAGCTCCTCGGGATGACTTCGCTAAGTCACGAGCTTTGTCTTCATACGGGTTACTAGCCTCGTGTTGAAGACGACGTGATCGAGAGATGATCACGATCCGAATCCAAATTCGGATCCTAAAACGAGTTCTCAAAACTCGCTTCTCCGGAGAGGTATTCGTCAACGAATTGACGAATCCTTCGTCCTCCACCTCAGAGGATTACCGGAGATCAAATCCCCGGTAAGTTAGGCGCTATCGGAGCACTAACCGTCGTCCAAACGACGCTCCGACAACAAAGAAACAAGCTGTCCAGAAAAACTGGACAGCTTTTGGTGGAGGAATAGAGGCCGGCCAAAGGAGATGTGGAGCTCACCTTATCACCGAACCCAAAGGAGATCGCCGGAGGGTCGCCGGAGGGTCGCCGGAGGTTCTCCGGCTGAAGCTTGGACACCGGCAAAGACTTGGACGGCTGCACACAAGCTGGGCGGCAGCAGCTTTAGGTGTTGGCGCCGAATAGGAGAGGGAGGGGGTTTGGGCGGCCAAAACTAGATTAACCTTAGGGTTAGGGTTTAAGCCCTATTTTATAGAGAACTAATTCTCTTAATGGTTAATGGATCATATCCATAAAGCCCGTTAACCCGCTCCATTAAGATAAGTTAAAATAAATCAAACCATGATGGTTTATTTTAAGTTAAAACGAACCGAACCAACCTTTGGTTCATTCGTTTAATATAAACCAAACCCTTTGGTTTATTCTTATCCATTGGATTAGAACCAAACCATTTTGGTCCATCCATTATGTCTTCATAAGACACGGCCCATCCACACTTCCATTGCGACTGAAACAATTTCATGCTCGCTTTATGTTTGGTCCAACCAAACATAGTTTCTCCTCCTCGAGAATCCCATTCTCAAGCTCGTTTTAAATCCTTTGGATTACACTCGTTGTGCGTGTGACCAAATAGGTTCTCGGTTTATGTTGGCCGTCTATAATTAACCATTAATTATAGAACAATCATGAGTGGCACCTAGTAGTACATCATGATCCCCAATTAACCGAAAAGATCAACGGTTGATCCAGAACTATTTCTGAAACCCTTCAGTAGCTCGAATGAATCGTGCCCCATTCCCTTCACTCATCTTATACCCACTTGGTTCAGGACATGGTCTATTGTGTCAGTCCCCACTAGGCTGACTACGTCACACCTAGCCCAAGTATCATTTCCTCGTCCTACGAATTCTAGTTACTCCACATGTATCGAAGAGTACCTTACTCTAAACATGTAATGCTTTGGCCAAAGACTTTAGTAACAATCCGACGAGAGGCCATGGGTATACATCTCCTCGCAAGGAGTGGTGAATCCTTTATAGGCTATTCAAACACCTTCGATCACTTCAACTTATACCCAATCATCCCGGGTCCACATCTCCTCGGAGATGTTTGCTTAAGATGTCAAAGCATAAGTCTCCATGATCAAGATGACTTGAATACCGCAAGTCAAAGGAACATCGCACTTAAGCCACAATAAGAACTTCATTGACATATCTATATATGCAGAGAACCATATGAAGTCTTACGGCTGGTCACTCCAATGAACTAGTTACCATAACTAGCATCCACGATTATCTCCGGACATCACAATGTCTCCAGCCAGTGAGAATCAGCTGCTTGGATACACCAAGGAGTATACCTCATGCTAGTTTCGACAGAATTGATGGTGTCCAAATCCATCAATTCATCGACTAGGGATAATTCCGATACATCACAATTACACATGTAGAGATACTCACTAGTTGTGATCCAATCACAAATTCTCTCATGCTGTGAATCGTATCGTAGACATTCAGTAAATGAGTTTAAGATCCAATCAAATACATTAAACATGTATACTCAAATAGTGAATCTTCATTTATCATATAAATGGTTCATACATAAGGCGATTGCCTTAGGACATCTCTCATATATTATTAACAAGATGTTCAGTAAGTACATGTGGTTAGGGTTATCTTTGTGACCTCAGATAGGGTTACTGTGTTACCTAACTAGAGTTAGGTGATGGATTGGATTATGGAGTCGATCATGATATCATAACCGTGTTAGTGGTGCATATATGGTGGATCTAGTTGTCTGTGCATAGATAAGTGTATGGTTGTCAGTATGTGACCATGTACTAGAGGTCCTAGTGCGATGGTATATCCATTATGGATTGTGTGCCTGTGTATGGTTATATGGACGGTCGATTGTATATCGCTACTGACTAGAGGTCTTAGCGTGGTGGACTGTCAGATGAGTATGACTCTTTGTGCGATAGAGAGAGTCTTGTGATTGTAGTCCTTGCATAGTTGACTTTTGGTTGACCAGGACTCCCCATGGGATAGGGAGTGAGGCGAGGATACATGTATGGAGCTATGCATCATTACATTTCATGCATGCTGACGACTGGGTCTGTCTTGTGGTTGAGACGAGTCATCAGTCATCCTGCCTCCCCGGCCACTCGGGGTAGTGGTAGCAGGGTGAGGGCAGAGCATTGGATGTGCCGCGCTCGGCCACTATGGATGGTGGTAGCTGGAGATGCGCACCTGGCCACTGTGCAGAGTGGTGTTAGCACTCGCCCACTATAGACGGTGGTTGTGTGAGGTGCAATTGTCCCGCAGCGGCGCTTGTCTACTCATGGGTAGTGACAACGTGGCTTGCAGCCGGGGCCCCTAGGAGTATTTAGCTTATAACGCTTACACGCAACTCACTCATACAACCCAACAAGGCCACACGAGAGTGGAGGCAGCTGGAGTCGGGCTAGTAGTCATTCGTCCACACCGCCACTCGGGTCGTGGTCGACGGTCCGCAGACAGTGACCATGCATATGCATTGCAGATATATATGTATGCATGTATTTGATATATGTTTTACATATGCCTGTGAGATGCTGCTTTTGATTGAGCTATGATTGTTGCACATGCTTGTACATCATGATACATGTCATTTGCATTTTATTTACTGCTATGTGTTGAGCATGATACATGCGTTGATTCAGACTGTTATATGCATTTGATTAGCATCATGTCATTGTGTGGTACGGACCGGGTTGTTATTACAGGTGATCATATATTGTTCATATGTTGGAGTATTGGTCAGGTATGGGATTGACTTGATACATTATATGGGTTATGTTATTGTATATCTGTTAGGATGATATAGCTTATGGTGTTGCAGACCGTCGGGTACATTGGTACATTACTTCATGTTCAGTTGATCAGTTTAGTATTTACATTGAGTATGACTTTACTGTAGTTACTTGTTATTAGAGTTGGATAGGACTGTATGTCTATTGGACTCATGCTATATACCTGTAGATCTTCACATGTATACTTGTAGATCTATCCTTATATGTTGTTCATGCACTTTCTATATATTACCCCTGAGTTTATACTCACCACCTCGACTGGGCTTCCCGCCTGCATATAATGTAGAAGATTCCTTGGACGCTCGAGCTCACACCGATCCCATCTCACACCGGACGAATGGATATGTTTCCGTGTTGTTGTATTCTTACGGATTGTTGGTTTGGGTTTTTCCCTGTATTGTTTCCATATTTGTGATATACGGACATATTGTATGTATTTGGTCTTGGATTCATTTTCTGTTATGATTCTTGTCGTGTCAAGTCACTCCGGAGTGCACAATTGGTCTTTGTATCTTGTTGATCTGTTTGTATTGTTTTCGCTGTGTTTAGTATGTTTGATATGTTGATATCTGTGTATATCATATTGTTATCAGGCCTACGGCCTTGTATTAACTCGATATGTTGCCACGTCTGAGGGAGATGCCGTCCGCTTGCTTTTAAGACGCATACCCTGAGCGTGACAATTTTATTGGTATCAGAGTCAGGTTGCAAAGTCCATTTTCGGATTTTATTTCGTTCGGACATCGAGTTTTGCTTTACTCGGTCTTGGTTTTGTGAGTTCTGGGATCTGGCTATTGCGGACATCTTCGAGCTACAAGGATTAAGGTATGTTAACTGTTATTACATATCCTTCTGTTGGCTATGCATTTAGTTGCTTATAACAGTGCATGACTTGTAGTATGTTAATCAGTATTCGTAACCATGGTTTGAGTTTGACCACGGGAACGATATGTTGAGGTTATTAGATATGTACCTGCTATCGAAAAGGTAATTACCTTTGAGAGTCGACTGATACCGAGTCGGAAAGCAGAGATTAGGTAGTCACATCTATTGTGGAGATTAAGGATTTCGGTCCTAAGATTTTCACTAATTATGTTAGTCAGATCATTACCTATTGGGTAATGGACAAGCGAGTACACTATTGCTGATGCAGATAGTAGAAAATTAGTGGATGATATTCATGGGGATTTTGATCCTCGTACTGGTCGTTCTAAGTTGTATAACATTGGAAATACTTTTAGAGTACTTGACTCGGGTTATACGAAGATAGTAGAGTTAGCTGAATACCATTATCCGGATTTAGCCGGTACTTGATGGAAGATATAGGAAATAACCTACGGGAAATATATCACTTGGTCACAGTTCAGTGATGTTGTGAGATAGTATTTCCCCACGTCATTTTCTTTGACTCATTGTCAAGGAATTCTTGGGCTTTAGGTAGAGTGATCGTTTGGTAATGGAAGTACCATGCAGAGTCGTTAGACTTGCGAAGGTTACGACTATTTAATAGCCCAAGAATGTGATTGGGTTGGTTTTGACTACCCACGGGTTATCGGTTGACATCTTGATCATGATGTTTGGATCTCCTACTAGATCCTACTGGAAGTGTATAGACCGAGTCATGTGTATAGAAATGACTCCGTAGTAAGTGTTTTAAAGAGTTGGAGATTTGATAAGCAGATATTGCGAGTCAAATTATTGGAATTCGAAATCTCCAAATGTTGGATAAAAAGGAGCAAGATTAAAGTCGTAAGTCACGAGCGACTATTGGAGAGTTTTCCGATCATAGAAGAGCGATTGTAGATTGTCAGCAGCTTCTCATGTTTATCAGTGAACTCAGAGGAAAGACTCCGAAAGGAGATTATGTGTGTGCAGTGAGAGTTACGACGAGACACAGAGTCAGATTATCCGATGGACCATTGTATCTGTTTCTACTATAAGCAGCCGGTATCTACGAGGAGAGTATGTATTTTGAAGACTCAGTTGAAGACTATGGATGATGCTTTCGAGCGGACGATCCACAACCTCGAAAGCTGAGATTATTACAGAAGATTAGGTTATCACATCGCCAGCCGATCTACTACCCTGTATATAGTTGGAGTTCTTTGATACTTTCATCCGGAAGAAGTAAGTTACTCAAGAAAGATCACCAAGACATCTCGTAAGACTCAGACGCAGTGCACAATAATTACCTTCCTGCACGAACAACTCAAGTACCTTCCTGCATAGTTATGATTTGTTCGTGAGGAGAGAGAGTATACGACGATGGTCGATCTATGCGTATTCTTCGCCATTTGTACCTTTCGCAGAGTCGAGCGTGCTACGATGTTGTGACAGCTTCTTCAAGATGTTACAATCGGATGTATATTCTCGCCAAGATAACAAAGGGTTATCATCTCCGTGCAGTTGTTTCAGTTTGTACCTTCATTTTCAGCAGTTGATTTCAGTTCAACCATGATAATCTTTTGCATCTACATGAGCTCAGCCGTCCAGAACAGATGTTGGACAAGTTTACATGATTACTCGAGAAGAAGTATAGAAGACCAAAGGATCGGTCCTTCGGGGTATTACTTTAGGTTATACTATTTGCAGATATATCGAGAGATACTGGTAGTTTACAGGTATCTTTGTCTAGAACATTATTGGATAAGGTTTAAAGGGTTCCTATCGACTGGTGGTTGGTGATTTTTTTTCTACCGTTTGGTGAGATGTTGATCAACGACCAAGAAGGCAAGGGATACCCTTAGCCTTTGCTAGACATACCTCCACTATAGATATATCCTTACGGATAGTTGGATTGTTGGAGCGTTGGTATACTAGGACTCTCGGATGTACGTATAATTCGAGAACATTCGGATATAGATTCGGATGAACTCTCGAGCTTGCCACTGCATGGGCAAGTGGAATATGCGATTGAGGTGATTTCGGGAATAGTCCTGATATTGGGGACCTCATACCGGGAGATGATTTTATTAGTATTAGTGTTGCTAAACACCATGGGAGATTTATCTTTCCTAGTGTTTCTTCTTGAGAAGACTCGTAACTCTTGTTAAAAGAGAGACAGACCTTTGAGGTTATGCATCGATTATCGATGATTTGAACGCAATAGTTGAGAATGAATATCATTCGTGGTGGATAGAGAATCTGTTTAGATCAGCTAAATGACACCTGTGTATACCCTAGAGTTGATCTACGACTGGAGGGTTGATATTGTAGTGACTTAGTGTCATATAATTATCATTGTCGGTGTGATGATTGAGCTATCTATAGCTTAGAGTAAAAGGATGCAGGTGTGTAGAAGACGACATTTCATACTTGTTATGAATTTTAGGAGATGTTGATAATGTTGTTAGACTTATCGACGATTTGGTCGTTCATGGATTTGAGGAATCAAGTACTCTTGGAGTATTTGAGATCGATTGTCCTCATATATGTGGAGGATATATTTATGGATATATTCCCAATCTTGAGGGAAGTTGTGGTTTCCCTAGATTGATTTGGTATTTACCATAGATGAGGATAGGATGTTTTAGCGATACTATACTGTCGACTTGTGGGACCAAGAAGGTGATGGCAATCACCTGGTTGGAAGTTGGTGAAGCTAGGTTTCAAGGCCTAGAAGGTGACTGACTTTTAGGTCAGTGTTAGTTAATCTGTCCGATATGGATGGAAGGGTATTGTACGCAGATGCATCATTTCAGGGATTAGGAGCGATCCCGATGCAGTTGAATGAGACGTATATTATGTGTATGCTGGTTGAGAAACCAGCGAGATCAGTCATTATAGTCTTCCAGATACTTTCAGTTCTGGGTGATATAATGAATTTTGGAACAATAGATTAATTTCTCTTGTGAGAAAGTAATTCTCCGTTGCTGAGGAGAATAGTGAGTTACAGAGTTGTATTTCGATTTAGGAAGAGTTGTTTTAGGAGACTTTTCATTCGAGAGTGATGATTTATTCGGAGTGTATCCGAAAATAGTGAGTATTGAGATGTTCATGTTGGTGGAACGATATATGGGACACGGTTGATTGCGTAGTTTTGATGTTGGGTATGCTAACAAGCAAAGGTGGAATATTGTGATCGGTAGGGTTACGTACCGTGATGGAAGTGGTAGCCTAGTACGTTAGACTGTGTTGGAAGATTATCTAGAATTCGGAAAGGACTTGATCAGATTTGGATAGTCGATGATCGATTAGCTAGGTCTGCTCATTTTCTTTCGAGCTGTAAGATGGACTCCGTTGGATCGCTTGATGGAATTATATCCATGGAGTATCCTTGGGTATCATTTTTGATAGTAATTCATGATTCACCTTACGATTCTGGCAAAGTCTCCCACCGGTTATGGATATAGAGCTCCATTTTGGTACAGTTATTGACCTCTTAATAGGTTGATAGAGAGTGTATATAAGAGTTGGAATATAATATTCGAGCTCAGTACCCCACTTAGTCACTTGAGGTGTGACTTTGCTCCGGATACTTAAGATGGTTATTGTGACATCTCGTACAAGTATATAAGTCGGACCAAATTTCTATAAGTGGGGGAGAATGTAAAATACGGAAAAAAAAAAAAGATTAACTCCTTTAATTAATTAGGATTAATTAGTGGGCTAATGGGGTTAATTATCTAGTTGGGCTGAGTCCATTGGGCTGACCTAGTTGGGCTGAATTGGGCTTGGGATGATTGGGCCGAATCAGCTGAGTTGAACCCGAATCAGGTCAGGTTTGGATTTGGCTGGGTTAACCGAATCACACGAACTGCTGTTAAAAGCAGCCGAACGAATCGATCTCTCGCGATTTCCGCTTCATCGCTGCTGTCGACGATTTCCTCCTCCCCTCTCGCGGCGATTCCGACACCTCTTCTTCCTTCGCAAGCCGGCGACTGCTGCTGCCGACGGAGGAAGATCCGGCCGGTGGGAGAGACGCCGTGCTCTCTGCTTCCGATCGTTGCTCCCATCATCGTCGCCCTGAGCCAGGTTATCGCTGCTGGAGCTCTCAATCGATGCTGCACTGTCGCCGGAGATCGCGATTTGAGCAGTCGCCCGATCGCCGCAGCCTTCCTGATCGCACCGTCGACTTCTTCGATCATCGCGACCGCCGCGAGCTCAATCTGCTGCCGGATTCCCTTGAGCGAGCTTAGCTCGGAGACAGGGCATCACTTCCTTCTTCGATCGTGATCAACTCCATCTTTGTCGAATGTCTGCAGTTACCACACCTAGTCGCCACCTGCATTCATCAGGGATTAGCCCCGTCGGAGGTGTTCTCCTCTCCCTTATCCAGATCCCTGCCGACAGCTGATCTCGTCGCCTTTCTTCTCCCGATCCGACGACAGCAAACACCACAGCCATGGCTGAGATCTACACGATTGCTGCAGTGTCGGTTCTTATTGGAGCTGATTTACCAGCTCTTATTAGTCGTTGCCACCGGAGTTAGGTAAGTCATCGAACCTCTCCTCGATCTTGGACAAGATCCGTTCTTATTGGTAATCCCTACTTCCTTGAGCTGGGTTTTTCGGATTTGGGCAGTGTTTGGAAATTGGATGGCTCGATGAATAGGAGACGAGAAAGGGCTGCCGGAGATGATCTGACCGGTGAGTTTTGGGTAAGCACTGGTATCATCCTTTTTCCTTAAGGTAGTGTAGTGATCTGGTTTTAGTTAATTTGGTTTCCCTCTATAAGCGATCGTCGCAGCGACCAGTGAGGGTTGAAGCTGGGATTTCGTCGGTGAACAGAGGTTAAAAGGGAGGGGGCTATCGGTGAAGATTTGACCGGTAAGCTTCGTTTTCTTTGTAGTTTCATCTGTAATTGTGGTGATGTTCTGTGATGTGTCAATCTTGTTGAGATTATAATGGGTTCTATTCATGGATCATTGTGTGTGGCTATTGGGAGTTTGGGTTGTTCAGTGGAGCAAGCTGTGTTGTTGTTGATTACAGTGTTTGAGGTTTTCTGTCTGATATATGCGATGGATTATTTCTAAGTTTAGATTGTACCGATTGAGTTGACGCTAAGAAGCTCAGTCGACAAGTAGGTAGGTATAATGAATTAGATGTTGTAAATGTGTCCGATTGATCTATTCGGTAGATGTATATAATTGATTAGCTGTGGTGGAGTGAGCTTGTGGTGAGTTTCTATTACAACCCTGTTTAGAGTGTTGTTTAGATCTATATAGTGATCTTGTTGATTTGGGAGTGAGTTTGGTTTTAGGTATCAAATTGGGTTAATCGGAGTTTCTACCTCGTAGACGAGGAAAGGATGTGAGTATAGGAACGATGTAGTATTTAGTTCCTATGTTTGTTGGATACTTGTACTTAATCATTGTTGCTATTATTGTACAGGTTTGGGATACGAAGCAGGTCCGCGGCCGTGAGGATTATTCAAGCTTCGTATCATGTGGGTAATATCTACCTGGTCTGGTAATTTTGATCAAATTCCTGTGCATGATCTTGGATTTATGTTTATACCTATTTACCTTAAATCCACTCTTATTTAATCATATGCTTGTACTGCCTTGACCTTTGAGATATATACTCTGTTACTCATTGATTATCTAGCACGGATAGGAACTATAAACCCTATTATGTATTAGCTGATAGATGTTCAGTAAGTACATGTGGTTAGGGTTATCTTTGTGACCTCAGATAGGGTTACTGTGTTACCTAACTAGAGTTAGGTGATGGATTGGATTATGGAGTCGATCGTGATATCATAACCGTGTTAGTGGTGCATATATGGTGGATCTAGTTGTATGTGCATAGATAAGTGTATGGTTGTCAGTATGTGACCATGTACTAGAGGTCCTAGCGCGATGGTATATCCATTATGGATTGTGTGCCTGTGTATGGTTATATGGACGGTCGATTGTATATCGCTACTGACTAGAGGTCTTAGCGTGGTGGACTGTCAGATGAGTATGACTCTTTGTGCGATAGAGAGAGTCTTGTGATTGTAGTCCTTGCATAGTTGACTTTTGGTTGACCAGGACTCCCCATGGGATAGGGAGTGAGGCGAGGATACATGTATGGAGCTATGCATCATTACATTTCATGCATGCTGACGACTGGGTCTGCCTTGTGGTTGAGACGAGTCGTCAGTCATCCTGCCTCCCCGGCCACTCGGGGTAGTGGTAGCAGGGTGAGGGCAGAGCATTGGATGTGCCGCGCTCGGCCACTATGGATGGTGGTAGCTGGAGATGCGCACCTGGCCACTGTGCAGAGTGGTGTTAGCACTCGCCCACTATAGACGGTGGTTGTGTGAGGTGCAGTTGTCCTGTGTGCGGCGTTTGTCTACTCATGGGTAGGGACAACGTGGCTTGCAGCAGGGGCCCCTAGGAGTAGTTAGCTTTTTACGCTTACACGCTACTCAGTCATACTACCCAACTCGGCCACTCGAGAGTGGTGGCAGCTGGAGTCGGGCTAGTTGTCATTTGTCGTGCCACCCTGGCCACTCTAGGGTCATGGTTGGACGGGTCCGCAGACAGTGACCATACATATGCATTGCAGATATATATGTATGCATGTATTTGATATATGTTTTACATATGCCTGTGAGATGCTGCATTTGATTGAGCTATGATTGTTGCACATGCTTGTACATCATGATACATGTCATTTGCATTTTATTTACTGCTATGTGTTGAGCATGATACATGCGTTGATTCAGACTATTATATGCATTTGATTAGCATCATGTCATTGTGTGGTACGGACCGGGTTGTTATTACAGGTGATCATATATTGTTCATATGTTGGAGTATTGGTCAGGTATGGGATTGACTTGATACATTATATGGGTTATGTTATTGTATATCTGTTAGGATGATATAGCTTATGGTGTTGCAGACCGTCGGGTACGTTGGTACATTACTTCATGTTCAGTTGATCAGTTTAGTATTTACATTGAGTATGACTTTACTGTAGTTACTTGTTATTAGAGTTGTATAGGACTGTATGTCTATTGGACTCATGCTGTATACCTGTAGATCTTCACATGTATACTTGTATATCTATCCTTATATGTTGTTCATGCACTTTCTATATATTACCCCTGAGTTTATACTCACCACCCCTGGACCCTGGGCTTCCTGTCGCCCAGATAATAGGTAGAAGATTCCTTGGACGTTCGGAGCTCCGTCAGCTAATCCCATCTCACACCGGACGAATGGATATGTTTCCGTGTTGTTGTATTCTTACGGATTGTTGGTTTGGGTTTTTCCCTGTATTGTTTCCGTATTTGTGATATACGGACATATTGTATGTATTTGGTCTTGGATTCATTTTCTGTTATGATTCTTGTCGTGTCAAGTCACTCCGGAGTGCACAATTGGTCTTTGTATCTTGTTAATCTGTTTGTATTATTTCCGCTGTGTTTAGTATGTTTGATATGTTGATATCTGTGTATATCATATTGTTATTGTGGGCCTACGGGCCTTGTATTAACCCGATATGTTGTCACGTACAGGGGAGATGCCGTCCGTTTGCTTTTCGGCACGGCATACTCCCGGGGCGTGACATTTAGGGTTTGATACCCTAACCCCAAAACCTATCTACTACATTTTTTTTATACAGAGTGCATATCCAAGAGACTCTCAAGAGAGTGATATACATGGATATGGATCCTCCATAAAACTAAATCTAGATCCCACTGTGCTCTGTCAAAATAAAGGATATTCCTCGCATGCCAAACTAAGTGCACCATGGTGGCTATAGCCAAATGTCGTGCCCTAATCAAAGTAGAAGACCCCCTGTACTGGGTCCTAAAAATCTGGAACATCCGTCGATATATGGTCATCTCAGGTCTCATGTGTAGTCATGCTCTCAGTCTACCCCACAGCAGGTTGATCTGGTGACATTTGAAAAAGAGGTGGTCCATGGACTCCAAATCACATCTACATAAAGCATATACCCTATCCTTCAAATAATCCTATCTGTCCTTGGTAGGGAGTCTCTGGTGGGCTAGCAGCTAGAGCGTAAACTGATGACTTGGCTAAAGATAGGCCTGCCAAACTGTCCTAGCCCATGCCTTCCTTGGCTTGCTTTCTCTAAAATGATCATAAGCCACCCTTACCCCTCCTTTGCTACGACTGAACCACGTAGCGAGTGTGCATGCTATAGTTGCTGCCCCCCCCCCCATATACAAGGATACGATCTCAGATATGTAACAACGCTTTGATCAATGGGGAATTTGCATGCCTAACTTGCCACTCTCATACCCCAACATGTTGTAGATATGTATGATGAACCCACCTGAGCCATAGGATGTCTTGCTTGTCTTATATGCGTCATAAGACCTTTGCTAATAAAGCAAGGTTCCATGCTTTCAAATCCCTCAAGCCAAGACCACCCTCTTCCTTCGGCCTACACACCTTCGACCATGCTATAAGGGGGTTTCGCGATGTCCACATAAAAGCCCTGCACATGCTATATATGCAATTGATCACTCTACTCGGGAGGGGTAGGATAGACATCCAGTAACACTCCACTCCCCGCAATACTGATGCAATAAGTTGTGTTTTCCCCGCATATGAAATGGTCTGCCTTGGCCAGGAGTTTATCCTTGTGGTTATGGAGTCCAGAAGCATGTTGTATTCTGAAACTTTGAGTTTCTGAGAGGCTAGTGGGATCCCTAGGTATCTGAAAGGCATGTCCCCCTCTCGAAACCCTGTGATAACGAGGAGCCTCTCCTTTGTCCTTGCATCTATCCCTACCATGTATATACTAGATTTGCTGAGGTTAGCTATGAGTCCTTCCATTTGAGAGAACTGGGATAGACATGTAACCAGTCTAGAAATTGAGGATACATCTCCTCTAGATAGCAGTAACAAATCATTAGCATAAACTATGTGTTCAATCCTCAGGTGCTCACATCTAGGATGGAACTGGAAATCCGATCTCGTAGTCGCTCTGGCTAAAAAACTAGACATGAATTCCATAGATATGCTAAACAAGTAGGGAGAGAGGGGTCACCCTGTCATAGTCCACGTCCTCGCCTAAAGTGCCCATACATGCTCCCATTTATCACTACAGAGAAAGAGGATGTAGTTATGCATTCTCTGATCCATGCGATGTATAGGGGGGAAACTGCAAGGCATGATGGACATCTTGTAAGAAGCCCCAATGCACCGAGTCAAATGCTTTCTGTAGGTCCACTTTGAGCATGTAGGGGATATCCTCTTCCTGGAGTAACTGCAAAGAAGCTCCTGGGCCAACTGAATGTTGTCTGTAATAGTGTGGCCCTAGACAAAAGCAGTCTGAACAGGGTGAAGAAGGTGATCTGAGACATCTACTAGTCGTGCAGCTAAAATCTTGGAGATGACTTTGTAGAAGACTGTGCAGCAGGAAATAGGTTTGTAGTCCTGGACTCTAGTAGCATTTTCAATTTTGAGAATTAAGGCAATAAGTGTGTAATTCCAGACTTTAAGCAATTGTCCATTCCTAAAAAATTCCAAGACTGCAGCAAGAAAATCCTGTCCAACTGTATCCCATGCTTCCTTATAAAACCTAGAGTTGTATCCATCCGGCCCCGGGGCTTTAATGTCTCCAATATCAAATAATGCTTACTTGATTTCATCGGATGTGGGCATGTGAGTAAGTTGCATTTGATGTTCGACTGTAAGGACTCTCCCATGCTGCATACACTCCACTTGGAAGGGACTATGCTCATGTTGAACCCCCAAATGTGATTGGAAATAATCGGTGAATTCTTTTTCCACCTCCTCTACCATGGTTGTTAGTTCCCCATCACTTTTTTCAATTGCCACAATCTCTCTTCTTTTGTTATTTCTCTTGATCAGTGAGTGAAAGAAAGGGGTGTTACGATCAACCTCTTTGAAATACTTATGCTTGGCCTTTTAAAGATAGAAGAGATACTCTGCTTGGGCCAATCGGTCTGCATCCCTTTTGACTTCTTTGTATTGATCCTCCATGGTGCCATGCAATAATCCCCTTTGTTGCATCTCCTCCAAAAGCCTTTGAGCCATTCTAGACTGGGTTTGTACATTCCCAAAACTTTGTTTATTTAGTTGCCTTAGTCCCCATTTGAGCATGTGAAGTTGTTGCTTAAGTTTGTATTGGGTTGTCCCTATAGAAATGCAGCTGGTTGCTTGAGTCCACCATTGTTGAATCAGTGTTTTAAAATTGGGGTGAGTAGTCCACATGTTGAAGAATTTGAAAGGCCTATTTTTGTGTCCTTGCTTGTCCAATAGGGAGACATAACACGTAGCATGATCCAAGTGTACTCCTGGAGGCCTAAATTCTACAAAGCTGCC
The DNA here is from genome assembly GCA_025175895.1 of Wurfbainia villosa. Taxonomy (NCBI): domain Eukaryota; kingdom Viridiplantae; phylum Streptophyta; class Magnoliopsida; order Zingiberales; family Zingiberaceae; genus Wurfbainia; species Wurfbainia villosa. Next base: position 5,410,195 of record CM045992.1, read on the forward strand.
ACTTTCCTGCTCTAGCCATAGTATTTATCATTGCACGATCTAGTTTGCTGACCACTGTACCATTTGTCCAAGTATAGAAGCACCCCACTGAACGAAGGTCCTCCATTCCATCCCTTGCAACAAATTACTGAAAATCTGTTGTGGCATAGGAGGTCACATCTAGCCCACCTTTCTTATCTCTAGGCGTCAATGGTGAGTTGAAGTCCTCAATGGTGAGCCAAGGTAATTGCATTGAGGTTGCTATTTGTTGAAGGTCGTACCATAGTGCTCTCCTAGAGAGAATGGTGAGTTGTCCATAAATGAATGTAACTGCATATTATTGGCTAGTATCATTACATTGAATGAGTGTGTATAAATTGTTCCTCTGATTGTTGGATTGCAAGGTTGACCAGTTGGGGGTTCCAAATTAAAAGTATGTGGCTTCTATCCCTATCTCCCACCTATTGGTAGCTTTCCAAATGATGAAATGTTCACTATAAGAAAATTGTCATATACCCACGGTAAAAAACCGTAGGTAAAAGCATGAAAACTGTGGGTATAGACCTCAAAAACCTATACCCACGGACGTCTATTTCCGTCATTTTTACTATGCCTTTACCTACAGTTTTTTTGCCGTGGGTGTAACATATAGTGACGGTACCCATTACCGTCAGAAAATACCTCGACTTATACCTACGGATTTCATTGCGTCACTATAGGATTTAGTGACAGAACTAAAAACCGTCACAATTAATCACCAGATAATTACCCATAGTTTTTTTTCCGTGGGTATAACTTATAGTTACGTAATTTTTTTTCTGTAGGTATAGATTATAGCCACACTTTTGTTATAAAAAATTAAAATTTAGAATTCAATTTATATATTTAAATTTACATAAGAATAACAATCATCTTAAAAAAAACTTCAATTATATTAAAAGTAAATCATGTCCTAAAGTAATAGGTAGCAATATTACAAACAAACGGAATCATGAAAATCTAAAAAAATACATATTATGCTCTTATAAAGTACATATATATGGTGCATATAAAATAAAATTCCAAAACATGATAGACATGAATCACCAACAATCAATAAAATGAGCACCTTCGCTTCTAGTTATCACCTACAAATTAAATTATAATGAAGGATTAATATAAGTGAATGTATTTAATTAAAAAAATTAACATAAATCTTAATGAAAATTAATCAAATTAAGTACCTACTATATTCATAATCTTCATGAACTTTGAGATCTTGAATTGCTTTGATCATTTGGCTTACTTAAAGCATCTGGAACCTATAAAAAAGTATGTAAATTTTAAACTAAGATAACAATTTAAGGAATTATTCGTGATGAATGCTAAATTCTTCATGATGTTAGCATACATGTTCAGCTGCAAGTTGTAAGATGTTTTGCACATCTTCTCTAGGCAAACGACTTTGCATTAATTTTATCACATTAGTCAACAACCCCTTAATATGCATAACTTCACGCAATTCTTCATCTGTAGATGATGAAGCTTTTGACTTTTTTGCAGGTGGAATCTTGCCCAAACAACGCACACATCCTCTCTTTTCATTTTTAGGTCCTTGTACTTTTGCAAGCAAGTCATCCTTCCAAAATGTAGAACCTTGTTTGCTTTGAGATGCTTGTGATGTCTCACCCTCGGATATGTGATTTTTAATTTCATCCTGAAACACCATTTATATAAAAATAAGTCATAATTGTAAGAGGATGACATATATACAACAAAGTAAAAATCAACAAAATAATGAAAGGCGTTCAGGTAAAACATATATTTACTAATATCTGAGGGGTTAGAATCTGAAGTGGCAACTGTAATGAGAATAGTGTAACAAAAGTAAAGCATTTTTGAATAACTATTGTCAAAGTGCTAGTTGTGTTTTGCAGCGCTAAGATCATGCAAATAAGACATGAGGCACCCACCCAAATCGAGCAACAAACTTTTAAAAATGAGTGAAATGGATATTTAGATATGACAAATTATTTTTTTCAGCAAAATGGACACGTATGATAATGTAGTTACTAGTACAGAAGAGTAAGAAAAAATTTTCTAACAACTATAAAAGTATTTTTATTACTGTTGGTGCTAGATGAACTGAACAATCATGATCAAAATACACCTTCAAGATGCATTCTAAATATATGTTGTTTGCAGACGAGGAAAACAAGAGGTGTACCAAGGTAGCAGCCGCATAAGGCATGAAGGCATAGATGAAGAGAAGATGTACACTAATTACTGCACAAACTAAATCGTAAATTCAAACAAGTCTTACGCGTTTATAATCAAATTGTGCAAGTTATATCAACAACTGTAAGATACGCAACAGGACAAAAAACCATTTTATTGTTCATAGCATGATCAATGATGAAAAGTCTACCTCTTTGATCTTGACGGTGAACGAGATCTTGATCTACGATCAGACTTAACCTTTGACCAAGATCGAGACCGTGAACGGTGTCTATGACGCCCATCCCTATCTATATCACGATCCCTATGCCTAGAATGAAGAAACAAACAAGAATTTCAAAAAACAAAAGTTAGAATTCTTTAACCTCTATGTCAAAATTAATTCAATGAGAAAATTCTTGCAGAGTGCATTGAACATGGAAAGGCCAAGGAATGTCTGATATTAGATCAAGAAAACAAGACTTAATGTAGCAATTTTGAAACAATCTGGCAAAGGGGTTAAAAAAAATAGATAAACAGGACTAACACAAAGTTAGAACTTCTAAACTTCATAAAATGGTGCATTTGGAAAGAAGATTACATGTGATCCATATAATATATACTGGACTAACACAAAGTTATAACTTTCAAACTTCATAAAATGGTGCATTTGGAAAGAAGATTACAGGTGATCAATATAATTTAATTTTTTAAGAGCAATCTTTTTAAAATTCAGTAGATGCTACCCACTCACTTTTCTCAACTTAACTTGGCAAGTTTGTACAAATAACATGCTCTCATACAAGCAAAACGCTCAACTTGACTCTTGCCTTTTCCAGTGATACTCATCTTCAACACTCAATAGGATTTTAAACCCAAGTATTTGCCATACTAAGCACAAATGCTTGCTGTAGATGTAAATTTCAGTATAGTACTGTAGACACTGGAATAAGTAAAGCTTTATAGATAAACCTTAGTACCTATCACTATCTCTGCTACGACGATGGTCATGATCTTCTCTATCATGTCTATGCTCCCGCCTTTCACTTCTATCCTTGTGATCCCTGTGATGGCGGCGATCCCTGTCCTTGTATCCTTCTCGATCTCGATCCCTTTCCTTATCCCTTTCCCTCTCTCTGTTCCTTTCTCTGTCCCTGTCTTTGTCCCTCTCCCTATCTCTTTCTCTACTCTTTGAGGATGCCCTCTCATATTCATGAGAATCATACTGCAAGTGAAGAACAAAGTTGGGGAATTTCAAGAATTCTACATAAAATTATGAAAAATGTCACAAATATATAATCCAGAATAATGAGTGAAGATTTAGTTCAAAACGCCCAATATAATGTAATAAAGCTACTTGGTATAATCTAAATGTACCTTCATTAGGGTTTGATTGGACTTGATTTGAGGTAGAATTCAGAGTAATCCGTGATTCTTCATTGTCTTGTGAAACATTCTTTGAATTCAGATCTTTACTATGATTAATGATGTTTAATTTTCTTCGTCTTCCCATCGACCTATGGAGCTAATTAGTCTTTCAAAAATTAAAATCAAAATATTATATAATCAACCATAGATACAACAGTATAGTGAGCATAAACCAACAAAAAAGAGTTTTTGTCATAATCTAACACAATTGTAAAACACAATGCATAGAACAAAAGAAAATAACCTAATGTATTCTTGTTTTTGTTTAATAATAATAATAATAATAATGCATGTATAAATAAAGTGAATTAAGTATTTCTTGTTTCTTATTTCTTGTGAATAATGCATGCATAATAATAATAATAATAAGAATAATACATGGATAATACAGATTCTCATGCCCCGTGACCAACAGAACAAATAAGTTGCCACCATCTTAAATGTTAATCCTATGTTAAACAAAATGATAATATAAACTGAACCGACTACCTACAAACAAAACCATGTTAGAATTAAATCGCATGGTACTAGCAAACCCATTTAAATACTGAACAAGTTGCAGATGCGAACAAGCCCTTGATCAGAAAGGAATAAATTGATCGATGAGGCTGAACTAGGAAGATTAATAAGGTTTGTAGCATCCTAATGTTACTTGGAGTCTCTGCTCGGAATGATTCATGCAGTGCTATAGATGTAAAGCAAATTAGCGATGGTCAAAATTGCAGATAAAAATGAGTTGTAGGAGTACTCTTACCATTGCAAGGCCTGGCACAGTTGTTGCTTTGAACTAGTGTCAAGGTTATTAACTGGGACAAAGAAGCTGAATGAGAAACTAATCCTGCTCCCAACTTACATTAGGGTCACATTTACAATATTTAAGAAAAATGATCATGATAGAGAAGAAGAATTGGATCAAATTTGAGATGCATAAAACATCAGAATTCTACAAAAATTAGCAAATTCAAAGGACAAAACAAAGAACATGAAGAGAGAATCCTCTTGATTGTAGCAAAGTATTATCAATTACAATTAATAACAATCCTCTTGATTAACATCATCATCAGAATTGCTATCGTCATGAATAGCAATAGCATTAGCCTCAACTTCTGACACTTCATCATCATCATTGACTTCTCTCTTAAGCCAATCATTCTCATTCTGAGTTGCTTCATCTATATCATGTGTTGTTTTCTCACTCATGGACTCAATATCATTATGGTCCTCATCACCCATATCATATGTATCACGCACTTTTACATTCTCAACCACAGGTCAATCCATGTTTCTCTCATCCCAAACATAAAACACCTTCCTAGCTTGTGATGCAAAAAACATATGGGTCATCACAAATATCTTTTCCAATATGCTTTAAAAACTTGAAATTTACAAGAGTCCTCCCAAACTTGTCTTTCTTGCAACCTCTATTGATATCTACCCAATCACACTTAAAAAGAATAGGTTTATATCTTCCAGAATAATCCAATTGAATGATATCAGTTAATTGACCATAATAGTTAATTTCATTGGATGAGATCTTAGTCTTCACGACTACTCCACTATTTTGCGTTTTCAAGAATCTCTCTCTCTTCTTTGTGTGAAATCTAAAACCATTGATGACATAGTCAGAAAATCTCCTTGCCATATCTGATGGACCACGAGCTAACCACCTAAGCTCATCAGTAACTTGTGCACTCCTTTATTCATCCAATCGTTGAATCTAAAATATGTTAGGAACATAACTTAGTCATAATTAATTCATACCAATTTGCTAAGTTCTTCAGTAAGATAAGCAATATTCTATCTTATTGATATCTTCTTCGGCACGATCTCATATTCAATTCCATAGGCATTCCATTGATTTCATTATATGATATCATCATACTGATGGCTCTAACAACGTGTCATTAGTCATTCTACTAATTAAAAAAACCTCTTCAGTTCAGTATCTCATATCAGATCTAGTTGGCTATCCACTGCTGTTGTAATATTCATCCACGTCAAACACCACTACATCTGTATATTGATGCATGAATCTAAAAGGAAGATTCTGATAATTGTTCAGAAATAATAAAATACACTCGCATGCTGTAATGCAAGAGAAGAACAACCACACAATGTTAATAGACAATAACACTAAATATAGAAAGATCACAAAATTGAAAAAAAAAAAAAGTAAAACAAAACAATATGGCTGATTCACTATTACAGAAAAGCCATTTAACACGAATAGGCCATTTAATATTGGAGCACCGGCGCACGCGCAAGCCGCTGCCGGCATGCACCGGTCACTGGCGGAAGAGGTGCATCACCTCCTTCTGCTTGAGGCCTTTATTTAGGCTTATAATGTTCTATGTTTCTATCTTCAAGTTTCTTTGGCCAGCACTTGTCGGCTCTTCAACTTCTTTGTTTTGTCCTCCTTTACTCCTTGATTACAAGCTGCCTTCAAACCTGCCTCATCCTCCTCAATGTAATTGTCTTTCAACCAATATGCTACTGGCCGCCCAACGATAATGGGAGGGTGGTGGCTAGTTTCTCTAGATTCCTGCACATGCATTGGATTTTGATCCTGATCTTGTTGGAAATCTCCAGGCCTGAACTCTACCTCCTCTGGGATGTCTACGACCTGACCAATTCCTTTGGCTTTTTTTTTCTGTTATGCTCTTGATTTGGTTTGAATTTTCCAAGGGCGGTTGTCCTGTGTTGTGTCAACCTCACATTGGACCTATTGGTGATTACCTGGGGCTGCAAAGGAGACTAAAACTAATGTGGGAGCTTGTGCTACTTGAGTTGTCTCACTCTCCTATTGTTCTTCTCTTTCCTGGGTAGTCAAAATGTCCACTGAAGCTGAATCTGAAACTGAGATTGGAGTTGAAACTCTCCTGCCTTCCAGTCCTATAGCCTGTGTGCCAATGTTTAAAAGTGGATTTCCAATGACCCTCTTGAGTTCCAGTTCTGACTGTTTTCCCGATTATTGTGCCGATTGAACTAGATTTACAACTTGGTCTACATTACAGTTAAGTTTATCAGATTTGTCAGCTTAAAACTGTGCCCTTGAGTGATCTGTATTTGAACTCATCTGGATATCAGGTGGCAGCATATCCCGTTTGACTAATACTACCATTTGCTGTTCAGAAACAAGTTATATGCCACTGCCTTTCGATCCCAAATCATTTGAGTCCCTGTGTTGGATTTGCTTTATTGGCCTAGCTGAGGTACCATGCTCCCTATCAACTACCTGATACTCTACCTACCTAGAGATAATTTTAGTATAAGTCCTTTTTAGCAGGGTTTCATACTGGCACAGTTTCATGTCAGCCTTGTTGTTCTTACGAGTTGGCTTAATCTGCATTGGAATGCCTGCTTTGTTAGTTTGTATGCCATGCATATTGGTCAAGCCGGACGTGCAAAGTGAGAGAGGTTTAAACATCAATGTGGTTTCTAGATGAGGCTATGAAACTGCAACTGGCTATGAAAATGAAAGCACAACTGAGTCCCTTTTGCCCATATTCTTCCCTTCTGATATTTCTGATGTTTTTGATGTTTCTGTAGTAAATCGAGTGCCTCCTAGTTTGTGTGAAGTTGCAAAACATTTGCTGATTCCATTGTTGCTGGCCTCTGTCACTCTTATATCAGATTGTGAAGTCTTCCCAGATTCTGATATAGCTCTTTGATGGTTTTCAGATGAACCTCTTGCTTGTAGCAATGTACGAAATTGAACCTATTTTCCTTTGTATGTCTGTTTCCTATTGTCTTTCCTCCGCTACAAAGCTTCCTTTCCATATGTTGTTTGTTCCATTAGTGTTCCGGAGTTATCAGTTGGCATAAGGATTTGCTGCTCAGGTTGGCCCAAACGTGTGCCAATTTGGGGTTCTTGATGTTTACCAGTGATATTATCCTCCATTTGTTTTCCTTTGCGTGAGAGGGAATCCACTATCACTGTGCTTCCTTGATGAGGCTCTGAGACAGCAATAGACTCTGAAATTGGAAACCCAAATGAGTTCCCTAGGCTCACTTCTACCCCTCTTGCACTGTAATAGTGGCTCGACTGCCATCCAGCCTTTATGCAATTTCAGTAATTTTGTTGGTTCCATTGTTGTTGGCCCCTGTCACCCTTGTATCAATTACTGCAGTTTTAGTAGTCTCAGATCCTAATACAACTTTCTTGGTGTTTGTCTGGTTCCCATTGCCTTTCCTCCTCTGCCCTGTTCCTTCCCATATCCTAATTTCTCCATTACTGTCTTGAGGTTATCAGATGACACGATGGTTTGTTGTTCAGATTGACCCAACAATGTGCCAGCTTGCATTTCTATCTCTTTACCAGCACTGTAAGCCTTGTAACTTGTTTGCTCCATGAAGACATGGTATTTGTCCTATTTGCTTGCCTCACTTTCCTCCCATTATTTTCTGAAGTTGCTTCAAGACAATGTTCCTGGTAATGCCCTGTTTGTCTGCACTTGGCACATAGCTTCAAGGTGGTCTTGTATCTTAGCTCCAACTCTATATCTTGACCATTCGGTAGTGTTATCTCTATGCTACGGGGAGGGGCCTGAGTGACATCCACTTCCACTAGAGTCCTTGCGAAGTTGAGCCTCTCCTGAGCCTTGGTAACCTGATCAGTGAACAAAGGAGTACCCACTTGTGATGCAATTTTTCCTAAACCAGTCTTAGTCCAACAATCAATAGGCAGCCCATGAATTTGCATCCATATAGGTAATTGGTTCTAGACCCTAGTTTGAAAGGTGAAGCAATGAGGCATTATCTTGAGATAAAGTGAGCAGCCGTAGGCAATGTATGGACCCCCTTTCAATACCTGGTCACTTAGTTCTTTTGAAAGGAATTTAAAAACCAGCCAGTGTGTATTATGGGTGAGCATTGTATGTGGCGCATTCCATCTTTGCGTGAGTTCTTTGACAACCTTCCACCCCAGAAATCTGCTCAAAAATCTGCCCACCAAACAGTAACCAATTGCCTCCTCAAGTGATTGTTGGTCTCCCTCATCTAAAACAAATTTCCTAGTGAGTTTGTCGAACGGTTGAAGAGTTGTGTCAGTTGAAACTTCCCGGTTTGTCTTAAAAAGCTCAGTTCATGCTCTCAGCGGCTCAGTGTCAGTCCTCAGCCTCATCGACGATCCTTGTTCTCGTGCCAATTCTTCCTGCATTGGTCTAATGGTGGGAAGTAGTGTGGGAGCGTATTCTGACCATGTGTTGGCACAGTAGCTTCCTCTTGCTGTTGGTACGGGGCACCCTCAAGTTTCAGCTGGTGCCAACCTTTCCTCACCAGTCGGAACTGGGCCATCCCAACTCTCAAACCCTAAACGGATGCTGTCGGAGGATCCAATAGCCCGCAATTTTGAAATTCAAACTTTGACATCTCCCGTTCGTTAGCAATTGGGGTTCCACTTGGTTGTGAGAGCTCTTTCACTGAAAATGTATATATATATATAAAAACATCGTTTCATGAGGAGAATACCCCAATCCACGTATCGCAATATAGGACTCAAGACATGTCTTCCTAACATCCTTTACCCTTGCAATCACCACACCACCCCACGCAGGAGGTTATCCTCGCATCCATCAAAACCTATCGATCACAACACCAAGACCAATCATTACAACAAACAATGACAAACCACATCCAACACAAAAAAACCCACCATATCCCACCCAAAAACATCCATCACAACACAAAGACCAATCATTACAACGAATAAAAACAAATCACATCCAACACCACACATCCAACAACTAAACCAAATACAACCCAAAACCAAAACCAAACATTACCCAAGTTACCATCATCATCCTTGTCCCGAAAGGTCTACAAACCTGTGGACATGAATTTGCACCTTTCGGAAAGCTCCATCAATGATATACGACACCCCCTCGAATTTGCACTTGTTCTGGGTTGTCCATACATGATATATGCCACATGAGATGGCAAGAAATCTTGCTTTGACTATCCTCCCCGCCCCTTTATATCTCCTTCTTGCACCACCCAGCAGCTCCTCCACTTTCTCGAACCAAAACTTGATGGCAAGTCATTCCTTTATACGCTCCCAAAGGCCACAAGCAAAGAGGCATTTGAAAAAGAGATGATCCATGGTGTCCTCCTCTTGCCTACACACCGGACACCACTTGTTCGCCTCATAAGACATCCTATCTGCCGTGCGAAGTTTCCTTTGTATTAGAAGCCACATAATGAAACGATGCTTAGGCATAATTTCCGACCTCCATAGCGTCGGAACCCATGGAGGTTTTTGATTTGCACCTTGAAAGAAACCATATGCCTTAGCAACACCTTTCTTTTCCATAACAAACCAATCCATGAAATTCATGTTTGCTTCACCCACTCCACTTGATCGTTGCTTAATTTCTTCTTTGATTTCCACTAACCTTTTGATCAAAAGTGAATCCGAGGCCTTCACATTCCATTCCCAAAAATCTGACCTCCTTACATAATGATGGCACACCCACTTTATCCAAAGTGTATTCGCACTAGATTTGATGTCCCATAGTACTTTGGCAAGAAAGGCTTTGTTCCACACAAGTAAGTTCCGAAGTCCATAACCCCCACTCTCCTTTGGCATACAAATGGTGTCCCATGCTATAGGTGGATACTTTGAGTCCCAAACAAATACTCGGCATATGGCTTTGATCTTGTCTATCACTCCACTCAGTATTGGGAGCAATGAAAACTAAAAGCATTCCATTCCTTGAAGGACCGTCTTAACAAGCTCTAGCATTTTTGCATAAGACAAAGACTTCTTTGGCCATCCACTCATCCTTCTTGTGATCACATCCAATAGAGGCTCATAGTTTGTAATACGTAGCTTCTCCGTCGCCATTGGAATACCCAAATATCTAAAGGGAAAAACCCCCTCTTGAAAGCCCAAAATCTTCAACAACTCACCTTTTGTATTGCCATCAACTCCCGCCATATATAGCTATGATTTTATGGGATTGACCCTCAAGCCCGCCTCATTTCTAAACTGTAGGGTGTTCGCTTTCGGAGGCTCATTGGCTCCCGTGTCCCCGGATTAAAATTTTCACTAATGAAAGAATTAATCCGGATGGGATGAGCTTCCTTAGCACAACCTATTCGTCGTCGTGCTAACAACTTGAGTGGTTGCTTGAACAAACTAGTTGTTCAAGCAACACAACTCTTCTAGTTGGTTAGCCGCGGAAGAGACGACGGATGGATCGCCGGTTTTTGTGTTTGTCTTCGGGGTCCATGATTATACAATATATATTCACACACACACATGCATAATCAAAACAAATAAGAACATGCTCAGATCTGTACATAAAGTTAAAATAACTTTATACCTTACGATCTTCTATCGTATGTCCTTTCCTTCTCATGGACGACGTGTGGACGAAGATCCTCCACGAGTAGAAGCCTTCTAGATCGAGTTCTCCTCTTCCTTGTCCGCTGCGAACAAAGAGAAGAACCACAAATACCTTTCCTATCTAGAACCGGCCACCAGGCTAGGAAGTTTGATGCAACCGTCGCCCAAGGAATGAATAGATGAGGCGCCGACCACCAATACAAAGGGAACCGCCGGCCACCTTGGAAATTGGAGGAAGATGATCTTGCCGGCCACCAATGGGAGGAGAACCGCCGGCAAAGGAAGAAGAGAGTGGCTAATGTGAAGGGCGCCGGCCAAGGAATGCTTGAAGGAGGTGGGCGTCGGCAACAATTTTGGATGAAGATGGTTGCCGCCCAACCTTGCTCCAAACCCTAGCCGCCCAACTCTTTACAAACCCTAATCCCAATTTGAATTATCTTGATCCTTATTGCCGCCCAACCCTAAGCATCTATTTATAGAATAGGGCTTAAGCCTCCTTTAATCTCCACCGTCGGATCTAGGGATTTAATCTCTACCGTCGGATCTAGGGTTTTATCCCAATCGTCGGATCTAGAGTTTAATCCCAACCGTCGGATCTAGGATTTCATCCCAATCGTCGGATCTAAGGTTTCATCCCAACCGTCGGATCTAGGGTTTTATCCCAACCGTCGGATCTAGGGATTTAATCCCAACCGTCGATTCTAGAATTTCATCCTAACCATCGGATCTAGGGATTTAATCCCAACCGTTGGTTCTAGAGTTTCATCCAACCATCGGATCTAGGGATTTAATCTCAACCGTTGGTTCTAGGTTTTGTTTTACATTCTTGGATCTAGACTTCACAAGGATTGTATCAGGCTACGATAGGGACCATAAGGAGGAGTTGGGTCTTGGCCACCCGATGGATCGGAACCACACAAACTTGATCCATCAATGATGTTCCATTCCACTAGAGGATCATCATTGAACTACCTCACCAACCCCCATAAATCAATATGGGCTCCATATATTATTTGTACATAAATCTCCCCGTGTTTAAGATATCGAATGTCCGTCAATTAATTGATTCACTGACCATCAATTAATTAACATCTAATTCCTTGAGTAGTACCACTCAACCTTATCATCATGTTGACTAAGTCAACCAGCTGGGTTTACATGATGAACCTTATGAGCTCCTCAAGGGGACATCATCAACCTAATGTATAGGACACGGTTTCCTTCTATAATCAACGGCACACCATATAAATAATATTATTTCCCAACTTACCGGGCATATTGATTTAATCCATCTAAATCTCACCCTCTGGTAAATCAAAGAAATAAATACTAAGTACATGTGCCCGTTATTATATCGGAATTAAGAGCATGTACAACATAATATCCGAGGTCTGATTCAATTATGTAGTCAGTACTATATTGAATCACCTCTATGTCGGTCCTACTCAATACACCTAAGTGTACTAGTGTAACTCTATGTTCAAGACAAAACAATACCAAGCTACACTATAACCATGCCAATGGTTTGTCCAAAACCATCTTGGTTGTGAGCCTTTACTTATATTTTACAAGGGACTGATAACATGATCTTCTGTGCCACACCAAGCACCATGTTATCTACAATGTAAAATATTAGACAATATGCACACATATATAATGAATATATGAAATGCAAACAATGATCATGTGATTCTTATTTCAAAATAAAATGTTCATACAAAAAGAGATAGGCTTTCAGTATACATTCCAACAATCTCCCACTTATACTAAAAGACTATGCCGTCATCACTCTGCCATACATCTGATCCCCATGTCCTCCACATGTCTATCAACCGCTTTCGCTGGAAGGGCCTTAGTGAATGGATCCGCCAGGTTATCCTCTGATGCAATCTTGGCGACAGCAACTTCTCCTCGCTTTACGATTTCTCGTATGAGGTGGTACTTACGCTCTATGTGTTTACTCGCCTTATGGGCTCGTGGTTCCTTCGAGTTTGCAACTGCACCACTGTTATCACAATAAATTGTGATAGTTCTGGGCAAACCAGGAATCACATCCTAGTCCATCAAGAAGTTCTTGAGCCATACAGCTTCCTTGACTGCCTCAGAGGCTGCCACATACTCAGCTTCCATGGTAGAGTCCGCCACGCATTTCTGCTTGACACTCCTCCATACTATGGCTCCACCTCCAAAAGTAAACACAAACCCCGAGGTAGACTTACTCTTGTCCTTATCTGATTGGAAATCCGAATCCGTGTAACTCACAGGGACTAATTGATCTGCCCGGTAAACCAGCATATAATCCCTAGTCCTTCTCAGGTACTTCAATATATGCTTTACCGCAGTCCAATGTCCCCCTCAGATTACTCGATATTCAAGCTAACCATGCCTACTGCAGCGTATATCCGGTCTCGTACATAGCATAACATACATAAGGCTTCCTACTGCCGAAGCATAAGGAACCGCCTTCATGTCCTCTATCTCCTTTGATGTTTTGGGACACATCTCTTTAGATTAAGGAACTCCATGCCTAAAAGGTAGAAAACCTTTCTTGGAGTTCTGCATGCTAAAACGAGCAAGGATAGTGTCAATGTATGAAGCTTGAGACAAGCACAACATCCTTTTCTTGTGATCCCTTATAACTTTGATCCCAAGGATGTGTCCCACTTCTCCCAAGTCCTTCATTTCAAACTGTTTGGACAACCATACCCTTACGTCTGATAACACTTTGATATTGTTGTCAACTAACAAAATGTCATCTACGTATAGTACAAGAAACACCACTACGTTTCCGTCACATCTCTTGTATACACAAGGCTCATCCGGACTTTGAATAAATCCATATGATTGGATTACCTCATCAAAGAGGATGTTCCAAGATCTAGAAGCTTGCTTCAATCCATAAATGGACCGATTAAGCTTACATACAAGATGCTCTTTGCCTTTAGCAATGAATCCCTCTGGTTGCCGCATGTAGATGTTCTCCTCAAGACTTCCGTTAAGGAAAGCTGTCTTGACATCCATCTGCCAAATCTCATAATCCATATGAGCAGCTATAGATAAGAGAATCCGGATAGACTTAAGCATAGCTACCGGCGAAAAGGTCTCCTCATAATCGATACCCTCTTTCTGAGTATACCGTTTCGCAACAAGCCTAGCTTTGAAGGTCTCAACCTTCCCGTCTACTCCTCTCTTTCTCTTGTAGATCCACTTGCATCCAATGGTTTTTACACCATCGGGTGGGTATACTAGCTCCCAGACCTGATTAGAATCCATAGATTCTATCTCTGAATTCATCGCTCTTTGCCAAGATACTGCATCTCTATCTTGGATTGCCTCGTCATATGTCCAGGGATCAGGTTCATGTTCACCAGGGACTAAGTCCGAAGACTCTCCCAAAAACATGAATCTGTCGGGTTGTCTAACAACCCTCCCACTACGACGAGGTGCCTCCTGTGTATGCTCTGTGACACGCGGTGCAGTGACTTGTGGTGTCTCCTCTTGTACCGGTGGTACTGAAGTCGGGACTTCCCCTGTCAACTTCTCAAGAACAATCCTACTCGTGGGCTTGTGGTTCATCACATAGTCCTCCTCTAGAAATCTGGCATTCGTACTCACGATCACCTTCTGATCTCTAGGACTATAGAATAAACCACCCTTCGTTCCCTTAGGGTAGCCAACAAACAAGCGCACATGCGAGATTCCAACTTACCAAAGATCTCCCTTCAAAGACATGTCTTTGGACTACCCCAAATCCGAATATGTCTTAGACTAGGCTTTCGCCCAGTCCACAACTCTGTGGGAGTAGAGGGTACTGACTTAGATGGAACCAAGTTCAGAATGTGTGCTGCTGTTTCCAGAGCAAACCCCCAGAACGAATCAGGTAACTCAGAATAACTCATCATAGATCTGACCATCTCCATAAGAGTCCTATTCCTTCGCTCCGCCACACCATTCTGCTGGGGTGTGCCAGGTGCGGACTATTGGGATTGAATCCCAGCCTCTGATAAGTAACTCCTAAACTCTCCCAAGAGGTACTCGCCACCACGATCAGATCGTAATGTCTTGATACTTTTACCTTGACGGTTCTCCACATCAGCCTTGAATTCTTTGAACTTGTCAAAGCATTCAGACTTGCGGCGCATCAAGTAAATGTATCCATACCTTGAATAATCGTCTATAAAAGAGACGAAGTATTCAAAGCCACCTCTTGCCTGGATAGACATAGGACCACAAAAATTAGAATGAACCAATTCTAACACATCTTTGGCTCTATACCCCTTGGCCTTGAAAGGCCTCTTGGTCATTTTACCTTCCAAGCAAGATTCACAGGTTGGGAGATCCTCCACCACTAATGAACCCAAAGGTCCATCAGCTATCAACCTTTGAATTCTACTAAGGTTAATATGACCAAGCCTTAGGTGCCAAAAATATGTTTGGTTCATTTGCGAAGGTTCTTTTCTCTTATTAGATTTAGAAGATGAGCTATTTACTTCTATTTGCATCGTGGGAGTTTTTGGTTCAAGAGTATATAAATTGCCAACCAATGTACCAGAACAGATAATCTCCCTATTCCTTTTTATAACCACCTTATCATTAAAAGAAATAGAATATCCATCCATAAACAATTTAGAAACTGAAATTAAATTCTTTCTAAAAGTAGGTACATAAAGACAATTTCTTAAAACCAAAAATTTATTCCTATCAAAAGATAAATAAACGTCTCCCACTGCAATAGCCGCCACCTTTGAAGCATTGCCCATGAAGATGGTAATCTCTCCCTCAGCTAGTCGTCGGGTTTCCTGGAACCCCTGCAAAGTATTGCAGACATGATCAGTGGCTCCTGTATCTACACACCAGGCACTGGTAGATAACACCGCTAAACATGTTTCAACAACTAAACAAGAAGATATACCTTTGTTCTTTCGGCGAGGACAGTCCGCCTTCCAATGTCCAGTCTGCTTGCAAGTGAAGCACTTGCCTTTCGGCTTCTTCACTCCTGCCTGAGGTCCTGCTGCCACCTTCTTCGCTCCTCCTTGCTTCTTCTTCTTCTTACCTTTCGGTTTAGAAGAAGAAACCTTCTGAGCGACCATGGCTTGAGAACTCTGACGAAAAAGCCCCTCTGCCGCCTGGAGTTCTGTCAGAAGCTCCGCCAACGAATACAACCTCTTGTTCATGTTGTAGTTGAGGCGGAACTGCTCAAAACTCCTAGGCAAAGACTGGAGAATGATATCGACCTGGGTTTCCCCATCGATCTCAGCTCCGAGGACTTCCATCTCATTAAGATGAGCCATCATCTTGAGAACATGATCCCTAACGGGTGTTCCCTCGACCATGGTGGTTGTCATCAAGTTTCTCATTGCCTCCTACCTAGCCGCCCTACTCTGATGTCCGAAAAGTTCCTTGAGATTGAACATCATGTCATAAGCTATGGCTATGGCCTGATGCTGATGTTGCAGCACATTTGACATAGATGCCAAAATGTAACACCGCGCCATCTCATCTGCCTTAACCCATTTCTTATAACGTTCTATCTCCTTTTAATCAGAGTCATCTGAGGGCTTAGGAGGACAGACCTCGAAGAGTATAAATTTGTACTCTTCCGCAGTTAAGACAATATCCAGGTTTCTTTTCCAATCAATGTAGTTTGGATCAGTAAGTTTGTTTTCTTTTAAAATCACAGCAAGTGGGTTGAAAGCCATTTGAAAATCCTAAAAATCACAATGATCAAAAATATTAGATTTCAAAAATTATTGATTCCTCAAAACAATAAAATTCAGAAATCAACCAACACCTCAAAACACCGAGAATATCGCATGCCACGATAGTGTGGACGTATACGAATTCTACATTTGTAAGAGGAGGTTTTACCCATTAATTTTATTATCTTGTCAACCTTACTTTTTGACAAATAAAATTAATAGTTGGTTCCTCTTTAGCCCTACAAATAAAAGCAGTGACTCCGATGGGGAGGATACTTTTATTTGCATTTAAGTGTGCACCATTACACGATACTAAGGGAATTATTTCGGATTATGTGCCTTACCAATGGGGAAGTACACACGCTCCTAAATAATTTCCTATAACCATTATTTGACCTAGTGATCCGCAAAAAAACCCATCCGATGGGGAGGAAGGCACTCAAAGCCAACGCGCAAGTTTGTTGCATCACACGTCAAATTGTAATGGAGGCCGCAGGAATTAATTAAAATATCCCTCTCCCACTTAGTAAATTGCAATTGAGGAATTTTAAAACACACACAACATGCATATAAAACAAATAAGTAATAAATATGGAAAAAACAGAATTTTTTCCAACTATTATGGCATTGTCCTCCAATATGTATCCCGTCGTGTCGCCACCTCGTCCGCTCCATCTTTTCCCGTGCGCAAGTCACCAAAGAGTTCCGAGCCGAGATAAATCATTTTATTTACATCCATCAATCCTATACTCCATGAAGGAGTGTACAAATAATCTAGATCGAAAGTAAACTAAAATGATCGGCTAAACAATACCGTATTTAATTACAAAAATTAAATACTAATCTAGCCTCGTCAATCCCGAGGATTCAAATAATAAATTTTTACACACATCCATTCACATACATACACATGGCCATAATAGTCGGATCTTATGCTTGCAACCAAAGAGTTAAACTACGCATATCCTACTATTATCCGGCACATATAATATATGAAAAATGCATAAAAAATTAACCGAATCCAAAACACACAAAACCGGAAACCATGGCTCTGATACCAATTGTAGGGTGTTCGCTTTCGGAGGCTCATTGGCTCCCGTGTCCCCGGATTAAAATTTTCACTAATGAAAGAATTAATCCAGATGGGATGAGCTTCCTTAGCACAACCTATTCGTCTTCGTGCTAACAACTTGAGTGGTCGCTTGAACAAACTAGTTGTTCAAGCAACACAACTCTTCTAGTTGGTTAGCCGCGGAAGAGATGACGGATGGATCGCCGATTTTTGTGTTTGTCTTCGGGGTCCATGATTATACAATATATTCACACACACACATGCATAATCAAAACAAATAAGAACATGCTCAGATCTGTACATAAAGTTAAAATAACTTTATACCTTACGATCTTCTATCGTATGTCCTTTCCTTCTCGTGGACGACGTGTGGACGAAGATCCTCCACGAGTAGAAGCCTTCTAGATCGAGTTCTCCTCTTCCTTGTCCGCTGCGAACAAAGAGAAGAACCACAAATACCTTTCCTATCTAGAACCGACCACCAGGCTAGGAAGTTTGATGCAACCGTCGGCCAAGGAATGAATAGATGAGGCGCCGACCACCAATACAAAGGGAACCGCCGGCCACCTTGGAAATTGGAGGAAGATGATCTTGCCGGCCACCAATGGGAGGAGAACCGCCGACAAAGGAAGAAGAGAGTGGCTAATGTGAAGGGCGCCGGCCAAGGAATGCTTGAAGGAGGTGGGCGCCGGCAACAATTTTGGATGAAGATGGTTGCCGCCCAACCTTGCTCCAAACCCTAGTCGCCCAACTCTTTACAAACCCTAATCCCAATTTGAATTATCTTGATCCTTATTGCCGCCCAACCCTAAGCATCTATTTATAGAATAGGGCTTAAGCCTCCTTTAATCTCCACCGTCGGATCTAGGGATTTAATTTCTACCGTCGGATCTAGGGTTTTATCCCAACCGTCGGATCTAGAGTTTAATCCCAACCGTCGGATCTAGGATTTCATCCCAATCGTCGGATCTAAGGTTTCATCCTAACCGTCGGATCTAGGGTTTTATCCCAACCGTCGGATCTAGGGATTTAATCCCAACCGTCGATTCTAGGATTTCATCCTAACCATCGGATCTAGGGATTTAATCCCAACCGTTGGTTCTAGAGTTTCATCCAACCATCGGATCTAGGGATTTAATCCCAACCGTTGGTTCTAGGTTTTGTTTTACATTCTTGGATCTAGACTTCACAAGGATTGTATCAGGCTACGATAGGGACCATAAGGAGGAGTTGGGTCTTGGCCACCCGATGGATCGGAACCACACAAACTTGATCCATCAATGATGTTCCATTCCACTAGAGGATCATCATTGAACTACCTCACCAACCCCCATAAATCAATATGGGCTCCATATATTATTTGTACATAAATCTCCCCGTGTTTAAGATATCGAATGTCCATCAATTAATTGATTCACTGACCATCAATTAATTAACATCTAATTCCTTGAGTAGTACCACTCAACCTTATCATCATGTTGACTAAGCCAACCAGCTGGGTTTACATGATGAATCTTATGAGCTCCTCAAGGGGACATCATCAACCTAATGTATAGGACACGGTTTCCTTCTATAATCAACGGTACACCATGTAAATAATATTATTTCCCAACTTACCGGGCATATTGATTTAATCCATCTAAATCTCACCCTCTGGTAAATCAAAGAAATAAATACTAAGTACATGTGCCCGTTATTATATCGGGATTAAGAGCATGTACAACATAATATCCGAGGTCCGATTCAATTATGTAGTCAGTACTATATTGAATCACCTCTATGTCGGTCCTACTCAATACACCTAAGTGTACTAGTGTAACTCTATGTTCAAGACAAAACAATACCAAGCTACACTACAACCATGCCAATGGTTTGTCCAAAACCATCTTGGTTGTGAGCCTTTACTTATATTTTACAAGGGACTGATAACATTATCTTCTGTGCCACACCAAGCACCATGTTATCTACAATGTAAAATATTAGACAATATGCACACATATATAATGAATATATGAAATGCAAACAATGATCATGTGATTCTTATTTCAAAATAAAATGTTCATACAAAAAGAGCTAGGCTTTCAGTATACATTCCAACACAAACCTCTCTAAACAGCCAGCAAGCAACCTCAAGGAAGTCTCATCCGCCCTTGCAAACAACATTAGATCATCCGCATAAATAAGATGGGTGATGCCTACCTCCTTACACCTTGGATGATAATGGAAGGATGAAAGCACCGAAATATCCTTGATTCTTCTTGATAGCACCTCTACACATAATCCAAAGAGAAGTGGAGATAGTGGGTCACCTTGCCTCAAACCCCTCCTACCACCAAAAAAACCATAGACTCCTCCATTAAGCGATATAGAATGAGTTGTTGTAGTCACACATTCCCTTATCCAAGCACAATATTGTTGGGGAAAACCAAAATAAACAAGTGATTCTATTAGAAAATCCCAATTTAGCATATCAAATGCCTTCCTTAAGTCCACTTTAGCCATACACCTCGGGGAAACCCTTTTGCGAGCATACCTCCTTAGAAGATCTTGTGTAAGAAAAATATTATCCCAAATGCTTCTCTCTTGCATAAAAGTTGCTTGAGCCGGATCAATCAAGAAATCCATCACCTCAGAAAGCCTCCTTGCCAATATCTTAGCAATAACCTTATAAAAGACATTACAACATAAGATAGGTCGATAGTCAAAGACACCCTTCGCATGATCATTCTTTGGCACAAGGTATATAAGAGACTGATTCCATTGCTTCAAGAGATTATCCGTCCCAAAGAATTCTTGTATTGCAGTGACAAAATCATCCCCTACAATATCCCAAGTCGAAGTGAAGAATTTAGCTCCATAGCCATCCGGACCCGGCGCCTTTTCACTCCCAATGTCATGTAGTGTCAACTTGATCTCATCCACCCCAACCGGTCGTATAAGGCCATCCGCTTGTCCATTATTTAGCTTTCTTCCCGTGAGGGCAGCACCATCCAAAGGATCACACCCCTCCGGTTGCCCAAGAATCCCATGGAAATAATCAATAAATTCCTCCGCCACTTCCTTAATGGTTGTTGTTCTTTCCTCATTCCTCTTTGTAAGCATGATGATTGCATTCCTCTTATTGTTCCTTTTGACCACATCATGGAAGAACTTTGTGCATTTATCTGCACATCTCAAATATGTATATTTTGCTCTTTGTTGATAAAACAACTTCTCCACTTCCGATAAAATAATTGTCCGCTTCCTTATCTCACCATAATTTGAAGGGATGGGCTCACCCGACAATACAATCTTTTGTGCCTCCTCCAACTCCATATTCGCCCTCTTTGCCTTCTCCGATATGTGGCCAAACTCCTTCTTGTTTAGCTTCCTCAAAACCGCCTTTAATCTAAACAACTTGCTCTCTAACCAAAATTGGGCGTTGCCATGAACCGGTGCCGCCCATGGTTCTTCAACCGCCCTTTTATACTCTTGATGCAAAGTCCACATGTTCAAGAACTTAAAAGGTCTTGTTGTTGTTCTTTCCTTGTCAAGAATGTGTATCATACTACATGAGTGGTCCGATAAACATCCCGGAGGCAAAAATTCTGCATAAGCATTAAAGTCCTCCAAGAGCCAAGCTGGATTCACCATTTCTCTATCCAATTTGTAAGCCACCTCCCCATTAGACCAAGTGAACCTACACCCTATGGATCACAAGTCCACCATTCCACATACATGAATGAATCTTTGAAGGTCCCTCATCTTATAGTTTGTAACCAGATTGCTCCCTTTCCTTTCATGAATATCCTGTATAGCATTGAAATCCCCCATAATCATCCAAGGTCCCTCAATAGCTTCACCCAACTCCGAGAGATTCTCCCATAGCGATCTTCTAGTAGTCACCGAATGCAGCCCATATATGAATGTGACATAGAAACCCCGTCTAGAGACCCGACATCGAACATAAGTATGCATGAATTGCTCCGAAATATTGATAACTTCCATATCAACCCGCTGCTCATCCCAAAGAAGTAATATCCGACCATGGTTAGAAGTATCAGAATTATGCACATACTTCATACTTGAAAATCTTTTCCCCATGATTGACCCAATAGATTGCTCCATGAGTTTAGTCTCCAAAAGCACTAAGACTTGTATCTCCTTGCTCCTCAAGAGGTGTTGCACACCCCCTTGCTTTAGGGACTTGTGGAAGCCCCTAATGTTCCATGAAGCCACCTTCATTGGTCACCCCCTCGGGCTGCTTGTGCCCATAGATTATGCCCATTTGCCGGGGTCGATCCATTCACGCTCCTTCCCTTGTTCACAGTAGCGGTTGTGTCGGATGGTAGGGACGAAGTAGATGCTTCACCCGCCCTTCCATTCGTCCCACTTGCAGCTGTGCTTGATGATGAAATGGAAACACAATTTCCTCCCTCATGAGATGACCAGCCAGCTTGTTGTGGGGCTGCCCGTGCTCCCGACGAACCCCCATTCAGCCCCTCTATCTCCACCTCCTGTTGCCCCCCATGATGGTCCTGATCTTGAGCCATCTGCTGTGATTCTTGTGACCCGGTGCTCTCCCCACTTGGCATCGCAACAACTATTGGAATGGGAGTATCCGCAACTACCATAGCAAGATCATTCTACACCTCCACCCGCTCCCCATTCAGCCCTTGCCCTTCGCGCGCTGGTTGCCACTGTGGATGTTGTTGTTGCCTTGGCCTATACCACGGTCTCCTCCCTTCCCACCCCCTCACTAATCGAGATCGCTTCCTACCATTTACATTCACATTCTGCCCAGCTCGTGCATTTGGCATTGCTTCCTGACCTTGTTGGTCGACCAACCCCTTCCCCCATTACACACATCTTACCCATGACCCATTCTCATGCATTTCTGACAATAATCCAGTACCATTTCATAGATGACCTTCAATTCCACTTGAACCCCAGTAGGTAAGGTGATAGGAACCTCATGAATTCGATCCCCAATAGCCGGAACTTCCACCATAAGTCTCGCATAATCCAACCGTTCCCTAGTTCTTGTTAATTGATCCGTGTACAACGGTTTCCCCACTTCGGAGCCAATCATACTAAGAACTTTTTGAGACCAACAATCCGACGGGAGCCCGTGAATTTGTATCCATGCCGGCACAAATCTTCCATCCTTCTCAAGCAGAAAACATTTTGGCATTACCTTCAAGAATATCGGTATACCGAAAACAAAATACGGCCCCCTTGCAAGACTTTGTCACGATCTTCTTCCTTCTCAAATTTGTACACAACCCACCCACTTTGATGCATGTAGAACCTGTAGGGAACCTTCCATTGCTCAACTATACTCCGAACCCCATCCCTCCTGGGGTGCTCTCCTATGAAACATCCAACAAGACAAAACCCTATTGCATCTTCAACATTATCAATGTCATCATAGCCAAAAGCTAACCTGTCCCCCTTTGCTTCATATCGATCCAGATTCATCGCCATCTTCATCTTCCAATTATCCCTGAAAAGGTTCACCCATGGTCTCCCTTGTTTTGCCTGCCCAAAGCCCTCACCATGCGCCTCCCTTGCAGCACCATCCTCCCCAACATGGCTGCCCCCCCCCCATCGGTTGTTTCCTTGCTTCCGCCTCACCCTCCGTCGGAGCTGCTCCACCTTCGGCCACTTGAGCCTGAGGAAAAGGTGCTAAAGCCCCCCTTGGCTCCTGCAAGTCGTCCACCCCACCATCCCCCAGTCACGCCAGCAAATCTAGCCACATTAGCCTGCTTGCCCAATCCAGCCTCAACTCGTTGATCCACCTGTCCAGCCGTGTTTGCCACCTTTGCAACCGAACTTGCCATGTCATCCTCACTTGCCACCTCACCAACAACCCTTTAACCAGAGGTTGCCTTCTCTTTACCCTTCCTCCTTGCCATGATTGGCCAAAACAAGCCAGCTCAGCCTTGGAAAACCCCTACCGCCCAACTCCCCCAATGAGCAGCCAACCCCTCATAAAGTTTGAAACAACCCCCAAGATAGTGGTTTGTTGCCCACCCCTTCACCTGCCACTTGTCCACCACCCACTGGGCAGAGTGCCCGGCAGATGGCCGAACCACCCCCAACTTCGCCGGAAAACCTCCAAACCCATCGGAAACCCCCAATCTGCCTCTACCACCAAATCCAATGAAGAGGAAACCCTTACCTCACCTCTTATCCACCAAGAACTCCTGAGAAAGGCCTTCCCTTCTAGCCAAATCCACCACCACAGCCCCCCACATCCATCTCCTCCCTCCAAGATGGAAGAAGAAACACCTTAAGTGTTGGTGCAGTAGGCACCTAAGTCGAACCTGAGTTTTGATTATAGCAAACGATACAAAGTTAAGCTCATGTCATTATCTCACGAGCTGAATCGAGTGTGCAGTAAATTGCTATAGCTGGAGTTGAAGGCTAGCGACACCCGGAGGAAGCCGCGGTGGTCGGGCGAGACTCGAGTGACTTCGGAGGGAGCCGAAGGAAGCGAGTGGAAGGCCGGAAGCAAAAGCAACATGTAAGTGTCGAGGTAAGCTCGTGTGTGCGAGCGTAAGTGAGGTCGTATCTTTATGGGGATGATCTTAAGCGTAGATCCGACCAAAGACATCCTATAGATGGTCTAGGTCGAGATCGGACGGTCGACGACCGTCGAAATTATGTTTTTGTTGAGCTAACTTTGACTTGCAGCAAGCATCAGTTGATCGCCACTGAGGACTCGACGTTGGCCAATCACCGATCACGGAGGTCGAAGACTGACTGATGGTCAATGATCATATTCGAGGAGTCAAGGCTTATCACCCCATTTCAAGGAGGTTTTGTGCCCAATTCCTATTGGTTGAAGACTCATTCGATGAGGAGCTTAAAGGCTATAAAAGGAGGGCTTGTCCTAGGGTTTTTCATCAATTAAAAAACTTCTAAGTGCTTCCGATACGCTCCGACTCTCCGACATCCCTACGACGAAGCGCTGCCGAGACGACGACTAGAGCTTCAACCTCCAACCTTTGAAGTCGTCGGTAACGAAAAGTTTGAATTATAATTCAGTTTATAAGTTGTTCTTCTTTTCAAGCTTTAAATCATATCAAGGAGAGGGGAAGTGTCCCTCTACCTTGAGCTTTTCTCATTTTGTGTATCCGTCTAACTCCTACCTCCAACGAGGAGGAGTTTTTTAGTAGATTGCCCTCCGTACGTGGTCAAGGACCACTAGGGCCTTGGAGTAGTAGCCTTCGGCTATGAACCAAGTAAAACCTTTGTGTCTATTGTCTTTTATTTTTATTTATTTTTCCTCTGCGTATATTTGTCTTGAAATGAATTCGAAAGAAAAATTTCTATCGCTATTCACCCCCCTCTAGCGATCCGATCGATCCAACAATTGATATCAGAGCCGAGGGTTGCTAAGATTTGGTGAAACCACCAATCTAGCCTTTTTTACAGATTTATTTTTCTTTTAATTTTGTTTTTTTATTTATTTCGCTTTGTTAAGTTTTTCTCCCGCACTACTAATCCAAGACGCGAGTCTTGGTACTTGTTTTCGTGTTTTTGTCGTTGTTAGTTTCTTCGTCTCCGTCTATTTGTGTCTTTTGTTCTAATGGCCCATCTCGAGGGTTTTAGCACCGTCCGACCTCCGTTTTACAATGGAGATGACTTCCGTTTTTGGAAGGGTCGGATGGAATGCTTTCTCAAAACCCAAATCGAGATGTGGATCATAATCCAAACAGGTTTCACACTTCCGACTAATGAAGTGGGTGACTCCTTGGATTATGATCAATGGACCATTGCAACAAAACGACAAGTCGAAGCCGACGCCAAGGCAAAAGGTCGAAAACCGCGACCTTATAAGGTATGTTCTAAACTCTTTTCCAAGGACTACCTTGTGGGCATCCATGGTCGACGCCTACAAAGTCTCCAAGGATCTTTCTAAAATTAGGTTAGATGAACTCTTTTCTGATTTCGAATTACATGAGCAGTCCAACTCGGAACCCGAGAGGGGTATAGCCTTGTTTGCAAGTTCAAAGAAGAAGAAAATCGCAAGCAAGCCACCACCAACCGAGGAGGAAGACGAGTCCGAAGAAGAAGTTGACCCGGAGTTGACTGCCGAACTAATGAACCTAGCTCGAAGGATAGCCAAGGGATGAAAGCGAACCACGACTCGACCCAACCAAGGTAAGCCTAAAAGTTCTAATATTAGGTGTTATGAGTGTAACAGGTTTGGACATATCAAGTCTGAGTGCCCCAAGCTCAACCACCAAGCACCTAAGCACAAGAAGGCCCTCAACGCGACATGGGAAGAAGCGTCATCCAAAGAAGACGAAGACCACGTCTTCATGGCGAAATCGATTGAGTCAGATACGGAGACCGAACCTGAACTTGAGTCAGAACCTGAGGATGACTCGGACTACGAAGCTACCTTCAAGTCAAGCCACGGATATGCATCCGGTTCAAAAGATACCCTTAAAGTGAGTCAAACTTTATTTAATACTTTACATAATACGGTTAGGTTTTTGTTTAGGAAATTAGTTAAGTCCGAGTCTAAGGTCGAGACCCTGATTGAGGAGGTCAAACTCCTCAAACACAAGGTCTCCCTAACCTCTTCGACTAGTCAAGTTCGAGAAGAGGACCCGACTCGAGCTGAAAAGCTTGAAGTTGAGAACTCTCTCTTGAAAAGTCAAGTTGAAGATCTTAGGAACACGTTGGAAAGGTTCACTTCGGGATCCAAAGGACTTGACCTCCTACTTGGATCTCAAAGGGTCGTGTACAACAAGGCTGGACTAGGGTTTAACTCAAACACAACTAATAGGTCGTATATGTCGATTGTAAGTCGACATAGGAAACATGTCCAAGCATGGGTCCCTAAGAACTTTTTGATTTCAACTCTAGGATCCAACCTGTACTGGGTTCTCAAGGACCAAATCCACTATGTGGATAGACCGAACCGATTCAACGGTCTAGGGGGAGCCAGTACAAAACATGTTTGTGCTTTAACTTAGAAATTGCATACTTAGAATTTTTTTTTGTTTTTTTTTACTTGTGAACTCACTTAGAACACATACATAACCAACTAAAATCCTTCGAAAAGATTGAGCCTCGGGGAGCCTCTTTTCAAAAATAACCAGTTAGACCAGGAAATAGTCTTAGGTGAGTCAAGTCATCATTTTCTTGAAAATGGCTTTGTCTAAGGAAGTGGTCGATGATCCGATAAAAGAAGACCCCTATGCCTCGCCACGACCTGGAAGCCATGATCTTGAAAAGGTAAACTTGACAAGCCTAGGGTCAAATCCAAATCTAACATAAAATTACTTGAACCTAAATGCACTTAATCAACTTAATTGGAAGTCATCTCACAAAAAACACATAAGTATAACATGCTTGACCATATAGACACAGGTGAGATGACCTAGGTTTAAAAACTTACAACCAATTTTTAAAAAATATATATATATAAAAAATCTAACATCCAATCCAACCACCTTGTGTGTAGGATCAATGGATGTTGGACAACGGTTGCTCCCGACACATGACCGGGGATCAACTCAAATTCACGAAGCTTCGATTCAAACGACAAGGATCGGTAGCTTTTGGGAATAATGACAAGCTCAAAATCATCGGATCAGGTGATATCGAGCTTAACTCGAATTTTGTTATTAAAAATGTATTACTTGTAGAGAATTTTGAATATAACCTGCTTAGCGTAAGCCAATTATGTGACAATAACTATAAGGTCGTATTTTTAGAAAATGATATATAATTAAAACAAATAAAACAGCTAAAATAATACTCAAAGGAACTAGAACAAATAACATTTATACAATTAACTTAATCAAATCCTCAGCCAAATGTCTTATGACACAGGAAGAGGAATCATGGTTGTGGCACCGACGACTCGGTCACTCGCACCCAAGACTCGTCCACAAGATGAGTTAGAGTAGCTTAGTCAGAGGCTTACCCAACCTCAACAATTTGGTTAATAAAATCTGTAATGCTTGTCAACAAGGAAAACAACCTAGGACACAACACAAGTTAACTAACCAAGAACGAACCTCAAGTGTACTTGAGCTCCTGCATATGGATCTATTCGATTCACATGGAGCCAAGTCACTCAATAGAAGTCAATATTGCTTAGTCATAATTGACGACTACTCCTGGTTTACCTGGGTTAGGTTCATCAAACATAAAAATGATACCCTAGATCTATTAATCAATCTATTCAAATTAATCGAGAATCAAAAAAACCTTAAGGTTAAAAGACTTAGAAGCGATCATGGTGGTGAATTCGAAAATCAAAGGTTCACCGACTTCTGTAACCTAAACGGATACCACCATGAATTCTCTTGCCCTAGGACCCCTCAACAAAATGGCCTAGTGGAGCGGAAAAACCGAACTCTACAAGAAGCCGCTAGGACCATGTTGAACGAATACGACCTACCTGATAGGTTTTGGGCAGAAGCCGTTAGCACGGCTTGCTATGTCCAGAATAGGATCCTTATGGTAAAGAGGCACCTTAAGACCTCCTACGAGATTTATCACAATAAAGTACCCAACATCAAGTACTTTAGGGTATTTGGATGTAAAGTACATATCTTAAACACTAAGAACCACCTAGGGAAATTCAAATCCAAAACCTCCACCGGAATATTCTTAGGATACTCAACCACGAGTAGGGCCTATAGGGTATATAACCACGATACCCTTAAAGTCGAAGAGACTATTAATGTAGTGTTCGATGAAGTACCCGAACCTACAAAACCCTTAATGACCCCAAGTGTTGAGCCCACTGATACCAAACTCGTCTCTGACCCTGAGATCGAGTTTAATCCACATCAACCAACTTCTCTTGTCAACCAAGTGACAAGTGATCCGAGTCAAACTAGTGTTCAACCAAGTCACCCCATTGATCAAGCATTAGGTGACACAAACTCAACCCAATCTAGGATCCAGACTAACCACCCTATCGATCAAGTGATAGGAGATCCTAATCTAGGAGTTTGAACTAGAGCATCCTATAGGAACCTTAGTCAAATTTCCTTAATTTCAAAGATAGAACCCAAATCAATTGAACAAGCTCTTCTTGATCCCGATTGGATTATTGCAATGCAAGAAGAGCTAGCTCAATTTACTAGGAATGAAGTGTGGGAATTAGTACCACCACCTAAAGACAAAATGATAATTGGAACAAGGTGGGTGTTTCGAAATAAGCTTGATGATAAAGGTGAAGTAGTTAGAAACAAGGCTAGGTTAGTCGCCAAAGGGTTTGGTCAAGTCGAAGGCTTAGATTACGACGAAACCTATGCCCCAATAGCTAGACTCGAATCCATTCGAATGTTGCTAGCTTATGCCGCACATCGAGGATTTAAGCTGTTTCAAATGGATGTTAAGTCGGCATTCCTAAATGGATACATTAAAGAAGAAGTTTATGTTAACCAACCCCCCGGATTTGAAAATCTAGATAAATCCGACCATGTTCTAAAACTTAAGAAAGCTCTCTATGGACTTAAACAAGCTCCTCGAGCTTGGTACGAGAGACTTTCAATCCATTTTAAGTCAAAAGGGTTTAACCAAGGCTTAGTTGACCCAACTCTCTTCGTAAAAACCTTAGGTAAAGAAATATTCATAGCTCAAATTTACGTAGACGATATAATTTTTGGAACCTCTAACTCAGCCTTACTAAACGAGTTCGTTTCACTCATGGAAAGTGAGTTCAAAATGAACTTGGTAGGCGAGTTAAGTTTCTTTTTAGGTCTACAAATTAAACAAACTAAGGATGGTATATACCTATATCAACAAAAATACACTAAGGAGTTAATTAAAAGATTTGGAATGCAAGACGCTAAGGTAATAAACACCCCAATGGCGATTAATGTTAACATAGGAGAAGACCTAGAAAGTAAGTCCATTGACTTAAAGTACTATAGGAGAGCGATAGGAAGTCTCCTATACTTAACTGCGAGTCGACCCGACATCCTATTCGCAGTAAGTGTGTGCGCCAGGTTTCAAACCTGTGCTAAGGAGTCTCACCTAACCCTAGTTAAGCGTATCCTTAGATATCTAAAGGGTACACTTAATGTCGGTATTTGGTATCCTAGATCTACCGAGTTCGAACTAACCAGCTACTCCGATTCGGACTATGCCGGTAGTAAGCTCGATAGAAAGAGTACGAGTGGTTGTTGTCAACTTCTCGGCTCGAGTCTAGTGAGTTGGTGCAGTAGGAAGCAACACTGTGTTGCTTTATCTACCACCGAAGCCGAATACATCGCGATGGGTGAGTGTGTCACGCAGCTTCTTTGGATGAAGCACACTCTCCGTGACTTTAAGTTAGACTTTACGAATACTAAACTTCACGTAGATAACATTAGTTCAATTAATCTTACAAAGAATCCGATATGTCACTCTAGGACCAAACATATAGAGGTCAAACATCATTTTATTCGAGAACATGTGGCCAACGGAGTCATACAACTCGAATACGTCGAATCGAAGTCTAACTTGGCAGACCTATTTACTAAACCCCTACCCGAAGCCGAATTTAGTCTATTAAGACGAAAATTGGGCATGTGCGTAATAGAATAGGTACTTGCAAATTATATGTTCTTACTACTATTTCTTTAATTTCATGGAACTAGCATAGGACATACCTTAGATATCATGCACCTATAGATTTAAGGAGCCAGTACATCTCACAACACATAGGACTAATGTGTTTGTGTACTTAGCCACGTAGATGGGTGTGAGATGTTAGGACCTTACTCCTGGTTCCAGATGTAGAGCTAGTGCATCGCTATGAACCACGGAGTATAATCATACATACTAACCGACTCTGACCAGGACTGGTTGATCCTTAATATCAATCAAGCCAAATATGAGTCGAACATTTTATAGATGAACCTATTTTCAGTATATTATTTTCAAAATAATGTGGAACATGCTTGGACTTTAAAATTAAAACTTATTTTTTATTCCACACACATCCTCACTCTTTTCGATATATGGCAAAAGGGGGAGAAAAAGGCCAAAGTTAAGGGATCAATTTTTTTATGACCAAGGCTTACTTAACTTTAAGTTAACAAAACAAGTTAAGGGAACTCTTAACTTAAACACATTTAGTTAACTTGTTTTCGTTAACAATACAATAATTTACTTAACTTGTTAACAAAAAGTAATTTACTTAACTTGTTAACAAAATAGAAGTAAAGGCCAAGGTTAAGAAATCAATTTTTTTGATTTCTTAACTTAAAACTTATTTTAAACACTATGGACAATATTAAGTAATTTCGGTTACTTAATTCTTTTTTAGTAGCAAATATCAAGGGGGAGAGTTAAAACTCTTTCTCAAGTACTCACCCTCGGTCAAGGAGAAGGTTTCCTCAAGGGGGAGCACTTGAAAAAGAGTTTTTATACTCCTACACATTCATATATATCTCATACTCTTGTTGCTTAATTTATTTTTCTTAACTTTGTATGTGGGTTTGCCATAAATCAAAAAGGGGGAGATTGTTGGTGCAGTAGGCACCTAAGTCGAACATGAGTTTTGATTATAGTAAACGATACAAAGTTAAGCTCATGTCATTATCTCACGAGCTGAATCGAGTGTGTAGTAAATTGCTATAGGTGGAGCTGAAGGCTAGCGACACCCGGAGGAAGCCGCGGTGGTCGGGCGACACTCGAGTGACTTCGGAGGGAGCCGAAGGAAGCGAGTGGAAGGCCGGAAGCAAAAGCAACATGTAAGTGTCGAGGTAAGCTCGTGTGTGCGAGCGTAAGTGAGGTCGTATCCTCTTTATGGGGATGATCTTAAGCGTAGATCCGACCAAAGACATCCTATAGATGGTCTAGGTCGAGATCGGACGGTCGACGACCGTCGAAATTATGTTTTTGTTGAGCTAACTTTGACTTGCAGCAAGCATCGATCATTGCCCGGCTTGGAGGACTCATTGTCGTCAATCATCGATCATTGAGGTCGGCACTCGATCGATCTTTGCCATCATCGATCGGCGATGATAGCCATCAGTCGATTGATGGTCAATGATCAGATTCGAGGAGTCAAGGCTTATCACCCCATTTCAAGGAGGTTTTGTGCTCAATTCCTATTGGTTGAAGACCCATTCGATGAGGAACTTAAAGGCTATAAAAGGAGGGCTTGTCCTAGGATTTTTCATCAATTAAAAGCTTCCAAGTGCTTCCGATACACTCCGACTCTCCGACATCCCTACGACGAAGCGCTGCCGAGACGACGACTAGAGCTTCAACCTCCAACCTTTGAAGTCGTCGGTAACGAAAAGTTTGAATTATAATTCAGTTTATAAGTTGTTCTTCTTTTCAAGCTTTAAATCATATCAAGGAGAGGGGAAGTATCCCTCTACCTTGAGCTTTTTTCATTTTGTGTATCCGTCTAACTCCTACCTCCAACGAGGAGGAGTTTTTTAGTAGATTGCCCTCCGTACGTGGTCAAGGACCACTAGGGCCTTGGAGTAGTAGCCTTCGGCTACGAACCAAGTAAAACCTTTGTGTCTATTGTCTTTTATTTTTGTTTATTTTTCCTCTGCGTATATTTGTCTTGAAACGAATTCGAAAGAAAAATTTCTATCACTATTCACCCCCCCCTCTAGCGATTCGATCGATCCAACATTAAGCCCCCAAAGAAGCTGCCCACAACCTCCTCCCACCACCGGAGCACTAAGAAAACCTAGAGAGAAGTTGGAGCTTCTCTCACTAAACCTCCCACCCCTGACTGAGAGCTCTTTCACTGAAAAGGTGTGAGAGCTCTTTCACTTTTTTTTTTATGAAAAGGTAAATATATATCATCAAAGTAAGATACAAACATCTATACACCTAGGTCCTAGCTCCGATAATGTCTAACGAACTATCAGATCTGAGCAAGAAGCCCCGGTAGGGTATGACTCCGAGATACAATCCAAACCAAAACATAACATGTCACACTATCTAGTCGTGCTCTCATCCCTCACACAAGCCAAGGATCATGTAATGACCAGTGTTCATCCTCACTAGCTGGGTGCGCCAGTGTATCCTTAGCATATGTGCTCTCCATCACCAGTATCAGCCTAACCAGAAGCACTGTGGTCAGCGTGACATCATCCTCATCTCTCTGTCCTCCATCCTCCAAAATTCACTTTAAGTAAGTGGTCAGCTATCAACGGATTTGATGTGTCTTTACCGCAGTCGTTACTACGAACTAGATAGGCTATTCAGGTGAGCCTATTCACCTGCTCTAGGCTTTTTAGTAAAGTCTTAGTCATCAACGGATTTGGTGTGTCTTTAGCACAACCATTACTGTGGACTAGATAGGTCATTCTGGTGGACCTATTCACCATCTCCACCATGTCCACTCATTAAAAGTAACATATCCACTCACCAAAATGGGGGAACCCTAACCCTAAATCCTATCAACATTTTTTTTCCTCCAAAAATGAGGGTTAGGGCTTGGAAATCCTAACTCTACATGGTATTTTTTTTCCCCAAAAATGAGGTTTAGGGTTTGGAAACCCTAACCCTAAATCCTAACTCTATCGTTTTTTTCCCAAAAATGAGGGTTAGGTTTTCCAAACCTTAACCCTAAACCTTAACTCGTTTTTTTCTAAAAAAAAGAGGGTTGGGTTTTGGAAACCCTAACCCTAAACCCTAACTCTACTATTTTTTTTTTTCAAAAAAAGAGGGTTGGGTTTTGGAAACCCTAACCCTAAATCCTAACTCTACTATTTTTTTTCCAAAAAAAGAGGGTTGCGTTTTCTAAACCCTAACCCTAAACCTTAACTCTACCGTTTTCCTTTTCCAAAAAAAAGAGGGTTGAGTTTTGGAAACTCTAGTCCTAAACCCTAACTCTACCATTTTTTTCCCGAGTGTACATCAAAGTTGCTCTCTAGAGAGCGGTATACAAGAATCTGGATCCTCCGCAACAATAACTCTAGATTCCACTGTGCTCCATCAAACCTAAGACTATTCCTTGCCCGCCAAACAAAATATACCATGACGGTTATAGCCAAGTGTCGTGCCCTGATCAAGGTAAAAGTACCTCTGTACTGGCTCCTAAAAAATCAAAATATCCGTCGATATGTGATTATCGTGGGGCTCATGTGCAATCATGATCTCAATCGATCCTACAACAGACTAATCGGCTTCTTATATGCATACTCAAAAAACCATTTCTAAAATGGTCATTTTTATTCGAATTTAAATTTATTTATTTTTAATTATTTCTTTAAGTATCTTATTACTGTATTATACTTATGGGCGCATGAAAATTTAACGATTCATAAAGTGGTGCAGCTAACATTTGTATAAACTTAGGGGGGCAAAGTGGTAATTCTCAAAATAAACTTAGCTAGCACAGCTATGTTAAAATTTGAAAAGGGATCGATTTTTGAAAGTGATGACTAGATTATTGATGATTTTATATTTTTGTATTAGTCATTTGATATCTGATTTATCTCTTTTACATGTAAAGACAGTGATAAGGGACCGCTAATACAGCGGTTCAACGTTTTTAAGACCTTGTTTGGAAGGAGAGGAGGGGAGTGTAAGTAATGGAAGGAGAATGGAGGGGAGGGAAAAGGAGATTTACATTCTAAATTGGAGTGTAAGAAAAGTCCAATTTTTATGAAGAGGAGGGGTATAAATTCACCCTCATTTCTCTCCCTTCCCCTCCCTTTCCCTTTCCCTCACTTCTTTCCAAACAAGGATAAACTTTTTTTTCTTTCTTATTTACCCTTACCCTTCCATTACTTACCCCTCCTTCACCCCTTCCCAAGGCTCTAAAGGCTTGTTTGGGAGGAAGGGAGGAGAGTGTAAGTAATGAAGGGGGAATGAAGGAGAGGAGAAAGGAAATTTACACTCCAAATTGGAGTGTAAGAAAAATCCAATTTTTGTAAAGAGGAGGTGTATAATTTCACTTCCATTTTTCTCCCTTTTTCTTTCCCTCACTTCTTCTCAAACATGGATAAACTTTTTTTCTTCCTTATTTACTTTTACCTTTTCATTATTTATCCCTTCCTCACCTCCTCCCAAACAAGCGATAAGGGGGCAAAGCGGCATTTCTCTTCCGATGGACCATCGAACTTAACCAAGAAATCACACTGCGGCACAGATTGGACTGAACTCCTGGTCCTACCAGATTTCCAATCGTCGCACTGGTAGCTTGAAATATTTTTTTAATGCCTTGAATGAATACCGAGGAACTCCACGCTTCGTCTCGTCATCGACCCGACGCAGGGCGGACGACGATGGCAAACAACCTCCACCGCCTACTTACTGCGCCATTGACGCTATCGAAGCGTGAGATCGTGCAACCGAAATTAGGGTTAGGGCTGGCGCTTCATGGAGCGAGAACCCTCGCAACTTCGGCGCTGCCGCCGTCTCAAGAGGCGTCTAGGTTTGATACGCTGCCTTCCCCATTGAAGCTAGCAGAAGCAGACAAGGAGGAGGCGAAAAGGGAAGAAGCAACTGGAAAAGAGGAGGTGGTGGAGAATGATGATGGCGACTGCGTGAACAAGCTTACCGGTGAGATTGGCGGCCCGAAGGGCCCCGAGCCAACTAGGTATGGAGATTGGGAACGCGGAGGCCGCTGCTCCGACTTTTAGTTCCCTTTGTCAGCAGAAGTGAATAAACTTTTTAAAAAGGTCAGATTTTCTAGATTGAATTCTCGTTTAGTAGTTTGTTTCCCCCTTCAAATAATTGATACCGTGATTGTGTGCATCATGCCACTCTATTTTCATTTTTCTCTTGATTGAATAATGGTACATGGAATGCATTCAAGGAGTGGTGTTATAGAAATTACATAGGCTAATATGTATGCAGGAAGACTGATAAGGAAGAGGCATGATTGATATTGATTTGTTTAATCGATACCATCATACCTTGCAGGGTATAGCAATGATTTACTTAAAAGGCTAGGTTAACTAGTCCAACACAGAAGTTTCAGTTAGACTGAACTTCGAGCATTTTGGTTATCGGAGGTATTCAGCTTCGTTAGACATGATCTTCCTGTACTAAGTTGAAATGGGGTTTTTTTTGTGGTGTCTTTCATGTAGCATCGGAATTTCATCAAAAATAATATAAAGAAGAAAAAGATGGTTGATATGGAGGGATTGGGATTCCAAACAAATTTGAAATAAATCAAAATAAAATCATAACCTTATAATTCTAAACACGGCAGTTTCTAATTCGAACTTAGTTTGAATAACTTGTTCTCCTAAATAGGAGCATCTTCCAAAATAAATTTACCGTGTGAAACTTAAAATTTAAAATATGTTCCCTAATTTGCATTATTCTTTCCCACCAAGAAGAACCTGATCTATGAACAAAAATCCCTAAACAAAATTGAAATATGTTCCCTAAACAAAAATCCCTGTAGATGGTTCATATTAATTGCGAACTAAATTGCTAGGGGAGAGGACAGTATAATTTAGTCTTCAAAAATAGTATCTCAGGCTAGGTTATTCACAAAGATCTATCCGAGCAGGGGAGAGACCTGTGGAGGAAGCACATAAAATTGGTGTGGATTTGAAGTAGTGTGGTGGCAAAGGGATTGGGACAGTTGCTCAGGTTGGGTTATTCACAAGGATCTCATCTGAGTAGGGAAGAAGCATGTGGATGAAGCATATAGATCTGGTGTGGGTTTGTCACAGCGTGGCGACAGATAGATTGGGCATATTTAGTGAAGAGAGTTCTCATTGGTGGTTGGAAGGGATTGCTTGGATGACGATCACTATCAGAGATTCCCTAGGCAGTAGGGGAGCTAGGTTAGCTGTTGGGAAAAATGTTAAAGTGGATTGTGTCTCTAGAATGCAGAATCAACGAGGAAGATTGCTCTGTGAAAGTGGAGTTGGGCCACGGACCATTGGTGGGGATAAAGTAGGAATCTTCTCCAGATGGGTTGGACGTGCCAATCATGCACCTGAATGCAGCAATGGTATTGAGATTCTGCACAAGAAGAGGGATGGCGAGAGGTGTTGAATTCTCCAAATCTTGTTCAGCAACCAAAGGGCTATGAGGCAACAAAAGGAGAAGCCACATTATCCTGTTCATTGATTGGTGCTGAGGTTGTGGCATATGTGGGGAAGTTCACATGGTGAGAACCACAAGTCAACACTAGTGTAGTAAGCAAGAGAGGGGATTTCTCATGGTCGAGGATATTGGAGTCTTCTTGCAAGATCCGCAAGCAAGTCTACATAGTAGAGATTGTGGATCTATAGAGATGGTTGGAAGGTGTCTTAGGTTTTGGTCTCATAGTCAAATCCAAGTTGGGATTTGAAGGAGACTGATGAATCCACCAGCAAAGGGGCACTAGCTGGATTATAGAAGGTTAGTATGGTTCAGGACAAGTTGCTTGGTAGAAGAAGCTTCATATACGTGTCAATTAAGTTTATAGTCTTCTTCATTGAGTGTGGAAAGATTTGTTGTTGGAGAAGAAACATCCCTTGCTATGAGAAAGCTCAAGCAAATTAAATCAACTCTAATTGGTTACTTGATCTTGTGGAAAGATGCGGTGGAGAAGCAATCACGGGGAGGAAAATAGAGGACCAATTACTAGAGTTCAGCTTTGATACTAACTGATATAACATCAAAACTTAAATCGTCATGTTTGGGTGCGATTCTAAGTGTAAGGAGGTACCCCTTCTAGTGACAATTCACTGGAAGGTCATAATCACAATAACGGTAGAAAGGAGTAATACATGATAGACGATGAACAAATAATCCAAAAGATAAGTATGCATTTTATTCATATGTCAAAGCCGCAACGCAGATTTTGTGTGTGTAAGCAAGAACATGAATAAAAATTTTGCAAGGAAAGAATCATTTTGTTTAAGAAGAATACATCAACTATGTGAAAGTGAAATGGTATGAAGAAAAGGAAAAAGTGCAAAAACATCAATCAACAAAACTGGTTCGACGCAACTGGGTATCCTCTGAGCGATTTTAACTCTGGCTGAAACCCATTAGGGTCTCTAGCACCTCCCCCCTTGCAAATCTAGAGACCAAAGAAAATGCAAAATAAGTACAATATTGTAAAGTGAATAAATAGAGAGCACATTATCGAACTATCATCTTATGAGAATTCAGAGACCAAAGTATTATGTTTTACATTTAAGCCTTTCAATTTCACCTAAATATATGTTTTGCTTTCCGTCTTTTTATCATTTATTGGTTATTAGAATTTTAATCATGTAAATGTTGACACATTTGAACAGTATTCTTAATATAAATAAATTTACTAAGTAGTAAATCATTAAAGAATTTACCACATGGCATAAGTAGTGTCATCTGACACGTGGACTAAAGCTCTCACAGGTGATAAAAAAGCAATATAGTGTAGCACACAAAATTGACCACGCGATGCATGCTTCCATGTAGCCCGCAGGTGACCAGGATCCCTAATCATAGCTAGTGTTGTATTATTTGTTTTTTATCATTTATTTCACCACTTATATAGTCATTTATTCACTTTTATGGTTCATGCATTCGAAGTTATATAAAACATGATTAGTTCGAAGGATTAATTTGTCGCCATTTAGTAATAGTTACATTAAATTAACAACTAATATCAGAATCTAATGTATAACATGTAAGAAGCATGAAAATATCAGAATAAAACAATATGGAATATAGAAGGCGAAACGATTTAAGTTCGGCATGAACAGAAGAGTAACTAAAGCATCATGTTATAATTTGAAAACTCCCCCACATGTTAATAATACATTATTACTATACTGAATGTTGTTTATTTAGAATTCATTTCACAGATTTGGCATCATAATCATGTTGATTTCCTTTTAAAAACAATTTAGCAATATATATATATATATATATATAGAGAGAGAGAGAGAGAGAGAGAGAGAACGAGGAAATGTCTGATGTCGCATGCCTGAAATCGTTGATCTCGCCGGCGGAAGGCCGGATTCTAGTCACAATCCGGTTGGAATCTGGCTGCGTTTTGGCCGGCACCGAAGTCCAGCCGGATAGCGGTCGGATTCCGGCCGAATCGAGGCCGAAAACAGCCACGAATGCGCCTGCCAATGGGCACACCACTGGCGGCGGCAATCGCGACTGTATCCGGCCAACATCGGAGTCCGGTCGGATTGTAGCCGGCCAACAGTGAATTGGCACCCACAGCTATGAAATCTCATGCGGAAGAAACATTGTGCATTCCTCGTTACTGGACAATCGCGATTTGATTGGACAGCTGAGATGCTATCGTGCATGAGTCACACAACATAATGCGCGCAGCAGATCAAAATTGTATATATATATATATAGAGAGAGAGAGAGAGAGAGAGATTTTATGTTGCACGATGCGATCTCAGCCGTTCATCGCATGGAGATGCATAGTAAATGAGAAATGCACACGGTTTCTCTCCCGACGATCTCCGACCAGATTCTTTGTCGTCGACCATTATCCACATTATAGCATAGCCCCTGAACTCGTCGGGGTCGCCGTCATCGTCCGACCGATTGAAGTACGATCGGATTGGGTCGGAATCCAGTCGAATTGTGGCTGCCAATGCCGTAGCCGCTAGCGGCCGCAATCGATGCCGATTTCGATCGTGATCCGATCGGAATTCAGCCGTGCTCCGACCGACATCGGAGTCCGACCAAATCGTAGTCAGATATCGATCGAATTGTTGCCGGAATCGATCGCAATTGCGGCTTCCAGTGACCACAGAGTTGGCAGTTGGATCGTGGTTGGAATTCGATCGCGATCTAGCCAAACTTTGATGTCGGCCGGACAACAATCGGATTTCGATCGGATCGCGGTCGGAATCCGACCGCTCGACAGCGATACCGAGTGGCAAAAGCTCCAACGGTGGAGTTGCCGAGTGGCAGATGCTCTAACGGTGGAGTTTACTGTGTGTGCTCGGGGTGCTCACGAGTTGCGTGTCGTGCAGTATAATATATATATATATATATAAGCACCCGTGAGCACTTTTATTATCTATTGTCCGATCCCCTAGGGTTCAAGAATTGGATTATAGTGCTCACCCAATCGGACGGTAGATAATAGAGATGCTTGTGGATGAGTTGTGTAGGGTAACATTTCTCTCTCTCTCTCTCTCTATATATATATATATATATATATATATATTAGCCTACATAATTTATTTGTGAGCACTTTTATTATTCACCGTCAGATCCCCCCAGAGTTCAAGG
The DNA here is from genome assembly GCA_025175895.1 of Wurfbainia villosa. NCBI lineage: Eukaryota > Viridiplantae > Streptophyta > Magnoliopsida > Zingiberales > Zingiberaceae > Wurfbainia > Wurfbainia villosa. Next base: position 5,450,054 of record CM045992.1, read on the forward strand.
ATTGGACTATAGTACGCAAACGATCAGACGGTGGATGATGGAGGTTCTCTCTTTATATATATATAGAAATATTATACTACATAATTCCTTCGTGAACACCCATGAGCACCTCTATTATTCACGATCCGATCGAGTGCACACGCCCAATCCTTGAATCCTAGGGGGTCGGACGGTGTATAATGGAGGTGCTCATGGATGAGTTGTGTGACATATATATATATATATATATATATATATATATATATATATATAATGTTGGGGGAACGTTGGTGCTCTAGAGGGGGGGATAGCGATTCTTGATTTCACTCGTCGTCGTGCTTGTCTGCAAATGTATTAGCGTAGCAGAAATATGAGTACAAATATAAAGCAAAACACAAACCAACCATACATAAAGACAATACCGATTTATCGTGGTTCAGAACCCTAGTTCCTATTCTACGGTTCAGAACCCTAGTTCCTATTCTACGGTTGAACTCTAGAGTGAGCTCTAGTGATGTACATCACCACTAATAAACTTTTCCTTTTCGGAATGACTCCAAAGGTGAAGAAACCTCTTACAATGAGTTTACAAAAGTAAAATACAACTAAAATGAATTAAAAAAGCAAATACAAGTAAAAAATATTTTACACAAGATTGTTTTGATTGCTTGATGCTTTGGTTGCTTTGGATGGCTTTTAGAGACTTGAAATTCAGCAGTACTTCACCCCAAAATCACCCAAGAACCGCTTGTTTCCTTCTTCCCGTCGAGCTCCTTTTAAGTCTCTGCGCTGCTGGATTTTCGCATGGCAGTCGACTGTCAAAAGGTTTCAATCGATTGTCCACGGTACCATTGTCTCACAACGAACTAATCCATGTCAGATTTTGCCCAACAAATACTGAGCAGTTGACTGTCATTACCATCAGTTGATTGCTCAATCGACTACGAGACATTTTGTACTTGTGTCCACTTGGACCAATCGATTGCCATGAACCAGTCGATTGGTGCAAACCATTAGTCGATTGCCAAGGCACAACAAGCAGTTAAGCCTAGGGGTGTGCATTTGGTTAAAACCGAACCGATCGGAACCGATTAAGATCGAAATCGAATAAATCGATTTTTTTTTAACTAAACCAAACTGACCGAAATTTTTCACTAAATCGAACCGATTTTGCAAAAAAAAAAAAAAAAAGGTTTTTTCAATTTCTAACCGAAAAAACCGATTTTTTACGACCAGTCGACTGATTAGACCATCAGTCGATTGATTATCATCGATCGATCGTATCCAATCGGCAGAGCGAATATTTTTAGTCGATGATGGCTTAAATCGACTAATTCTATCGATCAACATAGTATCGATCGATTGTTAAACATCGATCGTTGTCAAATGCATTTTACGATTAACGATCCGCGATTATTGAACGATCATTGCACTTGAAAATTCTATTGTAAAACACTAATTTGATGTTATTTTGTGCATTTAATGAGTATATACGATTAGATGCTATATCTATTGTGTGGAACCTTAAATTTACACGATTTATTAGAATTTAAAAAAAAAATAAAATACCTCCCCTATATTTATATAAGTTGTTTTCCTGTACATTCTTAAATTTCAACGTTAAAAGTTAAAACATTCAATATTACACAATAACATAACTATTTAAATTAAATACATTATGCATGTCAACAAGAGCACAACTATACAAGACACAATTTAATAAATGTCAACACATCAAAATATATAAAAATATCTCGTTAAAATTAAAATATTCAAGCAATCAAGTTGCTAACAGTTTAACATAGCAATGAAGCATATAATTTTAACTTTTTTTACACTTCATTTATGGGCTTATGGAACATGTCAAATATCAAAATGAATACAACGTATCCTTAAATCTTGAGAGTTGACACTTGAGCCTTGAGAGTTGACTTGAGTCCTTAGTCCTTCCTTCACTCCTTGACTCCTTGTAAGTTGTGACTTGACTTCAGAGTTCAAAGTTCAAATTTATCCTAATAAATAATGATCAAGAAGTACAAATTTATTATTACCATTTGAACAAGATAATTAAAAAGTAAATACACTTGCAACTAGATTATAATAATTGAAGCATACCATAAAATAGTTAATTACACTTCGATTGGTGTTGTCGAAGAAGACGAATCCAATATTACTTTTGAGAACTCTGACAAAAAAGCATAACATGATGCAAGTCAAACAAATTAATACTCTATATTTTTAATTGTAAACAAACAACTAACTATAAATAAAATGTACCGCTTTCAAGTTTTTCTACATCTTCTAAAATTTCTTCGATATTAATTGGCACCAAACTTAATCGAAGTCAATCTTGAGTACAAATCAGACTTTCTACCACTCTAGGAGTTGATGAACTCCTGAAACAATCAAGTATCCTACCACTAGTACTGAAAGCGGATTCTGAAGCAACTGTTGATATTGAAATGACTAAAACATCACGAGCAATTTGAGCAAGTATAGGAAATCCATGACAATTTTGCTTCCACCAGCCCAAAATGTCAAAAGTCTCACAATATTCTTCAACTATTTCATTCAGATACTTGTCGAATTCTGACATGCTGCTATCACCAAAAATTTGTGCCTTTTGTTTCTTATATTTTGCAAAGATTGATTGTCTTTTCAAATCTATTTGACTCATATTTTTAGATACAATGTCGCTATCATCTGATTCTAAATTAACTGAAATTTTTGAGGTGTTACTTTGAGGCTACATTTTCTCCTTATAATTTTTGTACAAAGCAAACAAAGTCTCCTTTATATTCTTTCCTGCTATTGCACCTTTTTCATCTCCATATAACTCAATCAACATAAATTCCAAAAAATCTAATTTATATCTTGGATCAAGTATCACTGCAATATAAATCAATTTATTCATTTTCTCTGGATCTCCTCAATATTTGTCAAATTTAATTTTTATTCTCAATCCCATTGAATACACATCAGGTTCATCACTTTCTTGCCACTCCTTTAATATGGAATGAATAGAACTGATTTCATGTGCAAAAGTATTAAAAGTGACATATAAAGATCCTGAGACTTTTAATATTAACTTATAAAAAACTTGCAATATAGATACAAAGAGTCTAATATTATTTCAATCAGCACTTGTTGGCTTCCCATCAATAGTCTGTAATTCTGTTTGGACATTCCCGTCTAGTCCAAATATCATATCTCCATTGTCATTCACAACAACACCCCAATTTGTATGTTGAAGATATAGTCTAGAGCACGAGTCTTGTTCATTAAACCTATCAAAAGCTATTTCAAATTTTTCTGCTACATTCAACATCAAATAAGTTGAATTCCATCTAGTTGGTACATCCAAATACAATGATTTTTTACTTTCAATTTTTTCAATTTCTACACATCCGTTGAACTTGCTTAATTTAGAGGGAGATTGCAAAACATATTTAATAGCATTCCTGACTCTCGTCACAGATGGATTTATATCCTTCAAGTCATCAACAACAATCAAATTGATTATATGAGCTACACATCTCATATGAATGAATTCACCTTTTAAAATAGTAGAATCCCAGTTAACCATCTTTTTCTTGAAACTATTGACAGCGACATCATTTGAACTTGCATTATCAACAGTAATAGTAAAAATTCTATTAATTTCTCAACCTCTCAAATAATTTTCAATAGCTAAACTGATGGCCTCGCCCTTATGACTTGTAATTGGACAAAAATTCAAAATTCTTTTATGCAACTTCCAATCTTTATCGATAAAATAAGTGGTCAAACACATATAGTTAATTTTTTGAATCGTTGTCCATATATTAGTAGTCAAACAAACTCTTTGTGTTGAATCATGCAACAGACTTTTCAATTTTTCCCTTTAAATTTTGTATAATTCAAGACAATCACGTGCAACTGTCCATCTCGAAGGAATTCTAAACTTTGGACATACCATAGCCATAAATGCTTTAAACTCTTCTCCTTCTACAAATTTAAAAGGCAATTCATCCATGATAATCATTCTAGCTAATGTTTTTCTAGATGCATCCCGATCAAATTTCTAAGAAATAAGAGATCCCTCACCCTGTTTTGCACCCTTGAAAACTCAATTGTGTTTGATTTGTTTCAATAGCATGAGGATGTTTCTTGCATGAGGTCATATGAGATTTCAAACTTATTGTTCCATTCTTGTATGGACCACAAAAAAACTCCTTATCACAATAATTGCATTTGACTTTAATCTCATTAGTGACATTGGTAAACTTCGTAAAATGCTCCCATACTTTACTTCTTGGTTTTATTGTTTTCCGTTTGTTTACTTTTCCTATCACAGGTGGTCTTGTACCTACTGAAGATTAAGATTGTGACATTGAACAACTATTATCAACATCCATATTTGAAAGATTTCCTTACATTGACATCTAAAAAAACATACAGTTCATTAAAAAAATTATATATAGCTATTTTACTAGATTAACAATTTAGAATTATAAATAAACTATGCCCCTAAACCTAAAATTTTTACTATTCATGAATCATAATCATTGTCGATCGTCGAAAATTGAATTATAAAAATAAGTATAGTAAAACAACTAAATAAGTACAGTAAACTAACTGTCGGTCGTTGAAAATTGAAAGTCGAAATCCAAAGGGTGTGAGAAGCACTGCAGCCGTCGACGTGCGAGTGGAGCCTGGCTACCTAGTTGAGGAGACAAGACGGAGATGAAGATGGAGACAGAGAGAATTAGGGTTTAGGATAGACAGAGACGAAGAGTGAACTGACGAAAGCCGGAGAGAGGGCTTAGGAGAGTTGGCGAAAGGCTGAGAGTGAAAGGTTAGGGTTTAGGGACGTGATTTCACGAATCGCGGTTTTAGACCAAATCGCGATAAACAGTCGACTGTTTATTTACATCAGTCGACTGATTGGACCATCAGTCGACTAAGAAATATTTTGTGCTCGACAGTGCTCTATCCATTGGATGCAGTCGACTGATGTTATACATAAGTCGACTGGACGTAAAAAATTGGCCGGTTCTGTTAAATCAAATTTTTTCGGTTCAAACCCGAAACCGAACCGAAAAAACCAAAAAACCCGATATTTTTTAGGAAAAAAATCGAATTTCCGATTGGACCGAATCGAACTTGAAAGTTTGGTCGGTTCGGTCGATTTTTTTGGTTTAACCGACCGATTGCACACCCCTAGTTAAGCCTCAGTCGACTAATCACCAGTCGACTGCTCCCAGTCAACTAGACTTCCCAGTGTTGAACACTCGTTCGGTCGACTGACCAATACTACCAGTCGACTGGTAAACCTCAAAAGTGAGGTTTAACCCAAGTATGATCCTCTCATACTTGATACTCACCCATAGCCTAGACCTAAGTCTTCTAACACCTTCATCAGCCTTATGCCCTCAGGGTCCATCCAAGTTCTCCACAACTCATTCACTCTTCACGCTAACCTTCAAATGTTTCTATCGGCTATGTCATGCTATTAGACACCCTTAGTCTAGGCCTAAATCTTCAAGTCACTTCCATCAGTCTCAAGTCTTTGGTTCGAGTCCACGACTCCTCAACCTGGACGCTCGCCTTCAAGTGCTTCCGTTGGTTATGTCATGCTAACGGATCTCCTTTGTCAAGAAGTTGCACCTCTGGGACTTATCCATTGTTAAGGCTCAATACTTGAACTTTCACCATCAAGACTTACACACTTGGATTTTTTCGTTGTTAAGTATCCATACTTGGACTTCTTTATGCCAAGTGTCCAACTTGGACTTTTCCTTACTAAGTATCTATATTTGGACTTTTCCTTACTAAGTATCTATATTTGGATTTTTCCTTGTCAAGACTCTAATCTTGGACTTCCCTTGCCAAGTATCCAAACTTGGACTTCCCATCCGCTAGTTTTACTCGAGTTTGGTCAACTTTTGATCTGAGATTGATTGCTCTAACAATCTCTCCCTTAAATAATTTTCCCATATGACTTTGGATATTTCAATCATCCGTTAGTCATATGGTTAAACTATATTATCAATCGTATTGACGAACATTAAAATACTACTCGAGTCCCATTATAGTTTGGTCAATATTGACTTCGCATCTATTGCACCCACATAAGAATTTTCACGCTTTTATGCAGGACTATTAGTACGATCAAGAAAGGAATTTAGTCACCTCTAATAGTACCTAAGAACTAGGTAATTTCATGCACAAGAAACTATTAGTAGGGGATCAATAAAGGAATTTATTTATCTGACAGTACCTAAGAACCAGATAAGAAAAAAGGTCAACGTGCTCCTCTTGGAAGGACCTCTACGTAACAAAGAAAGAACGACTTAGAAAGGTTCAATATCACATGAACAATAATAAATCTAAAGATCAAGCAATATTCTCAATCATTAGATCCAATCTTTATCCAATTAACATAACACAAATTAAACCGAAAACCCTTTATGAAACAACCTAAAATCCCTAAATTACCCAAGAATAATAGCAGCACTCTCTACAAGTAACAAGTAGGATCACATGATCCGATGTACAAACACATCTAGGAATAAGATGTCTACACATCATTAAGGAGTCGACATAACCATTAGAATCACCAGGAAAACAGTAGTCAAACATCACAAGGAAGGAGGATCACAAACAACTCTCCCTTATGGTACTCAAATATGAATGGAGTTTCAAATGGTTCCAAACCGAGACCAAAGTACTGCTGGAGTCATCATAGAAGCAAGGAAAGGTCAAGATCTGAAATCCGATAGCTAACCAAGATCACAACCAAGAAGAACAAGGAATGAGGAACCCTTACGTAGTTTAATCGGTTTCCAGACAAGTTTTGATCACAAAATCCTCTGGGCCGTACAAAATAATTTGCTCATACCCCAAATCTACAATCAAGAGGAATCCCAGTAATTTGCTCATACCCTGCAATGAAGAGGGATTGGTAATTTGCTCATACCCCAAATCTGCAATCATGAGGGATCCAACTGGATCAAAATGAAAAAGACGATAGGCTGTTCTATAGCCGTTTGGCTTCGTCCACAACACCAGAAGTTGCTGCCGTTGTGAACAAGAGATAAATGGAAATCAGAGGGGAATGAGAGAGCAGAGAGAGATAATTACCTGGGATTGGCTGTAGGTGGACAAATGAGTTGCGTGAGTTATGGTGGGGATGAGAAAAGAGGGGAATAAATTGAGAGATTCAATTCAAACTCCAGCAACCAAACCACACACAACTAAAGCAACATTGATTCAGCTCTAAACTAGTGAAATCAAGTTCAATTTGGACTCACATGAATGTGATCATGTTGCTCACCTAACAGACTCAAAAGAACCTTAATTTGATCTCAATTGAGTCCCCCAAAACCAAGAGGTTGGTTATAGCTCAGCTTATTAATAGTTTTTTTTTAAAAAAAATCTATTTTAAAAATTAATTGGAAACGAAATATGATATATAACATAAATTCAGCTAAGAGAAATATTATTAAGAAAAAGATGATCTATCATGGGTTGATTGTGATTTTTTTAAAGACAAACTGAAACAAACTTGGAAATAAAACAAAATAAATTATACCATGAACACCTGTTTTGAATGTCGTATATTTTTAAATAAGATAGTTACCCATATACAACTCCTTTAAATAACTTATCTTACTAAATAGGAGAAGCTACCAAAATATAAACTTACAATGTCTAAACTTAGAAATTTAGAATGCTTTTTCTAAGTTACATCAGTCTTCATGGCTGCTAAATCCATATTTCAACATTTCTAATCTGGGAAAAAAATTTGGGGAGAAAACTCGTTGAAAGTAGGTATTCCAACGTATGCATGATCGATATGGTTACCAAAAATATGGTTTTGGGCAATGAAATTTTGATTTGCTCGGTATACGTTACTTTACAATTGAACATTGTTTTAAAAGCATCTTCTTCTACGCACTAACATGTGCTGTGTCTAAAAGAGCCTCCTAACAGATGAATCAATATGCACACTCAGTTCCTCACGAGTTGGTATTGGCTATGTCAATGACTTAAAATGTTAATACGTAGGCTCCAGCTTATCATGAAGACATCAATGCTCACCATCATCTTTTCTTGCTGTTATTGAAATCTGCAAAGTTGTGACCATTTTGGTTAAATAGCTTTTGCATAAAAAATTTCATTCCATTTGGCATCTTGCACTGTTTTTTAAGACACGTCTATTAAGGAACCAGGGACTTTCTAAAATTTCATATCAGGAAATTTACTAAAATTCAACCACAGTTTCTGTAGCTGAAGTTTTGCTTTGCGTTGTAAATGAGATCTGAGAATATTTTGTAATTAGAAATAACAATTTAAAGTCTGGAGCGACTGTTCAACACTAGCTTGTTGCTGCAAAGAGCAAACATAGGAATCATTCTATGTAATCACTTTCACGTGCATGCACGTGTCGTGCGTTTTTGCCGATAGCGTAATAATTTCATGGCTCAAGATGGAGGTGAGCAAACTCTGCTTGATGGTTAGATGACGAAAGAAAGGAGTTTAGTTGAGTCGAGGCCTCTGTTGCCATCAGAAAAATGAGGCTTACAAGGTTTAGGTTTCTTATTGCACAGGAGTAATCTGATTTAATTTAAATAAATTATTTTTTTAAAAAATAAAGGCAGGCTAGATTGATGCAATGAAATATGTACATTTGCTCAAGAGTTGTACGAAAAACTACAAAGCTGCGATTTCACATAAATTGTATTTGTTTTGATCAGTGGGAACCTGTTATACATTTACTAGAAAATGTATACATTTTGAAAATTATCGGATCTAACTCTTCTGCTAATTCCTTTTTTCTTGATTCTTTATTTATCTTCATGAAATCAGATCCCGAGTGACGGATGGAAGAGCGGATATGCATTTCAACACTGGATCTTCTGGTCGCTGCACAATCGACCTGTTCTCCCCTGTAGCAGTAGTACGTTCGAGGACAAAATGCTTCTGTTTCTATCGAACATTTGTACTAATTTCAGAGGTTTGTTAATGTAATTGCTTTAAATGAGAGAGTATTCTTTAGCTTTTAAACTGCATGATCTACCTGTACAAGTCTATTCAATCTCTCTTGTTGAAAATTATAAAATATGTGGATCGAAATGGCTGTACGCTACCACTTGGATCCGTTATACCAACAAAAATATTTTTGTTGCCAAAATAAGTCAAGTGGACTTCGTAGTACGAGCTCTCCTGGCCATTTTGGTTTGGTTCTAAAAAAAAATATTAAAAAAAAAGAATTCAAATAATAAAAATATTTTTTTATATTTATGATTTTTATAAAAATTAGATTTTTTTTTTCTCTTCTCCAATGTTTCAAATCTTTATATATTCAAGTATTTAGGTCAAGCTTAGTCTATCAGCTTGTGTTCCCCCATCCTCTCACGCACAGTTCGAATTAGGTGGGGTCGTGGTTGCCATGACCATCCCCTCAAACTTGACCTTTCGCGTCCCCATCGTTTCAAATTGACACTTCTAAAATGGACCTCGCACTGTCTCATCCTCATCCTCGCAGGGCTTCTAGAAAAATACTCTTTTTTTAAAAGTTTACTTTTTTTTTCTCAATAAAAAATATTTTATAATACGTAAGATCGATGTTAATGTTACACGAGTCGGTTGTTGTGTCTTCCACCCACTCTATTGAAATCTCTCACCGGCAGATGTTATAATAATCTTCCTGGTTTATCGAGTGACGCAAATCAAAGCTCAGCCTAAATGTAATTGAAAACGTTTATTTCTTGGCAATTAGATTAATTAATCACTTAGAATCAGTAAATACAAACTTAGGCCCTCGGGACTATAGTGCAGGGCAGAATATCAATAGTGTAAAATTAAATATCAAGAGTCGATCTTTAATTTCGATATATTTGTGAAAATTTTCTTTCAAATGGAGTGACCATCTATGAATACTGAACCGTTGAACTGTTTGGTGAACGCTTTCCGATTTACTCAGGTGGTCGATGGAGATTTTCCATGGGGCCGAGTCATCCACCTTCAGAATTAATCGGACCAAATATCTAAACATCGGGTGCCAATTAAAAAAATTAAAAAAAAAGTAAATACAAACTCGAGAGTTTTCGACTTGCAATTAACCCCTTAAAGTGGAAATGTGTAAGACAAATTCAATTTGGATTTCAAGTATCAAAGGTGCTCTTTGAAGATCGATCACATGTTCTTGGAATGCCAAGACAAGTCGATTGTCTTTTGTCAGTAATAAGATTGAATAAAATGATAATGAATCCTACTCTACTTTGTCCTTAATCATTATATATAGCTTGGATTGCATTTTTTTTCAGTTTAGAGAAGTAAAAAAATAATATGTAGGTCGTTTTCATAGATAATGTTTGAAGTCATTTTATGAACTTAGGTATGAGTAAGAGTACGATATTATTCCTTTGTGTTTGACTACGAGATTAGTATCTTTTAAAATATAAAATATATTAGTTAAAAATAGTTTTTTATTAATATTTAGTAGAGGCTTATTATTAAGTTATATTTGATATATTAAATGGTAGTTTGAGTTTTAATATTATCCTATGAAAATGTTTAATTCTTATTAAATAAAAAATTGATTTAGATTAACTGAAGTCCATTAGGAAGGTTTAAACTATATTTAATTTAGATATATTTTAATTAATTTAAAATTAAATCTAGTTTATATATAAAATAATTTAGTTTATTAATAGTATTATATTTTATAAAATTAAAAATTATATTATATTTAGTTTTTTCTATCTGAGAAGCGAAAAAGATAATGATGTTCAGGTTAAGAGGTTTTATTTTTCCTCTATTTATCATAAGAATAAAAAAATAATGAATGATAGAGGAAAAAATAATAAGGAAGAAAAAAATTAATAGATAAAAGAGAAAAATAATAATAGAAAAAAGAAATAGTTATTTAAAAAATAAAAAATTCAACCCTTAAAATTTAAAAAATCAAACATAAAAATAAAAAAAATAATAAAGAGTATCGCGAGTGTGGCGACCTTGTAAAGGTTATGATAGGGTCGCGATTTTCTTCATGCTCTCGCAAGATTGTCACACGGTCACAATACTCCTCCCCCCCCCCCCCCCCCCCATGGGAGTCATGGTGCCGTCCATGATGAACAAATTGGTAAATTTCGGCCATGCCAAACTATACGACACAACATTTTAATCTTTGAAGCAAATAATGAAGAAGAATTGATGCACAAGCACAACAAACATCAAAAGTGATGTTTTAAAATTAAAGAATAAATAAGGAAAAAACATAATGCTGGTAAAACAAGGACCCATCAAAAGCAAACATTACTTATAACAAGGTGAACTCTGAGGTGTTCCCTTAGGATGACCTGTTAACTAAAGCAATGTAGATATTGTTACAAGTGGGTAGAGGTTAAATCTCGATATGAAATTTAAAATCATCATCCGGACTTAGAAGTCCTCCCTTATTTTTGGCTAGCAAGTCAACCCCTGGTGATACCTTTCTTCACCGTAATCGAGGGATCGACGGTAAGAAATATTGGAAGCGAACATAATCACTTTTTATTACAAGGTGAACTTTGAGGTGATCGATAAAAGATGGTCTAGAGCATCTAAAAATTATAATTTCTAATGAGATGGACCGTAGGATGAGAAGTATGGAGGAGTTGTTTGTTCAATGGCTTGACAACATATAATAAGGTGAACTTAAAAGTGATCAAAGAAAAATAACTTAAAGTATTCGAGGGACTAAAATTTCTAATAAAATGGACTCTATGATACCCTACAAGAGGTGGATTCTGTATGTGAACAACAAGGATGATACATTAGAGCAATCTTTGAGGGCTAAGTGTATCCAAGGGAACATGAGCCCAATGTAAGGTGAAATTGAGGGCAACATAAAACATCAATAAAGTTGAGAACATAAAGGTAACATGAGTTATAATAGATTACGAATAAATGAACTAAAATCTTAGAGTTCGCATTATCATCCAAGATGATGTGCATGACTAGTTAGAAGCTTTTGACCAAATGGTTACTTCTCATTGTGTCGATAATTAAACTCAATCTTGACTTTTATGTAATTTTAGAAAAGTGCAACTCAAGCAAACTTTGGATATCCCAATAGAATTGGAGAATAAATAGTTTAAGAGTTGACCAACCACAAGAATTTAGAGAAAAACATATTTATTTTCAAGCCTTAGTGGACTAGAATTGGGTTTAGTCAATTAGATGCTTGAGCAATCAACTAGATAGGAATTCCAGTCGATTGGTAGTTAGTCTTTGATTGCATAATAACTTATGTTTATTAATCAATTAGAGGATGTTTCTAGTCGACTGGGGATGGGGATGAGAAAAAAAGAGTCAGTAGTGTCTTTTCTATATAAGCTATGGAAGTTGTTTAATTTTAAAAGAGGTGGTTGAAAATAAATATGAACTAAGTGTGACTTGGTGCTCAAGTTGAACAAACCGCCAAAAACTAGTTTATCAAAAATCCAACCCTCTCTCGTGATTATCCTTCACAATTTCTTTTTTCATAAAGATTATTTGCAATGACTAACAAAAGATGTAATTGTATAATGAAAGATAATTATAGATAACTATATAAAAAAATTACTTTGGAATTGATATATTGGGAGTACAATCAAAGTTTCAATTATGGACTTAGAATATTATCTTTTGTTCTTCTACTGAAATAGAATATATTTGCTATAACCTCTACTGCTGCTAAAATTGTTTAGTTGTGTTTGTAACTTACTGATATGAGTGTTTTTTCTCTCGGACCCTACTTCTATGCATTGTGACAACTCCGGTGTAATTAAAATTACTTACAATTCTATCTTTTATGAATGCACCACGCATATCGAGATTGATTGTCATCTCACTCGTCATCACTATCAGAATGGTACCATTTATCTCATCGTCCTTGCAAATTGCAAACTTGCTCACCAAGGCGCAATTTACCACACATTTTCGATCAATTTTTGATTAACAAACTTTCGATGCTTTCTGCTAGTGCATTGTGAGTTTGAGGGGGAATATTAGTATAGCTTATTATTATTATGTAAGGATAGACTAGTCTTTTTGCTATTACTTTTGTTATCTATTTATATCCCTTTTTTTTTGTAAATACTAAGATTTTAAAACATAATTCACTAGCTATATCTTTTTGATTATCTCTCTCTTCTTCTCTTTGTATTGTCTTTTGCATCCTATTTGCATTCTTTGTTTTATTCACATTAGATTCAACAAGGGTTGAGAGTTTTACTAAATTAGCTAAGGCTCACTCATCAAAGGAAAATTAAGATGAAAATAAGCGACACCTAGAGCCAGCCCTAGGGGAGAGCTGTTGGGGCCCTTGCCTAGGGCCAAAAAATTTTTTACCATTAATTAGAGCTCTTTTTTTTTATTTTACAGTGAAAATAAGACACAATTTTCAAATATCGTCCCAGGCTTTAGGATCAAATTTTAAAATCTGAACCGACTCTGACGACACCGATTGGAATTTAGTAACCTCGAGGGAGTCAACACCTCCATTGCTTAGAATCACCATGATCCTTACCTAAGAAATGAGGTTGAAGAGCCCATGGAGTCATGCTAGTTATTTGACTTCAATGTTTGCAGGAGAAGAGACTAGAATGTGGTCCCTATCATTCATAGTAATAAGTTGACACTTCACCTACCACGATATAATTGACTTCCAAGAGCTAGCTATACGTTTAACATAATTGGATTAGGGCTCAAAGCCAATGTGATAGAAGTTATAAAGTAAGTGAGTTAATGATTAACACTCAATGAATGAGTATTGATATGACAAATAAACACTCAGCACCTTGTGACTAAGCAATGATGTCTTTCAAAATATCGTGACAAATACAACTCATTCAGGATTCTTCAATAGAAGATTGGTGACGATATCTAATTTGACCAAGGGTGAGAATATTTCATGTGTTGTGTGGATCAAACCAAATCAAATTGCAATCCCATCCCATATGACTTAGCTCGACTAGGAGGATCGTTCATTGTCTAACCTACACTACCCTCAACTCTTCTTCCCCTATATTTGATGAAGTATTTGGCATCCTCCAAGAAGATTGACCTATGAAATAGTCTATGAGTGGAGACACCTTTTGACGACTAATCATATTTATAGCCATGCGGATCCACTAAAAAGCTAATTTAGTACGCTCCAAACTTACGAATAAAACACATATTTAATATTTTAAAGATTGGATAAGGTTAATACTTTAAATTAAATAAGAAAATGAAATGAAAATGACTCCACAGAACCAATTAAATTGAACCAACCATCCTATTAATTTATAATGTATAGTAAAGATTACGTGCTCAATTTAACTTTTTTGGGCCAAAAAGTGACATTTTCATCGTCAATCTCATAACTAGACGAAGGAAATAAATTACAAGAGACATTTTTATCCAATCAAAAATTAATACGATGACAAAATAAATATCTCAAAAAACTTTACAATTTCAAAAATTAACCCCTTAGTTACTCCTTCAATTTAGCATCCTACTTCTTTGTCATTCAAATTTTAATTTAAGGTCATAGAAGACATCCATTAATTGTCATTTACGTAATTCATGTCTTTATCATTCAATTCATCTGTACGTATTGATCATGTGTCTTTACCACTCAATTATGTGCACCATATAATACGTAATTAATATGTGAATACTATCCTTTTTCCTTAGACCAGTATAAAATAAAAGAAGAAGAAAAGGAAAATAGTTCGCCCTGAGCCGGGACTGGGCGTGCTAGATTTATTGTATTCACCTATTATTTAATTTAATTTTTGACTCAACTAAACCAATCATCCATTAGATTTTATGATTCTCGACCACAGGTGTTTTTCTACCGCTGAAATGATTTTGTATTTAAAATTAAAATATAATGTTAAATTCCTTATAAAATATTGACACAGATTGAAGCTGTGTATTTTCTATCATTTAATATAAGGGTTTGGATTCGTCTGGTGATTTTGTAATGATAAATATAGAATTAGCTCATGCTGACGCCGTGTCTACGTCACTCCCTATCTTCTCCCTCGTCTCAAAAGTCATCTCGCTGACATTGCTCTGGAATTTACAAACACGGCCCACGCCCCCCACCCCCTCGGCGTTACTGAAATAGCACTTTGTCTTTCGTTCAGTTCTCCATGTTCCTCGCCCCTTGTTTCCTTATATATTGTGATTGATCCACGGGCTCCGATTGGAGTGATCAATCTTTCAGAGTCAAAAGCTCGAACACTCGGTGGGTATTAATAATCGCGCGATTCCGGCCATGGAGGAGAAGGGCTTCGGCAAGTCCGACGGCGGCGCAGACTCTCCTCATGTGGTGCTGCTGTCCACGCCTGGTGCTGGGCATCTAATTCCTCTTGTCGAGCTTGCCGAGCTCCTCGTCGCCCGTCATGGCTTCTCCGTCACCATCATCACCTACACCGTCTTCGCCTCCAAGGCCCAGGACGCGATACTCTCCTCCCTCGCTCCACCCATCGCGCCCCTTGTTCTCCCCGCCGTCCCCCTCGACGACCTCCCTCCCGACAGCCCCATCGAGACCATCATGTCCGTTGTCGCCGTCCGCTCCCTCGACTCCCTCCGGGATGAATTGTCCCGCCTCCAGGCCTCCTTCAAAGTCGTCGCCCTCGTCGGTGACCTCTTCGCCACCGACGCCTTCGCCGTTGCCCGCGACCTCGGGGTCCCGCCCTACTTGTTCTTCCCTACCAATCTCCTCACCTTGTCGCTCTTCCTACACCTTCCCGAGCTCGACGCCTCCATCGCATGCGAGTACCGCGACCTGCCCGAGCCGCTCCGCCTCCCCGGTTGCGTGCCGATCCCTGGAACGGAGTTGCTTCACCCGATCCAGGACAGGTCCAACGAGGTGTACCAGTGGATCCTCCACCACGGGCGCCAATACCGGGATGCTGAGGGCGTCATTGCGAACTCGTTCGAGGCGTTCGAACCGGACGCCGCCAAGGTCCTGAAGCAGAACGATGCCGGCCAACCGCCTCTCTATCTTGTCGGGCCTCTGACGCAGTCCCGGCCCGCCGGGGCCGAAGAGAACGCTGAGTGCTTGAGGTGGTTGGACAAGCAGCCGGTCGGGTCGGTGCTGTTCGTGTCCTTCGGCAGCGGCGGGACGCTGACGACGGCGCAGATGGCGGAGTTGGCTTTGGGTCTGGAGATGAGCGGGCAGCGGTTCCTGTGGGTGGTCCGGAGCCCCAGCGACGGCGGCAACGCCAGCGCGGCCTACTTCACGACCCAGAGCAAGGCGGATCCTTTCCCCTTCCTACCCGCCGGGTTCTTGGCGCGGACCCGGGAGGTGGGCCTAATGATCCCGTCGTGGGCCCCTCAGGTCGCGGTGCTGGGCCACGCCGCCACCGGCGGCTTCCTCAGCCATTGCGGATGGAACTCCACGCTGGAGAGCGTGAAGGCGGGAGTGCCCATCCTGGCGTGGCCTCTCTTCGCGGAGCAGAGGCAGAACGCGGTGATGCTGGCGGATGGGGCGAAGATCGCGCTGCGGCTGCGGGCGGCGGAGGACGGACTGGTGCCGCGCGAAGAAGTGGCGCGAGTTGTGAAAGAACTGATGGAGGGGGAGGAAGGTAAGGCGGCGAGGCGGCGGGTGTTGGGGCTGCAGAAGGCAGCGTTAAGGTGCCTAGAGGAGGGCGGCGCCGCACTGGAGGCGCTCGATGAAGTGGTCAACAAGTGGAAATCCAGGAATTGAATTAAAGAAGTAGTCTAGTAGCAACTAGCAAGCCACCGCCATGTAACATGGCGTTAATTCCTCTCTCGTGATTCAAGTTGCTCGACGTCTATAAATCTAATGTTAAAACTCTGTAACAGTGTGCAACAGCTCTCCGTTGATTGTCTGGACTTGTAGTTGTAGTTGGGTGTGGCATTTCCCTTGGACTTTTGGCGACTATCGATTCTTCTGGTACTGAATTTCTCTCTCTTTTGGAGCGTGGTGGATGGGAGGCACAGACATGAGCATCTTTAATAATTGTGGGGCGAACAAATGCGCGAGTAAGTGGTCATTGCGCAATGAAAGCACCATAAATGATGTTGATTCATGTTTCGAATCTTCAACCTTACGCCTGTACACTACTCAGTCGAATTGGTTCCCCTCTTGATAAGTCAGTGCGAGAATTTATATATTGGACAAAAAATTATTTTGAAGACTATTTAAAATTTTATTTTGGACTCAAATAATTATTTATTATTTTATTAATCGCATCTAGAACTTCATTTTTTCATGATTTACTCTCTTTTTAATTCTAAAAGGCCGGAACGTTGACGTTTCCAAATTTTTTGCACAACTACTCAATCAAATTGGCGATTTATGAAAAAAAATTCTAAATCTCTTTGATTTTTTTTTATCATCCGTCTGTCAGCGTAACTCGATCTACCGCCTAATTAATGTAATCAACCCTACTAAATAAACTCATCTTGCAGGTTTTATACATCTAATTATTTTGATTAAAATTATTACCTTGAGTTGTAATTTTAAAGAATATATGTATAACAATGTATTTTTTTAAAAAAAAATTAATGATAAAAAATATAAATTCTATTAAGTTTAGGAACAATTTTTATTTTGAAAAATAAATTGATATAATTAAATATTATTATAATTTTAATCAAAATTGTTAGATTTATTAGAAGATCATTGAAGACTTTTTAAAGAGATCAAACAATTCAAAAATGATAATGCAATACTAGCATTGTCTGTGAAAACTTTGAGTAAGACATAGACAATGCAACCACAATGAATTCCTTCTTCGACCTCCGCTCTGAAGGAGACCTTAATCACCTTAACTCGCAACCATTTGACTGCAATAATCTAAAACACAGTAGAGGATGTGTTGGCTAAGGACAATGGGAGGGTCATACATTCTCGCCCAATATAGAGGAGCAAAGTGGGGCACAACCATACTTGGTAGAGTAGGGCATCCCTCCCCTCCAGCACATAGAAGGGAAAGTTGGCCAAGAGGAAGAGAGATTCACAAGGGGCATGGGACCGACTCATGTTGCTCCACTCTTCATTGAAGAGGAGCAGGGAAAGAGACAATTAGCAATACATAAGGCTCGATGGAGATTTACTCATTCACACAGGAGATAATACTAGAAGAACTCTCTTCCAATTTTCATTCTCCTCACCTAGGAGAATATGATGGCTCAATAGACCTAGATGAACAACTTTGCAAGTTCGAGAATGCAACGCTTTTGCATAAGTACTCCGATGCTATCAAGTGTCGAGTGTTTATTACTACCTTAGTATGGTCAATGCAAAAATGGTTCCAATCGTTACGACCTAGTTCTCTAATATCCTTTGAAGATCTATGCGACGTCTTTCTGCACCATTTCACCAATTCTAGAAATACTAATAGATGACCTTCAATCTGTTCAACTTGAAACAGGAGTCGACGGAGCCCTTGAGAGGGTATATTCAATTGTTCACTCGAGCCACTCTAGAAGTCCCGACCATCACCCTAGAAGTTCTTATGGTGGAGATCTCTCAGGGACTAAAGGACGAGGCTTTATTTCGTTCCTCAATGAAGAAGGCCCCTATAAGCTATGATGAATTACTTGACCGAGTAGAGAAATATATTAATGTGGAGGAAGCCCAGAAGGCCCACCAAGTCCAGAAAGGATCGGTGTCAAGATCAAACTGAACTGGAAAAACTAGCGCATCCCTCCTGGCACCATTAAAACCAAATAATTTTAAGTCATTTCTTACCAAGGCTCCCCAGGGAAGCCCATGGAAGTAATGATGGTTGAACATCTTCCCCAATCCCAATCCTGGACTGCTCGAGAGAGGGCTACGGAGATATGTGAAAGACATCAAGTTCTCTAATGACCTGCAAGCTACATGGGGGTACCTCGCAATCCTCTGTCTTAATACTTTTGCATCTATCACATGGAGTACAATCACTCAAGTGACAGTTGGCAAAGCCTGAAGCGGATGATAGAGGGGGTAAAAAGGGAATACCCTCATTTGCAATAACATTTGGAGCCCGAGCCAAGAAGGGTCGTGTCATGCCCTGAGGGCATAATCGTCATTCAAATGATGGAGAAGCCCCTTAGTGATAATATTTTAAAATACATTATTAGAACTAGATATGGTAAAAACTTTGAAATAATAAAAATATAAAATATATTTATTTTATTAACTACATACATATATGACTAAAACATAAGTCAGTGAAAGTAAAATAGGTTTATGACATCTAAATCAAATTGCGACAAAATCCAAAGTGTTTAAATAAAATACGATAACAATAAAGAAAATAAATCGACATTTCGACGATGTAGTAGGACCAACATGACAAGAGACTCTCTAAGTGACGCGAATGAAGGTCAATAGGATACGTCCTCTATCAGCTAATCTGGAGGCTAAAGAAAAGAGGGAGTGAGTACAAATCACTCAGTGGGTGTATAGAAAGATAATGCATGATAATAAAAAATAAAATGGAGGTCAAAAGAAGCAAATTTGAGTAACCCAAATCTTAGAGTACTAATATCAATCTGCAACTAATATGGTTAGCGGTATAATAAATACACCTACAACATACACAATCAACTTCAAACCTGTAAGAAATACACATCAAGATACCGTGACAAAGGCTCGTGGCTCTCGAGGTAATACAAAGGGGAACTATCTGTGGGCAATAATGATGCGGCGAGGAAAGTTCGTTTACCTCCTTCCGGTGCGACGAAGGCACGAAGGGAGCTTTTTAGGGGGTTCTCACAGGGCGCAACAGTAAAAATGAGAAGACGAAGCAAAAAAACGCAAACCAACACAGGCAATGAAAACTAGAACACAGGATGTAACGTGGTTCGGAATAAGTATTCCTACTCCACGGAGGTGAGCTCTGTCACCGGGGACAATGCCCAAGCACTTTCAACTATGAATGTCCTCCTTTCCGGAAAGGAAACTTCCCGAGGCGGAGGAGAAAACCTCTTACAGTTTAATCCCAATACAAGAAAGAGTACAAGCAATGTAACAGCGGAGGTCGCTACTCTCCTTCTTCGACGAGGTAGTGATAACTCTCCTCCTCCTACGTCTTCGTTTCTTGCTTGCTGGAATAATGCGGATCCCCTTCCTTCTATCCTCCTCCTCCCTTTTATCCTCCTTCTCTGATCCATCGCTACCTAGCGGGCTATCCCCATCGTACACGTGACCACCATGTCCACCTGGAGAATAATTCTGTTACAGATATGAGGGGCGAAGGCTCCTCAGAATATTATGTGGGGACCTCTCCTTCTGTTACATAACACCTCCTCATCTATATTTCAGGAAACTAGGTTAGCCTGTCCCCCTCAACCATCCACTTATGGTGAAATTAACTTAGGTCTATAGCTCACGGGTGGTATAGCCTTTGGGCTCCCCACCAGCCCGAACCCACTCTCCTTCTCTCCCCTTCGAACGACCTCTGGACTGACTAGGCCAAGCTGATTCTTATCCATCCCGTCTGCCTCTAGGCTTATCTGGCCGAACCGATTCTTATCCGTCACGTCTGCCTCTAGGCTCATCTGGCCGAACCGATTCTTATCCGTCCCTTCTGCCTCTAGGCTTATCTGGCCGAATCGATTCTGGCTTATTTCCCAACGAAGTGCCTCCTCTCGCCTTCGCTTTACCGTGTCGATTACCTTCACTAGCTTTCCCGTGCCAATTATTTCAGGCACTTGCGCCCGAATCGTTCCTCTCTTTTTTCTCCACTGAACCCGCTAATTGGTTCGAGTAATGCCTTGCCTGTGAGCCCTCCTATCTAATTCATAGAGAAGAGGTAATGGCGGTATCATTAGTCAACCCCAAAAAATAGTCAAGCGAAGTTATATGCTTAACTTTCCAACTATATAAGGTTCCTACTCCATCCTTGGCTTATTAATTCAAATTTACTCTTCTCTTATAGCTCCACTGCATATACTTGAGGCGGCCTAATGGGCCCATGGGCCCCGCTTCTCCTTCTCTCCCCTATAGTCGAACCGTCATAAAAACCCTATATAAGTCTCCGCCTTTTTCTTTTAGGTATTACTTAGTGTACCCAACAATCCCGTCTCTTCCACTTCTTTCCTCCTACGATTTTCACCGGCGGCGTTTCAGCGACCCAACCCTTCCCTTCTTATACGCTCTTCCTCTAACCCCCCAAGTAAGTATTCTGTCCTGTTTTATACCTATGGCCCCTAAGATCATTCCCTCACCTGCGTGGTATGAGCACACCATAACCCAATTAGACCGTGACCATTATTTCTTTAACCTTAAGGACAGATTTATAGCCCCTTCCCTGAAATGCTGCTTTACGACCAAGATGCATCGACCACACTGTCCTCCTCCTGGTCTAACTTGCTTCTTCTCCGAACAGTTCCTCAATGGCCTATCCCTACCAGCATCTTCCATCTATCTAGACATTTTAGACTTTTACGGACTACCCTTGAACCAATTTACCCCTAATTCCTTTCGCATTCTGTCAGGGGCCTCTATAGTGTTTCAACATCTAAACCTCTCTTTAACCCCTCAAATATTCCACTGTTTCTTCCAATTGAAATCTTCCAAGGTAGGCCTTTTTTATCTGTCCAGCCATCCAGACTGCCAATTCCTAGTGAACATGCCTACTTCCCATAAAGGATGGGAAGAATTGTACTTCTTTGTACAGCTTCCGGTACCTTTACCTTACTCGGATACCTGGAAGTTAGAACTTCCCGAACTGCCTTCCTTCCGGGAAATGAGGACTCAATGCCCCTTCTCGGAAGTTTATAGAATCCTGGGAGAGTCGCATTATTGTTCGAATCACTTAATGAAAACTCCCCTCCTGAGCCACTTCGGACTATCCCCCCTTCCTCCAACGACCTCAGTTGCTATAGGTAGGATGACACTCACCCTTCAATATAACTTTCTCCCTGCATTATTCATCTTTCTCACCAATGCATTTTGCAGATAATCTAATGCAGGACGCTTTGGTGAAAGGAGAAGAGATCGAGGCTGCCAAGAAGAAGAAGGCCTCGACAAAGAGGGGTAAGTCGGTGGCAGCTCCTTCTTCTCCTCGGAAGAAATTGTGACTCATTAAGAAAGGAGCCCCGAGTTCAGCTTCTCTTCCCCCTTCCTCTTCCGGTCAACATGGTTCGCAATCCTTAACCATCTACGAACCGAGGAGAAAGGACATTACCTTATCCGTCCCATCTTCGTCTCCTCAAGGAGGAGACTCCCCTTCCCATTCTCCTAATTCATCCCCCCTTTCACATGATTCTCCCTTGCCTTCCCAAACCGAGTTCATCTCTGCTCCTATCCCCTCTGACACACTTACTTCTCCTGCCCCTCTTCAACGCGTCGGACCCACTCTTCCTTCCGAAGGAGAAGACCATCCCCTTCCGACCCCCTCAAGGGCTACATTGGGGTCTCTGCTGTAGATCCGTCACCCTTCGGAGGTGAAATTTTTCAATCAATCAGGCGTGCAAGGCCCTTGCGAACAAGTAGGCAAATTGCTGGCTGAGGTACCCCTTGTCCCCTTCTCATCTTTACTGTACGTATCACTGTATGTCAACATAGACTGATGGCGCTTTCTTTCCTTTAGGCCTCAGCCCAGCACAGCAAAATGGTGACTCATCTAGCCCAATTTCAGTCCAGCGTAGACGCACGCCACTTTACCTCTCTAGCGCAGTAGAAATAACTCACTCGGCAGTTAAATGAGAGAGAACAGAAAGAATCTGACCTGAGGGGCCAATGTGAAGATGCCATGACATAATTGGCCCTGGTCCAAAGTGAAAAGGAGGATCTTCAGTGAAGAAATGCAGACCTCGAACAGCAAGTCTTCCTCCAGTCCAGTGAACTGCAGCAGGTGGATCTCCTTGCCCGTGAACTAAAAGAGTATAAGGGGTAGCTCGGGGACGCCATTATTAAAGCCGCCGATTCTTCGACTGCTATCCAACAGCTCCAGCAAGAACGCCAACGACTTCGACTGGAACGCCAAGCCTGGGAAGCCACTAAGAAATCTTGCATAGAGAAGTGTCAAGAACTCTCCTCCATGGTGGCTGCTCTTCCTCAAGCTCTGTCGCTCGCAAGCGATACCGCTCTTCATAAAGAATACTCCGAAGCCCTTTCAGCCCTGGGTCAGCAAGCTATAAAAGCAGCCACTGAGAAGGATGCCTTGGCGGCCCAACTAACTGAAAGTCAAACCCAGCTGACTAATTGTCAGGCTCAACTAATCAGCTGTCAGTCCCAACTGCAGGAATAGGAAGTTGATCTAAAAGGGCGATATGTCAAGAAGGGGGTGGACCTGTTCATATTGGGCTTTGATGGGTCTTCGACTCTAAATGCTGAACGGGGATATCCACCCCCCGGTACGGATACTAGTTATTTAAATCCCGTAGATGCCTTATCTAAGTGTCCCCCCGAATTGTTTGAGCTGTAACTCCTAACATCCTACTTCCTGTAATGACTCCTTTCGTAATGCTGAAGAGTGATTGTATTAACGTAGCTTTTTGTTGTTCTCTTTGTATGCTCCTTGCGGGTCGGGAATTCTGAACCAATTTTGTGTTTTTCTCTTTTTACGCTGGCATTTCTTTTCTCGTGTCACATGGCGCAATCATCTCGTTTGTTCGGGAATTCACTCAGAAGGTCTCGGATGGTCTTATTCATATCCGACCCAATTTTGGCTCGGCCAAAAATTAAATGACTTTCGCTTGTTGGTCTTCACTGTCTCTCTTACTGCTTCGAAAATGATATCTTGATGAGTACCTATGCCACTGTCATTACGATATCAGTATTTTCACCTTCTTTCCCTTCCCAAGAACTACTGCAGTTTCTTTCCCTCAACTATAAATTATCACCCTCCATGTCTTCGTCCTTCCATCTCACTCTCATGGCTTCGGCGGGACACCCTATTGAGATTTCTTCAGATTCTGAATCTTTCGAGCTGTGGGACTGGCTTTCCGGAGACGCTGAAGATTCTGAGACCCGCTCGACAGCCACCTCAGCTTTTCGCCTCCTTCCTTTTCCGCCTCACACCACAGCTCCCTCCCCTCCCACGGGGAGGTCTTATTGAGCACCCTTCCCTTCTTTCCGCAATCGGGTGTGGAACCCTCCTTTAACATGGGAGCACACAGTGGGAGATCCCCGGCCTCTGCTGAACTTCCCCCCATTCCACCGGCTCTTGCCTTCATTCCAGTCTCCCCAGCGAGGATCCGTCCGCCTCCCTTTAATGAAGGTCCACCAGTGATACCTTCTGCTCAAGGCGAGCTCTTTAGGGTCATCTTGGCACCTTCCCCCCCCCCCCCCCCCCCCCCCCCCTAGAGGAGGCCTCTAACACTTCTCCTGTTAAGAGCAATCATAGAAAACCTTCCTAGATTAAACGATGTAATCATTTTAAGTATGCTAATAAAAATGAAGGAGGGAATTGGTATCCATTTTTGTCGTTTTCCTGTGGAGGTAAGGTTTCTGTCATCAAAAAGACTGTAATCTCGCCTGAACATACTTTCTTTTACCATCTCCAGGGGATTCAGACCCTTTTTCCTTATAATTACTGTACCAGCGACTTTTCACCTACTGTCGTTACGTTTCCCCTTCTTTACTAGCATTCATTATCCTTCCTTCCTTTGCTAATAAATGCGCCCTCCTCCTCCATCGTTATAAGGACCTCCAACCCCGGTTGTATAACACCCATCTTTTTCTTTCTTTTCCCCCAGCCATGGACAAAATGTCTGAGCAAAGCAGCAATTCCTTTCCTGCTGAAGAAAATGTGGATGAGCAACGCTATATTGCTAATCTGGAAGAACAAGTGAGGTATTTGCAGCAGCGGTTGAGGGAGGTTTCTGCCAGTAACTACTCTTTGCGCCAACAGCTAGCAGGGTCCCAGAAGGAACTATCTAAGCAGATCTTCCTGCAGCAATCCTACTTTCGGCAACTAATGTGCCAACCTCCGCCGTGCAAAGAAACTCCGTCAACTCCTCCTAACAAAGAACTGTAATACCCTATATATATAAGGGTCTCTTATCTTCTTCTTGTAAAAAGAATTAGAATGTGTAATTTTTCTAAAGCAATGAACTTTTCCCGCTTGTCTTCTTCTTCCAACATTTCTTAAGTTATGCCCCATTTTACCTTCCTCATACCAAAATAGAATGACACATATCTGGGGCATACTTCGGCTCTTCTGCCCCTTTACCCTACTAGGAATATAATAATATAGAGTCGCTAAATAACCCGACTCTGCTGCTCTACCACCACACGGAGATAAAATAATATATAGTTGAATAATGAATTCAACTTCTTCCGCTTCGCGGGGATAAAACTGATATATAACTGAGGAGACCTCAGTTCTTCCGTTCCGCCACCACACGGGGATAAAATAATATATAGTTGAATAATGAATTCAACTTCTTCCGCTTCGCGGGGATAAAAATGATATATAACTCAGGAGACCTTAGTTCTTTCGTTCCGCCACCACACGGGGATAAAATAACATATAGTTGAATAATGAATTCAACTTCTTCCGCTTCACGGGGATAAAAATGACAAGTAACTGAGGAGACCTCAGTTCTTCCATTCCGCCACCACACAGGGATAAAATAATATATAGTTGAATAATGAATTCAACTTCTTCTGCTTCGCGAAGATAAAAATGATATATAACTGAGGAGACCTCAGTTCTTCCGTTCCGCCACCACACGGGGATAAAATAATATATAGTTGAATAATGAATTCAACTTCTTCCGCTTCGCGGAGATAAAAATGATGTATAACTGAGGAGATCTCAGTTCTTCCATTCCGCCACCACACGTGGATAAAATAATATATAGTTGAATAATGAATTCAACTTCTTCCGCTTCGCGGGGATAAAAATGATATATAACTGAGGAGACCTCAGTTCTTCCGTTTCGCCACCACACGGGGATAAAATAATATATAGTTGAATAATGAATTCAACTTTTTCCGCTTCGCAGGGATAAAAATGATAAGTAACTGAGGAAACCTCAGTTCTTCCGTTCCGCCACCACACGGAGATAAAATAATATCCCCGATTCATGAGTAAATGAAATTCGATATCATACGACGTCCTGTGATTCACGCAGAACTACTCAGGATAGTGGGTCAGTGTACCATCCTCTGACGATGGAGACAATTTGGATTTTTTTGGTGTGTTGAAGGATGTGGTTCAAATATTTTACTCTTTCAAGTATAAAGTTCAATTATTTTGGTGTGAATGGTTCCAATGTAATCCAAAAAAAAAAATCGTTGGTGGAAGAGTATTATCTCTTGTGTATTGACACTTCTAAAATATGGTATGATGATGACTCATTCATTTTGGCTAACTAAGCCAATCAAGTGTATTATTTGAATGATATCAAACGTAGAGGTCATTGGAAGGTCGTGCAAAGGGTTCGCCACCGAGATATATACAAAGTAACTAAAGTTGATGAAGTATCTGAGGTAATATCTTGATAATGGAGCCAAACCAAGAAATTTCATCCAATGATTCATCTTCAGTAGTCGGTGAAGACTTAGCAATAACGTATTGCTACTTGACCCCAAAATCACTTGGCAAGATTTGCGTGAAGTCGATATTCAAATGGCGCTCAAGTAATGTCCCATGTTAAGCCTTTACTTTCCGAAGATAGTGAAAGTGACAGTGAGGCGGATGATTATTTATCCTTTTCAGATGATGATAGTGATTAGTTGTATTTACATGGTATTTATATTATTCTTCATTTATATTTCATGTTTTTAATATAATCTTTTATTATACGTCGATCTGCATATAATGTTTATGTCACAACTATGTTGCCTAAGAGAATTGAGCACCCCCAGTTGTGCCTACGCTTGACGATGACAGTGCTCCTGCTCCTACTGGTTAGTTATGTGGTTTAATTTTAAGTATGTATATTTTTTTTTCTATATATTTAACTTGTCAGTTGTTAATATTCTTTGATTTACAGTTCATCCGACACGTAGAGAGACACGAGGCACACACTCCGATCGACTCCGATGACAAATTAAGGAATGAGGTAGATTACCCATTACCTTCCGTAAGAGTGATGGTCACCCTATCGGGACAAATACAACTGCTTTTATGATAGAGTTAGGTCTGTTAATTAAGAAGTTCACTCCCCTACAAGCTAAGAGTTGGAAGCATATCCCCGCGGATAACAAACAGATAATCTATGATCGATTATAAGTAAGTATGAGTATTTTGATATTTATATAATCAATCATCATTTGTTAATAAATTTCAATATTGGTATTTTTTTCAAGCCGCTTTCAATATCAGTTTTGCCGAGGAGGCAACGTCGGTAAAGAAGGAGACCGACAAGTTAATGAGTGCAAGGTACAGAGACAATTGAAATAAGATGCACACTCATTATAAGAGCCTATTGCATCTTCCTCCTACCGAGCGTCGACATCATATGCCGATCGAGTATTGTGAGACACAGAAAGATTGGAACTATACGTGTGATTTGTTTGAATCAGAGAAATTTCAGGTAACTAAATTTATACAAATTAAAATATTTATTTTATAACTCATGTTTTACGTTTTATCTTAAGAAAATTTTATATTGTAGACACGATCGACAACAAATGCCCAAAATCGAGCACAACTATCATTTACCAATCGAGGTGGATTTAAATCATTCATCCAATACAGTTACGACGGTGTAAGTACAAACTTTATAATTACAGTATATTGTTTGATATTTTTAATATTAACACATTATAATATTTTTCAGACGGATCAATCTCAGAAAAAAGATTGGATTACTGTCTTCAATACAACACATTGTAGCTCATCAAAAGGGTGGAGTGGGGAGAGAGCTGAGGCGGCATACATAAGATATAATCTATAAAATTTAGCAAAGTTATTTTTAAATTTTCATAATTATTTGTAAATATATTAATAATATGTTTGTTATTCTTAGGGTGATATGGTGGGACTGCGAGATGAACATATTCAATCACAAGAAACCGGAGATGATATCGATGTTGTTCAGATTGTAGATCAAATTTGTGATCAAGTCCTTGGTGTTCACTCTGGATATATTAGAGGACTTGGAAGTGGACCAAACCCAGTTAGGTCCACTTCTTCAGATGTCAGCTCCTCCTCTAGAACAACTAATGCAGCACTGCGTGAAAAACTTCAATCTACCGAGCAAAGATTAGAAAACACTCAGGCTCAATTAGCTAGCACCCAAGAAGAGTTGGCAACAATGAGATCAAGATAAGATATGTTTGAAGCAATTCTAAATCGGCTTGCACCTAGAGCATTACAATCATTGATGCATGAGTCATCTTCAACTCCACCTCCTCCTTCATCTTAGAGTTTGTGAACATTTATATTTTAAGCTAGTGAATTTGAATGTGTTTGCATTTTAATACTATGAATTTGTGAAATTGGGTATTTTTGGACTTTAAATTTGATGTTATGTATGTGTTTAAAATGCATATGTTGGTTTTATTATTTTAGTTGTATGTTGTTAAGTAAAATTGTGTGGTTAATATTGTATTACAGGATTTCGAATACAAATAAAATGGATTATGCAAATCTGTATTTCTAAGGTTAGCGATGATTTTGAAAAATTTCATCGCTAACTGTATAAGTTTAGCAACGAAATTTTAAATTTCATCGCTAGAGTTTGGAGTATCAGTCGAGTCAATAGTTGACGCGTTCGACTGTTGTAGGATGTTAGCAACGAAATTTATATATTTCATCGCAAATGTGTCACTAGTTGAGGCACCAGTCGAGGGTCTCCCGATTCTGTGCCTAGCTAAAATTAGACAGTCGATTTCTTTCTTGCGTCAGTTGAGTGATGTTAGTGACTAAATAAGTTATTTTCGTCGTTAACCTTACAGTCGAGGCACTAGTCGAGTGTTTCCTGATTCTGTGGCGGGTTAAAAAATTAGACAGTCGACCGCTTTATTACGTCACTCGATTGATAGTTAGCGATGAGTGTTGTATATTTCGTCGCTAATATCGGTGATTTTCCTCTTTCCGTCATTCAAGATTTTGCGACAAAATGTTTTTTGTTAGCGACATTTTTTTTTCGTCAGTATTGTTAACGACAAAGATACTTTTAATTCGTCGCTAATGTTTCTTTGTGACAAACTTATCACAACGAATCTAGCGACGAAATATTTTCGTCGTAAAATATATTTAGCGGCGAATTATTTGTATTAGCGATAAAAATAAATCATCGCTATTTTTCCTTTTTCTTATAGTGACCCTACACCCGGGCGGGACCCCACACACCTTTGACAGACAAGAGGAGGCTCCCATAGAAAGAGGGCATAGTAGTGGGATGCTCCTAGTTTCTGAGGATGTCTCGACCCGAGGACTAATTAATATCATTGTAGGAGGTCCGACTGACAGTGATTCAAACAGGGCCTAAAAGTCCCATGCTCGGTTGATGAAGGGTCTCACTATTGAAGAAGATTAGGTTGCTCGGGAGGCCCCACGACTTAGTTTTGGACCAAAGGACTTGTCATGTGTCATCTTCCAACATAATGATGCTTTGTTGATCCGATCTATCATTGCAAACTATGAAGTGGCTCGAGTACTTGTGTACTCAGGGAGTTCGATTAATGTATTTTCCAAGAGTCCTTTAACCACATGCAATTGGAGGAGGTTCAAGTAGAAGCTATGACAATGACACTGTTTGGCTTTGCGGGACATGTCATCAATCCAGTCGGGCAGATCACCCTGCCCCTTGATATTGGGAGACGAGTCGAGACAGAGAACCAACATGACCTCTTTTTTGGTGGTGGGCACTCCCTTGGCATACAACATCATTCTGAGGTAGTCATTCCTCTTGGCATTCATGGTCGTAGCTTCTCCCTTACACCAGAAGATAAAATTTCTTGCAGGACGCTTGGTGGGGGAGGTTTGAAGAGATCAGCAAGCGACCCACAATTATTACATGGAAATTGGTAAAGGAAGACCAGAAGAGTGCTAACACTAAGGGGAAGGCGGTTGAGACCCCTGTTGTTTTTGAAATTCAAATCTTGGAAGAAGTAGCCCCGACCAACAACACTTTGGAGGGAAAGCTTGTGGAGATTGAAGAAGAGAAGACAACTCGGATAGCGAGTGAGCTGGAGCCAAAAGTGAAGGAGGAACTCATAAAATGCCTCTAGAGGAACTCGAACATTTTTTCAAAGGATGTCCATGATTTGACAAGGATCAACCAAGAATTGCAGAGCACCACCTAAATGTCATGAAGGGAGCTTGTCCCATCAAACAAAGTAGGTGATACTTTGGACCTGAGAAAGACAAAGTTATTATCGAAGAAGTGGAGAAGCTAATGCAAGCAGGGCATGTGAGGGAAATTTAGTTTCCTAAGTGAGTATCGAATGTAGTTTTGATTCTAAAACCATCGGATCAGTGATGTATGTGTGTAGACTTTCGTGATTTTAATAAAGCATGCTCTAAAAATTATTACCTCTTACCTCTGATAGATTAATTAGTAGATTCCATAGTGGAACAAGAAGTGATCTCTCTCATTGACGCTTATTAGGGATATCACCAGATTCCACTGGCTTGGGAAGACTAAAATAAAATCAGTCTTGTCACTTCTAGTGGCATGTATGGCTATGCGGTGATTCTATTTAGATTAAAGAATATTGGAGCTACCTATCAAAGGCTTATGGATCAGATCTTTGCATGCTAAAAGGGAAAACATGTTGAGGTATATGTGGATAATATTCTAGTAAAATCTTGACTCATCACCACCTTAATTCCCAATTTGAAAGAAACATTTGCAACATTTTAAAGATATAACATGAAGCTAAACCCGAAGAAGTGCATATTTTAAGTCCGCAGCATAAAGTTCTCGGGTATGTGGTGATCGAGAGGGGAATCGAGATTAACCCCGAGAATGTGCAAGCTCTCTGTAACATGCAATCTTCGAGTGCTCTGAGGGAAGCACAAAGATTAGTTAGAA
Source organism: Wurfbainia villosa (assembly GCA_025175895.1). NCBI lineage: Eukaryota > Viridiplantae > Streptophyta > Magnoliopsida > Zingiberales > Zingiberaceae > Wurfbainia > Wurfbainia villosa. The sequence goes on from CM045992.1 coordinate 5,480,945, forward strand.
GGATTATGACCTTATCTTAGTTTATTTTTAGATCAGTCGATCGGGGGATACCATTTTTTCGAGTACTCAGAAAGGCAGCTCGGTTCCATTGGGATGATCAATGTGGGCAGACTTTCTAAGAGCTAAAGTAGCACTTAGCTCGACTCCCCACCCTGGCTAGGCCCAACGAGGAGGAGACTCTTTGGGTATACTTGGTCATCTTTGAGGGGGTAGTTAGCTCAGTCTTACTTTGGCAGGAAGGCTCCCAACAACAACCTATCTATTACAATAGTCATATCTTGAAGAGAGCTGAGCTCTGTTATTCTAAATTAGAAAAGCTAGCTTATTCCTTAGTGCTCACAGCTCAAAGATTACAACCATACTTCTTTGTGCATCCGGTGACTGTGCTCACAAGCAGCAAGTTAGGTCGGGTGCTAAGTCTGATTTCTTAGGATGACTAGCGAAGTGGATCATGAAATTGAGCGAGTATGATATACAATACCGACCAAGGATTGCTATTAATGCCTAAGCTTTATTAGATTTTTTTAGCCAAGATACAAAGTCCAGGGTTTACTCACTAGGAAATGAAGGAAGGATGACCATCCATCTGGCAGGTCTTTATGGATGGGTCGGCAGAGCAGAAGGGAGTAGGGTTGGAATGCTCCTCGTATCCCCATATGGAAAAGAGATGAGGCTCTCAATTCAACTAGGATTTAGGGCCTCCAACAATGAAGCCAAATATAAAGTTATGTTATCAGGACTTAATGCAACCCAGGTAGCAGGAGTGACTTGGGTCTGGGTGCATTTAGACTCACAATTGGTGACTTCTCAAGTCCAAGGTTATTTTATTGTCAAAGATGAGTGTATGACCAAATACACAAAGGCTTATTAAATAATGAAGTCTCTGTTCAGTGAAGTGCATATCCAACAAATCCTCTGAGAAGAAAATGTATGGGAATATGAGTTGGCTTAATTGGATAGTTTCTTAATAGAGTGGACTTCTCGGGATCCTTTGTATTTAGAAGTAGATACTTCACTGGAAATCCATAGTGTATCCCAAGGTCACGTTGTCTTTATTAAGAAGAGTGAAGCACTTCATAATATTATAAGGGACTCTCTTCACGAAATCCTTTGGAATGCCATTAGTGCGGTGTCTGGGACCAGAGAAAGCCAAAAGAGTTCTTAGGAAAATTCATGAAGGATGGTATGACAATCATTTGGGGGGGGGGGGGGGGTGAGCAGCCAATAGAGTTAATAAAGGTAGTGGTGGTAACTTGTCCTTTCGACCAATGAATGATGGACATAGTTAGACCGACGTCATTACCCCTTAGGCAGGACTTTTTTTTTTAAAATTATGGCGGTGGATTACTTCTCCAAATGGATTGAAGTCAAGCCCTTAGTAAGTATTCTAAGGGCATGATCATACGATTTTTGTGATAGAATTTCTTGTGCTGATATAGAGTGCCTCAATGATTAATAAATAATAATGAGAGTCAATTCCAGGGTCACCAGATTCGAGAGTGGTGCATGAATCTTAGAATTGAGCAGTCTTTTATTTCTGTAGTGCACTCTCAAGTTAATGGGCAGGTAGAGGTCTCCAACTAAATTATTATATAGGGGTTGAAGGCAAAGTTAGAATATAGGAGTTGAAGAAAAAGTTAGAGGTTACGCGAGGGAATTGGATGGAGGAGTTCCCGAGAGTCCTGTGAGCCTACTGAACCATTGTCAAGGATCCAACAGTGGAAACCCTATTCAATATGGTTTATGGAATGGAGGCAATCATCCCTGTAGAGGTGCTAATCGAAATTACTCAAGTTCAAACCTATGAGCTAGTCAACAACAAAGTACAAAGGAGGACAAAGTTGGACTTGATAGAAGAGAAATGGGAATGTGCTCAGGTCCGAATGGAGGCATACCGATGAAGAATACAACAAGTCTTTAATAAAAGAATAGTACAATGATCTTTCTAGGTCAGGGTTTTGGTACTATACAAAGTTAATGCAGTGGGATAAGTCAGAAAGTTGGCTCCCAAATGGGATGCGCCATATAAAGTCATGCGAAGGGTAGCTAGGGTGACATTTTACTTGCAAGATATTGAGGGCAATGTTAGTGCAATCGATCCAAGTCACAATTGACCAAACTCAAGTGGGACTCGAGTAGGATTTTGATGTTCAACAATGGTTTACAATATGGTTTGACCATATGACTGATGGATGGTATGGGACATCCAAGGTCATATGAGGGAGATTATTGGAGAAATCCAAGTCGGTCAAGGTTGACCGGACACTTGGTGTGGAGAAGTCCAAGTATGGTGACTTGACAAGGAAAAGTCTAAGTATGGATACTTGACAAAGAAAAATCCAAATCGGTCAAGAGAGACCGAACACTCAGTGTTGGAAAGACCAATGGGAAGTTGGCGAGGGATGTCCCGACAGAACTGGGAGACCGTGCTTGGCAAGTGAAGTCCCGAACGAGGAATTTTGACAGTGAAGTCCCGGAGGCATGGTCTCTTAGCAGTGAAGTCCCAGAGGCATGGCCTCTTAGCAATGAAGTCTCGGACGAGGAGTCTTGATAAGGGAAGACCCGATTGATCAAGGAGATCGATCTTGGCAAAGGGGAAGTCCCAGAGGCAAGGCCTCTTGGTAAAGGTAGACCCTAGAGTATGATGATAGCCAATGGAAGGACTTGAAGGCTAGCGCAAGGATGAAGAGTCATAGACTCGAGGGATCCGAGAGGAGTGAGATTGATGGAAGTGGGTTGAAGACTTAGGTCTAGGCCTAGGATGAGTATCAAGTATAAAGGGATCATACTTGGGGTGTTAAACCTCAGTGTTGAGGTATACTAGTCGACTTCCAGTTAAGTTAAGTCGACTGGACTTCGTTTGTAGGCAAACATAAGCAAGGTGACATAGACCAGTGCCTCGACTAGGTTGTAGTCAAGGTGGCACCTCGACTGGTGAGGTGGAGTTGGGCAGTGAGACTTGGAAAGTCGAGATAGTTCTATGAAGCACTCGATCAACACCTCAACTAGAGTCTAGTCGAGGTAGCACCTCGACTAGACCACTCGACTAGCACCTCGACTGGTCGGTTCTAATGGAGGCACAGAAGCAAGGCGCACTCAACTAACGCCTCAACTAGGGCTTAGTCGAGGTGGCACCTCAACTGGTTCACTCGACTAGTTCCTCGACTGGTTCTAGCACAGGTATGAAAACAACTAATCATAATCAAGGCAGACTAGCGAGGCGACCGTTGTGTTGCAATGTTCAAAATCGTGAGCTTCGATAGGGGATCTTTGAGACTTCAAAGGGGCTTATAAGAAGGAGGATTATGGATGTTTTTGGGTGCTGATTCTTGGATGAAAAGAGGGCAAAGTGCTATTGCATTCCAACCTTCTAGGGTTTCTCCAACACAACCAAAACAAGCAATCAAGCAAAGGCATTTATGTAAAGTGTTCTTGTTTCTTTATTTCATTTACATCTTGTATTTGGTTGTTATTGTTGTTAGCTATATTGTAAGAGGTTTCTCCACCTCCGGATTGTTTCCGAGAAAGAGAAGATTTAGTGGTGATGTGCATCACTAGAGCTCGCTAGGGCTCGACTGTGGAGTAAGAACTAGAGTTCCGAACCACATAAAATCCGTGTGTCATGGTGGTTTGTGTGCATTGTATTTGTATTTGTACTTGTATTTCCGTTGTGTACTAATGAATATAGACAAGCACGATGAATTCCATCAACAAAATCGACGAATTGTTATTCACCCCCCCCCCTCTCTAGCGATGCCAACAATCCTACAAGCAAGACATTACCGAGGGTGTGGAATGCGATGTACCTACGATGTTTCTTCAATCGAGAGAAGAGTGAGATCTCTTGGGATGAGAGAGGATAAAGGCAGTGAGTGTTTTTGACAATGTAATGCTACAATTTGTATTAATGTTTGTGTCTATGAAGTATCATTTTTAAGAAAATAATGTAGCACTTTGCCTAGCCAAGGTATCTATAAGCCCTTGATCCAACCCGAGTGCTTTCACTTCACCCAGCAAATGCGCCAATAAACCCTTAGTTCGACCCGAGTGTCTCACTCCACCCAACTAAGGCACCCATAAGCCCTTAGTCCGCCTCGAGCGCTTTCACTCTGCCTAACCAAGGCACCCATAAGTCATTGGATCGACCTAAGTGCTTTCACTTCGCCTAACCAAGACACTCATAAGCACTTGGTCTGGCTTGAGTGCTTCACTCTGCCCAACCAAGGCACCCATAAGCCCTTGGTCTAACCCAGATGCTTTAACTCCACCCAGCTAAGACACTCATAAGCTCTTGGTCTGACTCGAGTGTCTCACTTCGCTTGGCCAAGGCACCCATAATCCCTTATTCATGTTCGAGCACTTTCACTCCGCTAAGCCAAGGAACCCATATGCCCTTGATCCGAACTGAGTGCCTCACTCCGGCCAGCCATGACACCCATAAACCTTTGGTATAGTCTGAGTGCTTTCACTCCACCCCTGAGTTTGTGTCAGCTCGAGCATTTGATTTCCATTCATAATTAGATGTAGAAGCGACTAAGTGGTAAGGGGAAGGCAAGTATGCGATGTTAGTATACATTGTCAGTTAAGATGGTTAAAGTATGCAAAATGATATTTTTACATTAAAAGGGAAAATATTATAAGGATCTTGGAAATATAAAAATTACATTAGCCATAAATCAAAAAGGAGGGTGGGGGGAGGGTAGTCAAGTAGGAATGCCGATCAATCAAGGAAGTTGGCATCCATCTTGGATGGAGGGTAGCCTTGGACAAAAAAGTATTTGATATCTCTTTCAAATCCCATCTAGAATAAAGAGGCTGCCTTTGGACCCAATCGATCAATAAGTTTCTTCTCCCGAGCCTTCCACCGATCTCCTTCAGAAGCATGACACTCTGCCAGGGCAGCAACAATAGCTACCTGTCCTCGAGAAGCTACCCTTAGGCCTTTGCCCAAGACCTATGTTAGGGCAATCTCTTGCCGTAATATGGTTTTGATGGTGTGGCAAAGGGTTTAAGTTAGTTTGATGTGTTGATTTGATATGTGCGTTGAAGTCGTGCAGGACTTAGTAATTCGCACATAGAGCCATGGCAAGTTTCACATCTCATGACTCATGCCTTGAGTCGGTGAAGGATAGCTTTGCGGAAGCCGTGCGCTTGGAGCATCCGAGGGACCGCCGGACGAGGAGCTTGGAGTGAAGCCGGAGGAAGTAGACTTCGAGGCAAGAGACGCGAAGGAGCATTGCAGAGTCGTGCGCTTGATACTGCCGAGGGACGTGGCCACGAACGAAGAGAACTTCGAAGGCGAGGGACTCCGAGGGATGAGAGTGAGCGATTGTAACCCAGGAAGGGTAGCTCTTAGGTGAAACTTGGTCATTTGGCCAAGTGTCGGATGAGTTTTCCCGACACCAGTCGACTGCCATGTCACGGCAATCGACTGCTCTGAGTCGATGGTTCGATCGACTGGTCTAATGTGGCTGAATCAAGTTGATCAGTCGACTGCCAGCATGGGCGATCGGTGATGGTTTGATCGATCGCAAGGGGCGGCGGTCGATGTCACGTGCAGCGGGCCGCGAGAATGGAGTCGACCTCGTTGAGGACTCGACCGTTGACATCGATCGATGGGTGCCATCGATCGGTGATGCGATGCTGGATAGTATCCAACGTGGAAAGCGGCCGTTATTGGGCAACGACTACAGCACCAGTCGACTGATGGGTGCCATCAGTCAACAGATCCTGTGTCAACGGGAAGAAACCCTCTTCCTCTATAAAAAGGAAGGGGATGAGGCTTTGGGGGAAAAAAAATGCTTATGCTCCAAATTGCTCCCAAAGTGCTCTAAGTGTTCTTCCACTCTTCTTACTAGTTTTATCTCCATTCTATTGTAAGAAGAGAGATTGTAAAGAGGTTACCTCCACCTAGCTTTGTGCAAAGAAGAGATCTAGTGGATAGATTGCGGAGTGATTCACCGTGGACGAATCGGACCGTGGATTAGCGGCGTAGCCGTGAACCACGTTACATCTCGGTGTTTGTATTGTCTTTGTTTTATTTCTATTTGCTTGTCTTAGTTTATTGCTTCCGCTTGCGCTAACATTTTGTAGACGAGTGAATTACGACATCAAACGAAAAGGGCTATTCACCCCCCTCTAGCCGGCCATTCGTACCGATTTGATCCCCAACAAGTGGTATCAGAGCCAAGTTGTTTGTCGAGGACTAATCGCCGCAACAAACACTTCATCTAAAGATGGCCGGCTCAAACATCCACCCACCGAAGTTCGACGGCGAATTCTCTTGGTGGAAGAAGCGAATGGAGGTATTCTTCGAAACCGACTTTGAAATTCTATTAATAATGGAAAACGGTTTCGAGTTGCCTAGGAACGAGGATGGGGAGCCATTGGAGAAATTGAGGTGGAGCAAAAGGCAAAGAGAAGAATACTTGGCAAATTCAAAGGCCAAGCACCACCTATACAATGTCCTCCCCCAACAAGAAGTCAATAGGATAGGGGAATGTTCTAGTGCTAAGGAGATGTGGGAGAAGCTAGTGGAGCTTCATGAAGGTACCTCGGAGGCTAAGCTAGCAAGAATAGACCTCCTCCGCTCCCAACTCTCAAACATCAAATTAGAAAAGGGAGAAAAGGTAACTTCCCTACATTCTAGATTTAAAGAAATATTAATTGGGCTAACAAGTGTATGTGAGAAGCTATCAAACCGGGATATGGTAATGAAGGCCATAGATGCTTTTCCCCGGTCCTCAAAATGGAGCTCCATGGTGGACTCATTTTATATCTCCAAGAACTTAGAAGTAAGTACCTTGGAGGAATTTTTCTCAACAATGGAACTTCATGAGACAAGGCTTGAAGGTATACAAGAAGAGCCTAGAGTCCAAAATTCAAGGGGAGTAGCCTTGTTGGCAAATAAGGGGAAGAAGAAGATGGAAATCCCCTCCTCCTCCGATGATGAAGCCTCTACCTCCTCCATGGATAGCACGGAAGAAGCCTACATGGTAAGGAAGGTAAGGCGTGCATTTAAGAATCTTAGATTTGATAAATCTCATGATAGGAATAGAAGACCAAGGGGGAAGGTCATATGCTATAATTGCCAAGGAGAGGGGCACATAAGGGACAATTGTCCCCTCCTAAACAAGAGCAAGGAAGAGAAGAAAAAGAAGGAAGAAAAGAAGAAGAAGAAGGGAAGCAAGAGAAAGGAAGAAGAAAAGAAGGCAAAAGGAAAAGGGAAGGCCATGACACTCAAAGCAAAGACATGGGATGACGTTGTTTCATCCTCCTCATCCGAAGAAGAAGAGCATGTCTACTCCAACCTAGCACTAATGGCTCTTCATGACTCGGATTGCTCCTCCTCCACCGAAAATGAAGAATCAAGCTCAAGTGGAGAGAGCTCAAATGAAGGGGGAGCTTCTACATCCGAAGAAGAAGAAGAAGACACGGAAACTATGGTAACCAATGCTTCTCCTAAGAAAATAGTTTCCATAATCTCTAGTTTAACTAAGGACTTATTTGGCATGAAAAAGAAAAATAAGAGCATGCTAGATAAAATTAAGGATTTAGAAAATAAGCTAGAAAATGCATGCTTAAATGATAATGTTTCTTCTTGCCATGATGATGCATGTTCACATGACTATATTCCTTTGAATGTTAATGATGCATGCATAGAGGAAAATAGGGCTTTAAGGGAAAAGGTAGACTATTTAAATAAAGCCCTAGAGAAATTCACTATTGGCTCCAACACCTTGAACATGATCATAGGGAGCCAAATGGCAAACTTTAACAAAAAGGGCCTAGGATACAAAGAAAAGAAAAATGAAAAGGCCTACAAATGCCTCATAGCTAGGGGACAAGATAAGAAAAAGGTAATAGCTAGAAAATGGATCCCCAAGGAATACTTAGTGAACCCAATAGGAAAGAACTTATTTTGGGTTCCAAAATCCATCCTTAAGGGTTAGAATAACCTTAGGGTAGTCAACCATATGGAATTAACCTATATCATATTTTGGTTGACTTAGGATGACGGGACAACATTTTTTTTAGATAGTGTTGGGTGATGATAACGTACCCATAAATAGATAATAATGCTTAAATCATGATGATTGATGTAATTCCTATGTATATTTGCAATCATGATTTATGTTTTTGAAATTTGGCACGTTATCATGAGAAATAGGTTTGAATCATGCTTTAGGTGATACTTTGGTTATTATTATCATATAATACCTAATGCATGATTATTAGTTGATGAAAACATGTATTTTATGATCATAATGTAGAATTCATATATGCCCTTATGATCATGTTAATTGTTAGGTTGATACTTAACCATGATAAGAATTGCATGAATATATTGGTTAAGTATATACAAATACCCCCTAGGATGCATCTCACACTCACTATAGGCTAACTTGATTGCAAACTTAGCATGGGTGAGATGTTAGGATGATACAAATGTCCACTAATGCCTATGGCATTTAGATGGTAATTTAAAGTATCAAAATAGCAATAATAGACCAATCATGGGGAAGACTTATGTTTAATTCATAGACATATTGCCCAAAGATCATGGTTGGATATTTCATATGTTTTCAAAACAATTTCTTAATCTAAAATACATGTATTCATGTTTTGAAATAATTGGATGCAAGACTAGGTGTTAAAATGGATACTCTTATGATCAAAAATCTAGTAGTTTTTAAAGCTTTTGAATTTTTGGCAAATACGTGAAAATATAATAATTTTTCATGAAAACATATTTTTCACTGATAGATATACTTAAAAGAAATGTGTTCCCCAAATTTCATGATTTTTTTGAATTTTTTGGAATTTTTAATGTATTTCTGAAATTCGGTCTGAAAATCAGAAAATCCCGAAATCCACGTACAATCGACCGTATCCGAACGATCAACTCGATGATTTGAATATCGAAGGCTGAACTCCGATTTTAAATTCAACTTGTGGTATTTTCTTTCTCTTAGACTTGATGTCATGTGTTTTTAACTTAGTGTTAATCTTTTTGATGGTGTCAAAGGGGGAGAAATAATTATGTTTAAGTTAATTATTTTAGGGGGAGAAATATATGATAGGGGGAGAAAATTTGCATAGAGAGTTTCATGGATTAAGGGGGAGTTGCATGTTGCTATATCATGATTATGTTTACATGCTTTCTTTCCTTTAAAATTTATATCAAATGTTTTTACCTAACTTAAACGGATTGCCACACATCAAAAAGGGGGAGATTGTTAGGGCAATCTCTTGCCGTAATATGGTTTTGATGGTGTGGCAAAGAGTTTAAGTTAGTTTGATGTGTTGATTTGATATGTGCGTTGAAGTCGTGCAGGACTTAGTAATTCGCAAATGGAGTCATGACAAGTTTCACATCTCATGACTCGTGCCTTGAGTCGGTGAAGGATAGCTTTGCGGAAGCCGTGCGCTTGGAGCATCCGAGGGACCGCCGGACGAGGAGCTTGGAGTGAAGCCGGAGGAAGTAGACTTCGAGGCAAGAGACGCGAAGGAGCATTGCAGAGTCGTGCGGCGATCTTTGCAGGGACGTGGCCGCGAACGAAGAGAACTTCGAAGGCGAGGGACTCCGAGGGATGAGAGTGAGCGATTGTAACCCGGGAAGGGTAGCTCTTAGGTGAAACTTGGCCATTTGGCCAAGTGTCGGATGAGTTTTCCCGACACCAGTCGACTGCCATGTCACGGCAGTCGACTGCTCTGAGTCGATGGTTCGATCGACTGGTCTAATGTGGCTGAATCAAGTTGATCACCGATCAGATGGGCGGTCGATTGATGGCTTGATCACCGATCGCTATGGTGACGGCGATCGATGTCACTGTGCATGGGCACAGAATGGAGTCGACCTCGTTGAGGACTCGACTGGTTGACATCGATCGGATCGATGGGTGCCATCGATCGATGATGCGATCGCTGGATAGTATCCAACGTGGAAAGCGACCGTTATTGGGCAACGGCTACAACACCAGTCGACTGATCCTGTGTCAACGGGAAGAAACCCTCTTCCTCTATAAAAAGGAAGGGGATGAGGCTTTGGGGGAAAAAATGTTTATGCTCCAAATTGCTCCCAAAGTGCTCTAAGTGTTCTTCCACTCTTCTTACTAGTTTTATCTCCATTCTATTGTAAGAAGAGAGATTGTAAAGAGGTTACCTCCACCTAGCTTTGTGCAAAGGAGAGATCTAGTGGATAGATTGTGGAGTGATTCACCGTGGACGAATCGGACCGTGGATTAGCGGCGTAGCCGTGAACCACGTTACATCTCGGTGTTTGTATTGTCTTTGTTTTATTTCTATTTGCTTTTCTTAGTTTATTGCTTCCGCTTGCGCTAACGTTTTGTAGACGAGTGAATTACGACATCAAACGAAAAGGGCTATTCACCCCCCTCTAGCCGACCATTCGTACCGATTCGATCCCCAACAACCTAGATATTGTCTGCGTAGGAACTTTCTTGGGCTCGAAGTTGAATGGTTAAGTCAACATCTTCCTTGGATACTGTAGAGGATATTAAGTGGAACTCAGTTATGTGGGTGGTGGTGGGTCTCAGTGCATAAATGAGCAAGAAGACTTGCTCATTCCAAGACTTTGGATAGGGCTCAATCCCTCTCCTTTATATCATGGAGCCTTCGCCCGGTCTCCATAGCCGCCTTATCCCTTAGCTGGTTCATATCCAGCTGAGTCTTTTTTTGCCCGGTCATTGTCTCTTGAAGTTGGGCATGATAGATGGTTAATTCAGTCGCTAGAGAGTCATCCCAATGGCAGGCCTCATCTTGGTTCTCTAGCAGAGTCAAGGCCTTCTTCTGTAGAGCTTCACAATTCTCCTTTAAGGCTTGCTTAGTCGTGACCTACTCAATTTCGCATTGGGAAGGCCAAGAGAGCTACCGAGTCACCTGACTCAATTGGACATACAAGGCAATGTTTCGGGCTATCATCTTATTTTAGTAGACCGCTGGATGGTGAATCAACTCATCATAGCTGACATTGGCCTGCATAAAATAGGAGTTGTTAGTAGTCGGTCAAGATAATGGAAAGGAGAAACAATTTAAATACTTACCAAGTTTAAGCCATGGTGCATGCATTTGAGAGTCGGTTGAAGCTCAACCTTACTCAAGAGTCGCAACTCCTTGAGTGAATGGATTTGGAGGGAGCAAAATGAGGCACTCGAGGGGCATAGCAGGGAGGGAAAACTCCTGCAAGCTCGAGACATTGAGAAGGATTGGAGGGTGAAGGTTGAAGGTTGAGAGGTGGTGGAAGGTGGTATGATAGGTGAGTAGGGGAGAATAGATGGATGAGGGGAGGGGAGCTTAGGTGTAGATTTTCAATTTTTTGAGAGTGTTGGGTAGGAGCGACCACCCGGGAGGGAGAGGCACTAGTCGAGCAATGACTTGAGGCTTCGTCTCAAAAGAAGAGGAAGTAGTCTAGTAAGGGGAGGGAGCAAAAGTTCCCACCTCACACGACTTACTTTTCTTGGACTTTTGAAGGATACTAATCATTGTTACATGCATGATGTCGTCTGCAAAAAAGAAACCTGTATAAGTATTTTCCCTTAATAAGCTCGGGTGCAAAAAAAAAAAGTGGAGAGTAAGCTACCTATTGGGGTCGGGTTGGCTATAGTGAAGGGAGACAACTAAAAATAAGCGAGTAGACGATTGTCCAAGAGGATATGAATACTGTAATGGTGGTCCCGAAGGGTATGTAGAGTGGAAGTAAAGGGGAAACTGGAACGATATTTCTTGAGATCAGGGAGCTCAAGTAGTACAATGTGACACACCTCTGAATAAAGTAGAGTAGTGGGTAGTCCAACGAAAAAGTACATACTTTTATAGCCTTTATGAGATGAAGTCATATCCTTCAAAAATTAACATTCAAAACACCCTATAAAGTAAAAAACTCCCGACTCTCCCATTTTTAATTGGAAGAAGCGGTGAAATATTATAGGGGAAAGGAAAAATTATAAGTGACGAAAAACTTTAACCACCCCGACCAAATGTGAAAGGAATTCAAGGAAACTTGGTTTAGGGGTATCTGATAAAAAAATAAGTTGCGGAGATAAATTGAAGAGATGGATAAACGAAAGTCATCTTCAAGTTGGCCTATAAAAAAAATAAGTGCTACTGAGAGGAGGACAGTGAAGGTGATCGATAGACTTAGGAAAAAAGAGAGGGATGACTTTTAGGACGTACTCGTCACTATGCTTACGGAAGGGATGTGAAAGAATTAATCGAGAAGAGAGCATGCATCTCAAACCAAGTTGTCTGGTTGGTTCGGAGGATGCTTTAAAGGAAGAAGCCATGGAGAAGAAGGAAGGTGTTACTTACTTGGTAAGGAAGAAGAAGAGGATCACTAGAGAGGGAGATGAAATGAAAAATTGGAGGGGTGTGACGGTTGGAGCTGAAGGGGCGTGACGGTTGGAGGCATCCATTATCTCAAAAAGGGCATGCAATAATGCTTGAGGATCTATAAATGAATAGTTGAGTGAATAGCGGCAAGTATGTATTCTGTGATTTTCTCAAAGTTCAGTGTGCATCCATTCTTTCTTCTTCTTCTATCTGACTTGAGCAACATAGGGGCATTGTCGAAGCATCGATGCCCTCTGACTTATGCTATCTTGGATAGAATTTTGTTGTAGCTAAGCGAACATGCTCTCTCGAGAGGACTCAATAAAACGGGATTAAAAGCTGATCAAATCAAATACTTTTAGCTAAAACTATTATGCTTTATTTTTCTATTGAAATCTTAAATTTAAAATAGATAGACACACTATAGGAGAGTACTAATCTATCATATTTTCAAAGTGATCGAATAATTAAAAAAAATCGTATATTAATTTTAGTCAATGATGCGGTAAGAATCTACTGTCTTATTTAAAGTTGTTGATGGAGTTCTTGAGATGGTTGACGATATTTTTTTCGATGATGTGGTGAGATTTGCATAGGTTAATGTGCATCAAAGAGTATGCCAGGAGTTGTCCGACGAGATCTTTCTGATGTTTAAACAAGATCGGTATCCTAATCAAAGAAAGTGAAAGAAGAAGAGGACTTGAAATGAAAGTTTTTCACTATCTTTAACTTTTCTATTTATAGAGGCATACCTCAAACTCTAATAGATTATTGGGGTTGGATTTGGTGAATTGCAGATGGTATGGAGATACTGTTCCAATATACTTCACCAATATTGGATTGGCCTAGACTTGTATCATATGAACTAGATCTGTTAGGTTAGAAGGAGAATTTATCTTCTAATATCAATACATTTTGATGACCTGATCTCGTGTTTACAATATCAATCAAAATTGCTAGACAGTCAATTGTCACTTCAAATTTTGAGTTATACAGCAATTAGTACTTTCTCATCCATTTATAGAGTGATCAAACATCTCAAAAATATGATCATATTATTATTTTGAACAAAATTGTTAAATAGTGAGTTTTTTCCTCAAATTTTAAATCTAAATAGATACAAATGCTATAAATGGTTGTTGAAGATTATTAATACTTATCACAGTTACAAAATGATTCAACAGGCAACGTCTAACAATTTTATCACAATTGATACGTGGTTATTTTCTTTACAAATATTTTATATTAATTGTAGATAGTTTTTGTAATTGCCCACGCACTGCACGTAATTCAATGCATGTTCAAAGACATTGCACGTTGAAGTGCACGTCTTCAAAATGCCTCACACCCTATATAAGGGGTGGCATCGAAGTGAGAAAAAAAATGCAAAGGTCGAGCAAGATCGTCGTCAGGTTGTCGAAGTGCCATTGTGTTGTGCATGTACACGAAGACAAAGAAATCCGAGAACATCCAAATCATTTGGATTTAGTTTGTGGAAGAGTAAGAATGATTCAAGTACGTGATCGTTCTTCAGACGACAAGCTTCAGATCAAAAAATCTCTCCTAGAAGCAAATCATCTTCGGAAAGATTTGTAGGGGATCGATGGTGGCTGGCTAGAGGGGGTGAATAGTCCTCTTTCGTCATATGAGCGGAAGTCGTTCTTAATTGTCTACAAGTAACGTTAGCGCAAGAGGAAATATAAAACAAACAAAAATAAACAATGCTAACAAACAAGATATAACATGGTTCACAGCCTCGCCGCTAATCCATGGTCTGATTCGTCCCCGGTGAATCACTCCGTAATCAATCCACTATTGGTCTCTCCCTTTAGCCCAAGCAGGATGGAGGTAAACCTTTACAACAAGAGATCACTCCTTTTACAATAAATATGAAAGAAAACTAGAAGGAGTTTGAGCTTTGTGGGGCACTTAGTAGAATGTTTTGAGCATGAAGATTAACCATCTACAAGCCCCCACCCTCTCTTTTTATAGAGAGGAAGCAATTCTTCCCGTTGGCCACTATCAGTCGACTGATGCCTTCATCAGTCGACTGATGTCGACTCCAACGACTTCTGACTAGGTCGGATTCGCGGGATCTGTGACCGATTCTCCAACAGTCATATGATCAGTCGACTTCCAGTCGAGTGATCCGCGAGCTCGACTATGTTGGTGCAATCGGCCCAGGTCACGATTGACCAGGACTCGAGCTTGACTCGAGATATGTTTTGATGTTCGACAAAAATATATGACAATGTGATTGTCATGGGAAAGTCTAAGTCTTGGGTACTTAGCATGGAAAGTCCAAGTGGAACACTTGGCATTTGGGAAAGTCCAACATGAGTTGGCAAGAAAAGTCCAAGCATGGGTCTTGACATGGAAAGTCCAAGCATGAGTCTTGACATGGAAAATCCAAGCATGGGTCTTGACATGGAAAGTCCATTATGGGTTGGCAAGGGAAAGTCCAAGCTTGAGTCTTGGCATTTGAGAAGTCCAAGGGGTTGATTTTGGCGGCGTAAAGTCCAAGCGGGAGTCTTGGCAACATAAGTCCAATTGTTAGCGACGTAAAGTCCAAGCGGAGTCTTGGCGGCGTAAGTCCAATATGTCTTGGCGGTGTAGACAACGTTAGCATGACATAGCTGATGGAAGCACCTGAAGGCTAGCGCAATGGATGAACAAGTCATGGATGACTTGGAGGGATCCGAGAGACGTGAGACTGATGGAGGTGGCTAGAAAGCTTAGGTCTAAGCTAAGGGTGGTCTAGCAAGTATGGGGGAACCATACTTGGGCTAAAACCTCATGTTTGAGGTGTGTCAGTCGACTGGTGTCATATGACAGTCGACTGGTTAGAGTCAACTAGGGTTTGATCATGGAAAGTGTGATCATTGCGGGCAGCGATCATTTGAATAACGATCGGTGATCTTGTGATCAGTCGACTGATGCTCGAGTTTTGGGGCACAGAATGGAGTCTCACTCGATCGCTGCGGTCAGCAGTCGAGTGATGGCTTGATCAGTCGACTGATGGTCATGATCAGTCGACTGATATCCTAGCCGTTGGATTTTTCCAGCGTGGATTACACCGTTGTCTCGCAACAACAGTGTCATCAGTCGACTGATGGTCCCGAGCAGTCGACTGATCGGCAATTTCCAGCACAGGTTGAAGCTTTAAATGGAGCTCGTGAAGGAGGAAAATGCCAAGGTTCTTTGAGGTGTTTTGGGGCGAGTTGCTACTGCAATTCAGGGTCTCCAACTGCTACTCGATCAACCTAGCAAGCAAGTATTCAAAAGCTCGATGTAAAGTTTTCTTTACTTGCATTTTAGTGTAGTTTCTTGTATTCTTATTGTATTACTTTTGTAATCTGTTGTAAGAGGTTTCTCCACCTCCGGATTGTTCTGAAAAGGAGTTATTTGTGATTAGTGAGTGTGTGTGCATCACTAGAGCTCTTTAGAGCTCGATCCGTGGAGTATGAACCATTCGGTTCCAAACCACATTATATGCTTGTGTTCGTGTGATTGTCTATTTCGTTATTGTTATTATTATCTATATTTCGTTGCGCTAACGAAAATTATAGACGAACACGCGAATGTATTCCATCGAACGAGCACGACGCTATTCACCCCCCCCTCTAGTATTCCAACGATCCCCTACAAGTGGTATCAGAGCGAGGCCGCTCTTGAAGTTTAACAACTAAGGGAGCACGCTAGAGGGTGAAGATGGAAGTTCAAGAACAACTAGGATGGGATATCAACACCCCTATCCCATATACCTTCTATGGACAAGAAGGGTTTAGACAATGGAAGGCAAGAATTGAGGACTTCCTGATGATGAGGGACTTCGAAGAATGGTCCATTTTGATGGATGGATTTGAGTATCCAAGAGGACCAAAAGGTGGATTTCTCAAGAAGAAGAGCAAGTCCAAGCCTTTGAGAAAAATAATAAGGTAATAAAATTTTTGATTGATTTAATACCTAACAATATCTTGTGTATGTTAGGTAATTATATAGATGCCAAGGAGCTATGGAGCCAAGTGGCAAAGCTCCATGAAAGTCCATCACCGGTCCAAGAGGAAGGGACCGAAGAGGCAAGCACATTATCCTCACAAGAAAGTGAGGACTTGGAGGTTGAGAGACCATCAACATCCAAGGAGGAAGAAGAAGTAGAATTGGAGGAGACCTGCACCTCTAAGATTGAGGGGGAGGAGATTAGATCACCGGAGCAACACCAAGAAGAAGCTTCGACATCCGGTCAAGATGAAGAAGCTCAAAATCCGATTTCGGCACCTACCACCAACCTAGGTAACTCAAGCAATTTGGTTTTAAATAAAAAACATATAATTTGCTTTGAGTGTAGGAAAAGTGGGCATTATAAGAACAAATGCCCAAAAAGAGTAAGGAAAGCTCCTCCGACGCCGAAAAGTCAACCAAAGGTCAAGGATGCCAGTGCCCAAAGTCAAAAGAGCAAGTAGCATGTCATATGTTTCAAGTGCAATTCAAAAGGGCATTACCGGAGTCAATGCCCAAAGGGGGAAAAGAAGGGGCAAAGGGGAGCATCACAAGTAGGGGAAGCCACTAAGGCAAACCCTAAGGTATATCATTTCAATAATGCTCATTTTTCTAGTGTTAATGTCAAAAACATGCTAGAAATAACTTAAGTAATCTTGCGATTATTCATGAAAAGTATGCTAGGAATAACAAATATTTTTGTTTAAAAGCTAAGAATGTCAACCTTAGAAATAAGGAGAAATTTGGGACTAATGTCCCTAAAAATATATTATCTAAGGAAAAACCTAGATCAAATAATTCTAGACAAATTCTACCTAGGGAGACCATTAAAAAGGTACAAGAGCATTTATGTCTTAATCTCAAATGGATTAGGCATATGCATAGAAAGGACAATGTCTAAAGACCAAATCAAAATTCAAAAATTGGGCAATTAGAATTAGAAAATCAAGCCTTGAGGTCAAGGCTTGAGAAATTAGAAAAGACCCTCAAGAAGATGCAAAATCAATTTCAAGGGTCAAATGGTCAAAGTCAAGGGTCTGGATCTCAAAGTCAACACCTAGGACCTAAGAAACAAAAGTCAACCAAGGGCAAGAAAGGTTTGGGTCACCAACCTAAGCCTAAGGTGGCTTATCATAGTGTTCCATTTGATTATGGAACACAAACTATGTCTAAGAAGACCAAGGTCAATAGGGAAGTCATCTCTAGAGTTGGCCAAGGTTTGTGCCTAGTGGCTAGGGTTTCAAGGAAACCTAGGGTGGCCACTAAGAAGGTTATTAGGGAGGAAATCCCTAAGGTTAACTTAGGCAAGACCAAAATGACCAAGGCTACCAAGCCTAGAAGGGTCATTATAAAGGTATCTAGGGAGGTTATCCCTAAGGAATACCTAATTAACCCTAGGAGCTCAAATAGGTTTTGGGTTCCTAAGAACGTGATTGATTCACGCTAGATGGGTTTAGGGTGTGCCAACCTTGATTGAATGGGTAGTTAACTCAACCATGATAAAGGTGACACTTTAGGTAATTTTCAAGGTTATGGGTACCTTGGAAATAATGTTGATATTATGATCCTAAAAGATTTTAGGATGTGCCAATATATTTTTGGAATTATGAAAAATCAATTAAATTGGCACAATTTAGGTTTAGAGGTTAGTGTGTCATTTTGGATTTTTGACACACTTGGGAGATTAGTAGTAATATGACAAAATAAATCTAATTATAATAAATGACAACTAATATTAAAATTTAGGTATTATTATACCTATACATTTTATATGTCATGCTTTGATTGTCATATAACATGTCATGACATCATATCTATTTTTTAATCATTTATATGTCCTGATCATGTTTAGGATTAAGGATTAAATGTCATGTATTTTTAGATTTAATCATATGCCATGACATCATGATCATTGGTCATGCTTAATTATTGCTATCATTATGCCATGATCATTTCATGCATTTAAATTGATTAAAATTGATTTAAGGACTTTGGCATGACTTGGAGTCCCATTTATAAGGGAATCAAGTAGGGTTGCCTTAGAAAAATGCATGAAACCCTAGATTAGGGAGAACAAAACTCACATCTCATATTACATTGACATGTATGTGTATTTATACACCCTAGATACATGTGAGATGCTAGGATATGAGTTAAGTTCAAGATGCATAGTTTTTGCATCTAGATGAACCAAAACTCATCTTATATGATTTGTGGATCATTGGGAAAGCTTATGTACAAGTCATGTACATTGAGCCCAAGGAACATGATCTAATATAGGTTTTCAAAAATATTTTAAAATCAATTTAGAAAACCTTGGTGAAGTCTATTTTTTGATAGCAATCACCATTGATAAAGTTGATACAAAGTGAGCCAAAACTTAGAAGTTTTTCTTCACTTTTGAATTTTGTATCAATTTTGATATTTTATGGGTAAAATATATTTTCTATCATTTTTCACCCATTGTATTGACTATAAGTAATATACATATGAATTTTCATGATTTTTCGATATACGTAGAATTACTTATGATTTTCCGAATTTCGTTTCTGATAACTGAAAATCTGATATTTGATTATCGGATCATTGCTCTGGTGGTAGTCGTGATGAAGCGATCGGTAGTAGCTGAGAGAGTCGGCTGCCAATGTTGATCTCGGGAAAACAAGATTTGTTTAGCCCGTGTTCAGCTACGGCTAAGGTCCCTAACCACTTCCAACCCTAGGATATACTTTGGGAAGCATTATAAAGGGTGAAAATCCATTGGATATGGATTAGGAGAGGTGTTAGGATAATGTATCAAATTTAAGGTGTGGAGAGTTCGTGTTTGAACTTTAAACCTTATTTTTGATGGTTTAGAGTTCCTATTGGCTTAGGGACTTTCCAAGGACATTGTTGGTGCAATTGTCAAGGGAGAGTAAGCTTTTAGGGGGAGGTATCCATCATGGGATGATAAATGTGTTTTTCTCTTCTTGAAGGGGAGAAGTTATGGGGAGAATGTCATCAATTGGAAAAATTGATGGGATTTTGAGATACCCAATTTGGAAATTGGGAGAGTGTATAGGATTGCCTCTCTTGAGTGATATGGGACTTATCACTAGGAAGATGGTAGACATCCTAGGTATCTTTGGACCAAGGGGGAGATTGTAAGATCTCATTGGGACATGAGACATTGACCTCCTTGGAGAAAACCTTTTTGATGTTAGTCAAAAAGGGAGAGAATTTATTGGAAGAATAACATCAATTGAAAAATTGATGGGGATGATTGGTTTGAGTTAGATGGTGTAACTCAATGGTTTGTTTGGTTTTTGTCATGGTTTAACTCAATGGTTTGTTTGGTTTTTGTCAAACATCAAAAAGGGGGAGATTGTTGGTGCAATCGACCCAGGTCACGATTGACCAGGACTCGAGCTTGACTCGAGATATGTTTTGATGTTCGACAAAATTATTAACAATGTAATTGTCATGGGAAAGTCCAAGTCTTGGGTACTTGGCATGGAAAGTCCAAGTGGGACACTTGGCATTTGGGAAAGTCCAACATGGGTTGACAAGGAAAGTCCAAGCATGGGTCTTGGCATGGAAAGTCCAAGCATGGGTCTTGGCATGGAAATTCCAACATGGGTTGGCAAGGGAAAGTCCAAGCTTGAGTCTTGGCATTTGAGAAGTCCAATGGGTTGATTTTGGTGGCGTAAAGTCCAAGCGGGAGTCTTGACAGCATAAGTCCAATGGTTGGCAGCATAAAGTCCAAGCGGAGTCTTGGCGGCGTAAGTTCAATGTGCCTTGGCGATGTAGACACCGTTAGCATGACATAGTCGATGGAAGCACCTGAAGGCTAGCGCAATGGATGAACAAGTCATGGATGACTTGGAGAGATCCGAGAGACTGATGGAGGTGGCTAGAAGGCTTAGGTCTAAGCTAAGGGTGGTCTAGCAAGTATGAGGGAACCATACTTGGGCTAAAACCTCATGTTTGAGGTGTGCCAGTCGACTGGTGTCATATGACAGTTGACTGGTGAGAGTCAACTAGGGTTTGATTGCGGGAAGTGTCTCGTGATGATCGCCGGAGGTGGGCGATCATTGATCGAGCAAATGATCGATCTTGTGATCACCGATCGTGATGCCTCGAGTTTTGAGGCAGAATGGAGTCTCACTCGGCCGTGCGGTCGTGATGAAAGTGATGTCGATCACCGGTGATGGTCGCGATCACCGGTCGATGTCCTAGCCGTTGGATTTTTGGATTACACCGTTGTCTCACTAGGTTGAAGCTTTAAATGGAGTTCATGAAGGAGAAAAATGTCAAGGTTCTTTGAGGTGTTTTGGGGCGAGTTGCTGCTGCAATTCAGTGTCTCCAAGTGCTACTCGATCAACCTAGCAAGCAAGCATTCAAAAACTCGGTGTAAAGTTTTCTTTACTTGCATTTTAGTGTAGTTGCTTGTATTCTTATTGTATTACTTTTGTAATTTGTTGTAAGAGGTTTCTCCACCTCCGGATTGTTCTAAGAAGGAGTTATTTATGGTTAGTGAGTGCGTGTACATCACTAGAGCTCTTTAGAGCTCGATCCGTGGAGTATGAACCATTCGGTTCCGAACCACGTTATATGCTTGTGTTCGTGTGATTGTTTATTTCGTTATTATTATTATTATCTATATTTCACTGCGCTAACGAAAATTGTAGACGAACACGCGAACGTATTCCATCGAACGAGCACGACGCTATTCACCCCCCCTCTAGCATTCCAACGATCCCCTACAGACTAGCTTCTGTGCCCGTGCACAGTGCTATCAGTCGACTGCTTCCCTTAAGCAGTCGACTGATGTCGACTTGATCCAACATCTAACACCAGTCGATTTGTCGATCGACTTGTAGCAGTCGACTGCCATGACATGGCAGTTGACTAGTGCCGGGTAAAACTCAATCCTTACATCCGTTTGAGCTTTCGGCGGTCGGGTAAACCTCAACCCTTGCGGTCGAGCCTCCGACACTCAATCATTCGGCCAAGTTTATCTAATGAGCTACTTACAATTCACTCATTCTCTCATCTCACTTGAAGTCCCTCGTTGAAGCTCTCTTTGTTCGCGGCCACGTCCCTCGGCAGCATCAGGCGCACGACTCTGCAATGCTCATTCGCGTCTCTTGCCCTCGAAGTCTGCTTCCTTGGCTTCACTTCAAGTCATCTCGTCCGGCTGTCCCTCGGATGCCCCAAGCGCACGGCTTCCGCAAAGTTATCCTTCACCGACTCAAGGACCGAGGTTGTGAGTGGTGACACTTGCCTAAGCTCCATGTGTGAATTACTAAGTCCTGCAAGATTCCAACGCACATATCAAATCCAATCACCCTAACTTAAATCCTTTGCCACACACATCAAAACCATAACACATGGGTTGATTGCCCTAACAATCTCCCCCTTTTTGATGTATGGCAATTCGTTTAAGTTAGGTAAACATTTGATAAAAATATTAAGGTAAGAAAGCGTGTAAACAAACATGATTATCAACTCTTCCCCTTAATACATGAAACTCCCCCTAAATACAATTCTCCCCCTTTACTTAAATATACATATTTCTCCCCCTTTGACACCATCAAAAAGATTAAACTAAGTTATTCAAACATGGCATCAAGTCTAGGAAATAAAAATCACCAAAACATGCCTTGAAATCTGATAAAAGAAGTTACTGGGCATTTTTTCAGTCGATCAGTCAACTGGTTCAAACTACCAGTCGATTGGCACTCTGATTTCAAGATTTTCTGATTTTCGAGCTGAATTTCAAAAATACATAAAAAATTCTATAAAATTCGAAGAACCATGAAATTTGGGGAACACATTTCTTGTAAGTTATTTTATCAATGAAAAATAGTTTTTCATGAAAAATCATTATATTTTCGGAAATTAGGCAAAATCTCAAAAGTTAGAAAATATCTAAAGTTTGTATCAATTTTAAAGTCTAGTTTTGCCTTGAAGCTTTTCAAAACATGAAAACACAGATTGTAAAGTAAGAAATTATTTTGAAAACATTTGAAATATCCAACCATGATCTTTGGGCAATATGTCTATGAATTAAACATAAGTCTTCCCCATGATTGGTCTATTATTACTATTTTGATACTTTAAATGACCATCTAAATGTCATAGGCATTAGTGGATCATTAGTATCATCCTAACATCTCACCCATGCTATATTTTCAATCAAGGTAGCCTATAGTGAGTGTGAGATGTTCCTAAAGGTATTTGTATATACTTAACCATTAATTTCATGCAATTTTTCACAAGGTTAAGTATCATCCTAACATACCACATGATCATAAAAGCATTATATGCATGGATTTCACATTATGATCATGAACCAAATGTATTAATCAATTTGCAATCATGTATTGGTATAAAATCATGATAAAAAGTCAAATATCACCTAAAGCATGATTTAAACCTTATTGCCCATGATTATATGTCAAATATCAAGATCATAAATCATGATTGCAAACATATATAACAATTACATTATCTATCATGATTTAAGCATTATTATCAATTTATGGGCACATTATCATCACCCAACACTATGCTAAAAATTTATAGGTCATGAGTATCAACATATATAACACTAAGTGTTGAGCATGATTTAAACTATTTATGGGTGCATTATCATCACCCAACACTATTTCAAAAATTTGTCCCGCCATCCTAAGTCAACCAAATAATAAGATATAGGTGAAATCCTTATGGTTGACTATCCTAGGATTTTCCTAACCCTTAAGAATGGATTTAGGAACCCAAAACAAATTCTTTCCTATGGGGTTCACTAAATATTCCTTAGGAATCCATTTTCTAGCTATTACCTTATTTTTGCTTTGACCCCTAGCAATCAAATATTTATAGGCATTTTCATTAGTTTTTCCCTTATATCCTAGGCCTTTCTTATTGAAGCTTTCTCTTTGGCTCCCTATGATCATGTTAAGGGTGTTGGAGCCTATTGTGAATTTTTCTAGGGTCTTGGTCAAATGATCTACCTTTTCTCTTAACATCCTATTTTCCTCAATGCATGCATCATTAACATCAAAAGGCATATAGTCATGTGAGCATGCATCATCATTATTAACATTTAAATATGCTTGTTCTAATTTATTTTCTAGATCCTTAATTTGATCAAGCATGCACTTGTTCTTTTTCTTAGCCCTAAATAAATCCTTAGTAAGGCTAGAAATCATGGAAACTATTTTATTGGGTGAGAGATTCGTTACCATAGTCTCCATGTCTTCTTCTTCGGATGAGGAGGATGATGATGAGCCTCCCCCTTCACTAGAGCTCTCCTCACTTGTGCTTCTTTCTTCTTGCTCGGAAGAGGAGGTGTCTAGGTCATCAAATGTCATTAGTGCCAAACTTGTGACAAAGGCATTTTCTTCCTCTGTTGATGATGATGAGAAGGAAGGGTCATCCCAAGTTCTTGCTTTTAGTGCCTTGGCCTTCCCCTTTTCCTTGGCCTTCTTCTCTTCTTCCTTTTTCTTCTTGCTCCCCTTCTTCTTTTCCTCTTTCTTCTTCCTCTCTTCTTTACTTTTGTTCAAGAGGGGACAATCATCTCTTATATGTCCCTCTTGTTGGCAATTATAGCATATGATCTTCCTCTTGTGCCTTCTCCAATCATAAGATTTGTTAAATTTTAAATTTCTTAAAGCACATCTTACCTTCCTTACCATATAAGCATTTTCATTGCTATTCATGGAGGATGAGGATGATGCTTCATCGGAGGAGGAGGAAGTCTCTATCTTCTTCTTCTTCCCCTTGTTTGCTACTAGGGCTACTCCTCTTGATGGCTTGATACTTGATTCTTCAATTACTCCCTCAAGCCTAGTTTCATGGAGCTCCATGGTTGAAAAGAATTCTTCAAGTGTGCTCACTTCTAAATTCTTCGAGATGTAGAAAGAGTCCACCATTGAGCTCCATCTTGAGGATCGGGGAAAGACATCTATAGCCTTCATTACCATATCCCAGTTGGAGAGTTTTTCTCCTACACTTGTCAAACCGGTTAGAATTTTTTTAAACCTAGAATGTAGAGATTTTACCTTCTCTCCTTTTTCGAGTTTAATGTTGCTTAATTGGGAGCGGAGGACATCTCTCCTTGCTAGTTTGACCTCGGATGTGCCTTCATGAATCTCTATAAGTTTCTCCCACATCTCCTTGGCACTTGCACATTCCCCTATCCGATTCACTTCTTGTTGGGGGAGTACATTGTAGAGATGATGCTTTGCCTTTGAGTTTGCCAAGTACTCTTCCCTTTGCCTCTTACTCCACCTTGATTTCTCCAATGGCTCCCCTTCTTCATCCCTAGGTATTTCGAAACCATTTTTCATTATTAATAGAATTTCGAAATCGGTTTCAAAAAATACCTCAATTCTCTTCTTCCACCAAGAGAATTCTCCTTCAAACTTTGGTGGGTGAATGTTGGAGCTGGCCATCCTTGATTGTACTTGTTGTGGCAGTTAGTCCTCGACAAGCTTTCTTGGCTCTGATACCACTTGTAGGGGATCGATGGTGGCCAACTAGAGGGGAGTGAATAGCCCTCTTTCGTCGTATGAGCGGAAGTCGTTCTTAATTGTCTACAAGTAACGTTAGCGCAAGTGGAAATATAAAACAAAGACAATTAAGAAACAAACAAAAATAAACAATGCTAACAAACAAGATATAACGTGGTTCACAGCCTCGCCGCTAATCCACGGTCCGATTCATCCCCGGTGAATCACTCCACAACCAATCCACTATTGGTTTCTCCCTTTAGCCCAAGCAAGGTGGAGGTAAACCTTTACAACAAGAGAACACTCCTTCTTTTACAATAAATATGAAAGAAATCTAGAAGAAAGAGTTTGAGCTTTGTGGGGCACTTAGTAGAATGTTTTGAGCATGAAGATTAACCATCTACAAGCCCCCACCCTCTCTTTTTATAGAGAGGAAGCAATTCTTCCGATTGGCCACTATCAGTCGATTGATGCCTTCATTAGTCGACTGATGTCGACTCCAACGACTTCTAACCAGGCCAGATTCGCGGAATCCGCGGTCGATTCTCCAACAGTCATATGATCAGTCAACTGATGCTTTCATCAATCGACTGATGTCGGCTTCCAGTCGAGTGATCCGCGAGCTTGACTAGCTTCTGTGCCCGTGCACAGTGCTATCAGTCGACTGCTTCCCTTAAGCAGTCGACTGATGTCGACTTGATCCGACAGCTAACACCAGTCGATTTGTTGATCGACTTGGAGCAGTCGACTGCCATGACATGGCAGTCGACTGGTGCCAGGTAAAACTCAAACTTTACATCCGTTTGAGCTTCTGGCAGTCGGGTAAACCTCAACCCTTGCGGTCGAGCCTCCGACACTCAGTCATTCGGCCAAGTTCACCTAATGAGCTACTTACAATTCACTTATTCTCTCATCTCACTTAAAGTCCCTCGTCGAAGCTCTCTTCGTTCGCGGTCACGTCTCTTGGCAGCATCAGACGCACGACTCTGCAATGCTCCTTCGCGTCTCTTTCCCTCGAAGTATGCTTCCTTGGCTTTGCTTCAAGTCATCTCGTTCGGCGGTCCCTCGGATGCCCCATGCGCACGGCTTCCACAAAGCTATCCTTCATCGACTCAAGGACCGAGGTTGTGAGTGGTGACACTTGCCTATGCTCCATGTGCAAATTACTAAGTCTTGCAAGACTCCAACGCACATATCAAATCCAATCACCCTAACTTAAACTCTTTGCCACACACATCAAAACCATAACACATGGGTTGATTGCCCTAACAAGATTGAGGAACTCTGATGAACTCATTGTAAGTTTCGTATTTATAGTATTATATTTACGGAGCATTTAAATTCATGCAACTCATATAAGATGCAATAATTCCTACAATTGTATCAGAGCAAATGTAGATTTGCATCTGTTTGTATGATTTTAGATCGTAAATTTCATAGTTCATCGCGAAGATGATGAACGGTGATTTGTCGAGCAATTCCTGAGTGAGAAAAGGCTTGCATGAGCATTTTAGGTGCACGGGACGGAGAAGTGCAAATCACTCAGCTTTTCTCTATAGTTTTTCGATTGGGAAATCGCTTGTCGAGCAATTCCAGAGTGGGAAAACATCTGTCGAGCGGCTCCCGAGTGGGAAATCTAATTGCCAAGTGGGACTCAACAAAGGGTTTCCTAGGTTGAGCATTTTGGGTGCTTGGCACTAAGAAAAGAGCACTGTGTGTGCTCAGCAGTTCTATTCGGACTTGGTACTCAAGGATTGAGGTGCTCGGGGCTAGCACATATGGTGCTCGGCCAAATCTTATGGTGGTCGGCTAGTACACATGGTGCTTGGCCAAATCTTATAGTGATTGGCTAGCACATATGGTTCTCAGCCAGATCTTAAGGTGGTCAGGTAGCACATATGGTGCTCGGCTAGCACTCATGATGCTCGGCTAGCACTTATGGCGCTCGGCCAAAGCACAGGGTGGTCAACCAGAGCATAGGGTGGTCGGCCAGAACATTAGGTTCTTGGCCAGAACACATAGGTGCTCGGATAAAGCACATAAGTATTCATACAGAGCACTAGGTGTTCGTACGAAGCATAAGGCGCTCAAGCTATGTGCTTGGTGCTTGAGTTATGTGCTTTGTACTCGGGATAAGTGAGCACAGTGTTGATACTCGGCTGAGTGAGCACAGTGCTTAAAAGTTGGTATTGGCTGATTTGCTAAAGTTGACAATGGTCAATTTAACTCATAATTTGATTGTCGAGTAGTTGTTGGAACAACTTGTACTCAGAAAATAACTCAAAATAGATTTAGTAAACTAGGGATGGCGGCTAGGGATGTTGAAAAGACTGAATACCATGCATGGTGCTCGGGTGCCTGAGGTGCTCAGAGCAAATCATGTGGTGTTCAGGTTCTCACGGAACACTGCTGAGTTGAGTTTCCTTGGTACCAATCGACTAGTCTAAGTTGATAGTAGACTGAGACTCCAGAAATTCAAGAAGATTTATTTTATTTATTATATTGGTTCTATGCCTATATAAATTGAATCAAGTCAGTTTTGTATTGGGTCATCGATTTTGTATTGACTTATTTAATTTCAATTTTCAGATGTCACGAATGATTACGGCGATGACTCGTCGTGATTTGTTGCGAAACAAGCTGAGGGAAGCTATCCAGCAGATATAGTACGACCTTGCTTATGGAGTCGGTGAATATATGGGGAGACTAGATCGTCTATTCTGGAGACTCGAGATATAGAAGTTTCAAATTCTAGATAACTACAGGATTTGGGCATTGGTTCGTTCATTGCCAACAAACCTGAGTGATATTGTACATTAGATATGGAGGCATTACGAGGAGCGCATTTCATATACATAGTTGTGCACAAAGTTGCTTCACTATGCAAAGTGTGAAGAGGATCCAGATAAAGAACCTAAAGAGAACTTTTCTGTGGGTTCTTTACGTGTGGATTCTTTACAAGATTATGTGACTTGACATCATATACAACCTGAGAGTGTCCTAGTCGAAAGTGCCTTAGTTGAGTCTAGAAAGATAGGACATATTATGATTATTACTGCACTGGTATTTGTACTAGTGGGAGTAGTAATTGTCTATCTAGTTTATTAGAGTTATTTAGGTAATCAGTAAGAATATTGTGTTACATTCTTAGTAGAGTTGATTATGTGTTAACAATGTACAACATGTTTATGTTAATGATAAGTTCATTCAAATGATTAGTTTATTTTATGTTGTTTACTATACATGATGCATGATTATTTGATCAATGCAACATACTCTTTGATTAGTTCATTGTGAGTATAATTTTAAATGATTATTTCATTTAAATTATTAAATGATTAGTTCATTTAATAAAACCATATAAAATGATTAGTTCATTTAATGTTGAATATCATGGTTAGTAATGATTTGTTCATTAGTCGGGTTATATGTAATATAGTTGATAAATGTAGATCGGATTGGTAGATACAAATAATGAGTGGAAATATAGTTGTCACTTGATTTTGTAAACCAAATCAAATTTACATTGAGTCAATTAGAGATTACTTACATACAACATACACTGATTAACTAAATAATCTATTTATTTATGGTAAATTATGACAATGAAAAATATCATAGCTAAACTTAACAAAGGTGAGAAGTTAAATGGGGATAACTACAAGATCTGGTACCTCAAGCTACAGTATATACTCGAGGAATAAGAAGTTCTGGAGGGTGTACATCAAGTTATGGTAAAACCTATTGAAGGTCCTAATGCACAACACAGAAGAGACCTTGATGACTATAAGGCATGGAAAAAGAAGGATTTCACTGCTAAGGGCATATTGATAAGTTCAATGGTAGATAACCTAGATTTTGAGTATGAGTCATATCCTACGGCTCATTCAATCTGGGTAACCCTTAGGGATAGATACAGTGGAGTTAGTCTAAGCAAGCTTCGGTAGCTGACGATCAAGTTCGATTGCTATAAGAAGCACCCGAATGTCACTATGGTTAACACCTCAGGGAGATGTCGAATATGATTCGAGAGCTTAAAATTATTGGTCATGAGTTTAACCGATGAACAACAAGTTTAGATAGTTATTCGTTCCCTTTCAGATTCTTCGTCTCACACCATATAGAATTGGAGGCGGAGAGAGTGGAATCCGTGGGGATTTCTAGACTAGCCTATGTGGTTGTCAATTTTGCTGGATCATCTGGATCCAAGAAAAGGAAATGATTTAAGAAGGGAAAGTGATAGTAGAAGGAAGTTGTTGCTGCTAGGAAAGACCCAATCAAGAAGAAGAGAAAGAAGACTGAAAAGAAACCTAAAAGAAAGATAACTTGCTTTAACTATGGCAAGAAGAGTCACTTTGCTCGGGAATGTACTAAGCTAAAAAAGATAAATTCAAGTCTGCCATCTTTTCCTGAGCACCGTGTTGCTAGTTCAATATTGTTGGTTGATTCTTATCCTTTGTAGATTATAGATTCCCAATCATGTAGCTTGAGAGTAGGTTACATTCATGGAGTATCGTCGGGTACCAGTTGACAACAAATAGATCTATGTAGGAAACAATACAAGAGTTGAAATTAAAGGAGTTGACACTTGCAAACTTAACCTTTGTGTTGGAAGTACATTGTTTTTACATGATGTCCTGTATGCTCTTGAGATTCGTAGGAATCTAGTTTATGTAACTTGTCTTCTTGATTTGAAGTATTATTTTAATTTTTACAGTTGGTGTGTGAAACTTAAGATTGACTCAGTGTCAATCGGATATGATTTTTTAACGAATGATTTTATGGTTTTTGATGTAAAACCATATGTCAATTTTGCTATTGATGGTTGTTTTTCGTACATTTCTCTTACTAGTGATGCAGATATAACTGATGAGGTTTGACATGCTAGGTAGGAAATGTAGGACAAGAACGTATGAATCGATTAGTCAGAGAGGGCTTGTTGGGCTCTCAGGCTGAGATTAATTTATCTATATATGAGCATTGTCTTGCTAGAAAATCAACTAGGAAACCATTTGGTAAGGTTATTAGGGTTGATTCTTCATTGCAATTAATTCATTCAGATATTTGTGGTCTAATGAATGTGAAGACTAGGCATGGAGATTCCTATTTCATTACATTTATAGATGATTTCACTCGATTCGATCATTTATATTTGATTTCTCAAAAATCTAAAGCATTGGATTGATTCATTCGTTATATGAACGAAGTTGAGAATCAAATGGAACGTAAGATTAAGACTTTACGCACTAATCGTGGAGAAGAATATTTTTCTGATCTATTCAAGATATATAATGATAAGAGGATTATTATGATGGCTCAGTCTAATTCATCAATCTCCTATTAGGGAGATGTGTTATTAGCACCGACCTATATACTTAACAAAGTGCCTTCAAAATCTATTCCATCAACCCCATATGAACGTTGAACATGCAAGAAACCAGATTTGATTAATCTGAGACCCTGAGGGTCAGCTGCTTACGTTCATGAGAGTTATCACAAGTATGAAAAACTAGGGCCTAGAGGTAAGAAATGTATCTTTATAAGATATTTGGATACCTCCAAAGGTTATATTTTCATGGTGAGCAACAAGATGGGATCATCTCCGAATAGAATCGAGAGATGCTACTTTTCTCAAAATTGAATTTTCAGCGAGAGATGAGGTTGATAAGACAGTTCCTCTATTTGAGGAGGATGAGACATTATTAACTAAAGAGGTGTCAAAAGGGATGTCTGAACATAGTCAATCAAGTGGGAGTAATTTGCCTAGTCATAAGTTGACTTTTCAATAGCCCAACTTATGAAGAAGTGTTCGTAAGATCAAACCTTAGAAAAGATTTGATATTGAGAATGAGACAATGATGGCATTCCCTATTGATGATGATGAAACTCAATATGTTGAGGAAACTTTGGGATGTAGAGTTAGAGAAAAGTGAAAAGTTGTAATGGAAGAAGAAATGGAGTCTACAAAAATAAATAATGCTTGGGATTTAGTTGATCTTCCTCCTGGCTGAAGGGTTATTGGGAATAAGTGGAGTCTCGTTTAATTGCAAAAGGTTTTACCCAACTAGAGGATATTGACTATGAAGAGATATTTTCTCCCGTAGTGAAGTTTTTGTCAATACGAGTCATTTTAGCTTTAGTAGTGCATTATAACTTGGAATTAATCATATGGATGTAAGAACCACTTTCTTTAACGGTAAACTTGACGAGGAAATCTATATGGTTCATCCAGAAGGTTTCATTGTTGAAGGTCAAAAGGAAAAAGTATGTAGACTTAAAAAGTCTATATATGGGCTCATGCAAATGTCAAGACAATGGAACATAAAATTTAACAAAGTTGTTTTATCTTATGGTTTCGAAATGATCAATGAGGATCATTGTATTTTCTTGAAAAAGAAAAAAAGTAAAGTATGTCATTTTATCATTATATGTTAATAATATATTGATAGCAATTAATGACATAAGATTTGTGATAGAAGTCAAAATGTGACTTTCATCACAGTTTGACATAATAGATATAAGAGAAGCTGAGTACATTTTAAGAGTAAAGATTGTGAGAGATCGATATAAAATACTTTTGGGTTTGTCTCAAGAGTCTTATATAAATAAGATGTTATAACATTTCAGGGTGTATAATTGCAACGGTGAACACACACCTATTATGAAGGGTACTATTCTGAGCAAGAGTATATGTCCCAAGACTCCTGAGGAAATAGCTGAGATGAATAAAAAATCATATATCTGTGCTATTGGTAGTGTGATGTGTACACTATATTGTATACTCATCTTGATATCATCTATGCTATTGGCTCAGTCAGCCTGTTCTAGTCTAACCCAAGAATGAGACACTGGAAGGTGATGAAAAGGATATTTAGATATCTGAAGATATCTGAAAGCGACAACAGATTATTGCCTTTATTTTCAAGGATCATATATAAGCCTGAAGGGCTATTCAAATGCAGATTTGGCTGGGGACCTAAATGATAGAAAATCCATATTAGGCTATGCATTATTGTTGAATGGTGATGTCATCTCCTAGAACAACAAGAAACAAGCTTGTGTAGTTTTGTCAACAATGGAAGTTGAATATGTGACATGTTCAGCAACTGTGCAAGAAGCGATCTGGTTAAGAAGGTTCCTGAAGTATATGAAGATTGCTGAGAAAAATGGGAGTCCAATTATTGTCTACTATGACAATCAAACTGCTATAGCTTTTTCAAAGGATCTCAAATATCATAGCAAGGGCAAGTATATAACTATAAAGTATAACTTTATGAGGGATATTGTTGCTAAGAGAAAGGTAATTCTTGAGTATATCCCTACACGTATTATGCTTGCAGATCCTTTTACTAAGCCAATGATTAGAGAGTCATTTTATGAGAATGTAAAGTCTATGGAACTTTGAAAAATGTAACAATGTTGTAATTGAAAATTAGATATTGTAATTTGATTGTGAAATGTCATAATCTATTCAGTGTATGTGAAATGTTACATTCTAATGATAAGATCTCGATGAACATGTTGGCAGGTAGTGATTGGTTCTCTCACATGCACAATGATCTCTATTTGTTAAGTACGAATAGAGGTAAAATCATTGCTTATATGATAGCTTGTGAAGCTGTATATTTATATCGACATACCTGTAAGTTGGGGTCGCATTGATATTTGTATCAAGATGAGATCACTTGTAGAACAATGATCGAAGTAAATGATCACATCACTTACTATACATATTTTAAGCTAGATTAGAATTCATGTGTTGAATTCTGGATCTAGGCATTGGAAATGTTTAGAACGAAATCTATACGATGTTGAATTAGGAAAATATGTGCTCTTTATTGGTAAAGTGAATAACATCGTAACATGTGATTCATATCACATGTGCTATGATGACAATAATGGTAGTAGAAGAAAGGATCCTTGTTTCTCTACTATGCGAGACATTTGAGATTATATGTTAATTTCAGCATTTGTCCTGAGTGACTATTTAACTATCTACTTGAAGTTTTAATCAGGGTATGCTACTTTAGCATGTAAATCTATTGACTATGTCACGCCCCGGGGGAGTCCCCGCCAGACAAAAATCCGACAGCATCTCCCCTGTACGGGTGACAATACGAATCTTGCATACAAGGCCTACACGCCCCACTATACTTCGGTCAAAACAACCGGAACAAAACTACACACGCAGATCATAAATAGGCTTCAAACCAACAATCAAAGTAAATAACTACAGTCTACAATATTTAGACTTACTCCTTCTGTCATCTGAGCAGGAATACTCAACCAAACCAATCGAATAAAACATCTGAATAGAAGTTCATAAGGACATACCAAATATCACCAAAACATCCACAAGTACATAAATCAAACGCCAGTCCTAAACATATATTCTAGTCAATAACAAAACCATAAATCAAATAACAAGAAACTATCATGACGAGGGGGTTTGGCAGTTGGACTCTCCTGGCAGCTTCATCCTGAAATAGATATAAAGCAACGGGGTAAGTTCAATGAACTCAGCGGATAATAGTCGATATGCATAGTAAGATATAACTAACAATAATATTCATGCCAGTATAGTCTCCCAATACTATATATAGGAAATGCATAAAAGAGAAATGCGAAAAGACTGTACTTACCTGAATCTCCTATCCTGACATAGAAGCATGTGACATACTAGCAGAAATAAAGTCGTCAAACCAAATACAAAAAAATGTATCCTGTATGCATGTCAATCATATGCAACATCTAAGGCAGCAACCAAAATGCAGCAAACACAATACAAATGTCATCCATGCAAAATGCATGCGATGCAAATGACATGGTCACCCCTGACGTCAGTCAGCCGCCTCACACGCGATGGTGAAGCCGAGTGGGTAGGGCTATGACAACTGTGCACTCTGCCATCACTGCTCCTGAGTGACCGAGTGGACATGATGCTGTCGGACTACACCTATCCTCCTGCCCCAAATAGAGTGGGGGAGCAATGCTCTCATCTCTCGGTGTCGTAGACCAGAGGAGGGATCCCTGCCCGCTACCACGCTGCCTCATCGCTACCCATGAGCGGACCAGTGGAGCCTAACAGAGCTACTGCACACACCCTCCTGATGTACCACTAACCCATGAGTGGCAGTGTGTGCAGACCATGTAACTAGCTGCGGGCTCAACTACAAAGGAACCCCGTCCAGCCAGCATGCAATCATGCAAGATGGTGCATGACACTAAAGCATGTAACACCAACCAAAATACGTATCCGAATAATATGCACAACAAATAGGTACATATCAATGATCTAAGTAAAACAGGGAAGGTATAACTATAAGTTGATTAAATGCATGTATCAAGTAGGCACAATAACATACAAGGTAGTTAAACATAAAAATTATTGCAAGCTATACCCAACTAAGCATATCAATATGACATTATCTAAAAGATAAATCAAAATACCCGCCTGATAAAATGCTCGAAATAATGCAAATCTTTACGCTCGTGGACCTATCTTGTGACCGAAACCTGCATAAGACATAATATACTCATATTATGTTGCCTACCCTAATATCAAATCTAAAACCTAATGGACTAAACTATCCACCTAAACGATTACACACTGCCGTATCAAAACATAATTCCTTCCCAAATCAACTCCTAATTTCACTAATTTATCTAACCCTTTCACAGCCCTATTCATAGCCGTTCACAACCGTCGCAGTCGTTCATGGCCTGTGAACAACCTTCACAGTCCGTGAACAACCTGAAACACCTTCCATAACCACCCCCTCCTTCACAACCGGCCAACAACTCCATACAGGAACATCGCAATCGACTTTAACACCCAAACCCCCAACTTACAACCCCTAATCGACACCCAAATAAAACCTCACAACCCTCTCAATCGGCCAACAGTCCAAAATCGGCCCATTCACAACCGGCCACTACCTCTTCACTTCTCCACAGCTGACCAAACTTCACCCAATCATGATAATAGGAAATCAGAAATTGACCACAAGGAAAAGAAAGATCAATCAGCTTACCAGCAATTGAGACTCCTCCGGCAGCTATTTCCCCAATCCTATTCACCGGTGAAAAATCTCGGCTACCCTAATTCACTGCCCAACCACAAAGGATCCGAATTAGAATGAGGAATCCACAGTTAGGTGGAGGGGGGTCGACCTCTTACCTTGCTCCGGCGACCACCGGCAGAGATCACCGCCCCCAACGGAGACGGTGACGGCGCAATGGTGTGAGACGGCGACACGCACGGCGCTGATCCCTTTTGTCGCGTCACCTACCTGGGTGGAGCAGAGGTGCCGGAGGTCGGACGTAAGGCCAGTGGCGTCGGCAAGGCTGGCGGTGGTCCTATGGCTTCGGGCTGGCCGTCGGCGCGTGCGGTTCGAGCGAGCAGCGGCAGAGAGGGGCACTCGCAGTGGCCTGGGCACGGGAAAGGAGGCGACGGCGATCTTGGCGTGGGCGGCATCGGGCTATCGATTGCGGTGAGAAGGAGGTTTCGCGAAGGAAACCGTCGCGAGGGGAATAGTGGAGAAAGTCGCGAGGAAGAATCAACGCGGTTGGGAAATCTGGGACCGGTCCAAAATAAACTGAATCACCCCTTTATATAAGAATTAACCTAGGTTAGGTTTCTATTAATCCCCTAGCAATTCTCGTACAGGCCCCGTTTACATCCAGAAAAAATCCTAAAATTCTCTAAAAACCCAAAAAAAATTCCAAGATTATTTTTCTTAATTTTTTACCATTTAATTTAGTATTTTAAATTTTTCATATTTAACATTCTCCTCCACTAATAAAAATTTGATCCCCAAATTTCCTACTCAGATGCATAATGAGTAAGAGAGACCACAAGTACTGAAAATATTTCTCATGTACCTTAAGTAAACAAGTGGGGGTATTGAGCTCTGATCTTTTTCTCAAGCTCCCAAGTAGTCTCCTCATCGGTGTGGTGACTCCACCTGACCTTGACAAGTCGCACAATCTTATTCCGCAACTGTCGTTCCTTGTGATCCAAAATCCGTACCGGAACCTCTGCGTAAGTAGTATCAGGCTGAATGGAACCTAACATATCTGACAGAATATGTGTAGAGTCTGACACATACTTCCTTAGCATGGACACATGGAACACATCATGAATACCCGTCAAAGATGGTGGTAGCGCTAGGCGGTAAGCGACTGATCCGATCCTCTCCAAAATCTCAAACGGACCAATGTACCTAGGAGCTAACTTACCACGGAGGTCAAATCTCTTCACCCCTTTCGTGGGTGAGACTCGCAGGAATACATAGTCACCAATAGAGAACTCCAGAGGTCTCCGTCTCCGATCTACATAACTCTTCTGACGATCCTGTGCCTCTGCCATCCGACGTCTGATAGTACGGACCAACTCTGCCTCATGCTGAGCTCTCTGGGGTCCTAGCAACTGGGCCTCCCCAATCTCCTCCCAGAGGGTGGGTGTACGACACTGTCTGCCATACAATGCTTCAAACGGAGCCATTTGGATAGCCGAATGATAGCTGTTGTTGTAGGAAAATTCTACTAATGGCAAGTGGTCCTCCCAGTTGCCCCCGAAACCCATAACACAAGACCTCGGCAAATCCTCTAGAGTCTGAATGGTCTGCTCAGACTGTCCATCTGTCTACGGATGGAATGCAGTACTAAAATGAAGCTGCGTGCCTAAGGCCTGCTGTAGACTCTGCCAGAATCGGGACGTGAACTAGGGATCTCTATATGATATAATGCTCAAAGGAACACCATGCAATCTGATGATCTCCCGACAATATAACTCTGCCAAACGATCCAAAGAGTCGATCTTTCGAATCGCTAAGAAATGCACGAATTTGGTTAATCGGTCTAGGACTACCCAAATTGCGTCATGGCCTTGACGTGTCCTAGGCAAACCCAGAGAGTCGGTCCACTCTCACCGCACCACAAAATCCATGGTAATGTGATCCCACTTCCACTCAGGAATAGGAATCCTCTGAAGTAGTCCGGCTGGTATCTGGTGCTCAGCCTTCACCTGCTGACAAACTAGGCATCTCGCAACAAAATCTGCGATGTCTTTCTTCATGCCGTTCCACCAATACAAACGCTTTAAATCTCGATACATGCGGGTTCCGCCTGGGTGGATCGCAAATCAAGAGTGATGAGCCTCCTGAAGTAACTCCTCCATGACCGGGTGAGACTGAGGTACGCATAATCTGCCTCGAAAATAAATAATACCTTCGTCATCTCGGGTGAACTCAGTCTGCTGTCCAGAGGTTATCTGACTGCCAATGAACTGTAAGTGTTGATCACTGGCCTGAGCTTCTCGGACTCTCGTCCGAATAGATGACTGAGCAACCATGGTAACAAGAACGCCCTGCTCTGTCGGTCCCTGCTCCTCAAGGCCCAACCCAGAGAAACCCTGAATCAAATCCATGACTAAAACTCGGTAGGAAGCTGAAGTCCCTCGGGACTTCCGGCTAAGTGCATCGGCAACCACATTGGCTTTCCCTGAGTGGTAGCTAATGGTACAATCATAATCCTTCAGGAACTCCATCCATCTCCTCTGTCGGAGATTGAGTTCCTTCTGCGTAAATAGATATTTGAGACTCTTATGATCAGTGAAAATCTCAAATGTAATACCATACAGATGATGCCTCCAAATCTTCAAGTCAAAGATAATAACAGCTAACTCTAGATCATGTACTGGGTAGTTTTTCTCATGCTCCTTCAACTGGCAAGAAGCATAAGAGACCACCCTGCCATGCTGCATCAGTATCACGCCTAAACCCTGAAGAGACGCATCAGTATAAAGGACGAAACCGTCATCCCCTGATGGCAATACCAGAATCGGTGCTGACACCAGTCTCTTCTTCAACTCCTAGAAACTGGTCTCACACGCCTCCGACCACGTGAACTTCATGCCCTTCCTGGTAAGGCATGTCAACGGTATAGTAATGCTCGAGAAACCCTCAACGAACCGTCTATAATAACCGGCCAAGCTTAAGAAACTGCAAACCTCCTGAACTGATTTCGGCTGCTCCCAACTGGTGACAGCCTCGATCTTCTGAGGGTCAACTGAAATGCCTCTACTAGAAACCACATGTCCCAGAAAACCGACTGAGGATAACCAGAATGCGTATTTACTGAACTTCGCATATAGTCATTTTTGTCGGAGCCTATCCAAAACAAGGCGAAGATGCTACGCGTGTTCCTCTTCGGAACGAGAATAGACCAGAATGTCGTCAATAAAGACAATGACAAACCGATCTAGGAAATCCATAAATTCATGGTTTATCAAATCCATGAATACCGCTGGAGCATTGGTAAGCCCAAATGGCATTACCAAAAACTCATAGTGTCCATATCTGGTATGGAACATTGTCTTCTGAATGTCTGAATCTCTAACCCTTAGTTGATGATATCCGGACCGCAGATCAATCTTAGAATATACTGATGTACCTCTGAGTTGATCAAACAAGTCCTCAATACGTGGTAGGGGATATTTATTCGTGATGGTGACAATGTTCAATTGCCTACAGTCGATGCATAATCTCATCGAACCGTCTTTCTTCTTCACGAAGAGAATCGGAGAACCCCAGGGAGATACGCTAGGGCGAATAAAACCTCTGTCCAAAAGCTCCTGGAGCTGGACCTTTAACTCGTCCAACTCTCTCGGGGTCATATGATAAGGAGCTTTCGATGCCAGCGATGTCCCAGGAATTAACTCAATCGTGAACTCCACTTGCCTTCTGGGAGGCAGGCCCGGTAACTCCTCTAGAAAGACATCCGGATATTCTCGGACAATAGGAATGTCAGCGATCTGAGAGTCACCACTGTCTACTATATTGATAATAGATAATAGAAAACCCTGACAATCGTGTGATAGAAGCTTCTGAGCATGAATCACAGAAATGATTGATATGTCATCGTCTCGGATGCCAGTGAAATCCCACGAGGGTTGGTTCGAAGGTCGGAATGTGACCACCCTCGTCTAGCAATCAAATGTAGCATGATATGCTGACAGCCAATCCATGCCAAGGATAATGTCGAACTCGACCATGTCCAGTACCAATAAATCTACAGTAAGTATAATGTTACCGAAATCTAATGGACAACCTCGTACCTCCTGGGTAATGTCCAACGTATCACCGGACGATAGGGAGACGGTTAATTGCTGTGATCTAATAGTAGGTAATCTACCGATCTCCCTCATAAATGCACGAGAAATAAAGGAATGTGAACTGCCAGTATCAATTAGCATAATAGTTGAAAATGCATAAAGTGAAACCGTACCGCAGAAAACAGATTCGTTGGCTCGCTGTGCATCCTCTCTAGTAACCGCATGAGTCTGCCCAGTCTCCGACGGAGGTGGAGGTGGTAGCACTGCCAGAGGTGGCTGTGTCTGGGCCTGAGACTGATACGAAGGCTGATACGAAGACTGGTATAAAGGTTGCGCGATCGTCGCAGTAGCTGGTAGTCTCGAACTGGCGAGGGCTTCAATCCGACATCAATCGGATGAGGTTGTGACTAGTATCGCATCAAAGGATGGGGTTGATTCGACATCGAGGTCCTCAAATGTAAACCATGTGACATCATACGCATCGGAGTACTCGCCATGCATGCCATATGCGACTATCAAGGGAAGTCGCCCTCTCGCCGGGCGTTGTGAAGGTTTGGTTGTATGCCCCCCTCTCTGAGTCCCAGACTGACGTAATTGTCCTCCCTGGATAGAAACCCCAAAAGCCACATGCTGAGCCTTCAACGAACAATCTCGGCTCAGGTGTCCAGGAAGTTTGCAATAATAGCAAACTGACTGTCCCAAAGTGAAGGCTGAGATGGTATGCTCTCTCGACCCACAACGAGTACAATAAGTGTCACTAGTGGGCGGCCTCCGATTCTGCAGAAGATCGTTCAGATTTTTGAGGCCGACTAGATGCCCCAGAGTGACTCTAACCCGATTGACTGCGGCCACTTTGCTGCTGTCCAATAGTCTGTTGTTGCTGGGTCTATCCTATGGTTCGTTCTGACTGTTTCCTCTTCCTATCAGTATTAACTCTCTGTTAAGCCGACTCAATCAACAGAGCTTTATCCAATGCCTCTCGGTAGAAAGAATTGCCAAAGCCTACCATCTTGACCTGAAGATGTCCATCTAGTCCCTGAACAAATTGAATCATGTGTGACCTGTCCTCAGTGACTAACTCTGGACAAAATTTGGCTAACCGATTAAATTTTGTATTATACTTCATCGCTGTGCGATTATTCTTTCAAAGACTCAAAAAATCCTGACAGCGCATCATCTGATATGACTGTGGGAAGTACTGACTCTCAAAGGCCTCCCTGAATCTCTCCCAGGTAATCTGTTGCTCGCCGATAATCGAACATTGCGTGTCCCACCAGACCTCGGCCTCGCCTTGTAAATGGAAGGCCGCCAACTCTGCCTTCTCCCACTCGGAGCAAACCATATAGAAGAAAGTACACTCCATAGTCTTGATCCAAGACTGAGCCACGCTCAGATCAGTCTCTCCGCTGAATAGTGTAAATCGTCTTTTCATCGACTTGGCTAAAACGGAAATCCGAGCTCGTGCCGCAGCAACATCAATAGGATGAGTAAGGGTCGTCGCAGGAG
Organism: Wurfbainia villosa; assembly: GCA_025175895.1. NCBI lineage: Eukaryota > Viridiplantae > Streptophyta > Magnoliopsida > Zingiberales > Zingiberaceae > Wurfbainia > Wurfbainia villosa. The sequence goes on from CM045992.1 coordinate 5,521,418, forward strand.
TTGGCGGAACTACTGTAGATGGTCTCGCTGCATAAGCAGGGGAAGATACCGAGTGAGGGTCGTCCGACACCACTGATGGGCCTGTCGGGTCTGCAGTAGCAGGCCCTACAGGCGGGGTGTCTGGTGTGTAGCGGCAGGGTCTCCCGATGGCACATCGGATACCCCAGAAGTGGGTATCTCTGGAGGAGGAACCGTCGAGGACTGAGGATCCACGACACCCGTAGTACCATGTGGAAGCTGACCCTGATCAACATGCTCACCCTCAGTAGATCTTTCTGGCAACTCCGTCGCCAAAGATCTCAATGTCCTCTGGCGTGGCCGCCCCGCACCACGTCTCGATGCAGGAGCACGCCCACCTCGTCTCATATCTGTTAAATTATTACCAGATGTTACTACAAGTAAAAACATATAAAATTAATCATCATACCCTTTTTGCTGTCAAGAGAGGTCCCATCGCCGCCAAATCCCCAAATTAACCTCGTCAATAATACCTCGAATTTTCAAAACATAAAAATCGTCGAAAATCCGTATGAATCCGAAAATTCCCAGATTGACTTGCAAAAACCTGCCAAACGTGGCGAACTCCAAAAAATCCAAACAACCCCTAGGAACTCGAAAACCTAGGCGCTCTGATACCAAATAAATTGTCACGCCTTGGGGGAGTCCCCGCCAGACAAAAATCCGACAACATCTCCTCTATATGGGTGACAATATGAATCTTGCATACAAGGCCTACACGGCCCACTATACTTCGGTCAACACGACCGGAACAAAACTACACACACAGATCATAAATAGGCCTCAGGTCAACAATCAAAGTAAATAACTACAGTCTACAATATCTAGACTTACCCCTTCTGTCATCTGAGCAGGAATACTCAACCAAACCAATCGAATAAAAAATCCGAATAGAAGTCCATAAGGATATACCAAATATCACCAAAACATCCACGAGTACATAAATCAAACGCCAGTCCTAAACATATATTCTAGTCAATACCAAAACCATAAATCAAATAACAAGAAAACTATCATGATGAGGGGGTTTGACAGCTAGACTCTCCTGGCAGCTTCATCCTGAAATAAATATAAAGCAACGAGATAAGTTCAATGAACTCAGCGGATAATAGTCGATATGCATAGTAAGATATAACTAACAATAATATTCATGCCAGTACAGTCTCCCAATAATATATATAGGAAATTCATAAAAGAGAAATGCGGAAAGACTGTACTTACCTAAATCTCCTATCCTGACATATAAGCATGTGCCATACTAGCAGAAATAAAGTCGTCAAACCAAATACAAAAAAATGTATCCTGTATGCATGTCAATCATATGTAACATCCAAGGCAGCAACCAAAATGCAACAAATACAATACAAATGCCATCCATGCAAAATGCATGCGATGCAAATGACATGGTCACCCCTGACGCCAGTCAGCTGCCTCACACGCAATGGTGAAGCCGAGTGGGTAGGACTATGACAACTGTGCACTCTGCCATCACTGCTCCTGAGTGACTGAGTGGACAGGATGTTGTTGGAGTACACCTATCCTCCTGCCCTAAATAGAGTGGGGGAGCAATGCTCTCATCTTCCGGTGTCGTAGACCAGAGGAGGGATCCCTGCCCGCTACCACGCTGCCTCATCGCTACCCATGAGCGGACCAATGCTCGACAGAGCCATCAGACACACCTCCTGATGTACTACTAACCCATGAGTGGCAGTGTGTGCAGACCATGTAACTAGCTGCGGGCTCAACTACAAAGGAACCCCGTCCAGCTAGCATACAATCATACAAGATGGTGCATGACACTAAAGCATGTAACACCAACCAAAATATGTATCTGAATAATATGCACAACAAATAGGTACATATCAATGATCTAAGTAAAACAGGGAAGGTATAACTATAAGTTGATCAAATGCATGTATCAAGTAGGTACAATAACATACAAGGCAGTTAAACATAAAATTTATTGCAAGCTATAACCAACTAAGCATATCAATATGACATTATCTAAAAGATAAGTCAAAATACTCGCCTGATAAAATGCTCAAAATAATGCAAATCTTTACGCTCGTGGACCTGTCTTGTAATCGAAACCTGTATAAGACATAATATACTCAGATTATGTTTCCAACCCTAATATCAAATCCAAAACCTAATGGACTAAACTATCCACCTAAACGATCACACACTGCCGTATCAAAACATAATTCCTTCCCAAATCAACTCCTAATTTCACTAATTTATCTAACCCTTTCACAGCCCTATTCACACTGCTCACAATCAGCCGAAGTTGCTCACGGCCCAGGAACAACCTTCACAAATTGCAGTGAACAACCCGAAACACCTTCCATAACCACCCCCTCCTTCACAACCGACCAACAACTCCATACAGGAACATCGCAATCGACTTTAACACCCAAACCCCCAACTTACAGCCCCTAATCGACACCCAAATAAAACCTCACAGCCCTCTCAATCGGCCAACAGTCCAAAACCGGCTCATTCACAACCGGCCACTACCTCTTCACTTCTCCACAGCCGACCAAACTTCACCCAATCATGATAACAGGAAATCAGAAATCGACCACAAGGAAAAGAAAGATCAATCAGCTTACCAGCAATTGAGACTCCTCCGGCAACTATTTCCCCAATCCTATTCACCGGTGAAAAATCTCGGCTGCCCTAATTCACTTCCCAACCACAAAGGATCCGAATTAGAATGAGGAATCCACAGTTAGGTGGAGGGGGGTCGACCTCTTACCTTGCTCCGGCGACCACCGGCAGAGATCACCGCCCCCAACGGAGACGGTGACGGTGCAGTGGTGTGAGACGGCGACACGCACGACGCTGATCCCTTTTGTCGCGTCGTCTGCCTGGGTGGAGCAGAGGTGTCGGAGGTCGGACGCAAGGCGGCCGGCCAGACGGCAAGGCTGGCGGTGGTCTGCGTCGCGGCCGGCGCGTGCGGGCCGCAGCGGCGGCGGCAGCAATGAGAGGGGCACTTACGGTGGACTGGGCACGGGAAAGGAGGCGACGACGATCTTGGCGTGGGCGGCGTCGGGCTATCGGCTGCGGCGAGAAGGAGGTTTCGCGAAGGAAACCGTCGCGAGGGGAATCACAGAGAAAGTCGTGAGGAAGAATCGGCGCGGCTGGAAAATCTAGGACCGGTCCAAAATAAACCGAATCACCCCTTTATATAAGAATTAACCTAGGTTAGGTTTCTATTAATCCCCTAGTAATTCTCGTACAGGCCCCGTTTACATTCAGAAAAATTTCGAAAAAATTCTTAAAATTCCCTAAAAATCTCGAAAAATTTCTAAGATTATTTTTCTTAATTTTTGGCCATTTAATTTAGTATTTTAAATTTTTCATATTTAACAGACTATGAATGATTCGATCTATGTAACATGACTAGGAAAATGACTAATTAAAATGAATGAATTCAAACTAAAAAGGAAGATTGTATAAATTTATATCTTTTAAAGTTTATTCACTGGTCGACCTATTTTTATTATGTACAAAAATGAATTGTGAATATTGAGAATATAGAACATGCTCTTGACTTAATAGTCATTATGAGGGATTAAAGATGTTCATATTGGTGTAAAAATTTTAATCTGGATAAATAGAAAGACATGAATGTATCTAGGAAAATGGTTGTGTACCACTTGGAGAACGACTATATGCCACCTGGAGAATACTGTGTCATTCAAAGAATGGTTATATATCATTTAGGGAGCAACTAAATAAGGTGTAATAACTTTCTTAGCATTGATCGTTCAATGAGCTGTTATGTAAGGTATAATAATTTTCTTAGCATGAAATACTCGGTGTGTTTATTGTCACACGAACCATTTTCTCTAAGTATGAATTGGGTGTTATCTAAGTCTTTGTGACTATTGATTTCTGTTCTATTAGTCTTTGTGACTATGGACTTTGGCTCTATTTAGTCTATATGACTAATGATTTCTATTAGTCTCTATGACTAATCTAGTATATGTGGCTACTGAACTTTACTATTTGGTCTATGTGACCATTTGCCTGTGTGGCATAACTCGAATCAGTGGAAGATGTAGACAGTTTTTGTAACTGTCCACGCATTACACGTAACGGAATGCATGTTCAGAGACATTGCATGTTGAAGTGCACGTCTTCAAAATGCCTCACACCCTATATAAGGGGTGGCGTCCAAGTGAGAAAAAAAAAAGGAAAAGGTTGAGCAAGATTGTCATCAGGTTGTCGGAGTGTCATTGTGTTGTGTGCACGAAGACCAAAAAATTCGAGAACATCCAAATCATTGGGGTTTGGTTTGTGAAAGAGTAAGAACAGTTCGAGTACGTGATCGTTCTTCAAACGCCAAGCTTCGGATCTAAAGATCTCTCCCAGAAGCAAATCATCTTCGAAAAGCTCGAGGAACTCCGATGAATTTACTGTAAGTTTCGTATTTACAATATTATATTTATAGAGCATTTAAATTCATATAACTCATATAAGATACAGTAGTTCCTATATTAATAGATAAATATATTTCAAAAGATCAATGGAGTCCACTCTACTAAATAACTCAAAAATAATCCCTAATTTTGATCAAAATTATTATAGAACCATTATCTTTTAAATTTTAAATCTAAATAAATATTTGCTTAGCAAGTTGTTGAAGTCCACCCATCCTTTTAAATTAATCAAATTACTCAAAAATGGTTATATAATAATTTTTATTTATATTTTACTTTTTATTTGAAAAAAAAATGAATTCATATTTATATAATCAGGTACTAACAACAAGAGGATACATATGGATAGTGGCCAAATGCAAACACAAAAAAGTTCAAATTAAAAGAACTGCTATACGTATATATAAAAAATAAAATTAATTTTGAGATAAAAGATGATGTGTTCATTTTAGATATTTTTTGTTATCTCATAATTAAATGAAAAAGAATAAATCATAAGAAATATTTTTGTCCAATCAAAAATTAAAACAACAAAACAATAGATATTTTGAAAAGTTTTGCAATCTTCACAGATTAATTTTTATTCTTTTAAATATTGTTATCGTCCATATTAATCACTTGATTTTTTAAAATCAATTTATTTCTTAAAAAAAGAACATGAATAATGTATTTTATGGATAAATTATTATAAAACTAATTTTTAAAATAAATTATAAAATTATTGCTTGTAATTTCAATGTAGTCCGATTGATTCCAAACTGAGCAGAGGCATTTGCTCATATATAAGCTTAATCCATTGTAAAAATAAAACTAAATGTTCATAAATAAATTTAGTAAAAATTAATTATATTCGTTCAATATACATTAAAATCAATTAATAAATAAATTTAAATAATTTAATAAATTAAATAAATAAATTTAAATATATATGTATTCGATTTTTTAATATTCGTGAATAATATCCATAAACATTATTCGAGAACAATGTTTATGATTAGACTCATTTAAAAATTATTTATGAATCTATTTATACTCATTTATAAATAAGGATTAAAATTTTAAAATTTTAAATAAATAAATAAGTTTGAGTCAAGAATTTAATGACGTTTAAATAAGTCAAATTTAAATAAATTTGAATCAAGTTTGATTAAAAATTCGATACACATTAAAAAGTCAAACTCAATTCAAGCTTAAGTCAAACTCAATATAAAAAAAAAAACTAAACCAAGTTTGAACAGAGTTTTTAATAGTTTGATTAATTTTAGACTAAACTCGGCTCGACTTGATTATCTTATCAAATAAGCTTGAACACTATAAAATTTGACTTGCCTTGATTCATTTACAACTCTAAATAAAAAAGTGAAATCGTCACTCTGACAATCCTTATCAGTCGGTCTTACATTGTGTCCAATCAAATGCTAGGGAAGTGAAAAGGTAAGTGTCTCCAAAAATTTGTACCGTTCTCAAGAATCGATTCTTGCTCGTTATAATAAATTTATCGCCACCCTAATCAACCAATGACTCTGTGGACACTATATAAGCATAGTCCATGGACATGAAGATTTAAACAATCTACTCATATGTGTGGAAACATCGATCAATGTGGGATTGATTTGAGATATATTTCAAATTGCTGATATGAATAATAGAATTGTTCAAAAGAGTGAGGATTAATCTATAAATTTTTTTGGAGTGATTATTCTTTTATCGTACTAATTTGTAGTAGATAAAAAATATTCTTTATAATTTTTTTTTTATCTAATTGTGAAATCGAGGATGAAAAATTTCTAAGATGAATATATTACTTTTTATAAATGGGGTAAGCAGCCACTATCAAAGTGAGATACAATGTGCCTGCTCATCTCAAGCCATTAGCTAATAAGCTTCCACATGCATGTGCCAAATCCACCTGCCATTGTTGTGCACAGCAGCAACAGTGCCAAATAACACTTGATGCAAAAGATAATGATTACCGCTAGAGACTCTAATACAGGACTAAATATAAGACAACAAGAAGCAATGAGAGACCTAGAACAATTACAATTATTAGATTGGAGTAGAGTAAAAGAATTTTGTAATGATTTTTTTGCACTAACAGCCATCTCTGGGAACTACTATAGCAATGAGCTAGGAGAAAGACTTTTTAGTAAGCTACCTGGAGAATTAGGAAGAGAAATACATAAGGACTGGAGTGCCATGACTATGTCACCTATTCATAATAACATAGGAGTACGAATTCAACATATCATAGCAAAATTAAAAGAAAAATGTACGTTTATACAAATACAAAAACATTTGAAACATCAGCAATATGGATTCTGTAAGCACATATATACGCCACAACAGTACGGGGCCAATACTAGACATAGAAAATTTACATCAAAACCAAAAAGAAAACCTAGACGAACATACTATCTAAGAAAGAGCACAGCCCGAAAACCTTACCTAAACAAAAATAAACATGTTAGACGATTTAATCCAAAAAAGACTTATGCTAATACCATTACTTGTTTCACATGTAACAAAACAGACATTTATCGTCACCGTCTAATAGAAAAATCTATACACTAAGGAATCCACTTTGGTCCAAAGTGTACTAATTTAGATCTTCCGAAATACAATCAGATATTTGGATACCTCCTCCATATATTCAATTATCTCTCAGATGATATGGAAGAAATCCCATCTACAATGACTACTCATTAATAAATTCACTCACTACACCAAGTAGTTATGTCGAAAAATATGGCATTCAAATGCCAAAGATATTTAAATAAAGATTTTTGTGAATTAGGATTTCTAAATAATGAGACAGAAGAAGAAGAAATTAATTTAATGTACCGTCTAGACGACCGCTCCAAAGGAAAACAACCAGTCACCTGCGAACATGAGTGGCAACTTAAAGAAGGAACTGCACATACTCCTTGTTCCTCTTGTGGGTTTTATCCCGCAGTCAACAAACGAGGAACTTGCAAGAAATGTAGGCAACAAATTTGTAATACTTGTCTAAAAGAAAATTTTAATATTGACATTCCTGACACACCTAGGCTAGTTTCCTCTCGAACACACTTACTAGAAACCCGTCTTTCTGTGCTCGAAACTCGACTTAATCTAGTTGAAACTGAACTTAGACAACTACAAAATCAAGTAGCTAACCAAGACTATGAGGATTTTCGAGATTCTCAACAATTACATTCTTCCAGAATTCCAGATGACACTAATCTGGTTTTTGTTAAAACTCCAAGTATGTGTAATACTGGAAGAGCCACTGATGTGCGTGTCCAATGCACCTTAACAGTCAAAGGACATACATTAACTTTGCAAGCCCTAATAGATAGTGGCGCCTCTAGCTCTTCTATCGATAAAGAAACACTACTGTATACCCTCTTCTTTTATGACAAAACAAATCAACCCCAAATCAAGATTTTGATGGAACTAAAAATGCTTGCTCTACTTATTTACCTAGTTGTCTGCTTTTTATACCAATCATGTAACAATAGTATCCCTCTAACTCTTACCCATTTATGGGTTACCAACCTTAATATTGCCAATGTGCACCTAATCCTCGGATTAAATTTTCTCCTCTCTCCACACCGTGCTTTCCTGCTTACCCTTGATTACGCCATTTTCCTTTCTACCCCCATTATTGCCCCTATTCTTTCTGAATATCCCCCTTCTCATCGCGCTAGGGAGCGTGGTGGTGCCTTAGATAGACCCGAACTTCTCCGACTAAAGCCCCAAGATTTGGACTACATAGATCAGGAAGAGGAACTTAATAATAGTTCCTCCTCACACCCACCTCAAACTTGTTCCTGTCAAACACAAGATTGTTCTTGCGCCTGTACAGACTCAGATGAATCTGAAATAGACACAGGAAATAAGTATGACTTCCCTACTGATAAGTGTGTTCGAGACTCAGATGATACCAATTTTACATTTTTTTTTTTTTAGAATCGAGAGTGCTACTGATGTTTTGCTACAGATAAGTGCTGTTGTTTTGCTACAAGAATTGCTACTGTTGTTTTCCTACGTGTTTTGCTGATGGTTATGCTACAGTTGTTTTGCTACAATGGTACATAAATAAGAAAATTGCATCTGAAAGCAGAGAAAATTTCTGGGTAAAACTTAGTTAATAAATGTTTCTGGGAACGTAGAGAGAGAGACTCTGCTTCTTCTCTAAATTCTTTCTTCCTAGTGAGCCTCACCTGGTGCCATATTACCTTGCCCCGACTTTTAGAGGTCTTATCCGTTGCCTGCATGCGCATGCAGTCTTACGGGCTTATGGTGATTACCTTCCTGTGGGAAGGAAAAGGACTGTAGTATCGAAAGAGATCAGGAGAAGAGGTGCATAGTTTCACTCAATAAGTTCTCAGAAACATAGAGAATATTTAGCCGTTCATGGCTTAAATAACGATGATATTAAGATGATATAATGTACAAAAGACTTGCACAATAAGACTCTTTTTTTTTTTTTTTTTTTTTTTTAGAAACTTACAGAAAATAGTACAGAAAATAAAAACTTACAGAGGGACTAGACTCTTGACTCTGGACAGCAAACACTCAAGCTCTCAAACTAGTAAAAGAAACTTCTCAAAGGATAGATAGGATGCTTTTGGCGGAGAGACTGGGGGTCTCTTTATAGGAGGGAAAGAAGCTGGTATCCCGCAGGTGCTAGGACACATTAAGTGTTAGTGGAGATATCACGGGTGTAAAGTGGTGTCACGGGTTGGTGCTGTAGATGTCCTTCCTGTCTTTATGGTGGACTTTGTGTCACGGGTTGGTGCTGTAGATGTCCTTCTTGTCTGGTGTGGGTACTGTTAGATTTCCATCATATTATTGAGGTTGGCTTCTTCTGCTGAACCTCCGAGAGAGCCCATGGATGCAACTCTGGATGGGCCTTCTGGTGGGCTATTTTGACGGCCGCTGCAATCTCACCGGCTATCTTAATTCCATCTCAGTCATCGCGCAGTTTGGCGAGTTTTTTGTTGGATCCATTTTTCATTTATTTTCTGGTAATGACTTAGTAAGGCTGTATGTTGGGTAGTAGTTTTGAAGGGGAAGAAAGCAGTACCGTAGCTTGTTGGCCAGTAAATTTTTTCTGTAAAGGTTTCTGCCGCCAGTATGTAATGACGAGAGTCTACAGAGTCATCCCAAAGCCAATCAGAGCCTTGGATAGAGGCTCTCCAGTGTTTTACTTGCGCTCGACTGGAAGAGCCCTCCCAGTCTAGTTCTTCGTCTGAGGGGACAAAATCTTCAATCTTATCTTTTTCTGGATTGACTGTTTTGTGGACGTCCAGCTTGATCAAGTGCCTTGCTGGTTCAACTTTTAGGTTTATCCATTCGGGAGGAGAACTTTCAAAAGTACATACTATTATGTTTCTGAAATGTTCTTCAACCAACAGGTGTCTTATGCACTGTCCGAGTTTCCATGGGAACTCCTGTGTTAACTCAATGTCTCTTATCCATAGCTTATATAATAACCCATAATCCATCAAGAGAAAAGGGGTTATTAGCTTGCCTCTGTATCTGTGTGGCGCGAATATTTTCATGTCAATCTCGAAATCAGATATTACTCGACATTTACAGCCACATTTTGCTTCACCGTCTTTGCATGTAGGGAAATTATCTTGACATTTAAGTTTATAATTGAACTCGGCCTCATAGCTGATTGTAATGCCTGTATAAGAGGGTGCCAAGTTATGAAGCCATTTAAGAGCTTCCTGAATCTGCTGGAAATCTATCCGCTTTGATTTATCGGGAGGTTCGATGTATGTAGTCGACTGGTAGGTTTGAACTTGTTGTAATGTCATTCTTTTCTGTTTGTTTCACTGGCTCGCTGGTAATTATGTCTAAGTAAGTCATATCTTTTGGGAGCCATGAAGAGTCTGGGGCCATTTTTGTTACCGGTCCTTTCCCTTTTAATGAGACACTTACAAAATAATTTGGGCCTGCCTTGGTCCTGACAGCTGTTAATGCTTCTCCGAGGTCTTTAAATTCTCTGTAAGTGACTAGGATTTCACTTCCAGCAGCAGCTAGAGCCGCTTCATGTTGGGTGGCGTAGACTCCTGCTTGAGATCCTGTTAGAATGGTGTAATAGATATTTTCTTGGCCACCATGTTTTAATTTTGCTGTGTTTGCTGTGTGGTGGAAATGTTGTATCAGGGCTTTTATAATAGCCACCTTTTGCTTGGTTGTTCCTGGTGTACTGGGAATATGCCACACATTGTCTATAAGGCAGTTTTGTACTTGTGTCAACATGTGCCTTGTGTCAAAATGGAATTGTTCTTCATGTTTGTTATACTGTGGGATTTCCACTTCCCCGAAAGTCATCAGTCTTCTGTTGACAATTGGTTCTGATCTGTGATTTCTGAATTTATCCGTCATGTTAGCAACCTGGAAAGAGTGTCGGCTAAAGAATTATTAATTCCTTTAATATGTTCCCAGTTTATTTTTAATCCCTTATTAATAATAGTGTCAGCAAATTTTATCCACCTTCTACTACTTAGAGATTTTCTAGTTCCCTTGGTCTGTTGGTTATATTTTATTATGGCTTCACAATCTGTTCGTATGGTAATCTCCTTTTTATCACAAATAAATAGCATAAATGAGTCAAGGCAGTAAATAACGGCCAATATTTCAAAATCTAAGGAAGTTAAATGACCTTTTTCTCTATATTTTCCTGAGGCATATCTACACAATGTCTCTGTAGATTTTGTATCATATTTTGTAGGTTTTTTATATAAAGCTCCTCACACCCACCTCAAACTTGTTCCTGTCAAACACAAGATTGTTCTTGCGCCTGTACAGACTCAGATGAATCTGAAATAGACACAGGAAATAAGTATGACTTCCCTACTGATACTATATCCCCCCGAAGTATACTAAATTTAATTAACACCCAAGAGAATTTGGAAGATATAATTTCAAAACTAGAAAAAATGGAAATCTTAGGAGATAATCCTATTAAATATTGGGAACTAGATAAAATATATTGTAAATTAGATATTATAAATCCAGATTTAACAATTAAAGCCCAAGACTTGAAATATACAAATTGGGAAGCACAAGAGTGCAAAATGCATATTAAACAACTCTTAGATTACAACCTAATACAACGATCTACTTCTAGACATAGAAGCCCAGCTTTCATAGTAAACAAGGGATCAGAACAAAAACGCGGTCAGTCAAGAATGGTGTTTAATTATAAACGCCTAAATGACAATTGTAATGAGGATGGTTATAAGATTCCTGACAAAGAACAATTAATTAATAAAATACAAGATTCACAATGGTATTCAAAATTTGATCTTAAATCTGGTTTTTGGCAAGTCCGGATGCATCCAGAATCCATAACCTGGACAGCATTCTCTTGCCCTGAAGGACATTTTGAATGGTTAGTTATGCCATTTGGCCTAAAAACAGCACCACAAATATTCCAAAGAAAAATGGATACAATTTTTAAAGACACAACAAATTTTACATGTATATATATTGACGACATGTATATACTCGATTCTAGAGACATTCATCACGTCCTAGAAACTGTACTAATAAATCAAAGACAACAACAAATCCAGCTTAATGAAATAAAGCAAAATATAATATATCTAAAGAATTCACAAGAAAGTCTTAACTCCAAAGTGGCTCAAGTAAATTTTATAAATCTACCAAAGAGAAGTGACGTAATAAACCTTACAAGAATAATTAGAGAAAACCAACCACATACTTTTGAAATCCAACATAAAGATCTGTTAGCAGAAGTAAAAAGTTTCTTGCTAACAATAGAAGCAGAATTCAAGATTCTACAAGAACAAATAAATGCACTACTCATTAAATGAACCGACATATTTATGAAAATACCCATTATGATGAAGCCTTAGACTATGTACAAAAATATACAAAAACTAAAGAAGACGGTTATTATTCCTCTACCGAGCTAACAGGAAAAAGTGATCAAATTCAGGTACAACAAAATAATACTATAATAGCCTTATTAACATCCCTGCATTTTAGGATAACCAAATTGGAAGGAAAATTGTTTGATTTAGAACAAAAGTTGTCTAAAGTGCCAATAGAAGATAACTGAAATCACTCTGACAATATAAATATAGGTTTGGGGGAAACTATCACGAAAAATAATAAGAAATCGTCCTACTACATATACATTTTTAACATACAAAAGAGTCAAAATGAGTCAAACAAGAACAGAAAGTTTCTTTGGAACATCTAGAACACAGTGGAAGAAGATCTCTAGTACTTCTTGGTTGGACAACATACTGACACTTCCCTAGTCTAAGCCAAACATTAGAAGAAGTAATTAACATAGATCGAGACTTAGAAATATTTTCTAATGAACAATTAAATATGTTACAACGCGACTCCTATATGGGAGAAATAGATTTTCATATTTCACATCGAACCTTCTATATACAGTAACGACAGTAACGTAAGCTTTACATCTCTCAGACGGTGAGGAACAACATTTAGATTTAATAACTAACCAGTCAGGAAGACAATTATCAACCTTGAGACACCACTATATACATCTAGGCTTAATAGTCTTTGGATTAAGAGGAATGACAAGACAATGAATAGGAGGAAAGGTCCTTATAGTCTTATATGACTCTAGATTTTCGGATAAAGAAAAAGCCATTATTGGCTTAGGCAAGTAGACATGAATGATAATTTAGAATAACCTACATTTGTCCTAATTTCAACATGACTATTAAAGACTTTACCAACCATATTAAAATAGTGATACAGCGAAAGGATATGGAAATTTCCAAGGAAAGAATATCCAACTTGAAATGATATTTAGGAAAAACTATGAATCATATACATAATAATTTTAAAATTCAAATCGATGGAATAATAGAGACTCTTAGTACAAGGGAATTCAATTTCAAAGACCAGACAGTATAGCTCGTAACAACTAGCCAATCTAGAATGGACAATTAATTTAGAAGAAGAACAACCAACTCCTCTACAACCTACGTAATCATTAATGTATAAAGATAGAATGGGCATTAAGTGTAAGATTTACAAACTATACACCCAATAGGTTAATTGAAGAAGAAGACATCGAAACCAAGAACAAAACCTTGTGTTTTTAGAAGAACAAGACCCTTCTTGATTGCTCAACAACAACTAAGAGAATTTGGATGAAACATCTCCGATTAGTAGAAATACATAAAAGAAGACATAATATCAACTTGGTAAACATAGGAGGAGCATTTGATGACTTAAATGAATATGTCTATTTGCCAGTGAAATGGCCTCTCACTTAAACGAAATAGAAATACAAGAACTAGAAAGGTTTGATAAATTACACAAAGGCCTCCGGAAAATGTAAAGTTATATAAAGACGAAGAAAACAATATTATAGCAAAGAGTACTCCAGGCTACATGCCTCTGGATACTAAGATGAATAACAACTTAAACAATATAAACAAAGAGGTAAATTTAATGAATCACAGAATCCTCGCTTCAAGACCATTCCATATCACATACCCAGAAAGTACTATGAGAACATTAGTACTAACAATAACCCACTACTTAAAACCATTGGTCGTAGAGGACCCCAGAACTAACATTCTTTGGAAAAGATGCAGATTACTAAATATAGAATGTGACCCACAATTACATGACCTATACCTGAGCAGTTGGAAAGTCTCTGTAGCAAGGGACTACGCTAAGCATGAAATGGATATAGACTGGAGCGCTATGCTTAGAGTTGCAAAAACTATTTAGGAGATGTGCACGAGCCTCACGGGAATCTTTCAAACAAAACTTCCTCAAGAAGTAGCGAATTGCTTACCAAGGAAACAATATACACAATTTTTTGTTATGCGGTGCATACAATGATTACCGCTAGAGACTCTAATACAGACTAAATATAAGACAACAAGAAGCAATGAGAGACCTAGAACAATTACAATTATTAGATTGAGTAGAGTAAAAAGAATTTTGTAATGATTTTTGCACTATTGACCATCTCTGGAACTACTATAGCAATGAGCTAGAGAAAGACTTTTTAGTAAGCTACCGGAGAATTAGGAAGAGAAATACATAAGAGAGTGCCATGACTATGTCACCTATTCATAATAACATAGATCTGAATTCAACATATCATAGCAAAATTAAAAGAAAATGCACGTTTATACAAATACAAAAACATTTGAAACATCAAGATATGGATTCTGTAAGCACATATATACGATACTGATCTGGGGCCAATACTAGACATAGAAAATTTACATCAAAACCAAAAGAAAACCTAGACGAACATACTATCTAAGAAAGAGCCAGCCCAAAACCTTACCTAAACAAAAATAAACATGTTAGACGATTTAATCCAAAAAGACTTATGCTAATACCATTACTTGTTTGCGCATGTAACAAAGCAGAACATTTATCGTCTGTCCTAATAGAAAAAATCTATACACTAAGGAATCCACTTTGGTCCGGTGTACTAATTTAGATCTTACGAAATACAATCGGATATTTGGATATACCTCCTCCATATATTCAATTATCTCGTAGATGATATGGAAGAAATCCCATCTCTGTTGACTACTCATTAATAAATTCACTCACTACACCACACGGTAGTTATGCGAAAAATATGGCATTCAAATGCCAGATATTTAAATAAAGATTTTGTGAATTAGGATTTCTAAATAATAATGAGAAGAAGAAGAAATAGCTCAAAGGAAAACAACCCGATCACTGCGAACATGAGTGCAACTTAAAGAAGGCGCACATACTCCTTGTTCCTCTTGTGGGTTTTATCCATGATCAACAAACGAGAACTTGCAAGAAATGTAGGCAACAAATTTGTAATACTTGTCTAAAAGAAAATTTTAATATTGACATTCGACACACCTAGGCTAGTTTCCTCTCGAACACACTTACTAGAAACCCAGTCTTTACGTATCGAAACTCGACTTAATCTAGTTGGCCGAACTTAGACAACTACAAAATCAAGTAGCTAACCAAGACTATGAGGATTTTGAGATTCTCAACAATTACATTCTTCCAGAATTCCAGATGACACTAATCTGGTTTTTGTTAAAACTCCAAGTATGTGTAATACTGGAAGAGCCACTGATGTGCGTGTCCAATGCACCTTAACAGTCAAAGGACATACATTAACTTTGCAAGCCCTAATAGATAGTGGCGCCTCTAGCTCTTCTATCGATAAAGAAACACTACTTTCTGTTATACCCTCTTCTTTTTTGCGACAAACAAATCAACCCCAAATCAGTACCCAGTTTGATGGAACTAAAAATGCTTGCTCTTATTTACCTAGTTATCTTTGTTTCTTTTATACCAGCTCAGTAACAATAGTATCCTCTAACTCTTACCCATTTATGGGTTACCAACCTTAATATTGCCAATGTGCACCTAATCCTCGGATTAAATTTTCTCCTCTCTCACACATGCTTTCACGCTTACCCTTGATTACGCCATTTTCCTTTCTACCCCATTATTGCCCCCTATTCTTTTCGAATATCCCCCTTCTCATCGCGCTAGGGAGCGTGGTGGTGCCTTAGATAGACCCGAACTTCTCCGACTAAAGCCCCAAGATTTGGACTACATAGATCAGGAAGAGGAACTTAATAATAGTTCCTCCTCACACCCACCTCAAACTTGTTCTGTCAAAACACAAGATTGTTCTTGCGCTGTATCTGGACTCGGATGAATCAAATAGACACAGAAATAAGTATGACTTCCTCGATACTATATCCCAGTATACTAAATTTAATTAACACCCAAGAGAATTTGGAAGATATAATTTCAAAACTAGAAAATGGAAATCTTAGGAGATAATCATATTAACTATTGGGAACTAGATAAAATATATTGTAAATTAGATATTATAAATCCAGATTTAACAATTAAAGCCCAAGACTTGAAATATACAAATTGGGAAGCACAAGAGTGCAAAATGCATATTAAACAACTCTTAGATTACAACCTAATACAACGATCTACTTCTAGACATGAAGCCCGCTTTCATAGTAAACAAGGGATCGAACAAAACGCGGTCACCAAGAATGGTGTTTAATTATAAACGCCTAAATGACAATTGTAATGAGGATGGTTATAAGATTCGACAAAGAACAATTAATTAATAAAATACAAGATTCACAATGGTATTCAAAATTTGATCTTAAATCGGTTTTGCAAGTCGGATGCATCAGAATCCATAACACCGAGCATTCTCTTGCCTGAAGGACATTTTGAATGGTTAGTTATGCCATTTGGCCTAACAGCACCACAAATATTCCAAAGAAAAATGGATACAATTTTTAAAGACACAACAAATTTTACATGTATATATATTGACGACATTTTAGTTTTCTCTAAAACTAAATCAGAACACACAGCTCATTTACATATGATTTTTAATCTATTTGAAAAACACGGATTAATAATTTCCAGAAAAAAGATGCAACTTATGAAAAGCATATTGAATTTTTAGAGCTGAAATAGGCCAAGGGAAAATAACTTTGCAACCACATATTGCTAGTAAGATACTTGAATTTCCGACAAAATTGAAAATACGGATCTTTGAGAGCTTTTTCTAGGACTTTTAAATTATGCAAGACCATATTTAAAAGATATAGGAAAAATAAGTGGAAATCTATACAATAAAACATCAACAAAAGGACAAAAACATTTTAATCAACAAGATGTTTTAGTAGTCAAACAAATTAAAGAATTAGTAAAAACATTACCCAAACTAACACTACCATTAGATAATGATTATCTAGTCATAGAAAGTAGCGGATGTGAGACAGGATGGGAGGAGCTTTATATAAAACCTACAAAATATGATACAAAATCTCAGAGACATTGTGTAGATATGCCTCAGAAAATATAGAGAAAAAGGTCATTTAACTTCCTTAGATTTTGAAATATTGGCGTTATTTCGCTTGACTCATTTATGCTATTTATTTGTGATAAAAGGAGATTACCATCTGAGCAGTTGTGAAGCCATAATAAAATATAACCATGACCAAGGAACTAGAAAATCTCTAAGTAGTAGAAGGTGGATAAAATTACACTATTATTAATAAGGGATTAAAAATAAGCGGGAACATATTAAAGGAATTAATAATTCTTTAGTGAAACACTCTTTCCGGTTGCTAACATGACGGATAAATTGAAATCACGATCGTAACCAATTGTCAGTAAGATCGATGACTTTGAAGTAAATCCCACGTATAACAAACATGAAGAACAATTCCATTTTGACACAAGGCACATGTTGACACAAGTACAAAGCGCCTTATAGACAATGTGTGGCATATTCGATACACAGGGAACAACCAAGCAAAAGGTGGCTATTATAAAAGCCACGATACAACATTTCCACCACACAAACACAAAGAAAATTAAAACATGGTGGCAAGAAAATATCTATTACACCATTCTAACAGGATCTCGGCGAGTCTACGCCACCCAACATGAAGCGGCTCTGGCTGCTGCTGAAGTGAAATCCTAGTCACTACAGAGAATTTAAAGACCTCGGAGAAGCATTAACGGTATCGGGACCAAAGCAGCCCAAATTATTTTGTAAGTGCTTCATTAAAGGAAAGGACCGAACAAAAATGGCCCCAGAGACTCTTCATGGCTCCCAAAAGATATGACTTACTTAGACATAATTACAGTGAGCGCTGAAACAAGCGAAAAAGAATGACATTACAACAAGTTCAAACCTACCAGATCGACTACATACATGAACCACGGCGATAAATCAAAGCTGGATAGATTTCAGTGATTAGAAGCTCTTAAATGGCTTCATAACTTGGCACCCTCTATACAGGCATTACAATCGTATGAGGCGAGTTCAATTATAAACTTAAATGTCAAGATAATTTCCCTACATACGGTGAAGCAAAATGTAGGTGTAAATGTGGGTAATATCTGATAAAAGCAAGTATTGACATGAAAATATTCGCGCCACACAGATACAGAGGCAAGCTAATAACCCCTTTTCTCTTGATGGATTATGGGTTATTATATAAGCTATGGATAAGAGACATTGAGTTAACACAGGAGTTCCCATGGAAACTCGGACAGTGCATAAGACACCTGTTGGTTGAAGAACATTTCAGAAACATAATAGTATGTACTTTTGAAAGTTCTCCTCCCGAATGGATAAACCTAAAAGTTGAACCAGCAAGGCACTTGATCAAGCTGGACGTCCACAAAACAGTCAATCCAGAAAAAGATAAGATTGAAGATTTTGTCCCCTCAGACGAAGAACTAGACTGGGAGGGCTCTTCCAGTCCAGAACAGCAAGTAAAACACTGGAGAGCCTCTATCCAAGGCTCTGATTGGCTTTGGGATGACTCTGTAGACTCTCGTCATTACATACTGGCGGCAGAAACCTTTACAGAAAAAATTTACTGGCCAACAAGCTACGGTACTGCTTTCTTCCCCTTCAAAACTACTACCCAACATACAGCCTTACTAAGTCATTACCAGAAAATAAATGAAAAATGGATCCAACAAAAAACTCGCCAAACTGCGCGATGATAGATGGAATTAAGACAGCCGAGATTCCCACGAAGGCCCATCGAGTTGCATCCATGGGCTCTCTCGGAGGTTCGTGAAGAAGCCAACCTCGATAATATGATGGAAATCTAACAGTACCCACACGGACAAGAAGGACATCTCTGGCTGACCCGTGACACAAAGTCCACCATAAAGGCGGGAAGGACATCTCTGGCACCAACCCGTGACACCACTTTACACAGTGATATCTCCACTAACACTTAATGTGTCCTAGCACTGCGGGATACGACTTCTTCCCCTCCTATAAAGAGACCCCCAGTCTCTCCGCCAAAATGATCCTATCTATCCTTTGAGAAGTTTCTTTTACTAGTTTGAGAGTTTGAGTGTTTGCTGTCCAGAGTCAAGAGTCTAGTCCCTCTGTAAGTTTTTATTTTCTGTACTATTTTCTGTAAGTTTCTTTAAAAAAAAAAAAAAAAAAAGAGTCTTATTGTGCAAGTCTTTTGTACATTATATCATCTTAATATCATCGTTATTTAAGCCATGAACGGCTAAATATTCTCTATGTTTCTGAGAACTTATTGAGTGAAACTATGCACCTCTTCTCCTGATCTCTTTCGATACTACAGTCCTTTTCCTTCCCACAGGAAGGTAGCCATTACCATAAGCACAGTAAGACACATGCGAGCAGAGGCAGCGGATAAGACCTCTAAAAGTCGGCAAGGTAATATGGCACTGAGGCTCACTAGGAAGAAAGAATTTAGAAGAAGCGAGTCTCTCTCTCGTTCGAAACATTTATTAACTAAGTTTTACCCATGAAATTTTCTCTCGCTCAGATGCAATTTTCTTATTTATGTACCACTGTAGCAAAACACTGTAGCATAACCACTGTAGCAAAACACTGTAGGAAAACATCAGTAGCAATTTCGCAAAACATCAGAGCACTTTTGTAGCAAAACACGTAGCACTCGATTCTTGTAGCAAAAAAAAAAAACAGAAACAAAAATTACCAGAATCAAAAATTGGTATCAGAGCTTTAAGACCTGGACTTTGAAAAAATGTATGCAGTCTCTAGCTAAATTTGATTATCTTGATTTATCTATCCCTCTGCCACGAACTACAAAAACATTAGACAAAAGACAACATAGTTGTTATATACACGCTAAGGACTCCACTCACTCCTTGCATTCTGATAATCCACACCTGAACTCCATACCAATTTTTGATTCTGGTAATTTTTGTTTCTGTTTTTTTTTTTTTTTTTTTTAAGCTACATCGAGTGCTCAAATGTTTTGCTACGATAGAATGCTAATGCTCTGATGTTTTGCTACAGTGGTACATAAATAAGAAAATTGCATACAGAAAGCAGAGAAAATTTCGCGGGGTAAAAACTTAGTTAATAAATGTTTCTGGGAACGTAGAGAGAGAGACTCTGCTTCTTCTCTAAATTCTTTCTTCCTAGTGAGCCTCACCTGGTGCCATATTACCTTGCCCCGACTTTTAGAGGTCTTATCCGTTGCCTCTGCGCACAGTCTTACTGTGCTTATAGCGGCATTACCTTCCCAGGAAGGAAAAGGATGTAGATCGAAAGAGATCAGAGAAGAGGTGCATAGTTTCACGCAATAATTTCTCAGAAACATAGAGAATAATTTGCCGTTCATGGCTTAAATAACGATGATATTAATATGATATAATGTAAAAATGAATTGCACAATAAGACTCTTTTTTTTTTTTTTTTTTTAAAGAAACTTACAGAAAATAGTACAGAAAATAAAAACTTACAGAGGGACTAGACTCTTGACTCGGGAAAGCAATCACTAAAGCTATCAAACTAGTAAAAGAAACTTATAAAAGGTTAGATAGGATGCTTTTGGCGAGACTGGGGTCTCTTTATAGGAGGGAAAGAAGCCGTATCCGCAGTGCTAGGACACATTAAGTGTTAGTGGAGATATCACGTGTAAAGTGGTGTCACGGGTTGTTGTAGATGTCCTTCGTCTTTATGGTGGACTTTGTGTCACGGGTTGGTCGTAGATGTCCTTCTTGTCGTGTGTCTTTAGATTTCCATCATATTATTGAGGTTGGCTTCTTCTCGAACCTCAGAGAGCCCATGGATGCAACTCGATGGGCCTTCTGTGGGCTATTTTGACGGCCGCCGCATCAATCTCGGCTGTCTTAATTCCATCTCATCGCCAGCATGGCGAGTTTTTGTTGGATCCATTTTTCATTTATTTTCTGGTAATGACTTAGTAAGGCTGTATGTTGGGTAGTAGTTTTGAAGGGGAAGAAAGCAGTACCGTAGCTTGTTGGCCAGTAAATTTTTTTCAGAAAGGTTTCGCGCCAAGATGTAATGACGAGAGTCTACAGAGTCATCCCAAAGCCAATCAGAGCCTTGGATAGAGGCTCTCCAGTGTTTTACTTTGCTCGATCGAAGAGCCCTCGCCTAGTTCTTCGTCTGAGGACAAAATCTTCAATCTTATCTTTTTACGGATTGTTTTTGTGGGCGTCGACAGGTTTATCCATTCGGAGGAGAACTTTCAAAAGTACATACTATTATGTTTACGAAATGTTCTTCAACCAACAGTGTCTTATGACCGTCAGTTTCCATGGGAACTCCTGTGTTAACTCAATGTCTCTTATCCATAGCTTATATAATAACCCATAATCCATCAAGAGAAAAGGGGTTATTAGCTTGCCTCTGTATCTGTGTGGCGCGAATATTTTCATGTCAATACTTGCTTTTACGAATCAGATATTACCCGACATTTCTGACCACATTTTGCTTCACCGTCTTTGCATGTAGGGAAATTATCTTGACAGTTAAGTTTATAATTGAACTCGGCCTCATAGCGGATTGTAATGCCTGTATAAGAGGGTGCCAAGTTATGAAGCCATTTAAGAGCTTCAATCATTGAAATCTATCCATTTGATTTATCGGCGTTACGATGTATGTAGTCGGATCTGTTGGTATGAACTTGTTGTAATGTCATTCTTTC
The DNA here is from genome assembly GCA_025175895.1 of Wurfbainia villosa. Classification (NCBI taxonomy): domain Eukaryota; kingdom Viridiplantae; phylum Streptophyta; class Magnoliopsida; order Zingiberales; family Zingiberaceae; genus Wurfbainia; species Wurfbainia villosa. The sequence goes on from CM045992.1 coordinate 5,543,403, forward strand.
TGTTTGTTTCACCGCTCAGTAATTATGTCTAAGTAAGTCATATCTTTTGGGAGCCATGAAGAGTCCTGGGGCCATTTTTGTTACTGGTCCTTTCCCTTTTAATGAAGCACTTACAAAATAATTTGGGCCTGCCTTGGTCCTGACAGCTGTTAATGCTTCTCCGAGGTCTTTAAATTCTCTGTAAGTGACTAGGATTTCACTTCGGCCAGCTAGAGCCGCTTCATGTTGGGTGGCGTAGACTCCTGCTTGAGATCCTGTTAGAATGGTGTAATAGATATTTTCTTGGCCACCATGTTTTAATTTTGCTGTGTTTGCTGTGTGGTGGAAATGTTGTATCAGGGCTTTTATAATAGCCACCTTTTGCTTGGTTGTTCCTGGTGTACTGGGAATATGCCACACATTGTCTATAAGGCAGTTTTGTACTTGTGTCAACATGTGCCTTGTGTCAAAATGGAATTGTTCTTCATGTTTGTTATACTGTGGGATTTCCACTTCCCCGAAAGTCATCAGTCTTCTGTTGACAATTGGTTCTGATCTGTGATTTCTGAATTTATCCGTCATGTTAGCAACCTGGAAAGAGTGTCGGCTAAAGAATTATTAATTCCTTTAATATGTTCCCAGTTTATTTTTAATCCCTTATTAATAATAGTGTCAGCAAATTTTATCCACCTTCTACTACTTAGAGATTTTCTAGTTCCCTTGGTCTGTTGGTTATATTTTATTATGGCTTCACAATCATTCAGATGGTAATCTCCTTTTATCACAAATAAATAGCATAAATGAGTCAAGGCAGTAAATAACGGCCAATATTTCAAAATCTAAGGAAGTTAAATGACCTTTTTCTCTATATTTTCCTGAGGCATATCTACACAATGTCTCTGTAGATTTTGTATCATATTTTGTAGGTTTTTTATATAAAGCTCCTCCCCATCCTGTCTCACATCCGTCACTTTCTATGACTAGATAATCATTATCTAATGGTAGTGTTAGTTTGGGTAATGTTTTTACTAATTCTTTAATTTGTTTGACTAAAACATCTTGTTGATTAAAATGTTTTTGTCCTTTTGTTGATGTTTTATTGTATAGATTTCCACTTATTTTTCCTATATCTTTTAAATATGGTCTTGCATAATTTAAAAGTCCTAGAAAAGCTCTCAAAGATCTGGTATTTTCAATTTTGTCGGGAAATTCAAGTATCTTACTAGCAATATGTGGTTGCAAAGTTATTTTCCCTTGGCCTATTTCAGCTCCTAAAAATTCAATATGCTTTTTCATAAGTTGCATCTTTTTTCTGGAAATTATTAATCCGTGTTTTTCAAATAGATTAAAAATCATATGTAAATGAGCTGTGTGTTCTGATTTAGTTTTAGAGAAAACTAAAATGTCGTCAATATATATACATGTAAAATTTGTTGTGTCTTTAAAAATTGTATCCATTTTTCTTTGGAATATTTGTGGTGCTGTTTTTAGGCCAAATGGCATAACTAACCATTCAAAATGTCCTTCAGGGCAAGAGAATGCTGTCCAGGTTATGGATTCTGGATGCATCCGGACTTGCCAAAAACCAGATTTAAGATCAAATTTTGAATACCATTGTGAATCTTGTATTTTATTAATTAATTGTTCTTTGTCAGGAATCTTATAACCATCCTCATTACAATTGTCATTTAGGCGTTTATAATTAAACACCATTCTTGACTGACCGCGTTTTTGTTCTGATCCCTTGTTTACTATGAAAGCTGGGCTTCTATGTCTAGAAGTAGATCGTTGTATTAGGTTGTAATCTAAGAGTTGTTTAATATGCATTTTGCACTCTTGTGCTTCCCAATTTGTATATTTCAAGTCTTGGGCTTTAATTGTTAAATCTGGATTTATAATATCTAATTTACAATATATTTTATCTAGTTCCCAATATTTAATAGGATTATCTCCTAAGATTTCCATTTTTTCTAGTTTTGAAATTATATCTTCCAAATTCTCTTGGGTGTTAATTAAATTTAGTATACTTCGGGGGGATATAGTATCAGTAGGGAAGTCATACTTATTTCCTGTGTCTATTTCAGATTCATCTGAGTCTGTACAAGCGCAAGAACAATCTTGTGTTTGTGACAGGAACAAGTTTGAGGTGGGTGTGAGGAGGAACTATTATTAAGTTCCTCTTCCTGATCTATGTAGTCCAAATCTTGGGGCTTTAGTCGGAGAAGTTCGGGTCTATCTAAGGCACCACCACGCTCCCTAGCGCGATGAGAAGGGGATATCTGTAAAGAATAGGGGCAATAATGGGGGTAGAAAGGAAAATGGCGTAATCAAGGGTAAGCAGGAAAGCACGGTGTGGAGAGAGGAGAAAATTTAATCCGAGGATTAGGTGCACATTGGCAATATTAAGGTTGGTAACCCATAAATGGGTAAGAGTTAGAGGGATACTATTGTTACCGCAGTTGGTATAAAAAGAAACAGTACAACTAGGTAAATAAGTAGAGCAAGCATTTTTAGTTCCATCAAACTGGTAATCGATTTGGGGTTGATTTGTTTGTCAAAAAGAAGAGGGTATAATGTAGTAGTGTTTCTTTATCGATAGAAGAGCTAGAGGCGCCACTATCTATTAGGGCTTGCAAAGTTAATGTATGTCCTTTGACTGTTAAGGTGCATTGGACACGCACATCAGTGGCTCTTCCAGTATTACACATACTTGGAGTTTTAACAAAAACCAGATTAGTGTCATCCGAATTCGAAGAATGTAATTGTTGAGAATCTCAAAATCCTCATAGTCTTGGTTAGCTACTTGATTTTGTAGTTGTCTAAGTTCGATTTCAACTAGATTAAGTCGAGTTTGAGCACGTGAAAGACGGGTTTCTAGTAAGTGTGTTCGAGAGGAAACTAGCCTAGGTGTGTCAGGAATGTCAATATTAAAATTTTCTTTTAGACAAGTATTACAAATTTGTTGCCTACATTTCTTGCAAGTTCCTCGTTTGTTGACTGCGGGATAAAACCCACAAGAGGAACAAGGAGTATGTGCAGTTCCTTCTTTAAGTTGCCACTCATGTTCGCAGGATCGGGTTGTTTTCCTTTGGAGCGGTCGTCTAGACGGTACATTAAATTAATTTCTTCTTCTTCTGTCTCATTATTTAGAAATCCTAATTCGTCAAAATCTTTATTTAAATATGCTGGCATTTGAATGCCATATTTTTCGGCATAACTACCAGGTGGTGTAGTGAGTGAATTTATTAATGAGTAGTCAGTTGTAGATGGGATTTCTTCCATATCATCTACAGAGATAATTGAATATATGGAGGAGGTATCTGAAATATCTGATTGTATTTCCAGAAGATCTAAATTAGTACACTGGACCAAAGTGGATTCCTTAGTGTATAGATTTTTTCTATTAGGACAGGCTGACGATAAATGTCCTGTTTTGTTACATGCGAAACAAGTAATGGTATTAGCATAAGTCTTTTTTGGATTAAATCGTCTAACATGTTTATTTTTGTTTAGGTAAGGTTTTCGGGCTGTGCTCTTTCTTAGATAGTATGTTCGTCTAGGTTTTCTTTTTGGTTTTGATGTAAATTTTCTATGTCTAGTATTGGCCGCATCGTGTAGCGTATATATGTGCTTACAGAATCCATATTGCTGATGTTTCAAATGTTTTTGTATTTGTATAAACGTACATTTTTCTTTTAATTTTGCTATGATATGTTGAATTCGTACTCCTATGTTATTATGAATAGGTGACATAGTCATGGCACTCCAGTCCTTATGTATTTCTCTTCCTAATTCTCCAGGTAGCTTACTAAAAAGTCTTTCTCCTAGCTCATTGCTATAGTAGTTCCCAGAGATGGCTGTTAGTGCAAAAAAATCATTACAAAATTCTTTTACTCTACTCCAATCTAATAATTGTAATTGTTCTAGGTCTCTCATTGCTTCTTGTTGTCTTATATTTAGTCCTGTATTAGAGTCTCTAGCGGTAATCATTGTATGCACCGCATAACAAAAATTGTGTATATTGTTTCCTTGGCCGGCAATTCTGGCTACTTCTTCAGGGAAGTTTTGTTTGAAAGATTCCCAGGAGGCTCGTGCCACATCTCCTAAATAGTTTTCTGCAACTCTAAGCATAGCCGCTCCAGCTCTATATCCATTTCATGCTTAGTGCGTAGTCCTTCACTACAGAGACTTTCCAACGCTCAAGGTATAGGTCATGTAATTGTGGGTCACATTCTGTTATATTTAGTAATACTGCATCTTTTCCAAAGAATGTTAGTTCTGGGGGTCCTCTACGACCAATGGTTTTAAGTAGTGGGTTATTGTTAGTATACGGGTCGACTGCAGTTCTAGGGGGATGTCCTTGACTATAGTCTAATGTTCTCATAGTACTTTCTGGGTATGTGATATGGAATGGTCTTGAAGCAGAGGATTCTGCTGTATTCATTAAATTTACCTCTTTGTTTATATTGTTTAAGTTGTTATTCATCTTAGTATCCAGAGGCATGTAGCCGGTGGAGTACTCTTTTGCTATAATATTGTTTTCTTCGTCTTTATATAACTTTACATTTTCCGGGAGGCCTTTGTGTAATTTATCAAACCTTTCTAGTTCTTGTATTTCTATTTCGTTTAAGTGAGAGGCCATTTCTGCTGGCAAATAGACATATTCATTTAAGTCATCAAATGCTCCTCCTATGTTTACCAAGTTGATATTATGTCTTCTTTTATGTATTTCTACTAATCGGAGATGTTTCTGTCCAAATTCTCTTAGTTGTTGTTGAGCAATCAGTAAGGGGTCTTGTTCTTCTAAAAACACAAGGTTTTGTTCTTGGTTTTCAGTGTCTTCTTCTTCAATTAACCTATTGGGTGTATAGTTTGTAAATCTTACACTTAACTGTCCATTCCTATCTTTATACATTAATGATTCTGTAGGTTGTAGAAGAGTTGGTTGTTCTTCTTCTAAATTAATTGTCCATTCTAGATTGGCTAGTTGTTCTGAGCTATACTGTCTGGGTCTTTGAAATTGAATTCCCCTTGTACTAAGAGTCTCTATTATTCCATCGATTTGAATTTTAAAATTATTATGTATATGATTCATAGTTTTTCCCAGAAATATCATTTCAAGTTGGATATTCTTTCCTTGGAAATTTCCATATCCTTTCGCTTGTATCACTATTTTAATATGGTTGGTAAAGTCTTTAATAGTCATGTTGAAATTAGGACAAATGTAGGTTATTCCTAAATTATCATTCATGTCTACTTCGGCTAAGCCAATAATGGCTTTTTCTTTATCCGAAAATCTAGAGTCATATAAGACTATAAGGACCTTTCCTCCTATTCTTTGTCTTGTCATTCCTCTTAATCCAAAGACTATTAAGCCTAGATGTATATAGTGGTGTCTCAAGGTTGATAATTGTCTTCCTGACTGGTTAGTTATTAAATCTAAATGTTGTTCCTCACCGTCTGGGAGATGTAAAGCTTCTGTTCGTCGTTGCCTGTATATAGAAGTTGCTGATGTGAAATATGAAAATCTATTTCTCCCATATAGGAGTCGCGGTTGTAACATATTTAATTGTTCATTAGAAAATATTTCTAAGTCTCGATCTATGTTAATTACTTCTTCTAATGTTTGGCTTAGACTAGGAAGTGTCCGTATGTTGTCCAACCAAGAAGTACTAGAGACTGATCTTCTTCCACTCAGTGTTCTAGATGTTCCAGCAAAACTTTCTGTTCTTGTTTGACTCATTTTGACTCTTCGAGTTTGTATGTTAAAATGTATATGTAGTAGGACGATTTCTTATTATTTTTCCCGTAGATAGTTTCCCCAAACCTATATTTATATTGTCCAGAGCTGATTTCCAGTTATCTTCTATTGGCACTTTAGACAACTTTTGTTCTAAATCAAACAATTTTCCTTCCAATTTGGTTATCCTAAAATAGGATGTTAATAAGGCTATTATAGTATTATTTTGTTGTACACAGATTTGATCACTTTTTCTGTTAGCTCGGTAGAGGAATAATAACCGTCTTCTTTAGTTTTTGTATATTTTTGTACATAGTCTAAGGCTTCATCATAATGGGTATTTTCATAAATATGTCGGTTCATTTAATGAGTAGTGCATTTATTTGTTCTTGTAGAATCTTGAATTCTGCTTCTATTGTTAGCAAGAAACTTTTTACTTCTGCTAACAGATCTTTATGTTGGATTTCAAAAGTATGTGGTTGGTTTTCTCTAATTATTCTTGTAAGGTTTATTACGTCACTTCTCTTTGGTAGATTTATAAAATTTACTTGAGCCACTTTGGAGTTAAGACTTTCTTGTGAATTCTTTAGATATATTATATTTTGCTTTATTTCATTAAGCTGGATTTGTTGTTGTCTTTGATTTATTAGTACAGTTTCTAGGACGTGATGAATGTCTCTAAACTTAGTTTCTGATGAAAAACTCTGTCCTAGTAGTATGTCTGTTATGGAGTTCAGGTGTGGATTATCAGAATGCAAGGAGTGAGTGGAGTCCTTAGCGTGTATATAACAACTATGTTGTCTTTTGTCTAATGTTTTTGTAGTTCGTGGCAGAGGGATAGATAAATCAAGATAATCAAATTTAGCTAGAGACTGCATACATTTTTTCAAATTTAGCTAGAGACTGCATATATATATATATATATATAAACACCATTTAAAATGTTATCGTTTTTTTTTTTTTGATCCATTGCCCTTCGTTTTCAAATTTAATGTCAATCGATTCAACTTTCGCTCTTCGGCCCTTAGTATTTGAGAAACATCAATCTTATTTTTTTCATTTTCTGGAGCTGTTATCTTCTCAACAATTGACTTTCTAAAACATGCGTGATGCGAACAGAATACTAAGATACTATTTTTGGCTCACTAATTAAGCAAACATAATTATGAACCATAATATCTATAAATTTTTTTAAAGCTTAATACTATATTATTTTTTGAATTTGACTGTGGATAAATTGCGATTTAAATTTATAAGTAGATGATTAAATTTCCAAAAATATATATATAAAAAATCATATTTATCACAGTTTGGGAACACAACCTGGAAGCTGGTAGCTGTCTAACTAGTTTGGGAACAAACTCTGAGCTTTGTGGCTGGGCTATTGATGAGCTCATGGTCAGACGATCGACAATCTCACAAGCGGACTATGAGCTTACGGCCCAGTGGCTTGCTCACGAGTAGATTGTGAGCTGGCAGCAGGCCAATGGACTCGTGGGCAATAGCAAAGAAGGATGCTGAAGACGAGAGAAAATAAGAATGACGGCGGTGAAATTAATCGGATTGAGATTTAATTTTATTCAAGGTTATAGGTTTTGAAATGAATTTATGAACTTCTTTGTATGAATTTATAGACCATAACTAAAATTATAAAGTTTATAGTGAATTCGTAGGAGCCTTCGAACCTTGTTGATCTATAGAGAAGACATCTATTCTGCGGAGAGATCTTTCGATCTCGTGCTCGTCGTTTGAAAGATGATCATAAAAATGAACCGTCCTTACTAATCCACAAATTAAATCCTTATGACTTAGATGTTCTCTGCATGATTACAAAACACACAACCTTGGAATGCCTCCGCAGTGACTCCACAGTTCGATAGCCTCTCAGCACTCATTTCTCTCTCATCTCCTTGACCGCTCTCTTATTTATAAAGACTTGGATGCATCCCTTTTGGATTATGCACAACCTGTACCACGAGTGCACATCATGCACTTTTGTGGATGGTTATCGCTCACGTAGCAATAACCGCAGGCACAAAATGCAACATCTATCACTCATCCAAGATATGCCACAAAGGCACATGGTCATAAAAACTATTTATAAAAACAGTGGTCATTAGTCACAAAAACTAAAAGAACATAGATCAATAATCACAAAGACTAAGAGAACATCTAATTCATATTTAGAAAAATGATTTGTGTGATATCAAGGACACTGAACATTTATTGCCAAGAAAGTTATTATAGCTTACATAGTTTCTCATTAAGCGATCAATGCCAAGAAAGTTGTTACACCTTAGTCGCTCGTCAAATGGTATACAACCACTCTTTAAGTGGCACACAATCATTTTTCAAGTGACACACAGTTGTTCTCCTGAAAATATACATGTCTTGCTATTTACCTATATTAAAATATCTACATCAATATGAACATCTATAATCCCTTATAATGATCATCATATCAAGAGCATGTTCCATATTATATTCACAATTCATTTCTGTACATAACAAAAATAGGTCAACCAATGAATAAACTTCAAAAGATGTAAATCTATTTAATCTTTCTTTTTAGATTGAATCCATTCATTTTAATCAATCATTTTTCTAGTCATGTTCTATAGATCGAATCATCCATAATCAATAGGTTTACATGCTAAAATAGCAAACCCTAATTAAAAATTCAAGTAGACAATTAAATAATCACTCAGGACAAATGCTGAAATTAACATATAATCACAAAGGGATCACAATAGAGAAATAGAAATTCATTCTTTTACTACTCTTATTGTCGTTAAAGTACATGTAGTATGAATCACATATTACGATGTTATTCTCTTTACTAATAAAGAGTGTATGTTTTCCTCAAATTAACATCGTACAAATTTTGATCTAGACATTCTCAATGCCTAATCTAGAATTTAACACAAATTCTAATCTAGCTTCAAATAGGTTTAGTAAATGTTGAGTTCATTTACTACGATCATTAACCTACAAATGATCTCATCTTGATACAAATATCAAGGTGACCCCAACTTATAGGCATATTTCTCTATATATATAGCTTCACAAGCTATCTTATAAGCACTGATCTTTACCTCTATTCATACTTAACAAATAGAGATAATTATCCATGTGAGAAGATCAATCTCAACCTACCAACATGTTTACTGAGATCTTATTAGAATGTAACATTAATATACACACTGAATAGATTATGATATTTCATACAAATCAAATTACAATATCCAATTATCATTACAATATTGTTACATTCTCCAAAGTCTCATATACTTTACAGGTTCATAAAATGACTCTTTAGTCATTGGTTTAGTGAAAGGATCTGCAAGCATAGCGCGTATAGAGATATGCTCAAAAATTACCTTCTTCTTAGCAACAATATCCCTAACAAAGTTGTACTTTATAAATATGTGCTTGCCCTTACTATGGTATTTGGGATCCTTTGAAGAAGTTATTGCAGCTTAACTATCACAATAGACAGTAACTAGACTTCCATTATCCTCGGTATTCTTCAGATGCTCTAGGAACCTTCTTAATTAGACTCTTCTTACACAACTGTTGAACATGTCACATATTCAATTCCATTATCGACAAGGCTACACAAGCTTGTTTCTTGTTGTTCCAGGAGATGACGCCACCATTCAACAAGAACGCATATCCTAATATAGATTTCTTATCATCCAGGTCTCCAACCAAATCTGTATTTGAATAGCCCTTCAGGCTCATATCTGATTCTTGAAAATAAAGACAATAATCTATTATCGCTTTCAGATATATGAATATCCTCTTCACTGCTTTCCAGTGTCTCGGTCCTGGATTTGATTGGAACTGACTGACTAAGCTAATAACATAGCTGATATTGGGACGAGTACACAACATAGTGTACATCAAACTACCAATATCACTAGTATATAATTTTTTATTCATCTCGACTATTTTTTTAGGAGTCTTGGGACTCATACTCTTGCTCAAAATAGTATCTTTTACAATAGGTGTCTATTCACTATTGCAATCAAATATGCTGAAATATTGTAACATCTTATTTATATAAGATTCTTAACACAAATCCAAAAGTTTTTAGAATGATCTCTCATGATCTTTACTCATAAAATGTGCTCAATTTCTCCCATATTTATTATGTTAAATTGTGAGGAAAATAATTCTTTGACTTTTATCATAAAACTTATGTCATTTTCTGTTATCAGCATATCATCAACATATAATAATAAAATGACATACTTTCCTTTTTTCCTTTTTCAGAAAAATACAATGATCCTCATTGATCATTTCGAAATTATACGATAAAACGACTTCATTAAATCTTATGCTTTAGCTCATATATAGATTTTTTAAGTCTACATACTTTCTCTTCTTAGCCTTCAGTAATGAAACCTTTTGGTTGAACTATATAGATTTCCTCGTCAAGTTCACCATTAAGAAAAGTGGTTTTTACATTCATTTGATGTACTTCCAAATCATAATGTGCTACTAAAGCCAAAATGACTCGTATTGACACAAACTTCATAACAGGAGAAAATATCTCTTCATAGTCAATACCCTCTAGTTCAGTAAAACAGTTTGCAACCAAACAAGCTTTGTATCTATTAATCGACCTATCTTCTTTCCTCTTTATTTTAAGAATTCATTTATTCCCAATAACCCTTCGACCAGGAGGAAGATCGACTAACTCCCAAACATTATTTACTTTCATAGACTCCATCTCTTCTATCATTGCAACTTTCCATTTTTCTCTAACTCTACATTCCAAAGCTTTCTTAACGAATTGAGATTCATCATCATCAACTGGGAGTGTCATAATTGTCTCATTCTCAATATCAAATCTCTTCTTAGGTTTAACCTTACAAACACTTCTTCATAAGTTGGGTTGTTGAGAAGTCAACTCATGACTAGACAAATTTCTTTCACTCGATTGACTAGGTCCAGACGTCCCTTGTGACACCTCTCTAGTTGATAAAATCTCATCCTTTTCAAATAAAGGAACTGTCTTATCAACATTACCTCTAGCTGGGAACTCAGTTTCGAGAAAAATAACATCTCAATTCTATTTCGAAGATGATTTCATCTTATCGCTCACCTATGAAAATGTAACCTTTGAAGGTATTATAATATCTTATAAAAATACTTTTTTTTTTACTTCTAGATCTTAATTTTCCATACTTGTGAGAGCTCTCATGAGCATAGGGAGCTGACCCCCAGGGTCTCGGATTACTTAAATCTGGTTTGTTGTCTGTCAATGTTCATATAGGGTAGATAGAAATGATTTTGAAGGCACTTTGCTAAGTATATAGATTGCTACTAATATGCATTTCCCTAATAGGAGACCGACAAATCAGCCTGAGTCATTATAGACCTAACTATTTCAAGAAGAGTTCTATTTCTTCTTTCCGTAACCCCATTTTGCTGTGGAGTTCTTGGGATTATTAGCTGTCTAATAATCTTATTATCATTATATATTATCTTGAACATATCAGACAAATATTCCCCTCTACAATTAGTGAGTAAAGTCTTAACCTTACATTATGTTTGATTCTCAACTTCGTTCATATAACGAATAAAGCAATCCAATGCTTCAGATTTATGAGAAATTAAATACACATGACTGAATGAGTGAATCATCTATAAATGTAATGAAATAGAACCTCCATACCTAGCCTTCACATTCATTAGACCACATATATCCGAATGAATTAATTGCAATGGACAATCATCCCTAATAGTCTTGTCAAATGATTTCCTAGTTGCTTTTTCAGCAAGACAATGCTCACATATAGACAAGTTAATCTTAGCCCGAGAGCCCAGCAAACCCTCTCTAGTTAACCAATTCATAGATTCTTGTCCTATATCTCCTAACCTAGCATGTCAAACCTCATCAATTATATATACATCACTAGTAAGAGCAATGTTTGAAAACAATCATCAGTAGCATAATTGATATCTGGTTCTACATTAAGAATCATAAAATCATTTGTTAAAAAACTATATCCAATTAACATAGAGTTAATCTTAAGTTCAACACACCGATTGTAAAAAATACCACCACGAAAGTTGAGTTTGCAAGTGTCGACTCTTTTGACTTCAACTCTTGCATTGTTTCCTACATAGATCTATTTGTCGTCAGCTGGCACCCAATGGTACTTCACGAATATAACTCACTCTTGAGCTACATGATTGGTTGCTTCCGAATTTATAATCCACAAAGGATAAGAATCAACTAACAACATTGAACTAGAAACAAAATGCTCAAGAGAAGAAGACGGACTTGGATTTACTTTTTTTTTTTTTTGCTTAGTACACTCCCAAGCGAAGTGACCCTTCTTGCCATAGTTAAAGCAAGTCATCTTGCTTTTAGGTTTCTTCCCAGTATTCTTTCCCTTCTTCTTAATTGATCCTTTTCCAACAACAGCAGCAACTTCCTTCTTTTTTCCTTTACCCTTCTTGAACCATTTATTTTTCTTAGATCTAGATGATCCAACAGAACCGACAGCCACATAAACTAGTCCTGAAATCCTTGCGGATTCCACTCTCTCCGCCTCTAATTCAACATGGCATGAGGCATCAATGAAAGTTTTAATACTCTCACTGTGAGTTAAAGTTTGCTTCATGGTTTCCTAAGAATCTGAAAGGGATCAAATAACTGCTTGAATTTGTTATTCATCAGTTAACTCATGACCAATAATTTTAAGCTCCAAATCATGTTGGACATCTCCCTCAGGTGACGGGCTATGGGGATATTCAAATGCTTTTTATAGCTATCAAACTTGATTGTCAGCTACTCAAGCTTTCTCAAATAATTCTACTATATCTATCCCTAAAGGCTACCTAAACTGTATGAGCTGAAGAATATGTCTCATACTAAAAACTAGATCATCTACCATTGAACTAATCAATATGCCCTTAACAGTGGAGTCCTTCTTTTTCTATGCCTTATAGGCATTAAAGTTTTGTCTATGTTGTGCAGTGAGACTATCAACATGTTCAATTATAACTTTATGTACAACCTCTAGAATTTCTTATTCCTCAAGAAAATATTGAATATTGAGGTGTCAGATTATCACCTTTGTTAAGTTCAACTATAATATTTTTCGTTGTAATAATCTACCATAAATAAATAAATTATTTATATATTCAGTGTATGTTATATATATGTAATTTTTTATTGACTCAATACAAATTTGGTTTGGTTTATAAAATCAAGTCACAATTATATTTCCACTCATTATTTGTATCTACCAATCTAACTAACATTGATCAATTATATTATATACACCCTAGCTAATGAACTAATCATTAACATATCATGATAAAATAAAATGAATTAATCATGATATAACATAAATGAACTAATCATTTACATGTTACAATTTTGTTAGCATATAACAAACTGCATAAAGATTATCAACATATAACATTCTTTACTAGTCATAACCTAAGCAATTCTAAGAAACTAGATAGAAAATTATTACTCCCACTACGACAAACACTAGCGCAGTAGTAATTATCACACACCCTATCTACCAAACTCAACTAGAACACTCTTAAGTTGAACAAACACAGAATCTTATTTAAAACCCATATAAAGGTCCCCTTGGCTTCTTCTTCAGGATCCTCTTCACTCTCAGCATGATCCTCTTGATATGCAAAGTGAATCATCTCTATGCACAATTCTGCATATGTGATTCTACAGGGGTGAAACTAAGATGCTAGTTCAGTGAAGACATAATATAATATAATTAATAAAAAAATTAAAAAAATTTACTCTATAAATTTAAATAAAATATAATTGGAAAAAAAGTTTTGGACTCAGTGTGGGCAGTTTCCCACACTAGGCCCATGTTAGCTCCGCCCCTGGATGCACCCCTCGTAGTGCCCCCATATGATGTGCAATTTCACTTAGATTTGTCGACAGTTAACAAACTAATGTCCAAATCCTGTAGTTATTCAAAATGGAAAACTTCTGCATCCTGAGTCTCCAGAATAGATGATCAAGTCTCCCTATGTGTCCGGAGACTCCATAAGTAGGATCGTACTCTATCCCCTAGATAGCTTCCCTTAAGCTTATTTCGCAACAGATCGTGACGAGTCATGGTAGTAATAATCCGTGTCATCTAAAAATTAAAATTAATTAAGACAGTACAAAATCAATTAACCAATACAAAACCGACTTATTTCAATTTATACAATCATAGAATCAACACACTTAATCAAGAAAAATCAAATTTGCTTGATTTTCAAGAGTCTTAGTCGACTGATCCATTTACCAGTTGATTGACATCTCTACTAGTCAACTAACACTCTTATCAGTTGACTTGTGCCTTTTAATTTTCTATCAATTGATTGTCACCATGGACCGCTCGACTGATACCTTAGAAACTCGACCCGATAGCGTTCCGTGAGAATCCAAACTCTACACATTCTGCTCCGAACACCCCATACACTCGAACACTATGCATAATATTCTGTCTTCTCAATGTCTCAAGGCACAGTTAATTAAGCCTATTTCATATTGTTCATGCCGAGTCCTAGTTGTTTCAAAAACTACTCAACATTAGTGTTATGAGATTAGTTGACCATAGTCAACTTTTGCAACTCAAAACTCGAGCAAAACACCGAGGTTCCGAGCACCACTTTATGGCATCCCGATCACCTCGTGCTTCTTTCCATCCGAGTACTTTGAGTACTTAGCACTATATCTACTCAGCCAAGCACTCAGTACAACTCTTCTCTAACAAGTACCAAACAGTATGCTCACTTAGCCCGTGCACCTCATGCTACTGCACACTCGGGCACCGAGCACATGGGGTGCTCGAGCAGCGAGAACAGAGTGCTCGGGTGTCGTTCGCCTGCTCGAGCACATGGAGTGCTTGGACGCCGAGCAGCTGTTCGAGCACAAGGTGCTCGACAAAAAGTGCTCAAAACTTGGCTCAGTTGAGAAAGGCATAGTGCTCAGGCACAGGCTTCTTGGGCACAGAGCACTTGGTGCTCGGCATGCGGTACTCGGGCGACAGAGCACACAGAGCTCTACAGTGGTGCTCGGGCTGTGTGCTTGGGCGACAGACCGAGTGGTGCTCGAGCAAAGCACACTGGGTGCTCGGGCGAGAAGCGCGGAACTTTTGCTTGGGTGAGAAGCGCGCATACTCAGGGTGCTCGTCTATGGAATGCACAATGTTTGGACTGTGCATACGATGCTCGAGAAATTGGAAAGCTCGACACCTGGTGCTCGGGTTGTTCACTCGGCACTCAAGCACAGAGTGCTCGGGCAAAGGGGGATTGTTGGTGCTCGGCTCCTAGAGCAGAGTGTTTATGAACTACTTTGCATGAATTTATAGACTGTAAACAAAACTATAAAATTTACAGTGAATTCATAGGAGCCTTCGAACCTTGTTGATCTACAAAGAAGACGATATGTTCCTCGGAGAGATCTTTCGATCTCGTGCTCATCGACTGAAGGATGATCATAAGAACAAACCACCCTTACTAATCCACAAATCAAATCCTTGTGACTTGGATGTTCTCTACGCGATCACAAGATACACAATCTTGGAATGCTTCCGCAGTGACTCCATAGTTCGACGGCCTCTCGGCACTCCTATCTCCCTCATCTCCTCGACCTCTCTCTTATTTATAAAGACTTCAATGCATCCCTTTTGGATCGTGCACAACCTACACCACGAGTGCACATCGTGCACTCTTCGTGGGTGGTTATTGCTCGTGTAGTAGTAACCACAAGCACAAAATGCCAATAAAGGTGGATTGGAATAATCACACCTCATGTGTTAACTTGGATAGTGTGGCTCAACTTGTGCATATTATAGTAAATAGACGTTAAACCTCTGATACTTAAATTATTAGGTGCAATGGAAGCAAAAATAAAATAAAAATCAAGAAATAGAGATTTCGAACCTTCGAATGTTACCCATATCTTAATATTTATAAGAATGAGAACAACATAGAAGTCTATATATAGAGATCGTCTATAAAAGATTAGAACCGTCAATCTAGCGATTTCAATCGACCTATCTTATGGTCATTGTGAGAAACATAAATCACGGAGAATCCTATGAGCCTTAATGTGTTAGTCAAGACACATGGAGATCATCTGAATCCAGAAAAGAATTTTAGACATCTTTCGAAATTGATCAACATCATATCTATAAATACTGTCTTGTCTTAGCCACCACATCATCCCCGTAGCGACAAATCTATAGAGATCATGATCTCTAGGAAAAGAGTGATTGTTTTAATCTAATCGTTTCAAAATTTTTTTTGCTAAACTCAATTTAATGATCATCTAATTATGGTGGTGTCAATTGCTCAATTATTATAAAGATGTCGATTGTAAAGGGGTCGTCATCAAGATCGTGGGTCATGTTTACATAGAGCCATTACTAATTAAATAGAGAATTTAAGAAATTAAATAGAGACAGAGCTAGATAAAAGAGCTCAATAAACGAAATTAGATGACAAAGTCAAAAGTCGAACTTTAAGTGAAGAGTTAAAATGAGCTCATCCCTAGTATAAACGAAGGCTTTCTGAAGTGGGCCATTTAAGTATGAGCCACTGACTTAGAATAAATAGGCAATAGGCAAAACATGTTAAATTAAAAATGCTCAATATCTCAAGTACCTTTAAACATATTAAATTTCTTCGACTATGATTATTATAACAAGATATGAAAATATGTCAAGTTGTGGATGACCGATTTCAAGTCAAATGATGACTCTTGATACTATTTGCAAATAGATGCACAAATAGTCCAAATGAAAATCTGGATGGAATATATCAAAATAGATTCCCTTTGTACTTGCACAATTTATCAGATTTGGAAGTTACAAAACTTTGCTACTCTTTTGGAAGACATAAAAATTAAGGGAGCGTTTAATTAGTAGAAAAAATTTTATTTTTTATTTTTATTTTTTAAAAAAATAAAAAAATATACAAAATAATATTTATTGACATTTTTTATTTTTGTTTTTCAAAAAAATAAAAAAATATTCTCTAGAAAATTAAAAAATACAAAAAAAAATTATTTTCTATTTCTATTTTTATTTTAAAAAAAATAAAGAAGAGTTTTCTGGAAAATTAGAAAATACAAAAAAAATCATTTTCTGTTTTCTAAAAATAAAAAATAAAAAAATTTCTACGAACCAAATACTCCCTAAAGATTTCGAATCTCTGAATGTTATCCATACTTGAATATTTATAGGGATAAGAAAAAAAAAGAATGGTTTCATCAATCGATTCAATCATTTTTTGTTGCTAATCTCAATTTATTGGTATTTAGTTATGACAATGTCAATTGTTCAACTATTATTGACTAAAGATGTTGATTGTGTTCTCATAAGAGGACTAAATGATTAACACGGACGATAGAATTATCTCAAAGTGTAAGGATCAATCTTTGAAAATTACAAAACTTTTCGACAATTTACCAAACACAGCTCTTAAAGTTCGGAATTGCCCAAAAAGCGTACCATAGTTTCAGATTTACCAAATCGCGTACCTAATTCCCCTTTTACCCCTCCTGCCAAACAGACCTGCGACAATTTAATGATGAGAGAAAATTTTCATGCATCCGATCTACTATTGAAAATTCCGAACCATCTAAACATGGTGCTGGGAATTCAAATCCCAGCACCATATTATTCCTGGGAATATAATTCCCAGCACCACCTTTTTTTTATCTGATTTCTAATTTAGATCGGTCTGATTTCTGAAATATTGCTGTGAATACCTAATAAAACCTCGAATATCAGAAATTTTGGTCACGGATACACAGAAGGACACTACTCAAACTCAATGGACTTGAATTGGATCGAAAAAAAGGTGAATAGGACCATCAATGGGTTTTGACCGAAACCCATTAATGGACTTAGAGGAGTCCAAATTTCGAAATCTTGACATAAAATGAAAGATCTTACAACATAAATTTTTGATATGTCGAGGAAACTTAGTTTTAATCCTCTTATCTCCCAATTTTAACTTGTGTCGAAAAAAAGATGGTACTGAAAGTTGAGAAACTGATAGTAGTGGTGTTAGAATTCACAATTCCGCTATCGTGGTGCCCACCATCATTGTAGTCTTTGGAAGACAATTCGGCACCAGCTGTGATCCGAATTGGAATTTCCAGATCACAGTTGGTGAATCCCAAAGACCACCACCGCGTGTCGAAATTCAATCCCAGACCATGGTCTTTGAAATTCAATTCCACACCACGGTGATCTTGGAATTGGAACAATTTAGTAGCTTGATGTCGAAGCGAGATGAAAAAAGATTTTATCATCCAAGTTATAGAAAGGCCAACTCAAAATTAAATGCTTTTATGCGATTTTTCTCATGTTAGAGGCCCGTACTAATTTTCGACAACGATTTTTTTTTAAATAGAAAAACACATCTATTGCAAAATATAAGGAAAATAAATAAATACTCATTTAAAGACACTGTGACAGCTTTTCCAATAAATTAAAAAACGGTAATAAATTTACATTAGGTAAAACCACAAATAGTTTTTCGTGATATAAAAATTGAGGTGCTGGAATTCCACAGTGGCTCTTCATCTCGTTCCTGATACTGCTACTAAGTTGTTCCAATTCCAGCATCATGTTGGTGCAATCGGCCTAGGTCACGATTGACCAGGACTCGAGTTTGACTCGAGTGATATTTTGATGTTCGACAAAAACATATGACAATGTAATTGTCATAAGGAAGTCCAAGTCTTGAGTACTTGGCATGGGAAGTCTAAGTGAGACACTTGGCATTTGGCAAAGTCCAAGCATGAGTCTTGGCAAGGTAAAGTCCAAGTCATGGGTACTTGGCATGGAAAGTCCAAGTGGGACACTTGGCATTTGGGAAAGTCCAAGTCTTGAGTACTTGGCACAAGGAAAAGTCCAAGCATGGGTCTTGGCATGGAAAGTCCAACATGGATTGGCAAGGGAAAGTCCAAGCTTGAGTCTTGACATTTGAGAAGTCCAAGGGGATGGATATTGGCGGCGTAAAGTCCAAGCGAAGTCTTGGCGGCGTAAGTCCAATGTGCCTTGGCGGTGTAGACACCGTTAGCATAACATAACCGAGGGAAGCACCTGGAGGCTAGCGCGATGGATGAACAAGTCATGGATGACTTGGAGGGATCCGAGAGGCGTGAGGCTGATGGAGGTGGCTAGAAGGCTTAGGTCTAGGCTAAGGGTGGTCTAGCAAGTATGGGGGCACCATACTTGGGTTAAAACCTCATTTTTGAGGTTGGCAGTCGACTGACATTATGGTCGGTTCGACTGCCGTGAGTCGACTTGAGTTCGACTGTAAGTTTAGAGCTGAAAATGCTCTGGCAGTCGACTGCTCATTGGAGCAGTCGACTGGTGTCGACGGTAGTCGATCGCTAAGGGCCTCATCCGCCACCAATGTCGAGCACAGACGCTCCGTAGCCGATCGCGTCGATTACGCGCGTAGCGATCGGATCAATGTTGATACGATCGCCAAGAGATCCGTTGGAGTCTTTCCAGCGTGAATCGAGCCGTTGTCTCACGACAACAGTGGCATCAGTCGACTGGTGACTTATGACAATCGACTGATGGGCGGAAACCCAGGTCGCGCGCAAGGATAAAAGGAGCTCGACGGGAGGGTTTTTGGTAGCAATTTCTTGGACGTTTTTGAGGCGATTTGCTGCTGCAAATCAGGGTCTTCAACTACGGTTCAAGCGATCAACAAGCAAGCAATCAAAAGGCATTTGTAAAGCTTTTTCTTTACTTATATTGCATTGTATCTCATTGTATTTGCTTGTATCTACTTAGATTATTGTTGTAATCTTTTGTACGAGATTTCTCCACCTCTGACTTGTTGTCGAGAAGGAGTATTTGTGATTAGTGAGTGTGTGTGCATCACTAGGGCTCTTTAGAGCTCGATCCATGGAGTATGAACCGTTCGGTTCCGAACCACATTATATCTTTGTGTTAGCGTGTTGTTCATTTCGTTATCGTTATTATCTTTGTTTCCGCTGCGCTAACGAAAATTGTAGACAAGCACGCGAACATTTTCCATCTACGAACGGTCAAACGCTATTCACCCCCCCTCTAGCGGCATCAAATATCCAACAATTGGTATCAGAGCCCGGGACTCTTCTACGGATTAACAACCCGGAGTCAAGACGCTAGAGGAAAAGATGGAAGTTCAAGGACAATTGGGATGGGACATCAACACCCCAATTCCCTATTCCTTCTATGGACGAGAAGGTTTCAATTCTTGGAAGGCGAGAATTGAAGATTTTTTTGATGATGAGAGACCTTGAGGAGTGGTCCACGTTGATGGAAGGATTTGAATATCCTAAGGGACCAAAGGGAGAGTTTCTCAAGAAGAAGAAGTGGAGTGAGGAGCAACTCCAACAATTCGATAAAAACAAGAAGGTAATAAAATTCATTTTTGATTTAATTCCTAATGACCTCTTGTGTAGTCTAGGTGACTATGTGGATGCCAAGGAGCTATGGAGCGATTTGGCTAAGCTCCATGAAAGTCTATCATCGGTCCAAGAAGAAGGACCATCACCCTCTCAAGCTCAAGAAGAAACATCCAAAGAGCTAGAGGATTCGGAGGTTGATAGAGAATCAACATCTGGATCTGAAGAGGTAGAAGCAGTAGAAGAAGTGGAGGAGGCATCCAACTCTAGGTTTGAGAGGGAGAGACCATCCACACCGGAGCCGAAACAAATTCAAGAAGAAGCCTCGATCTCCGGGAGGAATGAAGAATCCGCTCCGGCACCCACCACAAATACCCTAGGTAACTCAAGCAATTTAGGTTTAAATAAAAATCACATAACTTGCTTTGAGTGTAGGGAAAGTGGGCATTACAAGAGCAAATGCCCAAAGAGAGTAAGAAAAACTCCTCCGGCGTCCAAAAGTCAACAAAAGTCAAAGGATGCCGGTGCCTCAAGTCAAAAGAGCAAGGAGCATATCATATACTTCGAGTGCAACTCAAAGGGGCACTATAGAAGCCAATGCCCTAGGGGGAAGAAGAAGGGGCAAGGAGGAGCATTATAAGTAGGGGGAGCTTCTATAGCTAATCCTAAGGTATATTTAAATAATGCACCTTCTAAATTTAAAAGTCAAAAGCATGCTATAAATTTTAATTCTCTTGCAATTCACCATGAAAAGCATGCTAGAGATAAATATATTTGTTTAGGAGCTAAAAGTGTTAATTTCAAAAGTAAGGAAAAAATTGGGACTAATGTCCCTAAAAATAATTTATCTAAGGATAAACTTAGGTCAAATAACTCAAGACCAATCTTACCTAGGGAGACAATTAGGAAGGTACAAGAACATCTAGGTCTAAACCCTAAATGGACTAGGCATATGCCTAGAAAGTCTCATGCCCAAGAATTTAATCAAAAATCAATTGGGCAATTGGAATTAGAAAACCAAGCATTGAGGTCAAGGCTTGAGAAACTAGAAAAGACCCTTAGGAATATACAAAACTAATTTAAAGGGTCTAATGGTCAAAGTCAAAGGTCCAAAAGTCAAAGTCAACACCAAGGACCTAAGAGTCAAAAGTCAACTAAGGGCAAGCAAGGTTTGGGTCACAAACCTAAGCCTAAGGTAGCTTACCATAGTGTTCCATTTGATTATGGGACACAAACTAGGTCTAGGAAGACCAAGGTCAATAGGGAAGTCATCCCTAAGGTTGACCAAAGGTTGTGCCTAGTGGCTAGGGTTTCTAGGAAACCTAGGGTGGCCACTAAAAAGGTTGCAAGGGGAGTTACCCCTAGAGTCAACCTAGGTAAGACCCAAATGACCAAGGCTAACAAGCCTAGGAGGGTCATTAGGAAGGTATCTAGGGAGGTTTTCCCTAAGGAATACCTAATTAACCCTAGGAGCTCAAATCGGTTTTGGGTTCCTAAGAGCGTGATTGATTCACGCTAGATGGGTTTAGGGTATGCCAACCTTGATTAGATGGGTAGGTAATTCAGCCATGGTAAAGGTGACACTTTAGGATATTTTCAAGGTTATGGTTACCTTGAAAATAGATTTGAATCAATATCCTAAAAGATTTTAGGATGTGCCAATGCACTTTTGAAATTAAGAAAAATCAATTAAATTGGCACAATTTAGGTTTAGAGGTTAGTGTGTCATTTTGGGTTTTTAGCACACTAGGGAGATTAGGTTAATATGACAAAATATGATTAATCCCAACAAATGGCCATTAATATTAAAATTTAGGTATTATTATACCTATATATTTTATATGTCATGCCTTGTTTTTCATATAACATGTCATGACATCATGCTTACTTTTAATCATTTTATATGTCATGTTCATGTTTTAGGATTAAGGTTTTAAATGTCATGTGTTTTTAGATTTCATCTTATGCCATGACATCATGATTATGAGCATATGCTTATTTATATCATCATTTCTAATGCCATAATCATTCATGTATTTAAGAAAAATTTCGATTGAAATTGATTTAAGGACTATGACATGACTTGGAGTCCCATTCATAAGGGATTCAAGTAGGGTTGCCTTAGAAGATGCATGAAACCCTAGTTTTAAATGAATCAAAACCCACATCTCACATCCAATTGACATGTATGTGTATTTATACACCCTAGATACATGTGAGATGCTAGGATATGAGTTAAGTTCAAGGTGCATAGTTTTTGCATCTAGATGAACTAAAACTCATCTAATTTCAAATATGGATCATTGGAAAAGCTTGTGTACAAGTCATATACATAGAGCCCAAGGAATATGATCCAAAATAAGGTTTTGAAAATATTTTAAAATCATTTTAGAAAACCTTAGTGAAGTCTATCTTTTGATAGCAATCACCATTGATGAAGTTGATACAAAATAGGGTCAAAACATTGAAAATTTCAATGGTTTTGAGTTTTGTATCAAACTCACTATTTTATGGGTAAAATAATTTTTAAATATTTTTCATCCATTGTAATGACTATAAGTAATATACGTATCAAATTTTATGATTTTTCAAATTACATATAATTACTTATGTTTTTCCAAATCTCGATACTGATAGTTGAAATTCGGAAATTTTTCAGTTTATCAATGATCGCTTCTCACTAGGCTGATCGATATGGGTTGCAACGTTTGTTTAGCCCATGTTCAGCTATGGAAAAGGTTCTTAATCACTCCTAACCCTAGGATATGCTTTAGGAAGCATTATAAAGGATAAAAATCCATTGGATATGGATTAGGAGTTGTGTTAGGTCAAAGTATCAAATTTAGTGTGAGTGAAAGTTCTATGTTGAACTTAGAACCTTAATTTTGATGGTTTAGAGTTCCTATTGGCTTAGGGGCTTCCCAAGGATATTGTTGGTGCAATGGTCAAGGAGAAGCAAACCTTTAGGGGGAGGTATCCATCTTGGGATGATGGATGTGTTTTTCTCCTTGAAGAGGAGAAGTTATTGGGAGAGTATCATCAATTGAGAAAATTGATGGGTTTTTGATACCCAATTTGGAAATTGGGAGAGAGTATAGGATTGCCTCTCTTGAGTGATATGTGACTTATCACTAGGAAGATGGTAGGCATCCTAGGTATTTATTTTTGGATCAAGGGGGAGATTGTAAGATCTCATTAGGACATGAGACATTGACCTCCTTGGCGAGAAGACCTTTTGATGTTAGTCAAAAAGGGGGAGAATGTTTGGGGGAGAACATTTAAGATTACCAATTTGGAATAATTGGTAAGAGACTTGAGTTAGTGGTCTAACTCAAATGATTTGTTTGGTTTTTGTCAAACATCAAAAAGGGGGAGATTGTTGGTGCAATCGGCCTAAGTCACGATTGACCAGGACTCGAGTTTGACTCGAGTGATATTTTGATGTTCGACAAAAACATATGACAATGTAATTGTCATAGGGAAGTCCAAGTCTTGAGTACTTGGCATGAGAAGTCCAAGTGGGACACTTGGCATTTGGCAAAGTCCAAGCATGAGTCTTGGCAAGGTAAAGTCCAAGTCATGGGTACTTGGCATGGAAAGTCCAAGTGGGACACTTGGCATTTGGGAAAGTCCAAGTCTTGAGTACTTGGCACAAGGAAAAGTCCAAGCATGAGTCTTGGCATGGAAAGTCCAACATGGGTTGGCAAGGGAAAGTCCAAGCTTGAGTCTTGGCATTTGAGAAGTCCAAGGGGATGGATATTGGCGGCGTAAAGTTCAAGCGGAGTCTTTGCGGCGTAAGTCCAATGTGCCTTGGCGGTGTAGACACCGTTAGCATGACATAGCCGAGGGAAGCACCTAGAGGCTAGCGCGATAGATGAATAAGTCATGGATGATTTGGAGGGATCCGAGAGGCGTGAGGCTGATGGAGGTGGCTAGAAGGCTTAGGTCTAGGCTAAGGGTGATCTAGCAAGTATGGGGGCACCATACTTGGGTTAAAACCTCATTTTTGAGGTTGACAGTCGACTGGCATTATGGCCGGTTCGACTACCGTGAGTCGACTTGAGTTCGACTGTAAGTTTAGAATTTGGAAATGCTCGCGATGATCGCTCATTGGAGAGCGATCATGATGTCGCAACGATCGGCGCTAAGGGCCTCATTGCCGATCAATGTCGAGCAGAGCGCTCCGTAGTCGATCGGGTAGTCGACTACGGCAATGATCGGCCAATGTTGACGATGATTTCCAAGAGATCCGTTGGAGTCTTTCCAGCGTGGATCGAGCCGTTGTCTCACGACAAGCTGGCATCACCGATCGTGACTTATGGCGGCAATGATCGATGGGCGAAACCTGTGTCGCGTGCAAGGATAAAAGGAGCTCGACGGGAGGGTTTTTGGCAGCGATTTCTTGGACGTTTTTGAGGTGATTTGCTGCTGCAAATCAGGATCTTCAACCACGGTTCAAGCGATCAACAAGCAAGCAATCAAAAGGCATTTGTAAAGCTTTTTCTTTACTTATATTGCATTGTATCTCATTGTATTTGCTTGTATCTACTTAGATTATTGTTGTAATCTTTTGCACGAGGTTTCTCCACCTCCGACTTGTTGTCGAGAAGGAGTATTTGTGATTAGTGAGTGCGTGTGCATCACTAGAGCTCTTTAGAGCTCGATCCGTGGAGTATGAACCGTTCGGTTCCGAACCACGTTATATCTTTGTGTTAGCGTGTTGTTCATTTCGTTATCGTTATTATCTTTGTTTTCGATGCGCTAACGCAAATTGTAGACAAGCACGCGAACATTTTCCATCTATGAACGGTCAAACGCTATTCACCCCCCCTCTAGCGGCGTCAAATATCCAACACATCGTGTGTCGAATTTTCAAAGACACCGCCGATTGAATTTTCAAAGATACACACGCTGGTGGTGTCGGGATTGCACCACCGCTGGTGTTGAAAATTCCAATTCAAAGACCACGCGGTGAATTTGAATTCCAAAGGCCACGCGTGGTGGTGGTAGATGAACACCGCGGTGTGCTGGGAATTCCAATCCCATCACCACAGTGGTGTTGGAAATTTCAATTCCAGCACCACAGTGATACTGGAATTGGAACAACTTAGTAGCAGTATCAGAAACGAGATGAAGAAAGATTTTATCATCCAAGTTATAGAAAGGTCAACTCAAAATTAAATGCTTTTATGCGATTTTTCTCATGTTAGAGGCCCCGTACTAATTTTCGACAATGATTTTTTTTTTAAATAGAAAAACACATCTATTGCAAAATATAAGGAAAATAAATAAATACTCATTTGAAGACACCGTGATAGCTTTTCTAATAAATAAAAAAACGGTAATAAATTTACATTAGGTAAAACCACAAATAGTTTTTCGTGATATAAAAATTGAGGTGGAATTGTGGAATTCGCAATTCGAAGATTATTGTGGTCTTGAATTGTAATTCAAGACACAGTGGTGGTGCAGGGATTGCAACACCACTGTGGTGCTGAAAATTCCAATCCTAGTACCACAGTGGTGTTGGAAATTTCAATTCGAAGATTCGCTGGTGCCGGAATTGGAATTGTAAAGACCACTACCACCGCAGTTCTCAACTTTCAGTACCATCTTTTTTTCGACACAAGTTAAAATTGAGAGATAAGATGATTAAAACTAAGTTTCCTCGACATATCAAAAATTTATGTTGTAAGATCTTTCAGTCTGTGTCAAGATTTCAAAATTTGGACTCCTCTAGGTCCATCAATAGGTTTCAGTCAAAATTCATTGATGGTCCTATTCACCTCTTTTTCGATCCAATCCAAGTCCATTGAGTTTTAGTAGTATCCCTCTTGTGTATCCGTGGCCAAAATTTTTGATATTCGAGGTTTTATTAGGTATTCACAGTAATATTTCAGAAATCAGATTAATATAAATTAGAAATCAGATAAAAAAAAGGTGGTGTTAGGAATTATATTCCCAGGAATACTGTGGTGCTGAGATTTGAATTCCCAGCACCACGTTTAGATGGTTCGGAATTTCCAATAGTGGCTTGGATGCATGAAAATTCTCTCTCATCATTAAATTGCCGCAGGTCTGTTTGGCAAGAGGGATAAAAGGGGAATTAGGTACGTGATTTGGTAAATCTGAAACTATGGTACGCTTTTTGGACAATTCCGAACTTTAAGAGCTGTGTTTGGTAAATTGCTGAAAACTTTTTGAGATGTCTATATTCTCCTATCATGCTAGTTCTTAGTTAGACAAAATTATCTCTCATGATTTATCCTAAAAATGTTGATCGTACAGGAGACATTATCGAGATCATGGGTCTTGCCCACATAGGGTAGTTACTAAATAGAGAATTTAGGAAATTAAATTAGAGGGTGAGTTTGGAAGTCCAACTAGAAGAGAACGTTGAAGATGAGTTCGATAAAGAGCTCAATAGACCAAACTATATGAAAGGACAAAAGTTGAACTTTTAAGCGATGAGCTGAAATGAGCTCATCCTTAGCACAATCGAAGGGTTTCTTAAGTGGGTCATGTAAGTATGGACAATCAACTTAGAGTGAATATATATTAGACGGAACATGTTAAGCTGAAAGACGTTCAATATCTCAAGTACGTACCATTAAATTAGCATATTAAGTTTCTACCATTATGATTATTGCAATAAGGTACGATAAGTTATGGATATAAATTTTAAGGCAAATGCAGCTCTCATGAGTACCTACAAATGAATGTACAAAGAGCCTTGAGGAAAATCTTAGGGTAGAATCATGGGTGATCCTACATTGTCACGTCAATCCAATATCAAAAGTAAAAAAAATTACTCATCTCTTCATTATTAATTAAAAACATCTTCTAATAATTTCTTTATGATTCTTTTTTTTTTACAAAATATTCATAAAATATAACCTAATATAATTAAATATATCATAATTAATAAAAAAAATTTCAATGATCATGACCGTAGTATGTCTAAAATTTACGAATGAAATGTGAAATAAATTAAAATATTTGTAGAACATAAAATTCTGATTTCCTTTCTTTTATTTTACATACAGATAAAAAATTATAAAATAAAAAATTAACTATTAAATGATGATTAATTTTTGAACCATGATTTTTTTTATTAATTTTTGATACCGCCGTTACCTCTTCTCTATGAGCTCACAGGCAAGGTGTTACCCGAATCAATTAACGGGTTCAATGGAGAAAGAAGAAAGGAACGGTTCGGACGCAAGCACCTGAAATAATTGGTACGGGAAAGTTAGTAAAGATAATCAATACGGCAAAGCGAAGAGGCACTTCGTTGGGAAATAAGCCATAATCGGTTCGGTCAGATAAGCCTAGAGACAGACGGGACGGATCCGAATCGGTTCGGTCGGATAAGCCTAGAAACAGACGGGATGGATAGGAATCGGCCAGATGAGCCCAAAGGTTATACTATCCGCGAGCTATAGACCTAAGTTAGTTTCACCAGAAATGGATGATTGAGGGAGACAGACTAACATAGTTTCCTGAAATAGGGACGAGGAGGTATTGTGTAACAGAAAGAGAGGTCCCCACATAATATTCCGAGGAGCCTTCACCCCTCGTGACTCAGTAATGTAACTATTCTCCGTGGACGTGGTGGCCACGCAGTACGATGGGGATAGCTCGTGAGGTAGCGATGGATCAGAGAAGGAGGATAAAAGGGAAGAGGAGAACAGAGGAAAGGGGATCCGAAAATATTCCAACAAGCAAGAGACGAAGACACAGGAGGAGGAGAGCTACCACTACCTCGCCGGAGAAGGAGAGTAGCGACCTTCGCTGTCACATTGCGTGTACTCTTTCTTGTATTGGGATTGAATTGTAAGAGGCTTTTTCCTTCGCCTCGTGAAGTTTCCTTTCCGTAAAGGAGGACGTTCATAGTGGAAAGTGCTTGGGCATTGTCCCCGGTGAGAGAGCTCACCTCCGTGGAGTAGGAATACTTATTCCGAACCACGTTACATCCTGTGTTCTAGTTTTCATTGTCGGCGTTGGTTTTGCGTTTCTTTGTTTCGTCTTCTCATCATTTTTACTGTTACAGCCTGTGAGAACCCCCAAAGCTTCCTTCGTGTCTTCGTCGCATCAAAAGGAGGTAAACGCATTTTTTCCTCGCATCTGCTGTGGGGAACATTGAGTTGGACGCCGAGATGCCTAAAGAGATACAATACCATTGCCTCCGCGTGAGGAACACCCCATTACCATCTTACCATCACAGTTGAAGGCTATGTTGGACGACGTTGTTACGGAGGCCCTCGCTAGAGAAAGAAGAAGGACCGGATATCTTCATCCTCATTCCGGAGAACCTTCTTCCCGGGGTCCACCCCCAGAAATGCCTCCTCCATCTCGTACAGCCATTAATGTTGAAGTAGCGCCTGGAGAAGGACTTGGGGGGAGAGCACCTCAGAATATTATACCCTTAACCCAGACTCGACGAGAAGAACAGGGTGAAAGTCGGTCGACCAGGCCTCCAGATGTCTATGAGCCCAGTCCTTTTACCATAGACATTCTCTCTGAAATCCCCCCATCGTACTTTCGGAACCCCCAGGTAGATAAGTACGATGGCTCGACGGATCCCGAAGAGCATCTCTCGCAGTTCGATGGAGCGGCCTCGCTCCATTGTTATACTGATGCCCTCAAATGCCGAGTCTTCCGGACCACCTTAACCGGTTCGGCACAAAAATGGTTTAATACTCTGCCCCCGAGATCCATCACTTGTTTCGTTGATTTTCAGGGGATGTTCAGCCGGGAATTCGCCAGTTGCAAGGTGTATAAGCATGACGCCTCTATCTTGATGCACATCACGCAAGGGCCCTCGGAATCACTCAGAGGGTGCCTTCACCGGTTTACCTCTGCAGCTAGGGGTATTCCTTCTGCAAGATCAGAATCTTTCAGAGTCGTCATTTCACGACGAATGAAGGCCCTTCCTCGCCTTCTTTGAGACAACATGCTAACAGCTATGAGGAGCTGTTAAGTCGTGCGGAATAATTCATCCACGAGGAGGAAGGACTGCAGGTGCGAAAAGCTGAACGTGTTGCCGCAGCAGTCCCGGCCGAAAGAACTCGTCCCGTCGCCCCTCGAGTACCCCCTCGTTGAGGTTATGTGCGACCCTTTCGACAGGAGGCTCTGAGGCCTCGGCTATTGTTGCAGAGCGCTCGCCCTGCGCCGCCATTACAAATTATGGCCGCTGAGGCACCTCCTCCCGCAAGGACTTGGAAGGAGCGAGAGATGAAATTATATGATCAGCAGGGTCTACTGCAACGACCCTTAGGATATAGGGGGATCCCACGTAACCCCCCAGTCCCATTCTTCTGCCAATATCATATGAAGTATGGCCACGCTAGTGGCCGATGCTTCAAGCTACAGGAGGAACTGGATCGCCTCCGAACTGCATACTCGCAATTGCGGTTTCAAGCGGGAGGGCCAGCACGGCGAGGGCCCCGACCCAATATAGCCCGGCCAGGGCCGTATAACCAACAACCTCAAGTCACTTTCCCCCAAACGCCGTCTCAGAAGGTTGTTTCTCAAGAAGGCCCGTCAGGTGAGGGCCTATCATCCAATCTAAATAACGCTCCCACACGGGGGGTTATCATGTTATAGCCGGAGGACCTACTGATGGGGACTCCAACCGGGCGCGGAAGTCATACGCCCGTCTTATGGAGAGTCTGGCCATTATCACTGACCAGACTGTACAAACTGCACCGCCCATTTCATTCGGGCCAGAAGATCTTCAAGGTGTCCTACTGCCCCACACGGATGCCTTAGTTATTCGAATATCCCTAGTCAATTACGAAGTGGCTAGGGTGCTGGTCGACTCGGGAAGCTCTGTCAATATCCTCTTTCATGAGATTTTCGGATAGATGCAGCTGGGAAATGCTCAGCTAGAAGATGTGGCTACACCCCTCTTTGGATTCGCAGGGCATGTGGTCCACCCCACCGAGCAGATTTCGTTGCCCCTGACTCTGGGCGTAAAGCCCAGCCAAAAAACCAGTATCATACCTTTCCTCATCGTGGATGCTCCATCCACTTATAATGTTATTCTTGGTTGTCCTTTCCTTACTATCTTTCAGGCGGTGGCTTCCCCGTACCACCAGAAGTTGAAATTCCCAGTTGGACCGCTGGTGGGAGAAGTCCGAGGGGAGCAGAAGGTCGCCCGTAGCTATTATGTACAAATGGTTCGGGATGACCAGAAGAAGGCCCAAACCGATGATCTCAAAGGGAAAGCTATCATCATTTCTGATGTCTGCGTCTTGGAAGAATCCCCCCCCCCAAAGCAGACAAAATAGAGGAAGGAGAGCTGGTGGAAATAGCTCCAGGAAAGGCCACACGGGTGGCGCAACAACTGGAGGCCAAGGAGGAGCTGGTGGCTTGCCTGCGGGAGAATGAAGACATCTTTGCAGGAGATGTGCATGATCTCATAGGGATTAACCCTCGTGTGGCTGAACATCATCTCAACATAACCAGAGGAGCTCGACCCGTCCAATAGAAGTGATGACACTTTGGACCTGAGAAGGACAAGGTCATAGCTGAAGAAGTGGACAAACTGTTAAAGGCGGGTCATGTAAAGGAAATCCAATTTTCCGAGTGGGTTTCCAATGTAGTCTTGGTCCCCAAGCCTTCTGGGCAATGGAGGATGTGTATCGATTTTCGTGATTTGAATAAAGCGTACCCTAAAGACTGCTACCCTTTGCCTCGTATTGATCAGTTGGTAGATTCCACTGTGGGATATGAAGTGGTGTCCCTAATGGATGCATACCGAGGATACCATCAAATACCTTTGGCCAAAGAATATCAAAAGAGGGTTAGCTTTGTGACGACAGGGGGGTTATACGCTTATGTGGTGATGCCTTTTGGTTTAAAGAACGCCGGAGCCACCTATCAGCGCCTCATGGACAAGATTTTTGCGGAGCAGAAAGGGAAAAATGTGGAAGTCTACGTGGATGACATCTTAGTCAAATCGAAAACCACTCGGGATTTGGTCCAGGATTTAAATGAAACCTTCGCCACACTTAGACAGTATAATATGAAGCTGAATCCTACAAAATGCCTATTCGGGGTGAAAAGCGACAAATTCTTAGGGTATATAGTCACTGAGAAAGGGTTGCAGGCTAACCCTGAGAAGGTGCAAGCACTGTGCAACATGAAGTCACCCACTAACTTGCGAGAGACCCAGAAGTTGGTGGGTAGGATTGTTTCCTTATCTCGATTTATAGCCAGATCGGCGGATAAAGGGCTACCTTTCTTCAAGATTCTGCGTAAAGCTACCAAATTTCAGTGGGACGATCAATGCGAGCAGACTTTCCAGGAGTTGAAGAAATATTTGGCTGGGCTCCCACTGTTAGCCAAACCAGTGGCCGGCGAACCGTTATGGATGTATTTGGGCGTATCAGAGGGAGCTATTAGTTCGGTTTTATTGAAACAAGAAGGCTCTCATCAACAACCGATTTATTATACCAACCATATTCTGAAGGGAGCTGAATTCCGTTATACAGAGCTAGAGAAGCTGACATATATTCTAGTTCTGACCGCCCGTAAATTGAGGCCGTACTTTCTGGCTCACCCCATCATCGTCTAACTCAGGAACTGGGCAAGGTCGTCACTAAGCCCAACTTCTCCGGAAGATTGGCCAAATGAGTGGTAGAATTAAGTGAATATGATATTCACTACCAACCCCGAACCGTTATCAAGGCCCAAGCGCTCGCTGACTTTCTAGCGGAGGTACCTTGTGGCTCGGAAGATGGTTCGTCAACAAAAGAGGAAGAATCAGATGCATGGAACATATTCATAGATGGTTCTTCAGGATCTACGGGTAGCGGTGTCGGTGTTTTGTTAATCTCCCCTGATAAAGAGGAAACCCGCATAGCCGTACGCCGGGCATCCAATAATGAGGCGGAGTATGAAGCCATTCTAGCAGGATTGCAGGCTGCTAAGGCGGTAGGAGCTTCTTTAATTATAATCCATTCGGATTCCCAGCTAGTGATATCACAAATTCAAGGTTCTTTCGCGGTTCGGGAGGAAAGGCTACACAAGTATTTGAAAGCCTTTGAGAAAGAAAAAGTTCAGTTTCAGCAAGTCCTCTTGAAGCAAATTCCACGGGAGAATAACGAGAAGGTAGATGAATTGACTCAGGTGGCCAGCGCTATGGAAGGAGTGAAATCATTGGAAACGGTTCATGTGGAAATCCCTACTTCCCTAACGATATGCAATGTGGAGGAAGCGGCACCCGAACTAGACCCAATCCCTGATTGGAGGACCGACGTTATAGCTTATTTACAGCATGGAAATATTCCTGAAGAAAAAGGAGCGACATCTGCTTTAATGTGCAGAGCCAGACGCTTCACTATCTTAAATGGAGACTTATATAAGACATCTTTCGGACGACCCTTATTGAAATGTTTAGGAAGTGAGGATGCTGAATGGGTACTCCAAGAGATTCACGAAGGTTGTTGCAGTAACCATCTGGGGGGAGAGCTTTAGCAAGGAAGACCCTGTTAGCAGGGTATTTTTGGCCTACTCTCCAACAAGATGTCGCTCGTATAGTGCAAACTTGCCCCGCTTGCCAAAAGCATAGCAACCGGTCCGAACGGCCGGCTGAATTAATGAAAGATGTGGTCGCTTCATGTCCTTTTGATCAATGGGGAATGAATATAGTGGGTCCGATGCCAGTGGCACCTTTATAGAAGAAATTTTTATTGGTAGCTGTAGATTACTTCTCCAAATGGGTGGAAGCAGAGCCCCTTGCCAAAATTACCGAGAATGATGTAATACAATTCTTATGGAAGAACATTGTCTGTCGATATGACATTCCTCGGAGGATAGTTAGTGATAATGGACGTCAGTTCTAGGGCAAAAAGATTAAATAATGGTGTCAAAGTCTCAATATTCAACAAGCCTTCACTTCAGTAGCCCACCCTCAAGCTAACGGTCAAGTTGAAGTCACTAATAGAATTCTCATTCAAGGGTTGAAGACTAAATTGGGCACTCAGAGGGGGAATTGGGTGGAAGAATTTCCCAAAATATTGTGGGTCTACCGAACCACACCAAAAACTACAACGGGAGAGACTCCTTTCAGTTTAGTATATAGGATGGAAGCTGTTATTCCGGTCGAGGCTCTTTTAAGTAGCGCCAGAGTAGAAATGTATGAGCCGGAGTAGAACCAAGTTATTCGAAGCACTGAGTTGGACTTAGTGGAAGAAAAGCGGGAGGCGGCACGGAGGCGAGCGGAGAGTGCAGCAAGCCTTTAATAAGAAGGTAATGCCTTGAAGATTTCAGAGGGGGGATTTGGTTCTGCGTAAAGTTAATCCCGCGGGAAATCCTGAAAAGTTAGCTCCAAACTGGGAAGGGTCCTATGAAGTGACGCGTCACGTAGCTGGGTCGGCGTATTATTTAAAGGACGATTAGGGCAAGGAATTTCCCCTACCATGGAACGATATTCACTTGAAACCTTTCTACATTGTATAAGAAATGATGGATAAGAGAAGAGGCATTGGAGAGTCCCCGAGGGGATGTACTTGATAATTTGTTGTGTTCATTCAATATATAGCACATATGAGTTTGATTGATTCACAATGATACCGTAGTTTTTATAGCGAATTCTAAAGAAGAAAATGTTAGGGCAATCTCTTGCCATGATAAGGTTTTGATGTGTGTGGCAAAGGGTTTAAGTTAGTGTGTTATGTTGATTTGATATGTGCGTTGAAGTCGTGCAGGACTTAGTAATTCGTACATAGAGCCGTGGCAAGTTTCACATCTCATGACTCGTGCCTTGAGTCGGTGAAGGATAGCTTTGCGGAAGCCGTGCGCTTGGAG
Source organism: Wurfbainia villosa (assembly GCA_025175895.1). Taxonomy (NCBI): domain Eukaryota; kingdom Viridiplantae; phylum Streptophyta; class Magnoliopsida; order Zingiberales; family Zingiberaceae; genus Wurfbainia; species Wurfbainia villosa. The sequence goes on from CM045992.1 coordinate 5,577,359, forward strand.
CATCCGAGGGACCGCCGGACGAGAAGCTTGGAGTGAAGCCGGAGGAAGTAGACTTCGAGGCAAGAGACGCGAAGGAGCATTGCAGAGCCGTGCGCCTGATGCTGCCGAGGGACGTGGCCGAGAACGAAGAGAACTTCGAAGGCGAGGGACTCCGAGAGATGAGAGTGAGCGAATGTAACCTGGGAAGGGGTAGCTCTTAGGTGAAACTTGGCCATTTGGCCAAGTGTCGGATGGGTTTTTTCGACGCGATCAATCGCCAGGGAATGGCAATGATCGATCCGATCGAGTCGATGGATCGTGGTATAATACTAGTTTAATGTTTGGCCGATCGCCATGGATCGCTGATCGATCGGCAATAGTCGATCGACAGGAATGACAATGATCGATGGCACTGCAGAGCTGGGAGCGAGAATGGGTTCGACTCCGTTGAGCACTCGGCGATCGAGCATCGATCGGCCCGATGGTAGGATCGGTCGTGATGCGATCGTTGGATGGTATCCAAGCGTGGAAGCGGCGTTATTGAGGCAGCGGCTACGAGGACGATCGGTCGATCGAGGAGCATCGGTCGGCTCCCTGTGTCAACAGGAAGAAACCCTCTTCCTCTATAAAAAGGAAGGGGATGGGGCTTTGGGAGAAAAATGCTTGAACGCCCAACTACTCCAAAAGTGCCCTAAACGATTTCCCACTCTTCTACTTGCTCTAATCTTCATTCCATTGTAGAAGAGTGATCTTTGTGTAAAAGAGGTTACCTCCACCTAGCTTTGTGCAAAGGAGAGATCTAGTGGATAGATTGCGGAGTGATTCACCGTGGACGAATCGACCCGTGGATTAGCGGCGTAGCCGTGAACCACGTTACATCTCGTGTTTGTATTACTTGTCTATCTTTTGTGTTGTCTTTGTTTGTATTTGTATATTCCGCTTGCGCTAACGTTTTGTAGACGAGTAAAATATGACATCAAACAAACGAGGGCTATTCACCCCCCTCTAGTCGGCTAATCGATCCCCAACAAGTGGTATCAGAGCAAGGTTGCTTGTCACCGGACTAACCACCGCAACAAGCTCTACATCTCAAATGGCCAGCTCAAACATCCACCCACCGAAGTTCGACGGCGAATTCTCTTGGTGAAAAAAGAGAATGGAGGTATTCTTCAAAACCGACTTTGAAATATTATTAATTATGGAAAACGGTTTCGAGTTGCCTAGGAACGAAGATAGGGAGCCATTGGAAAAATCGAGATGGAGCAAAAGACAAAGAGAGGAGTATTTGGCAAATTCAAAGGCCAAGCGCCACCTCTACAATGTGCTCCCTCAACAAGAAGTCAATAGGATAGGGGAGTGTGCTAGCGCCAAGGAAATGTGGGAGAAATTAATAGAGATTCATGAAGGCACATCCGAGGCAAAGCTAGCAAGGAGAGATGTCCTTCGCTCCCAATTGTCCCAAATCAAACTCGAAAAGGGAGAGAAGGTAAAATCCCTACAATCTAGATTTAAGGAAATTCTAACCGGTTTAACAAGTGTAGGTGAAAAGCTTTCCAACCGGGATATGATAATGAAGGCCATAGATGCCTTTCCCCGGTCCTCAAGATGAAGTTTCATGGTGGATTCATTTTACATCTCCAAGAACTTGGAAGTAAGTACCTTGGAGGAGTTTTTCTCAACAATGGAGCTCCACGAAACTAGGCTTGAAGGAATACAAGAAGAGCCTAGAATTCAACCCTCAAGAGAAGTAGCATTGATGGCAAATAAGGGGAAGAAGAAGATAGAGATCCCCTCCTCCTCCGATGATGAAGCCTCTACCTCTTCCATGGATAGCACGGAAGAATCCTACATGGTAAGGAAGGTAAGGCATGCATTTAAGAATTTTAGATTTGATAAATCTCATGATAGGAATAGAAGACCAAGGGGGAAGATCATTTGTTACAATTGTCAAGGAGAGGGACACATAAGGGACAATTGTCCCCTCCTAAACAAGAGCAAAGAGGAAAGGAAAAAAGAAGGAAGAAAAGAAGAAGAAAAAGGGGAGCAAGAAGAAAAAGGAAGAAGAAAAGAAGGCCAAGGAAAGAGGAAAAGCCATGACTCTCAAAGCAAAGACATGGGATGACCTTGCTTCCTCATCCTCATCCGAAGAAGAAGAGCATGTCTATTTCAACCTAGCACTAATGGCTCTTCATGACTCGAATTGCTCCTCCTCCTCCTCAAATGAAGAATCAAGCTCAAGTGGAGAGAGCTCAAGTGAAGGGGGAGCTTCTACATCCTCCTCATCCGAAGAAGAAGAAGAAGACATGGAAACTATGGTAACGAATGTCTCTCCTAAGAAAATAGTTTCCATAATTTCTAGTTTAACTAGGGACTTATTTGGAATGAAAAAGAAAAATAAAAGTATGCTTGATCAAATTAAGGCATTAGAAAATAAGCTAGAAAATGCATGCTTAAATAATAATGATATTTCTTCTAGCTTAAATGATGCATATTCACATGACTATATGCCTTTGGATGTTAATGATGCATGCATAGAGGAAAATAGGGCTTTAAGGGAAAAGGTAGACTATTTGACAAAAGCCCTAGAGAAATTCACTATTGGCTCCAACACATTGAACATGATTATAGGGAGCCAAAGGGCAAGCTTCAACAAAAAGGGCCTAGGATACAAAGAAAAGAAAAATGAAAAGGCCTATAAATGCCTAATAGCTAGGGGACAAGATAAGAAGAAAGTAATAGCTAGGAAATGGATCCCCAAGGAATACTTAGTGAACCCAATAGGAAAGAACTTATTTTGGGTTCCAAAATCCATCCTTAAGGGTTAGGAAAACCCTAGGATAGTCAACCATATGGAATTGACCTATATCATATTTTGGTTGACTTAGGATGGCGGGACAACATTTTTAGAATAGTGTTGGGTGATGATAACGTGCCCATAAATAGATAATAATGCTTAAATCATGATGATTAATGTAATTGTTATGTATGTTTGAAATCATGATTTATGATTTTAATATTTGGCACGTAATCATGAGAAATAGGGTTGAATCATGCTTTAGGTGATACTTTATTTATTATCATCATATAATACCTAATGCATGATTATTATTTAATGAATACATGTATTTCATGATCATAATGTGAAATTAATTCATATATGTCATTATGATCATGTAGGTTGTTGGGTTGATACTTAACCATGATAGAATTGCATGAATACAAGGGTTAAGTATATACAAAGACCCCCTAGGATGCATCTCACACTCACTATAGGCTAACTTGATTGCAAACTTAGCATGGGTGAGATGTTAGGATGATACAAATGTCCACTAGTGCCTATAGCATTTAGATGGTCATTTAAAGTATCAAAATAGCAATAATAGACTAATCATGGAGAAGGCTTATGTTTAATTCATAGACATATTGCCCAAAGATCATGGTTGGATATTTCATATATTTTCAAAACAATTTCTTAATCTAAAATCTATGTATTCATGTTTTGAAACAATTCAAAGCAAGACTAGGTGTAAAAATGGATACTCTTATGATCAAAAACCTAGTAGTTTTTAAAGCTTATGGATTTTTGGCAAATACATGGAAATATAATGATTTTTCATGAAAACCTATTTTTCACTGATAGATATACTTAAAAGAAATGTGTTCCCCAAAATTTCATGATTTTTCGAATTTTCTGGAATTTTTAACGCATTTACAAATTCGTCCGTAAATCGAAATCCAACAATGGCTGTGATCGTAGTCTGAACGATCGATCGATGACTGAATATCGGACATCAAGAAGGTGAATTCCGATTTTAAATCAACTTGTGGTATTTTCTTTCTATTAGACTTGATGTCATGTGTTTTTAACTTAGTGTTAATCTTTTTGATGGTGTCAAAGGGGGAGAAATTATAATTATGTTTAAGTAAATTGTGATAGGGGGAGAAAATTTGTATGAGGAGTTTCATGGGTTAAGGGGGAGTTGCATGTTGCTATATCATGTTTATGTTTACATGCTTTCTTTCCTTTAAAATTTATATCAAATATTTTTATCTAACTTAAACGGATTGCCACACATCAAAAAGGGGGAGATTGTTAGGGCAATCTCTTGCCATGATAAGGTTTTGATGTGTGTGGCAAAGGGTTTAAGTTAGTGTGTTATGTTGATTTGATATGTGCGTTAAAGTCGTGCAGGACTTAGTAATTCGCACATGGAGCCGTGGCAAGTTTCACATCTCATGACTCATGCCTTGAGTCGGTGAAGGATAGCTTTGCGGAAGTCGTGTGCTTGGAGCATCCGAGGGACCGCCGGACTAGAAGCTTGGAGTGAAGCCGGAGGAAATAGACTTCGAGGCAAGAGACGCGAAGGAGCATTGCAGAGTCGTGCGCTTGATCTTTAGGGGCGTGGCGAGAAAGCGAAGAGAACTGGACTCAGGAGATGAGTGGCGAATGTAACCCGGGAAGGGGTAGCTCTTAGGTGAAACTTGGTCATTTGGCCAAGTGTCGGATGGGTTTTCAGAGCACGATCATTGCCGAGGAATGGAAGTCGGTGATCGAGTCGATGGGTCGATCGGTAGTATAATCTGATTTAATGTTTAGCGATCATTGCCATGGTGTGATCGGCCCTGATGTCGACAACGGTCAGCCCGAGGAATGGCGGATCGGTGATGGCTTGTCTGCAGACGCAGAATGGAGTCGACTTCGATTGAGCACTCGGTGATCGAGCATCGATCGGTGATGGTAGGATCGGTCGGTGATGCGATACCGATGGATGGTATCCAACGTGGAAAGCGGCCATTATTGGGCAACGACTATAGGACCAGTCGACTGATCGAGGGCATCAGTCGACTGATCCTGTGTCAACGGGAAGAAACCCTCTTCCTCTATAAAAAGGAAGGGGATGGGGCTTTGGGAGAAAAATGCTTGAACGCCCAACTACTCCAAAAGTGCCCTAAACGATTTCCCACTCTTCTACTTGCTCTAATCTTCATTCCATTGTAGAAGAGTGATCTTTGTGTAAAAGAGGTTACCTCCACCTAGCTTTGTGCAAAGGAGAGATCTAGTGGATAGATTGCGGAGTGATTCACTGTGGACGAATTGGACCGTGGATTAGCGGCGTAGCCGTGAACCACGTTACATCTCGTGTTTGTATTACTTGTCTATCTTTTGTGTTGTCTTTGTTTGTATTTGTATATTCCGCTTGCGCTAACGTTTTGTAGACGAGTAAAATACGACATCAAACAAACGAGGGTTATTCACCCCCCTCTAGCCGGCCAATCGATCCCCAACAGAAAAGAAGATAACAAAGGGACTACGTCCCGAAATAATACATCAGGTTACAACCTAAACCGTTCAGGAGGATAGCGCCGAAAGTCGGCTTCCCAATTTAAAGAAAAAGTGGGGTAGTTTGCGGGCAAAAGTCCTTGGTGCGCGTATTGGCCAACCGCCTCATTAAACCCATCTTGATAAGTGGCGCGTAGCAGGATGGTTAGTCGTTCCTGGTGGTTCGGATGGTCAGGGCTCTGATCCCGATGAAGCCTACGACACTTCTCTTGTTGCTCTTGAAGAGTTCGACGTATGTCAACATAGCGTCGGGATACTTCCATAATAGCATCGGCTAGGATGGAAATATCATCGGCTCAGGAGGATTGATCTTGCTGGATAAGGGTTGTCATGTCCATCATATTCTGGCGCATCGAGGTCGAAATTCCCTCCACCGCCTCGGAGTAAGATCTGGTGCGGGTAAGCTCAGTGCCTAGCCTCTGGAGGGAGGTTTCCTGCCTGTGTATACGGGAGTGAGCATGCGCCCTAGAAGTTATAAGGGAGGAGTTTTCTTGTACCTCCTTGCACAGGCGGGTGCGGAGGTTCCCTATTTTATCCTCCGCCTTTTGATGCTGAAGTCGAAGATGGGCGATGGTTTCTGAATCCCGTTGCTGCCCCTGAAGGAGTTTCGTTACCTGATTTCGAAGATTTATCAATTCTTGAGAGGAGGAAGACTCCTGGTCAGGATGTGACGGGTGAAGGTCCCGCGGGAGGGAAGATGGTTCCGTGCCAAGTCTCTATTGTCCCTGTAATGCCGCTATAGTATTGGCATTTTTTTGAAGTTGATGGCGAGCCTCTGTCAGTTGCTCCTGACATTGTTGCAGTTGTTGAGACAGGAGGCGCTCCCGATGTAAAGCAGCCGCCAAATCCTCCCTTTGTTGTTGTTCCAACTTTAGATATTGAGCTTGATATTGTTGGAGGGAACGATCTACCTCTTAATAGTTGGTCAGGGCCTGTATGCCGATGGTTGAAAGGAAATCATACAACAAGAAAATTAAGGAAGTCGATTGAAGAAACATACCAATTCCAAGACATGGTGCAAGCCCTCCATCCGGGGAGTCAGTTCTTCTAAATTCAATATTCGAAGACTCCGGGGGGAAAAGGAAGAAGAATGGGCGGACGATATTGAGGGTAGAGGTTCACTAATCAGAGGAAGAAAGGGAGTGATAGCCATAGTTTGAAGCGGGGGTTCGAAGGGGAGAGATGGAGGAACACTGGCCAGAAGGTTCACAGGGGGCAAAGTTGGGGGCAAAGAATCGGGAGCAGGAGGAGGAGAGTGCACCACGGCTGGCGGTGATGTGGGCACATCAGAAGTTGCGAAAGGGAAGTGATTTGGCAAAGAATCTGGAGAGGATGAGATGATGAGCATAGGGATGGAGGAGCCTTCGTTGGGAAGGCGAGAAGTGGAAGGAAGTGGGCTAATGCCCATAGGAGGAGAAGGGCTCTTCAGGCGAGAGGCAGAAGGGGAGATAGTCAATGGGGAATTATCAATCACCATGGGTTCAAAGGTGGAGTTGTATTCAGGGGAAAAAGAAGGCAAGGATGCGCAAACATCTATAGTGGGCTGACATGGAAGCACGCCTTCCATAGATTCATCCTCAGAAGGGGATGAAGGAGAAGGTGACTTCCGAACACTTGCAGCGGAGGGGGAAGAAGTAGGAGAGTTAGGGTTTGTAAGTAACAGAGGAAGAGAGGAAGGGTTGGTTACTCCGGTTTACTCTGGCACGGAGGTAATAAGGGTTTCAGGCGGAGATGAAGAAGAAAGGCGAGACGAAGCAAGAATGATGGCAATAGGGGAAGGTGAGGAGAAAGATGAAGCTGGCGGCTGACCTTCGCCTCACTTGAGGTGTGAATAACGACTTGCTATTTCTCAGAAGAAAGTGGAATGCATCTTGTTGGTCTAAGAATGAAGAAGAGAGGTGCTGAAGTAGGGGATTGAGGCAATGGAGGAAGGCGGCGGAAAGAGGAACAAATGAAAACGAAGAAGATGAAAAGGCGTAAGGAATGAAGGTAACTGAAAGGAAGACGAAGAATCCCCTATAAAAAGGGGGAAGAATGAGCTCATAATGATTATTGGGCTCCTCATTGATAGAAGAGGAGGCCCTAAGTGGAAGGAAAACGAGAATTTATCTTGCAGATAGCCCATTATGTGCTAAAGCCCTCGCTTTCATAGGAGGAAATGGGTGGAGGTGCCCCCATTTGAGATGAAGATAGGAAGAACAGTGGTGTGAAAACGTCACACTCTTTATGCTGAAGGCCTTTTGGGCACTATATATTATTTTATCCCCGTGTGGTGGTGGAACAGAAAAATTGAGATTTCCTCAGTTATATATATCATTTTTATCCCCGTGAAGCGGAAGAATATCCCCGTGTGGTGGTGGAACAGAAGAATCGAGATTACCTCGGTTATATATCATTTTTATCCTTGTGAAGCGGAAGAATATCCCCGTGTGGTGGTGGAATGGAAGAACCGAGATTACCTCGGTTATATATCATTTTTATCCCCACGAAGCGGAAGAAGTTGAACATATTATTCAACTTTATATTATTTTATCCCCGTGTGGTGGCGGAACGAAAGAACTGAGATTTCCTCAGTTGTATATATCATTTTTATCCCCGCAAAGCGGAAGAAGCTGAAGTCATTATTATTTTATCCCCGTGTGGTGGTGGAACGGAGGAACCGAGATTACCTCGGTTATATTTCATTTTTATCCCTGCGAAGCGGAAGAATATTCCCGTGTGGTGGTGGAACGGAAGAACCGAGATTACCTCGGTTATATATCATTTTTATCCCCGCAAAGCGGAAGAAGTTGAACATATTATTCAACTTTATATTATTTTATCCCCGTGTGGTGGCGAAACGGAAGAACTGAGATTTCCTCAGTTATATATATCATTTTTATCCCCACAAAGCGGAAGAATCTGAAGTCATTATTATTTTATCCCCGTGTGGTGGTGGAATGGAAGAACTGAGATCTCCTCAGTTATATATCATTTTTATCCCCGCGAAGCGGAAGAGTATCCCCTTGTGGTGGTGGAACGGAGGAACTGAGATTTCCTCAGTTATATATATCATTTTTATCCCCGCGAAGCGGAAGAATATCCCCGTATGGTGGTGGAATGGAAGAATCGAGATTACCTCGGTTATATATCATTTTTATCCCCGCAAAGCGAAAGAATATCCCTGTGTGGTGGTGGAACGGAAGAACCGAGATTACCTCAGTTATATATCATTTTTATCCCCGCGAAGTGGAAGAAGTTGAACATATTATTCAACTTTATATTATTTTATCCCCGTGTGGTGGCGGAACGGAAGAACCGAGATTTCCTCAGTTATATATATCATTTTTATCCCCACGAAGCGGAAGAGTATCCCCGTGCGGTGGTGGAACGGAAGAACCGAGATTACCTCAGTTATATATCATTTTTATCCCCGCGAAGCTGAAGAAGTTGAACATATTATTCAATTTTATATTATTTTATCCCAGTGTGGTGGCGAAACTGAAGAACTAAGATTTCTCAATTATATATATCATTTTTATCCCCGTGAAGCGGAAGAATATCTCCGTGTGGTGGTGGAACGGAAGAACCGAGATTACCTCGGTTATATATCATTTTTATCCCCACGAAGCGGAAGAATATCTCCGTGTGGTGGCGGAAAGGAAGAACTGAGATTTCCTCAGTTATATATATCATTTTTATCCCCGCAAAGCGGAAGAAGTTGAAGTCCTTATTCAATTATATATTATTCTATCCCCTTGTGGCTGTGGAGCAGTAAAGTTGGGTCATTTAGTGACTCTATATTATTATATTCCTAGCAGAAGCGTCGAAGTAGGCCTCAGCTATGTGTCATCTTATTTGGGTATGAGGAAGGTAAAATGGGGCATAACACAAGAAATATTGGAAGAAGAAGACAAACAGGAAAAGTTCATTGCTTCAGAAAGATTACATATTCTAATTCTTCTTACAAGAAGAAAATAAAAAACCCTTATATGTAGGGTATTACAGTTCTTTGTTAGGAGGGGCTGAAGGAGCTTCTTTGCGCGGCGGAGGTGGGCACATCAGTTGTCGAAAGTAGGATTGCTGCAGGAAGATCTGCTTAGATAGTTCCTTCTGGGACTCTGCTAGTTGTTGACGCAATGAGTAGTTGCTGGCGGAGACTTCCCTCAGGCGCTGCTGCAAGTATCTCACCTATTCTTCCAGGTTAGCAATATAACGTTGCTCGTCCACCTTTTCTTCAGAAGGAAAGGAACTGCTGCCCTGTTCAGACATTCTGTCCATGGCTAAGGGAGAAGAGGGGAAAAGATGTATGTTATACAGCTGGGGTTGGAGGTCCTTATAACGATGGGGGAAGAGGGTGCATTTATTAGCAGAGGAAGTGGGGATAATGAATGCTAGTAAAGAAGGGGAAACGTAATGACAATAGGTGAAAAGTCGCTGGTACAGTAATTATAAGGAAAAAGGGTCCGAATCCCCGGGAGATGGTAAAAGAAAATATGTTCAAGCCAGATTACAGTCCTTTTGGTGGCAGAAACCTCACTTCACTTCTACAGGAAAACGACAAAAGTGAATATCAATTCCCTCCATTTTTATTAACATATTTAAAATGGTTACATCAGTTAATATATGAAGATTTTCTCTGATTGCTCTTAACAGAAGAAGCGTTAGAGGTCTCCTTGGGGGGGGGGGGGGGGAGTGCCAAGATGGCCCTGAAGCGCTCGCCTTGAGCAGGAGGTATTGCTGATGGACCTTCATTAAAAGGAGGATGGACTCTCGCCGAGGAGACTGGGAGGAAGGCCATAGCCGGTGGGAGTGGGGGAAGTTCGGCAGTGGCCCGGGGATCTCCTACTGTGTACTCCCATGTTAAAGGAGGATTCTACACCCGATTGCAGAACGAGGGAAATTGTTCTCGAAAAGACCTCTCTGTGGGAAAGGTGGGAGCTGTGGTGTGAGGTAGAAAAGAAAGGGGGCGAAAAATTGAGGTGGCTGTCGAACGGGTCTCCGAATCTTCAGTGTCTTCGAAAAGCCAGTCCTGCAGCTCAAAAGATTCGGAATCTGAAGAAATCTCAATGGGGTGTCCCGCTGAAGCCATGAGCGTGAGATAGAAGGACGAAGACATAGAGGGTGATAATTTATAGTTGCGGGAAAGCGACTGCAGTAGTTCTTGGGAAGGGGAAGAAGATGAAGAGACTGATATCGTTTTCGAAGCAGTAAGAGAGATAGAGAAGACCAACAGGCGAAAGTCATTTAATTGTTGGCCGAGTCAAAATTGGGTCGGATATGAATAAGATCATTCGATACCTTCTAAGTGAGTCCCCGAACCAACTAGGTGATTGCGTCATACGACACGAGAAAAGAAATGACAGTATAAAAAGAGAAAAGCTTAAAGTTGGTTCAGAATTTCTGACCCACAAGGAGATATGCAAGGATAATAACAAAAAGCTATGTTAATAAAATTACTTTTCAGCATTAAGGAAAAAGTCATTACAAGGAAGAGAATGTTGGAAGTTACAATTCAAATAGTTCGGGGGGACACTTGGCTAGTGCGTACACATGATTTAAATAGCTGGTGTCCGTGCCAGGGGCGGATATCCCCGTTCAGCGTTCAGAGCCGAAGACCCATGAAAGCCTAATATGAACAGATCCACCCCCTTCTTGACATATCACCCTTTTAAATCAGCTTCTTGTTCCTGCAACTGGGATTGACAACTGGCTAGCTGAGCTTGACAATCAGCCAGCTGGATTTGGCTCCTCGTTAGTTGGGCTGCCAAGGCATCCCTCTCGGTGGCTTTATAAAGCTTAAATCCAAAGTTGTAGGAGCCAGGTGTTCTTTACGAAGCAGATTGTTGCCGTAGCCGCTTCAGATAGAGTTTGAGGAAGAGCCGCCACCCGGGAGAGAGTTCTTGGCACTTCTCTCGCAAAGATCTCCTAGTGGCTTTCCCGGGCTTATCGTTCCGATCGAAAGCGATTGGTGCTCACTTAAGTCTGAGGCGGCCAGGTTGTTCGATAGCAGTTGAAGAATCAGCGGCTTTAATGATCGCGTCTCCAGGTTGCCCTTTATATTCTTTTAGCTCATGGGCAAGGATATCCACCTGTTGCAATTCACTAGACTGGAGGAAAACTTGCTGCTTGAGGTATTCATTCTTTCGCTGCAGCTCCTCCTTTTCGCTTTGGACCAGGGTCAATTGTGTCATAGCATCTTCACATTGGCCCCTCAGGTCAGATTCCTTTGCCTCTCTCTCGCTCAATTGCCAAACGAGTTGTTTCTGTTGCGTTAGAGAGGCAAAGTGACGTGTCTCTACACTGGATTGAAATTGAGCCAGTTGAACTACCATCTTGCTGTGCTGGGATGAGGCCTAGAAGAAAGAAAGCAACATCAGTATATGCGGACACATAGAGACGTACAGTGAAGAGGAGAAAGGGATAGTAGGTACCTCAGCCAGCAATTTGCTTACTTGTTCACGGGGACCTTGCACGCTTGATTGATTAAAAAATTTTACCTCCGAAGGGTTATGAATTTGTAGTAGAGACCCCAATGTAGCCCTTGAGGGAGTCGGAAGAGGAAGATCCTCTCCTTCGGAGGGAAGCGTGGGTCCGACGAGCTGAAGAGGGGCAGGAGAAGTAAGTGTGTCGGAAGGGATAGGAGCAGAGATGGACTCAGTACGGGAAGGCAAAAGAGAATCATGTGCAGAGGGGGATGAATTGGGAGAATGGGAAGGAGAATCCCTTCTGTGGGGAGATAAGGATGGGACGGATAAGGTAATATCTCTTCGCCTCGGTTCGTAGAGGGTTAAAGATCACGAACCGGGTTGACTGGAAGAGGAAGGGGGAAGAGAGGATGAACTCGGGGCTCCTTTCTTAATGAGCCTCAGTTTCTTCCGAGGAGAAGAAAGAGCTGCCAGCGATTTACCCCTCTTGGTTGAGGCCTTCTTCTTCTTGGCAGCCTCAATCGCCTCTCCTTCTACCAAAGCGTCATGCATTAGATTATCTACAAAATGTATTGGTAAGAAAGATGAATAATGCAGGAAGAAAGTTATATTAAAAGGAAAGTATCATCCTACCTCTGGAGAAGTGCGTTGAAGGAGGGGATAGTCAGTGGCTCGAAGGAGTTTTATCAAGTGATTGAGCGAATGTGACTCTCCCAATATCCTATACACTTCCGGGAAAGGACATTGGGTCCTCATTTCCCGAAAGGAAGGCAGTTCGGGAAGTTCTACCTTCCAAGTATCGGAGTAAGGTAAAGATGTTGGAAGTTGTACGAAGAAGTACAATTCTTCCCATCCCTTATGGGAAGTAGGCATGTTCACTAGGAATTGGCAGTCTGGGCAGCTAGACAGATAGAAAAGGCCGGCCTTGGAAGATTTCAGTTGAAAGAAGCAATGAAATATTTTAGGGGTTAAAGGGAGGTTTAGATGTCGGAACACTATAGAGGCCCCCGACAGAATCTGAAAGGAATTGGGAGTGAATTGGTTTAGGGGTAGTCCATAAAAGTCTAAAATATCTAAATATATGGAAGGTGCTGGTAGGGACAGGCCGTTAAGAAACTGTTCAGAGAAGAAGCAAGTTAGACCAGGAGGAGGACGATTTGGTCGGTGCATCTTGGTCGTAAAGCAACATTTTAGGGAAGGGTCTATAAACCTGTCCTTAAGGTTACAGAAATAATGGTCGCGGTCTAGTTGAGTTATGGTATGCTCATACCACACAGGGGAAGGGATGGTCTTAGGGGTCATAGGTATAAAGCAGGACAGAGCACTTACTTGGGGGATTAGAAGAATAACGTATAAGGAGGAGAGGGGTGGGTTGCTGAAACGTCGTCGGTGAAAATCACAGGAGAGAAGAAGTTGAAGGGACGATATTGTTGGGCACACTAAGTAATACCTAAAAGAAAAAGGCGGAGGTTTATATAGGGTTTTTGTGACGATTCGATTATAGGAGAGAAAAAAGAGAAGCGGGGCCCATGGGCCCATTAGACCGCCTCAAGTATATGCAGTAAAGCTTTAAGAAAGGAGTAAATTTGAATTAATAAAGCCAAGGATGGAGTAGGAACCTTATATAGTTGGAGAGTCAAGCTTATAGCTTCGCTTGACTATTTTTTGGGGTTGACTAATGATACCGCCGTTACCTCTTCTCTATGAGCTCACAGGCAAGGTGTTACCCGAACCAATTAATAGGTTCAGTGGAGAAAGAAGAAAGGAACGGTTTGGGCGTAAGCGCCTGAAATAATTGGCACGGGAAAGTTAGTGAAGATAATCAATACGACAAAGCGAAGAGGCGCTTCGTTGGGAAATAAGCCAGAATCGGTTCGGTCAGATAAGCCTAGAGATAGACGAGACGGATCCGAATCGGTTCGGTCGGATAAGCCTAGAAACAGACGGGATGGATAGGAATCGGTTTGGCCAGATGAGCCCAAAGGCTATATTATCCGTGAGCTATAGACCTAAGTTAGTTTCACCAGAAGTGGATGGTTGAGGGAGACAGGCTAACCTAGTTTCCTGAAATAGGGACGAGGAGGTGTTGTGTAACAGAAAGAAAGGTCCCCACATAATATTCCGAGGAGCCTTCACCCCTCGTACCTGTAACAGAATTATTCTCCAGGTGGACGTGGTGGCCACGTGTACGATGAAGACAGCCCGCGAGGTAGCGATGGATCAGAGAAGGAGGATAAAAGGGAAGAGGAGGACAGAGGAAAGGGGATCCGAAAATATTCCAACAAGCAAGAGACGAAGACACAGGAGGAGGAGAGCTACCACTACCTCGCTAGAGAAGGAGAGTAGCGACCTTCGCTGTCACATTGCGTGTACTCTTTCTTGTATTGAGATTGAATTGTAAGAGATTTTCTCCTTCGCCTTGGAAAGTTTCCTTTCCGTAAAGGAGGACGTTCATAATGGAAAGTGCTTGGGCATTGTCCTCGGTGAGAGAGCTCACCTCCGTGGAGTAGGAATACTTATTCCGAACCACGTTACATCCTGTGTTCTAGTTTTCATTACCGGCATTGGTTTTGCGTTTCTTTGTTTCGTCTTCTCATCATTTTTACTGTTGCGGCCTGTGAGAACCTCCCAAAGCTTCCTTCGTGCCTTCGTCGCATCGAAAGGAGGTAAACGCATTTTTTCCTCGCCGCATCAATTTTATTTTTTTAAAAAAATAAAATTATAAATTATTTTTTTTAAAAAAAAAAGAACAATATGTAGTATTGAAGAGATCCTTCAACGTCTTTCACCATCGGTCTCTTAGTAATAGTGAAAAGAGGTAAATTATCGAGGGACTATATTCTTTGATTCATTGATCAAAATAACAAATAATTTTTGAATCCGAATAAAAATTTTAAATTTCATATCAAAAATAGACTTTTACTCATCCGCCAAATCATTACAAGGGAACGAGAAGCCACTCCTCACTTTTATAGAAAAAAGCTCCGCAATGAAATTATTTTACACGCAATTCAAAATAGGAGTTTGTGAATAATCTTAAGTAGAATATAATAAAATGAGTTACTCTCACTTGGACCATTTATGTGAAACCTCGTTAATTTTGAAGGACATAAGATTAAATTATAATTTTTAAAATTTTATTTGTAATGTATTTGGAGGTTTACGAGCATTGGATAAATAAAAAGTATATAGAATTATATGATTGTAAATTGACTATTCATTAATGTATTTATATTTACAGATAAAAACATATTAAATTTTTACTAAAAATTAATTTATACACAATCTATTACTCGTTAATTTCTGCATCCATTGAACATATTAATTTCTGTATAATTTACCCCTTAAGTAATTTATTTTAACTAAAATAACCCTTAATTCTTAGTTTGCCAACAAGACCTCTCACCAATTTTTTCCCACCCTTTTTTGAAATAAAAATTAAAAAAATTGGAAAAAAAAAATAATAAAAAAAAAATAAAAAAAGGTCCCGGCAAGAACGCAATTGTGCTCGGCGTGCCATGCTTTTTCAGTTCCAGTTGCCCTTAAATAAATATCATAACAGGGAATTCAATTAAATCAGAGAAAATAAAAATAAAAATAAAAAGCGAGTGGTCTCCAGGCCCACGGGCCCAAGGCAGCGTAGAGCCTGATCGGATGCGGCGGCTCGTTTTCTGAACGGAGGGCTATTCTGTCTCTTTCTGATTTACAAAAATAAATAAAATTATGTGGCCAAAAACTAAATCAGCGTTCTTGTTTTTTTCTTTCTAAATTTACCTCTAAATATTAAAAAAAAATATTTCTTTTAAAAAAGGCAATACGAATTCCGATATATATTTTAAAAACTCGGTTATATTGTCCAAAATCATTAAAAATATTTAAAATTTAAAATTATTTTTATAATTCACACTTTAGATATATTAGCAATTGTAATGGAATCTCCTTTAAATACTTTTTTTTTAAATGTCCCTTTGATATTTTAGGTTTTTTTTTCTGGACTTTTGCGGCTTTTACTGAAAAAAGGGTAAGTGTTAAAATTAGAAAATGTTTTTCTTACTGCCTACCAACGGTTACAGTGAATTGGACAAAGCGGCAGCGAAAACTTAAAAGACACCCAAGCGTGTACCCACACCACAGCACACCCAGCGCCCAACCCAGTGTCTCCCGTCTCTCCTCCGCGTTATCCTCTTCTACAGTTCTACCGTCTCCGTTCTACTGTACTCAGTGCTCCAACCGCCGCCACCACTCCACCTTCCTCTGACATTAGCTGCTCCTGCTCGGCTGCTCTTTCTTACCACCGCCACTGACCCCTCGTTCCTCCTTTTTGAGGTGCCTAATTATATTAAACCATACTCTGCAGCTAAAACCCCTCCTAAAACCCCATGTGCTTCTGTTCGGTTCTCGGTTGTTGTTGTTGTTTTTTTTGTAATTTCAATTTCCAGCTAATTTTTCGTCCCTTCTTTTTATTTACAAAGCTGAGATTGGATTTGTTCTCCGAGCTGCCTTTCATGGATATATTCTCGCTCCTTTCTTATACTTTTGCTTTTTGGTCGAGCTTTTTTGCCGCTCTTTGTTCCCCTATCTATGCTTTACGTTGGATTCTTTGTGGTTGTGTGTGTTGATTTCTTCGTTGGTTTAATTGCAGGGAGGAATTGAGCTAGTAGATGCGAATAGAATAAATGGTACAAGCTAAAAAATGGATGCGAAAATGTCGTTGATGGTGCCCGTTAAGCGCACGGAGCATGTCGAAGTAGCCCCCAAGGCTTTCCCGTCGCTCAGTACGCGCCGGCAATACGACGGCGCCTGGCCGCGCACCCTCAGAATCTTCTGCGACGACCTCGACGCCACTGACTCCGACGACGAGGAGTCAGAGTGCCGCCGCGTCCGCCGTTACGTCCAGGAGATTCGTTTCGAGCACCGCCGGAGAAGACGAGCCCACTAGGAAGCGTAAGAAAGCGGCCGATTCGCCTAGTTCCGTGGCCGTTGGTGGCGATGGCGGTGCGCGCAGGTTCCGCGGCGTTCGAAGGCGGCGGTGGGGTAGGTACGCGGCGGAGATACGCGACCCGTGGCGGCGCGTTCGGGTGTGGCTCGGCACGTTCGACACCGCCGAGGAGGCGGCTAAGGTGTACGACTCGGCCGCCATCCGGCTCCACGGCCTCGACGCCACCACCAACTTCTCGCAGAAGCCGACCTCCGCCCCCGCGCTACCTTCTCGTCCTCTTCCGCCCCCACCTCCGAAGAAGTGTCTCTCCACCAGCAACCTCACCTCCATGTCCGGAGGAGGCTACGACTCCGGCGACGAGTCGCGAATCCTCTCCTCCCCGACCTCCATCCTGCGCGGCTTCACTTCCTCCACCACCGCATCGATGGGGATAGCTGGAAAGCGGAGGTCTCCAACGCCTTCCACGGATTCCGATGTCGCCGAGCTCGGTTTACCGTGGCGGCTCTGGCCCTTTTTGCCCATCGAAGAGGCGACGCCGCACTCCGATTTTCTCGACTTCGGTGCAGCGGAGCCGAGCCTATTCCACAACGACTTGGCTCGTACAAGCTTCCTATCCGAAGAGTTCAGCCACAGCTTCCTCAGCTCTGAACTCGAGCTCGGCTCGTCTACGTGGCAGGGTGGGGACGACTGTTTACAGGATATCGGCGATTTATTCCCTTTCGAACCGCTCACTGTTTTTTGACACCGTCATGTGGACGCCGATTTATCAGTTGATTTTGCAGCGACAAAAAACTCTAATCAATTTTGTATTCCTTTGTTTTACCTTTTATTTAAAATAAATAAATATTCTGCCCAAAATATTTCTCCACGATTTAAGACATGGAATTATGGATGTTTTTTTTTTTCAATCAATAATTATTTAATCTATTTATTTTAGAAAGTCCAAATCGGCATAATTATCCATTTTCATATCTCGTGGCATAGAAACACTGCATCTAGCCAAAAAAAAAAAAAGGGTTATTTTCATACTTAGCTACCAAGATCATTTTATTTTATACTTAACATTACAATTTTCAATCTTTGTTAGTAAGAAGAATATATATGAATACTTTTTTTTTAATCATTTTGATTTGTTAGTGTCAAGTACAAAGAAAAAGTATCATGGCATATTTATCTAGAGTGATCGAGAGCTAGCAAGTCCTCAAAATGTCTTTGAATTCTCAATTTGGAATTTTTGAAAGTTGAAGTTTGCCATTAATTTTAGTTTGGCATAAAATGCAGTGCAATTCTTTGAACCGATCATGATCCTTATAATTTAAGCAATATAAAAAAACAATATTTAAGAATGAAAAAAAAATAAAGAGCTGAAAAAGACTTAATATATGCCCATTTATTACTTTTAAATGGGATATTCATCTACCATATGTGTACAAGTGCATAAAGAGTTCATCATCCTTTGTTGTGGTACCATTACTTTTATCCTCTAAAGAAGAGAAATAGGATCTATAGCTCACCTCTTAGACTCCTGCACTCATCCAACTAGGGCCACGCCCTATTCAATGGTCCAGGATGAATATTTTATTTTCTCACTATATGGTCGAATCATCTCTTCGAGTAGTCGACTACGGATATTCACAAATAGTCTTCCATAAAACTATCGCGCAATCTAAGAGCTGAAACTCATCCCACCTTAAAGTAGCCGAGAATAGCAAATAAGTCGATAGAAGAATCATCTACTGACTAAAACATCTAAAGTAATATCACTCTTAATCATGTTGGAAAAATCTATGGTGAATAAATCAAGTGGGAGATTTATGCCAACATCAAGTGGGCAGGCATCATAAAGGATGAGTAGTTGATGGAGTTGAAATTGATGAGAAAACTATGAAACTATTGCTTCTGCACGGTATTGGAAAGTGACACAGATAAATCAGGAGTTGATAAGAAGATGTCAGTCATAATGTGAAGCTCCAATCTCATACAAAATATGAATTGATGTCATAAAATTATCAAGTCAACTTGTCAAAAGCCAATGTCATTAATCCGTTCTGCAAGTGCAGCAAAATAGTTTCCATTGAAGCTTAGACGACTATTTCAATTGAGAATTAGAGGCGAGTTTTCATGACGAAGATTTCTACACATTGCATCGGCATTGTTGAGAGTAGCCTTCGGAACAATCTACCAATGTAATACAAGATGAAAAAGAAGCTAAGATGTACCTTGACTAATTCTCTCTAACGACCAAATCAACAAGAGGATTAGAGTGGAGAAAAAAATGTAATGAGTTCAGAGAGATCTCTTATATGCCTGTGGAGAGACACTCTGAATAGGTGTGGGCACGTGGGAAGATGGCAACGTGTGACATGGAGATATGGAGATACACAACGTGTTTGGGGTGTTTGGTAAGCATTTTCATTTCCGTTTTTTATTTTCATTTTCTGCGAAAATGAGAAAACGTATTTTCCATCTCCATTTTTTAGAAAATAAAGGAGCATTTTCTGGAAAACGAGAAATAATCATTTTCTGTTTCCATTTTCATTTTCCAAAAAATAAAAGAGTATTTTCTGGAAAACTGGAAAACAAAAAAAATTCGTTTCCTATTTTCTGGAAAAAGAGAGAATGAAAACAGAAAACAGAAAATTCTCTACGAACCAAACGCCTCGCTTTTCAGTAGCAGTTACAAGCAGTGGAAGTGGAGTCTCCACGACCTCTTGAGTGGAGTAAGATTATCCTGCATTAATACCTCATTAGCAAGCAGATCATTATAAAGGGCTCTGGTCGTGTACTCTTGTGGTCGGCTAGAGGGGGGTGAATAGTCCTCTTTCGCATACGATGGAATTCGCTCGCTTAATTGTCTACAAATTACGGTTAGTGCAAGCGGAAATATAAAGCTAAAGTAAAATAATTAAGACAAATGAAGACAAGCGCAAATACGAAGATGTAACGTTGTTCACGGCCTTGTCGCTAATCCACAGACCGATTCGTTCCAGGTGAATCACGCCTAAACCTTCACTAGTCTCTTCTTTACACAAAGCTAGGTGGAGGTAATCTCTTTACAACAATGCACTCTTTCTTACAATAAGATTGAAGTAAGAACAAGAAGAATGAGTAAAGCTTGTGTATGACACTTAGGGAATAGTTTGGAGCATGAAGATTAACCTCTCCAAAGCCCACACCCTCTCTTTTTATAGAGAGGGTTGATTTTTCCCGTTGAGATTTTGCCAGTCGACTGCCGCAAGGCAGCAGTCGACTGTCGCCCTTTCAACGGCTTCTTACGTCGTCTGAAATGCGATCGTCATCACCCAATGGTCGCCTGATCAGTCGACTGACAATCCCATCGATTCGATCGCCGTGGCCGTGATCGATCACTGGCGGTTGCCTGCGTCACGAACTCCATCATCGATCATCATACATGGCAATCGATCGCAGCGATCACGCTAATGTAGCAGTCCGACTATTGATCGGGCAGCTCCATCGCACACCAGTCGAACTCATTCGACTTGGAGCAGTCGACTGTCATATCATGACAGTCGACTGATATCGGAAAAATTCATTCGACACTTAGCCAATTGGCCAAGATCACCTAAGAGCTACCCAGTCCTGAGTTACAATCGCTCACTCTCATTCCCTTGGAGTCCCTCGCCTTTGAAGTTCTCTTCGTCCAACCACATCCCTCGGATGCGCCAAGCGCACAGCTTCACAGCGTCATCCTTCGCGTCTCGCCCTGAAGTCTACTTCCTTCAGCTTCACTCCAATGCTCCTCGTCCGGCGGTCCCTCGGATGCACTAAGCATACGGCTTCCGCAATGCATCTTTCACCGACTCAAGGACTGAGTCATGAGAGGTGAATCTTATCAATGCTATCGTCATCCATGTGCGAATTACTAAGTCCTGTATGGCTTCAACACACATATCAAATCCATAACAATCTTAACTTAAATCCTTTGCCACACACATCAAAACCACATCACATGGGTTGATTGCTCTAACAATCTCTTCCTTTTTGATGTATGGCAATCCGTTTAAGTTAGGTAAAACAATTACAATAAAAATATAAGGCAAGAAAGCATGTAAGTAAACATTAGTACCAAACTCCCCCTTAAGACATGTTAAATTCTCCCTTAGCATGATTCACTTAAACCATTAACATTCTCCCCCTTTGACACCATAAAAAATATTATCCAAATGTTACACACGCATGATATCAAGTCAAATGGAAGAAAATACCAAAATCAGACTTAAAACACCTGTCAAAGCAGTTCGTGCTCGTCATCCAACGATCGACACAAGTAAAATCGCTTTTTGATTTTACGATTTAAATTCAGAAATGCACTAAAATTTTTAGAAAATTTAAAAATTTATGAAAATTTGAAAACACATTTCTTGTGGAACCCTTTATCAATGAAAAATAAATTTTCATGAAAATTCATTCAATTTTCAATCTTTTGACAAAAACTCAAAAGTTGCAAAAACATTCAATCATGTATCAATTTTAAGAACTAGTTTTGCATTGAAATGATTTACAACATGAATACACATATTATAAAACAAGAAATGATTTTGAAAGCATTTGAAATATCCAACCATGATCTTTGGACAATATGTCTATGAATTAAACATATGTTTTCCCCATAATTAGTCTATTATTGCTATGTCATGATACATGTAAATGACCATCTAAATGTCATAAGCATTAGTGGACCATTTGTATCAACCTACCATCTCACTCATGCTATGTTTTCAATCAAGTTAGCCTATAATGAGTGTGAGATGTGTAACGCCCGTAAAATTCCTAGCAATTTTACAGAAATTTTTGGCTTGATGATCATGGGCTTTATGTGGGACTTTTCAAAAATAAAAGAAAATAAGCCAAAAAGGGGTGCAAGGCCTAGGAATTGAACCCCAAACCTCTAGAGATAGCCAAGCCTAATAGATGCACCCACTAACCAGAAGACCAATAGGATTACATGATTAAGGAAGAGGGGGAAACTATAGATAAGTGGGACTAGGAGTAAATGAAGAGGCATGGAAAAGAAAAGAGGAACTTCTCTTCCTCCCCCCCTTTATAAAGAAGAGGGAAGGTTGGATTTGATCACTTCCACTCTTTTTCTTCTTCTCCTCACCAAAATTCTAGCCCTTCTCCACCTTTGGCCGAAACTCCTCCAAGCAAGAAGCAAGGGCTAGGGTTTGTGTTAGGTCATCTTCTTCACACTACAAGCAAAGCGAAGGATGTAAGTATCCCTCATCTGCATACGAGTAGTTCCGATTTCTATTTTTGAAAAAAAAAAAAGAAACCTATATTGTTATATTCGGCCAAAACTATGATTTAGGGTCTCCATGAAGTTATATGCCATGCTTTGAAACTATATGATGATGTTAGGGTTAAAAATGGATTAGGTCAAAAGTTAACCCTAGGAAACCCTAAGAACCATTCGGCCAATATGGACTTTGGTGTTTTATTGAAGTTTTATAGCTTGTTTTACTTGTAAATAATGATGTTAACATGTTAGGGGGTTTAGGATAAAGATCTAACCCTAAAAGTCTACATAGGTCATTCGGCCACCCCCCTTATATTGATGTCCTAATGAAGTTTAATCCATGTTGGTATACATATGATGTTATAAGCATGTTAAAAGGGGATTAGGACAAAAGCTAACCCTAATGACCACTAAGGCCTATTCGGCCAAGCCATGATTTAGGGTTCAATGAAGCTCTATGCTATGTTGTTTATAACTAGATGATGATGTTAGGGGTTAAAGTGGATTAGGACAAAAGCTAACCCTAATGAACCCTAAAGACCTATTCGGCCAAACCCTACTTTTAGGGTTTCAATGAAGTTCCATGCCATGTTTTTATAACTAGATGATGATGTTAGGGGTTAAAGTGGATTAGGACAAAAGCTAACCCTAATAAACCCTAAAGACCTATTCGGCCAAACCTTACTTTTAGGGTTTCAATGAAGTTCCATACCATGAATTTTATGGAATTATATGCATTTGTATGTTACTTGAATTAGGTTAAAAGTCTAAAACCTAAACAGCCTATAAGGGCCATTCGGCCACCTTTGGTCTTTTAGGGTTGCAATGAAGTTCATACCATGAATTTTATGGAATTATATGCATTTGTATGTTACTTGAATTAGGTTAAAAGTCTAAACCCTAAAAAGCCTATAAGGGCCATTCGGCCACCTTTGGTCTTTTAGGTTACAATGAAGTTCATACCATGAATTGTATACTATGCTAATGAAATAGGTTATGTTGTTATGAAATGAAGTATGCTATGCTATGTTAATGAAATGAAGCATGATGTGTATGAAATGAAGTATGCTATGCTATGTTAATGAAATGAAGCATGATGTGTATGTAATGAAGTATGCTATGCTATGTTAATGAAATGAAGCATGAGGTGTATGAAATGAAGTATGCTATGCTATGTTAATGAAATGAAGCATGATGTGTTACTTAAACAGTATCTTTGTGCCATGTTAATGAAATAAGATATGTAGTAAAATAAGCATATAAGTATTTTACCTTCTGCATGGCTTGTACCAAGACCTTAACAAGGTCTAAGAAGGGATGGGCTCCTAAGATGCCCTAGGTCGATGGAATAAGACTCGGGCCTAGGACGGACTTCTATGTATGATTGCCCCTAGGTCGATGGAATAAGATTCGGGCCTAGTACGGGATGGGCTCCAAGATGCCTTAGGTCGATGGAGTAAGACTCGGGCCTAGGATGGGCTTCTACGCTATGACGATTGCCCCTAGGTCGATGGAATAAGACTCGGGCCTAGAAACCTATTAGGTTCGAGACTTGCTACCTCGGGCCTATTTAGGGATGCGCGCTATGATAATGAAGAAGTGGTATAATGCCGGGCCCAAATATATTGAGATTTATATTTACGTACCTAACATATATGTTTTCAAAAGCATCTTGCATATGTTTACATGATAATGTTAAGTTACATGTTATGTTAGATGATATGCCATAATGTTAAGTTACATGTTATGTTAGATGATATGCCATAATGTTTAAGTTACATGTTATGTTAGATGATATGCCATAATGTTTAAGTTACATGTTATGTTAGATGATATGCCATAATGTTTAAGTTACATGTTATGTTAGGTGATATGCCATAATGTTTAAGTTACATGTTATGTTAGATGATATGCCATATTGTTTAAGTTACATGTTATGTTAGATGATATGCCATAATGTTAAGTTACATGTTATGTTCGATGGTACGCTATGATGTTAGGTTACTAAGTTACATATGATGCATATTATGCTGATTAAGCATACATATATATATTTCATGTTATGCTGCTAAGTTAGGGATGATCCATGCTATATCATCTCATGTTACTTAAGCTACAAGTTAAGTTGATGATGCCATGTATGTTACATGATATATTGATTATATGTTATAAATGCTACAAGTCATGATTAATGATGATGTATGGTTTTTGTGAGTAGGACAGATCTTACTAAGCCTATGTGCTTATAGTTTATTTTCCTCAGATCGCAGATAAGGGTAAGGGATGGATAAACTAAAGGGAGCGGAGGGGTCAATGTGTGTGGTAGTGGCATGGTGGAGAAGATCCGTTAAGTCTACTTATACATGTATTACCTATGATGATGATGTCTATGGATGTCTTTACTTATGTCTCCCTATGACGATGATGTTATGAACCTACTAAGCCCTAAGTATCTATATATATATATGATGCATGCTTTATGTTGATAAGAAGAAGTAAAGAAGAAGTAAGAAGAAGTATCTATGCAAGAAGTAAAGAAGAAGTAAGAAGAAGTATCTATGCATGCTATGCTATGAAACATACTCTATGTTAAGAAGAAGTGTTAACGCATATTATGTTTGAAAAAAAAAAAAGTATTTAGGTCTTAAGTCTTCCGCTGTAAGAAATAAGAAGTATATATATAAAGTCTTCCGCTGTATGAAATGTATGTAGATGTCGTCGCATGTGCCTCTCCGGACATTGAGGGTCCCGGAAGGGCGGGCGTGACAGGTTGGTATCAGAGCGGATCTGCCTTTCCACTACACACACATCAAGCTCCAAATTCTGCTGCTCCAAGTAAGAATTCTATGTCTATGCTTTAATTTTGTTAATTTTTTTTTTTTGATCATGCATGATATGAAATGTCTTTAGATTATTTAGTTCATGTATAATATAAAATGCCTCTAGCTTATTTATAAAATGCCTTTCCCTTATGCTTGATTCATGTATAATAGGAAATGCTTCTAGCTTAAATATGCACGAAAATATGTATGATACCCTTATGATTGTTCATGTATGATATAAAATACCTTAAGCTTAAATTATGCAGGAGAACATGAATGATGCCTTAAGCTATGATGCCTTAAGCTTAAAACGACCTTATGCTAGCCTTAGTTTAATTACAAAAAAAAAAAAATATATAATATATATATATATATATATATATATATATAAACAAATAAATAAATAAATAAACAAATTTTGTTACGAAAATTTGATTTTTTTTCGTAATTAACTGTGTAAGGTCTTTTATTTCAATTTCAGATGGCACGGACGATGACTACCATGACCCGTCGTGATGTGTCACGAAACCGATTAAGGGAAGCTATTGAAGAGATAGTCTATAAACCAGATGGTGGGGTCACCGGACACATGAGAAGGCTCGATGGTCTTTTTAGGAGACTCGAGCGGCAGGAGTTTCCGTTACTGGATAACTATAAGATATGGGCCTTGGTCCGCTCCCTGCCAAATGAGTTCATGGTAGTTGCACACCACGTGTGGGGCCGTTATGAAGGGCGGATAACCTATGCGGAGTTGTGCTGGGAACTGCTGGAGCACAGGGTTCAAGAGAAGCCTGTGGTAGAGGATCCGGTGGTAGCTGGCCTCGGGAGGAAGGAAGAAGGATCTGCAAACAGTCAACTTATTGGCCAACCAAAGACCACCCTGGTGAGGCCAAGGAAGATGGGACGAAAAATAATTACGATCGCACTAGGGTTTGTCCTAGTGGGAGTCATAATGAACTATCTTCTCAAATAGTTGCTGTGGTTTAATTTAGAAATAAGGAATGTTATCTGTTAACATTTCTCCTTATGATTGGAAAAGATGAATAAGAGATGTGAATAAGAGACGACAAGTCGTTTCTCTTTTTGAAATTGATGATGAGTTCATTGCATGGGATGTGTATGATATAGTTGAACAATGCTGGGTAGACTGGAACATACAAAAAAAAAAGGGGGGGGAGTAATGAATTACGAGGTTGAAATCATCTCCGGACAGCTCTCGACCCTGACGATAGCGCCGACATTGTTCGATGATATACTGGAAAAGCAAGCACGTGACCCAAGCCTTCAGAGGATCAAGCAAGAGGTCCTAGAGGGAAAGGACGATGGGTTCCGGATCTCTGATAGTGGAGTACTCTACCTCGAGGATCGCTTGTGTATTCCCGACAATCCGTAATCATGGGAGGAGATATTTGAGGAAGCTCACAAAACTCCCTATGCGATGCATCCTGGAACCACCAAGATGTACCAAGACCTTAAACGAAAGTTCTGGTGGTTCGGAATGAAAAGAGATGTGGCTCAGTATGTCAGTACTTGCCTGACCTGCCAAAGGGTTAAGGCAGAGCACCAAAGACCTGGAGGAACACTGCAGCCGATCCAGATTCCAGAATGGAAATGGGAGGACATTTCTATGGATTTCATCTCAGGATTGCCCAAGACAACAAACGGTCACGATGCTATATGGGTAATTGTAGACAGATTGACTAAGTCCGCCCATTTCTTAGCAATCAAGATGACCTATTCGACGGAGCAACTGGCTCAGTTATATGCTAAGGAAATTATCAGACTACATGGAATTCCTAAGACCATCATTTCTGACAGAGATGGTCGCATTATCTCCCATTTACGAATGCGTTGAAGGCCTTAGGCACAAAGCTATTGTTCAAGATCGCCTTCCATCCCAGACGAATGACGACGAGAAAGAGTAAATCAAATCTTGGAAGATATGTTAAGAGCTGCTACTGGATTTCAAAGGTAGTGTCGATACTTATGTTTGGCGGTCGCCTACAATAATAGCTACCAAGCTACTATCGGAATGGCACCTTACGAGGCTCTATCGGGAGGAAATGTAGATCTCCCATATCTTTGACGAGGGTGGTGAAAAGAAGAGGATGGGACTCGGGCAGATTTCATCGGCGACACCACGAGCTATCTGGAACATCCGCCAGAGGATTGAAACTGCCCAAAGCCGACAAAAGAGCTATGCGGATAAGAGGCGTAGACCATTAGAATTCGAGGTTGGGGACCTCGTATTCCTCAAAGTGGCTCCCATGAAGGGAGTAATGAGGTTCGGAAGGAAGGGTAAACTGAGTCCACGTTACGTGGGACCGTATCCGATGTATCGCAGAGGATCGGCAATGTAGCCTACAAGCTAGTGCCTCAAGAGATGTCGGCTATTCACAACGTGTTCCATGTCTCTCGTGCTCGAAATGCATTTCGATCGGACCAGTGATCGAGCCACAAGCGTACAAGTTCAAGAGGACCTGAGTATTGAAAGTCGGCCTATCCAAATACTAGACCGAGGAATCAAGAGGCTAAGGAACAAAGAGGTGCCCTTAGTAAAGGTCCTGTGGCAGAATCAACGGTACGAGGAAGCTACCTGGGAACGCGAGGAGGACATGAGGCAGAAGTACCCAGAATTGTTCTAAGTTTCGAGGACGAAACTTTTTAAAGGTATGAAGGATTGTAACGCCCGTAAAATTCCTAGAAATTTACTGAAATTTTGGCTTGATGATCATGGGCTTTATGTGGGCCTTTTCAAAAATAAAAGAAAATAAGCCAAAAAAAGGGTGCAAGGCCTAGGAATTGAACCCCAAACCTCTAGAGATAGCCAAGCCTAATAGATGCACCCACTAACCAGAAGACCAATAGGATTACATGATTAAGGAAGAGGGGGAAACTATAGATAAGTGGGACTAGGAGTAAATGAAGAGGCATGGAAAAGAAAAGAGGAACTTCTCTTCCTCCCCCCCTTTATAAAGAAGAGGGAAGGTTGGATTTGATCACTTCCACTCTTTTTCTTCTTCTCCTCACCAAAATTCTAGCCCTTCTCCACCTTTGGCGAAACTCCTCCAAGCAAGAAGCAAGGGCTAGGGTTTGTGTTAGGTCATCTTCTTCACACTACAAGCGAAGGAGGTAAGTATCCCTCACCTGCATACGAGTAGTTCCGATTTCTATTTTTGAAAAAAAAAAAGAAACCTATATTGTTATATTCGGCCAAAACTATGATTTAGGGTCTCCATGAAGTTATATGCCATGCTTTGAAACTATATGATGATGTTAGGGTTAAAAATGGATTAGGTCAAAAGTTAACCCTAGAAACCCTAAGAACCATTACAATATGGACTTTTGGTGTTTTATTGAAGTTTTATAGCTTGTTTTACTTGTAAATAATGATGTTAACATGTTAGGGGTTTAGGATAAAGATCTAACCTAAAGTCTACATAGGCCATTCGCCACCCCCTTATATTGATGTCCTAATGAAGTTTAATCCATGTTGGTATACATATGATGTTATAAGCATGTTAAAAGGGGATTAGGACAAAAGCTAACCCTAATGACCACTAAGGCCTATTCGGCCAAGCCATGATTTAGGGTTCAATGAAGCTCTATGCTATGTTGTTTATAACTAGATGATGATGTTAGGGGTTAAAGTGGATTAGGACAAAAGCTAACCCTAATGAACCCTAAAGACCTATTCGGCCAAACCCTACTTTTAGGGTTTCAATGAAGTTCCATGCCATGTTTTTATAACTAGATGATGATGTTAGGGGTTAAAGTGGATTAGGACAAAAGCTAACCCTAATAAACCCTAAAGACCTATTCGGCCAAACCTTACTTTTAGGGTTTCAATGAAGTTCCATACCATGAATTTTATGGAATTATATGCATTTGTATGTTACTTGAATTAGGTTAAAAGTCTAAACCCTAAAAAGCCTATAAGGGCCATTCGGCCACCTTTGGTCTTTTAGGGTTGCAATGAAGTTCATACCATGAATTTTATGGAATTATATGCATTTGTATGTTACTTGAATTAGGTTAAAAGTCTAAACCCTAAAAAGCCTATAAGGGCCATTCGGCCACCTTTGGTCTTTTAGGTTACAATGAAGTTCATACCATGAATTGTATACTATGCTAATGAAATAGGTTATGTTGTTATGAAATGAAGTATGCTATGCTATGTTAATGAAATGAAGCATGATGTGTATGAAATGAAGTATGCTATGCTATGTTAATGAAATGAAGCATGATGTGTATGTAATGAAGTATGCTATGCTATGTTAATGAAATGAAGCATGAGGTGTATGAAATGAAGTATGCTATGCTATGTTAATGAAATGAAGCATGATGTGTTACGAAGCAGTATCTTTGTGCCATGTTAATGAAATAAGATATGTAGTAAAATAAGCATATAAGTATTTTACCTTTGGCTTGTACCAAGACCTTAACAAGGTCCAAGAAGGATGGGCTCTAAGATGCCCTAGGTCGATGGAATAAGACTCGGGCCTAGGATGGGCTTCTATGTATGATTGCCCCTAGGTCGATGGAATAAGATTCGGGCCTAGTACGGGATGGGCTCCAAGATGCCTTAGGTCGATGGAGTAAGACTCGGGCCTAGGATGGGCTTCTACGCTATGACGATTGCCCCTAGGTCGATGGAATAAGACTCGGGCCTAGAAACCTATTAGGTTCGAGACTTGCTACCTCGGGCCTATTTAGGGATGCGCGCTATGATAATGAAGAAGTGGTATAATGCCGGGCCCAAATATGTTGAGATTTATATTTACGTACCTAACATATATGTTTTCAAAAGCATCTTGCATATGTTTACATGATAATGTTAAGTTACATGTTATGTTAGATGATATGCCATAATGTTAAGTTACATGTTATGTTAGATGATATGCCATAATGTTTAAGTTACATGTTATGTTAGATGATATGCCATAATGTTTAAGTTACATGTTATGTTAGATGATATGCCATAATTTTTAAGTTACATGTTATGTTAGGTGATATGCCATAATGTTTAAGTTACATGTTATGTTAGATGATATGCCATATTGTTTAAGTTACATGTTATGTTAGATGATATGCCATAATGTTAAGTTACATGTTATGTTCGATGGTACGCTATGATGTTAGGTTACTAAGTTACATATGATGCATATTATGCTGATTAAGCATACATATATATATTTCATGTTATGCTGCTAAGTTAGGGATGATCCATGCTATATCATCTCATGTTACTTAAGCTACAAGTTAAGTTGATGATGCCATGTATGTTACATGATATATTGATTATATGTTATAAATGCTACAAGTCATGATTAATGATGATGTATGGTTTTTGTGAGTAGGACAGGATCTTACTAAGCCTATGTGCTTATAGTTTATTTTCCTCGTCATCGAGATAAGGGTAAGGGATGGATAAACTAAAGGGAGCAGCAGGAGGGGTCAATGTGTGTGGTAGTGGCATGGTGGAGAAGATCCGTTAAGTCTACTTATACATGTATTACCTATGATGATGATGTCTATGGATGTCTTTACTTATGTCTCCCTATGACGATGATGTTATGAACCTACTAAGCCCTAAGTATCTATATATATATATGATGCATGCTTTATGTTGATAAGAAGAAGTAAAGAAGAAGTAAGAAGAAGTATCTATGCAAGAAGTAAAGAAGAAGTAAGAAGAAGTATCTATGCATGCTATGCTATGAAACATACTCTATGTTAAGAAGAAGTGTTAACGCATATTATGTTTGAAAAAAAAAAGTATTTAGGTCTTAAGTCTTCCGCTGTAAGAAATAAGAAGTATATATATAAAGTCTTCCGCTGTATGAAATGTATGTACGGTCGCGTCATGCGCCGCCTCTCCGGACATTGAGGGTCCCGGAAGGGCGGGCGTGACAAGATGTACCTAAGGTGTTTTATACTTAACCATAATTTCATGCAATTCTATCAAGGTTAAGTGTCATGCATCCTAAAACCACCCAACATGATCATACATCAAGAATTATCAATCATGATAAAAAATCATCAATCATTGTATATCATGATTATAAATTATAAAATTAAGCATGAATCATGATTCAAGCATTCAATTCATGGGTTATACATTATCATCACCCAACACTATGTTAAAAATTGATAACCCACACCATCCTAAGTCAACCATTCAATATGATATAAGTAAAGTCCACTCATGGTTGACTATCCTAAGGTTTTCCTAACCCTTAAGGATGAATTTGGGAACCCAATATAAGTTCTTTCCTATAAGATTCACCAAAAACTCCTTAGGGATCCATTTTCTAGCTATTATTTTATTTTTAACTTGACCCCTAGCAATCAAACAATGATAGGCCTTTTCATTTTAGATCCCTTATAACCTAGGCCTTTCCTATTGAAACTAGTTCTTTCGCTCCCTATGATCATGTTCAATGTGTTGGAGCCAATAGTGAATTTTTCTAAGGCTTTAGTTAGGTGATCTACCTTTTCCCTTAAAGTCTTATTTTCCTCAATGTATGCATCATTAACATCTAGAGAAATATAATCATTACTATTTAAGTATGCATTTGCTAGTTTTTCTTCTAGGACCTCAATTTCATTTTGCATGCATTTATTTCTATTTTTCATTTTAAATAAGTCCCTAGTTAAACTTGAAATCATGGAAATAATTTTCTTAGGAGAAATATTTGTTACCATAGTTTCCATATCTTCTTCCTACGATTTCGATGAGGATGAAGATGAGGCTCTCCCTTCACTTGAGCTTTCCTCACTAGAACTTCTTTCTTCTTGCTCGGAGGAGGAGGTGGAGTCCAAGTCTTCTATAGCCATTAGGGCAAGACTTGTGAAAGCTTCTTCTTCTTCGGATGATGATGAAGGATCATCCCAAGTCACCGCTTTGTGTGCCTTAGTCTTCCCTTTTTCTTTTCTTTTCTTTTCATCCTCCTTCTTTTTGTTCCCTTTCTTCTTCCCTTCTCTCTTCTTCCTTTCTTTTTTGCTCTTGTTCAAGAGGGGACAATCATCCCTTATGTGTCACTCTCCTTGTCAATTACAGCAAATGATTTTCCTCCTTGGCCTTCTTCCCCTATCATTAGACTTGTTAAATATAAAACTTTTAAGTGAATGTCTTACCTTCCTTACCATGTAGGCCTCCTCATTGCTATCCATGGAGGAAGAGGATTCATCAGATGAGGAAGGTGGTGGAGTCTCCTTCTTCTTCTTCTTTCCTTTTTCCGCTACTAGTGTCACTCCCCTTGGCTTTGTGCTTGATTCTTCTACTATGCCTTCAAGCCTAATTTCATGAAGTTTCATAGTTGAAAAGAATTCTTCTAGAGTACTCACCTCTAGATTCTTGGAGATGTAGAATGAGTCTACCATGGAACTCCATCTTGAAGATCGGGGGAAGACATCTATGGCTTTCATGATCATGTTCCAGTTTGAAAGCTTTTCTCCTACAATTGTTAAACCGGTTATAATTTCCTTGAACCGAGAATGTAAAGAAAGTACCTTTTCTCCTTTTTCTAATTTGATGTTGCTTAATTGTGATCAGAGGAGGTCCTTTCTTGCAAGCTTTGCCTCGGAGGTCCCTTCATGAAGTTCTATTAATTTCTCCCACATCTCCTTGGCGCTTGTGCATTCTCCGATCCGATTGATCTCTTGTTGGGGAAGCATATTGAATAGATGATGCTTGGCTTTTGAATTCGTCAAGTGCTTCTCTCTTTGTCTTTTGGTCCATCTTGACTTCTCAATTGGTTCACCCTCTTCGTCCCTAGGCACTTTGAAACCATTTTCCATTATTAACATTATTTCAAAATCCGTTTCGAAGAATACCTCCATTCGCTTTTTCCACCAAGTGAATTCTCCTTTAAACTTCGACGGATGAATGTTGGAGCCGGCCATCTCTTGTCGTGCTTGTTGCGGCGGTGAGTCCGGTGACAAACAACTTGGCTCTTATATCACTTGTTGGATCGTCGGTGGCCGACTAGAGGGAGTGAATAGCCCTCTTTTGCGTACGGTGGAATTCACTCGCTTAATTGTCTACAAATTATGGTTAGCGCAAGCGGAAATATAAAGCTAAAGTAAAACAATTAAGACAAATGAAGGCAAGCGCAAACACGAAGATGTAATGTGGTTCACGGTCTTGCCGCTAATCTACGGACTGATTCATTCTAGGTGAATCATGCCTAAACCTTCACAAGTCTCTCCTTTGCACAAAGCTAGGTGGAGGTAACCTCTTTACAACAATGCACTCCTTCTTACAATAAGATTGAAGTAAGAACAAGAAGAAGAAGTAAAGCTCGTGTAGGGCACTTAGGGAATAGTTTGGAGCATGAAGATTAACCTCCCCAAAGCCTACACCCTCTCTTTTTATAGAGAGGGTTGATTTCTTTCCGTTGGGGTTTCGTCAGTCGACTGCCACAAGACAACAATCGACTGTCGCCCTTTCAACGACTTCTGACGCTGTCTAAAATGCGATCGTCATCACTCAACGACCGCCTGATCAGTCGACTGGCAATCCCATCAGTTCGACTGATCGCTTCGTAGCCGACTGATCAGTCGGCTACGAAGTGCTCTGTGCCCACGTGAACTCCATCAGTCGACTGTCATACATGGCAGTCGACTGCAAGAAGTCCACTGCTAATGTAGCAATCCGACTGTTGATCGGGCAGTCCGTCGCACACCAGTCGAACTCATTCGACTTGGAGCAGTCGACTGTCATATCATGGCAGTCGACTGATGTCGAGAAAACTCATCTGACACTTAGTTAATTAACCAAGATCACCTAAGAGCTACCCCATCCCGGGTTACAATCGCTCACTCTCATTCCCTTGGAGTCCCTCGCCTTTAAAGTTCTCTTCGTCTGGCCACGTCCCTCGGATGCGCCAAGCGCACGACTTTGCAGGCCATCCTTCGCGTCTCGCCCTAAAGTCTACTTCCTTCGGCTTCACTCCAATGCTCCTCGTCCGGCGGTCCCTCAGATGCACCAAGCGCACGACTTTCGCAATGCATCTTTCACCGACTCAAGGATCGAGTCATGAGAGGTGAATCTTGCAATGCTATCGTCATCCATGTGCGAATTACTAAGTCCTGCATGGCTTCAACGCACATATCATATTCATAACAATCCTAACTTAAATCCTTTGTCATACACATCAAAACCACATCACATGAGTTGATTTCTCTAACAACTCTGACCTTATCCCTAGCGGGTTGTGTATGAGCAATAAACAACAAGGGTTGAGAATAATCGAGTCAACATTCGCATCTGTCAACTTCTTTATTGAATATGAGCATGCTGAGTTGAATTATGATTGAATTCTGCCTTGCTAAATCCTTTTTAACCTCGCCAAGCCCTTTATGATCCTCGTAGAGTGATCACTACCAAATTCTAGATGACCCTACAGATGCTAGAATCTCTCCCACATCTTACGTGATATGTATGTTGACCATAACTTCCTCCACCACATCACAGTGACCAAGTCAAGGCGGTACCATGTGGATCGCCTTATTTATCTCCGAATCACTTGCCTCCCTTCTTAGATTAGTCGAAGGAGCTATAGTTGACTAACTAGAGTTCAGTCATTTTTGGGTCATGAATTAATGGGCTATGGGCATTTGTTAAACCCACTTTTGAGAGGGAAGAAACTCTAACATTCAATTCAAAAGAAAAACCTTTGCTAACCTTTGATTTCCCCTATCTAAAGTCATCTCCCATATTAGGGTTCACACTATCTGCTCATCTTCCCTTGCCTTCTTCTCAGTGAGACACATTGTAAATTTCTTCTCCCATTCTTCTTTACTCACTGGGTCATGTGTTTCCCTATGGTTCGAGTCTACTCCTTCAATTTATACTGTGATTGACAACTCCGCCCTTCGAGTCATATTCCATTTTCTCAAAAGCCATGACATTCATATTTCGTCTCCTTCCCAATGGCCACCTCGATCCCCTAAGAGATTTATCACCTTTTTCTATGACCAAATAATTGGTGGATTGCGCTTTCCACTCTCAACATTCTTTGAAGAGATTTCTAGTTACTTTCTGATGCGATCACTTTTTGTATCCCTTTTGTCGAATCCTCGGAAGAGGACAAGTTCTCATGACCGCAATAATAATTCCCTTCTCTTGTCAAAGTCAACAGAGGTCAAAGGACGATGTTGATACTCTGACAACGACCCTCCAATACTTAAATCAGATAGGGGCTTAGAAGAAAGAATAAATGTATTCAATGCGGTAAAAATTGATTGAGAAAAAGTAGAAGAAGAAGAGGAGACCCCATTTCTTTACCTTCATGGGTCTTATATAACAGCTTGCATACCATCTCGTCAATAAGTTTATCCACCTGTCATATTCCTTGGAGGACGGTTAGGGGGCCAACATTGCACAAACTCTCCATATGCTCTGACATATATTTCTTATTTATCATATACTGATGAGATCAAAATAGTCCAGGTGGATCTTCATGTATTCCATATACATGTTGAGTGTATCAGAGTGGGATACGAGAGAAAAGATGAGACTCGAAAAGAGTCGCATACATGCATTGCATGCATGCACTCAGGAAGGGTTGCACTCGAGAAGAGCTCCCTGCATGCTTCGAGAAGAATCGTATGCATGTGTTGCATGCTTGCCTCGCGAATAGCCGTCTGCATGTACTGCATGCCTACCTCGAGAAAAACTGCATGCATGTGTTGCATGCATGCCTCAGGGAAAAGCTACATGCATGCACTCAAGAAGAGTGGTCTACATAATTCAAGAAGAGTCATATGCATGCACTCAGGAAGAGTCACATGTGTGCATTTGGGAAGAGTGACCTTCATGCATTCAGGATGAGTAGCCTACATGCACTCAGGAAGAGTAGTCTGCATGTATTCGAGATGAGTAGTCTACATGTATTCGAAAAGAGTAGCCAGCATGCATTCGAGATGAGTAGCCTGCATGCATTCGAAAATAATAGCCTACATGTATTCGGGATGAGTAGCTTGTTGGTGCAATCGACCCAAGTCACGATTGATCAGACTCAAGTAGTGTTTTGATGTTTAACATTGATGTCTGACAAGTGTTGAGGAGATTGTTGGTGCAATTGACCCAGGTCATATTATGTTTGATGATGGTTTGACCATTATCATGGGAGAAGTCCAAGTCTTGTGTACTTGACATGAAAAGTCCAAGCTTGAGTCTTGGCAAGGAAAAGTCCAAACATGGGTCTTGGCATGGAAAGTCCAACATGGGTTGGCAAGGGAAAGTCCAAGATTGAGTCTTGGCAATTGAGAAGTCCAAGGAGAAAATTGGCGGCGTAAACTCTAAAGGTGGAATCTTTGCAGCATAAGTCCAATGATTGGTGGTGTAAAGTCCAAGCGGAGTCTTGACAGTGTAAGTCCAATGTACCTTGGCGGTGTAGACCACATTAACATGACAATAGCTGATGGAAGCACCTGAAGGCTAGCGTATGGATGAACAAATCATGGATGACTTGGAGGGATCCGATAGGCGTGAGTCTGATGGAGGTGACTAGAAGGCTTAGGTCTAGGCTAAGGGTGGTCTAGCAAGTACCTCATGGATGAGGTTATAAGTCGACTGATATTATGGTCAGTCGACTGGTGTGAGTCAACAAGAGTTCGACTACAGGAATTGGCCTGGCATGATCACAAGATTGGGCAATCGATCACGGCCGATTGGCCGATCCGACCGTCGGTCGACACCCGCATAGAAGCTTTCCGAGTCGACTGTTAGGGTTTGGCAGTCGACTGATGGTCTATCCATTGGACTTATCCGACGTTGTTCATGTCGTTGTCTCACAATGGCTATAAGATCAGTCGACTGATGGGCGAAAATCCAGCCCGAATGCAGGTTATAAAAGTAGCTCGTGGGGAAGATTTTTGGCAAGGTTTCTTGAGGAGTTTTGGGGTGATTTGCTGCTGTAATTCGAGGTCTCCAAGTACAACTTAAGCAATCACAAAACAAACATCCAAGTTCACAATTGTAAAGTATTTCTTTACTTGTATTTGTGTAGTTTACTTGTATTCGCTTGTATTTGTCTTTATTACTATTGTAATTCATTGTACGAGGTTTCTCCACCTCCGTATTGTTCTGAGAAGGAGTTATTTGAGTCGCGGTGTGTGATTGGCATCGCTAGGGCTCTTACGAGCCCAATCCGTGGAGTAGAAACTATTCGATTCCGAACCACATTATATCGCTTGTGTATTTATCTTGTGATTGTAATTATCGTGTTTATTCTTGTTATTATTATTTCTGTTGTGCTAACAATGATTGTAGAGACACAAGCACGAATGATCAAATTTCGTGATGCATCGAAGCGTTATTCACCCCCTCTAGCAACCACCGATGTCCTAACAATTGGTATCATAGTGGGCCGCTCTTCACCGGCTTCGCATCCGAGGGAGCAAACACGCTAGAGGGAAGAAGATGGATTTCTAAGAAAGATTGGGTGACGACATCAACATTCCACCATCCTTTGACTGTGAAGATTTCATGTATTGGAAAGGTAGAATGATGTATTTTCTTATGTGTGATTTTGACAATTGGATTAGTATCATAGTAGGTTTCGACATTCCAAAGGATGAAGAAAGAAGAAAACTTAAGAAGAAGAATTAGAGTCAAGAACAACTCCGATACTACAACATCAATAATAAGGTAATGGGTATGTTGCTTAATAGAATTCCTAATGATATTTTGATCAAGATAGGAGATTGCAAAGATGCCAAGGAGATATGGAACAAATTAGTAAAATTCCATGAAGAGCCTCACTCAATCCAAGAAGATAAGGAAGAGGAGGAACATAGCTCATCCTCACAAGAAAGTGAGGATTCGGAGGTTGAGGAATTTTCAACATCTGAGGAGGAAGAGAAGGTAGAAGAAGTAGAGGAACCTTCCACCTCTAGGATTGAGAGGGAGGAGAGATCACCTTCCATGCCGGAGCAAGAAGAAGAGTCATCTACCTCCGATCAAGGAGATGAAGAATCAACTCCGATTTCCATCATTGACCTAGGTGACTCAAGCAATTTAGTTCAAAATAAAATTCATATAATTTGCTTTGAGTGTAGGGAAGCTGGGCACTATAAGAGCAAGTGCCCAAAGAAGGTCAAGAAGCCTCAACCGGCGTCAAAAGTTAAGGATAACGGTTCCCCAACAACTAAAAGCAAGGAGCACATCATTTGCTTCAAATGTCAACAAAAAAAGAATTATAGAAGTCAATGCCCTAGGGGGAGGAAGAAGACTCAAGAGGGAGCATCACATATAGAGGGAGCATCTAAGGCAAACCCTAAGGTATATTTAAATAATGCTCACTCTTTAAGTTATAGGCAAAAGCATGCTAGAAATAATTTTAACAATCTTGATATTGTACATGAACAAAGGCATGCTAGAAATAGATTTTATTACTTAGGAGCTAAAAATGTCAACCTTAGAAATAAGGAGAAATTTGGGACTAATGCCCCTAAAACAATATTACCTAGGGGTCTATTAGGAAAACAGAGAACCATCTAGGCCTTAATGTTAAGAAAGATCGACATATGCCTAAAATGAACAAATTAAGTCAAAGAAATAATGAGCCCACTAAGTTAGAAAAATTAGAATTGGAAAACCAAGTCTTGAGGTCAATGCTTGAGAAATTAGAGATGACCCTTAGGAATATACAAAATCAAATTAAGGGATCAAATGGTCAAAGTCAAGGGCCTAGGAGACAAGAGTCAACCAAGGGCAAGAAAGATTTGGGTCACAAACCTAAGCCCAAAGAGACCTACCACAATGTTTCATTCGATTATGGAACACAATCTAAGTCTAGGAAAACTAAGGTCATTAGGGAAGTCATCCCTAAGGTTGACCAAGGTAGATGCCTAGTGGCTAGGGTTTCAAGGAAACTTAGGGAGACCACTAAAAAGGTTACAAGGAGAGTCACCCCTAGAGTTAACCTAGGCAAGACCAAAATGACCAAGGCTTCTAAGTCTATAAGGGTCATTAGGAGGATATCTAGGGAAGTTATCCCTAGCGAATACCTAGTAAATCTAAGGAGCTCCAATAGGTATTGGGTTCCTAGGAGCGTGATCGATTCACGCTAGATGAGTTTAGGTGTGTCAACTTTGAATGAATAGGTAGTTAACCTAACCACGGTAAAGGTGGCACTTTAGGTCATTTCCAAGATAATGGAATACTTTGGAAATAAGTGTGATCATTAGTCCTAAAAGATTTTAGGATGTGCCAATATATTTTGAAGATTATGAAAAATCAATCAAATTGACACAAATTAGGTTTAGAGGTCATAGTGTGTCATTTTGAATTTTTGGCACACTTGAGAGATAATTGACAATATGACAAAATGGACTTAATTCCAACAAATGTCAATAAATACTAAAATTTAGGTATTATATATCTTTATATTTTATTTGTCATGCTTTGATTATCATACAATATGTCATGACATCATATCTATTTTTAATTATATAATATGTCATGATCATGCTTAAGATTAAGGTTAAATGTCATGTATGCTTAAATTCTATTTTATGTCATGACATCATGATTATGAGCACATGTTTATTTATATCATCATTAATGCCATAATAATTCATGCATTAATAAAAATTGAGTTAAGGATAATTGACATGACTTGAAGTCTCATGTATAAGGGAATCAAGTAGTGTTGCCATAGGAAATGCATGAAATCCTATTTTAGGAGAACAAAACTCACATCTCACATCACATTGACATGTATGTAAATTGATACACTCTAGATACATATGAGATGTTAGGATAAGAGCAAGTTCAAGGTGCATAGCTAGATGAACTCAAACTCATCTAAAATCATGGGTGGATCATTGGAAAAATTTATGTTCAAGTCATGTACATTGAGCCCAAGGAACATGATCCAATATAAGATTTTAAAAAACATTTTAAAATTATTTTGAAAAACCTTGGCGAAGTCTATCTTTTGATAGCAATCACCATTGATGAAGTTGATACAAAGTGAGCTCAAAACAATGAAGTTTTCTTCACTTTTAAACTTTGTATCAATTTCATTATTTTATGGGTAAATTATTTTTCACATATTTTTCACTCATTGTATTGCTTATAAGTAATGTACATATGAATTTTCACGATTTTTCAAAATACGTAGAATTACTTATGAATTTTTAAAGTTCATTTCTGATAATAAAAAATCAAAATTTTTAGTTATCAGTCGACTGCCGCTTGGTGGCAGTCAACTGTTGATTGAAAGAGTCAACTTTCAGAGCTGATTTCGGATAAACAAGGATGTTTAGCCTATGTTTCAGCTATGTTAGGGTTCCCTAACTGCTCCTAACCCTAGGATATACTTTGAAAAACATTAGAAAGGGTGAAAATCCATTGGATATGGATTAGGAGAGTTGTTAGGGTGATTTATCAAATTTAAGGTGTGGAAAGTTCAATGTTGAACTTTGAACCTTATTTTTGATGGTTTAGTGTTTCTATTGGCTTAAGGACTTCCCAAGGACATTGTTGGTGTAATGGTCAAGGGGGAGCAAGCCTTTAGGGGGAGGTATCCATCATGGGATGATGGATGTATTTTTTCTCATGAGCAGAAGAAATGAGAATTTGAGATGCCCAATTTGAAAATTGAGAGAGTTCATAGGAGTGCCTCTCTTGAGTGATATGAGACTTATCACTAAGAAGAGTGAAGACATCCTAGGTGTTTTGGACCAAGGGGGAGATTATAAGATCTCATTGGGATATGAGACATTGACCTCCTTGAGAGAACTTTTTTGATGTATGTCAAAAATGGGAAGAATGTTAGAATTACCAATTTGGAAAATTTGATAAGGGAATTTGAGTTAGGGGCCTAACTCAAGGGTGTTTTTGTCAAACATCAAAAAGGGAGAGATTGTTGGTGCAATTGACCCAGGTCACGATTGACTAGACTCGAGTTTGACTCGAGTAGTATTTTGATGTTTGACATTGATATATGACAAGTGTTGGGGAGATTGTTGGTGCAATCGACCCAGGTCATATTATGTTTGACGATGGTTTGACCATTGTCATGGGAGAAGTCTAAGTCTTGTATACTTGACATGAAAAGTCCAAGCTTGAGTCTTGGCAAGGAAAAGTCCAAGCATGGGTCTTGGCATGGAAAGTCTAACATGGGTTGGCAAGGGAAAGTCCAAGCTTAAGTCTTGGAAATTGAGAAGTTCAAGGGGAATATTAGCGGCATAAAGTCCAAGAGTGGAGTCTTGGCAGCATAAGTCCAATGGTTGACGGCGTAAAGTCCAAGCGGAGTCTTGACAGCGTAAGCCCAATGTGCCTTGGTGGTGTAGACCACATTAGCATGACAATAGCTGATGGAAGCACCTGAAGGCTAGCGTATGGATGAATAAGTCATGGATGACTTGGAGGGATCCAATCGGCGTGAGGCTGATGGAGGTGGTTAGAAAACTTAGGTCTAGGCTAAGGGTGGTCTAGCAAGTATAGGGACACCATACTTTGGGGTTAAAATCTCATGGATGAGATTATCAGTCGACTGATATTATGGTTAGTCAATTGGTGTGAGTCAATGGCACGACGGTCGATCGACATTGGAAAGTTGATTGATGGCCTAAGTCGGTGATCTAGAGATCAGATCGACGTCGAATCGAACTGAAGCTTTCCGAGTCGATTGTTAGGGTTTGACAGTCAAGTGAAGACTCTATCAGTCAACTGATGGGTATGATCAGTCGACTGATGGGCATGATCAGTCGACTGATGGTCTATCCGTTGGACTTATCTAACGTGGTTCATGGCATTGTCTCTCAACGGCTATAGGATCAGTCGACTGATGGTCCCGATCAGTCAATTGATAGGCGAAAATCTAGCCCGAATGTAGGTTATAAAAGCAGCTCATGAGGAGGATTTTTGGCAAGGTTTCTTGAGGAGTTTTGGAGCAATTTGCTGTTGCAATTCGAGGTCTCTAAGTGCAACTCAAGCAATCACAAAGCAAGCATCCAAGTTCACAATTGTAAAGTGTTTCTTTACTTGTATTTATGTACTTGTATTCACTTGTATTTGTCTTTATTACTATTGTAATTAATTGTATGAGATTTCTCTACCTCCGGATTGTTTCGAGAAAGAGTTATTTGAGTAGTGGTATGTGATTGGCATCGCTAGGGCTCTTTCGAGCCTAATCCGTGGAGTATGAACCATTCGGTTTCGAACCATATTATATCGCTTGCGTATTTATCTTGTGATTATAATTGTCATGTTTATTCTTGTTATTATTATTTCTGCTGTGCTAACGACGATTGTAGAGACGCAAGCACGAACGATCAAATTCCGTGACGCATCGAAGCGCTATTCACCCCCCCCTCTAGCGGCTACCAAGGTCCTAACATAGCTTACATGCATTCTAAAAGAGTGGTTTGTGTGCACTTGGGAAGAGTTGTGTGCATGTATTCAGAATGGGTAGTCAGCATGCATGCATTCGAGAAGAGTAGCCTACATGCATTTAGGATGAGTAGTTTGCATACATTCAGGAAGAGTGGTTTGCATGCACTCGGGAAGAGTAGCCTATATGCATTTGGAAAAAATAGCCTGTATACATTCGGGAAGAATAGCTTACAAGCATTCGGAAAGAGTAGCTTGCATGCACTCGGAAAGAGTAGTCTGCATACCCTCGGAAAGAGCAACATGCAAAAATAACATTGTTTGTAGATTTAGAATTCCACGTAAGATGATCAATGATAATGGACGTCAGTTCTAAGGTTGAAAATTTTGGGAATGGTATCAGTGTCTTAATATTGAGCAGGCTTTTACATCAGTGGCTCATCCTCAAGCTAATGGGCAAGTGGAAGTGGTTAACCGAATCATTATTCAAGAGTTGAAGGTCATATTAGGAGCACATCGAGGAAATTGAATGGAGGAGCTCCTAGGATTACTATGAGCTTATCGAATTACATCTAAGGCAGTGACATGAGAGACACCTTTTAGCATAGTGTACGAGATTGAAGCTGTTATCCCTGTAGAAGCTCTGGTGGGTAGTGCTCGAGTCCAAGCTTATAACTTGGAACAAAACTAAGTATTGAGAAGCATCGAGTTGGATCTAGTGGAGGAAAAGCGAGAGCAAGCCCGAGTCTGAGCTAAAGCATATATAAATGGAGGATACAACAAGTCTTTAATAAAAAGGTGTTACCTTGGACATTTCAAGTAGGAGACATAGTGTTACACAAGGTTAATCCTACAGGGGATCTAAGAAAGTTGACACCTAACTGGGAGGGTCCCTACAAGGTCACTCGGCGGGTTGTTGGAGTTGCCTATTATCTCTAAGACACTGAAGGGAAGGAACTGCCTAAACCTTAGAATGTTATACATTCAAAGCGCTTTTATTGTTGAAGATATGGAGATATAAGTAAAAGAGACATGAAAAAGGAAGCCCCAATCTTACATTTGTACACTTGTGTTGAAAATGAACAAAGAGAATACAATGTTCTATGAACATCCATCCACATTCATATTGCAATGGTTTTCAGTTACATGTAGAAGTCAGAATAAAACTACAATTTGAAATGATCTAGAGGATAATGTTGGAAATCAATTTCCCAATTAAGAAATGGAGCTGGCTGATGGGAAGGGGGGATCCTTGCTCTGCATATTGTCGAACCGACTCATTGAAGCCATCTTAGAAGACAACATTTACCCAAGAAACCAGATGTTCTTGTCGTTGTTTATCAGAATCCTCTGCATTTTGGTGGAATTTAACGCATCGTTCTCGATATTCTATGAATTCTTGACAGAGTCGATGGCATCGGCGGGATGTTTGGTTAAGGCTTGTAGCTAGGACATGCATATTATGGGTATAAGAAGCATGATCCTGTTGAAGAATCTTAGACATTTTAACTAAATCCTGACACATAAAGGTCAAAACATCTCTAACAGTCGATAAGTGGGTCATGGAACGAGCAGCTTCATATTTCACTTGCTGCAAGGAAGCCCTATACCCCTGCACAAGAGAAAAGGCCCTATCCCTCTCTTCACGAAAGTAAGAGCTCTGGCAAATTTCCTTGGTTACCTAACTCCTCAAGTCTGCTATTATTTTCTCATTTTTCTTTTGTTGTGATTGTGCCTCTGTCATCTGGGCATGACATATGGTTAATACTTGAAGGAGGGTGTCCTCTCGTTGACAGCCTACCTCCTGAGTAGCCATGCCTTCTTGACTTTGTAGAGAAGTTTGCTGATGGAGTTGAGTCTGAAATTGGAATAGAGAGAACCCCAACTCTTGATAATTTATCATTGCCTGTGCAACAGGGGTCAAAAAAGAAGAACCCTTCATAAGCAAATAAAATGAGGTTCAAAAGAATTTACCAAATCCAAAGCATGTTGCATGCTTTCCATTCAGGATATCAACTCCTCCTGATGAAGAATTCGTAGATCTCTTGAAGGTATAGAAGGAGAAGGAAGAGGGAGTGAAATCAATTCACGTCATTAAGTGGAGAACGAAGCCATTGTACCAGAATATAGAATCGCCCCGGTTGGAAGAGGAAAGGAAACTTCAAAGAATGGTTGGAAGATGTTAGTAGGATACATACTTGAAGAGATGTCTACGAAAATCCCCTGCGAAGAGGGAAGCGGCTACGCTTGAGGAAAACAAGGAATAATGAGGGGAAAGTTACCAGTGGTAGGAACAACTTCGACTACGATTATATTTGATAAAGGTGAAGTCCTTAGTTTGACAATGTGTCCTAAAACTCAATAAGAAATAAGGAAAATGAGAAAAGTATCTTATTCTAGTACAGTTGAAAGTCTAATATACACAATGATGTGTACACGATCGGATATTTATCATACAGT
Source organism: Wurfbainia villosa (assembly GCA_025175895.1). NCBI lineage: Eukaryota > Viridiplantae > Streptophyta > Magnoliopsida > Zingiberales > Zingiberaceae > Wurfbainia > Wurfbainia villosa. The sequence goes on from CM045992.1 coordinate 5,621,920, forward strand.
CGGTTTGGTATATAGATATCAAGTAAATCCTGAAAGGGGTCACTAGAGAGCAGTGAAAAGGATTTTTCAATATCTCAAAGGAACTGCAACTTCTCTCTGTGTTATGGAGGAGGCGATTTGTGACTTATGGGATATTCAGATGTGGATTGGGGAGGTGATCTAGATAAATGAAAATCAACATTAGGGTTCATATTCTTACTCAATGGTAGGGTCATCTCTTGGAATAGTAAGAAGTAAACTTGTGTTTCTCTATCTATGATGGAGGTTGAGTTTGTGACTTGCTCAGTAGCAGTTCAAGAGAGTATTTGGTTCCAAAGACTATTAGAAAACTTATGAATTATAGTGGATAGTGGGAGGTCTATAATAATTTATTATGATAATCACGCCACTATCACTTACATTTGAGACCCTAAATTTCATAGCAAAACTAAATACATAGATATCATATATCATTTTGTGAAAGACATTATTGAGAAGAATGAATTGATTGTCAAGTACATTTTAACACACAACATAGTTGTTGACTCCTTCACCAAACTTATTACTAGAGACTCCTTTATGGGACATAAGAGTCATTGGATTTTGATATTTTATGGCATCTCTCTCTCTCTCTCTCTCTCTCTCTATATATATATATATATATATATAATTCTTATGCATTATTCAGTCACACTTATATTTAATGTAATGCACTTATTATATATATGTTATGTGTATGTGATATAATAGATATATCAGATAGATAAGGTCAACTGTCTCACATGAGTGCCCATCCCCAAGAGTGAAGATAAGACGGTTTCTAACTGTAAGAGATTTTGAGAGTAACCCTACTAGAACTTAAGTCGCCCTAATAAATATTTAGGATGAGATTATGTGTGACATGACCGACATGGACGTAGTCACATCCATATGCCTATAATTAGCCGTGTTTAAGATCTCAAATATCACCTATAATTTGTGGTATTGTCTTTGAGATACTCTTTCTAAGATCTCTAGGTAAAGTCTTATGTGTAGAATGAGTCTCATACCTGCACAGTGTTAGAGAAATCTGACATATGCCCTTATGAGAAATGGAGGATCAATATTGTGACAAGTGTTTCATACCACGTATGATAAAATGACTAGGGAAGTGAGAGTTATATTACTTAAGACAGTAAATGAATATCCCGAGTCCTACTGTGTGAGATCCAAGATCCTCTAAGTGAGATCTTTTATGCCCTTATTACTTTCGGTTGTTTCTTGAAGTCTTAAGTTAGTATTTACTATTTTAGTCTGTTTACTGATAGCTCAAAAAATAAATTGAGATTTGAGGGACAGGTCTAAGAAAGCAACTGAGTTGAGACTAATAGATTTGAGTTTGAAAAAAGAAAAATCAATTGACAATCCATCATTATCATAATATTCACCACTAGTCTTTTATGTTTATCCAAGTAGGGATTAAACATATTAGTGAATATAAAATCGAGTGCCATCTAGGGAATACTTTCGATGAGGAAAGTAGCTCGATTGAATATAATTAGTCATGGATCTGGGGTACAATGAGATTTTGTATCTTATGATATAATAATGACTACTCAATCATTCTAACATGTGTATTGAATAATTTTTTGTATGCAGGTGCACTCGCAAGTTGCACGATGCTCAATCCTGTATGGAAACCTAGTATGATGATGTGATGGGTCATATGAGTTATAATCTTATGATGAAAGTTAAATACTCTCATGTGCAAGTGGGAGATGTTAGTAACTTATGTCCACTATGAGACATTCAAAAGGGATAATAGGGTTATCTTATGACTCTACTAACTCTTCTATGAAATGACTATTCATATTCTCATCTTCTTCGATAAATTCATACTTCTTGTGTGAAATATATGTGGAAGAAGGGAAGGAGAAAAAGGAAGGGAGAAGAACTTGGAGAGTTCTCATCTTGTTGAGGAAAATAAGATATCCTTTGTCGTACATCATCAGGTTGTGAGTTGAGACATTGTGAAGCAACGATGATAGTTCGAGATACGTGATTATCATCTCGACTATGAGAAGTTCATGATCAAAATGTGTCGTTCTAAAATTTTTCAGAATCATCGACTGACTAAGGTATACAATTTATAATTCTGTAAGTATTTCATAAACCGTTTGTTTCAAGTATCATGGGCTTCCTAAGCCTCTTATGGCGGTCCAATCCCTCAAATAACCAGGGGCCTAGGTAATCTCTAGACATAATTCTCATAATTGGATCGTGACTAGATGTGACCTTATAATAGAGTAAAGTCTAGACCGGTGCATATCATAGTTGGCCACATACCAATACTATATATTTCAAATGATTGGGATTGACCTTTTGTTATGTTGAGACTTTGCTATTTGTACGAGTCCTAAATTTTTTGATAAGCACAAGCTTCCATCGTTTATTAGTTCTAGAAAATTTATATATTTCAGATGAAAGAGCTGAACACGATAAACATTTGATATAGATGAAATATGTTTATAGCATTCGTTACGTGAAGAATAACTTTATACATATAATGACTATACAAAGACTTAGCATGAAGGATATAAAAGTTAATAATAATAAATCATAAGCAATGTTTGTCAAATATAAAAGGTGCATGTTGAAATACTGACGTTTTGACCATATTGAGAGTCAATGTATTTTACAAGTAGAGAAAAGGTTTGTCCAAATAATTATTTACGTTTCTTTGAAAAACAATAACTATTTGCAAAAATACAAGCTTTTTAAGAAAATACAGTGCAAGATCACTGAGACAGATAAACTGAAACTCAACTCAGCTCATCAATCTTCTCAGTGATTATAAATGGGGGGAAAAAACTATATATAGAACACGACATACAGCAGCACTAAGATCATCCATCCTTCAAACGTCTATGAGCCTTCTCAGCGCAAGTTAATCCTGAAATTGTTGGATAAAGATAAGAATAATGGATCTTCACTTCAATAGCAAATAGCTTGAGCAAAATTAACCATTATTCGGAAGCAACTAAATAGATGCTGTAATATTCACATTCACCCCATGACTAATCTATTTACTTGTCATTAAGAACATAAGTTTGACTAGCAGAATGGACTTCATTGGGTGAGCCTACTTTCATTCTTTTTACGAAGATGAATGAGTCTTATTTGAGTGTAGAAAGTTCTGATGTCTTTGAGATTGTGTAGTTAGTTTGAAATGGAGAGAGTTCTGATGTCTGAAAGAATCTGTTCAAACAATTTATGAAATTTCAGGCCTACAGTTTTGTCTTGTGTTGCTCAAACTAGTGTGTTATAGGCAAAAGGTTCAAAAGTTTTTGACTACCGAAGAATAGTTTTAAGATATGCACGACATTTCAAGGAAAAAAGTGGGGTTTTTTTTTAATCCCTTAATTATAAGAGACATGTGCATGTGAAAATAAGGGTGTTCTATAGCAAACAAAAGAAACAAAGCACATCAGTAGGATCATGCTTCATTATCCAGCTTCCTGAAAGGTCATCTGCATCTGTCACGCTAAGATTTCATAGTTGCAATAGGTGGATCCTACTGCCTAAGGAAAAGAACAGACTACCACATCACACCTACAAATATGTGGCTCAACCAAAGATCCATCTCTAACTTCTCTAACCAAAGATATGCTTCGTTACAATTATTACCAACTTTCATACAATAAGTTAGATTCGCTTTGTCACAATTATTAGCAATCAATATTTCTAGGTAACAAGTCGATCACAGTTATACTGTTCTGTTTATCCTTCAATCAAATAGAAACAATAGAAATTTAGCTTGAGCAAGATTACCTCTTGGTTGCAGTGAACTTTCTTTAAAAATGGTAAAAGATTGCACATTCACTTCATATGTGAAAAAAAAAGGTTATATGTTCATTTACGCGAATTATACTAAACCAAACAAAAAGTTACAATCGACCTATTTATGCAATTGTTTAGGTTTGCAAGTCAATTATTCAGTAGATATGCAGCTAGTATGACCTGTGCAAAGTAGAGTATCGCCGTCATATTCAATAATCAATATATTAATCTGATACATTTAAGATATACAAAAATGACCTTTAGAAAGCTCTTAAATATATCCTCAGTCAGCATGGAAAAGGATTTAGGAAAGATTGCCAATCAATGTTAAGATTAATGGTTATCTTGACATGACACCTAATCCTATAAAAGACATTGAAATTCATTATGCTCATTCCTCTAACACATCAGTAGAGAATAACCTTAAGTATAAAAAATTTAAAAGGAAAAAAGCATTGCTTAATTTTGGAATAGCCAAGAATTGCTTTCAAGACGAGGCCTATCAACATATTCCAATAAAAGTTTCATTTCCACCACAAGTTTTATTACCACAGGTCAGCTTGATCAAAAAACGCTCGAAGAACAAATTCTTGTTAACAACAAACAATTTGTGATTCAAATATCCTTTATCCTACTGGAAATAGAGCTGCAAAGTTCAAATAATAGGATGGCAAACTTGTTCTAAGCTTCACATGTTAATCACCAGAAAGAAAGAAAAAAAAAGTGAAGTAGATTGTAGTAAAAGTTCCATTGCAGAAATGTAGGAACAAAGAGATTCAACAAAACAACCATATTATTAAAGGAAAGGCGCATGGATTCAGCAAACAATGATGAGTAAGTAAAGAAGTAACAGAAATTTGAAGCAGAGAGATGGAGAGTATACCATCTGAACAAGTAGAAGCGACACGAGGGGAGAGTCCTATGGCTCACCCCTTGATTTAAGCTCACCGGGCCGCACACCACTCGGATCGGCACCTTCCCGGTGCTAGCACCGCCCACCCGAAGCCCCATCCTCGTTCTCAGACTTAGACCGAGCTTCACCTCCTTGCTCCTGAACCCCGCTTGGATCCTACCCCCGGCAAGCTCGTCCACCGCCACCGACTTGGCCGCCGTCAAAAAGCGTACGACCGTCCGATTTCTTCTGCTCTGCTCGAATCCTGCGACCTTCGCCACCCCTACGTCTACGTCTCCGTCATCGTCGACCACCCTCACCCGCGCCTCCCCGTCCCCGTACTCGAGAATAATCTTGCCGTTAGGGTTCGAAATGAGGATCCCGACAGCGGTGGCCGCGTCGAGGAAGGTGCCGTCGGGCCGGGAGGTGACTCGGAGGCGGGTGGCGTTGAGCAACTCGAGGCGGAAGGAGGGGAACCGCGGCTGAAACCAGAGGTAGGCGAGCCCGGCGGCGACCGCGATGAGCGCGGCCAAGGCGAGGACCACTGCGGAGGCCCAGCAGCAGAACCGGCAGCAGCAGGAGCGCCGAGAACGGTGGCGGCGGGGCAGCGCCTTCCCCGGCTGGCGGAAAGATGGGGGCAGCGGCTGCCGCCGGGGAGGCGGCTTCGGAACGCTCGGGAGCGGCGCCTGCGGGTCGCGATAACCGGGCGGCCTCTGGAGCGCCGGCTTTGAGTTAGGCTTCGCCTCCGCCATTTACTCAAATCTATACTCAATCCGCTATTCCTCTCCCACCCAGATTTCTCAAAAAAAAAAAAAAAAGAGACAAAAATTCAAAGGATAATCGGTAAAATTCGTGCTCCTCTCAGATGTCTTGAAGGCGACGAATCAATAAAGCAAGACTCGCCGGAATTGAGATAGAGAGCAGCGACGCCGGAGAGAGCGGCGACGGGTCCACTGGAGACGTTCTCCGAGGATTGCAGGGAGGAAATGCCTCGAGATTCGTGAGGTCACGCCATCGCAGAGATCGGACGGAGGAGCAGGTCGGTGGTGGTTCGAGCGAAATGAGATAAGAGGAGCTAAGAGAGTGAGGCGGTGGCGGTGGACAGCGGAGATGAGTGTGCGTCTTAAAACGTACGCGCAGCGAAGGGGGATACCGTCTCGTGGCGACACGATAATGGGTTCGATGGATGGGACCCAAGCGCAGTATTGGGGGCGAAGGCTATTAATTAGCGACTTAAATTTGGTTGTTGCTGGTGGGAATGTGGGATTAGTATATATTTCTAGAATTAATATTTCTAATTATGAAATATTTTTTATTGTGATATATAAAAAAGGATGAATAGGTAGCGACCCGGCCCACCATTTTTAATCTGATCAATGGATCAATTATTCATTGATCTAATTAAATAAGTCAAAATTATAACTTATTTGTTAGTCGACGGATTGATTATAGTTCAATGATTTAAAACTCAAGAATCATGGCCAGTTCAATAGAAATTTTTTTTATACGGTACAAATGGCTAAAAATATAATTTTTTTAGTTTTTTAAACAGTAAAAATTATTTAATTAATTTGTGATCAATGATCATTATTCTCTAAAATATATATATATATATATATATATATATCATTTTTCTGTCATGAGGATACGCGATAGTAAGCGGTGTGGGTAACTTAGCGTATATAATGCTGATCGATTCAGGAGAGGGTCTAAAATTCTCTTGGCCAGAGGATCCCCACGCCTTGCAGCTGTCGACATAGTTTCCCCCGTGATTTACCCTCCCTCTCACCAATAGCCCTAGAATGGATGGCAGGGGGCTGCTAGTTGAGCAGATTCTCAACTTTTAGTATATCATTTTCTCTATTTTTTTATTCTAAAGTCTCAATTGCTTTCGACATCGATTTTTCAATTCTAATAGAAGAAAATTTATTTTGTTCTTGAAAAGATAAGAAAATATCATAATGTCAATTTCGATAATGTTCAATATTGATGATGAATCCAGCAATTTTTGGTAATCAACACACAAGAAAGTGTTGGTGCAATCGGTCCAGGTCACGATTGACCAGACTCGAATTTGACTCGAGTGATGTTTGACAAAGGAATTTGACAAAGTGGTTTGGCATTGATGTTTGACATTAATGTCGGTTAATATGTTGGGGAGATTGTTGGAGCAATCGACCGGGGTCATGTTTGACCGGACTCGAATTTGACTCGAGGAAGACCTTGATGGTTGACTGGGGTTGACCATGTGATTATGGGAAAGTCCAAGCATGGGTCTTGGCAAGGTAAAGTCCAAGTCATGGGTACTTGACATGGAAAGTCCAAGTGGGACACTTGGCATTTGGTAAAGTCCAAGTCTTGAGTACTTGGCATGACAAGTCCAAGTGGGACACTTGGAGCATGGAAAGTCCAAGTGGGACACTTGACATTTGGTAAAGTCCAAGTCTTGAGTACTTGGCATGAAAAGTCCAAGTGGGACACTTGGCGCATGGAAAGTCCAAGTCATGGGTACTTGGCATTTGGGAAAGTCCAAGTCTTGAGTACTTGGCATGAGAAGTCCAAGCATGGGTCTTGGCAAATGAGAAGTCCAAGCATGGGTCTTAGCAAATGGAAAGTCCAAGCATGGGTCTTGGCATGGAAAGTCCAACATGGGTTGACAAGGGAAAGTCAAAGCTTAAGTCTTGGCATTTGGAAGTCCAAGGGGATTGATTTTGGCAGCGTAAAGTCCAAGCGGAGTCTTGGCGGCGTAAGTCCAATGTGTCTTGGCGGCGTAAGTCCAATGTGCCTTGGCGGTGTAGACACCGTTAGCATGACATAGCCGAGGGAAGCACCTGGAGGCTAGCGCGATGGGTGAACAAATCATGGATGACTTGGAGGGATCCGAGAGGCGTGAGGCTGATGGAGGTGGCTAGAAGGCTTAGGTCTAGGCTAAGGGTGGTCTAGCAAGTATGGGGGCACCATACTTGGGTTAAAACCTCATCTTTGAGGTTGGCAGTCGACTGACATTATGGCGGCTCGACCGCCGTGAGTCGACTCGAGTTCGAGCCGCTTAAGAGCCGGGATCGCTGGCGATCGGCCATGGGAGCGATCGGCCCGATGTCTCTGACGATCGGCTCAGCGGCGATCGCTAGTTCACCGAGCACATAATGCTCGTAGCGATTAGGCGATCGACTACGCGGTGGCGATCGCGCAATGTTGGCGATCGCCAAGAGATCCGTTGGAGTTTTTCCAGCGTGGATCGAGCCATTGTCTCACGACAACAGTGGCATCAGTCGACTGGTGACTTATGGCAGTCGACTGATAGGCGGAAATCTAGGTCGCGCGGAAGGATAAAAGGAGCTCGACGGGAGGATTTTTGGATATCGGTTCTTGAGGGCTATTGGGGCGATTTGTTGGTGCAAATCAGGTCTCCAAGTGCAAGCAAGCAACCAAGCATTCAAGCAATCAAAACAAGTGTTGTAAAGTCTTTTCTTTACTTGTATTTCGTATTTACATTGTATATTGCTTGTATTCCTTTCGTTTATTGTTGTAAACGTTTGTACGGGGTTTCTCTGCCTCCGACTTGTGTCGAGAAGGAGTGTTTATCATTAGTGAGTGTGTGTGCATCAGTAGGGCTCTTTAGAGCTCGATCCGTAGAGTAGGAACCGTGCGGTTCCGAACCATGTTATATCCTTGCGTGTTGTGATTGTATCTTTTCGTTATTGCTTTTATTATTTCTATTCCGCTGCGCATAACGAATTTTGTAGAGACGATTGCGAACGAATTCCATCTACGTACGAATTCAACGCTATTCACCCCCCTCTAGCGCCGTCAAATCTTCAACAAGTGGTATCAGAGCCAGGTTGCTCTTCAACGGATTAACAACCGGGAGCAAGACGCTAGAGGGTAAAAGATGGAAGTCCAAGATCAATTAGGATGGGATATCAACACCCGAATTCCGTATGCCTTCTATAGACGAGAAGGTTTCAATTCTTGGAAGGCGAGAATTGAAGATTTTTTGATGATGAGAGACCTTGAGGAGTGGTCCGCATTGATGGAAGGATTTGAATATCCTAAGGGACCAAAGGGAGGGTTTCTCAAGAAGAAGAAATGGAGTGAGGAGCAACTCCAACAATTCGATAAAAACAAGAAGGTAATCAAATTCATTTTTGATTTAATTCCTAATGACCTCTTGTGTAGCCTAGGTGACTATGTGGATGTTAAGGAGCTATGGAGCGATTTGGCCAAGCTCCATGAAAGCCTATCATCGGTCCAAGAAGAAGGACCATCACCCTCTCAAGATCAAGAAGAAACATCTAAAGAGCTTGAGGATTCGGAAGTTGATAGGGAATCAACATCCGGATTGGAGAAGGAAGTAGAATCGGAAGTTGATAGGGAGTCAATTTCCGGGTTGGTGGAGGAAGTGGAAGAAGCATCCACTTCTAGGATTGAGGAGGAGATTAGAGTTTCCTCAACATCGGAGCAACAAGAAGAACCATCTACATCCGGTAGAGAGGAAGAGCAAGCTCAAGAATCCACTCCGACCACCACAACCACCCTAGGTAACTCAAACATGTCAATTAATAATAAAATGAATATTATATGCTTTGAGTGTAGGGAGAAAGGACACTACAAGAGTAAGTGTCCTAAACGGGTTAAGAGGACTCTACCCGTGCCAAAAGTCAAGGAGATCGGTGCCTCAATGAAAAAGAGCAAGGAGCAAGTGATTTGCTTCAAATGCCGACTACTGGGTCATTACCGGAGTCAATGCCCGAAGGGGGAGAAGAAGGGGCAAAGGGGAGCATCACAAGTAGGGGGAGCTACTAAGGCTAACCTTAAGGTATATCAAGTTAATAATGCTCTTTCTTTAGTTGATAGACAAAAGCATGCTAGAAATTTTAATTCCCTAGCAATTTGCCATGAAAAGCATGCTAATAGAAATAAATACTTTTGTTTAGGAGCTAAAAATATTTACTTAGATAATAGGGAGAAATTTGAGACTAATGTCCCTAAAAACAACTTATCTAAGGATAAACCTAGGTCAAATAACTCTAGAAAATTTTTACCTAGGGAGACAATTAGAAAGGTGCAAGAGCACCTAGGTCTAAACCCTAAATGGACTAGGCATATGCCTAGGAAGTCCAATGCCCAAGATTTAAATCAAAATTCTAAAATTGGGCAATTAGAAAAGGAAAATCAAGTCTTGAGGTCAAGGTTTGAAAAACTTAAAAAGACCCTTAAGAATATACAAAATCAATTTAAAGGGTCTAATGGTCAAAGTCAAAGGTCCAAAAGTCAAAGTCAACACCAAGGACCTAAGAGTCAAAAGTCAACCAAGGGCAAGCAAGGTTTGAGTCACAAACCTAAGCCTAAGGTAGCTTACCATAGTGTTCCATTAGACTATGGAACACAAACTAGGTCTAGGAAGACCAAGGTCAATAGGGAAGTCATCCCTAGAGTTGACCAAAGGGTGTGCCTAGTGGCTAGGGTTTCAAGGAAACCTAGGGTGGCCACTAAGAAGGTTGTAAGGGGAGTTACTCCTAGAGTCAACCTAGGTAAGACCCAAATGACCAAGGCTAACAAGCCTAGGAGGGTCATTAGGAAGGTATCTAGGGAGGTTATCCCTAAGGAATACCTAATTAACCCTAGGAGCTCAAATCGATTTTGGGTTCCTAAGAGCGTGATTGATTCACGCTAGATGAGTTTAGGGTGTATCAACCTTGATTGGATGGGTAGTTAACTCAATCATAGTAAAGGTGGCACTTTAGGATGTTTTCAAGGTTATGGTTACCTTGGAAATAGATTTGAATCATTATCCTAAAAAGTTTTTAGGATGTGCCAATGCACTTTTGAATTTAAGAAAAATCAATCAAATTGGCACAATTAGGGTTTAGAGTGTTAGTGTGCCATTTTGGGTTATTGGCACACTAGGGAGATTAAGTTTAATATGCCAAAATATATCTAACTATATCAAATGACAATTAATATTAAAATTTAGGTATTACCGTACCTATACATTTTATATGTCATGCTTTGATTGTCATATGTCATGTCATGACATCATGCCTAGTTCTATGATTTTATATGTCATGGTCATGTTTAGGATTAAGGTTTCAAATGTCATGTGTTTTTAGATTTCATCTTATGCCATGACATTATGATTATGAGCATATGCTTATTTATAACATTTCTAATGCCATAATCATTCATGCATTTAAGACAATTTAGTTGAAATTGAATTAAGGACTATGGCATGACTTGAAGTCCCATTTATAAGGGAATCAAGTAGGGTTGCCTTAGAGAATGCATGAAACCCTAGATTAGGATGAACAAAACCCACATCTCACATCACATTGACATGTATGTGTATTTTATACACCCTAGTTACATGTGAGATGCTAGGATATGAGTTAAGTTCAAGGTGCATAGGTTTTGCATCTAGATGAACTCAAACTCATCTTATTTCATTTGTGGATCATTGGGAGAGCATGTATACAAGTCATGTACATATAGCCCAAGGAATATGATCCAAAATAAGGTTTTAAAAACGTTTTAAAATCATTTTGAAAAACCTTGATGAAGTCTATCTTTTGATAGCAATCATCATTAATAGAGTTGATACAAGATAGGGCCAAAACATTGAAAATTTCAATGGTTTTTGAGTTTTGTATCAAACTCCTTATTTTATGAGTAAAATAATTTTCAAATATTTTTCACCCATTGTGTGTCATAAGTATTATACGTATGAATTTTCACGATTTTTCGAATTACGTATAATTATTTATGAATTTTCAAAATTCATTTCTGATAGCTAAAAATCGAGATTTTTAGTTATCGATCGGCCTGCGGTGGCATCGATGATGAGTGGCGATCGTGACATTCGTCAGAGTCGATCGCCAGGTCTGATTTCGGGTTAACAAGGTTTGTTTAGCCCGTGTTCAGCTATGGAAAAGGTTTCTAATCACTCCTAACCCTAGGATATGCTTTGGGAAGCATTATAAAGGGTGAAAATCCATTGGATATGGATTAGGAGCTGTGTTAGGTCAAAGTATCAAATTTAGGGTGAGTGAAAGTTCTATGTTGAACTTAGAACCTTAATTTTGATGGTTTAGAGTTCCTATTGGCTTAGGGGCTTCCCAAGGACATTGTTGGTGCAATGGTCAAGGGGGAGCAAGCCTTTAGGGGGAGGTATCCATCTTGGGATGATGGATGTGTTTTTCTCCTTGAAGAGGAGAAGTTATTGGGAGAGTATCATCAATTGGGAAAATTGATGGGTTTTTGATACCCAATTTGGAAATTGGGAGAGATTATAGGATTGTCTCTCTTGAGTGATATGTGAATTATCACTAGGAAGATGGTAGGCATCCTAGGTATTTATTTTTGGATCAAGGGGGAGATTGTAAGATCTCATTGGGACATGAGACATTGACCTCCTTGGAGAGAAAACCTTTTTGATGTTAGTCAAAAAGGGGGAGAATGTTTGGGGGAGAACATTTGGAGAGTGTTTATCAATTTGGGATAATTGGTAAGGGATTTGAGTTAGTGGTCTAACTCAGATGATTTGTTTGGTTTTTGTCAAACATCAAAAAGGGGGAGATTGTTGGTGCAATCGGTCCAGGTCACGATTGACTAGACTCGAGTTTGACTCGAGTGATGTTTTGATGTTTGACAAAGGGATTTGACAAAGGAATTTGACAAAGTGGTTTGGCATTGATGTTTGACATTAATGTCGGTTAATATGTTGGGGAGATTGTTGGAGCAATCGACCGGGGTCATGTTTGACCGGACTCGAGTTTGACTCGAGGAAGACCTTGATGGTTGACTGGGGTTGACCATGTGATTATGGGAAAGTCCAAGCATGGGTCTTGGCAAGGTAAAGTCCAAGTCATGGGTACTTGGCATGGAAAGTCCAAGTGGGACACTTGCCATTTGGTAAAGTCCAAGTCTTGAGTACTTGGCATGAAAAGTCCAAGTGGGACACTTGGCGCATGGAAAGTCCAAGTGGGACACTTGGCATTTGGTAAAGTCCAAGTCTTGAGTACTTGGCATGAAAAGTCCAAGTGGGACACTTGGCGCATGGAAAGTCCAAGTCATGGGTACTTGGCATTTGGGAAAGTCCAAGTCTTGAGTACTTGGCATGAGAAGTCCAAGCATGGGTCTTGGCAAATGAGAAGTCCAAGCATGGGTCTTGACAAATGGAAAGTCCAAGCATGGGTCTTAGCATGGAAAGTCCAACATGGGTTGGCAAGGGAAAGTCCAAGCTTGAGTCTTGGCATTTGGAAGTCCAAGGGGATTGATTTTGGCAGCGTAAAGTCCAAGCGGAGTCTTGGCGGCGTAAGTCCAATGTGCCTTGGCGGTGTAAACACCGTTAGCATGACATAGCCGAGGGAAGCACCTGGAGGCTAGCGCGATGGATGAACAAGTCATGGATGACTTGGAGGGATCCGAGAGGCGTGAGGCTGATGGAGGTGGCTAGAAGGCTTAGGTCTAGGCTAAGGGTGGTCTAGCAAGTATGGGGGCACCATACTTGGGTTAAAACCTCATCTTTGAGGTTGGCAGTCGACTGACATTATGGCCGGTTCGACTGTCGTGAGTCGACTTGAGTTCGACTGCCGTTTAAGAGCCGGCCCGCTCTGGCGATCGGCGCTCATGGAGCGATCGAATCGGCGATGTCTCTGACGGTGGCCGCCTAAGCTCAGTGATCGCTAGTTCACCGCGAGCGACAGAATGCTCAGAAATCCGGCGGCCGATCGAGCCGTTGTCTCACGACAACAGTGGCATCAGTCGACTGGTGACTTATGGCAGTCGACTGATAGGCGGAAATCCAGGTCGCACGGAAGGATAAAAGGAGCTCGACGGGAGGATTTTTGGATATCGGTTCTTGAGGGCTATTGGGGCGATTTGTTGGTGCAAATCAGGTCTCCAAGTGCAAGCAAGCAACCAAGCATTCAAGCAATCAAAACAAGTGTTGTAAAGTCTTTTCTTTACTTGTATTTCGTATTTACATTGTATATTGCTTGTATTCCTTTCGTTTATTGTTGTAAACGTTTGTACGGGGTTTCTCCGCCTCCGACTTGTGTCGAGAAGGAGTGTTTATCATTAGTGAGTGCGTGTGCATCACTAGGGCTCTTTAGAGCTCGATCCGTGGAGTAGGAACCGTGCGGTTCCGAACTACGTTATATCCTTGCGTGTTGTGATTGTATCTTTTCGTTATTGCTTTTATTATTTCTATTCCGCTGCGCATAACGAATTTTATAGAGACGATTGCGAACGAATTCCATCTACGTACGAATTCAACGCTATTCACCCCCCCCTCTAGCACCGTCAAATCTCCAACAGAAAGTATCGAAACTTTCAAGATCAGGAAAACTCTACCTTTAAAATCATCTATTTTTACCAAACATTTTTAAAAAAATTATTTTTCCATTCAGAGAAATACGGATAAAATATAAGTATTACAAAACCTCCTATAATTTTTAATTGGACAATAGTTATGGGTTATTCAAGCAACACGTCAAAACAAAACACCCGACCAAATTTAATCAAACATTCTCAAGCACAACTCTTTAGATTTTCATCATCAACTGAAAGTGTCGATATAAATTTATTTAAATATTTTAATAATAAATTAAGAGAATTATTAACTAAATTTATTTCTATATACCATCTTTTTTTTTTTAATTTTGAGTCAATATAATTTTAAAGATTTTTATCAAGAATCTCTTAATTCATTTGTTAAATGTTTCTATGAACTACACTTGCTCGCTATCTCAAGCACAACTCTTTAGATTTTCATTATTAACTGAAGGTATGATATAAGTTTATTTAAATATTTTGATATTAAATTAAGAGAATTACTAGTTAGATTTATTTTCATAGAGCATATTTCTTTTAGTTTTGAGTCTAAATATATTTTTGAAGATTTTTATTAAGAATCTTTTAATCAATTTGCTAAATGTATTTTACGAATTATACTTATTTGTACAATTAAAAAATTAACAAAACAAGAAAAAGATTTAATTAAATAATAAAATATATTTATATTTAAAATGATCATTGATAAACTCAGGTGTGACCTTTTTAATAAACTATATGAAGCTCACAACATATTTCAGTAATTATGTTTAATTTTAGAAAAATAAAAATTAACTAATAAAATATTTTTAATATCAAATAGTTCTAATAATATAAGTATTTATGAACTTAAATTTATTTTTCATTTTGTTGTTGGTGGTATATTTATTTTATATTCGTTGCATTTATATTTTAAATTTATTTTTTCAAGATAGATTAAAATTTTAAAAAAAATCAGATCAAAGTAATTTAAATTATTATTTTCTATTTATGGTCTCATCTTAATATAATAAAATAATAAAATAAATTTTATAAATTAATGGAATAAGATCTAAAAAAAATCATGTGATAGCACAAACACATTATAATTAATATATCAATTACTAAAAGATTCATTTCAATAAAGAGAATTATTATGTTTATTTTTGTGCAAATTATTAATAATCCTATTATATGTTTATTTTCACATCAATGAAATATATGTAATAACAATTGTGACATTTTATAAATATTTAATAATGCAATTGAATAACTTTTTGATATTTATTATTCTATTTCCTATTTAATTATGAAGAATTTTTATAATATAGTTTTAATTTTAAATGAATATATTATTAATGAATTTTTATTTCTTTGCGTATTAACAATGAAAGTAAAATGTTTTTTTTATAATACTCCTAATATTTATTTAGTTGTATTTACTTTATGGTGCAACATCTGTATGAAAATATTGATTTAGTTGTATTTACTTTAGACCCTACACTAAAGTTATATATTTTATAAGAAATATTAGTTATGTATTACGATGGTTTAATTCTATTAAAAGATTATTCTTCTCCTAATCCTATTAATATTGTATAAAATATTATAAATAATTTATATGATATTTATATTGAAAATAATTTAAAATATAGATTAGAAACTAATATATCTAAAATCTAAAATAATAATAGTTCAAAACTTATAAAAATATAACTTTCATTAAAAGAATAGACAAACTATCAATGAGGATTCGCAAGTTCTAAGCATAAACTTGAGAATTATTTTATAACTTCTTTTGATTTTAGTGGAATAAATAGCAAAGTGAATTTTGATATTTTACAATGATGGTTACAGAAAACTCAAATTTTTCTCATCCTTTCTATCATAGTAAAAGAAATTCTAATTTGTCAGATGTAAATCGTTACTATAAAATATATATGTTTAGTTCTAGAGAAAATATATTAGACAATGATCTACTTTATCTTCTGATTCTTTGAAACCATAAGCATTACTTAATGATTAGACAAAAGTTGAAAAAAAAATACAACTATCTGAGGATGAGATAGAAGACTTTGATATTGAGAAAACTACCACAACAAAACCACTATGGAAACGAGAATTGTAAGTAATAATGATATATCCTCGTGTAACAAAGGTAAAAAAAAAAGTATGCAAAGTATGAGAGTTTTGATTCCCCAACCTAAAAAGATATATAGACAACTTAAATAAGTATATATTTTTTAAATAATAATAATAATTTTGAAGTGCATTGAATCATGAACCAACAATTTCAAACTATAAATCATAATTATCTTGGACAATTAAGATTAAAAATTAATCTTTCATGAACCGTTGAACCGTCAATTTTATTCCATCAATTCCGAATCATGGTGGGATCTATATTATTCTCAAAGGTAATTAATTCTTAATAACATATTTTTCATATGAACATATTGAAAAATAAAATATAATTCTAATATATTAATGCATTAAAGAAATTGAGAAAATAATATTGTAAATGAAAAAACAATAATATCTTTCTTATTTTTGCAGTTACTTTTTTTTATATTTATTTTCATTCATCTTATGATTTAAAAAAATAAAAATATCAAAATAACTAATTTATTTTTTATTTATTAAAAATTTATTTGGATTCCTTAGAGATAAAAAAAAAATTGCATGGGTTGAATGGAATTAAAAATTTTGGTTCTTGCCAAGTGATCAAGTATGTTGGTCCACAATTGATTGAGAAGGTTTTACCTATATAAAAAATGAGATATTAAGTAAAGGCATCTAATGAAACTTACAATTTGGTTCATTCAAGTAGACAAACAGGTTAACATATCTTATGAGTACTTTAGAAGAACAAGAACCATATAATCATGGGTTAATATTGTATGGAAGTCGTGTGTCTTAGTCACGTACGTCTTTATAGTTTGACTGCTAGCTCATGGGTGGTTTATCCACTAAAGACTATCATTTGTAGAGGATAAGAATTATTCTTGTATGCACATTCATAGGCTTGTTATAGAGAAAATTTAAAAGTTATATTCACGTTCAACACAAAAGATGACTATATATCTATAGGAGAATATTCAAAGTCTCCCAATAACAATACTGAGACAATCAAATTTTGACGAGGACAATACACCTAGCTATATGATTCATTATATATGAATAATCAAGAATAAAGTTATTTTTGAAAGGTAGAAGATGAATGTAAAGGACGCTTATAAAAAAAATTCAAATGCACATTTATAGACGTTTAAACATCTATTCAGACGTACCACCTTATCAGATATCATAGGATGTTCGAGGTGAACATCGTATACATTTTTAGCTAATTTAAGGGGTAAAAAAAATACATATTTATAGGATGTTAAGGGGTAATTATGTGTTAGATGCTAAGAGTAGAGATGATAAAAAAAATCCACCGTACAATTTGGCTCGAACTCAATTGCCATATTAGGTGACCAATTATCATGAATCATGCTGAGCACAACCTATAATAACTATGTATCTTTGTTTGTGGCATGCCAAACACAAATCTGTTATTGAGTTATTGACTTATGGATCGATCGAGCCACTTCCGCCCTAGTAAACTAGGTTTGAACTTGAACTAGTTTATGAACAAGCTTGGTGTTCGACTCGATAAGAGCTCGTTTACGTTCGTCCAATATGTATCAAAGTCAATTAATAAATAAGCTTGAATAAGTTGATAAATTAAATAAACAAGCTTGAACACATATGTGTTCGGCTTGTTATTGTTCGTGAACAATGTTTGTGAGCAATGTCTATGAAAAATATCCATAAACATTATTCATGAACAAACTCATTTAAAAATTATTGATAAACTTATTTATACTAATTTATAAATAAGAATTAAAATATTAAAAATTTAAATAAATAAACAAACTTGACTTAAGAGCTTGATAACGTTTAAATAACCAAACATAAACAAGCTTGATTTAAGCTTGAATCGAACTTGATTAGAAGCTTGATATTCATTAAACAGGTCAAGTTCAATTTAAGCTCAAGGCAAGCTCAATCTCAAAAAAAAAAAAAAAAAAACTAAGTCAAGCTTGATGTAACATCCCAAATTTTTAGTTCCTATACTTTTATTTATTTATTTAGAAAAAATAGAAATAAGAATAGGAAGAAAAAAAAGAAAAAAAATCGAATAAATAGTTCGTTAGCCGGGGCTCGAACCATGAATCGTTGGTTTGGAGGAATATGCTTCCTACCACTAAGTTATAAGATTACCAATGAGTAGGATATAACAGAATATATTTATAGGCGGAAAAAAGAGAAAAATTAATTAATTTGACTAAGTATTTAAAGGGGTAATTAAATTAGAAAAATCCTAATTTATATATATATATTTTTTATTTTTTTTCTCTCTCCCTCTTCTCTCCCAATGCCCCCCTCTCTCTCCCTCCTCTCTCCAACGCCGACGCCCACCCTCACCTCACCTCTCTCTCTCTCTCTCTCTCTCTCTCGTTTTTTCTCCGCCCGCCGAATCAAAAAAAAAAAGCGGACTTTCTCCACCGAGGAAAATAAGAGAGGAAGAAAAAAAGAGTCTCTATAATTTCTCCACCGTGGAATAATTTAAGAGGGGATTTTCAAGAGGGATCTCCTCAAGGACTTGGTAGAAGATCACGCTAAAGCAAAGGAATACATAAGAGACCTTCTCTTTACAAAATCTAATGGTATAAATTGGAAAAAAGTGTAGGAAGTAAGTATTGCTCACCTGCAGTATAAGTAGTTATCATATATCATTGATATATTTTTATGTACATGTTATTTCCAGTTATGCATGGTATTTTCAGTTACGTGATTTTACTGTTATGTTATGGGTAATTCAACATCATGTTTAGATCCATGATAAGAATGTGATTTATGATCATGTATGTTGTAGATGAATTGTAGCTTACAATTATATGCATGATGTAGAGTAAGATGTAAAAATATTTCCTTTATAAAGAAAAATTTAAAGATGCTCCCCGTTCGAATTGGAGATTAAGAGCACAACGATCTTCAGTATACTCCCCATTTCAGTTTTGGGGGTCAAGAGCATAATGATCTTTATGGTGCTCCTCATTCGTTGTTTAGGGGATTAAGAGCATTTTTTTCAGTATATATAAGAATATAAGTATAAAGGAAGTATTTTACTTTTGACAGGGCATGTACCGGGCATCAGTTTCGCCCACGGGCCAAGGCCCTCAGTCTCAGTTACCCTAGTAGGTTCGGTGGTTGGCCACCCCTGTAAAATACCGAAAAAAATATAAAATAAAATTATATTCCTCGTTAATTGATAAATTATCTTGTGGAATTTTTCAGGAATTTTTAGAAATTTTTCTGGATTTAAACGGAGGTCTTATGAACATTTCATGGGGATAAAGCGGATAGACTTTTGTAAAGCATATTTAGATTATCTGTTAGGAATTAATAGGTTTAATTAAAAACCTATTATATTTCTTCTGTTTTTCCGATCGACCGTTTCTACTCCTCTGTTTCCCTTCGCCGACCCCTCCTCTTCGTCGTCGACGCTCGAGCTTTTCCCCATCGCGACGCCTCCCATTTCAGGTTCTCTTCGTCTCCGAAGATACCGGCAGCCGAAGCATTTCCCTCTCCTCCTCGCTATTTTTCTTGATATGATCTCCTTGTTCCTCTCGTGGCCCCTTCGAAGTCTCTAGGATCTAAACAGCTTGATATGATCAGTCGAGTACGACTCTCTACAAGATAGAGAGTGCGTCGATCAGTTGAGTACGACTCTCTATTGGATAGAGAGTTATGATCAGTCGAGTATGACTCTCTACAGGATAGATGTTGGATCGAGAAGCGTCGCTAGAGGGGGGGTGAATAGCGAGCGTATAATTTCTTTTCGTTCGTTTACGTTCATTAAAACACGAGTAGACACAGCGGAAAAATAAGAAGACAAGTTTATTTTTACTTGGTTCACAACCCAACGGTTGCTACTCCAAGGCCCTATCGGTCCTAAACTGCGTACGGAGGGCAAAGCACTATAACGTCTCCTCCTCGTTGGAGGTAGGAGACAACGATCACAAAACCGAATATACGAGGATGAGGCAACAAGCCTACCTCACCTCGTTACGAAAAAAAACAACGAATAAAATATCAAAATATATTACTAGATGCTGCTGCCGACGAAGAAGATCTGAACTTGTTGTCGCGTCGACATTATGACGGTGTTGGAGCGTTGGCGTTGTAGGAGCACTTGATGAATAAACTTGATAATTTTTGGAGTTGGAATCCTCCCCTCCTTTTATAGATTTTGGCCTCTGAATTTGTCTCCTCATATTTCGGAACAGATCACGAAGTTGTATAAATTTTATCGCGAAGTGGTCACGTCAAACCTTATCCATTTTGACCTAGCGCAAGGGCTGATTCATCGCCATCAGTCGACTGATGCCTCCCATCAGTCGACTGATGAGCATCAGTCGACTACCCCATGTCCAACAGTCGACTGCCAGCCTGGCCACTTCCCTGCAGTGAGAGGTTAGCTCGGAAAATGATAAATACGACGGTTTCTAACCGTCCGATCTCGACCTAGACCTTCCACAAGAAGTCTCAATCGGATCGCCGCCTACGGTCGTCTCCGTACAGAGGACACAACCTTACCATCTCTCACTCACACGAGCTTACCTCGATTCTTACTATGTCGCTTTCGCTTCCGGCCTTCCACTCAATTCCTTCGGCTCCCTCCGAAGTCACTCGAGTATCGCCCGACCACCGCGGCTTCCTCCGGGTGTCGCTAGCCTTCAGCTCTAGCTTTAGTACTTTTCTGCACACTTAATTTAGCTCATGAGATAACGATGTAAACTTAACTTTGTGTCTTTGCCATAATCAAAACACAGGTTCGATTATCTGGTGCCCCTGCACCAACAATAAAGAGTGCGTCGATCAGTTGAGTACGACTCTCTATTGTATAGAGAGTTATGATCAGTTGAGTACGGCTCTCTACATGATAGAGAGTTCGTCGATTAGTTGAGTATGACTCTCTACAGGATAGAGAGTGTATTGATCAGATGGGTACGACTCTTTGTTGAACAGAGAGTGTCACGCCCCGAGAGCATACCGAGCCGAAAATCAAACGGACGGCACCTCCCCTGTACGTGGCAACATTTCGGGTTAATACAAGGCCCGTAGGCCCACAATAACAACAATATATATATATCAAAACAACAACTACACAAAAACACAGCGGAAACATACCACAACAATACAACAATCCCACACATGCATACCGGTATGACTAACACACCACAACAACACGAAACCTCGACAAAATCTGAATATACAACATATACATCTCGAAAATTCTGAATACATAACACGGCGGACGGAAGGCCCAAACAAAACACGGGAGCCTCGGAGGTGAGATGAGATGATGTCAGTCGGCGGTGCTCCAAGTCATCACGAAGTCTTCTACACCTGGGCGACAGAAAACCCAGGGTCCGTGGGGGGTGATGAGTAAAACTCAGCAGGTAATAGAAAAACATATATATATGCCATATCATATGTATTTTCAACAACATACTCTAAAGGTACAACATGTATATCAACATAGTATATAAATACAAGCATATACCGTCTAACCAAATAAACAACATAAAAATGCAGACATGCCTAAAGTCTGCTACGCTACTCTGATCCAACCTGAACATATATCAAACATATATATATATATATATAAATATATAACAGGAAAAGTAAATCCACTCACAATATACTCTAGCTACATGTCAAGGTATCTAATGGTCTGTCCAACCCATACCAGTATCCGACACAATCGTATAACCAATGCAAGAAACATGCATGAATATGATGTACACCCAAATGCAGCAAACATAATACAATCAAATGCAACATCACAATAAGCATATATGTATAGACTGCATCTATATATGTATACTAATCACAATCATCCATATATATATATACATGCATATATGTATATATATGCCAATATACAAAAATGCCATAAGTCGGCAATGCAGCATGCATGGTCATGTCGGCTCACCCTAAAGCTACCACGACCCCAGTGTGGCCTCGATCTCAAAGCGCTATTGTCCCAACTCAGCACCAACCACTACTCTCGGTGGTAGGTGGGCGATATGATCGAGTAGCATATAGCGTAAAGAGCAAGCTACGATGGGGTCCTCCACATTTGGCCACTCGTCATCACTACGCCCATGAGTGGTCAGTGCCACACTGCAAATCCAACTACCACCGTCTATAGTGGTAGAGTGCGGTACTACAATGCTCTACCTTCACACCGGTTACTCCTCCTATGAGTAACCGTGGAGGCAGGATGACTGACGACACTCTCAACCATAAGGGAGACCTCGTCGCCAGCGTGCATGCAAATGTATGAATGCAATGTCTCACATACAGACATCCACCATAGACTCTCTATTCTATAGAGAATCATACTAACCAGATCTACGCACTCTCTATCCTGCAGAGAGTCGTACACAACTGATCATAATACTCTCTATCCTATAGAGAGTCATACCAATCTAATCGACGCACTCTCTATCCTATAGAGAGTCGTACTCAACTGATAGACGCACTCTCTATCCTGTAGAGAGTCGTACCTAACTGATCGACGCACTCTCTATCCTGTAGAGAGTCGTACTCAAACCGATTATCAAGCTAGGACCACAGGTCCGTAGTGACACATTAAGTACCATTCACTTGACCATTTATACAATACATAGTCAGTGGTAAACATGCCACCTAGGGGTACTAGAATTAACCGTAGGTTCAAGACCTTATCTACCCACGGATGACCTTTTTGCCCAATTTACAATCGGATTGTCATCTGGACTTTACTACTTGCACTTAACTTAAACAAATTCTAAGTTACTTACATCACCTATATATATAACTCCTAATCATGATAAAATAAATATGATATCAACAATGGAGTTAATAGCCAACGGTAAAGGATCAAGCATACGATAATAAGAGCAGGATCAAGGTAATATGAACACCTAATATGCTCATATCTATGACTAAATCTGAATGCAATACATCTACCCGGACCAGGTAGGAAATTACCCACCTGCTAAATAGCTCCGTGAAATAATATCTTCACGTCCGTGGATCTGCCTCGTATCCACCTCCTCACATATAAGCATCTATCACTAATCAAAGTCCTGCGATCACATGCAACATTAACAAATTCTATCATAAGTCCAATGATGGTATCAAAACCCAAATCGAACTTACCAGGCTTAAATTCACTTGCACAACCTCTTGTTCCACAACTAATACTGATCATCTAAACAAATCAAATGTAACTAGCATAAATTCATCAATTACCTAGAATCAACTCACCTTTCTTAATCTCAATTACACATCTTTTGGATCCCAAAATTGGATGTGTCAAATTTGGAATAGTCAAACTTATTCAGTCACAACCCGTGCTCCGATTGCCCTTCTTACCTACAAATCAAAAATCCTCAGCTGACACCAAGCTGCCCATTAAGTCCATTAATCTAGAAATGGATCAAGCACTTACCTATCCTTCACTGGCCAGATCAGATCACGTCGATGTGGTTAACGACAAGGACGCTCCTGGTGGCAGCAGAACACAGCAAGGCCTTCAACGGAGGCAATCCAAATTTGGCTTACGAGCGAAAGGAAATGACCGATCGAAGAAGGAGAAATCGATGCAACTCGCGATCGAAGCACAGAGAAAAAGGGTAAACTCACGGTGAGGTTACCAAATTCCCAGTGACGATGCTGGATCGGCAGAACAGAGGGGCGACGGCCTGAACAGAGGAGTAAAGGCTTCGGCGTCGGCGTTGGTCGCCGGGGCGGCGCTGAGGAGGTAGGGCACTTGATCGGGAAAAGAAAAGGGTCGACGCCAGTCGGAGACGGCAGTCAACCGGGCGACGCGTGATCCGTAGAACAGCGGTGGTCGACAATGATCGGCACGACGGCGCTGCGGTAGGGTGTGCGATGAACGGCTCGAGGAGGTGGCCATCGTGCGTGAATGGCTCGAAAGCGGAGATCTACTGCTCAGCGGAAGCTAGGGCGAAGATCGAGCTACGGCGATGGGCGCAGCGTGCGCGGCGCGGTGGCAGATTGAGCTTGGGCTCGGGCGACGACGGTGGAGAGAAGGTCGACGACGAGTTGTCTCGGTGGTCGCAAGGGGCAGCGACACCGACGAGATCCAGCATAGATGAAAACTAGGGCACAGGGTGCGGCGACGGGGCACAGCGATGGAGCGACAGTGATCGTCGTGGTCGGCGCGCGAGGGAGAGGCGGTGGTGGAGACGCTGTCGCGGTGATGGATCGCACGAGAGATGAAGGATCGAGATCCGGAGGGGAAGAGAAGAAGTCGCGCGATCGGGAAAATGAAAAGAAGAAATGTCGATCGGGGAAAATGGAAAGAAATCGGCGAGAGAAAATTAAACACTTAGCATTTAAACCTCTTAATAGAAGATAGTCTAAACAAACTTTACTAAAGCTTATCTGCTTTATCCCCGTAAAATATCCATAACACTTCCATTAAATCCAGAAAAATTTTTAAAAATTCCTGAAAAATTCCACATGATATTTTATCAATTATCGAGGAATATATTTTTTTTCTGGTATTTTACAGAGAGTCTGTGGTAGATGGTTGTACATGTGACAGCATACTCATGTCATTTGCATGCATTCTGACGACATAGTCTCCCTTGGGGTTGAGAGAGTCGTCAGTCATCTTGCCTCCCAAAGCACTCCCCGAGGAGTAACTGGTGTGAGGGCAGAGCATCTATTGTACCGCACTCTACCACTATAGACGGTGGTAGTTGTAGTTGCGTGCAGTTGTTCTGGGTGTGTGGTACTCGACCACTCATTGGTAGTGTTAGTCGGAGTGGCCAGCAGCAGGGACCCCCATTGTGTAGCGAGCTCTTTACGCTCATATGCTACTTGATCATACTACCCACTCAGCCACTCTAGAGCAGTGGTTGGTGTGAGTTGAGACAGTTGTCATGTCATGTCACCTAGGCCACACTGGGGTCGTGGTAGCAAGTAGGGGTGAGCAGGCATGACCATGCATGCTGCATTACCCTATCTGATGGCGCTTTGCATATTACCATATATATATATATATATATATGGATTGTTGAGATTAATATATATATAGATGCAGTCTATATATATATACTTATTGTGATGTTGCATTTGTTTGTATTATGCTTGTTGTATTTGTTTGTACATCATATTCATGCATGCTTCTTGCATATGTTATACGGTTGTGTCGGATACTGGTATATGTGTTGGACAGACCATTAGATACCTTGACCTGTAGCTTGAGTATATTACGAGTTGATCTTACTCTTCCTATTATATATATGTTGGATATATGTTCAGGTTGGATCAGAGTGGCGTAGCAGACTTCAAGTATGTCTGCATTTTACGTTGTTCATTTGGTTAGACGGTATAGGCTTGTATTTATATACTATGATGATATACCTGTTGTACCTCTAGATTATGTTGTTGAAATACATGTGATATTACATATATATATGTTTTCTATTACCTGCTGAGTTTTACTCACCACCACCACGGACCCTGGGTTTTTCTGTCGCCCAGGTAACAGGTAGAAGTCTTCGTGACGGCTTAGAGCACCGCTGGCTGACGTCTTATCTCACCTCCGAGGCTCCCGTGTTTTTTTTTGGGCTTTCCATACATTGTGTTATGTATTTGGAGTTTTCCCGATGTATTGTGTTGTGGACTTGTGGATTCGGATTTTTGTCGCTATTCCGTTATGTTGTGATGTGTTAGTCATACCGGTATGCATGTGTGTAGCTTATTGCATTATGTTTCCACTGTGCTTTGAGTAGTTGTTGTATTTACTTTATATGTTATGTTGTTGTGTGGCCTATGAGCCTTGTATTAACCCGAAATGTTGTCACGTACAGGGGAGATGTCGTCCGTTTGATTTTCGGCTCGGCATGCTCTTGGGGCGTGACAACTTTAGTGGTATCAGGGCCCTAGGTTCTGCAATGCCATACAATATTATTTTTGTGTCGAGTCTTGGATTCTCTGGAGTCGATTTATTCGGTTTTGGTTTTCTGAGATGAGGTGGACAGTGGCCTAAGCTCCAAGCAGCACGAGGTAAGAATTCCTGATAACTTATGGTTTAGTAGATATTTATCTAAACTTGATCAGTAGGTGTATACAATAGAGTTATGACACCTGTGCAGACTTGTAGTAGGGGTCGTCCACCAAGGCGACCAACCGGAGTGGCCTTTAGGGTTTATACTCCCGGTTTTAGTTGACTATGCTTTTAATGTTTATAACATGGAATAACCTGTAGTGTGTGGTTATTATTCGTAACCGTGGTATGAGTTGACCCCGAAAATGACATGTTAAGTCTGTGAGTCTTGAACCTGTGTCGAAAAAGTGATTTACCTTTGAGAGCCGTCTGATACCGAGTCGGAAAATAGGGGTCAAGTCGTCACATTTCTTGTGGAAATCAGAGACTACAGTCTTAGAGATTTTCACTAATTATGCTAGTCAGATCATTACCTGTTGAGTAATGGATAAGACAAGTAGGTTATTGTTGATGCAGATAGTGGAAGGCTAGTTTACGATGTTTCATAGGGATTTTATCCCTGAGTTGTTCGTACTGAGTTGTATAACTTTGAAGGTACTTTTGAGTACTTAACTCATATTATACAGAGAAAGTAGAGTTGTTTGCATACCATTATCGGGATCAAGCTGGTATTTGGTGGTAAATACAGAAAATAATCTTCGGGAAATAATATATCACTTGATCACGGTCTAGTGATGTTGAAAGAGAGTATTTTTCTGTGTCACTTTTAGTGACACATTGTAAGGAATTCTTGAGCTTCAAGAAAGGGTGATCGGTTAGTAATAGTGTATTGTGCAGAGTCGTGAGACTTGCAGAGGTTACGACCACCTAATAGCTCAAGAAGATGAATGGATGTTTTAAGCCACCAAGAGTTATTGGCTTATAGTTGGATTAGGATGCTGAGATCTTCTACCAGATCCTGCCGGAAGACATTGATTGAGTCAGGAGTTTAGAAATGACTTTGTACTAGTGTTAAAGAGTTGAAGACTGATAAGCAGATAATGCAGGTCAACTTATTTGGGTCAGAAGTCTCCGACTGTTAGATAAAAGGAGCAAGATCGGAGGCATAGGCTTTGAGCTATTTTCCAATTATAGAAGACCAACCACAGATCATTAGGATATCCTCATGCACATCAGTGAAATCAGAGGAAAGACTCCGGGTTATGTGCGTGCAGTGTGGATCACGAAGACACACGGAGTCAGATTATCTGTTGTATCAGTTCATCTGTTGTTATTGTTAGCAACTAGTACATTTGAGGAGCTATACTTTGAAGACTCAGTTGAAGACTACCAATGGTGTTCTGGGAGGAAGATGCATTGTCTCGACAGCAGAGATCAACACAAAAGATTGAGTTATCTCATCATCAGCAACCTACTACCTCAGGCGTGGTTGGAGTTCCGTGATACTTCCCTTCAAGGGAAGTGATTTATGCAGCAGTATTAGTAGAAGACATCATAGAAGACTCAGGCAGACAACAATAGTTACCTTCAGATGTGATTTGATTTGTATAGAGGAGAGAGTATAGGACGATGGTCGTATCTATTTTGTATTCTATAGTTGCAACTCGTAGGATTTAGGGATGGGATCAGATGATCTAGGAAAAATCCTCGAGGCATTCGTCACAGAAATGCGACCGAATTGTCACGGACTGTTGGATCTGATCTTATTCTTTTCGGAGAAAGGCCGAGACCTGAGGGGAGCCTTTGGATCAGATCGACAGATAATGAATTGTTCAGGGTATTACTTTAGTTTACCCTTAAGGTTAATATATTTAGAGATGCTTGTAGTTACAGGTATTTGTGTCTAGACCATTCTTAGTTTGATTAGAAGGTTCCTATACATCGACTTGTGGGTCGGTGGTATTTCTACTGTCTGGTGAGATGTGGATCAACAATTAAGAAGTCAAGGGAGGCCCTTAGACTTGGATAGACATATCTTTACTGTAGACATATCCTTACGGATGGTCAAATTATTGCAAGTATGGTATGATATGTCTCTCGGATGTGCGTATAATTCGAGAGCCTTCGGATGTAGTTCGGATGAACTCCTAGCCTTGTCGTTGCATAGGCAAGTGGAGTAGGCGATTGAAATGATTACGAAAATAGTTTCGATATCGAAGATCATATACCGGGTGATAATTTGACTGGTATAAGTGTTACTAAACACTATGGAAATTGGAAGAACGTAAGTTGTGATTATAGGAAATGTTGGAAGGAGATATTTATCTATCCCAGTATTTCTCCTTGAGAAGAATCCAGAACTCTTTGATAAAAGAGGGATGAACCTTTGAAATTATGCATCGATTATCGATGATGGAATGCGATAATTGTTGAAAGTAAATATCCTACGTTGAGGATAAATGATCTGTTTAGATCAGCTAAGGACACCTGTGCATGCTCTAGGGTTGGCTTACGACTGGTGTGTTGATATTGTAGTGACATGGTTTCACACAATTATCATTGTCGTTGTGATGATTAATGTATATCATCAGCTTAGAGTAAAGGGGATGCAGATGTGTAAAGACGACAATTTCATACTTAGTATGGATTTTATGAATTGTGATTAAGTTGTTAGACTAATTAGCGATTTAGTCGTCACTAGATTTGAGAGCATGTATCCTGAACACGATTGGATCCGTTCGTGATTGTTGGAGTTACGTAACCTGACCACTGTTGATTATGGTAGTTGGATGTTGTGTACTCGACCACCGTAGATGGTGATTTGCCTTGTATGGTTTGGTTATTACGGTAGATGTGGATAGAATATTTTAACATTACTATACCACGAACTTGCTTGACAAAGGTAATGATGGAAATCATTTAGTCGAAAGCTGGTGAAACCAGTTTACAGGATCTAGACGGCGATTAACTTTTACACGAGCATTAGTTAATCCTTCTGGAGTGGATAAAAGGATGATGTACGCAGATGTGTCGTTTCAGGGATCAGAATGATTCCGATGCAGTTGAATGAGGCATATCTTATGTCTATGTCAGTTAAAAAACTACGAGATAGTTTGTCATATACATAATGTGACTTTAGTAGTTATTATCTAGATTTGTAGTTGTATGGAGCAGAAGTGCTCATGGAGTTTTGACTAGCTACTGGGTAGCTACTATATAGTTGCTGGAGCACGAACAGTTGCAACTTGAGAGATTGATCGCTATAATCTTCCATGCACTAACAGAGTGTGTGATAGAGTGGATTTTGGATGGTAGATGGACTTCTCTTGTGAGAAGATAATTTTCTGTCTCCA
Organism: Wurfbainia villosa; assembly: GCA_025175895.1. NCBI lineage: Eukaryota > Viridiplantae > Streptophyta > Magnoliopsida > Zingiberales > Zingiberaceae > Wurfbainia > Wurfbainia villosa. The sequence continues at coordinate 5,651,300 of CM045992.1, forward strand.
ATATAGATATGTGTTCTAGACACGCATCCACTTAAGGAAGAGTGGCTACAAGAAGCACATCATTAAAGATTTACAGTACATCCTAGTGGTACTCGGATGTACCGAGATTTGAAATGCTTATACTGGTGGAATGGTATGAAGAGAGATACTGCAGACTTTGTTGCTGGATATATACTATACTAGCAGGTGAAGGTTGAACATTAGAAACCCGCTAGATTGCTCTAGGAAATTCCAATTTTGGAATAGAAGTGGGAGCATATCACTATTGATTGCATTACGGGATTGCGTAGAACCTGTAAAGGATGTGATGCAATTTGGGTGATTATGGATCGACGGACCAAATCAGCTCATTTCCTTCCTATTCGTGGGTCGTACCCGTTGGATCGTCCGACAGAGTTGTATCGCCGAAAGATTATCTGATGACGTGGAGTACTTTTAAGTACCATATCAGATAGAGATCCGCGATTTACCTCACGATTTTTGGCGGAGTCAGCATCAAACTATGGGCATAGAGTTTCAACTCAGCATAATGTTTCATCCGCAGACAGATGGATAGTCTGAGCGTAACATTCAGACTCTGAAGGATCTATTAAGATCTTGTGTCGGATTATAGAGGTAGTTAAGAGAATCACATTCCTTTAGTGGAATTTGACTATAAGAACAATATCACTCCTCCATTTAGATGGCCCATTCTGAGGCCTTATACTGTAGACCCTGCAGATCTCCTGTGTTGTGGGAGGAGGTTGGGGAACGACAGCTATTTGGGCCACAGAGTATCCAATATGATGGAGAGTTAGTGTGTGTCATCATATGATGGTTATTAAAGGCACAAGATCGACAGAAGAGTTACGCAGACCGGAGGTGAAGGCCTTTAGAAATTCTCAGTTGGGGAATAGATATTTCTGCGTGTTTCACCTACGAAAGGGGTGAAACGATTTGGGTCGCAAGGAGCGACAGTAGCGGAACAAGACTATCCGACTCGTAAAGATTGGATAACAACATCATATTGATGAGGAGGCTACTTGGGAGATGGAAGACACTATCCGAGCTCGATAGCCTCATCTGTTCATTTGAGGAAGGTATGTGGTCCTTTCGGAAACTTACTTGAAGTAATTTTGCATGTTAGTACGAAATTTGGGGACCAAATTTTTATTAGTGGGGGAGAATGTAAAATACCAGAAAAAATATAAAATAAAATTATATTCCTCGTTAATTGATAAATTATCTTGTGGAATTTTTTAGAAATTTTTAGAAATTTTTCTGGATTTAAACGGAGGTCTTATGGACATTTCATGGGGATAAAGCGAATAGGCTTTTGTAAAGCCTGTTTAAATTATCTGCTAGGAATTAATAGGTTTAATTAAAAACCTATTATATTTCTTCTGTTTTCTCGATCGGCCATTTCTACTCCTCTGTTTCCCTTCGCTGACCCCTCCTCTTCGCCGTCGACGCTCGAGCTTTTCCCCATCGCGATGCCTCCCATTTCAGGTTCTCTTCGTCTCCGAAGCAACCGGCGGCCGAAGCATTTCCCTCTCCTCCTCGCTATTTTTCTTCTCGCAAGCTCCTTGTTCCTCTCGCGGCCCCTTTAAAGTCTGTCGTCTCTTTTCTCTGCCAGCGATGACCAACCACACCGCCCTTCACGCAAAACGACAATGACCGACTTGGACGATGCCCACGAATCCAGCCACAACTTGGTTGAAGGTGGGACTTCGATCTCGCTATTTTTATTGGGTCGCAGTAAGTGTTCAGGAGTGGTGAGTTCTGCCAGAGCAAGTGTTGTGAGCCGGTGGACAAGGGATAAAGGGGGAGGGTCGCCGGTGAAGTTGAATTCAGGTATACCTCTTGGCTGCCCGTTCCTTATTTTCCCTCGATCTTCGAAGGGATCCATTTGTGATGCATTCCGTTTGTGATGGGCAGTAGGTTGAGCATGATTTTTTCGACGGACTGAGCGATTGGGGAGGAGAGCTGCCGAGGGGAGGTTCTATTGCTGGTATATATCTTGATTCCCTTTGTATTTTGCAGTTCATTTCGGTTCTGTGTTGGTTGTGTGGTTGCTGTGATTTGGAGGGTTACTTGGCTGTGGTTTAGTGAGAAGGATTGATATGGAGTGGGGTGTTCCAATTAGGGTGTTAGATCCCTAATTGGGTGTTACGAGAGAGCTATGTGATCTGTGAAGCTATGCGGACGATGAAGGTGTGGCTGTGAATAGTCGTAAAAGGGGCAGTGAGGTTCTGTAAGTGTAACCATGGGTTGTGATAGAGCTGTGAATGAACGAATCAGTTAGGTTATGGTTTTTAACGAAGTGTTTTAAATAGTTAGATCTCTAAATTAGTGTGGCTATGAATGATGCGGTTCTTGGCCACGAAGAGGTGAATCAACCGTGTGTTAGAGATTTATCGACGGTGGATGGTTATTTGCATATTGAGGTGTTGGTGCATGATTGATCTATATGCTGATTGGATATGGATTCGTTTGTTCTATTATTTGTCGGATAGGTGGGTTGTTAAGCACCATTTCAAGACTGGTAATTAGTGCTTGAGTGTGGGTGGTTGTGTGAGAAGTTGTAAGGCTGGAGATGTGTTGTAAATGGGTTGTTGTGTCATTGTAATGGCTGTGAAGTAGTAGTTTTGTTTGGGCTACGAATCGAGATATAAAGTTTATGTAAGATTATGATTTAATCCTAATATTAGAATTGGTATATGATTGGATCATATATGTTTTGTTTGCAGGATTTTGGTTCGAGATATTCACGGACGTGAAGACGATTGGTGTCTACAAAACAGGTGGGTAATTCCTACCTTGGTCAGGTAGTTTTAATGCATACAGATTTAGATGTATGATCATCTTATATGATCATATTACTTTGACCCTACTCTTATTATCTTATGCTTGAACTTATCGTTGGATGTATTTATGCTCAATTGTTGATATCACATATTCCCTATCATGATTTAGGAGTTATAGATGTGATGTAAATTGGCCTAGATGTTTAGTAGGGTGTAAATGTTAGTACGGGTGATGACCCAATTTATAAATTGGCAAAAAGGTCATCTGTGGGTAGGTAATGCCCTAAATGTTAGATTTATTTCCAATACTCGTAGGTTGCATACTTATTACCAACCATGTGTTGTGTAATAGTTAAGTGAAGGACGATTAGTGTGTCGCTACTAACCGGTGGTCCCAGCTTGATATGATCAGTCAAGTACGACTCTCTACAGGATAGAGAGTGCATCGATTAGTTGAGTACGATTCTCTATTGGATAGAGAGTTATGATCAGTCGAGTATGACTCTCTACAGGATAGAGAGTGCGTCGATCAGTTGAGTACGACTCTCTATTGTATAGAGAGTTATGATCAGTTGAGTACGACTCACTACAGGATAGAGAGTCCGTCGATCAGTTGAGTATGACTCTCAATAGGATAGAGAGTGTATTGATCAGATGGGTACGACTCTTTGTTGAACAGAGAGTCTGTGGTAGATGACTATACGTGTGACAACATACTCATGTCATTTGCATGCATTCTGACGACATAGTCTCCCTTGGGGTTAAGAGAGTCGTCAGTCATCTTGCCTCCCAGAGCACTCCTCGAGGAGTAACTGGTGTGAGGGCAGAGAATCTATTGTGCCACACTCTACCACTATAGACGGTGGTAGTTGGAGTTGCATGCAGTTGTCCTGGGTGCGTGGTACTCGATCACTCATTGGTAGTGTTAGTTGGAGTGGACAGCAACAGGGACCCCCGTTGTGTAGCGAGCTCTTTACATTCATATGCTACTTGATCATACTGCTCACTTGGCCACTCTAGAGCAGTGGTTGGTGTGAGTTGGGACAGTTGTCATGTCGTACCACCTAGGCCACACTGGGGTCGTGGTAGCGAGTAGGGGTGAGCATGCATGACTATATATATATATATATATATATATATATATATATATATATATATGGATTATTGAGATTAATATATATATAGATGCAGTCTATATATATATACTTATTGTGATGTTGCATTTGTTTGTATTATGCTTGTTGCATTTGTTTGTACATCATATTCATGCATGCTTCTTGCATATGTTATACGGTTGTGTCGGATACTGGTATATGTGTTAGACAGACCATTAGATACCTTGACCTGTAGTTTGAGTATATTGCGAGTTGATCTTACTCTTCCTATTATATATATGTTGGATATATGTTCAGGTTGGATCAGAGTGGCGTAGCAGACTTCAGATATGTCTGCATTTTACGTTGTTCATTTGGTTAGACGGTATAGGCTTGTATTTATATACTATGCTGATATACCTGTTGTACCTCTAGATTATGTTGTTGAAATACATGTGATATTACATATATACATGTTTTCTATTACCTGCTGAGTTTTACTCACCACCACCACAAACCCTGGGTTTTTCTGTCGCCCAGGTAACAGGTAGAAGTCTTCATGACGGCTTGGAGCACCGCTGCCTGACGTCTCGTCTCACCTCCGAGGCTCCCGTATTTGTTTTGGTCTTTCTGTACATTGTGTTATGTATTTGGAGTTTTCCCGATGTACTGTGTTGTGGACTTGTGGATTCGGATTTTTGTCGCTATTCCGTTATGTTGTGATGTGTTAGTCATACCGGTATGCATGTGTGTAGCTTGTTGTATTATGTTTCCGCTGTGCTTTGAGTAGTTGTTGTATTTACTTTATATGTTATGTTGTTGTGTGGCCTATGGGCCTTATATTAACCCGAAATATTGCCACGTACAGGGGAGATGTCATCCGTTTGATTTTCGCCTCGGCATGCTCTCGGGGCGTGACAACCCCGACCTATTAGGAAAGTACGCATTGGTACTATGCCGTGCCCATATCCAGGATGATTATTAATTTGAAGTATCAGTATAAGTATAAGTAAAAATTTTCAAAGTTAATCATTCCAGTTCAGATACACTGTTTACAAGTTTTAAAATACTTAAGAGCATGATTTATACAAGAGACATGTAATCAGAGTTATGATTTCCAGTTATGTTTGCATGTGTATCAATGTATCCAGGGCAAGAGAACTAGTTGCATGATTTTATATAGTGCATATTTTTGTGAGCATAGAAAGTACTTACTAAGCATTATTGCTTATAGTTTGCATTTCCTTATACTGCAGATAAAGGTAAAGAAAAGTTTCAGTGAGGTGGCATGGCGGACGAAGTGCTTGGAGTGTGTGGCGATGGAACAGTGGAAGTAAAATATCCTAAGTGCAGATGTCTAAACTAGATTTTTAGTTTCTAATTATTTTCTTTTGATATTGTTGAAGTTCAACTAGATTACTTATGATTGAGACCAAAGAATGCTAGAGTCATATTGGGTTAGTCTTAATACTTGCATGTTAGGTGAAGATCTTGAAATAGTTATTGTTTAAGTAATGTCAAGGTCCTTATGATTATTTTAGTTGTTAGCATATTGCGTTAGTATATTGCATGAATTAAAGATAGAGACAGTAAAGTAGTGACATCTCCCCTAGTAGAGAGTGGAAAGACTAGGGGGTGTTACAAGATGGTATCAGAGCGGGTTCCGCCCTTCCGTCACACATACATCGAGCATCAGTCCTACCGCCTCCAAGTAAGCAAGTAATTATCTGCTTTATTTACTTTATGAGTAGTAAGGAATGCTTCTTTTAAGTTAAACATGCTCACCTAGAATGTTCTCTTTGAGTTAAACATGCTTGCATATATATATATATGAAGATGATAGACAGTAAGTAATAGAACAAACCTAGATATGTATGTGAAGATGGGAAAAAAATAGTGATAATAGCCTGATAGTGGAATAATGCAAAGGGAGGTTCAGTCAGTAAGCAGCCTACGTATCCTACATGTTCTAAGTGTGGGAGGAAGCATCCAGGAGTTTGCCGCCAAGGTGTGAGTGGGTGCTATATATGTGGTGTCGAGGGATACTTTTCCAAATAGTGCCCCACCAAGACCAATCTACCTCTGCCACAGTCTACTCAGTATGGAGGTAAACCAGCTCAGCTACATCAGATGCAGGGAGCACTGGAGGGTCCTTACATCAGTCAAGGAAGATTGGAGACCCCATCAGTTACACCTAATGCCCGGATCTTCTCCCTCACCAAGGAAGAGTAGCAAATGCTTCTACGGTAGTCACAAGTCAAATATCTATCCTTAGTCAGCATGCTACCGTACTGTTTGATACTGGGGCAACCCATTCTTTCATGTCTATGGAATTTGCTAAGAAGATAGATATAACTCCGGATACCTTAGATATTTAGTTTTTAATGACCCTACCTTCTGGTGAAATAATGACATCTGCACACTGGTTGCGTGCTGTGCTGATCAGAATTTCAGACAGAGAGCTTTATAGTGATTTGATCTTGCTGGACATGCATGACTATATGTCATCTTTGGAATGGACTTTCTGAGCAAGTATGGTGCTTCCATTGAGTGTCGTAAGCAAAGAATAGTATTCCAACCCGAGACCGAGGCCAAATTTGAGTTTATTGGAGAACCAAGGAAGAAGAGTAAGAAGTTCTTGTCTGCCATGGAAGCTCAGAAGATGTTAGCTAGTGGATGCACTGGGTATTTAGCACATATAATTGATACTAAGCATGAAAGAAGCCAACAGCTGGAATCGAAAACAACCTTCCGAACGAGGTATGAACACTATGAGTTCGTGGTCATGCCCTTCGGAGTGACAAATGCGCCCGCTATATTTATGGACTTGATGAATCGGATATTTAAGGAGTACCTTGACAAGTTTGTGGTCGTTTTCATTGATGACATCCTTATCTACTCGAGAACCCAGGAAGAACATGTCGAACACTTGAAGACAGTCTTGCAGACCCTTCAACAAAGACAGTTATATGTAAAGTTCTCCAAGTGTGAGTTTTGGCTTGATCGAATATCGTTTCTGGGTCATGTTATTTCAAAAGATGGAGTTATGGTAGACCCGACAAAGATAGAAGCAATCAGTAATTGGGGTTAACCAAAGAATGCCAGTGAAGTCAAAAGTTTCCTCGGATTAGCAGGGTACTACCGAAAGTTTGTGGAAAACTTCTCAAGGATAGCTTCACCGTTGACGGTTCTTACCAGAAATAACAAGAAGTTCGAATGGACCGAAGATTGTGAAAAGAGCTTCCTTGAATTAAAGAGGAGACTCACAAGTGCTCCAGTGCTTACCCTTCCAGAAAGTAATGAGGGATTTGACCTGTATAGTGATGCATCCAAGATGGGACTCGGAGCAGTACTTATGCAGAAGGGTAAAGTCATTGCTTATGCATCTAGACAACTCAAGGACTATGAAAAGAATTACCCCACTCATAACCTTGAGTTGGTAGCAGTGATCTTTGCTCGGAAAGTTTGGAGACATTACTTATATGGAGTACAATGCAAGATTTACACAGATCACCAAAGTTTGAAGTATTTCTTCACTCAGAAGGATCTAAATATGCGACAGCGCAGATGGCTTGAGCTAGTAAAGGACTATGACTATGAAATTCACTACCATCCTGGAAAGACAAACAAAGTAGCAGACGCACTGAGTAGAAAATCATGCACCACTTTGATGTCCCTAGCAACACTATCCCAACCACTGGAGAAAGAGATAATGAATTTTGGAGTTGAGATCATTTCTGGACAGCTCTCCGCCTTGACCATAGTACCTACACTGTTTGAGGATATATTAGTGAGACAGGACAAAGATCCTAGCATCCAAAGGATCAAGCAAGAGATCCAAGAAGAGAAGGATGAAGGATTCCATGTCTCTGATAGTGTGATATTATATTTGGGTGAATGCCTATGTATCCCCAACGACCCAGACTTAAGAAAGAATATCCTAGAAGAAGCTCATGAGACCCCATATTCGATGCATCATGGATCCACCAAGATGTTGTAGGGATTTCTTATGTGCAAAATAGCATATGCGCAACGGAAAAATAGGATCCCTTCCAAGTGATCCTTGTGAAAGAAAACCTCGTACAAAAATAAATTTCTCAAAACCTATCTTATAGGAGAATATTACCTTTGTTGCGTGCCCTTTTAAATCCCGCTTCTCCTTGGGTTTGTTGGATCTTTTAGCACATTCAAATGTCCGTGCCTCTATATGTATCCACACGAGCAAGCTCTTGTCTCACAAAAGAAACTAGAAGAGCTCTCCTTTACTTCTTGCTAGAGAAGTCCCTAAAGGAGAGGAAGGTAGGAAAAAAGAGAAAGGAAGAAGAAGACCACTCTTCTTGCTACACTCACAAAAGCCACACAACCAAAGCCTCTCACCACCAAGCTCTCTCCAAGCCTCAAACTTCCAACTACTTGGCCGGCCACCCCATGGAGTGTTTTATAGGATTGAAAAAACCTTTCACCTCCTATCACATTCAATGCAATCAATTGCATTGAAAAACAATCAAACACTCCTTGTTTGGCCAGCCACATGTGGAGGAAATCCAAAGGTCAAAACCCTTTGTCTCCTTCCACCTCATCAAGCTTAGGTGGCATGCTTATGTGGCATGCTTATGTGGCATTCATGCATGTTGAATTAATCTTATTAATTCAATAAGCTTATGTTATCATATTGAATTAATCTCATTAAATCAATAAGGTAACATATTGAATTAATCTTATTAAATCAATTTAGCTTAGGATATCATGATAACATGTTTATTTAATCTTATTAAATTAATAAGCTTAGCATATTGAATTAATCTCATTAAATCAATAAGCTAAAAATTCTCTTTAAGCTTAAAGTCCAAAAACCATTTTGTACTTAAGCTTATTCCCAAATTATTCTAGTCAAACTAGAATGCACTAATTCTTCTAATCATCATGCTCTTTGTGTGTGACCCTATAGGCTCTCATAACGTTGGCAGTGGATTTAAACTCTTTTAGATACACAAGCAATGAGCGGCATCTAGCAATACATCATTGCTACCCAAGTTACGAAATAAGTCAAGATCTGACTAACCTTTCTGTGACTACTATAATGTATGACTGTGTCCTTCTATCCTTGATATCAGATTGACCAATGAGGCATAGACCGTGTCATCCTCGATCAATCTATGTGTTTCTTGATCCCTGAGTAAACTAACTCAAACAAATGAGCTCAATATCTCATATTGACTCATTCGAACATGGCCATGCATTTTAGTAGTTCTACTCAATCAAGGGGCCCACAGATATCACTCCCGTCATATGGGAGGGATAGATCCCATCTACATCACTCACATCCCTCCGCATAATTTGTTATATATCCAAGATGTCGCCTTTATGGTCCACCTGTTATGGGTGACGTTTGGCGATACCAAAGTACATAACTCCTTATGTAGGGAACCGTAGTGACTTGAGTTTGAGGACTATTCATACCAATAGTCACATGAGAAAGTTTATGACACTCATATGACGATCCATGAAACTTTCTCATGGCGGGTCAGTTCAGTATATATTCTCTAATATATACCCATGTGTCAACTTGATATCATATATTCATGACTTGTGAGATCAAGTCATCAATTGACCTACATGCTAGTCTTTATGTATTAATATTGCCCTTGCATATTAATACTTGACTAGGAACATTTAGGAAAGTGTTCTCTACAGCCTCTCATAATCAATTCTGCCAATTGATGTGCTGTAGATAAGAACCTACTTTTCTAGGGCATTATTATATTTAATTTAGCTGGCACAAGCAAGACGTAAATATAATAACCAATCCTTTGCCTTTATAGAATATGATACAAAATGTTCCCTATCCAACCATCACATGATTGGTTCTAGGGCTATAACTAACAATCTCCCACTAGCACTAGTACCAATCACTATAATATCTAATACCTAGTGACCTAGTGTGACCATCATGCTTCCTCTGTGCCAAAGCCTTGGTCAATGGATCTGCGATGTTAGCTTCTGTCGGTACTCTGCATATCCTCACATCTCCTCTATTGATGATCTCTCGAATGAGATGGAAGCGCCGCAGTATGTGTTTGGTCCGCTGATGTGATCGAGGTTCCTTAGCCTGTGCAATAGCCCCATTGTTGTCACAATAGCGGTCTATTGGATCTGCAATGCTAGGAACTACCCCAAGTTCACTGATGAACTTGCGGAGCCAAACAGCCTCCTTTCTTTGCATCGACGCAGCGACAATATACCTGTTGTAGAATCAGCAACTGTGTCCTGCTTCGAACTCTTCCAGCTCACAGCTCCACCATTCAGGCAAAACACGTACCTCGATTGTGATCTATAGTCATCCTTGTCTGTTTGGAAGCTTGCATCACTGTAACCCTTTATAGTTAGCTCCTCATTGCCTCCAAATATCAGGAAATATTCTTTCGTTCTTCGTAAGTATTTAAGAATATTTTTGACTGCTATCCAGTGACTTTCACCTGGATCCGACTGGTATCTACTCGTCATGCTCAAAGCATACGAGACGTCAGGACGAGTACAAAGCATGGCGTACATGATAGACCCTATAGCAAATGCATAAGGGATCTTATCCATGCGATCTCTCTCCTCCTTAGAAGAGGGACATTGAGTCTTCGAAAGACTCACACCATGTGATAAAGGCAGAAATCCTTTCTTGGAATTTTGTATAGCAAAACGATCTAGCACTTTATCAATGTATGTACTCTGACTTAGGCCAAGTAATCTTTTAGATCTATCTCTATAGATCTTAATGCCTAGTATATAGGCAGCTTCACCTAAGTCTTTCATCGAGAAACAATTCCCTAACCACATCTTCACAGACTGGAGTGAGGGAATATCATTTCCGATGAGAAGTATGTCATCTACATACAAAACAAGAAATACAACTGTGCTCCCACTATTTCTCTTGTAGACACAAGGTTCATCTTCATTCTTGATGAAACCAAACTCCTTGATTGCATCATCGAATCGAAGATTCCAACTTCGAGAGGCTTGCTTTAGTCCATAAATGGACCTATGCAGTTTGCATACCTTTCCAGGATGCTTTGGATCTTCAAAACCCTCAGGCTGTGTCATGTACACATCCTTGAGTAGCTTTCCATTCAGAAAAGCGGTTTTGACATCCATCTGCCAGATCTCATAATCGTGGTAGGCTGCAATAGCAAGCATGATCCGAATGGATTTAAGCATCGCAACTGGTGAAAAGGTTTCATCATAGTCAATACCATGAATTTGTTTGAATCCTTTAGCCACTAATCTACCTTTATAGGTATGCTTATTACCATCCATGTCAGTCTTTACTTTAAAGACCCACTTACACCCAATGGGTTTACCCCTTCAGGTGGATCAACCAAAGTCCATACTTGGTTAATGTACATGGATTTCATTTCGGATCTCATGGCCTCTAACCATTTCTCGGAATCTGGGCTCATCATAGCTTTTTGATAGAATGTAGGCTCGTCAAGATCGACAAGCAATACATCACCGTTGTCATCCAAGAGAAAAGAATATCTCTCGGGTTGACGACGGATCCTATCAGATCTACGAAGAGGTTGGTCTACTTGAACAGGTGTTTGCTCCACAACTCTTTGGGCAACAATTTCCTCATCCACAACACTTTGTGGTGCCTGTTCATTTTCCATCGAAGCCTTAGTGTTATCTTCATCTTGAATTTCTTCAAGATGAATTTTACTCCCACTAGTTTTTCTAGAAATAAATTCTCTTTCTAGAAAGACAACATTTCTGGCAACAAACACCTTGCCAAGTGTGGGATTGTAAAAGTAATATCCCTTAGTTTCCTTGGGATATCCTACAAAATAACACTTATCTGATTTGGGTCCTAGTTTATCTGAGACTTGACGTCTAACATAAGCTTCACAACCCCAAATCTTTATAAAAGACATTTTGGGACTCTTCCCAGTCCATAACGTATATGGTGTCTTTTTTTACGGCTTTTGATGGGATGCGATTAAGTGTGAAAGCTGCTGTCTCTAGAGCTAAACCCCAAAAGGAAGTAGGTAGATCAGTCTGGCTCGTCATTGATCGTATCATATCTAATAGAGTACGATTTCTCCTCTCAGATACACCATTCCATTGTGGTGTTCCAGGTGGAGTGAGTTAGGATATTATCCCACACTCAGCCAGGTGATCACGAAACTCTTGACTAAGGTATTCACCACCTCGATCTGATCGAAGTAGCTTAATACGCTTACCAAGTTGGTTTTATACTTCATTCTTGAATTCTTTGAACTTTTCAAAGGATTCTGACTTATGTCTCATCAAATATAAGTAGCCAAATCTACTCATATCATCAGTAAAAGTAATAAAGTACTTATAGCCTCCTCTGGCTTCGACATTGAAAGGGCCACATACATCAGTATGTATGAGTCCTAACAAGTCCGTCGCTCTCTCGCCATGTCCACTAAATGGAGTTTTAGTCATCTTTCCTAAAAGACAAGATTCGCATACCTCATATGATTCAAAATCAAATGAGTCCAATAATCCATCTTTATGGAGTTGGGATATGCGTTTTTCATTTATGTGACCTAGGCGACAGTGCCAGAGATATGTTTAGTTCAAATTATTCGATTTGAACCGTTTGGTATTTACGTTATAAATTGGGTTTTCTAAATCTAGAACATAGAGACCATTCATAAGTGGTGCATTACAATAGAACATTTCATTCAAATAAATGGAACAATATTTGTCCTTTATTATAAAAGAAAAGTTTTTCTTGTCTAAACAAGATACAGAAATTACGTTCTTCGTTAATGCAGGTACATAAAAGCACTCCTCTAGTTCTAAGATAAGCCCAGTGGGCAAAGACAAAGAATACGTTCCTACAACTACAGCAGCAACTTTTGCGTCATTGCCTACTCGTAGGTCCACTTCGCCTTTTGCCATTAGTCTACTATTTCTCAGTCCCTGCACATTAGTACAAATGTGAGATGCACATCCGGTATCTAATACCCATGTAGAAGAAATAGATAGATTAACTTCTATAACATGTATACCTTAGGCAGAAGTCCCACTTCTTTTCTTCTTTACTTCCTCAAGGTAGACTTTGCAGTTCCGCTTCCAGTGTCCAGTCTCACCGCAATGGAAATAGTCCCCTTCCTTAGGTACTTTGCCTTTACCCTTTGAAGTGGATGAATTGGCCTTGCCTTTGGCTTGGGTCTTACCCTTGCCTTTGCGCTTACCTTTGCCCTTCTTGACCATTAGTACGTTACTAACTTTCTTTTTGAGATTCGGTTCGTGATTCTCAACATCTTTGAGAATCTCGAGCAAAGGTTTATCAATTTCATTCATGTTATAATTCATGACGAATTGATTATATACTTAACAACGATTGCGAGATAACATCGTTGTCAATTCTTGGCTCGGTGGAAAACCTAGTCTTTCAAGGTTCTCAGCGTACCCTATCATTTTAAGTGCGTGAGTTCCTAGTGTGTTCCTTCTTGCATCTTGCATGCAAAAGAGCCTTAGACACTTCAAACGCTCGTGCCTAGCTTGTCTTGATATAGTTGTTTCAAATGCTCCAACCATATCATAGGCATCCATGTTCTCATGTTGCTTACAGGCTCGAGTTCATGGTGGCAAGCATAAGACATGACACATCTAATCGTCATCTTGATGCTTCTTATAAGCATCCTTTTACGCAGTGGCGCAGGCGGGTGTTTCGAGGATAGGCTGCTCTAGGACATCTGATTTACGTTCTTGCTTGAGGATAATCCTCAAGTTCCTATACCGATCTAGAAAGTTAGCTCCATTGAGCTTGTCTTTCTCAGAGACGGATCGCATGAGTTGAGGGTGTGTATGTTAGATGACATGGTGATCTACAACATTAAAATGCAAAATTAAGTATCATACCTAAGTCATTTAATTAGGCCTTTAATTAAATGAGGCTCCCACTAAATTCTCATAGCTTTGATATGAGCTAATCATTTATGTAGGCAAACACATTTTGCTTACATCATTAGCTTCTATTTAGCTATAAATTTATATGGGATAAAGATCCACATCATACTTCGTCTTGCGTTAGCTTTGGCTAATCGCCCAAGGCGTAGTATGATTAGGTACAATCTTTTGCCAATTACATATGTAACTCTTTAATAGCTTTGGTTAAGTTTAGATTAGTTTAGTGCTTATTCCTAAACCGGACTTCAGGTGGTGAGGCACACGAGGCCTTCTTTGATATCAGACAGCGACTACTTTCTAAGACAAAGCTGATGTTCGGAAATCACACAAAACTAATTTTTAAAACTTATGTTCAAAGCTAATATATGCCTCTACTTTCTTAATTAATTAAGAAAAAACTTAATTAAGTCTTAACCAAGTTTGATAACAGGACATCACGATTGTCCACTCGCACTCTTCCAAAATAAAATGCATTGCTTTGCTTTGGCAAACCCAACAACAAATGATCGAGGAAATAGTGAGTACCAAACTTTGGTAGGCATATCGTTTTTGACTTATTAAGAAATAAACTTAAACATGCATCGCATACATATTAGCATACATCACATATAAGCTAAATTAACATGCATCACATACATATTAAACTAAGCGTGTCATGGTTATGGCCCTTATTCTACAATCTTCTCAAGCCAATGAAAAGATTGATTGGTCAACCTAGGGATAGCATCTTCTCCCAAGTGCTTCCTTTTGGTTGTCTTGTGTTGTTGACTTCCTCCTTGTAACGTCATCTTCCAATGGACCCTCTATCTTTATTTTGTATATTACAAAAGGAGAAATACTCGAGTTACATTCGAGTCTAAAGCTAATTTTACAACAAGAATTTTAGAAGAAAGGCACGACACGCAGGCCGTATTAAGAATTACAACACACACATTCACAAACTTTTTGGGACTAGGCCATAACCATGCACCATGTCAATTTTAACTTTTAAAAGACATCGGATATTTTATTATGTTTGAAAAATTGCTAATGCAATTATCAACTCATAATAAAATTTATCCTACTTCTATATCATATATAAAATAGAGAAAACCTATTTTTATACGATCTTTCGCAAGTGGCTCTGATACCACTGTAGGGATTTCTTATGTGCAAAATAGCATATGCGCAACGGAAAAATAGGATCCCTTCTAAGTGATCCTTGTGAAAGAAAACCTCGTACAAAAATAAATTTCTCAAAACCTATCTTATAAGAGAATATTACCTTTGTTGCGTGCCCTTTTAAATCCCGCTTCTCCTTGGGTTTGTTGGATCTTTTAGCACGTTCAAATGTCCGTGCCTCTATATGTATCAACACGAGCAAGCTCTTGTCTCACAAAAGAAACTAGAAGAGCTCTCCTTTACTTCTTGCTAGAGAAGTCCCTAAAGGAGAGGAAGGTAGGGAAAAAGAGAAAGGAAGAAGAAGACCACTCTTCTTGCTACACTCACAAAAGCCACACAACCAAAGCCTCTCACCACCAAGCTCTCTCCAAGCCTCAAACTTCCAACTACTTGGCCGACCACCCCATGGAGTGTTTTATAGGATTGAAAAAACCTTTCACCTCCTATCACATTCAATGCAATCAATTGCATTGAAAAACAATCAAACACTCCTTGTTTGGCCGGCCACATGTGGAGGAAATCCAAAGGTCAAAACCCTTTGTCTTCTTCCACCTCATCAAGCTTAGGTGGCATGCTTATGTGGCATGCTTATGTGGCATTCATGCATGTTGAATTAATCTTATTAATTCAATAAGCTTATATTATCATATTGAATTAATCTCATTAAATCAATAAGGTAACATATTGAATTAATCTTATTAAATCAATTTAGCTTAGGATATCATGATAACATATTTATTTAATCTTATTAAATTAATAAGCTTAGCATATTGAATTAATCTCATTAAATCAATATGCTAAAAATTCTCTTTAAGCTTAAAGTCCAAAAACCATTTTGTACTTAAGCTTATTCCCAAATTATTCTAGTCAAACTAGAATGCACTAATTCTTCTAATCATCATGCTCTTTGTGTGTGACCCTATAGGCTCTCATAACGTTGGCAGTGGATCTAAACACTTTTAGATACACAAGCAATGAGCGACATCTAACAATACATCATTGCTGCCCAAGTTACGAAATAAGTCAAGATCCGACTAACCTTTCCATGACTACTATAATGTATGATCGTGTCCTTCTATCCTTGATATCAGATTGACCAATGAGGCATAGACCGTGTCATCCTCGATCAATCTATGTGTTTCTTGATCCCTGAGTAAACTAACTCAAACAAATGAGCTCAATATCTCATATTGACTCATTCGAGCATGGTCATGCGTTTTAGTAGTTCTACTCAATCAAGGGGCCCACAGATATCACTCCCGTCATATGGGAGGGATAGATCTCATCTACATCACTCACATCCCTCCACATAATTTGTTATATACCCAGTAATCGCCTTTATGGTCCACCCTGTTACGGGTGACGTTTGACGATACCAAAGTACATAACTCCTTATGTAGGGAACCGTAGTGACTTCAGGTTTGAGGACTATTCATACCAATAGTCACATGAGAAAGTTTATGACACTCATATGACGATCCATGAAACTTTCTCATGGCGGGTCAGTTCAGTATATATTCTCTAATATATACTCATGTGTCAACTTGATATCATATATCCATGACTTGTGAGATCAAGTCATCAATTGACCTACATGCTAGTCTTTATGTATTAATATTGCCCTTGCATATTAATACTTGACTAGGAACATTTAGGAAAGTTTTCTCTACAGCCTCTCATAATCAATTCTGCCAATTGATGTGCTGTAGATAAGAATCTACTTTTCTAGGGCATTATTATATTTAATTTAGCTGGCACAAGCAAGACATAAATATAATAACCAATCCTTTGCCTTTATAGAATATGATACAAATTGTTCCCTATCCAACCATCACATGATTGGTTCTAGGGCTATAACTAACAGATGTATCAAGATATGAAAGGGAAATTCTGGTGGCTTGGTATGAAGAGGGACGTGGCTAAGTATGTTAGCACTTGTCTGACATGTCAGAGAGTGAAAGCCGAACACCAGAGGCCAGGAGGAGTTCTACAGCCTATCCAGATTCCAGAATGGAAGTGGGAGGAACTAGCCATGGATTTCATAGTAGGACTACCCAAAACAACCAATGGCTACGATTCTATTTGGGTAGTTGTCGATAGATTGACAAAGTCTGCTCACTTCACACCTATCAGAATATCATACTCCATGGAGCAGTTAGCCCAGTTATATGTCAAGGAAGTGATTAGACTGCATGGAGTACCTAAGACCATTATCTCAGATAGAGACAGTCGCTTCACTTCACACTTCTGGGAGTGTGTTCAGAAAGTCTGGCACTAAGCTACGATTCAGCATTGCATTTCATCCTCAGACAAATGGGTAAATAGAAAGAGTGAATTAGATTTTGGAGGACATGCTCAGAGCTTGTGCCTTAGATTTTAGAGGAATGTGGTGCAAATATTTGTGTTTGGCAGAGTTTGCCTATAATAATAGTTATCAAACCACAATTGGAATGACACCTTATGAAGCCTTGTATGGAAGGAGATGTAGATCAGCTATCTGTTGGTATGAGGGTGGCGAGAAGAAAGAAATGAGACTCAAGACTGATTTTATAGATGACGCCACCAAAGCTATAAAGAACATACGCCAAAGGATAGAGATTGCCTAAAGTCGGCAGAAGAGTTATGCCGATGTTCGACGCAGACCCCTAGAGTTTCAAGTCGGAGATTCAGTGTTCATTAAGGTAGCTCCTATGAAAGGGGTAATGAGATTTGGGAAGAAAGGCAAGTTAAGTCCCAAATATGTAGGCCCCTACCTGATCACCAAGAGAGTTGGTAAGGTAGCTTATGAGCTAGAGCTACCACAGGAAATGTCAGCTATCCATAATGTATTTCATGTTTCAATGCTTAAGAAGCACGTCCCAGACACCAACCAAGTGATCGAGCCACAGACGGTACAGATTCAGTCAGATCTAAGTTATGAAACTTGACCTATTCAGATAATAGATCGAGCAGTCAGGAAACTAAGAAATAAATAAATATCGTTAGTAAAAGTCTTATGGCAAAGTCAAAGGTTTGAAGAAGCAACCTGGAAATGTGAGGATGACATGAAGCAAAAGTATCCCGAGCTATTCTAAGTTTCGAGGACGAAACTTTTATAAGGTATAAGGGATTGTAACAGCCCAAATTTTTAGTTCCTATACTTTTATTTATTTATTTAGAAAAAAAATAGAAATAAGAATAGGAAGAAAAAAAAAAGAAAAAAAAATCGAATAAATGGTTCGTTAGCCGAGGCTCGAACCATGAACCGTTGGTTTCGAGGAATAGGCTTCCTACCACTAAGTCATAAGATTACCAATGAGTAGGATATAACAGAATATATTTATAGACGGAAAAAAGAGAGAAATTAATTAATTTGACTAAGCATTTAAAGGGGTAATTAAATTAGAAAAACCCCTAATATATATATATATATATATATATATATATATATATATATATTTCTTTTATTTTTTTCTCTCTCTCCCTCTTCTCTCCCAACGCCGCCAACGCCCCCCTCTCTCCAACGATGATGCCTCACCCCTCTCTCTCTCTCTCTCCCATTTTTTCTCCACCCGCCGAATAAAAAAAAAAAGCAGACTTTCTCCACCGAGGAAAATAAGAGAGGAAGAAAAAAAAAGAGCATCTATAATTTCTCCACCGTAGAATAATTTAAGAGGAGATTTTTAAGAGGGATCTCTTTAAGGACTTGGTAGAAGATCACGCTAAAGCAAAGGAATACGTAGGAGGTCTTCTCTTTACAAAATCTAACGGTATAAATTGGAAAAAAAGTGTAGGAAGTAAGTATTTCTCACCTGCAGTATAAGTAGTTATCGTATATCATTGATATGTATTTATGTGCATGTTATTTCCAGTTATGCATGATATTTTCAGTTACGTGATTTTACCGTTATGTTATGGGTAATTCAGCATCATGTTTAGATCCATGATAAGAATGTGATTTATGATTATGCATGTTGTAGATGAGTTGTAGTTTACAATTATATGCATGATGTAGAGTAAGATGTAAAAATATTTCCTTTATAAAGAAAAATTTAAAGATGCTCCCCGTTTGAATTGGGGATTAAGAGCACAACGATCTTCAGTAATGCTCCCCATTTCAATTTTGGGGGTCAAGAGCATAATGATCTTTATCGTGCCCCCCATTCGTAGTTTAGGGGATTAAGAGCATTTTTTTTAGTATATATAAGAATATAAGTATAAAGGAAGTATTTTACTTTTGACAGGGCATGTACTGGGCATCAGTTTCGCCCACGGGCCAAGACCCTCAGTCTCAGTTACCCTAGTAGGTTCGGTGGTTGGCCACCTCGGCCTATTAGGAAAGCGCGCATTGGTATTATGTCGGGCTCATATCCAAGATGATTATTAATTTGAAGTATCAGTATAAGTATAAGTAAAAGTTTTCAAAGTTAATCATTCCAGTTCAGATACACTGTTTACAAGTTTTAAAATACTTAAGAGCATGATTTATACAAGAGACATGTAATCAGAGTTATGATTTCCAGTTATGTTTGCATATGTATCAATGTATCTAGGGCAAGAGAACTAGTTGTATGATTTCATATAGTGCATGTTTTTGTGAGCATAGAAAGTACTTACTAAGCGTTATTGCTTATAGTTTGCATTTCCTTATACTACAGATAAAGGTAAAGAAAAGTTTCAGTGAGGTGGCGTGGCGGACGAAGTACTTGGAGTGTGTGGCGACGGAACAGTGGAAGTAAAAGATCCTAAGTGCAGATGTCTAAACCAGATTTTTAGTTTCTAATTATTTTCTTTTGATATTGTTGAAGTTTAACTGGATTACTTATGATTGAGACCAAAGAATGCTAGAGTCATATTGGGTTAGTCTTAATACTTGCATGTTAGGTGAAGATCTTGAAATGGTTATTGTTTAAGTGATGTCAAGGTCCTTATGATTATTTTAGTTGTTAGCATATTGCGTTAGTATATTGCATGAATTAAAGATAGAGACAGTAAAGTAGTGACATCTCCCCTAGTAGAGAGTGGAAAGACTATGGGGGTGTTACACTTGAACAAGTTTTTCAATAGCTTTGGTTAATTTTAGATTTGGCTTGGCTCGACTTGGTTATCTTATCAAACAAGGTTAAATGTTGTAAAGTTTGGCTTGTCTTGACTCGTTTACAGCCCTAGCCTTAGCCCCTTTCAAACTGAGGCTCATCCCCAATCAAGTCAGATGGGGTCAAAATAGATGCAATCCCCCAACTCTATAGTCATCTCTCCATTTTGGCATATAGTTTGTTTAATCATAATTGATTGCTCTTCATTTCCATCATTAATTACTAGACTATAAGAAAAATGGAAAATAGCGACGAATTCATAATCCATCGCTAAAACGAGGACTTAATGATGAATTTCTTGATCGTCATAAATAATATCACATTTGCGATGAAATAGTAATATTTTGTCGCAAATATAAAATATATTAGAGACGAATTAAAAATGTTCATCGCTAGCCTATATTTGGAATGAGTATTAGCGACGAAATTTATATTTCGTCGCTAATATATTTAAGTTTAGCGACGATATTTATCAATTCGTCACTAATACTAATAGTCAACTGATATATATCACCAATCGACTGATACTTTGCGATGAAATAAATAAATTTTCATCGTAAACTATTCAGTCGATTGACCAGTCAAATAACCTAGATTCTTTGGCCGGTCAAATTATCGACAGTCAACTAGTGTATACCACTAGTCGACTGATGTGCCTATTTTTGCGACGATATGTATTGTTCGTCGCCAATATGTCATATATTAGTGACGAAAATTTAAAATTTTCATCGCTAAGATAATAAATATTAGCTATGAAATATTTTTTTCATCACTAATATTCGCGTAAAAACCCCCCGCCACACGACCCTTCCTTCCTCTCTTCCGTCGATTCTCCTACTCTCCGGTGATTCTCTATGCTACTCTTCCTTCCTCTCTTCTGTCTCCATCTCGTGGTCCGGCTTCTCTCCTCGTCGGCCCAGTGCGCTAGCTTCCACACGCGACTTCTCTTTCGTGCGCACTAGATCTCGGTTATCCGGCTCCGGCGGCAACTCCGACCTCCTATTGGCCTCTTTCTCCAACTCCGATCTCCAGCTCCGGCTTCTTCTCGACGCCGTCTTAAGCTCAACCTACTTAGGTTTTTTTGGATTCTTTCTTCAAGATTTTAAAATAAAATTAAAGATATTTTTTGTATTGTTGTTATGATTAGATGATAAATTTAGGGTTTTGTTAGGGTTTAAGGTTATTGTAGATTATATATACGGTTGTTAGGGTTTTGTTAGGGATTAGATGATGAATTTAGAATTTTTTATCATTTATATTTGGACCTATTCATGGTAATCAAGCAGTAATTTATTGCTTAGATGATAAATTTGAAGATATGTTGTCAATTAGATAATGATTTTAAGATTATTTTACGATTAGAGGATAAGTCTAGGGTTTTCTTACTTCTAGATTATAATGTTTGATGATAAACATATGGTTATAATGTAAATTGTAGGTTATGTTGTGTGATATTTAAATTATAAATTTTTTGATTATTTTGTATGTGATAAATAAATTTAAGTTGCTAAATTGCTTTTATTGAAAAGTAACATCAAAATTATTTTATATATGTTTAACTAAGGTTTAAAAATATGGATAAAAGTTGGATAACGATTCAAAATCGGATTAGTCCTGAATATATAAATGGATTGAATCAGTTTATAAATATGACAGAGAATTACATGATTAGTCTAAATTTATCGAAAATTCGTTGTTCATGTCGACGGTGTGGCAATTTGTTTCAATATGAATTGGATTATGTGTGAGGACATCTTTCTAGGTGGGGATTCGATAGATTATATAAAGTTGGGAACTTTCATGGAGAACCTTCTACATCATCCAGTAATATAAATATTGTCAATGAAGATGGAAATGATTTTAATGTTGAAGTAGATGATTTCGAAGACGATTTTGAAGACATATTTACTGATTTACAAAATGCAGAAAATATAAACAGCAATGAGCCTCAATCAGATGATATCAATGAAAATACAAGTGCAAATGATTGTAGACAAAGTTATACTTCAATGTTGGAAGAAGCACAAAGTGAACTGTGTTGGTGCAATCGGCCCAGGTCACGATTGACCATACTCGAGTTTGAGTCGAGTGATGTTTTGATGTTTGACATAGGATGTTTGACAAAGTGGTTTGACATTGATGTTTGACATTGATGTCGGTTAATATGTTAGGGAGATTGTTGGAGCAATCGACCCAGGTTATAATTGACCAGACTCGAGTTTGACTAGAGGGAGATCTTGATGGTTGACTAGGGTTGACCATGTGATTAAGGGAAAGTCCAAGCATGGGTCTTGGCAAGGTAAAGTCCGAGTCATGGGTACTTGGCATGGAAAGTCCAAGTGGGACACTTGGCATTTGGGAAAGTCCAAGTCTTGAGTACTTGGCACAAGGAAAAGTCCAAGCATGGGTCTTGGCATGGAAAGTCCAACATGGGTTGGCAAGGGAAAGTCCAAGCTTGAGTCTTGGCATTTGAGAAGTCCAAGGGGATGGATATTGGTGGCGTAAAGTCCAAGCGGAGTCTTGGCGGCGTAAGTCCAATGTGCCTTGGCGGTGTAGACACCATTAGCATGACATAACCGAGGGAAGCACCTGGAGGCTAGCACGATGGATGAACAAGTCATGGATGACTTGGAGGGATCCGAGAGGCGTGAGGCTGATGGAGGTGGCTAGAAGGCTTAGGTCTAGGCTAAGGGTGGTCTAGCAAGTATGGGGGGCACCATACTTGGGTTAAAACCTCATGTTTGAGGTTGGCAGTCGACTGACAATATGGCCGGTTCGATTGCCATGAGTCGACTTGAGTTCGACTGCCATCTTAGAGCTGAAATTGCTGATACGACGCTCATTGGCGGTCGATGTCGCTCGTGATCGTCATTGTCGAAATCGGCCGATCGCTAGTTACATGTCGAGCACAGAACGCTCCGTAGCCGACTGGCCAGTCGACTACGGGCACTGGCAGTCGACTGCCAAGAGTCCCGTTGGAACTTGTCCGACGTGGATTGAGCCGTTGTCTCACGACAACAGTGGCATCAGTCGACTGGGGACTTATGGCAGTCGACTGATAGGCGGAAATCCAGCCCGATGCAGGTCAAAAAGAGGAGCTTGTGGAGGATTTCATCATCAGTTCTTGGGGAGCTTTCTTGAGGCGATTTTGAAGGTGATTTGCAGGTGCATTTCAGGGCCCTTCAACCTCATCCAAGCAACCAACAAGCAAAGCGCTCAAACCCTAGTTTTGTAAAGTGTTCTTTACATTTCCTTTGTATTTTCTTGTATTTCTTTCGTTTATTATTGTAAACATTTGTACGAGGTTTCTCCGCCTCCGACTTGTTGTCGAGAAGGAGTTTATTGATTAGTGATTGCATTGGCGTCGCTAGAGCTCGTTAGAGCTCGATCCGTGGAGTAGGAACCGTTTCGGTTCCGAACCACGTTATATGATCGTGTTGTGATTGTGTGTCTTGTTATATTTATCTGTTATTACCATTCCGCTGTGCTAACAAGATTGTAGATGATCAAACGCGAAAGAATTCCATCTACGAACGGTCAAACGCTATTCACCCCCCCCTCTAGCGGCGCCCAATTCCCAACAAGTGGTATCAGAGCCCGAGGATCTTCTACGGACTAACCGCCGGGAGCTAAGACAAAGAGGCTAGAGGGTGAAGATAGAAGAATCATTGGGATGGGACATCAACACTCCAATTCCCTATTCCTTCTATGGACGAGAAGGTTTCAATTCTTGGAAGGCGAGAATTGAAGATTTTTTGATGATGAGAGACCTTGAGGAGTGGTCCGCGTTGATGGAAGGATTTGAATATCCTAAGGGACCAAAGGGAGGGTTTCTCAAGAAGAAGAAGTGGAGTGAGGAGCAACTCCAACAATTTGAGAAAAACAAGAAGGTAATCAAATTCATTTTTGATTTAATTCCTAATGACCTCTTGTGTAGTCTAGGTGACTATGTGGATGCCAAGGAGCTATGGAGCGATTTGGCCAAGCTCCATGAAAACCCTCAACTGGTCCAAGAAGAAGAAGAAGATGTAGAATGCTCATCGGTTCAATCGGAAGAGGTCGAAGAAGCAAGCTCCTCTTCACAAGCAAGTGAGGATTCGGAAGTTGAAGAAGAGTCAATATCCGGGGCAAGAGGAGAGTGTGAAGAATTAGAGGTTGAGAGGCCATCAATCTCCAAGGAGGTGGAGGAAGTGGAAGAAGCATCCACCTCAGGGATTGAGGGGGAGGAGATAACTTCCACACCGGAACATCAAGAAGAAGCTTCGACATCCGGTCAAGATGAAGAAGCCCAAAGTCCAATTCCGGTCTCCATTAACCTAGGTAACTCAAACATATGTGTTAATAATAAAATGCATATAATATGTTTTGAGTGTAGAGAAGCCGGGCACTACAAGAGCAAGTGCCCAAAGAAGGTTAGGAAAGCTCCACCGGCACCAAAAGTCAAGGATGCCGATGCCCCAAGTCAAAAGAGCAAGGAGCATATCATATGCTTCAAGTGCAACTCAAAGGGGCATTACCGGAGTCAATGTCCTAGGAGGAGCAAAAAGACCCAAGAAGGAGCTATACATGTAGGGGGAGCCTCCGAGGCAAACCCTAAGGTATATTTCAATAATGCACCTTCTAGATTTAATAGTCAAAAGCATGCTAGGAATTTTAATTCCCTTGCAATTCATAAAGAGCATGCTAGAAGTAAGGAATTTTGCTTAGGTGCTAAAAATATTTACCTTAGGAGTAAGGAGAAATTTGGGACTAATGTCCCTAAAAATATTTTACCTAAGGAATCAATTAGGAAAATAGGAGAACATCTAGATCTAAATCCTAAATGGACTAGGCATATGCCTAGAAAGTCTCATGCCCATGGTTTAAATCAAAATTCTAAAATTGAGAAATTAGAATTAGAGAATCAAGTCTTGAGGTCAAGGCTTGAAAAACTTGAAAAGACCCTAAATAAGATACAAAATCAATTTAAAGGGTCTAGTGGTCAAAATCAAGGGTCCAAAAGTCAAAGTCAACACCTAGGACCTAAGAGTCAAAAGTCAACAAAGGGCAAGCAAAGTTTGAGTCACAAACCTAAGCCTAAAGTGGCTTATCATAGTGTCCCATTTGACTATGGAACACAAACTAGGTCTAGGAAGACCAAGGTCAATAGGGAAGTCATCCCTAAGGTTGACCAAAGGTTGTGCCTAGTGGCTAGGGTTTCTAGGAAACCTAGGGTGGCCACTGAGAAGGTTGTAAGGGAAGTTACCCCTAGAGTCAACCTAGGTAAGACCCAAATGACCAAGGCTAATAAGCCTAGGAGGGTCATTAGGAAGGTATCTAGGGAGGTTATCCCTAAGGAATACCTAATTAACCCTAGGAGCTCAAATCGGTTTTGGATTCCTAAGAGCGTGATTGATTCACGCTAGATGGGTTTAGGGTGTGTCAACCTTGATTGGATGGGTAGTTAACTCAACCATAGTAAAGGTGGCACTTTAGGATATTTTCAAGGTTATGGTTACCTTGGAAATAGATTTGAATTAATATCCTAAAAGATTTTAGGATGTGCCAATGCATTTTTAAAATTAAGAAAAATCAATTAAATTGGCACAATTTAGGTTTAGAGGTTAGTGTGTCATTTTGAGTTTTTGGCACACTAGGGAGATTAATGATAATATGACAAAATATATCTAATTATATCAAATGGCAATTAATATTAAAATTTAGGTATTACTATACCTATATATTTTATATGTCATGTTTTATTTGTCATATAACATGCCATGACATCATGTTTATTTTAATCATTTTATATGTCATGTTCATGTTTAGGATTAAGGTTTCAAATGTCATGTGTTTTTAGATTTCATCTTATGCCATGACATTATGATTATGAGCATATGCTTATTTATATCATTTCTAATGCCATAATCATGCATGCATTTAAGACAATTTGGTTGAAATTGATTTAAGGACTATGGCACGACTTGAAGTCCCATTTATAAGGGAATCAAGTAGGGTTGCCTTAGAGAATGCATGAAACCTTAGATTAGGATGAACAAAACCCACATCTCACATTAAATTGACATGTATGTGTATTTTATACACCCTAGATACATGTGAGATGCTAGGATATGAGTTAAGTTCAAGGTGCATAAGTTTTGCATCTAAATGAACTCAAACTCATCTTATATGATTAGTGGATCATTGGGAGAGCATATGTACAAGTCATGTACATAGAGCCCAAGGAATATGATCCAAAATAAGGTTTTGAAAACATTTTAAAATGATTTTGAAAAACCTTGGTGAAGTCTATCTTTTGATAGCAATCACCATTGATAGAGTTGATACAAAATAGGGCCAAAACATTGAAAATTTGAATGGTTTTGAGTTTTGTATCAAACTCACTATTTTATGGGTAAAATAATTTTCAAATATTTTTCACCCATTGTATTGACTATAAGTAATATACGTATCAAGTTTCATAATTTTTCAAAATACGTAGAATTACTTATGACTTTTCAAAACTCGATTCTGATAGCTGAAATTCAAAAATTTCTATCGATCAATCCCTTTGTGGCGATCATTTGATTCTGATAGTCATTTTGGGTTAACAAGTTTTGTTTAGCCCATTTTCAGCCATGGTAAAGGTCCCTAACCACTTCTAACCCTAGGATATGCTTTGGGAAGCATTATAAAGGGTAAAAATCCATTGGATATGGATTAGGAGAAGTGTTAGGTCAAAGTATCAAATTTAGGGTATGGAAAGTTCAAGTTTGAACTTCGAACCTTAATTTTGATGGTTTAGAGTTTCTATTGGCTTAGGGACTTCCCAAGGACATTGTTGGTGCAATGGTCAAGGGGGAGCAAGCCTTTAGGGGGAGTTATCCATCTTGGGATGATGGATGTGTTTCTCCTCTTGAAGGGGGAGAAGTTATTGGGAGAGTATCATCAATTGGGAAAATTGATGGGATTTTGAGAGACCCAATTTGGAAATTGGGAGAGAGTAAAGGATTGCCTCTCTTGAGTGATATGAGACTTATCACTAGGAAGATGGTAGGCATCCTAGGTATTTTTGGATCAAGGGGGAGATTGTAAGATCTCATTGGGACATGAGACATTGACCTCCTTGGAGAGATAACCTTTTTGATGTATGTCAAAAAGGGGGAGAAGATTAAATTACCAATTTGGATAATTGGTAAGGGAATTTGAGTTAGGGGCCTAACTCAAGGTTTGTTTTTTGTCAAACATCAAAAAGGGGGAGATTGTTGGTGCAATCGGCCCAGGTCATGATTGACCATACTCGAGTTTGAGTCGAGTGATGTTTTGATGTTTGACATAGGATGTTTGACAAAGTGGTTTGACATTGATGTCGGTTAATATGTTAGGGAGATTGTTGGAGCAATCGACCTAGGTTATAATTGACCAGACTCGAGTTTGACTCGAGGGAGATCTTGATGGTTGACTAGGGTTGACCATGTGATTAAGGGAAAGTCCAAGCATGGGTCTTGGCAAGGTAAAGTCCGAGTCATGGTACTTGGCATGGAAAGTCCAAGTGGGACACTTGGCATTTGGGAAAGTCCAAGTTTTGAGTACTTGGCACAAGGAAAAGTCCAAGCATGGGTCTTGGCATGGAAAGTCCAACATGGGTTGGCAAGGGAAAGTCCAAGCTTGAGTCTTGGCATTTGAGAAGTCCAAGGGGATGAATATTGGTGGCGTAAAGTCCAAGCGGAGTCTTGGCGGCGTAAGTCCAATGTGCCTTGGCGGTGTAGACACCATTAGCATGACATAGCCGAGGGAAGCACCTGGAGGCTAGCGCGATGGATGAACAAGTCATGGATGACTTGGAGGGATCCGAGAGGCGTGAGGCTGATAGAGGTGGCTAGAAGGCTTAGGTCTAGGCTAAGGGTGGTCTAGCAAGTATGGGGGGCACCATACTTGGGTTAAAACCTCATGTTTGAGGTTGACAGTCGACTGGCAATATGGCCGGTTTGACTGCCATGAGTCGACTTGAGTTCGACTGCCATCTTAGAGCTGAAATTGCTCGGCGATCATTGCTCATTGGAGGCGATCGGGATGTCGATGGCGATCATTGTCAGTCGTGATCGCGCTAGTTCTATGTCGAGCATAGAACACTCCGTAGCCGGCGATCGACTACGAACGCTGTCGATCGGCGCCAATCTTGGCGATCGATTGCCAGAGTCCCGTTGGAACTTGTCCGTGGATTGAGCCGTTGTCTCACGACAACGGTGGCATCGATCGGGAGGACTTATGGCGGTCGGTGATGGCGGAAATCCGGCCGATCTGTCAAAAAGAGGAGCTCGTGGAGGATTTCATCATCAGTTCTTGGGGAGCTTTCTTGAGGCGATTTTGAAGGTGATTTGCAGGTGCATTTCAGGGCCCTTCAACCTCATCCAAGCAACCAACAAGCAAAGCGCTCAAACCCTAGTTTTGTAAAGTGTTCTTTACATTTCCTTTGTATTTGCTTGTATTTCTTTCATTTATTATTGTAAACATTTGTACGAGGTTTCTCCGCCTCCGACTTGTTGTCGAGAAGGAGTTTATTGATTAGTGATTGCATTGGCGTCGCTAGAGCTCGTTAGAGCTCGATCCGTGGAGTAGGAACTGTTTCGGTTCCGAACCACGTTATATGATCGTGTTGTGATTGTGTGTCTTGTTATATTTATTTGTTATTACCATTCCGCTGTGCTAACAAGATTGTAAACGATCAAACGCGAAAGAATTCCATCTACAAACGGTCAAACGCTATTCACCCCCCCTCTAGCGGCGCCCAATTCCCAACAAACTATATCTCAATTGTACTAATTTTTTGGTTTTTAATTTTGTGGTAAAGCTAATGCATATGAAGGTGTTAAATGGATGGAGCAATAAATCTTTTGATATGTTACTTTAGTTATTGCAAGAGGTATTTCCTAAACCGAATGCAATTCTAAACTCTTATTATGAAGCAAAAAAATTATTAAAAGAGTTAAGATTGACATATGAGAAGATACATGTATGTAAAAATGATCGTATATTATTTTGGGATGAGCACGAGAATAAGGATGCATGTCTAGTGTATAAGGAACCCAAATACAAATATGAAGGAATGAATAAGAAAAAGAATCCTCAAAAAATTCTTCAATATTTTCCTATGAAACCGAGACTTAAGCGGTTGTTTATTTTGAACCATACGACCAAAGAGATGAGATGACATAAAGAAAAATGAGTTAAAACAGATAGTGTATTAAGACACTCAGTTGATAGTGAATCATGGAAAGAAATTGACAATGCACATGAAATATTTGCAGGTGATCCACGAAATATTCGTTTAGGATTGGCTACTGATGGGTTTAATCCATTTGGAAACATGTCAAATGCTTATAGTATGTGGCATGTTATACTTGTAAATTATAATTTGCCACCATAGAAAATGATGAAGCCACCATATATGATTATGTCTCTTTTAATTCCGAGGCCTAAATCACATGACAAAGAGATAGATGTATACCTACGACCTTTGATAAACGAACTGAAGGAGCTATGTGATGACGGGGTGGAAGCATATGATGCATCGACTAAACAAGTATTTCAATTACATATTGTTATGATGTGGATCATTTATGACTTTCTAGCATATGGAATAGTTTCTGGATGGAGCACAAAAGGCTATAAGACATGTTCAATTTGTCTGAATGAAACCAAATCTCAAGGATTAAAGAGTAAAATATACTACACATGTCACCGTCGATTCTTGAATGTGCAACACCCATGGCGCAGAAATAAAGATTTCAATGGAAAGGTTGAAAAAGAAGGACCATCACGAATAATGAATGAATATGAGATTTTATCGCAGTTAAACGTGTTACCTCAAGTAACATTCAGTAAGAATGCTTCACTCAGTAAAAAACGACAACGATCTTTGGATGATACAAATTGGATAAAGAAGTCTATATTTTTTGAGTTACCATATTTGTCAGACTTAAAGTTGAGACACAATTTAGATATGATGCATATTGAAAAGAATATCTATGATGCTTTAATTAGTACATTATTAAATATAGACGGAAAGTCAAAGGACACTCTCAAAGCAAGATTAGACTTGCAAGATATGGAGATAAGGAGTGAATTGCATTTACAACCAGTAGGAGACAAATTCAGGAAACTGTATGCAAGTTACACATTGATATTAGAAGAAAGGCGTGAATTTTATCAATTTTTGAAATTTGTGAAGTTTTCATATGGTTATACTGCTAATATATCTAGAAATGTGAATGAAAATGAAGGAAAGATATATGAACTAAAATCACATGATTGTCATGTATTGTTGCAAAGAATACTTCTAGTTGTTGTAAGTAAATTTTTTCCAACAGACATATATAACACATTAATTGAATTATATGATTTCTTTAAAAAGATCACTGTAAGATCTTTACACAGCGAAAATATGTAAAATGGAGAAACAAATAGTCTTAATATTGTGTAAGATGGAACATATATTTTCTCCGACATTTTTTGATATTATGGTTCATTTGACAGTTCATTTACC
Source organism: Wurfbainia villosa (assembly GCA_025175895.1). Classification (NCBI taxonomy): domain Eukaryota; kingdom Viridiplantae; phylum Streptophyta; class Magnoliopsida; order Zingiberales; family Zingiberaceae; genus Wurfbainia; species Wurfbainia villosa. Next base: position 5,681,874 of record CM045992.1, read on the forward strand.
TCGTGAAGTTATGTTAGCTATCCCAGTTTCGTCACGATGGATGTATCCCTTTGAGTGATATTTAGGAAGACTAAAAAAATATGTTCGTAATAAAGCATGACTTGAAGAATCTATTACAGAGGGGTATATTGTAAATGAGGCCTTGACTTTCAGTTCGTTATATATGAGTCAGATTGAGAAAATCTTTTCTAGGCCGGAACGGAATAAAGATATTCGACCATAAATATGCAAATTAAGTATTTTCTCACAGGAAACAAGAGTCTTTGGAAACCAACAAAGTCTGAAATTGTCATTGTCGTTGTTTAAGAAAGCACATTGGTACATTCTAAACAATTGTAAAGAAGTCGATCGATATCGAAAGTAAGTTTTTACATTAAGTTATTACTTTAATTCTATTTCATTCATAGATTTTAAATTGATTAAGTTTTTATATAGTGAGCATCTACAACTTATGTCCTAAAAGATTCATGCTGATCAAGTTATGCAATATCACGAGCGAGATTTTCCACTGTGGTTTAGGGATAAAAGTATAACGCTAAAATTGTTTACAAATTCAGAGATCACAGATGAGTTATATTATTTAGCAATGGGACCTGATGCTGAAGTTCAACTGTATGATGCATGCATTGTAAATGGGATTCGATATCATACGAGGTCCCGTTATTCACGCAGAACTACTCAGAATAGTGGGGTCAGCGTATCATCCTCTGATGATGGGGATAATTTGGAATTTTTTTTAGTGTGTTGAAGGATGTGTTTCAAATATTTTACTCTTTTAGGTATAAATTCTAATTATTTTGGTGCGAATGGTTCCAATGTAATACCAAAAAAAAATCATTGGTGGAAGAATATGATCTCTTGTGTATTGACACTTCTAAAATATGGTACGATGATAACCCATTAATTTTAGAAAACTAAGCAAATCGAGTATATTATTTGAATGATACCAAACGTGGAGGTTATTGGAAGGTCATGCAAAGGGTTCACCACTGAGAAATATACGAAGTAACTAAAGTTGATGAAGTATCTGAAGATTTTGAGGTTGGTAATATCTTGAATATAGAGTCAAACCAAGAGATTTCATCCAATGATTCAACTTCAGTAATCGGTGAAGACTTAGGATAACTCAACTATGTCGATTAGATGTTGAGCATCAACAAATAAATATGGCAAATGCACAAGTGGATCTGGATATGGGCGCTCAAAGTAGTCGTATTGATAAGGGTGAAGATAATGAAATTGACAGTCAGACGGATGATTATTTATCCTTTTCAAATGATGATAGCGATTAGATATATTTACATGGTATTTATATTATCCTTCATTTATAATTCATGTATTTAATATAATCTTTCATTATATGTCGATCTGTATATAATGCTTATGTCATAGCTATGTCGCCTAAGAGAATTGAGCGTCTCTCAGTTGTGCATACACCTAACGATGACAGTGCTCTTGCTCCTACTGGTTAGTTATGTGGTTGTAAATATGTTTATTTTGTTTTCTATTTATTTAACTTATTAATTATTAACATTTTTTTATTTATAGTTCGTCCGACACGTAGAGAGACACGAGGCACACACTCCGATTGGCTCCGACAGCAAATCGAGGAACGGGGTAGATTACTCATTACCTTTCGTAAGAGCGATGGTCATCCAATCGGGACAAATGTATCTGCTTTTATGACAGAGTTAGGTCTGTCAATTAAGAAGTTTGCTCCCCTACAAGCTAAAAGCTGGAAGCATATCCCCGCGGACAATAAACAGATGATATATGACTGATTATCAATAAGTACGAGTAATTTGATATTTATATAATTAGACATCATTCGTTAATAAATTTTAATATTGGTATTTTTTCAGGCTACTTTCGATATCAGTTTTGCCGAGGAGACAATGTCGGTAAGAAAGGAGACCGATAGATTAATGAGTGCAAGGTACAAAGACAATCAAAATAAGATACACACTCATTATAAGAGTCTACTGCATCTCCCCCTACTAAATGCTGACATCATATGTTGATCGAGTTTTATGAGACACGGGAAGATTGGAACTATATGTGCGATCTATTTGAATCAAAGAAATTTCAGGTAACTCAATCTATACTAATTATCTGAGTTATATATAAATTAGAATATTTGTTTTACAACTCATGTTTTATGTTTTATCTTAACAAATTTGTATATTGTAGACACGATCGACAACAAATGCTCAAAATCGATCACAACTATCATTTACCCAAGGAGGTGGCTCAAAATCATTTATTCAATACAGTTACGATGATGTAAGTACAAACTTTATAGTTACAGTATATTGTTTGGTATTTTTAATATTAACACATTATAATATTTTTCGGACAGATCAATCTCAGAGAAAAGATCGGATTACTAATTTTAATACAACTTATTGTAGCTTGTCAAAATGGTGGAGTGGGGAGAGAGCAGAGATTGCATACGTTATAATCGATATGATTTAGTAAAGTTATTTTTAAATTTGCATAATTCTTTGTAAACATATTAATAATATATTTGTTATTCTTAGGGTGATATCGTGAGACTGCGAGATGAGCACATTCAATCACAAGAAATCAAAGATGATATCGATTGTCACGCCTCGAGAGCATGCCGTGCCGAAAATCAAACGGACTGCATCTCCCCTGTACGTGGCAATATTTCGGGTTAATACAAGGCCCGTAGGCCCACAATAACAACATAACATATACAGTAAATACAACAACTACTCAAAGCACAACGGAAACATAATACAATAAGCTACACACATGCATACCGGTATGACTAACACATCACAACAACAAAAAACCTCAACAAAATCCGAATCTACAACATAGTACATCAGGAAAACTCCAAATACATAACACCATGTACGGAAATCCCAAAACAAACACGGGAGCCTCGGAGATGAGATGAGATGTCAGCCAGCGATGCTCCAAGCCGTCACGAAGTCTTCTACATTGCACGGGCGAGTAAATACCTGTGGTCCGTTGGTGGTGGTGAAGTAAAACTTCAATGAGTGTAATAGAAAAACATGTATATATGTAATATCACATGTATTTCAACAACATAATCTAGAAGTACAATAGGTATATCGGCGCATGAGTATATAAATACAAGCGCATATCACCGAATCTAACGAATGAACAGCGTAAAATGCGGACATACGATGTGCATTATGCCACTCTGATCCAACCTGAACATATATCCAACATATATATAACAGGAAGAGTAAGATCAACTCACAATATACTCAAGCTATAGGTCAAGGTATCTAATGGTCTGTCCAACACATACCAGTATCCGACACAACCGTATAACATATGCAAGAAGCATGCATGAATATGATGTACAATCAAATGCAACAAGCATAATATAATCAAATACAACATCACAATAAGCATATATATATAGACTGCATATATATCGGCTCACCCTAAAGCTACCACTAAACCAGTGTGGCCTCGGTGGCTCGAGCATGACAACTGTCCCAACTCAACACCAACCACTACTCTCGAGTGGCCGAGTGGGCAGTATGATCGAGTAGCATATAAGCATAAAGAGCAAGCTACACAATGGGGGTCCCTGCTGTTGGCCACTCCGACAGTCACTACCCATGAGTGGTCGAGTGTCACACATGCAAGACTACGACACGCAAATCCAATTACCACCGTCTATAGTGGTAGAGTGCGGCACCACAATGCTCTGCCCTCACACCGGTTACTCCTCCTATGAGTAACCGTGGAGGCAGGATGATTGGTGACACTCTCGACTACAAGGGAGACCTCGTCGCCAGCGTGCATACAAATGACATGAATGCAATGTCTCACATACAGACATCCACCATAAACTCTCTATTCTACAGAGAATCATACTAACTAGATCAATGCACTCTCTATCCTGCAGAGAGTCGTACTCAACTGATCATAATACTCTCTATCCTGTAGAGAGTCATACTAATCTAATCGACGCACTCTCTATTCTGTAGAGAGTCGTACTCAACTGATGGACGTACTCTCTATCCTATAGAGAGTCGTACTCATCTGATTATAACAAGCTAGGACCACCGGTCCGTAGCGACACACTAAATATCATTCCCCTGACCATTTACACAATACATGGTCGGTGGTAACATGCAACCTAAGGGTACTAGAACTAACCCTAGGTTCAAGACATTATCTATCTACGGATGACCTTTTTGCCCAATGTACAATCAGGTTGTCATTCGGACTTTACTATTTGCACTTAACTTAAACAAATTCTAAGTTACTTACATCACCTATATGTATAACTCCTAATCATGGTAAAATAAACATGATAGCATCAATGGAGTTTGTCACGCCCCGAGAGCATGCTGAGCCGAAAATCAAACGGACGACATCTCCCCTGTACGTGGCAACATTTCGGGTTAATACAAGGCTCGTAGGCCCACAATAACAACAATATATATATATGAAATCAAAAACTACACAAGACACAGCGGAAACATACTACAATCTCACAAATGACAACACACATGCATACCGGTATGACTAACACCGACTCAGGACACGGACATTCCCGAGCAAAATGACCTTCTTCACCGCAGAGAAAACATCTGCACTTCTTGTTTTTAATAAGATGCTTGCGTTGCTCGATCCGAGCATGGGACGGATGAGGTTTGCCACGAAAAGTTCGGGATTTACGAACCCCTATTCGTTTATCAGGACGTTTATAATAGCCAGGAATAGGAATATTGCTGCAGAAGGATAAATCTTTCAGAGCTCGTTTGAAAGGAGCATCTTTGCATTCATTTTCCAGATATCTGTAAGCAAATAATATTCGAGGGAAGCAAAATGACCTTCTTCACAGAAGGCATTCTCCAAAAATTTCAAAAAATTATTTCTGAACTTAAGCAGCAAGGCTATATTGGGGATGATCCTCTCAAACACTGGAATAAAAACAAAGTCCTCTGCCATATGGACATTACCAATTCGCGTCTTCATGCGCGGATGAACTACGTTACAACCAAAGGAACAGAATCTTATACCGAAGCCATTCAAGCAGTTGAAAATATTGAACCTCCAGCACTTGGATTTCTCAGACCAAGTGATTTTCAAGGTGTAGCAAGCACCACTGGTGCTCTTATTAAGCAAAATAATTTGCAAATTCAATTGTTAACACAGATAGCTGAGAAAGTAAAAGGCATCCGCAGTGATTTGAAAACTCTCCTGGAGCGACAACAAGCAAGTACCAGAGTTCTTCCTGAAGCAGTATTAACAAAACTCCAAAATTTTCCGAATCCATTTTTATGCTCCGAGAAAGCAGGAAGACGTGGTGGATAGGCCCTGACACTGGCTATCGCAGTATGGTACAAGTTTCGCAACAACAATATGAATGCCACCATATATGGGAGATCAATGAAGATATTAATAGCCAACATGAAGGATGCAAATGTTGTAAACAACCAACTCAACGGCGACATCGGCGTCATTGCCCTTTATGCAAAATGACTGCCTGTGGCATGTGCAATCTTTATTATTACAACAAAACAACTCCAGTGGCCACAACACCAATCAGGTATGATACTTCCAATTTAGTTTGTGAACAACAAAACTACATTAAGCAATGTGAAGCAGAGATTAAACGCCTGCAAAGTCAACTGGATGATCAAGAACGAGAAAAAGTAGAGTGTAACCAAATACGACTGGATGTTGTTCAAGTGGCCCAAGAAAATCAACAATTGCAAAGAGAATTGCAAAGAGAAAAAGTAGAGAGTCATACCAATCTAATCGACGCACTCTCTATCCTGTAGAGAGTCGTACTCAACTGATGAACATACTCTCTATCCTGTAGAGAGTCGTACTCATCTGATTATAACAAGCTAGGACCACCGGTCCGTAACGATATCCTAAGTATCATTCCTCTGACCATTTACACAATACATGGTTGGTGGTAATATACAACCTATGGGTACTAGAACTAACCCTAGGTTAAAGACATTATCTACCTACGGATGACCTCTTTACCCAATGTACCATCAGGTTGTCATTCGGACTTTACTATTTGCACTTAACTTAAACAGATTCTAAGTTACTTACATCACCTATATGTATAACTCCTAATCATGATAAAATAAACATGATATCAGCAATGGAGTTAATAGCCAACGGTAAAAGATCAAACATACGATAAAAAGAGCAGGGTCAAAATAATATGAACACCTAACATGCTCATATCTATGACTAAATCTGAATGCAATACATCTACCCGGACCAAGTAGGAAATTACCCACCTGCTATGTAGACTATGTCGATAGTCTTCACTTCCATGAACCTATCTTGAATCAAGGTCCTGAATTCAACATCCTGCAAACGAAATATATAAACATAAATAAATGCTAGCATAACCCTAATGCTAGAATAATTCCCTAAATCACATCTTAACCCTTAGATTAGTCAATTCAATCAGGTAGTAGTGTAATCCTTTACACTTCATTTACTAATCATATTTGATCTATGATTACTTCACAAATAATACCACTGTGACATATCACATCGAATCAATAACCTTATCTAAATCTGGCTTACCTTACAATTTCTTCAATCACCCAGCTCATCAATCCTTCTTGATCCACATTTGAAGTATTAAATCTGTAACGATCATAGCAACTTAGAAACCATCCCCAATTCATATCAAATCCAGATCTATCCAAATCCATCTTACCTTGTGTTAATTCAATATCAACGGCTTCAATCAACCCCAGATTACTGAAGTGAAACCACCAACATAACACAACAATGATGCAACCCTAAAATCACCAATCCATTCTCGACCGAGGATGTCACAGCCGTCCTACCTCTTCACCTCACAGTCAATCAACAGAAATTCACACCACATCTGTATCAATTGAACAAAACAACCAACTTAGTAAAAGGAGGAGAAAGAAATCACAGATCTTACCCCTGAACTCACGGTCAACTTGGAAGATGACTGCCCTCTCAATCGGTAACACCACCGGGAAGATCAAATTCGTCTACTGTAATTAGTAACAACAAACCCAGAGATCACTAACTTGCCCTCATCGGTGACCCAAATCAACATAATGGATAACTCACATGCTGGAGCTCACAAGTCGCCGATGGAGGGATCAAGGGTCGCGGTAGAGAAGATCGACAACAAGTTGGCTCGGTGGCAGTGGAAGTCATCCCATGCACCGAAGATATCTTGACGGTTGGAGGAGCTCGCTAATGGCTGACCATCGGTGGTCCTCTGCTCGAGGCGACCTCCGGAGACCAACTGGCGAAGCACTCGACTGTGGCGGCAACGTCGCCAACCCACTCGAGCAAAGAAATCGTACAGGATGGTCGCCGTCACGCCTCTAGCGATCTCCCACCGAATCGGGTGTGGCTGGCGACAAAGGGGACAGTCGGCGCTCAAGTGAAATCGAGAGAGGGACCCCGACGGCGACAAGCCCAGTGCGGAGATCAGCGCCGGTGACAACCGCTCCTCTCGCGGCGGCGATGGAGCGACAGCAGCGGCGATGGAGCGGCAACGGCGTGGCCGGCGCGTGAGGGAGACGGCGACGGCGAGGCGACTGGCTTGTGGGCATCGGCGATCGAGAGGAGCTCGCGACGATAGTGGCAGCGGCGTGGCCAGCGCGCGAGGGAGACGGCGACGGCGAGGAGGCGTCGTCGGGCGATTCGGCGGTCGACAACGAAAGGAAACAGAGGGGTCGCGCGATTGGGGGAAAAAGAAGGAAAATGTCGCGGTGAGGAAAATTCGGCGTAATCCGGAAATAAGGGAAAATGCAAGGAAAATGAATAGGTTTTTAATTAAGCCAATTAATTCTTAACAGATAGTCTAAATAGGCTTTACAAAAGCCTACTTATTTATCCCCATTAAATGTCCATAACACTTCCGTTTAAATCCAGAAAAATTTCTAAAAATTCCTGAAAAATTTCACAAGATATTTTATCAATTACTGAGGAATATTTTTTTTATTTTTTTTTTCGGTATTTTACAGAGTTAATAGCCAACGGTAAAGTATCAAGCATACGATAAATAAGAACGGAGTCAAGGTAACATGATCATATAAGATGATCATGCATCTAAATCTGTATGCATTAAACTACCTGACCAGGGTAGTAATTACTCACATGTTAAATAGCTCGTGTTAATAAAATCTTCACGGTTGCGATCCTGTCTCGTATCCATGTCCTGCACACATCAAGCATTATGATTAAGTGCAAGCATACAACGAATAATCGAATCGAATCTTACATCGACTTCATATCCCGATCAACTAAATTGATCTAGTTATCTAATTAACCTAATCAATCCTCCACATTAATCCCTATTTCACATCCATACCAATTCTAATACTGAATCTTAACCAACAGAAACACTTCTTCCATTAACTTAATCAGAATACCAACTATCAATTTAATAATAGTTAATCAAGCTAACTAAGGTAATGATCCATAGAATTTACCTAGTTTCAAAGCTATGGTAAAAGCTTCTTGATCCAAATTCAAATATCCTCATCCCTGAAATCATAAAATCTTTAAGCTTACATCGGATCTACATATCACAACCATAATATAATTAGATTGATACTCACCTAGCACAGCTTCAATTACAAAGTCCGCTGATCCAAAGACAGAGTAATAGGAGTGATTCGAGCTGTTGGATTAAAGCCAAAAGAAGCCCTCTGAATCCTTATCACTGTAAGACATCACAAACCCATTGTAACTCTATTAAATCTGTTTTCCCTCACCTTTATCGCCTTACCATCACTCAATCCCTCTGATGCAGTTCTATGCCGAGTATGTCCTCCTCGGTCGCCATGGCAGTACCATCTTGCGCCGATGGTTTCACTTGAGCTCCTGAAAACCCCAAATCCACGCAAATGGTGATGTACTTTGGATCGGGAACCATCTCAGAAACACATCGACGATTATCATGTGCAGGGCTAGCGACAGTGCAGAAACACAGATAAAATGATGATAGCGTCGTTGACCTGAGCTCAAAGAAAGGAGAGGTCGGTGAAGCTGCAGCTATGGTAGAAGAAACGACGACTTAACCACAACTAGTCACCGTTGTTGCCGGAGGCGAGCCGAGCTCGCATCGCTCAACCCAAACACGAAATCGAAAGGTTGAAGATGCCGACGTTGTTACTCCTGTCGATGATAGCTGCTGTGATCCAGATGCCACGGTGGTGCCGCACGATCGAGATTAGAGGAAGGAATCAAACTCAAGGGGAAAAAAAATCACCGAGAACAAAAACTCACTGATTCTCCCTCTCGGACTCGAAATCTCCTCGTGAGATGTCGATGATGGCTGGAGGTGCTTGTTGCCGCCGGGATCAAGAGGAATAAGGTATGACCGATGGAGATCGGGCTGAGACGACTAGCGCGGCGAGGAGAACTCGAGAGGGGCGACGATGGATCGGGAAAAAGATGTCGATCAGCTCGCTGCTCCGGTGAAGCTTGATGAAGAGGGAAGAAACAACGGTGATGCGGATGAGAAGGAGACGGCGATGGAACAAAGAGGGGAAGATAAGGAAAAGAATGAGCCGCGACAGAGAATAGGAGAAGTCGCGGTGATCGGGGTATTTCGGCGCAGAAATAAATGACGACGAGGAAAATAGTTGAACGGAAGAACCGGCTCGGGCGTTAAGGAGGCAATGGGTCGGGTTTGAACAAAATCGGGTTCGGGTTTACCCTATAAAACTTAACCCTAATTTCAATTAAACCCATACCATTAAGTCTAGGTTAGATTTAATTAACCCATAAGCTTCAATAGGTTAGGCTCAAATAAATCCCCAACCATGCATCATCAACTTTAATTTATCCCAAACAGACTTTCTCAAAGCCTATTAAATCTTTCCCCACAACTGTTTTAGTAATTTCATTTAAGTCTAGGAACATTTCTAAAAATTCCTGGAAAATTCCATAGGGTATTTTCCTAATTAACAAGTATTATTTTATTATTATTATTTTTTTCGGTATTTTACATCGATGCAGTTTAGATTGTAGATCAAGTTTGTGACCAAATCCTCGGTGTTCGTTTTGGATATATTAGAGGACTTGGAAGTGGGCCAAAATCAATTAGATCCACTTCTTCGGATGTTAGCTCCTCCTCCAGATTAACTAACGCAGCACTGCGTGAAAAACTTGAGTCTACCGAGCAACGATTAGAAGGGACGCAAGAGGAGCTAGCAAATACTCGAGCTCAATTAGCTATCACCCAAGATGAGTCGGCATCAATAAGATCAAGACAAAATATGTTTGAAATAATTCTGAATCGGCTTGCACCTGGAGCTTTACAATCATTGATACATGAGTCATCTTCAGCTCCACCTCCTCCTCCATCTTAGAGTTTGTGAACATTTCTATTTTGACCTAGTGAAATTGTGAACTTGAATGTGTTTGAATTTGAATACTATGAATTTGTGAAATTGGATGTTTTGGACTTTAAATTTGATGTATTTGTAAAATTAGATGTTATGTTAGTTGTTTTTAAATATAATTGTTATTAAATTGTTTGAGTTGTATATTGTTAAGTTAAATTATGTGATTGATATTGTATTACAGGATTTCGAATACAAATTAAATAAATTCTAGAAATCTATATTTTCATGATTAGCAATGATTTTTTTTTTCAATTTCGTCGCTAATCGTCGATACGCGACATCAGGATTTTTAGGGTTAGCGACGAAATATTTAATTTTGTCGCTAACTTTTTTACGTATCAGTCGACTATCCAAATGACGCAGTCGACTACTGTAGGATATTATTGACGAATTTTATAAAAATTTATCATAAATGATTCAACTAAATAGAGACGAAATGAATTCATTTTGTCGTCAACCCATCAGTCGAGTTGTCAGTCAAAGCTCTTCCGATTCTGTGGCTGGCCAAAAAATAGACAGTCGACTGTCGTCTTGCGTCCATCGACTGATATTTAGTGACGAATTTGGTATATTTCATCGCCAATATTACGGATTTTCCTCTTTCCGATATTCTAGATTTAGCGACGAAATATTTATTTTTCGCGACGTTTTTCCTTTCATCGTAATATTACCGACGAAAAATTTATAATTCGTCACTAACTTCTCTTAGCAACAAGCTTATTACGACGAAACTAGCGACGAAATATTATCGTCGTTAATATTATTTAGAGACGAATTTTTTGTATTAGCGACGAAAAAATTTTGTCGCTATTTTTCATTTTTCTTGTAGTGCTAGTAGATTTCAACCCTATTGCCCCTTCACTTTTCATTTTAAAAAATTTTAAAGCATGATTCGTTGGTCAGATTGCAACAAAAGTTTGATACTAAACTTCAAATTAAAGAGACATTCATACCATTTTTTTAAAATAAGCAATTTAACAATATATGAAATGAGAGAGTGTTTGGTGATTCAGATATTCATATTCTTACAAATCCAATTAATTTTGAAGATGAACGACCTTTCTTCCTGATTATCTATTAGATAAATTCAAAAGTATTCATGATAATATACTATATATAGTAGTTGACCTTCACAGCTTCCATCCAATTATAAATAGATCCCAGTTGAAATTAATTTGAATCATGGCATTTTAAAAATCCACCAAACATCATACTACTATATTGTGCTTGGGAGGTGGACGAGCAAGGTCGTCTGAAATAGACATGTTTTATTATGACTCGAAGGTCGATTCATTAGAGAAAATAATAAATTTGATTACTACGTCCCATTCAAATTAATTCTGATCATTAATTAATTGGTAGTCGATATCAATATCTTTTAAGTTTACTTAGATCCAACAATTATAAAAAAAAATCATATAAACACCATAAAAACTTTCATTAAACTAATTAATACTGTTATAAATTAAGACAACATGATTAGATTGAGACAAAGAAATAGTGTATTATTATTATTATTATTGAGCTCAATTATACCACAAAGGTACTTAATAAACACTCTCATTTCGTTCTTTGTGAGGTTAAGTCCAACGAGACACTGAAGAATTTGTATTTTTCTGCATGGTGGACTTATTTTAGGTCATAAGCCCTCTTTTTTTTTTCTTTTTCTTTTTTTTTCTTTCAATAAAAGTATATCTTTGAATATCGGCTAAGTTGGGAACCAAAATCCAATCGAAGAAGAAACTAAATCGACAAAGGTTTGTTCCAGAGAAACCAATTCCGATGAAAACTGAAATCAGATACTAAGTTTTTGAAGTAGTTCTGGCTAAGAGAAGAATTAATTATTCAGTGGGTTAATTAGTTTGGCAAAATCTTCTTCTTATTTGTGTATCTGATCAACCTCTTATTAATGTTTCATTTGTCTCCCTTCAAGCTTTTCTTACCCACAGAGGAAGAGAAGGGTAGGACCTCATTGTTAAGGTGGATGGCAAGTCCATCTCATCCATCTTTTTCTTCTTCCTCTCACATGGACCACGCTAGGAGCTGAGAAGGAGAAGAGCATGCATACAGGGAATGCTGCATTAATTATCCTTGATCGAGATCATACTGAATAACAATTTAATAATCCTGATATAACTAGGTGATTAATGAATTATAATTAAACATCATGAGGTTTAGAATTTTAGTTGTGAAATGGAGTGGAGTGGGTCTGGTGTTTGAAGAACCATTTGCCTGATTTTGTTGTGGTGTCAAAATCTTGAGCTTATCTCGAACTTATGAAAGAAAGTAATTGAATGATTGATGATGATGTTCAATTCTTGTTTCATTTACTTTCCTTTTATGTTTGACCTTTTGGACTTACTTTAATTTTGTTTTGGCTTATTATCATCAATAATGCTTTGTGTGGAATATTATCATAAATAATGTTAGACGAATAATGGAGCTTTTTTTTTTCCTTTCTTTTTGTTTATTTGTGCAGAGTGAGAAGAATAGACTTCACCATTGGTAAAGGCACATTCTTGTGAATTTAGAAAAGGCATATATATAGTGGTTCTTTATATAGTATTGTGTATTTATAATATTCTATAAAGTGTTTATTGAGGTATTTCTTAGATTTATTTAAAGAGTAGTAATTTGAGGGAATATCCAACTATATGCTTTATGCTCTAGTTAAGTGGAGTAGCAAAATTCATTAAGAAAAATGGCAATGTATCTTAGAAGGGACCTAGCTTCACTTCTTTATTTGGTGGAGGGGGTTGAATGAGTATGACTTGAAAATTATTATTATTTTTCTTGTAAATATAAGGCTCAATCACTTGTTAGCAAACTATATATAAATCAACGAAAATAGAAACAATGTTAACAACATGGTTTGAATCTTTGAGATTTTTGTTTCATGACTTAATTATGACTCGTAAGGTGAGTCACACCCCTTAAAACTTTTATACATACATGCAGGAGTAGATCTAGGAGGATTTAGAGGCCAATATGGCTCCCCAAATTTTAAATTATTATTATTATTCACTATGATACATATTGCCAAAATTTTATTTATTTTTTTTAATTCATGTTATTATATTTTAGTACGTAGCCCCTTCAATATAAAATTCTGGATTCGCTCCTGAATTACAAGAAAAGATTTCATTTTTAGGAGGTAGATAAATTTCATTGAGAAAAAATCTCTTATATAAGATAGGAAATGAGTATCGGAAGAACTATAAAAGAAATGTGAACTTGTTATAAGTAACTTTCCATTGGGAGTACTCATAGCACTTCAAAACAGTGGACAAAATATAATGAGCGCACCATAATATGATGTAAAAGTGATATCGTTCAAAGTGAGCTCACTTCTCTATTTATGAAACATTATTAGTTGGTACAGATTAAATTCCTTTAACACTTGACTAAAATATTGATCAATGTGAAAAGACGTCGATCACTCTTTATATTAAACATTTTCATATCCGTCCAGACTTTACTTTTCTTGAATTTCTCATGCCAATACGTACTGAAATTTTTCTTATCAAATTTCAATTCATGCTCACTCAGATGTTAATTAATATTTAGGATACATTTGTTCCTAGTGAGAGTTGAATCTTAGTGTTTTTTTTTTTATGAATGTCTTGCCATTGCAACACACTTGGCGAGAGCAACTTATCCCAATTCTCTTGTCTTAGTTTTGTCCCCTTTGATGGTGGTGTTCTACATTGTGGCCTACTCCCTTTTTCAATCATCGTGTCTATTTGAAAAAAAAATGACATTAACGGCCCTCTCTTATCGAAGACATCTAACCAAGAGTACATCTAGCTAACGTAACTCTAATAGATTTGAGAAAATAATCTTCCATAAGGAAATATTAAAGGAGTGCCGACAGGCAACTTTTCCTCCAAGATCTCCTCTTCACTGTATTAAGCATTCTCCTCTTTTGAGGCATTTGCCTCTTCCTATTGGGCATGTTGATGGCTCAACCTCCATTATTAGCAACCAAAAGGTCGGATGGTCTTATCTGCATGATGATTATTATTATTATTATTTACGATAGGATTATGTTCGGATAAATTTGTATGTCATTCGATCTATATTTATCTTTTAAAATATTACGAGTATAAATGATAGGATCAAAAGAGATTAATTGGGACTTATAAGATAATAGATTTATTTTTTATACAGTAAATGCTTAATCTTTTTCAAAGATCATTCTTTGAATTTTTTTTAATCTGATTTCTCTTCGTTACTTACATTGGTAAATTATTTGTTAGTTTCATATATATTATTAGAATTTATTTTGATGATCAATAAAAAAAATATTTATGAAATCGAGTTATTCATTTTAGAAATAATTAATGTAAACTTGATTTATAAAAAAAAATTGTTTGGGCGAACAAAACCTATTTATATCTAGTGTCAAGCTAGGCCCTACATCGACCGTGATAGGTCAAGACAGTAATGATCCATGAAATCATTACGTGGTGTCCAATCAGTGCCCACTATGTCGATTTCAAAATATTATAAAAAATAGAAAATGATAAAATAAAAATAGAGAGAAATAAAAATGCATTTACGAACAAGTTTTAACTCCGGTATAGTAATAAACGTTATATCCCATAGACTACGATAAATAGTCCAAACACGTTTCTTTAAAAATTATAAAAAATAATTACGTTCGTGTCGCTTTTAATTTTTTTCTTCCTCGATTTTTTCGACGATGATAAAAAAAAATAAATCCCGAAAATCATATTCTTTGACTCGTTAGTCAACATAATAAAAAACTTTTGAATCTGAATAAAAATTATAAATTTTATATTGAAAATTAACTCTTATTCATATATAATAATATTTACACTGTTTTAACCATTAAAAAAATATATAAAAAATTTTCGCAACTCCGTCACTAACATAAACCAAAAATATTCTTTTATATTTACTAAATAATACCATATGCTCTTTTTATTATTATTTTTTTTTTTGTCAGACTCAATATGCAGGTTGTGCTTAACACTAGCCTAAGAAATAGGTCCTTGCCCAAATTGAACTTGGGTCAAGTCATGGGTAGCTAGCTCAACTCATTTGACACATTTAGGAATTAATAGAATTAAAAAAAAACTATAATGAATTTAGATAGTAAGCC
This sequence comes from Wurfbainia villosa, assembly GCA_025175895.1. Classification (NCBI taxonomy): domain Eukaryota; kingdom Viridiplantae; phylum Streptophyta; class Magnoliopsida; order Zingiberales; family Zingiberaceae; genus Wurfbainia; species Wurfbainia villosa. The sequence goes on from CM045992.1 coordinate 5,697,408, forward strand.
AAGGTGCTAATTTTTCTTTATCCGTAGGAAACTAATATTAAAAATATGAATAGAAAATGAATGAAAATAAACTCCAATATCATAAAGAGTTTAGTCGCACATTAAAATTTTTATTGTATAAAAATCTATTTAAATTAAATCACAATTGTAAATCTTTTTGTGCAAAAATTGGAATTCGTCAATCTAGCAGTCCCTATCAACTCGCCTTCAGACCATTGTAAGGGAGGTAAATCACGGTAGACCTTTGACCTTTGAGACAAGTAAGTAGCGCATGGAGGGACGACACCGTCGTATTTGTGAGGGATTGATCCGTTGTCATCTAGTACAACGTCTGCATGTACTAACCACTAGGTCCTTCCCGCGGAGTTACAATTATAAATCTTGTGAACATATATGGTGAAAGATTTCCCTCAGGCACAGTGGTTTGTAAGAGAATGTGATCTATGTATCCAAAGTTGAGAATCTGCTAACTAGCGACCCTCGACACGTCCGTGAGTGCGGAGGAGGTAAATCGCGGGACTATATCCTCGACATGGTGGCGAAGCGGTGAAGTCATCCCAGGCAGGAGGGATTTTAGACCCCCTCCGAAATCGACCCCACTCCGTATCCAAAGCAACCACACTACCTTACCACCGCGCCATCCCCGTGGAGACGAATGTGATCTATGTAGATCGAATGTCATAGATCAAAATATTTTTGTCAAATCACATCAATCTATGTTTTACTAATCGATTTAATATTTCCTCATTATTCAATGGTATACCAAATTCATCAATGATCAAGTGAATATGAGTCGTACACATTGAATGTTAAATCAATTGGGGGAAATTTGCCAAACCCCATTAGCATTTTGTCAAGCAATTCAATTTTTTCTCGATGCTCAATAGTGTAACGAACATATTAATGGTCAAGTTTTAAACGATCGATATTAATGACAATTCTATAATGGCTTGGATGAAAACAATTGCAATTGATGGACAATTAATATTAGAGTAAAAATTATAAATGATTTTTATTCGACCATTATTATATCTCAAACTTACATAAATCTTAATTTCTCATATTCTCCTCGTCTTTGTTGAGTAATTTACTTAACAACTCTTCTTTCAATGATAATATTTGAGTAGACTGTATTCATCACAAATAATCAGTGTTTGATTGCGATTACGATTTTGTCATTATATCTTGTGAAACAAACTTCTAATATAACTTGGAAGCACCATTGGAAAGGATGAACTGTTTTAAAGAGTTTGTATTTAACATAACCTCTAACAACACTCAATGCATGTTCCGCCTCAACTCAATAGTCAGATAGCTCCTATACAAAATCTCAATTAGATGGATCACTTGAGCAATCGATTGAATATAGAAGACAGTCGATTAGGACAACTCTCGGTTCACTCGAGCAATCAATTCGCTCATGATATATCTGAATTTAATTTTTAGTAATTTTAATTCAGACATTTTTTCTATAACTCCGGCAACGATAACTATAAGATTGTGTCTTGACATGTGAGAACCGTAAGATTCTATCTTAGAGGTCATTTGAGAATCTATAGATAAATCAAGTGCGACCATACTTATGTCGAGTAGCCTACCAAAGCTAGGATAGGCCCATCCTTCCTCATGGGTTGGGCTGGACTAAAGATTCTTGGCCCACATTTCATTTGATCAGATCCAACATGACTCGTGTGCTAGGCATGATCCAATTTATCCGATTTGATAATTCGAATAGTTAAATACTCTTTTAGTCTACTAATAAAACTATCCTTTACCATTGTAGATATAATTAATTTGTGAAGTATGTTAAGTAGATCTAAAAATATTAAATTGTCCACAAATATTTTTAGTTGAAGTTTCTAAATGTTTTTCAATAACTACTCCTTCAACCTCACTTTTATTGGCAACTTTTTTTTTTTTTTCAATTTGTAACTCATTCTCTCACTTCGTTGTCTTTTAATCTTAGTAATATTTTCTATTTTTTTATTATATATATAGAGAAAGTTTTCTTCTTCTACATACATTCTCATGTGCGCTCGTGCGCTCCACGCATGAGTCACGCTCGTTGCCATCGTCGCCGTCGCACCGTCCGCCCACCAGACCGGGTGCAATAGACGCGCAACTCGTCCGCGGTCCGACGAGGCTCGGATTCCGACCGATTAACGTCCGAAATCCAGTGCAACCCGATCGGAAACGATCGAAACATGTGATCGGCAATGGCGCGACCACTGCCGCCCGTGATCAGGCCGAATTCTGACTGAAACGTGGTCGGAATCTGACGTAGGACGGATCGACAGTCGATGTTGGTCCATCTGGTATACTCGATCGGGCACGATCTGGCCGAATTATGATCGACGGCGACGACGGACGATGCAATGATACGACGGCCCGATGTCGGCCCATTCGGTCGAATTTGACCGCAATCTTCGGCCGATCCGATCGTAGCCGACAGTGGCATGTACCATTGCCGGCCGCGTGTTTCAGTTGTTTTCGATCAATTTGCGTTGGATTCCGAGCACTAATCGGTCAGAATCCGAGTCCCGTCGATCACGCAAGAAGGATCGATCGCGGATCCAACTGACGGTGGTTGAGAAATTCATCGCGCAGGCGAAGCAATTCTTTTATATAAGCGATTTTCACCATGTCGCCGCGATTCACCGCTGGTCGGCCGGATGTCGACCGGAAATCGACCGGGATCCAGCCGACACCGGAGTCCGATCGGATCCCAACCGATTTCCAGCCAGATTGCCGCTGTTTCCGACTGCGATTGCGGCCGCCAGTGGTGTGCTCACTGGCGGCTGCAATATAGGCCGCTAGAGGGGGGTGAATAGCGTCGCGTGATGGTACGATGATGAAATTCTTTCGCGTTTGATCGTCTACAATCTTGTTAGCACAGCGGAATAGTAATAACAAATAAATATAACAAGATACACAATCACAACACGGTCATATAACGTGGTTCGGAACCGAATTGTTCCTACTCCACGGATCAAGCTCTAAAGAGCTCTAGTGATGCACACACACTCACTAATCACAAATAACTCCTTCTCGACACAAGTCGGAGGTGGAGAAACCTCGTACAAGGATTACACTAAGTAATACAAAAGATACAAGCTAATACAAGTAAGAAATACAATGCAAGTAAATAAAAACACTTTACAAGAGCACTTTAGTTGCTTGATCTTTGATTGCCTTGGACTAGCCTTGAAGGATTGGAAGAGCACCAACAATTCCCCTTCAAATCGCCCAAGAAAACCGCTTCTTGAGCCTTCCACGAACAGCTGCTTTTATCCTCCATCGGGCTAGATTTCCGCCTGACAGTCGACTGCCATAAGTCACCAGTCGACTGCCAACACTGTAGCTGTGAGACAACGGCTCAATCCACGTTAGACAAGTTCCAACGGATCTCTTGATGATCGCCGCTACGCCGTGGCCGATCGCCCGATCGGCTATGGAGCATTCTCGTGCTCGTGGCGAACCATCACCGATCGGCCCATGGCGGCCGATCGATTAGCCCAAGAATGATCACATTATCGAGCATTGACCGCCAAAGACACTTTCAAATTTAACTCGTCGACTCATGGCAATGAACCGCCATAATGCCAACCACAAAGATGAGGTTTTAACCCAAGTATGGTGTCCCTATACTTCATAGACCACCCTTAGCCTAGATCTAAACCTTCTAGCCACCTCCATCAGCCTTACGCCTCTCGGATCCCTCCAAGTCATCCATGACTTGTTCATCCATCGCGCTAGCCTTCAGGTGCTTCTATCGGCTATGTCATGCTAACAGTGTCTACACCGCCAAGGCACATTAGACTTACGCCACCAAGACTCCGTTTGGACTTTACGCCGCCAACCATTGGACTTATTAAATGCCAAGACTCAAACTTGACTTATGCCGCCAAGACTCCGCTTGGACTTTACGCCGCCAACCATTGGACTTATCAAATGTCAAGACTCAAACTTGGACTTTCCCTTGCCAACCCATGTTGGACTTTCCATGCCAAGACCCATGCTTGGACTTCCCTTGCCAAGACCCATGCTTGGACTTTCCATGCCAAGACCCATACTTGGACTTCCCTTGTGCCAAGTACTCAAGACTTGGACTTTTCCAAATGCCAAGTGTCCCACTTGGACTTTCCATGTCAAGTACCCATGACTTGGACTTTACCTTGCCAAGACCCATGCTTGGACTTTCCCATAATCACTTGGTCAATCCTAGTCAACCATCAAAGTCTCCCTCGAGTCAAACTCGAGTCTGGTCAATTATAACCTGGGTCGATTGTATAAACAATCTCCCCAAAACATTAACTGACATTAATGTCAAACATCAATGTCAAACATCAAAACATCACTCAAGTCAAACTCGAGTCTGGTCAATCGTGACCTGGGCCGATTGCACCAACATCAGTCATCGGATCAAAATTGCGATTGATGGGGAAAGCACGCGCGATTTTCACCATGTCGCCGCGATTCACTGCCGATCGGTCGGATGCCAACCGAAAATCGACCGGGATCCAGCCGACACCGGAGTCCGACCGGATCCCAATCGATTTCCGGTCGGATTGCCGCTGTTTCCGACTACGATTGCGGCCGCCAGTGGTGCGCTCACTGGCAGCCGCAATAGCGGTCGTTTCCAGCCGGGATCCGGTCAGAAATCAGTCGGGATTCGACTGGACTCCGGTGCCAACCAGATCTCGTCCGATTTCCAGTCGGATTACGACCATAAATGAGGGAGATTGCGGCCGCCAGTGGCGCACGACCATTTCTGACCGCAATCCGATCAGAAATCGATCGAGATTTGGCTGGACTCCGGTGATAACCGGATCCTGGTCAGTTTCTGACCGGATTGCGGCCGAAAATAGCCTTGATTGCGGTACGCCTGGCGCATCGGGCGCTAGCCAGCTATCATTCGACGACCCGATGCCGATCGGATTTCGGCCAGACCATCGCCGACCAGCTCGACCGCTCACGGCGACGATCGAGGGCGTCGAGCGCGCGGTTATTGTGCGTCACGCACAGTCGGGCAGCGAAACGACGCTCAACAGATCAACTCTCATATACAAAGATGATCTGTTGTGCGACATCTATTGTGTGCCCGTGTGCTCCACGTCGATCCACACTCGCTACCGCTGTCGCTGTCGCGCCGTCTGACCACTGCTGACCGCTGAACCGAGCGCAATCGACGCACAAACTTGCCGGTGGTCCGACGAAGCTCGGATTCTAGCCGGTTAGCGTTCGAAATCCGGCACAAAACCATCGAAAAAGACCTAATCACATGGCTGGCAGTGGCGCGCCCACTGCCAGCCGTGATTGTCACGCCCTGAGAGCATGCCGAGCCGAAAATCAAACGGACGACATCTCCCCTGTACGTGACAATATTTCGGGTTAATACAAGGCCCGTAGGCCCACAATAACAACAATATATATATATATATATATATATATATATATATGGAAACAACAACTACACAAAATACAGCGGAAACATGATACAATAACATCCCAACCTACACACATGCATACCGGTATGACTAACACTAGAACATAAAGAAAATCTCGTTAAAACCCGCACCAACATGTGCGTACATCACATAATACATGACATCACGAAAACTCTGAATACATAACAAGACATACGGAAAATCCAATACAAACACGGAAGCCTCGGAGGTGAGATGAGACGATGTCAGCCGGCGGTGCTCCAAGCCGTCACGAAGACTTCTACCTGTTACCTGGGCGACAGAAAAACCCAGGGTCCATTGGGGTGGTGAGTAAAACTCAGCAGGTAATAGAAAAACATATATATATGTCATATCACATGTATTTTCAACAACATAATCTAGAGGTACAACAGGTATATCAACATAGTATATAAATATAAGCATATACCGTCTAACCAAATAAACAACGTAAAAATGCAGACATACCAGTCTGCTACGCTACTCTGATCCAACTTGAACATATATCCAACATATATATATATAACAGGAAGAGTAGATCAACTCACAATATACTCTAGCTACAGGTCAAGGTATCTAATGGTCTGTACAACCCATACCAGTATCTGACACAATCGTATAACAAATGCAAGAAACATGCATGAATATGATGTACACTCAAATGCAGCAAGCATAGTACAATCAAATGCAACATCACAATAATTATATATATATATACCGCATCTATATATATATTAATCTCAATCATCCATATATATATATACATGCATATATGTATCTATATATGGTAATATGCAAAGCGCCATCAGATACGGCAATACAGCATGCATGGTCATGTCTGCTCACTCCTACTCGCTACCACGACCCCAGTGTGCCCTAGGTGGCACGACATGATAACTGTCCCAACTCACACCAACCACTGCTATAGAGTGGCCGAGTGGGCAGTATGATTAAGTAGCATATGAGCATAAAGAGCTTGCTACACAACAGGGGTCCCTGCTGCTGGCCACTCTGACTAACACTATCAATGAGTGGTCGAGTACCACGCACCCAGGACAACTACACGCAACTCCACTACCACCGACTATAATGGTAGAGTGCGGCACAACAGATGCTCTGCCCTCACACCAGTTACTCCTCGACGAGTGCTCTGGGAGGCAAGATGACTGACGACTCTCTCAATTCCAAGGGAGACTATGTCGTCAGAATGCATGCAAATGACATGAGTATGTTGTCACACGTACAACTATCTACTACAGACTCTCTGTTCAACAAAGAGTCATACCCATCTGATAAATACACTCTCTATCTTATAGAGAGTCGTACTCAACTGATCGACGGACTCTCTATCCTGTAGAGAGTTGTACTCGACTGATCATAACTCTCTCTCCAATAGAGAGTCATACTCAACTGATCGACGCACTCTCTATCCGATAGAGAGTCGTACTCGACTAATCATATCAAGCTGGAACCACCGGTCCGCAGCGACACACTAATCACCCTTCACTTAACCATTACATAACTCATGGTTGGTAACAGTATGCAATATACGGGTATTGGAAATAAATCCTACATTTAGGGCATTACCTACCCACGGATGACCTTTTTGCCAATTTATAAATTGGATCATCCCCCGTACTAACATTTACACCCTGCTAAACATCTAAGTCAATTTACATCACATCTATATCTCCTAAATCATGATAGGGAATATGTGATATCAACAATTGAGCATAAATACATCCAACGATAAGGTCAAACATACGATAATAAGAGCAGGGTCAAGATAATATGAACACCTAATATGCTCATATCTATATCTAAATCTGAATGCAATTACATCTACCGGACCAGGTAGGAAAATTACCCACCTGCTATAAATGCTCGTAGTAATAGAGTCCTCACGTCCGCGGACCCGTCTCGTATTCACGTCCTGCAAATTTCAAACATTGTGGTCAATTATAATCAAATCCAAGCACACGACAATATATATATATATATATATATATATATATATATATATATATATATTCGCTATTCTCCCATTTCTATATTCGCGTCCCTTAATCGAATACGAATTAGAAACCCCAATTAGCCAGACTTGACCATTTAACACCATACTTAACCGAGTTCACAAATCCACTCGCAACATAAATAGGGCTTCACCCCAGGGCACTATACAAATATAAAATCTGACAACCCTACATGATCAAACCTCAACTCGCAGCCGATCATAGCCTATGAACAGCTACATTGACACCCATAGACTCGTTTATGGCTCACTCACAGCCGGTCAAAACATCACCTCACAACCCCCTTTTTAGACCCAAAATCAACCTTATTCACAACCCACACAGACCCATTCACAACACATCACAGCCAACAACCCTCACATCCCATTCAACACTTCACAACCAACCCATAACCATCTCCACCGAATGGAATTCACTGAACAAAAGGGAATTGATCTTGCTTACCATAAATTGAAGCTTCACCGGCAATTAATCCTCACCGGCAGCCCTGTTCACCAGATCATCTACTACCCACAAACCTAACCAACAATTCAACAATCAAACTAATCCTAACAGCAACAACATCTAATAGATAACACCACAAGCAAGAAGGAAATCAACCTTACCGAATCTCAGATCTCCACCGGCAACCCTTCCCCGTCCTTGTTCACAGCGCAATTAAATCCCCAATCACTGCCCAAACCAGATCGAGCTCAGTTAAGGGGGAAAAACTATTTCTTGGAGTTGATTTCATCCAAGGTAGTAAGAAACGCAGCCCTTACCTAGCACTCACAGCAATCACCAACGCTAGCCTCCAGCCGCACGCTCGTCGTCGGCTCGTCTGTGGAGAAGGTTGGGGCTGCTTCTCTCGCTGCCACTTGCAGAAAAGAAGAAGAGGCGAGAGAAAGAGGAAACTCGCCGATCGTAGGTCTCAGAGAAGAAGAGAAGGCAGATGGCGCGTCGCCGCTGCTGCTCCAACTCGCTCGTGGGGCTATCGTGGGACGCTGCCGCCACGATGGGGCTATCGGGGACGCTGGCCGCCGCTCTGGGGCTTGGGAAGAAGGACCGTCCGACGGCGGAGTCGACCAGAAGTCGACGACGAGTGAAGAAAGTCGTCGTTGGGGTTAATGAAGTGCGGCTGAAACGTCTGCGCTGAGAAATCGCGTGCGGCAGAAAACGTCGAACAGATCTAAATGGGTCAGTTTTGAGAATACGGGGTAGGGTTTAAATCCAATAAGCTATTAACCCTGATTTCAATTAAATCTAGGTTAATTAAGCTATTAAAATTTCTTAAGCTAGGTTAGATGTAATTAACTCCTAACCATAATTTTTTTTTTCGTCATATCTTACATTCTTCCCCACTTATTAAAATTTGGTCCCCAAATTTCGTACTAACATGCAAAAATTACTTCAAGCAAGTTTTCGAAAAGACCACATATATTCCTCATGTGAATAGATGAGGATATCGAGCTCGGATAGTAACTTCCAGCTCCCACATAGCCTCCTCATCGATATGATGTTGTCATCCAACCTTTACGAGTCGGATGATTTTCGTTTCATTACTGTCGCTCCTTGCGACCAAAAATTCGCACCGGTATCTCCTCATAGGTCGCCTTAGACTGAGGTAGAATCGGAACCCCTAATAACTCTCATTCGATGATGTGCACCAACTCTGCATCATGTTAAATACTCTGTAACCCCCAATAGCTGTCATTCCCCGACTTCCTCCCAGTACACAGGAGATCTACATGGTCTACCGTATTGGGCCTTAGAAGAATTCATCTGTATTGATGAGTGATGACCATTCTTATAGTCAAATTCCACTAAAGGAAGGTGATTCTCCCAACTACCTCCATAATTCATGACACAAGATCTTAATAGATCCTCCAATGTCTGAATTGTACGCTCAAACAGTCCATCAGTCTGTAGATGAAATGCGGTACCGAATCAAAGCTCTGCACCCATAGCTTGCTGCAGATTCTGCCAAAGTCGCAAGGTAAATCGCGGGTCTCTATCAGATATAATACCTAAAGGCACTCCATGCAATCTGATAATCCCTCGACAGTACAACTCTGCTAGACGATCCAACGGATCCGACCCACAAATAGGTAGAAAATTAACTGATTCGGTTAGTCGATCCATGATCACACAAATCGCATCATGTCTTTTACAGGTTTTAGGCAATCATGTAACGACACCAATAGTGATATGCTCCCACTTCCATTCCGGAATCGGAATTTCCTGGAACAATCCAGCGAGTTTCTGATCTTCAGCTTTCACCTACTGGCATACTAAACATCGAGCAACAAAATCTGCTATATCTCTCTTTATACCGTTCTAACCAGTATAAACGTTTCAACTCTCGATACATCCGAGTACCATCAGGATGAATAGCAAATCCCTAATGATGTGCTTCCAGTAGCAACTCTTCCTTAACTGGATGCGTGTCCGGAACACGCTATCCGTACCAGAGATGGGGAATTGTCTTCTCAAAAGAGAAGTTCATCTGTCGTCCAAAAATTCCACTCCACCACGCACTCGGTAAGTGCATGGGAGACTATAGCGACCAATCTTACCTGTTGCAACCATTCGCGTTCCAGCAACTCTATAGTAGCTACCCGGTAGCTAGTCAAAATCTCATGAGCACTTCTGCTCCATACATCTATAAATTCAGATAATAACTACTAAAGCCACGTCATGTTGATGATAGCCTATTTCGTAGTTTCTTAACTGTCGTAAGCATAAGGTACGCCTTATTCAACTGCATCGGAATCATTCCGATCCCTAAAACGATGCATCTGCGTACATCATCCTTTTATCCACTCCAGAAGGATTAACTAATACTCGTGTAAAAGTTAACCGCCGTCTAGATCCTGTAAACTGGTTTCACCAGCATCCGACTAAATGATTTCCAACATCACCTTTGTCAAACAAATCTGCGGTATAGTAATGCTAAGACATTCTATCCACATCTACAGTACTAACCAAACCATACAAGGCAAACCACCATCTACGGTGGTCAAGTGCGCAACTTCAACTACCACAATCAAAAGTGGCCAGGTTACGCATGTCACGCCCCGAGGGAGTCTCCGCCAGACGAAAATCCGGCAGCACCTCCCCTGTACGGGTGACAATATCAATTTTTAATACAAGGCCTACACGGCCACTATACATCGGTCAACACGACCGGAACATACCACAACACAATATACATAATATGCGGCCTCAGGCCATCAACCAAAATAAGTAAAAGATCTAAAACATCAAGACCTACCCCTTCTGCCATCTGAGCAGGAACATACAACCAAAACGAACCGAATATAAGTCCACAAGGACATAACAAATATAACCAAAACATCCACCGGTATACAATCCAAACATAAATCCTAAACATATCCTCTAATAAAATCCCAATCCATAAAACTAATAACCAAAACCATAAGACCAATAAAACCTATCCACTTCGACGAGGGGTTGGCAACTGGACTCTATAAATATAAAACCATGGGGTAAGTTCAAAGAACTTAGCGGATATTAGTCGATATGAATAGCAAGATATAGCTAACAATACTAATCATGCCAGTACAGTCTCATATATATGGTAAGCAAGAAATAAATGCAAAAGGACTGTACTCACCTGAATCTCCTACCCTGATATAGGAGCAAGTGCCCTACAATAAGAGTCATCACCATATACAAACATGTATCCTGTATGCATGACAATCATATGCAACATCCAAGGCATCAATACAATAATGCAACAAACACAATACAAATGCAATCTGCAAAATGCATGTCGTGCTAATGACATGCTCACCTCGACGCTACCACCGCCACACGCTGATGGTGAAGCCGAGTGGGTAGGGCTATGACAATCTGTGCACTCGCCATCATCGCTTCCCGAGTGATCGAGTGCGGGATCTTGTCGAGTACACCTATCCTCCCGCCCCAAACAGAGTGGGGAGCTAAGCTCTCATCTCCTGTCATAGACTGAGGAGGGATCCTCGCCCGCTACCACGCCTCTCATCGCTACCCATGAGCGGACTGAGCTCGACAGAGCAATCAGACACACCTCCCGATGTACCACTAACCCAGTGCAGGTATGTAGCACTACGGGCTCAACAATAATGGAACCCCGTCAAGCCAGCATGCAATCATGCAAAGATGGTGCATGATACTAAAGCATGTAAATCCTACTCAAAATACCTATTCGAATAATATGTACAATCAGTATGTACATATCCCTAATCCAAGTACTATGATCCAAATCAAACAGGGAAGGTATAATTATAACCTATCACATGCATATATCTAGTAGGCACAGAAAACAATACTAGGCATATAAACATGAAAATTATTGCAAGCTATCCTAACTAGCATATCAACCTTTGACTATATCTAGGAGATAAGTCAAAATACCCGCCTGATAAATTGCTCGAGAAAACAACCAAATCGTCATGACCGTGAACCTGCCTCGTGACCGAAACATGCATATAGCATAACTATTGTTAAGCACTAAAAACTGAAATCCAAATCCAAGCACACGACAACATGCTAAATTACTACTATGTATCCCCAAGTAAACCCTCAACCCGTAGATCACAAATTGTGATTAACTCTTCAATTCAAGAACATATCCTTGCAATTAATCTCACCATGATCAATACTCATCATATGAAAATATTATCCATCTCACAACCCAGAATTTATCCGAAATCAACTAACAACCTATCTCCACTGAATATAATTACAATTAACCGAATAACACATTCTTCACATCAATCAATTAAACCAAGTAAAACCACAATTTGTCCAAAGTAAGAAGAAAATGGTTCTTACCTCACTCCGATAACCACCAACAGAGCAACCTACTCCAACAGCCCTCCCCTCACGGTCGCGCAGCCCGCGTTTCCCCCATTTCTGCCACAAGTCAACCAAACAAGCTAAGAAAGGGGAACCACGGCTAGAAGTTCAATCGGTCCTTACCTAGCTACAGCGACCACCGGCAAATCCTTCCCTCCCGTCGGCCAAGCGTCGACCACAAGGCAGCTCCCCAATCCGACAGCGTGAAACCGCTGTCGATCCCAAGATCTCGAGGTCGAGGACGTCCGACGGAGCCCCAATCGTCGATCCTCCCTTCCGCTGGCTCTCCCACCATATGGGGCCGTCGGCAGTTGGCTGTTCGGCGGAGGATGGCCGCGGATGGGGGCGACGAGCGCACAGAGGCCGCAGCTGCTGGCTGTGTGCGCGGGGCGACGACTGGCCGACGATCGCCCGTGGAAGGAAGCGGCGATAGCTCGATCGTGGTGGCGGTGGTGTCAAAGGCACGCGGTGTGTGCGCGTGGAAGACCGACGGAGATGCCAGTGCGTAGGAGTAGCTAACCGCAAGAGCTCGGACGACGGCGTCGGTGGCTGCGGGCTGCGACGGTCGCTGGCTGCGGTGCGGTGAGGGAAGAAGGAACGGCGAGATGCGGCGGCTGCTGTCTGCGGCGCGAGGAGAAGAAGGAACCGCAAGGAAGTGGGCGTCGGGCGCGGAGGGGAAAGAAAAATCGAGAAAAATAGAAAAACCTAAGTTAATTAATCCTAGTAACTCATCCAAACAGGCCCTTTAAAAGCCTATTTTTCTTATCCCCGCAAATATCCCGTACAAGCCCCATTTAAATCCAGAAAAATTCCTAAAATTTCCTAAAAATCCCGAAAAATTTCCAAGATTATTTCCTTAATTATTTGGCCATTTAAATTTAGTATTTTAAATTTCAGTATTTAACAATGCAACTCCAACAACCATAAACTAATCCAATCGTGTCCAGGATACACGATTCTCAAATCCAGTGGCAACCAAATCGTTAATTAGTCTAGCAACTTAATCAAAACTCATACAATTCATACCAAGTATGAAATTGTCGTCTCCACACACTTGCATCCCCTTTACTCTACGTTGATGATATATATTAATCATCACACCGACAATGATAATTGTATGACACCATGTCATTACAATATCAATGCTCCAGTCGCAAATCAACCTTAGAGTATACACAGGTGTCCTTTGCTGATCTAAACAGATCATCTATCCTCAACGGAGGATATTCATCACGACAACTACTGTATTCCATCATCGATAATCGATGCATACTTTCAAAGGTCCAACTCTCTTTCAACCAAGAGTTCCGGATCTTCTCAAGGAGGAATACTGGGATAGATAAATATCCCCTCCAACATCTCCTATAATTACAACTTATCTTCTTCCAATTTCTATAATGTTTAACCACACTGATACCAACAAAAATATCACTCGATATGTGATCTTCGATACCGGACTATTTTCGCAATCATTTCGATCGCCTACTCCACTTGCCTAAGCAACGACAAGCCTTGGAGTTCATCCGAAATTACATCCGAAGGCTCTCAGATTATACGCACAGCCGAGAGACATATCGTACCATACTTCCAACAATTTGACCATCCGTAAGGATATGTCTACAGCAAAAGTATGTCTATCAAAGTCTAAGGGTATCCCTTGACTTCTTAATTGTTGGTTCACTTCTCACCTGACGGTAGAGATACCACCGACCCACAAGTCGATGTAAAAGACCCCTTTTTTTAATCCAAACTAAGAATGTTCTAGATACCGATACTTGTAACTACAAGCATCTCTCAACATATTAACCTAGAGGGTAAACTAAAGTAATACCCTGAACAATCAATTATCTGTCGATCCGATCGAAAGGCTCCCTGCAGGTCTCCGCCTTTCTCCGAAGAGAATAAGATCAGATCCAACAGTCCCCGACAAAGTGGTCGCATTTCTACGATGAATGATCTGAGGATTTTTCCTAGATCATTCCATCCCATCACTAAATCCTACGAGTTGCAACTGTAGAATATAAAATAGATACGACCATCGTCGTATACTCTCTCCTCTGTACAAATCAACTCACATATGGAGGTAACTGTTGTTGTCTGCTAAATCTTCTAAGATGTCTTCTGCTGATGCTGCTTCTGTGCTGATCTCTGCTGAAGGGGAGTATCAAGGAACTCCAACCACGCCTGAGGTAGTAGGTTGTTGCCGATGAGATAACCCAATCTTCTGTGTCGATCTCTGCTATCGAGACGATACATCATCCTCCAGGAACACCATTGGTAGTCTTCAACTGAGTCTTCAAAATACACCACCTCCTCTGTACTGGTTGCTCACAATAGCATCAGATGAACTGATCCAACGGATATCTGACTTCACGTGTCTTCGTGATCTGCACTGCATGCACACAATCCCTTCGAAGTCTTTGTTCTGATTTTGCTGATATCCTCGAGAATATCCTGATGATCTGCGGTTGGTCTTCCATAATCGGATAGTAGCTCAAAGCCTATGACTCTGATCTTGCTCCTTCTATCCAATAGTCGGAGACTTCTGACTCTAATAAGTTGACATGCAATATATGCTTATCGGTCTCCAACTCTTAAATACTTGTACGGAGTCATTTCAAAACTCCTGTCTCAATCCAACGTCTTCCGGCAGGATCTAGTAGAAGATTCCGGCATCCTAATCCAACTATAAGCCAATAACCCCGGGTGGCTTAAATCATCCATTCACCTTCTTGAGCTATTAGGTGGTCGTAACCTCCGCAAGTCTCACGACTCTGCACAGTACACTATTACTAACCGATCACCCTTTCTTGAAGCTCAAGAATTCCTTACAATGTGTCACTAAAAGTGACACGGGGAAATACACTCTTCCAACATCACTAATCCATGATCAAGTGATATATTATTTCTTGAAGATTATTTTCTGCATTTATCACCAAATACCGGCTTGATCCTGATAATGGTATGCAAACAACTCTTCTTTCTCGGTATAACATGAGTTAGGTACTCAAAAGTACTCTCAAAGTTATACATCTCAGTACGCACAACTCAGGGATAAAATTCCTATGAAACACCGTAATCTAGCCTTCCGCTATCTGCATCACAATAGTCTACAAGTCTGTTTATTACCCACAGGTAATGATCTGACTAGCACAGTTAGTGGAAATCTCTAAGATTGTAGTCTCTGATTTCCATAATAAATGTGACGACTTGGCCCTTGTTTTCCGACTCGGTATCAGTCGGCTCTCAGAGGTAAATCACCTCCTCGACACAGGTTCAAGACTCACAGACTCAACAGGTTATTCCCGTGGTCAACTCATACCACGGTTATGAATAATAACCAACACACTACAGGTTATTCCCTGGTATAAGCATCTAAATGCATAGCCAACATAACCGAGAGTATAAACCCTAAAGGTCACTCCGGTTGGTCGCCTCGGTGGACGACCCCTACTACAAGTCTGCACAGATGTTATAACTCTATTGTATACACCTACTGATCAAGTTTAGATAAATATCTACTAAACCAGAAGTTATCAGGAATTCTTACCTTGCGCTGCTTGGAGCTCAGGCCGCTATTAATCTTATCTCAGAAAACCAAAACCAAATAAATTGACTCTCGAGAATCCAAGACTCGACACAAAAATAACATTGTATGGCATTACAGAACCTAGGACTCTGATACCACTAAAGTTGTCATGCCCCGAGAGCATGTCAAGCCGAAAATCAAACGGACGACATCTCCCCTGTACGTGACAACATTCCGGGTTAATACAAGGCCCGTAGTCCCACAATAACAACAATATATGTATATATATATATATATATATATATATATATATATATATATGTATATATATATATATATGTATATATATATATATATATATATATATATATATATATATTGAAACAACAACTACACAAAACACAGCGGAAACATGATACAATAACATCCCAACCTACACACATGCATATCGGTACGACTAACACTAGAACATAAAGAAAATCTCGTCAAAACCCACACCAACATGTGCGTACATCGCATAATATATGACATCACGAAAACTCCGAATACATAACAAGACATACGGAAAATCCAATACAAACACGGAAGCCTCAGAGGTGAGATGAGACGATGTCAGCCGGCGGTGCTCCAAGCCGTCACGAAGACTTCTACCTATTACCTGGGCGACAGAAAAACCCAGGGTCCATTGGGGTGGTGAGTAAAACTCAGCAGGTAATAGAAAAATATGTATATATGTCATATCACATGTATTTTCAACAACATAATCTAGAGGTACAACAGGTATATCAGCATAGTATATAAATACAAGCATATACCGTCTAACCAAATAAACAACGTAAAAATGCAGACATACCTGAAGTCTGCTACGCTACTCTGATTCAACCTAAACATATATCCAACATATATATATATAACAGGAAGAGTAGATCAACTCACAATATACTCTAGCTACAAGTCAAGGTATCTAATGGTCTATCCAACCCATACCAGTATTCGACACAATCGTATAACAAATGCAAGAAACATGCATAAATATGATGTACACCCAAATGAAGCAAACATAGTACAATCAAATGCAACATCACAATAATCATATATATATAGACCGCATCTATATATATATTAATCTCAATCATCCATATATATATATATATATATATATATATATATATATATATATACATGCATATATGTATGTATATATATATATATATATATATATATATATATATATATATATATATATATATATATATATATGTATGTATATATGGTAATATGCAAAGCGCCATAAGATACGGCAATGCAGCATGCATGGTCATGCCTGCTCACCCTACTACACTGATGTGGCCTGGTGACCGCTCGGATGAATTGTCTCCAACTCACACCAACCACTGCTATAGAGTGGCCGAGTGGGCAGTATGATCAAGTAGTATATGAGCATAAAGAGCTCGCTACACAACGGGGGTCCCTGCTGCTGGCCACTCCGACTAACACTACCAATGAGTAGTCGAGTACCACGCACCCAGGACAATTGCACGCAACTCCACTACCACCGACTATAGTGGTAGAGTGCGGCACAACAGATGCTCTGCCTTCACACCAGTTACTCCTCGAGGAGTGCTCTGGGAGGCAAGATGACTGACGACTCTCTTAACCCCAAGGGAGACTATGTCGTCAGAATGCATGCAAATGACATGAGTATGTTGTCACACCTACAGCTATCTACTACAGACTCTCTGTTCAACAAAGAGTCATACCCATCTGATCAATATACTCTCTATCCTGTAGAGAGTCGTACTCAACTGATCGACGGACTCTCTATCCTGTAGAGAGTTGTACTCGACTGATCATAACTCTCTCTCCAATAGAGAGTCATACTCAACTGATCAACGCACTCTCTATCCGATAGAGAGTCGTACTTGACTAATCATATCAAGCTGGAACCACTGGTCCGCAGCAACACACTAATCACCCTTCACTTAACCATTACATAACTCATGGTTGGTAACAGTATGCAACATACGAGTATTGGAAATAAATCCTACATTTAGGGCATTACCTACCCACGGATGACCTTTTTGCCAATTTATAAATTGGATCATCCCCCGTACTAACATTTACACCCTGCTAAACATCTAGGCCAATTTACATCACATCTATATCTCCTAAATCATGATAGGGAATATGTGATATCAACAATTGAGCATAAATACATCCAACGATAAGGTCAAGCATACGATAATAAGAGCAGGGTCAAGATAATATGAACACCTAACATGCTCATATCTATATCTAAATCTGAATGCAATTACATCTACCAGACAAGGTAGGAAAATTACCCACCTTCTATCAATGCTCGTAGTAATAGAGTCCTCACGTCCGCAGACCCGTCTCATATTCACGTCCTGCAAATTTCAAACATTGTGGTCAATTATAATCAAATCCAAGCACACGACAATATATATATATATATATATATATTCGCTATTCTCCCATTTCTATATTCGCGTCCCTTAATCGAATATGAATTAGAAACCCCAATTAGCCAGACTTGACCATTTAACACCATACTTAACCGAGTTCACAAATCCACTCGCAACATAAATAGGGCTTCACCCCAGGGCACTATACAGATATAAAATCTGACAATCCTACATGATCAAACCTCAACTCGCAGTCGATCATAGCCTATGAACAGCTACATTGACACCCATAGACCCGTTTACGGCTCACTCACAGCCGGTCAAAACATCAGCTCACAGCCCCCTTTTTAGACCCAAAATCAACCTTATTCACAACCCACACAGACCCATTCACAACACATCACAGCCAACAACCCTCACATCCCATTCAACACTTCACAACCAACCCATAGCCATCTCCACCGAATGGAATTCACTGAACAAAAGGGAATTGATCATGCTTACCAGAAATTGAAGCTTCACTGACAATTAATCCTCACCGGCAGCCCTGTTCACCAGATCATCTACTGCCCACAAACCTAACCAACAATTCAGCAATCAAACTAAACCTAACAGCAACAACATCTAATAGATAACACCACAAGCAAGAAGGAAATCAACCTTACCGAATCTCAGATCTCCACCGGCAGCCCTTCCCCGTCCTTGTTCACGGCGCAATTAAATCCCCAATCACTGCCCAAACCAGATCAAGCTCAGTTAAGGGGGAAGAACTATTTCTTGGAGTTGATTTCGTCCAAGGTAGTAAGAAATGTAGCCCTTACCTAGCACTCACAGCAATCACCGGCGCTAGCCTCCAGCCGCACGCTCGTCGTCGGCTCGTCTGTGGAGAAGGTTGGGGCTTCTTCTCTCGCTGTCACTTGCAGAAAAAAAGAAGAGGCGAGAGAAAGAGGAAACTCGCCGATCGTAGGTCTCAGAGAAGAAGAGAAGGCAGAGACAGTCGTCGCCCCTGCTTGTCATTCCAACTCGTCCGTGGGGGATGTCGTGGACGCTGGCCGCCACGATGGGGCTGTCGGGGACGCTGGCCGCCGCTCTGGGGCTTGGGAAGAAGGACCGTCCGGCGGCGGAGTCGACGAGAAGTCGACGACGAGTGAAGAAAGTCACCGTTGGGGTTAATGAAGTGCGGCTGAAACGTCTGCGCGGAGAAATCGCGTGCGGCAGAAAACGTCGAACGGATCTAAACGGGTCAGTTTTGAGAATATGGGGTAGGGTTTAAATCCAATAAGCCATTAACCCTGATTTCAATTAAATCTAGGTTAATTAAGCTATTAAAATTTCTTAAGCTAGGTTAGATGTAATTAACTCCTAACCATAATTTTTTTTTCGCCGTATCTTACAGTGATCGGGCCAGATTCCGCCCGAATTACGATCGAAATCGATGGCGAGCACGACAAAGCGGGCGGCGTCGGCCGTCCGTCGTCGGTTCGACCGCAATTGTCGGAATCCATCCCGATCCGGCCGATCGCGATCGGCGGTGGTCGCTGGTGCGCGCCAATGCGCGCGATCGTCGATTCGGCCAAATTGCGATCGATTCGGCGGTGGGCGGATCGGCAGCGACGCCGACCCATCCGGTCGGATTCGATCGCGCAATTCGATCGAATCGATCGATCGTGGCGGACGATGGGTGCGCCACCGCCATCGCGCGTGATTAGGTCTTTTCCGATGGTTTTGCATTGGATTCCAGCCGCTAACTGACCGTAATCCGAGCTCCGTCGAACCGCCGATGAGTTGCGCGTCGATCGTGTCCGGTCCGACGGTCGACGATGGCCGAACGGCACAGTGACGATGGTGACAACGAGCATGAGTCGGCGTGGAATGCACGATTGCACAGCAGATCATATATATATATATATAATTCTCATGGCCATTTGCACCGTAGACACAGTTGGGACAAAGAAAAAACATTTACAAGCTCAAGTTCGGATCTCCATATTAAACTCTAACTCTAATGAACAATTGGTCCGTCTTATTTTAAGACTCTACATGAAACCTAGTTGGATCCTTAATTTTGACATAAAAAAAATTTTGGACCATAATTAAAACTTTGATAATGTTAAATAAAGCCTATCTCAGTGGTCGAGCGGAGGAGGAAGACTAAGTCTAACAGGACTAGACTCACCTTTGCCTTATATAATAAGTTAAGTAAAATTGTGTTGATCATTACAGAAAGCCAAAAAAATTATAGATTGTACATATAAATATTTTTCAAAACATTCTTATTTATGGTTTAGCTAGACTGAAAAGTGAAAACGATGGAGGTGCATGCTCTAAGAAAGATTTTGGTGAGTGATCTTTAAGTGGATCAATAGATGAGTTGGATCCTTTGAAAATTCTGAATGGGTTTGTTGTGGACAGGTCAACTTCTTGGCTGGCCGGTACTAATTAGGTCTGTAGACTTTATCGGGTCAATAGATCTTATCAGGTCGAATATTATCTAGGTCGGTCATTATTAAGGTAATTTGACGAATGAGCCAGAGAAGATATTTCCCGTCGAGTCTCGAACGAATGATTTTTCCAAGCGATTCTGCAAGCAATGAAAAAAAGTTAAGAGTGAGACGAGGTTTGAATCTTGATGAAATTCCTTCGATGCCCAAATCATTTCCATCGGAAAATGAAAGAGTAAAATTTTAGTAGAAAGTAAACGATCGCATCTCTATAATTGAACCTGTTTTCAGGATTCCTGAGGCATTCTTTTATACAAATATGAAGACACACGTCTCATCTTTTGACTGTGTCTATTCATGTCCATCGTGCCCGTTAGAGCATATAACTGACAAAGTGCGACTGTTTGCTCATCTGCCTAGCCCCATGAACTTTTTTGCTCAATCCGACAGTTAAGCCTCTTGCGTCGAACTCATATAATTTGCTAGCCTCTCATGTATTATTTTAACGCATCTTCTGTGTTAATCGACTCCTCTCTTTACTATGTGAATCTCTGTTATCTCCGTATCAGTGAGGAAGCATAGAGAGAAGATTTAGTGTTGGTAGAAATATCTTCGATTATTGTTAATGAAGAATTGCACGTTATCTACTCATGGTGCACGTTTTGCACTATCAAAAAAAAGCGTCCAAGTCAATTATAAAAAAAAGAAGGAAAGGATAAAGGAGATAATGAAGAGAGGAATAAGAATAGTTGCGGAAGCGCTATCGAAATTTAGTCAAGATTGTGTGTCGAAGTAAAAGAACATTCAAAGCATCGAGATTTAGTTTATGAAAATATGAAAGACTTCTCAATTTTGTAATCATCTTTCCGACGGTAAATTCTAAGTCTTACTTTATGAAATTATCCACAGGTTCAAATAATCAAGGAATTCGTTGTAAATTTATTTTTACAATTTTATTAATTCATATAAAAATTTAATATTCCAACATTTAAACGGCGGACGATTGACAGAAATAGAGTGATTTGTAGAGGAAATTATAGCGTATCAAATATAGTAAGGTACTCTCCCTGAATTCTTCAGTAAGAAAATTTCATGGCATTGGCAATGAGATGTTTGAAATGATTGCAATTAAGTGGGGATAAGACCCTAGTTATCTTCCTTATTTACAATGAATTCATCTGTCAATAATATGAAGAATTTGTACTTTCTTTTTTTAACGGATATGTATGTAATTTACTTCGTAACTATTCGAAAATTCATGGAGTAAAAAATGATTACACTCATCTCTTGTGTCTCTCATCGTCGGTCTTTCGACTATAATAAAAAGAGATAAATCATAGGAGCTATGCTCTTTGACCAATTAACTAGAATAGTGAGGATCGTTTTGAGCTCAGAGAAAATTTTAGATCTCCATCGAAATTCGACTCTTATCTTTCTTTGAGTATATCTATACTATTCTAGTCAATCACTATCTCGAAGGGACTAACCACTCGAAAATCCATATATATAAAAGAGCTTTCTCATTAATTTTATTGCATTCCTCCCTTATCAGTCTTTCTTTTTCATGCTTTGCTACTCCGAGTCGAAAAGGTCTCCTGAAATACCTTCAACACTGTTGCACAAGCAAAGACACAGGGCGGGCGAGGGTGGGCGAAAGCACCCTCTACCTTTACCTCAAAGGTAGTCCTCCTTGGTAACTAACTATGGCTATATGCCTATATCCTTGCGTTAGTAAACTTTAGCTTGCCTCTGCTTTGTGTATCTCATTTTCTCCTTTATTATTGTCGCACAGTTTTATGGATTAAGAGCCTGGCATCTTTGCTTGTTCGAGACTGAAATATTTTTTTTCTTAATAATTTGCTCGATTGCAAAAACAATGTATATATCTGAGCCAATCGTTTTTCGTAAGAGTGGTCGACAGACGCGATTAAAGCTAGACATTTCCTTCGATGTTCAGGCAAAAACCATACGATTTGAATTTTGCCAAGTAGTAAATGTTAAGGGGGATAAATGATTCATTTTATTAGATTCAATCGCTGAAAACAGTTGCCGTCTCTCTCGAGACCATCAACGACAAACAGAGCGCAAATCCTAACGACGTAATCCTCCTCGCGTTGGCTAATATCATACAGCCAAATCAAATACTCGCGATCTTAGAGAGTAATATTATTCGAACTAGAAGCGACTTCCATGTTCAAGCTGCCACCCATGATGATCCGCGGCACGCCGATCTCGGCGCGCAGGCTTTTGAGCTGCCGCTCCAGCATCACTTCCGCTCCGACACCGCCGGAAAACGAGCTGTTTCTGGTGCTGTGTTGGATCCCTCCTCGCCATGCAGCTGTTGTTCCTGCACAACCGCTACGGCACTCACCTTGCTCTCCGCTTTCGCTGAAGAAGCCATCTCCTGCCCTTCCTCTGCTCTGCTCCGGTGCAGGGGAAGAAGTGGGTTGAAGGAGAAGTTTAAAGGGATAAGATCCAGAAGTTGGGTCAGACACACGTGATATTCCATATGACGATATGCATGTACCGGTATATTGTTGCAGCTTTTATAGATAACGGGTGTCACATCGTCATACCGAATTCACTTTAAAATTAATTAATGACAAAGAATTTCTGTTAAATATGTATCGTATTTGGAAATTAGATGAAAAATTTAAAGAGCACTTTTTCTTCCCTATGTTAAAACGGTTTTATTTTTTTTAATATTAAAAATCCACTTTATCTAAAATATTTTATTATGAATAACATCGAATTAATTGTTATATTTTTATTTACCAGTATTAATTTATTTAATTACATTTAATAGATAATAATTATAAAATTAAAGTTAATAGATAAATATGAAATTAATTGAATTTTTTATTTTAAGACAATCTTAATTTTACATAGTTAAGAAATTTTTTGAAGGGATTATAAATTTTTAAAAAATTGAGAATGTTTTAGACTTCTAAAAATAATAAATTAGTTAAGAGAAATTTAAAAAAAAAATTTAATTGTTGAGACTAAAAACTAATCTTTAGAAGTATGGCATAACATTAGATATATAAGGAGAATAATCCTTAATACTACCACTCTCACTTTATTTTTATCATCAAAATTAACTAAAACCTCTAGGTTACGACAATAGTCATAATGGCTAGAACAGTAGAAGTTGAGCAAATAATTATGCAAAATTTAATGATTTAATTTTATTTTAATAATTTATATATACATTAATCTAATTTAATAGGAAAGGCATGCTTTGAAAAAAAAAATATGTGTTTTTATTATGCCAATTGCATAATTTCCACTAGAATAATATTTAACATCACCTACCACTATCATATCAAAAGCAAAGTATACAATGCACGGTCCTATTACCAAAAATAAAATAATAATAAATAAATAAATAGAATCACTATGTTAGCGGTGCCCCCACGACTGTCTCATGCTTGAAAAAGAAAAATAAATCAGAGAGTGTTTGCATGGACAACCTCAACAACTCTAGTTTCTCTGATTTATCATCTCATTTGAAATTATATTCTATAAATTTATCATAGCTAAGATCAAATCATGAATATCTGAGAGCTAAATTGAACGTCTTGCCACTGTATCATAACCCCATGAGCATGCTAGTCCTATTATAGAATCATATTGTACTTTAAAATTGCTATTTTCATCTCAAAAATTACTATTATAATGATGACATATTTAATATTGTCTTATCCCACATCTTACTTTGATTCATAACTAAGTAAAATAGTTTTGTTTGCACAGGATAAACATATCACAAATAGAAGAATAATTTTGTTCCCCACGGATATAAATCCAATTTTGTTTGCACAAGATTAACATATCACAAATAGAAGAATAATTTTGTGCCCCACAAATATAAACCCAAACATGTATCAAAATCAACAATTTAATAGTTCGAAATCGATAGTTCATTAAAAGGTGATCCAAAGTGGTTATTATTCATGGTTCAAAATTATTGATTTATGATTCGATTTACAAATTGATACGATTAGAAATTATTATTATTTATTTATAAAAATTTAAATATTTAATTTATTTAAAAAAATCACACTTATTTAAATTATCTATGTATCCCCTTACGATCGATATATCATTGTTAAATTAGGAATATGTGCTGTTATTCATTTTCATTTTTCATTCTTATAATAGTAGTTCTTTTGGCATCTTTTATTTTATCCTCAAAAAGTTATATTCATTGCATTTTTTCGGCACTTGTTTTAATCATCAAATAATATTGTATGCTTCCAAAGAATTAGAAGACAAAGTAGATCATCGTTTATCTAATATATATTATATTTAGAATTGAATGCTCATTCTACACGACGGTTAACACCAAATAAGCTAAAATTTATTTTGTCATAGGATAGAAAAAATTTGAGTTTTCTATGACAACTATATTAAAATATCAAAATCTGCTTTGTTATCTATTTCACTAAAATCAAAAGAAATTATAAAATAATTCTTAAAATTATATTTAGAGCTTAAGGATCCTAATAGATGTTTTCTCTATTCTCTTAATAAAAATTGTGCTTCTGTAAGTTTTAACTACTACTGATACTAATATTTTGAACTTCAAATATATTAGTTTCTTATCAATATTTTAAACTATATTCTTTATAAATATCACATAAATTATTTCTAATATTTTATATTATATTAATAATATCAAGAGAAGAATAATTTTTTATTGAAATTAAAACATCATAATATATATAACTAACATTTCGTATAAAATATCTAACTTTAGTTAGACTCGATCACGGTCTAGAAACTACAGTTCAAAATTAATAGTTATATAGTTCGGTTTGATAGTTAATGAAAAGTTGACCCTTAATCTTAACTGTCTAAGATGGTTACGGTTCATAATTCAAACCTATTGTCACGCTCCGAGAGCATGCCGAGCCGAAAATCAAACGGACGATACCTCCTCTGTACGTGGCAACATTTCGGGTTAATACAAGGCCCGTAGGCCCACAACAACAACAATATATATAACAAATAACAGCAGCGGAAATAAAGAGCACATACCCACAACATACATAACAAAAATATACAGGTGTACACCACCTAACAAGACCACAGTACTAAAACCGTACATAAAACATCGACATCACGACAAATCCATAATAACAACAAGTCCATACATATCAAAGTCCAAGACATAACCAAAAACGAACTCCTCGGGAGACTCGGAAAACGGAGATGGGATGGATCGGTCGTAGCACTCAAGTCACAAACCACAAAGGCTACATTACTCGGCGCGTAAAAACCCAGGGTCGAAGGTGGTGAGTAAAACTCAGCAGGTAATCAGAGAAAACATGTAAATATATATATCAATATTACATGTCATTCAACAGTCTAAATCTACTCAAACAACGGGTATACATCAGCATAAAAGGTATATATGCATGCATACACTAAATAAACTGAACAATAACGATGTCGATATACACATACCACGCCTACTCTATCCTGATCCAACCTGGGCATATAACCACATCATAGGGTATAAAAGAATAGTACTAAATCACACAATATCCTGAATATGATCCAAGGATATCACCGTGAATAACCAACAGGTATACAAGTACCAGCCTACTACCATACAGGAAATGCAGTAGCATGTATGAATATGTACAAACAAATGCAACAAGCATAGTACATACAAATGCAACATCACAATAATCATATATATATAGACTGTATCTATATATATATTAATCTCAACCATACATATATATATATACATACATATATGTATCTATATATGGTAATATGCAAAGTGCCATAAGATATGACAATGCAACATGCATGGTCATACCTGCTCACCCCTACTCGCTACCACGACCCCAGTGTGGCCTAGGTGGCACGACATGACAACTATCCCGACTCCAGCCGCCACCACTTTCGAGTGATCGAGTTGGGTAGTATGATCAAGTAGCATATGAGCATAAAGAGCTCGCTACGCAACGGGGGTCCCTGCTGCTGGTCACTCCGACTAACACTACTAATGAGTGGTCGAGTACCACGCACCCAGGACAACTGCACGTAACTCCAACTACCACCGTCTATAGTGGTAGAGTGCGACACAACAAATGCTCTGCCCTCACACCAATTACTCCTCGAGGAGTACTCTGGGAGGCAAGATGACTGACGACTCTCTCAACCCCCAAGGGAGACTATGTCGTCAGAATGCATGCAAATGACATGAGTATGTTGTCACACGTACAACCATCTACCACAGACTCTCTGTTCAGCAAAGAGTCACACCCAATTGATCAGTACACTCTCTATCCTGTAGAGAGTCATACTCATCTGATCATGACAAGCTCTGCGACTCACACGACCATTTACACAACCCGTGGTTGGTAATAAGGTGCAACATACAGGTATGGAATGAGTCCTATAATTAGGGTCATACTTATCCACAGAGGACCTTTTTGCCAAATTTACAATTTAGGTCATCCTCCGTACTCTAACATCTACATCCTATTAAACAGTTAAACCTACTTACATCACATCTGCAACTTCTAGATCATGCTAGGGAATATGTGTTATCAATAATCGAGCACACATATATAACAACGGTAAGTTCAAGCATACGATAAACAAAGCATGATCAAGGTAATATGAACACCTAACATGTTCATATCTATATCTAAATTTGGAAATCATTACATCTACCCAACCGGTAGAAAATTACCTACCTGCTGTCAATGCGCGTGGTAATAGAGTCCTCACGTCCGCGGACCAGTCGTTTCCACGTCTGCGGATATCTCGAACCAAATCCTGCAAACAAACATATATGATCCAATCATATACCAATTCTAATATTATGATCAAATCACAATCCTACATCAACTTTATATCTCGATTCGTAGCTCAAACAAAACTACTACTTCACAGTCATTACAACGACACAACAACCCATTTACAACACAACTCCAGCCTGACAACACAGTCGAAACATAGGTCAATACACCTCACACCCCAAGATTAATCAACACTTCGATCCATAGCTGAATTTCAATGATTCCACAGTCGGTTCAACAAAACAGAACAATCCATATCAGCTTAACATGAAAACTAATCACATACCACCAACAACTTAACTCACGGTCCATTCCTATAGCATAACAATTACAACCATCCCAACAAAATAGCATACCATATCCCACAACCAACATCACCATGAGCAACCCCTGCTACAGCATAAACCACATGATAAAAATTATCGATCACTACCACCTTACCTCAAATTTGATCAGCCCCTAAACCTAGCAATTACAGCTAAAAGAAAGAGGATAGATCCACTTACCAACCCTAGACTCCATCGGCAGCCACCCCTTCCTTCCATCCATAGTTCACCGGCCAAGGATCCTACTCCGACGGTGATCCTCCCCAGCTTCTCTTGACGATGGTAATCCCACGATCCCAAATCGAGGGTGATGCAATCTGATCACCATGGTAGTAACGCGCACACCCATGTGACGGCGACTGGTTTCGGAAAGGCCGCGCGGTGGAAGGTCAAATCGGTGCGGCCGATCCGGCGTGAGTGGAAGAGCAGGAAAGGGGATCTACCGGTTCGGCAGCCCAGCGGCACTGCTGCTCGCGAAATCCCCAACTGCACAGTTGGAGATCTCCGACGAAGCGGCGGCGGGGCGAACCGACGACGGCAGCAGTGGCTCTAATTTCGCGGTGGTAGCGGCGACAAGTGGGCAGTTCGGCGGCCACGCAGCGAGTGGCGCGGCGAGCGACGAGAGACAGAGAGATCTCAAGCAGCAGAGAGAGAGCGCGAGAAGATCGCGAGAGGGAAAGAGAGGGAGGTCGCTGCGGTGGAAGATGGGTAGGCTTGCGATCGGGAGAGGATATGAAGAGAAGAAGAGGATCGGGCAAACGAAGGAAAACCGTCGATCGGGGAAGGGGGAAAACGGAAGAAATATAATAGGTTTTTAATTAAATCTATTAATTCCCAGCAGATAGTCTAAACAGGCTTTATAAAAGCCTATTCGCTTTATCCCCATGAAATGTCCATAGAACCTCCGTTTAAATCCAGAAAAATTTCTAAAAATTTCTGAAAATTTTTCCCAAGGTAATTCTTTAATTAACAAGGGGTATTTTATTATTTATTATTTTTTTTCCGGTATTTTATATTCTCCCCCGCTAATAAAAATTTGGTCTCCAAATTTCGTACTAACATGCAAAATTACTTCAAGCAAGTTTCCGAAGGGACCACATATCTTCCTCCAGTGAACAGATGAGACTATCGAGCTCGGATAGTGTCTTTCAGCTCTCAAGTAGCCTCCTCATCAATATGATACTGCCATCCAACCTTTATGAGTCGGATGGTTTTGTTCTGCAATCGACGCTCGTTGCGACCCAGGCTCCACCCTGGAATCACCTCGTAAGTTGCATTAGACTGAGGTAGAATCGGAACCTCTTACAGACCATGGTCAGATCGCGGCACGTATTTCCTCAACATAAAAACAGGAAATACATTGTAAGCACCCGCAAGTGTTGGAGGTAAAGCCAACCGATAAGCTACACCTCCATAATCCACAACACATGATCTGAATAGATCCTCCAACATCTAAATGATACACTCAGACTATTCATCTGACTGCGGATGAAACGTTGAACTAAGGCGAAGCTCTGTGTCCATAGTCTAGTGTAGACTCTACCAAAATCGCGAGGTAAACCGCGAATCTCTATCTGATATGGTACTTAAAAGTATCCCACGCAATCTGATAATCTCTCGGTGATACAACTCTACTAGATGATCCAATGGATCCGGCCCACCAATAGGCAGAAAGTTAACTGATTTGGTTGGTTGATCCACGATCACCCAAATCGCATCATGTCCTTCACGGGTCCTAGGTAATCCCGTAACGCAATCAATAGTGATATGCTCCCACTTCCATTCCTAAATTGGAATTTCCTGGAGCAATCCAGCGGGTTTCTAATGTTCAACCTTCACCTGCTGGTATAGTATATATCCAACAACAAAGGCTGCGGTATCTCTCTTCATACCATTCCACCAGTATAAGCATTTCAACTCTTAGTACATCTGAGTACCACCAAGGTATATAGCCCATTTCGAATGATGTGCTTTCTGTAGCAACTCTTTCTTAAGCACTGCAACTCCGGAACCCACTATCTTTATTAGAGACGGAGAATTATTTTCTTAAAAGAGAAATCCATCAACCATCCAAGATACACTCCACACACACTGTAAGTGCATGGAAGACTATAGCGATCAATTTCCCTTGTTGTAATTGTTGCAACTGTTCGCGCTCCAGCAACTCTATAGTAGCTACCCAGTAGCTAGTCAAAATCCCATGAGCATTCCTGCTCCATACAATTACAAATCCAAATAATAACTACTAAAGTCACGTCATGTATATGACAGCCTATCTCGTAGTTTCTTAACTGTTGTAAGCATAAGGTACGCCTCATTCAACTGCATCGGAATCGCTCCGATCCTTGTAATGATGCATCCGCGTACAACCTCCTTTTTATCCACTCCAAAAGGATTAACTAATACTCATGTAAAAGTTAACCGCCATCTATATCTTGTAAACTGGTTTCACCAGCTTCCGATTAAATGATTTACAACATCACCTAAGTCAAACAAGTCCGTGGTATAGTAATGTCAAGCATTCTATCCACATATATTGTACTAACTAATCCATACAAGGCAAACCACCATCTACGGTGGTCGAGTGCGCAACTCCAACTACCACAACCAACAGTGGCCAAGTTACGCAACTCCAACAACTACAAAAGGATCCTATCGTGTTCAGGATACACGATTCTCCAATCCAGTGACGACCAAATCGTTAATTAGTCTAGAAACTTAATCAAAATTCATATAATTCATACCAAGTATGAAATTGTCGTCTCCACACACCTGCATCCCCTTTTCTCTAGGCTGATGATATATCAATCATCACAACGACAATGATACTTATATGACACTATGCCACTATCATATCAACTCTCCAGTCGTAAACCAACCCTAGAGTATACACAGGTGTCTTTAGCTAATTTAACAGATCATTTATCCTCAACGTAGGATATTTACTTTCAACAATTATCGCATTCTATCATCGATAATCGATGCAAAATCTCAAAGATTCATCCCTCTTTCAATAAAGAGTTCTGGATCCTTCTCAAGGAGGAATACTGGGATAGATAAATATCCCCTCCAACATCTCCTATAATCGCAACTCACGTTATTCCAATTCCTTTATAGTGTTTTACAACACTGATACCAACAAAAATATCACTCGATATGTGATCTTCGATACCGGACTATTTTCGCAATCATTTCGATCGCCTACTCCACTTACCTAAGCAACAGCAAGGCTAGGAGTTCATCCGAATACTCTCGGATTATTCGCTCATCTTAGAGACATGTCATACCATACTTCCAACAATTTGACCATCCGTAAGGATATGTCCACAGTAAAAGTATGCCTATCAAAGTCTAAGGGCATCCCTTAACTTCTTAATTGTTGATCCTCATCTCACATGACGGTAGAGATGCCATCGACCCACAAGTCGATGTAAAGGACCCTTCTAATCCAACTGAGAATGTTCTAGATACAGATACCTGTAACTACAAGCATCTCTCAACATATTAACCTAGAGGGTAAAACTAGAGTAATACCCTGAACGATGAAATATCTGTCGATCCGATCCCAAAGGCTCCACATAGGTCTCGGCCTTTCTCCGAAGAGAATAAGATCAGATCTAATAGTCCGCGATAAAACGGTCGCATTTCTACGATGAATGATCCAAGGATTTTTTTTCTAGATCATCCGATCCCATCACTAAATCCTACGAGCTGCAACTGTAGAATACAAAATGGATACGACCATCGTCGTGTACTCTCTCCTCTGTACTAATCAAATCACATCTGGAGGTAACTGTTATTGTCTGCTGAATCTTCTAAGATGTCTTCACCGATGCGCTTTGCGGCCGATCTCTGTTGCAGGGGAGTATCAAGGAACTCCAACCACGCCTGAGGTAGTAGGTTGTTGTTGTTGAGATAACCCAATCTTCTGTGTTGATCTCTGCTGTTGAGATGGTGCATCATCCTCCCGGAACACCATTGGTAGTCTTCAACTGAGTCTTCAAAGTACACCTCCTCCATTATACTGGTTGCTCACGGCAGCAATAAATTGAAGCCTAATGGATATCTGACTTTGCGTGTCTTCGTGATCTGCACTGCACGCACACAATTCCTTCGGAGTCTTTGTTCTGATTTTGCTGATATCCACAAGAACCTTCTGATGATCTGCGATTGGCCTTCTATAATCGGAAAGTAGCCCCAAGGCCTCTGACTCCGATCTTGCTCCTTTTGTCCAACATTCGGAGGCTTCTTACTCCAATATCTGACTTGCAATATCGCCATCGATCTTCATCTCCTAAACACTTATACGGAGTCATTCCTAAACTCCTGTCTCAATCCAACGTCTTCCAGCAGGATCTGGTAGAAGATCCCGACATCCTAATCCAACTATAAGCCAAACTATGGGTGGCTTAAATCATCCATCCATCTTCTTGAGCTATTAGGTGGTCGTAACCTCCGTAAGTCTCACGACTCTGCACCGTATACTGTTACTAACCGATCACCCTTTCTTGAAGCTCAAGAATTCCTTACAATGGATCACTAAAAGTGACATGGGGAAATACTCTCTTTCAACATCACTAAACCATGATCAAGTGATATATTATTTCCCGAAGATTATTTTCTGCATTTATCACCAAATACCGGCTTGACCCCGATAATGGTATGCAAATAACTCTTCTTTCTCGGTATAACATGAGTTAAGTACTCAAAAGTACTCTCAAAGTTATACAACCCAGTACGAACATCCTCAGGGATCATAATCCCTATAAAACACCGTAACCTAGCCTTCTGCTATCTGCATCAACAATAGTCTACAAGTCTGTTCATTACCCATAGGTAATGATCCGACTAGTACAGTTAGTGGAAATCTCTAAGACTGTAGTCTCTGATTTCCATAATAAATGTGACGACTTGGCCCATGTTTTCTGACTCGATATCAGTCGGCTCTCAAAGGTAAATCACCTTCTCAACACGGGTTCAAGACTCACATACTCAACAGGTCATTTCCGAGGTCAACTCATACCACGGCTACGAACAATAACTAACACACTACAGGTTATTCCCTGTTATATACATTAAAAGCATAATTAACTAAAATCGGGAGTATAAACCCTAAGGGTCACTCCAGTTGGTCGCCTCGATGGACGACCCCTACTACAAGTCTACACAGGTGTCATAAATCTTTAACGATATACACATGTTAAACACATTTAGATTAGTAACTATCTGAAATATGAGTTATCAGAAATACTCACTTCGTGCTGCCTGGAGCTTATGCCGCGGTCAATCCCATCTCACAAAAACCAAATCCGAAAAATATACCGACTCCCGAGAATCCAAGACTTAAAACAAAAATCATTGTATGACATCGCAGAACCTTGGGCTCTGATACCAATAAAGTTGTCACGCCCCGAGAGCATGCCGAGCCGAAAATCAAACGGACGGCACCTCCCCTGTACGTGGCAACATTTCGGGTTAATACAAGGCCCGTAGGCCCACAACAACAACAATATATATAACAAATAACAGCAGCGGAAATAAAGAGCGCATACCCACAACATACATAACAAAAATATACAGGTGTACACCACCTGACAAGACCACAGTACTAAAACCGTACATAAAACATCGACATCACGACAAATCCATAATAACAACAAGTCCATACATATCAAAGTCCGAGACATAACCAAAAACGAACTCCTCGGGAGACTAGGAAAATGGAGATGGGATGGATCGGCCAGCTCCAAGTCGTCCACAGCGTTTCACTCTACTCCGGGCGACGTAAAACCCAGGGTCGGAGGTGGTGAGTAAAACTCAGCAGGTAATCAGAGAAAACATGTAAATATATATATATCAATATTACATGTCATTCAACAGTCTAAATCTACTCGAACAACGAGTATACATCAGCATAAAAGGTATATATGCATGCATACACTAAATAAATCAATAATAACGGCGTCGATATACCGATCGTACTACTCTATCCCGATCCAACTCGCATATAACCACATCATAGGGTATAAAAGAATAGTACTAAATCACACAATATCCTGAATATGATCCAAGGATATCACCGTGAATAACCAACAGATATACAAGTACCAGCCTACTACCATACAGGAAATGCAGTAGCATGTATGAATATGTACAAACAAATGCAACAAGCATAGTACATACAAATGCAACATCACAATAATCATATATATATAGACTGTATCTATATATATATTAATCTCAACCATCCATATATATATACATACATATATGTATCTATATATGGTAATATGCAAAGTGTCATAAGATACGGCAATGCAACATGCATGGTCATACCTGCTCACCCCTACTCGCTACCACGACCCCAATGTGGCCTAGGTGGCACGACATGACAACTATCCCGACTCCAGCCGCCACCACTTTCGAGTGACCGAGTTGGGTAGTATGATCAAGTAGCATATGAGCATAAAGAGCTCGCTACGCAACGGGGGTCCCTGCTGCTGGTCACTCCGACTAACACTACCAATGAGTGGTCGAGTACCACGCACCCAGGACAACTGCACGCAACTCGAACTACCACCGTCTATAGTGGTAGAGTGCGGCACAACAAATGCTCTGCCCTCACACCAATTACTCCTCGGGGAGTACTCTGGGAGGCAAGATGACTGACGACTCTCTCAACCCCCAAGGGAGACTATGTCATCAGAATGCATGCAAATGACATGAGTATGCTGTCACACGTACAACCATCTACCACAGACTCTCTGTTCAGCAAAGAGTCACACCCAATTGATCAGTACACTCTCTATCCTGTAGAGAGTCATACTCATCTGATCATGACAAGCTTACCATCGACCACGTCACGACTCACTTGACCATTTACACAACCCGTGGTTGGTAATAAAGGTGCAACATACAGGTATGGAATGAGTCCTACATTTAGGGTCATACTTATCCACAGAGGACCTTTTTGTCAAATTTACAATTTAGGTCATCCTCCGTACTCTAACATCTACATCCTATTAAACAGTTAAACCTACTTACATCACATCTGTAACTTCTAGATCATGCTAGGGAATATGTGTTATCAATAATCGAGCACACATATATAACAACGGTAAGTTCAAGCATACGATAAACAAAGCATGATCAAGGTAATATGAACACCTAACATGTTCATATCTATATCTAAATCTGGAAATCATTACATCTACCCGACCGGTAGAAAATTAACTACCTGCTGTCAATGCGCGTGGTAATAGAGTCCTCACGTCCGCGAACCAGTCGTTTCCACGTCTGCGGATATCTCGAACCAAATCCTGCAAACAAACATATATGATCCAATCATATACCAATTCTAATATTAGGATCAAATCACAATCCTACATCAACTTTATATCTCGATTCGTAGCTCAAACAAAACTACTACTTCACAGTCATTACAACGACACAACAACCCATTTACAACACAACTCCAGCCTGACAACACAGTCGAAACATAGGTCAATACACCTCACACCCCAAGATTAATCAACACTTCGATCCATAGCTGAATTTCAATGATTCCACAGTCGGTTCAACACACAAATCCACCATTAACAAAACAGAACAATCCATATCAGCTTAACATGAAAACTAATCACATACCACCAACTACTTAACTCACGGTCCATTCCTATAGCATAACAATTACAACCATCCCAACAAAATAGCATACCATATCCCACAACCAACATCACCATGAGCAACCCCTGCTGCAGCATAAACCACATGATAAAAATTATCGATCACTACCACCTTACCTCAAATTTGATCAGCCCCTAAACCTAGCAATTACAGCTAAAAGAAAGAGGATAGATCCACTTACCAACCCTAGACTCCATCGGCAGCCACCCCTTCCTTCCATCCATAGTTCACCGGCCAAGGATCCTACTCCGACGGTGATCCTCCCCAGCTTCTCTTGACGATGGTAATCCCACGATCCCAAATCGAGGGTGATGCAGCCAATTCGATCAGCCATGGTAGCAACGCGGCAGTCACCCATGTGACGGCGACCTGGGTTTCGGGAAAGGCTGCGGCGGTGGAAGGCTGAAATCGGGTGCGGTCAGATCCGGCGGCGAGTGGGAAGAGCAGGGAAAGGGGATCGGCTGGTTTGGCTCTTTGCTCAGCGGCACTATCGCTCATGAAAATCCCCAACGCACATTGGAGATCTCCGACAAGCGGCGGCGGCGAACGACGACGCGGCGGTGGCTCTAATTTCACGGTGGTAGCGGCGACAAGTGGCGTCGGCCATGCTGAGTGGCGGCGGCGACGAGACAGAGAGATCTCAAGCAGCAGAGAGAGAGCGCGAGAAGATCGCGAGAGGGAAAGAGAGGGAGGTCGCTGCGGTGGAAGATGGGTAGGCTTGCGATCGGGAGAGGATATGAAGAGAAGAAGAGGATCGGGCAAACGAAGGAAAATCGTCGATCGGGGAAGGGGGAAAACGGAAGAAATATAATAGGTTTTTAATTAAATCTATTAATTCCCAGCAGATAGTCTAAACAGGCTTTATAATCCTATTCGCTTTATCCCCATGAAATGTCCATAGAACCTCCGTTTAAATTCAGAAAATTTTTTAAAAATTTCTGAAAAATTTTCCCAAGGTAATTCTTTAATTAACAAGGGGTATTTTATTATTTATTATTATTATTTTTTTTCCGGTATTTTACACCTATCGAATCACGTACGGTTCGATACGGTTCGAAATTATTATTTAATTAAAAATTTTTTTAAAAAAATTAAAAAATAAAAAAATATTTGCACGTATTTAAGTTGTCTATGCATCTCCTTAAGTCATAGGAAAATCAAAGTCCACTGCTTACCTTTTAATCCTTATTAGCTTTGAAAGTATTGTTATTTCTCACTTATATTTTTCATTCTCGTAATGGTAATTCTTTCCATATTAAATTCTTCTATTTTGTCCTTATAAAATTGCATTCCTTATATTTTTTTAAATTTTTGTCAAATCATCAAATAATGCTTGTGTTTTTAAAAAAATTAGGAGACAAAATATACTATCCGGAACTAAACATTTGTTCTATGGTGATACTGGACACTAGACAAGTTAAAATTTCTTTTTCGATTATGGAGAGAATGAAATTTTTTTGAATTTTCTATGATCACCGCTATAAAATATCAAAATTTATTTTGCTATTTGTTTCACTAAAATAAAAAAAATATAAAATAATTTTAAAATTCATTCTGTGAACACTTTTCTTTTAATAAAAGTTATATTTTTATAAGTTTTAAATTATTACTACTAATATTTTAATTTTCAAATATATTACTTTCTAATCTATATTGTAAACTATATTTTTTTATAAATATTATATAAATTATTTATAGTATTTTATATTATATTAGCAAGAATAAAAGAATAATAATTTTTTATTGAAATTAAAGTATCATAATACATAACTAACATTTTGTGTAAAATATCTAACTTTAATTTAGGATTTAAAGTAAATATAATTAAATAAATATCAAAAAATTATAAAAATTTTTTTTTTTCATTTTACTTTCATTGTTAATATGCAAGGAGATATAAGTTAACTATTAATATATTCATTTAAAATTAAAGCTATGTTATAATAATTCATTATAATTAAATGAGAAATATGATAATAAAAATTAAAAAATTATTCAATTGCATTATTAAATACTTTTAATTTTTTTACATATGTTACTATATATATATATATATATATTTCATTAATGTAAAAAATAAATATATATTAGGATTATTAATAATTTTAGTATCAATAAACATAATAATTCTCTATATTAAAATGAATCTTGTAGTAATTGATATATTAAATTCTAACGTATTGATAAATCAAATGGAAATTTGACCTATTCCATTAATTTTATAAAATTTACTATATTATCATTATATTAGGATATGATCATGAGTAAAAAAAATAGTAATTTTAATTATGTTACTTTATTTTTCTAAAATTTTTAATTTATCTTGAATACATAAATTTAAAATATAACATATGCAACAAATATGAAAAATATATGACCAATAATATACTGACAAATAAATTTAAGTTCATTAATATTTGTATAGTATTAGAACTAGTATTATTAAATAAAATTGAAAATATTTTGTTAGTAATATATGGTTCATCAAAAATTTGATATGTTAATAAAATTTTTTGAATTGTCCAAAAGTTATCAATCCAATGATAAACTCATTCAAAAATTCGATATATGAATAAGTTTACTAATAATCACTCTAAATATTAGAATATAAAAATACTTTATTATTTAATTTAGCAAATTATTCAATCAAATTTTTTCCCTATTTTATTATTTTTTAATTGTATGAATAAGTGTAATTTGTAGAATATATATATTTAGCAGATAGGTTAAGAAATTCTTGTCGAGTGCTTTGTTTTGACATATTGCTTCAATGATTCATAATTATTACTCAATTGAAATTTATATGGAGTAATGCAATATTACATTTTGTCTGTATTTTTTTAGACGGAAGAAATATTTTTTCAAAATATTTAATAAAAATAGATGATTTTAAAAATAAAGTTTTCCGAACTTTAAAAGTTTTAATATTTCTCTATGTATTGACTATTGAAAGTTGTTATATATGGATCATCATCAAATAAATTTTATATTTTTAGAATCAATATTCGAAATGTTTATTTTTTTTTTCTCTTCGAGAACGAGATGAACTTTTTTATATTATAGTTGAAAAATCAAAATTGAAATTTATTTAAATTTCAAAATTCAAAGAAAATAATAAAGAAGATGGTATGAATGACATAGGCTCAAATTAAGGTTAATTTGGACTTGATTTAGCTGAGTTACCATCAAATCAAATTTTAAATAAATTAAATCATTCGATCTATTTGACACAAATTTTTTTAAAAAAAACTTTTTTCCTCTCTCTCCTCTCTTTTTCTCTCTTCCACGTATGTAGCAGCCCCCAATGTTATACTACGTGGATCACCTCTCTTGTTTTCTTCTTCTCTTTAATTTTTTTTCTTCTGCCTCCTCCCTTTTAACATCAACAATTTCTTTTCCCTCCTTTCTTTTCATTTTACTTGCAACACCAACATCAGTTAATCAGTATTTTTTTTCCTCTCTCTCTCCTTCGATAGGATCAAATTAATGATAGAGAAATAAATAACATTATTTTAAAAAATTAAGCTAATACTTAATTTGTAAATCAGAGTAAAACACAATAAAAATTAAATTAGACAAAACATAATAAAATAAGGAATAACAGATTTAACCTAGTTTGACTCTTCTTTAGAAAAAAAATATAGAGCCATCGTATTAACGGCTGAGCCCTCCGACTGTTCCTACTGAGTGAAGAGATAAATCAGGAACTCAGTTGGCAAGTACAAAGAAAGAGATTGGTTGATAGCTCGGGATGATGAAATCCTCCGGAATTAACCTCTACTCATTTAAGAGTTACTCCTATGTAGTTACCAACTGAGCTAGCCACATGGGGGCTGATTTAACTTCTCTTTAGAGTTTCTATTCCATGACATATGATTCGTCACATGGATCAATTAAAAAAATAATTCATTATATTTTCTCATTTTCAAAGGGCTAGAAATGGAGAAACATCTTATAAAATTTATACAATTAATATGAAATATAAGCTTAATACGCAAAAACAAAACAAAAAAATATATATATACCAAACCACAAAGTTGTCTTGAAAATTAACAAGAGTAGCACAACAACAAAAACTTCTTGACTGATAAAATGTTATTGTTGATCTCCTTTTAATAGATCTTTTCTAGGTGCCCGAAAGCCCTTTAGGGCACCTCGACTTGCCATCGATGTGGCCCAAACAACTTAGTTGGTATCCGGAATTTGATCAATCGGACGCTTTTTGGGTGCTCAGATATATATGGACATGGCAGAACTCCATGAATGGTCAATCTATGAACTTTGATTTAAGTTTTTTTCCCCAATTTTTTGATTATCACATTATCACTTATTCATGATCGATTTGGATTTGAATTGAGGGCGCTCCCGAATCCTATCGATCTATGTGTTTGAATTCGATTAAAAGGTTCAAATCACTCCAATTCACTTGACCTAATTTAAGTCAAGTTCGCATATCATTGAGTTAGTAAACAAAATTTTTTAGTATTGAAGTAATATAGTTGTTTTCCCTTTATCGACGTAAAGTTGTTCCTAGCTCAGAATATTATCATTGTCCCAGTGTGAGTAACACTCCCTCATTATTTTTAAAATAAAGATCTATTTTTTGAATTTATCTTACTTGATACCTCTATGACTTATCTTATCTAAATGTGAATCGAGGAGATTCATCCGAACTCTATTACCTTCTCTCACTAGGTTTTTTATTTTTTTGTTATTTGGTCATTTATCAGAATTTATATCTTAGACACTTCTAAACTTCACCTATTGATCGCATCAAATCTTTTTGAGTAACTTCACAATATTGATAGAATTTATCTCTAAGATATTTCTAGACTTCACTTGTCAATATCCTGCACTTACATATTTAATATAATATATTAGATCATAAATATATTATGATCCATAGGAGTAAATATATTGTTACTCAGAAGTCTTTGGTCAGAGCAAGCATGTTAAGAAGATGGTCTTCTTGGAAACATATAGGAGTAACTTGAATCCATAGGATAAGAAAAATAACTTGGGCTAGATGTGACGTAGTCAGCCTAGTGGAGATGAACATAGAGACCATGTCCTAAACCAAATGGATATAGGATGAGTGAAAGGAACAAGACACGAACAACTGAAGCTGTTGAAGGGTTCAGAAAATATTCTGAAGTCGATTTAGGCTTTCCGATCAATTGGGGGTCATGATATACTGCTGGGTGTCACTCATGATCTATTCATAATTAAGGGGTTAATTATGAATGACTAACATAATCGAGAACCTATTGGATCACACGCACTACGGGTGATCTCGAGATGTAAAACAAGTCTGAGAATGAGATTCTCATTGAGAGAGGATATGTCTGATTGAACCAGACCAAAGGGGTGTGAAATAGAGGCTATGAAACCTCCTATGGCTTTGTTGGATATGACATGACCATATCACACCTAAACAAAGTCAAACGGACCATACAGAGCCTCGCACGGTCGTGGCTAATTTTGCAAGGGTCGTGCTTGGCTCTCACCGAAAAAAAAGTTGAACTGGGTTGTGCCCTAAAGGACACACGACCAAGTCGTGTGTCTTGGCACGATCGGGTCGTGTGAATCCACACGGTCGTGTCATGGTTTCGTCGATTTTGGAGATTTCTCTTATAGAAATTTCTTAGGTTGTTCTTACCTTAATTATGAGATAATTATGGTAAGATATCTTTCGTTTAAGCCTCATAAGATGACTTAATCAAGAGATCTATAAATAGATCCCTTGATAATATTTAAAAAAGAGTTGTTTTAGGTTTTCCCTTGGTAGCCATTTTTCCTCTCTCCTCTTCTTTTATCTCTGCCGGTTGGCTAGCACAAATCGGAAACAAAGGTTTGCTGCTCTTGGAGTCGTCTCAGGTGATCTCGGTGTGGATATTGATAGAGGCAAGGCCCGTTGGTCTTGCTTGTGGTTTCGACAGATTCAAAAGAATTCTGAAGGTATAACTTCTCCTCCTTGTGAGTTTTCATGCGATTATGCCAAAGCAAGTTTTCCTGACTTCCAGGGGATGTCTGGGATGGAATAAAAATTATTTTATTCACTTTATTCCACTGTGCATGATCCGGGATCTCCAACAAGTGATATCAGAGCCACCTTGTTCGTTTGACATAGATTGTATGTTGTAGGAGAATATTTAAAACATATTTGATGTTTTAATATACCTGTGTCATGTTTATCTATATGATAGATTAGAGTATGCTTGATTTTACATATAGGATATGTTTTAACCTAAAAATGAAATACCGAGGATGCGCCTAGAAACACCGAAAGTGTTGGCTGCATCATTAGAGCCTAAGCATAGACTCACATTCACATCAGAAAATTTATTTCCTAATGTGACCTTGGTTTTTCTATATTTAGGTTTATTTCCTTTTATAGATGTGACCCATAATAACCTGAAATCCCTCGTACAAATAATAGGACTAACACCTTCCATTAATATGGTTGAACCAGAGTTCTTTTTCGTGTTTGGTTTGTTGGACTCTCTCTAAGCCTGACATGATATTGAGCATGTTCAATTCATATGAGATTTAATGTTTATTTTAAATGGTAAGGATCAGAGGTCAATTTCAAATTTGGGTTGTTGGACTCTCTCCAAGCCTGACTTGTAAGTTGGATGTGTTTAAATCATTTAAATTCGATCTCACGATTAATGGGTCGACTGTAAAATACCGAAAAAAAAAAAAAAGAAAAAAAAATTGTTGGATGGTTAGGGATAAATCAAACCTAACCTAGGTTAAAGCTTATGGGTTTAATTAAATCTAACCTAAGTTAGATTTCTCTTAAATGGATCCGGTTAAGAGCTTAATGCTGATTCGTTCCTTTACCCGTTCCTTATTTACTCACGCCGGCTATTTCCTTCTCGAACGCTTCCTCCAAATGCGCGACGTTACTCTTTTCTTCTCGCGATTCTCCTTCTCCCGCACCGTCGCCCTTTACTCTTCCCGTTTCTTCCGATCGCGAGTGATCTCCTCCTCAATGTCGCCGGCGCTGATCCAGCGATCTCCGACCACTGATTCGCTTCTCTACTCGCTGATCTCCGCCTGATCTCGTTGCGATTGCTCATTGCTGACTTCTCGAGCCGCTCGCCGTCCACAGCCACGATGTCCTCTCCTGATCGCAGATCGCCGTTGGAGTTTAGCGTTGGCGTCTTCTCTTCGCTCTTCATCGCCTCTGATCAGTCAGCGTCGGCCGGCCTCCAGACGATGCAAGCCCAAGTCAGCCGCGAGCTCTCCATCAGACCCGCGGGCGGCCAGCACGCAACGCTGCGACCCTTCATCACCGGTCTCCCCCTTCCTCCTCTCGCAAGCTGGCGACCGCACCTCCGAACAGAAACCTTTGAGTTGCCATTTTCCCGACGATAGGAGGTCAGGCGGTTGTTGATTTCTGCTGTTCGATCATCGTCGGAGCGAGGTAAGGGCTGTCGTTTCCTTGTTTTCCTCGATCTCAAAAGGGATTCGGTTGTGAATAAACCCTTTCTGTAGTTTTCTCTGTTGAACGTGACTCAATCGAGGATTTGGAAAGCAACGTTTCGGTGGGTTGTCGATTTTAGGGGTTCTCACTGCCGATCACCGTGGGAGCTAGGTAAGCTATCGACCTCTCCTTATCTTGAACGAGAGTAGAGGTTCTGTAAATTGTCGTGACCTAACCTGAGTTGGGCAGTGGTAGGTTTCGACGGACGGTGGAACTAGGGCTGCCGGTGGAGATCTAAGATTCGGTAAGATTGATTTCCCTCTTACTTGTGGTATTATCCATTTGATCTTGTTGCTATTAGGATGGGTTTGATGGCAGAATTGAAGGTTAGGATTGTGGGCAGTGGGTGATCTGAGGAACAGTGTCACGGTTTTGGTGTGTGGGCTGTCGACGGAAGTTACAACAAGGTAAAGGCGGTATTATCTATTTAATCTTGTTGTTGTTATGGATTTGGTGTGGCTAAGCTTGAAACCTAATTTGAGCAGTAGGTTCGATTACTGAATGGAGGGCTGCCAGGATTAGGACTATACTGCCGGTGGAGGTTCCAAAACTTGCCGGTAAGCAAGCCATTTTCTGTTTTGATTTTGACAGTGTAGGCCAATTCATTATTGCCCTTGATTTAGCTAATGAACAATGGTTAAATAGTTGAGTATCTAATTGGTGGAATTGGGTTTGAATTAATAATAAGGGTTGGTCGATGGTGAGGTTTTGTTGGGTGTTAGACCGGTTGTGAAATAGTAGTTGTGTTTGGCCTACAAATAGAGATGTGTATCGGTGTGAATATAGGTTAGATTAATACTTAATTTGTTAGTGATCCTATTACATCAAATTAAGTATAAAAAGGTTAAATCTTTATGAGATTAACTTTGTTAAGTCGA
The DNA here is from genome assembly GCA_025175895.1 of Wurfbainia villosa. Classification (NCBI taxonomy): domain Eukaryota; kingdom Viridiplantae; phylum Streptophyta; class Magnoliopsida; order Zingiberales; family Zingiberaceae; genus Wurfbainia; species Wurfbainia villosa. Next base: position 5,741,353 of record CM045992.1, read on the forward strand.
ATATAGAATTGGATGAGGGAGTTAGCACTTTTGCTAATTGAAACCGATGGATTTAAATTAAATAGTCAAGCTTAACTCTTTGAGCTCTAATTCGTATTCGATAAAGGGACGCGAGTATGGAAACGATAGAGTAGTAAATTATATACATCTATTGTCATATGCTTGAACTTAATGCATATCATGGTTTGTGCAGGACGTGGATACGAGGCAGGACCGCGACCGTGAGGATTTATATTGTCACGAGCTTCGTATCAGGTAGGTAATTTTCCTACTGGTCGGGTAGATGTAATGATTTCCAGATTTAGATATAGATATGAACATGTTAGATGTTCATATTACCTTGATCATGCTCTGTTTATCGTATGCTTGAACTTACCGTTGATATATATGTGTGCTCGATTATTGATAACACATATTCCCTAGCATGATCTAGGAGTTACAGATGTGATGTAAGTAGGTCTAACTGTTTAGTAGGGTGTAGATGTTAGAGTACGGAGGATGACCTAAATTATAAATTTGGTAAAAAGGTCCTCTGTAGATAAGTATGACCCTAAATGTAGGACTCGTTCCATACCTATATGTTGCATATTTATTTACCAACCACGGGTTGTGTAAATAGTCAGGTGAGTCGTGGACAGTGTGTCGCTACGGACCGATGGTCCTAGCTTGTCAGGATCAGATGAGTATGACTCTCTACAGGGTAGAGAGTGTACTGATCAATTGGGTGTGACTCTTTGTTGAACAGAGAGTCTAGGGTAGATGTTCTGTATGTGAGGCGAGACAAGACTTCATGTCATTGCATGTATATCGATGACATCGCCTCCCTTGGGGTTGAGAGAGAGTCGTCGGTCATCCTGCCTCCTCGAGTTACTTCCAGAGGAGTAATCGGTGTGAGGGCATAGCATTTGTTGTGCCGCCTCTACCATTATTCGACGATGGTTGTTGGAGTTATGCGTGCGATTGTCACAGGTGCGTGGCACTCGACCGCTCATTGGCGGTGTCGTCACGAGTGGCCGGCAGAGGACCCATGTAGCGAGCTACTTACGCTCATATGCTACTTGATCATACTACCCAACTCGGTCACTCGAGAGTGGTGGCGGCTGGAGTCGGGATAGTTGTCATGTCGTGCCACCTAGGCCACACTGGGGTCGTGGTAGCGAGTAGGGGTGAGCAGGCATGACCATGCATGCTGCATTGCCGTATCATACGGTGTTTTGCATATGGTTATATATATATACATAACTTCTTGTATATATATATATATATATGGATGATGGTGATTGGTATACATACAGATACAGTCTATATGTATACTCACTTTGATGATGCATTTGTATGTACTATGCCTGTTGCATTTGTTTGTACATATTCATACATGCTATTGCATATTCCTGTATGGTAGGTAGGTTGATATTTGTATACCTATCGGATATTCACAGTGATACCCTTGACTCAGGTTAGGATATTGTATTAGTACTATACTGTTATACCCTATGATGTGATTATATGCCCAGGTTGGATCAGGATAGAGTAGCTGACTGCCAGGTATGTCAGCATCGTTGATGTTCAGTTTACTTAGTATATGCATGCATATCTATAGTTATGCTGATGTATACTTGTTGTACGAGTAGATTAAACTGTTGAATGACATGTAATATTGATACATATATTTACATGTTTTCTCACGACACTCGAGTTTTACTCACCACCTCCGACTCGGTTTTTCATCGCCCAGTGTAGTGACGACTTCGTGTGACTTAGCTGCGCGCCAGATCCATCCCATCTCTGCTTTCGAGTCTCCCGAGGAGTTCGTTTTTGGTTATGTATGGACTTGTTTATGTGTTATGGATTTTGGTCCTATGTCATGGACCCTTGTTTTGTTATGGACTTTGTCGTGATGTCGTCGTTTTATTTACGGTTTTATTACTGTGGACTTGTCAGGTGGTGTACACCTGCATATTTTGTTATCTATGTTGTGGGTATGAGGGTTTTCATTTCCGCTGCTATTAGTATGTTATATTATGTTGTTGTTGTGGGCCTACGGGCCTTGTATTAACCCGAAATGTTGCCACGTACAGGGGAGATGCCATCCGTTTGATTTTCGGCTCAGCATGCTCTTGGGGCATGACAACTTTAGTGGTATCAGAGCCCAAGGTTCTGCGATGCCATACAATGTTGTTTTTGTGTCGAGTCTTGGATTCTCGGGAGTCGATTTATTCGGTTTTGGTTTTTGAGATGAGATGGACAGCGACCTGAGCTCCAAGCAGCACGAGGTAAGAATTCTTGAAAACTTATGGTTTAGTAGGTATTTATCTAAACTGGATCAGTAGGTGTATACAATAGAGTTATGACACTTATGCAGCCTTGTAGTAGGGGTCGTCCACCGAGGCGATCAACCGGAGTGACCTTTAAGGTTGATACTCCCGGTTATGTTGACTATGCTTTTAATGCTTATACCAGGGAGTAACCTGTAGTGTGTTGGTTGTTATTCGTAATCGTGGTATGAGTTGACCACGGGAACGACCTGTTGAGTCTGTGAGTCTTGAACCTGTGTCAAGGAGGTGATTTACCTCTAAGAGCCGACTGATACCGAGTTGGAAAACAGGGGCCAAGTCGTCACATTTATTATGGAAATCAGAGACTACAGTCTTAGAGATTTCCACTAACTGTGCTAGTCGGATCATTACCTGTGGGTAATGAACAGACTTGTAGACTATTGTTGATGCAGATAGCGGAAGGCTAGGTTATGGAGTTTCATAGGGATTTTTATCCCTGAGTTGTTCGTACTGGGTTGTATAACTTTGAGAGTACTTTTAAGTACTTAATTCATGTTATACCGAGAAATTAGAGTTAATTGCATACCATTATCGGGGTCAAGCCGGTAATTGGTGATAAATGCAGAAAAAAATCTTCGGGAAATAATATATCACTTGATCATGGTTTAGTGATGTTGAAAGAGAGTATTTCCCCGTGTCACTTTTAGTGACGCATTGTAAGGAATTCTTGAGCTTCAAGAAAGTGTGATCGGTCAGTAATATTGTACTGTGCAGAGTCGTGAGACTTGCAGAGACTACATCACCTAATAGCTCAAGAAGATGAATGGAGGATTTAAGCCGCCCAGAGTTATTGGCTTATGGTGGGATTAGGATGCCGGGATCTTCTACCAGATCCTGCCGGAAGACATTGGGTTGAGACAGGAGTTTAGAAATGACTCCGTACAAGGGTTTAGGAGTTAGAGACCGATAAACAGATATTGCAAGTCAGATATTGGAGTAAGAAGCCTCCGAATGTTGGACAAAAGGAGCAAGATTGGAGTCAGAGGCCTTGGGGCTACTTTCCGATTATAGAAGACCAATCGCAGATCATCAGAAGGTTCTTGTAGATATCAAAAAAAAAAAAATCAGAACAAAGACTCCGAGGGAATTGTGTGCGTGCAGTGCGGACCACAAAGACACGCGAAGTCAGATTATCTGTTGGATCAGTTCAGCCATTGCTATTGTGAGCAACCAGTACCGTGAAGGAGGTGTACTTTGAAGATTCAGTTGAAGACTATCGATGGTGTTCCGGGAGGAAGATGCATCATCTCGACAGCAGAGATCATCACAGAAGATGTGGGTTACCTTATCAGCATCAACCTACTACCTCAGGCGTGGTTGGAGTTCCTTGATACTCCCCTTGGCGAGATCGGCCTGAAGCGACATCAGAAGACATTATAGAAGACTCGTGCGGACAACAAAGTAGTTATCCTAGATGTGATTTGATTAGTATAGAGAGAGTATCTGACGATGGTCGTTATTTATTGATATTCTATAGCTCGTAGGATTAAGGGATGGATTAGATGATCTAGGAAAAAATCCTTGGATCATTCATCGCAGAAATGCGACCGTTTTGTCGCGGACTGTTGGATCTGATCTTATTCTCTTCGGAGAAAGGCCGAGACCTGCGTGGAGCCTTTGGGATCGGATCGACAGATATATCATCGTTCAGGGTATTACTCTAGTTTTACCCTCTGGGTTAATATGTTGAGAGATGCTTGTGGTTACAGGTATCTGTATCTAGAACATTCTCAGTTGGATTAGAAGGGTCCTTTACATCGACTTATGGGTCGATGGTATCTCTACCGTCAGGTGAGAAGTGGACCAACAATTAAGAAGTCAAGGGAGACCCTTAGACTTTGATAGATATACTTTTACTGTGGACATATCCTTACGGATGGTCAAATTGTTGGAAGTATGATTATGTCTCTCAGATGTGTGTATAATCCGAGAGCATACGGATGTAGTTGCGGATGAACTCCTAGCCTTGCCGTTGCTTAGGCAAGTGGAGTAGGCGATCGAAATGATTGCGAAAAATAGTCCGGTATCGAAGATCACATAACGAGTGATATTTTTGTTGGTATCAGTGTTACTAAACACGATGGAAATTGGAAGAACGTAAGTTGTGATTATAGGAGATGTTGGAAGAAGATATTTATCTATCCCAATATTTCTCCTTGTGAAGATCCAGAATTCTTTGTCGAAAGAGAGATGGACATTTGAGATTATGCATCGATTGTCGATGATGGAATGCGATGATTGTTGAAAGTAAATATCCTACGTTGAGGATAAATGAGCTGTTTAGATCAGGAAAGGACACCTGTGTATACTCTAAGGTTGGTTTACGACTAGAGGATTGATATTGTAGTGACATGGTGTCATACAATTATCAAGGTCGTTGTGATGATTAATATATATCATCAGCGTAGAGTAAAGGGGATGCAGGTGTGTGGAGACGACAATTTCATACTTGGTATGAATTGTATGGACTTTGATTTAAGTGGTTAGACTAATTAACGAATTAGTCGTCTATGAATTTGAGAATCGTGTATACTGAACACGATTGGATCAGTTGTGGTTGTTGGAGTCGCGTAACCTGACCACTGTTGATTGTGGTAGTTGGAGTTGCGCACTCGACCACCGTAGATGGTGGTTTGCCTTGTATGTTTTGGTTAGTACTGTAGATGTGGATAGAATGTCTTAGCATTACTATACCACAGATTTGTTTGACAAAGATGATGTTGTAAATCATTTAGTCGGAAGCTGGTGAAACCAGTTTATAGGACCTAGATGTCGGTTAACTTTTACGCAAGTATTGGTTAATCCTTCCGGAGTGGATCAACAAGATATTGTACGCAGATGCGTCGTTTCAGGGATCGGAACGATTCCGATGCAGTTGAATGAGGCATATCTTATGCCTACGTCAGTTAAGAAACTACAAGATAGTCTGTTATATACATGACATGACTTTAGCAGTTATTGTCTGGATTTATGGATATATGGAGCGAGGAATCTTTGGTGGGATTTTAACTAACTCTTTGGGTAGCTAGTATAAAGTTCTTTGGCAGCGAATAATTGTAATTTGCGAGATTTGATCGCTATAGTCTTCCATGCACTTACAGTGTGTGGTAGAGGGATCTTGAATGGTTGATGGATTTCTCTTTTGAGAAAATAATTCCCCATCTCGATAAGGATTGTGGGTTAGGAGTTGCAGTGTTTAAGGAAGAGTTGCTCAGGAGACACATTATTTGGGACTTACTATACATCTGATGGTATTGGGATGTCTAGGGATATGAGCGTTTATCTTGGTGGAATGGTATGAAGAGATCTATAGACTTTGTTCTTTGGATATATACTATACCAGCAGGTGAGGGTTGAACATTAGAACTCGCTGGATTGCTCTAGAAAAATTCCGATTTCGGAATGGAAGTGGGAGCATATCACGATTGATTTCGTTACGGGATTGCCTAGAAGGCTAGAACCCATGAAGGACATGATGCGATTTGGGTGATCGTGAATCATCTAACTGAATCAGTCAACTTTCTGCCTATTCGTGGGTCGTACCCATTGGATCGTCCAGCAGAGTTGTATCGTCGAACGATTATCAGATTGCGTGAGGTACTTTTAAGTACCATATCGGATAGAGATCCACGATTTACCTTGCGATTTTGACAGAGTCTGCATCAGGCTATGGGCACAGAGCTTTGGCTTAGTGCAACATTTCATCCGCGGACTAATGAACTGTTTGAGTGTACCATTCAAACATTGGAGGATCTATTGAGATCCTGTGTCGTGGATTATGGAGGTGTAGCTTATCGGCTGACTTTACCTCCGACACTTGCGGGTGTTCATAACATATTTTATGTGTATATGCTAAGGAAATACGTTCCGCGTCCAGATCATGTTCTGAAAGAGGTTCCGATTCTACCTCAGTCTAATGCGACCTTTGAGGAGATTCGATCACGAATTCTTGGTCGAGGAGGCGGCGATCTGGAACAAAACTATCCGACTCGTAAAGGTTGGATGACAGCATCATACCGATGAGGAGGCTAGGTGAGAGCTGGAAGATACTATTCGAGCTCGATAGTCTCATCTGGTCACTTGAGTAAGGTATGTGGTCCTTTCGAAAACTTGCTTGAAGTAAATTTTTGCAGGTTAGTACGAAATTTGGGGACCAAATTTTTATAAGTGGGGGAGAATGTAAAATACCGAAAAAAAAAAGAAAAAAAAAATTGTTGGATGGTTAGGGATAAATCAAACCTAACCTAGGTTAAAGCTTATGGGTTTAATTAAATCTAACCTAAGTTAGATTTCTCTTAAATGGATCCGGTTAAGAGCTTAATGCTGATTCGTTCCTTTACCCGTTCCTTATTTACTCACGCCGGCTATTTCCTTCTCGAACGCTTCCTCCAAATGCGCGACGTTACTCTTTTCTTCTCGCGATTCTCCTTCTCCCGCACCGTCGCCCTTTACTCTTCCCGTTTCTTCCGATCGCGAGTGATCTCCTCCTTAATGTCGCCGGCGCTGATCCAGCGATCTCCGACCACTGATTCGCTTCTCTACTCGCTGATCTCCGCCTGATCTCGTTGCGGTTGCTCGTTGCTGACTTCTCGAGCCGCTCGCCGTCCACAGCCACGATGTCCTCTCCTGATCGCAGATCGCCGTTGAAGTTTAGCGTTGGCGTCTTCTCTTCGCTCTTCATCGCCTCACGATCGATTAGCGTCGGCCTCGGGCGATGCAAGCCCGTCACGCGAGCTCTCCATCGCACCCCGCGGACGAGCCTTCGCAACGCCATGCGCGACCTTCATCGCCGACGGTCTCCTTCCTCCCTCCCCTCTGGCCGGTGACGACCAACGCCTCCGGACTGAAACCTTTGAGTTGCCATTTTTCCCGACGGCAGGAGGTCAGGCGGTTGTTGATTTCTGCTATCCGATCATCGCCGGGCGAGGTAAAGTGTCGTTCCTTGTTTTCTCGATCTCAAAAGGATTGGTTGTGAATAAACCCTTTCTGTAGTTTTCTCTGTGGAACGTGACTCAATCGAGGATTTGGGAAGCAACGTTTCGGTGGGTTGTCGATTTTAGGGGTTCTCACTGCCGATCGCCGTGGGAGCTAGGTAAGCTATCGACCTCTCCTTATCTTGAGCGAGTAGAGGTTACGTAAATTGTCGTGACCTAACTTTGAGTTTAGGCGGTGGTAGGTTTCACGACGGTGGAACTAGGGCGCGGTGGAGATCTAAGATTCGGTAAGATTGATTTCCCTCTTACTTGTGGTATTATCCATTTGATCTTGTTGCTATTAGGATGGGTTTGATGGCGAAATTGAAGGTTAGGATTGTGGGCGATGGGTGATCGAGGAAATTTGCCGGTTTTTGTGTGTGGGTCGGAAGTTACAACAAGGTAAAGCGGTATTATCTATTTAATCTTGTTGTTGTTATGGATTTGGTGTGGCTAAGCTTGAAACCTAATTTGAGCGAGGTTCGATTACTGAATGGAGGGCTGCCAGGATTAGGACTATACTGCCGGTGGAGGTTCCAAAACTTGCCGGTAAGCAAGCCATTTTCTGTTTTGATTTTGACAGTGTAGGCCAATTCATTATTGCCCTTGATTTAGCTAATGAACAATGGTTAAATAGTTGAGTATCTAATTGGTGGAATTGGGTTTGAATTAATAATAAGGGTTGGTCGATGGTGAGGTTTTGTTGGGTGTTAGACCGGTTGTGAAATAGTAGTTGTGTTTGGCCTACAAATAGAGATGTGTATCGGTGTGAATATAGGTTAGATTAATACTTAATTTGTTAGTGATCCTATTACATCAAATTAAGTATAAAAAGGTTAAATCTTTATGAGATTAACTTTGTTAAGTCGAATATAGAATTGGATGAGGGAGTTAGCACTTTTGCTAATTGAAACCGATGGATTTAAATTAAATAGTCAAGCTTAACTCTTTGAGCTCTAATTCGTATTCGATAAAGGGGCCTTGATATGGAAACGATAGAATAGTAAATTATATACATCTATTGTCATATGCTTGAACTTAATGCATATCATGGTTTGTGCAGGACGTGGATACGAGGCAGGACCGCGGCCGTGAGGATTTATATTGTCACGAGCTTCGTATCAGGTAGGTAATTTTCCTACTGGTCGGGTAGATGTAATGATTTCCAGATTTAGATATAGATATGAACATGTTAGGTGTTCATATTACCTTGATCATGCTCTGTTTATCGTATGCTTGAACTTACCGTTGATATATATGTGTGCTCGATTATTGATAACACATATTCCCTAGCATGATCTAGGAGTTACAGATGTGATGTAAGTAGGTCTAACTGTTTAGTAGGGTGTAGATGTTAGAGTACGGAGGATGACCTAAATTATAAATTTGGTAAAAAGGTCCTCTGTAGATAAGTATGACCCTAAATGTAGGACTCGTTCCATACCTATATGTTGCATATTTATTTACCAACCACGGGTTGTGTAAATAGTCAGGTGAGTCGTGGACAGTGTGTCACTACGGACCGATGGTCCTAGCTTGTCAGGATCAGATGAGTATGACTCTCTACAGGGTAGAGAGTGTACTGATCAATTGGGTGTGACTCTTTGTTGAATAGAGAGTCTAGGGTAGATGTTCTGTATGTGAGACAGTACCCTCATGTCATTGCATGTATACTGACGACATCGTCTCCCCTTGGGGTTGAGAGAGTCGTCAGTCATCCTGCCTCCCAGGTTACTTCCAGAGGAGTAACTGGTGTGAGGGCATAGCATTTGTTGTGCCGCACTCTACCATTATTGACGATGGTTGTTGGAGTTGCGTGCAGTTGTCCTGGGTGCGTGGCACTCGACCGCTCATTGGCAGTGTCAGTCGGTCGGGTGGCGGCGGGGACCCCGTTGCGTAGCGAGCTACTTCGCTCATATGCTACTTGATCATACTACAACTCGGTCACTCGAGAGTGGTGGCGGTGAGTCGGGATAGTTGTCATGTCGTGCCACCTAGGCCACCGAGTCGTGTAGTAGCGAGTAGGGGTGGCGAGCATGACCATGCATCTTTGCATTCTTAGTATCATACGATGTGTTTTGCATATGGTTATATATATATACATAACTGCTTGTATATATATATATATGGATGATGGTGATTGGTATACATACGAATCTGATCTATATGTATACTCACTTTGATGATGCATTTGTATGTACTATGCCTGTTGCATTTGTTTGTACATATTCATACATGCTATTGCATATTCCTGTATGGTAGGTAGGTTGATATTTGTATACCTATCGGATATTCACAGTGATACCCTTGACTCAGGTTAGGATATTGTATTAGTACTATACTGTTATATCCTATGATGTGATTATATGCCCAGGTTGGATCAGGATAGAGTAGTATTTGCCGGTATGTCAAACATCGTTGATGTTCAGTTTACTTAGTATATGCATGCATATCTATAGTTATGCTGATGTATACTTGTTGTACGAGTAGATTAAACTGTTGAATGACATGTAATATTGATACATATATTTACATATTTTCTCTGATTACCTGCTGAGTTTTACTCACCACCTCCGACCCTGGGTTTTTTCTGTCGCCCAGGTAACAGGTAGATGACTTCATGACGACTTGGAGCTGCGCCGACCGTTCCATCCCATCTCTGTTTTTCGAGTCTCCCGAGGAGTTCGTTTTTGGTTATGTATGGACTTGTTTATGGGTTATGGATTTTGGTCCTATGTTATGGACCCTTGTTTTGTTATGGACTTTGTCGTGATGTCGTCGTTTTATTTACGGTTTTATTACTGTGGACTTGTCAGGTGGTGTACACCTGCATATTTTGTTATCTATGTTGTGGGTATGGGGGTTTTCATTTCCGCTGCTATTAGTATGTTATATTATGTTGTTGTTGTGGGCCTACGGGCCTTGTATTAACCCGAAATGTTGCCACGTACAGGGGAGATGTCGTCCGTTTGATTTTTGGCTCGGCATGCTCTCGGGGCGTGACATCGACCCTAAATGAAAGCATTGATTTGTTGGACTCTCTCCAAGGTCAATGTGGACAGAGGTGCAATTAGGTGATATGCATTGGATGTATATATGTCAATGAGTTAACAACCTAATGTATATATGAACATTCAATTAGTTGATAGCATAAAGTGATAGTTATATATTTGATATATAATAGGTATTGTTGATATCTAACATTATGACTATGAATGACTTGTTGGACTCTCTCTAAGATTGTTCTTAGTCATAATGGATATCAACCCACTAAGAGATCACCTACCATCTCTCGAATTCAAAGTGAGGGCTATTGAATTTGATAAAAATAATGGGAGTTTCTTGCTAATGTAAATTATTTATATTACTATAAATTCATCTCTCTTATACACCTCTTTGTGTATGTTTAGGTACTAATTAGAATAGCATATCAACCTCCATTAATCTATGTTTTATTTTGGACAACAACAAATTGACTGGGCCAAACTTCTTGGACTGGCTTTGCACCCTGAGAATTGTTCTCAAGGTTAAAAAGCTAGCTTATGTCCTTGAAGAGGTTCTTCCCAAACCTCTTGCAGATAATGCATCTGGTGACCAAAAGTTGGCTTACCAGAAACATATTGTTGACTCTGAGATGACGAGTTGTATTATGCTAGCGTCGATATCTCCTGAGTTACAGAAGCAACATGAGCATATTGATGCTAATACAATTGTCTTTCATTTTCGAGAGTTGTTCGATGAGAAGGCACGATCTGAAAGGTTCGAGGTCACTCAACTCCTCTTTCGCTCGAAGATGCAGGAGGGTTCATTTGCAGTGCAGTTTGCGCTAAAGATGAATAGCTATATTGAGCGACTGAGATCGTTAGGGTTTTTCATGGACCATGAATTAAGTATTGACTTAATTCTTCACAATCTGACTGGTAGTTATTCACAATTTGTGATGAACTATCAGACGAATAAGATTGAGTCCACGATTCTTGAATTGATCAATATGCTCAAAACAGTGGAGTCATCTGTTGCGAAAGAACAGAAGGCGGTGATACTGGTAAACTCTTCAAAGAAAGATTCTAAGAGGAAGTCAAAAATCAAAGCTAAAGGGAAGAAGAAGGCAAAGAAGGAAGAAATAACTCCCAAGGACACCTGCCATCGTTGTGGAAAGGATGAGCATTGGAAGAGAAACTGCAAGCAGTATCTGGAGTCACTGAAGTAGAAAAAGACATCTGATGCCCAATCTACTTCAGGTATATTTGTTATTGAATGTCATACTGTTTCTTCTAGCACTTGGATATTGGATACCGGGTGTAGCTCACATGTATGCAATAACATACAGGGGCTTAGGAACTGAAGAAGACTGGTTAAGGGAGAAGCAAATCTAAGGGTTGGTAATGGAGAAAAAGTTATTGCAGTAGCCAAGGGTACTTATATGTTGCGACTTTCTACAGGACTAGTCTTAGAGTTGAATGATTGTTTTTATATTCCTGCATTAATAAAGAACATTGTTTCTATTTTATGTTTGAATAAGAAATGTTATCATTTGACGTTTAGTAATAATTGTGGTTACATTACGTTAAATGGTGTTCTTTATGCTACTGGGATATTAAATAATGAAATATACACATTAGATACATTCAACGAGATATTCAATATCGAATCAAATAGTAAACACACTAAGTTAGATAATCAATTAACCTCGCAATTATGACATTGTCATCTTGACCATATAAGCAATGAACGTATGTCCAAACTGCATAGGCTTGACATTTTGGAGTCTTATGAATTAGATTTATTAGACACATGTGTTTCATGCTTAAAAGGAAAGATGACTAAACTACCTTTCAGAGGAAAGGGTGAATGAGTGACGATGCTTATTTTAAGAATTATTTTATAATTTCTTTTTATTTTAGTGAAATAGATAACAAAGCAGATTTTGATATTTTAATATAGTTGTCATAGAAAACTCAAATTTTTTCTATCCTATGACAAAATAAATTTTAGCTTATTTGGTGTTAACCGTCGTGTAGAATGGGCATTCAATTCTAAATATAATATATATTAGATAAACGATGATCTACTTTGTCTTCTAATTCTTTGGAAGCATACAATATTATTTGATGATTAAAACAAGTGTTGAAAAAATGCAATGAATATAACTTTTTGAGGATAAAAAAAAAGATGCCAAAAGAACTACTATTACAAGAATGAAAAATGAAAATGAATAACAGCACATATTCCTAATTTAACAATGATAAAAAAGATAAGCAAACGACATAGGCTTTGATTCTGTTATATCGATCGTAAGGGGATACATAGATAATTTAAATAAGTGTGATTTTTTTAAATAAATTATATATTTAAATTTTTGTAAATAAATAATAATAATTTCTAATCGTATCGATTTGTAAATCGAATCATAAATCAACAATTTTGAACCATGAACAATAACCACTTTGGATCACCTTTTAACGAACTATCGATTTCGAACTATTAAATTGTTGATTTTGATACATGTTTGGGTTTATATTTGTGGGGCACAAAATTATTCTTCTATTTGTGATATGTTAATCTTGTGCAAACAAAATTGGATTTATATCCGTGGGGAACAAAATTATTCTTCTATTTGTGATATGTTTATCTTGTGCAAACAAAACTATTTTACTTAGTTATGAATCAAAGTAAGATGTGGGATAAGACAATATTAAATATGCCATCATTATAATAGTAATTTTTGAGATGAAAATAGCAATTTTAAAGTACAATATGATTCTATAATAGGACTAGCATGCTCATGGGGTTATGATACAGTGGCAAGGCGTTCAATTTGACTCTCAGGTATTCATGATTTGATCCTAGCTATGATAAATTTATAGAATATTCTTTCAAATGAGATGATAAATCAGAGAAGCTAGAGTTGTTGAGGTTGTCTGTAAAATACTGAAATTTAAAATATGAAATTAAATGGCCAAAATTTCGGAGAAATAATCCTAGGGATTATTTTCGAGATTTTTCGAGATTTTTAAGAATTTTTCCAGAATTTTTCTGGATTTAAACGGAGGTCGTACGAGATGATTACGGGGATAGAGAAAACAGGCTTTTAAAGGGGTCTGTTTAGATGAGTAAATAGGATAAATTATAAAATTAGGTTTTCTATTTTCGTTTTCTCTTTTTTTTTCCCCGCCGCGACCCCCCTTCGGCAGTTCCTCTCGGGCGATCCTCTCCATCGCCGGTTTCTCGCCCTTCCTCGTGGCCGAGTCTTCTTCTCCCCGCGCGTCGGCCACACCAGGTCTCCCCTTCATCGTCCGGTGCCGGGGTTGCTGCTCACAGGCTTGCCTTCCGCCGCTCTTCTCCACCAACCCGCAACGCTTTTTTTTCCCGAGCCCAATCCCACGGCGCCGCCCTCCTCGCCTCTGCGCGTTGCTCGCACGCGGCGAACATTCTCGACCCCTCTGCGCGCTTGTTGCCCACGAGCACAGAGCGTCTTCTTCTTCGCGTCTGCGGCCGCAGGACCGCCGCCGCGGGCTGCTACAGTGTCGCCGGTGATTGTGGTATCTAGAGTTTGGTTTCGACGAACAGTCAGATTTGGGGATTTTCTGCCGGTATTGTGGATTTCACTGCGCCGGTGGTCGCCGGAGCAAGGTAAAGGGTTGACTGGGGTTTCGTCTAATCCCTACTGTATGTTTCTGTGATTTAACAAAGGATTGTGTTTGGGCAGGATTTAGGGCAACAAGGAAATTTCTTGTGGCCCAGCGGTTGGGAGGTTCCAATCGCAGTATATCTTGAGTTATCTTGTTGGTATGTTGTTTGATTTTGTTTGGTTGATGGTCTTTGTGAGATTTAGGATGACTGTCGGATGTGATTGAGCTGCTCTGTTTAGGTGTTTTGCTCGACTGTGTGTGAGTGAGAAAGGACTAATGGAGTGAGTGTTTCATTTAGGGTTGGTTAGAGCCCTAAATCGGTGTAGTTATGGGTTGTTAATGGTTGTAAATGGATTGTGTTTGAGGTAAGGATTGGTTGAGTCGTGTGTATGTCACCTAGAGTTAGGTTGGATTCATATTTATGATCGGTTCTGTAATTATGTATGGAGGATTGATTAGGTTGAATAGAATAATTAAATCAATCTAGTGGATCGGATATGAGATCGATGTAAGATTCGATTCGATCATTTGTTGTGAGATGGATAATATTTTCATATGATGAGTATTGATCATGGTGAGATAAATTGCAAGGATATGTTTTGGGATTGAGAGTTAATCACAATTTATGACCTCTGAGTTGAGGGTCTACTTAGAGATACATAGTAGTATTTATGCGTTGTCGTGTGTTTGATGGATTTATTTTGGATTAATTGGTTATAGAAGGAATCAATTAAGTATTCTTGGTTATGGAAGGAATCGATTTAGTATTTGATTTGTTGGTGAATTGTATATTTTGTGCTTGACTATAATTATGCTATATGCAGGTTTCGGTCACGAGGCAGGTCCCCAGTCGTGACGATTCGGTTCTTCTTGCGGATATATATTCAGGCGGGTATTTTGACTTAACGTTTAGATTAAGTCAAATTGATATGCTAGTTAGGATAGCTTACAATAACTTTTCATGTTTATATGCCTGCTTTTGGTGCCTACTAGATACATGCATGTGATAGTATATGATTATATTTCTGTTTGGTTTGGATCACCGTACATGGATTAGGGATATGTATATATGGATTATACATATTATTCGGATAGGTGTTTTGAGTAGGATTTACATGCTTTAGTATCATGCACCATTTTCGCATGATTGCATGCTAGCTGGACGGGGTTCCATTATTGTTGAGCCCGCAGCTAGTTACATGGCCTGCACACACTGCCACTCATGGGTTAGTGGTACATCAGGAGGGTGTGTGCAGTTGCTCTGTCAGGCTCCGCTGGTCCGCTCATGGGTAGCGATGAGGCAGCGTGGTAGCGGGCAGGGATCCCTCCTCTGGTCTATGACACCGGGAGATGAGAGCTTAGCTCCCCCACTATGTTTAGAGGCGGGAGGATAGGTGTACTCCGACAAATCCGTCCACTCGGTCACTCGGGAAGCGATGATGGCGAGTGCGATTGTCATAGCCCTACCCACTCGGCTTCACCATTGCGTGTGAGGCGGCTGACTGGCGTCAGGGGTGACCATGTCATTGGCACGGCATGCACTTTGCATAGATTGCATTTATCTTGTGTTTCTTTGCATTTGTATTGATGCCTTGGATGTGCATATGATTGTCATGCATATAGGATACATGCTTATATATGATCAGGACTTTATTACTTCTAGTCAGGTACATGCTCCTATATCAGGGTAGGAGATTCAGTAATCTGATCATTTTGTATTTCTTGTTTGTATACCCTATTATGTGAGACTGCTTGGCATGATATTTTTATTGTTAGCTATACCTTACTTTGCATATCTACTATACATGAGTTCTTTGAACTCACCCCCGTTAGTTTATATCTATTTCGTGATGAAGCTTATCGAGAGAGTGCGATTCTTGGACCCCACCGTAAAGTTTAGATTCGCATATTTGTTTTAACCGTATTTGGATATTTTGGTTAGAGGACATGTATAGTTTTGGAGATTTATTTGTATTTGGGTTTTGGTGTCCTTATGGACCTTATTCGGATTTTGGATTGATTGGATTTTGTTGAGTATTCCTGCCCAAATGGCAGAAGGGGTAAGTCTATTTATTTTAAATTTGTTTGTCTTTTATTTTGGATGATGGCACGAGGCCAAATATATAGCTAAGTGTGAGTTTAGATTCGGTCGTGTTGGCCCGATGTATAGTGGCCGTGTAGGCCTTGTATATAAATTGAGATTGTCACCCGTGCAGAGATCTTTGCCGGATTTTTAAATGCAGGGTCTCCTTCGGGGCGTGACAATTTATTTGGTATCAGAGCGCCTAGGTTTTCGAGTTCCTAGGGGTTTTTGGATTTTTCGGAGTTCGCCATGTATTGGCAGGTTTTTGCGAGGCAATTTGGAAAATTTTGGATTGGTATGGATTTCCGATGATTTTTATATTTCGGAATTCGAGGATTTATGACGAGGTCAATATGGGGATTTGGCAGCGACAGAACCTCTCCTGCGGCGAAATAGGTATGATGAAAATTTTATATTTTTTACTTCTAGTAACATCTGTTCTAGTAGCATCTGTAATAATTTAACAGATATGAGACGAGGTGGGCGTGCACCTGCACCGAGACGTGGTGCAGGGTAACCACGCAAGAGGACAGTGAGATCTCTGGTTATGGAGTTGTCAGAAAAGGTCTATTGAGTTTTGACTCATGTGCAGACTCGTAATAGGGGTCGTCCACCACGGTGACCTAGGAGTTCTTAGTAGTGTTTATACTCGAGTTAGATTTGGCTATGTGTTTAGTGGATAACCGGAAATAACATTAGTGTGTTGGTCACTATTCGTAATCGTAGATGGAGTTGACCACGTGAACAACTTTGTTTGTAAGTCTTGAACCGATGTCGAAAAAGATGAATTGTCTTTGAGGTGGTGATATCGAGTCGAGCGTCAAGTCGTCATATTGGTTGTGGAAAGCAAGGACTACAGTGTTAGGGATTTTCACTGATTATGCTAGGCAGATAATTACCCTGTGGGGTATTGGACAAGGACTGTATACTATTGTTGATGCAGACATTGGAGGTTTAAGTTCTACAGTTCCATAGGGATTTTGATTCTTGGCGGCAGGCCTTAGATTGATAACATTGAAGGTACTGATAAGTACCTAACTGGTATTTATATAGGAGTGGAGATAGTTTCTTACTATTGCAATGATCAAGTTGTTACTTGGTGGAATAAGTGGAAGAAATTTATTTGAGGAAATAACCCATTACGGGAATCACGGGTTCAGGATGTTTTCGAGAGACGGTATTTCTCCAGGTTATTTTGTATGACTCATTGTTGAGGAATTCTTGAAGCTTAAGTTGAGTGATCAATTGATAATGGAGTTTCACTATAGAGTTTAATAGACTCGCGGAGTTTACCCCCTCCACTTAATGGTTTAAGATAGTGATTGAGTTGCTTTCGATCACCCCCAATTTATTTGCTTACATTTGGATTAGGATAGTTGGATCTTTTATTAGTTCCTATCGGGAGACATTAGGGTGAGTCATATTTATAAAAATGACTGCAACAAGTATCTCAAGAGAATAGTGTAGTCAATCTGGTGATAATAACCTACACTTCGGATAAGGTAACGGTAGAAGTCGTGAACGTGCTTTTCTAGCTGAATTCACGTGGCATTATTTTGCTCCCATGTTGATGTTCGATATTGATTATGTCGGTTGCTAGAGATGGTAACTTGATGTTGATGATGGAGGTTTACAACCTCTTGAGTGATTGAGGATTTAGTTGGAATCTTAGTTTATTTTTGGTGGTGATCAAGGCTCTGTCCCGAGAATGAAGGATTTATGAAATACTTCATTTCCCATGAGCCGAATATGAATTAAAACTTTCTCCTCAGATTTATGTGACTATCAGAAGTGGTTGGTGCACTTGTGGAGATATGAGGCTGGTTGTATGGTACTTGAGGAAAATGATAGGAAGAGGCGTATACACCTAGATTCATACAGTTATCGAATTCTTTTTCTCGATCACTGTGAAATAGGGAATCCATTAAGAGCAGAAGTTGGATGAGTTTACATCTTTACTCGAAAGGAGTTGTAGATGGTTGAAGGATTGATCATTGAGGTATTACTATAGTTTACCTTACTTGATGATATATTGAGAGATACAGGTGTTTACAGATATCTGTGGTTAAAACATGCACTGATTGGATTAAAAGGATTTTCATATTTTGATGATATGGATTAATTGTGTTTCCACCGACAGGTGAGATGTTGAGATGATTACTGTGATGATTATCACAGGGGTATGAAAATGATTTTGATGTTTAGAGGTTGATTGATGGAAATGTTATATTATGGTGAGAGAGTTGACTTAATTGTTTTATAGTTGACTTGGTTGATATGATGTGAATATCTGGATATTAACTTGGGGGTTATGCTTGTGACATGATGGTATAAGAAGGTCTCTCGGATGCCTGTATAATTCGAGAGTAATCAGATGTAGTGTTGGAGGAACTTCTAGGCTTGCCGCTGTATAGGCAAGTAGAGTAGGCGATCGGAGTGATTTCGAAAATAGTTTCGATATCGAAGATCCCCTACTGTGAGATAATTTATTTGGTACTGAGGTAATGTTATTTTTACGAGCTAATATTTTTACTTATGGTGCGTTGGCTGAGGGCTAGTGTAAAGCGCACAAGGTTGTTAAAGCTCGTGATGTACTCAAGGCAATGTCATTCAATTGGCTGTAATCCAATCGAGTTGCTTAGATACCGTCATTGATCGGTCTTTAATTGGCAAGGTTGATGATGCCAAGAGGTATTTGTTAGAATAGCGATTTTTGAGGATAATTTAGTTGGTATCGGTGTTGCTTAACACTATGGGAATTGGAAGAATCTAAGTTCCAATTAAAGGAGGTATTAGATAGGATATTTGTTGTCCCGATTTTATTTCTTGAGAAGCTCTGGAACTTATTGTTCAAAGAGAGATGAATCTTTGAGGTTATACATCGATTATCGATGATGAAATGCGGTAGTGGTAGAAGGAAATAAATATCCTTCATGGTGGATTGAGGATCTATTTAGATCAGCTTTAGGACACCTGTGTATACTCTAGGATTGATTTATGATTGGTGCTGATATCAGAGTGACAGGGTGTCATACAATTATCAAAGTCGTAGGGATGATTGATATATCATCAGCCTAGGGTAAAGATGATGCAGGTGTATAGTGGTGACAATCTCATACTTGGTATGAATTACATGGGGTTTGATTATCTTGTTTGACTTATGACGACTTTGTCGTCCAGGGATTTAGGAAATCGTGTATTCTGGACACGATTGGATCATTTGTGATGGTGGCAGTTGGAGTTGAGCACTCGGCCACCGTAGATGATGGTTTTCTGGTATTGATTTGATCATTACCATAGATATGGATAGGATGCTCTAGCGGTATTACATCGCTGACTGGTTGGATCAGGAAGGTGATGGAATTTATTTGGTCTGAAGCTTGTGAACCTAGTTTCAGGGCTCAGACGATGGTTGACTTTTACACCAGAGTTGTGTGATCATTCTCGGGTGAAAGGAAAGTTAATTTATAAGCGGATGCGATGTTTCAGAGAATGGAGCGTTTCTGATTTAGTTGATCAAGACGTATCCCATGTTTACGTCAAATGAGGAACTACGAGATGGGTTGTCATATATATATATGACGTGGACCTAGTAGGAGTTGTTATGTTGTTTTGTAGAGGTGAGGAGCAGAAATGCTTATGAGGTTTTAGCTAGCTACTGTGTAGTTACATTTGAATTTAGGAAGAGTTACTATTGATTCAGGAACAACAGATAGATTCCTGTTGTGATGATAGAGAGCATCTACCATAGAGTTGTACTTTTGCTCTACCGGTTCGGAATTAGTGATATTGGAATTTGTATGTAGTAGGTGGCTAGATAGCTACGGCATCTTAGCTATGAGTCCGGTTGTGGTAGCATGTCGTTGCCGTAAGTAGTGCCTTTTGTGTTACAGAGCCACGAGGCTTTATCATGATATTTTGATAAGTATTCTTTGAAGATTGCAATAGGTTCTATATATGTTGCGAGATGTATAGGATTGTATCAGGAAAATAGTAAGTATTGAATTGTTCTCCGTGGTGGAACGACATGCGGAATATAGTTGATTTGGAAGTTTGGTAAAGGTGGTATATAAATAATCAGTAAGGTTCTGTACCAAGAGGAAAGTGGGAGCCTAGTATGAGGGACGGTGTTGGGAGATTATTTGGAATTCGGAAAGGACTTAGTGTGATTAGCTAAGTCCGCTCATTTTCGTTCGATCCATACGATGAGTTTGTTGGATCGCTGGATAGGTTATACTATGGCGATTTCCAGTTCATGGAGGATCTTTGAGTATCGTATGTGATAGTGATTCAGATTTACCTTAGGATTATGGTAAAGTCTTTAGCAGTCACTGGATATAGAGCTCCACTCAGATGATAGGTACTTATGATAAGTGGTCGATATGAAGATATTATTCATACTTTGGAAGGGCTGCTAGAAGCAAGTGTGATTTGATGTTAAGGGATATCAGTAACCCCACTTTGTCACTTGAGGTGTGACTAGTCTCCAGATGCTTGAGATGGTTGTTGGGATATCTCGTACTAATATATGAGTAGGAAATTTGGGGACCAAATTTTTATTAGTGGGGGAGAATGTAAAATACTGAAATTTAAAATATGAAATTAAATGGCCAAAATTTCGGAGAAATAATCCTAGGGATTATTTTCGAGATTTTTCGAGATTTTTAGGAATTTTTCCAGAATTTTTCTGGATTTAAACGGAGGTCGTACGAGATGATTACGGGGATAGAGAAAACAGGCTTTTAAAGGGGTCTGTTTAGATGAGTAAATAGGATAAATTATAAAATTAGGTTTTCTATTTTCGTTTTCTCTTTTTTTTTTCCCCGCCGCGACCCCCCTTCGGCAGTTCCTCTCGGGCGATCCTCTCCATCGCCGGTTTCTCGCCCTTCCTCGTGGCCGAGTCTTCTTCTCCCCGCGCGTCGGCCACACCAGGTCTCCCCTTCATCGTCCGGTGCCGGGGTTGCTGCTCACAGGCTTGCCTTCCGCCGCTCTTCTCCACCAACCATAGCGCTTTTTTCCCGAGCCCAATCCGGCGCGCCGCCTCCTCGCCTCTGGCGTTGCTGCTGACGCGGCGAACATTCTCGACCCTCTCTGCGCGCTTGTTGCACGAGCACGAGGCGTCTTCTTCTTCGCGTCTGCCGGCAGTGCCATGTGGCTGCTCTGATGTCGCCGTGATTGTGGTATCTAGAGTTTGGTTTGACGAACAATCGATTTGGGGATTTTACGCGTATTGTGGATTTCACTGCGCCGGTGGTCGCCGGAGCAAGGTAAAGGGTTGACTGGGGTTTCGTCTAATCCCTACTGTATGTTTCTGTGATTTAACAGTGGATTGTGTTTGGGCAGTGATTTAGGGCAACAAGGAAATTTGCCGGCGAACTGAGCAGTTGGGAGGTTCCAATCGCAGGTATATCTTGAGTTATCTACTGTTGGTATGTTGTTTGATTTTGTTTCGGTTGATGGCTGCTGTGAGATTTAGGATGACTGTCGGATGTGATTGAGCTGCTCTGTTTAGGTGTTTTGCTCGACTGTGTGTGAGTGAGAAAGGACTAATGGAGTGAGTGTTTCATTTAGGGTTGGTTAGAGCCCTAAATCGGTGTAGTTATGGGTTGTTAATGGTTGTAAATGGATTGTGTTTGAGGTAAGGATTGGTTGAGTCGTGTGTATGTCACCTAGAGTTAGGTTGGATTCATATTTATGATCGGTTCTGTAATTATGTATGGAGGATTGATTAGGTTGAATAGAATAATTAAATCAATCTAGTGGATCGGATATGAGATCGATGTAAGATTCGATTCGATCATTTGTTGTGAGATGGATAATATTTTCATATGATGAGTATTGATCATGGTGAGATAAATTGCAAGGATATGTTTTTGGGATTGAGGAGTTAATCACAATTTATGACCTACAGGTTGAGGGTCTACTTAGAGATACATAGTAGTATTTAGCACGTTGTCGTGTGCTTGGATTTGATGGATTTATTTTGGATTAATTGGTTATAGAAGGAATCAATTAAGTATTCTTGGTTATGGAAGGAATCGATTTAGTATTTGATTTGTTGGTGAATTGTATATTTTGTGCTTGACTATAATTATGCTATATGCAGGTTTCGGTCACGAGGCAGGTCCCCAGTCGTGACGATTCGGTTCTTCTTGCGGATATATATTCAGGCGGGTATTTTGACTTAACGTTTAGATTAAGTCAAATTGATATGTTAGTTAGGATAGCTTACAATAACTTTTCATGTTTATATGCCTAGTATGCTTTTGGTGCCTACTAGATACATGCATGTGATAGTATATGATTATATTTCCCTGTTTGATTTGGATCACCGTACATGGATTAGGGATATGTATATATGGATTATACATATTATTCGGATAGGTGTTTTGAGTAGGATTTACATGCTTTAGTATCATGCACCATTTTCGCATGATTGCATGCTAGCTGGACGGGGTTCCATTATTGTTGAGCCCATGACTAGTTACATGCTAACCTGCACCGCCACTCATGGGTTAGTGGTACATCAGAGGTGTGTCACGATTGCTCTGTCGAGCTCAGTGGTCCGCTCATGGGTAGCGATGAGGCGTGGTGTGGCGAGGATCCCTCCTCGGCCTATGACACGAGGAGATGAGAGCTTAGCTCCCCCACTATGTTTGGGGCAGGAGGATAGGTGTACTCCGACAGCATCCTGTCCACTCGGTCACTCAGGAGCAGTGATGGCAGAGTGCACAGTTGTCATAGCCCTACCCACTCGGCTTCACCATTGCGTGTGAGGTGGTAGCGTCGAGGTGACCATCATTGTACAGGCATGCACTTTGCATAGATTGCATTTATCTTGTGTTTCTTTGCATTTGTATTGATGCCTTGGATGTGCATATGATTGTCATGCATCTGAGGATACATGCTTATATATGATCGAGACTTTATTACTTCTAGTCAGTACATGCTCCTATATCGAGTAGGAGATTGAGTAAATCTATTTTGTATTTCTTGTTTGTATACCCTATTATGTGAGATCAGATCTTGACATGATATTTTTATTGTTAGCTATACCTTACTTTGCATATCTACTATACATGAGTTCTTTGAACTCACCCCCGTTGGTTTATATCTATTTCAGGATGAAGCTATCAGGAGAGTGCAGTTGCCGGACCCCCCACTCGTCGTAAAGTTTTGATTCGGATATTTGTTTTTACGGTATTTGGATATTTTGGTTAGAGGACATGTATAGTTTTGGAGATTTATTTGTATTTGGGTTTTGGTGTCCTTATGGACCTTATTCGGATTTTGGATTGATTGGATTTTGTTGAGTATTCCTGCCCAAATGGCAGAAGGGGTAAGTCTATTTATTTTAGACTGTTTGTCTTTTTATTTTGGATGATGGCCTGAGGCCAAATATATAACTGCGTGTGAGTTTAGATTCCGGTCGTGTTGACCGATGTATAGTGGCCGTGTAGGCCTTGTATGTAAATTGAGATTGTCACCCGTACAGGGGAGATGCTGCCGGATTTTCGTCTGGCAGGGTCTCCTTCGGGGCGTGACATTGTCCATGCAAATACTCTCTGATTTATCTTCCTTTTTCAAGCATGAGACAGTCGTGGGGGCGCCGCTAACATGGTGATTCTATTATTATTATTATTTTTTTTTTGTAATAGGACCGTGCATTGTATACTTTGCTTTTGATATGATAGTGGTAGGTGATGTTAAGTAGCTCGGGTGGAGATCTCCGGTGACAAAATAGTGACGATGCTTGCTGCTGTCAGACTGATAGAAGGAGGGGCCGACGATGATCCGAGTCGGCGATGACTGCTGAAAGATCAGAGGATCTCAAGGATGGTCGGCTGCCGCGACTGTCCATGGTGGTCGGATGCAAATCGACTGGCGGTGACGCGATCGACACAAGGAAACGATGATCGACAAGTTGTTCTTCGAATTGGAAATCTCACAAGCCCGATTGAAAATGTTGCAAAAAGGAAGAAAGTGTGACGACCGGTACAATGCTCCATCGAGAGGGCAGCAACTCCGGCGAGCCTAAGATCTCGGCGATCAAATGGACGACTGCTGCCGAGATCGTGAGAAGAGTAGAAGCGACAGAAGAGAAAGTTTGGCTCACGATGAGAAAGGAGAAGAGATGGGAGAAAATAGAGATCGGTTCGGGAAAATGAACTAAAAGATAAGTTTCCTATTTAAACTCTAGGTTAATTAACCTATTACTCCCTTAATAGCAGATAATTCAAACAGACATTGTAAAAGCCTATTAAATATTCCCCAAAAAATACCATAAAAACTCCATTTAAATCCAGATTTTTTTTTTGAAAATTCCCAAAAATTCTATAAGTCAATCTCTTCATTAACAAGAGGTATTTCATTTTCTGGTATTTTACAGGTGAATACTTAAGCTAAGAGTTTCAAGATTATCTAAGGGACAATGACATCTTGTCCCAAAGGACTCCACCTTACACACCACAACATAATGGTGTGGCTGAAAGGTGAAATCGAACCTTGTTGGACATGGTTAGGTCAATGATGCAGCATGCAAGTCCTCCAAAAACCTTTTGGAGTTACGCACTCGAGACCGTTGTTTACTTGTTAAATAGAGTCCTGACTAAGACAATCTCTACTACTCCATATAAGATGTGGAATAGTAAAAAACCTCATTTATCTTATTTGAAGATATGGGGTTGTCCTGCTTATGTGAAGAGGACAATCATACAAGCTGGAAGTTAAGTCTGATAAGTGTCTATTTATTGGTTACCCTAAGGAAATGAGGGGTTACCAATTCTATCATCCCTTGGAACAAAAGTTATTTGTTTCAAGACATGCTGTATTCCTAGAAAAGGAATTTCTCTTACAGGAAAACAGTGGGAGTGAGGTTGAATTAAGTGTAGTTCAAGAGGCTCCAATAGACACAAAAGAGATGCCTAGTTAAGAAGCACATTTGATTACTCATTTGGATGAGGTAATAGCTGAACCTGATAATACACCACCTCCTCATAGATCTAGTAGGACACGTAGGATTCCTGAGAGATATGAATTTTTTATAAGTGAATCTAATGACATGTTGCTCATAGATGATGAGGAACCTACTAGTTACGATGAGACACTGAATAGTTCAGACAGGGATAGATGGCTAATAGCCATGAAATTAGAAATGGATTCCATGTATGAAAACCAGGTTTAGAACCTGATAGACCCACTCGAAGGTATAACGCCTATAGGGTGCAAGTGAGTTTTCAAGAAGAAAACTGACATGAATGGTAATATTATTACCTATAAAGCTAGATTAGTGGCAAAAGACTATCGTTAAAGACAAGGTGTTGACTAGATGAAACTTTTTCACTAGTAGCTATGCTTAAATCCATTCGAATACTCTTAGCCATGACAGCTCATTTTGATTATGAGATATGACATATGAATGTGAAAACAACTTTCCTTAACGGAAACCTGTCTGAGGATATATATATGATACAATTTGAGGATTTTACATCCATTGACAAGAACAAAGTATGCAAGATTCAACATTCCATTTATAGATTGAAGCAAGCATCCAGGAGTTGGAATATCCATTTTGATGAGACGATCAATCAGTTTGATTTCTCACAAAATCCTAAGGATCCCTATGTGTATAAGAAGGTTAGTGGGAGTGCAGTTGTGTTCATAGTATTGTATGTCGATGACATATTAATTATAGGATACGATATTTCTATTTTGCAAACAGTCAAGGTCTGATTGTCCAAAATGTTCTCCATGAAAGACATGGGAGAAGCAACTTATATTTTAGAGATTAAGATATATAGAGATAGATCGAATCAGTTGCTTGGTCTTTCACAGTCTACATACATAGACAAAGTGTTAAAACAGTTTAGTATAGAAGAATCCAAGAAAGGTTTTATTCCCATGAGGAATGAGATTCACCTTTCGAAGTCTATGTGCCTGCGTATGGAAGACGAGAGGATTCACATGAGTCAGATCTCATATGCGTCAGCTATAGAATCGATCATGTATGCTATGTTATATATGAGACTCGATGTATCATACGCTTTGAGCATTACAAGTAGATATCAGTCGGATCCTGGTATGGACCATTGGGTGGTTGTCAAGATAATCCTTAAGTACTTGAGAAGGACTAAGGATTTATTCTTGGTATATGGAGGAGGTGATATGGTAGTAAGCAGGTATACTGATGCCAACTTTCAGACAGATAAGGATAATTTCAAATCTCAGTCTGGATACATATTCATCTTAAATGAAGGTACGGTGAGTTGGAAAAGTTCCAAGCAAGACACCGTCACTGATTCTACTACAGATGCAGAGTACATTGCAGCTTCTGAAATAACAAAGGAGGGGGTCTGGATCAAGAAGTTCATTACTGAACTTGGAGTAGTTCCGAACATTGTTGAAGCATTACCAGTTTACTGCGACAACAATGGTGCCATTGCACAAGCGAAGGAACCACGGTCTCATCAGCGATCTAAACACGTACTACGTCGTTACCATCTGATCAGAGAGATCATTGGTAGCAGAGACATATAAATAGAGAAAGTTCTCACTGACAGGAATCTAGCAGATCCCTTGACAAAGTCTCTTCTCAAAGAAAATTTTGAGAGGCATATAGAAGCCTATGGTATTAGATATTACGGCGAATGACTGTAGACCAAGTGGAAGTTTGATGTAAATAAGAGGTGTCCTAAGACAATCGCCTTAGAAGTTATTAATAAAATTCACTATTTGAGTATACATTATCTATGTATTTGATTGATCTTAAACTCATATACTGAAGTCCATAATACGATGCATAGCATAAGAGAAATTGTGATTGAATCACAATTAGTGGATATCTCATCATGTGTAAATATGCAAGTGTTGAAACTATCCATAGTCGATGAATTGATGAGATTGAACATCATCAATTCTGTGAGACTAGCACATGTTATGCTTCTTGGTTTATCCAAATATTCAGTACTCACTGAATGGAAGCATAGGGATGCTGAGAGTGAACATGTGGATGCTAGTTATGGTTACTAATTCATTGGAGTGACTTGCTAAAAGATTTCATATGGTTCTATATGTCGTTGAAGATCTCATTATAGCTTGAGTGCGAGCTTCCTTAGACTTGAGGTATTTAAGTCACTTTGATCATGACGCCTTGTACTTTGACTTCTTCACAGTCATCTACATAGTAGGTGTAACTCTGGGATGATTGAGTATAAGCCAAAGTGATCGAAGGTGTTTGAATAACCTACAGAGGATTCACCACTCCTGATAAAGGAGATGTATACCCTAGGTCTCTTGTCAGGATTGTTACTCAGAAGTCTCTGGTCAGAATAAACATATTAAGAAGATGATCTTCTTGGGAACATATAGGAGTAACTTGAATCCACAGAATAAGAAAAATAACTTGGGTTAGGTGTGACGTAATCAGCCTAGTGGGGACAAACATAGAGACCATGTCCTGAACCAAGTGGGTATAGGATGAGTGAAAGGAACAAAACACGAATAACTGAAGCTGCTGAAGGGTTCAGAAAATGTTCTGAAGTCGATTTAGACTTTCCGATCAATTGGAGGTCATGATATACTGCTAGGTGCCACTCATGATCTATTCATAATTAAGGGGTTAATTATGAATGACCAATATAACCAGAAACTTATTGGGTCACACACACTACGAGTGATCTTGAGATGTAAAATAAGTCTGAGAATGAGCTTCTCGTTGAGAGAGGATATGTCTGGTTGGACCAGACCAAGGGGGTGCGAAACGGAGGCCATGGAATCTCCTATGATTTTGTTGGACATGACACGACTATATCGCACCTAAACAAAGTCAAACGGACTATACAGAGCCTCACATGGTTGTGCCTAACTTGGCAAGAGTCATGCCTGGCTCTGGTCGGAAAAACTATTGAACTGGGATGTGCCCAGAAGGATACACGGCCAGGTCGTGTGTCCTGGCACGGTCGTGCCGTGTGAATCCACACAGTCGTGTCACGGTTCTGTCGATTTTGGAGATTTCTCTTTATAGAAATTTTCTGGGTTGTTCTTACCTTAATTATGAAATAATTATGGTAAGATATGTTCCGTTTAAACCTCATAAGATGATCTAATCAAGAGATCTATAAATAGATCACTTGATAATCTTTGAAAAAAAATTGTTTTATATTTTTCCTTGGTAGCCATTTTTCTCTCTCCTCTTCTCTTGTCTCCGTCGGTTGGCTAGCACCAATCGGAGACAAAGGTTTGCTACTTTAGGAGTTGTCTCAGGTGATCCCGACGTGGATACTGATAGAGACAAGGTCCGTTGGTCTTGTTTGTGGTTTCGATGGATTCAAAAGAATTCCGAAGGTATAATTTCTTATTCTCCTTTGAGTTTTCATGTGATTATGCCAAAGTAAATTTTCTTTACTCCTAGAGAATGTCTGAGATAAAATAAAAAATTATTTTATTCGTTTTATTTTGCTGCACATAATCTCGAAATCTCCAATAATTTTTCCACTAATTAAGCAACAAGGGCAACTTCTCTTCCTTCTGTTTCCACTCATTAAGCAACCCTCCTTATATCTTTACGGGAAGCAACCACAACTAGCTAATTAAGCTGCTGCCTTCTCCCACGATAGTCTCTTCTCCAATGTGCAACGCCAACCACCACACGAGCTTCGAATTCTCTTTCTGTTTCCAGCTGCAAAAGACGTACAAGCTTGCCACAATTTGACCAACACAATTGCCGCAGCAGCCCTTCTTTTCTTTCTTGTGTGAGCGCATGCAGCAGCAAGCATCGCTACTGGTTGTTGCCGGAATCATTAAGAGAAAGGCCAGATAGTTGACTTTCCTTAATTACTTTTTAGCCTTTTGACTTTTGAGCATTCTTGAACGAAGTTGGTGAATGTTGTTATTATGTCGGGCAACTAAGGGTATGAAATTGATGAATGATCATACATTAATACTAATAAATAATTGATTAATTTAAATTAATTATGAGAGTCCTCTTAACCTTGGCGCCACCCTCTGGAGTGCGCAGGTGAGGGGGTAATGCCCGTGTCGCATGGTCAACCGTGATCGGCACATGGATACCACCATGGTTTGTAGAATCATGATCATCGATCCTACGATCTGAAATCTCAAAACGCTTCTGGATTGTATAGGATCGTTTTTTACTATGAAATCGCATTAGGATCGTTGGGATCATACCGATTCTACGTTTCAATCGATCCTATCAAATTGAAATATTTATTTTAACCTTTTTTCTCTTCCGCAGCCTTTGCATCCTCCGTCGCATTCGCCAAAGAAAATAAAGTGGCAAGGGAGGCAATCATAGTGGAGGCACTCGTTACCTCGGCCGTGGTAATGGGGGACGATGACAAGGTGATGGAGAGGGGGGGGGCGGGGGACTAAGGGAGTTCAACAGCGAAAGTTTGTATTGTCGTTGTCGCACCTCCTTGAGGAAATGATTGTGTACTCCAGTAACACTTGAAGTAGAGGTTCATCATTGCGAGACTCCCAAAGAAGTTGCAGTTGTTCTCGCAGAGACAGTGACCCTATTGCAAATATTGCTCCACCATCATTCGAGGAGTCTGAGCTTTCCCCTTTTGAAAGTTCGATCTACGCATACAAAAATAAATTGATATTAAAAAAATAAATCGACCACGACACCTTATCCCTCCTCAAAAATAAAATAAATATTCAACTTTGAGATTAATTAACCAATCAATTTCAGATCAAAACAACTAAACTACATTGAAGAAGATAATGATGAACACAAAAAGAAGTAAAAGAAGGGCAAAACAGATGGAATAACAAGAAGTACATTGGTGAATTGATTTAAGATAGTCGATGAGGTTTAGAAGATACAGGCCGGGAAAGACTGAAAGGGAATAAAAAGAGAAGTGGTACTAGCGGAGTTGGCTTCTAAGGCTGAGATTGGAAACAAAAAGCCTCTAAGTTGGATCCTAATTTATAAAAAATTAATAGGAAAATAAAGTTAAGGAGAAGAAATAGAAATGAGATATAATTTATAATTGTGATATAAATATAATAAATAGAGAAATGACTAGATGGATAATTAGACGGTTAATTAGTGATAGAGTTATTTAAAATGCCTTGGTGGGTGTATTTTAGATTTTTTTTAAGTTGAAGTATATAATTTGATTGTGCAATTTTTTTTAACTCTAAATACGAATCCCAAAATTTTTTTCTTCGTCTTATTATGATGTTCCCTTTTCGTTTTATTAGCTCCCTTTAATTTTAAAGGGTAGTTATTTAATGACTATAATTATTCTTTACTATTTGATATCAAATGTTATGTAATAATGCAAAATTATTAATCTAATTATATATAAATGATTTTTAAAAATTATTAATTAGGTACGATTAATTATAATAATATTTAACCATGAAATTCTAAAAGATTTTGATAGGATCGTACGATTCTACGATCCGATCTCAATTAATCCAATTCTAATCCCAAATCAATTCTGTGTAGGATCACTGTCACGCCCCGGGAGAATGCCGTGCCGAAAAGCAAACGGACGACATCTCCCCTGTACGTGGCAACATATCGGGTTAATACAAGGCCCGTAGGCCCACAACAACAATATGATATACACAGATATCAACATATCAAACATACTAAACACAGCGGAAACAATTCAAACATATCAACAAGATACAAAGACCAACTGTGCACTCCGGAGTGACTTGACACGACAAGAATCATAACAGAAATCGAATCAAAGACCAAATACATACAATATGTCCGTATATCACAAATACGGAAAACAATACAGGGAAAAACCCAAACCAACAATCCGTAAGGATACAACAACACGGAAAACATATCCATTCGTCCGGTGTGAGATGGGATCGGTGGCCAGACTCGAGCGTCAATGAATCTTCTACATTATCAGGCGATGAAGCCCGAAGGTCGGGTGGTGAGTATAAACTCAGGGGTAATATATAGAAAGTGCATGAACAACATATAAGGATAGATCTACAAGTATACATGTGAAGATCTACAGGTATACAACATGAGTCCAATAGACATATAGTCCTATCCGACTCTAATAACAAGTAACTACAGTAAAGTCATACTCAATGTATATCTTGGCGATCAATTGAACATAAAGTAATGTACCAGCGTACTGACGATTACGCAACACCATAAGCTATATCATCCTGACAGATATACAATAACATAACCCATATAATGTACCAGGTCAATCCCATACCTGACCAATACTCAGACATATGAACAGTATATGATCACCTGTATAATAACCCGGTCCGTACCACACAATGACATGATGCTAATCAAATGCATATAACAGTCTGAACCAACATATGTATCATGCTCAACACACAGCAGTATATAATATGCAAATGACATGTAACATGATGAACAAACATATGCAGCAATCAAATGCATCATCTCACAGGCATATGTAAAACATATATCAAATACATGCATACATATATATCATCAGTGCATATGCATGGCCATGTCTGCGGACCCGTCCAACCACGACCCCAGTATGGCCCGGGTGGCACGGCATGACGACTAGCCCGACTCGGTAGCCACTACTCTCGGTGGCCAGAGTTGGGTAGTATGAATGAGTAGCATATAAGCGTAAAAAGCTAACTACTCCCCGGGGGTCCCTGCTGCTGGTCGCTCCGTCACTACCCATGAGTAGACGAGCTCTGCACACAGGACAACTGCACGTCATACAACCACCGTCTATAGTGGGCGAGTGCTAACACCACTCTGCTCAGTGGCCAGGTGCGCATCTCCAACTACCACCATCCCTAGTGGCTGAGCGCGGCACATCCAATGCTCTGCCCTCAACCCTGCTACCACTACCCCGAGTGGCCGGGGAGGCAGGATGACTGACGACCCGTCTCATCCACAAGGGAGACCCAGTCGTCAGCATGCATGCAATGTAATGATGCATAGTTCCATACATGTATCCTCGCCTCACTCCCTATCCCATGGGGAGTCCTGGTAAACCAAAAGTCAACTATGCAAGGACTACAATCACAAGACTCTCTCTATCGCACAAAGAGTCATACTCATCTGACAGTCCACCACGCTAAGACCTCTAGTCAGTAGCGATATACAATCGACCGTCCATATAACCATATACAGGCACACAATCCATAATGGATATACCATCGCGCTAGGACCTCTAGTCCATGGTCACATACTGACAACCATACACTTATCTATGCACAGACAACTAGATCCACCATAAATGCACCACTAATACGGTTATAATATAACGATCGACTCCATAATCCAATCCATCACCTAACTCTAGTTAGGTAACACAGTAACCCTATCTGAGGTCACAAAGATAACCCTAACCACATGTACTTACTAAACATCTATCAGCTAATACATAATAGGGTTTATAGTTCCTATCCGTGCTAGATAATCAATGAGTAATAGAGTATATATCTCAAAGATCAAGGCAGAACAAGCATATGATTAAATAAGAGTGGATTTAAGGTAAACAGGTATAAACATATATCCAATATCATATACTAGAATTTGATCAAAACTACCGGACCAGGTAGATATTACCCACATGATACATAATCCGTATTATCCATCTCCACGTTCATGTATCCATCACCATCAAAGTCCTGTAACAATAGGATACAGTTAAGTATCATCATACATCTAATGATCGAATTAAGGTAAAACATAACTCAGATCATCCTCTTCCTCTAATTGCAACTATACAACTATACCAGTTTTAAACACACTGCAAATCAAATCCCACATTCCATAATACCCATATTAAGTCTAGACAGTTATCATAGATTCAACCCAATTAATCAATCATATAGATAACTCTTCTATGATACAATTAGCTAAATCCAAATTGAAACTTACCGAATTGAGCTTTCTCTATACTGCTTCTTGACCCACTTAGCAACATCCAATCTGAACAATTTATCACATTTCATCATACCAATAATAAATCCATTGTGAAACTAGTATTCCAAAATCTACACTTATCTGGTGTAGTTCTCACATGCACTACGCTATCTAGAAAACAAATCCACTGTCGATCTCCAACAATAAGATGTCCAAATTTGTTAACCAATTCATGGATCTGCACCCCCCAACCACTGTGAACCACAATGGTGGTATTCCTTCTCTGTTACAACAACTTCACAGTCGAATGCCCTCAACCACAAGACATTCACAGAGCCAAGCCTCGAAACAAAGGATCATCTGGGCGGCGGCGTCGCCGTCGGCAATAGCATAGCGGCGACATCCACCGGTTGCTCCGGCGACGATCAGGCAGAGAGGATCACCATCCGGCAGAATAGAGGGGAGTTGGCTCGATGGCTGCGGTGATCGTCCTATACGCCGAAACAACTCGATGGCTGGCACAGCTCACTGCCGTCGAGGTCAGGAGGGAGAGGCGTCGACGATGGAGCACCGAGGAGAAGAAATCGCCGGCAGTAGCTGCGGGTCGGAAGAGACGAGAAGCGAGGAAGAAGAAGGAATCACGTTTGAAACCGAACCCTAGCCGCAGTACCTGAATCGACAGGTTATTGCCGCGGCGACAACCTCGCCGGTTCGCCGACGGAATCGTCGAGATCCCCAAGCAAGAAACCCCTTGTTCCTCGATCGGAGATCAGCCCAGTGGCGGCGCCGTCAAGCTGTTTCTCACCGAGACGCCGACGAGCTGGAATTCCGACGACCGGGAGAAGCGCTGGCACGAAGAAATCGCGAGCAAGGAGAAAGAAGAAAACAGATCGCGATGGAAGAAGCTGGAAATCGCAATCGGGAAGATTTAAAGGTGGTTCGACAGTTTAGTCCAATCAACCGGTTTAAGCCCAACCGAACCCAAGTTAAGCTCAACTCAAACCCAATTCAATTTGGTTCAGCCCTTAACTCAAGTCAAACCAAATTAATTCAGCCCAATGGGTTCGGCCCAATGGGCTCAGCTCAATTTCAAGCCCATTAGATTCAGCCCATTAGCTTCAGCCCAATGGATTCAGCCTAATTTCAAACCCATTTCCAGCCCAATTAACCCACTAATTAAATCCAAATTAATTAAAGGGATTAATTCATTTTTTTTTTCATATTTTACAATCACGATCCTACAAACTATGGGCACCACCCTTCAAAAGGGTGATGCCCAAGCTAACATCCCCATTAATTAA
This sequence comes from Wurfbainia villosa, assembly GCA_025175895.1. Lineage (NCBI taxonomy): Eukaryota > Viridiplantae > Streptophyta > Magnoliopsida > Zingiberales > Zingiberaceae > Wurfbainia > Wurfbainia villosa. The sequence goes on from CM045992.1 coordinate 5,775,551, forward strand.
GAGTGAACATTCATTATGGTAGTTTAGTTAATTATAGACTTCTTCACTTAATTATTTTATTAAATAATTTTAAACAATAGAAACTTTGATTTGATTTAGCTCATTTGGAATTTTAAGATTATGCAAAGTACTTAATTTTTTTTCTTTATTACATATAAACATACATAAAAGTATTTGCCATTATCTTTAATAATAATTTTTTTTATCCAAAAATACTTGATTTTCATCTATGATTAAAAAATAATATAATAAATTTAAAGAAAATAAAATGAAAATAGAAAGCATTTATTAGGTATTTTATTTTATTTTTAAATAAAGGATGGAATTAAATTTTGTGATATCTTTTCTTCCCTTTCAAGTACATATAAAAAGGTTTATAAGGTTATATATTTATTTATTTGCATTCTCTTCTATTTTTATCCACGCAACGCATTATTATTTCCTTAAGATAACAAGCAATTGATATTTTAACAAGTACATATTTATATGGTATTATTTCCTTAAAATATTTTCAATATATCTTCTGGTGATATATTGATTGATGCAAAAAAAAAAAAAAGATTTGTTCATCCTCAGTGTTTCTATTAGTTGGTTTCACAGTCAACACGAAAAAGATAAATGATGAAAAATATATTATCCAACCAAAGACTAGTACAGTAGGAGGATAGGCACCCCGAAAGATTTACAGTTCCGAGGATTGATCATTATTTATTGATACAACTTTGTTACCGTGCTAGTCACGAGGCTCTCCCATAGGGACAATATATTGTTGGTGCAATCGGTCCAGGTCACGATTGACCAGACTCGAGTTTGACTCGAGTAGTATTTTGATGTTTGACATTAATGTCTGACATGTGTTGAGGAGATTGTTGGTGCAATCGACCCAGGTCACATTTGATGTTTGACGATGGTTTGACCATTGTCATGGGAGAAGTCTAAGTCTTGTGTACTTGACATGAAAAGTCGAAGCATGAGTCTTGGCAAGGGAAAGTCCAAGCATAAGTCTTGGCATGGAAAGTCCAACATGGATTGACAAGGGAAAGTTCAAGCTTGAGTCTTGGCAATTGAGAAGTCCAAAGGGAATATTGGCGGTGTAAAGTCCAAGAGTGGAGTCTCAGCAGCATAAGTCCAATGGTTGATGGCGTAAAGTCCAAGCGGAGTCTTGGCAGCGTAAGCCCAATGTGCCTTGGCGGTGTAGACCACATTAGCATGACAATAGCTGATGGAAGCACCTAAAGGCTGACGTATGGATGAACAAGTCATGGATGACTTGGAGGGATTCGATAGACATGAGGATGATGGAGGTGACTATAAGGCTTAGGTCTAGGCTAAGGGTAGTCTAGCAAGTATGTGGGCACCATACTTGGGTTAAAACCTCATGTTTGAGGTGTATCAGTGGACTAGGACTATGGTCAGTTGACTGATGGGAGTCGACTAGAGTTCGACTGCTGGAATTTGTCTAGCAGTCGACTGCTGGAGATCAGTCGACTACTAGTCGGGAATTCGGGCACAGAAGTTTCTCGAGTCGACTGTTAGGGTTTGACAGTCGAGTGGAGGTATGATCAGTCGACTAATGGATATGATTAGTCGACTTATGGTCTATCCATTGGAACTTATCCGACGTGGCTCATGTCGTTGTGAGACAATGGTTACAGAAGCAGTCGACTGATGGTCTCGATCAGTCGACTGCTAGGAGGAATCCAGCCCAAGGAGAAGCTTTAAAGGGAGCTCATGGAGGAGGTTTTTGCTATCAGTTCTTGGACGTCTTTGGGGCGATTTGTTGCTTCAAATCAGGGTCTCCAAGTGCAACTCAAGCAACCAAACAAGCAAGCATCTAAAAGCTCTTTGTAAAGTTTTCTTTACTTGCATTCTATTGTATTTACTTGTATTCTTATTGTATTACTGTTGTAATCCTTGTACAAGGTTTCTCCGCCTTCGACGTGTTGTCGATAAGGAGTTTTATTAGTGATATTATCATCACTCAAGCTCGTAGAGCTCAATCCGTGGAGTAGGAACCATTCGGTTTCGAACCACGTTATATCGGTTGTCTCTTGTGCTTGTGTTGTCTTTTATTATTGTTATTATTATTTCCACTGCATTAACAAGTGTTGTAGAGACAAACACGATCAAATTCCGTCAAGTAATGCCGATGCACTATTCACCCCCCTCTAGCAACGCACAGATCCCCTACAATTGGTATCAGAGCCCGGTGACTCTTTTACGAACTAACACTCGGGAGCAAAAGACGATAGAGGGAAGATGGAACTTGAAGAACAATTAGGATGAGACATCAACACACCGATCCCATATACCTTCTATGGACAAGAAGGGTTCGAGCAATGGAGGATTCGGATGAAGAATTTCATGATGATGATGGACATTTAGTTATGGTCCGCCTTGATAGAAGGTTTTGGGGAGGATATCTCAAGAAGAAGAGATGGACTCAAGATCAACTCCAAAAATACGAAATGAATGACAGGGTAATCAATATGGTAGTTGATTTAATACCTAACGAGTTATTGTCCAAAGTAGGTGAATTTCAAGATGTCAAGGATCTATGGAGAAAATTGACAATGCTTCATGAAAAATCCAAACCGACACAAGAAGAAGCAAGCTCCTCCTCACAAGAAAATGAGGATTCGGAGGTTGAAGAGGAGTCAACTTCCGAATCAGTGGAAGATGAGGTGGAATTGGAAGAAGCCTCCACCTCTAGGATTGAGGGGGAGGAGAGATCACCTTCCATGCCAGAGCAAGAAGAAGAGCCTTCAACATCCGGTCAAGATGAAGAAGCTCAAAATCCGGCCGTCATTGACCTAGGTAACTCAAGCAATTTAGTTCAAAATAAAATTCATATAATTTACTTTGAGTGTAGGGAAGTCAGACACTATAAGAACAAGTGTCCAAAGAAGGTCAAGAAGCCTCCTCTGGCACCAAGAGTCAACGAAAAAGTCAAGGATATCGGTGTCCCCACCAAGAAAAGCAAAGAGCACGTGATATGCTTCAAGTTCCACCAAAGGGCATTATAGGAGTCAATGCCCTAGGAGGAGCAAGAAGGTCAAAGAAAGAGCTACACATGTAGGGGGAGCTTTAAAAGCAAATCCTAAGGTATATTTCAATAATGCATCTTCTAAGTTTAAAAGTCAAAAGCATGCTTTTAATTCTCTTACTATTTATCATAAAGAGCATGTTAGGAATAACAAATACTATTGTCTAGTGGCTAAACATGTTCACTTTGAAACTAAGGAAAAATTTGGGACTAATGTCCCTAGAAAAACCTTACCTAGGAAATCTATTAAGAAAATAGAAGACCATCTAGACTTTAATTCAAAGAAAACTAGATATATACCTAGAAATAAGAATATCTCAAGAGGTACTGAAAAATAAAAAAAATAAGATATTAGAAAAGGAAAATCAAGTCTTGAGGTCAAGACTTGAGAAATTGGAGAGGACCATTGCAAAGATGCAAAATCAAATTCTATGGTCAAATGATCAAAAGTCTAGGTCAAATAGTCAAAGCCTAGGATCTAAAAGTCAACACCTAGAGTTTAGGAGGCAAGACTCATCTATGGACAAGAAAGGCTTGAGTCACAAGCCTAGGTCCAAGGTAGATAAGTCTACTTATCACAATGTTCCATTCGATTATGGAACTAGTACTAGGTCTAGGAAAACCAAGGTCACAAGGGAAGTCATCTCTAGAGTTGACCAGGTAGGTGCTTAGTGGCTAAGGTTTCAAGGAAACCTAGGGAAGCCATTAAGAAGGTTACAAGGGGAGTCACCCCTAAAGTTAACCTAGGGAAGACCACAATGACCAAGGCTACCAAGCCTAGGAGGGTCATTAGGAGGGTATCTAGGGAAGTTATCCCTAAAGAATACCTAATTAACCCAAGGAGCTTAAATAGGTTTTGGATTCCTAAGAGTGTGATTGATTCACGCTAGATGGGTTAGGGTGTACCAATCTTGAATGGATAGGTAGTTAACCTAACCATGGTAAAGGTGACACTTTAGGATATTTTCAAGGTTATGGATACCTTGGAAATAAGTTTGAATCATAATCCTAAAAGATTTTAGGATGCGCCAATATTATTGAAGAAGTTTGATAAATCAATCAAATTGACACAACTTAGATTTGGAGGTCAAAGTGTGTCATTTTGAATTTTTGGCACACTTAGGATAACCTAGTAATATGACAAAATAAATTTAATTCTGACAAATGACAACAAATATTAAAATTTAGGTATTATATACCTTTATATTTTATTTTCCATGCTTGATTTGCCATATAACAAGTCATGACATCATATCTATTTTTAATTATATAATATGTCATGATCATGCTTAGGATTAAGGTTAAATGTCATGTATGCTTAGATTCCATTTTATGTCATGACATCATGATTATGGGCACATACTTATTTATATCATCATTAATGTCATAATCATTCATGCATTAATAAAATTGATTCAAGGATAATTGACATGACTTGAAGTCCTATATATTAGGGAATCAAGTAGTGTTGTCTTAGAAAAATATATGAAACCTTAGATTAGGATGAACAAAATTCACATCTCACATTACAATGACATGTATGTGTATTGATACACCCTAGATACATGTAAGATGCTAGGATATGAGTTGAGTTCAAGGTGCATAGTTTTTGCATCTAGATGAACTAAAACTCATCTATATCATATGATGGATCATTGGGAAAGCTTATATTCAAGTCATGTACATTAAGCCCAAAGAACATGATCCAATATAGGTTTTCAAAAATATTTTAAAATCATTTTGAAAAATATTGGTTCAATCTATCTTTTGATAGAAGTCACCATTGATGATGTTGATACAAAGTGAGCTCAAATATTGAAGTTTTTATTCACTTTTGGACTTTATATCAATTTCACTATTTTATGGGTAAATTATTTTTCACCCATTGTATTGCTCATAAGTATTATACATATAAAGTTTCACGATTTTTCAAGTTACATATAATTACTTATGCATTTCTAAAATTCATTTTTGATAATTGAAAATCAGAATTTTTAGTTATCGATCATTTAAGCTTGGTGGCGTGATCGATGGGTAATAGATAAATTGTTGGATATAGTTATTTGCGGAGCTGATTTCGGGTAAATAAGGATGTTTAGCCCATGCTTCAGCTATGTTAAGGTTCCCTAACCACTCCTAATTAACCCTAGGATATGCTTTGGAAAGCATTAGAAAGGGTGAAAATCTATTGTATATGGATCAGGAGAGTCGTTAGGGTGATTTATCAATTTTAAGGTGTGTGAGAGTTCATGTTTGAACTTTTGCTCTTAATTTTGATGGTTTAGAGTTCCTATAGGCTTAGGGACTTCCCAAGGACATTATTGGTGCAATGGTCAAGGGGGAATAAGCCTTTAAGAGGAGGCATCCATCATGGGATGATGGATGTATATTCTTCCTTGTAAAGGGGAGAATGAGAATTTGAGATGCCCAATTTGGAAATTAGGAGAGTTCATAGGAGTGCCTCTCTTGAGTGATATGAGACTTATCACTAGGAAGAGTGAAGACATCCTAGGTTTTTTGACCAAGGGGGAGATTGTAAGATCTCATTGGGACATGAGACATTGACCTCCTTGGGGAGAGAATTTTTTTGATGTATGTCAAAAAGAGAGAAAATTTATGGGATTATCAATTTAGGACAATTGGTAAGGAGATTTGAGTTAGGGGCCTAACTCAAAGGTGTTTGGTTTTTGTCAAACATCAAAAAGGGAGAGATTGTTGGTGCAATTGACCCAGGTCACGATTGACCAGACTCAAGTTTGACTCGAGTAGTGTTTTGATGTTTGACATTGATGTCTGACATGTGTTGGGGAGATTGTTGGTGCAATCGACCCAGGTCACATTTGATGTTTGACGATGGTTTGACCATTGTCATGGGAGAAGTCCAAGTCTTGTGTACTTGGCATGAAATGTCCAAGCATGGGTTTTGGCAAGGGAAAGTCTAAGCATGAGTCTTGTCATGAAAAGTCCAACATGGGTTAGCAAGGGAAAGTTCAAGCTTGAGTCTTGGCAATTGAGAAGTCAAAGGGGAATATTGGCTGAGTAAAGTCCAAGGGTGGAGTCTTGGCAGCATAAGTCCAATGGTTGGCGGCGTAAAGTCCAAGCGGAGTCTTGGCAGCATAAGCCCAATGTACCTTGGCAGTGTAGACTACATTAGCATGACAATAGCTGATGGAAGTGTTGGGATGTATACTGAAAAGTCTATCTTTTGTATGAACATCTTTATTTTGAAATAAGAATCACATGATCATTGTTTGTATATTTTTATGGTTATGCATATTGTCTAATATATTACATTATAGATAACATGGTGTGTGGTGTCACACGGGAGATCATGTTATCGACCCTTTGTAAAGTATAAGTAAAGGGTCACAACCGAGATGACTTTGGACAAACCATTGAAATGGTTGTAGTGTGATTTGGTATTGGTTTGTCTTGACCATAGAATCACACTAGTACACTTTGTGTGTATTGAGCAGGACCGACTTAGAGGTGATTCGATTTATTGCTGACTACATAATCGAATTGGACCTCAGATATTATATTGTACATACTCTTAATCCCGATATAATAACGGACACATATACTTAGTATTCATTTCTTTGATTTACCAATGGGCAAGATTTATAGATTAAATCGATAGGCTCGATAAGTTGGGAAATAATATTATTTATATGGTGTGCCGTTGATTATAGGAAGAAATCGTGTCCTATATATTAGGATGATGATGTCCCCTTGAGGAGCTCATAAGGTTCATCATGTAAACCCTGTAGGTGGACTTGGTCCGGCATGATGAAAAGGTTGAGTGGTACTACTCATGGAGTTAGATGTTGATTAATTAATGGTCAGTAAATTAATTAATCGACATACATTCGAGATCTTAAACACGGGGAGAAAATGTACATATAATATAGGGAGCCCATATTAACTTATGGGGGTTGGTGAGGTGATCAATGATAATCCTTTAGTGGATTGGATTATCATTAATGGATCGGACTTTATGTGGGCTTGATCCATTGGGTGGCTAAGATCCAACTCCTCCTCATGGTCCCTATTGTAGCCTATTAATACCTCATGAAGCCTAGATCCAATGGATGGAAACAAAACTCTAGATCCAAAGGTAGAGATTAAATCTCTAGATCCGACGGTTGAGATTAAATCTCTAGATCCGACGGTTGAGATTAAATCTCTAGAACCAATGGTGGAGATTAAAACAAGGCTTATCCCTAACTCTATAAAAGGAGGCTTTAGGGTTGGCGTGGAGAGCAATAAGAAGCAAGGGAGCTTTGGAGTTGGCGGCAAGAAGCTTGGAGTTAGGGTTTGGAGTTGGTGGCACCAAATAAGGAAACATTTTCCTTATCTTCTTCTTCTTCTTTAGTGACCAGCATCCATACAGCTCCTCTCCTTCCTTGGCCGGCGTCCAAACCTAGCTCTCCTCTTCTCCTTGGCCGGTGGAACCATGGCTTAGGGTCCTTCCTTGGAGCTTTTGGCCGGCATTCATCTTTCTCTCCTTCTCCTTGTTGGCCGGCGGCAAGCAACTTGCTTGTTGTTTGTTGGTTGGCTAAAGGAAGGAGAAGGGTCTTGTTTCTATTCTTCCTCTTGCTCGGAACGAGTAAGGAAGGAAGATTGGTGATCTAGGAGCTTCGACTTTTGGTAGATCGTCGCCCACACGACGTCCAAAAGGAGGAAGGACATACGATAGAAGATCGAGAGGTATAAAACTTATCTATCTTCATATGTAACATGTTTGTAATTGTTTTTCAATTATATATGCATGATATATTCTGTTTTGTGGCTAAATATACTTGGACCCCGAACATAGACACAAAAGCCGGCGATCCGTACATCGTCTATTCCGCGGCTATTCATTGAATAGAGGTTGGTCGCTTGAACAACAAGTTTGTTCAAGTGACTACTCTAATCGAATATCACGACGATGACTAGGTTGCTTGGGCAATCCCTCTTATCAAAGATAAATTTTTTTTATCCGGGGAGGTAGAAGGGATCGCCATAAACAAGCGACCAAGTTGAAGTGGGAAGCGAAGTTTCCTACCTTCAAGTGGTATCAGAGCCACGATTTTCGGTTTTGTGTGTTTATGATTCAGTTACTTTTATGCACTTTTCATATATTATATGTGTCGGATAATAGTAGGATATGCGTTGATTAACTCTTTGGTTGCAGGCATAGGATTCAACTATTATGGTCATATGTGTGTATGTGATTGTATGTGTGTAATTGTATATTTTGTTGAATCCTCGGGGTTGACGAGGCTAGTATTTAATTTTTTGTAAATTAGATACGACATTGTTTAGCCACTCCTTTTATTTTAGTTTACTTTCGATCTAGATTTTATGTACACTCCCTCATGGAGTATAGGATTGATGGATGTAAATTAAAATAGTTTTTTAGTCTCGGCTCGGATCTACGGATGACTCGTACATGATGTAGAAGGAGCGGACGAGATGACGATGCGACGGGAGACATATTGAAGACAAAAGCCATAATAGTTGGAAAATATTTATTTTTCATATTTATTGCTTATTGTTTGATATGCATGTCGTAGGCTAGAAAATTCCTCAATTTCAAATTACTAAGTGGGAGAGGGATATTTTTATAAGTTCCCACGACCTCCATTACAATTTGACATGTGATGCAAACAAACTTGCGCGTCGGCTCTGAGTGCCTTCCTCCCCATCGGATGAGTTTGTTTGCGGATCACAAGGTCGAATATGGTTATAGGGAATTATTAAGGGGCGTGTGTACTTCCCCATCGGAAGACACATAACCCGAGATAATTACCTTGGTACCGAGTAATGGTGAACACTTAGATACAAATATAAGTATCCTCCCCATCGGAGCCATTGCTTTTATTTGTAGGGCCGAAGAGGAACCAACTATTAATTTTACTGGTCAAAAAGTTAGGTTGACAAGATAGTAAAATTAATGGGTAAAACCTCCTCTTACAAATGTAGAATTCATATACGTCCACACTATCGTGGCATACGATATTCTCGGTGTTTTGAGGTGTTGGTTGATTTTAAAATATTATTATTTGAGGAATCAATAATTTTTGAAATCTAATGTTTTGATCTATGTGATTCTTAGGTTTTCTTTCAAAATGACTTTCAACCCGCTTGTTGTGATACTGAAAGAGAATAAACTTACTGGACCCAACTATGTTGATTGGAAGAGGAATCTAGACATTGTCTTGACTGCTGAGGAATACAAATATGTACTCCTCGAAGAGTGCCCTCCTAAGCCTGCGAATGATTCTGGGGAAAAGGAGAAGGAGAGTTATAAGAAGTGGATCAAGGCCGATGAGATGGCGCGGTGTTACATTTTGACATCTATATCAAATGTACTGCAACATCAGCATCAAGCCATGCCCACTGCTTATGACATGATGCTCAATCTCAAAGAGATTTTCGGACACCAGAATCGGGCTACAAGGCAGGAAGCCATGAGGAACTTGATGACGACCACCATGATCGAGGGAACACCCATGAGGGATCATGTTCTCAAGATGATAGCTCATTTGAATGAGCTGGAGGTCCTTGGAGCTGAGATTGATGGGGAAACCCAGGTCGATATCATTCTCCAGTCTCTATCTAGGAGTTTTGAGCAGTTTCGCCTGAACTACAACATGAACAAGAGGTTGTATTCGTTGGCGGAGCTTCTGACAGAACTCCAGGCGACAGAGGGGTTATTTCGTCAGAGTGCTTAGGCACATGCCATAGTGACCCAAAAGGTTTCTACTTCGAAACCGAAAGGCAAGAAGAAGAAGAAACAAACTGGGGCAAAGGCGGTGGGAGGAACTCAGGGAGGAGTGAAGAAGCCGAAAGGCAAGTGCTTCACTTGTAAGCAGACTGGACACTGGAAGAAGGATGTATATCTTTTGGTCTAGTCGTTGAAACATGTTTAGCGGTGTTATCTACCGCACATGGTGTGTAGATACGAGCCACGATCATGTCTGCAATACTTTGCAGGTTCAGAAACAGACTGGTTGAGGGGGAGATTACCGTGTACTTGGGCGATGCCACGAAGGTGGCGGCTGTTGCAGTGGGAGACGTTCATTTATCTTTTGAGAAAAATAAAGTTTTGGTTCTTAAGAATTGCCTTTATGTGCCTTTATTTAGAAAGAATTTAATTTCGGTTTCTAAATTTCTTATGAATGGATATTCTATTTCTTTTAATGACAGAGTTGTTATAAAAAGGAATAGGGACATTATCTGTTCAGGTGCATTGATAGGAAATTTATACACACTTGAACCAAAAGCTCCCACGATGCAAATTGAAGTTAATAACTCATCTTCTAATTCCAATAAGAGAAAAGAACCTTCGAAGATGAACCAAACATATCTTTGGCATCTTAGGCTTGATCATATTAACCTAAGCAGAATTCAAAGGTTGATAGTTGATGGACCTCTGGGTTCATTAGTGGTGGAAGATTTCCCAACCTGCGAATCATGCTTGGAGGGTAAAATGACCAAGAGACCTTTTAAGGCCAAGGGGTATAGAGCCAAAGATGTGTTAGAATTGGTTCATTCTGATTTGTGTGGTCCTATGTCTATCCAGGCTAGAGGTGGTTTTGAGTATTTCGTCTCTTTTATAGACGATTATTCGAGATATGGATACATTTACCTGATGCGCCGCAAGTCAGAATGTTTTGACAAGTTCAAAGAATTCAAGGCTGATGTGGAGAAACATCAAGGTAAAAGTATCAAGACACTACGATCTGATCGTGGTAGTGAGTACCTCTTGGGAGAGTTTAGGAATTACTTATCAGAGGCTGGGATTCAATCCCAATTGTCTGCACCTGGCACACCCCAGCAGAATGGTGTAGCAGAGCGAAGGAATAGGACTCTTATGGAGATGGTGAGATCGATGATGAGTTATTCTGAGTTGCCAGATTCGTTCTGGGGATATGCTCTAGATACGGCGGTGTACGTTCTGAACTTGGTTCCATCTAAATCAGTGCCTTCTACTCCCACAGAATTGTGGACTGGGCAAAAGCCTAGTCTAAGACATATTCGGATTTGAGGGAGTCCAACACATGTGCTGAAGGCGGATGCTGGTAAGTTGGAATCTCGTACAGAAGTACGGATGTTCGTTGGCTATCCTAGAGGAACGAAGGGTGGTTTGTTTTATAGTCCTAGAGATCAGAGGGTGATCGTTAGCACGAACGCCAGATTTCTAGAGGAAGACTATGTAATGAACCACAAGCCCATGAGTAAGATTGTTCTGGAGGAATTAAAAGGAAAAGTCACTTCTTCAGTACCACTGGTACAAGAGGATATACCATAAGTCACTGCACCGCGTGTCACAGAGGATACACAGGTGATACCTCGTCGTAGTGGGAGGGTTTTTAGACAGCCTGATAGATTCATGTTCTTGGGAGAATCTTTTGATTTAGTCTCTGACGAACATGAACCTGATCCCTGGACATATGACGAGGCAATCCAAGATAAAAATGCGGTATCTTGGCAAAGTGCAATGAATGCTGAGATTGAATCTATGGATTCAAATCAGGTCTGGGAGCTAGTAGAACCACCCGATGGTGTAAAAATCTTTGGATGCAAGTGGATCTACAAAAGAAAGAGAGGAATAGATGGGAAGGTTGAGACCTTCAAAGCGAGGCTTTTTGCGAAGGGGTATACTTAGAAAAAGGGTATCGATTATGAGGAGACCTTTTCGCAGGTAGCCATGCTTAAATCTATCCGGATTCTCTTATGCATTGCAGCTCATATGAATTATGAGGTGTTGCAGATAGATGTCAAGACAACTTTCATTAATGGAAGTCTTGAGGAAAACATCTATATGAAGCAACCAGAGGGATTCATTGCGAAGGGCAAAGAGCATCTTGTATGTAAGCTTAATCGGTCCATTTATGGATTGAAGCAAGCTTCGAGGTCTTGGAACATCCGCTTTGATGAGGTGATCTAGTCTTATGGATTTATTCAAAGTCCGGATGAGTCTTGTGTATACAAGAGATGTGACGGAAACATAGTGGTATTTCTTGTATTATACGTAGATGACATTTTGTTAATTGGAAACAAGTCAAGGTGTTATCGGACATAAGGGTATGGTTGTCCAAACAGTTTGATATGAAGGACTTGGGAGAAGTGGGACACATCCTTGGGATCAAGGTTATAAGGGATCGCAGGAAAAGGATGTTGTGCTTATCCCAAGCTTCATATATAGACATGATTATGGATCGTTTTAGCATGCAAAACTCCAAGAAAGGTTTTCTACCTTTTAGGCATGGAGTTCCTTTATCTAAGGAGATGAGTCCTAGAACATCTGAGGAGATAGAGGAGATGAAGGTGGTTCCTTATGCTTCAGCAGTAGGAAGCCTCATGTATGCTATTCTATGTACGAGACCAGATATCTGCTTTGCCGTGGGCATGGTCAGCAGATATCAGAGTAATCCAGGACAGGGACATTGGACTGCGGTGAAGCATATATTGAAGTACCTGAGAAGGACTAGGGATTATATGCTAGTTTACCAGGCAGACCAATTACTCCCTGTGGGTTACACGGATTCCGACTTCCAATCTGACAGAGATAACAGTAAGTCTACCTCAGATTTTGTGTTTACTTTGGGAGGTGGAGCCATTGTATGGAGGAGTGTCAAACAGAAATGCGTGGCGGACTCCACCATGGAAGCTGAGTATGTGGCGGCCTCTGAGGCGGCCAAGGAAGCTGTGTGGCTCAGGAACTTCCTGATGGACTTGGATGTGATTCCTGGTTTGCCCAGAACTATCACAATTTATTGTGATAATAGTGGTGCAGTTGCAAACTCGAAGGAACCACGAGCCCATAAGGCAAGTAAGCACATAGAGCGTAAGTACCACCTGATACGAGAAATCGTAAAGAGAGGAGAAGTTGTTGTGGCCAAGATTGCATCGGAGGATAACCTGACAGATCCTTTCATTAAGGCCCTTCCGGTGAGAGCTTTTGATAGGCATGTGGAGGGAATGGAGATCAGATGTATGGTAGTTTGAGGACAACATAGTCTTTTAGTATAAGTGGGAGATTGTTGGGATGTATACTGAAAAGTCTATCTTTTGTATGAACATATTTATTTTGAAATAAGAATCACATGATCATTGTTTGCATATTTTTATGGTTATGCATATTGTCTAATACATTACATTGTAGATAACATGGTGTGTGGTGTCACACGGGAGATCATGTTATCGACCCTTTGTAAAGTATAAGTAAAGGGTCACAACCGAGATGACTTTGGACAAACCATTGAAATGGTTGTAGTGTGATTTGGTATTGGTTTGTCTTGACCATAGAATCACACTAGTACACTTTGTGTGTATTGAGCAGGACCGACTTAGAGGTGATTCGATTTATTGCTGACTACATAATCGAATTGGACCTCAGATATTATATTGTACATACTCTTAATCCCGATATAATAACGGACACATATACTTAGTATTCATTTCTTTGATTTACCAATGGGCGAGATTTATAGATTAAATCGATAGGCTCGATAAGTTGGGAAATGATATTATTTATATGGTGTGCCGTTGATTATAGGAAGAAATCGTGTCCTATATATTAGGATGATGATGTCCCCTTGAGGAGCTCATAAGGTTCATCATGTAAACCCTGTAGGTGGACTTGGTCCGGCATGATGAAAAGGTTGAGTGGTACTACTCATGGAGTTAGATGTTGATTAATTAATGGTCAGTAAATTAATTAATCGAAGGACATTCGAGATCTTAAACACGGGGAGAAAATGTACATATAATATATGGAGCTCATATTAACTTATGGGGGTTGGTGAGGTAGATCAATGATAATCCTTTAGTGGATTGGATTATCAATAATGGATCGGACTTTATGTGGGCTTGATCCATTGGGTGGCAAAGATCCAACTCCTCCTCATGGTCCTTGTTGTAGCCTATTAATATCTCATGAAGCCTAGATCTAATGGATGGAAATAAAACTCTAGATCCAAAGGTAGAGATTAAATCTCTAGATCCGACGGTTGAGATTAAATCTCTAGATCCGACGGTTAAGATTAAATCTCTAGAACCAATGATGGAGATTAAAACAAGGCTTATCCCTAACTCTATAAAAGGAAGCTTTAGGGTTGGCGTGGAGAGCAATAAGAAGCAAGGGAGCTTTGGAGTTGGCGGCAAGAAGCTTGGAGTTAGGGTTTGGAGTTGGCGGCACCAAATAAGGAAACATTTTCCTTATCTTCTTCTTCTTCTTTGGTGACCGGCATCCATACAGCTCCTCTCCTTCCTTGGCAGGCATCCAAACCTAGCTCTCCTCTTCTCCTTGGCCGGTGGAACCAAGGCTTAGGGTCCTCCCTTGGAGCTTTTGGCCGGCATTCATCTTTCTCTCCTTCTCCTTGTTGGCCGGCGGCAAGCAACTTGCTTGTTGTTTGTTGGTTGGCTAAAGGAAGGAGAAGGGTCTTGTTTCTATTCTTCCTCTTGCTCGGAACGAGTAAGGAAGGAAGATTGGTGATCTAGGAGCTTCGACTTTTGGTAGATCGTCGCCCACACGACATCCAAAAGGAGGAAGGACATACGATAGAAGATCGAGAGGTATAAAACTTATCTATCTTCATATGTAACATGTTTGTAATTGTTTTTCAATTATATATGCATGATATATTCTGTTTTGTGGCTAAATATACTTGGACCCCGAACATAGACACAAAAGTCGGCGATCCGTACATCGTCTATTTCGCGGCTATTCGTTGGATAGAGGTTGGTCGCTTGAACAACAAGTTTGTTCAAGTGACTACTCTAATCGAATAGCACGACGATGACAAGGTTACTTGGGCAATCCCTCTTGTCAAGGATAAATTTTTTTTATCCGGGGACGTAGAAGGGATCGCCATTAACAAGCGACCGAGTTGAAGTGGGAAGTGAAGTTTCCTACCTTCAGGAAGCACCTGAAGGCTAGCGTATGAATGAACAAATCTTGTATGACTTGGAGGGATCTGATAGATGTGAAATTGATGGAGGAGGCTAGAAGGCTTAGGTCTAGGCTAAGGGTAGTCTAGCAAGTATGGGGGCACCATACTTGGGTTAAAACCTCATGTTTGAGGTGTATCAGTCGTCTGGGACTATGGTCAGTCGACTGATGGGAGTTGACTAGAGTTTGACTACTGGAATTGGCCTAGTAGTCGACTGATGGGAGTTGCAGTCGTCGGGCACAGAAGCTTCCCGAGTCAACTGTTAGGGTTTGACAGTCGAGTGGAGGCATGATCAGTCGACTGATGGTCTATCCATTGGAACTTATCCAACGTGGCTCATGCCTTTGTGAGACAACGTCTACAGAGCAGTCAACTGATGGTCCCGATCAGTCGACTACTAGGAGGAATCTAGCCCAAGGAGAAGCTTTAAAGGGAGCTCGTGGAGGAGGTTTTCGCTATCGGTTCTTGGATGTCTTTGGGGTGATTTATTGCTACAAATCAGGGTCTTCAAGTGCAACTCAAACAACCAAACAAGCAAATATTTAAAAACTCTTTGTAAAGTTTTCTTTATTTGTATTCTATTGTATTTGCTTGTATTATTATTGCATTACTGTTGTAATCCTTGTACGAGGTTTCTCCGCCGCCGACCTGTTGTCGATAAGGAGTTTTATTAGTGGTGTTGTCATCACTCGAGCTCGTAGAGCTCAATCCGTACAGTAGAAATCATTCGATTCTGAACCACGTTATATCGGTTGTCTCTTGTGCTTGTGTTGTCTTTTATTATTGTTATTATTATTTCTGCTGCATTAACAAGTGTTGTAAAGACGACCACAATTAAATTCCGTTAAACAATATCGATACGTTATTCACCTCCCCTCTAGCGACGCATAAATCCCCCACATATATTTGATATGTTGATCATGGAATACAACTAATGGTTGTTTAATTATTTGTTGAAGCATTATCAACGACGAGATTGAAATACTACGTAAAATTGTCGTCCACAAGTTAAGTTTAGGCATTGTTCTGGACTAAAACATTATTGGTGATTAACTACTTAAAAATAATTTTTTAAATAATAGATTAACCTTCATAAATGAGTTTCAAACTACAATTAGCCAAGAGATTAGTTAAGACTTCTATTTTTATATATATATTTCATTGCACTTCAATAGTTACCCATATTTTTTTTTATTTTTGTATTGTTTTGCTTAAACAATAATTCTGTATTATAGAGATTTTTGATAAAAATTTTAGAAATAAGGATATTAATAAATATGGTTGTATGTAAATTGACATTAAATCGCTCATTTATTTAACATATAAATGGTGTACGGACGAATTCTAAATTTATTACGGATTTTTTTCTTCTATTTTTCTTCCTTTTGCACTTAGGTGAAATTTAATTTCCATCCTCTTTAAAACAACTACCTAACAACGCTTGGTTTTCTTGGTGAGCCTCTCTCTCTCTCTTCATCTGTTTTTTTTTTGGATTTTTTTTTGTATTTCTTGCTAGTCATTTGAGATCTGATTTATCTTTTTTCACGCGTAGAGATAGTAATGGAGAACAATTAATGTAATGGTTCCATATTTTTTTTAGATTTCCTCGTGCAAAGATATTATTGTATCAAGATATTTTTTTTATAATTTATCATCCTTTATTAAATTTAAGAGTATTTAATGTGAATATTATTATATATTTTTACCACATGAGTAATGAGTCAGACAGAAACTTAAAAGAAATAATGAATGTATTCAATACAATAAAAACTGATGGAGAATAAGAAGAAGAGGAGGAACCCCCTTCTTCACCTCAACCTGCGCTTATATAGGAGTTCTGACTCACCTCGCAGATTAGGACCATTCATTAGTTGTGCCCTTTGACTGTCGGTAGCGACAAATATTGCATTGAGCCTCTATCTGCTTTGACATATTCCCTCTTGACTATGTACTAAGGAGATTGGAATATTCCAGTAAACTACCACATGGGTCGCTATATGCACTCTGGAAGAGTGGTCATTCAAAAAGAGTGACTTGCATGCACTCGGAAAGAATGGCTTGCACACACTTAGAAAGAGCTCGGGAAGAGGATTTTGGTGCTTGCGATAAGTGTAAGGTACTTTGGGTACCATCATAGGTAACCTTCTTCAATCAGACTAAGAGCGAAGTTGAATGAAATTTGATTTGTATAAGGAATGGTGAAAGCAACCAATACTCGGGCAAAGTAGAAAATACTTGAGAAGAGCCCTTGGTTATAGGAGAACGATTGGCTTGAGGGCTTACTAACTGCCTCAGTCGATCAAGATGAGGGTTGACTCAAGGGCTTACGGACTACCGTGGATGAGCAAGAAAATGATTGAATCGAGGGCTTACTATTGGGGATCGGATGTCGCGTTAGAGGGGGGTGAATAGTGATTTCTTGATTTCTTCATTCGATCACATTCGTACTTGTCTACAAGTCGTTAGCACAACAGAATATATAAAATAGCATAAATGAAAACAACACAAGCACTACACCACTATTTTACGTGGTTCGGAACTAGGATTCTTACTCCACAATCGGACTTTAGTGTCTACTCTACTAAACCTCGTCTCCTTTTCGGAATACAATCCGGAGGTGGAGAAACCTCATACAAATATGAATGTTTACAACAATAAATAAGGAAACAATCAAATACAACAATATACAAAAGCAAATACAAGACATGCAAAGAACACTTTACAAGAAGCTTACTTTTGATCACTTATTTGTTGGTTGCTTTGAACACCTTGGAAGATCTAGAATGCAACAACAAAACCTCTCCCAAATGCTCAAGAACTAGCTACTCCAAATCCTCCTATCGAGCTCCTTTTATAACTCAACTCGGGTTGATTCTAGGCTTTACAGTTGATACTCTTACCTAGCAATCAACTGGACACTTAACCGTTGCCTCACAATAGCTTAATCCACGTCAGTTTAGTGTTAATCAGTCGACTACCCTGACCTAGCAGTCGACTGCTATAATCACCAGTTGATTGTTAGGAGTAAGCAATCGACTGCCAGACATTCTATACCCTGGTCACTTAATTCTAGTCAACTGCTTTACCCTAGCAATCGACTGATGTGGACCAATCGATTGCTTAACCCTAGCAGTCGACTGTCAGAGTCACAGATCAATAGTCGAGCCTCAGTCACTACATGATTAGTCAACTCCTTCGAGTCAATTAGGCTTTCGAGTGTCAAATACTCGGCTAGCCGACTGGTCCAATACCTCAGTCGACTGATAAACCTCAAACATGAGATTTAACCTAAGTATGATCTCCTCATGCTTGATACTCACCCATATCCTAGACCAAATCCTTTTATCCACCTCCATCAGCCTTCACCTCTCGGATCCCTCGAATCCACGACTCTTTATCCTTCGCATTAGCTTTCAGGTGCTTCCATCAGCTATGTCATGCTAATCGGGTCCTTTGCCAAGACCCATGCTTGGACTTTACGCCACCAAACCTACACCCTTGGACTTTCACATTGCCAAGATCCATTTGGACTTATACCGCTAAGACCCATCGTTGGACTTTACGCTGCCAAACCTACCCTTGGACTTTCTAGTTGCCAAAGTTCACTTGGACTTTATGTCATCAAGACTACATGCTTAGACTTATGCCGTCAAGACTATACCTTTAGACTTTACTATTGCTAAGTACCCATGAATTACCCCCAGTTTACTTGGAAGCGCTGAAAGGAAAACAAAAGAAAGTTTTCCTCGGTACTCATTAGTCCATTGTTTACCTCATTAAAATTTTATGAGGGAAGAGAAACTTAATCCATCAGCAGACAATTTTCTTGCCAAAGTTGATCAATGCCAAATCGAACGGAAAGCAACAGATGGAAAATAAAGACACAAATACCCTTTATTTACTTACAAAATTACATATTATATATAATGAATTAGGGTATGTGACTCTTCATTTCTGCTTCCTTTCACTGTTCTTGTTTAGTTGCTCGAGCTCGATTCTCCTCCGTCATTCTGCAACGAATTTCTGGTTTGAGAAATACTTCTTCTTATTTATGTTTTGTTTGATTTTTTTACCGAAATTCTGCAACTTCACACTCTTGGATAACAAAAAAATAAAGTTGATTCCTTTTTAAGCAAGCGTTCTGTCCTGGACCAGAGCTCGCTTCATCCCTGCCTCCCTTAACAACAATTAAAAACCTATATTTAGTTTTATTTAATAGCAGTTTAGAATAAAGTTGATTCTTCTTCATTCGTTTTAAATTGATTCCTTTGATGCTCTTTCTCTAATTTTTTTTAACAACTGATTTTTTTTCATAGCATGTTTTTTTAACAAATAGGTTTGGAAGTTCTTTTTAATAAGTTTTGATAATTATCTTTTATTTTATAGTAATTTATTTCTTTGATTTTTTTACAATAATCTATATTATTATTGTTAATCTTTATACAGGTTAATATAATGGAGTGGGATAATAGTGAAGGAGATGATCAAAATATTGATCCTTATTATGAGGAGAATAATAGTAGTTCGGATGATGAAATTTTTATAAATAGGAATTGTGTAATTGTTCTTTAGATGATACTGAAGGATATGAGAAAAATATATAGATAGAGGTTTGATAGAGAGTAATGACCAAAAAGATAATATTCGACGTATTTTATTGCACAATCTTATGACTTCTGTCGACGCATGCCATAGTATTCTTAGGATGAGTTTGGATGGTTTTAGATGCTTGTGTGAAATATTAAAGTAGAACAAGAGGGTAAAAGACAATAAAAATTCAAGTGTTGAAGAAAAGGTTGCTAAATTTTTATATTTGCTTGGTCATGATGTTAAGAAACGAGAATTGAGTTTTTTCTTTCGTCGTAGTACAAGGACTACCAGTAATCACTTTCATGAAGTTTTGAAAACCATTATTGGCCTTCATGCTGTATTTATAAAGCAACCAGATGGATCTGAAATTCCTCCTCTTATAGAGAGTAGTAACAGATTCTACCCTTACTTCAAGGTATTCCTTTTTTTTATCATTTGTACTTTAGAAGTTTTGTAATGTACTTTATAGCCACATATGTCAATTGTCTCTCAATTGTAGGATTGTGTTGGTGCATTAGATGGAACTCATATATATGTTAAGGTATCTGATGTAGATGCACCTCGATATAGAGGAAGAAAGGATTAGCCAACTACCAATGTAGAATACGGATTTTTTTTAATTATATGTATGGATTAACCCCTTTAATTAATTGAGTTTAATTAAATGGGTTAATTGGGTTTAATTAGTGGTTAGGTTGATTAGCTAATTGGGATTAATCAAGGGATTGATTAAGGATTGGGTTTGGGCTAAAACTGTTGGGTTGAGTCCATTGGGCCAAAATTGCTAGGCTGAAATGGGCTTGGACCGGTTCAATCGAACCAATTTCTGAACGGCGTTTAAAAAGTCAAAAAACTCTCGATCGGTCACAGAGTTCCGCGATTTCCCCTCTCCCATTTTTCGCTACCTTCTTCTCCCTCTTCATTGCGCGGTCTCGCCACTTGATCTCGGCTCGTCGGCGTCCGGTAGGAGCAGCTCGACGATGCCACAACTTGGCTGATCTCCGGCCAAGGATTAAGGGGGTTCTCATCTGGGGAATCTCGGCGACACTCCCGGTGGACGGGCGGCGCTGTCGCTGCGGCGGTGAGCTACCATTGTAGGTAAGGATCGATCGTCTTCTTTTCCTTTTGAGTTGAGATCTGCAGCTAGATGTGGGTTTTAGGGTTTTAGCTTAGATCTATGGTGTGTGGGCAGTGATCGGAGCTCAGTTCTCATTGGTGGCTAAACTGTGCGCGGTGAGCCGCTGGGATCGGGAAAGGTTCGCTGCCGATGGAGATTGGAGCCGGTAAGATGGATCTAACCTAATCTTGTCATCTGTGATGGATTTTCGATTGGAATTTAAACTGTGATTGGAGTGGTATTGTTTGATTCGGTGTCGATTTATGTTTTGTTATTGCAAATTTGATTTGCCAATGTGTTGATTTAGAGTGTGGATTGATCGGTGGAGCAAGCGGCTGGGGTTTGTTTTGGAAGGTTGGCGGCTGTAATCAGTAGGTGTAATTAGTGTTTGTGGTTGCAGTGGATTTGAGGTTGTGAATCAGCTGTGAAATGTAATTGGGTATAATCTCTGTTTTTGTTTTCTCTACTAGATCTGTTCACAGTGTTTCAGAATGGGGATGTTGTGAGAAGAGAATTGTCAAGTCTCAAAAAAAAAAAAATAATAAAATGTTAAAAATACACGGGTGTATGTCATCGGAAAAAGGAGGATAAATTTCGGGGTCTATTTATACCCTAAATAATCACCGTTGAGGGGCATGAAGGGGAAAAAACCCTAAAACTCATTTAACCGGCCGAACCCTTTTTATTTTCCTTTTCTTTTTCTTTTTCCCTTCTTTTTCGTTCGCGCGACCCATCCTCTGCTCATGGCCCGCCATGAGCAGCGAAAAGAGGCGTCGTCGAACCCCTTCCGAGAGCGGCCTTGGCTGCAGCTTCTGCAGACCCTCCTCCTTCCTCTTCACGGTGAGTAGTCTTTGGCTAGGGTTGGCGAGGGCGGTGAGTTCAGAAGATTCTCATTTGGGACTGTCGCGGCGAGTTGGAGTCGGGGTGTTAGGGATTGAAGCGTGCCGGTGGAATGGGATTCGATTGGGTTCTAGCGAGCTTCCATGGTGGATTATCGGTATTGTTGGGGATGGGTTGGTGGGGCGACGGTGGAGTTGGCTCTGGCGGCTAGGAGGAGGTGACAGCAGAGAGTTCACGGGAAGGGGTTAGGGCGTTGATCTTGGAGTTGTAAGGGATTCGATAGAAAAGGCCTTTAAGCTTAACTAAGTCGTGAAATGGGTATATAGAAGATGCTGTCGATAAAAAGCTCTTCAAGTGAAGGTAATATTCCCTTCTCTATCTTTGTGGCACTTTCTTCTGTTGTTGTTGCAGGATTTTGTAGAGTGGAAAATGTTGTCGCCAGCAATTTGGGGGTATTCGGCAGGTGAAGGGCAGGGGAGAGGGAGCGGGTAAACAGAGTGGTGTTGTTGGGAGAGAAGGGGATCGGTTTAGGATTTTAGGATCGTTTTGATGAATTTACACGTGAATAGGTATGGTGGGATTCATTCGGTAGGACGATAATAACGGAGTATACACATGTTGGGGTCCTTAGGAATTGAGTATGCCGCGTGATGTATATGAGGTTTAAATCTTCAGTTAATAGCCAGATAAAGGTTTAATTGATGTAAGGAGTAGTTTGTTTGAAAAGAATTAGCCTGCTAGGGTGGATGTAAAAATTTGTATATACATGAGCTTTATGTCTGTAGATGATTCCTGCTATATTTGTTCTCAGTCAGCATGTTTAGTTAATCCTTTATAGGATTTTTTCTTAATGCTGTAAATGATATATAATATGTGATAAATATCGTCTACCTATGTATGAGGTTAGATGCTATAGGTATATGTGTGTAATTACCATCTACCTGTGTATGAGATTAGATGCTATATGTATATGTGTGTAATTACCATCTACCTGTGTATGAGGTTAGATGTTATATATAGATATATACATTTGTTCACCTATGATGTTTAATGTTATTATTTTTAGCTAAATGTTCATCAGATCTTTCTTGTACTTTGATGTTATGTGAATAAGTTATATTATCATCTACCTGTGTGTAAGGTTAGATGCTATATGTACATGTGTGTAATTATCATCTACCTGTGTATGAGGTTAGATGCTATATATATATGTGGGTGTAATTAACATCTACCTGTGTATGAGGTTAGATGCTATATATAGATATATACTCATTCACTCATGATGTTCTATGTTATCCTTCTGTGACTGAGTATGATAGAAAATGACAGAAATTCTTATTTAGCTAACTGTATGTACATGAGCATTAGTGGTGCCTGGACGGGTTGGGCTCCCCGGGTTGAGCTCCGGGGAGGGCCCACCCAAATTAATGATTGATGATGATGGTAGCCCTCTTTCTAGAGGTACCTCAGGATTGCACAAGAAAATAAGGTATTTGACTGACTCAGCATTTTAAATGCATAATATGAGGTACCACGAGGGTTATGTTTAGGTACAGTTAGCATAATAGAAAGGCATGATTGGGTTCGCAGTACTTGTTATAATGGCATGATAAAAGTATTGTTTATGTTTCATACTGACTTACAGAAAGTGTAACAGAAAATGTATGTTGAGCTCTGATGAGTTTACCTTCTGATTGTAGAGATATATGTTTCCTGTTGAATTTTCCTCCCTGTGTTATATCCCTATCATTGATCTACTTACTGGGCTGTGAACTCATGATTTCACATAACGTTTTCAGGTAGGGAACATGATTCCCAGATTGGGATGCAAGAAGCGGAGTTGGAGAACTGAGGAGATGATGATGGGCATGACACACATTGTCCGGGACATCTATGATACATGGTTTCCAGTTTGAGGGGAGTTGGTTTTGATGTTCTATTTTTCTTCAGGTTGAGAGGGTAAAGTGTGTAGTTGATCGCTAAAAATGAATGGAATAAAATAAACTCTCTGCCGGGTGTTCCGATCTTGTGTATAATGGGTAATATTGATGTGTGACTGGGGATTTAGTATATGCATACTGGGTTAGGTCTTTTCAGTTGGTATCAGAGCCAACGATCCTAAAGGACAGTGTGTGCATGCAATCTCATCAAGGACTCAGATACATCCATCCCCGCATTTGTAAGCTTTAAATTTTCTTTTCAAGTAGTAGTCTTAATGTAATCATGTTTAGGTTTATGTACAAATTGGAGATAATGATGCAGGTATCGAATTTTGTAGGAGAATGGCGGGCCGAAGAAACAATGGTGAAGTGGGGCAGAGTAGTCAGTTTCTCGCTGAGCTTGCCGCAATTATGCGAGAGCAGTCGGATTCGGGAGAAGCAGATCCAACGGCTATTGAGAGCCGAGGAGCATGGAAACACCCACGGTGGTCCCACGGCCGGTGTGAACCCGATTTACAAGCGATTCAAGGATCTTGGACCGGCGAGTTTAAGGGAAATGCAGACCCGATTGTTGCGAAGGATGGATTCGATCATTGGAGGCGATATATGACTTCATGCGACTTACGAATCTTTGCCAAGGTGAGGTGCGCCATATTCATGTTGCGGGGCGATGCTCGGATATGGTGGGAGGGTGCACGTTCAGCGGTGGATTTAGCTACAGTTACTTGGGTTGAATTCAAGGAGATATTTTATGGTAAATACTTTACTGCTGACACCAGAACCCGAATGGCCAGGGAATTCCTAGAGCTTCACCAAGGGGACCGGACAGTGGCTGAGTATGTCAAGGAATTCGAGAAGGGGCGGTATTTTGTACCTATGATTGCGGATCGAACCGAGAGGAGTGAAACATTTCTTGAGGATTGAGGGCAGCCATTCGCCATGATGTTAGGGTGAGTTGAGTTACCACCTTCAAAGAGGCTATGGATCAGGCTCTGATGGCAGAGAGGGACAGGAATGACATGATAAAGGAAGTACAGACTAAGAGGTCTAGTTACCAGGAAAGGGAACCTCCTGCGTCGAGTCAGAAGAAGTTTGCACCGAGCCAGTTTCGAGGCAAGCGACCCGCGATTGAGCCAGCGACCACGACAGCGACCCGGAACCCGACCGGTAGGCCATACTGTCTTCAAGGGAGAAAGCAAAACTCAGTGTCCCAAGTGCGATAAGACTCATGCAGGTCAGTGTTTGGTGGGTACAGATGTGTGCTACAAGTGCAAGAAGTCTGGGCACTTTGCTATGAACTGCCCTCATCTCAAAGAGCCAACTAGGGGAAGGGTGTATGCTATGACACAGGAGCAGGTAGATCCGGATTCGGCCATCATCATAGGTAGAATTTCTATTGTCAACCTACCTTCTCATGCCTTAATTGATTCTGGAGCTACACACTCTTTCATATCGGTGGCCTACGTTGCAAAACTAGGTATTTCATGTGATTGGATGGCTACCGGCTATAACGTGTCCTTGCCTTCGGGGGAAGAACTGACCAACAATAGAATAGTGATGAACTGTCCGATAGGGATGCAGAACTATACAGTGTACGCCGACCTTATTGTATTAGAGATGGTGGACTTTGATGTAATTCTGGGTATGGATTGGTTGACCCGGTACGAGGCCATTATTGACTGTAAACAAAGGACGGTTAAACTGAAACTACAAAATGATGGATTTGTCATCTTCAATGTAACCTCCACGCTGAGTCATCTACCTATTATATCAGCATGTAAAGCTCAGAAAATGTTAAGTAAGGGGTGTAACAGATTTCTAGTCAACATAATGGGTAGTCCTGAGGCTGTTAAACCAAGTCTGGAGGAAGTAGAGGTAATCCGGGATTTTCCCGATGTATTTCCAGAGGATATTACAGGATTACCCCCTGTCAGGGAGGTTGAGTTTGGAATAGAATTAATATCGGGAACCACCCCTGTGTCTAAAGCACCGTACCGCCTGGCACCCACCGAAATGAAGGAACTGAAGGAGCAACTACAAGAACTACAGGATAAGGGTTTCATCCGACCCAATGTGTCACCCTGGGGAGCGCCAGTGTTGTTCGTCCGTAAGAAGGACGGTTCAATGCGGTTGTGCATTGACTACCGGGAGTTGAACCGGGTTACAGTCAAGAACAAGTACCCGTTGCCTAGAATCGATGATCTGTTTGATCAACTACAGGGAGCAACGGTGTTCTCAAAAATTGACTTGAGGTCGGGGTACCACCAATTGAGGGTGAAAGGAGAAGATGTTCATAAAACTGCATTCAGAACTCGATATGGTCATTATGAGTTTCTGGTTATGCCGTTTGGGCTTACTAATGCCCCCGTAACCTTTATGGATTTGATGAACCGGATTTTCCAGCCATACCTGGATCAGTTTGTGATTGTCTTCATCGATGATATACTAATTTACTCTCAGAGTCGCGAAGAGCACCGACAACATTTGACGCTGGTGCTACAGACTCTGAAGGATAAGCGGTTATACGCTAAGTTCAGCAAATGCGATTTTTGGCTGAGACAAATAGCATTTCTAGGACATATAGTCTCGGAGAGGGGAATAGAGGTGGATCCAGTCAAAGTGGAGGCAATTCAGAGTTGGGCTACTCTGAGGAATGTTACAGAAATTTGAAGTTTCTTGGGACTAGCGGGGTATTATCGCAGATTTATTCAGAATTTTTCACGAATTGCGCTACCCCTGACTTCATTGACCAAGAAGGGGGTGAGGTATGAATGGACTACTCAGTGCGAGAAGAGTTTTATGGAGCTAAAGGAAAGGCTGATGATAACGCCTGTGCTTGCAGTTCCACTTACAGGTAGTTTGTAGTGTACACCGATGCCTCCAAAATGGTCTAGGGGCGATTGATCACGGAAGGGAGGGTCATTGCCTATGCATCACGTCAGTTGAAGGTGCATGAGCAGAATTATCCTACACATGATCTGGAACTAGCAGCGGTCGTCTTCGCTTTGAAGATCTGGCGACACTATCTTTACGGAGAACGTTGCGAGATCTACACAGATCATAAAAGTTTGAAATATTTCTTTACTCAAAAGGAACTGAATATGCGGCAGAGACGATGGTTGGAGTTGGTAAAAGATTATGACTGCAATATTAACTATCACCCGGGTAAGGCAAATGTGGTGGCGGATGCGCTGAGTCGCAAGACGACGACGCTATTACAGTTGACCACCCAGCAAAGATTGATATCAGAATTTCAACAGATAAGAGTGGAGGTGATAGCACCAGGTGAGCAAGTTAGGTTGGCGGCACTGACGGTTACATCGAACATACGGGATCAGATTCGGGCAGAACAAGCCTCAGATCAACAGTTAATGGAATGGAAACGCAAAGATGAAGCAAAGGGTAGCACCATCTACTCAGTGATTGATGGGGTGGTGCGATACAAGGGCCGCATCTGGGTGCCTAAGGGTGGATCCCTGAGGGAGAATCTCATTAGGGAAGCTCACACTACCCCGTACTCTATCCACCCTGGCAGCACAAAGATGTATAAGGATATGCGACTATTATATTGGTGGCCGGGCATGAAGAGAGACATAAGCAAGATGGTCCATGAGTGCCTTACCTGTCAACAGGTGAAAGCTAAGCACCAAAGGCCCGCGGGATTGCTCGAACCACTTCTGATACCTGTCTGGAAGTGGGAAAATGTTGCCATGGATTTTGTGGTAGGATTACCGATCTCGACTAAGGGATCAAATGCAGTGTGGGTTATTGTGGATCGATTGATGAAGTCAGCACACTTCTTGCCAGTGAAAACCACTTTCACTATGATACAATATGCAGAGTTGTATATACGGGAAATAGTAAGGTTACATGGAATTCCGGATTAGATTGTGTCAGATAGAGATCCAAAATTTACATCCGGGTTCTGGAAGAGTTTGCATCGGGGATTGGGTACAAAACTTGCTTTCAGCACTGCTTTCCATCCCCAAACTGACGGTCAATCTGAGCGAGTAATTCAGATTTTAGAAGATATGCTACGAGCTTGCATTATAGATTTCAAAGGGAGTTGGGAGTCCAAACTGCCCTTGGTAGAGTTCACCTATAATAATAGTTATCAATCCACCATCGGTATGGCTCCCTATGAAGCGCTATACGGAAGAAGGTGTAGAACCCCACTACATTGGGAAGAGGTAAAAGAAAGGCGATTCTAGGTCGAAGATTGTGACCTGTTGTGGAACTAGTAGCAAAGATCCGGGACGAGAATCGATCGGCACAAAGTCGCCAAAAGAGTTATCTTGATTGTCGAAGGAGGGACCTAGAGTTCACAGTGAAACCATGTATTTCTCAAAGTGTCACCCATGAAAGAATCGAGGTTCGGAAGGAAGGGCAAACTCAGTCCGAGGTATATTGGGCCTTTTGAGATCCTCGACCGGATTGGAACACGAGCATACCGAGTTGCTCTACCACCAAACCTGGCGGGAGTTCATAATGTGTTTCACGTATCCATGCTCAGGAGGTACCTTTCCAACCCTGCACATGTGATTGGGTATGAAGCCATACAGTGGACACCAGATCTATCCTACGAGGTAATACCAGAACAAATATTGGATCGTCAAGTCACGGAAGAGTGAAATAAAGAAATCAGAATGGTGAAAGTTTTATGGGGAAATCAGCAGATAGAGGAAGCTACCTGGGAAACCGAGCGGGATATGCGTGAACGTTACCCTGAACTATTTGGTAAGTCAAATTTCGAGGATGAAATTTTGTTTTTAAGGGGGGAAGAGTTGTCAAGTCTAAAAAATAAAATAAAATAATAATAATAATAAAATGATAAAAATACACGGGCGTATGTCATCGGAAAAAGGAGGATAAATTTTGGGGTCTATTTATACCCTAAATAATCACCGTTGAGGGGCATGAAGGGGAAAAAACCCTAAAACCCATTTAACCGGCCGAACTCTTTTTATTTTCCTTTTTTTTTTCTTTTTCCCTTCTTTTTCGTTCGCGCGACCCATCCTCTGCTCGCGAGCCACCGCAGACGACGAAAAGGGGCGATCGTCGAACCCCTTCCGCCGGAGACGACGCCAAGCTGCCGGAGCTACACCGACCCTCCTCCTTCCTCTTCACGGTGAGTAGTCTTTGGCTAGGGTTGGCGAGGGCGGTGAGTTCAGCAGATTCTCATTTGGGACTGTCGCGGTGAGTTGGAGTCGGGGTGTTAGGGATTGAAGCGTGACGGTGGAATGGGATTCCCGATTGGGTTCTACCAGGCTTCCGCGATGGATTATCGGTATTGTTGGGGATGGGTTGAGCTGGGGCGAACGGTGGAGTTTGGCTACCGACGGCTAGGAGGAGGTGACAGGCAGAGAGTTCACGGGAAGGGGGTTAGGGCGTTCAATCTTGGAGCTGTAAGGGATTCGATAGAAAAGGCCTTTAGCTTAACTAGAGTTGGCAAAATGGGTATATAGAAGATGCTGTCGATAAAAAGCTCTTCAAGTGAAGGTAATATTCCCTTCTCTATCTTTGTGGCACTTTCTTCTGTTGTTGTTGCAGGATTTTGTAGAGTGGAAAATGTTGTCACCAGCAATTTGGGGGTATTCGGCAGGTGAAGGGCAGGGGAGAGGGAGCGGGTAAACAGAGTGGTGTTGTTGGGAGAGAAGGGGATCGGTTTAGGATTTTAGGATCGTTTTGATGAATTTACGCATGAATAGGTATGGTGGGATTCATCCGGTAGGATGATAATAACGGAGTATACACATGTTGGGGTCCTTACGAATTGAGTATGCCGCGTGATGTATATGAGGTTTAAATCTTCAGTTAATAGACAGATAAAGGTTTAATTGATGTAAGGAGTAGTTTGTTTGAAAAGAATTAGCCTGCTAGGGTGGATGTAAAAATTTGTATATACATGAGCTTTATGTCTGTAGATGATTCCTGCTATATTTGTTCTCAGTCAGCATGTTTAGTTAATCCTTTATAAGATTTTTTCTTAATGCTTTAAATGATATATAATATGTGATAAATATCGTCTACCTGTGTATGAGGTTAGATGCTATAGGTATATGTGTGTAATTACCATCTACCTGTGTATGAGGTTAGATGTTATATGTATATGTGTATAATTACCATCTACCTGTGTATGAGGTTAGATGTTATATATAGATATATACATTTGTTCACCTATGATGTTTAATGTTATTATTTTTAGCTAAATGTTCATCAGATCTTTCTTGTACTTTGATGTTATGTTAATAAGTTATATTATCATCTACCTGTGTGTAAGGTTAGATGTTATATGTACATGTGTGTAATTATCATCTACCTGTGTATGAGGTTAGATGCTATATATATATGTGGGTGTAATTAACATCTACCTGTGTATGAGGTTAGATGCTATATATAGATATATACTCGTTCACTCATGATGTTCTATGTTATCCTTCTGTGACTGAGTATGATAGAAAATGACAAAAATTCTTATTTAGCTAACTGTATGTACATGAGCATTAGTGGTTCCTGGACGGGTTGGGCTCCTCGGGTTGAGCTCTGGGGAGGGCCCACCCAAATTGACAGATTGACTAATGATTGATGACTGCCCCCTTAGTTTCTTTCTAGAGGTACCTCAGGATTGCACAAGAAAATAAGGTATTTGACTGGTTCAGCATTTTAAATGTATAATGTGAGGTACCACGAGGGTTATGTTTAGGTACAGTTAGCATAACAGAAAGGCATGATTGGGTTCGCAGTACTTGTTATAATGGCATGATAAAAGTATTGTTTATGTTTCATACTGACTTACAGAAAGTTTAACAGAAAATGTATGTTGAGCTCTGATGGTTTACCTTCTGATTGTAGAGATATATGTTTCCTGTTGAATTTTCCTCCCTGTGTTATATCCCTATCATTGATCTACTTACTGGGCTGTGAACTCATGATTTCACATAACGTTTTCAGGTAGGGAACAGGATTCCCAGATTGGGATGCAAGAAGCGGAGTTGGAGTAACTGAGGAGATGATGATGAGCATGACACACATTGTCCGGGACATCTATGATACAGGGTTTCCAGTTTGAGGGGATTTGGTTTTGATGTTCTATTTTTCTTCAGGTTGAGAGGGTAAAGTGTGTAGTTGAGACTGCTAAACTGAATGGAATAAAATAAACTCTCTGCCGGGTGTTCCGATCTTGTGTATAATGGGTAATATTGATGTGTGACTGGGGATTTAGTATATGCATACTGGGTTAGGTCTTTTCAAGAATGGACATGTGTTTGCGGTAAGGATGGATGGTTTCTAAGAGGGGATTGTGTCAATTGTGTGTGTGTGTGTGGAAGGAGAGGTTGTAGTTGGTAATTGCTACGGTTTGAGCTTGAGGTAACTGCCATGGCTGTAAAATATATTGATAAACTGCTCTATGTTTTGGGTGAATGCAGTATTGAGTGTGGTTCCGATATGAACTCTGTTTTTTCCCTTTTTATCTTGTTCTATGCAGGGTGTTTTGGACCTGTAGTATGTGAATGGATTGGTTATGTGATTTGGATATTGGGATAAGCTTAGATTATTCTGAGCATTGATAATCTTGTGGATTTTGGAGATGATAGGTTTAGGGTTACGAGAGGTGTGTGTTCGAGGTTATAACTCGTAGGCGAGGAAAGGACGAGAACATAGAAATGATGTAGTAGTTAAGTTGTGTAATTGTCTAATACTTGTACTCAATCGTAGTTGCTATTATGTGTAGGTTTGGGATACGAAGCAGGTTCGCGACCGTGAGGATTATTTGAGCTTCGTATCAGGTGGGTAATATCTACATGGTCCGGTAGTTTGATCGAATTTCGATGCATGAATTTTGATTTATGTTTATACCTATTTACCTTAAATCCACTCATGTTTAATCATGTGCTTGTACTTAGTCTTTGATCTTTGAGATATTGCTGATAATTCATCATTCCTTTATCTTGGATATGAATTACAACCCTTATTGTGTGTTAGCTGATAGGTGTTCAGTTAAATGCATGTGGTTAAGGTTACCAGTGTGAACCTAGATTGGGTTACCGAGTTGCATCACTGGGTTGGGTGATGGGTCCAATTTATGGGGTCAGTTGTTATACCGTACACATATTAGTGGGTTATCTTTAGTGGATCTATTTATATGTACATAGATAAGTAGATTGTGTTTATGGATTAGTAGACCTTGCATGGTTGACTTTTGGTTGACTAGGACTCCCCGTGGGTTAGGGAGTGTTGCGAGGATTTGTGGGTGGGGTATGCATCATTACATTGCATGCATACTGACGACTGAGTCTCCCTTGTGGTTGAGATGGGTCGCTAGTCATCTTGCCTCCCCGGCCACTCGGGGTAGTGGTAGCAGGGTTGAGTGCAGAGCATTGTTGTGCGTGTCGTTCTCGACCACTATGGATGGTGGTAGCTAGAGATGCACACTTGGCCACTATACGGAGTGGTAGTTAGCGCACTCACCCACTATAGATGGTGGTCGTATGATGTGCAGTTGTCCTGGGTGCGGTGCTCATCTACTCATGGGTAGGAACGGAGCGGCTAGCAACAGGGACCCCCGTGTGGGTATCATATAGCTCTATGGCGGCTAGCTACTATTTCATACTACCCAACTCGGTCACTCGAGAGTGGTGGCGGTTGGTGTCGGGATAGTTGTCATGTCGTGCCACCCAGGCCATACTGGGGTCGTGGTTGGATGGGTCCACAGACATGACCATGTATATGCATTGCTGATATATATATGTATGCATGTATTTGATATATGTTTTATATATGCCTGTGAGATGTTGCATTCGGTTGCTGCATATGATTGTACATACATGTTGTTTGCATATTTCATACCGCTATGTATGTGTTGAGCATGAGTATGTATTGGTTTACACTATTGCATGCTATTTGGGTTATGCTATCGTATACCTGTTCAGGATGTTATAGGACATGTGGATTGTAGACCGTCAGGTATGTACATTATTTCATGTCAGTTGATTAGTTTAGTGTATGCTATGAGTATGACCGTATTTGTGGTTATTGGTTACTACATTTAATAATGTATGTCTGTTGGACTCTTATTGCATACCTGTAGATCTTCACATGTATACTTGTAGATCTCTATACCCTGTATGTTGTTCATACACTTTCTACATATTACCTCTGAGTTTTATACTCATCACCCTGGACCTTAAGTTTCTTGTTGCCCAGGTGACAGATAGAAGACTTTGACATGGACTTGGAGCATCGCCACTTGATCCTATCCCACCGCTTTTCCGAGGGTTTTGTTTCCTATATCGCATGTATCTTCATATGGACTTATGTTGTTATTGGAGATAGTGTCGTGTTTTTTCTTTATGGTATTCAGTATGGGATTTTGTTTTAGTATGGACGGATATACCGGTATACCTATGTTGTTGAGTTTATATTTTTCATTGTGTTGTCTTCCGCTATTGATGATATACATTTTCCATATGTGTTATGTTGGCTGCGACTATTTGTACCCGTATTGGAATTGTCATAAGGGGGTGCCGTCCGTTGGCCGGACAAAGTCTACCTCGGGGCATGACAATTTTATTGGTATCAGAGCTCTCGGTTGCGATGCCATGTAATAATGATTTTCGTCGGATTCTAGACCTCGGAAATCGTTTTGATTTGATTTGATTTCGATTTTGGTGAGATGGGATTGACAACGACATGAGCTCCAAGTTGTACGAAGTAAGAAATCCTGACACTTTATATTTTTTGGCTAGATATTTATGTAAGTCGTTCAGCAGGTGTGGACAGACGATATTATTGCAGATGAACTTCCGGGCTTGCCACCTCCTAGGCAAGTGGAATTCGCGATAGAGGTAATCCCAGGAACTGCACCGGTGTCGAAGGCTCCTTACCGGATGGCACCAAAAGAGCTGAGTGAGCTTAAGATACAACTGCAGGAGTTGTTGGATAAGGGATTTGTTCGTCCTAGTGTTTCACCATGGTGAGCTCCGGTACTTTTCGTTAAGAAGAAAGATGGATCTTTGCGGTTATGTTTGAGTACCGACAACTAAATACAGTGACCGTTAAGAACAAATATCCACTGCCGAAAATAGATGATTTATTTGATCAACTCAAGGATACTTGCATGTATTCCAAGATTGATCTGCATTCAGGTTATCATTAGCTGAGAGTAAGAGATGAGGATGTTTAGAAGACAGCGTTCCACATGCGTTATGGACATTACGAGTTTTTGGTGATGCCATTTGGTCTTACTAATGCTCCGGCTGCATTTATGGATTTGATGAACTGGGTATTCTTGAGATACTTGGATCAGTTTGTCATCGTATTCATAGATAATATCTTGAAATATTCTCGTTCTGAGGAGGAGCATGAGCACCATCTTCGGATTGTGTTGGAGACGTTGCGACGAGAACATTTATATGCCAAGTTCGGTAAATGTGCTTTCTGGCTATCTTCCGTGGGTTTTCTTGGACATGTGGTATTTAGCAGGGGTATTTTTGTTGATCCCCAGAAAATCGAGGCGATTATCAGTCGGGAGTAGCCAAAGTCAGTTCAAGAAGTCCGTAGTTTCCTTGGATTGGCCGGGTATTATCGTAGATTTATGAAGGGATTTTCTCATATAGCCACACCACTCACTCGCTTGACTCGGAAAGGGATCAAGTTTACCGTGTCAGAGGCTTGTGAGTCTAGTTTTTAGGAGCTTAAGCAGCGACTAGTTTCTGCACCTGTATTAGTGATTCCTTCTGGTTGCGATGGGATGGTACTGTATACTGATGCTTCTTTCCAAGGGTTGGGAGCAGTTCTGATGCAGTTTGATCGTGTAGTATCTTATGCCTCCTATTAGCTAAAGGATCATGAAAGAAATTATCTGGTACACGATCTGGAGTTGGCAGCCGTTATTTTTGCACTAAAGATATGGAGACATTATCTGTATGAGATTACTTTTGAGATCTATACGCACCATAAGAGCTTGAAATATCTTTTCACTCAGAAGGAATTGAATCTTAGACAAAGACAATGGATGAAATATCTGAAGGATTATGATTGCACCATTCAGTATCATCCGGGTAAAGCTAATGTAATAGCGGATGCACTGAGCAGGAAGTCCCATGGGATTCTGGTCAGTCATTTGACAACAGTTACTGATCTAGTTCGACAGTTCTTAGAGTTGGGGTTGTCTGAACAAAGTCAAACATCCCAGGGGATATTAGTATCCATGGTTTCCCAGTCCACTATTATTGAGAGGATCAAAGAGGCACAAGCTAGTGATCAACATCTACAGTTCTTATGCAGCACTGTGGACTCAGGACGACAGACAGATTTCTCGTGTGACGAGACTGGAGTCTTTCATTTCCAAGGAAGATTATGTGTTCCGGACACGCATCCGATTAAGGAGGAGTTATTACGAGAGGTATATCATTCGAGATTTGCTATACATCCTGGTGGTACCGGGATGTATCAGGATTTGAGGCGTTCATACTGGTGGGACGGTATGAAGAGGGATATTACGGATTTCATCGCTCGATGTTTGGTCTGTCAGCAGGTAAAGGCTGAACATCAGAAACCCGCTGGATTTCTACAAAGAATCCCAATTCCAGAATGGAAGTGGGAACATATCACGATGGATTTTGTTACGGGATTGCCCAGAACCCGTAAAGGACAAGATACGATTTGGGTGATTGTGGATAGGTTAACCAAATTTGCTCATTTTCTTCTGATTCGTGAGACACCCATTGGATCGACTGGCAGAGCTATACTGTAGAGAGATTGTCAGGCAGCACAGAGTGCCCTTGAGTATCATATCTGATAGAGATCCGCATTTTACCTCACGATTCTGGCAGAGTCTTCAGCAGGCTATGGGCACCGAGCTTCGTCTTAGTATAACATTTCATCCGTAGATAGATGGACAGTCTGAGCATACCATTCAGACTCTGGAGGACTTATTGAGATCTTACATCATGGATTTCGAAGGTAGCTGGGAGGATCACACCCATTTAGTGGAGTTTGCGTATAATAATAGTTATCACTCCTCTATTCAGATGACTCCCTTTGAGGCTTTGTATGGTAGACCCTATAGATCTCCAGTATTGTGGGAGGATGTTGGGGAGCGGCAGTTATTGGGCCTTCAGAGTATTCAGCACAATGCAGAGTTAGTATGTGTTATCAGACGACGATTGTCAGAGGCACATGATAGACAGAAAAGTTATGCGGATGGGAGGCGAAGACCTCTAGAGTTTTCCGTAGGGGATCATGTGTTTTTGCGTGTATCACCTACAAAAGGAGTCAAGAGATTCAAAATTAAAGGAAAGTTAGCACCACGCTACATTGGACCATTCGAGATATTGGAGCGGATTGGGGGTGTAGCATACCGGTTGGCTCTACCTCCGATGCTTGCGGGCGTTCATAACGTATTCTATGTTTCTATGCCAAAGAAATACGTACCGCATCCAGATCATGTTCTGACGGAGGTGTCGATTCCACTCCAGCCTAATGCGACATATGAGGAGATTTCAGTGCAGATTTTTGGTCGCAAAGAGCATCAATTATGGAACAAAACCATCCGACTTGTAAAGATTGGATGACAACATCACACTGATGAGAAGGCTATGTGGGAGCTGGAGGATACCATCCGAGCTCGATGCCCTCACCTGTTCACATGAGGTATGGAGTAGTTCAAGAAATTTCTTGAGTTTATTACTGCATTTAAGTACGGAAATTTGGGGACCAAATTTTATTAAGCGGGGGAGAATGTAGAATACGGGGTTTTTTTAATTATATAGATTAACCCCTTTAATTAATTGGGTTTAATTAAATGGGTTAATTGGGTTTAATTAGTGGTTAGGTTGATTAGCTAATTGGGCTTAATCAAGGGATTGATTAAGGATTGGGCTTGGGCTAAAACTGTTGGGATGAGTCCATTAGGCCCAAATTGCTAGGCTGAAATTGGCTTGGACCGGTTCAATCGAACCAATTTCTGAACGACATTTAAAAAGCCAGAAAACTCTTGATCAACAACAGAGTTCCGCGATTTCCCCTCTCCCATTTTTCGCTGCCTTCTTCTCCCTCTTCACTGCACGGTCTCGCCACTTGATCTCGGC
Organism: Wurfbainia villosa; assembly: GCA_025175895.1. NCBI lineage: Eukaryota > Viridiplantae > Streptophyta > Magnoliopsida > Zingiberales > Zingiberaceae > Wurfbainia > Wurfbainia villosa. The sequence goes on from CM045992.1 coordinate 5,812,123, forward strand.
TCGTCGGTGTTCGGTAGGAGCAGCTCAACGGCGCCACCACTTGGCTGATCTCTGGCCAAGGATTAAGGGGGTTCTCATTTGGGGAATCTCGACGACACTCCCGGTGGACGGGCGGTGATGTCGCCGCGGTGGTGAGCTGCCATTGTAGGTAAGGATCGATCGTCTTCTTTCCCTTTCGAGTTGAGATCTGTAGCTAGATGTGGGTTTTCGAGTTTTAGCTTAGATCTATGGTGTGTGGGCAGTGATCGGAGCTCAATTCTCATTGGTGGCTAAACTGTGCGCGGTGAGCCGCTGGGATCGGGAAAGGTTCGCTGCCGGTGGAGATTGGAGCCAGTAAGATGGATCTAACCTATGCTTGTCATCTGTGATGGATTTTCGATTGGAATTTAAACTGTGATTGGAGTGGTATTGTTTGATTCGGTGTCGATTTATGTTTTGTTATTGCAAATTTGATTTGCCGATGTGTTGATTTGGAGTGTGGATTGATTGGTGGAGGAAGCGACTGGGGTTTGTTTTGGAAGGTTGGCGGCTGTAATCAGTAGGTGTAATTAGTGTTTGTAGTTGCAGTGGATTTGAGGTTGTGATGCAGTTGTGAAATGTAATTGGGTATAATCTCTGTTTTTGTTTTCTCTACCAGATCTGTTCACAGTGTTTCAGAATGGGGATGCTGTGAGAAGAGAATGGACATGTGTTTGCGGTAAGGATGGATGGTTTCTAAGAGGGGATTGTGTCAATTGTGTGTGTGTGTGTGGAAGGAGAGGTTGTAGTTGGTAATTGCTATGTTTTGAACTTGAGGTAACTGCCATGGCTATAGAATATATTGATAAACTGCTCTATGTTTTGGGTGAATGCAGTATTGAGTGTAGTTTTGATATGAACTCTATTTTTCCCCTTTTTATCTTGTTATGTGCAGGGTGTTTCGAACCTATAGTATGTGAATGGATTGGTTATGTGATTTGGATATTGGGATAAGCTTAGATTATTCTGAGCATTGATAATCTTGTGGATTTTGGAGATGATAGGTTTAGGGTTACGAGAGGTGTGTGTTTGAGGTTATAACTCGTAGGCGAGGAAAGGACGAGAACATAGAAATGATGTAGTAGTTAAGTTGTGTAATTATCTAATACTTGTACTCAATCGTAGTTGCTATTATGTGTAGGTTTGGGATACGAAGCAGGTTCGCGACCGTGAGGATTATTTGAGCTTCGTATCAGGTGGTAATATCTACCTGGTCCGGTAGTTTGATCGAATTTCGGTGCATGAATTTGGATTTATGTTTATACCTATTTACCTTAAATCCACTCATGTTTAATCATGTGCTTGTACTTAGTCTTTGATCTTTGAGATATTGCTGATAATTCATCATTCCTTTATCTTGGATATGAATTACAACCCTTATTGTGTGTTAGCTGATAGATGTTCAGTTAAATGCATGTGGTTAAGGTTACCAGTGTGAACCTAGATTGGGTTACCGGGTTGCATCACTAGGTTGGGTGATGGGTCCAATTTATGGGGTCGATTGTTATACTGTACACTTATTACTGGGTTATCTTTGGTGGATCTATTTATCTGTACATAGATAAGTAGATTGTGTTTATGGATTAGTAGACCTTGCATGGTTGACTTTTGGTTGACTAGGACTCCCCGTGGGTTAGGGAGTGTTGCAAGGATTTGTAGGTGGGGTATGCATCATTACATTGCATGCATGCTGTCGACTGGGTCTCCCTTGTGGTTAAGACGAGTCGCTAGTCATCCTGTCTCCCTGGCCACTCGGGGTAGTGGTAGCAGGGTTGAGTGCAGAGCATTATTGTGCGTGTCGTTCTCGACCACTATGGATGGTGGTAGCTGGAGATGCGCACTTGGCCACTGTGCAAAGTGGTAGTTAGCGCACTCACCCACTATAGACGGTGGTCGTGTAATGTGCAGTTGTCCTAGGTGTGGTGCTCTTCTACTCATGGGTAGGGATGGAGTGGCTAGCAGTAGGGACCCCTGTGTGGGTAGCATATAGCTCTATGGCGGCTAGCTACTATTTCATACTTCCCAACTCGGTCACTCGAGAGTGGTGGCGGCTGGAGTCGGGATAGTTGTTATGTCGTGTCACCCAGGCCATACTGGGGTCGTGGTTGGATGGGTCCGCAGACATGACCATGCATATGCATTGTAGATATATATATGTATGCATGTATTTGATATATATTTTATATATGCCTGTGAGATGCTGCATTTGGTTGTTGCATATGATTGTACATACATGTTGTTTGCATATTTCATACCGCTATGTATGTGTTGAGCATGAGTATATATTGGTTTACACTATTGCATGCTATTTGGGTTATGCTATCGTATACCTGTTCAGGATGTTATAAGACATGTGGATTGCAGACCGTCAGGTATGTACATTATTTCATGTCAGTTGATTAGTTTAGTGTATGCTTTGAGTATGACCGTATTTGTGGTTATTGCTTACTACATTTAGTATTGTATGTCTGTTGGACTCTTGTTGCATACCTGTAGATCTTCACATGTATACTTGTAGATCTCTATACCCTGTATGTTGTTCATGCACTTTCTATATATTACCCCTGAGTTTTATACTCACCACCCTGGACCTTGGGTTTCCTGTCACCCAGGTGGCAGATAGAAGACTTCGGCATGGACTTGGAGCATCGCCACTTGATCCTATCCCACCGCTTTTCCGAGGGTTTTGTTTCCTATATCGCATGTATCTTCATATGGACTTCTGTTGTTATTGGAGATAGTGTTGTGTTTTTCCTTTATGGTATTCAGTATGGGATTTTGTTTTAGTATGGATGGATATACCGGTATACGTATGTTGTTGAGTTTATATTTTTCATTGTGTTGTCTTTCGCTATTGATGATATACATTTTTCATATGTGTTATGTTGGCTGCGACTATTTGTACCCGTATTGGAATTGTCATAAGGGGGTGTCATCCGTTGGCCGGACATAGTCTACCTCAGGGCGTGACAACCAATGTATTAGCTGCATGATCTTTTGATTTGAAGTTCACATATGTCCTAGTAGGATGGGAAGGAACTGCATCTGATTCTCGAATCATCAAAAATGTCTTATCTAGATGTGATAAATTGATAATTCCACATGGTATCTAGTTTACAAATAATGTTCATTAGTGGACAATATTTTTGCTTGTAAATATAACTAACTTATATCCTTTGATTTGATGGTAGGTAAATATTATTTAGTTGACTCTGGATTTATGTTGAAGAGAGACTTGATTACTCCTTATCGAGGAATTCGTTATCACTTAAAATAATATTCGAGATGTGACCCTACAAATGAAAAAGAGTTATTCAATCTTTGACATGCATCTCTTCGCAATGCAATTGAAAGAGCTTTTGGAGTTCTAAAGAAGAGATTTCCAATTATTGCTAGTGGAACATAACCTCATTATGAAATTGACATTCGTACAGATATTATCTTAGCATGTTGTATTCTTCATAATTTCTTAATATGGGTAGATCCAGATGAGAGGTTAATTAATGAAGTGGATCGTGAATTGAGTGCAAATTCCAATAATGAAGTGAGTTGTAATGAAAAACAAGACAATGACTGGAGAGAAGGGAGTATGATTAGGGATAACATAGCTAATGCTATGTGGTTAGATTACAATATTGACTAAGAAGGTTTTTTTGGATCTATTAGAAATTATCATGATATTATGATGTAATATATTGATTATGTGTGACTCTTTAATGTACTGCTTATATGCTAGCTGTAACGACCGGGCCCCTATTGGCGGAATTCGACGACCCCTATTGGTCGACGACCGTCGCCCCTGTTGGCGGAAATTCGGCGACCCCTATTGGTCGCCGACCGTCGCCCCTGTTGGCCCGTCGTTACTCACCTGGACTTCCCACCCCTGGAAGTGGGTTTTTGCCTTTCCCAGGATTCGAACTTTAGACCTCCAGGCTAAGTACTAAAGTTTATGAATCCTGGTAACCAAGTGATCGGATCGCTTGTTTGCGAGATTCATAAACTTTAATGCTGGAAGATCTAAAATCGAGCGAAAAACTCTCGGTAAGCAGTAACGACGCCAATAAGCGATCGGCGACGATAAAACGCCGCCAACGGCGACGCCGACAATAAAGTCGCCAATGGCCGCCAATAAAAGGCGCCTTTTTATTGTAACGACTGGGCCCCTGTTGGCGGAATTCGGTGACCCCTATTGGTCAATGACCCGCCTCGAAATTAGTCGTTACTCACCTGGACTTCCCACCCCTGGAAGTGGGTTTTTGCCTTCCCCAGGATTCGAACTCTAGACCTCCAGGCTAAGTACTAAAGTTTATGAATCCTGGTACTAAAGTTGTCACGCCCCGAGAGCATGCCGAATCGAAAATCAAACGGACGGCACCTCCCCTGTACGTGGTAACATTTCGGGTTAATACAAGGCCCGTAGGCCCACAATAACAACAATATATATGTATAAAAAACAAAACTACACAAGACACAGCGGAAACAACACGACACAATACAATCCCACAGAGTGCATACCGGTATGACTAACACCAGAACATAAAGAAGCCTCGTCAAAACCCGCACCAACATGTGCGTACATCACATGACACAAATCCATAACGGAATACAAATGATAACACCAAAAATCCGGACTCTCAGAGTTGAGATGAGATGATGCCAGCCAGCGGTGCTCCAAGTCCATCACGAAGTCGGCTACTACATTACAGGCGAGAAACCGTGGTCCGCGGGGTGGTGAGTAAAACTCGGTAATAGAAAATATGTATATATGTAATATCACATGTATTTACAACATAATCTAGATGTACAACAGTATATCAAAGATAGTATATAAATACAAGCTTATACCGTCTAATGAATGAACAACATAAAATGCGACATACTCAAGTTCAAGTACGCTTACTCGATCCAACTCAACATATATCCAACATATATATATATATATAGAATAGTAGATCAACTAAAAATATACTCTAGCTACAGTTCAAGTTATCTAGTGGTCTGTCCATCACATAACAATATCCTACACAATCGTATAACAATTGCAAGAGACATGCATGAATATGATGTCCACCAAATGCAAAGCAAGCATAGTACAAACAAATGCAACATCACAATAATCGGATATATATATATATATAGGTATCCATATATATATATTAATCTCAACCATCCATATATATATATATACATGCATATATGTATATATATATGGTAATATGCAAAACGCCATCGAGATCGGCAATGCGGCGCGTGATGGTCATGTCGGCTCACCCTAAAGCTACCACGACCCCGGTGTGGCCTCGGTGGCTCGAGCATGACAAGCTGTCCCAACTCAACACCAACCACTACTCTCGAGTGGCCGAGTGGGGCGATGATCGAGTAGCATATAAGCGTAAAGAGCAAGCTACACGATGGGGGTCCTCGCTGCTGGTCACTCCGACATACTACTACCCTTGAGTGGTCGAGTACCACACACGCAGGACTACGACACGCAAATCCAACTACCACCGCCTATAGTGATAGAGTACGGCACTCAATGCTCGCCTCACACGGGTGACTCCTCCTATGAGTAACCGTGGAGGCGGGATGACCGCGACACTCTCAACCACAAGGGAGACCTGCGTCGCCAACGCACATGAATGCAATGTCTTACATACCGACATCCACCATAGACTCTGTTCTCTAGAGAATCATACTAACCAGATCTCACGCACTCTCTATCCTCGTAGAGAGTCGTGACTCAATCGATCATAATACTCTCTATCCCGTAGAGAGTCATACCAATCTAAGCGACACACTCTCTATCCCTGAGAGTTGTACTCAACTAATGGACACACTCTCTATCCTGTAGAGAGTCGTACTTATCTGATTATAACAAGCTAGGACCATCGGTCCGTAGCGATACCCTAAGTATCATTCCTCTGACCATTTACACAATACAAGTTCCGTGGTAACATACAACCTAAGGGTACTAGAACTAATCCTAGGTTAAAGACATTATCTATCTACGGATGACCTTTTTACCCAAAGTACAATCAGGTTGTCATCCGGACTTTACTATTTGTGTTAGTAATATATGAGAGATGTCCTAAGGCAATCGCCTTATGTATGAACCATTTATATGATAAATGAAGATTCACTATTTGAGTATACATGTTTAATGTATTTGATTGGATCTTAAACTCATTTCTTGAATGTCCACGATATCATCTACAAGATGAGAGAATTTGTGATTGGATCACAACTAGTGAGTATCTCTACATGTGTAATTGTGATGTATCTAATTATCCTAGTCGATGAATTGATGGATTGACACCATCAATTCGAGACTAGCACGAGGTATACTCTTGGTGTATCCAAGCACCGATTCTCACCGGGCCGAGACATAGTGATGTCCGAGTTAATCGTGATGCTAGTTATGGTAACTAGTTCATCGAGTGACCACCGTAAGACTTCATATGGTTCTCTCGCATATATAGATATGTCAATGAAGTTCTTACCGTAGGCTTAAGTGCGATGTTCCTTCGACTTGCGTATTCAAGTCATCTTGATCATGGAGACTTATGCTTTGACATCTTAAGCAAACATCTCTAAGGAGATGTGGACCCGGATGATTGGGTATAAGTCAAGTGATCAAGGTGTTTGAATAGCCTATAAAGGATTCACCACTCTTGCGAGGAGATGTATACCCATGGCCTCTCGTCGGATTGTTACTAAAGTCTTTGGCCAAAGCATTACATGTTTAGAGTAAGGTACTCTTCGATACATGTGGAGTAACTAGAATCAGAGGACGAGGAAATGATACTTGGGCTAGGTGTGACGAGTCACTTAGTGGGGACCGGCACAATAGACCATGTCCCGAACCAAGTGGGTATAAGATGAGTGAAGGGAATGGGGCACGATTCATTCGAAGCCATCAAGGGTTTCGTAAATAGTTCGATCAACCGCTGATCTTTTCTGCTAATCGGGGATCATGATGTACTACTAGGTGCCACTCATGATCGCTCTATAATTAATGGTTAATTATAGACGCCAACATAAACCGAGAACCTATTTGGTCACACGACAACGAGTGTAATCCAAAGGATTTAAAACGAGCTTGAGAATGGGATTCTCGCATCGAGAGAAACTATGTTTGGTCGACCAAACATAAAGCGAGCATGAAATTGTTTCAAATGCAATGGAAGCGTGGATGGGCCGTGGTCTTATGAAGACATAATGGATGGACCAAAATGGTTTGGTTCTAATCCAATGGATGAGAATAAACCAAAGGGTTTGGTTTATATTAAACGAATGAACCAAAGGTTGGTTATTGCTTTAACTTAAAATAAACCATCATGGTTTGGTTTATTTTAACTTATCTTAATGGAGCGGGTTAACGGGCTTTATGGATATGATCCATTAACCATTAAGAGAATTAGTTCTCTATAAAAGTGGGCTTAAGGGATTGTTAAACCCTAACTAATCCAAAATCAAAAGTGCCCAAGCCCTGCCTGCCGCCTAGCTGATTGTGCCGCCGCCAAGACTCCTTGCCGCGCCCAAGCTCCAGCCGTGAACCTCCGGCGACCCTCCGGTGATCCCCTAAAAGGTTCGGCATCAAGGTGAGCTTTTGTCTCCTTGTTTTGGCCGGGCGCTATCTCTTCCACCAAGCTGTCCAGTTTCTGACAGCTTCTTCTCCTTCGGAGCGCCGCTTTGGACGACGGTTAGTGCTCCGACAGCGGATAACATATCCGGGATTTGATCTCCGTAATCCTCTGAGGTGGAGCGATCTGGCCAAACGGTTGACGAATACCTCTCCGAGAAGCGAGTTTTGAGAAATCGTTTTTGATCCGAATTTGGATTCGGATCGTGATCATCTCTCGATCACGTCGTCTTCAACACGAGGCTAGTAACCCGTACGAAGACGAAGCTCGTGACTTAGCGAAGTCATCCCGAGGAGCTCGGCGTGGATACGGATAGAGACGATTCTTACGAGGATCGTTTCGGTTGATGCCGTTTCGCTACACGCCATACGAAGGTATAACGAGTTTAATTTCTTTTATTGCAATTTTAATTTACGGTTATGTCTACACTTGCTGTAATAGCATGTGTGTTGTGTGTGTTGTAATAAATAGTAGATTTATTATTTTTATTGCTTCACAGGCTCATGTTTACGAAACATGATCGAACACACACACGCCATGCAAGGTTTAAACCCAACAAAGGGTATCAGAGCCTGTAGTTGTGTTTCACATAATCGTAAAAATGGTTTTGATAGTCATAATGTATTTCTGGAAATTTTCTAATTTTGGAAATTTAGAAGTATTTATGGAAATTTTTTAATTTTGGAAAGTCTAGAAGTATTTATGGAAATCTTCCACTTTTGGAAAGTTGGAAGTATTTATGGAAATTGATATTTTCCATAAATAAAATATTTGATTAGATTCTGGAAATTTGTTTCCTAATTTAATCATGATTTGATTTGGGAAATCAAATCTTAAAATATTTTATTTCCATAAGTAGTTTTAATGATTTAGGAAATTGGTTTCCTAAATAGATTTTCCTTAATCAAATAATTCCATGAATAAAATATGTGATTAGATTTGGAAATTTGTTTCCTAATTTAATTATGATTTGATTTGGAGAATCAAATCTTAAACATATTTTGTTTCCATAAATAGTTATGACATATAAGGAAATTATAAACATGACATAATTGTATGCCATGTAATTGCATTAGATGCATAACATTATGCCATGCGTGTCGTGACATGTAGATGTATGCCATGTATGCCATGCCATGTAGATAATAGTTATTTGCATGCAAAGAGGATGAGACATAAAACCCTTAATCAATATTAAAGCCTACACCTTCCATTAATATGGTTAGAACCAGAGTTCTGCTTTCTTGTTTGGGTTGTTGGACTCTCTCCAAGCCCGCCAACTCCAATATGTTCAAACCATGGAATAGTTTAATACTAATATGGTAAGAGTCAGAGGTCAATCGTTAGCTTTGGTTGTTGGACTCTCTCCAAGCTGGGCTAATTGGTTGAATGCACTCTAACCATATTAAAACTATGTCCCGATTAATGGGTTGGCTTTAACCTGGAGCATCGGCTTGTTGGACTCTCTCCAAGGTCGATGTAAAGGGAGGTGAAGTTGGGTGCTATGCATATGATGCATACTTGTTAATGTGTTAACAACCCGATGTATGTGTGAACATTCAATTAGTTGATAGCACATTGTGATAGTTGCATATACGTGATATGCAATCGTATAGTTGATACCTACCGTCGAGTTATGAATGACTTGTTGGACTCTCTCCAAGGTTGTTCATAACTATGATGGATATCACCATTCGAGATGAACCTACAATCTCAAGTGATTTTGGGGTTTTTGAAATTGAAAAATGAATGGGATTTATAAATGTATATTGATGCATTTTAAAATCATCTTTCTCATATATGCTCGTTTTGTATTTCTAAGTTAATATATTGATCATGATGTGTTTGAATTTATGCTCCATTTTGGATTCAAATAAATTGATGTAGAACTTCTTGGACTAGCTTAGAAACTTGAGAATTGTTCTCAAGATGAAAAGCTTGTGTATGTCCTCAAGCGCCTCTTCCTACGGCCCTAGTGACGATGCAACTTTGGACCAATTGTTGGCCTATCGTAAACATGTGAGTGATTCTCGAACAAATGAGTTGCATCATGCTAGCCGCGATGGAACCCAAGCTACGAAAACAAAGATGAGCATATGGATGCTCATATCGTAGTCCTTCATCTCTGTGAGTTGGTTGATGAGCAAGTGAGATTCAAAGGTTCAAGTCTCCAAGCTCCTCTTCATCTCCGAGATGCAAGGAGGTTCATCTCGTGGTATCGCTCAACATGTCAAGACTGTGGAGCCTTCGAGAAGCATGAGTAGGGGATGTTGTTAGTTGATTCCTCAAGAAAGGTTCTAAGAGGGAGTCAAAGGAACAAATGTAAGGGAAGAAGAAAAAGGCTAAAAGGCGTAACTAAATAAAGGGCACTTGCCATCATTATGGCAAGGAGGGTCATGCGAAGAAATTGCAAGGTTTATCAAGAGTCCGTGAAGAAGGATAAGGCATCGATGCCCCATCTTCTTCAGAAATCTTCTTTATTGATTGTCATTCTATTTCCTTAGACACTTGGGTATTGGATACTGGGTGTGACTCACATATATGTAATGACATACATGGGCTAAGGAATAGAAGAAGACACGTCAAGGGAGAGTCAAATTTACGTGTTGGGAATGGAGCAAAGGTTGCTGCACTCGCCATCGGATCGTATTTGTTGAAACTCCCTGCAGGACTTGTCTTAGAACTGGACAATTGCTTTTATATTCCTTCGTTGATAAAGAACATCATTTCTATTTCTTGTTTAAATAGAAATGGTTTCCATTTGACGTTTAGTAACAATTGTTGTTACATAACTTTGAATGGGGTTCTTTATGGACCGGAACTTTAAGCAATGGTGTTTATACGCTGGACGATATCCAAAGGACATTTGCAATATCGGCGGCGAGCAACAAGCGTGCTCGAAAGGATAATCAAATAGACTCCTATATGTGGCATTGTCGTCTTGGCCATATAAGCAAGAAACGCATGTCCGAATTACACCGATGTGGAATTCTGGAATCGTTTGAATTTGATTCATACGATACATGCGAATCATGCTTAAAAGGCAAGATGACTAAGTTACCTTTTACTGGAAAAGGTGAACGAGTGGGAGAGTTACTAGGTCTAGTACATACTGATGTATGTGGACCTATGTCAACTCAAGCTTTAGGAGGCTATAGCTACTTCATTACCTTCACCGATGATCACTCACGGTTTGGGTATGTGTTCTTGAAGAAACACAAGTCTGAAGCCTTTGAAAGGTTCAAAGAATTCAGAAATGAAGTAGAGAAACAATATGACAAGAGTATTAAAATACTTCGATCGGATCGAGGTGGTGAATACTTAAGTCAAGAGTTTCTTGATTATCTAAGAGACAATGGCATATTGTCTCAATGGACTCCGCCCTATACACCACATCATAATGGTGTATCTGAGAGGCGTAACCGGACCTTGTAGGACATGGTCAGGTCAATGATGAATCATGCAACTCTTCCCAAGTCCTTTTGGGGTTATGCACTTCAGACAGCTGTTTACTTGTTAAACAGAATGCCTACCAAGGTAGTCTCAACTACTCCATATGAGATATGGAATGGTAAGAAACCTCATGTATCTTACTTGAAGATATGGGGTTGTCCTGCTTATGTGAAGCGGATCAGATCGCATAAACCGATGCTAAGTCTGATAAATGTCTATTTATTGGATACCCTAAGGAAACGAGGGGTTACCAATTCTATCATCCTGTGGAACAAAAGGTGTTTGTTTCAAGGCATGCTGTGTTTCTAGAGAAAGAGTTTCTCTTGGGAGTGTCGTCGAGCTTGAGGAGGCTCGAGAGACTCAAATAGACATTAATGAGATACTGAGCAACAATGACAACTCATAGTGATGAGCAATCTACTGGACCTATTGTAACACCACATCTTCGTAGATCCGTAGAACACGCAATATTCCCGAGAGATATGGATTTCGTAGTTTAATCGAACGACGGTTACTCATTGATGATGAGGAGCCTACCAGCTTATGAAGAAGTGCCGACAAGTCTGTAAAGGGATAAGTGGCTTGGTGCCATGAAGTCGAAATGGATTCCATGTACGAAAACCAAGTTTGGAACTTGGTTGACCCACCAAGGCATAAAGCCTATAGGGTGCAAGTGGGTTTTCAAGAAGAAAACCGACATGGATGGTAATGTGATTACCTATAAGGCTAGATTGGTGGCGAAAGGATATCGCCAAAAGCAAGGTGTTGATTATGACGAAACCTATTCGCCTGTAGCTATGCTTAAATCCATTCGGATGCTCCCGCCATAGCTCTCATTATGATTATGATATGGCGATGGATGTGAAAAGCTTTCCTTAATGGAAACTTACTCGAGGACGGTATATGATGATACCTGAGGGTTTTACATCTGCTTGATAAAACCAAGGTATGCAAGTTGCGACGATCCATTTATGGATTGAAGCAAGCATCCAGAGTGGAATATCCGTTTTGATGAGACGATCAAAAAGTTTGATTTCTCACAAAATCCGCATTTAACCTTGTGTGTACAAGAAGGTTAGTGGGAGTGCAATGTGTTCCTAGTATTGTATGTCGATGACATATTACTTATAGGAAACGATGTGTCAATCTTACAATGCTTAAGGTTTGGTTATCCAAGACATTCTCCATGAAAGACGGGAGAAGCAACCTACATCCTTGGGATTAAGATCTATAGAGATAGATCGAAACGGTTGCTTGGTCTTTCGCAGTCTACATATATAGACCGAGTGCTAAAGAGGTTTAGCATGTCGGAATCCAAGAAAGGTTATCTGCCCATCAGGCATGGGGTACACCTTTCGAAGTCTATGTGTCCGCGCACAGAAGACGAGAGGATTTGCATGAGTAAGATTCCCTATGCATCCGCAATAGGATCTATCATGTATGCTATGTTATGTACAAGGCCCGATGTATCGTATGCTCTGAGTGTCACGAGCAGATACCACCGATCCAGAATGGATCAATGGGTGGTCGTAAGACGATCCTTAAGTGCTTGAGAAGAACTAAGGATGCGTTCCTAATATATGGAGAAGGGTACATGGTGATACGTGGGTATACGGATGCTAGCTCCAGACAGACAAGGATGATTCTATGTCTCAGTCTGGGTATGTATTCACCTAAAATGGAGGCGCAATAAGTTGGAAAGGTTCCAAGCTTGACACTATAGCGGATTCTGCCACTATGGCAGAATACGTTGCAGCTTTGGAAGCAGCAAAGGAAGCGGTTTGGATCAATAAGTTCATCTATGAACTTGATGTGGTCTCATCAATGATCCAAACATGTGCTTCGCCGCTATCATCTTATCAGAGAGATCATCAGTAGGAATGAAATACAAATCGAGAAAATTCCCACTGAAAGGAACTTAGCGGATCCTTTGACTAAAGCATTACCTCAAAGTAAGTTTGAGGGTTATGTTGGTGCTTATGGTATTAGATACCGTAGCGATTGGCATTAGGCCAAGTGGGAGTCTGTTAGTAATATATGAGAGATGTCCTAAGGCAATCGCCTTATGTATGAACCATTTATATGATAAATGAAGATTCACTATTTGAGTATACATGTTTAATGTATTTGATTGGATCTTAAACTCATTTACTGAATGTCCACGATACGATTCACAGCATGAGAGAATTTGTGATTGGATCACAACTAGTGAGTATCTCTATATGTGTAATTGTGATGTATCGGAATTATCCCTAGTCGATGAATTGATGGATTTGGACACCATCAATTCTGTCGAGACTAGCACGAGGTATACTCGGTGTATCCAAGCAGCTGATTCTCACTGGCTGGAGACATAGTGATGTCCGGAGTTGATCGTGGATGCTAGTTATGGTAACTAGTTCATTGGAGTGACCAGCCGTAAGACTTCATATGGTTCTCTGCATGTATAGATATGTCAATGAAGTTCTTACTGTAGCTTAAGTGCGATGTTCCTTTGACTTGCGGTATTCAAGTCATCTTGATCATGGAGACTTATGCTTTGACATCTTAAGCAAACATCTCTAAGGAGATGTGGACCCGGGATGATTGGGTATAAGTCGAAGTGATCGAAGGTGTTTGAATAGCCTATAAAGGATTCACCACTCCTTGCGAGGAGATGTATACCCATGGCCTCTCGTCGGATTGTTACTAAAGTCTTTGGCCAAAGCAATACATGTATAGAGTAAGGTACTCTTCGATACATGTGGAGTAACTAGAATCCGTAGGACGAGGAAATGATACTTGGGCTAGGTGTGACGTAGTCAGCCTAGTGGGGACTGACACAATAGACCATGTCCTGAACCAAGTGGGTATAAGATGAGTGAAGGGAATGGGGCACGATTCATTCGAGCCACAAGGGTTTCGTAAATAGTTCTCGATCAACCGTTGATCTTTTCGGTTAATTGGGGATCATGATGTACTACTAGGTGCCACTCATGATCGTTCTATAATTAATGGTTAATTATAGACGGCCAACATAAACCGAGAACTTATTTGGTCACACGCACAACGAGTGTAATCCAAAGGATTTAAAACGAGCTTGAGAATGAGATTCTCAGACCGAGAGGAACTATGTTTGGTTGGACCAAACATAAAGCGAGCATGAAATTGTTTCAGTCGCAATGGAAGCGTGGATGGGCCGTGTCTTATGAAGACATAATGGATGGACCAAAATGGTTTGGTTCTAATCCAATGGATGAGAATAAACCACAGGGTTTGGTTTATTTTAAACGAATGAACCAAAAGTTGGTTCGGTTCGTTTTAACTTAAAATAAACCATCATGGTTTGGTTTATTTTAACTTATCTTAATGGAGCGGGTTAATGGGCTTTATGGATATGATCCATTAACCATTAAGAGAATTAGTTCTCTATAAAAGTGGGCTTAAGGGATTGTTAAACCCTAACTAATCCAAAATCAAAACCCTAGCCGCTCTTGTGCCGTTGCCGGCTTGATTGTCTGCCGTCCAAGACCCTTGCCGCGCCCAAGCTCCAGCCGGTGAACCTCCGCGACCCTCCGTGATCCCCTAAAAGGTTGGCATCAAGGTGAGCTTTTGTCTCCTTGTTTTGGCCGGCGCCTATCTCTCCACCAAGCTGTCCAGTTTTCTGACAGCTTCTTCTCCTCTCGCCGGAGCATCGCTTTGGGCGACGGTTAGTGCTCCGACAGCGCTAACATACCGGGATTTGATCTCCGGTAATCCTCTGAGGTGGAGGACGGGCGATTCGTCAAACGGTTGACGAATACCTCTCCGGAGAAGCGAGTTTTGAGAACTCGTTTTGGATCCGAATTTGGATTCGGATCGTGATCATCTCTCGATCACGTCGTCTTCAACACGAGGCTAGTAACCCGTATGAAGACGAAGCTCGTGACTTAGCGAAGTCATCCCGAGGAGCTCGGCGTGGATACGGATAGAGACGATTCTTACGAGGATCGTTCCGGTTGATGCCGTTCCCGCTACACGTCATACGGAAGGTATAACGTAGTTTAATTTCTTTTATTGCAATTTTAATTTACGGTTATGTCTACACTTGTTGTAATAGCATGCGTGTGTTGTGTGTGTTGTAATAAATAGGAGTATTTATTATTTTTATTGCTTCCGCTGTGCTCATGTTTACGAAACATGATCGAACACACACACGCCGCGGTGCCGGAAACCCAACAATTTGCACTTAACTTAAACAAATTCTAAGTTATTTACATCATCTATATGTATAACTCCTAATCATGATAAAATAAACATGATATCAGCAATGGAGTTAATAGCCGACGGTAGAAGATCAAGCATGCGATAAAAAGAACAAGGTCAAGGTAATATGAACACCTAACATGCTCATATCAATGACTAAATCTGAATGAAATATAACTACCCGGACCAGGTAGGAAATTACCCACCTTCTAAGAAGCTCCGAATAATGTCTTCACTGTCGCGGTTCTGTCTCGTATCCATATCCTGCACATATCAAACATTATGATTAAGTGCAAGCATACAACGAATGATCAAATCGACTTCGTATCCCGATCACTAGATTGACTAGACATCCAACTCCAAATCAATAACTGAATTGGGAGCAAAACCTCCCAACTCTACTCATCACTTGAAGATTGAAGGATAACCTATGGAACCAAGTGACCAGCAACAACCTTGAATATTATATAAGCAAATCGTTGAAAAAATTACTAGCCACAGTAACCAAGCTCACCTTGATTCCCTTCGATCTTGCCGTGGTATCACCGGCAGAAACATCGGCTAAGAGATGATTGTGATATGGCCAGAAACCTTGGATCGACTGCCAACTAAAGACATACCGATCTCAGATTCGGCTCCTGCCCCCAAACTCCTAATCGTTGCTGCCTGGATCGACGGAATGCAGCCGGTAGATCTGACGGTGTAAACAGGGCAGCGTGCTGAGCGCGATGAATAAGAAAAAGGAACCCAACAAGAGCGTCTCACCGGCGAGGCAGGCGACGACCGTGATCACCAGGAGGCGACGCTGTCGGTGTAGTGGCCGGGGCGATTGGAACGGCTAGGGCTCGGGAGAAAAAGAAAATCCTGCATGGGCGGCACCACAATGATCGGAGATGGCAGTCAACCGGGCGACGATCGGGCGGGCGAAGCGGCGACGCTAGGGCGAGCTCGAGCGTGTGCGACGCGCGGCTCGAAGAGGCGCCCATCAGCGGAGGCAACGGCTCGGGCGTTGGCGATTGCGTCGGTTGGAGCTTGCGTCGTCTGGATTTGGAGAAGACGAAGCTGCGGCGGCCCGTCGGAGAAGAAGGGCAAGATCCGACGCTATCGGGATCGAAGAAGAAGGATCGGCGAAGAAGAAGAAGGAAGCAGGGGAAAAGTTGCGTCGAAGAAAAAAAAAGAACCGTCCAACATTTATAACATAGGTTAATTAAACCTATTAATTTCCTCAATCTAAACAGGCTTTACAAAAGCCTGTTCGCTTTATCCCCATGAAATATCCATAGAACCTCCATTTAAATCCAGAAAAATACCTAAAAATTCCTAAAAAAATCCATAAGGTATTTTCCTAATTAACAAGCATTATATAATAAATTTTTTTTTCCGGTATTTTACACTAGCAATGTTTGATTCAAACAATGTAATGTATTGAATATGTTATTTGATAAATTTTAATGCTAGATGTTCATCTATTGAATTTTAATTTTTTGTATATATAAAATTTGCTTGTTTGTCCGATATTATTATACCTGAATGTTTACAATTGTGAAAAGTTTTTTTTTCATAGTCATGTGTGTATTTTATGCAGGTGTTGATTAGGAATGAGTACACCAACTGAACAAGTTAAGAAAGATGTAATTAAGTGGACTGAGGAGATGGATAAGATCTTTATAGATGATATGATAGAACAACAAGTTAATGACAATCGAGTAGGTGGCACTTTCACATCTACTGCATACAAAGATATGGTTGTCATTTGCAGTGAGAAAATTGAATTCCTATTGACGAAGGATAATTTGAAGAACAGAATAAAAACATTAAAAAATCACTTCAATTCTTGTTATGATTTGTTTAAGAATGCAAGTGGAGTGCAATGGCATGCTGAGAGTAGAAGATTTGAGGTTGAGGAGGAGGTTTGGAAGCAACTTATTGATGTAAGTATTAATAATAGATATTTATTTATATTTAGTCATTTTAATAAACTACTGAATTTATAAATATGTTTAAATTTCTCTAGGCTAATCCATCAATCAAGAAGTGGAAATATACCCCTGTACCTCATTATGAGAAGTTGTTAGAGTTATTTGCTCATGATAGAGCAAACAGTCAAGGAGCTTCCACTTCCACTGAAATAAATGTTGAGATTATTTTAGAGGAAGAACAAAGGGATCTTGGACTAGATGATGAACATGAGAGTTTTGAAGTGGTCTCTGATAGTCCACCATTTAATGAGCGATCAAGGAAGAGAAAGTGTGCATCTATTGATTCATATGGAAGTAAGAAAAATTCAGTCATCGACATTAATATCAAGGAAGTTGTTGCTGCAATTGATCGTTTAAATTCAGTTATTGAAAATAGGTCATTTCGTCAACAAATGGTTAACGAGAAACTCTACAAAGATCTAGTCTATGCTGGTGTTCCTAATAAATATATACTTGGTGCGTATCTATTCTTGGGAGAGAACAAGGAAAAGATGATGCTTTTCATGGGATGTCCAACAGAGAAGAGACTTGATTTTCTAAAGATTATATTTCCTTTTTGATTTTGACGAGCTATGTCAACATGAATAGTCACATTTTGCAAGGTTTAGATACAGATGAAAGTAATATTTTGGGTAGAAATTACAAACTTTGCTAGCATTAAAAACATTTTGCTAGTTTTTTAAGAAGTGTAATTATCGTACTGCCTTGGATGCGTCAATTACAAAATATCATTACAAACTTTGCTATTTTGGAATACAAAATTGAATTCCCGTTGAATTTTAAGTTACATACTGACTTATAATTCATTGTTTTAGTTTTTTATTTCCTGTTGAAACTGAGCTAGTTTCGGAATGTAATTAATCTTTTTGTATTTGTTATAAATTCTTAACGATAGAAACCATAAAATAACAACAAATTTCTAACCGTACAATCGTAACAAATTTCTTTATTTTTTTAAAATAAAAATCAATTTACAAAACTCGAGTTTGTTTATATTTAATGCAATTTTAAGTTTCTAATTTTTCAAAACTTAAAAATGACTCGGGTTTGAAAAATTGATTTTTAAATAAAAATCTGTTTTTAAAAATGTCATATCCAATTTCTAACCATAAAATTCTTTATTTCTTATATTTTTAATGCAAAGTCACGTTTAATTTTAAGTTTTTAATAAAATTAGTCATAACATTAGACCTGAGTTTGTTTATATTGAGAAATAAAAATAAATAAATTGTGTTGAGAAGGATAGGGTATTTTAGACAATAAACAATTTAATCTTCTTTTCATTTATATAAGTAAACAATTTAAAAGATGAATTTTATTCACTTAATCAAAGTAAACAAGCACATTAGATTGAGGATTCCTTTCCCTTTCCATATCCCTAGGTTTGTTTCATCCCTCCACCATCCACTCCTTCAGGTAAACAAAGTATTAGACTTTCCTTGCCAAGATCATTCTTGGACTTTCTAATTTCCAAGACCATGCTTAGACTTTTCCATACCAAGACATCTTGAACTTTCCATACCAAGTATCCAAACTTGGACTTTCCATGTCAAGTATCCAAACTTGAACTTTCCATGCCAAGTATTCAAACATGGACTTCCGAGATTGATTGCTCCAACAATCTCCCTCAAATAATCTCTCCCATATAACTTTGGATATCCAATCATCCACTAGTCATATGGTCAAACCATATTGTTAAACAATGGTTAAACCTATTGTCAAACATCAAAATACTACTCGAGTCCCACTCGAGTTTGGTCAATATTGATCCAGGACCTATTGCACCAACAATCTCTCTCTTTTTGATGTTTGACAATACCTTTAAGTTAGGCTAACAATGACCCAACTTAACTCTTCCAATGCCAAAACATAGTGAAGATTTACCTAACTTAAACCTCACTTCTTCCCCTTTGGCATACATCAAAAAGACTACCAAGGTTTTCAATGTCTCATCTTTCAAAGAGATCCTACATTCTCCCCCTTGGTCCAAAAACATTTAGGATGTGCCTTCACTCTTCATAGTGATAAATCTCATATCACTAAATGAGAGACAATTCTCACTTCTCTAATTCTCCTCCTTTGGTGAGCATAATGAGGGTTTCAAACTCTTCATTTCTCTTCCTTTGAGGAATGCTCATCCATCATCCATTGATGGATAACCTCTCCTTAAAGGCTTACTCCCCCTTGACCATTGCACCAACAATGTCTTTGGAGAGTTCCTAATGTTAGTGCCTATAAGATTCACATATTTCCACAATGACATGATATTGTCCACTTTGGGCCTAAGCCCTCATGGTTTTATTTTTGGGCTTTACCCAAAAGGTCTAATACCAATGGAAATATCTTTTCATCTTATAAGCATATGATCTTTTCCATGTCTTACCAATGTGGAACTTTGATTGTATTCTCAATACTCCAACAATCTCCCCCTCAAACGAAGGACCACATTGACCCCCCTCTCAAGCCTATCCATCCTCGAAGGACATTCTCTGCTTGATGTCCGATCCTCAACCCACCAGGACTTCCTACCAACTGTCTGGTCCTCCTGACCCAACTGGACTTCCTGCCAGTTGTCTAGCCCTTCTGACCTAACTGGACTTTCTGTCAGTTGTTCGGTCCTCCCGACCCAACTGGACTTCCTGTCTAGTGTCTGGTTCTCTTGATCCGGACATGGGAGCTCCACTTCCTTCATTCGAGGTTCATGGCTTGACATGGACCATGACTCTGATACCAATTGTTAGTGCCTATAAGATTCACATATTTCTACAATGACATGATATTGTCCACTTTGGGCCTAAGCCCTCATGGTTTTGTTTTTGGACTTTATCCAAAAGGTCTCATACAAATGGAAATATCTTTTCATCTTATAAGCACATGATCTTTTCCATGTCTTACCAATGTGAAACTTTGATTGTATTCCCAATACTTCAACACCTAAGTCAATGGAAAACTCAAACCATCAAAAATAAGGGTAAAAGTTCAAACTTTAACTTTAACCTCCCTTAAAATTTGATATTCCACCCTAAATAACTCTCCTAATCATTTACAATGACTATTTCACCCTTGCAATGCTTCCCAAAGCATATCCTAGGGTTAGGAGACATTAGGGTACCATAAAATTGCTAATACATAGCTAAACATATCTTGTTCAGTCGAAATCAACATCAACAGTCGACTAGGTCAACAACCAGTCGACTGCCTCACCACTAGTCAATTGCCCAAAGCGGCAATCGATTATTTTTTGCAAATGCAGAAATGAGTTTTTGAAAAGCATAAGTAACTATACGTAATTTGAAAATCCTAAAAATTCATATGTATATTACTTTTATCAAATACAATGGGTGAAAAATAATTTTAAATCAAAATATCCATTAAATTGTAAGATTGATACAAAGTTCAAAATAATTGATAACTTCAATATTTTTGTCTAACTTTGTGTCAACTTGTGCAATGTTGATTGCTATCAAAAGATAAACTTCACCAAATTTTTTTCAAAATGATTTTGAAATCTTATTTTGAACCATGGTCTATGGGCTAGATGTACATGACTTGTACATTAGCTTTCCTCATGATTCCTAAATGACATATTATAAGTTTGAGTTCATCTAGATGCAAAAACTATGCACCTTGAACCTAACTCATTTTCCTAACATTTCATATGTGTCTAGAGTGTATCAATACACACACATGTCAGTTTAATATTTTGTGAGATGTGGATTTAGGTTCTTCCCTAATCTAAGGTCTTATACATTTTTCTAGGCAACTCTATTTGATTCTATTATGATGGGACTTCAAATTATGCCATTGTCCTTAATTTATTTTAATTATCCTAAATGCATGAGATATGATCATGGCATAAATGATAGCATAAATTAAAATATTTGCCAATAATCATAATATCATGACATAAAAATGACCTAAACACAAACATAACATATAAAATCTAACATTTTCATGACATTTTATATGATCAAATGAAATATGATATCATGACATGACATATGACAAACAAAGTATGATAAATAAAATATAAAGGTATAAGAATACCTAGATTTCAAGCCTAATTGTCATCTATTAGGATTAAATCCATTTTACCATAATGCATCAAATTTTCTGAGTGTGCCAAAAATCGAAAGCGACACATCATGACCTCTAAATCTAATTGTGCTAATTTTGATTGATTTTTCAAACTTTTTAAATTTCAATTGACACATCCTAAAATCCTTTAGAATTAAATTATCAATCTCATTTCCAAAGTAGCATATAACCTTGAAAATGACCTATAGTGCCAAATTTATTATGGTTAGGTTAACTACCTTACCAATTCAAGTTGACACACCCTAACCCATCTAGTGTGAGAGAATCACGTCTTAGGAATCTAAAATCTATTTGAGCTCCTTGGGTTAACTAGGTATTCACTAGGGATGACCTCCCTAGATACATTCCTTATCCCCCTCCTAAGTTTTGAAGTCTTGCACTATAAAAAAACATCAAATTAGCAATGAAATTTGGCAACGAAAATAGTTCGTTGCAAATCTGCGACAAATTTTATGTTTCATCGCAAATTAGTAACGAAATTTTCAACAAAAAAAAATTTGTTGCAAAATTATTTAAATTTCCAACATTTAATTTTCGTCGAAAAATTAGTCACAAATTTGTGACGAAAATCATTTTTCGTCGCCAATTTATGATAAAAAAATATTTTTGTTGCAAATATTTGCAACGAATTTTGAATTCGTTGCAGAATCTGCAACGAATTTAACTTTCGTTGCAGAATTCTGCAATGAATTTTATTTTTGTTGCAGAAATCTGTAACGAATTTTTAATTCATTGCAGAATCTGCAACGAATTATATTTTCGTTGTAGATTTCTGCAACAAATTAAAAATTCGTCATAGATTTGGTGACGAATATAAGATTCGTCACCAAATTGGCGACGAAATTTGCAACGAAATAATATTCATCGCTAATTCCCCCCTAATTATTTCGCCGTTCCGAACCACACAATCCCTCCATCCTTGCTCCGCTCGATCGCTTGCTCCTTCCTCCTTCCGCCGCCACCGTCGGTACACTCGTCTCCTAGTTTTCTTCCCTCGCCGTCGCCGGAGCAGCGACGGCGCTGCCGCGAGCTCGCGGTCGTGCTGCCACATGTGCTCGCGGCGATCGCGTGCCCTCGCCGGCGCCGTGCGCTTGCCCTCGTGCGGCGGCAGTGGCCACCGCACACGTGCCCTTGCGACCGCCGTGCGCCTGCCCTTGTGGCCATCGTGCGCGTGCCCTCGCTCGCGTAAGGTTACTCCACGCCGTAGTTGCTGTGCCTTGCGCATGCTTGGCAGTTATCGCGTGGTCTCAATCGTGAATTAAAATGTTATTCAAATTATATAAATCAGTATAATAATGTGTCGTAATCTAAATACAAAATTATTTTTCATAGGTTTGTCTTACTTCATTACGGTGTTCGGTGTGTTCGTGAAGTGTTCATCTAGCCGTGAGCTCATCTGCACGTTGTTTCCATCTGGACAGGTACGCATAAAAATATTGTATATTTATAACATTAATTATAGTATTATTAATTCTGTTATATTAATATTTCTTAATGTTTGTTTTTAAGTAATTTAATTACTGTTAATAGATCATATTTGTTTGAAATGATATTATAGTTTGCAATTAAATATCACACAAAATCATATTTACTATTAGAAAAATTTAATTTATTTTGAGTATAAATTTATGGTTAGATTAATATATATGGATGAAGTTTGGAAGAAATTAAAATTAATCGTTGATATAATTTCGAAAACAGGATCAATGGAGAGACAACGAAGTTGGATGTATAAAAAGAATTTACCAGAACGTCGTGGTTTAACCGATGAATTTATAATTGGGTTGGAATAATTTTTGAGATTTGCTAATAACAATGTTGAGTTTATGGATGGGAATAAATTAAGGTGTCCTTGCAAAGAATGTCATAATGGTAAATTTTTCCAATGTGATAAAGTTCGAGAACATCTTTGTAGATTTGGTTTTATGCCAAATTATTATAATTAGACTTGTCATGGTGAACCATTTATATCCGATGAAGAGATTGGACGAAACATACAAAGGACAGTTAGTAGAGAGCAAGTATATTACGATCAATTCAATCCATACCAGAGGATGATAGTTGATACAGTTGGTCATAATTTGAATAGCGAACCAAATGCTACAAGTTATAGTTATCCTCAAGCATTTGAACACATGTATACTAATTATTCAACATCGTTAGAGGAGGTAGAAGTTACTGGTGTTAATGAAAATGTGTACAATGAGCCTATATAAAATTTCAAGAAGTATTGAGAGCTATAGATGAACCCGTGTGGTCTGGTTGTGACAGTCACACAAAATTATCTCTCACTGCAAGATTGATGAATGTTAAAGTTGAGCATAATGTGTACGAAGAATATTTTAATGATTTTGTTTAAGTTATGGGAGAAGTCTTGCCGCGTGATCACATAATGCCGAAGGATTTTTACAGTATGAAAACACTTATGAAAGATTTGGGTCTCCCGGTGCAAAGAATTGATGTTTGCAGAGATGGTTGTATGCTATATTGGGGAGATAATGCAGATTTAGAGGCTTGTAAATTCTGTAGTCAATGCAGGTACAAGAGTACCACAAGATCAAATCGTAATAAGCGATTAAAATCATTCAGACAAATGTTCTATTTGCCTTTAACTCCTAGATTGCAAAGATTTTATGCTTCAAAGGTCACTGCTGAACACATGACTTGGCATGCAAATCATGAAATAGAGAATGGGCTAATGTGTCATCCATCTGATACAGAGGCATGGAAAAATTTTGATCAAACATATCCTGAGTTTACAAATGAGACCCGAAATATCAGGTTGGGTCTATGTGCTGATGGATTTACTCCATTTGACAAATCAGGAAGAACTTATTCTTGCTGGCCAATTATCGTAACTCCGTACAATCTTCCACCCGGTATGTGTATGAAAACACCTTATATGTTTTTAACATTGATTGTGCCTGGCCCTCATAATCCGAAGAAGTTAATAGATATTTACATGCAACCATTGATTGTCGAGTTGATCCAACTATGGGACGTAGGTGTTTCCACATATGATGTCCATACTAATCAGATGTTCACAATGAGAGCTGCACTTCTTTGGACCATAAATGATTTTCCTACTTATGGGATGTTATTGGGCTAGAGTACTGCAGGGATTTTAGGATGTCCAATATGTATGGAGAGATCAAAGTCATTCAGATTGAAACACGGAAAGAAATCGAGTTATTTTGATTGTCATAGATAATTTTTACCGCCAAATCATAAATTCAGAAGAAATAAAGAAGAATTTACTAAGAATAGAATTAAAAGAACACCTCCATCATTGAGATTCACCGGTCAAATTTTATGGCAAAGAGTGCTTAACTTTCCATCTATTATTGAAGAACCAAATGTTACAACATATGACTATGGAATTACGCATAAATGGAAAAAAATGGAGTATATTTTGGGATTTACCGTATTGGCAGAGTAATTTAATTCATCACAATCTTGATTTAATGCATATTGAGAAGAATATTTTTGATAATCTGATAAATACATTGATGGATATTACCGGAAAAACAAAAGGCAATCTGAATGTAAGAAAAGATTTGCGTCTCATATGTAAACGACCCACCCTTGATGTTGATGAAAATAGTAGGGGACCAAAATCGAAAGCAGTTTATACATTGAATAAGGATTAGAGACGGATTGTTTGTGAATGGTTGAAATCATTGAGATTTCCTGATGGTTATGTCTCAAATCTTGGTAGATGCGTTGATTTGAAGGAATGCAAATTGATGGGTTTTAAAAGTCATGAATGTCATATATTCATAGAAAGATTAATGTCTTCATCACAGACAATAGAGAGAGACATTTCGATCATTTTGTGTAGCTTAGAAAGGATATTTCCACCGGCTTTTTTTGATTCAATGGAATATCTTTTGGTTCACTTGCCATATGAGGCTAAAGTTGGAGGTCCTATTCAATTTCGATGGATGTATCCATTTGAAAGGTGAATTTTTTTGACTTTTTTTTCATTGTTATTTCATTTGGTCAAATTTAGTATAATTTATTTTCTAATAAATTTTATTGTATTACTCTTAGATTCCTCTATCAATTGAAAAAAAAAAGTGAAAAATAAGGCTCATGTTGAAGCTTCTATTGTTAATGCATATATTATGGAGAAAGTTACAACTTTTGCATCATATTATTTTGAACCTCACATTCAATGCAAGAGTCGGAAAGCAGGAAGAAACGATGAGGGTCCCGTTGATCTAAATTTGAGGGTATTCTCAATTTTTAACTACCTTGGCCGACCAAGTGGATCTTGTACAAGTAGATACTTAACTGGTCAGGAGTGACGAGCATCCCACACATATTTTATTGAACTGTCCAGAAGTAACGTCGTATTTTGAGTTAGTATATAAAAGTTATATTATACATTTCATATATCATAAATTATTGTTCATGTTATATTTAATTTTATTGTAGGATTTTTCAAACTCTATATTCGGAGCTTCCGGAGCATGAGTTTAATAATTTCTGTGATGAAGAATTTGCACAATGGTTCAAAAATTATGTAAGTAGTCTATGATAATAAATTTGATAAATCTTGACTTTAACACATATTTATTTTACTTTAGGTTCTTGATAATCACAGTCACATTGAGCAAGACCTAATAAAACATCTGTCATGGGGTCCAAATTCAATGGTGAAAACTTGGCCGGCATATTTTATAAGAGGATATAATTTTCATACTCAAGATTATGGAACTGGGAAAACTACAATGAATAGCAGAGTTTGTGTTCAGTCATCTATTGATGGGGGTGCAAGGAATGAATTTTACGGCCATCGGATGGAATTTTGCGAGGCTCAGATTTGCGAGTTATTTTATTTATGTGTCGTTGGTTTGACCCTATCAAAGGCATGAGGGTGCATCTACAGTTTAATTTGATTGAAATTAATTACAAAAAAATATACAAGAGGTACGAACCATTTGTGTTAGCACAGCAAGCGATTCAAGTATTTTATGCTTCATATCTTAGTCTAAGATGAGACAAAAGTGATTGGTGGGCTGTTTGTAAAACAAAAGCACATAATAAAATTGAGGAACATTGGGAAGACATAGCATATCAACAAGATGAAGTTGTCAATATATTTTATATCGAAGAGTATAATATTTCAACGTTATGAGATCCCAGTGGCATAGTAATAGACGTTGATGCAAGTGAACTGAATGAGTATGAAGATGAGGATTTTAATGATGAGGATGAGGATGAGGATGAGGATGAGGATGAGGATGATGATGATGATTAGACGCATGACCAGGCTGAAAATTTTATTGCAAACTTGAATTTCTAATTGTGGGTAACCTTTTATTGAATACCAATTATGTTTTAATTCACTGTGTAATTCGAAATTCCATATATTTGATATACTAATGAACTCTTTTTTTTAGGGTCATCCAGTTGCTATGAATATGGTAATATTTTCATATTGTTCCTATTAAAAATTCGATATGCAAATGTATTTTTTTTATTGTAATATTCTTCTAATAATCATGATTGTTAGTTTTGACGTGGTGGTCATAGACATAGTAGTGAAGGAAGATCACAGTCTTCCTCTGCTTCAACCCCCACACATTCTGATGCTCTTGTAGGAAATGTGCCCTCCACCTCTTCCCTAGTTGTAGGATCTTTTAATTCTCAGCATATACCTGCTAATGTATCTTCCACGGTACAACAATCACTCGTGGAGAGGGAAGATACGAGAGAGTTTATATCTCCGCACGGAGATTCGTAAGTATTCAAGTTTTAGAATATCTATATTTAATTTTTAATACAATATGTATTTTTATAAGTATATAGCGGGGTTTGTTTTTATTTTATGTTAGATTTACAAATTCTGTACATGTTATTCACGAGGTGAATAAAATAGTGAATAACCATTGGGGCGACACTTCTATAACTTATACAAGCACGCCGGAAGAAATAAAAGTACTATGGTGGAATGAGTTCAAGGTAACTTATTTAAATCATTTTGTATATGAAATTGCAGTTAATATAATCAATTTTTATTTTTCTCTACTGCAGTGGGTATTTACTTGGGAGGAGAGTCAAACACTAGAGATTAGGAGGATTTTTAAGAAAAAGTGTGGTGATCATATGAGAAACATACTAAATAATGTAAAAACTAGAAATAAGAAACCACACTGTATAACCGAGGAGAATTGAAATAAAATTATTGCACATTGGGGATCTGAGGAAAGTAAACAGAGGAGTGAACAGAATAAGCAAAATCAACATTATAATTCTGGCGTTATGTCTGCCACGTATGCGGGAGGATCCATAAATATCGATGAGCATAGACATCTATTGGTGAGTGTTTTCAAATTATAATTTTGTAATCTAATACTCACTAATTTATAAATTTTAACTGTTTAATTTGTTTGGGCCAAGGAGACGGGAACTGAGCCATTATTTATAGACACTTTCACCCGTACATGCCCAAAGAAGGATAAGACATGGAGTGGGGAAAGAGCTAGAACAATAAAGGTGTGTAATTGTAAAAATTTAATTTCTTATGTTACTATTTATTTTTTTCCTTTCACAATAGGAGAAATACGATAAACTTTCACAAAAAAATTCGAGTGCAAGTGATGATGCAGTTAAATCTGAGCCATCTATTAGCAATATAAATTTATAGCTCGAAGCATCTGGAGGACCGAAAAGTGGAAGAATACTTGGACTCCACTCTTTGAGCCAATCCTATAGAGTCCATGGTGCTTTTTCTTCATCCTCCCCAGCATCAAAAGCACAAGTAATTCAATTAACCGAAGAGGTTAATTATTTGAGAGAGTTACTAGCGCAGAAGGAAACTGAATCTGTTAAATACTGAAAATTTAAAATAGTAAATTAAATGGCCAAAAAATTAAGGAAAATAATCCTGGAAATTTTTTGGGATTTTTAGGAAATTTTAGGAATTTTTTTGGAATTTTTCTGGAATTAAATGGAGTCCGTACGAGATAATTATGGGGATAGGGAAAACAGGCTTTTAAAGGGCATGTTTAGTTTAGGTTTTCTATTTTTGGATTTCTTTTTTCCACGCGTGCACGAACTTCTCCTTGCGACCCCCGCTCCACCCGATGGTTCTCCTTGCGACATTTTTCTTCCTTCTCTCGCGATCCTCTCTGCCGCGAAGTTTCTTGCCGACCTCCTCCACCTCTCGTCTCTCTTCCTAGTGGCAGGCGGCGAAAGGCAGCGACCGTCGGTTTGGACGGGCGCTGCGGTCAAACTAGGGCGGCGGTGCATGGCTGGAAGTTGCGTCGATGGAGAGCGATTGATGGCAGGAAGCTTGTGTCAGCGGCCAGTCCACCACCCCTCATCCTTCTCCTCCGGCAGTGACAGCGGCAGCACCGCCCTTCCCTATTCCTTGGCCGTCGTCTTCCCCACTCAACCCGTCGCGACGAGTACATGACAGTGTCCGCACCGCTTGGGTCTTGTGGTCGACCATCCTCCGACAAGTGCCTACAAGACGCTGCGCCAGTGCGCTGCTCTTCGCCGCTGCCACGAGACGCACACGCCGCTTCATCCGCCACATCCTCCGCCGGCCTCACATCGCTGCCACTGCAGCGCTTTCCACCGCCGGATTGAGGGGGGGTCACGGTGGCTTCGTGTGGGGTGCTAGGGCAGAACAGGAATTTCGGTGAACAAAGATTTGGCAAGGATACTGCCGGTAAGATTTCCCACGGTCGGTAAGATTTTTCCTCTATTTAATTATTTGTAGATTTATGTGGTTGAATTAGGGGTTGTGAATTTAGGAAATCGAGTTGAGGATCCGATTTGGGGAAAGATTTGGCTACCGGTGGGATCCTAGGGCCGGTAAACACGATTTTGGTGTTGTTCGGTTGATCATATTGTATTCGGTGGATATGGGATGGTCCGTGAGATTTAGGATGGTCACGAATGTGATTGAGCTACTCTGTTAGGTGTTTTGCTCGACCGTGTGAGTGAGGAAGGACTAATAGAGTGAGTGTTTCATTTAGGGTTGGTTAGAGCCCTAGAGCCCCAAATCGTGTAATTGTTGTTAATGGTTGTAAATGGATTGTGGGTGCTAAGTTGTGGGATCCAAGTATTGGATCGTGTTTGAGGTAAGGTTGTTGAGTCGTGTGTATGTCACCTAGGTTAGGTCGATTCATAATTATGATCGGGTTCAGAATTCAAGATGGAGGATTGATTAGGTTGAATAGGATAATTAAATCAATCTAGTGGATCGGATATGAGGTCGATGTAGGATTCGATTCGATCATTTGTTGTGAGATGGATAATATTTTCATATGATGAGTATTGATCATGGTGAGATAAATTGCAAGGATATGTTTTTGGATTAAGGAGTTAATCACAATTTATGACCTACGGGTTGAGGGTCTACTTGGAGATACATAGTAGTATTTAGCACGTTGTCGTGTGCTTGGATTTGATGGATTTATTTTAGATTAATTGGTTATGGAAGGAATCGATTATGTATTCGATTTGTCGGTGAATGGTATTTTGTGTTTAAAATTTTTATCACTTATGCGTGATCACGGTCGTGACGATATGGTTCTCTTTGTGGATATTTGGCAGGCGGGTATTTTGACTTATCTTTTAGATATAGTCATTGTTGATATGCTAGTTAGGATAGCTTACAATAATTTTTCATGTTTATATGCCTAGTATGCTTTTAGTGCCTACTTGATACATGCATGTGATAGGATATGATTATATCTCCCTGTTTGACTTGGATCATAGTTATTTAGATTATGGATATGTACATATTGATTGTACATATTATTCGGATAGGTATTTTGAGTAGGATTTACATGCTTTAGTATCATGCACCATTTTTGCATGATTGCATGCTGGCTGGACGGGGTTCCATTATTGTTGAGCTCGCAGCCAGTTACATGGCCTGCACACACTGCCACTCATGGGTTAGTGGTACATCAGGAGGGTGTGTGTAGTTGCTCTGTCACAGTCTCCGTCCGCCATGGGTAGCGATGAGGCGGTGTAGCGCGTGATCCCTCCTCTAATCTATGACACCGGAGATGAGAGCTTAGCTCCCACTATGTTTGGGGCAGAGGATAGGTGTACTCGACAACATCCTCGTCCACTCGGCCACCAGAGCAAAGTGATGGCGAGTGCACATTGTCATAGCCCTACCCACTCGGCTTCACCATCGCAGGAGGCCGATCAAGGCCAAAGGTGACCATGTCATTGGCACGACATGCATTTTGCATGGATAGCATTTGTATTGTGTTTGCTGCATTTTTATTGCTGCCTTGGATGTGCATATGATTGTCATGCATACAGGATACATATTTATATATATGGTGAGGACTTTATTACTTCTAGTCAGGCACATGCTCCTATATCAGGGTAGGAGATTCAGGTGAGTACAGTCCTTTTTCATTTATTTCTTGCTTACCCTATATGTGAGACTATACTGGCATGATTTTTTTATTGTTAGCTAGATCTTACTTGCATATCGACTATACCCGCTGAGTTCTTTGAACTTACCCCGTTGATTTATATCTATTTCAGGATGGAGCTGTTAGGAGAGTCCAGCTGCCAAACCCCCTCGTCATGGAAGTTTATTTGGTTATTTGGTTTATGGTTTTGGATATCTTGATTAGAAGATATATATTTAGGACTGGAATTTGATTTATGTATTCGTGGATTTTTGGTGTCCTTGTGGACCTCTATTTGGAGTTTTGTTCTCGATTGGATTTCGGTTGAGTATTCCTGCCCAGATGGCAGAAGGGGTAGGTTTAGATGTGATAGACTGTTTATTTATTTACTTGGATTGAAGGCCTGAGGCCTAATTATACTCTGCATGGGTTATTTGGATTCCGGTCGTGTTGACCGATGTATAGTGGTCGTGTAGGCCTTGTATGTAAATTGACATTGTCACCCGTACAGGAGAGATGCTGCTGGATTTTTGTCTGGCAGGGACTCCCTCGGGGCGTGACAGAATCGAGAGAAAATGCTCAGAAAGTATAAGACTTAAATGAAAAGATGAACGAATTTCAAAGGCAACAAATATTTATTATGCAACATCTTTAGTTAACATCTAGCTTAAATCAACTTCCTCCTTCTAGCTCTACTCCTCCTCCTCCTGATCCCTGTCATGGAGACAATGATGATGTATTTTTTGATGACGATGGTGATGATGGTGGTTATCTTTGACTGTATTTGTTGTATTTAAATGCTATCTACTTGACTTATGACATATACGATATTTATGTTTTTGTAAGTTTGTTGTATGTAAATGCTACTTGATGATGATGGTAGTTAGTAAGTACCTTTGGATGTATTTGTTATATATATATTAATTCCATATTAATGTTTGATGTATAAATTTGTTAATATTGTTGTGTGTTTGTTGTAAAATAGGGAAAAAAGAATAATCTAAAAAATTATTATTATTTTTTTCCAGATTTACAACGAAAATACAATTTTCGTTGCAAAAATAGATGTATCAGTCAACTAATGTAAACATTCAGTCGACTGATACTTGAGAAACTGTGGCTTCCAAATATATTTTCAACATCAGTCGACGGATAAATATTATCGATCAGCATCATGTGATTCTGAGCGTTTCGTAGTCGGCGATCGGTCGATCGATGAATACGAATATGACGATTGCCATATTGTTGCATTTCATAGAACCTTTGGTAGCCGACCGATCAGTCCAACTGGTCGCATATTCAGTCGACTGATGTATTCATTAGTCGATTGATATTGAAAATTTTTGCGACGAATTTTTCTTTTCGTCGCCAAATTTGCAATGAAAAATAAATTCATCACCAAATTTAATTTTATTCATTAATTATGTTCATTAGATTTTTGCGACGAATATATTTTTCGTCGCCAAATTTTATTATATTTGTTGGAGTATGCGTGTGAGAGTTTTGCGACGAATAAATATTTCGTCGCAAAGTTAGTGACGAAAAAATATTTTCATCGCAAATTTGGCATCGAAAGTTTAATTCATCGCCAAATTCGGCGACGAAAAGATTTATTCGTCGCCATATTTGGCGACGAAAAGTCTTATTCGTCACAAAAATTTGTGACGAATCTTGCTTTTCGTCGCCAAATTTGCGACGAAACATTTATTCATCGCCAAATTTGGCAACGAATTTTGCAACGAAAATATTATTCGTTGTAATTTGGTAACGAATTTTTATTTTTCATTGCAGAATTTGGAGACGAATTATTTGCGATGAAAAAATTTTTGTTGCAAATTTCGTTGCAAAAAATTTTTGCAACGAATTTTTTTGCAAAATTCGTTGTAAAATTTTTCGCCAAATATATTTATTTTTGTAGTGTTGGTCATAATGGTCTTGTCTAGATCAATTCTAGGGATGCCTTCTCTTGTAACCTTCTTAGTGTTTTTCTTAGGTTTCTTCAAAACCTTAGCCAATAGACACCTACCATGATCAACTCTAGGGATGACTTCCCTTGTGATCTTGGTTTTCCTAGACCTAGGGTTTGTTTCATAGTTAAATGGAATATTGTGGTAGGACTCCTTAGGCTTAAGTTTGTGACCCAAACATTGCCTCATAGTTGGTTCTTACCTCCTATACTCTAAGTTTTGTCCATTATACCCTTTAATTGAATTTTTCATTTTTACAAGGGTCTTCTCTAATTTTTCAAGCCTCGATCTCAAGGCTTGATTTTCTTTTTCTAATCCCTCAAATTTTGAATTTTCATTATAATTTTGGACATTTTTCTTTCTTCTAGGAACATGCCTATAATTCTTGGGATTAATGGCTAGGTTATTATTATCTACCTTCCTATCCTTAGGTAAAATAGTTTTAGAGCTAATTTTTCTAGAATTGTCCTTAGGCCAAGTATCATGTTTAGCACCTAAACAAAAATACTTATTACTTCTAGCATACTTTTGATGAGCAATAATAAGAAAATTCTTAGAGTGTTTCTTATCATTACTTAAAGAAGGAGCGTTATTAAAGTATACCTTAAGGTTTGCCTTAGCTCCCCCTACATTTGAGCTTTTCCTTTTGTCCTTGGTAAGGTGACTTCCCCTAATACAGTGACTTCTATAGTGCTCCTTTTATTGATATTTGAAGCACACAATGTGCTCCTTGCTCTTCCTAATTGGGGCTCTAGCTTCCTTGGCCTTCTCCTTAGCCTTTAGTGTCGGTTGAGTCTTCTTGACTCTTTTTGGGCACTTATTCTTGTAATGACCTTGCTCCCTACACTCAAAATATGTTATGTGATTTTTATTTTTATTTAGCATGCTTGAGTTACCTTCTTGAATGGTGGTAGGAGACTCTTGGTCAGATTCCTCATCTCTTCTGGAGGTAGATGATTCATCTTGATTTTGCTCCAGAGCCAATGGTCTCTCCTCCCCTCAATCCAAGAGGTGGAGACTTCCTTAACCTCCTCTACCGGTCCGGATGTTGAGCACCTCTCAACCTCTGATTCTTCAAGCTCTAGAGAGTATGATGATGATTCTTCTTTTTCGGATGTTGAGCATCTCTCAACTTCCGAGTCTTCTTGAGCTTGAAATGAGGAGCACTCTTCCTTGGACTCCTCCTCATCTTGTATTTGAACTGGTTGAGGCTTGTCATGGAATTTTGCCAACTTACTTCATAGCTCCTTGGCATCCATATAATCCTCTAGCTTGCATAAAATATCATTAGGTATTAAATTTGTTAAAAATTTTGTTACCTTAATCTCGGTCTTAAATTTTTGGCGTTGCTCCTTAGTCCACTTCTTGATTTTTGAGGGATCTTCCCTTCTTATCCATGGGGGCTTCAAATCCTTCCATCAAGATGAACCAATCTTCGATGTTCATCATGAGGAAGGTTTCTATACTCGTCATCCAATGCTCAAATCCCCCTTGTCCATAGAATTCATAGGGAGGTGGAGTGTTGATGTCGTGGTCTAGTCCAAGCTTTGGCAACTCCATTCTTTTAGATACTCCTCTAGCACTTTGCTCTATTGGCGGTTAGTTCTTTGAAGAGTGGTCTTGCTTTGATACCACTGTAGGGTGGATGCTTCGGAGGCTCAATGGCTCCCATGTCCCCGGATTAAAATTTTCACTAATGAAAGGATTAATCCGGATGGGATGAGCTTCCTTAACAACACCATTTCGTCGTCGTGCTAACAACTTGAGTGGTCGCTTGAACAAACTAGTTGTTCAAGCAACACAACTCTTCTAGTTGGTTAGCCGCGGAAGAGACGACGGATGGATCGCCGGTTTTTGTGTTTGTCTTCGGGGTCCATGATTATACAATATATATTCATACACACACATGCATAATCAAGACAAATAAGAACATGCTCAGATCTGTACATAAAGTTAAAATAACTTTATACCTCACGATCTTCTACCGTATGTCCTATCCTTCTCGTGGACGACGTGTGGACGAAGTTCCTCCACGAGTAGAAACCTTCTAGATCGCTTTCTTCTCTACCTTGTCCACTGCGAACAAAGAGAAGAACTCGCAAATACCTTTCCTATCTAGAACCGGCCACCAAATTAGGGAATTTGGTGCAACCGCCGGCCAAGGAGCAATGGATGATGTTGACCAACTTCGAGAAGAGTTGGATAGGGAGGAGGAAGAGAACCGGCCACCAATGGGAGGAGAACCGCCGACCAAGGAAGAAGGTAGAGGGCTCTAAGATGGGCGCCGGCCAAGGAAGAAGGTAGAGGATGGGCGCCGGCAATCAACTTGAAGGAAGAAGCTTGCCGCCCAAACTTTGCTCCAAAACCCTAGCCGCCCAATGAACCCTAGCCGCCCACTTGTGGATTAACCAAACCCTAACTCCAATTCCTTGATCATTATTGCCGCCCAACCCTAGCCATCTATTTATAGAATAGGGCTTAAGCCTCCTTTAATCTCCACCGTCGGATCTAGGGATTTAATCTCCACCATCGGATCTAGGGATTTATCCCAACCGTAGGATCTAGGGTTTAATCCCAACCATCGGATCTAGGATTTCATCCCAACCGTCGGATCTAAGGTTTCATCCCAACCGTCGGATCTAGGGTTTTATCCTAACCGTCGGATCTAAGGATCTAATCCCAACCGTCGATTCTAGGAT
The DNA here is from genome assembly GCA_025175895.1 of Wurfbainia villosa. Taxonomy (NCBI): domain Eukaryota; kingdom Viridiplantae; phylum Streptophyta; class Magnoliopsida; order Zingiberales; family Zingiberaceae; genus Wurfbainia; species Wurfbainia villosa. Next base: position 5,847,602 of record CM045992.1, read on the forward strand.
TTCATCCTAACCATCGGATCTAGGGATTTAATCCCAACCGTTGGTTCTAGGGTTTCATCCAACCATCGGATCTAGGGATTTAATCCCAACCGTTGGTTCTAGGTTTTGTTTTACATTCTTGGATCTAGACTTCACAAGAATTATATTAGGCTACGATAGGGACCATAAGGAGGAGTTGGGTCTTGGCCACCCGATTGATCGGAACCACACAAACTTGATTCATCAATGATGTTCCATTCCACTAGAGGATCATCATTGAACTATCTCACCAACCCCCATAAATCAATATGGGCTCCATATATTATTTGTACATTAATCTCCCCGTGTTTAAGATATCGAATGTCCGTCAATTAATTGATTTACTGACCATCAATTAATTAACATCTAATTCCTCGAGTAATACCACTCAACCTTATCATCATGTTGACTAAGTCAACCAGCTGGGTTTACATGATGAACCTTATGAGCTCCTCAAGGGGACATCATCAACCTAATATATAGGACACGGTTTTCTCCTATAATCAACGACACACCATGTAAATAATATTATTTCCCAACTTACCGGGCATATTGATTTAATCCATCTAAATCTCACCCGCTGGTAAATCAAAGAAATAAACACTAAGTACATGTGCCCGTTATTATATCGGGATTAAGAGCATGTACAACATAATATCCGAGGTCCGATTCAATTATGTAGTCAGTACTAAATTGAATCACCTCTATGTCGGTCCTACTCAATACACCTAAGTGTACTAGTGTAACTCTATGTTCAAGATAAAACAATACCAAGCTACACTACAACCATGCCAATGGTTTGTCCAAAACCATCTTGGTTGTGAGCCTCTACTTATATTTTACAAGGTGATAACATGATCTTACATGCCACCAAGCACCATGTTATCTACAATGTAAAATATCGACAATATGCACACATATATAATGAATATATAAAATGCAAATAATGATCATGTGATTCTTATTTGAAATAAAATGTTCATACAAAAGAGCTAGGCTTTTCGTATACATTCAACAATCTCCCACTTATACTAAAGACTATCGTCATCACTCTGCCATACATCAGTCCCCATGTCCTCCACATGCCTATCAAGCGCTTTATTTGGAAGGGCCTTAGTGAATGGATCGCGGGTTATCCTCTGATGCAATCTTGGCGACAACAACTTCTCCTCGCTTTACGATCTCGTATGAGGTGGTACTTGCGCTCTATGTGTTTACTCGCCTTATGGGCTCGTGGTTCCTTGAGTTTGCAATTGCACCCTTTATTATCACAATAAATTGTGATAGTTACAGGCAAACCGGGAATCACATCCAAGTCCATCAAGAAGTTCTGAGCCATCTGACTTCCTTGGTGCCTCGGAGGTGCCACATACTACTTCCATGGTAGAGTCCGCCACGCATTTTTACCTTGACACTCCTCCATACTATGGCTCCACCTCCAAAAGTAAACACAAACCCCGAGGTAGACTTACTCTTGTCCCTATCTGATTGGAAATTCGAATCCGTGTAACCCACAGGGACTAATTGATCTGCCCGGTAAACCAGCATATAATCCCTAGTCCTTCTCAGGTACTTCAATATATGCTTTACCGCAGTCCAATGTCCCTGTCCAGGATTACTCTGATGTCTGCTAACCATGCCCACGGTCTAAAGCGGATAGCATACATAAGGCTTCCTACTGCCGAAGCATAAGGAACCGCCTTCATATCCTCTATCTCCTTTGATGTTTTGGGACACATCTCTTTAGATAAAGGAACTCCATGCCTGAAAGGTAGGAAACCTTTCTTGGAGTTCTGCATGCTAAAACGAGCAAGGATAGTGTCAATGTATGAAGCTTGAGATAAGCACAACATCCTTTTCTTGCGATCCCTTATAACTTTGATCCCAAGGATGTGTCCCACTTCTCCCAAGTTCTTCATATCAAACTGTTTGGACAACCATACCCTTACGTCTGATAACACTTTGATATTGTTGCCAACTAACAAAATGTCATCTACGTATAGTACAAGAAACACCACTACGTTTCCGTCACATCTCTTGTATACACAAGGCTCATCCGGACTTTGAATAAATCCATATGACTGGATTACCTCATCAAAGCGGATGTTCCAAGATCTAGAAGCTTGCTTCAATCCATAAATGGACCGATTAAGCTTACATACAAGATGCTCTTTTCCTTTAGCAATGAATCCCTCTGGTTGCCGCATATAGATGTTCTCCTCAAGACTTCCGTTAAGGAAAGCTGTCTTGACATCCATCTACCAAATCTCATAATCCATATGAGCAGCTATAGATAAGAGAATCCGGATAGACTTAAGCATAGCTACCGGCGAAAAGGTCTCCTCATAATCGATACCCTCTTTCTGAGTATACCCTTTTGCAACAAGCCTAGCTTTGAAGGTCTCAACCTTCCCGTCTACTCCTCTCTTTCTCTTGTAGATCCACTTGCATCCAATGGTTTTTACACCATCGGGTGGTTCTACTAGCTCCCAGACCTGATTAGAATCCATAGATTCTATCTCTGAATTCATCGCACTTTGCCAAGATACCGCATCTCTATCTTGGATTGCCTCGTCATATGTCCAGGGATCAGGTTCATGTTCACCAGGGACTAAGTCCGAAGACTCTCCCAAAAACATGAATCTCTCGGGTTGTCTAACAACCCTCCCACTACGACGAGGTGCCTCTTGTGTATGCTCTGTGACACGCGGTGCAGTGACTTGTGGTGTCTCCTCTTGTACCGGTGGTACTGAGGTCAGGACTTCCCCTGTCAACTCCTCAAGAACAATCCTACTCTTGGGCTTGTGGTTCATTACATAATCCTCCTCTAGAAATCTGGCGTTCGTGCTAACGATCACCCTCTGATCTCTAGGATTATAAAACAAACCACCTTTCGTTCCCTTAGGGTAGCCAACAAACATGCATACTTCTGTACGAGGTTCCAACTTACCAGCATCAGCCTTCAGCACATGTGCTGGACTCCCCCATATCCGAATATGTCTTAGACTAGGCTTTCGCCCAGTCCACAATTCTACAGGGGTAGAAGTGCGATTTAGATGGAACCAAGTTGAGTGTACATTCTTGTATCGGTGCATACCCCCGAGATAAACAGGTAACTCGAATAACTCATCATCGATCCGACCATCTCCATAAGAGTCCTATTCCTTCGCTCACCACACCATTCTTCCGGGTGTGCAGTGTCACGGACAATTGGGATTGAATCCCAGCCTCGATAAGTAACTCCTAAACTCTCCCAAGAGGTACTCGCCACCACGATCGGATCGTAATGTCTTGATACTTTTACCTTGGCGGTTCTCCACATCACCTTGAATTCTTTGAACTTGTCAAAGCATTGGACTTAGCGCATCAAGTAAATGTATCCATACCTTGAATAATCGTCTATAAATGAGGCAAGTATTCAAAGCCACCTCTTGCTGGATAGACATAGGACCACACAAATCGAGAATGAACCAATTCTAACACATCTTTGGCTCTATACCCCTTGGCCTTAAAAGGCCTCTTGGTCATTTTACCTTCCAAGCAAGATTCGCGAGGTTGGGAGATCCTCCACCACTAATGAACCCAAAGGTCCATCATCAACCTTTGAATTCTACTTAGGTTAATATGACCAAGCCTTAGATGCCAAAGATATGTTTGGTTCATTCTTGAAGGTTCTTTTCTCTTATTAGATTTAGAAGATGAGTTATTTACTTCTATTTGCATCATTAGGAGTTTTTGGTTCAATAGTATATAAATTGCCAACCAATGTACTGAGCAGGATAATCTCCCTATTCCTTTTATAACCACCTTGTCATTAAAAAAGCAGAATATCCATCCAAAAACAATTTAGAAACTGAAATTAAATTCTTTCTAAAAGTAGGTACATAAAGACAATTTCTCAAAACCAAAATTTATTCCTATCAAAAGATAAATAAACGTCTCCCATCGCAATAATCGCCACCTTTGAAGCATTGCCCATGAAGACGGTAATCTCTCCCTCACTAGTCGTCGGGTTTCTGGAACCCTGCAAGTATTGCAGACATGATCAGTGGCTCTGTATCTACACACCGAGCATCGTAGATAACACCGCTAAACATGTTTCAACAACTAAACAAGAAGATATACCTTTGTTCTTTGGCGAGACAGTCAGCCTTCGATGTCAATCTTTGCAAGTGAAGCACTTGCCTTTCTCTTCACTCCTGCACGAGGTCCGTTGCCACCTTCTTGCTCCACCTTGCTTCTTCTTCTTCTTACCTTTGGTTTAGAGGAAGAAACCTTCGAGCGACCATGGCTTGAGCACTCTGTGAAAAGCCCCTCTCTGCGCTGGAGTTACTCCGAAGCTCCTAATACAACCTTTTGTTCATGTTGTAGTTGAGGCGGAACTGCTCAAAACTCCTAGGCAGAGACTGGAGAATGATATCGACCTGGGTTTCCCCATCGATCTCAACTCCTAGGACTTCCATCTCATTAAGATGAGCCATCATCTTGAGAACATGATCCCTAACGGGTGTTCCCTCGATCATGGAGGTCGTCATCAAGTTTCTCATAGCCTCCTGCCTAGCCGCCCTACTCTGATGTCCGAAAAGTTCCTTGAGATTGAACATCATGTCATAAGCAGTGGCTATGGCCTGATGCTGATGTTGCAGCACATTTGACATAGATGCCAAAATGTAACACCGCGCCATCTCATATGCCTTAACCCATTTCTTATAACGTTCTTTCTCCTTTTCATCAGAGTCATCGGTGGGCTTAGGAGGACAGACCTCGAGGAGTACAAATTTGTACTCCTCCGCAGTTAAGACAATATCCAGGTTTCTTTTCCAATCAAAGTAGTTTGGACCAGTAAGTTTGTTTTCTTTTAAAATCACAGCAAGTGGGTTGAAAGCCATTTGAAAATCCTAAAAATCACAATGATCAAAATATTAGATTTCAAATATTATTGATTCCTCAAAACAATAAAATCCCGAAATCAACCAACACCTCAAATCACCGAGAATGTCGCATGCCACGCAGTGTGGACGTATACGAATTCTACATTTGTAAGAGGAGGTTTTACCCATTAATTTTATTATCTTGTCAACCTTACTTTTTGACAAATAAAATTAATAGTTGGTTCCTCTTTGGCCCTACAAATAAAAGCAGTGACTCCGATGGGGAGGATACCTTTATTTGTATCTAAGTGTGCACCATTACACAATACTAAGGAAATTATTTCGGATTATGTGCCTTACCGCTGTGGAAGTACACATTCTCCTAGATAATTTCCTATAACCATTATTTGACCTAGTGATCCGCAAACAAACCCGTCCGCAGGGAGGAAGGCACTCAGAGCCAACACACAAGTTTATTTGCATCACACGTCAAATTGTAATGGAGGCCGCGGGAATTAATTAAAATATCCCTCTCCCACTTAGTAAATTGCAATCGAGGAATTTTAAACATACACAACATGCATATAAAACAAATAAGCAATAAATATGGAAAAACAGAATTTTTTCCAACTATTATGGCATTGTCCTCCAATATGCATCCCGTCGTATCGCCACCTCGTCCGCTCCATCTTTTCCCGTGCACAAGTCACCAAAGAGTTCCGAGCCGAGATAAATCATTTTATTTACATCCATCGATCCTATACTCCACGAAGGAGTGTACAAATAATCTAGATCGAAAGTAAACTAAAATGATCGGCTAAACAATGCCGTATTTAATTACAAAAATTAAATACTAATCTAGCCTCGTCAACCCCGAGGATTCAAATAATAAATTTTTACACACATCCATTCACACACACACATGGCCATAATAGTCGGATCTTATGCCGCAGCAAAGAGTTAAACTACGCATATCCTACTATTATACGGCACATATAATATATGAAAAATGCATAAAAAATTAACCGAATCCTAAACACACAAAACCGGAAACCTGTGGCTCTGATACCAATTGTAGGGTGGATGCTTCGGAGGCTCAATGGCTCCCATGTCCCCGGATTAAAATTTTCACTAATGAAAGGATTAATCCGGATGGGATGAGCTTCCTTAACAACACCATTTCGTCGTGCTAACAACTTGAGTGGTCGCTTGAACAAACTAGTTGTTCAAGCAACACAACTCTTCTAGTTGGTTAGCCGCGGAAGAGCGACACGGATGGATCTGGTTTTTGTGTTTGTCTTCGGGGTCCATGATTATACAATATATATTCATACACACACATGCATAATCAAGACAAATAAGAACATGCTCAGATCTGTACATAAAGTTAAAATAACTTTATACCTCACGATCTTCTACCGTATGTCCTATCCTTCTCGTGGACGACGTGTGGACGAAGTTCCTCCACGAGTAGAAGCCTTCTAGATCGCTTTCTTCTCTACCTTGTCCACTGCGAACAAAGAGAAGAACTCGCAAATACCTTTCCTATCTAGAACCGGCCACCAAATTAGGGAATTTGGTGCAACTGCCGGCCAAGGAGCAATGGATGATGCGCCGGCCAACTTCAAGAAGAGTTGCCGCCGGCCACTTTGGAGAATAGGGAGGAGGAAGAGAACCGACCACCAATGGGAGGAGAACCGCCGACCAAGGAAGAAGGTAGAGGGCTCTAAGATGGGCTCCGGCCAAGGAAGAAGGTAGAGGATGGGCACCGACAATCAACTTGAAGGAAGAAGCTTGCCGCCCAAACTTTGCTCCAAAACCCTAGCCGCCCAATGAACCCTAGCCGCCCACTTGTGGATTAACCAAACCCTAACTCCAATTCCTTGATCATTATTGCCGCCCAACCCTAGCCATCTATTTATAGAATAGGGCTTAAGCCTCCTTTAATCTCCACCGTCGGATCTAGGGATTTAATCTCCACCATCGGATCTAGGGTTTTATCCCAACCGTAGGATCTAGGGTTTAATCCCAACCATCGGATCTAGGATTTCATCCCAACCGTCGGATCTAAGGTTTCATCCCAACCGTCGGATCTAGGATTTTATCCCAACCGTCGGATCTAAGGATCTAATCCCAACCGTCGATTCTAGGATTTCATCCTAACCATCGGATCTAGGGATTTAATCCCAACCGTTGGTTCTAGGGTTTTATCCAACCATCGGATCTAGGGATTTAATCCCAACCGTTGGTTCTAGGTTTTGTTTTACATTCTTGGATCTAGACTTCACAAGGATTATATTAGGCTACGATAGGGACCATAAGGAGGAGTTGGGTCTTGGCCACCCGATGGATCGGAACCACACAAACTTGATCCATTAATGATGTTCCATTCCACTAGAGGATCATCATTGAACTACCTCACCAACCCCCATAAATTAATATGGGCTCCATATATTATTTGTACATTAATCTCCCCGTGTTTAAGATATCGAATGTCCGTCAAATAATTGATTTACTGACCATCAATTAATTAACATCTAATTCCTCGAGTAGTACCACTCAACCTTATCATCATGTTGACTAAGTCAACCAGCTGGGTTTACATGATGAACCTTATGAGCTCCTCAAGGGGACATCATCAACCTAATATATAGGACACGGTTTCCTCCTATAATCAACGACACACCATGTAAATAATATTATTTCCCAACTTACCGGGCATATTGATTTAATCCATCTAAATCTCACCCACTGGTAAATCAAAGAAATAAACACTAAGTACATGTGCCCGTTATTATATCGGGATTAAGAGCATGTACAACATAATATCCGAGGTCCGATTCAATTATGTAGTCAGTACTAAATTGAATCACCTCTATGTCGGTCCTACTCAATACACCTAAGTGTACTAGTGTAACTCTATGTTCAAGATAAAACAATACCAAGCTACACTACAACCATGCCAATGGTTTGTCCAAAACCATCTTGGTTGTGAGCCTCTACTTATATTTTACAAGGTACTGATAACATGATCTTCTGTGCCACACCAAGCACCATGTTATCTACAATGTAAAATATCAGACAATATGCACACATATATAATGAATATATAAAATGCAAATAATGATCATGTGATTCTTATTTCAAAATAAAATGTTCATACAAAAAGAGCTAGGCTTTCAGTATACATTCCAACAACCACTTATTGGGTTGGTAATTAGGGCGACTTATTCTTCTGACCACACCGAGCTATGATACCACTTGTTGGGGATCGGATGTCGCGCTAGAGGGGGGTGAATAGTGATTTCGTGATTTCTTCATTCGATCGCGTTTGTTCTTGTGTACAAATTGTTAGTGCAGCGGAATATACAAAATAGCATAAACAAAAACAACATAAGCACTATACCACTATTTTATGTGGTTCGGAACTAGTGTTCCTACTCCACGATCAGACTTTAGTGTCTACTCCACTAAACCTCGTCTCCTTCTCGGAATACAATCTGAAGGTGGAGAAATCTCGTACAATATGAATTTTTACAATCATAAATAAGGAAATAACCAAATACAACAATATACAAAAGCAAATACAAGAAATGCAAAGAACATTTTACAAGAAGCTCGCTTTTGATCACTTGTTTATTGGTTGCTTTAAACGCCTTGGAAGATTTGGAATGTAACAGCAAAATCTCTCCCAAATGCTCAAGAACCGGCTACTCCAAATCCTCCCATCGAGCTCCTTTTATAACTCAGCTTGGGCTCATTCTCAACCTTCCAGTCGACTGCTCTTACCTAGTAGTTGACTGGACACTTAGTCGTTGCCTCACAATGACTTAATCCACGTCAGTTTAGTGCCCATCAGTCGACTGCCCTTACCTAGCAGTTGATTGTCATAGTCACCAGTCGACTACCATGGGCAAGTAGTCGACTGCCAGATATTTTGTGCTCTGACTACTTAATTCCAGTCGGCTTCCAGAGCCACATATCAGTAGTCGAACCTCAGTCAACTACTTGACCAGTTGACTGGGGCATAACTCCAGTCGACTGCTCCGAGTCAACTAGGCTTCTGAGTGTCAAACACTCAACCAGTCGACTGGTTCAATACCCCAGTGGACTGGTAAACCTCAAACATGAGATTTAACTCAAGTATTATCCCCTCATACTTGATATTCAACTGTAGCCTAGAGCTAAGCCTTCTAGCCACCTCCTTCAGCCTCATGCCTCTTGGATCCCTTAAGTCCGCGACTCTTCATCCTTCGTGTTAGCTTTCATGTGCTTCCATTGACTATGTCATGCTAACCAGGTCCTTTACCAAGTTTCATTTGGACTTATGCTGCCAAGACCCATGCTTTGACTTTACGCCGCCAAACCTACACCCTTGGACTTTCACATTGCCAAAATCCATTTGGACTTACGCCGCTAAGACCCATGCTTAGACTTTACACTGTCAAACCTACCCTTCGACTTCCCAATTGCCAAATTTCACTTGGACTTTACGCCGCGAAGACTATATGCTTGGACTTATGCCGCTAAGACTATACCTTTGGGCTTTACCATTGACAAGTACTCATGACTTGGACTTTCCTTGCAAGACCATTCTTGGACTTTCCAATTACCAAGACCATGCTTGGACTTTTCCATGCCAAGACCATTCTTAGACTTTCTATGCAAGTATCCAAACTTGGACTTTCCATGCCAAGTATCCAAACTTGGACTTCCGAGGTTGATTGCTCCAATAATCTCCCTCAAATAATCTCTCCATATGACTTTGGATATCCCAATTATCCACTAGCCATATGATCAACATATGGTCAAACTATATTGTTAAATAATGGTCAAATCCATTGTCAAACATCAAAACACTACTCGAGTCCCACTCAAGTTTGGTCAACATCGACCTGGGGCATATTGCACCAACACTTACGATTGACCTCGACTGAATAAGGAAGAGATTGGCTTGAGGGATTATGAATGGTCTCAGCTAAATAAGAAAAGGATCGGTTCGAAGGCTTACGAATGGTCTCGGTTGAATACAGAAGAGATCAACTCAAGGGATTACAAATAGCCTCGGTTGAATAAGAAAGAGATCGGTTCGAGGGCTTACGAATGCCCTCGACCAAATAAGGAAGAGATTGACTCGAGGACTTATGAATGACCTCGACCAAATAAGGAAGAGATTGGCTTAAGGGTTTGCGATTGACCTCCGCTGCTTGAGAGTAATATCTACTCCCCTCTCTCGAGTGAAATGCAATGCCTCATTTGTCGCAACTCTCTATGTCTTGCAAAATACAATACTTCATAGGTTGCAGCTTCCCTATGTCATGCTAAATACAACACTTCATAATTTGAAACTTCTCTCTATTATGCTAAATATCATGCTTCTTACAAGAGTTTACAAGCTGCCTCGAATAGAAGAGGGAATTACTAGTTCAAGGGCTTACGAACTACCACATCTAGGTAAGAGAACGACATGAGTGAGGGCGTATGAACTGTCTCATTTGGGTTGAGTTCGTTGTTTCGTTCCTCCTTGCTCTGCCGCTCTAGGGGAAACAATAAGAATACTTTATTCCTCCTCGCTCAGTCGCTCTAGTAGTGATATTAGAACTTCAACTTTACCGAGGACTTATGAGTTGCCTCAGTTAAGTAGTGTAAGAGCCGACTAGAGGGCTTATGAGCTACCTCGGTCAGATGAGAAGAAGGTTGGGTAAGAAGGCCAACTCACGAGCTTACGAATTGCCTCAGTCGGTTGGAAAGGAGAAGCTTTATGATGCTCCACTTCATTACTTAGATGAGGTTAGGGATTTATGAACTGCCTCGACCTAGACGAGTGAGGTACACTGCTCCATAACAACACTTCATATATAAGAGGACTCTAGCCCGACGGAGGGCTTATGAAGTACTCCGCTCCATAACAACACTTCATATATAAAAGAACTCAAGCCAAGCGAAGATTGTATGAACTACCTCAGTTGGGTGAGTGAAGTAGTCCGCTCTATAACAACACTACATATATAAGAGGACTCGAGCCGGGTGAATGACTTATGAACTGCCTCACCAGGTGAGTGAGATATTCCATGCCATAACAACACTTCATATATAAGAGGACTTGAGTTGGGTGGAGGGCTTACAAACTGCCTCGGCAGGGTGAGTGAAGTACTCCACTCCATAACTTCACTTCATATATAATAGGATTCGAGTCGGGTAGAGGGCTTATGAACTTCCTCAGCCAAACGAGTGAAGTACTGTGCCCCATAACAACACTTTATATATAAGAGAACTCGAGTCGGGCGGAGGGCTTATGAATTGCCTTGGTAGGCCGAGTGAGGTACTCTGCTCCATAACAACACTTTATATATAAGAGGGCTCATGTCAAACGGAGGGCATACGAATTGCCTCGGCAGGGCGAGTGAAGTACTCTGCTCCATAACAACAATTCATATATAAGAGGACTCGAGCTGGGTGGAGGGCTTACGAACTACCTCGATCGGGCGGAGTCTACCTTACTTCTTAGGTCTGGAGAAATTATGCATCTTCAACTCACTCTAGCGGGGGTGAGGGCTTATGAATTGTCTCAGAAGGACAGAGTCCACCCCACTTCTTAGGTTCGCGGGAATTTTTCTTCTTTAATGCACTTCAGCAAGACCGAGAGCTTACGAACTACCTCAGATAGGCAGAGTCCACTCCGCTTCTCAAGTCCAAGGGAATTATGCTTCTTCGACTCACTCCAGCCAAGTCGAGGGCTTACGAATAGCCTCGAATGGGAAGAGTCCACCTAGCTTCTCAGGTCCGAAGGGATTATACTTTTTTGACACAATTCAACCGGCCCGAGGGCTTACGAATTGTGTCAGATGAGCATATTCCACCCCACTTCTTAGGTATAGGGGAGTTATACTTCTTCAATACATTCCAGTCGGGTTAAGGGCTTACGAATTACCTTGAATGGGTAGAGTCTATGTTGCTTCTCTTGTCAAGGGGAATTATACCTCTTCAACACACTCCAGCCGAGCCGAGGGCTTATGAATTGTCTCAAATGGGCAGAATCCACCCTGCAATTATACTTCTTCGATGCACTCCAACTGGGATGAGTGTAAGATACCGAGAAAAAAAATAATTAGGTATATGGAGTAAATACCTAAGTAGCTATATGGGGGTTTAAATTGGAGGTTGGGTCAATCAGGGCTAACTTGGACTTAACCTAAGTTAGCTTAACCACAGGTGAATGACTTGTATAAGTCTTAAACCCGACTCGCTTTTCAATTATCAACGGCAAGCGTTAATTTCCGTCGGCTTTTCTTTCTCCCGAGCATTTCTCCACCGCATTCTTTAGTTCCCAGCCACGATTCCTCTTCTCGTGACCTTCTCTTCACAATGCTCAACCCTCCGTCTCTCCCTCTCACTCTTCCCTTCCTCACGGCAGGCGGCGGTGGCGGCTGGACCATCCTTGATGATCTCTGTAGACGAGCAAGAGCAAAGAGCGCGTGAGTGGCTGGAAGCTTGGATCAGTGGCAATTCGATCAGAAGTTGTCTTTCTCGATCGTCGCCGAAGCAAGTGGTCTGGAGCATGGATTTTCTTCGAGGAACAGGGGATAGGAGGAGATTTCCATCGGTGGAGTTGCTAGGGCAGGGAGTTTACGTCGACAACGGTTCGACTGGAGACCTTCACGGTTGTCGTCGGAGCTAGGTAAGGGCTGACCTTCTCCTTGTCTAATTCCTGCAGTGATCTTCCATGGTTGGCCGTGGGTTTGTTTTGGGCAGAGACTTGGGCCGGTAAACTGAGGATGGGAGAAAAGGGTGGCTGCTGAGGGATTTGGAGCAGGTAAGTGGGATCTAATTTCCTCTTGGCATATGTCAATTTCTATGAATTTCGGTTGGTGATTTCTATCCTTTGATTAGTCTTATGATCCAGAGCACAGCCAAAGTTCGACTGTGTGATCGTTGTGGTGGAGAGTACTACCATTCTAATTCACGATGGTTCAAGAGGATGAGTTGGTGGATCTACTGTGTGATCCCTTGCAGCCTATCTAGTCGGATTTTGGTAATACAATAGTTTTTGTTCCTGTGGATCAAGGATTTGAAGATTAGAAGGTCAAGAGAACATTAATTACGGTGTGGATTTTTCAGGTGATGAAGAGTTGTCATTTCCTACCTAAATTGGTTGTGCAGATTTGGCACATTGAGTTAGATCAAGAAGCTGTGGTTGATTAGGTAAGCTTTGATATGGTTATGTTTTGCTTTGGTTGGTGATGAATTATAGGGATGAGATTAAATCACTAAAGGATTAGGTGTTAAATTCGCTATTAGACGAAGTCAACACTTAATTAAATCTGTATGCTATTGTACAGGACATTGATACAAGGCAGTATTCTCGGATGTGAATACAATCAGCACGAACTACATAATAGGTGGGTAATTTCCTACCCTGGTCAGGTAGTCGTAGTTGCATTCAGATTTAGACATAGATATGATCATATTATATGTTCATATTATCTTGACCTTGCTCTTATTATCCTTATGCTTGATACTCGTCGTTGGCTATATATGCTCAAATATTGATATCACATTTTCCTTTATCATGATTGAGGAGTTACAGATGTGATGTAAGTAAATCTATAGATGTTTAGTAGGGTGTAGATGTTAGAGTATGGATGATGACCTGATTTGTAAATTGGGTAAAAGGTCATTCGTGGGTAGGTAATGCCCTAAATGTAGGATTTATTCCAATATCCGTATGTTGCATACTTATTACCAACCAGGTGTTGTGTAATGGTCAGGTGAATTGTGATTAGTGTGTCGCTACGGACCGGTAGTCCTAGCTTGTTATGATCAGTTGAGTATGACTCTCTACAGGATAAAGAGTCCGTCGATCAGTTGAGTACGACTCTCTACAGGATATAGAGTGCATCGATCAGATGAGTTTGACTCTCTACAGGATAGAGAGTCAGTCGATCAGTTGAGTACGACTCTCTACAGGATAGAGAGTCAGTCGATCAGTTGAGTACGACTCTCTACAGGATAGAGAGTGCATCGATCGATTGAGTACAACTCTCTACAGGATAGAGAGTGCATCGATCAGTTGAGTACGACTCTCTGCAGGATAGAGAGTGCGTTGATCGGATTGGTATGACTCTCTGTAGAATAGAGAGTCTATGGTGGATGTCTATATGTGTGAATGTGCATTCATATCATTTGCATGCATACTGACGACATAGTCTTCCTTGTGGTTGAGAGGGTCGTCAGTCATCCTGCCTCCATGGTTGCTCATAGGAGGAGTAACCGGTGTGAGGGTAGAGCATTGTGGTGCCGCACTCTACTACTATAGACGGTGGTAGTTGGATTTGTGTGTCGTAGTCCTGCGTGTATGACACTCGACCACTCATGGGTAGTGACTGTCGGAGTAGCCAACAGCAGGGACCCCCGTCGAGTAGCTTGCTCTTCACGCTTATATGCTACTCGATCATACTGGCCACTCGGCCACTCGAGAGTAGTGGTTGGTGTTGAGTTGGGACAGTTGTCATGTCGAGCCACCGATGCCACATTGGGGTCGTGGTAGCTTTAGGGTGAGCCGGCATGACCATGCATACTGCATTGCCGTGACTTATGACATTTTTGCATATTGCCATATATATACATATATGCATGTATATATATATATATATATATGGATGATTGTGATTAGTATATATATATAGATGCAGTCTATATATATGCTTATTGTGATGCTACATTTGATTGTACTATACTTGTTGCATTCGGTTGTATATCATCTTTATACATGCTACCCGCATCACTTATATGGTTGTGTTGGATACCTGTATATTTGTTGGTTAGTCTATTGAATTCTTTGATCGTATTTATGACATTGTATGGTTTAGAGCAGACTTCCTGTTATATACATATATTGTGGATATGTGCTCAGGTTGGATAGGTGTAGCGTAGTAGACTTTCAGGTATGTCTGCATTTTACATTGGCCATTTGGTTAGAAGGTATATACATGGATATGTTATCATGCTAGTGTTACCTGATGTACCCGTAGATTTTTCTATTTAATTATATGTGATATTTGATATATACATATTTTTCCTATTACCTATTGAGTTTTACTCACCACCATGGACCCTGAGTTTTTTTGTCGCCCAGGTAACAGGTAGAAGTCTTCGTGATGGCTTGGAGCTTCACCGGCGGTCCATCCCATCTCCATTTTTCTGAGCCTCCCGTGGACTTTGTTTTTATGTTGTGGACTTTGTTTTTATTTGTGTACTTCCATTTGTGTTCGATGTTTTATGTACAGTTTAGTACTGTAGACTTGTCAGGTGGTGTACACCTATATGGTTTCGGATTTGTATTGTATATGTGTGGTTGTGGGTATGTTGTTTTTATGTTTCGCTGTGTTTGATATATATTTGCTTATTTTGTTGTGGTTGTGGGTCTACGGGCCTTGTATTAACAAGATATGTTGCCACGTACAGGGGAGATGTCGTCCGTTTACTTTTCAGCACAACATACTCTCGGGGCATGATAACTTTATTGGTATCAGATCCCTAGGTTCTGCGATGTCATACAATGATTTTATTTTTGAGTCTTGGATTCCCGGGAGTGGGTTTATTTTTCCGGATTTGGTTTTTGTGAGATGGGATTGACAACGACATAAACTCCGGGCAGCACGAAGTAAGAATTCCTGATAACTTATACTTTAGTTAGATATTTATCTAAACTTGATCAATAGGTGCATATAGTCAGAGTTATGACACCTGTGCAGACTCATAGTAGGGGTCGTCCACTGAGGCGACCAACCGGAGTTACCTTTAGTGTTTAAACTCTCAGTTTTGTTGACTATGCATTTAGTGTGTATAACAGGGAATAACCTATAGTATGTTGGTTATTATTCATAATCGTGGTTTGAGTTGACCATGGGAACGAATTGTTGAGTCTGTGAGTCTTGAACCTGTGTTAAAAAGGTGAATTTCCTTTGAGAAGCCGATTGATACCGAGTCGGAAAGCAGGGGTCAAGTCGTCACATATCTTGTGGAAATCAAAGACTACAGTCTTAAGGATTTTCACTAATGGTGCTAGTCAGATCATTACCTGTGGGGTAATTGATGCGCACGAACGCGACCTCAAATCTCGCAACAGAGACCATCGAGGACTCAAAGCGCGCGCTTGCGCTCAATGCCCGCAAGTGCACGGATATCGTCAAGTAATAAAGATTATCGATCCCACAGGGACTGGGATTCGAATATCAATATACTCAGTGGTTGTAATTGTTCGGACGTAACTCAGGGGTTTCGATTGGTGAGGGTTGTCGGTGGACTTAACTCTATACGGTGTCACACAGAGGAGGAAAGAATTGTGCCGAGGTCTTCAAAGGTGATTCTAGGACTTCGGTTTCACTTGTGTATCACAGAACAATGTTGTCAATTGGCATTGTCTAGACATTTAGCTATGGTTTTGTAGAAGGGACATCATACACTCTCCCGCAGAGCCACCGCATCTACCGGGAGCTATCTCTGCCTAAAAGGATGGGATAGACAGTACGAGGATGTCAAATCAATCCCTACGATGAACCGTTTTTGGTTCTATCACACCCTTCTACCCACAGTTATAGGAGATCAGGTTTACCCCTAGGTTCCTTATATAAAATCCCCTAAATCTTAGATACGAGGGTTGTCATCCCTCGTATCGCCTAAGCACATCAGATAGAAAACCAAACACGCATAGATATAGTAAAAACAACTACCAATTGTCAAATCAAACTCATAGGCAGAATTTAACATGAACCAACATTGTATGTGTACACAAGCTACTCCATAATCCTAGAATCGAAAGTACTACTCCATGTATATGAAGGAAGAATCACAAAGCATGTCTATGTTCGAATACATAAGGAATAAAATGCAGGAACAAAGATTTACAATGCTTTCGTGGTCTTCTCTCCGGCGTTGAAGTGCAAGGCGTGGACCTCTGGCAGCGTTCCTCCTCCCCGTTGCGAGTTACCAAAGCTTTTTAGGGCTTCGGCGTGCCGTCCTAGCCATTGTGCCTTCCCCCTAGGGTTTGGGCGGAGTCATCCTTATATAGACATCGCCTCGGACTGTTGCAAAATCCGAAAAAAGCCCTAGTCATGCAAATCTGTCGAGCCGCCACACGGCCATGTGTTTCCACATGGCCAGGCCATGTGTGGCCCTGGGGTGCTGATCTCGCCCATTGGACATGGCCGTGTGAATCCACACTCCCTGGCCGTGTCCCACTCTACGTCTAGCTGCGAAATGCCCTTCTTTTGCTCCGAAAATGCATCTTTTTCACTAGAAATGCTAACTTGCACACAAAAGTACAACGAGCAGACCTCCGAACCAGAAAATAGGAAATGCTTGCAAAATAGAGTAACATATGCATGAAACTAACACAAAATAAAATGAGATGTGAGCGAAAACTACTCCTAAAACCCTATATGTTTTGCTCACATCACTTCCCCCAGACTTAAATCTTTGCTTGTCCTCAAGCAAACCTCAGTGCCATGAAATTTTTAAAAAGATATTGTTCCATAATTAGCATGTTAACTAAATTTTTCAAGTGATATTTGCAATCAAAGCAAAATAAATATGTTCTAGAAATTCACTAAGTTAGCTCCTCGTGTTTGTGCTAAGTGAACCATTCTTAGGGGATGGCCGTTCCATGGTGAGTTAAGTCGTCACCCCATAGCTTTCCTAAGGTTTTTGGCTCTTAGGCACTTACCTGCCCAAAGCGAGGGTCATTCCCTAGATCTAGCATAAAGTCTCAAATGCATCTCGGTATTGAGAGAAATTGGTAGGTGTTTCCCCAGTAACCTAATTCGGTCTCAAAGGGGCACCTAGCCATTTCCACCCACGACAACTGTTTTTTATCCCTCATAATCTTTTTTTTTCTCTTCTCTTTTTTTTTTATTTCTTTTTCTTTTATTTCTCTTTTTCTTTTCTCTCTTTTATTTTTTTCGGCTCACTAGGATTTTGATTTTTCCAAATGGGCTTACACAATTCGAGCATCTCCAATAACTAAAATGCTAAACCTAGAGTCACCTATGAATTCCAAAGTACTAGACTACTGAAGTGAATCATAACTAGGTATGTACTAGATTCTCCCTTTCAGAATGTTCGACATGTGTAAGTGCAAAAATAAAGCTAACCAATGTAAGTCTAGAACATTCAATAGAGCGAATAAAATAAAATACCAAGAGAAAAATGAAGTTAAGCTACCTATGGGAACAACTCATGCAAACAACTTTCAAAAATACTACTGAGGTAGCTTTACAGGTAACAAAAATTATGTTAAATATGGAAAATTTAAATTACCAAAATAAATGGCCAAAAATTTAGAGAAATAATCCTAGAAATTTTTCAGAATTTTTAGGGAATTTTAGAAATTTTTCAGAATTTTTAGGGAATTTTAGAAATTTTTTTTGGATTTAAACGGAGCTCGTACGAGATATTTACGGGGATAATTATTTTACTAAGGGATTAATAAAAATAAAAACCTAGGTTTTTATTTATTTATAATGGGGTAGTTTCGGATGATTAGGGATCGAATTTCTGCGACAGTGCCCCTTTTTCCCGAGTCTTCCCCTTCTCGCGCCCGTAGCCCTTAAATCGCCGCTTCTCTTCTTCTCCCCTCACCTCACCCTCTTCTTCTTCCTCACATCTGCGCCACCCGAGTCCTTGCGTCGGTCGTTCCTCTGCAAGCGTCGGCGGACGTCGTCTCCTTTCCCGTGCTCTGACCGCCGCTCCTTCTCGGTGCCCAGGCCGTCGTCTTCTCTTCCTCGCCATCCACACAGTACGCCTTGTGGCTCCTTTATCCTTGTCGGTTTCACCCTCGGACCCAGTGAACCCTCTGTGTCGCCGGTGGGGGAGCTGCCCTTCTAGCCGAGCATCGTCGGAGGTAGGTAAACAGTGCTCTTCTTTGACCTTGGGCGAGACCTAGTTGATAGCTATGAATCTCTGTGGTTGAGCTCAATTTGCGAATTGGGCAGTGGTTTAGGGCAGTCGAGATTTGATCGGGTGAACAGGATGGGAAACTTCTGACGGTGGAGGTTATTAGGGGTTGTAACGAAGGTGTGGTAGAGTATGTGTTGTTGTGCGGCTATGATTGGAGTTTGTTGTGGGTTGAGAGGGCTGTAATAGTCCATTTGGGTGATATCGGCAGTGCACGGTTGGGAGTGGATGTTTGGTTGATATTTTGTGATTTCGGATAAATTTTGGGTTGTGAGATGGATTGATTGATTGTTTTGAGGAGCAACCAAAGATTATATCATTGTAATACTATGATGATTGTTGCCATTATAGATAAAATGTTCATATGATGAGTATTGATCATGGTGAGATTAATTGCAAGGATATGTTCTTGGATTTAAGAGATAATCACAATTTGTGACCTACGGGTTGAGGGTCTACTTAGAGATATATAGTAGTAATTTAGCACGTTGTTGTGTGCTTGGATAAATTGGAAGTGGTTTGGGTTAATTGGGTTATGAATGAAATCAATTAAGTATTCAATTTGTCGGTGGATTGCATTTTTGTGTTTAACAATAGTTATGCTGTATGTAGGTTTCGGTCATGAGGCAGGTCCCCAGTCATGACGATTTTATTCTTGCGAACATTTTTATTCAGGCGGGTATTTTGACTTATCTCCTAGATATAGTCATGTTGATATGCTAGTTAGGATAGCTTGCAATAATTTTCATATTTATATGCCTAGTATGTTTTTTGTGCCTACTTGATGCATGCATTTGATCGGTTATGGTTATACTTTTCCTGTTTTACTCGGATCATGGATATGTACTTATTGGTTGTGCATATTATTCGGTTATGCATTTTAGTTGGATTTACATGCTTTAGTATCATGCACCATCTTACATGATTGCATGTTGGCTGGACGGGGTTCCTTTATAGTTGAGCCCACAACCAGTTACATGGCCTGCTCACGCTGCCACTCATGGGTTAGTGGTACATCAGGAGGGTGTGTGCAATTGCTCTGTCAGGCTCCGCTGGTCCACTCATGGGTAGCGATGAGGCAGCGTGGTAGCGGGCAGGGATCCCTCCTCTGGTCTATGACACCGGGAGATGAGAGCTTAGCTCCCCCACTCTATTTGGGGCAGGAGGATAGGTGTACTCAGACAATATCCTGTCCACTCAGTAACTCAGGAGCAGTGATGACAGAGTGAACAGTTGTCATAACCCTACCCACTCGGCTTCACCATCGCTTGTGAGGCGGCTGACTGACATCAGGGGTGACCATGTCATTTGCACGATATGCATTTTGCATGGATAGCATTTGTATTGTGTTTGTTGCATTTTTATTGATGCCTTGGATGTTGTATATGATTGCCATGCATACAGGATACATATTTGTATATGGTGATGACTTTATTTCTTCTAGTAGGGCACATGCTCCTATATCAGGGTAGGAGATTTAGGTAAGTACAGTCCTTTTGTATTTCTTTCTTGCATACCCTATATATATGAGACTATACTGGAATGATTGTTATTGTTAGCTATTTCTTACCTTGCATATCGACTATATCCGCTGAGTTCTTTGAACTTACCCCATTGATTTATATCTATTTCAGGATGAAGCTGTCAGGAGAGTCCAGCTGCCAAACCCCTTCATCGTGAAAGTTTAATAATTATTTGTTTTATGGTTTTGGTTATTTGGATTAGAAGATATGTTTAGGACTGAAGTTGGATTTGTGTACTCATGGATTTTTGGTGTCCTTATGGACCTTTATTAGGATTTTATTTCGATTGGTTTTGGTTGGGTATTCCTGCCCAGATGGCAAAAGGGGTAAGTCTAGTGATTGTAGACTGTTTACCATTTATTTTGATTGTTGGCCTGAGGCCTTATTACCTGCGTGTGTTGTTTGGATTCCGGTCGTGTTGACCGATGTATAGTGGCCGTGTAGGCCTTGTATATAAGTTTGGTATTGTCACCAGTACAGGGGAGATGCTGCCGAATTTTCATTTGGCGGGGACTCCCCCGGGGTGTGACAATTTATTTGGTATCAGAGCTAGGTTTCGAGTTCCTTAGAGTCTTTGGGTTTTCGGAGTTTGCCACGTTTGGCAGGTTAACTGGGGTATTTTAGGAGTTGTATGGATTTTCGATGATTTTTTATGTTTCGGAAATTCGAGGTATTATTGACGAGGTCAATTTGGGGATTTGGCGACGACAGGACATCTCCAGATGGCTAACAGGTAAATAAATTCTAGAAAATTTACTAGATTTAGTGCATATTTGTATTGGTTATATTAGTTATGCGGTGGTATCATGTTTTGTCTAGTATTGTTTTAACCTTATATCTGTTAGACGGTTAGATTTTTAGGTTGCTGGTTTATCGTTAGCATATGGTTATAAATTGCTATTACTGCTATAGGTAGCTAGTTATCATTGTGATATAAATGATTATATATTATTGGTAGATGTTTACCTATTACTATTTGGACTAGTATTAGGATTGGACTAGTTGAATAATATGAATAAGATGGATAAATTTGTAGAAGATATATATAGAGGTTCTTTGACTCTCTAGATCCTAGTGCATGATGACATGATTACATTGCTTACGTAGTTTAGGGTATATATAGGCACCTGATGCTTTATTGAGTATTGCCTTGACTTTGTTCTGGCATGACCCTTTAGTTATACCCTAATTAATTTCAACCATTGATTTCCGTTAGTATGACTATGCTGTCGTTTATTAGACAGCGTGTTATGTGTTTATATGGTTATGTGTTTTTGCGGTGGATACCATGATTAAGACTAGTAGAGATAGAATAACTTAGATGAGGTTATTCTGTAGGAGTGGATCTCAGGAATGAAACAACATTAGTAGAACCCTAGGTGTTGGAACCCTAGGCGTAATAACCCAGATGTGCATATTGGTATATGTTTATCCATTTACTATTTCAGTGATATGGTTATCGGACTAGTAGAGTTCGTATGATTAGGATGTGATTAATCTTTCAAGGGTATATAACATTGTTCATATCTCGGCTGCCAACTATATCTCCCATTCTTGGTTGAGAGAGAGTCTGCAGTAGAGTCTCTCTATAGGTAGGTGCTTTGTATATTTGTGGTCAATCATGCCTCCCAATCATGGTTAAGATGACCTACTGTAAGGTTATATTCTTGCATTATTCGTTCGGAGTTGGTGATAATCAGATTCGTATGACGCCTATAGCTAGATAGCTACTTTACGTCTTAAGTACCCACGAGATATATTCGTGGTAGCAGGTTGGGGCATGTATGATTGAACTGGTAGGATGGTATAATTTAGGCTTAACCCTCTTGACGGACTTGTTAGTAGATTTGTTGTCCTTATTGGCCTTGATAGGCATTTCCTGTTAGCTGGGACGAAACCCTAGTATCACTCGTCTCGACGTGTTTATTAGTGGACTTATGATTTTTATCGACCATGATAACCGTTTAGGTTAGAAGAGTTGGAACCTCTAGACTTAACCATCTCGACTTATTTATTTATAAGTTGATGATCTTTACCGACTTTGGTAAACATTTTGTTTTAGAGGTGTTGAAACCCTCGCTTGACCGCCTCAATGGGTTAATGGTAGATCGATGATCTTTGTCGACGTCGATGGTCGTTTTATGCTGGATGTATTGGATAACCCTAGGTTTAACAACCTAGGATAATCGACTGCCCACGCGACCTATTAGTGGTAGTATGCTAGTGCGTGCAGTCAATAACTAGATATTTATATACTGCCTGTCTATCAACGAGTTCTATTCGTGGTAGCATGTAGTTGCGCGTAGACAGTGCTATTGATTGTCGGCCCACGAGTTACATTCGCGATAGCTCATAGACAGTTCCCTTTGTATTACCTCGAGAGCCACGAGGCTTTGTCGTGGTATCTGGATGTGCATTGCTTGTAGATTACAGTGGTTGTGTATGTTATGGGTATATTTGTTATACCGCCGATCAAGTTAGTAGCAGACTGATGTTGGTACTCTGAGGGTTGGGTTACTCTAGTTGTTTCCTTTGACTTCCATTATGTGCATTATGAGTATGCACTATTGTCTATCCATCCACTGAGTGGTTATACTTACCTCCTCCTCACTTATCCTTTAGGTTAACTGATGGAGGACGTGTCCTGTTGACCTACTTTCGTGTCGCTCAGAGAGTCCCTTGCCGTGCTTGTCTCCCTGCATTGTCGGGATGCCGCTTTATTTACTTTATCAGTATCGCATTTATTTTATGCCTTTTGGATTAAGTCGCAATTTGATTTGGTGTCATAAAACTATTTTACTTTAATTGATATATGTTTAGTCGTGCATGCATGCAGTTATACTTGTATTTCTATTATTATTTTGAGGTTTTTACCAGATCTGGTCCAGGTATTTCTGAATATTATCACTAAGGGGCTCCTCTATCATTTGGATGACGGATATGCCCCCAGGACGTGACAATTTTATTGGTTTGCGATTTTGGTTTGTGGGTTTTGTGTTTCGAGGATTTTCTTTTCCTTGGATTTTTGGGAGTTCTCGTGTTTTGGGATCAGACAAGCTGAAGGATATCTCTGAGCTATAGGAAAAGTATTGTCTTTAGTGGTTACTGTACTTTAGTGGTTAGGAAAAGTATTGACTTAGTGAAATTACCCCTACTCATGGTCGGGGATGAGTCGATGACGTATTGACCTTGCGGAACCTAACGATGATTTCGGAAGTACGGACTCTTTAGAGGTGCCGACTGATGTCGAATTAGGAAGCTAGGGATTTGTCCTGCTAGCCACCAATTTGAAGGACAAGGAGTAAACCCTCAGAGAATATCAGTCCCTACTATTAGTGATTTGGTTATGGATAAGGCGTGTATACCTACATTGGTCAAGACGATGAAAGATCGTTTTACCTTATTATAGGAGGTGTTGGATGGGATATTTATCTGTCCCAGTATTTTTCTAGAGAAGATCCGGAACTCTTTGTTAAAAGAGAGATGGACCTTGGAGGTTATGCATCGATTATCAATGATAGAATGCGGTAGTTGAGGAAGGAAATGAATATCCTTCATTTTCAATAGAGGACCTATTTAGATCAGCTATAGGACACCTGTGTATACTCTAGGATTGATTTGTGACTGGTGTGATGATATTGTAGTGACATGGTGTCATACAATTATCATTGTCGTTGTGATGATTGTTATATCATCAGCCTAGAGTAAAGAGAATGCAGTTGTATAGCGACGACAATTTCATACTTGGTATGAATTGTATGAGCTTATGATTATCCGACTTAGTCGTCCAGGGATTTGGGAATCATGTATTCTGGACACGATTAGATCAGTTGTGGTCGTTGGAGTTACGTAACTCGGCCACCGTAGATGGTGGTTTCTTGGTATTGATTTTATTATTACCATAGATATGGATAGGATGCTCTAGTGGTACTACATCGCTGACTGGTTGGACCAGGAAGGTGATGGAATTTACTTGGTTTGAAGCTTGTGAAACTAGTTTCAGGGCTCAGATGATGGTTGACTTTTGCATCAATATTGATTAATCATTCTGGTGTGGATGGAAGGGTAGTGTACATGGATGCATCATTTCGGGGATCGTAGTAATTCCAATGCTATTGAATAAGACGTATCCGAAGATTATGACAGTTAAAGAACTGCGAGATAAGTCGTCGTATATATGACGTGGACTTCGCAGTTATTATGTTGTTTTGAATAGGTTGTTGGGGATATTTCGGAACGGCTAGAGGGGGGGTGAATAGCGTTTTGTCCGTACGATGGAATTTGATCATGATCGTGTCTACAATTTCGTTAGCGCAGCGGAATATAGATAGTAAAAGCAATAACGAAATACAATCACGAACGCAAGCACAACACGAGGATATAATGTGGTTCGGAACCGTAACGGTTCCTACTCCACGGATTGGGTTCGTACGAACCCTAGCGATGCCACAAACACCACTAAGCAATAAAGCTCCTTCTCGACAACAAGTCGGAGGTGGAGAAACCTCGTACAATGAATTACAACAAGTAATACAAAGTAAACAAGCAAATACAAGTGAAAATGTAAAGAACACTTTACAAACTAGGGTTTTGAGCGCTTGCTTGTCGGTTGCTTGGATGAGCTTGAAGGACCCTGAAATGCACCTTCAAATCGCCTCACCAAAGCCCCCAAAGAACTGATGCTGCAATCTCCATGAACAGCTCCCTTTTATCCTGCGTCGGGCTGGATTTCCGCCTATCAGTCGACTGCCATAAGTCCCCAGTCGATGCCACTGTCGTGAGACAACGGCTCAATCCACGTTGGACAAGTTCCAATGGGACTCTTGGCGATCGGCGCCAACATTGGATCGGCCGCCAGCGCGCGTAATCGGCCCGCCCGGTCGGCTCACGGGCGTTCAATGCTCAAACCTCAGCGCGATCGGCATTGCGGACCCTTAGCGATCGGCGCGAGCCATCGATCATTGCTACCAATGAGCGATCGGCGCTGGCGGTCGAACTCAAGTCGACTATTAACCCAAGTATGGTGCCCCCATACTTGCTAGACCACCCTTAGCCTAGACCTAAGCCTTCTAGCCACCTTCATCAGCCTCACGCCTCTCGGATCCCTCCAAGTCATCCATGACTTGTTCATCCATCGCGCTAGCTTCCAGGTGCTTCCATCGGCTATGTCATGCTAACGGTGTCTACACCGCCAAGGCACATTGGACTTACGCCGCCAATACTCCGCTTGGACTTTACGCCGCCAATATCAAACCCCTTGGACTTCCCTTTCCAACCCATGTTGGACTTTCCATGCCAAGACCATGCTTGGACTTTCCCATGCCAAGTACTCAAGACTTGGACTTTCCCAAATGCCAAGTGTCCCACCTGGACTTTCCCAAATGCCAAGTGTCCCACTTGGACTTTCCATGCCAAGTACCCATGACTTGGACTTTACCTTGCCAAGACCCATGCTTGGACTTTCCCATAAACACATGGTCAACCCTAGTCAACCATCAAAGTCTCCCTCGAGTCAAACTCGAGTCTGGTCAATTATAAGCTGGGTCGATTGTATAAACAATCTCTCCAAAACATATTAACCGACATCAATGTTAAACATCAATGTCAAACACTTTGTCAAACTACTTTGTCAAACATCAAAACATCACTCGAGTCAAACTCGAGTCCTGGTCAATCGTGACCTGGGCCGATTGCACCAACAATCTCCCCCTTTTTTATGTTTGACAAAAACCAATCAAATCATGAGTTAGAACACTAACTCAAATCCCTTACCAATTATCCCAAATTGGTAAACACTCTCCAAATGTTCTCTCCCAAACATTCTCCCCCTTTTTGACATACATCAAAAAGGTTATCTCTCCCCAAGGAGGTCAAAGTCTCATGTCCCAATGAGATCTTACAATCTCCCCCTTGATCCAAAAATACTTAGGATGCCTACCATGTTTCTAGTGATAATTCCCATATCACTCAAGAGAGGCAATCCTAAACACTCTCCCAATTTCCAAATTGGGTTTCTAAAAATCCATCAATTTCCCAAATTGATAACATTCTCCCCTTCAAGAAGAAAAACTATATCCATCATCCCAAGATGGATAACTCCCCCTAAAGGCTTGCTCTCCCTTGACTATTGCACCAACAATGTCCTTGGGAAGTCCCTAAGCCAATAGGAACTCTAAACCATCAAAATTAAGGTTAGAAGTTCAACATTGAACTTTCCAACACCTTAAAATTTGATACAAACCCTAAACACCTCTCCTAATCTATATCCAATGGATTTTCACCCTTTATTATGCTTCCCAAAGCATATCCTAGGGTTAGGAGTGGTTAGGGACCTTTACAATGGCTGAAATTAGGCTAAACAAACCTTGTTAACCCGAAATCGGGCAATGACTCGAATCGACGATCACATCGATGTCGATCATTGCCACTCACATCGATCGTTGGAAATTCATAAATAATTATACGTAATTCAAAAAATCGTGAAAATTCATACTTATAATACTTATGACACACACAATGGGTGAAAAATATTTGAAAATTATTTTACCCATAAAATAGTGAGTTTGATACAAAACTCAAAACCATTGAAATTTTCAATGTTTTGGCCCTATTTTGTATCAACTCTATCAATGGTGATTGCTATCAAAAGATAGACTTCACCAAGGTTTTTCAAAATGATTTTAAAATATTTTCAAAACCTTATTTTGGATCATATTCCTTGGGCTCTATGTACATGACTTGTACACATGCTCTCCCAATGATCCACAAATGAAACAAGATGAGTTTTAGTTCATCTAGATGCAAAAACTATGCACCTTGAACTCAACTCATATCCTAGCATCTCACATGTATCTAAGGTGTATAAATACACATACATGTCAATTGGATGTGAGATGTGGGTTTTGTTCATCCTAATCTAGGGTTTCATGCATTCTCTAAGGCAACCCTACTTGATTCCCTTATAAATGAGACTTCAAGTCATGCCATAGTCCTTAAATCAATTTCAACCAAATTGTCTTAAATGCATGAATGATTATGGCATTAGAAATGATATAAATAAGCATATTCTCATAATCATGATGTCATGGCATATGATAAAGTCTAAAAACACATGATATTTAAAACCTTAATCTTAAGCATAAACATGACATATAAATGATGAGAATGAACATGATGTCATGTCATGGCATATGGCAAATCAAAGCATGGCAAATAAGATATAAAGGTATGTAATACCTAAATTTTAATATTAATTGCCATTTTATATAATTAGATATATTTTGCCATATTTCTATTTTTCTCCCAAGTGTGCCAAAAACCCAAAATGGCACACTAACCTCTAAACCTAAATTGTGCCAAAATGATCATTTTATTAAACTTCATAATTAATATTGGCACATCCTAAAATCCTTTTAGGATTAAAATCAAACCACATTCCCAAGGTAACTATAACCTTGAAAATGACCTAAAATGCCACCTTTGCCATGGTTGAGTTAACTACCCATCCAATCAAGGTTGGCACACCCTAAACCCATCTAGCGTGAATCAATCACGCTCTTAGGAAACCAAAACCGATTTGAGCTCCTAGGGTTAATTAGGTATTCCTTAGGGATAACCTCCCTAGATACCTTCCTAATGACCCTCCTAGGCTTATTAGCCTTGGTCATTTGGGTCTCACCTAGGTTGACTCTAGGGGTAACTCCCCTTGCAACCTTCTTAGTGGCCACCCTAGGTTTCCTAGAAACCCTAGCCACTAGGCACACCCTTTGGTCAACTCTAGGGATGACTTCCCTATTGACTTTGGTTTTCCTAGACCTAGTTAGTGTTCCATAATCTAATGGAACACTATGGTAAGCTACCTTAGGCTTAGGTTTGTGACTCAAATCTTGCTTGCCCTTGGTTGACTTTGACTTTTGGACCTTTGACTTTGACCATTAGACCCTTTAAATTGATTTTGTATATTCCTAAGGGTCTTTTCTAGTTTTTCAAGCCTTGACCTCAAGGCTTGATTTTCAACCTCTAATTGCCCAATTGATTTTTGATTAAGTTTTTGGGCATTACCATTTTCTCTAGGCATATGCCTACCCTTCTTAGGGTTAATGCCTAAGTGGTTTTCTATTTTCCTAATGCTTTCCTTAGGAAGAGTTTTTCTAGGGACATTAGTCCCAAATTTCTCCTTTCTTGAAAAATTTACCCTCTTGGCTCCTAAGCAAAAATATTTATCTCTAGCATGCTTTTCATGGTGAATTGCAAGAGAATTAAAATTTTTAGCATGCTTTTGACTTTTAAATTTGGAAGGTGCATTATTAAAATATACCTTAGGGTTAGCTATAGAAGCTCCCCCTACTTGTGATGCTCCTCCTTGCCCCTTCTTCTTCCCCCTAGGGCATTGACTCCGATAATGCCCCTTTGAATTGCACTTGAAGCATATGATGTGCTCCTTGCCTTTAGGTGTTGGGGAACCGGCATCCTTGACTTTTGGTGCCGGTGGAGCTTTCCTAATCTTCTTTGGGCACTTGCTCTTGTAGTGCCCGGCTTCCCTACACTCAAAACATATGATATGATTTTTATTACAAATTGACATATTTGAGTTACCTATGGTGGTGGAAGGTGTTGGAATTGAAACTTCTTCATCTTGACCGGATGTGGAAGCTTCTTCTTGATGCTCCGGTGTTGAGGAAACTCTAATCTCCTCCTCAATCCTAGAAGTGGATGCTTCTTCCCCTTCCTTCACCTCTTCCGATCCAGATATTGATTCCCTATCAACCTCCGAATCCTCAAGCTCTTTAGATGAAGATGTACTTGCTTCTTTTTGAGCTTGAGAGGATGAGCACTCTTCTTCTTCTTCTTCTTCTTCTTCTTCTTGGACCAATGATGAGTTTTCATGGAGCTTTGCCACTTGGCTCCACAACTCCTTAGCATCCATATAGTCCCCTACCATACACACAATCTCATTAGGGACCAAATCAAGAATAAATTTTACTACCTTCATGTTTTTCTCGAAGGATTGGAGTTGATCTTCACTCCACTTCTTCTTCTTGAGGAATCCTCCCTTTGGTCCTATTGGATAGCTAAAACCCTCCATCAAGATAGACCATTCTTCGAAGTCCCTCATCATTAGGAAGTCTTCAATTCTTGACTTCCATTGCTTAAACCCTTCTTGTCCATAGAAGGAATAAGGGATCGGTGTATTAATGTTCCATCCCAATTGTTCTTCCATCTTCACCCTCTAGCTTCTTTGTCCTAGCTCCCGGAGATTAGTCCGTAGAAGAGCCCCGGGCTCTGATACCACTTGTTGGGGATATTTCGGAACGGCTAGAGGGGGGTGAATAGCATTTTGTTCGTACGATGGAATTTGATCGTGATCGTGTCTACAATTTCATTAGCGTAGCGGAATATAGATAGTAAAAGCAATAACGAAATACAATCACGAATGCAAGCACAACACGAGGATATAACGTGGTTCGGAACCGTAACGGTTCCTACTCCACGGATTGGATTCGTACGAACCCTAGCGATGCCACAAACACCACTAAGAAATAAAGCTCCTTCTCGACAACAAGTCGGAGGTGGAGAAACCTCGTACAATGAATTACAACAAGTAATACAAAGTAAACAAGCAAATACAAGTGAAAATGTAAAGAACACTTTACAAACTAGGGTTTTGAGCGCTTGCTTGTCGGTTGCTTGGATGAGCTTGAAGGACCCTGAAATGCACCTGCAAATCACCTTCAAATCGCCTCACCAAAGCCCCCAAAGAACTGATGCCGCAATCTCCATGAACAGCTCCCTTTTATCCTGCATCGGGCTAGATTTCCGCCTATCAGTCGACTGCCATAAGTCCCCAGTCGACTGATGCCACTGTTGTCGTGAGACAACGGCTCAATCCACGTTGGACAATGATCGCGACCCTTGGCGATCGACGCAGAGCCATCGATCGATCGGCTATCAATGAGCACGATCGCGGCTTTTTCGCTTGTCGGCAAATGAACTCAAGTCGACTAATGACAGTCGAACCGACCATAATGCCAGTCGACTGCCAACCTCAAAAATGAGGTTTTAACCCAAGTATGGTGCCCCCATACTTGCTAGACCACCCTTAGCCTAGACCTAAGCCTTCTAGCTACCTCCATCAGCCTCACGCCGCTCGGATCCCTCCAAGTCATCCATGACTTGTTCATCCATCGCGCTAGCTTCCAGGTGCTTCCATCGGCTATGTCATGCTAACGGTGTCTACACCGCCAAGGCACATTGGACTTACGCCGCCAATACTCCGCTTGGACTTTACGCCGCCAATATCAAACCCCTTGGACTTCCCTTGCCAACCCATGTTGGACTTTCCATGCCAAGACCATGCTTGGACTTTCCCATGCCAAGTACTCAAGACTTGGACTTTCCCAAATGCCAAGTGTCCCACCTGGACTTTCCCAAATGCCAAGTGTCCCACTTGGACTTTCCATGCCAAGTACCCATGACTTGGACTTTACCTTGCCAAGACCCATGCTTGGACTTTCCCATAAACACATGGTCAACCCTAGTCAACCATCAAAGTCTCCCTCGAGTCAAACTCGAGTCTGGTCAATTATAAGCTGGGTCGATTGTATAAACAATCTCTCCAAAACATATTAATCGACATCAATGTTAAACATCAATGTCAAACACTTTGTCAAACTACTTTGTCAAACATCAAAACATCACTCGAGTCAAACTCGAGTCCTGATCAATCGTGACCTAGGCCGATTGCACCAACATAGGTGAGGAGCAGAAATGCTCATGGAGTTTTGGCTAGCTAATGGATAGCTACTATAGAGTAGCTGGAACATGAACAGTTGTAACAAGTTTGGTCGCGATATCCTCCCATGCACTTACAGAGTGTGTGGTGGAGTGGATTTTGGACGGTAGATGGACTACCGTCTCTGACTCCGAGGAGGATAATGGTTTCTGGAGTTGCATTAGTTTAAGGAACAGATGCTTCAGGAAATTCCGATTCCGGAATGGAAGTGGAAGCGTATTATTATAGATGTTGTCATGGGTTTGCCTAGGACACGTCAAGGCCATGACGCGATTTGGGTAGTCATGGACCGACTAACCAAATCCGCGCACTTCTTAGCGATTTAGAAGACCGACTCTTTGGGTCGTTTGACAGAGGTATATTGTCGGGATATCATCAGATTGCATGGTGTTCCTTTGAGCATTATATCAGATAGAGATCCCCGATTTATGTCTCAGTTCTGGCAGAGTCTGCAGCAGGCCTTAGGCACGCAACTTCGTTTTAGTATTGCATTCCATTCGCAGATAGATGGACAGTCTGAGCGGGCCATTTAGACACTAGAGGACTTGCTAAGGTCCTGTGTTATGGATTTCGGGGGCAACTGGGAGGACCAGTTGCTAGGACCCATAGAGCTCAGTATGAGGCAGGGTTGGTCCGTACTATCAGACAAAGGATGGCCGAGATGCAGGATCGTCAGAAGAGTTATGCAAATTGGAGATGGAGACCTCGGGAGTTCTCTATTGGTGACCAGGTATTTCTGCGAGTCTCACCCACGAAAGGGGTGAAGAGATTTGACCTCCGTGGTAAGTTAGCTCCAAGGTACATTGGGCCTTTCGAGATTTTGGAGAGGATCGGAGCAGTCGCTTACCGACTAGCACTACCACTGTCTTTGGTTGGTATCCATGATGTGTTCCATGTGCCCATGCTGAGGAAGTATGTGCCAGACTCTACACATATTCTATCAGATGTGTCAAATTCCATTCAACCTGATGCTACTTACGCAGAGGTTCCGGTACGGATTTTGGATCACAAAGAACGACAATTGCGGAACAAGACTGTGTGACTTGTCAAGGTCGGGTGGAGTCACCACACCGATGAGGAGGCTACTTGGGAGCTTGAGGAACAGATCAAAGCTCAATACCCCCACCTATTTACTTAAGGTACGTGAAATGTATTTTCAGTACTTGTGGTATTTCTTACTCGTTATTCATCTGAGTAGGAAATTTGGGGACTAAATTTTTATTAGTGGGGGAGAATGTTAAATACGGAAAATTTAAATTACCAAAATAAATGGCCAAAAATTTAGAGAAATAATTCTGGAAATTTTTCGGGATTTTTAGGGAATTTTAGGAATTTTTCTGGATTTAAACGGAGCTCGTACGAAATATTTACGGGGATAATTATTTTACTTATGGGATTAAAAAAAATAAAAACCTAGGTTTTTATTTATTTATATTGGGGTAGTTTCGGATGATTAGGGATCGACTCCAGTTTTCCCTATCGCGCCGATTTTCTTCCTCATGATTTTCTGCGACAGTGCCCCTTTTTCCCGAGTCTTCCCCTTCTCGTGCCCCGTAGCCCTCAAACCGTCGCTTCTCTTCTTCTCCCCGCACCTCGCCCTCTTCTTCTTCCTCGCGTTTGCGCCGCCCGAGTCCTTGCGTCGGTCGTTCCTTCGCAAGCACCGACGGACGTCGTCTCCTTTCCCGTGCTCTAACCGCCGCTCCTTCCCGGTGCCCAGGCCGCCGGCTTCTCTTCCTCACCGTCCACAGCCTCACGCGCCAGCTCCTTTGTCACTGACGCCATCGATTTTGCCTGCAGCCTCCGGACCACCGCCGCGAGCCCTCTGTGTCACCGGTGGGGGAGCTGCCCTTCTGGCCGAGCATCGTCGGAGGTAGGTAAACACTGCTCTTCTTTAACCTTGGGCGAGACCTAGTTGATAGCTATGAATCTCTGTGGTTGAGCTCAATTTGCGAATTAGGAAGTGGTTTAAGGTAGTCGAGATTTGATCGGGTGAATAGGATGGGGAACTTCTGACGGTAGAGGTTATTAGAGGTTGTAACGAAGGTGTGGTAGAGTATGTGTTGTTGTGCGGCTGTGATTGGA
This sequence comes from Wurfbainia villosa, assembly GCA_025175895.1. NCBI lineage: Eukaryota > Viridiplantae > Streptophyta > Magnoliopsida > Zingiberales > Zingiberaceae > Wurfbainia > Wurfbainia villosa. The sequence goes on from CM045992.1 coordinate 5,880,841, forward strand.
GTTTGTTGTGGGTTGAGAGGGCTGTAATAGTCCATTTGGGTGATATCGGAAGTGCACAGTTGGGAGTGGATGTTTGGTTGATATTTTGTGATTTCGGATAAATTTTGGGTTATGAGATGGATTGATTGATTGTTTTGAGGAACAACCAAAGATTATATCATTGTAATACTATGATGATTGTTGCCATTATAGATAAAATGTTCATATGATGAGTATTGATCATGGTGAGATTAATTGCAAGGATATGTTCTTGGATTTAAGAGATAATCACAATTTGTGACCTACGGGTTGAGGGTCTACTTGGGGATACATAGTAGTAATTTAGCACGTTGTTGTGTGCTTGGATAAATTGGAAGTGGTTTGGGTTAATTGGGTTATGAATGAAATTGATTAAGTATTCAATTTGTCGGTGGATTGTGTGAGTGATCGGATGGCCGGCTAGAGGGGGGTGAATAGCCCTTTTCGTTTGGATGGCGGTATTTTGCTCGTCTACAAAACGTTAGCGCAAGCGGAATATACAAATATAAATAAAGACAAGCAAAATAGAAACAAGCAATACAAACACCAAGATATAACGTGGTTCACGGCTACGCCGCTAATCCACGGTCCGATTCGTCCACGGTGAATCACTCCGCCAAAACCAATCACTATCGGTCTCTCCTTTGCACAAAGCTAGGTGGAGGTAACCTTTACAACCAAGATCACTCTTCTTACAAATAGAATGGAGTAAAAGCGAGTAAGAAGAGTTTAGAGCTTGTGGGGCACTAGGAAGATTGTTTGGAACTTAAGCATTAGCCTCTCAAAGGCTCACACCCTCTCTTTTTATAGAGAGGGCTAACTTCTTCCCGTTAGCGCCATCGATCCCGCCGCCCATGGCAGCGATCGGCTGCATCCTAGCGGCCTCCGAACACGTCGGATGCCGGCCGTTGTTGTCAGCGGAACTCTTGGCAGCGATCGGCTGTTGGACCTCACCGATCACTGCGACCCGTGTCGGCCTAATCGGCTACGAGCGGTTCTGTGGCCAAAACCCTATTGACGATCATGCGCCTTGGCGATCGGTGATAATCTTAGCGATCGGCTAGCGTATGGCGATCGGCCGCGCCACAAACCGATCGATCGTATACGGTCGAGCTACACTCGACTCGGAAGCGATCATTGCCATTCCATAGCGATCGGGTGTCGGGAAAACCCATCCGACACTTGGCCAAATGGCCAAGTTTCACCTAAGAGCTACCCTTCCCCGGGTTACAATAGCTCACTCTCATTTCTCGGAGTCCTTCGCCTTCGAAGTTCTCTTCGTTCTCGGCCACGTCCCTCGGCAGCATCAGGCGCACGGCTCTGCACTGCTCCTTCGCGTCTCTTGCCTCGAAGTCTACTTCCTCCGGCTTCACTCCAAGCTTCTCGTCCGGCGGTCCCTCGGATGCTCCAAGCGCGCGGCCGCAGCTATCCTTCACCGACTCAAGGCACGAGTCATGAGATGTGAAACTTCGCCACGGCTCCATGTGCAATTACTAAGTCTGCCGCGACTTCAACACACATATCACATCAACATATCAAACTAACTTAAACCCTTTGCCACACCATCAAAACCATATCACGGCAAGAGATTGCCCTAACAATCTCCCCCTTTTTGATGTGTGGCAATCCGTTTAAGTTAGGTAAAAACATTTGATATAAATTCTAAGGTAAGAAAAGCATGTAAAGATAAACATGATATAACAACATGCAATTACCCCTTAATCCATGAAATTATCTATGAAAATTTTCACCCCCTATCACATATTTACTCCCCCGAGCATATATGTCTCCCCCTACATGTATTTCTCCCCCTAATGTGATTAACTTAAACATACTTATTTCTCCCCCTTTGACACCATCAAAAAGATTAACACTAAGTTATAAGCTCATGGCATCAAGTATAATGGAGGAAAAAATATGTCAAGTTGATTTAAAAACTGTCGGAGGCATCAAGTATATTTCTACCACTTGTAGGAGGTTTACAAACTGAATTCGGCCTTCAATATTCTGATTTACTACCACGATCATTGCTATCGGTATGGCGGTCGCACAAAGCAATTTTTGATTTTACGGATGAAATTGAAAATGCATTAAATATTCCAGAAAATTGAAAAATCATGAAATTCGAGGAACATATTTCTCTTAAGTATATTTATCAAGGAAAAATAGTTTTCATGAAAAATCATTATATTTTACAAGATTTGCCAAAAATCCAAACACTTGAAAAAAACACTAGTTTTTGAGCATGTTAGTATCCATTTTAACACCTAGTTTTGCATTCAATTGTTTCAAAACATGAATACATGTATTTTAAGGTAAGAAATTGTTTTGAAAACATTAGAAATATCCAATCATGATCTTTGGGCAATATGTCTATTAATTAAACATAAGCCTTCCCCATGATTGGTCTATTATTGATATTTTGATACTTTAAATGACCATCTAAATGCCATAGGCATTAGTGGACATTTGTATCATCCTAACATCTCACCCATGCTAAGTTTGCAATCAAGTTAGCCTATAGTGAGTGTGAGATGCATCCTAGGGTATATACTTAACCAATATATTCATGCAATTCTATCAAGGTTAAGTATCAATCTAACAACCTACATGATCATAATGATATATATGATTTAATTTCACATTATGACCATGAAATACATGTTTTCATTAAATTATAACCATGCATTAGGCATTATATGATGATAATAAATAAGTTATCACCTAAAGCATGATTTAAACCTATTTCTCATGATGATGTGCCCAAAATCAAAATCATAAACCATGATTACACATATGCATAGAAATTACATTAATCATCATGATTTAAGCATTATTACCTTTTTATGGGCACGTTATCATAACCCAACACTATCTAAAAATGTTGTCCCGTCATCCTAAGTCAACCAAAATATGATATAGGTCAAGTTCATATGGTTGACTACCCTAGGGGTTTTCTAACCCTTAAGGATGGATTTTGGAACCCAAAATAGATTTTTACCTATGGGGTTCACTAGAAATTCCTTGGGGATCCATTTCTTAGCTATTACTTTGTTTTTGTCTTGTCCCCTAGCTATTAGGCATCTATAGGCCTTCTCATTTTTCTTCTCTTTATATCCTAGGCCTTTCTTGTTAAAACTTGCCCTTTGGCTCCCTATGATCATATTCAAGGTGTTGGAGCCAATTGTGAATTTTCCTAGGGCTTTGGTTAAATAATCTACCTTTTCCCTTAATGCCCTATTTTCCTCTATGCATGCATCACTAACATCTAAAGGCACATAATTATCATGTGAGCATGCATCATCATGGCAAGAAGAAGTATCATTATTATTTAAGCATGCATTTTCTAACTTATTTTCTAAGTCTTTAATTTGATTAAGCATGCTTTTATTTTTCTTCTTTGCTCTAAACAAATCCCTAGTTAAACTAGAAATCATAGAAACTATTTTACTAGGAGAGGCTTTCGTTACCATAGTTTCCATGTCCTCTTCTTCTTCTTCGGATGATGAGGAGGATGATGATGTGGAGGAGGCTCCCCCTTCACTTGAGCTCTCTCCTCTTGAGCTTGATCCTTCATTTTCGGAGGAGGAGGAGCAATCCAAGTCGTCAAAGGCCATCAAGGCCAAATTGGCGACAAAGGCATTCTCCTCATCCGATGATGAGGAGGAGGATGAGGAAGGATCATCCCATGTCTTGGCCTTGAATGCTTTGGCCTTCCCCTTTTCTTTTGTCTTCTTCTCCTCTTCCTTCTTTTTCTTGCTCCCCTTTTTCTTCTTCTTTTCTTCTTTCTTTTTCTTCTCTTCCTTGCTTTTGTTTAGGAGGGGACAATTGTCCCTTATGTGTCCCTCTCCTTGGCAATTGTAGCATATGACCTTCCCCCTTGGTCTTCTATTCCTATCATTAGATTTATCAAATCTAAAGTTCTTAAAAACACGCCTCACCTTCCTTACCATGTAGGCTTCCTCGGTGCTATCCATGGAGGAGGAGGAGGCTTCTTCATCGGAGGAGGAGGGGACTTCCATCTTCTTCGTCCCCTTGTTTGCCAACAATGCTACTCCTCTTGAGGGTTGAATTCTTGGCTCTTCTTGAATTCCTTCAAGCCTCGTTCGTGGAGTTCCATCGTTGAGAAGAACTCCTCCAAGGTACTCACTTCTAGGTTCTTGGACATGTAGAAGGAGTCCACCATGGAGCTCCACTTTGAGGACCGGGGAAAGGCATCTATAGCCTTCATGAGCATGTCCCGGTTCGATAGCTTCTCACCTACACTTGTTAGCCCAATTAAAATTTCCTTAAACCTAGAGTGTAGAGAGATTACCTTTTCCCCCTTTTCTAATTTAATGTTGGATAGTTGAGAGCGGAGGAGATCTCTCCTAGCTAGCTCGCCTCGGATGTGCCTTCATGGAGCTCAATTAGTTTCTCCCACATCTCCTTGGCGCTTAGGCATTCTCCTATTCGGTTGATTTCTTGTTGAGGAAGCACATTGTAGAGATGGTGCTTGGCTTTGGAGTTTGCAAGGTGCTCCTCTCTTTGCTTCTTGGTCCACCTAGATTTCTCTATTGGCTTCCCCTCTTCATCCCTAGGCAAAATGAAACCGGATTCCATTGTAATCATTATATCAAAATCCGTTTCGAAAAATACCTCCATTCGCTTCTTCCACCAAGCGAATTCTCCTTCAAACTTCGGAGGATGGATGTTGGAGCCGGCCATTTTGATGTAGGGCTTGTTGCGGCGGTTAGTCCGGTGACAAGCAACCTCGGCTCTGATACCACTTGTGAGTGATCGGATGGCCGGCTAGAGGGGGGTGAATAGCCCTTTTCGTTTGGATGGCGGTATTTTGCTCGTCTACAAAACGTTAGCGCAAGCGGAATATACAAATATAAATAAAGACAAGCAAAATAGAAACAAGCAATACAAACACCAAGATATAACGTGGTTCAGCTCAGCTAATCCACGATCGATTAAATCCCACGGTGAATCACTCCGCCAAAACCAATCACTATCGGTCTCTCCTTTGCACAAAGCTAGGTGGAGGTAACCTTTACAACCAAGATCACTCTTCTTACAAATAGAATGGAGTAAAAGCGAGTAAGAAGAGTTTAGAGCTTGTGGGGCACTAGGAAGATTGTTTGGAACTTAAGCATTAGCCTCTCAAAGGCTCACACCCTCTCTTTTTATAGAGAGGGCTAACTTCTTCCGTTAGCGCCATCGATCATTGCCGCCCATGGCGATCGCCAAATCCTGCGACCTCGAACACGTCGGATCGGCCGTTGTTGTCAGCGGAACTCTTAGCGATCGGCTGCTGGACCTCACCGACTTCGCGCCCATCGTCGGCCGATCGGCTGGCGCGGTTCTATGGCGAAAACCCTATTGACCATCCGCTGCGCCTTGATCGCTAATCTTGCTATCGATCGGCCCAGCGTATGCGATCATTCGCCCGCCAAACCGATCGATCGTATACCGGTCGAGCTACACTCGACTCGGAAGCGATCATTGCCATTCCATGCGATCGGTCGGTGTCGAAAAACCCATCCGACACTTGGCCAAATGGCCAAGTTTCACCTAAGAGCTACCCTTCCCCGGGTTACAATCACTCACTCTCATTTCTCGGAGTCCCTCGCCTTCGAAGTTCTCTTCGTTCTCGGCCACGTCCCTCGGCAGCATCAGGCGCACGGCTCTGCAATGCTCCTTCGCGTCTCTTGCCTCGAAGTCTACTTCCTCCAGCTTCACTCCAAGCTTCTCGTCCGGCGGTCCCTCGGATGCTCCAAGCGCACGGCTTCCGCAAAGCTATCCTTCACCGACTCAAGGCACGAGTCATGAGATGTGAAACTCGCCACGGCTCCATGTGCGAATTACTAAGTCCTGCACGACTTCAACGCACATATCACATCAACATATCAAACTAACTTAAACCCTTTGCCACACCATCAAAACCATATCACGGCAAGAGATTGCCCTAACAGATTGTATTTTTGTGCTTAACAATAGTTATGTTGTATGTAGGTTTTGGTCACGAGGCAGGTCCCCGATCATGACGATTTTATTCTTGTGGACATTTTTATTCAGGCGGGTATTTTGACTTATCTCCTAGATATAGTCATGTTGATATGATAGTTAGGATAGATTGCAATAATTTTCATGTTTATATGCCTAGTATGTTTTTTGTGCCTACTTGATGCATGCATTTGATCGGTTATGGTTATACTTTTCCTGTTTTACTCGGATCATGGATATGTACTTATTGGTTGTGCATATTATTTGGTTATGCATTTTAGTTGGATTTATATGCTTTAGTATCATGCACCATCTTGCATGATTGAATGATGGCTGGACGGGGTTCCTTTATAGTTAAGCCCGCAGCCAGTTACATGACCTGCACATGCTGCCACTCATGGGTTAGTGGTACATTAGGAGGGTGTGTGCAGTTGCTCTGTCAGGCTCCGCTGGTCCGCTCATGGGTAGCAATGAGGCAGCGTGGTAGCGGGCAGGGATCCCTCCTCTGGTCTATGACACCGAGAGATGAGAGCTTAGCTCCCCCACTCTGTTTGAAGCAGGAGGATAGGTGTACTCCGACAGCATCCTGTCCACTCGGTCACTCAGGAGCAGTGATGGCAGAGTGCACAGTTGTCATAGCCCTACCCACTCGGCTTCACCATCGCGTGTGAGGCGGCTGACTGGCATCAGGGGTGACAATGTCATTTGTACGACATTCATTTTGCATGGATAGCATTTGTATTGTGTTTGCTGCATTTTTATTGATGCCTTGGATGTTGCATATGATTGCCATGCATACATGATACATATTTATATATGGTGATGACTTTATTTCTTCTAGTAGGGCACATGCTCCTATATCAGGGTAGGAGATTCAGGTAAGTACAATCCTTTTATATTTCTTTCTTGCATACCCTATATATATGAGACTGTACTGACATGATTATTATTGTTAGCTATTTCTTACCTTGTATATCGACTATATCCGCTGAGTTCTTTGAACTTACCCCGTTGATTTATATCTATTTCAGGATGAAGCTGTCAGGAGGGTCCAGCTGCCAAACCCCCTCATCGCGAAAGTTTAATAATTATTCGTTTTATGGTTTTGGATATTTGGATTAGAAGATATGTTTAGGACTGAAGTTGAATTTGTGTACTCATGGATTTTTGGTGTCCTTATGGACCTTTATTCGGATTTTATTTCGATTGGTTTTGGTTGGGTATTCCTGCCCAAATGGCAGAAGGGGTAAGTCTAGTGATTGTAGACTGTTTACCATTTATTTTGATTGTTAGCCTGAGGCCTTATTACCTGCGTGTGTTGTTTGGATTCTGGTCGTATTGACCGATGTATAGTGGTCATGTAGGTCTTGTATATAAGTTTGGTATTGTCACCAGTACATGGCAGATGCTTCCAGATTTTCATCTGGAGGGGACTCCCCCGGGGCGTGACAAATTAAGTACTGAAAGAAACTCAACAACCCATGCATGAATAAATGAATAAAAATACCAGAAAAGAAACTACTGCTAGGAAACAAAACAAAAATAAACTTTGGGGTCTCCCCTCCAGACTTAAATGAAAATATACCTCTAATATGGTGGACGAGGTGGAAAGTCTGGGAGCCTCGGCATCTCTGAATCTTGGGAGAACCTTCCGCTAAGCCACTGATTCCACATGTACATGTGGTTGATTTGGGAGCTGATGGATGCAGCGGCTGCTCGGTGCTCCTTCTCCCTAGCCCACTGCGCCTGCTGGACGTGCATGTGCTGCCGCATCTCCTTGCGGTAGGCGGCCTCATCCTGGCGACGAACAACCTCCTCTTGAAAGTATATGCAGGCCTCGTCATAGAACTCCTTAGTCCACTGGAAATGCTCCCGGAATCCCTGGAACTCCGCATGCTGGTAGGCACTCTGCTCCTCCCATCGCTGCCTCTGCGTCTGCTGCTCAGTGTAAATATCATCGAGGCACGATCGAAACTCCGAGAAATCATAGGCCGACGTACCTGCATCCTGCTCAAAAGTATAAAAAGGTGGTGGTGCAGGTGTAGGCTCATGTCGGCGTGGACTAGGTGGGCTCCTATGCACATGTAGACTAGAGGGAGAGTGATACAAAGGTGGAGAAATGGGCGCCGATGTGGATGGTCCCTCATGTGAAGGGGACTCCACTATCAGGTCCAAGCGCCAGTTGGCGCGTATAGTGATGGTGGTACAATCCAGGTTGGGGAGCCTAAGGGCCATCAGATTTTTCCTTACAAAGCATAAGGAGTCTCCTTCTCTCACAATCATTTTCATGGCCATGCACACTCCTAGGTCGATCCTAGGGCTCCCCTCTATACTCACTAATGTTGTGTAATCGTACCCCATCCTATGGTAAATGTGGGTAAGTAGGCCTCCCACATTGATCTCTCCTCGTGCTTCTTTGCCCATCTTCACTAAGTGTCTGATGAAGTGGGACCCTACATCGATGTTACTCCTTTCTTGTAGCATATCCCATAGGTAAATCAGCTCGCTGGCTCTAACTACACCGTCACTCTCTCCACGACCAAATATGGTACTGGCCATGATGCAGTGGAGGTATCAAAAATATGGTGCGACGCTTTGGCCCTAGATAGGTCATAAGCGTGCTCCCCCATCAACTTAGTCCAAACTATCTGAGAGTTGTACCCCATAGGGGTTCTTCTCTCTCCCCCACTCGGCAAGCCAAAGCATGAGTTCCATTGGTGAAGGGTCCACTCATGCTCACTGTTAAAAAGCCTAAAAGTTATCCTACCCTCCTCGCTTTTTCTACCCATTAAAACTTCCACCTCTAAGGAACTCAAAAATTCTAAAACTATCCTAGGGTAGGTTAGGTGCCTTATTCCCATAATCTCTTCCCACCCCATTTTTACAAATAGGGTTTGCATATCACCCAACAACCCTAAAGATTCTAGCAAATCTTCATCTAAGTACCTAGTAGCAGTAAGTTTACGAGTAGAGAGCATATTATATCTATCTCTTTGTTCAGTATTGCAAAAAAGAAGAGTGGGTAGGGCGTTACCCTCCTCCGGAGCTTGAGGGGCATCGACTCTCCTTGTTCGTCGCTCCGAGGCACCGGATCGGGGTGCTACATGCTCGGTCCTCCTCATCCTTGCTTCTTTTGGCTTCCTTAGAGGTTAAAAAATGCTTCTAGATGGTGGGGAAGATGAAATCACACGGTTAGGGCAAGAACTTTCAAAGCACACGATGCAAATGGGGTGAAAACACACGACTCGCCCCTTTTAACCTCGCGCTCCATGACCGTGTGAAAACACACGGTTAGGCCGTGTTCGCCTTGGGTCGGTCAGGCACGACCGTGGGAAAACACATGGCCAGGCCGTGTGTCCCCATTTTTCGCCCATTTATGCACCACGGTCCGAATTTTCTCATACACTTCGCCGTGTAGGCTAATATGGATTTTATTTTTGCCTAACAAAGTTCTTTTCTAGTCCTAACTCTAAATGAGATAGATACCAAAACTAAAACCAAACAAATGCATGCAATGCAATCAAAAAGGGAAATCTAAAACTAAACTTGGGTTTCCTCCTAAGAAGTGCTTTGTTTAAGGTCGTTTATCTCGACCGCACTCTACTATCAACTCGGCTCTGGAGGTTTAGTGAACCTCCATTCATCCATCTCAGGATCTTCATATGGAGGTTCCGACTTAATTATGCTAAATGTGAAGCCGTCGAGGTAGGGAGCTCTGTGCTCCAAAAGGCTAAAGAGAATGATCTCCCCATCTATCTCCAGGGAGATCTGGTGTGCCTTCACATCTATGCACGCCCCTGCAGTCGCTAGAAAAAGGTCTTCCCATAATGATGGAATTCTGGGGATTTGGTCCTGTGTCCAGTATGATGAAGTCCGTGGGTATCACGGAATCCTCAATCATCACAGGCACGTGTACCGCATGCCAAGGGGCTTCTTGATCGTGTCGTCTGCTATCCGTATACCTATACTCGTTGGTTGTATATTACCCAATCCCATCTCCAGGTAAAATGCATAGGGCATCACATTCATTGATGACCTCAAGTCGCACAGCGCATTATCAAAGCTTTCTCCATAAATCGAGCAGGGAAGAACAAATTCACTAGGGTCCTCAAGCTGTAATGGAATCTTCTCTTCAAACTCAGCTTGGTCAGGTAGGGTGGTAATCATGGCTGCACACCCCTTGGCGAATTGGCTACTTTGCCCCACTCCTTCCTCTTTTCCTTGACTCACCGAAGAGCTCTTCACAGGTTGCAACACTGATTGGGCTATCTGGGCCACTTGCATCTCCAACATCCTGGTATGACTTCAAGTAGGGTGATCGTCGATAACGGGAATACCATGCAGAGTCATTAGACTTGCAGAGTTTACGCTCACCTAATAGCTCAAGAATGTGAATGGATGTTTTAAGCCACCCACGATTGTTGGCTTACTGTTGGATTAAGATGATTGGATCTTCTATCAGATCCTGTCGAAAGACGTTGGATTGAGTCAAGAGTTTAGAAATGACTCTGTACAAGTGTTTAAGAGTTGGAAATCGATAAGAAGATATTGCAAGTCAACTTATTAGAGTCAAAAGTCTCCGACTGTTGGATAAAAGGAGCAAGATTGGAGTCATAGGCCTTGAGCTATTTTTCGATTATAGAAGATCAATCGCAGATCATCAAGATGTTCTCGTGCACATCAATGAAATTAGAACAAAGACTCCGAAGGGATTATGTGCGTGCAGTGTAGATCACGAAGACACGCGAAGTCAGATTATCCGTTGGATCATTTCATCTGTTGCTATTGTAAGCAACCAGTATAGATTGAGGAGGTGTATTTTGAAGACTCAGTTGAAGACTATCGATGGTGTTCCGGGAGGATGATGCATCGTCTCGATAGCAGATATCAGCACAGAAGATTGGGTTATCTCATCAGCAGCGATCTACTACCTCAGGCGTTGTTAGAGTTCCGTGATACTTCCCTTCAAGAGAAGTGATTTACGCAGTAGTATCAGCAGAAGACATCATAGAAGACTCATGCAGACAACAACAATAGTTACCCCCCAGATGTGGATTGACTCAATATAGAGGAGAGAGTATACGACGATGGTCGTATCTATTCTGTATTCTACAGTTGCAGCCCGTAGCATTAAGTGATGGGATCAGATGATCTAGGAAAATCCTCGAGTCATTCGTCGCAGAAATGTGACCGCTTTGTCGCGGACTATTGGATCTGATCTTGTTCTCTTCGAAGAAAGGCCGAGACCTACGGGGAGCCGTTGGATCGGATCGGCAGATAATTGATTGTTTAGGGTATTACTTTAATTTACCCTCTGGGATAATATATTGAGAGATGCTTGTAGTTTACAAGTATCTTTGTCTAGAACATTCTTAGTTTAGATTAGAAGGGTCCTTTACATCGACTTGTGGGTCGGTGGTATCTCTACCGTCAGGTGAGATGGGGATTGTTGGTGCAGGGGCACCAGATGATTGAACTTGTGTTTTGATTATGGCAAAAGATGCAAAGTTAAGATTACATCATTATCTCACAAGCTTAATCGAGTGTGCAGAAAAGTGCTAAAGCTGGAGCTGAAGGCTAGCGACACCCGGAGGAAGTCGTGGTGGTTGGGCGACACTCGAGTGACTTCGGAGGGAGCCGAAAGAATCGAGTGGAAGGCCGGAAGCGAAAGCTATAAAGTAAGTATCGAGGTAAGCTCGTGTGTGTGAGTGTAAGTGAGGTCGTATCCTCGTTACGGGGATGGTCTTAAGCGTAGATCCAACCAAAGGCATCCCATGGATGGTTTAGGTCAAGATCGGACGGTCGACGACCATCGAAATTATATTTTTGTTAAGCTAACTTGTGATTTTAGCAAGCATCAGTCGACTGCCCACAAGAGCCACTCGACTGCCTGAAATCAGTCGACTACTGAGTGTTGTGACTCGACTGGCACTGCCATCAGTCGACTGATGGTCAAGGATCAACTTCGAGGAGTCAAGCCTTATCACCTCATTCCAAGGAGCTTTGTGCCTATTTGTGATTGGTTGAAGACCCATTCGATGAGGGGCTCAAAAGCTATAAAAGGAGGGCTTCTCTAAGGGTTTTTCATCAATTCAAAAAGCCTCCAAGTGCTTCCAATATGCTCCGACTCTCCGACATCCCTACGACGAAGCGTTACCGAGACGACGACTAGAGCTTCAACCTCCAACCCTTGAAGTTGTCGATAATGAAAGTTTTAATTGTATTTCATTTTACTTATCTCATAAAGCTTTCATTATAATGAGGAGACGGGGAGTGTCCCTCTACCTCGAGCTTTTGTGATTTCGTGTATCCGTTTAACTCCTACCTCCAACGAGGAGTTCTTTAGTATTTTGCCCTCCGTGCGTGGTCAAGGACCACTAGGGCCTTGGAGTAGTAGCCTTCGGCTACGAACCAAGTAAAAACCCTCGTGTCTATTGTCTCTTTTATATTGATTTTATCTTCTGCTGTGTCTACTCGTGTTTTAATGAACGAAGTCGAACGAAAGATTTTATATCGCTATTCACCCCTCCTCTAGCGATCCACTCGATCCAACAGGGATCAACAATTAAGAAGTCAAGGGATGCTTTAAACTCTGATAGATATATACGGATGGTCAAATTGTTGAGATGAAGGTATGATTATGTCTCTCAGATGTGCGTATAATCCGAGAGCATTCAGATATAGTTTCGGATGAACTCTTAGGCTTGCCGCATAGGCAAGTGGAGTAGGCGATCGAAATGATTGCAGAAATGGTTCTGATATCAAAGATCTCATACTGGGTGATAATTTGATTGGTATAAGTGTTACTAAACACTATGGGAATTGGAAGAATGTAAGTTGTGATTATAGGAGATGTTGGAGGGGATATTTATCTGTCCCAATATTTCTCCTTGAGAAGATCCGAAACTCTTTGTTGAAAGAGAGATGAACCTTTGAGATTATGCATCAATTATCGATGATGGAATGCAATAGTTGTTAAAAGTGAATTTCCTCCGTTGTGGATAGATGATCTGTTTAGATCGGCAAAGGACACCTGTGTATACTCTAGGGTTGATTTACGACTGGAGTATTGATATTGTAGTGACATGATGTCATACAATTATCATTGTCGTTGTGATAATTGATATATCATCAGTGAAGAGTAAAGAGTATGAAGGTGTGTAAAGATGACAATTCCATACTTGGTATGAATTTTATGAGTTTTGATTTTGTTGTTAGACTATTAAATAATTTAGTCATCCATGGATTTGAGAAATCGTGTATTCAGGACATGATTGGATCAGGTTGTGGTTGTTGGAGTTGCGTAACTTGGCCACTGTTGATGGTGGTAGTTGGAGTTGCGCACTCGACCACAGTAGATGGTGATTTCCTTGTATGTTTTGGTTATTACCATGGATATGATAGGATGCTTTTAAGCATTAGTATATCACTGACTTGTTTGATCAGGAAGGTGATGAAACTTACTTGGTTGAAAGCCTGTGAAGCTAGTTTTTAGGGCTCAATGGATGGTTGACTTTTGCATCAGTGTTAGTTAATCCTTCCAAAGAGGATGGAAGGATGTTGTATGCGGATGCATCATTTCAGGGATCGGAGCGATCCCGATGCAGTTAAATGAGGCGTATCATATGCTTACGATAGATAAGAAACTACGAGATAAGATGTTATACACATGAAGTGGTTTTAGCATATATGATCTTGTGTAGTAGTTGTATGGAGCAGAAATGCTCATGGAGTTTTAGCTAGCTACTGTGTAGCTACTATAGAGTTGCTGGAATGCAAACAGTTGTAAAAAGTGAGATTGGTCACTATAGTCTTCCATGCACTTACAGAGAGTGTGGTGGAGTGGATTTTGGATGGTAGATGGTCATCTTTTGTGAGAAGATAATTTTCCATCTCTAATATGAATATGTGTTCTGGACACACATCCACTTAAGAAAGGGTTACTACAAGAGGCACATTATTCAAGATTTACTATACATCCTGGTGGTACTCGGATGTACCGAGATTTGAAATGCTTATACTGGTGGAACGGTATGAAGAGAGATATAGCAGATTTTGCTGCTCGATGTTTAGTATGCCAATAGGTGAAGGCTGAATATCAGAAACTCACTGGATTGCTCCAGAAATATTTCGATTCCAGAATGGAAGTGGGAGCAAATCACGATGGATTTCATTACGGAATTACCTAGAACCCGTAAAGGACATGATGCGATTTGAGTGATCGTGGATCGATTAACCAAATCCGTCCATTTCCTTCCTATTCGTGGGACGGACTCATTGGATCATTTGGCGAAGTAGTACTATTGAGAGATTATCAGATTGCACGGAGTGCCTTTGGGTATTATATCTTATAGAGATCCACGATTTATCTCATGATTTTGGTGGAGTCTGCATCAGACTATGGGCACAGAGCTTCGGCACGGTACAACATTTCATCCGCAGACTGATGGATAGTCTAAGCGTATCATTCAAATGTTGGAGGATCTATTCAGATCCTGGGTCATGGATTTCAGAGGCAGTTGGGAGGACCACGTTCATTTAATGGAATTTGCCTATAACCACAGCTACCACTCTTCTATTCTGATGGCTCCATTCGAGGCCTTATACGGTAGACCCTGCAGATCTCTTGTGTTGTGGGAGAAAGTCGGGGAACGACAGCTATTGGGGCCACCGAGTATCCAACATGATGCAGAGTTGGTGCGCGTCATCAGATGATGGTTATTGGAGGTACAGGATTGACAGAAGAGTTACGCAAATCGGAGGTGAAGGCCTTTGAAATTCTCAATTAGGGATTAGGTATTTCACCTACGAAATGGGTGAAATGATTTGTGCTAAAAGGAAAGTTATCTCCACACAACATTGGTCCATTTGAGATATTGGAGCGGATTGGGGATGTAACTTACTGGTTGACTTTACCTTCGACACTTGCGGGTGTTCATAATGTATTTCATATTTATATGCTGAGGAAATACGTTCCGCGTTCAGATCATGTTCTGAAAGAGGTTCCTATTCTACCTCAGTCTAATGCGACTATGAGGTGATTTTGGTGCCAATTCTTGGTCGCAAGGCACGGAAATTGCAGAACAAAACCATCCGACTTGTAAAGGTTGGATAATAGCATCATACTTATAAGAAAGCTACGTGGGAACTGGAAGATGCTATCCGAGCTCGGTACCCTCATCTGTTCACTTGAGGCATGTAGTAGTTCAAGAAATCTCTTGAATTGGTTCTTATATTTAAGTACGAAATTTGGGGACTAAATTTTTATTAAATGGGGGAAAATGTAAGATACCGAGAAAAAAATAATAATAATTAGGTATATGGAGTAAATACCTAAGTAGCTATATGGGAGTTTAAATTGGTGGTTGGGTCAATCGGGACTAACTTGGACTTAACCTAGGTTAGCTTAACCACAGGTGAATAACTTGTATAAGTCTTAAACCTGACCCGGTATTTTCTTACCGGTCCCGCTTATCAATTATCAACGTCAAGTGTTAATTTCCGTTGGCTTTTCTTTCTCCTGAGCATTTCTCCACTGCATTCTTTAGTTCCCAACTGTGATTCCTCTTCTCGCGACCTTCTCTTCACCGTGCTCAACCCTCCGTCTCTCCCTTCTGCTCTTCCCTTCCTCGCGGCAGGCGGCGGCGGCGGCGGTTGGACCATCCTTGACGATCTCTGCATATGAGCGAGAACAGAGAGCGCGTGAGTGGCTGGAATCTTGGATCGGCGGCAGTTCGCTCAGGAGCTATCTTTCCCGATCGTTGCCAGAGCAAGTGGTCTGGAGCATGGATTTTCTCCGAGGAACAAGGGATAGGAGGAGATTTCCATCGGTGGAGTTGCTAGGGCGGGGAGTTTGCATCGGTAGCGATTCGACTGGAGGCCTTCACGGTTGTCACCGGAGCTAGGTAAGGGCCGACCTTCTCCTTGTCTAATTCCTACAGTGATCTTCCATGGTTGGTCGTGGGTCTGTTTTGGGCAGAGACTTGGGTCGGTGAACTGAGGATGGGAGGAAGGGGTGGCTGCTGAGGGATTTGAGGCAGGTAAGTGGGATCTAATTTCCTCTTGGCATATGTCAATTTCTGTGAATTTCGGTTGGTGATTTCTATCCTTTGATTAGTCTCCTGATCCAAGGCACAACCAAAGTTCGACTGTGTGATCGTTGTGGTGGAGAGTGCTACCATTCTAATTCACGGTGGTTCAAGAGGATGAGTCAGTGGATCTGCTGTGTGATCCCTTGCAGCCTATCTAGTCGAATTTTGGTAATACAATATTTTTTGTTCTTGTGGATCAATGATTTGAAGATTAGCAGGTCAAGAGAACATTAATTACGGTGTGGATTTTTTAGGTGATGAAGAGTTGTCATTTCCTACCTAAATTGGTTGTGCAGATTTGGCACATTGAGTTGGATCAAGAAGCTATCGTTGATTAGGTAAGCTTTGATATTGTTATGTTTTACTTTAGTTGGTGTTGAATTATAGGGATGAGATTAAATCACTAAAGGATTAGGTGTTAAATTCGGTATTAAATGAAGCCAACACTTAATTAAATTTGTATGCTATTGTACAAGACATTGATACAAGGAAGTATTCTCGCATGTGAATACAATCAGCACGAACTACATAATAGGTGGGTAATTTCCTACCCTGGTCAGATAGTCGTAGTTGCATTCAGATTTAGACATAGATATGATCATATTATATGTTCATATTATCTTGACCCTTTTCTTATTGTCCTTATGCTTGATACTTATCGTTGGCTATATATGCTCAAATGTTGATATCACATTTTCCTTTATCATGATTGAGAAGTTACAGATGTGATGTAAGTAAATCTATAGATGTTTAGTAGGGTGTAGATGTTAGAGTACGGATGATGACCTAATTTGTAAATTTGGTAAAAGGTCATCCGTGGGTAGGTAATGCCCTAAATGTAGGATTTATTCCAATATTCGTATGTTGCATACTTAATACCAACCAGGTGTTGTGTAATGGTCAGGTGAATTGTGAATAGTGTGTCGTTACGGACCGGTGGTCCTAGCTTGTTATGATCAGTTGAGTACGACTCTCTACAGAATAGAGAGTTCGTCGATCAGTTGAGTACGACTCTCTATAGGATAGAGAGTCCGTCGATCAGTTGAGTACGACTCTCTATAGGATAGAGAGTGCATCGATCGGTTGAGTACGACTCTCTACAGGATAGAGAGTGCATCGATCAATTGAGTATGACTCTCTGCAGGATAGAGAGTGCGTTGATCAGATTGGTATGACTCTCTGTAGAATAGAGAGTTTGTGGTGGATGTCTGTATGCGTGACTGTGCATTCATATCATTTGTATACATACTGACAACATAGTCTCCCTTGTGGTTGAGAGGGTCGTCAGCCATCTTGCCTCCACGGTTGCTCATAGGAGGAGTAACCGGTGTGGGGGCAGAGCATTGTGGTGCCGCACTCTACTACTATAGACGGTGGTAGTTAGATTTGCATGTCGTAGTCCTGCGTGTGTGACACTCGACCACTCTTGGGTAGTGACTGTCAGAGTGGTCAACAGCATGGACCCCTGTCGAGTAGCTTGCTCTTCACGCTTATATGCTACTCGATCATACTGCCCACTTAGCCACTCGAGAGTAGTGGTTGGTGTTGAGTTGAGACAGTTATCATGTCGAGCCACCGAAGTCACACTGGGGTCGTGGAAGCTTTAGGGTGAGCCGGCATGACCATGCATACTGCATTGTCGTGACTTATGGCATTTTTGCATATTGCCATATATATACATATATGCATGTATATGGATGTTTGTGATTAGTATATATATATATAGATGCATGTTGGTGCAATCGGCCCAGGTCACGATTGACCGGACTCGAGTTTGACTCGAGCGATGTTTTGATGTTTTGATGTTTGACATGGGATTTGATATTGATGTTTGACATTGATGTCTGATAATGTTTTGGGGATATTGTTGGTGCAATCGACCTAGGTCATGATTGACCGGGCTCGAGTTTGACTCGAGGAGGATTTTGATGGTTGACTAGAGTTGACCATGTCATAGAAAGTCCAAGTCTTGAGTACTTGACATGTAAAGTCCAAGCATGGGTCTTGGCATGGAAAGTCCAACATGGGTTGGCAAGGGAAAGTCCAAGCTTGAGTCTTGGCATTTGAGAAGTCCAAGGGTTTCTATATTGGCGGCGTAAAGTCTAAGTGGGAGTCTTGGTAGCATAAGTCCAATGGTTGGCGGCGTAAAGTCCAAGCGGAGTCTTAGCAGCGTAAGTCCAATATGCCTTGGCGGTGTAGACACCGTTAGCATGACATAGATGATGGAAGCACCTAAAGGCTAGTGCAATGGATGAACAAGTCATGGATGACTTGGAGGGATCCGAGAGGCGCGAGGCTAATGGAGGTGGCTAGAAGACTTAGATCTAGGCTACGGGTGGTCTAGCATATATGGGGGCACCATACTTGGGTTAAACCTCATGTTTGAGGTGTGCCAGTCGATTGGTGTCATGTGACAGTCGACTGGTGTGAGTCAACTAGAGTTTGACTGCGGGGAGTGCCCTAGCAGTCGACTGCCAACCTTTGCCAGTCGACTGAACTTGTGATCAGTCGACTAGTGCTCGAGAATTCGGGCACAAAATGGAGTCGAGACTCGACTGCGGGGTTAGCAGTCGAGTGAAGGCTCCATCAGTCAACTTATGGGTTTGATTAGTCGACTGATGATGGATTCGTTGGATTTTTTCAGCGTGGAAGTAGCCGTTGTCTCACAACAACAGTGGCATCAGTCAACTGATTGGTGATTTCCAACCCAGGCAGCAACTTTAAAGGGAGCTCGTGGAGGAGGAAATCATCAGCGTTTCTTGAGGGCTTTTGGGGCGATTTGTTGCTGCAAATCAGGGTCTCCAAGTGTAATTCAAGCAACAACAATGCAAGCAATCAAAAGAGCATTTGTAAAGTTTTTCTTTGCATAGATTGTTATTTTCTTTTTGTATTTGCTTGTTTTACCTTGTATTACTTTTATAATCTGTTGTAAGAGGTTTCTCCACCTCCGGATTGTTCCAAGAAGGAGTTATTATTATAGTGGTGTGTGATTGGCATCGCTAGGGCTTATTCGAGCCCGATCCGTGGAGTAGGAACCATTCGATTCCGAACTACGTTATATCGCTTGCGTATTTGTCTTGTGATTGTAATTGTCGTGTTTATTCTTGTTATTATTATTTCCGTTGTGCTAACACGACTTGTAGAGACAAACGCAATTGAATTCCATCGAGTATCGAAACGAGCTATTCACCCCGCCCCTCTAGCGGTCATTGTTTCCTCTATAATTGGTATCAGAGCCTGGGGCTCTTCTACGGACTAACCATTGGGAGCAAGGATGCTAGAGGGTGAAGATGGAGTTGGAAGAACAACTAGGATGGGATATCAACACGCCGGTCCCTTACGCACTATATGGACGTGAAAGCTTCAGTTCTTGGAAGAGAAGAATTGAAGATTTCATCATGATGAGAGACTTTGAGGAATGGTCTATCTTAATGGAAGGATTTGAATATCCAAGAGGACCAAAAGGTGGCTTCCTCAAAAAGAAGAGATGGAGTGAGGAGCAACTCCAACAATTCGAGAAAAACAAGAAGGTAATCAAATTTATTTTTGATTTAATTCCTAATGACTTCTTGTGTAGCCTAGGTGATTGCATGGATGCCAAGGAGCTTTGGAAAGAATTGGCCAAGCTCCATGAAGACCCATCACCGGCTCAAGAAGAGGAGGTCGAAGATGAATCCTCATCCTCACAAGCGAGTGAGGATTCGGAAGTTGATAGGGAGTCAACCTCCGAATCGGTGGAAGAAGCCTCCATTTCAAAGATTGAGGGGGAGGAGAGACCATCCACACTGGAGCAACCTCAAGAGGAGCCATCCACCTCCGGGAGAGATGAAGAATCCACTCCGACCACCACAAATACCCTAAGTAACTCACGAAATTTAGGTTTAAACAAAAATCATATAATTTTCTTTGAGTGTAGGGAATCCGAGCACTATAAGAGCAAGTGCCCAAAGAGAGTAAGGAAAGCTCCTCCGGCACCTAAAAGTCAAGAAAAGTCAAAGGATGCCGGTGTCCCCACCAAGAAGAGCAAGAAGCACGTGGTGTGCTTCAAATGCCGACAACCAGGACATTATAGGAGCCAATGTCCTAGGAAAAAAGAAGGAGCATCACAAGTAGGGGGAGCTAAGACTAACCCTAAGGTATATTTCAATAATGCACCTTCTTTAGTTAATAGCCAAAAGCATGCTAGAAATTTCAATTCACTTGCTATTACTCATGAAAAGCATGCTAGGAACAATAAATATTTCTGTTTATGAGCTAAGAATGTCCACTTTTCAAATAGGGAGAAATTTGGGACTAATGTCCTTAAAAATAATTTATCTAAAGACAAATCTAGGTCAAATAATTCTAGACTAATTCTACCTAGGGAGACAATTAGAAAGATACAAGAGCACCTAGGTTTTAACCCCAAATGGACTAGGCATATGCCTAGGAAGAACCATGCCCAAGGATTAAATAAAAATTCTAAAATTGGGCAATTAGAGGTTGAAAATCAAGCCTTGAGGTCAAGGCTTGAGAAACTTGAAAAAACCCTTAAGATTATGCAAAATCAAATAAAAGGGTCAAATGGTCAAAGTCAAGGGTCTAGGTCCAAGAGTCAAGGCCTAGGGCATAGGAGACAAGGGTCAACCAAGGGCAAGAAAAATTTGGGTCACAAACCTAAGCCTAAGGTGGCTTATCATAGTGTTCCATTTGATTATGAAATACAAACTAGATCTAGGAAGACCAAGGTTACTAGGGAAGTCATCCCTAAGGGTAACCAAGGTGTGTGCCTAGTGGCTAGGGTTTCTAAGAAACCTAGGGTGGCCACTAAGAAGGTTACAAGGGGAGTTACCCCTAGAGTTAACCTAGGCAAGACCCAAATGACCAAGGCTAACAAGCCTAGAAGGGTCATTAGGAAGGTATCTAGGGAGGTCATCCCTAAGGAATACCTAGTAAACCCTAGGAGCTCAAATAGGTTTTGGGTTCCTAAGAGCGTGATCAATTCACGCTAGATGGGTTTGGGTGTGCCAACTTTAAATGGATGGGTAGTTAACCTAACCATGGTAAAGGTGACACTTTAGGTCATTTTCAAGGTTATGGTTACCTTGGGAATGTGTTGTGATCTTATATCCTAAAAGATTTTAGGATGTACCAATACATCTTTGAGATTATGAAAAATCAATTAAATTGGCACAATTTAGGTTTAGAAGTTATAGTGTGTCATTTTTGGTTTTTGGCACACTTGGAAGAAAATTGATATTATGGAAAAATATACTTAATTATATCAAATGACAATTAATATTAAAATATAGGATTATTATACCTATACATTTTATATGTCATGCTTTGTTTGCCATATAACATGTCATGACATCATATCTAGTTTTAATCATTTAATATGTCATGATCATGCTTAGGATTAAGATTAAAATGTCATGTATGCTTAGATTTAATTATATGTCATGACATCATGATCATTGGTCATGCTTAATTATGTTATCATTTATGTCATGGTCATTCATGCATTTAATTTGATTAAAATTGATTCAAGGATAATGGCATGACTTGAAGTCTCATTTATAAGGGAATCAAGTAGAGTTGTCTTAGAGAATGCATGAAACCCTAGATTAAGAGAACAAAACCCACATCTCGCATCACATTGACTTTTGTGTGTTTTATACACCCTAGATATATGTGAGATGCTAGGATATGAGTTGAGTGTTGGTGCAATTGGCCCAGGTCATGATTGACCAGGACTCGAGCTTGACTCGAGAGATGTTTTGATGTTCGACAAAAACATATGACAATGTGATTGTCATGGGAAAGTCCAAGTCTTGGGTACTTGGCATGGAAAGTCCAAGTGGGACACTTGGCATTTGGAAAAGTCCAAGTATGGGTCTTGGCAATGGAAAGTCCAAGTGGGACACTTGGCATTTGGAAAGTCCAAGTCTTGAGTACTTGGAATGAAAAGTCTAAGCGGAGTCTTGGCATAGAAATTCCAACATGGGGTGGCAAGGGAAAGTCCAAGCTTGAGTCTTGGCATTTGGGAAGTCCAAGGGTTTCTATATTGGCGGCGTAAAGTCTAAGTGGGAGTCTTGGTAGCATAATTCCAATGGTTGGCGGCGTAAAGTCCAAGCGGAGTCTTGGCAGCGTAAGTCCAATATGCCTTGGCGGTGTAGACACCGTTAGCATGACATAGCTGATGGAAGCACCTGAAGGCTAGTGCAATGGATGAACAAGTCATGGATGACTTGGAGGGATCCGAGAGGCATGAGGCTGACGGAGGTGGCTAGAAGGCTTAGGTCTAGGCTAAGGGTGGTCTAGCAAGTATGGAGGCACCATACTTGGGTTAAAACCTCATGTTTGAAGTGTGCCAGTCGACTGGTGTCATGTGGCAGTCGACTGGCATGAATCAACTAGGGTTTGACTGTAAGAATTGGACTAGCAGTCGACTGCCAGAGGAGGGGAGTTGACTAATTGGCCAAGCAATTGATTGATCTTGTGATCAGTCGACTGGTGCTCGGTTTTTCGGGAACAGAATGGAGTCTAACTCGACTTCTGGAGTTAGAAGTCGAGTGGAGGCTCAAACATTCGACTGATGGTCATTATCAGTCGACTGATGATGGATTCGTTGGATTTTTCCAGTTTGGATCTAGTCGTTGTCTCACAACAACAATGGCATCAGTCGACTGATGGTCTCGAGTAGTCGACTGATCGGCGATGTCCAACACAGGTTGAAGCTTTAAATAGAGCTCGTGAAGGAGGAAAACGCAATGGTTTCTTGAGGGCTTTTGGGGCGATTTGTTGCTATAAATCAGGATCTCCAAGTGCAAGTCAAGCTACCAAGCATTCAAGCAATCAAAAGCAAAGTGTTGTAAAGTTCTCTTGTTTTTGTATTTACATTGTATTTGCTTGTTTGTTTTTCGTATTACTATTGTAATCAATTGTACGAGGTTTCTCCACCTCCGACTTGTGTCAAGAAGGAGTTATTGCATAGTGGTGTGTGATTGGCATCGCTAGAGCTCTTTAGAGCTCGACCCGTGGAGTAGGAACCATTCAGTTCCGAACCACATTAAATACTTGTGTATTTGTGATTGTCTTATTTCATTATTGCATTATTATTAGTATTCCGCTGTGCGCTAATGAAATTTGTAGAGACAAACACAATCGAAATCCATCACGAAATGAATACAAGCTATTCGCCCCCCCCCCCCCTCTAGCGTTCGAACGATCTCCTACATTGAGTTCAAGGTGCATAGTTTTTGCATCTAGATGAATTAAAACTCATCTTATCGTAAAGGTGGATCATTGGGAAAGCTTGTGTACAAGTCATGTACATTAAGCCCAAGGAATATGATCCAATATAGGTTTTCAAAATCATTTTAAAATACTTTTAGAAAACCTTGGTGAAGTCTATTTTTTGATAGCAATCACCATTGATGAAGTTGATACAAAGTGAGCTAAAACACTGAAGTTTTTCTTCACTTTTGAATTTTGTATCAATTTTGATATTTTATAGGTAAAATATTTTTCTATAATTTTTCACCCATTGTACTGGTCATAAGTATTATACGTATGAATTTTCATAATTTTTCGATATATGTATAATTATTTATGAATTTTTCAAAATCCATTTCTGATAATTGAAATTCAAAACTTTCAGTTAACCCTTGGATATGGACCTCGTACTTCTGAAGAACTTTCAGAAGTACTTCTGAAATCATCGTTAGGTTCCGCAAGGTCAATACGTCATCGACCTCGTCCCCGACCATGAGTAGGGGTAATTTTATTAAGTCAATACTTTTCCTAACCACTAAAGACAATACTTTTCCTATAACTCAGAGATATCCTTCAGCTTGCCTAGTCCCAAAACACGAGAACTCCCAAAAATCCAAGGAAAAGAAAATCCTCGAAACATAAAACCCACAAACCAAAACCGCAAACTAATAAAATTGTCACTTCCTGGGGACATATCCGTCATCCAAATGACAAAGGAGCCCCTTAGTGATAATATTCCGAAATACATGGACCAAATCTGGTAAAAACCTCAAAATAATAATAGAATTACAAGTATTTTATTAACTGCATGCATGCACGATTAAACATAATCAATTAAAGTAAAATAGTTTTATGACACCAAATCAAATTGCGACTTAATCCAAAAGGCATAAACAAAATGTGATACCGATAAAGTAAATAAAGCGGCATTCCGACGATGCAGGGAAACAAGCACGGCAAGGAACTCTCTGAGCGACACAAAGGTAGGTCAACAGGACACGTCCTCCATCAGTTAACCTAGAGGATAAGTGAGGAGGGGTTGAGTACAACCACTCTGTGGATGTATAGACAATAGTGCATAATCATAATGCACATAATGGAAGTCACAGGGAACAAGCTAGAGTAACCCAACCCCCAGAGTACCAATATCAGTATGCAACTAATCTGGTCAGCAGTATAATAGATATACCTGCAACATACACAACCACTGCAATCTACATGCAATGCACATCCAGATATCACAACAATGCCTCGTGGCTCTCTCACACAAAGGGAACTGTCTATGAGCTACCGCGAACGTAACTCATGGGTCGACAATCAATATACTAAGCACTGTCTACGCGCAACTACATGCTACCACGAATGAGACTCGTGGGTAGACAGGCAGTAGAAAGACTCAATGTCTGCGGGCAACGACATGCTACCACGAATAGGTATCGTGGGCAGATAGCGTATATAGATATCTAATTATTGACTGCATGCAACAGCATACTACCACTAATGGGTCACGTGGGCAGTCGATTATCCTAGGTTGTTAAGCTTAGGGTTATCCAATACATTCAGCATAGAATGACTATCAACGTCGACAAAGATCATCGATCTATAATTAAACCCATTGAGGCGGTCAAGCGAGGGCTTCAACACCTCTAATACGAAATGTTTACCAAAGTCGGTAAAGATCATCGACTTATAAATAAATACGTCGAGATGGTTTAGTCTAGGGTTCCAACCCTTCTAACATGAACGGTTATCAAGGTCGATAAAAATCATATGTCCGCTAATAATCACGTCGAGACGATTAATCATAGGGTTTCGTCCCAGCTAACAAGAAATGTCTATCAAGGCCAATAAGGACAACAAATCTACTAACAAGCCCGTCAAGAGGGTTAAGCCTAAATTATACCATCCTACTAGTTCAATCATTCATGCCCCAACCTACTACCACGAACATATCTCGTGGGTACTTAAGACGTAAAGTAGCTATCTAGCTACAGACGTCATACGAATATCACTAACTCCGAACGAATAACATGAAAGTATAACTTTACGGTAGGTCATCTTAACCATGATTGGGAGGCATGATTGATCACAAATATGCAAAGCAACCATAGAGAGACTCTACTGCAGACTCTCTCTCAACCAAGAATGGGAGATATAGTAAGGATCAATCGCATCCTAACCATACGAACTCTACTAGTCCGATCACCATATCACTGAAATAGTAAATAGATAAACATATATCATTAAGCACATCTGGGTTATTACGCCTAGGGTTCCAACACCTAAGGTTCTACTAATGTTGTTTCGTTCATGAGATCCGCTCCTACAGAATAACCTCATCTAAGTTATTCTATCCCTACTAATCTTAATCATGGTATCCACCACAAAAACACATAACCATATAAACACATAACACGCTATCTAATTAAATGACAGTATAGTCATACTAATAGCAATCAATGGTTGAAATTAATTAGGGTATAACTAAAGGGTCATGCCAGAACAAACTCAAGGCAATACTAAATAAAACATCAGATGTCTATATATACCTTAAACTACGTAAGAAATGTAATCATGTCATCATGCATTAGGATCTAGAGAGTCAAAGAACCTATATGTATACCTTCTACGAATTTATCCATCTTAGTCATATTATTCAACTAGTCTAATCCTAATACTAGTCCAATCCTAATACTAGTCCAAAAAGTAAGAGGTAAACATCTACCAATAATATCTAATCATTTATATCACAATGATAACTTGCTACGTATAGCAGTAATAGCAATTAATAACCATATGCTAACGATAAACCAGCAACCTAAAAATATAACAGTCTAACATATATAAGGTTAAAACAATACTAGACAAAACATGATACCACCTAAGTAAACCGCATAACCAATATAACCAATACAAATATGCACTAAATCTAGAAAATTTTCTAGAATTTATTCACCTGTTAGCCGTCTGGGGATGTCCTGTCGCCGCCAAATCCCCAAATTGACCTCGTCAATAATACCTCAAATTTCTGAAACATAAAAATCATTGGAAATCCGTACAACTCCGAAAATATCCCAGTTAACCTGCCAAACGTGGTAAACTCCGAAAACCCAAAGACCCTAAGGAACTCGGAACCTATGCTCTGGTACCAAATAAATTGTCACGCCCCGGGGGAGTCCCCGCCAGATGAAAATCCGACAGCATCTCCCCTGTACGGGTGACAATACCAATCTTGCATACAAGGCCTACATGGCCACTATATATCGGTCAACACGACCGAAACATACCACAACACAATATATATAATATGCGGCCTCAGGCCATCAACCAAAATAAATAAAAGGTCTAAAACATCGAGACCTACCCCTTCTTCCATCTGAGCAGAAATGCACAACCAAAACATATCGAATACAAGTCCGAATAAAAGTCTAAAACACCAGTCCTACACATGTCCTCTAATCAATGTCAATGAACCATAACCATAAGACCCAAAGTAAGACCAATTCGACGAGGGGGATTGGCAGCTGGACTCTCCTGGAAGTTTCAACATGAAATAAATGTAAAGCAACGGGGTAAGTTCAACGAACTCAGCGGATATCAAGTCGACATGCATAGTAAGCTACATCTAACAATAATAGTCATGTCAGTACAGTCTCCTGATCAATAATAGCAAATATGTAAGGAAAAGCTGCGGAAAGACTGTACATACCTGAATCTCCTATCCTGACATAGGAGTATGAGCCATACTAATAGAAATAAGGTAGTCAGACCAAATACAAAATGTATCCTGTATGCATGTCAATCATATGCAACATCCAAGGCAGCAATCAAAATACAGCAAACACAATACAAATGTTATCCATGCAAAATGCATGCGATGCAAATGACATGGTCACCCCTGACGCCAGTCAGCCGCCTCACACGCGATGGTGAAGCCGAGTGGGTAGGGCTATGACAACTGTGCACTCTGCCATCACTGCTCCTGAGTGGCCGAGTGGACAGGATGCTATCGGAGTACACCTATCTTCCTGCCCCAAATAGAGTGGGGGAGTAAAGCTCTCATCTCCCGGTGTCGTAGACCGGAGGAGGGATCCCTGCCTGCTACCACGCTGCCTCATCGCTACCCATGAGCGGACCAGCGGAGCCTGACAGAGCAACTGCACACACCCTCCTGATGTACCACTAACCCATGAGTGACAGCGTGTGCAGACCATGTAACTGGCTGCGGGCTCAACTATAAAGGAACCCCATCCAGCCAGCATGCAATCATGCAAGATGGTGCATGATACTAAAGTATGTAATACCAACTAAAATACATATCCGAATAATATGTACAACCAATAGGTACATATCAATGATCCAAGAAAAATAGGAAAGGTATAACTATAAAATGATCAAATGCATGTATCAAGTAGGCACAATAATATGCAAGGCAGATAAACATGAAAATTTTTGCAAGCTATAACTAACTAGCATATCAACATGACTATATCAAAAAGATAAGTAAGAATACCCACCTGCTATAATGCTCGAAACAACGCAATCGTCATGCCCGTAGACCTGCCTCGTGATCGAAACCTGCATACAACATAACTATTGTTAAGCACTAAAATACGATCCAGTGTCAAATCGAATTCTAAGCCGATTTCGGACATAAACCAATTAACCCAAATGCTTAATAAAATCTCGGTCAACTAGATTGATCTAGTTATCCCATTAACCTAATCAATCCTCCATATTAATCCCTATCAATCATTCACCACTCATGCACAGTCTTTACCGCCGTCACAACCGTTCATAGCCCCTTCATAACCTACTGTTACACCAAATTAGGGATCTAACTCCCTAATTGACATCCCCATTGCAAAAATTCATTTTTATCCACTTCATCAAAGCCCATTTACAACCCTTCACAGTCCTCGCCTACACCCTCCATTCAACACAGCCGACTCCACCCAATCCAATTAAAATAAATTGATTAACACCTGAAAATCATACTATAAATGCTGCTTACCTGCCTTAGAAGTCTCTCGGCAGCCCGCTTCCTCCTATCCTCTGCTCACCGACTCAATTGCCATTCACGATCTCTGCCCAACAAGAACACACGCTCAACCACAAAAATTTACAGCTAAGTATAGTTTTCTTCCAAGGAGAGATTCCGCTTACCTAGCTCTCGGACAA
Source organism: Wurfbainia villosa (assembly GCA_025175895.1). NCBI lineage: Eukaryota > Viridiplantae > Streptophyta > Magnoliopsida > Zingiberales > Zingiberaceae > Wurfbainia > Wurfbainia villosa. Next base: position 5,909,379 of record CM045992.1, read on the forward strand.
TCGGGCAGAGACACTCCCAATCAAGCAGCAATGAAATCACTGTCGATCGGACCTCCAACCACTCTAAGAAGCAACGAAACTGAGCTTTCCTGATGCAGCAACATGTCAGTCGATCTAGGGCTCACGGAACAAGGTGTGGTAGCCTGAGCAGAGGGAAGGAGATCCGACGATCTCGACTGTTGGCAGAGACAGATGGCCTGCTGGCTCGGCCATTGGCGACGATGGGGTGACAGTGCAAGCCCGAGGTGGAGATCCCCGACGAAGCGATGACTGAGATCGAAATCATAGACTGCTGAACTTGGCAGTGTCGCGTGCGCTGGCGACGGACTGCGGCGGCACAGGGAAGAAGGCGACGGTGAGGATTTGGGATCAGGAGGAGATGAGAAGGAAAGGAGTCGGCCAAAACCTGCGGCGGCTCATGTAACGGCTGCGTCGACCGAGCTCGACCGCTGAAAGAAGAGGCACTGGATTCAGGTGAAGGTTGGTCGTGGATGGGGCGGCGAGCGCACAGAGAAATCAGCATAAGCAACACACGGGGAAGAAGCCGGCGTCGACGGGAAGAAAAATGAGAAAATAAGGATCGGGAGAAAAATAGGATATTAAGGAACCCTAACTTAGGTTTCCCTTATATATTATATGTTAATGAAACTTATTAACCTCTCATTAATCAATATTCCAAACCGGCTTTAATAAAACCTATTAAATCTTTCTGCAACCAATTATTATATAAATTTCATTTAATTCCAGAAAAATTCCTAAAATTCTCCAAAAATCCCGAAATAATTCCCGGGATTATTTTTCTTAATTCTTTGACCATTAAATTTAGTATTTTAAATTTTTCATATTTAACATGGCTAGAGTGCGTCTAAGAAGTATAATTCCCCCGAATCTGAAAAGCAGGGTAGACTTTGCCCATCCGAGACAATTCATTACCCCTCAGTCCGGCTAGAGTGCATCGAAGAAGCATAATTCCTCTAAATCTGAGAAGAGAGGTGGACTCTACCCATCTAAAGCAATTCGTAAGCCCTCGACCCTGCTGGAGTGTGTCAAAGAAGTATAATTCCCATGGACCTAAGAAGCAGGGTGGACTCTGCCCATTCAAGGCAATTTGTAAGCCCTTGACCCAGCTAGAGTGCATCAAAGAATTATAATTCCCCTAGACTTGAGAAGTATGGTGGACTTTGCCCATTTGAGATGGTTCGTAAGCCCTCAAGAGTGCATTGAAGAAGTATAATTCGTTCGGACTTAAGAAGCGGGATGGATTATGTCCATCTGAGGCAATCCATAAATCCTCAACCCTACTAGAGTGCATTGAAGAAATATAATTCCCCGGGACTTAAGAAGTGGCATGGACTATGTTCATCCGATCCAGTTTGCAAGCCCTCCACCTGACTAGAGTGCGTTGAAGAAGTATAATTCCCCTGAACCTGAGAAACGGGGTGGACTCTGTCCATTCGAAGTAGTTTGTAAGTCGTCAATCCGAATGGAGTGCATTAAAGAGTATAATTCCCCTGGACTTGAGAAGCAGGGTAGACTTTGCTCATCCAAGACAGTTCATAAGTCCTTGCCCTAGATGGAGTGCATTGAAAAAGTATAATTCTCTCAGACCTGATAAGCGGAAGTGGACTCTGCCCTTCCGAGGCAATTTATAAGCCCTCGGCCCAACTGGAGTGTGTCAAAGAGGTATAATTCCTCTGGACTTGAGCAGCGGAGTGGACTCTACCCATATGAGGTCATTCATGAGCTCTCGACCTAGCTAGAGTGCACCAAAGAATTATAATTCCTTTGGACCTGAGAAGCGGAGCTGACTCTGCCCATCCGAGGCAATTCATAAGCCCTCGACCTAGATGGAGTGCTTCAAAGAAATATAATTCTCCTGAACTTGAGAAGTGGGGTGAACTCTACCCTTTTGAGGCAATTCTAGGCTCTCGCCCTAGCTAGAATACATCGAAGAAGAATAATTTTTTTAGACTTGAGAAGCGGGGTGGGCTCTGTCCATTCAAGGTCGTTCATAAACCCTCATCCCAGTTGGAGTGTGCCGAAGAAGTATAATTCCCTTGGAATTGAGAAGCAGAGTGGATATTTCCATCCAAGGTAATTCGTAAGTCATTGATCCGGTTAGAGTGCGTCAAAGAAGTATAATTCACCTTATTGAGAAGCGAGGTTGACTCTACCAATCTGAGGCAATTCATAAGTCCTCATCCCAGCTGGAGTGCGTCGAAGAAGTATAATTCTCTTGGACCTGAGAAGCGGGATGGACTCTGTCCATCCAAGGTAGTTCGCAAGCCCTCGACCCTGCTGAAGTGCGTCGAATAGGTATCTGTGGTAATTCGTAAGCCCTCTGCCCGAATGGAGTGCGTCGAAGAAGTATAATTCCTTCGGACCTAATAATCAAGGTAGACTCTACCCATCCGAGGTAATTTGTAAGCCCTCGTCCCGATTGGAGTGCGTCGAAAGTATAATTCCCCCATACCTGAGAAGTTAGGTAGACTCTGTCCATCCAAGGCAATTCGTAAGCCCTTAGCCTGATTAGAGTATGTCGAAGAAGTATAATTCCCCCGAACCTAAAAAGCGGAGTGGACTCTGCCCATCCAAAGTAATTTATAAGCTCTCGGTCCGACTGGAGTGCATTAAAGAAGTATAATTCCCTTGGACTTGGGAAGCAGGGTGGACTCTGTCCATTCGAGGTAATTTGTAAGCTCTCGACCCAGCTAGAGTGTGTTGAAGAAATATAATTCCTCCGGACATGAGAAGCATGGTGGACGATACTCATCTAAGACAGTTCATAAACCCTCTAACATCTACACCCTACTAAACATCTGTATATCTACTTACATCACATATGTAACTCCTTAATCATGATAAAGGAAAATGCGATATCAACATTTGAGCATATATAGCCAACGACAAGTATCAAACATAAGGATAATAAGAGTAGGGTCAAGATAATATGAACATATAATATGATCATATCTATGTCTAAATCTGAATGCAACTATGACTACCTGACTAGGGTAGAAAATTACCCACCTATTATGTAGTTCGTGCTGATTGTATTCACATCCGAGAATACTGCCTTGTATCAATGTCCTGTATAATAGCATACAAATTTAATTAAGTGTTGGCTTCATCTAATACCAAATTTAACACCTAATCCTTTAGTGATTTAATCTCATCCCTATAATTCATCACCAACCAAAGCAAAACATAACCATATCAAAACTTACCTAATCAACCATAGCTTCTTGATCTAACTCAATGTACCAAATCTGCACAACCAATTTAGGTAGGAAATGACAACTCTTCATCACCTGAAAAATCCACACCGTAATTAATGTTCTCTTGACCTGCTAATCTTCAAATCCTTGATCCACAGGAACAAAAACTATTGTATTGCCAGAATCCGACTAGATAGGTTGCAAGGGATCATACAACAGATCCACCGACTCATCCTCTTGAACCACCGTGAATTAGAATGGTAGCACTCTCCACCATAACGATCACACAGTCGAACTTTGGCTGTGCTCTGGATCAGGAGACTAATCAAAGGATAGAAATCACCAACCGAAATTCACAGAAATTGACATATGCCAAGAGAAAATTAGATCCCACTTACCTGCCCTAAATCCCTCGGCAGCCACCCCTTCCTCCTATCCTCAGTTCACCGGCCCAAGTCTCTGCCCAAAACAGACCCACAACCAACCATGGAAGATCACTGCAGAAATTAGACAAGGAGAAGGTTAGCCCTTACCTAGCTCCGGCGACAATCGTGAAGGCCTCCAATCGAACCGTTGCTGATGCAAACTCCCCACCCTAGCAACTCCACCGATGGAAATCTCCTCCTATCCCCTGTTCCTCGGAGAAAATCCATGCTCTAGACAACTTGCTCCGACGACGATCGGGAAAGACAGCTCCTGATCGAACTGCCGCCGATCTAAGCTTCCAGCCATTCACGCGCTCTCTGCTCTCGCTCGTCTGCAGAGATCATCAAGGATGGTCTAGCCGCCGCCACCTCTTGCCACGAGGAAGGGAAGAGAAAGAGCGAAAGATGGAGGGTTGAGTGCGGCGAAGAGAAGGTCACGAGAAGAGGAATTGTGGCTGGGAACTAAAGAATGCGGTGGAGAAATGCTCAGGAGAAAGAAAAGCCAATGGAAATTAACGCTTGGCGTTAATAATTGAGAAGCGGGTCGGGTAAGAAAATACCGGGTCAGGTTTAAGACTTATACAAGTCATTCACCTGTGGTTAAGCTAACCTAGGTTAAGTCCAAGTTAGCCCCGATTGACCCAACCACCAATTTAAACCCCCATATAGCTACTTAGGTATTTACTCCATATACCTAATTATTATTATTATTTTTTCTCGGTATCTTACATTTTCCCCCACTTAATAAAAATTTGGTCCCCAAATTTCGTACTTAAATGTAAGAACCAATTCAAGAGATTTCTTGAACTACTACATGCCTCAAGTGAACAGATGAGGGTACCGAGCTCGGATAGTATCTTCCAGCTCCCATATAGCTTTCTTACCAGTATGATGTTGTTATCCAACCTATATAAGTCGGATGGTTTTGTTCCGCAATTGCCGCACCTTGCGACCAAGAGTTCGCACCGAAATCTCCTCATAGGTCGCATTAGACTGAGGTAGAATAGGAACCTCTTTCAGAACATGATTTGAATGCGAAACATATTTCCTCAGCATATAAACATGAAATATGTAATGAACACCCGCAAGTGTCGGAGGTAAAGCCAACCGGTAAGTTTCACCCCCAATCCGCTCCAATATCTCAAATGGACCAATGTAGTGTGGAGATAACTTTCCTTTTAGCACAAATCATTTCACCCCTTTCGTAGGTGAAATACGCAGAAATATCTAATCCCCAATTGAGAATTTCAAAGGCCTTCGCCTCCGGTCTGCGTAACTCTTATGTCAATCCTGTACCTCTAATAACCATCATCTGATGACGCGCACCAACTCTGCATCATATTGGATACTCGGTGGCCCCAATAGCTATCATTCCCCAACTTCCTCCCACAACACAGGAGATTTGTAGGGTCTACCGTATAAGGCCTCGAATGGAGCCATCAGAATAGAAGAGTGGTAGTTGTGGTTATAGGCAGATTCCACTAAATGAACGTGGTCCTCCCAACTGCCTTTGAAATCCATGACCCAGGATATGAATAGATCCTCCAACATTTGAATGATACGCTCAGACTGTCCATCAGTCCACGGATGAAATGTTGTACTGAGCCGAAGCTCTGTGCCCATAGTCTGATGCAGACTCCACCAAAATCACGAGGTAAATCGCGGATCTCTATAAGATATAATACCCAAAGGCACTCCGTGCAATCTGATAATCTCTCAACAGTACAACTTTGCCAAATGATCCAATGAGTCCGTCCCACGAATAGGAAGGAAATGGATGGATTTGGTTAATCGATCCACGATTACCCAAATTGCATCATGTACTTTATGGGTTCTAGGTAATCCTGTAACAAAATCCATCGTGATTTTCTCCCACTTCCATTCCGAAATTGGAATTTTTATGGAGCAATCCAGTGAGTTTCTGATATTCAACCTTCACCTATTGACATACTAAACATCGAGCAGCAAAATCTGCTATATCTCTCTTCATACCGTTCCACCAGTATAAGCATTTCAAATCTCGGTACATCCGAGTACCACCAGGATGTATAGCAAATCTTGAATAATGTGCCTCCTATAGCAGCCCTTTCTTAAGTGGATGCGTGTCCAGAACACATATCCATATTAGAGATGAGATATTATCTTCTCACAAAAGAAGACCATCTACTGTCCAAAATCCACTCCGTAAGTGCATGGAAGACTATAGTGACCAATCTCACTTGTTACAACTGTTCGCGTTCCAACAACTCTATAGTAGCTACACAGTAGCTAGCTAAAACTCCATGAGCATTTCTGCTCCATACAACTACTACACAAGATCATATCTGCTAAAACCACTTCACGTGTATAACAGCTTATCTCGTAGTTTCTTATCTATCGTAAGCATATGATACGCCTCATTTAACTGCATCGGGATCGCTTCGATCCCTGAAACGATGCATCCACGTACAACATCCTTCCATCCTCTTTGGAAGGATTAACTAACACTAATGCAAAAGTCAACCATCCACTGAGCCCTGAAAACTAGCTTCACAGGCTTTCGACCAAGTAAGTTTCATCACCTTCCTGATCAAACAAGTCAGTGATATACTAACGCTTAAAAGCATCCTATCATATCCACGGTAATAACCAAAACATACAAGGAAATCACCATCTACTGTGGTCGAGTGTGCAACTCCAACTACCACCATCAATAGTGGCCAAGTTACGTAACTCCAACAACCACAACCTGATCCAATCGTGTCCCGAATACACGATTTCTCAAATCCGTGGATGACTAAATCATTTAATAGTCTAACAACAAAATCAAAACTCATAAAATTCATACTATCACGCCCTGAAAGGGGGTACTTGTCTGACAAAAATCGGACAACACCTCCCTTGTACTGCGGATAATTGAAACCTGAATACAAGGCCCACATGACCCACTATACTTCGGCCAAAATGGCCGGAACATAAAACACACCATACAAAGAATATATGGGCCTCAGGCCAACAACCAAGGTAATTAAGAAGCCTATGACCTCTAGACTTACCCCTTCTGCATCTGAGCAGGAATACACAACCAAAACAAATCGAATAAAAGTCCATAAGGACATATCAAGTACCACCAAAACATCCACTAGTATAAAATACTACAAGTTGTTTAAAACATAGAGTGCAAATGATAAAAATACGGAAAACCAAAATCGAACTATCGGAGTCGTCAGATCAGGGGACTGACAACTGGACCCTTCGGAAGGCTTCATCCTGAAATAAAAATAGATATCAACGGGGTGAGTAAAACTCAGCGGGTATCAAGTAGACATGCATAGTAAGATATATCTAGCAATAATAATCATGTCAGTATAGTCTCCTGATCAATAATATAAAATGCAAGGAAGAAATGCGGAGAGACTATACTTACCTGAATCTCCTATCCTGACATAGGAGTGTAAGCCATACTAGCAAAAGTAAGGTCGTCAGACCAAATACATGATGAATCCTGTATGCATGTCAATCATATGCAACATCCAAGGCAGCAATCAAAATGCAGCAAACACAAACAAATGCAATCCATGCAATATGCATGCGATGCAAATGACATGGTCACCCCTGATGCCAGTCAGCCGCCTCACACGCGATGGTGAGACCGAGTGGGTAGGGCTATGACAACTGTGCACTCTGCCATCACTGCTCCTGAGTGATCGAGTGGACAGGATGTTGTCGGAGTACACCTATCCTCCTACCCCAAAAAGAGTGGGGGAGCAAAACTCTCATCTCTCGGTGTCATAGATTAGAGGAGGGATCCCTGCCCGCTACCACACTGCATCACACTATCCATGAGTGGACCAGCGGAGCCTAACAGAGCTACTGCGCACACCCTCCTGATGTAGCACTAACCCATGAGTGACTGTGTGTGCAGATCATGTAACTGGCAGCGGGCTCAACTACAAAGGAACAACTGTCCCCCCAGCATGCAATCATGCAAGATGGTGCATGACACTAAAGCATGTAACACCAACCAATATACGTCTCCAAATAATATGTACACAAACAAATGAGTACATATCCATGACCCAGATATACATGGAAAGTATATCTAAAAGCTAGTCAAGTGTATGTCACAACTCCTAAAATAAGTACACATGGCAAGTCTCAAGATAATATAGACTAAGATGCGTAACAGATAACATCGAAAGACAACAATGCATGCAACAAGTATGGAACAGTGACATACAAGGGCAGATAAGACATAAAAATTACTGCGAACTATAGCCAACTACACATATCAACATGACATTATCTAAAAGATAAGTCAAAATACCCACCTTCTATGAAGAATGCCAACTGCCTCTATGCTCGTGGACCTGTCTCGTGACCGAAACCTGCATAAAACATAATTACCATCAAATCCAAACACACAACAATGTGCTAAATTACTACGATATGGTTTCTATATTCACATCCTTTTATCGAATCCATTCACAGCTCACTTAACCTACCAATTACGATCGTACAACCAACATCAAACCCAATCACAACCATCCCCATTGCAGCAAGGAAATTTAACAACATCCTAAATCAATCCTTCATTTTTCTCAAGCCTAATTCAAAACTCTACAATAATATACAGAGCATCTCACCGATCTGCGGTTGGTCTTCTATAATCAAAACATAGCTCAAGGCCTATGACTCTGATCTTGCTTCTTTTATCCAACAGTCAGAGACTTCTGACTCTAATAAGTTGACTTGCAATATCTGCTTATTGATTTCTAACTCTTAAACACTTGTACGGAGTCATTTCTAAACTCTTGACTCAATCCAACGTCTTCCGACAGGATCTGATAGAAGATCCAATCATCTTAATCTAACAGTAAGCCAACAATCGTGGGTGGTTTAAAACATCCATTCACATTCTTGAGCTATTAGATGGGTGTAAACTCTGCAAGTCTAATGACTCTGCATGGTATTCCCGTTATCGACGATCACCCTACTTGAAGCTCAAGAATTCCCTACAATATGTCACTGAAAGTGACGCGGGGAAATACTCTCTTTCAACATCACTAAACCATGATCAAGTGATATATTATTCTCCAAAGATTATTTTTTGCATTTACCACCAAATACTGGCTTGATCCCGATAATGGTATGCGAATAACTCTACTTTCTCTGTATAATACGAGTTAAGTACTCAAAAGTACCTTCAAAGTTATACAACCCAGTACGAACAACTCAGGGATCAAAATCCCTATGAAACACCTTATACTAACCCTCTGCTTGCTGTAGCAATAAAAGTATACACACCTAGTCCATTATCCCATGGGTAATGATTTGACTAGCACCGTTAGTGAAAATCCTTAAGACTGTAGTCTTTGATTTCCACAAGATATGTGACGACTTGACCTCTGCTTTCCGACTCGGTATCAATCGGCTCTCAAAGGAAATTCACCTTTTGACACAGGTTCAAGACTCACAGACTCAACAAGTCATTTCCGTGGTCAACTCAAACCACGATTACGAATAATAACCAACATACTACAGGTTATTCCCTATTATACACACTAAATGCATAGTCAACAAAATTGGGAGTTTAAACACTAAAGGTAACTCCGGTTGGTCGCCTCGATGGACGACCCCTACTACGAGTCTGCACAGGTATCATAACTCTAATTGTATACACCTATTGATCAAGTTTAGATAAATATCTAACTAAAGTATAAGTTATCAGGAATTCTTACTTCGTGCTGCCCGGAGCTTATGCCGTTGTCAATCCCATCTCACAAAAACCAAATCTGGAAAAATAAACCGACTCCCGAGAATCCAAGACTCAAAAATAAAATCATTGTATGACATCGCAGAACCTAGGGCTCTGATACCAATAATGTTGTCATGCCCCGAGAGTATGCCGTGCCGAAAAGCAAATGGACGACATCTCCACTGTATGTGACAACATATCTTGTTAATACAAGGCCCGTAGGCCCACAACCACAACAAAATAAGCAAATATATATCAAACACAGCGGAAACATAAAAAACCACATACCCATAACCACACATATACAATACAAATCCGAAACCATATAGATGTACACCACCTGACAAGTCCACAATACTAAACCGTACATAAAACATCGAACATAAATGGAAGTACACAAATAAAAACAAAGTCCACAACATAAAAACAAAGTCCACGGGAGGCTCGGAAAAATGGAGATGGGATGGACCGCTAGCGAAGCTCCAAGCCATCATGAAGACTTCTACCTGTTATCTGGGCGACAGAAAAACCCAAGGTCCGTGGTGGTGAGTAAAACTCAGCATGTAATAGGAAAAATATGTCTATATCAAATATCACATGTAATTCAACAGAAAAATCTACAGGTACATCAGGTAACACTATCATGATAACATATCCATGTATATACCTTCTAACCAAATGGTCAATGTAAAATACAGACATACCTGAAAGTCTGCTACGCTACACCTATCCAACCTGAGCACATATCCACAATATATGTATATAATAGGAAGTCTGCTCTAAAGCATACAACGTCATAAATACGGTCAAAGAATGCAATAGACTAATCAACAAATATACAGGTATCCGACACAACCATATAAGTGATGCGGGTAGCATGTATGAAGAAGATGTACAACCAAATGCAACAAGCATAGTACAATCAAATGCAACATCACAATAAGCATATATATATAGACTGCATCGTAGAGAAAACGGTGACCGCTAGAGGGGAGGTGAATAGCTCGTTTCGATACTCGATCGAATTCAATTGCGTTTGTCTCTATAAGTCGTGTTAGCACAGCAAAAATAATAATAACAATAATAAACATGACAATTACAATCACAAGACAAATACGCAAGCGATATAACATGGTTCGGAACCGAATGGTTCCTACTCCACGGATCGGGCTCGAATGAGCCCTAGCGATGCCAATCACACACCACTATAATAATAACTCCTTCTCGGAACAATTTGGAGGTGGAGAAACCTCTTACAATAGATTACAAAAGTAATACAAGGTAAAACAAGCAAATACAAAAAGAATACAACAATATATGTAAAGAAAAACTTTACAAATGCTCTTTTGATTGCTTGCTTTGTGGTTGCTTGAATTGCACTTGGAGATCCTGATTTGCAGCAACAAATCGCCCCAAAAGCCCTCAAGAAACGCTGATGATTTCCTCCTTCACAAGCTCCCTTTAAAGCTACTACCTGGGCTGGAAATTGTCAATCAGTCAACTGCTCAGGACCATCAGTCGATTGATGCCACTATTGTCGTGAGACAACGGCTAGATCCACGCTGGAAAAATCCAACATATCCATCATCAGTCGACTGATTAAACCCATAAGTCGACTGATGGAGCCTTCACTCGACTGCTAACCCCGCAGTCGAGTCTCGACTCCATTTTGTGCCCAAATTCTTGAGCACCAGTCGACTTATCACAAGATCAGTCGACTGCTCGGCCAATCAATCGACTGCTAAAGGCTGGCAGTCGACTGCTAGGGCACTCCCCGCAGTAAAATCCTAGTTGACTCACACCAGTCGACTGTCACATGGCACTAGTCGACTGGCACACCTCAAACATGAGGTTTAACCCAAGTATGGTGCCCCTATACTTGCTAGACCACCCATAGCCTCTAAGCCTTCTAGCCACCTCCGTCCGTCTCGTGCCTCTCGGATCCCTCTGAGTCATCCATGACTTGTTCATCCATTGCGCTAGCCTTCAGGTGCTTCCATCGACTATGTCATGCTAACGGTGTCTACACCGCCAAGGCACATTGGACTTACGCCGCCAATGTAGGGAGGGGAAACTTCGCTTCCCACTTCAACTCGGTCGCATGTTCATGGTGATCCCTTCTACGTCCTCGGATAAAAAAAATTTATCCTTGACAAGAGGGATTACCCAAGCTACCGTTTCATCATCATGCTATTCGATTAGAGTGGTCACTTGAACAAACTTGTTGTTCAAGCAACCAACCTCTATTCTACGATTAGCTGCGGAATAGACGATGTACGGATCGTCGGTTTTTGCGTTTGTATTCGGGGTCCAAGTTAATTTAGCCACAAAATAGAATATACAACAGGTATATAATTGAAAAATAATTATAAACATAACACAAAAGAATATAAAATAACATTTATACCTCTCGATCTTCTATTGTATGTCCTTCCTCCTTTTGGACGTCGTGTGGGTGACGATCTTCCAAAAGTCGAAGCCTCCTAGATCACCAATCTTCCTTCCTTGCTCGCTCCAAACAAGAGGAAGTATAAGAAACAAAACTCTCCTCTATCTAGGACCAACCAACAAGCTTCCAACTTGAAGCTTGTTGTCGGCCTAAAGAGGAGGAAAGGTGGGTGCCGACCAAGAGCTCCAAGGAATCACCCTAACCCTTGTTTCCACCGGCCAAGGAGAAGAGGATGAAGAGGTTTGGATGCCGGCAATGGAGAGGAAAGGAGTATGATGGGCGCGGTCCAACTCTTGGAGAAGAGAAAGGAAACCAAACCTTCACCTTGTAGCCACCCAAAACCCTAACCCTTCTCTTGAGTTGCTGCCGGCCCTAAGGAGATGGAAGACTTGTTTCCGCCCACCCCTTCAACCCAAACCCTAGCTCTCCTAGGTTTCTTGCCGCCCAAGCTAACGGAGGCAAAACCCTAATATCCCTTCCATGTGTTGCCGCCCAAGCCATAAGCCTCCTTTTATAGAGTTAGGCCTAAGCTTTATTTTAATCTCCACCATCGGTTCTAGGGATTTAATCTCAACCGTCGGATCTAGAGATTTAATCTCAACCGTCGGATCTAGAGATTTAATCTCTACCGTTGGATCTAGAGTTTTATTTTCCATCATTGGATCTAGACTCCATGAGGTTTTAATAGGCTACAATAGGGACCATGAGAAGGAGTTGGATCTTGGCCACCCAATGGATCAAGCCCACATAAAGTTCGATCCATTAATGATTATCCATTCCACTAGAGGATTATCATTGATCTACCTCACTAACCCCCATAAATTAATATGGGCTCCATATATTATTTGTACATTTTTCTCCCCGTGTTTAAGATCTCGAATGTCTGTCAATTAATTAATTTACTGACAATTAATTAATCAACATCTAACTCCATGAGTAGTACCACTCAACCTTATCATCATGTCGGACCAAGTCCACCTGCAGGGTTTACATGATGAACCTTATGAGCTCCTCAAGGGGACATCATCATCCTAATATATAGGACACGGTTTCCTCCTATAATCAACGGCACACCATATAAATAATATCATTTCCCAACTTATCGAGCCTATCGATTTACTCTATAAATCTCGCCCATTGATAAATCAAAGAAATGAATACTAAGTATATGTGTCCGTTATCATATCAGGATTAAGAGCATGTACAACATAATATCTGAGGTCCGATTCGATTATGTAGTCAGCAATAAATCGAATCACCTCTAAGTCGGTCATGCTCAATACATACAAAGTGCACTAGTGTAATTCTTGTCGGGGATCGATCGACCGGCTAGAGGGGGGTGAATAGCCCTTTGTCGTTGGATGGTGGAATTTTCTCGTCTACACAATTGTTAGCGCAAGCGGAATACTAATAAAGACAAGCAAATAAACAAAGAAGAATACAAACAATGCTAACACCAAAATATAACGTGGTTCACGGCTACGCCGCTAATCCACGGTCCCCGATTCATCCTCGGTGAATCACTCCGCAAACAAATCACTATTGGTCTCTCCTTTGCACTAAGCTAGGTGGAGGTAACCCTTACAACTTAAAGACACTCCTTTTACAATAGATGTGAAAGAAAACTAAGAGAAGGAGTTTGAATCTTGTAGAGCACTTGGATGGTCACTTAGAGCATATAAGCATTAGTCATCCAAAAGCCCACACCCTCTCTCTTTATAGAGAGGGTTGATTTCTTCCCGTTGGCTGCCACAAGTCAACTGCTGCCCTTGACAGTCGACTGCCGCCCCTTCAACGGCCTCCGACCACGTCGGATCCCGACCGTTGTAGTCCAACGGAACACTTGGTAGTCGACTAATGAATCCCATCACGATCGCTTGCCCGTAGTCGACCGCCTGACTACGAAGCGGCTGCGTCTTGCGATATCCTCCTCATTCCATAGCCATCATTCGGATACCAGTCGAACATATTCGACTCAGAGCAGTCGACTGTCATTTCATGGTAGTCGACTGATGTCGGGAAAACTCATCCGACACTTAGCCATTCGGCCAAGTTCACCTAATGAGCTACTTACAATTCACTCATTCTCTCATTCTCTCATCTCACTCGAAGTCCCTCGCCGAAGCTCTCTTCGTTCGCAGCCACGTCCCTCGGCAGCATCAGGCGCATGGCTCTGCAATGCTCCTTCGCATCTCTTGCCTTCAAAGTCTGCTTCCTTGGCTTCGCTTCAAGTCATCTCGTTCGGCGGTCCCTCGGCAGCATCAAGCGCACGACTCTGCAATGCTCCTTCTCCGACTCAAGAACGAGGTTCTGAGTGGTGAACCTGCCTAGGCTCCATGTGCGAATTACTAAGTCCTGCAAGACTCCAACGCACATATCAAATCATAATAACAACCTAACTTAAACCCTTTGCCACACACATCAAAACCTTATCATGGCAAGAGATTGCCCTAACAATCTCCCCCTTTTTGATGTGTGGCAATCCGTTTAAGTTAGGTAAAAATATTTGATAAAATATTAAGGAAGGAAAGCATGTAAGTAAACATGATTAACAACTCTCCCCCTTAATACATGAAACTCCCCCTAAATATATTTCCCCTTAGTTAAACATACACATTTCTCCCCCTTTGACACCATCAAAAATATTTAAACAATGTTTATACAAGCATGGCATCAAGTCTAAAGGTAAACAAAAGCCAAAACATGCATTAAAATCGGATACAAAAGGTTATTGGGCATATTATCAGGTGAGCAGTCGACTGCTATCAGTATGGCAGTCGACTGGCACAATAAATTCCGAAATTTTGATTTTCTGGATGAATTTTAGAAATGCATTATAAATTCTAGAAAATTCAAAAAATAGTGAAATTTGGGGAACACATTTCTTTTAAGTATATCTATCAATGAAAAATATTTTTCCATGAAAAATCATTGTATTTTCACGTATTTGCCAAAAATCCAAAAGATTTAAAAACCACTAGGTTTTTTATCATGTTAGTATCCATTTTAACACCTAGTCTTGCTTTGAATTGTATCGAAACATGAATACACAAATTTTAAAGTAAGAAATTGTTTTGAAAACATATGAAATATCCAACCATGATCTTTGGGCAATATGTCTATGAATTAAACATAAGCCTTCCCCATGATTAGTCTATTATTGCTATTTTGATACCTTAAATGACCATCTAAATGTCATAGGCACTAATGGACATTTGTATCATCCTAACATCTCACTCATGCTAAGTTTTCAATCAAGGTAGCCTATGGTGAGTGTGAGATGTATCCTAAAGGTATTTGTATATACTTAACCATTATTTTCATGCAATTCTATCAAGGTTAAGTATCATCCTATCATTCCACATGATCATAAAGATGTATATGAATTAATTTCACATTATGATCATGAAACAAATGTATTCATCAAATTGTGATCATGCATTAGGTATTATATCATGATAATAAAGCAAATATCACCTAAAGCATGATTTATCTATTTTTAGGTGCATTATCATCACCTAACACTATTTCAAAAATATTGTCCCGCCATCCTAAGTCAACCAAAAATATGATATAGGTAAAGTCCATATGGTTGACTATCCTAGGGTTTTCCTAACCCTTTAGGATGGATTTTGGAACCCAATATAAATTCTTGCTTATGAGGTTCACTAAAAATTCCTTAGGGATCCATTTCCTAGCAATTACCTTCTTTTTATCTTGACCCCTAGCTATTAAACATTTATAGGCCTTTTCATTTTTCTTTTCTTTATATCCTAGGCCTTTCTTGTTGAAGCTTGCCCTTTGGCTCCCAATTATCATGTTAAGGGTATTGGAGCCTATAGTAAATTTTTCTAGAACTTTGGTCAAATAGTCTACCTTTTCCCTTAGAGCCCTATTTTCTTCTATGCATGCATCATCAACATTGAAAGGCATATATTCATGTGAGCATGCATCATTTAAGCTAGAAGAAATATTATCATTATCATTTAAGCATGCTTTTTCTAATTTTGTTCTAAATCCTTAATTTGCTCAAGCATGCATTTATTCCTTTTCTTTGCCCTAAATAAATCCTTAGTGAGGCTAGAAATCATGGACATTATTTGCTTAGGGGGTAGATTCGTTACCTCACTTACCAAATCCTCTTCCGATGATGAGGATGTAGAGGAGGCTCCCCCTTCACTTGAGCTCTCCTCACTTGAGCTTGCTTCATTTTCGGAGGAGGAGCAATCTAAGTCATCAAAAGCCATCAATGTTAAGTTGGTGACAAAAGCATTCTCCTCTTCCGATGATGATGAAGATGATGAGGAGGAAGGATCATCCCATGTCTTTGCTTTGAATGCCTTGGCCTTCCCTTTTTCTTTGGCCTTCTTTTCTTCTTCCTTTTTCTTCTTGCTCCCCTTCTTCTTCTTTTCTTCCTTCTTTCTCTTCTCCTCCTTGCTTTTGTTCAAGAGGGGACAATTGTCCCTTATATGTCCCTCCCCTTGGCAATTATAACAAATAATCTTCCCCCTTGGTCTTCTTCTCCTATCATTAGAATTATTAAATCTAAAACCTTTTAATGCACGCCTTACCCTCCTTACCATATAGGCTTCTTCCGTGCTATCCATGGAGGAAGAGGAAGATGCTTCATCGGAGGAGGAGGGGATCTCTATCTTCTTCTTCCCCTTGTTTGCCATCAAGGCTACTCCTCTTAAAGGTTGAAACTTTGGCTCTTCTTGTATTCTTTCAAGCCTCGTTTCGTGGAGCTCCATTATTGAGAAGAACTCCTCCAAGGTACTCACTTCTAAGTTCTTGGAGATGTAAAACGAGTCCACCATAGAGCTCCATCTTGAGGATCGGGGAAAGACATCTATGGCCTTCATTACCATATCCCGGTTGGAGAGCTTTTCACCTACACTTGTCAAGCCGGTTAAAATTTCCTTAAATCTAGAGTGTAGGGATTTTACCTTCTCTCCCTTTTCGAGTTTGATGTTGGATAATTGGGAGTGAAGGACATCTCCCCTTGCTAGTTTCGCCTCGGATGTGCCTTCATGAATTTCTATTAGTTTCTCCCACATTTCCTTGGCGTTAGCACACTCCCCTATTCTATTTACTTCTTGTTGGGGGAGTACATTGTAGAGGTGGTGCTTGGCTTTTGAATTTGCCAAATATTCTTCTCTTTGCCTCTTGCTCCACCTTGTTTTCTCCAATAGCTCCCCTTCTTCATTCCTAGGCAATTCGAAACCATTTTTCATAATCAAAAGAATTTCGAAATCGGTTTCAAAAAATACCTCCATTCTCTTTTTCCACCAAGAGAATTCCCCCTCGAACTTTGGCGGATGAATATTAGAGCCAGCCATTCTTGAATGTGCTTGTTGTGGCGGTTAGTCCTCGACAAGCTTTCCTTGGCTCTGATACCACTTGTAGGGGATCGATCGACCGGCTAGAGGGGGGTGAATAGCCCTTTGTCGTTGAATGGTAGAATTTTCTCGTCTACACAATTGTTAGCGCAAGCGGAATACTAATAAAGACAAGCAAATAAACAAAGAAGAATACAAACAATGCTAACACCGAAATATAACGTGGTTCACGGCTACGCCGCTAATCCTCGATTCGTCCTCGGTGAATCACTCTGCAAACAAATCACTATCGGTCTCTCCTTTGCACTAAGCTAGGTGGAGGTAACCCTTACAACTTAAAGACACTCCTTCTTTTACAATAGATGTGAAAGAAAACTAAGAGAAGGAGTTTGAATCTTGTAGAGCACTTGGATGGTCACTTAGAGCATAAGCATTAGCCATCCAAAAGCCCACACCCTCTCTCTTTATAGAGAGGGCTGATTTCTTCCCGTTGGCCGCCACCAGTCGACTACTGCCCTTGGCAGTCGACTACCGCCACTTCAATGACCTCCGACCACGTCGGATCCCGACCGTTGTAGTCCAACGGAACACTTGGCGATCGGCGATGAATCTCGGCCGATCATTGCTCCGTAATCGGCCCTAATCGGCTCTGGCGGTTCTGTGCCCGCGATATCCTCTGGCAGTCGACTGCCATTCCATAGCAGTCGACTGTTGGGCATAAACCCATCAGTCGGATACCAGTCGAACCTATTCGACTTAGAGCAGTCGACTGCCATTTCATGGCAGCCGACTGATGTCGGGAAAACTCATCCGACACTTAGCCATTCAGCCAAGTTCACCTAATGAGCTACTTACAATTCACTCATTCTCTCATCTCACTCGAAGTCCCTCACTGAAGCTCTCTTCGTTCGCAGCCACGTCCCTCGGCAGCATCAAGCGCACGGCTCTGCAATGCTCCTTCGCATCTCTTGCCTTCGAAGTCTGCTTCCTTGGCTTCGCTGCAAGTCATCTCGTTCGACGGTCCCTCGGTAGCATCAAGCGCACGACTCTGCAATGCTCCTTCTTCGACTCAAGCACGAGGTTCTGAGTGGTGAACCCGCCTAGGCTCCATGTGCGAATTACTAAGTCCTGCAAGACTCCAACGCACATATCAAATCATAATAACAACCTAACTTAAACCCTTTGCCACACACATCAAAACCTTATCATGGCAAGAGATTGGCCTAACAATTCTATGGTCAAGACAAACCAATACCAAATCACACTACAGCCATACCAATGGTTTGTCCAAATCCATCTCGGTTGTGAGCCTTTACTTATACTTTACAAGGAACTGATAACATGATCTCTCGTGTGACACTACACACCATGTTATCTACAATGTAATGTATCAAACAATATGCATAACCATAAATATGCAAACAATGATCATGTGATTCTTATTTCAAAATAAAGATGTTCATACAAAAGATAGACTTTTCAGTATACATCCCAACAACCAAGACTCTGCTTGGACTTTACACCGTCAACCATTGGACTTATGCTGCCAAGACTCTTGCTTGGACTTTACGCCACCAATATTAAACCCCTTGGACTTCTCAAATGCCAAGACTCAAGCTTGGACTTTCCCTTGCCAACCCATGTTGGACTTTCTATGCCAAGACCCATGCTTGGACTTTACATGCCAAGTACTCAAGACTTGGACTTTCCATGACATTGTCAACTCCAGTCAACCATCAAAATCCCCCTCGAGTCCGGTCAATCATGACCCGGATCGATTGGACCAACAATCTCCTCAAAACATTATCAGACATTAATGTCAAACATCAATGTCAAATCCCATGTCAAACATCAAAATATCGCTCGAGTCAAATTCGAGTCCGGTCAATTGTGACCTGGGCTGATTGCACCAACAATCTCCCCCTTTTTGATGTTTGACAAAAACACATACCTTTGAGTTAGAACACTAACTCAAATTCCCTTACCAATTATCCCAAATTGGTAATTTCACTTTCTCCCCAATTCTCCGAATTGACAATTGATAACATCAATTGATAACACTCTCTATAACATTCTCCCCCAAAACATTTTCCCCCTTTTTGATTAACATCAAAAAGGTTCTCTCCAAGGAGGTCAATGTCTCATGTCCCAATGAGATCTTACAATCTCCCCCTTTGTCCAAAAATACCTAGGATGTCTACCATCTTCCTAGTGATAAGTCTCATATCATTCAAGAGAGGCAATCCTATACATTCTCTCAATTTCCAAATTGGGTATCTCCTAATTCCATTTTTTTCCCTCATGAGGAAAAATACCATCCATCATCCCATGATGGATACCTCCCCCTAAAGGCTTGCTCCCCCTTGACTATTGCACCAACAATGTCCTTGGGAAGTTCCTAAGCCAATAGGAACTCTAAACCATAAAAAATAATGTTCAAAGTTCAACATTGAACTTTCTCATCCTTAAATTTGATACATCACCCTAATACCTCTCCTAATCCATATCCAATGGACTTTCACCCTTTATAATGCTTCCCAAAGCATATTCTAGGGTTAGGAGTGGTTAGGGAACTTTACCGTAGCTGAACACGGGCTAAACAACCTTGTTTTTCATAAATAATTAGGAGTGGTTAGGACACTTTAGAGGTGTCGACTGATGTCGAATTAGGAAGCTAGGGATTTAGCCTGCTAGTCACCAATTGGAAGGATAAGAAGTAAACCCTCAGAGAATATCAGTCCCTACTATTAGTGATTTGGTTATGGATAAGGCGTGTATACCTACACTGGTCAAGACGATGAAAGATCGTTTTACCTTATTATAGGAGGTGTTGGATGAGATATTTATCTGTCCTAGTATTTTTCTAGAGAAGATCCAGAATTCTTTGTTAAAAGAGAGATGGACCTTTGAGATTATGCATCGATTATCAATGATAGAATGCGGTAGTTGTGGAAGGAAATGAATATCCTTCATTGTAGATAGAGGATCTATTTAGATCAGCTATAGGACACCTGTGTATACTCTAGGATTGATTTATGACTGATGGGTTGATATTGTAGTGACATGGAGTCATACAATTATCATGGTCGTTATGATGATTGTTATATCATCAGCCTAGAGTAAAGAGAATGCAGGTGTGTAGTGACGACAATTTCATACTTGGTATGAATTGTATGAGCTTTTGATTATCTTATTAGACTTATTGACGACTTAGTCGTCCAGAGATTTGGAAAGTTGTGTATTCTGGACATGATTGGATCAGTTGTGGTCGTTAGAGTTGTGCACTCGTCCACCGTAGATGGTGGTTTTTTGGTATTGATTTGATTATTACTATAGATATGGATAGGATGCTCTAGTGGTACTACATCGTTGACTGGTTGGACCAGGAAGGTGATGGAATTTACTTGGTCTGAAGCTTGTGAAACTAGTTTCAGGGCTCAGACGATGGTTGACTTTTACGCCAGTGTTGATTAATCATCCTGGTGTGGAAGGAAGGGTAGTGTACATGGATGCATCATTTCGGGGATCAGAGCGATTCCGATGCTATAGAATAAGACGTATCCTAAACTTACGGTAGTTAAAGAACTGCGAGATAAGTCATATATATGATGTGGACTTAGCAATGATTATGTTGTATTGTAGAGGTGAGGAGCAGTAATGCTCATGGGG
This sequence comes from Wurfbainia villosa, assembly GCA_025175895.1. Classification (NCBI taxonomy): domain Eukaryota; kingdom Viridiplantae; phylum Streptophyta; class Magnoliopsida; order Zingiberales; family Zingiberaceae; genus Wurfbainia; species Wurfbainia villosa. Next base: position 5,930,216 of record CM045992.1, read on the forward strand.
TTTTGGCTAGCTACTGGATAGCTACTATAGAGTAGCTGGAACACGAACGGTTGTAACAAGGAAGTTTGGTCGCGATAGCCTCCCATGCACTTACAGAGTGTGTGGTGGAGTAGATTTTGGACTGTAGATGGACTTCTCTTGTAAAAGATAATTTCCCATCTCTGACTCCGAGGAGGATAGTGGTTTTCGGAGTTGCATTAGTTTAAGGAAGAGATGCTTCAGGAAATTTCAATTAAGAAATGGAAGTGGAAGCATATCATTATGGATTTTGTGGTGGGTTTGCCTATGACACATCAAGGCCATGACGCGATTTGGGTAGTCGTGGATCGACTAACCGAATCCACGCACTTCTTAACGATTCGAAAGACTGACTCTTTGGATCGTTTGACAGAGTTATATTGTCGGGATATCATCAGATTGCATGGTGTTCCTTTGAACATTATATCAGATAAAGATCCCCGGTTCACGTCTCAGTTATGGCAGAGTCTGCAGCAAACCTTAGGCACACAGCTTCATTTTAATATTGCATTCCATCCGCGGACAGGTGGATAGTCTGAGTGGACCATTCAGACTCGAGAGGATTTGCTGAGGTCCTGTGTTATGGATTTCGGGGGCAACTGGGAGGGCCACTTGTCATTAGTAGAATTCTCCTACAACAACAACTATCATTCGGCTATCCAAATGGCCCCGTTTGAAGTATTGTATGGTTGACAGTGTCGTACACCCAACCTCTGAGAGGAGGTTGGGGAGGCCCAGTTGCTAGGACCCTAGAGAGATCAACATGAGGCAGAGTTGGTCCGTACTATTAGACGTAAGATGGAAGAGGCGCAGAAGTGTCAGAAGAGTTATGCAGATCGGAGACGGAGACCTCTGAAGTTCTCTATTGGTGATCATGTATTTCTGCGAGTCTCACCCACGAAATGAGGTGAAGAGATTTGACTTCCGTGGTAAGCTTGCTCTTAGGTACATTGGTCCGTTTGAGATTTTGGAGAGGATTGGAGCAGTTGCTTACCGCCTAACGCTACCACCGTCCTTGACGGGTATTCATGATGTGTTTCATGTGTCCATGTTGAGGAAGTATGTGCCAGACTCTACACATATTCTGTCAGATGTGTCAGGTTCCATTCAACCTGATGCTACTTACACAGAGGTTCCGGTACGGATCTTGGACCACAAGGAACGATAGTTGCGGAACAAGATTGTGCGACTTGTCAAGGTTGGGTGGAGTCACCTCACCGATGAGGAGGCTACTGTTGGGTTTCCAGCACCGCGGCGAGTGTGTGTTCGAACATGTTTCGCAAACATGTGCACAGCAGAAGAAATAAAATTAATAAATCTATATTTATTACAACACACACATCACACGCATGCATAGTACAACATGTGTAGACATAACCGTAAATTTAAATTTGCAATAAAAGGAAATTTAACTACGTTATACCTTTCGTATCACGTGTAGGGGGAACGGCATCAACCGGAATGATCCTCACTAGAATCGTCTCTATCCATATCCACGCCGAGTATCCTCTGGATGACTTCACTAAGTCACGAGCCTCGCCTTCGTACGGGTTACTAGCCTCGTGTTGAAGATGATGTGATCGAGAGATGATGACGATCCGAATCCAAATTCAGATCCAAAACCGAGTCCTCAGAACTCGCTTCTCCGGAGAGGTATTCGTCAACCGTTTGACGAATCCTTCATCCTCCACCTCAGAGGATTACCGGAGATCGAATCCCCGGTAAGTAAGGCACTGTCGGAGCTCCTAAAGTCGTCCAAACGACGCTCCGACGAGAAGAAAAACAAGCTGTCCAGAAAACTGGACAGCTTTGGTGGAGGAGTAAGGGCCGGCCAAAAGAAAGGTGGAAGCTCACCTTCTTACCGAACCCAAGGAAGATCAATGAGCACCAACTCGGCAAGAGCCTCGACGCGAGGGGGAAGGAAGGCTCCTTCTGGACGCCGGTTGGAAGAGGTGGGCGGCGGCAATGGAGTTGGCGCCGATTAGATGGTGAGGGTGGGCGGCCAAAACTTGGTTAGGGTTTTGGATTAGGGTTTAAGCCCTCTTTTATAGAGAACTAATTCTCTTAATGGTTATTGGATCATAACCATAAGGCCCGTTAACCCTCTCCATTAAGATAAGTTAAAATAAACCAAACCATGATGGTTTATTTTAAGTTAAAACGAACCGAACCAACTTTTGGTTCATTCGTTTAAAATAAACCAAACCCTTTGGTTTATTCTCCTCCATTGGATTAGAATCAAACCATTTTGGTTCATCCATTATGTCTTCATAAGACACGACCCATCCACGCTTCCATTGCGACTGAAACGATTTCATGCTCGCTTCTTGTTTGGTCCAACCAAACCTAGTTTCTCTCGGTCTGAGAATCTCATTCTCTAGCTCGTTTTAAATCCTTCGGATTACGCTCGTTGTGCGTGTGACCAAATAGGTTCTCGGTTTATGTTGGCCGTCTATAATTAACCATTAATTATAGAACGATCATGAGTGGCACCTAGTAGTACATCATGATCCCCAATTAACCAAAAAGATCAACGGTTGATCCAGAACTATTTCTGAAACCCTTCAGCAGCTCGAATGAATCGTGCCCCATTCCCTTCACTCATCTTATACCCACTTGGTTTAGGACATGGTCTATAGTGTCAGTCCCCACTAGGCTGACTACGTCACACCTAGCCCAAGTTGTTAGGAATATTGGAACGGCTAGAGGGGGGGTGAATAGCGTTTCGCCCGATTGTGGATGGAATTCGATCTCGTTCGTGTCTACAATTTCGTTAGCGCAGCGGAATATATATATAATGATAAAAGCAATAACGAAATGGACACAACACAAATCACAACAAGAGCATATAACGTGGTTCGGAGCCGCAAGGTTCCTACTCCACGGATCGAGCTCTAAAGAGCCCTAGTGATGCACACGCACTCACTAATGATAAACACTCCTTCTCGACACAAGTCGGAGGCGGAGAAACCCCTTACAATAGATCTTACAATAGTAAGAACGAAATACAAGCAATATACAATGTAAATATGAAATACAAGTAAAGAAAAGACTTTACAACACTTGTTTTGATTGCTTGAATGCTTGGTTGCTTGCTTGCACTTGGAGACCTGATTTGCACCAACAAATCGCCCCAATAGCCCTCAAGAACCGGTTACTTTTTCCTCCATCACGAGCTCCATATATAGCTTCAACCTGTGCTGGAAAAAGTCTATCAGTCGACTGATCGAGACCATCAGTCGACTGATGCCACTGTTGTCGTGAGACAACGGCTAGTTCCACGTTGGATAAGTCCAACGGAACTACCATCAGTCGACTGATTGTGACCATCAGTCGACTGATGGAGTCCTCACTCGACCAGTCGAGTCTCGACTCCATTCTGTGGCCGAATTCTCGAGCACCGATCGGTGATCACATGATCGGCCGATCGCTGAAGCATCATCGATCGCCGCGACCTATGGCGCGATCGCTAGGCTATAACCACAACAAACCCTAGTTGACTCGGTCCACGCACATGGCACCGATCGACCGCACACCTCAAACATGAGGTTTTAACTCAAGTATGGGTCCCCCATACTTGCTAGACCACCCTTAGCCTAGACCTAAGCCTTCTAGTCACCTCCATCAGCCTCACGCCTCTCGGATCCCTCCAAGTCATCCATGACTTGTTCATCCATCGCGCTAGCCTTCAGGTGCTTCCGTCGGCTATGTCATGCTAACGGTGTCTACACCGCCAAGGCACATTGGACTTACGCCGCCAAGACTCCGCTTGGACTTTACGCCGCCAATATTAAACCCCTTGGACTTCAAATGCTAACCTATGTTAGACTTTCCATGCCAAGACCATGCTTGGACTTTCCTTGCCAACTCATGTTGGACTTTCCATTTGCCAAGACCCATGCTTGGACTTTCCTTGCCAACACATGTTGGACTTTCCATTTGCCAAGTACTCAGGACTTGGACTTTCCCAACTGCCAAGTGTCCAACTTGGACTTTCCATGACAATTATATTGTCATATGTTTTTGTTGAAACATCAAAACACATCAAAACATCACTCGAGCCAAACTCGAGTCCTGGTCAATCGTGACCTGGGCCGATTGCACCAACAATCTCCCACTTTTTGATGTTTGACAAAAACCAAACAAATAATTGAGTTAGAATACTAACTCAAATCCTTTACCAATTATCCCAAATGTTCTCCCCCAAACATTCTCCCCCTTTTTGACTAACATCAAAAAGGTTTTCTCTCCAAGGAGGTCAATGTCTCATGTCCCAATGAGATCTTACAATCTCCCCCTTGAACCAACAATACTTAGGATGCCTACCATCTTCCTAATGATAAGTCTCATATCACTCAAGGAGAGGCAATCCTATTCACTCTCCCAATTCCCAAATTGGGTTTCTAAAAATCCATCAATTTCCCAAATTGATAACATTCTCCCCTTCAAGGAGAAAAAACACATCCATCATCCCAAGATGGATATCTCCCCCTAAAGGCTTGCTCCCCCTTGACCATTGCACCAACAATGTCCTTGGGAAGTCCCTAAGCCAATAGGAACTCTAAACCATCAAAATTAAGGTTAGAAATTCAACATTGAACTTTCCACACTTTAAAATTGATACAAACTCTAAACAACTCTCCTAATCCATATCCAATAGCTTTTCACCCTTTATAATGCTTCCCAAAGCATATCCTAGGGTTAGGAGTGGTTAGGGACCTTTGCCATGGCTGAACACGGACTAACCAAACTTAGTTTTCCCGAAATCAGCCTTGGCAGTCGACTCTGTCAGCTACCAGTCGACTGCCACACTCATCAGTCGACTGCCACTCAGGGCAGTCGACTGATAACTGAAATTTCCGAATTTCAGTTATCAGAATCGAGTTTCAGAAAATCATAAATAATTATACGTATATCGAAAAATCACGAAATTTGATACGTATAATACCTATGACACATACAATGGGGGAAAAATGTTTGAAAAATATTTTACCCATAAAATAGTGAATTTGATACAAAACTCAAAACCATTGAAATTTTCAATGTTTTGGCCCTATTTTGTATCAACTTCATCAATGGTGATTGCTATCAAAAGATAGACTTCACCAAGGTTTTCTAAAATGATTTTAAAATGTTTTCAAAACCTTATCTTGGATCATATTCCTTGGGCTCTATGTATGTGACTTGTACACGAGCTCTCCTAATGATCCACAACTAAAATTAGATGAGTTTTAGTTCATCTAGATGCAAAAACTATGCACCTTGAACTTAACTCATATCCTAGCATCTCACATGTATCTATGGTGTATAAATACACATACATGTCAATTAGATGTGAGATGTGGGTTTTGTTCTCCCTGAACTAGGGTTTCATGCATTTTCTAAAGCAACTCTACCTGATTCCCTTATTACTGGGACTCCAAGTCATGCCATAGTCCTTAAATCAATTTTAATCAAGTTAATGCATGAATGTATGATCATGGCATAAGTAATAGCATTATTAAAACATGGCCAATGATCATGATGTCATGGCATATGATAAAATCTAAACGCACATGACATTTAAACCCTTAATCCTAACACATAAACATGACATATAAAAAGATTAAAAGTAAGCATGATGTCATGGCATGTTATATGTCAAACAAAGCATGGCATATAAAATATATAGGTATAATAATACTTAAATTTTAATATTAATTGTCATTTCATATAATTAATTGCATTTTTCCATATTTCTAGTTTTCTCCCAAGTGTGCCAAAAACCCAAAATGACACACTAACCTCTAAACCTAAATTGTGCCAATTTTGATCATTTTATCAAACTTCTCAAGTAATATTGGCACATCCTAAAAACTTTTAGGATTAAGAGTTAAATATATTTCCAAGGCAACCATAACCTTGAAAATAACCTAAAATGCCACCTTTATTATGGTTGAGTTAACTACCCATCCAATCAAGGTTGGCACACCCTAAACCCATCTAGCGTGAATCAATCACGCTCTTAGGAACCCAAAACCTATTTGAGCTCCTAGAGTTAATTAGGTATTCCTTAGGGATAACCTCCCTAGATATCTTCCTAATGACCCTCCTAGGCTTGTTAGCCTTGGTCATTTGGGTCTTACCTAGGTTGACTCTAGGGGTGACTCCCCTTGCAACCTTCTTAGTGGCCACCCTAGGTTTCCTAGAAACCCTAGCCACTAGGCACACCCTTTGGTCAACTCTAGGGATGACTTCCCTATTGACCTTGGTCTTCCTAGACCTAATTTGTGTTCCATAGTCAAATGGAACACTATGGTAAGCCACCTTAGGCTTAGGTTTGTGACCTAAACCTTGCTTGCCCTTGGTTGACTTTTGACTCTTAGGTCCTATATGTTGACTTTGACTTTTAGACCTTTGACTTTGACCATTAGACCCTTTAAATTGGTTTTGTATATCTTTAAGGGTCTTTTCAAGTTTTTCAAGCCTTGACCTCAAGACTTGATTTTCCTTTTCTAGTTGCCCAATTTTAGAATTTTGATTTAAGTCTTGGGCATTGGACTTTCTAGGCATATGCCTAGTCCACTTAGTGTTGGTGCAGTGAGGCACCGAAATCGAACCTGTGTTTTGATTATAGCAAAGACACAAAGTTAAGTCTATTTTGTTTTCTCACGAGCTGAATCGAGTGTGCAGAAGATTGATATAGCTGGAGCTGAAGGCTAGCGACACCCAGAGAAAGCCGCGGTGGTCGAGCGACACTCGAGTGATTTCGGAGGGAGCCGATGGAATCGAGTGGAAGGCCGGAAGCAAAAGCAACACGTAAGTATCGAGGTAAGCTCGTGTGTGTGAGCGTAAGTGAGGTCGTATCCTCTTTACGGGGATGATCTTAAGCGTAGATCCGACCCAAGACATCTCATAGGTGGTCTAGGTCGAGATCGGACGGTCGAAGATCGTCGGAATTATATTTTTATTGAGCTAACTTTGACTTGCAGCAAGCATCGATCATTGCCGGCTTGGAGGACTCATCGTGTATCAATCGATCGGCCTAAGGTCATCGATCGGTGATCGCCATCGACGACTAATGATGGCCATCGATCGATGGTCAATGATCAGATTCGAGGAGTCAAGGCTTATCACTCCACCTCAAAGCGGTTTGGTGTCCATTTGTGATTGGTTGAAGACCCACTCGAAAAGGGGCTCAAAGGCTATAAAAGGAGGGCCAAACCTAGGGTTTTGACAACAATTCTAAGCTTCCAAAAAGTCTCCACAAAGCTACCGACAACAACGTGCTTCTTCTTCTCCGACGTCTAGGTTTCATTTCCTTTATTTTTGTACGTCGGTTTTAATTTTAGTGTCGTTGCTCATTTACATTCTTCGAAGCTATTTTTCTATCGTAACGAGGAGAGGGGGAGTGTCCCTCTACCTCAAGTTTTTGTCGATTAACTCCTACCTCCAACGAGGAGGAGTTTGTTTAGTGATTTGCCCTCCGTGCGTGGTCAAGGACCACTAGGGCCTTGGAGTAGTAGCCTTCGGCTACGAACCAAGTAAATATCTTAGTCTATTGTCTCCTTTACTTTTTGTTTTGCTTATCTTTTCGCTGCGTATATTTGTCTTGAAACGAATTCGAAAAAGTTTTTTCTTCTTTCGCTATTCACCCCCCCCCTCTAGCGAACCGCATTGATCCAACAATTGGTATCAGAGCCGGGGGCGCTTAGATTTGGTGAAACCACCAATCTAACATTTTTTTTACAGATTTGTTTTTCGTTCGTTTAAATTTTTCTCCCGCACTACTAATCCAAGACGAAGTCTTGGTACTCTTCGTTTGATTTTGTTTTGCAAGTATTCGCTTTTGGAGTAGCCGACGGTCAAACGGGCATAACTTTTCGTACAAGTTGACCCACGACACGGTCTACCTACCAAATCGAAGCTCTCACAGAGATCTACACTTCTTATGGGGGTTTACCCCCGTAACAAGCTGTTTTCATCCTCAAAAAATGATGTTTAGTAGCCTTTCGGGGACATCGAAGGTTGTGAGTACTTACTTTTTATTTAGTTTCTTATTTCTTTGCTTAACTTTCTATTTTTCGTTTATTTCTTTTTATTTCCCGCACTACTAATCCAAGACGCAAGTCTTGGTACTTTCGTGTGTTTTTGTTGTTGCTAGGTTTTCATTTTAGTCTCCTTGTCTTTTTGTTCTAATGGCCCATCTCGAGGGTTTTAGCACCGTCCGACCTCCGTTTTACAACGGAGATGATTTCCGTTACTGGAAAGGTCGGATGGAATGCTTTCTCAAAACCCAAATTGAGATGTGGATCATAATTCAAACGGGTTTCACACTTCCGACCAATGAAGTGGGTGACTCCTTGGATTATGATCAATGGATCGTTGCAACAAAACGACAAGTCGAAGTCGATGCCAAGGCAAGACAAATCCTCCAATGCGGCTTGTCCAAGGAGGAGCTAAATCGCGTCGGCCCCTTCATAAGCACAAAGGATCTTTGGACAAAACTAATCGAGTTACACGAAGGATCGGATCAAGCTAAGGTTTGCAAACGTGATTTGTTATTCAATAAATTGTACACACTAAAAATGCAGGAACACGAGTCCGCGACGCAACTCCACGCCCGTGTCCAAGACATAGTCAACAACCTACACGCAATCGGGCAAAAGGTCGAAAACCGCGACCTTATTAGGTATGTCCTAAACTCTTTTCCGAGGACTACCTTATGGGCATCCATGGTTGATGCCTATAAGGTCTCCAAGGACCTTTCTAAAATTAGGTTAGGCGACAACACTTTCGGATTTCGAATTACATGAACAATCCAACTCGGAACCCGAGAGGGGTATAGCCTTGTTTGCAGGTTCAAAGAAGAAGAAAATCGCAAGCAAGCCACCACCACCCGAGGAGGAAGATGAGTCCGAAGAAGAAGTTGACCCGGAGTTAACTGCCGAACTAATGAACCTAGCTCGAAGGATAGCCAAGGGACGAAAGCGAACTACGACTCGAGCCAACCAAGGTAAACCTAAAAGTTCTAACATTAGGTGTTATGAGTGCAACAGGTTTGGACATATCAAGTCCGAGTGCCCCAAGCTCAACCACCAAGCACCTAAGCATAAGAAGGCCCTCAACGCGACATGGGAAGAAGCGTCATCCGAAGAAGACGAAGATCACGTCTTCATGGCGAAATCAATTGAGTCAGACACGGAGACCGAACTTGAGTCAGAACCTGAGGATGACTCGGACTACGAAGCTACCTTCAAGTCAAGCCATGGATACGCATCCGGTTCAAAAGATACCCTTAAGGTGAGTCGAACCTTATTTAATACTTTACATAATACGGTTAGGTTTTTGTCTAGGAAGTTAGCTAAGTCCGAGTCCAAGGTCGAGACCCTGGTTGAGGAAGTTAAACTCCTCAAACACGAGGTCTCCCTAACCTCTTCGACTAGTCGAGTTCAAGAGAAGGACTCAACTCGGGTTGAAAAACTCAAAGTTGAGAACTCACTCTTGAAAAGTCAAGTCGAAGATCTTAGGAATACGTTGGAAAGGTTTACTTTGGGATCCAAAGGACTTGACCTCCTACTTGGATCGCAAAGGGCCGTGCGGACTAGGTTTTAGCTCAAACACGACCAATAAGTCGTATATGTCAATCGTAAGTAGACATAAAAAATGTGTCCAAGCATGGGTCCCTAAGACCACTTTGATTTCAACTCTAGGATCCAACTCGTACTGGGTTCCCAAGGACCAAATCCACTATGTGGATAGACCGAACCGATTCAACGGTCTAGGGGGAGCCAGTACAAAACATGTTTGTGTTTTAACTTAGAAATTGCATACTTAGATTTTTTTTGTTTTTTTTTCGTGAACTCACTTAGAACACGTAAATAACCAACTAAAAGCCTTTGAAAAGATTGAGCCTCGGGGAGCCTCTTTTCAAAAACATAACCAACTAAAAGCCTTCGAAAAGATTGAGCCTCGGGGAGCCTCTTTTCAAAAATAACCAGTTAGACTAGGAAATAATCTTGGGTGAGTCAAGTCATCATTTTCTTGAAAATGGCTTTGTCTAAGGAAGTGGTCGATGATCCGATAAAAGAAGGCCCTACGTGCCTCGCCATGATCTTGAAAAAGTAAACTTGACAAGCCTTGGGTTAAATCCAAATCTAACATAAATTTACTTGAACCTAAATCTACTTGAACCTAAATTCACTTAATCAATTTAATTGGAAATCATCTCAACATAAAATCACTTGAACCTAAATCTACTTGAACCTAAATTCACTTAATCAATTTAATTGGAAATCATCTCAACATAAAATCACTTGAACCTAAATCTACTTGAACCTAAATTCACTTAATCAATTTAATTGGAAATCATCTCAACATAAAATCACTTGAACCTAAATCTACTTGAACCTAAATTCACTTAATCAATTTAATTGGAAATCATCTCAACATAAAATCACTTGAACCTAAATCTACTTGAACCTAAATTCACTTAATCAATTTAATTGGAAATCATCTCAACATAAAATCACTTAAACCTAAATCTACTTGAACCTAAATTCACTTAATCAATTTAATTGGAAATCATCTCAACATAAAATTACTTGAACCTAAATCCACTTAATCAACTTAATTGGAAGTCATCTCAAAAACACATAAGTATAACATGCTTGATCATATAGACTCCGGTGAGATGACCTAGGGTTAACAACTTACAACCAATTTTCTTAACAAAATCTAACATCCAATCCAACCACCTTGTGTGTAGGATCAATGGATGTTGATACGCTGATTCCCCACATGGACCGATCAACTCAAATTCGCAAAGCTTCGATTCAAATGACAAGGATCGGTAGCCTTTGGGAATAACGGCAAGCTCAAAATCATCGGATCAGGTGATATCGAGCTTAACACGAATTTTGTCATTAAAAATGTATTACTTGTAGAGAATTTTGAATATAACTTACTTAGTGTAAGCCAATTGTGTGATAATAACTATAAGGTTATATTTCTAGAAAATGAATGCATAATTAATACCAACGAAACCTCTAAAACAATTCTTAAAGGAACTAGAAATAACAACATTTATACGATCAACTTAACCAACTCCTCAACTAAGTGTCTTATGACACGGCAAGAGGAATCATGGTTGTGGCACCGACGACTCGGTCACTCGCACCCAAGACTCGTCCACAAGATGAGTCAGAGTGGCTTAGTCAGAGGCTTACCCAACCTCAACAACTTGGTTAATAAAATCTGTAATGCTTGTCAACAAGGAAAACAACCTAGGACACAACATAAGTTAACTAACCAAGAACGAACCTCAAGTGTACTTGAGCTCCTGCATATGGATCTATTCGATTCACATGGAGCCAAGTCACTCAATAGAAGTCAATATTGCTTAGTCATAATTGACGACTACTCCAGTTTACAGGTTAGGTTCATCAAACATAAAAATGATACCCTAGATCAATTAATCAATCTATTCAAATTAATCGAGAATCAAAAAAACCTTAAGGTTAAAAGACTTAGAAGCGATCATGGTGGTGAATTCGAAAATCAAAGTTTCACCGACTTCTGTAACCTAAACGGATACCACCATGAATTCTCTTGCCCTATGACCCCTCAACAAAATGGCCTAGTGGAGCGAAAAAACCAAACTCTACAAGAAGCCGCTAGGACCATGTTGAACGAATACGACCTACCCGATAGGTTTTGGGCAGAAGCCGTTAGCACGGCTTGCTATGTCCAAAAAAGGATCCTTATGGTAAGGAGGCACCTTAAGACCTCGTACGAGATTTATCACGATAAAATACCTAACATCAAGTACTTTAGGGTATTTGGGTGTAAGGTACATATCCTAAACACTAAGGATTACCTAGGGAAATTTACATCCAAAACCACGACCGGAATCTTTCTAGGATACTCGACTACAAGTAGAGCTTATAGAGTATATAACCACGACACCCTTAGAGTCGAGGAGACTATCAATGTAGTATTCGATGAAGGACATGAACCTACAAAACCCCCGGCAACCCCAATTAGCGAGCCGATTCATACTAGACCTAACTCTGATCCGGAGATCAGGTCTAGTGTTAATCCTAACCTAAGTCAACCTAGTCACTCTATTGATCAAGTGATAGATGACTCCAACCAAACTAGTGTTCAACCAAGTCACCCCATTGATCAAGCATTAGGTGACACAAACCCAACTCAATCTAGGATTCAGACTAACCACCCTATCGATCAAGTAATAGGAGATCCTAATCTAGGAGTTCGAACTAGAGCATCCTATAGGAACCTTAGTCAAATTTCCTTAATTTCAAAGATAGAACCCAAATCAATTGAACAAGCTCTTCTTGATCCCGATTGGATTATTGCAATGCAAGAAGAGCTAGCTCAATTTACTAGGAATGAAGTGTGGGAATTAGTACCATCACCTAAAGACAAAACGATAATTGGAACAAGGTGGGTGTTTCGAAACAAGCTTGATGATAAAGGTGAAGTAGTTAGAAACAAGGCTAGGTTAGTCGCCAAAGGATTTAGCCAAGTCGAAGGCTTAGATTACGATGAAACCTATGCCCCAGTAGCTAGACTCGAATCCATTCGAATGTTGCTAGCTTATGTCGCACATCGAGGATTTAAGCTGTTTCAAATGGATGTTAAGTCGGCATTCCTAAATGGATACATTAAAGAAGAAGTTTATGTTAGCCAACCCCCCGAATTCGAAAATCTAGATAAACCCGACCATGTTCTAAAACTTAAGAAAGCTCTCTATGGACTCAAACAAGCTCCTCGAGCTTGGTACGAGAGACTTTCAATCCATCTTAAGTCAAAAGGGTTTAACCAAGGCTTAGTTGACCCAACTCTCTTCGTAAAAACCTTAGGTAAAGAAATATTCATAGCTCAAATTTACGTAGACGATATAATTTTTGGAACCTCTAACTCAGCCTTACTAAACTAGTTCGTTTCACTCATGGAAAGTGAGTTCGAAATGAACTTGGTAGGCGAGTTAAGTTTCTTTTTAGGTCTACAAATTAAACAAACTAAAGATGGTATATACCTATATCAACAAAAATACACTAAGGAGTTAATTAAAAGATTTGGAATGCAAGACGCTAAGATAATAAACACCCCAATGGCGATTAATGTTAACATAGGAGAAGACCTAGAAAGTAAGCCCATTGACTTAAAGTACTATAGGAGTGTAATAGGAGTCTCACTGTACTTAACCGCAGCCGACGATATCTTATTTGCAGAAGTATGTGCGCTGATTTCAAACCTGTACAAGGAGTCTCACCTAACCCTAGTTAAGCGTATCCTTAGATATCTAAAGGGTACACTTAATGTCGGTATTTGGTATCCTAGATCTACCGAGTTCGAACTAATCGGCTACTCGATTCGGATTATGCCGGTAGTAAACTCGATAGAAAGAGCACGAGTGGTTGTTGTCAACTACTCGGCTCGAGTCTAGTGAGTTAGTGCAGTAGGAAGCAACATTGTGTTGCCTTATCTACCACCGAAGCCGAATACATCGCGATGGGTGAGTGTGTCACTCAACTTCTTTGGATGAAGCACACTCTCCGCGACTTTAAGTTAGACTTTACGAATACTAAACTTCACGTAGATAACATTAGTTCAATTAATCTTACAAAGAATCCAATATGTCACTCTAGGACCAAACATATAGAAGTCAAACACCATTTCATTCGAGAACATGTGGCCAACGGAGCCATACAACTCGAGTACGTCGAATCGAAATCTAACCTAGCAGACCTATTTACTAAACCCCTACCCGAAGCTGAATTTAGTCTATTAAGACGAAAATTGGGCATGTGCGTAATAGAATAAGAACTTGCAAACTATATTTTCTTACTACTATTTCTTATTTTTCATTTTGATGGAACTAGCATAGGACATACCTTAGATAACATGCACCTATAGATTTAAGGAGCCAGTACATCTCACAACACATAGGACTAATGTATTTGTGTACTTAGCCACGTAGATGGGCGTGAGATGTTAGGACCCTACTCCAGGTTCCAAGATGTAGATCAAGTGCGTCAATATGAACCTCGGAGTATAAATATGCAACTAATATTAACCAACTCTAATCAGGACTTGTTGATAATATCATTTCAATCAAGTCAAACTAGAGTTGAACATTTAGATGAATTATTTTCACATACTGTTTTTAAAATCATCATGCTTGGACTTAGGGTTTTCTTAAAACCCCCCCACTTTTTCCTTGATTTATGTCAAAAGGGGGAGAAAAGGTCAAAGTTAAGGTTCAAGAAAAGGCCAAAGTTCAATTTCAAATTTTTGAAATTGATAACTTAACAAAACTTTGATTGGCCTAAGTTAAGGGGGAGTAAGGTTTAGGTTTCAACTCTTCGGAATTGAAAACTTTAAAGGCCCAAGTTAAGAAATCAAAAGTTAAACCTTTTTGAATAATTAACCTTTTGACTTAACTTTTGATTACTTAACTTGCACTTATTTTTGACTCTAAGAAGCCTAAGTTAAGTAATGCCATTTACTTAACTCATTATCTTTTGTGTTTGGAGAACTAAAAGTCTTTTTCAAGTACTCACCCTCGGTCAAGGGGAGGTTCCTCTAAGGAGAACTTGAGAAATATTTTTACTACTCCTACTTTTGCTTCTTGTCTTTACTGTTTCATGCACTTAATTTCCTTAACTTTGTGTGTTTTTGCCATATATCAAAAAGGGGAAGATTGTTGGTGCAGTGAGGCACCGAAATTGAACCTGTGTTTTGATTATAGCAAAGACACAAAGTTAAGTCTATTTTGTTTTCTCACGAGCTGAATCGAGTGTGCAGAAGATTGATATAGCTGGAGCTGAAGGCTAGCGACACCCGGAGAAAGCCGCGGTGGTTGAGCGCCACTCGAGTGATTTCGGAGGGAGCCGATGGAATCGAGTGGAAGGCCAGAAGCAAAAGCAACACGTAAGTATCGAGGTAAGCTCGTGTGTGTGAGCGTAAGTGAGGTCGTATCCTCTTTACGGGGATGATCTTAAGCGTAGATCCGACCCAAGACATCTCATAAGTGGTCTAGGTCGAGATCGGACGGTCGAAGATCGTCGGAATTATGTTTTTGTTGAGCTAACTTTGACTTGCGGTGAGCATCGATCATGCCGGCTTGGAGGACTCGGACATCGTGTATCGATCGTTTGCCTAAGGTCATCAATCGGTGATCGCCATCGATCGATGATGGCCATCGATCGTGATGGTCAATGATCGGTCAGTCAAGGCTTATCACTCCACCTCAAAGCGGTTTGGTGTCCATTTGTGAATCGTCAAGACCCACTAAAAGGGGCTCAAAGGCTATAAAAGGAGGGCCAAACCTAGGGTTTTGACAACGATTCTAAGCTTCCAAAAAGTCTCCGCAAAGCTACCGACAACAACGTGCTTCTTCTTCTCCGACGTCTAGGTTTCATTTCCTTTATTTTTGTACGTCGGTTTTAATTTTAGTGTCGTTGCTCATTTACATTCTTCGAAGCTATTTTTCTATCGTAACGAGGAGAGGGGGAGTGTCCCTCTACCTCAAGTTTTTTTGTATCGATTAACTCCTACCTCCAACGAGGAGGAGTTTGTTTAGTGATTTGCCCTCCGTGCGTGGTCAAGGACCACTAGGGCCTTGGAGTAGTAGCCTTCGGCTATGAACCAAGTAAATATCTTGTTTCTATTGTCTCCTTTACTTTTTGTTTTGCTTATCTTTCCGCTGCGTATATTTGTCTTGAAACGAATTCGAAAAAGTTTTTTCTTTCGCTATTCACCCCCCCCCCCTCTAGCGAACCGCATTGATCCAACACTTAGGATTGAAACCTAGGTGCTCTTGCACCTTTCTAATGGTCTCCCTAGGTAAAATTGGTCTAGTGTTATTTGACCTAGGTTTATCCTTAGATGAATTATTTTTGGGGACATTAGTCTCAAATTTCTTCTTATTATCTAAGTGAATATTTTTAGCTCCTAAGCAATATTCTCTATTTCTAGCATGCTCTTTTTGATAAATAGCAAGATTGCTAAAATTATTTCTAGCATGCTTTTGACTATAAGAATTAGAAAGAGCATTATTAAAATATACCTTAGGGTTAGCCTTAGCTCCCCCTACTTGTGTAGCTCCTTCTTGCCCCTTCTTCTTTCCTCTTAGGCATTGACTCCGGTAATATTCCCGGTAGCCGACATTTGAAGCAAATCACTTGCTCCTTGGTCTTTTGTATTGAGGAACCGACATCCTTAACTTTTGGAGCCGGTGGAGCTTTCCTAATCTTCTTTGGGCACTTGCTCTTATAGTGCCCGGGTTCCCTACACTCAAAGCAAATTATATGTTTTTTATTTAAAACCAAATTGCTTGAGTTACCTAGTTCGGTGGTGGAGACCGGAATTGGACTTTGGGCTTCTTCATCTTGACCAGATGTCGAAGCTTCTTCTTGATGTTCCGGTATGGAGGTTCTCTCCTCCCCCTCAATCCTTGAGGTGAATGCTTCTTCCACTTCTACCTCCTCCTTGGAGATTGATGGCCTCTCAACCTCCAATTCTTCACACTCTCCTCTTGACCCGGATGTTGACTCTTCTTCAACTTCCGAATCCTCACTTGCTTGTGAGGAGGAGCTTGCTTCTTCGACCTCTTCCGATTGGATCGATGAGCATTCTACATCTTCTTCTTCTTCTTGGACCGATGATGAGTTTTCATGGAGCTTTGCCACTTGGCTCCATAACTCTTTAGCATCTACATAATTACCTAACATACACAAGATATTGTTAGGTATTAAATCAATTAAAAATTTTATCACCTTATCATTTTTCTCGGATGCTTGAACTTGCTCTTCGGTCCACCTCTTCTTTTTGAGGAATCCACCTCTTGGTCCTCTTGGATATTCAAATCCATCCATCAAAATGGACCATTCCTCAAAGTCTCTCATCATAATAAAATCCTCAATTCTTCCCTTCCAAGAATTGAATCCTTCTCGTCCGTATAGGGTGTAGGGCACCGGTGTGTTGATGTCCCAACCTAATTGATCTTGGACTTCCATCTTTTACCCTCTAGCGTCTTGCTCCCGGTTGTTAATCCGTTGAAGAGACACCAGGCTCTGATACCACTTGTTAGGAATATTGGAACGGCTAGAGGGGGGTGAATAGCATTTCGCCCGATCGTGGATGGAATTCGATCTCGTTCGTGTCTACAATTTCGTTAGCGCAGCGGAATATATATATAATGATAAAAGCAATAACGAAATGGACACAACACAAATCACAACAAGAGCATATAACGTGGTTCGGAACCGCACGGTTCCTACTCCACGGATCGAGCTCTAAAGAGCCCTAGTGATGCACACGCACTCACTAATGATAAACACTCCTTCTCGACACAAGTCGGAGGCGGAGAAACCCCTTACAATAGATCTTACAACAGTAAGAACGAAATACAAGCAATATACAATGTAAATATGAAATACAAGTAAAGAAAAGACTTTACAACACTTGTTTTGATTGCTTGAATGCTTGGTTGCTTGCTTGCACTTGGAGACCTGATTTGCACCAACAAATCGCCCCAATAGCCCTCAAGAACCGGTTACTTTTTCCTCCATCACGAGCTCCATATATAGCTTCAACCTGTGCTGGAAAAAGTCTATCAGTCGACTGATCGAGACCATCAGTCGACTGATGCCACTGTTGTCGTGAGACAACGGCTAGTTCCACGTTGGATAAGTCCAACGGAACTACCATCAGTCGACTGATTGTGACCATCAGTCGACTGATGGAGTCCTCACTCGACCAGTCGAGTCTCGACCCATCCGATACGTGGCCGAGATTCTCGAGCACCGCCGATCGATCACACGATCGGTCGATCGCTGAGCCATCGACCGCCAACCTATGGCGGTCGGATCGCTAGGCCATAACCCGCAGTCAAACCCTAGTTGACTCGGTCCAGTCGACTGCCACATGGCACCAGTCGACTGGCACACCTCAAACATGAGGTTTTAACTCAAGTATGGTTCACCCATACTTGCTAGACCACCCTTAGCCTAGACCTAAGCCTTCTAGCCACCTCCATCAGCCTCACGCCTCTCGGATCCCTCCAAGTCATCCATGACTTGTTCATCCATCGCGCTAGCCTTCAGGTGCTTCCGTCGGCTATGTCATGCTAACGGTGTCTACACCGCCAAGGCACATTGGACTTACGCCACCAAGACTCCGCTTGGACTTTACGCCGCCAATATTAAACCCCTTGGACTTCAAATGCTAACCTATGTTAGACTTTCCATGCCAAGACCATGCTTGGACTTTCCTTGCCAACTCATGTTGGACTTTCCATTTGCCAAGACCCATGCTTGGACTTTCCTTGCCAACACATGTTGGACTTTCCATTTGCCAAGTACTCAGGACTTGGACTTTTCCAACTGCCAAGTGTCCAACTTGGACTTTCCATGACAATTATATTGTCATATGTTTTTGTCGAAACATCAAAACACATTAAAACATCACTCGAGCCAAACTCGAGTCCTGGTCAATCGTGACCTGGGCCGATTGCACCAACACAAGTATCATTTTCTCGTCCTACGGATTCTAGTTACTGCACATGTATCGAAGAGTACCTTACTCTAAACATTTATGCTTTGGCCAAAGACTTTAGTAACAATCCGACGAGAGGCCATGGGTATACATCTCCTCGCAAGGAGTGGTGAATCCTTTATAGGCTATTCAAACACCTTCGATCACTTCGACTTATACCCAATCATCCCGGGTCCACATCTCCTTAGAGATGCTTGCTTAAGATGTCAAAGCATAAGTCTCCATGATCAAGATGACTTGAATACCGCAAGTCAAAGGAACATCGCACTTAAGCTACAGTAAGAACTTCGTTGACATATCTATATATGCAGAGACCATATGAAGTCTTATGGCTGGTCACTCCAATGAACTAGTTACCATAACTAGCATCCACGATCAACTCCGGACATCACAATGTCTCCAGCTAGTGAGAATAAGCTGCTTGGATACACCAAGGAGTACACCTCGTGCTAGTCTCGACAGAATTGATGGTGTCTAAATCCATCAATTCCTCGACTAGGGATAATTCCGATACATCACAATTACACATGTAGAGATACTCACTAGTTGTGATCCAATCACAAATTCTCTCATGCTATGAATCGTATCGTGGACATTCAGTAAATGAGTTTAAGATCCAATCAAATACATGAAAACATGTATACTCAAATAGTGAATCTTCATTTATCATATAAATGGTTCATACATAAGGCGATTGCCTTAGGACATCTCTCATATATTACTAACAGCTACTTGGGAGCTTGAGGAAAAGATCAGAGCTCAATACCCCCCCTATTTACTTAAGGTACGTGAGATATATTTTCAGTATTTGTGGTACCTCTTACTCATTATACATTGGAGTAGGAAATTTGGGGACCAAATTTTTATTAGTGGGGGAGAATGTTAAATACGAAAAATTTAAAATACTAAATTTAATGGTCAAAGAATTAAGAAAAATAATCCCGAGAATTATTTCGGGATTTTTGGAGAATTTTAGGAATTTTTTGAGATTTTTCAGGAATTAAATGGAATTTATATAATAATTGGTTGCGGAAAGATTTAATAGGTTTTATTAAAGTCTATTTGGAATATTGATTAATGAGAGGTTAATAAGTTTCATTAACCTATAATATATAAAGGAAACCTAAGTTAGGGTTCCTTAATATCCTATTTTTCTCCCGATCCTTGTTTTCTCGATTTTCTTCTCGTCGACGACGACTTCTTCCCCGTGTGTCGGTTATGCTGATTTCTCTGCGTGCTCGCCGCCCCATCCGCGACCAACCTTCACCCGAATCCGGCGCCCCTTCTTTCAGCGGCCGAGCTCGATCGACACAGTTGTTACACGAGCTGCCGCAGGTTTTGGCCAACTCCTTTCCTTCTCGTCTCCTCCCGATCCCAAATCCTCACCGTTGCCTTCTTCCCTGTGCCGCCGCAGTCCATCGCCAGTGCACGCGACACCGCCAAGTTCAGCAGTCTGTGATTTCGATCTCAGCCGTCACTTCGTCGGGGATCTCCACCTCGGGCTTGCACTATCACCCCATCATCGCCAACGGCCAAGCCGGTAGGCCATCTGTCTCTGTCGACAATTGAGATCGTCGGATCTCCTTCCCTCTGCTCAGGCTACCACACCTTGTTCCGTGAGCCCTAGATCGGCTGACCTATTGTTGCATCAGGAAAGCTCAGTTTCATTGCTTCTTAGAGTGGTTGGAGGTCCGATCGACAGTGATTTCGTTGTTGCTTGATTGGGAGTGTCTCTGCCCGATTGTCCGAGAGCTAGGTAAGAGGAATCTCTCCTTGATCTTGGAAGAAAACTATACTTAGCTATAAATTTCTGTGGTTGAGCGTGGGTTCTTGTTGGGCAGAGATCGTGAATGGCAAATGAGTCGGTGAGCAGAGGATAGGAGGAAGCGGGCTGCCGGGAGACTTCTAAGGCAGGTAAGCAGCATTTATAGTATGATTTTCAGGTGTTAATCAATTTATTTTAATTGGATTGGGTGGAGTCGGCTGTGTTGAATAGAGGGTGTAGGCGAGGACTGTGAAGGGTTGTAAATGAGCTTTGATGAAGTGGATAAAAATGGATTTTTGCGATGGGGATGTCAATTAGGGAGTTAGATCCCTAATTTGGTGTAACAGTAGGTTATAAAGAGGCTATGAATGGTTGTGACGGCGGTGAAGGTTGTGCATGAGTGGTGAATGATTGATAAGGATTAATATGGAGGATTGATTAGGTTAATGGGATAACTAGATCAATCTAGTTGACCGAGATTTTATTAAGCATTTGGGTTAATTGGTTTATGTCCGAAATCGGCTTAGAATTCGATTTGACAATGGATCATATTTTAGTGTTTAACAATAGTTATGTTGTATGCAGGTTTCGGTCACGAGGCAGGTCTACGGGCATGACGATTGCGTTGTTTCGAGCATTATAGCAGGCGGGTATTCTGACTTATCTTTTTGATATAGTCATGTTGATATGCTAGTTAGTTATAGTTTGCAAAAAAAATTATGTTTATCTGTCTTGCATATTATTGTGCCTACTTGATACATGCATTTGATCATTTTATAGTTATACCTTCCCTATTTTTCTTGGATCATTGATATGTACATATTGGTTGTGCATATTATTCGGATATGTATTTTAGTTGGTATTACATGCTTTAGTATCATGCACCATCTTACATGATTGCATGCTGGCTGGATGAGATTCCTTTATAGTTGAGCCCGCAGCCAGTTACATGGTTTGCACACGCTGTCACTCATGGGTTAGTGGTACATCAGAAGGGTGTATGTAGTTGCTCTGTCAAGCTCCGCTGGTCCGCTCATGGATAGCGATGAGGCAGCGTGGTAGCGGGCAGGGATCCCTCCTCTGGTCTACGACACCAGGAGATGAGAGCTTTGCTCCCTCACTCTATTTGGGGCAGAAGGATAGGTGTACTCCGACAGTATCCTGTCCACTCGGTCACTCATGAGCAGTGATGACAGAGTGCACAGTTGTCATAGCCCTACCCACTCGGCTTCACCATCGCGTGTGAGGTGGCTAACTGGCGTCAAGGGTGACCATGTCATTTGCATCGCATGCATTTTGCATGGATAACATTTGTATTGTATTTGCTGTATTTTGATTGCTGCCTTGGATGTTGCATATGATTAACATGCATACAGGATACATTTTGTGTTTGGTCTGACGACCTTATTTCTACTAGTATGGCTTGTACTCCTATGTCAGGATAGGAGATTCAGGTATGTACAGTCTTTCCGTAGTTTTTCCTTATATTTTTGCTATTATTGATCAGGAGACTGTACTGACATGACTATTATTGTTAGATATAGCTTACTATGCATGTCGACTTGATATCTGCTGAGTTCGTTGAACTTACCCCGTTGCTTTACATCTATTTCAGGTTGAAACTGCCAGGAGAGTCCAGCTACCAATCCCCCTTATCGAATTGGTCTTACTTTGGGTCTTATGGTTATGGTTCATTGACATTGATTAGAGGACATGTGTAAGACTGGTGTTTTGGACTTTTATTCGGACTTGTATTCGATATGTTTTGGTTGTGCGTTCCTGCTCAGATGGCAGAAGGGGTAGGTCTCGATGTTTTAGATATTTTATTTATTTTGGTTGATGGCCTGAGGCCGCATATTATGTATATTGTGTTGTGGTATGTTTCGGTCGTGTTTACCGATGTATAGTGGTCATATAGGCCTTGTATGCAAGATTGGTATTGTCACTCATACAGGGGAGATGCTGTCGGATTTTCGTCTGGCAGGGACTCCCCCGGGGCGTGACAAGCCAGGCCAAGAGCTTACAAACTACTTTGGATGGGTAGAGTACGCCCAGCTTTATAGGTCCGATGGAATTATAAAGAATCAACCCTGACCAAGTAGTCGGGAAGAGAGAACTCTTCTTAACTGAGAGGTCAGAAGAAAGAGAGAGCTCTTCTCAGCCAAGAGGCCAGAAGAGGGAGCTTTTTCTGGTCAAGCTACAGGAAGAGGAAGCTCTTCCTGGCATAGATGTAGGAAGAGAGAGAGCTCTTCTCGACCGAGAGGCTAGAAGAAAGAGAGTTCTTCTCGATCGAGAGGTCGCAAGGAGAGCTCATCCCAATCAAGCAACTGGGTGAGAAAGAGTTTATCTTGATCGAGTGCCCGGGAGAGAGGAATAACAAGAAACAAGCTTATATAATAACTATGAGAAGCTACGTAATCAACAAGTATCATTTTTTTATAGTAATCAAAGGATTGATTTCGTATGGGCAATTATGAAGGTGAAGTCCTTAAGCATGCACCTATGCTACTTTGGCTTGGGATGATAAGACCTATTATATCTTTCTTGAGTAAAATAATCAAAGGACATATCTACATCACTTTGTCTTAAGATGATAAGACCCTATCAATTTTTTTTTGATTAAAATAATTCAAGAACATATCTATGCCACTTTGCCTTGAGATAATAAGATCCTATCACATCTTTCTTCATTAAAATAATCCAAGAACACATCTATATCACTTTGCTTTGAGATTATAAGCCCCTATCACATCTTTCTTGGTTAAAATAATCCAAGAACACATTTGTCACTTTGCCTTGACATTATAAGACCCTATCACATCTTTCTTGGTTAAAATAATCCAAGGACACATCAACGCCACTTTGCCTTGGGATGATAAGACTCTTTGAGTCAAGATATCACATCTAGGAGAAGTAACTTGGCTAAATGACTAGGAGAGAAGCTCATAGGGGAACCCAAACAACAGAACATCGCAGCGAATATCAGATCTCATGCAACTAATGCCTCGACGTCTTGCTTAGAGGTTTTCATAGATGACGCCAACTAATGCGGTCACTTTTCTGGATACCTTTCACCAAGCTTTCGGGAGAAGTAGAGTTTTTACGGCTGGAATAGTATCCCTATCAAGATTAATGCACGTCAAATGACCGCTGCCAAGGTTTTAGCTAATGATCCTCCGATGCTTAAGTCAGACAGAGACTTAAAAGAAAGAACGAATGTATTCGATTTAGTAAAAATTGATGGAGAAGAATAAGAAGAGGAGTTCCTTTCTTTATCTCAATCTACTCTTATATAGAAGTTCTGACTCATCTCATCGACCATGACTATTCATTAGCTGTGCCCTTTGACTGCGGTTAGCTAGGGGACAAATACTACATGGAGTCTCTATCTGATTTGACATATTCTCTCTTGACTATTGGAATATTTCAGTAGACTTCCACATGGGTCGCTGCATGCATTCTGGAAAAGTGGTCAATCGAGAAGAGTGGTCTACATGCACTCGGGAAGAGTGGTCTGCCGCACTTGAGAAGGGTAGCCAACATGCACTCAAGAAGAGTGGCTTGCATACATTCAGAAAGAGTGGTCTATATGTACTCGGAAAGAATAGTCTATATTCACCCAAAAAGAGTGGTTTGCATGTACCCGAGAAGAGTGACCCTATATATACTATTTGTCTACACTCGAAAAGAGTGGTCTGTATGCACTCGAGAAGAGTAGCTTGCACGAACTCGAAAAAAGTGGCATGCACACATTCAGAAAGTGTGGTCTGCATACACTCAGAAAGAGTAGTCTGCAATCACCTGAAAAAAGTGGTTTGCATGTACTATTACCTGCACTCGAAAAGAATGACATGTATACATTTGAAAAAAGTAGTTTGCATACACTTAAAAAGAGTGACATACATGCACTCGAAAAAAATTCAGGAAGAGAATTACAATGTTTGGGATAAGTGTAAGGAACTCCGAGTACCATCGAATGATTCTCTCATTTAGAAAATCATTCAGTGATCATGCATAATTTATTTCTATACTATGGAATTAATATGAAGAGATATTCAATATGAATTGATGTTGTTATCTTTCCGCTTCGAGGAAAAATAGCTGACGTGAGCAAGCTAGTAGATGCACATTCAGCCAAGCAATGCTTAATGCTAAAAAAAAAACGTACGTGGCACTGATTTAATTAGCTCGATCGCTTTCTACAGGCTCATGCACGTGCAGAATTTCACATATGGGTGGAGCATTGGTCATGACCCACTAAACCTCGTTAAAAAGCCACATGCAAGATAACAATCAATCTCAGTGCTGCTGTAACGATAACAATCCACAACATTTTATTCTTCTTTTCTTGAAAACTCTCTGTGAGTCTAGATATTTAGTCCCAATAATTTATAAATAATAGAAAAATATTAAGTTGTTTGGTAATTTAATTATCGTAACGACAATAGAATTACTCAAAAGAATGATAATATTGAATTATACAATAGGAAGTCGTGGTACTGATCGATCGATGAGGTCGTACGTAGTCGTTGAGGTAGAAGAAGAATATGCTAGGCAAATGGAGAGAAAGTTGGACAAAAACTAAAAGAATGTTCTAACTTTCCAAGTAATTCCAATTATCAATCGAATTGATTTTAGAAACAGCGATTTATCAAACAGCGCAGTTGAAGTTTGAAATTATTCAAAAAGCGTCCCATACTTTTATATTTATCAAATAGCGCATTTAATTTCCATTTTATCCCTCCCGCCAAACAGACCAATATCATTGTGGTGCTAGAATTAAAAATCACATCATCACTATGGTGTTGAAATTTGAATTCCCAGCACCACAGTGATGGTGCAATCCGAGCACCACCACTGTAGTGTTGAGATTTGAATTCCCAGCACCACAGTGGTGGTGCAATTTCAGCACCACCACTGTGGTGTTGAGATTTGAATTTTCATCATCACGTTCGAGAATTTTACTGTGCTACAGATCTGTTTGACGGGAGGAGTAAAATGAAAATTAAATATACTATTTAATAAATATAAAAATATAGAGTACTTTTTGAGCAATTCAAAATTTTAACTGTTTGATAAATTGTCATTTTAGAAACCTAGTCTATGTTAACTTGACTACTTCATATGTCAGAAGAAGAGTCGAAGCCACCGACGACTTGACTTTATGGTCAAAATAAACTAATAATTAATATTGTAAAATATCGAGTGATGATGAGTACACTTTTTTCCTTATATTTTGGATAGACTGTAATTAGGCTAAATCTTAATTATATATAAAAATATTCTAAATTTATTTATTAAACTTTAACTGTGCTTGCGTCATATATACTCAAGTTTTTTTAATTGAAGTTAAAAAAATGACTCAATAAAGATAATTTATTTCTTGTTTTACTTTAATCAGAAGTATCAAAAACATAGAAATTAAAGAATATCCATTATCAAATTGTAAAAGTTAAATTCACTTTTGAACAAACTTATATATATATATTATATATATATATATACATATATATATATATATATATATATACATACACATAGAAGACAAGTTCAAATTTATGAGTTAATATTCTATTAATTTATAATCCTACTTGTCCGGCAAAATCTTCTACCCTAGCGTATAAAATTATTTCTTTCGCCATGCACCAGAAAGAAGCCAACAAAAGAAGATGTTGGTCGTTGAATTTGTCTACCTTTCTTCCTCCACTCGCTCTTATAAATTACAAATGCATAGGTTTAGATTGGTGAATCTGATATGCATTAGTGAACAAGCTCATAGCAATTGCTTAATTAGTACAAATCACATCCTTATGTTTTAAACAATCCAATTGTATTGCTTAATTAGTACAAATCACATCCTTATGTTTTAAACAATCCAATTGTTTAGTCAATGCAAGGCTTCTTATCAAATTCAATTCGATTAATGCTAACATGTAGCTGAGTCATGTGCGATCAGATTAGATTTGTTTACCACTATTTTAACACTATCTCAGTTGCCAAGTGCGATTGCCGAGTGCCTTCTACACGATCTTTTATTATTATTATTATTACTATTATTATTTATTTATTTATTTATATTTTCACTGTCATGGAATCCAACGCAGGGCATGTTGGTTGGAACCGTAAAGTGTAAACCGGTATCTCCTTTATTTTATTTTATGTCATGCGTAATATGTTTTATGTCGTGTGTTTTCTCTTTAAAATTTTGTTTCTTTCCTAGAACAAAAAAGTAAAATTTGTCTCATAATTATTATAAAAAAAAGATAAATTATAAAGAATATTTTATCCAATCAAAAATTAATACGGTAAAAAATTAAACATTTCGAAAAATTATGTAGCCTCTAAAAATTTAACCTTTATTCTTTAGAATAATTCTGTCATATATACTAGCCACTTATCCTTTTGTAGGGATAAAAAATTTACCTTTCCAACTCTTACGAAATTTATTTCCTTCTCATTCTGTAAAAGGTTGAAACCGTCAATCTAGCGGTTTCCACTGATTTGTTTCACGGTCATTTGTGAGAGAAATAAATCACGGAGGACTCTATGAGTCTTAACGTGGTGGCCAAGATACGTAGAGTTATTTAAATTTAGAAAAAGACTTTAGACCTCTTTCGAAATCGATTCATATCACTTCTGTAAATACAGTCGTGTCTTAGCCACTGCATCATGTCCATGGGATATCTTTACAATTAATAGGAAAGGAAATGGTCCGATAATTTGAAAACTAAGATCGTTAATAAATTAAACATAAACTTATAAACTAGTCATTGAACTAAATAAATGAATTTTAACACGTGTCTATGCTCGAAATATAAACTGGATTATTTTTTTTTAAAAACAGTATTCAAACTTGTTTGATAAAATAACTAAGCCAAGCCAAGTCAAATCTAAAATAATCAAACTATTGAAAAATATGTTCAAGTTTGACTTGATTTTTTTTGTTTGAGATTGAGTTTGACTTTGAGCTTGGCTTGTTTAATGAGATATCAAGCTTTTAATCAAGCTTGATTCAAATTTGTTTAAGTTTGACTTATTTAAACGTTATCAAACTGATAACTCAAGCTTGTTTGTTTATTTAAATTTTTAATATTTTAATTCTTATTTGTAAATGAATACAAATAAATTTATAAATAATTTTAAAATAAAGTTAATCATAAATATTATTTATGAATACTATTTACAAACACTATTTACGAATATTAACAAGTCGAACATATATGTGTTCAAACTTGTTTATTTAATTTATCAAGTTGTTCAAACTTATTTATTAATTGATTTTGATGTATATTAAACGAACGTAAACGATCTCTTACTAAATTAAACACCAAATTTATTCAGAAATTTGATTCGATACGGTGAAAATAAAACTTATGAATGATGTCCTATTAAAATTATAAATAAAATAAATAAATATATTTTCAAAATGAATTTTAACCTCGCTGACCCACTAAATAAGTTTTAAAAAAATAAGATAGCTTCTGGTTTATAGAAATTTTTTAATTTTTTATTTTCATTTTATGAGAAAATGAGAAAATAATATTTGGTTGATATTTTTTCCTCTTAGAGATTTTTTTTTGAAAAATTGGAAAATAGAAAATAATTAGGGGTCGTTTGGTAGAGAAAATTTTCCATTTTCTATTTTAATTTTATGAGAAAACGAAAAAACGTATTTAATTGACTTTTTCATCTTCGTTTTCTAAAAAATAAAGGAGCATTTTCTGTAAAATTGGAAAACTCTAGAAAATCATTTTTTGTTTCTATTTTCATTTTCTAAAAAATAAAAAACTATTTTCTGGAAAATTAGAAAATACTAAAAAATTATTTTCTGTTTATTGAAAAAAAAAAATAAAAAATGAAAAATGAAAAAATCTCCCACTAACCAAATGCTATTTAATTTTTTATTTTTTAGAAAATAAAAAAGACGAAGCTTACTAAACACCGCCTAACCTTTTCAAACAATCAAGAATTAAGAGTTGGATAAAAATCTAAATGAACTAGACTCAAATCGAATTTAAAATTAACTGAAATTTCTAAAAATAAAACTAAGTGAATCTCGAATAAATATTCCACTTATCTTATGGAATAATTTTAGTAATAGATTCAATAATTTTATCGAACACTTTATATCGCCTAAAGTTTGAAGCAATTTGGCTCGTCTTATAATCAATCACATGTAAAATTAAAATCAAAGATATAAAATAAAGGGAAAATTTTTGGACGAAAATAAGAAACAATAAAAGATAATTCTTGACCGCGGAGTCGGAATTTGAAAAAACTGTAAATGTTTATTTAATTTATTTTTATGATTGGTTGAGGTCATTTAGATTTCAATTTTATTCTGTTCAATTGTTAGTGAAATTATTAGTGAAGTGTCATAAAAATTCATGGAACAAAATTAATCATAATTAATCGAATAAAAAATTCAAATATCGCAAAAAAAAAAAAATGGTAATTCCACTGTGATACTGTCGAATCAATTATTACCATATGGGCCGAGCAGTAAATGGCAAATGGAACTTTTTACGCTGACCAAGAATTCAGGGGGTTGATTGTAAAACTGCTGGTTCCATTTATGTCTGGATTCGATCGTCGCCCGTATACCGATCTTTTCTCCGTGTGCTTGTGAGGCTTCCGCTCCACGCACGCAGCCGTCCACACAGAGCAGGAGCTACGAGAACAGAGGAGGGAGTGGGAGGTTAAAATAAACAAGAAAGAAGAGGTATGGAACCCTAGCTTGTATCGCCTCGATCGAGACCTCAGAATCCTTGGAATCTTCGGTTCCTTGTTCTTTGGTATCCCCGAATCGATGGAAGGTACGTTTTTTTTTTTTTAGCTTCATCTCCAATGTTTGGGTTGCAGATTTCCTTCGTTATTTATAGTGCACTTGTGGATTGTTTGATTCTTCTGCTGCTTCCTGCTCCGTTCTGTGGCATATGATATTTGGATGTGACTTCTAACTCCATGCTTCTATTCGGTTGGTTCTGCGCCCTATTCGGTGGGTCTGTTGTTTGGAAAGTTTTTGTCTAGGAGAAGAAAATGTTTCCATTAATTTTTTACGGGTGCTTCTCGTTTTTTGTTTTATAGTTGTTTTTTTATTGATCAAAGTATATGTCTACGTATTTGGACTTGGGTCGCTGGTGTCTCTTAGGTCTTTGGTCCGTCCATCTGCGATTGGGGCTTTTGAGTTGGTTTTGTCTGAAAAAAAAAAGATGGAAAAAAAAAAAAAGAAAACTTCAGTTAATGGTCGAACCTTTTTTTTTCTGCCTTGTGTTTGTATCTTGTAAGTCGGGAATCGGGATCAGAATGTGTGCTGTTTGTGTATGAATTATCTAGATAGATTATTCACCATCTTCTGCATGATTTGGTGGTAAAAGAATCTAAATCGTTGATTTCCCTGCCCAGCTGTATTTTTTTTACCTGCTGCAGAGTTGATGCACTGAAGTCTGGAGCTGCCAACTGCTTATCAAGACATAAAGTTTTTCAGATTTGTTTGCTTTCCTTGAACTGGTTAGCAGTTATCGACTGCTATCCTTGTGTCTTTTTTTGCGGAAAGAAACCCTTGTGTGAGCTCGTGAACTGATCTAATATGCATTGAAGGACCAAAGAAATCTTAGAAGTAGAAATCCGGTATGTTTAAGTTCGTTTAATTAGAAAGAAAAAACATTTCATATTTTGTTTTTTTTCATGATTTTCCAGAGAATTTAGAGCTCCATTATCTTTGAGATGCTTTTTAGATCTAATTTTATCCCGAGAATCCAACAGATGAGTATCATGAGTGTAACTCAATGTACAATTGAATACTCATGACTTATTATTGGTTTGGTTGAAAGCTAAATTGATAGTTTTAGAAGGTTGAACATTGTCATAATTTGAAAACCTGGAACTT
Organism: Wurfbainia villosa; assembly: GCA_025175895.1. NCBI lineage: Eukaryota > Viridiplantae > Streptophyta > Magnoliopsida > Zingiberales > Zingiberaceae > Wurfbainia > Wurfbainia villosa. The sequence continues at coordinate 5,960,455 of CM045992.1, forward strand.
TCTGATCGTTTCTGAGTTGGAACTTCTGCAATTAATTTTCTCTCAGTTATGGCATTTTTGATAAATCATAAAGACTTCCTACGTATTTGCAGTTAGATGAGAACATGTTTGGTGCGTCCTAAACATATGTCCTCATTTAAATTATACTTTCTGCAATTTTTTGATTAGTTGGAGACATTTCGTAGTTAACAACATTAGATTGACTAGGTTTTTAATGAGTTCAACCAATTAATACTACATGTCTCTTCCAACAAGCCATAAAGTGTGGCTATCATTCTACTTCTAAATGCTAGTTTTTGTTTGAAACTTCTAAAATATTAGTTGATACCAAGCGTCACTGCTAGACAAACGTTATTTCAGCAGGATCACTTTTTTTTTTTTTTTACTCTCTCTTCATTTTGTCTTTTCCCTCCTGCCATTTCCTAATTCTTTCTTCATTGCTTCTCTTTATACATCTTATGTTGTTAGGTTGGTTGATACTAATACAAAATTGATCAGATCACTGACCATTATCTGGAACACACTCATACTTCAAACATTGGATCCCAACTATTTCAATTTTCTTTCCCTTAAATCCTAATGCTTACGGTCATATCTCTCAGATTCTCACTGCTGCTTGCACCATTTGTCCTATTTGTTTATGTTTTAATTTGATAAATTTATTAATAGATTTAAATCAAATGAGTCATGTATTTAGCTAGTTACAATTTACAAAATCATGTATGCATAGAGATTTGTTATGGCATGTTCCAACTTAATATCGCATCCATTTCATAGATATTAACATGCACATGTCTTTCTAGTATGAAAATTTTAGAATGTTTAGGCTCAATAATAACATATTTTATAGGCCCTACCCACCAGTAAATGCCCTTAGTTTGCGTTTGTGCTGTTTCATGTATATGGCATGTTTAAGCTCTTATTTTCAACTTGACATTGTAGATAAAGGGTTTACTAATGCTTTATTTGTATAATAGGTATGTTTCTCTCTCTTGAGACCTCATATGGTATGTGATTTTCTTAGCCTTATTGCTCAATCATTTATATCACTTTATGCTAAACTTTATGAAGAAAATTGGTAGTCTTGTAGCAATATGATTGGTTGTGTGATCTTATCATGCATACTGTGTAAATTCAATCTATAAGGCTATTACATATAACTTGTATATTTACAACAGAAAACAATTATAAACTTAGTTTACATATACTTCCCATTTGATACAAGACAGTTTATGGTTTTAGTGCATTGGTATCTCCAAATAATATTAAATGTTTTTTAGGTGGAATATAGTGGGGATAATTGACTGCCTGTGGTGTTCTGTTACAGGGCAGTTTTCATGTTTCTTCTCATTGTATTTATTTTCGAAAATTGATGAAAATTTCTTGTGTTTTTGTATTCTATATTTGAATCATATTTTTATGCAGAAAATTGTCACTGGTTCCAGTTGCTGATTGTTATAGTCTGGAAGCAATGCTTAGCCACAAATAAGCACATTAACAGGCCTAAAAAGTTTAGCAAATGGATCGTGATGATACATCAGGTTTTGTTAGTGGAGGTTGCACTGATCTTTCCAGATACTGATTGAATGGCACATCCCTGGAAGTCTGGCAACTGGTTCACTTGTATCAGCATTTCATTGTGATTCTATTTTGGCAACATCTGTTATGGATAAGAGGCATGGTCATCTTGGGCTCGGTTTAAACTTCTCTTCTGGAAATACTTTAAAGGATTTGGCTCAATCTCATACTGACACCAAACTGTGGATTGATTCTTCTCACTCATGTTTGAATGATCTTAATATGAAAGGCACAAAGAGGAAGTTGTGTGATGTATATGAAAGTGGTATAGAAACGTCTTCACTGACTCTTGGCTTAGGCCGTCCAGCAAGTTCTTCAGATAGCAGTAAGAAGAGCTCTGCTACAGCTTGCACCATGTCTACAAACAGGGAAACAGATGATGGGTCATCCATTGATCTTGGACTAAATTTTGATCTCAACCTTGGTAATGAACATGTAATTAGCCCAAAAAAACCTTCTCTTGATGTTCCAAAGGCTAAAGTTGATCTTCAGTTGTGTTTATCAGTAGGTGCATTTAACTCTGTTGTTACTGGTGTGACTCCAGTCTTGACTGACAACTATTTATCAGACAACGCACTTTCTTTCTCTCAGGTGCCAACTGTTGATGAAGGATCAACTTCATCTCGCTGGTATAAGAGCAGGTTATTGCCATTTTTAAATAGTACTGACAAACATGATATTGTGCCCCTTGACAAAGCGTTCCATAATGCATCTACTCAAGCTGGACAATCAGATGCCTCTTTATCAACAATCATCCAACAACAGAAAAGTTCAGTTGCCATTTCTGGTGTGACCCAAACTCAACAACGCAATAGCAACACTAAAAATTGTCAGTTTCCGGGATGTCCCAAAGGAGCTAGAGGTGCTTCTGGGCTGTGCATAGCCCATGGTGGAGGGCGGAGGTGCCATAAAGCTGGTTGTCAGAAGGGAGCTGAGGGAAGAACCATCTTTTGCAAAGCCCATGGTGGTGGTAGGCGATGCCAACAACTTGGCTGCACTAAGAGTGCCGAAGGTCGCACAGACTACTGCATTGCTCATGGTGGTGGGCGTCGTTGCAACCATGAAGGTTGTCCTAAAGCGGCTAGGGGTAAATCTGGTCTGTGCATAAGGCATGGTGGCGGCAAGAGATGCCAAAAGGAGAATTGCACCAAGAGTGCAGAAGGGCATTCTGGATTATGCATTGCCCATGGAGGTGGCCGACGGTGCAAATATCCTGAATGTACAAAGGGTGCACAAGGTAGCACAAATTTCTGCAAGGCACATGGTGGGGGTAAGAGGTGCACATATTTGGGTTGCACTAAAGGGGCTGAAGGAAGCACACCATTTTGTAAGGCGCATGGCGGAGGAAAACGTTGTGCATTCAAAGGTGGTTGCACAAAGAGCGTACATGGTGGCACCCAATTTTGTGTGGCCCATGGGGGTGGAAAACGGTGTGCCATATTAGAATGCACTAAAAGTGCAAGAGGTAGGACAGATTTCTGTGTTCGTCATGGAGGTGGAAAGAGATGCAAGGTTGAGGGTTGTGGAAAGAGTGCTCAGGGCAGCACTGATTTTTGTAAAGCACATGGTGGCGGTAGACGGTGCTCATGGGGCCAGCCTGATTCAGGTCTTGGTATCAATGGCCCTCCATGTGAGCGTTTTGCTAGAGGAAAGAGTGGCCTTTGTGCTGCACACACTGCTCTAGTGGAGGATCACTGCGTTCATGGAGAACGTCAACTTATGGCCTTTCGTTCAGAGAATCAAGGAGTCATAAAACCCGAGAAGATGAAAGAGATTGTCGACCTAGCTAGGTCTGTGGAAACGGAAAATGAGAAGAACGTTCTCTCCTGGGTTGGAAACAAGACTCAGGACTATGTGCATTCTACACCACCTCTTGATTCCAGTGTGGTTCCTCTTCCAGAAGGCAGGGTTCATGGTGGGAGTCTTATGGCTATGCTGGTTGGCAATTCAAGTATCGGTAACACTTCTACAAGTCAAGTTGATCGCTGCAACCCGGAACTGGGGACATCATCCTCTGTGGCTCGGAAATGGTTTTAACGGCTAAAAGCTGGGTCTTTGATGTTCTATTATCCATGTAAACAATTTCTCCAAGGTACATTGTGGCATCATGATTGGTGACCTAATTGTTGCATAGTCTAGTTTCTCATCTATTGTTGTTTGAAAAATTCCCCTACTTTTCGCTGTCCTTCACATATGAACTATGGAGTAGGGCAAACTCTGTAAATTTTGCCTGGAATGTGAACTTTAGGCAGGCAAATGGATGCTTGTAGTTTTTTTTTTTACTCAGTTCTGTAGATAATCTCCTGGCACTCTGTTCAAATTGTGAATGGCATTGCCTGTATGATGCTTATTATATTTCGGATGTGCTGTAAACATGTTTAATTGGGCAGGAATATCCAAAACCTAACATGGTAGTGAAACCTGGTGTTCATGGTTTATTCGTGATGTAATATTCTACTCTGCTCTCAATTTCTATTGACTCCGTTGTTTGGGCCTCTTTGACAGCTGAGCCATTGCATCTTCCTGTGCAGGTAAATTGCATCGGTTCAACTTCCACAAGAAGATTTTCACTTCAATTGCCATGCTTCTTATTTATATCTAGTGTCAGTTTCTTGGAATACCCATCTACAGCTCTCTTAATTTTGCAAAACTATAGGTTCTTCTAGCTGAGGGATTCCAGTGCATGCTATTTTTTCTTCTGACCTTGAAGCATTGATGGAACTCTCAAGAGGAGCAGTGTATTCCATTCGTTGTCATTTCACTTGCCCTCCAGCAAACTTGAATTTTGATGTTCAAAATCTGAAAGATCGAACTGATTTATCTGTGGGTTTAGCTGTAAGTATCGATTTCTTTTGACATGTGATTTCCAAGAAGAAATAAAAAAAAGACTCCATTTTAGTACGTTGTCTCGTGTTTAAAATCATCAAAATTTTCCTCCCAAAAAGTTCCTCTCTAGCCATCTCCTCCTAATCACAAACATCGAGTTCTTCGGAACGTAATTTCAAAGATAAGGAAATTTATTTCACTTTCATTTTTGCTTTCTTTTTTTTTTAATAGAAAAAATATACTCTCGAATTCTAAAATCATCAAAATTCCCTATCTCAAATTCTAAGACAATAGCTTCATTAGAATAAACCCAATAGAATCTTCACTAGAGGTAAGGAAGAATGCACATAACCAAATATAATCATTGTGAATTATTACAAAAAAGAGACCCAAAAAGTTTAAAAATATGTTCTACCTCAAAGCATAACATTTTTGAAATTGTTATACTGGGAAATTGTTATAACGTATTTAAAAATTTTATGAAGTAATCAAAAGAGTTAAAAATGGGGATATACTGGTTTTAACAAAATTCCTACTTTGTTAATTTAAGCTAAATTATTATATTTTTATTTACATTTAACTTAATTTTTTAAAATATTTTTTCTCCTAAACTATAAAATTTATGTTGAATCTCTTCCTAAAAACTAAATCTAATTATGTTGAATCTCTTTCTAAAAACTAAATGTATACTTTTTTATTCTATATATATAATAATATCACTTTTAATCTCTATTTTTTAAAAATATGATTAATAATTTTTAATTAATAATTTTTTTAATTATAACTTGGTTGGTCTCAAATTACTTTATAAATTTGATTAGATACGTTGAATTATTTTGGACAACGATTTTTATCTTTTAGATGGGCAGATACAATTACAACAATGGATTTAAAATACAATAACAATAATAACTAAATATTATCCCATCAAGTGAGATCGACTATATGAATTATTATATTCTATTGGGTTCTATCATTTACTATATCATCATTTATATTTAAATAAATTTTATCTTATTTTATTATTGCTAGTCAAGTCATTTTTAGTATTCATCTTTCTCGTTTAATTTATATATTTCTAATAGTTTCACATTGTTTACTTGAAATATTTAGATATCGTCTAAATACATATATGTACCATCTTAAATGTGTCTTCTGGAGTTTTTCCTTAATAAATACAACTTCAATTTTCATTCAAATGTATTCATTTCTTATTTTGCCTATCTCTTATGCCCATATATCTATCTTAACATCTTTATATTTACAACTCTTATCTTTTCTTCATGTGTTTGAGTCATAGTTCAACATTCAACTTCACATAATAGATCTAATTGTCATTTTGTAGAACTTATTTTTAAGTTAAAAGTATTTTATGATCACAAAGAACACCTCATGCTCTTCTCCATTTCAACCTTTCTACTTATATTATATGTAGGATGTCTCTTTCAATCCTTCTATCCTTTTCTAAAAATAATCCTAAATACTTTGAACTCCTGAGACAATTCATTATCTCATATCTTAACAATTATCTCATCGTGTCTAATATTACTAATTTAAACTCTATATATTTTGTCTTTATTCTACAAAGTTTAAAACCTTTTACTTTCAACATATTTTTCCTAAGATTTAAGTTTAACATTTACTTCTTCACGTGTCTCATCTACCAAAATAATATCCTCTGTAAATAACATATACTATGGTATAATATCTTGAATATGTTTAGTGAGTTTATTCATGATCAGTATAAAAAGATAAGAACTTCCTATTCCTTGATTTAACCCTATCTTTGTAGGGAACACTTCAATTAATCCTTTTGCATTTTCACTCTTATTATTACATCCTCATATATATTCTTAATTATTTCAATACACGCTACGCTAACATTTTTTATTTTTAGATTTTTTCATATAATTTCTCTTGAGACTCTATTATAAGTTTTTTCAAAGTCAATAAATACAATGTAGAAGTCTTACCTTTGTTCTTGATACTTTTCAATTAGTTAACTAAGAAGATGTATAACTTCTATTGTCAACCTTTCCGATATAAATCCAAAATAATTTTCAGTACTATGGTCTTCTTCCTTAGTCTTTTTTCTATTACTCTTTTTAAAAAATTTAGATATAACTCATTATTTTAATACCTCTATAATTTGCACAACTTTATATGTCTATTTTGTTTTTTTTATAAAGAAACTAGAGTACTTATCCTCTACTAATAAAGTTTTTTTTAATATCAATTTGAATAACTTTGTAAGTCATTCAATATCTTATTTGTCTAGGTATTTCCATAATTTTATTGAAATATCATCTGATTCAACTACTTTTCCATTTTACATTCCATTTAGAACTTATTTTGCTTTTGAAGGTTGAATTATATTATAAAAATTTAAATTTTTATACTCCTTTGACCAACTTAAATTACATAGGTTAAATTGGTCATCTAAACTTTTATTAAAAAATTGATGAAAATATATCTTCCATCACTCTTTTATTTCCTCATTGTCCAATAGTACCCTATTATATTCATCTTTAATGCATCTTTTTTGGTAAAATATTTAGTCTCTCTCTCTAATTTTAGCTATTATATAAAAGTTAATTTCAAATGTTTCATTTTTAGTTTCACTTACTACTTTCTTGGTTTGTTTCGTAGCTATTGTATATATTTTTTAAAGTTTTTCTTATTCTTACAAGTGTAATAGACTGTTTATTTTTTCTTTTACTTTCTTTTGTACTTTCTTATTCCATCATCAAAATTTTTTATTTAGTGGTGCATATTTTTTTGACTCACCGAGTACAATATTTAGCTATCATTTTCAACTTTAATATCATTTTATCCCATATCATATTTGAGTTATCAAGTATCTCTCCTAATATTTATACTCATATCCTCTCTTTAAATATATTTTATTTTTTAATTTACACCATTTAATTTTAAGAATTATATATAACTTTCTTATATTAATACTGTTCTTAAAGGGTATATCCAACACTATGAACCTATATTGAGTAGCTAAGTTTTTTTTAGAAATGACTTTACAATCTTTACATATTTTTCTATCATTCTTCTTCACTATAAGAAAGTTAATTTGTGACTTATTATTTCTATTTTTGAATGTAACCAAGTATTATTCTCTTATCTTGAAAAATATATTAGTTAGTGATGCGGCTCAATTTTTTCTCCTCAAGATTAGGTCGTCGAAGATAGATTCTCTTAGACAGCAACAGTAGAGATTTTCTTCTTGCTCCCTTCCTATTAAAGTTAACACGAGTCAGACAGTCGCTGACCTAACCGACGATTTCCCTCCGATGTTTCAGTTAGAATTTGTATGAGGAAGAGAAACAAGCCAGTAATAATAGAAGAAATAATGAATGCAGTAGTAGAAGACCAGTAAATGCAAGAATGATCGAGATCCATCCCCTTCTGTCCTCCTCCCCCTCTGGCTTTTATCCCTCCTCCAACCTCAGGATAAGTTGTCCCGTAACAAACTATGAGGATCCCTGTCCACGTGAACTGCTACGCGGGTCAAGGTGTCGATACTTGTTATATCGTTAGAGAATGACTACTGTTAGGAATATTTCATGGGGCCCATGAGATGTCTTCAATCTGTTATTAAAGATGACGTGTATACATGAACCTATCCCGGGAATATTTTGTGAGGTCCACCTTAACTAACTTACTATTCCCTTCTTTCCATTGGTTCTCTGTTAATTCCTCAAGTCCAACCCTTCCCAACTTGGTATTCTACCTACCTCCCAAGCTGCTTCTCTCCTACTTGATACTTGACCCACTTCCCGAGCTACTTCTGCCAAACTCAATACTGGGCTTACTTCCCAAACTGTCTCTCTCTGACTTGATACTTGACCCACATCCCTAACTGCTTTTTGCCAACTCAACACTAGGCCTGCTTCCCGAACTATCTCTCTCTGTCTTGATACTTGGCCTACTTCCCGAACTGCTTTTGCCCAACTCAACACTAGGCCTGCTTCCCGAATTGTCTCTCTCCGCCTTGATACTTGGCCCACTTTCCGAACTGCTTCTGCCCAATTCAACACTAGGCCTACTTCTCGAAATGTCTTCGCCTGACTCAGTACTTGACTCCTCCCCCTAACTACTATAGGAACTTTAGTGAGTACTAGAGGGGGGGGGGGTGAATGGCGCATTTTTGCTCGATGATGGAATTCGATCACGTGCTTGCTACAATTGTTAGTGTACGCAACGGAATATATAATGATAGAAATAAATACACAACAACAAGAGCACAATACACAATTAAAATGAAGGTATAATGTGGTTTGAAATCTTAGGGTCCTACTCCACAGGTTGAGCTCAAATGAGCTCTAGCGATGCAAAACACCACTACTAATCAACTCTCCTTCTCGGAAAACACTCCGGAGGTGGAGGAAACCTCTTACAACAGATTACAAAAGTAATACAAGATAAAATAAGCAAATATAAAGTAAATACAATAAAAGAAGTAAGGAACACTTTACAAAAACTCTTTTGAATGCTTGCTTGTTTGATTGCTTGAGCCGCACTTGAAGACCATGACTTGCACCAGCAAATCGCTCCAAAAAACCTCCCCTTCATGCTCCTTTTAAAGCTGCAACTTGAGTTGATTTCCGCCTAGCAGTCGACTGCTCCTGTAGTCGTCATCTCACAATGACTTAATCCACGCTGGACAAGTTCTAACAGATACCTAACAGTCGACTTATTAGACCTATCAGTCGACTGCTCATAGCCTCTAGTCGACTGCCCTTACTCAGCAGTCGACTCAAAAATATTATATGCCTGTGTCCTCGACCAATAGTCGACTACTATCCATGGCAGTCGACTGCTCATGTCTAGTCGACTGCCCAATGCTGGTAGTCGACTGCCAAGGCCACTTGCTACAGTTGAACGCTAGTCGACTCACGTTAGTCGACTGGTCATAATCCCAGTCGATTGCTCAGTGTCGACTCGGCTGCCAAGTGTCAAAACACTTGACCAGTCGACTAGTCCATAATCCCAGTCTACTGCTACACCTCGACCTTGAGGTTTAACCTCAAGTATGATGCCCACATACTTGCTAGACCACCCTTAGCTTAGACCTAAGCCTTCTAGCTGCCTCCATCAACCTTACGCCTATCAGATCCCTCCAAGTCATCTATGACTTGTTCATCCATACGCTAGCCTTCAGGTGCTTCAATAGGCTATTGTCATGCTAAGCTGGTCTATACTGCCAAGGCACATTGGGCTTACGCTGCCAAGACACGCACTTGGACTTTACGCCGCCAACCATTGAACTTATGCTACCAAGACTCCACCCTTAGACTTTACGTCGCCAATATCAAACCCTTGGACTTCCCAAATGCCAAGATCCATTTGGATTTACGTTGCCAAGACTTCACCCTTGGACTTCACGCTGCCAAACACATTCTTGGACTTTCCTTGCCAACCCATATTGGACTTTCCAATTGCCACGACTCAAGCTTGGACTTTCCATGCCAAGTACCCATGACTTAGACTTTCCATTGCCAAGTGTCCCACTTGGACTTCTCTATCATATGGTCAACTCCATGTCAACCATCTCCCCAAATCATTGTCAAACAATGATTTCTCCTTTGTCAAACATCAAAACACTACTCGAGTCAAACTCGAGTCTGGTCAATCGTGACCTAAGCCGATTGCACCAACAATTTCTCCTTTTTTGATGTTTGACAAAAACCAAATACCTTTGAGTTAGAACACTAACTCAACCAATCCTCCCAATTGTCCAAATTGGGAATTCTTACATTCTCCCCCTTTTTGATATACATCAAAAAGGCTCTCCCCAAGGGTATCAATGTCTCATATTCCAATGAGATCTTACATTCTCCCCCTTGGTCTAAAAACATCTAGGATGCCTTAACTCTTTCTAGTGATAATTCTCATATCACTAAAGAGAGACAATCCTTCAAACTCTCCTAATTTTCCCAATTGGCATCTCACATTCTCCCATTTTTAATTCTCCAAAATTCTCCCCCTCATGAGAAAGAATACATCCATCATCCCATGATGGATAACCTCCCCCTAAAGGCTTGCTCCCCCTTGACCATTGCACCAATAATGTCCTTGGAGAGTCCCTAAGCCTATAGGAATACTAAACCATTAAAATTAAGGGCAAAAGTTAAAACTTGAACTTTCACACACCCTAAAATTTGATAAATAACCCAAACAACTCTCCTAATCTATATCCAATGGATTTTCACCCTTTCTAATGCTTTCCAAAGTATATCCTAGGGTTAAGAGAAGTTAGGGTAACCTAACATAGCTAAAATCAAGCTAAACAAACCTTATTTACCCGAAATCAGGCATGTTAGTCGACTCTTTCAGTTTACTACCGATCGCCTGCCCTAAGGCCGATCGGTGATAGCGGCTCGATCGAGCACCACCTCGCTGATGCCTCGATTGTCATCCATGATTGTCAACCATTTAAAATAGAATTTGAAAATACATAAGTAAATATACGTAATTCAAATTTTTTTTAAAATTCATACGTATATTACTTATAATAATCACAATGGGTAAAAAATATTTGAAAAATAAAATACCTATTAAATATTGAGATTGATACAAAATTCAAAACTATTGATAACTTCAATATTTTTGACCTATTTTGTATCAACTTCTTCAATGGTGACTTCTATTAAAAGATAGACTACACTAAGGTTTTTCTAAAATATTTTTAAAATTATTTTAAAACCTTGTATTGAACCATGGTCTATGAGCTTAATGTACATAACTTGTATATAAGCTTTCCTCATGATTCACCCATGGTATAAGATGAGTTTGAGTTCATCTAGATGCAAGAACTATGCACCTTGAACTTAACTCATTTCCTAGCATCTTACATGTGTCTAAGGTGTTTGAAAACACACATATGTCAATTTGATGTGAGATGTGAGTTTTGTTCATCCTAATCTAAGGTGTCATGCATTTTTCTAGACAATACGATTTGATTTCTTTATACATAGGACTTCAAATCATGCCATTGTCCTTAAAATCAATTTTAATAATCCTAAATGCATGAATGATGATTATGGCATAAATGATAGCATAATTAAGAACATGTGCCAATAATCATGATGTCATGACATAAAATATAAACCTAAATTTACATGACATAAAAAAATAGACCTAAGCTGTCACGCCCCGAGAGTATACCGTGTCGAAAATCAAACGGACGGCATCTCCCCTGTACGTGACAACATTTCGGGTTAATACAAGGCCCGTAGGCCCACAACAACAACATAATATATCAACATAACAGCAGCGGAAATAAAGAGCACATACCCATAACATACATACCAACAACATACAAGTGTACACCACCTGACAAATCCAGAATCATAAAATCGTAAATAAAACGACTACACAAATAGAGTCCATGATATCACGACAAAATCCATAACAACAACAAATCCATACATATCAAAGTCCAAGACAACCAAAAACGAACTCCTCGGGAGACTCAGAAAACGGAGATGGGATGGATCGGTCAGCCTCAAGTAAAGGCGTCTACACTTACTCGAGCGGCTGAAAAACCTGTGGTCGAGGTGGTGAGTAAAACTCAGCAGGTAATCAGAGAAAACATGTAAATATATGTATCGATATTACATGTCATTCAACAGTCTAAATCTACTCGAACAACAGGTATACATCAGCATAAAAGGTATATATGCATGCATACACTAAATAAACTGAACAACAACGATGCTGACATACCTGACCGTCAGCTACTCTATCCTGATCCAACCTGGGCATATAACCACATCATAGGGTATAAAAGAATAACACTAACTCACACAATATCCTGAATATGATCCAAGGGTATCACCGTGAATAACCAAAAGGTATACAAGTACCAGCCTACTACCATACAGGAAATGCAGTATCATGTATGAATATGTACAAACAAATGCAACAAGCATAGTACATACAAATGCATCATCAAAGTGAGTATACATATAGACTATATCTGTATGTATACGAATCACCATCATCCATATATATATATATACAAGCAGGTATGTATATATATATAACCATATGCAAAGCACCGTATGATACGGCAATGCAGCATGCATGGTCATGCCTGCTCACCCCTACTCGCTACCACGACCCCAGTGTGGCCTAGGTGGCACGACATGACAACTGTCCCAACTCACACCAACCACTGCTATAGAGTGGCCGAGTGGGCAGTATGATCAAGTAGCATATGAGCGTAAAGAGCTCGCTACACAACGGGGGTCCCTGCTGCTGGCCACTCCGACTAACACTACCAATGAGTGGTCGAGTACCACGCACCCAGGACAACTGCACGCAACTCCAACTACCCCCATCTATAGTGGTAGAGTGCGACACAACAAATGCTCTGCCCTCACACCAGTTACTCCTCTGGAAGTAACCCGGGAGGCAGGATGACTGACGACTCTCTCTCAACCCCAAGGGGAGACGATGTCGTTAGTATGCATGCAATGATATGAGGGTACTGTCTCACCTACAGACATCTACCATAGACTCTCTGTTCAACAGAGAGTCACACCCAATTGATCAGTACACTCTCTATTTTGTAGAGAGTCATACTCATCTGATCATCACAAGCTAGGACCATCGGTCTGTAGCGACACACTGTCCACGACTCACCTGACCATTTACACAACCCGTGGTTGGTAATAAAGGTGCAACATACAGGTATGGAATGAGTCCTACATTTAGGGCCATACTTATCTACAGAGGACCTTTTTGCCAAATTTATAATTTAGGTCATCCTCCGTACTCTAACATCTACACCCTACTAAACAGTTAAACCTACTTACATCACATCTATAACTTCTAGATCATGCTAGGGAATATGTGTTATCAATAATCGAGCACACATATATATCAACGATAAGTTCAAGCATACGATAAATAGAGCATGGTCAAGATAATATGAACACCTAAGGTTCATATCTATGTCTAAATCTGAAAATCATTACATCTACCCGACCAGTAGGAAATTACCTACCTGATAAGAAGCTCGTGATAATAATCTTCATGCCCGTGGACCTGCCTCGTAACCAAGTCCTACACACAACATAAACCATCATTAAATCCCCACACATGACAACAATTTAAATCAAACCCTACATCCTTTCGTATTCACTCAAACTACCGAATACGAAATAAAATCTTGATCACCCACCCTTCGTAACCCTGACTATATCTCAATGAGTACAACATGCTAAAACCCATTCGAGTCTTACACTAATTCACATTTCAGATCAGTAATCATCCCTTAGCTCACACTCGAAATATTTGCCACTTCAACTAATCTTAACACTCAACCCATCGTCCACAGCTTCACCACAAGCACAAACAGAACACCACAACTCCTTCCATACATCACCTTCATAAGCCATTACAGCTCACAACCGTGCCCAAAACACAGTTCCTTCCCCAACAAAATAAATCAATCCATAGCCAAGAGCAGATCAATCCCATAGCCAATCAATACACACGAATTCAAAGATCTATCCAACCCTAAGTTGGAATCCTCAGCTCCACCCAGCTCCATCCTTCTTCTCCACTCACTCACAGCCGACACCACTCCAACAACTGCCTCCATACAATGTGATCCCTCGATTGAAAACCCATCATATCTAAAAGCATCCACTCACCACAGAATGCAACAATTACAGATGAAAAGAAAAGGGTAATCAAAGCTTACCGACCTTAGAACTCCATCGGCAGTAACCTTCCCTTATCCCTTGTTCGCCTACAACAACTCCTGCCCAAATCACAAAGATCCAATTCAACGAAAGAAGGTTACAGCTCCAACACTCAGTGGCAGGACCGATTACCGACGATAAATGTGAAACTGGTCTCGACGGCGATCCGAATGGACGATGACCGTCGCAATATCAGAGGAACTCCAAGGAGGTCGACTGCCGAGGTTGTCCATGGTGGCCAGAGGCTAATCGACTGGCAGCGACAGTAGGGGAAGAGGGAGGACGACCGACGGCCGGAGCGACATCGGTCGGTGGCGATGAGTGGCCAGCGGCAGTTTAGTCGTGGCCAGCGGCGCGAGTTAGGGCTCGGTGGCGTCTTGCGATGGCGAGGAGACGACCTATTTCTCCTCTCGGTCTCGAGATCTCCTCGGGAGATACCGACGGTCGCTGGAGGTGCTCACTGTCGGCGATGTGATTCTTCACGCCGTCGGTCGCGAGGAGAAGGTTGGCGAAGAAATTGGGAGAGAAGAAGTTGCGATCGGCTGCTGCTGCCGGCGTTCGATAGGCACCTCCGGCAGGGCTGGCGACCAACACGCCTCTCAGGCGACGCTCGAGGGAAAGAGGAGAGGAGTCGGGATCGAGAACGAGAAATCAGGGAGGAAAGTGATCGGGCACGGTTTGGGGAGGAGAAGAGGTCAATGTGATCGGGAAAACGGAAGAAAATGACTCGCTCGCGTTAGAGACGAGTGGGTTTTTAATGCTATATGGTTGAGTTAGCCTAGATCAAATTCGGGTTAATCCAACTTTACCCAACACCCATTTAGGCTTTAATCTTCCTCCAAACGGTCATACAAATCCCCTATTAATTTCAAGAAAATTTTTGAAAAATTCCACAAGATAATTCCCAATTGGAAAGGATTTTTTTTTCCTCCGGTATTTTACATTCTCCCCCACTTATAAAAATTTGGTTCTCAAATTTCATACTAACAAGCAAAATTACTTCAAGCAAGTTTCCGAAAGGACCACATACTTTCCTCAAGTGGACAGATGAGACTATCAAGCTCGGATAGTATCTTCCAGCTCCCACATAGCCTCCTCATCGGTATGATGTTGTCATCCAACTTTTATGAGTCGGATGATTTTGTCTCACTATTGTCGTTCCTTGCGACCTCAAGCTCCACCCTAGAATCTCCTCGTAAGTCACATTAGACTGAGGTGGAATTGCTATCTCCTTCAGAACATGCTCTGAATGCGGAACGTATTTCCTCAGCATATAAACATGAAATACGTTATGAGCACCCGCAAATATCGGAGGTAAAGCCAACCGGTAAGCTACACCCCCAATTCGATCCAATCTCTCAATTGGACCAATGTAGGGTGGAGTTAACTTTCCTTTCAACCTAAATCATTTCACCCCTTTTCGTAGGTGAAACACGCAGAAATACTTGTTCCCTAATTGAGAACTCCAAAGGCCTTCGCCTCCAGTCTGCGTAACTCTTCTGTCGATCCTGTGCCTCTAATAACCATCATCTGATGAAGCACACCAACTCTGCATCATGTTGAATGCTCGGTGGCCCCAATAGCTGTTGTTTCCTCGACTTCCTCCCACAACACGGGAGATCTGCAGAGTCTACCGTATAGGGCCTCCTAAGAAGTCATCTGAATGGAGAAGTGATAACTATCACTGTAGGCAAATTCCAATAAAAGAATGTGATCTTTCAGAGTCTGAATGTTACACTCAGACAGTCCACTAGTCCGCGGATGAAATGTTGCACTAAGCCGAAGCTCTGTGCCCATAGTCTGGTGCAGACTCTATAAAAAAAAATCGTGAGGTAAATCGCGAATCTCTATCCGATTTGATACTTAAAAGTACCCCACGCAATCCGATAATCTTTCGGTAATACAACTCTACCGAATGATCAAACAAGTACGACCCACGAATATGAAGGAAATGAGCTGATTTGGTCAGTCGATCCACACTCACCCAAATCGCATCATGTCCTTTACGGGTCCTAGGCAATCCCGTAATGCAATCAATCGTGATATGCTCCCACTTCCATTCCGAAATCGGAATTTTCTAGAGCAATCCATCGAGTTTTTTGATGTTCAGCCTTCACCTACTGGCATACTAAACATCGAGCAGCAAAATATGCTATAACTCTCTTTATACCATTTCACCAATATAAACGTTTCAATCTCAGTACCTCCAAGTACCACCAAGGTATATAGCCCATCTCGAATGATGTGCTTTCTGTAGCAGCTCTTCCTTAAACACTGCAACTCCGGAACCCACAATCCTTATCAGAGACGGGGAATTATTTCCTCAAAAGAGAAATCCATCAACCGTCCACAATCCTCTCCACCACACTCTGTAAGTGCATGGAAGACTAAAGCGACCATCTCACTTGTTGCAACCGTTCGCTTTCCAGCCCTCTATAGTAGCTACCCAATAGCTAGTCAAAACTCCATGAGCACTTCTGCTCCATATCACTACAAATCCAAATAATAACTACTAATGTCACGCCCCGAGGGAGTCCCCGCCAGACGAAAATCCGACAGCATCTCCCCTATACGGGTGACAATACCAGTTTTCATACAAAGCCTACACGACCACTATACATCGGTCAACACGACCGGAATCCAAACATCACACGCAGATAATCAAATAGGGCCTCAGGCCAACAAATCTAGGTAAACATAAGTCTACACTAACTAGACTTACCCCTTCTGCCATCTGGGCAGGAATACTCAACCGAAATCCAATCGAAATAAAAATCCGATCAAAGGTCCCTAAGGACATACCAAAACATCCACAGGTACAAATATCCAACTCCAGTCCTAAACATATATTCTAATCCAAATACCCAAAACCGTAAACACAAATAACAAAATACACTTCCACGACGAGGGGGTTTGGCAGCTGGACTCTCCTGACAGCTCCATCCTGAAATAGATATAAATCAACGGGGTGAGTTCAAAGAACTCTGCGGGTATAGTAGATATGAATAGCAAGAAATAGCTAACAATACTAATCATGCCTGTACAGTCTCATATATATGGTAAGCAAGAAATAAATGCAAAAGGACTGTACTCACCTGAGTCTCCTACCCTGATATAGGAGCATGTGCCCTACTATAAGAGATAAAGTCATCACCATATAAGAATATGAATCCTGATGCATGTCAATCATATGCAACATCCAAGGCATCAATACAATAATGCAAAAACACAATACAAATGCAATCCGTGCAAAATGCATGCCGTAGTGCAATGACATGGTCACCCACCCGATCGACCTCGCCTATGCAATGGTGAAGCCGAGTGGGTAGGGCTATGACAAGCTGTGCACTCTGCCATCACTTTGCTCTGGTGGCCAAGTGGGACGAGGATCTTTGTCGAGTACACCTATCCTCCCCCAAACATAGTGGGGGAGCTAAGCTCTCATCTCCTGGTGTCATAGGCCAGAGGAGGGATCCCTGCCCGCTACCACGCTGCCTCGTCGCTACCCGCCCAGCGGTCCGGCGAACTGTGAGCAAGCACACACCCTCCTGATGTACCACTAACCCATGAGTGGCAGTGTGTGCAGGCCAAGTAACTGGCTGCGGGCTCAACAATAATGGAACCCCGTCCAGCCAGCATGCAATCATGCAAGATGGTGCATGATACTAAAGCATGTAAATCCAACTACAAATATCCATCCGAATAATATGCAAAGTCAATAAGTGCATATAACTGATCCAAGCAACCATGATCCAAATAAAATAGGGAAGATATAATCATACTGATCAAATGCATGTAGCAAGTAGGCACTAAACATACTAGGCATATAAACATGAAAAGTATTGCATGCTATCCTAACTAACATATCAACTTGACTATATCTAAAAGATAAGTCAAAATACCCGCCTGAATATATATCCGCAAGAATGAACCAAATCGTCACGATTGGGGACACGCCTCGTAATCAAACTCGCATAAAGCATGACTATAGTCAAGCACAAAAATACAATTCAACGACAAATCGAATAATTAATCGATTTCCTTTATATCCCAATTAACCCAAACTATTTCCAATTTTGCTTGTCCACAAACAATCCATACAATTAATTTAGCCCAAATCTCATATCCTCCGAGTAACACATTTTTGAACCATTCCTCGCTCACTAACATGCCAATCAAACGGATAACACCGTAATCAACCCAATCGACCAATCAAGCTCACCCGCCCTAGGAATTCCATATACAGCCCACTAACATCCGACCTTGCACGACCACTTCCAACCCAAACCACACGACACCCTCCAAACAAAACCCTCACAGCCTCTCACAGCCGGCACTTCCTTGCTGCCCTAATCACTGCCCCCCACCACACCCATAGAATCCTTGTACAGCAAGAAAACCAGAGGAAATCTAGGTATTTACCTGAAGCTCCACCTCACTGAAAGGCAAGCAGCTGCCGGAGCTTGGAGGGACACCACCTGATGTGGGTGGCGTGGAGGAAGAAGGGCTAGCGGTCGATCCGAGCGAGCGGCCGGCGAAGGCGAGGACGACGGCTCAGAGGTAAGGACCGACGGCCAGAGCACTGGGAAGGCGGCGGTGGCGAGCTCGCCGCCGCCAACCAGTGCTCGCGGGCGCAAGCGAGATGCGCGGCTGTCGTCGTCGGCGAGGGTCGCCGAGCGGCAAGACGCTCGGCTTCGCGTTTGCCGACGCTTGCAGAGAGACGGCCGGGCTCTCGGATAAAAAGTCGGCAAGGCTTACTCGGCTCGGGCGGAGAAGAAGGCATCGCCGGCGAAGGACAGACGAGGGTCGCCGGCGAAGAAGAGGGCGCTGGCATCGGGCGCGGCGACGTCGGGCGGAAGCGGCTCGCGCGAGGAGAAACTGCCGAAGAGAATAATCGCGGCGCGGCGGGGAAAAAGGGAAATAGAAAAAGTAAAAACTTAGGGTTTCCGGTTTAGGTTAATACCCCTTAGATAAAGCCTATTTACTTTATCCCCGTAAAAATCTCGTACGGAGTCCGTTTAATTCCAGAAAAATTCCGGAAAAATTCCTAAAATTCCCGAAAAATCCCGAAAAATTTCCAGGATTATTTCCTTAATTATTTGGCCATTTAATTTAAATGTTTTAAATCCCCGTATTTAACATTCTCCCCCACTAATAAAAATTTGGTCCCCAAATTTCCTACTCGTATATTAGTACGAGATGTCCCAACAACCATCTCAAGCACCTGGAGACAAGTCACACCTCAAGTGACTAAGTGGGTTCTTGATATCCCTTAAAATCAATTCACACTTGCTTCTAGTAGCTCTTCCAGAGTATGAATAGTATCTTCATATCGACCATCTATCATAAGTATCTAACTGTACCCGAGTGGAGCTCTATATCCGTGACCTGTTAAAGACTTTACCATAATCCTAAGGTAAATCCTGAATCGCTATCGCATACGATACTCCAATGACTGGAAATCTTCATAGTATAAACCTATCCAGCGATCCAACAACTCATCGTATGGATCGAATGAAAATGAGCGGACTTAGCTAATCATACTAAGTCCTTTCCGAATTCCAAATAATCTCCCAACACTGTCCATCATATTAGGCTCCCACTTTCCTCTTGATCGTAACCTTGCCGATTATTAGTATTCCACCTTACTAGTTGAACACGGACTTCCAAGTCAACTAAATTCGCATGACGCCCCCACCACAGAGAACGTTTCAATACTTAATATTTTCCGGATACAAGCCTATACATCTGCAACATACAGAACCTTTTGCGATCATCAGCAATACTTATCAAAATATCATGATAAAGCCTCGTGGCTCTCGAGGTAATACCAAAGGCACTACTTACGGCCAACGACATGCTACCACGACCGGGACTCATAGCGGTCAAATAAGATGTCGTAGCTATCTAGCCACCTACGACATATAAATTCCACTATCACTAATTCAAACCCAGAGAGCAAGAGTACAAATCTATGGTAAATGCTCTATCATTCCAACAGGAATCTATCTGTTGTTCCTGAATCAATAGTAACTCTTCCTAAATTCGAATGTAACTATGTAACCCACCATTCTCCTCGGAAATGGAGAAATATTTTCTCTCAAAAGCAATCTGCTGTCTAAAATCCATTCTATCGCACAGAACAGAAGGTGACTGAAAAACTTTACTGACCCGTCTCCCTAGTTGCAACTATCCGTGTTCTAACAACTCTGTGCAGCTACTCAGTAGCTAGCTAAAACCTCATAAGCATTCCTGCTCCTCACCTCTACAAAACCACATAATATCTGCTAAGTCCACGTCATATTATATATATGACAAACCATCTCGTAGTTCCTCATTTGACGTAAACATAGGATACGTCTCGATCAACTAAATCAGAAACGCTCCATTCTCTGAAACATCGCCTCCGCATATAAATTAACCTTCCTTTCACTCGAGAATGATCACACAACACTGGTGTAAAAGTCAACAATCGTCTGAGCCCTGAAACCAGGTTCACAAGCTTCAGACCCAATAAATTCCATCACCAATCAGCGGTGTAGTACCACTAGAGCATCCTATCCATATCTATGGTAATAATCAAATCAATACCAGAAAACCATCATTTACGGTGACCGAGTGCTTAACTCCAACTGCCACCATCACAAATGATCCAATCGTGTCCAGAATATACGATTTCCTAAATCCCTGGACGACAAAGTCGTCAATAAGTTTAATATGATATCCAGAAGCTCATACCATTCATACCAAGTATGAAATTGTCGTCGCTATACAACTGCATCCTCTTTACTCTAGGTTGATGATATAACAATCATCACAACGACCATGATAATTGTATGACACCATGTCACTACAATATCAACCCATCAATCATAAATCAATCCTAGAGCATACACCGATGCCCTATAGTTGATCTAAATAGATCCTCTATCCACAATGAAGGATATTCATTTCCTTCTACAACTACCATATTCTATCATCGATAATCGATGCATAACCTCAAAGGTCCATCTCTCCTTTAACAAAGAGTTCCGGATCTTCTCTAGAAGAAATACTGGGATAGATAAATATCCCATCCAACACCTCCTATAATAAGGTAAAATGATCTTTCATCGTCTTGACCAGTGTAAGTATACACGACTTATCCATAACCAAATCACTAATAGTATGGACTGATATTTTCTGAGGGTTTACTCCTTGACCTTCCCTAATCACTGCCCCCCACCACACCCATAGAATCCTTGTACAGCAAGAAAACCAGAGGAAATCTAGGTATTTACGCGGCGGGCGCGACGGCTCGGGGTAAGGACCAAGCGGCGAGCGCGGGAAAGCGGCGGTGGGCGGCGAGCTCGCGTCGCCGCCGCCAACGGTGCTCTGAAGCGGGCGAGATCGGCGGCTGTCGTCGGCGAGGCTGCTCGGCGGCAACCGCGCCTTCGGCGCTTCGCGTTATCGGCCTTGCGACGAGGCGGCTGCTCGGATAAAAGTCGGCAAGGCTTACTCGGCTCGGCGGAGAAGAAGGCATCGCCGTGAAGAAGACAAGGGTCGCCGTGAAGAAGAGGGCGGGCATCGGCGCGGCGACGGCGTGAGCGGCTCGTGCGAGGAGAAACTGCCGAAGAGAATAATCGCGGCGCGGCGGGGAAAAAGGGAAATAGAAAAAGTAAAAACTTAGGGTTTCCGGTTTAGGTTAATACCCCTTAGATAAAGCCTATTTACTTTATCCCCGTAAAAATCTCGTACGGAGTCCGTTTAATTCCAGAAAAATTCCGGAAAAATTCCTAAAATTCCCGAAAAATCCCGAAAAATTTCCAGGATTATTTCCTTAATTATTTGGCCATTTAATTTAAATGTTTTAAATCCCCGTATTTAACAACTAAAGTCATATCATGTATATGACAGACTATCTCGTAGTTTCTTAACTGACGTAGACATAAGATATGCCTCATTCAACTGCATTGGAATTGTTCCGATCCCTTAAATGACGCATTTGCGTACATCATCCTTTTATCCATTCCAGAAGGATTAACTAATACTCGTATAAAAGTTAACCACCATCTAGGTCTTGTAACTGGTTTCACCAGCTTCCGACTAAATGATTTCTATCGTCACCTTTGTCAAACAAGTCCGTGGTATAGTAATGCTAAGACATTCTATCCACATCTACAGTACTAACCAAACCATACAAGGCAAACCACCATCTACGGTGGTCGAGTGCGCAACTCCAACTACCACAACCAACAGTGGCCAAGTTACGCAACTCCAACAACTACAAAAGGATCCTATCGTGTTCAGGATACACGATTCTCCAATCCAGTGACGACTAAATCATTAATTAGTCTCGCAACTTAATCAAAATTCATACAATTCATACCAAGTATGAAATTGTCGTCTCCACACACCTGCATCCCCTTTTCTCTAGGCTAATGATATATCAATTATCACAACGACAATGATACTTATATGATGCTATGTCACTATCATATCAACTCTCCAGTCGTAAACCAACCCTAAAGTATACACAGGTGTCTTTAGCTAATCTAACAGATCATTTATCCTCAACGTAGGATATTTACTTTCAATAATTATCGCATTCTATCATCGATAATCGATGCAAAATCTCAAAGATTCATCCCTCTTTCAATAAAGAGTTCTGGATCCTTCTCAAGGAGGAATACTGGGATAGATAAATATCCCCTCCAACATCTCCTATAATCGCAACTCACATGCTTCCAATTTCTATAGTGTTTAACAACCGATTAAATTATCACCCGGTATAGGATCTTCGATACCGGAACTATTTTCGCAATCATTTCGATCGCCTACTCCACTTGCCTAAGAAACGACAAGGCTAGGAGTTCATCCAAAACTACATCCGAATGCTCTCGGATTATACACACATCTGAGAGACATAATCATACCAAAATTCAAACAATTTGACCATCCGTAAGGATATGTCTATAGTAAAGATATGTTCATCCAAGTCTAAGGGTATCCCTTAACTTCTTAATTGTTGGTCCACATCTCACCTGACGGTAGAGATACCACCGACCCACAAGTCGATATATAGGAACCCTTCTAATCAAAATAAAGAATATTCTAGACAAATATACCTGTAACTACAAGCATCTCTCAATATAATAACCTTGAGGGTAAACTAAAGTAATACCCCGGACGATCAAATATCTGTCGATCCGATCCAAAGGCTCCCCACAGGTCTCCGCCTTTCTCCGAAGAGAACAAGATCAGATCCAACAGTCTGCGACAAAACGATCGCATTTCTGCGATGAATGATCCAAGGATTTTTCCTAGATCATCTGATCCTATCCCTAAATCCTACGAGTTGCAACTGTAGAATACAAAATGGATACGACCATCGTCGTATACTCTCTCCTCTGTACTAATCAAATCATATCTGGGGATAACTGCTGAATCTTCTAAGATGTCTTCTGCTGATGCTGCTCCTGTGCTGATCTCTGTTGAAGGGGAGTATCAAGGAACTCCAACCACGCCTGAGGCAGTAGGTTGTTGCTGTTAAGATAACCCAATCCTCTGTGCTGATCTCTGCTGTCGAGATGATACATCATCCTCCCGGAACACCATTGGTAGTCTTCAACTGAGTCTTCAAAGTACACCTCCTCCACTGTACTGGTTGCTCACAATAGCATTAGCCTAACGGATATCGACTTGCGTGTCTTCGTGATCGCATGCGCACACAATTCCTTGAGTCTTTGTTACGATTTCTTGATATCCACAAGAACCTTCTGATGATCTGCGATTGGTCTTCTATAATCGGAAAGTAGCCCCAAGGCCTCTGACTCCGATCTTGCTCCTTTATCCAACAGTCGGAGACTTCTTATTCCAACATCTGACTTGCTATGTCTGCTATCAATCTTTATCTCCTAACACTTGTACGGAGTCATTTCTAAACTCCTGTCTCAATCCAACGTCTTCCGGCAGGATCTGGTAGAAGATCCCGACATCCTAATCCAACTATAAGCCAAACTCTGGGTGGCTTAAATCCTCCATTCATCTCCTTGAGCTATTAGGTGGTCGTAACCTCTGCAAGTCTCACGACTCTGCACAATACACTATTACTAACCGAGCACCCTTTCTTGAAGCTCAAGAATTCCTTACAATGTGTCACTAAAAGTGACACGGGGAAATACTCTTTCAACATCACTAATCTATGATCAAGTGATATATTATTTCCCGAAGATTATTTTCTGCATTTATCACCAAATACCGGCTTGATCCCGATAATGGTATGCAAACAACTCTTCTTTCTCGGTATAATATGAGTTAAGTACTCAAAAGTACTCTCAAAGTTATATTACTCAGTACGAACAGCTCAAAGATAAAATCCCTATGAAACTCCATAACCTAGCCTTCCGCTATCTTCATCAACAATAGTCTACAAGTCTATTCATTACCCACAGGTAATGATCCGACTAGCACAGTTAGTGGAAATCTCTAAGACTGTAGTCTCTGATTTCCATAATAAATGTGACGACTTGGCCTCTGTTTTCCGACTCGGTATCAGTCGGCTCTCAGAGATAAATCACCTCCTCGACACAGGTTCAAGACTCACAGACTCAACAGGTCGTTCCCGTGGTCAACTCATACCATGGTTACGAATAATAACCAACACACTACAGGTTATTCCCTGGTGTAAGCATCTAAATGCGTAGCCAATATAACCGGGAGTATAAACCCTAAAGGTCACTCCGGTTGGTCGCCTCGGTGGATGACCCCTACTACAAGTCTGCACAGGTGTCATAACTCTGACAGTATTCACCTGTTGAACAAGTCTAGATAAATATCTAACTAAGTATAAATTATCAGGAACACTTACTTCGTGCTGCCCGGAGCTTATGCCGCTGTCAATCCCATCTCACAAAACCAAAATCGAAAAAATATACCGACTCCCGAGAATCCAAGACTCAAAAACAAAATCATAATATGGCATCGCAGAACCTTCGGCTCTGATACCAATAAAGTTATCACGCCTCGAGAGTATACCGTGCCGAAAATCAAACGGACGGCATCTTCCCTGTACATGGCAATATTTCGGGTTAATACAAGGCCCGTAGGCCCACAACAACAACATAATATATCAACATAACAGCAACGGAAATAAAGAGCACATACCCACAACATACATACCAACAACATACAGGTGTACACCACCTGACAAATCCACAATCATAAAACCGTAAATAAAACGACTACACAAATAGAGTCCACGATATCACGACAAAATCCATAACAACAACAAATCCATACATATCAAAGTCCAAGACATAACCAAAAATGAACTCCTCGGGAGACTCGGAAAACGGAGATGGGATGGATCGGTCGTTGACTCCAAGTCACAAAGCGTCTACTGCACATTACAGGCGGAAAAACCAGGTTGGAGGTGGTGAGTAAAACTTAGCAGGTAATCAGAGAAAACATGTAAATATATGTATCGATATTACATGTCATTCAACAGTCTAAATCTACTCGAACAACAGGTATACATAAGCATAAAAGGTATATATGCATGCATACACTAAATAAACTGAACAACAACGATGCTGACATACCTGACCGTCAGCTACTCTATCCTGATCCAACCTGGGCATATAACCACATCATAGGGTATAAAAGAATAACACTAACTCACACAATATCCTGAATATGATCCAAGGGTATCACCGTGAATAACCAAAAGGTATACAAGTACCAGCCTACTACCATACAGGAAATGCAGTATCATGTATGAATATGTACAAACAAATGCAACAAGCATAGTACATACAAATGCATCATCAAAGTGAGTATACATATAGACTGTATCTGTATGTATACGAATCACCATCATCCATATATATATATATACAAGCAGGTATGTATATATATATAACCATATGCAAAGATGCATGGTCATGCCTGCTCACCCCTACTCGCTACCACGACCCCAGTGTGGCCTAGGTGGCACGACATGACAACTGTCCCAACTCACACCAACCACTGCTATAGAGTGGCCGAGTGGGCAGTATGATCAAGTAGCATATGAGCGTAAAGAGCTCGCTACACAACGGGGGTCCCTGCTGCTGGCCACTCCGACTAACACTACCAATGAGTGGTCGAGTACCACGCACCCAGGACAACTGCACGCAACTCCAACTACCCCCATCTATAGTGGTAGAGTGCGACACAACAAATGCTTTGCCCTCACACCAGTTACTCCTCTGGAAGTAACCTGGGAGGCAGGATGACTGACGACTCTCTCTCAACCCCAAGGGGAGACGATGTCGTCAGTATGCATGCAATGATATGAGGGTACTGTCTCACCTACAGGCATCTACCATAGACTCTCTGTTCAACAGAGAGTCACACCCAATTGATCAGTACACTCTCTATCCTGTAGAGAGTCATACTCATCTGATCATCATAAGCTAAGACCATCGGTCCGTAGCGACACACTGTCCACGACTCACCTGACCATTTACACAACCCGTGGTTAGTAATAAAGGTGCAACATACAGGTATGGAATGAGTCCTACATTTAGGGCCATACTTATCTACAGAGGACCGTTTTGCCAAATTTACAATTTAGGTCATCCTCCGTACTCTAACATCTACACCCTACTAAACAGTTAAACCTACTTACATCACATCTGTAACTTCTAGATCATGCTAGGGAATATGTGTTATCAATAATCGAGCAAACATATATATCAACGATAAGTTCAAGCATACGATAAATAGAGCATGGTCAAGGTAATATGAACACCTAAGGTTCATATCTATGTCTAAATCTGGAAATCATTACATCTACCCGACCAGTAGGAAATTACCTACCTAATAAGAAGCTCGTGATAATAATCTTCATGCCCGTGGACCTGCCTCGTAACCAAGTCCTGCACACAACATAAACCATCATTAAATCCCCACACATGACAATAATTTAAATAAAATTCTGCATCCTTTCATATTCACTCAATCTACCGAATACGAAATAAAATCTTGATCACCCACCCTTCGTAACCCCGACTATATCTCAATGAGTACAACATGCTAAAACCCATTCGAGTCTTACACTAATTCACATTTCAGATCAGTAATCATCCCTTAGCTCACACTTGAAATATTTGCCACTTCAACTAATCTTAACACTCAACCCATCGTCCACAGCTTCACCACAAGCACAAACAGAACACCACAACTCCTTCCATACATCACCTTCATTAGCCATTACAGCTCACAACCGTGCCCAAAACACAGTTCCTTCCCCAACAAAATAAATCAATCCACAGCCAAGAGCAGATCAATCCCATAGCTAATCAATACACACGAATTCAAAGATCTATCCAACCCTAAGTTGGAATCCTCAGCTCCACCCAGCTCCATCCTTCTTCTCCACTCACTCACAGCCGACACCACTCCAACAACTGCCTCCATACAATGTGATCCCTTGATTGAAAACCCATCATATCTAAAAGCATCCACTCACCACAGAATGCAACAATTACAGATGAAAAGAAAAGGGTAATCAAAGCTTACCGACCTTAGAACTCCACCGGCAGTAACCTTCCCTTATCCCTTGTTCGCCTACAGCAACTCCTGCCCAAATCACAAAGATCCAATTCAACGAAAGAAGGTTACAGCTCCAACACTCAGTGGCAGGATCGATTACCGGCGATAAATGTGGCCCGGTCTCGTGGCGATCCGAATGGGCGATGGCCGACCGCCAATATCGGAGGAACTCCAAGGAGGTCGCCGAGGTTGTCCATGGTGGCGAGGCTAATCGGCGATAGGGGAAGAGGAAGAGGGAGGACGATCTTTGTCCGGTGGCGATGGTGGCGCGAGCGAGTTTAGTCGTGGCGCGGCGCGAGTTAGGGCTCGGTGGCGTGCGCAGTGAGCGGCGGCGAGGAGATGGCCTATTTCTCCTCTCAGTCTCAAGATCTCCTCGGGAGATACCGACGGTCGCTGGAGGTGCTCACTGTCGGTGATGTGATTCTTCACACCGCCGGTCGTGAGGAGAAGGTTGGCGAAGAAATCGGGAGAGAAGGAGTTGCGATTGGCTGCTGCTGCCGGTGTTCGATGGGCACCTCCGGCAGGGCTGGCGACCAACACGCCTCTCCGGCGATGCTCGAGGGAAAGAGGAGAGGAGTCGGGATCGAGAATGAGAAATCAGGGAGGAAAGTGATCGGGCACGGTTTGGGGAGGAGAAGAGGTCAACGCGATCGGGAAAACGGAAGAAAATGGCTCGCTCGCGTTAGAGACGAGTGGGTTTTTAATGCTATATGGTTGAGTTAGCCTAGATCAAATCCGGGTTAATCCAACTTGACCCAACACCCATTTAGGCTTTAATCTTCCTCCAAACGGTCATACAAATCCCCTTTTAATTTCAAAAAAAATTCTGAAAAATTCCACAAGATAATTCCCAATTGGAAAGGATTTTTTTTTCCTCCGGTATTTTACATAAGCATTATCATGATATATAATATGATTAAAAATAAATATGATGTCATGACATGATATATACCAATCAAATCATGGCAAATAAAATGTAAAGGTATAAAAATACCTAAATTTTAGTATTAGTTGCCATTTGTTAGGATTCAGTTCTTTTTGCCATATTATCACTTATCCCAAGTGTGCCAAAAACTCAAAAATAGCACACTATGACCTCTAGACCTAGTTGTGCCAATTTGATTAATTTTTCAACTTCCATGAATTACATTGGCACATCCTAAAATCTTTAACGATTAAAATTAAACTTATTTCCAAAGTATCCCATTACCTTGGAAATGCTCTAAAGTGCCAACATTGCTATGGTTAGGTTAAGTACCCATCCATTCAAGATTGACACAACCTAACTCATTTAGCATGAATCGATCACGCTCCTAGGAACCCAATATCTATTGGAGCTCCTTGGGTTTACGAGGTATTCCTTAGGGATAACTTCCCTAGATACCTTCCTAATGATCCTTCTAGGCTTAGAAGCCTTGGTTAATGTGGTCTTGCCTAGGTTAACTCTAGGGGTAACTCCCCTTGTAATCTTCTTAGTGGCTTCCTTAAGTTTCCTTGAAACCTTAGCCACTAGACACCTACCTTGGTTACCCTTAGGGATGACTTCCCTAGTAACCTTGGTCTTCCTAGACCTAGGTTGAGTTTCATAATCGAATGGAACATTGTGATAGGTCTCCTTGGGCTTAGGTTTGTGACCCAAACCTTTCTTTCCCTTGGGTGGACCTTGCCTCCTAGACCCTAGGTTTTGACTATTTGACTCTAAATCTTGACCATTTTACCCTTGCATTTGATTTTGCATTTTCCTAAGGGGTTTTTTTCTAATTTCTCAAGTCTTGACCTCAAGACTTAATTTTCCAACTCTAATTGCCCAATCTTTGATGTTTCATTTAGTCTTTGGGCATTGTTCTTCCTTTTAGGCAGATGTCTACCCTTCTTAGGGTTAATGCCCAAATGACTCTCTATCTTCCTAATAGTTTCCTTAGGTAGAATTTTTCTAGGGTTATTAGTCCCAAATTTCTCCTTAGTTTTAAAATTATCACTCTTAGCACCTAAACAATAAAATCTATTATTTCTAGCATGCTCCTTATGATTATGCACAATTGAAAGAGTATTAAAACTATTTCTAGCATGTTTTCGCCTATTACTTAAAGAATGAGCATTATTTAAATTTACCTTAGGGTTTGCCTTAGCTCCCCCTACATGTGTAGCTCCTCCCATGTCTTTGATTTTCTTCTTCCCCTTAGGGAATTGACTTCAGTAGTGCTCTCGTTGGTTGCACTTGAAGCACACCACGTGCTCCTTGCTCTTACTAGTGGGGGACTCCGGCCTCCTTGGCCTTTGGCATGACTTGTGTCGTCTTCTTGATCTATTTCGGACACTTGCTCTTGTAGTATCTGGCTTCCCTACACTTAAAGCATATAATATGGATTTTATTTTTAATTGGAATGCTTGAGTTACCTAGGCCAATTGTGGACGGGATTGGTTCTTCATCTCTTCTGGAGGTGGATGCTTCCTCTTGATTATGCTTCGAAGTGGAAATTCTCTCCTCCCCCTCAATCCTCGAGGTGGAGGCTTCTTCAACTTCCTCTTCCTCAGATGTTGATGGCCATTAAACCTCTGATTTCTCAAGCTCTTGCGATGAAGATGATGTGCTCTCTTCTTCTTGAGCTTGAGAGGAAGAACACTCCTCTTTTTCTTTATCTTGGACAAGTGCAAGCTTTTCATGGAACTTGGCTAACTTGCTCCATAATTCCTTAGCATTTTGATATTCTCCTAGCTTGCACAAAATATCATTAGGGATTAAATCTTCCAAAAATTTTGTTACCTTAACCTCAATCTTGAATTTTTACCGTTGCTCTTGGGTCCACTTCTTCAATTTGAGGACATCTCCCTTCTTATCCCTAGGGGGTTCGAAACCTTCCATGATGATGAACCAATTCTCTATGTCCATCATCAAGAATGCCTCCATTCTCACCCTCCATGTCGGAAAGTCTTCGTGGTCGTATGGTGGAGGAATATCAATGGTGTACCCCAATCCATCCTTAGGTAGCTCCATATCCTCTAGCACTTTTGCTCTCGGTTGTTAATCCATAGAAGAGCTCCTAGCTTTGATACCAATTGTAGGAACTTCGGTGAGTGCTAGAGGGGGGGGGGGGGTGAATGGCACGTTTTCACTCGATGATGGAATTCGATCGCGTGCTTGCTACAATTATTAGTGTACGCAGCGGGATATATAATGATAAAAACAAATACACAACAACAAGCACACAATACACAATTAACATGAAGATATAATGTGGTTCAGACCCTTAGGGTTCCTACTCCATAGGTTGAGCTCAAATGATCTCTAGCGATGCAAAACACCACTACTAATCAACTCTCCTTCTCGGAAAACACTCCGGAGGCGGAGGAAACCTCTTACAACAGATTACAAAAGTAATACAAGATAAAATAAGAAAATATAAAGTAAATACAACAAAAGAAGTAAATAACACTTTACAAAAACTCTTTTGAATGCTTGCTTGTTTGATTGCTTGAGCTGCACTTGAAGACCCTGACTTGCACCAACAAATCGCTCCAAATCACCCAAGAAATTGCTACAAAAATCCTCCCCTTTGTGCTCCTTTTAAAGATGCAACTCGGGCTGATTTCTGCTTAGCAGTCGACTGCTCTTATAGCTGTTATCTCACTCCAATTTGTTAGGACCGTTGGCGTCGCTAGAGGGAGGGGGGTGAATAGCAATTTACGTCGATTTCGTTGCTTGGATTTGTCGTACTTGTCTACAATCGTTAATACGCAGCGGAAACACAAATACGAGTACAAATACAAATACAAATACAAATCACACAACAAGCACAACACAAGGAATTTTACGTGGTTTGGAACCTTAGTTTCTACTCCACGATCGAGCACTAGTGGGCTCTAGTGATGCACACCACCACTATAACACTTCTCCTTCTCGGTGACACACCGGAGGTGGAGGAACCTCTTACAAGTCTCTTACAACAATAAGAATGAGATAAAGACAAGCAAATACAACAAATACAAAAGCAAATGAACACACGTTATAGATTTAGGGCTTTTGAATGCTTGCTCGTAGATCGCTTTGGGATGACTTTGAAGGCCCTGAAATGCAGCAGCACCTCCCTTCAAATCGCCCCTAAAACCTCCAAGAGAATCATGCTCGAAGATGCCCTCGATCCTCCTTTTATAGAGCTCCGTTGAATCTTCTCGATTTGCAACGGTCGTTTCGCCAGTCGAGGTGCCAGTCGAGTCACCTTGCTTCTGAGCAGCTATATTCATACATGTGCTGGGACCAGTTGAGGCACCAATCGAGTGATCCAGTCGAGGCGTTGCCTCGACTGGCCTCCAATTGAGATGCTGGTCGAGTGTGCCTTGCTTCTGTTTGCCAACAAATGAAGCCCAGTCAACTGATCCAACCTAGCAGCCGACTGTTATACCTCTACAATGAGGTTTAACACCCCAAGTATGATCCCTTCATACTTGATACTCACCCTAAGCCTAGACCTAAGCCTTCAACCCACTTCTATCAGCCTCACGCCTCTCGGATCGCTCGAGTCCGCGACTCTTCATCCTTGCGGTAACCTTCAAGTGCTTTCATCGGCTATTGTCATGCTCTCGGGTCTACCTTTGCCAAGAGGCCTTGCCTCTGGGACTTCCCCTTTGCCAAGCTCGATCTCCTTGATCAGCCGGGTCTTCCCTTGCCAAGACTCCTCGTTCGGGACTTCACTGCCAAGAGGCCACGCCTCCGGGACTTCACTGCCAAGAGGCCACGCCTCCAGGACTTCACTGCCAAGAGTCCCCGTCCGGGACTTCATTTGCCAAGCACGGTCTCCCAGACCTTCCAGGACTTCCCTCGCCAACTCCTCGTTGGTCTTTCCAACACCAAGTGTCTGGTCTCCCTTGACCAACATGGATTTTTCCTTGCCAAGTATCCATACTTGGACTTCTCCACACCAAGTGTCCGGTCAACCTTGGCCTACTTGGATTTCTCCCTCATCTGACCTTGGATGTCCTATCCACTAGTCATATGGTCAAACCATATTGTAAACTATTGTCGAACATCAAAACCCTACTCGAGTCCCACTCGAGTCTGGTCAATCATGACCTGGGTCGATTGCACCAACAATCTCCCCCTTTTTGATGTTTGACAATACCATTAAGTTAGGTTATACCATAACCCCAACTTGACTCTTCTTATGCCAAAGCATAACAAAGTGTTCCCAATTTAGAATTTCAAATTTTTGAAATTTGTGTATATTTGGATAGCCTAAGTTAAAAATCTAACTTAACCCCTTCCATTTCGCTCCCTTCTTGACACACATCAAAAAGTCCACCAAGGTTTATCATATCTCATTTTACAATGAGATTCTTCCTTTCCTCCTTGGTCAAAAATCATCTTGAATGTATTCATTCTCCTTAGTGATCTATCACTAGATGAAAAGTGAACTTCCATTTTTCCCCTTTTCATAAACCATCACCCATTCAGTGTGGTATGTTTATGTCAGGGAGGTTTCGCATGTTTCCAGAGCAGTTCAGTACCGTTCCAGGGCAGTTTGATATAGTTCCAGAGCGGTTTAGTATAGTTTCAGAGCAGTTTGCTTAATTTCAGGGCAGTTTCGCAGGGTAGTTTCGCCAGGGCAGTTTCGCTATGCTGGTCATTGCTCTGATAACTAAGAAGGTCATGTGTCTCGCCATGACTTTGAAGGGAGTTGCTTCGGAGGCTCATTGGCTCTCATGTCCCCGGATTAAAATTTTCACTAATGAAAGAATTAATCCGGATGGGATGAGCTTCCTTAGCACAACCATTTCGTCGTCGTGCTAACAACTTGAGTGATCGCTTAAACAAACTAGTTGTTCAAGCAACACAACTCTTCTAGTTGGTTAGCCGCGGAAGAGACGACGAACGGATCGCCGATTTTTGTGTTTGTCTTCGGGGTCCATGATTATACAATATATTTTCATACACACACATGTATAATCAAAACATAAAAGAACATGCTCAGATCTGTAATTAAAGTTAAAAGAACTTTATACCTTACGATCTTCTACCGTATGTCCTATCCTTCTCGTGGACGACGTGTGGACGAAGATCCTCCACGAGTAGAAGCCTTTTAGATCGCGTTTTCCTCTACCTTGTCCGCTGCGAACAAAGAGAAGAACCAATAAATACCTATCCTTTCTAGAACCGGCCACCAAATTAGGGAATTTGGTGCAACCGCCGGCCAAGGATCAAATGGATGAAGCGCCGGCCAACTTGAAGAAGGGTTGCCGCTGGCCACCAAGGAGAAAGGGAGGAAGATGAACGCCGGCCACCAATGGAAGGAGAACCGCCGGCCAAGGAAGAAGGGAGAGGCCTCTAGGATGGGTGCCGGCCAAGTGTTGATGGAGGAGGATGGGCGCCGGCAATCAACTAGAAGGAAGAAGGTTGCCGCCCACTTGTTTCGCTCCAAAACCCTAGCCGCCCAAAAACCCTAGCCGCCCACTTGTGGTAGAGCCAAACCTTGATTCTCTATCTTATTCTTTCCGCCCAAGCCTAAGCCTCTATTTATAGAATTGGGCTTAAGCCTCCTTTAATCTCCACCATCGGATCTAGGGATTTAATCTCCACCGTCGGATCTAGGGTTTTATCCCAACCGTCGGATCTAGGGTTTTATCCCAACCATCGGATCTAGGATTTCATCCCAACCGTCGGATCTAGGGTTTCATCCCAACCGTCGGATCTAGGGTTTCATCCTAACCATCGGATCTTAGGGATTTAATCCCAACCGTTGGTTCTAGGGTTTCATCCTAACCATCGGATCTTAGGGATTTAATCCCAACCGTTGGTTCTAGGGTTTTGTTTTACATTCTTGGATCTAGACTTCACAAGGATTATATTAGGCTACGATAGGGACCATAAGGAGGAGTTGGATCTTGGCCACCCGATGGATCGGAACCACACAAACTTGATCCATCAATGATGTTCCATTCCACTAGAGGATCATCATTGAACTACCTCACCAACCCCCATAAATTAATATGGGCTCCATATATTATTCGTACATTAATCTCCCCGTGTTTAAGATATCGAATGTCCGTCAATTAATTGATTTACTGACCATCAATTAATTAACATTTAGTTCCTCGAGTAGTACCACTCAACCTTATCATCATGTTGACTAAGTCAACCAGCTGGGTTTACATGATGAACCTTATGAGCTCCTCAAGGGGACATCATCAACCTAATATATAGGACACAGTTTCCTCCTATAATCAATGACACACCATGTAAATAATATCATTTCCCAACTTACCGGGCATATTGATTTAATCCATCTAAATCTCACCCTCTGATAAATCAAAGAAATAAATAATAAGTACATGTGCCCGTTATTATATCGGGATTAAGAGCATGCACAATATAATATCCGAGGTCCGATTCAATTATGTAGTCAGTACTAAATTGAATCACCTCTATGTCGGTCCTGCTCAATACACCTAAGTGTACTAGTGTAACTTTATGTTCAAGACAAAACAATACCAAGCTACACTACAACCATGCCAATGGTTTGTCCAAAACCATCTTGGTCGTGAGCCTCTACTTATATTTTACAAGGGACTGATAACATGATCTTCTGTGACACACCAAGCACCATGTTATCTACAATGTAAAATATTAGACAATATGCACACATATAATAAATATATAAAGTGCAAACAATGATCATGTGATTCTTATTCTAAAATAAAATGTTTATACAAAAAGAGTTAGGCTTTCAGTATACATTCCAACAATCTCCCACTTATACTAAAAGACTATGCCGTCATCTCTCTGCCATACATCTGATCCCCATGTCCTCCACATGCCTATCAAACGCTTTCGCTGGAAGGGCCTTAGTGAATGGATCCACCAGGTTATCCTCTGATGCAATCTTGGCGACAACAACTTCTCCTCGCTTTACGATCTCTCGTATAAGGTGGTACTTGCGCTCTATGTGTTTACTCGCCTTATGGGCTCGTGGTTCCTTCGAGTTTGCAACTGCACCACTATTATCACAATAAACTGTGATAGTTCTGGGTAAACCAGGAATCACATCCAAGTCCATCAAGAAGTTCCTGAGCCATACAGCTTCCTTGGCTGCCTCAGAGGCTGCCACATACTCAGCTTCCATGGTAGAGTCCGCCACGCATTTTTGCTTGACACTCCTCCATACTATGGCTCCACCTCCAAAAGTAAACACAAACCCCAAGGTAGACTTACTCTTGTCCCTATCTGATTGGAAATCCGAATCCGTGTAACCCACAGGGACTAATTGATCTGCCCGGTAAACCAGCATATAATCCCTAGTCCTTCTCAGGTACTTCAATATATGCTTTACCGCAGTCCAATGTCCCTGTCCAGGATTACTCTGATATCTGCTAACCATGCCCATGGCAAAGCAGATATCCGGTCTCGTACATAGCATAGCATACATAAGGCTTCCTACTGCCGAAGCATAAGGAACCGCCTTCATGTCCTCTATCTCCTTTGATGTTTTGGGACACATCTCTTTAGATAAAGGAACTCCATGCCTAAAAGGTAGAAAACCTTTCTTGGAGTTCTGCATGCTAAAACGAGCAAGGATAGTGTCAATGTATGAAGCTTGAGATAAGCACAACATCCTTTTCTTGTGATCCCTTATAACTTTGATCCCAAGGATGTGTCCCACTTCTCCCAAGTCCTTCATGTCAAACTGTTTGGACAACCATACCCTTACATCTGATAACACTTTGATATTATTGCCAACTAACAAAATGTCATCTACGTATAGTACAAGAAACACCACTACGTTTCCATCACATTTCTTGTATACACAAGGCTCATCCGGACTTTGATTAAATCCATATGACTGGATTACCTCATCAAAGCAGATGTTCCAAGATCTAGAAGCTTGCTTCAATCCATAAATGGACCGATTAAGCTTACATACAAGATGCTCTTTGCCTTTAGCAATGAATCCCTCTGGTTGCTGCATATAGATGTTTTCCTCAAGACTTCTATTAAGGAAAGATGTCTTGACATCCATCTGCCAAATCTCATAATCCATATGAGCAGCTATAAATAAGAGAATCCGGATAGACTTAAGCATAGCTACCGGCGAAAAGGTCTCCTCATAATCGATACCCTCTTTCTGAGTATACCCTTTCGCAACAAGCCTAGCTTTGAAGGTCTCAACCTTCCCGTCTACTCCTCTCTTTCTCTTGTAGATCCACTTGCATCCAATGGTTTTTACACCATCGGGTGGCTCTACTAGCTCCTAGACCTGATTAGAATCCATAGATTCTATCTCTGAATTCATCGTTCTTTGCCAAGATACCGCATCTCTATCTTGGATTGCCTCGTCATATGTCCAGGGATCAGGTTCATGTTCACCAGGGACTAAGTCCGAAGACTCTCCCAAAAACATGAATCTCTCAGGTTGTCTAACAACCCTCCCACTACGACGAGGTGCCTCCTGTGTATGCTTTGTGACACGCGGTGCAGTGACTTGTGGTGTCTCCTCTTGTACTGGTGGTACTGAAGACTGGACTTCCCCTGCCAACTCCTCAAGAACAATCCTACTCTTGGGCTTGTGGTTCATTACATAATCCTCCTCTAGAAATCTGGCGTTCGTGCTAACGATCACCCTCTGATCTCTAGGATTATAAAACAAACCACCTTTCGTTCCCTTAGGGTAGCCAACCAACATGCACACTTCTGTACGAGGTTCCAACTTACCAGCATTAGCCTTCAGCACATGTGCTAGACTCCCCCATATCCGAATATGTCTCAGACTAGGCTTTCGCCCAGTCCACAATTCTACAGGGGTAGAAGGTACTGATTTAGATGGAACCAAGTTCAGAGTGTACATTGCCGTATCCAAAGGCATACCCCGAGCAAGCGGTAACTCGAGAATAACTCATCATCGATCGACCATCTCCATAAGAGTCCTATTCCTTCGCTCTGCTACACCATTCTGTTGGGGTGTGCAGTGCGGAACAATTGGGATTGAATCGGACTACGATAAGTAACTCCTAAACTCTCCCAAGAGGTACTCGCCACCACGATCAGGATGTAGTGTCTTGATACTTTACCTTAGCGGTTCTCCACATGACCTTGAATTCTTTGAACTTGTCAAAGCATTGGACTTGCGGCGCATCAAGTAAATGTATCCATATCTTGAATAATCGTCTATAAAAGAGATGAAATATTCAAAACCACCTCTTGCCTGGATAGACATAGGACCGCACAAATCAGAATGAACCAATTCTAACACATCTTTGGCTCTATACCCCTTGGCCTTGAAAGGCCTCTTGGTCATTTTACCTTCCAAGCAAGATTCGCAGGTTGGGAGATGCTCCACCACTAATGAACCCAAAGGTCCATCAGCTATCAACCTTTGAATTCTGCTTAGTTAATATGACCAAACCTTAGATGCCAAAGATATGTTTAGTTCATTTTGAAGGTTCTTTTCTCTTATTAGACTTAGAAGATGAGTTATTGACTTCTATATGCATCGTGGGAGTTTTCGGTTCAAGAGTATATAAATTGCCAACCAATGTACCAGAACAGATAATCTCCCTATTCCTTTTTATAACCACTTTGTCATTAAAAGAAATAGAATATCCATCCATAAATAATTTAGAAACTGAAATTAAATTCTTTCTAAAAGTAGGTACATAAAGACAATTTCTCAAAAACAAAACTTTATTCCTATCAAAGATAAATAAAGCGTCTCCCACTTTGATAGCCGCCAAGCATTGCCCATGAAGGCGGTAATCTCTCCCTCGGCTAGTCGTCGGGTTTCTGGAACCTGCAAAGTATTGCGGACATGATCGATGGCTCTGTATCTACACAGGCCTTTGGTAGATAACACCGCTAAACATGTTTCAACAACTAAACAAGAAGATATACCTTTGTTCTTTGTGAGGGCAGTCAGCCTTCAATGTCGATCTACTTGCAAGTGAAGCACTTTCCTTTCGGCTTCTTCACTCTTGCCTGAGGTCCCACTGCCACTTTCTTCGCTCCACCTTGATTCTTCTTCTTCTTACCTTTCGGTTTAGAGGAAGAAACCTTCTGAGTGACCATGGCTTAAGCACTTTGACGAAAAAGCCCCTCTGCTGCCTGGAGTTCTGTCAGAAGCTCCGCCAACGAATACAACCTCTTGTTCATGTTGTAGTTGAGGCAGAACTGCTCAAAACTCCTAGGCAGAGACTGGAGAATGATATTGACCTGGGTTTCCCCATCGATCTCAGCTCCGAGGACTTCCATCTCATTAAGATGAGCCATTATCTTGAGAACATGATCCCTAACGGGTGTTCCCTCGATCATGGTGGTCGTCATCAAGTTTCTCATTGCCTTCTGTCTAGCCGCCCTACTCTGATGTCCGAAAAGTTCCTTGAGATTGAACATCATGTCATAAGCTGTGGCTATGGCCTGATGCTGATGTTGCAGCACATTTGACATAGATGCAAAAATGTAACACTGCGCCATTTCATCTGCCTTGACCCATTTCTTATAACGTTCTTTCTCTTTTTCATCAGAGTCATTGGAGGGCTTAGGAGGACATACCTCAAAGAGTACAAATTTTTACTCCTCCGCAGTTAAGACAATATCCAGGTTTCTTTTCCAATCAATGTAGTTTGGACCAGTAAGTTTGTTTTCTTTTAAAATCACAGCAAGTGGGTTGAAAGCCATTTGAAAATCCTAAAAATCACAATGATCAAAATATTATATTTCAAATATTATTGATTCCTCAAAATAATAAAATCCCGAAATCAACCAACACCTCAAATCACTGAGAATATCGCATGCCACGCTGTGTGGACGTATACGAATTCTACATTTGTAAGAGGAGGTTTTACCCATTAATTTTATTATCTTGTCAACCTTACTTTTTGACAAATAAAATTAATAGTTGGTTCCTCTTTGGCCCTACAAATAAAAGCAGTGACTCCGATGGGGAGGATACTTTATTTGCATCTAAGTGTGCACCATTACGATACTAAGGGAATTATTTGGATTATGTGCCTTACATTGTGGAAGTACACATGCTCCTAGATAATTTCCTATAACCATTATTTGACCTAGTGATCCAAACAAACCCGTCACGAGGAGGAAGGCACTCAGAGCCAACACACAAGTTTGTTGCATCACACGTCAAATTGTAATGGAGGCTGCGGGAATTAATTAAAATGTCCCTCTCCCACTTAGTTAATTGAAAATGAGGAATTTTAAAACATACACAACATGCATATAAAACAAATAAGCAATAAATATGGAAAAATAGATTTTTTCCAACTATTATGGCATTGTCCTCCAATATGCATCCCGTCGTGTCGCCACCTCGTCCGCTCCACCTTTTCCCGTGCGCAAGTCACCAAAGATATCCGAGCCGAGATAAATCATTTTATTTACATCCATCGATCCTATACTCCATGAAGGAGTGTACAAATAATCTAGATCGAAAGTAAACTAAAATGAGCGGCTAAACAATGCCGTATTTAATTACAAAAATTAAATACTAATCTAGCCTCGTCAACCCCGAGGATTCAAATAATAAATATTTACCCACATCCATTCACATACACACACATGGCCATAATAGTCGGATCTTATGCCTGCAACCAAAGAGTTAAACTACGCATATCCTACTATTATCCGGCACATATAATATATGAAAAAGTGCATAAAAATTAACCGAATCCAAAACACACAAAACCGGAAACCGTGGTTCTGATACCAATTTAAGGGAGTTGCTTCGGAGGCTCATTGGCTCCCATGTCCCCGGATTAAAATTTTCACTAATGAAAGAATTAATCCGGATGGGATGAGCTTCCTTAGCACAACCATTTCGTCGTCGTGCTAACAACTTAAGTGATCGCTTGAACAAACTAGTTGTTCAAGCAACACAACTCTTCTAGTTGGTTAGCCGCGGAAGAGACGACGAACGGATCGCCGGTTTTTGTGTTTGTCTTCGGGGTCCATGATTATACAATATATTTTCATACACACACATGTATAATCAAAACATAAAAGAACATGCTTAGATCTGTAATTAAAGTTAAAAGAACTTTATACCTTACGATCTTCTACCGTATGTCCTATCCTTCTCGTGGACGACGTGTGGACGAAGATCCTCCACGAGTAGAAGCCTTCTAGATCGCGTTCTCCTCTACCTTGTCCGTTGTGAACAAAGAGAAGAACTAACAAATACCTATCCTTTCTAGAACTAACCACCAAATTAGGGAATTTGGTGCAACCGCCGGCCAAGGATCAAATGGAAGAAGGCGCCACGGCCACCAAGGAGAAAGGGAGGAAGATGAACGCCGGCCACCAATGGAAGGAGAACCGCCGACCAAGGAAGAAGGGAGAGGCCTCTAGGATGGGCGCCGGCCAAGTGTTGATGGAGGAGGATGGGCGCCGGCAATCAACTAGAAGGAAGAAGGTTGCCGCCCACTTGTTTTGCTCCAAAACCCTAGCCGCCCAAAAACCCTAGCCGCCCACTTGTGGTAGAGCCAAACCCTAATTCTCTATCTTATTCTTTCCGCCCAAGCCTAAGCCTCTATTTATAGAATTGGGCTTAAGCCTCCTTTAATCTCCACCGTCGGATCTAGGGATTTAATCTCCACCGTCGGATCTAGGGTTTTATCCCAACCGTCGGATCTAGGATTTCATCCCAACCGTCGGATCTAGGGTTTCATCCCAACCGTCGGATCTAGGGTTTCATCCTAACCATCGGATCTTAGGAATTTAATCCCAACCGTTGGTTCTAGGGTTTAATCCTAACCATCGGATCTTAGGGATTTAATCCCAACCGTTGGTTCTAGGGTTTTGTTTTACATTCTTGGATCTAGACTTCACAAGGATTATATTAGGCTACGATAGGGACCATAAGGAGGAGTTAGATCTTGGCCACCCGATGGATCGGAACCACACAAACTTGATCCATCAATGATGTTCCATTCCACTAGAGGATCATCATTGAACTACCTCACCAACCCCCATAAATTAATATGGGCTCCATATATTATTCGTACATTAATCTCCCCGTGTTTAAGATATCGAATGTCCGTCAATTAATTGATTTACTGACCATCAATTAATTAACATCTAGTTCCTCGAGTAGTACCACTCAACCTTATCATCATGTTGACTAAGTCAACCAGCTGGGTTTACATGATGAACCTTATGAGCTCCTCAAGGGGACATCATCAACCTAATATATAGGACACAGTTTCCTCCTATAATCAATGACACACCATGTAAATAATATCATTTCCCAACTTACCGGGCATATTGATTTAATCCATCTAAATCTCACCCTCTGGTAAATTAAAGAAATAAATACTAAGTACATGTGCCCGTTATTATATCGGGATTAAGAGCATGCACAACATAATATCCGAGGTCGTATTCAATTATGTAGTTAGTACTAAATTAAATCACCTCTATGTCGGTCCTGCTCAATACACCTAAGTGTACTAGTGTAACTTTATGTTCAAGACAAAACAATACCAAGCTACACTACAACCATGCCAATGGTTTGTCCAAAACCATCTTGGTCATGAGCCTCTACTTATATTTTACAAGGGACTGATAACATGATCTTCTCTGCCACACCAAGCACCATGTTATCTACAATGTAAAATATTAGACAATATGCACACATATATAATAAATATATAAAGTGCAAACAATGATCATGTGATTCTTATTCCAAAATAAAATGTTCATACAAAAAGAGCTAGACTTTCAGTATACATTCCAA
The DNA here is from genome assembly GCA_025175895.1 of Wurfbainia villosa. Classification (NCBI taxonomy): domain Eukaryota; kingdom Viridiplantae; phylum Streptophyta; class Magnoliopsida; order Zingiberales; family Zingiberaceae; genus Wurfbainia; species Wurfbainia villosa. The sequence continues at coordinate 6,002,900 of CM045992.1, forward strand.
CAGACTTGGTGCCCTAAGTCGAGTGGAACTGACCGAAGCTAACTCACTAAGTCTTTAACTAGTTAGACCAAGGCTTAGTCTAAAAGTGAATCAAGTACTTGATTCCCTTATTGACTTTGTCTAGGAAGTGGTCATTGCTCCGATAACCAAGAAGGACATGTGCCTCGCCACGACCTGGAAGTCAATACTGGAAAAACCTACTTGACTAGCACAAACCAAGCTTTAATCTAACACAAGTGTAAATACTTTGAAATTGCTCATTAAATGTAATTAAGATAAAAGAAATCATCATCTCACAAAACTCATAGGATTAACGTGTATTGAAAACCTAGCTTGGGTGAGATGATTTAGAATTTAATTAAGCCTAATTAGTTTAATTCAATTCACCCAACTTAACAACTTACTAAATTTACTTTAACTAAACAATTCAACATAATTAAACTTAATCACAACTTAATCAAACTTAACAATAACTTAATTAAACTTAACAATAACTTAATTAAACTTAACAATAACTTATTAAACTTAATCATAACTTAATTAAACTTAATCACAACTTAATTAAACTTAACAATAACTTAAACTTAATTACAACTTAATTAAACTTAATCATAACTTAATTAAACTTAACAATAACTTAAACTTAATTACAACTTAATTAAACTTAACAATAACATAACTTAATCACAACTTAATTAAACTTAACAATAATTTAAATTGAATCACAACTTAATTAAACTTAACAATAACTTAAACTTAATTACAACTTAATTAAACTTAATAATAACTTAAACTTAATCACAACTTAATTAAACTTAACAATAACTTAAACTTAATCACAACTTAATTAAACTTAACAATAACTTAAACTTAATCATAACTTAATTAAACTTAACAATAACTTAAACTTAATCACAACTTAATTAAATTTAACAATAACTTAAACTTAATTACAACTTAATTAAATTTAACAATAACTTAACTTAATCACAACTTAATTAAACTTAACAATAACTTAACTTAATTACAACTTAATTAAACTTAACAATAACTTAAACTTAATTACAACTTAATTAAACTTAACAATAACTTAACTTAATTACAATTTAATTAAACTTAACAATAATTAAATTTAATCACAACTTAATTAAAGTTAACAAAAACTTAATTAAACTTAACTAAATAACTAAACATAATCAGTTAAATTAAGTCAATTCTAATCAACTTAATTAACCATCTTATCAATCCAAACAATCTGATCAATTCAACTTAACTATTTCAACTTAAACAACCTAGTGAACTTAATTGATTCAACTCAGCTAATCAACTCAAATAAAATCAAAACAATTAACACAATTAATCCCAAATCAATTCAAGATAATTCGCTCCATTCAAAATTTAGTCAAGGGGAGAAAATAGTTTCAAGTTTATTAAATATTGAAAAGATTCAATTAAGGGGGAGTCTTAAATGTGTTTCAAACACTCTATCTTTAAGGGGGAGTTAAGATACTTTCAAATATCTTTTTTTTTAAAAAAAACTTAAAAAAAAACATAATTCTAGGGGGAGTATTGAAAATTTAAAACTTAAATTAAGGGGGAGAAAAACTTACTTTGAAAAGATTAAGTCTTAAAAAAGCTTAAATTTTTTTAAAATTACTACTTAGGTTTTGATGTATGGGAAGAAAACAATTAAACATTATAAAGCTTTATTCAAGGGGGAGTTTTGAAAAACTTTAAAGAGTTAGAAAATTTTGAAATTCTTTAAAAATTTTGGAATTTGAAAATTTTAAAATTTTTGAATAATTCAGGGGGAGATTTTGAAAAATTTAAAAATTTTAAAAATCTTGAATAATTCAGGGAGAGTTTTTGAAATATTTGAAAAAGTTGGCGTATTTAAAAAGGGGGAGTATTTAAAAATTCTTCAAGGAGTGTTAAAAGTTGTAAATTTTTAAAAGTTTGATTTTTTTTGACCATTTTTGAAGTTAGAAATATTGTTGAAAAGCTTAAAGTAAATCAAATTTCAAAGTTTTTTTTTAGTTTGATAATTTGTTATGTTAATAACTCTCCACTACATTATGTTGGTGAATTTTTAACTTAACCCTTATTTTGATGTATGCCAAAGGGGGAGAGAAGAGATATAAAATTATAGATTTAAAAAGAGATATAAAGTTAAGAGGATGCAAAAATCTGATAAGGACCTATGCATTTCATGTTAGTAATATATGAGAGATGTCCTAAGACAATCGCCTTATGTACGAACCATTTATATGATAAATGAAGATTCACTATTTGAGTATACATGTTTCATGTATTTGATTGAACTCATTTACTGAATGTCCACGATACGATTCACAGCATGAGAGAATTTGTAATTGGATCACAACTAATGAGTATCTCTACATTTGTAATTGTGATGTATCGAAATTATCCCTAGTCGATGAATTGATGGATCTGGACACCATCAATTTTGTCGAGACTAGCACGAGGTATACTCCTTGGTGTATCCAAGCAGCTGATTCTCACTGGCTGGAGACATTGTGATGTTCGGAGTTAATCGTAGATGCTAGTTATGGTAACTAGTTCATTGGAGTGACCAGCCGTAAGACTTCATATGGTTCTCTGCATATATAGATATGTCAATGAAGTTCTTACTGTAGCTTAAGTGCGATGTTCCTTTGACTTGCGGTATTCAAGTCATCTTGATCATGAAGACTTATGCTTTGACATCTTAAGCTAGCATCTCTGAGGAGATGTGGACCCGGGATGATTGGGTATAAGTCAAAGTGATCGAAGGTGTTTGAATAGCCTATAAAGGATTCACCACTTCTTGCGAGGAGATGTATACCCATGGTCTCTCGTCGGATTGTTGCTAAAGTCTTTGGCCAAAGCATTACATGTTTAGAGTAAGGTACTCTTCGATACATGTGGAGTAACTAGAATCCGTAAGACGAGGAAATGATACTTGGGCTAGGTGTGACGTAGTCAACCTAGTGGGGACTGACACTATAGACCATGTCCTGAACCAAGTGGGTATAAGATGAGTGAAGGGAATGGGGCACGATTCATTCGAGCTGCTGAAGGGTTTCAGAAATAGTTCTAGATCAACCGTTGATCTTTTCGATTAATTGGGGATCATGATGTACTACTAGGTGCCACTCATGATCGTTCTATAATTAATGGTTAATTATAGACGACCAACATAAACCGAGAACCTATTTGGTCACACGCACAACGAGCGTAATCCGAAGGATTTAAAACGAGCTTGAGAATGAGATTCTCAGACCGAGAGAAACTGGTTTGGTTGGACCAAACATGGAGCGAGCATGAAATTGTTTCAATCGCAATGGAAGCGTGGATAAGCCATCTCTTATGAAGACATAATGGATGAACCAAAATGGTTTGGTTCTAATCCAATGGAGGAGAATAAACCAAAGGGTTTGGTTTATTTTAAACGAATGAACCAAAGTTGGTTCGGTTTGTTTTAACTTAAAATAAACCATCATGGTTTGATTTATTTTAACTTATATTAATGGAGCGGGTTGATAAGTTAACCTTGTCGTGGCCGGTCCCAAGCCTGGATAAAGGAGGAGGGTTGCATTAGGTTGCCAGCCAGCGTTAAACTAAGGCAAATGTTCAATGAATGGATCAATCAAACTATTGTGCTAATGCTAGGTTGTTCCCCGGAAGGAACGCGTTACAGGGTCCGACTGTAATGTCTCGGCAAGGACCGCTACATTTTTAGAACTCGGGTGTAGTGAAAAATATACTAGAGTTCACGTTGCAGGATCCGACTGCAACGTATCGGCAAGGACCGCTACATCTCCATAAGAACTTGGGTGTAGTGTTAAATAAGCAAGAGTTCTCACACCATAGGTTGGGTAAGAACAAATATTATAGAAAAATTAGTAGTCTAAGATTTGGTACATGGAACATAGGAACCCTCACTGGTAAAACAATGGAGATAGTAGATACGATGATTAGAAGAAAAATTAATATTGTATGTGTACAAGAGACAAAATGGGTTGGTGAGAAGGCAAAGATGATAGAGAAATTGGGTTTTAAGTTATGGTATACAGGGAAGAGTAAAACAAGAAATGGAGTGGGTATTATTGTTGATAGTTCGTTAAAGGATGAAGTTGTAGGAGTAATTAGAAAGGGGATAGAATTATAGCTCTCAAAATAGTAGTGGAGAAAGAAACTATAAACGTAATTAGTGTATATGCACCTCAAATAGGATTAGATGAAAATACCAAATTAAGGTTTTGGGAGGACTTAGATGAAGTATTACAAAATATTCCGTCAAATGAGATGATTTTAATAGGAGGTGATTTAAATGGGCATGTTGGAGTGAAAAATGACGAATATGAGAGGGTGCATGGGGGTTATGGGTTTGGAACAAGAAATGAAGAAGGTAAAACTATATTGGATTTTGCAATAGCATATGATCTTATACTAGCTAATACATTTTTTAAGAAAAGAGAAGAACACTTAGTCACGTTCAAAAGTGGAAATAATAAATCACAAATTGACTTTCTTATGGTTAGGAAGAGAGATAGAAAGATTTGTAAAGATTGTAAGGTAATCCATGTAGAATTTTTAACTACTCAACATAGGTTTGTTGTTTTGGATATACGCCTAAAATATAGTATTAATAGAAGGAAAATATACACGACTCCTAGAATTAAGTGGTGGAAGTTAAAGGATGAGAAACTAAATATATTCAAAGAGAAGGTAGGAGTACAAGTATTAGATGACATATACAGTGACCCTAATACGATGTGGGATAAAATGGTATCAAAATTGAAAATAGTAGCTAAGAGTGTACTCGGTGAGTCAAAGGGACATGCACCACCAAGTAAAGAATCTTGGTGGTGGAATGAAAAAGTGCAAGAGAAAGTCAAGGAAAAACGAATAGCATATAAGAAATTAAATATTTGTAAAAATGAGGAAAATTTAAAAAAAAATACAATAGCTAAGAAAGAAGCTAAGAAAGCAGTGAATGGAGCTAAGACTGAAACTTTTGAATGGTTATATCGAAAATTAGATACAAAAGAAGGGGAAAGAGACATTTATAGAATAACTAAAGTGAGAGAGAGGAAGACAAAAGATCTTAATTAAATAAGATGTATTAAAGATGAATGCAATAGGGTACTAGTAAATGATGAAGAAATAAAAGAGCGGTGGAAGAGATATTTTTATCAACTTTTTAATGAAGGTTTAGGAGACCAACTTAATTTAGGTAATTTAAGTAGGTCAAATGAGTATAGAAATTTAAATTTTTATCGTAGAATTCAAATTTCAGAAGTAGAACAAGCTTTAAATGGAATGCAAAATGGAAAAGCCGTTGGACCAGATGATATTCCGATAGAGGTATGGAAGTGTCTAGGGAAACAAGGTATTGAATGACTTACAAAATTATTTAACATGATATTGAAAACAAAAAGGATGCCTGATCAATGGAGGGTAAGTATCCTAATTCCCTTATATAAGAATAAGGGAGACATACAAACTTGTGAAAACTATAGGGGTATTAAACTAATGAGTCATACCATGAAACTTTGGGAAAAAATAATAGAAAAAAGATTAAGGAAGGAGACCATGGTTCTCAAAAATCAATTTGGATTCATGCCAGGAAGGTCGACAATAGAAGCTATACATCTTCTCAGACAACTAATTGAAAAGTATAGAGAGCAAAAGCAGGATCTACACATGGTATTCATTGATTTAGAAAAAGCTTATGATAGAGTTCCAAGAGAAATAATATGGAGAATTTTAGAAAAAAGAGGTGTTAGTGTAACATATATTGAACTAATTAAGGATATGTAAGGAAGTGAACGAGTAGAAAGACTTGGTGGATTAACTGAAGCATTTCCAATAAAGATAGGGTTACATCAAGGATCAGCTTTAAGTCCCTATCTTTTTACACTAATCATGGACGAACTCACTGGACACATTCAAGACACATTACCGTGGTGCATGTTGTTTGCAGATGATATTGTTTTAGTAGATGAGACACGTGAAGGAGTAAATGTTAAACTAGAATCTTGGCGGAAAACACTAGAAGTGAAAGGTTTTAAGCTTAGTAGAGGAAAGACAGAATATATGGAATTTAAATTTAGCAATATTAGACGTAATGAGACAAGTGTTAAGATAGGAGATGATGAGTTGTCTGGAATTGAGAGCTTTAAATATTTAGGATCATTTTTGCAAGATGATGGAGGGATTGAGAGAGATGGCTTACATAGAATACAAACAGGATGGTTGAAATGGAGGAAAGCATTGGGTATTTTATGTGATCATAAAGTGCCTCTAAAACTTAAAGGGAAGTTCTACAAAACGGCGATTAGACCTGCTATGTTATATGGAGCTGAATGTTGGGCTACGACTCAAGCATATGAGCAAAAGATGAGAGTTGCAGAGATGAGGATGTTAAGGTGGATGTGCGGACATATGAGGATGGACAGAATAAGAAATGAGAGCATTAGAGAAAAAGTTGGTGTTGCATCTATTGAAGGAAAGCTCCGAGAGACACGTTTAAGGTGGTACAGACATGTACTTAGACGGCCAATAAATGCTCCAGTTAGGCGATATAAAATGATACCAAATATACACATCAAACGAGGAAGAGGAAGACCAAAAAAGACTTGGTTAGCAACAATAAAACAAGATAAAATTTATTTAAATATAGATGATGATATAGTAGGAGATAGAGTCCAATGGCGTAGAAGGATCCATATAGCCGACCCCACCTAGTGGGATAAGGCTTTGTTGTTGTTGTTGTTGTATATTAATGGAGCGGGTTAATGGGCCTTATGGTTATGATCCAATAACCATTAAGAGAATTAGTTCTCTATAAAAGAGGGCTTAAGGGTTTGTTAAGCCCTAATCCAAAACCCTAACCTAAGAGTTGCCGCCCACCTCCCCTTGGTGATTTTCGGCGCCAACACCTCCATTGCCGCCGCCCAACCCCTTGTGCCGCCGTCCAAATTGTTGCCGGCATCCAAGCTTCGGCCGGTGATCCTCCGGCAACTCTCCGGTGATCTCCTTTGGGTTTGGCATCAAGGTGAGCTTCATCCTACCTTTTTGGCCGGCTCTAATTCCTCCACCAAAGCTGTCCAGTTTTCTGGACAGCTTGTTTCCCTCTTGTCGGAGCGTTGTTTAGACGACGTTTGGAGCTCCGACAGCGCCTTACTTACTAGGGATTCGATCTCTGATAATCCTCAGAGGTGGAGGACGAAGGATTCATCAAACGGTTGACGAATACCTCTCCGGAGAAGCGAGTTTTGAGGACTCGTTTTGGATCCGAATTTGGATTCGGATCGTGATCCTCTCTCGATCACGTCGTCTTCAACACGAGGCTAGTAACCCATATGAAGACGAGGCTCGTGACTTAGTGAAGTCATCCCGAAGATACTCGGCGTGGATACGGATAGAGACGATTCTAGCAAGGATCGTTCCGGTTGATGTCGTTCCCGCTACACATGATACGAAAGGTATACGTAGTTAAATTTTCTTTTATTGCAAAATTCAAATTTACGGTTATGTCTACACATGTTGTACTATGCATGCGTGTGATGTGTGTGTTGTAATAAATGTAGATTTATTATTTTTATTTCTTCCGCTGTGCACATGTTTGCGAAACATGTTCGAACACACACTCGCCGCGGTGCCGGAAACCCAACAGTGGTATCAGAGCCCAGGTTGTGTTTCGACATAATCGTAAAATTATTTTGCGATAGTCATAATGATATTTCTGGAAATTTTCTACTTTTGGAAAGTTAGAAGTATTTATGGAAAATTTTCAATTTTGGAAAGTCTAGAAGTATTTATGGAAATCTTCCACTTTTGGAAAGATGGAAGTATTTATGGAAATTGATATTTTCCATAAATAAAATATTTGATTAGATTTGGAAATTTGTTTCCTAATTTAATCATGATTTGATTTGGGAAATCAAATATTAAAATATTTTATTTCCATAAGTAGTTTTGATGATTTAGGAAATTGGTTTCCTAAATTGACTTTCCTTAATCAACTATTTCCACAAATAAAATATGTGATTAGATTTGGAAATTAGTTTCCTAATTTAATCATGATTTGATTTGTAGAATCAAATCTTAAACATATTTTATTTCTATAAATAGTTATGACATATAAGAAAATTACATACATGACATAATTGTATGCCATGTAATTGCATTAATTAGATGCATATCATTATGCCATGCGTGTCGTGACATGTAGATGTATGCCATGTATGTCATGCCATGTAGATAATAGTTATTTGCATGCAAAGAGGATGAGACATAAGAACCCTAACACAATATTAAAGCCTACACCTTCCATTAATATGGTTAGAACCAGAGTTCCGTTTCTTGTTTGGGTTGTTGGACTCTCTCCAAGCCTGGCTCGAACCCGAACATGTTCAAACCATGGAATAGTTTAATACTAATATGGTAAGAGTCAGAGGTCAATCGTTAGCTTTGGTTGTTGGACTCTCTCCAAGCCGGGCTAATTGGTTGAATGCGCTCTAACCATATTAAAACTATTTCTCGATTAATGGGTTGGCTTTAACCTGGAGCATCAGCTTGTTGGACTCTCTCCAAGGTCGATGTAAAGGGAGGTGAAGTTGGGTGTTATGCATATGATGCATACTTGTTAATGTGTTAACAACCCGATGTATGTGTGAACATTCAATTAGTTGATAGCACATTGTGATAGTTGCATATACGTGATATGCAATCGGTATAGTTGATACCTACCATCGTAGTTATGAATGGCTTGTTGGACTCTCTCCAAGGTTGTTCATATCTATGATGGATATTAGCCCATTCAGAGATGGACCTACGATCTCCCGAAGTGATTTTGGGGTTTTTGAAATTTGAAAAATGAATGGGATTTATGAATGTAAATTGATGCATTTTAAATCATATTTCTCATATATGCTCGTTTTGTATTTCTAAGATTGATCATGATGTCTTTGAATTTGCGTTCCATTTTGGATTCGAATAAATTGACCGGGCCGAACTTCTTGGACTGGCTTAGAAACATGATAATTGTTCTCAAGGTTGAAAAGCTTGCAAATGTCCTCGAAGCGCTTCTTCCCGCCTGTCCTAGTGACAATGCAACTCTGGACCAATTGTTGGCCTATCAGAAACATGTGATTGATTCTGAAATGGTGAGTTGCATCATGCTAGCCACGATGGTACCTGAGCTGCGGAAGCAGCATGAGCATTTGGATGCTGATACCATAGTCTTTCATCTTTATGAGTTGGTTGATGAGCAAGTGAGATTCGAAAGGTTCGAAGTCTCCAAGCTCTTCTTCACCTCTGAGATGCAAGAAGGTTCATCTGTGGTACTGCTCAACATGCTGAAGACTGTGGAGCCTTCTGAGAAGCATGAGCAGAGGACGATGTTGTTAGTTGATTCCTCGAAGAAAGGTTCTAAGAGGGAGTCAAAGGAACAACAGAAGGGGAAGAAGAAAAAGGCTAAAAAGGCAGAACCAGCTCAAAAGGGCACTTGCCATCATTATGGCAAGGAGGGACATTGGCGAAGAAATTGCAAGATTTATCTTGAGTCTGTGAAGAAGAACTAGGCATCGGATGCCCCATCTTCTTCAGATATCTTCATTATTGATTGTCATTCTATTTCCTCAAACACTTGGGTATTGGATACTGTGTGTGGCTCATATTTATGTAATGACATACATGAGCTAAGGAATAGAAGAAGACTCGTCAAGGGAGAGTCAAATTTACGTGTTGGGAATGGAGCAAAGGTTATTGCACTTGCCATCGGAACGTATTTGTTGAAACTCCCTGCAGGACTTGTCTTAGAACTGGACAATTGCTTTTAAGTTCCTTCGTTGATAAAGAACATCATTTCTATTTCTTGTTTAAATAGAAATGGGTACCATTTGACTTTTAATAACAATTGTTGTTACATAACTTTGAATGGAGTTCTTTATGGGACTGGAACTTTAAGCAATGGTATTTATACGTTGGACGTATCCAGTGACATTTTCAATATCGAAGTGAGCAACAAGCATACTCGAAAGGATAATCAAATAGACTCCTACTTGTGACATTGTCGTCTTGGCCATGTAAGCAAGAAACGCATGTCCGAATTACACCGATGTGGAATTTTGGAATCGTTTGAATTGGATTCATATGATACATGCGAATCATGCTTAAAAGGCAAGATGACTAGGTTACCTTTTACAGGAAAAGGTGAATGAGTGGGAGAGTTGCTAGGCCTAATACATAGTGATGTATGTGGACCTATGTCAACTCAAGCTTTAGGAGGCTATAGCTACTTCATTACCTTCACCGATGATCACTCACAGTTTGGGTATGTGTTCTTGATGAAACACAAGTCTGAAGCCTTTGAAAGGTTCAAAGAATTCAGAAATGAAGTAGAGAAACAACATGACAAGAGTATTAAAATACTTCGATCGGATCGAGGTGGTGAATACTTGAGTCAAGAGTTTCTTGATTATCTAAGAGACAATGGTATATTGTCTCAATGGACTCCGCCATATACACCACACCATAATGGTGTATCTGAGAGGTGTAACCGGACCTTGTTGGACATGGTCAGGTCAATGATAAATCATGCGAATCTTCCCAAGTCCTTTTGGGGCTATGCACTTCAGACAGCTGTTTACTTGTTAAACAGAATGCCAACCAAGGTAGTCTCTACTACTCCATATGAGATATGGAATGGTAAGAAACCTCATGTATCTTACTTGAAGATATGGGGTTGTCCTGCTTATGTGAAGCGGACTGTATCAGACAAATTGGATGCTAAGTCTGATAAATGTCTATTTATTGGATACCCTAAGGAAACAAAGGGTTACCAATTCTATCATCCTGTGGAACAAAAGGTGTTTGTTTCAAGGCATGCTGTGTTTCTAGAGAAAGAGTTTCTCTTGCAAGAAAACAGTGGGAGTGTCATCGAGCTTGAGGAGGCTCGAGAGACTCAAATAGACATTGAAGAGATACCTGGTGAAGTACAACAACCGACAACTCATAGTGATGAGCAATCGGCTGGACCTATTGAAACACCACATCTTCGTAGATCTGGTAGAACACGTAATATTCCTGAGAGATATGGATTTCTCGTAAGTGAATCGAACAACGTGTTACTCATTGATGATGAGGAGCCTACCAGTTATGAAGAAGTTCTGACAAGTTCAGAAAGGGATAAGTGACTTGAGGCCATGAAGTCGAAAATGGATTCCATATATGAAAACCAAGTTTGAAACTTGGTTGACCCACCTGAAGGCATTAAGCCTATAGGGTGCAAGTGGGTTTTCAAGAAGAAAACCAACATGGATGGTAATGTGATTACCTATAAGGCTAGATTGGTGGCGAAAGGATATCGTCAAAAGAAAGGTGTTGATTATGACGAAACCTATTCGCTTGTAGCTATGCTTAAATCCATTCGGATGCTCCTGGCCATAGTGGCTCATTATGATTATGAGATATGGCAGATGGATGTGAAAATAACTTTCCTTAATGTAAACTTGCTCGAGGACGTGTATATGATACAACCTGAGGGTTTCACATCGGTTGATAAAACCAAGGTATGCAAATTGCGACGGTCCATATATGGATTGAAGCAAGCATCCAGGAGCTGGAATATCCGTTTTGATGAGACAATCAAAAAGTTTGATTTCTCACAAAATCTAGACGAACCTTGTGTGTACAAGAAGGTTAGTGGGAGTGCAGTCATGTTCTTAGTATTTATATGTCGATGACATATTACTTATAGGAAACGATGTTTCAATCTTACAGTCAGTTAAGGTTTGGTTATCTAAGACATTCTCCATGAAAGACCTGGGAGAAGCAATCTACATCCTCGGAATTAAGATCTATAGAGATAGATCGAGACGGTTTCTTGGTCTTTCGCAGTCTACATATATAGACCGAGTGCTAAAGAGGTTTAGCATGTCGGAATCCAAGAAAGGTTTTCTACCCATCAGGCATGGGATACACCTTTCGAAGTCTATGTGTCCGCGCACAGAAGACGAGAGGATTTGCATGAGTATGATTCCCTATGCATCCGCAATAGGATCTATCATGTATGCTATGATATGTACGAGGCCCGATGTATCATATGCTCTGAGTGTCACGAGCAGATACTAGTCTGATCCAGGAATGGATCATTGGGTGGTTGTTAAGATGATCCTTAAGTACTTAAGAAGTACTAAGGATGTGTTCCTAATATATAGAGAAGGGTACATGGTGATACGTGGGTATACGGATGCCAGCTCTAGACAGATAAGGATGATTCCATGTCTTAGTCTGGGTATGTATTCACGTGGAATGGAGGCACAATAAGTTGGAAAGGTTCCAAGCTTGACACTATAGCGGATTCTGCCACTAAGGCAGAATACATTGCAGCTTTGGAAGCAACAAAGGAAGCGGTTTCGATCAAGAAGTTCATCTCTGAACTTGATGTGGTCTCATCAATGATCCAAACATGTGCTTCGCCGCTATCATCTTATCAGAGAGATCATCAGTAGGAAGGAAATACAAATCGAGAAAATCCCCACTGAAAGGAACTTAGCGGATCCTTTGACTAAGGCATTACCTCAAAGTAAGTTTGAGGCTCATGTTAGAGCTTATGGTATTGGATACCGTAGCGATTGACATTAGGTCAAGTGGGAGTCTGTTAGTAAGATATGAGAGATGTCCTAAGGCAATCGCCTTATGTACGAACCATTTATATGATAAATGAAGATTCACTATTTGAGTATACATGTTTCATGTATTTGATTGGATCTTAAACTCATTTACTGAATGTCCACGATACGATTCACAGCATGAGGGAATTTGTGATTGGATCACAACTAGTGAGTATCTCTACATTTGTAATTGTGATGTATCGAAATTATCCCTAGTCGATGAATTGATGGATCTGGACACCATCAATTCTGTCGAGACTAGCACGAGGTATACTCCTTAGTGTATCCAAGCAGCTGATTCTCACTGGCTGGAGACATTGTGATGTCCGGAGTTAATCGTGGATGCTAGTTATGGTAACTAGTTCATTGGAGTGACCAGCCGTAAGACTTCATATGGTTCTCTGCATATAGAGATATGTCAATGAAGTTCTTACTGTGGCTTAAGTGCGATGTTCCTTTCGACTTATGTATTCAAGTCATCTTGATCATGAAGACTTATGCTTTGACATCTTAAGCAAGCATCTCTGAGGAGATGTGGACCCGGGATGATTGGGTATAAGTCAAAGTGATCGAAGGTGTTTGAATAGCCTATAAAGGATTCACCACTCCTTGCGAGGAGATGTATACCCATGACCTCTCGTCGGATTGTCACTAAAGTCTTTGGCCAAAACATTACATGTTTAGAGTAAGGTACTCTTCGATACATGTGGAGTAACTAGAATCCGTAAGACGAGGAAATGATACTTGGGCTAGGTGTGACGTAGTCAGCCTAGTGGGGACTGACACTATAGACCATGTCCTGAACCAAGTGGGTATAAGATGAGTGAAGGGAATGGGGCACGATTCATTTGAGCTGCTGAAGGGTTTCAGAAATAGTTCTGGATCAACCGTTGATCTTTTCGGTTAATTGGAGATCATGATGTACTACTAGGTGCCACTCATGATCGTTCTATAATTAATGGTTAATTATAGACGGCCAACATAAATCGAGAACCTATTTGGTCACACGCACAACGAGCATAATCCGAAGGATTTAAAACGAGCTTGAGAATGAGATTCTCAGACCGAGAGAAACTGGTTTGGTTGGACCAAACATGGAGTGAGCATGAAATCGTTTCAGTCACAATGGAAGCGTGGATGAGCCGTGTCTTATGAAGACATAATGGATGAACCAAAATGGTTTGGTTCTAATCCAATGGAGGAGAATAAACCAAAGGGTTTGGTTTATTTTAAACGAATGAACCAAAGTTGGTTCGGTTCATTTTAACTTAAAATAAACCATCATGGTTTGGTTTATTTTAACTTATATTAATGGAGCGGGTTAAAGGGCCTTATGGTTATGATCCAATAACCATTAAGAGAATTAGTTCTCTATAAAAGAGGGCTTAAGGGTTTGTTAAGCCCTAATCCAAAACCCTAACCTAAGAGTTGCCGCCCACCTCCCCTTGGTAATTTTCGACGCCAACACCTCCATTGCCGCCGCCCAGTCCCTTGTGTCGCCGTCCAAATTGTTGCCGGCATCCAAGCTTCGGCCGGTGATCCTACGACAACTCTCCGGTGATCTCCTTTGGGTTTAGCATCAAGGTGAGCTTCATCCTACCTTTTGGCCGGCTCTAATTCCTCCACCAAAGCTGTCCAGTTTTATGGACAGCTTGTTTTCCCTCTTGTTAGAGCGTTGTTTAGACGATGTTTGGAGCTCCGACAATGCCTTACTTACCAGGGATTCGATCTCCGGTAATCCTCAGAGGTGGAGGACGAAGGATTCGTCAAACGGTTGATGAATACCTCTCCGGAGAAGCGAGTTTTGAGGACTCATTTTTGGATCCGAATTTGGATTCGGATCGTGATCCTCTCTCGATCACGTCGTCTTCAACACGAGGCTAGTAACCCGTACGAAGACGAGGCTCGTGACTTAGTGAAGTCATCCCGAAGATACTCGGCGTGGATACGGATAGAGACGATTCTAGCAAGGATCGTTCCGGTTGATGCCGTTCCCGCTACACGTGATACGAAAGGTATACGTAGTTAAATTTCTTTTTATTGCAAAATTTAAATTTACGGTTATGTCTACACATGTTGTACTATGCATGCGTGTGATGTGTGTGTTGTAATAAATGTAGATTTATTATTTTTATTTCTTCCGCTGTGCACATGTTTGCGAAACATGTTCGAACACACACTCGCCGCGGTGTCGGAAACCCAACATTTCATACATGGTTAAATTTATGCATGACAAAAGTTGTTAGTTCATTTCTTATACATGTCGAAAAATGAAGATTGACATTTGATTCTCTTAACTTTAACTGATGTGTTGTCATACATCAAAAAGGGGGAGATTGTTGATGCAGTGAGCATCACTCCTTAGTTTTGATGTATGAACCACAGTTAAAGGTTAAGATTCACTTGTGATCTAATATAAGTATTAAGTGTGCAGGCTTAACAGGAAGTCCTAGTAGGTCGTGTTGCCCGAATACTAGGCACATATCTTGACAGATCAGGAGGATCGGACACCAGGCATGAAGTCCAGATGGGTCGTGTGGATCGGACATTTGGCATGAAGATCGGTTGGGTCAGGAGACCGGACAATCGACAAAAAGTCCAGTTGGGTCAGGCAGATTAGACAGCTGGTGGATGCTCTGGTGGGTCAGATCGGATGTCAAGAGTGGTAAGTCTGGCAGGTAGCCGGCAGGTAAGCCTCGAGTGAAGAGGTGAGGCCGAGTCCTCTGTAGGGGGATAAAGCTAGGCGTCGATCCAATGAAAAGTCCGTGTGGGACTTAGTAGTAGAGATCGGACAATATTACTACTACCAATTTATATTATATTGTATATTGTGATAATCTGATTTTGCAAGTTTTTAGTCGACTGGAATACCCAGTTAGCAGTTTTGAGCTGGTGATCATCGAAGATTCAGCAGAGCAAATGGAAGGAAGTTCAAGTCGACTGGAGAGTTTTTAGTCGACTGGAGAGCAAAAATTTCCAATGCGGAGCTGGGTGACATGGAGTCGACTGGAAGACCAGAAATTCCATATCGATGGGTTGATGTGGAGTCGACTGGAAAAGGTCTATATTACCAGAGCTCAACCGGATCCGAGATAAGACAAGAACTACGTCGAATTGCTGCCAAAATTCTTGCTCATCCATAAAAATTCTTACTCCACGAACAGGGCGATCTTCTGACACTCTGCGACTACCTTTTGATCCATTTAAGTGTCGGTATAAAGTTTTGTATTTCATTTATTTTATTTCTCTTCTGCACTTAATTTTAAAAGAGTGGGTAGTGTGTTAACTTGCTCTATCATTTGTAAAAAGTGAACTCCCTCCGAAGTCGAGAGTTCTCGAATCGGAGGGCATTATAGATATTGCCCATCGAGGTAGCTCGCGGGAGAGCTACGGGCCTTGGAGTAGCAACCCAGTCCGGGTTGTGAACCAAGTAAATTGCCTGTGTTGATAATTGTCTTCATATTCCACTACATACTTTTATTAGAATAAAATATTAGTTTAAAATTATTAAATACTGAGATTCACTCCCTCTCTCGGTTCACTCGATCCTATAGGTTCATCTGTGGTATTGCTCAATATGCTGAGGACTGTGGAGCCTTCTATGAAGCATGAGCTAGGAACAGTGCTGTTAGTTGATTCCTCAAAGAAAGGTTCTAAGAGGAAATCAAAGGAACAACACAAGGGAAAGAAGAAGGCAAGGAAGGCAGAACCAGCTCAAAAGGGCACTTGCCATCATTGTTGCAAGGAGGGTCATTGGAAAAGAAACTGCAAGATTTATCTTGAGTCCGTAAAGAAGAATAAGGCATCTGATGCCCCATATTCTTTAGAGATCTTCATTATTGATTGTTATTTTATTTCCTCAGACACTTGGGTAATGGATACCGAGTGTGACTCACATATATGTAACGACATACAAGGGCTAAGAAATAGAAGAAGACTCGTCAAGGGAGAGTCAAATTTACATGTTGGGAATAAAGCAAAGGTTGCTGCACTCGTCATCGGAACGTATTTGTTGAAACTCCCTACAAGACTTGTCTTAGAACTGGATAATTGCTTTTATGTTCCTTCGTTGATAAAGAACATCATTTCTAGTTCTTGTTTAAATAGAAATGGGTACCATTTAACTTTTAGTAACAATTGTTATTATATAACTTTGAATGACGTTCTTTATGAGACTGGAACTTTAAGCAATGGTATTTATACGTTGGACATATCCAGTGACATTTTCAATATCGAAGCGAGCAACAAGCATTCTCGAAAAGATAATCAATTAGACTCCTACATGTGGCATTGTCGTCTTGGCCATGTGAGCAAGAAACGCATGTTCGAATTACACCGATGTGGAATTTTGAAATCGTTTGAATTAGATTCATACGATACATGCGAATCATGCTTAAAGGGCAAGATGACCAAGTTATCTTTTACTAGAAAAGGTGAACCGATGGGAGAGTTGCTTGGTCTAATACATACTGATGTATGCGGACCTATGTCAACTCAAGCTCTAGGAGGCTATAACTACTTCATTACCTTCACCGATGATCACTCACGGTTTGGGTATGTGTTCTTGATGAAACACAAGTTTGAAGCCTTTGAAAGGTTCAAAGAATTCAGAAATGAAGTAGAGAAACAACTTAGCAAAAGTATTAAAATACTTCGATCGAATTGAGGTGGTGAATACTTGAGTCAAGAGATTCTAGATTATCTGAGGTACAATGGTATATTGTCTCAATGGACTCCGTCGTATACACCACAACTTAATGGTGTATCTGAGAGGCGAAACGGGACCTTGTTGAACATGGTCAAGTCGATGATGAATCACACGAATCTTCCTAAGTCCTTTTGGGGCTATGCACTTCAGACAACTATTTACTTGCTAAATAGAGTCCCAACCAAGGTAGTCTCTATAACTCCATATGAGATATGGGATAGCAAGAAACCTCATTTATCTTACTTGAAGATATGGGATTGTCCTACTTATGTGAAGTGGACTGTGTCAGACAAATTGGATGCTAAGTCTAATAAAATGTCTATTTATTAGATACCCTAAGGAAACGAGGGGTTACCAATTCTATCATCCCTTGGAACAAAAGATGTTTGTTTCAAGGAATGCTGTGTTTCTAGAGAAAGAGTTTCTCTTGCAAGAAACTAGTGGGAGCATCGTTGAACTTGAGGAGGTTTAAGAGACTTCAGTAGACATTGAGGAGACACCTAGTTAAGCATCTCAACTGATAACTCATAGTGATGAGACATCGGCTGAACCTATTGTGACACCACATCTTCATAGATATGGTAAAACACGCAACATTCCCGAGAGATATGGATTTCTTGTAAGCGAATCGAACAACGTGTTACTCATTGACGATGAGGAGCCTACTAATTATGAAGAAGTTTTGAAAAGTCCAGAAAGGGACAAATGGCTTGAAGCCATGAAGTCGGAAATGGATTCCATATATGAAAATCAAGTTTGGAACTTAGTTAACCCACCTGAAGGCATTAAGCCTATAGGGTGCAAATGGGTTTTTAAGAAGAAAACAGACATGGATGGTAATGTCATTACCTATAAGGCTAGATTAGTGGCAAAAGACTATCGTTAAAAGCAAGGTGTTGATTATGATGAGACATATTCACCAGTTACTATGCTTAAATCCATTCGGATGCTCTTGGCCATAACAGCTCATTATGATTATGAGATATGACAGATGGATGTGAAAATGACTTTCCTTAATGGAAACCTCCTCGAGGATGTGTATATGATACAACCTGAGGGATTCACATCGGTTGATAAAACCAAGGTATGCAAACTTCGACGGTCCATTTATGGACTGAAGCAAGCATCCAGGAGCTAGAATATCCGTTTTGATGAGACAATCAAAATGTTTGATTTTTCACAAAATCCAGACGAACCCTATGTGTACAAGAAGGTCAGTGGGAGTGCAGTCGTGTTCCGAGTGTTATATGTCGATGACATATTACTTATAGGAAATGATATATCTATCTTACAGTCAATTAAAATTTGGTTATCCAAAACATTCTCCATGAAAGACCTGGGAGAAGCGACCTACATCCTTTGGATTAGGACCTATAGAGATAGATCGAAATGGTTGCTTGGTCTTTCGCAGTCTACATATATAGACTGAGTGCTAAAGAGGTTTAGCATGTTGGAATCCAAGAAAGTTTTCCTTCCCATCAGGCATGGGATACACCTTTTGAAGTCTATGTGTCCACGCACAGAAGATGAGAGGATTTGCATGAGTAAGATTCCCTATGCATCTGCAATAGGATATATCATGTATGCTATGTTATGTACGAGGCCCGATGTATCATATGATCTGAGTGTCACGAGCAGATACCAGTCTGTTCCAGGAATGGATCATTGGGTGGTTGTTAAAACAATCCTTAAGTATTTAAGAAGAACTAAGGACGTGTTCCTAATATATGGAGAAGGTGACATGGTAATACGAGGGTATACGGATGCCAGCTTCTAGACAAACAAAGATGATTCCTGGTCTTAGTCTGGTTACGTATTTACCTTGAATGGAGGCACAATAAATTGGAAAAGTTCCAAACAAGACACAATAGTGGATTCTACCATTGAGGCAGAATACATCTCAGCTTCGGAAGCAACGAAAGAAGTGGTTTAGATCAAGAAGTTCGTCTCTGAACTTGGTGTGGTTACAACCATTGTTGAAGCAATACCTGTCTATTGCGACAACAATGGAGCGATTGCACAGGCAAAGGAGCCAAGGTCTCAAAAGTGATCCAAACATGTGCTTCGCCGCAATCATCTGATTAGAGAGATCATTAGTAGGAAGGAAAAAAAAATCAAGAAGATTCCCACTAGAAGGAATTTAGCGGACCCTTTAACTAAGGCCTTACCTCAAAGTAAGTTTGAGGGTCATGTTAGAGCTTACGGTATTGGGTACCGTGGCGATTGACATTAGGCCAAGTGAGAGTTTGTTAGTAATATATGAGAGGTGTCCTAAGGCAATCGCCTTATGGTTGAACCATTTATTTGATAAATGAAGATTCACTATTTGAGTATACATGTTTTATGTATTTGATTGGATCTTAAACTCATTCACTGGATGTCCGCAATATGATTCACAACATGAGAGAATTTGTGATTGGATCATAACTAGTGAGTATCTCTACATGTGTAATTGTGATGTATTGGAATTGTCCCTAGTCGATGAATTGATGCATTAAAATGCCATTGATTCTGTTGAGACTAGCACGAGGTATACTCTTTGGTCTATCCAAGCAGCTGTTTATCACTGGCTGGAGACATTGGGATGTCTGGAGTTGATCGTGGATGCTAGTTATGGTAACTAGTTCATTAGAGTGACTAGCTGTAAGACTTCATATGGTTCTCCACATATATGTGTTAGTAATATATGAGAGATGTCCTAAGGCAATCGCCTTATGTATGAACCATTTATATGATAAATGAAGATTCACTATTTGAGTATACATGTTTAATGTATTTGATTGGATCTTAAACTCATTTATGAATGTCCACGATACGATTCACGATGAGAGAATTTGTGATTGGATCACAACTAGTGAGTATCTCTACATGTGTAATTGTGATGTATCGGAATTATCCCTAGTCGATGAATTGATGGATTTGGACACCATCAATTCTGTCGAGACTAGCACGAGGTATACTCCTTGGTGTATCCAAGCAGCTGATTCTCACTGGCTGGAGACATAGTGATGTCCGGAGTTGATCATGGATGCTAGTTATGGTAACTAGTTCATTGGAGTGACCAGCCGTAAGACTTCATATGGTTCTCTGCATATATAGATATGTCAATGAAGTTCTTACTGTGGCTTAAGTGCGATGTTCCTTTGACTTGCGGTATTCAAGTCATCTTGATCATGGAGACTTATGCTTTGACATCTTAAGCAAACATCTCTAAGGAGATGTGGACCCGGGATGATTGGGTATAAGTCGAAGTGATCGAAGGTGTTTGAATAGCCTATAAAGGATTCACCACTCCTTGCGAGGAGATGTATACCCATGGCCTCTCGTCGGATTGTTACTAAAGTCTTTGGCCAAAGCAATACATGTTTAGAGTAAGGTACTCTTCGATACATGTGGAGTAACTAGAATTCGTAGGACGAGGAAATGATACTTGGGCTAGGTGTGACGTAGTCAGCCTAGTGGGGACTGACACAATAGACCATGTCCTGAACCAAGTGGGTATAAGATGAGTGAAGGGAATGGGGCACGATTCATTCAAGCTACTGAAGGGTTTCAGAAATAGTTCTGGATCAACCGTTGATCTTTTCGATTAATTGGGGATCATGATGTACTACTAGGTGCCACTCATGATCGTTCTATAATTAATGGTTAATTATAGACGGCCAACATAAACCGAGAACCTATTTGGTCACACGCACAACGAGTGTAATCCAAAGGATTTAAAACGAGCTTGAGAATGGGATTCTCAGACCGAGAGAAACTATGTTTGGTTGGACCAAACATAAAGCGAGCATGAAATTGTTTCAGTCGCAATGGAAGCGTGGATGAGCCGTGTCTTATGAAGACATAATGGATGGACCAAAATGGTTTGGTCCTAATCCAATGGATGAGAATAAACCAAAGGGTTTGGTTTATATTAAACGAATGAACCAAAGGTTGGTTCGGTTCGTTTTAACTTAAAATAAACCATCATGGTTTGGTTTATTTTAACTTATCTTAATGGAGCGGGTTAACGGGCTTTATGGATATGATCCATTAACCACTAAGAGAATTAGTTCTCTATAAAATAGGGATTAAACCCTAACCCTAAATCTAATCAAACTTGGCCGCCCAACCCCTCCCTCTCCTATTCGGCGCCCAACTCCAAGCTGCCGCCGCCCAGCCCAAAGGTCCTCCAACCGGCGTCCAGAAGGTTGCTTCCTTCCTCCTCGCCGGCGTCGAGCTGCTGCCGGAAGAGTTCCGGTCATCCTCCTTAGGTTTGG
Organism: Wurfbainia villosa; assembly: GCA_025175895.1. Lineage (NCBI taxonomy): Eukaryota > Viridiplantae > Streptophyta > Magnoliopsida > Zingiberales > Zingiberaceae > Wurfbainia > Wurfbainia villosa. Next base: position 6,024,556 of record CM045992.1, read on the forward strand.
CATCAAGGTGAGCACTTTGCTTCCTTGGTTTTGGCCGGCGCCTACTCCTCCACCAAGCTGTCCAGTTTTCTGGACAGCTTCTTCTCCTCTCGTCGGAGCGTCGTTTAGACGACGGTTAGTGCTCCGACAGCGGCTAACATACCGGGGATTTGATCTCCGGTAATCCTCTGAGGTGGAGGACGAAGGATTCGTCAATCGGTTGACGAATACCTCTCCGGAGAAGCAAGTCTTGAGGACTTGTTTTTAGGTCCGAATTTGGATTCGGACCGTGATCATCTCTCGATCACGTCGTCTTCAACACGAGGCTAGTAACCCGTACGAAGACGAAGCTCGTGGCTTGGCGAAGTCATCCCGAGGAGCTCGGCGTGGATACGGATAGAGGCGATTCTTACGAGAATCGTTCCGGTTGATGCCGTTCCCGCTACACGTCATACGAAAGGTATAACGTAGTTTAATTTCCTTTTATTGCAATTTTAATTTACGGTTATGTCTACACTTGTTGTAATAGCATGCGTGTGTTGTGTGTGTTGTAATAAATAGGAGTATTTATTATTTTTATTGCTTCCGCTGTGCTCATGTTTACGAAACATGATCGAACACACACACGCCGCGGTGCCGGAAACCCAACAGTGGTATCAGAGCCCATGTTGTGTTTCGACATAATCGTAAAATGGTTTTGCGATAGTCATAATGTATTTCTGGAAGTTTTCTAAATTTTGGAAATTTAGAAGTATTTATGGAAATTTTTCAATTTTGGAAAGTCTAGAAGTATTTATGGAAATCTTCCACTTTTGGAAAGTTGGAAGTATTTATGGAAATTTATATTTTCCATAAATAAAATATTTGATTAGATTCTGGAAATTTGTTTCCTAATTTAATCATGATTTGATTTGGGAAATCAAATCTTAAAATATTTTATTTCCATAAGTAGTTTTAAAGATTTAGGAAATTGGTTTCCTAAATAGATTTTCCTTAATCAAATAATTCCATGAATAAAATATGTGATTAGATTTGGAAATTTGTTTCCTAATTTAATTATGATTTGATTTGGAGAATCAAATCTTAAACATATTTTATTTCCATAAATAGTTATGACATATAAGGAAATAAATACATGACATAATTGTATGCCATGTAAATGCATTAGATGCATAACATTATGCCATGCGTGTCGTGACATGTAGATGTATGCCATGTATGCCATGCCATGTAGATAATAGTTATTTGCATGCAAAGAGGATGAGACATAAAACCCTTAATCAATATTAAAGCCTACACCTTCCATTAATATGGTTAGAACCAGTTGTTTCTTGTTTGGGTTGTTGGACTCTCTCCAAGCCCGGCTCGTACTCGAATATGTTCAAACCATGGAATAGTTTAATACTAATATGGTAAGAGTCAGAGGTCAATCGTTAGCTTTGGTTGTTGGACTCTCTCCAAGCTGGGCTAATTGGTTGAATGCGCTCTAACCATATTAAAACTATGTCCTGATTAATGGGTTGGCTTTAACCTGGAGCATCGGTTTGTTGGACTCTCTCCAAGGTCGATGTAAAGGGAGGTGAAGTTGGGTGCTATGCATATGATGCATACTTGTTAATGTGTTAACAACCCGATGTATGTGTGAACATTCAAATAGTTGATAGCACATTGTGATAGTTGCATATACGGGATATGCAATCGGTATAGTTGATACCTACCGTCGTAGTTATGAATGGCTTGTTGGACTCTCTCCAAGGTTGTTCATAACTATGATGGATATCAGCCCATTCGGAGATGGACCTACGATCTCCCGAAGTGATTTTGGGGTTTTTTAAATTCGAAAAATGAATGGGATTTATAAATGTATATTGATGCATTTTAAAATCATCTTTCTCATATATGCTCGTTTTGTATTTCTAAGTTAATATATTGATCTTGATGTGTTTGAATTTGCGTTCCATTTTGGATTCAAATAAATTGACTGGGCCGAACTTCTTGGACTAGCTTAGAAACTTGAGAATTGTTCTCAAGGTGGAAAAGCTTGCGTATGTCCTCGAAGCGCCTCTTCCCGCCCATCCTAGTGACGATGCAATTTTGGACCAATTGTTGGCCTATCAGAAACATGTGAGTGATTCTGAACAAATGAGTTGCATCATGCTAGCCGCGATGGAACCCAAGCTACGAAAGCAGCATGAGCATATGGATGCTCATATCGTAGTCCTTCATCTCTGTGAGTTGGTTGATGAGCAAGAGAGATTCGAAAGGTTCGAAGTCTCAAAGCTCCTCTTCACCTCTGAGATGCTAGAAGGTTCGTCTGTGGTACTGCTCAATATGCTGAAGATTGTGGAGTCTTCTGAGAAGCATGAGTAGGGGACGGTGCTGTTAGTTGATTCCTCGAAGAAAGGTTCTAAGAGGAGGTCAAAAGAACAGCAGAAGGGAAAGAAGAGAAAGGCTAAGAAGGTAGAACTAGCACAAAAGGAAACTTGCCATCATTATGGCAAGGAGAGCCATTTGTGAAGAAAGTGCAAGATTTATCTTGAGTCCGTGAAGAAGGATAAGGCATCGGATGCCCCATCTTCTTCAGAAATCTTCTTTATTGATTGTCATTCTATTTCCTCAGACACTTGGGTATTTGATACTGGGTGTGGCTCACATATATGTAATGACATACATGGGCTAAGGAATAGAAGAAGACTCGTCAAGGGGAGAGTCAAATTTACGTGTTGGGAATGAAGCAACGGTTGCTGCACTCGCCATCGGAACGTATTTGTTGGAACTCCCTGTAGGACTTGTCTTAGAACTGGACAATTGCTTTTATGTTCCTTCGTTGATAAAGACCATCATTTCTATTTCTTGTCTAAATAGAAATGGGTTCCATTTGACTTTTAGTAACAATTGTTGTTACATAACTTTGAATGGAGTTCTTTATGGGATTGGAACTTTAAGCAATGGTATTTATACGTTGGACGTATCCAGTGACGATTTCAATATCGAAGCGAGCAACACGCGTGCTCGAAAGGATAATCAAATAGACTCCTACATGTGGCATTGTCGTCTTGGCCATGTAAGCAAGAAATGCATGTCCGAATTACACCGATGTGGAATTCTGAAATCGTTTGAATTGGATTCATACGATACATGCGAATCATGCTTAAAAGGCAAGATGACTAAGTTACCTTTTATGAGAAAAGGTGAACGAGTGGGAGAGTTACTAGGTTTAGTACATACTGATGTATGTGGACCTATGTCAACTCAAGCATTAGGAGGCTATAGCTACTTCATTACCTTCACCGATGATCACTCACGGTTTGGGTATGTGTTCTTGATGAAACACAAGTCTGAAGCCTTTGAAAGGTTCAAAGAATTCAGAAATGAAGTAAAGAAACAACATGACAAAAGTATTAAAATACTTCGATTGGATCGAGGTGGTGAATACTTAAGTCAAGAGTTTCTTGATTATCTAAGAGACAATGACATATTGTCTCAATGGACTCCGCCATATACACCACAGCATAATGGTGTATCTGAGAGGCGTAACCGGACCTTGTTGGACATGGTCAGGTCAATGATGAATCATGCAACTCTTCCCAAGTCCTTTTGGGGTTATGCACTTCAGACAGCTGTTTACTTGTTAAACAGAATGCCTACCAAGGTAGTCTCAACTACTCCATATGAGATATGGAATGGTAAGAAACCTCATGTATCTTACATGAAGATATGGGGTTGTCCTGCTTATGTGAAGTATCGACGTATAAACTGGATGCTAAGTCTGATAAATGTCTATTTATTGGATACCCTAAGGAAACAAGGGGTTACCAATTCTATCATCCTATGGAACAAAAGGTGTTTGTTTCAAGGCATGCTGTGTTTCTAGAGAAAGAGTTTCTCTTGCAAGAAAACAGTGGGAGTGTCGTCGAGCTTGAGGAGGCTCGAGAGACTCAAATAGACATTAATGAGATACCTGGTGAAGCACAACAGCCGACAACTCATAGTGATGAGCAATCGGCTGGACCTATTGTAACACCACATCTTCGTAGATCCGGTAGAACACGCAATATTCCTGAGAGATATGGATTTCGTAGCGTTTAATCGAACGACGTGTTACTCATTGATGATAAGGAGCCTACCAGTTATGAAGAAGTGCTGACAAGTTCACAAAGGGATAAGTGGCTTGGTGCCATGAAGTCGGAAATGGATTCCATGTATGAAAACCAAGTTTGGAACTTGGTTGACCCACCTGAAGGCATAAAGCCTAAAGGGTGCAAGTGGGTTTTCAAGAAGAAAACCGACATGGATGGTAATGTTATTACCTATAAGGCTAGATTGGTGGCGAAAGGATATCGTCAAAAGCAAGGTGTTGATTATGACGAAACCTATTCGCCTGTAGCTATGCTTAAATCCATTCGGATGCTCCTGGCCATAGCGGCTCATTATGATTATGAGATATGACAGATGGATGTGAAAATAGCTTTCCTTAATGGAAACCTGCTCGAGGACGTGTATATGATACAGCCTGAGGGTTTCACATCGGTTGATAAAACCAAGGTATGCAAATTGCGACGATCCATTTATGGATTGAAGCAAGCATCCAGGAGCTGGAATATCCGTTTTGATGAGACGATCAAAAGGTTTGATTTCTCATAAAATCCAGACGAACCTTGTGTGTACAAGAAGGTTAGTGGGAGTGCAGTCGTATTCCTAGTATTATATGTCGATGACATACTACTTATAGGAAACGATGTTTCAATCTTACAGTCAGTGAAGGTTTGGTTATCCAAGACATTCTCCATGAAAGACCTGGGAGAAGCAACCTACATCCTCGGGATTAAGATCTATAGAGATAGATCGAAACGGTTGCTTGGTCTTTCGCAGTCTACATATATAGACCGAGTGCTAAAGAGGTTTAGCATGTCGGAATCCAAGAAAGGTTTCTTACCCATCAGGCATGGGGTACACCTTTCGAAGTCTATGTGTCCGCGCACAGAAGACGAGAGGATTTGCATGAGTAAGATTCCCTATGCATCCGCAATAGGATCTATCATGTATGCTATGTTATGTACAAGGCCCGATGTATCGTATGCTCTGAGTGTCACGAGCAGATACCAGTCTGATCCAGGAATGGATCATTGGGTGGCTGTTAAGACGATCCTTAAGTGCTTGAGAAGAACTAAGGATGCGTTCCTAATATATGGAGAAGGGTACATGGTGATACGTGGGTATACGGATGCGGATCCGCATGCATAAGGATGATTCCATGTCTTAGTCTGGGTATGTATTCACCTAGAATGGAGGCGCAATAAGTTGGAAAGGTTCCAAGCTTGACACTATAGCGGATTCTGCCACTAAGGCAGAATACGTTGCAGCTTTGGAAGCAGCAAAGGAAGCGGTTTGGATCAAGTAGTTCATCTATGAACTTGATGTGGTCTCATCAATGATCCAAACATGTGCTTCGCCGCTATCATCTTATCAGAGAGATCATAAGTAGGAACGAAATACAAATCGAGAAAATTCCCACTGAAAGGAACTTAGCGGATCCTTTGACTAAAGCATTACCTCAAAGTAAGTTTGAGGGTCATGTTAGAGCTTATGGTATTGGATATCGTAGCGATTGGCATTAGGCCAAGTGGGAGTCTGTTAGTAATATATGAGAGATGTCCTAAGGCAATCGCCTTATGTATGAACCATTTATATGATAAATGAAGATTCACTATTTGAGTATACATGTTTTATGTATTTGATTGGATCTTAAACTCTTTTACTGAATGTCCACGATACGATTCACAGCATGAGAGAATTTGTGATTGGATCACAACTAGTGAGTATCTCTACATGTGTAATTGTGATGTATCGGAATTATCCCTAGTCGATGAATTGATGGATTTGGACACCATCAATTCACGAGACTAGCACGAGGTATACCTCGGTGTATCCAAGCAAATTGATTCTCACCGGGCCGAGACATAGTGATGTCCGAGTTAATCGTGGATGCTAGTTATGGTAACTAGTTCATTGGAGTGACCACCGTAAGACTTCATATGGTTCTCGATATATAGATATGTCAATGAAGTTCTTATCGTGGCTTAAGTGCGATGTTCTTCGACTTGATTCAAGTCATCTTGATCATGGAGACTTATGCTTTGACATCTTAAGCAAACATCTCTAAGGAGATGTGGACCCGGATGATTGGGTATAAGTCAAGTGATCAAGGTGTTTGAATAGCCTATAAAGGATTCACCACTCCTTGCGAGGAGATGTATACCCATGGCCTCTCGCCGATTGTTACTAAAGTCTGGCCAAAGCAATACATGTTTAGAGTAAGGTACTCTTCGATACATGTGGAGTAACTAGAACTGTGAGGACGAGGAAATGATACTGGGCTAGGTGTGACGAGTCGACCTAGTGGGGATCGACACAATAGACCATGTCTGAACCAAGTGGGTATAAGATGAGTGAAGGGAATGGGGCACGATTCATTCAAGCTCAAGGGTTTCGTAAATAGTTCTCGATCAACCGCTGATCTTTTCGCTAATTGGGGATCATGATGTACTACTAGGTGCCACTCATGATCGCTCTATAATTAATGGTTAATTATAGACGGCCAACATAAACCGAGAACCTATTTGGTCACACGACAACGAGTGTAATCCAAAGGATTTAAAACGAGCTTGAGAATGGGATTCTCGCATCGAGAGAAACTATGTTTGGTTGACCAAACATAAAGCGAGCATGAAATTGTTTCAGTCGCAATGGAAGCGTGGATGGGCCGTGTCTTATGAAGACATAATGGATGGACCAAAATGGTTTGGTCCTAATCCAATGGATGAGAATAAACCAAAGGGTTTGGTTTATATTAAACGAATGAACCAAAGGTTGGTTCGTTCTTTTAACTTAAAATAAACCATCATGGTTTGGTTTATTTTAACTTATCTTAATGGAGCGGGTTAACGGGCTTTATGGATATGATCCATTAACCATTAAGAGAATTAGTTCTCTATAAAATAGGGATTAAACCCTAACCCTAAATCTAATCAAACTTGGCCGCCCAACCCCTCCCTCTCCTATTCGGCGCCCAACTCCGCTGCCCGCCCAGCCCAAAGGTCCTCCAACCGGCGTCCAGAAGGTTGCTTCCTTCCTCCTCGCCGGCGTCGAGCTGCTGCCGGAAGAGTTCCGGTCATCCTCCTTAGGTTTGGCATCAAGGTGAGCACTTTGCTTCCTTGGTTTTGGCCGGCGCCTACTCCTCCACCAAGCTGTCCAGTTTTCTGGACAGCTTATTCTCCTCTCGTCGGAGCGTCGTTTAGACGACGGTTAGTGCTCCGACAGCGGCTAACATACCGGGGATTTGATCTCCGGTAATCCTCTGAGGTGGAGGACGAAGGATTCGTCAATCGGTTGACGAATACCTCTCCGGAGAAGCAAGTCTTGAGGACTTGTTTTTAGGTCCGAATTTGGATTCGGACCGTGATCATCTCTCGATCACGTCGTCTTCAACACGAGGCTAGTAACCCGTACGAAGACGAAGCTCGTGGCTTGGCGAAGTCATCCCGAGGAGCTCGGCGTGGATACGGATAGAGACGATTCTTACGAGAATCGTTCCGGTTGATGCCGTTCCCGCTACACGTCATACGGAAGGTATAACGTAGTTTAATTTCCTTTTATTGCAATTTTAATTTACGGTTATGTCTACACTTGTTGTAATAGCATGCGTGTGTTGTGTGTGTTGTAATAAATAGGAGTATTTATTATTTTTATTGCTTCCGCTGTGCTCATGTTTACGAAACATGATTGAACACACACACGCCGCGGTGCCGGAAACCCAACAATATGGATATGTCAATGAAGTCCTTACTGCAGCTTAAGTGTGATATTCCTTCGACTTGAGGTATTCAAGTCATCTTGGTCATGGAGACTTATGCTTTGACATCTTAAGTAAGCATCTCCGAGGAGATGTGGACCCGGGATGATTGGGCATAAGTCGAAGTGCCCGAAGGTGTTTGAATAGCCAATAGAAGATTCACCACTCCTTGCGAGGAGATGTATACCCTATGGCCTCTTGTCGGATTGTTACTAAAGTCTTTGGCCAAAGCATTACATGTTTAGAGTATGGTACTCTTAGATACATGTGCAGTAACTCGAATCCGCACGACGAGGAAGTAAATACTTGGGCTAGGTGTGACGTAGTCAGCCTAGTGGTGACTGACACACTAGACCATGTCCTGAACCAAGTGGGTATAAGATGAGTGAAGGGAATGGGGCACGATTCATTATAGCTACTGAAGGGTTTCAGAAAAGGTTCTGGGATCAACTGTTGATTTTTCGATTAATTAGGGATCATGATGTACTACTAGGTACCACTTATGATCATTTTATAATTAATGGTTAATTATAGATGGCCAACATAAACCGGGAACCTATTTGGTCACACGCACAACGAGCGTAATCCGAAGGATTTAAAACAAGTTTGAGAATAAGATTCTCAGATCGAGAGAGACTAGGTTTGGTTGGACCAAACAAAGAGCGAGTATGAAATGGTTTCAGTTGCATCGGAAGCATGGATGGGCCGAGTCTTATGAAGACATGACCGATGAACCAAATTGGTTTGGTTCTAATCCAATGGTGGAAAATAAACCAAAGGGGTTTGGTTTGTTTTAAACGAATGAATCAAAGTTAGGTTGGTTTATTTTAACTTAAAATAGACCAACGTGGTTTGGTTTATTTTAACTTAAGTTATTGGAGTGGGTTAACGGGTTTTGGTTATGAACCAATAACTACTAGGAAAGGGTTTCTTGATGGTCAAGAAACACACTCTCTATAAGATAGAGGGTTTAAGGTTTTTTCGTGGATGACTTTTGGTGTTGGAAACCCTAGCCACCCAAGCCTTATTCTTCTCCTTGCTTCTTGCCACCCAACTCAAGGAAGGAGACATTGCCACCCAAGGTTGCTGCTGCCCATTGGTGTTGCCGCCACCTCCTCCTTGCCACTGGCCTTCCACCAGCCACCGCCGACTCCTCCGACCATCCTCCCTTGGCTGCTGGCGACCAAGGAGCAACCGGCCATTGATTGGCCGACCATCTTCTCCACCAAGACAAGCTGTCCAGTTTTGGACAGTTTGTTTCTCTCTTTGTAGAGAGGTCGTTTGGTCACGTTTTGTGCTTTGACAGCGGCCTACTTGCCGGGGATTGGTTCTCCGACAATCCTCATAGGTGGAGGGTTAAGGTTTCATCAAACGGTTGATGAAAACCTCTTCTGACAAGTGAGTTTGTGAAACTCGTTTTGGGATCCGAATTTATTTCGGATAGTGATCGTCTCTCAGATCACATTGTCTTCGACACGAGGCTAGTGACTCTTGCAAAGATGGAGCTCGTAGCTTTGTGAAGCTATCCTGATGATACTTGGCGTGGATACGAATAGAGGCGAGACTTCCAAGTGTCGCTCGGTTGATGACATTCCCACTACGCGTGATTCGTCAGGTATAACTAGAATAAATTTCCTTTTATTGCAAAATTTAAAATAGCGATTATTTCTACACATGTTGTATCCTTGCATGTGTGTGATGTGTGTGTTGTAATAAATTAGATTTATTGCTTTTATTGCTTCCGCTGTGTGCATGTTTGCCTTGGGGACCCAACAGGAAACTGTGGGTTAAGCAGTTTCCGAGCAGTTCCTTGTTTGGAAACTGCTTCCTGAATAATTAATGGCTGTTCGAAAAAGTTCTACTCATGAAAAATCACAGTTCATTGTGACAACGATGAATAGTGATTTTATCGAGTAGTTCCCAAACAGTTAGAGGAAAAAAAAATCGTGCAGTTCCAGGAACTGCATGGGATTTCTATATACTGCACGGGATTACTATATATTGCATGGGATTACTATATAGGAATCGGGAATACTAGCAATGTTGTACCATATAGTGATAGTGATTATCATATGGCGCACAAGGTATACATTGTCGAGCAGTTCCCGAGCGCTTAGAGTCAGAAATTGACCAGTTCCCGAAACCGATCGAGAAATCTATAGACTGGTCGAGAATTTAGTAGACCGGTCGGGAATCCTTTAGATCGCACGGGATTGCATTAGACCGGTCAAGATTTAAAGATACCGATTGGGAAGTATGAGTATGTGTTTGCATGTAAGTATTCCAATAGCATATTTTATTATAATGCGATGTTTTGTGAGAATAGGATGTACTTACTAAGCATCATTGCTTATAGTTTGCATTCCTTATACTGTAGATAAGGGTAAAGCAAGGTTTGAGTAAGAGGGGGCAACGGATGAAGTGCTTGGTGTGTGTGGCGGCGGAACAGTGGATTATGATTCTGAACTTGCTAGTATTATGTTATGTTGAGACCTTTGAACTTGCTAGTGTGCATGTTATGTGCTAGTGTTGAGGTTATGTAGTATTGGTTACGTTTATTTTTATGTCAAATATGCATATCATTACTATCACTATGCATGAGGTTGGGTTACTTAAGAATGTTTTATGTTAGAACTCTAGCGAATGTGCATGCTCAGGTATGTTAAGAACTTGTGTAATATCCCTGTGTCAACATGCCAATGTAGTTGATTTATTTCTTTAGCTTCCGTTGTTTCAAGTTAAGAGTTTGAATTATGATACTCGTTTAGAAACCATGTTTAGATCTTGTTATGAGTTGTTGATACTCTTCTATTTTAAATTAGGTATTAGTTATTTTATAAATAGTGTAAGTGAGTTCATGGAATAATTGAGTCATGTTTTACCTGATCACGAAAAAAGTAAGATAAAGTATGGTAGTAACACCTCCTTTACTAGTGTAAGAAGAAGGGAGGGGGGGGGTGTTTTAGTATGGTATCAGAGCAAGTTCCACGCTTCCGCCACACGCACATCGAGCATCAATCCTGTCGCTTCCAAGTAAGAAAGTACATATATGTTCTACTCTCTTCTATGCTTAGTAAAGAATGTTTTGTTGTTAAACATGCTTACATATGTATGCGATGATGATAGGAAGTAAGTAATAGTAGTAGTCTTATATTGGTCTTACTTGCCATCTTATGAAGCGAAAGAAATGACTAGAAGATGGACCAATGGAGATCATAGGACAAATGAAGCAGTACCACCACCTAACTTGATGCAGGTAGTCACTCAACTTCAGCATCAAGTTGTGGAGCAGCACCAGGTTATCAATACCTTGATGAGGAACCAACAAAATAATCCTGTTGCTCCACCAGTTGCTCATAATGTCATATTGGCTACACCCCTTGCCCCACCAGTTTCCCCAAGAGCCCTAGCGGTGTGGGCGTGAGGCAAGAGGCGTACTTAATTCAATGGCAAAAGTTGAAGCCAGAGAGTTTTGCTGGTCTGAGTGAACCATGGGATGCTCAGGCCTAGTTCAAGATGTTAGAAAGTATTGTAGAACTACTGGATTGGCCTTAAAATGAGAAAGTCAAATGTGCATCGTTCTGCTTGACTGAAGATGTCAGAATGTGGTGGGAACGGGTAAAGACAAAAAGAGTGATTTATCAAATGACTTGGGCTGACTTTGAAATAGAGTTCTTTGAAGATTTCTTCCATATGTGAGTCACGAATAGGCACTACGACGAGTTCTCGAAATTCTGACAAGGGGACTTATCAGTTAATGAAGCAGTGAAGAAATTCAATAGACTAGCTCGCTTATGTCCAGAGCTAGTCAACACGGAACGACAAAGGGTTAGACTTATGCTCAAAATGCTTAGACCTGAGATAGCTCTGAATGTGGCCAGTGGAATTAATAGACCGCAGACTGTAGAGGAGTTAATCAGTAGTGCTTTAATCACGGAGCATTACTTGAACAACATTAAGCAACAAAATCAGGCCTCGACTGAAAATAGAAGTCATGGAAGTTCTGGAGGTCAGAAATCTTAGAGCAATAATTCTAACTGGAAGGGAAATAACAATGGCAAGAGGAAGCAATGGAATAACCCAAAGGGAGGTTTAGCAAGCAAGCGACCTAAGTATCCTACCTGTTATAAATGTGGGAAGATGCATCCAGGAGTTTGTCGCCAGGGCATGAGTGGGTGCTATATATGTGGCTTAGAGGGACACTTGGCCAGAAATTGCCCTACCAAGACCAATCCACCTCCATCACAGTCAAATCAGTATGGGGGTAAATCTGCTCAGCTACACCAAATGCAAGCAGCACTGGAGGGTCCTCACATTAGTCAAAGAAGATTGGAGGCCCCACCAGTGACACCGAATGCTTGGATCTTTTCTCTAACTAAAGAAGAGGTAGCAAATGCTTTTACTGTTGTCACAGGTCAGATACATATTTTTAATCAGTATGCTACTGTGCTATTTGATACTGGGGCAACCCATTCGTTTATTTCCATGATATTTGCTAAGAAGATAAATATACCTCCGGATGTCCTGGATCTTAAGTTTGTAATGACATTGCCTTCGGGAGAGGTAATGACATCTACGCATTGGTTACGTGCCATGCTAGTCAGAATTTCAAAAAGAGAACTTTATAGTGATCTGATAATGCTGGACATGCATGATTATGATGTCATCTTGGGAATGGACTTTCTGAGCAAGTACGGTGCTTCCATTGAGTGTCATAAGCGAAGAGTCGTATTCCAACCTGAGGCAGAGTCTAAGTTTGAATTTATAGGAGAACCAAAGAAAAGAACTAAGAAGTTCTTATTTTCCATAAAAGCTCAAAAGATGTTAGTTAGTGGATGCGCTGGGTATCTAGCACATGTGGTGGATACAAAGTTGAAGGGTTTTGCTTATCGAGTTCGTGAGGGGAAACTTCGCTTCCCACTTCACCTCGGTTGCTTGATCATGGCGATCCCTTCGATGTCCCCGGATTAAAAAAATTTAATCCTAGACAAAAGGGATTGCCCAAACAACCAAGTCATCGTTGTGCTATTCGTTTAGAGAGGTCACTTGAACAAAGTCGTTGTTCAAGCGACCATCCTCTATTCTATGAGTAGCCGCGGAATAGACGATGCCTGGATCGCTGGTTTTTGTGTTTATGTTCAGGGTCCAAGTATTATTTATCCATATACAGATTTATATCATGCTCATAGTTGAAAAACAAAACCAAGCAAGTAACAAAAAGAGAAAGAAGAATAGGTATACCTCTCGATCTTCTAATGTATGACCTTCCTCCTTTTGGACGTCGTGTGGGTGACGATCTACCAAAAGTCGAAGCTCCTAGATCGCAAATCTTCCTTCCTTGCTCTTCCAAAGCAAGAGGAAGAGTAGAAACAAGGTTCTTCTCCTCCCTAAAACCAACCAACAAGGAACAAATAGACTCCTTGCCGCCGACCAACTAGGAGGAGAAGTTTGTGGTGGAATTTGGCCAAGACACCAAGGGAAAGCCCTATATCTTGTTTCCACCACCTAAGGAGAAGGAGAAGAGAAGCTTTGGCTGCCGGCCAAGGTTGGAAAGGGGCTGGAAAAGCTGCTGGATGCCGGCCAATGAAGGAAGAAGAAGAAAGGAAAACCTTCCTTATTTGGTGCCGCCCAAGCCTCCAAACCCTAACCCTAATCCTATCTCAACTAGGATTCCTCTCTTGCCGCCCAAAACCCTAGCTCTCTTGGATATTCCTCACGCCAACCCCTTTGCCCTCCTTTTATAGAGTTAGGGATAAGTCATGATTTAATCTCCTCCATTGGTTCTAGGGATTTAATCTCAACCGTCGGATCTAGAGATTTAATCTCAACCGTCGGATCTTAGAGATTTAATCTCTACCTATGGATCTTAGAATTTTGTTTCTATCCATTGGATCTAAGCTTCATGAGGTGTTAATAGGCTACATTAGGGACCATGAGGAGGAGTTGGATCTTGGCCACCCATGGATCAAGCTCACATAAAGTCCGATCCACTAATGATAATCCAATCCACTAAAGGATCATCATCGATCTACCTCACCAACCCCCATATGATAATATGGGCTCCATATATTATTTGTACATTTTCTCCCCGTGTTTAAGATCTCGAATGTCCGTCGATTAATTAATTTACTGACCATTAATTAATCAACATCTAATTCCTTGAGTAGTACCACTCGACCTTTTCATCATGCCGGACCAAGTCCACCTGCAGGGTTTACATGATGAACCTTATGAGCTCCTCAAGGGGACATCATCATCCTAATATATAGGACATGGTTTTCTCCTATAATCAACGGCACACCATATAAATAATATTATCTCCCAACTTACTGAGTCTATCGATTTAACCTATAAATCTCACCCATTGGTAAATCAAAGAGATGAATATTAAGTATATGTGCCCGTTATTATATCGGGATTAAGAGAATATACTAAATAATATCTGAGGTCCGATTTGATTATGTAGTCAGCAATAAATCGAATCACCTCTAAGTTGGTCCTGCTCAATACACACAAAGTGCACTAGTGTGATTCTATGGTCAAGACAAACCAATACCAAATCACACTACAACCATTCCGATGGTTTGTCCAAAGCCATCTCGGTTGTGAGCCTTTACTTATACTTTACAAGGAGCCAATAACATGATCTCCCGTGTGACACCACACACCATGTTATCTACAATGTAATGTATTAGACAATATTACATAACCATAAAAATGCAAACAATGATCATGTGATTCTTATTTCAAAATAAAGATGTTCATACAAAAGGTAGACTTTTCAGTATACATCCCTACAAAAGCAAGCAAGAGGCCAAAGGCTCGAAGAAGTCCGAGTTGTATGTGACTACCCAGAAGTATTCCCTGAAGAATTGCCAGAGTTGGCTCCTAATAGAGAAATCAAGTTTGAGATTGAACTTATTCCTGATACCAATCCAATCTCAAAAGCACCCTATTGTATGGCTCCGACAGAGTTGAAAGAGCTCCAGGAACAATTACAGGAGTTACTCAACAAGGGATTCATTCATTCTAGTCGCTCACCGTGGAGAGCTCTGGTATTTTTCGTGAAGAAGAAAGATGGGTCTATGAGAATGTGCATAGAATACCGAGCACTGAATAAAGTGACAATCAAAAATAGATATCCTTTGCCAAGGATTGATGATTTGTTCGATCAATTGAAGGGAGCCACCGTTTTCTCCAAGATTGACTTGCGGTCCAGATATCATCAAGTAAAAGTTAAAGAGGATGATGTACCGAAAATAGCTTTTCGAATGAGGTATGGACACTATGAGTTTGTGGTCATGCCTTTCAGAGTGACAAATGCTCTAGCAATATTTATGGAACTAATGAATCGAGTATTTAAAGCATTCCTTGACAAGTTTGTGATCATCTTCATTGATGATATCCTTATTTACTCGAGAACTCAGGAAGACCATGCTAAACATTTGAAGACAGTGTTATAGACCCTTCAGCAGAGACAATTGTATGCCAAGTTCTCCAAGTGTGAATTTTGGCTTGATTGAGTATCTTTCCTGGGTCACATTATTTCAAAAGATGGGGTTATGGTAGATCCGACAAAGATAGAAGCTGTTAGTAACTGGAATCGACCAACGAATGCCAGTGAAATCAGAAGTTTCCTTGGATTAGCAGGGTACTACAGAAAATTTGTAGAAGACTTCTTGAGGATAGCTTCACCACTGACGGTTCTTACCAGAAAGAATAGAAAGTTTGAATGGAACAAGGATTGTGAGAAAAGTTTCCTTGAACTAAAGAGGAGATTAACAAGTGCTCCAATTCTTACACTTCCAGAAAGTAATGAAAGCTTTGATATGTATAGTGATGCATCCAAAATGGGACTCGGAGCTGTGCTTATGCAGAATGGTAAAGTTTAAGTATATCTCACGTGCATGCTTCTACAAGCGAAGCATACTTAAAGATATGCTGAGATTAACACAATGGTATCAGATCAAATGTTTGTACCTATAAAAACCACTTTTCATCGTGACAGTTAGTCGCGAGAACGAAGAACAGTGGTTTGCTCGAGCAGTTATCGAGTAGTTCTCTAGAGGGAAACTATGGGTTAAGCAGTTTCCGAGCAGTTCCTTGTTTGGAAACTGCTTCTCGAATAGTTAATAGTTGTTCAAAAAAGTTCTACTCATGAAAAATCGTAGTTCATTGTGAGAACAATGAATAGTGATTTTGTCGAGTAGTTCTGATGCATGCGAACGCGACCTCAAATCTCGCGATGGAGGCCGTCGAGGACTTGAAGCGCGTGCTCACGCTCTATGCCTGCAAGTGCACGGGTGTCGTCAAGTAATAAAGAATATCGATCCCACAGGGACTGAGATTTCGAGTATTGGTTTTTCTAGGGGACGTGTTGTTGTTCGGATTGGGAATCCTAGAGTTCACGAATGAGAGGTTGACGGTGGTCCGAACTCAGTACGGTGTCACACAGAAGAAGAGAGGGTTTGCTACAAGGATTTGGATGGGATTCTAGGACTTTGATTTTGTTTATGTGTCATAGAACATGCTATCAATTGAATGTATCCAGATTTTCTAGCTAGGGTTTTGTGAAAAGGACATCATACACTCCCCTGATGAGCCTTCGAATCTATCGGAAGCTACCTCTGCCATACCAGGTCATCCCCTGGCCTCAGGATGGGATAGTTGGTACGAGGATGCCGAATCAATCCCTACGACGAGCCAGAAATGAGACACATTTTTTACTCTATCGCATCCTTCTACCCACGGTTATAGGAGATCAGGTTTACCCCTAGGTTCCTTGTATAAAATCTCCTAAATCTTAGATACGAGGGTTGTCACCCCTCGTATCGCCTAAGCACAGCAGGTAGAAAGCCAAAATACAAAGCTATAGATCTAAACAATCATTCAACTGCAAATACGATTTTAAGAAACATATTTGAAATAGAAATGTTCTACTCAACATAAACTACTCCCTAATCCTAGAATCGGAGAATCTACTCCATGAATACGAGAAGGGAATCACAAAACATTATGGAATTCATGAATACAATAATAGACATGAAAGGAATATGAATTACAATGCTATGCAGCCCTTCTCTCTGGCGTTGAGGTGCAGAACTTGATCCTTGAGCATCTCCCTTCTTCCTTGTTGCGAGTTCCCGGTGCTTTTTAAGGCATCGGTGTGTCGTCCCGACCGTCGGGTCTCCTCCCTAGGGTTTGAGAGCCCTAGGGCAGCTCCCCCTATCCCCTAGCCTCTTAGACAAGTTTTCTATATATAGAGGCAACTCCGGCTTTCCATAAATGCTTGAAAAACCCTATTTTATTGAATTTGCAGCACCGCCACACGACCGTGTGAATTTCACATAGCCAGGCCATGTTCAAGGCTGAAAAACAGTTGAAATCAGGGTTGAAAACTAAGCTGGAAAAAAAAGCACGGCCGTGTGTTTTCACACGGCCTGGCCATGTCTTTTCGTGGAGCCTCCGTTTTGATCCATTTCACTCCGGAAACATGCCCAAGTCTTGGGACATGGCCAGCGCGCGTTCGCTAAGGTCCATGCTCCACAAATTGCTCCATTTTTACTCCAAAAATGCCGTCCTACACATAAATTAGCAAAAGAAGATCTCCGAACTAGAAAATAGGAAATGCATGCAAAACAAAGTAAAATATGCATGAAACAAACATAAAATGCAATGAGATGTGAGCGAAAACTACTCCTAAAACCCTACATGTTTTGCTCACATCAATTCCCCCAGACTTAATCCTTTGCTTGTCCTCAAACAAACCTCAGTGCGATGAAATTTAAAAAGTATTGTTCCATACTTAGCATGTTAACTAGATTTATCAAGTGGTATTTTCAATCAAAGCAAAATAAATATGTTCTAAAAATTCACTAAGTTAGCTTCTCATACACGTGCTAAGAAAATCTTCTTAGGGGATACTCGTTCCATGGTAAGTTAAGTCGTCATCTGATAGCTTTCCTAAGGTCTCCTGCTCTTAGACACTTACCTGCCCAAAGCGAGGGTCATTCCCTATATCTAGCACAAAGTCTCAAAGGTGTGCTTGGTATTGAGAGAAATTGGTAGGTGTTTCCCCAGTAACCTAACTCGGTCTCAAAGGGGCACCGAACCATTTCCACCCACGACAACTGTTTTTTTATCCCTCATAATTTTTTTTCTTTTTCTTCTTTCTTTTCTTTTTTTTTTCTCTCTCTCTTTTTTTCTTTTATTATTATTTTTTTTGCTCGCAGGGATTTTGATTTTTCCGAATGGGCTTACACAATCTGAGCATATCTAGTAACTAAAATGCTAAACCTAAGGTCACCTATGGATTCCAAAGTACTACACTACTGAGATGAATCATAACTAGGTACATACTAGACTCTCCCTTTCAGAGTATTCATCAAGTGTAGGTGTAAAAATAAAAGCTAACTGGTGTAAGTCTAGAACATTCATTAGAGAAAATAAAATAAAATACCACAAGGTAAATGAAGTTAAGCTACCCATGGAAACAACTCATGAAGAAAACTTTAAAAATACTACTGAGGCAGCTTATAGATAGCAAAAACTAAGTGCTGAAAGAAACTAAACCACCTATGCATGAACAAATGAATGCTAACTAAAATGCAAATATCAGGAAAGTACTACTGCTAGAAATAAAATAATCAAAACTTAGGGCCCCCCAGACTTAAGTGAAGCAAACCTCTAATATGGTGGACGAGGTGGAAAGTCTGGTAGCCTCGGCATCTCAGGATCCTAGGAGAATCTGGTGCTGAGCCGCTGATGCCACATGTACATGTGGTCGATTTGAGAGATGGTGGATGCAGTGACTACTCTGTGCTCCTCCTCCCGGGCTCACTGTGCCTGCTGGGCACGCATTTGTTGCCGCATCTCCTGGCGGTAGGTGGCCTCCTCCTGGCGGCGAGTAGCCTCCTCCTGGAAGTAGATGCGGGCCTCGTCGTAGAACTCCTCAGCCTGCTATAAGTGCTCCTGAAATCCCTAAAACTCTGCCTACATGTAAGTGCTCTGCTCCTCCCATCGCTGCCTCTGCGTCTACTTCTTGACATATATATCGTCGAGGCACGATCGGAAATCCAAAAAATCATAGGTAGATGTACCTGCATCCTGCTCAAAAGTAAAAAAAGGTGGTGGTGCAGGTGCAGGCTCATGTCGACATGGACTAGGTGGGCTCCTATGCATGTATGGACTGGAGGGAGAGTGATGTATAGAGACGAAACACACGATGCGGTGCCCTTTATCCCTTGCGCAACACACGGTCATGTGAAAACACACGGCCAGGCTATGTGCGCTGCTGGATTGTGGGGCACGACTGTGTGCCCCCCTTTTCTCTCTCATGGTGCACAACGGTCCGAATTATCCTTACACGCTCAATCGTGTAGGTTCAAAATGATTTTTGTTTCTACCTAGAAATTCCTTTCTAGTCATAATTTATTTGCAAAATGCTAAATGTTAAAAATTAAAGTTCAAATTATACAAACGAATGCAATAAAATAAAAAGAGAACATAAAAGCTAAACTTGGGTTGCCTCCCAAGAAGCGCTTTGTTTAAGGTCTTTTAGCTCGACCTTATTCCTACGTTTCATTTGATTTGTTTGAATCTTGCTCGTGGGGGAGCAAGATATTTGCTCACCTTACACCTCTTCCCTTGTAGTCTTTTATCACCATATCTCTTAAATCTTGCTCGTTGAGGGGTAAGACATTTGCTAATTGCCTTCCTTGGTTCAAGATTGAACATGCTTATCTTCACAAAATTATCAGGAGTTTGATCATAGTATTCCATTTTGTCCAAATGTTGTAAATAATATAACTCGCCACAAATATCCTCACCAAAAGATTGATCAGCCGATTCTATTATGTCAAATGAAATTTTATCATTACAAATCACTAAATGGGCTTCATTATTGGTAGCTAAAGTTTCAGTGAGGGTCAACGTAGGCTCTTCTAGATCCTTGAGGTTAGGAGGGGTTTTGATTGAAGAAATGCATTCCTCAATTAAAGTATCAATTAAATAGTCCTCAAGTTCTGCTTTAAGTGGTGATTGATTGGATTGTCCTTCTTTACTTCCTATGTCATCTACGTCCTCCTCATCCATTCGCTCAAAGTGAGTCTCTGCCATATTAAGCGTAATCTAGTCATCAAGGTCACCTTCTCGTCGTTTGGTTTCTACTCTTGCTAGATCTCGTCGCATAATCTCCGAAAATTGTTGACTATGCTCCTCACATTCTCTAGTAAAATCGGCTAGCAAGGCTTCTAAGAGGGGACTTGGTTCTGGATAAAATTCACATGGTGATTCATAGCTCTCATGCTCACTTGGGAAATAATTTTGAGTCTTTGTCTATGAATGTCGCCGTCGGAATTCATCGTTCGTCGCTTGTTGCGTTTGAATGAAATCTTCTATCATCTGCTCAAGTCGGGATTTAAGCGGACAGTATTGAGGGTTTAAGTAGCCAGGATCATAACTATATGACTAGGAATCATCTTGTGGCCACTGGTTGAAATTGTAGGTGACATCTTCTTGTTCAAATTGTGAAGGTTTGAATATATTTGGACAATCATTTATGTATGCCATGTTTCACCACAATGCTCACAATGAATGTTACCAAAACTCACAGCATTAAATTGACCATAATCATGAGTAAAAGCATGCATTGTTATATGCAGAAAATTATAAATAAGGAAAGGAATAGCAGTGGCTTGGCAAGAGTCTACTTTTTTTTTTTAAATATTAAACTGATACACTAAAAAAAACTAAAAACTGAAAGAAAGAAAGATGTAATTAATCTAGACTAAAAATTGAATAGAAAAAATATAAAATGAAATAAAATAAAATAAAACAAGAAAATAAATCTAGCCTAAGTCCGATCCAATTATCCACTTCTTGATTCGATAACGAATCAATCAGTCCCCGGCAACGATGCCAAAAATTTGATGCATGCGAATGCAATCTCAAATCTCGCGATGGAGGCCGTCGAGGACTCGAAGCGCGCGCTCGCGCTCTATGCTCGCAAGTGCATGAGTGTCATCAAGTAATAAAGAATATCAATCCCACAGGGACTGAGATTTCGAGTATCGGTTTGTCTAGGGGACGTGTTGTTGTTCGGATTGGGAATCCTAGAGTTCACGAATGAGAGGTTGACGGTGGTCTGAACTCAGTACGGTGTCACATAGAAGAAGAGAGGGTTTGCTACGAGGATTTGGATGGGATTCTAGGACTTCGATTTCATTTGTGTGTCGCAGAACATGCTATCAATTGAATGTATACAGATTTTCTAGCTAGGGTTTTGTGGAAAGGAGATCATACACTCCCTCGATGAGCCTTCGCATCTATCGGAAGCTACCTCTGCCATACCAGGTCATCCCCTGGCCTCAGGATAGGATAGTCGGTATGAGGATGCTAAATCGATCCTTGCGACGAGCCAGAAACTAGACACATTACCGACTCTATCGCATCCTTCTACCCACGGTTACAGGAGATCAGGTTTACCCCTAGGTTCCTTGTATAAAATCCCCTAAATCTTAGATACGAGGGTTGTCACCCCTCGTATCGCCTAAGCACAGCTAGTAGAAAACTAAAACACAAAGCTATAGATCTAAACAATCATTCAACTGTAAATACGATTTTAAGAAACATATTTGAAATATCAATGTTCTACTCAACACAAACTACTCCCTAATCCTAGAATCGAAGAATCTACTCCATGAATACGAGAAGGGAATCACAAAGCATTATAGAATTCATGAATACAATAATAGACGTGAAAGGAATACGAATTACAATGCTATGCAACCCTTCTTTCTGGTGTTGAGGTGCAGAACTTGATCCTTGAGCGTCTCCCTTCTTCCCCGTTGCGAGTTCCCGGTGCTTTTTAGGGCACTGGTGTGCCGTCTCGGCCGTCGAGTCTCCTCCCTAGGGTTTGGGAGCCCTAGGGCAGCTCCCTCCTGTCCCCTAGCCTCTTAGACAAGTTTCCTATATATAGAGGCGGCTCCGGCTTTCCATAAATACTTGAAAAACCCTATTTTATCAAATTTGCGACGCCGCCACACGACCATGTGAATTTCACACGGCCAGGCCGTGTTCAAGGCTGGAAAATGGCTAAAATCAGGGTTGAAAACTAAGCTAGAAAAAAAAGCAAGGTCATGTGTTTTCACATGGCCTAGCCGTATCTTTTCGTGGAGCCTCCGTTTTGATCCGTTTCACTCCGGAAACATGCCCAAGTCTTGGGACATGGCCAGCGCGTGTTCGCTAAGGTCCATGCTTCACAAATTGCTCCATTTTTGCTCCAAAAACACCGTCCTACACATAAATTAGCAAAAGAATCTCTCCGAACTAGAAAATAGGAAATGCATGCAAAACAAAGTAAAATATGCATGAAACAAACATAAAATGCAATGAGATGTGAGCGAAAACTACTCCTAAAACTCTATATGTTTTGCTCACATCAAGTTCCCGAGCAGTTAGAGGGAAAAAAACCGTGCAGTTATAGGAACTGCACAGGATTTAAAGGAACTACACGGGATTACTATATAGTGCACGGGATTACTCTATAGGAATAGGGAATACTAGCAAAGTTGTACCATATAGTGATAGTGATTACCATATGTGCACAAGGTATACATTGTCGAGCAGTTTTTGAGCGGTTAGAGTCAGAAACCAACCAGTTTCTAAAATTGGTAGGGAAATCTATAAACTGGTCGAGAATTCAGTAGACCGATCGGAATCTCGGTGAACTGGTCGGGAATCCTTTAGACCGCACGGGATTGCAGTAGACCGGTCGGGATTTAAAGATACCGGTCGGGAAGTATGAGTATGTGTTTGCATGTAAGTATTCCAATAGCATGTTTTATTATAATGCGATGTTTTGTGACAATAGGATGTACTTACTAAGCATCATTTCTTATATTTTGCATTCCTTATACTGCAAATAAGGGTAAAGCAAGGTTTGAGTAAGAGGGGGCAGCGGATGAAGTGTTTGGTGTGTGTGTGGCGGCGGAACAGTGGATTACGATTCTGAACTTGCTAGTATTATGTTATGTTAAGACCTTTGAACTTGCTAGTGTGCATGTTATGTGCTAGTGTTGAGGTTATGTAGTATTGGTTACGTTTATTTTTATGTCAAAGATGCATATCATTACTATCGTCATGCATGAGGTTGGGTTACTTAAGAATGTTTTATGTTAGAACTCTAGCGAATGTGCATGCTTAGTTATGTTAAGAACTTGTGTAATATCCCTGTGTCAACATGCCAATGTAGTTGATTTATTTCTTTAGCTTTCGTTGTTTCAAGTTAAGATTTTGAATTATGATACTCGTTTAGAAACCATATTTAGATCTTGTTACGAGTTGTTGATACTCTTCTATTTTAAATTAGGTATTAGTTAATTTATAAATAGTATAAGTGAGTTCATGGAATAATTGAGTCATGTTTTACCTGATCACGAAAAGAGTAAGATAAAGTATAGTAGTAACACCTCCTTTACTAGTGTAAGAAGAGGGGGGGGGGGTGTTACAGAAACTGAACATACTACTCTGGAAATAAATTAACTGCTCAGGACTCTGTATAGAATGCTTCGCTATCACTATACTTAATCACTGTACTACACTGCCCTACCACCCCAACCGTGCTCAGGAATCATACATACTGCTCTGGAAATACACATACTGCTCGGGAAATACACACTGCTCTAGAAATGAACATACCTCTCTGGAAATAAATTAACTGCTCGAGACTTTGTATAGACTGCTTCGCTATCACTATATTTAATCACTGCACTACACTGCCCTACCACCCCTACCATGCTCAGGAATCATACATACCGCTCTAGAAATACACATACTGCTCTGCCAATCCTGATACTTTGTCACTGAACCCCTCTGCACTGTTCTTCCTCTAAGATCGGGGATCACATATATTGCTCGGTAATTATCTAAATTGCCCGAGAAACACATAAATAGGTCAGGAATCCTTCTAGCTACTCTGAAAACCCTGACCCCATCATAAGTTCCCCCTCTTTAGTAAAACTGAAGAGCGAGGTTGAGTGAAGATGTACAAGTGTCTTCAAAAAAATTTCTCTGCCTTAGCTGAAAAAGACCCCACACCCATCATAAGTTCCCCCTCTTTAGTAAAACTGAAGAGCGAAGTCGAGTGAAGTTTTATGAGTGTTCATAAACGCGCAACCTCTTTTCATATCAACCTCCCATACCCACATATATCATTCTATTATACTTAGGTATTATTCCTTGCACATTGCATTTTGAACACTGTATGAGCCACTGAACCTTGACATTATACGAGATGCCTAAAATATTGCATGAGGCATTCTAAACCTTAAAATGTTGTTATGGGGCATTTATGCCTTAGAATGTTGTTATGAGGCGTTTATGCCATATAATGTTGTTATGAGGAGTTTATGCCTTATAATACAGTAAGAGGCGTTTATGCCTTAGAATACTGTAATAGGTGTTTTATGCCTTAGAATACTGTAAGAGACATTTTATGCCTTAGAATACCGAAGGAGATATTTTTATGCCCTAGAATACTATAAGAGCCAATTTATGCCTTAGAATACTGTAGGAGGTGTTTTATGCCTTAGAATATTGTAAGAGGCATTTTATGCCTTAAAATACTAGAGGCATTGAGTCGTGTTAGCGTGTTATTTACCCATTATATCTGGCGTTATAGTTCTCCATGGGGGAAAATAGCTATCTAGCCCTTATGCTTTTATAGGAGAACCATGAGAACATTTACATATGTCATATAGAGGCGTTATAGGTCCTCGTAGGAAAAATAGCATATCTAGCTCTTAAGATGTTATAGGAGAGCCGTGAGAACATTTACATATGCCCTATAGAGGCGTTATAGTTTCCTGTGGGAAAAATAGCATATCTAGCCCTTAGGCTGTTATAGTAGGCGCAGAGCCTGAGTTAGTGTTCTACACTTAGAAAAAATAGCACCAAACTTACCATACCTTAAAAAGAATACCATTGAAAAGAGAAATCCTGAACAAGCATAATATCCTTCAATATGAATGCCATTAACAACAGTCAAATAACACCTTAAGAGAATTAAATATCACCCCTTAATGAAAGAATATAAGAAATCCCTCCACTTCATTAGATAGCCCGAAACTCCTTAGCAAAATTGACGACCTTCACAAGAACACCTTCATTAACCCTTAGCCTCCATAATAGGCGCAGAATGAAACACCTCTGCAAGGAAAATATTTATCAAGAAAATATTAAGGCTCATAAAAATGCCCTAACTTTTCCTTTTACCTTCACCGCAAATCATACTTAGCCATTATAACCCCACATAAAGACCCCTGCCCCCGTCAGCACCTTACCGCTCAACCACAACTCTAGTAAAAAACCCTAGCTCATTTTTCCTACATCTTCCTCCCTCCTGCAACCCTTTCTTCTCAATGACCTCGTATTCTTCCACCACCCCCTGGTACGAGACCATGCCTAGCCAACTCACCTTCAACCATTTCTTTTTCCGCCGTGACCCCAAATACCTTTCCGAAGATTCCACCATCGTCATCCCTAATCGTTCCCAATGCCCCCATCTTCCTCCGCCTGGCACCAACACCTTGTTTATAGGGAAGCTAGAAGGAGGTCTCTGTTTCCTCCTCCCAAAACCTCTCTATCACATGCTTTTCTACTATGGCCTCTCGGTCAACCAACTGACTCCAAACTCTATTCGCATTCTTATCGGCACCATCATTGTCTTCCACCATCTCAACATCCCCCAAATTCCCCATATATTCCACTGCCTTTACCAACTGAAGATGGCCGACCCCGACGTCTTCTATTTTATGGCCCGCCAAGGTTATAAATTTCTGACTGATATGCCTACTTCCCATAAAAGCTGGAAAGAACTCTACTTTTTCATCGCTATGGATCCCTCTCTTCCCTTTTCATCTTGTTGGAAAACTGCCCTTCCAGATCTCCCCAACCCAAAAACCGTCAAAGTTTCTATCGACTTCCCCTCCGTCGAAGCTAAACTGAAGAACAAGTATTTCAGCATCAACGAGCTTCTAAAAGATCCCATTTTGTCTTACTACGGGCTATCACCAATTCCCTCACCAAATGCACACCCTATCAGTAAGTTCTCTTCTTTTTTTTATTGCAATTATTTCTATACTTACATGAATACTGCCTCTTATCCTGCATACTAACACCATATCTTGTTTCCTTACTACACCCATTCGGAATCATATGTTAAAATCCTATCTTACATGCCCAAAAAATATACTGTCCCTTTAATATTCATATCTCAATATCCAATTTTGTATACCCCTTAACCACCTGCCTTGCACAAACTTTGAATTGGCACCATTACCTCGTGCCAAATGTTGAACTGATACTATCATAATTTCTTCTTTACCGCATATATCAGATTCTATATATCTACTAAATTTACTTTACCATACTTAACCACATTCTGTATTGCAGAAGATATGATGAGTATAGTCATTGCCAAGACTTTGGCTAAAGAGCAGAAAAAGAAGAAAAGATCAGATACTATTACATCTTCTATCCCTGAGCCACTCACTTCAGTAACTAACCCCTACTTAGCCTTTACCACTTATAATAAATTTCTTGATATAATTTCCGACAGAATTACATATACTTCCTTGTCACAGGTTCCCCTTGAACTCCCGTAAGTACCCATCATAACCATTGTCGAGCCAGACCAACCTCTCATTTCCCTTGTCAATATCTCCACCCTTCCTCTTCCAGAACCCATCCCCAACCTCTTCCCCTTCTTACTTCTCGCATCTTATTCAGAATCTACCTCCACAATTCCTCCTTCAGAACCTCTTCACTCCTCTGATTCCCCCTTCCATAGTCCCTCTTCTAATAACCCCAATGAGCCCATCGAACTTTCTTCCTCTCATTCCCCTTCTTCCTCTACGGATGACCTTCCTTTATCCTCCTTATTTCCCACTAAACATCAACAAATCATACTTCCTTCCAGCCCCCCCCCCCTCCCCCCCCCACACACACACCAAAATTTACCATATCTTCACCTTTGGACCTATTAGTACAAGTAATGACTGATTCTTACCCTAGCCATCTCCTTTCCTCTATTCCTACTATGCCCATACCTCCTCCTATTTTAACTTTTCCTCCAACACTTCATTCAATCACCCCCCCCCCCCCCTTCTAATACTCCTCTTTCAATAACAGACTCCTTCCCACCGCAGACCACTTCCTTCCCCTCTTCCTCTAATGTTCCATCAATTTTCCAAGAGCTGACAGAGAGCCTCCTGACAGTAAGCCTCTTACTTAATGATTTAATTTCATATGCTAATAGCTTGTCTCACATATTTATTTTCAATTTTCAGAGTACTTTGAAACTTCAATCTTTTGAGCAATGGTACACTGAACACCAGAATTAGTTTTGTCAACCCTCCACCTCTTCCACAGAGCCACTACCACTCGTGATCACGCCCACCGTACCCTCCATATCTTCCCTAGGCATCCAAGCTAGTTCTGCAGAAATTACAAACAACATGGGCATACAGACTGACCCTCTAACTTCCCCCGATCGAACAACTAGAGAAAATGAGCTTCAACAAAAAGTAAACTGGTTGCAACTCCAAGTTGAATCCTTCTCTACCGACTGGGATCGAATATCAACAAATGAAAAAGACCTATACCTAAAGGATGCCCACATAAGGAAACTACAAGAGCAGCTTAAAACATCAGAGAAAAATTATAGCTCTCCAACAATCTGAACTTGACAGATGGAAACAGAAAGAATGCTACTAGCACCTTAACACAGGTGAACTGTTTCAACCCATGGAGGATGCCATAGATGCGCATATTGCTCTGAAAGAGACTACCTTGGCCAGCCTAGATAAGTTCCACTTAAAATTTAACGTATTAAAGAAACACTTCAATATGCTGGCCAACACCGGCCATGAACAGACTATCAGAGCAAACAAGCTAAATCAAGAACTGTCTCAATTAAAAGAGAAGATGCTGACAGGTGGGCAGTGGAACAAACAAAGATCTTGAACAGAACCTCTAAGCAGCTCAGCAAACATTTTCAGAGGGGGTTCGAGGGTGCCCTGCAGAAGACTGATGAAAAGAAATACTTTATACCTGGTGCACCCTTCCATGAGCTCGATATTGAAGAAACATACAGTAACTTTCCCTCGATGGCTTTCCAAACTGACTTTGAAATCGATTCATAGCAGTAAATTTTAAGACTGACACTTGTAATCTCAATTGCACGATGAATGTTTAACCTGTGTAACCCTTGTTTGTACCTAAATATTCCTTTCAATGAATGCCTACTTATTTCAAACTGTATTTATCTGTATCACTATGTATTATTATGCATAGGTACACTAATCCTTGTGTAAAAAAATACACTCTCCATACCACCTCCCCAACACAATAACCATGCAACCTATATCCTTTGCTTTCACTTTATCGATAATACCAAAAAACATTTGCATACACTCTTCTCAGAAACCAACACATCATTTGTTGTTAAACAATTGCTCCCACTAACCATCCTCTAACAGAAATGTTAAACCCTTATCAAAAACTAAATTCTTTACCTACCCACCATTTCCACGCTAACAAACTTATGCCACATAACTCTAAAATACCACTTCACCAAATTGAGCGGGAAAAGTTGTTACTTCCCTCCAATTCAGCCCTTTTTCTCTACTATAAATACATAAGCCCTCTTCTCTCCTTTAAACTAAAAAGAAACTCTTCAAACTCAACCACTATCCTATACTTCTAAGAAAATGCAGCCCATTAACTCAATTCCTCGCCCATGGTTTGCTTTTACACGCTCCAAAATGACAAGAGAACACTGTTGATCCCTCTCCTCTCGAATACAACCTCCCTTAGGATATCATATCATTGCAGCTAACTCTGCTGAATGCCCTCATCTTCCTCCCGGACGCACTAAGGCCTTCTTCTTGGAACAACTAAAGGCTAGTTTGTTTTTTCCTATCCACCCCTTCCTTTTTAAAATATCAGAATACTTTTCCATCCCCTTAAATCAATTAAGACCCAACTCTTTTCGATTTATGCTAGGCTTTTACCTTATCACTTCCTTTTTATCAATTACTCCCTCAGCCTTCCTTTTCCATTGCTTTTTCCAAATAAAATCATCAGAAATAGGCATATTCTACTTTCAAGCCTAGTCAGACTTTCAATTTATTACCGGTATCCCTTCCTCTCACAAAGGCTGGAAGGAGCATTACTTCTTTGTGCACTCCACTTTTCCTTTTCCTTTCCCCCCTACATGGTTAACTATCCTTCCTCCTCGGCCCTCCTTAGGCTCCTATCGAGATAATGAAAAATACCAAATGATGACCTTATTACATTCAGAAGAACAATTTGACTTAAGCCAGCTATTAACCAAATCCACAATGTTGCTAGTCAGAAACAACTACCCCCTATAGTCGACTGATACACTCGGTAAGGCTTCTCTCCTTAGCTATATTTATGCATACCATTATCAAACTTGCAAATTTTAACTTACGTCTCTCTTTCCAGAGTCACTTCTACTACAGGTTGTTGAACACCTCCCAATCATC
The DNA here is from genome assembly GCA_025175895.1 of Wurfbainia villosa. Taxonomy (NCBI): domain Eukaryota; kingdom Viridiplantae; phylum Streptophyta; class Magnoliopsida; order Zingiberales; family Zingiberaceae; genus Wurfbainia; species Wurfbainia villosa. Next base: position 6,053,959 of record CM045992.1, read on the forward strand.
CCGTAACAATCCTACTCCACCTCATCCCTGCCAACTAACGCTTACCCTTTAACCCCCTCCTATTTGTCAAACTCCACCAACACCTTTCTCCTCCCCCTCAATACCTGATCTACCAGATTCCTTGCTAACCAATATTAACAAGGTTAGCATATTATTTTCCTCTTTCTTAATACTGATACCTTCTTTTTTAGGGCATCATTAGCATCCATCATCTGAACAACCAATGGATTCAGTATACTAACATTCTTAAAAAGGAACTACAGGAGTACCAAGCTAGAGAATTATCACTACAACAAGCCTATCAATGACTCAAAAAAGAATTGCAAGCTTCTTTCATAAAATCACAAACTAACCGAGCAGAATTATTAGTCCTCCAATTCCAAACCACTTACTTATAGAACACTTTAGACATTTTGAAGTCCCACCCACCTTCAGAAGGAAACAACACTGCTCAAGAGCCCTTCTGAACTTCATCTGCCATAAATGATATGTTCCTAGATAAAGGATTTGCCTTCATACAATAGGGCTTCCAAGACTATATCGACCAATTCAAGGCAACTGGTTATCCTCCTCCAGGACACTCTACTATCTTTTTAGACATAGGCAATACCATTGACCACACTCCCCCCAATTTACTATCTTTTCCATTCCCTCCTGATGAAAAAATGTGACTTGTATTTTTCATCATAATTGCAATACAATGCTAAACTTGTCTTTATTACCCCACTTTTTTCGAAAACAAAACATGTATTTCATAATGTTTTGTCTTTTGAAACAAGGGCACCAATGGTTTACATTCTATTTATACGATTATCGCTCGGGGAATAAGCTATCGCTCTGTCAAATTTAGATTTCCCCAAAACAACCCTTCTCCTCCTCATGCCAATACCACTACAAGAAATTTCACGAGTCGCCACCATCTGGACTAATAAAATGATTCTTCAACTTTAATTCTTCACCCCCTTCGGTACCAGCTCTAATCCTTGGGAAACCCTACTTGTTCCTTCATCTTCCCCCTCAATCCTTCTATAAAAATCAAACCCCCGATTCTGCTTTTCCATCCTTACTTTCCCCCTTCCATGGCTTCTCCCTCCCAACCCCATCCTCATAAGCTCTAATACAAATTCTACTACTGACTCAAAGACTCGTTCTATAACAACTTTTGGATACCGCCCTCTACCCCTCAAGAGTCCTCCCAATACAGCAACTCTCGACCATATAGGACCCTTCCGCTCTCCATTTCCTTCCTTCGACAACCACCTATGGTGTCCTCCAACATCCCAACAACGACCCCAGTCGATTCCTCCCCCAGCTCTCCAAGGAGGAGATTTTTTTTGTGGTGATCATGGGAGACTCTTCTGTAGATTCTTCTCCTCCTTAGCTTTTTGTAATAAAAATATATCCATCTGTATTTTCAGTTTGCTCTTATAATGAATTATGCCCCCTTCCTTTACGCATACTAAGTGCCATAATCGACAAAATATGCAAACATTCTCCTGTAATATCAGAATCAAAGTAAGGATCGTACAAGCCAAATTACCAAATGCCTTCACCCTATCGATAAACAACTCAGAATTTTTACACACACAAACAACCACCAATCCCTTGAAGTTACTAACGAAGCAGGCTTATGCATTCAAAAAAAAAAAAGAGACAAAACCACATCTCTTTTTCCTGTCAGGATGGTAGAATCTACCAACATACCACCTTCTACAACACCGCAAGCTTTTGAAAAGAAACTACCATCCACAATAATCCTTAAAAGAATGAAAACACAAAGTTTACAACATTTCATCCATTAAAATAAGGCCTTAAATGATATACATTCCAAGGCCTTGATAAAAGTCTTCCTTGAGCATCCTTCAAATAGTAAGCCCCCATTCCTGCTCGGCTCTCCACCTGAAAGGGTCCTTCCCATTTGGGTCTAGCTTTCCCTTAGATCTCTCAGGCATCACCTTCCTCAGCACTAAGTCTCCCACCTGAAAAGAACGAGGAACCACCTTTTTATTATAAGATTTAATTACCTGCGACCTATATCTTTCAGCATTATATGAGGCAGTATCCCTCTTATCCTGAATTAAGTCCAACTCCATACACCGGGCTGCACTATTGTCACTTGGGAAATAATTCACTACTCGGGCAGATTCCACCCCAACTTCCACAAGAAGTACTACTTCTGAACCATACACCATACTAAAGGGAGTGGCACCCATAACTCTTCTAGGAGTGGTTCGAAAAGACCATAATATGCTAGGTAACTCTCCTGCCTAGCTACCCTTTACATGCTCTAATTTAGTTTTTAACCCATGCACAAATTCTCTATTAGTCACCTCAGTTTGCCCGTTACTTTGAGGATAAGCCACGAATGTAAACACTTGCTCAATTTTAAAGTCTTGACACCATTTTGCTAGCTTCTTACCTTGAAACTATCGACCATTATCAGATGCCAACCTTCTAGGAATACTAAAACGACATACAATATTCTTCCATAAAAACTTCAACACCATCTGCTCAGTAATACAAGCTAAAGGTTCAGCTTCTACCCACTTAGAAAAATAATCAATAGCTACCAATAAAAACTTCTTTTGACCCATCTCGATCGGAAATGGGCCTACTATATCCATACCCCATTGATCAAAAGGGCAAGCTGATACTACTGCCTTCATATACTCGGTCAGCTGATGCTGCCAATTATGATGCCTTTGACAACTTTCACACTATTGTACCAACTGTATAGAATCCTTCATCAAAGTAGGCCAAAAATATCCAGCTAACAACACTTTCCGTATATGACTTCCACAAGCTCCTTCATGTACCTCTGTCAAAACATAGTTTGCCTCCATTTTCCCCAAACAACGCAATAAAGGTCCAGTGCAAGTTCTTTTATATAAGATTCCTTTATCATACAAAAATGGACTACTTGCTGCTTAAATTTCCGAGCCCTTACAGAATCACTTGGCATCTTTTTATCTTGAAAGAATGACACTAACTCCCTTCTCTAATCATCTTCTATTACTTCTCCCGACATCTCATTCTGCGGTAGCAATTCAATCTGGGCTATTACTTCATGAGTACTCCAATTCCCCAAAGAGCTAGCCAATTGATCCAATTCATCAGCCTTCTGATTTTCCATCCTAATGATTTTCTTTATTAATACTTCTAAAAAATCTTCCTTAGCCTTCTCTACCATTTCACAGTAACTTATACACTTATCATCTTTAACTTCAAATCCTCTTTCGGTCTGTTGCACCAATTGAGAATCCATATGCACAATCACCCGCTCAGCTCCTATATTTTTAGCAGCTTGCAAAGCTATAAGTAAAGTTTCATATTCAGTTTCATTATTAGAGTCCCTAAAATGCAATCTAACTGCTAGCTTAACCTCTTCCCCTTGTGGTGAAATCAGAATTACCCCTACTCCACAACCTTCCTTTTTAGAAGACCCACTGCATATATAATCCAAGGCTCATACTCCTCCTTATGTATAGTCTCTACTAAAAAGTTAGCTAATGATTGAGCTTTAATAGAGGTACGAGGCTGATAAGTAATGTCATATTCACTAAGTTCATTAGCCCATTTAATAAGCTTTCCTGTAGCTTCTAGATGAGTAAGTATTCTGTCCAGAGGGGTATCAGTGAGTACCACCAAGGGATGTCACAGAAAATAGGGTCGTAACCTTCAAGCAAGCAAAACTAAACCCTAAGTTAACTTCTCTAGATTAGTATAACGAACTTCAGGTCCCTTCAACAGATAGCTGATATAATAAATTGGATGTTGTTGACCCTTATCCTCTCGAATCAATACTGAGCTTATAGTAACTTCAGAAAGAGCTAGATATACCCATAACATTTTTCCAGGCTGAGGCTTAGCTAAAAAGGGTGGCTCAACCAAGTACTCTTTCAGAGATTTAAAGGCTTTATCACAGTGTTCATCCCATTGGAATCGCGTAGCCCTCTTTAATATCTTAAAGAAGGGAAGACTTCTATCTGCCGATCAGGATATGAATCAAGATAAGACAGTAATCCTGCCTAATAACCTTTGTACTTCTTTCAAATTTTTTGGAGGTTGCATTTGCTGAATAGCCTCAATCTTAATAGGATTAGCTTTTATACCCCGTTCAGTAATCACATACCCCAAGAAACAACCCGGAGTAACCCCAAATACACATTTATCTGAATTTAACTTCATTTTATATTTACACAAAGTGCCAAAGGTTTCCTCTAAATCAGATATTAACTGCTCGGGGTGTAAAGTTTTAACCAAAATATCATCCACATATACCTCTACATTCTCCCCAACTGCTTTTCAAAGATTTTATCTATTAATCTATGATAAGTAGCCCCGACATTTTTTTAACCCAAAAGGCATAACCACATAACAGAAAGTCCCCTATGCAGCAATAAAACTGACCTTATTCTGATCTTCCAAAGCCAACGATATTTGATGATACCCCTGATAAGCGTCCATCATTGAGATAAATTGATGCCCGGTAGTGGAATCTACTAACTGATCTATGTGAGACAAAGGATAACAATCCCTAGGAAAAGCTTTGTTAAGATCTCGGAAGTCCACAGACATTCTCCATTTTCCCGATGGCTTAGGTACCAACGCCACATTAGATAACCAAGTTGGATACTGTACTTCTCTGATATGTCCATCCTTCAGCAATTTGTATACTTCTTCTTTGATAATACCATCCTTTCCAGCTCCAAAATGTTGACGCTTTTGCTTCACCAGAACTATAGTAGGTAAAATATACAATTTATGCTCCATGACAGCAAGATCAATCCCTGATAGATCCTACAGAGACCATGAGAAAATATCAACATTCTTGATAAGACATTGTATTAAATATGCTTTAAGCTGCAAAGGAAGGTCCCGGGCTATAAATGTAGTATGCTCAACACACTTATCATCTAACACGATTGACTCTTTATCAGGCTCTCCTATTTCTTAAGCAACCCCCTTTTGAATGATACACATGGTACCTCCATACTTAGACTTCTGCAAAGACTTACTAGAAAACTTTCCTTTCTGTCCCGTCCAAATAGCATCTACATAACATCTATGGGAGAGTTGTTGGTCACCTTTCACCTCCCCTACCTCATTCCCCATAGGAAACTTAATTTTCTGATGATAAGGAGAAAACACAGCCTGCAAGCTGCTTAAAACAGGTCTACCTAGAATAGCATTATAAGAAGAAGGCATATCAACTACTGTGAAATTAATAAGCACTGTTCTTCTCCTGGGCTTTTCTCCTAAAGATAAAGACAATTTGATTTGGCCCATTGGTTGCACCTCATGACCAGAAAACCCAAATAAAGAAGTTCCAATTGGCTGCAACTCAGTGATAGTAACTCCCATTTGCTCTAAGGCTGACCAATATAGAATATCCACTGAACTGCCCGGATCAACAAAAACTCTTTCCACATCAAAATTGGCAATAAGAGCTCGAATGACTAAGGCATCATTGTGAGGGATCATCACTCCCTCTAAATCATTAGAATCAAAATCTATCATAGGTCCTCTAACTCTAGGAAGAGCGGCAACAGTTGCACATGCCTCTCTACTATGTCTTTTCCGTGCTCTGTTAGAATGTTCATTAGTGGAACCACCGGATATCATATTAATAGAACCCCTTACAGAGGGTTGAATAGCAGGCACAACTTGATCAGGGGCTATCTCCCTTAACTGAGTAGGTTGTGCAAGCCGATTTACAAAAGGTCTTCCTGGATTTCCTCTACCATAATTTCTTTCTCCAAACCCTCGCTAATAAGGAGCTGGATTCATAACATGTTCTGAACATGAGGATGAGCTCCCATAATTCTCTGTAACTCAAAGTCTAGCTGCTGACAACTCTGAGTATTATGCCCGTACTTCTGATGAAAAGCACAGAAAGTAGGAGCTGGTAGTCTCCTAGGCCCTTTGTCAGCTCCAAAGGGTCTTCTCAGTAACCATTGTTCTATGCAAATATTCATAGCTCTCTCCTTAGAAAAATGCAATTGAAGAACATATATAGATCTATCCTCCGCAGGTCGAGCAGGTCTTACTCATTCAATCCTTCTTTCTAGCATTTCCCCTATTCTAAAATCTCAAGAAGTTTGTCGAGACTTCTGAGCATCTTCCAGATTAATAAACTTTTCAACCTGGGATAATAAATCATCAAAACTTGCAGGAGGATTTTTAGCCAAAGATTTAAAGAAATCCCTTTATCTAAGGCCTTGGGTAAAATCTCCCACCATTATATAGGTTTCTATAGTAGGAATCTCCCCAGCGGACTGTGTAAATCTGTGCACATACTACCGCAAACTTTCCTATTCTCTCTGTTTAATATCAAAAAGACTTAGCGGTTGAGGTAAATACTTTTTAGAACTAGAAAAATATCTTAAAAATAATGTGGAAAAATCTTTGAATGATGCAATACTCTGTGGCTTCAAATCATTAAACCATTGTTACACTGGTCCTATTAAGGTAGTGAGAAACACCCAACACTTAATCCCATTAGTATAGTGAAACAACAGAGTAGCATTCTCAAATCTTCTTAAGTGATCCTTAGGATCAGAAGAACCAGTGTATGTTGGGAATTTGGTGTCTAGCTAGAGGGGGGTGAATAGCCCTTTTCGTGTGTACGGTGGAATTTGATCATTCTCGTTGTGTTGCTCATCTACAATTGTCGTTAGCGCAGAGAAATATACAATAATGAAATACTAACAACAATACAAGCACATGCAATACACAAGATATATGTGGTTCGAAACCGAATGGTTCCTACTCCACGGGCGAGCTCACCAAGCTCTTATTATGCGCACGACACTAACAATACTCCTCGACAATATGTCAGAGGTGGAGAAACCTCGTACAAGCAATTACACTAAGTAATACAAGCAAATACAAATACAAGAAGAAATATAAGTAAAGAACACTTTACAAAACTTCACTTTGAACACTTGCTTGTTGCTTTCTTTTGTTGACACTTGAAGGATTGGAATGCAGTAGCAATTCCCCTTCAATATCTTCTCAAAAGCCTTAGTGAAATCCTCCATCTCGAGCTCCGTTTATAACCTGCATTGAGTTGTTTTCACATCAATCAGTCGACTGCCAAAAGGCATCAGTCGACTAATCCTGTGTCCGTTGTCTCATAACGGCAAGATCTACGGTGGCCAAATTCCAACAGATCACCCATCAGTTGACTGGTAACCACCATCAATCGACTGATCACCCGAAGAGTCGGATCGCCATCGGCTATGGAGGGTTCTGCCGCGACCTTCCCATCACCAATCAAGCGTCACCATGGCGATCGCCGAACCTAAAATGTGGCGGACACCACGATTATTGCCGATCACTTGGATCAGTTGAACTGGCACAAATGCCAGTCAACTGCTATTGGGAAAAATCCATCTGACACTCCGTCTTAGCCACTTGGCCAAGCTCACTTCATCCTCTCATGGAGTTCCCCACTGAAGCTCTCTCCCTCTGGCCTATGTCTCTCGGATGCACCAAGCGCACGACTTCGCAATGTCATCCTTCGTGTTTTTCCCTCGAAGTCTGTGTTGGTTCAGTGGGCACCTAAGTCAAACCTGAGTTTTGATTATAGCAAATGATACAAAGTTAAGCTTATATCTTTATCTCACAAGCTGAATCGAGTGTACAGAAAAGTACTAAAACCGGAGCTGAAGGCTAGCGACACCCAGAGGAAGCCGCAGTGGTCGGGCGACACTCGAGTGACTTCGGAGGGAGTCGAAGAAATCGAGTGGAAGGTCGGAAGTGAGAGCTACAAAGTAAGTATCGAGGTAAGCTCGTGTGTGTGAGTGTAAGTGAGGTCGTATCCTCCTTACGAGGATGGTCTTAAGCATAGATCCGACCAAAGACATCCCATGGATGGTCTAGGTCGAGATCGGACGGTCGGCGGCCGTCGAAATTATATTTTTGTTGAGCTAACTTTGACTTGCAGCAAGCATCAGTCGACTGCTGGCTTGGAGCACTCGACTGTCGTCCATCAGTCGATTGCCCGCGATCAGTAATCGACTGATGGTCAAGGATCAACCTCGAGGAGTCAAGCTCTATCACCATTTTTCAAGGGGTCTTGTGCCCAATTTCTATTGGTTGAAGATCCATTCGATGAGGGGCTCAAAAACTATAAAAGGAGGGCTTTTCTAAGGGTTTTTTCATCAATTCCTAAGTGCCCTAAAGCCTCCGTAAAGTGACGATGCTCCAATGACTCCACGACAACGAAGTGCTACAGAAATGTCGATGACACAAGCTCGAGCCTCCATCCATTTGGTCATCGGTAAAAGTTTTATTTAGTTGTCCATTAAATTCTGTATTTACTTTCTTTTCTATGAGTTTTTATTGCAACGAGGAGAGGGGGAGTGTCCCTCTACCTCAAGCTTTGTTTCTTTTGTATTCGATTAACTCCTACCTCCAACGAGGAGGAGTTCGTTAGTGCTTTTCCCTCCGTGCGTGGTCAAGGACCACTAGGGCCTTGGAGTAGTAGCCGTAGGCTACGAACCAAGTAAAAAAACCCTCGTGTCTTTATTTTTATATTGTGTTTTTCCGCTGTGTTTACTTGTGTCTTGAAACAAATTCGAACGAAAATTTTCTATCGCTATTCACCCCCCCTCTAGCGATCCGCTCGATCCAACAATTGATATCAGAGCCGAGGGTGCTAAGATTTGGTGAAACCACCAATCTAGCTTTTCTACAGATTTTTTTTTCATTTTTATTTCTGTTTATTTCGAATCTTTTTAAGCTCTTCCATTTGTTTAGTGTTTCTCCCGCACTACTAATCCAAGACGCGAGTCTTGGTACATTTCACTCGTTTGTGTCGTTGCTAGTTTTTTTTTCTCTTCATTTTCTTGCTCCTTTTGTATCAATGACCCATCTCGAGGGTTTTAGCACCGTCCGACCTCTGTTTTACAACGGAGATGACTTCCATTATTGGAAGGGTCAGATGGAGTGCTTCCTTAAGACCCAAATTGAGATGTGGATCATAATCCAAACAGGATTCACGCTTCCGACTAACGAAGTGGGTGAATCTTTGGATTATGACCAATGGACCAATGCTACAAAAAGACAAGTCAAAGCCGATGCCAAGGTGACTCAAATCCTCCAATGTGACTTGTCCAAGGAGGAGCTTAATCGCGTCGGCCCCTTCATCAGCACAAAGGATCTCTGGACAAAGCTAGTGGAGCTACACGAAGGGACTGACGAAGCCAAGGTATGTAAGCATGATCTCCTTTTCAATAGGTTGTATAATCTAAAAATGCAGGAACACGAGATGGCGATGCAATTGCATGCTCGGGGTTCAAGATATTGTCAACAACCTACACACAATCGGACAAAAGGTCGAAAACCGCGACCTTATTAGGTATGTACTAAACTCATTTCCTAGGACCACCTTGTGGGCATCCATGGTAGATGCCTACAAGGTCTCTAAGGATTTTTCAAAACTTAGGTTAGATGAATTATTTTCGGATTTAAAACTCCATGAACAGTCTAACTCGGAACCCGAGAAGGGTATAACACTTTTTACAGGATCGAAGAAGAAAACCACGAGCAAGCCACCCCCGAAGGAGGAAGAAGATGAGTCCAATTTGGAGGTCGACCCGGAAATGGAGGCCGAACTAGTCAACCTAGTTCGAAGGATGGTCAAAGGTCGAAAGTGAACGGTCACTCGACCCAACGAAGGTAAGGCTAAAAGTTCTAATGTTAGGTGTTACGAATGCAACAGGTTTGGACATATCAAGTCCGAATGTCCGAAGCTCAAGAGCAAAGCACCGAAACTCAAGAAGGCACTCAATGCTACGTGGGAAGAAGCGTCCGAGGAAGAAGACGACGATCACGTCTTCATGGCTAAACCAACTGAATCAGAAATGGAGTCCGAACCGGAGCACGAGTCTGAACCCGAAGACGAATCGGACTACGAAGCTCTATTCAAGACAAGCCACGGATCCGCATCCGGTTCAAAAGATACACTCAAGGTAAGTGGATCTCTTATTAGTACTCTTTATAGTGCAATTAAATTCTTAACTAGGAAATTAGCTAAGTCCGAGTCCAAGGTCGAGACCCTGATTGAGGAGGTTAAACTCCTCAAACACAAGGTCTCCCTAACCTCTTCGACTAGTCAAGTTTGAGAGGAGGACTCAACTCGAGTTGAAAAGCTCGAAGTCGAGAACTCACTCTTGAAAAGTCAAGTCGAAGATCTTAGGAACACGTTGGAAAGGTTTACTTTGGGATCCAAGGGACTTGACCTCCTACTTGGATCACAAAGGGCTGTATACAACAAGGTCGGACTAGGGTTTAGCTCAAATATGACCAACAAGTCGTATATGTCGATTGTAAGTCGACATAAAAAATGTGTCCAAGCATGGGTCCCTAAGATCGCTTTGATTTCAAACTTAGGATCCAACCAGTACTGGGTTCCCAAGGACCAAATCCACTATGTGGAGAAACCGAACCGATTCAACGGTCTAGGGAGAGCCAATATAAAACTTGTTTGTGTTTTAACTTAGAAATTGCATGCTTAGGTCCTTTATTTATTTTTATTTTTCTTTTTAGAATGGTTAGATAGGACTATAACTCGTCAATACTTGGTAACATAGTACCAGGACATGGCGAGATGATAGTACGCTAGGAAAGCAGAGTCTCATGTATTCGGGCTAGATAAGGCATATCTAGTTTAGTGCACTTGACCGAGTAGAACTAGTTGAAGCTGCCTCACCGTATCCTAGACTAGTTAGACCAGGAAGTGGTCTTAGGTGAGTCAAGTCTCTATTTTCTTGAAAATGACTTTTTCTAAGGAAGTGGTTGTTTTTCCGATCAAAGAAGGCCTCTGTGCCTCGCCACGACCTGGAAGCCATGATCTTGAAAAGGTGACTTGATGAGCTTAAGGTCAAATCCGAATCTAACGCAAGATTGACAAGTGTTCAAATCATTAAATTCAAATTAAGTAAAATTGAAAGTCATCTCACAAGAACATATAAGGATAACATGCTTGATCATGTAGATATGGGTGAGATGATTTAGGTTTAATAATTTACAACCAACCTTTAGCAATCCCAATATCCGATCCAACTACCCTGTGTGTAGGATTAATAGATGTTGGATAGTGGTTGCTCCCGACACATGACCGGGGATCAACTCAAGTTATCGAAGCTTCGATTCAAACGACAAGGATCGGTAGCCTTCGGAAACAACGACAAGCTCAAAATCATCGGATCAGGTGATATTGAGCTCAACTCAAACTTTATTATTCAAAATATCTTATTGGTAGAAAATTTCCAATATAATTTACTTAGTGTAAGTCAATTGTGTGATAATAACTATAAGGTCATATTTATAGAAAATGAATGAGTAATTAAAATAAATGAAACCTCTAAAACAATTCTTAAAGGAACCAGAAATAATAATATTTATACTATTAATTTAACTAACTCCTCAACCAAGTGTCTTATGACACGACAAGAGGAATCTTGGTTGTGGCACCGACGACTCGGTCACTCGTACCCAAGACTCATCCACAAGATGAGTCAGAGGGACTTAGTCAGAGGTTTGCCTAACCTCAATAACTTGGATAATAAAATATGTAATGCTTATTAACAAGGTAAACAATCTAGGACATAACATCAAATAACTAATCAAGAATGAACCAAAAGTACTCTTGAGCTCCTACACATGGATCTATTTGACTCACACGGAGCTAAGTCACTTAATGGGAGTCAATTCTGCTTAGTCATAATTGACGACTATTCTAGATTTACTTGGGTTAGGTTCATCAAACACAAAAGTGATACCCTAGATCAATTAATCAACCTATTTAAACTAATAAAAAATCAACAAAACCTTAAAATCAAAAGAATTAGGAGCGATCATGGTGGTGAATTCGAGAACCACAGGTTTACAAAATTTTGTAACCTAAATGGATACCACCATGAGTTCTCATGCCCTAGAACCCCATAACAGAATGACCTAGTAGAACATAAAAATAAAACCCTACAAGAAGCCGCTAGGACAATGTTAAATGAGTATAACCTACCCGATAGGTTTTGGGCAGAAGTCGTTAGTACGACTTTCTATGTCAAAAATAGGATCCTTATGGTAAAGAGACACCTTAAGACCTCGTATGAGATTTATAATGATAAAATTCCTAACATCAAGTACTTTAGGGTATTTGGATGTAAGGTACATATCCTAAACACTAAGGATTACCTAGAGAAATTCACATCCAAAATCTCTACCAGAATCTTTCTAGGGTACTCGACTACAAGTAGAGCCTATAGGATATACAACCATGACACCCTTAGAGTCGAAGAGACTATTAATGTAGTGTTTGATGAAGGACACGAACCTACAGAACTCCTAGCAACCCCAATTAGCGAGCCGACTCATACTAGACCCAACTCCGATCTTGAGATCGAGTCTAGTATTAATCCTAACCTAAGTCAACCAAGTAATCCTATCGACCAACTGATAGGTGACTCTAACCCAAGTCAAACTAGGACTCAAACGAATCATCCTATCGACCAAGTAATAGGTGATCCAAGCCTAGGAGTTCAAACTAGAGCTTCATACCGAAACCGTAGTCAAATCTTCTTGATTTCCAAAATCGAACCCAAAACCATTGACCAAGCTCTTCTTGATCCCGATTGGATTATTGCAATGCAAGAAGAGCTAGCTCAATTCACTAGGAATGAAGTATGGGAATTAGTACCACCACCTAAATATAAAACAATCGTTGGAACAAGGTGGATGTTTAGAAATAAACTTGATTATAAAGGTAAGGTAGTTAGAAATAAAGCTAGATTAGTTTCTTAAGGGTTTAGTCAAGTCGAAGGTTTAGATTACGACGAGACCTATGCCCCAGTAGCTAGATTAGAGTCCATCCGAATGTTATTAGAATATGTTGCACATCGAGGATTTAAGTTGTTTCAAATTGATGCGAAGTCAGCATTCTTGAATGGATATATTAAGGAAGAGGTTTATGTTAGTCAACCCCCCGATTTCGAAAGTCTAGATAAACCTGACCATGTCCTTAGATTAAAGAAAGCTCTCTATAGACTCAAACAAGCTCCTCGAGCTTGGTACGAGAGGCTTTCGATTTATCTTAAGTCCAAAGGATTTAACCAAGGTTTAGTCGACCCAACCCTTTTCGTAAAAACCATAGGGAAAGACATATTCATAGCTCAAATCTACGTAGATGACATCATCTTCGGAACCACCAACTCGATCCTACTAAACGAGTTCATTTCACTTATGAAAAGTGAATTTTAAATGAATTTAGTAGGTGAGTTGAGTTTCTTCTTAGGTCTACAAATTAAACAAACTAAAGATGGAATATACTTACATCAACGCAAATATACTAGGGAGTTAATTAAACGTTTTGGAATGCAAGACGCTAAAATTATTAATATCCCAATGACAACAAATGTGAATATAGGAGAAGATGTAATCGAAAATTCAATTGACTTAAAATACTATAGGAGCGTGATAGGGAGTCTCCTTTACTTAATTGCGAGCCGACCTGATATCTTATTTGCAGTAAGTATGTGCACAAGGTTCCAAATCTGTGCCAATGAACCTCACCTAACTCTAGTTAAGTGTATCCTTAGATATCTAAAGGGTACACTTAATGTCGGTATTTGGTACCCTAGATCTACCGAGTTCGAACTAATCGGCTACTCTGACTTGGACTATGCCGGTAGTAAGCTTGATAGAAAGAGTACGAGTGGGTGTTGCCAACTTGTTGGCTCGAGTCTAGTGAGTTGGTGCAGTAGGAAGCAACACTGTATTGCCTTATCTATCACTAAAGCCGAATACATTACGATGGGTGAGTGTGTCACTCAGCTTCTTTGGATGAAGCACACTCTCCGAGATTTTAAGTTAGACTTTACAAACACTAAAGTTCACGTAGATAACATTATCTCAATTAACCTAACTAAAAATCAAATATGTCACTCTAGGACCAAACATATAGAGGTCAAACACCATTTCATTCGAGAACATGTGGTCTATTGGGTTTCTGGCACCGCGGCGAGTGTGTGTTCGAATATGTTTCATAAACATGTGCACAGCAGAAGGAATAAAATAATAAATCTAATTTATTACAACACACACATCACACGCATGCATAGTACAACATGTGTAGACATAACCGCAATTTCAAATTTTGTAATAAAAGGAAATTTATACTACGTATACCCTACGTATCACGTGTAGCGGGAAAGGCATCAACTGGAACGATCATCGCTAGAATCGTCTCTATCCTTATCCACGTCGAGTATCTTCGGGATGACTTCACAAAGTCACGAGCCTCGTCTTCGTACGGGTTACTAGCCTCGTGTTGAAGACGATGTGATCGAGAGAAGATCACGATCCGAATCAAAATTCGGATCCAAAATGAGTCCTAAAAAACTCGCTTCTCCGGAGAGGTATTCGTCAACCGTTTGACGAATCCTTCGTCCTCCACCTATGAGGATTACCGGAGATCGAATCCCTGGTAAGGAAGGCGCTGTTGGAGCTCCAAACGTCGTCCAAATGACGCTCCGACAAGAAGGAAACAAGCTGTCCAGAAAACTGGACAACTTTGGTGGAGACCTTGCGCCGGCCAAATAAGGAAAGCAATGTGCTCACCTTGTCGCCGGAGCCAAGGAAGATCACCGGAGCTCCTCCGGCAGCAACTCGACACCGGCAACTTCGGTTCATTCGTTTAAAATAAACCAAACCCTTTGGTTTATTCTCCTCCGTTGGATTAGAACCAAACCAATTTGATTCATCCATCATGTCTTCATAAGACACGACCCATCCACGCTTCCATTGCGACTGAAACGATTTCATGCTCGCTTCATGTTTGGTCCAACCAAACCTAGTTTCTCTCGGTCTGAGAATCTCATTCTCAAGCTCATTTTAAATCCTTCGGATTACGCTCATTGTGCGTGTGACCAAATAGGTTCTCGGTTTATGTTGGCTGTCTATAATTAACCATTAATTATAGAACGATCATGAGTGACACCTAGTAGTACATCATGATCCCCAATTAACCGAAAAGATCAACGGTTGATCCAGAACTACTTCTGAAACCCTTTAGTAGCTCGAATAAATCATGCCCCATTCCCTTCACTCATCTTATACCCACTTGGTTCAGGACATGGTCTATAGTGTCAGTCCCCACTAGGCTGACTACGTCACACCTAGCCCAAGTATCATTTCCTCATCCTACGGATTCTAGTTACTGCACATGTATCGAAGAGTACCTTACTCTAAACATGTAATGCTTTGGCCAAATACTTTAGTAACAATCCGACGAGAGGCCATGGGTATACATCTCCTCGCAAGGAGTGGTGAACCCTTTATAGACTATTCAAACACCTTCGATCACTTCGACTTATACCCAATCATCCCGAGTCCACATCTCCTTAGAGATGCTTGCTTAAGATGTCAAAGCATAAGTCTTTATGATCAAGATGACTTGAATACCGCAAGTCAAAGGAACATCGCACTTAAGCTGCAGTAAGAACTTCATTGACATATCTATATATGCAGAGAACCATATGAAGTCTTACGGATGGTCACTCCAATGAACTAGTTACCGTAACTAGCATCAACGATTAACTCTGGACATCACAGTGTCTCCAGCCAGTGAGAATCAGCTGCTTGGATACACCAAGGAGTATACCTCGTGCTAGTCTCGACAGAATCAATGATGTCCAAATCCATCAATTCATCGACTAGGGATAATTCCGATACATCACAATTACACATGTAGAGATACTCACTAGTTGTGATCCAATCACAAATTCTCTCATGCTGTGAATCGTATCGTGGACATTCAGTAAATGAGTTTAAGATCTAATTAAATACATGAAACATGTATACTCAAATAGTGAATCTTCATTTATCATATAAATGGTTCAAACATAAGGCGATTGCCTTAGGACATCTCTCATATATTACTAACATGACCAACGGTGCCATACAACTCGAATACGTCGAATCGAAGTCCAACTTGGCAGACCTATTTACTAAACCCCTACCCGAAGCCGAATTTAGTCTATTAAGACGAAAATTGGGCATGTGCGTAGTAGAGTAGGAATTTACAACTTATATTTTCTTGTTACTATTTTTTTTTACTTTTCATGTTCATGGAACTAGCTTAGAACATACCTTAAATATCATGTACCTATAGATTTAAGGAGTCAATACATCTCACAACACATAGGACTAATGTGTTTGTGTACTTAGCCACGTAGATGGGCGTGAGATGTTAGGACCTACTCCTGGTTCCAGATGTAGAGTTAGTGCATCGCCATGAACCATGAAGTATAATCATCTATATTAACCAACTCTAATCAAGGCTTGTTGATCATTTCATATCAATCAAGTCAAATAGAGTTGAACATCTAATAGATGAGCTTATTTTTAATATATTATTTTCAAAATCATGTGGAACATGCTTGGACTTGGAACTAAAATTTAAAACTATAATTTTTCAAAACCCCCCACTCTTTCCTATTTATGGCAAAAGGGGGAGAAAAGGCCAAAGTTAAGGGATCAGATTTTTTTTTATAACTTAACTGAGTAACTTAATTCTATATTCTCATGGTAATTGAAAAAAGGGGGAGAAAAGGCCAAAGTTAAGAAATCTTCTTAACTTAAGCTTATTTTAATACTAAGGCCAACTTTAAGTAATTGTTAATTACTTAAACTCTTCCTAAGTAGCAAACATCAAGGGGGGAGGATTAAGATCTTCTTTCAAGAATCACCCTCGGTCAAGGGGGAGGTTTCCTCAAGGGGGAGTATTTGAAAGAAAGTCTCTATTACTCCTACTTAATTTTTAATTCTTCATGCATATTAATTCCTTAACTTTGTATGAGTTTGCCATAGATCAAAAAGGGAGAGATTGTTGGTGCAGTGGGCACCTAAGTCGAACTTGGGTTTTGATTATAGCAAATGATACAAAGTTAAGCTCATATCGTTATCTCACGAGCTGAATCAAGTGTACAGAAAAGTACTAAAGCTGGAGCTGAAGGCTAGCGACACCCGGAGGAAGCCGCAGTGGTCGGGCGACACTCGAGTGACTTCGGAGGGAGCCGAAGGAATCAAGTGGAAGGCTGGAAGTGAGAGCTACAAAGTAAGTATCGAGGTAAGCTCGTGTGTGTGAGCGTAAGTGAGGTCGTATCCTCCTTATGGGGATGGTCTTAAGCGTAGATCCGACCAAAGACATCCCATGGATGGTCTAGGTCGAGATCGGATGGTCGGCGACTGTCAAAATTATGTTTTTATTGAGCTAACTTTGACTTGCAGCAAGCATCAGTCGACTGCCGGCTTGGAGCACTCGACTGCCATCCATTAGTCGACTGCCCGCGATCAGCAGTCGACTGATGGTCAAGGATCAGCCTCGAGGAGTCAAGCTCTATCACCATTTTTCAAGGGGTCTTGTGCCCAATTTCTATTGGCTGAAGATCCATTCGATGAGGGGCTCAAAAACTATAAAAGGAGGGTTTCTCTAAAGGTTTTTCATCAATTCCTAAGTGCCCTAAAGCCTTCGTAAAGTGACGACGCTCCAACGACTCCACGACGACGAAGTGCTACAGAAACGTCGACGACACAAGCTCGAGCCTCCATCTATTTGGTCGTCGGTAAAAGTTTTATTTAGTCGTCCATTAAATTATGTATTTACTTTCCTTTCTATGAGTTTTTATTGCAACGAGGAGAGGGGGAGTGTCCCTCTACCTCAAGCTTTGTTTCTTTTGTATTCGATTAACTCCTACCTCCAACGAGGAGGAGTTCGTTAGTGCTTTGCCCTCCGTGCGTGGTCAAGGACTACTAGGGCCTTGGAGTAGTAGCCGTAGGCTACGAACCAAGTAAAAAAACCCTCGTGTCTTTATTTTTATATTGTGTTTTTCCGCTGCGTTTACTTGTGTCTTGAAACGAATTCGAACGAAAAGTTTCTATCGCTATTCACCCCCCCTCTAGCGATCCGCTTGATCCAATAGTATGCTTCCTCTTTGGGCCTCACTCCATTCGCTCCCTGTCCGGCGGTCCCTCGGATGCACCAAGCACATGGCTTCACAATGTCATCCTTCACCGACTCAAGGACCCCGAGCCTACGAGGCTTGTGACCTTACCAAGTTCTCAAGACTTCCCAAATGCACCAAGTGCACGGCTTCGCAATGCATTTCTCACACCAAACACCAAGCGCACGGCTTCGCAATGCATTGGATTTTCCGATGCCAAGCACCAAGCGCACGACTTCACAATGGTCTGGACTTTCCACACCAAATGCATCAAGCGCACGGTTTCGCAATGCATTGGACCAAATGCACCAAGCGCACGGCTTCGCAATGCTTTGGACTTTTCCCATGCCAACCCATGTTGGACTTTCACCGCCAAAGCTACACCCTTGGACTTATGTGGCCAACCCCATGTTGGACTTCCCATGACAATCCCATGTCATGAGTTTTGTCTTTCATCAAAATATTGCTTGAGTCAAACTCAAGTCAACCTGGGCCGATTGCACCAACAATCTCTCCCTTTTTGATGATTGACAAAACTACCATCTCAAGTCTACCAATTATCCATATTGGCAATTCTCACATCCCAATGAGAATTCCAACTAATTGGTAACTTGGTAACTTCTCCCCCTTTTTGACATAACATCAAAAAGGTCCTCAAGGGTGTCAATGTCTTATATCCCAATGAGATCTTACAATCTTCCCCTTGGCAATCCCTCAATCTTTCTAGTGATAATCCCATATCACTTAAGAGAGGCGCAATCCCTCAATTTTCCTTCCATGAGGAAAAAGACACATCCATCCTCCCATGATGGATACCTCCCCCTAAAGGCTTGCGCTTGGTATATTTGGGAAGTCTTGAGGACTTGGTAAGGTCACTAGCCTCATAGGCTCGGGGTCCTTGAGTTAGTGAAGGATGTCATTGCGAAGCCGTGTGCTTGGTGCATCCGAGGGACCGCCGGACGAGGAGTGAATGGAGTGAGGCCCAAAGAGGAAGCAGACTTCGAGGGCAAAACGCAAAGGATGGCATTGCGAAGTCGTGCGCTTGGTGCATCCGAGGGACGTAGGCCAGAGGGAGAGAGCTTTGGTGGGGAACTCCATGAGAGGATGAAGTGAGCTTGGCCAAGTGACTAAGATGGAGTGTCGAATGGGTTTTTCCCGATAGCAGTCGACTGACATTTGTTCCAATTTGGATCGATCCAAGTTGGATCGGGCAATCAATCGTGTCCGCCACATTTTAGTGCAGCAATGATCGCCATGGAAGGGCGGCAGATCGATGATGCGATCGATCGCCAAGGGATGACGTCGACTGATGGGAAGGTCGCGGGCATAGAATGCTCCGTAGCCGACTAGGAAGTCGACTACTAGGTGATTAGTCGACTGATGGTGGTTACCAGTCGACTGATGGTTGATCCATTGGAATTTGGCCAATGTGGATCTTGCCGTTGTAAGACAACAGACATAGGATCAATCGATTGATCGGCGCAAAAACAGCTCAAGATGAAGGATTTCGCTAAGGCTTTTGGGAAGATATTGAAGGGGAATTGCTACTGCATTCTAGTACTTCAAGTGCCAACAAAAGCAAGCAACAACCAAGTGTTCAAAACGAAGTTTTGTAAACTGTTCTTTACTTGTATTTCTTCTTGTATTTGTATTTGCTTGTATTACTTAGTGTAATTGCTTATACGAGGTTTCTCCACCTCCGATGTGTTGTCGAGAAGGAGTATTGTTAGTGTCGTGCGCATAACAAGAGCTTGGTGAGCTCGCCCGTGGAGTGGGAACCATTCGGTTCTGAACCACGTATATCTTGTGTATTGCGTGTGCTTGTATTGTTGTTAGTATTTCATTATTGTATATTCCGCTGCGCTAACGACAATTGTAGACGAGAAATGCAACGAAAACGATCGAATTCCACCGTATACACAAAAAGGGCTATTCACCCTCCTCTAGCCAGACACCGAATTCCCAACAGTGTATTCAAGCATTTGAGGAAGTCGAAAATGCTGAGGTAAGTCTTCATTCAAGATATCCTCAGTGAAAGGATTTGACTCTTCTACTTTTACAACAGTGCCTACAATAGGAATTTCCTCGGGTTGTGTACCCTCCATAGGAGCAACACACTTTTCTTTCCCCTTTGCTTACTAGCAGGTGTGAGAAGAACCTTTCTTCGGTCGAGAAATTTTATCCCCTTCTTCAGAATCGCCACCAGAAACATCATCTTCTTTAATCTTCTTTGGGGTGGTCCTCTGTGACATTTGATCCATCATCTCGGTCATTATTTGCATCAGATCCTCCTTATATAAGGGTTCTCAACACCTTTTGCTAGTGCCTCCCCTAGAAGTACTGGAGACAGATTTCTCCTCCTACACCGACTCCTTCAAGGTCCTTCTAGTGTTCACCATCATGACTTTTTGTCCAGGTTCCCACAGACGACGCCAATTTGATGGTGTTAGCTTCTTCAACCTGCTGAGATCTCCTTCCCCCTTCTTGGGGATTGCTAGATCTGGTACCAAAGAAGGTTGGAAATGAGATAAAGAGAGATCTGCTCCTGGAATCACCTTGAATCTTATAAGTAGAGTTAGATCTGCTGCTTGAAGAAGGAACGTGAGATATGGACCGGCTTCCCGACGCTACCACTCCGACGCTCAAGTCAGTAAGAGTATGAAGAAAGTAATGAAATGAAGAAGAAGTAGGAAAGAGATTTTAGAGATACAAAATAGAGAAGAAACAATCATCCCCTGCTTCGTCCTCCTTTGCCCCCTTTTATAGATGGATCAACCACCTCCTCCGTGAGGTAATTTTACTTTAATGCCCTTTGCTAAGCTATCTTTGTAACCACTTTTCCCGTTCCAATTCAAAATATCTCCTTACATTTCCCTACAGCATATTACTTTAAACAAAATACCAGAATAAATGTGATTATATTAAGTTAACCATCCTTAACTTTCCCTTGTTGTCTCCTATCCCTCGACATACCCCCTTCCTCCTTATTTCACTGTATTCAGAAGAAAATCCATAAATCCAAAAAATGGCTCAGGAAATGAATATACTACTCGGGAAATAAACATACTGATCGGGAAATAAACATACTACTTTGGAAATGACTTAACTACTCAGGAAATGACTTAATTGTTCGGGACTTTATATAAATTGCTTTATTAACACTATACTAAACCACACTGCCCTATCCACCTCTATCGCACTCAGAAATCATTCATACTGCTCGAAAAATATACATACTGCTCTGAAACAGATCATACTTCTCTGGAGATGCCTTAACTACTTTGGAAATGAATTAACTACTCGGGACTCTGTATAGACTGCTTCACTATCACTATACTTAATCACTGCACTACACTGCCCTACCACCCCTACCGTGCTCAGGAATCATACATATCGCTCTGGAAATACACATACTACTCAGAAAATACACATACTGCTCTAAAAATGAACATACTACTCTGGAAATGAACATACCACTCTGGAAATGAATTAACTGCTTGGGACTCTGTATAGACTGCTTCTCTATCACTATACTTAATCACTGCACTACACTGCCCTACCACCCCTACCGTACTCAAGAATCATACATACCACTCTAGAAATACACATGATGCTCGGGAAATACACATACTGCTCTGAAACTGAACATACTGCTATGGAAATGAACATACCGCTCTAGAAATGAATTAACTACTCAGGACTCTGTATAGACTGCTTCGCTATCACTATACTTAATCACTACCCTACCACCCCTACCATGCTCAGGAATCATACATACCATTCTGGAAATACACATACTGCTCTGAAACTGGACATATTGCTCTGCCAATCTTGATACTTAGTCATTGAACCTCTCTGCACTGTTCTTCCTCACTAAGATTAGGGATCACATATACTACTCGACAATGATCTAAACTATTCGAGAAACACATAAACAGCTCGGGAATCCTTCTAACTGCTCTGAAAACCCTGACCCCATCAGAAATATAATCAACTACCAATAGAATATATGAAAATCCAAAAGATACAAGAAATGAACCCATAAAATCAATACCCCAAACATAAAAAATCTCACATAATGGCATGGATTGTTGAGGCATTTCATTTCTATGTCTTATGTTTCTTGTTTGTTGACATCGCTCACAAGATTTGTAAAATTCATAGGCATCATGAAATAAGATGAGCCAATACAAATCAAACTCTGAAACTTTCCTAGCAGTCCTTTGGGGTCCAAAATGCCCCCCATAAGCCAGAGAATGACAAAAATTAAGTATGGAATGAAACTCATAATCAGGTACACATCGTCTAATGATATGATCACTACAAAATTTCCAAAGGTAAGGATCATCCCATACATAATACTTAGCATCACTTTTCAATTTCTGGACTTGTGCATGAGTAAAATGTGAAGGTATAGCATGGGCAACTAAATATTTAGCAAGATCTGCATACCATGGTGACTTACCCTGCAGGTGAAAAATTGCTCATCTAGAAAAGAATCTGCTATGGGGGTGGGCTCGATCTCCCTCACAATCCTGCTCAAGTGGTATGCTATCAGGTTCTCTCTCTTGTTCCTATCACATATCTCTACATCGAATTCTTGAAGCAGAAGCATCCATCTAATTAGTCTCGGTTTTGCATCGGGCTTCTTCAGGAGGAATTTCAAAGTTGCATGATCAGAAAAAATAACTACATGAGAACAGAGCAAATATGATCTAAATTTATCTAAAGTAAAAAACAATCAATAAAAGCTCTTTTTCCATTGTGGTGTAGTTGGATTGTGCAGCATCCAAAGTCCTTGAGGCATAGCATATTACATGAGATGCTCTATCCACTCTTTGTGCCAAGACAGCTCCCACTGCATAATTTGAAGCGTCGCACATCAACTCGAATGGGAGAGTCCAATCTGGTGGTCTAAGGATCGATGCTGATATCAAAGTCTGCCTCAGCTGATCAAATGAGTCCTTGCACTGCTGGTCAACTGAAATACAACATCTTTCTGCAACAAGTTGGTTAAGGGTAGGGCAATCTTTGCGAAGTCTCTGATAAAACGTTTGTAGAAACCTGCATGACCCAGAAAAGCATGAACTTCTGACACAGAAGCGGGGTATGATAAAGAAGATATAACATGAATTTTAGCAGGATCTACTTTAATACCATTCACAAACATGATATGACCTAAGACTATCCCATGCTCGACCATGAAATGACATTTCTCAAAATTCAAAACCAAATCAGTCTCAATGCATCTCTGCAAAATTCTTAACAAATTTTTCAGACAAGAATCAAAAGAAGAACCATACAGAGAAAAATCATCCATGAAAACCTCCATGCAATGCTCTAATAAATCACCGAAAATACTCACCATACATCGCTGGAATGTCCCGGAAGCATTACAAAGTCTGAATGGCATACGCCGATACGCAAATGTTTCGAAGGGGCAAGTAAAAGTGGTCTTCTCCTGATCCTCTAGAGCAATACAAATCTGAAAATTGTTAGGATGTATACTGAAAGCCTAGCCTTTGTATGAACATCTTCATTTTGGAATCAGAATCACATGATCAATGTTTGCATTTTATATTTATGCATAATGTCTGATACCTTATATTGTAGATAACATGGTGTGTGGTGTCACAAAGAAGATCATGTTATCAGTTCCTTGTAAAGTATAAGTAAAGGCTCACAACCAAGATGATTTTGGACAAACCATTGGCATGTTTGTAGTGTAATTTGGTATTAGTTTATCTTGACCATAGAATTACACTAGTACACTTTGTGTGTATTGAGCATGACCGATTTAGAGGTGATTCAATTTATACTGACTATATAATTGAATCAGACCTCAGATATTATGGTGTACATGCTCTTAATCCTGATATAATAACGGGCACATGTACTTAGTATTTATTTCTTTGATTTACCAATGGGCGAGATTTATGTATTAAATCGATAGGCCTAGTAAGTTGGGAAATAATATTATTTACATGGTGTGTCGTTGATTATAGGAGGAAACCGTGTCCTATATACTAGGATGATGATGTCCCCTTGAGGAGCTCATAAAGTTCATCATGTAAATCCAGCAGGTGGACTTGGTCCGACATGATAATAAGGATGAGTGGTACTACTCATAGAGTTAGATATTAATTAATTAAATTATCAGTAATTTAATTAATTAATGGACATTTGATATCTTAAATATGGGAAGATATTTTGTACAAATAATATATGGAGTCCATATTTAATTATGGGGGTTGGTGAGGTAGATCAATGATAATCCTCTAGTGGAATGGATCATCGTTAATGGATCGGGTTTGTGTGGTTCGGATCCATTGGGTGGTCAAGATCTAACTCCTCCTCATGGTCCCTAATGTAGCCTCTTATAAATACCTCATGAAGCCTTGATCTATATAAGGAGTGGGAGAGGCTTGGGCGCATAACACAAGATAGAGATAGGGTTTGCTTTCAAGTTGGTGGTCGACTAGGAATAGAAGAGGTGATAGGGTTTGTCTCTTTGGCCGGCGGCACAAAAGGAGCTAGGTCATCTATTTCCTTCCTCCTCCTTTGGCTGGCATACCCTTTGTTTCTCCTAGGGCCGGCGGTGCCACCCTTTCTCTCTCTCTCTCCTTTGGTCGGCGGCAACAAGAGATCTCTCTTGGTCGGCACATCCACCCTCTCCTTAGGGCCGGCGGACACCTAGTTAGTGCTTGATGGTCGGCGCAAGCGAGGAGAAGAAGGGTGTTTATTCTTCCCCTGTTCAGAGAGAACAAGGAAGGGAAGATCGTGATCTAGGAGGCTTCGACTCTTGGAAGATCATCGCCCACACGACGTCTAAGAGGAGGAGAGGTCATACAATAGAAGATCAAAAGGTAAACAAGAGGTATAATTCTTGTTTAGTATTTTTTCTTGTTCTATGTAATTTGTTTATAATTGTATGATCATGGATCCCGAAGATAAATACAAAAATCGATGATCCGTTTATCGTCTATTCTGCGGCTAATCTAGGAAAAGAGTTAGGTTGCTTGAACAACAAGTTTGTTCAAGCGACTACTCAAATCGAATAGCACGATGATGAATCAGTTGCTTTGGTAATCTGTCTCTGTCCGGATTAGTTTTATTTAATGAAATTTTAATCCGGGGACGTAAGATAGGATTGCCATGCACAAGCGATTAAAGCGAAGGAATAACCAACCTTCAATTGGTATCAGAGCCACGATTTTCAGTTTTGTGTGTTTTGGATTCGATTACTTTCATGCATTTATCATATATTGCTTATGTCGGATAATAGTAGGATGTGCGTAGGCTAACTTTTTATTTGCAGGCATAAGATCCAACTATTATGGCTATGTGGATGTATTTGATTGTGTGTGTATGATTGTAATTATTTATTTGAATCCTCGGGGCTAACGAGGCTAGTATTTAATTTTTGTAATTAAGTACGACATTGTTTAGCCATTCTTTTATTTTAGTTTACTTTCGATCTATACTTCATGTACACTCCTTTATGGAGTATAGGATCGATGGATGTAAATTAAAATAATTTTTCTCGGCTCGGATCTCTGGATGGCTTGCACATGGTGTATGGAGGAGCGGACGAGGTGGCAACATGACTGGAGGCATATTGGAAAACAAAAGCTACAATAGTTGGAAAATTTGTTTTTCATATTTATTGATTTTGATTTGTATGCTTGTTGTGGTTGCATAGTTAAAATTCCTCAATTTTAAATTACTAAGTGGGAGAGGGATATTTTTTAAATTCCCGGGCCTCCATTACAATTTGACATGTGATACAAACAAACTTACGCGTTGGCTCTGAGGGTCTTCCTCCACATCGGATGAGTTTGTTTTGCGAATCACTAGGTCAAATATGATTATAGGAAATTATTTAGGAGTGTGTGTACTTCCCCACCGGAAGGCACATAATCTGAGGTAATTGCCTTAGTATCGGGTAATGGTGAACACTTAGATGCAAATAAAAGTATCCTCCCCATCGGAGTCACTGCTTTTATTTGTAGGGCCGAAGAGGAACCAACTATTAATTTTATTTGTCAAAAAGTAAGGTTGACAGGATAATAAAATTAATGGGTAAAACATCCTCTTACAAATGTAGAATTCGTATACGACCACACTATCGTTGCATACAATATTCTCGGTGTTTTGAGGTGTTTGTTGATTTTAAAATTTTATTATTTGAGGAATCAATAAATTTTTGAAATCTAATTTTTTGATTTATGTGATTCTTAGGTTTTGTCAAAATGGCTTTCAACCCACTTGCTGTGATTCTGAAAGAAAACAAACTTACTGGACCTAACTATGTCGATTGGAAAAGGAATCTGAACATAGTCTTGACTGCTGAGGAGTACAAATATGTACTCTTCGAAGAGTATCCTTCTAAGCCTATAGATGATTCTGGAGAAAAGGAGAAAGAGAGTTATAAGAAGTGGGTAAAGGCTGATGAGATGGCGCGGTGTTACATTTTGGCTTCTATGTCAAATGTATTGCAACATCAGCATCAGGCCATGGCCACTGCTTATGACATGATGCTCAATCTCAAGGAACTTTTTGGACATTAGAATCGGGCTGCTAGGCAGGAAGCCATGAGGAACTTGATGACGACCACCATGGTTGAGGGAACACCCGTGAGGGATCATGTTCTCAAGATGATGACTCATTTGAATGAGCTGGAAGTCCTTGGAGCTGAGATCGATGGGGAAACCCAGGTTGATATCATTCTCAAATCTCTACCTAGGAGTTTTGAGCAGTTTTGCCTGAACTATAACATGAATAAGAGGTTGTATTCGTTGGCAGAGCTTCTAACAGAACTCCAAGCGACAGAGGGGCTTTTCTGTCAGAGTACTTAGGTCCTGGTTGCTCAGAAGATTTTTACTTCTAAGCCGAAAGCCAAGAAGAAGAAGAAACAAGGTGTAGCAAAGGTGGCGGGAGGATCTCAGGGAGGAGTGAAGAAGCCAAAAGGCAAGTGCTTCACGTGCAAGCAAACTGGACATTGGAAGACGGCCTGCCCCAACCGGAAATAGAACAAAGGTATATCTTTTAGTTTAGTCGTTGAAACATGTTTAACGGTGTTATCTATCGGTACCTGGTGTGTAGATACGAGAGCCACTGATCATGTCTACAATTCTTTGCAAGGGTTCCAGGAAACCAGACGACTAGCTGAGGGGGAGATTACCATCTACATGGGCAATGCTACGAAGGTCACGCCCCGAGAGTATATCGAGCCGAAAATAATCGGACAACATCTCCCCTGTACGTGATACAATTCCCTGATATACATAAAACCTTTTGGCCACAATCACATAACATATATATGGACAATACTAAACAATACATCCACAACAACACAAAGGTGCGCACCGATGCGACTCTAACATACTAAACAAAAACAACATACAAACCAAAAGCCAAATACAACACTGATTATACATGGCTATAATACAAAAACAACAGCGGAAACAAATACGTGGAAAACCCCAACTATTCGGTGTGAGATGGGATCAGCTGGCGGTGCTCCGAACGTCCAAGGAAATCTTTTACCTGTTACCTGAGCGACAGGAAACCCAGGGTCCGGGGTGGTGAGTATAAACTCAGGGATAATATATAGAAAGTGCATGAACAACATATAGGATATAGAGATCTACAAGTATACATGTGAAGATCTACAGGTATACAGAATATGTCAAATAGACATACAATCCTATCCAAATCTAATAACAAGTAACCACAGTATAGTCATATTCAATGCATATACTAAACTGATCAACTAAACATGAAGTAATGTACCAACATACCTGATGGTCTGCACCACCATAAGCTATATCATCCTAAACAGGTATATAATAACATAACCCATATGATGTACAAGGTCAATCTCATACCTGACCAACACTCAGACATATGAACAGTATATAATCACATGTAATAACAACCCGGTCCATACCACACTATGACATGACGCTAATCAAATGCATACAATAGTCTAGACCAACACATATATCATGCTCAACACACAGCAGTATATAATATGCAAATGACATGTATCATGATGTACAAACATATGCAGCAATCATAGCTCAATCAAATGCAGCATCTCACATGCATATATAAAACATATATCGAATACATGCATACATATATATCAGCAATGCACATGCATGCCCATGTCTGTGGACCCATCCAACCACGACCCCAGAATGACGTGGGTGGCACGACATGACAACTATCCCGACTCTAACCGCCACCACTCTCGAGTGACCGAGTTGGGTAGTATGAAACAGTAGCTAGCCGTCATAGAGCTATATGCTACTCACACGGGGGTCCCTGTTGCTAGCCGCTCCATCCCTACCCATGAGTAGACAAGCACCGCACCCAGGACAACTGCACATCACACGACCACCGTCTATAGTGGGTGAGTGCGCTAACTACCACTCCGCACAGTGGCTAAATGCGCATCTCCATCTACCACCATTCATAGTGGCCGAGAACGGCATGCACAACAATGCTCTGCACTCAACCTTGCTACCACTACCCCGAGTGGGCGGGGAGGCAGGATGACTAGCGATCCTCTCAAACACAAGGGAGACCTAATCGCCAGCATGCATGCAATGTAATGATGCATAGCTCCATACATGTATCCTCGCAACACTCTCTATCCCACGGGGAGTCCTGGTCAACCAAAATTCAACTATGCAAGGACTACTAATCCACAAGACTCTCTCTCTATATCATACAGAGAGTCATACACATCTGACAGTCAACCACACTAAGACCTCCAATCCATAACGAGATACCATCGACAGTTCATATAACCATACACAGGCACACGATCCATAATGGATATATCATCACGCTAGGACCTCTAGTCCTTAGCCACATACTGACGACCACACACTTATCTATGCACAGACAACTAGATCCACCATAGATACACCACTGATATGTGTATGTTATAACAATCGACTCCATAATCCAATCCATTTCCTAACCCTAGTGATGTAACACGGTAACCCAATCTGAGGTCACAAAGATAACCCCAACCACATGTACTTAACTGAACCTCTATCAGTTAACACACAATAGGGTTTGTAATTCATATCCGTGATAAAAGAATGATAAACTAACAGCAATATCTCAAAGGTCAAGGCTAAGTACAAGCACATGATAAAATAAGAGTGGAGTCAAGGTAAAAGAATTCAGTATAAATCCAAAATCATGCACCAGATTCAGATCAAAACTACCTGACCAAGGTAGATATTACCCACCTGATACGAATCCTGTAACAATAGTCCTCAAGCTCGGGAACCTGCCTCATATCCCAAACTTGCATATAATGGCAAACTACAGTTAAGTTCTAACACCCAATAAATATACAGGTTAACTACTACATTTATATATCCACGTTCTTTCCTCGAATACGAGTTAACTCTTCGGCACACACCTTTTGTAACCCCGATCTACAATCAACCTTGGTCGATTCACCCAACCAAACTCTCCCAAACAACACAAGATCAATTAACAGGAATAGAATCAAACAACACCCTTATATTTCTTCATCCACTCACTGGAACACCACAACACAGCAACCACACTGCAATTATCAACTCCAAGATCAACTGAAACCATCAACAACACTTAGATCAACCTGCATACTCACAAATCTAACCTCACCATAACTCCACAACTCACTTCAATTGCATCACCAACACATTCCTCAAATCTCTGCCCCAAACCACACAAATCTGAGCTCTCAACCTCACAATCTATCAACACAGCATAACCAACAGGGCAGTCGACCAATGCTTCCACTCTCAGTGCACTCAAATGGATGAAATTCTGTCCACGACGAGGATGAGCTGAACATAAGGGAAGCGACAACAGATCGGCTCACCATTAAGCAATGTAAGGAGGAAATGTCAGATGCAAGCTCGAAAACTCCAAAGACACGATCGCAGGCTAGCAGTAGAGCTGACTGGAGCAAATGACTGATGAAGATGGGGGAAGCGACGACGATCGCATGCACAACCACTACCATGGCTGAAGGAGTTCGCGATGCTCGATCGGAGCAGGTGATCGGAATGGTAGACGAAGGAGTTAATCGACCATGGAATCGTCACTCACAGTGAGAGTTGGCCCCTCCTTGACCTCAACGATGATCACCCCTAAGAAATGGCTGGCGACCGATAAGATGCTCCGACGAAGCCTACTCGGCGTCCCTCCCTACAGTTGGATCTCCCTTCGGAAAGAATCGCCGGCAGCAGCTGTGGTTCGGAAGAAACAAGAAGCGAGGAAGAAGCAGGAATCACGAGATAATCGCGATGAAAAAGAGAAAATGCGCTGAGGAGGAGTTCGGGTCGGGTTCGGGTCTTTTAAAGTCCAGTGGAATGAGTTCAGCCAACTCAAGTCTAACCTAGGTTTAGTCCGAGTTAACTCAAGCCGACCTAACCACCCATTCAAGCTTACATCTTCCTCGTATGGACACCTTTTGAATCCGAAAAAATTTCTGTGAATTCCCGAGAAATTATATAAGACAATTTCTCAACTAACAAGGTTTTTTTTTCGTATCTTACATGGCGACTATTGCAGTGGGAGATGTTCATTTATCTTTTGATAGGAATAAAACTTTGGTTCTGAGAAATTGCCTTTATGTACCTTCATTTAGAAAGAATTTAATTTCAGTTTCTAAATGGTTTTTGGATGGATATTCTATTTCTTTTAATGACAGAGTTGTTATAAAAAGGAATAGGGAGATTATCTGTTCTGGTGCGTTGGTAGGAAATTTATATACACTTGAACCAAAAACTTCCACGATGCAAATAGAAATAAATAACTCATCTTCTAAATCTAATAAGAGAAAAGAACCTTCAAAAATAAACCAAACATATCTCTGGCATCTAAGGTTAGGTCATATTAACCTGAGTAGAATTTAAAGGTTGATAGCTGATGGACCTTTGGGCTCATTGATGCGCACATATGCGTCCTCAAATCTCACGACGGATACCGTCGTGGACTCAAAGTGCATGCTCGCGCTCAACGCTTGCAAGTGCATGGATGTCATCAAGTAATAAAGAATATCGATCCCACAAGGACTGGGATTCGAGTACCAATACACTAAGTGGTTGCGATTGTTCGGACGTGATCTCTGAGAGAGAGTCAGTTGGTGAGGACTATCGGTAGACACTACTCTGTGCGATGTCACACGGAGGAGGAAAAGAGTGTGTCGGGGTCTTAAAAGGCGATCCTAGGATTTTGGTTTCACTTGTGTACCACAGAACAATGTTGTCAATTGGTGTCGTCTAGATGTCTACCTATAGTTTTTGGGGAAGGGACATCATACACTCTCCCGCAGAGCCGCCGCATTCACCGGGAGCTATCCTCGCCCAAAAAGACAGGATTGAGGGTACGAGGATGCCAAATCAATCCTTGCAGTGGACCGTTTCCGATTCCACCGCTCTCTTCTCCCCGTAGTTACGGGAGGTCAGGTTTACCCCCAGGTTCCTTGATCAAACCTCCTAAATCTAGATTGCGAGGGTTGTCACCACCTCATATCGCCTAAGCACAGCGGAAAGAAAGCCAAATATACATAGATATAATAAAGAGCAACTACCAATTGTCAAATTAAACTTTTGGCCAGAATTTAATATGAACCAACATTGTCTATGTACACAAGCTACTCCTTAATCCTAGAATCAAAAGTACTACTCCATAAATACGAAGGAAGAATCACAAAACATGTTTAAGTGAGAATACAATAGAGATAAAGCATAGAAATAGAGATATACAATGCTTCGTGATCTTCTCTCCGGCGTTGTATTGCAAGTTGTGGACCTCTGACGGCGTTCCTCCTCTCCACTGTGAGTTACCGAAGTTTTTTAGGGCTTCGATGTGCCGTCCTAGCCATCGTGCCTCCCCCCTAGGGTTTGAGCAGAGCCATCCTTATATAGACATCACCTCGGACCACTCAAAATCTGGAGAAATCCCTAGTCGTGCAAATCCATCGAGCTGCCACACGACCGTGTGTTTCCACACGGCCAGGCCGTGTGTGGCCCTGGGGTGTTGTTCTTTGCCCATCGGACATGACCGTGTGAATCCACACGCCCTAGTCGTGTCCCGCTCTGCGTCTAGCTACGAAAGTCCTTCTTTTGCTTCAAAAATGCATCTTTATCACCAGAAAAGCTAACCTGCACACAAAAGCACAATGATCAGACATTCGAACTAGAAAATAGGCAATGCGTACAAGAATAGAGTAACATATGCATGAAACTAACGCAAAATGTAACAAGAGGTGAGCGAAAACTACTCCTAAAACCCTATATATTTTGCTCACATCACTTCCCCCAAACTTAAATCTTTGCTTGTCCTCAAGCAAACCTCAGTGGCATAAAATTTTTAAAAAGATATTGTTCCATAATTAGCATGCTAACTAAATTTTTTAGGTGGTATTTGCGATCAAAGAAAACCAAATATGTTCTAAAAATTTACTAAGTTAGCTCCTCGTGCTCGTGCTAGGTGAATCATTCTTAGGAGATGCCTATTCCATGGTAAGTTAAGTCATCACCCCATAGCTTTCCTAAGGTTTCCGGCTCTTAGGCACTTACCTGCCCAAAGCGAGGGTCGTTCCCTAGATCTAGCATAAAGTCTCAAAGGCATGCTCGGTATTGAGAGAAATTTGGAGGTGTTTCCCCAGTAACTTAACTCGGTCTCAAAGGAGCACCTAGTCATTTCCATCCACGACAACTATTTTTCTTATCCCTCTCAATCTCTTTTTTTTTTCAACTCACAGGGATTTGATTTTTTCGAATGGGCTTACACAATCCGAGCATCTCCAGTAACTAAAATGCTAAACCTAGAGTCACCTATGGATTCCAAAGTACTAGACTATTGAAGTGAATCATAACTAGGTATGTACTAGATTCTCCCTTTTAGAATGTTCAACATGTGTGAGTGCAAAAACAAAGCTAATCAGTGCAAGTCTAGAACATTCAATAGAGCACATAGAATAAAATACCACAAGATAAATGGAGTTAAGCTACCTATAGGAACAACTCATGCAAGCAACTTTCAAAAATACTACTGAGGTAACTTTACAGACGCCAAAAATTAAGTACTGAAAGGAACTAAACAACTTATGCATGCATGAACAAATAAAAATACCAAAAAAGAAACTACTACTAGGAAAAGAAAACAAAATATATTTTGGGGTCTCCCCCCAGACTTAAACAAAAATATACCCCTAATATGGTGGACGAGGTGGAAAGTCTGGGAGCCTGGGCATCTCTAGATCCTGGGAGAACCTGTTGTTGAGCCGCTGATGCCACATATACATGTGGTCGATCTGAGAGTTGGTGGATGCAGCGACTGCTCGGTGCTCCTCCTCCCTAGCCCACTGTGTCTGCTGGGCGTGCATATGCTGTCACATCTCCCTGCGATAAGCTGCCTCATCTTGGTGACGAGCAGCCTCCTCTTGGAAGTATATGTGGGCCTCATCGTAGAACTCCTCCGCCCACTGGAAATGCTCCCAGAATCCCTGGAACTCCGCCTACTGGTAGGCGCTCTGCTCCTTCTATCGCTGCCTCTGTGTCTGCTGCTCAGTGTAAATGTCGTCGAGGCGCGATCGGAACTCTGAGAAATCATATGTCGATGTACCTGCATCCTGCTCAAAAGTAGAAAAAGATGGTGGCGCAGGTGTAGGATCATGTCGGCGTGGACTAGGTGGGCTCCTATGCATGTGTGGATTGGAGGGAGAGTGGTACAAAGGTGGAGAGATGGGCACTGATGTGGATGGTCCCTCATGAGGAGGGGACTCCACTATTAGGTCTAAGCGCCAATTGGCGCATATAGCGATAGTGGTACGATCCGGGTCGGGGAGCCTAAGGGTCGTAAGATTTTTCCTTACATAGCATAAGGAGTCTCCTTCTCTTATAATCATTTTCATGGCCACGAATACTCCTAGGTCGATCCTAGGGCTCCCCTCTATACTCTCCAATGTTGTGTAGTCGTACCCCATCCTATAAAAAATGTGGGTAAGTAGGCCTCCCACATTGATCTCTCCGCGTGCCACTTTGCCCATCTTCACTAAGTGTCTGATGAAGTGGGACCCTACATCGATGCTACTCCTTTCTTGTAGCATGTCCCATAGGCAAAGTAGCTCACTGGCTTTCACTACACTGTCACTCTCCCCACGACCAAATATCGTACTGGCCATGACGCGGTGAAGGTATCAAAATATGGGGTTTTGGAGGCGCGATGCTTTGGCCCTAGAAGGGTCATAAGCATGCTCCCCCGTCAACTCGGTCCAACATTCCCGAGAGTTGAACCCAATAGGGGTTCTTCTCTCTCCCCCACTTGGTAAGCCAAAGCATGAGTTCCATTGGTGAAGGGTCCACTCATGCTCAATATTAAAAAGTCTAAAAGTTATCCTACCCTCCTCTCTCTCTCTACCCGTTAAAACTTTTGCCTCTAAAGAACTCAAAAATTCCAAAACTATCCTAGGTTAGGTTAGGTGCCTTATTCCCATAATCTCATCCCACCCCATTTTTGCAAATAGGGTTTGCATATCACCTAACAACCCTAAAGATGCTAGCAAATCCTCATCTAAGAACCTAGTAGCAATAAGTTTATGAGTAGAGAGCATATTGAACCTATCTCTATGTTCATTATTGCGAAAAAGTAGAGGGGGTAGGGCGTTACCCTCTTCCAGAGCTTGAGGAGCGTCGACTCTTCTTGTTCGTCGCTCCGAGGCACCGGATCGGGATGCTACGATCTTGGTCCTCCTCATCCTTGCTCCTTTTGGCTTCTTAAGAGGTTAAAAATGCTTCTAGAGGAAGGGGAAAGCAAAATCACACCACTAGGGCAAGAACTTTTGAAGCACACGACGCAAATGAGGTGAAAACACACGGCTCACCCCTTTTAATCTCGCATGCCACGGTCGTGTGAAAACACACGGGCAGGCCGTGTGTGCCTCTGGTCAAGCGGGCACGGTCATGGGAAAACATACGGCCAGGCCGTGTGCCCCCATTTTTCGTCCCTTTTATGCACTATAGCCTGAATTTGTTCATATACTTCACCGTGTAGACTAATATGGGTTTCATTTTTTTGCCTAGCAAAATTCTTTTCTACTCCTAACTCTAAATGTGATGGAAATTAAAACTAAAATCAAACACATGTATGCAATGCAATAGAAAAAGGGAAATCTACAACTAAACTTGGGTTGCCTCCCAAGAAGCGCTTTGTTTAAGGTCGTTTAGCTCGACCGCACTCTTCTATCAACTCGGCTATGGTGGTTTAGTGAACCTCCATTCATCCATCTCGGGATCTGCATCTGTGAAGCCGTCAAAGTAGGAAGCTCCGGCTTCAATATGCTAATTGTGAAGCCGTCAAAGTAGGAAGCTCTGTGCTCTGAAAGACTGAAAAGGATGATCTCCCTATCTACCTCCAGGGAGATCTGGTGTGCCTTCACATCTATGCATGCCCCTGCGGTTACTAGAAAAGGCCTTCCCAGAATGATAGGATTCTGGGGATTCGATCTTGTGTCCAGTATGATGAAGTCTGTGGGTATCATGAAATCCTCAATCATCACAGGAACGTGTGGTAGCAGGCCAACAGGCTCCTTCACTGAATCATCCCCCATACGAATACCAAGATTCGCTGGTTGGAGCCCGCTTAGTCTCATCTTCAAAAAATATGTGTAGGACATCACACTGACCGATCACCCCAAGTCGCATAGCGCTTCATCGAAGCTCTCCCCATAAATCGAGCAGGGAATAACGAATTCACCAGGGTCCTCAAGCTGTATTGGGATTTTCTCTTCAAACTCAGCTTGGTCAGGTAGGGTGGAAATCATGGATGCACACCCCTTGGCGAATTAGCTACTTTGCCCTACTCCTTCCTCCTTTCCTTGGCTCGTCGGAGAGTTCTTCACAGGTTGTGACACGGATTGGGCTATTTGGGCCACTTGTGTCTCCAACATCTTGGTATGACTTGCAAGGTCGTCAACGGTGGCCTTCAAGTCTCTCAGTGCTTCTTCAAACTTTTGATGTTGGAGACGGAATTCCTCATTGGTCTTAGATTGGGTAGCAATGAAGTCCTCCATCATATGTTCCAGTCTGGACTTCTGTGGTCGCTGCCCATTGCCCTGCTGTTGCCCGTACCCTCCGGATGGTTGGGAGTTTTCTGAGTTATTTTTGTAGGAGAAATTTGGGTGACTCCTCCATCTGGGATTGTAGGTATTAAAGTACGGGTTGTGGGGCCTTTGATCGTAGTCCCCAATCGTGTCACACTGCTCAATCTGCTCGTCCGAAGTTCCTTGCCCTCCATAGGGATCCTCACGATACGCTGCCGCTCCTTCTCCAAAATCAATGGCCATGCACATAGATGAAGGGTTCAAAGATTCAAATCGTCTACTGAGCGCGTCCATCCTTGTCGAAAGGTGGTCCATGGAGTTGACAGTGTATCGTCCTACCGCAGGCGTGGGTTGACCACGTTCGGAGGCCCATTGATGGTGGTTTTGGGCCACCTCTTCGATAAGCTCCTCTGCCTCCTCTATGGTCTTATTCATTAGAGCTCCTCCTGCGGCAAAATCTACAGACATCTTCGTGGCGTAAGCGATCCCATTATAGAAAATGTGGATCACCAGCCACCTCTCCAGTCCGTGGTGTGGGCATTGGTAAAGTAGCCCCTTGTAGCGATCCCATGCTTCGAATAAGGACTCCCCCTCCTTCTGGCGAAAGCTCGTGATAAGATGGCGCATGTGAGCAGTCTTGGTGGGAAGTATTTATTCAGGAACTGCTGCTCACACTGCTCTCATGTGGTGATGCTGCCAAAAGGTAAGGAGTGAAGCCATGCCTTAGCCTTATCCTGCAGTGAAAATGGGAACAGGCTCAGGCAGATCGCGTCAGAAGGGACTCCGTTCAATTTCATAGTTGAGCAAATTTCTAGAAAAGCCTCAAGATGCCAGTTCGGGTCTTCAGTTGTAGCTCCCCCGAATTGGCTCTGCTGGACCATATGTATAAGTGTCGGCTTCAGCTCAAAGTTATTTGCCGAAATTGATGGTCCAGCTATGCTCGGCCTGAATCCTCTAGCGCTAGGAGTTACGTAGTCCTGCAGAGGTCGGCTGCCTATGTTCACCTCGGATGCAGCTTGATCTTCCATCTTTCGTTGTACTGCTCTCTGACAGTGAAAGGTTCGCTCAATCTCTAAATCGATCAGAATTAGACCTTCTGACCCTAGTCTTCTAAGCATACGACGAACCAACACACAAAAGTAAGAGTGCTAACCTAATGCTAAAAGCAGAAAATAAATAAATCTAGCAAATAAAAACCTAAGATGTAATAAGTAAACAGGAAACTACTACTGAAGAATAAAAACAAAATCTAAATATGGAAAATAAAACTAAAGAAAATAAAGCAAGAAAATAATCTAATCCTAAGTCCGATCCAATCTACCACCGTTCAATTTGATATCGAATCGACAGTCCCCGGCAACGGTGCCAAAAACTTGATGTGCACGTACGCGTCCTCAAATCTCGCGACGGATACCATCATGGACTCAAAGTACGTGCTCGCGCTCAATGCTCGCAAGTGCACAGATGTCATCAAGTAATAAAGATTATCGATCCCACAGGGACTGAGATTCGAGTGCCAATACACTAAGTGGTTGTGATTGTTCGGACGTGATCTCTGAGAGAGAGTCAGTTGGTGAGGACTATCAGTGGACACTACTCTGTGCGGTGTCACATAGAGGAGGAAAAGAGTGTGCTGGGGTCTTAAAAGGTGATCCTAGGATTTCGGTTTCACTTGTGTACCACAGAACAATGTTGTCAATTGGCGTCGTCTAGATGTCTACCTATGGTTTTTGGGGAAGGAACATCATACACTCTCCCGCAGAGCCACCGCATTCATCGGGAGCTATCCTCACCCAAAAGGACGGGATAGAGGGTACGAGGATGCCAAATCAATCCTTGCGGTGGACCGTTTCCGATTCCACCGCTCTCTTCTCCCCGTAGTTATGGGAGGTCAGGTTTACCCCTAGGTTCCTTGATCAAACCTCCTAAATCTAGATTGCGAGGGTTGTCACCACCTCATATCGCCTAAGCACAGTGGAAAGAAAGCCAAATATATGTAGATATAATAAAGAGCAACTACCAATTGTCAAATTAAACTTTTGGCCAGAATTTAATATGAACCAACATTGTCTATGTACACAAGCTACTCGCTAATCCTAGAATCAAAAGTACTACTCCATAAATATGAAGGAAGAATCACAAAACATGTTTAAGTGCGAATACAATAGAGATAAAGCACATAAATAGAGATATACAATGCTTCGTGATCTTCTCTCCGGCGTTGTATTGCAAGTTGTGGACCTCTGGCGGCGTTCCTCCTCTCCACTGCGAGTTACCAAAGCTTTTTAGGGCTTCAACGTGCCATCCTAGCCGTCGTGCCTCCCCCCTAGGGTTTGAGCGGAGCCATCCTTATATAGACATCGTCTCGGACCACTGCAAAATCCGGAAAAAGCCCTAGTCACGCAAATCCGTCGGGCTGCCACACGGCCGTGTGTTTCCACACGGCCAGGCCGTGTGTGGCCTTGGAGTGTTGTTCTTCGCCTATCGGACATGGCCGTGTGAATCCACACGCCCTAGCCATGTCCCGCTCTACGTCTAGCTGCGAAAGTCCTTATTTTGCTCTGAAAATGCATCTTTATCACCAGAAAAGCTAACCTGCACACAAAAGTACAATGAGCAGACCTCCGAACCAGAAAATAGGCAATGCGTGCAAGAATAGAGTAACATATGCATGAAACTAATGGAAAATGTAACAAGATGTGAGCGAAAACTACTCCTAAAACCCTATATGTTTTGCTCACATCACTCATTGGTGGTGGAAGATTTCCCAACCTGCAAATCTTGCTTGGAAGGTAAAATGACCAAAAGACCTTTTAAGGCCAAGGGGTATAGAGCCAAAGATATGTTGGAATTGGTTCATTCTGATTTGTGTGGTCCTATGTCTATCAAGGTAAGAGGTGGTTTTGAATATTTTGTCTCTTTTATAAATGATTATTCAAGATATGGATACATTTACTTGATGCGCCGCAAGTATGAATGCTTTGACAGGTTCAAAGAATTCAAGGCTGATGTGGAGAAACATCAAGGTAAAAGTATCAAGACACTACAATCTGATCGTGGTGGTGAGTACCTCTTGGGAGAGTTTAGGAGTTACTTATCAGAGGCTGGGATTCAATCCCAATTGTCTGCACCTAGTACACCCCAGTAGAATGGTGTAGCGGAGCGAAGGAATAGGACTCTTATGGAGATGGTTAGATCGATGATGAGTTATTCTGAGTTACCAGATTCGTTCTGGTGGTATGCTCTGGATACGGCAGTGTATATTCTGAACTTGGTACCATCTAAATCAGTACCTTCAACTCCCATAGAAAGCCTAGTCCCATATATTCGGATATGAGGAGTCCAAAGACATGTGTCAAGAGAGATCTTGTAAGTTGGAACCTCGCATGTATGCGCTTGTTCGTAGGCTATCCTAGAGGAATGAAAGGTGGTTTGTTCTATAGTCCTAGAGATCAGAGGGTGATCGTTAGCATGAATTCTCAATTTTTAGAGGAAGACTATGTGATGAACCACAAGTCCATGAGCAAGATTGTTCTAGAGGAATTAAGAGGGGAAGTCCCTACTTCAGTACCAACGGTACAAGAAGACATACCACAAGTGACTGTACCACGTGTCACAGAGGATACATAGGTGATACCTCATCATAGTGTGAGGGTTGTTAGAAAACTAGATAGATATATGTTCTTGGGAGAATCTTCTGATTTGGTCCCTAGCAAACATGAACCTGATCTCTGGACATATGACAAGGCAATCCAAGATAAAGATGTGGTATCTTGGCAAAGGGCGATGAATTCTGAGATAAATTCTATGGATTCAAATCAGGTTTGGGAGCTAGTAGAACCACCTAATGGTGTAAAAGTCATTGGATGCAAGTGGATCTACAAAAGAAAGAGAGGATCAGAAGGGAAGGTAGAGACCTTCAAAGCAAGGCTTGTTGAGAAAGGGTATACTCAGAAAGAGGGTATCGATTATGAGGAGACTTTTTCGCCGGTAGTCATGCTTAAGTCTATCCAAATTCTCTTGTCTATTGCTTCTCATATGAATTATGAGGTTTGGCAGATGGATGTCAAGATAGCTTTCCTTAATGAAAGTCTTGAAGAAAACATCTATATGGAGCAACCAGCGAGATTCATTGCAAAGGGCAAAGAGCAACTTGTGTGCAAGCTTAATCGGTCCATTTATGGATTAAAGCAAGCTTTGAGATCTTGGAACATCCGCTTTGATGAGGTAATCCAGTCATATGGATTTATTCAAAGTTCAGATGAGTCTTGTATATATAAGAGATGTGATGGAAACGTAGTGGTATTTCTTGTACTATACATAGATGACATTTTACTCATTGGCAACAATGTCAAAGTGTTATCAGATGTAAGGGTATGGTTGTCCAAATAATTTGATTTGAAGAACTTGGGAGAAGTGGGACACATCCTTGGGATCAAGGTTATAAGGGATCGCAAGAAAAGGATATTGTGCTTATCTCAAGCTTCATATATAGACACTATTCTGGCTCGTTTTAGCATGTAGAATTCCAAGAAAGGCTTTCTACCTTTTCGGCATAGAGTATCTTTATCTAAAGAGATGTGTCCTAGAACATCAAAAGAGATAGAGGAGATGAAGGCAGTTCCTTATGCTTCGATAGTAGGAAGGCTCATGTATGCTATGTTATGTACGAGGGCGGATATCTGCTTTGCCATGGGCATGGTTAGTAGATATCAGAGTAATCCAGGACAGGGACATTGGACTGCGGTAAAACATATATTGAAGTACCTGAGAAGGACTAGGGATTATATGCTGGTATACCAGACAGATCAATTACTCCCTGTGGGTTACACAGATTCTAACTTCCAATCAGATAGAGATAATAGTAAGTCTACCTCAGGTTTTGTGTTTACTTTGGGAGGTGGAGCCATTGTTTAGAGGAGTGTCAAGTAGAAATGCGTGGCGGACTCCACCATGGAAACTGAGTATGTGGTAGCCAAAGAAGTTGTATGGCTCAAAAACTTCTTGATGGACTTGGATGTGATTCCTAGTTTGCCCAAAACTATCACAATTTATTGTGATAACAGTGGTGCAGTTGCAAACTCGAAGGAACCACGAGCCCATAAGGCAAGTAAACACATATAGCGTAAGTACCACCTGATACGAGAGATCGTAAAGCGAGGAGAAGTTGTTATCGCCAAGATTGCATCAGAGGATAACCTGACAGATCCTTTCACTAAGGCCCTTCCAGCGATTGATTTTGATAGGCATGTGGAGGGAATGGGAATCAGATGTATGACAGTTTGATGGCAGCATAGTCTTTTAGTATAAGTAGGAGATTGTTAGGATGTATACTGAAAGCCTAGCCTTTGTATGAACATCTTCATTTTAGAATAAGAATCACATGATCATTGTTTGCATTTTATATTTATGCATATTATCTGATACCTTATATTGTAGAAAACATGGTGTGTGGAGTCACACAGAAGATCATGTTATCAGTTCCTTGTAGAGTATAAGTAAAGGCTCACAACCAAGATGGTTTTGGACAAACCATTGGCATGGTTGTAGTGTAATTTGGTATTGGTTTATCTTGACCATAGAATTACACTAGTACACTTTGTGTGTATTGAGAAGGACCGATTTAGAGGTGATTCAATTTATACTGACTATATAATTGAATCAGACCTCAGATATTATGGTGTATATGCTCTTAATCCCGATATAATAATGGGCATATGTACTTAGTATTTATTTCTTTGATTTACCAATGGGAGAGATTTATGTATTAAATTGATAGGCCTGGTAAGTTGGGAAATAATATTATTTACATGGTGTGTCGTTGATTATAGGAGGAAACCGTATCCTATATACTAGGATGATGATGTCCCCTTGAGGAGCTCATAAAGTTCCTCATGTAAATCCTGCAGGTGGACTTGGTCTGACATGATGATAAGGGTGAGTGGTACTACTCATGGAGTTAGATATTAATTAATTAAATTATTAGTAATTTAATTAATTAATGGGCATTCGATATCTTAAACACGGAAAGATATTTTGTACAAATAATATATGGAGATCATATTTAATTATGGGGGTTGATGAGGTAGATCAATGATAATCCTCTAGTGGAATGGATCATCATTAATGGATCGGGTTTGTGTGGTTCGGATCCATTGGGTGGCCAAGATCCAACTCCTCCTCATGGTCCCTATTGTAGCCTCTTATAAATACCTCATGAAGCCTTGATCTATATAAGGAGTGGGAGAGGCTTGGGCGCATAACACAAGATAGAGATAGGGTTTGCTTTCAAGTTGGTGGTCGGCTAGGAATAGAAGAGGTGCTAGGGTTTGTCTCTTTGGCCGGTGGCACAAGAGGAGCTAGGTCATCTATTTCCTTCCTCCTCCTTTGGCCAGTGCACCTTTTGTTTCTCCTAAGGTCGGCGGTGCCACCCTTTCTCTCTCTCTCTCCTTTGGCCGGTGGA
The DNA here is from genome assembly GCA_025175895.1 of Wurfbainia villosa. Lineage (NCBI taxonomy): Eukaryota > Viridiplantae > Streptophyta > Magnoliopsida > Zingiberales > Zingiberaceae > Wurfbainia > Wurfbainia villosa. The sequence continues at coordinate 6,096,563 of CM045992.1, forward strand.
AACAAGAGATCTCTCTTGGCCGGCACATCCACCCTCTCCTTAGGGTCGGCAGACACCTAGTTGGTGCTTGGTGGTCGACGCAAGCAAGGAGAAGAAGGTTGTTTATTTTTCCCTTGTTTGGAGAGAACAAGGAAGGGAAGATCGTGATCTAGGAGGCTTCGACTCTTGGAAGATCATCGCCCACACGACGTCCAAGAGGAGGAGAGGGCATACAATAGAAGATCAAGAGGTAAACAAGAGGTATAATTCTTGTTTAGTATTTTTCCTTGTTCTATGTAATTTGTTTATAAATTGTATGATCATGGACCCCGAAGATAAACATAAAAATCGGCGATCCGTTCATCGTCTATTCCGTGGCTAATCGAGAAAAAGAGTTAGGTTGCTTAAACAACAAGTTTGTTCAAGCGACTACTCAAATCGAATAGCACGACGATGTATCAGTTGCTTGGGTAATCTGTCTTCGTTCGGATTAGTTTTATTTAATGAAATTTTAATCTGGGGACATGAGATAGGATTGCCATGCACAAGCGACCGAAACGAAGGAATAACCAACCTTCAAAAATACCCAGTGTAACCAACCAGGAAGCAATAATGTGACTTGTCCGCCAACCTCTCTAACATCTGATAAAAAAAAGGCAGGGGGTAGTGGTCTTTCTTGCTGGCCTGATTAAGCTTCTTGTAATCCACACAAACTCTCCAAGAATTCTGAACTCTAGTGGGAATCAACTCATTCTCTGCATTGGCAACCACTGTAATACCAGACTTCTTCGGAACCACCCGAATAGGACTTACCCATTTGCTATCTGAAATAGGATAGATGATGTCAGCCTATAAAAGCCTCGTCACTTTTTTCTTTACCACCTCAAGAATCAGTGGATTAAGCTGTCGCTGTGGTTGTATGACTGGTTTTACATCCTCTTCCAAATGAATCCTATGCATACAGATAGAAGGACTGATACCCGAAATATTCGCAAGTGTCTGCCCAAATGCTTTTCTGTGCTGCCTCAAAAGATCTAATAATCTATACTCTTGATCTGGCTCCAGATCTTGGGCAATAACGTTGCTCGTCCTCATCTAAGTACACATACTTCAAATGCTCAGGAAGAGGTTTCAACTCAAGATTCAATGGTTGCACATATGATGGAAGTGATTCTTGGGGCGTCGCCTCAAGAGCGCAAGTCCCTACACATTCCATATCCCTATCCACATAAAAAGGCCTACAGATAGGTCCTAATAATAAATCATCATCAACATCAGAATCAACAAAATCATGACAAAATATAGAAGGTGCAGAGATATCCAAATAAAAAACAAAATCAGAAATAAAGTCCATGCAGTCCTGCTCGTCAACTATATCTACGCTAAGAATAGAATGATCCTCCATCGGGTGCTTCATAGCATCTAGAATACTGAACCGAGCTACAGTATCTCCTACCTCCATCGAAAGAGTACCTACATACACATCAATCTTGGTCTTGACAATCTTGAGGAAAGGTCTGCCCAAGATAAGTGGAGCTCTGTTATGCTATGTATCACCCTCCATATCAAGAATATAAAAATCTGCAGGAAATATAAGCTCTCTCACCTTAACCAACACATCCTCTATCACCTCAGCTAGGTGGGTCTGACTGCGGTTGGCTAGCTGAATCACTACACCTGTAGGTTGCAAGGGTCCAATACCAAGTGAACAAAAAACTGACCTTGGCATCACATTAATTGAAGCTCCCAAATCTAACATCGCATCCTCAAATACATAGCTCCCAATAACACAAGGTACAGTGAAAACACCTGGATCCTCTCACTTCTGGGGCAAAGGTTGAATAAGTGCTGACACATTCTTTCCTACACTGATCAACTCATTACCTTTCAGCTTCTTCTTGTGAACACACAAATCTTTAAGAAACTTGGCATACTTGGGAATCTGCTTGATCATTGTCAACAAAGGTACATTGACTTCTACCTTGCTGAACAAATCTACTAGCTCCTGGAATTCCCTAGTCATTTCTTCAACAACCCTCTTCCTAGGCTGCACTGGCCTCTAAGGGAAGGGTAATGGAGTTGGCGACTCTGATCATCGCGGCTGTGGATCTTGCTCTGGTCGTCTCTGCTCTGCACTACTAGAAGCAGCAATTGGATCAAGAACTGGTGCTACATGGTCCAAAATAACTCTACCACTTCGCAATATAATTGCATTGTTGTTTCCCTCGGCATTTGGAACGGTCTGAGATGGTAGCTGACTAGATTCCTGAGACTGTAGCTGATTAAGGTTAGATGCAAGTTGGCTAATTTATCTGTCTATCCTCTGAATGGATGCATCTATCTTTTGTTGATACCGCTGCTGCTGTACCAAAAATTGCTGCATAAGATCCTCCAACTTTAAATTTAAACTCGAACTCGAAGACTCTGCTCTGACCAACTAGATAGGTGGTCTGATCTGAACTAGGTTACTTTGAATGACTGGGGGACTCTGAAATGTTAGCCCTGGCTGAAATGGCTATTAATATAATGCATTCCCATACCTCATATTCGGGTGATCTCTTTGTTAGTTATATATGAGAGGTGTCCTAAGGCAATTACCTTATGGTTGTACCATTTATTTGATAAATGAATATTCACTACTTGAGAATACATGTTTTTATGTATTTGATTGAATCTTAAACTCATTTATTGAATGTCCACAATACGATTCACAGTGTGAGAGAATTTGTGATTGGATCACAACTAGTGAGTATCTCTACATGTGTAATTGTGATGTATTGGAATTATCCCTAGTCGATGAATTAATGTATTCAGACATCATCAATTCCATTGAGACTGACATGAGTTATACTCTTTGGTTGATCCAAGCAGTTGTTTCTCACTGACTGGAGACATTGAGATGTCGGGAGTTAACCATGGATGCTAGTTATGATAACTAGATCATTGGAATGACCAGCTGTAAGACTTCATATGGATTTCTGCATAGATAGATATGCCAATAAAGTTCTTACTGCAGCTTAAGTGTGATGTTCCTTCGACTTGCGGCATTCAAGTCATCTTGGTCATGAAGACTTATGTTTTGACATCTTAAGCAAGCATCTCCGAGGAGATGTGGACTCGGGATGATTGGGTATAAGTTGAAGTGGCTGAAGGTGTTTGAATAGCCTTTAGAAGATTCACCACTCCTTGCGAGGAGATGTATACCCTATGGCCTCTTGTCGGATTGTTAGTAAAGTCTTTGGCCAAAGCATTACATGTTTAGAGTATGATACTCTTGGATACATGTGCAGTAACTAGAATCCGCAGGACGAGGAAGTAATACTTGGACTAGGTGTCACGTAGTCATCCTAGTGGGGACTGACACAATAGATCATGTCCTGAACCAAGTGGGTATAAGATGAGTGAAGGGAATGGGACACATTTCACTATAGTTGCTGAAAGATTTTAGAAGTTGTTCTAGGATCAACCGTTGATTTTTTGATTAATTGAGGATCATGATGTACTACTAGGTGCCACTCATGATCATTCTATAATTAATGGTTAATTATAGACGACCAACATAAATCGAGAACCTATTTGGTCACACACACTACTAGTGTTATCCGAAGAATTTAAAATGAGCTTGAGAATGGGATTCTCAGATCGAGAGAGACATGGTTTGGTTGGACCAAATAAGGAGCGAGTGTGAAATTGTTTCAGTCGCATCGGAAGCATGGATGGGCCAAGTCATTTGAAGACATGATGGATGAACCAAATTAGTTTGGTTCTAATCCAGTGGTGGAAAATAAACAAAAGGGGTTTGGTTTGTTTTAAACGAATGAACCAAAATTGGTTTGGTTTATTTTAACTTAAAATAGATCAACGTGGTTTGGTTTATTTTAACTTAAGTTAATGGAGCGGGTTAACGGGTTTTGGTTGTGAACCAATAACCCTTGAGAAAAGGTCTCTTAATAGTTAAGAAACACATTCTCTATAAATAACAGGGTTGAGAAATATTTCATGGACGAATTAGGTTTTGTGAAACCCTAGCTGTTTTTCTCTTCTCCTCTCCCTCTCTTGTGCGTCGGCTCCTTGGTTGTTGTCGCCCAAGCGTTGGCTACCCCCACTCCAGCCGCCTGCCAACCACCACCGTCGGCCAGCAGCCCCAATCACTGGCCAGCAGCACCACCGTCGGCCAGCAACACCACCGCTGGCCACCTTGCTGCAGTCGGCCAAATTGTTTGGTCGACACTTCCAAGGGAACAAGTTAGCAGAATTTGTTCCATGATTGTCTCTCAGATCACATCGTCTTCAACGCGAGACTAGTATCTCTCGTGAAGACAGGGCTCGTAACTTGAGAAGCTATCTCGATGATACTCGGCGTGGACTCGGATAGAGACGAAACTTACGAGGGTCGCTAAGGTTGATGCCCTTTCTGTTGTGTGTTATTCGTCAGGTATACCTAGTGTAATTTCCTTTATTGCAAAATTAAAATGTACGATTATGCCTACACTGTTGTATCCTGCATGTGTGTGATGTTTGTGAATTGTAATAAATAGTTTATTAACAATTTTATTTTCTTCCATTGTGCATGTTTACGAAACATGTTTGAACACACGCCCATGTCGGTGCCCCGGAAACCTAACAGTGGTATCAGAGCCCCACTGTGTTCCGACATAATCATAAAAAAATTTTGTGATGAATGTTTGTCATAATTGTATTTTTGGAAATTTTATACTTTTCGAAAGTTTAGAAAAATTATGGAAATTTGAATTAGTTAAGAAATTCAAATTAGGAATTTCCTAATGTTATTAGGAAATTTATTTCCTAAATTAAATTTGAATTTCCTTAATTGATATTTAAATAAATAAAGTATGTGATTAGATAAGGAAATTTGTTTCCTAATTTAATCAATGAGATTTGATTTGAGAAATCAAATCACAAACATATTTTATTTCCAAAATTAATTATGACAATTTGGAAATTATTAGGACAAGTCATAATTGTATGTCATGTAATTGCATTAGATGCATATCATTATGTCATGCGTGTCGTGATGTGTAGACACATTAGTTGCACATATGTATGTCATGCGTGCCATTTCACGTAGATAATAGTTATTTGCATGAAAAGAGGATGAGACCTCAAAATCCTTACACAATATTAAAGCCTACACCTTCCGTTAATATGGTTAGAACCGGAGTTTCATTTCTTGTTTGGGTTGTTGGACTCTCTTCAAGCCCAGCTCGAACCTGAACATGTTCAAACCATTGAAATAGTTTAATACTAATATGGTAAGAGTCAGAGGTCAATCTTTAGTTTGGGTTGTTGGACTCTCTTCAAGCCTAGCTAAATGATTGAATGCGCTCTAACCATATTAAAACTATTTCTCGATTAATGGGTCGATTTTAACTTGGAGCATCGGCTAGTTGGACTCTCTCAAAGGTCGATGTGAAGGGAGGTGAAGTTGGGTGTTATGCATATGATGCATACTTGTTAATGTGTTAACAACCCAATGTTTGTGCGAACATTCAATTAGTTGATAACACAATGTGATAGTTACATATACGTGATATGTAATTGGTATATTCGATACCTACCATCGTAGCTATGAACGGCTTGTTGGACTCTCTCCAAGGTTGTTCTTATCTATGTTGGATATCAACCCATTCGGAGATGAACCTACGATCTCTCAAATTGATTTTAAGGGTGTTTCGAATTTGAAAATGAATGGGACTTATAAATGTATGTTGATGCATTTTAAATCATCTTTCTCATATATGCTCGATTTGTATGTCTAGGTTAATCACTTGATAATGACGTCTATAAACTTGCGCTCTATTTTGGATTCAAATAAGTTACTGGGTCAAACTTCTTGGACTGGCTTAGAAACCTAAGAATTGTTCTCAAGGTGGAAAAGTTTGCATATGTCCTCGAAGAGCCTCTTCCCACCTGTCCTAATGATGATGTAACTCCGAACCAATTGTTGGCCTATCAGAAACATGCGAATGATTCTGAACTGGCGAGTTGCATCATGCTAGCTGCGATGGTACCCGAACTTCAGAAGCAGCATAAGCATATGGATGCTAATACCATAGTCTTTCATCTTCATGAGTTGTTTGATGAGCAAGCGAGATCCAAAAGGTTTGAAGTCTCCAAGCTCCTCTTCACCTCTAAGATGCAAGAAGGTTCATCTGTAGTGCAATTTATGCTAAAGATGAATAGGTACATTGAGCGATTATCTACACTTGGGTTTGTGATGGATCATGAATTAAGTATTGACTTGATTCTACATTGTTTGCCCAAGAGTTACTCATAGTTTGTGATGAACTACCGGATGAACAAACTTGAATCCACCATTCCTAAACTCCTCAACATGCTGAAGACTGTGGAGCCTTCTGTGAAGCATAAGAAGAAGACAGTGTTGTTAGTTGATTCCTCAAAGAAAGGTTTTAAGAGGAAATCAAAGGAACAACATAAGGGGAAGAAGAAGAATGATAAGAAGGTAGAATCATCTCAAAAGGGCACTTGCCATCATTGTGGCAAGGAGGGCCATTGGCAAAGAAATTGCAAGATTTATCTTGAGTCCATGAAGAAGAAGAAGACATCCGATGCCCCATCCTCTTCGGGTATCTTCGTTATTGATTGTCAATCTATTTCCTTAAACACTTGGATATTGGATACCGGGTGTGGCTCACATATATGTAATGACATATAGGGGCAAAGGAATAGAAGAAGACTCGTCAAGGGAGAATCAAATTTGTGAGTTGGCAATGGAGCAAAGGTTGTTGTAGTCGCCATCGGAACATATTTGTTAAAGCTCCCTACAAGACTTGTCTTAGAACTGAACAATTGCTATTATGTCCTTTCGTTAATAAAGAACATTGTTTCTATTTTCTGCTTAAATAGAAATGGGTACCATTTGACTTTTAGTAACAATTGTTGTTACATAACTTTGAATGACGTTCTTTATGGGACTAGAACTTTATGCAATGGAATATATACGTTAGACATATTCGGTGATATTTTTAATATCAAAGTGAGCAACAAGCATTCTCGAAAAGATAATCATTTAGCCTCCTACATGTGGCATTATCGTCTTGGCCATGTAAGCAAGAAACACATGTCCGAATTACACTGATGTGGGATTCAGGAATTGTTTGAATTTGATTCATTCGATACATGTGAATCATGCTTAAAAGGCAAGATGACTAAGTTACCTTTTACTGAAAAAGGTGAACCAGTGGGAGAGTTGCTTGGTCTAATACATACTGATGTATGCGAACCTATGTCAACTCAAGCTCTAGGAGGCTATAGCTACTTTATTACCTTTATCTATGATCACTCACGATTTGGGCATGTGTTCTTGATGAAACACAAGTCTGAAGCCTTTGAAAGGTTCAAAGAATTCAAAAATGAAGTAGAGAAACAACTTGGCAAAAGTATTAAAATACTTCGATCTGATTGAGGTGGTGAATACTTGAGTCAAGAGTTTCTAGATAATCTAAGGGATAATGGTATATTGTCTCAATAGACTCCGTCGTATACACCAAAGCATAATGGTATATCTGAGAGACGAAAACAAATCTTGTTGGACATGGTTAGGTCGATAATGAATCATGCAAATCTTCCCAAGTCATTTTGGGGCTATGCACTTCAAACAGCTATTTACTTGCTAAACAGAGTCCCGACCAAGGTAGTCTCTACTACTCCATATGAGATATGGAATAGTAAGAAACCTCATTTATCTTACTTGAAGATATGAGGTTGTCCTGCTTATATGAAGCAGACTGTATCAGACAAATTGGATGCCAAGTCTAATAAATATCTATTTATTGGATACCCTAAGGAAACGAGGGGTTACCAATTCTATCATCCTGTGAAATAAAAGGTGTTTGTTTCAAGGCATGCTGTGTTTCTAGAGAAAGAGTTTCTCTTGCAACAAAGCAGTGGGAGTGTCGTTGAACTTGAGGAGGTTCAAGAGACTCCAATAGACATTGATGAGATACCTAGTCAAGCACCTCAACCTATAACTCATAGTGATGAGCAATCGGTTGAACCTATTGTAACACCACATCTTCGTAGATCTGGTAGAACACGCAACATTCTTGAGAGATATTGATTTCTCATAAGTGAATCGAACGACATGTTACTCATTGACGATGAGGAGCCTACCAATTATGAAGAAGTTCTGAAAAGTTTAGAAAGGGACAAATAGCCGGAAGCCATGAAGTCGAAAATGGATTCCATGTATGAAAATTAAGTTTGGAACTTGATGGACCCACCTGAAGGCATTAAGACTATAAGGTGCAAGTGGGTTTTCAAGAAGAAGACTGACAAATGATAATGTGATTACTTATAAGGCTAGATTAGTGGCGAAAGGCTATCGTCAAAAGAAAGGTGTTGATTATGATGAGACATATTCACCAGTAGCTATGCTTAAATCAATTCGTATGCTCCTGGCCATAGCGGCTCATTATGATTATGAGATATGGTAGATGGATGTGAAAATGGCAAGCATCTAGGAGTTGGAATATCCATTTTGATGAGAGAATCAAAAGGTTTGATTTCTCACAAAATCCATACGAACCCTGTGTGTACAAGAAGGTTAGTGGGAGGGAAGTCGTGTTCCTAGTGTTGTATATGTTGGAATGTATACTGAAAGCCTAGCTCTTTTTGTATGAACATTTTTATTTTGAAATAAGAATCACATGATCATTGTTTGCACTTTATATATTTATTATATGTGTGCATATTGTCTAATATTTTACATTGTAGATAACATGGTGCTTGGTGTGGCACAGAAGATCATGTTATCAGTATCTTGTAGAATATAAGTAGAGGCTCACAACCAAGATGGTTTTGGACAAACCATTGGCATGGTTGTAGTGTAGCTTGGTATTGTTTTGTCTTGAACATAGAGTTACACTAGTACACTTAGATGTATTGAGCAGGACTGACATAGAGGTGATTCAATTTATTGCTGACTACATAATTGAATCGGACCTCGGATATTATGTTGTACATGCTCTTAATCCCGATATAATAACGGGCACATGTACTTAGTATTTATTTCTTTGATTTACCATAGGGTGAGATTTAGATGGATTAAATCAATATGCCCGGTAAGTTGGGAAATGATATTATTTACATGGTGTGCCGTTGATTATAGGAGGAAACCGTGTCCTATGTATTAGGTTGATGATGTCCCCTTGAGGAGCTCATAAGGTTCATCATGTAAACCCAGCTGGTTGACTTAGTCAACATGATGATAAGGTTGAGTGGTACTACTCGAGGAGTTAGATGTTAATTAATTGATGGTCAGTAAATCAATTAATTGATGGACATTCGATATCTTAAACACGAAGAGATGGATGTACAAATAATATATGGAGCCCATATTAATTTATGGGGGTTGGTGAGGTAGTTCAATGATGATCCTCTAGTGGAATGGAACATCATTGATGGATCAAGTTTGTGTGGTTCCGATCCATCGGGTGGCCAAGATCCAACTCCTCCTCATGGTCCCTATCGTAGCCTAATATAATCCTCAAGAAGCCTAGATCCAAGGATGTAAAACAAAACTCTAAAACCAATGGTTGGGATTAAATCCCTAGAACCGACGGTTGAGATTAAATCTCTAGATCCGACGATTGGGATGAAACCCTAGAACCGACGGTTGAGATTAAATCCCTAGATCCGACGGTTGGGATTAAATCTCTAGATCCGACGGTTGGGATTAAATCCCTAGATTCGACGGTTGGGATGAAACCCTAGATCCGACGATTGGGATGAAACCCTAGATCCGACGGTTGGGATGAAACCCTAGATCAGACGGTTGGGATAAAACCCTAGATCCGACGGTGGAGATTAAATCCCTAGATCCGACGGTGGAGATTAAAGGAGGCTTAAGCCCAATTCTATAAATAGAGGGCTAAGGCTTGGGCGGCAAGGATGGTTCTCTTGGATTAGGGTTTTGCCTCTCAAGTGTTTTAGGCGGCTAGGGTTTTGGAAGTGGTTTGGGCGACAACAAGAAAGGGGATTAGGGTTTCCTTCTTTTCTCCTTGGTGGCCGGCGCTCACTCCCTCCTCTTCCTTGCATTGGCCGGCCCTCTTCCTCCTCCTTTGCTCCTTGGTGGCCGGCGGTTCTCCAACTTCTTGGTGGTCGGCGCTTCTCCAACTTCTAGGTGGCCGGCGGCAACATTGTCACAAGGTTGGCCGGCGCTCAACCATTCACTCCTTGGCCGGCGGTTACATCGAGCTCCTTGGCTTGATGGCCGGTTCTAGAAAGGAGAAGGAGTTTTGTTTGGTTCTTCTCTTTGTTCGCAGCGAACAAGGAAGGGAAGAACGCGATCTGGGAGGCTTCTACTCGTGGAGGATCTTCGCCCACACGACATCCACGAGAAGGATAGGACATACGGTAGAAGATCGTGAGGTAAAAAAGTTTTACAACTTTATTTTCTGATCTTAGCATGTTCTTTTATTTGTTGATTATGCAAGTATGCATTTGTATATATTTTGTATAATCATGGACCCCGAAGACAAACACAAAAACCGTCGATTCGTCCGTCGTCTCTTCCGCGGCTAACCAACTAGAAGAGTTGTGTTGCTTGAACAACTAGTTTGTTCAAGCGATCACTCAAGTTGTTAGCACGACGACGAATTGGTTGTGCTAAGGAAACTCATCCCATCCATATTAGTTCTTTCATTAGTAAAAATTGTAATCCGGGGACATGGGAGCCAATGAGCCTCCGAAGCAACTCCCTTCAATTGGTATCAGAGCCACGGTTTCCAGTTTTGTGTGTTTTGGATTCGGTTACTTTCATGCACATATCATATATTGAGTATGCCGGATAATAGTAGGATGTGCGTAGGCTAACTTTTTGGTTGCAGGCATAAGATCCGACTATTATGGCTATTTGGTTGTATGTGATTGTTTTGTGTGTGATTGTATGTATATTATTTGAATCCTCGGGGTTGACGAGGCTAGATTAGTATTTAATTTTTGTAATTAAATACGACATTGTTTAGCCGCTCATTTTAGTTTACTTTCGATCTAGATTATTTGTACACTTCTTCATGGAGTATAGGATCGATGGATGTAAATTAAAATGATATATCTCGACTCGGATCTCTTTGGTGACTTGCTCACGGGAAAAGATGGAGCGGACGAGGTGGCGACACGACGGGATGCGTATTGGAGAACAATGCCATAATAGTTGGAAAAATTCTGTTTTTTTTCATATTTATTGCTTATTTGTTTTATATGCATGTTGTGTATGCTTTAAAATTCCTCATTTTCAATTTACTAAGTGGGAGAGGGATATTTTAATTAATTCCCGCGGCCTCCATTACAATTTGACGTGTGATGCAACAAACTTGTGTGTCAGCTCTGAGTGCCTTCCTCCCTGCGGATGGGTTTGTTTGCGGATCACTAGGTCAAATAATAGTTATAGGAAATTATTTAGGAGTGTGTGTACTTCCCCATCGGTAAGGCACATAATCCGAAATAATTCCCTTAGTATCTTGTAATGGTGCACACTTAGATACAAATAAAAAGTATCCTCCCCATCGGAGTCACTGCTTTTATTTGTAGGGCCAAAGAGGAACCAACTATTAATTTTATTTGTCAAAAAGTAAGGTTGACAAGATAATAAAATTAATGGGTAAAACCTTCTCTTACAAATGTAGAATTCGTATACGTCCACACTATCGTGGCATGCGATATTCTCGGTGTTGGTTGATTTTGGAATTTTATTGTTTTGAGGAATCAATAATATTTGAAATCTAATATTTTGATCATTGTGATTCTTAGGTTTTTCAAATGGCTTTCAACCCACTTGCTGTGATATTAAAAGAAAATAAACTTACTGGAACAAACTACATTGATTGAAAAAGAAATCTGGATATTGTCTTAACTGCGGATGAGTACAAATTTGTACTCTTTGAGGTCTATCCTCCTAAGCCCACCGATGACTCTGATGAAATGGAGAAAGAAAGTTATAAGAAATGGATCAAGGCAGATGAGATGGCGCGGTGTTACATTTTGACATCTATGTCAAATGTGCTGCAACATCAGCATCAGGCCATGGCCACAGCTTATGACATGATGTTCAATCTCAAGGAACTTTTCGGACATCAGAGTAGGGCGGCTAGACAGGAGGCGATGAGAAACTTGATGACGACCACCATGATCGAGGGGACACCCATTAGGGATCATGTTCTCAAGATGATGGCTCATCTTAATGAGATGGAAGTCCTCGGAGCTGAGATCGATGGGGAAACCCAGGTCGATATCATTCTCCAGTCTCTACCTAGGAGTTTTGAGCAGTTCCGCCTCAACTACAACATGAACAAGAGGTTGTATTCGTTGGCGGAGCTTTTGATAGAACTCCAGGCGGCAAAAGGGCTTTTTGTCAAAGCGCTCAAGCCATGGTCGCTCAGAAGGTTTCTTCCTCTAAACCGAAAGGTAAGAAGAAGAAGAAGCAAGGTGGAGCGAAGAAAGTGGCAGTGGGACCTCAGGCAGGAGTGAAGAAGCCGAAAGGCAAGTGCTTCACTTGCAAGCAGACTGGACATTGGAAGGCGGATTGTCCTCGCCGAAAGAACAAAGGTATATCTTCTTGTTTAGTTGTTGAAACATGTTTAGCGGTGTTATCTACCAGTGCCTGGTGTGTAGATACAGGAGCCACTGATCATGTCTGCAATACTTTGCAGGGTTCAGAAACCCGACGACTAGGGAGGAGAGATTATTACCGTCTTCATGGGCAATGCTTCAAAGGTGGCGGCTATTGCAGTGGGAGACGTTTATTTATCTTTTGATAAGAATAAAGTTTTGGTTTTGAGAAATTATCTTTATGTACCTACTTTTAGAAAGAATTTAATTTCAGTTTCTAAATTGTTTATGGATGGATATTCTGTTTCTTTTAATGACAAAGTGGTTATAAAAAGAAATAGGGAGATTATCTATTCGGGTACATTGGTTGGCAATTTATATACTCTTGAACCAAAAACTCCCATGATGCATATAGAAGTCAATAACTCATCTTCTAAGTCTAATAAGAGAAAAGAACCTTCGCAAATGAACCAGACATATCTTTGGCATCTAAGGCTTGGTCATATTAACCTAAGCAGAATTCAAAGGTTGATAGCTGATGGACCTTTGGGTTCATTAGTGGTGGAGGATCTCCCAACCTGTGAATCTTGCTTGGAAGGTAAAATGACCAAGAGGCCTTTCAAGGCCAAGGGGTATAGAGCCAAAGATGTGTTAGAATTGGTTCATTCTGATTTGTGCGGTCCTATGTCTATCCAGGAAAGAGGTGGTTTTGAATATTTCGTCTCTTTTATAGACGATTATTCAAGATATGGATACATTTACTTGATGCACCGCAAGTCTGAATGCTTTGACAGATTCAAAGAATTCAAGGCTGATGTGGAGAACCGTTAAGGTAAGAGTATCAAGACCCTACGATCTGATCGTGGTAGTGAGTACCTCTTGGGAGAGTTTAGGAATTACTTATCAGAGGCTGGGATTCAATCCCAATTGTCTGCACCTGGCACACCCCAGCAGAATGGTGTAGCGGAGCGAAGGAATAGGACTCTTATGGAGATGGTCAGATCGATGATGAGTTATTCTGAGTTACCTGTTTCGTTCTGGGGGTATGCGCTGGATACGACAATGTATACTCTGAACTTGGTTCCATCTAAATCAGTACCTTCTACCCCTGTAGAATTGTGGACTGGGCGAAAGCCTAGTCTGAGACATATTCGGATATGGGGGAGTCCAACACATGTGTTGAAGGCTAATGCTGGTAAGTTGGAACCTCGTACAGAAGTGTGCATGTTTGTTGGCTACCCTAAGGGAACAAAAGGTGGTTTGTTTTATAATCCTAGAGATCAGAGGGTGATCGTTAGCATGAACGCCAGATTTCTAGAGGATTATGTAATGAACCACAAGCCCAAGAGTAGGATTGTTCTTGAGGAGTTGACAGGGGAAGTCCCGACTTCAGTACCACCGGTACAAGAGGAGATACCAAAAGTCACTGCACCGCGTGTCACAGAGCATACATAGGAGACACCTCATCGTAGTGGGAGGGTTGTTAGACAACTCGAGAGATTCATGTTTTTGGGAGAGTCTTCGGACTTAGTCCCTGGTGAACATGAACCTGATCCCTGGACATATGACGAGGCACTCCAAGATAGAGATGTGGTATCTTGGCAAAGAGCGATGAATTCAGAGATAGAATCTATGGATTCTAATCAGGTCTGGGAGCTAGTAGAGCCACCCGATGGTGTAAAAGCCATTGGATGCAAGTGGATCTACAAGAGAAAGAGAGGGGTAAACGGGAAGGTTGAGACCTTCAAAGCTAGGCTTGTTGTGAAAGGGTATACTCAGAAAGAGGGCATCGATTATGAGGAGACCTTTTCGCCGGTAGCTATGCTTAAGTCTATCCGGATTCTCTTATCTATAGCTGCTCATATGGATTATGAGATTTGGCAGATGGATGTCAAGACAGCTTTCCTTAACGGAAGTCTTGAGGAGAACATCTATATGCGGCAACCAGAGGGATTCATTGCTAAAGGCAAAGAGGATCTTGTATGTAAGCTTAATCGGTCCATTTATGGATTGAAGCAAGCTTCTAGATCTTGGAACATCCTCTTTGATGAGGTAATTCAGTCATATGGATTTATTCAAAGTCCGGATGAGTCTTGTGTATACAAGAGATGTGACGGAAACGTAGTGGTATTTCTTGTACTATACATAGATGACATTTTGTTAGTTGGCAATAATATCAAAGTGTTATCAGACGTAAGGGTATGGTTGTCCAAACAGTTTGACATGAAGGACTTGGGAGAAGTGGGACACATCCTTGGGATCAAAGTTATAAGGGATCGCAAGAAAAGGATGTTGTGCTTATCTCAAGCTTCATACATTGACACTATCCTTGATCGTTTTAGCATGCAGAACTCCAAGAAAGGTTTTCTACCTTTTAGGCATGGAGTACCTTTATCTAAAGAGATGTGTCCCAAAACATCAAAGGAGATAGAGGACATGAATGCGGTTCCTTATGCTTCGGTAGTAGGAAGCCTCATGTATGTTATGTTATGTACGAGACCAGATATCTACTTTGCTATGGGCATGGTTAGCAGATATTAGAGTAATCCTGGACAGGGACATTGGACTGCGGTAAAGCATATATTGAAGTACCTGAGAAGGACTAGGGATTATATCTTTGGTTTCACAAGGCGGATCAATTAGTCACATGGGTTACGGATTCAGATTTCCAATCAGATAGGGACAAGAGTAAGTCTACCTCGGGGTTTGTGTTTACTTTTGGAGGTGGAGCCATAATATGAAGGAGTGTCAAGCAGAAATGCGTGGCAGACTCTACCATGGAAGCTGAGTATGTGGCAGCCTCTGAGGCAGCCAAGGAAGCTGTATGGCTCAGGAACTTCTTGATGGACTTGGATGTGATTCCTGGTTTGCCCAGAACTATCACAATTTATTGTGATAATAATAGTGCGATTGCAAACTCGAAGGAACCACGAGCCCATAAAGCGAGTAAACACATAGAGCGCAAGTACCACCACGATCGAGAGATCGTAAGCGAGGAGAAGTAGTCGCCAAGATTGCATCAGAGGATAACTGGCGGATCCATTCACTAAGGCCCTTCCGGTAGCGTTTGATAGACATGTGGAGGACATGGGGATCGGATGTATGGAAGTGTGATGACATAGTCTTTTAGTATAAGTGGGAGATTGTTGGAATGTATCTTTGAAAGCCTAGCTCTTTTTGTATGAACATTTTATTTTGAAATAAGAATCACATGATCATTGTTTCCACTTTATATATTTATTATATGTGTGCATATTGTCTAATATTTTACTTTGTAGATAACATGGTGCTTGGTGTGGCACAGAAGATCATGTTATCAGTCCCATATAAAATATAAGTAGAGGCTCACAACCAAATGGTTTTGGACAAACCATTGGCATGGTTATAGTGTAGCTTGGTATTGTTTTGTCTTGAACATAGAGTTACACTAGTACACTTAGGAGTATTGAGCAGGACCGACATAGAGGTGATTCAATTAATTGCTGACTACATAATTGAATCAGACCTCGGATATTATGTTGTACATGCTCTTAATCCCGATATAATAACGGGCACATGTACTTAGTATTTATTTCTTTGATTTACCATAGGGTGAGATTTAGATGGATTAAATCAATATGCCCGGTAAGTTGGGAAATGATATTATTTACATGGTGTGTCGTTGATTATAGGAGGAAACCGTGTCCTATGTATTAGGTTGATGATGTCCCCTTGAGGAGCTCATAAGGTTCATCATGTAAACCCAGCTGGTTGACTTAGTCAACATGATGATAAGGTTGAGTGGTACTACTCGAGGAGTTAGATGTTAATTAATTGATGGTCGATCAATTAATTGACGGACATTCGATATCTTAAACACGGGGAGATGGATGTACAAATAATATATGGAGCCCATATTAATTTATGGGGGTTGGTGAGGTAGTTCAATGATGATCCTCTAGTGGAATGGAACATCATTGATAGATCAAGTTTGTGTGGTTCCGATCCATCGGGTGGCCAAGATCCAACTCCTCCTCATGGTCCCTATCGTAGCCTAATATAATCCTCAAGAAGCCTAGATCCAAGGATGTAAAACAAAACTCTAAAACCAACGGTTGGGATTAAATCCCTAGAACCAACGTTTGAGATTAAATCTCTAGATCCGACGGTTGGGATGAAACCCTAGAACCGACGGTTGAGATTAAATCCCTAGATCCGACGGTTGGGATTAAATCCCTAGATTCGACGGTTGGGATTAAATCGCTAGATTCGACGGTTGGGATGAAACCCTAGATCCAATGGTTGGGATGAAACCCTAGATCCGACGGTTGGGATGAAACCCTAGATCAGACGGTTGGGATGAAACCCTACATCCGACGGTGGAGATTAAATCCCTAGATCCGACGGTGGAGATTAAAGGAGGCTTAAGCCCAATTCTATAAATAGAGGGCTAAGGCTTGGGCGGCAAGGATGGTTCTCTTGGATTAGGGTTTTGCCTCTCAAGTGTTTTAGGCGGCTAGGGTTTTGGAAGTGGTTTGGGCGGCAACAAGAAAGGGGATTAGGGTTTCCTTCTTTTCTCCTTGGTGGCCGGCGCTCACTCCCTCCTCTTCCTTGCATTGGCCGGTCCTCTTCCTCCTCCTTTGCTCCTTGGTGGCCAACGGTTCTCCAACTTCTTGGTGGCCGGCGCTTCTCCAACTTCTAGGTGGCCGGCGGCAACATTGTCACAAGGTTGGCCGACGCTCAACCATTCACTCCTTGGCCGGCGGTTACATCGAGCTCCTTGGCTTGGTGGCCAGTTCTAGAAAGGAGAAGGAGTTTTGTTTGGTTCTTCTCTTTGTTCGCAGCGAACAAGGAAGGGAAAACGTGATCTAGGAGGCTTCTACTCGTGGAGTATCTTCGCCCACACGATGTCCACGAGAAGGATAGGACATACGGTAGAAGATCGTGAGGTATAAAAGTTTTACAACTTTATTTTCTGATCTTAGCATGTTCTTTTATGTGTTGATTATGCAAGTATGCATTTGTATATATTTTGTATAATCATGGACCCCGAAGACAAACACAAAAACCGGCGATCCGTCCGTCGTCTCTTCCGTGGCTAACCAACTAGAAGAGTTGTGTTGCTTAAACAACTAGTTTGTTCAAGCGATCACTCAAGTTGTTAGCACGATGACGAATTGGTTGTGCTAAGGAAACTCATCCCATCCGGATTAGTTCTTTCATTAGTGAAAATTTTAATCTGGGGACATGGGAGCCAATGAGCCTCCGAAGCAACTCCCTTCAGTATATCGATGACATATTACTTATAGGAAAAGATGTATATGTCTTACAGTCAGTCAAAATTTAGTTATCCAACATATTCTCCATGAAAGACCTGGGAGAAGCGACCTACATCCTCAAGATTAAGATCTATAGAGATAGATTGAAATGGTTGCTTGGTCTTTCGTAGTCTATATATATAGACCGAGTCCTAAAGAGGTTTAGCATGTCGGAATCCAAGAAAGTTTTCCTTCCTAATAGGCATGGGATACACCTTTCGAAGTCTTTGTGTCCGCGCACAGAAGACGAGAGGATTTGCATGAGTAAGATCCCCTATGCATTCGCAATAGGATCTATCATGTATGCTATGTTATATACAATATCTGATGTATCGTATGCTCTGAGTGTCACGAGAAGATACCAGTCTGATCCAGGAATGGATCATTGGGCAGTTGTTAAGACAATCCTTAAGTACATGAGAAGAACTAAAGATGTGTTTCTAAAATGTGGAGAGGGTGATATGGTAATACGTGGGTATACGGATGTCAGCTTCCAGACAGACAAGGATGATTTCAGGTCTCAGTCTAGGTACATATTCACCTTGAATGGAGCCGCAATAAGTTGGAAAAGTTTCAAGCAAGACACTGTAGCAGATTCTACCACTGAGGCAGAATACATTGCAGCTTCGGAAGCAGTAAAGGAAGCGGTTTAGGTTAAGAAGTTCATCTCTGAACTTGATCTGGTCTCATCAATGATCCAAACATATGCTTTGTCACTATCATCCGATTAGAGAGATCATCAGTAGGAAGGAAATACAAATCGAGAAGATTCCCACTGAAAGGAACTTAGCGGACCCTTTAACTAAGGCCTTACCTCAAAGTAAGTTTGAGGGTCATGTTAGAGCTTATGGTATTGGATACCGTGGCAATTGATATTAGGCCAAGTGGGAGTTTGTTAGTTATATATGAGAGGTGTCCTAAGGCAATCGCCTTATGGTTGTACCATTTATTTGATAAATGAATATTCACTACTTTAGTATATATGTTTTCATGTAATTGATTGGATCTTAAACTCATTTACTGAATTTCGGTAATACGATTCACAGCGTGAGAGAATTTGTGATTGGATCACAACTGGTGAGTATCTCTACATGTGTAATTGTGATGTATTAGGTTTATCCCTAGTCGATGGATTGATGTATTCGGACACCATCAATTCCGTTGAGATTGGCAAGAGTTATACTCTTTAGTTGATCCAAGCAGCTGTTTCTCATTGGCTGGAGACATTGAGATGTCCGAAGTTAACCGTGGATGCTAGTTATGGTAACTAGTTCATTGGAGTGACCAGCTGTAAGACTTCATATAATTTTCTACAAATATGGATATGTCAATGAAGTTCTTACTGCAGCTTAAGTGTGATGTTCCTTCGACTTGCGGTATTCAAGTCATCTTGGTCATGAAGACTTATGCTTTGACATCTTAAGCAAGCATCTCCGAGGAGATGTGGACCCGGGATGATTGGGTATAAGTCGAAGTGGTCGAAGGTGTTTGAATAGCCTACAGAGGATTGCGAGGAGATGTATACTCTATGGCCTCTCATCGGATTGTTACTAAATTCTTTGGCCAAAACATTACATGTTTAGAGTATGATACTCTTGGATACATGTGCAGTAACTAGAATCCGCAGGACGAGGAAGTAATACTTGGGCTAGGTGTGACGTAGTCAGCCTAGTGGGAACTGACACAATAGACCATGTCCTAAACCAAATGGGTATAAGATGGGTGAAGGGAATGGGGCACGTTTCACTGTAGCTGCTAAAAGGTTTCATAAGTTGTTCTGGGATCGACCGTTGATTTTCGGATTAATTGGGGATCATGATGTACTACTAGGTGTCACTTATGATCGTTCTATAATTAATAGTTAATTATAGACAACCAACATAAACTAGGAACCTATTTGGTCTTATGCACTACTAGTGTTGTCCGAAAGATTTGAAATGAGCTTGAGAATGGGATTCTCATATCGAGAGAGACATGGTTTGATTGGACCAAACAAGGAGCGAGCGTGAAATTTTTTCAGTGCATCGAAAGCATGAATGGGCCGAGTCTTTTGAAGACATGATGGATGAACCAAATTGGTTTGGTTCTAATCCAATGGTAGAAAATAAACCAAAGGGGTTTGGTTTGTTTTAAACGAATGAACCAAAATTGGTTTGGTTTATTTTAACTTAAAATAGACCAATGCGGTTTGGTTTATTTTAACTTAAGTTAATAGAGCGGGTTAATGGGTTTTGGTTGTGAACCAATAACCCTTGAGAAAAGTCTCTTAATGGTTAAAAAACACGTTCTCTATAAATAACAGGGTTGGGAAATATTTCGTGGACGAATTAGGTTTTGTGAAACTCTAGCCATTTTTCTCATCTCCTCTCCCTCTCTTATCGACTTGTCGCTCCTTGGCCAGCCGCCCCCACTCCAACACCAGGCCCCCACAAGAAGACCACCACCGAACCACCAGACACTTCACGTCGGCCAATAGCACCACCTTGTGGAACTTGTTCCGTGATCGTCTCTTGGATCACAACATCTTCAATGGGAGAGGTGAAACTTAAATAGACGGGGCTCGTAGCTTGAGAAGCTATCCCGATGATACTCGGCGTTGACTCAGATAGAGGTGAAACTTACGAGGGTCGCTAAGGTTGATGCCCTTTCTGTTGTGTGTTATTCATCAGGTATATCTAGTGTAATTTTCTTTTTTGCAAAATTTAAATGTACGATTATGTCTACACTATTGTATTCTGCATGCGTGTGGTGTGTGTGTGTGTGTTGTAATAAATAGTTTATTACCGATTTTATTTGCTTCCGTTGTCCATGTTTACGAAACATGTTCGAACACACACCCACATCGGTGCCCCGGAAACCCAACACTCTCCATTCTGGATTATAAGTAGCAGACATCGGATCATACATGAAATGCTACTACTGTTGATAGTGAGGCTAACACTGCTGCTGATACTGAGGTCTGGAAGGAAACTGACTTGCTTCCGCCACTACTTCATCCTCTGGAGTGAAGAACATAAATCAGAAGGATGCTTGTTGGTGCAATCGGCTCAGGTCACGATTGACCAGGACTCGAGTTTGGCTCGAGAGATGTTTTGATGTTAGAAAAAAATATATGACAATGTAATTATCATGGTAAAGTCCAAGCATGAGTCTTGGCAAGGTAAAGTCCAAGTCATGGGTACTTGGCATTTGGGAAAGTCCAAGCATGGGTCTTGGCATGAGAAGTCCAAGGGGTTTGATGTTGGCAGCGTAAAATCCAAGCGGGAGTCTTGGCAGCATAAGTCAAATGATTGGCGGCGTAAAGTCCAAGCGGAGTCTTGGCGGCGTAAGTCCAATGTGCCTTGGCGGTGTAGACACCGTTAGTATGACATAGCCGATGGAAGCACCTGAAGGCTAGCGCGATGGATGAACAAGTCATGGATGACTTGGAGGGATCCAAGAGGCGTGAGGCTGATGGAGGTGGCTAGAAGGCTTAGGTCTAGGCTAAGGGTGGTCTAGCAAGTATGGAGGAACCATACTTGAGCTAAAACCTCATATTTGAGGTGTGTCAGTCGACTGGTGCCATATGATGATCGGGCACGTCAACTAGGGTTTGATCGGAAAGTGGCCTAGCGATCATGATGCCGGTGGCGGACCGATGGCTCGAGTAGTCGACTGATCAAGGTGATCAGTCGATTGGTGCTCGAGAAATCGGCCACAGAATGGAGTCGAGACTCGACTGGTCGAGTGAGGACTCCATCAGTCGACTGATAGTCATGATCAGTCGACTGATGTCCTAGCCGTTGGATTTTTCCAGCATGGATTACACCGTTGTCTCACAGCAACAGTGTGATCAGTCGACTGATGGTCCCGAGCAGTCGACTGATCGACCTTTTCCAGCACAGGTTGAAGCTATAAAAGGAGCTCGTGATGGAGGAAAATGCAGCGATTTTTCTTGGACGTCTTGAGGCGATTTACTGTTGCAAATCAGGATCTTCAATCACGATTCAAGCAATCAACAAGCAAGCGATCCAAAGGCATTTGTAAAGTAGTTTCTTTACGTGTATTGCTTTGTATTTCATTGTATTTGCTTGTTTTGTCATTGTATTACTGTCGTATACATTGTACAAGGTTTCTCCACCTCCGACGTGTGTCGAGAAGGAGTTATTACATAGTGGTGTGTGATTGGCATCGCTAGGGTTCATACTAACCCAATCTGTGGAGTAGGAATCATTCGGTTCTGAACCACGTTATATCCGTGTGTTTGCATTGTTGTTTATTTCGTTATTGCTTTCATTACTATTCCGCTACACGCTAACGAAATTTGTAGAGACGACACGCGATCGAATTCCATCATCGAACAAGCACGACGCTATTCACCCCCCCTCTAGCGGCTTCAAATATCCTACAATGCTCTGTACTCGAACAAATACCACAAACCCTCATAGAATGCACAGGTAATATAGAAGATTGGCTTGCTTGATTCAGAGTCATCTACCTAACTAATGATGTAGGCTCCTGCAAAGAATTCTTTATCTCCGCCTGATCAGTCGAAGCCAGGTGAGCCTCACTCACCCCTCTAGTCACAATCGCTCTGCTCCCAAACTACTGTGAGTTCTCTGCCATATTTGCAATAAGCTGTCGGGCCTCACTCAGATATTTTTCCAAGAATGCTTTCTTCAACTCAAGCCAACTAGTAATGCTTCTCGGTGGAAGATAATATAACCAATTCTTAGCTTCTCCTGCCAGTGGAAATGGGAAAGCTCATAGTTTGATATCCTCCTCTAAAATGCCATGTGGCTTCATAGTAGAGCATACCACTTGAAACTCATGGAAATTCCTATTACCAGATAATCCATGGAACTTAGGAAGCAAATGAATTGTACCTGATCTGAGCTCAAAATCACCCTCTAAAGTTGGGTAGTTGATGCAAGAATACTAGTAAGTCACATCAGGGGATGCAAGCTCCTTCAAAGTTCTATTTTTATCTTCCATGACTATCTGCAACTTTGATGGACTACAGTCAGAAATATCAGCTGACCTACCCTGTGCTCTCTGCAGTGCGTGAAAAGTCCTATCAATCTTAGGATTCAGCTCCAGTAGCTTATCGCTTGAAGACCTAGTCATTATTAAAAACAACACAATAAGTAACAAATAAAAATGATAATAAAGACACTAATAACAAAAGAAAAGAAACAACTGATAACAGTTTAAAGACAAATGAACACCATTACGAATAAGTCCCCGACAACGTCGCCAAAATTTGGTATGAAATGATTTGTGTCGTGGTACCATTCCCAAATTATTTACCAAACCCCCTAACTACACTAATGCAATATAGGGTAACTCGGGTCATCTCCCATGTGAACTCAATGGTTGAACGTTTGTTTTTAAACAAAAGTAAAAATGGGGGTTCCTACATCTATGAAAATAATTATTTGAAAGCTAACCTAAGAAGCCTAAGCAATTCAACCAAGCACTGCACTGTCACTATACAATACAATGATTAAACGATTCTAATTGATGGAAATAGCACTCAACAAGCAAGAAATTAAACTAACCCACAACTAAGCTAAATTTGCAATTAACTACAACAATCAATAATAACTAATTCACTCATGAACTATAACTGAACTCAAAGCTAAACATTCCAACTAAACCATGAACTAAACATCCAAATAAAGCTACTTATTAACTCCAAAATAAACTACGACATGAAAATCAAATGCAACATTCAATTAACATCCAATTCAAACAACAAGTAATGATCCAAGTGAAAATACAAAACAAACAGCAACAAATATAAGAATAAAAATTAATCGACGATCGTCCACAACATGCGGAAAGGAACCACCCTCTCCGGTGAACAACTGCGAGGCTGAACAGCTTCCTAATGGCAATCGATGAAGCAGATCTCTTGTCAGAATGTCCCTTCGACAAGAGTTGGAAGGGTTGACCACGGATCACTGCTCCGACGATGGAAGGCGGAATTTGCTGAACCACCACAGCCAAGGGATGGATTTGGAAAGTCAGAGCTGTTGAACTGCAATCGCAGGAAGGAATGGAACCGGAATAGTGGCCATCTAGAGCTCTTCATCGGCGTTGGATTGAAGCTCTACCTTCGGAAATTAGGAAATTGAGAGGTTGTCGAAGCTGGGAAAGGATGTTGTCGAACCACCGCAATAGAAGTTAACCTTAGCCTTTCGAACCACGTCCAGCTGAGTCATCTCAGCTCCAATTGCCAGGCATTGAAGTGCTAACCAGTGAAGATCGACCGAAGGTTCCTCTGCCCGATGAAGCCGTCATCTGCCCAACCTCAGAACCTAGCTCCGTCGGAACCAAAGAAGCTTCGGATGGATGGAGAGGAAAGAGATCTGTCGTTGATCAACTGCCGGAACACGTCGTCAATCCGTTGTGGAGTTGGAGTCACCAATCGCACGAGAGAGGAAGAAGGATTGTGTTGTTGGGTTTCTCTATCGCGATTTTTGTCACTGTGCTATGAAATGAGGAAGAAGCTTTAAGTGATGTGGTTGTGACCGTTCGATCCATTTAGCCATCAAATCCTAGCCATTGATGAAGGCTAGGGTTTCATTTCTTTGATTAATGTTTTGACTAAGTAGGGTTGATCCAATTAAATCAAATGGTTGTGATTAATCCAGATCTAGATGGACGGCTCCAATCTCTCCATTTAGGCTTTTCTCATGTTTCCTACAAAATCACATTCAACTCGTGAAAAATAATACTGAAAGTATAGGAATTAGCACAATTAATCACAAATATATTCAATATTTAAAAACATACTGCATAATAGTAATTACCCCATCAAAGAGTCTAAAATGTCTAATCCATAAGTCAAAACAATGTAATAAAAATGAAGCTATCATACACCCTTATCACTAAATGAAGAGCATTTTTCACTTCTCCCCCTTTGGTCAAAAATGCATCCATCATCCCTTGATGCACACACTCCTCATAAAAGCTTGCTCCCCCTAGATCATTGCACCAACAATGCCCTTGGAGAATTCCTAAGCCTATAGGAATTCTAAACAATCAAAAATAAGGGTAAAACTTCAAACTTGAACTTTAACCTCCCTTAAAATTTGATTCTTACCCTAATCAACTCTCCTTTTCATTTTCGATGAAAGTTTCACCCTTCCAATGTCTGTCTAAGCATTTCAAAGGGCCAGGAGTGATTAGAGTAGCCTAGGGGTGCTAATAAATGGTTGAACATACCTTAGTTAGCTGAAATCAGACTCACAGTCGACTCTATTAACAAACAGTTGACTGCTTCCTATATCAATCGATTGGTTTCTGAAAGTTCATAAATCAGAATTTTTTAATTTTTCAGACTAAAATTCAGAAATGCATAAGTAATTATACGATTTTTAAAAAATCTTGAAATTTCATATATACATTACTTATGCTAAATACAATGGGTGAAAAATAATTTTATATTAAAATTATTGGTGCAATCGGCCCAGGTCACGATTGACCAGACTCGAGTTTGACTCGAGTAGTGTTTTGATGTTTAACATTGTTGTCCAACATGGAGTTGGCAAGGAAAGTCCAAGCATGGGTCTTGGCAATGGAAAGTCCAACATTGAGTTGGCAAGGAAAGTCCAAGCATGGGTCTTGGCAATGGAAAGTCCAACATGCGTTGGCAAGGAAAGTCCAAGCTTGAGTCTTGGCAAATGGAGAGTCCAACATGGAGTTGGCAAAGGGAAAGTCCAAGCATGGGTCTTGACAAATGGAAAGTCCAATGTGGGTTGGCAAGGAAAGTCCAAGGGGTTGATATTGGCGGCGTAAAGTCCAAGCGGGAGGCAGCTTAAGTCTAATGGTTGGCGGCGTAAAGTCCAAGCGGTAGTCTTGGCAGCGTAAGTCCAATGTGCCTTGGCGGTGTAAACCACATTAGCATGACAATAGCTGATGGAAGCACCTGAAGGCTAGCGTATGGATGAACAAGTCATGGATGACTTGGAGGGATCCGATAGGCACGAGGCTGATGGAGGTGGCTAAAAGGCTTAGGTTTAGGCTAAGGGTGGTCTAGCAAGTATGAGGGCATCATACTTGGTGATAAACCTCATGATTGAGGTTATCAGTCGATTGATACTGTGGTTAGTCGACTGATGAGAGTCGACTGAAGTTCGACTACTCGGTTGTGACTCGATCAGTCGACTACTAGGGTATAGCAATCGACTGGTGCCTTGAGCAGTCGAGTGCCAAGAAGGGCAGTCGACTGTTGGTTGATGTCGCAGGCACAGAATGCTTTTGAGTCGACTGCTAGGGTTTGGCAGTAAACTGGAGGCATGACCAGTCGACTGATGGTCATAATCAGTTGACTGATGTGGGATCCGTTGGAACTTATCCAACGTGGCTCATACCGTTGTCTCACAATGGCTACAGGAGCAGTCGACTGATGGTCTCGATCAGTCGACTGCTAGGTGGAATCTAGCCCAAGAAGAAGCTTTAAAGGGAGCTCATGGAGGAGGTTTCATCCAAGGTTCTTTGAGGAGTTTTGGGGTGATTTTCTACTGCAATTCAGGGTCTCCGAGTGCAACTCAATCAACCTAACAAGCATGCATTCAAAAGCTCGGTGTAAAGTTTTCTTTACTTGCATTTTAGTGTAATTGCTTGTATTCTTATCGCATTACTTTTGTAATCACTGTTGGTGCAATCGGCCCAGGTCATAATTGACCAAACTCAAGTTTGACTCGATTCATGTTTTTGATGTTTTGATGTTCGACAAAAATGTATGACAATGTGATTGTTGGAAAGTCCGAGTCTTGAGTACTTGGCAATGGAAAGCCCAAGTGGGACACTTGGCATGGAGAAGTCCAAGCATGGATCTTGGCATGGAAATTCCAACATATGTTGGAAAGGGAAAGTCCAAGCTTAAGTCTTGGCATTTGAGAAGTCCAAGGGGAATATTGGCAGCGTAAAGTCCAAGCGTGGAGTCTTGGCAGCTTAAGTCCAAGCATGGTTTTGGCAGTGTAAGCCCAATGTGCCTTAGCGGTATAGACCGACTTAGCATGACAATAGCTGATGGAAGCACCTGAAGGCTAGCGTATGGATGAACAAGTCATGGATGACTTGGAGGGATCCGATAGGCGCGAGGCTGATGGAGGTGGCTAGAAGGCTTAGGTTTAGGCTAAGGGTGGTCTAGCAAGTATGGGGGCACCATACTTGGGGTAAAACCTCATGTTTGAGGTGTATCAGTCAACTGGGACCTATGGTCAGTCGATTGGTGTGAGTCAACTAGGATTTGACTATGGGAATTGGCCTAGCAGCTTGATCGCCATGTTAATGATCGATTGATGGCGCAATGATCGATCCGAGATTAGTCGATCGATTCTTGATATTTCGCAGAATCGAGTCAAGACTGATCAGCTAGGGTTAACAATGAGTGAAGACTCGATCACCGATCGACATCTTGTACATCACGATCGATGGTTTTTTTCGTTCGGTTACGTATTGCTAGTAGATCTTAATTTATCATATAAATGGATTCTTGCATACATGGTGAATACCTTAGAGTACATACTCTATATTACTAACGGACTCACTTGGCCTATTGAAACTTCGTAACAATCCGCTACGAGACCATGGGTATACCATAAGCTCTGGCGACCCTCAAACTTTACTTTGAGGTAATGCGCACAGATCAAAATCTCTTGTAAAGTTGTTTTCTTTACTTGTATTGCAATTCATTATTGTATTTGCTTGTATTCTTATTATATTACTTTTGTAATCTTGTAAGAGGTTTCTCCACCTCCGGATTGTTCCGAGAAGGAGTTATTGAGTAGTGGTGTGTGATTGGCATCGCTAGGGCTCATTCGAGCCTAATCCATGGAGTAGGAACCATTCAGTTCCGAACCACATTATATTTGGTGTTGTGTTTGTGTGCTTGTATTTGTGTTATTGTTTTTATTATTATTCTGTTGCACACTAACCGTTTTGTAGCAAGCATGATCGTATTCCATCGACAAGCATCGAATCGCTATTCACCCCTATCTAGCGGTCATCGATTCCCCAACAATTGGTATCAGAGCCCGAGGATCTTCTACGGCTTTACATCTGAGGGAGCACGCTAGAGGGAAAGATGGAGTTTGAAGAAAGACTAGGTCGAGACATCAACACACCACCATCTTATGAGGACTTTGGATTTGAAGGCTTCAACTCATGGAAAATAGGAATTGAGAACTTCCTAATGATGGTGGATATCAAGCTTTGGTCCGCCTTGATAGAAGGTTGCAAATTCCCAAGAGACAAAAAGGGTGGAATCCTCAAGGTTTAAAAATGGACCAAGGAACAACTCAAAGACTTCAAGACAAATATTAAGGTAATCAAAATGTTAAGTGATTTAATTCCTAATAATGTCTTGTCCAAGTTAGGTGAGTACAAGGATGCCAAGGAGCTTTGGAGCAAGTTGGCAAAATACTATGAAGAGCCTCACTCAATCCAAGAAGATAAGGAAGAGGAGGAAGAGAGCTCATTCTCACAAGTAAGTGAGGATTCGGAAGTCGAAGAGTGCTCGACATCTGAGGAGAAAGAAGAAGAGGAAGAATTGGAAGAGACCTCCACCTCTAGGATTGAGGGGGAGGAGATTAGAGCATCTACACC
Source organism: Wurfbainia villosa (assembly GCA_025175895.1). Taxonomy (NCBI): domain Eukaryota; kingdom Viridiplantae; phylum Streptophyta; class Magnoliopsida; order Zingiberales; family Zingiberaceae; genus Wurfbainia; species Wurfbainia villosa. Next base: position 6,125,029 of record CM045992.1, read on the forward strand.
GGAGCAACCTCAAGAAGAGCCTTCAACATCCGGTCAAGATGAGGAAGCTCAAAACTCCACCACCACCCTAGGTAACTCAAACATATGTGTTAATATTAAAAATCATATAATATGTTTTGAGTGTAGGGAGCAAGGACACTACAAGAGTAAGTATCCTAAGAAGGTCACGAAGTCTCCTCCGGCACCAAAAGTCAAGGATGTCGGTCCCCCAACAATCAAAAGCAAGGAGCAAGTGATTTGTTTCAAATGCCGACAACCGGGTCATTACCGGAGTCAATGCCCAAAGGGGGAGAAGAAGACTCAAAAGGGAGCATCACAAGTAGGGGGAGCCTCTAAGACAAACCCTAAGGTAAAATTTAATAATGCTCATTCTTTGCGTTATAGGCAAAAGTATGCTAGAAATAATTTTAGCAATCTTGCAATTTATCATAAAGAGCATACTAGAAATAGGGAGTATTGTTTAGGAGATAAGAATGTCAACTTTGGAACTAAGAAGAAATTTGGGACTAATGTCTCTAGAAAAACCTTACCTAGGGAATCTATTAGGAAAATAGAAGATCACCTAGATTTTAATCCTAAATGGACTAGGCATATGCCTAGGAAAAATAATGTCCAAAGAATAGATGAAAAATAAAAAATTGGACAATTAGAAAAGGAAAATCAAGTTTTGAGGTCAAAACTTGAGAAGATGGAGAAGACCCTTAGGATTATGCAAAATCAAATGCAAGGGTCAAATAGTCAAAGCCTAGGGTCTAGAAGTCAAAGTCAAAGACCTAGAAAACAAGAACCATCCAAGGGCAAGACTAAGCCCAAAAAGACCTATCACAATGTTTCATTTGATTATGGAACTCAAACTAGGTCTAGGAAGACCAAGGTTACTAGGGAAGTTATCCCTAAGGCTAACCATGGTAAGTGCATAGTGGCTAGGGTTTCGAAGAAACCTAGGGTGGCCACTAAGAAGGTTACTAGAGAGGCAATCCCTAAGGTTAACCTAGGCAAGACCACAATGACCAAGGCTACCAAGTCTAGGAGGGTCATTAGAAGGGTATCTAGGGAAGTTATCCCTAAGGAATACCTAATTAACTCAATGAGCTCAAATAGATTTTGGGCTCCTAGGAGCATGATTGACTCACGCTAGATGGGTTAGGTTGTGTCAACCTTGATTGGATAGGTAGTTAACTCAACCATAGCAAAGTTGACATTTTAGGTTATTTTCAAGGTTATGGATACCTTGGAAATAGATTTGAATTATTATCCTAAAATATTTTAGGATGTGCCAATATACTTTGAGGACTATGAAAAATCAACTAAATTGGCACAAATTAGGCTTAGAGGTTTGAGTGTGTCATTTTAGGTTTTTAGCACACTTGGGAGAATTTAGGAAATATGGAAAAATGAACTTAATCCCAACAATGGAAATTAATAGTAAAATTTAGGTATTATATACCTATATATTTTATTTTCCATGCTTTTATTGTCATATATCAGGTCATGACATCATATCTATTCTTAATCATATATATATCATGATCATGTTTAGGTTTTAGGTTAATTTTTATGTCATGTATGCTTAGATTTAGATCATATGTCATGACATCATGATCATTGGTCATGCTTACTTATGTTATCATTTATGCCATGATCATTCATGCATTTAAGTAATTAAAATTGATTAAGGAAAATGGTATGACTTGAAGTCCCATGTATAATGGAATCAAGTAGTGTTACCTTAGAAAAATGCATGAAACCCTAGTTTAGGATGAACAAAACCCAAATCTCATATCTAATTGACATGTATGTATATTGATACACCCTAGATACATGTGAGATGCTAGGATATGAGTTAAGTTCAAGGTGCATAGTTTTTGCATCTAGATGAACTAAAACTCATCTTATATCATTGGGAAAGCTCATGTGCAAGTCATGTGCATTGAGCCCAAGAAACATGATCCAATATAGGTTTTCAAAAATATTTTAAAATCATTTTTAAAAACCCTGGTGAAGTCTATCTTTTGATAACAATCACCGTTGATGAAGTTGATACAAAGTGAGCTCAAACATTGAAGTTTTTCTTCACTTTTGGACTTTGTGTCAATTTCACTATTTTAGAGGTAAAATATTTTTCAAACATTTTTCACCCATTGTATTTATGATGTAATATATGTATGAAGTTTCACGATTTTTAAAATACGTAGAATTACTTATGATTTTTCAAAATCCATTTCCAATAATTGAAATTCAAAAATTTCAATTATCAGTTGACTGCCGCTTGAGGGCAGTCGACTGATGCATAGGGCAGTCGACTGTCTTCTGATAGAGTCGATTGCCACAGTTATTTTTGGGTAAACAAGGTATGTTTAGCCCGTGTTCAGCTATGTTTGGGTTCCCTAACCACTCCTAACCCTAGGATATGCTTTGAGAAGCATTAGAAAGGGTGAAAATCCATTGGATATGGATTAGGAGAGTTGTTTAGGGTGTGTGTCAACTTAAGGTGAGTGAAAGTTCAAGTTCAAACTTTTAACCTTAATGTTGATGGTTTAGAGTTCCTATAGGCTTAGGAACTTCCCAAGGACATTGTTGGTGCAATGGTCAAGGGAGATCAACCCTTTAAGGGGAGGTATCCATCATGGGATGATGGATGTATTTTCTTCCCTATAAGGGGGAGAATGTTATCAATTGATGCTATCAATTGTGGGAGAATGTAAGTGCCCAATTTGGAAATTGGGAGAGTTTATAGGATTGTCTCTCTTAAGTGATATGAGACATATCACTAGGAAGAGTGAAGGCATCCTAAATATTATTGGACAAAGGGGGAGATTGTAAGATCTCATTAGATATGAGACATTGACTTCCTTGGGGAGAACCTTTTTGATGTTAGTCAAAAAGGGAGAGAATGTTATGAGGGAGAATGCCATCAATTGGGAAAATTAATGGGGATTTGAGTTAGATGGCCTAACTCAAATGGCTTGTTTGTGGTTTTTGTCAAACTTCAAAAAGGGGGAGATTGTTGGTGCAATTGGCCTAGGTCACGATTGACCAGACTTGAGTTTGACTCAAGTCATGTTTTTGATGTTTTGATGTTCGACAAAAATGTATGACAATGTGATTGTCATGGAAAGTCTGAGTCTTGAGTACTTGGCAATGGAATGTCCAAGTGGGACACTTGGCATGGAGAAGTCCAAGCATGGGTCTTGGAATGGAAAGTCCAACATGTGTTGGCAAGAGAAAGTCCAAGCTTGAGTCTTAGCATTTGAGAAGTCCAAGGGGAATATTGGCAGCGTAAAGTCCAAGGGTGGAGTCTTGGCAGCTTAAGTCCAATGGTTGGCGGCGTAAATTCCAAGCGTGGTCTTGGCAGCGTAAGCCCAATGTGCCTTGGCAGTATAGACTGACTTAGCATGACAATAGCTGATGGAAGCACTTAAAGGCTAGCATATGGATGAACAAGTTATGGATTGTTGGGATGTATACTGAAAAGTCTATCCTTTGTATGAACATCTTTATTTTTAAAATAAAAATCACATGATCATTGTTTGCATATTTATGGTTGTGCATATTGTTTGATACATTATATTGTAGATAACATGGTGTGTGGTGTCACACGGAATATCATGTTATCAGTTCCTTGTAGAGTATAAGTAGAGGCTCACAACCAAGATGATTTTGGACAAAACATTGGCATGGTTGTAGTGTAGTTTGGTATTGGTTTGTCTTGACCATAGAGTTACACTAGTACACTTTGTGTGATTCGAGGTGATTCAATTTATTGCTAACTATATAATTGAATCAGACCTTAGATATTATTGGTGTACATGCTCTTAATCCCGATATAATAACGGGCACATGTACTTAGTATTTATTTCTTTGATTTACCAATGGGCAAGATTTATGGATTAAATCAATAGGCTCGGTAAGTTGAGAAATGATATTATTTACATGGTGTGTCATTGATTATAGGAGGAAATCATGTTGGGTTTTCGGCACCGCGGCGTGTGTGTGTTCGATCATGTTTCGTAAACATGAGCACAGCGGAAGCAATTAAAAATAATAAATACTCCTATTTATTACAACACACACAACACACGCATGCTATTACAACAAGTGTAGACATAACCGTAAATTAAAATTGCAATAAAAGAAATTAAACTACGTTATACCTTCCGTATGACGTGTAGCGGGAACGGCATCAACCGGAACGATCCTCGTAAGAATCGTCTCTATCCGTATCCACGCCGAGCTCCTCGGGATGACTTCGCCAAGCCACGAGCTTCGTCTTCGTACGGGTTACTAGCCTCGTGTTGAAGACGATGTGATCGAGAGATGATCACGGTCCGAATCCAAATTCGGACCTAAAGACAAGTCCTCAAGACTTGCTTCTCCGGAGAGGTATTCGTCAACCGATTGACGAATCCTTCGTCCTCCACCTCAGAGGATTACCGGAGATCAAATCCCCGGTATGTTAGCCGCTGTCGGAGCACTAACCGTCGTCCAAATGACGCTCCGACGAGAGGAGAAGAAGCTGTCCAGAAAACTGGACAGCTTGGTGGAGGAGATAGGCACCGGCCAAAACAAGGAGACAAAAGCTCACCTTGATGCCGAACCTTTAGGATCACGAGGGTCGCCGAGGTTCACCGGCTGGAGCTTGGACGCCGGCAAGGGTCTTGACGGCAGCACAAACAAGCTGGGCGGCAAGGAGCTTGGGCGGCACAACCTGGTTGGGCGGCAACTCCTTGGAGGCTAGGGTTTTGATTTTGGATTAGGGTTTAACAATCCCTTAAGCCCACTTTTATAGAGAACTAATTCTCTTAATGGTTAATGGATCATATCCATAAAGCCCGTTAACCCGCTCCAATAAGATAAGTTAAAATAAACCAAACCATGATGGTTTATTTTAAGTTAAAACGAACCGAACCAACTTTTGGTTCATTCGTTTAAAATAAACCAAACCCTTTGGTTTATTCTTATCCATTGGATTAGAACCAAACCATTTTGGTCCATCCATTACGCCTCTCATAAGACGCCCATCCACGCTTCCATTGCGCATCAAACAATTTCATGCTCGCTTATGTTTGGTCCAACCAAACATAGTTTCTCTGGCCCGAGAATCTCATTCTCAAGCTCGCTTTTAAATCCTTTGGATCACACTCGCAGCGTGTGACCAAATAGGTTCTCTGCTTATGTTGGTCGTCTATAATTAACCATTAATTATAGAACCATCATGAGTGGCACCTAGTAGTACATCATGATCCCCAATTAACCGAAAAGATCAACGGTTGATCCAGAACTATTTCTGAAACCCTTCAGTAGCTCGAATGAATCGTGCCCCATTCACTTCACTCATCTTATACCCACTTGGTTCAGGACATGGTCTATTGTGTCAGTCCCCACTAGGCTGACTACGTCACACCTAGCCCAAGTATCATTTCTCGCCCTACTGATTCTAGTTACTCCACATGTATCGAAGAGTACCTTACTCTAAACATGTAATGCTTTGGCCAAAGACTTTAGTAACAATCCGACGAGAGGCCATGGGTATACATCTCCTCGCAAGGAGTGGTGAATCCTTTATAGGCTATTCAAACACCTTCGATCATTTCGACTTATAACCAATCATCCCGGGTCCTCATCTCCTTAGAGATGTTTGCTTAAGATGTCAAAGCATAAGTCTCCATGATCAAGATGACTTGAATACCACAAGTCAAAGGAACATCGCTCTTAAGCCACTGGTAAGAACTTCATCGACATATCTATATATGCAGAGAACTATATGAAGTCTTACTACCGGTCACTCCAATGAACTAGTTACCATAACCAAGATCCACGATCAACTCCGACATCACAATGTCTCCAAAGGAGAATCACCGCTTGGATACACCAAGGAGTATACCTCATGCTAGTATCGACAGAATCGATGGTGTCCAAATCCATCAATTCATCAACTAAGGATAATTCCGATACATCACAATTACACGTGAGATACTCACTAGTTGTGATCCAATCACAAATTCTCTCATGTGAATCGATCGTGACATCCAAGAAATGAGTTTAAGATCCAATCAAATACATGAAACATGTATACTCAAATAGTGAATCTTCATTTATCATATAAATGGTTCATACATAAGGCGATTGCCTTAGGACATCTCTCATATATTACTAATAGACTCCCACTTGGCCTAATGCCAATCGCTACGGTATCCAATACCATAAGCTCTAACATGACCCTCAAACTTACTTTGAGGTAATGCTTTAGTCAAAGGATCCGCTAAGTTCCTTTCAGTGGGAATTTTCTCGATTTGTATTTCGTTCCTACTGATGATCTCTCTGATAAGATGATAGCGACGAAGCACATGTTTGGATCATTGATGAGACCACATCAAGTTCAGAGATGAACTTTTGATCCAAACCGCCTCTTCGCCTAAAGTCGCAATGTATTCTACCTTAGTGGCAGAATCCGCTATAGTGTCAAGCTTGGAACCTTTCCAACTTATTGCGCCTTCATTCCAGGTGAATACATACCTAGACAAAGACATGGAATCATCCTTGTCTGTCTGGAGCTGGCATCCGTATACCGACGTATCACCATGTACCCTTCTCCATATATTAGAACGATCCTTAGTTCTTCTTAAGTACTTAAGGATCGCCTTAATAGCCACCCATTGATCCATTCCCGATCGATCGGTATCCGCCGTGACACTCGTGAGCGCATTTATACATCGGGCCTTGTACATAACATAGCATACATGATAGATCCTATTGCGATGCATAGGAATCTTACTCATGCAAATCCTCTCGCCTTCGTGGCGCGACACATAGACTTCGAAAGGTGTACCCTATGCTCGATGGGTATGAAACCTTTCTTGGATTCCGACATGCTAAACCTCTTTAGCACTCGGCCTATATATGTAGACGCGAACGAAGACCAAGCAAGCTTCGATCTATCTCTATAGATCTTAATCCCGAGGATGTAGGTTGCTTCTCCTGTGTCTTTCATGGAGAATGTCTTGGATAACCAAACCTTCATCGATCAGTAAGATTGAAACATCGCTTCCTATAAGTAGTATGTCATCGACATACAATACTAGGAATACGATCGCACTCTACTAACCTTCTTGTACACACAAGGTTCGGCTCGGATTTTGTGAGAAATCAAACTTTTGATCGTCTCATCAAAACAGGATATTCCGACTCTGGATGCTTGCTTCAATCCATAAATGGATCGTGCAATTTGCATACCTTGGTTTTATCAACCGATGTGAAACCTCAGTCAGATCATATACACGCCCCTCGAGCAAAGGTGTTTCCATTAAGGAAAGCTATTTTCACATTCATCTGCCATATCTCATAATCATAATGAGCCGCTATGGCCAGGAGCATCCGAATGGATTTAAGCATAGCTACAGGCGAATAGGTTTCGTCATAATCAACACCTTGTCTTTGACGATATCCTTTCGCCACCAATCTAGCCTTATAGGTAATCACATTACCATCCATGTCGGTTTTCTTCTTGAAAACCCACTTGCACCCTATAGGCTTTATGCCTTCAGGTGGGTTAACCAAGTTCCAAACTTGGTTTTCGTACATGGAATCCATTTCCGACTTCATGGCACCAAGCCACTTATCCCTTTCTCAACTTGTCAAAGACTTCTTCATAACCTGGTAGGCTCTCATCATCAATGAGTAACACGCCGCTCGATTCACTTACAGAAATCCATATCTCTCGTGAATATTATGGTTCTACCAGATCTACGAAGATGTGGTGTTACAATAGGTCCAGCCGATTGCTCATCACTATGAGTTGTCGGCTGTTGTGCTTCACCAGGTATCTCATCAATGTCTATTTGAGTCTCTCGAGCCTCCCCAAGCTCGACGACACTCCCACTGCTTTCTTGCAAGAGAAACTCTTTCTCTAGAAACACAGCATGCCTTGAAACAAACACCTTTTGTTCCACAGGATGATAGAATTGGTAACCCCTTGTTTCCTTAGGGTATCCAATAAATAGACATTTATCAGACTTAGCATCGAATTTGTCTGATATTGTCCGCTTCACATAAGCAGGACAACCCCATATCTTCAAGTAAGATACATGAGGTTTCTTACTATTCCATATCTCATATGGAGTAGTTGAGACTACCTTGGTAGGCATTCTGTTTAACAAGTAAACAGTTGTCTGAAGTGCATAACCCCAAAAGGACTTGGGAAGAGTCGCATGATTCATCATTGACCTGACCATGTCCAACAAGGTCCGGTTACGCCTCTCAGATACACCATTATGCTGTGGTGTATATGGCGGAGTCCTTTGAGACAATATGCCATTGTCTCTTAGATAATCAAGAAACTCTTGACTTAAGTATTCACCACCTCGATCCAATCGAAGTATTTTAATACTCTTGTCATGTTGTTTCTCTACTTCATTTCTGAACTCTTTGAACCTTTCAAAGGCTTCAGACTTGTGTTTCATCAAGAACACATACCCAAACCGTGAGTGATCATCGGTGAAGGTAATGAAGTAGCTATAGCCTCCTAAAGTTTGAGTTGACATAGGTCCACATACATCACTATGTATTAGGCCTAGCAACTCTCCCACTCGTTCACCTTTTCCTGTAAAAGGTAACTTAGTCATCTTGCCTTTTAAGCATGATTCGCATGTTTCGTATGAATCCAATTCAAACGATTCCAGAATTCCACATCGGTGTAATTCGGACATGCGTTTCTTGCTTATATGGCCAAGACGACAATGCCACATATAGGAGTCTATTTGATTATCCTTTCGAGCACGCTTGTTGCTCGCCGATATTGCAAATGTCACCGGATACGCCCAACGATAAACACCATTGCTTAAAGTTCCAGTCCCATAAAGAACCCCATTCAAAGTTATGTAACAACAATTGTTACTAAACGTCAAATGGAAACCATTTCTATTTAAACAAGAAATAGAAATGATGTTCTTTATCAACGAAGGAATATAAAAGCAATTGTCCAGTTCTAAGACAAGTCCTGCAGGGAGTTTCAACAAATACGATCTGATGGCGAGTGCAGCAACCTTTGCTCCATTCCCAACACGTAAATTTGACTTTCCCCTTGACGAGTCTTCTTCTATTCCTTAGCCCATGTATGTCATTACATATATGTGAGCCACACCCAGTATCAAATACCCAAGTGTCTGAGGAAATAGATTGACAATCAATAAAGAAGATTTCTGAAGAAGATGGGGCATCCGATGCCTTATCCTTCTTCACGGACTCAAGATGAATCTTACATTTTCTTCGCAAATGGCTCTCCTTGCCATAATGATGGCAAGTTTCCTTTTGTGCTAGTTCTACCTTCTTAGCCCTTCTCTTCTTTCCCTTCTGCTGTTCCTTTGACTTCCTCTTAGAACCTTTCTTCGAGGAATCAACTAACAAAGACTGGCCCCCCGCCATGCTTCTCGTAAGACTCCACAGCCTTCAACATATTGAGCAAGACTACGATGAACCTCCTAGCATCTCAGAGTTGAAGAGGAGCTTTGAGACTTCGAACCTTTCGAATCTCACTAGCTCATCAACCAACTCACAAAGATGAAGGACTACGATATGAGCATCCATATGCTCATGCTGCTTTCGTAGCTTGGGTTCCATCGTGGCTAGCATGATGCAACTCATTTGTTCAGAATCACTCACATGTTTCTGATAGGCCAACAATTGGTCCAGAGTTGCATCGTCACTAGGACGGGCGGGAAGAGGCGCTTCGAGGACATTTACAAGCTTTTCACCTTGAAAACAATTCTCAAGTTTCTAAGCCAGTCCAAGAAGTTCGGCCCAGTCAATTTATATGAATCCAAAATGGAACGCAAATTCAAACACATCATGATCAATATATTAACTTAGAAATACAAAACGAGCATATATGAGAAAGATGATTTTTAAAAATGCATCAATATACATTTATAAATCCCATTCATTTTTCGAATTTCAAAAACCCCAAAATCACTTCAGGAGATTGTAGGTCCATCTCCGAATGGGCTGATATCCATCATAGTTATGAACAACCTTGGAGAGAGTCCAACAAGCCATTCATAACTACGATGGTAGGTATCATCTATACCGATTGCATATCCCGTATATGCAACTATCACAATGTGCTATCAACTAATTGAATGTTCACACATACATCGGGTTGTTAACACATTAATAAGTATGCATCATATGCATAGCACCCAACTTCACCTCCCTTTACATCGACCTTGGAGAGAGTCCAACAAACCGATGCTCCAGGTTAAAGCCAACCCATTAATCAGGACATAGTTTTAATATGGTTAGAGCGCATTCAACCAATTAGCCCAGCTTGGAGAGAGTCCAACAACCAAAGCTAACGATTGACCTCTGACTCTTACCATATTAGTATTAAACTATTCCATAGTTTGAACATATTCAGGTTCGAGCCGGGCTTGGAGAGAGTCCAACAACCCAAACAAGAAACAGAACTCTGGTTCTAACCATATTAATGGAAGGTGTAGGCTTTAATATTGTTTAAGGGTTTTTATGTCTCATCCTCTTTGCATGCAAATAACTATTATCTACATGACATGGCATACATGGCATACATCTACATGTCACGACACGCATGGCATAATGTTATGCATCTAATGCAATTACATGGCATACAATTATGTCATGTATATAATTTCCTTATATGTCATAACTATTTATGGAAATAAAATATGTTTAGGATTTGATTCTCCAAATTAAATCATAATTAAATTAGGAAACAAATTTCCAAATCTAATCACATATTTTATTCATGGAATTATTTGATTAAGGAAAATCTATTTAGGAAACCAATTTCCTAAATCATTAAAACTACTTATGGAAATAAAATATTTTAAGATTTGATTTCCCAAATCAAATCATGATTAAATTAGGAAACAAATTTCCAGAATCTAATCAAATATTTTATTTATGGAAAATATCAATTTCCATAAATACTTCCAACTTTCCAAAAGTGGAAGATTTCCATAAATACTTCTAGACTTTCCAAAATTGAAAAATTTCCATAAATACTTCTAAATTTCCAAAATTTAGAAAATTTCCAGAAATACATTATGACTATCGCAAAACCATTTTTACGATTATGTCGAAACACAACCTGGGCTCTGATACCACTGTTGGGTTTCTGGCACCGCGGCGTGTGTGTGTTCGATCATGTTTCGTAAACATGAGCACAGCGGAAGCAATTAAAAATAATAAATACTCCTATTTATTACAACACACACAACACACGCATGCTATTACAACAAGTGTAGACATAACCGTAAATTAAAATTGCAATAAAAGAAATTAAACTACGTTATACCTTCCGTATGACGTGTAGCGGGAACGGCATCAACCGAACGATCCTCGTAAGAATCGCCTCTATCCGATCCACGCCGAGCTCCTCGGGATGACTTCGCTAAGTTCCACGAGCTTCGCCTTCAGACGGGTTACTAGCCTCGTGTTGAAGACGACGTGATCGAGAGATGATCACGGTCCGAATCCAAATTCGACCTAAAAACAAGTCCTCAAGACTTGCTTCTCCGGAGGTATTCACAACCGATTGACGAATCCTTCGTCCTCCACCTCAGAGGATTACCGGAGATCAAATCCCGGTATGTTAGCCGCTGTCGGAGCACTAACCGTCGTCCAAACGACGCTCCGACGAGAGGAGAAGAAGCTGTCCAGAAAACTGGACAGCTTGGTGGAGGAGATAGGCGCCGCCAAAACAAGGAGACAAAAGCTCACCTTGATGCCGAACCTTTAGGGATCACCGGAGGGTCGCCGGAGGTTCACCGGCTGGAGCTTGGACGCCGGCAAGGGTCTTGACGGCAGCACAAACAAGCTGGGCTGAGCTTGGGCGGCACAACCTGGTTGGGCGGCAACTCCTTGGAGGCTAGGGTTTTGATTTTGGATTAGGGTTTAACAATCCCTTAAGCCCACTTTTATAGAGAACTAATTCTCTTAATGGTTAATGGATCATATCCATAAAGCCCGTTAACCCGCTCCATTAAGATAAGTTAAAATAAACCAAACCATAATGGTTTATTTTAAGTTAAAACGAACCGAACCAACTTTTGGTTCATTCGTTTAAAATAAACCAAACCCTTTGGTTCATTCTTATCCATTGGATTAGAACCAAACCATTTTGGTCCATCCATTACGTCTTCATAAGACGCAGCCCATCCACGCTTCCATTGCGACTGAAACAATTTCATGCTCGCTTTATGTTTGGTCCAACCAAACATAGTTTCTCTCGGTCTGAGAATCTCATTCTCAAGCTCGTTTTTAAATCCTTTGGATCACACTCGTTGTGCGTGTGACCAAATAGGTTCTCTGTTTATGTTGGCCGTCTATAATTAACCATTAATTATAGAACGATCATGAGTGGCACCTAGTAGTACATCATGATCCCCAATTAACCGAAAAGATCAACGGTTGATCCAGAACTATTTCTGAAACCCTTCAGTAGCTCGAATGAATCGTGCCCCATTCACTTCACTCATCTTATACCCACTTGGTTCAGGACATGGTCTATTGTGTCAGTCCCCACTAGGCTGACTACGTCACACCTAGCCCAAGTATCATTTCCTCGTCCTACGGATTCTAGTTACTCCACATGTATCGAAGAGTACCTTACTCTAAACATGTAATGCTTTGGCCAAAGACTTTAGTAACAATCCGACGAGAGGCCATGGGTATACATCTCCTCGCAAGGAGTGGTGAATCCTTTATAGGCTATTCAAACACCTTCGATCATTTCGACTTATACCCAATCATCCCGGGTCCACATCTCCTCGGAGATGTTTGCTTAAGATGTCAAAGCATAAGTCTCCATGATCAAGATGACTTGAATACCGCAAGTCAAAGGAACATCGCACTTAAGCCACGGTAAGAACTTCATTGACATATCTATATATGCAGAGAACCATATGAAGTCTTACGGCTGGTCACTCCAATGAACTAGTTACCATAACCAGCATCCACGATCAACTCCGGACATCACAATGTCTCCAGCCAGTGAGAATCAGCTGCTTGGATACACCAAGGAGTATACCTCGTGCTAGTCTCGACAGAATTGATGGTGTCCAAATCCATCAATTCATCGACTAAGGATAATTCCGATACATCACAATTACACACGTAGAGATACTCACTAGTTGTGATCCAATCACAAATTCTCTCATGCTGTGAATCGTATCGTGGACATCCAGTAAATGAGTTTAAGATCCAATCAAATACATGAAACATGTATACTCAAATAGTGAATCTTCATTTATCATATAAATGGTTCATACATAAGGCGATTGCCTTAGGACATCTCTCATATATTACTAATAAATCATGTCCTATGTATTAGGATGATGATGTCCTGTTGAGGAGCTCATAAGGATCATCATGTAAACCCTGCAGGTGGACTTGGTCAGACATGATGATAAGGTTGAGTGGCACTTGTAGAAGATTTGAGGCCGCTAGAGGGGGGGTGAATAGCGGTGTGCTCGTACGATAGAATTCGTTCATGTTTGCTTGTCTACAATATTGTTAGTACGCAGCGGAATATACAATAAAATACAACATGAACAAAACACAACACAATAGACACAAGATGTAATGTGGTTCGGAACCGAACGGTTCCTACTCCACGGATCGGGCTCTAAAAGCCCTAGCAATGCAAACACGCACTACTAATCACAATAACTCCTTCTCGACCCAAGTCAAAGGTGGAGAAACCTCGTACAAATGATCTTACAATAGTAAGAATGAAATACAAGAAATATACAATGCAAATACGAAAGACAAGTAAAGAAAAACTTTACAACACTTGCTTTTGATTGCTTGAATGTTTGGTTGCTTAACTTGCACTTGGAGTCTTGATTTGCAGCAATAAATCGCCCCAAAAGCTTTCAAGAACCGGATGGCTTTTTCTCCTCCATGAATTCCATATATATCTTCTTTCTGTGCTGGAAAAAGCTAATCAGTCGATTGATCGGGACCATTAGTCGACTGATCACACTGTTGTTGTGAGACAACGGTATAATCCATGCTGGAAAAATCCAATGGCTAGGATATCACTACCGATCATGACCATCACGATCGTTCGCTATCACTTGATCACGACCACACGGTCGAGTGAAACTTCATTCGCTCAAAGCGAAGCGAGCCGATCGATCACACGATCACGATCGCAGCGATCGATCACCGACCGCCCACTGCAATGATCGCTAGGTCAATTCCCACAGTCAAACCCTAGTTGACTCAGCCAGTCGACTGCCACATGGTACCAGTCAACTGGCACACCTCAAACATCAGGTTTTAACCCAAGTATGGTTCCCCCATATTTGCTAGACCACCCTTAGCCTAGACCTAAGTCTTCTAGCCACCTCCATCAGCCTCACGCCTCTCGGATCCCTCCAAGTCATCCATGACTTGTTCATCCATCGCGCTAGCCTTCAGTTGCTTCCATCAGCTATGTCATGCTAACAATATCTACACCGCCAAGGCACATTGAACTTACACCGCCAAGACTCCGCTTGGACTTTACACCGCCAACCATTGGACTTATGCTGCCAAGACTCCAGCTTGGACTTTACGCCACCAATATCAAACCCCTTGGACTTCTCAAATGTCAAGACTCAAGCTTGGACTTTCCCTTGCCAACCCATGTTGGACTTTCCATGCCAAGATCAATTCTTGGACTTTTCCTTGCCAAGACCCATGCTTGGACTTTACATGCCAAGTACTCAAGACTTGGACTTTCCCAAATGCCAAGTATCCCACTTGGACTTTCCCATGACAATCACATTGTCATATGTTTTTGTCGAAACATCAAAATATCACTCGAGTCAAACTCGAGTCCTGGTCAATCGTGACCCGGGCCGATTGCACCAACAATCTCCCCCTTTTTGATGTTTGACAAAAACCAAACAAACCATTGAGTTAGAACACTAACTCAAATCCCTTACCAATTATCCCAAATTGGTAATTCTAACTTCTCCCCCAAAATATTTTCCCCCTTTTTGACTAACATCAAAACGGTTATCTCTCCAAGGAGGTCAATGTCTCATGTCCCAATGAGATCTTCAATCTCCCCCTTGGTCCAAGGATACTTAGGATGCCTACCATCTTTCTAGTGATAAGTCTCATATCACTCAAGAGAGGCAATCCTATACTCTCCCAATTTCCAAATTGGGTATCTTAAAATCCCATTTTCCTCCTTAGAAAAAATACTATCCATCATCCCATGATGGATACCTCCCCCTAAAGGCATGCTCCCCCTTGACCATTGCACCAACAATGTCCTTGGGAAGTCCCTAAGCCAATAGGAACTCTAAACCATCAAAAATAAGGTTCAAAGTTCAAACATGAACTCTTCCACCCTTAAATTTTGATACATCACTCTAACACCTCTCCTAATATATATCCAATGGATTTTCACCCTTTATAATGCTTCCCAAAGCATATCCTAGGGTTAGAAGTGATTAGAAACCTTTACCGTAGCTGAAATTGGGTTAAACAACCTTGTTTATGACCGCAAAATCGAGCAGAATGATCGACATCAGGCGCTGTAAGGCTCGCCGAGCCACTGCTGTGGTGGTTTCCGCCAAGGCGATTTCAGGCGCTTTTCCGCCAGAGTGGTTTCGCTAGTGTAGTGTCGCTGTAAATGCGCCAGCGATTTTGCCAGATTTTGACGCCGCGCGTTGCGAGGTGGTTTCTTTGCCAGAGTGGTTTCAGAGCCGTTGTCGGAGTAAGTCGCCACCATCACCGATCGCCTCAGAGGCAGATCGAGCAATTAAAACCCAATTTTTTAGTTATCAGAATCCAAGTTTGAAAAACCATAAGTAATTATACATAGCTCGAAAAATCATGAAATTTCATATGTATAATACTTATAACACATACAATCGGTGAAAAATATTGAAAAAATATTTTAACCATTAAAATAGGAGATTGATACAAAGTTCAAAAACTATTAAAACTTTAAAGTTTTTGATCTACTTTGTATCAACTTCTACAATGATGATTGCTATCAAAAGATAAACTTTACCAAGATTTTATAAAGTGATTTTAAAATATTTTTGAAAACCTATTTTAAACCATGGACTATTGGCTAGATATACATGACTTGTATATTAGCTTTCCTCATGATTCTTAGTGATGATTGAAATAAGTTTAAGTCCATCTAGATGCACTACCTATGCACCTTGAACCTAACTTATTATCCTAACATCTCACATGTTATCTAAGGTGTATACACACACATACATGTCAATTTAGATGTGAGATGTGGAGTTAAGATTATTATAGCCTCATGCATTTTCTAGGCAACCCTACTTGATTCCCTTATAAATGGGACTCCAAGTCATGTCATTGTCCTTAACTCAATTTTAATCAAGTTAAATGCATGAATGATCATGGCATAAATGATAGCAATAATAAAACATGGCCAATGATCATGATGTCATGGCATATGATATAATCTAAAGACAAACATGACATCTAAAATAATCCTAAACAATGTCATGACATGTTATATGATAAGATAAAATTTGATGTCATGACATGGCAAATTTGTATAAACAAGCACATTAATACACACATATAATCAGACAAAAATATTTCTTTTATAAACAAAACATTTCATTCAATTAAAACTTCGGTTTTTGCAACCAAAATAGAAGTTTGAAATGCTCAATCTCACTACGAAACTAAAAACAGAAACTCCTAAACATCCTCTAGCTCCAATCTCCTGCAAAAGGTGGAGGCGGAGGAGGCTGCTGGCTCAGGGTCCAAGCCCGCATCATCTCGTACATGTCAAGCTGACGCTGCTCCATGCGGCTCTGACACTCCTCAATCCGAGTGTGGTGCTCCTCCATCCGGCTGAGGTGCTGACCCATGGAGGATTGTCCCGATATAATCTCTGTCAGCTGAGAGTTAACCGTCTACTGGTAATCCTGGAATCTGGCCTCCAGCTGTCCAACGCGATCTGAAGGACCTGCTGCTGATGCATCTGCTGGCATCTGGTCATCCTCGTCAGCAGCATCGGGGTCCTCATATCGTTCTACAGGCTCTCCCGGTACTAGAGGTGGCTCCCCATTTGCCCTGGGTTGAGGCCGAGGTATCAGCTCCATCTGCCCATCTCCGATCCGCAGCCTCGCCAATGTGAAGTTACAAACTGATATACAGTCGTAAACCTCAGATAGCTCCCTCAAAGATCCCCTGGAAATGTTAATGCCTATGGACCCTAGCCATGCAGTGATGATATGTCCAAAAGGCATATGCACTTTCCCTTGCACAGGGGATATGAAATGTATAATGCAATGAAACATGTTCAATGCAATGTTTACATCTAATCTATGACGCATGGCATACATGAGGAAGAGATGGGGAGGCCGAATCTTGGCCAGATCCCGAGTCACAATAGGGAGAAAGCACCCAACAATGACTTTGTAGAGCACATTGTCAGGTGCAGATAGCTCAGTGATAGGAAATAGGTTCTGAGCTGGTGGGCGAGGATGGCAAAAAATGTGCTCATGCATGGAGTCTAAAGAGATATGGTAAAAAGGCTCGGGAAGAGGGGTATCGAAGGTATGATAGAATATGAAAGTGTCATTCGATGGCCTACACTCAAGGAACTCCTGCAGGATTGCAGGAGTGAACTCTAGGTCGCATTTTGCGACTCGAGTAGTGTATGTAGGACTATTGTCTACTTTCTTTAGATTTTGATAAAACTCCTTAAGGAGATCATCATTGATGGCATGATTACATAGAGCTACCTTCATGAGCTAATAATACACTAAAATCTCCATGACATCACTACAGTAATGCCTAAAGAAATCGACATCGATGTACCTAACCGCCATGGGTTGGTACAATTGTGATCCAACCTCACTCTGGTCATTTCTGCGGGGTCATCTATATGAATGCAATGCAATATGATGGAATGTGATTATACAAACACAATGATTAGATCAAAATGAGTTGTAAAAAAAATTTAGGGTTTAAGGGGTATAGAAATTATACTTTGGTGTCATTTGAAGTTGATGAGGAGAAGGCGCAAGGCAACTGGATAGTTGGTTTGCTGAAGAGAACGCCGGAATGATCGCCGGAGGAAGGATCTCGCCGGAACCCTAACGTTTGGAGAAGAAAACTAGGGTTGTGAGATGCCATTAGGGCCATAGAGAGATCAAAAACATAAACAGAAGAGAAAACTACCAAACCTAGGGCTTTGGTCGCCAGCGTGGACAAGGAACGACTGGTCGGAGAGAGTTGGCGATGATCGGAGAAAAGAATCGCGCGAAGGAGAAAGCGTGAAGAAGTCGAACCCTAGTGGTTCGGCGTTATAAAATCGCGCCACCCATCGATGTGTGAAATCGTTGGTGATGGCGAGTTAGTGTCTTGATTTCGAAGCGTCATCGCTCGCTCAACACTGATCACGAGCATTCGATCAAGCTACGAATAACATCGATCGATATTGGGAATCAATCGTGATGTAATCATCACTCATTCCGAGAGGGCTCTCGATCGATGACTCTTCGCTCGATGAGCAGTACCAATGATCGTGATGTAGACAATCGATCGATGTACAAATCGGCCGAGTCTAGAAGCGACTCGATCTGGACTCGTATGATCGTGCTACAGTATGATCAGTCGACTGATCTCTGATTTCCAGTTCTGAAATTGAGTGAATTTCAATTTCTTCACTTAATTTGTTTCATTTTATCATGTTTACTCTTGTATGTCGAATATATTAATGTTATGCTTATATTCATGTATTTGTTAATGTATTTTGGTATTTTATTTCATTTTAACAAACATTAACATCCAATGGTTTCAAAATCCTAACATCTCGCCCTTTCTAAGTGTTGAAATACACAATCAAGGTGAATAACCTATTTTGTGAGATGCAATATACCATAAACATGTTGGGAGATCGGTTGGCCGGCTAGAGGGGGGGTGAATAGCCCTAATTCGTTGTTCGTCGTATTTTGCTCGTCTACGAAAACGTTAACGCAAGCGGAAGCAATAAACTAAGACAAGCAAATAGAAGTAAAACAAAGACAATACAAACACGGAGATATAACGTGGTTCACGGCTACGCCGCTAATCCACGGTCCGATTCGTCCACGGTGAATCACTCCGAAACCCAATCACTATTGGTCTCTCCTTTGCACCAAGCTAGGTGGAGGTAACCTTTACAAACACTCCTCTTGCAAATAGAATGGAAATAAGCTTGAGTAAGAGGATGGAAAGCCTTAGGGATCTTTGGGAGAGTATTAGAGCATAAGCATTTTTCTCCCAAACCCTTACCCCCTTCCTTTTTATAGAGGAAGAGGGTTTCTTCCCGTTGACACAGGATCAGTCGACTGATGCCCTCGATCAGTCGACTGATCTCGTAGCCGTTGCCCAATAACGGCTGCTTTCCACGTTGGATTCCACCCAACGGTATTGCCATCAGTCGACTGATGGGACCATCAGTCGACTGATGCTCGATCAGTCGAGTGCTCAGTCGAGTCGACTCCATTCTGTGCCCGTGCACAGTTCCATCGATCGCTTCCTCGGCCGATCACTGCCGACATCGCCGATGCTAGTTCCATGGCAATGATCGCCAAGCCCTAAACGGGTCTTATACCACGGTCGATCAACCCATCGACTCGGGCGATCGCCATGACATGGCTGATCGTGTCGGAAAAACCCATCCGACACTTGGCCAAATGGCCAAGTTTCACCTAAGAGCTACCCTTCCCTGGGTTACAATCGTTCACTCTCATTTCTCGGAGTCCCTCGCCTTTGAAGTTCTCTTCGTTCTCGGCCACGTCCCTCGGCAGCATCAGGCGCACGGCTCTGCAATGCTCCTTCGCGTCTCTTGCCTCGAAGTCTACTTCCTCCGGCTTCACTCCAAGCTTCTCGTCCGGCGGTCCCTCGGATGCTCCAAGCGCACGGCTTCCGCAAAGCTATCCTTCACCGACTCAAGGCATGAGTCATGAGATGTGAAACTCGCCATGGCTCCATGTGCGAATTACTAAGCCCTGCATGACTTCAACGCACATATCAAATCAACATAACCAACTAACTTAAACCCTTTGCCACACACATCAAAACCTTATCATGGCAAGAGATTGCCCTAACAAAACATTCCTTCCATGCAAACATATGATAAAGCACATGAAGCATGGTAAGTGTAAGACATCAAGGTGTGTAGCACTTGAGTATCACTCATGATGTAACTTCTAAACCTTAAGACAATTCTCTTGATACACTAATTCCCAAAGTGTGCCAAAACCCAAAATGACACACTATGACCTCTAAATCTAGATTGTGCCAATTTTATTGATTTTTCATGATTCCAAAAATGTATTGGCACATCCTAAAATCTTTTAGGATATAAGATCAAATCTATTTCCAAGGTATCCATAACCTTGAAAATAACCTAAAATGTCAACTTTGCTATGGTTGAGTTAAATACCCATCCAATCAAAGTTGGCACATCCTAACTCATTTAGCGTGAGTCAATCACGCTCCTTGGAACCCAAAATCTATTTGAGCTCATTGGATTAGTTAGGTATTCCTTAGGGATGACCTCCCTAGATACCTTTCTAATGACCCTTCTAGGCTTGTTAGCCTTGGTTATTATGGTCTTGCCATGGTTAACCTTAGGGATTGCCTCCCTAGTAACCTTCTTAGTGGCTTCCTTAGGTTTCTTAGAAACCCTAGCCACTAGGCACCCACCATGGTTTGCCTTAGGGATAATTTCCCTAGAGACCTTGGTTTTCTTAGACCTACGTCTAGTTCCATAATCAAATGGAACATTGTGGTAAGTAGGTATTACTTTCTTGGACATAGGCTTGTGACCCAAACCTTGTCTCCTAGATGATTCTTGCCTCTTACACCCTTTACGTTGACTCCTAGATCCTAGAGTTTGACAATTTGACCCTTTAAATTGATTTTGCATATTTGCAAGGGTCTTTTTCAATTTCTCAAGCCTTGACCTCAAGGCTTGATTTTCTAACTCTAATTGCCCAATTGATTTTTGATTAGGTTTTTGGGCATTACCATTTTCTTTAGGCATATGCCTACCTTTATTAGGGTTAATGCCTAAATGGTTTTCGATTTTCTTAATTGTTTCCCTAGGAAGGACGTTTCTAGGGACATTAGTCCCAAATTTCTCCTTCTTTGAAATAGGTCTAGAGTTATTATTTCTAGATTTTTCTTTAGACTTAAAACCAACATGTTTAGCTTCTAGACAAACATACTTATTACTTCTAGCATGATTTGAATCATGAGTAATAGCAAAATTGTTTAAATTATTTCTAGCATGCTTTTGCCTAAAATTTAAAGAATGAGCATTATGAAAATATACCTTAGGGTTAGTCTTAGAGACTCCCCCCGCATGTGATGCTCCCTCTTGAGTCTTCTTTCTCCCCCTAGAGTATTGACTCCTATAGTACCCCTTTTGATGACACTTGAATAAATGATGTGCTCTTTGCTCCTTTGACCTTGGACATCGGTATCCTTAACCTTTGGCACCTGTGGACTTTTCTTGATCCTTTTTGGGCACTTGCTCTTATAGTGCCCGGTTTCCCTACACTCAAAGAAAATTATATGGATTTGATTTTGAACCGAAATGCTTGAGTTACCTAGGTCAATGGTAGAATTTTGAGCTTCTTCTCGACCGGATGTGGATGGTTCTTCTTGAGATTGCTCCGATGTAAATGCTCTAATCTCCTCCCCCTCAATCCTAGAGGTGGAGGTCTCCTCTTCTTCCACCGATCCGGAAGTTGATTCCTTCTCAACTTCCGAGTCCTCACTCGCTTGTGAGGATGATGATGATTCTTCCTCGGCTTCTTCCTCTTCTTGAGCCGATGAAGATTCTTCTTCTTCTACTTGTGCCAAGTGAGGCTTCTCATGGAACTTGGCCAATTTGTCTCATAGCTCCTTGGCATCTTGAAATTCACCTAAGCTAGACAAAATGTCATTAGGTATCAAATCTTCTAAAAGCTTTGTTACCTTGACTTCGGTCTTGAACTTGAGACATTGCTCTTGTGTCCACTTCTTCAACTTCAAGATGTTTCCCTTCTTATCCCGAGGGGGTTCAAAGCCTTCTACAAGGATGAACCAATCTTCTATATCCATCATCAAGAATGTCTCCATTCTTGCTCTCCACGTCGGAAAATCTTCTCGGTCGTATGGTGGTGGAGTGTTGATGTCCCATCCAAGCTTGTCTTGGAATTCCATCTTCCCTCTAGCTTCTTTAGCTCCCGGCGGTTAGTCCGTAAAAGAACCCCGGGGTCTGATACCAATTGTAGAAGATTTGAGGCCACTAGAGAGGGGGTGAATTGCATTGTGCTCGTACGATGGAATTAATTCGTGTTTGCTTGTCTACAATCTTGTTAGTACACAGGGGAATATACAATAAAATACAACAAGAACAAAACATAACATGATAGACACAAGATGTAACATGGTTTGGAACCGAACGATTCCAACTCCATAGATCGGGCTCTAAAAGCCCTAGCAATGCAAATACGCACTACTAATCACAATAACTCCTTCTCGACACAAGTCGGAGGTGGAGAAACCTCGTACAAATGATCTTACAACAGCAATAATGAAATACAAGCAATATACAATGCAAATACGAAAGAAAAGTAAAGAAAAACTTTACAACACTTGCTTTTGATTGCTTGAATGCTTGGTTGCTTGACTTGCACTTGGAGACCTGATTTGCAGCAACAAATTTCCCCAAAAGCTCTCAAGAACTGGATGGCTTTTTCTCCTCCATGAGCTCCATTTATATCTTCTTCCTGTGCTAGAAAAAGCTGATCAGTCGACTGATCGGGACCATCAGTCGACTGATCACACTGTTGCTGTGAGACAACGGTGTAATCCACGTTGAAAAAATCCAACGGCTAAAACATCAGTCGACTGATCATGACCATCAATTGACTGTTCAAGCCATCACTCGACTGCTGACCGCAGCAGTCGAGTGAGACTCTATTCTATGCTCCAAAACTCGAGCACCAGTCGACTGATCACACGATCAGTCGACTGTTGGTCGATCAGTCGACTACCCACCTCTTACAGTCGACTGCTAGTCCAATTCCCACAGTCAAACCCTAGTTGACTTAGCCAGTCGACTGCCACATGGCACTAGTCGACTGGAACACCTCAAACATGAGGTTTTAACCCAAGTATGGTTCACCCATACTTGCTAGGCCACCCTTAGCCTAGACCTAAGCCTTCTAGCCACCTCCATCAGTCTCATGCCTCTCGGATCCCTCCAAGTCATCCATGACTTGTTCATCCATCACGCTAGCCTTCAGGTTCTTCCATCGGCTATGTCATGCTAACGGTGTCTACACCGCCAAGGTACATTGGACTTACACCGCCAAGACTCCACTTGGACTTTACGCCGCCAACCATTGGACTTATGCTGCCAAGACTCCTACTTGGACTTTACACTGCCAATATCAAACCCCTTGGACTTCTCAAATGCCAAGACTCAAGCTTGGACTTTCCCTTGCCAACCCATGTTGGACTTTCTATGCTAAGACCAATTCTTGGACTTTTCCTTGCCAAGACCCATGCTTGGACTTTACATGCTAAGTACTCAAGACTTAGACTTTCCCAAATGCCAAGTGTCCCACTTGGACTTTCCCATGACAATCACATTGTCATATGTTTTTGTCGAAACATTAAAACATCACTCGAGTCAAACTCGAGTCCTGGTCAATCGTGACTTGGGCCAATTGTACCAACAGTACTACTTATGGAGTTAGATGTTAATTAATTGATGGTCAGTAAATCAATTAATTAACGGACATTCGAGATCTTAAACATGTTGGTGCAGGGGCACCAGATAATCGAACCTGTGTTTTGATTATGGAAAAGACACAAAGTTAAGTTTGTTGGATCGAAGTGGATCGCTAGAGGGGGGTGAATAGCGATAAACCTTTATTTTTTTTTCGAGTTTGTTTCAAGACAATTAAATGCAGTGGAAAGTAAAATCAAACACAAAGAAGACAAATGGTTTTTTACTTGGTTCGTAGCCTTCGGCTACTACTCCAAGGCCCTAGTGATCCTTGATCACGCACGGAGAGCAAATCACTAAAGAACTCCTCCTCGTTGGAGGTAGGAGTTAATCGAGTACAAGAAAAATCACAAAGTTTTGAGGTAGAGGGACACTCCCCCTCTCCTCGTAACGATAAAAACTCCGAGACAATTGATATGAAAAATATAAACTGAAATGAAGATTATACCGATGAAACAAAAATATAAACAATTAAACCTAGACATCGGAGAAGTAGAACTTCGTTGTCGGAGAGTCGTAGCGTTGCGAAGGCTTTTTAGAAGCTGAGGATTGATGAAGAAACCCTAGGATAGGCCCTCCTTTTATAGCCTTTGAGCCCCTTTTCGAGAGGAACCCTAGCCAATCACATTTGAGCACCACTCCCCTTGAAATGAGGTGATAAGCCTTGACTTTTCAAAGATGATCCTTGACCATCAGTCGACTGATAGCCATCATCGATCGGTGATGGCGCATCGATCGAATCGCGACCACGACGGTCGATCGATCGGCGATCGAGTCCTCCAAGCCGGCGATCAAGCGATGCTATAAATGACAAGTTAGCTGAACAATAACATTATTTCGACGACCTCTGACCATCCGATCTCAACCTAGACCACCGATGAGATGTCTTGGGTCGGATCTACGCTTAAGTCTATCCACGTAAAGAAGATACGACCTCACTTACACTCACACTCACACGAGCTTACCTCGATACTTACTGTTTCGCTTTCGCTTTCGGCCTTCCACTCAATTCCTTCGGCTCCCTCTGAAGTCACTCGAGTGTCGCCCGACCACCGCGGCTTCCTCCGGGTGTCGCTAGCCTTCAGCTCCAGCTATAGCACTTTTCTGCATACTCGATTCAGCTCGTGAGATAACGATATGAGCTTA
Source organism: Wurfbainia villosa (assembly GCA_025175895.1). Lineage (NCBI taxonomy): Eukaryota > Viridiplantae > Streptophyta > Magnoliopsida > Zingiberales > Zingiberaceae > Wurfbainia > Wurfbainia villosa. The sequence goes on from CM045992.1 coordinate 6,149,990, forward strand.
ACTTTTTATCGTTTGCTATAATCAAAACTCAGGTTCGACTTAGGTGCCTACTGCACCAGCAATCTCCCCCTTTTTGATCTATGGCAAACCACATACAAAGTTAAGAAAATAGCATGCATGAAGAATAATAAAGTGCATGAGAAATAATTATAAAAGGATTAAGTAGGAATTGTAAGGATTTTCTTCAAGTACTCCCTCTTGACCGAGGGTGAGTCTTGAAGGAAACCCTTAATCCTCCCCCTTGAGGGTTGCTAGTTAGGAAGTGTTTAAGTAATTAACATTATTTGAATGTTAACTACTTAGCAATATGTTTAAGTTAAGTAAGCATTTACTTAACTTTTGGCCATGTGAATAAATATGAAGTGAGTTAAGTTATCACAAAAAAAATTTTGATCCCTTAACTTTGGCCTTTTTCTCCCCCTTTTGCCATATATAGAAAAGAGTGGGGATGTGTGAAAGACAAAAATAAGTGTTAAATTTAAAGTCCAAGCATGTTCATATTATTTTGAAAATAATATATTGAAAATAAGCTCATCTATAAAATGTTCGACTCATATTTGGCTTGATTGATATGAAAAATCAACCAGTCCTGGTTAGAGTCGGTTAGTATATATGATTATACTCCGTGATTCATGGCGATGCACTAGCTCTATATCTGGAACCAGGAGTAAGGTCCTAACATCTCACGCCCATCTACGTGGATAAGTACACAGACATATTAGTCCTATGTGTTGTGAGATGTATTGGCTCCTTAAATCTATAGGTGCATGATATCTAAGGCATGTCCTATGCTAGTTCCATGAAAAATGAAAAGTAAGAAATAGTAGTAAAAAAACATAATTTGTAAGTTCCTATTCTACTACGCACATGCCCAATTTTCGTCTTAATAGACTAAATTTAACTTCGGGTAGGGGTTTAGTAAATAGGTCTGCCAAGTTAGACTTCGATTCGACGTATTCGAGTTGTATGACTCCGTTAGCCACATGTTCTCGAATGAAATGGTGTTTTACCTCTATATGTTTGGTCCTAGAGTGACATATCGGATTCTTAGTAAGGTTAATTGAACTAATGTTATCTACGTGAAGTTTAGTGTGTGTAAAGTCTAATTTAAAGTCTCGGAGAGTGTGCTTCATCCAAAGAAGTTGAGTGACACACTCACCCATCGCAATGTATTCAGCTTCGGTAGTAGATAAGGCAACACAGTGTTGCTTCCTACTGCACCAACTCACTAGACTCGAGCAGAGAAGTTGACAACAACCACTCGTACTCTTTCTATCGAGCTTACTACCGGTATAGTCCGAATCAGAGTAGTCGGTTAGTTCGAACTCGGTAATTAAGTGTACCCTTTAGATATCTAAGAATACGCTTGACTAGAGTTAGGTGAGACTCCTTGGCACAGGTTTGGAACATTGCGCACATACTTACTGCAAATGGGATATCAGGTCGGCTCACAGTTAAGTAAAGGAGACTCCCTATTATGCTCCTATAGTATTTTAAATCAATTGAATTTTCGATTGCATCTTCTTCTATATTTACATTCGTTGCCATTGGGGTATTAATAATTTTAGCGTCTTGCATTCCAAAGCGTTTAATTAATTCCCTAATATATTTGCGTTGATATAGGTATATTCCATATTTAGTTTGTTTAATTTGTAGACCTAAGAAGAAACTCAACTCTCCTACTAAATTCATTTCAAATTCACTTTCCATAAGTGAAATGAACTCATTCAGTAGGATCGAGTTGGTGGTTCCGAAAATAATATCATCTACATAGATTTGGGCTATGAACATGTCTTTACCTAAGGTTTTTACGAAAAGAGTTGGGTCAACTACACCTTAGTTAAAACCTTTGGACTTAAGATAAATTGAAAGTCTCTCGTACCAAGCTCGAGGAGCTTATTTAAGTCCATAAAGAGCTTTTTTTAACCTAAGGACATGGTCGGGTTTGTCTAAACTTTCGAAACCGGGGGGTTGACTAACATAAACCTCTTCTTTAATGTATCCATTTAAGAATGTTGATTTCACATCCATTTGAAACAACTTGAATCCTCGATGTGCAGCATATGCTAATAGCATTCGAATGGACTCTAATCTAGCTACTGGGGCATAGGTCTCATCGTAATCTAAACCTTCGACTTGACTAAACCCTTTAGAGACTAGTCTAGCTTTATTTCTAACTACTTCACCTTTGTCATCAAGTTTATTTCTAAACACCCACCTTGTTCCAACGATTATTTTATCTTTAGGTGGTGGTACTAATTCCCATACTTTATTCCTAGTGAATTGAGCTAGCTCTTCTTGAATTGCAATAATCCAATCGGGATCAAGAAGAGCTTGGTCAATAGTCTTGGGTTCAATTTTGGAAATCAAGGAGATTTGACTAAGGTTTCTGTATGAGGCTCTAGTTCGAACTCCTAGACTTGGATCACCTATCACTTGGTTGATAGGATGATTCATTTGAGTCCTAGTTGGGTTTGGGTTTGAGTCTACTACTTGGTCAATAGGATGACTCGTTTGAGTTCTAGTTTGATTAGAGTCATCTACCACTTGGTCGATAGACTGACTTGGTTGACTTAGGTTAGGATTAATACTAGACTTGATCTCCGGATCAGAGTTGAGTCTGGTATGAATCGGCTCGCTAATTGGGGTTGCCAGGGGTTTTGTAGGTTCGTGTCCTTCATCAAATACTACATTGATAGTATCCTCGACTCTAAGGGTGTCATGGTTATATACTCTATAAGCCCTACTTGTAGTCGAGTATCCTAGAAAGATTCCGGTCGTGGTTTTGGATGTAAACTTCCCTAGGTAATCCTTAGTGTTTAGGATATGTACCTTACACCCAAATACCCTAAAGTACTTGATGTTAGGTATTTTATCATGATAAATCTCATATGAGGTCTTAAGGTGCCTCTTTACCATAAGGATCCTATTCTAGACATAGCATGTCGTACTCACGGCTTCCGCCCAAAACCTATCGGGTAGATTATACTCATTTAACATTGTCCTAGCGGCTTCTTGTAGGGTTCTATTCTTACGTTCTACTAGGCCATTCTGTTGTGGGGTTCTAGGGCAAGAGAACTCATGGTGGTATCCATTTAGATTACAGAATTCTGTAAACCTGTGGTTCTCGAATTCACCACCATGATCAGTCCTAAGTCTTTTAATTTTAATGCTTTGTTGATTTTCTATTAGTTTAAATAGTTTGATTAATTGATCTAGGGTGTCACTTTTGTGTTTAATGAACCTAACCCAAGTAAATCTAGAGTAGTCATCAATTATGACTAAACAGAATTTACTTCCATTAAGTGACTTAGCTCTGTGTGAATCAAATAGATCCATGTGTAGGAGCTCAAGAACACTTTTGGTTCATTCTTGATTAGTTAGTTGATGTTGTGTCCTAGATTGTTTACCTTATTGACAAGCATTACATATTTTATTATCCAAGTTATTGAGGTTAGGCAAACCTCTGACTAAGTCACTCTGACTCATCTTGTGGATGAGTCTTGGGTGTGAGTGACTGAGTCGTCGGTACCACAACCATGATTCCTCTTGCCGTGTCATAAGACACTTAGTTGAGGAGTTAGTTAACTTAATAGTGTAAATATTATTATTTCTGGTTCCCTTAAGGATTGTTTTAGAGGTTTCATTTATATTAATTAAGCATTCATTTTCTAGAAATATGACCTTATAGTTATTATCACACAATTGGCTTACACTAATTAAATTATATTGAAAATTTTCTACCAATAAGACATTTTGAATAATAAAGTTAGAGTTAATCTCAATATCACCTGATCCAATGATTTTAAGCTTGCCGTTGTTTCCGAAGGCTATCGATCCTTGTCGTTTGAATCGAAGCTTCGAAAACTTGAGTTGATCCCCGGTCATGTGTCGGGAGCAACCACTGTCCAACATCCATTGATTCTACACGCAAGGTAGTTGGATCGAATATTGGATTTATTAAAAATTGGTTGAAGATTATTAACATAAATCATCTCACCCATGTCTACATGATCAAACATGTTAACTCTAGATGTTCTTGTGAGATGACTTCCAATTTTACTTGATTTAAATTTAATGATTTGAACACTTGTCAACCTTGCGTTAGATTCAGATTTGACCTTAGGCTCATCAAGTAACCTTTTCAAAATCATGGCTTCCAGGTCGTGGCGAGGCATAGAGGCCTTCTTTGATCGGAACAACGACCACTTCCTTAGTCAAATCCATTTTCAAGAAAATAGATACTTGACTCACCTAAAACCACTTCCTGGTCTAACTAGTCTAGAATACGGCGAGGTAGCTTCATCTAGTTCCACTCGGTCAAGTGCACCGAACTAGATACGCCTTATCTAGCCCAAATACACAAGACTCCACTTTCCTAGCGTACTATCATCTCGCCGCGTCCTGGTACTATCTTATCAAGTATTGACGAGTTATAGTCCTATCTAACCATTCTAAAAAGAAAAACCAAACTAAATAAAAAACCTAAGCATGCAATTTCTAAGTTAAAATACAAACAAGTTTCGTACTAGCTCTCCCTGGACCGTTGAATCGGTTCTATCTCTCCACATAGTGGATTTGGTCCTTGGGAACCCAGTACTGGTTCGATCCTAAGTTTGAAATCAAGGTGGTCTTAGGGACCCATGCTTGGACACATTTTTTATGTCGACTTACAATCGACATATATGACTTGTTGGTTGTATTTGAGCTAAACCCTAGCCCGGCCTTGTTGTACACGGCCCTTTGCGATCCAAGTAGGAGGTCAAGTCCTTTGGATCCCAAAGTAAACCTTTCCAACGTGTTCCTAAGATCTTCAACTTGTCTCTTCAAGAGTGAGTTCTCAACTTCGAGCTTTTCAACCCGAGTTGAGTCCTCTTCTCGAACTCGACTAGTCGAAGAGTTAGGGAGAACTCGTGTTTGAGGAGTTTAACTTCCTCAACCAGGGTCTTGACCTTGGACTTGGACTTAGCTAATTTCCTAGTTAAAAACTTAATTGCACTATAAAGTGTACTAATGAGAGATCGACTTACCTTGAGTGTATCTTTTGAACCGGATGCATATCCGTGGCTTGTCTTGAATAGTGTTTCGCAGTCCGACTCATCTTCGGTTTCCGATTCATGTTCCGGTTCTGACTCCGTCTCCAATTCAATTGGTTTATCCATGAGGACGCGATCATTATCTTCTTCCTCGGATGCTTCTTCCCAAGTAGCATTGAGTGCCTTTTTGTGTTTTGGTGCTTTGCTCTTGAGTTTTGGGCATTCGAGCTTGATGTGTCCAAACCTGTTGCATTCATAACATCTAATATTTGAACTTTTAGGCTTACCTTCGTTTGGTCGAGTGACGGTTCATTTTTGGCCCTTGACTATCCTCCGAACTAGGTTGACTAGTTTGGCCTCCATTTCCGAGTCGACCTCCGAATCGGACTCATCCTCTTCTTCCTTCGGGGATGGCTTGCTTGTGGTTTTCTTCCTTGAACATGCAAAAAGTGCTATACCCTTCTCGGGTTCCGAGTTAGACTGCTCATGAAGTTCAAAATCGGAAATAATTCATCTAACCTAAGTTTCGAAAGATCCTTGGAGACCTTGTAGGCATCGACCATGGATGCCCACAAAGTAGTCCTCGGAAAAGAGTTAAGAACATACCTTATAAGGTCGCGGTTTTCGACCTTTTGCCCGATCGTGTGTAGATTATTGACTATGTCTTGAACACGGGCATGAAGTTGCATCTCCATTTTGTGTTCCTGCATTTTTAGATTATACAATTTATTAAACAAAAGATCGCGCTTACATACCTTGGCTTCATCGGTTCCTTCGTGTAGCTCCACTAGCTTTGTCCAAAGGTCCTTTGCGCTGATGAAGGGGCCGACGCGATTAAGCTTCTCCTTGGACAAGCCGCATTGGAGGATTTGAGTTTCCTTGGCATCGGCTTCGACTTGTCGTTTTGTCACAATGGTCCATTGGTCATAATCCAAGGATTCACCCACTTCGTTAGTCGGAAGTGTGAATCTCGTTTGGATTATGATCCACATCTCGATTTGAGTTTTGAGAAAGCATTCCATCCGACCCTTCCAATAACGGAAGTCATCTCCATTGTAAAACGGAGGTCAGACGGTGCTAAAACCCTCGAGATGGGCCATTGATACAAAATAAACAAGGAGATGAAGACGAAAAACCTAGCAACGACAAAAACACACAAAATGTACCAAGACTCGCGTCTTGGATTAGTAGTGCGGGAGAAAAATTGACCAAGTGAAATAAATTCGAAATAAACAGAATAAAAAAAAATCTGTAAAAAGCTAGATCGATGGTTTCACCAAATCTTAGCAACCCCCGGCTCTAATACCAATTGTTGGATCGAAGCGAATCGCTAGAGGGGGGTGAATAGCGATAAACCCTTATTTTTTTCGAGTTCGTTTCAAGACAATTAAATACAGCGGAAAGTAAAATCAAACACAAAGAAGACAAATGGTTTTTTACTTGGTTTGTATCCTTCGGCTACTACTCCAAGGCCCTAGTGATCCTTGATCACGCACGGAGGGCAAATCACTAAAGAACTCCTCCTCGTTGGAGGTAGGAGTTAATCGAGTACAAGAAAAATCACAAAGCTTTGAGGTAGAGGGACACTCCCCCTCTCCTCGTAACAATAAAAACTCCGAGACAATTGATATGAAAAATATAAACTGAAATGAAGATTATACCAACGAAACAAAAATATAAACAATTAAACCTAGATGTCAGAGAAGTAGAACTTCGTTGTCGGAGAGTCGTAGCGTTGCGGAGGCTTTTTGAAAGCTTAGGATTGATGAAGAAACCCTATGATAGACCCTCCTTTTATAGCCTTTGAGCCTCTTTTCGAGAGGAACCCTAGCCAATCACATTTGAGCATCACTCCCCTTGAAATGAGGTGATAAGACTTGACTCCTCGAAGCTGATCCTTGACCATCAGTCCACTGATAGTCATCATCAGTCGACTGATGGCAGCATCAGTCGAATGCTGACCACAGACAGTCGACTGATTGATAGCATTCGAGTCCTCCAAGCTAGCAGTCGACTTATGCTAGCTGAAATGACAAGTTAGTTGAACAATAACATTATTTCGACAGCCTCCGACCATCCGATCTCAACCTAGACCACCGATGAGATGTCTTGGGTCGGATCTATGCTTAAGTCTATCCCCGTAAAGAGGATACGACCTCACTTACACTCGCACTCACACGAGCTTACCTCGATACTTACTATTTTGCTTTCGCTTCCGGCCTTCTACTCAATTCCTTCGGCTCCCTCTGAAGTCACTCGAGTGTCGCTCGACCACCGCGGCTTCCTCCGGGTGTCGCTAGCCTTCAGCTCCAGCTATAGCACTTTTCTGCATACTCGATTCAGCTCATGAGATAATGATATGAGCTTAACTTTGTATCGTTTGCTATAATCAAAACTCAGGTTCGACTTAGGTGCCTACTGCACCAACAATGTTTACATCGTTATCTCATGAGCTAAATCAAGTGTGCAAAAAAGTACTAAAGCTGGAGCTAAAGGCTAGCGACACTCGGAAGAAGCCGCAATGGTCGGGCGAAACTCGAGTGACTTCGGAGGGAGCCAAAGGAATCGAGTAGAAGGCCGGAAGCAAGAGCTACAAAGTAAGTATTGAGGTAAGCTCGTGTGAGTGAGAGATGGTAAGGTCATGTCTGTTAGTAATATATGAGAGATGTCCTAAGGCAATCGCCTTATGTATGAACCATTTATATGATAAATGAAGATTCACTATTTGAGTATACATGGTTTCATGTATTTGATTGGATCTTAAACTCATTTACTGAATGTCCGCGATACGACTCACAACATGAGAGAATTTGTGATTGGATCACAACTAGTGAGTATCTCTACATGTGTAATTGTGATGTATCGGAATTATCCCTAGTCGATGAATTGATGGATTTGGACACCATCAATTCTGTCGAGACTAGCACGAGGTATACTCCTTGGTGTATCCAAGCAGCTGATTCTCACTGGCTGGAGACATTGTGATGTCCGGAGTTAATCGTGGATGCTAGTTATGGAAACTAGTTTATTGGAGTGACCAACCGTAAGACTTCATATGGTTCTCTGCATATATAGATATGTCAATGAAGTTCTTACTGTAGCTTAAGTGCGATGTTCCTTTGACTTACGGTATTCAAGTCATCTTGATCATAAAGACTTATGCTTTGACATCTTAAGCAAGCATCTCTGAGGAGATGTGGACCCGGGATGATTGGGTATAAGTCGAAGTGATCGAAGGTGTTTGAATAGCCTATAAAGGATTCACCACTCCTTGCGAGGAGATGTATACCCATGGCCTCTCGTCGGATTGTTACTAAAGTCTTTGGCCAAAGCATTACATGTTTAGAGTAAGGTACTCTTCGATACATGTGCAGTAACTAGAATCTGTAGGACGAGGAAATGATACTTGGGCTAGGTGTGACATAGTCAGCCTAGTGGGGACTGACACTATAGACCATGTCCTGAACCAAGTGGGTATAACATGAGTGAAGGGAATGAGGCACGATTCATTCGAGTTGCTGAAGGGTTTCAGAAATAGTTCTGGATCAACCGTTGATCTTTTCGGTTAATTGGGGATCATGATGTACTACTAGGTGTCACTCATGATCGTTCTATAATTAATGGTTAATTATATACGTCCAACATAAACCAAGAACCTATTTGGTCACACGCACAACGAGCGTAATCCGAAGGATTTAAAACGAGCTTGAGAATGAGATTCTCAGACCGAGAGAAACTAAGTTTGGTTGGACCAAACAAGAAGCGAGCATGAAATCGTTTCAGTCGCAATGGAAGCGTGGATGGGCCGTATCTTATGAAGACATGATGGATGAACCAAATTGGTTTGGTTCTAATCCAATGGAGGAGAATAAACCAAAGGGTTTGGTTTGTTTTAAATGAATGAACCAAAGTTGGTTCGGTTCGTTTTAACTTAAAATAAACCATCATGGTTTGGTTTATTTTAACTTATATTAATGGAGCGGGTTAACGGGCCTTATGGTTATGATCTGATAACCATTAAGAGAATTAGTTCTCTATAAAAGAGGGCTTAAGGGTTTGTTAAACCCTAATCCAAAGCCCTTGACCTAAAAGCTGCCGCCCCTCCTCTCCTTGGTGATTTCGGCGCCAACACCTCCCCTTTCCGCCGCCCACCACCAAGCTCCCTTGCTGGCGTCCAGAAGGTGCTGACCTTCCCTCTTGCTGGCGTCGAGCTGCTGCCAGAGGAGCTCCGGTGATCTCCCTTGGGTTCGGCAATAAGGTGAGCTCAAACCTTCCCTTTTGGCCGGCCCTAATTCCTCCACCAAAGCTGTCCAGTTTTTTGGACAGCTTGTTTCCCTCTCGTCGGAGCATCATTTGGACGACGTTTGGAGCTCCGACAGTGGTAGCTTTGCCAGGGATTCGATCTCCGGTAATCCTTATAGGTGGAGGACCTTGGCGATTCGGCCAATCGACGAATACCTCCGGAGAAGCAAGTTTGAGACTCATTTTGGATCCGAATTTTGATTCGGATCGTGATCTTCTCGATCACATCGCCTTCAACACGAGGCTAGTAACCCGCATTTAAGAAGAGGGCTTGTGACTTGGTGAAGTCATCCCAAGATACTCGGCGTGATACGGATAGAGACGATTCTAGTGAGGATCGCCTGCTGATGTCTTTCCGCTACACGTGATACGTAAAGGTATACGTAGTTAAATTTCCTTTATTGCAAAATTTAAATTTACGGTTATGTCTACACATGTTGTAATGCATGCATGCAGTGTGTGTGTTGTAATAAATGTAGATTTATTATTTTTATTTCTTCCACAGTACATGTTTACTAAACATATTCAACACACACTCCATCAAGTCTAAACCCAACAAAGGGTATCGTGAGCCTGTTGTGTTTCACATAATCGTAAAATGGTTTTAAGGATAGTCATAATATATTTCTGGAAATTTTCTAATTTTGGAAATTTAGAAGTATTTATGGAAATTTTTCAATTTTGGAAAGTCTAGAAGTATTTATGGAAATCTTCCACTTTTGGAAAGTTGTAAGTATTTATGGAAATTGATATTTTCCATAAATAAAATATTTGATTAGATTTTGGAAATTTGTTTCCTAATTTAATCATGATTTGATTTGGGAAATCAAATCTTAAAAATATTTTATTTCCATAAGTAGTTTTGATGATTTAGGAAATTGGTTTCCTAAATTGACTTTCCTTAATCAACTATTTCCACAAATAAAATATGTGATTAGATTTGGAAATTTATTTCCTAATTTAATCATGATTTGATTTGGAGAATCAAATCTTAAACATATTTTATTTCCATAAATAGTTATGACACATAAGGAAATATTGTATATGACATAATTGTATGTCATGTAATTGCATTAGATGCATATCATTATGCCATGCGTGTCGTGACATGTAGATGTATGCCATGTTATGTAGATAATAGTTATTTGCATGCAAAGAGGATGAGACATAAAAACCCTTACTCAATATTAAAGCCTACACCTTCCATTAATATGGTTAGAACCAGAGTTCCGTTTCTTGTTCGGGTTATTGGACTCTCTCCAAGCCCGGCTCGAACCTGAACATGTTCAAACCATGAAATAGTTTAATACTAATATGGTAAGAGTCAGAGGTCAATCGTTAGCTTTGGTTGTTGGACTCTCTCCAAGCCGGGCTAATTGGTTGAATGCACTCTAACCATATTAAAACTATTCCTCGATTAATGGGTTGACTTTAACCTGGAGCATCGGCTTGTTGGACTCTCTCTAAGGTCGATGTAAAGGGAGGTGAAGTTGGGTGCTATGTATATGATGCATACTTGTTAATGTGTTAACAACCCGATGTATGTGTGAACATTCAATTAGTTGATAGCACATTGTGATAGTTGCATATACATGATATGCAATCAGTATATTTGATACCTACCATCGTAGTTATGAATGGCTTATTGGACTCTCTCCAAGGTTGTTCATATCTATGATGGATATCAGCCCATTCGGAGATGGACCTACGATCTCCCGAAGTGATTTTGGGGTTTTTGAAATTCGAAAAATGAATGGGGTTTATGAATGTATAATGATGCATTTTAAAAACATCTTTCTCATATATGCTCATTTTGTATTTCTAAGATTGATCATGATGTCTTTGAATTTGCGTTCCATTTTAGATTCGAATAAATTGACTGGGCCGAACTTCTTGGACTAGCTTAGAAACTTGAGAATTGTTTTCAAGGTTGAAAAGCTTGCAAATGTCCTCGAAGCGCCTCTTCCCGCTCGTCCTAGTGACAATGCAACTCTGGACCAATTGTTGGCCTATCAAAAACATGTGAGTGATTCTGAACAAATGAGTTGCATCATGCTAGCCATGATGAAACCCAAGCTATGGAAGCAGCATGAGCATATGGATGCCCATATCATAGTCCTTCATCTTTATGAGTTGTTTGATAAGCAAGTGAGATTCGAAAGGTTCGAAGTCTCCAAGCTCCTCTTCACCTCTGAGATGCAAGAACGTTCATCTGTGGGTATCGCCAACATGTCAAGACCGTGGAGCCTTCCGAGAAGCATGAGCAGGGGACGGTTGTTAGTTGATTCCTCAAGAAAGGTTCTAAGAGGAGTCAAAGGAACAAAGGAAGAATAAAAAGGCTAAAAAGGCAGAACCAACTCAAAAGGGCACTTGCCATCATTATGGCAAGTAGGGCCATTGGCAAAGAAATTGCAAGATTTATCTTGAGTCCGTGAAGAAGAATAAGGCATAAGATGCTCCATCTTTTTCATATATCTTCGTTATTGATTGTCATTCTATTTCTTTAGACACTTGGGTATTGGATACTGGGTGTGGCTCACATATATGTAATGACATACATGGGCTAAGGAATAGAAGAAGACTCGTCAAGGGAGAGTCAAATTTACATGTTGGGAATGGAGCAAAGGTTGCTGCACTCGCCATCGGAACGTATTTGTTGAAACTCCCTGCAGGACTTGTCTTAGAACTGGACAATTGCTTTTATGTTCCTTCGTTGATAAAGAACATCATTTCTATTTCTTGTTTAAATAGAAATGGGTACCATTTGACTTTTAGTAACAATTGTTGTTACATAACTTTGAATGGAGTTCTTTATGGGACTGGAACTTTAAGCAATGGTATTTATACATTGGATGTATCCAGTGACGTTTTCAATATCGAAGCGAGCAACAAGCGTGCTCGAAAGGATAATCAATTAGACTCCTACATGTGGCATTGTCGTCTTGGCCATGTAAGCAAGAAACGCATGTCCGAATTACACCGATGTGGAATTCTGGAATCGTTTGAATTGGATTCATACGATACATGCAAATCATGCTTAAAAGGCAAGATGACTAAGTTACCTTTTACTGGAAAAGGTGAACGAGTGGGAGAGTTACTAGGTCTAATACATACTGATGTATGTGGACCTATGTCAACTCAAGCTTTAGGAGGCTATAGCTACTTCATTACCTTCACCGATGATCACTCACGGTTTGGGTATGTGTTCTTGATGAAACACAAGTCTGAAGCCTTTGAAAGGTTCAAAGAATTCAGAAATGAAGTAGAGAAATAACATGACAAGAGTATTAAAATACTTCGATCGGATCAAGGTGGTGAATACTTAAGTCAAGAGTTTCTTGATTATTTAAGAGACAATGGCATATTGTCTCAATGGACTCCGCCATATACACCACAGCATAATGGTGTATCTGAGAGGTGTAACCAGACCTTGTTGGACATGGTCAGGTCAATGATGAATCATGCGAATCTTCCCAAGTCCTTTTGGGGCTATGCACTTCAGACAACTGTTTACTTGTTAAACAGAATGCCAAACAAGGTAGTCTCTACTACTTCATATGAGATATGGAATGGTAAGAAACCTCATGTATCTTACTTAAAGATATGGGGTTGTCTAGCTTATGTGAAGTGGACTGTATCAGACAAATTGGATGCTAAGTCTGATAAATGTCTATTTATTGGATACCCTAAGGAAACAAGGGGATACCAGTTCTATCATCCTATGGAACAAAAGGTGTTTGTTTCAAGGCATGTTGTGTTTCTAGAGAAAGAGTTTCTCTTGCAAGAAAACAGTGGGAGTGTCGTCGAGCTTGAGGAGGTTCGAGAGACTCAAATAGACATTGATGAGATACCTGGTGAAGCACAACAGTCGATAACTCATAGTGATGAGCAATCGACTGGACCTACTGCAACACCACATCTTCGTAGATCTGGTAGAACACTCAACATTCCTGAGAGATATGGATTTCTCGTAAGTGAATCGAACGACATGTTACTCATTGATGATGAGGAGCCTACTAGTTATGAAGAAGTGTTGACAAGTTCAGAAAGGGATAAATGGCTTGATACCATGAAGTCGGAAATGGATTCCATGTATGAAAACCAAGTTTGGAACTTGGTTGACCCACCTGAAGGCATCAAGCCTATAGGGTGCAAGTGGGTTTTCAAGAAGAAAACCGACATGGATGGTAATGTGATTACCTATAAAGCTAGATTAGTGGCGAAAGGATATCGTCAAAAATAAGATGTTGATTATGACGAAACCTATTAGCCTGTAGCTATGCTTAAATCCATTCGGATGCTTCTGGCCATAGCGGCTCATTATGATTATGAGATATGGCAGATGAATATGAAAACAGCTTTCCTTAATGGAAACCTGCTCGAGGACGTGTATATGATACAGCCTGAGGGTTTCACATCGATTGATAAAACCAAGGTATGCAAATTGCGACGGTCCATATATGGATTGAAGCAAGCATCCAGGAGCTGGAATATCCATTTTGATGAAACAATCAAAAAGTTTGATTTCTCACAAAATCCAGACGAACCTTGTGTGTACAAGAAGGTTAGTGGGAGTGCAGTCGTGTTCCTAGTATTGTATGTCGATGACATATTACTTATAGGAAACGATGTTTCAATCTTACAGTCAGTTAAGGTTTGGTTATCCAAGACATTCTCCATGAAAGACCTGGGAGAAGCAACCTACATCCTCGGGATTAAGATCTATAGAGATAGATCGAAACGGTTGCTTGGTCTTTTGCAGTCTACATATATAGACCGAGTGCTAAAAAGGTTTAGCATGTCAGAATCCAAGAAAGGTTTCCTACCCATCAGGCATGGGGTACACCTTTAGAAGTCTATGTGTCCGCGCACAGAAGACTAGAGGATTTGCATGAGTAAGATTCTCTATACATCCGCAATAGGATCTATCATGTATGCTATGTTATGTACAAGACCCGATGTATTGTATGCTCTGAGTGTCACGAGCAGATACCAATCTGATCTAGGAATGGATCATTGGGTGGCTGTTAAGACAATCCTTAAGTACTTAAGAAGAACTAAGGATGTGTTCCTAATATATGGAGAAGGGGGCATGGTGATACGCGAGTATACGGATGCCAGCTTCCAGACAGACAAGGATTATTCCAGGTCTCAGTCTGGATACGTGTTCACCTTGAATGGGGGCACAGTGAGTTGGAAAAGTTCCAAACAAGACACTGTAGCGGATTCTACCACTGAGGCAGAATACATTGCAGCTTCGGAAGCAACAAAGGAAGCGGTTTGGATCAAGAAGTTCATTTATGAACTTGGTGTGATTCCAGCCATTGTTGAAGCAATACCGGTCTACTGCAACAACAATGGTGCAATTGCATAGGCGAAAGAGCCAAGGTCTCATCAATGATCCAAACATGTGCTTCGCCGCTATCATCTTATCAGAGAGATCATCAGTAGGAAAGAAATACAAATCGAGAAAATCCCTACTGAAAGGAACTTAGCGGATCCTTTGACTAAGGCATTATCTCAAAGTAAGTTTGAGGGTCATGTTACAACTTATGGTATTGGATACCGTAGCGATTGGCATTAGGCCAAGTGGGAGTCTGTTAGTAATATATGAGAGATGTCCTAAGGCAATAGCCTTATGTATGAACTGTTGGGTTTCCGGCACCGCGGCGTGTGTGTGTTCGATCATGTTTCGTAAACATGAGCACAGCGGAAGCAACAAAAATAATAAATACTCCTATTTATTACAACACACACAACACACGCATGCTATTACAACAAGTGTAGACATAACCGTAAATTAAAATTGCAATAAAAGGAAATTAAACTACGTTATACCTTTCGTATGACGTGTAGCGGGAACGGCATCAACCGGAACGATTCTCGTAAGAATCGTCTCTATCCGTATCCACGCCGAGCTCCTCGGGATGACTTCGCCAAGCCACGAGCTTCGTCTTCGTACGGGTTACTAGCCTCGTGTTGAAGACGATGTGATCGAGAGATGATCACGGTCCGAATCCAAATTCGGACCTAAAGACAAGTCCTCAAGACTTGCTTCTCCGGAGAGGTATTCATCAACCGATTGACGAATCCTTCGCCCCTCCACCAGAGGATTACCGGAGATCAAATCCCGGTATGTTAGCCGCTGTCGGAGCACTAACCGCCGCTCAAACGACGCCCGACGAGGGAGAAGAAGCTGTCCAGAAAACTGGACAGCTTGGTGGAGGAGTAGGCGCCGCCAAAACCAAGGAAGCAAAGTGCTCACCTTGATGCCAAACCTAAGGAGGATGACCGGAACTCTTCCGCAGCAGCTCGACGCGAGGAGGAAGGAAGCAACCTTCTGGACGCCGGTTGGAGGACCTTGGGCTGGGCGGCGGCTGGAGTTGGGCGCCGAATAGGAGAGGGAGGGGTTGGGCGGCCAAGTTTGATTAGGTTTAGGGTTAGGGTTTAATCCCTATTTTATAGAGAACTAATTCTCTTAGTGGTTAATGGATCATATCCATAAAGCCCGTTAACCCGCTCCATTAAGATAAGTTAAAATAAACCAAACCATGATGGTTTATTTTAAGTTAAAACGAACCGAACCAACCTTTGGTTCATTCGCTTAATATAAACCAAACCCTTTGGTTTATTCTCATCCATTGGATTAGACCAAACCATTTTGGTCCATCCATTATGTCTTCATAAGACACGGCCCATCCACGCTTCCATTGCATCAAACAATTTCATGCTCGCTTATGTTTTGTCCAACCAAACATAGTTTCTCTGGCGAGAATCCCATTCTCAAGCTCGCTTTAAATCCTTTGGATTACACTCGCGTGTGACCAAATAGGTTCTCGGTTTATGTTGGCCGCCTATAATTAACCATTAATTATAGAACGATCATGAGTGGCACCTAGTAGTACATCATGATCCCCAATTAACCAAAAGATCAACTGTTGATCCGAACTATTTCAAACCCTTCAAGAGCTTGAATGAATCGTGCCCCATTCCCTTCACTCATCTTATACCCACTTGGTTCAGACATGGTCTATTGTGTCGGGCCCCTCACTAGGTCGACACGCCACACCTAGCCCAAGTATCATTTCCTCGCCCCACGGATTCTAGTTACTCCACATGTATCAAGAGTACCTTACTCTAAACATGTAATGCTTTGGCCAAAGACTTTAGTAACAATCCGACGAGAGGCCATGGGTATACATCTCCTCGCAAGGAGTGGTGAATCCTTTATAGGCTATTCAAACACCTTCGATCACTTCGACTTATACCCAATCATCCCGGGTCCACATCTCCTTAAAGATGTTTGCTTAAGATGTCAAAGCATAAGTCTCCATGATCAAGATGACTTGAATACCGCAAGTCAAAGGAACATCGCACTTAAGCCACAGTAAGAACTTCATTGACATATCTATATATGCAGAGAACCATATGAAGTCTTACTACTGGTCACTCCAATGAACTAGTTACCATAACTAGCATCCACGATTAACTCCGACATCACTATGTCTCCCGGAGAATCACCGCTTGGATACACCAAGGAGTATACCTCGTGCTAGTCTCGAGTAATCGATGGTGTCCAAATCCATCAATTCATCGACTAGGGATAATTCCGATACATCACAATTACACATGTAGAGATACTCACTAGTTGTGATCCGATCACAAATTCTCTCATGCTGTGAATCGTATCGTGGACATTCAGTAAATGAGTTTAAGATCCAATCAAATACATTAAACATGTATACTCAAATAGTGAATCTTCATTTATCATATAAATGGTTCATACATAAAGCGATTGCCTTAGGACATCTCTCATATATTACTAACGGACTCCCACTTGGCCTAATGCCAATCGCTACGGTATCCAATACCATAAGCTCTAACATGACCCTCAAACTTACTTTGAGGTAATGCTTTAGTCAAAGGATCCGCTAAGTTCCTTTCAGTGGGAATTTTCTCGATTTGTATTTCGTTCCTACTTATGATCTCTATGATAAGATGATAGTGGCGAAGCACATGTTTGGATCATTGATGAGACCACATCAAGTTCATAGATGAACTACTTGATCCAAACCGCTTCCTTCTTGCTTCCAAGGCTGCAAGCGTATTACGCCTTAGTGGCGAGAATCCGCTATAGTGTCAAGCTTGGAACCTTTCCAACTTATTGCGCCTCCATTCTAGGTGAATACATACCCGGACAAAGACATGGAATCATCCTTATGCATGCGGATCATCCGTATACCACGTATCACCATGTACCCTTCTCCGTATATTAGGAACACATCCTTAGTTCTTCTCAAGTACTTAAGGATGCGTCTTAACATGACCCAATGATCCATTCTGGATCGGTAGTATCTGCTCGTGACACTCGGGCATACGATACATCGGGCCTCGTACATAACATAGCATACATGATAGATCCTATTGCGGATGCATAGGGAATCTTACTCATGCAAATCCTCTCGTCTTACGTGCGCGGACACATAGACTTGAAAGGTGTACCCCATGCACGATGGGTAGATAACCTTTCTTGGATTCCGACATGCTAAACCTCTTTGCTTTTCGGTCTATATATGTAGGCTGCGAAAGACCAAGCAGCGTTTGATCTATCTCTATAGATCTTAATCCCAGGATGTAGGTTGCTTCTCCCAGTCTTTCATGGAGAATGTCTTGGATAACCAAACCTTAGCATTTGTAAGATTGACACATCGTTTCCTATAAGTAATATGTCATCGACATACAATACTAGGAACACATTGCCTCCCACTAACCTTCTTGTACACAAGGTTAAATGCGGATTTTGTGAGAAATCAAACTTTTGATCGTCTCATCAAAGCGGATATTCGACTCACGGATGCTTGCTTGATCCATAAATGGATCGTCGCAATTTGCATACCTTGGTTTTATCAGCCGATGTGAAACCCTCGGTGTATCATATACCGTCCTCGGCGATTCCATTAAGGAAAAGTTTGTTTTCACATCCATCATATCTCATAATCATAATGAGCCGCTATGGCCAGGAGCATCCGAATGGATTTAAGCATAGCTACAGGCGAATAGGTTTCGTCATAATCAACACCTTGCTTTTGACGATATCCTTTCGCCACCAATCTAACCTTATAGGTAATCACATTACCATCCATGTCGGTTTTCTTCTTGAAAACCCACTTGCACCCTATAGGCTTTATGCCTTGGTGGGTCAACCAAGTTCGAACTTGGTTTTATACATGGAATCCATTTCGACTTCATGGCACCAAGCCACTTATCCCTTTACGAACTTGTCGGCCTTCTTCATAAGCTGGTAGGCTCCTCATCATCAATGAGTAACACGTCGTTCGATTCACTTGAGAAATCCATATCTCTCGGGAATATTGCGTGTTCTACGGATCTCTGAAGATGTGGTGTTACAATAAGTCGTAGATTGCTCATCACTATGAGTTATCGGTACATTTGTTGCTCACCGGTATCTCATTAATGTCTATTTGAGTCTCTCGAGCCTCCTCAAGCTCAGCGACACTCCCTTGTTTTCTTGCAAGAGAAACTCTTTCTCTAGAAACACAACATGCCTTGAAACAAACACCTTTTGTTCCACGGGATGATAGAATTAGTAACCCTTGTTTCCTTAGGGTATCCAATAAATAGACATTTATCGGACTTATCATCCAGTTTGTCGTCTGATCCGCTTCACATAAGCGAGGACAACCCCATATCTTCAAGTAAGATACATGAGGTTTCTTACCATTCCATATCTCATATGGAGTAGTTGAGACTACCTTGGTAGGCATTACATTTAACAAGTAAAGCGGTATGCGAAGTGCATAACCCCAAAGGACTTGGGAAGAGTTGCATGATTCATCATTGACTGACCATGTCCAACAAGGTCGATTCGCCTCTCGGATACACCATTATCTTTGTGGTGTATAGGGAGTCCATTGAGACAATATGTCATTGTCTCTTAGATAATCAAGAAACTCTTGACTTAAGTATTCACCACCTCGATCCAATCAGTATTTTAATACTTTTGTCATGTTGTTTCTCTACTTCATTCTGAATTCTTTGAACCTTTCAAAGGCTTGGACTTGTGTTTCATCAAGAACACATACCCAAACCGTGAGTGATCATCGGTGAAGGTAATGAAGTAGCTATAGCCTCCTAATGCTTGAGTTGACATAGGTCCACATACATCAGTATGTACTAGACCTAGTAACTCTCCCACTCGTTCACCTTTTCCAGTAAAAGGTAACTTAGTCATCTTGCCTTTTAAGCATGATTTGCATGTATCGTATGAATCCAATTCAAACGATTCCAGAATTCCACATCGGTGTAATTCGGACATGCGTTTCTTGCTTATATGGCCAAGACGACAATGCCACATATAGGAGTCTATGTGATTATCCTTTCGAGCACGCTTGTTGCTCGCCCGATATTGAAAATGTCCTTTGGATACGTCCAGCGTATAAACACCATTGCTTAAAGTTCGATCCCATAAAGAACCCCATTCAAAGTTATGTAACAACAATTGTTACTAAGCGTCAAATGGAAACCATTTCTATTTAAACAAGAAATAGAAATATGTTCTTTATCATGAAGGAATATAAAAGCAATTGTCGATTCTAAGACAAGTCTGCGAGGAGTTTCAACAAATACGTTCGATGGCGAGTCGGCAACCTTTGCTCCATTCCCAACACGTAAATTTGACTCTCCTTGTGAGTCTTCTTCTATTCCTTAGCCCATGTATGTCATTACATATATGTGAGCCACACCAGTATCCAATACCCAAGTGTCTAAGAAATAGAATGACAATCAATAACGAAGATATCTGAAGAAGATGGGGCATACGATGCCTTATTCTTCTTCACGGACTCAAGATAAATCTTGCACTTTCTTCGCAAATGGCTCTCCTTGCCATAATGATGGCAAGTTTCCTTTTGTGCTAGTTCTACCTTCTTAGCCCTTCTCTTCTTTCCCTTCTGTTCCTTTGACTTCCTCTTAGAACCTTTCTTCGAGGAATCAACTATAACACCGTCCCTCTCATGCTTCTCGAAGACTCCAGTCTTGACATATTGGCGATACCACAGATGAACCTCCTAGCATCTCAGAGGTGAAGAGGAGCTTTGAGACTTCGAACCTTTCGAATCTCACTTGCTCATCAACCAACTCACAAAGATGAAGGACTACGATATGAGCATCCATATGCTCATGCTGCTTCGTGGCTTGGGTTCCATCGCCGTGGCTAAGCATGATCCAACTCATTTGTTGAGAATCACTCACATGTTTACGATAGGCCAACAATTGGTCGAGTTGCATAAATCACTAGAACAGCGGAAGAGGCGCTTGAGGACATTTGCAAGCTTTTCAACCTTGAGAACAATTCTCAAGCTTCTAAGCGATCCATGAAGTTCGGCCCGATCAATTTATTTGAATCAAAATGGAGCATAAATTCAAACACATGTCATATATTAACTTAGAAATACAAAGCGAGCATATATGAGAAAGATGATTTTAAAATGCATCAATATACATTTATAAATCCCATTCATTTTTGAATTTCAAAAACCCCAAAATCACTTGGAGATTGTAGGTCCATCTCGAATGGGCTGATATCCATCATAGTTATGAACAACCTTGGAGAGAGTCCAACAAGCCATTCATAACTACGACGGTAGGTATCATCTATACGATTGCATATCCGTATGCAACTATCACAATGCTATCAACTAATTGAATGTTCACACATACATGGTTGTTAACACATTAACAAGTATGCATCATATGCATAGCACCCAACTTCACCTCCTTTACATCGACCTTGGAGAGTCCAACAAGCCGATGCTCGAGTTAAACCAACCCATTAATCGGGACATAGTTTTAATATGGTTAGGCGCATTCAACCAATTAGCCCAGCTTGGAGAGTCCAACAACCAAAGCTAACGATTGACCTCGGCTCTTACCATATTAGTATTAAACTATTCCATGGTTTGAACATATTGAGTTGAGCCGGGCTTGGAGAGAGTCCAACAACCCAAACAAGAAACAGAACTCTGGTTCTAACCATATTAATGGAAGGTGTAGGCTTTAATATTGATTAAGGTTTTATGTCTCATCCTCTTTGCATGCAAATAACTATTATCTACATGGCATGGCATACATGGCATACATCTACATGTCACGACACGCATGGCATAATGTTATGCATCTAATGCAATTACATGACATACAATTATGTCATGTTTATATTTCCTTATATGTCATAACTATTTATGGAAATAAAATATGTTTAAGATTTGATTCTCAAATCAAATCATAATTAAATTAGGAAACAAATTTCCAAATCTAATCACATATTTTATTCATGGAATTATTTGATTAAGGAAAATCTATTTAGGAAACCAATTTCCTAAATCTTTAAAACTACTTATGGAAATTAAAATATTTTAAGATTTGATTTCCCAAATCAAATCATGATTAAATTAGGAAACAAATTTCCAGAATCTAATCAAATATTTTATTTATGGAAAATATAAATTTCCATAAATACTTCCAACTTTCCAAAAGTGGAAGATTTCCATAAATACTTCTAGACTTTCCAAAATTGAAAAATTTCCATAAATACTTCTAAATTTCCAAAATTAGAAAATTTCCAGAAATACATTATGACTATCAAAAACCATTTTACGATTATGTGAAACACAACACAGGCTCTGATACCCTTTGTTGGGTTTACGCATGGCGTGTGTGTGTTCGATCATGTTTCGTAAACATGAGCACAGCGGAAGCAATTAAAAATAATAAATACTCCTATTTATTACAACACACACAACACACGCATGCTATTACAACAAGTGTAGACATAACCGTAAATTAAAATTGCAATAAAAGGAAATTAAACTACGTTATACCTTTCGTATGACGTGTAGCGGAACGGCATCAAGCGGAGCGATTCGTAGAATCGTCTCTATCCGTATCCACGCCCGAGCTCCTCGGGATGACTTCGCCTAAGCCACGAGCTTCGTCTTACGTGCGGGTTACTAGCCTCGTGTTGAAGGCGATGTGATCGAGAGATGATCACGGTCCGAATCCAAATTCGGACCTAAAGACAAGTCCTCAAGACTTGCTTCTCGAGAGGTATTCGTCAACCGATTGACGAATCGCTTCGTCCTCCACCTCAGAGGATTACGGAGATCAAATCCCGGTATGTTAGCCGCTGTCGGAGCACTAACCGTCGTCCTAAGCGACGCTCCGGCGAAGGAGAAGCTGTCAGAAAACTGGACAGCTTGGTGAAGGAGTAGGCGCCGGCCAAAACCAAGGAAGCAAAGTGCTCACCTTGATGCCAAACCTAAGGAGGATGACCGGAACTTTTCCGGCAGCAGCTCGGCGCCGGCGAGGAGGAAGGAAGCAACCTTCTGGCGCGGTTGGAGGACCTTTTGGGCTAAGCGGCGGCTGGAGTTAGGCGCCCGAATAGGAGAGGGGGGGTTGGGCGGCCAAGTTTGATTAGGTTTAGGGTTAGGGTTTAATCCCTATTTTATAGAGAACTAATTCTCTTAGTGGTTAATGGATCATATCCATAAAGCCCGTTAACCCGCTCCATTAAGATAAGTTAAAATAAACCAAACCATGATGGTTTATTTTAAGTTAAAACGAACCGAACCAACTTTTGGTTCATTCGTTTAATATAAACCAAACCCTTTGGTTTATTCTCATCCATTGGATTAGAACCAAACCATTTTGGTCCATCCATTATGTCTTCATAAGACACGGCCCATCCACGCTTCCATTGCAGTGAAACAATTTCATGCTCGCTTTATGTTTGGTCAACCAAACATAGTTTCTCTCGATGCGAGAATCCCATTCTCAAGCTCGTTTAAATCCTTTGGATTACACTCGTTGTCGTGTGACCAAATAGGTTCTCGGTTTATGTTGGCCGTCTATAATTAACCATTAATTATAGAGCGATCATGAGTGGCACCTAGTAGTACATCATGATCCCCAATTAAGAAAAGATCAGCGGTTGATCGAACTATTACGAAACCCTTGATGGCTTGAATGAATCGTGCCCCATTCCCTTCACTCATCTTATACCCACTTGGTTGGGACATGGTCTATTGTGTCGATCCCCACTAAGTACGACTCGTCACCTAGCCCAAGTATCATTTCCTCGTCCTACAGTTCTAGTTACTCCACATGTATCGAAGAGTACCTTACTCTAAACATGTAATGCTTTGGCAAAGACTTTAGTAACAATCAGCGAGAGGCCATGGGTATACATCTCCTCGCAGGAGTGGTGAATCCTTTATAGGCTATTCAAACACCTTGATCACGACTTATACCCAATCATCCGGGTCCACATCTCCTTGGAGATGTTTGCTTAAGATGTCAAAGCATAAGTCTCCATGATCAAGATGACTTGAATACATAGTCAGGAACATCGCGCTTAAGCCAGTAAGAACTTCATTGACATATCTATATATGGAGAACCATATGAAGTCTTACGGTGGTCACTCGATGAACTAGTTACCATAACTAGCATCCACGATTAACTCGGACATCACTATGTCTCGGCCCGGTGAGAATCATTTGCTTGGATACACCAAGGGTATACCTCGTGCTAGTCTCGAGAATTGATGGTGTCCAAATCCATCAATTCATCGACTAGGGATAATTAGATACATCACAATTACACATGTAGAGATACTCACTAGTTGTGATCAATCACAAATTCTCTCATCTTTGTGAATCGTATCGTGGACATTGATAAATGAGTTTAAGATCCAATCAAATACATTAAACATGTATACTCAAATAGTGAATCTTCATTTATCATATAAATGGTTCATACATAAGGCGATTGCCTTAGGACATCTCTCATATATTACTAACATGAACCATTTATATGATAAATGAAGATTCACTATTTGAGTATACATGGTTTCATGTATTTGATTGGATCTTAAACTCATTTACTGAATGTCCGCGATACAACTCACAACATGAGAGAATTTGTGATTGGATCACAACTAGTGAGTATCTCTACATGTGTAATTGTGATGTATCAGAATTATCCCTAGTCGATGAATTGATGGATTTGGACACCATCAATTCTGTCGAGACTAGCACTGAAGGTATACTCTGGTGTATCCAAATAGTGATTCTCCTTTGGAGACATTGTGATGTCCAGAGTTAATCGTGGATGCTAGTTATGGTAACTAGTTCATTGGGTGACCAAACCGTAAGACTTCATATGGTTCTCTGCATATATAAATATGTCAATGAAGTTCTTACTGTAGCTTAAGTGCGATGTTCCTTTGACTTGCGGTATTCAAGTCATCTTGATCATAAAGACTTATGCTTTGACATCTTAAGCAAGCATCTCTGAGGAGATGTGGACCCGGATGATTGGGTATAAGTCAGTGATCGAAGGTGTTTGAATAGCCTATAAAGATTCACCACTGCGAAGATGTATACCCATGGTCTCGTCGGTTGTTACTAAAGTCTTTGAAAGAATTACATGTTTGAAGTAAGGTACTCTTCGACATGTGCTTGATAACAGAATCGTGGAGAAAAAATGATACTTGGGCTAGGTGACGTCACCTAGTGAAGGCGACACTATACCATGTTTTGAACCAAGTGGGTATAAGATGAGTGAAGGAATGAACGCGATATTCGAGATCTTTGAAGGGTTTAAAATGGTTGATCAACGTTGATCTTTTCGGTTAATTGGGGATCATGATGTACTACTAGGTGTCACTCATGATCGTTCTATAATTAATGGTTAATTATAGATGGCCAACATAAACCGAGAACCTATTTGGTCACACGCATAACGAGCGTAATCCGAAGTATTTAAAATGAGCTTGAGAATGAGATTCTCAGACCGAGAGAAACTAAGTTTGGTTGGACCAAACAAGAAGCGAGCATGAATTCGTTTCATTCGCAATGGAAGCGTGGATGAGCCGTGTCTTATGAAGACATGATGGATGAACCAAATTGGTTTGGTTCTAATCCAATGGAGGAGAATAAACCAAAGGGTTTGGTTTGTTTTAAACGAATGAACAAAAGTTGGTTCAGTTCGTTTTAACTTAAAATAAACCATCATGGTTTGGTTTATTTTAACTTATATTAATGGAGCGGGTTAACATGCCTTATGGTTATGATCCGATAACCATTAAGAGAATTAGTTCTCTATAAAAGAGGGCTTAAGGGTTTGTTAAACCCTAATCCAAAGCCCTTGGCCTAAAAGCTGCCGCCCCTCCTCTCCTTGGTGATTTCGGCGCCAACACCTCCCCTTTCCGCCGCCCACTACCAAGCTCCCTTGCCGGCGTCCAGAAGGCGCTGACCTTCCCTTTTGCCGGCGTCGAGCTGCTGCCGGAGGAGCTCCGGTGATCTCCCTTGGGTTCGGCAATAAGGTGAGCTCAAACCTTCCCTTTTGGCCGGCCCTAATTCCTCCACCAAAGCTGTCCAGTTTTCTGGACAGCTTGTTTCCCTCTCGTCGGAGCATCGTTTGGACGACGTTTGGAGCTCCGACAGCGGTAGCCTTGCCGGGGATTTGATCTCCGGTAATCCTCATGGGTGGAGGACGAAGGATTCATCAAACAATTGACGAATACCTCTCCGGAGAAGCGAGTTTTGAGGACTCATTTTTGGATCCGAATTTGGATTCGGATCGTGATCTTCTCTCAATCACATCGTCTTCAACACGAGGCAAGTAACCCGTACGAAGACGAGGCTCATGACTTGGTGAAGTCATCCCAAAGATACTCGGCATGGATACGGATAGAGACGATTCTAGTGAGGATCATTCTGGTTGATGTCTTTCCCGCTACACGTGATACGTAAGGTATACGTAGTTAAATTTTCTTTTATTGCAAAATTTAAATTTACGGTTATGTCTACACGTGTTGTACTATGCATGCGTGTGATGTGTGTGTTGTAATAAATGTAGATTTATTATTTTTGTTTCTTCCGCTGTGCACATGTTTACGAAACATGTTCAAACACACTCGCCGCGGTGCCGGAAACCCAACAGTGTCCTCTGTACGGGGACGACCGTAGGCGGCGATCCGACTAAGACTTCATGTGGAAGGTCTAGGTCGAGATCGAACGGTTAGAAACCATTGTATTTACCATTTTCCGTGCTCACCTCTTACTGTAGGGAAGTGGCGGTGATCATTGTGGACATTAGGCGGTCGATGCTCAGATGCTCATCGATCATCGTGATGGGAGGCATCGATCGTCGATTGCACTAGGTCAAAATGGATAAGGTTTGATGCGGCCACTTCGCAATAAAATTTAGTACAACTTCGTGATCTGTTCCAAAAGATGAGGAGACATATTCAGAGGCCAAACTCTATAAAAGGAGGGGAGGATTCTAACTCCAAAGATTATCAAGATTATTCTTACGTGCTTCTACAACGCTAAAGCTCCAACATCGTCATAACACCAACGCGGTGCCAAGCTTCCACCTTCTTCGTCGGCAGCAGTAACAAGTAACATATTTTGTTATTGTATTCTTTGTTTTTATTCGTAACGAGGTGAGGTAGGCTTGTTGCCTCATCCTCGTACTTTCGGTTTTGTGATCATTGTCTCCTACCTCCAACGAGGAGGAGATGTTATAGTGTTTTGCCCTCCGTACGCGGTCTAGGACCGTTAGGGCCTTGGAGTAGCAACCGCTGGGTTGTGAACCAAGTAAAAAATAAACATGTCTTTTTATTTTTCCGCTGTGCTTACTCGTGTATCGAACGAACGAACGAAAAGATTTACGCTCGCTATTCACCCCCCCCCCTCTAGCGACATTTCTCGATCCAACAAAACACGGGGAGATATTTGTACAAATAATGTGAGGAGCCCATATTTAATTATGGGGTTGGTGAGGTAGATCAATGATGATCGCTTTAGTGGAATGGATCATCATTAATGGATCGGGCTCGGATCCATTGGGTGGCCAAGATCCAACTCTTTCTCATGGTCCCTATTGTAGCCTATTTAAATCCTCATGAAAGCCTAGATCCGACGGTGGAGAATGAAACCCGAGATCCGACGGTGGAGAATGAAAGGAGGCTTAAGCCTAACTCTATAAAAAGAGGGCTAATGCTTGGGCGTGTAAAGATCTAGAGAGAGCTTAAGAGATTAGGGTTTGCTTCCTTTGGCTTGTGCGGCAACTAATCTTATTGAAGATTAGGGTTTGCTTCAAGGGTTGGGCGGCTAGGGTTTTGGAGAGGTCTTGGACGGCAACAAGTGGAAGTTTTTCCTCTCTTCCTAAGGTTTGGCCGACGCCCATCTTCTCCTTTCTCTTCTTGGCCGGCGCCCATCTCTCTTCTTCTTCTCCTTGGCCGGCGGCAACAAAGGTTAAGGTTCTTCTCTTGGAGCTCTTGGTCGGCACCCACACCATCTCCTTCATCCTCTCTTTGGCCCACGGCAACAACAAGTTTGGTGGCTTGGTGGTCGGCGCTAGATAGGAGAAGAAGTATTGATTATCTTTTTTTGTTTGGAGCGAACAAGAAAAGAAAGATACGCGATCTAGGTGGTTTCAACTCTTGGAGGATCGTTGCCCACACAACGTTCAAGAGGAGGATAGGACATACAATAGAAGATCAAGAGGTATACAAGAGGTATAATCTTGTTTATTTTGATTTAGTTCTTTTGAATAATGCATATGGCTAATTTACTTGGACCCCGAAGATAAACACAAAAATCGGCGATCCGTACATCGTCTATTCCGCGGCTAATCGAGGAATAGAGTTAGGTTGCTTGAACAACAAGTTTGTTCAAGCGACCACTCTAATCGAATAGCATGATGATGGATCGGTTGCTTAGGTAATCCATCTTCGTCAAGGATTAATTTTTTTTTAGTCCGGGCACATAGAGAGGATCGCCATGCACTAGCGACCGAGGTGGGAAGCGAAGCTTTGGTTCCACCCTTCAAATGGTATCAGATCCACGGTTTTCAATTTTGTGTGTTTAGGATTCGGTTACTTTAATGCACTTTTCATATATTATATGTGTCGGATAATAGTAGGATGTGCGTAGGATAACTTTTTGATTGCAAGCATAAGATCCAACTATTATGGCCATATGTGTGTGTATGTGATTGTATGTGTATAATCGTAATGTTATTTGAATTCTCGGGGTTGACGAGGCTAGTATTTAATTTTTGTAATTAAGTACGACATTGTTTAGCCACTCTTTTATTTTAGTTTACTTTCGATCTAGATTTCATGTACACTCCTTTGTGGAGTATAGGATCAATGAATGTAAATTAAAATAATTTTTTTTCGGCTCGGATCTCCGGATGGCTTGTACATGGTGCATGGAGGAGTGGACGAGGTGGTGACATGACAGGAGGCATATTGGAAAATAAAAGCCATAATAGTTGGAAAATATTTTTTTCATATTTATTGCTTCTTGTTTAATATGCATGTTGTGTGCTTGGAAAATTCCTCATTTTAAATTACTAAGTGGGAGAGGGATATTTTTTTAAATTCTCGTGGCCTTCATTACAATTTTACATGTGATGCAAACAAACTTGCGCGTCGGCTCTGAGTGCCTTCCTCCCCATCGGATGAGTTCGTTTTATGGATCACTAGGTCGAATATGGTTATAGAAAATTATTGAGGAGTGTGTGTACTTCTCCATCGGAAGACACATAACCCGAGATAATTGCCTTAGTATCGGGTAATGGTGAACACTTAGATGCAAATAAAAGTATCCTCCCCATCAGAGTCACTGCTTTTATTTGTAGGGCCAAAGAGGAACCAACTATTAATTTTATTTGTCAAAAAGTAAGATTTACAAGATAATAAAATTAATGGGTAAAATCTTCTCTTACAAATGTAGAATTTGTATACGTCCACACGATCATGGCATACGATATTCTCGGTGTTTTGAGGTGTTGGTTGATTTTAAAATTTTATTGTTTGAGGAATCAATAAATTTTTGAAATCTAATGTTTTTTATCTATGTGATACTTAGATTTTTCAAAAATGACTTTCAACCCATTTGCTGTGATACTAAAGGAAAATAAACTTACTAGACCCAATTATGTTGATTGGAAGAGAAATCTAGACATAGTCTTGACTGCTGAGGAGTATAAATATGTACTCTTCGAAGAGTGTCCTTCTAAGCCTGCAGATGATTCTGGTGAAAAGGAGAAGGAGAGTTATAAGAAGTGGGTCAAGGCTGATGAGATGGCACGGTGTTACATTTTGGCTTCCATGTCAAATGTATTGCAACATCAGCATCAGGCCATGACTTCTGCTTATGACATGATGCTCAATCTCAAGGATCATTTCGGACACCAGAATCGGGCTGCGAGATAGGATGCCATGAGGAACTTGATGAAGACCACCATGGCTGAGGGAACACCCATGAGGATCATGTTCTCAAGATGATGGCTCATTTAAATGAGATGGAAGTCCTTGGAGCTGAGATCGATGGGGAAACCCAAGTCGATACATTCTCCAAACTCTACCTAGGAGTTTTGAGTAGTTTTTCCTAAACTACAACATGAATAAAAGGTTGTATTCATTGGCGGAGCTTCTGACAGAACTCCAGGCGGTAGAGGGGCTTTTTCGTCAGAGTGCTCAGGCTCAGGCCATGGTTGCTCAGAAGGTTTCTACTTCTAAGCCGAAAGGCAAGAAGAAGAAGAAACAAGGTGGAGCAAAGGTGGCGGGAGGACCTCAGGGAGGAGTAAAGAAGCCGAAAGGCAAGTGCTTCACTTGTAAGCAGACTGGACATTGGAAGAAGAACTGCCCCAACCGAAAGCAGAACAAAGGTATATCTTTTGTCTTAGTCGTTGAAACATGTTTAGCAGTGTTATCTACCGGTACCTGGTGTGTAGATACGGGAGTCACTGATCATGTCTGCAATTCTTTACAGGGGTTCCAGAAAACCAAGCGACTAGCTGAAGGGGAGATTACCATTTACTTGGGCGATGCTACAAAGGTGGCGGCTATTGCAGTGGGAGATGTTTATTTATCTTTTGAGAGGAATAAAATTTTGGTTCTTAGAAATTGCCTTTATGTACCTTTATTTAGAAAGAATTTGATTTCGATTTCTAAATTGTTTGTGGATGGATATTCTATTTCTTTTAATGACAGAGTTATTATAAAAAGGAATAGGGAGATTATCTGTTCTGGTGCATTGATAAGAAATTTGTATACTATTGAACCAAAAGCTTCCACGATGCAAATAGAAATAAATAACTCATCTTCTAAATCTAATAAGAGAAAAGAACCTTCGCAAATGAACCAAACGTATCTTTGGCATCTAAGGCTAGGTCATATTAACCTGAGTAGAATTCAAAGGTTGATAGCTGATGGACCATTGGGTTCATTGGTGGTAGAGGATCTACCAACCTGTGAATCTTGCTTGGAAGGTAAAATGACCAAGAGGCCTTTTAAGGCAAAGGGGTATAGGGTCAAAGATGTGTTGGAATTGGTTCATTCTGATTTGTGCAGTCCTATGTCTATCCAAGCTAGAGGTGGTTTTGAATATTTTGTCTCTTTTATAGATGATTATTCAAGATATGGATACATTTACTTGATGCGCCGCAAGTCTGAATGCTTTAATAGGTTCAAAGAATTCAAGGCGGATGTGGAGAAACATCAAGGTAAAAGTATCAAGACCCTACGATCTGATCGTGGGGGTGAGTACCTCTTGGGAGAGTTTAGGAGTTACTTATCAGAGGCTGGGATTCAATCTCAATTATCTGCACCTGGCACACCCCAGCAGAATGATGTAGCAGAGCGAAAAAATAGAACTCTTATGGAGATGGTTAGATCAATGATGAGTTATTCTGAGTTACCAGATTCATTTTGGGGGTATGCTCTGGATACGACAGTGTATATTCTGAACTTGGTACCATCTAAATCAGTGCCTTCTACTCCCACAAAATTATGGACTAAGAGAAAGCCTAGTCTGAGACATTCGAATTTAGGGGAGTCCAGCACATGTGCTGAAGGTAGATGTTGGTAAGTTGGAACCTCGTACAGAAGTGTACTTGTTCATAGGCTACCCTAGAGGAACGAAGGGTGGTTTGTTCTATAGTCCTAGAGATCAGAGGGTGATCGTTAGCACGAATGCTCGATTTCTAGAGGAAGACTATATGATGAACTACAAGCCCATGAGTAAGATTATTCTGGAGGAGTTAAAAAGGGGAGTCACTACTTCAGTACCACCGGTACAAGAGGATATACCACAAGTGACTGCACCGCATGTCACAGAGGATACACAGGTGATACCTCGTCATAGTGGGAGGGTTGTTAGACAACTTGATAGATTTATGTTCTTGGGAGAATCTTCTGATTTGGTCCCTAACGAACATGAATCTGATCCCTGGACATATGATGAGGCAATCCAAGATAAAGATGCGGTATCTTGGCAAAGTGCGATGAATTTTGAGATAGAATCTATGGATTCAAATCAAGTCTGGGAACTAGTAGAACCACTCAATGGTGTAAAAACCATTGGATGCAAGTGGATCTACAAAATAAAGAGAGGAATAGATGGGAAGGTAGAGACCTTAAAAGTAAGGCTTGTTGCGAAAGGGTATACTCAAAAAGAGGACATCGATTATGAGGAGACCTTTTCGCCGGTAGCCATGCTTAAGTCTATCCGGATTCTCTTATCTATTGATGCTCATATGGATTATAAGGTATGGCAGATGGATGTCAAGACAGCTTTCCGTAATGGAAGTCTTGAGGAAAATATTTATATGGAGCAACCAGAGGGATTCATTGCAAAGGGCAAAGAGCATCTTGTGTGTAAGCTTAATCGGTCCATTTATGGATTGAAGCAAGCTTTCAGATCTTGGAACATCCACTTTGATGAGGTTATCTAGTCATATGGATTTATTCAAAGTTTGAATGAGTCTTGTGTATATAAGAGATGTGACGGAAATGTAGTGGTATTTTTTGTACTATACATAGATGACATTTTGTTAATTGGCAACAATGTCAAAGTGTTATCAGACGTATGGGTATGGTTGTCCAAACAATTTGATAAGAAGGACTTGGGAGAAGTGGGACACATCCTTGGGATCAAGGTTATAAGGGATTGCAGGAAAAGGATGTTGTGCTTATCTCAAGCTTCATACATAGACACTATTTTGGCTTGTTTTAGCATGCAGAACTCCAAGAAAGGTTTTCTACCTTTTCGACATGGAATACCTTTATTTAAAGAGATGTGCCCTAGAACATCAAAGGAGATAGAGGAAATGAAGGAGGTTCCTTATGCTTCGGCAGTAGGAAGCCTCATGTATGCTATGTTATGTACGAGGTTGGATATCTGCTTTGTCGTGGGCATGGTTAGCAGATATCAAAGTAATCTAGAACAGGGACTTTGGACTGTGGTAAAGCATATATTGAAGTACCTGAGAAGGACTAGGGATTATATGCTGGTATACCAGGTAAATCAATTACTCCCTGTGGGTTATACAGATTCTGACTTCCAATCATATAGGGATAACAGTAAGTCTACCTCAGGTTTTGTGTTTACTTTGGGAGGTGGAGCCATTGTATGGAGGAGTGTCAAGCAGAAATGCATGGCGGAATCTACCATGGAAGCTGAGTATGTAGCAGCCTCTGAGGTAGCCAAAGAAGTTGTATGGCTCAGGAACTTCTTGATGGACTTGGATGTGATTCTTGGTTTGCCCAGAACTATCACAATTTATTGTGATAACAGTGGTGCAGTTGCAAACTCGAAGGAACCACGAGCCCATAAGGCAAGTAAACACATAGAGCACAAGTACCACCTGATACGAGAGATCGTAAAGTGAGGAGAAGTTGTTGTCGCCAAGATTGCATCGGAAGATGACCTAGTAGATCCTTTCATTAAGGCCCTTCCAGCGAGAGTTCATGATAGGCATGTGGAGGGAATGAGAATCAGATGTATGGCAATTTGAGGGCAGTATAGTCTTTTAGTATAAGTGGGAGATTGTTGGGATGTATACTAAAAAGTCTATCCTTTGTATGAACATCTTTATTTTTGAAATAAGAATCACATGATCATTATTTGCATATTTATGGTTGTGCATATTGTCCGATACATTACATTGTAGATAACATAGTGTGTGGTGTTACACGGAAGATCATGTTATCAGTTTCTTGTAGAGTATAAGTAGAGGCTCACAACCAAGATGGTTTTGGATAAACCATTGGCATGGTTGTAGTGTAGTTTGGTATTGGTTTGTCTTGCCCATAGAGTTACACTAGTACACTTTGTGTGTATTGAGCAGAACCGATTCGAGGTGATTCGATTTATTGTTGACTACATAATTGAATCAGACCTCAGATATTATTGGTGTACATGCTCTTAATCCCGATATAATAACGGGCACATGTAATTAGTATTTATTTCTTTGATTTTACAATGGGCAAGATTTATGGATTAAATCGATAGGCTCAGTAAGTTGGGAAATGATAATATTTACATGGTGTGTCATTGATTATAGGAGAAAATCGTGCCCTATGTATTAGGATGATAATGTCCCTGTTAGTAATATATGAGAGATGTCCTAAGGCAATCGCCTTATGTATGAACCATTTATATGATAAATGAAGATTCACTATTTGAGTATACATGTTTCATGTATTTGATTGGATCTTAAACTCATTTACTGAATGTCCACGATACGATTCACAGCATGAGAGAATTTGTGATTGGATCACAACTAGTGAGTACATGTGTAATTGTGATGTATCAGAATTATCCCTAGTCGATGAATTGATGGATTTGGACACCATCAATTCTGTCGTGACTAGCACGAGGTATACTCCTTGGTGTATCCAAGCAGCTGATTCTCACTGGCTGGAAACATTGTGATGTCCGGAGTTAATCGTGGATGCTAGTTATGGTAACTAGTTCATGGGAATGACCAACCGTAAGACTTCATATGGTTCTCTGCATATATAGATATGTCAATGAAGTTCTTACTGTAGCTTAAGTGCGATGTTCCTTTGACTTGCGGTATTCAAGTTATCTTGATCATGGAGACTTATGCTTTGACATCTTAAGCAAGCATCTCTAAGGAGATGTGGACCCGGGATGATTGGGTATAAGTCGAAGTGATCGAAGGTGTTTGAATAGCCTATAAAGGATTCACCACTCCTTGTGAGGAGATGTATACCCATGGCCTCTCGTCGGATTGTTACTAAAGTCTTTGGCCAAAGCATTACATGTTTAGAGTAAGGTACTATTCGATACATGTGCAGTAACTAGAATCCATAGGACGAGGAAATAATACTTGGGCTAGGTGTGACGTAGTCAGCCTAGTGGGGACTGACACTATAGACCATGTCCTGAACCAAGTGGGTATAAGATGAATGAAGGGAATGGGGCACGATTCATTCGAGCTGCTGAAGGGTTTCAGAAATAGTTCTGGATCAACCGTTGATCTTTTCGATTAATTGGGGATCATGATGTACTACTAGGTACCACTCATGATCGTTCTATAATTAATGGTTAATTATAGACGGCCAACATAAACCGAGAACCTATTTGGTCACACGCACAATGAGCGTAATCCGAAGGATTTAAAACGAGCTTGAGAATGGGATTCTCAGACCGAGAGAAACTAAGTTTGGTTCGACCAAACAAGAAGCGAGCATGAAATTGTTTCAGTCGCAATGGAAGCGTGGATGGGCCATGTCTTATGAAGACATAATGGATGAACCAAAATGGTTTGGTTCTAATCCAATGGAGGAGAATAAACCAAAGGGTTTGGTTTATTTTAAACGAATGAACCAAAAGTTGGTTCGGTTCATTTTAACTTAAAATAAAGCATCATGGCTTGGCTTATTTTAACTTATATTAATGGAGCGGGTTAACAGGCCTTATGGTTATGATCCAATAACCATTAAGAGAATTAGTTCTCTATAAAAGAGGGCTTAAACCCTAATCCTAAACCCTAACCAAGTTTTGGCCGCCCACCTCTCCCTCCTCTTCATCTATTCGGCGCCAACACCCATTGCCGCCGCCCAGCTCCTTGTGTCGCCATCCAAATTGTTGTCGACGTCCAAGCTTCGGCCGGTGATCCTCCAGCAACTCTCCGGTGATCTCCTTTGGGTTTGGCATCAAGGTGAGCTTCATCCTACCTTTTTGGCCGGCTCTAATTCCTCCACCAAAGCTGTCCAATTTTCTGGACAGCTTGTTTCCCTCTCGTCGGAGCGTCATTTGGATGACGGTTGGAGCTCCAACAACGCCTAACTTACCGGAGATTTGATCTCCGGTAATCCTCTGAGGTGGAGGACGAAGGATTCGTCAAACGGTTGACGATTACCTCTCCGGAGAAGCGAGTCTTGAGGACTTGTTTTTGGATCCGAATTTGGATTCGGATCGTGATCATCTCTCAATCACATCGTCTTCAACACGAGGCTAGTAACCCGTACGAAGACGAGGCTCGTGACTTAGCGAAGTCATCCCGAGGATACTCAGTGTGGATACGGATAGAGACGATTCTAGCGAGGATCGTTCCGGTTGATGTCGTTCCCGCTACACGTGATACGAAAGGTATACGTAGTTAAATTTCCTTTTATTGCAAATTTAAATTTACGGTTATGTCTACACATGTTGTACTATGCATGCGTGTGATGTGTGTATTGTAATAAATATAGATTTATTATTTTTATTTCTTCTGTTGTGCACGTGTTTGCGAAATATGTTCGAACACACACTCGCCGCGGTGCCGGAAACCCAACAGTGGTATCAGAGCCCAGGTTGTGTTTCGACATAATCGTAAAATAGTTTTGCGATAGTCATAATGATATTTCTAAAAAATTTCTACTTTTGGAAAGTTAGAAGTATTTATGGAAATTTTTCAATTTTGAAAAGTCTAGAAGTATTTATGGAAATCTTCCATTTTTGGAAAGTTGGAAGTATTTATGGAAATTGATATTTTCCATAAATAAAATATTTGATTAGATTTTGGAAATTTATTTTCTAATTTAATCATGATTTGATTTGGGAAATTAAATCTTAAAATATTTTATTTCCATAAGTAGTTTTGATGATTTAGGAAATTGGTTTCCTAAATTGACTTTCCTTAATCAACTATTTCCATAAATAAAATATGTGATTAGATTTGGAAATTTATTTCCTAATTTAATCATTATTTTATTTGGAGAATCAAATCTTAAACATATTTTATTTCCATAAATAGTTATGACATATAAGAAAATTATTTACATGACATAATTGTATGTCATGTAATTGCATTAGATGCATATCATAATGCCATGCGTGTCGTGACATGTAGATGTATGCCATGTATGTCATGCCATGTAGATAATACTTATTTGCATGCAAAGAGGATGAGACATAAAAAACCCTTACTCAATATTAAAGCCTACACCTTCCATTAATATGGTTAGAACCAGAGTTCCGTTTCTTGTTTGGGTTGTTGGACTCTCTCCAATCCCGGCTCGAACTCGAACATGTTCAAACCATGGAATAGTTTAATACTAATATGGTAAGAGTCAGAGGTCAATCGTTAGCTTTGGTTGTTGGACTCTCTCCAAGCTAGGCTAATTGGTTGAATGCGCTCTAACCATATTAAAACTATTTCTCGATTAATGGGTTGGCTTTAACCTGGAGCATCGGCTTGTTGGACTCTCTCCAAGGTCGATGTAAAGGGAGGTGAAGTTGGGTGCTATGCATATGATGCATACTTGTTAATGTGTTAATAACCCGATGTATGTGTGAACATTCAATAAGTTGATAGCACATTGTGATAGTTGCATATACGTGATATGCAATCGGTATAGTTGATACCTACCGTCGTAGTTATGAATGGCTTGTTGGACTCTCTCCAAGGTTGTTCATATCTATGATGGATATCAGCCCATTCGGAGATGGACCTACGATCTCCCGAAGTGATTTTGAGGTTTTTGAAATTCGAAAAATTAATGGGATTTATAAATGTATATTGATGTATTTTAAAATCATTTTCTCATATATGCTCGTTTTGTATTTCTAAAATTGATCATGATGTCTTTGAATTTGCGTTCCATTTTGGATTCGAATAAATTGACTGGGCCGAACTTCTTGGACTGCTTAGAAACTTGAGAATTGATCTCAAGGTGAAAAGCTTGCGTATGTCCTCGAAGCGCCTCTTCCCGCCCATCCTAGTGACGATGCAACTTCGGACCAATTGTTGGTCTATCAAAAACATGTGACTGATTCTGAACTAACAAGTTGCATCATGCTAGCCGCGATGGAACCCAAGCTACGAAAGCAATATGAGCATATGGATGCTCATATCGTAGTCCTTCATCTTTATGAGTTGTTTGATAAGCAAGTGAGATTCGAAAGGTTCGAAGTCTCCAAGCTCCTCTTCACCTCTGAGATGCAAGAAGGTTCATCTGTGGTACTTCTCAACATGCTGAAGACTGTGGAGCCTTCTGAGAAGCATGAGCAGGGGACGGTGTTGTTAGTTGATTCCTCGAAGAAAGGTTCTAAGAGGGAGTCAAAGGAACAACAGAAGGGGAAGAAGAAAAAAGGCTAAAAAGGCAAAACCAGCTCAAAAGGGCACTTGCCATCATTATGGCAAGTAGGGCCATTGGCGAAGAAATTGCAAGATTTATCTTGAGTCCGTGAAGAAGAATAAGGCATAAGATGCTCCATCTTTTTCATATATCTTCGTTATTGATTGTCATTCTATTTCCTCAGACACTTGGGTATTGGATACTGGGTGTGGCTCACATATATGTAATGACATACATGGGCTAAGGAATAGAAGAAGACTCGTCAAGGGAGAGTCAAATTTATGTGTTGGGAATGGAGCAAAGGTTGATGCACTCGCCATCGAAATGTATTTGTTGAAACTCCCTGCAGGACTTGTCTTAGAACTGGACAATTGCTTTTATGTTCCTTCGTTGATAAAGAACATCATTTCTATTTCTTGTTTAAATAGAAATGGGTACCATTTGACTTTTAGTAACAATTGTTGTTACATAACTTTGAATGGAGTTCTTTATGGGACTGGAACTTAATACAATGGTGTTTATACGTTGGACGTATCCAGTGATGTTTTCAATATCGAAGCGAGCAACAAGCATGCTCAAAAGGGTGATCAATTAGACTCCTACATGTGACATTGTCGTCTTGGCCATGTAAGCAAGAAATGCATGTCCGAATTACACCAATGTGGAATTCTGGAATCGTTTGAATTGGATTCATACGATACATGTGAATCATGCTTAAAAGGCAAGATGACTAAGTAACCTTTTTCTGGAAAAGGTGAACGAGTGGGAGAGTTACTAGGTCTAATACATACTGATGTATGTGGACCTATGTCAACTCAAGCTTTAGGAGGCTATAGCTACTTCATTACCTTCACCGATGATCACTCACGGTTTGGGTATGTGTTCTTGATGAAACACAAGTCTGAAGCCTTTGAAAGGTTCAAAGAATTCAGAAATGAAGTAGAGAAACAACATGACAAGAGTATTAAAATACTTTGATCGGATCGAGGTGGTGAATACTTAAGTCAAGAGTTTCTTGATTATCTAAGAGACAATGGCATATTGTCTCAATGGACTCCGCCATATACACCACAGCATAATGGTGTATCTGAGAGGCGTAACCGGACCTTGTTGGACATGGTCAGGTCAATGATGAATCATGCTAATCTTCCCAAGTCCTTTTGGGGCTATGCACTTCAGACAGCAGTTTACTTGTTAAACAGAATGCCTACCAAGGTAGTCTCTACTACTCCATATGAGATATGGAATAGTAAGAAACCTCATGTATCTTACTTGAAGATATGGGGCTGTCCTGCTTATGTGAAGCGGACAGTATCAGATAAATTGGATGCTAAGTCTGATAAATGTCTATTTATTGGATACCCTAAGGAAACAAGGGGTTACCAATTCTATCATCTTGTGGAACAAAAGGTGTTTGTTTCAAGGCATGTTGTGTTTCTAGAGAAAGAGTTTCTCTTGCAAGAAAACAGTGGGAGTGTCGTCGAGCTTGAGGAGACTCGAGAGACTCAAATAGACATCGATGAGATACCTGGTGAAGCACAACAGCCGACAACTCATAGTGATGAGCAATCGGCTGGATCTATTGTAACACCACATCTTCGTAGATCTAGTAGAACACGCAATATTCCTGAGAGATATGGATTTTTCATAAGTTAATCGAACGACGTGTTACTCATTGATGATGAGGAGCCTACCAGTTATGAAGAAGTGATGACAAGTTCAGAAAGGGATAAGTGGCTTGGTACCATGAAGTCGGAAATAGATTCCATGTATGAAAACCAAGTTTGGAACTTGGTTGACCCACCTGAAGGCATCAAGCCTATAGGGTGCAAGTGGGTTTTCAAGAAGAAAACCGACATGGATGGTAATGTGATTACTTATAAAGCTAGATTAGTGGCGAAAAGATATCGTCAAAAACAAGGTGTTGATTATGACGAAACCTATTCGCCTGTAGCTATGCTTAAATCCATTCGGATGCTCCTGGCCATAGTGGCTCATTATGATTATGAGATATGGCAGATGGATGTGAAAACAGCTTTCCTTAATGGAAATCTGCTCGAGGACGTGTATATGATACAGCCTAAGGGTTTCACATCGGTTGATAAAACCAAGGTATGCAAATTGCGACGGTCCATATATGGATTGAAGCAAGCATCCAGGAGATGGAATATTCATTTTGATTAGACGATCAAAAAGTTTGATTTCTCACAAAATCCAGACGAACCTTGTGTGTACAAGAAGGTTAGTGGGAGTGCAGTCGTGTTCCTAGTATTGTATGTCGATGACATATTACTTATAGGAAACGATGTTTCAATCTTACAGTCAGTTAAGGTTTGGTTATCCAAGACATTCTCCATGAAAGACCTGGGAGAAGCAACCTACATCCTCGGGATTAAGATCTATAGAGATAGATCGAAACGGTTGCTTGGTCTTTCGCAGTCTACATATATAGACCGAGTGCTAAAGAGGTTTAGCATGTCGGAATCCAAGAAAGGTTACCTACCCATCAGGCATGGGGTACACCTTTCGAAGTCTATGTGTCCGCGCACAGAAGACGAGAGGATTTGCATGAGTAAGATTCCCTATGCATCCGCAATAGGATCTATCATGTATGCTATGTTATGTACGAGGCCCGATGTATCGTATGCTCTGAGTGTCACGAGCAGATACCAGTCTGATCCAGGAATGGATCATTGGGTGGCTGTCAAGACGATCCTTAAGTACTTAAGAAGAACTAAGGATGTGTTCCTAATATATGGAGAAGGGGACATGGTGATACGCGGGTATACGGATGCCAGCTTCCATACAGACAAGGATGATTCCAGGTCTCAGTCTGGATATGTGTTCACCCTGAATGGGGCGCAGTGAGTTGGAAAAGTTCCAAACAAGACACTGTAGCGGATTCTACCACTGAGGCAGAATACATTGCAGCTTCGGAAGCAGCAAAGGAAGCGGTTTGGATCAAGAAGTTCATTTATGAACTTGGTTTGATTCCTGCCATTGTTGAAGCAATACCGGTCTACTGCGACAACAATGGAGCAATTGCAAAGGCGAAAGAGCCGAGGTCTCATCAACGATCCAAACATGTGCTTTGCCGCTATCATCTTATCAGAGAGATCATCAGTAGGAACGAAATACAAATCGAGAAAATTCCCACTAAAAGGAACTTAGCGGATCCTTTGACTAAAGCATTACCTCAAAGTAAGTTTGAGGGTCATGTTAGTGCTTATGGTATTGGATACCGTAGCGATTGGCATTAGGCCAAGTGGGAGTCTGTTAGTAATATATGAGAGATGTCCTAAGGCAATCGCCTTATGTATGAACCATTTATATGATAAATGAAGATTCACTATTTGAGTATATATGTTTCATGTATTTGATTGGATCTTAAACTCATTTACTGAATGTCCACGATACGATTCACAGCATGAGAGAATTTGTGATTGGATCACAACTAGTGAGTATCTCTACATGTGTAATTGTGATGTATCAGAATTATCCCTAGTCGATGAATTGATGGATTTGGACACCATAAATTCTGTCGAGACTAGCACAAGGTATACTCCTTGGTGTATCCAAGCAGCTGATTCTCACTGGCTGGAGATATTGTGATGTCCGGAGTTGATCGTGGATGCTAGTTATGGTAACTAGTTCATTGGAGTGACCAGTCGTAAGACTTCATATGGTTCTCTGCATATATAGATATGTCAATGAAGTTCTTACTGTAGCTTAAGTGCGATGTTCCTTTGACTTGCGGTATTCAAGTCATCTTGATCATGGAGACTTATGCTTTGACATCTTAAGCAAGCATCTCTAAGGAGATGTGGACCCGGGATGATTAGGTATAAGTCGAAGTGATCGAAGGTGTTTAAATAGCCTATAAAGGATTCACCACTCCTTGCGAGGAGATGTATACCCATGGCCTCTCGTCGGATTGTTACTAAAGTCTTTGGCCAAAGCATTACATGTTTAGAGTAAGGTACTCTTCGATACATGTGCAGTAACTAGAATCCGTAGGACGAGGAAATGGTACTTGGGCTAGGTGTGACGTAGTCAGCCTAGTGGGGACTAAC
This sequence comes from Wurfbainia villosa, assembly GCA_025175895.1. Classification (NCBI taxonomy): domain Eukaryota; kingdom Viridiplantae; phylum Streptophyta; class Magnoliopsida; order Zingiberales; family Zingiberaceae; genus Wurfbainia; species Wurfbainia villosa. The sequence goes on from CM045992.1 coordinate 6,191,876, forward strand.
ACTATAGACCATGTCCTGAACCAAGTGGGTATAAGATGAGTGAAGGGAATGGGGCACGATTCATTCGAGCTGCTGAAGGGTTTCAGAAATAGTTTTGGATCAACCGTTGATCTTTTCGGTTAATTGGGGATCATGATGTACTACTAGGTGCCACTCATGATCGTTCTATAATTAATGGTTAATTATAGACGGCCAACATAAACCGAGAACCTATTTGGTTACACGCACAATGAGCGTAATCCGAAGGATTTAAAACGAGCTTGAGAATGGGATTCTCAGACCGAGAGAAACTAAGTTTGGTTGGACCAAACAAGAAGCGAGCATGAAATCGTTTCAGTCGCCCTGGAAGCGTGGATGGGCCGTGTCTTATGAAGACATAATGGATGAACCAAAATGGTTTTGTTTTAATCCAATGGAGGAGAATAAACCAAAGGGTTTGGTTTATTTTAAACGAATGAACCAAAAGTTGGTTCGGTTCGTTTTAACTTAAAATAAACCATCATGGTTTGGTTTATTTTAACTTATATTAATGGAGCGGGTTAACGGGCCTTATGGTTATGATCCAATAACCATTAAGAGAATTAGTTCTCTATAAAAGAGGGCTTAAACCCTAATCCTAAACCCTAACCAAGTTTTGGGCCGCCCACCTCTCCCTCCTCTTCATTTATTCGGCGCCAACACCCATTGCCGCCGCCCAGCTCCTTGTGCTGCCGTGTAAATTGTTGTCGGCGTCCAAGCTTCGGCCGGTGATCCTCCGGCAACTCTCCGGTGATCTCCTTTGGGTTTGGCATCAAGGTGAGCTTCATCCTACCTTTTTCGCCCGCTCTAATTCCTCCACCAAAGTTGTCCAGTTTTCTTGACAGCTTGTTTCCCTCTCGTCGGAGCATCGTTTGGACGACGGTTGGAGCTCCGACAGCACCTAACTTGTCGGGGATTTGATCTCCGGTAATCCTCTGAGGTGGAGGACGAAGGATTCGTCAAACGGTTGACGAATACTTCTCCGGAGAAGCGAGTCTTGAGGACTTGTTTTTGGATCCGAATTTGGATTCGGATCGTGATCATCTCTCGATCACATCGTCTTCAACACGAGGCTAGTAACCCGTACGAAGACGAGGCTCGTGACTTAGCGAAGTCATCCCGAGGATACTCGGCGTGGATACGGATAGAGACGATTCTAGCGAGGATCGTTCCGGTTGATGTCGTTCCCGCTACACGTGATACGAAAGGTATACGTAGTTAAATTTCCTTTTATTGCAAATTTAAATTTACGGTTATGTCTACACATGTTGTACTATGCATGCGTGTGATGTGTGTGTTGTAATAAATATAGATTTATTATTTTTATTTCTTCCGCTGTGCACGTGTTTGCGAAACATGTTCGAACACGCACTCGCCGCGGTGCCGGAAACCCAACAGTCCCCTTGAGGAGCTCATAAGGATCATCATGTAAACCCTGCAGGTGGACTTGGTCCGCCATGATTATAAGGTTAAGTGGTACAACTCATGGAGTTAGATGTTAATTAATTGATGGTTAGTAAATCAATTAATTAACGGACATTTGAGATCTTAAACATGGGGAGATATTTGTACAAATAATGTGAGGAGCCCATATTTAATTATGGGGTTGGTGAGGTAGATCAATGATGATCCCTTTAGTGGAATGGATCATCATTAATGGATCGGGCTCGAATCCATTGGGTGGCCAAGATCCAACTCCTCCTCATGGTCCCTATTGTAGCCTATTTAAATCCTCATGAAACCCTAGATCCGACGGTGGAGAATGAAAACCTAGATCCAACGGTGGAGAATGAAAGGAGGCTTAAGAATGACTCTATAAAAGGAGGGCTAATGCTTGGGCGTGTAAAGATCTAGAGAGAGCTTAAGAGATTAGGGTTTGCTTCCTTTGGCTTGTGCGGCAACTAATCTTATTGGAGATTAGGGTTTGCTTCAAGGGTTGGGCGGCTAGGGTTTTGGAGAGGTCTTGGGTGGCAACAAGTGGAAGTTTTTCCTCTCTTCCTAAGGTTTGGTCAGCGCCCATCTTCTCCTTTCTCTTCTTGGCCAGCGCCCATCTCTCTTCTTCTTCTCCTTGGCCGGCGGCAACAAGGGTTAGGGTTCTTCTCTTGGAGCTCTTGGACGGCGCCCACACCATCTCCTTCATCCTCTCCTTGGCCGGCGGAAACAACAAGTTTGGTGGCTTGGTGGTCGGCGCTAGATAGGAGAAGAAGTATTGATTATCTTCCTTTGTTCAGAGCGAACAAGAAAAGGAAGATACGCAATCTAGGTGGTTTCAACTCTTGGAGGATCGTTGCCCACACAACGTTCAAGAGGAGGATAGGACATACAATAGAAGATCAAGAGGTATACAAGAGGTATAATCTTGTTTATTTTAATTTAGTTCTTTTGTATAATTCATGTGGATAATTTACTTGGAGCCCAAAGATAAACACAAAAATTGGCGATCCGTACATCATCTATTTCGCAGCTAATCGAGGAATAGAGTTAGGTTGCTTGAACAATAAGTTTGTTCAAGCGACCACTCTAGTCGAATAGTACGATGATGGATCGATTGCTTGGGTAATCCGTCTTCATCAAGGATTATTTTTTTTAATCCGGGCAAGTAGAGAGGATTGCCATGCTCTAGCGACCGAGGTGGGAAGCGAAGCTTCGGTTCCACTCTTCATGGATGACTTGGAGGGATCCAATAGGTGCAAGGCTGACGGAGGTGGCTAGAAGACTTAGGTCTAGGCTAAGGGTGGTCTAGCAAGTATGGGGTCATCATACTTGGGTTAAAACCTCATGTTTGAGGTGTATCAGTCGATTGGGACCTATGGTCAGTCGACTGGTGTGAGTCAACTAGGGTTTGACTGCAGGAATTGGCCTAGCAATCGACTGCCAGTGTTGATAGTCGACTGATGGCCCGAGCAGTCGATTGATCTGGAGATCAATCGACTGATTCTCGAGATTTTCATCACAGAACCAAGTCAAGACTCGACTGTTGGGGTTAACAGTTGAGTGAAGACTCGATCAATCGACTAATATTATACAACAGTCGACTGATGGTTTTACCGTTGGACTTATCCAACGTGGCTCGTGCCATTGTGAGACAACAGTTATAGCATCAGTCGACTGATAGGCAAAATCTAGCCCAAATGTAGGTTATAAAAGCAGCTCGAAAGGAGGAATTTTGGCATGGTTCTTTGGGAGTTTTTGGGGCGAATTGCTAGTGTAATTCAGGGTCTCCAAGGCTACTCTTCAAGCATCCAAAAGCAAGCAATCAAAAGCTCTTGTAAAGTTTTTTTCCTTACTTGTATTGCAATTCATTATTTTATTTGCTTGTATTCTTATTGTATTACTTTTGTAATCACTTGTAAGAGGTTTCTCCACCTCCGAATTGTTCCGAGAAGGAGTTATTGAGTAGTTGTGTGTGATTGGCATCGCTAGGGCTCATTCGAGCCCAATCCGTGGAGTAGGAACCATTCAGTTCCGAACCAAATTATATTTGGTGTTGTGTTTGTGTGTTTGTATTTGTGTTATTGTTTTTATTATTATTCCGCTACGCACTAATCATTTTGTAGCAAGCACAATTGTATTCCATTGACAAGTGCCAAATCGCTATTCACCCTCCCCCCCCCCCCGTCTAGCGGTCACCGATTCCCCAACAATCACTTGTAAGGGATTTCTCCACCTTCGACTTGTTGTCGAGAAGAAGTATTTGTGATTAGTGGTGTTGGCTGCATCGCTAGGGCTCTTTAGAGCTCAATCCGTGGAGTAGGAACTATACGGTTCCGAACCACGTTATATCCTTGCGTTGTGCTTGTGTAGTTGTATTTGTTTTGTATTTCTATTTCCGCTGCACACTAACAAATTGTAGACAAGCAACGCAAACGATATCCATCGACGTACGACCATGCTATTCACCCCCCCCCCTCTAGCGACGATCAATTCCCTAACAATTGGTATCAGAGCCCGGTGGCTCTAAGAAGAAGAAGACGCTCTGATACCCAACAATTGGTATCAGAGTGAGGCCGCTCTTCAAGTTTAACAACCAAGGGAGCACGCTAGAGGGAACAAGATGGAATTCAAAGACAAGCTTGGATGGGTCATCAACACTCCGCCACCATACGACCAAGAAGATTTTCGAGCGTGGAGGGAAAGAATGGAGAATTTCTTGATGATGGACATAGAGAATTGGTTCATCATCATGGAAGGCTTTGAACCTCCTAGGGATAAGAAGGAAGAAGTCCTAAAGTTGAATAAGTGGACCCAAGAGAAACGTCAAAAGTTCAAGACCGAAGTTAAGGTAACGAAACTTTTGGAAGATTTAATCCCTAATGATGTTTTGTGCAAGCTATAGGATTACATGGATGTCAAAGAGCTTTGGAGCAAATTGGCAAAGTTCCATGAAGGATCATCACCGGCTTCAAGCGAAGAACAATCACAAGAAGCCGAAGAATGTTCATCGGCTCAAGAAGAGGAGGAGGCCGAAGAAACAAGCTCTTCCTCACAAGAGCTTGAGGATTCGGAGGTTGATAGAGAATCAACATCCGGATCGGTAGAGGAGGAAGAAGTCGAAGAAGTCTCCACCTCTAGGATTGAGGGGGAGGAGAGACCATCTACTCCGGAGCAAGGGCAAGAGCAAGAAGAGCCATCTACTTTCGAGAGAAGTGATGAACAAGCTCAAGAGGCCCTCACCACCACCGTAGGTAACTCAAACACTTCATTTCAAAATAAAATTCATATCATATGCTTTGAGTGTAGGGAAGTAGGACATTACAAGAGTAAATATCCTAAAAGAGTCAAGAAAAGTCAACCGACATCAAAATCTCAAGAAAAGGCCAAGGATGTCGGCCCCCCAATAATTAAAAACAAGGAGCACATCATTTGCTTCAAATGTCAACAAAAAGGGCATTATATGAGTTAATGCCCTAGAGGGAGCAAGAAGGTCAAAGAAGGAGCATCACAAGTAGGGGGAGATTTAAAAGCTAACCCTAAGATATATTTCAATAATGCTCATTCTTTAAGTTATAGGCAAAAGCATGCTAGAAATAATTTTAGCAATCTTGCTATTGTTCATAAAGAGCATGCTAGAAATAGGCTTTATTGTTTAGGAGCAAAACATGTTGATTTTAGGTCTAAGGAAAAATCTAGAAATAATGACTCTAGACCTATTTCAACCAAGGAGAAATTTGGGACTAATGTCCCTAGAAAAACCATACCTAAGGCAACCATTAGGAAAATAGAGGACCATTTAGGCATTAACTCTAAGAAGGGTAGACATATGCCTAAGAAAAATGGTAATGCCCAAAGACAACATAAAAAAATCCAAAATTGGGCAGTTGGAGTTGGAAAATCAAGTCTTGAGGTCAAGACTTGAAAAATTAGAAAAGACCCTTAGAAATATACAAAATCAAATTCAAGGGTCTAGAGGCCAAACTCAAAGGTGTAAGAGGCAAGAACCATCTAGGAGGCAAGGTTTGGATGACAAGCCTATGTCCAAGAAGGTAATGTCTACTTACCACAATGTTCCATTCGATTATGGAACTAGTACTAGGTCTAGGAAAGTCAAGGTTACTAGGGAAGTTATTCCTAAGGTTAACCAAGGCAAGTGTCTAGTGGCCAAGGTTTACATGAAACCTAGGAATACCACTAAGAAGGTTACTAGGGAGGTAATCTCTAAGGTTAACAACGACAAGGTCCAAATGACCAAGGCTACCAAGCCTAGGAGGGCCATTAGGAGGGTATCTAGGGAAGTTATCCCTAAAGAATACCTAGTAAACCCAAGGAGTGTTGGGGATTTCGGAAGCTAGAGGGGGGGTGAATAGCGTTTCGATACGTCGATGGAATACGTTCGCATGTTTGTCTACAAATCGTGTTAGCGCAGCGGAAATAATAATAACAAGAAAAAAACACGACAATCACAATTACAAGACAAACACACAACGAAATAATGTGGTTAGGAACCGAATGGTTCCTACACCACGGATTAGGCTCGAATGAGCCCTAGCGATGTCAATCACACACCACTACTAAATAACTCCTTTTCGAAAAAATCCAGAGGTGGAGAAACCTTGTACAAGTGATTACAAAAGTAATACAATACAAATACAAGAAAATACACTAAAAATGCAAGTAAAGAAAACTTTACAAAGAGCTTTTGAATGCTTGATTGTTTGGTTGCTTGAATTACACTTGGAGACCCTAATTTGCAGCAACAAATCGCCCCAAACACGTCCAAGAACCAATGCCAAAAACCCTTCTTCCGAGCTGCCTTTATAATCTGCATTCGGGCTAGATTTTGCGCTATCAATTGACTGATGGCACTGTTGCTATGAGATAATGGTGCGATCGACGCTAGAAAAATCCAACGAATAAACCATCAGTCGACTGATCATACCCATCAGTCGACTAATCGAGTCTTCACTCGACTTTTAACCCCAACAGTCGAGTCTGACTCCATTCTGTGCCGAATTTCTTGACCAGCAGTCGATTGATCTCCAGATTAGTCTACTGCTCAGGCCATCAGCCGACTTCACCAAGCTGGTAGTCGATAGCTAGGCTATTTCCCGCAGTCAACCCCTAGTTGACTTCATGGCAGTCGACTGATACAAGCCAACTTGGTTGCCAAGTGTCAAAACACTTGACCAGTTGACTGGTCCAAAGCCCCAGTCAACTGATAACCTCAAACATGAGGTTTAACCAAGTATGATGCCTGCATACTTGCTAGATCACACTTAGCCTAGATCTAAGCCTTCTAGTCACCTCCATCAGCCTCACGTCTATCGGATCTCTCTAAGTCATCCATGACTTGTTCATCCATATGCTAGCCTTCAGGTTATCCCATCAGCTATTGTCAGGCTAATGTGATCTACACCCGCCAAGGCACATTGGGCTTACGCTGCTAAGACTACGCTTGGACTTTACACCGCCAATCATTGGACTTAAGCTGCCAAGACTACACCCTTGGACTTTACGCTGCCAATATTCCCCTTGGACTTCTCAAATGCCAAGACTCAAGCTTGGACTTTCCCTTGCCAACACATGTTGGACTTTCCATGCCAAGACCCATGCTTGGACTTTCCTTTGCCAAGACTCAAGCTTGGACTTTCCTTGCCAACCCATGTTGGTCTTTCCATTGCCAAGACTCAAGCTTGGACTTTCCATGACAATCACATTGTCATACATTTTTATCGAACATCAAAACATGACTCGAGTCAAACTCGAGTCTGGTCAATCGTGACCTGGGCCGATTGCACCAACAATCTCCCCCTTTTTGATGTTTGACAAAAACCACAAACAAACCATTTGAGTTAGGCCATCTAACTCAAATCCCCATCAATTTTCCCAATTGATTGCATTCTCCCTCATAACATTCTCTTCCTTTTTTACTAACATCAAAAAGATTCTCCCCAAGGAGGTCAATGTCACATATCCAATGAGATCTTACAATCTCCCCCTTGGTCCAAAAATATCTAGGATGCCTTCACTCTTCCTAGTGATAAGTCTCATATCACTAAAGAGAGACACTCCTATAAACTCTCCCAATTTCCAAATTGGGTAATCCTAACATTCTCCCATAATTGATAACATTCTCCCCCTCATGAGGAAGAAACCCATCCATCGTCCCATAATAGATAACTCCCCCTAAAGGCTTGCTCCCCCTTGACCATTGCACCAACAATGTCCTTAGGAAGTCCCTAAGCCTATAGGAACTCCCTAAGCCTATAGGAACTCTAACTCATCAAAATTAAAAACACAAGCCTTAAGATTGATACATCACCCTAACAACTCTCCTAATCCATATCCAATGGATTTTTATCCTTTTTAATGCTCTCCAAAGCATATCCTAGAGTTAGGAATAGTTAGAAAACCTTACTATAGCTAAAACATGGGCTAAACATACCTTGTTTACCCAAAAACAGCCATGGCAGTCGACTCTATCAGAAGACAGTCGACTGATAACTGAAATTTTCGAATTTCAATTATCAGAAATGGATTTTGAAAAATCATAATCATAAGTAATTCTACGTATATTGAAAAATCGTGAAACTTGATACGTATATTACTTATCATAAATACAATGGATGAAAAATGTTTGAAAAATATTTTACCCAAAAAATAGTGAAATTGACACAAAGTCCAAAAGTGAAGAAAAACTTAAATGTTTGAGCTCACTTTGTATCAACTTCATCAATGATGATTGCTATCAAAAGATAAACTTCACCAAGGTTTTCTAAAATGATTTTAAAATTTTTTTGAAAACCTATATTGGATCATGTTCCTTGGGCTTAATGTACATGACTTGTACATAAGCTTTCCCAATGATCCACACATGATATTAGATGAGTTTTAGTTCATCTAGATGCAAGAACTATGCACCTTGAACTTAACTCATATCCTAGCCATCTCACATGTATCTAAGGTGTATCAATACACATACATGTCAATTAGATGTGAGATGTGAGTTTTGTTCATACCTAATCTAAGGCTTCATGCATTTTACTAAGGCAACACTACTTGATTCCCTTATCCATAGGACTTCAAGTCATGTCATTAATCCTTAAATCAATTTTGTTAAAGCATGAATGATCATGGCATAAATGATAACATAATTAAGCATGACCAATGATCATGATGTCAGTGCATAAAATATGACCTAAGTATACATGACATTTAACCTTAGTCCTAAGCATGACATATTATATGATTAAAAATAAACATGATGTCATGACATGGTATATGGCAAATAAGATATAAAGGTATATAATACCTAAATTTTACTATTGATTGTCATTTGTTTGGATTAAATTTTACTAATGATTAAAAATAATCATTTTTCCATATTGCTTAATTATCCCCCAAGTGTGCCAAAAACTCAAAATGGCGCACTCAAACCTCTAGACCTAATTTGTGCCAATTTAGTTGATTTTTTATAGTCCTCAAAATATATTGGCACATCCTAAAATATTTTAGGATCACAATCAAACTTCATTTCCAAGGTACCCATAAACTTGAAAATGACCTAATGTGTCACCTTTACCATGGTTAGTGTTGGTGCAATCGGCCTAGGTCACGATTGATCAGACTCGAGTTTGACTCGAGTAGTATGTTGATGTTTGACATTGATGTTTGATATTGATGTTTGACATGATGTTAGACATTGATGTTTGACTATATGGTTGACTTGGGGTTGACCACATGATTAAGAAGTCCAAGTCTTGTCTACTTGGCATGGAAGTCCAACATGGGTTGGCAAAGGAAAGTTCAAGCATGGGTCTTGGCATGGAAAGTCCAACATGTGTTGGCAAGGGAAAGTCCAAGCTTGAGTCTTGGAAATTGAGAAGTCCAAGGGGAATATTGGCAGCGTAAAGTCCAAGGGTGGAGTCTTGGCAACGTAAAGTCCAAGGGTGGAGTCTTGGCAGCTTAAGTCCAATGGTTGACGGTGTAAAGTCCAAGCTGGAGTCTTAGCAGCGTAAGCCCAATGTGCCTTGGCGGTGTAGATCACATTAGCATGACAATAGCTGATGGAAGCACCTGAAGGCTAGCATATGGATAAATAAGTCATGGATGACTTGGAGGGATCTGATAGGCGTGAGGCTGATGGAGGTGGCTAGAAAGCTTAGGTCTAGGCTAAGTGTGATCTAGCAAGTATGAGGGAATCATACTTGGGGTAAATCTCATATTTGAGATTATCAGTCAACTGGGGCTTTGTACCAGTTAACTAGTCAAGTGTTTTGACACTTAGTAGTCGAGTTGACTTGTAGCAGTCGACTGGGATTATGACCAGTCGACTGTCGTGAGTCGACTAGGATTCGACTACGGAAAAATAGCCTAGCAGTCGACTGCCAACATTTGACAGTCGACTGATGGCTTGAGCAGTCGACTACCAGGAAGGGCAGTCGACTGCTGGTCGAGGTTATGGGAGCAGAATGCTTGGTAGCCGACTGAGCAGTCGGCTATGGCCTTGTAATCAATTGATGGTTTATCGCAGTCGACTGCCAATGTATCCGTTGGACCTTTTCCAACGTGGATCGCACCGTTGTCTCACAGCAATAGTGCCATCAGTCGACTGATGGTCCCGATCAGTCGACTGATAGGTAAAATCCAGCCCATGCAGCAGCTTTAAAGGGAGCTCATGAAGGAGGGATTTAGCAGCGATTTCTTGAGCTTTATTGAGGCGATTTGCTGCTGCAAATCAGGATCTTCAACCACGATTCAAGCGATCAACAAGCAAGCATTCCAAAAGAGTTTTGTAAAGTGTTCTTTACTTCTTTTGTTGTATTTCATACTTGTATTTGCTTGTATTCATTGTATTGCTTAGTATAATCATTTGTACGAGGTTTCTCCACCTCCAGATTGTTCCGAGAAAGAGTGTTTATTAGTGGTGTGTGATTGGCATCGCTAGAGCTCATTGAGCTCAACCGTGGAGTAGGAAACATTCGGTTCCGAACCACGTTATATTCTTGTGTTCATGTTTATCTTGTTATTGTTATTGTATTGTATATTCCGCTATGCTAACAAGATTGTAGAAGACGAACGCGAAACGATTTCATCGTACGTCCATGATGCTATTCACCCCCCCTGTAGCGGTCAATGATTCCCCAACAGTTAGGTTAACTATCCATCCATTAAAAGTTGGCACAACCTAACCCATCTAGCGTGAGTCAATCACGCTCCTAGGAACCTAAAATCTATTTGAGCTCATTGGGTTAATTAGGTATTCCTTAGGGATGACCTCCCTAGATACCCTCCTAATAACCCTCCTAAGCTTAGTAGCCTTGGTCATTTTGGTCTTGCCCTGGTTAACCTTAGGGATTGCCTCCCTAGTAACCTTCTTAATGGCCACCCTAGGTTTCTTCGAAACCTTAGCCACTAGGCACTTACCATGGTTAGCCTTAGGGATAACTTCTCTAGTAACCTTGGTTTTCCTAGACCTAACTTGAGTTCCATAATCGAATGGAACGCTATGATAGGTCTCCTTAGGCTTAGGTTTGTGACCTAAACTTTTCTTGCCCTTAGGCAGACCTTGTTTCCTAGGTCTTGAATTTTGACTATTTGACCCTAGGTTTTGACTCCTAGACCCTTGAATTTGATTTTGCATGTTTGTAAGGGTCTTTTCCAATTTCTCAAGTCTTGACCTCAAGACTTAATTTTCCTTTTCTAATATTCCCAAATTTGATTTTTCATTTATCCTTTGGGAATGGGACTCCCTAGGCATATGCCTAGTCCATTTAGGATTAAGGCATAGGTGGTTTTCGATTTTCCTAATTGTTTCCCTAGAAAGGACTTTTCTAGGGACATTAGTCCCAAATTTCTCCTTCTTTGAAATAGGTCTAGGTTCATTATTTCTAGATTTATCCTTAGACCTAAAATCAACATGTTTAGCTCCTAGAAAAACATACTTATTGTTTCTACTAGCATGCTTTTCATGAGTAATTGCAAGAGCATTTAAATTATTCCTAGCATGCTTTTGACTATTAACACTAGAAGGTGCATAACTAAAATATACCTTAGGGTTTGCCTTAGAGGCTCCCCCTACATGTGATGTTCCTCCTTGCCCTTTCTTCTTCCCCCTAGGGCATTGGCTTCTAAAGTGCCCTCTTTGGTGACACGTGAAGCAAATGATGTCCTCCTTGTTTTTAATGGTTGAGGCACCAGCATCCTTTGAATTTGTGTTGACTTTTGGTGCCGGAGGAGTCTTCTTGACTTTCTTTGGACACTTGCTCTTGTAATGTCCATACTCCCTACACTCAAAGCATATAATATGGATTTTATTTTTAATTGAAATGCTTGAGTTACCTAAGGTGGTGGTCGGTGCTAGATTTTGAGCTTCTTCATCTTGACCGGATGTTGAAGGCTCTTCTTCTTGCTCCGGCATGGAAATTCTCTCCTCCCCCTCAATCCTAGAGGTGGAGGCTTCTCCTACTTCTTCCTCTTCCACCAATTCGGAAGTTGATTCCTTCTCAACTTCCGACTCCTCACTTTCTTGTGAGGATGAGCTCGTTTCTTTGGCCTCCTCCGATTGAGCCGGTGATGGACTTTCATGGAGCTTTGCCAATTCGCTCCAAAATTCTTTTGCATCCTTGTATTCACCTAACTTGGACACAACATTGTTAGGAATTAAATCAATTAAAAATTGTATTACCTTCCTATTTTTCTCAAACTTTTGGAGTTGTTCCTCATTCCATTTCTTCATTTTGAGGAATCCTCCCTTGGGCCCTCTTGGATACTCAAATTCTTCCATCAATGCAGACCAATCTTCAATGTCCTTCATCATAATGAAGTCCTCCATCCGTGCCCTCCATTGCTCAAATCCTTCTTGTCCATAGAAGGTGTATAGGACCGAAGTGTAGATGTCCAATCCTACTTGTTCTTCAAATTCCATCTTTTTCTTCTTCACCCTCTAGCGGTGCTCTCTTGGCTGTTAGTCCAAATGAAGAGCAGCCTCGCTCTGATACCACTTGTTGGTATCGAGCATCTTCTTCTTCTGAGAGCCACCAGGCTCTGATACCACTTGTTGGGGATTTTGGAAGCTAGAGGGGGGTGAATAGCATTTCGATGCATCGATGGAATACGTTCGCATGCTTGTCTACAAATCATGTTAGCGCAGCGGAAATAATAATAACAAGAATAAAACACGACAATCACAATTACAAGACAAACACACAATGATATAACGTGGTTCGGAACCGAATGGTTCCTACTCCACGGATTGTGCTCGAATGTGTTGGGAATTCGATGGCCGGCTAGAGGGGGGTGAATAAACTTTCGTGTACGTAGATGGAAGTCGTTCATTCTTGATCATCTACAAACACTATTAGCGCAACAGAATAATAAAGCTAAAGTAAAACAAAGAATGCAAACGCTAACACAAGTGCGTAACATGGTTCACGGCCCTTGCCGCTAGTCCACGACCCGATTCGTTCCAAGGTGAATCACTTCTTAATCTATCCACTAGATCTCTCCTTTGCACCAAGCTAGGTGGAGGTAACCTTTCTTACAAGAGATCACTCTTCTTACAATAGAATAAAGATTAGCACAAGTAGAAGAGTGGAAAACGTTTAGGGCACTTGGGAGTAGTTTAGCAATGAAGCATTAGCCTCCCCAAGTGTTCAAAGGCTTCTTCTTATAGGGAAGAAGTCATTTTTCCCGTTAAGCCAGCAGCAGTCGACTGATACCATGATTAGTCGATTGTTGCTGTAGCTGTTACCTCATAACGGCCTCATCCACATTGGATTCCAGCCAATGGTCTTCACATCAGTCAATTGATGCTCCCCATCATTCGACTGATGGAGCTATCAGTTGAGTGCTCGGGACGAACACTCGACTGATCAACCTTCTGTGCCCGAAACCCTCGACATCAGTCGACTGCTCCCATCATCGATCGCTAGCTCGTGCTGGCGATCGTTACGAACTCGACTCAACACCAATCGAGTCTCGGCCGATGAGCTGATCATCGCCATGACATGGCAATCGACTGTTGTCGAGAAAACCCTCCAATTCAGGTACATCCGACCGTCGGGTACACCTCAACCAACTCGGTTAAGCCTCCGACTCTTGACTTAGCCATTCGGCCAAGTTCACCTATGAGCTACGTTACACTTCGCTCATTCTCTCATCTTCACTTGGAGTTCCTCGCCTTTGAAGTTCTCTTCGTCCGGCCATGTCCCTCAAATGCGCCAAGCACACGGCTTCGCAGCGCCATCCTTCGCGTCTCGCCCTGAAGTCTACTTCCTTCGGCTTCACTCCAATGCTCGTCTGGCGATCCCTCGGATGCATCAAGCGCACTGCTTCGCAATGCTCCTTCGCCGACTCAAGGACCGAGCCATGAGATGGTGAACCCGCCAATGCTTTCCTTATGTGCAAATTACTAAGTCCTGCATGACTTCAACACACATATCAAATCCAATATCAACCTAACTTAAACCCTTTGCCACACACATCAAAACCATGATTGCCTTAACAATCTCTCCCTTTTTGATGTGTGGCAATCTGTTTAAGTTAGGTAAAACAAATAACATAAACATAAGGCAAGAAAGCATGTAAATAAACATGAGTATCAAAACTCCCCCTTAAACATGCAACTCCCCCTTAAGACATGCTAACTCTCCCCTTAGCATGATTAACTTAAACCCATAATTTCTCCCCCTTTGACACCATCAAAAACATTATCCTAATATTATACACGCATGACATCAAGTCCTAAGGAAGAAAATACCAAAAACTCAATCAAAACCTGATAAAATAGGTTATTGTGCTCGTGCACAGTACATCAGTCGACCAGTCAACTGGCACCTTAATTTCAGGATTTTTGATTTTTCAAAGTCCAACTTCAGAAATGCATTAAAAATTGTAGAAAATTCAAAAAATCATGAAAATTTTAGAACACATTTCTTGTAAGTTCCTTTATCAGTGAAAAATAGTTTTTCATGAAAAATCATTATATTTTCAAAAATTAGGTAAAATCTCAAAATATCTAAAATGTCTAAAGTTTGTATCAACTTTAAAGTCTAGTTTTGCCTTGAAACTTTTCAAAACATGAACATTCAGTTTATGAAACAAGAAATGTTTTTAAAAACATTTGAAATATCCAACCATGATATTTAGGCAATATGTTTATGAATTAAATATAAGTCTTCCTCATGATTGGTCTATTATTGCTATCATGATACTTAAAATGACTCATCAAAATGTTATAATCATAAGTGAGTCATTTGTATCATCCTAACATCTCACCCATTTGTTATATTTTCAATCAAGGTAGCCTATAGTGAGTGTGAGATGAACCTAATGTTGGATCGAGAAGCGTCGCTAGAGGGGGGGGGTGAATAGCGATCGTAAATTTTTTCTTTTTCGTTCGTTCAATACGCAAAGTAAGCACAGCGGAAAATAAATGAACACGTTTATTTTACTTGGTTCACAACCCAGCGGTTGCTACTCCAAGGCCCTATCGGTCCTAGACCGCGTACGGAGGGCAAAGCACTAAAACGTCTCCTCCTCGTTGGAGGTAGGAGACAACGATTACAAAAACCGAATACACGAGGATGAGGCAACAAGCCTACCTCACCTCGTTATGAAGAAAAAAAACACAGAATATAATATCAAAAATATTACTTGAATCTGCTGCCGACGAAGAAGATCTGAGGTTGTCGTCGCGTCGGCGTTATGACGGTGTTGAAGCGTTGGCGTTGTAGGAGCACTTGATGAATAATTGATGTAATTTGGAGATGAATCCTCCCCTCCTTTTATAGACTTTAGCCTCTGAATTTGTCTCCTATTTCTTTGGAACGGATCATGGATTTTTCCAAATTTTATCGCGAAGTGGCGCGTCAAACGTTATCCGCTTTGACCTAGCGTAAAAGGCGATAAATCGCCGCCATCATCGGTGATGCCTCTCATCGGTCGATGACGATCCGATGCATCATCATCGATCGTGATAGCGATCGGCGCCCAATGTCCAAGTCATTGCCCGGCTAACCACTTCCTGCAGTAAGAGATTAGCTCGGAAAATGATAAATACGACGGTTTCTAACCGTCCGATCTCGACCTAGACCTTCCACAGGAAGTCTTAGTCGAATCGTCGCCTACGGTCGTCCCCGTAAAGAGGACACGACCTTACAATCTCTCACTCACACGAGCTTACCTCGATAGTAGCTCTTGCTTCCGGCCTTCCACTCGATTCCTTCGGCTCCCTCCGAATTCACTCAAGTGTCGCCCGACCACCACGGCTTCGTCCGGGTGTCGCTAGCCTTCAGCTCCAGCTTTAGTACTTTTTTGCACACTTGATTTAGCTCGTGAGATAACAATATAAACTTAACTTTGTGTCTTTGCCATAATCAAAACACAGGTTCGATTATCTAGTGCCCCTGCACCAACACCTAAGGTATTTGTTTATACTTAACCAAAATTTTCATGCAATTCTACCAAGGTTAAGCATAATCCTAAAACACCAACATGATCATAAAACATATATTATCAATCATGATCATATAATATCAATTATTGCATATCATGATTATAAATCAAACAATATTCATATTATGATCACATTATCATCACCCAACACTAAATCAAAATTACTATCCACATCCTAAGTCAACCATTTTACATGATATAAATAAAGTCCACTATGATTGACTATCCTAGGGGTTTCCTAACCTCTAAGGATGGATTTGGGAACCCAATATAAGTTCTTTCCAATAGGGTTCACCAAATACTCCTTAGGAATCCATTTTCTAGCTACCATTGTTGATTTTGATTGTCCCCTAGCTATTAAACAATGGTAAGCCTTTTCATTCTTTGATCTCTTATATCTAAGGCCCTTCTTGTTAAAGCTAGCCCTTTGGCTCCCTATATTCATATTCAAGGTGTTGGAGCCTATAGTGAATTTTTCTAAGGCCTTAGTTAGGTGATCTACCTTTTCCCTTAAGGCCTTATTTTCATTTATACATGCATCATTAACATTAAAAGGCATATAGTCATTATGTGAGCATGCATTATCATTAACATTTAAGCATGCTTTTTCTAGTTTTTCTTCTAGGGCTTTAATTTCATTTTGCATGGTTTTATTTTTCTTTTTAGCCCAAAATAATTCCTTAGTTAAACTAGAAATCATAGACATAATCTTTTTAGGGGAAAGATTTGTTACCTCAGTCGAGTCTCTAGTCGATCCGTCACTGTGGCATGACTATTCATGTAACTCGACTAACACCGCATTGAGTCTCTAGTCGATTGGAGCGATCGCTATGACATGGCATGATCGATTCTCGAAAACCCTCTAATTCGAGTACATCCGACCATCGGGTACACCTCAACCAACTCGGTTGAGCCTCCGACTCTTGACTTAGTCATTCGGCCAAGTTCACCTATGAGCTACGTTACGCTTCGCTCATTCTCTCATCTTCACTTGGAGTCCCTTGCCTTTGAAGTTCTCTTTGTCCGGCCATGTCCCTCGGATGCCCCAAGCGCACGGCTTCGCAGCGCCATCCTTCGCGTCTCGCCCTGAAGTCTACTTCCTTCGGCTTCACTCCAATGCTCGTCCGGTGGTCCCTCGGATGCATCAAGTGCACGGCTTCGCAATGCTCCTTCGCAGACTCAAGGACCGAGCCATGAGATGGTGAACCCGCCAATGCTTTCCTTTTGTGTGAATTACTAAGTCCTACATGACTTCAACACACATATCAAATCCAATATCAACCTAACTTAAACCCTTTGCCACACACAATCAAAATCATGATTGCCCTAATAGAATGAGCCCTAGCGATGCCAATCACACACCACTACTAAATAACTCCTCAGAACAAGCCGGAGGTGGAGAAACCTCGTACAAGTGATTACAAAAGTAATACAATACAAATACAAGCAAATACACTAAAAATGCAAGTAAAGAAAACTTTACAAAGAGCTTTTGATTGCTTGATTGTTTGGTTGCTTGAATTACACTTGGAGACCCTGATTTGCAGCAACAAATCGCCCTAAACACGTCCAAGAACCAATGCCAAAAACTCTTCTTCCGAGCTGCCTTTATAACCTACATTCGGGCTAGATTTTACGCTTTCAATCGACTGATCGAGACCATCAGTCCACTGATGGCACTGTTACTGTGAGACAACGGTGCGATCCACGCTGGAAAAATTCAACGGATAAACCATCTGTTGGTGTAATTGGCCCAGGTCACGATTGACCAGGACTCGAGTTTGACTCGAGTGATGTTTTGATGTTTTGACAAAAATATATGACAATGTGATTGTCATGGGAAAGTCCAAGTGGGACACTTGGTATTTGGGAAAGTTCAAGTCTTGAGTACTTGGCATGTAAAGTCCAAGCATGGGTCTTGGCAAGGAAAAGTCCAAGCATTGGTCTAGGCATGGAAAGTCCAACATGGGTTGGCAAGGGAAAGTCCAAGCTTGAGTCTTAGCATTTGAGAAGTCCAAGGGGTTTGATATTGGTGGCGTAAAGTCCAAGCAGGAGTCTTGGCATCATAAGTCCAATGGTTGGCGGCGTAAAGTCCAAGCGGAGTCTTGGCAGCATAAGTCCAATGTGCCTTGGCAGTGTAGACACCATTATCATAACATAGCCGATGAAAGCACCTGAAGGATAGCGCGATGGATGAACAAGTCATGGATGACTTGGAGGGATCCAAGAGGCGTGAGGCTGATGGAAGTGGCTAGAAGGCTTAGGTCTAGGCTAAGGGTGGTCTAGCAAGTATGGGGGAACCATACTTGGGCTAAAACCTCATGTTTGAGGTGTGTCAGTCGACTGGTGCCATATGGCAGTCGACTGGTGAGAGTCAACTAGGGTTTGACTGCGAGAATTGGCCTAGCAATCGACTGCCAGAGGTGGGAAGTCGACTGATCAGCCAAGCAATCGACTGATCGTGTGATCAGTCGACTGGTGCTTAGGTTTTGGAGCACAGAATAGAGTCTCACTCGACCGCTGTGGTCAGCTATCGAGTGATGGCTTAATCAGTCGACTGATGGTCATAATCAGCCTACTGATGATGGATCCATTGGATTTTTCCAGCGTGGATCTAGCTGTTGTCTCACGACAACAGTGGCATCAGTCGACTGATGGTCCCGAGCAGTCGACTGATCAGCATTTTTAGCACAGGTTGAAGCTTTAAATGGAGCTCGTGAAGGAGGAAAAAGCAAAGGTTCTTTGAGGTGTTTTAGGGCGAGTTGCTACTGCAATTCAAGGTCTCCAAGTGCTACTCGATCAACCTAGCAAGCAAGTATTCAAAAGCTCGGTGTAAAGTTTTCTTTACTTGCATTTTAGTGTAGTTGTTTGTATTCTTATTGTATTATTATTGTAATCATTTGTACGAGGTTTCTCCACCTCTGACTTGTGTCGAGAAGGAGTATTTGTGATTAGTGAGTGTATGTGCATCACTAGAGTTCGATCCGTGGAGTAGGAACCGTTAGATTCCGAACCACGTTATATTCTTGTGTTCGTGTTTGTCTTATTTCATTATTGCTTTTATTATTATTCCGCTGTACATAACGAGTTGTGTAGAGACGAACGCGAATGTATTCCATCGACGCATAGCACGATGCTATTCACCCCCCCCCCCCCTCTAGCATTCCAACGATCTCCAACAAGTGGTATCAGAGTGAGGCCGCTCTTCTAAGTTTAACAACAAAGGGAGCACGCTAGAGGGTCAAGATGGAATTCCAAGACAAGCTGGGATGGGACATCAACACTCCACCACTATACGACAGAGAAGATTTTCTGACGTGGAGAGCAAGAATGGAGACATTCTTGATGATGGACATAGAGGATTGGTTCATCCTCATAGAAGGCTTTGAACCTCCTAGGGACAAGAAGGGAGAAGTTCTAAAGTTGAAGAAATTGACCCAAGAGCAACGGCAAAAATTCAAGACCGAAGCCAAGGTAACAAAACTTTTAGAAGATTTGATACCTAATGATGTTTTGTCTAGGCTATGTGAATATCTTGACGCCAAGGAGCTATGGGACAAATTCGCCAAGTTTCATGAGAAGCCTCACTTGGCACAAGTAGAAGAAGAAGAATCTTCATCGGCTCAAGAAGAGGAAGAAGCCGAGGAAGAATCATCATCATCCTCACAAGCGAGTGAGGACTCGGAAGTTGAGAAGGAATCAACTTTCGGATCGGTAGAATCGGAGGAGACCTCCACCTCTAGGATTGAGGGGGAGGAGATTAGATCACCGGAGCAACACCAAGAAAAAGCTTCGACATCCGGTCAAGATGAAGAAGCTCATAATCCAATTCCAGCCTCCATTGACTTAGGTAACTCAAACACCTCAATTCAAAATAAAAATAATATTATGTGTTTTGAGTGTAGGGAATTTGGGCACTATAAGAGTAAGTGCCCAAAGAAAGTCAAGAAGACTCCTCCAGTACTAAAAGTTAAGGATGTCGGTCCCCCAACAACCAAAAGCAAGGAGCAAGTAATTTGCTTCAAATTCCGACTACCGGGTCATTACCAGAGTCAATGCTCGAAGGGGGAAAAGAAGAGGCAAAATGGAGCATCACAAGTAGGGGGAGCCACTAAGGCAAATCCTAAGGTATATTTCAATAATGCTCCTTCTAATTTAAATGTTAAAAGGCATGCTAGGAATTTCAATTCACTTGCTATTTATCATGAAAAGCATGCTAGGAGCAATAACAAATATTTTTGTCTAGGTGCTAAGAGTGTAAACCTTAGGAATAAGGAGAAATTTGGGACTAATGTCCCTAAAAATATTTTACCTAGAGAATCTATCAAGAAAATAGGAGAACATCTAGGCTTAAATCCTAAATGGACTAGGCATATGCCTAGGAAGAATCTTACCCAAAGACCAAATCAAAATTATAAAATTGGGCAATTAGAGATTGAAAATCAAGCCTTGAGGTCAATGCTTGAGAAACTGGAAAAGACTCTGGCAAAGATGCAAAATTCAATTATAGGGGCAAATGGTAAGAGTCAAGGGTCTAAATGTCAAAGTCAACACCTAGGACCCAAGAGACAAAAGCCAACTAAGGGCAAGAAGGGTTTGGGTCACAAACCTAAGCCTAAGGTGGTTCATCATAGTGTTCCATTTGATTATGGAACACAAACTAGGTCTAGGAAGTCCAAGGTCAATAGGGAAGTCATCCCTAGAGTTGACCATGGTGTGTGCCTAGTGGCTAGGGTTTCAAGGAAACCTAGGGAAGCCACTAAGAAGGTTGCAAGGAGAGTCACCCCTAGAGTCAACCTAGGCATGACCCAAATGACCAAGGCTAACAAGCCTAGAAGGGTCATTAGGAAGGTATCTAGGGAGGTCATACCTAAGGAATACCTAGTAAACCCTAGGAGCTCAAATAAGTTTTGGGTTTCTAAGAGCGTAATTGATTCACGCTAGATGGGTTTAGGGTGTGCCAACCTTGATTGGATGGGTAGTCAACTCAACCATTGAAAGGTGGCACTTTAGGATATTTTCAAGGTTATAGATACCTTGAAAATAGATTTGATTTATGATCCTAAAAGAATTTAGGATGTGCCAATATATCTTGAGAAGTTTCATAAAATGATCAAATTGTCACAATTTAGGTTTTAGAGTCATAGTGTGCCATTTTGGGTTTTTGGCACACTAGGGAGAAAAGTGATAATATGACAAAATATATTTAATTATATCAAATGACAATTAACATTAAAATTTAGGTATTATTGTACCTATATATTTTATTTATCATGCTTTGTTTGTCATATAACATGCCATGACATCATGTTTATTTTTATCATTTATATGTCATGATCATGTTTAGGATTACGGATAAAATGTCATGTGTTTTTAGATTTAATCATATGTCATGACATCATGATCATTGGTCATGCTTAATTATTGCTATCATTATGCCATGATCATTTCATGCATTTAAATTGATTTAAGGATAATGGCATGACTTGGAGTCCCATTTATAAGGGAATCAAGTAGTGTTGCCTTAGAGAATGCATGAAACCCTAGATTAGGATGAACAAAACTCACATCTCACATCACATTGACATGTATGTGTATTTATATACCCTAGATACATGTGAGATGCTAGGATATGAGTTAAGTTCAAGGTGCATAGTTTTTGCATCTAGATGAACTAAAACTCATCTAATTTAATTTGTGGATCATTGGGAAAGCTTGTGTACAAGTCATGTACATTGAGCTCAAGGAATATGATCCAAAATAAGGTTTTGAAAACATTTTAAAATCCTTTTGAAAAACCTTGGTGAAGTCTATCTTTTGATAGCAATCACCATTGATGAGATTGATACAAAGTGAGCTAAAACTTTGAAGTTTTTATTCACTTTTGGATTTTGTATCAATTTTGATATTTTATGGGTAAAATATTTTCTAACATTTTTCACCCATTTTATTGGTCATAAGTATTATACGTATGAAATTTCATGATTTTTTGAATTATGTATAATTATTTATGATTTTTTGAATTTTGTTTCTGATAACTGAAATTCTGATATTTCAGTTATCAGTCGACTGCCCTGGGTGGCAATCGACTGATGTGAGTGGAAGTCGACTGATGTGAGTGGCAGTCGACTAATCTCTGATAAAGTCGACTGCTAAGGCTAAATTCGGGAAAACAAGGTTTGTTAGCCCATTTTCAGCTATGGTAAAGGTCCCTAACCACTTCTAACCCTAGGATATGCTTTGGAAAGCATTAGAAAGGGTGAAAATCCATTGGATATGGATTAAGAGAGTTGTTTAGGGTTTGTATCAAATTTAAGGGTGGAAGAGTTTATGTTTGAACTTTGAACCTTATTTTTGATGGTTTAGAGTTCCTATTGGCTTAGGGACTTCCCAAGGACTTGTTGGTGCAATGGTCAAGGGGGAGCAAGCCTTTAGGGGGAGGTATCCATCATGAGATGATGGATGATATTTTTTCTCATGGGAAGAAAAAATGGGATTTTAAGATACCCAATTTGGAAATTGGGAGAGTGTATAGGATTGCCTCTCTTGAGTGATATGAGACTTATCACTAAGAAGATGGTAGGCATCCTAGGTATTTTTGGACCAGGGGGAGATTGTAAGATCTCATTAGGACATGAGACATTGACCTCCTTGTAGAGAACCTTTTTGATGTTAGTCAAAAAAGGGGAGAATGTTTTGGGGAGAAGTTAGAATTACCAATTTGGGATAATTGGTAAGGGATTTGAGTTAGCGTTCTAACTCAATGGTTTGTTTGGTTTTTGTCAAACATCAAAAAGGGGGAGATTATTGGTGCAATCGGCCCAGGTCATGATTGACCAGGACTCGAGTTTGACTCGAGTGATGTTTTGATGTTTCGACAAAAACATATGACAATGTGATTGTCATGGGAAAGTCCAAGTGGGACACTTGGCATTTAGGAAAGTTCAAGTCTTGAGTACTTGGCATGTAAAGTCCAAGCATGGGTCTTGGCAAGGAAAAGTCCAAGCATTGGTCTAGGCATGGAAAGTCCAACATGGGTTGGCAAGGGAAAGTCCAAGCTTGATTCTTGGCATTTGAGAAGTCCAAGGGGTTTGATATTGGTGGCGTAAAGTCCAAGCGGGAGTCTTGGCAGCATAAGTCCAATGGTTGGCGGCGTAAAGTCCAAGCGGAGTCTTGGCGGTGTAAGTCCAATGTGCCTTAGCGGTGTAGACACCGTTAGCATGACATAGCCGATGGAAGCACCTAAAGGCTAGCATGATGGATGAACAAGTCATGGATGACTTGGAGGGATCCAAGAGGTGTGAAGCTGATGGAAGTGGCTAGAAGGCTTAGGTCTAGGCTAAGGGTGGTCTAGCAAGTATGGGGGAATCATACTTGGGCTAAAACCTCATGTTTGAGGTGTGTCAGTCGACTAGTTTCATATGGCAGTCGACTGGTGTCATATGGCAGTCGATTGGTGAGAGTCAACTAGGGTTTGACTGCGGGAATCGGCCTAGCAGTCGACTGCCAGAGGTGAGTAGTCGACTGATCGTGTGATCAGTCGACTGGTGCTCAGGTTTTGGAGCACAAAATGGAGTCTCACTCGACCGCTGTGGTCAGCAGTCGAGTGATGGCTTGATCAGTCGACTGATGGTCATAATCAGTCGACTGATGATGGATCCGTTGGATTTTTCCAGTATGGATCTAGCCGTTGTCTCACGACAACAGTGGCATCAGTCAACTGATGGTCCCGAGCAGTCGACTGATCGATATTTTCCAGCACAGGTTAAAGCTTTAAATGGAGCTCGTGAAGGAGGAAAAAACAAAGGTTCTTTTAGGTGTTTTGGGGTGAGTTGCTACTGCAATTCAGGGTCTCCAAGTGCTACTCGATCAACCTAGCAAGCAAGCATTCAAAAGCTCGGTGTAAAGTTTTCATTACTTGAATTTTAGTGGAGTTGCTTGTATTCTTATTGTATTCTTATTGTATTATTGTTGTAATCATTTGTACGAGGTTTCTCCACCTCCGACTTGTGCCGAGAAGGAGTATTTGTGATTAGTGAGTGTGTGTGCATCACTAGAGCTCTTTAGAGCTCGATCTGTGGAGTAGAAACCGTTCCGTTCCAAACCACATTATATTCTTGTGTTCGTGTTTGTCTTATTTTATTATTGCTTTTATTATTATTCCGCTGCGCATAATGAGTTTTGTAGAGACGAACGCGAACGTATTCCATCGACGCATAGCACGACGCTATTCACTCCTCCTCTAGTGTTCCAACGATCTCCAACACCATCAATCGACTGATCATACCCATCAGTCGACTGATCGAGTCTTCACTCAATTGTTAACCCCAACAGTCGAGTCCGACTCCATTCTGTGCTGAATTTCTCGACCAACAGTCGACTCATCTCAGTCGATCATTGCTCGAATCATCGATCATTGCCCTAGGTGGCGATGTGATATCATTTCATGATCAACCCCTTGTTGACTTCATGGCAGTCGATTGGTAGTAACCCCAGTCGACTAATACAAGCCAACTTGGTTGCCAAGTGTCAAAACCCTTGACCAGTTGACGGGTCCAAAGCCCCAGTCAACTGATGACCTCAAACATGAGGTTTAACCAAGTATGATGACCTCATACTTGCTAGATCACACTTAGTCTAGACCTAAGCCTTCTAGCCACCTCCATCAGCCTCATGTCTATCGGATCCCTCCAAGTCATCCATGACTTGTTCATTCATACGCTAGCCTTCAGGTGCTTCCATCAGCTATTGTCATGCTAATGTGATCTACACCGCCAAGACACATTGGGCTTACGCTGCCAAGACCACGCTTGGACTTTACGTCGCCAACCATTGGACTTAAGCTGCCAAGACTCCACCCTTGGACTTTACGCTGCCAATATTCCCCTTGGACTTCTCAAATGCCAAGACTCAAGCTTGGACTTTCCCTTGCCAACACATGTTTGACTTTCCATTCCAAGACCCATGCTTGGACTTTCCTTTGCCAAGACTCAAGCTTGGACTTTCCTTGTCAACCCATGTTGGACTTTCCATTGACAAGACTCAAGCTTGGACTTTCCATGACAATCACATTGTCATACATTTTTGTCGAACATCAAAATATCTAAACATGACTCGAGTCAAACTCGAGTTTAGTTAATCGTGACCTGGACCGATTGCACCAATAAGGAGCTCCAATAGGTATTAGGTTCCTAGGAGCGTGATCGATTCATGCCAAATGAGTTAGGTTGTGTCAACCTTGATTGGATGGGTAGTTAACCCAATCATAGCAAAGTTGGCACTTTAGGACATTTTCAAGGTTATGGGTACCTTAGAAATGAGTATTGACCTTAACTCTAAAGGATTTTAGGATGTGCCAATATATTTTGAAAACTATGAAATTTGATTAATTTGGCACAAATTAGGTCTAGAGGTCTTAGTGTGTCATTTTGGGTTTTTGGCACATTTGGGAAATAAGTTACAATATGGCAAAATAGACTTAATAATAGCAAATGACAATTAATATTAAAATTTAGGTATTATTATACCTTTATATTTTATTTGTCATGATTGATTTGTCATATAACATATCATGACATCATTCTTATTTTCAATCATATGAAATGTCATGATCATGCTTAGTTTTTAGTTGTAATGTCATATATGCTAAGTCATAGTTTATGTCATGATATCACGATTATTGCCACATATTTAATTATATTATCATTTTTTTTGCCATGATCATATTTCATTCATTTAAGGCAATTAAAATTGATTTAAGGACTATGGCATGACTTGAAGTCCCATGTATAAGGGAATCAAGTAGTGTTGCCTTAGAAAATGTATGAGACCTTAGTATAGATATAACCAAAACTCACATCTCACATCAAATTGACATGTGTGTATTTTCAAACACCCTATGTTGGTGCAATCGACCCAGGTCACGATTGACCAGACTCTAGTTTGACTCGAGAGATGTTTTGATGTTTGACAAAGTAAGTTGACATTGATGTTTGACATCAATGTCTGTTGATAAA
This sequence comes from Wurfbainia villosa, assembly GCA_025175895.1. NCBI lineage: Eukaryota > Viridiplantae > Streptophyta > Magnoliopsida > Zingiberales > Zingiberaceae > Wurfbainia > Wurfbainia villosa. Next base: position 6,217,804 of record CM045992.1, read on the forward strand.
TTGGGAAGATTGTTTATACAATTGACTCGGGTTATGTTAACTGGACTCGAGGGAGACTTTGATGGTTGACAAAGGTTGACCATGTGGTTATGGAAAGTCCAAGCATGGGTCTTGGCATGGAAAGTCCAACATGGGTTGGCAAGGGAAAGTCCAAGCTTGAGTCATGGCACCTGAGAAGTCCAAGGGGTTTGGTATTGGCGGCGTAAAGTCCAAGCGGGAGTCTTGGCGGCGTAAGTCCAATGTGCCTTGGCGGTGTAGACAACGTTAGCATGACATAGCCGATGGAAGCACCTGAAGGCTAGCGCGATGGATGAACAAGTCATGGATGACTTGGAGAGATCCGAGAGGCGTAAGGCTGATGGTGGTGGCTAGAAGGCTTAGGTCTAGGCTAAGGGTGGTCTAGCAAGTATAGGGGCACCATACTTGGCTAAAACCTCATGTTTGAGGTGTGCCAGTTGACTGATGCCATGTGGCAGTCGACTGGTGTAGTCAACTAGGATTTGATTGCGGGAATTGCCCTAGCAGTCGACTGTCATAGATGAGCAGTCGATTGATTGGACGAGCAGTCGACTGATCTTGTGATCAATCGACTGATGCTCGGATTTTAGGGCACAGAATGGAGTCTCACTCGACCGCTGAGACAAGCAGTCGAGTGATGCTTCATCAGTCGACTGATGTGTATGATCAGTCGACTGATGTCCTAGCCGTTGGATTTTTCTAGCATGGATTACACCATTGTCTCACAGCAACAGTGTGATCAGTCAACTGATAGTCCCGAGAAGTCGACTGATCGACATTTTCCAGCATAGGTTGAAGCTATAAAAGGAGCTCGTGATGGAGAAAAATGGATCCGATTTTTGAGAGCTTTAGGGGTGATTTGTTGCTGTAAATCAGGTCTCCAAGTGCTAATCAAACAACCAAGCATTCAAGCAATCAAAAGCAAGAGTTGTAAAGTTTTTCTTTACTTGTCTTTCATATAAATTGTTGTAATTGCTTGCTTTTGTTTCTTACTGTTGTAAGATTGCTTGTAAGGGGTTTCTCCGCCTCTGACTTGTGTCGAGAAGGAGTGTTTTCATAGTGGTGTGTGATTGGCATCGCTAAGGTTCGTACGAACCCAATCCGTGGAGTAGGAATCATTCGGTTCCGAACCACGTTAAATATTTGTGTTTGCGTTGTTGTTTATTTCGTTATTGCTTTCATTACTATTCCGTTGCGTGCTAACGAAATTGAAGAGACAACCACGATCGAATTCCATCTACGAACGAACACGATGCTATTCACCCCCCCCCCCTCTAGCGGCTTCAAATATCCTATAATTGGTATCAGAGTCCGGGGCTCTTCTACGGATTAACAACCCGGAGTCAAGACACTAGAGGAACAAGATGGAATTCCAAGACAAGCTTGGATGAGACATCAACACTCCACCGCCATATGATCGAGAAGACTTCTCGGCGTGGAGAACAAGAATGGAGACATTCTTGATGATGGATATAGAGGATTGGTTCATCCTCGTAGAAGGTTTTGAGCCTCCTCAGGATAAAAAGGGGCAAGTCCTCAAATTGAAGAAATGGACCCAAGAGCAATGACAAAAATTCAAAACCAAAGCCAAGGTAACAAAACTTTTAGAAGATTTGATATCTAATGATGTTTTGTCTAGGCTAGGTGAATATCTTGATGCCAAGGAGCTATGGGACAAATTAGCCAAGTTCAATGAGAAGTCCCACTTGGCACAAGTAGAAGAAGATAAGGAAGAGGATGAAGAGAGTTCATCATCCTCACGAGCAAGTGAGGAATTGGATGTTGAAGAGGAGTCAACTTCCGGATCGGTGGAAGAGGAGGTGGAAGAAATAGAAGACACCTCCATTTCTAGGATTGAGGGGGAGGAAAGAATTTCCACTCCGGAGCAACAAGAGAAAGCTTCGACATCTAGTCAAGATGAAGAAGCTCCAATTCCGGCACCTACCACCACCATAGGTAACTCAAGCATGTCAATTGTAAATAAAAATCATATAATATGCTTTGAGTGTAGGGAATCCGGACACTACAAGAGTAAGTGTCCGAAAAGAGTTAAGAAGTCTCCTCCGGCACCAAAAGTCAATGAAAAAGTCAAGGATGCCGGTGTCCCCACCAAGAAGAGCAAGGAGCATGTGGTGTGCTTCAAATGCCGACAACCGGGACACTATAGGAGCCAATGTCCTAGAATAAAGAAGGGAGTTTCACAAGTAGGGGGAGTCTCTAAGACTAACCCTAAGGTATATTTTCATAATGCTCATTCTTTAAATTCTAAGAAAAAGCATGCTAGAATTAATTCAAATAACTTTGCTATTACTCATGAATCAAAGCATGCTAGGAATGATAACTCTAGGTCTATTTTAAAGAAGGAGAAATTTGGGACTAATGTCCCTAGAAATGTCATTCCTAAGAAAACAATTAAGAAAATCAAAAACCATTTAGGTATCAATCCCAATAAGGGTAGACATATGTCTAAAGTGAATGGTAATGCCCAAAAACCTAATCAAAAATCATTTGGGCAATTAGAGTTAGAAAATCAAGCCTTGAGGTCAAGGCTTGAGAAATTGGAAAAGACTCTTGCAAATATGCAAAATCAATTTGAAGGGTAAAAGTGTCAAACTCTAGGATCTAGAAGTCAACAAAAAGTGTGTAAGAGGCAAGAATCATCTAGGAGACAAGGTTTGGGTCACAAACCTATGTCTAAGAAAGTAATGCCTACTTATCACAATGTTCCATTTGATTATGGAACTAAACCTAGATCTAAGAAAACCAAGGTCTTTAGGGAAATTATTCCTAAGGCCAACCATAGTGTGTGCTTAATGGCTAGGGTTTCTAAGAAACCTAAGGAAGCCATTAAGAAGGTTATGAGGGAGGCAATCCCTAAGACTAACCATGGCAAGACCATAATGACCAAGGCTAAAAAGCCTAGAAGGGTCATTAAAAGGGTATCTAGGGAAGTCATCCCTAAGGAATACCTAATTAATCCAATGAGCTCAAATAGATTTTGGGTTCCAAAGAGCGTGATTGATTCACGTTAAATGGGTTAGGATGTGCCAACTTTGATTGGATGGGTAGTTAACTCAACCATAGCAAAGTTGACATGTTAGGTTATTTTCAAGGTTATGGATACCTTGGAAATAGGTTTGATATTATATCCTAAAAGATTTTAGGATGTGCCAATATATTTTTAAAATCATAAAAAATCAATAAAATTGGCACAATCTAGATTTAGAGGTCATAGTGTGTCATTTTGATCTTTGGCACACTTTAGGAATTAATGTATCAAGAGAAGTGTTTTTAAAAGTGTAGAAGGTACATCAAGAGTGATACTCAAGTGTCACACACCTTGATTTCTTGCACTTACCATGCTTCATGTGTTTGACCATGTGATTGCATGGAAGGAATGTCTAGGGTGGATTGCATCTCACAAAACAAGTCTTTTACCTTGATTGTGTATTTCAACACTTAGAAAGGGTGAGATATTAGGATTTTGAAACCATTGAATGTTAATGTTTGCTAAAATGAAATAAAATATCAAAATACATTAACGAATACATGAATATAAGAATAACATCAATATATTCAATATACAAGATTAAACATGAGAAAATGAAATAAGTTGGATAAAGAAATCGAGATTTTCAAAATTTCAGAACTGGGAATCTGATATCAGTCGACTGATACAGTTATCAGTCGACTGATCATACTGTAGCATGATACGATGCATCCAGCAGTCGAGTGATGTTTCCAAGAATCGACTATTTGCACATCAGTCGACTGATGGTATTGTTCATCGAGGCAGAGGATCATCAGTCGAGTGCTCGCTGAGCAGTTGAGTGGTGATCGCATCGATCGATGAGCAACATCATCGATCGGCCCGATATTCTTGCAGACACAAAGACTCGCAATCGATTCGGCCGGGCGATCATTGTCGGTTCGGTAAAACCGCTCATAAGCCGCGATCAGTCGACTGATGCTGCACATCAGTCGACTGGTGTCGTGATTTTATAACGCCGAACCGCTAGGGTTCGGCATCTTCACGCGTCGATCCTTCGCTTCTTCCTCCTCTCCGGTCGTCGCTTCCTTCTCCGACCAGTGTTTACGACGGCCGTGCCGCTTTGATAGCTAAACTATTTACTCACGTTTTTAGCATCTCATAGCCCTAATCCACTCACTTCTCCGGCGATTTCTCTTCTTCGATTAGGGTTCCGGCGATCCACTGCTCCGGCAAACTCTCCAGCAATCTTTTCAGCGGTGTCTGAGTACCCTCTCATCATCACTCTAAATGGCGCCAAAGTATAACTTTCTTACTCCTCTAAAACCGTAATTTTTCCATTATAACTTACTATGATCTAATCGTTCATTTGTGCCTTTGTATTCCATGTCATTGCATTACATTCATATAGGTGATCCCGTAGAAATGACCCACCCGAGGTTGAATCACGATTGTACCAAACCATGTTGGTTAGGTACATCGATAGGGACTTCTTTACACGTTACTGTAGTGACGTCATGGACATATTTGCATATTATCATCTCATGAAAATAGTATTATGCACACATGCCATCAATGATGATCTCCTTAAGGAGTTCTATCAGAACTTAAAGAAGGTAGACAATGGCCCTACCTACACTACTCGCCTTGCAAAATGTAATTTAGAGTTCACTCCTGCGATATTGCAGGAGTTTCTTCAGTGTAAGCCATCGGCTGACACCTTCATTTTCTACCCTACCTTCGATGCCCCTTTACCCGAGCCCTTTGACCATATCTCTTTGGACTCCATACATGAGCATGTTTTTGGCCATCCTCGTCCATCAGCTCAGAACCTATTTCCTATCACTGAGCTATCTCCACCTGACAATGTACTCTACAAGGTCATTGTTGGGTGTTTTCTTCCGATTGTGACTCGGGGTCTGGCCAAGATTCGGCCTCCCCATCTCTTTCTCCTATACATCATGCGTCATAGACTAGACATAAACATTGCATTGAACATATTTCATTGCATTGTACATTTCATATCCCCTGTACAAGGGAAAGTGCATATGCCTTATGGCCATCCTTCGTTCGGTGCGTATTGCTAGAGCATCCCAACATTATTGAGGAATCGTGAGGCGCTATATGAGGTGTCTGTGCATATCAATTCACCAACTTCGTTGGCTAGCGGATGGGGCAGATGGGCGGCACCTCGGCACCGCCCGAGAACGCGTGAGAACCACCTCTAGTGCCTAGAAGTGCGAGACTAAGGACCTTGATGTTGCTAATGAGGACGATCGAGATACTGTAGATACATCGATAGCGAATCCCATCGAGATAGGCTTGGGCGGCGGGCAGAATTCGAAGTACCGGCCGAACGGTAGACTCGAGCCAGATGAGATTACGGCCGAGGCGAGACGCGCGTGGCAGGTACCGGCTAGGCATATATGAGATAATGCGAGCACGGACCTTGGTCGGCGACCTCCTCCACCTCCGCATACGCGAATGATTAGAGCTAGAGGATGTTAGGATTTTTGTTTTCAATTTTTGTAGTGAGATTGAGCGTCTCAAATCTCCATTTTGGATGTAAAAATTGAAGTTTTTTAATTGAATGAAATATTCTGTTTATGAAAATCACTTGTGTCTGATTGTGTGCTTGTATTAATATATTGGTTTATGGAAAATTGTCATATCATGACATGAAATTTCATCTTATCATATAATATGTCATGCCATTGTTTAGGATTATTTTAGATGTCATGTTTGTTTTTAGATTATATCATATGTCATGACATCATGATCATTGGCCATGTGTTATTATTTTGCTATCATTATGCCATGATCATTCATGCATTTATTGTGATTAAAATTAATTTAAGGAAGAATGGCATGACTTGGAGTCCCATTTATAAGGGAATCAAGTAGGGTTGCCTAGAAAATGCATGAGGTCATAATAATCCTAACTCCACATCTCACATCACATTGACATGTATGTGTATTTATACACCCTAGATACATGTGAGATGCTAGGATAATAAGTTAGGTTCAAGGTGCATAGATAGTGCATCTAGATGAACTAAAACTTATTTCAATCATCACCAAGAATCATGAGGAAAGCTAATATACAAGTTATGTATATTTAGCCAATAAACCATGGTTCAAAATAGGTTTTCAAAAACATTTTAAAATCAATTTAGAAAACCTTGGTGAAGTCTATCTTTTGATAGTCATCATCATTGTAGAAGTTGATACAAAGTAGATCAAAAACTTTAAAGTTTTAATAGTTTTTAAACTTTGTACCAATCTCCTATTTTAATGGTTAAAATATTTTTCTAAAATTTTTCACCGATTGTATGTGTGATAAGTAATATACGTATTAAATTTCGTGATTTTTTGATTTACGTAGAATTACTTATGAATTTCTAAAAGTCAAGTCTGATATCTAAAAATCAGGTTTTCAGTTATCGATCGCCTCTCTGACGATCGATGGGCAACGCTGGACTCGTGGCAGCGTAGTATCACTCATTGTTGCCATGTCGATCGATCGATCACCAATCATAAAAATCATTATCAATCTTGATTTCGGAAAACTAGGGTTGTTTAGCTTGATTTATCACTCCTAACCCTAGGATATGCTTTGGGAAGCATTATAAAGGATGAAAATCCATTGGATATGGATTTGGAGAGGTGTTTAGGTTTTGTATCAAATTTAAGGTGTTGGAAAGTTCAATGTTGAATTTCGAACCTTATCTTTGATGGTTTAGAGTTCCTATCGGCTTAGGGACTTCCCAAAGACATTGTTGGTGCAATGGTTAAGGGGGAGCAAGCTGTTAGGGCAATCTCTTGCCGTGATATGGTTTTGATTGTGTGGCAAAGGGTTTAAGTTAGTTTGATATGTTGATGTGATATGTGCGTTGAAGTCGTGCAGGACTTAGTAATTCGCACATGGAGCCGTGGCGAGTTTCACATCTCATGACTCGTGCCTTGAGTCGGTGAAGGATAGCTTTGCGGAAGCCGTGCGCTTGGAGCATCCGAGGGACCGCGGACGAGAAGCTTGGAGTGAAGCCGGAGGAAGTAGACTTGAGGCAAGAGACGCGAAGGAGCATTGCGAGCCGTGCGCTGATCTTGCCGAGGCGTGGCGAGAACGAAGAGAACTTCGGCGAAGGACTCAGAAATGAGAATGGCGATTGTAACCCGGGAAGGGTAGCTCTTAGGTGAAACTTGGCCATTTGGCCAAGTGTCGATGGGGTTTTCCGACACCCCGATCGCTATGTCATGGCAATGATCGCTCAGTCGAGTGACGGTATCGTATCGATCGATCGAGGTGTGGCCGTGATCGCCATCGTGGCCGTATCGAAGATTATCGATCATTAAGGCGCACGATCGATCAAGGGTTTCGCCAGAACCGTTCGTAGCCGACTGGGCAGTCGACTACGGAGGCATCAGTCGACTGATGAGGTCCATCAGTCGACTGCCAAGAGTTCCGTTGGACTACAGCGGTCGGGATCCGACGTGTTCGAGGCGTTAGGTAACGACGATCGCCAAGGGCGATGATGATCGGTGATGGCGACAAACGGGAAGAAGTTAGCCCTCTCTATAAAAAGAGAGGGTGTAAGCCTTTGAGAGGCTAATGCTCATACTCCAAACGATCTTCCTAGTGCCCCACAAGCTCTAAACTCTTCTTACTTGTCTTTACTTCAATCCTATTGTAAGAAGAGTGATATTGGTTGTAAAGGTTACCTCCACCTAGCTTGGTGCAAAGGAGAGACCATTTAGTGGATTGGTTTAACGGAGTGATTCACCGAGGACGAATCGGGGACCGTGGATTAGCGGCGTAGCCGTGAACCACGTTATACCATCGTGTTAGCGTTTGTTTTATTGTTTGTCTTTTGCTTTGTATTTGTATATTCCGCTTGCGCTAATCTTTTGTAGACGAGCAATTTACGACGTCCAACGTACGAGGGCTATTCACCCCCCTCTAGCCGGCCATATCGATCCCCTACAAGTGGTATCAGAGCCAAGGAAAGCTTGTCACCGGACTAACCGCCGCAACAAGCCCTACATCAAAAATGGCCGGCTCAACATCCATCCTCCGGTTTGAAGGAGAATTCGCTGGTGGAAGAAGCGAATGGAGGTATTTTTCGAAACGGATTTTGATATAATGATTACAATGGAATCCGGTTTCGTTTTGCCTAGGGATGAAGAGGGGAAGCCAATAGAGAAATCTAGGTGGACCAAGAGGCAAAGAGAGGAGCACCTTGCAAACTCCAAAGCCAAGCACCATCTCTACAATGTGCTCCCTCAACAAGAGATCAACCGGATCGGAGAATGTGCTAGCGCCAAAGAGATGTGGGAGAAGCTTATAGAACTCCATGAAGGCACATCCGAGGCCAAGCTAGCAAGGAGAGACCTCCTCCGCTCCCAACTATCCAATATAAAACTAGAAAAGGGAGAAAAGGTAACCTCACTACACTCTAGGTTTAAAGAAATTTTAATTGGGCTAACAAGTGTAGGTGAGAAGCTATCAAACAGGGATATGGTAATGAAGGCCATAGATGCCTTTCCCCGGTCCTCAAAGTGGAGCTCCATGGTGGACTCATTCTATATCTCAAAGAATTTAGAAGTGAGCACCTTGGAGGAGTTCTTCTCAACAATGGAACTCCACGAAACTAGGCTTGAAGGAATACAAGAGGAGCCTAGAATTCAACCTTCAAGAGGAGTAGCATTGTTGGCAAATAAGGGGAAGAAGAAGATGGAAATCCCCTCCTCCTCCGATGACGAAGCGTCTTCCTCCTCCTCCATGGATAGCACCGAAGAAGCCTATATGGTAAGGAGGGTAAGACGTGCATTTAAGAATTTTAGATTTGATAAATCTAATGATAGGATGAGAAGACCAAGGGGGAAGGTCATATGCTACAATTGCCAAGGAGAAGGGCACATAAGGGACAATTGTCCTCTCCTAAACAAGAGCAAGGAAGAAAAGAAAAAGAAAGAAGAAAAGAAGAAGAAGAAGGGGAGCAAGAAAAAGAAGGAAGAGGAGAAGAAGACAAAGGAGAAGGGAAAGGCTAAGGCTCTCAAGGCAAGGACTTGGAATGATCCATCCTCATCCTCCTCCTCATCATCGGATGAGGAGAATGCCTTTGTCACCAATTTGGCCTTGATGGCCTTTGATGACTTGGATTGCTCTTCCTCCGAAAATGAAGGATCAAGCTCAAATGGGGAGAGCTCAAATGAAGGGGGAGCTTCCACATCCTCCTCATCCGAAGAAGAGGACATGGAAACTATGGTAACCAACCTCTCACCTAATAAAATAGTTTCTATGATTTCTAGCTTAACTAAGGACTTATTTAGAGCTAAGAAGAAGAACAAATGCATGCTTGAACAAATTAAGGAATTAGAACAAAAATTAGAAAAGGCATGCTTAAATGATAATATTTCTTCTAGCTTAGATGATGCATGCTCACATGATTATATGCCTTTAAATGTTAATGATGCATGCATAGAGGAAAATAGGGCATTAAGGGAAAAGGTAGATTATTTAACCAAAGCCCTAGAGAAATTCACTATTGGCTCCAACACCTTAAATATGATCTTAGGGAGCCAAAGAGCTAGTTTCAACAAGAAAGGCCTAGGATACAAAGAAAAGAAAAATGAAAAGGCCTATAAATGCCTAATAGCTAGGGGACAAGATAAAAAGAAAGTAATTGCTAGGAAATGGATCCCCAAGGAGTATTTAGTGAACCCAATAGGAAAGAATTTATTTTGGGTTCCAAAATCCATCCTTAAGGGTTAGAATAACCCTAGGGTAGTCAACCATATGGTCCTAACCTATATCATATTTTGGTTGACTTAGGATGATGGGACAACATTTTTTAGATAGTGTTGGGTGATGATAACGTGCCCATAAATAGGTAATAATGCTTAAATCATGATGATTGATGTAATTCCTATGTATGTTTTAAATCATGATTTATGATTTTGATATTTGGCATGTTATCATGAGAAATAGGGTTAAATCATGCTTTAGGTGATAATTTGTTTATTATCATCACATATTACCTAATGCATGGTTATAAAATTGATGAAAACATGTATTTCATGATCATAATGTAGAATTAATTCATATATGTCATTATGATCATGTTAATTGTTAGGTTGATACTTAACCATGATAGAATTGCATGAATATATTGGTTAAGTATATACAAATACCCCCTAGGATGCATCTCACACCCACTATAGGCTACCTTGATTGCAAACTTAGCATGGGTGAGATGTTAGGATGATACAAATGTCCACTAATGCCTATGACATTTAGATGGTCATTTAAAGTATCAACATAGCAATAATAGACCAATCATGGGGAAGGCTTATGTTTAATAAATAGACATATTGCCCAAAGATCATGGTTGGATATTTCATATGTTTTCAAAACAATTTCTTACCTTAAAATACATGTATTCATGTTTTGAAACAATTGGATGCAAAACTAGGTAGCTAACTTGATACTAGAATGATCAAAAACCTAGTGGTTTTTAGAGCTTTTGGATTTTTGGCAAAAACAAGAAAATATAATGATTTTTCATGAAAAACTATTTTTCATTGATAGATATACTTAAAAGAAATATGTTCCTCAAATTTCATGATTTTTCAAATTTTCTGGAATTTATAATGCATTTGAAATTAAATCAGGAAAATCGAAATTTGGATTCCTTTATTGCGGTCATTGCCATACTAATAGCGATCATTGGTATAAATCAGAATATTGAAGGCCGAATTCAGTTTGTAAACCTACAACAAGTGGTAGAAATATACTTGATGCCATCAACAAGTGGTACCCAATTTTTTTTAAATCAACTTGTCATATTTTTCCTCAATTATACTTGATGTCATGAGCTTATAACTTAGTGTTAATCTTTTTGATGGTGTCAAAGGGGGAGAAATAAATATGTTTAAGTTAAACACTTTAGGGGGAGAAATATATTTTAGGGGGAGAAATATATGATAGGAGGAGAAAATTTGCATGGAGAGTTTCATGGATTAAGGGGGAGTTGCATATTGCTATATCATGTTTATCTTTACATGCTTTCTTACCTCAGAATTTATATCAAATGTTTTTACCTAACTTAAACGGATTGCCACACATCAAAAAGGGGGAGATTATTAGGGCAATCTCTTGCCGTGATATGGTTTTGATGGTGTGGCAAAGGGTTTAAGTTAGTTTGATATGTTGATGTGATATGTGCGTTGAAGTCGTGCAGGACTTAGTAATTCGCACATGGAGCCGTGGCGAGTTTCACATCTCATGACTCGTGCCTTGAGTCGGTGAAGGATAGCTTTGCGGAAGCCGTGCGCTTGGAGCATCCGAGGGACGGCCGGACGAGAAGCTTGGAGTGAAGCCGGAGGAAGTAGACTTCGAGGCAAGAGACGCGAAGGAGCATTGCGAGCCGCGTGCGATGTAGGGGCGTGGCGAGCGAAGAGAACTTCAAGGCGAAGGACTCGAAATGAGTGGCGATTGTAACCCGGGAAGGGTAGCTCTTAGGTGAAACTTGGCCATTTGGCCAAGTGTCGGATGGGTTTTCCGACACGCGATCATTGCTATGTCATGGCAATGATCGCCCGAGTCGAGTGACTTCGTCGTATACAATCGACCGAGGATGGCGCGATCATGATCGCCATACGTGGCGCGATCACATTGCCAGACCGATCGATCGGCGCAAAGCGGCCGATCGTGATCAAAAGGGTTTCGCCAGAGAATCGTTCGTAGCCGATCGGGCGGTCGATTACGGAGGCATCAGACGATGAGGTCCATCGATCGATCGCCAAGAGTTTTAGCCCTCTCTATAAAAAGAGAGGGTGTAAGCCTTTGAGAGGCTAATGCTCATACTCCAAACGATCTTCCTAGTGCCCCACAAGCTCTAAACTCTTCTTACTTGTCTTTACTTCAATCCTATTGTAAGAAGAGTGATATTGGTTGTAAAGGTTACCTCCACCTAGCTTGGTGCAAAGGAGAGACCATTTAGTGGATTGGTTTAACGGAGTGATTCACCGAGGACGAATCGGGGACCGTGGATTAACAGCGTAGCCGTGAACCACGTTATACCATCGTGTTAGCGTTTGTTTTATTGTTTGTCTTTTGCTTTGTATTTGTATATTCCGCTTGCGCTAATCTTTTGTAGACGAGCAATTTACGACGTCCAACGTACGAGGGCTATTCACCCCCTCTAGCCGGCCATATCGATCCCCTACACAAGCCTTTAGAGGGAGGTATCCATCATGGGATGATGGATGGTATTTTTCCTCATGAGGAGGAAAATGAAATTTTGAGAGACCCAATTTGGAAATTGGGAGAGCATATAGGATTGCCTCTCTTGAGTGATATAGGACTTATCACTAGGAAGATGGTAGGCATCCTAGGTATTTTTGGACCAAAGGGGGAGATTGTAAGATCTCATTGGGACATGAGACATTGACCTCCTTGGAGAGTTAACCTATTTTTTATATATGTCAAAAAGGGGGAGAACATTAAATTACCAATTTTGAAAATTGGTAAGGGAATTTGAATTAGGGGCCTAACTCAAGGTTTGTTTTGTCAAACATCAAAAAGGGGGAGATTGTTGGTGCAATCGGCCCAGGTCACGATTGACTCGAGAGATGTTTTGATGTTTGACAAAGTAAGTTGACATTGATGTTTGACATCAATGTCTGTTGATAAATTGGGAAGATTGTTTATACAATCAACTCGGGTTATGTTAACTGGACTCGAGGGAGACTTTGATGGTTGAATAAGGTTGACTATGTGGTTATGGAAAGTCCAAGCATGGGTCTTGGCATGGAAAGTCCAACATGGGTTGGCAAGGGAAAGTCCAAGCTTGAGTCTTGGCACGTGAGAAGTCCAAGGGGTTTGGTATTGGCGGCGTAAAGTCCAAGCGGGAGTCTTGGCGGCGTAAGTCCAATGTGCCTTGGCGGTGTAGACACCGTTAGCATGACATAGCCGATGGAAGCATCTGAAGGCTAGCGCGATGGATGAACAAGTCATGGATGACTTGGAGGGATCCGAGAGGTGTAAGGCTGATGGAGGTGGCTAGAAGGCTTAGGTCTAGGCTAAGGGTGGTCTAGCAAGTATGGGGACACCATACTTGGCTAATATCTCATGTTTGAGGTGTGCCAGTCGACTGGCATAGTCAACTAGGGTTTGACTGCGGGAATTGCCCTAGCAGTCGACTGCCATAGATGAACAGTTGACTGATTGGACGAGAAGTCAACTGATCTTGTGATCAGTCGACTGATGCTCGGATTTTAGGGCACAGAATGGAGTCTCACTTGACCGCTGGGACAAGAAGTCGAGTGATGTTTCATCAGTCGACTGATGTGTATGATCAGTCGACTGATGTCCTAGCCATTGGATTTTTCCAGCGTGGATTACACCGTTGTCTCACAGCAACAGTGTGATCAGTTGACTGATGGTCCCGAGCAGTCGACTGATCGACATTTTCTAGCACAGGTTGAAGCTATAAAAGGAGTTCGTGATGGAGAAAAATGGATCCGATTTTTGAGAGCTTTAGGGGCAATTTGTTGCTGCAAATCAGGTCTCCAAGTGCTAATCAAACAACCAAGCATTCAAGCAATCAAAAGCAAGAGTTGTAAAGTTTTTCTTTACTTGTCTTTCATATAAATGGTTGTAATTGCTTGTTTTTGTTTCTTACTGTTGTAAGATTGCTTGTAAGGGGTTTCTCCACCTCCGACTTGTGTCAAGAAGGAGTGTTTATCATAGTGGTGTGTGATTGGCATCGCTAGGGTTCGTACGAACCCAATCCGTGGAGTAGGAACCATTCGGTTCCGAACCACATTAAATATTTGTGTTTGCGTTGTTGTTTATTTCGTTATTGCTTTCATTACTATTCCGTTGTGTGCTAACAAAATTGTAGAGACAACCACGATCGAATTCCATCTACGAACGAACACGACGCTATTCACCCCCCCCCCTCTAGCGGCTTCAAATATCCTACACCCTAAACATATGTGAGATGCTAGAAAATGAGTTAAGTTCAAGATGCATAGTTTTTGCATCTAGATGAACTCAAACTCATCATATATCATTGTGGATCATGGGGAAAATTAATGTGCAAGCTCATGTGCATTGAGCCCATTGATAATGATCCAATATAGGTTTTCAAAAATATTTTAAAATCAATTTAGAAAAACTTGGTGAAGTCTATCTTTTGATAGCAATCAACATTGATAGAGTTGATACAAAATAGGGCCAAAACATTGAATTTTTCAATGGTTTTGAGTTTTGTATCAAACTCATTATTTCATGGGTATATTATTTTTCTAATATTTTTCACCCATTGTATGTGTTATAAGTAATGTATGTATAAATTTTCAAGATTTTTCAAAATATGTATTTTTACTTATGAATTTTTGAAATTCGTTTATGAAAACTAAAATCTGTGTTTGGCATATATCAGTCGACTGCTGCTTGATGGCAATCGACTGATGATGTGGGCAGTCAACTGTTGACCAACAGAGTTGACTGCCAAGGCTGATTTCAGGTAAACAAGGATGTTTAGCCCATGTTTCAGCTAGGTTAGGCTACCTTAACTGCTCCTAACCCTAGGATATGCTTTGGAAAGCATTAGAAAGAGTGAAAATCCATTGGATATGGATTAGGAGAGTTGTTTAGGGTGTGTATCAATTTTAAGGTGAGTGAAAGTTCATGTTTCAACTTTTGACCTTAATTTTGATGGTTTAGTGTTCCTATAGGCTTAGGGACTTCCCAAGGATATTGTTGGTGCAATGGTCAAGGGGGAGCAAGCCTTTAAAGGGAGGTTATCCATCATGGGATGATGGATGTGTTTCTTCCTCATGAGGGGGAGAGTTTAGATATTGGGAGAATGTCATCAATTGGGAGAATTAATGGTAGAATTTGGGATGCTCAATTTGGAAATTAGGAGAGTTTATAGGATTGTCTCTCTTAAGTGATATGAGACTTATCACTAGGAAGAGTGAAGGCATCCTAGATGTGTTTGGACCAAGGGGGAGATTGTAAGATCTCATTGGGATATGAAACATTGACACCCTTGGGGAAAACCTTTTTGATGTATGTCAAAAAGGGAGATAATGACATCAATTGGGAGAATTGATGGGAAAATTTGGGAACTTCCAATTTTGGATAATTAGGAGAATTAGTTTGAGTTAGTGCTCCAACTCAAAGATGTTGGTTTTTGTCAAACATCAAAAAGGGGGAGATTGCTGGTGCAATCGGCCTAGGTCACGATTGACCAGACTCGAGTTTGACTCGAGTAGTGTTTTGATGTTTGACATTGTTGTCCAACATGGAGTTGGCAAGAAAAGTCCAAGCATGGGTCTTGACAATGAAAAGTCCAACATGAAGTTGGCAAGGAAAGTCCAAGCATAGGTCTTGGCAATGGAAAGTCCAACATGGGTTGGCAAGGAAAGTCCAAGCTTGAGTCTTGGCAAATGGAAAGTCCAACATAGAGTTGGCAAAGGGAAAGTCCAAGCATGGGTCTTGGCAAATGGAAAGTCCAACATGGGTTGGCAAGGAAAGTCCAAGGGGTTGATATTGGCAGCGTAAAGTCCAAGCGGGAGTCTTGGCAGCTTAAATCCAATGGTTGGCAGCGTAAAGTTCAAGCGGTAGTTTTGGCAACGTAAGTCCAATGTGCCTTGGCAGCATAGACCACATTAGCATGACAATAGCTTATGGAAGCACCTAAATGCTAGCATATGGATGAACAAGTCATGGATGACTTGGAGGGATCCGATAGGTGTGAGGCTGACGGAGGTAGCTAGAAGGCTTAGGTCTAGGCTAAGAGTGACCTAGCAAGTATGAGGGCATCATACTTGATGATAAACCTCATGATTGAGGTTATCAGTCGATTGATACTATGGTCAGTCGACTGATGAGAGTCGATTGGAGTTCGACTGCTCGATTGCGACTCAATCGATCAGCTAAGGTATATCGGATCAGTGGTGGCTTGCGATCGACTACGAGGAGGCGATCACCGTTGATGTCGTGTGCACAGAATGCTTTTAAGTCGACTGCTTGGGTTTGGTAGTCGACTGGAGGCATGAGCAATCGACTGATGGTCATAATCAGTCTACTGATGTGAGATCCGTTAGAACTTATCCAACGTGGCTCATGTCGTTGTCTCACAATGGCTACAGGAGCAGTCGACTGATGGTCTCGATCAGTCGACTACTAGCCGGAATCAAGCCCAAGGAGAAGCTTTAAAGGGAGATCGTGGAGGAGGTTTCGCCCAAGCTTCTTTGAGGAGTTTTGGGGCGATTTGCTGTTGTAATTCAAGGTCTCCAAGTGCAACTCAATCAACCTAACAAGCACGCATTCAAAAGCTCGGTGTAAAGTTTTCTGTACTTGCATTTTAGTGTAATTGCTTGTATTCTTACCGCATTACTTTTGTAATCACTTGTAAGGGATTTCTTCACCTCCGACTTGTTGTCGAGAAGGAGTATTTGCGATTAGTGGTGTTGGTTGTATCGCTAGGGCTCTTTAGAGCCCAATCCGTGGAGTAAGAACCATACGATTCCGAACCACGTTATATCCTTGCATTGTGCTTGTGTATTTGTATTTGTTTTGTATTTCTAAACAAATTATAGACAAGCAACGCAAACGATATCCATCGACGTACGACCATGCAATTCACCCCCCCCCCTCTAGCGACGATCAATTCCCTAACAAAAATATCCATTAAATTCAAAGAGTGATACAAAGTTCAAAAGCATTGAAAAACTTCAATGTTTTATCTAACTTTGTGTCAATCTTCTCAATGGTGATTGCTATCAAAAGATAAACTTCACCAAGGTTGTTCAAAATGACTTTAAAATGATATTAAAATCTTATATTGAATCATGTCTATGGGTAAAGTACACATAACTTGTATACTAGCTTTCCGCATAATTTATCCTTATGATTTAATGAGTCTTAAGTTCACTTTGATGCACCATATAAGCACATTGAACTCAACTCATTTCCTAACATTTCATCTATGTCTAGAGTGTATGAAAACACACATAAGTCATCCTTATACTTTTTGTGAGATGTGAGTTTATATTTTTTCCTAATCTAAGGGGTTCATGCATTTTATTCAGGCATACCCAATTTGATTCCTTTATATAGGACATCAAATCAGGTCATTTATCCTTAAAATTCAATTTTATTAATTTTAATGCATGAAATGATTATGCCATAAGTAACGTGCATAAATACGAGCATGTGCCAATGATGCATTATGTCATGGCATAAAAATGATCCTAAGTATAAGCATGACATAATTAAACTACGCATTATCATGACATTTTAAAATGATCATATTAAGCATGATGTCATGACATGGCAATGCAAACAAAGCATGATAAATATAAAATACAAAGGTATATAATACCTAAGTTTTAAGCACAATTGTCATTTGCTAAGACTTATACCAATTTGTCATAATGCCTAATTTCCCTCAAGTGTGCCATAATCCCAAATTTGGCATACTTTTGACTCTAAAATATTTGTGTCAATTTTTTATCAAATTTGTTTTCCATTAAATCCATTGGCACATCCTAAACTCTTTTAAGATATAATTCTAATTTCATTTTCAAAGTATGGCAATACCTTGAAAATAGGTTAACTACCCTTCCATCTTGAGTTAGCACACCCTAAACCCATCTAGCATGAGGGAATCACGCTCATAGGAACTCAATACCTATTGGAGCTCCTTGGATTAACAAGGTATTCACTAGAGACTTCCCTAGATATCTTCCTAATGACCCTTCTAGGCTTTGAAGCCTTGGTCATTCTAGTATTTACAAGGTTAATCCTAGGGATAACTTCCCTTTTAACCTTATTAGTGGCTTTCTTAGGTTTCTTTGAAACCTTAGCCACTAGACTTCTACCATGGTCAATACTAGGGATGACTTCCCTTGTAACTGTGGTTTTCCTAGACCTAGAGCTTGTTCTATAGTTAAATAGAACATTGTGGTAGGTTAGCATAACCTCCTTGGACTTAAGCTTGTGACCCAAGCCTTTCTTGCCCTTAGACGACTCTTGCCTCCTAAAACCTAGATTTTGACTATTTGACCATTTAACTGAATTTTCCATTTTCTCAAGTTTCGACCTCAAAACTTGATTTTCTTTCTCCAATCTCTCAATTTTTTAATTTTCATTCACTTTTTGGGCATTCTTCTTCCTAGACATATGTCTAGATTTCATAGGATTATTGCCTAGGTTCTCTATCTTCCTATCCTTAGGTGGTATGGTTCTTGAATTGTCCTTAGACAAATTAACATGTTTAGTACCTAAGCAATAATATTTATTTCTAGCATGCTTTTTATCATGATGAATAATTAGAAAAGTATTAACATGTGATACCTTACTAGCATGCTTCTTGACATTAAAATTTGATGATGCATTATTAAAATATACTTTAGCCTTAGGAGCTCCCCCTACATTTGAGCTCTCTCCCTTGATCTTCCTAGGGTGACTCCCCCTCAGACATTGACTTCGGTAATGACCCTTTTTATTACATTTGAAGCACACTATGTGCTCCTTGCTTTTCCTTATCGAGGCTCTGGCATCCTTTGATTTTTCTTTGGCCTTTTGTGCCTCTTGAGTCTTCTTCTTGATTAATCTAGGACACTTACTCTTGTAGTGTCCTTTCTCCCTACACTCAAATCAAATAATGTGATCTTTATTTTTATGAATTATACTTGAGTTACCTATAGGGATGGAGGAGCCGTGAGCTTGTTCTTCATCTCTTCCAGGTGTAGATGTCTCCTCCTCTCACTCTAGCTCCGGTGTGGAGGACCTATGCTCCTCCTCAATCCTAGAAGTGGAGGCTTCTTCCACTTCTTCTACCGACTCGGATGTTGAACATCGTTCAACCTCTGAAGCTTCACACTCTTGAGTCGATGAGTATTCTTGTTCCTTGGCCTCCTCTACTTCTTGGGTCGATGAGGGATTCTCATGGAGCTCAATCAACTTACTCCATAACTCTTTATCATCCCTATAGCTACCTAACTTGGACAAGATATCATTAGGTACCAAATTTATTAACATTTTGGTTACCTTTTTATTGGTCTCAAATCCTTGAAGTTGATCCTCCGTCCAATTATTCTTCTTGAGGATCCTTCCCTTCTTGTCCATCGGAGCTTCGAACTCTTTTACCAAAATAAGAAAAATTTCTAAATTACATATAAGAAAATATTTCATCCTACCTTTCCAATACCTGAAATCTTCGCGGTCGAAGATGGGAGGAGTGTTGATGTCATAACTGTTGAGAATCGATGGTCGCATTAGAGGGGGGTAAATAGCATTTTGCGTTGCTCGATGGAATTTGTTCGTGTTCGTCTCTATAATTTGTTAGTATGCGCAGTGGAAATACAAATAGAAAGAATAAACTAAAACAAAGACAAACACACAAAACACACACACAAACACAAAATATAACGTGGTTCGGAACCTAGGGTTCCTACTCCATAGGTTGAGCTCAAATGAGCTCTTGTAATGCAAACCACCACAAACCAATCTCTCATTCTCGGAAAATACTCCGGAGGTGGAGAAAACCTCTTACAATAGTTCTTACAATAATAAGAAGGAAATACATGTAAATACAAATGAAATACAACAAACAACATAAAGAAAACTTTACACAAGATTGCTTTGAATGCTTTGCTTGTTGGTTGCTTGGATGAGCTTGAAGGACCCTAAAATGCACCAGCACTTGGCCTCAAATCTGTTGGGAGTATGAGGAATACAATCAAAGTCTCACATTGATAAGACATGAAAAATATCATGCGCTTATAAGATGAAGAAATATCTCCATTGGTATGAGGCATTTTGGGTAAAGCTAAAAAATAAAACCATGAGGGCTTAAGCCCAAAGTAGATAATATCATGTCATTATGGAGATATATGAATCTTGTAGGCACTAACAATTGATATCATAGTCACGGTCCATGTCAAGCCATAAACCTTGAATGAAGGAAGTGGAGCTTCCATGTCCGGATCAAGAGAACTAGACACTAGGCAAGAAGTCCAGTTGGGTCGGGAGGACCGAACAACTGACAGAAAGTCCAGCTGGGTCAAGAGGACCAGACAATTAGCAGGAAGTCTTGGTGGGTTGAGGATCGGACATCAAACAGAGGAAGTCCTTTGAGGACGGATAGGCTTGAGGGGGGCTCAATGTGGTCCTTCGTTTGAGGGGGGAATTGTTGGGAGTATGAGGAATACAATCAAAGTCCCACATTGGTAAGACATGGAAAAGATCATGCGCTTATAAAATGAAGAAATATCTCCATTGGTATGAGGCCTTTTGGGTAAAGCCTAAAAACAAAACCATGAGAGCTTAGGCCCAAAGTGGATAATGTCATGTCATTGTGAAGATATATGAATCTTGTAGGCACTAACAAAATCTCCCCTAGAACCACTACAAAAAACCTTCCCTTCGTGCTCCTTATAAAGCTACAACTCGGGTTGATTTTCGCCTAGCAGTCGATTACCCATACTTAGAAGTCAACTGCTCCTATAACTGTTGTCTCACAATAACTTAATCCATGCTGAAAAAACTCCAACGGATAGCTGATCAGTCGACTACCAAACCCTAGCGATGATTGTTTCCATCAATCGTGACCCGATTCGACTACGAAACTTTCGCTTGCGGTCGAAACAGCAATCAATTGCCCTCCATGGAAATTAGGTTTAAGGCGCGGATCGCCAAAGTGTAGTCAACTGCCAAGGCCACGTAGCCACAGTCGAGCTTCAATCGACTATTGATCAGTCGACTGGTCATAACCCCATTTGACTGCTCAGAGTCGACTAGACTGCCAAGTGTCAAAACACTTGACGAGTCGACTAGTCCATAACCCCAGTCGACTGATGAACCTCAACCATGAGATTTACCCCAAGTATGATCCCCTCATACTTGCTAGACCACCCTTAGCCTAGACCTAAGCCTTCTAGCCACCTCTATCAGCCTCACGCCTATTGGATCCCTCCAAGTCATCAATGACTTGTTCATCTATATGTTAGCCTTTAGGTGCTTCCATCGGTTATTGTCATGCTAATCGGGTCTATATTATCAAGGTATATTTGGGCTTACGCTGCCAAGACACATGCTTGGACTTTACGCCACCAATATCACACCCTTGGACTTCTTTTGCCAACTCCATGTTGGACTTTCCAATTTCCTAGTACCTATGACTTGGACTTTACCATTGCCAAGACCCATGCTTGGACTTTCCATGCCAAGTACCCAAGACTTGGACTTTATATGACAATCACATTGTCATACATTTTGTCGAACATCAATGACAATCACATTGTCATACATTTTGTTGAACATCGAAATACTACTCGAATCAAACTCGAGTCTAGTCAATCACGACCTGGGTCGATTGCACTAACAATCTCCCCTTTTTTGATGTTTGACAAAACCTTTGAGTTAAGCCACCTAACTCAAGCCATCAAATCTCACAATTCTCCCCCCCCCCCTTTTGACATACATCAAAAAGGCTCTTCCCAAAGGTATCAATGTCTCATATCCCAATGAGATCTTACAATCTTCCCCTTGGTCCAAAAATATTTAGGTTGTTTTCACTCTTCCTAGTGATAAATCACATATTACTAAATGAGAGGCAATCCTAACTTCTCCAAGTTCTCCTCCTATGAGGAAAACGCATCCATCATCCCATGATGGATAACCTCCCCTTAAAGGCTTGCTCCCCCTTGATCATTGTAACAATAATGTCCTTAGAGAGTTCCTAAGCTAATAGGAACACTGAACAATCAAAATTAAGGGTAAAAATTTAAACTTGAACTTTCACACACCTTAAAATTTGATTCTCATCTAAAACAACTCTCCTAATCAATTTCCAATGGATTTTCACCCTTCCAATGCTTTCCAAAGCATATTCTATGGTTAAGAGCAGTTATGGTAGCCTAAAATGGTTGAAACATGGACTAAACAACTTTGTTTACCCAAAATCAGCCTTGGCAGTCGACTTGGTCAGCATTGTCACGCCCCGAGAGTATGCCGTACCGAAAAGCAAACGGACGGCATCTCCCCTGTACGTGGCAACATATCGGGTTAATACAAGGCCCGTAGGCCCACAACAACATGACATATATATGGACAATACCAAACAATACATCCACAACAACACAAAAGGTGTGCACCGGTGCGACTCTAACATACTACACAAAAACAACATACAAACCAACAGCCAAATACAACACTGATTATACATGGCCATAATACAAAATAACAGCGGAAGCAAATACGTGGAAAACCCCAATTGTTCGGTGTGAGATGGGATCAGCTGGCAGAGCTCCGAACGTCCAAGGAATCTTCTACCTGTTATCTGGGTGACAGGAAACCCAGGGTCCAGGGGTGGTGAGTATAAACTCAGGGGTAATATATATAGAAAGTGCATGAACATATAGGGTAAAGAGATCTACAAGTATACATGTGAAGATCTACAGGTATACAACATGAGTCCAATAGACATACAGTCCTATCCAAATCTAATAACAAGTAATCACAGTATAGTCATACTCAATGTATATACTAAACTGATCAACTGAACATGAAGAAATGTACCAACGTACCTGACGGTCTGCAACACTATATGTTATATCATCCTGAACAGATAAACAATAACATAACCCATATAACGTACCAAGTCAATCCCATACCTGACCAATACTCCAACATATAAACAGTATATGATCACCTGTAATAACAACCCGATCCGTACCACACAATGACATAATGTTAATCAAATGCATACAACAGTCTGAATCAATGCATGTATCATGCTCAACACATAGCAGTATATAAAATACAGATGGCATGTATCATGATGAACAACCATATGTAGCAATCATAGCTCAATCAAATGCAGCATCTCACAGGCATATGTAAAACATATATCAAATACATGCATACATATATATATCGGCAATGCATATGCATGGTCACTGTCTGCGGACCCGTCCAACCACGACCCCAGAGTGGCCAGGGTGGCACGACAATGACAACTAGCCCAACTCCAGCTACCACTACTCTCGAGTGGCCGAGTTGGGTAGTATGACTGAGTAGCGTATAAGCGTAAAGAGCTAACTACTCCTAGGGGCCCCTGCTGCAAGCCACGCCGTCCATACCTATGAGTAGACAAGCGTCGCACATAGGACAACTGCACGTCACACAACCACCATCTATAGTAGGCGAGTGCTAACACCACTCTGCTCAGTGGCTAGGTGCGCATCTCCAGCTACCACCGTATATATAGTGGCCGAGCGCGGCACATCCAATGCTCTGCCCTCAACCCTGCTACCACTACCCCGAGTGGCCGGGGAGGCTGACTGACAACCCGTCTCAACCACAAGGGAGACCCAGTCAACAGCATGCATGCAATGTAATGATGCATAGCTCCACACAAGTATCCTCGCAACACTCCCTATCCCACGGGGAGTCCTGGTCAACCAAAAGTCAACTATGCAAGGACTACAATCCACAAGACTCTCTCTCTATCACACAAAGAGTCATACTCATCTGACAGTCAACCACGCTAAGACCTCTAGTCAGTAGCGATATACTATCGACCGTCCATATAACTATACACAGGCATACAATCCATAATGGATATTGTTAGTAATATATGAGAGATGTCCTAAGGCAATCGCCTTATGTATGAACCATTTATATGATAAATGAAGATTCACTATTTGAGTATACATGTTTTATGTATTTGATTGGATCTTAAACTCATTTACTGAATGTCCACGATACGATTCACGATGAGAGAATTTGTGATTGGATCACAACTAGTGAGTATCTCTACATGTGTAATTGTGATGTATCGGAATTATCCCTAGTCGATGAATTGATGGATTTGGACACCATCAATTCTGTCGAGACTAGCACGAGGTATACTCCTTGGTGTATCCAAGCAGCTGATTCTCACTGGCTGGAAACATTGTGATGTCCGGAGTTAATCGTGGATGCTAGTTATGGTAACTAGTTCATTGGAGTGACCAGCCGTAAGACTTCATATGGTTCTCTGCATATATAGATATGTCAATGAAGTTCTTACTGTGGCTTAAGTGCGATGTTCCTTTGACTTGCGGTATTCAAGTCATCTTGATCATGGAGACTTATGCTTTGACATCTTAAGCAAACATCTCTAAGGAGATGTGGACCCGGGATGATTGGGTATAAGT
The DNA here is from genome assembly GCA_025175895.1 of Wurfbainia villosa. NCBI lineage: Eukaryota > Viridiplantae > Streptophyta > Magnoliopsida > Zingiberales > Zingiberaceae > Wurfbainia > Wurfbainia villosa. The sequence goes on from CM045992.1 coordinate 6,242,036, forward strand.
CGAAGTGATCGAAGGTGTTTGAATAGCCTATAAAAGATTCACCACTCCTTGCGAGGAGATGTATACCCATGGCCTCTCGTCGGATTGTTACTAAAGTCTTTGGCCAAAGCATTACATGTTTAGAGTAAGGTACTCTTCGATACATGTGGAGTAACTAGAATCCGTAGGACGAGGAAATGATACTTGGGCTAGGTGTGACGTAGTCAGCCTAGTGGGGACTGACACAATAGACCATGTCCTGAACTAAGTGGGTATAAGATGAGTGAAGGGAATGGGGCACGATTCATTTGAGTCTTTGAAGGGTTTCAGAAATAGTTCTGGATCAACCGTTGATCTTTTAGGTTAATTGGGGATCATGATGTACTACTAGGTGCCACTCATGATCGTTCTATAATTAATGGTTAATTATAGACGGCCAACATAAACCGAGAACCTATTTGGTCACACGCACAACGAGTGTAATCCAAAGGATTTAAAACGAGCTTGAGAATGGGATTCTCAGACCGAGAGAAACTAGGTTTGGTTGGACCAAACATAAAGCGAGCATAAAATCGTTTCAGTCGCAATGGAAGCGTGGATGGGCCGAGTCTTATGAAGACGTAATGGATAAACTAAAATGGTTTGGTTCTAATCCAATGGAGGAGAATAAACCAAAGGGTTTGGTTTATTTTAAACGAATGAACCAAAAGTTGGTTCGGTTCGTTTTAACTTAAAATAAACCATCATGGTTTGGTTTATTTTAACTTATCTTAATGGAGCGGGTTAACGGGCCTAATGGTTATGATCCAATAACCATTAAGAGAATTAGTTCTCTATAAAAGAGGGCTTAATGGATAATTAAGCCCTAATCCAAAACCCTAGTTGGAAGAGCCCCAAAAGCTCCTTGGCCCAAGCTCCTGGCTCCTTAGCCCAGCCCCTTGTGCCGGCGACCAAGCTTCAGCCGGTGATCCTCCGGCGACCCTCCGGTGATCTTCCTAGGCCTCGGTGAAAAGGTGAGCACTTGGCTTCCTTGTTTTGGCCGGCGCCTACTCCTCCACCAAGCTGTCCAGTTTTCTGGACAGCTTCTTCTCCTCTCGTCGGAGCGTCGTTTGGACGACGGTTAGAGCTCCGACAGTGGATAACTTACCGGGGATTCGATCTCCGGTAATCCTCTGAGGTGGAGGACGAAGGATTCGTCAATCGGTTGACGAATACCTCTCCGGAGAAGCGAGTTTTGAGGACTCGTTTTGGATCCGAATTTGGATTCGGATCGTGATCATCTCTCGATCACGTCGTCTTCAACACGAGGCTAGTAACCCGTACGAAGACGAAGCTCGTGGCTTAGCGAAATCATCCCGAGGAACTCGGCGTGGATACGGATAGAGACGATTCTAGCGAGGATCGTTCCGGTTGATGCCGTTCCCGCTACACGTCATACGAAAGGTATAACGTAGATAAATTTCCTTTTATTGCAAATTTAAATTTACGGTTATGTCTACACTTGTTGTAATATGCATGCGTGTATTGTGTGTGTTGTAATAAATAGGAGTATTTATTATTTTTATTGCTTCCGCTGTGTTCATGTTTACGAAACATGATCGAACACACACACGCCGCGGTGCCGGAAACCCAACAGATATACCATCACGCTAGGACCTCTAGTCCATGGTCACATATTGACAACCACACACTTATCTATGCACAGGCAACTAGATCCACCATAGATGCTCCACTAATACGGATATGATATAACAATCGACTCCATAATCCAATCCATCACCTAACCCTAGTGATGTAACACAGTAACCCAATCTGAGGTCACAAAGATAACCCTAACCACATGTACTTACTGAACATCTATCAGCTAACACATAATAGGGTTTGTAGTTCATATCCATGATAGATAATCAATGAAATAACAGCAATATATCTCAAAGGTCAAAGGCAGTACAAGCATATGATTAAATATGAGTGGATTTAAGGTAAACAGGTATAAACATATATCCAAACTCATGCACTGGAATTTGGTCAAAACTACCGGACCAGGTAGATATTACCCACCTGATTTGTAATCCGTGTTATACATCTCCACGTCTATGTATCTATTACAATCAAAGTCCTGTAACAATAGGATACGGTTAAGTATCATCATACATCTAATGACCGAATCAAAACCTACATCAACCTGGTATCTTGAGCAACTAGATTGATCTAGTTATCCAATTAACCTAATCAATCCTTCAGCAACACAGAACAAATCTATATCAGCCTAATATCAAAACTGATCACCATAACCAATATACAACTTCTCTATCAAATGCACAAGTCCTGCCATTAAAAGCCAACTAACTGTAGATCTAGATTGGAACTCACCTCACATGGTACTGCTTAGCCACAACCTCCTGATCCAATAATAGGGTATCAGCTCCAGATCAATAGTCAAATTGGAAGAAAAATCTCCCAAGTACAAATTGCTTGCGTGCTTCGATCACACCGGCGGTAACCGCCTCCATAAATCACGAGCATTTCGATCAACCACCTGCAGAGAAATTCCATACCCATACCCCATCACAGCTGAAATCACAGTAATCTCTTGATCCAAACCCTACTACAATACAAGAAACATCCAAATCGGCTTACCTTGCACAAGAAGATCCGACGATGGCAAAAATCAATTGACGGCAGCTTCTGATCCAGCAGAGTGAAGCCGCTGTCGTAGCCATCCTCAACAAATCTTCACACCAGCAAGGATCGCCCAATCTGGTCGGTCAGAGAATTGCTCGTGGCCTGTTCCGCGCACACCGCCCTATTCACTTGCTAACTCCGGCAACGATCGGAATGGCAGCTCCCCAATCCGACAGATTGAAGCCGCTGCCGATCCAAACTCCCAGCCGCTCATACTCTAGCTCGTCCGTAGAGAACATCGAGAACCCTAAGCCACAAGCCTCTCCTCTTGAAATCGCCAACTCGAGCAGCTGCAGCGTCGGCCGACGAGAGACAGCAGAGATTGACCTGAGCTCAGCTCGACACGACATAAAGCGGCGACGAACGGACAAGGAAGAAGAGACGCCGACGAACCGAGCTTCGCGATCCAAGGCGACTGCCGATCGGGTCGGCGTCGGAGGAGATCAGCCGCGGCGATGAAGCATGGAAGAAAATCATGCGATGGGGATTTGGGGATCGCGGCGCGGAATCAAAACAGGGAAGAGAATCGTAGCTAAGAAATCAGAATTTAAAGGCCGGTTCGGTTGAGCTAGCTTAGGTTTGACCTAAATCTAACCTAATTAACATTTAATCCATCCCTTATCAAATCAAATAATCCAAATGAACTCAGCCCAATGGGCTCAACCCAATAGATTCAGCCCAATAAACTAATTAAACCCCATTAACCCACTAATTAAACCCAAATTAATTAAAGGGTTAATCCATATAATTTTTTTTTCAGTATTTTACATTCTCCCCCACTTATAAAAATTTGGTCCCCAAATTTCCGACTTATATACTTGTACGAGATGTCACAATAACCATCTCAAGTATCCGAAGAAAAGTCACACCTCAAGTGACTAAGTGGGGTACTGAGCTCAAATATTATATTCCAGCTCTTATATACACTCTCATCTGACCTCTTAAAAGATAAACGACTGTACCAAAGTAGAGCTCTATATCCGTAATTGATGGGAGACTTTGCTAGAATCATAAGGTGAATCATGAATCACCATCAGAAATGATACTCAAGGTTACTCCATGGATATAATTCCATCAAGCGATCCAACAAAATCCATCTTACGGCTCGGAAGAAAATGAGCAGACCTAGCTAATCGATCATCGACTACCCAAATCCTATCAAATCCTTTCCGAATTCCAGATAATCTCCCAAACGTTATCCATCGTACTAGGCTACCACTTCCATCACAGTACGTAACTCTACTGGTTACTAATGTTCCACTTTTGCTTGTTGGCATACCCAACATCAAACTACGAACTCAACTATGTTCCACATGTCGTTCTACCACCAAGAACGTTCCATCACGCACTATTTTTGGATCCATTCCGAATAATCACCAATCTCGAATGAAGAGTCTTCTGAACAACTCTTCCTAAATCGAATGCAACTCTGGGAACCACTATCTTTCCCAGAGACGGAGATTTATTCTCACAAGAGAAATTAATCTAATGTCCAAAATTTACTCTGTCACACAGAACTGAAAATAACTAGAAGACTAATATGATTAATTTCGCTAGTTTCTCAACTAGCATACACATAATATACGTCTCATTCAACTGCATCGGGATCGCTCCTAATTCCTGAATTGATGCATCTGCGTACAATACCCTTCCATCCATATCGGACGGATTAACTAACACTGACACAAAAGTCAGCCACCTTCTAGGCCTTGAAACCTAGCTTCCCCAACTTCCGACCAAGTGATTTCCATCACCTTCTTGGTCCAACAAATCAGCGGTATAGTATCACTAGAACATCCTATCCACATTTATGGTGAATCCCAAATCAATCTAGGGAAACCACAACTTCCTTTAAGATTGTGAATATATCCCTAACTATATCCTCCACAGACATGATGATAATCGATCTCAAATACTCCCAGAGTACTTGATTCCTCAAATCCATGAACGACTAAATCATCGATAGGTCTAACGACATTATCAACAACTCGTAAAATTCATACTAAGTATGAAATGTCGTCTTCTATACACCTCCATCCTTTTTACTCTAAGTTGATGATAGCTCAATCATCACACTGACAATGATAATTGTATGACATTAAGTCACTACAATTTCAACTCACCAGTTATAATCAACCCTAGAGTAAACTCAGGTGTCCTTTAACTGATCTAAATAGATCATCTATCCACAACGAAGGATATTCATTCACAGCAACTAATGCATTCCAATCATCGATAATCGATGCATAACCTCAAAGGTATGTCTCTCTTTTAACAAAGAATTCTAGATCTTCTCAAGAAGAACCACTATGACAGATAAATCTCCCATCCAATACCTCATGTAATCACAACCTATGCTCTTCCAATTTCCCCAGTGTTTAGCAACATTGATACCAATAAAATCATCTTCCGGTATGAGGTCTTCAATATCGAAACTATTCCCGAAATCACCCCAATCACATATTCCTACTTGCCCATGCAGTGACAAGCCCGGGAGTTCATCCAAAACTACATCCGAATACCCTCGGATTATACACACATCCGAGAGATATAGTATCCCGTCATTTCAACAATTTAACTATCCGTAAGGATATGTTTATAGTGAAGGTATGTTTAGCAAAGGCTAAGGGTATCACTTGACTTCTTGGTTGTTGATCAACATCTCACCGGATGGTAGAGAACAATCGCCAACCCACAAGTCGATAGAAACCCTTCTAATCCCATCTAAAAATGTTCTAGACCTAGATATCTATAAACTACAGTATATCTCGATATATCCGCAAATAGGGTAACCTAAAGTAATATCCCGAATGTCAATTCTTCGGTCTACTATATCTCTTCTCGAGTAACCATGTAAACTCGCCCAACATCTGTTCTGGACGGCTGAGCTCATGTAGATGCAAAAGACTATCATGGAGGAACTGAAATCACCTACTGAACCTGAAGTACAAACTAATGCAACTGCAGTAGAGATGGTAAACACTGTTATACTTGCAGAGAATATACAACCGGCTGTAAGGTACTGAAGAACTGGCAACATCATAGCATGCTCCATCTCTGTGAAAGGTATAGCTGCACCCGGAGAATACGCCATAGATACGACCATCATCGTAAAATCTCTCCTCTGTATAAAGCATAACCACGTCTGGGAAGGTAACAATTGTTGTCGTCTGGATAGGTAACCGTTGTTGTCTGAACGTTTGAGTCTTCTGAGATGTCTTCTGTTGATACTGTTGAGTAACTTACTTCTTCCGGATGAAAGTATCAAAGAGCTCCAACTATATCTGAGGTAGTAGATCGCTGCTGATGTGATAATCCATTCTTCTGTCATGATCTCGGCTTCCGAGGATGTGGATCGTCCGCTCGAAAGCATCATCCATAGTCTTCCACTGAGTCTTCAAAGTACATACTCTCCTCGTAGATACCAGTTGCTTATAGTAGAAACAGATACAATGGTCCATCGAATAATCCGGCTCTGTGTCTCGTCATAACCCGCACTGCACACACATAATCTCCCTTCGGAGTCTTTCCTCTGAGTTCGCTGATAAACATGAGAAGCTGCTGACAATCTGCAATTGGTCTTCTATGATCGAAAAACTCTCCAATAGTCGCTCGTGACTCATAACTCCAATCTCGCTTCTTTTGTCAAACATTCGGAGACTTCGGATTCCAATAATTTGACTTGCAATATCTGCTTATCAAATCTCCAACTCTTAAAACACTTGCTACGGAGTCATTCTATACACATGACTCGGTCTAAGGGCTTCCGGTAGGATCTGGTAGGAGATCCAAACATCCTGATCAAGATGTCAACCGATAACCCGTGGGTGGACAAAACCAACCCAATCACATTCTTGGGCTATTAAATGGTCGTAACCTTCGCAAGTCTAACGACTCTGCATGGTACTCCCATTACCAAACGATCACCCTATTCGATGCCCAAGAATTTCCTGACAATGAGTCAAAGAAAATGACGTGGGGAAATACTATCTCACAACATCACTACACCGTGGGCAAGTGATGTGTGATTTCCCGAAGGTTATTTCCTATATCTTCCACCAAGTATCGGCTGAATCCGGATAATGGTATTCAACTAACACTACTTTCTCTGTATAACACGAGTTAAGTACTCAAAAGTACTCTCAAAGTTATACAACCCAGCATGACCAATTCAGGGATCAAAATCCCTATGAATATCTCCAAACTAATCCTCTACTATCTGCATCAGCAATAGTGTACTCGCTTGTCCATTACCCCATAGGTAATGATCTAACTAACATAATTAGTGAAAATCTTAGGACTATAATCCTTGATCTCCACAAGAGATTTGACTACTAACCCCTGCTTTCCGACTCGGTATCAGTTGGCTCTCAAAGGTAATTCACCTTTTCGACAGCAAGTACATATCTAATAACCTCAATATGTCATTCTCGTGGACAACTCAAACCATGATTATGAATAGTGACTAACATACTACAAGTCATGCACTGTTATAAGCAACTAAATGCATAGCCAACAGAAGGATATGTAATAAATGTTAACATACCTTAAACCTTGTAGCTCGGAGATATCCGCAACAGCCAGATCCCAGAACTCACAAAACCAAAATCGAGTAAAGCAAAACTCGATGTCCGAACGAAATAAAATCCGAAAATGGACTTCGCAACCTAGGGCTTTGATACCAATAAAATTGTCACGCCCCGAGAGTATGTCGTGTCGAAAAGAAAACGGATGACATCTCCCCTGTACGTGGCAACATATCAGGTTAATACAAGGCTCGTAGGCCCACAACAACATGACATATATATGGACAATACCAAACAATACATCCACAACAACACAAAAGGTGTGCACCGGTGCGACTCTAACATACTACACAAAAATAACATAAAAACCAACAGCCAAATACAACACTGATTATACATGGCCATAATACAAAACAACAGCGGAAGCAAATACGTGGAAAACCCCAATTGTTCGGTGTGAGATGGGATTAGCTGGTAGAGCTCCGAACGTCCAAGGAATCTTCTACCTGTTATCTGGGCGACAGGAAACCCAGGGTCCAAGGGTGGTGAGTATAAACTCAGGGGTAATATATATAGAAAGTGCATGAACATATAGGGTAAAGAGATCTACAAGTATACATGTGAAGATCTACAGGTATACAACATGAGTCAAATAGACATACAGTCCTATCCAAATCTAATAACAAGTAACCACAGTATAGTCATACTCAATGTATATACTAAACTGATCAACTGAACATGAAGTAATGTACCAACATACCTGACGGTTTGCAACACTATATGTTATATCATCCTGAACAGATATACAATAACATAACCCATATAACGTACCAAGTCAATCCCATACCTGACCAATACTCCAACATATAAATAGTATATGATCACCTGTAATAACAACCCGATCCGTACCACACAATGACATGATGCCAATCAAATGCATACAACAGTCTGAATCAACGCATGTATCATGCTCAACACATAGCAGTATATAAAATGCAGATGGCATGTATCATGATGAACAACCATATGCAGCAATCATAGCTCAATCAAATGCATCATCTCATAGGCATATGTAAAACATATATCAAATACATGCATACATATATATATCAGCAATGCATATGCATGGTCACTGTCTGTGGACCCGTCCAACCACAACCCCAGAGTGGCCAGGGTGGTACGACAATGACAACTAGCCCGACTCCAGCTACCACTACTCTCGAGTGGCCGAGTTGGGTAGTATGACTGAGTAGCGTATAAGCGTAAAGAGCTAACTACTCCTAGGGACCCCTGCTGCAAGCCACATCGTCCCTACCCATGAGTAGACAAGTGTCGCACACAGGACAACTGCACGTCACACAACCACCGTCTATAGTGGGTGAGTGCTAACACCACTCTGCTCAGTAGTCAGGTGCGCATCTCCAGCTACCACCGTATATATAGTGGCCGAGCGCGGCACATCCAATGCTCTACCCTCAACCCTGCTACCACTACCCCGAGTGGCTGGGGAGGCAGGATGACTGACGACCCATCTCAACCACAAGGGAGACCCAGTCAACAGCATGCATGCAATGTAATGATGCATAGCTCCACACAAGTATCCTCGCAACACTCCCTATTCCACGGGGAGTCCTGGTCAACCAAAAGTCAACTATGCAAGGACTACAATCCACAAGACTCTCTCTCTATCCCACAAAGAGTCATACTCATCTGACAGTCAACCACGCTAAGACCTCTAGTCAGTAGCGATATACTATCGACCGTCCATATAACCATACACAGGCATACAATCCATAATGGATATACCATCACGCTAGGACCTCTAGTCCATGGTCACATACTGACAATCACACACTTATCTATACACAGACAACTAGATCCACCATAGATGCTCCACTAATATGGATATGATATAACAATCGACTCCATAATCCAATCCATCACCTAACCCTAGTGATGTAACACAGTAACCCAATCTGAGGTCACAAAGATAACCCTAACCACATGTACTTACTGAACATCTATCAACTAACACATAATAGGGTTTGTAGTTCATATCCATGATAGATAATCAATGAAATAACAGCAATATATCTCAAAGGTCAAAGGCAGTACAAGCATATGATTAAATATGAGTGGATTTAAGGTAAACAGGTATAAACATATATCCAAACTCATGCACTGGAATTTGGTCAAAACTACCGGACCAGGTAGATATTACCCACCTGATTTGTAATCCGTGTTATCCATCTCCACATCCATGTATCTATCACAATCAAAGTCCTGTAATAATAGGATACAGTTAAGTATCATCATACATCTAATGACCGAATCAAAACCTACATCAACCTGGTATCTCGAGCAACTAGATTGATCTAGTTATCCAATTAACCTAATCAATCCTTCAGCAACACAGAACAAATCTATATCAGCCTAATATCAAAACTAATCACCATAACCAATATACAACTTCTCTATCAAATGCACAAGTCCTGCCATTAAAAGCCAACTAACTGTAGATCTAGATGGAAGCCAATATACAACTCACCTCACATGGTACTGCTTAGCCACAACCTCCTGATCCAATAATAGGGTATCAGCTCCAGATCAATAGTCAAATTGGAAGCAAAATCTCCCAACTCCCGTAACACAAAAAGGGCTACAGCTGTGTCGTGCTTCTCGATCACACCGGCAGCGCAGCTGCCCTCCATAAATCGCAGATCACAGCTCAATCAACCACTTGCAGAGAAATTCTATACCCATAACCCATCACAGCTAAAATCACAGCAATCTCTTGATTCAAAACCTACTGCAATCCAAGTAACATCCAAATCGGCTTACCTTGCACAAGGAGATCCGACGATGGCAAAAATCAATTGACGGCAGCTCCTGATCCAGCAGAGTGAAGCCGCTGTCATAGCCATCCTCAACAAATCTTCACACTAGCGAGGATCGCCCAATCTGGTCGGTTAGAGAATTGCTCATGGCCCGTTCCGCGCACACCGCCTTGTTCACTTGCTAACTCTGGCAATGATCGGAATGGCAGCTCCCCAATCCGGCAGATTGAAGCCGCTGCCGATCCAAACTCCCAGCCGCTCATACTCTAGCTCGTCCGTAGAGAACATCGAGAACCCTAAGCCACAAGCCTCTCCTCTTGAAATCGCCAACTCAAGCAGCTGCAGCGTCGACCGACAAGAGACAGCAGAGATTGACCGGAGCTCAGCTTGACACGACATAAAGCGGCGATGAACGAACAAGGAAGAAGAGATGCCGACGAACCGAGCTTCGCGATCCAAGGCAACTGCCGATCGGGTCGGCGTCGAAGGAGATCAGCCGCGGCGACGAAGCAGGGAAGAAAATCGTGCGATGGGGATTTGGGGATCGCGGCGCGGAATCGAAACAGGGAAGAGAATCGTAGCTGAGAAATAAAGATTTAAAGGCCGGTTCGATTGAGCTACCTTAGGTTTGACCTAAATCTAACCTAATTAACATTTAATCCATCCCTTATTAAATCAAATAATCAAAATGAACTCAGCCCAATGGGCTCAACCCAATAGATTCAGCCCAATAAACTAATTAAACCCCATTAACCCACTAATTAAACCCAAATTAATTAAAGGGTTAATCCATATAAATTTTTTTTCCCATATTTTACAAGCATCCAGTCGACTGCCTTCAACGCCAGTCGGCTTCCCAAGGCGACAGTCGACTAGTTTCTGCAAATGCAGAAATCCAGAAATCAGAATTGAGTTTTGTTAATTCATAAGTAATTATACGTAATTTGAAAAATAATGAAACTTCATACATATAATACTTATGTCAATCATTATGAATGAAAAATATTTAAAAAATAAAATACCTATTAAATAATGAGATTGATACAAAGTTCAATAACAAAGATAACTTCAATGTTTTGAGCCTACTTTGTATCAGCTTCATCAATGGTGATTGCTACCAAAAGATAGGCTTCACCAAGGTTTTTCAAAATAATTTTAAAACCTAATATTGAACTGATGATGTGGGGGCTCAATGCACTTGACTTGCACATTAGCTTTCTCCATGATCCATCAATAGTATAAGATGAGTTTGAGTTCATCTAGATGCAAGAACTATGCAACTTGAACTTAACTTATTTTTTTAACATCTCATATGTATCTAGGGTGTATGAATACACAAACATGTCAATGTAATGTGAGATGTGAGTTTTTGTTCTTCCTAATCTAAGGTCTCATGCATTTTTCTAGGCAACTCTATTTGATTCTCTTATACATGGGACTTCAAATCATGTCATAGTCCTTAAATCAATTTTAATTAATTCTAAATGCATGAATGATGATTATGACATATAAGATAGCATAAATAAAATATGTGTCAATAATCATAATGTCATGGTATAAAACATAAACCTAAATAGACATGATATAAAACCTAAACATTATCATGGCATTTTAAATGATTAAATGAAATATGATGTCATGACATGGCATATGGCAAGCAAAGCATGACAAATAAAATATAAAGGCATAAGAATACCTAAATTTTAATATTAATTGTCATTTATTATAATTAAACCTAATTTGTCATAATATCACCCATCTCCCAAGTGTGACAAAAACCCAAAATGGCACATCATGACTCTAAAACCTAACTCGTGTCAATTTGTTCAATTTTTCAAACTTCTCAAATTTAATTGGCACATCTTAAAATCCTTTAGGATTAAATTCTAACCTCATTTCCAATGCATCCCATTACCTTGGAAATGACCTAAAGTTCCAACTTTCCTATGGTTAGGTTAACTACTTATCCATTCAAGATTGACACAACCTAACCCATTTAGCATGATGGAATCACGCTCCTATGAACCCAATACCTATTGGAGCTCCTTGGATTTACTAGGTACTCACTAGGGATATCCTCTCTTAGTACCTTCCTAATGACTCTTTTTGGCTTGGAAGCCTTGGTCAATTTGGTCTTACCTAGGTCAACTCTAGGGATAACTTCCCTTGTGACCTTCTTAGTAGCTTTCCTAGGTTTCATGGTAGCCTTGGCCACTAGGCACCTATCATGGTTAGCCTTAGGAATGACTTCCCTAGTAACTTTGGTTTTTCTAGACCTAGAAATGGTTCCATAGTCAAATGGAACAATATGGTAGGTCTCCTTAGGCTTAGGTTTGTGACTCAAACCTTTCTTGTCCCTAGATGGTTCTTGCCTATTACCCCCTAATTTTCGGCCATTTGACCCTAGAATCATATTTTCCATCTTCCTTAGGGTCTTCTATATTTTCTCAAGTTTTGACCTCAAAACTTGATTTTCTAACTCTAATTGCCTAATTTTTGAATTTTCATTTAGTCTTGGGGCATTGTTCTTCTTTTTAGGCATATGTCTATCATTCTTAGGGTTAATGCCTAAATGGTTCTCTACCTTCCTAATAGTTTCCTTAGGTAGAATTGTTTTAGGGTTATTTGTTCTAGATTTATCCTTAACTCTAATATCGCAAGATTTAGCACCAAAGCAAATATATTTATTGCTATTTTCATGCCTTTCATGACTATGCATAATTGCTAGAGAATTAAAATTACTCCTAGCATGCTTTTGATTATTACGTAAATAAAGCGCATTATTGAAATATACCTTAGGGTTTGTCTTAGATCCCCCTAAATGTGTAGCTCCTCTCTTAGGGCATTGACTTATATAATGTCTCTTTTGATGACATTTGAAGCAAATGATGTTCTCCTTGCTTTTAATTGTTGAGGCACTGACATCCTTAGGCTTTTCATGAACTTTTAGCGTCGGTTGACTCTTCTTGACTCTTTTTGGACACTTGCTCTTATAGTGTCCTTGCTCCCTACACTCAAAGCATACAATATGATTTTTATTTTTTATTTTCATGCTTGAGTTACCTAGGTCGGTGGTAAGATCTGGAGTTGGTTCTTCATCCCTCCCGGAGGTTGAAGCCTCTTCTTGCTCTTCTTCTGGCGTGGAAGGTCTTTCCTCCCCCTCAACCCTAGAGGTAGAGGCTTCCTCTAAATCTTCCACCTCTTCCTCAAATGTTGATGGCCTTTCAACCTCCGAATCCTCACTCTCTTGAGAGGATGAGCTTGCTTCTTCGGTCTCCTTGTCCAATTGAGCCAAAGATGGATCTTCATGATATTTTTTCAATTTGCTTCAAAGTTCCTTGGCATCCTCATAATCACCTAATCTACATAAAATGTCATTAGGGATTACATTAACTAAAATATTTGTTACCCTTTCATTTATTTCGAAGGCTTGGAGTTGCTCTTCGGTCCATCTCTTCTTCTTGAGGTATCCACCTTTTGGACCCTTTAGAAATTTGAATCCCTTCATTAGAATGACCCAATCTTCGAAGTTCTGTTGGTGCAATCAGCCCAAGTCATGATTGACTAGACTCGAGTTTGACTCGAGTAGTGTTTTGATGTTTGACAAAGGAGTGATCATTGTTTGACAATGGTTTGAGGAGATGGTTGACAAGGGGTTGACCATATGATGAAGAAGTCCAAGCATGAGTCTTGGCAATGGGAAAGTCCAAGTCATGGGTACTTTGCATGAAAAGTCCAAGCATGGGTCTTGGCATTTGGAAAGTCCAACATGGAGTTGGTATGGAAAGTCCAAGGGTTTAGTCTTGGTCACGTAAGCCTAAGTGCGTAGTCTTGGCAGTAAAAGTTCAAGTCATGGGCACTTGGCAATTGGGAAGTCCAAGGGTATGATATTGGCGGTGTAAAGTTCAAGGGTGGAGTCTTGGCAGTATAAGTCCAATGGTTTGGCAGCATAAAGTCCAAGCATGTGTCTTGGCAGCGTAAGCCCAAATGTGCATTGGCAGTGTAGACCCAGTTAGCATGACAATAGCCGATGAAAGTACCTGAAGGCTAGCGTATGGATGAATAAGTCATGGATGACTTTGAGGGATCCGATAGGCATGAGGCTTACGGAGGTGGCTAGAAGGCTTAGGTCTAGGATAAGGGTGGTCTAGCAAGTATGAGGGCATCATAGTTGGTGTTAAACCTCATGTTTGAGGTTATCAGTCAACTGGGGATTTGGACTAGTCGACTGGTCAAGTGTTTTGACACTTGGCAGTCGAGTTGACTCTAGCCAGTCGACTAGAAGGGTCATTAGGAGGGTATCTAGGGAAGATATTCCTAGTGAATACCTAATTAACCCAAGGAGCTTCAATAGGTATTGGGTTCCTAGGAGCGTGATCGATTCACGCTAGATGGGTTAGGGTGTGTCAACCCTAAGTGGATGGATAGTCAACCTAACCATGGTAGAGTTGACACTTTAGGACATTTTCAAGGGTTTGGGATTCCTTGGAAATAAGGTTGAATTTATATCCTAAAGGATTTTAGGATGTGCCAATATAATTTATGAAAATTGAAAAATCGATCAAATTGGCACAATTAAGTTTAGAGGCCATGGTGTGCCATTTTGGATTTTTGGCACACTTGAGAGATAGGTTGAAATATGACAAAATGGACTTAATAATAACAAATGGCAATTAATACTAACTTAGGTATTATTATACCTTTATATTTTATTTTCCATGATTTGTTTGTCATATGCTATGTCATGACATCATATCTCTTTTAAATCATATAATATGTCATGATAATGCTTAGGTTAGTTTTTTATGTCATGTATGTTTAGATTTAATCATATGTCATGACATTATGATTATTGACACATGTTCTTAATTATGCTATCATTTATACCATAATCATTATTCATGCATTTAGGATTAATTAAAATTAATTTAAGGACTATGACATGATTTGAAGTCCCATGTATAAGGGAATCAAATAGAGTTGCCTAGAAAATGCATGAACCCTAAATAACCAAAACCCACATCTCATAAGAGCACTTGACTTTTATGTGTTTTCATACACCTTAGATACAAGTGAGATGTTAGGAAAATGAGTTAAGTTCAATGTGCATAGATGTTGCATCTGGATGAACTCAAACTCATCATATATCATGAACATGAGGAAAGCTTATGTACAAGTCATATGCATTAAGCCCATAGACCATGGTTCAATAGAAGGTTTTAAAATCATTTCAAAATCACTTTGAAAAACCTTGGTGAAGTCTATCTTTTGATAGCAATCATCATTGATAGAGTTGATACAAAGTAGGGTCAAAACATTAAACTTTTCAATGGTTTTGAACTTTGTGTCAATCTCATTATTTTATAGGTATTTTATTTTTTAAATATTTTTCACCCATAATGATTGTTATAAGTATTATACGTATGAAATTTCAAGATTTTTTGAATTACATATATTTACTTGTGTATTTTTGAAGTTCAGTTTCAGAACCTGATTTCTGCATTTGCAGAAATCAGTCGACTGTCATCCATGGTAGTCGACTGGTGTCAAGGGCAATCGACTGTTGACTGACAAAGTCGACTGTCAGTGCTGATTTCGGGTAAACAAAGATGTTTAGCCCATGTTTTAGCCATGTTAGGCTACCCTAACTGCTCCTAACCCTACGATATGCTTTGGAAAGAATTAGAAAGGGTGAAAATCCATTGGATATGGATTAAGAGAATTGTTTAGAGTGATGTATCAAAGTTTAAGGTGTGTGAAAGTTAAAGTTTGAACTTTTGCTATTAATTTTGATGGTTTAGTATTCCTATAAGCTTAGGGACTTTCTAAAGACATTGTTGGTGCAATGGTCAAGGGGGAGCAAGCCTTTAGGGGGAGATTATCCATCATGGGATGATAGATGTGTTATTCCTCATAAGGAAGAGAATTTGGAGAATTAAAAAATGGGAGAATATGAGCTTTCCCAATTGGGAAAATTGGGAGAGTTTGAAGGATTGCCTCTCTTTAGTGATATGGGACTTATCATTAGGAAGAGTGAAGACATCCTAGATATTTTTGGACTAAGGAGGATATTGTAACATCTCATTGAGATATGAGACATTGATACCCTTGGGGAGAGCCTTTTTGATGTATGTCAAAAAGGGAGAGAATGTGAGATTGCTTAATTGGGAGAATTTGGTGTTATAATTTAAGTGTTGGTTTTTGTCAAACATTAAAAAGGGGGAGATTGTTGGTGAAATTGGCCCAGGTCACGATTGAACAGACTCGAGTTTGACTCAAGTAGTGTTTTGATGTTTATGTTTTGATGTTTGACAAAGGAGTGATCATTGTTTAACAATGGTTTGGGGAGATGGTTGACAAGGGGTTGACCATATGATGAAGAAGTCCAAGCATGGGTCTTGGCAATGGGAAAGTCCAAGTCATGGGTACTTGGCATGGAAAGTCCAAGCATGGGTCTTAGCATTTGGAAAGTCCAACATGGAGTTGACATGGAAAGTCCAAGGGTGTAGTCTTGGCTACTAAGTCCAAGTGCGTAGTCTTGGCGGTGAAATTTCAAGTCATGGGTATTTGGCAATTGGGAAATCCAAGGGTATGATATTGGCGGTGTAAAGTCCAAGGGTGGAGTCTTGGCAGCATAAGTCCAATGGTTTGGTGGCTTAAAGTCCAAGCATGTGTCTTGGCAGCGTAAGCCCAAATGTGTCTTGGCAGTGTAGACCTGATTAGCATAACAATAGCCGATGGAAGCACCTGAAGGCTAGTGTATAGATGAAAAAGTCATTGATGACTTGGAGGGATCCGATAGGCGTGAGGCTGATAGAGGTGGCTAGAAGGCTTAGGTCTAGGATAAGGGTAGTCTAGCAAGTATGAGGGCATCATACTTGATGTTAAACCTCATGTTTGAGATTATCAGTCGACTGGTCAAGTATTTTGACACTTGGTAGTCAAGTTGACTCTGGGCAGTCGATTGGGATTATGACTAGTCGACTGGTCGGGAGTCGACTATGGCCACGTAGCCTTGGTAGTCGATTGCCAGCGTTGGGCAGTTGACTACCATGGAGGGCAGTCGACTGTTGGTCAAGGTCACGTAGACAGAAAGCTCAATAGCTGACTGAGCAGTCGGCTACGGGCTTCGATAGTCGACTGATGGAAATGACAGTCGACTTCTAGTATATCCGTTGGTTGGGATGCCAACATGGATCGAGTCCGTTATGAGACAATGACACTATTGGCAGTCGATTGGGGTCTTTTGACAGTCGACTGTCAGGCAGAAATCCAAGTTGCGCGAAGACATAAAAGGAGCTCAACGGGGAGGATTTCGGTAGGCATTTCTTGAGAATTTGAAGGGGAGTTGCTGCTGCGATTTCGGTCCTTCAAGGCATCCTAAAGCAGCCAAAAGCTCAAGCATTCAAAAGCACACTTGTGTAAAGTGTTTGTTCTTTCATTTCATCTTTGTGTTTGTATTTGGTTTGCTTATTCTTATTGTTGTAAGATTCTTGTACGAGGTTTCTCCACCTATGACTTATTGTCGAGAAGGAGATTTATTGGTGGTGTGGGCATCACTAGAGATCGTTGAGCTCGCCTCGTGGAGTAGGAACCCTAAGGTTCCGAACCACGTTATATCGCTTGTGTATTGTGTGTGCTTGTGTATTTTGTTTATGCTTTTCTATTATTTCCGTTGCGTACTAATCCAATTGTAACAAGCACGTGATCGAATTCCAATTACGTCAATGACATGCTATTCACCCCCCCCCCTCTAGCGAGCGTACGATCCCCAACAAGTTCATCATGAAAAAAATTCTCCATTTGTGCCTTCCATTGATTGAATCATTCTCGTCCATAGAATGCGTATGGAATCGAAGTGTTGATATCCTATCCAAATCCATCGTTGGACAACTCCATCCTCTAGCACTTTTGCTCCTTGGCAGTTAGTTCGTAGGAAAGCTCCTTGCTCTGATACCACTTATTGAGAATTGATGGTCGCGCTAGAGGGGGTGAATAGCATTTTGCGTCGCTCGATGGAATTTGTTTGTGTTCATCTCTACAATTTGTTAGTATACGCAACAAAAATACAAATAGAAAGCATAAACTTAAACAAAGACAAACACACAAAACACACACACACAAACACAAGATGTAACGTGGTTCGGAACCTAGGTTTCCTACTCCATGGGTTGAGCTCAAATGAGCTCTGGTGATGCAAACCACCACTAATCAATCTCTCCTTCTCGTAAAACACTCCTTTGGTGGAGAAAACCTCTTGCAACAATAAGAAGGAAATACAAATGAAATACAACAAATAACGTAAAGAAAATTTTACACAAGATTGCTTTGAATGCTTTCCTTGTTGGTTGCTTGGATGAGCTTAAAGGACCTTGAAATGCACTAGAACTTCGCCTCAAATCTCCTCTAGAACCGCTGCAAAAAACCTCCCATTCGTGCTCCTTATAAAGCTGCAACTAGGGCTGATTTTCACCTAGCAGTCGACTACTGCTCCTGTAGCCGTTGTCTCACAATGACTTAATCAATGCTGGAAAAACTCTAAGGGATAACCGATCAGTCGACTGTTAAACCCTATTAGCCGATTGCTGCCCAGATGACTATGGAACTTTCTGTGCTCATGGTCGCAAACAGTAATCGATTGCCCTCCATGGCAGTTGACTGCTCAAGGCCAGTCGACTGCCCAAAGCTGGCAGTCGACTGCCAGGGCCACGCAACCACAGTCGAGCTCTAGTCGATTGGTCATAACCCCAGTCTACTGCTCAAAGTCGACTAGGTTGCCAAGTATCAAAACACTTGACCAGTCGAATGGTCCATAACCCCAGTCGATTGATGAACCTTAACCATGAGGTTTATCCCAAATATGATCCCCTCATACTTGCTAGACCACCCTTAGCCTAGACCTAAGCCTTCTAGCCACCTTCATCAACCTCATGCCTATCGAATCCCTCCAAGTCATCCATGACTTATTCATCCATACATTAGCCTTCAAGTGCTTTTATCGGTATTGTCATGTTAATCGGGTCTACATTGTCAAGGTACATTTGGGCTTACCCTGTCAAGACATATACTTGGACTTTACGCCGCCAATATCACACCCTTGGACTTCCCTTGCCAACTCCATGTTGGACTTTCCAATTGCCAAGACTAATGCTTGGACTTTCCAATTGTCAAGTACCCATGACTTGGACTTTACCATTGCCAAGACCCATGCTTGGACTTTCCATGCCAAATACCCATGACTTGGACTTTACCATTGCCAAGACCCATGCTTAGACTTTCCATATCAAGTACTCAAGACTTGGACTTTACATGACAATCACATTGTCATACGTTTTGTCGAACATCAATGACAATCACATTGTCATACCTTTTGTTGAACATCAAAATACTACTCGAATCAAATTCGAGTCTGATCAATCATGACCTAGGTCGATTGCACCAACAATAACCCAATCCATCTTTAGGCAACTCCATCTCCTCTTCAACCTCCAGTGCTTTGCTCCCTCAGTTGTAAATCCTTGAAGAGTGTCCTTGCTCTGATACCACTTGTTGGATTTAGTCCGCTAGAGGGGGTGAATAGCGATTGCTCGATTCTTCGACGTTCGATCATTTCGTTCGTGCTCGTCTCTACAAAGCGTTTGCACAGCGGAAACAAAACAAATAAAAACAAATACAAAAGAAATAAGCATAACCACAAGACACAATATTTTACATGGTTCGGAACTTAAGTTCCTACTCTATGGTGGTGTTCTAGTGATCTACCCTCACTATGAACTCTTCTCCTTCTCGGCAACACGCCGAAGGAAGAGAAACCTCGTACAAGAGTTTATACAAAACAAGTAACCAAATACAAGTAAAAGCAAATTCAAATAAGAAATAACTTTACACGAAAAATATTTTTTGCTTGATCTCTTTTGGTTGCTTTGGAATACCTTGATGGTCTGGAAAGAGCAGCATTTCCCCTTCAAATTCCTCAAAGAACTGCGCCTGAAACCTCCACGCCGAGTTCCTATTATAGCTTCACATCAGGCTGATTTCTGACTGTTACTACTCAACAGTAACTTCGCCAGTTGAGGTGTCGTCTTGACTGAGCCCTAGTCAAGGTGTTGGTCGAGCCTGTCTTACTTCTGACCTACTGTTGTTAAGCCTCCAGTCGATCGCTCTACTATAGTAGTCGATTGCTTGTTAAAGCTACTATTTCTCCTAGGAGGCTCAGCTGATCCTTGTGGCTAGTCGACTGCCTTACACTCCCAGTCGATCGCCGAGCACTACTCAACCTTCCCGAGCTCATAGTGGTCAGTCAACTGCTCTCCAATAGCAGTTGATTATCGAGCACCTAGCTCTTCTGTCGAGCCACACAACACCGAGTACTTAGCCTAAATGCTGAGCCCCACAAAGGGAGTCATCTTTCTATTGAATCAATCGACTACTCTCCCTACAACAATCTACTGCAGACCACCCAGTCTGAAAATCGAGTCTCACAGTGGGAGTAGGCCACACTGGACCAGTCGACTCGGCAAAACATCCAGTCGATTGTTAAACATCAAACATGAGGTTTAACCCAAGCATGATCCCTTCATACTTAATCAACCACCCTTAACCTAGACCTAAGCTTTCTAGGCACCTCGATCAACCTCATGACCTCAGGGTCCATTTGAGTCCTCCATGACTAGTTCACCCTTCGTGCTATCCTTCAGGTGCTTCCATCGGCTGTCATGCCATTGGGTACCCTTAACCTAGACCTAAACTTTTTAGCCACTTCCTTCAGTCTCACGCCTCTATGATCCATCCGAGTCCTCCACAACTCATTCATCCTTGCGCTAGCCTTCAAGTGCTTCCGTCGACTTCGTCATGCTAATGGGTCTACCTTTGTCAAGAGGTCGTGCCTCCAGGATTTCTCCATTGCCAAGAAGCCATGCTTCTGGAGCTTCCAATGCTAAGACTCCATCCTTGGACTTTCTCTTGCAAAGTATTCATACTTGGACTTTCCTCACTTGCCTAGAATCCAATCAACCGTGACATGCTAGGACTTCCACTACCAAGCTCGATCTCCTTGATCAGTCGGGTCTGTTAGGACCTATGCGCCCGCTAGAGAGGGGTGAATATCATTTCGTCGTATGATGGATTTCGATCGTGCTTGCTACAAAATTTGTTATACGCAACAGAAATAATAATAATAAAGATAAAGACAAATACACCACAAGCACAACACGAGATATAACATGGTTCTGAACCTTAGGGTTCCTACTCCACGAATTGGGCTTGGATGAGCCCTAGCGATGCAAACAACACCACTAAGCAATAATACTCCTTCTCGATAACAAGTCGGATGCGGAGAAACCTCGTACAATGATTACAATAGTAATACAAAATAAATACAAGCAAATACAAAGTGAAATGTAAAGAACAATTTACAAACTAGGATTTTGAGCGCTTGCTTGTTGGTTGCTTGGATGAACTTGAAGGACCCCGAAATGCACCAGTAAATCGCCTTCAAATCGCCTCAAGAAACTCCTTAAAGAACCATTGGTGAAACCTCCACGAGCTGCTCCTTTTATGCTCTTCGATACCTGGATTTCTGTCTAGCAGACGACTGCCAAGATCATCAGTTCGACTGATGACACTGTTGTCGTGAGACAATGATTCGATCTACGCTGGAAAAAGTCCAATGGATCTCTCAACAGTCGACTGCCAACAGTGGCAGTTCGACTGCCAGCGCCCGTAGCCGACTGCCCAATTGACTACGAAGCATTCTGTGCTCGTAAGTGAACCAATAGTCGACTACCATCAATCGATTGCCATCATCGGCAGTCGACTGCTAAGCCTTTTTCGGCCCTAAACGGTAGTTGACTACTAGTCGACTCACAGCAGTTCGACTGGCCATAATGGCAGTAGACTGCCAACCTCAAACATGAGGTTTTAACTTCAAGTATGGTGCCCTCATACTTGCTAAACCACCCTTAGCCTAGACCTAAGCCTTCTAGCCACCTTCGTCAGTCTCACACCTATCGGATCCCTCCAAGTCATCCATGACTTGTTCATCTATACGCTAGCCTTCAGGTGCTTCCATCAGCTATTGTCATGCTAATATGGTCTACACCACTAAGGCACATTGGACTTACATTGCCAATACACAAGCTTGGACTTTACGCCGCCAACCATTGAACTTATGCTGCCAAGACTCCCGCTTGGACTTTACGCCGCCAACCATTGGACTTATGCTGCCAAGACTCCCGCTTGGACTTTACACCGTCAATATCAACCCCTTGGACTTTCCTTGCCAACCCATATTGGACTTTCCATTTGCCAAGACCCATGCTTGGACTTTCTCTTGCCAACTCCATGTTGGACTTTCCATGTCAAGTACACAAGACTTGGACTTTCCCAAATGCCAAGTATCCCACTTGGACTTTCCATGCCAAGTACACAAGACTTGAACTTACATTGCCAACACCATGTTGGACTTTCCCATGACAATCACATTATCATACTTTTTGTCGAACATCAAAATACGACTCGAGTCAAACTCGAGTCTGGTCAATCGTGCCCTGGACCGATTGCACCAACAATCTCTCCCTTTTTTATGTTTGACAAAAACCAAACACCTTTGAGTTAGAACACTAACTCAAACCAATTCTTCTAATTATCCAAAATTGGGAGTTCCCAAATTCTCCCATCAATTCTCTCAATTGATGTCATTCTTTTCCTTTTTGACATACATCAAAAAGGTTTTCTCCAAGGGTGTCAATGTATCATATCCCAATGAGATCTTACAATCTCCCCCTTGGTCCAAACACATCTAGGATGTCTTCACTCTTCCTAGTGATAAGTCTCATACCACTTAAGAGAGACAATCCTATAAACTCTCCCAATTTCCAAATTGGGAATTCCAAGTTCTTCCATCAATTCTCCCTATTGATGATATTCTCCCAATATTTAAATTCTCCCCCTCATGAGGAAGAAACACATCCATCATCCCATCATGGACAACCTCCCCCTAAAAGCTTGCTCTCCCTTGACTATTGCACTAACAATATCCTTGGAGAGTCCCTAAGCCTATAGGAACACTTAACCATCAAAATTAAGATCAAAAGTTCAACCTTGAACTTTCACACACCTTAAAATTGATATATACCCCAAACAACTCTCCTAATCCATATTCAATGAATTTTCACCCTTTCTAATATTTTCCAAAGCATATTCTAGGGTTAGGAGTAGTTAGGGAACCTTACCATAGCTGAAATCAGACTAAACAAACCTTGTTAACCAAAAATCAGACTTGACAATCGACTCCTGATAGTTATCAGTCGAACTGCCATGCATCAGTCGATTGCCATTAAGCGACAATCGACTGATAACTGAAATTTCCGAATTTCAATTATCAGAAATGAACTTTGAAAATTCATAAATAATTATACTTAATTTGAAAAATCCTGAAACTTCATACGTATAATACTTATGACAAATACAATGGGTGAAAAATATTTGAAAAATAATTTTCTTATAAAATAGTGAAATTGATACAAAGTTCAAAAATGACAAAAGTTTCATTGTTTTGAACTCACTTTGTATCAACATCATCAATGGTTATTTCTATCAAAAGATAGACTACACCAAGGTTTTTTCAAATTGATTTTGAAATGTTTTTCAAACCTTATATTGGATCATTTTCTTTAGGCTCAATGCACATGACTTGTACATTTGCTTTCCCAATGATCCATCAATGATATATGATGAGTTTGGGTTTATCTAAATGCAAGAACTATGCACCTTGAACTTAACTCATTTTCTAGCATCTCATATGTGTTTAGGGTGTATCAATACATACACATGTCAATGTGATGTGAGATGTGAGTTTTGTTTATCCTAATCTAAGGCCTCATGCATTTTTATAAGACAACACTACTTGATTCCCTTATACATGGGACTTCGAGTCATGTCATTGTCCTTAATCAATTTTAATTACTTAAATGCATGAATGATCATAGCACAAATGATAGCATAAATTAGAGTATGACCAATGATCATGATGTCATGACATAAAATTAAATCTAAGCATACATGACATTATTAAATAACCTAAGCATGATCATACATATATATAATTAAAATAAACATGATGTCATGACATAACATATGACAAATAAAATATAAAGGTATATAATACCTAAATTTTAATATTAATTGTCATTTGTTATTATTAATTCCATTTTTGTCATATAATTATTTATTCCTCAAGTGTGCCAAAAATCCAAAATGATACACTATGACTCTAAACCTAATTTGTATCAATTTGATTGAATTATCAAACTTCCATTATTATATTGGCACATCCTAAAATTCTTTAGGATAAAAATTCAAACATATTTCCAAGGTACCCATAACCTTGAAAATATCCTAAAGTGTCAACTTTGCTATGGTTGAGTTAACTACTCATTCAATCAAGGTTGACACAATCTAACCCATCTAGTATGAATCGATCACGCTCCTAGGAACCCAAAACCTATTTGAGCTCATTGGATTTATTAGGTATTCCTTAGGGATAACCTCCCTAGATACCCTCCTAATGACCCTCTTAGGCTTGGTAGCCTTGGTCATTGTGGTCTTGCCTAGGTTAACTCAGGGGTAACTCCCCTTGTAACCTTCTTAGTGGCTTCCCTAGGTTTCCTTGAAACTTTAGCCACTAGGCACCTACCTTGGTCAACCTTATGAATGACTTCCCTATTGACCTTGATTTTCCTAGACCTAGTTTGAGTTACATAATCAAATGGAACATTGTGATAGATCTTTTTGGGCTTAAGCTTGCCTTGGATGATTCTTGTTTCCTAGGCCTTTGACTTTGACTCCTAGACCCTAGGCTTTGACTATTTGACTCTTACATTTGATTTTGCATTTTTGCAAGGGTGTTTTCTAATTTCTCAAGCCTTGACCTCAAAGCTTGGTTTTTCAATTCTAATCTTCCCAATTTTGATTTTTATTTTATCCTTTGGGAATGAGACTTCCTAGACATATGTCTAGAACTTTTGGAGTTAAAGCCTAAATGGTTTTCTATCTTCTTAATTGTTTCCTTAGGTAGCATTGATTTAGGGACATTAGTCTCAAATTTCTCCTTACTTCTAAGGTTAACATGTTTAGCACCTAAGTAAAATAATTTATTATTTCTAGCATGCCTTTCATGAACAAAAGCAAGATTACTCCTAGCATGCTCTTTACTATTAATTGAAGAGGAAGCATACTTAAAGGTTACCTTAGGGTTTGCCTTAGCTTCCCCTACATTTGTTGCTCCTTCTTGAGTCTTCTTTCTCCCCCTAAGGCATTGACTCCTATAATGCCCCTTTTGGTGGCACTTGAAGCACACCGCGTGTTCCTTGCTCATAATAGTTGGGACTCTGGCATCCTTTGATTTTCTTGAGATCTTGGTGCCGGTTGACTTTTCTTGACTTTCTTAGGGCACTTGCTCTTATAATATCCATATTCCCTACACTCAAAACACATAATATGAATTTTATTATTAACACATGTGTTTGAGTTACCTAGTTCGGTGATGGTGACCAGAGTGGGTTCTTCATCCCTCCCGGAGGTTGAGGCCTCTTCTTGATTTTGCTCCAGCTCCGGTGTGGATGGTCTCTCCTTCCCCTCAATCATAGAGGTGGAGGTTTCTTTCACTTCTTCCTCTTCCACCAAATCCGATCCGGAAGTTGACTCTCTATCAACCTCCAAATCCTCACTTGCTTGTGAGGATAAGCTTTCTTCTTCGGGCTCCCTTTCTACTTGAGTCGTGGACGGTTCTTCATGGAGCTTGGCCAATTCGCTCCAAAATTCCTTTGCATCCTTGTATTCACCTAACTTGGACACAACATCGTTAGGAATTAAATCAATCAAGAATTTGATTACCTTATTACTTCTCTCAAATTCTTGGAGTTGTTCCTTGATCCACTTTTTCATTTTGAGGAATTCTTCCTTACGCCCTCTTGGAAATTTGAATCCTTCCATCGAGATGGCCCAATCCTCGATGTCCATCATCATCACGAAGTCCTCCATTCATGCCCTCCATTGCTCAAACCCTTCTTGTCCATAGAAGGTGTACGGGACCGAAGTTTTGATGTCCAATCCTAATCTTTCTTCAAACTTCATCTTTCCCTCTAGCGTCTTTGCTCCCGATTGTTAATCTGTAGAAGAGCTCCCAGCTCTGATACCACTTGTTAGGACCTATACGCCCGCTAGAGGGGGGGTGAATAGCATTTCGTCGTATAATGAATTTCGATTGTGCTTGCTACAAAACTTGTTATATGCAGCGAAAATAATAATAATAAAGATAAAGACAAATACACCACAAGCACAACGCGAGATATAACGTGGTTCGGAACCTTAGGGTTCCTACCCCACGGATTGGGCATAGATGAGCCCTAGCGATGCAAACAACACCACTAAGCAATAATACTCCTTCTCGACAACAAGTCAGAGGCGGAGAAACCTCGTACAATGATTACAACAATAATACAAAATAAATACAAGCAAATACAAAGTGAAATGTAAAGAACACTTTACAAACTAGAGTTTTGAGCACTTGCTTGTTAGTTGCTTGGATGAACTTGAAGGACCTCGAAATGCACCAGCAAATCACTTTCAAATCGCCTCAACAAACTCCTTAAAGAACCATTAGCGAAACCTCCATGAGCTGCTCCTTTTATGCTCTTCGCTATCTGGATTTTCGTCTTGCAGTCGACTGCCAAGATCATCAGTTTGACTGATGACACTATTATCATGAGACAATGGTTCGATCCATGCTAGAAAAAGTCCAACGGATCTCTCGTGATCGCGCCCGCGATAGCGATTCGATTGCCGTTGTAAATAATAGCGCCTAGTTGGCTATGGAGCATTCTATGCTCGCAGCCGAACCAACAGTCGACTGCCATCAGTCGACTGCCATCATCGGAAGTCAACTACTAAGCCTTTTTCGACCCTAAACGGCAGTCGAGCACTAGTCGACTCACAGCAGTTCGACTGGCCATAATGGCAGTCGACTGCCAACCTCAAACATGAGATTTTAACTTCAAGTATGGTGCCCTCATACTTGCTAAACCACTCTTAGCCTAGACCTAAGCCTTCTAGCCACCTTCGTCAGTCTCGCGCCTATCGGATCCCTCCAAGTCATCCATGACTTGTTCATCTATACGCTAGCCTTCAGGTATTTCCATCAGCTATTGTCATGCTAATATGGTTTACACCGCCAAGACACATTGAACTTATGCTGCCAAAACACAAGCTTGGACTTTACGCCGCCAACCATTGGACTTATGCTGCCAAGACTCCCGCTTGGACTTTACGTCGCCAACCATTGGACTTATGCTGCCAAGACTCCCGCTTGGACTTTACGCTGCCAATATCAACCCCTTGGACTTTTCTTGCCAACCCATATTGAACTTTCCATTTGCCAAGACCCATGCTTAGTCTTTCCCTTGCCAATTTCATGTTGGACTTTCCATGCCAAGTACACAAGACTTGGACTTTTCCAAATGCCAAGTGTCCCATTTGGACTTTCCATGCCAAGTACACAAGACTTGGACTTACATTGCCAACACCATGTTGGACTTTCCCATGATAATCACATTGCTATACTTTTTGTCGAACATCAAAATACGACTCGAGTCAAACTCGAGTCTGGTCAATCGTGACCTGGGCCGATTGCACCAACAGGGTCTTCCCATGCCTAGTCATCTGGTCACTCTTGACCTACCATGACTTCACTCTCCTTGTGTCAGGTGTCTGGTCAACCTTGATTGACCTGGACTTCCCTTGCCAACTTTCGATTGGACTTTCCAACACCAAGTGTTCGGTCACCCTTGACCGACTTGAATTTCACTCATCTTCATATGACTATCGATGTCCCATATCATCTCATAATCACATTTTCATCTACACTCTAACACAATATC
This sequence comes from Wurfbainia villosa, assembly GCA_025175895.1. Lineage (NCBI taxonomy): Eukaryota > Viridiplantae > Streptophyta > Magnoliopsida > Zingiberales > Zingiberaceae > Wurfbainia > Wurfbainia villosa. The sequence goes on from CM045992.1 coordinate 6,269,999, forward strand.
AAACATCAAAATACTACTCGAGTTTGGTCAATCGTGACCTGGGTCGATTGCACCAATAGACTGTGGAGTAGAAATAAGAGATTTCGAACCAAATAAAATTAGTTTATGTTTGTGTTTGACACTGTTTTGCATTTGTTTATTTTATTTTTCACCATGTATTGACTTGTTGCAAACAAGCACATGATCGACAAGTGATAAATAAAAAATTATTATTTACCCCTCTAACAATGTCACCGATTCTAACATTGTTGCCTCTCATAATCGTATACCATCCTTCTCTAACTTTCAATGAGCCACAAGTCACTATTATGCATTCTATGTGTGTATATTTAAATTCTTGAACACTTAGACAAATCAAACACAATATAAAACCAAACTAAAATATTTTTTTAAAACATCAAAAATTGTGGTTAGACCAAACCACTTAGGGGCTGAAAATTCCAACACAAAACATGTTAATCCTTTATAGGATGAGTAGTAACCTCAAGTTTATGGATTGACTCCACCTATTTGCATCAGCGATTGATTTCCATTGACACTTCCGCATCAAATGGGTTATCATAGTTAATCATACCTAGTGGATTGTTCTCTACAATCCACTTATACCTTAGTCTACACAATCATGTCTATGGGCACGAGATCACCTGATACTATTATATAACTAAAATTTAGCATGTACTTGTCATGTCATGAAGCCAACCCCCTATTCTAAAAATTACTAAGACAAATAACCTTTTAATGACATTCACATCTATCTTGTATCCATCATTAGAGCACAAAGTTTAGGGACTTTTATTATAATTTATAAGTTACTCAACATAACAAAAATGTCAATTAAAGTGTAATTTGATTAATAACTTATGCAATTCTTTTTACGATGCGAGATTATTCTAGGGCATTATTACAAGGTCTTGAAAGAAAGTTTGTCCAAGAAAGTCTAAGTGGCCACATTGGTCCTACTTTGTCAAAATTTGCAATTTTCTTTTTCTTTTAACTAACCTTAGGCTAGTGGAGACTTTGGGGACAACACTATGCTGAACTTTTGTTTCTTTTAAAAAGAATTATTTTGGTTATGTTTCGTAAAAAATTGATAAAGTAATTTTTTTTATGATTTATTTAATTTGTAATTCGTTTTGAATTTGATTTAATTTAAAAAATTTCAACTCGTCAGAACAACGATTCGTCTCTCTATTAAATATTAAATTTATAATTGATTGATTCATTCGATTATGTATCCATCTATTTAACAACTCTAATTGAATGACGTATCAAGTCCTCACGACTCTGCTCAAGAGCCCGCGAGCCTTCTATTATCTGTTGCGGAAGGAGAATGCTCGAAGATAAGCCCGACGATGAATTATAGACGATGGGCCCAATCATTTTACTCGGGGTAAAATTGACCTATCACAACATCTCTGCAGATGCTCTAGGTCATCTATCCCATTTTGCACATATGTTAATTGGGTCAGAATTAGAGTTGGTAAGTTGGATTAGGTCCGTTGGATTGACCCGTCCTGCCAAGTAATTTAAGCAGGTTGGGTTAAAATTTTATCAACCTTCTATTTTGACGGGCCTAAACGAATCAATCTGCACGAGTTGTGGGTCTAGATGGGTTGGCTTGCGGCGGACTTGGGTCGCCCCGCGGATTGAGAAATGTCAAAAGAAGATAAAACTTGTGAAAGAAAAATTATTTAATTTTTTTATTAATATTATAATATTAACAAGCTCATAATTACAATCTTCTTCTATTACACATACAACTCGACACAAAGAATAGGAGAAGTTAGAGAAATAATAAAAAAATATTTGATTTAAATATTCTAATAATTTTTTATGGTATACTCTAATTAGTTTATAATTATTTTGTCATTATTATTTCAATTAATATAAGAAATGATAATATATCAGAGTCCACTATTTACAAGTGCTGAAAAATCTAAATTAGATTTCTATTTGGATAAGTCAAATTTTGAATTTATATATTATCAAGATTTTGATATTTTGGAGTGTTGAAAGAATAAAAAAAATGGGTGTCTAATATTATCGTTAATTGAATCTCAATTATAAGATTTTAATTGCTTTCCCATGTATATTTTCTTATTATGATATTTTATCCTTCTTATTGGTTATCATCTTAAGTCTGTCTAAATAATTTTGATTTTTTTTTTCTGACCCATGAGTTAACCCATTTAATTCGCAATCTATCTTGAATTTGATTAGAGATTTCGCAACCATTATAATAGTGGATTGGTTCGTTTCTTCTTATTATATATTAAATTTATGATGAAATAACCTATATCGTAGATCGATCCGCATGACCGTTCTACTTAGAATCACCTGAAAGAGGTTGCGAGCCACCACCCCTACAGCAAGTCGCCCTCGACTCCCGTGTCAAACCGCAGACCCTCCGATATTACCCTCCTCTGGAGTCCGACTATTTTTGCCATGACGCGCGTTGGTCGCCTTCTCCGGATCATCTCCGCTCGACCTGACCCTGCTCTCCTCTTCTTTTCTTCTCGTTACTCTTCCTTCTCAGCTCAAGCAACCGCGCGTCTGCTTCGTGTTGGCGATGTGCTCAGGGAGTCTAAGCGGTTCTCTGAGTCGGATGTCGTACGCTTCTCCGAAATCAGTGGCGATCACAACCCCATCCACCTGGACGACGGCTTCGCACGGGATATCGGCTTCTTCGACCGTGGCCGCGTCGTCCATGGAATGCTCGTCGCTTCGCTCTTCTCTTCCATCATCGCTTCGCACGTCGTACGCTCTTCAACTATTTTCTTCGTCTTCTCGGTCTTATTCTATTTTGAAGGATGTTTCTAGTCGTTGGTTTTCCTTCCAACATTTGTAGAACATGTAATACTGGACAACAAATTCCTAAGGAAAAGTTGTCTAAAATATTAAGGTTGAATCCAATCTATAAATAATGGTTCTTTTCTTGGAAATTTTATCAAACATATGAAGGACAAATGACTGAACGATCTGCAGTGAAATTACTTGACGAACACCCTTAAATATGTGAGCATTATTAACTATAAACAGGCAAATTTAGGATATATATTAGCACAAAAAAGCAACGCCATAGCAACTAAAGCAGTTGGATTCCAATGATCAACATATTTTCATTACGATTCAAGCTACCCTTTAGAAAAACCTTACTCCTAATGATGAGAAAAGGTTGCGTGAGAGAGGGACACATAGAGGGAGTGTGGAGAAAACCATAAGGTGGATTATTTGATGATCATAAGGAAAAGTGGGAGTGAGATAAGAAGGAACTCAATCTTTCCCCTTCTCTAGCAAATCCATCTTTCTAAATCCATTCCAGCGGCAATGCTCATCGTTTAGCGGACAAATGCCTCCAGGTCCACATCTGGGATCATCAATGACGAGCATTATATTGGATCATGGAGGAAAAGGGCATCATGGTCTTTCTGCCCATTTAACTACTTTTTCTTTCATTGTCACACATATATGGGAGGAAGTAAAATTTGGCCAAATCCTTTTGCAAAATCATTCGTGGATCCATTCTAACTATAATCCATTAGAGTTACTGACAGTTAGGGGCATCTAGGCCTTCCCTTTCCATGGAATTGGAACCTACCCTCCTGAGTAATCATAGGCCAAACCATGACAATTTTTACTTCTTCAGGGCTTTTTCCAACTAACGTTCTGTCACGTAGTTATAAAATTTCCATACGTATATTTTTACATTATTAATAATCTTTTTAATGCAGGCCTATTTTATAGATCTTTACTCATTTCACCAGAAAAAAAGATAACTTAGCCTAGCTTTAATGAAATCACAATCTCCTCCTTTCAACCACTATAAGATCTATTAGCAAAATTTGGGACTAGAAATTTTTTATTCCTCAAATTGTGATACTCTTTGTATCTTGGTGCTGAAAATCATGTTATATATATGCATATATATATTGCTTGGGTTATATTGTCTAGCATAGAGCTCAATAGAGGGATAAAATTCATAAATCCAACCTCATATAGATGAAAGTTGATGCATAATAACCATGCTTGACTAGTAGTTAACAAGAAAAATGTGAGGATTGCGAAGTCTAATGAGTGATGACAAGGCTGAATGAATGATCCTTGATCTCGTTGTAAATCTCAAGTTGTGGCAATGCTGGGTAATTAAAGAGTGTAAGAAAGACTCTCTCTCATGCGAATCTCTAAGAATCAATATAGGCTCAATGAAAGCTAGATTAATTAAGTTTTTAAAGCAATTTTAGTTTGATCATGTTTTAATAGTGTATTCCAACATTGGAGAGTAAAAAATTCACTTGTGCCCACAATAGACTTTCCTTGAGAAGTAGAAATCAAACATATTGTTAGTGTTGGTACAATTGATCTCTGGTCATGATTAATCAAGCTCAAGTTGGATTTCAAGGTTTGAGCAATATAGTTGATGTTGTTGCACCTCGTGATCTCTTTGAGCTCTGTCACACAGTGCTCAGATACCACTTGGCGGAATCTCCATGACGCAAACGTAGTGGAAAACAAAATTTTTGCATCATCCTAAAGATTCACTTGCTAGGAACACTTGTCTTTGACCATAGATTGTTACACAAAGTAAATAGGGTTAGAAGAAGAGGAATCATACCTTCGTGATACTTTATAGATCTGTAAGAATCTTTAGCAAAATTGGTAAGCTTTGCCTCTATTGGTATCCACAGGGGATCTTTGCGAGATAACCTCTCAAAGGCCACAAGCCTTCCTCTTCGTTCGTCGGTAGCCAAAACTTGGAGAAGAGAAGAAAAGGAGAAGATGACACAACAACCCTCAATCACATAGAGGTAAAATCGTATTTAGGGTGTAATTAAGAGCCTTATTTATAGGGGTGTGAAATAACTTATCAAAAACAGAGAAGACAAGGTGTCAGGACGCGACATGGCTAGACCATGCCACGCGACACGCCTGGGCCATGCCACGTGACATGGGCGTGTCGCGTGCGGCTACGCTGAGTACAATCGTCCCATGGCCGTGCTCGCCCAACACTCTAGGGCCACGCCTTTTGGCACGACCGTGCCTCTTAGCATAGCCTGGCCGTGTTTCTCTCTTGCCGTGTCCAACATGACCAAAACACGCCCGTGCCGTGGTCCACGGGCAGGCCATGGAGCATGCTGTTTCAAGTGTTTTTCTTGGCAAAGCGTAGCACGACCATGCCAACCATTGACATCTCTTTCACTCCCATTTCGTGCCTTTCTAAGTCAGTCCAATCAGACATCCTTTTTCTCTTTGAGAATCTTATTCTCTAACTTGTTTTACGTTTTTTGAGACACCGTTATGCGTATGATCCAATAGATTCCCAACTATGCTGGTCATTCAAACCAACTATCAGTTATGAATAGATCATGAGTGACACCTAACATTACATCATGACCCTTAATTGATTGGAAAGTCAACGTTGACTTTAGAACAATTCTGAACCCTTTAGCAGCTACAGTTATTTGTGCCCTTTATTCCTTTCACTTATCGTATACTCACTTTGTTCAGGACATAGTCTATATTGCTTGTCCCCACTACACTGATTACGTTACACCTAATCTGAATTAGTTTCCTTGTTATTTGTATTCAAGTTGCTCTATATATGTGTCCAAGAAGACTATTTTCTTGACATGCATGCTTTGGGCAAAGATTTCTGAGTAACAATCTTGACAAGAGGCCTAGGGTATACATCTCCTTTACAAGAGTGGTGAATCCTCTGTGAGTTATTCAAACATCTTTGATCACTTTGACTTATACCCAATCAACTCGGAATGACACTTCCTATGGAGATGATTGCGAAGCAGTCAAAGTATAAGTCGCTATGACAAAGATGACTTGAATACCTCAAGTTTAAGAAAGCTTGCACTTGAACTGCAATGAACCTTTATCGATATATAAAACCATATAAAGTTTCATAGCTGATCACTCTAATGAACTAGTTACCCTTAACTAACATCTACATATTCACTCTAAACATCCTTATGTTTTCATACAGTGAGTATCGAATGCTTGGATAAACCAAGGAGCATAACATGTGTTAGTTTCACAAAATTGATGATGTTCAATCTCATCAATTCATCGAGTAGGGATAACTTCAATACTTACATAATTACATATCATGAGATACTCACTAATTATGATTCAATCTTAATTTCTTTCATGCTATGTATCGTATTGTGGACTTTAATAAATGAGTTTAAAATCCAATCAAATACATAGAGAATGTACACTTAAATAGTGAATTTTATTAATCAACTCTAAGACAACTGTATTAGGACATCTCTCTATTATAACATACTCCCACTTGACCTATAACTTATCACCTTGGTATATATAATACCATAGACTTCTATATGCCTCTCAAATTTCTCTTGGAGAAGAGGCTTAGTCAAAGGATCTGTTAGATTCCTATCAGTAAGATTTTTCGCTATTTGTACATTTTTTCTAACTATAATTTCTCGGATCAATTGATAGCGACGAAGTACATGTTTAGACCATTGATGAAACCGGAGTTCCTTCACCTGTGCAATGGTGTTATTATCATCGCAGTACACTGGTAATGCTTCAATAACGCTCGGAATGACTCCAAGTTCAAAAATGAACTTCTTGATCCAAATTGCTTCCTTTGATGCTTCCAAATCCAAATATACTAACTTTGTGGTAGAATCAACGACAATCTTTTGTTTGGAACTTTTCCAACTGACCGCACCTCCATTCAAGGTGAATATATATCCAGTCTGGGATTTAGAATCATCCTTATTCGTCTGGAAGCTGACATCAGTATACCCGTGTGTCACCATATCATCTTCTCCATATACCAAGAACAAATCCTTAGTTCTTCTTAAGTACTTAAGGATTGCCTTGACAACCATCCAATGGTCTATACCAGGATCTGACTGGTATCTGTTCGCAACACTCAAAACGTACGATACATCGAGCCTCGTACATTACATAACATACATGATTGATCCTATAGCCGACGCATATGAGATCTGTCTCATGTGAATCCTGTTATCTTCAGTGTGCTGACATATAAACTTCAAAAGGTGAACCCCATATCTTATGGGAATGAAACTTTTCTTAGATTCATCCATGCTAAACCGTTTTAGCACTCTATCTATGTATGCAGACTGCGAAAGACCAAACCACCAATTCGATCTATCTTTATAGATCTTTATCCCTAAGATATAGATTGCTTCTCCCATGTCTTTTATGGGGAATATTTTAGATAACCAATCTTTGATTGTTTGTAAGACAGAAATATCGTTTCCTATAAGCAATATGTCATCTACATATAGCACTAGGATTACGATCACACTTCCACTAACCCTTTTGTACACATAAAGCTTATTCATATTCCCTAAATTGGCGTTGATGACAGGGAGGAGTGGTGGTATGTAGGACCAGTTGATGGGTAGCTTGTAAGTCCCCGACTTGGTCGAAGTATTTTGGCGGAGTATCAGCTTGGCATTAGTCGTAGCTTCCTTCTATTCCTTTGAGGTGTGTTGAGGCAGAAAGGGGCGGTGGCAGGCATGGCCAGTCGGCGGGCGACTTGCGAGTCCCCAGCTAGGTCGAAGTATTCTGGCGGAGTTTTAGCTCAGCTATTATAGCTGTAGCTTATTCATATTCCCTAAATTGGCGTTGATGACAGGGAGGAGCGGTGGTATGCAGGGCCAGTTAATGGGCATCTCGTAAGTCCCCAACTCGGTTGAAGTATTTTGACGGAGTATTAATTCGGCATTAGCCATAACTTCCTTTTGTTCCCTCGAGTGGTGTTGAGGTAGGGAGGGGTGATGGTGGGCAGGGCCAGTCGGTGGGCAACTTGTGAGTCCCCGACTAGGTCTGTTAGTGAAAGCCCTAGAGCCAATCATATGATGATTGTTGTATGGACTTTATTGTATCATATTCCTATTTATAAAGGCATGGTTATTATATTTACTTGTATTGGTGCCAAATAACTAAATATAATAATGTCCTTGAGTAGTAGGTTCTTATCTATATCAATCGATTGGTTGAATCGATAATGAGATGATATAGAGAACACTACTCTTAATCATTCCTAATGAGCATTAACATTCGTGACAATGTTAATGCGTAGAGACTAACGTGTAGGTCAACAAGACGACTTGATCTCACAAGTCACGGATATGAGATATCGTTGACACGCTGGGTACGTTGGAGAATGTATACCGAATGACCCGCCATGAGAAAGTATCACGGATCGTTATACGAGTGTCATATACTTTCTCACGTGGCTATTAGTACGACTATTACCCAGACCAAGTCACCACGGTTCCCTACATAAGGAGTTCGTACTTTGGCTTCACAAACGTCACCCGTAAATGGGTGGACTATAAAGCGACATCGGGTATGTACGAATTACGCGGAGGGACGCGAGAGTGATGTAGATGGGATCTATCCCTCCTATATGACGGGGGTGACATCGATATTCTTGATAGAGTGAGACCACGAAGTGCATGGCCATGCCCAAATGAGTCAATATGAGATATTGAGCTCATTTGATTAGAGTGAGTCTACTTGGAGTTCAAGATTTAGATTAGATGGGATGACGACATGCCTACGCCGATTGGTCAATCTAGATGTCGAGGATGAGGGACATCGTCGCATACATCGCGAGAGTCACAAGAGTCATAAAGGTGATGTTGAGCTCAACATTCTTGTAACTCGGGTAAAGAATGACGTGTCTGCTAGACACCGCCATCGCTTATGTTTCTAAATCGGTTTAGTGGACATCGCTAACGCTAAACCTATAGGAGATTAGGTTCATATGATGAACCATGAGGATTAGGTTCATGGGATGAACCAAATTGGATTAAGAGTAATCCAAATTAGACTAATTGAGTTAGACTCAAGTTGATTCAAGTGTTGAATGAGTCTAATTGAGATTTGATTCATCAAATCAATTTAAATTAATGAATAGAGATTCATTATATTAAATTGACTTGAGTCAAGTGGTTAGATTTGATCAACCATGGGAGATTAGAGGTCAAGTTTGACTTGACTTGAGAGGGAAGATGAAAGGTCAAGTTTGACTTGACCAAATGCACGCCGTGATGACGACTAGGCGCGGCCAACGATGATACTCCACATCATCATTGACTGTCAATTAGTGCCACATCACGAGGAGACCATGGTCGTGGGAGTTACACGTCGTGTAACTCCTCCACGGCGTAGTGGCCACCATTCGGGGTTATGTGAGTGAAAATTCATTTTGTGAGTAATCACTCATTACTTCATCTTCTTCCTCGAATTTTCCTCTCAAGCTCTCCCTCTCCTTCCTCTCTTTGGCCGAACCCAACCAAGGAGTGCTAGCACACTCAAGGTTGAGTTTTCTTCCACCTATTATTGTGTGGATACCATGAGGAGCGCACTGACACTCTCGAGTTCCGGACTTTGAATGACGGGATTCATGCGAAGGGCATCGATCAAGGGTAACATCCTTATCTCTTAGTTCTAAGGTAGATCTAGAGGATTTTGTAAGCATACATGTAATTAGTTTTAATACTTCTTCGCAGCGGATCAGTGGCGGGACTTAGGGGTTTCCGCAACGCAGCGGTTTTGCGGCGGAAAAGCCAACAGCCTGGTATCGAGCCACGTCACGAAGCGTGTATGTGTTCGTTTTGTATTTTTATATTAGATATAAAAATTACAGATTTTATGTTTCTGTAAATTTCTAATTTTATAGAATTTTTGGGTATTTTTCTCGTAGAGTCGAGCAACGAGTGTTGGGACACTCGTGAAGTTTCAACCGTCGAGAAAAACTCTCCAATCGGCGAGTTCTCTCTTTAGGTTTTGGGACAATGACTTAAGTCGTAGGATCGATGTAGGGACACTCGCGAAGTTTATTTTCTGAGTAAGCGCCCTATCCCCGAAAGGCCGTATCCGCGATCGCTGCAAACCGCTTAGCGGACCGCTTTAGAGATGACTCATAAATTCGAAATAAATTAGGAAAAATTATAGAAATTTTCTCAGTAAAAATACATAATTTTGAATTATGTATGATTCTCGTGATTACGACCAATAACCCAATAGGATTGGATTATGTGTGTTGTAATACTACCGCAAGGCCGCTTTTGTGGTCAGGCGTGTTGTAAATGTTTCATGACTTCTGGCCGCTACCTGACCTCTTCTTTTAATATTCTAGTCAGAATAGTTTTAGACTCAATGTAACTCGAGTTTCAGATTCAGAATGTACAAAAATGGAGCTGGAAAGTCCACTTGAAGACGAGCTTACGAGAAGGGTGACGACACATACATGGGCGGCCAAAGGAAGCGCTGAGAAGCCGCTAGCCTTAGGTTGATCGTCCGATCTTCTCATCGGCTCGAGAAGATCGTAGAGGGCCATACGACTATATCACATTTAATTATATATATATATACGCTGATATATATTTATATTTAATCGATGTATGTGATGATGCTAGTGCTAAAAAAAAAAATCGCTTGTATGTATACGATGCATGCTAGGTTAATTTTCAGATGATATGATGACGCTAGAATAACGAATGTATGTATATGACATGCTAATATAGATAATAAAGGCCTAAATGCGATAAGATACACATTACGATTAGATTAGATCATAATCGAATCAACTCAAAATGCCTAATGAGCTCGATACCCATCACTACCTCGATCATTTGTTGTTGCTGAATCCGCCAAAGCAGAGCAACGATATTATCTTGGTAGGGTGCGTGAGGGACAATCTTGGTCCCGCCTATCACGACTGGGTTAGAGTAAGCTCAATTAGATTGAGCAAAACTAGTTAACCTAATCGATCGAGTAGAACTATAGCATATTCCAATCGCTGAAAGATAGGTTAAGATCGCATTTACACTAAATCTTGGGCGATTTAGCCAAAGCTAACTCAAGGTCTTTCAGAAATGGGTCTTAATCCTATAAACAAGAGTCAGACAGAGATGTAATCCAGAATGTGTTACCCAATCGATCGTACTAAGTCTTGGGCGATTTAGCCAAAGCTAACTCAAGGCTTAAGATGATGTGGATCTGTTCCCGCAAGAATTATATTAGTTTCAGATGAATCTAGTAAAAGTGGCTCACCACATCCATAACTCGATTCTACAAAATTCCTATAATTCAGGGAGCATCATTCGATTAAAGGCCTAATTAAATGATAAAAGGAATACGATATTAATCCTCTGCATCAGATGTTGTCAGATTACTATGTCAACAAACACGAACACTCTCTCTCGCGATCCGTCTCGAGAAGGACAAGCTCAATGGAGCAAATTTCCGGATCGCACAGAACTCGAGAATTGTTTCTCACCCAAGAAAGGAAGTCAGACGTCCCGGAGCGTTCATTCCGGAGGCACCTCCTCGCCAATGCTGGAAATGACAAAGATGCTTACAAGAAGCATCAAGACGATGATTAGATGCATGTCTAATGCCATGACTATGAACTCGAGCTTCGTAAGCAACACGAGTTCATGAACGCTATGATATGGTTGACATCTTCGCCAACTATATCAAGGACAAGCTAGGCATGAGAGATATGAAGTCTCTAAGGCATTATTTGGGTCCAAAATGCAAGACGGGACTCGTGAGGTACATATGTACTCAAGATGATCGGGTACGAGAAACCTACAAAGGCCGGGATTCCCACTGCCAAGAGTCGCCACGACCTAATCTTGCAATCTCGCCAAGAGCCTTCGATCAATTTGTCATGAATTATAACATGAATGAAATCGATAAGCCATCGTCAAATGCTCAAAGATGTTGAGAATCGCAGAGCTTAACCTTAAGAAGGGTAACCGACACCATTTCACGGTGCGTAAGAAGAAAGGCAAGGGCAAGCCTAAAGGTAAGGGAAAGTCCTGCCAAGGGCAAAGGCAAAGAACTTAAACCCAAAGGAGGGGTAGCCAAGGAAGGGGCTTGCTTCTTCCGCAAGGAAGGTGACATCGAAGCGAATCGCAAGGCATACCGAAGATCTTAAGAAGAGAAGTGAGACTTCTAAAATGTTATGTAAGTCAATCTATCTATTTCTTCATCATGGGTATTAGATACGGATGTGCATCTCACATTTGTACCAATGCAAGGGCCGAAATAAAGCAAGGCATCGATAAAGGGCGCAGGTGGACCTACGAGCAGGCAATGGAGCAAGGGTCACGCCACGTCAGAGGAACTTACGATCTATCTCGCCTCCGGGCTCAGTACTAGAATTAGAAGAATGTACATGCGGCCGCTTAACTAAGAACATCATTTCAGCTTTGTTCGACAAGAAAGGGTTTTCATTTATAATAAAGAACAAATGTTGTTCACTTTATTTAAATGATATGCTCTATCAGAATAAGACTTCTAATGAACTGACTCTACTTTCTAGACTTAGAGAGCCCTATCTATAACATATACCAAGAGGTTCAAGTCAAACGAGTCAACCAAACCTATCTCGCATCACGCCAGTCACATAAATGAGAGTCGCTATCTCACCTCCATAAGGACGGGTCGCTAGACTCATTTGATTTCAATCATATGAGATATGCGAGTCTTGCGCTTTTAGTGCAAGATTTACCAAGACTCCCTTTAGTGACATAAAAAGAGCAACAGATTCATAGACTTATACATAGTGATGTATGTGGTCCTTTCAATGTCATTGCCAGAGGTGGTTACAGGTGTACTTCATTACATTTATCGATGACTTTCAAGAGATATGGTTATGTGTATCTTATGACATAAATCAATCCTTCAAAAGTTCAAAGAATTCAAGAACGAAGTACAAAACCAAATGCAAGAGTATTAAGATACTTCGATCGATCGAGGTGGTGAATACCTTAGCCATGAGTTTCAGGACTATCTAGCCGAAAGTGTGGATTCTATCCCAACTCACTCTCCCGAACACCAGCTGGAACGGTGTATCCAAAGGAGGAATCAGACTTATCGATATGGTACGATCTATGATGAGTCACACAGATCTTCCTATATCCTTTTGGGGATACGCTCGACACGCAGCCTTTTACCCTTAACCGTACCATCCAAGGTCATGTAAAGACACCATATACGATATGGACAGGAAAAATCCCAAGATGTCTTTTATGAGGATTCGGGTCATGAGGCTTACGACGACGCCAAGTCTCGCATAAACCGGGACCCAAATCCGATAGTGCTATTTTGTGATATCCCAAGGATACAAAGGGATATTATTTACATTCCCAACAAGACAAAGTGTTTGTGGCAAAAGACCGGGTTTTTCTAGAAAGGGATTTTGCTTTCTAGAAAACTAGTGGAGTACCTTCGATTCAAGAAATTCAAGATAAGGACCATAAAGATCGAGGCCTGATGGAGGTCAACAGAACCACAAAGTGTCAGGGTGATGAGGTTTGCACAGACAAAGAGTCGCGGAACAACCAATTGCTCAAGCAGACCTACCTCTTCGCAGTCCGATAGGGTACGCCGTCACCGAGAGATACTCATTTCTCTTGTCTCGACCACGATGACGCTATGCTCATCGAGAATGAGCCTACCTCCCATCGTGAAGCCGATGAGCCCAGATTTCGAGAACGGCTAGACGCCACGAGATCCGAGACGGAATCCATGTACACCAACCAAGTACGGACTTCGTCGATCCACCGGCGGGTCAAACCCATTGGGTGTAAGTGGGTCTTTAGGAGAAAGACCGATACGGGATGGACTTACGATACCTATAAGGGCCGAGCGGCTAAAGGTTTCAAGCAAATTCACGGTATCGACTACGATGAAACCTTTCTCCAGGGCGATGTTTAAGTCCATTCGATTCGCTGCTATCGCAAAGATACCACGACATGAGATCCGCAGATGGATGTCAAAACCGCTGCTTCGAATGGAAACTTACTCGAGGATGCGCATACGACACAACCCGAGGGTTTCAAGATCCACAAAGATATCGGGAAGGTACGCAAGCCGCAAAGGTCCATTTACGGGCTAAAGCAAGCTTCTGAGTCGAATCTTCGATTCACGACGCGATCAAACAATTGTTTCATCAAGAACGAAGACGAACCCCGCGGTCTACAAGAGGGTTAATGGGAACACAACAGGTTCTCAGACAGATGTGATGACATACTACTATCGAACGACATCCCTTCGCTACATACCGCAAGACTGGTCAGACGTGCTTCTCAACGGCGACTTAAAGCGGCAAACAGTATTCTAGGCATCAAGATCTATAGAGATAGATCTAAGAGATCGCTCGCCTAAGTCGAGTACATACATCGACACTCAGATACTTCGGGCCACACGCAGACCTTCCAAGAAAGGACTTCCGATGTCACATGGTGCGAGTCTTTCAAGACTCAAAGTCCCTCTTCTAGAGAGGAGAGAGACCGCACGGATAAGATCCCTTACGATCCGCTATAGGATCTATCACGACGCCATGCCACAGATTCTCGATGTCTCAGATGCTTGAGTACGACGAGTAGATACCAATGATCCAGCGAAGGCCATCGATAATAGCCAAGAATATTCTAAGTACTCGAGAAGGACTAAAGAATATTTCGATATTCGAGGCGATGAGGAGCTAGTCAGAAGGGTTACAATGATGCCAGCCTTCCAAACCGACTGTGATGATTACATGCATCGCAATGTGGTTCGTGGTTTCATTGAATAGTAAAGACCGCGAAATGGAAGAGTTCCAAGCAAGACATGCTTATCGATTCTACAACAGAGGCCGAATATATCTGCGCTTCCATCTCATTCGCGATCACGATCGAGGAGATGTGAAGATTTGCAGAGTACCCACAGAGGCTAACATCGCAGATCCTCGACCAAGGCTTCGCACGTAAAAGCACGACGGTCACACTAGTCATCGGGTATTAGATACTACTGATCGCACTAGCCAGTGGGAGATCGTTAGTGAAAGTTCCCTAGAGCCAATCATACGGGATGATCATTGTATGGACTTTATCAGATCATATTCCTATTTATAAAGGTACGGTTATTATATTTACTCAGACGGTGCCAAATAACTAAATATAATAATGTCCTCGAGTAGTAGGTTCTTATCTATATCAATCGATTGGTTGAATCGATAATGAGATGATATAGAGAACACTACTCTTAATCATTCCTAGTCGAGTATTAACATTCAGGGACAATGTTAATGCGTAGAGACTAGCACGTAGGTCAACAAGATGACTTGATCTCACAAGTCATGGATATGAGATATCAAGTTGACACGCGGGGTACGCATCGAGAATGATATCGAACGACCCGCCATGAGAAAGTATCACGGATCGCTATACGAGTGTCATATACTTTCACGTGGCTATTAGTATGACTATTACCCCAGACCAAGTCACCACGGTTCCCTACATAAGGAGTCGCATACTTGCTTCACAAACGCCACCCGTGAAACGGGTGGACTATAAAGGCGACATCGGGTATGTAACGAATTACGCGAGGGACGCGAGTGATGTAGATGGATCTATCCCTCCTATACGACGCGACATCGATATTCTCGATAGAGTGAGACCACGGCGTACGGGTTACGCCCAAACGAGTCAATACGAGATATCGAGCTCATTCGACAGAGCGAGTCTACTGAGTTCAAGATTTAGATCTGAGGACGACACCTATGCCTCGGTCAATCTAGATGTCAAGGATGAGGGACATCATTACATATCGCGAGAGTCACAATTAGTAGTCACAAAGGTGACGCTGAGCTCAATATTCTTGTAACTTGGGTAGCAATGATGTGTTGCTAGATACCGCTCATTGCTTATGTTCCTAAATCGGTTTAGGGACATTGCCAACGTTACAAGAACCTATAGGGTCACACACATAAGAGCAATTAGATGGAGATTAGGTTCATATGATGAACTACGAGGATTAGGTTCATGGATGAACCAAATCGATTAAGAGTAATCCAAATTAGACTAATCGAGTTAGACTCAAGTCGATTCCAAGTGTCGAATGAGTCTAATCGAGATTTGATTCATCAAATCAATTTAAATTAATGAATAGAGATTCATTATATTAAATCGACTTGAGTCAAGTGGTTAGATTCGATCAACCACGGAGATTAGAGGTCAAGTTCGACTGACTGAGAGGAAGTCGAAAGGTCAAGTTCGACTGACCAAATGCCATGTCACGACGACGACTAGACGGCCGCCAACGATGATATCCACATCATCATCGACTTGTCAATTAGCCACATCACGAGGGAGACCATGGTCACGGGAGTTACACGACGCACGTAACTCCCTCCACGGTGGCCTACCACCATTCGGGGGTTATGTGAGTGAAAATTCATTTTGTGAGTAATCACCATTACTTCATCTTCTTCCTGAATTTTCCTCTCAAGCCTCCTCTCCTTCCTCTCGGGCCGAACCAACCAAGGAGTGCTAGCACACTCAAGGTCGAGTTTTCTTCCACCTATTGCTTGCGCTGATACCATAGAGAGCGACTGACACTCTCGAGTTCCATGACTGACGAGGGATTCGCAAGGGCATCGCATCAAGGGTAACATCCTTATCTCTTAGTTCTAAGGTAGATCTAGAGGATTTTGTAAGCACATACATGTAATTAGTTTTAATACTTCTTCGCACGGATCCGTGGCCGGGACTTCCGGGGTTTCCGCAACGCAAAAAGCGGTTTTTGCGGCCCGAAAAAGCCCAACAAGGTCGAAGTATTCTGGCGGAGTTTCAGCTCTCGGCATTAGTCGTAGCTTCCTTCATATTTTCCAAATTGCCGTTGATGATAGGGAGGAGCGGTGGTATGCAGTTAATCGACGCCACTCATGAGTCCTACCAGTCAAGTATTCGCGGAGTTTCACTTATCATAGTCAGATCCTATCCATATTCTCCAAATTAACATTGATGACAGGGAGGAACAGTGATAGGCAGGGTTATTCAATCTGTGAATCCCCAATTAGTTAGAAGTCATGACAACCCGCCAAGGCAAGCCCTTAGAGCAGGTCTTCACTCTTATACAACTCGACATTGACTGAAGTTGTTACTCTCATGTGGCGGGGAGGTGGAAGTGGCGGATGTAAAAATAACTGTCACTTAAGAAGAACGATGGCATATATTATGATGGACATCCGAGGTAGTTCATAAGCCCTCGATATGGTGTATCTTCTTATTCATTTTGGCGTAAGGTGTACATCATCAGTCCTTGTTGGGTTGATTATGAGAAAAGAGGCAAGAATCAGGAGAAGGTGAGGGTAAAGGTAACACTTTAACCAGTCGAGATCGTTCAGGAGTCTCTAGGCAGTTTTCTTGATTATACGATTCAACAATTTATCTTATATGTGACATATCACTGGAGCTTGATGGTGAGATAATCATATCGACATACATGTTATCCTTAGAGGAATGAAGGAGAATTCAAAAGGTGCAGTCTTCAGAAGGAAGGTATGCGATGTTAATTATGCAAGCCTTAAATTTCTTTATTAAGCGTAGTATAGGCTATAACATGATGGAGGTAGTTACATAACATACTCAGTTGAGGTCGTGAGAATTATCACAGTCCCTTCACAAAAAGAAAAAAAAAAGAGAAGAGAAATTAAAGAGCTTCGTGGATGATCTTCTCTGTAAGGGGAGTAGTGGAAGGCGGAGTGGAAAACGGAGGCATGGTTGAGAGATGCCGTCTCACAAGAAGTCGATGGGCTTCGCGAAGCCTTGTTAAATTCCGCTGAGAGATTGTCAGCTCTTGACAAAGGGAGTAGGCTCGGGTGGAGGATGATCGTAATCGACATTTTACATCCCTTACTAGCCCTTCTAGTTCTGCTATGCATTGTTGGTCTGCGGTGGGACGCCCGAGGGAAGAAGATGTCTCTCTTGGCTTAGAAGAACTAGTCATCTAACTAGTAAGGAGGTATCTAGAAAGATGGAAGAAAGTAAGGAGTGTGAAGGGGAGGGAGATGAAGGGGCGTATTTATAGAGGAAGAGGGGATATTAATTCGCTTTCTAAGAAAAGGAGGAGAAGTGTTGACTAGATGGGCAGATAGAGGAGGAGTGTCGGAAGCGTTTTGTGCATTAACCAGAGATGTGAAAGGTCATGTCAATTAATGGGAGGACATTCGACGGGTACAATTTAAGTCTAGTGCCATGATCTAGATATATTTTCTCATCAACTCTGAATTTATTGAAAACTTCCATAATATCAGAGTATCAGTCGACTGGTACAAGGGCGATACTAGCCGGGTATATATATATATATATATATATATATAAAATTTGCAAACAGGATTTCAATTATCCAAGCGACATCAATTAGATAGTCTAATAAAAACAGAAAAGAGTATATTCAGCGTAAAATAAGCTATTGTTGGGATCCCTCAAGGGGCAAATAGTTTCAATATAGGAGACAAATTTGTTATAAATCGAAGGGTGTTGCTGGATATCTAGCAATAGCAGCCTCGACATTTAGAAAGCTAGTGTCTTCTCCTGGAGGGGGTATCCCCGATCTTCAAACTGTCTGTTAGAACCTTTAAAACCTATTATGAAAATGTTAGCAGCCTTATCACTAAACTTTGCCATTAGCTCTTGTTCCCGTTCTTTTCAGCGATTTTCTTCAGAGGATATGTGGGCAGTAAGAGCAGCTTTAAGTTCATCTCTTTCCTTGGCAATAGTTAAGGTATGCTGATCTAGAGAATTGAGGGCTTGGGTGTGTTTCAACTGTAGTGAGCATAGTTTGCTTGTTATTTCTGAAAGGTCCCCGGGAACGCTAGAAATGGTAGAAGAAAGGTGATCCAGTTGGGTCCGAGTAGAGTCGCAAGCTGTTTCAAGATTTTTGATAAAAAAATCGGGATTGCATCAGTTCAGCAAGGGACTTTGCTCGTCGGGCTTGGATCTCTTTCAATTGGATCTGACATTCTATTAATTCCCGGGCTAAAGTGTCCACCCATTGGATCCGCTTATTTTGGCATAGTAATTGGGCGCGCAATAGGTCAGCCTTGCGAAGAGCCTCTTCTCGGGCGCACCGTGACAGTGAGAGTTCAGCCTTAAGAGCTGCACATGCTTGTCTTAAAATTTTCTTAGAGGTGGCTAAATCTGCTTCCCTTTGTTATGTCAATCGGGTCGATTGTTTTAGCCGATTCTCCGAGTTAGCATAATGAGCTCACCAGTGTGATGAGTCAAGGCCATTATAGTCAGTGGTCATGTCAGACGGAAAAGAGGGAGACCAAGAAGAAAGAAAATTTCAGGCTGTAAGCTCAAGCAAGTTGAGGAAATATAGTTAAAAGAGGATACCTCTGTGAGAATTACCCCTAAGCGTTCAAAAGGATCCTGCACTCCTGATTGAGTAAACAATCTCACTTCTTGGGGAGTGTGGAGCCTGAGAACTAAGCGTAGTGTAGTGGTGGGGGGAATTACGGAGGGAGGAACCTCCCCTGTGGGGGACTGGACTCAACTGGGGGGAGAGAGGATTTACGAGGGGTGGCAGTGTGTGGAGGAGAAGAGGGGAGAGGTTCTTTTGGGGCTATGGTTGGGTGTAGGGGAGATAAGGGAGGTTCTATCTCCAAATTCAGAGATAAAGGAATGGGAGAGGAAGATAAGGTAGGATAATTTTCTTCCTGCCTAAGAGAAGAGTATCCAAGGGTGTATGAATCCTTTTATGATGGATCAGGGGTAGGGTTGTATTGACGACGCCAATGGTGGATAAGGGGAGGGCTAGGGGAATGAGAGGAAGGGATAGAGGTAGGAGCAGTGGTAGTGGAAGGGCCTCCCTTTAGTCGGAGGAGTTTTCTGGGACGGAGAGAAGGAATGTTTTGTGGGGGAGGAAGAAGGGGATGCTCTTCAGAAGGAGAGGAAGCTACTTCAGTGGTTGAGGGAGGAGGAGGGGAAGAAGTAATTACAGGGGACTTCCCTCGTTTTCGCTTTCCTTTTTCCTTCTTTGTTTTAGCCTTCACTGTACTTATTATAGTCCGCTGCATTAGGTCATCTGCAAAAGGGAACAAGATGAACATAGCAGAAAAAAGCAAAAGGATTCATTAGCTATTAAGCGCTAACAGAGTGTTATGTGATAGAAATACTTGAATTAATACACCACCTATTACAATGGGGTCATCAAGAATGAAGGGTGATAGGCCATAGTGGCTTAGTAGATGAGCATTCAAAAGAAGGTCCGAATTATACTGATGGTTTTAGAGAATTCTATGGACCTCAGTAAAAGGGCATTGCAGTCGACAGTCGCGGAACGAAGGCAGGTCAAGAAGGTCTGTCCTCCAAGTCTCCGAATGAGGTAGAGTAGGAAGCCGGACAAGGAAATATAGTTCCCTCCAGCCTTTGTGCCACGAGGGTTTATTGGTAAGGAATTGACAGTCAGGACGACTAGCAAAGTAGAATATCCCTACGTCAGAAGATTTCAATTGAAATAAACTGTGAAATATAAGGGGGGATAAGGAAAGCCCTAGATGCTTAAAGATGATAACTGTCCCTACCAAAATGCGAAAAACATTTGGGGCTAATTGATTTGTAGCTATACTATAAAAATCTAAGAGCTCAAAATAAATGGGGGGTATTGGGAGGCGAAGGCTATTCTCCAATTGACCTAAGAAGAAAAAGTGGTGCGAGGGGGAGGACAGTGAGGTCGATGGTTGGGTAAGGCATTGGCACATTTGATGCTGCTATTTATGTACAATTTCGTAACATCACGAAAGTAATGGTGACTATCTATCCGGGAGGTGGTGGTTTCGAACCACGGAGTCTTGTTAGGGTTTCGAGAAGGGGGAGCCATATGTAGACGAGGACAGGAAGACGGAAGTATCACTTGGGACTGAGGAATGATGACTAAGGAAAGGGGAAGAAACTTCTTGATGTCGAAAGACTTGGGAGGCGAGCCGTCTGTTAATGAGGGTTAATAGAAGGAGAGGATGAATTTGAAATCGGGAAGACAACGAGAGCCACAACGAAAATGTAGGGTATCGGGAGTTTAGGCATTAAAATACTCCATCTCAAGACATAAAGAGGCGGGGCCCAATAGGCAAATGGTTAGACCAAGCCATTTGAGTAGACCGAAAGGGCGGTAATTACGGCCCAATATGCCCAAGAAGAGGTGTTAAACACCTAAACCATCGCCGAACTGGGAGGAAAAAACATTTTAGGAAATCCTTTAAGTCACTAACGTCAGACAAAATAATTAGTTTGACTATTTAGGGGGGGGTGACTAATGATACTACTGTAATAAGAATAAGTATAAAGAAGCGTCAGGCTGACTCCAAGGGTAGTAGCTCGGGAGATAACCGAGTCAAGAAGATAGCAACTCGGAAAGATGAGCCAAGTCGAGAAGATAACAGCTTGGGGAAAAGAGCCAAGCTGAATTAGATGGGCAGTAGCTCGGGGAGATAAGTCGAGTCAAAAGGTATCAGCTCGGGAGGAGGAGCTGAGTCAAGAAGGTAGCAACTCGGGAAGATAAGCCGAGTTAAGAAGATAGCAGCTTAGGTAAAAAGGAGCCAAGCTGAGTCAGATGGACAGTAGCTCGGGAAGTTAGAGGGAAGTCAAAGGAATATTAATGCTGTTAAGGTGGGATCCCATAAAATATGTAAGAGATTATTTGTTATAGTCTTGATATGCACATCATCATCCTTTATAACAAATTGAAGATGCCTCATAGGCCCCACCAAATATTTCCGATAGTGAGCATTCTCTAACGGAATACCAGCATGATCACCTTCGTTCGCGTGACCTTCCACGTGGAGGGTGAGGTTGGTAGTTTGTTACAGGACAGCTTGCCCTAACGTCGGAGAGGGGATAAAAGGAGGAAATGAAGGGAGGAGAGGGGATCTGATCTCATTTTACATACACTTATTGTTCTTTGCTACACTTATTTGCTTCACTACTGCTGCTACTTGTTTTCTCTTCCTCATACAAGCTCTAACTTAAGCATCGGAGGATCTCCGTCAGGTAGGCCGGTGGTGGTCTAACGGGTATTAACTTTCACAGAAAGGAAGCAAAGAGATTCTTACTGCTGCGGTCGGAGAAAATCCGTGACACATCATGGAGAAAACCATAAGGTGGATTATTTGATGATCATAAGGAAAAGTAGGAGTGAGATAAGAAGGAAGTCAATCTTCCCCCTTCTCCAGCAAATCCATCTTTCTAAATCCATTCCAGCGGCAATGCTCATCATTTAGCAGACAAATGCCTCTAGGTCCACATCTGGGATCATCAATGACGAGCATTATATTGGATCATGGAGGAAAAGGGCATCATGGTCTTTCTGCCCATTTGACTACTTTTTCCTTCATTGTCACACATATACGGGAAGAAGCAAAATTTGGCCAAATCCTTTTGCGAAATCATTCGTGGATCCATTCTAACTATAATCCATTAGAGTGATTGACGGTTAGGGGCATCTAGGCCTTCCCTTTCCATGGAATTGGAACCTACCCTCCTGAGTAATCATATAGGCCAAACCATGGGCTTTCTCCAATTAACGTCCTGTCATGTAGTTATAAAGTTTCCATATGTATATGTGTTTTTTACATTATTAATAATCTTTTTAGTGCAGGCCTATTTTATAGATCTTTACTCATTTCACCAGAAAACAAGATAACTTAGCCTAGCTTTAATGAAACCACAATCTTCTCCTTTCAACCACTATAAGATCTATTAGCAAAATTTGGGACTAGAAATTTTTTATTCCTCAAATTGTGATACTCTTCGTATCTTGGTGCTGAAAATCATGTTATATATATACGTATATATATATTGCATGGGTTATATTGTCTAGCATAGAGCTCAATAGAGGGATAAAATTCATAAAGCCAACCTCATATAGATGAAAGTTGATGCATAATAACCATACTTAGACTAATAGTTAACAAGAAAAATGTGAGGACTGCAAAGCCTAATGAGTTATGACAAGGCTGAATGAATGATCCTTGATCTCGTTGTAAATCTCAAGTTGTGGCAATGCTAGGTAATTAAAGAGTGTAACAAAGACTCTCTCATGTGAATCTTTAAGAATCAATATAGGCTTAATGAAAGGTAGATTAATTAAGTTTTCAAAGCAATTTTAGTTTGATCATGTTTTAATAGTGTATTCTAACATTGGAGAGTAAAAAATTTACTTGTGCTCACAATAGACTTTCCTTGAGAAGTAGAAATCGAACATATTGTTAGTGTTGGTACAATTGATCTCTGGTCATTATTAACCAAGCTCAAGTTGGATTTCAATGTTTGAGCAGTATGCTGGTCATTCAAAACTAACTATTAGTTATGAATAGGTCATGAGTGACACCTAATATTACATCATGACCCTTGGTTGATCAGAAAGTCAACGTTGACTTCAGAACAAGTCTGAACCCTTTAACAATTATTTGTACCCTTTTTGTTCAGGACATGGTCTATATTGTTCGTCCCTACTAGAATGATTATGCCACACTTAATCCAAGTTAGTTTTCTTGTTTTTTGGATACAAGTTACTCTATATATATGTCCAAGAAGACTATTTTCTTGACATGCATGCTTTGGGCAAAGATTTCTAAGGAACAATCTTGACATGAGGCCTAGGGTGTACATCTTTTTTACAGGAGTGGTGAATCCTCTGTGGGCTATTCAAACATCTTCGATCACTTTGACTTATACCCAATCAACTCGGAATGACACTTCCTATGGAGATGATTGCGAAGCAGTCAAAGTATAAGTAGCTATGATCAAGATGACTTGAATACCTCAAGTCTAAGAAAGCTTGCACTCGAACTGCAATGAACCTTTATCGACATATAAAACCATATAAAGTTTCTTAGCTGGTCACTCTAATAAACTAGTTACTTTTAACTAACATCCACATATTCACTCTAAACATCCTTATGTTTCCATGTAGTGAGTATCGAATGCTTGGATAAACCAAGGAACATAACATGTGCTAGTCTCACAGAATTAATGATGTTTAATCTTATGAATTCATCGATTAGGGATAACTTCAATGCTTAGATAATTACACATGATGAGATACTCACTAATTATGATTCCATCTTAATTTTTCTCATGCTATGTATCGTATTGTGGACTTCAATAACTGAGTTTAAAATCAAATCAAATACATAGAGAATGTATATTAAAATAGTAAATTTTATTAATAAACTCTAAGGGTATTAGGACATCTCTCTATTACAACATACTCTTACTTGACCTAGAGCTAATCACCTTGGTATATAATACCATAGGCTTTTACATGTCTCTCAAATTTCTCTTGTAGAAGTGACTTAGTCAAGGGATCTGTTAGATTCCTATCAGTGAGAATTTTCTCTATTTGTACATTTTTTCTATCGATAATTTCTTTGATCGATTGATAGCGATGAAGTATATGTTTAGACCATTGATGAGACTGGAGTTTCTTCACCGGCGCAATGGTGTCATTATCGTTGCAGTACACTGGTAATGCTTCAACAACGCTCGGAATGACTCTAAGTTCAAAAATGAACTTCTTGATCCAAATTGCTTCCTTTGCTGCTTCTAAATCCATAATGTACTCTATCTCTGTGGTAGAATCAACGACAATCTCTTGTTTAGAACTTTTCCAACTGATCGCACCTCCAGGTGATTATATATCCAGACTGGGATTTGGAATTATCCTTATTCATTTGGAAGCTGACATCAATATACTCATGTGTCACCATATCATCTCCTCTATATACTAAGAACAAATCCTTAGTTTTTCTTAAGTATTTAAGGATTGCCTTGACGACCATCCAATGGTCTATACCAGGATTTGATTGGTATCTACTCGTAACACTCAAAACATACAATATATTGGGCCTCGTACATTACATAACATAAATGATTGATCCTATAGCTGACGCATATGAGATGTCTCATGTGAATCCTCTTATCTTTAATGTGCTGACATATAGACTTTAAAAGGTGAATCCCATGTCTTATCGGAATGATCTTTCTTGGATTCATCAATGCTAAACTGTTTTAGCACTCTATCTATGTATGCAGACTGCGAAAGACTAAACAACTGATTCGATCTATCTTTATAGATCTTTATCCCCAAGATATAGATTGCTTCTCCCATATCTTTCACGGGGAATATTTTAGATAACCAATCTTTGACTGTTTATAAGATAGGAATATCGTTTCCTATAAGCAATTTGTCATCTACATATAACATTAGGATTACGATCACACTTCCACTAACCCTTTTGTACACATAAAGCTCATCTAGATTTTTTAAGAAATCAAACTGCTTGATTGCCTCATTAAAATGAATGTTCTAACTCCTTGATGCTTGCTCCAATCTATAAATGGATATTTGAAGCTTGCATACTTTATTCTTGTCGACAGACGTGAAATCCTCAGGTTGTATCATATACACTTCCTCAGACAGATTTCCATTTAGGAAAGTTGTTTTCACATTCATCTGTCATATCTTATAATCATATTGAGCTGCTATGATCAAGAGTATCTGAATGAATTTAAACATAGCTACTGGCGAAAAGGTTTCGTCATAGTCAACACCTTGTCTTTGATGATGTCCTTTCGCCACTAATTTAGTTTTATATGTAATAACATTACTATCCATGTCGATTTTCTTCTTGAAAACTCAATTGCACTCTATAGGTGTAATGCCTTGGGGTGGATCCATTAAGTTTCAAACTTGATCTTTATACATGGAATCCATTTCTGACTTGACTATAATTCATTTTTCCCTATCTGAACTTTTCAGATCTTCTTCATAACTAGTAGACACATCTTCTTCTATGAGTCATATATCATTCGATTCACTTACAAGAAATCCATCTCTCTCAGGAATATAACATATCCTACCAGATCTATGAAGAGGATGTGTTTCTAAAGGTTCAACCACTTCTTTATCTCTATGAGTAATAAATTATGGCTTTTAATTAGATATCTCTTAAATGTCTATTGGAGTCTCTTAAATTACACTTAGTTCAACCTCACTCCCACTGTTTTCCTATAGGAGAAACTCCTCTAAGAATACATGCCTTGAAACAAATACCTTTTGTTCCAAGGGATGATAGAATTGATAACCCATTTTTCTTTAGGGTAACCAATAAATAGACACTTATCAAACTTGGCCTCCAGCTTATCTGATACTGCCATCTTCACACAAACAGGACAATTTCATATATTCAAATAAGACAGATGAGGTTTCTTACTATTTCATATTTCATATGGAGTAGTAGAGATTGTCTTAGTCGGGACTTTGTTTAGCAAGTAAATAACGGTCTTGAGTGCATAACTCCAAAAAGACTTAAGAAGATTTGCAAGTTGCATCATCGACCTTACCATATCTAATAAGGTTCGGTTTCGCCTTTCAGTCATACCATTGTATTGTGGCGTGTAAGGTGAAGTCCTTTGAGACAATATGTCATTGCCCTTTAGTTTTTAAATTCATGGCTTAAGTATTCTCTACCTCGAACCAATTAAAGTATTTTAATACTTTTCCCAAGTTGTTCTCTACTTCATTTCTGAATTCTTTGGACTTTTCAAATGTTTTAGATTTGTACCTCAATAGGTACACATACTCATATCGTGAACAATCATCGATAAAAATAATGAAGTAGCTATAACCTCCTCGTGATTGAGTTGATATTGGTCCACATACATTGGTATGTATAAGTCCCAAAACATCAACTACTCGATTACCTTTTCCTTTAAAAGGTAGTTTTGTCATTTTGCTCTTTAAGCATGAAGCACATGTATCTAATGAATCTGATTCAAAAAATTCTAAAATGCCCAACTTGTGTATTTTGGACATGCGTTCCTTACTTATATGACTAAGATGACAATGTCACATATAGGAGGCTAATTGATTATCTAATTTAACATGTTTGTTACTATTTTCGATATTGAATATTTTATTGGACAAATCTAACGAGTAGATTCTATTATTTAAAATTCCAGTTGTATCAAAAACACCATTCAACGTTATATAACAACCATTGCTATTAAAAATTAAATAGAAACCTTTTCTATTCAAACATGAAATAGAAACAATATTCTTTATCAATACAGGAACATAATAACAATCATCCAATTCTATAACTAGTCCATTAGGAAGTTGCAAAAATTTGTCCCTATGGATATAGTAGCAACTTTTGCTCTGTTGTCAACTCTTAAGTCTGCTTCTCCCATAGTTAGTCGCCTCCTATTCTTCAACCCTTGTATGAGACACACCTAGTATTCAATACCCAAGTGTTAGAAGACACAATATGACATTCAAGGGCTTCAGATAATGCTTGCAGTTTCTCTTCTAATTTCCCTCCTTGCTACAATGATGGCAAGTACCCTTGGAAGCGGGTTCTTCCATCTTTGCCTTCTTCTCTTTGGCTCTAGTATTTGACTTCCTTTTAGAACCTTTCTTCGATGAGTCAATCAATATCACAATCTTCTGTTCCTACTTAACAGAAGACTACTATTTTAGGTATGTTGATTAATTCGGGTATTGTGGACTCAATTTTATTCATTTGATAGTTCATCAGAAATTGGTTAAACTATGCAGAATTAAGTCAATACTCAATTGATGGTCCATTATAAACCCTAATGATGCCAATCGCTCAATATAGTCATTCATCTTTAGTGCATACTGCATCGCAGATGAACCCTCCTGCATCTTTAATCGAAAAAGAAGATTAGTGATCTCAAACCTTTCAGGTCTAGCTTGCTCATCGAATAACTCACGAAGATGAAAGACAATTGTATAAACATCTATATGCTCATGTTGATTTTGCAACTCAGGAGACATTGAAGCTAACATAATGCAGTTTGCTATCTCAGAGTTAGTAACATATTTTTGGTAGGTTAACTTTTGATTACTAGTAGCATTGTCTGCAGGAGATTGGGGAAGATTATCTTCAAGGATATAAGCTAGCTTGTCAGCCTTAAGAACAATTCTTAAGTTGCGAAGCCAGTTCAAGAAGTTTGACCTAGTCAGTTTGTTGCTTTCTAAAATTAACCCTAAGTTAATGGAGGTCGACATTTTATCCTAACTAGATTAACCTAGACATACAAAAAAGAGTGTATGATAGAGATGATTTTATTTATAATAAAAATAATTTACAAAACAAAATAAATTCTCATTATTTTATCAAATTTTAAGAGCCCTCACTTTGAATTCGAGAGATGGTAGGTTTTCTTTTAGTGGGTTGATATCCATTATAACTAAGAACAAGCTTGGAGAGAGTCCAACAAGTCATTCTTAGTTATAACGGTATGTATCAACAGTACCAATTATATATTATATATATAACTATTATATTATGCTATCAACTAATTGAATCTTTACATAAAACATCAGGTTGTGAACTCATTAACACATACATCCAATCATATTACCTAATTGCATCTCTATCCACATTAACGTGGGAGAGAGTCTAACAAATCAATACTTCAAGTTAGGTCGACGCATTAATCATGAGATCGTATCGAACATATTCAATTCTAACCAAGCTTGAAGAGAGTCTAACAATCCAAATTAGAAATTGAACTGTAGTTCTTAATGATCGTATCTTAATAATTTGAATATATTTAATTTCATATCAGGCTTGGAGAGAGTCCAACAACTCAAATATGATATTGAATTCTGGGTCATATCATATTAATGGAAAGTATTATCCCTAATATTTGCACAGAGGAATTTTTATTAACTAGTTCTCATCATTCTAATCAAAATGTATGGTTATTCTACATGTATAATAATGTGTATCTCATGCAAAATTAATTATACATGCAATCTAATAACCATAAATCTAGATCCATGTCAAACATGTTTATTAATCTAGGTTAATACATGCATATTCAACAATACACATGTATTTTAATCTTAACTTAACGATTTATGTCAAAAGGACAAGGGTGACTCTGATACCACCTGTTGCACCTCGTGGTCTCTTTGAGCTCTGTCACATAGTGCTCAGATGCCACTTGGTGGAATCTCCGTGATGGAAACACAGCGGAAAATAATTTTTTTGCATTATTCTAAAGATTCACTTGCCAAGAACACTTGTCTTTGACCATAGATCGTTACATAAAGTAAATAGGGTTAGAAGAAGAGGAATCATACCTTCATGATCGTTTACAAATTTATAGGAACCTTTAACAAAACTGACAAGCTTTACCTCTGTCAGTATCTACGTCGGATCTTCGCGAGACAACCTCTCAAAGGCCACAAGCCTTCCTCTTTGTTCGTCGCAAGTTGAAATTTGGAGAAAAATAGAAGAAAAGGAGAAGATGACACAAAAACCCTCAGTCACACAGAGGAAAAATAATATCTAGGGTTTCATAAAAAAGCCTCAGTTACACAGAGGAAAAACAATATCTAGGCGTCAAAATGCGACACGGTTGGACCATGCCATGCAACACGACTGTGTCACATGCGGCTACGCCAAGTATGCCCATCCCACGGTTGTGCTCGCCTAACACGCCAAAGCCATGCCTTTTGGCACGACTGTGCCTCTTAACACGACCTGACCATGTTTCTCTCTGGATGTGTCTAACACGACCAGAAATACGGCAGTGCTGTGCTCCACGGGCAAGCCATGGAGCACGTTATTTCAAGCGTTTTTCTTAGCGGAGCACAACACAACCATGCCAACCATTGACACCTCTTTCACTCCCATTTCGTATCTTTCTAAGTCCGATCCAACTACTCTATGAGAATCTTATTCTCTAACTTATTTTATATCACTTGAGGCATTGTTATGCGTATGACCTAATAGTTTCTCGGCTATGTTGGCTATTCATAACTAACCATTAGTTATGAATAGATCATGAGTGACACATAGGAGTATATTATGACCTCTAATTGATTGGAAAGTCGACGTTGACTCTAGAATGAACCCTTCAACATCTACAGTTATTTGTGTTTTTTGTTCTTTTCACTCATTCTATATCCACTTGGTTCAAGATATGGTCTATAGTGCTCGTCTCCACTAGGTTGACTACGTCACATCTAGCCCAAGTTAGTTTTCTTGTCCTGTGGATTCTAGTTACTCCATATATGTGTCCAAGAAGATTATCTTCTTGACATGCATGGTTTGACCAAAGACTTCTGTGTAACAATCCTGACAAGAAGCCTTGGGTATACATCTCCTTTACAAGAGTAGTGAATCCTATGTGGACTATTCAAACATCTTTGACCACTTTGACTTATACCCAATCAATCTGGAATGACACCTCTTATGAAGATAGTTGTGAAGCAGTCAAAGTATAAGTCGCCATGACTAAAATGACTTGAATACCTCAAGGCTAAGGAAGTTTTCACTCGAGCAACAATGAAGCTTTATCGACATATAAAACCATATGAAGTTTCATAATATGTCACTCCAATGAACTAGTTACCCTTAACTAACATCCACATTTCACTTTAAATATTCATATGTTTTCATTCAATGAGTATCGAATGCTTGGATAAACTAAAAAACATAACATGTGCTAGTCTCACATAATTGATGATGTCCAATCTTATCAATTCATCGAATAGAGATAGTTTCAATACTTATATAATTATACATGATGAGATACTTACTAATTATGATTAAATCATAATTTCTCTCATACTATGTATCTTATTGTGGACTTTATAAATGAGTTTAAGATTCAATCAAATACATAGAGAATGTACACTTAAATATTGAATTTTATTAATAAACTCTAAGGCAATTATCTTACGACATCTTTATATTACAACAAATGTTTGAACGAGACGACAAGTGAAAGGAGAAATTATTAGAAAGAGAGATTGTTAGTTCAATCGATCTCGAGTTAAGGATTGACCAAGTTTGATTTGGGTGTCGATGATTGAGTAAAAAGTTCAAGGGGATTACAGTTGGTTGAATATTTGACATGAGATTAGTGAAACTAAAGTGGTAGGGAGGATGGAGGAGAGGTTAAAACCAAGTGGATCACAGAGGATTATACATTTGACATGAGAGATGAAGACCAAATGAGTCATGGAGGATCAGACGCTTGCATGTGAAGGTTGAAGTCCAAGTGGATCATGAAGAATTAAACACTTGACATGTGTGGTGAAGTCTTGATAGGTTATGGAAGATTGGATGTTAGGCACGAAAATAAAAGTCCTAATAGATTATGGAGGACCGAATGTTAGGTATGTGGATGGAAGCTCTAATAGGTAATGGAGGACTAGATGTCCATTATGTGGATGTAAGTCTTAATAGATTATGAAGGATCGGATGTCAAACACGAGAAATGAAGTCCTGACAAGTGGTAGGTCGAGGTTAATTGGATACTAGGTAGGTGCAGTCCTGGTAGATTAAGGTTAACCAAATGCTAGGTGGAAAAAATCTTCGTGAAACTGAGATAAAGATAGCAGTCGATTGTTATAGATTTGCTAATCAATTGATAAGCCCGAAATCAAGTTGAGTGATTAAACCGGTCAGGTAACAATTGACTAATAGGGAAGTTCAATCGATTGCTCGAGAAGTCGTGGTGTTTAGAGTGCTAGAAGCAGTCAGACATTTGGATAACAGTCGACTGATAGGAAAGTGCAATTGATTGCTCAAGCAGTGGGGATTATTGATGTAAGCAATCAATTATTGTGTAGTAGCAGTCGATTATTGTCTCATTCGAGTGAAGGATTCTATTGATGATGTTGCAGAGCGGACAAAAAATTTTAAATTCGACTGTAGCACTCGACTATTGATGTATCAATTGATTGATGGTGTTGACAATCGAATGTTGCTGAGCTAGATGGAGTTATTGGACTGATAGGTCAAAGCAACATTCAAATTTTTAGTGTGGCAATTGACTGATGGAAGCATGCAGTCGATTGTTAGGTGGATTTCAACTCCAACTTGAAGCCTATAAAGGAGTGTCTCAATTTTCAAAGCTGGCTCTTATAGACTTTGAAGGGAAAGTATAGTTGCATTCTAAATCTTCGGGAAGCAATCCAAAGCAACCAAACAACGAGCAGAGCAAAGATTGCTTGTGTAAATTATTGTTTACATTGCATTTTGTTTTTCTTTTTCTCTTTATATTTGCTTATGTGCTTGTAAGACCAGGTGTTGATTTCTCTACTTTTGGAGGGTGTCTGACAAGGAGAGAATATAATGGTGATACCGCTAGAACTGTGGGCCATAAAATAAAAACGGGATGTTTTAAGCCCTGTAAAAATGAGGTCTAGTGTTTTCTTTTGTTTTTATTTTTATATTTCTGTTGAGTGCTAATCCTTTATAGACTAGCACAACGAATGAAAATCACGAATCGCTATTTACCATTCCTTTAGTGATATCGCCAGTCGTAACACTTAGACCGTGGAGCATCAACTTAACTTGCAGCTGACCTAAATTTGGAAGTGCCTCCAAGATAGGTCTAGGATTTGATTGTAAAACTAAAGATTATATAAATGCAAAATATTTAGGTGCTAATGAAACATAAAATAAATACCAACAAAATAAATGTGCAGTAGAATGCCAGTGTGACATAAGATAAATAACAAGAAAATGGATGTGCAATAGAAAACTTTGAAGTATCTTTGCAAAAAATAAAGAGAGGGTCTAAATCACATCTAGGATGAGATATGTAATCAGAGGGTTGTATAGTGTCGAGGAAAAGAATTATTGGAGCATGTGCCTTTAGCTATAAACCTATAGAGTCCAGTTGTCTAGGGTGTATGATATAGTGGTAGGTATAAGAATGGTTAATAAATAAGAACAAGAAGCAATTTCTGCATAAAGATCAATTTTTTCTTCAAATTTTTTTTAAAAAAATTTCTTTCATGCTTTAATTTTTTTTCTATCTTTGTAAAAGAATTGTTCTGCACTAGGTTTCTTCACCTCTTTAAGGAAAATTGTTTGAGTAGGATTTTCGAGGAGCGAGTAGGTTATGACACTACAAGAAAAATGATATTTAGTGATGGTTTTTTTTCATCACTATTAGATTTTAGCGACGAATAAATATCGTCACTATAAGATTGTTGTTAAAAGGATTTAATGACGAATCAATGATATTTCATCGTTAAAATTAAAGACAAAAAAAGATGTTGCCAAACTATAAATAATCGCCACTAAATTAATGTATGTTTGCGACGATTAAAGTAAATTTGTCGGTAATGTTAGCGATGCTTAATAGACTTTCGTCACTAACATTAGTGCCATTATTATCTATTTCATCATTATATGTTCGCAGCGACATTATAGTTTTGTCGCTAAATAATAGTTCCACGACGAAATAAAAATTTCGTCGCTAAAAATTAGATTTCTTGAAAGGTTTTACAAAAAGATCCACGGGTAAGCCGTGGAAATTCTTAAAATTGCACGACCTAATATTAGCGACGATTAAATATATTCATCGCTAAAGATACTTTATCGACGAAATAAAATTATTTCATCTCTAAAACCTAGATTTCCAAAAGATTTTATAGAGAGATCCACGGGCAAGCTGTGGAAATTTCTGAAATTCCATGGCCTAGGAGTGCTTTATATTAGCGATGATTAAATAAATTCGTTGTTAAAGCATACTTTAGTGACGAAATTAAATAATTTCGTTGCAAACAATGGATTACACACAACCCGTGTATCGAAACTTAGCGACGAATATAAATAATTTCGTCGCTAATAATCGATATCTACTTTCGCAAAATTTCATTTGTTTATATTCCATTTCCTGTAATACAAATTTATATACACTTCCATCACAATATTTTTCATCAACTAACTTAGCGACATAAATTTCAAACATTTAACAATAACTAATCACTTAACATAATAAAAAATACAACATCCAAAACATGACTTTAAGTTCAAAACATAGAATTTCACAATACTAATTTGATAACTCTTGCATACAAGTAAATGGATCAACGACTCATCGATCAAGTTCAAATTCTAAGGTGGAGGAGGAGGTGAAGCTGGAGAGGACTCATAGATCAAGGATTATAATGCTCTAGGTGCAAGCTGATTCAGAATTTGTTCAAATATATCTTGTCTTGATCTCATTAATACCAACTCATCTTGGGTGCTTGCTAATTGAACTCGAGTATTTGCTAACTCCTCTTATGTCCCTTCTCATCGTTGCTCAGTGGACTCAAGCTTTTCACACAATGCTGCGTTAGTTAATCTAGCGGAGGAGGTGACATCCGAAGAAGTGAATCTAATTGGTTTTGACCCACTTCCAAGTCCTCTAATGTATCCAGAACGAACACCGAGAATCTGATCACAAATTTTATCTGCAATTTGGACTGTATCGATGTCATCTCCTGTATTTTCTTGTGTTTGAATGTACTCATCCCGCAGTGTTACCCTGTCATCCTAAGAATAATAAACATGTTAAAAATATTTTTAAAAAGAATTATACAAATTTAAAAATAAAATCCACTAAATCATACTATAGCATACGTAGACAGTCTCGACCCTCTCCCAAATTCATCCTTTTGATGAGCTATAATGAGTTTTATTAAAGACAGTAATCCGATATTTTCTTTGTGACTGATCGATCTGAAAAACATTATAATGTGTTAATATTTTAATCAAAAAACAATATACGATTTTCCATATGATTGTCATTGACTCGCAATTAGTGTGCTACATATATCTTTTGAGAAAAATTTATGTACAGCCACTAGAAGTATTCTTTGCAACAATACATGACAATCATGAGATTTTAGTCCATATGATTTTCCTTCAATTGCATTCACATTTCTAGATATATTAGCAATATATCCATCTGGAAACTTCACAGATTTTAAAAATTGACAAAATTTATGTCTTTTCTTCCAATGTTAACGTGTAACTTATACAATCCTGAATTTGTCTCATACTTTCTATAAATGAAATTCACTCCTAATCCCCATGTCTTGTGAAAGTAATCTTGCTTTAAAGTATCTTTGACTTTCTATCTATATTTAATAATATGCCAACCTCACAGATGTTCTTTTCAATATGCATCACATCTAAATTGTGTCTAAACTTTAAATCTGACTAATAATCTAACTCAAAAAATATAGGCTTCTTTACCCAATTTGTATCATCCATAAATTGCTGCCATTTTTTACTTAATGAATGATGCTTACTGAATATCACTTGGGGTAACGCATCTAACTGTGATAAAATCTCATAACCATTAAATCTTTGTGGTGGTTCTTCTTTTTCAACCTTTTCATTGAAATCTTTATTTTTACGCTATGAGTGTTGAACATTCAAGAATCGACGGTGACATGTGTAACATATTTTACTCCTTAATCCTTGAGATTTAGTTTCATGCAGATATACTGGACATGCTTTATAATCCTTTGTGCTCCATCTAGATAATGTTCCATATGCTGAAAAGTCATGAATGATCCACATCACAGCAGCATACAATTAAAATACTTGTTCAATCGATGCATCATATGCTTCCACCCCGTTATCCCATAGCTCTTTCAATTTGTTGATCAAAGCTCGTAAGTATACATTTATCTCTTTATCAGGTGATTTAGGCTCAGAGATTAAAAGAGACATAATCAAGTTTGATGGCTTCATCATTTTCCATGGCGGCAAATTATAATTCACAAGTATAATAGGTCACATACTATAAACATTTGACATATTTCTAAATGGATTAAAACCGTCAGTAGCCAATCCTAAGCGAATATTTTGTGGATCACCTGTAAATATTCCATGTGAAATGTCAAATTCTTTCCATGATTCATTATTTGCTGGGTGTCTTAATACACCATTTGTTTTAACCCGCTTTTCTTCATGTCATCTTATATCTTTTGTTGTATGTTTCGAAATAAACAATCGCTTAAGTCTCAATTTCAAAGGAAAATATCGAAAAATTTTCTGAGCATTCTTTTTCTAATTCGTCCAGTCATACTTGTATCTGGGCTCTTTGCACAACATGTTTCCTTATTCTCGTTCTCACTCCAAAATAATATACAATCATTCTTACATACATGTATCTTATCATATATCAATCTTAATTCTTTTAATAACTTTTTTGCTTCATAATGAGAGTTTGAAATTGCATTCGCTTTAAGAAATGTCTCTTGCAATAACTGAAGTAACATATCAAAAGATTTATTGCTCCAATCATTTAATACCTTCACATGCATTAGCTTAACTAAAAAACTGAATATAGAAAAATTAGTACAATTGTGATACAACTCTTTTTGTGCTTCTTCAAACATTAAAGTATAACTTCGTCTAATATCATTTGCATTCATGTTTTTATTAATGTCATCTGATTGAGATCCAATGGTGTTGAAACTTTCAGCATTTCGTAAATCAGTAAACATGTCTTCAAAATCATCTTTTTCAATATCACAATCATGTTTGTCTTCATTAACAATATGTATATTAATGGATGATGTAACAGGTTCTCCATGAAAATTTCAGACTTTGTATAATTTGTCAAATCCCCACTTATAAAGATGTCCTCGAACATAATCCAAATCATATTTAAACAAATTGCTACGCCGTCGACATGGACAATGAATTTTGGATAAATTCAGACTGATCATATAATTCTCTATTACATTTAAAAATTGGTTTAATCATTTATATATTCTGGACTAATCCGATTCTGAATCATTATCCAATTTTTATCCATATTTATAAAACTTAGTTAAACATACAAAAATTATCAGATTATTTAATGGTGCAATCAGAGAACTTTAATTATCATATAAAAATTGTCATATTATTCTCATTTAAGCATCAAAATATCCCACCTATAAATATGATATAGGTGGATATTGAATTTCAACCGGAGAATTTTGAATTTGAATAACTAGATACTAAATAAAAAAAGAAACATTAATTGCAAAGTCGAAGCCGGAACAATTGTCTAGCAGTGTTTGACCTAGGTGATTAATTGCAAAAGAACTTTAGTTCATTCAAGTGATTAATTGCAGTCAAACAAGATTGGACCCAGTGTCCAACAAGAAAGTTTTGCACTATTACAGATTTGGTGAGTCTGACATATCAAAAGGACCAAGTTAGTCGAATGAATTTGACGTGTTAGATGACTAATAGATCAACAAAATTGAATGAATTAGACAGGACATATGACTTTGTGAATCAAATAGGTCAAATGGTTACAACTTAGAATATCTATCAAACATATAGACAAATCGAGTAGGTCAGATACAATGGGTGAAGTTAAAAGATTAGATGTTCTTGCAGACCAAATGGTACATGCACAAAATAAATCTAACAAGTCACAAGGAATAGTCGTGTGCCAATTTATGGGATAGCGAAGCAAGACAAATTAACCAGATTGAATTCAGGCAAGCAAGCTAGATCATTTTAATGAATTGGACGACAAACTTTCTATACAAACCAAATAGATGAATTAGATATAAAATGAATTATTGAATCTATGTACAGAGCATTACTTAAGAGATAAACTTTAAGATAACAAATTTCCTAAGATATAGAGTAATCCTATCTTGGTATCCAAAATCGTACAAGAATAATTGTACAACAGAGTTTGTTATTCACAGATAATTTTGCATTGAGAGCAATTTAGGTTGAAGCATGAATAACTCTTTTATCGTAAGCATAAAAATAAAACTAAAATTATCATGAAATAAATTATAATTCCTACTTAACCTATGATCAGAGAGATACTGGAAAAAAATTTGTACTTAAATTGGGAAAAATATGTTCGGAAGAACAAACTGAGGAGGTGGAGTAGGAGCAGCCGGAGGCAGAGAGATGGCCAAGGCCGAAGCTGAAATCGGAGGAGGCGGAGCTGGAGAGATTGCAGGGTCGAGGCGAAGGCGAAGAGGAGAAGAGGCCACGGACAAATCGCTGGAGGGGAGGCGGACCCGGAGCCAGAGAGGAGAAGGGGCGAGGCGATAAATTTCCGAGCCGAGCCGGGCCGAGAGACGACGACTGCCAACGCCGAGCCGAGCCGGGCGAGAAGAGGAGAAAGGGGTCGACGCAGAGAAATCGACTAGCGAAGGGGGCTGGGCATCGAGGGTTTTTTTAACGTATTTTAGCGACGAAATAACTTATGTTGTTGCTAAAATAAAATATTAGCAACGAAAATATATCTTTCGTCGTTAATATTTATTCTCCTAGCGACGAATAAGATATATTCGTCGCTACTATTTAGCTACAAAACAAAATGGGTTCGTCGCTAATACTTATTTAGCTATTAATAATCTTTTTATAAAAACATTAGCGACGAATAAAGATAAACGTCGCAAAGTATCATAATCTTAGTGACGAATTATTTTAATTCATCGCTAATAATTTGTCGTTAATATTTTATTTTTTGCGACGAATCTAAAATATGTTATCGCTAACTGTATATGTTTTTAATGATTAATATTTTTAATATGATTATTTATGACGATATGATATTTCATCGCTATTAATATAGATTAGCGACGAATTAATAACTCATCATTAAATAATCGTCGTTATTTTATTGATTTCTTATAGTGTGAAATAGGATAAGGGTTTCTGAACCACAATAAATGCTTTGTTTGCACTTATATTGTTTTATTCTGTTGTGAATTTTATTTAGAGTAGTCAAATTTTTGTATTCTTTGGTTTTTGGCTATTCACCCCATAGGCATGCAACTAGAAAGTATGAGAGTACTCCTTAGCATTGTTGTTAGAAGTTCAATAGGCACCCATTTGAGGTTTAATCTTTATAGAGAGAAAAAAATGTAATCAAGTTTTGTTCTTTCATAAGGAAACATGTTATTCAAGAGTAGTTGTCCAGAGAAAACTTAAATGCAAGAGTTGATTCAAACCTTATGGGCCCTCCTACTTCATCTTTTCCACCCTTCAATCCCGAATTAAAACAAAAGTGTCATTGAATGTTATGGAACAATTCAAGAATTTATTGAGGTTACTGATGGACAATAAAAGCAATGGAAATGCATGCATATAAAATATAAAGGATAAAGGCAATAAATGAGAGAGAAACATCAATATCAAGGATAAAGATAACAAGTGAAAGAGAAACATTTTTGATACTCTTAACCCATTAGTGATACTCATTGGCCATTATGCCATTGATAGATATGCCGGTGGCTAAGAGCAGAGAAAGAAGAGATGGTTCTAGGAATCTGTTTATATCTAGAGTTTGAGGGAACCATCTATATATATATATGAAATAAGAAGATAATAGATGTACCTCTTTTGGGCTATTTGGGATTCCTTGACTGAGATGAGGCATTAAATAGCTTAGAATTGAAAGAAGTGTAAGTACTTCTTAGGAAGAACTACAGTAGTGGAACCAAGCTGGTTGTAGGTATGGGTTTATGGACCTCCTGAGACGTAGCATTTTTCGGGTCTATATGAATTGTATAAAGTATGGCTAGATGGGTACTGTAGAGAGACTAGCTAGCATTCTTGAGATTGCCAAATTTATCATTTGGGGTCACTTAGGCTTGCATTGTCCACTAGATTGTTAGCCACGGTCCGTTGATAGTCTCTTTCACTGCCATGTGATCTACTAGCCAGAAACTAGACCATTATAGCGGATTGATCCACTGTTAAATCAGAAAGTGATGGGACTGAGTTAGAAGTTTGCAAGACCTGCATGTACACATGTGTGGAGTAAAAGTGCCTAAAATTTGACTCTTCATTGTCTTAAACTCAGGATTAGCAAAGTGAAGGAACATGATGTTCAAGAGCTTATCAATGCGATCGCATGACCCTACAATATGATTTTTTTTAGGAAATGTCTCTAAAAATAACTGCAAAAGGTTAGAATTAGCCAATATGAGTTCTCTCTTCCAATTATAGAACCAGACACCATGTTGATCAGGGATATCACCTGATATAGATCTTTAGCTTATGTGCAAGCCTTGTGATTAGAGAAGAAATAATAGAAGATGCTCATTAGGTTGGTATCAGTGTTGCCAAAGGAGAGCACATGACCAAGCATCAATCCAACAAAGGAGAGCACATGACCAAGCATCAATCCATTCTCTTAGGGCTGGGACTTAAAAATCTTGATAACTTGGAAGATGAGCGGTGAGGTGCTCTAGCTAACCTTGACCACTGAAATTAAAACCATTACAACTCATAAAGTATAACTCTTCAAATTTGATTATTTGTGGTGGTGATCATGGAACTAGAAAGGATCAAGAGACTAGTGGTAGGAGACATCAAATAGATAGTGAGGAATCCAATAGTTTGAATTGAATGGAGCTCCCAACTACCGACAACCATCCTAAGCACACAAGAGATAGGTATTCTACCACTTAGAGGGCAACAAGCAGAAACCACCTCATGAATTACTGGTGGGATTCACATTGCCTTGCATATTACTGGCAAAAATTAGCTTAAGTGCTAGAGGAAACCATTGTTTGAGAAATCGAAGGAAGAACACACTCTTTGGCTACTCAGTGGTGTTGCTCATAGTTAAAGAGAGTTCTTACAATGCTATAAAGGAGGTGACAATCAGAATAGGGAGTCACTAGGGAGGAGGAAAGGAGAGATCCGTGGGTTGCTTCTGTATTCACCACATGCAGTGGGATCACATGGTCTTAATTGCAAGCTTGGAGGCATCACGGTGGGTAGACATTTGCAATCAGGTGGATACAACAAATGCCCATTATTGTGGGTGAGCATGACAACCAATGATGTGGGCATTGCTTGAAGACTGCCATGTTAAAGCTATCATGACATTAATAAGGCAATGCGATGATAGGGCAGACCAGGTCGACTTGTCTTTGTTGAACATTGATGTGGTGGAGGTCTTGTATATGAAAGGAGAAGAGGCAACAAGGCCAATAAGAGAAAGACAATAGCTAGAAGATGATAGTTGCTAATCAACCGACTATCCACAACCACAATATCAAGTTTCATGGCTCTAATTCCATATTGAACTTATTGAGGAAGCATGATTACTATTAGTTATCTTATGTAGTCTATTCATCAATATAAAATTATAACTAGGTTCCTAATATAACGTAGTATTAACATTTTGGTCCTTAGGTCCATAACACCTTATAAGTTGGATAGATAAATTTGGTGACATATGTACACGTCATATATGTCCATGTTTGTTATAGTCAAATTTTCTCATATGTATAAATTGTATTTGGGTGGATTATTTATTTAATCAAAAGGTTTACAATACATTAAATATAAAAACAAAATCAATCAAATAAAAAAATCAAGTGATCATAGAAATGTAACTCGAAGGCAAGCCGAAGCTGTCTTAAGGCAAAGTCTTTATCTTTGTACGAGTTTGATTTAGCCCTTTAGCACTCAAAGGATTCAACTGGTAATAACCCTATTGTTGGCATGATAATGCTTTGAGGTGTCATAGAACCTTTCAATATTGAACATTTTAGGTATATAATTAAAAATATCAAAAGAGGAAGAATATGAATAAGACACTAGAGCTAAAGAGGAAGAGTAATTCATGATCTCATGAACCTTGCAGTGCTTTTTCCTCTGTAGAGAGTAGATGCCTCTTTAAGACACTTATTTGATAAGTCATGTCTCTTTCTTTTAAGAGATGTACCCATTAAATAATAAAATGATTAAAATTAAATAATTAATAGAATAAAACTAAATTGATTCTTAAATTGGGATATCTAAATAAAAAAACACTAGCAGTCTGCTACAAAACTCAAAATTCAAATTCTAATTGTTATTCATATATAAAATGTTGCTCAACATTTATATTATATGAGGTTAATGAGGTGTTTGGCTAGCAACCTTAATCATTTAGTAGTATAGGAATCTACAATATTATGCATTAATGGTTATATAGGAATATAAGTGATACTGCTATACCATGATTTAAGAGTTGGAGAAAGGAGCTATGAGCGGTAAGGTAAAGTATAAAGGAGGGAATATAGTATAGGATATACAATCTGGTCCAGGTAGACCTGACTCAGAGAAATAGACCGAGTTGATGAGGTTGCAACCCAGGGTAGGATGGATAAGTCTAATCGGCGGAAAGTAACTCGGGGAAATGAGTCAGGAATGACTCGGGAATCGGCTTGGAAAATTAAGGAGGGTGTAAGTGTGTGGGCTTGATGGTCGGCACAGGGCCAAATGGCAATCTGAGTGCGGGCAGCAGAATAACGGTATAACACCCCTTAGGCGAAGTCGAGGCTAGAGTTGAACTCTATCTCGTTAAGATGAATTTGCCTCGTACATGGTGCTCACGGAATATGACAATTATCTCCCAAGATACCACGACTTTATCTTGCGATAGCAGCACTGCAAATCACAAGACCTCCGAACCGAAGAAGCTTTTCGAATTCTCCAGAATGCAAGTATGCAATGCAATGTTTGCTTTTCCTTGAATTGGAATGAATTGTATGAAACAAATGAAATGAGGGATCTTATTTATACTTGTGAAGGAATAGAGGAACCTCTTGGTTTAATCAAATCTCATCCATTCAATTTAAATGAATGATCTAGATTTCATTCCTTGCCAAGAGATACAATGTCTCTTCATTTGGATGTATCTAAGCCTTTTATTTTGAATTTAATGACCAAGATTAAGTCATCCAAAAAGGTACTTATGCCCCTTCATTTGAATGAACCGGATTTATCCATCTTAATCCGACGATCTAGATTAAGCCATATTAATTTCTCATTCATCTAATTGAGAAAATTAATTATTTGATCAATCAATTTTTCAACAATCCCCCACATGATTGAAAATTTAATGTATGCATGTATGTTGACACCAAAGGAGAGTTCAATCGAAAGATTATTGCATCAGGAGAGGTAGCTTGTGGCTTTGAACCTTCCGTAGTAAAATACCATCGGATTTTACTAAGTTGCTTAGTGAACGCGATGTCTTGAACTACTCAGCCATTTGTGTAAACCAAGACAATGGTATATACGCAATAATATTTCTCACATCTTTTATGGTTCTCAAGGTTTTATCCATTTTGGTCATGGACAACATCTTAGATTCATAAGTGTTTCATTGAAATGGTCCGTCTTCACACTTATATAGGTGATCTCCTATCAAGAGTATCCTACCATACTCTACTTTTACAAGTATAGGAGTCATTAAAAGTTTATAACTTAACCTCACTATATGTGATAGGAAGCACTTTTTCATCCTAGGAATGAGAGGGAAACTAGTCCAAGTGCTCATACGAACTTTCATAATTTTGTTCCATTGAACCAAGATCTTGGAATCTCCAGTCAACAAGGTTGGGTTACCACTATGAATGTTCTTATTTGTAGATTTTTAATCTTACTCTTCTTGATGTGCAGTATATTTGTTCTCTGCTTAAACCTTTTGTTAATGGATCTGCCAAGTTATCTTTTGATTTGACATAATCAATAGAGATAACTCCAATTGAGATCAACTGCCTAATGGTGTTATGTCGTCGACGAATATGTCATGTCTTACCATTGTACATGCTATTTTATGCCCTTTCAATTGCCGATTGATTATCACAATATATCATTATGACAGACACTGGCTTTGCCTAGCACGGGATATCTTCTAAGAGGTTACGAAGCCACTTGACCTCTTCTGCGGCTTTATCCAAAGCTATGAACTCCGATTCCATAGTTGATCGAGCTATACATGTTTGTTTCATAGATTTCCATGACACTGCTCCTCTACCAATGGTAAATACATATCCACTAGTGGATTTAGAGTCTTTTGTGTCAGATATCCAATTGCATCACAATAGCCTTCTAGTACAGTTGGATATCTAGCATAATGCAATCCATACTCTAAGGTGTATCTTAAATATTTACGAACCTTTATTAATGCCTTCCAGTGGCTATCATTTGGATTACTTGCAAATCTACTTAATTTGTTGACTGCATAAGCAATATCAGGACGTGTGTAGTTAGCGATATACATCAAACTGTCAATTATCCTCGAATATTCCAGTTGTGATACGGGTTCACCATGGTTCTTAGCCAAACATAAGCTTAAGCGGTGTTTTTATAGGAGCAAGATCATATGCATTAAATTTTCTTAGCACTGTCTCAATATAATGAGACTGCGAAAGGACAATTCCTTCAGATGTCTTAGTGATCTTAATCCCAAGCATAATATCTGCTATATCCATATCTTTCATGTCAAAGGTTTTGATCAACATTCTTTTAGTAGTCATGATTACTCCCCATGATGAACATATCATCTACGTATAGACAGATGATGACAAATGAGTCAGGTGTGCCTTTGATATATATGCACTTATCACACTCATTAATTTTAAATCCATTTGCCATCATAATTTTGTCAAATTTCTCGTGCCATTGTTTTGGTGCTTGTTTTAGTCTATAAAGTGACTTTACAAGTCTGCACACCTTATTTTCTTGTCCTGGAGCTACAAACCATTTAGGTTGCTCCATATATATTTCTTCTTCTAATTCACCATTTAGAAAGGTTGTTTTCACATCCATTTGATGTATCTCAAAGTTATGTATTGTAGCAATAACAATGAGTATTCGAATTGATGTGATCCTTGTTACCGGTGAATATG
Organism: Wurfbainia villosa; assembly: GCA_025175895.1. Lineage (NCBI taxonomy): Eukaryota > Viridiplantae > Streptophyta > Magnoliopsida > Zingiberales > Zingiberaceae > Wurfbainia > Wurfbainia villosa. The sequence continues at coordinate 6,314,318 of CM045992.1, forward strand.
TATCGAAGAAGTCAAGGCCTACCTTTTGTTTGAATCCTTTGGCTACTAGCCTTGCCTTATACTTGTCAATAGATCCATCAGCCTTATATTTCCTCTTTAGGATCCATTTACATCCTAAAGGCTTGATTCCAGATGGAATATCCACCAATTCTCAAATATGATTTTGCATGGTGGAATTTATTTCACTATTGAGGGATTCTTTCCAAAAAGGAGCCTCAGGACTTGATAAGGCTTCGCTTATTGTCCTTGGTTCATTTTCCAACATATAAGTCATAAAATCAGGACCAAATAATTTTGTTATTTTAGTCCTCTTACTACGTCTTGGTTCTTCATTATTTCCAAGATTATCCAAATTTGTAGTTTCGTAAGTTCTTTTATTTGAACTTTCTTCGTTCCTTTCTTTGCAAGGAAAGATACCTTCAAAAAATACAGCATTCCTTGATTCTATAGTTGTTCCAATATGTATATCAGGAATTACTGATTTATGCACCAAAAATCGATATGTACTACTATTATTGGCATATCCAATAAAGATGCAATCGATTGTTTTTGGTCTTATCTTACTTTGCTTTGGTTTAGACACTTCCACCTTAGCCAAACACCCCCACACTTTTAGATATTTGTAAGAAGGCTCATGACCCTTCCATAACTCATAAAGAGTTTTATCGTTCTTTTTGTGAGGAATTTTATTAAGAATATGATTTGCCAATAAAACAACTTTCCCCCATAAATTTTGGGGTAAGCCCGAACTTATCAACATAGCATTCATCATTTCTTTAAGAGTTTGATTCTTACGTTCGGCAATCCCATTTGATTGAGGAGAATAAGGAGCTATTGTTTAATGAATAGTGTCATATTTTGTGCATAATTCATTAAACTGACCATCATATTTTCCTCATCGATCACTTCAAATTACTTTAATTCGTTGACTGATTTGATTCTCAACTTCATTCTTATAATGTTTGAATGCTACTAAGGCTTCATCTCTGCCTTTCAATAGATACACATAACAATATCTAGTACAGTCGTCGATGAAAGTGACAAAGTATTTTTTCCCTCTTCTAGTTTGTATAAATTTTAAATCACATATATCACTGTGAATTAACTCTAGAGGAGTCACCTCTCTTTCCACCGAATGAAAAGGTAACTTTGTCATTTTAGCTTCAATACATTTTTCACATTTTTGTGTTAGATCAACATTAAATACTGACAATAAATTTAAATTCACAAGTTGTCGTAGTGTTAAAATTTATACGTCCAAGTATAACACGACATAAATAGAATTTATAATTTTATTGCCATTAAAGTCACGGTGTACAACTATTACATTTATTTTGAACAGACTGTTCTCCATATACCCTCTACCTATGAATTGACCACATTTTGTCAATACAAATTTATTGGACTCAAACACTAATTTAAAACTTGCTTTAATAAGAGCCGACCCTGACATTAAATTCTTTCAAATGTCGAGAACATGAAGTACATCAATTAGTGTCACTTCTTTGCCTGACGCCATTTTCATCACTACTTTGCCAAGACCAACAATGTTGGAAGTTGCAGAGTTACCCATGATTAACTTTCTCCCATTGATAGGGGTATAGGTTGAAAACTGGGCCTTGTCAGAACATATGTGCCGGGTAGCATCAGTGTCGACCCACCACTGCCTTGGATTATCCACCAAGTTGGCTTCAAATACAATAACAGTCAAGTCTAATTCTGATATATCTATTGGCACTGACTTATCTTCGGCCACGTTGATTGACTTTCTTTGGACGTCGGTAGTCTTTGGCCTTGTGATTTGGTTTGCCACAGTTGTGACATGTTCCTTGGAACTTCTTGGCCTTCCCTTGGCTTTGTACTTTTTCTGGATACTTTCTTTTCTTGTCAGTGTTTGATTCCAGCAAATTTGCTTTAGCATACATAGATATTTTTATTGATTCTGATTGCTTGCGATTATCTTTTTCAATTTGTAATCTTACAATCAGATCCTCAAGTCCTATCTTCTTTCGCTTGTGTTTTAGATAATTTTTGAATTCCCTCCATGAAGGTGGAGTTTTTCAATTATCGCGGCAACTTGAAAGGATTCATTCATTGTCATACCCTCGGTATGCAAATTATGTAGGATCAACTGCAATTCTTGGACTTGAGTCATCATAGTTTTGGAATCAATCATTTTGAAGTCTAAGAATTTGCCGACAATGAATTTCTTTAATCCCGCATCTTCTGTTTTGTACTTCCGTTCAAGAGATTCCCATAATTTTTTTGCAGTTGTTTTGGAACTATACACGTTATATAACGTGTTATCCAAGTCATTGAGGATATAATTTCTACATAAGAAATCACTTTGTCCCAAACATCATATGCCGCCCTCTTTTCTCTATCAGTTTCTCCTGGAGAGATAGTGGGGGCATCTTCACGTAAGAACCTCGCAAGGTTTAACGTGGTTAAGTAAAATAACATCTTTTGTTGCCATCTTTTGAAATCAGTACTGGTAAACTTCTCTGGTTTCTCGCCATGTGCTGGTGGAATAGAGACCGTTGATGATGAATCCATAGTAGATTGCACGGAAAAAATTCGTCTTAAGATTTGTTGGTGTTTGGTTTATAAAGTGCAATCTGAGTGCGGGCAGAATAACGGTATAACACCACTTAGGCGAAGTCGAAGTTAGAGTTGGACTCTATCTTCTTAAGACGAATTTGCCCCGCACACGGTGCTCACGGGATATGACAATCATCTCCCAAGATATCATGACTTTATCTTGCGATAGCAGCATTGCAAATCGTAAGACTTCCGAACCGAAGAAGCTTTTCGAACTCTCCAGAATGCAAGTATGCAATGCAATGCTTGTTTTTCCTTGAATTGGAATGAATTGAATGAAATAAATGAAATAAGGGATCTTATTTATACTTGTGAAGGGATAGAGGAACCTCTTGGTTCAATCAAATTTCATCCATTAAATTTAAATGGATGATTTAAATTGCATCCCTTTCGAAGAGACACCATGTCTCTTCATTTGGATGCATCTAAGTCTTTTATTTTGAATTTAATGATCAAGATTAAGTCATTTAAAAAAGTATTTATGCCCCTTCATTTGAATGAACCGAATTTATCTATCTTAATCCGACGATCTATATTAAGGCATATTAATTTCTCATTCATCTAATTGAGAAAATTATTTATTTGATCAATCAATTTTCCAATAAACATTACTATATATATAACTCTTTGAATAATGCATAATATATTTTAAGAACACGAGAATTAAACATTAAATAGGGAATATGAATTTAAGCATCATGCGTAATGTTGCATTTTAATTAAAAAATGCCTTTTTGCATAGAGTATTTATGGAAACAACCTCGTATAAAATAAGATAAGATTCTATATAATAGATCTTTTTCGAAGACTCCATATTGGCGGAAGATTTGTGCACTGAATTGCCCTTTGCATAGAGTATGTCTTCATGATTTCTCAATTTAATCATTTAAAAGGAAACACTCTCATGAATCCTTTCTCTATAATGGCTGCTTATTTCTTTTGACATCATCAATGATATTAGATGGGCTTCATATTATGTTCTTCAATTCAACTCTAAACCATCGTGACTCCAATATTAAATGAAATTAATAATGATGATATGTAATGTAAGTACTTATAGTACACTTACAGTTTTGCACCGAGGACGATGTGCAAATGAATCCATTAGTTTGTACATCATCGAACTGTAACTAAATATGCAAGAGTTTGCATTGTAGGGCCCGATTGTAATGTATCGACAAGGACTACTATATCTCCATGAAAACTTGGGTGTAGTGTTAAATAAGCAAACGTTCTTACACCATAGGTTGGGTAAAAATAAATATTATAGAAAAATTAATAGTTTAAAATTTGGAACATGGAACATATGAACTCTCACTGATAAAACAATGGAGGTAGTACATACGATAATTAAGAGAAGAATTAGTATTTTGTGTGTACAAAAGACAAAATGGATAGGCGAGAAGACAAAGATGATAGAGAACTCGGATTGTAAGTTATGGTACATAGAAAAGAGTAAAATAAGAAATGGAGTGGGTATTGTTGTAGATAGTTCGTTAAAAGATGAAGTTGTAAGAGTAGTTAGAAAAGGGGATAGAATTATAACTCTTAAGATAGTAGTGGAGAAAGAAACTATAAATGTAATTAACATATATGCACCTCAAGCAGGATTAGATGAAGGTACTAAATCAAGGTTTTGGATGACTTAGATGAAGTATTATAAAATATTCTGTCAAATGAAATGATCTTAATAAGAGGCGATTTAAATGGACATATCGGAGTGAAAAATGAGGAATATGAGAGGATGTATGGGGATTATGGATTTAGAACAAGAAATGAAGATGGTAAAATTATATTAGATTTTGCGATAATATATGACCTTATACTAGCTAATACGTTTTTAAGAAAAGAAAAGAATGTTGGTGCAGGGTACCGGATAATTAAACCTAAGTTTGATAATGACAAAGGTTCAAAGTTAAGTCATAATGTTATCTTATATATTATGTTAAGTGTGCATAAATTGAGTAACCTTAGCTAAGATCAAAGCCGATAGGAGAATGAGATGCTAAGCAACAGGTAAGAGGGTCAAGGTTAAACAAAGGTAAGCTCCTTGTGAGGAGTGATGGTAAAGTCGCATCCTCGGTACAGGCACAACCTTAAGCGTCGATCCGACTAAGGGTTCCGAGGGAAGGCCGAAGTCGAGATCGGACGGTCAAGGCCTGTCATGATTACTTTTGTTGTATACATTGTGCTTGTAATGCAGGTGAAGACTGGATGAGAAGGCTTACCTAGTGCTCTGGCCGAGCACCAAGTGTATTTGCCGAGCATCCAGTGTATTTGTCGAGCATCCAGTGTATTTGCCGAGCACCCGATCTGAATCGAGCACCCGATAAATACGAGCACCTTAGCGAAACGCCGAGCTACGAAGGATCTACATTCAACAAAGGATGGACCGATGGTCGATCGATCGGACGGCAATCACGCCTTGAGGTTTTGGATCGGTCAAGAGCAAGATGCCACCTCGGGATAAGATCTAATTAAGTAGGATCCAGATTTGGACTTTGTCAAAGCTGCTGCTCTATAAAAGAAGGGTTGGACACAAACCCTAAGTTAATCAATTTTGCTCAAGTGCTCATGCCCTCATAACTTCGCAGACAACAATCTCTCATGCCTCAATGCCACAACTCCGACCGTACCTCTTTATTTTATTATTCTTGTCGGTATAAGTTTTTTTTGTACTTAATTTCATAAAGGGGGCGATAAGGTTGTTATCGTATCCCTTACTTTTGTAAGCATCGCATCTCTTACCTCAAACGAGGAAGAGATCACTTACTGAATTGCCCGACGAAAGCAATCAAGGATCGCGTCTTTGGATCAAGTGTAAAAATCGCTCTAATACAGAATTGCTCGTCAAGTAAAAAGTGCTCATGCGGTCTTAGTTGTATTTAAGCTACTTGTTTTTCCGCTGCGATATACTTTGATTTCACGTGTTTTAACAAAAGAAAAGAAGATTTTAAAAAATACTATTCACCCTCTTCCTAGCATCTTTCGATTCAATAATTGGTATCAGAGCAGGGGCGCTCAAATTCGGTGCAACCACTGGTTGAGCAACTTTATTTTTTTTTTCTTTCGTTTGTTTTATTTCTTTCTTCTCCCGCACTACTAATTCAAGATAGAGTCTTGACACATTTTTTTTTCTCGTTGTATTTGCGAGGTTATCTAAATGGCCCATCAAGAAGGTTATAACACTGTCCAATCTCCGTTCTTTGACGGAGATGACTTCCGTTACTAAAAGAGTCGGATGGAGTGTTACCTAAAGACACAAGTCGATATGTGGATAGTCATCCAGACCGGTTTTGTTCTATTGACCAATGACCAAGGTGAACTCTTGGATTACGACAAGTGGACTAACGCGATGAAGCAACAAATCGAAGCCGACGCAAAAGCTGCTCAAATTTTGCAGTGCGACCTATCCAAGGAGGAACTTAATCACATCGGTCTGTTCATCAGCGCCCAGGACCTTTAGAACAGGCTCACCGAACTACACGAAGGGACTTCTGACACCAAGGTATGTAAGAGGGATCTTTTGGTTAATAAATTGTATAATCTAAAAATGTAGGATAATGAGACCGCAAGTCAATTCCATGCTCGCATCTAAGAAATCCTAAATGACCTTCACGCCATCGGACAGAAGGTGGAGAATCGCGACATCATAAGGTACGCTCTAAGAGCTTTTTCAAGGACCACTTTGTGGACATCCATGGTTGATGCTTACAAAGTATCTAGGAATTTATCTAAAATTAGGTTAGATGAAATGTTTTTCGAGTTTAAATTACATGAGCAGTCTAATTTGGCCTCGGTCGAAAAGAGTATTGTTTTGTTGCAGGACAAAAGAAGGGAAAAGCAAGCCAACTCCCGAATATTATGAATCTGAATTAGAACTAGATGAAGAGTTAGAAACGGAGCTGGTAAACCTTGTCCGGAAATTGATCAAGAAAAGAAGACGGACAACTAAACCAACCAAAGAAAAGAAATCCAGGACAAGTCAAAACACAAGATCTACACAAGACTACAAGTGCTACGAATGCAACAAGAAGGGACACTTCATAGCAGAGTGCTCGGATCTAAAGACTAAGTAACATCAATCCAAGAAAGCACTCAAAGCTATATGGGAAGAGTCGTCGGATGAGGAAGAACTAGATCAGATTTGTAGGGAGTCGCTTCGGAGGCTCATTGGCTCCCATGTCCCCGGATTAAAATTTTCACTAATGAAAGAATTAATCCGGATGGGATGAGCTTCCTTAGCACAACCATTTCGTCGTCGTGCTAACAACTTGAGTGGTCGCTTGAACAAACTAGTTGTTCAAGCAACACAACTCTTCTAGTTGGTTAGCCGCGGAAGAGACGACGGACGGATCGTCGGTTTTTGTGTTTGTCTTCGGGGTCCATGATTATACAATATATATTCATACGCATACATGTATAATCAAAACATAAAAGAACATGCTCAGATCTGTAAATGAAGTTAAAAAACTTTATACCTTACGATCTTCTACCGTATGTCCTATCCTTCTCGTGGACGACGTGTGGACGAAGATCCTCCACGAGTAGAAGCCTTCTAGATCGCGTTCTTCCCTTCCTTGTCCGCTGCGAACAAAGAGAAGAACGAATAAATACCTATCCTTTCTAGAACCGGCCACCAAATTAGGGAATTTGGTGCAACCGCCGGCCAAGGAGCAAGTGGACGGCGCTACCACTTCAAGAGAGGTTCTTGCCACGGCCACCAAGGAGAAAGAGAGGAGGAAGAGCACCGCCACCAATGGAAGGAGAATCGCCACGGCCAGGAATAAGAGAGAGGCTCGAGAACGGGCGCGCCAAGTCTAGATGGAGGAAGACGGGCGCCGAACAAGGAGAAGGAAGATGGTCGCGCCAAGCCTTTGCTCCAAACCCTACCGCCCACTTTGAGAAGAAGAGCGAACCACAACTCGATCGATTGATCCTTGCCGTGACCTAAGCTTTCCTTTTATAGAGTTAGGCTTAGGACTCCTTTAATCTCCACCGTCGGATCTAGGGTTTTATCCCAACCGTCGGATCTAGGGTTTCATCCCAACCGTCGGATCTAGGATTTCATCCCAACCGTCGGATCTAGGGTTTCATCCCAACCGTCGGATCTAGGGTCGGATCTAGGATTTTCGTCGGCCGTCGGATCTGGGTTTTAAATCCTAGCAGTCGGATCTAGGGATTTAATCAATAGTTGGTTAGGTTTCATCCTAACCATCGGATCTAGGGATTTAATCCCAACCGTTGGTTTTATGTTTTGTTTTACATTCTTGGATCTAGACTTCACAAGGATTATATTAGGTTACGATAGGGACCATAAGGAGGAGTTGGATCTTGGCCACCCGATAGATCGGAACCACACAAACTTGATCCATCAATGATGTTCCATTCCACTAGAGGATCATCATTGAACTACCTCCATGACCCGTAAATTAATATGGGCTCCATATATTATTTGTACATTAAATCTCCGTGTTTAAGATATCGAATGTCAGTCGATTAATTGATTCTTGACCGTGATTAATTAACATCTAATTCTCGAGTAGTACCACTCGACCTTATCATCGTGTTGACTAAGTCGACGGTAGTTTACATGATGAACCTTATGAGCTCCTCGAGGGACATCATTGACCTAATATATAGGACGGTTTCCTCCTATAATCAGCGACACACCATGTATAAATAATATTATTTCCCGACTTCTAGGCGTATTGATTTAATCCGTCTAAATCTTATCATTTGGTAAATCGAAGAAATAAATACTAAGTACATGTGCAGATTATTATATCGGGATTAAGGTATGTCTGACATAATATCAGAGTCAGATTGATTATGTAGTCGATCTTAAATTGAATCACCTCTATGTCGATCTGCTTTCGATACACCTAAGTGTACGGTGTAACTCACATGTTGAGACAAAAGCAATCTGAGCTACCTCTGACCGTACGATGGTTTGTCGAAAACCATCTTGGTTGTGAGCCTCTGCTTATATTTTACTGAGGTGATAACATGATCTTACGTACGCACGAGCACCATGTTATCTACAATGTAAAATATTAGACAATATGCACACATATAATAAATATATAAAGTGCAAACAATGATCATGTGATTTTTATTTCAAAATAAAATGTTCATACAAAAAGAGCTAGGCTTTCAGTATATATTCTAACAAGATTAACAACTTAGTTCTACCGAGTCCTAATCTTGAGCCCAACGCCGAGTCCGAGTTCAAATCCGAGCCCGGTATCGAGTCCGAATACTCAAGCCACGAATCCATATCAACAATTCGTGGCTTGATGAATCCGAACCCTGGTCTAAGGCTAAGGTATCATTTAATAATGCTCATTCTTTGAGTTATAATAGGAAACATGCTAGAAATTTACTTGCAATTGTTATGATCATAAGAAGTATGTTAGAGATAAATATTTTTGTTTAGGGACAAAATCTTATGAATTTAGGTTTAAGGATAAATCTAGATAAATTGCCTCAAGACCTAGCTTATCTAAGGATAATAATCTAGATAATAATCCAAAGAAATTTATACACATGCCTAGGAAGAAGAATTCCTAAAAGGTTAATGAAAAATTAAAAATTGGGAAATTAGAAATTGAAAATCAAGCTTTGAGGTCAAAGTTTGAAAAAATGGAAAAGATCCTTAGGAAGATGAAAAACATAATTATAGGGTCTAATGGTCAAAATTTAAGTGTTGGTAGGAAAGATTTAGTTAAGGGCAAGGAAGGTTTAGATCACAAGTCTAAACCCAAGAAGACCATACAAACCTACCACAATGCTCCATTTAATTATGGAACTACTCCTAGGTCTAGGAAATCAAGATTACTAGGGAAGTCATCCCGAAGGCTAATCTTGACAAGTGTCAAGTGACTAAGGCTTCGAAGAAGCCTAGGGAAGTCACTAACAAGGTTATAAGGGGAGTTACCTCTAAGGTTAATCTAGGTGAGATCTAAATGACCAAAGCTTCAAAGCCTAGGAGGGTCATTAGGAAGGTACTAAGGGAGGCTATCCTTAGTGAGTACCTTGTGAATCTAATAAGCTCAAATATGTTTTGGGTTCCTAGGAGCATGATTCCATCACGCTAGATGGGTTTAGGGTGTGTCAACCCTAAGTGAATGGGTAGTTAATCTAACCATGGTAGAGTTGACACTTTAGGATATTTTCAAGGTTATGTGATACTTTAGAAATGAGTTTGGATTTATACCCTACAAGATTTTAGGATGTGCCAATAAAATTTGAAAAATTTGAAAAATCAATCATAATTAAGCACAATTAGGTTTAGAGTCAATGACATGTCATTTTGGGTTTTTGGCACACTTGGGATTTGGTTCATTATGACAAAATAGATTTAATCCTAGTAAATGACAATTAGGCTTAAAACTTAGGTATTCTTATACCTTTGTATTTTATTCGTTATGCGTTGTTTGTCATATGTCATGTCATGACATCATTCTTCATATAATTATCTAAATGTCATGATCATGCTTAAGGGTTAATATATCATGTTTGTATTTAGGTATATTTTTATGCCATGACATCATGATTATTGATAAATATTTTAAATTATACAATCTTTATATGCCATGATCATATTTCATGCATTAAGATTAATAAAATGAAATTAAGGACAATGGTATGATTTGATGTTCGATGATAAGGGAATCATATAGAGTTGCCTAGATATATGCATGAACTCTTAGATTTAATGAAGAACAAAAATTCACATTTCACAAAAATATTAAATTGACATGTGTGTGTATTAATACACTCTGGACACACGTGAAATGTTAGAAAAAATGAGTTAAGTTGAAGGTGCATAGAAGTCGCATCTAGATGAACTCAAACTCATAATATGACATTGATGAATTAGGAGAAAAAGCTAATGTACAAGTCATGTACATCTAGCCCATAGACTATGGTTCAAAATAAGATTTTAAAATCATTTTAAAAAATCTTGGTGAAATCTATCTTTTGATAGCAATCACCATTTAGAATGTTGGTACAAAGTTAGGTAAAACATTGAAAGATTTTAATGTTTTTGAATTTTGTATCAATTTCACAATTTAATGGGTATTTTATTTTAAAATTATTTTTCATCCATTGTATTTCATATAAGTAATGTATGTATGAAGTTTTATGATTTTTTCAAAATACGTATATTTACTTATGAATTTTCAAAATCCGTATTCTGAATCTGATTTCTGTGCTATGTAGAAACCAATCGACTGCCACTTTGGACAGTCAACTGGTGGTAAGTCAGTCGACTGATGGTGTTGATTTCTGCTGAACAAAGTTTGTTTAGTTATGTATCAGCTATGCCATGGTACCCTAACATCTCCTAATCCTAGGATATGCTTTGGAAAGCATGGGAAGGGTGAAATATCATTGAAAATGATTAGGAGAGGTATTTAGGGTGAAGTATGGAATTTTAAGGGAGGTTAAAGTTCAAGTTTGAACTTTTACCCTTATTTTCGATGGTTTGAGTTTCCTATTGGCTTAGGAACTCTCCAAAGACATTTTTAATGCAATGGTTAAGGGGGAGTAAATCTTTAGGGGGAGGTTATCCATCAAGGGATGATAGATGAGTATTCCTCAAAGGAGGAGAAATGAAGGGTTTGAAATCCTCATTGTGCTCACCAAAGGGGAAAAATTGGAGAAGGATTGCCTCTCATTTAGTGATATGAGACTTATCACTATGAAGAGTGAAGACATCCTAAATGTTTTTGGACCAAGGGAGAGAATGTAGGATCTCTTTGAGAGATGAGATATCGAAAATCTTGGTAGACTTTTTGATGTATATCAAAGGGGGAGAAGCGAGGTTTAAGTTAGGTAAACTGTCACTATGCTTTGGCATTGGAAGAATTAAGTTGGGTTAGTGTTAGCCTAACTTAAATGTATTGTCAAACATCAAAAAGGAGGAGATTGTTGGTACAACAAACCCCGGGTCAATGTTGACCAAACTCCAGTGGGACTCGAGTAGTGTTTTGATGTTTGACAATGGGTTTGACTATTATTTAACCATATGGTTTGACCATATGCTGACCATATGACTAGTGGATGATTGGGATATCCAAAGTCATATGGGGGAGATTATTTGAGGGAGATTGTTGGAGCAATCAACCTCGGAAGTCTAAGTTTGGATACTTGGCAAGGAAAACCCAAATATGAATATTTAGTAAGGAAAGTCCAAAGGTATAGTCTTGGCAGTATAAGTCCAAGTGTGTAGTCTTGGCGGCGTAAAGTTCAAGTGAACTTTGACAATTGGAAAGTCCAATATGGAGTTGGCAAGGGAAGTCCAAGCATGATCTTGGCATGGAAAGTCCAAGTCATAATTATTTGGCAATTGGAAGTCCAAGTCATGGGTGCTTGGCAAAGGGAAAGTCCAAGGGTAGGTTTGGTGGCGTAAAGTCCAAGCATAGGTCTTGGCGGCGTAAGTTCAAATGGATCTTGGCAAAGGACCTGATTAGCATGACATAGTCGATTGAAGTACTTGAAGGTTAACGCGAAGGATAAAAAGTCGCGGATTAGAGGGATTCATAAAGCGTGAGGCTGATGGAGGTGACTAGAAAGCTTAGGTCTAGGCTATGGGTGGTTATCAAGTATGAGAGGATCACACTTAGATTAAATCTCATGTTTGAGGTTTACCAGTCAATTGAATGATCAATCGACTGATCGAGTGATTGACACTCAGAAGGCCTAGTTGACTGACCCAATCGACTGGTCGAGTAGTCGACTAAGACTGCCGATTAAGTGCTCTGGCTGTCGACTGGTCCATGTCAGTCGACTGCCAATGTTGGGCAGTCGACTGGTGGTGGTGGACACAGGCACAGAATGTTCCGTAGTCGACTATTAGGTTGGCAGTCGACTGTTGGTAAGGACAGTCGACTGCTAGGGTATCCGTTGGGCAAATTCCAGCATGGATGGAGTTCTTGTGAGGTGATGCACGCGAACGCGACCTTAAATCTCGTGACGGAGACCGTCGAGGACTCGAAGCGCGCGCTCACGCTCAACTCCCGCAAGTGCACGGATGTCGTCAAGTAATAAATAGATTATCGATCCCACAGGGACTAAGATTCGAGTACCGATTTGTTCAGTGAATGTTATTGTTCGGAGTTCAATTCTAATGGTTGTGATTTAAGAGGGTTGTCGGCGGTCCTAACTCTAGTACGGTGTCACATGGAGGAAGAGAAGGGTTGCTGTGAGTCTTTTGAGGGAATTCTAGGATTTCAGTTTCGCTTGTGCGTCACAGAACACGCTACCAATTGAGTATTATCTAGACGTCTAACTACGGCCTTGTGGAAGGGACATCATACACTCTCTCGATGAGCCTTCGCATCTATCGGGAGATACCTCTGCCATACCAGGTCGACCCCTGGCGTTAGGATGGGGTAGGCGGTACGAGGATGCCGAATCAATTCCTGCGATGAGACGAAACGTATCTCGTTTTCGACTCTATCGCATCTTTCTATCCACGGTTACCGGAGATGAGGCAACCCCTAGGCTCCTCCTTAATTCTCCTAAATCTTAGATACGAGGGCTGTCACCCCTCGTATCGGCTACACACAGTAGATAGAAAACCAAACTATCGATCTACACTAATACCAATTGCAAATATAAACTCAAGAATCAGAAATATATTTGGAATAACATATTCTACGCACACAAACTACTCTCTAATCCTAGAATCGAAAAGTCTACTCTATGAATATGAGAGGAGAAACATAAAGCATCATCATATTCAGATATACAATGGAAATTATGCACGGAAAGTAAATTACAATGCAATGTGGCTCTTCTCTCTGGCGTTGAGGTGTAGAACTTGATCCCCGAGCGGCTTCCTCCCCGTTGCTAGTTTCTGGTGCTTTTTAGGGCACCGGTGTGCCGTCTCGGCCGACCGACCTCCCCCCAGGATTTAGGGCGTAGCTTCCTTTATATAGACATCAGGCTAGATCTCCTCGAAACCTAGAAAATAACTGAATCACGTCGAAATCGCCCAACGCTACACGGTCGTGTGGATTCACACGGCCAGACCGTGTGTGGCACTGTGGTGGCAAATCTCGAACCTTGGACACGGCCGTGTGTAGCCACACGCCCTGGCCGTGTCCCCTTCTGTGTCCAGCTGCCAAATGCCCTTCTATTGCTCTAAAAATGCATCGTTTTCCCCATGAAATGCTATCCTGCACGCAAAAGTACACAGAGCAGATCTCCGAACCAGAAAATAAGAAATGCATGCAAAACAAAGTGAAATATGCAAGAATCAAATATAAAATACAACGAGATGTGAGTGAAAACTACTCTTAAAACCCTATATATTTTGCTCACATCATGAGGCAACGATATTGAGGCCAATCGATTGTTGGGTAAGAGCAGTCGACTGGAAGGCGGAAATCAGTTCGAGTTGCAGCTTTATAAGGAGCTTGAGAAGGAGGGTTGAAACCAATGTTTCTTGAGGAAGTTGAAGGGAAGTTGCTGCTGCATTCCAGACCTTCAAGGCATTCCAAAAGCAACCAAAGATTAATCATTCAAAAGCTCACATTTGTAAAGTGTTTTCACTTCTAGTTTTCATTTGTTTGTATCTTGTTGTTTATTGTTGTAAACACCTTGTAAGAGATTTCTCCACCTCCAGTATCATACCGAGAGGAAGAAGTTTGTTAGTAGTGGTGTGCATCACTAGAGCTCACTTTAGAGCTCGTCCCGTGGAGTAGGGACCCTAGTTCCGAACCACGTTAAATCGCTTTGTCTTTTGCCTTGTGTGTTTGTCTATATTGTGCATTTTATTTGTATATTCCATTGCGCACTAACATTGTTGTAGACGAGCACGCGATCAAACCACGAAAATCACGAAAACGCTATTTACCCCCCTTTTAGCGCGGTCAATGATTGCTCTACATCACTAATGGAGAGTGAGTTTGAAATGAGTCTAGTAGGTGAACTCACTTTCTTCTTAGGATTACAAATAAAACAAACCAAGGAGGGAACTTATGTGTATCAAAATAAATTTGTTAAGGAAATAATTAAAAATTTTGGTATGGAAAATGCTAAGGATATTACTACACCTATGACAACTAATGTAAAAATTGATAATAACTTAGAAGGAAAACCTATAAATTTAAAATACTATAAGAGTATGATAGGTAGTCTTTTGTACTTGACTATAAGTCGACCTGATATACTTTTTGTAGTAGAAATGTGTGTAAGATTTCAATCTTGTGCCAAAGAATCACACTTAATATTACTAAAATGAATTTTTAGATATATAAAAGAAACACTAAATGTAGGAATATGATACCCTAGGATTAACAATTTTGAGTTAATCGGATACTCTGACTCAGATTATGTTAGTTGTAAGCTCGATGGGAAAAGTACAAATGACAACTACCAACTGTTAGGTCTAAGTCTAGTTAGTTGGTGTAGTAGAAAACATTATTATGTTGCATTGTCTACTACTGAAGAAGAATATATAGCAATGGGTGAATGTGTAGCTCAATTCCTTTGGATGAAACACACTCTAAATGACTTTCAACTAAACTTTAAGGACATTAAAGTCATGATAGATAACATTAGTTCAATCAATCTAACTAAAAATCTAATACATCATTCAAGAGCTGAACACATAGAAGTAAAATATCATTTTGTTAGGGAACATGTAACTAACGGTGATATAAAACTTGATTATGTGGAGTTTAAATCGAACCTAGCAGATATATTCACCAAACCCTTATCTGAAGTTGAATTCAGTTTACTTAGAAGAAAACTAGGGATGTGTTTAGCAAAGTAGGAATTGGTTTTACTTATATTATTTATCTATTTTTTTTTTCTTTGGAACTAGCTGTTAGGATCGATGGCTCGGCTAGAAGAGAGGGGGGGGGGGGGGGGATGAATAGCCTAATCGTCATCGATGGAATTCGTTTCTGCTTGCGTGCTTGTCTACAATACTCGTTAATATACGCAGCGGAAATAATAGTAAAGCATAAACGAAATTAAAGACAAAAACACGCACAGGAGACAAGCGATATACGTGGTTCGGAACCTTAGGGTTCCTACTCCACAGGGCGAGCTCAACGAGCTCTAGTGATGCACACACCACTAATAAATCTCCTTCTCGACAACACGTCGGAGGTGGAGAAACCTCGTATAAGTAATTACAACAGTAATACAAAAAGTACAAGTAAATACAAAGACAATAATAAAATACAAGTAAAGAAACTTTACAACAATTGCTTTGAACGTTTTGCTTGTTGCTTGCTTTGGTTTGCTTTTGAAGGTTTGGAATGCAACAACAATTCTCCTTCAAAATCTCTCCAAAAATCGCTGCAAAATCCTCCTTCTCGAGCTTCTTTTATAACCTGCATCGAGCTGATTTCGCGCCTGACAGTCGACTGCCATGAAGCCCCAGTCGACTGCCCTTATAGCCGTTGTCTCACAACGGCTTAATCCACATTGACATTCCGACCCGATGGGCCTTGCAGCGATCATTTATCATTACCATCATTGTGGCTTAGTGGTAGCCCGAAGTCGATTCTGAGCTTTCTGTCCTTGCGACAAAACTAAATCGATTGCCCTCTATGGCGATCATGCTCAGGCAATCATTTGCCGAGGCCAGCGCGATTGATCGCCCGATCGACTACGTCGATCACCGTATCGATACCCGATCGGTGATAAACCTTAACAATGAGGTTTACCCCAAGTATGACACCCTCATACTTGCTAGACCACCCTTAGCCTAGACCTAAGCCTTCTAGCCACCTCCACTAGCCTCGCGCCTATCGGATCTCTCCAAGTCATCCATGACTTGTTCTTCTATACGCGGATCCCTCCAAGTCATCCATACGCTAGCCTTCAGGTGTTTCCATCAGCTATTGTTATGTTAACGGTGTCTACACTGCCAAGGTATATATGGACTTAAGCTGCCAAGACACACGCTTGAATTTTACGCCGCCAAACTATTGGACTTATGCTCTCAAGACTACCGCTTGGACTTACGCCGCCAATATCAACCCTTGGACTTCCCAAATGCCAAATACCCATGACTTGGACTTTCACTGTTAAGACTACACACTTGGACTTACGTGGCCAAGGCTACACACTTGGACTTCCCTTGTCAACTCCATGTTGGACTTTCCTTGCCAACTCTATGTTGGACTTTCCATGCCAAGGCTACACACTTAGACTTCCCTTGCCAACTCTATATTGGACTTTCCAAATGTCATGACCCATGCTTGGACTTTCATCACCAAAGCTACACACTTGGACTTACGTGGCCAAGGCTACACACTTGGACTTCCACTTAGACTTCCTATGATAATTACATTGTCATACATTTTGTTGAATATCAAAATACCGCTCAAGTCAAACTCGAGTCTGGTCAATCGTGATCTGGGCCGATTGCACCAACATTCTCCCTCTTTTTGATGTTTCACAAAACCACAAACACCTTTGAGTTAGGTCACCTAACTCAAATCTCCCAAATGTCCCAAATTGATAAATCTCACATTCTCCCCCTTTTTGACATACATCAAAAAGGCTCTCTCTAAGGGTGTCAATGTCTCATATCCCAATGAGATCTTACAATCTCTTCCTTGGTCCAAAAACATTTAGGATGCCTTCACTCTTCTTAGTTATAAGTCTCATATCACTAAATGAGAAGCAATCCTCATTCTCCCTCTCATGAGGAAGAACACATCCGTCGTCCCATTATAGATAAACTCCTCCTAAAGGCTTGCTCTCCCTTGACCATTGCACCAACAATGTCCTTGGAGAGTCTCTAAGCCAATAGGAATACTAAACAATTGAAATTAAAGGCAGAAATTCAACATTGAACTTTCACCTCTCTTAAAATTCGATACACACCCTAAACAATTCTCTTAATCTATATCCAATAGATTTTCACCATTCCAATGCTTTCCAAAGCATATCCTAGGGTTAGGAGCCATTAGGGAACCAAGAAATAGTTAAACATGGGCTAAACAAACCTTGTTTACCCGAAATCGGCACTGACAGTCGACTGATTTCTGCACTGTGCAGAAATCAGAAATCAGAAATCAAATTCCGAAAAGCATATGTAATTATACATAACTCGAAAAATCACGAAAATTCATATTTATAATATTTATAACATTCATCATGGGTGAAAAATATTTGAAAAATAAAATACCGATAAAATAGTGAGATTAACACAAAGTTCAAAACAATTGAAAAATTTCAATGTTTGACACTACTTTGTATCACCTCCTTCAATGGTGATTGCTATCAAGAGATATACTTTACAAAGGTTTTTCAAAATGATTTTGAAATGATTTTAAAACCTTAATTCATTTGCCTAACATCTCACTTGTATCTAAGATGTATGAAAATACATACAAGTCAAGTGTTCTTTTGAGATATGAGTTTTGGTTATTTAGGGTTTCATGCATTTTCTAGACAACTCTATTTGATTCCCTTATACATGGGACTTCGAATCATGTCATAGTCCTTAAATCAATTTTAATTAATGCATGAATGATGATTATGACATAAGTGATAACATAAATAGGAACATGTACCAAGAATCATGATGTCATGACATAAGATTCTAACTTAAGCATAACATGACACTATTAAATAACCTAAGCATTAATCATGACATTTTATATGATAAAAATGAATATGATGTTATGCCATGACAATGACAAACAAGGTATGACAAATAAAAGGTAAAGGTATAAAAATACTTAAATTTTAGTATTAATTGTCATTTTTATGATTAAATTCATTTTTGCCATATTATTACTTATCTTCCAAATGTGCCAAAAACTCAAAATGACACACCATGACCTCTAAACATAAGTTGTGCCAATTGATCAATTTTTCAAACTTCTCAAATTTAATTTACACATCCTAAAATCTTTTAGGATATAAATTCTAATCTTATTTCCAAGATACCCAAAACCTTGAAAATGACCTAAAGGACCAACTTTGCTATGGTTAGGTTAACTACCTTACCAATTCAAGTTGACACAACCTAACCCATTTAGCGTGAAGGGATCACGCTCCTAGGAACCCAATACCTATTGGAGCTCCTTGGGTTTACAAGACATTCACTAGGGATAACTTTCCTAGATACCCTCCTAATTACCCTTCTTGGCTTGATAGCCTTGATCAATTGGGTCTTGCCTAACTCAACTCTAGGGAAAACTCCCCCTTTGCCCTTCTTAGTGGCTTCCCTAGGTTTCCTTGAAATCTTAGCCACTAGGCACATGCCATGGTTAATCTTAGAGATGACTTTGGTTTTCCTAGACCTAGATTTAGTTCCATAATCAAATGAAACATTGTGGTAGGTCTTCTTGGACTTAGGTTTGTGACCCAAACTTTTCTTGCCCCTTGAAGGTTCTTGCCTCCTAGGACCTAGATTTTGACAATTTGATCCTTGACTTTGATTTTGCATTTTCCTAAAAGTCTTCTATAGTTTTTCAAGCTTTGACCTCAAGGCTTGATTTTCTAATTCTAATTTTCCCAATTTTGATTTTTCATTAACCTTTCGGGAAAGCTTCTTCTTAGGTATATGCCTAGACTTCTTGGGGTTAATGCCCAAATGAACTTCTACCTTTCTAATTATCTTCTTAGGTAGAATTTTTCTAAGATTATTATTTCTAGATTTATCCTTAGTCTTAATATCGCATGATTTTGTACCTAAGCAATAAAATCTATTTCTAGCATGCTTTTGTTCACGAGCAATAGGAATAAAATTCCCAGCATGCTTTTTGACATTAAAATTTGAATTTGCATTACTAAAATATACCTTAGGGTTTGCTTTAGAAGCTCCATCTACATGTGATGCTCCTTCTTGGACCTTGGAGGCTTGTCTTCCCTTAGGGTATTGACTCCTATAATGTCCCTTTTGATGACATTTGAAGCACACCATGTGCTCCTTGCTCTTCCTAATGGGGACACCGACATTCTTGACCTTTGACACTGGTTGAGCCTTCTTGACTTTCTTAGGACACTTGCTCTTATAGTGCCCATATTCCCTACACTCAAAGCACATAATATGATTTTTATTGTTAATTAAAGTGCTTGAGTTACCTAGGTCGGTAGAGGCGATATGAGAAGGTTCTTCACTTCTTCCGGAGGTGGATGCTTCCTCCAATTTTTTCCACCTCTTCTACCAATCCGGATGTTGACTCCTTCTCAACCTCCGAATTCTCACACTATTGAGCCGATGGACATTCTTCCTCAGCTTCCTTCTCTACTCGTGCTGGTTCGGGATTTTCGTGGAATTTAACCAACTTATTTTATAACTCCTTAGCATCCCTATAACTCCCAAATGTAGACAAAATATCGTTAGGTATCAATTTTATTAAATTTTTTGTTACCTTAACGGTTGTCTTGAATTGTTGTCATTGCTCCTGGGTCCATCTTGATTTTTCTATCGGCTTGTTGTCTTCATCCCTAGGTACCTCGAAACCATCTTGAATTATTAGCATCATATCAAAATCGATTTTGAAATATACCTCCATTCTTTCTTCTACAACGAAAAATCTCCTTCGAACTTCGGTGGGTGGATGTTCATGCCAGCCATTTGATTTGCTTATCGCGGCGATGAGTCCGATGGTAAGCTCCTCGCTCTGATACCACTTGTTAGGATCGATGGCCCGGTTAGAAGGGGAGGGGGGATGAATAGCCTAATCGTCGTCGATGGAATTCGTTCCTGCTTACGTGCTTGTCTACAATACTCGTTAATATATGCAGTGGAAATAATAGTAAAGCATAAACAAAATTAAAGACAAAAACACGCACAAGGGATAAGCGATATATGTGGTTCGGAACCTTAGGGTTCCTACTCCACGGGGCGAGCTCAACGAGCTCTAGTGATGTACACACCACTAATAAATCTCCTTTTTGACAACACGTCAGAGGTGGAGAAACCTCGTATAAGCAATTACAACAGTAATACAAAAAGTACAAGTAAATACAAAGACAATAATGAAATACAAGTAAAAAAACTTTACAACAACTGTTTTGAATGCTTTGCTTGTTGTTTGCTTTGGTTTGTTTTTGAAGGTTTGGAATGCAGCAACAATTCCCCTTCAAAATCTCCCAAAAAATCGCTGCAAAATCCTTCATCGCGAGCTCCTTTTATAACTTGCATCGAGCTAATTTCGCGCCTGACAGTCGACTGCCATAAGGCCCCAGTTGACTGCCCCTGTAGCCGTCGTCTCACAACGACTTAATCCACGTTGGTATTCCAGCCAACGGACACACTGACAGTCGACTGCCATTACCATCATTGGATCGCCAAAGCTCAGAGGCCGATCGTCACGGCCATCGAGATTTCTATCCTCGCGACGAAAACACGATGATTCGACCTCCACGGCAGCGATCGCTCACACCGACCGCCTAAAGACGGGCATGATCGCAAGCCACGCGATCGATCACGAAGTCGACTCTCGATCACCGATCGTATACCTCGATCGTGATAAAATATAACGTCCTCATACTTGCTAGACTACCCTTAGTCTAGACCTAAGCCTTCTAGTCACCTTCGCTAGCCTCGCGCCTATCGGATCTCTCCAAGTCATCCATGACTTGTTCATCCATACGCGGATCCCTCCAAGTCATCCATAACTTGTTCATCTATACGCTAGCCTCTAGGTGCTTCTATCGGCTATTGTCATGCTAACGGTGTCTACACTGCTAAAGTACATATGGACTTACGTTGCCAAGACACACGCTTGGACTTTACGCTGCCAAATTATTAGACTTATGCTCCCAAGACTACCGCTTGGATTTACGCCGCCAATATCAACCTTTGGACTTCCCAAATGCAAGTACCCATGACTTGGACTTTCACTGCCAAGGCTACACACTTGGACTTCCCTTGTCAACTATGTTGGACTTTCCTTGCCAATTCCATGTTAGATTTTCCATGCCACGGCTACACACTTGGACTTCCCATGCCAACTCCATGTTGGATTTTCCATGTCAAGGCTACACACTTGGACTTCCCTTGTAAACTCCATGTTGGACTTTCCAAATGCCAAGACCCATGCTTGGATTTTCACCGCCAAGGCTACATACTTGGACTTACGTGGCCAAGACTACACACTTAGATTTACGTGGCCAAGGCTACACACTTGGACTTCCAGTGCAAAGTACACAAGACTTGGACTTCCCATGACAATTACATTGTCATATGTTTTGTCGAACGTCAAAATACTGCTTGAGTCAAACTCGAGTCTGGTCAATCGTGACCTAGGCCGATTGCACCAACACTAGCTAAATCATGAGGCTATAGATTTAAGGAGCTAATGCATCTTACAACACTTAGGTTTAACGTGATTGTGTACTTAGTCACGTAGGGGCATGAGATGTTAGGACTTTACTCCTGATTCCAAATGTAGAACAAGTGCATCAACGTGAATCTTGGAGTATAATCTTTAAACTAATCACTTAATTTAATATCATTTGAGTTAAAATAAAGTTAAAATTTTTGTTAAGGACAATTTATTAGGATGATTATGTTAAAATATTATTTTTCTAAAATAAAAGGACACATGCTTGGATTCATAAATTTGTTTAGTTACTCTAGACTTTAAGGGTTTTTAAACTTTAAAATATTAATGAATGTTAAGTGTTTTTTCAAAATTAACCTTGAAAATGGGTTAAACCTCATGTTTGAAGTGAGGTAATCGACTGGTGGTTTAGATCAATCGAGTGGTCCAGTGAAGCTGACTTCCGTTGTGGGGCTCGCATTTCAGTCTAGATACTCGACACTGTACGACTTAGGCAATAGCCATGTTGCTCAATAGTCAATTGTTTTGGAGAAGCAATCGACTGACACCTAGTCTGAAATTACATTATTTTTGATATATGTTAAAGGGGAAGAGATGAAAGTTAAGATTAAAAAGATTAAAAATTTCAAAACTCACCGAACATGAAGGGGGAGGTATTATGAAGGGGGAGTTTTTGAAAACTAAGTGGTTAATGAATTTATTTCCTTAATTTTGAATGATGTTGCCATAAATCAAAAAGGGGGAGATTGTTGGTGCAGGGGCACCAGATAATCGAATATAAGTTTTAATAATGACAAAGGTTTAAAATTAAGTCATAACGTTATCTTATATATTATGTTAAGTGTGCAAAAATTGAATAGCCTTAGCTAAGATCAAAGACGACAGGAGAATCAAATGCTAAGCAACAGGTAAGAGGACCAAGGTTAAGCAAAGGTAAGCTCCTTGTGAGGAGTGATGGTAAGGTCGCGTCTTCGGTATAGGGACAATCTTAGACGTCGATCCAACTAAGGGTTCCGAGGGAAGACCGAAGTCGAGATCGGATGGTCAAAGACTGTCATGATTAGTTTTGTTGTATACATTGTGCTTGTAATGCAGGTGAAGACTGGATGAGAAGGCTTACCCAGTGCTCTGGCCAAGCACCTAGTATATTTGTCGAGCATTCAGTGTCATTGTCGAGCACCCAGTTTATTTGCTGAGCACCTAGTACAAATACCGAGCACCTTAGCCAAATGCTGAGCTCACGAAGGATCTGCGGTTCAACAGTCGACTGGGATGGACGAGCAGTCCATTGATCAAGAGCAAGGTGCTACTTCGGGATAAGATCCAATGTAGGATCTAGATCTGGACTTTGTCAAAGCTGTTGCTCTATAAAAGAAGGGGTGGACACAAACCCTAAGTTAATCAATTTTGCTCAAGTTCTCTTGCCGTCGTAACTTCGCAGACAACAATCTCTCGTGCCTCAATGTCACAACTCCGACCATGCCTCTTTATTTTATTATTCTTGTCAGTATAAGTTTTTTTTGTACTTAATTTCACAAAGGGGGCGGTAAGGTTGTTATCGTATCCCTTACTTTTGTAAGCATCGCATCTCTTACCTCTAACGAGGAAGAGATCACTTAGTGAATTGTCCGACGAAAATGACCAAGTATTGTGGGCCTTGGACTAGCAGCCGTTCGACTGTTAACCAAGTAAAAAGTGCTTGTGTCTTTAGTTGTTTTTAAGCTACTTGTTTTCCGTTGCGATATACTTTGATTTCATGTGTTTTAACGAAAGAAAAGAAGATTTTAAAAAACGCTATTCACCACCTCCCCCTCTAGCGTCTTTCGATCCAACAAGGAACACTTAGTCACGTTTACAAGTGGGAATAATAAATCACAAATTGACTTTCTTATGGTTAGGAAGAGGGATAAAAAGATTTGTAAATATTGCAAAGTCATCTCTGGAGAAAACTTAACTACCCAACATAGATTAGTAGTGTTGGATATACTTCTCAAGCATAGTATCAATAAAAAGAAAATATACACGACTACTAGAATTAAGTGGTGGAAGTTAAAGGATGAAAACATAATATATTTATACAGTGACCCTAATATGATGGGATAAGATGGTATCAAAGTTGAAAATAGTGACCAAGAGTGTACTTGATGAGTCAAAGGGGCATGCATCACTAATTAAGGAATCTTAGTGGTGGAATGAGAAAGTATAGAAGTGAAGGAAAAACGAATGACCTATAAAAAGTATATATTTGTAAGAACGAGGAAAATTTAAAAAAATATACAATAGCTAAGAAAGAGACTAAGAAAGTAGTGAATAAAGCTAAAAATAAAACTTTTGAACAGTTATATCGAAAATTGGATACAAAGGGGAAAAAGACATTTATAGAATAACTAAAGTGAATGAGAGGAAGACCAAAGATCTTAATCAAATAAGATGTATTCAAGATGAATGTAATATGATACTAGTAATGATAGAGAAATAGAAGAGTGGTGAAAGAGGTATTTTTATCAACTTTTTAATATAGGTTTAGATGATCAACTTAACTTAGGTAATTTAAGTAGGTCAAATGAGTATAGAAATTAAAATTTTTATCGTAGAATTCAAATTTCAAAAGTAGAACGAGTTTTAAATGGGATGCAAAATGGAAAAGTCGTTGGATCAGATGATATTCTGATAGAGGTATGAAAATGCTTAGGGAAATAAGGTATTGAATGACTTTCAAAATTATTTAACATGATATTGAAAAAAAATGTTTAATCAATGGAGGGCAAGTACTCTAATTCCCTTATATAAGATTAAGGGGACGTACAAACTTGTGTAAATTATAGGGGTATTAAAATAATGAGTCATATCATGAAATTTTAGAAAAGAATAATAGAAAAAAGATTAAGGAAGGAGACCATGGTTTTCGAAAATCAATTTGGGTTATGACGTAGGTGGAGTAGTGGGATAAGTGCATCTTTCCACACGCGGCGACCCTAGAAGAGAAGTGAACAGAGAGAATTGAAGAAGAGGAAATTCGTAAACAAAAGAGGATCCATCTCTAGGTTTAAACGAAACCAAATAACTTTTGTTAATCCAAAATTTAAACTATCTATTACAAGAGCCTAAGCTTATGTTTAAATAAGCTAGAGAAAGACAAAGTTCAAACAAAAGAAATAATAAAAATTTCTTAACGAAATAGAAAAATTTAATATACAAATTTTAAAACTTAAATTTTAAAATTAAATAAAAAATTTGAGCCAAATAAAAATAATAATAAAATATTAATGAAATCCTAAATAATAGCGGCGACGCACCATGGGCATGAATGGATCCACAGCTTGGCTGTGGTCTGGACCATGACAGGCTGTGTTCTCTGTTGGAACTTCTGATTAAACCCCAGAATGGGGCATGGGCGTGGAGGTGATCACGGCTTGCCCGTGTTGGCCTCTGAAAATCCAGTTCTGTTTTGTTTTGGTCCAAGATTATGCATGCTCATCTCAAGGGGCATGAGCATGCCGTATTGTGCTTGATGCGCTCGCATCAAATTTAGGAGTTGAAAAGAACTCGTCCTCGAGTTCCGATTAGGTAGACTTGATCTTTGGTGGAGAAATCCGGATTTGAGTTGAAGATGCTGCTCGGATGAAGTGGTAGGACATAAGTTGTTTTCTCTTGTATGACCACCTTGAAAACCCTAGACATAAAAAGGAAAGAAGAGGTAGAAGGTACCAAAAGAGGAGTAGAATCCTCTTGTCGGAGTGCTAGTATAATATTTTGTCCTCCAATATAGGTGTTCGTCGTCATCAACCAATCATCCCTCATTTCGTCCTTGGGCGAGAGATCAAGCAGTGTATT
Organism: Wurfbainia villosa; assembly: GCA_025175895.1. Lineage (NCBI taxonomy): Eukaryota > Viridiplantae > Streptophyta > Magnoliopsida > Zingiberales > Zingiberaceae > Wurfbainia > Wurfbainia villosa. Next base: position 6,340,039 of record CM045992.1, read on the forward strand.
GTGGGCATCTTCGCAAAGTACCTTGTCATAGATGTGGTCGCCAATGACCTTGTCAATGTCATCATCGTAGATGGGGTCTTCCATTTTTTCTTTAGTTTCCTCATCAATGTCATTATCGTCGGGGTCTTCTATGTTTTCTTTAACCGATAAAAACTTGCAGTCTTCTTCCATTGTTAAACACTGAGATAACTTCTCGATTGTTCTCCGTATATCCTTGATAATCTCGTAGGGTCTCCGATCTTGGTGCAAGACTTCCTCAGCGAGAACCTGTCTTTCACGACCATGATCATAACTATGACAACCATTCATGGATGGCCGAGATGACATTTTGATTGTTCTTTGTAGATCCTTGACGTGCTCATTGATACTTCGATCTTGGTGCGAGGCTTCCTTAGTCGGAATTTGCCTATCACGATCATAATCATGACCACGATGTCCCTCTATGGATTTAGGACTCTGATACCAACTAACGCAAGCAGGGTAGCGAGATGAGCACATCCTTTCACATGTAGCGATGCTAGAGGAGAGGTGAGCAGAGAGAATCGAAGGAGAAGAGGGAATTCGTAAACAAAAGAGGATCCACCTCTATGTTTAAACGAAACCAAATAACTTTTATTAATCCAAAATTAAAACTGTCTATTACAAAAGCCTAAGCTTATGTTTAAATAGGCTAGAGAAAGGAAAATGTTTAAATAAAAGAAATAATAAAAAATTCTTAACGAAACTAAAAAAGTAAATATTAAATTTTTAAAACTAAAATATTAAAATTAAATAGAAAATTCGAACCAAATAAAAATAATAATAAAATATGAATGAAACCTTAAATAACGACGTTGATGCACCATGGCCGTGGAGGGATCCACGGCTTGGTCATGGTCTGGACCACGACCGTGGAGGGGAACAGGATTAGGCCGTGTTCCCTGCTGGAACTTCTGGTTAAATCCCAGAATAGGGCAGGGGCGTGAAGGTGACCACGGCTTGCCCGTGTTGGCCTTTGAAAACCATGTTCTGCTCTGTTTTGGTCCAGGATAATGCATGCTCGTGTCAAGGGGCACGGGCATGCCGTGTTGTGCTAGATGCGCTTGCATCAGGTTCATGCCTAGAAGGTCGACAATAAAAGCTATACATCTTCTCAGACAACTGATTGAAAAGTATCGGGAGCAAAAACAAGATCTACATATGGTATTCATTGACTTAGAAAAAGCTTATGATAGAGTCTCAAGAGAAATTTTATAGAGAATTCTAGAAAAGAGAGGTGTTTGCGTAATATATATTGAACTAACTAAAGATATGTATGAGGGAGTAATGATCAGAGTGAATACTTCAGACGGATTAATTGAAGCGTTTCTAATAAAGATAGTGTTACATTAAGGATCAGTTTTAAGTCTCTATCTTTTTAGACTAATAAAGGATGAACTTATTAGACACATTCAAGATACAATATCATAGTGCATGTTGTTTGCAAATGATATTATTTTGGTAGATGAGACACGTGAAGGAGTAAATGCTAAATTAGAATCTATGACATCTTCAGGCGGAAAGATTTTAGTAGAGTAAAGACAGAATATATGAAATTTAAGTTTAGTAATATTAGACGTAATGAGACAAATGTTAAGATAAGAGATGACGAGTTGTTTGGAACTGAGAGCTTTAAGTATTTAAGATTATTTTTGTAAGACGATGGAGGGATTGAGAGAGATGTCTTACATAAAATACAATCAAGATGGTTGAAATGGAGGAGAACATCGGGTGTTTTATGTGATTATAAAGTACCTTTGAAACTTAAAGGGAAGTTCTACAAAACAACGGTCAAACTTACTATGTTATATGATGTTGAATGGTGGGCTACGACTCGAGCACATGAACAGAAGATGAGAGTTGCAGAGATGAGGATTTTAAAGTGAATGTGTGGACATACGAGGATGGACAGAATAAAAAATGAGAGCATTAGAGAGAAAGTCAGAGTTGCGTCTATTTCCGAGAAACATATTTAAGAGTATGAATATGTATTTAGACGATCAATAAATGCTCTAGTTAGACGATGTGAATCTATGACAAATACATACATCAAATGAGGAAGAGAAAGATCAAAAAAGACTTGTTAGCAACAATAAAATAAGATAAAATCTATTTAAATATATATAATATAGTAGGGGATAGAACCGAATGATATAGAAGTATCTATAGTGTTGATCTCACCTAGTTGGATAAGACTCAGTAGTAGTAGTTGTTGTACATCATCAGACATTCTACCTTTCTTGATCAACATCGTTACTCGAAGGAAGTTTATGAGAAATTGGATATATATTTTATTGAATCCATGTCACTTGTTTCATGAAACCGATGCATGCTACATTGCTCCACGTGAAACGGAAGTTGATGGAGAGCAGCCCCACCAAGAGCTAGGCAAAGCTATACCACATGGTACTGATCAGATGTAACACCTGGAGATCATAGGACGGTGCATAATCTTTGTGGGATTGAACACCTACATCTTCAACGTTGAGCCAAAGAGGAGGAGATCCCATGTCGGCGAAGCGATTTGGATGTAGAGATGGAGGATATCTACTATCTATCTATCTATCTATCTATATATATATATATATATAAGACAAATTTAAACGTGTTGCTATTGGATCTCAAGATCAAAATAAAGGAGAGGCTCACTGGAGATTATTAGGGGAAAATCATATACATGCCATTTCTGATAACAAATGTGCACTTGCACCAAAATTCGATCAAGATATTTAAAACCCATAAAAGGTGAAAATCAAATAGATCAAATAAATAAATCAAGAAATCAAAGAAATATAACACAGACAAGCCAAAGCTCTACCATAAGATGATGTTCCGAGAGACAGTGGGTGTGATGCAATTCTCTAGTACCCCAAGGATTCAACTGGTGATATCCATGCCGACGACACAGTTGCTTTTTGAGAGGTGTCAGAGACTCTTTCAATGTTGAACATTTTAGGTTTATAATTATAAACATCAAAGGAGAAAGCGTATGAAATAGGAGAACACTAAAGCCCTAGAGAAAAAGTGATTCATGATCTGATGAATCTTTTGAATGGTCTCTCTTATAGAATAGGTGTCTTTTTTAAGGCACCTATTTGATAAAAACCGAAATTGATTTTAATTTGGGGTTTCCTAAATAAGAAAACGTCAATTTAAACTAATTGTTGTTTGTATATATATAGATATATATGTCTGGTTCTTGTCTTCAGTGATGTATCATAGTTTCATGTGCCCTCACGTTTTTGTTAATACACAAGCAGCCAGGATCTGTATATGTTTCTCAGACGTTAAAATTTATTTCGCCGGTCTACATTGGTGATGAGGTTCTTGCTGAAGTAGAAGCAACATACTTGCGGGAACACAAGAAAAGATACATGTATGATGTAGTAATTCTCTAAATTCCTTTCAAAATTTACCTTTACCTTTACCTTTTTCTAGAAGTTTGTTTTTGTAACCGTGCAGTGTAAAGTTTACTTCAAAATGTTTAACAAACGGGGGTCCTCTTGTTATTGATGGTGAAACAACAGCTATTTTACCAACACTTATATTACTGGACCGGAAGAATTTGGACTGAGGTAGATGATTTTCTTATCCATTTTTCTTCGCGTTTTTGACAAGTTTTCCATAGCAATAGAAAATCATTCTGATACGACTTGTCAATCATCTTTAATGCAAACTAAGGTGCACTTCTTATCTGCAGGTATGAATTCTTGCAATCCTGGGATGCTGGCCCTAGATACTCTGCATTGACCATTCTGCAGCTTCTAAAATTTGCCCCTGAAGTTTTGTTCCATCACAACTTTAGCATCTGAGCTACTTTTTTTTGATGAAAAAGGAAGAAGTTAGTTTCGTTTGTCTGTCACACGAATTTAGTGAATGCAGAACTCTACTGTATCCGACTCACCGTTTTGTGCCACTGGCCCGTTATTATAGTTGTCTGCTGATGGGACATGATCACCTGCAGGCAGGAGTAAGACATTAAATTTGATGAAGTTGAGGCTGTTAACCTTCAAAAAAGATGTCTGTACAGAAGCATCCAAATTTAGAACAGATCGACTTGAAACACAAACTGTTAACATTTGGAAAATAGTTTCGTAAGTTGACTTGCTCTAGTATGAACTGTAAGCCATCAAAGCTATTGGTAGTTTTATTTATTGATCCAGAATACTTGAAGCCGAAGTCACTGATCAGGATCAGACTCGCTTCTTGAGTTAAAATCAGGGAGACGACTTTTAAGTAAGAAGATGAGATTGAAATCAGACAAGATGAGAGGATCCCATTAAATATTGTTTATGACTGATGTGGCTCATTGAAATGTTTGCTACACCACTTGCACGTCAACACGAGTTAAAGGGAAGGGCGCGGACGATGGTCACTGTAACTCTTTTGACGTTCAAGTCAATTTCGGTCCGTGGAAAATGAGAGGACAAATGAGGATGTGCGGATGTTTTAGGTCGAGGATATTTTTATAGCATGTATTAGCTCTGCGGGAACACTGTGCAAGAATATTTGGATCGGATGTGTTTGCTTAGCATGATTCATCAGAATATCCCTCGGTATCAGAAAGAGATGAAAAATAACGCAGTTCAATCCAACTGGAAAGGTATTTTTCTTAATGACAGGCGCGTTCACGTGCCATAACGCTATCGAGCAACTGTATACATCAACATAATAGTCGCTCACAGTGACTACATGAACCAGAGCGAAACAATAAAAATTATTTTTTTTTATAGATAACAAATTTATTTTTGAATAAAAATTGAGTTATATATATAAATATATATTGCCCTTGTCCACTGCATCCCCAATAGAAAAATTAGAAAAGCACAATTGACAACTGGAGGGGGATAGCGCTGAGGTCAATGACAAGAGGGAGAGGGGACCATTAATTTTGATGGATTATGTAATTCTTTTAAAAATCACACCTTGAGACCTTTATTTATAATAAAGATTAGTTCCCTATTCAAAAGCTTAAATTTTTAAAAATTAGTAGTTTGATTAAATATCTTTTTAAAATGTTGTAATTGCTGTTTGGAATTTTTACAATTATGGTAATAAATTGTTAAATCTATATCTATTTACAATTAAATTCTATTTTATAAATTAATTGGACTGATGTGGCTCATTGAAATGTTTGCTACACCACTTGCTCATAGTTTTTACAGATTCAAAAAGAATCTCAAAGGTATTATTGGGGATTGTTTTGACGCACTAAAGAGGGGTGAATAGCACTTTTAGTTTTCGTCGATTCGATCGTGTTAGTCTATAAAGTGTAGCACAGTGGCAATAAAACATACAAAGAAATAACACAAGACAAATACACACACAATATACACAATTTTAAGTGGTTCGGAACTAGAATTCGTACTCCATGATCAAGCTTTAGTGTCTACTCCACTAAACCTCGTCTTCTTCTCAAAATATAATCCGGATGTGAATAAACCCCTTACAATATTAATTATTGATACTGTTAATGCCTAATTTGAGGAGTAAAGTGAAAAAAGGTCATGAGGAGAGCCTTGGATGAGTCTAGAGGTCGGTTCGGCAAAGTGAGTCTAGAGATCGGCTCGGCAAAGTGAGTCTAGAGATTGGCTCGGCAAGGTGAGTCTAGAGATCAGTTCGGTAAAAGGAGTCCAGGAATTGGTTCGGCAAGGCGAGGCTAGCATTGAGTCTAAGAGCTAGCCTAAGCCAAGGTATTAGGCTCAGGTTAACTCGACAGAAGGGGAAAGGGTGAAAAGGAAGGGTTAGAATATTTCCCAAAGTGCTTGTAGAAGTTTGTTACATAACAAACGAGGACCCCACATAATATTCAGAGGAGTCTCCGCCCCCTATCTTGTTAACTGAATGATTCTCTAGGGCAAGAAGGTGGCCACGTGGACGGTGATGAGAGGAGGTTGCTACGCTACAGCTGGCAAGGAGGTAAAGAAAGTATAAGAGGGAGAAAAGGGAGGAAGAAGGGGGATTCGGATCCTGAGCCAGGATCACTGAAGAGCTTCGAACCACGAGATCACCGGAGAAGGAGGAGAGAAAGGGCAACCAAGAAGGGGCTCCATCCTTTTTATCTTTGTACACTGAGCATATTGTAAGGGGTTTTTACCTCCACCTTTGGAATCCCTGTTCCAAGAAGGAGAAAATTGATAGTAAACGTGCTTTGGCACCATAGCTCCGGAGAGAGCTTATTCTGTGTAGTAGGAATCCTCATTCCGAACCACGTAAAACTCTGTGTCTTTACTTTCCTCTCTATTTTTCTCACCTATATACTTAGACTCTATTACTGTTGCGGCCGAGAGAGAACCCTAAGCCTCCTAAACATTCCTTAGCGTTGAAAGGAGGTAAGAAAATCCGTTTACGACCACATCAGTTGGCGCCATCTGTGGGAATGTTGTTGAGCAAGACGTCGAAATGCAACCAGAGGAGATATCGCATCTAGCAGCCTCTTCTGCAAAGGACAATCCCATTACCCTACTACCATCATAACTGAGGGCCATGGTGGACACAGTTGTGGCTGAAGCCTTGGCTAAAGAAAGGAGGAGGATAGGGTACCTCCATCCCCATTCGGATGAACCCTCTCCCCGAGGATAGCCGCAGGAGAGGCCTCCTCCACTCCGTCCAATAACAAACGTCGAAGTATTACTCAGTGATGGGCTAGGAGAGAGAATACTTCAGAACACCATACCATTAACGTAAACCCGACGTGAAGAACAAGGAGAAAGTCAATCGACCAGGGCTCTAGAGACCTACGAGCCCAGTCCATTCACTATCGACATCTTGTCTAAGATGCCACCTTCATCTTTTAAAAATCCCCAGGTAGAGAAGTATAATGGCACCACGGATCCAGAAGAGCACCTGTCCCAGTTTGTTGGAGTCACCTCTCTCCACTGTTATACAGATGCCCTCAAGTGCCATGTTTTTCGCACCACATTGACTGGTTCTGCCCAGAGATGGTTTGGTGCCCTGCCTTCGGAATCTATTACTTCTTTTGCTGCTCTCCAAGGAGTTTTTCGCCAGGAGTTTGCCAGCTGCAAGACCTATAAGCACGATGCTTCAATCTTGTTGCATATCAGGCAAGAACCCTCAGAATCGCTCAGGGGTTATCTTCATCGTTTGACATCCACTGCCAGGAATATCCCCTCTACAGGATTTGCTATTATGAGGGTGACCATTCCACATGGGCTGAGGGAAGGACCTTTCCTCAACTCCCTATTAAGGAAGCCGATGATCATTTACGAGGAGTTATTGAGCCGTGCTGAAGAGTACATCAATGAGGAAGAAGGTCTGAAGGTTAGGTGGGCCGAACAGAGCGCCACGTCTGCCCCAACTGAGAGAAGTCGCCCCCGACCCCACGAGCACTTCCCCGAAGAGAGTATGTGTGACCCTTCATACTAGCAGCTCCTAGGCCCCGGTTATTGATGCCGGGAGCTCGCCCCACACCTCCCTTACAAATCATGGCTGCCAAAGACCTACCTCCCCCGAGGACGTGGAAGGAGCGGGAGATGGAATTTTATGACCAACAAGGTCTCCTCCAGCGTCCGGTGGGATACAGAGGGGTGCCTCGCAACCCCCTAGCTCCTTTCTTCTGTCAATACCACATGGAGTTCGACCATACCAGTAGCTGGTGTTTTAAGTTACAAGAAGAGTTGGAGCGCATCCGAGCCGCTTATCAGCAGTTACGACCCCAGATGGGAGGACCGGCTCGGGGAGGTCAGCGACCTAACATAGCGCGCCAAGAACCCTATAATCGAAGACCTCAAGCTGCCCTCCCACTGAACTAACAAATTCCTATTCGGGAGAGTACTTCACAAGGAGGACCAGGAGGTGAAGGCTCTTCGTCCGACCCAAATGACATCCCCACATGGGGCATTGTTCATGTTATTGCAGGAGGACCTACTGATGGGGACTCCAATAGAGCTCGCAAGTCCTATGCTCGCCTTATGGAAAGCTTAGCCATTGGAACAGAGCGAGCTATCCAGAGCACACCTCCCATATATTTTTGACCAGAAGATCTGTAGGGCATCCTGCTACCTCATACGAATGCCCTAGTAATTCGGATTTCCCTTGCCAATTATGAGGTGGCTCGGGTCCTAGTTGATTCCGAAAGTTCTGTTAATATCCTTTTCCAGGAGGCTTTCGGATAGATGCAACTGGGAAATGCACAATTGGAGGACATGGGCACTCCTCTGTTCGGATTTGCAGTGTTGGTGCAATCGGCCCAGGTCACGATTGACCAGGACTCGAGTTTGGCTCGAGTAATGTTTTGATGTGTTTTGATGTTTCGACAAAAACATATGACAATATAATTGTCAAGGTAAAGTCCAAGTCATGGGTACTTGGCATGAAAAGTCCAACATGGGTTGTCAAGGGAAAGTCCAAGCATGGTCTTGGCATAGAAAGTCCAAGCATGGTCTTGGCATGGAAAGTCCAACATGGGTTGGTATTAGAAGTCCAAGGGGATTGATATTGGCGGCGTAAAGTCCAAGCGGTAGTCTTGGCAGCATAAGTCCAATGGTTGGCGCGTAAAGTCCAAGCGGAGTCTTGGCGGCGTAAGTCTAATGTGCCTTGGCGGTGTAGACACCGTTAGCATGACATAGCCGACGGAAGCACCTGAAGGCTAGCGCGATGGATGAACAAGTCATGGATGACTTGGAGGGATCCGAGAGGCGTGAGGCTGATGGAGGTGGCTAGAAGGCTTAGGTCTAGGCTAAGGGTGGTCTAGCAAGTATGGGGGAACCATACTTGGGTTAAAACCTCATGTTTGAGGTGTGCCAATCGACTGGTGCCATGTGGCAGTCGACTGGACCGAGTCAACTAGGGTTTATCGGGTTATGGCCTAGCGGCCGATCGCCATAGGTTGGCGATTGGTCGATGGATCGGCGATCGGCCGATCGCGTGATCGGTCCGACCGGTGCTCGAGAATTCGCCACGTATCGGAGTCGAGACTCGTCGAGTGAGGACTCCATCCGATCGATGGTCACAATCTGTCCGATCGATCGATGGTAGTTCCGTTGGACTTATCCAACGTGGAACTAGCCGTTGTCTCACGACAACAGTGGCATCAGTCGACTGATTGTCCCGATCAGTCGACTGATAGACTTTTTCCAAAGACAGTTGAAGCTATATATGGAGCTCGTGATGGAGGAAAAAGAAGTCGGTTCTTGAGGGCTATTGGGGCGATTTGTTGGTGCAAATCAGGTCTCCAAGTGCAAGCAAGCAACCAAGCATACAAGCAATCAAAGCAAGTGTTGTAAAGTCTTTTCTTTACTTGTATTTCATATTTACATTGTATATTGCTTGTATTTCGTTCTTACTGTTGTAAGATCTATTGTAAGGGGTTTCTCCGCCTCCGACTTGTGTCGAGAAGGAGTGTTTATCATTAGTGAGTGCGTGTGCATCACTAGGGCTCTTTAGAGAGCTCGACCAGGAGTAGGAACCGCAAGTGTTCCGAACCACGCTATATCATTGTGTTAGCTTGTTGTCTATTTCGCTATTGCTTTTATTATTTCTATTTCACGCAAGACTAACGAAATTGTAGACACAAACGCGAGCGAATTTCATCTACGCTATTCACCCCCCCTCTAGCCATTCCAAGGGTCCTAACAAGTGGTATCAGAGCCCGGGGCTCTTCTACAGATTAACAACCGGGAGCTAAGGCAAAAGGCTAGAGGGTGAAGATGGAATTTCAAGACAAGCTTGGATGGGAAATCAACACTCCACCTCCATATGATCCAGAAGATTTTCCGGCATGGAGAGCAAGAATGGAAACATTCTTGATGATGAACATAGAGGATTGGTTCATCCTCATTGAAGGCCTTGAACCCCCTAGGGATAAGAAGGGGAATGTCCTAAAATTGAAAAAGTGGACCCAAGAGCAACGCCAAAAGCTCAAGACCAAAGTTAAGGTAACGAAACTTTTGGAAGATTTAATCCCTAATGATGTTTTGTGCAAGCTAGGGGATTACATGTATGCCAAGGAGCTATGGAGAAAATTGGCAAGATACCATGAGGAGAGTTCATCCTCAAGTGAAAGTGAGGAATCGGAAGTTGAGATGGAGTCAACTTCCGAATCGGAGAAAGAAGAAGTAGAAGAAGTGGAAGGAGCATCCACTTCTAGGATTGAGGAGGAAAGACCATCCTCTATACCGGAGCAACCTCAAGAAGAGCCTTCAACATCCGGTCAAGATGAGGAAGCTCAAAATCCAAATCCGGCCTCCACCACTACCCTAGGTAACTCAAACATATGTGTTAATAATAAAATGCATATAATATGTTTTGAGTGTAGGGAAACCGGGCACTACAAGAGCAAGTGCCCAAAGAAGATTAGGAAAGCTCCACTGGCACCAAAAGTCAAGGACGCCGGTTCCCCAACACCTAAAGGCAAGGAGCACATCATATGCTTCAAGTGTAATTCAAAAGGACATTATAGGAATCAATGTCCTAGGGGGAGCAAAAAGACCCAAGAAGAAGCATCACAAGTAGGGGGAGCTAAGGCTAACCCTAAGGTACATTTTAGTAATGCATCTTCTAATTTAAATACTAAAAAGTATGCTAGGAACTTTAATTCTCTTGCAATTTATGAAAAGCATGCTAATAGGAATAAATATTTTTGCTTAGGAGCTAAGAGAGTTCATGTAGAAAATAGGGAGAAATTTGGGACTAATGTCCCTAAAAACAATTTACCTAAGAACAAACCTAGGTCAAATAACTCAAGATCAATTTTACCTAGGGAGACAATTAGAAAGGTGCAAGAGCACCTAGGTGTTAACCCTAAATGGACTAGGCATATGCCTAGAAAGTCCCATGCCCAAGAATTTAATCAAAAATCAATTGGGCAATTAGAATTAGAAAACCAAGCCTTAAGGTCAAGGCTTGAGAAACTAGAAAAGACCCTTAGGAATATACAAAACCAATTTAAAGGGTATAATGGTCAAAGTCAAGGACCTAAGAGTCAAAAGTCAACCAAGGGCAAGAATGGTTTGGGTCACAAACCTAAGTCCAAGGTGACTTACCATAGTGTTCCATTTGACTATGGAACACTAACTAAGTCTAGGAAGACCAAGGTCAATAGGGAAGTCATCCCTAGAGTTGACCACGGTGTGTGCCTAGTGGCTAGGGTTTCTAGGAAACCTAGGGTGATCACTAAGAAGGTTGCAAGGGGAGTTACCCCTAGAGTCAACCTAGGTAAGACCCAAATAACCAAGGCTAATAAGCCTAGGAGGGTCATTAGGAAGGTATCTAGGGAGGTTATCCCTAAGGAATACCTAATTAACCCTAGGAGCTCCAATAGGTTTTGGGTTCCTAAGAGCGTGATTGATTCACGCTAGATGGGTTTAGGGTGTGCCAACCTTGATTGGATGGGTAGTTAACTCAACCATAATAAAGGTGACACTTTAGGTTATTTTCAAGGTTATGGTTGCCTTGGAAATACATTTAAGTCTTAATCCTAAAAGTTTTTTTTGGATGTGCCAATATTACTTGAGAAGGTTGATAAAATGATCAAAATTGACACAATTTAGGTTTAGAGGTTAGTGTGCTATTTTGGGTTTTTGGCACACTTGGGAGAAAACTAGAAATATGGCAAAATGCAATTAATTATATGAAATGACAATTAATATTAAAATTTAGGTATTATTATACCTATATATTTTATATGTCATGCTCTGATTGCTATATGCCATGTCATGACATCATGCCTATTTCTATGATTTTATATGTCATGAGTATGCTTAGGTTTTAGGTTAATGTCATGTATGCTTAGTTTTATATCATATTATGCCATGACATCATGATTATGAGCATGTGTTTATCTATATCATCTCAAATGCCATAATCATTCATGCATTTAATTAAAATTGAGTTAAGGACTTTGGCATGACTTGGAGTCCCATTTATAAGGGAATCAAGTAGAGTTGCCTTAGGAAAATGCATGAAACCCTAGATTAGGGAGAACAAAACCCACATCTCACATCTAATTGACATGTATGTGTATGTATACACCCTAAATACATGTGAGATGCTAGGATAATAGGTTAGGTTCAAGGTGCATCGGTAGTGCATCTAGATGAACTTAAACTTATGTTAATTATCACCAAGAATCATAAGGAAAGCTAATATACAAGCTATGTATATTTAGCCAATAAATTATGGTCCAAGATAAGGTTTTGAAAACATTTTAAAATCTTTTTGACAAACCTTGGTGAAGTCTATCTTTTGATAGCAATCACCATTGATGAAGTTGATACAAAGTAGGGCCAAAACATTGAAAATTTCAATGGTTTTGAACTTTGTACCAATTTCACTATTTAATGGGTAAAATAATTTTCAAACATTTTTCACCCATTGTATTAGTCATAAGTATTATATGTATCAAATTTCGTGATTTTTCGATATACGTATAATTATTTATGAATTTCCAAAACTCGATTCTGATAACTGAAATTCGGAAATTTCAGTTATCAGTCGACTGCCCTGAGTGGCAGTCGACTGATGAGTGTGGCAGTCGACTGGTAGCTGACAGAGTCGACTGCCAAGGCTGATTTCGGGAAAACTAAGTTTGGTTAGCCCGTGTTCAGCCATGGTAAAGGTCCCTAATCACTCCTAACCCTAAGATATACTTTGGGAAGCATTATAAAGGGTGAAAATCCATTGGATATGGATTAGGAGAGTTGTTTAGGGTTTGTATCAATGTTAAGGTGTTGGAAAGTTCAATGTTGAATTTCTAACCTTAATTTTGATGGTTTAGAGTTCCTATTGGCTTAGGGACTGCCTAAGGACATTGTTGGTGCAATGGTCAAGGGGGAGCAAGCCTTTAGGGGGAGATATCCATCTTGGGATGATGGATGTGTTTTTCTCCTTGAAGAGGAGAAGTTATTGGGAGCATATATCATCAATTTGGAAAAATTGATGGGTTTTAATACCCAATTTGGAAATTGGGAGAGTGAATAGGATTACCTCTCTTGAGTGATATGGGACTTATCACTAGGAAGATGGTAGGAATCCTAGATATTTTTAGACCAAGGGGGAGATTGTAAGATATCATTGGGACATGAGACATTGACCTCCTTGGAGAGCAGACCTTTTTGATGTTAGTCAAAAAGGGGGAGAATGTTTGGGGAAGAACACTTAAGATTACCAATTTGGGATAATTGGTAAGGGATTTGAGTTAGTGTTCTAACTCAATAATTTGTTTGGTTTTATTTGTTTGTTTTTTGTCAAACATCAAAAAGGGGGAGATTGTTGGTGCAATCGGCCCAGGTCACGATTGACCAGGACTCGAGTTTGGCTCGAGTAATGTTTTGATGTGTTTTGATGTTTCGACAAAAACATATGACAATATAATTGTCAAGGTAAAGTCCAAGTCATGGGTACTTGGCATGAAAAGTCCAACATGGGTTGGCAAGGGAAAGTCCAAGCATGGTCTTGGCATAGAAAGTCCAAGCATGGTCTTGGCATGGAAAGTCCAACATGGGTTGGTATTAGAAGTCCAAGGGGATTGATATTGGCGGCGTAAAGTCCAAGCGGTAGTCTTGGTAGTATAAGTCCAATGGTTGGCGGCGTAAAGTCCAAGCGGAGTCTTGGCGGCGTAAGTCCAATGTGCCTTGGCGGTGTAGACACCGTTAGCATGACATAGCCGACGAAAGCACCTGAAGGCTAGCGCGATGGATGAACAAGTCATGGATGACTTGGAGGGATCCGAGAGGCGTGAGGCTAATGGAGGTGGCTAGAAGGCTTAGGTCTAGGCTAAGGGTGGTCTAGCAAGTATGGGGGAACCATACTTGGGTTAAAACCTCATGTTACCGGTGCCATGTGGCGGCCGACCGACCGAAGTCAACTAGGGTTTCGATCGCGGGTGTTACGTTTAATGACCGCCATAGGTTAGCGGTCGATCGATGGATCGAGCGATCGATGATCGTGTGATCACCGACCGGTGCTCGAGAATCGCCACGTATCGGAGTCGAGACTGATCGGTCGAGTGAGGACTCCATCAGTCGACTGATGGTCACAATCAGTCGACTGATGGTAGTTCCGTTGGACTTATCCAACGTGGAACTAGCCGTTGTCTCACGACAACAGTGGCATCAGTCGACTGATTGTCCCGATCAGTCGACTGATAGACTTTTTCCAGCACAGGTTGAAGCTATATATGGATCTCGTGATGGAGGAAAAAGAAGTCGGTTCTTGAGGGCTATTGGGGCGATTTGTTGGTGCAAATCAGGTCTCCAAGTGCAAGCAAGCAACCAAGCAACCAAGCAATCAAAGCAAGTGTTGTAAAGTCTTTTCTTTACTTGTATTTCATATTTACATTGTATATTGCTTGTATTTCGTTCTTACTATTGTAAGATCTATTGTAAGGGGTTTCTCCGCCTCCGACTTGTGTCGAGAAGGAGTGTTTATCATTAGTGAGTGCGTGTGCATCACTAGGGCTCTTTAGAGCTCGATCCGTGGAGTAGGATCCGTGCGGTTCCGAACCACGTTATATCATTGTGTTAGCTTGTTGTCTATTTCGTTATTGCTTTTATTATTTCTATTTCCGCTGCGCACTAACGAAATTGTAGACACAAACGCGAGCGAATTTCATCTACGCTATTCACCCCCCCTCTAGCCATTCCAAGGGTCCTAACATGCAGGACATATGGTGCATCCCGTAGGACAAATTTCTTTGCCCCTCACCCTAGGCACAAAGCCCAGTCAAAGAACTAATATTGTTCCATTTCTTATAGTGGATGCTCCATCTACCTATAATACAATTTTGGGTCATCCTTTCATGTCTATTTTCTAGGCGGTGTCTTTCCCCTACCATCAGAAGGTGAAGTTTCCAGTCGGGCAATTGATCGGGGAAGCAAGGGGAGAACAGAAAGCCGCTCGAAGTTGTTATGTGCAAATGGTCAGGGATGACCAGAAGAAATCCAGAGTGGACGACCCCAAGGGGAAAGCCGTCATTGTTTCTGATGTATGTGTGCTAGAAGAGTCGCCTCCTAGAGCTGAAAAAAATAGAAGAAGGGGAATTCGTAGAAATCGCCCTGGCAAAGTCACTCGGGTGGCTCCTCAACTAGAGATAAAGGAAGAACTGGTGACCTGCTTGAAGAAGAATGAAGACATTTTTGCCAAGGATGTGCATGACTTGACTGGAATAGATCCCCGTATCGCCGAACACCACCTCAACTGTTGGTGCAATCGTCTCAGGTCACGATTGACCAGACTCGAGTTTGACTCGAGTCATGTTTTGATGTTTGACAAAAATGTATGACAATGTGATTGTCATGGAAAGTCCAAGCTTGAGTCTTGGTAATGGAAAGTCCAACATGGGTTGGCAAGGAAAGTCCAAGCATGGGTCTTGGCATGGAAAGTCCACCATGTGTTGGCAAGGGAAAGTCCAAGCTTGAGTCTTGGCAATTGAGAAGTCCAAGGGGTTTGATATTGGATGCGTAAAGTCCAAGCGAGAGTCTTGGCAGCTTAAGTCCAATGGTTGGCGGCATAAAGTCCAAGCTTGTGTCTTGGCAGCATAAATGTGCCTTGGCGGTGTAGATCACATTAGCATGACAATAGCTAATGGAATCACATGAAGGCTAGCGTATGGATGAACAAGTCATGAATGACTTGGAGGGATCTGATAGGCATGAGATTGATGGAGGTGGCTAGAAGGTTTAGGTCTAGGCTAAGTGTGATCTAGCAAGTATGAGGGAATCATACTTGGGTTAAACCTCATGTTTGAGGTTATCAGTTGACTGGGGCTTTGGATCAGTCAACTAGTCAAGTGTTTTGACACTTGGCAACCAAGTTGGCTTGTATCAATCAATTGGGGTTACTACCAGTCGACTGCCATGAAGTCAACTAGGGTTTGACTGTGGGAATTGACCTAGATGACTACCGATTTAGGCGATCGATTGATGGCAAGATCGATCGATCACCGGAATCGGTCGACTGATGCTTGAGAATTTCGGTACAAAATGGAGTCGGACTTGACTGCTGGGGTTAGCAGTCGAGTGAAGGCTCTATTAGTTGACTGATGGATATGATCAGTCGACTGATGTCCTATCCGTTGGATTTTTCCAGCGTGGATCACACCGTTGTCTCACAATAACAGTGTCATCAGTTGACTGATGGTCCCGAGCAGTCGACTGATAGCGCAAAATCTAGCTCGAATGCAGGTTATAAAGGCAGCTCGAAAGGAGGGTTTTGACACCGATTTTCTTGGGCGATTTGAAGTGATTTACTAGTGCAAATCAGAGTCTTCAAGGCTAGTCCAAGGCAATCAACAAGCAAGCTTCCAAAAGATTTTTGTAAAGTGTTCTTTGCATTCTTTTGTGTATTTCATATTTGTATTTACTTGTTTGTCTTTCTTATTGTTGTAAGAATTATTGTAAGAGGTTTCTCCACCTCTGGATTGTTCCGAGAAGGAGTGATTGGTTATTAGTGGTGTTTGGCATCGCTAGAGCTCTTGGAGCTCAATCCGTGGAGTAGGAACCATTCGGTTCTGAACCACGTTATATTATCATGTTGTGCTTGTGTATTCGTGTTTATATTTGTTTTATTTCCGCTGCTTACTAATCGAATTGTAGACAAGCAACGCGATCAAATTCTATCAACGTGTGAAAAGCTATTCACCCCCCCTCTAGCTTCCAAGATCCCCAACAAGTGGTATCAAAGCCCGGGGCTCTCTGAGGGAGCACGCTAGAGGGAACAAGATGGAATTTGAAGGAAAATTAGGATGGGACATCCACACACCGCCACCATACGACCAAGAGGATTTTCTGGCATGGAGGGCAAGAATGGAGAACTTCTTGATGATGGACATAGAAGATTGGTTCATCATCATGGAAGGCTTTGAACCTCCTAGAGATAAGAAGGGAAATGTCTTGAAGTTGAAGAAGTGGACACAAGAGCAATGTCTCAAGTTCAAGACCGAAGTTAAGGTAACAAAGCTTTTAGAAGATTTGATACCTAATGACATTTTGTGCAAGCTAGGGGATTACATGGATGCCAAGGAGCTATGGAGCAAGTTGGCAAGATTCCATGAGGAGTCTCACTCGGTACAAGAAGAAGAAAGCTCTTCCTCACAAGAAAGTGAGGATTCAGAATCATCATCCGGATCGAGATCGGAATTTGAAGAGGAGTCAACATCCGGGTTAAGAGAAGAAGTGGAATTGGAGGAAGTCTCCACCTCAAGGGTTGAGGGGGAGGAACGACCATCCACACTCGAGCCGGAGCAAAATCAAGAAGAGGCCTCAACCTCCGGGAGAAATGAAGAATCTACTCTGGCCACCACTACTGAACTAGGTAACTCAAGCAATTCAATTAATAACAAGAATCATATAAATTGCTTTGAGTGTAGGGAAAATGGACACTACAAGAGTAAGTGTCCTAAAAGGGTCAAGAAGGCTCAACTGTCTCCAAAGGTCAAGAATGCCTGTATCTCCACAATTAAAAGCAAGGAGCATGTGATTTGCTTCAAGTGCAATTAATGGGGCCATTACCGGAGTCAATTTCCTAAGGGGAAGAAAAAGACCCAAGGAGGAGCTACACATGTAGGGGGAGCCTCTAAGACAATCCCTAAGGTAAAATTCAATAATGCACCTTCAATTAATGTCAAAAAGCATGCTAGGTATAATGTTAATAATCTTGTTAGTACTCATGAAAAGCATGCTAGTAGGAATAGATTTTATTGCCTAGGAGCTAAAAATGTCAACTTTTCAAATAAGGAGAAATTTGCGACTAATGTCCCTAAAAACATCCTACCTAAGACAAGTATTAGGAAAATAGGAGAACATCTAGGTTTTAATGCTAAGAAAGATCGATATATGCCTAGGAAGGGCAAAAATGATCAAAGAAACAATGGGCCCACCAAATTAGAGTTAGAAAATCAAGCCTTGAGATCAAGGCTTGAGAAATTGGAAAAGATCCTTGCAAGAATAACAAATTCAATTAAAGGGTCAAATGGTCAAAACCTAGGGTGTAAGAGGCAAGAACCATCTAGGAGGCAAGGTTTGGGTCACAAGCCTATGTCCAAGAAGGTAATGCCTACTTATCATAATGTTCCATTTGATTATGGAACAAACCTAGGTCTAGGAAAACCAAGGTCAATAGAAAAGTCATCCCTAAGGTTGACCAAGGTGTATGCCTAGTGGCCAAGGTTTCGAAGAAACCTAGGTGGCCACTAAGAAGGTTACTAGGGAGGCAATCCCTGAGGTTAACCATGACAAGGTCCAAATGACCAAGGCTACTAAGCCTAGGAGGGTCATTAGGAGGGTATCTAGGGAGGTTATCCCTAAGGAATACCTAGTAAACCCAATGAGCTCAAATAGATTTTGGGTTCCTAGGAGTGTGATTGATTCACGCTAAATGGGTTAGGTCGTGCCAACTTTAAATGGATGGGTAGTTAATCTAACCACGGTAAAGGTGACGCCTTAGGTTATTTTCAAGGTTATGGGTACCTTGGAAATAAAGTTTGATTTTGATCCTAAAAGAATTTAGGATGTGCCAATATATTTTGAGGACTATGAAAAATCAACTAAATTGGCAAAAGTTAGGTCTTAGAGTCATAGTGTGCCAACTTGGGGTTTTGGCACACTTTGGGAATTAGTGTATCAAGAGAATTGTCTTAAATTACTTTTAAGATTAATACTCAAGTACTATACATCTTGATGACACATACTTACCATGGTTCATGTGGTTTACCATATGTTTGCATGGAAGGAATGTTTATAGTGTATTGCATCTCACAAAATAGATCATTCACCTTGATTGTGTATTTCAACACATAGAAAGGGTGAGATGCTAGGATTTGAAACTATTGGATATTAATGCTTGTGAAAATGAAATAAAATAACAAAATACATTAACAAATACGTAAACACAGGCATAACACTAACATATTCGATAGACATGCATAAACATACTAAAATGAAACAAATTGAGTGAAGAAATTGAAATTCACTTAATTTCAGAACGAAAAATTAGATATCAGTCGACTGTTACTACTATAGCATGATACCGCGAGCTCAGTAGTCGAGTGCTGCTTCCAGCACCCGACTGATTGTCACATCAGTCGACTGATGATCAATATCAATCGACTGATGCTACTGTAGCTCGACACAGAAGGTTCAACAATCGAGTGTCGAGCCAGAGCAGTCGACTGTCGATTCTATGAACCAGTCTCTGAACTGCTATTAGTCGACTGATGTGTCACATCAATCGACTGGCGTCGTGATTTTATAACGCCGAACCGCTAGGGTTCGACTTCTTCACGCCTTCTTCGCACGACTCCTCTTCTCCGATCACTCCCAAACTCTTCGATCAACCTTCTCGCTTCCACGCCGATGACCCAAAGTCTTTAGGTTTGGAACCTATCCCTGTCTTTGGTCTTTTGAGTCTTTCTATCACTCCAATAGCGCCATCTCACAATCTCCATTTAGGGCTTCAGCGAGACATTCTTTTCGGCGATCTTTCGGCGTCCTCTCCAGCAATTAGGCATTTCAGTTAGTCCCTCACAACCTTCAACCCAGCAAATGGCGCCAAGTATACCTCTAAACCTTAAACCCTATTTTTTTTCATATACCACATTTTGATCTAACCATATGATTTGTGGCATCACATTTCTTTGCATTACATTCATCATAATAATGTAGAAAACAACGTAGGGTTGAGTCTATTGAGGATAGGTCTTGGTCGTACCAACCGATGCCGGTTTGGTACTTAGATGACCATTTTTTTAGATCCTAATGTAGGGACGTCATACAGATCTTATTGCATTACCAGTTAATGAAGATCACCCTTTGCAAACATGCCATTAATGATGACCTCCTCAAAGAATTTTACCAAAACTTGAGGAAAGCCGACGACAACCCTACCTACACCACTCGCATTGCAAAACGCGATCTGGAGTTCACTCCTGTGATCTTGTAGGAGTTCCTGGAGTGTAGGTTATCGGATGACACTTTCATCTTTTACCCTACTCTTGATGCACCTTTTCTGGTTCCTTTTGATGACATCTCATTAGACTCCATGCATGAGCATTTCTTCCGTCATCCTCGTCCACCAGCTCAAAACTTGTTTACTATCAATGAGTTATCTGCATTTGACAATGTTCTTTACAAAGTCATTGTTGGGTGCTTCCTTCCGATAGTGACTCGGGGTCAGGCCAAGATCCGGCCTCCCCATCTCTTCCTTATGTATGCCATGCATCATTGATTAGATGTGAACATTGCATTGAACATTTTTCATTGCATTGAACATGTCATATCCCCTGTATAAGGAAAAGTTCATATACCCTTTGGACACATTATCACTGCATGGTTAGAGTCTATTGGCATTAACATATCCAAGGGATCACTGAGGCCGCTATCAGAGGTATATGACTGCATCTCAATGTGAAACTTTACACTGGCTGGGATGCGGACTGGCGATGGACAGATGGAGTTGGTGCCTCGGCCTCAGCCCATGGGGTATTATGAGCCAGCTCTAGAGCCTGGAGAGCTTGCGACACAGCATGAGGGGTCCGCTGCTGAGGAGGATGATTCGATGATACCAGATGCACCAGCAGCGGGTCTCTCAGAGCGTGTTGCACATCTTGAGGTCAGATTTGAGGGATACCAGTAGACTGTTGACTCACGACTGGCGGAGATCAGATTGGAGCAGTCCTCCATGAGTCAAGATTTGGGTCAGCAGCTCAGCCGGATGGAGGAGCGCCACAGCCGGATGGAGGAGTGCCAGAGCTGGATGGAGCAGTGCCAGATTGATATGTATGAGATGATGCAGACCTGGACGCTAAGCCAGCAGCCTCCACCGCCTCCACCATCTATGGGAGATGATAGCTAGGCTAGGATTAGGGACCTTGTTTTCTTTTTCGTAGTGATGTCGAGAGTTTTTCTTGAACATCTTTTGATTGTAGAATAAATTCCTTGATGAATGAAATCCTTGTTTATGAAAAATTGTGTCTTTGTCTGATTGTGTGAATGTTGATGTCTTCTTTATATATTCTAGTGTTGCATGTCATGACACCATATCTATTTTTATCATTTGAATGTCATGATTATGCTTAGGGTTATGGTTTATGTCATGTATGCTTAAATTTAAATTTTATGCCATGACATCATGATCATTGGCCAAGCTTATTGATGTTATCATTTATGCCATAATCATTCATGCATTAACAAAATTGATTTAAGGATTAATGGCATGACTTGAAGTCCCATGGATAAGGGAATCAAGTAGTGTTGCCTTAGAAAATGCATGAAGCCATAATAACATTAATCCCACATCTCCCAACTATATTGACTTTTGTGTGTTTTTTTTATACACCTTATATACATGGGAGATGTTAGGAAAATGAGCTAAGTTCAAGGTGCATAGATAGTGCATCTAGAGGAACTTAAACTCATTTCAATCTTATAGGTGGATCATTGGGAAAGCTAATGTACAAGTCATGTACATTGGGCCCAAGAAACATCATCCAATATAGGTTTTCAAAAACATTTTAAAATAATTTTAGAAAACCTTGGTGAAGTCTATTTTTTGATAGCAATCACCATTGATGAAATTGATACAAAGTGAGCTCAAACATTGAAGTTTTTCTTCACTTTTGGACTTTGTGTCAATTTCACTATTTTATGGGTAAAATATTTTTCAAATATTTTTCACCCATTATTTTGCTAATAAGTATTATACGTATTGTTGGTGCAATCGGACCAGGTCTCGATTGACCAGGACTCGAGTTTGACTCGAGTGATGTTTTGATGTTTGACAAAAACATATGACAATGTAATTGTCATGGGAAAGTCCAAGTCTTGAGTACTTGGCATGGGAAGTCCAAGTGGGACACTTGACATTTGGTAAAGTCTAAGCATGGGTCTTGGCCATGGAAAGTCCAACATGGGTTGGCAAGGGAAAGTCCAAGCTTGAGTCTTGGCATTTGGAAAGTCCAAGGGGTTTGATATTGGCAACGTAAAATCCAAGCGGGAGTCTTGGCAGCATAAGTCCAATGGTTGGCGGCATAAAGTCCAAGCGGAGTCTTGGCGGCGTAAGTCCAATGTGCCTTGGCGGTGTAGACACCGTTAGCATGACATAGCCGATGGAAGCACCTGGAGGCTAGCGTGATGGATGAACAAGTCATGGATGACTTGGAGGGATCCGAGAGGCGTGAGACCGATGGAGGTGGCTAAAAGGCTTAGGTTTAGGTTAAGGGTGGTCTAGCAAGTATGGGGGAACCATACTTGGGCTAAAACCTCATGTTTGAGGTGTGCTAGTCGACTGGTGCCATGTGGCAGTTGACTGGCCCGAGTCAACTAGGGTTTCGATGCGGGAAGTAGGCCTAGCGATCGCCGAGAGGTGGGCAATGATCGATGGCTGAGCCGATGATCGATCGTGTGATCAGTCGACTGGTGCTCGGGAATTCGACCACAGAATGGAGTCGAGACTCGACTGGTCGAGTGAGGACTCCATTAGTCGACTGATGGGTATGATCAGTCGACTGATGGTAGATCCGTTGGACTTATCCAGCGTGGATCTAGCCGTTGTCTCACAACAACAGTGGCATCAGTCGACTGATGGTCCCGATCAGTCGACTGATCGACTTTTTCCAGCACAGGTTGAAGCTATATAAGGAGCTCGTGATGGAGGAAAAGATAGCGATTTTCTTGGGCGAAATTGAAGGGGAAAGTTGGTGCTTTCCAGTCCTTTGAAGCTAGTTCAAGGCAATCAAAGATCAAACAATCAAAACCTCTTGTAAAGTGTTTTCCTTTACTTGCATTTGTATTTCATTATCATATTTGCTTGTATCTATTTGATTATTGTTGTAATCATCTTGTACGAGGTTTCTCTGCCTCTGGATTGTTCCGAGAAGGAGTGTTTATTAGTGGTTGCATGTGCATCACTAGAGCTCGTAGAGCTCGATCCGTGGAGTAGGAACCGTGCGGTTTCGAACCACGTTACATACTCGTGTTCTTGTTGTGTTTGTCGTATTTCGTTATTGTATTATTTCTATTTCCGCTGTGTACTAACGAAATTGTAGAGACGATCACGTAACAAATTCCATCAACGAACGATCACGACGCTATTCACCCCCCTCTAGCGGGCACACAGGTCCTAACAATTGGTATCAGAGCCCGGGGCTCTTCTACGAACTAACCGCTGGGAGCTAAGACAAAGAAGCTAGAGGGTGAAGATGGAAGAACCATTGGGATGGGATATCAACACCCCAATTCCCTATTCCTTCTATGGACAAGAAGGATTTAGACAATGGAAGGTGAGAATTGAGGACTTCCTAATGATGAGGTATTTCGAAGAATGGTCCATTTTAATGGAAGGATATAGCTATCCAAGAGGACCAAAAGGTGGATTCCTCAAGAAAAAGAGATGGACCGAAGAACAAGTTCAAGCCTTCGAGAAAAATGAGAAGGTAATGAAGTTTTTAATTGATTTAATACCTAACAATATCTTGTGTATGTTAGGTAATTATGTAGATGCAAACGAGCTATGGAGCCAAGTGGCCAAGCTTCATGATAGCCCATCAACGGTCCAAGAGGAAGAGACCGAAGAGGCTAATGCATCATCCTCACAAGGAAGTGAGGATTCGGAGGTTGATAGGGAATTAACATCCGGATCGGAAAAGGTGGAGGAAGTGGAAGAAGCATCCACCTCAAGGATTGAGGGGGAGGAGAGAACTTCTACACCGGAACATCAAGAAGTAGCTTCGACATCCGGTCAAGATGAAGAAGCCTAAAGTCCAATTCCGGTCTCCATTAACCTAGGTAACTCAAACATATGTGTTAATAATAAAATGCATATAATATGTTTTGAGTGTAGGGAAACCGGGCACTATAAGAGCAAGTGCCCAAAGAAGATTAGGAAAGCTCCACCGGCTCCAAAGGTCAAGGATGCCGGTCCCTCAACGCAAAAGAGCAAAGAACAAGCCATTTGCTTCAAATGCCGGCTACCGGGACATTACCGGAGTCAATTCCTAAGGGGGAAGAAGAAGGGGCAAGAAGGAGCTACACAAGTAGGGGGAGCTAAGGCTAACCCTAAGGTATATTTTAATAATGCTCTTTCTAATTATTATAGTCAAAAGCATGCTAGAAATAATTTTAGCAATCTTGCTATTTATCAAAAAGAGCATGCTAGAAATAGAGAATATTGCTTAGGAGCTAAGAAGGTCAACCTTAGGAGTAAGGAGAAATTTGGGACTAATGTCCCTAAAAACAACTTATCTAAGGACAAACCTAGGTTAAATAACTCTAGAAAAATTTTACCTAGGGAGACCATTAGAAAGGTGCAAGAGCACCTAGGTTTCAATCCTAAATAGACTAGGCATATGCCTAAGAAGTCCAATGCCCAAGATTTAAATTAAAATTCTAAAATTGGGCAATTAGAATTAGAGAACCAAGCCTTGAGGTCAAGGCTTGAGAAACTAGAAAAAACCCTTAGGAATATACAAAACCAATTTAAAGGGTCAAATGATCAAAAGTCTAGGTCCAAATCTCAAAGTCAACACTTAGGACCTAAGAGTCAAAAGTCAACCAAGGGCAAGCAAGGTTTGGGTCACAAACCTAAGCCTAAGGTGGCTTACCATAGTGTTACATTTGATTATGGGACACAAACTAGGTCTAGGAAGACCAAGGTCAATAGGGAAGTCATCCCTAAGGTTGTGCCTAGTGGCTAGGGTTTCTAGGAAACCTAGGGTGGCCACTAAGAAGGTTGTAAGGGGAGTTACCCCTAGAGTCAACCTAGGTAAGACCCAAATGACCAAGGCTAATAAGCCTAGGAGGGTCATTAGGAAGGTATTTAGGGAGGTTATCCCTAAGGAATACCTAATTAACCCTAGGAGCTCAAATATGTTTTGGGTTCCTAAGAGCGTGATTGAATCACGCTAGATGGGGTTAGGATGTGCCAATATTGATTGGATGGGTAGTTAACTCAACCATGACAAAGGTGACACTTTAGGTTGTTTTCAAGGTTATATTTACCTTGGAAATAGATTTGAATTTTAATCTTAAAAGATTTTAGGATGTGCCAATATTATTTGAGAAGTTTGATAAAATGATCAAATTGACACAATTTAGGTTTAGAGGTTGGTGTGCCATTTTGGGTTTTTGGCACACTTGGGAGAAAAGTAGAAATATGGTAAAATATGATTAATTATATCAAATGACAATTAATATTAAAATTTAGGTATTATTATACCTATATATTTTATATGCCATGCTTTGTTTGCCATATAACATGTCATGACATTATGCTTACTTTTAATCATTTTATATGTCATGTTCATGTTTTAGGATTAAGGTTTTAAATGTCATGTGTTTTTAGATTTTATCATATGCCATGACATCATGATCATTGGCCATGTTTTAATAATGCTATTATTTATGCCATGATCATACATTCATGCATTAACTTGATTGAAAATTGACTTAAGGACTATGGCATGACTTGGAGTCCCATTTATAAGGTAATCAAGTAGGGTTGCCTTAGAAAATGCATGAAACCCTAGATTAAATGAACCAAAACCCACATCTCACATCCAATTGACATGTATGTGTATTTATACACCTTAGATACATGTGAGATGCTAGGATATGAGTTAAGTTCAAGGTGCATAGTCTTTGCATCTAGATGAACTAAAACTCATCTTTAACCAACATGTGGATCATTGGAAAAGCTTGTGTACAAGTTATGTACTTAGAGCCCAAGGGATATGATCCAAAATAGGGTTTTGAAAACATTTTAAAATCTTTTTGAAAAACCTTGGTGAAGTCTATGTTTTGATAGCAATCACCATTGATGAAGTTGATACAAAGTAGGGCCAAAACATTGAAAATGTTAATGGTTTTGAACTTTGTGCCAATTTCACTATTTTATGGGTAAAATAATTTTCAAATATTTTTCACCCATTGTATTGGTCATAGGTATTATACGTACCAAATTTCGTGATTTTTCGATATACGTATAATTATTTATGATTTTCTGAAATTCAATTCTGATAGCTGAAATTCGAGAATTTCAGTTATCAGTCGACTGCCATGAGTGGCAATGATCGATGTGAGTGGCAATGTGATCGTAGTGACAGAGTCGATCACAAGGCTGATTTCAGGGTTTGGTTGGCGTGTTAGCGGTTAAGGTCCCTAACTACTCCTAACCCTAGGATATGCTTTGGGAAGCATTATAAAGGGTGAAAATCCATTGAATATGGATTAGGAGAGGTGTTTAGGGTTTGTATCAATTTTAAGGTGTTGGAAAGTTCAATGTTGAATTTCTAACCTTAATTTTGATGGTTTAGAGTTCCTATGGGCTTAGGGGCTTTCCAAGGATATTGTTGGTGCAATGGTCAAGGGGGAGTAAGCCTTTAGGGGGAGGTATCCATCTTGGAATGATGGATGTGTTTTTCTCCTTGAAGAGGAGACGTTATTGGGAGAGTATCATCAATTGGGAAATTGATGGGCTTTTTGAGAGACCCAATTTGGAAATTGGGAGAGTGAATAGGATTGCCTCTCTTGAGTGATATAAGACTTATCACTAGAAAGATGGTAGACATCCTAGGTATTTTGGACCAAGGGGGAGATTGTAAGATCTCATTGGGACATGAGACATTGACCTCCTTGGAGAGAAAACCTTTTTGATGTTAGTAAAAAAGGGGGAGAATGTTTGGGGGAGAACATTTGGAGAATGTTTAAGATTACCAATTTGGGATAATTGGTAAGAGATTTGAGTTAGTGTTCTAACTCAATGTTTTTGTTTGGTTTTTGTTAAACATCAAAAAGGGGGAGATTGTTGGTGTAATCGGCCCAGGTCTTGATTGACCAGGACTCGAGTTTGACTCGAGTGATGTTTTGATGTTCGACAAAAATATATGACAATGTAATTGTCATGGGAAAGTCCAAGTCTTGAGTACTTGGCATGGGAAGTCCAAGTGAGACACTTGGCATTTGGTAAAGTCCAAGCATGAGTCTTGGCCATGGAAAGTCCAACATGGGTTGGAAAGGGAAAGTCCAAGCTTGAGTCTTGGCATTTGGAAAGTCCAAGGGGTTTGATATTGGTGGCGTAAAGTCCAAGCGGGAGTCTTGGCAGCATAAGTCCAATGGTTGACGGCGTAAAGTCCAAGCGGAGTCTTGGCGACGTAAGTCCAATGTGCCTTGGTGGTGTAGACACCGTTAGCATGACATAGCCGATGGAAGCACCTGGAGGCTAGCGCGATGGATGAACAAGTCATGGATGACTTGGAGGGATCCGAGAGGCGTGAGGCCGATGGAGGTGGCTAGAAGGCTTAGGTCTAGGCTAAGGGTGGTCTAGCAAGTATGGGGAAACCATACTTGGGCTAAAACCTCTTGTTTGAGGTGTGCCAGTCGACTGGTGCCATGTGGCAGTCGACTGACCCGAGTCAACTAGGGTTTGACTGCGGGAAGTGGCCTAACCGATCGACTACGAGGTGGGCAATCGATCGATGAGCTCGAGACCGATCCGTGATCATGTGATCACCGCGGTGCTCGAATTCGCCATCGAGATCGGAGTCGAGACTCGACTGGTCGAGTGAGGACTCCATCATTCGACTGATGGGTATGATCAGTCGACAGATGGTAGATCCGTTGGACTTATCCAGTGTGGATCTAGCCGTTGTCTCACGACAATAGTGGCATCAGTCGACTGATGGTCCCAATCAGTCGACTGATCGACTTTTTCCAGCATAGGTTGAAGCTATATAAGGACCTCGTGATGGAGGAAAAGATAGCGATTTTCTTGGGCAAAATTGAAGGGGAAAGTTGGTGCTTTCCAGTCCTTCGAAGCTAGTTCAAGGCAATCAAAGATCAAGCAATCAAAAGCTCTTGTAAAGTGTTTTCCTTTACTTGCATTTGTATTTCATTATCATATTTGCTTGTATTTATTTGATTATTATTGTAATCATCTTGTACGAGGCTTCTCTGCCTTCGGATTATTCCGAGAAGGAGTGTTTATTAGTGATTGCGTGTGCATCACTAGAGCTCGTAGAGCTCGATCCGTGGAGTAGGAACCGTGCGGTTCTGAACCATGTTACATACTCGTGTTCTTGTTGTATTTGTCATATTTCGTTATTGTATTATTTCTATTTCCGCTGTGTACTAACGAAATTGTAGAGACGATCACGCAACGAATTCCATCAACGAACGATCACGACGCTATTCACCCCCCCTCTAGCGGGCGCACAGGTCCTAACACGTATGAATTTTCATGATTTTTCGAATTACGTATAATTACTTATGCATTTCTAAAATTTATTTCTGATAATTGAAAATCGAAATTTTGATTATCGATCCTATGTTAGCGATCGTGATCTGACGCCTTAGCGAATCGCCTGGAAGAATTGCTCGTAAAGCCGCCTGGCGGATTCACCTGGCACAACTTCCTGGCGAGCTCGCAAAATCGCCTGCTAAACTTCCGGCAAAATTGCCTGGCTAAAGCTCGCACCGATTACGAATTGAAATTCAGAATTTTATTTATCAATCGACTGCTGCTTAGTGTCAGTCGACTGATGAGCACTTTAGTCGACTGATTGTTGAGAGAGTCGACTGATAGATTGATTTCGAATAAACAGGGTATGTTTAGCCCGTGTTCAGCTATGTTTGGGTTCCCTAACCACTCCTAACCCTAGGATATGCTTTGGGAAGCATTAGTAAGGGTGAAAATCCATTGGATATGGATTAGAAGAGTTGTTTAGGGTGTGTGTCAACTTAAGGTGAGTGAAAGTTCAAGTTTAAACTTTTAACCTTAATGTTGATGGTTTAGAGTTCTTATAGGCTTAGGGACTTTCCCAAGGACATTGTTGGTGTAATGGTCAAGGGGGAGCAAGCCTTTAGGGGAGGTATCCATCATGGGATGATGGATGTATTTTCTTCCCTATAAGGGGGAGAATGTTATCAATTGATGCTATCAATTGTGGGAGAATGTAAGTGCCCAATTTTGAAATTAGGAGAGTTTATAGGAGTGCTTCTCTTAAGTGATATGAGACTTGTCACTAGGAAAAGTGAAGGCATCCTAGATATTATTGGACCAAGAGGGAGATTGTAAGATCTCATTGGATATGAGACATTGACCTCCTTGGGGAGAACCTTTTTGATGTTAGTCAAAAGGGGGAGAGTGTTATGAGGGATAATGGCATCAATTGGGAAAATTGATGGAGATTTGAGTTAGATGGCCTAACTTAAATGGTTTGTTTGTGGTTTTTGTCAAACATCAAAAAGGGGGAGATTGTTGGTGCAATTAGCCCAGGTCACGATTGACCAGACTCGAGTCATGTTTTGATGTTTTGATGTTCGACAAAAACGTATGACAATGTGATTGTCATGGAAAGTCCAAGCTTGAGTCTTGGTAATGGAAAGTTCAACATGGGTTAGCAAGGAAAGTCCAAGCATGAGTCTTGGCATGGAAAGTCCAACATGTGTTGGCAAGGGAAAGTCCAAGCTTGAGTCTTGGCAATTGAGAAGTCCAAGGGGTTTGATATTGGCGGCGTAAAGTCCAAGCGGGAGTCTTGGTAGCTTAAGCCCAATGGTTGGCGGCATAAAGTCCAAGCTTGTGTCTTGGCAGCGTAAGCCAAATGTGGCTTGGCGACGTAGATCACATTAGTATGACAATAGTTGATGGAAGCACCTGAAGGCTAGTGTATGGATGAACAAGTCATGGATGACTTGGAGGGATCCGATAGGCTTGAGGTTGATGGAGGTGGCTAGAAGGCTTAGGTATAGGCTAAGTGTGATCTAGCAAGTATGAGGAAATCATACTTGGGTTAAACCTCATGATTGAGGTTATCAGTTGATTGGGGCTTTGGATCAGTCAACTAGTCAAGTGTTTTGACACTTGGAAACCAAGTTGGCTTGTATCACTCGACTGGGGTTACTACCAGTCGACTGCCATGAAGTCAACTAGGATTTGACTGCGGGAATTAGCAAATCGCGATATTAGGGCGTCCGATCGATGGTTGAGCCCGATCGATCTAGAGATCAGTCGATCGATGCTCGAGAATTCCGGCACAGAATGGAGTCAAACTCGACTGTTGGGGTTAGCAGTCGAGTGAAGACTCTATCAGTCGACTGATGGATATAATCAGTCGACTGATGTCCTATCCGTTGGATTTTTCCAGCATGGATCACACCATTGTCTCACAGTAACAGTGTCATCAGTTGACTGATGGTCCCGAGCAGTCGACTGATAGCGCAAAATCTAGCTCAAATGTAGGTTATAAAGGCATCTTGGAAGGAGGGTTTTAGCACAGATTTTCTTGGGCAATTTGGAGCGATTTGCTGGTGCAAATCAGAGTCTTCAAGGCTAGTCCAAGGCAATCAACAAGCAAGCTTCTAAAAGATTTTTGTAAAGTGTTCTTTGCATTCTTTTGTGTATTTCATATTTGTATTTGCTTGTTTGTCTTTCTTATTATTGCAAAAATTATTGTAAGAGGTTTCTCCACCTCCGGATTGTTCCGAGAAGGAGTGATTGGTTATTAGTGGTGTTTGGCATCGCTAGAGCTCTTGGAGCTCAACCCGTGGAGTAGGAACTATTCGGTTTCGAACCACGTTATATTATCGTGTTGTGCTTGTGTATTCGTGTTTAGATTTGTTTTATTTCTGCTTCGTACTAATCGAATTGTAGACAAGCAATGCGATCAAATTCTATCAACGTGTGAAAAGCTATTCACCCCCCTCTAGCTTCCAAGATCCCTAACATCAACAACACCAGAGGAGTCCGACCCGTCCAGCAGAAGCGACGACACTTCGGGCTCGAGAAGGATAATGTTATAGCTGGAGAAGTAGATAAGTTATTACAAGCAGGTCATGTCAAAGAAATCCAGTTTCCCGAGTGGGTGTCAAATGTAGTTCTGGTCCCCATGCCTTCCGGGTAATGGCGGATGTGTATCGATTTTCATGATTTAAATAAAGCATGCCCTAAAGACTGCTATCCCTTGCCTCGTATTGATTAGTTGGTCGATTCAACCGTGGGGTATGAAGTTGTATCTCTCATGGACGCTTACCAAGGGTATCATCAGATACCACTAGCGAAAGATGACCAAAAGCGTGTCAGTTTTGTGACAGCGGGAGGGATGTACACCTATGTAGTAATTCCATTCGGCTTGAAGAATGCAGGAGCTATCTATCAGCAACTCATGGACAAGATTTTCGCAGAACAAAAGGGCAAGAATGTGGAAGTCTATGTGGATGACATCCTCGTTAAGTCAAAAACCACTCGGGATCTGGTTACAGATCTGGAAGAGACTTTCACCACTCTGAGGTGATACAACATGAAGCTGAATCCCAAGAAGTGTCTGTTCGGGGTAAAGAGTGGAAAGTTTTTGGGGTATATCGTGACAGAGAAGGGAATGCAAGCCAATCCAGAGAAAGTGCAAGCCTTATGCAGTATGAGGTCACCAACTAATTTACGGGAGACTCAAAAGCTAGTAGGAAGAATAGTTTCTTTGTCTCGATTTATAGCTAGATCGGTAGACAAGGGACTACCTTTCTTTCGAATTCTACGCAAGGTCACTAAATTTTAGTGGGACGACCAGTGTGAGAAGGCCTTCCAAGACTTAAAGAAATATTTAGCTGGATTACCTCTGTTAGCCAAACCAATCTCAGGAGAACCATTGTGGATGTATTTGGCCATTTTGGAGGGGGCCATCAGTTCAGTGTTACTAAAGCAAGAAGGTTCTCAGCAGCAACGTATCTATTATACTAGTCATATCTTAAAAGGAGCAGAGTCGCGGTACACTGAATTGGAGAAATTGGCATATATCCTGGTGCTGACAGCCCATAAATTGAGGCCATATTTCCTCGCCCATATGATCAACGTTTTGTCTAAGCCTAATTTCTCAAAGAGGCTCGCCAAATGGGCTGTAGAACTAAGTGAGTATGATATTCACTCTCATCCCCGAACCGCTATGAAGGCTCAGGCATTGGCTGATTTCCTGGCAGAGGTACCTGCTAATTCAGGAAATAGCTCGGCTGAAAAAGAAGAGGGCACGGAGGTGTGGAATGTTTTTGTGGATGGGTCTTCCGGGTCTATAAGTAGTGGAGTGGGGGTACTGTTGGTATACCCCAAAGAAGAAGAGACCCACATAGCTGTTCGCCTCGGGTACCGTGCGTCCAATAATGAATCAGAATATGAAGCCATCCTTGCTGGATTATAAGCCGCCAGAGCTGTTGGGGCAACTTCTATTATTATATACTCATATTCTCAGTTGGCAGTGTCAATGATTCAGGGTGCATTCGTGGTTCAGGAAGAGAGATTGCAGAAGTATTTAACAGCTTTTGAAAAGGAGAAAGCTCATTTTCGACAAGTCATTCTGCAACAAATTCCATGAGAAAATAATCGGAAGGCGGACGAATTGACTCGGCTAGCTAGTGCTCTAGAAGGGGTGAGACAAGCCGGGTCGGTGTGCGTGGAAGTCCCTAAGTCTTTGGCGGTATATAATATGGATGAGGCACTACCAGGAGTTGATCATATCTCTGACTGGAGAACTGATATCATAGCATATTTACAACAAGGGAAGGTTCCGGAGGAAAGAGGAGCCACATCTGCTTTGGTGACCAGAACGAAGCAGTTTGCAATTATGGATAGTACCCTATATAAGGTGTCTTTTGGGCGTCCCCTGTTGAAGTGTTTGGGGAAGGAAGATGTCGAATGGGTACTCAGAGAAATACACGAGGGCTGCTGTAGCAATCATTTGGGAGGCAAAGAGCCTTGGCAAGGAAAGTACTGTTGGCTGGGTATTTTTGACCTACTCTTCAGCAAGATGCAACCCATATAGTGCAGACCTATTCAGCCTGTCAAAAGCACAACAACCGGTCCGAGCAACTAGCAGAGCTGATGAAGGCTATTGTTGCTTTCTGTCCCTTTGATCAGTGGGGAATGGATATAGTGGGTCCCATGCCTACCGGACTATTACAGAAGAAATTTCTATTAGTGGCAGTAGATTACTTCTCCAAGTGGGTGGAAGCTTAACCCCTCGCTAAAATAATTGAGAATGCATTAATACAATTCTTGTGGAAGAACATCGTTTGCCAGAACGGGATCCTGCAAAGATTGGTGAGCGATAATGGGCAGTAGTTCCAAGGTAAAAAGATTAGAGAATGGTGTCAGAGTCTCAATATTCTACAGGCTTTCACATCGATAGCTCACCCACAAGCTAATGTGCAGGCAGAAGTAACTAACAGAATTCTCATTCAGGGGTTGAAGACTAAGTTGGGCTCTAAGAGGGGAAGTTGGGTAGAAGAGTTGCCTGGGATTTTATGGGCTTATCGAACTACTCCTAAACGGCAATGGGGGAAATCCCGTTCAGTTTGGTCTATGAAATGGAAGCTGTTATTCTGATCGAAGCTATTCTGAGCAGTGCCCGATTCGAAGTTTATGAGCCGGAATAGAATCAAATTATCCGAGGGACCGAGCTAGATTTGCTGGAGGAGAAACGAGAACAAGTGAGAAGGCGACCAAAATTTTATAAGCAAAAAGTACGACAAGCCTTTAATAGAAGAGTGGTGCCCAAAAAGTTCCGAGAAGGAGATCTGGTCCTGCATAAGGTCAACCCTACAGGAGACCTAGAGAAGTTGGCCCCGAACTTGGAAGTGTTAGGGTAATCAACCCATGAATGATGTGTTTTGATGTGTGTGACAAAGGTTTAAGTTAGGTTGTTATGGATTTGATATGTGCGTTGAAGTCATGTAGGACTTAGTAATTCGCACATGGATGGCTTGACAAAGCATTGACAAGATTCACCATCTCATGGCTCGATCATTGAGTCGGTGAAGGACGACATTGCGAAGTCGTGCACTTGGTGCATCCGAGGGACTGTCGGACGAGTAACATTGGAGTGAAGCCAAGGAAGTAGACTTCAGGGTGAGACGCGAAGGATAGCATTGCGAAGCCTTGCGCTTGGTACATCCGAGGGACGTGGCCAGACGAAGAGAACTTCAGCGAGGGACTTCAAGGGAGATGAGAGAATGAGCGAAATGTAACGTAGCTCATAGGTGAACTTGGCCGAATGGCTAAGTCAAGGGTCGAATGCTCAAACAAAGGGTTGTTTGAGGTTTTACTCGACACCAGTCGACTGCTATAGGTAACAGTCGACTACTCTAGGTCGATGGAACTCGATCGGTGTTCGACTGAGGGTTTTCGCCCGATGAGTTGGTGTGGTTTGATAATCGATTATCGCACTCATCGTTGATCGCTAAGAGGGCGATCGGTATGAAGATGGGGTGTGGTGATTAGTCGGCTATGAGGTCATCAGTCGACTGATGAAGGCATCAGTAGACTGGCATGGTTTCCGTTGGAAGGTGACAACCGTGATCGTGGTCGGTCGGTTATCAGACCAGCGGCTGACAATGGGAAGAAATCAACCCTCTCTATAAAAAGAGAGGGTGTGGGCTTTGGGGAAGTTAATCTTCATGCTCCTAAGTGCTCTACATGATTTCTACTCCTTCTCCTTGCATTTCTTTCAATCATATTGTAGAAGGAGTGTTGTGTTGTAAGAAAGGTTTACCTCCACCTAGCTTAGTACAAAGGAGAGACTAGTGAAGCTTTAGGCGTGATTCACCTGGAACGAATCGGGTCGTGGATTAGCGGCAAGGGTCGTGAACCACGCTACGTCTTCGTGTTTGCGTTTGCTTTCATTTCTCTTTGCACTTGCTTAATTGTTTTTGTTTAGCTTTATATTTCCGCTGCGCTAATCATATTCGTAGGCGAGCAATCAACGAATGATCTCCATCGTATACGAGAAAGGCTATTCACCCCCTTCTAGCCGACCAATGATCTTCCAACAAGTGGTATCTGAACGAGGAGATTGTCGCCGGACTCACCGCCACACAATCATCGACAATGGTCGGCTCCAACATCCATCTGTCCAAGTTCGAAGGAGAATTTGCTTGGTGGAAAAAGTGAATGGAGGTATTTTTCAAAACGGATTTTGATATTATGATTACAATGGAATTCGGTTTCGATTTGCCTAGGGATGAAGAGGGGAAGCCAATAGAAAAATCAAGGTGGACCAAGAAGCAAAGAGAGGAGCACCTTGAAAATTCAAAGGTCAAGCACCACCTTTTATTGTGCTCCCCCAACAAGAAGTCAACCGAATAGGAGAATGTGCTAGCACCAAAGAGATGTGGGAGAAGCTTGTATAACTTCATGAAGGCACTTTCGAGGTCAAGATAGCAAAAAGAGATGTCCTCCGCTCCCAACTCAATAATATCAAACTTGATAAAGGGGAGAAGGTAACATCTTTACATTCTCGTTTTAAAGAAATTCTTAACGGTTTATCTAGTGTAGGGGAGAAGCTCTCCAATAGGGACTGATCATGAAGGCAATTGATGCATTCCCTCGATCATCAAGGTGGAGTTCCATGGTGGACTCATTTTATATCTCAAAGAATCTAGAGGTAAGTACTCTAGATGAATTTTTCTCCACTATGGAATTACATGAGTCTAGGCTTGAAGGAATAATAGAAGAGCCAAACAAGCCAACAAGGGATTTAGCACTAATCGCCGACAAGGGAAAGAAGAAGAAGAAGGATACGCCACCTTCCTCATCCGATGAAGATTCCTCCTCCTCATCCATGGATAGCAATGAGGAGGCCTATATGGTAAGGAAGGTAAGGTATGCTTTGAAAAATTTTAAGTTTAACAAATCTAATGATAGGAGGAGAAGGCCAAGGAGGAAGATAATTTTCTATAATTGCTAAGGAGAGGGACACATAAGGGATGATTGTCCCCTCTCAAACAAAAGCAAGGAAGAGAGAAGGAAGAAAGAAGAGAAGAAGAAGGGGAGCAAGAAAAAGGAAGAAGAAAGAAAAACAAAAGAAAAAGGGAAGGCCAAGGCACACAAGGCCACATGGGATGATCCATCCTCATCCGAAGAAGATCAAGCCTTCACAAGCCTTGCTCTTATGGGGATAGATGACTTGGACTCCACCTCCTCCGAAAATGAAGAAACAAGCACAAGTGAGGAGGAGAGCTCAAGTGAAGGGGGAACTTCATCTTCATCCTCATCATTGAAAGGGGATTGGGTAAGTGAGGTAACAAAACTACCCTCCCAAGATGTTATTTCTATGATTACTAGCCTAACTAGGGATTTATTTAAGGCTAAGAAGAAAAATAAAAGCATGCTTGATGAAATTAGGAAATTAGAGGAAAAACTAGCAAATGCATGTTTACATGAGTATATTCCTCTTAATGTTAATGATGCATGTATTGAAGAAAACAAGACTTTAAGGGAAAAGGTAGATCATTTAACTAAGGCCTTAGAAAAATTCACAATAGGCTCCAACACTCTAAATATGATCATTGGGAGCCAAAGGGCTAGTTTCAATAGAAAATTATTAGGATATAAGGGATTCAAAAATGAGAAAACTTATCATTGTTTAATTGCAAGGGGTCAAGCAAAAACCACAATGGTAGCTAGAAAATAGATCCCTAAGGAGTATTTGGTGAACCCTATAAAAAAGAGCTTATATTGGGTTCCCAAATCCATCCTCAAGGGTTAGGAAGACCTAGGAAAGTCAACCATAAGTAGACTTTATTTATATCATATTATATGGTTGACTTAGGGTGATGTGGGAGATAATTTTTAACCTAGTGTTGGGTGATGATAATGTGTAACCCATGAATTGAATGCTTAAATCATGATTTATGCTTGTTTTTATATACTTGATAAATAATCATGATTTATGATTTGGATGGTAATATTTGTTTTATGATCATAATATGCAAATTATATGATAACATTGTGTTATGATCATAATGGGGGTTTATGCATGATACTTAACCTTGGGTAGAATTGCATGAAATTATGGTTAAGTATAAAACACCTTAGGTACATCTCACACTCACTATAGGCTAACTTGATTGAAAACATAGCATGAGTGAGATGGTAGGTTGATACAAATGGTCCACTAATGCTTATGACATTTAGATGGTCATTTGATGTATCATGATAGCAATAATAGACCAACTATGGGGAAAGCAAATGTTTAATCAATGGACATATTGTCCATAGATCATAGTTGAATATTTTAAATGTTTTAAAACTATTTCATGTTTTATAAACTGTGTATTCATGTTTTAAAACGTTTCAAGGCAAAACTAGGCTTCAAAGCTGATACAAACTTTAAACATTTTACAACTTTTGAGTTTTTGCCTAAATTTTGAAAATAGAATAAATTTTCATGAAAAATTATTTTTCACTGATAAATGACTTTACAAGAATTATGTTCCCCAAATTTCACAATTTTTCAAATTTTAAGGAATTTTTAATACATTTCTGAACTTGGGTTCGGAAATTAGAAATTCTGATTTTTGGGTGCCACTGAACCAGTTGACTGATGTACTGTGCACGAGCATAGTAACTTGTTTTATTAGGTTTTGAGTTTGAATTTGGTATTTTCTTCCATTTGACTTGATGCCATGTGTGTATAACATTTGGATAATATTTTTGATGGTGTCAAAGGGGGAGAAATATGAGTGTT
This sequence comes from Wurfbainia villosa, assembly GCA_025175895.1. Lineage (NCBI taxonomy): Eukaryota > Viridiplantae > Streptophyta > Magnoliopsida > Zingiberales > Zingiberaceae > Wurfbainia > Wurfbainia villosa. The sequence goes on from CM045992.1 coordinate 6,377,510, forward strand.
TAAGTTAATCATGCTAAGGGGAGAGTTAGCATGTCTTAAGGGCGAGTTGCATGTTTAAGGGGGAGTTTTTATACTCATGTTTACTTACTTGCTTTCTTGCCTTATGTTTTTATGTTATGTTTTACCTAACTTAAACATGATTGCCACATATCAAAAAGGGGGAGATTGTTAGGGCAATCAACCCATGAATGATGTGTTTTGATGTGTGTGGTAAAGGTTTAAGTTAGGTTGTTATGGATTTGATATGTGTGTTGAAGTCATGCAAGACTTATTAATTCACACATGGATTGCTTGACAAAGCATTGGAAAGATTCACCATCTCATGGCTCGATCCTTGAGTCGATGAAGGACGACATTGCGAAGCCGTGCGTTTGGTGCATCTGAGGGACCGCCGGACGAGTAGCATTGGAGTGAAGCCAAGGAAGTAGACTTCAAAGCGAGACGCAAAGGATGACATTGCGAAGCCATGCACTTGGTGCATCCGAGGGACTTGGCCGGACAAAGAGAACTTCGGCAAGGGACTTCAAGGGAGATGAGAGAATGAGCAAAATGTAATGTAGCTCATAGGTGAACTTGGCTGAATGGCTAAGTCAAGGGTCGGATGCTCAAACAAAGGGTTGTTTGAGGTTTTACCCAACACCAATCGACTGCTATAGGTAGCAGTCGACTACTCTAGGTCGATGGAACTCGACCGGTATTCGACTGAAGGTTTTCTGGCCCAGTAGTTGACTGACAAAGTTTGACAGTCGACTGCCGCACCATCAGTCGACTGCCAAGAGGGGCAATCGACTGATGAAGATGGGGTGCAGTGATCAGTCGACTGATGAAGGCATCAGTCAAGTGACATGGTTTCCATTGGACGGTGATGACCGCGATCAGGGCTGGTCAGAAGCCGTTGCAATCGGCGGCAGTTGACTACCAAAGGCAGCAGTCGACTGCTAGGTGGCCAACGGAAAGAAATCAACCCTCTCTATAAAAAGAGAGGGTGTGGGCTTTGGGGAGGTTAATCTTCATGCTCCTAAGTGCTCCCTAAGTGCTTTACACGATTTCTACTCCTTCTCCTTGCATTTCTTTCAATCATATTATAGAAGGAGTGTTGTGTTGTAAGAAAGGTTTACCTCCACTTAGCTTAGTGCAAAGGAGAGACTAGTGAAGCTTTAGGCGTGATTCACCTGGAACGAATTGGGTCGTGGATTAGAGGCAAGGGTCGTGAACCACGTTACGTCTTCGTGTTTGCGTTTACTTTCATTTCTCTTTGCACTTGCTTAATTGTTTTTGTTTAGCTTTATATTTCCATTGCACTAATCATATTCGTAGACGAGCAATCAACGAATGATCTCCATCATATACGAGAAAGGCTATTCACCCCCTCTAGCTGGCCACCAATCTTCCAATTGGAAGGACCCTATATCGTTACTCGTCGAGTAGCTGGGTCAGCTTATTATTTAAAAGATGACCAGGGAAAAGAATTACCTCAGCCCTGGAATGCTGTACACTTGAAGTATTTTCATACTGTGTAAGAAAGGATGGTTGGAGAAAGGAGTTCGGGTTGTTTCTTATGAACTACACGTGATACTCAACACACCATCTAGCATATAATGAATGTGATTATGGGAGAGGCACTAATATCTTCGAAAATAGTCTTTCATAGGCAGGGGAGAGTAAGTCAGCGTCAATATTGAAGACTAACAAGCTATTGTAGCAGATGTCCATGATTTACTACAGTTTTAAAATAAAACGAAAGGTTACAGTCTGAAATAACTTGGAGGATAGCACCTGAAGCCCGTGTCCCAGCATAGAAAGAGTACAGGTTGATCGGCTGGAGGTAGCCCTTGGTCAGCGTATTGCCGAACCGCCTCATTAAATCCATCCTAATATGTAGCCCGCATCAGAGATATCAGACACTCCTGTTGGTTCGAGGCATTCAAGCGTTGACCTTGATGAAACCTGGTGCAATGCTCCTGTTGCACCCGGAGGGATCGACGCATCTCACAATATCGATGGGTTATTTGAATGATAGCATCAGCCAAGGTGGATATGTAGTCGGCTCGGGAGGTTTGACTTTGTTGCAGAACCCTCGACATCTCCGTCACGTCTTGGCGTATGGAAGTAGAAATCCCTTCCACTGCCTCAGTGTGAGCCCTGGTGCGAACAATCTCATTACTCAATTGCTAAAGGGAGGCTTCTTGCCTGTGGATGTGAGCATGAGCATGAGCTTTAGTTGTTATTAAGAAGTTCTCTTGTACCTCCTTGCTTAGCCGCATGCAGAGGTCAAATATCTTCTCTGCATCCCTTTGATGTCGGGCTTAAAGCGCAGCTATAGTTTCGGCTTCCTCCTGCCTCTGACGGTGAATCTGAGTTAGCTGTTTCTGATGGTCAGCTAACTCTTGTGACATGGAGTTTTCCCTATTAATAAGAGCTAGAGCATTGTTATCTTTTTGCTGGGCGCTTTGAAGAGTGGACGTAAATTTAGCATTTTTCTGTTGCTGCTCTTGGAGAGCCGCTACTTAGCGTCTTCTTGCCTCCGATGGTGAGCTTCAGCCAACTGGTCCCGACATTGGGCTAGTTCCTAAAGTAGAAGATGCTCCCAATCCTTGGTGGCAGCTTGATCCTCCATCTGCTGGCGAGTATGTTGTAGAAACTGAGCTCGGTATTGAGAGAAGGAATTTTCTAGTTCTTGATAATTCACCAACGCCTGCGAGCCATCAAAGAGGAATGAGTTATTAGGGGGAGAAGAATGAGCAGAGCCAATTAAAGAAGCTCACCAGTTATAAAACATGGCGTAGGCTTTCCATCCTAGGGGATAGTTCCTCCAGGTTGAGGATTTGTGCAGTCCTACCGAAAGAAGAGGAGGGGGCGGATGCTACTAAAGGAGGTGGTTCGCTCATAATGGGTTTGATGGGAGTTGGTGCCGAAGGTTGAGCTGTAGATCCCGGAAGGGAAAGGGTGATGTTCGAAGGGATGAAAGGGGCTTTGGAGATAGCAAAAGATGTCGAAGGGGCTGCAAATAGGGTTGTTGCCATGGGACTCAAGGAGGCAGGAGAAGAGAAAGGGGAAATGGATGGTGGTGGTAGAATGTCAGAAGTCACCTGTGGCCTGGCAGAAGAAAAAGAATCTTCAGGGGATAATTCCTCAGACAATATGCTTGGTAACTCCGGTGCAGGGAAAGGAGATGAAAGCTGCGGAAGGTCAGTGGTTAGGGGGGAGGTCGGAATTGGGGGTTCCTCACTGGTAGGGGGAAAGATACCAGAGTCGTGCTCAATACTCAGTTGAAGAGAAATGTTTCCTGAACTCTGAATGGATGGGGAAGGCAGTGGAGATGTGAATGGGATGTGGGAAGGCGAGGATGAAGGAGTTGTAATCGAAATGGATTCTAATATGGGTGGAAGTTCAGGCAAAGGAGAAAGATAGAGAGAGGGAATATCCTCTGCCTGCAAACGCGGGCATGCGGCGCCCCTCAGTTCAACTAGGCTCTGTAAATGAGGAGGAGACGACTTACGGATACCCAGGACAGAAGGCGAAGGGATGGGCGAGCTAGGGTTTGTCGAGGATATTGAAGGGGGAGGAGGAGAAGTTGGTAGCGATGAGGGACCTGCACTGGGTGCCTTTGACGCCACGGGGGATGAAGTCACGGAGAAAGGAAGAGGAGAAGTGGAGGCTGAGACAAGGACGGTGGGGGTAGATGAAGAAGAAATGGGAGGTGGACGCGATGTTGGCTCAGCTTGTTGATTTTCGCTTCGCTTAGATTCTTGATGGCACCCTGCCAGCAGTTGTTGGAAGACAGAATGCATCTTGGCTCTCAGGAAAGAAGGAGAACACGAAAGTTGTTTACTAGGCACAAGGAGGCTGGTACCGGGGAAGAGGAAGAAGAAGGTTGAAAATAGGAAGGGGACAAAAGTGAAGAAGAGGGAAGGCGAAGATATGGGGGGGGGGGGGGGTAGGACATGCATATGATATTAATTGGGCTTTAGAGTAGAGATGCGGGCCAATAAGAAGTGCGAGATTATGATCCATCTTTTTACAGCCCGTTATCAGCCAGAGCCGTCATCCCCGCACCGCGGAAGCATGAAGGAGCGGGGCATCAGAGCAGAGATGTGGCCCTAGGAAGATACATAAGCTATCTTTCTTAAGGCCTGGCCTTAGCCAGTGCCGTCATCCCCGCACTATGGAAGCATGAAGGAGCGGGGAATTAGAGCAGAGATGTGGCCCCAGGGAGATACGTAAGCTATCTTTCTTAAGGCCTAGCCTCAGCCAGTGTCGTCATCCCCGCACCGCGGAAGCATGAAGGATTGGGGCATCAGAGCAGAGATGTGGCCCCAGGGAGATATGCAAGCTATCTTTCTTAAGGCCTGGCCTCAGCCAGCGCTGTCATCCCCGCACCACGGAAGCATGAAGGAGTGGGGCATCAGAGCAGAGATGTGGTGCAGGGAGATACGTAAGCTATCTTTCTTAAGGCCTGGCCTCAGCCAGCGCCGTCATCCCCGCACCGCGGAAGCATGAAAAAGCGGGACATCAGAGCAGAAATGTGACATCAGAGCATGAAGGGTCATCACATTTTATAGGGTTCGACATCAACTGAAACCATTATCCTCGTGCAGTGATGGAACGAAGGAGTAGGGTTTAAGGTAAAAACACTTGTGAAGGACGACGGAGTAAAATATTTCTTCCGACCCGAGGGGGCAAAGCCTCAGATCAGGTCGTCACATTTTATATGGCTCGACATCAACTGAAGTAGTTATCCCTGTGCAGTGGTGGAACGGAGGAGTAGGGTTTAAGGTAAGAACACTTGTGAAGAACGACGGAGTAAAATATTTCTCCCAACCTGAAGGGGCAAAGCTCCAGATCAGGTTGTCACATGTTATACGGCTCAGTGTCAATTGAAGCAATTATCCTCATGCGGTGGTGGAATGGAGGAGTTGGGTCTAAAGGCACAGCAAAATACAATGGCAGAGTAAAAAATTATTCCGACCTGACCAGGCGAAGCCCTAGGTCGGATCATCACTATTCTTTTTGCTTGCCTTCAAGACAAGCAGGTATCCCCGTATGGTGGCGGATCGGAGGAGTTGGGTTTAAGGTAGATGCACTAAGCAGAATATAACGACGGAGTAAAAAAATTATTCCGACCTACCCAGGCGAAGCCCTAGGTTGGGTCGTCACCATTCTTTTTGCTTGTCTCCAAGGAAAGTAGATATCCCCGTATGATGGTGGATCGGAGGAGTTGGGTTTAAGGTAAACGCATGAAGGAAAATATAGTGGCGGAGTAAAAAAATTCTCCGACCCGACCAGGCGAAGCCCTAGGTTAGGTCGTCACTATTCTTTTTTGCTTATCTTCAAGGCAAGCAGATATCCCCGTATGGTGGCGGACCAGAGGAGTTGGATCTAAGGTAGATGCAAGAAGAAAATATAGCGGCGGAGTAAAAAATTTCCCGACCTGACCAGGCAAAACCCTAGGATAGGTCATTACTATTATGTTTGCTGGTCTTCAAGGCAAGTAGGTATCCCCGTGTGGTGGTGGATCGGAAGAGCTGAATTTTGTTCAACTATATATATATATATATATATATATATATATATATATATATATATATATCATTTTTATCCCTGTATGGTAGTGGATCGGAAGAGCTAAATTTCTGTTCAGCTATATATATATATATATCATTTTTTATCCCCGTGCGGTGGCGGATAGGAAGAGCTGAATTTATATATATATATATATATATATATATATATATATATATATATATATATATATATATATATATATATATATCCCCGTGCGGTGGTGGATCGGAAGAGCTGAATTTCCATTTAGCTGTATATATACATATCATTTTTTATCCCCGTGCGGTGGGCAATCGGAAGAGCAAAGTTTCCACTCGTATATATATATATATATATATATATATATATATATATATTATGGTTATCTCCATGCGGTGGTGGACTGGGAGAACTGAGTTTTACCTGTGAAAATAAAGGGTAAGAAGCGTTTTCCTATATGAAGGTGGAAGGGGAAGATTAGGCGTAAGAGCTAAAATATCTACGGAAATATGTGGCACGTTTTGGTTAGGTATTTTGATCAGTCCTCTGTGTCAAGCTTGTTTCTGAGATCAGCTGTGATCGCGATGAAGTGAAGGGTGAAGTAATATTTTCAGAAGAGGATAACAATGATTAAGTTTGTCCTAAATTACTTGAGAAGTAATGAAGCTCAGTCGAGAAGATGGCATGCCAAAGGAAGCAGCAATATCCCCAGAGGTGGATTTTGGGTTCATAGTTCTTAAAGGAGAAACTTCATGAATAAGGAGGAGAGGTACATAGTACACTGCATAAAAAAGAGTTTATCCTAAAGGGAGACTAGGGGGCTTCACGAGGGGTCCCATTCGGAAGTGGTGCAACGTGATGGTTGCCATACTTGCGGAGAACTTGTTTGAGGTGCTACCGATTTGCGAATTGATGTTTGGACAAGAGTCGTTGGGTCGCTGTTAACTCTTGCTTCAGACTTTGGTTGTGAGTGGAGGCTGCTACCAGACACAGCTGCAGGCGAGCAACTTGCCTTTCCAATTCGAATATCCGTCGTTGATCTTTCGTAGGCGTGGTAGGGGAAAGGTAGATGCTACCTTGCTCTGAAGAGTCTCCCATGGCCGAAGTAGAAGAAAGAAGAGGTATACTAGATGGAGGCAGTACCAGAGGGTTTTTATAAGGAAAGGAAGGTATTCATTAACCCTCCTTGGAAACAGAGGCAATAAATGCAGATAAGATGGGAAGACGAAGAGGTAGTTGGGGTAGATGAAGGTAGTAATTTTGAAGAAACTCGCTATACTCCATAAAAGGAAGCGGATGTATAGCAGGTCTCAAGTGATTCGGGTTCAATCATCTTATGGAGATACTCGTTGGTGTGATGAGGTTGGTTCAACCTTATGGAGCAGGCTGAATACGGTCTCAGGTGTCCTGACTAGATTATTTGAAACGAGAAAAACCCAATATATACATGACACATTTGAATACTTCATTCCTTTTTATACATAAGGATTTATAATTACATAAGTTGGGTTACACATCACGCAGGGTTATTAGAGCTGATGGAAGATTCTTCTGCCGGAGAAGGTGCCAAAATCACCCTGTAGAAGTCACCCCGGGCCCGAGGTGCAGTAGGCAGATCTTTGGCTGAGGGGAGCGGAGGAACCTCCTCTGAAGGGACTGGAAGGAGAGATAGGGTAGGAGGAAGAGGAGGAATTTCAGCTAGAGCCTGGAGGTCTCCCACCGTGTACTCCCAAGTCATGGGAGGGTTCCAAACCCGATTGCGGAATGAAGGGAAAGGAGCCCGGAAGGACTGTTAGGATCTTTGGAAGGCTAGAGGGGGGGGGGGTGAAGAGCCTCTTTTCGAATTCTACAAGAAGGGTTAGTGGAATTAAGAAGAAAACACACAATTGCTAACACGAGAGCTTTTACATGGTTCGGAGATTAAGGTCCTACTCCACGACGATCCTTAAGGTGGATCAATCCAAGCAATTCTCCACTAAGAAGCTTTCTTTACAAACACTCTCCTCTTCTTACAATTGATGAAGATGAAGTTTAGAGAAGAGGAGGATTAAAACTCTTAGAAAGCCTTAGAAATTCGTGGGGAGCTTGAGAGTGAAGTTGGAAGATAAACACTAGCCTCTTCAAGCCCCCAAACGCCTCTTTTTATAGAGAGAGGGTTGTTTTTCCTATTGGGCCACTATCAGTCGACTGATGTACAACATCAGTCGACTACTGTTGCAAATAACGACTTCTGACAAATCGGATTCACGAGATTCCCAGCCGTCATCAACCAACGGGAGGCACATCAATCGACTGATCACATCATCAGTTGACTGATGAAGTGATTAGTCGAGTGATACCTGCGAGGAGTCGAGTCCAACTCCATTCGTGTCTGATGCCAGCGATCGATCACCGACCGCCCGTAGTCGATCGATGGATCACGATCGATCACCGCCAACCTTGGCGGTCGGCCATCGAACTTAGCCGCGCCGAGTGACCGATCACCGATCGAGACAAGGCTCGGCCGATCGATACTTCAAGTATGATGAAAATCATACTTGAAACTAACTCCCTAGACCTAGACTCAACCTTCTAGCTCTTCCTTTAGCCTTGCGCCTCCAGGATCCCTCCGAGTATGTGACTCCTTCATCCTCGCGCTAGCTTCCAAGAGCTTCCCTCGGTTTTGTCATGTCTTGGGTTTCTCTTTTGCCAAAGGACGGCTTGGACCTTACGCTGCCAAGACTACATGCTGCCAAGACTTGCCTTTGGACTTCCTTTGCCAAGGTTCGCTTCGACTTTACGCCGCCAAGACTATATGCTTGGACTTACGCCACCAAGACTTGCCTTGGACTTCTCTTGCCAAGATCACACTTGGACTTTTCTTTTACCAAGTCTTCATACTTGGATTTTCCTGTCACTTAAACATGTTCACAATTAGATCACAAATAATACCTAACTTACATGATTATCCAAACATCAAAACATATAAATGCTTGGGGCATTGTTGCACCAATAATCTCCCCCTTTTTGATGTTTGACAATCATTTAAGTTAGGTATACAAATATTCTCAGAAATAAACATCATATATCACCATATATCAATGTGAATTCTAACTTAAATCTTCCTTCTCCCCCTTGACATACATCAAAAAGAGAAGGACTTAAGAAAAAGAATAAGTTCATGAAATTTATCATGTCTTGAACTAAGGTATAAAATAGAATGAGGGCTCCCCCTTAATCCAAGACATAGGTTATGATGCATAAAACTCATGTTGAGCAAAGCACAAAAGAAGAAATATGAACTATCTCCTAACTTTGCACCAACAATTTAGTTTGTAGGGATGAAAAGGTTATATTATGAAGCCCCCCCTAAAACATTGCATCAATCAGTCCTAAAACCTCTTTTTACTGAAAATTATCATACCATAGTTTTAGGACACTTAAGAGTACACTTAAGACCAAGAAATAGGAATGATTTGTAGAAAAATCAGAGTGGCAATCGACTGAAATCTGACGCAGTCGACTGCCACACCTGAAATGCAATTTTTAGGTTTTTCAGCCCAACTTCAGAAATGCATCCAAAATTCAAGAAACATCGAAAAATTACAAAATTTTGTGTACACATTTCTGAAATCATTTTCTATCAAGGAAAAATAATTTGAAAAATATATGTTTTCCAAATTCCGAAAATGATACAATTTTGAAACCTAGCAAAAGCTTTAAGTATTTTGCAAACTTTGTTTCTCTTTTACTTAGCAATTGAAAATTGTTTTTCAAAGTATGATAAATATAGTTTAAAATATATTTTATTTGACATTTCCAATCATATTCTTAGAGCTATATGCACATCAATTGTGCATAAGCCTTCCCAATGATTGGTCCAATGAAGGATTAATGTCTCTAGATGACACTTTGGTTCATAGTAATGCATCATAACAAACATGATGAACCAAGTGCATCTTCCTAACATCTCACATGTTGTCTAAGTGGCTCAATACAAAAATCATAGTTTCTTAGGTATTTTGTGAGATGCTTAAAGGTAAAGTCCTAAATTTTCTATAGGATCATGCAAGACTAGACCTCTACTCTACTAAGCACATACCAAGGTCTCTCCTTAGTGATGAATAATCCACTTCGGGGAGAGCCTTGGTGAAAATGTCGGCTAGGTTGGACTTGGATTCTATATAATTGAGTTCAATGTCCCCCTTGGCCACATGATCTCTAATGAAGTGATGCTTCACTTCAGTGTGCTTTGTCCTAGAGTGATGTACCGGATTTTTGGTCAAGTTTATGGTACTCACATTATCACAATAAACTTTGACATTGGAGTAGTGTAGCTCATAATCTTCTAATGTGTGTCTCATCCAAAGTAATTGAGCCACACAACCACCCATGGCTACATACTCGGCCTCGGTGGTTGACAAAGCAACACAAGGTTGCTTTCTACTACTCCAACTCACTAGGGAGGATCCAAGGAATTGACATCTACCACTAGTACTCTTCCGATCCAACTTGCAACCCGCATAGTTGGAATCGGTGTACCCAATTAAATCAAATGATTTCGTCCTAGGGTACCAAAGTCCTACATTTAGTGTGCCTTTGATATACCTTAAAATTCTCTTGACGACCACTAAATGGGATTCTTTGGCACATGATTGGTACCTAGCACACATACCTACTGCAAATAATATGTCGGGTCTACTAGAGGTTAGGTATAATAAACTACCAATCATACTCCTATAAAGTTTAAGGTTAATTGATTTTTCTTCATGATCATTATCTATTTTTGTATTAGTTGCCATTGTGGTTGAAACTACCTTAGCATTTTCCAAACCAAATTTCTTAATCATTTCCTTAGCATATTTGGTTTGGTATATATATATTCCTTTATTTGTTTGTTTGACTTGTAGACCTAGGAATAAATTTAGTTCTCCAACTAGACTCATCTCAAACTCATTCTCCATATTCTTGATGAAGTCTTGAATGAGCTCATCATTTGTTGACCCAAAAATAATGTCATCTACATATACTTGGGCCACAATGATGTCCTTAGATTTTGATTTAATGAAGAGAGTTGTTGGGAATTTCCGGATCTGACGTTCATAACATCGCGGGCGAAATACTTTCACACAACCGCAACGGAAACAATATATTATCTGGATCCCACCAAAGATCCATGCAAAACTATATAAGTCGTTTCGTATCCTACTTATTCTAGATCTTATCTAAAAGAAGAGATATACCTTTGATGCGAGCCCTTCGCAATCCTACTAATCCAAGTACTGCCGGATCTCAATACGGTAAGGGTAACCATATCTCTAAGGTATCCACACTGACACTCAGCCGCTTTGGAGTCACGTTGTGCTAGAAACCCCTAGCAAAATGCCAAGAACCCTTTGGAAGAAGAAGGAGAGGAAGGAGAGGGATGAGAGAACTCTTCTCTTCTTGGCTTGCCCTTTGTTTACACGCCCAAAACAATTGCTTTCACGTTGAAAGCATCTTAAGCCACCAAGCCATTAACTCCCCATTAAGCCTCTTCATTAAGAAGACTTTTAATACCAAGACCCTTGGTATTCTCCTTCATGAATTCTCATCATGAATGCCAAGGCTTTTGGTATTCCCATGCATTATTAATCATATTAATCATGCATAATGATGAATCATCTTCTAAGGTTCAACTTGAGTCCAACTCAAGTTTAACCAGTTTGAGTCTAACTCAAGCCTTGGCCATATGCTCAATTGTTCTTTTAGTCCAACTAAAAGAAAACATCTCCAAAATAGAATGTCATTTGTGTGTGACCCTATAGGCTCTTGTAACATTGGCAATGTATCTAAAACCATTTTAGATACATAAGCAATGAGCGACATCTAGCAATACATCATTGCTACCCAAGTTACAAGAATGTTGAGATCCAACATCACCATTGTGACTACTAATTGTGACTCTCACAATATGTGATAATGTCCCTCTATCTTTGACATCTAGATTGATCAATCGAGGCATAGACCGTGTCATCTTCTGTACAATCTATATCTTGAACTCCAAGTAGACTCACTTTAATCAAATGAGCTCAATATCTCATATTGACTCATTTGGGCATGGCCATGCACTTAGTGGTCTCACTCTATCAAGAATCATGATATCACTCCCGTCATATAGGAGGGATAGATCCCATCTACATCACTCACATCCCTCTGCATAATTTGTTACATACCCAGTAATCGCCTTTATAGTCCACCCATTTACGGGTGACGTTTGACGAAGCCAAAGTATGCAACTCCTTATGTAGGGAACCATGATGATTTCAGGTCCAAGGACTAATAGTCATACTAATAGTCACATGAGAAAGTATATGACACTCATATAATGATCCATGATACTTTCTCATGGTGGGGCATTCAGTATACATTCTCCAATGCATACCCATGTGTCAACTTGATATCTCATATCCATGACTTGTGAGATCAAGCCATCGAGTTGACCTACATGCTAGTCTCTACGCATTAACATTGTCCCTGAATATTAATACTTGACTAGGAATGATTAAGAGTAGTATTCTCTATATCATCTCATTATCGATTCAACCAATCGATTGATATAGATAAGAACCTTCTACTCATAGACGCTATTATACTTAGTTATTTGGCACCAATATAAGTAAGTATAATAACCATAAAGAAATGCCTTTATAAATATATATATAGGAATATGATACAACAAGTCTATACAATAATCATCACATGATCGGCTCTAGGGCTTTCACTAACAAGAGTTTGGTCTACTTGACCCCTTCTAAACCCCTTAGACACTAAGAAAGATGACAATCTTTCATATACCAAGCCCAGGGAGCTTGTTTCAACCCGTATAAAGCTTTTCTAAGCTTGAATACATGGTTGAGATAGTCTATGTTCTCAAACCTGGGAGGTTGTTCTACATATACCTCTTCCTTAATGAATCCGTTTAGGAATGCTGACTTTACATCCATTTGATGAAGTTTAAAGTCCATGTAGGAGGCATATCCTAGTAGGATTCTAATCAACTCTAACCTAGCAATCGGGGCATAAGTCTCATCATAGTCAAGCCCCTCAACTTAGTTAAACCCTCTTGCAACTAGCCTAGCTTTGTTTCTTGTTATTGTTCCTTGATCATCTAATTTGTTCCTAAAAACCCATCTTGTAGTAATAATGGCACTATCATTGGGTCTAGGAACTAGCTCCCAAACTTGACTCCTCTCAAATTGAGTCAATTCATCTTGCATTGCTAAGACCCAATCCGGATCAAGCAATGCATCATTAATTGACTTGGGCTCAAATTGTGAGATAAGAACTATTTGACTAGAGGGAGCTCTATGAAATGACCTAGTTCTAACACCTTGAGATAACTCCCCTACTACTTGATCTAGAGGATGATTTTGATGGACTCTTATTGTTATAGGAGGTGTATCACATTGGTTTTGATCATGATTGTTCTCAACCCTCCTTTCATCATCGAAATCACTTCTTACTCCCCCTTGATTTAACCCTCCCCCTTGATCATTACCCCCTAAAGTTAAGTCTTGAAATTTTTGGGTAATTTCTTGATTTTTGTCATTGATATCATTATCAATGGAGGATTTCCTAGGGTAAGTGGTATAAGTCTCATCAAATTGAACATTTGAAGACTCCTCAACTATTTGAGTCCTTTTGTTGTAGACTTTATACCCTCTACTAGTGGATGAGTATCCAACTAGGATTCCCTCATCCGCTTTGGACTCAAACTTCCCTAAATTGTATTTGGTGTTTAAGATATAGGCTTTGCATCCAAAGACTCTAAGGTAATGAATTGTTGGAATTGTACCATTCCATAATTCAAATAGAGTTTTTCCTAACCTATGGATTTGGACTCTATTTTGGATATAACAAGCGGTATTAACCGCATCCGCCCACAAGTAGCTAGGTAATGAATATGCATTAAGCATAGTCCTAGCGGCTTCTTGTAGGGCATGATTTTTTCCTTTCCACTATCCCATTTTGTTAAGGTGTTCTAGGACAAGAAAATTCGTGCTTGTACCCTTGTTCTAAGCAAAATTTGGAGAAATTAGAATTCTCAAATTCTCCACCGTGATCACTACGGATCTGATTGATTTTGAGATTTCTTTCATTCTCTACTCTTTTGCTAAAACCTATAATTATTTCTAGGGTATTGTCATTATGTTTCATGAAATACACCCAAGTATATCTAGAAAAATCATCTACTATAACTAAGCAATATTTACTACCATTTAATGAAGGAGTTCTATGACAATCAAATAAGTCTAACTGAATAAACTCTAAAGGCAAAGAAGTACTAATTAAATTTTTACCCTTGTGTGATGATCTTGATTGTTTCCCTTCTTGGCATGCATCACACATCTTATCCTTCATGTACTTCACTTTTGGCAATCCTTTCACTAGCTTCAACATAGATACTTTGGCTATGTTCTTCATGTTGATGTGCCCTAATCTCCTATGCCATAGCCAACTCTCTTCTTCTTTTGCCATAAGACACTTAGGGGAAACGTTAGAAGCATAGAATAAATCAACATAATAAATATTTGATTTCCTATAACCTACTAACATGCAATCATTTAATTTCTTATGTCTTATCAAGCATTTAGAAGAGCTAAATTGAACATCAAAATTTGTATCACATAATTGACTTACACTAAGCAAGTTAAACTTCATGTTTTCAACCAATAATACTTTATGAATGGCAAAATTTGGGGATACCTCAATTGTGTCTTTTCCTAAAATTTTAGTTTTCCACTATTTCCAAAAGACACTTTCCCTTGGCTAATGTGGTTGATTGTGGAAAATTTACTCTTATCACCGGTCATATGTTTTGAGCAACCACTATCCACAAGCTTGGTCCTTCTACCTATACAACATGAAAAATACAAGTCTTAGGCACCCAAATCTTAGGACCAGTAGCATTAACTTCATAGCTCTTGGGAACCCATGCTTTTCTGCCCTTGCTCCTAATGGTTGATTTCCTACTAACAAGGGAGGTAAAAGCTCCTTCCTTTTCTTTGAGTTTGTATCCTATTCCGATCTTGTTGTAAATGACCCTTTGATCCTTAATTATCATATCTAGGTATTTTGAGCCATTGGTAAATTTTTCTAAGCATGCTCTTAATTTACCTATTTCCTTTTTAAGCTCATCATTCTCCTCCCTAAATGAACATGCATTATCACAAGAAGGTTCTACATATCTAATTTTGTTAATTTCTACTTTTAAGTTCTTAACCCTAGATTTTGATCTATTTAACGCATTTTGAATACATGCAATTGTTTTATAAAGTAATTCTATTCTAGGAGAGTCTTTTACCTCATCGTCACTTGAGGACGATTCATCGCTTGATGAGGAAGATGAAGACTCCTCACTTGAGCTATCTTCTAAAGCCATGAGTGCCACATTTCTTGTGATGTGGCAAAGGTCTTCATCGTCGGATGAATCTTCTAGGCTTTGGGTATCCCATGTTTGTGCTACCATTGCCTCCTCCTTCTTCTTCTCCTTCTTGTCCTTCTTCTTTTCTTTTTCTTCCTTCTTCTTTAGCTCCGGGCAATTCGGCTTAATGTGCCCCTTTTTGTTGCAACCAAAATAAGTAACATTAGGAGTAGAAAATGAACTACTAGAGGTTTTACCTTTGGAGGATTGGAACATCCTCCTTACATCCTTCGTGAGTTTTCTTGACCTCCCACCAAACTTCTTTACATAGTTAGCTACCTCACTAGCCGATAGCTCCTCATCGCTACTTGAAGATTCTTCCTCCGACTCGGATGATGAAGAAGCTTCCTTCTTTTCCTTTTTCTTCTTGTCCTTCTTGCCTACAACAAGAGCTATACCATTTTCTTTTGAAGAGGTGTTAGCTTGCTCTTGCAATTCGAATTCACAAAAGAGTTCATCTTATTTAACTAGTGAAAGATCCCTAGATACCTTATAAGCATCTACCATTGATGCCCATAAGGTCATTCTAGGGAAGGCTTGTAGTACATATCTCACAAGGTCTCGGTTGTCGACCTTCTCACCTATAACATGTAGCCCATTTACCACCTCCTTGAATCGACCATGCATTTGGCTCACGATCTCGTTGCCCTTCATGGTGAAACTTTGTAGTTGACCTATCAATAGGTCTCTCTTTTCTCTTCTTGTTTCCTTTGATCCCTCGTTGAGCTCAATAAGCTTCTCCCAAAGCTCCTTTGCCGATTCAAAGGGTCCTACTTTGCTTAGTTTCTCTTTAGACAAACCACATTGAAGTGTGGTTGTTGCTTTGGCGTTAAATTAGTTGCTCATGCAATTACCTATAGAGTTAGATTAGTGGTGAGGGGATATCGTCAAAGACAAGATGTTGACTATGACGAAACCTTTTCACCAGTAGTTATGCTTAAGTCCATTTGGATACTCCTGGTCATAGCAACTCATTATGATTATATGATATGATAGATGAATGTGAAAATAACTTTCCTTAATGGAAACCTATCTGAGAATGTGTATATGACACAGTTTGAGGGTTTCACATCTATCAACAAGAATAAAGTATGCAAGCTTCAGAGATCTAGTTATGGATTGAAGTAAGCATCCAGGAGTTGGAATGTTCATTTTGATGAGGCAATCAAACAGTTTGGTTTCTTACAAAATCCTGACGAGTATAAGAAGGTTAGTGAGAGTACAATTATGTTCCTAGTGTTGTATGTCGATGACATACTACTTAAAGGAAATGATGTCCCTATTTTACAATCAATTAACATTTAGTTGTCTAATAGATTCTCCATGAAAGACATGAGAGAAGCAACCTATATCTTGGGTATCAAGATCTATAGAGATAGCTCAAAATGGTTGCTTAGTCTTTCGCAGTCTACATACATAGATAGAGTGCTAAAACAATTTAGCAAGCCTGAATCTAAGAAAGGTTTCATTCTCATCATGCATGAGATTTACCTTTCGAAGTGTATGTACCCGAGCACAGAAGACAAGAGGATTTGTATGAGATAGATCCCATATACGTCAACTATAGGATCGATCATGTATGTTATGTACTAGGTCCAATGTATCATAGACTTTGAGTGTTTTCAGTAGATACTAGTTGGATCTTACTGTAACGACCGGGCCCCTGTTGGCGGAATTCGGTGACCCCTATTGGTCAACGACCGTCGCCCCTGTTGGCGGAATTTGGTTACCAGGATTCATAAACTTTAGTACTTAGCCTGGAGGTCTAGAGTTCGAATCCTGGAGAAGGCAAAAACCCACTTCCAGGGGTGGGAAGTCCATGTGAGTAACGACGGGCCAATAGGGGCCAGGTCGTCGACCAATAGGGGTCGACGGGCCAACAGGGGCGACGGTCGTCGACCAATAGGGGTCGCCGAATTCCGCCAATAGGGGCCCGGTCGTTACACTTACACTACAAAAATACATCAATTTAGCAACGAAATTTGGCAACGAAAATAATTTATTGCAAATCTGCAACAAATTTTGTGACCAATTTCAAAATTCGTCGCAAATTTGTAATGAAATTTGCAACAAAAATTGTTTTATTGCAAACTTATTTAAATTTCCAACAAATTCATTTTCGTCACAAATATCGTCACAAATTTGTGACGAAAATGATATTTCGTCGCAAATTTGCGATGAAAAATCAAATTCGTTGGAAATGTTTGCAACGAATCTAGGATTCATTGCAAACTTTTCCAACGAATCTTGGATTCGTTACAGAATCTGCAATGAAAAAAAAATTCGTTGTAGATTATGCAACGAAAAAAATTCGTTGTAGAAATCTGCAATGAAAAAAAAATTTGTTGCAGATTCTGCAACAACAAAAAAATTCGTCGCATATTTGTCGACGAATATAGGATTCATTGTCAAATTGGCGATGAAATTAGCAACGAAAAAATATTAGTCGCTAATTTTTCCCTAATTATCCCGCCCTGAACCACACAATCCCTCCATTTCCTCTGCTCTATTGCTCGCTCGTCCACCTCCTGCCGTCGTCGGTACTCTCTCCGATCCCGTCTCTTCCTTCCCATGCCATTGCCGGAGCAGCGACGGCGCTGTCGCGAGCTCGCAGCCGCTACTATCGCGAGCACGCGACGGTAGATCCTGTCGCTAGCACGCGGTGGCAGCGACCATCGCGATCTCACAGTCGCTGCCGCCGTGAACTCGCGGACACGCCACATCGGGCGGACGGCTCTTTCGCCGCGTACCGCTGGCCGTAGGTGTCTTCGCGCGTGCTCGCGGCAGTCTTCGCCCACGCATGTGAACTCGGGCCACGTGTTATTCAAATTATATAAATCAGTATAATAGTGTGTTGTAATCTAAATACAAAATTATTTTTCATTGGTTGTCTTACTTTGAAGGTGTTTGGTGTGTTCGTGAAGTGTTTATCTAGCCGTGAGCTCATCCGCACGTTATTTCCATTTGGACAGGTATGCATAAAAATATTGTATATTTATAACATTAATTACAGTATTATTAATTCTATTATAATAATTATTCTTAATGTTTGATTTTAAGTAATTTAATATAGATCATATTTGTTCGAAATGATATTATAGTTTGCAATTAAATATCACACAAAATCATATTTAGTATTAGAAAAATTATTTTGAGTATAAATTTATGGTTAGATTGATATGTATGGATGAAGTTTGGAAGAAATTAAAATTAATCATTGATATAATTTCTAAAACAGGATCGATGGAGTGAGAACGAAGTTGGATTTATAAAAAGAATTTACCAGAACGTCGTGGTTTAACCGATGAATTTATAATTGGGTTGGAACAATTTTTGAGATTTGCTAATAACAATATTGAGTTTATGGATGGGAATAAATTAAGGTGTCCGTGCAAAAAATGTCATAATAGTAAATTTTTCCAATGTGATAAAGTTTGAGAACATCTTTGTAGATTTGGTTTTACGCCAAATTATTATAATTGGACTTGTCATGGTGAACCGTTTATATCCAATGAAGAGGTTGAACAAAACTTACAAAGGACAATTAGTGGAGAGCAAGTATATTATGATCAATTCAATCCATACCAAAGGATGATAGTTGATGCAGTTGGTCACAATTTGAATAGCGAACCAAACGCTGCAAGTTCTAGTTATCCTCAAGCATTTGAACACATGTATACTAATTATTCAACACTGTTGGAGGAGGTAGAAGTTACTAGTGGTAATGAAAATGTGTATAATGAGCCATATATAAAATTTCAAGAAGTATTGAGAGCTGTAGATGAACCCGTGTGGTTTGGTTGTGACAGTCACACAAAATTATCTCTCACTGCAAGATTGTTGAATGTTAAAGCTGAGCATAATGTGTCCGAAGAATGTTTTAATGATTTTGTTCAAGTTATTGGAGAAGTATTGCCACGTGATCACATAATGTCGAAGGATTTTTACAGTATGAAAAAACTTGTGAAAGATTTGGGTCTCCCGGTGCAAAGAATTGATGTTTGCAGAGATGGTTGTATGCTATATTGGGGAGAGAATGTAGATTTAGAGTCTTGTAAATTTTGTAGTCAATGTAGGTACAAGAGTACCACAAGATCAAATTGTAATAAGCGAATAAAATCATTCAGACAAATGTTCTATTTGCCTTTAACTCCTAGATTGCAAAGGCTTTATGCTTCGAAGGTGACTGCTGAACACATGACTGGCATGCAAATCATGAAATAGAGAATGGGCTAATGTATCATCCATCTGATGTAGAGGCGTGGAAAAATTTTGATCGAACATATCCTGAGTTTGCGAATGAGACCCGAAACATCAGGTTGGGGCTCTGTGCTGATGGATTTGCTCCATTTGGCAAATTAGGAACAACTTATTCTTGTTGGCCAATTATCATAAGTCCATACAATCTTCCTCCTGGTATGTGTATGAAAACACCTTATATGTTTTTAACATTGATTGTGCCTGGCCCTCATAATCCGAAAAAGTTAATAGATGTTTACATGCAATCGTTGATTGCCGAGTTGATCCAACTATGGGACGTGGGTGGTTCCACATATGATGTTCATACTAATCAGCTGTTCACAATGAGAGCTGCACTTATTTGGACCATAAATGATTTTCCTGCTTATGGGATGTTATCGGGCTGGAGTACTGTGGGGATTTTAGGATGTCTAATATGTATGGAGAGATCAAAGTCATTCAAATTGAAATACGGAAAGAAACCGAGTTATTTTGATTGTCATAGATAATTTTTACAGCCAAATCATAAATTCAGAAGAAATAAAGAAGAATTTACTAAGAATAGAATTGAAAGAACACCTCCACCATTGAGATTCACCAGTCAAATTTTATGGCAAAGAGTGCTTAACTTTCCATCTGTTATTGAAGGTTACAACATATGACTATGAAATTACGCATAAATGGACAAAACGGAGTATCTTTTGGGATTTACCATATTGGCAGAGTAATTTGATTCATCATAATCTTGATTTAATGCATATTGAGAAGAATATATTTGAAAATATGATAAATACGGTGATGGATATAACCGGAAAAACAAAAGACAATTTGAATGCAAGAAAAGATTTGCGTCTCATATGTAAACGACCCACTCTTGATGTTGATGCAAATAGTAGGGGACCAAAACCGAAAGCAATTTACACATTGAATAAGGATCAGAGACGGATTGTTTGTGAATGAACGGGTCAAATCATCAGATTTCATGGTTATGCCTCAAATCTTGTAGATGCGCTTGATTCAAGGAATGCAAATTGATGGGTTTTAAAAGTCATGACTGCCATATATTCATGGAAATATTAATTTCTATTGTTTTGAAGGAACTGTTACCAAATTTTATCTGGGGTGCAATTACGGAATTAAGCATTTTCTTTCATGATATCTGCTCGACAGTACTGAGTCATTCACACATGGAGACATTAGAGAGAGACATTTCGATTATTATGTGTAACTTAGAAAGGATATTTCCACTGACATTTTTTGATTCAATGGAACATCTTTTGGTTCACTTGCCGTATGAGGCTAAAGTTGGAGGTCCTGTTCAATTTCGATGGATGTATCCGTTTGAAAGGTGAATTTTTTTGACTTTTTTTTCATTGTTATTTCATTTGGTTAAATTTAGTCTAATTTATTTACTAATAAATTTTATTATATTACTCTTAGATTCCTCTATCACTTGAAAAAAAAATGAAAAATAAGGCTCATGTTGAAGCTTCTATTGTTAATGCATATATTATGGAGGAAGTTACAACTTTTGCATCATATTATTTTGAACCTTACGTTCAATGCAACAGTCAGAAAGCAGGAAGAAACGATGAGGGTCCCGTTGATCTAAATTTGAGGGCATCCTCAATTTTTAATTATCTTGGTCGACCAAGTGGATCTTGTACAAGTAGATACTTAACTGGTTATGAGTGGCGAGCAACCCATACATATATTTTATTGAACTGTCCAGAAGTAACGCCGTATTTCGAGTAAGTATATAAAAGTTATAATAAACATTTTGTATATCATAAAATATTGTTCAGTTTTATTTAATTTTATTGTAGGATTTTTCAAACTCTATATTCGGAGCTTCCGGAGCATGAGTTTAATAATTTTTGTGATGAAGAATTTGCACAATGGTTCAAAAATTATGTAAGTAGTATATGATAGTAAATTTGATAAATCTTAACTGATGACACATATTTATTTTACTTTAGGTTCTTGATAATCACGGTCACATTGAGCAAGACCTAATAAAACATCTGTCATGGGGTCCAAATTCAATAGTTAAAACTTGGCCTACATATTTCATAAACGAATATAATTTTCATACTCAAGCTTATGGAACTGGAAAAACTACAATGAATAGCGGAGTTTGTGTTCAGTCATCTATTGATGTGGATGCAAGGAATAAATTTTATGGCTTACTAGATGAAATTTTAGAGGTAGCATATCCAGGCTCAGATTTGTGAGTTGTTTTATTTATGTGTTGTTGGTTTGACCCTATCAAAGGCATGAGGGTGCATCCACAATTTAATTTGGTTGAAATTAACTACAAAAAAATATACAAGAGGTACGAACCATTTGTGTTAGCACAGCAAGCGATTCAAGAATTTTATGCTTCATATTCTAGTCTGAGACGAGACAAAAGTGATTGGTGGGTAGTTTGTAAAATAAAAGCACGTAATAAAATTGAGGAACATTGGGAAGACATAGCATATCAACAAGATGAAGTTATCAATACATTTCATATTGAAGAGTATAATATTTCAATGTTACGAGATTCCAGCGACGTAGTAATAGACGTTGATGCAAGTGAACTGAATGAGTATGAAGATGAGGATTTCAATGATGAGGATGAGGATGAGGATGATGATGACGATGACGATGACGATGACGATGACGATGACGATTAGATGCATGATCAGGACGAAAATTTTATTGCAAACTTCGATTTCTAATTGTGGGTAATTAACCTGTTATTGAGTACCAATTATGTTTTAATTCATTGTGTAATTCGAAATTCCATATATTTGATATACTAATGAACTTTTTTTTTGGGTCATCTAATTGCTATGAATATGGTAATATTTT
Organism: Wurfbainia villosa; assembly: GCA_025175895.1. NCBI lineage: Eukaryota > Viridiplantae > Streptophyta > Magnoliopsida > Zingiberales > Zingiberaceae > Wurfbainia > Wurfbainia villosa. The sequence continues at coordinate 6,399,594 of CM045992.1, forward strand.
CATATTGTTCCTATTAAAAATTCGATATGCAACTGTATTTTTTTTCTATAATATTCTTCTAATAATCATGATTGTTAGTTTCGACGTGGCGATCATAGATGTAGTAGTGATGGAAGATCATAGTCTTCCTCTGCTTCAGGCCCCGCACATTCTAATGCTATTGCAGGAAATGTGCCCTCCACCTCTTCCCCAGTTGTAGGATCCTCTGATTCTTAGCATATACCTGCTAATGTATCTTTTCTGGTACAATAATCACTCGTGGAGAGGGAAGATACGAGAGAGTTTATATCTCTGCACGGGGTTTTAGAATATCTATATTTAATTTTTAATACAATATATTTTTTTATAAGTATATAACGGGGTTTGTTTTTGTTTTATGTTAGATTTACAAATTTTGTACATGTTATTCACGAGGTGAATAAAATAGTGAATAACCATTGGGGCGGTACTTCTATGACTTATACAAGCACGCTGGAAGAAATTAAAGTTCTGTGGTGGAATGATTTCAAGGTAACTTATTTCAATCATTTAGTATATGAAATTGCAGTTAATATAATCAATTTTTATTTTTTTCTACTACAGCGGGTATTTACTTGGGAGGAGAGTCAAACACTAGAGATTGGGAGGATTTTTAAGAAAAAGTATGGTGATCATATTAGAAACATACTAAATCATGCCAAAACTAAAAATAAGAAACCACACTGTATAACCGAGGAGAATTGGAATAAAATTGTTGTACATTGGGGATCTGAGGAAAGCAAACGAAGGAGTGAACAGAATAAGCAAAATCAGAATTGTAACTCTGGCATTATGTCTGCCACGTATGCGGGAGGATCCATAAATATCGATGAGCATAGACATCGATTGGTGAGTATTTTCAATTTATAATTTTGTAATATAATACTCACTAATTTATAAATTTTAACTGTTTAATTTGTTTAGGCCAAGGAGATGGGAACTGAGCCATTATTTATAGACACTTTCACCCGTACATTCCAAAAGAAAGATAAAACATTGAGTGGGGAAAGGGCTAGAACAATAAAGGTGTGTAATTGTAAAAATTTAATTTCTTATGTTACTATTTAATTTTTTTTCTTTCACAATAGGAGAAATACGATGAGCTTTCACAAAGAAATTCGAGTGCAAGCGATGATGCAGTCGAATCGGAGCCATCTGTTAGCAATATAAATTTATGGCTCGAAGCATCTGGAGAACCGAAAAGTGGAAGAATACTTGGACTTGACTCTTTGAGCCGATCCTATAGAGTCCCTGGTGCTTCTTCTTCATCCTCTCCAGCATCAAAAGCACAAGTACCTCAATTAACCGAAGAGGTTAATCATTTGAGAGAGTTACTAGCGCAGAAAGAAATTGAATCGAGAGAGAATGCTCAGAAAGTACAAGACTTAAATGAAAAGATGAACGAATTTCAAATGCAACAAATGTTTATTATGCAACATCTTCAGTTAACATCTAGCTCAATTCAACTTCCTTCTTCTGGCTCTGCTCCTCCTCCGCCTGATCCCTGTTATGGAGACAATGATGATGTATTTTTTGATGACGATGGTGGTTATCTTTGACTGTATTTGTTGTATTTAAATGTTAGCTACTTGACTTATGACATATACGATATTTATGTTTTTGTAAGTTCGTTGTATTTAAATGCTACTTGATGATGATGGTAGTTAGTTTATATCTTTGGATGTATTTGTTATATATATATTAATTCCATATTAATGTTTGATGTATAAATTTGTTAATATTGTTGTGTGTTTGTTGTATAATAGGGAAAAAAGAATAATCTATTTTTTTTTTCATTTTTTCCAGATTTATCAGTCAACTGATGTAAATATTCAGTTGACTGATACTTGAGAAACTGCAGAATCTAAATATATTTTCAACATCAGTCGACTGATAAACATTATTAGTCGATTGCTATTACTGTAATAGTTTACAGAATATTTCAGAGCGATCGACTCCTTACTCTCATTACCGATGATCTAGATATAGATCGATCATTGCCATATCGTAGCATTTCAGAACCTCGGTAGTCGATCGACCCAACCGATCGCACATTGATCATTGCTAGTGAAAATTTTTGCTATGAATTTTTCTTTTCGTCGCCAAATTTAATTTTATTCATTAATTATGTTCATCAAATTTTTGCGACGAATATATTTTTCGTTGCAAATTTTATTATATTTGCTAGAGTATGCATGTGAGAGTTTTGCGACGAATAAATATTTCATCGCAAATTTGGCGACGAAAAAATATATTCGTCGCAAATTTGGCGTCCAAAGTATAATTCGTCGCCAAATTTGGTGATGAAAATAATTATTCGTCGCCGAATCTTGCTTTTTGTCGCCAAATTGGCGACGAAACATTTATTCGTCGCCAAATTTGGCGACAAATTTTGCAATGAAAATATTATTCATTGCAATTTGGCGATGAATTTTTATTTTTCGTTGCAGAATTTAGCAGCGAATTATTTGCAACGAAAAAATTTTTGTTGTAAATTTCGTTGCAAAAAAATTTTGCAATGAATTTTTTTGCAAAATTCATTGCCAAATACTAACATTTTTGTAGTGTTAGTATGGACCATTAGGTGACTATCAAGGCAATCGTTAAGAACTTATGAAGAACTAAGGATTTATTCTTGGTATATAGAGAAGGTGATACGGTGATATGAGGGTATACTAATGCTAGCTTCCAGATAGATAAGGATGATTCCAAATCCTAGTCTATATATATATATATATATATATATTCACCATGAATGGAGGTGCAGTGAATTGGAAAAGTTCTAAACAAGTCATCGTTGCTGATTCTACCAGAAAGGCAGAGTATATTGCGGCTTCTGAAATCGTTTTGTATCAAGAAGTTCATCACTGAACTTGGTCTCATCAGCAATTCAACCTCATACTCCGTCGTTATCATTTTATTAGAGAGATCATAGGTAGAAGAGATGTACAATTAGGTAAAATTCCCACTGATAGGAATCTAGCAAATCCCTTGACTAAACCTCTTCCCCAAAAGAAATTTGAGAGACATGTAGAAGCCTATGATATTAGATACCAAGGTTATTGACTTTAGGCTAAGTGGGAGTATATTATAATTAAGAGATGTCCTAAGGTAATCGCCTTAGATGTTATTAATACAATTCACTATTTGAGTGTACATTATATATGTATTTGATTGAATCTTAAACTGATTTATTAAAGTCCACAATATGATACATAGCATGAGAGAAGCTGTGATTCGATGACGATTAGTGAGTATCTCATCCTATATAATTATGTAAGTATTGAAACTATCCTAGTCAATGAATTAATGAGACTGAACATCATCAATTCTATAAGACTAGCACATGTTATGCTTCTTGGTTTATCCAAGCATTCGATACTCATTGAATGAAAGCATAAGGATGCTGAAAGTGAACATGTGGATGCTAATTAGGGTAACTAGTCCATTGGAGTGCCTTGCTATGAGACTTCATAAGGTTATTCATGTCGATGAAGAATCTCATTGCAGCTCAAGTGAGAGCTTCCTTAGACTTGAGGTATTCAAGTCATCTTGATCATGATGACTTATGCTTTGACTTCTTCATAACCATCTCCATAGGAGGTGTCAATCCAGATTGATTGGGTATAAGTCAAAGTTATCGAAGTTATTTGAATAGACAACAGAGGTTTCACCACTCCTATTAAAAGGAGATATATATCCTAGGTCTCTTGTCAGGATTGTTACTTAGAAGTCTTTGGTCAAAGCACACATGTCAAAAAGAATGGTCTTCTTAGACATATGTAGGGAGTAACTTTAATCCACAAGACAAGGAAACTAACTTGGATTAGGTGTGATGTAGTCAACATAGTGGGCACGAGCACATAGACCATCCTGAACCAAGTGGTTATAGGATGAGTGAAAGGAGCAAGGCATAAACAAATGTAGCTGCTGAAGGATTCAAAATTGTTCTGAAGTCAATGTCGACTTTCCTGTCAGTTGGGGGTCATGATATACTGCTAAGTGCCACTCATGATCTATTCATAATCAATGGTTGATTATGAATGACCAACATAGTCGGTAACCTATTGGGTCGCACACACAATGATGTCTCAAGATAAAACAAGTCTAAGATTCTCAAAGAGAGAGGAATGTCTGGTTGGATCAAGCCAAGCGAAATGGAAAGTATTCCAATCGACTGGGGAGGTCCAGTCGATTGGGATAGGAGATTTTCTGAATAGTGGAGGAGCGGAGCAAGCCAGCTTGGAGTCGACTGGTCCAGTCGACTGGAAAGCCTGAAATACCAAATAGACAGGCTGATTTAGAGTCGACTGGAAAAGGCTTATATAAGAAATGGAGAGTCAGCTTTGAACATACTAATTCTACTACTCTAAACTGCTGTCGCTTTCATTTATCTCCGCAAAAGCAACTTCAAGTCTCCGCAATGCCGACACTCCGAGCTCCATTTCAAAAGCTACAATTGTCGGTATACTTAATTAAAGTTATATTTCTTTCAATTTACTTGTACTTAATTTTATAAGGATAGGTAGTGTGTTACCTCATCCTTTATTTGTGTAAAAGTGAATACCCTCCGAGTTTGAGAATTCACGAATCAGAGGGCTTTTATTGCATTGCCCACCGAAATAACCCTTGGAAGGGTTATGGGCCTTGGAGTAGCAACTCGACTCTGGTTGTGAACCAAGTAAAAGAATTATTTATTTTATTCCACTATGAATTACTCTTATTTTATTCAAAAAGAAAAAGAATAGTTTTCAAAGTTAAAAAGAAAATTTTATAACCTTCGCTTGGAAATCTCGATCCTACAATTGGTATCAGAGCGGGGGCACTCCGATTTTAGTGAAACCACCAAAGTGAGCCTTCAATTTTTTTTAAAAATATTTTATTTTACTCCAATTTTAATTTTTGCATTAGATTAATTCTTTATTCATCTTGCTTTAGAATAACTTAATTTCAAATTTTTGCACTAGTGTATTTTTTCTCTACTTTTGTAATTCTAGGGATATTTTTTAATATTTTGCAAAATCTTTTTAATTCAAAAATATCGCATTTAGAGGGTTATAACACCATTCATCCTCCTCTCATTAACAGAAAGGACTTTAGTTATTGGAAGAGGCGAATTGAGTGCTTCTTAAAAATAGACCTCGAGGTTTAGTTTTCAATTAGGAAAAGTTTTACTTGTCTAGTAGATGACTCGCGAGAGTTATTAGATTCGGAGAAATGGACCATTGACATTAGGAAAAGAGCTCAAGTTGATTACAAGACCCTTAATACCTTGCAATGCTGACTAACCAAAGAAGATCTAAATAAAGTGTAGGGATCTTATGCGAAAAAAACATCGCAAACATGCAGCAGAAAATTGGATCCCTCCAGAGATCCATGTGTATACATAATAAACATGTTATTCTTACAACTACGTTTAGTTGAGAGATTACTCTTGACGCATAGCCCTTCGCAATCCCGACAATAACTTTTTGCAATGGATCTCAACGCGATCAAGATGGTCGTGCCTCTATGGTATCCACATGAACACTCACTTAGGAGAGGAAGAAGAAGCCTTTGGTTGTGCAAGCAACCTCACAAAAGCTTTTTTCCCAAAGAAGGTTTCGACCAAGAAGATGAGGTAGAAGAACAAAAGGCAATCCCTAAAAGCATCATCATCTAAAGACCTTTTATAATTATCCTATGAATATGAAAGCTTTTGCATCCTTTTGTATTCCTCCTTCAATGCATGATTCATCCACATTAATCATGCATGATGAATCCAAATCCATTCATCTTCTTCTATTCATGACTAATCCACATTAATCATGCATGATGAATCCAAATCCATTCATCTTCTTCTATTGGTTCAATTTGAGTCTAACTCAAATTGATCCAAATTGAGTCTAACTCAAGTTTCGACCAAGCTACGAGTCTAACTCAATATAGTCCATTCAATGAGCCAAATGGTTCCTTTAGTCGAACTAAATTGAATCTATCTCAAAAACAACATGTCCTTTGTGTGTGACCCTATGAGTTATCGTAACATTGGCAATGTCCCTAAAAATCATTTTAGAGACATAAGAAATGAGTGATATCTATCAATGCATCATTGCTACCCAAATAACAAGAATATCGAGATCCGACATAACCTTTCTGTGACTATTATCTTGTATGACTCAATTATTCTATCCTTGATATCTAGATTAATCAATGAGGCATAGATCGTGTCATCCTCTTATCAATCTTTCTGCTTCTTGATCTCCAAGTAGACTACCCCAATCAAATGAGCTCAATATCTCATATTGACTTATTTGAGCATGACAATGCATTTTGAAAGTCTTACTTTATCAAGGGTGCTGGAAACTCATGCTTCGCGGAGACTCATTGGCTCCCATGTCCCCGGATTAAAATTTTCACTAATGAAAAACTAATCCGGATGGGATGAGTTTCCTAAGCACAACCAATTCGTCGTCGTGCTAACGACTTGAGCGATCGCTTGAACAAACTAGTTGTTCAAGCAACACAACTCTTCTAGTCGATTAGCCACGGAAGAGACGATGGACGGATCGCCGGTTTTTGTGTTTGTCTTCGGGGTCCATGATTATACAAATACATATACATGCAAACTAGTATAATCAACACATACTAATCAAAATAATAAGAACATGCAAAGATCAATAATAAAAGTTATAAAACTTTTATACCTCTTGATCTTCTATCGTATGTCCTAACCTCCTTGTAGACTTCGTGTGGGCGAAGATCCTCCACAAGTTGAAGCTTCCTAGATCTCCTTCAATCCAAAGAAAGAAGAACTCTCCTTTCCTTCTTGCTCGAGCCAACCACCAATTCACAAAGAATTGATGCCGCCGGCCCCAAGAATGGAGAGAACAAAATGGAAACAACCAAGGAACCGAACAAGGGACAAACCCTTGCTCCTAATGCCGCCGGCCAAGAGAAAAAGAAGAGGAGAAGAGGAATAGGTTGAGCGCCGACCAAGGTAGAGGGAAAAGATCTAGGAGCCGGCCACACCCTAGGAAGAAGAAGAAGAGATCCTCTTCTATAGTTGCCGCCCACTTTCCCCTCCAAAACCTAGCCGCCCAACCAAGGAAAGGAAAGCTCTAGGGTTTCTTGCCGCCCACTAATGGAAGGGCAAACCCTAATTTCCAAAACCAACCTAAGCCATAGAAGGAAGGGAGAAGCTTGGGCACCAGCCAAACCAAGGAGGAAGGAGGAAGAAGGGTTGCCGGCCACCATTGGGAAGAAGAAGAAGAAGAGGCTTCTTCTTCTTGTTACTGCCCAACACCATGAACCAAACCCTAACCCTAGCCTCCTCCTATTTCTTGCCGCCCAAGCCACCTTATCTCAATTAGGTTTTTCTTTTTCTCATTCTCTTTGCCACCCAAGCCTAAGCCCATATATATAGAGTTAGGTTTAGGCCTCCTTTAATCTCCACCGTCGGATCTAGGGTTTCATCCCAACCGTCGGATCTAGGGTTTCATCCCAACCGTCGGATCAAGGGTTTCATCCCAACCATCAGATCTAGGGTTTCATCCCAACCGTCGGATCTAGGGTTTTATCCCAACCGTCGGATCTAGAGATTTAATCTCAACCGTCGGTTCTAGAGATTTAATCTCAACCGTCGGATCTAGGGTTTTATCCCAACCGTCGGATCTAGAGATTTAATCTCAACCGTCGCTTCTAGAGATTTGTTTTCCATCATTGGATCTAGACTTCATGAGGTTTATATTAGGATACGATAGGGACCATGAGGAGGAGTTGGATCTTGGCCACCCGATGGATCAGAACCACACAAACTTGATCCATCAACGATGTTCCATTCCACTAGAGGATCATCATTGAACTACCTCACCAACCCCCATAAATTAATATGGGCTCCATATATTATTTGTACATCCATCTCCCCGTGTTTAAGATATCGAATGTCCGTCAATTAATTGATTCTGACCATCAATTAATTAACATCTAACTCCTCGAGTAGTACCACTCAACCTTATCATCATGTTGACTAAGTCAACCTGCAGGGTTTACATGATGAACCTTATGAGCTCCTCAAGGGGACATCATCAACCTATATATAGGACACGGTTTCCTCCTATAATCAACGGCACACCATGTAAATAATATCATTTCCCAACTTACCGGGCATATTGATTTAATCCATAAAAATCTCACCCTTTGGTAAATCAAAGAAATAAATACTAAGTACATGTGCCCGTTATTATATCGGGATTAAGAGCATGTACAACATAATATCCGAGGTCCGATTCAATTATATAGTCAGCAATAAATTGAATCACCTCTATGTCGGTCCTGCTCAATACACCCAAGTGTACTAGTGTAACTCTATGTTCAAGACAAAACAAAACCAAGCTACACTACAACCATGCCAATGGTTTGTCCAAAACCATCTTGGTTGTGAGCCTCTACTTATATTCTACAAGGGACTGATAACATGATCTTCTGTGCCACACCAAGCACCATGTTATCTACAATGTAAAATATTAGACAATATGCACACATATAAAGTGCAAACAATGATCATGTGATTCTTATTTCAAAATAAAATGTTCATACAAAAAATCTAGGCTTTTAGTATACATCCCAACAAAGGGTCCCACAGATATCACTTCAGTCATATGGAAGAGATAGATCCCATCTCCATCACTCACATCCCTCCGCATAATGTTGGATCGAAAAGACGCTAGAGGGGGGCGTGGATAGCGTATTTTGAAAAACTTTCTTTTCTTTTGAAAATGAGTTAAACGCAGCTGAAAACAATACAAAGATAAAAACAATAAGACACTTTGTTTTTACTTGGTTAATTCACAGCCCACCGGCTGCTAATCCAAGGCCCTGTGGTCCTTGATTGCTTCCGAAGGGCAATCACTAAAAGTCTCTTCCTCTTTGGAGGTAAGAGATAAGATGATTACAAAGATGATAAGGTTGGCAACAACCTTCCCGATCCTTATATAAATTAAATAAAGAAAAACAATAATAATAATGTTCCGATAATAAATAGTAGAGGATGCACGGTCAGAGTAGCGTTGCAGCACGAAGAATTACAATCGGAGAGCAAGAGCACTTAAGAGTTCATTGATGATTAGGGTTTGTGTCCTCCCCTCCTTTTATAGACTGGTGCCTTAGAATAAGTCTAGATCTAGATCCAAATCTCGTGGATCTTATCTTTGATAGGACCGGTGACTATGCTAGAGGGGGGGGGGGTGAATAGCGTATTGAAAACAATCTAAATTTATGCAGTGGAAATACTAAAGAGAACACATAACCAAAATGAATAGAACAAAAAAGAAAACAAACACAAGTGACACAGCCGATTTTTACTTGGTTCACAGCTCTCTCCTAGAGCTACTAGTCCAAGGCCTACCTCTATATCTTCTCCTTCTCAAAGACTACTACGAAGGTGGAGAAACCTCTTAAATCACTTACAATTTATAGATTCTAAATATATGAATTAAGTACATGAATCTAAATAAAAAGAACTTTATAGAATTTCTCCTTAAGCTCCTGAGAGTATAGATGATGATGAGCAGATGTTCAGATTGTCGGAGTAAGCAGAGAAATTGTTCAGGTTTTCGGAAGTAGGGAAACTGGATGCAGATCAAAGCCTTCAGTGTTCAGTTGTAGTCGTATCGTAGTGATTGAGCACAGAGCTATCAGATTCGCAGAATCACCACAAGAGCATATCAGTAGTTAGCACAATCTCCGATCCCTGTCACTGTAGAAGCCGAACCAAAGAAGAAGAAAAGAAAACTTGTCCCATTTTTTCTACGCGAAACCATATAAAATAGTGATCATTCGGCCGAGCTCTCTTCTCGAATGACCACCTAAGCCCTGAAGCTTGGATCCACAGTGAGAAGCATTATCATTCGTAGGATTGTGATTTTCGTTTGAAACCTGCGAGTAGAAATCATCCACGCGTCGAAACGAAGAGGTTTTCTCACTGGAATCGCGACTCCGCTTCCCAGCAGTCGAGGCGGTAGTTGAGCTTGCCTCGTGTCTGAGCGCTATTTCAAAAGGCCAGTCGAGGTGCAGGCCCAACTGCTCAGATTACATGCCGAGACTTCCTCTTGTGCGATCGGCGCGGTCGAAGCTCCCACGCACGATCGCTGCGGTACGCGATGAGTCGAGGGCGCCGCTCGACTTCTCGGTAAGCCTGTCGAGTCGGCCAGAGACAATCGACTGCGGAGGCGGTCGAGGTGCCACCTTGACTACTCAGTAGGAAGAGCCTTCATTGTACAAGTGTACAATACACTTGCTCTAGTTCTCGACTCTTCTGGATAGTGAACTTCAGATTTAATGGCCGACCACTATATACCCTAAGTCGACGATGAAAGGCTTTGTCCAAGAACAAACACCTTCTCAAAGTTGTGCTTAGAGTTAATAAGTATGATAAGGGCAATAGTTGAGGTGTCAACTCATTGTTGTCCTTAGACCCAATGTTTCAGTCAACTCTAAGACTGAAACACGCCTAGTAAAGACTCTATCCAGAGACCCTTTACTTGCCAAGACTTCGACCTTCAGCCATTCTTGGACTTTTCACCTTGCCACTTCTGCAAGGAATTTCTGCCTGCCAAGGAATTGCCCTTCTTGGACTTTTCACTAAGGTTCCACCCTTGGACTTCTCATTTGCCAAGAAATTACCCATCTTGGACTTTTCACCTTGCCACTTCCACAAGGAATTTTTGCCTGCCAAGGAATTGCCCATCTTGGACTTTTCACCTTGCCACTTCTGCAAGGAATTTATGCCTGCCAAGGAATTGCCCTTCTTGGACTTTTCACCAAGGTTCCACTCTTAGATTTCTCATTTGCCAAGGAATTGCCCATCTTGGACTTTTCACCAAGGTCCGCCCTTGGATTTATCTTTCACCAAAGCACTTGGATTTCTCATACCAAGATTTACCCTTTGGATTTATCCTTCACCAAAGCACTTGAATTTCTCACACCAAGATTTACCCTTTGGATTTATCCTTCACACTCTCACACCTACACTACTTAAACGGTTGTCAAACACCAAAACATAACTTAGAGCAATAGCTCTAACAATCTCTCCCTTTTTGATGTTTGACAACCCATTTAAGTTTAGGTCACTACTAGTAAAAACAATCAAAGTCACTTTACTCACAAATCTAAGATTAGGTTAAATATGAGATATTAGTTCTCTGAGATCACAGATAATAGTCACACACACACTTAAACCACACCTAAACTATAAACTTTCTCTCCCCCTTTGGCAAACACCGAAAAGGGATTAGTTAAACCAGAGATATTGGATCAATTCAGGGTGAATCAAGTAAATCAAGTAATCAGGTGTTAGTTAAATTGGATATAGATTAGATCAGGTAAATCAAGTGATCAGGTGTTAGTCAAATTGGATATAGATCAGATCAGGTAAATCAAGTGATCAGGTGTTAGTTAAATTGGATATGGATCAGATCAGGTAAATCAAGTGATTAGGTGTTAGTTAAATTGGATATGGATCAGATCAGGGTAAATCAGAGATTAGAGTTCAAATCATGGTAAATCAGAGATTAGAGATGAGATCATGGTAAATCAGAGATTAGAGATCAGATCATGGTAAATCAGAGATTAGAGATCAGATCATGGTAAATTAGTTCATGATAAATCAGCTCAGGTTAGATCAGTTCATGATAAATCAGTTCAAGTTAGATCATTCATGATAAATTAGTTCAGGTTAGATCAACTCATGATAAATCAGTTCATGATAAACCAACTCAGGTTAGATCAGAGTAATCAGATATAGGCCAGATGATAGTTAATCAGAAATAGGTCAGATGATAGTAAATCAGAAATAGGTCAGATGATAGTAAATCAAAAATAGGTTAGATGATAGTAAATCAGAAATAGGTCACCTAAACTCCCCCTCAAAATTATCTTCCCTCATTCTTCTCCTTGATGCACTTTAATTTTTGAAATCACCTTCCTCACATATTCATATTTTATTGTAAGATTGCCCTTGTAACACTTTTCAAACATTCTCTAGTGTTAGGAGTGGTAAACCAACCTTAAATTATCAAAAATAGACAAGGTAAGATCGAATGACAGATCTAGTCGAGGCGCTGGTGGAGGTCTACTTGCGTCTGGAGTTAGAAATTACACGTAGTCGAGTCCCCAGTTGAGGTCGACTCGATTCTGTGAGTTTTGTGTTTAAGCCACACAGGGTATCAGTCGAAGTCCTAGTCGACTCTAACTCTATTCCGTTCGATATATTTGATATCAGTCGAGGTTGCGCCTCGACTATCATTCAGTCGAAATCGATCTAAAATTTTAAACCAGACTAGATTTTAAACCAGTCTGACTTTTGAACCGGTCTGGATTTTAAACCGGCCTGGAATTTAAATCGGCCTGGAATTTAAATTGACCTGGAATTAAACCACCCTGGGCGTAAACCGCCCTGGGGTTAAACCGCCCTGGCTTAAACCACCCAGAAATTAAAGAAAACTAGTCTGGATTTTCAAAAACTAGTCTGGGTTTTATGGTTTAATTCTCGTAAATCGTCTCAATTCTCATAAATCGTCAATTTGTGAAAATCAGTGCGAATTTTTGAAAAAAGCAGTGCGGACTTTTGAAAAGCAGTGCGGACTTTTGAGAACTAGTCTAGACTTTTGAGAACTGGTCTGGATTTTTGAAAAATTGGTCTAGACTTTTGAGAACTGGTTTGTACTTTGGAAAACTAGTCTGAAATTTGGAAAACTAGTCTGGATTTTGGAAAACTAGTCTAGATTTTGGAAAATTGTCTAGTCGAGGCGCTGGTCGAGCGTGCCTCAATTCTGTTCATTGATGGTTACAACCGAGGGTGCCAGTTGAGTCAGTGCCTCGACTGGTTTCTGATAACTGATTTTCTCAGTTTTTCAGATGAACTTCAGAAATTCATATCTAATTCTAGAAATTTCAAAAAATCTTGATATTTTGCGTGCTGAATTTGAAAGTCATGCTCTTCCACAGAAAAATCTGTGAAAAATACACGACCTAATATTTTCATGGATTGATACAATTTCTAAAATTTTGAAACTTAAGCCTTTCTTGTGACTCATTCCAGTTGTATCACTAACTTCAACGGTGATCCATACACCAATATGTGATTGACCACAGTGAAGATAACATCCTTTTAAAGCGATTTAAGACTCTTATTTAGGTTTGCACTTGTCTTAAGTCATCCAACCAATTTTACTTGGTTGGAATGCGACATAAGTTCCACTGATTTCACTTTTTATGGTAATTTTGTACTTATGATCAGTAAGGGTTTATTACTTACTCAGTATCACAATCCCTAACACCCTTCATTTCTAAAGGATGATCTAGTCCTCACCCCTTGTTGAAGATCTTATTTTTGGAATGACTAGAGATTTGTCCTAATGGATCTTGGTGCTTGAGATGTGTCAAGTACTTGATCGTTTGATACACCTTCAAGCAATGACCCTTGTAAACTAGACTTTTCTTCAACAAAATCAATCTTAACTCCCCCTACTTCAGTGTTTTCATGTAATCTAGTTTTCTTCAGTTCATATTCAACTCCGTAATCACTTCTAATGAAGTTTTTCTTAATCTCAATTCTTTTACAAATAAAAATGTTTTAAGAAACAACATCAATGAATATATAGAGAAATCATTTAAGTATTACTAAACAATATTTACTACCATTTAATTGATTTAATAGTGCTATAATCAAATGGATCTAGATGTAACAAGTCTAAAGTTGTAGAGATACTTACAGAATCCTTGCTCTTGTGTGACATTCTGATTAGCTTACCTTAGCGACAAGCATCACACCACCTATACTTCTGAAGTTTAAGCAGTGACAGTCTCCTCATCAAACCTTTTTCTAGTCAACAAACACTTGACAGATATATTAGTAGCATTATCAAAAAGCACATGATATATACATATATTTTCCTTCTATCTTCTAACACATTATCATTTTAGTTATTATGTTTGGAGTATCCACTGTCAACATATCAGATTGATGGACACTCCCCCTCGACCATTGCCTACCTAACATGGAAGATAGAGGTTTTAGGAACCCATATCTTGGGTCCTTTAGCTTCCAAGATATATTTCCTAGGTATCCAAGCCTTAGTTGTTTTAGTCTTCCTACCAGAATTCCTAGAGAATAATGAAATGAAGCTAAGCTCTTGTTGTTTAGGTCTATAACCTATCCCAACTTTGTTATAAAAAGCTCGTTGTGATTCTAGTATCATGTTCAGGGTCTGAGAGCTAGAGGTGAATTTCTCAAGTGTGAACTTGAGATCTTCTACCTGTGCATTCAGAGATTTGTTCTCATCTCTGAGTTTTTCAAATTGAGGAATGTTAGTACTAATTTCTACCGCATGCTCCTTAAGGTTTTTTAATTGTCTTACTTCAGTTTTTAACAATTTAACCTTAGACTTGGTTTTCTCTAACATATCAGATAAAAAAGAAATTGTTTTGTAACAGTCTATAAGTTCAATAGAATTTACCTCCTCATCATTTGAAGACCATGATGTCGAATCTGACTCTCCATTTGTCCTTCTCCTTTCTGTTTCTGTCTTAGAATCCTCCAGAGCCATCAGGGCAATGTTTTGACTGTTCTTCTCCTGCTTGTCCTCTTCTGATGACCCGGATGAAGATTCATCCCACATAGCTCTCAAGGCTTTTCTTCTCCTTCTCTTTTCTTCTTTCTTCTTGAGCCGAGGACACTCAATTCTGAGGTGTCCCTTTTTCCTGCACTCATAGCAAACAATATTAGATTTATCAATTCCATTATCAACTTGCTTACCTTTCTTTTTGTTGAATCTTCTGCTTCTCCTCATCATCTTTCTCACAAAGTTGGCCGTCTCGATGGATGAGGACTCGTCATCTTCATCAGATTCTGTGCCTGAAGATGAAGACAACTCCTTCTTCTCCTTCTTTTTCTTTCCCTCCTTGCTTTGATTACATGCAAGCAAAGCCATACCCTTCTCTTTTTGACCTTTGTTAGCCTGTTCATGCAATTCCATTTCATAAAACAATTCATCTATTTTCACAGTCAACAAGTCCCTTGATACCTTATAGGCATCCACCATGGATGACCATAAGATATTTCGGGGAAACGACTTAAGGACGTACCTAACCAAATCCTGGTTCTCAACACTCTCCCCAATAGAGTGGAGTCTGTTAAGAAACTCCTTGAACCTTCCATGAAGCTCACTGACAGATTCAGTGTCCTTCATAGAAAAGTTCTGGAGTTGACTTAGGAACAAATCCCTCTTGGCTATATGAGAGTCTCTAGTACCCTCATGCAACTCAAGTAATTTGTTCCATAGGTCTTGTGCACTGCTGAAAGGACCAACTTTATTAAGTTGTTCCTTTGCCAGGCCGCACTGTAATGTCACAGTGGCTTTGGCATTAGCCTGTGCCTTGCGTTTTTGCTCATTTGTCCATTGAGCCAACCCTAAGACTTTACCATCTACATCTACTAGAGTGATGAAGCCCTCCGTGACGGAGAACCACATCTCTATCTCAGTCATGAGATAGTACTCCATTCGACTCTTCCAATATTGAAAATTTATTCCATCAAAAAATGGAGGACGAGTTGTGCTATACTCCTCTTGCATGGCTACGACTCTTAGGTTGTTAGACTAGGTAATTAGAGCCCTACCTCTGGTGCCACTTGATAGGACCGGTGACTATACTAGAGGCGGGGGGGGGGGGGGTGAATAGCATATTGAAAACAATCTAAATTTATGCAGCAGAAATACTAAAAAGAACAGACAACCAAAACGAACAGAAAAAAAAGAAAACAAACATAAGTGACACAACCAATTTTTACTTGGTTCACAGCTCTCTCCTAGAGCTACTAGTCCAAGGCCTACCTCTATATCTTCTCCTTTTCGAAGAATACTTCGATGGTGGAGAAACCTCTTAAATCACTTACAGTTTATAGATTCTAAATATATAAATTAAGTATAGGAATCTAAATAAAAATAACTTTACAGAATTTCTCTTTAAGCTCCTGAGAGTATAGATGATGATGAGCAGATGTTTAGATTGTCGAGAGAGAAAGCTGTCGAGTTTTGGCGAAGCTGGATGCGATCAAAGCCTTGGTGTTGATCGCGATCGTATTGCAGTGATTGAGTGTAGAGATATCAGATTCACAGAAGCACCACAAGAGCAGATCAGTAGTTAGAACAATCTCCGATTCCTGTCACTATAGAAGCCGAACCAAAGAAGAAAAAAAAACTTGTCCCATTTTTTCTGCACGAAACCATATAAAATAGCGATCGTTCGACCGAGCTCTCTTCTCGAATGACCACCTAAGCCCAGAAGCTCGGATCCGCTGCGAGAAGCATTCTCGTTCATAGGATTGTGATTGCCATTTGAAACCTGCGAGTAGAAATCATCCACACGTCGAAACGAAGAGTCTAAGAGGTTTTCTGATCGAATCGCGATTTTGCTTCTCAAGAATGAGGCGGCAAATAAGCCTCGCAGATCCGAGCTTATTTCAAAAGGCTACCGAGGTGCCCGACCGCCGATTACATGTCGACATTTCCTCTGTGCAATGAGGCGCCAATAAACTCCCTACTCGATCGCCGCCAATGATGAGTCGAGGTGCCGCTCGACCGTTTAGCTAAACGCCGTCGAGTCACCCATGCGATACGACTACAGAGGCTCCGAGGTGCCACCGATCGCCAAGAGGAAGAGCCTTCACTGCACAAGTGTACGATACACTTTCTCTAGTTCTTGGCTCTTCTGGGCAGTGAACTTCAGAGTTAATGGTCAACCACTATATACTCTAAGTCGACGACGAAAGGCTTTGTCCGAGAACAAACACCTTCTCAAAGTTGTGCTTAGAGTTAATAAGTACAATAAGGGCAACAGTTGAGGTGTCAACTCATTGTTGTCCTTATACCCAACGTTTCAGTCAACTCTAAGACTGAAACACGCCTAGTAAAGACTCTACCTAGAGACCCTTTACTTGCCAAGACTTCGGCCTTCAGCCATTCTCGGACTTTTCACCTTGCCACTTTCGTAAGGAATTTTTGCCTGCCAAGGAATTGCCCTTCTTGGACTTTTCACCAAGGATCCACCCTTGGATTTCTCATTTGTCAAGGAATTACCCATCTTGGACTTTTTACCTTGCCACTTCCGTAAGGAATTTCTGCCTGCCAAGGAATTGCCCTTCTTGGACTTTTCACCTTATCACTTCCACAAGGAATTTCTGCCTGCCAAGGAATTGCCCTTCTTGGACTTTTCACCAAGGTTCCACCCTTGGATTTCTCATTTGCCAAGGAATTACCCATCTTGGACTTTTCACCAAAGCACTTGGATTTCTCACACTAAGATTTACCCTTTGGATTTATCCTTCACCAAAGCACTTGGATTTCACACACCAAGATTTACCCTTTGGATTTATCCTTCTCCAAAGCACTTGGATTTCTCACACCCAAATTTACCCTTTGGATTTATCCTTCACACTCTCACACCTACACTACTTAAACGGTTGTCAAACACCAAAACATAACTTAGAGCAATAGCTCCAACAATCTTGAGGTGGAAGCTTATCTTATCTTAAGGTGGCAGCATTGATCGATAACTCTTTGACCTTTTTCTTTGGGTTGATTCATCGATATCAGTCGATTGATCCTATTGGCAGTCGACTGCTCCTATTGGCATTCGACTGCTCCTATTGGCAGTCGACTGCCCCATTCGACTACTGAAACCTCCAGTCGACTGCTACACTTGAGGATCCAACCTGATACCCGCAACACAAGGTTAGCACAAGAGATGCATAATGACATGCAATGTGACAGGCCTTTGACTGTCCGATCTCAACTTCGGCATTCCTCCGGAAGCCTTGGTTGGATCGACGCCTAGGATTGCCCCCTTATTGAGGATGTGTCCTTAACATCGTTCCACACCCAGAGCTTACATTTGGTCCTTCTGACCTATCACTTAGCTTCCGGTCACTCGACCACTGAGGTTTCTCAACTCATCGAGATTCTCCTGGCGTCTTTGACCTGGTCCATCGTCCACTGAGATTTCTCATACCACTGAGATTCTCCTAGTGTCTTTGACCTTATCAAAGTCTAATACATTACCTACACACTCAACACAGCATATGATATAATAAAATAACTTAACTTTGAATCTTTGTCATTATCAAAACCTAGGTTCGATTATCTGGTGCCCCTGCACCAACAATCTCTCCCTTTTTGATCTATGACAAACCAATTCGGAGTTAAGGAAATAAAAGCATAAAAGCATTTAAAGATTATTTTTCAAAATTCCCCTTTAATTTTCTTAACATTTACCCTCTTCCCCTTTGACATATATCAAAAAGTATAAAATATTAAGTTCTTTTAAATTCTGCACCAACAATGTTTATCCTGGGTTAAGATGTTACCTTCCAACCTTTAACATTGTTATAAAATTTTAAGAAAGAACTTCAAAACTTAAGGTTAACATTAATATTTTTTTAAGGAATTAAAACATGTTTAAATTTATAAGGTGATGGTGTTTACTTCTTTGGATTTCCAAGACCTCCCTCCCCCTCCTTATGAATCGCTAGATCTATCATCGAGAGAGGCTTAGAGAAGAAAAGATTAGCTGCTGGAATCACCTCTGGCCTTAGGAATTAAGCTAGATCTTCCACACTAAGGAAGAGCATTAAGGGTTGGTCGACTTCCCGGCGCGGCCACTCCGACACTCAAGTTAGTCGAGTATGAGGAAAGCAATGAACTGGAGAAGAAGAGAGATCTTGGAAGTACCAAATGGCGAAGAAACAACCATCCCCCACTCCGTCCTCCTCTGTCCCCTTTTATAGATGGATCAACTGCCTTCTTCATGAGGTGAATTTACTTTGATGCCCTTTGCCAAGCTATATTTGTAACTGCTTTTCCCGCTCCTATTCAAAATATCCCCTACTACACCTTAATTTAAATAAAATATAAGAATAAATGCAATTATATTAAATTAGCTATCCTCAACATCCCATTGCTACTTACTATCCTCTGGCATACCCCCTCCCTCCTTATTTCATTGTATTCAGAAGAAAATCCTAAAGTCCGAAAATAGCTCGGGAAATACATTAACTACCCTAGAAATACATAAACGACTCTATTACTATTGATACCTAAACAACAGTTGGATCGAAAGCAAGCTAGAGGGGGGTGAATAGCGAGCTTGAAAACCTCTTTTCGTTTCGATAATTCTCGAGTAATAAATGCATCAGAAATTAAAGCTTAAGGTAAAATGAACACTTTGTTTTTACTTGGTTCACAACCTAACAGTTGCTACTCCAAGGCCCTACGATCCTAGACCGTGTACGAAGGGCAATGCACTATAGATCTCCTCCTCGTTGGAGGTAGGAGACAACAAATACAATAAAAGATAATCTCGAGATAGAGGTACAAGACCACCTCTCCTCTTTACAACGAAAAGCTCGGAAACCAAAAAGCTCGAATACAAAATGGAAGGATTAACTTGACAACTAAAGGTACCGATGAAAATAAAGTCTTGAAATGATGGCGTATCATCGGCGTTGCAGCAGCGTTTCGGTGGTGTAGAGTAGTTGTTGATGGTGCGGCGTTGTGGGAGCACTTGGAGAGCAATTTGAATGATCCAAAGGGGTGAACCCCCCCTTCTTTTATATCCCTCCAAACCCTAATTCGTTGAGGACCAGATCAGAATCAAAGCTCTTTATCTCCTCAAGATAAGAGGAGCTTATCTTGACTTTCTTCGTTGTCGGTTTGAATAGCGATCGATGGCCTTCATCGATTGGTGATGCTAGCAATCGATCGCTAATAGCTAGCGATCAACCTGCCGCACAGTTACTCCCTACGAAAGAGTTAGCATAGAAATATGAGTAATGGATATTTTGATGGTTCCTTACCGTCCGATCTCGACCTAGACCTTCCCCGAGAAGTCTTAGTCTGATCGCCACCTAAGTTCGTCCCCGTATAGAGGACCCGACCTCACCATTACTCACACTCGTGCTTATCTCTAGTCCTTTCTGACCTGACACTTAGCTTTCAATCCTCACCTGGGTTCTTTGACTCCATCTGAATTTCTCCCAGTGTTGCCCGACCACCATGGTTTCTCGACTCGAGATTCTCCGGGTGTCGCTCGACTTTCAGCTCAGCTTAAACACTTTTGCATACTTAAGAGTAGCTTATGAGATAATGATAACACTTTAACTTTGAGCCTTTGCCATAATCAAAACCTAGGTTCGATTATCTGGTGCCCCTACACCAACAATCTTCCCCTTTTTGATCTATGGCAAACCGACACAAAGTTAAGGAAAAAATTAAGCATAAAATGAAGTAGTAACAACATGAGTAGTAAACATGTAGTGAAGTAGTAAGTGTAATTAAGAGTAGCAACTATAAGTAAGAAAGACACAACTTAGTATGAGTATAAAGGAATGCGTAACTTAGTAAGTTAGCATGAGTAAGAGTATAAGTAAACTCTTTTTCAAATCCACCCCCTTGAGGTTACCTCCCTCGTGACTAATAACTGTTATTTTGTCGTATTATTTTGGTCCTTAATATCACTGTTTTAATCCGCTCGTGTGTTTAATTGTTGATTATTTGCATATTTTATGAGTTTGGATTCATTTTGGACCTAATTGTAAATTCACCTATATTCTAGACTTATTTGCGAATTTTATCTTTATTTGTAGGAGATCGAGATGAGCCACTGGACTAGACTCAAGTTGGATTAAATATGACTTCATCTGGGGTCATAATGGGGAATTCAAGTTGACTTAATCTGAGCTCTTCATCCAGATCGGTGGCAATTAAATCAAGGGATCAGATCTGAGCATTATCAACCTTCCAAGGAAAGCGATTGATTTTGAGCCATCCATCTGGATCTAGAGCAATCCGGCCCATACATTAAGATCTACACGTCTTGGCCGTTCATCCGGACTGTTGGATCTCGATCCTCCCTTCATATTTATCAGATCCGGCCATCCAGAGTTAAATTGATTACCACCGTTGGATGGAGCAACTTAATTAAGTGAATAAGGGATCCATCAAACCCTAGCTTAATTGAACGACTGGGATTAAAGGGGCTCAGATCGGACGACTCATGGAAATAGCTTCAAAAATCCCACATTTTCACTCAATCGGGGAGAAGAAAACAGCTGACTTCTCCATCATCGATCGCGCGACCGACGCCCTCCGCTCCATCTTCCTTGCTGGACGCCGGAGAGGAAAGGGATCCCCTCCTTCTCCGGTGACCGGCAGTCTCCTCCATCACATGACACCGTCGACCTTCTCCTTCCACATCCAAGCACCGCCGGCCCCTACCAAGTTTTGCCCATTTCATTCCATTGCCGCCGACCAATAGAGTGGGGATTCCCCTCCGTTTCCACCTTCATCCACCAGCAGCTCCAACCAGCAGCTCCACAACTCCATTTCCAGCTTCGGTAGCCGATCACGACACTAATTCTAGCCTTTTCTTTGCAATTTTCAGCTTCTGAAACATCCGTTCGGACAACAATTTTCTTGTTGATTGTTCTTTACTCTTAGTTGGGAATGATTGTAATCAAATTTGCTTCCACCTTTTGATTTGCATGCATTTTGTTTAATTTGTTGCATGCTTACATATTGTTTGGTTAAATGTCTCTTTGGATAATTAGGTCGTAGTTAGTTAGGTTAGATCTAATTTCATGCTTTCTTTTAATCATGTTTATGCATTAGATTTCGTTGATGCATTGATTAGTTCATTTGGTTGTTAATTAAATCTTTTCTTCCCTTGAGTCCTAGCAGCCGCCTCCACCTTCCTTCATCCTGTTTCCTCCATAGATTTGAGGAGGAACCGCTTCATTGAGAGATTTCGGTGACGTCCTCCATTCCGTAGATCATCCACCTTCTCCTTCGGATTCGAGGAGGAGTTCTGCCTCGACGACACTTCTTCGAGCTCAACCGGATCTGTGAGAGTTCAGAGCATCCATCAAATTACTGGATTCAGGAGTTTGTACCATCCCACATCCACTGCCATTTGCGGAGTCTCGATCGAGCTTCGTTAGACTTAGCCGGAGGACCTTGTTCATTCACCGAGCCTATCTTGGGTTGATTAGATCATTTATTTCCTTATCCAATTTTTATTGCTTTAATTCTTGCATTATTTGATTTAGTTGCTGCATGTTAGTTTAGAGTTTTAATTACCTTGCAACAGTAGGTTAGAGATCAAAATCCAAACTCCATCTTCAATAGAAAACCAAAGCAATAATTAGAAATCCTAAATTTACTATTTTGTCAATTACACTCGTTGGAAAATGAAACGGGCCATTCACTATGCTATATTAGTGTAGAGGGGTTCGATAATTAATTTGAAATGGTACCACAACATAAATACCGCATATCAAATTTTGGCGCCGTTGCCAGGGAGAATAATGATGCTTGGTAGACTTAGGATTGTTTTTCCATTTTTTTGAAAAAAAAAATCAAAATTCAAAAAATTTTGTTTAGGGATGCATTCTTTTATTTCTTGCATATCCATGTACTTGATCATGTCTATTTCCTGTGACTTTTGATTGTGTTTGTTATTTTTTCAGGAAAGACTAGGAATCTCTTGCAACATGGATCCATACTATCAGCCATTTGGAGATCTCAGTGATGCTTACTATTCAGGCACTGGACAACAGGAGTATTATGAGTACCAGCCATAATATCATCAGCCTATTCCTCAGTATCATCAGTCTTATCAGTAGGACAGGTATAATTCAATTTCTAGTACATCTTTTCATATTTTTATTTAGATTTCAGGTATGGGCACACACCACTCTATGTTCCTGAGCAGTCTCAGTGCTATCTACCCCCATCGTCTATTGATACTTATATGCCTAGTTGGGGAGATCAATTAATTTATAGTTATGGAGAAGCACATCAGGAAGAGGCTCAAAATTTTTCAGCTTATCAGAGTCCATTGAGAATTCAAGATGACATAATGTTTGATGGACTACAACCATTCCAACAAGCTAAGTCAACTACAGAGACACTAGAAAAGCTTTTACAGCTAGGATCATTGATGCAGCAACAACAATAGTGGATGCAGAACATGCAAATCTAGCTAGATCTAATTTCATCATCCATCAGCCAAACACAAGTACAAGAGTTCATTCAGCCTCCGTCAGAGGCCATTTATATGGATATCGACGCACTTAGGGAGATGAATTGTGGAGTGAGTGACAGGGATGTCTATGATGCAACTACTCTATAGGACTCCTATGACTCTTCATGCTGTGATGCTATTATGGATACTGATGGATGTGGATTTGTAGATGAAGTTGCTATTATGTAATATGATGTGGATGATGAAACTGGCAGCTTAGATTTTCTCTGTGATGCTGTTTGTCCCCTAGATTATTCTGAAGAAAAGGAGCAGTTTCTAGATACCAGTGCCCAGACTTGCCAGCCAGATCAGAAGACAAGTGAGATAGTGGTGGCAAGCAATTCTAATGAGCTGATTCCCATGGAAGTGGTGGATAGCTGGAGGCCCCAAGACTGGACACTTCCATCTCGGCCAGAGTCTCTAAGAACTTTGCTGATGAAGACCCTAACAACAAATGCAATAATCTAGCTCCAAGGATGGACACTTTATCTGAATCGCCTCAGACCTCCAGAGAAAACATATAAGAAGGCGATCATATTAGAGGGAGCAGCACAATACTATCATGATCACACCATGAAGGCGCTCACCTCTATTCAGTCCATCCCACTCCCAGCATGGATACTTAAGCTGAACCTTCTTCAACCATTGGGATGGGATTTCTTTCGGAGCACTCCACTTCCTGAGTGGCTTCTTTTACTGAATCTTCTTCAACCGCCAGGACCATAGGGGAGTTTGCTCCATCTCACCTCTTTTCTTTTTCTTTGTATATACGTATCTTTTACTTCATTTATTTTTGTTTTAGTTGTTATGTTTTGTTTGTTGAGTTTTTGTTTTATCGGTTTTTCAAATAAATTTCCTATACATTCCTTTATATCTTCTTAGAAGTCGTGAAAGCTAGTTAAATTTGATTGTCAAATTTTGCGATTTATTGTCATGAATGGATTATTTGATTGCATGTGGTTACTACTTGGTGATGGATTATGTGTTGATAGACGGAGTTGATTATTTTTGTTTACCTAGTCAGGATTGAGCCTATTTTTATTGCTTGTGTGTGGTGCACTTGTGGTTATTGTAACTCTAGAACTTGCTTTGATTCTTTCGAGATCACACAAAAATAGGTTTGCATGATTATTATGAAGGTAATCTCATTTGTTTTCCTTCACTTTTTTTATCATCACATGCTTATTAAATAACATTCTAGTCATTCATCCTTATATTTTTCTTCCCTTACTTTCTTCTCCATTTCTATTTCTGGATATGGAATACTTGGATGTCCCATGATGAGTGTTTTGTCTAGGATGGACAAAAATTTAAGTGTGGGGGAGAGGAGTAGCTCAGGGAAATTCAATGTAAGCATAGGCAAGTCGTGCTTGATCACCATGAGCTTGCCATGCTCTTTATCTATTTAGCTGAGCTTGATGTTGAAACATAGGGTAGTGCACTACATGTTGAAAAAAAAGAGTTTGAAAAAAAAGCTCAAAAAAAGAAAAAAAACTGAAAAAAAAGAATAAACATTTGGGTTCCCATGAAAAAAAAAGTATTGTGAAAATTTTGACATGTCGTGCCATTTTTTTATTCATGTGTGATAATATTTTTGTTAGTGACATTCCTTGTTGCAACTATTGAGAGATCTATTGTATATCATGAGTATATTTGTATTGAAGAATGTGATAATGGTTGTTTACATGTTTATTGGGTTGGAAGAAAAAAAATTTAGGGCAATGCTTTCTTGTACTCATCTATGTAACATTCCATTATTTACATATCTTCCACTATTTTGTTTGTCTTTTTCATTTCTTTTTCTTGCACTCACACTATCATTACTTTTATTTCATGTTTCCTTTACATTCTTAATAAGCCTTCAGTGATTGTGCATTCTTATGTGTATATAGTAGTGAAGGTAGAAGAAAAACAAGCATATGGTAGTTCATAAACCATGAGTAGCTTGAGTGAACTCCACTATTACATGCTTATGAGAGCGAGAGAAACCACCACTTACCTTGTGAGGCTTAATCATTCTTAGTCTATTCATGATGGATTGAAGTCACCATGTTTGTTAACCTGTGTAAGATTTGAGTCCATGATTGCTTGAGTCTTTGAGAATTGACAATCCTAGGTAACTTTTTTTCACGATTTTCTATGTGTGATTGGGAATTGCTAGGAAAATATATCTTTAGTTTGTTTTTAGTTTTCTTACTTGCTCGGGACGTGCAAGAATAAGTGTGGGGGAATTGATAACTGTCATTTTATCGTATTATTTTGGTCCTTAATATCACTGTTTTAATCCTCTCATGTGTTTAATTATTGATTATTTGTATATTTTATGAGTTTGGATTCATTTTGGACCTAATTGTAAATTCTCTTATATTCTAGACTTATTTGTGAATTTTATCTTTATTTGTAGGAGATCGAGATGAGCCACTGGACTAGACTCAAGTTGGATCAAATATGGCTTCATCTAGAGTCATAATGGGGAATTCAAGTTGACTTAATCTGAGCCCTTCATCTAGATAAGAGGCAATTAAATCAAGGGATCAGATCTGAGCATTATGGATTGTCCAAGGAAAGCGATTGATTCTGAGCCATCCATCTGAATCTGGAGCAATCTGGCCCATACATTAAGATCTACACATCTTGGCCATTCATCCAGACCATTGGATCTCGATCCTCCCTTCAGATTTATCAGATCCAGCCATCCAGAATTAAATTGATTACCATCGTTGGATGGAGCAGCTTAATTAAGTGAATAATGGATCCATCAAACACTAGCTTAATTGAACGGCTAGGATTAAAGGGGCTCAGATCGGACGACTCATGGAAATAGCTTCAAAAATCCCACATTTTCACTCAATCGAGGAGAACAGAACAGTTGGCTTCTCCATCTTTGATCGCGCGACCGATGCCCTCCGCTCCATCTTCTTCGTTGATCGCCGGAGAGGAAAGGGATCCCCTCCTTCTCCGGTGACCGGTGGTCTCCTTCATCACGTGACGCCGTCGGCCTTCTCCTTCCACTCCCAAGCACCGCCGGCCCCTACCAAGTTTCGCCCATTTCATTCCATTACCGCCGACCAACGAAGTGGGGATTCCCCTCCGTTTCCACCTTCATCCACCAGCAGCTCCACAGCTCCGGCAGTGCCAAATTCCATTTCCACCGCTGGCCAACCATCTTCCACAGCTCCATTTCTAGCTTCAACAGCCGATCACAACACCAATTCTAGCCTTTCCCTTGCAATTTTTAGCTTCTGAAACATCCGTTCGGACATCAATTTTCTTGTTGATTGTTCTTTACTCTTAGTTGGGAATGATTGTAATCAAATTTGCTTCCACCTTTTGATTTGCATGCATTTTGTTTAATTTGTTGCATGCTTATATATTGTTCGGTTAAATGTCTCTTTGGATAATTAGGTCGTAGTTAGTTAGGTTAGATCTAATTTCATGCTTTCTTTTAATCATGTTTATGCATTAGATTTCGTTGATGCATTGATTAGTTCATTTGGTTGTTAGTTAAATCTTTTCTTCCCTTGAGCCCTAGCAGCCGCCTCCACCTTCCTTCATCCAGTTTCCTCCACGGATTCGAGGAGGAACTGCTTCCTCGAGAGATTTCAGCGATGTCCTCCATTCCGCAGCTCATCCACCTTCTCCTTCGGATTCGAGGTGGAGTTCCGCCCCGACGACACTTCTTCGAGCTCAACCGGATCCACGAGAGTTAGGAGCATCCATCAAACTACTGGATTCAGGAGTTTGTACCATCCCACATCCACTGCCATTTGCGGAGTCTCGATCGAGCTTCGTTGGACTTAGCCGGAGGACCTTGCTCATTCACCAGGCCTATCTTGGGTTGATTAGATCATTTATTTCCTTATCCAGTTTTTATTGCTTTAATTCCTACATTGTTTGATTTAGTTGCTGCATATTAGTTTAGAGTTTTAATTACCTTGCAACAGTAGGTTAGAGCTCAAAATCCAAACCCCATCTTCATTAGAAAACCAAAGCAATAATTAGAAATCCTAAGTTTACTATTCTGTCAATTACACTCATTGGGAAATGATCCGGGCCATTCATTATGCTGTATTAGTGTAGAGGGGGTTCGGTAATTAATTTGAAACGGTACCACGACATAAATACCGCACATCAGTGACCTTAGGTGAGTACTTGAAAAAGAAGCTTAACTCTCCCCCTTAACGTTTGCCACTTAAAAAAAAGTTTAAGTAAGTTAAGTTTTCAAAAATAATTTTGATCCCTTAACTTTGGCCTTCCTTCTCCCCCTTTTGCCATAAATCGAAAAAGATGGGGATTTGTAAAAAAGCTTTAGAAAATAAGCGATTATGATTTGTAAGTCCAAGCATGTTCCTAATAGATTTTGAAAATAATAGTTTCAATGTACACTCAACTAATAGTGTGTTAAACTCTTTTTGACTTAATTGATATGAAATGATCAATAAGTCCTGATCAGATTTGGTTATTTTAAATAATTATACTCCATGATTCATGTTGATGCACTTGATCTACATATGGAATCAGGAGTAAGGTCTTAACATCTCATGCCTATCTACGTGGCTCAGTACACAAACACATTAGACCTATGTGTTGTGAGATGTGTTGGCTCCTTAAATCTATAGGTGCATGCTTTCTAAGGTAAACCCTAAGCTAGTTCCATGTAGAATGGAAAATAAAAATAGAGTATATAAGAAAAATAAGAGTTGAGTCCTACTCTATTATGCACATTCCTAATTTCCATCTAAGCAGACTAAACTCTGCTTTGGGTAAGGGTTTGGTGAAAATATCCACTAGGTTCAATTTGGATTCAACATATTCGAGTTGTATTGTTCCATTTGCTACGTGTTCTCGAATGAAAAGGTGTTTAACCTCTATGTGTTTAGTCCTAGAGTGACAAATTGAGTTCTTAGTTAGGTTAATAGAATTAATGTTATCGATGAAAATTTTAGTGTTACTAAAGTTTAATTGGAAGTCTCGGAGAGTGTGCTTCATCCAAAGGAGTTGAGCTACACACTCACCCATCGCAACATACTTGACTTCGGTGGTAGATAAGGCAACACAATGTTGCTTTCTACTACACCAGCTAACTAGACTTGAGCCTAGGAGTTGGCAACAACCACTCGTGCTCTTCCTATCGAGTTTACTACCGTCGTAATCCGAATTGAAATAGCCGATTAGTTCGAACTTGCTCGACCTAGGGTACCAAATTCCTACGTTTAATATTCCTTTTAGATACATAAAGATTCGTTTGACTAGTGTTAGGTGCGACTCCTTAGCGCAAGATTGAAATCTCACACACATACTTACTACGAAGAGTATATCGGGTTGACTCGTAGTTAAGTAAAGGAGGCTACCTATTGTGTTCCTATAGTATTTTAAATCGATTGATTTACCTTCTAGGTCTTCTCCTATGTTAACATTAGTAGCCATTGGTGTGTTGATTTCCTTAGCGTTTTGCATTCCAAATCTAATAATTAGTTCTTTAGCATATTTACGTTGGTGTAGGTAAATTCCTTCCCTAGTTTGTTTAATTTGTAAGCCTAGGAAAAAGGTTAATTCTCCTACTAAGTTCATTTCGAATTCACTTTCCATTAGCGAAATAAACTCATTTAATAAGGTTGTATTAGTTGTTCCAAAAATTATGTCGTCTATGTAAATTTGGGCAATGAATATTTCTTTTCCTATGGATTTTACAAACAAGGTTGGGTCAACTAAGACTTGACTAAACCCCTTAAACTTAAGGTAAATCGAAAGCCTTTCATACCAAGCTCTAGGAGCTTATTTTAGTCCATATATGGCTTTTCTAAGTTTAAAGACATGGTCGGGTTTGTCTAGACTCTCAAATCCGGGTGGTTGGCTAACGTAAACTTATTCCTTGATAAATCCATTCAGAAACGCTGACTTAACATCCATTTGAAATAGTTTAAATCCTCGATGTGCAGTGTAGGATAATAACATCCTAATCGATTCAAGTCTCGCTACGGGGTCATATGTTTCATCGTAGTCTAACCCCTCTACTCAACTGAATCCCTTAGCGACTAACCTAGACTTATTCCTAACAACATCTCCTTTATCATCAAGTTTATTTCAAAATACCCACCTTATTCCAATTATTGTTTTTTTCTTAGGTGGGGGTACTAATTCCCAAACTTGACTCCTAGTAAATTGAGCTAACTCTTCTTGCGTAGCTATAATCCAATCGGGATCAAGAAGAGCTTGCTCAATTGTTTTGGGTTTGATTTTCCAGATGAGTGAAATTTGGCTTAGGTTTCTATAGGATGCTCTAGTTCGAACCTCTAAATTAGGATCACCTATTACTTGATCAGTAGGGTGGTTTGATTGTACCCTAGATTGGTTTGGGTTAGGATTTATACTAGACTTGTTTTGATGGTTGGGATTAGGTCTAACATCAATTGGTTCATCAATCAACTCTACTTCGGGTCTCATGATTTTGTTTTCTTCGTCAAATACTACTTTGATTGTCTCTTTGATTTTTAGAGTTTCATTATTATACACCCTATAGGCTCTACTAGTGGTTGAGTATCCTAGAAATGTTCCGGTGGTTGTTTTAGGGGTGAAATTTCCTAGGTTATCTTTAGTGTTTAATATATGTACCCTACATCCAAAAACCCTAAAGTACTTAATGTTGGGTAGTTTTTCATAATAGATTTCATATGATGTTTTAAGGTGTCTTCTAACTAATAGAATTCTATTTTTAACATAGCAGGTCGTATTGACCGCTTCTGCCCAAAACCTATTAGGTAGGTTGATGCGCACGGACGAGACCTTGAATCTCGCGACGGATACCGGCGAGGAATCAAAGCGCACGCTCGCGCTCAATGCCCGCAAGTGCACGGATGTCGTCAAGTAATAAAGATTATTGATCCCACAGGAACTGGGATTCGAATACCAATATACTTAGTGGTTATAATTGTTCGGACGTGATCTCTAAGAGGTTTCGATTGGTGAGGGCTGTCGGTGGACTCTACTCTGTACGGTGTCACACGGAGGAGGAAAGGAGTGTGCCAAGGTCTTCAAAGGTTATTCTAGGACTTCGGTTTCGCTTGTGTATCACAGAACAATGTTGTCAATTGGCGTTGTCTAGACGTTTACCTATGATTTTGTGGAAGGGACATCATACACTCTCCCGCAGAGCCGCCGCAGTCACCGGGAGCTATCTCCGCCCACAAGGACGGGGTAGATGGTACGAGGATGCCAAATCAATCCCTACGGTGGACCGTTTCCGATTCCATCGCACCCTTTTCCCCGCAGTTGCAGGAGATCAGGTTTACCCCTAGGTTCCTTATATCAAATCTCCTAAATTTTAGATTGCAAGGGTTGTCACCCCTCGTATCGCCTAAGCATAGCGGAAAGAAAGCCAAACACACATAGATATAGTAAAGAGCAACTTCCAATTGTCAAAACAAACTCATGGCCAGAATTTAACATGAACCAACGTTGTTTATGTACACAAGCTACTCCCTAATCCTAGAATCGAAAGTACTACTCCATGTATACGAAGGAAGAATCACAAAGCATGTTTAAGTTTGAATACAATAGGAATAAAGCACAGAAATAGAGATATACAATGCTTTCGTGATCTTCTCTCCGGCATTGTATTGCAAGGTGTGGATCTCCAGCGGCGTTCCTCCTCCCCGTTGTGAGTTACCGAAGCTTTTTAGGGCTTCGGCATGCCGTCCTAGCTGTCGTGCCTCCCCCCTAGGGTTTGAGTGGAGCCATCCTTATATAGACATTGCCACGGACCACTACAAAATTCGGAAAAAGTCCTAGTCGCGCAAATCTGTCGGGCCGCCACACGACCATGTGTTTCCACACGGTCAGGCCGTGTGTGGCCTTGGGGTGCTGATCTTCGCCCATTGGACAAGGCCGTGTGAATCCACACGTCCTGGCCGTGTCCCACTCTGCGTCTAGCTGCGAAAGTCCTTCTTTTGCTCCGAAAATGCATCTTTTTCACCCGAAAGGCTAACCTGCACACAAAAGTACAATGAGAAGACCTCCGAACCAGAAAATAGGCAATGCGTACAAGAATAGAGTAACATATGCATGAAACTAACACAAAATGTAATAAGATGTGAGCGAAAACTACTCCTAAAACCTTATATGTTTTGCTCACATCACTTCCCCCAGACTTAAATCTTTGCTTGTCCTCAAGCAAACCTCAGTGACATAAAATTTTAAAAAGATATTGTTCCATAATTAGCATACTAACTAAATTTATCAGGTGGTATTTGCAATCAAAGCAAAATAGATATGTTCTAGAAATTCACTAAGTTAGCTCGTCGTGCTCATGCTAGGCGAACCATTCTTAGGGGATGCCCATTCCATGGAGAGTTAAGTCATCACCCCATAGTTTTCTTAAGGTTTCCGGCTCTTAGGCACTTACCTGTCCAAAGTGAGGGTCGTTCCCTATATCTAGCATAAAGTCTCAAAGGCGTGCTCGGTATTGAGAGAAATTGGTAGGTGTTTCTCCAGTAACCTAACTCAGTCTCAAAGGGGCACCTAGCCATTTCCACCCACGACAACTATTTTTTTTATCCCTCTTAATATCTCCTTCTTTTTTTTTCCTTTTTTTTCTCTTCATTTCTTTTTCTCTTTTTCTTTTTCGGCTCAATGGGATTTTAATTTTTCCGAATAGGCTTACACAATCCGAGCATCTCTAGTAACTAAAATGCTAAACCTAGAGTCACCTATGGATTCCAAAGTACTAGACTACTGAAGTGAATCATAACTAGGTATTTACTAGATTCTCCCTTTCAGAATGTTCAACATGTGTAAGTGCAAAAAAATAAAGCTAACCAGTGTAAGTCTAGAACATTCAATAGAGAGAATAAAATAAAATACCACAAGATAAATGGAGTTAAGCTACCTATGGGAACAATTCACACAAGCAACTTTCAAAAATACTACTGAGGTAGCTTTACAGTCAAGAAAAATTAAGTACTGAAAGAAACTCAACAACCCATGCATGCATGAATAAATGAATGAAAATACCAGAAAAGAAACTACTGCTAGGAAACAAAACAAAATAAACCTTGGGGTCTCTTCCCCAGACTTAAATGAAAATATACCTCTAATATGGTGGACGAGGTGGAAAGTCTGGGAGCCTGGGCATCTCTGGATCCTGGGAGAACCTGCTGCAGAACCACTGATGCCACATATACATGTGGTTGATCTGAGAGCTGGTGGATGCAGCGGTTGCTCGGTGCTCCTCCTCCCTATCCCACTGTGCTTGTTGGGCATGCATGTGCTGCCGCATCTCCTTGCGATAGGCTGCTTCATCCTGGCGACGAACAACCTCCTCCTAGAAGTATATACGGGCCTCATCGTAGAACTCCTCAGCCTGCTGGAAATGCTCCCGAAATCCCTGGAACTCAGCCTGCTGGTAGGCGCTTTGCTTCTCCCATCGCTACCTCTGTGTCTGCTGCTTAGTGTAAATGTCGTCGAGGCACGATCGGAACTCCGAGAAATCATAGGCCGACGTACCTGCATCCTGCTTAAAAGTAGAAAAAGGTGGTGGTGCAGGTGTAGGCTCATGTCAGTGTGGACTAGGTGGGCTCCTATGCATGTGTCGATTGGAGGGAGAGTGATATAAAAGTGGAGAGACGGGCGCTGATGTGGATGGTCCCTCATGTGGAGGGGACTCCACTATCAGTTTCAAGCGCCAATTGGTGCGTATAGCGATGGTGGTACGATCCGGGTCGGGGAGCCTAAGGGCCATAAGCTTTTTCCTTACAAAGCATAAGGAGTCTCCTTCTCTCACAATCATTTTCATGGCCATGCATACTCCTAGGTCGATCCTAGGGCTCCCCTCTATATTCTTCATGTTAGTGAAAGCTCTAGAGCCAATCATGTGATGATTGTTGTATAAACTTTGTTGTATCATATTCCTATTTATAAAGGCATGGTTATTATATTTACTTGTATTGGTGCCAAATAACTAAATATAATAACGTCCTTGAGTAGTAGGTTCTTATCTATATCAATCGATTGGTTGAATCGATAATGAGATGATATAGAGAACACTACTCTTAATCATTCCTAGTCAAGTATTAACATTCAGGGACAATGTTAATGCGTAGAGACTAGCATGTAGGTCAACTCGATGACTTGATCTCACAAGTCATGGATATGAGATATCAAGTTAACACATGGGTATACATTAGAGAATGTATACTGAATGACCCGCCATGAGAAAGTATCGAGGATCGTTATATGAGTGTCATATACTTTCTCATGTGGCTATTAGTATGACTATTAGTCCTTAGACCTGAAGTCACCGTGGTTCCCTACATAAGGAGTTGCATACTTTTGCTTCGTTAAACGTCACCCGTAAATGGGTGGACTATAAAGGCGATTACTGGGTATGTAACAAATTATGCGGAGGGATGTGAGTGATGTAGATGGGATCTATCCCTCCTATATGACGGGAGTGACATCGTTATTCTTGATAGAGTGAGACCACGAAGTGCATAGCCATGCCCAAATGAGTCGATATGAGATATTGAGCTTATTTGATTAGAGTGAGTTTACTTGGAGTTCAAGATATAGATTGTACTGAGGATGACACGGTCTATGCCTCAATTGGTCAATCTAAATGTCAAGGATAGAGGGACATTGTCACATATTGTGAGAGTCACAATTAGTAGTCACAAAGGTGATGTTGGAGCTCAACATTCTTGTAACTTGGGTAGCAATGATGTGTTGCTAGATATCGCTCATTGCTTATGTTCCTAAATCAGTTTAGAGACATTGCCAACGTTACAAGAACCTATAGGGTCACACACAAAGGGCAATTAGATGGAGATTAGGTTCATATGATGAACCATTAGGATTAGGTTCATGGGATGAACCAAATTGGATTAAGAGTAATCCAAATTAGACTAATTGAGTTAGACTCAAGTTGATTCAAGTGTTGAATGAGTCTAATTTAGATTTGATTCATTTAGTCAATTTAAATTAATGAATAGAGATTCATTAAATCAAATTGACTTGAATCAAGTGGTTAGATTTGATCAACCATGGGAGATAAGAGGTCAAATTTGACTTGACTTGAGAGGGAAGATGAATGGTCAATTTTGACTTGACCAATTGCCATGTCATGGTGACATGTCATGGGGGCTGACCAATGATGATGCTACACATCATCATGGACCTATCATGTGGTGCCACCTCATGAGGGAGACCAAGAGCCATTGACTCTTGGAGTTACATGCATGCATGTAACCCCCCAAGAATGTAGTGGCCGACCACTTCATTTTTGCATTAGATGTGAATTCATTTGGTTGTAACTCCATCTTCTTCCTCCTTGGATTACTCTCTCAAGCTCTCCCAATCCTCATCTTGGACGAACCATCCAAAGGGTGCTAGCACACTCAAGGTTGTGTTTTCTCCACCTATTGCTTGTATGAATACCAATAGAGGAGTGTACACTTGACACTCTTGAGTTCCAACAAAGCGTTTAGACGAGCGAGATAAGCGAAGGGCGTCGCTATGAGGGTAACACTCTCATCTTGTACATCTAAGGTAGATCTAGGTTTACTTAAGCACATACATGTTTTTATTTTTATATATCTTCGCACGGATCCGTGGCCGGGCTTCCGAGGTTTCCGCAACGCAAAAAGCGGTTTTTGCGGCTCGGAAAGTCCAACAGTGGTCCACGTGCGAAGCATGTATGTGTTTAGTTTTTGTAGTTTTTGTATTAGATATAAAAATTATAGATTTTTATGTTTCTGTAAATTTCCTATTTTTATAGAATTTTTGGGTATTTTTCTCGAAGAGTCGAAGCAACGAGTGTTGGGACACTTGTAGGCTTCAACAACCGAGAAAAACTCTCCGAAACGATGAGTTCTCGCTTTAGGTTTTTGGGATAGCAACTTAAGTCGCTGTAAGATCATAGTAGGGACACTCACAAAGTTTATTTTGCGAGTAGGGGCGCTTCCCCTATCCCCGAAAGGGGCATTGTCTCGCGATCGTGCCCGGAAACTGCTTAGCGGGACCGTTACGGAGAGGTGACTCATAAAATTGAAAAAAATAGGAAAAATTATAGAAATTTTCTGTAAAAATATATAATTTAGAATTATGTATAATTCTGTGATGGTCATGGCCCAATAACCCCAAAATGATTGGTTGATGATATGTTGTAATTCATAATACGGCCTGCGTGCCTTTTTTATGGTTGTGCGTGTTGTATAGGGTATGCGACCTGCGCGTCATACCTCTTCTTTTGAAATTCTAGTTGTAAATAGTTTTAGACTCGAATGTAACTCGAGTTTCATATTTGTAATATACAAAATGGAGCAGTGGAAAGTCCACTTGTCGACATGATTGGCCAAAGGAAGCGCTTGGAGAAGCCGCTAGCCCTAGGTTGATGGTCAGATCTTCTCATTGGCTTGAGAAGATCATAGTAGGGCCGTGACCACATCACAGTTAATTTTATATATATATATATATATATATATATATATATATATAGAATAATGCTTATTTGATTTTGGTTGTATGTATGTGATGCATGCTAATAGAATAATGCTTGTATGTATATGATGCATGCTAGGATATTTTTCTTGTATGTATATGATGCATGCTAGAATAATGCATGTATGTATGTGATGCATGCTAGTATAGAATAATAAAGGCCTCAATGCGTATATGATACACATTACGATTAGATTAGATCTTAATCGAATCAACTCGTAAATGCCTACCAAGTCCTTGGTACCCATCACTACCTCGATCATTTGTAGTTGTTGAATCTGCCAAAGCAGAGCAACGCATATTATCTTGGTAGGGTGCGGAGGGACAATCTTGGTCCCGCCTATCACGGCTTGGGTTAGAGTAAGCTCAATTAGATTGAGTAAAACTAGTTAACTCAATTGGATCGAGTAGAACTATAGGCATATTCCAACCGTTGAAAAGATAGGATAAGATCACATTTACACTAAATCTTGGGCGATTTAGCCAAAGCTAACTCAAGGTCTTTTGTAAATGTGGGTCTTGATTCTATAAACAAGAGTTGCATAGAGATGTAATCGGTAATGTGTTACCCATCGATCGTAATAAGTCTTGGGCGATTTAGCCAAAGCTAACTCCAGGCTTAGTATGATGTGGATTTTGTCCCGCAGGAATTATAGCTAGTTTGTATGAATCTAGTAATGTGGTTTGACCACATCCATAACTCGATTCTACAAAATTCCTATAATCCAGTGGGAGCATCATTTGATTAAAGACCTAATTAAATGATAAAAGGAATATGATATTAATTCTCTGTATTGTATATTGTAGATTACTATGTCGACAAACACGAACACTTTCTCTTTGCGTTCTGTCCTTGAGAAGGACAAGCTCAATGGAGAAAATTTCCTGGACTGGTACAGGAACCTGAGAATCATTCTCACCCAAGAAAGGAAACTGTATGTCCTAGAGCAGCCCATTCCGGAGGCTTCTCCTTCCACTGCCTCACGAGCTGACAAAGATGCTTACAAGAAGCGTCAAGATGATGCATTAGATGTGTCAAGTCTAATGCTCGTGACCATGAACTCTGAGCTTCAGAAGCAACACGAGTTCATGAATGCTTATGATATAGTTGAACATCTTCGTCAACTATATCAAGGACGAGCAAGGCACGAGAGATATGAAGTCTCTAAGGCATTGTTTGGTTCCAAAATGCAAGATGGGACTCTCGTAGGTCCATATGTACTCAAGATGATTGGGTATGTAGAAAACCTACAGAGATTGGGATTCCCCCTTGGCCAAGAGCTGGCCACTGACTTGATCTTACAGTCTTTGCCGCAAAGCTACAATCAATTTGTCATGAATTACAACATGAATGAAATTGATAAGCCACTGCCTAAGGTGCTCAGCATGTTGAGAACTACTAAGCTCAACATTAAGAAGGGAAAATCTGACGCCATTTTGATGGTGCAAAAGAAGAAAGGCAAGGGCAAGCCTAAAGGTAAGGGAAAGTCCCAAGCCAAGGGCAAAGTCAAGAAACTGAAACCCAAAGGAGGGGTGGCCAAGGAAGGGGCTTGCTTCCACTGCAAGGAAGCTGTATACTAGAAGCGTAACTGTAAGGCATACCTGGAAGATCTTAAGAAGAAGAGAAGTGAGTCTTCTACTTCAGGTATAAATGTTATAGAAGTCAATCTATCTATTTCTTCATCATGGGTATTAGATACGGGATGTGCATCTCACATTTGTACCAATGTGTAGGCGCTGAGAAATAGCAGGGCATTGACAAAGGGCTAGGTGGACCTACGAGTAGGCAATGGAGCAAGAGTTGCTGCTATTGCTGTAGGAACTTATAATCTATCTCTGCCCTCTGGGCTTGTACTAGAATTAGATGAATGTTGTTATGTGCCTGCTTTAACTAAGAACATAATTTCGATTTCTTGTTTGGACAAGAAAGGATTTATATTTATAATAAAGAATAAATGTTGTTCAGTTTATTTAAATGATATGTTCTATTGTAGTGCACCTCTAATGAACGGACTCTACTTTCTAGACTTAGAGAGCCCTATCTATAACATAAGTACCAAAAGGTTCAAGTCAAATGAGTTGAACCAAACCTATCTCTGGCATTGTCGCTTAGGTCACATAAATGAGAGTCGCTTATCTCAGCTCCATAAGGATGGGCTGCTAGACTCATTTGATTTTGAATCATATGAGACATGCGAGTCTTGTCTTTTAGGCAAGATGACCAAGACTCCCTTTAGTGGACACAGCGAAAGAGCAACGAACTTGTTAGGACTTATACATAGTGATGTATGTGGCTCTTTCAATGTTGCTGCTAGAGACGGTTATAGGTACTTCATTACATTTACTAATGACTTCAGTAGATATGGTTATGTGTATCTCATGACACATAAATCAGAATCTTTTGAAAAGTTCAAAGAATTCAAGAATGAAGTACAAAACCAGCTTGGCAAGAGTATTAAGATACTTCAATCAGATCGAGTTGGTGAATAACTTAGCCATGAGTTTCGTGACTATCTAGCTGAGTATGAGATTCTATCCCAACTCACTCCTCCTGAAACACCACAGTGGAATGGTGTATCCGAAAGGAGGAATCGTACCCTATTAGATATGATATGATTTATGATGAGTCACACAGATCTTCCTATATCCTTTTGGGGATATGCTCTAGACATAGCAACCTTTACCTTTAACTGTGAACCATCCAAGGCTGTGATAAAGACACCATATACGATATGGACAGGGAGAAATCCCAAGATGTCTTTCATGAGGATTTGGGGTTGTGAGGCTTACGTTCGACGTCAAGTCTCAGACAAACTGGGACCCAAATCTGATAGGTGCTATTTTGTTGGATATCCCAAGGATAAAAAGAGATATTACTTTTACATTCCCAGTCAGTACAAAGTGTTTGTGGCAAAGACTGGGTTTTTTCTAGAAAAGGATTTGTTTCTAGAAAAACTAGTGGGAGTACGTTCGATCTTGAAGAAATTCAAGAGAAGGACCATAGCACTGAGGCCTTGATGGAGGTTGAACATGAACCACAAAGTGTTGTGGGCGATGAGATTGTTGCACAAAGAGTTGTGGAACAACCACCTATTCATATAGACCTACCTCTTCGCAGGTCTGATAGGGTACGTCGTCAGCCTGAGAGATACTCATTTCTCTTGTCTGACCATGATGACGTTATGCTCATTGAGAATGAGCCTGCCTCCTATCAGGAAGCTGTGGTGAGCCCAGATTCTAAGAAATGGCTAGAGACCATGAGATCCGAGATGAAATCCATGTACACCAACCAAGTATGGACTTTGGTTGATCCACCTGAAGGGGTTAAACCCATTGGGTGTAAGTGGGTCTTTAGGAGAAAGATTGACATGGATGGACTTACACATACCTATAAGGGCCGATTGGTGGCTAAAGGTTTCAAGCAAATTCATGGTATTAACTATGATGAAACATTTTCTCTAGTGGTGATGTTTAAGTCCATTAGGATCTTGCTTGCTATTGTAGCATACCACGATTATGAGATCTGGCAGATGAATGTCAAAACCGCATTTCTGAATGGAAACTTACTCGAGGATGTGTACATGATACAACCTGAGGGTTTTGAAGATCCACAGCATACTGGGAAAGTATGCAAGCTGTAAAGGTCCATTTATGGGCTAAAGCAAGCCTCTCGGAGCTTGAATCTTTGATTCGATGATGCGATCAAATAGTTTGGTTTCATCAAGAATGAAGATGAACCCTATGTCTACAAGAGGGTTAATGGGAACATAGTTGTCTTCCTTGTATTGTATGTGGATGACATACTACTCATTGGGAATGACATCCCTTCGCTACAGTCTGTGAAGACTTGGCTGGGGATGCGCTTCTCAATGAAGAACTTAGGTGAAGCAGCCAGTATTCTAGGCATCAAGATCTATAGAGATAGATCTAAAAGATTTCTTAGCCTAAGTCAGAGTACATACATTGACACGGTATTACTATGGTTTGCTATGCAGAATTTCAAGAAGGGACTTTTGCCGATGTCACATGGTGTGAGTCTTTCGAAGACTCAAAGTCCCTCTTCTAGAGAGGAGAGAGACCGCATGGATAAGATCCCTTACGCATCTGCTATAGGATCTATCATGTACGCCATGCTGTGTACTCGTCCTGATGTCTCGTATGCCTTGAGCATGACGAGTAGATACCAGTCAGATCCAGGTGAGCATCACTGGATAGCAATCAAGAATATTCTTAAGTACTTGAGAAGGACTAAAGAATATTTCTTGATATTTGGAGGTGATGAGGAGCTAGCTGTAAAGGGTTACAGCGATGCCAGCTTCTAAACTGACCAGGATGATTATAGATTGTAGTCAGGATTCGTGTTTTGCTTGAATGGTGGCGCTGTGAGCTGGAAGAGTTCGAAGCAGGACACAGTTGCTGATTCTACAACAGAAGCCGAGTATATTGCTGCATCTGAGGCAGCAAAGGAGGCAGTTTTAATCCGCAAGTTCATTATTGAGCTTGGTGTGGTTCCTAGCATAGCAGATCCCATAGAGCTCTATTGTGACAACAATGGAGCGATTGCACAGGCTAAGGAACCTCGCTCACACCAGCGGACCAAACACATACTACGGCGCTTCCATCTCATTCGAGAGATTATCGATAGAGGAGATGTGAAGATTTGCAGAGTACCCACAGAGGCTAACATCGCAAATCCCTTGACCAAGGCTTTGGCACAGAAAAAGCATGATGGTCACACTAGGTCATTGGGTATTAGATACTACAGTGATTGACACTAGTGCTAGTGGGAGATTGATAGTGAAAGCCCTAGAGCCAATCATATGATGATTGTTGTATGGACTTTGTTGTATCATATTCCTATTTATAAAGGCATGGTTATTATATTTACTTGTATTGGTGCCAAATAACTAAATATAATAACGTCCTTGAGTAGTAGGTTCTTATCTATATCAATCGATTGGTTGAATCGATAATGAGATGATATAGAGAACACTACTCTTAATCATTCCTAGTCAAGTATTAACATTCAGGGACAATGTTAATGTGTAGAGACTAGCATGTAGGTCAACTCAATGACTTGATCTCACAAGTCATGGATATGAGATATCAAGTTGACACATGGGTATACATTAGAGAATGTATACTGAATGACCCGCCATGAGAAAGTATCGAGGATCGTTATATGAGTGTCATATACTTTCTCATGTGGCTATTAGTATGACTATTAGTCCTTAGACTTAAAGTCACCATGGTTCCCTACATAAGGAGTTGCATACTTTGGCTTCGTCAAACGTCACCCGTAAATGGGTGGACTATAAAGGCGATTACTGGGTATGTAACAAATTATGCGGAGGGATGTGAATGATGTAGATGGGATCTATCCCTCCTATATGACGGGAGTGACATCGTTATTCTTGATAGAGTGAGACCACGAAGTGCATAGCCATGCCCAAATGATTCAATATGAGATATTGAGCTCATTTGATTAGAGTGAGTCTACTTGGAGTTCAAGATATAGATTGTACCGAGGATGACACAGTCTATGCCTCAATTGGTCAATCTAGATGTCAAGGATAGAGGGACATTGTCACATATTGTGAGAGTCACAATTAGTAGTCACAAAGGTGATGTTGGAGCTCAACATTCTTGTAACTTGGGTAGCAATGATGTGTTGCTAGATACCGCTCATTGCTTATGTTCCTAAATCGGTTTAGGGACATTGCCAACGTTACAAGAACCTATAGGGTTACACACAAAGGGCAATTAGATGGAGATTAGGTTCATATGATGAACCATGAGGATTAGGTTCATGGGATGAACCTAATTGGATTAAGAGTAATCCAAATTAGACTAATTGAGTTAGACTCAAGTTGATTCAAGTGTTGAATGAGTCTAATTTAGATTTGATTCGTTTAGTCAATT
Source organism: Wurfbainia villosa (assembly GCA_025175895.1). Lineage (NCBI taxonomy): Eukaryota > Viridiplantae > Streptophyta > Magnoliopsida > Zingiberales > Zingiberaceae > Wurfbainia > Wurfbainia villosa. The sequence goes on from CM045992.1 coordinate 6,441,141, forward strand.
TAAATTAATGAATAGAGATTCATTAAATCAAATTGACTTGAATCAAGTGGTTAGATTTGATCAACCATGGGAGATAAGAGGTCAAGTTTGACTTGACTTGAGAGGGAAGATGAATGGTCAATTTTGACTTGACCAATTGCCATGTCATGGTGACATGGCATGGGGGCCGACCAATGATGATGCTCCACATCATCATGGACCTATCATGTGGTGCCACCTCATGAGGCAAACCAAGAGCCATTGGCTCTTGGAGTTACATGCATGCATGTAACCCCCCAAGAATGTAGTGGTCGGCCACTTCATTTTTGCATTAGATGTGAATTCATTTGGTTGTAACTCCATCTTTTTCCTCCTTGGATTACTCTCTCAAGCTCTCCCAATCCTCATCTTGGCCAAACCATCCAAAGGGTGCTAGCACACTCAAGGTTGTGTTTTCTCCACCTATTTCTTGTGTGGATACCAATAGAGGAGTATACACTTGACACTCTTGAGTTCCGACAAAGCGTTTGGACGAGCAGAATAAGAGAAGGGTGTCGCTACGAGGGTAACGCTCTCATCTTGTAGATCTAAGGTAGATCTAGGTTTACTTAAAAACATACATGTTTTTATTTTTATATATCTTCGCACGGATCCATGGTCAGGCTTCCGAGGTTTCTGCAATGCAAAAAGCGATTTTTGCGGCTCGGAAAGTCCAACACTTCAATGCTGTGTAATCGTACCCCATCCTATGGCAAATGTGGGTAAGTAGGCCTCCCACATTGATCTCTCCTCATGCTGCTTTGCCCATCTTCACTAAGTGTCTGATAAAGTGGGACCCTACATCGATGCTACTCCTTTCTTGTAGCATATCCCATAGGTAAAGCAGCTTGCTAGCTCTAGCTACACCATCACTCTCCTCATGACCAAATATAGTACTGGCCATGATGCGGTGGAGGTATCGAAAGATGGGGTTTTGGAGGCGTGACGCTTTGGCCCGAGATGGGTCATAAGCGTGCTCCCCTATCAACTCAGCACAAACTATACGAGAGTTGTACCCATTAGGGGTCCTTCTCTCTCTCCCACTTGGTAAGCCAAAACATGAGTTCCATTGGTGAAGGATCCACTCATGCTCAATATTAAAAAGCCTAAAAGTTATCCTACCCTCCTCGCTCTCTCTACCTGTTAAAACTTCTGCCTCTAAGGAACTCAAAAATTCCTAAACAATCCTAGGGTAGGTTAGGTGCCTTATCCCCATAATCTCTTCCCACCCCATTTTTGCAAATAGGGTTTGCATATCACCTAACAACCCTAAAGATTTTAGCAAATCCTCATATAAGTACCTAGTAGTAGTAAGTTTACGAGTAGAGAGCATATTGTATCTATCTCTATGTTCATTATTGCGAAAAAGTAGAGTGGGTAGGGCATTGCCCTCCTCCGAAGCTTGAGGGGTGTCGACTCTCCTTGTTCGTCGCTCCGAGGCGCTGGATCGGGGTGCTACGTGCTTGGTCTTCCTCATCCTTGCTCCTTTTGGCTTCTTTAGAGGTTAAAAATGCTTCTAGATGGTGGGGGAGATGAAATCACACGGCTAGGGTAAGAACTTTCGAAGCACACGACGCAAATGGGGTGAAAATACACGGCTCACCCCTTTTAACCTCGCGTGCCATGACCATGTGGAAACACACGGCCAGGACGTGTGCGCCTCTGGTCAATCTGGCACGACCATGGGAAAATACACGGCCAGGCCGTGTGCCCCTATTTTTCGCCTATTTATGCACCACAGTCCGAATTTTCTCTTGCACTTCGCCGTGTAGGCTAATATGGATTTCATTTTTACCTAGCAAAGTTCTTTTCTAGTCCTAACTCTAAATGTAATGGAAATCAAAACTAAAATCAAACAAATGTATGTAATGCAATGCAATCAAAAAGGAAAATCTAAAACTAAACTTGGGTTGCCTCCCAAGAAGCGCTTTGTTTAAGGTGTTTAGCTCGACCGCACTCTACTATCAACTCGGCTCGGGTGGTTCAGTGAACCTCCATTCATCCATCTCGGGATCTGCATATGGAGGTTCCGGCTTCATTCTGCTAAATGTTAAGTTGTCGAGGTAAGGAGCTCTGTGCTCCGAAAGGCTGAAAAGGATGATCTCCCCATCTACCTTCAGGGAGATTTGGTGTGCCTTCACATCTATGCACGCCCCTGCAGTCGTTAGAAAAGGCCTTCCCAGAATGATGGGATTCTGGGGATTTGGTCCTGTGTCTAGTATGATGAAGTCCGTGGGTATCATGAAATCCTCAATCATCATAGGCACGTGTGGTAGCAGGCCAACGGGCTCCTTGACTGAATCATCCCCCATACGAATACCAAGATTCACGAGTTGGAGCTCGCTCAGTCCCATCTTCAGATAGTATGCGTAGGGCATCACACTGACTGATGACCCCAAATCACATAGCGTTTCGTCGAAACTCTCCCCATAAATCGAGCAGGGAATAACGAATTCACCAGGGTCCTCAAGCTGTATTGGAATCTTCTCTTCAAACTCTGCTTGGTCAGGTGGGGTGGAAATCATGGTTGCACACCCCTTGGTGAATTGGCTACTTTGCCCCACTCCTTCCTCTTTTCCTTGACTCATCGAAGAGCTCTTCACAGGTTGTGACATGGATTGGGCTATTTGGGCCACTTGTGTCTCCAACATCTTGGTATGACTTGTTGGTGCAATCGGCCCAGGTCACGATTGACCAGGACTCGAGTTTGACTCGAGTGATGTTTTGATGTTTCGACAAAAACATATGACAATGTAATTGTCATTTGGTAAAGTCCAAGTCTTGATTACTTGGCATGGAAAGTCCAAGTGGGACACTTGGCATTGGGAAAAGTCCAAGCATGGGTCTTGGCAATGTAAAGTCCAACATGGGTTGGCAAGGAAATTCCAAGCATGGTCTTGGCATGAAAAGTCCAACATGGGTTGGCAAGGAAAGTCCAAGCATGGTCTTGGCATGAAAAGTCCAACATGGGTTGGCAAGGAAAGTCCAAGCATGGTCTTGGCATGGAAAGTCTAACATGGGTTGGCAAGGGAAAGTCCAAGCTTGAGTCTTGGCATTTGAGAAGTCCAGGGGTTTGATATTGGCTGTGTAAAGTCCAAGCGGGAGTCTTGGCAGCATAAGTCCAATGGTTGGCGGCGTAAAGTCCAAGCGGAGTCTTGGCGGCGTAAGTCCAATGTGCCTTGGCGGTGTAGACACCGTTAGCATGACATAGCCGACGGAAGCACCTGAAGGCTAGCGCGATGGATGAACAAGTCATGGATGACTTGGAGGGATCCGAGAGGCGTGAGGCTGATGGAGGTGGCTAGAAGGCTTAGGTCTAGGCTAAGGGTGGTCTAGCAAGTATGGGGGAACCATACTTGGGTTAAAACCTCATGTTTGAGGTGTGCCAGTCGACTGGACCGAGTCAACTAGGGTTTGACTACGGGTTATGTCCTAGCAATGATCGCCAGAGGTGGGCAATGATCGATGGCTGAGCAATGACCGATCGTGTGATCACCGACCGGTGCTCGAGAAATCGCCACGTATCGGAGTCGAGACTCGATCGTCGAGGACTCCATCGGGCCGATCGATGGTCACAATCAGTCGACTGATGAAGGTTCTGTTGGACTTATCCAGCGTGGATCTAGCCGTTGTCTCACGACAACAGTGGCATCAGTCGACTGATGGTCCCGATCAGTCGACTGATCGACTTTTTCCAGCACAGGTTGAAGCTATATATGGAGCTCGTGATGGAGGAAAAGAAAGCGATTTTCTTGAGCGAAATTGAAGGGGGAAGTTGGTGCTTTCCAGTCCTTCAAAGCTAGTTCAAGGCAATCAAAGATCAAGCAATCCAAAGCTCTTGTAAAGTGTTTTTCCTTTACTTTCATTTGTATTTCATATTGTATTTGCTTGTATTTACTTGTTTATTATTGTAAACATTTGTACGAGGTTTCTCCGCCTCCGACTTGTTGTCGAGAAGGAGTTTATTGATTAGTGGTGTTTGTGGCATCGCTAGGGTTCGTACGAACCCGATCCGTGGAGTAGGAACCGTGTGGTTCCGAACCACGTTATATCCTTGTGTTCGTGATTGTATCTTTTCGTTATTGCTTTTATTATTTCTATTCCACTGCGCATAACGAGTTTTGTAGAGACGATCGCAAACGAATTCCATCGACGTACGGTCAACGCTATTCACCCCCCTCTAGCCGTTCCGAAATTTCCCCAACAAGTGGTATCAGAGCCCGGGGCTCTTCTATGGATTAACAACCCGGAGTCAAGAAGCTAGAGGGAAGAATATGGAATTTGAGGAAAGATTGGGTGACGACGTCAACATCCCACCTTCCTTCAACCGCGTACATTTTGCGTATTGGAAAGGTAGGATGAAATATTTTCTAATGACGAATATAGAAAATTGGTTTGCCGTGACTATAGGTTTTGATGCTCCGAGAGGAGAAAACGGCAAAATCCTCAAGATGAAGAGATGGACCGAGGAGCAATGGGAAAAATTCAAGACAACCGTTAAGGTAACAAAAATGTTGATTGATTTGATACCTAACGATATTTTGTCCAGATTAGGAAGCTATAGGGATGCCAAGGAGTTGTTGAACAAGTTGATCAAGTTCCACGACAATCCCGAATCGGTCCAAGAAGACTTGGAAGAGGAGGAGACCGAAGAAGAATCATCATCATCCTCACAAGAAAGTGAGGAGTCAACTTCCAGGTCGGAAGAGGTGGAGGAAGTGGAAGAAGCATCCACCTCAAGGATTGAGGGGGAGGAGAGAACCTTCATACCGGAACATCAAGAAGAAGAAGCTTCGACATCCGGTCAAGATGAAGAAGCCCAAAGTCCAATTCCGGTCTCCACCACCCTAGGTAACTCAAACACTCAAGGTTCAAACAAAATTCATATCATTTGTTTTGAGTGTAGGGAATCCGGACACTACAAGAGTAAGTGTCCAAAAAGGGTAAAGAAGGCTCAACTGGCACCAAAAGTCAAGGATGCCGGTTCCCCAACATCTAAAGGCAAGGAGCACATCATATGCTTCAAGTGCAACTCAAAGGGGCATTACCGGAGTCATTGCCCAAGGGGGAAGAAGAAAGGGCAAGAAGGAGCAACACAAGTAGGGGGAGCCTCCAAGGCAAACCCTAAGGTAAAATTTATTAATGCACCTTCAATTTCTAGGGATAAGAAGCATGCTAGGAATAATTTTAATAGTCTTGCTATTGTGCATGAAAAGCATGCTAGAAATAATAGATATATTTGCCTAGGAGCTAAGAGTGTTCACTTAGGAAATAAGAAGAAATTTGGGACTAATGTCCCTAAAAATATATTACCTAAGGAAAGCATTAAGAAAATAGGAGAACATCTAGGCTTTAATGCTAAGAAATCTAGACATATGCCTAGAAATAAAAATATCTCAAGAGAAAATGAAAAATAAAAAAATGAGATATTGGAAAAGGAAAATCAAGCCTTGAGATCAAGGCTTGAAAAACTAGAAAAGACCCTTAAGGTTATGCAAAATCAAATGCAAGGGTCAATTAGTCAAACTTCTAGGTCCAAAAGTCAAAGTCAACACCTAGGACCTAAGAGTCAAAAGTCAACCAAGGGCAAGCAAGGTTTGGGTCACAAACCTAAGCCTAAGGTGGCTTACCATAGTGTTCCATTTGATTATGGAACACAAACTAGGTCTAGGAAGACTAAGGTCAATAGGGAAGTCATCCCTAGAGTTGACCACGGTGTGTGCCTAGTGGCTAGGGTTTCTAGGAAACCTAGGGAAGCCACTAAGAAGGTTGCAAGGGGAGTTACCCCTAGAGTCAACCTAGGTAAGACCAAAATGACCAAGGCTAATAAGCCTAGGAGGGTCATTAGGAAGGTATCTAGGGAAGTTATCCCTAAAGAATACCTAATTAACCCTAGGAGCTCAAATCGGTTTTGGGTTTCTAAGAGCGTGATTGATTCACGCTAGGTGGGTTTAGGGTGTGCCAACCTTGATTGGATGGGTAGTTAACTCAACCATGGCAAAGGTAGCACTTTAGGTTATTTTCAAGGTTATGGATACCTTGGAAATAGATTTGAATTATCATCCTAAAAGATTTTAGGGTGTGCCAATATTATTTGAGAAGCTTGATAAAATGGTCAAATTGGCACAATTTAGGTTTAGAGGTGAGTGTGCCATTTTGGGTTTTTTGCACACTTGGGAGAAAAATAGAAATATGGCAAAATATAATTAATTATATGAAATGGCAATTAATATTAAAAATTTAGGTATTACTATACCTATATATTTTATTTGCCATGCCTTGTTTGTCATATGCCATGACATGACATCATGCTTATTCTTAATCATTTTATATGTCATGAATATGCTTAGGTTAAGAATTTAAGTGTCATGTGTTTTTAGATTTTATCATATGCCATGACATCATGATCATTGGCCATGCTTAATTATTGCTATCTTTATGCCATGATCATTTCATGCATTTAATTGATTAAAATTGAACTAAGGACAATGGCATGACTTGGAGACCCATTTATAAGGGAATCAAGTAGAGTTGCCTTAGAAAAATGCATGAAACCCTAGTTTAGGGAGAACAAAACCCACATCTCACATCCAATTGACATGTATGTGTATTTATACACCCTAGATACATGTGAGATGCTAGGATATGAGTTAAGTTCAAGGTGCATAGTTTTTGCATCTAGATGAACTAAAACTCATCTAATTCTATTTGTGGATAATTGGAAAAGCTTGTGTACAAGTCATGTGCATAGAGCCCAAGGAATATGATCCAAAATAAGGTTTTGAAAACATTTTAAAATCATTTTGAAAAACCTTGGTGAAGTCTATCTTTTGATAGCAATCACCATTGATGAAGTTGATACAAAATAGGGCCAAAACATTGAAAATTTCAATGGTTTTGAGTTTTGTATCAAATTCACTATTTTATGGGTAAAATAATTTTAAAATATTTTTCACCCATTGTATTGGTCATAGGTATTATACGTACCAAAATTCGTGATTTTTCGATATACATATAATTATTTATGATTTTCTGAAATTCTATTACGATAATCAAATTGGAAATTTGATTATCGACTTGATCGCCCGAGGCTGATCGATGAGTGTGAATGATCGATCGGTAGTGACAGTCATTGCCAAGGCTGATTTCGGGAAAACTAGGTTTGGTTAGCTCGTGTTCAGCCATGGTAAAGGTCCCTAATCACTCCTAACCCTAGGATATGCTTTGGGAAGCATTATAAAGGGTGAAAATCCATTGGATATGGATTAGGAGAGTTGTTTAGGGTTTGTATCAATGTTAAGGTGTTGGAAAGTTCAATGTTGAATTTCTAACCTTAATTTTGATGGTTTAGAGTTCCTATTGGCTTAGGGACTTCCCAAGGACATTGTTGGTGCAATGGTCAAGGGGGAGCAAGCCTTTAGGGGGAGATATCCATCTTGGGATGATGGATGTGTTTTTCTCCTTGAAGGGGAGAATGTTATTAATTTGGGAAATTGATAGATTTTTAGAAACCCAATTTGGAAATTGGGAGAGTGTTTAGGATTGCCTCTCTTAAGTGATATTGGACTTATCACTAAGAAGATGATAGGCATCCTAAGTATCTTTGGACCAAGGGGGAGATTGTAAGATCTCATTGGGACATGAGACATTGACCCTCTTGGGGAGAAAACCTTTTTGATGTTAGTCAAAAAGGGGGAGAATGTTTGGGGGAGAACATTTGGAGAGTATTTACCAATTTGGGATAATTGGTAAGGGATTTGAGTTAGTGTTCTAACTCAATAATTTGTTTGGTTTTTGTCAAACATCAAAAAGGGGGAGATTGTTGGTGCAATCGGCCCAGGTCACGATTGACCAGGACTCGAGTTTGACTCGAGTGATGTTTTGATGTTTCGACAAAAACATATGACAATGTAATTGTCATTTGGTAAAGTCCAAGTCTTGAGTACTTGGCATGGAAAGTCCAAGTGGGACACTTGGCATTGGGAAAAGTCCAAGCATGGGTCTTGGCAATGTAAAGTCCAACATGGGTTGGTAAGGAAAGTCCAAGCATGGTCTTGGCATGAAAAGTCCAACATGGGTTGGCAAGGAAAGTCCAAGAATGGTCTTGCATGAAAAGTCCAACATGGGTTGGCAAGGAAAGTCCAAGCATGGTCTTGGCATGGAAAGTCCAACATGGGTTGGCAAGGGAAAGTCCAAGCTTGAGTCTTGGCATTTGAGAAGTCCAGGGGTTTGATATTGGCTGCGTAAAGTCCAAGCGGGAGTCTTGGCAGCATAAGTCCAATGGTTGGCGGCGTAAAGTCCAAGCGGAGTCTTGGCGGCGTAAGTCCAATGTGCCTTGGCGGTGTAGACACCGTTAGCATGACATAGCCGACGGAAGCACCTGAAGGTTAGCGCGATGGATGAACAAGTCATGGATGACTTGGAGGGATCCGAGAGGCGTGAGGCTGATGGAGGTGGCTAGAAGGCTTAGGTCTAGGCTAAGGGTGGTCTAGCAAGTATGGGGGAACCATACTTGGGTTAAAACCTCATGTTTGAGGTGTGCCAGTCGACTGGTGCCATGTGGCAGTCGACTGGACCGAGTCAACTAGGGTTTAACTACGGTGATGCTTCAGCGATCGGCCCGATCGTGTGATCAGTCGACTGGTGCTCGAGAAATCGACCACAGAATGGAGTCGAGACTCGACTGGTCGAGTGAGGACTCCATCAGTCGACTGATGGTCACAATCAGTCGACTGATGAAGGTTCCGTTGGACTTATCCAGTATGGATCTAGCCGTTGTCTCACGACAACAGTGGCATCAGTCGACTGATGATCCCGATCAGTCGACTGATCGACTTTTTCCAGCACAGGTTGAAGCTATATATGGAGCTCGTGATGGAGGAAAAGAAAGCGATTTTCTTGAGCAAAATTGAAGGGGGAAGTTGGTGCTTTCCAGTCCTTCAAAGCTAGTTCAAGGCAATCAAAGATCAAGCAATCCAAAGCTCTTGTAAAGTATTTTTCCTTTACTTGCATTTGTATTTCATATTGTATTTGCTTGTATTTACTTCTTTATTGTTGTAAACATTTGTACGAGGTTTCTCCGCCTTCGACTTGTTGTCGAGAAGGAGTTTATTGATTAGTGGTGTTTGTGGCATCGCTAGGGTTTGTACGAACCCGATTCGTGGAGTAGGAACCGTGTGGTTCCGAACCACGTTATATCCTTGTGTTCGTGATTGTATCTTTTCGTTATTGCTTTTATTATTTCTATTCCGCTGCGCATAACGAGTTTTGTAGAGACGATCGCGAACGAATTCCATCGACGTACGGTCAACGCTATTCACCCCCCTCTAGCCGTTCCGGAATTTCCCCAACATGACTTGCAAGGCCATCAACGGTGGCCTTCAAGTCTCTGAGTGATTCTTCAGACTTCTGATGTTGGCGACAAAATTCCTCATTAGCCTTAGTTTGGGTAGCGATGAAGTCCTCCATCATCAGTTCCAGTCTGGACTTCTGTGGTCGCTGCCCATTGCCTTGCTGCTGCCCATACCCCCTGATGGTTGTGTGTTTCCCGAATTATTCTTGTAAGAGAAATTTGGGTGATTTATCCATCCGAGATTATAAGTATTGGAGTATGAGTTGTGGGGCCTTTGGTCGTAGTCCCCAATCACGTCACAGTGCTCAATTTGCTCGTCTGAGGTCCCCTGCCCTCCATAATGGTCCTCTCTATACGCTGCCGCTTCCTCTCCAAAGTCAATGGCCGCACATGCAGATGAAGGATTCAAAGATTCAAATAATCTATTGAGTGCCTCATCCTTGTTGAAAGGTGGTCCATGGAGTTGACAGTGTATCGTCCTGCTGCAGGCGTGGGTTGACCACGTTCAGAAGCCCATTGATGGTGGTTCTGGGCCACCTTTTCGATAAGCTCTTCCGCTTCCTCTATGGTCTTATTCATCAGTGCTCTTCCTACGGTAGAATCTAGGGACATCTTCGAGGCGTAAGCGACCCCATTATAGAAAATGTAGATCCCCATCCACCTCTCCAGTCCATGGTGGGGGCATTGGTAGAGTATCCCCTTGTAGCGATCCTAGGCTTCGAATAAGGACTCCCCCTCCTTCTGGTGAAAGCTCGTGATAAGATGGCGCATGTGAGCAGTCTTACTTGGTGGGAAGTATTTATTCAGAAACTGCTGATCACACTGCTCCCATGTGGTGATGCTGCCAGAAGGTAGGGAGTGAAGCCATGCCTTAGCCTTATCCCGCAGTGAAAACGGGAACAGGCTCAGGTGGATCACGTGAGAAGGGACTCTGTTCATTTTTATCGTTGAGCAGATTTTAAGAAATACCTCAAGGTGCCAGTTCGGGTCTTTAGTCGTAGCTCCCTCGAATTAGCTCTGCTGGACCATATGTATAAGTGTCGGCTTTAGCTCAAAGTTATTTGCTGAAATAGATGGTCCAGCTATGCTCGGCCTGAATCCTCTAGCGCAAGGAGCTGCATAGTCCCGCAGAGGTCAGCTTCCTATGTTCACCTCGGATGCTGCTTGATCCTCCATCTTTCGTTGTTCTACTCTCCGACAGTGAAAGGTTCGCTCAATTTCTAAGTCGATCGGAATTAGACCTTCCGACCCTAATCGTCTAAGCATACGACGAACCAAACCACAAGGTTAAGAGTGCTAATCTAATTCTAAAAGCAAAAAATAAATCAATCTAGCAAGTAAAAAATCTAAGATGCAATAAGTAAATAGGATACTACTGTTAAAAATAAAAAACTAAATCTAAATATGGAAACTATAGAACTAAAGAAAATAAGATAAACTAGTAAGAAAATAAAGCAAGTAAATAATCTAATCCTAAGTCCGATCCAATTTACCATTGTTCGATTTGATATCGAATCGATCAGTCCCCGACAATGGAGCCAAAAACTTGATGTGCACGGATGTGACCTCGAATCTCACGACAGATACCGTCGAGGACTCAAAGCGCACTCTTGCGCTCAACGCCTGCAAGTGTACGGATGTCATCAAGTAATAAAGATTATCAATCCCACAGGGACTGGGATTCGAATACCAATATACTTAGTGGTTGTAATTGTTCGGACGTGATCTCTAAGAGGTTTCGGTTGGTGAGGGTTGTCGGTGGACTCTACTCTGTACGGTGTCACACGGAGGAGGAAAAAAGTGTGTCGAGGTCTTCAAAGGTGATTCTAGGACTTCAGTTTCGCTTGCGTATCACAGAACAATGTTGTCAATTGGTGTTGTCTAGATGTTTACCTACAGTTTTGTGGAAGGGACATCATACACTCTCCCACAGAGCAGCCGCATTCACCGGGAGTTATCTCCGCCCACAAGGACGGGATAGATGGTACGAGGATGCCAAATCAATCCCTACGGCGGACTGTTTTCGATTCCACCACACCCTTTTCCCTGCAGTTATAGGAGATCAGGTTTACCCCTAGGTTCCTTATATCAAATCTCCTAAATTTTATATTGCGAGGGATGTCTCCCCTCTTATCGCCTAAGCACAGCGGAAAGAAAGCCAAACACGCCTAGATATAGTAAAGAGCAACTACCAATTGTCAAATCAAACTCATGGCCGGAATTTAACATGAACCAACATTGTTTATGTACACAAGCTACTCCCTAATCCTAGAATCGAAAGTACTACTCCATGTATACGAAGGAAGAATCACAAAGCATGTTTAAGTTTGAATACAATAGGAATAAAGCACAGAAATAGAGATATACAATGCTTTCGTGATCTTCTCTCTGGCGTTGTATTGCAAGGTGTGGACCTCCGACGGTGTTCCTCCTCCCTGTTGTGAGTTATAGAAGCTTTTTATGGCTTCGGCGTGCTGTCCTAGCCATCGTGCCTCCCCCCTAGGGTCTGGGCAGAGCCATCCTTATATAGATATCGCCTCGGACCGCTGTAAAATCCGGAAAAAGGCCTAGTCATGAAAATCTGTCGGGCCACCACATGACCATGTGTTTCCACACGGCCAGGCCGTGTGCGGCCCTGGGGTGCTTATCTTCGCCCATTGGACATGACCGTGTGAATCCACATGCCCTGGCCATGCCCCACTCTGCGTCTAGCTACGAAAGTCCTTCTTTTGCTCCGAAAATGCATCTTTTTACCCGAAAAGCTAACCTGCACACAAAAGTACAACGAGCAAACCTCCGAACCAGAAAATAACCAATGCGTGCAAGAATAGAGTAACATATGCATGAAACTAACACAAAATATAATAAGATGTGAGCGAAAACTACTCCTAAAATCCTAAATGTTTTGCTCACATCATAGGTTATACTCATTCGACTTGGTTCTAGTGGCTTCTTGTAAGGTTCTATTCATGCGCTCGACTAGACCATTTTGTTGTGGGGTTCTAGGGCAGGAGAACTCATGGTGGTATTCGTTTTGGTTACAAAAGTCAGTAAACCTATGGTTTTTGAATTCACCACCATGATCACTTCTAAGTCATTTTATCCTAAGATTCTTTTCATTTTCTATTAATTTACATAAATTGGTGAGTTGTTCTAAGGTTTCACTTTTATGTTTTAGAAACCGAACCCAAGTGAACCTAGAGAAGTCATCGATTATAACCAGATAGTACTGGCTTCCGTTTAGTGACTTGGCTCCATGAGAATCAAAAAGGTCTAAATGTAGGAGCTCAAGTACACTTTTGGTTCTTTCTTGGTTGGTTAGTTGATGTGAGGTCCTAGTTTGTTTACCTTGTTGACAAGCATTATAAATTTTATTTTCCAAGTTATTAAGGTTGGGTAGACCTCTGACTAAATCACTCTAACTCATTTTGTGTATGAGTCTTGGGTGAGAGTGGCTGATTCGTCGGTTCCACAACTAGGATTCCTCTTGCTGTGTCATTAGACACTTGGTTGAGGAGTTGGATAAGTTAATTGTGTAAATGTTGCTATTCCTTGTTCCCTTAAGTATAATTTTTGAAGTATCCTTATTTTTGATTAGACGTTCATTTTGTAAGAAGGTGACCTTATAGTTATTATCACACAATTGACTAATACTAAGTAAATTAAATTCAAAATGCTCAGCTAAAAGTACATTACGAATTATAAAGTTCGAGTTTAGCTCAATATCACCTGAACCGATGATTTTAAGCTTTCCGTTGTTTCCGAATGCTACCGATCCTTGGCTCTTGAATCTGAGCTTCGAAAATTTTAGTCGGTCTTCAGTCATGTGTCAGGAGCACCCATTGTCCAACATCCATTGATCCTACACATATAGTAGTTGGATCAGACATTGGAATTTTAAAGTTGGTTGAATATTTTTTTATCCTAGGAGTCATCTCACCCTTTTCTACATGATCAAACATATTCACCTTATATGTTTTGTGAGATGACTTCAATTTTACTTGATTAAGTTTAGTGATTTGAAGATAATCAACCTTTGGTTAGATTCAGATTTAACCCTTAGATCGTTAAGTAAACTTTTCAAGAGACTAGCTTCCAGGTCGTGGTGAGGCACAGAGGCCTTCTTTGATCGGAACAATGACACTTCCTTAGACAAAGCTAATTTCAAGAAAAATGTTCACTTAAGTCATTTAGAGTCACTTCCTGGTCTAACCAGTTTAGGATGTGGCGAGGTAGCTTCAGCTAGTTCAACTTAGTCGAGTGCACCAAGCTAGATACACCTTATTTAACTCAAACATACAAGACTTCATTTCCCTAATGTACTATCATCTCGCCGCATCCTGATACTAGATTATCAAGGTTGACTAACTATTGATCCTATCTAGTTGATCTAAAGATTAAAAAAAATTTAACTAAGCATGCAAAAATTAAATCAAGAAGTAAAGCAAACGAGTTTAGTACTAGCTCCCCCTGCACCTTCGAACCGATTCGGTCTTTCCACATAGTGGATTTGGTCCTTGGGAACCCAATACTTAGTAGATCCTAATTGTGAAATCAAAAAGGTTTTAGGGACCCATGCTTGGACTCTTTATCTATTTCGATTCATAATTGATATATACGATTTATTTGTTGTGTTTGATCTAAACCCAAGTCCGGCCTTATTGTACACGACCCTTTGTGATCCAAGTAGTAGGTCAAGACCCTTGGACCCCAAAGTAAACCTTTCCAATGTTTGCTTAAGATCTTGGACTTTTCCTTTCAAGAGAGAGTTCTCTTCTTCGAGTTTTCCAAATTGAGTTGAGTTCTCCTCTCGAACTTGACTAGTCGAAGAGGTTAGGGAGACCTCATGTTTAAGGAGTTTCACCTCCTCAACTAAGGTCTCAACCTTGGACTCGGACTTAGCTAATTTCTTAGTTAAATACTTAATTGTATTATAAAGAGTATCAATTAATGACCGACTCACCTTGATCAAATCTTTTGAACCGGATATGGATCCGTGGCCTATCTTGAATTGGAGTTCGTCGTCGGATCCAAAGTTGGACTCGGTCTCGGACTCGTAGCTTGTTTCAGGTTTGGACTCGGGCTCGGTTGGCTTTGCCATGAATGCAATGTTGTGGAGCTCATCTTCTTCCTCCGACGACTCCTCCCATGTTGCGTTGAGCACCTTCTTCTTGGATTGAGATGGTTTGTTCTTTAGTCTTGGGCAATCCGATTTGATGTGGGCCATCTTGTTGCATTCGTAGCATCTGTAGTTGGAACTTTGCTTGGGTATGTTTTCCTTGGATTGATTGATCGGGCATCTTTGGCTCTTGATCATCTTTCAAACTAGATTCACTAGTTCGGTCTCCATCTCGTTGTTCACCTCCAATTCATACTCTTCTTCTTCTTCAGGAGGTGGTTTGTACTTCACCTTCTTCTTTCGACATGCAACCAATGCAATACCTTTCTCGACCGGGGCCGAGTTAGATTGTTCGTGTAGCTCAAATTCAAAAAAGAGTTCATCTAGTCTAATTTTCGATAAATCTCTAGATACCTTGTAGGAATCAACCATGGATGCCCACAATGTGGTCCTAGGAAATGCATTAAGGGCGTACCTGATCACATCTCGATTTTTGACTTTCTGTCCGATTGAGTGGAGGTCGTTCATAATATCTTGTATTCTTGCATACAATTGTGTAGCAGTCTCGTGTTCCTGCATTTTTAGATTAAAAAGCTTATTTAAAAGAAGGTCTCTTTTACATACCTTCGTGTCAGCGGTTCCTTCGTGAAGCTCGATGAGCTTATTCCAAAGGTCTTTCGTGCTTATGAACGGACCGATGCAGTTGAGCTCCTCCTTGGACAGACCGCATTGTAGGATTTGGGTTGCCTTCGCATCGACCTCCACTTGACGCTTCATGGCGTTGGTCCACTTGTCACAGTCTAGGAACTCACCATCTTTGTTGGTAGGTAGCGAGAACCCAGTTTGAATCATGATCCACATCTCTACTTGGGTTTTTAAGTAGCACTCCATCCGACCCTTCCAGTAACGGAAGTCATCTCCGTTGTAAAACAGAGGTCGGGTGGTGCTAAACCCTTCGAGATGGGCCGTCAAAAATGAAACTTGCATACAAATAAAAACGACATGAAAAAGGTTGCCAAGACTCTAGTCTTGGATTAGTAATGCGGGAAGAGAATTAACCAAAAGCTTAAATTAATACAATATACGAAAAGAAAATCAAAAAGTTGCTAGATTGGTGGTTGCACCAAATCTTAGCGCCCCTGTGCTTCGTTCGGTTACGTATTGCTATGCTAGAGGTTGAATATGACGAGAAACCTCTTTTGGTTTTGACAATTCTTGAGTAATAAATGCAGTGGAAATTAAAGCTTAAGGTAAAATGGACACTTTGTTTTTACTTGGTTCACAACCTAAAGGTTGTTACTCCAAGGCCCTGCGATCCTAGACAACGTATGAAAGGTAATGCACTATAGATCTCCTTGTTGGAGGTAGGAGACAACGAATACAATAAAAGATAATCTCGAGGTAGAGGTACAAGACCACCTCTCCTCTTTACAATGAAAAGTTCGGAAACCAAAAACTCGAATACAAAATGGAAGGATTAACTTGACAACTAAAGGTACCGACGAAAACAAAGTCTTGAAATGATGGCGTATCATCGGCGTTGCAGCAACGTTTCGATGGCGTAGATTAGTCGTTGACGACATGGCATTGTGGGAGCACTTGGAGAGCAATTTGGATGATCCAAAGGGGTGAAACCCCCCTTCTTTTATAGCCCTCCAAACCCTAATTCGTTGAGGACTAGATCAGAGTCAAAGCTCCTTATCTCCCCAAGATAAGAGGAGCTTATCTTGACTTTCTTCGTTGCTGATCAGTTTGAATAGCAGTCGACTGATGGCCTTCATCAGTCGACTGATGCTAGCAGCAATCGACTGCTAATAGCTAGCAGTCGACTGCCAGCTTGGTTACTCCCCTACAGTAAAGAGTTAGCATATAAATACGAGTAATGGATATTTTGATGGTTCCTTACCATCCGATCTCGACCTAGACCTTCCCCATGAAGTCTTAGTCGGATCGTCGCCTAAGTTCGTCCCCATATAGAGGACCCGACCTCACCATTACTCACACTCGTGCTTACCTCTAGTCCTTTTCGACATGTCGCTTAGCTTCCGATCCTCACCTGGGTTCTTCGACTCCATCCGAAGTTCTCCCGGTGTTGCCCGACCACCACGGTTTCTCGACTCAAGATTCTTCAGGTGTCGCTTGACTTTCAGCTCATCTTAAACACTTTTGCACACTTAAGAGTAGCTTATGAGATAATGATAACACCTTAACTTTGTTGGTGCAATCGGCCCAGGTCACGATTGACCAGGACTCGAGTTTGACTCGAGTGATGTTTTGATGTTTCGACAAAAACATATGACAATGTAATTGTCATGGGAAAGTCCAAGTCATGGGTACTTGGCATGGGAAGTCCAAGTGGGACACTTGGCATTTGAGAAAAGTCCAAGCATGAGTCTTGGTAAATGGAAAGTCCAAGCATGGGTCTTGGCAAGGTAAAGTCCAAGTCTTGAGTACTTGGCACGGAAAGTCCAACATGGGTTGGCAAGGGAAAGTCCAAGTTTGAGTCTTGGCATGAGAAGTCCAAGGGGTTTGATATTGGTGGCGTAAAGTCCAAGCTGGAGTCTTGGCAGCATAAGTCCAATGGTTGGCGGCGTAAAGTCCAAGCAGAGTCTTGGCGGCGTAAGTCCAATGTGCCTTGGCGGTGTAGACACCGTTAGCATGACATAGCCGACGGAAGCACCTGAAGGCTAGCACGATGGATGAACAAGTCATGGATGACTTGGAGGGATCCGAGAGGCGAGGTCATGGAGGTGGCCTAAGGCTTAGGTCTAGGCTTGGTCTAGCAAGCATGGGGAACCATACTTGGGTTAAAACTCATGTTTGAGGTGCCGACCGGGTGCCATGCCGACCGGACCGAGTCAACTAGGGTTTGATCTGAGGTTTAGCAAGACGCCAAGATAGGGGCGACCGATGGATGAGAGCAATGATCGATCGTTATCACCGACCGTGCTCGAAATCGCCAGTATCGGAGTCGGTCTCACTCGATCGTCGAGTGAGGATTCCATCACCGATCGATGGTCACAATCGGGCCGACCGATGAAGGTTCCGCTGGACTTATCCAACGTGGATCTAGCCGCTGTCTCACGACAATAGCTGGGCATCACCGATCGATGGTCCCGATCACCGACCGATCGACTTTTTCCAAAGACAGTTGAAGCTTATATAAGGAGCTCGTGATGGAGGAAAAAAATCGGTTTTCTGAGGCGATTTTGGAGCGATTTGTTGGCTGCAAATCAGTGGTCTCCAAGTGATTTCAAGCAACCAAGCAATCAAGCAATCCAAAAGTAGTTTTCTTTACTTGCATTGTATTTCATTATTGTAATTGCTTGTATTAGTATCTTATTGTTGTAAGATTAATTGTACGAGGTTTCTCCGCCTCCGGATTGTTCCAAGAAGGAGTTATTATTATAGTGGTGTGTTATTGGCATCGCTAGGGTTCGTACGAACCCGATCCGTGGAGTAGGAACCGTGCGGTTCCGAACCACGTTAAATCTTCGTGTCTTTGTGTGTGCTTGTCCATTTCGTTATTGTATTATATCTATATTGCGCTGCGCTAACGAAATTTTAGACACGAACACGAAAGAATTCCATTGACGCTATTCACCCCCCCTCTAGCCGTTACACGATCTCTAACAAGTAGTATCAGAGCCCGGGGCTCTTCTACGGACTAATCGCCCGGGGCTAAGACAAAAGGCTAGAGGGTGAAGATGGAATTCCAAGACAAACTTGGATGGGATATCAACACTCCACCTCCATATGATCCAGAAGATTTTCCGGCATGGAGAGCAAGAATGGAAACATTCTTGATGATGAACATAGAGGATTGGTTCATCCTCGTTGAAGGCCTTGAACCCCCTAGGGATAAGAAGGGAAATGTCCTAAAATTGAAAAAGTGGACCCAAGAGCAACGCCAAAAGCTTAAGACCGAAATTAAGGTAACGGAACTTTTGGAAGATTTAATCCCTAATGATGTTTTGTGCAAGCTAGGGGATTACATGTATGCCAAGGAGCTATGGAGAAAATTGGCAAGATTCCATGAGGAGAGTTCATCCTCAAGTGAAAGTGAGGAATCGGAAGTTGAGATGGAGTCAACTTCCGGATCGGAGAAAGAAGAAGTAGATGAGATGGAAGAAGCATCTACTTCTAGGATTGAGGAGGAGAGACCATCCTCTACACCGGAGCAACCTCAAGAAGAGCCTTCAACATCCGATCAAGATGAGGAAGCTCAAAATTCAACTCCGGCACCTACCACTACCCAAGGTAACTCAAACACTTTATCTTCCAATAAAAATCATATTATGTGTTTTGAGTGTAGGGAATTTGGGCACTATAAGAGCAAGTGCCCAAAGAAGATTAGGAAAGCTCCACTGGCACCAAAAGTCAAGGATGCCGATTCCCCAACACCTAAAGGCAAGGAGCACATCATATGCTTCAAGTGCAACTCAAAGGGACATTATCGGAGTCAATGTCCAAGGGGAAAGAAGAAAGGGCAAGAAGGAGCAACACAAGTAGGGGGAGCCTCCAAGGCAAACCCTAAGGTAAAATTTATTAATGCACCTTCAATTTCTAGGGATAAGAAGCATGCTAGGAATAATTTTAATAGTCTTGCTATTGTGCATGAAAAGCATGCTAGAAATAATAGATATATTTGCCTAGGAGCTAAGAGTGTTCACTTAGGAAATAAGAAGAAATTTGGGACTAATGTCCCTAAAAATATATTACCTAAGGAAAGCATTAAGAAAATAGGAGAACATCTAGGCCTTAATGCTAAGAAATCTAGACATATGCCTAGAAATAAAAATATCTCAAGAGAAAATGAAAAATAAAAAATTGAGATATTAGAAAAGGAAAATCAAGCATTGAGATCAAGGCTTGAAAAACTTGAAAAGACCCTTAAGGTTATGCAAAATCAAATGCAAGGGTCAATTAGTCAAACTTCTAGGTCCAAAAGTCAAAGTCAACACCTAGGACCTAAGAGTCAAAAGTCAACCAAGGGCAAGGTTTGGGTCACAAACCTAAGCCTAAGGTGGCTTACCATAGTGTTCCATTTGACTATGGAACACAAACTAGGTCTAGGAAGACCAAGGTCATTAGGGAAGTCATCCCTAGAGTTGACCAAGGGTTGTGCCTAGTGGCTAAGGTTTCTAGGAAACCTAGGGTGGCCACTAAGAAGGTTGCAAGGGGAGTTACCCCTAGAGTCAACCTAGGTAAGACCCAAATGACCAAGGCTAATAAGCCTAGGAGGGTCATTAGGAAGGTATCTAGGGAGGTTATCCCTAAGGAATACCTAATTAACCCTAGGAGCTCAAATCGGTTTTGGGTTCCTAAGAGCGTGATTGATTCACGCTAGATGGGTTAGGGTGTGCCAACCTTAAATGGATGGGTAGTTAACTCAACCATGGCAAAGGTGGCACTTTAGGTTATTTTCAAGGTTATGGATACCTTGGAAATAGATTTGAATTATCATCCTAAAAGATTTTAGGGTGTGCCAATATTATTTGAGAAGCTTGATAAAATGGTCAAATTGACACAATTTAGGTTTAGAGGTCGTAATGTGCCATTTTGGGTTTTTGGCACACTTGGGAAAATTTAGGTTAATATGGCAAAATATACTTAATTATATCAAATGACAATTGATATTAAAATTTAGGTATTACCATACCTATATATTTTATTTGCCATGCCTTGATTTCCATATGCCATGACATCATATTTTTTTTAATCATTTTTATATGTCATGATTATGCTTAGGTTTAAGGTTTTAAATGTTATGTGTTTTTAAATTTTATCATATGCCATGACATCATGATCATTGGCCATGTTTTAATAATGCTATTATTTCTACCATGATCATACATTCATGCATTAACTTGATTAAAATTGATTTAAGGACTATGACATGACTTGAAGTCCCATTTATAAGGGAATCAAGTAGAGTTGCTTCAGAAGATGCATGAAACCCTAGTCTAGGGAGAACAAAACCCACATCTCACATCTAATTGACATGTATGTGTATTTATACACCATAGATACATGTGAGATGCTAGGATATGAGTTAAGTTCAAGGTGCATAGTTTTTGCATCTAGATGAACTAAAACTCATCTAATTCTATTTGTGGATCATTGGGAAAGCTTGTGTACAAGTCATGTGCATAGAGCCCAAGGAATATGATCCAAAATAAGGTTTTGAAAACATTTTAAAATCATTTTGAAAAACCTTGGTGAAGTCTATCTTTTGATAGCAATCACCATTGATGAGATTGATACAAAGTGAGCTTAAACTTTAAAGTTTTTAGTCACTTTTGGATTTTGTATCAATTTCACTATTTTATGGGTAAAATAATTTTCAAATATTTTTCACCCATTGTATTGGTCATAGGTATTATACGTATCAAATTTCGTGATTTTTCGATATACGTATAATTATTTATGATTTTTGAATTAAATCGATAATCGAAATTGAAATTTGATTATTAGTCGACTACAATTGGTGGCAGTCGACTGATGGAGGCGCCAGTCGACTGATGTCTGAATCACTCGACTGGTAGCCTGCTTTCGGGGAAAATAAGATTGTTTAACCCGATTTCAGCTACGGTTATGGTCTCTAATCACTCCTAACCCTAGGATATGCCTTGAGAAGCATTATAAAGGGTGAAAATCCATTGGATATAAATTAGGAGAAGTATTTAGGGCTTGTATCAATTTTAAGGTGTTGGAAAGTTCAATGTTGAATTTCTAACCTTAATTTTGATGGTTTAGAGTTCCTATTGGCTTATGGACTGCCCAAGGACATTGTCGGTGCAATGGTCAAGGGGGAGCAAGCCTTTAGGGGGAGATATCCATCTTGGGATGATGGATGTGTTTTTCTCCTTGAAGAGGAGAAGTTATTGGGAGAACATGACATCAATTGGGAAATTGATGGGACTTTTGAGAGACCCAATTTGGAAATTGGGAGAGTAAATGGGATTGTCTCTCTTGAGTGATATTGGACTTATCACTAGGAAGATGGTAGGCATCCTAAGTATTTTTGGACCAAGGGGGAGATTGTAAGATCTCATTGGGACATGAGACATTGACCCTCTTGGGGAGAAAATCTTTTTTGATGTTAGTCAAAAAGGGGGAGAATGCTTGGGGGAGAACATTTGGAGAGTATTTACCAATTTGGGATAATTGGTAAAGGATTTGAGTTAGTGTTCTAACTCAATCATTTGTTTGGTTTTTGTCAAACATCAAAAAGGGGGAGATTATTGGTGCAATCGACCCAGGTCACGATTGACCAGGACTCGAGTTTGACTCGAGTGATGTTTTGATGTTTCGACAAAAACATATGACAATGTAATTGTCATGGGAAAGTCCAAGTCATGGGTACTTGGCATGGGAAGTCCAAGTGGGACACTTGGCATTTGAGAAAAGTCCAAGCATGAGTCTTGGTAAATGGAAAGTCCAAGCATGGGTCTTGGCAAGGTAAAGTCCAAGTCTTGAGTACTTGGCATGGAAAGTCCAACATGGGTTGGCAAGGAAAGTCCAAGCATGGTCTTGGCATGAGAAGTCCAACATGGGTTGGCAAGGGAAAGTCCAAGGGGTTTGATATTGACGGCGTAAAGTCCAAGCTGGAGTCTTGGCAGCATAAGTCCAATGGTTGGCGGCGTAAAGTCCAAGTAGAGTCTTGGCGGCGTAAGTCCAATGTGCCTTGGCAGTGTAGACACCATTAGCATGACATAGCCGACGGAAGCACCTGAAGGCTAGCGCGATGGATGAACAAGTCATGGATGACTTGGAGGGATCCGAGAGGCGTGAGGCTGATGGAGGTGGCTAGAAGGCTTAGGTCTAGGCTAAGGGTGGTCTAGCAAGTATGGGGGAACCATACTTGGGTTAAAACCTAATGTTTGAGGTGTGCCAGTCGACTGGTGCCATGTGGTAGTCGACTGGACCGAGTCAACTAGGGTTTGACTGCGGGGTATAGCCTAGCGATCATTGCCAGTTGTGCGATCGATGGCTCAGCGATCGGCCCGATCGTCGTAATCGATCGTGGTGCTCGAGAAATCGACCACAGAATGGAGTCGAGACTCGACTGGTCGAGTGAGGACTCCATCAGTCGACTGATGGTCACAATCAGTCGACTGATGAAGGTTCCGTTGGACTTATCCAGCGTGGATCTAGCCGTTGTCTCACGACAACAGTGGCATCAGTCGACTGATGGTCCCGATCAGTCGACTGATCGACTTTTTCCAGCACAGGTTGAAGCTATATATGGAGCTCATGATGGAGGAAAAACCAATCGGTTTCTTGAGGGTTTTGGAGCGATTTGCTGTTGCAAATCAGGGTCTCTAAGTTGATTTCAAGCAACCAAGCAATCAAGCAATCCAAAGGCAATTGTAAAGTAGTTTTCTTTACTTGCATTGTATTTCATTATTGTAATTGCTTGTATTAGTATCTTATTGTTGTAAGATTAATTGTACGAGGTTTCTCTGCCTCCGGATTGTTCTGAGAAGGAGTTATTATTATAGTGGTGTGTGATTGGCATCGCTAGGGTTCGTACGAACCCGATCCGTGGAGTAGGAACCGTGCGGTTCCGAACCACGTTAAATCTTCGTGTCTTTGTGTGTGCTTGTCCATTTCGTTATTGTATTATATCTATATTCCGCTGTGCTAACGAAATTGTAGATACGAATGCGAAAGAATTCCATTGACGCTATTCACCCCTCCTCTAGCCGTTACAAGATCCCTAACAATTAGATTGTAAGATCTCATTGGGACATGAGACATTGACCCTCTTGGGGAGAAAACCTTTTTGATGTTAGTCAAAAAGGGGGAGAATGTTTGGGGGAGAACATTTGGAGAGTATTTTTCAATTTGGGATAATTAGTAAAGGATTTGAGTTAGTGTTCTAACTCAATCATTTGTTTGGTTTTTGTCAAACATCAAAAAGGGGGAGATTGTTGGTGCAATCGGCCCAGGTCACGATTGACCAGGACTCGAGTTTGACTCGAGTGATGTTTTGATGTTTCGACAAAAACATATGACAATGTAATTGTCATGGGAAAGTCCAAGTCATGGGTACTTGGCATGGGAAGTCCAAGTGGGACACTTGGCATTTGAGAAAAGTCCGAGCATGAGTCTTGGTAAATGGAAAGTCCAAGCATGGGTCTTAGCAAGGTAAAGTCCAAGTCTTGAGTACTTGGCATGGAAAGTCCAACATGGGTTGGCAAGGAAAGTCCAAGCATGGTCTTGGCATGAGAAGTCCAACATGGGTTGGCAAGGGAAAGTCCAAGTTTGAGTCTTGGCATGAGAAGTCCAAGGGGTTTGATATTGGCGGCGTAAAGTCCAAGCTGGAGTCTTGGCAGCATAAGTCCAATGGTTGGCGGCGTAAAGTCCAAGCAGAGTCTTGGCGGCGTAAGTCCAATGTGCCTTGGCGGTGTAGACACCGTTAGCATGACATAGCCGACGGAAGCACCTGAAGGCTAGCGCGATGGATGAACAAGTCATGGATGACTTGGAGGGATCCGAGAGGCGTGAGACTGATGGAGGTGGCTAGAAGGCTTAGGTCTAGGCTAAGGGTGGTCTAGCAAGTATGGGGGAACCATACTTGGGTTAAAACCTCATGTTTGAGGTGTGCCAGTCGACTGGTGCCATGTGGCAGTCGACTGGACCGAGTCAACTAGGGTTTGACTGTGGGTTATGGCCTAGCAGTCGACTGCCAGAGTTGTGCAGTCGACTGATGGCTCGAGCAGTCGACTGATCGTGTAATCAGTCGACTGGTGCTCGAGAAATCGGCCACAGAATGGAGTCGAGACTCGACTGGTTGAGTGAGGACTCCATCAGTCGACTGATGGTCACAATCAGTCCACTGATGAAGGTTCCGTTGGAATTATCCAGCGTGGATCTAGCCATTGTCTCACGACAACAGTGGCATCAGTCGACTGATGGTCCCGATCAGTCGACTGATCGACTTTTTCCAGCACAGGTTGAAGCTATATATGGAGCTCGTGATGGAGGAAAAACCAATCAGTTTCTTGAGGGTTTTGGAGCGATTTGCTGTTGCAAATCAGGGTCTCCAAGGTGATTTCAAGCAACCAAGCAATCAAGCAATCCAAAGGCAATTGTAAAGTAGTTTTCTTTAGTTGCATTGTATTTCATTATTGTAATTTCTTGTATTAGTATCTTATTGTTGCAAGATTAATTGTACGAGGTTTCTCCGCCTCCGGATTGTTCCGAGAAGGAGTTATTATTATAGTGGTGTGTTATTGGCATCGCTAGGGTTCGTACGAACCCGATCCGTGGAGTAGGAACCGTGCGGTTCCGAACCACGTTAAATCTTCGTGTCTTTGTGTGTGCTTGTCCATTTCGTTATTGTATTATATCTATATTCCGCTGCGCTAACGAAATTGTAGACACGAACGCGAAAGAATTCCATTGACGCTATTCACCCCCCCCTCTAGCCGTTACACGATCTCTAACAAACTTTGAGCCTTTGCCATAATCAAAACCTAGGTTCGATTATCTGGTGCCCCTGTACCAACAACAACTGCACTGCCCTTCCCTTCTGAGATCAAGAACAACACATACTACTCAGAAAATACACTAACTGCCTTGGAAACCAACATACTACTATGGGAATAACTCATTTGCTTTGATAACCTTTTAACTGCTCTGAAAATCACTTAACTGCTCAAGACTCTTTATAAACTGCTTTGCTAGTACTATAATTAATCACTGCCCTATTCACCCCTACTGTGTTCACATACTGCTCTGGGGATGTACATACTGCTCGGAAAATATACATATTGCTCTGGAAATGAACATACTGCTCTGCCAATCCTGATACTTAGTCACTGAACCCCTCTGCACTGTTTTTCCTCTCTAAAATTGGGGATCACATATACTGCTCAACAATTATCTAAACTTCTCGGGAAACACATAAATAGCTCGGGAAACCTTCTAACTATTTTGAAAATTCCAACCCCATCATAAGTTCCCCCTCTTTAGTAAAACTGAAGAGCGAAGTCGAGTGAAGTTTTCCAAATGTCTTTAACAAAATATTTCTCTGCCTTAGCCGAAAAAGGCCCCCACACCCATCATAAGTTCCCCTTCTCTAGTAAAACTGAAGAGCAAAGTCGAGTGAAGTTTTACAATTGTTTCATGAGAGCGCAATCACCATCATACCAACCTCCAACACCACCATATATCATAATGTTACACTAGGCATCATCCCCTGTATACTGCACCTTGAACACTGTATGAGTCACTAAACTTTAACTACCATATGAGATGTTTCTGCCTAAGATATTGCATGAGGCGTTTATGCCTTAAGATACTGTAAGAGGCAGTTATGCCTTAGAGTACTGTAGGTGGCGTTTATGCCTTAAGATACTGTAAGAGGCATTTATGCCTTAAGATACTGTAAGAGGCGTTTATGCCTTAGAGTACTGTAGGAGCCATTTATGCCTTAAGATACTATAAGAGCCGTTTATGCCTTAAGATAATGGAGGCGCTAAGCCTTGTTAGCATATTACCTGCCCATTATAATTGGTGTTATAGTTTCTTGTGTGGGGAAAATAGCTATTTAGCCATTAGACTTTTATAAGAGAGCCGCAAAAAAATTTGCATATGTCATATAGAGGTGTTATAGCTCCTCATGAAGGAAAAATAGCTTATTTAGCTTTTTAAGCTGTTATAATAGGCACAAAGCCTGAGTTAGTTTAGGAAAAAATAGCACACAATTTACCATACCTTAGAAAGAACACCTCTTAAAATAGGGAAAGAGTAATTCCAACCAAGCATAATAACCCTCAACATGTGTGCCCATTAGACAACCAACATTCCATAGAAAAATTAACGACCACATTAATCTGATTTCCAAATCATAAATCAGGCATAAAAAATATCTTAGAAAAAACCACCATTTTCTTTGTACCAGACATAAGAATGCTTTAGAAAAAATTCGAAATACCTCTGCAAAGAAAATATTTCAAGTCAACATTAGAACTAATAGCAATACCCTAACTTTACCTTTTACCCTCACCGCATACCATACTTCGCCATTATAACCTTCTTTAAAAACTCCGGCCTCTGCTAACACCTTACCATTCAACTGCAATTCCCTTCAAAAACCCTAGCTCCCTTCTCCGACATCTTCAAACTTCCCGCAACTCCTTCTTCACAATGGCCTCATCTTCTTCCACCACTCCCTGGTACGAAATCACACCCAGCCAACTCACCTTCAACAATCCCTTTTTCCTCCGGGACCCCAAATACCTCCCCGAAGATACCACCATCGTTATCCCTAACCACTCCCAACGCCCTCACCTTCCTTCGCCTGGAACCAACACCTTATTCACAGGACAACTAGAAGGAGGCCTCCGCCTCCGCCTCCCCCTCCCCCTCCCCCTTCTAAACTTCTCTACCACATCCTTTTTTACTATAGACTCCATGTCAATCAATTGACGCCCAACTCCCACTGCATACTTGTAGGAACCATCATCATCTTCCACCATCTCAACATCCCCCAAATACCCCATATCTTCCACTGCCTTTTCCAGATGAAAATGGCCGACCCTGGCGTCTTTTATTTCATGGCCCGCCAAGGCTATCAGTTCCTGACTGATATGCCCACCTCCCATAAATGTTGGAAAGAACTCTATTTCTATGTTGCCATGGATCCCCCCTTCCATTTTCTTCCCACTAGAAAACTATCCTTCCTGATCTCCCTGACCCGAAATCCATCAAAACTTCCATCGACTTTCATTCCATCGAAGCCAAACTAAAGGGCATGTACTTCAGTATCAATGAGCTTCTAAACGAGCCCATTTTATCTTATTACGGGCTATCCCCAATTCCTTCACTGGATGCACATCCTATCGGTAAGTTTTCTCTTTTTTACTGTCTTACATGTATACAAAACATACTTCCATTTAATTTTCATATCCTTAATACTCGATTTTGCATACCCCCTTTACCAACAAATCTGCACAAACTCTGCACTGGCACTGTTACCTCATGCCAAAGACTGAACTAATACTATCAGATTCTGCATATTTACTGAATTTATAATGCTTAATCACATTCTATCTTTGCAGAAGACATCATGAGTACAACCATTGCCAGGACCCTGGCTAAGCAACAGAGAAAGAGAAAAAGACCAGAAACCACATCATCTTCCATCCCCGAGCCACTCACCTTAGTAACTAACCCTTACACAATATTTATTGCTTATTTATTAACATAATCCTTAACAACATTACATATGCTTCTTTGTCACAGGTCCCTCTTGAATTAACACAAGTCCCCATTATTACCTTCGATGAACCAAATCAACCTCCCCATACATTCGTTAACATCTCTCTTCTTCATCCACAAACAGAACCAATCTTTAACCTCTTCTCCTTCAGATCCTATCTCCACCATTCCACCATTCCACCCTTAAATCCCCTTCCCTCCTCTGATTCACCTACCCCCAGCTCCCCTTCTGACTCCCACATCGAGCCCATCAAACTTTCCTCATCACCCTCCTTTGCTTCCTTCGTAGATGAACTCCCCCTATCCTCCTTATTCCCCTCTAAACAACAAAAAAATCACCCCTCATTCCAATCCAACAACACCAGAATTTACTACCTCTTCCCCTTTGGACCTGCTAGTTCAAGCAGTGTCTGACACTTTCCCTAGCCACCCCCTTACCTCTCTCCCTACCACACTGGCACCCCCTTCTTCAGCTCCTTCTATACTTCCCCCTATTGCTCTCTCTTCTGAAATTCCTTCCCTAACAATAGATTCATCCCCATCACAAATCACTTCTTTCCCCTCTTCCTCCAAAGCTCCAGCTATTTTTCAAGAATTAGCAGAGAGTGTCTAGACAATAAGCTCCTTACTTAATACTTAAACTTTCATATACTCCTAACTTACCTTTAATTTTAAATTTTTAGAGTACTCTAAAGATTCAATCTTTCGAGAAGTGGTACAATGAATACCAAAATCAACTTTGCAAGCCTTCTACCTCATTTGCAGGGCCACTGCCTTCCCTGACAACACCAGACGTACCATCCACCTCCTCAAAGGGCATTCAAGTAGATTCTGAAGAGATTACCACCCATCCAGGTATACAAACTGATCTACCTACTTCCCTCGACCGAGCAGCCAAAGAAAATGAACTTTAACAAAAAGTATGCTAGCTGCAACTCCAAATTGAAGCTTTCTTTACTGACCAAGCACGCATACAAGCAGAACAACCCCATCTTCACCTCAAAGATGCAGAAATAAGACGACTATGAGAACAGGTTAAAGAATTAGAAAAAACAATAGTCGTCCAACAAACTGAACTCATAAAACAAAAACAACAAGCATGTTACTGGCACCTTCAAGCAGGTGAATGTTTCCAACCTTTGGAGGACCTTATAGATGCTCATCTCGCTCTCAAAGAAACTACCCTCCTCAGCCTAGATGAATTCCACTTCAAGTTTAATACCTTAAAGCAACACTTCATTATATTGGCCAACACTGCCCATGAACAAACTATCAGAGCCGACCAACTACGTCAAGAACTTCCCCAACTAAAAGAGACAGAGGCTGAAAGGTGGGCAGCGGAGCAAACAAAAATCCTGAGCAAAACCTCTAAATATCTTAGCAAGCATTTTCAGAGGGGGTTTGAGGGTGCCCTACAGAAGGCTAATGATAATAAATACTTCATACCTGGTGCCCCCTTCCATGAACTCGACATTGAAAAAACATACAGAAGCATTCCTCCAGAGGCTTTTCAAACTGACTCTGATAACGACATAGAGCAGTAATTCTCAAGATCTAAACTTGTAATTTTATAAACAACTGCATTTTAATCTATGTAACAATTTTCTGCACTTAGACATCTTTTACAATGAATATCCATTCCCTCAAATTGTGTCCAATTCTGCATTATTTTGTATTGCCCTATATAGGTCTACTAATCTCCTTTGTAAAAAATACATTCCATACTATCTATACTGCCAGTCTGCATATAAAAAGAAGCAATTTCCCTTTGTTTCCAATTAATCCGAACAAATATATCCCTTCCATCATTCCTTTGCCATTAAAAAAAAACCCTTTGCCAAAAAATATTCTAACAAGTAACACCGGAAAACACTTGCATATACCCCCTTACAACAATCAACACATCATTTTTCCGCTAAAATATTGCTCCCCCCAATTATCCTCTAATAGAAACTGCTATACCCCCACTTACCTTATCAAAAAACTGAATTCTTCGCCTACCCACCTTTTTCACCCTAACAAACCTATGCCGCACAACTTCAGAACACTACTTCACAAAATCGAGCGGGAAAAGTTGTTACTTCCCTCCCATTTAACCCTTTTTCTCTTCTATAAATACAGAAACTATCTTTTCTCCTCAAAATAAACCCTTTGAGATCCACTATCCTATACTTTCAAGAAAATACAGCCAATTACCTCAATTCCTTGCCCTTGGTTTGCTTCCACACGCTCTAAAATGACAGGAGAACACTGCGATCCCTCTCCTCCCGAATACAACTTCCCCCAGGCTATCATATCATTGCGGCTAACTCCACTGAACGCCCTCACCTTCCTCCCAGATGCACCAAGGCCTTCTTCTTGGAGAAAATAGAAGCTGGGTTATTTTTTCCTATCCACCCCTTCTTGAAATATCAGAATACTTTTCCGTCCCCTTAAACCAATTAAGCCCCAACTCATTTCAATTTATGCTAGGTTTTTACCTTATTACTTCCTTTTTATCAATTATTCCCTCAGCCTTCCTTTTCCATTGGAGTTTTCAAATAAAATAATCAAATATAGGCATATTTTATTTCCAACCCCGGTCAGATTTTCAATTTCTTACCAGCATCCCTTCCTCCTACAAAGGCTGGAAGGAACATTACTTCTTCGTGCACTCTACTTCTCTTGAAGAGTAATACTAACTCTGTACACAATATACAACATGAAGAGTAATACTAACTCTATAATCAACAACTGTCTTGCTAACATTCTATAATGAATATAAATAATAAATCTCGTCTAACCCATACTACGTCATGATATTGGTCAAAGGTATCTAATAGTCTGACCAACTCATACACAGGTATCCCCCACACACCCATATAGAAAATTCAAGTATCATGTATGATGATGTACAAATAAATGCAACAAGCATAGTACAAACAAATACAACAATCTCAACAAGCATATATATAGACTGCATCTATATATATACTAATCACAATATATATGTCAATATGAAAAACACCATGACACACGGCAATGCAGAATGCATGGTCATACTTGCTCACCCCAACTGCTACCACGACCCCAGTGTGGCCTAGGTGGCTCGACATGACAACTGCTCCAACTCAACACCAACCACTACTCTCGAGTAGTCGAGTGGGCAGTATGAACAAGTAGCATATAAGCATAAAGACAATGGGGGTCCCTGCTATTGGCCACTCCGACAATCACTACCCATGAGTGGTCGAGTGCCACACACGCAGGACAACTGTATGCAAGTCCAACTATCACTGTCTATAGTGGTTGAGTGCTGCACAACAAATGCTCTGCCCTCACACCAGGTACTACTACCACAAGTAGCCGTGGAGGCAGGATGACTGACGACTCTCTCGACCACAAGGGAGACCAAGTCGCTAGCATGCATGTAAATGGAATGAATGCACAGTCACACATACATACATCCACCACAGACTCTCTATCCTATAGAGAGTTATACTCAACTAATCAACACACTCTCTATCCTACAGAGAGTCATACTCAACTGATCAACACACTCTCTATCCTGTAGAGAGTCATACTCAATTGATCACAACCAAGCTAGGACCATCGGTCCGTAGTGGTGCACTATCCACAATCCACATGACCATACATAAACACATGATCCGTAATAGATACATGATCAGTAATTGTCATACCACGTAAGAAATGTAATATGACAATCAACACTACATCTAGGACATCACCCATCCCTTGAATGAATTATCTAAATTGCACAATTCAAATCTACAACTGAACTTACTACGTACAAAAAGGTAAACCACTATAGGTCCACATACCATAATATCTGTAATTCATAACAATGATGAAGGAAATGAACAACAACGACAAAGCATTATAAAGTGCAAACACAAGTATCAAGCAACAGAAAAACTAGAGTGGAGTTAAGGTATAAGTGACACCAATATAAATTAACATGCATCAGGATTTATCTACTACCTGACCAGGGTAGGAAATTACCCACCTGATACGAAGACTCCTCTGAGAAGCTCCACATCCAAAAGACTATTCCGAATAAAGGTCCTAACTCCTTGATCCAATCTGAAACAACTAGTTAAACTGCAAACCAATTGATCTCTATAGACATATCAATCTCAATTCATCAACTGCATAACTAAACAACAACCCAAGATCCTTACCAACATTTGAACCAAGATGTATACTTACCTCATGAAGCCTACCCAAATCCAGATCCCCAGCTCAGCTACCATCACCTGTACTCACAGCATATCCCAATCAAGAACAATGCAAATCCATATGTAACCCTGCTGCACTAACCTAATGCATAGCTACAACACATCCAAATCAAAGCTTACCTCACATTGTTTCCATTTCCCTCAGCATATCTTGAAGCACAAATCAATTGTTGCTGATCCGATCTCATTTTCTCCAGCACAATCCAGGCTCCATGCTAACCAAATTGCATGTTAAAGAACCCGTCCTGCAACCACCAATACAGCTGACGACAAGATCCATCTTCAGTACATCTGGATCAATCAACCATCACAAACCTAGCCTCTTCATATGCTTAATATATCCAATCTGAATCTATCGATTGA
This sequence comes from Wurfbainia villosa, assembly GCA_025175895.1. Classification (NCBI taxonomy): domain Eukaryota; kingdom Viridiplantae; phylum Streptophyta; class Magnoliopsida; order Zingiberales; family Zingiberaceae; genus Wurfbainia; species Wurfbainia villosa. The sequence continues at coordinate 6,473,467 of CM045992.1, forward strand.
GCTGCAATCACACTCAATTCCAACAAATCCTAAACACCCAATGCTGCTTCCTTCATTGATACTTTGACAGAAGGCAACACGACATCTTCGATCAGGTCGCAACTTGTTGTGGGGAGAAGCAACAACAAGCTAGACAGGGTGGCTGCAGTGACCATAGAGGATATGACTGACTGCAGAGCTATCCGCAATGGCCGTGGAGGTCATCCTGTGCATCGAGGCAGAAGCACTAACTAGAGAAACTATGGCGGTGGAGGCATTGCCAGGCTGACCTCACTAATAGGCGATCGACGACGAGGAGATGATGATATGAATCGATCAAGCTCGTGATTAAAATGGTTGACATTCACAGTGACAAAACTGAGCCCGTGGCGAGGAGGAAAGGCGGTGATGAGCTTAGAAATAGCTGAGGAAAGATGCAGATCGAGCCCGCTCGGGCGGCGATGGTAAAGAGGGGAAATCGCGTGGTGGAGGTTGTCAGAGAGGAGGTCGTGGATGAGAGGACAGAAGCCGCTCGCTAAGCGGAAAAGCGTGAGCTGGGCGTGGCTAGCATGCGAGGGGAGAAGGCGACAGCGGAGAGGAGGAGCGCTTGAACGACGATGACAAAGAGGAGGGAGAGCTCGCAGCGTGAGAAATTGGGAGGGAGAGGAATCGACGATGAGAAATCATGGATGGGAAGAGAAGAATCGGGAAAAATAAGGGATCAAGTTTTTTTTATAAGTAACTTAATCTTAGGGTTAAGTTGAATTAGCCCCTAATTAACCTAATAATCCACTTAGCCTTAATCTTCCTTCTAAATGGTCATATGAACTCCATTTAAATTCAGAAAAATTTAATGAATATTCCCAAAAAATTCTATACGTCAATTTCTTCATTAACAAGAGGTATTTCATTTTCTGATATTTTACAATTTTGACACTTGGCAAAGTCGAATTATAGCGATCGTGAGATTATGATCGATCGTAGCATTTATTCGTAAAAAATGCCTTGGATCATTGCTAGCATTAGGCGATCGATATTTGATCGATTGCCATGGTGTGATGATGGTCAAGGTCACAGAAACAGAATATTTTCGAGTCGACTGTTAGGGTTCGACAGTCGAGTGGAGGCATGATCAGTCGACTGATGTGTATGAACAGTCGACTGATGGTCTATCCATTGGAACTTGTCCAGCATGGCTCGAGTCGTTGTGAGACAACAGCTACAGGAGCAGTCGACTAATGGTCACGATTAGTCGACAACTAGGTGAAATCTAGCCCGAATGTAGGTTATAAAAGTAGCTCGTGGAGAGGGATTTTGGCATGGTTCTTTGAGGAGATTTAGAGGGTATTTTCTATTGCAATCCAAACCTTCAAGGCTCTTCTCAAGCAACCAAAGATCAAGCAATCCAAAGCTCTTTATAAAGTTTTCTTTACTTGCATTTTAGTGTATTTGCTTGTATTTTCTTTGTATTACTGTTGTAATCATTGTACGAGATTTCTCCACCTCAGACTTGTTGTTGAGAAGGAGCATTATTGATTAGTGGTGGTGTTTGCATCGCTAGGGCTCATTTGAGCCCAATCCGTGGAGTAGGAACCCTAAGGTTCCGAACCACGTTACATCCTTGTGTATTGGTGTGTTTGTTGTATTTCGTTATTATTTTATTCTATATTCCGCTACGCTAATAACGATTGTAGACGAACACGATCGAATTCTGTGAAACGACGAGAACATGCCATTCACCCCCCTCTAGCGCTCACCGAAGATCCTACAAAATACACACTTCTCTAGATTTAACTTCATTTTATATTGATGCAAAGTGCAAAAAGTTTCCTCTAAATCAGATACTAGCTGCTCGGGAAGTAAAGGTTTAACCAAAATTGTAGGGATTCTGATCGCGCTCGAAAATAATTTTACAAGCACTACGCAGCGGAGAATAGGATCCCTCCAGAGATCCATACAAAAACATACTAATTTTATCGATTCTATCCTATGAGAATCATAGTTACCATCGATGCATGCCCTTCGCAATCCCGTCAAGGTATCCAGATCTCAGCGCGGTCAGTATGTCTGCGCCTCCACAGTATCCACATGAACCAAGAGATTGAATGAAACCAAACTGTTGTTGGGAGGGAAAACTTCGCTTTCCACTTCAACTCGGTCGCTCGTTCATGGCGATCCCTTCTACGTCCCCGAAAAAAAAAATTATTCTTGACAAGAGGGATTGCCCAAGCAACCTTGTCATTGTCCAGCTATTCGATTAGAGTGGTCCCTTGAACAAACTTGTTGTTTAAGCGACAAACCTCTATTCTACAAATAGCCGCGGAATAGACGATGTACGGATCGCCGACTTTTGTGTTTATGTTCGGGGTCCAAGTATATTTAGCCACAAAACAAAATATATATCATGCATATAATTGAAAAGAAAATATAAACATGTAACAAATGAAAATAGAGAATCGATATACCTCTCGATCTTCTATTGTATGACCTTCCTACTTTCGGACGTCGTGTGGGCGACGATCTACCAAAAGTTGAAGCTCCTAGATCACCAATCTTTCTTCCTTGCTCATCTCGAGCAAGAGGAAGAATAGAAACAAGACTCTTTTCCTTCTTTCAACCAACCAACAAGCAACAAGTAACTTGCTTGCCATCGACCAACAAGGAGAAGGGAGAAAAAGATGGTTGTCGACCAAGACCTTCAAGGGAGGACCCTAAGCCTTGGTTCCACCAGCCAAGGAAAAGAAGAAGAGCTACCTTGAACACCGACCAAGGGATGGAAAGGCTTCTATGGGCGCCGACCACCAATGGAGAAGAAGAAAATAAGGAAAGACTTTCCTTATTTGGTGCTGCCAAGCCCAAACCCTAATCTCCAAGCCTTGCCGCCAACTCCAAACTCCTATGCTTCCTTTGATTGTTCTCCATGCCAACCCTAAAGGCTCCTTTTATAGAGTTTAGGGATAAGCCTTGTTTTAATATCCACCATTGGTTCTAGGGATTTAATCTCAACCGTCGGATCTAGAGATTTAATCTCAACCGTCGGATCTAGAGATTTAATCTCTACCTTTGGATCTAGAGTTTTGTTTCCATCCATTGGATCTAGGCTTCAAGAGGTATTAATAGGCTACAATAGGGACCATGAGGAGGAGTTGGATCTTGGCCACCCAATGGATCAAGCCCACATATAGTCTGATCCATTAATGATAATCCAATCCACTAAAGGATTATCATTGATCTACCTCACCAACCCCCATAAGTTAATATGGGCTCCATATATTATATGTACATTTTCTCCCCGTGTTTAAAATCTCGAATGTCTGTCGATTAATTAATTTACTAACCATTAATTAATCAATATCTAACTCTATGAGTAGTACCACTCAACCTTTTCATCATGCCGGACCAAGTCCACCTGCATGGTTTACATGATGAACCTTATGAGCTCCTCAACGGGACATCATCATCCTAATATATATAGGACATGATTTCCTCCTATAATCAACGACACACCATATAAATAATATCATTTTCCAACTTACCGAGCCTATCGATTTAATCTATAAATCTCGCCCATTGGTAAATCAAAGAAATGAATACTAAGTATATGTGCCCGTTATTATATCGGGTTTAAGAGTATGTACAATATAATATCCGAGGTCCGATTTGATTATGTAGTCAGCAATAAATCGAATCACCTCTAAGTCGGTCCTGCTCAATACACACAAAGTGTACTAGTGTGACTCTATGGTCAAGATAAACCAATACCAAATCACACTACATCCATTCCAATGGTTTGTCCAAAGCCATCTCGGTTGTAAGCCTATACTTATACTTTACAAGGAGCCGATAACATGATCTCCCGTGTGACACCACACACCATGTTATCTACAATGTAATGTATTAGACAATATGCATAACCATAAAAATATGCAACAAATGATCATGTGATTCTTATTTCAAAAATAAAGATGTTCATACAAAAGATAGACTTTTCAGTATACATCCCAACAATCTCCCACTTATACTAAAAGACTATGCTGTCCTCAAACTGCCATACATCTAATCCCCATTCCCTCCACATGCCTATCAAAATCTCTCGCCGGAAGGGCCTTAGTGAAAGGATCTACCAGGTTATCCTCCGATGCAATCTTGGCCACAACTTCTCATCTCTTTACGATTTCTCGTATCAGGTGGTACTTGCGCTCTATGTGTTTACTAGCCTTATGGGCTCATGGTTCCTTCGAGTTTGCAACTGCACCACTATTATCACAATAAATTGTGATAGTTCTGGGCAAACCAGGAATCACATCCAAGTCCATCAGGAAGTTCCTAAGCCACACTGCTTCTTTGGCCGCCTCAGAGGCTGCCACATACTCAACTTCCATGGTGGAGTCTGCCACGCATTTCTGCTTGAGACTCCTCCATACAATGGCTCCACCTCCCAAAGTAAACACAAAACCTGAGGTAGACTTACTGTTATCGCTATTAGATTGGAAGTCAGAATCCGTGTAACCCACTGGGAGTAATTGGTCTGCCTGGTAAACCAGCATATAATCCCTAGTCCTTCTTAGGTACTTCAATATATGTTTTACCACAGTCCAATGTCCCTGTCCTGGATTACTCTGATATCTGCTGACCATACCCATGGCAAAGCAGATATCTGGTTTCGTACATAGCATCGCATACATTAGGCTTCCTACCGCCGAAGCATAAGGAACTGCCTTCATCTCATCTATCTCCTCAGATGTTCTAGGACACATCTCCTTAGATAAAGGAACTCCATGCCTGAAAGGTAGAAAACCCTTCTTGGAGTTCTGCATGCTAAAATGATCCATAATCGTGTCTATGTATGAAGCTTGGGATAAGCACAACATCCTTTTCCTGCGATCCCTTATAACCTTGATCCCAAGGATGTGTCCCACTTCTCCCAAGTCCTTCATATCAAACTGTTTGGACAACCATACCCTTACATTCGATAACACCTTGATATTGTTGTCAATCAACAAAATGTCATCTACATATAGTACAAGAAATACCACTACATTTCTATCACATCTCTTGTATACACAAGACTCATCCAGACTTTGAATAAATCCATAAGACTGGATTACTTCATCAAATCGGATGTTCCAAGACCTTGAAGCTTGCTTCAATCCATAAATGGACCGATTAAGCTTACATACAAGATGCTCTTTACCCTTCGCAATGAATCCCTCTGGTTGCTTCATATAGATGTTTTCCTCAAGACTTCCATTAAGGAAAGTTGTCTTGACATCCATCTGTCACACCTCATAATCCATATGAGCCGCAATGCATAAGAGAATTCGGAGAGACTTAAGCATGGATACCGGCGAAAAGGTCTCCTCATAATCGATAACCTCTTTCTAAGTATACCCCTTCGCAACAAGCCTCGCTTTGAAGGTCTCAACCTTCCCATCTATTCCTCTCTTTCTTTTGTAGATCCACTTGCATCCAATGGTTTTTACACCATCGGGTGGTTCTACTAGCTCCCAGACCTGATTTGAATCCATAGATTCAATCTCAATATTCATTGCACTTTGCAACGATGTTGCATCTTTATCTTGGATTGCCTCGTCATATGTCTAGGGATCAGGTTCATGTTCGCCAGGGACCAAATCAGAAGATTCTCCCAAGAACATGAATCTATTAGGTTGTCTCACAACCCTCCCACTACGACGAGGTATCACCTGTGTATCCTCTGTGACACGCGGTGCAGTGACTTGTGGTATATCCTCTAGTACCAGTGGTACTGAAGAAGTGACTTACCCTTTTATTTCCTTCAGAACAATCTTACTCATGGGCTTGTGGTTCATCACATAGTCTTCCTCTAGAAATCTGGCGTTCGTGCTAATGATCACCCTCTGATCTCTAGGATTATAAAACAAACCACCTTTCATTCCTCTAGGTTCCAACTTACCAAAGATTCGCCTTCAAAGACATGTGGCCGGACTCCCAAATCAAAATATGTCTTAAATCGGCTGCCTACCCACATTCTGTGGGAGTAGAAGGCACGATTTTGATGGAACCAAGTTCGAGAATGTACATTCTTGTATCTAGAGCATATCCTCGTAAGCGAACTGCAACTCAGAATAACTCATCATCGATCTAACCATCTCCATAAGAGTCTTATTCCTTCACTCTGCTACACCATTCTGCTGGGGTGTGCCAAGTGCAGACAATTGGGATTGAATCCCAGCCTCTGATAAGTAGTTCCTAAACTCTCCCAAGAGGTACTCACCACCACGATCAGATCACAGTGTCTTGATACTTTTACCTTGATGTTTCTCCGCATCAACCTTGAATTCTTTGAACTTGTCAAAGCATTCAGACTTGCGGTGCATCAAGTAAATGTATCCATATCTCGAATAATCGTCTATAAAAGAGACAAAATACTCAAAACCACCTCTAGCCTGGATAGACATAGGACCACACAAATCAGAATGAACCAATTCTAACACATCTTTGGCTCTATACCCCTTGTCCTTAAAAGGCCTCTTGGTCATTTTACCCTCCAAGCAAGATTCGCAGGTTGGGAAATCTTCCACCACTAATGAACCTAGAGGTCCATCAGCTATCAACCTTTGAATTTTGCTTAGGATAATATGACCAAACATAAGATGCCAAAGATATGTTTGGTTCATCTTCGAAGGTTCTTTTCTCTTATTGGAGTTAGAAGATGAGTTATTAACTTCTATTTGCATCGTGGGAGCTTTTGGTTCGAGTGTATATAAATTTCCTATTAATGCACCAGAACAGATAATGTCCCTATTCCTTTTTATAACAACTCTGTCATTAAAAGAAATAGAATATCCATCCATAAACAATTTAGAAACTGAAATTAAATTCTTTCTAAATAAAGGTACATAAAGGCAGTTCTTAAGAACCAAAACTTTATTTTTCTCAAAAGATAAATGAACGTCTCCCACTGCAACAGCCGCCACCTTCGTGGCATCGCCCAAGTACACGAAAATCTCTCCCTCAACCAGTCATCTAGTTTCTTGGAACCCCTGTAAAATATTGCAGACATGATCAGTGGCTCCCGTATCTACACACCAAGTGTCGGTAGATAACACTGCTAAACATGTTTCAACGACTAGACCAAAAGATATACCTTTGTTCTGCTTGCGGTTGGGGCAGTCCTTCTTCCAGTGTCCAGTCTGCTTACAAGTGAAGCACTTGCCTTTCGACTTCTTCACTCCTCCCTGAGTTCCTCCCACCGTCTTTGCCCCAGTTTGTTTCTTCTTCTTCTTTCCTTTCGGCTTAGAAGTAGAAACCTTTTGGGTCACCATGGCATGTGCCCGAGCACTCTGACGAAATAGCCCCTCTGCCGCCTGGAGTTCTGTCAGAAGCTCCGCCAACGAATACAACCTCTTGTTCATGTTGTAGTTCAGGCGAAACTGCTCAAAACTCCTAGGTAGAGATTGGAGAATGATATCGACCTGGGTTTCCCCATCGATCTCAGCTCTGAGGACTTCCAACTCATTCAAATGAGCCATCATCTTGAGAACATGATCCCTTACGGGTGTTCCCTCGATCATGGTGGTCATCATTAGGTTCCTCATGGCTTCCTGCCTTGCAGCCCGATTCTGGTGTCCAAAAAGCTCTTTGAGATTGAGCATCATGTCATAAGCAGTGGGCATGGCTTGATGCTGATGTTGTAGTACATTTGACATAGATGCCAAAATGTAACACCGCGCCATCTCATCGGCCTTTATCCACTTCTTATAACTCTCTCTCTCCTTTTCCCCAGAATCATCTGCAGGCTTAGGAGGGCACTCTTCGAGGAGTACATATTTGTATTCCTCAGCAGTCAAGACAATGTCAAGATTCCTCTTCCAATCAACATAGTTGGGTCCAGTAAGTTTATTCTCTTTCAGTATCACAGCAAGCGGGTTGAAAGTCATTTTCAAAGAAAACCTAAGAATCACATAGATCAAAACATTAGATTTCAAAAAATTATTGATTCCTCAAACAATAAAATTTTAAAATCAACCAACACCTCAAAACATCGAGAATATCGTATGCCACGATAGTGTGGACGTATACAAATTCTACATTTATAAGAGGAGGTTTTACCCCTTAATTTTACTATCTTGTCAACCTAACTTTTTGACAAGTAAAATTAATAGTTGGTTCCTCTTTGGCCCTACAAATAAAAGCAGTGACTCCGATGGGGAGGATATTTATATTTGTATCTAAGTGTTCACCATTACTCTGTACCAAGGTAATTATCTCGGGTTATGTGCCTTCCGATGGGGAAGTACACACGCTCCTTAAAAATTCCCTATAACCATATTCGACCTTGTGATTTGCAAACAAACTCATTCGATGGGGAGGAAGGCACTCAGAGCCGACGCGCAAGTTTGTTTGCATCACTTGTCAAATCGTAATGGAGGCCGTGGGAATTTATAAAAATATCCCTCTCCCACTTAGTAATTTGAAATTGAGGAATTTTCTAGCCTACGACATGCATATCAAACAATAAGCAATAAATATGAAAAATAAATTATTTTCCAACTATTATGGTTTTTGTCTTCAATATGTCTCCCGTCGCATCGCTATCTCGTCCGCTCCTCCTATGCCATGTATGAGCCATCCGGAGATCTGAGCCGAGACTAAAAACTATTTTAATTTACATCCATCGATCCTATACTCCACGAGGGAGTGTACATGAAATCTAGATCGAAAGTAAACTAAAATAGAAAGAGTGGCTAAACAATGTCGTATCTAATTTACAAAAAATTAAATACTAGCCTCGTCAACCCTGAGGATTAAACAAAATATACTATTACACACATACAATCACATACACACATATGACCATAATAGACAGATCTTATGCCTGCAACCAAAGAGTTAACTTACGCATATCCTACTATTATCCGGCACATATTAATAAATGAAAAATGCATAAGAGTAAACAAATCCTAAACACACAAAATCGGAAATCGTGGCTCTGATACCAATTGTTGGGAGGGGAAACTTCGCTTTCCACTTCAACTCGGTCGCTTGTTCATGGCGATCCTTTCTACGTCCCTGAAAAAAAAATTATCCTTGACAAGAGGGATTGCCCAAGCAACCTTGTCATCGTCGTGCTATTCGATTAAAGTGGTCACTTGAACAAACTTGTTGTTCAAGCGACCAACCTCTATTCTACGAATAGTCGCGGAATAGATGATGTACGGATCGCCGACTTTTGTGTTTATGTTCGGGATCCAAGTATATTTAGCCACAAAATAGAATATATCATGCATATAATAGAAAAGCAAATATAAACATGTAACAAATGAAAATAGAGAATCGATATACCTCTCGATCTTCTATTGTATGACCTTCCTCCTTTTGGATGTTGTGTGGGCGACGATCTACCAAAAGTTGAAGCTCCTAGATCACCAATCTTTCTTCCTTGCTCATCCCGAGCAAGAGGAAGAATAGAAACAAGACTCTTTTCCTTCTTTCAACCAACCAACAAGCAACAAGCAACTTGCTTGCCGCCGGCCAACAAGGAGAAGGGAGAAAAAGATGGTTGCCGGGTAAGACCTTCAAGGGAGGACCCTGAGCCTTGGTTCCACCGGCCAAGGAGAAGGAGAAGAGCTACCTTGGACGCCGGCCAAGGGATATAAAGGCTTCTATGGGCGCCGACCACCAATGGAGAAGAAGAAAACAAGGAAAGACTTTCCTTATTTGGTGTCGCCAAGCCCAAACCCTAATCTCCAAGCCTTGCCGGCAACTCCAAACTCTTATGCTTCCTTTGATTGTTCTCCACGCCAACCCTAAAGGCTCCTTTTATAGAGTTTAGGTATAAGCCTTGTTTTAATCTCCACCATTGGTTCTAGGGATTTAATCTCAACCGTCAGATCTAGAGATTTAATCTCAACCGTCGGATCTAGAAATTTAATCTCTACCTTTGGATCTAGAGTTTTGTTTCCATCCATTGGATCTAGGCTTCATGAGGTATTAATAGGCTACAATAGGGACCATGAGGAGGAGTTGGATCTTGGCCACCCAATGGATCAAGCCCACATAAAGTCCGATCCATTAATGATAATCCAATCCACTAAAGGATTATCATTGATCTACCTCACCAACCCCCATAAGTTAATATGGGCTCCATATATTATATGTACATTTTCTCCCCGTGTTTAAGATCTCGAATGTCCGTCGATTAATTAATTTACTGACCATTAATTAATCAACATCTAACTCCATGAGTAGTCCACTCAACCTTTTCATCATGCCGGACCAAGTCCACCTGCAGGGTTTACATGATGAACCTTATGAGTTCCTCAAGGGGACATCATCATCCTAATATATAAGACACGGTTTCCTCCTATAATCAACGGCACACCATATAAATAATATCATTTTTCAACTTACCGAGCCTATCGATTTAATCTATAAATCTCGCCTATTGGTAAATCAAAGAAATGAATACTAAGTATATATGCCCGTTATTATATCGGGATTAAGAGTATGTACAATATAATATCCGAGGTCTGATTCGATTATGTAGTCAGCAATAAATCGAATCACCTTTAAGTCGGTCCTGCTCAATACACACAAAGTGTACTAGTGTGATTCTATGGTCAAGACAAACCAATACCAAATCACACTACAACCATTTCAATGGTTTTTCCAAAGCCATCTCGGTTGTGAGCCTATACTTATACTTTACAAGGAGCCGATAACATGATCTCCCGTGTGACACCACACACCATGTTATCTACAATGTAATGTATTAGACAATATGCATAACCATAAAAATATGCAAACAATGATCATGTGATTCTTATTTCAAAAATAAAGATGTTCATACAAAACATAAACTTTTCAGTATACATCCCAACAACTGTGGTGCTAGCCATAAGATTGGTTCAGCCAAGAAGGTAGAAGAAGAAGAAGTGGAAGTTCACCAAAAATCCACACCATCAAATACCCATGAAAATCTTTTATATTCAACCATTGAATATGAAAGGTTTTGACTCTTGGTTTCCATGGAATTAATAAAACATTAATTCCATCTTAATGATCATGCAACCCCTTTTTAATGGTGAGTCTCACTCAATCCGAATCTGACTTGAGTCTAACTCGAGTCAGATTCATTGGGTATACCTTGAGTTCTACTCAATCTAAATTTGAATCGAGTCTAACTCGAGTCAGATTCATTGGGTATACCTTGAGTCCCACTCTGAGTCTAATCTACATTAGACTCAACCTGATTGAGTCTAATCTATATTAGACTCAACCCGATAGCCCAATGGCTCATCACATGAGCCATCTCCAACTCACATGTCCTAAGTGTTTGACCCAATAGGTTTTCGTAACGTTGACAATGTTTCTACAACCCTTTTAGAGACATAAGCAATGAGTGGCATCTAGCAATACATCATTGGTACCCAAGTGACGAGAATGTCGAGATCTGACATAACCTTTCCGTGACTACTATCGTGTATGACTCAGTCCTTCTATCCTTGATATCTAGATTGATCAATGAGGCATAGACTGTGTCATCCTCTTATCAATCATGAGTTTCTTGATCTCCAAGTAGACTACTCAACAAAATAAGCTCAATATCTCATATTGACTTATTCAAGCATGACCATGCATTTTAGCAGTCCTACTTTATTAAGGAGCCCATAGATATCACTTCCGATATATGGAAGGGATAGATCCCATCTACATCACTCACATCCCTCCGCATAACTTATTGCATACCTGGTGATCGCCTTTATAGTCGCCCTGTTATGGGTGACATTTGACGAAGCCAAAGTATACAACTCATTATGTAGGGAATCATAGTGACTTCAGGTCTAAGGACTATTCATACCAATAGTCACATGAGAATGTTTATGACACTCATATAATGATCCATGAAACATTCTCATGGCGGGTCAATTCAGTACATAGTCTCTAATATGTACCCATGTGTCAACTTGATATCACATATCCATGACTTGTGAGATTAAGTCATCAATTGACCTACATGCTAGTCTCTGCGCATTAATATTGTCCTTGCATATTAATACTCGACTAGGAATAGTTAAGAGTAGTGTTCTATATATATCTATATATATCTACAGACTCTCACTATCAATTCAACCAATTGATTGCTGTAAACTTGAACCTACTATTCAAGGAAACAATTATATTATTCATATAGCACATATAAGAAATAATATAATAAGAAAACCTTGCTTGTTATTAATGAAACATGATACATATGATCCCTAATCATTCATCTCATGATTGACACTAAAGGCTGACACTAACAATCTCCCACTAGCACTAGTGCCAATCACTGTAATCTCTAAGACCTAGTGACCTAGTATGACCATCATGCTTCCTCTGTGCTATAGCCTTGGTCAAGGGATCCGCAATGTTAGCATCAGTATCGACTCTCCATATCCGCACATCTCCTCTATCGATGATCTCTCGAATGAGGTGATATCGCCGTAGTATATGTTTGGAACGCTGGTGAGAACGAGGTTCCTTAGCCTATGCTATAGCCCCGTTATTGCCATAATAAAGCTCTATAGGGCTCACGATGCTAGTGATGCACGCGAACGCGACCTCAAATCTCACGACAGAGACCGTCGAGGACTCAAAGTGAGTGCTTGCGCTCAACGCCCACAAGTGCACGGGTGTAGTCAAATAATAATATAGATTATCAATCCCACAGGGACTAAGATTCGAGTACCAATCTATTCGGTGGACGTTATTGTTCGGAATGCGATTCTAATGGTTGTGGATCAGAGGGTTGTCGGCGGTTTTAACTCTAGTACGGTGTCACACAGAGAAAGAGAAGGGATGCTATGAGGCTTTTAGGGAATTCTAGGAATTCAGTTTCGCTTGTGTGTCGTAGAACACGCTACCAATGGAGTATTTTCTAGACTTCTAACTATGACCTTGTGGAAGGGACATCATACACTCCCCCGATGAGCTCTTGCATCTATCAGAAGCTACCTCTGGCATACTAGGTCATCCCCTGGCTTTAGGATGGGGTAGGCGGTACGAGGATGTCGAATCAATCCTTGCGGTGAGTATGGAACGTATCTCATTTCCGACTCTATTGCATCCTTCTATCTACGATTATGAGGGATGAGGCCAACCCCTTAGGTGCCTCCTTAATTCCCCTAAATCTTTGATACGAGGGCTGTAATCTCTCGTATCGGCTTCGCACAGTAGAGAGAAAACCAAAACACGTAACTATTGATCTAAACAAATACCATTTGCAAATATAAACTAAAGAATCAGAAATATATTTGGGATCACATGTTCTACGCACACAAACTACTCCCTAATCCTAGAATCGGTAGATCTACTCCATGAATATAAGAGAAGAAACACAAAGCATGATCATGTTCAGATATACAATAGAAATTATATGCAAAAAGTAAATTACAATGCAATGGTGCTCTTTTCCTTGGCGTTGAGGTGCAAAATATGATCCTCGAGCGGCTTCCTTCCTCCCCATTGTGAGTTCCTGAAGCTTTTTAGGGCGTCGGAGTGTTGTCCCGGCCGTCGTCCCTCCCCTAGGGTTTGGGCGTAGCTTTCCTTATATAGACATGAGGCTGGCTCTTCACGAAATTCGGAAAAACCCTAGTCGCGTCAAAACACTTGGCCCCCACACGACCGCGTGTTTCCACATGGGCAAGCTGTGTGTGGCCTTGTGGTGGCCAACTTCGAGCCTCGGACATGGTCGTGTGTAGCCACACGCCCTGGTTGTGTCCCATTCTGCGTCCAGCTGCCAAATGTCTTTTCTCGCTCCGAAAGTGCATCGTTTTCCCTATAAAATGCTATCTTGCGTACAAAAGTAAACAAAGCAGATCTCCGAACAAGAAAACAGGAAATGCATGCAAAATAAAATAAAATATGCATGAAATAAACATAAAATGAAATGAGATATAAGCGAAAACTACTCCTAAAACCCTATATGTTTTGCTCACATCAATTCCCCCAGACATAGATCTTTGCTTGTCCTCAAGCAAACCTCAATGCCATAAAACTTTAAAAAGGTATTGTTCCATACTTAGCATGTTAACTAGATTTATCAAGTGGTATTTGCAATCAAAGAAAAATAGATATGTTCTAAAAAGTCACTAAGTTAGCTTCTCGTGCATGTGCTAAGCGAATCTTCTAAGGGGATACTCATTCCATGGTAAGTTAAGTCGCCATCCTATAGTTTTCCTAAGGTCTCCGACTCTTAGGCACTTACCTGCCGAAAGCGAGGGTCGTTCCCTAGATCTAGCACAAAGTCTTAAATGCGTGCTCGGTATTGAGAGAAATTGATAGGTGTTTCCCCAGTAACCTAAGTCGGTCTCAAAGGGGCACCTAACTATTTCCACCCATGACAACTATTTTTATCCCTCATAATATTTTTCAATCAATTTTTTTTCCTTTCATTTCTCTCTCTTCTTTTCTCTCTTTTATTTTTCTGCTCACGAGGATTTTGATTTTTTCGAATGGGATTATACAATCTGAGCATCTCCAGTAACTAAAATGCTAAACTTAGGGTCACCTATGGATTCCAAGGTACTAGACTACTAAGATGAATCATAATTAGGTACATACTAGATTCTCCCTTTCAAAATATTCGTCATGTGTAAGTGTAAAAATAAAAGCTAACCAGTGTAAGTCTAGAACATTCATTAGAGCAGATAAAATAAAATACAATGAGGTAAATGAAGTTAAGCTACCCATGGAAACAACTCATGAAGAAAACTTTAAAAATACTACTGAGGCAGCTAATAGATAGCAAAAACTAAGTGTTGAAAGAAACTAAACAACCTATGTATGAACAAATGAATGCTAACTAAAATGTAACTATCAGGATAGAAACTACTGCTAGAAACAAAATAAATCCAAAACTTGGGTCCCCCTAGACTTAAACGAAACATACCTCTAATATGGTGGACGAGGTGGGAAGTCTGGTAACCTCGGAATCTCAGGATCCTGGGAGAATCTGGTGCTGAGCCACTGATGCCACATGTACATGCGGTCAATCTGAGAGCTAGTGGATGTAGCAGCTACTCTGTGCTCCTCCTCCCTAGCCCACTATGCCTGCTGGGCATGCATGTGTTGCCTAATCTCCTGACGGTAGGCAACCTCCTCCTGGCATCGGGTAGCCTCCTCTTAGAAGTAGATGCGGGCCTCATCGTAGAACTCTCGGCCTGCTGGAAGTGCTCTCGGAAGCCTGAAAACTTTGCTTGCATGTAGGAGTTGTGATCCTCCCATCGTTGCCCCTGCGTTTGCTGCTCAACGTATATGTCATCGAGGCGCGATCGGAACTCCGAGAAATCATAGGCAGATGTACCTGCATCCTGCTCAAAAGTAGGAAAAGGTGGTGGTGTAGGTGCAGGCTCATGTCGACATGGACTAGGTGGGTTCCTATGCATGCGTGGACCGGAGGGAGAGTGATGTAAAGGGGGAGAGATGGGTGCCGAAATGGATGATCCCACGTGTGGTGGGGACTCCACTATCAGGTCTAAATGCCAGTTGGCACGTGTGGTGATGGTAGTGTTAGTGAAAGCCCTAGAGCCAATCATGTGATGATTATTGTATGGACTTTATTGTATCATATTCCTATTTATAAAGGCATGGTTATTATATTTACTTATTTTGGTGCCAAATAACTAAATATAATAATATCCTTGAGTAGTAGGTTCTTATCTATATCAATCGATTGGTTGAATCGATAATGAGATGATATAGAGAACACTACTCTTAATCATTCCTAGTCGAGTATTAACATTCAGGGACAATGTTAATGCGTAGATACTAGCATGTAGGTCAACACGATGACTTAATCTCACAAGTCATGGATATGAGATATCAAGTTGACACATGGGTATGCATTGGAGAATGTATACTGAATGACCCGCCATGAGAAAGTATCATGGATCGTTATATGAGTGTCATATACTTTCTCATGTGGCTATTAGTATGACTATTAGTCCTTATACCTGAAGTCACCATGGTTCCCTACATAAGGAGTTGCATAATTTGGCTTCGTCAAACGTCACCCGTAAATGGGTGGACTATAAAGGCGATTACTGGATATGTAACAAATTATACGGAGGGATGTGAGTGATGTAGATGAGATCTATCCCTCCTATATGACGGGGGTGACATCGATATTCTTGATAGAGTGAGACCACGAAGTGCATGGTCATGCCCAAATGAGTCAATATGAGATATTGAGCTCATTTGATTAGAGTGAGTCTACTTGGAGTTCAAGATATAGATTGTACCGAGGATGACACGGTCTATGCCTCGATTGGTCAATCTAGATGTCAAGGATAGAGGGACATTGTCACATATTGTGAGAGTCACAATTAATAGTCACAAAGGTGATGTTGGAGCTCAACATTCTTGTAACTTGGGTAGCAATGATGCGTTGCTAGATACCGCTCATTGCTTATGTTCCTAAATCGGTTTAGGGACATTGCCAACGTTACAAGAACCTGTAGGGTCACACACATAAGGGAAATTAGATGGAGATTAGGTTCATATGATAAACCATGAGGATTAGGTTCATGGAATGAACCAAATTGGATTAAGAATAATCCAAATTAGACTAATTGAGTTAGATTCAAGTTGATTCAAGTGTTGAATGAGTCTAATTTAGATTTGATTCATTAAGTCAATTTAAATTAATGAATAGAGATTCATTAAATTAAATTTACTTGAGTCAAGTGGTTAGATTTGATCAACCATGGGAGATTATAGGTCAAGTTTGACTTGACTTGAGAGGGAAGATGAAAGGTCAAGTTTGAATTGACAAAATGCCATGTCATGATGATGACTTGGCATGGCCGGCCAATGATGATGCTCCACATCATCATTGACTTATCATGTGGTGCCACCTCATGAGGGAGACCAAGAGCCATGGGAGTTACATGCATGCATGTAACCTCCCAAGCCTTGAAGTGGCCGGCCACTTTAGGAGTTTTGATGGTTGAATTCATTTGGTGAGTTACACACAACTTCATCTTCTTCCTTGGATCAACTTTCCTCAAGCTCTCCCTCTCTCCTTCCTCATCTTGCAGAGTATCTAAGGAGTGCTAGCACACTCAAGATTGCTTTTCTCCACCTTTTGCTTGTGTGGATACCAATAGAGGAGTGTGCACTTGACGCTCTTGAGTTCCGGTGAACCTTTTGGACGAGAAGGATTTACGAAGGGCGTCGCATTGAGGGTAACGTCCTTATCATATAGATCTAAGGTAGATCTAGGGTTTTATATAAGCACATACATGTTTTAGTTTTAATACATCTTCACACGGATCCGTGGCCGGGGCTTCCGCAACGCAAAAAGCGGTTTTTGCGGCTCGGAAAAACCCAACAGTGGTATTAGAGCCACGTGCGAAGCATGTATGTGTTTCGTTTTTGTAGTTTTTATATTAGATATAAAAATTACAAATTTTTTTGTTTCTGTAAATTTCCTAATTTTATATAATTTTTGGGTATTTTTCTCGAAGTGTCGAAGCAACGAGTGTTGGGACACTTGTAGGCTTCAACCGTCAAGAAAAACTCTTCGAAACGGCGAGTTCTCGCTTTAGGTTTTTGGGAAAGAGACTTAAGTCATTGTAGGATCGTAATAGGGACACTCACAAAGTTAATTTTGTGAGTATGGGCACTGCCCCTATCCCCGAAAGGGGCCTTGTCCCGCGATCGCGCCCGGAAATCGCTTAGCGGGACCGTTACGGAGAGGTGACTCATAAATTTGAAAAAACAAATTAGGAAAAATTATAGAAATTTTCTGTAAAAATACATAATTTAGAATTATGTATAATTCTGTGATTGTCATGGCCCAATGACCCCAATTTGATTGGAATATGTGTGTTGTAATTCATAATACGGCCTGTGTGCCATTTTTTTGGTTGTGCGTGTTGTATAGTGTATGCGACCTGCGCGTCGTATCTCTTCTTTTGAAATTCTAGTTGTAAATAACTTTAAACTCGAATGTAACTCGAGTTTCATATTTGTAATGTACAAAATGGAGCGGTGGAAAGTCCACTTGTAGACGAAGTTACGAGAAGGGTGCCGACGACACATGGCGGTCAAAGGAAGCGCTTGGAGAAGCCGCTAGCCATAGGTTGACCGTCCGATCTTTTCATTGGCTTGAGAAGATCGTAGTAGGGCCATGACTACATCACAGTTAAATGTATATATATATGTTGATATATATATATATATATATATATATATATATTTGATTTTTCTTGTATGTATGTGATGCATGCTAGTAGAATAATGCTTGTATGTATATGATGCATGCTAGAATAATGTATGTATGTATGTGATGCATGCTAATATAGGATAATAAAGACCTCAATGCGTATATGATACACATTACGATTAGATTAGATCATAATCGAATCAACTCGAAAATGCCTACCGAGCCTTGATACCCATCACTACCTCGATCATTTGTTGTTGTCGAATCTGCCAAAGCAGAGCAACGCATATTATCTTGGTAGGGTGCGGAGGGACAATCTTGGTTCCCGCCTATCACGCTTGGGTTAGAGTAAGCTCAATTAGATTGAGCAAAACTAGTTAACTCAATTGGATCGAGTAGAACTATAGGCATATTCCAACCGTTGGAAAGATAGGATAAGATCCCATTTACACTAAATCTTGGGAGATTTAGCCAAAGCTAACTCAAGGTCTTTTGTAAATGTGGGTCTTGATCTTATAAACAAGAGTTGTATAGAGATGTAATCGGTAATGTGTTACCTACCGATCGTACTAAGTCTTGGGCGATTTAGCCAAAGCTAACTCATGGCTTAGTATGATGTGGATCTTGTCCCGCAAGAATTATAGCTAGTTTGTATGAATCTAGTAATGTGGTTTGACCATATCCATAACTTGATTCTACAAAATTCCTATAATTTAGTGGGAGCATCATTTGATTAAAGACCTAATTAAATGATAAAAGGAATATGATATTAATTCTCTGCATTGTATGTTGTAGATAACTATGTCGACAAACATGAACACTCTCTCTCTGCGTTCTTTCCTTGAGAAGGACAAGCTCAATGGAGCAAATTTCCTGGACTGGTATAGGAACCTGAGAATCGTTCTCACCCAAGAAAGGAAACTGTATGTCCTGGAGCAGCCCATTCCGGAGGCACCTCCTGCCACTGCCTCGCGAGCTGACAAAGATGCTTACAAGAAGCATCAAGATGATGCATTAGATGTGTCATGTCTAATGCTCGCGACCATGAACTCTGAGCTTCAGAAGCAACATGAGTTCATGAATGCTTATGATATGGTTGGACATCTTCGTCAACTATATCAAGGACAAGCAAGGCATGAGAGATATGAAGTCTCTAAGGCATTGTTTGGGTCCAAAATGCAAGATGGGACTCCCGTAGGTCCATATGTACTCAAGATGATTGGGTACGTAGAAAACCTACAAAGGCTGGGATTCCCACTTGGCCAAGAGCTGGCCACTGACCTAATCTTGCAATCTTTGTCACAAGCCTACAATCAATTTGTCATGAATTACAACATGAATGAAATTGATAAGCCACTGCATGAGATGCTCAGCATGTTGAGAACTGCTGAGCTTAACCTTAAGAAGGGAAAATCTGACACCATTTTGATGGTGCACAAAAAGAAAGGCAAGGGCAATCCTAAAGGTAAGGGAAAGTCCCAAGCCAAGGGCAAAGGCAAAGAACTTAAACCCAAAGGAGGGGTAGCCAAGGAAGGGACTTGCTTCCATTGCAAGGAAGCTGGACACTGGAAGCGTAACTGCAAAGCTTACCTGGAAGATCTTAAGAAGAAAAGAAGTGAGACTTCTACTTCAGGTATAAATGTTATAAAAGTCAATCTATCTATTTCTTCATCATGGGTATTAGATACCAGATGTGCATCTCACATTTGTACCAATGTGCAAGCGCTGAGAAATAGCAGGGCATTGACAAAGGGCGAGGTGGACCTACGAGTAGGCAATGGAGCAAGGGTTGTTGCTGTTTCTATAGGAACTTATGATCCATCTCTACCCTCTGGGCTTGTACTAGAATTAGATGAATGTTGTTATGTGCATGCTTTGACTAAGAACATAATTTCGGTTTCTTGTTTGGACAAGAAAGGATTTACATTTATAATAAAGAACAAATGTTGTTCAGTTTATTTAAATGATATGTTCTATTGTAGTGCACCTCTAATGAACGGACTCTACTTTCTAGACTTAGAGAGCCCTATCTATAACATAAGTGCCAAAAGGTACAAGTTAAATGAGTTGAACCAAACCTATCTCTGGCATTGTCGCTTAGGTTACATAAATGAGAGTCGCTTATCTCAGCTCCATAAGGATGGGCTGCTAGACTCATTTGATTTTGAATCATATGAGACATGCGAGTCTTGCCTTTTAGGCAAGATGACCAAGACTCCTTTAGTGGACCTGAAAGAGCAACAGATTTGTTAGGACTTATACATAGTGATGTATGTGGTCCTTTCAATGTTGCTGCTAGAGGTGGTTACAGGTACTTCATTACATTTACTGATGACTTCAGTAGATATGGTTATGTGTATCTTATGACACATAAATCAGAATCCTTTGAAAAGTTCAAAGAATTCAAGAATGAAGTACAAAACCAGCTTGGCAAGAGTATTAAGATACTTCGATCAGATCGAGGTGGTGAATACCTTAGCCATGAGTTTCGTGACTATCTAGCTGAGTGTGGGATTCTATCCCAACTCACTCCTCCTGGAACACCACAGTGGAATGATGTATTCGAAAGGAGGAATCGTACCCTATTAGATATGGTACGTTCTATGATGAGTCACACAGATGTTCCTATATCCTTTTGGGGATATGCTCTAGACACAATAGCTTTTACCCTTAACCCTGTACCATCCAAGGCTGTCATAAAGACACCATATACGATATGGACAGGGAGAAATCCCAAAATGTCTTTCATGAGGATTTGAGGTTGTGAGGCTTACGTTCGATGTCAAGTCTCAGACAAACTGGTACTCAAATCTGATAGGTGCTATTTTGTTGGATATCCCAAGGATACAAAGGGATATTACTTCTACATTCCCAGTCAACACAAAGTGTTTGTGGCAAAGACTGGAGTTTTTCTAGAAAGGGATTTTGTTTCTAGAAAAACTAGTGGGAGTACCTTCGATCTTGAAGAAATTCAAGATAAGGACCATAGCACTGAGGCCTTGATGGAGGTTGAACATGAACCACAAAGTGTTGTGGGTGATGAGGTTGTTGCACAAAGAGTTTGGAACAACCACTTGTTCAGGTAGACCTACCTCTTCGCAGATCTGATAGGGTACGTCGTCAGCCTGAGAGATACTCATTTCTCTTGTATGACCATGATGACATTATGCTCATTGAGAATGAGCCTACCACCTATCAGGAAGCTGTGATGAGCCCAGATTCTGAGAAATGGCTAGAGGCCATGAGATCCGAGATGGAATCCATATACACCAACCAAGTATGGACTTTGGTTGATCCACCTGAAGGGGTCAAACCCATTGGGTGTAAGTGGGTCTTTAGGAGAAAGACTGACATGGATGGACTTACGCATACCTATAAGGGCCGATTGGTGGCTAAAGGTTTCAAGCAGATTCATGGTATTGACTATGATGAAACCTTTTCTCCAGTGGCGATGTTTAAGTCCATTCGGATCTTGCTTGCTATTGCAGCATACCACGATTATGAGATCTGGCAGATGGATGTCAAAACTGCATTTCTGAATGGAAACTTACTCGAGGATGTGTACATGACACAACCTGAGGGTTTTGAAGATCCACAACATACTGGGAAAGTATGCAAGCTACAAAGGTCCATTTATGGGCTAAAGCAAGCCTCTCGGAGCTGGAATCTTCGATTCGATGATGCGATCAAACAGTTTGGCTTCATTAAGAATGAAGATGAACCCTGTGTCTACAAAAGGGTTAATGGGAATACAGTTGTCTTCCTTGTATTGTATGTGGATGACATACTACTCATTGGGAATGACATCCCTTCGCTACAGTCTGTGAAGACTTGGCTAGGGACGTGCTTCTCAATGAAGGACTTAGGTGAAACAGCCTGTATTCTAGGCATCAAGATCTATAGAGATAGATCTAAAAGATTGCTTGGCCTAAGTCAGAGTACATACATTGACACGGTATTACTACGGTTTGCCATGCAGAATTCCAAGAAGGGACTTCTGCCGATATCACATGGTGTGTGTCTTTCGAAGACTCAAAGTCCCTCTTCTAGAGAGGAGAGAGACCGCATGGATAAGATCCCTTACGCATCTGCTATAGGATCTATCATATGCGCCATGTTGTGTACTGTATGCTTTGAGCATGGCGAGTAGATACGATCGGATCGGTGGCGTCATTTGGATAGCAGTCAAGAATATTCTTAAGTACTTGAGAAGGACTAAAGAATATTTCTTGATATTTGGAGGTGATGAGGAGCTAGCTATAAAGGATTACAGCGATGCCAGCTTACAAATTGACCAGGATGATTATAGATCGCAGTCAGGGTTCGTGTTTTGCTTGAATGGTGGCGTTGTGAGATGGAAGAGTTCGAAGCAGGACACAGTTGCTGATTCTACAACAGAAGCCGAGTATATCGCTGCATCTGAGGCAGCAAAGGAGGCAGTTTGGATCCGCAAGTTCATTACTGAGCTTGGGGTGGTTCCTAGCATTGCAGATCCTATAGAGCTCTATTGTGACAACAATGGAGCGATTTCATAGGCTAAGGAACCTCGCTCACACCAGCGGACCAAACACAAACTACGGCGCTTCAATCTCATTCGAGAGATTATCGATAGAGGAGATATGAAGATTTGCAGAGTACCCAGAGAGGCTAACATCGCAGATCCCTTGACCAAGGCTTTGGCACAGAAAAAACATGATGGTCACACTAGATCATTGAGTATTAGATACTAGTGCTAGTGGGAGATTGTTAGTGAAAGCCCTAGAGTCAATCATGTGATGATTGTTGTATGGACTTTATTATATCATATTCCTATTTATAAAGGCATGGTTATTATATTTACTTGTTTTGGTGCCAAATAACTAAATATAATAATGTCCTTGAGTAGTAGGTTCTTATCTATATCAATCGATTGGTTGAATCGATAATGAGATGATATAGAGAACACTACTCTTAATCATTCCTAGTCAAGTATTAACATTCAGGGACAATGTTAATGGGTAGAGACTAGCATATAGGTCAACACGATGACTTGATCTCACAAGTCATGGATATGAGATATCAAGTTGACACATGAGTATGCATTGGAGAATGTATACTGAATGACCCGCCATGAGAAAGTATCATGAATCGTTATATGAGTGTCATATACTTTCTCATGTGGCTATTAGTATGACTATTAGTCCTTAGACCTAAAGTCACCATGGTTCCCTATATAAGGAGTTGCATACTTTGGCTTCGTCAAACGTCACCCGTAAATGGGTGGACTATAAAGGCGATTACTGGTATGTAACAAATTATGCGGAGGGATGTGAGTGATGTAGATGAGATCTATCCCTCCTATATGACGGGGGTGACATCGATATTCTTGATAGAGTGAGACCACGAAGTGCATAGCCATGCCCAAATGAGTCAATATGATATATTGAGCTCATTTGATTAGAGTGAGTCTACTTGGAGTTCAAGATATAGATTGTACCGAGGATGACACGGTCTATGCCTCGATTGGTCAATCTAGATGTCAAGGATAGAGGGACATTGTCACATATTGTGAGAGTCACAATTAATCGTCACAAAGGTGATGTTGGAGCTCAACATTCTTGTAACTTGTGTAACAATGATATGTTGCTAGATACCACTCATTGCTTATGTTCTTAAATCAGTTTAGGGACATTGCCAACGTTACAAGAACCTATAGGGTCACACACATAAGGGCAATTAGATGGAGATTAGGTTCATATGATGAACCATGAGGATTAGGTTCATGGGATGAAGCAAATTGGATTAAGAATAATTCAAATTAGACTAATTGAGTTAGACTCAAGTTGATTCAAGTGTTGAATGAGTCTAATTTAGATTTGATTCATTAAGTCAATTTAAATTAATGAATAGAGTTTCATTAAATTAAATTGACTTGAGTCAAGTGGTTAGATTTGATCAACCATGGGAGATTAGAGGTCAAGTTTGACTTGACTTGAGAGGGAAGATGAAAGGTCAAGTTTGACTTGACCAAATGGCATGTCATGATGATGCCTTGGCATGGCCGGCCAATGATGATGCTCCACATCATCATTGACTTATCATGTGCTGTCACCTCATGAGGGAGACCAAGAGCCATGGGAGTTACATGCATGCATGTAACCTCCCAAGCCTTGAAGTGGCCGGCCACTTTAGGAGTTTTGATGGTTGAATTCATTTGGTGAGTTACACACAACTTCATCTTCTTCCTTGGATCAACTTCCCTCAAGCTCTCCCTCTCTCCTTCCTCATCTTGCTGAGCATCTAAGGAGTGCTAGCACACTCAAGATTGCTTTTCTCCACCTTTTGCTTGTGTGGATACAAATAGAGGAGTATGCACTTGACGCTCTTGAGTTCCGGCGAACCTTTTGGACGAGCGGGATTTGCGAAGGGCGTCGCGTCGAGGGTAACGTCCTTATCATATATATATAAGGTAGATATAGGGTTTTATATAAGCACATACATGTTTTAGTTTTAATACATTTTCACACGGATCCGTGGCCGGGGCTTCCGCAATGCAAAAAGCGGTTTTTACAGCTCGAAAAAATCCAACAGGTGGTACGATCGGAGTTGGGGTGCCTAAGGGTTGTTAAATTTTTCCTTACAAAGTAAAGGGAGTGTCCCTCTCTCACTATCATCTTCATGGCCATACACACTCCTAGTGTAACGCCCGTAAAATTCTAAACTATGCCAAGTAATTATATAGGTTTTAAGGCCATAAAAGGTTTAAAATAAAATAAAATAAAAGATGGTTATAGGTAGGATTTGAACCATGAACCTCCTAATAGGGAGGTAGCCTTGACACCACTAGACCCTAGGATAATTTATGGATAAGATATATAAAGAATATACAAAGAATATAGATGGGAAGATGAGGAGTTGGTTCATCCCCTCCCATGAAAGGATGAAGAGTGTTCATTCCCTAGGTATTAAAGAGGAGAATTAAGAGAAGAGAGGAAGTAAAAACCCCACTTTCCTTGTTCATTCTCCTTCTTCCTCATACTTGGCCGAATTCCCCATCTTCCCTTCCTCCCTTTTCATCCCACGCTCTAGAAATCTTATAAGAATTTTTGTATGATTATAACGGGCTTTATGTGGGCTTTTTCAAAAATAAAAGAAAATAAGCCAAAAAGGGATGCAAGGCTTAGGAATTGAACCCCAAACCTCTAGAGATAGCCAAGCCCTATAGATGCACCAACTAACCAGAAGCCCAATAGGATTATATCATTAGAGGAATAGGGGAAATTATGGTTAAGTGTAAGGGAGATCAAGGGACTCTTCAAATGAATAAATAGGGGGAATGAGGGGGCATGAGTTATCAAAACTTCATTTCTCCTCCTCTTCTTCTTCCTCACCGAATTCTAGAGCTCCCTCTCCATTCTTGGCCGAAACTCATCCAAGCAAGAAGCAAGGGCTAGGTTTGGTTTTCCTTAGGTCATCTTCCCACTAAAAGCAAAGCGAAGGATGTAAGTATCCCTCACCTGCATACGAGTAGCTTCGATTGATGTTTGTAAAAGAAATCCATATGATATATTCGGCCAACATGAATTTTTGGGTGTTTCATTGAAATTCTATATCATGTTTGTAAGAAGAAGATGTTGTTAGGAGGTTAATTGGATTAAGTTAAAAGTTAACCCTAAAAACCTACATGGATCATTCGGCCACCCCTATATTTTGATGATTCAATGAAGCTTTAATCCATGTTTTGTAGGCTTATGACGTTGTTAGTATGTTAATTGGATTAGGTTAAAAGATAACCCTAGAAACCCCTATGGACTATTCGGCCAACACATGTTTTTGGGTGTTTTATTGAAATTCTATATCATGTTTGTAAGAAGAAGATGTTGTTAGGAGGTTAATTGGATTAAGTTAAAAGTTAACCCTAAAAACCTACATGGATCATTCGGCCACCCCTATATTTGATGATTCAATGAAGCTTTATTCCATGTTTTGTATGCTTATGATGTTGTTAGTATGTTAATTGAATTAGGGTAAAGGACTAGCCCTAAAAACCTATAAGGACATTCGGCCACCCCTATATTTTGATGATTCAATGAAGCTTTATTCCATGTTTTGTATGCTTATGATGTTGTTAGTATGTTAATCGAATTAGGGTAAAGGATTAGCCCTAAAAACCTATAAGGACATTCGGCCACCCCTATATTTTGATGATTCAATGAAGCTTTATTCCATGTTTTGTATGCTTATGATGTTGTTAGTATGTTAATTGAATTAGGGTAAAGGACTAGCCCTAAAAACCTATGAGGACATTCGGCCACCCCTCTTGTATGGATGCTCCAATGAAGTTTTATTCCATGTTTGTATGCATATGGTGTTGTTAGTATGTTAATTGAAATAGGTTAAAAGACTAGCCCTAAAAACCTACAAGGACCATTCGGCCACCCCTCTTGTATGGATGCTCCAATGAAGTTTTATTCCATGTTTGTATGCATATGATGTTGTTAGTATGTTAATTGAATTAGGTTAAAGGACTGGCCCTAAAAACCTACATGAAACATTCGGCCAACCATTGTCCTTTAACATGCTCTAGGTTAGGTTAACATGTGTTTTATGTTCGGGGAATTCATGTTGACTTGTGATATTAAATGAGGCTAGATGAAGATGACATGCTTTATGTTAGTGTTTATTTACTCTTGATGTTTATGCCTTATGCCATGCCCTATGTGTATGTGATGTTTAAGATATGTTATGAAACGAAATACGATATGATCATGAAATGAAAAATGATATGTTTATGAAACGAAGTATGATATGTGTATGAAGTGAAAAAAAAATGATATGTTCATGAAGTGAAGAACGATATGCTATGAAATGAAGTATGCTATGTTTGCAAAATGAAATAAGCTATGTTATAACAAAAGCATATAAGTATTTTACCTTCTGCATGGCTTGTACCAAGACCTTAACAAGGTCCAAAGGGATGGGCTCCTAAGATGCTCTAGGTCAATGGAATAAGACTCGGGCCTAGGATGAGCCTCTATGTATGATTGCCCCTAGGTCGACGGACTAAGATCGGGCCTAGTACGGGATGGGCTCCAAGATGCCCTAGGTCGATGGAATAAGACTCGGGCCTAGGATGTGCTTCTACGCTATGACGATTGCCCTAGGTCGACGGACTAAGATCGGGCCTAGTAACCTAGTAGGTTTGAGACTTGCTACCTCGGGTCTATTTAGGGATGCGCGCTATGATAATGAAGAAGTGGTACAATGCCGGGCCCAAATATGTTGAGATTATGTTTACGTACTTATAATATATGTTTTCAAAAACATCCTGCATAGGTTTACATGATTTGATTGCTATGTGATATGTCATATATATGTTGCATGTTATGTTTGAAATGTCATGTTTATGCCTCTATGTTACATATGATGTATGTTATGTTTGATATGTTATATATATGTTGCATGTTATGTTTGATATGTCATGTTTATTCCTCTAGGTTACATATGATGTATGTTATGTTTGATGTGTTATATATATGTTGCATGTTATGTTTGAAATGTCATGTTTATGCCTCTATGTTTATATATGTTGTATGTTATGTTGATTTGCTATGTTATATATGTTGCATGTTATGTTTGATTAAGTCCTATATTTACATGATATACTGCTATGTTATAGATGATACATGTTATGTTACTTATGTTACTTATGCTACATGTTAAGTTGCTTACGTCACGTATGTTACATGTTATGTTGCTTATATGTTATGAATGTTACATGCCATGATTAATGTCGATGTATGGTTTTTGTGAGTAGGAAAGGATCTTACTAAGCCTATGTGCTTATAGTTTATCTTTCCTTCGTACTGCAGATAAGGGTAAGGGATGGATAAACTAAAGGGAGCAGCAGGATGGGCCAAATGTGTGTGGTAGTGGCATGGTGGAGAAGATTCGTTATGTCCTTATATATATGTTTCCCTATGATGATGACGGTTATGGATGTCCTTATTTATGTCTCCTTATGATGATGATGTTTATGAACTTTAACTAAGTACTAAGTATCTATATATGTTATGATGCATGCTCTATGTTAATAAGAAGAAGTAAGGAAGAAGTAAGAAGAAGTATCTATATATGTTATGATGCATGCTCTATGTTAAGAAGAAGAAGTATCTATATATGTCAATGCACGTTATGTTTTAAAAGAAAAAAAATGTGTCTAAAGTCTTCCGCTGTAAGTAGTAAGAAGTGTATGTATGTACGGTCGCGTCACGCGCCGTCCCTCCGGATTCTGGTCCGGGAAAGGGCGGGCGTGACAGGTTGGTATCAGAGCGGATCTGCCTTTCCACTACACACACATCAAGCTCCAAATCCTATCGCTCCAAGTAAGAATTCTATGTCTACTCTAATTTTGTTAAATTTGTTCATGTATGATATGAAATGCCTTTAGCTTATTTTGGTTAAGAAATGCCTTTAGCTTATTTTGTTCATGAATGATAAGAAATGTTTTTTTAGCTTAAATATGCATGAATTCATGTGTAGGATAATCTTATGCTAGCCTAGCCTTTAGTTTAAATATGCATGAATATATGTATGACAATCTTATGCGAGCCTTATAATAATATATGAAGATAAGTGTATGATAAAGATGTTTTAGTTTAAATATGCATGAATGTAGGTATGATAATCTTATGCTTATGTATGATAAGGCATGCTTTTAGTTTAAATATGCATGAATATATGTATAAGATAAGTGTATGATAAGGAATGTTTTTAGTCTAAATATGCATGAATATATGTATGATAATCTTATGCTAGCCTTATTATAATATATGAAGATAAGCATGGCTGGAAGACGTAGTAATAGAGTCGATGAGACAGTACCCCCACCTGATCTTATGCATGTGGTTACGGAACTCCAAGGATAGCTACAGGAGTTCTGTAGCCTATTCAAATCCCAGAATGGA
The DNA here is from genome assembly GCA_025175895.1 of Wurfbainia villosa. Lineage (NCBI taxonomy): Eukaryota > Viridiplantae > Streptophyta > Magnoliopsida > Zingiberales > Zingiberaceae > Wurfbainia > Wurfbainia villosa. Next base: position 6,502,588 of record CM045992.1, read on the forward strand.
AGTGGGAAGATATAGCTATGGATTTCATTGTAGGACTACCCAAAACAACTAATGGTTATGAAGCTATTTAGGTGATTGTTGAAAGATTGACAAAATCTGCCCATTTCTAGCAATCAAATATCGTACTCAATGGAACAACTAGCCCAGTTGTATATTGAGGAGGTGATCAGATTGCATAGAGTTCATAAGACCATGTGATCAAGCCAAAACGGTACAAGTTCAAGAAGATTTAAGTTATGAAAGTCGACCTATTCAGATAATAGATCGAGAAATCAAGAAATAGAGAACCAAAGAAGTACCCTTAGTGAAAGTCATATGGCAAAATCAAAAGTTTGAAGAAGAAACTTAGGAACGCGAGGATGACATGAAATAAAAGTATCCGGAGTTGTTCTAAGTTTCGAGGAAGAAACTTTTATAGGTATGAAGGATTGTAATGCCCGTAAAATTCTAAACTATGCCAAGTAATTATATAGGTTTTAAGGCCATAAAAGGTTTAAAATAAAATAAAATAAAAGATGGTTATATGTAGGATTTGAACCATGAACCTCCTAATAGGGAGGTAGCCTTGACACCACTAGACCCTCGGATAATTTATGGATAAGATATATAAAGAATATACAAAGAATATAGATGGGAAGATGAGGAGTTGGTTCATCCCCTCCCATGAAAGGATGAAGAGTGTTCATTCCCTAGGTATTAAAGAGGAGAATTAAGAGAAGAGAGGAAGTAAAAACCCCACTTTCCTTGTTCATTCTCCTTCTTCCTCATACTTGGCTGAATTCCCCATCTTCCCTTCCTCCCTTTTCATCCCAAGCTCTAGAAATCTTATAAGAATTTTTGTATGATTATAACGGGCTTTATGTGGGCTTTTTTAAAAATAAAAGAAAATAAGCCAAAAATGGATGCAAGGCCTAGGAATTGAACCCCAAACCTCTAGAGATAGCCAAACCCTATAGATGCACCCACTAACCAGAAGCCCAATAAAATTATATCATTAGAAGAATAGGGGAAATTATGGTTAAGTGTAAGGGAGATCAAGGGACTCTTCAAATGAATAAATAGGGGGAATGAGGGGGCATGAGTTATCAAAACTTCATTTCTCCTCCTCTTCTTCTTCCTCACCGAATTCTAGAGTTCCCTCTCCATTCTTGGCCGAAACTCATCCAAGCAAGAAGCAAGGGCTAGGTTTGGTTTTCCTTAGGTCATCTTCCCACTAAAAGCAAAGCGAAGGATGTAAGTATCCCTCACCTGCATACGAGTAGCTTCGATTGATGTTTGTAAAAGAAATCCATATGATATATTCAGCCAACATGAATTTTTGGGTGTTTCATTGAAATTCTATATCATGTTTGTAAGAAGAAGATGTTGTTAGGAGGTTAATTGGATTAAGTTAAAAGTTAACCCTAAAAACCTACATGGATCATTCAGCCACCCCTATATTTTGATGATTCAATGAAGCTTTAATCCATGTTTTGTAGGCTTATGACGTTGTTAGTATGTTAATTGGATTAGGTTAAAAGATAACCCTAGAAACCCCTATGGACTATTCGGCCAACACATGTTTTTGGGTGTTTTATTGAAATTCTATATCATGTTTGTAAGAAGAAGATGTTGTTAGGAGGTTAATTGGATTAAGTTAAAAGTTAACCCTAAAAACCTACATGGATCATTCGGCCACCCCTATATTTGATGATTCAATGAAGCTTTATTCCATGTTTTGTATGCTTATGATGTTGTTAGTATGTTAATTGAATTAGGGTAAAGGACTAGCCCTAAAAACCTATAAGGACATTCGGCCACCCCTATATTTTGATGATTCAATGAAGCTTTATTCCATGTTTTGTATGCTTATGATGTTGTTAGTATGTTAATCGAATTAGGGTAAAGGATTAGCCCTAAAAACCTATAAGGACATTCGGCCACCCCTATATTTTGATGATTCAATGAAGCTTTATTCCATGTTTTGTATGCTTATGATGCTGTTAGTATGTTAATTGAATTAGGGTAAAGGACTAGCCCTAAAAACCTATGAGGACATTCGGCCACCCCTCTTGTATGGATGCTCCAATGAAGTTTTATTCCATGTTTGTATGCATATGGTGTTGTTAGTATGTTAATTGAATTAGGTTAAAAGACTAGCCCTAAAAACCTACAAGGACCATTCGGCCACCCCTCTTGTATGGATGCTCCAATGAAGTTTTATTCCATGTTTGTATGCATATGATGTTGTTAGTATGTTAATTGGATTAGGTTAAAGGACTGGCCCTAAAAACCTACACGAACCATTCGGCCAACCATTGTCCTTTAACATGCTCTAGGTTAGGTTAACATGTGTTTTATGTTGGGGGAATTCATGTTGACTTGTGATATTAAATGAGGCTAGATGAAGATGACATGATTTAGGTTAGTGTTTATTTACTCTTGATGTTTATGCCTTATGCCATGCCCTATGTGTATGTGATGTTTAAGATATGTTATGAAACGAAATACGATATGATCATGAAATGAAAAATGATATGTTTATGAAACGAAGTATGATATGTGTATGAAGTGAAAAAAAAAATGATATGTTCATGAAGTGAAGAACGATATGCTATGAAATGAAGTATGCTATGTTTGCAAAATGAAATAAGCTATGTTATAACAAAAGCATATAAGTATTTTACCTTCTGCATGGCTTGTACCAAGACCTTAACAAGGTCCAAAGGGATGGGCTCCTAAGACGCCCTAGGTCGATGGAATATGACTCGGGCCTAGGATGGGCCTCTATGTATGATTGCCCCTAGGTCGACGGACTAAGATCGGGCCTAGTACGGGATGAGCTCCAAGATGCCCTAGGTCGATGGAATAAGACTCGGGCCTAGGATGGGCTTCTACGCTATGACGATTGCCCTAGGTCGACGGACTAAGATCGGGCCTAGTAACCTAGTAGGTTCGAGACTTGCTACCTCAGGTCTATTTAGGGATGCACGCTATGATAATGAAGAAGTGGTACAATGCCGGGCCCAAATATGTTGAGATTATGTTTACGTAATTATAATATATGTTTTCAAAAACATCCTGCATCAGTTTACATGATTTGATTGCTATGTTCATATGCTATGTGATATGTCATATATATGTTGCATGTTATGTTTGAAATGTCATGTTTATGCCTCTATGTTACATATGATGTATGTTATGTTTGATATGTTATATATATGTTGCATGTTATGTTTGATATGTCATGTTTATGCCTCTAGGTTACTTATGATGTATGTTATGTTTGATGTGTTATATATATGTTGCATGTTATGTTTGAAATGTCATGTTTATGTTGGGTTTCCGGCACCGCGGCGTGTGTGTGTTCGATCATGTTTCGTAAACATGAGCACAGCGGAAGCAATTAAAAATAATAAATCTATATTTATTACAACACACACAACACACACATGCTATTACAACAAGTGTAGACATAACCGTAAATTAAAATTTGCAATAAAAGAAATTATCTACGTTATACCTTTCGTATGACGTATAGCGGGAACGGCATCAACCGGAACGATCCTCGTAAGAATTGTCTCTATTCGTATCCACGCCGAGCTCCTCGGGATGACTTCGCTAATTCACGAGCTTCGTCTTCGTACGGGTTACTAGCCTCGTGTTGAAGACGACGTGATCGAGAGATGATCACGATCCGAATCCAAATTCGGATCCTAAAACGAGTTCTCAAAACTCGCTTCTCCGGAGAGGTATTCGTCAACCAATTGACGAATCTTTCGTCCTCCACCTCAGAGGATTACCGGAGATCAAATCCCCGGTAAGTTAGGCGCTATCGGAGCACTAACCGTCGTCCAAACGACGCTCCGACAACAAAGAAACCAGCTGTCCAGAAAAACTGGACAGCTTTTGGTGGAGGAATAGAGGCCGGCCAAGGAGAGATGGAAGCTCACCTTATCACCGAACCTAGAGAAGATCACCGGAGGGTCGCCGGAGGTTCACCGGCTGAAGCTTGGTCGCCGGCAACAAGTTGGACGGCGGCACAAGAAGTTGGGCGGCGACACACTAGGGTTGGCGCCAAAAACCTCCTTCAAGGGGTGGGCGGCAACTCCAAGGGCTAGGGTTTTTGATTAGGGCTTAATTATCCATTAAACCCTCTTTTATAGAGAACTAATTCTCTTAATGGTTAATGGATCATATCCATAAAGCCCGTTAACCCGCTCCATTAAGATAAGTTAAAATAAACCAAACCATGATGGTTTATTTTAAGTTAAAACGAACCGAACCAACCCTTTGGTTCATTCGTTTAATATAAACCAAACCCTTTGGTTTATTCTCATCCATTGGATTAGAACCAAACCATTTTGGTCCATCCATTATGTCTTCATAAGACACGGCCCATCCACGCTTCCATTGCGACTGAAACAATTTCATGCTCGCTTTATGTTTGGTCCAACCAAACATAATTTCTCTCGGTCTGAGAATCCCATTCTCAAGCTCGTTTTAAATCCTTTGGATTACACTCGTTATGCGTGTGACCAAATAGGTTCTCGGTTTATGTTGGCCATCTATAATTAACCATTAATTATAGAATGATCATGAGTGGCACCTAGTAGTACATCATGATCCCCAATTAATCGAAAAGATCAACGGTTGATCCAGAACTATTTCTGAAACCCTTCAGTAGCTCGAATGAATCGTGCCCCATTCCCTTCACTCATCTTATACCCACTTGGTTCAGGACATGGTCTATTGTGTCAGTCCCCACTAGGCTGACTACGTCACACCTAGCCCAAGTGTCATTTCCTCGTCCTACGGATTCTAGTTACTCCACATGTATCGAAGAGTACCTTACTCTAAACATGTAATGCTTTGGCCAAAGACTTTAGTAACAATCCGACGAGAGGCCATGGGTATACATCTCCTCGCAAGGAGTGGTGAATCCTTTATAGGCTATTCAAACATCTTCGATCACTTCGACTTATACCCAATCATCCCGGGTCCACATCTCCTCAGAGATGTTTGCTTAAGATGTCAAAGCATAAGTCTCCATGATCAAGATGACTTGAATACCGCAAGTCAAAGGAACATCGTACTTAAGCCACAGTAAGAACTTCATTGACATATCTATATATGCAGAGAACCATATGAAGTCTTACGGCTGGTCACTCCAATGAACTAGTTACCATAACTAGCATCCACGATTAACTCCGAACATCACTATGTCTCCAGCCAGTGAGAATCAGCTGCTTGGATACACCAAGGAGTATACCTCGTGCTAGCCTCGACAGAATTGATGGTGTCCAAATCCATCAATTCATCGACTAGGGATAATTCCGATACATCACAATTACACATGTAGAGATACTCACTAGTTGTGATCCAATCACAAATTCTCTCATGCTGTGAATTGTATCGTGGACATTCAGTAAATAAGTTTAAGATCCAATCAAATACATTAAACATGTACACTCAAATAGTGAATCCTCATTTATCATATAAATGGTTCATACATAAGGCGATTGCCTTAGGACATCTCTCATATATTACTAACAGACTCCCACTTGGCCTAATGCCAATCACTACGGTATCCAATACCATAAGCACTAACATGACCCTCAAACTTACTTTGAGGTAATGCTTTAGTCAAAGGATCCGCTAAGTTCCTTTCAGTGGGAATTTTCTCGATTTGTATTTCGTTCCTACTGATGATCTCTCTGATAAGATGATAGCGGCGAAGCACATGTTTGGATCATTGATGAGACCACATCAAGTTCATAGATGAACTACTTGATCCAAACCGCTTCCTTTGCTGCTTCCAAAGCTGCAATGCATTACGCCTCGATGGCGAGAATCCGCTATAGTGTCAAGCTTGGAACCTTTCCACTTATTGCGCCTCCATTCCGGTGAATACATACCGGACTAAGACATGGAATCATCCTTGTCATGCGAGTATCCTTATACCCACGTATCACCATGTACCCTTCTCCATATATTAGGAACACATCCTTAGTTCTTCTCAAGTACTTAAGGATCGTCTTAACAGCCGCCCAATGATCCATTCCTGGATCAGACTGGTATCTGCTCGTGACACTCAGAGCATACGATACATCGGGCCTCGTACATAACATAGCATACATGATAGATCCTATTGCGGATGCATAGGGAATCTTACTCATGCAAATCCTCTCGTCTTACGTGCGCGGACACATAGACTTGAAGGTGTTCCCCATGCACGATGGGCGATAACCTTTCTTGGATTCCGACATGCTAAACCTCTTTTGCTTTTCGGTCTATATATGTAGACTGCGAAAGACCAAGCAACCGTTTCGATCTATCTCTATAGATCTTAATCCCAAGGATGTAGGTTGCTTCTCCCAGGTCTTTCATGGAGAATGTCTTGGATAACCAAACCTTAATTGACTGTAAGATTGACACATCGTTTCCTATAAGTAATATGTCATCGACATACAATACTAGGAACACGACTGCACTCCCACTAACCTTCTTGTACACACAAGGTTCGTCTGGATTTTGTGAGAAATCAAACTTTTTGATCGTCTCATCAAAACGGATATTCCAGCTCCTGGATGCTTGCTTCAATTCATAAATGGATCGTCACAATTTGCATACCTTGGTTTTATCAACCGATGTGAAACCCTCAGGTTGTATCATATACACGTCCTCGAGCAGGTTTCCATTAAGGAAAGCTGTTTTCACATTCATCTGCCATATCTCATAATCATAATGAGCCGCTATGGCCAGGAGCATCCGAATGGATTTAAGCATAGCTACAGGCGAATAGGTTTCGTCATAATCAACACCTTGTTTTTGACGATATCCTTTCGCCACCAATCTAGCCTTATAGGTAATCACAGTACCATCCATGTCGGTTTTCTTCTTGAAAACCCACTTGCACCCTATAGGCTTTATGCCTTCAGGTGGGTCAACCAAGTTCCAAACTTGGTTTTCGTACATGGAATCCATTTCCGACTTCATGGCACCAAGCCACTTATCCCTTTCTGAACTTGTCGACTTCTTCATAATAGGCTCCTCATCATCAATGAGTAACACGTCGTTCGATTCACTTACGAAATCCATATCTCTCGGGAATATTGCGTGTTCTACGGATCTACGAAGATGTGGTGTTACAATAGGTCCAGCCGATTGCTCATCACTATGAGTTGTCGGCTGTTGTGCTTCACCAGGTATCTCATCAATGTCTATTTGAGTCTCTCGAGCCTCCTCAAGCTCGACGATACTCCCACTGTTTTCTTGCAAGAGAAACTCTTTCTCTAGAAACACAGCATGCCTTGAAACAAACACCTTTTGTTCCACAGGATGATAGAATTAGTAACCCCTTGTTTCCTTAGGGTATCCAATAAATAGACATTTATCAGACTTAGCATCCAGTTTATGCGTCTGATTAAGCTTCACATAAGCGAGACAACCCCATATCTTCAAGTAAGATACATGAGGTTTCTTACCATTCCATATCTCATATGGAGTAGTTGAGACTACCTTGGTAGGCATTCTGTTTAACAAGTAAACAGCTGTCTGAAGTGCATAACCCCAAAAGGACTTGGGAAGAGTCTCATGATTCATCATTGACCTGACCATGTCCAACAAGGTCCGGTTACGCCTCTCAGATACACCATTATGCTGTGGTGTATATGGCGGAGTCCATTGAGACAATATGCCATTGTCTCTTAGATAATCAAGAAACTCTTGACTTAAGTATTCACCACCTCGATCCGATCAAGTATTTTAATACTTTGTCATGTTGTTTCTCTACTTCATTTCTGAATTCTTTGAACCTTTCAAAGGCTTCAGACTTGTGTTTCATCAAGAACACATACCCAAACCGTGAGTGATCATCTATGAAGGTAATGAAGTAGCTATAGCCTCCTAATGCTTGAGTGACATAGGTCCACATACATCGCATGTATTAGTCCTAGTAACTCTCCCACTCGTTCACCTTTTCCAGTAAAAGGTAACTTAGTCATCTTGCCTTTAAGCATGATTCACATGTATCGTATGAATCCAATTCAACGATTCCGCAATTCCACATCGGTGTAATTCGACATGCGCTTTCTTGCTTATATGGCCAAGACGACAATGCCACATATAGGAGTCTATTTGATTATCCTTTCGAGCACGCTGTTGCTCGCTTCGATATTGAAAATGTCACCGATACGCCCAACGATAAACACCATTGCTTAAAGTTCCAAATTCCCATAAAGAACTCCATTCAAAGTTATGTAACAACAATTGTTACTAAAGTCAATGGTACCCATTTCTATTTAAACAAGAAATAGAAATGATGTTCTTTATCAACGAAGGAACATAAAAGCAATTGTCCAGTTCTAAGACAAGTCCTACAGGGAGTTCCAACAAATACGTTCCGATGGCGAGTGCAAAGAACCGCTCCATTCCCAACACGTAAATTTGACTCTCCTCGACGAGTCTTCTTCTATTCCTTAGCCCATGTATGTCATTACATATATGTGAGCCACACCCAGTATCAAATACCCAAGTGTCTGAGGAAATAGAATGACAATCAATAAAGAAGATTTCTGAAGAAGATGGGGCATCCGATGCCTTATCCTTCTTCACGGACTCAAGATAAATCTTGCACTTTCTTCGCAAATGGCCCTACTTGTCATAATGATGGCAAGTGCCCTTTTGAGCTGGTTCTGCCTTTTTAGCCTTTTTCTTCTTCCCCTTCTGTTGTTCCTTTGACTCCCTCTTAGAACCTTTCTTCGAGGAATCAACTAACAACACCGTCCCCTGCTCATGCTTCTCAGAAGACTCCACAGTCTTCAGCATATTGAGCAGTACCACAGATGAACCTTCTAGAATCTCAGAGGTGAAGAGGAGCTTTGAGACTTCGAACCTTTCGAATCTCACTTGCTCATCAACCAACTCACAAAGATGAAGGACTACGATATGAGCATCCATATGCTCATGCAGTTTTCGTAGCTTGGGTTCCATCATGGCTAGCATGATGCAACTCATTCATTCAGAATCACTCATATGTTTCTGATAGGCCAACAATTGGTCCAGAGTTGCATTGTCACTAGGATGGGCGGGAAGAGGCGCTTCGAGGACATACGCAAGCTTTTCCACCTTGAGAACAATTCTCAAGTTTCTAAGCTAGTCCAAGAAGTTCGGCCCAGTCAATTTATTTGAATCCAAAATGGAACGCAAATTCAAAGACGTCATGATCAATTTATTGAAATACAAAATGAGCATATATGAGAAAGATGATTTTAAAATGCATCAATATACATTTATAAATCCCATTCATTTTTCGAATTTCAAAAACCCCAAAATCACTTCGGGAGATCGTAGGTCTATCTCCGAATGGGCTGATATCCATCATAGTTATGAACAACCTTGGAGAGAGTCCAACAAGCCATTCATAACTACGACGGTAGGTATCTTCTATACCGATTGCATATCACGTATATGCAACTATCACAATGTGCTATCAACTAATTGAATGTTCACACATACATCGGGTTGTTAACACATTAACAAGTATGCATCATATGCATAGCACCCAACTTCACCTCCCTTTACATCGACTCGAGAGAGTCCAACAAGCCGATGCTCTGTGTTAAAGCCAACCCATTAATCGACATAGTTTTAATATGGTTAGAGCGCATTCAACCAATTAGCCCAGCTTGGAGAGAGTCCAACAACCAAAGCTAACGATTGACCTCTGACTCTTACCATATTAGTATTAAACTATTCCATGGTTTGAACATATTCAGGTTCGAGCCGGGCTTGGAGAGAGTCCAACAACCCAAACAAGAAACAGAACTCTGGTTCTAACCATATTAATGGAAGGTGTAGGCTTTAATATTGATTAAGGGTTTATATGTCTCATCCTCTTTGCATGCAAATAACTATTATCTACATGGCATGACATACATGACATACATCTACATGTCACGACACGCATGACATAATGTTATGCATCTAATGCAATTACATGGCATACAATTATGTCATGTATATAATTTCCTTATATGTCATAACTATTTATGGAAATAAAATATGTTTAAGATTTGATTCTCCAAATCAAATCATAATTAAATTAGGAAACAAATTTCCAAATCTAATCACATATTTTATTCATGGAATTATTTGATTAAGGAAAATCTATTTAGGAAACCAATTTCCTAAATCATTAAAATTACTTATGGAAATAAAAATATTTTAAGATTTGATTTCCCAAATCAAATCATGATTAAATTAGGAAACAAATTTCCAAAATCTAATCAAATATTTTATTTATGGAAAATATCAATTTCCATAAATACTTCCAACTTTCCAAAAGTGGAAGATTTCCATAAATACTTCTAGACTTTCCAAAATTGAAAAATTTCCATAAATACTTCTAAATTTCCAAAATTTAGAAAATTTCCAGAAATACATTATGACTATCGCAAAACCATTTTTACGATTATGTCGAAACACAACTCGGCTCGATACATCTGGGTTTCCGCACAGGCAGGTGTGTGTTCGATCATGTTTCGTAAACATGAGCACAGCGGAAGCAATTAAAAATAATAAATCTATATTTATTACAACACACGCATGCTATTACAACAAGTGTAGACATAACCGTAAATTAAAATTTGCAATAAAATAAATTATCTACGTTATACCTTTCGTATGACGTGTAGCGGGAACGGCTTCAACCGGAACGATCCTCGTAAGAATCGTCTCTATCCGTATCCACGCCGAGCTCCTCGGGATGACTTCGCTAAGTCACGAGCTTCGTCTTCGTACGGGTTACTAGCCTCGTGTTGAAGACGACGTGATCGAGAGATGATCACGATCCGAATCCAAATTCGGATCCTAAAACGAGTTCTCAAAACTCGCTTCTCCGGAGAGGTATTCGTCAACCAATTGACGAATCCTTCGTCCTCCACCTCAGAGGATTACTGGAGATCAAATCCCCGGTAAGTTAGGCACTATCGGAGCACTAACCGTCGTCCAAACGACACTCCGACAACAAAGAAACCAGCTGTCCAGAAAAACTGGACAGCTTTTGGTGGAGGAATAGAGGCCGGCCAAGGAGAGATGGAAGCTCACCTTATCACCGAACCTAGAGGAGATCACCGGAGGGTCGCCGGAGGTTCACCGGCTGAAGCTTGGTCGCCGGCAACAAGTTGGACGGCGGCACAAGAGGTTGGGCGGCACACTAGGGTTGGCGCCGAAAACTCCTTCAAGGGGTGGGCGGCAACACCAAGGGCTAGGGTTTTTGATTAGCGCTTAATTATCCATTAAGCCCTCTTTTATAGAGAACTAATTCTCTTAATGGTTAATGGATCATATCCATAAAGCCCGTTAACCCGCTCCATTAAGATAAGTTAAAATAAACCAAACCATGATGGTTTATTTTAAGTTAAAACGAACCGAACCAACCTTTGGTTCATTCGTTTAATATAAACCAAACCCTTTGGTTTATTCTCATCCATTGGATTAGAACCAAACCATTTTGGTCCATCCATTATGTCTTCATAAGACACAGCCCATCCACGCTTCCATTGCGACTGAAACAATTTCATGCTCGCTTTATGTTTGGTCCAACCAAACATAGTTTCTCTCGGTCTGAGAATCCCATTCTCAAGCTCGTTTTAAATCCTTTGGATTACACTCGTTGTGCGTGTGACCAAATAGGTTCTTGGTTTATGTTGGCCATCTATAATTAACCATTAATTATAGAACGATCATGAGTGGCACCTAGTAGTACATCATGATCCCCAATTAACCGAAAAGATCAACGGTTGATCCAAAACTATTTCTGAAACCCTTCAGTAGCTCGAATGAATCGTGCCCCATTCCCTTCACTCATCTTATACCCACTTGGTTCAGGACATGGTCTATTGTGTCAGTCCCCACTAGGCTAACTACGTCACACCTAGCCCAAGTATCATTTCCTCGTCCTACGGATTCTAGTTACTCCACATGTATCGAAGAGTACCTTACTCTAAACATGTAATGCTTTGGCCAAAGACTTTAGTAACAATCCGACGATAGGCCATGGGTATACATCTCCTCGCAAGGAGTGGTGAATCCTTTATAGGCTATTCAAACACCTTCGATCACTTCGACTTATACCCAATCATCCCGGGTCCACATCTCCTCAGAGATGTTTGCTTAAGATGTCAAAGCATAAGTCTCCATGATCAAGATGACTTGAATACCGCAAGTCAAAGGAACATCGCACTTAAGCCACAGTAAGAACTTCATTGACATATCTATATATGCAGAGAACCATATGAAGTCTTACGACTGGTCACTCCAATGAACTAGTTACCATAACGAGCATCCACGATTAACTCCGGACATCACTATGTCTCCAGCCAGTGAGAATCAGCTGCTTGGATACACCAAGGAGTATACCTCGTGCTAGCCTCGACAGAATTGATGGTGTCCAAATCCATCAATTCATCGACTAGGGATAATTCTGATACATCACAATTACACATGTAGAGATACTCACTAGTTGTGATCCAATCATAAATTCTCTCATGCTGTGAATCGTATCGTGGACATTCAGTAAATGAGTTTAAGATCCAATCAAATACTTTAAACATGTACACTCAAATAGTGAATCTTCATTTATCATATAAATGGTTCATACATAAGGCGATTGCCTTAGGACATCTCTCATATATTACTAACAGTTTATGCCTCTATGTTTATATATGTTGTATGTTATGTTGATTTGCTATGTTATATATGTTGCATGTTATGTTTGATTAAGTCCTATATTTACATGATATACTGCTATGTTATAGATGATACATGTTATGCTTCTATGTTATAGATGATTCATGTTATGTTACTTATGTTACTTATGCTACATGTTAAGTTGCTTACGTCATGTATGTTACATGTTATGTTGCTTATATGTTATGAATGTTACATGCCATGATTAATGTCGATGTATGGTTTTTGTGAGTAGGACAGGATCTTACTAAGCCTATGTGCTTATAGTTTATCTTTCCCTCGTACTGCAGATAAGGGTAAGGGATGGATAAACTAAAGGGAGCAGTAGGATGGGCCAAATGTGTGTGGTAGTGGCATGGTGGAGAAGATCCGTTATGTCCTTATATATATGTTTTCCTATGATGATGACGGTTATGGATGTCCTTATTTATGTCTCCTTATGATGATGATGTTTATGAACTTTAACTAAGCACTAAGTATCTATATATGTTATGATGCATGCTCTATGTTAATAAGAAGAAGTAAGGAAGAAGTAAGAAGAAGTATCTATATATGTTATGATGCATGCTCTATGTTAAGAAGAAGAAGTATCTATATATGTCAATGCATGTTATGTTTTAAAAGAAAAAAAAATGTGTCTAAAGTCTTCCGCTGTAAGTAGTAAGAAGTGTATGTATGTACGGTTGCGTCACGCGCCGCCCCTCCGGACTTCTGGTCGGAAAAGGGCGGGCATGACACCTAGGTCGACCCTAGGGCTCCCCTCTATGCTATCTAGCACGGTGTAGTCATACCCCATCCTATGGCAAATGTGGGTAAGTAGGCCCCCCACATTAATCTCTCCTCTTGCCGCTTTGCCCATTTTCACTAAGTGTCTAATGAAATGGGACCCTACATCAATGCTACTCCTTTCTTGTAGCATGTCCCATAAGCAAAGAAGCTCACTCGCTCTCACTACACCATCACTCTCCCCACAATCAAAAATAGTATTTGCCATAATTCAGTGTAGGTACCGGAAAATGGGGTTTTGGAGGCGTGATGCTTTGGCCCTAGAAGGGTCGTAAGCGTGCTCTCCTGTCAATTTGATCCAAAAGATCCGAGAGTTAAACCCAATAGGGGTTCTTTTCTCTCCCTCATTAGGCAAGCCAAAGCATGTGTTCCATTGGTGTAGTGTCCATTCTTGCTCAATGTTAAATAGCTTAAAGGTAATCCTACCCTCTTCGTTCTCTCTTCCCGTTAAGATTTCCGCTTCTAAAGAACTCAAAAATTCTAGAACTATCCTAGGGTAGGTTGGGTGTCTTATCCCCATTATCTCTTCCCACCCCATTTTTGCAAATAGGGCTTGAATATCACCAAACAAACCTAGGGACTCTAAGAGATTTTCATCAAGATACCTAGTAGCGGTAATTCTTCTAGTAGAAAGCATATCAAATCTTTCCCTATGCTCATTATTGAAAAAGAGAAGGGTTGGAAAAGCGTTACCTTCCTCCGGAGCTTAAGGGTCATCCGTTCTCCGTGCTTTTCGCTCCGAGGTAGTAGATCGGGGCGCTACTTGCCTTGTCCTCCTCATCCTTGCTTCTTCTTTAAGGGTTAGAGAGGGTCCTAGGTGGTGGAGAAGATGGTTCCACACGGCTAGGGAAAAATAAATCAAAGCACACGGTGCATTTGGGGTGAAAATACATGGCATGTCCCTCTTAAACCTCACATGCCACGACCATGTGAAAACACATGGCCAGGCCATGTGCGCCACTGGGGTCGGGGGAACAACCGTGTGAAAATACATGACCAGGCCGTGTGCCCCCCGTTTCCTTCTCACGGTGCACGACGGTCTGATTTCTCTCACTCGCCTTGCCGCATAAACTTGAAATTGATTTTCGTTTCTACCTAGCAAGTTCTATCCCTTCCTAAAAATACTAAATACTATAAACCAAAGTTCAAAATGAAAAAATGAATGTAATAAAGAAGAGAAAACCTAAAAACTAAACTTGGGTTGCCTCCCAAGGAGCGCTTTGTTTAAGGGCGTTGAGCTCGACCCTACTCCTTCGCTTCAACTCGGCTCAGGAGGCTCAGTGAATCTCCAAGCATCTGTCTCTGCATTGTCTTCCAGTGGGCTCGGCTTTACCCTGCTAAAAGTGTAGCCATCAAAGAAGGGAGCTTCACCCTCTGACAGATTAAAGAGGGTGATCTCCCCGTCTACCTCCAAGGAGATCTTGTGCGCCTTTACGTCTATACATGCTCCCGCAGTCGCTAGAAATGGTCTTCCCAAGATGATGGGATTCTGAGGATTTGGTCATGTGTCGAGTATAATAAAGTCTGTATGTATCACGAAATTCTCAATGACCATAGGCACATGTGCTAGCATGCTGATGGGTTCCTTTACTGAGTCATCCCCCATACGAATGCCAATGTTTATTGGTTGGATGCCACTCAGTCCCATCTTCAGATATAGTGTGTAGGGAATCACACTGACTGATGACCCCAAGTCACACAGTGCTTCATCGAAGCTCTCACCATAAATCGAGCAGGGTATAACAAATTCACCGGGGTCCTCAAGCTGTGGTGGAATCTTATCTTCAATTTCAGCTTGGTCAAGTAGGGTGGAAATCATGGCTGCACATCCCTTGGCGAATTTGCTACTCTGACCCACTCCCTCATTGTATACTCCTTCTTCGTTGATCTGATGTAGCTCGGCAGGCGGTGGAGAGTTATCCATGGTCTGCGACACGGTTTGAGCTATCTGGACCACCTGTGTTTCCAACATCTTTGTGTGACTTGTAAGGCCGTCAACAGAGGCCTTCAAGTCCCTAAGTGCCTCTTCAGATTTATGATGTTGGCGATGAAATTCTGCATTGGCCTTAGTTTGGGTAGCAATGAAGTCTTCCATCATTAGTTACAGTCTAGACTTATGCGGTTGTTGCTGCCCATTGCCTTGTTGTTGCCCATACCCTCCTGATGGTTGGAAGTTCCCCCAGTTATTCCGGCAGGAAAAATTCGGATGATTCCTCCATCCGGGATTGTAAGTACAAGAGTATGGGTTGTTGGACCTTGATTATAATCTCCAACCGCATCGACCTGCTCGATCTTCTCTTCTAGGCCACCCTGCCCTCCATAGTAGTCCTCTCGATGCGCTACTGCTCCCTCGCCAAAGTCTTTGGACGCACATGCAGAAATAGGATTTAAAGAGTTGAACTATCTACTAAGTGCATCCATCCTTGCTGCTAGGTGGTCTACAGAGTTGACAACATATCATCTCGCTACAGGTGTTAGGTGACTACGTTCGGAAGCCCATTGATGGTGGTTCTGGGCCACCTCTTCAATCAGTTCCTCTGCTTCCTCAATAGTCTTGTTCATTAGCGCTCCTCCTGCAGAAGAATTGAGGGAGATCTTTATGGCATACGTGATCCCATTATAGAAGATGTGGATCACCAGCCACCTTTCTAGTCCATGGTGGGGGCATTGGTAGAGTAGTTGTAGGGGATCATTTGAACGCTAGAGGGGGGGGGTGAATAGTGTCATGCTATATGTCGATGAAAATCGTTCGCGTGCTTGTCTACAATTTTCGTTAGCGCAGCGGAAACAAAGATAATAAAGCAATAATGAAAACACAAACACACAAACTCAAGGATATAATGTGGTTCGGAACTGAACGGTTCCTACTCCACGGATCGAGCTCTAAAGAGCTCTAGTGATGCACACACACTCACTAATCAAAACTAACTCCTTCTCGACACAAGTCGGAGGTGGAGAAACCTCTTACAATTGTTTACAATAATAAACAAATAGATACAAGCAAATACGATAATGAAATATAATGCAAGTAAAGGAAAAACACTTTACAAGAGCTTTTGATTGCTTGATCTTTGATTTCTTTGAAGTACTGGAAAGCACCAACTCTCCCCTTCAATTTCTCCCAAGAAAATCGCTGCAAAAACTGTCCATCCGAACTGCCTTTATATCTTACGTCGGGCTAGATTTACCGGTGATCGCCATAAGGCCCGATGATCGCTAACATTGTATGCGTGAGACAACGGCTCAATCCACATAGGAATCAAATGCTAACATTGGGGTTGCCTAGTCGGCTATGGAGCATTCTGTGCTCGCGACTCAACTGGTAGTCAACTGCCATTCATGGCAGTCGACTGCTAGCAGTCGACTGCTCCAATGAGCAGTCGACTGCCAAGGCAATTTCAGCCTTAAATGGAAGTCGAGCTCTAGTTGACTCACGGCAGTCGAACCGGCCATAATGCCTGTCGACTTCCAACCTCAAAGATGAGGTTTTAACCCAAATATGGTGTCCCCATACTTGCTAGACCACCCTTAGCCTAGACCTAAGCCTTCTAGCCACCTCCATCAGCCTCACGCCTATCGGATCCCTCCAAGTCATCCATGACTTGTTCATCCATACGTTAGACTTCAGGTGCTTCCATCGGCCATGTCATGCTAAGTCAGTCTATACCGCCAAGGCACATTGGACTTATGCTTCCAAGACTCCGCTTGGACTTTACGCCGCCAACCATTGAACTTATGCTGCCAAGACTCCACCCTTGGACTTTACGCCGCCAATATTTCCCTTGGACTTCTCAAATGCCAAGACTCAAGCTTGGACTTTCTCTTGCCAACACATGTTGGACTTTCCATACCAAGACCCATGCTTGGACTTCTCATGCCAAGTACACAAGACTTGGACTTTACCATAATCACATGGTCAACCCTAGTCAACCATTAAAATCTCCCTCAAGTCAAACTCGAGTCCGGTTAATCATAACCGACATTAATGTCAAACATCAATGTCAACTCACTTTGTTAAACATACTATGTCAAACATCAAAACATCACTCGAGTCAAACTCGAGTCTGGTCAATCGTGACCTGGGCTGATTGCACCAACAATCTCCCCCTTTTTGATGTTTGACAAAATAAACCTTGAGTTAGGCCCCTAACTCAAACTCCCTTACTAATTTCCCAAATTGGTAATTTTACTCTCCCCCTTTTTGACATACATCAAAAAGGTTCTCTCCAAGGAGGTCAATGTCTCATGTTCCAATGAGATCTTACAATCTCCCCCTTGGTCCAAAAATACCTAGAATGCCATCAATCTTCCTAGTGATAAGTCCCATATCACTCAAGAGAGGCAATCCTATACATTCTCCCAATTTTCAAATTGGGTATCCCAAAATCCCATTTTCCCCCTTACGAGGAAAAAATACCATTCATCATCCCATGATGGATAACTCCCCCTAAAGGCTTGCTCCCCCTTGACCATTGCACCAACAATGTCCTTGGGAAGTCCCTAAGCCTATAGGAACTCTAAACCATCAAAATTAAGGTTCCAAGTTCAACATAGAACTTTCACTCACCTTAAGATTGATACAAACCCTAAAAACTCTCTTAATCCATATCCAATGGATTTTCACCCTTTCTAATGCTTCCCAAAGCATATCCTAGGGTTAGGAGTGGTTAGGGACCTTTACCGTAGCTGAACATGGGCTAAACAACCCTTGTTAATCTGAAATCAGCCTAGTAGTCGACTCGTGTATAAATCGAACTTCAGATCACGCATCGTCTAACAAGTGGCCGATCGATAACCAAAATCCCAATTTCATTTTATCAGAATCGAATTTTAAAAAAGCATAAGTAATTCTACGTATTTTGAAAAATCATGAAAATTCATACATATATTACTTATAGTCAATACAATGGGTGAAAAATATTTGAAAATTATTTTACCCATAAAATATCGAATTGATACAAAATCCAAAAGTGAATAAAAACTTCAAAGTTTTAGCTCACTTTGTATCAATCTCATCAATGGTGATTACTATCAAAAGATAGACTTCACCAAGGGTTTTCAAAATGATTTTAAAATGTTTTCAAAACCTTATTTTGGATCATATTCCTTGGGCTCAATGTACATGACTTGTACACAAGCTTTCCCAATGATCCACAAATGAAATTAGATGAGTTTTAGTTCATCTAGATGCAAAAACTATGCACCTTAAACTTAACTCATATCCTAGCATCTCACATGTATCTAGAGTGTAAAAATACACATACATGTCAATGTAATGTGAGATGTGGGTTTTGTTCTCCTGATCTATGGTTTCATGTATTTTTCTAAGGCAACCCTACTTGATTCCCTTATAAATGAGACTCCAAGTCATGCCAAAATCCTTAACTCAATTTTCATTAATTTTAAATGCATGAGGTATGATCATGGCATAAATGATAGCAATAATTAAGCATGGCCAATGATCATGATGTCATGATATATAATTAAATCTAAAAACACATGACATTTAAAACCTTAATCCTAAACATGATCATGACATATAAATGATAAAAATAAACATGATGTCATGACATGTTATATGACAAACAAAGCATGACATATAAAAAGTATAGGTATGATAATACCTAAATTTTAATATTAATTGTCATTTGATATAATTAAATATATTTTTCCATATTATCACTTTTCTCCCTAGTGTGCCAAAAACCCAAAATGGAACACTAACTTCTAAACCTAAATTGTGCCAATTTGATTGATTTTTCATAAACTTCAAAATATATTGGCACATCCTAAAATCTTTTAGGATATAAGATCAAACCTATTTCCAAGGTATCCATAACCTTGAAAATGACCTAAAATGCCACCTTTACCATGGTTAAGTTAACTACCCATCCATTTAAGGTTGACACACCCTAACCCATCTAGCGTGAATCAATCACGCTCTTAGGAACCCAAAACCTATTTGAGCTCCTAGGGTTAATTAGGTATTCTTTAGGGATAACCTCCCTAGATACCCTCCTAATGACCCTCCTAGGCTTGTTAGCCTTGGTCATTGTGGTCTTACCATGGTTATCCTTAGGGATTGCCTCCCTAGTAACCTTCTTAGTGGCTACCCTAGGTTTCCTTGAAACCCTAGCCACTAGGCACAAACCTTGGTTAAACCTAGGGATGACTTCCCTATTGACCTTGGTCTTCCTAGACCTAGTTTGTGTTCCATAATCAAATGGAACACTATGATAATCCACCTTAGGCTTAGGTTTGTGACCCAAACCCTTCTTGCCCTTGGTTGACTTTTCTCTATTTGGCCGTAGGCATTGACTTTGAGACCTATACCCTTGACTTTGGCCATTAAACCCTTGAAATTGATTTTGCATCTTATTGAGGGTCTTTTCAAGTTTTTCAAGCCTTGACCTCAAGGCATGGTTCTCTAATTCTAATTGCCCAATTTTAGAATTTTGATTTGGTTTTTGGGCATGGGACTTCTTAGGCATATGCCTAGTCCATTTATGGTTGAGACCTAGATGCTCTTGTACCTTTCTAATGGTTTCCCTAGGTAGGATTTATCTATAATTGTTTGACCTAGGGTTGTCCTTAGGTAAAATATTTCTAGGGACATTAATCCCAAATTTCTCCTTCTTCCTAAGGTTGACTTTCTTAGCTCCTAAGCAATATTCTCTATTTCTAGCATGCTCTTTTTGATAAATAGCAAGATTGCTAAAATTATTTCTAGCATGCTTTTTGACATTATTTGAATAAGGAGCTTTATTTAAAAATACCTTAGGGTTAGCTTTGGAAGCTCCCCCTACTTGTGGTGCTCTCTTTTTCTCCCCCTTTGGGCATTGACTCTGGTAATGCCCTTTTGAATTGCACTTGAAGCATATGACATGCTCCTTGCTCTTTTGACTTTGGGCACCGACATCTTTGACCTTTGTGTTGACTTTTGGTGCCGGAGGAGTTTTCCTAATCCATTTCGGACACTTACTTTTGTAGTGCCCGATTTTCCTACACTCAAAACATATTATATGTATTTTATTATTAACACATATGTTTGAGTTACCTAGGGTGGTTGTGGTGGTCGGAGTGGAATTTTGAGCTTCTTCGTCTCTCTCGGAGATGGATGGCTCCTCTTGAAGTTGCTTCGGTGTGAAAGTTCTCTCCTCCCCCTTAATCTTAGAGGTGGATGCTTCTTCCACTTCTTTCACCTCTTCCGATCCGGATGTTGATTCTCTATCAACCTCCTAATCCTCAAGCTCTTTGAATGAAGATGTACTTGCTTCTTTTTGAGCTTGAGAGGGTGAGCACTCCTTTTCTTCTTCTTCTTCTTGGACCGATGATAAATTTTCATGGAGCTTTGCCACTTGGCTCCATAACTCCTTAGCATCTATATAATCCCCTAACATACACACAATATCGTTAGAGATCAAATCAAAAATAAATTTTACTACCTTCATGTTTTTCTCGAAGGCTTGGATTTGATCTTCACTCCATTTCTTCTTCTTGAGGAAACCACCCTTTGGTCCTTTTGGATATACAAATCCATCGATCAAAATTGACCACTCCTCAAAATCTCTCATCATAATAAAATCTTCAATTCTTCTCTTCCAAGAATTGAAGTCTTCTCGTCCGTATAGGGTGTAGGGCACCGGTGTGTTGATGTCCTAACCTAGTTGTTCTTCCAACTCCATCTTCACCCTCTAGCGTGCTCCCTTAGTTGTTAAACTTCAAAGAGCGGCCTTGCTCTGATACAAGTTGTAGGGGATCGTTTGAACGCTAGAGGGGGGGGGTGAATAGCGTCGTGCTATATGTCGATGAAAATCATTCGCGTGCTTGTCTATAATTTTCGTTAGCGCAGCGGAAACAAAGATAATAAAGCAATAACGAAAACACAAACACACAAACTCAAGGATATAACGTGGTTCAGAACCGAACGATTCCTATTCCACGGATTGAGCTCTAAAGAGCTCTAGTGATGCACACACACTCACTAATCAAAACTAACTCCTTCTCGACACAAGTCGGAGGTGGAGAAACTTCTTACAATTGTTTACAACAATAAAAAAATAGATACAAGCAAATACGATAATGAAATACAATGCAAGTAAAGGAAAAACACTTTACAAGAGCTTTTGATTGCTTGATCTTTGATTGCCTTAAACTAACTTTGAAGGACTGGAAAGCACCAACTCTCCCCTTCAATTTCGCCCAAGAAAATCACTGCAAAAACCCTCCATCCGAGCTGCCTTTATATCTTGCGTCGGGCTGGATTTCCGCCTGGCAGTCGACTGCCATAAGGCCCCAGTCGACTGCCAACACTGTAGCTGTGAGACAACGGCTCAATCCACGTTGGAAAAGTTCCAACGGGACTCTCACCAGTCGACTGCCAACATTGGCAGTCGCCGATCGTTCGCCCTTGATCGGCCACGGAGAGCATTCTGCGTTTCACGATTAACCGGCAATGATGCCATTTATGCGATCGATCGCACGATCGCCCAATGACCAGTCGACTACCATGGCAATTTCACCCCTAAATGGCAGTCGAGCTCTAGTCGACTCACGACAGTCGGACCGGCCATAATGCTAGTCGACTGCCAACCTCAAAGATGAGGTTTTAACCCAAATATGGTGTCCCCTTACTTGCTAGACCACCCTTAGCCTAGACCTAAGCCTTCTAGCCACCTCCATCAGCCTCTCGCCTATCGGATCCCTCCAAGTCATCCATGACTTGTTCATCCATACGTTAGCCTTCAGGTGCTTCTGTCAGCCATGTCATGCTAAGTCGGTCTATACCGCCAAGGCACATTGGACTTACGCTGCCAAGACTCCGCTTGGACTTTGCACCGCCAACCATTGAACTTATGCTGCCAAGACTCCACCCTTGGACTTTACGCCGCCAATATTTCCCTTGGACTTTCCCTTGCCAACACATGTTGGACTATCCATGCCAAGACCCATGCTTGGACTTCTCATTCCAAGTACACAAGACTTGGACTTTACCATAATCACATGGTCAACCCTAGTCAACCATTAAAATCTCCCTCAAGTCAAACTCGAGTCCGGTTAATCATAACCGACATTAATGTCAAACATCAATGTCAACTCACTTTGTTAAACATACTATGTCAAACATCAAAACATCACTCGAGTCAAACTCGAGTCTGGTCAATCGTGACCTGGGCCAATTGCACCAACAGTAGCCCCTTATAGCGATCCTAGACTTCAAATAAAGACTCCCTCTCCTTTTGTCGGAAGCTCGTGATTAGATGGCGCATGTGAGCAGTCTTGCTTGGTGGGAAGAACTTGTTCAAAAATTGCTACTCACATTGCACCCATGTAGTGATGCTTCCCGATGGCAGGGAGTGAAGTCATGCCTTAGCCTTATCCCGTAGTGATAAAGGGAATAGGCTTAGGCGGATTGCGTCGGCAGGTACTCCATTGATCTTCATTGTCGAGTAGATTTCCAAAAATGTCTCCAAGTGCTGGTTCGGGACTTCAGTCGCAGCTCCCCAGAATTGACTTTGTTGGACCATGTGTATGAGTTTAGGTTTCAACTCAAAACTGTTTGTTGAAATGGATGGTCCAGCTATACTCGGCCTAAATTCTCTGGCACTAGGGGCTGCGTAATCCCGCACAAGTTGGCTACCTATGTTCACTACGGATGCAGCTTGGTCCTCCATCCTCTTATATTCAACCTTGCGGTGATAGTAGGTTCGTTCGATTTCTAGGTCGATCGGAATCAAGCCTTCCGATCCTAGGCATCTAAGCATACGAAGAACCAAGTCACAAAATTAGGAGTATTACCTAATGCTCAGAAATAGGAAATAAACTAATCTAGCTTACTAAATCAAATGAAGAAGAGCTAAAAAGAAAATGTAGAACTAACACTAAAATAAATTAAAAAAACTAATTCTAGATATGGAAAATCTAAAACTGAAGTAAATACAGTAAAATAAAAATAAAAAAAGTAAAGCAAGTAAATAAATCTAACCTAAGTCCGATCCAAGTATCCACTTCTTGATTCGATATCGAATCAATCAGTCCCCGACAACGACGCCAAAAACTTGATGCATGCGAACACGACCTCAAATCTCACAACGGAGACCGTCGAGGACTTGAAGCGCGTGCTTGCGCTCAATGCCTGCAAGTACATGGGTGTTGTCAAGTAATAATATAGATTATTGATCTCACAGGGACTGAGATTCGAGCATCAATCTATTCGATGGACGTTATTATTCGGACTGTGATTCTAATGGTTGCGGTTCAGAGGGTTGTCGGCGGTTCTAACTCTAGTACGATGTCACATGGAGGAAGAGAAGGGACACTATGTGACTTTTAGGGAATTCTAGGATTTTGATTTTTCTTGTGTGTCGCAGAACACGCTACCAATGGAGTATTCTCTAGACTTCTAACTACGGCCTTGTGGAAGGGACATCATACACTCCCCCGATGAGCTCTCACATCTATCGGAAGCTACCTCTGCCATACCAGGTCGACCCCTGGCTTTAGGATGGGGTAGGTGGTATGAGGATGCCGAATCAATCCCTGCGGTGAGTACATAACGTATCTCGTTTCCGACTCTATCGCATCCTTCTATCTACGGTTACAGGGGATGAGGCCAACCCCTTAGGTGCCTCCTTAATTCCCCTAAATCTTTGATACGAGGGTTGTCACCCCTCGTATCGGCTTCGCACAGTAGAGAGAAAACCAAAACACGTAACTATTGATCTAAACAAATACCATTTGCAAATATAAACTAAAGAATCAGAAATATATTTGGGATCACATGTTCTACGCACACAAACTACTCCCTAATCATAGAATCGGTAGATCTACTCTATGAATATAAGAGAAGAAACACAAAGCATGATCATGTTCAGATATAGAATAGAAATTATGTGTAGAAAGTAAATTACAATGCAATGGTGCTCTTCTCCTTAGCGTTGAGGTGTAGAATATGATCCTCGAGCGGCTTCCTTCCTCCCCGTTGCGAGTTCCCGAAGCTTTTTAGGGCGTCGGAGTGTTGTCCCGACCGTCGTCCCTCCCCTAGGGTTTGGGTGTAGCTTTCCTTATATAGACATGAGGCTGGCTCTTCACGAAATCCGAAAAAAACCCTAGTCACATTGAAATGCCTGGCCCCCACACGACTGTGTGTTTCCACACGGCCAGGCCGTGTGTGGTCTTATGGTGGCCAACTTCGAGCCTTGGACATGGCCGTGTGTAGACACACACTTTGACCGTGTCCCCTTCTGCGTCCAGCTGCCAAATGTCTTCTTTCGCTCCGAAAGTGCACCGTTTTCCCTATAAAATGCTATCCTGTGTACAAAAGTAAACAGAGCAGATCTCTGTGTAGGGAGTTGCTTCGGAGGCTCATTGGTTCCCATGTCCCCGGGTTAAAATTTTCACTAATGAAAGAACTAATCCGGATGGGATGAGTTTCCTTAGCACAACCAATTCGTCGTCGTGCTAACAACTTGAGTGATCGCTTGAACAAACTAGTTGTTCAAGCAACACAACTCTTCTAGTTGGTTAGCTGCGGAAGAGACGACGGACGGATCGCCGGTTTTTGTGTTTGTCTTCGGGATCCATGATTATACAAAATATATACAAATGCACACTTGTATAATCAACACATAAAATAACATGCTAAGATCAGAAAATAAAGTTGTAAAACTTTTATATCTCACGATTTTCTACCGTATGTCCTATCCTCCTCGTGGACGTCGTGTGGGCGAAGATCCTCCACGAGCAGAAGCCTCCTAGATCGCGTTCTTCCTTTCCTTGTTCGCTGCGAACAAAGAGAAGAACCAAACAAAACTCCTTCTCCTTTCTAGAACTGGCCACCAAGCCAAGGAGCTCGATGTAACCACCGGCCAAGGAGTGAATGGTTGAGCGCCGGCCAACCTTGTGACAATGTTGCCGCCAGCCACCTAGAAGTTGGAGAAGTGCCGGCCACCAAGAAGTTGGAGAACCGCCGGCCACCAAGGAGCAAAGGAGGAGGAAGAGGGCCGGCCAAAGCAAGGAAGACGATGGAGTGAGCGCCGGCCACCAAGGAGAAAAGAAGGAAACCCTAATCTCCTTTCTTGTTGCCGCCCAAACCACTTCCAAAACCCTAGCCGCCTAAAACACTTGAGAGGCAAAACCCTTATCCAAGAGAACCTGTTGGTGCAATCGGCCCAGGTTAGGTTGACTCGAGTTTGACTCGAGCAGTACCTTAATGATATTTTGATGATAGACAAAACTCATGACATGGGATTGTCATGGGAAAGTCCAACATGGGGTTGGCATGGAAAATCCAAGCATGGAGCTTGGTGTGGAAGTCCAAGGGGGAAGCCTTGGCATGGGAAAGTCCAAAGCATTGTGAAGCCGTGCGCTTGGTGCTTGGCATGGGAAATCCAAAGCATTGTGAAGCCGTGCGCTTGGTGCTTGGTGAGAAATGTATTGCGAAGCCATGCGCTTGGTGCATTTGGGAAGTCTTGAGGACTTGGTAAGTTCACTAGGCTCGGGGTCCTTGAGTCGGTGAAGGATGGCATTGCGAAGCTGTGCGCTTGGTGCATCCGAGGGACCGTCGGACGGGGAGCGAATGGAGTGAGCCCAAAGGGAAGCATATTTCTAGGGCATGAGACACGAAGGATGGCGTTGCGAAGCCGTGCGCTTGGCGCATCCGAGGGACGTAGGCCGAGGGAAGAGAGCTTCGGTGGGGAACTCCATGAGAGATAAGATGGACTTGGCCAAGTGGCTAAGACTGAGTGTCGGAGGCTCAAACATCGTTATGTTTGAGGTTTTAGCCGACATCAGTCTACTGGCATAGGTGCCAGTTGACTGCTCTAGATCATATGGGTTCGACTTGAATCAAGTCTGGTGATCGATCATAGGAGGCGGTCATTGTTAGAACATCGATCATTGCCCGGGGGCGGAAGTCGATGATGACACTGTGCAGACGCGAGAATGGAGTCGAGCTCGGCCTTTCGGTGATGGATGATCAGTCGACTGATGGGTGCCATCAGTCGACTGATGTGTGATCCGTTGGAACTTAACCAACGTGGATCTGGTCGTTGTGAGACAACGGCTACGGGATCAGTCGACTGATGGTCACGATCAGTCGACTGATGGGCGCGAAAACAGCTTGATGCAGGTTATAAATGGAGCACGAGTTGGAGGATTTCGCCAAGTCTTTTGTGAAGCTATTGAAGGGGAATTGCTACTGCATTCCAGACCTTTAAGAGCCATCTAAAGCAAGCAACAAGCAAAGGGTTCAAAGCAAGCATTGTAAAGTGTTCTTTACGTGTATTTCGTATTTGTCTTTATATTGCTTGTATTTCATTACTTAGTGTAATTGCTTGTGAGAGGTTTCTCCACCTCCGACGTGTAGTCGAAAAGGAGTGTTATAGTTAGTGTCGTGCGCATAACTAGAGCCCGAGGAGCTCGCCCGTGGAGTAGGAACCATTCGGTTCCGAACCACGTATATCTTTGTGTATTGCATGTGCTTGTGTGTATTTGTGTTTCTTGTTAGTATTGTTATTGTTATTCCGCTGCGCTAACAAGAATTGTAGACGAACACGCAATGAAAACGAATGAATTACGACATCCAATGAACGAGGGCTATTCACCCCCCTCTAGCCGGCCAATCGATTCCCCAACAAGTGGTATCAGAGCCGAGGTCGCTCTTCAAGGACTAACCGCTGCGAGAGCACTACAAATGGCCGGCTTCATCCATCCACCGAAATTCGATGAAGATTTTTCTTGGTGGAGGAAACGGATGGAGGTATATCTCGAAACTGATTTTGATTTTATGATTATCATAGAAAACGGTTTTGAGATGCCTAGGGACAAACACAACAAGCCCATTGAGAAGTCAAAATGGACCCAAGACCAAATTAAAGACTTCAAGACAAATCTCAAGGTAATCAAGTTGATTAGTGATTTGTTACCTAACACTATTTGGTCTAGATTGGGTGATTATAGGGATGCAAGGGAATTATGGAATAAGGTAATGAAATTCCAAGAAAATTCCCAATCGGCACAAGTAGAGGAGAATGCCGAAGAAGAATCACCATCCACTTTTGAAGATGTGGATGACTTGGTGGAGACCTCCACCTCTAGCATTGAGGGGGAGGAAAGGGTTTCTACTCCGGAGAAAGATCAAGATGAAGCTTCTATCTCCGGAAGAAGTGAAGAGGCCTCCACCAGCTCCCTAGGTAACTCAAGTATTGCAATTTTAAATAAAAATCACATAATATGCTTTGAGTGTAGGGAGAAAGGGCATTATAAGAGAAAATTCCCTAAATTGGCTAAGAAGAAGGCATCGACACCAAAAGTCAACCCAAAGTCAAACGATGCCGGTGTTCCCAAAATCAAGAGCAAAGAGCACATTGTGTGCTTCAAATGCAATCAAAAGGGACACTACCGAAGCCAATGCCCTAGGGGGAGGAAGAAAGGGCAAGAAGGTGCAACTCATGTAGGGGGAGCTCCTAAAGCTAACCCTAAGGTAAATTTATTAAATGCACCTTTAATTCCTAAAGTCAAAAAGCATGCTAAAAATTATTTTAGCTCTCTTGCTATTGTTAATGAAAAGCATGCTAGGAGAAACAATAAGGTTTATTGCTTAGGTGCCAAGCATGTTCATATGACTAAAGACAAACCTAGGACTCATAATTCTAGAAATATCTTGCCTAGGGAGTCAATTAGGAGAGTAGAAGAAAATTTGGGTATTAATCCCAAAAAGTCTAGGCACATGCCTAAGAAGAAGAGGCCTTCCCAAAAACCTAATGAAAATTCACAAATGGGAAAATTAGAGCTAGAGAACCAAGTCTTGAGGTCAAGACTTGAGAGAATGGAGAAAGCTCTTAGAATCATAGAAAATTCAATTCTAGGGTCAAATGCCCAAAAGTCAAGACCTAAGGTTCAAGAACGGTCTAAGGGCAAGGAAGGTTTGGGTCACAAACCTAAGCCCAAGAAGACTTATCATAATGTTCCATTTAATTATGGAACTATTTCAAGGTCTAGGAAAACCAAGGCTAATAGGGAAGTCATCCCTAAGACTAGTCATGGTGTGTGCTTAGTGGCTAAGGACTTAAGGAAAACCAAGAAGGCCACTAAGAAGGTCAATGGAGGAGTCACCTCTAGAGTTGACCCAAGTAAGACCCAAAAGACTATGGTTTTAAAACCAAAAAGGGTCATTAGAAAGGTATCTAGGGAAGTTATCCCTAGGGAATACCTTGTTAACCCAAGGAGCTCAAATATGTATTGGGTTCCTAAAAGCGTGATCGATTCACGCTAAATGGGTTAGGGTGTGTCAACCCTAAGTGGATGGGTAGTTAACCTAACCATAGTAGAGTTGACACATTAGGATGTGCCAATATGCTTGAGAAGTTTAAAATAATTTAAATTGGCACAATTAGGTCATAGAGGTATTGGTGTGCCATTTTGGGTTTTTGGCACACTAGGAAAATGAATGGCATTAAGGCAAAATGAACTTAATCCCTAGAAATGGCAAATTGATTTTAACACTTAGGTATTCTATACCTTAGTATACTTTACTTGCCATGATTTGTTTGCCTTGCCATGTCATGACATCATTCTCATTTTTAAATTATAAAAATGTCATGATCATGTTTAGATTTATGTTTAGATGTCATGTATGCTTAGTTCTCATTCACATGTTGATGTGTTATTTTCCGCAAGTGCACGATTGTCGTCAAGTAATAAAAATATCGATCCCACAGGGATTGGGTCAATTACCGAGTGGTCGTGATACCAAGTTATCTAGTCAATCGAATTGTGGTTTAAGCAAAGAACCTGAGAAGTCAAGAACGACGAATGAGAAGAACGAGCTGAAAGTCAAGAGTTGAGGAGAATCTCAGGATATGGGTTTCACCACGTCGACGATTTATAAGGTGATTTAATTCTTTCCTACCCTTATTAGAGTTGTTTTAATGGAACCTATCCTAAGGTAAATCAACGGCCCCTTTCGAGGTCTACGTTAACTGTACCTATCAAACTCAATTTACCTATCACGGTGTTCGAGCATAGGGGATCATAATCAGCTAAGAGGACCTGTCACGAGACCCCCGCAAACCTCCCTATGTCTTACCTCCGTTACTTGGTAAAAACTGGATTTGATAGATCCATTAAGTTCATGAGAGTTCCTCTAGAGTCAAATTTCCTCTTCACGGTAGGTTTGCACACGGGACCATAATCGCCTAAGGAGACACATCACGAGACCCCATAAGCCCTCATAGATACACTACCGCTACTAGTAGGAGTTATTCCCTAGTTGGTTCTGGCTTTCGGGAACTCGGGTTCACTGTTAGGTACTTCCCCTCTGCTCCTTAGATTTATCAATAAGAATCCAAAAGAACCAGATCAAAATAAACAATAGTTCAGGTAGTATAGATTATATCATCCGTCATAAATTGTCAAGGGCTACTCCCCCATCCTAAGATTACAGGATACTACTCCATAGTCTGACAAGAATTACTAGAGAAAGAAATTACGATACTGGGTGCCATATCCTTCTTCTGCCGACTCCTTCTCTTTATCTTCTTCTGTCGTCGATCTCTGACCACCCGCCGTCCTCCTTTAGGGTTAGAATCTCTTCTCTTTTATAGCTTTGGCCTCCTCTTCAATTAAGGCAATAGATTTCCTACAGATTTCCGACGAAGATCCTGATTGCTCGCATAAAAGGAATCCTGGAATCAGGCCAACACGCCCGTGCCACATGAGGGCACTGGCGTGTCGCGCATTTCCCACCGAGCGTGTTGCGCTTGAACCAGGGCATGTCGAAGCTAAACTGGGGCGTGTCGGCTGCTGGAACCCTGACACAGGCGTGTCGATCTTTGAACTAGGGCGTGTCGGAGCTGAACTGGGGCGTGTCGGCTGCTGGCTCTCATGACACGGGCATGTTGATCGGTGAGCCAGGGCGTGTCGGCTGCTGGCTCTCATGGCACGGGCATGTTGATTTCTAACACGCCTGTGTTGTTTTGATACGCCTGTTTCTTCGCCCTGTTAACACAAAAACACCCAAAAGCAGTCTCTTCATCCAAAATATGCTAAACTTTAACTGAATCATGATAAAATACATGCTTAGGATATGAAATGTGATAGAATGTATGTATATGGAGTAGTGAAAACATAGCATGATTTTCACACATCACATGCCATGACATCATGATATTGGCATATGTTTTTATCTAAATCATATTTATGCCATAATCATATCATGCATTAAATAAAATGAAATTAAGGACTATGGCACAATTTGAAAGGAATCAAATAATGTTGCCTAGAAATATGCATGAGAACATAAAGAACAAAATCCCCACATCTCATTAAGATATTTGACTTGTATGTGTTTTACACATCTAGATATTGGTGAGATTTTTAGGAAAAAGAAAATAAAGGTTTGAAAAACATTTTGAAAAACCTTGGTGAAGCCTGTAGGGGATCGATTGGCCGGCTAGAGGGGGGTGAATAGCCCTCGTTCGTTGGGTGTCGGTATTTGCTCGTCTACAAAACTAATTAGCGCAAGCGGAAGACTAATAAAGACAAGCAAATAGAAATTACAAGAAAGAAAACGCTAATAAAAAGATGTAACGTGGTTCACGGCTACGCCGCTAATCCACGATCCCGATTCGTCCGAGGTGAATCACTCCTTCAAAGCCAATCCAATATTGGTCTCTCCTTTGCACCAAGCTAGGTGGAGGTAACCTTTACAATCTCTCTTCTTACAATAGAATGGAAATAAAACTAGTAAGAAGAGTGGAAGAACACTTAGAGCACTTTGGGAGCAACTTGGAGTATGAGCATTAACCCCCCAAAGCCCCAACCCTTTCCTTTTTATAGAGGAAGAGGTGATGGCACCCATCAGTCGACTGGTGTTGTAGCCGTTGCCCAACAACGGCCGCTTTCCACGTTGGATTCCATCCAACGGTATTGGCATCAGTCGACTGATGGCACCCATCAGTCGACTGATGTCAACTAGTCGAGTCCTCAATGAGGTCCGACCGCCATCCTTGGTCGATCGAGCTATCACGATCGCCGGCATGATCGATCAACTTGATTCAACCACTTTAGACCAGTCGATCGAACCATCGACTCAGAGCAGTCGACTACCATGACATGACAGTCGACTGGTGTCGGGAAAACTCATCCGACACTTGGCCAAATGGCCAAGTTTCACCTAAGAGCTACCCTTCCCGGGTTACAATCGCTCACTCTCATCCCTCGGAGTCCCTCGCCTTCGAAGTTCTCTTTGTTCGCGGCCACGTCCCTAAGGCAAAGACATCGAGCGCTCTGCAATGCTCCTTCGCGTCTCTTGCCTCGAAGTCTACTTCCTCCGGCTTCACTCCAAGCTCCTCATCCGGCGGTCCCTCGGATGCTCCAAGTGCACGGCTTCCGCAAAGCTATCCTTCACCGACTCAAGGCACGAGTCATGAGATGTGAAACTCGCCATGGCTCCATGTGCGAATTACTAAGTCCTGCACGACTTCAACGCACATATCAAATCAACATATCAAACTAACTTAAACCCTTTCCCATACCATCAAAACCATATTACGGCAAGAGATTGCCCTAACAATCTCCCCCTTTTTGATGTGTGGCAATCCGTTTAAGTTAGGTAAAAACATTTGATATAAATTTTAAGGTAAAGAAAGCATGTAAACATAATCATGATATAGCAACATGCAACTCCCCCTTAATCCATGAAACTCTCTATGTAAATTTCTTCCTATCATAAATTTCTCCCCCTTTTATAATTAACTTAAACATAATATTTTCTCCCCCTTTGATACCATCAAAAAGATTATCACTAAGTTAAAAACACATGGCATCAAGTCTAATAGAAAGAAAATACCACAAGTTGATTTAAAATCGAAATTAAACCTTTACTGGTCTGATATTCAGGCCATCAGTGGACTGGTTCAGATACCAGTCGACTGGCACGTGAATTTGGGATTTTCTGATTTCTGGGTTGAATTTCAGAAATGCATTAAAAATTTCAAAAAATTCAAAAAATCATGAAATTTTGGGGAGCATATTTCTTTTAAGTATATCTATCAGTGAAAAATATGTTTTCATGAAAAATCATTATATTTCCACGTATTTGCCAAAAATCCAAAAGCTTTAAAAACTAATAGGTTTTTGATCGTAAGAGTATCCATTTTAACACCTAGTCTTGCATCCAATTGTTTCAAAACATGAATATATATATTTTAAAGTAAGAAATTATTTTGAAAACATATGAAATATCCAACCATGATCTTTGGGCAATATGTCTATGAATTAAACATAAGTCTTCCCCATGATTGGTCTATTATTGCTATTTTGATACTTTAAATGACCATCTAAACGCCATAGGCATTAGTGGACATTTGTATCATCCTAACATCTCACTCATGCTAAGTTTTCAATCAAGGTAGCCTATGGTGAGTGTGAGATGCATCCTAGGGGGTATTTGTGTATACTTAACCAATATATTCATGCAATTCTATCAAGGTTAAGTATCAACCTAACAACCTACATGATCATAATGACATATATGATTTAATTTCACATTATGATCATGAAATGCATGTTTTCATCAATTTATAACCATGCATTAGGTATTATGTGATGATAATAAACAAATTATCACCTAAAGCATGATTTAAACCTATTTCTCATGATAACGTGCCAAATTTCAAAAACATAAATCATGATTGCAAATATACATAGGAATTACATCAATCATCATGATTATTATCTATTTATGGGTACGTTATCATCACCCAACACTATCTAAAAAATGTTGTCCCGTCATCCTAAGTCAACCAAAATATGATATAGGCTAGGTCCATGTGGTTGACTACCCTAGGGTTATTCTAACCCTTAAGGATGGATTTTGGAACCCAAAATAAGTTCTTTCCTATTGGGTTCACTAAGTACTCCTTGGGGATCCATTTTCTATCAATTATTTTCTTTTTATCTTGTCCCCTAGCAATTAGGCATTTATAGGCCTTCTCATTTTTCTTTTCCTTATATCCTAGGCCTTTTTTTATTGAAGCTTGCCCTTTGGCTCCCAATAATCATATTTAATGTGTTGGAGCCAATTGTGAATTTCTCTAGGGCTTTGGTTAAATAATCTACCTTTTCCCTTAATGCCCTATTTTCCTCTATGCATGCATCATTAACATCCAAAGGCATATAGTCATGTGAGCATGCATCATCATGGCAAGAAGAAACATTATCATTTAAGCATGCTTTTTCTAGTTTTTGTTCTAAATCCTTAATTTGATTAAGAATGCTTTTATTTTTCTTTTTCATTCCAAATAAGTCCTTAGTTAAACTAGAAATTATGGAAACTATTTTCTTAGGAGAAGCATTCGTTACCATAGTTTCCATATCCTCTTCTTCTTCTTCGGATGAGGAAGATGTAGAAGCTCCCCCTTCATTTGAGCTCTCCCCACTTGAGCTTGATCCTTCATTTTCGGTGGAGGAGGAGCAATCCGAGTCATGGAGAGCCATAAGTGCTAGGTTGGAGTAGACATGCTCTTCTTCTTCGGATGAGGATGAAGAGGCAAGGACATCCCATGTCTTGGCTTTGAGCGCCATGGCCTTCCCTTTTCCTTTTGCCTTCTTCTCCTCTTCCTTCTTTTTACTTCCCTTCTTCTTCTTCTTTTCTTCTTTCTTCTTTCTTTCTTCCTTGCTCTTGTTTAGGAGGGGACAATTATCCCTTATATGTCCCTCTCCTTGGCA
The DNA here is from genome assembly GCA_025175895.1 of Wurfbainia villosa. NCBI lineage: Eukaryota > Viridiplantae > Streptophyta > Magnoliopsida > Zingiberales > Zingiberaceae > Wurfbainia > Wurfbainia villosa. The sequence goes on from CM045992.1 coordinate 6,536,836, forward strand.
ATTATAACATATGACCTTCCCCCTTGGTCTTCTATTCCTGTCATGAGATTTATCAAATCTAAAATTCTTAAATGCACGTCTTACCTTCCTTACCATGTAGGCTTCTTCCGTGCTATCCATGGAGGAGGTAGAGGCTTCATCAAATGAGGAGGAGGGAACTTCCATCTTCTTCTTTCCCTTGTTTGCCATCAAGGATACTCCTCTTGAGGGTTGAATTCTAGGCTCCTCTTGTATTCCTTCAAGCCTAGTTTCGTGAAGCTCCATGGTTGAAAAGAATTCCTCCAAGGTGCTCACTTCTAAGTTCTTGGAGATGTAAAATGAGTCCACCATGGAGCTCCATCTTGAGGACCGGGGAAAGGCATCTATGGCCTTCATTACCATATCCCGGTTGGAAAGCTTTTCACCTACACTTGTTAAAACGGTTAGAATTTCCTTAAATCTAGAGTGTAGGGATTTTACCTTCTCTCCCTTTTCAAGTTTGATATTGGACAATTGGGAGTGAAGAACGTCTCTCCTTGCTAGTTTTGCCTCGGATGTGCCTTCATGGATTTCTATTAGTTTCTCCCACATTTCCTTGGCGCTAGCACACTCTCCTATCCTATTGACTTCTTGTTGAGGGAGGACATTGTATAGGTGGTGCTTGGCCTTTGAATTTGCCAAGTATTCTTCTCTTTGCCTCTTGCTCCACCTAGATTTCTCCAATGGCTCCCCATTTTCGTTCCTAGGCAACTCGAAACCGTTTTCCATTATTAAAAGGATTTCAAAGTCGGTTTCGAAGAATACCTCCATTCTCTTTTTCCACCAAGAGAATTCGCTGTCAAACTTCGGTGGGTGGATGTTTGAGCCGGTCATTTTGAAAATTGCTTGTTGTGGCGGTTAGTCCTCGACAAGCTTTAACCTTGCTGTGATACCACTTGTAGGGGATCGATTGGCCGGCTAGAGGGGGGTGAATAGCCCTCGTTCGTTGGGTGTCGGTATTTGCTCATCTACAAAGCTAATTAGCGCAAGCGGAAGACTAATAAAGACAAGCAAATAGAAATTACAAGAAAGCAAACACTAATAAGAAGATGTAACGTGGTTCACGGCTACGCCGCTAATCCACGATCCCGATTCGTCCGAGGTGAATCACTCCTTCAAAGCCAATCCAATATTGGTCTCTCCTTTGCACCAAGCTAGGTGGAGGTAACCTTTACAATCTCTCTTCTTACAATAGAATGGAAATAAAACTAGTAAGAAGAGTGGAAGAACACTTAGAGCACTTTGGGAGCAACTTGGAGTATGAGCATTAACCCCCAAAAGCCCCAACCCTTTCCTTTTTATAGAGGAAGAGGGTTTCTTCTCGTTGACACAGGAGCAGTCGACTGATGGCACCCATCAGTCGACTGGTGCTGTAGCCGTTGCCCAACAACGGCCGCTTTCCACGTTGGATTCCATCCAACGGTATTGGCATCAGTCGACTGATGGCACCCATCAGTCGACTGATGTCAACCAGTCGAGTCCTCAACGAGGTCGACTCCATTCTGTGCCGCATGACATCGGGCCGCCCCTTAGCGGTCGGCCGATCAACTATCGATCGCCGCCCATGCCGGCGATCGATCAACTTGATTCACCACTTTAGACCATCGATCGAACCATCGAAGCGATCTGACCGCCATGACATGACTCATCTGACACTTGGCCAAATGGCCAAGTTTCACCTAAGAGCTACCCTTCCCGGGTTACAATCGCTCACTCTCATCCCTCGGAGTCCCTCGCCTTCGAAGTTCTCTTTGTTCGCGGCCACGTCCCTCGGCAGCATCAGGCGCACGGCTCTGCAATGCTCCTTCGCGTCTCTTGCCTCGAAGTCTACTTCCTCCGGCTTCACTCCAAGCTCCTCGTCCGACGGTCCCTCGGATGCTCCAAGCGCACGGCTTCCGCAAAGCTATCCTTCACCGACTCAAGGCACGAGTCATGAGATGTGAAACTCGCCATGGCTCCATGTGCGAATTACTAAGTCCTGCACGACTTCAATGCACATATCAAATCAACATATCAAACTAACTTAAACCCTTTTCCATACCATCAAAACCATATTACGGCAAGAGATTGCCCTAACAAAGCCTATCTTTTAATAGCTATCACCATTGAATGGGATGATACAAAGATGGCTCTTTATTGAAGCTTTTCTAAAAATTTTAACTTTGTATCAATCTCCTAATTTAATGGGTAAAATAATTTTCCAACATTTTTCACCTATAGTGTTTAGGATAAGTAATATGCATATGAAATTTCACGATTTTTAAACTTATGTATATTTACTTATGGATTTCGAAAATCCATTTTCAAATCAAAATCTGAGAATGCGATTATCATCTTACTGTAATGGTAGTCAATCGATGGTAAGTCCAATCATCGTATTTGACGGAGTCGACCCAGTGATTTCAACTTGATAGTTAGGCCCATGTTTAGCCATGTTTTGGTCCCCTAACCACTCCTAACCCTAGGATATGCTTGGGAGAGCATTAGAGAGGGTGGAAATCCATTGGATATGGATTAGGAGTTGGGTTGAGGGTGAGTATCAATTTTAAGGTGGAAGAGAGTTCATTGTTGAACTTTGCCTTAATTTTGATTTGGTTAATGTTCCTATTGGCTTAGGGACTCTCCAAGGACATTGTTGGTGCAATGGTCAAGGGGGAGCAAGCCTCTAGGGGGAGGTATCCCTCATGGGAAGATGGATATGTATTTCCTCATGGGAGGAAAATTGGGTTGCCTCTCTTTAAGTGATATGGGATCACTAGAAAGATGGTAGGCATGTGTTCCTCCAAGGGAGAGATTGTAAGATCTCATTGGGATATGAGACATTCATACCCTTGGGGAGGACCTTTTTGATGTAATGTCAAAAAAGGGGAGAAGTTACCAAGTTACCAATTAGGGTTCGTTGGAATTCTCATTGGGATATGAGAATTTCCAATATGGGAGAATTGGTAGACTTGAGATGGTAGTTTTGTCAATCATCAAAAAGGGGGAGATTGTTGGTGCAATCGGCCCAGGTTAGTTGACTCGAGTTTGACTCGAGCAGTACCTTAATGATATTTTGATGATAGACAAAACTCATGACATGGGATTGTCATGGGAAAGTCCAACATGGGGTTGGCATGGAAAATCCAAGCATGGAGCTTGGTGTGGAAGTCCAAGGGGGAACCCTTGGCATGTGAAAGTCCAAAGCAATGCGAAGTCGTGCGCTTGGTGCTTGGCATGGGAAAGTCCAAAGCATTGCGAAGCCGTGCGCTTGGTTCTTGGCATGGGAAATCCAAAGCATTACGAAGCCGTGCGCTTGGTGCATTTGGGAAGTCTTGAGGACTTGGTAAGTTCACTAGGCTCGTGGTCCTTGAGTCGGTGAAGGATGGCATTGCGAAGCCGTGCGCTTGGTGCATCCGAGGGACCGCCAGACGGGGAGCGAATGGAGTGAGCCCAAAGGGAAGCATACTTCTAGGGCATGAGACGCGAAGGATGGCGTTGCGAAGCCGTGCGCTTGGCGCATCCGAGGGACGTAGGCCGAGGGAAGAGAGCTTTGGTGGGGAACTTCATGAGAGATAAGGAGGACTTGGCCAAGTGGCTAAGACTGAGTGTCGGAGGCTCAAACATCGTTATGTTTGAGGTTTTAGCCGACATCACCGATCGCATAGGTGCCGATCGCTCTAGGTCGATGGGTTCACCAAAGGTTCGATCAATCAAGTTCGGTTGATAAGTCGATCGCCGAGGGAGGGCAATGATCGTTAGCATCACGACCGCCAAGGGACGATCGATCGATGACACCGCACGGCACGAATGGAGTCGAGCTCGCCAAAGACTCGATCGATGGATGATCACGATCGATGGGTGCCATCACGATCGATGTGTGATCCGTTGGAACTTAACCAACGTGGATCCGCCGCTGTGAGACAAACGACGGGATCCGGGCCGATCGATGGTCACGATGACCGATGGGCGCAAAATAGCTTGATGCAGTTATAAATGGAGCTCGAGTTGGAGGATTTCGCCAAGTCTTTTGTGAAGCTATTGAGGAATCGCTGCATTCCAGACCTTCAAGAGCCATCTAAAGCAAGCAACAAGCAAAGGGTTCAAAGCAAGCGTTGTAAAGTGTTCTTTACGTGTATTTCGTATTTGTCTTTGTATTGCTTATATTTCATTACTTAGTGTAATTGCTTGTGAGAGGTTTCTCCACCTCCGACGTGTAGTCGAAAAGGAGTGTTATAGTTAGTGTCGTGCGCATAACTAGAGCTCGAGGAGCTCGCCCGTGGAGTAGGAACCATTCGATTCCGAACCACGTATATCTTTGTGTATTGCATGTGCTTGTGTGTATTTGTGTTTCTTGTTAGTATTGTTATTGTTATTCCGCTGCGCTAACAAGAATTGTAGACGAGCACGCAACGCAAACGAACGAATTACGACATACAACGAACGAGGGCTATTCACCCCCCTCTAGCCGGCCAATCGATTCCCCAACAGAACCATCCTTGCCGCCCAAGCCTTAGCCCTCTATTTATAGAATTGGGCTTAAGCCTCCTTTAATCTCCACCGTCGGATCTAGGGATTTAATCTCCACCGTCAGATCTAGGGTTTTATCCCAACCATCGGATCTAGGGTTTCATCCCAACCGTCGGATCTAGGGTTTCATCCCAACCGTCGGATCTAGGGTTTCATCCCAACCGTCGGATCTATGGATTTAATCCCAACCGTCGGATCTAGGGTTTCATCCCAACCGTTGGACATAGAGTTTTGTTTTACATCCTTGGATCTAGGCTTCTTGAGGATTATATTAGGCTACGATAGGGACCATGAGGAGGAGTTGGATCTTGGCCACCCGATGGATCGAAACCACACAAACTTGATCCATCAATGATGTTCCATTCCACTAGAGGATCATCATTGAATTACCTCACCAACCCCCATAAATCAATATGGGCTCCATATATTATTTCAACATCCATCTCCCCGTGTTTAAGATATCGAATGTCCGTCAATTAATTGATTTACTGACCATCAATTAATTAACATCTAACTCCTCGAGTAGTACCACTCAACCTTATCATCATGTTGACTAAGTCAACCAGCTGGGTTTACATGATGAACCTTATGAGCTCCTCAAGGGGACATCATCAACCTAATATATAGGACACAGTTTCCTCCTATAATCAACGGCACACCATGTAAATAATATTATTTCCCAACTTACCGGGCATATTGATTTAATCCATCTAAATCTCACCCTATGGTAAATCAAAGAAATAAATACTAAGTACATGTGCCCATTATTATATCGGGATTAAGAGCATGTACAACATAATATCCGAGGTCCGATTCAATTATGTAGTCAGCAATAAATTGAATCACCTCTATGTCGGTCCTGCTCAATACACCTAAGTGTACTAGTGTAACTCTATGTTCAAGACAAAACAATACCAAGCTACACTACAACCATGCCAATGGTTTGTCCAAAACCATCTTGGTTGTGAGCCTCTACTTATATTCTACAAGATACTAATAACATGATCTTCTGTGCCACACCAAGCACCATGTTATCTACAATGTAAAATATTAGACAATATGCACACATATAATAAATATATAAAGTGCAAACAATGATCATGTGATTCTTATTTAAAAATAAAAATGTTCATACAAAAAGAGCTAGGCTTTCAGTATACATTCCAACAATCTCCCACTTATACTAAAAGACTATGCTATCATCACACTGCCATACATCTGATCCCCATGTCCTCCACATGCCTATCAAACGCTTTCGCTGGAAGGGCCTTAGTGAATGGATCCGCCAGGTTATCCTCTGATGCAATCTTGGCGACAACTACTTCCCCTCGCTTTACGATCTCTCGTATCAGGTGGTACTTGCACTCTATGTGTTTACTCGCCTTATGGGCTCGTGGTTCCTTCGAGTTTGCAACTGCACCACTGTTATCACAATAAATTGTGATAGTTCTGAGCAAACCAGGAATCACATCCAAGTCCATCAAGAAGTTCCTGAGCCATACAGCTTCCTTGGCTGCCTCAGAGGCTGCCACATACTCAGCTTCCATGGTAGAGCCCGCCACGCATTTCTGCTTGACACTCCTCCATACTATGGCTCCACCTCCAAAAGTAAACACAAACCCCGAGGTAGACTTACTCTTGTCCCTATCTGATTGGAAATCAGAATCTGTGTAACCCATAGGGACTAATTGATCTGCCCGGTAAACCAGCATATAATCCCTAGTCCTTCTTAGGTACTTCAATATATGCTTTACCGCAGTCCAATATCCCTGTCCAGGATTACTCTGATATCTGCTAATCATGCCCACGGCAAAGCAGATATCTGGTCTCGTACATAGCATAGCATACATGAGGCTTCCTACTGTCGAAGCATAAGGAACCACCTTCATCTCCTCTATCTCCTTTGATGTTTTGGGACACATCTCTTTAGATAAAGGTACTCCATGCCTAAAAGGTAGAAAACCTTTCTTGGAGTTCTGCATGCTAAAACGATCAAGGATAGTGTCAATGTATGAAGCTTGAGATAAGCACAACATCCTTTTCTTGCGATCCCTTATAACTTTGATCCCAAGGATGTGTCCCACTTCTCCCAAGTCCTTCATGTCAAACTGTTTGGACAACCATACCCTTACGTCTGATAACACTCTGATATTGTTGCCAACTAACAAAATGTCATCTACGTATAGTACAAGAAACACCACTATGTTTCCTTCACATCTCTTGTTTACACAAGGCTCATCCGGACTTTGAATAAATCCATATGACTGGATTACCTTATCAAAGCGGATGTTCCAAGATCTAGAAGCTTGCTTCAATCCATAAATGGATCGACTAATCTTGCATACAAGATGCTCTTTGCCTTTAGTAATGAATCCCTCTGGTTGCCGCATATAGATGTTCTCCTCAAGACTTCCGTTAAGGAAAGCTGTCTTGACATCCATCTGCCAAATCTCATAATCCATATGAGCAGCTATAGATAAGAGAATCCGGATAGACTTAAGCATGGCTACAGGCGAAAAGGTCTCCTCATAATCGATACCCTCTTTCTGAGTATACCCTTTCGCAACAAGCCTAGCTTTAAAGGTCTCAACCTTCCCGTCTACTCCTCTCTTTCTCTTGTAGATCCACTTGCATCCAATGGTTTTTACACCATCGGGTGGTTCTACTAGCTCCCAGACTTGATTAGAATCCATAGATTCTATCTCTGAATTTATCGCTCTTTGCCAAGATACCGCATCTCTATCTTGGAGTGCCTCATCATATGTCCAGGGATCAGGTTCATGTTCACCAGGGACTAAGTCCGAAGACTCTCCCAAAAACATGAATCTCTCGGGTTGTCTAACAACCCTCCCACTACGACGAGGTGCCTCCTGTGTATGCTCTGTGACACGCGGTGCAGTGACTTGTGGCATCTCCTCTTGTACCGGTGATACTGAAGTCGGGACTTCCCCTGTCAACTCCTCAAGAACAATCCTACTCTTGGGCTTGTGGTTCATTACATAATCCTCCTCTAGAAATCTGGCGTTCATGCTAACGATCACCCTCTGATCTCTAGGATTATAAAACAAACCACCTTTCGCTCCCTTAGGGTAGCCAACAAACATGCACACCTCTGTACGAGGTTCCAACTTACCAGCATCAGCCTTCAGCACATGTGCTGGACTCCCTCATATCCGAATATGTCTCAGACTAGGCTTTCGCCCAGTCCACAATTCTACAGGGGTAGAAGGTACTGATTTGGATGGAACCAAATTCAGAGTATACATTGCCGTATCAAGTGCATACCCCAAGAATGAAACTGGTAACTTTGAATAACTCATCATCGATCTAACCATCTCCATAAGAGTCCTATTCCTTCGCTCCGCTACACCATTCTGCTGGGGTGTGCCAGGTACAGACAATTGGGATTGAATCCCAGCCTCTGATAAGTAATTCCTAAACTCTCCCAAGAGGTACTCACCACCACGATCAGATCGTAGGGTCTTGATACTCTTACCTTGACGGTTCTCCACATCAGCCTTGAATTCTTTGAACCTGTCAAAGCATTCAGACTTGCGGCACATCAAGTAAATGTATCCATATCTTGAATAATCGTCTATAAAAGAGACGAAATATTCAAAACCACCTCTTGCCTGGATAGACATAGGACCGCACAAATCAGAATGAACCAATTCTAACACATCTTTGGCTCTATACCCCTTGGCCTTGAAAAGCCTCTTGGTCATTTTACCTTCCAAGCAAGATTCGCAGGTTGGGAGATCCTCCACCACTAATGAACCCAAAGGTCCATCAGCTATCAACCTTTGAATTCTGCTTAGGTTAATATGACCAAGCCTTAGATGCCAAAGATATGTCTGGTTCATTTGCGAAGGTTCTTTTCTCTTATTAGACTTAGAAGATGAGTTATTGACTTCTATATGCATCGTGGGAGTTTTCGGTTCAAGAGTATATAAATTGCCAACCAATGTACCAGAACAGATAATCTCCCTATTCCTTTTTATAACCACTTTGTCATTAAAAGAAACAGAATATCCATCCATAAACAATTTAGAAACTGAAATTAAATTCTTTCTAAAAGTAGGTACATAAATACAATTTCTCAAAACCAAAACTTTATTCCTATCAAAAGATAAATAAACATCTCCCACTGCAATAGCCGCCACCTTTGAAGCATTGCCCATGAAGACGGTAATCTCTCCCTCAGCTAGTTGTCGGGTTTTCTGGAACCCCTGCAAAGTATTGCAGACATGATCAGTGACTCCTGTATCTACACACCAGGCACTGGTAGATAACACCGCTAAACATGTTTCAACAACTAAACAAGAAGATATACCTTTGTTCTTTCGGCGAGGACAGTCCGCCTTCCAATGTCCAGTCTGCTTGCAAGTGAAGCACTTGCCTTTCGGCTTCTTCACTCCTGCCTGAGGTCCCACTGCCACTTTCTTCGCTCCACCTTGCTTCTTCTTCTTCTTACCTTTCGGTTTAGAGGAAGAAACCTTCTGAGCGACCATGGCTTGAGCACTTTGACGAAAAAGCCCCTCTGCCGCCTGGAGTTCTGTCAGAAGCTCCGCCAACGAATACAACCTCTTGTTCATGTTGTAGTTGAGGCGGAACTGCTCAAAACTCCTAGGCAGAGACTGGAGAATGATATCGACCTGGGTTTCCCCATCGATCTCAGCTCCGAGGACTTCCATCTCATTAAGATGAGCCATCATCTTGAGAACATGATCCCTAACAGGTGTTCCCTCGATCATGGTGGTCGTCATCAAGTTTCTCATCGCCTCCTGTCTAGCCGCCCTACTCTGATGTCCGAAAAGTTCCTTGAGATTGAACATCATGTCATAAGCTGTGGCCATGGCCTGATGCTGATGTTGCAGCACATTTGACATAGATGCCAAAATGTAACACCGCGCCATCTCATCTGCCTTGATTCATTTCTTATAACTTTCTTTCTCCTTTTCATCAGAGTCATCGGTGGGCTTAGGAGGACAGACCTCGAAGAGTACAAATTTGTACTCCTCCGCAGTTAAGACAATATCCAGATTTCTTTTCTAATCAATGTAGTTTGTTCCAGTAAGTTTATTTTCTTTTAATATGACAACAAGTGGGTTGAAAGCCATTTGAAAAACCTAAGAATCACAATGATCAAAACATTAGATTTCAAATATTATTGATTCCTCAAAACAATAAAATTCCGAAATCAACCAACACCTCAAATCACCGAGAATATCGCATGCCACGCTATGTGGACGTATACGAATTCTACATTTGTAAGAGGAGGTTTTACCCATTAATTTTATTATCTTGTCAACCTTACTTTTTGACAAAAAAAATTAATAGTTAGTTCCTCTTTGGCTCTACAAATAAAAGCAGTGACTCCGATGGGGAGGATACTCTTATTTGCATCTAAGTGTGCACCATTACACGATACTAAGGGAATTATTTTGGATCATGTGCCTTACCGCTGTGGAAGTACACATGCTCCTAGATAATTTCCTATAACCATTATTTGACGTAGTGATTCGCAAACAAACCCGTCCGCAGGGAGGAAGGCACTCAGAGCCGACACACAAGTTTGTTGCATCACACGTCAAATTGTAATGGAGGCTGCGGGAATTAATTAAAATATCCCTCTCCCACTTAGTAAATTGAAAATGAGGAATTTTAAAGCATACACAACACACATATAAAACAAATAAGCAATAAATATGGAAAAAACAGAATTTTTCCAACTATTATGGCATTGTTCTCCAATACGCATCCCGTCGTGTCGCCACCTCGTCCGCTCCATCTTTTCCCGTGTGCAAGTCACCAAAGAGATCCGAGACAAGATAAACTATTTTAATTTACATCCATCGATCCTATACTCTACGAAGGAGTGTACAAATAATCTAGATCGAAGTAAACTAAAATGAGTGGCTAAAAAATGCCGTATTTAATTACAAAAATTAAATACTAATCTAGCCTCGTCAACCCCGAGGATTCAAATAATATACATACAATCACACACAAAACAATCACATACACACAAATAGCCATAATAGTCGGATCTTATGCCTGCAACCAAAAAGTTAGACTACGCACATCCTACTATTATTCGGCATACTCCATATATGATATGTGGATGAAAGTAACCGAATCCAAAACACACAAAACCGGAAATCGTGGCTCTGATACCAATTGAAGGGAGTTGCTTCGGAGGCTCATTGGCTCCCATGTCCCCGGATTAAAATTTTCACTAATGAAAGAACTAATCCAGATGGGATGAGTTTCCTTAGCACAACCAATTCGTCGTCGTGCTAACAACTTGAGTGATTGCTTGAACAAACTAGTTGTTCAAGCAACACAACTCTTCTAGTTGGTTAGCCGCGGAAGAGACGACGGACGGATCGCCGGTTTTTGTGTTTGTCTTCGGGGTCCATGATTATACAAAATATATACAAATGCACACTTGTATAATCAACACATAAAATAACATGCTAAGATCAAAAAATAAAGTTGTAAAACTTTTATACCTCACGATCTTCTACCGTATGTCCTATCCTCCTCGTGGACGTTGTGTGGGTGAAGATCCTCCACGAGTAGAAGCCTCCTAGAACGCGTTCTTCCATTCCTTGTTCGCTGTGAACAAAGAGAAGAACCAAACAAAACTCCTTCTCCTTTCTAGAACCGGCCACCAAGCCAAGGAGCTCGATGCAACCGCCGGCCAAGGAGTGAATGGTTGAGCGCCGGCCAACCTTGTGACAATGTTGCCGCCGGCCACCTAGAAGTTGGAGAAGCGCCGGCCACCAAGAAGTTGGAGAACCGCCGGCCACCAAGGAGCAAAGGAGGAGGAAGAAGGCCGGCCAAAGCAAGGAAGAGGATGGAGTGAGCGCCGGCCACCAAGGAGAAAAGAAGGAAACCCTAATCTCCTTTCTTGTTGCCGCCCAAACCACTTCCAAAACCCTAGCCGCCTAAAACACTTGAGAGGCAAAACCCTAATCCAAGAGAACCATCCTTGCCGCCCAAGCCTTAGCCCTCTATTTATAGAATTGGACTTAAGCCTCCTTTAATCTCCACCGTCGGATCTAGGGTTTCATTCCGACCGTCAGATCTAGGGTTTCATCCCAATCGTCGGATCTAGCGTTTCATCCCAACCGTCGGATCTAGGGTTTCATCCCAACCGTCGGATCTAGGGATTTAATCCCAACCGTCGGATCTAGGGTTTCATCCCAACCGTTGGACATAGAGTTTTGTTTTACATCCTTGGATCTAGGCTTCTTGACGATTATACGATAGGGACCATGAGGAGGAGTTGGATCATGACCACCCGATGGATCGGAACCACACAAACTTGATCCATCAATGATGTTCCATTCCCCTAGAGGATCATCATTGAATTACCTCACCAACCCCCATAAATCAATATGGGCTCCATATATTATTTGTACATCCATCTCCCCGTGTTTAAGATATCGAATGTCCGTCAATTAATTGATTTACTGACCATCAATTAATTAACATCTAACTCCTCGAGTAGTACCACTCAACCTTATCATCATGTTGACTAAGTCAATCACCTGGGTTTACATGATGAACCTTATGAGCTCCTCAAGGGGACATCATCAACCTAATATATAGGACACGGTTTCCTCCTATAATCAACGGAACACCATGTAAATAATATTATTTCCCAACTTACCGGGCATATTGATTTAATCCATCTAAATCTCACCCTATGGAAAATCAAAGAAATAAATACTAAGTACATGTGCCCGTTATTATATCGGGATTAAGAGCATGTACAACATAATATCCGAGGTCCGATTCAATTATGTAGTCAGCAATAAATTGAATCACCTCTATGTCGGTCCTGCTCAATACACCTAAGTGTACTAGTGTAACTCTATGTTCAAGACAAAACAATACCAAGCTACACTACAACCATGCCAATGGTTTGTCAAAAACCATCTTGGTTGTGAGCCTCTACTTATATTCTACAAGATACTGATAACATGATCTTCTGTGCCACACCAAGCACCATGTTATCTACAATGTAAAATATTAGACAATATGCACACATATAATAAATATATAAAGTGCAAACAATGATCATGTGATTCTTATTTCAAAATAAAAATGTTCATACAAAAAGAGCTAGGCTTTCAATATACATTCCAACACTCCGAACAAGAAAACAGAAAATGCATGCAAAATAAAGTAAAATATGCATGAAACAAACATAAAATGAAATGAGATGTGAGTGAAAACTACTCCTAAAACCCTATATGTTTTGCTCACATTAGCTAGGAACTACACCAAGCTCAGAAACAAACTTCCTAATCCAAACAACCTCCTTTGTCGCATCTGAAGCAGCAATATACTTGGCCTCTGTAATAGAATCCACGACTGTGTCTTGCTTTGAACTCTTCCAGCTCATAGCACCACCATTTAAACAAAAGACATATCCTGGCTATGATCTGTAATCGTCCTTGTCCGTTTGAAAGCTAGCATCGCTGTAACCCTTTACAGCGAGCTCCTCATTGCCTCCAAATATCAATAAATATTCTTTAGTTCTTCTCAAATACTTAAGAATATTCATGACGGCTGTCCAGTGACTGTCACCTGAATCCGACTGGTACCTACTCGTCATGCTTAAAGCATACGAGACATCAGGACGAGTGCATAGCATGACGTACATAATAGACCCTATAGCAGATGGATAAGGGATATGATCCATATGTTCCATTTCTTCCTTAGAAGAAGGGCATTGAGCCTTCGAAAGGCTCACACCATGTGACATTGGCAGAAATCCCTTCTTGGAATTTTGCATGGCAAAACGTTTAAGCACCTTGTCAATGTATGCACTCTGACTTAAGCCAAGCAATCTCTTAGATCTATCTCTATAGATCTTAATGCCTAAAATGTAGGCTGCTTCACCTAAGTCCTTCATTTAGAAATAATTCCCAAGCCAAGTCTTCATATATTATAGCGTAGGGATGTCGTTGCCAATGATAAGTATGTCATCAACATATAAGATAAGAAAGATAACTATGCTCCCACTAACCCTCTTGTAGACACAGGGTTCATCTTCATTCTTGATGAAACCAAACTGTTTGATCGCATCATCGAATCGAAGATTCCAGCTTCTAGATGCTTGATTTAAACCATAAATGGACCTTTGTAGCTTGCATACCTTGCCATCATGCTTTGGATCTACAAAACCCTCAGGTTGTGTCATGTACACATCCTCAAGGAGGTTTCCATTCAGAAACATAGTTTTGACATCCATTTGTCAGATCTCATAATAGTGGTAAGTTGCAATAGCAAGCATGATCTGAATAGATTTAAGCATCACAACTGGTGAAAAAGCTTCATCATAGTCAATACAATAAATTTGCTTGAAACCTTTAGCTACCAATCGCCCTTTATAGGTATGCATAAGACCATCCATATCAGTCTTTCTCTTAAAGACCCACTTACACCTAATGGGTTTGACCCCTTCAGGTGGATCAACCAAAGTTTATACTTGGTTAGTATACATGGATTCCATTTTAGACCTCATGACCTCTATCCATTTCTCAGAATTTGGGCTCATCACAGCTTCTTGATAGGATGTAGGCTCGTTCAACTCAACAAGCATAACGTCATCATTATCAAACAGGAGAAATAAATATCTCTCAGGATGACGACGTATTCTATCAGACCTGCGAATAAGTTGGTCTACATGAATAGGTTGTTGCTCCACAACTTCTTGTGCAACAATCTCATCATCCACAATACTTTGTGATGCCTGTTCTATTTCCATCTCAGTGCTATCTATATCTTGAACTTCTTCAAGATGGATTTTACTCCCACTAGTTCTTCTTGAAATGAACTCTCTTTCTAGAAAGATACCATTTCTTGCGACAAACACTTTGCCTTGTGTGTGATTGTAGAAGTAATATCTTTTCGTTTCCTTAGGATATCCTACAAAGTAGCACTTGTCTGATTTGGGGCCTAGTTTGTCGGAGACTTGACGTCGAACATAAGTCTCACAACCCCAAATCTTCATAAAGACATCTTGGGTCTCTTCCCAGTCCATATCGCATATGAAGTCTTTATGACTACCTTAGATGAGACATGATCAAGTGTGAAAGCAGCTGTCTCTAAAACATATCCCAAGAAGAAAGAAGATTTTTGTGACTCATCATGGATCTTACCATATCTAATAATGTACGATTTCTCCTTTCTGATACACCATTCTACTGTGGTGTTCCAGGTGGAGTGATTTGAGATCTAATCCCACACTCAACGAGATAGTCACGAAATTCTTGGCTAAGGTATTCCCCACCTCAAGATGATCGAAGTACTTTAATACTCTTATCAAGTTGGTTGTGTACTTCATTCTTAAATTCTTTGAACTTTTCAAAGGATTCAGATTTGTGTCTCATAAGATACACATATCCATATCTACTGAAATCATCAGTAAAAGTAAAGAAGTACTGATAGTCTTTTTTAGCTGCTACATTGAAAGGCCCACATATATCAGTATGTATGAGTTCTAACAAATCAGTAGTTCATTTGCCATGTCCGCTAAATGGAGTCTTGGTCATCTTGCCTAGAAGACAGGATTTGCATGTCTCATATGATTCAAAATCAAATGAGTCCAGTAATCCATCCTTATAGAGCTAGGATATGCGACTCTCATTTACGTGACCCAGGCAATAATGCCAGAGATATGTTTGGTTCAGATCATTAGATTTAAACCATTTGGTATTTATGTTATAGATCGGGGTTTCAAGATCTAGAAGATATAGACCATTCACAAGGTGTGCACTATAAAAAATATATCATTTAAATAAATGGAACAACACTTGTCCTTTATTACAAATGAGAAATCTTTCATGTCTAAACAAGAAATAGAGATAATATTTAGTCAAGGCAGACATATAACAACATTCTTCTAGTTCTAAGATAAGAACAATGGGAAAAGATAAGAAGTATGTCTCTACAGCGATGGTGGCACCTTTTGCTCCATTACCTACCCGTAGGTCCACTTTGCCCTTCGTCAATGATCTAGTCTTTCGAAGGCCCTGCACATTGGTACAAATGTGAGAAGCACAGCTGGTATCTAATACCCAAAAAGATGAGATAGATAAATTGACTTCGATAACATATATACCTGAGGTAGAAGTCTCACTTCTCTTTCTTTTCACATCTTCCAGGTATAGCTTGCAGTTTCTCTTCCAATGCCCGGTCTCACTGCAGTGCAAGCATTCCCCTTCCTTAGGCACCCCTCCTTTAGGTTTCAATGCATTTGCCTTGCCTTTGCCTTTGGCTTGGATCTTACCCTTACCTTTATGCTTCTGCCTGCCTGATGCACACGTACGCGTCCTTAAATCTCACGACAGATACTGTAGTGGAATCAAAGTGTGCACTCGCACTCAATGCCCACAAGTGCATGGATGTCGTCAAGTAATAAAGATTATCGATCTCACAGGGACTGGGATTCGAGTACCAATACACTAAGTGGTTGCGATTGTTCGAACATGATCTCTGAGAGAGAGTCGGTTGGTGAGGACTATCGATGGACACTACTTTGTGCAGTGTCACACGGAGGAGGAAAAGAGTGTGCTGGGGTCTTAAAAGGCGATCCTAGGATTTCGGTTTCACTTGTGTACCACAGAACAATGTTGTCAATTGGCATCATCTAGACGTCTACCTATGGTTTATGGGGAAGGGACATCATACACTCTCCCGCAGAGCCGCCGCATTCACCGGGAGATATCCTCGCCCAAAAAGACGGGATAGAGGGTACGAGGATGCCAAATCAATCCTTGCGGTGGACCTTTTCTGATTCCACCGTTCCCTTCTCCCCGTAGTTACGGGAGGTCAGGTTTACCCCCAGGTTCCTTGATCAAACCTCCTAAATCTAGATTGCGAGGGCTGTCACCACCTCATATCGCCTAAGCACAGTGAAAAGAAAGTCAAATACACGTAGATATAATAAAAAGCAACTACTAATTGTCAAATTAAACTTTTGACCATAATTTAATATGAACCAACATTGTCTATGTACACAAGCTACTCCCTAATCCTAGAATCAAAAGTACTACTCCATAAATATGAAGGAAGAATCACAAAACATGTTTAAGTGCGAATACAATAGAGATAAAGCGCAGAAATAGAGATATACAATGCTTCATGATCTTCTCTCCGGCATTGTATTGCAAGTTGTGGACCTCCGGCGGCATTCCTCCTACCCGCTGTGAGTTACCGAAGCTTTTTAGGGCTTCGGCGTGCTGTCCTAGCCGTCGTGCCTCCTTCCTAGGGTTTGGGCGGAGCCATCCTTATATAGACATCGTCTCGGACCACTGCAAAATTTGAAAAAAGCCCTAGTCATGCAAATTCGTCGAGCCACCACACGGCCATGTGTTTCCACACGGCTAGGCCGTGTGCAGCCCTGGGGTTCTATTCTTCACCTATCGAACATGGCCGTGTGAATCCACATGCCCTGGACGTGTCCCGCTCTGCGTCTAGCTACGAAAGTCCTTCTTTTGCTCCGAAAATGCATCTTTATCACCAGAAAAGCTAACCTACACACAAAAGTACAACGAGCATACCTCCGAACCAGAAAATAGGCAATGTGTGCAAGAAAAGAGTAACATATGCATGAAACTAACACAAAATGTAACAAGATGTGAGCGAAAACTACTCCTAAAACCCTATATGTTTTGCTCACATCACTTCCCCCAAACTTAAATCTTTGCTTGTCCTCAAGCAAACCTTAGTTCCATAAAATTTTTAAAAAGATATTGTTCCATAATTAGCATGCTAACTAAATTTATCTGGTGGTATTTGCGATCAAAGCAAACTAGATATGTTCTAAAAATTTACTAAGTTAGTTCCTCGTGCTCGTGCTAGGTGAATCATTCTTAGGGGATGCCCATTCCATGGTGAGTTAAGTCATCACCCCATAGCTTTCCTAAGGTTTCCGGCTCTTAGACACTTACCTGCCCAAAGCGAGGGTTGTTCCCTAGATCTAGCATAAAGTCTCAAAAGCGTGCTCGGTATTGAGAGAAATTGGGAGGTGTTTCCCCAGTAACCTAACTCGGTCTCAAAGGGGCACCTAGCCATTTTCACCCACGACAACTGTTTTTTTTATCCCTCTCAATCTCTCTCTTTTTTTTTCATCTCACAGGGATTTTGATTTTTCCGAATGGGCTTACACAACCGAGCATCTCCAGTAACTAAAATGCTAAACCTAGAGTCACCTATGAATTCCAAAGTACTAGACTATTGAAGTGAATCATAACTAGGTATGTACTAGATTCTCTCCCTTTCAGAATGTTCGACATATGTGAGTGCAAAAACAGAGATAACCAGTGCAAATCTAGAACTTTCAATAGAGCACATAGAATAAAATACCACAAGATAAATGGAGTTAAGCTACCTATGGGAACAACTCATGCAAGCAACTTTCAAAAATACTACTGAGGTAACTTTATAGACGCCAAAAATTAAGTACTGAAAGGAACTAAACAACTCATGCATGCATGAACAAATGAAAATACCAGAAAAGAAACTACTACTAGGAAAACAAAACAAAATATATTTTGGAGTCTCCTCCTGACTTAAACAAAAATATACCTCTAATATGGTGGATGAGGTGGAAAGTCTGGGAACCTGGGCATCTCTGGATCCTGGGAGAACCTACTACTGAGCCGCTGATGTCACATATATATGTAGTCAATCTGAGAGCTGGTGGATGCAGCGGCTACTCGGTGCTCCTCCTCCCTAGCCCATCAGGCTCGCTGGCGCATATCCCGTGATCTCCTACGAGCCGCCTCATCCTGGTGACGAGCAACCTCCTCCTAGAAGTATATGCGGGCCTCATCGTAGAACTCCTCCGCCTGCTGGAAATGCTCCCGGAATCCCTAGAACTCTGCCTGCTGGTAGGTGCTCTGCTCCTCCCATTGTTGCCTCTGCGTCTGTTGCTCAGTGTAAATGTCATCAAGGCGCGATCGGAACTCTGAGAAATCATATGCTGATGTACCTTCATCCTGCTCAAAAGTAGAAAAAGATGGTGGCACAGGTGTAGACTCATGTCGGCGTGGACTAGGTGGGCTCCTATGCATGTGTGGATTGAAGGGAGAGTGGTACAAAGGTGGAGAGATGGGCGTTGATGTGGATCGTCTCTCATGAGGAGGGGACTCCACTATCAAGTCTAAGCGCCAATTGACGTGTATAGCAATGGTGGTACGATCCGGGTCAGGGAGCCTAAGGGCCATAAGATTTTTCCTTACATAGCATAAGGAGTCTCCTTCTCTTACAATCATTTTCATGGCCATGCATACTCCTAGGTCGATCCTAGGGCTCCCCTCTATACTCTTCAATGCTGTGTAGTTGTACCCTATGTTGGATCGAGAGCGTCGCTAGGGGGGGGGGGTGAATAGCGATTGTAAATATTTTCAACGTTTCGAACGAGTAGACAATTAAACGAGTAAACACAGTGGAAAATAAAGAGACATATTTATTTTACTTGGTTCACAACCCAGCGGTTGCTACTCCAAGGCCCTATCGGTCCTAGACCACGTACGGAGGGCAAAGCACTATAACGTCTCCTCCTCGTTGGAGGTAGGAGACAACGATCACAAAACCGAATGTACGAGGATGAGGCAACAAGCCTACCTCACCTCATTACGAATAAAAACAACGAATACAATATGAAAATATATTACTAGATGTTGCTGCCGACGAAGAAGATCTGAACTTGTTATCGCGTCGGCGTTATGACGGTGTTAGAGCGTTGGCATTGTAGGAGCACTTGATGAATAAACTTGATGATCTTTGGAGTTGGAATCCACCCCTCCTTTTATAGATTTTGGCCTTTGAATTTGTCTCCTCTTTTTTCGGAACAGATCACGAAGTTGTATAATTTTTATCTCGAAGTGGCCGCGTCAAACCTTATCTGTTTTGACCTAGTGCAAAGGCTGATTCGTCGCCATCAGTCGACTGCCAGCCTGGCCACTTCCCTGCAGTAAGTGGTTAGCTCGGAAAATGATAAATGCGACGGTTTCTAATCGTTCGATCTCGACCTAGACCTTCCACAGGAAGTCTTAGTCGGATCGCTGCCTGCGTTTATCCCTGTAAAGAGGACACAACCTTACAATCTCTCACTCACACGAGCTTTCCTCGATACTTACCTTGTAGCTCTCGCTTCCTACCTTCCACTCGATTCCTTCGGCTCCCTCCGAAGTCACTCGAGTGTCGCTCGACCACCGCGGCTTCCTCCGGGTGTCGCTAGCCTTCAGCTCCAGCTTTAGTACTTTTCTGCACACTTGATTTAGCTCGTGAGATAACGATGTAAACTTAACTTTGTGTCTTTGCCATAATCAAAATACAGGTTCGATTATCTAGTGCCCCTGCACCAACAATCTCCCCCTTTTTGATCTATGGCAAACCAACACAAAGTTAAGGAAATTAAAGCATAAAACAAGTATAGTAGATGATGAATGCCATTTCCACATTTCCAAAAACTCCCCCTTAACCAAAACTCCCCTTAACCCTAGGTGAGTTTTGAAAGAGATACTTAGGTTTTCAAAATCAAATTTTGTATTTTGTGTTACTCCCCCTTAACTTTCGCTCTTCTCCCCCTTTTGCCATAAATCAAAAATTTTTTGGGGTTTTTGTATAAAATAGGGTTTTAAAAACAATATCATATATGCATGCATCTAGATAAATCAAATATGAGTCCAAACATGCGTCTAGCAATAGTTAGATAGATTGGTTCAAGGTGTGTCCCTCTGCACCAATAATCTAAAGGTTTATAATATAACCCTTAGGGTTAGTTTGCTTTCCCCCTTAGTCAAATATATGAAGTATAAGAGATGTAGGGGGCACTAAACTTTGGCCTAAAGAGTCATTAAGTACAATAGTTGAGAAAATAAGTAGTATTTTGAAGATTGTTTTAAGTATATTTCAATTATCCTTAACATCTCACCCATTCTATGTGTCTCAGAATTTGTTCACCTTATATGTTTTGTGAGATGATTTTAAATTGATTAAAGATAGTCAACCTTGGGTTAGATTCGGATTTAACCTTTAGATCGTTAAGTAACTTTTCGAGAAACTGGCTTCCAGGTCGTGGCGAGGCACAGGGGCCTTCTTTGATCGGAACAACGACCACTTCCTTAGACAAAGCCAAATTCAAGAAAATATCACTTAAGTCACTTAGGGTTACTTCCTGGTCTAACTAGTTTAGGATATGGCGAGGTAGCTTCAGCTAGTTCCACTCGGTCAAGTGCACCAAGCTAGATACGCCTTATCTAGCTCGAATACACGAGACTTTGTTTCCCTAATGTACTATCATCTCGCCGCGTCCTGATACTATGTTGTCAAGAGTTGACTAACTATTTTCCTTATCTAGCCGTTCTACAAATTAAAGTAAAATATTCAATGGTTTTACTAAGTAAGCGGGTATACTATTTTAGTGTTAGCTCCCCCTGGACCATTGAACCAATATGGTCTACTCAAATAATGAATTTGATCCTGGGGAATCCAAAACTTATTAGTCCTTATATGTGAATTCAATAAAACCTTTGGGACCCATGCTTGGACTCTTTGATGACTACGATTTACGATAGACATATATGACCTATTCGTAGTCGTTGACCTAAATCCGAGTCCGACTTTGTTGTACATGGCTCTTTGGGTTCCAAGTAGTCGGTTAAGATTCTTAGATCCCAACGTGAACCTTTCCAACGTAGCCTCAACCTCTTGAACTCGGTCTTTCAAGAGAGAATTCTCCTCCTCAAGTTTTTCAATTTGGGTTGAGTTTCCCTCTTGAACTTGACTAGTTGAAGAGGTTAGAGTAGCCTCTTGCTTGAGGGTTTCAACCTCCTCAAGTAACGACTCAACCCTAGACTCGGACTTAGTTAATTTCCTATTAAGCATTTTAATTGTATTGTAAAGCGTTTGAATTAGTGAGCAACTAACCTTAATTTTCTCTTTTGGTCCGGTTTTGAGTTGCTTCTCGAAGTAGTCCTCGAGTTCGGAGTCGGTGTTGTAATTGGATTCGAATTCGGACTCTGACTCGGACTCTTCAGGTCTTGCCATGCATGCTATGCCGCCGCCTTCTTCATTGTCCCATGTTGCATGAAAAGCCTTCTTTTGATTTGATTTGAATTGTTCCCTCTTTTGATTCTTTAGTAGCCTCCTTTCCCTCCGAACGATCTTCCGCACTACGTTCACTATTGCTTCCACCTTTTCGGATTCAGACTCTAATTCATCGTCGGGTTCGAGTCCATCTTCTTGCCTGGTAGTTGGCTTGCTTCTTTGTCCTGCAAGTAGAGCAATACCTCTCTCGGCCCAGACCATGTTAGTTTGCTCGTGAAGTTCAAACTCGGAAAATAATTCATCTAACCTAAGCTTCGAAAGGTCCTTAGAGACCTTGTAGGCATCGACCATGGATGCCCACAAGGTAGTCCTAGGAAATGAATTAAGAACGTACCTTAGTAGGTCACAGTTTTTGACCTTGTGTCCGGTGGTGTGCAGGTCGTTGACAATGTCTTGGACGCGGGCGTGTAGTTGCGTCGCCGTCTCGTGTTCCTGCATCTTAAGGTTATACAACTTATTGAAAAGAAGGTCATGTTTACATACCTTAGCATCGGACGTTCCTTCGTGTAGCTCGATTAATTTGTTCCATAGGTCCTTGGCGCTAATGAATGGTCCGATGCGGTTGAGTTCCTCCTTGGACAAGCCGCATTGCAATATTTGGGTTGCTCTTGCATCGACTTCGATTTGCCTCTTGGTTGCATTTGTCCACTTGTTGAAATCCAAGGGCTCTCCTTGATCATTGATGGGTAGAGCAAATCCGGTTTGGATTATTATCCAAGTCTCGACTTGTGTTTTCAAGAAACACTCCATCCGACCTTTCCAATAACGGAAATCATCTCCGTTAAAGAATGGAGGTTGGGTGGTGCTATACCCCTCAATGTGAGCCATTAAGTATCTTGCAAAACACGAATAAAAACCAAAGGGAATTCCAAGACTTGGTCTTGGATTAGTAATGCGGGAAATAAATAGGAAATAAACAGAATTAAATGAGACAAATAAGAAACTAACAACTTACAACCTTCGATGTCCCCGAAAGGGTACTAGACGTTGGATTTTGGGGCTGGAAACAGCTTGTTACAAGGGTAAACCCTCATAAGAAATGTAGATCTCTCAAAGATCTTTGATTTGGTAGGTAGATCGTTATGTGAGTCCACTTGTGCGAAAAGTTATGACTGTTTTACCGTCGGCTACTCCACGAGAGAATACTTGCAAGCACACAACCAAAAGAAACGTACCAAGACTTAGTCTTGGATTAGTAGTGCGGGAGGAAAAAGACCAAAAAAAAAATACGAATCGAAAAATATGAACAGAAAACCAAAACGTGCTAGATTGGTGGTTTCACCAAATCTTAGCGCCCCCGCTCTGATACCAATTGTTGGATCAAGAAGCGTCGCTAGAGGGGGGGTTGAATAGCGATCGTAAATCTTTTCGACGTTTCATTCGAGTAGACAATTAAACGAGTAAATACAACAGAAAATAAAGAGACACGTTTATTTTACTTGGTTCACAACCCAGCGATTGCTACTCCAAGGCCCTATCGGTCCTAGACCGCGTACGGAGGGAAAAGCACTATAACGTCTCCTCCTCGTTGGAGGTAGGAGACAACGATCACAAAACCAAATGTACGAGGATGAGGCAACAAACCTACCTCACCTCGTTACGAATAAAAACAACGAATACAATATGAAAATATATTACTAGATGTTGCTGCCGATGAAGAAGATCTGAACTTGTTATCGCGTCGGCGTTATGACGGTGTTGGAGCGTTGGCGTTGTAGGAGCACTTGATGAATAAACTTGATGATCTTTGGAGTTAGAATCCACCCCTCCTTTTATAGATTTTGGCCTTTGAATTTGTCTCCTCTTTTTTCAGAACAAATCACGAACTTGTATAATTTTTATCGCGAAGTGGCCGTGTCAAACCTTATCTGTTTTGACCTAGCGCAAAGGATGATTCGTCGCCATCAGTCGACTGATGACTCCCATCAGTTGACTGATGAGCATCAGTCGATTGCCCAATGTCCAGCAGTCGACTGCCAGCCTGGCTACTTCCCTGCAGTAAGTGGTTAGCTCAAAAAATGATAAATGCGATGGTTTCTAACCGTCCGATCTCGACCTAGACCTTCCACAGGAAGTCTTAGTCGGATCGCCGCCTACGGTCATCCCCATAAACAGGACACGACCTTACAATCTCTCACTCACACGAGCTTTCCTCGATACTTACCTTGTAGCTCTCCCTTCCGACCTTCCACTCGATTCCTTCGGCTCCCTCCAAAGTCACTCGAGTGTCGCCCGACCACCGCGGCTTCCTCCGGGTGTCGCTAGCCTTCAGCTCCAGCTTTAGTACTTTTCTGCACACTCGATTTAGCTCGTGAGATAACGATGTAAACTTAACTTTGTGTCTTTGTCATAATCAAAACACAGGTTCGATTATCTAGTGCCCCTGCACCAACACCCTATCCTATAACAAATGTGGGTAAGTAGGCCTCCCACATTGATCTCTCCACGTGCTGCTTTGCCCATCTTCACTAAGTGTCTGATGAAGTGGGACCCTACATCGATGCTACTCCTTTCTTGTAGTGATACTGTTGTTACCTCTTCTCTGTGAACCGGGTAAAAGAGCTCGTATGTAAGACACTATCCAAACCAAATAATTGGTTCGGCGAAGAAAGTAAGGAAGAATGGTTCAGGCACGACCGTCTGGAACAATTGGAATGGGAGGACCAATTGAGGTAATCGACACAACGAAGAGAAGGCGGAGATTGTTGGGTTGATCCGTGAGGGGAAACTTTGCTTCCCACTTCAATTCAGTCGCTTGTTCATGGCGATCCCATCGATGTCCCCGGATTAAAAATTTAATCCTAGACAAAAGGGAACACCCAAGCAACCTTTTCATCGTCGTGCTATTCGTTTAGAGTAGTCACTTGAACAAGCTTGTTGTTCAAGCGACCAATCTCTTTTCCATGAATAGCCGCGGAAAAGACGATGTACGGATCGTCGGTTTTTG
This sequence comes from Wurfbainia villosa, assembly GCA_025175895.1. Lineage (NCBI taxonomy): Eukaryota > Viridiplantae > Streptophyta > Magnoliopsida > Zingiberales > Zingiberaceae > Wurfbainia > Wurfbainia villosa. Next base: position 6,561,449 of record CM045992.1, read on the forward strand.
TGTTTATGTTCGGGATCCAAGTATTATTTAGCCACAAACAGAATCTATGATGCTCATAATTGAAAAACAAATATAAACATGTAACAAATGAAAATAGAGAATCGATATACCTCTCGATCTTCTATTGTATGACCTTCCTCCTTTCGGACGTCGTGTGGGCGACGATCTACCAAAAGTTGAAGCTCCTAGATCACCAATCTTCCTTCCTTGCTCATTTCGAGCAAGAGGAAGAATAGAAACAAGGCTCTTTTCCTTCTTTCAAGCAACCACCATCCTCCAAGGTTGGAGCTTGCCGCTGGCCAAGAAGGAAGAGGAGATTAGGATGGAAACCGACCAAGACAGCAAGGGAAAGCCCTAAATCTTGTTTCCACAGGCCAAGGAGAAGGAGAAGGGAAGGATTGGACGTCGGATAAAGGCTGGAAAAAGCTGTTGGATGCCGGCCACCTTGAGGGAAGAAGAAGAAAGGAAAGGCCTTCCTTATTTGGTGTCGTCAAGCCCTAAACCCTAGCCTCCAAGCCTTGCCACCCAAAACCCTAATCCTATTTCTAGTTGGATTCAAGTTGCCACCCACCCCTTGCCCTCCTTTTATAGAGTTAGGGATAAGCCTTGTTTTAATCTCCACCATTGGTTCTAGGGATTTAATCTCAATCATCAGATCTAGAGATTTAATCTCAACCGTCGGATCTAGAGATTTAATCTCTACCTTTGGTTCTAGAGTTTAGTTTCTATCCATTGGATCTAAGATTCATGAGGTTTTAATAGGCTACAATAGGGACCATGAGGAGGAGTTGGATCTTGGCCACCCATGGATCAAGCCCACATAAAGTCCGATCCATTAATGATAATTCAATCCACTAAAGGATTACCATTGATCTACCTCACCAACCCCCATAAGTTAATATGGGCTCCATATATTATATGTACATTTTCTCCCCGTGTTTAAGATCTCGAATGTCTGTCGATTAATTAATTTACTAACCATTAATTAATCGATATCTAACTCCATGAGTAGTACCACTCAACCTTTTCATCATGTCGGACCAAGTCCACCTGCAGGGCTTACATGATGAACCTTATGAGCTCCTCAAGGGGACATCATCATCCTAATATATAGGAAATGATTTTCTCCTATAATCAACGACACGCCATATAAATAATATCATCTCCCAACTTACAGAGCCTATCGATTTAATCTATAAATCTCGTCCATTGGTAAATCAAAGAGATGACTACTAAGTATATGTGCTCGTTATTATATCGGGATTAAGAGTATGTACAATATAATATCTGAGGTCTGATTCGATTATGTAGTCGGCAATAAATCGAATCACCTCTAAGTCGGTCCTGCTCAATACACACAAAGTGCACTAGTGTGATTCTATGGTCAAGACAAACCAATCCCTAATCACACTACAACCATTCCAATGGTTTGTCCAAAGTCATCTCGGTTGTGAGCCTTCACTTATACTTTACAAGGAACCGATAACATGATCTCCTGTGTGACACCACACACCATGTTATCTACAATGTAATGTATTAGACGATATGCACAACCATGAAAATATGCAAACAATGATCATGTGATTCTTATTTCAAAATAAAGATGTTCAAACAAAAGATAGACTTTTCAGTATACATCCCAACAATCTCCCACTTATACTAAAAGATTATGTTGTCCTCTAACTGTCATACATCTGATCCCCATTCCCTCCACATGCCTATCAAAAGCTCTCGCCAGAAGGGCCATAGTGAAAGGATCTGCCAGGTTATCCTCCGATTCAATCTTGGCCACAATAACTTCTCCTCTCTTTACGATATCTCATATCAGGTGATACTTGCGCTCTATGTGCTTACTTGCCTTATGGGCTCGTGGTTCCTTCGAGTTTGCAACTGCACCACTATTATCACAATAAATTGTGATAGTTCTAGGCAAACCAGGAATAACATCCAAGTCCATCAGGAAGTTCCTGAGCCACACAGCTTCTTTGGCCGCCTCAGAGGCTGCCACATACTCAGCTTCCATGGTGGAGTCCGCCACGCATTTCTGCTTGACACTCCTCCATGCAATGGCTCCACCTCCCAAAGTAAACACAAAACCTGAGGTAGACTTACTGTTATCCCTATTAGATTGGAAGTCAGAATCCGTGTAACCCATAGGGAGTAATTGGTCTGCCTGGTAGACTAGCATTTAATCCCTAGTCCTTCTCAGGTACTTCAATATATGCTTTACTGTAGTCCAATGTCCCTGTCCTGGATTACTCTGATATCTGCTGACCATGCCTACAGCAAAGCAAATATCTGGTCTTGTACATAGCATTGCATACATGAGGTTTCCTACTGCCGAAGCATAAGGAACCACCTTCATCTCCTTTATCTCCTCAAATGTTCTAGGACACATCTCCTTAGATAAAGGAACTCCATACCTGAAAGGTAGAAAACCCTTCTTGGAGTTCTGCATGCTAAAACGGTCCATAATCGTGTCTATGTATGAAGCTTGGGATAAGCACAACATCCTTTTCCTGTGATCCCTTATAACCTTTATCCCAAGGATGTGTCCCACTTTTTTCAAGTCCTTCATATCAAACTATTTGGACAACCATACCCTTACATCCGATAACACCTTGATATTGTTGTTAATCAACAAAATGTCATCTACGTATAGTACAAGAAATACTACTATGTTTTTGTCACATCTCTTGTATACACAAGACTCATCCGGACTATGAATAAATCCATAAGACTGGATTACCTCATCAAAGAGGATATTCCAAGACCTTGAAGCTTGCTTCAATCCATAAATGGACCGATTAAGCTTACATAAAAGATGCTCTTTGCCCTTCACAATGAATCCCTCTGGTTGCTTCATATAGATGTTTTCCTCAAGACTTTCATTAAGGAAAGCTATCTTGACATCCATCTGCCACACCTCATAATCCATATGAGCTGCTATGCATAAGAGAATCCGGATAGACTTAAGCATGACTACCGGCGAAAAGGTCTCCTTATAATTGATACCCTCTTTCTGAGTATACCCCTTCGCAATAAGCCTCGCTTTGAAGTTCTCAACCTTCCCATCTATTCCTCTCTTTCTTTTGTAGATCCACTTGCATCCAATGGTTTTTACACCATCGGGTGGTTCTACTAGCTCCCAGACCTGATTTGAATCTATAGATTCAATCTCAGTATTCATCGCATTTTGCCAAGATGCTGCATCTTTATCTTGGATTGCCTCGTCATATGTTCAAGGATTAGGTTCATGTTCGCCAGGGACTAAATGAGAAGATTCTCACAAGAACATGAATCTATCAGGCTATCTCACAACCCTCCCACTACGATGAGGTATCTCCTGTGTATCCTCTGTGACACGCGGTGCAGTGACTTGTGGTATATCCTCTTGTACCGGTGGTACTGAAGAAGTGACTTCCCCTTTTAATTCCTCCAAAACAATTTTACTCTTGTGCTTGTGGCTCATCACATAGTCTTCCTCTAGAAATCTGGCGTTCATGCTAATGATCACCCTCTGATATCTAGGACTATAAAACAAACCACCCTTCGTTCCTCTAGGATAGTGAACGAACATGCGTACTTCTGTACGAGGTTCCAACTTACCAGCATCTGCCTTTAGCACATGTGCTGGACTCCCCCATATCCGAATATGTTTTAGACTAGGCTTTCGCCCAGTCCACAATTCTGTGGGAGTAGAAGACACTGATTTAGATGGAACTAAGTTCAGAATGTACACCGCCGTATCTAGAGCATATCCCCAGAACGAATCTGGCAACTCAGAATAACTCATCATCGATCTAACCATCTCCATAAGAGTCCTATTCCTTCGCTCTGCTACACCATTTTGCTGGGGTGTGCCAGGTGCAGACAATTGGGATTGAATCCCAACCTCTGATAAGTAATTCCTAAACTCTCCTAAGAGGTACTCGCCACCACGATCAGATTGTAGTGTCTTGATACTTTTACCTTTACGTTTCTCCACATCAGCCTTGAATTCTTTGAACTTGTCAAAGCATTCAGACTTGCGGCGCATCAGGTAAATATATCCATATCTTGAGTAATCGTCTATAAAAGAGACGAAATACTCAAAACCACCTCTAGCATGGATAGACATAGGACCACACAAATCAGAATGAACCAATTCTAACACATCTTTGACTCTATACCCCTTGGCCTTAAAAGGCCTCTTGGTCATTTTACCCTCCAAGCAAGATTCACAGGTTGGGAAATCCTCCACCACTAATGAACCCAGAGGTCCATCAGCTATAAACCTTTGAATTCTTCTTAGGTTAATATGACCAAGCCTAAGATGCCAAAGATATGTTTGGTTCATCTTCGAAGGTTCTTTTCTCTTATTGGAATTAGAAGATGAGTTATTAACTTCAATTAGCATCGTGGGGGGTTTTGGTTCAAGTGTGTATAGATTTCCTATCAATGCACCTGAATAGATAATGTCCCTATTCCTTTTTATAACAACTCTGTCATTAAAAAAAATAGAATATTCATCCATAAACAATTTAGAAACCAAAATTAAATTCTTTCTAAATAAAGGTACATAAAGGCAATTCTTAAGAACCAAAAGTTTATTTTTCTCAAAAGAAAAATGAACGTCTCCCACTGCAACAGCCGCCACCTTCGTGGCATCGTTCAAGTACACGGTAATCTCCCCTTCAGCCAGTCATCTGGTTTCCTAGAACCCCTGCAAAGTATTACAGACATGATCAGTGGCTCCCGTATCTACACACAAGGTGCTGGTAGATAACATCGCTAAACATGTTTCAATGACTAGACCAAAAGATATACCTTTGTTCTACTTGCGGTTGGGGCAGTCCTTCTTCCAGTGTCCAGTCTGCTTACAAGTGAAGCACTTGCCTTTTGGCTTTTTCACTCCTCCCTGAGTACCTCCCACCGTCTTTGCCCCAGTTTGTTTCTTCTTCTTCTTGCCTTTTGGCTTAGAAGTAGAAACCTTTTGGGTCACCATGGCATGTGCCTGAGCACTCTGACGAAATAGCCCCTCTGCCGCCTGGAGTTCTGTCAGAAGTTCCGCCAATGAATACAACCTCTTGTTCATGTTGTAGTTTAGGCGAAACTACTCAAAACTCCTAGGTAGAGACTGGAGAATGATATTGACCTGGGTTTCCCCATCGATCTCAGCTCCAAGGACCTCCAGCTCATTCAAATGAGCCATCATCTTGAGAACATGATTCCTTTACGGGTGTTCCCTCGATCATGGTGGTCGTCATCAAGTTTCTCATGGCTTCTTGCCTCGCAGCCCAATTCTGGTGTCCGAAAAGCTCTTTGAGATTGAGCATCATATCATAAGCAGTGGGCATGGCTTGATGCTGATGTTGCAGTACATTTGACATAGATGCCAAAATGTAACACCGCGTCATCTCATCGGCCTTGATCCACTTCTTATAACTCTCTCTCTGTTTTTCCCCAGAATCATCTGTAGGCTTAGGAGGACACTCTTCGAGGAGTACATATTTGTATTTCTCAGCAGTCAAGACAATGTCAAGATTCTTCTTCCAATCAACATAGTTGGGTCCAATAAGTTTATTTTCTTTCAGTATCACAGCAAGCGAGTTGAAAGTCATTTTGAAAGAAAACCTAAGAATCACATAGATCAAAACATTAGATTTCAAAAAATTATTGATTCCTCAAACAATAAAATTTTAAAATCAACCAACACCTCAAAATACCGAGAATATCGTATGCCACAATAGTGTGGATGTATACTAATTCTACATTTGTAAGAGGAGGTTTTACCCATTAATTTTACTATCTTGTCAACCTAACTTTTTGACAAGTAAAATTAATAGTTGGTTCCTCTTTGGCCCTACAAATAAAAGAAGTGACTCCGATGGGGAGGATACTTATATTTGTATCTAAGTGTTCACCATTACTCGGTACCAAGTAATTATCTCGGGTTATGTGCCTTCCGATGGGGAAGTACACACGCTCCTTAATAATTTCCTATAACCATATTTGACCTTGTGATCCACAAACAAACTCATCCGATGGGGAGGAAGACACTCAGAGCCGACGCGCAAGTTTGCTTGCATCACATGTCAAATCGTAATGGAGGTCGTGGGAATTTATAAAAATATCCCTCTCCCACTTAGTAATTTGAAATTGAGGAATTTTCTAGCCTACGACATGCATATCAAACAATAAGCAATAAATATGAAAAATAAATTATTTTCCAACTATTATGGCTTTTGTCTTTAATATGTCTCCCGTCGCATCGCCTTCTCATCCGCTCCTCCTACGCCATGTACGTGCCATCCGGAGATCCGAGCCGAGACTAAAATCTATTTTAATTTACATCCATCGATCCTATGCTCCACGAGGGAGTGTACATGAAATCTAGATCGAAAGTAAACTAAAATAAAAAGAGTGGCTAAACAATGCCGTATCTAATTTACAAAAAATTAAATACTAGCCTCGTCAACCCCGAGGATTCAACAAAATATACACATACAATCACATACACACATATGGCCATAATAGTCGGATCTTATGCCTGCAACCAAAGAGTTAAGCTACGCATATCCTACTATTATATGGCACATATAATATATGAAAAGTGCATAAAAATTAACCAAATCCTAAACACACAAAACCGGAAACCGTGGCTCTGATACCAATTGTTGGGTTGATCCGTGAGGGGAAACATCGCTTCCCACTTCAACTTGGTCGCTTGTTCATGGCGATCCCATCGATGTCCCCAGATTAAAAATTTAATCCTAGACAAAAGGGAACACCCAAGCAACCTTGTCATCGTCGTGCTATTCGTTTAGAGTAGTCACTTGAACAAACTTGTTGTTCAAGCGACCAACCTCTTTTCCACGAATAGCCACGGAATAGACGATTTACGGATCGCCGATTTTTATGTTTATGTTCGGGATCCAAGTATTATTTAGCCACAAAGAAAATCTATCATGCTCATGTTAGTAATATATGAGAGATGTCCTAAGGCAATCGCCTTATGTATGAACCATTTATATGATAAATGAAGATTCACTATTTGAGTATACATGTTTTATGTATTTGATTGGATCTTAAACTCATTTACTGAATGCCCATGATACGATTCACAGCATGAGAGAATTTGTGATTGGATCACAACTAGTGAGTATCTCTACATGTGTAATTGTGATGTATCGGAATTATCCCTAGTCGATGAATTGATGGATTTGGACACCATCAATTCGCCGACTACTAGCACGAGGTATACTCCTTGGTGTATCCAAGCGGTGATTCTCCGGAGACATAGTGATGGAGTTAATCGTGGATGCTAGTTATGGTAACTAGTTCATTGGAGTGACCGGTAGTAAGACTTCATATGGTTCTCTGCATATATAGATATGTCAATGAAGTTCTTCTGTGGCTTAAGTGCGATGTTCCTTTGACTTGCGGTATTCAAGTCATCTTGATCATGGAGACTTATGCTTTGACATCTTAAGCAAACATCTCCGAGGAGATGTGGACCCGGGATGATTGGGTATAAGTCGAAGTGATCGAAGGTGTTTGAATAGCCTATAAAGGATTCACCACTCCTTGCGAGGAGATGTATACCCATGGCCTCTCGTCGGATTGTTACTAAAGTCTTTGGCCAAAGCATTACATGTTTAGAGTAAGGTACTCTTCGATACATGTGGAGTAACTAGAATGTAGGATGAGGAAATGATACTTGGGCTAGGTGTGGCGTAGTCGACCTAGTGGGACTGACACTATAGACCATGTCTGAACCAAGTGGGTATAAGATGAGTGAAGGGAATGGGGCACATGATTTGTCGAGCTCAAGGGTTTCGAAATAGTTACGATCAACCGTTGATCTTTTCGGTTAATTGGGGATCATGATGTACTACTAGGTGCCACTCATGATCGTTCTATAATTAATGGTTAATTATAGACGGCCAACATAAACCGAGAACCTATTTGGTCACACGCACAACGAGTGTAATCCAAAGGATTTAAAACGAGCTTGAGAATGGGATTCTCGCCAGGGAGAAACTATGTTTGGTTGGACCAAACATAAGCGAGCATGAAATTGTTTGATCGCAATGGAGGCGTGGATGGGCGTGTCTTATGAAGACATAATGGATGGACCAAAATGGTTTGGTTCTAATCCAATGGATGAGAATAAACCAAAGGGTTTGGTTTTATTTTAAGCGAATGAACCAAAGGTTGGTTGGTTCGTTTTAACTTAAAATAAACCATCATGGTTTGGTTTATTTTAACTTATCTTAATGGAGGCGGGTTACTTGGGCTTTATGGATATGATCCATTAACCATTAAGAGAATTAGTTCTCTATAAAAGAGGGCTTAAATAAACCTAACCTAATCCAAAACCCTAGCCTCTTAGTTGCGCCCACCTCCTTCCCTTGAGTTTTGGCGCCCAACCAAAGTGCCGCCGCCCAGCTTGTGTGCTGCCGTCCAAGTCTTGCGGCGTCAAGCTTCAGCGGTGAACCTCCGGCGACCCTCCGGTGATCTCCTGGGTTTGGCATCAAGGTGAGCTCCATCTTTCCTTTGTTGGCGGCGCCTATCTCCTCCACCAAGCTGTCAGTTTTCTGGACAGCTCTTCTCCTCTTCGGGCGTCGTTTGGGCGGCGGTTGTGCTCCGACAGCGGATAACTTACCGGGGATTCGATCTCCGGTAATCCTCTGAGGTGGAGGACGAAGGATTCGTCAAACGGTTGACGAATACCTCTCTGGAGAAGCGAGTTTTGAGAACTCGTTTTAGGATCCGAATTTGGATTCGGATCGTGATCATCTCTCAATCACGTCGTCTTCAACACGAGGCTAGTAACCCGTACGAAGATGAAGCTCGTGACTTAGCGAAGTCATCCCGAGGAGCTCGGCGTGGATACGGATAGAGACGATTCTTACGAGGATCGTTCCGGTTGATACCGTTCCCGCTACACGTCATACGAAAGGTATAACGTAGATAAATTTATTTTATTGCAAATTTTAATTTACGGTTATGTCTACACTTGTTGTAATATGCATGCGTGTGTTGTGTGTGTTGTAATAAATATAGATTTATTATTTTTAATTGCTTCCGCTGTGCTCATGTTTACGAAACATGATCGAACACACTGCGCCTTGTGATGCGGAAACCCAGATGGTATCAGAGCCCAGGTTGTGTTTCGACATAATCGTAAAAATGGTTTTGCGATAGTCATAATGTATTTCTGGAAATTTTCTAATTTTGGAAATTTAGAAGTATTTATGGAAATTTTTCAATTTTAGAAAGTCTAGAAGTATTTATGGAAATCTTCCACTTTTGGAAAGTTGGAAGTATTTATGGAAATTGATATTTTCCATAAATAAAATATTTGATTAGATTCTGGAAATTTGTTTCCTAATTTAATCATGATTTGATTTGGGAAATCAAATCTTAAAATATTTTATTTCCATAAGTAGTTTTAATGATTTAGGAAATTGGTTTCCTAAATAGATTTTCCTTAATCAAATAATTCCATGAATAAAATATGTGATTAGATTTGGAAATTTGTTTCCTAATTTAATTATGATTTGATTTGGAGAATCAAATCTTAAACATATTTTATTTCCATAAATAGTTATGACATATAAGGAAATATATACATAACATAATTGTATGCCATGTAATTGCATTAGATGCATAACATTATGCCATGCGTGTCGTGACATGTAGATGTATGCCATGTATGCCATGCCATGTAGATAATAGTTATTTGCATGCAAAGAGGATGAGACATAAAAACCCTTAAACAATATTAAAGCCTACACCTTCCATTAATATGGTTAGAACCAGAGTTCCGTTTCTTGTTTGGGTTGTTGGACTCTCTCCAAGCCCGGCTCGAACCCGAATATGTTCAAACCATGGAATAGTTTAATACTAATATGGTAAGAGTCAGAGGTCAATCGTTAGCTTTGGTTGTTGGACTCTCTCCAAGCTGGGCTAATTGGTTGAATGCGCTCTAACCATATTAAAACTATGTCCCGATTAATTGGTTGGCTTTAACCTGGAGCATTGGCTTGTTGGACTCTCTCCAAGGTCAATGTAAAGGGAGGTGAAGTTGGGTGCTATGCATATGATGCATACTTGTTAATGTGTTAACAACCCGATGTATGTGTGAACATTCAATTAGTTGATAGCACAATGTGATAGTTGCATATACGTGATATGCAATCGGTATAGTTGATACCTACCGTCGTAGTTATGAATGACTTGTTGGACTCTCTCTAAGGTTGTTCATAACTATGATGGATATCAGCCCATTCGGAGATGGACCTACGATCTCCCGAAGTGATTTTGGGGTTTTTGAAATTCGAAAAATGAATGGGATTTATAAATGTATATTGATGCATTTTAAAATCATCTTTCTCATATATGCTCATTTTGTATTTCTAAGATTGATCATGATGTCTTTGAATTGCGTTCCATTTTGGATTCGAATAAATTGACTGTGCCGAGCTTCATGGACTGGCTTAGAAGCTTGAGAATTGTTCTCAAGGTTGAAAAGCTTGCAAATGTCCTCGAAGCGCCTCTTCCTGCCCGTCCTAGTGACGATGCAACTCTGGACCAATTGTTGGCCTATCAGAAACATGTGAGTGATTCTGAACAAATGAGTTGCATCATGCTAGCTACGATGGAACCCAAGCTACGAAAGCAGCATGAGCATATGGATGCTCATATCGTAGTCCTTCATCTTTGTGAGTTGGTTGATGAGCAAGTGAGATTCGAAAGGTTCGAAGTCTCAAAGCTCCTCTTCACCTCTGAGATGCTAGGAGGTTCATCTGTGGTACTACTCAATATGCTGAAGACTGTGGAGTCTTTTGAGAAGCATGAGCAGGGGACGGTGCTGTTAGTTGATTCCTCGAAGAAAGGCTTTAAGAGGAAGTCAAAGGAACAGTAGAAGGGAAAGAAGAGAAGGGCTAAGAAGGTAGAACTAGCACAAAAGGAAACTTGCCATCATTATGGCAAGGAGAGCCATTTGCGAAGAAAGTGCAAGATTTATCTTGAGTCCGTGAAGAAGGATAAGGCATCGGATGCCCCATCTTCTTCAGAAATCTTCTTTATTGATTGTCATTCTATTTCCTCAGACACTTGGGTATTTGATCGGTGTGGCTCACATATATGTAATGACATACATGGGCTAAGGAATAGAAGAAGACTCGTCGAGGAGAGTCAAATTTACGTGTTGGGAATGGAAGCGGTTCTTGCACTCGCCATCGGCGTATTTGTTGGAACTCCTGTAGGACTTGTCTTAGAATGGACAATTGCTTTTATGTTCCTTCGTTGATAAAGAACATCATTTCTATTTCTTGTTTAAATAGAAATGGGTACCATTTGACTTTTAGTAACAATTGTTGTTACATAACTTTGAATGGAGTTCTTTATGGGATTTGGAACTTTAAGCAATGGTGTTTATCGTTGGATGTATCCGGTGACATTTTCAATATCGAAGCGAGCAACACAGCGTGCTCGAAAGGATAATCACATAGACTCCTATATGTGGCATTGTCGTCTTGGCCATATAAGCAAGAAACGCATGTCCGAATTACACCGATGTGGAATTCGAATCGTTGAATTGGATTCATATGATACATGCGAATCATGCTTAAAAGGCAAGATGACTAAGTTACCTTTCTTTGGAAAGGTGAGCAGTGGGAGAGTTACTAGGTCTAGTACATACCGATGTATGTGGACCTATGTCAACTCAAGCATTAGGAGGCTATAGCTACTTCATTACCTTCACCGATGATCACTCACGGTTTGGGTATGTGTTCTTGATGAAACACAAGTCTGAAGCCTTTGAAAGGTTCAAAGAATTCAGAAATGAAGTAGAGAAACAACATGACAAGTGTATTAAAATACTTCGATCGGATCGAGGTGGTGAATACTTAAGTCAAGAGTTTCTTGATTATCTAAGAGACAATGGTATATTGTCTCAATGGACTCCGCCCTATACACCACAGCATAATGGTGTATCTGAGAGGCGTAACCGGACCTTGTTGGACATGGTCAGGTCAATGATGAATCATGCAACTCTTCCCAAGTCCTTTTAGGGCTATGCACTTCAGACAGCTGTTTACTTGTTAAACAGAATGCCTACCAAGGTAGTCTCAACTACTCCATATGAGATATGGAATAGTAAGAAACCTCATGTATCTTACTTGAAGATATGGGGTTGTCCTGCTTATGTGAAGCCAATTGATCAGACAAATTGGATGCTAAGTCGATAAATGTCTATTTATTGGATACCCTAAGGAAACAAGGGGTTACCAATTCTATCATCCTGTGGAACAAAAGGTGTTTGTTTCAAGGCATGCTGTGTTTCTAGAGAAAGAGTTTCTCTTGCAAGAAAACAGTGGGAGTATCGTCGAGCTTGAGGAGGCTCGGGAGACTCAAATAGACATTGATGAGATACCTGGTGAAGCACAACAGCCGACAACTCATAGTGATGAGCAATCGGCTGGACCTATTGTAACACCACATCTTCGTAGATCTGGTAGAACACGCAATATTCCTAAGAGATATGGATTTCTCGTAAGTGAATCGAACGACGTGTTACTCATTGATGATGAGGAGCCTACCAGTTATGAAGAAGTGCTGACAAGTTCAGAAAGGGATAAGTGGCTTGGTGCCATGAAGTCGGAAATGGATTCCATATACGAAAACCAAGTTTGGAACTTGGTTGACCCACCTGAAGGCATAAAGCCTATAGGGTGCAAGTGGGTTTTCAAGAAGAAAACCGACATGGATGGTAATGTGATTACCTATAAGGCTAGATTGGTGGCGAAAGGATATCGTCAAAAGCAAGGTGTTGATTATGACGAAACCTATTCGCCTGTAGCTATGCGTAAATCCATTCGGATGCTCCTGGCCATAGCGGCTCATTATGATTATAAGATATGATGATGAATGTGAAAACACTTTCCTTAATGGAAACTGCTCGAGGCGTGTATATGATACAACTGAGGTTTCACATCGGTTGATAAAACCAAGGTATGCAAATTGCGGCGATCCATTTATGGATTGAAGCAAGCATCCAGATGGAATATCCATTTTGATGAGATGATCAAAAGTTTGATTTCTCACAAAATCCAGCGAACCTTGTGTGTACAAGAAGGTTAGTAGAAGCAAATCGTGTTCCTAGTATTGTATGTCGATGACATATTACTTATAGGAAAGCGATGTGTCAATCTTACTGATCGATTGAAGGTTTGGTTATCCAAGACATTCTCCATGAAAGACCTGGGAGAAGCAACCTACATCCTTGGGATTAAGATCTATAGAGATAGATCGAAGCGGTTGCTTGGTCTTTCGCAGTCTACATATATAGGCCAAAGTGCTAAAGTTTATCATGTCGGAATCCAAGAAAGGTTTCCTACCCATCGTGCATGGGGTATACACCTTTCAAGTCTATGTGTCCGCGCACGTAAGACGAGAGGATTTGCATGAGTAAGATTCCCTATGCATCCGCAATAGGATCTATCATGTATGCTATGTTATGTACGAGGCCCGATGTATCGTATGCTCGAGTGTCACGAGCAGATACCACCGATCCAGAATGGATCATTGGGTGATCATAAGATGATCCTTAAGTACTTAAGAAGAACTAAGGATGGTTCCTAATATACGGAGAAGGGTACATGGTGATACGTGGTATACGGATGTTACCCGCATGCATAAGGATGATTCCATGTCTCACCGGGTATGTATTCACCTAGAATGGAGGCGCAATAAGTTGGAAAGGTTCCAAGCTTGAGGCGGAATACGCCGCAGGCGAAGCAAAGAAAGGAAGCGGTTTGGATCAAGAAGTTCATCTATGAACTTGATGTGGTCTCATCAATGATCCAAACATGTGCTTCGCCGCTATCATCTTATCGAGAGATCATGAGGAACGAAATACAAATCGAGAAAATTCCCACGAAGGAACTTAGCGGATCCTTTGACTAAGGCATTACCTCAAAATAAGTTTGAGGGTCATGTTCGAGCTTATGGTATTGGATACCGTAGCGATTGACATTAGGCCAAGTGGGAGTCTGTTAGTAATATATGAGAGATGTCCTAAGGCAATCGCCTTATGTATGAACCATTTATATGATAAATGAAGATTCACTATTTGAGTATACATGTTTCATGTATTTGATTGGATCTTAAACTCATTTACTGGATGTCCACGATACGATTCACAGCATGAGAGAATTTGTGATTGGATCACAACTAGTGAGTATCTCTACATGTGTAATTGTGATGTATCGGAATTATCCCTAGTCGATGAATTGATGGATTTGGACACCATCAATTCGCCGAGACTAGCACGAGGTATACTCCTTGGTGTATCCAAGCAGCTGATTCTCACTGGCTGGAGACATTGTGATGTCCGGAGTTAATCGTGGATGCTAGTTATGGTAACTAGTTCATTGGAGTGACCAGCCGTAAGACTTCATATGGTTCTGGTCATATATAGATATGTCAATGAAGTTCTTACTGTGGCTTAAGTGCGATGTTCCTTTGACTTGCGGTATTCAAGTCATCTTGATCATGGAGACTTATGCTTTGACATCTTAAGCAAACATCTCTAAGGAGATGTGGACCCGGGATGATTGGGTATAAGTCGAAGTGATCAAGGTGTTTGAATAGCCTATAAAGGATTCACCACTCCTTGCGAGGAGATGTATACCCATGGCCTCTCGTCGGATTGTTACTAAAGTCTTTGGCCAAAGCATTACATGTTTAGAGTAAGGTACTCTTCGATACATGTGGAGTAACTAGAATCCGTAGGACGAGGAAATGATACTTGGGCTAGGTGTGACGTAGTCAACCTAGTGGGGACTGACACTATAGACCATGTCCTGAACCAAGTGGGTATAAGATGAGTGAAGGGAATGGGGCACGATTTATTCGAGCTACTGAAGGGTTTCAGAAATAGTTCTGGATCAACCGTTGATCTTTTCGGTTAATTGGGGATCATGATGTACTACTAGGTGCCACTCATGATCGTTCTATAATTAATGGTTAATTATAGACGGCCAACATAAACCGAGAACCTATTTGGTCACACGCACAACGAGTGTAATCCAAAGGATTTAAAACGAGCTTGAGAATGGGATTCTCAGACCGAGAGAAACTATGTTTGGTTGGACCAAACATAAAGCGAGCATGAAATTGTTTCAATTGCAATGGAAGCGTGGATGGGCCGTGTCTTATGAAGACATAATGGATGAACCAAAATGGTTTGGTTCTAATCCAATGGATGAGAATAAACCAAAGGGTTTGGTTTATTTTAAACGAATGAACCAAAAGTTGGTTCGGTTCATTTTAACTTAAAATAAACCATCATGGTTTGGTTTATTTTAACTTATCCTAATGGAGCGGGTTAACGGGCTTTATGGATATGATCCATTAACCATTAAGAGAATTAGTTCTCTATAAAAGAGGGCTTAAGGGATTGTTAAACCCTAACCTAATCCAAAACCCTAGCCTCTTGAGTTGCCGCCCACCTCCACCCTTGGAGTTTTTCGGCGCCCACCTCCACCCCAGCTTGTGTGCTGCCGTCCAAGTCATTGCCGGCGTCCAAGCTTCAGCCGGTGATCCTCCGGCGACCCTCCGGTGATCTTCCTAGGCTTCGGTGAAAAGGTGAGCACTTGGCTTCCTTTGTTGGCCGACGCCTATCTCCTCCACCAAGCTGTCCAGTTTTCTGGACAGCATCTTCTCCTCTCGTCGGAGCGTCGTTTGGACGACGGTTAGAGCTCCGACAGCGGATAACTTACCGGGGATTCGATCTCTGGTAATCCTCTGAGGTGGAGGACGAAGGATTCGTCAAACGGTTGACGAATACCTCTCCGGAGAAGCGAGTTTTGAGAACTCATTTTAGGATCCGAATTTGGATTCGGATCGTGATCATCTCTCGATCACGTCGTCTTCAACACGAGGCTAGTAACCCGTACGAAGACGAAGCTCGTGACTTACCGAAGTCATCCCGAGGAGCTCGGCGTGGATACGGATAGAGACGATTCTTACGAGGATCGTTCCGGTTGATGCCGTTCCCGCTACAAGTCATACGAAAGGTATAACGTAGATAAATTTCTTTTATTGCAAATTTTAATTTACGGTTATGTCTACACTTGTTGTAATATGCATGCGTGTGTTGTGTGTGTTGTAATAAATATAGATTTATTATTTTTAATTGCTTCCGCTGTGCTCATGTTTACGAAACATGATCGAACACACACACGCCGCGGTGCCGGAAACCCAACAGCTCATAATTGAAAATGAAAATATAAACACGTAACAAATGAAAATAGATAATCGATATACCTCTCGATCTTCTATTGTATGACCTTCCTCCTTTCGGACGTCGTATGGGCGACGATCTACCAAAAGTTGAAGCTCCTACATCACCAATCTTCCTTCCTTGCTCGTTCCGAGCAAGAGGAAGAATAGAAACAAGGCTCTTTTCCTTCTTTCAACCAACCACCAACCTCCAAGGTTGGAGCTTGCCACCGGCCAAGAAGGAAGAGGAGATTAGGATGGAAACCGACCAAGACACCAAGGGAAAGCCCTAAATCTTGTTTCCATCTGCCAAGGAGAAGGAGAAGGGAAGGATTGGATGTCGAACAAAGGCTGGAAAAAGATGCTGGACGCCGGCCACCTTGAGGGAAGAAGAAGAAAGGAAAGACCTTCCTTATTTGGTGCCGCCAAGCCCTAAACCCTAGCCTCCAAGCCTTGCCGCCCAAAACCCTAATCCTATTTCTAGTTGGATTCAAGTTGCCACCCACCCCTTGCCCTCCTTTTATAGAGTTAGGGATAAGCCTTGTTTTAATCTCAACCGTCGGATCTAGAGATTTAATCTCAACCGTCGGATCTAGAGATTTAATCTCAACCATCGGATCTAGAGATTTAATCTCTACCTTTGGTTCTAGAGTTTTGTTTCTATCCATTGGATCTAAGCTTCATGAGGTTTTAATAGGCTACAATAGGCACCATGAGGAGGAGTTGGATCTTGGCCACCCATGGATCAAGCCCACATAAAGTCCGATCCCTTAATGATAATTCAATCCACTAAAGGATTACCATTGATCTACCTCACCAACCCCCATATGTTAATATGGGCTCCATATATTATATGTACATTTTTTCCTCGTGTTTAAGATCTCGAATGTCCATCGATTAATTAATTTACTGACCATTAATTAATCGACATCTAACTCCATGAGTAGTACCACTCAACCTTTTCATCATGCCGGACCAAGTCCACCTGCAGGGTTTACATGATGAACCTTATGATCTCCTAAAGGGGACATCATCATCCTTATATATAGGACACGGTTTCCTCCTATAATCAACGACACACCATATAAATAATATCATCTCCCAACTTACTGAGCCTATCGATTTAATCTATAAATCTCGCTCATTGGTAAATCAAAGAGATGACTACTAAGTATATGTGCCCGTTATTATATCGGGATTAAGAGTATGTACAATAATATCTGAGGTCTGATTCGATTATGTAGTCAGCAATAAATCGAATCACCTCTAAGTCAGTCCTGCTCAATACACACAAAGTGCACTAGTGTGATTCTATGGTCAAGACAAACCAATCACAAATCACACTACAACCATTCCAATGGTTTGTCCAAAGTCATCTCGGTTGTGAGCCTTCACTTATACTTTACAAGGAACCGATAACTTGATCTCCCGTGTGACACTACACACCATGTTATCTACAATGTAATGTATTAGACGATATGCACAACCATGAAAATATGCAAACAATGATCATGTGATTCTTATTTCAAAATAAAGATGTTCATACAAAAGATAGACTTTTCAGTATACATCCCAACAGAGATCTCTTCGCTAGGAGATGAACGAGAATTGGTTCAACCTAGTAGGCCTAGAAGCAGATGGTGCAGACGAGAGTCGACTCGGCATAACTAGTCCAGAGATAGTTTTGGACGGAGAGAAGGAGAGTTGGTTCGGGATGCTGATAAGAGCCCGAGGGCTATGCCCCACGTGAGCTATATGTCTAGATTAATTTCACCAAAGGTAAACGGTTGAATGGGACAGGCTAGCATATTTCCCAAAATGTAGAGGAAAGGTTGTTACACAACAGAAGGGTGTCCCCACACAATATTCCGAGGAGCCTTCGCTCCTCGTGTCTGTAACAGAATGATTCTCCACATGGGCATGGTCGCCACGTGTATGACGGGGAAAGCTTGCGAGGCAACAACTGATCAGAGGGGGAGAATAAAAAGGAGAGACGGGACAAAAAGAAGGGGATCCGCATTATTCCAACCAGCAAAAAATGAAGACGCATTGGGAGAAGGAGAGCTACCACTTCGCCGGAGAAGAAGAGAAAGAGAGTGGTGATCTTTATCTTCCTTATACTGTTTCCTGTACCTTAACTCGCTTGTAAGAGGTTTTCTCCTCCACCTCCGAAATTTCTTTTCTGTGAAGGAGGACCTTTATAGTGAAAGTGCTTTGGCACAGCAGCCGGTGAGAGAGCTCACCGCTGTGGAGTAGGAATCCTTATTCCGAACAATATTACATCTCGGTTCTTGGTTTGTCGTCTGTGTTGGCTTGCGTGTCTTTGCTTGGCATTTTCATTTTTACTGTTGTGGTCGGGGAGAAACCCCTTAAGCTTCCTTTGCACTTCTTCGCATCGAAAGGAAGTCTGCAAACTCTTTTCCCCGTCACCGCATCAGTTGACGCCATCTGTGGGAAACACTTGAGCGAGATGTAGAGATACAGCCAGAAGAGATACAACATCCGGTTGCCTCCACTGCGGAGGAAAACCCCATTACAATACTACCATCACAACTGAGAGCCATGGTGGACAACACCGTGGCTGAGGCCCTCGCCAAAGAAAAGAGAAGGACAGGATATCTCCATCCTCATTCTGGTGAACCTTCTTCTCACGGACCACCACCAGAGGTGCCTCCTCCACTCCGTACAACCACTAATATTGAAGCATTGCCTGGAGAGGGGTTGGGAGGGCGAGTACATCAGAACACTCTACCGTTAACCCATAATCGATGAGAAGAACAGGGCGAAAGCCGATCGACTAGGGCTTCGGAGGTTTATGAGCCCAGTCCTTTTACTATGGATATCCTTTTAGAAGTCCCACCATCATATTTCCAGAATCCCCAAGTATAAAAGTACGACGGTTCAATAGATCCGGAAGAACACCTATCACAATTTACTGGAGTGACCTCTCTCCATTGTTATACCGACGCCCTCAAGTGCCAAGTCTTCCGGACCACCTTAACTGGTTCGACACAAAAATGGTTCAACACCCTGCCCTCGGGGTCTATCACTTGTTTTGCTGATTTTCAGGGGATGTTCCACCAAGAGTTCGCCAACTGTAAGGCATATAAGTATGATGCCTCTATCCTTCTACACATTACGCAGGGGCCCTCAGAATCACTCAGAGGGTATCTTCATCAGTTCACCTCCACCGCCAGAAGCATTCCTTCCGTGTGGTCGGATGCTTTCAGAGTAGCCATCCTACATGGACTGAGGGAGGGCCCCTTCCTCAATTCCCTTTTGAGAAAGCCCGCTAACAACTATGAGGAGCTATTAAGCCGTGCAAAAAAATTAATCAACGAGGAAGAACGCCTAACGCCCAGCCGGGCGGGGATATGCGCGACCTCTTTTATTGGAGGCTCCCTGGCCTCGGTTGTTGCTACAGGGTGCTCGCCCCATACAGCCATTGCAAATCATGGCTACTGACGCAGTTCCTCCCGCGAGGACTTGGAAGGAGCAGGAGATGGAATTCTACGACCAGCAAGGTCTACTACAGCGACCCACGGGGTACAGGGTAGTACCTCGCAATCCTCCTACCCCATTCTTTTGCCAGTACCACATGGAGTATGGCCACGCTAGCGGCCGATATTTCAAATTGCAGGAGGAACTAGAGCGCCTCCGAGCCGCTTACCCGCAACTGCAGCCTTAGACGGGAGGACCGGCACGACGAGGGCAGCGACGCAATGTAGCCCGTCCAGGGCCATATAACCAACCACCACAAGTTACTTTCCCTCCAGACCCCCAAACTCTGTCCCAGGAGGCTATTTTCCAAAGGGGCCCATCAGGTGAGGGCCCATCATCCGATCCAAATAATGCCCCCACACAGAGGGTTATTCACGTCATTGCAAGAGGACCCACTGCTGGAGACTCCAATCGGGCACGAAAGTCATATGCCCGCCTCATGGAAAGCCTGGCCATCATCACCAACTAGACTATCCAAACCACACCGCCGGTCTTGTTCGGGCCAGAGGATCTTCAAGGCATCCTGCTGCCTCACACGGATACCTTGGTGATCCATATTTCCTTGGCCAACTACAAAGTGGCCAGGGTATTAGTTGATTCAGGAAGCTCTGTCAACATCCTCTTCCAGGAGGCTTTTGGACATATGCAGCTGGGAAATGCCTAGCTAGAAGACGTGGCTACACCCCTCTTCGGGTTCGCGGGACATGTGGTCCACCCTATAGGGTAGATTTCACTGCCCCTGACTCTGGGCACAAAGCCCAGTCAAAAAACCAATATAGTTCCTTTCCTCATTGTGGATGCTCCGTCCACTTATAATGCAATTCTTGGTCATCCCTTCCTTGCCATTTTTCAGGCGGTGGCTTACCCATACCACCAGAAGGTGAAATTCCTAGTCGGATAGTTGGTGGGAGAAGTCCGAGGCGAGCAGAAAGCCGCTAGGAGCTGTTATGTGTAAATGGTCCGGGATGATCAGAAGAATGCCCGAACTGATGACCTCAAAGGGAAGGCCATTGTCATTTCTGATGTCTGCGTTCTGGAAGAATCTCCTCCCAAGGCCGACAAGATAGAGGAAGGAGAGCTGGTGGAGATAGCTCTCAGAAAGGCTACGCGGGTGACACAACAACTGGAGGCCAAGGAGGAGTTGGTGGCCTGTCTGAGGAAGAACGAAGACATCTTCGCGGGAGATGTGCATGACCTCACGGGAATTGATTCTCATGTTGCTGAACATCAACTCAACATCACCAGAGGAGTCCGACCCGTCCAATAGAAGCGGCGACATTTTGGACCTGAGAAGGACAAGGTGATAGCTGAAGAAGTAGAAAAATTGTTAAAAGCAGGTCATGTGAAGGAAATTCAATTCCCCGTGTGGGTCTCTAATGTAGTCTTAGTCCCCAAGCCTTTTGGGCAGTGGAGGATGTGTATTGACTTCCGCGATTTAAATAAAGGGTGCCCTAAAGACTGCTACCCCTTGCCTCGCATTGATCAGTTGGTGGATTCTACAATAGGTTATGAAGTGGTGTCCTTAATGGATGCCTACCAGGGATATCATCAAATACCACTGGCTAAAGAAGATCAGAAGAGGGTCAGTTTCGTAATGGCATGGGGGTTATATGCCTATGTGGTAATACCCTTCGACCTAAAAAATGCGGGGGCTACATACCAATGGCTCATGGATAAGATCTTCATAGAGCAGAAGGGAAGAATGTAGAAGTTTATGTGGATGATATCTTGGTCAAATCAAAAACCACTCGGGATTTGGTTGCGGATCTAAATGAAACTTTAGCTACATTGAGACGGTATAATATGAAGCTGAACTCTAAAAAGTGCCTGTTCGGGGTGAAGAGCGGAAAATTCTTGGGATATATAGTAACTGAGAAGGGACTGCAGGCTAACCCAAAGAAGGTGCAAGCACTAAACAATATGAAGTCACCTACTAATTTGCGAGAGACTCAAAAGCTAATGGGGAGGATTGTTTCCTTATCTCGATTTATAGGCAGGTCGGCGGACAAAGGGCTACCTTTCTTCAAGATTCTGTGCAAAGCTACCAAGTTTCAATGGGATGATCAGTGCGAGCAGACTTTCTAAGAGCTAAAGAAGTATCTAGCTGGACTTCCTTTACTAGCCAAGCCAATGGCAGGAGAGCCATTGTGGATGTACTTGGCCGTCTCGGAGGGAGCTATCTGTTCAGTTTTGTTGAAGCAAGAAGGTTCTCATCAACAACCTATTTATTATACCAGTCATTTTCTAAAGGGGGCTGAATCCCGTTACACAGAGCTAGAAAAGTTGGCATATATTCTAGTTTTGATAGCCCGTAAGTTGAGGCCATAATTCTAGCTCACCCTATCACTGTTTTGACTCATAGTGAATTGGGTAAGGTGGTTACTAAGCCTAATTTTTCTGGGAGATTGGCTAAATGGGTGGTAGAACTAAGCGAATATGACATTCACTATCAACCCTGAACCGTTATCAAGGCTCAGGTACTTGCTGATTTTCTGGCTGAAGTACCTGTTGGTTCAGAAAATAGCTCGTCAACAAAAGAAGAAGGGTCTGATACATGGCATGTATTTATGGACTGTTCTTTAGGATCCACAGGTAGCGGAGTGGGAGTCTTGTTAATATCCCCTGATAAAGAGGAGACACGCATAGCCGTGCGCCTGGGATATCGGGCATCTAATAACGAAGCGGAGTATGAAGCTATTCTAGCAGGGCTACAGGCTGCCAAAGCTGTAGGGGCCACCTCAATTATAATCCACTCGGATTCCCAGTTGGCGGTATCACAACTTCAAGGCTCTTTCATGATTTGGGAAGAAAGATTGCAAAAATACTTGAAGGCTTTTGAGAAAGAGAAGGCTCATTTTCGTCAAGTCCTTTTGAAGCAGATTCCAAGGGAGAACAATGGGAAGGTGGATGAATTGGCTTGGTTGGCTAGCGTGATGGAAGGGGTGAAACCATTTGAGACGGTCTGCGTGGAAATCCCTATTTCTCTAATGATATGCAATGTGGAGGAGGTCATGCCCGAGCCTGACCCGGTCCTTGATTGGAGGACTGACATCATAGCTTATCTATAGCATGGAAAGGTCCCTGAAGAAAAAGGGGCAGCATCTGTTTTAATAAGCAGAGCCAAATGATTCACCCTCTTAAATGAAGATTTATACAAAACATCTTTTGGACGACCCCTGCTGAAGTGTTTGGAAAAGAAGGATGCTGAATGGGTACTTAGGGAGATCCACGAAGGTTGTTGCAACAATCATTTAGGAGGGAGAGCTTTAGTGAGGAAGGCCTTGTTAGCGGGATATTTTTGGCCCACCCTCTAACAAGATGCAACTCATATAGTGCAAACCTGCTCAGCCTGTCAAAAGCATAGTAATCGGTCCGAGCGACCGATTTAATTAATGAAATTCGTTGTTGCTTCATGCCCTTTTGATCAGTGGGGAATGGATATCGTGGATCCTATGTCTGTGGCACCATTACAGAAAAATTTCTATTGGTGGCTGTGGATTATTTCTCCAAGTGGGTGAAAGCAGAACCCCTTGCCAAAATTACTAAGAATGATGTGATACAATTCCTGTGGAAAAATATTGTCTGCCGGTGATATTCCCTGGAGGCTAGTCAGCGATAATTGGTGGAAGTTCTAGGGCAAAAAGATCAAGGAAAGGTGTCAAAGTCTTAATATTCAGCAGGCATTTACTTCGGTAGCCCATCCTCAAGCTAATGGGCAGGTCGAGGTCACTAACAGAATCCTTATTCAAGGACTGAAGACCAAATTGGGGGCTCAGAGAGGAAACTGGGTGGAAGAATTGCCTGGAATCTTGTGGGCCTACCAAACCACACCAAAAACTGCAATGAGAGAAACTCCTTTCAGCTTGGTATACGGAACGGAGGCCGTTATTCTGGTGGAAGCACTTTTAAGTAGTGCCTGAGTGGAAGTTTACGAGCTAGAGCAGAACCAAATTATTCAAAGCACTGAGTTGGACTTGGTGGAAGAAAAGGGGGAAGCGGCACGGAGGCAAGCAGAGTTTTACAAGCGGAGAGTGCAGCAAGCCTTTAACAAAAAGGTGATGCCCCGAAGATTTCAAGAGGGGGATTTAGTTCTGCGCAAAGTTAATCCCGCTGGAGATCCTGGAAAGTTAGCTCCGAACTAGGAGGGACCATATGGAGTGACGCATCGCGTAGCCGGGTCAGCGTATTATCTAAAGGATGACCAGGGCAAGGAATTTCCTCGACCCTGGAATGCTATCCACTTGAAATATTTTCATACTGTATAAGGGGTGATGGATAAAGAAAAGGAGTTGGGCAGGTCCCGAAGGAATGTACTTGACAATTTGTTATATTGATTAGATGTATGGCGAACTCAAGTTTGATTGATGAATCATTTACATTAATACTATATTCCTTGTGGCGAGCTATGAAAAGAAAAGAAGATAAAAAGGGAGCCGTGTCCCAATGCAGTGTATCAAGTTACAATGTAAAACGATCGGGCGGATAGTGTCGGAAGCCGGCTTCCCAATGCAAGGAGAAAGAAGGATGGTTCGCAGGAGGAAGTCCTTGGTTAGCGTAGTGTCGAACTGCCTCATTAAACCCATCTTGATAAGTGGCCCGCATTAGGATTATTAACCGCTCTTGTCAGTTTGGACGGTCAGGACTTCGGTTCCGATGGAGCCTGTGACACTTCTCTTGTTGCTCCCAGAGGGCTCGGTGCATGTCACTATAACATCGAGATATTTCCATAATGGCATCTGCCAGGACCGAGATGTCATCTGCTCGGGAAGTTTGGTCCTGCTGGAGAAAGCTCGTCATATCCGTCATATTCTAGTGCATTGAAGCTAAAATTCCCTCTACCGCCTCTGTGTAAGATCTGGTGCGGATGAGCTCACTGGCCAGCCTCTAGAGGGAAGTTTCTTGCCTGCATATATGGGCGTGAGCATGCGCCCTAGAAGTTATTAGGGAGGAGTTTTCTTGTACCTCCTTACACAGGCCGGTGCAGAGGTTCCCTATTTTGTCCTCTGCTTGCTGGTATTGAACCCACAAGTTGGCGATGATATCAGAATTCTTTTGCTTCTCTCGAAGGAGTTCTGCTACCTGCTCTTGAAGGTTTATTAATTCTTGAGAAGGGGAAGTCTCTTGGTCAAACTGCACCGGCTGAACATCCCGCCGGATGGATAGCGATTCTATATGAGCCCGCTGCTGTTCTCGCAATGCCACTATAGTTTCGGCATCTTTTCGATGTTGGTGGCGAGCTTCGTTCAGTTGCTCCTGACACTGTTGTAGTTGCTGCGATAAGATGCGCTCTCGATTCTGAGCAGCTATCTGATCCTCCCGTCATTGCTGCTCCCATTTCAGAGATTGAGCTCAATACTACTGGAGGGAGCAATCCAATTCTTGGTAATTAGTAAGGGCCTGTAAGCTGTTTGTCAAAAGGAAGTCATCCAATGAGGAAAATTAAAGAATTCGATTCGAGAAACATACCAATTCTAGAGCATGGCGCAGGCCTTCCATCCGGGGGACCAGTTTCCTCCAAATTTAAGATCCAAAGGCCCTGGGGAGAAGAGGAAGAAGAAGGGATGGATGACACCAAGGGCGAAGGCTCACTCATGATGGGGGAAGGAAAGATGAAAAAAGGAGGTTGCGTTGGAGATTCAGAAGGGAAAGAAGAAGGAGCCCCTGTAAGAAAGGTCAAAGAGACAGGGGCCGAGGGAGGAGAAGCAGAAGAGGGGGGTGGAAGACTTAGTGTGGTTAGTTGTGAGACGGGTATAGAAGAATTTATGGAAGGGGATTGGTCCGGTGAGGAGTTTGGGGAGGAAGATATAGAGAGCACTGGAATAGAAAATTCTTCGCTGGGGGGGGGGGGTGAAAAGTAGAAGGACCCTGATCTGTGTTCAAAGGGGGCGAAAGGTCCTCTAAGTTATGGACGACGGAGGAAATTGGCAATGGGGGAATATCAACTATCATGGGTTCAGGTATGGGAGAATGCTCCAGTGGGAGAGAAGGGGCGGATGCAGAAGCATTTGCCGGCGATAGGCATGGACGCACCACCTCTCTGTGTTCATCTTTGGGTTGCGAGGAGAGAGGGGGCAATTTTTGGATACCCAAGGCAGAGGGAGAGAAAATGGGAGAGTTAGGGTTTATAAGTAACATTGGAGATGAGGATGGACTGGCTACTCTAGTCTCATCTGGAGCAGATGGGACAAGGGTTTCAGGCGAAAGTGGAGGAGAAGGGAGAGATGAAATAGGTGTGATGGTAATAGACGAGGGTGAGGGCAAAGTTGATGTTGGTGGCTGACCCTCACCCCGTTTGATTTGTGAGTAACGACTCGCTATTTCTCGGTGGAAAAAGGAATACATCCCGCTCGCTGAAGAAAGAGGAAAAGCGCTAGAGTGAATCACTGGAGCACCGGAGGATGGCGGTGGAAAGAAGAACGGATGAAGAAGAAGGAGGCGAAAAGGTAGAATGAATGACGGTAACAGAAGAAAGGAAAGATAAAGTGTCCCCTATAAAAGGAGGGAGGAATGGGCTTGCGGTGGTGATTGGGCTCATAATTTATAAAAAGGGAGGCGCTAAGAAGAAGAAAAATGATGGTTTATTCCTCTGATAGCCCGTTATTTGTTAAAACCTTTTCCTTCATATGAGGGGATGGATGAGGGTATTCACCTTCAAGATGAAGAAAGAAATAATAGCGGTACAAAGGCAGAACCAGAGGTCAAGTGAGCGCACTCTTTATACAGAAGGCCTTGGTCGATACTATTTTATCCCTGTGTGGTGGTGAAATGGAAGAGTTGAGTTTATTTCTCAACTATATATTATTTTATTCCCGTGTGGTGATGGAACAGAAGAGTTGAGTTTATTCCTCAACTATATATTATTTTATCCCCGTGTGGCAATGGAACGGAAGAGTTGAGTTCATTCCTCAACTATATATTATTTTATTCCCGTGTGGTAGCGGAACGGAAGAGTTGAGTTCATTTCTCAACTATATATTACTTTATCCCCGTGTGGTGGGGGAAAGGAAGAGTTGAGTTCATTTCTCAACTATATATTATTTTATCCCCGTGTGGTGGCGGAACGGAAGAATTGAGTTCATTCCTCAACTATATATTATTTTATCCCCGTGTGATGGCGGAACGGAAGAGTTGAGTTCATTTCTCAACTATATATTATTTTATCCCCGTGTGGTGGTGGAACGGAAGAGTTGAGTTCATTTCTCAACTATTTATTATTTTATCCCCGTGTGGTGGCAGAACGGAAGAGTTGAGTTCATTCCTCAACTATATATTATATTATCCCCGTGTGGTGGCGGAACGGAAGAGTTGAGTTCATTTCTCAACTATATATTATTTTATCCCCGTGTGGTGGTGGAACGGAATAGTTGAGTTAATTTCTCAACTATATATTATTTTATACCCGTGTGGTGGTGGAATGGAAGAGTTGAGTTCATTCCTCAACTATATATTATTTTATCCCCATGTGATGGCGGAACGGAAGAGTTGAGTTCATTTCTCAACTATATATTATTTTATCCCCGTGTGGTGGTGGAACGGAAGGGGTGAGTTCATTTCTCAACTATATATTATTTTATCCCCGTGTGGTGGCAGAACGGAAGAGTTGAGTTCATTGCTTAACTATATATTATTTTATCCCCGTGTGGTGGCGGAACGGAAGAGTTGAGTTTATTTCTCAACTATATATTATTTTATCCCCGTGTGGTGGTGGAACGGAAGGGTTGAGTTCATTTCTCAACTATATATTATTTTATCTCCATATGGTGGCGGAACGGAAGAGTTGAGTTCATTCCTCAACTATATATTATTTTATCCCCGTGTGGTGACGGAACGGAAGAGTTGAGTTCATTTCTCAACTATATATTATTTTATCCCCGTGTGGTGGTGGAACAGAAGAGTTGAGTTCATTTCTCAACTATATATTATTTTATCCCCGTGTGGTGCCGGAACGGAAGAGTTGAGTTCATTCCTTAACTATATATTATTTTATCCCGGTGTGGTGGTGGAACGGAAGAGTTGAGTTCATTCCTCAATTTTATACATTATGTTATCCCCGTGAAACAGAAGAGTTGAGTATTCCTTCAGCTGTATGTCATTTTATTCTTGCGTAATGAAAGAATGGAGAATTTGTATGTTTTTTTAGTGGTCGTGTTATTCAAGGGGAGTGTAGAATTTGACATCGCCAAAGACCTGCCGGAAGAAGAAGATAAACGGGGAAGGATGTAGGCAGAAGTTTATGTCACAGAAAGCTCATTGCTTAGGAAAGATTACATATGACAATTCCCCCACAAGAAGAAGAGAACAAAAGAAACCCTTATTTATGGGGTATTACAGTTCTTTGTTAGGAGGAACTGAAGGAGCTTCTTTGCGGGGCTGGGGTTGACGCCATAGTTGCCGAAGGTAAGATTGTTGTATGAAGATGTGCTTAGACAGGTCCTTCTGGGACACTACTAGTTGCTGGCGCAAGGAGTAGTTCCTGGTGGAAGCTTCCCTCAAGCGTCGCTGCAGATATTCCACTTGCTCCTCCAGGTTAGCGATATAACGTTGTTCTTCAGTTTTTCTTTCGGGGGGAAAAGAACTACTTCCCTGTTCAGAAGTTTCTCTATGACGGGGAGAAGAAAAAGAGAAGATGAATGTTAAGCGGCGATGGTTTGAGGTCCTTATAACAACAAAGGAGGAAGGTGCCTTTATTCGCAGAGAAGATAGAAATAATAAATGCTAGTAAAGAAGGAGAAACGTAAAGGCAGTAGATGGAAGTTATTAGCACAGTAACTTTGGGAAGGACAATTTAAAGTCCATGAAAATAGTAAGGAGAAGTATGTTCAGAAGGGATAGTAGTCTTCTTTGGTGGCAGTTGCTCTACCTTTACAAGAAAATGACAAGAGTTAACATCTTCCTTTTTATTAACTTACTTGATAGTAATTACATCATTTGAGCTACTTAAGCTTTTTATGATCGTTCTTAATACGGGGATCGTCAGAAGGGTCCTCCGGAGGAGGAGGCGCCAAGATGACTCTGTAGAGATCGCCTTGAACTGGAGGTACCGTTGATGGAGCTCCAACAAAAGGAGGTTGATGGGTCCCTGTTGAAGGGACTGGAACAAAAGCTAGGGCGTGCGGGAGCGGAGGAAGTTCAGCAGAGCCCCGAGGATCTCCTATTGTGTATTCCCACGTCAGGGGAGGGTTCCATACCCGATTACGAAAGGAAGGGAAGGGTGCTCGGAAGGACCTCCCTGCAGGAAGGGCTGGAACAGTGGTTAAGGAGGGAGAAGAGGGGTGACAGAAAGCCGAAGTGGCCATCGAGTGGGTCTCCGATTCCTCTGAGTCTTCAGTGGTCCAGTCGTGCAGTTCAAAAGAGTCAAAATATGAAGAAATATCAATGGGGTGTTCTGCGGAAGCCATGAGAGCCAGATGGAAATGCGGAGACACTTAGGGGGATAATTTATAATCGGGGATGAGAAGTTGCATTTGTCCTCGGAAAGGAGAAGAAGAGGAAAGGACCAACATCGTAATAGCGTCAGCATAGGAAATTGTTGAGATATCATTTCGGGAGCAGTTAATTATTTTGAGAAGATCAAAGGTTAGGGTGGATTAAATTGTTGACTAAGCCCAACGAATTGGCTCGGGCCAGGAAAAAGATCTTTCCAAGGATATCCCGAATCGGTTCCAAAGCAAGGAGCACCGTTTTTTCAATTATATAGGGCAGAGAAGGGGTTATCATTATAAAGAGAAAGAAATACAGAGCAGACCCAAAAGTTTGCGACCTATACTAAGATATGCATAAAAAATCACAAAGAGTCGTGCCAACATCAATATTCTTCAACAATAAAAGAGTCATTACAAGGATTACAGTGTGACAGATTATAGTTCAAAAAGTTCGGGGGGGGGGGGGGACTTGGATAAAGTGTCGATGGGGTTTAAATAGCTAGTGTCTATGACAGGGAGAGGATATCCTCGTTCAACATTTAAAGCCGAGGACTTGTTAAAGCCAAGTATAAATAAATCCACCCCTTTCTTAACATAGTGCCCCTTCAGGTCGGCCTCCTGCTCCTTCAAATAAGATTGACAGGTAGCGAGTTGAGCTTGACACGCGGCTAGCTGGGCCTGGCTTTCAGCTAATTGGGCTGCCAGATTATCTCTTTCTGTTGTTACTTTCATGGCTCGCTTACCCAGAGCCGAAAAAGCCTCGGTATATTCTTGATGGAGCTCTATTTGTTGCTGGGCCACAGCCAACAGGGCTTCGGGAAAGGTGGCCACCAATGAAGAGAGTTCTTGGCATCTCTCTGAGCAAGACTTTCGGGTGGCTTCCCACGCTTGACGTTCTCACCGTAACTACTGAATAGTAGTCGAGGAGTCAACATCTTGGATAATTGCATCCCCAAGCTGTCTTTTATACCCTGTTAGCTCATGAGTAAGAAGATCCACCTGTTGAAGTTCGCTGGATTGCAGGAAGATTTGTTGTTCAAGGTCTTCATTTTTTCGCTGAAGCTCCTCCTTTTCGCTCTGAACCAAGGCCAATTGTGTCATGGAGTCTTCACATTGGTCCATCAGATCCAATTCTTTTTGCTCCTTCTCACTCAGTTGCTGAGTGAGTTGTTTTTGGTGCGCCATGGAAGCAAAGTGGCGCGTCTCCACGTTGGACTGAAATTGAGCTATATGAGACAACATCTTATTATGTAACGCCAAGACCTGAAGGAAAAAGGATGCAACTGCTAAGCGTTGGTACATCGATATATATATGTATATATATATGCTAAAAGTAAAGAGGGAAACCAATTACCTCGGATAGCATTTTGCTCATCTGATCACAGGGGCCTTGTATACCGGATTGGTTGAAAAATTTCACCTTCGAGAGGTGACTGATTTTCAGAAGGGACCCCAATGTGACTGATGAAGGGTTCAGGGAAGGAAGATTCCCCTCCTCCGAAGGGGGAGGGGGGTCTACTCACTGAAGGGGAGCGGGAGAAGTATGTGTTTCTGAAGGAATGGGGACTGGGATAGATTCGGTTCGGGAAGGTGTGGGAGAATCAAGATGAAGGGAGGATGAAGCAGGGGAATAGGAAGAAGAATTTCCCCCTTGGGGAGAAGAGGATGGGGCGGCTAAGGTGGTATCCCTCATCCTCGGTTCATAGATGGTGAGAGGCAGGGAGGCATGCCGATCAGAAGAGGATGAAGGAGGAAATGATGAGCTGGGAACTCCTTCCTTAACCAGGCGCAATTTCTTCCGAGGGGAAGAAGGGGCAGCTACGGATTTACCTCGCTTGGTGGATGTCTTTTTCTTCTTGGCTACTTCAATTTCTTCACCTTTTACTAAAGCGCTCTGCATTAGGTTATCTGTGAAATTCACAAGAAGGAACGATAAATTAATCTAGATAATAAGCTATATTGAAGTACAAATGTTGTCCTACCTATGGCTGCCGGAGCCGTTAGGGGGAAAGGGGACAGCCTGAAGTGACTGAGGAGTGGGGGTTTCATTAGATGTTCTGAGCAGTAGCGAGATTCCCCCAACACTTTACAGACCTCCAAGAAAGGACATTGAGTCCTCGTCTCGCGAAAAGGAGGCAGCTCTGGAAGATCTAACTTCCAGGTATCCGAGTGGGGTAAAGGTGATGGAAGCTGAGCGAAAAATTATAATTCTTCCCATCCTTTATGGGAAGAAGGCATATTTACTAGGAATTGGCAATCCATGTAGCTAGAAAGATAAAAAAGGCCTGCCTTGGAAGACTTCAGTTGGAAGAAGCAGTGGAATAGGTGGGGGGATAAAGAGAGATTCAGGTGTTGGAATACTATGATGGCCCCCGACAAGAGGCGGAAGGAATTGGGGGTAAATTGGTTCAAGGGTAGACCGTAAAAGTCGAGGATGCCCAAATAAGAGGTTGGCACGGGTAAACATAAGCCGTTAAGAAATTGTTCGGAGAAGAAGCAGGTTAGGCCAGGAGGAGGACGATGTGGTCGATACATTTTAGTGTTAAAATGACATTGAATGGAAGAGTCTATAAACTGGTCCCTCATGTTAAAGAAATAATGATCGCTATTCAATTGGGTGATGGTGTGTTCATACCAAGGAGGCGAAGGTAAGGTTTTAGGGGCCATAGGTACAGAACGGGGAAGGGTACTTACTTGAGGGTTGAAGAAGGAACGTTGGCAAAAGAGGAGGCTAGGTCGCTGAAATGCTGCCAGAGAAAGTCGCTAAGAAGAGGAAGTGGAAAAGACTGGATTGTTAAACACGCTAAGTTATGCCTAAAGGAAAAAAGACGAAGATTTATATAGGGTTTTGTGCGACTGTTCGACTATCTAAGAGAAAAGAAGAAGCGGGGCCCATGGGCCCATTAAGCCATCCTGAATATATAGGGTAGGGTTATGAGAGGAGAGTGAATTCGAATTGACGAGCAAAGGGTGGAGTAGAGACTTTATACATTTAGAGAGTCAAGCTTATAACTTCGCTTGACTATTTTTTGGGGTTGACTAATGATACTGTTGTTACCTCTTCTCTGTGAATCGGGTAAAAGAGCTCGTATGTAAGACACTATCCGAACCAAATAATTGGTTCGGCGAAGAAAGTAAGAAAGAATGGTTCGGGCGCGACCGTCTGGGACAATTGGAGGGACAATTGAGCAGGAGACGATTGAGAATTTCGATGCGTGGCGGTCGCCGCTAGAGATGAGATTTGGTTCGGCCTAGTAGGCCTAGAAACAGATGGTGCGGACGAGAGTCGACTCCGCATAGCTAGTCCGGAGATAGTTTGGGACGGAGAGAAGGAGAGTTGGTTCGAGATGCTGAGAAGAGCCCGAGGGCTATGCCCCACGTGAGCTATATGTCTAGATTAATTTCACCAAAGGTAAATGATTGAAAGGGACATGCTAGAATATTTCCCAAAATATAGAGAAAAGGTTGTTAGACAACAGAAGGGTGTCCCCACACAATATTCCGAGGAGCCTTCACTCCTCGTGTCTGTAATAGAATGATTCTCCAGATGAGCGTGGTGGCCACGTGTATGACGGGGCAAGCTTGCGAGGCAAGAACTGATCAGAGGGGGAGAATAAAAAGGAGAGATAAGACAGAAAGAAGGGGATCCGCATTATTCCAACCAGCAAGAAACGAAGACGCATTGGGAGAAGGAGAGCTACCACTTCGCCGGAGAAGAAGAGAAGGAGAGTGGTGATCTTTATCTTCCTTGTACTGTTTCCTGTACCTTAACTCGCCTGTAAGAGGTTTTCTCCTCCACCTCCGGAAGTTCTTTTCCATGAAGGAGGACCTTTATAGTGAAAGTGCTTTGGCACAGCAGCCGGTGAGAGAGCTCACCCTCGTGGAGTAGGAATCCTTATTCCGAACCACGTTACATCCCGTGTCTTGATTTGTTGTCTGTGTTGGCTTGCATGTCTTTGCTTGGCATTTTCATTTTTATTGTTGCGGCCAGGGAGAACCCTTAAGCTTCTTTGCACTTCATCGCATAGAAAGGAAGTCTGCAGACTCTTTCCCCCCATCACCGCATCATGTAGCATGTCCTATAGGCAAAGCAGCTCACTGGCTCTCACTACACCGTCACTCTCCCCACGACCAAATATCGTACTGGCCATGACGCGAT
Source organism: Wurfbainia villosa (assembly GCA_025175895.1). Taxonomy (NCBI): domain Eukaryota; kingdom Viridiplantae; phylum Streptophyta; class Magnoliopsida; order Zingiberales; family Zingiberaceae; genus Wurfbainia; species Wurfbainia villosa. The sequence continues at coordinate 6,594,812 of CM045992.1, forward strand.
GAAGGTATCGAAATATGGGGTTTTGGAGGCACGACACTTTGGCCCTAGAAAGGTCATAAGCGTGCTCCCCCGTCAACTCGGTCCAACATTCCCGAGAGTTGAACCCAATAGAGGTTCTTCTCTCTCCCCCACTTGGTAAGCCAAAGCATGAGTTCCATTGGCGAAAGGTTCACTCATGCTCAATATTAAAAAGTCTAAAAGTTATCCTACCCTCCTCGCTCTCTCTACCCGTTAAAACTTCCGCCTCTAAAGAACTCAAAAATTCCAAAACTATCCTAGGGTAGGTTAGGTGCCTTATTCCCATAATCTCATCCCACCCCATTTTTGCAAATAGGGTTTGCATATCACCTAACAACCCTAAAGATGCTAGCAAATCCTCATCTAAGTACCTAGTAGCAGTAAGTTTATGAGTAGAGAGCATATTGAACCTATCTCTATGTTCATTATTGCAAAAAAGTAGAGGGGGTAGGGCGTTACCCTCTTCCAGAGCTTGAGGAGCATCGGCTCTTCTTGTTCGTCGCTCTGAGGTACCAAATCGAGATGCTACGGTCTTGGTCCTCCTTATTCTTGCTCCTTTTGGCTTCTTAAGAGGTTGAAAATGCTTCTAGAGGAAGGGAAAAGAGAAATCACACGGTTAGGGAAAGAACTTTTGAAGCACACGACGCAAATGAGGTGAAAACACACAGCTCACCCCTTTTAACCTCGCGCACCACGACCATGTGAAAACACACGGCCAGGCCGTGTGCGCCTCTGGTCAAGCGGGCACGGCCGTGGAAAAACACACGGTCAGGCCGTGTGCCCCCATTTTTCGCCCCTTTTATGCACTATGGCCCGAATTTGTTCATACACTTCGCCGTGTAGACTAATATGGGTTTCATATTTTTGCCTAGCAAAGTTCTTTTCTACTCCTAACTCTAAATGTGATGGAAATTAAAACTAAAATCAAACACATGTATGCAATGCAATAGAAAAAGGGAAATCTACAACTAAACTTGGGTTGCCTCCCAAGAAGCGCTTTGTTTAAGGTCGTTTAGCTCAACCGTACTCTTCTATCAACTCGGTTCTGGTGGTTCAGTGAACCTCCATTCATCCGTCTCAAGATCTGCATCTGGAGGTTCCGGCTTCAATTTGCTAATCGTGAAGCCATCAAAGTAGGAAGCTCTGTGCTCTGAAAGACTGAAAAATATGATCTCCCCGTCTACCTCCAGGGAGATTCGGTGTGCCTTCACATCTATGCATGCCCCTGCGGTTGCTAGAAAAGGCCTTCTCATAATGATAGGATTCTAAGGATTCGGTCCTGTGTCTAGTATGATGAAGTCCGTGGGTATCACAAAATCCTCAATCATCATAGGAATGTGTGTTAGTAGGCCAACGGGCTCCTTCACTGAATCATCCCCCATACGAATACCAAGATTCGTTGGTTGGAGCCCGCTTAGTCCCATCTTCAAAAAATATGCGTAGGGCATCACACTGACCGATGACTCTAAGTCGAATAGCGCTTCGTCGAAGCTCTCCCTATAAATCGAGCAAGGAATAATGAATTCACCAGGGTCCTCAAGCTATATTGGGATTTTCTCTTCAAACTCAGTTGCGTATTGCTTTAAACTGATATACTCAACCAATATCTATCCAGTCAAAACATTGACGTGCAGTTTATTGTGAGATTGACCATCAATTGTATTCTACTAATTATAAATGAATTGTTAAAATTAACCAACGTAGTGATTAGTGAAACAGAAGGAGATCTAAGCTGCATCAAGTAATCTTTGTTCCAAGAGATTAGCTTGGATGTGCGTGGCGATTGATAGTAGTGCTTGGGCCTTCTTTTGGCCTTAGATTGGGTAGCAATGAAGTCCTCCATCATCTGTTCCAGTCTGGACTTCTGTGGTCGTTGCCCATTGCCTTGTTGTTGCCCGTACCCTCTGGATGGTTGGGGGTTTCCCGAGTTATTTTTGTAGGAGAAATTTGGGTGACTCCTCTATCCGGGATTGTAGGTATTAGAGTATGGGTTATGGGGCCTTTGATCGTAGTCCCCAATCTCGTCACACAGCTCAATCTGCTCGTCCGAAGTTCCTTGCCCTCTATAGGGGTCCTCATGATACGTTGCCACTCCTTCTCCAAAATCAATGGTCGTGCATGCAGATGAAGGATTCAAAGATTCAAACCGTCTACTGAGCGCGTCCATCCTTGCCGAAAGGTGGTCCATGGAGTTGACAGTGTATCATTCTGCCGCAGGCGTGGGTTGACCACGTTCGGAGGCCCATTGATGGTGGTTTTGGGCCACCTCTTTAATAAGCTCCTCTGCCTCCTCTATGGTCTTGTTCATTAGAGCTCCTTCTGCGACAAAATCTAGGGACATCTTCGTGGCGTAAGCGATCCCATTATAGAAAATGTGGATCACCAGCCACCTCTCCAGTCCGTGGTGTAGGCATTGGTAAAGTAGCCCCTTGTAGCGATCCCATGCTTCGAATAAGGACTCCCCCTCCTTCTGGTGAAAGCTCATGATAAGATGGCGCATGTGAGCAGTCTTACTTGGTGGGAAGTATTTATTTAGGAACTGCTGCTCACACTGCTCCCATGTGGTGATGCTGTCAGAAGGTAAGGAGTGAAGCCATGCCTTAGCCTTATCCTGCAGTGAAAACGGGAACAGGCTCAGGCAGATCGCATTAGAAGGGACTCCGTTCAGTTTCATAGTTGAGCAGATTTCAAGAAAAGCCTCAAGATGTCAGTTCGGGTCTTTAGTTACAGCTCTCTCGAATTGGCTCTGCTGAACCATATGTATAAGTGTCAGCTTCAGCTCAAAGTTATTTTCTGAAATTGATGGTTCAACTATGCTCGGCCTGAATCCTCTAGCGCTAGGAGCTACGTAGTCCCGCAGAGGTCAGCTACCTATGTTCACCTCGGATGCAGCTTGATCTTCCATCTTTCGCTGTACTGCTCTCCGACGGTGAAAGGTTCGTTCAATCACTAAATCGATCGGAATTAGACATTCCCACACTAGTCTTGTAAGCATACGACGAACCAACACACAAAAGTAAGAGTGCTAACCTAATGCTAAAAGAAGAAAATAAATAAATCTAGCAAATAAAAACCTAAGATGCAATAAGTAAACAGGAAACTATTACTGAAGAATAAAAACTAAATCTAAATATGGAAAATAAAACTAAAGCAAATAAAGTAAACAAATAAGAAAATAAAGCAAGAAAATAATCTAATCCTATGTCCGATCCAATCTACCACCATTTGATTTGATATCAAATCGACAGTTCCTGGCAACGGCGCCAAAAACTTGATGCACACGTACGCGTCCTCAAATCTCACGACGGATACTGTCGTGGACTCAAAGTGTGCACTCGCGCTCAACGCCCGCAAGTTCATGGATGTCGTCAAGTAATAAAGATTATCGATCCCACAGGGACTAGGATTCGAGTACCAATACACTAAGTGGTTGCGATTGTTCGAACGTGATCTCTGAGAGAGAGTCGGTTGGTGAGGACTATCGGTGGACACTACTCTGTGCGGTGTCACACGGAGGAGGAAAAGAGTGTGTCGGGGTCTTAAAAGGCGATCCTAAGATTTTGGTTTCACTTGTGTACCACAGAACAATGTTGTCAATTGGCGTCGTCTAGACGTCTACCTATGGTTTTTGGGGAAGGGACATCATACACTCTCCTGCAGAGCCGCTGCATTCACCGGGAGCTATCCTCGCCCAAAAGGAGAGGATAGAGGGTACGAGGATGTCAAATCAATCCTTACGGTGGACCATTTCTGATTCCACCGCTCCCTTCTCCCCGTAGTTACGGGAGGTCCGGTTTACCCCCAGGTTCCTTGATCAAACCTACTAAATCTAGATTGTGAGGGCTATCACCACCTCATATCACCTAAGCACAGTGAAAAGAAAGTCAAATACACATAGATATAATAAAGAGCAACTACCAATTGTCAAATTAAACTTTTAGCCAGAATTTAATATGAACCAACATTGTCTATGTACACAAGCTACTCCCTAATCCTAGAATCAAAAGTACTACTCCATAAATACAAAGGAAGAATCACAAAACATGTTTAAGTGCGAATACAATAGAGATAAAGTGCAAAAATAGAGATATACAATGCTTCGTGATCTTCTCTCCGGTGTTGTATTGCAAGTTGTGGACCTCCGGCGACGTTCCTCCTCCCCGCTGTGAGTTACCGAAGCTTTTTAGGCCTTCGGCATGCCGTTCTAGTTGTCGTACCTCCTCCCTAGGGTTTGGGCAGAGCCATCCTTATATAGACTTCGCCTCGAACCGCTGCAAAATCTGGAAAAAGCCCTAGTCACACAAATCCATCGGGCCGCCACACGGTTGTGTGTTTCCACACGACCAGGCCGTGTGTGGCCTTGGGGTGTTGTTCTTCGCCCATCAGACACGACCGTGTGAATCCACATGCCCTGGTCGTGTCCCGCTCTGCGTCTAGCTGCGAAAGTCCTTCTTTTGCTCCGAAAGTGCATCTTTATCACCAGAAAAGCTAACCTGCACATAAAAGTACAACGAGCAGACCTCCGAACTAGAAAATAGGCAATGCGTGCAAGAATAGAGTAACATATGCATGAAACTAACGCAAAATGTAACAAGATGTGAGCGAAAATTACTCCTAAAACTCTATATGTTTTGTTCACATCATTGCCTTTGCCTTTGCCTTTGTTCACCATCAAAACGGTACTAGGCTTTGTCTTCTTAAGGTTGAGTTCAGCAGTTTGCAACATGCTCAATATCTTAGGTAAAGGCTTGTCAATTTCATTCATGTTGTAGTTCATGACAAATTGACTGTAGCCTTCTGGCAGTGACTGCAGAACAAGGTCAGTGGCTAGCTCTTGGCCCAATGGAAATCCCAATCTCACTAGGTTCTCAGCTTACCCAATCATCTTGAGTACATGAGTGCCTACGGGAGTTCCTTCTTGCATCTTGCATTGAAACAAGGCCTTTGACACTTCGTATCTCTCGTGCCTTGCTTGTCCCTGATATAGTTGTTTTAAATGCTCAACCATACCAAAGACATCCATGTTCTCATGTTTCTTCTGAAGCTCGGAGTTCATGGTGGTAAGCATAAGGCATGACACATCCAATGCGTCATCTTGATGCTTCTTATAAGCATCCTTGTCAGCACGAGTGGACGTAGGGGTGGGTGGTTCAGGAATGGACTACTCTAAGACGTACAGTTTGCGTTCTTTCTTGAGGACTATCCTCAAGTTCCTGTACCAGTCCAGGAAATTAGCTCCAATGAGTTTGTCCTTATTGAGGATAGATTGCAGAGAGTGTGTTCGACGTATTAGATGACATGGTGATCTACAATACAGAAATATAGAAATGTATCATATTTTAATCATTTAATTAGGACTTTAACTAAATGATTCTTCCACTGGTCACAAAGTGGGACAAGATCCATATTATACCGCATCTTGAGTTAGCTTTAGCTAATCGCCCAAGACTCATATAAGTTAGTTAGGTAACTTGTACCATTACAACTAATGTAACTCTTGTATATCTATATGAACAACATTATTTGTTCATTTTGCCCATCGCACGAGATATCTTTCTAAATTACCACTCATCTTGAGTTAGCTTTGGCTAATCACCCAAGATTTGTATAATGTAGGTAGATGTCCCATATGAGCTATGCCTCTGAGTTCATCAATCTAATAGAGAGAGCTTAGTTAAGTCAAACCCAAAGTTTAATAGGTCGACATCACAATTGTCCTGTGGTACTTTATCGAGATAAATCGAGTCACTTTGCTTTGGCAAACGTGCTACGATTGAACAAGGTAATAGTAAGTATTAAACTTTGGTAGGCATATATTAAGTGACCTAATTGTGTGACAACTAACTATGCATGCATCACATATACAAACATCACATGCATCACATATACAAGCATCACATGCATCACATATACGCATAAAGAAATGTGACATGGTTATGGCCATTTTCTACGATCTTCTCAAGCCAATGAGAAGAGCGAATGGTCAACTTAGGGAATAGTATCTTCTCCAAGTCTTCCATGGTTGTCATGTGTTGTTGGCTCTTTTCCTTTGCACCGTCTTCCAGCAGTCTAGAACTTTTCTACATTGTACATTACAATTAAAAGAAACCTCGAGTTACATTCGAGGGTAATCTAATTTTACAATCGGAATAATGAAGATGAAAGGCACGACACACAGGCCGTATTAAGAATTACAACAAACACACACATATCCAATCACATTGGGTTAGGGGCCATAACCATGCACCATGTCATTTAACATTCAAAACATTAATGATAAAAAATTTTATTATGATCCTAAGCACGAAATATCAGCCGCAACATGAAAAATTATTTTATAGACTCATTGAATGAGTTGCTGCTCATTCTGTTCATCATTATGAACCGGAGACCATATGATCAAACAGGCCTGCTCGGCACCATCCAACCGGCACTGTCCAATCAGCTCAGCCCACTCTGGTATCATTGAATGAGTCGCTACCCATTCTGTTCATCACTATGAACCCGAGAGCATCCGGTTGATCAGGTCCGCTCGGCACCATCAGATAGGCACAGTCCGATCGGCTCTGCCTACTCCTCAATCTGCTTTGGGAAAAACCCCTCGCCAAACTATCTTCTCGGCTTCGATGTAAGTCTAGAATAACAAGCAGATCATAATAAAACACTTTCTAACTTATATCACATATAACAAATAAAAATGAGTATTGTTTTCACAAGTGGCTCCCATACCACTGTAGGGATTCTGATCGCGTTCAGAAATAATTTTACAAGCACTACGCAGCGGAGAATAGGATCCCTCTAGAGATCCATGCAAAAACATACTCATTTTATCGATTCTATCCTATGAGAATCGTAGTTACCTTCAATGTGTGCCCTTCGTAATCCCATCAAGGTATCCGAATCTCAGCGCGGTCAGTATGTCCACGCCTCCATGGTATCCACACGAACCGTGAGATGGAATGAAACCAAACTTTGGTGCTAGCCACAAGATTGGTTCGGCCAAGAAGGTAGAAGAAGAAGAAGAGGAAGATCACCAAAAATCCACACCATCAAAAACCCATGAAAATCTTTTATATTCAACCATTGAATATAAAAGGTTTTGACTCTTGGTTTTTATGGAATTAATAACCCATTAATTCCATCTTAATGATCATGTAACCTCTTCTTAATGGTGAGTCTCACTCAATCTGAATCTGACTTGAGTCTAACTTGAGTCAGATTCATTGGGTATACCTTGAGTCCTACTCAATCCGAATTTGACTTGAGTCTAACTTGAGTCAGATTCATTGGGTATAACTTGAGTCTCACTCATTGAGTCTAATCTACATTAGACTCAACCCGATGGTCCAATGGCTCATCACATGAGCCATCTCCAACTCACATGTCCTAAGTGTGTGACCCAATAGGTTCTCATAACATTGGCAATGTTTCTAAAACCCTTTTAGAGACATAAGCAATGAGCGGCATCTAGCAATACATCATTGCTACCTAAGTGACGAGAATATCGAGATCCGACATAACCTTTCCGTGACTACTATCGTGTATGACTCAGTCCTTCTATCATTGATATCTAGATTGATCAATGAGGTATAGACTGTGTCATCCTCTTTTCAATCATGAGTTTCTTGATCTCCAAGTAGACTACTCAACCAAATAAGCTCAATATCTCATATTAACTTATTCGAGCATGGCCATGTATTTTAGCAGTCCTACTTTATCAAGGGGCCCATAGATATCACTTCTGATGTATGGAAGGGATAGATCCCATCTACATAACTCACATCCCTTCGCATAACTTATTAAATACCCGGTGATCACCTTTATAGTCACCCTGTTACGGGTGGCATTTGATGAATCAAAAGTATACAACTCATTATGTAGGGAACCGTAGTGACTTCAGATCTAAGAACTATTCATACCAATAGTCACATGAGAATGTTTATGATACTCATATAACGATCCATGAAACATTCTCATGGCGGGTCAATTCAGTACATAGTCTCTAATATGTACCCATGTGTTAACTTGATATCACATATCCATGACTTATGAGATTAAGTCATCAATTGACTTACATGCTAGTCTCTGCGCATTAATATTGTCCTTGCATATTAATACTCGACTAGGAATAGTTAAGAGTAGTATTCTATATATATTTATATATGTCTACAGACTCTCACTATCAATTGAACCAATTGATATACTGTAAACTTGAACCTACTATTCAAGGATACTATTATATTATTCATATAACACATATAAGAAATAATATAATAGGCAAACCTTGCCTGTTATTAATGAAACATGATACATATGATCCCTAATCATTCATCTAATGATTGACACTAAGGGCTGACACTAAGAAAAATGGCATCCACATATACCTTCACATTTCTTCCCAACTGTTTTTCAATGATTTTATGCATTGACCTTTGGTAGTAGCCCCGACATTCTTTAACCCAAAAAGCATAACTACATAACAGAAAGTCTCTTCTGTAGTAATAAAACTGACCTTATTATGATCTTCTAGAGCTAACGGTATTTGATGATACCCCTGATAAGTGTCCATCATTGAGATAAACTGATGCCCAACAGTGGAATCTACCAGTTGATCAATACGAGGCAAATGATAGCAATCTTTAGGACAAGCTTTATTAAGATCTCTAAAGTCCACACACATTCTCCATTTTCTTGATGGCTTAGGCACCAATACTACATTAGACAACCAAGTTGAAGGTTTTGCACGGAAGCTCTGATACCAATTGAAGGATTTTGCTTATCGAGTCCGTGAAGGGAAACTTCGCTTCCACTTTACCTCGGTAGCTTGTCCATGGCGATCCCTTCGATGTCCCTGGATTAAAAAAAAATTAATCCTAGACAAAAGGGATTGCCCAAACCACCAAGTCATCGTCGTGCTATTCGTTTAGAGAGGTCACTTGAACAAACTAGTTGTTCAAGCGACCATCCTCTATTCTACGAGTAGTCGCGAAATAGACGATGTCCGGATCGCCGGTTTTTGTGTTTATGCTCAGGATACAAGTATTATTTAGCCATTTACAGATTTATAACATGCTTATAATTGAAAAACAAAACAAGCAACAAACAAAAGAAGAAAGTAGAATAGGTATACCTCTCGATCTTCTAATGTATGACCTTCCTACTTTTGGACGTCGTGTGGGCGATGATCCACCAAAAGTCAAATCTCCTAGATCGCAAATCTTCCTTCCTTGCTCTTCCAAAGCAAGAGGAAAAATAGAAACAAAGTTCTTCTCCTCCCTAAAACCAACCAACAAGGAACTAAGAAGATCCTTGCCACCGGCCAACAAGGAGAAGGAGTTTGAGAGTGGCCGGCCAAAAGCTTCAAGGGAGGACCCTAAACCTTTGTTCCACCGGCCAAGGAGAAGGAGAAGACTTGTTTTGGACACCGGCCAAAGGCTGGAAGGAACTCCAAGGGCGCGCGGCAGCTTGGGGAAGAAGAACAACTTAAGGAAAAAAATTTCCTTAATAGGTGCTGCCCAAGCCCAAACCCTAATTCCTAACCTTGCCGCCAACTCCAAAAACCCTAGCTCTCTTTCAATGATCTCCACGCCAACTCCCATGACACCCTTTTATAGAGTTAGGGATAAGTCATGAATTAATCTCCTCCATTGGTTCTAGGGATTTAATCTCAACCGTTGGATCTAGAGATTTAATCTCAACCGTCAGATCTTAGAGATTTAATCTCTACCAATGGATCTTAGACTTTTGTTTCTATCCATTGGATATGAGCATCATGAGGTGTTAATAGGCTACATTAGGGACCATGAGGAGGAGTTGGGTCTTGGCCACCCATGGATCAAGCCCACATAAAGTCCGATCCACTAATGATGATCCAATCCACTAAAGGTTCATCATTGATCTACCTCACCAACCCCCATATGATAATATGGGCTCCATATATTATTTGTACATTTTCTCTCCGTGTTTAAGATCTCGAATGTTCATCGATTAATTAATTTACTAACCATTAATTAATTAACATCTAACTCCTTGAGTAGTACCACTCAACCTTTTCATCATGCCAGACCAAGTCCACATGCAGGGTTTACATGATGAACCTTATGAGATCCTCAAGGGGACATCATCATCCTAATATATAGGATATGGTTTCCTCTTATAATCAACGGCACACCATATAAATAATATCATCTCCCAACTTACCGAGCCTATCGATTTAATCTATAAATCTCGCCCATTGGTAAATCAAAGAGATGACTACTAAGTATATGTGTCCGTTATTATATCGGGATTAAGAGCATGTACTAAATAATATCTGAGGTCCGATTCGATTATGTAGTCGGCAATAAATCGAATCACTTCTATTTTGGTCATGCTCAATACACACAAAGTACACTAGTGTGATTCTATGGTCAAGACAAACCAACACCAAATCACACTACAACCATTCCGATGGTTTGTCCAAAGTCATCTCGGTTGTGAGCCTTTGCTTATACTTTTCAAGGGGCCGATAACATGGTCTCCTGTGTCACACCACACACCATGTTATCTACAATGTAAAGTATTAGACAATATTGCATAACCATAAAAATATGCAAACAATGATCATGTGATTCTTATTCCAAAATAAAGATATTCATACAAAAGATAGACTTTTCAGTATACATCCCTACAATCTCCCACTTATACTAAAAGACTATGCTCTACTCAAAGTGCCATACATCTGATCCCCATTCCCTCCACATGCCTATCAAAAGCTCTCGCAGGAAGGGCCTTAGTGAAAGGATCTGCCAGGTTATCCTCCGATGCAATCTTGGCCACAACAACTTCTCCTCTCTTTACGATTTCTCGTATCAGGTGGTACTTGCGCTCTATGTGTTTACTAGCCTTATGGGCTCGTGGTTCCTTCAAGTTTGCAACTGCACCACTATTATTACAAAAAATTATGATAGTTCTGGGAAAATCAGGAATCACATCCAAGTCTATCAGGAAGTTCCTGAGCCATACAACTTCTTTGGCCGCCTCAGAGGCCGCCACATACTCAGCTTCGATGGTGGAGTCCGCCACGCATTTCTGTTTGACACTCCTCCATACAATGGCTCCACCTCCCAAAGTAAACACAAAACCTAAGGTAGACTTACTGTTATCCCTATCAGATTGGAAGTCAGAATCCGTGTAACCCATAGGGAGTAATTTGTTTGCCCGGTAAACCAGCATATAATCCCTAGTCCTTCTCAGGTACTTCAATATATGCTTTACTGTAGTCCAATGTCCCTGTCCTGGATTACTTTGATATCTGCTGACCATGCCCATGGCAAAGCAAATATCTGGTCTCGTACAGAGCATCGCATACATGAGGCTTCCTACTGCCGAAGAATAAGGAACCGCCTTCATCTCCTCTATCTCCTCAGATGATCTAAGACACATCTCCTTAGATAAAGGAACTTCATGCCTGAAAGGTAGAAACCCTTCTTGGAGTTCTACATGCTAAAACGCTCCATAATCGTGTCTATGTATGAAGCTTGGGATAAGCACAACATCCTTTTCCTGCGATCCCTTATAACCTTGATCCCAAGGATGTGTCCCACCTCTCCCAAGTCCTTCATATCAAACTATTTGGACAACCATACCCTCACATCCGATAACACCTTGATATTGTTGTCAATCAACAAAATGTCATCTACGTATAGTACAAGAATACCACTACGTTTCTGTCACATCTCTTGTATACACAAGACTCATTCGGACTTTGAATAAATCCATAAGACTGGATCACCTCATCAAACCGAATGTTCCAAGAACTCGAAGCTTGTTTTAATCTGTAAATGGACCGATTAAACTTACATACAAGATGCTCTTTGCCCTTAGCAATGAATCCCTCTGGTTGCTTCATGTAGATGTTTTCCTCAAGACTTCCATTAAGGAAAGTTGTCTTGACATCCATCTGCCACACCTCATAATCCATATGAGCTTCTATGCATAAGAGAATCCGGATAGACTTAAGCATGACTACCAACGAAAAGGTCTCCTCATAATTGATACCCTCTTTCTGAGTATACCTCTTCGCAACAAGACTTGCTTTGAAGGTCTCAACCTTCCCATCTATCCCTCTCTTTCTTTTGTAGATCCACTTGCATCCAATGGTTTTTACACCATCGGGTGGTTCTACTAGCTCTCAGACCTGATTTGAATCCATAGATTCAATCTCAGCATTCATTGCACTTTGCCAAGATCCTGCATCTTTATCTTGGATTGCCTCGTCATATGTCCAGGGATCAGGTTCATGTTCGCCAGGGACCAAATCAGAAGATTCTCCCAAGAACATGAATCTATTAGGCTGTCTCACAACCCTCCCACTACGACGAGGTATCACCTGTGTATCCTCTGTGACACGCGGTGCAGTGACATGTGGTATATCCTCTTGTACCGGCGGTACTAAAGAAGTGACTTCCCCTTTTAACTCCTCCAGAACAATTTTACTCTTGGGCTTGTGGCTCATCACATAGTCTTCCTCTAGAAATCTGTCATTCGTGCTAATGATCACCCTCTGATCTCTAGGACTATAAAACAATCCACCCTTCGTTCCCCTGGGATAGCCAACGAACATGCATACTTCTGTACGAGGTTCCAACTTACCAGCATCTACCTTCAGCACATGTGCTGGACTCCCCCATATCCGAATATGTCTTAGACTAGGCTTTCGCCCAGTCCACAACTCTGTGGGAGTAGAAGGCACTGATTTAGATGGTACAAAGTTCAGAATGTACACCGTCGTATCTAGAGCATATCCCTAGAACGAATCTGGCAAGTTAGAATAACTCATCATCGATCTAACCATCTCCATAAGAGTCCTATTCCTTCGCTCTGCTACACCGTTCTGTTGGGGTGTACCAGGTGCAGTCAATTGGGATTGAATCCCAACCTCTGATAAGTAGTTCCTATACTCTCCCAAGAGGTACTCACCACCATGATCAGATCGTAGTGTCTCGATACTTTTACCTTGACATTTCTCCACATCAGCCTTGAATTCTTTGAACTTGTCAAAGCATTCAGACTTGCGGCGCATCAGGTAAATGTATCCATATCTTGAGTAATCGTCTATAAAAGATACGAAATACTCAAAACCACCTCTAGCCTGGATAGACATAGGACCACACAAATCAGAATGAACCAATTCTAACACATCTTTGGCTCTATACCCCTTGGCCTTAAAAGGCCTCTTTGTCATCTTACCCTCCAAGCAAGATTCACAGGTTGGGAGATCCTCCACCACTAATGAACCCAAAGGTCCATCAGCTATCAACCTTTGAATTCTGCTTAGGTTAATGTGACCAAGCCTAAGATGCCAAAGATATGTTTGGTTCATCTTCGAAGGTTCTTTTCTCTTATTGGAATTAGAAGATGAGTTATTAACTTCAATTTGCATCGTGGGAGGTTTTGGTTCAAGTGTGTACAAATTTCCTATCAATGCACCCGAATAGATAATGTCCCTATTCCTTCTTATAACAACTCTGTCATTAAAAGAAATAGAATATCCATCCATAAATAATTTAGAAATTGAAATTAAATTCTTTCTAAACAAGGGTACATAAAGGCAATTCTTAAGAACCAAAAGTTTATTTTTCTCAAAAGATAAATGAACATCTCCCACTGCAACAGTCGCCACCTTCGTGGCATCGCCCAAGTACACGGTAATCTCCCCCTCAGCCAGTCGTCTGGTTTCCTGAAAGCCCTGCAAAGTATTGCAGACATAATCAGTGGCTCCCGTATCTACACACCAGGTGCTGGTAGATAACACCGCTAAACATGTTTCAACAACTAGACCAAAAGATATACCTTTGTTCTTGCGGTTGGGGCAGTCCTTCCAGTGTCCAGTCTGCTTACAAGTGAAGGACTTGCCTTTCGTCTTCTTCACTCCTCCCTGAGTACCTCCCACCACCTTCGCCCCAGTTTGTTTCTTCTTCTTCTTGCCTTTCGGCTTAGAAGTAGAAACCTTCTGGGTCACCACGGCATGCGCCTGAGCACTCTGACGAAATAGTCCCTCTGCCGCCTGGAGTTCTGTCAGAAGTTCCGCCAACGAATACAACCTCTTGTTCATGTTGTAGTTGAGGCGAAACTGCTCAAAACTCCTAGGTAGAGATTGGAGTATGATATTGACCTGGGTTTCCCCATCGATCTCAGCTCCTAGGACCTCCAGCTCATTCAAATGAGCTATCATCTTGAGAACATGATCCCTCATGGGTGTTCCCTCGACCATGGTGGTCGTCATCAAGTTTCTCATGGCCTCTTGCCTCGCAGCCTGATTCTGGTGTCCGAAAAGCTCCTTGAGATTGAGCATCATATCATAAGCAGTGGACATGGCTTGATGCTGATGTTGCAGTACATTTGACATAGATGCAAAAATGTAACACCGTGCCATCTCATCGGCCTTGATCCACTTCTTATAGCTCTCTCTCTCCTTTTCCCCAGAATTATCTGCAGGCTTGGGAGGGCACTCTTCGAGGAGTACATATTTGTATTCCTCAGCAGTCAAGACAATGTCTAGATTCCTCTTCCAATCTACATAGTTGGGTCCAGTAAGTTTGTTTTCTTTCAGTATCACAGCAAGTGGGTTGAAAGTCATTTTGAAAGAAAACCTAAGAATCACATAAATCAAAACATTAGATTTCAAAAATTATTGATTCCTCAAACAATAAAATTTAAAATTAACCAACACCTCAAACACCGAGAATATCGTATGCCACGATAGTGTGGACATATACGAATTCTATATTTGTAAGAGGAGGTTTTACCCATTAATTTTACTATCTTGTCAACCTAACTTTTTGACAAGTAAAATTAATAGTTGGTTCCTCTTTGGCCCTACAAATAAAAGCAGTGACTCGGATGAGGAGGATACTTATATTTGTATCTAAGTGTTCACCATTACTCGGTACTAAGGTAATTATCTCGGGTTATGTGCCTTACGATGGGCAAGTACACATGCTCCTTAATAATTTCCAATAACCATATTTGACCTTGTGATCCACAAACAAACCCATTCGATGGGGAGGAAGGCACTCAGAGCCGACGCGCAAGTTTGTTTGCATCACTTGTCAAATCGTAATGGAGGCCATGGGAATTTATAAAAATATCCCTCTACCACTTAGTAATTTGAAAATGAGGAATTTTCCTAGCCTACGACATGCATATCAAACAAAAAGCAATAAATATGAAAAATAAATTATTTTCCAACTATTATGGCTTTTGTCTTCAATATGACTCCCGTCGCATCGCCATCTCGTCCGTTCCTCCTACGCCATGAACGAGCCATCCGGAGATTCGAGCCGAGACTAAAACCTATTTTATTTTACATCCATCGATCCTATACTCCACGAGGGGAGTGTACATGAAATCTAGATCGAAAGTAAAACAAAATAAACAGCGGCTAAATAATGCCGTATTTAATTTACCAAAAACTAAATACTAGCCTCGTCAACCCCGAGGATTCAACAAAATAAATATTTTAACACATACAATCACATACACACATATGGTCATAATAGTCGGATCTTATGTCTGCAACCAAAGAGTTAAACTATGCATATCCTACTATTATCCGGCACATATAATATATGAAAAAGTGCATAAAAATTAACCGAATCTTAAACACACAAAACCGGAAACCTTGGCTCTGATACCAATTGAAGGTTTTGCCCGGAAGCTCTGATACCAATTGAAGGGTTTTGCTTATCGAGTCCATGAAGGGAAACTTCGCTTCCCCTTAACCTCGGTAGCTTATCCATGGCGATCCCTTCGATGTCCCTGGATTAAAAAAAAAATAATCCTAGAGAAAAGGGATTGGCCAAACCACCAAGTCATCGTCGTTCTATTCGTTTAGAGAGGTCACTTGAACAAACTAGTTGTTCAAGAGACCATCCTGTATTCTACGAGTAGCCGCGGAATAGACGATGTCCGGATCGCCGGTTTTTGTGTTTATGCTCAGGATCCAAGTATTATTTAGCCATTTACAAATTTATAACATGCTTATAATTGAAAAACAAAACAAGCAACAAACAAAAGAAGAAAGTAGAATAGGTATACCTCTCAATCTTCTAATGTATGACCTTCCTCCTTTTGGACGTCGTGTGGGCGACGATCCACCAAAAGTCGAAGCTCCTAGATCGCAAATCTTCCTTCCTTGCTCTTCCAAAGCAAGAGGAAGAATAGAAACAAAGTTCTTCTCCTCCCTAAAACCAACCAACAAGGAACTAAGAAGATCCTTGCCGCCGGCCAACAAGGAGAAGGAGTTTGAGAGTGGCCGGCCAAAAGCTTCAAGGGAGGACCCAAAACCTTTGTTCCACCAGCCAAGGAGAAGGAGAAGACTTGTTTTGGATGCCGGTCAAGGGCTGGAAGGAACTCCAAGGGCGCCGACAGCTTGGGGAAGAAGAACAACTTAAGGAAAAAATTTCATTAATTGGTGTCGCCCAAGCCCAAACCCTAATTCCTAACCTTGCCGCCAACTCCAAAAACCCTAGCTCTCTTTCAATGATCTCCATGCCAACTCCCATGACACCCTTTTATAGAGTTAGGGATAAGTCATGAATTAATATCCTCCATTGGTTCTAGGGATTTAATCTCAACCGTTAGATCTAGAGATTTAATCTCAACCGTCGGATCTTAGAGATTTAATCTCTACCAATGGATCTTAGACTTTTGTTTCTATCCATTGGATCTAAGCATCATGAGTTGTTAATAGGCTACATTAGGGACCATGAGGAGGAGTTGGGTCTTGGCCACCCATGGATCAAGCCCACATAAAGTCCGATCCACTAATGATGATCCAATCCACTAAAGGTTCATCATTGATCTACCTCACCAACCCCCATATGATAATATGGGCTCCATATATTATTTGTACATTTTCTCTCCGTGTTTAAGATCTCGAATGTCCGTCGATTAATTAATTTACTGACCATTAATTAATCAACATCTAACTCTTTGAGTAGTACCACTCAACTTTTTCATCATGCCGGACCAAGTCCACCTGCAGGGTTTACATGATGAACCTTATGAGCTCCTCAAGGGGACATCATCATCCTAATATATAGGACACGGTTTCCTCCTATAATCAACGGCACACCATATAAATAATATCATCTCCCAACTTACCGAGCCTATCGATTTAATCTATAAATCTCGCCCATTGGTAAATCAAAGAGATGACTACTAAGTATATGTGTCCATTATTATATCGGGATTAAGAGCATGAACTAAATAATATCTAAGGTCCGATTCGATTATGTAGTCAGCAATAAATCGAATTACCTCTATGTTGGTCCTGCTCAATACACACAAAGTGCACTAGTGTGATTCTATTGTCAAGACAAACCAACACCAAATCACACTACAACCATTCTGATGGTTTGTCCAAAGTCATCTCGGTTGTGAGCCTTTGCTTATACTTTTCAAGGGGCCAATAACATGGTCTCCTGTGTGACACCACACACCATGTTATCTACAATGTAAAGTATTAGACAATATTGCATAACTATAAAAATATGCAAACAATGATCATGTGATTCTTATTCCAAAATAAAGATGTTCATACAAAAGATAGACTTTTCAGTATACATCCCTACACAAGTTGGATACTGTACTTCTTTGATATACCCAGCCTTCAACAATTTACATATTTCCTCTTTAATAATAGTATCTTTCCTTGCTCCAAAGTGCTGGCGCTTCTATTTTATAGGAAATGCAGTAGGTAAGATATACAATTTATGCTCCATGACAGTAGGATCAATTCCTGATAAATCCTATGGAAACCATGCAAAAATATCAACATTCTTGGTAAGGCATTGTATTAACTCTGCTTTAAGCTGCAAAGGAAGGTCCCGGGCTATAAATGTAGTATGTTCAACACACTTATCATCTAACACAATTGCATCCTTATCAGGCTCTCCTATCTCTTACACATCCCCCTTCTGAACGATACACACTGCATCTCCATACTTAGATTTATGCAGAGACTTGCCAACAAATTTTCTCTTTTGACATGTCCGGATAGCATCTATATAACACCTCTGTGAAAGTTGTTGATCACCCTTAATTTCTCCTACTTCACTTCCAACAGGGAATTTAATTTTTTTGATGATAAGGAGAAGCTACTGCCTGTAGACTGCTTAAGACTGGTCTGCCTAGAATAGCATTATAAGAAGAAGGCATGTCAACTACTGTAAAATTAATAAGCACCGTCTTCCTTCTTGGCTCCTCTCCTAAAGATAAAAGTAGCTTGATTAGACCGATTGGTTGCACCTCATGACCAGAAAACCCAAACAAAGAAGTTCCGACCGACTGTAAATCAGTGATGTTAACTCTCATTTGCTCTAAGGCTGACCAGTACAGGATATCCACTCAACTGCCTGGGTCAACAAATACTCTTCCTACATCAAAATTAGAAATAAGGGCTCGAATGACCAAGGCATTTGTATGAGGGGTCATCACTCTTTCTAAGTCATTAGAATCAAACCCTATCATGGGTCCTCTAGCTCTAAGAAAAGCAGCAACAGTTGTACATTCTTCTCTACTGTGTCTCTTCCGTGCTCTATTAGAATCTCCGTTAGTGGAACCACCAGATATCATGTTAATAGAGCCTCTAACAGGGGACTGATTGGCAGGTGCTACCTGATCAGGGGTTAGTTCCCTTATCTGAGCAGTCTGTATAGGATGGTTTATAAGAGGCCTTCCCGCATTTCCTCTACCGTAGTTTCTTCTTCCAAACCCTCGCTGATAAAGAGCTGGATTCATAACCAAATTTCGAACATGAGGATGAGCTCCCATAATTCTTTGCAGCTCAAAATCTAACCGCTGACAATTTTGAGTATTATGCCCATACTCTTGATGAAAAGTGCAAAAAGTAGGAGCTGGTAATCTCCTAGGCCCTCTGTCAGCTCCAAAGGGTCTTCTCAACAACCGCTGTTCTATACAAATATTCATAGCTCTTTCCTTAGAAAATCGCAATGGCAGAGCATATAGAGATCTGTCCTCCGAAGGTTGAACAAGCCTCACCCATTCAATTCTCCTCTCGGGTCTCTCTATTACTCTAAAATCCTAAGAAGTTTGCTGAGACTTCTGAGCATCCTCCAAGTTAATAAACTTCTCGGCCCGAGATAATAGATCTTCAAAGCTTGTAGGAGGCCTCTTAGCTAAGGATTTATAGAAATCCCCTTCTCTGAGCCCCTAAGTGAAAGATCCCACCATCATACCGGGCTCCATAGCAGGAATTCTCGAGCAGATTGTGTAAATCTATGCACATATTATCGCAAACTTTCTGGTTCTCTTTACTTAAGATCAAAAAGACTTAGGGGTTGAGGCAAATACTTTTTAGAACTAGAGAAATGCCTTAAAAATAATGTGGAGAAATCCTTAAAGGATGTAATACTCCGCGGCTTCAAATCACAAAACCGTTGTTGTGCCGGTCCTACTAAGGTAGTAAGGAATACCTAACATTTAACCCCATCGATATAACAATATAACATAGCAGCATTTTCAAATCTTCTTAAATGATCTTTAGGATCAGAAGAACCAACATATTCAAATATTTGAGGAAGCCGAAAATGTCGAGGTAACTCATCGTTCAAAATATTCTCAAGAAAAGGATTTTCCTCTTCTACTTTTACAATAGTACCTACAGTAGGAACTTCCTCTTCAAGTGGTGCATTCTCCGAAGGAGCAACACATTTTTCTTTCCCCTTCACTTTCTTGCGCGCACAAGAAGAACCTTTCTTCAATTGAGAAATCTTACCCCCTTCTTCCTCAGAATCACTATCAGAGCTATCATCTTCCTTAACCTTCTTCGGGGTGGCCCTTTGTGACATCTGATCCATCATCTCAGCCATGACTTGCATAAGATCTTCCTTATATAAGGGCTCTCGATGCCTTTTGCTGGTACCCTCCTTGGAGGTACTGGAGAGGGACTTCTCCCCTTCTGTTGGCTCCTTCAACATCCTTCTAGTACTCTCCATCACGACTTTTTGTTCAGTTTCCCACAGACATCACCAATTTAATGGTGCTTGCTTCTTTGGATTGCCAAGACCTCCCTCCCCCTCCTTATGAATCGCTGGATTTGTCACCAAGAGAGGCTTAGAAAGAAAAGATTAGCTGCTGGAATCACCTGCGGTCTTAGGAATTAAGCTAGATCTGCCACACCAAGGAAGAGCGTTAAGGGTTGGTCGGCTTCCCAGCGCAGCCACTCTGACGCTTAAGTTAGTACGAGTATGAGGAAAGTAATGAACTGGAGAAGAAGAGAGATCTTGGAAGTATCAAATGGTGAAGAAACAACCATCCCCCGCTCCGTCCTCCTCTGTCCCTTTTATAGATGGATCAACCACCTTCTTCATGAGATGAATTTACTTTAATGCCCTTTGCCAAATTGTATTTTTAACCGCTTTTTTCGCTCCTATTCAAAATATCTCTTGCCACACCTTAATTTAAATAAAATACAAGAATAAATGCAATTATATTAAATTAGCTATCCTCAACTTCCCATTGCTACTTACTATCCTCCGACATACCCCCTCCCTCCTTATTTCACCGTATTTAGAAGAAAATCCTAAAGTCTGAAAATAGCACGGGAAATAAATATACAACTCAGGAAATCAACCTACTGCTCAGGAAATGAATGCACTACTCAGGAATCATACATACCACTCGAGAAATACATTAACTGCCCTGGAAATACATAAACTGCTCTACTACTGCTGATACCTAAACAATTGCACTGCCATTCCCTTCTGAGATCAAGAACAACACATACTGCTCGGGAAATACACTAACTGCCCTGGAAACCAACATACTGCTTTAGGAATGACTCATCTACTCTGGAAACCTTCTAACGGCTCTGAAAATGACTTAATTGCTTGGGACTCTTTATAAACTGCTTTGCTAGTAATATACTTAATCACTTCCCTATTCACCCCTACTGTGTTCACATATTGCTCTGGGGATGTACATACTGTAGGAACGTTCGTGACCGCTAGAGGGGGGTGAATAGCATTTATTCATCATTTGACGAAATTCAATCGTGCTTGCTACAATTATATTAGTACGCAGCGAAAATAGAAATAATACAATACAAAATGCACAAGCACAATCACAACATGATAATTTAACGTGGTTCAGAACCTTAGGATTCCTACTCCACGAATTGGGCTCGAATGAACCCTAGCGATGCAAATACCACCACTAATCAAATAAACTCCTTCTCGACAACAAGTCGGAGGTGGAGAAACCTCGTACAATGATTCCTACAACAATAAGAAACAAATACAAGCTAATACAAGTGAAATACACAAAAACATGTAAAGAAAACTTTACAAATGCGCTTTTGGATGCTTGCTTGTTTGGTTGCTTGAGCTGCACTTGGAGAGCCTAAATTGCACCAGCAAATCGCCCCAAATATCTCTAGAAATCGATGCCAAAACCCTCCCTTTGTGCTCCTTTTAAACCTACAACTCGGGCTGATTTTTACCTAGCAGTTGACTGATCGAGACCATCAGTCGACTGCTCCTGTAGTCGTTGTCTCACAACGACTCGAGCCACATCGGATAAGTTCCAAAAGATAGGACATCAGTCGACTGATCATATCCATTAGTCGACTGATCAACCCTTCACTCGACTGTCAAATCCTAATAGTCAACTCTTGAACTTTCTGTGTCCGTGATATCGACCATCAGTCGACTGACATCCACATCAGCCGACTGATCAAGCCATCAGTCGACTGACCATCTCTGTCAATCGACTACCAAGGCTTTTACTGTAGTCGAACGCTAGTCGACTCTCATCAATCGACTGATCATAGTCCCAGTCGACTGATCCATAACCCCAGTCGACCGACAAACCTCAAACATGAGGTTTAACTCCAAGTATGATACCCTAATACTTGCTAGACCACCCTTAGCCTAGACCTAAGCCTTCTAATCACCTCCGTCAACCTAACGCCTATCGGATCCCTCCAAATCGTCCATGACTTGTACAAATTAATTACCAAACCCTCTCTACACTAATATAGCATAGTGAATGGCCCAGATCGTTTCCCAACGAGTGTAATCGATAGAATAGTAAACTTAGGATTTTAATTATTGATTTAGGTTTTCTATTGAAGAAGGGGGTTTGGACTTTAAAAGACTAATCCAAGTAAACAGAAAGACAATGCACGAAATCAAACTCTAATCTAACTAAACTACGATTGTGATGAAATTAAAAGAAACTTAAACTAAGCATTCAAACAAGAAAGTGCAAAAATTTAAATAACAAGTCAAATGCAAAATAACATGAAAGTAGAGTAAATCATGAAACTAAACTTAACCTAATGAACTACAACCTAATTACTCATAGAAACATTTCACCGAACACTACATAAGCATGAAACAAATTAAACTAAGTACATACAAATCTAAATATGAAAGCGAATTTGATTACAAATAATAAGTAAACATGAAAAGCAATCAACATATCAATGAAACAATCAAAACACAACTTGCATGGAATCTAAAACTGGAACTGGAATTGTAGTCGGAGAGAAGATGCAATCGACGCTGCCGTGAAGGTACCGACTGCAAATGTGGAGCGCTGCCAGAGCTGTGGAGCGGCTGTCGGAGCTACTAAAATAGGGTTGGCGCAATGATAATGGAGGGGAATCCCCTCTCTGGTGGTTGTAGTGGTGGCTGGACCGATTGGAGGGGAATCCCCTCTCCGATTGATCGGTGGCGACAGATCTCGGAGGTGGAACAGATGGCTGGCGGAGCTGTGGAGAAGAGCGAAAACCGGAGCTGTGGAATTTGATGGAGTGGCATTGGTCACTGGAGAAGGAGGGAATCCCCTTTTCTCTCCGACAACCGGCGGGGAAGAGGAGAGCGCGGCAGCAGTGAAGAAGCGGTTGTGCATCGGGCAATCGTCGCGTGAGAAGAGGATGGAGCCGACTACTGCGCGATGGAGAAAATGTTGAATTTAAGGGCTCTTTTTCTTAGCCGTCCATTTGAAGCATGATCACATCTCAGCCATCCATTAAGCTAGGGTTTAATTGCCTTGATTAATCGATTAGCTGGCTGTGCATCCAACGACTCAGATTCCTCCGATTTTGAATGAACGGATCTAATCAATCTGAAGGGATAATCACGATCGGTCGAATTTGGAGGAAGGGATCAGATGTCCAGATCTAAATGTATAGACCAGATCTATCCAGATCTGGATAAATGGCTCAGAATCAAGTCGCTTTCATCGGATGGTCCATATCGCTTAGATCTAATCTCTTGATTGAATTGCTTCTGATCTGGATGAAGGGCTCAAAGTCTTCCAGCTTAAAATGTCCTTTATGCCCTTAGATGAGCCATATTTAGTCCAACTCGAGTCTAGTTCATTGGCTCATCTTGATCTCCTATAATTAAGATGTAAAATTTTCATATAAGTCCAAAATTTAGGAGAATTTACAATAAGGTCCAAAAATAATCCAACTCATAAAACATGATAATAATCGATAAATAATCACTCAAGAGGATAAAAATAGTGAGATTAAGGACCAAAATAATATGACAAAATGACAGTTATCAATTCCCCCACACTTATTCTTGCATGTCCTGAGCAAGTAAAGAAAACTAAAAGTAAGATGAAGATATATTTCCCTAGAAATTCTCAATCATACATAGAAGGTCGTGAAAGAAAGTTACCTAGGATTGTCAATTCTCAAAGACTCAAGAAATCATGGACTCAAATCTTACACAGGTTAACAAACATGGTGACTTCAATCCATCATGAATAGACTAAGAATGATTAAGCCTCACAAGGTAAGTGGTGGTTTCTCTCGCTCTCATAAGCATATAATAGTGGAGTTCACTCAAGCTACTCATGGTTTATGAACTACTATATGCTTGTTTTTCTTCTATCTTCACCACTATATACACATAAGAATACACAATCACTGAAGGCTTATTAAGAATGTAAGGGAAACATGAATACAAGAAAAATGACAATATGTGCGAAAGGAAAGAAAGGTAAGAAATAGCTAAAGAAATGCAAGATGATATGGAAATACTGGAATGCTACATAGATGAGTACAAGAAAGCATTGCCCTAAAAAAATTTTCTTCCAACCCAATAAACATGTAAAAAACCCTTATCACATTCTTCAATACAAATCTACTCATGATATACAATAAATCTCTCAATGATTGGAACAAGGGATGTCGTTAACCAAAAATACTATCGCACATAAATAAAAAAAAATGGCACAACATGTCAAAATTTTCACAATACCTTCTTTTTTTATTTTATGGGCACCCAAATGTTTATTCTTTTCAACTTTTTTTTTAGCTTTTTTTTTCAAACTCTTTTTTTTCCCGACATGTAGTGCACTTCCCTATTCTCCAACATCAAGCTCAGCTAAAAATATAAAGAGCATGGCTAGCTCATGGTGATCAAGCACGACTTGTCTATTCTAACACTAAATTTCCCTGAGCTACTCCTCTCCCCCACACTTAAATTTTTGTCCATCCTGGGAAAAAAACTCATCATGAAACATCCAATATTCCACATCCAACAAAATGGGAATAGAAAGAAATGACATGATGCAAGCATAGAAAGGCAGTAGAATGACTAATGAAAATGACATGGCGTATGATAAGAAAATTATTTGAGTAGCATGTGACAACAAAAGTAGTAAAGGGAAACAAGTGAGATAGCCTTCATAGTAATTATGCAAACTTATGGTTGTGTGGTCTCGAAAGAATCAAAGCAAGTTCTAGAGTTACAATAACCACAAGTGCACCACACACAAACAAATAAAACAGGCACAATCCTCACGAGGAATGAAAAAAAAATCATCTCAATCTATCAACATAGAATCCATCACCAAGTAGTAACCACATGCAATCAAATAATCCATTCAAGTCAATAAAACCCAAAATTTGACAATCAAATTTAACTAGTTTTCACGACTTCTAAGAAGATATAAAGGAATGCATAGGGAATTTATTTCAAAACACAACAAAACAAAGACTCGACAAATAGAACTTAACAACTAAAACAAAAGAAGAAAAAGTAAAACAAATGTATATACAAGGAAAAAGAAAGAGATGGAACAAACTCCCCTGAGGTCTTGGCGGTTGGAGGTGGTTCAGGAGTAGTAGCCAAGCTGGGAGTGGAGTGGATCGAGTGGAAGTGAGCATCTTCTTCATGTGGTCTATGTCATAAAGTCTAGCTCCCTCCATCATCAGCTTTGTGAAGGTTCTTCTAGGTGGATGAGAATAATTCCAGTGTAAAATCCAACCTAGAAGTAGAATAATTAGAGCTAAGATGAACTCCACTCCTTTCACTATCGTCTTCTTAAAGGTTATCTCAGGCGGTCGGAGACAATTTATTTGGAGCAACCAATCTGGAAGCTGGATTGCTATATTTGGTGTTGGGGCCTTGTTAAGCAGAAATATTGGAGGCTTAGGCTGTAATAGGAGTGTCCAGTTTGGTGGTCTCCAGCTATCCATTACTCCAACATAAATCAACTTGATATCTTCAAAGCAATTCTGGTCAGGCTTATCAAGTAGTTGCACAATTGAACATAACAATTCTGCAGACACTGCCTCCTTTACAACATCATCAACCTCAATATAAGTAACAATATCTGCTACATCTAAAATATCATGTGCAACATTAATAATATCACAAGCAGGAGTAACAGTATCATCTACAATAATATCTGTACTGTTATCAACAATAACATCCACATCATCCACAGCTTCATTATCATAGCACATAGAAATATTGGAGTCCTATAGAGCAGCAGAATCATAAACTTCGCTATTATGTACTCCACAATCCATCTCCTCTTGCTAGGACTGTTGTGGGCTATTAAACATTGGATTAATCTAGAACTCAGGAGCCAACCTCTGAAATGTTGGTGGAGGCTGATAAGAATGTTGTGAATTTGCAACCATGACCTCAATAATTTCTCTAGCCTGAGCAGGAGTCTTGTTGACTAGGGCCCCTCAACTAGCTAAATCAAGCATACATCTGTCCATGGGAAGTAGTCCATCATAGAAGTGCAGGATGAGCATGTGATCACTAATCTGGTGTTGGGGCCAACTAGCACGCAACCTTTTGAATCTCTCCCAATACTCATGTAGAGTTTCTCCTATCATTTGCTCTTTGCCACAAATGCTCTTCCGAATTGCTATGGTCTTGGATGCAGGAAAAACCTTTCCCAAAAAGACTTTCTTCATTTCACTCCAACATGTAATAGAGCCAGGAGGAAGATAATAGATCCAATCCTTTGCCCTATCTGGTAAAGAGAATAGAAATACTCTGAGCATATTGTCCTCCTGTGATATACCTCGTGGCTTCATTGCTGAGCATACCATATAAAATTCTTGCAAGTGCCTAATTGGATCTTCACTAGCATGACCATGGAATTTCGAAAGCAAATGTACAATTTCAAAGAGTTCAACATCCACATTTAATTCAAGAAACTGAATGCAAAAAGATTGACAAGAAACATCTGGTGCGGTGAGTTCCCTGACAGTTCTGTTAATCCCTGAATCATAAGCCTGATGAAAGCCTCCTAATCTCTGATAATAGGGATCCGTGATCAAAGAAATTTCCTATTTTTATCCTGAAACACTGGCAATTAAAATCAAAAGATACATGAAACATGCAAAATAGAACACATGTATATACAAGACATAAAAGAATTAAACCCTCAACAAAAGTTTTGAATTTTGATTTTTTTTTTTAGAAAAATGGGCAAACAATCCTAAGTCTACCAAACATCATTACACTCCCCAACAGCGGCGCCAAATTTTGATAACGATATTTTTGTCGTGGTACCATTACAAATTAATTTCCAAATCCTCTCTACACTAATATAGCATAGTGAACAGCACAGATCGTTTCTCAACGAGTGTAATCGATAGAATAGTAAACTTAAGATTTCTAATTATTGCTTTAGGTTTTCTATTGAAGATGGGGGTTTGGATTTTAAAAGAAATCCTACTGAACAGAAAGATAATGCACGTAATCAAACTCTAATCTAACTAAACTACGATTGTGATGAAATTAAAAGAAACTTAAACTAAGCATTCAAACAAGAAAGTGCAAGAATTTAAATAACAAGTCAAATGCAAAATAACATGAAAGTAGAGTAAAGCATGAAACTAAACCTAACCTAACTACAACCTAATTACTCATAGAAACATTTCACCGAACACTACATAAGCATGAAACAAATTAAACTAAGTACATGCAAATCTAAATATGAAAGCGAATTTGATTACAAATAATAAGTAAACATGAAAAGCAATCAACACATCAATGAAACAATCAAAACACAACTTGCATGGAATTTGAAACCGAAACTGGAATTGCCGTCGGAGGGAAGATGCAATCGGCACTGCCATTAAGGTGTTGGCCGCAAATGTGGAGTGCTGCCAGAGCTATGGAGCGACTGCCAGAACTACTGAAACAGGGCTGGCACAATGATAATGGAGGGGAATTCTCTCTCCGGTGGCTGTAGGTGGCTGGACCGATTGGACGGGAATCCCCTCTCCGATTGGTCGGCGGCGATAGAGCTCGGAGGTGGAACAGATGGCTAGCGGAGCTATGGAGATGAGCAGAAACCGGAGTTGTGGAAGTTGATGGAGTGGCATCGGTCACCGGAGAAGGAAAGAATCCCCTTTCCTCTCCGGCGACCGGCAGGGAAGGGGAGAGCGCGGCGACAGTGAAGAAGCGGTTGTGCGTCGAGCGATCGTCGCATGAGAAGAGGATGGAGCCGGCTACTGCGCAATGGAGAAAATGTTGAATTTAAGGGCTCTTTTCCTTAGCCATCCATTTGAAGCATGATCACATCTCAGCCATCCATTAAGCTAGGGTTTAATTGTCTTGATTAATCGATTAAGCCGGTTGTCCATCCAACGACTCAGATTCCTTCTATTTTGAATGAATAGATCTAGTCAATTTGAAGGGATAATCACGATCGATCGAATCTGGATGAAGGGCTCAAATGTCCAGATCTAAATGTATGGACCGGATCTCTCCGATCTTGATAAATAGCTCAGAATCAAGTCGCTTTCATCAGATACTCCATATCGCTCAGATCTGATCTCTTGATTGAATTTCTTTTGATCTGGATGAAGGGCTCAGATTCTTCTAGCTTAAAATGTTCTTTATGCCCTTAGATGAAGCCATATTTGATCCAACTCGAGTCTAGTCCATTGGCTCATCTCGATCTCCTACAATTAAGATGTAAAATTTGCATATAAGTCCAAAATTTAGGAGAATTTACAATAAGGTCCAAAAATAAATCTAACCCATAAACATGATAATAATCACTTAAGAGGATAAAAACAGTGAAATTAAGGACCAAAATAATACAATAAAATGACAGTTATCACTTGTTCATCCATACGCTAGCCTTAAGGTGCTTCCATCGGCTATTGTCATACTAAGCTAGTCTACACCGCCAAGGCACATTTGGGCTTACGCTGCCAAGACACACGCTTGGACTTTACGCCGCCAAACCATTGGACTTATGCTGCCAAGACTCCCGCTGGGACTTTACGCCGCCAATACCAAACACATTGGACTTTCCTTGTCAACCCATTGGACTTTACGCCGCCAAGACTCAAACTTGGACTTTCCCTTGCCAAGACCCATGCTTGGACTTTCCATGCCAAGTGTCCCACTTGGACTTTCCATTGCCAAGTACACAAAACTTGGACTTTCCACTATGGTCAACCCCAAGTCAATCATCTAGTCAACCCATTGTCAAACAATGGTCAACTTCTTTATCAAACATCAATATCAAACATCAAAACACTACTCGAGTCAAACTCGAGTCCAATCAATCGTGACCTAGGCCGACTGCACCAACAATCTCTCCCTTTTTTATGTTTGACAAAAACCAAATACCTTTGAGTTAGAACACTAACTCAATCCAATCATCCCAATTATCCAAATTGAGAATCTCAACTTCTCCCATCAATTTTCCCAATTGATGACATTCTCCCCCTTTTTGACATACATCAAAAAGGTTCTCCCCAAGAGTGTCAATGTCTCATATCCCAATGAGATCTTACAATCTCCCCCTTGGTCTATTAACATCTAGGATGCCTTCACTCTTTCTAGTGATAAGTCCCATATCACTAAAGAGAGGTAATCCTCAAATTCTCCAAATTTTAAAAATTCTCTCTCTCAAGAGGAAGAACACATCCATCATCCCAAGATGGATAACCTCCCCCTAAAGACTTGCTCCCCCTTGACCATTGCACCAACAATGTCCTTGGAGAGTCCCTAAGCCACTAGGAACACTAAGGCATCAAAATTAAGGTCAAAAGTTCAAACTTGAACTTTCACACACCTTAAAATTTGATATACACCCCAACAACACTCCTAATCCATATCCAATAGATTTTGACCCTTTATAATGCTTTCCAAAGAATATCCTAGGGTTAGAAGTAGTTAGGGAACCAAGAAAGATGCAAAATCTAGGATCTAGGAGTCAAAACCTAGGGTCTAGGAAGTAAGGTCCACCTAAGGGCAAGAAAGGTTTGGGTCACAAACCTAAGCCCAAGGAGACCTATCATAGTGTTCCATTCGTTTATGGAACACAACCTAGATCTAGGGGAGCCAAGGTTAATAGGGAAGTAATCCCTAAGGTTAACCAAGGCAAGTGTCTAGTGGCTAGGGTTTCAAGGAAACCTAGAAAGACCACTAAGAAGATTACTAGGGAGGCAATCCCTAAGGTTAACCATGATAAGACCCAAATGACCAAGGCTCCTAAGCCTAGGAGGGTCATTAGGAAGGTATCTAGGGAAGTTATCCCTAAGGAATACCTAGTAAACCCAAGAAGGTCAAATAGGTATTGGGTTCCTAGGAGCGTGATCAATTCACGCTAAATGGGTTAGGGTGTGTTAACCCTAAGTGGATGGGTAGTTAACCTAACCATGGTAGGGTTGACATTTTAGGTCATTTTCAAGGTTATGAATACCTTGGAAATAAGCTTGAAACTTAATCCTAAGGGATTTTAGGATGTGCCAGTGAGCCTTGAGACTTGTGAAAAATTGATTAAACTTGGCACATTTAGACTTAGAGGTATTGGTGCGCCATTTGGGTTTGTCACACTTGGGGGATCAATTTTATTAAGAAAATTGCCTTAAGGTTTAGAAATGACATTTGAGATTAACACTCAAGCACTATATATCTTGATGTTACATACTTGTCATGCTTCATGTGTCTTACCATATGTTTGCATGGAAGATATGTTTATGGTGTATTGCATCTCACAAAATATATGATTCACCTTGATTGTGTATTTCAACATTAAGAAAGGGTGAGATGCTAGGAATTTAAACTCTTGGATGTTAATGCTTGTGAAAATGAAATAAACTACCAAAATACATTAATAAATACATAAACACAGGTATAACACTAATATATTCGATATACATGCATAAACACGTTAAAATGAAACAAAAATAAGTAAAGAAATCAAAATTCACTTAATTTCTAAATTGAAAATCAGAGATCAGACGACTGGTAACACTGTAGCATGACATCGTGAGTTCAGCAGTCGAGTGTTGCTTCCAGCACTCGACTGATTATCCATCAGTCGACTGATATTATTGTTGCTCAGGATAGAAGAGATAACAGTTGAGTGCCTAGCCCAGCAGTTGAGTGTTTGTGACATCACCAACCGATACTCATCGTAGCTCGGCACGAAGGTTCAGAATGAGGGCCTAACCAAGCGCGATCGCTCGGCTTCGCTCATTGAATCTCGATCGATATGGTACATCAGTCGATTGGTGTTGCGATTTTATAAGTCCAAACCGCTAAGGTTCAGTTCCTTCACACGCGACGTTTCTTCTCCGATCCCTCCCGAACCTCAGACCGTCCATCTCGTGCCCATGTCGGTGACTCAAAGGCTTTCGATTTGAAACCAAACCATGTTTTTTGTATTTTGGTCCTTCTATCACGCTAATGGCGCCACTCACGACTTCCATTCTCCTCCTCCGCGAGTTAGGGTTCCAGCGAGACATTTTCCGACGTTCCTCCGGCGTCTTCTCCAGCATTTCGGCTGCTCAATTGTCCCTCTCAAGCCTCGACCCAAAATGGCACCAAAGTATACTTCCTAAACCCTAAACCCTATCTTTTTACTTATACCATTTTTTGATTTAACCATGTTTTGGGTGTCATTACATTGCATTGCATTCATGTAGAAAATAACATAGGAATGAGCCTAATGAGGCTACGTCGCTCTCATACCAACCCATGTTGGTTAGGTACTTAGATGAGTGATTCTTTAGATCATACTACAGAGATGTCATGTAGATTATGTGGCATTATCAGTTGTTGAAAGTTGTTCTTTGCATGCATTCCATAAACGATGATCTACTCAAGGAGTTTTACCTCAATTTAAGGGAAGTCGATGATAGCCCGACGTAAACCACTCGCGTTACAAAATGCAACTTGGAGTTCACTCCTACAACTTCGTTCCAGTTGCTCCTTGCTTACTAGCAATGGAGTGGATAAGAAGTTTTGAATTCGAAACCCTATCACGTGATAAATAAAATATATCACTTGAATCCATGCATGAGTAATTCTTTCTTTGCCCTCGTCCACCAGCTCAAAATCTATTTCCAATCAATGACTTATCTGCACCTGACAATGTAGTATATAAAGTCATTGTTGGGTGTATTCTTCCTATAGTGACTCGGGGTCAGGCCAAGATTCGACCTCCCCATCTTTTCCTTATGTATGTCATGCGCCACCTTTTGGACATAAACATTACATTGAACATATTCTATTGCATTGTCCATTTTGTGACCCCTGTACAAGAGAAAGTGCATATGCCTTTTGGACACATTATCACTGCATGTTTAGAGTCCATCGACATAAACATTTCTAGGGGATCCCTGAGGCTTTATCAGACGCATACGACCGCATCATAGTGCGGAACTTT
Organism: Wurfbainia villosa; assembly: GCA_025175895.1. Taxonomy (NCBI): domain Eukaryota; kingdom Viridiplantae; phylum Streptophyta; class Magnoliopsida; order Zingiberales; family Zingiberaceae; genus Wurfbainia; species Wurfbainia villosa. The sequence goes on from CM045992.1 coordinate 6,626,807, forward strand.
ACACTAGCTGGGATGCAAACTGGACCTGGATGGATGGAGTGGTTGGCTCGGCCTCAACCCATGGGGCATGAGGAGCCAGCTTTAGAGCTTGGAGCCCCTGTAACCGAGCATGAGGGGCCAGCTACTGAAGAGGATGATCCTATTATACCCGATGCACCAGCAGTAGGTCTCTCAAAGCGTGTTACACATCTAGAAGTCAGATTTGAGGACTACCAGAAGACGGTTGACTCACGACTAGAGGAGCTCAGACAGGAGCAGCCCTCCATGGGTCAGGAGTTGGGTCAGTAGCTCAGTAGGATGGAGTAGTGTCGGATCGATATATACGAGATGATGCAGACCTGGACCTTGAGTCAGTAGCCTTCACCACCTCCAGGAGATGGCTCCATGGATGATAGCTAGGCGCAGATTAGAGATCTTGTTTTTATTTTCATAGTGAGGTCGAGAGTTTTTGTTGAACATCTATTTTGATTGTAGAATTGAATTCAATGAAATATTTTGTTTGTAAAAAATCATGTGTCTTTGCTTGGTTGTGTGGGTGTTGATTTGCTTGTATATTCTATCTTGTTATGTCATGACATCATATCTATTTTTATTATATAAAATGTCATGATCATGCTTAGGGTCTATGTTTTTATGTCATGTATATTTAGATTTATTTATATGCCATGACATCATGATTATTGACACTTGTCTCATTTATGTTATCATTTATGCCATAATCATCATTCATGCATTTCAGTAAATTAAAATTGAGTTAAGAAAAATGGCATGACTTGAAGTCCCATGTATAAGGGAATCAAGTAGTGTTTGCCCTAGAAAATGCATGAAGCTTTAATAACCATAATCCCACATCTCCCAATTCCATTGACTTGTGTGTGTTTTTATACACCTTAGATACATGGGAGATGTTAGGAAAATGAGCTAAGTTCAAGGTGCATAGATATTGCATCTAGATGAACTTAAACTCATTTCATTTTATATATGGATCATGAGGAGAGCTAATGTACAAGTCATGTACATCTAGCCCTTAGTCCATGGTTCAAAATATGTTTTCAAAACCATTTTAAAATTCTTTTAGAAAACCTTGGTGAAGTCTATCTTTTGATAGCAATCACCATTGAAGAAGTTGATACAAAGTAGATCAAAAATATTAAAGTTTCAATAGTTTTTGAACTTTATATCAATCTCTTATTTTAATGGGTATTTTTATTTTCAAACTATTTTTCACCCATTATATTCCATGTAAGTAATGTTCATATGAAGTTTCAAAATATTTCGAAATACGTATATTTACTTATGCATTTTCAAAACTCATTTCTGAAAATCAAGGATCAGTCGACTCTTACAGTATATCAGTCGACTGATGATGATGTCAGTCGACTGATTGATGGTATAGTCGACTGATGGGCTAATTTTGGATAAACAAGATTTGTTTAACCCATGTTCAGCCATTTCTAGGTTCCCTAACTACTTCTAACCCTAGGATATGCTTTGGAAAGCATTGGAAAGGGTAAAAATCCATTGGATATGGATTAGAAGAGTTGTTGGGGGTGTATATCGAATTTTAAGGGAGGTGAAAGTTCAATGTTGAATCTTTGCCCTTAATTTCGATTGGTTAGTGTTCCTATAGGCTTAGGGACTCTCCAAGGTCATTGTTGGTGCAATGGTCAAGGGGGATCAAGCCTTTAGGGGGAGGTTATCCATCTTGGGATGATGGATGTGTTCTTCCTCTTGAGAGGGAGAATTTTGAAATTTTGGAGAGTTTGAGGATTGCCTCTCTTTAGTGATATGGGACTTATCACTAGGAAGAGTGAAGGCATCCTAGATGTTAATAGACCAAGGGGGAGATTGTAAGATTTCATTGGGATATGAGACATTGACACCCTTGGGGAGAACCTTTTTGATGTATGTCAAAAAAGGGGAGAATGTCATCAATTAGGAAAATTGATGGGAGAAGTTGAGATTCCCAATTTGGACAATTGGGATGATTGGATTGAGTTAGTGTTCTAACTCAAAGGTATTTGGTTTTTGTCAAACATCAAAAAGGGAGAGATTGTTAGTGCAATCGGCCCAGATCATGATTGGCCAGACTCGAGTTTGACTTGAGCGATATTTTGATGTTCGACAAAACGTATGACAATGTGATTGTCATGGAAAGTCCAAGTCTTGTGTACTTGGCAATGGAAAGTCCAAGTGGGACACTTGGCATGGAAAGTCCAACATGGGTTGGCAAGGAAAGTCCAAGCATGGGTCTTGGCAAGAAAAGTCCAAGTCATAGGTACTTGGTAACTGGAAAGTCCAAGGGTGTAGTATTGTCCACGTAAGTCCAAGGGTGCAGTCTTGGTAGTGAAAGTCCAAGTCATGAGTATTTGGCATTTGGGAAGTTCAAGGGGTGGTATTGGCGGCGTAAAGTCCAAGAGGGAGTCTTGGCATCATGAGCCTAATGGTTTGGTTGCGTAAAGTTCAAGCGGTAGTCTTGGCAGCGTAAGCCCAAATGTACCTTGGCGGTGTAGACTAGCTTAGCATGACAATAGACGATGGAAGCACCTGAAGGCTAGTGTATGGATGAACAAGTCATGGATGACTTGGAGGGATCCGATAGGCATGATGCTGACGAAGGTGGCTAGAAGGCTTAGGTCTAGGCTAAGGGTGGTCTAGCAAGTATGAGGGAATCATACTTGGAGTTATACCTCATGTTTGAGGTTTGTCAATCGACTGGGATTATGGATCAGTTGACTGGTCAAGTGTTTTGACATTTGGCAGCCAAGTCAACTTGTATCAGCCAACTAGGACTATGACCAGTCGACTGATGAGAGTCGACTGGATTTCGACTACGGTAAAAGCCTTGGCAATCGACTGATATGGATTGCAGTCGACTGATGGTCGATATCGCGAACATAAAAAATTTAAGAGTCGACTGTTAGGGTTTGATAGTCGAGTGAAGGCTTGATCAGTCGACTGATAGGTATGATCAGTCGACTGATGTCCTATTCGTTGGAACTTATCTGACATGGCTCGAGTCATTGTGAGACAACGGCTACAAGAGCAGTCGACTGATGGTCTCGATCAGTCGACTGCTAGGCAAAAATCAGCCCGAGTTACAGGTTTAAAAGGAGCACGAAGGGAGGGTTTTTAGCATTGATTTCTAGAGCTATTTGGGGTGATTTGCTGGTGCAATTCAGGCTCTCTAAGTGCAGCTCAAGCAACCAAACAAGCAAGCATCTAAAAGCGCATTTGTAAAGTTTTCTTTACGTGTTTTTGTGTATTTCACTTGTATTAGCTTGTATTTGTTTCTTATTGTTGTAAGAATCATTGTACGAGGTTTCTCTGTCTCCGACTTGTTGTCGAGAAGGAATTTATTTGATTAGTGGTGGTGTTTGCATCGCTAGGGCTCATTCGAGTCCAAGCCGTGGAGTAGGAACCCTAAGGTTCCAAACAACGTTAAATTATCATGTTGTGATTGTACTTGTGCATTTTGTATTGTATTATTTCTATTTCCACTGCATACTAATATAATTATAGCAAGCACGATCAAATTCCATCAAACGACGAATAAACGCTATACACCCCCCTCTAGCAGTCACGAACGTTCCTACATACATAACATAACATACATAATAGATCATATTGCAAAAGCATAAGGAATCTTATTCATGCAAATCATCTCGTCTTCTGTGCGGGGACACATAGACTTTGAAAGGTGAATCCCATGTCGCATGGATATATAACCTTTCTTGGATTCAAACATGTTAAATCGCTTTAGCACTCTATCTATATATGTAGACTATGAAAGACCAAGTAACCTTTCAATCTATATCTATAGATCTTAATCTCGAGGATGTAGGTCGCTTCTCCCATGTCTTTCATGGAGAACATTTTGGATAACCAATCTTTGACTGACTGTAAGAGAGGTATATTGTTTTCGATGAGTAGTATGTCATCGACATATAGTACTAGGAATACTATCGCACTCCCACTAACCCTCTTGTACACACAAGATTTGTTAGGATTTTGTGAGAAATCAAACTCTTTGATTGACTCATTAAAATGAATATTCCAATTCTTGGATACTTGCTTCAGTCCATAAATGGACCGTTGAAGCTTGCATACTTTGGTTTTGTCAACCGATGTGAAACCCTCAGGTTGTATCATATACACATCCTGATATAGGTTTACATTAAGGAAAGCTATTTTCACATTCATCTTCCATATCTCATTATCATAATGAGCTGCTATGGCCAAGAGTATCCGAATGGATTTAAGCATGGCAACTGGTGAGAAGGTCTCGTTATAGTCAACACCTTGCTTTTGACGATAACTTTTTGCCACCAAACTAGCTTTATAGGTAATCACATCACCATTCATGTCAGTTTTCTTCTTGAAAATCCACTTGCACCCAATAGGCATGATGCCTTCAGGTGAATCCACCAAGTTCCAAACTTGGTTTTCATACATAGAATCCATTTCCTACTTCATGGCTACTAGTCATTTATCCCTTTCTGAACTTTTCAGAACTTCTTCGTAACTAGTAGGTTCCTCATCCTCAATGAGTAACACATCATTAGATTCACTTACGAGAAATCCATATCTCTTAGGAATCTTATGTGACCTACCAGATCTGCGAAGAGGTGGTGTAACGATAGGTTCAGTCATTATCTCATCATCATGAATAATCGACTATGGTTCTGGTATAGATGTCTCTTTAGTGCCCATTGGAGTTTCTTGAACTTTATCAAGTTCAACCTGACTCCCACTATTTTCTTACAAGAGAAACTCTTTCTCTAGAAACATAGCATTTCTTGAAACAAATACCATTTATTCTAAGGGTTGATAGAATTGTAACCCCTCATTTCCTTAGGGTATCAAATAAATAGACACTTATTAGACTTAGCATTCAGCTTGTCTGATGTAGTCCTTTTCACGTAAGTAGGACATTCCCATGTCTTCAAATAAGACAACTGGGGTTTCTTACCAGTCCATATCCGATATGGAGTAGCAGAGACTGCCTTGGTCGGGACTCTATTCAACATGTGAATAGTTGTCTCGAGTGTGTAGCCCCAAAAGGATTTTGGAAGGCTTACATGATTCATCATTGATCTCACCATGTCCAATGATGCGCGCAAACGCAACCTCAAATCTCACGACAAGAACCATCGAGGACTCGAAGAGCGCGCTTGTGCTCAATGCTCGCAAGTGCATGAGTGTCATCAAGTAATAAAGATTATCAATCCCACAGGGACTGAGATTCCAATTATTGTTTGTCGGATGGATTGTGACTATTCGGATGGAAGATCTAAAGGTTTGCGTCATGAGGTCGTCAGTGGTCCGAACTCAGTACGGTGTCACATGGAGGAAGAGAAGGGTTCCTACGAGTCTTTTGAGGGAATTCTAGGACTTTAGTTTCGCTTTGTTGGATCGAAGCGGATCGCTAGAGGGGGGGGGGTGAATAGCGATAAAAACTTTTCTTTTAAATCGTTCGATAGACAATTAAACACAGCGGAAATGTAAATAAAAACTAAATGAGACAAATAGTTTTTTTACTTGGTTCGTAGCCTTCGGCTACTACTCCAAGGCCCTAACGGTCCTAGACCGTGTACGGAGGGCAATTCACTAAAACACTCCTCCTCGTTGGAGGTAGGAGTTTTACGATTACAAAAGCCTTCGAAGCGAAAAGATAGAGAGACAAACCCTCTCTTCTATTAAAGTAAAATACAACGAAAAGCCTCGATTAAAAAGAATTGCAATATTGAAAGCAATAACAAATTAAGATTATACCAACAACTAAACAAAAGAAACTTTAAGCTAGGGTTGTTGGCAGCACTTCGTTGTTGTAGAGTCGTCGGAGAGTTGCAGCGTAACAGAGGCTTTTGAGCACTTAGAATTGAGGATGAAACCCTAGGTTTGGCCCTCCTTTTATAGCCTTTAAGCCCCTCAACGAATGGGTCTTCAACCAATCACAAATGGGCACAAAACTCCTTGAAAAATGGTGATAAAGCTTGACTCCTCGAGGCTGATTTTTGACCACCGGTTGAACTAGCCAGTTGAACTGGCGCCGGTTGAACTGGCCGGTTGAACTGATGGCCAGGATTTTTCACTACAATAAAGAGTTAGCTCAAAATATAAGTGGATTCGACGGCCACTTGCCGTCCGATCTCAACATAGACCTTCCATGGGAAGTCTTGGGTCGGATCGTCGCCTAAGATCATCCCCGTAAAGAGGATACGACCTCACTTACGCTCGCACACACGAGCTTACCTCGATACTTACGTGTCGCTTTTGCTTCCGGCCTTCCACTTGATTCCTTCGGCTCCCTCCGAAGTAACTCGAGTGTTGCCCGACCACCGCGGCTTCCTCCGGGTGTCGCTAGCCTTCAGCTCCAGCATTGAGACTTTTCTACACACTTGATTTAGCTCGTGAGATAACAATATAAGCTTAACTTTATATCATTTACTATAATCAAAACTTAGGTTCGACTTAGGTGTCAACTGTACCAACAATCTCCCCCTTTTTGATTTATGGCAATCCCACATACAAAGTTAAGACAAAAATAAGTATGAGATTATGCATGAATGAGTAGGAGTATATAAAAATTCTTTTTCAAGTGCTCCCCCTTGAGGAATCCTCCCCCTTGACCGAGGGTGAGTACTTGAGAAAGGGTTTTAACTCTCCCCCTTGATATGTGCTACTAAGAAAAAGAATTAAGTAATCGAAATTACTTAATATTGACCATAGTGTTTAAAATAAGTTTTAAGTTAAGAAACCAAATGATTTCTTAACCTTGGCCTTTTGTTAAAAGTTTAAATAAGTTTTCAAAACTTAAAGTTAACTTTTGGTTTAATTATGAAGTAAAAGTTAAGTTATCAAAAAAAATTTTTGACCCCTTAACTTTTGTCCTTTTTCTCCCCCTTTTGCCGTATATCGAAAAGAGTAAGGGGTGTGTGGAAAACAAAATAAATGTTAAATTTAAAGTCCAAGCATGTTCCACATTTTTATTTTTAAAAATAATATACTGAAAATAAGTTCATCTATAAAATGTTCGACTCATATTTGGCTTGATTGATATGAAGGATCAACCACCCGGTCGAGTCGGTTAGTATGTATGATTATACTCCGTGGTTCATAGCGATGCACTAGCTCTACATCTGGAACTAGGAGTAAGGTCCTAACATCTCACGCCCATCTACGTGGCTAAGTACACAAACACATTAGTCCTATGTGTTGTGAGATGTATTGGCTCCTTAAATCTATAGGTGCATGATATCTAAGGTATGTCCTATGCTAGTTCCATGAAAAAGTAAGAAATAGTAGTAAGAAAATATAATTTGTAAGTTCCTATTCTATTACGCACATGCCTAATCTTCGTCTCAAGAGACTAAATTCGGCTTCGGGTAGTGGTTTAGTAAATATGTCTGCTAGGTTAGACTTCGAGTTAACATATTCGAGTTATATGGAGCCGTTGGCTACATGTTCTCGAATGAAATGGTGTTTTACCTCTATATGCTTTGTCCTTGAATGGCATATAGGGTTCTTAGTTAGATTTATTGAACTTATGTTGTCTACAAAAATTTTAGTTTTGGTGAAGTCCAACCTAAAGTCTCGGAGAGTGTGCTTCATCCAAAGAAGCTGAGTTACACACTCACCCATCGCAACGTATTCGGCTTCGGTGGTAGATAAGGCAACACAATGTTGCTTCCATCGCACCAACTCACTAGACTTGAGCCGAGTAGTTGACAACAACCACTCGTGCTCTTTCTATCGAGTTTACTACCGGCATAATCCGAATCGGAGTAGCCGATTAGTTCGAACTCCGTAGATCTAGGGTACCAAATACCAACGTTAAGTGTACCCTTAAGATATCTAAGGATACGCTTAACTAGGGTTAGGTGAGACTCCTTAGCATAGGTTTGAAACCTGGCGCACATACTTACTGCGAATAGGATGTCGGGTCGACTCGCAGTTAAGTATAGGAGACTTCCTATCGCGCTCCTATAGTACTTTAAGTCAATGGACTTACTTTCTAGGTCTTCTCCTATGTTAACATTAATCGCCATTGGGTGTTTATTATCTTAGCCTTGCATTCCAAATCTTTTAATTAACTCCTTAGTGTATTTTTGTTGATATAGGTATATACCATCCTTAGTTTGTTTAATTTGTAGACCTAAAAAGAAACTTAACTCGCCTACCAAGTTCATTTCAAACTCACTTTCCATGAGTGAAACGAACTCGTTTAGTAAGGTTGAGTTAGAGGTTCCAAAAATTATATCGTCTACGTAAATTTGAGCTATGAATATTTCTTTACCTAAGGTTTTTACGAAGAGAGTTGGGTCAACTAAGCCTTGGTTAAACCCTTTTGACTTAAGATGGATTGAAAGTCTCGCACTCAAGCTCGAGGAGCTTGTTTAAGTCCATAGAGAGCTTTCTTAAGTTTTAGAACATGGTCGGGTTTATCTAGATTTTCGAATCCGGGGGGTTGGCTAACATAAACTTCTTCTTTAATGTATCCATTTAAGAATGCCGACTTAACATCCATTAGAAATAGCTTAAATCCTCGATGTGCGGCATAAGCTAGCAACATTCGAATGGATTCGAGTCTAGCTACTAGGGCATAGGTTTCGTCGTAATCTAAGCCTTCGACTTGACTAAACCCTTTGGCAACTAACCTAGCCTTGTTTCTAACTACTTCACCTTTATCATCAAGCTTATTTCGAAACACCCACCTTGTTCCAATTATCATTTTGTCTTTAGGTGGTGGTACTAATTCCCACACTTCATTCCTAGTAAATTGAGCTAGCTCTTCTTGCATTGCAATAATCCAATCGGGATCAAGAAGAGCTTGTTCAATTGATTTGGGTTCTATCTTTGAAATTAAGGAAATTTGACTAAGGTTCCTATAGGATGCTCTAGTTCGAACTCCTAGATTAGGATCTCCTATCACTTGATCGATAGGGTGGTTAGTCTGAATCCTAGATTGGGTTGGGTTTGTGTCACCTAATGCTTGATCAATGGGGTGACTTGGTTGAACATTAGTTTGGTTGGAGTCATCTATCACTTGATCAATAGAGTGACTTGACTTAGGTTAGGATTAACACTAGACCCGATCTCCGGATCGAGTTAGGTCTAGTATGAATCGACGCTAATTGGGGTTCTGGGTTTTGTAGGTTCATGTCCTTCATCAAATACTACATTGATAGTCTCGACTCTAAGGGTGTCGTGGTTATATATTCTATAAGCTCGACTTGTAGTCGAGTATCCTAGAAAGATTCCTGGCCGTGGTCTTGGATGTAAATTTCCCTAGGTAATCCTTAGTGTTTAGGATATGTACCTTACACTCAAATACCCTAAAGTACTTGATGTTAGGTATTTTATCGTGATAAATCTCGTATGAGGTCTTAAGGTGCCTCTTTACCATAAGGATTCTATTTTGGACATAGCATGTCGTATTCACGGCTTCTGCCCAAAACCTATCAGGTAGGTCATATCCGTTCAACATGGTCCTAGCGGCTTCTTGTAGAGTTCGGTTTTTCCGCTCCACTAGGCCATTTTGTTGAGGGGTCCTAGGGCAAGAGAATTCATGGTGGTATCCGTTTAGGTTACAGAAGTCGGTGAACCTTTGATTTTCGAATTCACCACCATGATCGCTTCTAATTCTTTTAACCTTAAGGTTTTTTTGATTCTCGATTAATTTGAATAAATTGATTAATTGATCTAGGGTATCATTTTTATGTTTGATGAACCTAACCCAGGTAAACCTGGAGTAGTCGTCAATTATGACTAAGCAATATTGACTTTTATTGAGTGACTTGGCTCCATGTGAATCAAATAGATCCATATGCAGGAGCTCAAGTACACTTGAGGTTCGTTCTTGGTTAGTTAACTTGTGTTGTGTCCTAGGTTGTTTTCCTTGTTGACAAGCATTACAGATTTTATTAACCAAATTGTTAAGGTTGGGTAAGCCTCTGACTAGGCCACTCTGACTCATCTTGTGGACGAGTCTTGGGTGCGAGTGACCGAGTCGTCGGTGCCACAACCATGATTCCTCTTCCTGTGTCATAAGACATTTGGCTGACGATTTGATTAAGTTAATTGTATAAATGTTATTTGTCCTAGTTTCTTTGAGTATTGTTTTAGCTGTTTCATTTGTTTTAATTACACATTCATTTTCTAAAAATACGACCTTATAATTATTGTCACATAATTGGCTTACGCTAAGCAATTTATATTCAAAATTCTCTACAAGTAATACATTTTTAATAACAAAATTCGAGTTAAGCTCGATATCACCTGATCCGATGATTTTGAGCTTTCCCAAAGGCTACTGATCCTTGTCATTTGAATTGAAGTTTCGCGAATTTGAGTTGATCCCCGGTCATGTGTCGGGAGCAACCGCTGTCTAACATCCATTGATCCTACACACAAGGTGGTTGGATTGGATGTTAGATTATTATATTTTTTTTAAAAAAAAAATTGGTTGTAAGTTGTTAAACCTAGGTCATCTCACCGGAGTCTATATGATCAAGCATGTTATACTTATGTGTTCTTTGTGAGATGACTTCCAATTAAGTTGATTAAGTGCATTTATGTTTAAGTAATGTTAGATTTGGATTTGACCCTAGGCTTGTCAAGTTTACCTTTTCAAGATCATGGCTTCCGTGTGTCGTGGCAGGCACAGGGGCCTTCTTTTATCGGATCATCGACCACTTCCTTAGACAAAGCCATTTTCAAGAAAATGATGACTTGACTCACCTAAAATTATTTCCTCGTCTAACTAGTTATTTTTGAAAAGAGGCTCCCCGAGGCTCAATCTTTTCGAAGGATTTTAGTTGATTATTTGAAAAGAGGCTCCCCGAGGCTCAATCTTTTCGAAGGATTTTAGTTGGTTATTTGAAAAGAGGCTCCCCGAGGCTCAATCTTTTTGAAGGATTTTAGTTGGTTATTTATGTGTTCTAAGTGAGTTCACGAAAGAAAAAAAAACAAAAAATATCTAAGCATGCAATTTCTAAGTTAAAACACAAACATGTTTTGTACTGGCTCCCCCTAGACCGTTGAATCGGTTCGGTCTATCCACATAGTGGATTTGGTCCTTGGGAACCCAGTACGAGTTGGATCCTAGAGTTGAAATCAAAGTGGTCTTAGGGACCCATGCTTGGACACATTTTTTATGTCTACTTACGATTGACATATACGACTTATTGGTCGTGTTTGAGCTAAACCCTAGTCCGGCCTTGTTGTACACGGCCCTTTGCGATCCAAGTAGGAGGTCAAGTCCTTTGGATCCCAAAGTAAACCTTTCTAACGTATTCCTAAGATCTTCGACTTGACTTTTCAAGAGTGAGTTCTCAACTTCGAGTTTTTCAACCCGAGTTGAGTCCTTCTCTTGAACTCGACTAGTCGAAGAGGTTAGGGAGACCTCGTGTTTGAGGAGTTTAACTTCCTCAACCAGGGTCTCGACCTTGGACTCGGACTTAGCTAACTTCCTAGACAAAAACCTAACCGTATTATGTAAAGTATTAAATAAGGTTCGACTCACCTTAAGGGTATCTTTTGAACCGGATGCGTATCCGTGGCTTGACTTGATGGTAGCTTCGTAGTCCGAGTCATCCTCAGGTTCTGACTCAAGTTCAGGTTTGGTCTCCGTATCGGACTCAATCAATTTCGCCATGAAGACGTGGTCTTCGTCTTCTTCGGATGACGCTTCTTCCCATGTCGCATTGAGGGCCTTCTTGTGCTTAGGTGCTTGGTGGTTGAGCTTGGGGCACTCGGACTTTATATGTCCAAACCTGTTACACTCATAACACCTAATATTAGAACTTTTAGGCTTACCTTGGTTGGGTCGAGTAGTGGTTCGCTTTCATCCCTTGGCTATCCTTCGAGCTAGGTTCATTAGTTCGGCAGTTAATTCCGGGTCAACTTCTTCTTCGGACTCATCTTCCTCCTCGGTTGGTGGTGGCTTGCTTGCGATTTTCTTCTTCTTTGAACCTGCAAACAAGGCTATACCCCTCTCGGGTTCCGAGTTGGACTGCTCATGTAATTCAAAATCCGAAAAGAGTTCATCTAATCTAAGTTTAGAAAGGTCCTTGGAGACCTTGTAGGCATCGACCATGGATGCCCACAAGGTAGTCCTCGGAAAAGAGTTTAGAACATACCTTATAAGGTCGCGGTTTTCGACCTTTTGCCCGATTGCGTGTAGGTTGTTGACTATGTCTTGGACACGGGCGTGGAGTTGCATCGCGGACTCGTGTTCCTGCATTTTTAGTGTGTACAATTTATTGAACAACAAATCACGTTTGCAAACCTTAGCTTGGTCCGATCCTTCGTGTAACTCGATCAGCTTTGTCCAAAGGTCCTTTGCGCTAATGAAGGGGCCGACGTGATTTAACTCCTCCTTGGACAAGCCGCATTGGAGGATTTGTGTTGCCTTGGCGTCGGCTTCGACTTGTCATTTTGTCGCAATGGTCCATTGATCATAATCCAAGGAGTCACCCACTTCATTAGTCGGAAGTGTGAAACCCGTTTGGATTATGATCCACATCTCGATTTGGGTTTTGAGAAAGCATTCCATCCGACCCTTCCAATAACGGAAGTCATCTCCATTGTAAAACGGAGGTCGAACGGTGCTAAAACCCTCGAGATGGGCCATTAGAACAAAAGACAAAAAGGGACGAAGACGAAGAAACTAGCAACGACAAAAACACAAAACAAGGTACCAAGACTCGCGTCTTGGATTAGTAGTGCGGGAGTAAATTTAACAAAGCGAAATAAATCAGAAATAAACAAAAATAAAAGAAAAATAAATCTGTGAAAAATGGCTAGATTGGTGGTTTCACCAAATCTTAGCAACCCCCGGCTCTGATACCAATTGTTGGATCGAAGCGGATCGCTAGAGGGGGGGGTGAATAGCGATAAAAACTTTTCTTTTAAATCGTTCGATAGACAATTAAATGTAGCGGAAGTGTAAATAAAAACTAAATGAGACAAATAGTTTTTTTACTTGGTTCGTAGCCTTCGGCTACTACTCCAAGGCCCTAACAGTTCTAGACCGTGTACGGAGGGCAATTCACTAAAACACTCCTCCTCGTTGGAGGTAGGAGTTTTCCGATTACAAAAGCCTTCGAAGCAAAAAGATAGAGAGACAAACCCTCTCTTCTATTAAAGTAAAATACAACGAAAAGCCTCAATTAAAAAGAATTGCAATATTGAAAGCAATAACAAATTAAGATTATACCAACAACTAAACAAAAGAAACTTTAAGCTAGGGTTGTTGGCAGCACTTCGTTGTTGTAGAGTCGTCGGAGAGTTGCACAGAATGCAGGCTTTTGAGCACTTAGAATTGAGGATGAAACCCTAGGTTTGGCCCTCCTTTTATAGCCTTTAAGCCCCTCAACGAATGGGTCTTCAACCAATCACAAATGGGCACAAAACTCCTTGAAAAATGGTGATAAAGCTTGACTCCTCGAGGCTGATTTTTGACCACCGGTTGAACTGGCCGGTTGAACTGGCACCGGTTGAACTAGCCGGTTGAACTGATGGCCAGGATTTTTGACTACAATAAAGAGTTAGCTCAAAATATAAGTGGATTCGATGTCCACTTGCCGTCCGATCTCAACATAGACCTTCCATGGAAAGTCTTGGGTAGGATCGTCGCCTAAGATCATCCCCGTAAAGAGGATACGACCTCACTTACGCTCGCACACACGAGCTTACCTCGATACTTACGTGTCGCTTTTGCTTCCGGCCTTCCACTTGATTCCTTCGGCTCCCTCCGAAGTAACTCGAGTGTCGCCCGACCACCGCAGCTTCCTCCGGGTGTCGCTAGCCTTCAGCTCCAGCATTGAGACTTTTCTGCACACTTGATTTAGCTCGTGAGATAACAATATAAGCTTAACTTTATATCGTTTACTATAATCAAAACTTAGGTTCGACTTAGGTGCCAACTGCACCAACACGCTTGTGCATCACAGAACACACTATCAATTAGGTATTATCTAGATGTCTAACTATGGTCTTGTGGAAGAGACATCATACACTTCCCTGATGAGCCTTCACATCTATCGGGAACTACCTCTACCATACCAGGTTGACCCCTGACTTTAGGATGGGATAGGTGGTATGAGGATGCCAAGTCAATCCCTGTGACGAGTCAGAACGTGTCTCATTTCCGACTCTATCACATCCTTCTATCCACGGTTACCGGAGATGAGGCCAACCCCTAGGTTCCTCCTTAATCCTCCATCCTCCTAAATCTTTGATACAAGGGATGTTACCCCTCGTATCGGCTATGCACAGTAGATAGAAAACCAAAACAAATAGCTATCGATCTAAACAAACACCAATTGCAAATATAAAATCAAGAACAGAAATATATTTGATATAGCATGTTCTACGCACACAAACTACTCCCTAATCCTAAAATTGAAGAATCTACTCCATAAATACGAGAAGAGAAACACAAAGCATAATCGAATTCATAAAAAACAATGTCAATCATGTAAGGAACGTGAATTACAATGCAATGTGGCTCTTCTCTCTGGCATTGAGATCTGTAACTTGAATCTCGAGAGGCTTCCATCCTCCCCGTTGCGAGTTGCCGAAGCTTTTTAGGGCGTCGGTGTACCATCTTGGCCATTGTGCCTCTCCCTTGGGGTTTCGACGTAGCTTTCTTTATATAGACATGAGGCTGGATCTTTCCAAAAACCGGAAAAAACCTAATTGCATTAAAATCGTCCCAGCGCCACATGACCATGTGGATTCACACGGCCAGGCCATGTGTGGTGCTGGTTCATGATCTAGGGCTGATCATGTGGATCCACAGGGCTAGGTCATGTGTCCTTCTGTTTCAGCTGCCAAATGCCTTCCTTTTGCTCTAAAAGTGCGCCATTTTTCCTGTAGAATGTCGTCCTGCACACAAAAGTACAAAGAGCAGATCTCCGAACCAGAAAATAAGAAATGCATGCAAAACAAAGTGAAATATGTAAGAATCAAATATAAAATGCAACGAAATGTGAGCAAAACTACTCCTAAACCCCTATATGTTTTGCTCACATCAATCCTCCCAGACTTAATTCTTTTCTTGTCCTCAAGCAAACTTTAGTGCCATGAAATTTTAAAAAACATTATTCCATACTTGGTATGTTTACTAGATTTATCAAGTGGTATTTTTCAATCAAAGCAAAATAGATATGTTCTAAAAATTCACTAAGTTAGCTTCTCGTGCATGTGTTAAGTGAATCTTCTTAAGGGATACTCGTTCCACAGTGAGTTAAGTCGTCATCTTATAGCTTTCATATGGTCTCCGGCTCTTAGGCACTTACCTGCCCAAAGCGAGGGTCGTTCCCTAGATATAGCACAAAGTCTCAAAGGCGTACTCGGTATTGAGAGAAATTGGTAGGTGTTTCCCCAGTAACCTAACTCGGTCTCAAAGGGGGCACCTAACCATTTCCACCCACGACAACTATTTTTTATTATCCCTCATAATTTTTTTCTGTTCTTTTTGTCTCTTTTTTTTCTCTTCCCTTTTTTTCATTTTTTTTTCAAAGAACTTTTGTTCTTCTCCTGCTCACAAAGATTTTGATTTTTTCGAATGAGCTTACACAATCTGAGCATCTCCAGTAACTAAAGTGTTAAACCTAGAGTCACCTATGAATTCCAAAGTACTAGACTACTGGGATGAACCATAACTATGTATGTACTAGATTCTTCCTTTCAGAGTATTCGTCAAGTGTAAGTGTAAAAATAAAAGCTAACCAGTGCAAGTCTAGAACATTCATTAAAGCATATAAAATAAAATACCATGAGATAAATGAAGTTAAGCTACCTATGGAAATAATTCGTGAAGACATCTAAAAAAGAAATACTACTGAGGTAGCTTAAAGATAGCAAAAACTAAGTGCTAAAAGAAACTAAAAACTCTATGCATGAACAAATGCATGTAAAATTAAACTAAAATGCAACTAATAAGAAAAGAAGAAAGTACTGCTAGAAACAAAATAAATCAAAACTTGTGGTCCCTCCCCCAAACTTATATAAAACAATACCTCTAATATGGTGGTCGAGGCGGGAAGTTTGGTAGCCTCGACATGTCTGGCTCCTGGGAGAACCTGGTGCTCAGCTGTTGATGCCACACATATATGTGGTTGATCTGTGAGCTAGTGGATGCGGCGGCTACTCTGTGCTCCTCCTCCCGGGCCCACTGTGCCTGTTGGGCATGCATGTGCTGTTGAACCTCCCTACGGTGAGCAGCCTCCTCTTGACGGTGAACAGCCTCCTATTGAAAATAAAAAATGGGCCTCATCGTAGAACTCCTCGGCTCACTAGAAGTGCTCCTGGAAGCCCTGAAACTCTGCCTGAGTATATGTGCTCTGCTCCTCCCATCGCTTCCTGTGCATCTGCTGCTCGACGTATATATCATCGAGGCACGATCGGAACTCTAAAAAATCATAGGCAGATGTACCTGCATTTTGCTCAAAAGTAGAAAAAAGTTATGGTGCAGGTGCAGGCTCATGTCGATGTGGACTAGGTGAAATCCTATAAATATGTCGACTGGAGGGAGAGTGATGTACAAGGGAAGAGATGGTTGTCGATGTTGAGGGACCCTCATATGGTGGGGACTCCACTATCAGGTCCAAATGCCAGTTGGCGCTGTTAGTGATGGTGGTACGATCGGGGTAGGGGAGCCTAAGGGATGATAAATTTTTCCTTACAAAGCACAAGGAGTGTCCCTCTCTCACTATCATTTTCATTGTCATACACACTCCTAGGTAGATCCTAGGGCTCCCCTCTATACTATCTAATGTTGTATAGTCGTACCCCATCCTATGGCAAATATGGGAAACTAAGCCCCCTAAAATAATTTCTCCCCTCGCCGCTTTGCCCATTTTCACTAGGTGCCTAATGAAATGGGACCCCACATCAATGCTACTTTTAGCATTTCCCATAAGAAAAGCATCTCACTTGCTCTCTCCTCTCACAAAAATTGTACTTGCCATAACCCGATGTAGGTACCGGAAGATAGGGTTTTGGAGACGTGAGGCTTTGGCCCTAGAAGGGTCATAAGCACTCTCCCCCATCTATTTGTAGCAAAAGGTCCGGGCATTAAACCCAATCGAGGTTCTCCTCTCTCCCCCACTAGGCAAGCCAAAATAGTCATTCCATTGGTGTAGTGTCCATTCATGCTCAATGTTAAACAACCTAAAGGTAATCCTACCTTCTTTGCTCTCTCTTCCCGTTAAAATCTCCGCTTCTAAAGAACTCAAGAATTATAAAACTATCCTAGTGTAGGTTGGGTGTCTTATCCCTGATGCACATGAATGAGACCTCAAATCTCATGACAGAGGCCGTCGAGGACTCGAAGCACGCGCTCGCGCTCAATGCCCGCAAGTGCACGGATGTCGTCAAGTAATAAAAGATTATCGATCCTAAAGGGACTGGGATTCGAATACCAATTTGTTCAGTGGGTGAAATTGTTCAGAAGTAAAATCTAAAAGGTTTAGATTGAGAGGGTTGTTGGTGGACTAAACTCTAGTATGGTGTCACACGGAGGAAGAAAGGAGCGTGCCGAGATCTTTAAAAGGGATTCTAGGACTTCAGTTTCTCTTGTGTGTCGCAAAACATGCTATCAACTGAGAATTGTCTAAACGTATAGCTATGATTTCATGGAAGGGACATCATACACTCTCACGATGAGCCATCGCATCTATTTGGAGCTATCTTTGCCTTACAAGGATGGGATAGACGGTACAAGGATGCCAAATCAATCCCTGTGACAAACCATTTTCCAATTCCATTGCATCCTTCTACCCATGGTTATAGGAGATCAGGTTTACCCCTAGGTTACTTGTATAAAATCCCCTAAATCTTAGATACGAGGGTTGTCACCCCTCGTATCGCCTAAGCACAACAGGTAGAAAACCAAAAACGCATAGATATTGGTATAAACAATTTCCAATTGTAAATTCAAACTCAAAAATAGAATTCAATTGGAAGAAACATGTCATGCGCACAAAAGCTACTCCCTAATCCTAGAATCGAAGGAACTACTCCATATATAAAAGAGGAGAATCACAAGGCATGTACATGTTCGAATATATCAGAAATAAAATGCAAGAACAAGAAATTACAATGTCGATGTGGCCTTCTCTCCGGCGTTGAAGTGTAGAACGTGGACCTCTGGCAGTATTCTTCCTCCCCGTTGTGAGTTCCCGAAGCTTTTTAGGGCTTCGGTGTGTCATCCCAGCCGTCGTGCCTCCCCCCTAGGATTTGGGCGGAGCCATCCTTATATAGACATCACATCGAATCGCTGTGAAATCCGGAAAAAATCCTATCCACATCAATCTGCTTGCCCACCACACGGCCGTGTGTTTCCACATGGCCAGGCCGTGTGTGGCCCTGGGGTGGCTGATTTTGGCCCTTGGACATGGTCGTGTGTAGGCACACGCCCTGGTCGTGTCCCCTTCTGCGTCTAGCTACAAAATGCCATTCTTTTTCTCCGAAAGTGCGCCTTTTCCCCCGAAATGCTATCCTGCACATGAAAGTACAAAGAGCAGACTTTCAAACTAGAAAAAAGGAAATGCATGCAAAACAAAGCGACATATGCATGAAACTGACATAAAATGTAATGAGATGTGAGCAAAAACTACTCCTAAAACCCTATATGTTTTGCTCACATCACTTCCCCCAGACTTAAATCTTTGCTTGTCCTCAAGCAAACCTCAGTGCCATGAAATTTTAAAAAGATATTGTTTCATACTTAGCATGCTAACTAAATTTATCAAGTGGTATTTGCAATTAAAGCAAAATAAATATGTTCTAGAGATTCACTAAATTAGCTCCTCATGCTCATGCTAAGTGAATCATTCTTAGGGGATACTCGTTCCATGGTGAGTTAAGTCGTCATTCTATAGCTTTTCTAAGGTCTCCGGCTCTTAGGCACTTACTTGCCCAAAGCGAAGGTCATTCCCTAGATCTAGTACAAAGTCTCAAAGGCGTGCTCGGTATTGAGAGAAATTGGTAGGTGTTTCCCCAGTAACCTAACTCGGTCTCAAAGGGGCACCTAGCCATTTCCACCCAGGACAACTGTTTTTTCCCCCTCTTTTATTCTTCGCCTCGCCAGGATTTTGATTTTTTTCGAATGGGCTTACACAATCCGAGCATCTCCAGTAACTAAAATGCTAGTCTTAGGGCCACCTGTGGATTCCAAAGTACTAGAATACCGAGATGAATCATAACTAGGTATGTACTAGACTCTCCCTTTCAAAATGTTTGACATGTGTGTGTAAAAATAGAAGCTAACCAGTGTATGTCTAGAACATTTATTAGAACAAGTAAAATAAAATACCATGAGATAAATAAAGTTACACTACTCATGGAAACAACTCATGAAAAAAACTTTTTAAAAATACTACTGAGGCAGCTTTACAGATAACAAAAACTAAGTGCTGAAAGAAATTCAACAACATATGCATGAATAATGAATGCTAATAATAATGCAAATACCGGGAAAGAAACTACTGCTAGAAACAAAATAAAATTTGGGGTCCCCCTAGACTTAAATGAAAGTGTACCTCTAGTATGGTGGACAAGGTGGAAAGTCTGGGAGCCTCGACATCTCGGGATCCTGGGAGAACCTGTTGCTGAGCCACTGATGCCACATGTACATGTGGTCGATATGAGAGCTGGTGGATGTAGCGGCTGCTCGGTGCTCCTCCTTGTAAGGGCAATCTTGGTTTTGATGTGTGTGGCAAAGGGTTTAAGTTAGGTTGTTAGTGTGTTTTTATATGTGCATTGAAGTCATGCAGGACTTAGTAATTCACACAGGGTTAGCTTGATGAAGCATTAGCAAGTCACCATCTCATGACTTGGTCCTTGAGTTGGTGAAGAAGCATTGCAGAAGTCATGCACTTGGTGCATCCGAGGGATCGTCAGACGAGGAGCATTAGAGTGAAGCCAAAGGAAGTAGACTTCAGGGCGAGACGCGAAGGATGACACTGTGAAGCCATGCGCTTGGCGCATCTGAGGGATGTGGCTGGATGAAGAGAACTTCAAAGGCGAGGGACTCCAAGGGAGATAAGAGTGAGCGATTATAACCCAGGAAGGGGTAGCTCATAGGTGAACTTGGCCGAATGGCTAAGTCAAGGGTCAGATGATTTTTTTTCGACACCAGTCGACTGCTATAAGTAGCAGTCGACTACTCTAGGTCGATGGAACTCGATCGGTGTTCGACTGAACTTGTTCTAGTGGAACAGTCGACTGCCAAGAGATGGCAGTCGACTGATCACTCCAGCAGTCGACTGCTCGCAAGGGTTTCGGGCACAGAACCTCCCATACCCGACTGATCAGTCGACTATGTAGGCATCAGTCGACTGAAAGGGTTACTGTTGGACGGTGACGATGGCATTCAGAAGTCGTTGGAGTTGGCCGTTAAGAGGAGCAGTCGACTAATGACATGCATCAGTCGACTGCCGCCTGACCAACGGGAAGAATAGGCTCTTCTCTATAAGAAGGAGCCTTGGGTCACCTTGGGAGCCTAATGCTTCATTGCTAAACTTCTCCCAAGTGCCCTAAACATTTTCCACTCTTCTTACTTGCTATTATTTCATTCTATTGTAAGAAGAGAGATTATAAGAAAGGTTACCTCCACCTAGCTTGGTGCAAAAGAGAGACTAGTGGAATTGGTTAAGGAGTGATTCGCCTTGAAACGAATCGGGTCATGGATTAGCGGCATTGGTCGTGAACCATGTTACATCATCTTGTTAGCGAATTGCTCTTTCTCTTGTCTTTGTTTTGTCTTAATTGTTTTAGCTTTATTTCCGTTGCACTAACCTTTGATTGTAAACGATAAAGCAAGCGATAGATTTCCACCGTACATGCGAAAGGCTATTCACCCCCTCTAGCCGACCATCGATCTCCCAACAAGTGATATCAGAACCAAGGTTGCTTGTCACCGGACTCACTGCCGTAACAAGCACGACAACAAAGATGGCCAGCTCAAACATTCATCCGCCAAAGTTCGAGGGGGAATTCTCTTGGTGGAAGAAGAGAATGGAGGTATTCTTCGAGACTGATTTTGATATTATGCTTATAATGGAAAATGGTTTTGAGTTGCCTAGGGATGAAGAGAATAAACCAAGAGAGGAGTACTTGACGAATTCAAAGGTCAAGCATCATTTGTACAATGTGCTCCCTCAACAAGAAGTCAACCGGATAGGAGAATGCGTAAGCGCCAAGGAGATGTGGGAAAAGCTTGTAGAGCTCCATGAAGGCACCTCCGAGGCAAAGCTTGCAAGAAGGGACCTTCTCCGATCATGACTAAATAACATCAATCTAGAAAATAGGGAGAAGGTACTTTCTTTTCATTCTAGATTTAAAGAGATAATAACCGGTTTATCGAGTGTAGGTGAAAAGCTCTCCAACCTGGACATGATCATGAAGGCTATAGATGCTTTCCCCCTGTCATCAAAGTGGAGCTCAATGGTGGACTCCTTCTACATCTCCAAGAATCTAGAGGTAACTACTCTAGAGGAATTCTTCTCCACCATGGAACTCCATGAAACAAGGCTTGAAAGAGTAGTAGAAGAGCCAATCAAGCCAACAAGGGGAGTAGCACTAATCGCCAACAAAGGGAAGAAGAAGAAGGAGACTCCACCTTCCTCATCCGATGAAGTTTCATTTTCCTCCTCCATGGATAGCAATGAGGAGGCCTACATGGTAAGGAAGGTAATACATGCACTTAAGAATTTTAAATTTAACAAGTCTTATGATAGGAGGAGAAGGCCAAGAAGAAAGATAATTTGCTACAATTGCCAAGGAGATGTGTCCCTCTTGAACAAGAGCAAAGAAGATAGGAAGAAGCATGACAAGAAGAAGGAAGGGAAGAAGAGGGAAGAAAAGAAGAAAGAAAAAGGGAAGGCCAAGGCACACAAAGCGGTTACATGGGATGATCCATCCTCATCCGAAGAAGAAGAAGCCTTCACAAGCCTTGCCCTAATGGGGATAGATGACTTAGACTCCTCCTCCTCCTCAGAACAAGAAGAAAAAGCACAAGTGAAAAGGAGAGCTCAAGTGAAGGGGGAGCTTCATCTTCATCCTCATCATCGGAAGAAGGGGATTTGGTAAGTGAGGTAATAAATCTTTCCCCTAAAAAGATTATGTCTATGATTTCTAGTTTAACTAAGAAATTATTTTGAGCTAAAAAGAAAAATAAAACCATGCAAAATGAAATTAAATCCCTAGAAGAAAAACTAGAAAAAGCATGCTTAAATGTTAATGATAATGCATGCTCAGATAATGACTATATGCGTTTTAATGCTAAAGATGCATGTATAAATGAAAATAAGGCCTTAAGGGAAAAGGTAGATCACCTAACTAAGGCCTTAGAAAAATTCACTATAGGCTCCAACACCTTGAATATGATTATAGGGAGCCAAAGGGCTAGCTTCAATAGAAAAGGCTTAGGATATAAAGGATCAAAAAATGAGAAGGCCTACCATTGCCTAATTGTTAGAGGTCAAGCTAAGAATACAATGGTAGCTAGGAAATGGATCCCTAAGGAGTATTTGGTGAACCCTATTGGAAAGAATCTATTTTGGGTTCCCAAATCCATCCTTAAAGGTTAGGAAAACCCTAGGTTAATCAACCATAGTGGACTTTACTTATATCATGTTAAATGGTTGACTTAGGATAAATGGGTGATGATTTTTTATTTAGTGATGATAATGTGATCATAATATGCAATGATATGATAATATTTGATTTATGATCATGATATGTAATATTTGTTTTATGATCATAATATGCAAATTATATGATAACATTGTGTTATGATCATAATGGGGGTTTATGCATGATACTTAACCTTGCGTAGAATTGCATTAAATTATGGTTAAGAATAAAACACCTTAGGCTAACTTGATTGAAAACATAGCATGGGTGAGATGTTAGGTTGATACAAATGGTCCACTAATGCTTATGGAATTTAGATGGTCATTATATGCATCATTAGAGCAATAATAGACCAATCATGGGGAAGACTTATGTTTAATTCATAGACATATTACCCAAAGATCATGGTTGGATATTTCAAATGTTTTGAAAACATTTCTTGTATCATAATTTGTGAGTTCATGTTTTGAAAAGATTCTAAGGCAAAACTAGGTTTCAAGTTGATACAAAATTGAGCTATTTTCCAACTTTTGAGATTTGCCTAATTTTCAAAAATAGAGTGAATTTTCATGAAAATTTATTTTTCACTGATAAAGGGACTTACAAGAGATGTGTTCCCCAAATTTTATAATTTTTTGAATTTCCTAGAATTTTTAATGCACTTCTGAATTTCGATCCAAAAATAAGATAATTCTGAAACTTAGGTGTCAGTCAACTGGTAGGCTGAACCAGACAATTGTTGTACTGAAAATGTGCCCAGTAACTTTCTTTATCAGATGTTAAGGCATGTTTTTGGTATTTTTCTCTCTTTAGACTTGATGCCATGCTTGTATAACTTAGGCTAACATTTTTTATGGTGTCAAAGGGGGAGAAATATGTATGTTTAAGTGAGTTATATTAAGGGGGAGAATTGTGTTTAGGGGGTGTTTCATGTATTAAGGTGGAGAGTTGATAATCATGTTAATTTACATGCTTTCTTACCTTAATTTTTTTTATCAATGTTTTACCTAACTTAAACGGATTGCCACACATCAAAAAGGGGGAGATTGTTAGGGCAATCTTGGTTTTGATGTGTGTGGCAAAGGGTTTAAGTTAGGTTGTTAGTGTGTTTTGATATGTGTGTTGAAGTCGTGCAAGACTTAGTAATTCGCACAGGGTTAGCTTGACGAAGCATTGGAAAGTCACCATCTCATGACTCGGTCCTTGAGTCGGTGAAGGAGCATTGCAGAAGTCGTGTGTTTGGTGCATCCGAGGGACCGCTGGACGAGGAGAATTGGAGTGAAGCCAAAGGAAGTAGACTTCAAGGCGAGACACGAAGAATGGCGCTGCAAAGCCGTGCGTTTGGCGCATCCGAGGAACGTGGTCGGACGAAGAGAACTTCAAAGGCGAGGGACTCCAAGGGAGATGAGAGTGAGTGATTGTAACCTGGGAAGGGGTAGCTCATAGGTGAACTTGGCCGAATGACTAAGTCAAGGGTCGGATGGTTTTTTTCCGACACCAGTCGACTGCTATAGGTAGTAGTCGACTGCTCGTGGTCGATGGAACTCGATCGGTGTTCGACTGAACTTGTTCTGGGAAGGGATGGCAGTCAACTGATCGCTCCAGCAGTCGACTGCCAATGGTGGCAGTCGACTGCTCGCGAGGGTTTCGGGCATAGAACCTCCCGCATCGACTAATCGGCTACGAGCATCGGGCCGATCGATGAAGACCATCGATCCGATAGGGTTACCGCTGGACGTGACGAGATGGCATTCGTAAGTCGCTGAGTCGGTCGTTAAGAGGAGCAATGATCGATGCATCACCGATCGCGAATTAACGGGAAGAATAGGCTCTTCTCTATAAGAAGGAGCCTTGGGTCACCTTGGGAGCCTAATGCTTCATTGCTAAACTTCTCCCAAGTGTCATAAACGTTTTCCACTCTTCTTACTTGCTATTATTTCATTCTATTGTAAGAAGAGAGATTGTAAGAAAGGTTACCTCCACCTAGCTTGGTGCAAAGGAGAGACTAGTGGAATTGGTTAAGGAGTGATTCGCCTTGAAACGAATCGGGTCGTGGATTAGCGGCATTGGCCGTGAACCATATTACATCATCTTGTTAGCGAATTGCTCTTTCTCTTGTCTTTGTTTTGTCTTAATTGTTTTAGCTTTATTTCCATTGCGCTAACCTTTGATTGTAGATGATAAAGCAAGCGATAGATTTCCACCATACACGCAAAAGGCTATTCACCCCCCTCTAGCCGGCCACCGATCTCCCAACACTCCTCCCTAGCCCACTGTGTCTGCTCGGCATGCATGTGATGCCACATCTCCTGGCAGTAGGCAGCCTCATCCTGTCGACGTGCAGCCTCCTCCTGGAAGTAGATGCGGGCGTCGTTGTAGAACTCCTCAGCCCATTGAAAGTTCCCTCGGAAACCCTAGAACTCCGCCTGCGTGTAGGCGCTCTGCTCCTCCCCTCGCTGCCTCTGCGTCTACTGCTCGGCATATATATCATAGGTTGACGTACCTGCATCCTGCTCAAAAGTGGAAACAGGTGGTGGGGCAGGTGCAGGCTCATGTCGGCGTGGACTAGGTTGGCTCCTATGCATGTGTGGACTAGAGGGAGAGTGATGTAAAGGGGGAGAGATGGGCGCCGATGTGGGTGGTCCCTCATGTGGAAGGGACTCCACTATCAGGTCCAAGTGTCAGTTGGCGTGTGTAGTGATGGTGGTACTATCAGGGTCAGGGAGCCTAAGGGCCGTCAGATTTTTCCTTACAAAGCATAAGGAGTGTTCTTCTCTCACAATCATCTTCATGGCCATGCACACTCCTAGGTCGATCCTAGGGCTCCCCTCTATACTTTATAATGTAGTGTAATCGTACCTTATCCTATGGAAAATGTGGGTAAGTAGGCCCCCCATATTAATCTCTCCTAGTGCTGCTTTGCCCATCTTCACTAAGTGTCTTATGAAGTGGAACCCTACATCGATGTTACTCCTTTCTTGTAGCATGTCTCAGAGGCAAAGCAGCTCGCTAGCTCTTACCACACCGTCACTCTCCCCACGACCAAATATAGTACTGGCCATAATATGGTGGAGGTATCGGAAGATGAGGTTTTGGAGGCGCGACGCTTTAACCCTAGAAGGGTCATAAGCGTGCTCCCCCGTCAACTCGGTCCAAAATATACGAGAGTTAAACCCAATAGGGATTCTTCTCTCTCCCCCACTTGGCAAGCCAAAGCATGAATTCCATTGGTGAAGGGTCCATTCATGCTCAATGTTAAAAAATCCTAAAATTTATCCTACCCTCTTCGCTCTCTCTACCCGTTAAAATTTTCGCCTCTAAGGAACTAAAAAATTCTAGAACTATCCTAGGGTAGGTTGGGTGTCTTATTCCCATCATCTCTTCCCACCCCATTTTTGCAAATAGGGCTTGAATGTCACCCAACAACCCTAAAGACTCTAGCAAATCTTCATCTAGGTACTTAGTAGCAATGAGTTTATGATTAGAAAGCATATTATATCTATCTCTATGTTCATTATTGCGAAAAAGAAAGGTTGGTAGGGCATTACCCTCATCCGGAGCTTGAGGGGCATCGACTCTCCTTGTTCGTCACTCCGAAGCACCGGATCGAGATGCTACATGCTTGGTCTTCCTCATCCTTGCTTCTTTTGGCTTCCTTGGAGGTTAGAAGAGCTTCTAGGTGGCGGGGAAGAAGAAACCACACGGCTAGGGCAAGAGCAATCGAAGCACACAGTGCAAATAGGGTGAAAACACACGGCCAAGCCATGTGCACCTCGGGTCAATCGGGCACAACCATGGGAAAACACACGGCCAGGCCGTGTGTCCCCCTTTTTCTCCCATTTTTGCGTAACGGTCCGAATTTTCTCATACACTTCACCATGTAAGATAATATGGATTTTATTTTTACCGAGCAAAGTCCCTTGTTAGTCCTAATGCTAGCTGAAATGGAAATCAAAGTTCAAATTAACTAAATGCATTCAATACAATCAAAAGAAAATCTAAGAACTAAACTTGGGTTGCCTCCCAAGAAGCGCTTTGTTTAAGGTCGTTTAGCTCGACCGCACTCCACTATCAACTTGGCTCCGGTGGTTCGGTGAACCTCCATTCATCTGTCTCAAAAGTTTCATCTGGTGGCCTTGGATTTATTCTGCTGAACGGGAAGCCGTCTAAGTAGGAGACTTTACATTCTGAAAGGCTGAAAAGGATGATCTCCCCATCTACCTCTAAGGAGATCTAGTGTGTCTTCACATTTATGCACGCCCCTACAGTCGCCAAAAAAGGCCTCCCCAGAATGATGGGATTCTGGGGATTGGGTCCTGTGTCCAGTATGATGAAGTCCATGGGTATCACAAAATCCTCGACAACCACAGGCACGTGTGCTAACAAGCCGACGGGTTCCTTGACTAAGTCATCCCCCATACGAATACCAAGATTCGCTGGTTAGAGCCCATTCAGTCCTATCTTCAGATAATATGCATAGGGCATCATACTAACTGATGACCCCAAGTCGCATAGCGCTTCATCGAAGCTCTCCCCATAAATTGAGCAGGGGATAACAAATTCACCAAGGTCTTCAAGCTAGAGTGGAATATTATCTTTAATTTCATCTTGATCTGGTAAGGTGGAAATCATGGTTGCACACCCCTTGGCGAATCTGTTTCTTTGTGCTTCCCTTTTGTTGTCTGCTCCTTCTTCCTTGACTTGATTTGGCTCGGGTGATGACAGAGAACCATCCATCGGTTGCGATATGGTCTGGGCTATCTGGGCCACTTGAGTCTCCAACATCTTTGTGTGACTTGCAAGACCGTCAACAGTGGCCTTCAAGTCTCTGAGTGACTCCTCCATTTTTTGATGTTGGCGATGGAACTCTTCATTGGCCTTCGTTTGGGTAGCAATGAAGTCTTCCATCATCAATTCCAATCTAGACTTCTGCTGATGCTGCCCATTGCCTTGCTGCTGCCCATACCCTCCTGATAGTTGGAAGTTTCCCGAGCTATTCCAATAGGAAAAATTCGGGTGGTTCTTCCATCCGGGGTTGTAAGTATTGGAGTACGGGTTGTTAGGCCTTTGATTGTAGTCCCCAACAGCATCGCAGTGCTCAATCTACTCTTCTAAGCTACTCCGCCTTCCACAGTAATCTTCCCGATACGTTGCTGCTCTTTCTCCATAGTCAATGGCCACACATGCAGATGTAGGGTTCAAAGAGTCAAAACGTCTGCTAAGTGCGTCCATCCTTGCTACTAGGTGGTCCGCGGAGTTGACAGCATATCGTCCTGCTGCAGGAGCTGGGTGACTACATTCGGAAGCCCATTGATGGTGGTTCTGGGCCACCTCTTCTATTAGCTCCTCTGTTTCCTCGATAGTCTTGTTCATAAGCGCTCCTCCTGCATCATAATCAAGGGACATCTTCGTGGAGTACGTGATCCCATTGTATAAGATGTGGATCACTAGCCACCTTTCCAGTCCGTGGTGGGGGCATTAGTAGAGTAGCCCCTTGTAGCGATCCTAAGCTTCGAATAAAGACTCCCCCTCCTTATGACGAAAGTTTATGATAAGATGGCACATGTGAGCAGTCTTGCTTGGTGGGAAGTATTTGTTTAGGAACTGCTGCTCACATTGCTCTCATGTAGTGATGCTTCCCGAAGGCAGGGAGTGTAGCCATGCCTTAGCCTTATCCTGCAATGAGAACGGGAATAGGCTCTGGCGAATCGCGTCCGAAGGGACTCCATTCATCTTCATTGTTAAGCAGATTTCCAAAAATGCCTCTAGGTGCCGATTCGGGTCTTCAGTCGCATCTCCCCCGAATTGACTCTGTTGAACCATATGTATAAGTGCTGGTTTAAGTTTAAAGTTGTTTGCCAAAATAGATGGTCCAGCTATACTCGGCCTAAATCCTCTAGCACTAGGAGCTGCGTAATCCCGCAGAGGTCGGCTACCTATATTTACTTCAGATGCAGCTTGATCCTCCATCATTTTCTATTCTACTTTCCGATGATGAAAGGTTCGTTCGATTTCTAAGTCGATCGGAATCAGGCCTCCCGAACCTAAGCATCTAAGCATACGAAGAACCGAGCCACAAAAATTAGGAGTGCTACGTAATTCTAAGAAGCAGGAAATAAAACAATATAGCTAATAAAATCTAATATGCAATAAGGAAATAGAAACCTGCTACTAAAAATGAAAATCAAAAACTAAATATAAATATGGAAAATTTAGAACTAAAGTGAATAAGGCAAACTAAAAAGAAAATAAAGCAAGTAAATAAATCTAATCCTAAATCCGATCCAATTTTCCACTGTTCGATTCGATATTGAATCAATCAGTTCTCCAGCAATGGTGCCAAAAACTTGATGCACACAAATGCGATCTCAAATCTCGTGACGGAGGCCATCGAGGACTCGAAGCGCGCGCTCACGCTCAATGCTCGCAAGTGCACAGATGTCGTCAAGTAATAAAAGATTATCGATCCCATAGGGATTGGGATTCGAATATCGATTTGTTTAGTGGGTGAAATTCTTCGGAAGTAAAATCTAAAAGTTTTAGATTGCGAGGGTTGTCAGTGGACTAAACTCTAGTACGGTGTCACACGGAGGAAGAAAGGAGCGTGCCGAGATCTTTAAAAGGGATTCTAGGAATTCAGTTTCTCTTGTGTGTCGCAAAACATGTTATCAACTGGGCATTGTCTAAACGTCTAGCTATGGTTTTGTAGAAGGGACATCATACACTCTCCCGATGAGCCACTGCATCTATCGGGAGCTATCTCTGCCTTACAAGGACAGGATAGACGGTACGAGGATTCTAAATCAATCCCTGCGACAAATCGTTTTCAGTTCCATCGCATCCTTCTACCCACGGTTACAGGAGATCAGGTTTACCCCTAGGTTCCTTGTATAAAATCCCCTAAATCTTAGATACGAGGGTTGTCACCCCTTGTATCGCCTAAGAACAGCAGGTAGAAAATCAAATACACATAGATATTTCTATAAACGATTTCCAATTCCAAATTCAAACTCAAAAACAGAATTCAATTTGAAGCAACATGTCATGCGCACAAAAGCTACTCCCTAATCCTAGAATCAAAGGAACTACTCCATATATAAAAGAGGAGAATCACAAGGCATGTACATGTTCAAATATATCAGAAATAAAATGTAAGAACAAGAAATTACAATGCCAATGTGGCCTTCTCTCCGGTGTTGAAGTGCAGAACGTGGACCTCCGGCGGCGTTCTTCCTCCCCGTTGTGAGTTTTTGAAGCTTTTTAGGGCTTTGGTGTGTCATCCCAACTGTCGTGCCTCTCCCCTAGGGTTTGGGCAGAGTCATCCTTATATAGACATCACATCGGATCACTGCGAAATCCGAAAAAAACCCTATCCGCATCAATCTGCTGGCCCGCCACACAACCGTGTGTTTCCACATGGCCAGGCCGTGTGTGGTCCTGGGGTGGCTGATTTCGGCCCTTGGAAATGGCTATGTGTAGGCACACGCCCTAGTCGTGTCCCCTTCTGCGTCTAGCTGCAAAATGCCCTTCTTTTGCTCCAAAAATGCGTCTTTTCCCCCCGAAATGCTATCCTGCACACAAAAGTACAAAGAGCAGACCTCCGAACTAGAAAATAGGAAATGCATGAAAAACAAAGTGACATATGCATGAAACTGACATAAAATGTAATGAGATGTGAGCGAAAACTACTCCTAAAACCCTATATGTTTTGCTCACATCAATCCCCATAATCTCTCCCCACCCCATTTTTGCAAATAGGGCTTGAATATCACCCCACAAACCTAAGGTTCCTAAAAGATCTTCATCTAAATATCTAGTAGCGGTGATTCTTCTAGTAGAAACCATGTTAAATCTTTCCCTATGCTCGTTATTATGAAATGCAAGGGAGGGAAGAGTGTCACCTTCCTCCGGAGCTTGTTAGGCATCTCTTCTCCTTCCTCTTCGCTCCGAGGTAGCAGATCGAGGTGCCACTTCCCTTGTCCTCCTCATCCTTGCTTCTTTTGGGCTTCCTTGAAGGTTGGAGAGGCTCTTAGGTGGTGGGGAAGATGAAAACACACGGCTAGGGCAAGAGGAATCAAAGCACACGGTGCGTTTTGGGGAAAAATGCAGGGTGTGGGCCTTTTAACCTCGCGCGCCACGACCATGTGAAAACACACGGCCAAGCCATGTGCACCACTGGAAGGTGGGGCACGGCCATGTAAAAACACATGGCCAGACCTGTTCCCCCCATTTCTCTCTCATGGTGCACAATGGTCTGAATTCTCCTTACACGCTCCGTCGTGTAGGTTCAAAATGATTTTTGTTTCTACCTAGCAAGTCCTTTCTAGTCCTAATTATTTGAAAAATGCTAAATGTTATAAATTAAAGTTCAAATTACACAAACGAATGCAATAAAATAAAATGAGAACATAAAAACTAAACTTGGGTTGCCTCCGAAGAAGCGCTTTGTTTAAGGTCTTTTATCTCGACCTTACTCCATTAGTTCAGCTCGGCTCTGGAAGCTCTTGAACCTCCATTCATCCGTCTCGAAATCTGGACATCCTGGTGAGGTAGTTGTGATCCTGCAAGAGGTATACCCATCTGAGAAGGGAGCCTTACACTCTAATAGGTTGAATATGATGAATTCGTCATCTACTTCTAAGGAGGACTTATGCTCCTTCACATCGATGCATTCTCCCGTAGTCGCCAGAAAGGGTCTTCCTAAAATGATGAGAATCTAGGGGTTTGGCCCTGTGTCCAGTATGATAAAATCTGTGGGTATGACAAAATTTTCAACCACCATAGGTACGTGTTCTAGCATGCCAACGGGCTCCTTGAACGTGTCGTCAGTCATGCAAATACCTATGCTCATTGGTTGTATATTACCCAGTCCCATCTCCAAGTAGAATGCATAGGGCATCACACTAACTGATGACCCTAGATCACATAGTGCCTCATTTATGCTCTCGTCATAAATCATGTAGGGTATAACAAATTCACCGGGGTCCTCAAGCTGGGGTGGAATTTTATCTTCAATTTCAACTTGGTTTAGTAAGGTAGAAATCATGGTTGCACATCCCCTAGTGAATCTATTTTTCTATCCCACTCCCTCACTGTATACTCCCTCTTCTTTAACCTGGTTTTGCTCTGCTGATGGTGGAGAGTTATCCATGGTTTGCGATACGGTTCGGGCTATTTGGGTCACTTGTGTTTCTAGCATTTTAGTGTGTCTTGCGAGTCCATCGACGGAGGCTTTCAACTCCCTAAGTGCCTCTTCCGATCTTTGATGTTGACGCTAGAATTCTGCATTGGCCTTCGTTTGGGTAGCAATAAAGTCTTCCATCATTAGTTCTAGTCTAGACTTGGGTGGTTGTTGCTGCCTGCTTCCCTGTTGCTGCCAATATCCTCCCGATTGTTGGAAATTCCCCGAGTTATTTCTATAGGAAAAATTCGGGTGGTTCCTCCATCTGGGCTTGTAGGTACTAGAATATGGGTTGTTGGGCCTTTGATTTTGATCCCCAACTGCATCGACATGCTCGATCTATTCTTCTAAGCTGCCCTGCCCTCTATAATAGTCCTCCTGATATGCTGCTCCTCCCCCATTAAAGGTGTTGACCGCACGTGCAGAAATTGGGTTTAGAGAGTCGAATCGTTTGCTAAGTGCATCCATTCTTGCCACTAGGTGGTCAATGAAGTTGACAACATATCTACCTATCGCAGGAGCTGGGTGACTACGCTCGAAATCCCATTGATCGTGGTTCTAGGCCACCTCTTAGATCAGCTCCTCTGCTACCTCGATAGTCTTATTCATCAATTCTCCTTCTGTAGTAGAGTAGAGGGACATCTTAGTGGCGTATGTGATCCCATTATAGAAAATGTGGATCACCAGCCACCTCTCTAAGCCATGATGAGAGCATTCATAGAGTATCCCTTTGTAACGATCCCAGGCTTCGAACAAGGACTCCCCTTCCTTCTGACAAAAGCTAGCAATTAAATGGCGCATGTGAGCAGTCTTACTTGATGGGAAAAATTTATTTAAGAACTACTACTCACACTGCTCTCATGTGGTAATGCTTCCTGAAAACAGGGAGTGAAGCCATGCCTTAACCTTATCCTGTAGTAAGAATGGGAATAGGTTCAGACGGAATGCATCAGCAGGTACTCCATTATTGATCTTCATCGTCGAGCAAATCTCTAAAAACGTCACCAAGTGCCGGTTCGGGTCTTCAGTTGCAGCTCCTCCAAATTGGTTTTGCTGGACCATGTGTATAAGCACAAGTTTTAATTCAAAGTTATTTGCCATGATTGATGATCCAGTTATGCTTGGCCTAACTCCTCTAGCACTAGGGGCTGCATAATCCCGTAGAGACCGGTTACCTAAGTTTACCACGGATGCGTCTAGGTCTTCCATGTTGTTCTGCTCAGCCCTCCTGCAATGGTAGGTTCTTTCGATTTCAGGGTCTATCAGAAATAGATTTTTTGATCCTAGGCGTCTACGCATACAAAGTACTGAGCCGATAGATTAGGAGTATACCTACTACTTGAAAACAGGAAATAAACTAATCTAGCTTACTAAATCAAATGAAGAAAAGCTAATACTAAAAGAAAGCATAAAACTACTACTAAAATAAATCTAAATTAAAATTAACTAGTAAAAATCTAAAATAAAATAAGCAGAATAGAGTAAAGCAAGAAAATAAATCTAGTCTAAGTCTGATCCATCCGTCCACTTTCGATCGATATCGAATCAATCAATCCCCAGCAACGACGCCAAAAACTTGATGCACGCGAACGCAACCTCAAATCTCACGACGGTAACCGTCGAGGACTCGAAGCGCATGCTCACACTCAACGCCCACAAGTGCACGGTGTTGGTGCAGTGGGCACCAAAGTCGAACCGGTATTTTGATTATGGCAAAAGGCTCAATAGTTAAGGGTATATTTGTTATCTTACGAGCTCAATTAAGTGTGCAGAAATGCTAAAGTTGAGCGGAAGGTCTGCGACACCCGGTGGGAACCGAGGTGGTCGGGCAACGCCAGAGGGACTTCGGAGGAAGCCGAGGTACTCGGGTGAAGACCGGAAGCGAGGCTACAAGGTAAGCTCGTGTGAAAGCGAAGCAAGGTCGTTAAGCGTAGATCCGACCCAATACCTCCAATGGAAGGTCTAGGTCGAGATCAGATGGTTAGAACCATCGTACTTTATATTTTAAGCTAACTTGTACTGCAGTCCAAAACCCTTTGACTACAGTCAACTGCTAGTCAAGTTCCAGCCTCGAGAAGAGCTCGAATTTCAAGGGGGTGAATTTGGACTTGACTCGTGTTTTGGTACAAAGGGTGATGTGGCATCAAGGTGGACATCCAAACCATCACCAAGCTTCCTTGTGGTGGACGCCCAAAATAAGGTGAGTTGGCACAAGATGGTTGGCTCCCATGATGTGGCACAAGTTGAATGGCTCCAACAAGTTGGCGCCCAAGGAGATTGGAGGTGGCACAAGGTGGTTGGATGAAACACCTCATCCTCAAGTTGGCGCCCAAGGAGGTTGGAGGTGGCACAAGGTGGTTGGATGAAACACCTCATCCTTGAGTTGGCGCACAAGAAGGTTGGAGGTGGCACAAGGTGGTTGGATGAAACACCTCATCCTTGAGTTGGGATAAGAACCTCACCTTGGACACTACCTATGTCTAAATTCATAGATCAATATCCATAAATAGACATGTTCAAGCCAAGCAAATAACAAGAATTCAAGAGCTCTCAACACGCCGTCGTAACGCCGCTACTACTACTCACATTTGCTACGACGGCGCGTCACGACAATGAAAGCTACATCTTCTACTTATAAGAGTTGTCGGTATATTTATTTAAGTTCTACTTCTTTAAATTGTCTTTGTGCTTTAATCGTAACAAGGAAAGGGGGAGTGTCCCTTTGCCTTGATTTCTTTTGTAATCGTTGCTCCTACCTCCAACGAGGAGGAGTGGTTTTAGTGAATTGCCCTCCGTACGTGATCAAGGATCACTAGGGCCGTGGATTAGCAATCGAAAGATTGTGAACCACGTAAAAATATCTTGTCTACTTTAGATTTCCGCTGTGCACTCTCTACTTGCTTTTTACTTATTGCAAAAGTTTTTTAACGACATCGTATCGCTATTCACCCCCCCCTCTAGCGACACTTTCGATCCAACAATTGGTATCAGAGCCGGGGGCGCTAAGATTCGGTGAAACCACCAATCTAGCTTTGTTTTTTTTTTACAGATTTTTTATTTATTTATTTCTGTTTTCGTATAATTATTTCACTTGCTTATCTT
Organism: Wurfbainia villosa; assembly: GCA_025175895.1. NCBI lineage: Eukaryota > Viridiplantae > Streptophyta > Magnoliopsida > Zingiberales > Zingiberaceae > Wurfbainia > Wurfbainia villosa. The sequence continues at coordinate 6,661,743 of CM045992.1, forward strand.
CTCCTACATATAGAATTGCATTAGAGGCTTTAGGATCCGGATAAGGTTGTCCTTCGGGTTAGATCCCGAGTAAGGTTGTCCTCCGGAACTTCAACGACATTCGCATTTGATTGTTTATTTCTTTTTGCAAGTTACATTTTATATATCTTTTTTTACTTCCCGCACTACTAATCCAAGACGAAAGTCTTGGAATATTCTTTCCGTGTGTGTTTTGCAAGATTCTTTTCGTAGTTCTTCTTCTTGTTTTTAAATGGCCCATCTCGAAGGGTTTAGCACCGCCCGACCCCCGTTTTACAACGGTAATGACTTTCGTTATTGGAAGGGTCGGATGGAATTCTTTCTTAAAACCCAAATCGAGATGTGGATCGTAATCCAAACCGGTTTCACACTTCCTATTAATGAAGATGGTGAATCTTTGGGTTACGATCAATGGTCAAATTCCATGAAAAAACAAGTAGAAGCCGATGCCAAGGCAACTCAAATCTTGCAATGTGGGTTGTCCAAGGAAGAGCTCAACCGCGTCGGCCCCTTCATTAGTGCAAAGGACTTATGGACCAAGCTAGTGGAACTACACGAAGGCACCGACACGAAGGTATGTAAAAGAGATTTACTTTTAAATAAATTGTATAACTTGAAAATGCAGGAAAACGAGACCGCAACTCAACTACCTGCTCGTATCCAAGACATCGTCAACCAACTCCATGCCATCGGACAAAAGGTCGAGAATCGCGACCTTATCAGGTATTCTCTTAACTCGTTTCCTAGGACCACCTTGTGGGCATCCATGGTCGATGCCTACAAGGTCTCCAAGGACCTTTCTAAAATTAGGTTAGACGAATTGTTTTCGAACTTGAATTACATGAGCAAACTAACGTGGTCTGTGCCGAGAAGAGTATTGCGTTAGTTGCGAGTTCCAAGAAGAAGAAGCCCGCAAGCAAGCCACCCCAAGGAAGAAGGCGAGTCCGAATCGGAAGTAGACTCGAATAGAATCCGAACTAGTCAATCTAGTTCGGAAGATGATCAAGAGACGAAAAACGACCAACAACTCAAGGTAAGCCTAAACCTAATTCAAATACTTCTAACTTTAGATGCTATGAGTGCAATGTGTTCGGTCACATCAAGTCCGAGTGCCCAAAGCTAAAGAATAACGCATCAAAGACCAAGAAAGCGCTAAACGCTACTTGGGAGGAGTTGTCGGAGGAAGAAGACGATATCCAAGCTCTAATGGCCAAGCCGACCGAGCACGACTCAAATCAAGAAGAGTCCGAGTCCGAATCCGATGATGAGCTTCCATTCAAGACAAGCCACGGATCCGTATCCGGTTCAAAAGAATCATTAAGGGTAAGTCGGTCGTTACTTAATACTTTGTATGGTGCAATTAAATTTTTAAATAAGAAACTAGCTAAGTCCGAGTCCAAGGTCAAGACCCTAATTGAGGAGGTTAACCTTCTCAAACATGAGGTCTCCCTAACCTCTTCGACTACTCGTATTCAAGAGGAGGACTCAACTCAAGTTGAAAAGCTTGAAGTTGAGAACTCGCTTTTGAAAACACAAGTCGAAGACCTTAGGAACACGTTGGAAAGGTTCACTTTGGGATCCAAGGGACTTGACCTCTTACTTGGATCACAAAGGGTCGTGTACAACAAGGCCGGACTCGGGTTTAACTCAAATACAACCAATAAGTCATATATGTCTATAGTAAACCAACATAAGAAAAATGTCCAAGCATGGGTCCCTAAGACCACTTTGATTTCAACTTTAGGATCTAACATGTATTGGGTTCCCAAGGACCAAATTCACTATGTGAATAGACCCACTGATTCAATGGTCCAGGGGAGCCAATACAAAATGTATTTTTGTTAAGTCTTAGAAATTGCATGCTTAGTTTTTCCTTTATTTTTAGAATGGTTAGATAGGACTCATAACCAACTAAAATCCTGCGAAAAAAAGATTGAGCCTTTGTTTCTTTTCAAAATAAAAACCAACTAAAATCCTATTTAAAAGATTGAGCCTCTGGGAGCCTCTTTCAAAAATAACTAGTTAGACCAAGACGTAGTCTCAAGTAAGTCGAGTTATCAATTTCTTGAAATTAGCTTTGTCTAAGGAAGTGGTCGTTGTTCCGATCAAAGAAGGCCTCTGTCTCGCCACGACTGAAGCTAATCTCTTGAAAAGATTACTTGATGAGCTTAGACTAAATCCGAATCTAACCTAATGTTGGTTAATTTAAATTCATTAAAATTAATCAAGTAAATTGATAGTCATCTCACAATAACACATAGGAATAACATGTTTTGATCATGTAGATATTGGTGAGATGATTTAGGTTTAAAACTTACAAACAACCCTTTAGTAATTCCAATATCCGATCCAACTACCTTATGTGTAGGATCAATGGATGTTGACAAGGGTTGCTCCACACATGACCGGGATCAACTCAAATTTTCGGTTACGATTCAAACGACAAGGATCGTAGCCTTCGAAATAACGCAAGCTCAAAATCATCTGATCGTGATATTGAGCTCAACTCTAACTTTACAATTCAAAATGTCTTATTAGTAGAAAACTTTCAATATAATTTACTTAGTGTAAGCCAATTGTGTGATAACAATTATAAGGTCATATTTCTAGAGAAAATGAATCGTAATCAAAATAAATGCAACATCTAAAATAATACTTAAAGGAACTAGGAGTAGCAACATCTACACAATAAATTTACCCAACTCCTCAACCAAGTGTCTTATGACACACAAGAGGAATCTTGGTTATGGCACGAAGACTAGGACACTCGCACCCAAGACTCGTCCACAAGATGAGTCAGTGGCTTGGTTATAGGTTTGCCTAAACTAAACAACTTGGATAATAAAATATGTAATGCTTGTCAACAAGGTAAACAATCTAGGACACAACATCAATTAACTAATCAAGAACGAACCAAAAGTGTTCTTGAGCTCCTACACATGTATCTATTTGATTCACATGGAGCTAAGTCACTCAATGGTAGTCAATTTTGCTTAGTCATAATTGACGACTATTCTAGATTTACTTGGGTTAGGTTTATCAAACATAAAAATGATACCCTAGACCAACTAATCAATCTTTGTAGGTTAATCGAAAATCAAAAGAACCTTAAGATTAAAAGACTTAGAAGCGATCATGGTGGTGAATTGAAAACCACAGGTTCTGATTTACGTAACCTAAGCGGATACCACCATGAGTTTTCATGTCCTAGAACCCCACAACAAAATGGGTTAGTCGAGCGGAAAAATAGAACCCTACAAGAAGCCGCTAGGACAATGTTAAACGAGTATAACCTACCCGATAGATTTTGGCGAGAGTAGTTAGTACGGCTTGCTATGTCCAAAATAGGATCCTTATGGTAAAGAGGCACCAAAAGACCTCAGTGCGAGATTTATCACGATAAAATACCGAACATCAAGTACTTTAGGGTATTTGGATGCAAGGTACATATCTTAAACACTAAGGATTACCTAGGGAAATTCAAATCCAAAACCTCTACTGGAACCTTTCTAGGATACTCAACCACCAGTAGAGCTTATAGGGTATACAATCACGACACTCTTAGAGTCGAAGAAACCATTAATATAGTTTTCGACGAAGGACACGAACCCGTTCAATCCTTAACAAAACCAACTAGCAAATCAACTTATAGCGAACCCGACTCTGATCTTGAACTTGAATCTCGTCCTAACCCAAGTCATCCTATCGACCAAGTGATAGATGACCCTAACCCGAGTCACACTAAGACTCAAACAAATCATCCTATCAATCAAGTTATAGGTGATCCACATTGAGGGGTTCGAACTAGAGCTTCATATCGAAACCTTAGTCAAATCTCGTTAATTTCCAAAATCGAACCCAAAACTATTGAACAAGCACTTCTTGATCCCGACTGGATTATTGCTATGCAAGAAGAGCTAGCTCAATTCACTAGAAATGAAGTCTGGGAATTAGTACCACCACCTAAAGAAAAATCACTTATTGGAACAAGGTGGGTATTTCGAAATAAACTTGATGATAAAGGTGAAGTAGTTAGAAATAAAGCTAGGTTAGTCGCAAAAGGGTTTAGTCAAGTCGAAGGTTTAGATTACGATGAGACCTACGCCCCCGTAGCCAGACTAGAGTCCATCCGAATGTTGTTAGCATATCTTTGCACATCGAGGTTTTAAATTGTTTCAAATGGATGTCAAGTCAGCATTTTTGAATGGATACATTAAGGAAGAAGTTTACGTCAGTCAACCTCCGGATTGAAAATCTAGATAAACTGACCATGTCCTTAGACTTAAGAAAGCCCTATATGGACTCAAACAAGCCCCAAGAGCTTGGTACGAAAGGCTTTCGATCTATCTTAAGTCCAAAGGATTCAACCAAGGTTTCGTCGACCCAACCTTATTCGTTAAAACCGTAGGAAAAGAAATCTTTATAGCCCAAATCTATGTAGATGATATAATGTTTGGAACTACCAACTCGATCCTGCTAAACGAATTCATCTCACTTATGGAAAGTGAATTTGAAATGAATTTAGTGGGAGAGTTAAGTTTCTTCTTAGGTTTACAAATTAAACAAACTAAAGATGGAATATATTTACATCAACAAAAATATACTAAGGACTTAATAAATCGATTTGGAATGCAAGATGCTAAAATAATTAATACACCTATAGCAACTAATGTTAATATAAACGAAGATGTAGAAGGAAAACCCGTTGACCTAAAATACTATAGGAGCGCAATAGGAAGTCTCCTATACTTAACCGCAAGCCGACCCGACATTTTATTCGCGGTAAGTATGTGCGCAAGGTTACAAACCTGTGCCAAGGAGTCTCACCTAACCCTAGTCAAGCGTATCCTTAGATATCTAAAGGGCACGCTAAACGTAGGTATTTGGTACCCTAGATCTACCGAGTTTAATCTAATCGGCTACTCTCGACTATGCCGGTAGTAAACTCGATAGAAAGAGCACAGTGGTTGTTGTCAAATCCTCGGCTCGAGTCTAGTAAGTTAGTGCGATGGAGCGGCATTGCGTTGCCTTATCTACCACCGGCCAGAATCGTTGCGATGGGTGAGTGTGTCTCTCTCGTGGATGAAGCACACTCTCCAAGACTTTAGCTTAATCTTTAACAACATTAAAACCTACATAGATAACATTAGTTCAATTAACTTAACTAAAATCCAATATGTCATTCTAGGACAAAACATATAGAAGTTAAACACCACTTCATTAGGGAACATGTAACTAATGGAACTATACAACTAGAGTATGTTGAGTCCAAATCAAACCTAGCGGACATCTTCACCAAACCACTACCCGGAATTTAGTTTATTAAGGACGAAAGTTAGGTATGTGCGTAATAGAGTAGGATTTAAATTTTTCTATATATGTACTCTACTTTTGCTTCTTTTTATGAAATTAGCCTAAGTCTTACCTTAGAAATCATATACCTATAGATTTAAGAGCCAACACATCTCACAACACATAGGACTAATGTGTTTGTGTACTTAGCCACGTGAGCAGCGTGAGATGTTAGGACCTTACTCACAGTTCCGGATGTAGATTGATTGCATCGACATGAACCATGGAGTATAATTATTTAAAATTAATCAACTCCTTCAAGACTTATTGATCATTCTATATCAATCAAGTCCAACCGGAGTTGTACATTTTAGATGAACATATTTTCAAGCTTATCATTATTTTAAAAATATATATATATATATATTTATATTGGGAACTTGCTTGGACTTACAAACCTTAAAATATATTTACAAACTTTTTGAGTTAAGGCAAAAGGGGGAGAAAGTCACAAAAGTAAGGAAGAAAGTAAACAAAATTATTACCTTTTATATTAAGTAATTCCGTTTACTTAAGCAACTATTAAGGGGAGTAAAATTATTTTCAAGAACTCACCTTCGGTCAAGGGGGAGGTTACCTCAAAGGGGAGAACTTGAAACAATAATATTTCTCACTCATGCTTAATCTTTATGCTAGCTCACTCATGCTTAATCTTTATGCTAGCTCATTCATACTTAATCATTATGCTAGCTCATTCATATTTAATCATTATGCTAGCTCATTCATACTTAATCATTATGCTAGCTCATTCATATTTAATCATTATGCTAGCTCATTCATATTTAATCATTATGCTAGCTCATTCATATTTAATCTTTATGCTAGCTCATTCATGCTTAATCATTATGCTAGCTTCGTTATGTAATTTTTCCTTAACTTTTGTGTCGGTTTGCCATGAATCAAAAAGGGGGAGATTGTTGGTGCAGTGGGCACCAAAGTCGAACCGGTATTTTGATTATGGCAAAAGGCTCAATAGTTAAGGGTATATTTGTTATCTTACGAGCTCAATTAAGTGTGCAGAAATGCTAAAGTTGAGCGGAAGGTCTGCGACACCCGGTGGGAACCGAGGTGGTCGGGCAACGCCAGAGGGACTTCGGAGGAAGCCGAGGTACTCGGGTGAAGACCCACAAGGTAAGCTCGTGTGAAAGCGAAGCAAGGTCGTTAAGCGTAGATCCGACCCAATACCTCCAATGGAAGGTCTAGGTCGAGATCGATGGTTAGAACCATCGTACTTTATATTTTAAGCTAACTTGTATCAGCATCCAAAACCCTTTGACTACAGTCAACTGCTAGTCAAGTTCCAGCCTCGAGAAGAGCTCGAATTTCAAGGGGGTGAATTTGGACTTGACTCGTGTTTGGTACAAAGGGTGATGTGGCATCAAGGTGGACATCCAAACCATCACCAAGCTTCCTTGTGGTGGACGCCCAAAATAAGGTGAGTTGGCACAAGATGGTTGGCTCCCATGATGTGGCACAAGTTGAATGGCTCCAACAAGTTGGCGCCCAAGGAGGTTGGAGGTGGCACAAGGTGGTTGGATGAAACACCTCATCCTCAAGTTGGCGCCCAAGGAGGTTGGAGGTGGCACAAGGTGGTTGGATGAAACACCTCATCCTCAAGTTGGCGCCCAAGGAGGTTGGAGGTGGCACAAGGTGGTTGGATGAAACACCTCATCCTTGAGTTGGGATAAGAACCTCACCTTGGACACTACCTATGTCTAAATTCATAGATCAATATCCATAAATAGACATGTTCAAGCCAAGCAAATAACAAGAATTCAAGAGCTCTCAACACGCCGTCATAACGCCGCTACTACTACTCACATTTGCTACGACGGCGTCACGACAACGAAAGCTACATCTTCTACTTATAAGAGTTGTCGGTATATTTATTTAAGTTCTACTTCTTTAAATTGTCTTTGTGCTTTAATCGTAACAAGGAAAGGGGGAGTGTCCCTTTGCCTTGATTTCTTTTTGTAATCGTTGCTCCTACCTCCAACGAGGAGGAGTGGTTTTAGTGAATTGCCCTCCGTACGTGATCAAGGATCACTAGGGCCGTGGATTAGCAATCGAAAGATTGTGAACCACGTAAAAATATCTTGTCTACTTTATATTTCCGCTGTGCACTCTCTACTTGCTTTTTACTTATTGCAAAAGTTTTTTAACGACATCGTATCGCTATTCACCCCCCCCCCTCTAGCGACACTTTCGATCCAACACACGGGTGTTGTCAAGTAATAAAGATTATTGATCCCACAGGGACTGAGATTCCGATTATCGTTTGTCCGGTGGATTGCAGCTATTCGGATGGAAGATCTAAAGGTTTGTGTCGTGAGGTCATCGATGGTCCGAACTCAATACGGTGTCACATAGAGGAAGAGAAGGTTTGCTACAAGTCTTTTGAGGGAATTCTAGAATTTTGATTTTTCTTGTGCATCGCAGAACACACTATTAATTGAGTATTATCTAGACGTATAACTATGGTCTTGTGGAAGGGACATCATACACTTCCCCGATGAGCCTTCGCATCTATCGAGAACTACCTCTACCATACCAGGTCGACCCCTAGCTTTAAGAAGGGATAGGCGGTACGAGGATGCCAAGTCAATCCCTGTGACGAGTCAGAACGTGTCTCGTTTCCGACTCTATCACATCCTTCTATCCACGGTTACCGGAGATGAGGCCAACCCCTAGGTTCCTCCTTAATCCTCCTAAATCTTTGATACGAGGGTTGTCACCCCTCGTATCGGCTACACACAGTAGATAGAATACCAAAACAAATAGCTATCGATCTAAACAAACACCAATTGCAAATATAAAATCAAGAACAGAAATATATTTGATATAGCATGTTCCCCTAATCCTATAATTGAAGAATCTACTCCATGAATACGAGAAGAGAAACACAAAGCATAATCGAATTCATAAAAACAATGTAAATTGTGCAAGGAACGTGAATTACAATGCAATGTGGCTCTTCTCTCTAGCATTGAGGTGCAGAACTTGAATCTCGAGCGACTTCCTTCCTCTCCGTTGCGAGTTGCTGAAGCCTTTTAGGGCGTCAGTGTGCCATCCCGGCCATCGTGCCTCTCCCCTGGGGGTTTAGGCGTAGCTTTCTTTATATAGACATGAGGCTGGATCTTCTCGAAACCCAAAAAAAAACTAATTGCATCGAAATCGTTCCAGTTCCACACGACCGTGTGGATTCACACGGCCAGGCCGTGTGTGGCGCTAGTTCGTGATCTGGGGCCGACCGTGTGGATCCACAGGGCTAGGACATGTGTCCTTCTATTCCAGCTGCTAAATGTCTTCCTTTTGCTTCAAAAGTGCACCATTTTCCTCGTAGAATGTTGTCCTGCACACAAAAGTACAAAGAGCAGATCTCCAAACCAGATAATAAGAAATACATGCAAAATAAAGTGAAATATGCAAGAATCAAATAAAAATGCAACGAGATGTGAGCGAAACTACTCCTAAAACCCTATATGTTTTGCTCATATCATCCAACAAGGTTTGATTTCGCCTTTCAAATACACCATTATGTTGTGGTGTATAAGACGTAGTCCATTGAGACAATATACCATTGTCTCTTAGATAATCCTAAAACTCTTGGCTTAAGTATTCGCCACCTCGATCGGATCGAAGTATCTTAATACTTTTACTAAGTTGTTTTTCTACTTCATTTCTGAATTCTTTGAACTTTTCAAAGGCTTCAGATTTATATCTCATAAGATATACATACCCAAATAGTGAGTGATCATCGATAAAGGTAATGAAGTAGTTGTAACCTCCTAGAGCATGAATTGATATTGGTCCACATACATTAGTATGTATGAGACCAAGTAACTCTTCCACTGGCTTACCCTTTCTAGAAAAGGGCAACTTTGTCATCGTGCCTTGTAAGCATGATTCACATGTATCAAATGAATCAAATTCAAATGATTCTAGAATTTCACTCTTGTGTAACTCTGACATGCGCTTCTTGCTTATTTGGCCAAAGTGATAATGTCATGTATAGGAGGTAAACTTATCATCCTCTTGAGCACACTTGTTACTCGGTTCGATATTGAATGCATCACTGGATGTATCTAACACGTAGATGCTATTGCATAAAGTTTCGGTGTCATAAAGAATGTCATTCAAGGTTATATAACAACAATTGTTACTAAGCGTCTGATGGTGCTTGCTTCTTTGGATTGCCAAGACCTCCCTCCCCCTCCTTACGAATCGTTGGATCTGTCACCGACAAAGGCTCAACGAAGGAAAGATTAGCTGCTGGAATCACCTCTGGTCTTAGGAGGTACACTAGATCTTCCACACTAATGAAGAGCGCTAAGGGTTGGTCGGCTTCCCGGTGCGGCCACTCCGATGCTCAAGTTAGTACAAATATGAGAAAAACAATGAACTGGAGAAGAAGAGAGATCTTGGAAGTACCAAATGGCGAAGAAACAACCATCCCTCATTCCGTCCTCCTATGTCTCCTTTTATAGATGGATCAAGTGCCTTCTTCATGAGGTGAATTTACTTTAATGCCCTTTGCCAAGCTGTATTTGTAATCGCTTTTCCCGCTCTTATTTAAAATATCTCCTGCCACACCCTAAATTAAATACAATACAAACATAAATGCAGTTATATTAAACTAACCCCCCCCCCTCAACTTCCCCCTAATACTCTCCATCTTCTGGCATACCCCCTTTCTCCTTATTTCGTCATATTAGAAAGAAACCTCTAAATTCCTAAATGGCTCGGGAAATGAACATATTGCTCTGGAATTGAAAATATCGCTCTGGAAATGACTTACCTACTTGGGATTCTTTATAAACTTCTTTTCTAGTACTATACTTAATCACTGCCCTATTCACCCCTACCGTGTTCAAAAATTATACATACTACTCTGGGAATGTACATATTGCTCGGAAAATACATATATTGCTCTACAACTGAACATACTACTCTGGAAATGAGCATACTGCTCGGGAAATGATTTAACTACTCGGAAAATACACATACTGCTCTGGAACTGAACATACTGCTCTAGAAATGAACATACTGCTCGGGAAATGAATTAACTGCTCGGGACTCTGTATAGACTTCTTGCTACCACTATGCTTAATCACTGTACTACATTGCCCTGGAAACACATAAACTGCTCGAGAAGTACACTAACTGCCCTAGGAACACATAAAATGCTCGGGAAATGCACTAACTGTCCTTGGAACACATAAATTTCTCGGAAAACCCTTTAACTACCCTGAAAACACAGACTGCTCTATTGGCGCTGATACTTAAACAACCATGCCACCCTTCCCTTTCGCGATCAAGAACAACATACATTACCCGGGAAATACACTAACTGCCCTGGAAATCAACCTACTGCTCTGAAAATACACATACTGCTCTGAAACTGAACAAACTATTTTGGAAATGACATACTGCTTAGGAAATGACTTAACTACTCAGGAAATACACCTACCGCTCTGGAACCGAATATTCTGCTCTAGAAATGAACATATTGCTCGGGAAATGAATTAACTGCTCGGGACTCTGTATAGACTTCTTCGCTACCACTATACTTAATCACTACACTACACTATCCTGGAAACATATAAACTGCTCGGGAAGTACACTAACTGCCCTAGGAACACATAAACTGCTCGGGAAATACACTAACTGCCCTAGGAATACTTAAACTTCTCAGGAAACCCTCTAACTGTTCTGAAAACATAGGCTGCTCTGTTGACGTTGATACTTAAACAACCGTACCACCCTTCCCTTTCGAGATCAAGAACAACACACATTGTTCGGGAAATACACTAACTGCCCTAGAAATCAACCTACTACTCTGGAAATGCGCATACTACTCTGAAAATGAACATACTGCTCTAGAAACACACATACTTCTCTGGAAATACACATACTACTTTGGAAACACCCATACTGTTCTGGAGCTGAACATACTATTCTGAAAATACACATACTACTTTGGAAATACCCATACTTCTCTGAAACTAAACATACTATTCTGGAAATACACATACTACTCTGGAAATATCTATACTACCCTAAAGCTGAACATACTGCTCTGGAAATACATAAACAGCTCAAGAAACCTTCTAACTACTCTGAAAACCCCGACCCCATCATAAGTTCCCCTTCTTTAGTAAAATTGAAGAGCGAAGTCGAGTGAAGTTTTACAAGTGTCTTCAACAAAAAATTTCTCTGCCTTAGCTAAAAAAGACCTCACACCCATCATAAGTTTCCCCTTTTTAGTAAAACTGAAGAGCGAAGTCGAGTGAAGTTTTACAAGTATCCATAAACATATAACCCCTTTTCATATCAACCTCCCATACCCACATATATCATTCTATTATACTTAGGTACTATCCCTTTTACATTGCATTCTGAACACTGTATGAGCCATTGATCTTTGGAACTGCATGAGATGCCTAAAATATTACATTAGGCATTTCATGCCTTAGAATACTATAAGAGGCGCTTTATGCCTTAGCATATCATAAGAGGCTTTTCGTGCCTTAGAATATTAGAAGCATTGAGGCTTGTTAGCATGCTACCTGCCCATTATAATTGGCATTATAGTTCCCCATGGGGGAAAATAGCTATCTAGCCTTTAAGCTTTTATAGGAGAACCGTGAGAACATTTACATATGCCATATAGAGACGTTATAGTTTTCCATGGGGAAAATAGCATATCTAGCCCTTAGGCTGTTATAGTAGGCGTAGAACCTAAATTAGTTTTCTACACGTAGAAAAAATAGCACCAAACTTATCATACCTTAGAAAGAATACCATTGAAAAGAGAAATTCCAAACAAACATAATATTCTTCAATATGAATGCCATTAACAACAGTCAAATAACACTTTAGAAGAATTAAATAGCATCCCTCAATGAAAGAATATATGGAACCCCTCCACTTCATTAGATAGCCCGAAATCCCCTAGCAAAATTGGCGACCTTCACAAGAACCCCTTCATTATCCCTTAGCCTCCATAATAAGCGCAGAATGAAACACTTCTTCACCGCAAATCATATTTAGCCATTATAATCACATATAAAGTCCCCTGCCATCGTTAACACCTTACCGCTCAACCACAACTTTCGTCGAAAAACCCAAGCTTTTTTCTCCATCATCTTCATTCCTCCTGCAACCCTTTCTTCCCAATGACCTCCTCTTCTTCCACCACTCCCTAGTACGAGACCACGCCTAGCTAACTCACCTTCAACCATCCCTTTTCCGCTACAACCCCAAATACCTTTCCGAAGATTCCACCATCGTCATCCCTAATCGCTCCCAACACCCCCATCTATCTCGGCCTGGGACCAGCACCCTATTCACAGGGCAACTGGAAGGAGGCCTCCATCTCCCCTCCCAAAACCTCTCTATCACATCCTCTTCTACTATGGCCTCCCTGTCAACAAACTGACTCCCAACTCTCTCCGCATCCTTATAGGCACCCTCATTGTCTTCCAGCATCTCAATATCCCATAAATTCCCCATATATTCCACTGCCTCTACCAACTGAAAATGCCCGACCCTGGCATTTTCTATTTCATGGCCCGCCAAGGTTATCAATTCCTAACGGACATACCCTCCTCCCATAAAGGCTGGAAAGAGCTCTACTTCTTCATTGCTGCGGATCCCCCCCCCTTCATTTTCTTCTTGCTAGAAAACTGCTATCCCCGATCTCCCCGACCCAAAAACCGTCAAAGCTACCATCAACTTCTCCTCTGTTGAAGCCAAACTGAAGAACAAGTATTTCAGCATCAACGAACTCCTAAAAGAGTCCATTCTATCTTACTATGGGCTATCATCAATTCCATCACTAGATGCACAACCTATCGGTAAGCTCTTTCTATTTTTACTATCATTATTCCTATACTTATACCAATACTGTTTCTTATTCTTTAACCTGCACACCACCACCATATCCTACTCCCTTACCATACCCATTTGGAAGCATCTACCAAAACCTTGCCTTACATGCCCAAAAAATATACTCATGTCCTAATTTACATATCCTCAATGCCCTATTTTCCATAACCTTTAATTACCTGACCAGCATAAACACTGAATCTGATACTGGAACCCTATGCCAAATAGCTACAATTTTCTCTTTATCGCATATACTGATATCAAATTTTATACATTCATTATATTATCTCAACATGTTTATTCATACTTTGCTTTGAAGAGGAAATAATGAACATAGATATAGCCAGAACTCTAGCCAAACAACAAAGGAACAAAAGAAAAAGAGTCGAAATAGTAACCACCTCTTATTCCACCGAGGAACCCTCTACTCCAGTAAATAACTCCTTATCAACTACCTTCCTATCTTCTGCATATCTCGATTTAAACTTAACCAATATTACTTATACTTCCTTGTCACAGGTTCCCCCCACACTTCCTGAAGTCCCCCTTTTAATTATTAATGAACCAGATCAACCAACCATTACCTTAGTAACTCCCGACCTTACCCCTCCTCCAACAGAATAAATTCCCAACCTCTTCCCTTTTCTTGTCACCGCACCCTCCACAGAACCATCCTCTTTACCCCCTCTAGAATTCAACCCCCCTCCGACACATCTATCCACAGTCCTCCTACTGATACCTTCCATGAGCCTATTAAACTATCCTCATCCCCTTCCTCCTCTTATGCGGATGACCTTCCTTTAATCTCCTTATTCCCCACCAGGAGACAAAAACCTCCACCTCCTATCAGCCACCCAACTTCAAAACCTACAACTTCCACCCTCTTAGATTTATTAGTACAGGTTGTATCAGACTCCTACCCTAGCCATCCACTTTCCACCCTTCCTGCTATGCCCATTTTAAATCCCCCCTCTACACTTCCTTCACCTGCTTCCCCTTCTAATAACATCCCCCACATATCAGATTCATCTCTGCATCAACCTACCTAATACCCCCTTTCCTCTGATATTCCTCCTATTATTCAAGAACTAAAAGAAAGCCTCTGGACAGTAAGCTTCTTCACCTACTAATTATTTTCCTGCACAAACAATCCATTTTACAATAACTCCCTATATTTTTCAGAGTACTTCCAAGCTTCACACCTTTGAACAGTGGTTCTTTGACTTCCAAAGCCAACACTGCAGGCCCTCCACCTCCTCCACAAAGCCACTGCTATCCTTTACCATGCGCATCACCCCTACAACCTCATCAACAGGCACTCAAACTGACCCCGAAGAAACTACTACCATTACCCTGGACACATAGCCCAGTCTTCTTCCTTCTCCTGACCAAGCAGCAAAAGAAAAAGAACTTCAACAAAAAAATGCAATGGCTGCAACTACAAGTGGAAACCCTCTCTACGGAACGAGAACAGTTAACAGCAGATTATAAAAAAGAACTCTCTCTCAGAGACACACATATAAGATGGCTACAAGAATGAGAAAAAGTATCAACCAAGACCATCGCCTCCCAACGATCAGTAATCCAAAAATGGAACGAAAGGGAAAGCTACTAACACCTCCAGTTAGGTGATTGCTTCTAGCCCATGGAAAACCTTATAGATGCCCACATTGCCCTTAAAGACACAACTTTCCAAAGCCTAAACGAATTCCATTTCAGTTTTGACATATTAAAACATTACTTTCATAACTTGGCCAATACTGCAAATGATCATGCTGCCCACATCAAACATCTTAACCAAGAGTTATCTCATCTGAAAGAAACAGAGGCTAACAGATGGGCTACTGAACAAACTAGAATTCTTATTAGAACATCCAAAAAGTTCAGCAAATATTTTTAGAGAGGATTTGAAGGTGCTATGTAGATAGTCACTGAGAAGAAGTACCTTATACCTGGTCTGCCCAATCACGAGCTAAACATTGAAGAAGCTTTTAAGAAATTTCCTCCAGAGGCTTTTAACATTGACTCTGATACTGACTCAGAGCAGTAAATCCATGTAATACTTATCTATATTTCCAAACAACTACGCAATGAATGCTTAATCCATGTAATACTTATCTGTCCTTGCACATTCTTGTAACGAACACTAAGTCCTTTATGTTGTGTCTAACTTTGTATCCCTTAGTATTGCACTGCACAAGTCCACTATCCTCTTTATATGAAACACACTCTTCCCACCATCTAAACTGTTACCTAATACTCAAAAAGAAGCATCCTCTGCATATACCCTCCAGATATTATATGTGAACAAAAAAGAAGAAATAACGAATAAGGCACATCAGATATTTACACCTTAATTGCACAATTATACCAAGCTAAAACTCATCAGACCCCAGAATACAACAAATCTCTCATTATTAGTTCAACAAACTGAAACACTTGAAGCATAACAAACCAGCCCTCCGCAACAACCTCATACTTTCTTTACCCATCGGCACTTATCTGATATTAAAGAGAAACCCCTTGTCAAAAATATCCTCATCGATAACACCGCCATACACCGCCATACACTCTTTACTAAACCCCCACAAATTACCTTCTAACAGAGACTATTATACCCCAATCTCACCTTATTACAAACTGAAATTTTACTTACCCACCATTTTCACCCTAACAAACCTAAGCCACGCCACTCTAGAATACCACCTCACAAAATCGGGCGGGAAAAGTTGTTACTTCTCTCCAACTTAGTCCTTCCTCTCTTCTATAAATATAGAAACTATCCTTTCTTCTTCAATTCTGCCAAGAAACCCCTCAAGCTCCACTGTCCTATACTTTCCAAAAAATGCAGCCCATTACCTCTATCCCTCGACCCTGGTTTGCTTCCATACGCTCAAAAATGACAGGGGAATACTGTCGATTCCTCTCCTCTCGAATACAACTCCCCTCAGGATATCATATCATTGCGACTAACTCCATTGAACGTCCTCATCATCCTCCCGGATGCACTAAAGTTTTCTTCTTGGAGCAAATAGAAGCTGGTTTGTTTTTTCCTACCCACCCCTTCTTCTTGAAATATCAGAGTACTTTTCCATTCCTTTAAACCAATTGAGCCCAAACTCTTTTCGATCTATGCTAGGTTTTTACCTTATCACTTCCTTTTTATCAATTACTCCCTCAGCCTTCCTTTTCCATTGCTTTTTCCAAATAAAATCATCAAAAATAGGCATATTCTACTTTCAAGCCCAGTCAGACTTTCAATTTCTTACCGGTATCCCTTCCTCTCACAAAGGCTGGAAGGAGCACTACTTATTCGTGCACTCTACTTCTCCTTTTCCTTCCCCCCCCCCCCCCCTACATGGTTAACTATCCTTCCTCCCCGTCCCTCCTTAGGCTCCTATCGAGATCGCAAAGAATACCAAATGATGACCTTATTACTTTTAGAAGAACAATTTGACTTAAGCCAGCTATTAACCAAATCTGCAATGTCGATAGTTAGAAATAGCTACCCCTTGCAGTTGACTGATACGCTCGATAAAACTTCTTTACTTAGGTATACCTCTACATACTGTTATTAAACTTGCAAATTTTAACTTACCTCCCTTTTTCTAGAGTCACTCCTAATACAAAGCATCGATCCTACCCCCACCCCCATCATCCTCAGAACCATTCTACTTCACCTCATCCCCCCCCCCCCCCCCCAACTAATGCTTACCCTTCAACCCCATCCTATTTGCCAAACTCCACCAACACCTCTCTCCTCTCCCTCAATACCCGATCCACCAGATTCCTTGCTATCTAGTATTAACGAGGTTAGCATACTATTTTCCTATTTTTCTCTTTCTTAGTATTGATACTTTCTTTTTCAAGGCATCATCAACATTCATCACCTGAACAACCAATGGATTTAGTATACCAACACTCTTAAAAAGGAACTACAGGGGTATCAAGCCAGAGAATTATCATTACAACAAGCCTGCCAATGACTCGAAAGAGAATTGCAAGCTTCTTTCATAAAAACACAAGCTGACCGAGCAGAATTATCAGCCCTCCAATTCCAGCCCACTTATCTACAAAATACCCTAGATTTTTTAAAGTCCCAACCACTTCTAGAAGGAACCAGTACTTCTCATGAAAACTCTTGGACTTCTTCTACCGTCAATGACATGTTCTTGGATAGAGGCTTCGCATTCCTTCACTGGGGCTTTCAAGACTGTATTGCCCAATTTAAGGCAGCTGGTTATCCTCCTCCCAGACACTCTACTAACTTTTTAGACATAGGCAATACCATTGATCGCACTCCTTCTGATTTATTATCCTTTCCATTCCCTCCTGATGAAAAAATGTGACTTGTATTTTTCACCATACCTTCCATACAATGCTTAATGTGTCTTTATTACCCTCTTTTTCCTGAAAACAAAACTTGTTTTTCATAATGTTTTATCTTTCGAAACAAGGGCACCAATGGTTTTACATTCTACTTATACGGTTATTGCTCGGGGAATAAGCTATTGCTCGAACACTATTTTTTTCCTAAAAACAACCCTTCTCTTTCTAGCCACCACCATCCAGGCCAATAAAATGATCCCTCACCTTCCTTACTTCGAAACCCTTCGGTACCAGCTCCACTCCTCGGGAATTCATACTTGTCCCTTCGTTTTCCCCCTCTTTCCTTCTATAAAAACTGAACTCCCTATATTCCTTCATTCCTACTCTCCTCCTTCCATGGCTTCTCCGTCCCAACCTATTCTCATAAGCTCTGATACAAACTCCACCGTTGACTCAAAGACTCAATCCACGATAACTTCTTCATATCGCCCTTGCCATTCACGGGCCCCTTCCGCTCTCCCTTTCCTTCTTTCAATAACCATTTATGGCACCCTCCCATACCCCAGCAACAACCCCACTAGTTCCCCCTCATCTTCTGGCTAGCCTTCAACTAACAGATCCACCAGTTGCGAAGGAAGGATCTTCTGTGGACTCCTTCACCCCTTAGTTTTCTTCTTTTTTTTTACAAACAGAGATGGCCCCGTCTGTACTTCCAGTTGATTTCAAATAAAAACATCTATTCACCTTGTATGCATGCCGAATATTAGGAATGGCCAAGAAGTTTTAATGTAAAAAATGTCTGAACCAAAGCAATAACTGTCTAAATCAACATTACACAATGCTATCCATATATTCATAAACAATCAAAAATACCCACAATCGAATGAAGAAATAACAGAGTCAACAACACACCCCCTCTTACAATACTGCAAACTCTCGATAAAACACCACCGTTATCAACCAACCTTACAAAAATAAAGAAATAGTTTTCACAACATCTCATCCACTAAAATAAGGTCGTAAATGATATACATTCCAGGGCCTTGGTAAAAGTCTTCCTTGAGCATCCTTCAAATAGTAAGCCCCATTCCCGCTCGGCTTTCCCTATGAAAGGGTCCTTCCCATTTGGGTCCCAACTTTCCCTTAGACCCTTCAGGTAGCACCTTCTTCAGCACTAAGTCTCCCACCTGAAAAGAACGAGGCACCACCTTTTTATTATAAGATTTAATTACCTATGACCTATACCTTTCAACATTATATGAGGTTGTATCCCTTTTCTCCTGAATCAAGTCTAATTCCATACACCGGGTTGTACTTGTTGGTGCAATCGGCCCATACTCGAGTTTGACTCGAGTAGTATTTTGATGTTAGAAAAAACACATGACATGGGATTGTCATGGGAAGCCCAACATGGGGTTGGCCATATAAGTCCAAGTATGTAGCCTTAGTGGCCGTGAAAGTCCAAGCATAGGGCTTGGCATGGTAAATCCAAGCATAGGGCTTGGTGTTGGTAAAATCCAAGCATGAGGCTTGGTGTGGAAACGCCAAGCATGGGGCTTGGCATGGAATATCCAAGCATGAGGCTTGGTGTAGGAAGTCCAACATGGGTTGGCCACGTAAGTCCGAGGGTGTAGCCTTGGCAGTGTAGTCTTGAGGGCTTAGCAGGTCACTAGCCTTGTAGGCTCGGGGTCCTTGAGTCGGTGAAGGATGGCATTGCGAAGCCGTGTGCTTGGTGCATCCGAGGGACCGCCGGACGGGGAGTGAATGGAGTGAGGCCCAAGGGAAGCAGACTTTGAGGGCAAGAGACGTGAAGGATGGCATTGTGAAGTCGTGCGCTTGGTGCATCCGAGGGACGTAGGCTGAGGGAAGAGAGCTTCGGTGGGAACTCCATTAGAGGATGAGGTGGACTTGGCCAAATGGCTAAGACTAAGTGTCGGATGCTCAAACATGGTGTTTGAGGGTTTACCCAACGGTTGGATGCTCGAACAACTTGGTGTTTGAGAGTTTACCCGATAGCAGTCAACTGGTATAAGTGTCAGTCGATTGATCCGAGTTGACTGATCGTCAACCAGTGTGGGACTGATTGGTTTTTAGCTGAACAGTCGACTGCCAAGGAATGGCAGTCGACTGTTGACACCATCAATTGACTACCAAGGGATGGCAGTCGACTAATCAGGGTGAATTCGATCATAGAAGCTTTTCCAGTCGAGTGATCGCGCCGAGCACTCCACTGGTGGGGTTACCAGTCGATTGATGGGTATGATCAGCTGACTGATGGTTATCCGTTGGAACTTTGCCAACGTGGATTCAATCATTGTGAGACAATGACTATAGGAGCAGTCGACTGGAGGTCACGAGCAGTCGACTGATCGGCACAAAATTAGCCCGAGACAAGCATAAAAGGAGGATCTTGGGGAGGATTTCAATAGCCATTTTTGGGGAGATTTTGGTGGGGAATTGCTGCTACATTCCAGACCTTCAAGAGCCAAACCAAAGCAAGCTACAAGCAAAGAGTTCAAAGCATTGTTGTAAAGTATTCTTTATTTGTTTTGTTTATTGTCTTGTATTAGCTTGTATTTCATTGTATTACTTGTTTAATCCTTGTACGAGGTTTCTCCACCTCCGACTTGTAGTCGAGAAGGAGTTTGGTTAGTGTCGTGCGTATAACTCGAGCTAATTGAGCTCACCTTGTGGAGTAGGAACCCTAAGGTTCCGAACCACGTATATTGGTATCTTGTGTGTGCTTGTGTCTTTTGTATTCGTATTGCTATTATTTTCGCTGCACATTAACGAGTATTGTAGACGAGCATGCGACGAACAGATGATTTCCACCGTACACGTGATTTGGGCTATTCACCCTCCTCTAGCCGGCCACCGATCCTCCAACAAGTGGTATCAGAGCGAGGAGCTTATCGTAGACTCATCGCCGACACAAGCACGACAAGATGGTCGGCTCCAACATCCGTCCACCGAAATTTGATGGAAATTTTCCTTGGTGGAAGAAAAGGATGGAGGTATATTTCGAAATCGATTTCGATATGATGTTAATTATAGAAAATGGTTTTGAAGTGCCTAGGGATGAAGAAGGGAAGCTCATCGAAAAATCAAGATGGACCGAGGAGCAATGACAACAATTCAAGATAACGGTTAAGGTAACGAAAATGTTAATTAAATTAATACCTAACCATGTCTTGTGTAAGATAGGTGAATATAGGGATGCTAAGGAGTTGTGGGATAAGGTGGTTAAATTCCACGAAAACTCCGACCCGACACAAGTAGAGAAGGATGCCGAGGAAGAGTGCTCATCCTCCCACGCTCAAGAGGAAGAGTCACCATCGACATCCGGATCCGAGGATGTTGAAGAATCACCATCAACATTCGAAGATGTGGATGACTTGGAGGAAACCTCCACCTCTAGCATTGAGGGGGAGGAGAGGGTTTTCATTCCGGAGCAAGATCAAGACGAAGCATCCACCTCTGGGAGAAGTCATGAACAAGCGCAAGAGACTTCCACTACAACCCTAGGTAACTCAAGCAATGTAATTAATAATTAAGATTACATAATTTGCTTTGAGTGTAGGGAGAAAGGGCATTACAAGAGTAAATGTCCAAAATTGGCTAAGAAGAAAGCACTGGCACCAAAAGTCAAAGGATGTCGGAGTCCCTGCTAAGAGAAGCAAGGAGCATGTGGTGTGCTTTAAATGCCATGAAAAGGGACACTATAGAAGTCAATGCCCTAGGGGGAAGAAGAAGGGGCATCTCATGTAGGGGGAGCTTCTAAAGCTAGCCCTAAGGTAAATTTAATTAATACACCTTCTAGTTCTAGGATTAAAAAGCATGCTAGAAATCATGTTAGTAATATTGCTATTGTTCATCATGAAAAGCATGCTAGTAGGAATAGATACTTTTGCCTAGGTGTCAAGCATGTTGATTTACCTAAGAACAAACCTAGACACCATAACTCTGACCAATTCTACCTAGGGAGTTCATTAGGAGAATTTAAGAAAATTTGGATATTAACCCTAAGAAGTCTAGGCATATGCCTAGAAAGAGTCCTTCCCAAAGAAAGAATGATAATTCAAAATTGGGAAAATTAGAACCAGAAAATCAAGTCTTGAGGTCAAGGCTTGAAAAATTGGAAAAGACCCTAGAAAAAATGACAAACTCATTTAAAGGGTCTAATGATCAAAATCTAAGACCTAGGAGACAAGAACTGTCCAAGGGCAAGAAAGGTTTGGGTTACAAATTTAAGTCCTATCACAATGTTCCATTTGATTATGGAACTAAATCTAGGTCTAGCAAAACCAAGGTTAATAGGGAAGTCATCCCTAAGATTATCCATGGTGTGTGTCTAGTGGCTAAAAATTCAAAGAAATCCAAGGTAGCCACTAAGAAGGTCAAAGCGGGAGTTACCTCTAGAGTTGACCTAGGAAAGACCCAATTGACTATGGCTTCAAAGCCAAAAAGGGTCATTAGGAAGATATCTAGGGAAGTTATCCCTAGCGAATACCTTGTTAACCCAAGGAGCTCCAATAGGTATTGGGTTCCTAGGAGCGTGATCGATTCATGCTAGATGGGTTAGGATGTGTCAACCCTAAGTGGATGGGTAGTTAACCTAGCCATAGTAGAGTTGACACTCTAGGATGTGCCAATGTGTTTTGAGAAGTTGAAAATTGATTAAATTGGCACAAGTAGGTCTTAGAAGTCATGGTGTGTCATTTTGGATTTTTGGCACACTAGGGGGATAGTTGATATTAAGGTAAAATGGATTTAATCTTAGAAATGACAATTTGGGCTTTAACACTTAGGTATTTTATACCTTAGTATTTTATAATTACCATGCTTTGTTTGCCTTGCCATGTCATGACATCATATCTATTTTTATCATATAAAATGTCATGATAATACTTAGGGTTAGCAAAATGTCATGTATGCTTAGATTATATCACATGCCATGACATCATGATTATTGACACATGTTTTTATTCTTGTTATCATTTGTGTCATAATCATTACTCATGCATGAATTAAAATTGAGTTAAGGACAATGACATGATTTGAAGTCTCATACATAAGGGAATCAAATAATGTTGCCTAAAAAAATGCATGAGACCCTAAATGAACAAAGCCCACATCTCACAATAATCCTTGACTTGTATGTGTTTATACACTTAGATACAAGTGAGATGTTAGAAAAATAAATAAAGGTTTTAAAACTATTTCAAAATCATTTTGAAAAACCTTAGTGCAATCTATCTTTTGATAGAAGTCACCATTGATGATGTTGATACAAAGAGGGCTCAAATATTGAAGCTTTTCTCATCTTTTGAACTTTGTATCAATCTCACTATTTTGTGGGTAAAATAATTTTCTAATATTTTTCACCCATAGTGATTGTTATAAATATTATACGTATGAATTTTCATGATTTTTCATATTATATATATTTACTTATAAATTTTAGAAATTTATTTCTGATATCTGAAAACTGTAATTTGCAGTTATCAATCGACTGCCATAGATGGCAGTCGACTGATGTGAATGGCAATTGACTATTGACTAAGAGAGTCGACTGTCAATGCTGATTTCGGATAAACAAGGTTTGTTAGGCCCATGTTCAGCTATGTTTGGGTTCCCTAACTACTCCTAACCCTAGGACATGCTTTGGAGAGCATTAGAAAGGGTGGAAATCCATTGGATATGGATTAGGAGATTTGTTTAGGGTATGTATCAATTTAAGATGTGTGAGAGTTCATTGTTGAACTTTGCCTTAATTTTGATGGATTAGTGTTCCTATTGGCTTAGAGACTCTCCAAGGACATTGTTGGTGCAATGGTCAAGGGGGAGCAAGCCTTTAGGGGGAGGTATCCATTATGGGAAGATGAATGTGTATTTTTCCTCATGGGAGGAAAATTGGGGGATTGCCTCTCTTAAGTGATATTAGACTTATCACTAGA
Organism: Wurfbainia villosa; assembly: GCA_025175895.1. NCBI lineage: Eukaryota > Viridiplantae > Streptophyta > Magnoliopsida > Zingiberales > Zingiberaceae > Wurfbainia > Wurfbainia villosa. The sequence continues at coordinate 6,685,289 of CM045992.1, forward strand.
AAGATTGAAGCCATGTTTTTCCTCCAAGGGAGAGATTATAAGATCTCATTGAGATATGAGACATTCATACCCTTGGGGAGGACCTTTTTGATGTATGTCAAAAAGGGAGAGAAGTTACCAATTAGGGTTAGTTGGAATTCTCATTGGGATGTGAGAATTGCCAATTGGGGACCATTGGTAGACTTGAGGTTGTGTTTTGTCAAACATCAAAAAGGGGAAGATTGTTGGTGCAATCGGCCCAGACTCGAGTTTGACTCGAGTAGTATTTTGATGTTAGACAAAACACATGACATGGGATTGTCATGGGAAGTCCAACATGGGGTTGGCCACATAAGTCCAAGTGTGTAGTCTTGCCAGTGAAAGTCCAAGCATGGGGCTTGGCATGGCAAATCCAAGCATAGGGCTTAGTGTTGGTAAAATCCAAGCATGAGGCTTGGCGTGGAAAGTCCAAGCATGGGGCTTGGCATGGCAAATCCAAGCATAGGGCTTGGTGTTGGTAAAATCCAAGCATGAGGCTTGGTGTGGAAAGTCCAAGCATGGGGCTTGGCATGGAAAATCCAAGCATGAGGCTTGGTGTGGGAAGTCCAACATGGGTTGGTCACGTAAGTCCGAGGGTGTAGCCTTGGTGGTGTAGTCTTGAGGACTTGGCATGTCACTAGCCTTGTAGGCTCGGGGTCCTTGAGTCGGTGAAGGATAACATTGCAAAGTCGTGCGCTTGGTACATTCGAGGGACCGTCGAACGGGGAGCGAATGGAGTGAGGCCCAAGGGAAGCAGACTTCGAGGGAAAGAGACGTGAAGGATGGCATTGCAAAGTCGTGTGCTTGGTGCATCCGAGAGACGTAGGCCGAGAGAAGAGAGCTTCGGTGGAGAACTCCATGAGAGGATGAGGTGGACTTGGCCAAGTGGTTAAGACTGAGTGTCGGATGCTCAAACATGGTGTTTGAGGGTTTACCCGACGGTCGGATGCTCAAACAACTTGGTGTTTGAGGGTTTACTCGACAATAATCTACTAGTATAGGTGCCAGTCATCTGATCCGAGTTGACTGATCATCAATTGGTGTGTGACTGATTGGTTTCTGGCCGAACAGTCGACTGCCAAGGGATGACAGTCGACTGTTGACACCATCAGTCGATTGCCATGGGATGTCAGTCGACTGATCAAGGTGAATTCGAGCACAGAAGCTTTTTAAGTCAAGTGATCGTGTCGAGCACTCGACTGATGGGGTTACCAGTTGACTGATGGGTATGATCAGTCGACTGATGGTTATCCGTTGGAACTTTTCCAACGTGGACTCGACCGTTGTGAGACAACGGCTCACAGAGCGATCGAGGTCTGGAATCAACGGCAGCATAAAAAGAGGAGCTTGGGGAGGATTTCAACAACCATTTTTGGGGAGATTTTGGAGAGGAATTGCTGCTGCATTCCAGACCTTCAAGAGCCAAACCAAAGCAAGCTACAAGCAAAGAGTTCAAAGCATTGTTGTAAAGTGTCCTTTACTTGTTTTGTTTATTGTCTTGTATTAGCTTGTATTTCATTGTATTACTTGTGTAATCCTTGTACGAGGTTTCTCCGCCTCTGACTTATAGTCGAGAAGGAGTTTGGTTAGTGTCGTGCGCATAACTCGAGCTCGTTGAGTTCACCCCGTGGAGTAGGAACCCTAAGGTTCTGAACCACGTATATTGGTGTCTTGTGTGTGCTTGTGTCTTTTGTATTCATATTGCTATTATTTTCGTTGTGCATTAATGAGTATTGTAGACGAGCACGCAACGAACGGACGATTTCCACCGTACACACGATTTGGGCTATTCACCCCCTCTAGCCGACCATCGATCCTCCAACAATACTATTGTCTCCTGGAAAATAACTCACTACCCGAGTAGATTCCACTCCAACTTCCACAAGTAGTACTGCTTCTGAACCATACACCATACTAAAGGGAGTAGCTCCCGTAGCTCTCCTTAGAGTGGTTCGAAAAGATCACAATATGTTAGGCAACTCTTCTACCCAGCTACCCCCTACATGCTCTAACTTAGTTTTTAATCCATGTACCAATTCTCTATTAGTCATCTCCATTTGCCCATTACTTTGAGGATAAGCCACATATGTGAATACTTGCTCAATTTTAAAGTCTTGACACCATTTTGCTATTTTTTTACCCTAAAACTGTCGTCTATTATCATATATCAACCTTCTAGGAATATCATAACGACATACAATATTCTTCCATAAAAACTTCAACACCATCTTCTCAGTAATACGAGCTAAGGGCTCAGCTTCTACCCACTTAGAAAAATAATCAATAGCTAGCAATAAAAACTTCTTTTGCCCTGTCCCGATTGGAAATGGTCTTACTATATCCATATCCCATTGATCAAAAGGGTAAGCTGATACTAGTGCCTTCATATACTCGGCCAGCTGATGCTGCCAATTATGATGCCTTTGACAACTTTCACATTGTTGTACCAACTATATAGAATCCTTCATCAAGGCAGGCAAAAAATATCTCACTAATAACACCTTCCGAGCTAATGCTCGACCCCCTATGTGACTTCCACAAGCTCCTTTATGCACTTCTCAGAACATAATTTTCTTCCACTTTTCCCAAACAACGTAATAAAGGTCTAGCACAAGTTCTTTTATATAAAATTCCTTTTATCATACAAAAGTGGACTATTTGCTACTTAAATTGATGAGCCCTTACAGAATAACTTGGCATCTTTTATCCTGAAAAAATGAAATTAATGTTAGGGCAATCTCTTGCCATAATAAGGTTTTGATGTGTGTGGCAAAGGGTTTAAGTTAGATTGGTATTATGATTTGATATGTGCGTTGGAGTCTTGCAGGGCTTAGTAATTCGCACATGGAGCCTTGGCGAGTTTCACCTCTCATGACTCAGTCCTTGAGTCGGTGAAGAATGGCTTTGCGGAAGTTGTGCGCTTGGAGCATCCGAGGGACTGCCGGACGAGGAGCTTGGAGTGAAGCCGGAGGAAGTATACTTCAGGGCAAGATGCGAAGGATGGCGCTGCAAAGTCGTGCACTTGGTGCATCCGAGGGACGTGGTCGGACGAAGATAACTTCAAAGGGGAGGGACTCCGAGGGATGAGAGTGAGCGAATGTAACCCAGAAAAGGGGGTAGCGCTCTTAGGTGAAACTTGGCCTTTTAGCTAAGTGTCGGATGGGATTTCCCAACATCAGTTGACTACCATGTTATGGTAGTCAACTACTCTAAGTCGACGGTGACTCGACTAGTGTTCGAGTCCGGTTCAAGTGCAGATCACCGCCATGGAATGACAATGATCATTGCGAGATCACCACGATCGATGAAGGCATCAATCGACTGGTCGCAAGTGTTTCGGGCACAGAATGGAGTCGAGCTCGCGGAGCACTCGACTGATCGAGCATCAGTCGACTGATGGCAATATCAGTCGACTGATGCCAGTGTCGTTGGATGAAATCTAACGTGGAAAGTAGCCTTTATTGGGCAACGGCTACAGGACCAATCGACTGATAGGGACATCAGTCGACTGCTCCTGTGTCAATGGGAAGAAACCCTCTTCCTCTATAAAGAGGAAGGGTGTGGGGCTTTGGGAACCTAATGCTTCAACTCATAATATCTCCCAAAGTGCTCTAAGGGTTTTTCCACTCTTCTTCTTGTGCTAATTCTCATTCAATTGTAAGAAGAGGAATTTTAAAGAGGTTACCTCCACCTAGCTTGGTGCAAAGGAGAGATTTAGTGGATTTGGCAAAGGAGTGATTCACCTTGGACGAATCGGGATCATGGATTAGCAGTATAGCCGTGAACCACATTACGACTTTGTGTTAGCATTGTTTGTTTCCTTTGCTTTGTCTTTCTTTGCTTGATTTGCTTGTCTTGTTGTTTCCATTGCGCTAATCTTGTTTGTAGACGAGCAAATTCCGTTATCCAACGAAAGAGGGCTATTCACCCCCCTCTAGCCGGTCGATCGATCCCCTACAAGTGGTATCAGAGCCAAGGAAAGCTTGTCGAGGACTAACCACCACAACAAGCACATTCAAGAATGCTCAGCTCAAATATTCACCCTCCAAAGTTTGAAAGAGAATTCTCTTGGTGAAAAAAGAGAATGGAGGTATTCTTCGAAACCGACTTTGAAATTTTATTAATTATGGAAAACGGTTTCGAGATGCCTAGGAATGAAGAAGGGGAGCTATTGGAGAAATCAAGATGGAGTAAAAGACAAAGAGAGGAGTACTTGGCAAATTCAAAGGCCAAGCACCACCTCTACAATGTACTTCCCCAACAAGAGGTGAATAGGATAGGGGAATGCTCTAGTGCAAAGGAGATGTGGGAGAAGCTAGTAGAGCTTCATGAAGGTACCTCGGAGGTCAAACTTGTAAGGAGAGACCTCCTCCGCTCCCAACTATCCAACATAAAATTAGAAAAGGGAGAAAAGGTAACCTCACTACACTCTAGATTTAAAGAGATAATAACCAAGTTATCTAGTGTAGGTGAGAAGCTTTCAAATGGGGACATGCTCATGAAGGCTATAGATGCCTTTCCTCGGTCCTCAAGATGGAGTTCTATGGTGGACTCATTTTACATCTCCAAGAACCTAGAAGTTAGCACCTTGGAGGAATTCTTCTCAACAATGGAGCTCCACGAAACAAGGCTCGAAGGAATAGTAGAAGAGCCAAAGTTTTAACCTTCAAGAGGAGTAGCCTTGATGGCACATAAGGGGAAGAAGAAGATGGAGACTCCCTCCTCCTCCGATGAAGCATCCTCCTCCTCCTCCATGGATAGCACGGAAGAAGCCTATATGGTAAGGAGGGTAAGACGTGCATTAAAAGATTTCAAATTTAATAAATCTAATGATAGGAGGAGAAGACCAAGAGGAAAGGTAATTTATTACAATTGCCAAGGAGAGGGACACATAAGGGACAATTGTCCCCTCTTGAACAAGAGCAAAGAGAAGAAGAAAAAGAAGGAAGAAAAGAAGAAGAAGAAGGGGAGCAAGAAGAAAGAAGAAGAGAAGAAGGCCAAAGAAAAAGGGAAGGCCAAGGCATTCAAAGCAAAGACATGGGATGATCCTTCTTCCTCATCATCATCCGAAGAGGAAGAACATGTCTACTCCAACCTTGCCCTAATGGCCTTTGACGACCTAGATTGCTCCTCCTCCAAAAATGAAGAGGCAAGCTCAAGTGAGGAGAGCTCAAGTGAAGGGGGAGCCTCCTCTACATCCTCATCAATCGAAGAGGATTTGGTAAGTGAGGTAACAAATCTACCCCCCTAAGCAAATAATATCCATGATTTCTAGTCTTACTAAGGATTTATTTAGAGCCAAGAAAAAGAACAAGAGCATGCTAGATCAAATTAAGGACTTAGAAGAAAAATTAGAAAAAGCATGCTTAAATATTAATGAAAATACTTCTTCTAGTCATGATGATGCATGCTCACATGATCTTTATATGCCATTAGATGTAAGTGATGCATGTATGGAAGAAAATAGGGCTTTAAGGGAAAAGGTAGATTATTTGACCAAAGCCCTAGAAAAATTTACAATTGGCTCAAATACTCTTAACATGATAATTGGGAGCCAAAGGGCAAGCTTCAATAAGAAAGGCCTAGGATATAAGGAAAAGAAAAATGAAAAGGCCTATAAATGTCTAATAGCTAGGGGTCAAGACAAAAAGAAAGTAATTGCTAGAAAATGGATCCCTAAGGAGTATTTAGTGAACCCCATAGGAAAGAACTTATTTTGGATTCCAAAATCCATCCTTAAGGGTTAGGAAAACCCTAGGATAGTCAACCATATGGACTTTACCTATATAATATTTTGGTTGACTTAGGATGGCGGGACAATATTTTTGAAATAGTGTTAGGTGATGATAATGCACCTATAAGTAGATAAATCATGCTTTAGGTAATGTTTACCTTATTATCATCATGTAATACCTAATGCATGATAACAATTTGATGAATACATGTGTTTCATGATCATAATGTAAAATTAATTCATATACATCTTTATGATCATGTGGAATGATAGGATGATACTTAACCTTGATAGAATTGCATGAAAATAATGGTTAAGTATATACAAATACCTTTAGGATACATCTCACACTCACCATAGGCTACTTTGATTGAAAACTTAGCATGAGTGAGATGTTAGGATGATACAAATATCCACTAATGCCTATGGCATTTAGATGGTCATTTAAGGTATCATATGTTTAATTCATAGACATTTTGCCCAAAGATCATGGTTAGATATTTCATATGTTTTCAAAACAATTTCTTACTTTAAAATCTGTGTATTCATGTTTTGAAACAATTTAAAGCAAAACTAGGTGTTAAAATGGATACAAACATGATCAAAAACCTAGTGGTTTTTAAAGTTTTTGGATTTTTGGAAAATACTTGGAAATATAATGATTTTTCATGGAAAACTATTTTTCATTGATAAATATACTTACAAGAAATGTGTTCCCAAAATTTTGTGATTTTTTAAATTTTATAGAATTTTTTACACATTTCTGAAATTCATCCCAGAAAATCAAAAATCCTGAAATCCATGTGCCAGTCGACTGATAGTCTGAACCAGTCGACTGATAGCTTGATAACATGCCCAGTAATTCCTTTTATTCAATTTAAAGCATGTTTTGGTTTTTGTTTCTATCTAGATTTGGTGTCATGCTATATAAACTTTGTTAATTATTTTTGATGGTGTCAAAGGGGGAGAAATGTATATGTTTAAGGGGGAGTTTCATGTATTAAGGGGGAGAATTGATAATCATGTTATTCACATGCTTTCTTTCCTTAATAGTTTATCAAATGTTTTACCTAACTTAAACGGATTGTCACACATCAAAAAGGGAGAGATTGTTAGGGCAATCTCTTGCCATAATAAGGTTTTGATGTGTGTGGCAAAGGGTTTAAGTTAGATTGGTATTATGATTTGATATGTGCGTTGGAGTCTTGCAAGGCTTAGTAATTCGCACATGGAGCCTTGGCGAGTTTCACCTCTCATGGCTCGGTCCTTGAGTCGGTGAAGGATGGCTTTGCGGAAGCCGTGTGCTTGGAGCATCCGAGGGACCGTCAGACGAGGAGCTTGGAGTGAAGCCGGAGGAAGTAGACTTCAGGGCAAGACGCAAAGGATGGCACTGCAAAGTCGTGCGCTTGGCGCATCCGAGGGACGTGGTCGGACGAAGATAACTTCAAAGGCGAGGGACTCCGAGGGATGAGAGTGAGCGAATGTAAACCGGGAAAGGGGGAAGCGCTCTTAGATGAAACTTGGCCTTTTGGCTAAGTGTCGGATGGGATTTCCCGACATCAGTTGACTACCATGTTATGGTAGTCAACTACTCTAAGTCGACGGTGACTCGACTAGTGTTCGAGTCCGGTTCAAGTGCCATCGCCATGGAATGGCGATCAGAAGACCACCACCGATCGTGATGAAGGTATCGACCGACCGGGTCACAAGTGTTTCGAGCACAGAATGGAGTCGAGCTCGCGTAGCACTCGACTAATCGAGCATCAGTCGACTGATGCCAGTGTCGTTGGATGAAATCCAATGTGAAAAGCAGCCTTTATTGGGCAACGACTACAAGACCAGTTGACTGATAGGGACATCAGTCGACTGCTCCTGTGTCAACGGGAAGAAACCCTCTTCCTCTATAAAGAGGAAGGGTGTGGGGCTTTGGGAACCTAATGCTTCAACTCATAACATCTCCCAAAGTACTCTAAGGGTTTTTCCACTCTTCTTCTTGTGCTAATTCTCATTCAATTGTAAGAAGAGGAATTGTAAAGAGGTCACCTCTACCTAGCTTGGTGCAAAGGAGAGATTTAATGGATTTGGCAAAGGAGTGATTCACCTTGGACGAATCGGGATCGTGGATTAGCGGCGTAGCCGTGAACCACGTTACGACTTTGTGTTAGCATTGTTTGTTTCCTTTGCTTTGTCTTTCTTTGCTTGATTTGCTTGTCTTGTTGTTTCCGTTGCGCTAATCTTGTTTGTAGACGAGCAAATTTCGTTATCCAACGAAAAAGGGCTATTCACCCCCCTCTAGCTGGCCGATCGATCCCCTACAATTAACTCCTTTCTCCAATCATCATCTATTACTTCTCCTAACTTCTCATATTGTGGTAGCAACTCAATCTGAGCAATCACCTCATGAGTAATCCAACTTCCCAAAGAGCTAGCCAATTGAGCCAACTCATCAACTCTCTGATTTTCTATCCTAGTAATTTTATTTATCAATATTTCTGTAAAATCTCCCTTAGCTTTCTCTACCGTTTCACAGTAACTTCGACATTTGTCATCTTTAACTTCAAATCCTCCCCCAGTCTATTGCACCACTAGTTGAGAATCCATATGCACAACTATCCGCTCAGCTCCTATACTTTTAGCTGCTTGTAAAGCCACAAGTAAAGCTTCATATTCAGCTTCATTGTTAGAGGCTCTAAAATGCAACCTAACAGTCAGCTTGACCTCCTCTCCTTGTGGTGAAGTCAGAATTACCCCTACTCCACAACCCTCCTTCTTAGAAGACCCATCTACATATATAATCCAAGACTCAGACTCCTCCTTATGTATGGTCTCAACTAAGAAGTCAGCTAAGGCTTGCGCTTTAATAGAGATACGAGGCTGATAAGTGATGTCGTATTCACTAAGTTCAGTAGCCCATTTAATAAGCTTTCCAGTAGCTTCTGGATGTGTAAGTATTCTTCCTAGAGGAGTATCAATGAGTACCACCAAAGGATATGATAAATAATAGGGTCGTAGTCTTCGGGCAATTAAAACTAGACCCTAAGTTAACTTCTCTAGATTAGTATAACGAATTTCAGGTCCCTTCAAAAGATAGATGATATAATAGATTGGATGTTGCTGACCCCTGTCTTCTCTAACCAATACTGAGCTCACGGCCACTTCAGAAAGAGCTAGATATATCCATAACACTTCTCCAGGCTGAGGTTTAGCTAAGAAAGGTGGCTCCACCAAGTACTCTTTCAGAGATTGAAAAGCTTTATCACAGTGTTCATCCCATTGGAACCGTGTATCTCTTTTTAATATCTTAAAGAAAGGAAGACTTCTATCTGTCGATTGGGATATAAATCTAGATAAAGCAGTAATCCTACCCAATAGCCTTTGTACTTCCCTCAAGTTTTTTGGAGGTTGCATCTGTTGAATAGCCTCGATTTTAATTGGATTAGCTTTTATACCCTGCTCAGTAACCACATATCCTAAGAAACGACCTTGAATCACCCCAAATACACACTTCTCTAGATTTAACTTCATCTTATATTTACGCAAAGTACCGAAAGTTTCCTCTAAGTCAAATATTAACTGCTCAGGACGTAAAGTTTTAACCAAAATATCGTCCACATATACCTCCACATTTCTCCCCAATTGTTTTTCAAAAATTCTATCCATTAACCTCTGATAAGTAGTCCCGACATTTTTTAATCCAAAAGGCATACAACATAACAGAAAGTCCCTTCTGCAATAATAAAACTGACTTTATTCTGGTCTTCTAAAGCCAATGGTATCTGGTGATACCCCTGATAGGCATCCATCATTGATATAAACTGATGCCCAACAGTGGAATCTACCAACTAATCAATGCGGGGTAAAGGATAGCAATCTTTGGGACAAGCTTTGTTAAGATCTCTGAAGTCCACACACATTCTCCATTTTCCTAGTGGCTTATGTACCAGCACCACATTAGATAACCAAGTTTGATACTGTATTTCTCTGATATGTCCAGCTTTCAACAATTTATATACTTCTTCTTTAATAATAGCATCCTTCCCAGCTCCAAAGTGTCGACGCTTTTGTTTCATCGGAATTGTAGTAGGTAAGATATACAATTTATGCTCCATGATAGTAGGATCAATTCCTGATAAATCCTGTGGAGACCATGTGAAAATATCAACATTCTTGATAAGGCATTGTATTAAATCTACTTTAAGTTGCAAAGGAAGGTCCCGAGCTATAAATGTAGTATGTTCAACACACTTATCATCTAACACAATTGCCTCCTTATCAGGCTCTCCTATCTCTTCCGCAACCCCCTTCTGAACGATACACACTACATCTCCATACTTAGATTTATGCAGAGACTTGCCAGCAAAATTTCCTTTTTGCCCTGTCCAAATAGCATCTACATAACATCTATGAGAGAGTTGTTGGTCACCTTTCACCTCCCCTACCTCATTTTCTATAAGAAACTTAATCTTCTGATGATAAGAAGAAGCCACAGCCTACAAACTGCTTAAAACAGGTCTACCTAAAATAGCATTATAAGAAGAAGGCATATCAACCACTGTGAAATTAATAAGCACTGTTCTTCTCCTAAGCTCTTCTCTTAAAGATAAAGGCAATTTGATCTGGCCCATTGGTTGCACCTCATGACCAGAAAACCCAAATAAAGAAGTTTCAACTGGCTGCAAATCAGTGCTGGTAACTCCCATTTGCTCTAAGGCTAACAAATATAGAATATCTATTGAACTACCCCGATCAACAAAAACGCTTCCTACATCGAAATTGGCAATAAGAGCTCGAATGACTAAGGCATCAATGTGAGGGGTCATTACTCCCTCTAAATCATTAGAATCAAAACCTATTATAGGTCCTCTAACTCTAGGAAGAGTGGCAACAGTTGCACACTCCTCTCTACTGTGTTTTTTCCATGCTATGTTAGAATCTCCATTAGTGGAACCACCGGATATCATATTAATAGAGCCCCTTACAAGGGGTTGATTAGCAGGCGCAACCCGAGGAGGGGCTATCTCCCTTAACTGAGCAGACTACGCAAGCCGATTTATAACAGACCTTCCTGGATTTCCTCTTCCATAATTTCTTCCTTCGACTCCCCGCTGATAAGGAGCTGGATTCATAACCAGGTTCCGAACAAGCAGATGAGCTCTCATAATTCTTTGCAAATCAAAATCTAGCCGCTAACAATTCTAAGTATTATGCCCATATTCCTGATGAAAAGCACAAAAAGTAGGGGTTGGTAATCTTCTAGGCCCTTTATCAGCTTCAAAGGGTCTTCTCAATAACCCTTGCTCTATACATATATTCATAGCCTTCTCCTTAGAAAACTGCATTTGAGGAGCATATAAAGATCTGTTCTCTGAAGGTTGAGCAGGTCTTACCCATTCAATCCTCCTTTTAGGTATTTCTACTATTCTGAAATCCTGAGAGGTTTGTCAAGACTTCTCAGCATCTTCCAAATTAATATACTTTTCAGCCCGGGATAGTAGATCATCAAAACTTGAAGGGGCTTCTTAGCCAAAGATTTAAAGAAATCCCCCCCCCCCCCTCTTAGGCCTTGAGTAAAAGCTCCCACCATCATACCAGCTGCTACAGCAGAAATTTCCTGAGCAAACTGTGTAAATCTATGTACATACTGCCGCAAACTTTCCTGTTCTCTCTGCTTAATATCAAAAATACTTAGTGGTTGAGGTAAGTACTTTTTAGAACTAGAAAAATATCTTTAAAATAATGTGGAAAAATCTTTAAATGATGCAATACTCTGTGACTTCAAATCACTAAACCATTGTTACGCTGGTCCTATTAAGGTAGTGAGAAACACCCGACATTTAACCCCATTAGTATAGCGATACAACAGAGCAGCATTCTCGAATCTTCTGAAGTGATCCTTAGGATTAGAAGAACCGGTGTATTCAGGCATTTGAGGAAGTCGAAAATGGCAAGGTAAATCTTCATTCAATATATCTTCAATGAAAGGGTTTGACTCTTTCAAATTTACAATAGTGCCTACAATAGGAATTTTCTCCTCAGGTTGTGTATCCTCCATAAGAGCAATACATTTTTCTTTCCCCTTTGCTTGCTTGCAGGTGTGAGAAGAACCTTTCTTCGATCGAGAAATTTTATCTCCTTCTTTGGAATCGCTATCAGAAACATCATCTTCTTTAATCTTCTTTGGAGTGGTCCTCTGTGACATTTGATCCATCATCTCGTCCATTATTTGCATCAGATCTTCCTTATATAAGGGTTCTCAACGCCTTTTGCTAGTGCCCTCCTTGGAGGTACTGGAGACGAACTTCTCCCCTTCCACTGGTTCCTTCAACGTCTTTCTAGTATTCACCATCACATCTTTTTGTTCAGGTTCCTACTATTGGGGATATTTCGGAACGGCTAGAGGGGGGGTGAATAGCATTTTGCCAGTACGATGGAATTTGATCGCGTTCGTGTCTACAATTTCGTTAGCGCAGCGGAATATAGATAATGAAAGCAATAACGAAATATACAATCACACACAAACACGATGATATAACGTGGTTCGAAACCTCAAGGTTCTTACTCCACGGATCGAGCTCTACGAGCTCTAGTGATGCACACGCAAACACTAATAAACACTCCTTCTCGGAACAATCCGGAGGCGGAGAAACCTCGTACAGGATGATTACAACAATAATCAAAAGCTACAAGCGAATACAATGAAATACAAAGCAAAACTAGTAAAGAAAAACACTTTACAAATGCTCTTGAATGCTTGATCGCTAGGTTGATCGAGTAGCACTTGGAGACCCTGAATTGCAGCAGCAACTCGCCCCAAATCGCCTCAAAGAACCCTTGGTTTTTCCTCCATCACGAGCTCCATATATAGCTTCAACCTGTGCTGGAAAAAGTCGATCAGTCGACTGATCGGGACCATCAGTCGACTGATGCCACTATTGTCGTGAGACAACGGCTAGATCCACGCTGGATAAGTCCAACGGAATTTTCATCACCGATGACAGACCATCACGATCGATGGAGTCCTCACTCGACCACCGAGTTTCGACTCCATTCTGCGGGCGATTTTCGAGCACCGCACGATCGATCACACGATCGATCGATCGCCGAGCCATCACGATCATTGCCCACTTCTAGCAGTCGACTACTAGGCCATAAGCCGCAGTCAAATCCTAGTTGACTCGGTCCAGTCGACTGACACATGGCACCAGTCAACTGGCACACCTCAAACATGAGGTTTTAACCCAAGTATGATTCCCCCATACTTGCTAGACCACCCTTAGCCTAGACCTAAGCCTTCTAGCCACCTCCATCAGCCTCACGCCTCTCGGATCCCTCCAAGTCATCCATGACTTGTTCATCCATCGCGCTAGACTTCAGGTGCTTCCGTCGGCTATGTCATGATAACGGTGTCTACACCGCCAAGGCACATTGGACTTACGCCGCCAAGACTCCGCTTGGACTTTACGCCGCCAACCATTGGACTTATAGTGCCAAGACTCCCGCTTGGACTTTACGCCGCCAATATCAAACCCTTGGACTTCTCAAATGCCAACCCATGTTGGACTTTCCATGCCAAGACCATGCTTGTACTTTCCATGCCAAGACCATGCTTGGAATTTTCATGCCAAGACCATGCTTGGACTTTCCTTGCCAACCCATGTTGGACTTTACATTGCCAAGACCCATGGTTGGACTTTTCCCAATGCCAAGTGTCCCACTTGGACTTTCCATGCCAAGTACTCAAGACTTGGACTTTACCAAATGACAATTACATTGTCATATGTTTTTGTCGAAACATCAAAACATCACTCGAGTCAAACTCGAGTCCTGGTCAATTGTGACCTGGGCCGATTGCACCAACAATCTCCCCCTTTTTGATGTTTGACAAAAACCAAACAAATTATTGAGTTAGAACACTAACTCAAATCCCTTACCAATTATCCCAAATTGGTAAATACTCTCCAAATGTTCTCCCCCAAACATTCTCCCCCTTTTTGACTAACATCAAAAAGGTTTTCTCCCCAAGAGGGTCAATGTCTCATGTCCCAATGAGATCTTACAATCTCCCCCTTGGTCCAAAGATACTTAGGATGCCTACCATCTTCATAGTGATAAGTCCAATATCACTTAAGAGAGGCAATCCTAAACACTCTCCCAATTTCCAAATTGGGTTTCTAAAAATCCATCAATTTCCCAAATTGATAACATTCTCCCCTTCAAGGAGAAAAACACATCCATCATACCAAGATGGATATCTCCCCCTAAAGGCTTGCTCCCCCTTGACCATTGCACCAACAATGTTCTTGGGCAGTCCCTAAGCCAATAGGAACTCTAAACCATCAAAATTAAGGTTAGAAATTCAACATTGAACTTTCCAACACCTTAACATTGATACAAACCCTAAACAACTCTCCTAATCCATATCCAATGGATTTTCACCCTTTATAATGCTTCCCAAAGCATATCCTAGGGTTAGGAGTGGTTAGGGACCTTTACCATGGCTGAACACGGGCTAACCAAACCTAGTTTTCTCGAAATCAGCCTTGGCAGTCGACTCTGACTACAAATAATCACACTCATCACCGATCGCCACTCGAGGCTGATCGATAATCAAATTTCAATTTGATTATCGAATCGAATTTCAGAAAATCATAAATAATTATACGTATATCGAAAAATCACAAAATTTGGTACATATAATACCTATGACCAATACAATGGGTGAAAAATATTTTAAAATTATTTTACCCATAAAATAGTGAATTTGATACAAAACTCAAAACCATTGAAATTTTCAATGTTTTGGCCCTATTTTGTATCAACTTCATCAATGGTGATTGTTATCAAAAGATAGACTTCACCAAGGTTTTTCAAAATGATTTTAAAATGTTTTCAAAACCTTATTTTAGATCATATTCCTTGGGCTCTATGCACACAACTTGTACACAAGCTTTCCCAATGATCCACAAATAGAATTAGATGAGTTTTAGTTCAACTAGATGCAAAAACTATGCACCTAGGGCAATCTCTTGCCGTGATATGGTTTTGATGGTGTGGAAAAGGGTTTAAGTTAGGTTGGTATTGTTGATTTGATATGTGCGTTGAAGTCGTGCAGGACTTAGTAATTCGCACATGGAGCCATGGCGAGTTTCACCAACTCATCACTCGGGCCTTGAGTCGGTGAAGGATTGCTTTGCGGAAGCCGTGCGCTTGGAGCATCCGAGGGACCGCCGGACGAGAAGCTTGGAGTGAAGCCGGAGGAAGTAGACTTCGAGGCAAGGGACGCGAAGGAGCATTGTAGAGCCGTACGCCTGATGCTGCCGAGGGATGTGGCCGAGAACGAAGAGAACTTCGAAGGCGAGGGACTCCGAGAGATGAGAGTGAGCGATTGTAACCCGGGAAGGGTAGCTCTTAGGTGAAACTTGGCCATTTGGCCAAGTGTCGGATGGGTTTTTCCCGACACCCGATCGCCATGTCATGGCGATCGCTTCCGAGTCGATGGGTTGATCGATCCGTATAAGACCGGTTTAGGGCTTGGCGATCGCTATGGAATCGCAATGATCGATCGGCCGAGCAATGATCGCCAGGAAGGCGGCCGATCGATGGAACTGCACGGCACGCGAATGGAGTCGACTCGATCGAGCACTCGATCGATCGAGCATCGTCGGTGATGGTCCCATCACGATCGATGCCAATACCGTTGGATGGAATCCAACGTGGAAAGCGGCCGTTATTGGGCAACGGCTACGGGATCAGTCGACTGATTGAGGGCATCAGTCGACTGATCCTGTGTCAACGGGAAGAAACCCACTTCCTCTATAAAAAGGAAGGGGGTAAGGGTTTGGGAGCCTAATGCTTATGCTCTAATACTCTCCCAAAGTTCCCTAAAGCTTTCCATCCTCTTACTCAAGCTTATTTCCATTCTATTTGTAAGAGGAGTGTTTGTAAAGGTTACCTCCACCTAGCTTGGTGCAAAGGAGAGACCAATAGTGATTGGGTTTCGGAGTGATTCACCGTGGACGAATCAGACCGTGGATTAGCGGCGTAGCCGTGAACCACGTTATATCTCCGTGTTTGTATTGTCTTTGTTTTACTTCTATTTGCTTGTCTTAGTTTATTGCTTCCGCTTGCGCTAATTAGTTTTGTAGACGAGCAAAATACGACATCCAACGAACGAGGGCTATTCACCCCCCTCTAGCCGGCCGTACCGATCCCCAACACCTTGAACTCAACTCATATCCTAGCATCTCACATGTATCTAGGGTGTATAAATACACATACATGTCAATTGGATGTGAGATGTGGGTTTTGGTTCATTTAATCTAGGGTTTCATGCATTTTTCTAAGGCAACCCTACTTGATTCCCTTATAAATGGGACTCCAAGTCATGCCATTGTCCTTAAATCAATTTTAATCAATCAAATGCATGAAATGATCATGGCATAAAGATAGCAATAATTAAGCATGGCCAATGATCATGATGACATGGCATATGATAAAATCTAAAAACACATGACATTGGTCCTTAATCCCTAAGCATACTCATGACATATAAATGATAGAACATAAACATGATGTCATGTCATGGCATATGGCAAACAAGGCATGGCAAATAAAATATATAGGTATAGTAGTACCTAAATTTTAATATTAATTGCCATTTCATATAATTAATTATATTTTTCCATATTTCTATTTTTCTCCCAAGTGTGCCAAAAACCCAAAATGGCACACTAACCTCTAAACCTAAATTGTGCCAATTTGACCATTTTATCAAGCTTCTCAAATAATATTGGCACACCCTAAAATCTTTTAGGATGATAATTCAAATCTATTTCCAAGGTATCCATAACCTTGAAAATAACCTAAAGTGCCACCTTTGCCATGGTTGAGTTAACTACCCATCCATTTAAGGTTGGCACACCCTAACCCATATAGCGTGAATCAATCACGCTCTTAGGAACCCAAAACCGATTTGAGCTCCTAGGGTTAATTAGGTATTCCTTAGGGATAACCTCTCTAGATACCTTCCTAATGACCCTCCTAGGCTTATTAGCCTTGGTCATTTTGGTCTTACCTAGGTTGACTCTAGGGGTAACTCCCCTTGCAACCTTCTTAGTGGCTTCCCTAGGTTTCCTAGAAACCCTAGCCACTAGGCACACACCATGGTCAGCTCTAGGGATGACTTCCCTATTGACCTTGGTCTTCCTAGACCTAGTTAGTGTTCCATAATCAAATGGAACACTATGGTAAGCCACCTTAGGCTTAGGTTTGTGACCCAAACCTTGCTTGCCCTTGGTTGACTTTTGACTCTTAGGTCCTAGGTGTTGAATTTGACTTTTGGACCTAGAAGTTTGACTAATTGACCCTTGCATTTGATTTTGCATAACCTTAAGGGTCTTTTCTAGTTTTTCAAGCCTTGATCTCAAGGCTTGATTTTCCTTTTCCAATATCTCAATTTTTGATTTTTCATTTTCTCTTGAGATATTTTTATTTCTAGGCATATGTCTAGATTTCTTAGCATTAAAGCCTAGATGTTCTCCTATTTTCTTAATGCTTTCCTTAGGTAATATATTTTTAGGGACATTAGTCCCAAATTTCTTCTTATTTCCTAAGTGAACACTCTTAGCTCCTAGGCAAATATATCTATTATTTCTAGCATGCTTTTCATGCACAATAGCAAGACTATTAAAATTATTCCTAGCATGCTTCTTATCCCTAGAAATTGAAGGTGCATTAATAAATTTTACCTTAGGGTTTGCCTTGGAGGCTCCCCCTACTTGTGTTGCTCCTTCTTGCCCTTTCTTCTTCCCCCTTGGGCAATGACTCCGGTAATGCCCCTTTGAGTTGCACTTGAAGCATATGATGTGCTCCTTGCCTTTAGATGTTGGGGAACCGGCATCCTTGACTTTTGGTGCCGGTTGAGCCTTCTTTACCCTTTTTGGACACTTACTCTTGTAGTGTCCGGATTCCCTACACTCAAAACAAATGATATGAATTTTATTTGAACCTTGAGTGTTTGAGTTACCTAGGGTGGTGGAGACCGGAATTGGACTTTGGGCTTCTTCATCTTGACCGGATGTCGAAGCTTCTTCTTCTCGATGTTCCGGTATGAAGGTTCTCTCCTCCCCCTCAATCCTTGAGGTGGATGCTTCTTCCACTTCCTCCACCTCTTCCGACCCGGAAGTTGACTCCTAACTTTCTTGTGAGGATGATGATGATTCTTCTTCGGTCTCCTCCTCTTCCAAGTCTTCTTGGACCGATTCGGGATTATCATGGAACTTGATCAACTTGTTCCACAACTCCTTGGCATCCCTATAGCTTCCTAATCTGGACAAAATATCGTTAGGTATCAAATCAATCAATATTTTTGTTACCTTAATGGTTGTCTTGAATTTTTCCCGTTGCTCCTCGGTCCATCTCTTCATCTTGAGGATTTTGTCATTTTCTCCTCTCGGAGCATCAAAACCTATAGTCACAGCAAACCAATTTTCTATATTCATCATTAGAAAATATTCCATCCTACCTTTCCAATACGCAAAATGTTTGCGGTTGAAGGAAGGTGGGATGTTGACGTCGTCACCCAATCTTTCCTCAAATTCCATATTCTTCCCTCTAGCTTCTTGACTCCGGGTTGTTAATCCGTAGAAGAGCCCCGGGCTCTGATACCACTTATTGGGGATATTTCAGAACGGCTAGAGGGGGGGGTGAATAGCGTTTTGCCCGTATGATGGAATTTGATCGCGTTCGTGTCTACAATTTCATTAGCGCAGCGGAATATAGATAATGAAAGCAATAACAAAATATACAATCACACACAAACACGATGATATAACGTGGTTCGGAACCTCAAGGTTCCTACTCCACGGATCGAGCTCTACGAGCTCTAGTGATGCACACGCAAACACTAATAAACACTCCTTCTCGGAACAATCCGGAGGCGGAGAAACCTCGTACAGAATGATTACAACAATAATCAAAAGCTACAAGCGAATACAATGAAATACAAAGCAAAACTAGTAAAGAAAAACACTTTACAAATGCTCTTGAATGCTTGATCACTAGGTTGATCGAGTAGCACTTGGAGACCCTGAATTACAGCAGCAACTCACCCCAAATCTCCTCAAAGAACCCTTGGTTTTTCCTCCATCACGAGCTCCATATATAGCTTCAACTCGGCCGAAAAAGTCGATCAATGACCGATCGGGACCATCACCGATCGATGCCATCTTGTCGCGTGAGACAACGGCTAGATCCACGCTGGATAAGTCCAACGGAACCGTCATCACCGACCGACAGACCATCACCGATCGATGGAGTCCTCACTCAACCAATGAGTCTCGACTCCATTCTGCGGGTCGATTTTCAAGAACCGCCGATCGATCACACGATCACCGACCGCCCACTTCGAAGTCGATCGCTAGGCTATAACCCGCAATAAACCCTAGTTGATTTCGGTCCGCCGATCGCCACATGGCACCGGGCCGACCGGGCACACCTCAAACATGAGGTTTTAACCCAAGTATGATTCCCCCATACTTGCTAGACCACCCTTAGCCTATACCTAAGCCTTCTAGCCACCTCCATCAGCCTCACGCCTCTCGGATCCCTCCAAGTCATCCATGACTTGTTCATCCATCGCGCTAGCCTTCAGGTGCTTCCGTCGGCTATGTCATGCTAACGGTGTCTACACCGCCAAGGCACATTGGACTTACGCCGCCAAGACTCCGCTTGGACTTTACGCCACCAACCATTGGACTTATGCTGCCAAGATTCCCGCTTGGACTTTACGCCGCCAATATCAAACCCTTGGACTTCTCAAATGCCAACCCATGTTGGACTTTCCATGCCAAGACCATGCTTGGACTTTCCATGCCAAGACCATGCTTGGACTTTTCATGCCAAGACCATGCTTGGACTTTCCTTGCCAACCCATGTTGGAATTTACATTGCCAAGACCCATGCTTGGACTTTTCCCAATGCCAAGTGTCCCACTTGGACTTTCCATGCCAAGTACTCAAGACTTGGACTTTACCAAATGACAATTACATTGTCATATGTTTTTGTCGAAACATCAAAACATCACTTGAGTCAAACTCGAGTCCTGGTCAATCGTGACCTGGGCCGATTGCACCAACACCTACAGGCGGCACCAATTTGATGGTGCTTGCTTCTTTGGATTGCCAAGACCTCCCTCCCCCTCCTTACTAATTGCTGGATCTGTCACCGATAAAGGCTCAGAGAAGGAAAGATTAGTTGCTCAAATCACCTGTGGTCATAGGAAGTACGCTAGATCTACCACACCAATGAAGAGCGCTAAGGGTTGGCAGGCTTCCCGGCGCAGCCACTCCGACTCTCAAGTTAGTACGAGTATGAGGAAAACAATGAGTTGAAGAAGAAGAGAGATCTTGGAAGTACCAAATGGCGAAGAAACAACCATCCCTCGTTCCGTCCTCCTCTGTCTTCTTTTATAGATGGATCAACCGCCTTCTTCATGAGGTGAATTTACTTTAATGCCCTTTGCCAAGCTGTATTTGTAACCACTTTTCCCGCTCTTATTCAAAATATCTCCTGGCACACCCTAAATTAAATACAATACAAACATAATTGTTGTTATATTAAACTAACCCCACTCAACTTCCCCCTAATACTCCCCATCTTCTGGCATACCCCCTTTCTCCTTATTTTGTCATATTAGAAAGAAACCTCTTGTTGGGAATTGGATGCCCGCTAGAGGGGGGGGTGAATAGCGTTGTGACCATACGAAGATGGAATTCGATCGTGATCGTGTCTACAATTTCGTTAGCGTAGCGGAATATAGAAATGAAAGCAATAACGAAATACAACAATCACGAACACAAAGATATAACGTGGTTCGGAACCACACGGTTCCTACTCCACGGATCGAGCTCTAAAGAGCTCTAGTGATGCACACGCAATCACTAATCAATAATAACTCCTTCTCGGAACAATCCGGAGGCGGAGAAACCTCGTACAAGGATTACACTAAGTAATACACAAGATACAAGCAAATAAAAGTAAGAAATACAATGCAAGTAAAGGAAAAACAACTTTACAAGAGATTTGGATTGCTTGATCTTTGATTGCCTTGAACTAGCTTTGAAGGACTGGAAAGCACCAACTTCCCCCTTCAATTTCGCCCAAGAAAATCGCTGCAAAAACCCTCCTTCCGAGCTGCCTTTATAACCTGCGTCGAGCTGGATTTCCGCCTATCAGTCGACGGCCATAAGTCACCAGTCGACTGATGCCACTGTTGTCGTGAGACAACGGATCGATCCACGCTGGAAAAAACTCCAACGGATCTCTTGGCGCCGATCGCGCAAGGCTCGTAGTCGACGCCCCGGCTACGTGAGCGCTCTGCGTTGAATTTAATCGCGGCGATCATTCGCGCCAATCGCCAGAGCTACCGAGCCATCGCGCTTTTTCAACCCCAAGCTGGCATTCGAACTTAAGTCGACTAACGGCAGTCGAACCGGCCATAATGTCAGTCGACTGCCAACCTCAAAAATGAGGTTTTAACCCAAGTATGGTGCCCCCATACTTGCTAGACCACCCTTAGCCTAGACCTAAGCCTTCTAGCCACCTCCATCAGCTTTACGCCTCTCTGATCCCTCCAAGTCATCCATGACTTGTTCATCCATCGCGCTAGCTTCCAGGTGCTTCCATCGGCTATGTCATGCTAACGGTGTCTACACCGCCAAGGCACATTGGACTTACGCCGCCAAGACTCCGCTTGGACTTTACGCCGCCAATATCAAACCCCTTGGACTTCCCTTGCCAACCCATGTTGGACTTTCCATGCCAAGACCATGCTTGGACTTTCCCATGCCAAGTACTCAAGACTTGGACTTTCCCTAATGCCAAGTGTCCCACCTGGACTTTCCCAAATGCCAAGGGTCCCACTTGGACTTTCCATGCCAAGTACCCATGACTTGGACTTTACCTTGCCAAGACCCATGCTTGGACTTTCCCATAAACACATGGTCAACCCTAGTCAACCATCAAAGTCTCCCTCGAGTCAAACTCGAGTCTGGTCAATTATAACCTAGGTCGATTGTATAAACAATCTCTCCAAAACATATTAACCGACATCAATGTTAAACATCAATGTCAAACACTTTGTCAAACTACTTTGTCAAACATCACTCGAGTCAAACTCGAGTCCTGGTCAATCGTGACCTGGGCCGATTGCACCAACACCTCTAAATTCCTAAATGGCTCGGGAAATGAATATACTGCTCTGGAACTGAACATATCGCTCTGGAAATGACTTAAATGCTCGGGATTCTTTATAAACTGCTTTGCTAGTACTATACTTAATCATTGCCCTATTCACCCCTACCGTGTTCAGAAATTATATATACTGCTCAGGGAATGTACATACTGCTCAAGAAATATACATACTTCTCTGAAACTGAACATACTACTCTGGAAATGGGCATACTGCTCGGGAAATGGCCTAACTACTGGAGAAATATACATACCGCTCTGGAACCGAACATACTGCTCTAGAAATGAACATACTGCTCAGGAAATGAATTAATTGCTCGGGACTCTATATAGACTACTTCGCTACCACTATGCTTAATCACTGCACTACACTGCCCTGAAAACACATAAACTGCTCGAGAAGTACACTAACTGCCCTAGGAACACATAAACTGCTCGAAAAATATGCTAACTGCCCTACGAACACATAAACTACTTGGGAAACCCTCTAACTATCCTAAAAACACAGACTGCTCTATTGACATTGATACTTAAACAACCATACTGCCCTTCCCTTTTGAGATCAAGAACAACACACATTGCCTAGGAAATACACTAACTGCCTTGGAAATCAACCTATTGCTATGGAAATACACCTGCTGCTCTGAAACTGAACATACTGCTCAGAAATGACTTAACTACTCGGGAAATACATATACCGCTCTGGAACCGAACATACTACTCGGGAAATGAATTAACTACTCAGGACTCTATATAGACTGCGGAACACCCTCTAACTATCCTGAAAACACAGACTTCTCTGTTGACGCTGATACTTAAACAACCGTACCACCCTTCCCTTTCGAGATCAAGAACAACACACATTGCCCGAGAAATACACTAACTTCCCTGGAAATCAACCTACTACTCTGGAAATGCGCATACTACTCTGAAAATGAACATACTGCTCTGGAAACACACATACTACTCTGGAAATACACATACTACTTTGGAAATACCCATACTGCCCTGGAGCTGAACATACTATTCTGGAAATACACGTACTGCTTTGGAAATGCCCATACTTCTCTGGAACTGAACATACTGTTTTGGAAATACACATACTGCTCTGGAAATATATATACTGCCCTGAAGCTAAACATACTACTCTAGAAATACATAAATAGCTCAAGAAACCTTCTAACTACTCTGAAAACCCCGACCCCATCAACGTCAAATGGAAACCCTTTCTATTTAAACAAGAAATAGAAACAATGTTCTTTATTAATGCAAGAACAAAATAACAATTGTCCAGTTCTAAGACACGTCCACTAGGAAGCTTCAACAAATATGTTCTGACGGCGACAGCTGCAACCTTTGCTCCATTGCGGACTCGTAGATTCGCTTCTCCCTTGACAAGTCTTCTGCTATCCCTTAGCCCCTGTATGTCATTACATATATGTGAGTCACACTCGGTATCCAATATCCAAGTGTCAAAGGAAATAACATGATATTCAATAACGAAGATACCTGAAGAGGATGGGGTATCAGATGTCGGCTTCTTCTTCATGGACTCAAGATAGATCTTGTAGTTCCTTTACCAATGGCCCATCTTGCCATAGTGATGGCATGTGCCTTATGCAGCTGATTCTCCAGTCTTGGCCTTCTTCTTCTTCCCCTTTGGCCATTGCTTTGACTTCCTCTTAGAACCTTTCTTCGAGGAGTTAACCAACATCACCATCTTCTATTCTTTAGTCATAGAAGGTTCTACAGTCTTGAGCATATTGATCAGCTCGGGAATGGTGGATTCAAGATTGTTCATCCGATAGTTCATCACAAATTGTGAGTAACTCTTGGAAAAACTATGCAGAATTAAGTCAATACTTAATTTGTGATCCATCGCAAACCCTAGTGATCCTAGCCGCTCGATGTACCCATTCATCTTCAGTATAAACTGTACTGTAGATGAACCCTCCTCCATCTTCGAGTTAAAGAGAAGCTTCGAGACCTCGAACCTTTCGGATCTTGATTGCTCATCAAAGAGTTCACGAAGATGGTAAATGATCATGTAAGGATACATATGCTTGTGCTGCTTTTGCATCTCAGGAGTCATCATCGCTAGCATGATGCAACTGGCAAGCTCAGAATTAGTCGTATGCTTCTGATGGGCCAACATTTAGTCTGGAGTTGCATCATGGTCAAGACTGGTGGGAAAAGGTTCTTCAAGGACATACGCAAGCTTCTCAGCCTTGAGAATGATTCTCAAGTTTCGAAGTCAGTCCAAGAAGTTAGACCCAGTCAGTTTGTTCGATTTCAAAATCGAACACAGATTAACAGACGATATTATCAAATGATTAACCTAGAAATACAAAATCGAGAATGTGAGAGAGATGATTTGATATGTAAACAATTTACATACTAGGCTCCCACTCACTTTTCGAATTCAAGAGCCCTTACTTTGAATTCAAGAGATCGTAGGTTTTTCTCCGAGTGGGTTGATATCCACTATAGATAAGAACAACCTTGATGTCATGCCAACAAGCCATTCATAGCTATAGTGGTAGGTATCAAGTATACCGATTACATATCGCGTACATGTAACTATCACATTATGTTATCAACTATTTGAATGTTCACATAAACATCGGGTTGTTAACACATTAACAAGTATACATCAACTATATATCACCCCACTTCACGTCTATCCACATTGACCTTAGCATTAGGTCAATAAGCCAATGCTTCAAGTTAAAGTCAACCCGTTAATCATGAGATCGTATCTCTATGGTTCGAACATATCTAATTTCAGGTTGAGCTTGACTTGGGCCAACAACTCAAACAAGGAATTAGACTCTGGCTCTTACCATATTAACGGTAGATGTAAGCTTTAAAATTTGTGTAAGAATTTTAGGTCTCATCCTCATGCATATGTTCTACCTATATGACATCGCACGCATGGTATATATGATGACATGTCACAACACACGCATGGCAAAATATATCTAATCATGGCATATGATATGGCATAATTACATCATAGTTGTCATTATATTATTTTGGAATTAAAATATATTTAGGAATTTATTTTCCATAAATCAACATTCCTTTGATTAAATTAGGAAATAATTTCTAAATTTAATCTCATATTTTTGTTTGGGAAATATATTAAAGATAAAATGTATTTTAGAATCTAGATTTCATAAATCATGATTCTTTAATTAAATAAGGATTTAAATCCGAATTTAATATTATATTTTATCTAGGAAATATATTAGAAATAAAATATGATTTAGAATCTTGATTTCCATAAATCATGATTCTCTAATTAAATAAAGAATTAATTCCGAATTTAATTTCATATTTTATTTGGTAAATATTTTTCATAAATAAAATATGTTATAGAATATTGATTTCCATAAGTCAAAATTCCATAATTAAATTAGGAAATAATTTCCAATTTAATCACATACTTTATTTAAGGAAATAAATATCTATCAAGAAAATCTAATTAATTATGAATCATTTCCCATATTAATATTTCTTGATCAAATATTTCCAGAAATATAACTTCCTAAATTATTTCTAAATTTTCCAAATCTAGATTTTTTCTAACAAATTAAAAAACTTTTCAAAAATGGAATTTTTTTAAAATAGGAAATTTTCCAAAATAATTCTATGACCAACTACGACTTTGCAAAGCCTATTTTATGAATATGTCGATGCACGGTTAGGCTCTGATACCACTATTGGGTTACGATTGGCGCGTAGATGTGCTTTTGTCGTTTCACAAACGAACGTAACGGAAGAAAAATATAATAATTTTCTAAATTATTACAACACTCACACTCACGCATACAGGATTACAACACGTGCGGACATATCCACCAAATAAAATTTTACATACAGCAAGAATAAAATACATTTTACTCTAGGTATACCTTTCGGATGATGGCGAGCCAGAAGAGCATCAACCGTACGACGCTCGCGGAGCTTCGTCTCTACTTGTATTCACGCTGAATCTTCAGAGGAACGACTTCTCAAATCCACAAGTTTGACCTTTTCTTCGCTACTAGATGAAGCAAGAAGGTCGGGTGATCAGAGAGCAATCACTGACTCGTTTTGCGACACAAATGAGTCCTCGAACAACCCTCTTAAGGTTGTCAATTCGTGTCAGAATTAGTCGTTGTTTTTGAAGATTCAATAAGCGACAATAGCAACCCTAAAACCTAGAGTGGTCGGCCTCTAAAGAGATGGAAGCAACCCTTGTTTCCTTGATGGCCAGCGGAACACCAAACCCTAATTCTCCTAAGTTTGGCCAAGGGCACAAAGGAAGAAACCTTTGTTCCAAGCCTTGGCCGAATGGTCAATCCACCTTGAGGAAGACTTGGCCAGAGTTCACCACTTCCTTGGGGAGGAGTTGGTCATACCTAAACAAGAGGGAACCTTGCTAGGGCCAGTGGCAAAGAAGAAGGAAGAGGATAGAGAGTTCGGCTAGATTGAGGAAGAGGGCCTTAAGGACTTCAATTCCTTAGGTTTAGCATTTATAACCCTTTATATAGGCACTAATCCTAATAGGTTATAGGTTAGTGGATCAAATCTCTAAGCTCATAACCATTAAGGCTTAATCTCATCCATTAAATCCTAATTGAGCCCTTAACCAAAAGAGAGTTCTTTTAATTAAAACCAAATGGGTTTGGTTTATAATTAAACCTTTTAAGGCCCAATCTGTCTTCTTAAGACGTGCTCCTTCTGCATTTCTGACTTGACAAATATTTCCATATTTGTCATGTGTTTGGTCCAACCAAACTTGATCTCTCTCGATCTTGAGAATCTAATTCTCAAACTCGTTTTAAGTCTCTTTGAAGGATTCATAGTGCGTGTGACCTAATAGGTTCTCGATTTATATTGGACATCCATAATTAACCATTAATTATGGAACAATCATGAGTGGCGCCTAATAGTACATCATGATCCCCAATTAATCGAAAAATCAACGGTTGCTCTCAGAATCATTTTCGAACCCTTCAACGGCTATAGTGAATCGTGCCTCGTTCCTTTCACTCATCTTATACCCACTTGGTTCAGGACATGGTCTATGTGTTAGTCCCCACTAGGCTGACTACATCACACCTAGCCCAAGTCTTACTTGTTAGTGCCTATAAGATCCACATATCTCCACAATGGTATGATATTGTCCACTTTGGGCCTAAGCCCTCATGTTTTTATTTTTGGGCTTTACCCAAAAAAACTCATTCCAATGGTGATATCTTTTCATCTTATAAGCACATGATCTTTTCCATGTCTTACCAATGTGGGACTTTGATTGTATTCCCAATACTTCAACAACCCCCCCCCCCTCAAACGAAGGATCACATTGACCCTCCCTCAAGCCTATCCATCCTCAAAGAACGTCCTCTGCTTGATGTTCGATCTTCAACCCACCAGGACTTCCTGTCAACTGTCTGGTCCTCCTGACCCAATTGGACTTCCTGTCAGTTATCCAGCCCTTCTGGCACAACTGGACTTTCTACCAGTTGTTTGGTCCTCCCGACCCAACTAGACTTCCTGCCTGGTATCTGGTTCTCTTGATCCGGACATGGGAACTCCACTTCCTTCGTTCAAGGTTCATGGCTTGACATAGACAATGGCCCTGATACCAATTGTTAGTGCCTATAAGATCCACATATCTCCACAATGGTATGATATCGTCCACTTTGGGTCTAAGCCCTCATGGTTTTATTTTTGGTCTTTACCCAAAAGGCCTCATTCCAATAGAGATATCTTTTCATCTTATAAGCACATGATCTTTTCCATGTCTTATCAATGTGGGACTTTGATTGTATTCCCAATACTCCAACATTACTTCCTTGTCCAATGGATTCTAATTACTTCGACATGTATCCAAGAGTATCATACTCTTGACATGTAATGATTTAGCCAAAGTCTTTAAGTAACAATCCTGACGAGTGGTCATAGGATATACATCTCCTCACAAGAAGTGGTGAATCCTTTGTTGGCTATTCAATAACCATCGGACACTTTGACTTATACCCAATCATCTCGTACCCACACTGATGTAATTGAGAGGTGTCCTAAGGCAATCGCCTTAGAAGTGATTAATAAAATTCACTATTTGAGTATACATTATCTATGTATTTGATTGGATCTTAAACTCATATACTGAAGTCCACAATACGATGCATAGCATGAGAGAAATTGTGATTGAATCACAATTAGTGGGTATATCATCATGTATAAATATGCAAGTATTGAAATTATCCCTAGTCGATGAATTGATGAGATTGGACATCATCAATTCTTTGAGACTAGCACATGTTGTGCTCTTTGGTTTATCCAAGCATTCGGTACTCACTGAATGGAAGCATAGGGATACTGAGAGTGAACATGTGAATGCTAGTTATAGTAACTAGTTCATTGGAGTGACTTGCTATGAGACTTCATATGGTTCTATATGTCATTGAAGATCTCATTGCGGCTTGAGTGCGAGCTTCCTCAGACTTGAGGTATTCAAGTCACCTTGATCATGGCGCCTTATACTTTGACTTCTTCGCAGCCATCTACATAGTAGGTGTAACTTCGGGATGATTGGGTATAAGACAAAGTGATCAAAGGTGTTTGAATAGCCCACAGAGGATTCACTACTCCTAATAAAGGAGATGTATATCCTAGGCCCCTTTTCAGGATTGTTACTCAGAAGTCTCTGGTCAGAGCAAGCATGTTAAGAAGATGGTCTTCTTGGGAACATGTAGGAGTAACTTGAATCCACAGGACAAGGGAATTAACTTGGGCTAGGTGTGATGTAGTCAGCCTAATGGGGACGAACACATAGACCATGTCCTGAAATAAGAGGGTATAGGGTGAGTGAAAGGAACAAGGCACGAACAACTGAAGCTGCTGAAGGGTTCAGAAAATGTTCTGGAGTCGATTTAGACTTTTCGGTCAATTGGGGGTCATGATGTACTATTAGGTGTCACTCATGATCTATTCATAATTAAGGAATTAATTATGAATGACCAACATAATCGGGAACCTATTGGGTCACACGCACTACGGGTGATCTTGAGATGTAAAACAAGTCTGAGAATGAGATTCTTGATAAGAGAGGATATATCTGGTTGGACCAGACCAAGGGAGTGCAAAACGGAGGCTATGGAACCTCCTATGCCCTTGTCAGACTTAGCACGGCTATATCACACTTAAACGAAGTCAAACGGACCATACAGAGTCTCACATGATCGTGCCTAACTTGGCACGGGTCGTGCCTAGCTCTGGCTGAAAACGGCCAAAGTTTGGGTTGCGCCCAGAAGGACACACGACCAAGCCATGTGAATCCACACAGCCATGTGAATCCACACGGCCATGTGAATCCACACTGTCGTGTTGCGTCTCCGTCGATTTTGGAGATTTCTCTTTATAGAAATTTCCTGTGTTGTTCTTACCTTAATTATGGGATAATTATGGTAAGATATATTCCGTTTAAGCCTCCTAAGATGACCTAATCAAGAGATATATAAATATATCCCTTGATAATCTTTGGAGAAAAGAGTTGTTTTAGGTTTTCCATTGGTAGTCGTCTTTGCTCTCTCCTCTCTCCTCTTCTTTTGTCTCCGCCGGTTGGCTAGCACTAATTGGAGACAAAGGCTTACTACTCTAGGAGTTGTCTCAAGTGATCCCAACGTGGATATTGATAGAGGCAGGGCCCGTTGGTCCTGCTTGTGGTTTCGACGAATTCAAAAGAATCACGAAGGTATAACTTCTTCTCCTTATGTGTTTTCAGATGATTATGCCAAAGCAAGTTTTCCTGGTCCCCAGGGGATGTTTGAGATGTAATAAAAATTATTTTATTCACATTATTCCACTGTGCATGATCCCAGAATCTCCAACAAGAGGTATCAGAGCCACCTTGTTCGTTTAGCATAGATTGCATGTTGTAGGAGAATATTTAAAGCATGTTTGATGTTTTAATATACTTGTGCCATGTTTATCTATATGATAGATTAGAGTATGCTTGTTTTACATATACGATATGTTTGTAACCTAAAAAGGAAATACCGAGGATGCGCCTTGAAACACCAAAGGTGTTGGCCACATCGTTAGAGCCTAAGCATAGACTCACGTTCACATCGGGAAATTTATTTCCTAATGTGACCTTGGTTATTTCATATTTAGGTTTATTTTCCTTTTAGATGAGACCCAAAATAATCTGAAATCCCTCGTGCAAATATTAGGGCTAACACCTTCCATTAATATGGTTGAACCAGAGTTCTTTTTCGTGTTTGGGTTATTGGACTCTCTCCAAGCCTGGCATGACATCGAGCATGTTCAATTCATATGAGATTCGATGTTTATTTTAAATGGTAAGGACCATAGGTCAATTTTAAGTTTGGGTTGTTAGACTCTCTCTAAGCCTAGCTTGTAAGTTGGATGTGTTCAAATCATTTAAATTCGATCTCACGATTAATGGGACGGCCCTAACTGAAAGAATTGATTTGTTGGACTCTCTCCAAGGTCAATGTGGACAGAGGTGCAATTAGGGGATATGCATTGGATGTATATATGTTAATGAGTTAACAACCTAATGTATATGTGAACATTCAATTAGTTGATAGAATAAAGTGATAGTTATATATTTGATATATAATGGGTACTGTTGATACCTAACATTATGACTATGAATGACTTGTTGGACTCTCTCTAAGGTTGTTCTTAGTCATAATGGATATCAACCCACTAAGAGATCACCTGCCATCTCTCGAATTCAAAGTGAGGGCTATTGAATTTTATAAAATAGTGGGAGTTTCTTATTAATATAAATTGTTTACATTACTATAAATTCATTTCTCTTATACACCTCTTTTTGTATGTCTAGATACTAATTAGAACAGCATGTCAACCTCCATTAATTTACGTTCGATTTTGGACAATAACAAATTGACTGGGCCAAACTTCTTGGACTGCCTTCGCAACTTGAGAATTGTTCTCAAGGCAGAAAAGCTAGCTTATGTCCTTGAAG
Organism: Wurfbainia villosa; assembly: GCA_025175895.1. Classification (NCBI taxonomy): domain Eukaryota; kingdom Viridiplantae; phylum Streptophyta; class Magnoliopsida; order Zingiberales; family Zingiberaceae; genus Wurfbainia; species Wurfbainia villosa. The sequence continues at coordinate 6,716,302 of CM045992.1, forward strand.
AGGTTCTTCCCAAATCTCCTGCAGACAATGCATCTAGTAACCAAAAGTTGGCTTAGCAGAAACATGTTGTTGACTCTGAGATGGCAAGTTACATTATACTAGCATCGATGTCTCCTGAGTTACAGAAGAAACATGAGCATATGGATGGGCATTGGAAGAGAAACTGCAAGAAGTATCTGGAGTCACTGAAGAAGAAAAAGGCATCTGATGCCCAATCTACTTCAGGTATATTTGATATTGAATGTCATATTGTTTCTTCTAGCACTTGGGTATTGGATACCGGGTGTGGCTCACATATATGTAATGACATACAGGAGTTTAGGAACAGAAGAAAACTGGTTAAGGGAGAAGCAGATCTAATGGTTGGCAATGGAGCAAAAGTTGTTGCAGTAGCCAAGGGTACTTATATGTTGCAACTTCCTATAGGACTAGTCTTAGAGTTGGATTATTATTTTTATATTTTTGCATTAATAAAGAATACTGTTTCTATTTCATGTTTGAATAAGAAAGGCTATCATTTGATGTTGAGTAATAATTGTTGTTACATTACGTTAAATGGTGTTCTTTATGCTACTGGGATATTAAATAATGGAATCTACACATTAGATACATCCAACGAGATATTCAATATCGAATAAAATAGAAAACACATTAAGTTAGTTAATCAATTAACCTCACAATTATGACATTGTCGTCTTGACCATATAAGCAATGAACGCATGTCCAAACCGCAGAGGCTTGGCATTTTGGAGTCTTATGAATCAGATTCATTAGACACATGTGTTTCATGCTTAAAAGGAAAGAATACTAAACTACCTTTTAGAGGAAAGGGTGAACGAGCAGTTGAGGTATTGGGCCTTATACATACCGATGTATGTGGACCAATGTCAACTCATGCCATAGGAGGTTATAGCTACTTCGTTACCTTTATCGATGATTATTCATGATATGGGTATTTGTATCTATTAAGATACAAGTCTGAAGTCTTTGAAAGGTTTAAAGATTTTAGAAAGGAAGTAGAGAAACAACTTGGGAAAAGTATTAAAATGCTTCAATCGGATTGAGGTGGTGAATACTTAAGTCAAGAGTTTCAAGATTATCTAAGGAATAATGGAATCTTGTCCCAAAGGACTCCACTTTACACGCCACAACATAATGGTATGGCTGAAAGGCGAAACCGAACCTTGTTGGACATGGTTAGGTCAATGATGCAGCATGCAAGTCTTCCAAAAACCTTTTGGAGTTATGCACTCGAAACCGCTGTTTACTTGTTAAATAGAGTCCCGACTAAGGCAATCTCTACTACTCCATATGAGATGTGGAAAAGTAGAAAATCTCATTTATCTTATTTGAAGATATGAGGTTGTCCTGCTTATGTGAAGAGGACAGTATCAGATAAGCTGAAGGCTAAGTCTAATAAGTGTCTATTTATTGATTACCCTAAGGAAATGAGGGGTTACCAATTCTATCATCCCTTGGAACAAAAGATATTTGTTTCAAGGCATGTTGTATTCCTAGAGAAGGAGTTTCTCTTACATGAAAACAGTGGGAGTGAGGTTGAACTAAGTGAAGTTCAAGAGGCTCCGGTAGACACAGAAGAGATGTCTAGTCAAGAACCACAACTGATTACTCATTCGGATGAGGTAATAGCTGAACCTAATAATACAACACCTCCTCATAGATCTAGTAGGACACGTAGGATTCCTGAGAGATATGGATTTCTCATAAGTGAATTTAATGACGTGTTGCTCATAGATGATGAGGAACCTACTAGTTACGAAGAGACACTGAATAGTTCAGACAGGGATAGATGGCTAATAGCCATGAAATCGGAAATGGATTCCATGTTTGAAAACCAAGTTTGGAACTTGGTAGACCCACCTGAAGGCATAATGCCTATAGGGTGCAAGTGGGTTTTCAAGAAGAAAACCGACATGGATGGTAATATTATTACCTATAAAGTTAGATTAGTGGCAAAAGGCTATCATCAAAGACAAGGTGTTGACTATGATGAAACCTTTTCACCAGTAGCTATGCTTAAATCCATTCGGATACTCCTAGCCTTAGCGCTCATTTTGATTATGAGATATGGCAGATGGATGTGAAAATAGCTTTTCTTAATGGAAACCTGTCTGAGGATGTATATATGATACAACCTGAGGGTTTCACATCCATTGACAAAAACAAAGTATGCAAGCTTCAACGTTCCATTTAAGGATTGGAGCAAGCATCTAGGAGTTGGAATATCCATTTTGATGAGACAATCAAACAGCTTGATTTCTCACAAAATCCTGAGGAGCCCTGTGTGTATAAAAAGTCTAGTGGGAGTGCAGTTGTGTTCCTAGTATTGTATGTTGATGACATATTAATTATAGGAAATGATATTCCTATTTTGCAAATAGTCAAGTCTGGTTGTCCAAAATGTTCTCCATGAAAGACATGGAAGAAGCAACCTATATTTTGGGGATTAAGATCTATAGACATAGATTGAATCGGTTGCTTGGTCTTTCGCAGTCTACATACATAGACAAAGTGCTAAAACGGTTTAGCATGGAAGAATCCAAGAAAGGTTTTATTCTCATGAGGCATGGGATTCACCTTTCGAAGTCTATGTGTCCGCGCACTGAAGATGAGAGGATTCACATGAGTCAGATCCCATATGTGTCAGCTAAAGGATCGATTATGTATGTTATGTTATGTACGAGGCCTGATGTATCGTACGCTTTGAGTGTTACGAGTAGATACCAGTCGGATCCTGGTATGGAACATTGGGTAGCTGTCAAGACAATCCTTAAGTACTTAAGAAGGACTAAGGATTTGTTCTTGGTATATAGAGGAGATGATATGGTAGTAAGCGGATATACTGATGTCAACTTCTAGACAGATAAGGATGATTCCAAATCTCATCCTGGATACATATTCATCTTGAATGGAGGTGCGGTGAGTTGGAAGAGTTCCAAACAAGATACCATTGTTGATTCTACTACGGAGGCAAAGTACATTGCAGCTTCTGAAGCAGCAAAAGAGGCGGTCTGGATCAAGAAGTTCATTACTAAACTTGGAGTAGTTTCGAGCATTGTTGAAGCATTATCGATTTACTGCGACAACAATGGCACCATTACACAGGAGAAAGAACCACGGTCTCATCAACGATCCAAACATGTACTACGTCGTTACCATCTGATCAGAGAGATCATTGGTAGAAGAGACGTACAAATAGAGAAAGTTCCCACATATAGGAATCTAGAAGATCCCTTGACAAAGCCTTTTCCCCAAGAAAAGTTTGAGAGGCATATAGAGGCCTATGGTATTAGATATCAAGGCGATTGGCTATAGGCCAAGTGGGATTTTGATGTAATTGAGAGGTGTCCTAAGGTAATCGCCTTAGAAGTGATTAATAAAATTCACTATTTGAGTATACATTATCTATGTATTTGATTGGATCTTAAACTCATATACTGAAGTCCACAATACGATGCATAGCATGAGAGAAATTATGATTGGATCACAATTAGTGGGTATCTCATCATATATAAATATGCAAGTATTGAAACTATCTCTAGTCAATGAATTGATGAGATTGGATATCATCAATTCTGTGAGACTAGGACATGTTGTGTTCTTTGGTTTATCCAAGCATTCGGTACTCACTGAATGGAAGTATAGGGATGCTGTGTGTGAACATGTGAATGCTAGTTATGGTAACTAGTTCATTGGGGTGACCTTCTATGAGTCTTCATATGGTTCTATATGTCGTTGAATATCTCATTGCGGCTTGAGTTCGAGCTTCCTTAGACTTGAGGTATTCAAGTCACCTTGATCATGGCACCTCGTACTTTGACTTCTTCGCAGCCATCTACATAGTAGGTGTAACTCCGGGATGATTGGGTATAAGCCAAAGTGATCGAAGGTATTTGAATAGCTCACAGAGAATTCACCACTCCTAATAAAGGAGATGTATACCCTAGGCCTCTTGTTAGGATTGTTACTCAGAAGTCTCTGACCAGAGCAAACATGTTAAGAAGATGGTCTTCTTGGGAATATGTAGGAGTAACTTGAATCCACAGGACAAAGAAATTAACTTGGGTTAGGTGTGACGTAGTCAGCCTAGTGGGGACGAACACATAGATCATGTCCTGAACCAAGAGGGTATAGGATGAGTGAAAGGAATAAGGCACGAACAACTGAAGCTACTGAAGGGTTCAGAAAATGTTCTGGAGTCAATTTAGACTTTCCGGTCAATTGGGGGTCGTGATATACTACTAGGTGTCACTCATGATCTACTCATAATTAAGGGGTTAATTATGAATGGCCAACATAACTGGGAACCTATTGGGTCACACACACTACGGGTGATCTTGAGATGTAAAACAAGTCTGAGAATGAGATTCTTGATGAGAGAGGATATATCTGGTTGGACCATACCAAGGAGTACAAAACGGAGGCTATGGAATGTCTTATGCCCTTGTCGGACTTAGCACGACTATATCGCACTTAAACGAAGTCAAACGAACCATAAAGAGCCTCACATGGTCGTGCCTAACCTGGCACGGGTCGTGCCTGGCTCTGGTCGAAAATGGCCAAAGTCTGGGTTGCGCCCAGAAGGAAACATGGCCAGGCCATGTGAATCCACATAGTCGTGTCGTGTCTCCACCAATTTTGGAGATTTCTCTTTATAGAAATTTCCTGGGTTGTTCTTACCTTAATTATGGGATAATTATGGTAAGATATATTTCGTTTAAGCCTCCTAAGATGACCTAATCAAGAGATATATAAATATATCCCTTGATAATCTTTGGAGAAAAGAGTTGTTTTAGGTTTTCCATTGGTAGTTGTCTTTGCTCTCTCCTCTCTCCTCTCTCCTCTTCTTTTGTCTCTGTCGGTTGGCTAGCACCAATTGGAGACAAAGGCTTGCTACTCTAGGAATTGTCTCAGGTGATCCCAACGTGGATACTGATATAGGCAAGGCTCATTGGTCTTGCTTGTGGTTTCGACGGATTTAAAAGAATCATGAAGGTATAACTTCTCCTTCTCCTTATGTGTTTTCATGCGATTATGCCAAAGCAAGTTTTCCTGGCCCTCAGGGGATGTCTGGGATGTAATAAAAATTGTTTTATTTGCATTATTCAACTGCACATGATTCTGGAATCTTCAACACCCGTAGAGATGTATCGACTAAGATGTCAAAGTATATGTCTTCATGACCAAGATGACTTGAAAATCTCAAGTTAAAGGAAACTCACACTCGAGCTGTAGTAAGAGCTTTACTGACATATCTTATATGCAAAGAACCATGTGAAGTCTTACAGCAGGTCACTCCAATGAACTGGTTACCATAACTAGCATTCACATTTAACTCTCGACATCTCAATGTCTCCAGCTAGTGAGGAGCAGCTGCTTGGATAAACCAAGGAGTATAACCCCTGCTAATCTCCTAGAAGCGATGATGTCCGAACTCATCAATTCATCGACTAGGGATTATTTCAATACATTCATAATTACACATATAGAGATACTCACTAGTTGTGATCCAATCACAAGTTCTCTCATGCTATGAATCGTATCGCGGACATTCAGTAAATGATTTTAAGATCCAATTAAACACATATAACATGTGCACTTAAATAGTAATTCTTTATTTATCAAATAAATAGTACAACCATAAGGCGATTGTCTTAGGACACCTCTCAAACATAACATATTCCTCAAAGGGGGAGACATGAAGGGTTTGGAAACCCTCATTGTACTCACCAAAGGGGAAAAATTAGAGATGTGAGGATTTTCTCTCATTTAGTGATATGGGACTTATCACTATGAAGAGTGAAGACATCCTAGATGTTTTTGGACCAAGGGAGAGAATGTAATATCTCATTGGGATATGAGACATGGATACCCTTAGTAGTCTTTTTGATGTATGTCAAAGGGGGAGAAGTGAGGTTTAAGTTAGGTAAACCTTCACTATGATTTGGCATTGGAAGAGTTAAGTTTGGGCTTATTGGTTAGCCTAACTTAAAGATGTTGTCAAACATCAAAAAGGGGAAGATTGTTAGTGCAATTGGCCAAGGTCACGATTGACCAGATTCGAGTTTGACTCGAGTAGTATTTTGATGTTTAACAAAACGATTGACAATGTGATTATCATGGGAAGTCCAAGAATGGTCTTGGCATTTGAGAAGTCCAAGTCATGGGCATTTGGCAATGAGAAAGTCCAAGTTTGGATACTTTGCATGGAAAGTCCAAGTCTTTGGTACTTAGCATGAAAAGTCCAAGCATGGTTCTTGGCAATGGTAAAGTCCAAGTCATGGGTACTTGGCAATGAAAAGTCCAAGTGATGGGTACTTGGAAAAGAAAGTCCAAAGGTATAGTCTTGGTGGCATAAGTCCAAGTGTGTAGTCTAGACGGCATAAAGTTCAAGTGAACTTTGGCGGTGAAAGTCCAAGTATGAATGCTTGGCAATTGGGAAGTCCAAGGGTGTGATATTGGCGGCGTAAAATCCAAGCATGTAGTCTTGTCAACATAAGTCCAATGTTTGGCGGCATAAAGTCCAAGCGTTTGTCTTGGCGGCATAAGTTCAAATGTACCTTGCCAAAGTAGACCTGGTTAGCATGACAATAGTTAATAGAAGCACTTGAAGTCTAGCGTATGGATGAACAAGTCATAGAGGACTTGGAGGGATCCAATAGGCGTGAGGCTAATAGAGGTGACTAGAAGGCTTAGGTCTAGGCTAAGGGTGGTCTATCAAGTATGAGGGGATCATACTTGAGTTAAACCTAATGTTTGAGGTTTATCAATCGATTGGGTTATGGACCAGTCGACTAGCCGAGTGTTTGACACTTGGCAATGTAGTCAACTTGGATCAGTTGACTGGGATTATGATAAGTTGACTAGTCAGGTAGTCAACTGAGGCTCAACTACTGATCTGTAGCTCTGGAAGTCGACTACTAGGGTTGAACGATTGAGAAATTAAGTGGTCGAGGTACGAATGTTGAGCGATCATCGCTTTCCCATGGCGATCAGCTGGTAGCTATGATCAATGCTATGTCGAAAAGTCGATCGCTATGTCGAGACGATCGTGATGGGTAACTTTCTGACGTGGATTGAGCCATTGTGTGGCAATGGTGTTGAGGCCAGTCGACTGCTAGGTAAGAGCAATCGACTGGAAGGTGGAAATCAGCCCGAGTTACAGCTTTATAAGGAGCTCAAGAGGGAGGAGATGGATGCCGATTCTGTAGGAATTTGAAGGGGAATAGTTGCTGCTTTTCAGACCTTCAAAGCCATTGAAAGCAACCAAACAAGCAAGTGATTCAAAGTTCATCTTTGTAAAGTATTTTTGCATTTATATTCATTCTTATCTTGTTGTTGTTTCTTCTTATTGTTGTAAGATATTTGTATGAGGTTTCTCCACCTCTGGTGTCATACCGAGAAGGAGAGGTTTATTAGTGGTGGTGTGCATCACTAGAGCTCGCTATTGAGCTCACCTCATGGAGTAGGAACCCTAGTTTCGAACCACATTAAATATTTGTGTATTATTTGTGTGCTTGTTTTGTATTTATCTTTATTGTATTTCTATATTTTGTTGTGCATACTAATGAACGTATTCGAGACAATCAAATCAAGTGCACAAATTGGCAAAACGCTATTCACCCCCTTTCTACCGGACATATCGGTCCCTACATGGCTTAATTACTTTGGATGAGACATACTCTAGAGGATTATGAGCTATACTACTCCAAAGTCAAAGTTTTTTGTGATAATATGAGTCTATTAATTTGACCAAAAATCTAGTACATCACTCTAGGACAAAGTACATTGAAGTGAAGCATCACTTCATTAGAGATCATGTGGCAAGAGGAGACATTGAACTTAATTACATTGAATCTAAGTCCAATCTTGCCAACATTTTCACCGAGGCTCTTCCTGAAGTGGAATTTACATCACTTATGAGAGAACTCGGAATGTACTTTGTAGAGTAGTTGGTATAGGTTTGCATTATCCTATAGCACGAATCTAGGATTATACCTTTATACATCTCACAAAATATCTAAGAACCTTGATTTTTGTATTTATCCACTTAGACACCATGTGAGATGTTAGGAAGATACATTTAGTTCATCATGCTTGTTATGATGCATTACTTTGAACCAAATTGACATCTAGAGACATGAATCCTCCATTGGACCAATCATTGAAAAGCTTGTGTATAATTAATGTGCACATTGCTCTAAGAACATGGTTAGAAATGTCAAATAAAATACTTTTTAAATTGTGTTTATCATGTTTAAAAAAAACAGTTTGTATTTGTTAAGAAAAAATGAGACAAAGTTTGGAAAAAATAGTAAAGTTTTTGTAGGGCTCCAAATTTGTATCAATCTTGAAATCTAGAATAGATATATTTTTCAAACTATTTTTCCTTGATAAATGAATTGACAAATGTGTTGGTAAAATTTCATGAATTTTTTAAACTCCTTGACTTATTTATGCATTTCAAAACTCCGTCTGAAAAACCAAACTGTAATGTTCAGAAGTTATCAGTCGACTGGTCTTGCACCAGTCGATTGGTCTTACACTAGTCGACTGTCTTCCATTTAAGTCGACTGATCACCCTGTTTCTAGTTGAGTAAGCCTGATTTAACCATCTCACACCACTCTTAGGAAGTCCTAATCCTATTATATGATTAGAGGAATGTTTAAAATAATAATTGTTTAAGGAAAAAAGAGGAGTAGGACTAAAATTGATGCAATGGTTAATGGGAAGCTTTAACTATGAAATATATTTAAACCCAAGACCTAAGTGGACATGTTTTATTGTTAGCGCAAAGTTAGGCAATACTTTTATCCATGTTTTTCATACTTTGCTCAACAAGTCAAAGTTAGAATATGTCTTGGATTAAGGGGAAGCCTTAAATATATTTTATACCTTAATTCAAGGCATCAGCACCCTACTCATACATGATTTATTGAATATTTGCTCTTTTTGATAAGTATCAAAGGGGGGGAGAGGGGAAGAATTAAAGTTAGAATTCATATTGTGACATATGATGATGTTTTCATTGCATATTTAAATACCTAATTAAATGATTGTCAAACATGAAAAAGGAGAAGATTGTTGGTCCAAGTATGCTCCAAATATTAATCTTGTGTAGGAATGTCCGTAAGCGCTAGAGGAGGGGTGAATGGCGTGTATTCGTTTCTTGATGGAATACATTCGTGCTTGCTACAATTTTCGTTAGTGCAGCAGAAACAAAGATAATAAAGCAATAACAAAAATACAAGCACAACCACAACACGCAAATATAACGTGATTCGGAACCTTAGGGTTCCTACTCCATGGTTTGAGCTCAACGAGCTCTAATGATGCACTCACCACTAACAAAACTCCTCGACAACACATCGTAGGCAGAGAAACCTCGTACAAGTGTTTACAATAATAAACGAGATACAACAAGCAAATACAAATACAATACACAAAAACACGTAAAGAAAACTTTACAAATGAGCTTTTGGATACTTACTTGTTTGGTTGCTTGAGCTACACTTGGAGACCCTGAATTGCACCAGCAAATTTCCCCAAATCGCTCTAAGGAACCATGGCCAAATACCTCTCTACGAGCTGCTTTTATAATCTGCATTCGGGTTGGATTCCGCCTAGCAGTCGACTGATAGAGACCATCAGTCGACTGCTTCTGTAGTTGTTGTCTCACAACGACTTGAGCCACATTGGATAAGTTCCAATGGATAGACCATCAGTCGACTGATCATACCCATCAGTCGACTAATCGTGCCTTCACTTGATTGTCAAACCCTAATAGTTGACTCGAAAACATTCTGTTTCCGAGATCTCGACCATCAGTCGACTGCCAACCATGGTAGTCGACTGCCAACCATGGTAGTCGACTGCCAACCATGACAGTCGACTAATCAAGCCATCAGTCGACTACCAAGGCTTTTGCTGTAGTCAACTCTCATCAGTCGACTGGTCATAGTCCCAGTCGACTCGGCTAGCAAGTGTCAAAACACTTGATCAGTCGACTGGTCCATAACCCCAGTCGATTGACAAACCTCAACCATGAGGTTTAACACCAAGTATGATGCCCTCATACTTGCTAAACTACCCTTAGCCTAAACCTAAGCCTCATGCCACCTTCGTCAGCCTCACATCTATCGGATCCCTCTAAGTCATCCATGAATTGTTCATCCATACGCTAGCCTTCAGGTACTTCCATCGGCTATTGTCATGCTAAGCTAGTCTATACCGCCAAGGCACATTTGGGCTTATGCTGCCAAGACTACCACTTGGACTTTACGCCACCAAACCATTGGACTTATGCTGCCAAGACTACCGCTTGGACTTTACACCGCCAATATCAACCCTTGGACTTCCCAAATGTCAAGTATCCATGACTTGGACTTTCTTTTCCAACCCATGTTGGACTTTCTAATTGTCAAGACTCAAGCTTGGACTTTCCCTTGCCAAGACTCATGCTTGGACTTTCCATGCCAAGTACCCATGACTTGGACTTTACCTTGCCAAGATCCATACTTGGACTTTCCATGAAAATCACATTGTCATACATTTTGTCGAACATTAAAACATCGCTCGAGTCAAACTCGAGTCTGGTCAATCGTGACCTAGGCTGATTGCACCAACAATCTCTCCCTTTTTGATGTTTAACAAAAACCACAATCACCTTTGAGTTAGGCCACCTAACTCATATCTCCTTACCAATTCTCCTAAATTGATAATCTCAAATTCTCTTATCAAATCTCCCTCTTTTTGACATACATCAAAAAGGTTCTCTTCCTAAGGGTGTCAATGTCTCATATTCCAATGAGATCATACAATCTCCCCTTTGGTCCAAAAGCATCTAGGAAGCCTTCACTCTTCCTAGTGATAAGTCACATATCTCTAAAGAGAGGCAATCCTCAAACTCTCCCAATTTTCCCAATTGGGCATTCACATTCTCCCATCAATTCTCCCAACTTCTAATTCTCCAAAATTCTCCCCCTCATGAGGAAGAACACATTTATCATCTCATGATGGATAACCTCCCTGTAAAAGCTTGCTCCCCCTTGACCATTACACCAACAATATCCTTGGAGAGTCCCTAAGCCAATAGGAACACTAAACCATCAAAATTAAGGTCAAAAGTTCAAACTTGAACTTTTGCACACCTTAAAATTGATAGACACCCTAAACAACTCTCCTAATTCATATCCAATGGATTTTCAACCTTTACAATGCTTTCCAAAGTATATCTTAGGGTTATGAGCAGTTAAGATAACCTAACATAGCTGAAATTAGGCTAAACAAGCCTTGTTTACCCGAATTCAACATTGGCAGTCGACTCTTTCAGTCAACAGTCGACTGCCCTATGCATCAGTCGACTGCCCTCATGAGGCAGTCGACTGATATTTGTAAAATGCATAAATCAAAAATCAGAATCGAATTTCAAAAATTCATAAGTAATTATACATAATTCAAAAAATCACGAAATTTCATAAGTATAATACTTATAACAAACATTATGGGTGAAAAATATTTGAAAATTAAAATACTCATAAAATAGAAAGATTGACACAAGGTTCAAAACCATTGAAAAGTTCAATGTTTTGGTCCTATTTTGTATCAACTTTATCAATGGTGATTTCTATCAAAAGATAGACTTCACCAAGGTTTTCTAAAATATTTTTAAAACATTATATTGGATCATGATCAATGGGCTCAATGCACATGACTTGCACATTAGCTTTCCCCATGATCCACCCATGGTAAATGATGAGTTTGAGTTCATCTAGATGCAAGAACTATGCACCTTGAACTTAACTCATTTCCTAGCATCTCACATGTGTCTAGGGTATTTAAAAATACACACATGTCAATTTAATGTGAGATATGGATTTTGGTTATACCTATACTAAGGTCTCATGCATTTTCTAGGCAACACTACTTGATTCCCTTATACATGGGACTTCAAGTCATGTCATAGTCTTTAAATCAATTTTATTAATGCATGAGTGATGATTATGGCATAAATGATAGCATAATAAAACAAGTGTCAATAATCATGATGTCATGACATAAAATATAACCTAAGCATACATGACATTAAAACTAAAACTTAGACATACATGACATTAAAACTAAAACCTAAGCATGATCATGATATATAAATGATAAAAATAAATATGATGTCATGACATGACATATGATAAATAAAGTATGGCAAATAAAAGGTATAAGTATAACAATACCTAAATTTTAATATTGATTGTCATTTGTTATTATTAAGTTCATTTTGTCATATTACCACTTATCTCCCAAATGTGCCAAAAATCCAAAATGGCACACCAAGACCTCTAGACCTAATTTGTAACAATTTGATTGATTTTTTATAGTTCTCAAAATATATTGGCACATCCTAAAATACTTTAGGATTAAGATCAATACTTATTTCCAAGGCATCCATAACCTTGAAAATGACCTAAAGTGTCACCTTTACCATGGTTAGGTTAACTACCTATCCATTTAAAGTCAGTACAACCTAACCCATTTAGCGTGAATCGATCACACTCCTTGGAACTCAATATCTATTGGAGCTCCTTGGGTTTACTAGGTATTCCTTAGGGATAACTTCCCTAGATACCCTCCTAATGACCCTCCTAGGCTTATAAGCCTTGGTCATTGTGGTCTTGCCTAGGTTAACCCTAGGGGTGACTCCCCTTATTACCTTCTTAGTGGCTTCCCTAGGTTTCCTTGAAACCCTAGCCACTAGACACACACCATGGTTACCTTTAGGGATGACTTCCCTAGTAACCTTGGTCTTCCTAGACCTAAGTTGTGTTTCATAATCGAATGGAACACTATGGTAGGTCTCCTTGGGCATAGGTTTGTGACCCAAACCTTTCTTTCCCTTGGGTGGACCTTGCCTCCTAAACCTAGGTTTTTACTCCTAGATCTAAGAGTTTGACCATTTGACTCTTGCATTTGATTTTGCATTTTCTTAAGGGTCTTTTTTAATTTCTCAAGTCTTGACCTCAAGACTTGATTTTCCAACTCTAGTTGCTCAAATTTTGTGGGCCCATTATTTCTTTGAGTATATTTCCCTTTCTTAGACATATGTCTATGATTTTTGGAATTAATGCCTAGATAACTCTCTATCTCCTTAATTGTTTCCCTAGATAGGATTATTTTTGGGATATTAGTCTCAAATTTCTCCTTATTTCTAAAGTTGACATGTTTAGCCCCTAAATAATACAACCTATTTCTAGCATGCTTTTGTTCATGAGCAATAGCAATAAAATTCCTAGCATGCTTTTGCCTATTAATTAAAGAATGGGTATTATTTAAATTCACCTTAGGGTTTGGCTTAGAGGCTCCCCCTACATTTGATGCTCCTTCGTTTCTACTAGGGCATTGACTTCTATAATGCCCTCTTTGGTGGCACATGAAGCATGCCATGTGCTCCTTGCTCTTAATGGTTGGGGCTCTGGTCTCCTTGACCTTTGGCACCGATGGAACCTTCTTAACCTTCTTAGAGCACTTGCTTTTGTAATGTCCTGCTTCCCTACACTCAAAGCATATGATATGAATTTTATTTTTAACCGAAATGCTTGAGTTACCTAGGTCAATGGTGGTGGTTTGGGCTTCTTCATCTCTTCCGGATGTTGATGGTTCTTCTTGATTTTGCTCTTGTTCTAGAGTGGATGGTCTCTCCTCCCCCTCAATCCTAGAGGTGGAGGCTTCTTCTACTTCTTCCACCTCCTCTTCCTCCTTGGATGTTGAACACTCCTCGACCTTCGAATCCTCACTTTCTTGTGAGGATGAGCTTGTTTCTTCGGCCTCTTCCTCAAATTAAGCCGATGATGGTTCTTCATGGAACTTGGCCAATTCGCTCCAAAATTCCTTTGCATCCTTGTATTCGCCTACCTTGGACACAACATCATTAGGGATTAAATCAATCAAGAATTTTATTACCTTACTACTTCTCTCAAAATCTTGGAGTTGTTCCTCGGTCCATTTTTTCATTTTGAGGAATCCTCCCTTAGGCCCTCTTGGAAATTTGAATCCTTCTATCAAGGTGGCCCAATCCTCGATGTCCATCATCATCACAAAGTCTTCAATCCTTGCCTTCCATTAATTGAAGCCTTCTCATCCATAGAATGCATATGGAATTGGGGTGTTGATGTCTCATCCCAAATTCTCTTCAAACTCCATCTTCTTCCTCTAGCGGTGCTCCCTTGGTTGTCAAACCTTGAAGAGCGGCCTCGCTCTGATACCAATTGTAGGAACGTCCGTGAGAGCTAGAGGGGAGGGAATGGCGCATATTCGTTTCTTTATGGAATACATTCGTGCTTGCTACAATTTTCGTTAGTGCAGCAGAAACAAAGATAAAAAAGCAATAACAAAAATACAAGCACAACTACAATATGCAAATATAACGTGGTTCGGAACCTTAGGGTTCCTGCTCCACGGTTTGAGCTCAACGAGCTCTAGTGATGCACTCACCACTAACAAAACTCCTTCTCGACAACACGTCATAGACGGAGAAACCTCGTACAAGTGTTTACAACAATAAACGAGATACAACAATCAAATACAAATACAATACACAAAAACACATAAAGAAAACTTTACAAATGAGTTTTTGGATGCTTTCTTGTTTAGTTGCTTGAGTTGCACTTGGAGACCCTGAATTGCACCAGCAAATCGCCTCAAATCGCTCTAAGGAACCATGGCCAAACCCCTCTCCACAAGTTACTTTTATAACCTGCATTCGGGCTGGATTCTGGCTAGCAGTCGACTGATAGAGATCATCAGTCGACTTCTCTTGTAGTCGTTGTCTCACAATGACTCGAGCCACGTTGGATAAGTTCCAACGAATAGGCCATCAATCGACTGATCATACCCATCAGTCGACTGATCATGCCTTCACTCGACTATCAAACCCTAACAGTCAACTCGGAAACATTCTATTTCTGAGATCTAGACCATCGATCATTGCCCGACCATGGCGATCGGTGATCAAACTCATCGATCATTGCCTAATTCGCGCATCGCCAAGGCTTTTGCTGTAGTTGAACATCAGTCGATTGGTTATAGTCTCAGTCGACTGATACAAATCGACTCGGCTGCCAATTGTTAAAACACTTGACTAATCGACTGGTCCATAACCCCAGTCGATTGACAAATCTCAACCATGAGGTTTAACACCAAGTATGTGTTGAGTTTCCGGTACCGCGGCATGTGTGTGTTCGATCACGTTTCGTAAACATGAGCACAGCGGAAGCAATAAAAATAATAAATCTACATTTATTACAACACACACATCACACGCATGCATAGTACAATAAGTGTAGACATAACCATAAATTTAAATTTGCAATAAAAGGAAATTTAACTACGTTATACCTTTTGTATGACGTGTAGCGGGAACGGCATCAACCGGAACGATCCTTGCTAGAATCGTCTCTATCCGTATCCACGCCGAGTATCCTTAGGATGACTTCGCTAAGCCATGAGCTTTGTCTTCGTACGGGTTACTAGCCTCGTGTTGAAGACGACGTGATCGAGAGATGATCACGATCCGAATCCAAATTCGGATCCAAAACCAAGTTCTCAAAACTCGCTTCTCCGGAGAGGTATTCATCAACCGATTGACGAATCCTTCGTCCTCCACCTCAGAGGATTATCGGAGATCGAATCCCCAGTAAGTTAGCCTCTGTCGGAGCTCTAACCGTCGTCCAAACGATGCTCCGACGAGAGGAGAACAAGCTGTCCAGAAAACTGGACAGCTTTGGTGGAGGAGATAGGTGCCGGCCAACCAAGGGAAGATAAAGCTCACCTTGATGCCAAACCTAAAGGAGATCACCGGAGGGTCGCCGGAGGATCACCGGCTGAAGCTTGGACGGCGGCACAAGGGGCTGGGCGGAAATGGAGGTTGGCGCCAACTCTTAGAGAGGATGAAGTGGGCGGCAACTTAGGGCTAGGGTTTTGGATTAGGGCTTAATTATCCCTTAAGCCCTCTTTTATAGAGAACTAATTCTCTTAATAGTTATTAGATCATAACCATTAGGCCCGTTAACCCGCTCCATTAAGATAAGTTAAAATAAACCAAACCATGATGGTTTATTTTAAGTTAAAACGAACCGAACCAACTTTTGGTTCATTCGTTTAAAATAAACCAAACCCTTTGGTTTATTCTCCTCCATTGGATTAGAATCAAACCATTTTGGTTCATCCATTATGTCTTCATAAGACACGGCCCATCTACGCTTCCATTGCGACTGAAATGATTTCATGCTCGCTTCATGTTTGGTCTAACCAAACCTAGTTTCTCTCGGTCTGAGAATCCCATTCTCAAGCTCGTTTTAAATCTTTTGGATTACGCTCGTTGTGCGTGTGACCAAATAGGTTCTCGGTTTATGTTTGTCGTCTATAATTAACCATTAATTATAGAACGATTATGAGTGGCACCTAGTAGTACATCATGATCCCCAATTAACCGAAAAGATCAACGGTTGATCCAAAACTATTTCTGAAACCTTTCAGCAGCTCGAATGATTCGTGCCCCATTCCCTTCACTCATTTTATACCCACTTGGTTCAGGACATGGTCTATAGTGTCAATCCCCACTAGGCTGACTACGTCACACCTAGCCCAAGTATCATTTCCTCGTCCTACGGATTCTAGTTACTCCACATGTATCGAAGAGTACCTTACTCTAAACATGTAATGCTTTGGCCAAAGACTTTAGTAACAATCCGATGAGAGGCCATGGGTATACATCTCCTCGTAAGGAGTGGTGAATCCTTTATAGGCTATTCAAACACCTTCGATCATTTTGACTTATACCCAATCATCCCGGGTCCACATCTCCTTAGAGATGTTTGCTTAAGATGTCAAAGCATAAGTCTCCATGATCAAGATGACTTGAATACCGCAAGTCAAAGGAACATCGCACTTAAGCTACTGTAAGAACTTCATTGACATATCTATATATGCAGAGAACCATATGAAGTCTTACGGCTGGTCACTCCAATGAACTAGTTACCATAACTAGCATCCACGATTAACTCCGGACATCACAATGTCTCCAGCCAGTGAGAATCAGCTGCTTGGATACACCAAGGAATATACCTCGTGCTAGTCTCGACAGAATTGATGGTGTCCAAATCCATCAATTCATCGACTAGGGATAATTTTGATACATCACAATTACACATGTAGAGATACTCACTAGTTGTGATGCAATCACAAATTCTCTCATGCTGTGAATCGTATCGTGGACATTCAGTAAATGAGTTTAAGATCCAATCAAATACATAAAACATGTATACTCAAATAGTGAATCTTCATTTATCATATAAATGGTTCATACATAAGGCGATTGCCTTAGGACATCTCTCATATATTACTAACAGTATGATGCCCTCATACTTGCTAGACCACCCTTAGCCTAGACCTAAGCCTTCTAGACACCTCTGTCAGTCTCACACCTATCGAATCCCTCCAAGTCATCCATGACTTGTTCATCCATACGCTAGCCTTCAAGTGCTTCCATCAGCTATTGTCATGCTAAGCTGGTATATACCGCCAAGGCATATTTGGGCTTACGCTGCCAATGTTGGAGAATCGAAACGGCCAGCTAGAGGGGGGTGAATAGCCCTTGATCGTTGGATGTCGAAATTCTCTCGTTCTCATTGCGTTGCTTGTCTACAATTGTTGTTAGCGCAGCGGAATAGAAATAATAATGAAACTAACAACAATACACAATCACACAACACAAGATATACGTGGTTCGGAACCAAATGGTTCCTACTCCACAGGCGAGCTCACCGAGCTCTAGTTATGCGCATGGCACTAACTAAACTCCTTCTCGACTACACGTCGGAGGTGGAGAAACCTCCCACAAGAAATTACAACAGTAATATACAAATACAAACAAGAATACAAATACAATACAAAAGAAACACTTTTCACCGATTGCTTTTGATCACTTGTTTGTTGCTTGCTTTGATTGGCTCTTGAAGGACTAGAATGCAGCAGCAATTCTCCTCCAATAGCTCCACAAAAACCTCCATCTCGAGCTCCTTTTATAACCTGCATCGAGCTATTTTCGCCTAGCGATCATTGCCAAAAGGCCCGATCACGCCCTGTAATCGTTGTCTCACAGCGGCGGATCCACGTCGGACAAGTTCCAAGCGGATCACCTACCCGGTCGACTAATGATGCCCATCGATCATTGGTGACCTAATAATCGTCATCGATCGGCTCACGGGCGTTCTGTGCTCGCGACACTCCCATCGATCATCATTGCCATCCCTCGGCGATCTTGTCAACAAAAACCCTAGCCTTACACGGTGAACCCTAGTCGACTTGGATCGATCGAACCGGCACCTATGCGGTCGGTGATGTCGAACAAAACCTCGAACACCAAGTTGTTTGAGCATCCGGCCGTCGGGTAAACCCTCAAACATCAAGTTTGAGCCTCGACCTCGATCTTAGCCACTTGGCCAAGTCCACCTTATCCCTCATGGAGTTCCCCCACGAGCTCTCTTCCCTCGGCCTATGTCCTCGGATCGCCAAGCGTGCGGCCGCCAACGCCATCCTTCGCATCTCATACCCTAGAAGTATGCTTCCCTTTGGGCTCACTCCATTCACTCCCCGTCCGGCGGTCCCTCGGATGCACCAAGCGCACGGCTTCGTAATGTCATCCTTCACCGACTCAAGGACCCCGAGCCTAGTGAACTTACCAAGTCATCAAGACTTCCCACATGCACCAAACGCACGGCTTCGCAATGCATTTCCCATGCCAAGCACCAAGCGCACGACTTCGCAATGCTTTGGACTTTCCCATGCCAACACCATGTTGGACTTTCCCATGACAATCCCATGTCATAAGTTTTGTCTATCATCAAAATACTATCATCTATCTGGGCCGATTGCACCAACAATCTCCCCCTTTTTGATGATTGACAAAACTACCATCTCAAGTCTACCAATTCTCCCATATTGGCAATTCTCATATCCCAATGAGAATTCCAACGAACCCTAAATTGTAACTTGGTAACATCTCCCCCTTTTTGACATTACATCAAAAAGGTCCTCCCCAAGGGTATGAATGTCTCATATCCCAATAAGATCTTACAATCTCTCCCTTGGAGGAACACATGCCTACCATCTTTCTAGTGATCCCATATCACTTAAAGAGAGGCAACCCAATTTTCCTCCCATGAGGAAATACACATCCATCTTCCCATGATGGATACCTCCCCCTAGAGGCTTGCTCCCCCTTGACCATTGCACCAACAATGTTCTTGGAGAGTCCCTAAGCCAATAGGAACATTTAACCAATCAAAATTAAGGCAAAGTTCAACAATGAACTCTCTTTCACCTTAAAATTGATACTCTCCCTAAACACCTCTCCTAATCCATGTCCAATGGATTTCCACCCTTTCTAATGCTCTCCCAAGCATATCCTAGGGTTAGGAGTGGTTAGGGGACCTTAACCTAGCTGAATATGGGCCTAACCAAAAAGGTTTACCCAAAATCACTTAGGCAATGATCAAATCGAAATCACTTGCCACCCTCAACAATCATTCACATGGCAATGATCGATATTGTAGTTTTTCAGTTTCAGAAATGGATTTTCGAAATCCATAAGTAAATATACGTAATTTTAAAAATCTTGAAAATGCATACGTATAATACTTATCC
Source organism: Wurfbainia villosa (assembly GCA_025175895.1). Classification (NCBI taxonomy): domain Eukaryota; kingdom Viridiplantae; phylum Streptophyta; class Magnoliopsida; order Zingiberales; family Zingiberaceae; genus Wurfbainia; species Wurfbainia villosa. The sequence continues at coordinate 6,736,019 of CM045992.1, forward strand.
TAAACACTATGGGTGAAAAATATTAGAAAATTATTTTACCCACTAAATTAGGAGATTGATACAAAGTTCAAAAGTTTAGAAAAGCTTCAATAAAGAGCCCTCTTTGTATCATCCCATTCAATGGTGATAGCTATCAAAAGATAGACTTCACCAATGTTTTTCAAAATGTTTTCAAAATGTTTTTAAAACCTTTATTTTCTTTTTCCTAAACATCTCACAAATATCTAGATGTGTAAAACACATACAAGTCAAGTTTTTAGTGAGATGTGTGTTTTGTTTTCTTTATGTTCTCATGCATATTTCTAGGCCACATAATTTGATTCCCTTCAAATTGTGCCATAGATCTTAACTCCATTTTAATTTATGCATGATATGATTATGGCATAGATATGATATAAATAAAAGCATATGTCAAAATCATGATGTCATGGCATGTGAATGAAGCCTAAGCATACATGATATCTAAAAATAATCATGACATTTTTAGAGATAAAAATGAAAATGATGTCATGACATGGCAAGGCAAATAAAGCATGGCAAGTAAAATATACTAAGGTATAAAATACCTAAGTGTTGAATCCAAATTGTCATTTCTAGGGTTAAGTCCATTTTGCCTTAAAGTCATTATTTCCCTAGTGTGTCATAAACCCAAAATGACACACCAATGACCTCTATGACCTAATTGTGCCAATTTAATCATTTTTCAACTTCTCAAAGCATATTGGCACATCCTAATGTATCAACTCACAATGGCTAGGTTAACTACCCATCCACTTAGGGTTGACACACCCTAACCCATTTAGCGTGAATCGATCACGCTTCTAGGAACCCAATACCTATTGGAGCTCCTTGGGTTAACAAGGTATTCCCTAGGGATAACTTCCCTAGATACCTTCCTAATAACCCTTTTTGGCTTTGAAGCCATAGTCTATTAGGTCTTACTTGGGTCAACTCTAGAGGTGACTCCTCCATTGACCTTCTTAGTGGCTACATTTGATTTCTTTGAGGTTTTAGCCACTAAACACATACCATGGCTAGACTTAGGGATGACTTCCCTATTATCCTTGGTTTGTCTAGACCTAGATGATGTTCCATAATTAAATGAAACATTATGGTAGGACATAGGTTTGTGACCCAAACCCTTCTTGCCCTTAGATGTTTCTTGTTTCCTATGTCTTGACTTTTGTGCATTAGACCCCTTAACCGAGTTTGATATTATTGCTAGGGTCTTCTCCAATTTTTCTAGCCTTGACCTCAAGGCTTGGTTCTCCACCTCTAATTTCCTCAATTTTGAATTTTCATTAGGTTTAGGGGAAATGTTCTTCTTCTTAGGCATGTGTCTACCCTTCTTAGGGTTAATGCCTAGATGGTTTTCAACTCTCCTAATGGACTCTTTAGGTAAAATAGGTCTAGAATTATGAGTCCTAGGTTTATCCTTAGTTATATGAACATGCTTGGCACCTAAGCAATAAACCTTATTATTTCTCTTAGCATGATTTTCATTTATAATTGCAAGAGAACTAAAATAATTCTTAGCATGCTTTTTGACTCTAGAAATTAAAGGTGCATTAAATAAATTTACCTTAGGGTTAGCTTTAGGAGCTCCCCCTACATAAGTCACACCTTCTTGCCCTTTCTTCCTCCCCCTAGGGCATTGGCTTCGGTAGTGTCCCTTTTGATTGCACTTAAAACACACAACGTGCTCTTTGCTCTTGATTTTGGGAACTTCGGCATCTTTTGATTTTTGGGTTTTTGGTGCCGATACCTTCTCCTTAGCTAATTTTGGGCACTTACTTTTGTAATGCCCTTTCTCCCTACACTCATAGCATATTATGTGATTTTTATTTAAAATAATAACACTTGAGTTACCTAAGGAGGTGGTGGAGACCTCTTCTTGATCTTCACTTCTCCCGGATGTGGATGCTTGTTGTTCTTGCTCCGGGATGGAAGATTGCCTTTCCTCCCCCTCAATGCTAGAGGTGGAGGTCTCCACCAAGTCATCCACATCTTCAAAAGTGGATGGTTCTTCCTCGGCATTCTCCTCTACTTGTGCCGGTTGGGAATTTTCTTGGAATTTCATTATCTTATTCCATAATTCCCTTGCATCCCTATAATCACCCAATCTAGACCAAATAGTGTTAGGTAACAAATCACTAATCAATTTGATTACCTCAAGATTTGTCTTGAAATCCTTGATTTGGTCTTGGGTCCACCTTGACTTCTCAATTTGCCTATTGCTTTTATCCCTAGGAAATTCGAAACCGTTTTCTAAGATTAGCATAAAATCAAAATCGGTTTCTAGGTATACCTCCATTTTTCTTCTCCACCATAGGAGATCTCCTTCGAATTTTGGTGGATGGATGAAGCCGGCCATTTGTAGTGCTCTCACGGCGGTTAGTCCTTGAAGAGTGACCTCGGCTCTGATACCACTTGTTGGAGGATCGAAACGGCCAGCTAGAAGGGGGTGAATAACCCTCGATCGTTGGATGTCGGAATTCGCTCGTTCTCATTGCGTTGCTTGTCTACGATTGTTGTTAGCGCAGCGGAATAACAATAATAATGAAACTAACAATAATACACAATCACACAACACAAGATATACGTGGTTCGGAACCAAATGGTTCCTACTCCACGGGCGAGCTCACCGAGCTCTAGTTATGCGCACGGCACTAACTAAACTCCTTTTCGACTACACGTCGAAGGTGGAGAAACCTCTCACAAGCAATTACAATAGTAATATACAAATACAAATAAGAATAAAAATACAATACAAAAGAAACACTTTTCACCGATTGCTTTTGATCACTTGTTCGTTGCTTGCTTTGATTGGCTCTTGAAGAACTGGAATGCAGCAACAATTCCCCTCCAATAGCTCCACAAAAACCATTGCAAAAACCTCCATCTCGAGCTCCTTTTATAACGACGCTAAAGGCCCCCCCGATCGCCTCGTAGTCGTTGTCTCACAATGGCCAAATCCACGTCAGACAAGTTCCAACGGATCACCTACCAGTCGACTGATGATGCCCATCAGTCGGCTGGTGACCTAGTAGTCGACTGTCCAGTCGGCTACGGAGCGTTCTGTGCTTGCGATACTCCCATCAGTCGACTGCCATCCCTCGACAGTCGACTGCTGTCGACATCAGTCGACTGCCAAGCACAAAACCCTAGCCTTTCACCAGTCGAACCCTAGTCGACTTGGATCAGTCGAACCGGCACCTATGACAGTTGACTGATGTTGGGCAAAACCTCAAACACCAAGTTGTTTGAGCATCCGACCGTCGGGTAAACCCTCAAACATCAAGTTTGAGCCTCCGACACTCAGTCTTAGCCACTTGGCCAAGTCCACCTTATCCCTCATGGAGTTCCCCACCGAAGCTCTCTTCCCTCGGCCTACGTCCCTCGGATGCGCCAAGCATACGGCTTTGCAACGCCATCCTTCGCGTCTCATACCCTAGAAGTATGCTTCCCTTTGGGCTCACTCCATTCACTCCCCGTCCGGCGGTCCCTCGGATGCACTAAGCGCACGGCTTCGTAATGTCATCCTTCACCGACTCAAGGACCCCGAGCCTAGTGAACTTACCAAGTCATCAAGACTTCCCACATGCACCAAGCGCACGGCTTCGCAATGCATTTCCCATGCCAAGCACCAAGCGCACAGCTTCGCAATGCTTTGGACTTTCCCATGCCAACACCATGTTGGACTTTCCCATGACAATCTCATGTCATAAGTTTTGTCTATCATAAAAATACTATCATCTACCTGGGTCGATTGCACCAACATCCAAGACTATCACTTGGACTTTATGTCGTCAAACCATTGGACTTATGCTGTCAAGACTACCGCTTGGACTTTACGCCGCCAATATCAACCCTTGGACTTCTCAAATGCCAAGAACCCATGACTTGGACTTTCCTTGCCGACCCATGTTGGACTTTCCAATTGCTAAGACTCAAGCTTGAACTTTCCCTTGCCAAGACCCATGCTTGGACTTTCCATGCCAAGTACCCATGACTTGGACTTTACCTTGCCAAGATCCATACTTGGACATTCCATGACAATCACATTGTCATACATTTTGTTGAACATCAAAACATCGCTTGAGTCAAACTCAAGTCTGGTCAATCATGACCTGGGCCGATTGCACTAACATTTTGATGTTTGAATAATCATTTATAGTCAGACAATATTTGTGATCTAACATAAATGTTAAGTAACATGTATAAAGAAAGTCCAAGTGTGAAGACTTGGCAAGGAAAGTTCAAGGGCGAAGTCTTGGCAAGTAAATTCCAATAATGGAGACTTGACAGCGTAAGTCTAAGTGTGTAGTCATGGCGGCATAAGTCCAAGGAAGAGATTTTGGCAGCATAAAGTCCAAGTGTGTAGTCTTTGCAACGTAAGTCCAAATGAACCTTGGCAAAGGAAGACCCTAAAGTATGACAAAGTCAAAGGAAGCTTTTGAAGGCAAGCGCAAGGATGAAAGAGTCGTGGACTCGGAGGGATCCTGAAGACGTGAGGCTAAAGGAAGATTTTGAAGGTTTAGTTTAGGCTTAGAGATTGATTTTTAAGTATGAAATAGTCATACTTAAGGTGTACTAGTTGACGGATGTTTGAATCAGTCGACTAGTCTCAGGTGCTTAGCAATCAGGAGCTCAAGTTGGCTCGGGCAGTCGAATGGAGTTATGACCCAGTCGACTGGTCGAGTAGTCAACTGCAGCTCAACTATTTTTTTTTTTTATGAAAGGTAAATATATATCATCAAGGCTAGCACGATCATACAAAATCCTGGAATGCACTCTCATGTCATGTCTGATGATGTGTCAGATCTGAGATGCATGCAGGGAGGTGTACATGTGCTCTCATGGGTATCTCAACTCTCATGTATACTACATCTCTCATGGGTACATAGGCTCATACATGCATACATATTCCGCACTTTCACTTGCACAGTGCGAGTGTATCTCTCGTGTTTCCTTCTCTCAGCCATACTATCTCTTTGCGTCCGTCACTTCATGTGTTCCTTCTCGCATTATCTATCCATGTCCGTCTTCGTCGTGAAGTTTGTGCGACGATCATCCAATATTTTTCACTTTTGGTAAGTGACCAACCATCAACGGATTTGCCTTGTCTTTACCGTAGCTGTTTGCTACGGACTAGATAGGCCATTCAGGTGGGCCTATTCACCTCTACTAGGCTTATTGGCCAAGCCTCGGCCATAAACGGATTTAGAGTGTCTTTACCATAGCCGTTTGCTACGAACTAGATAGGCTATTATAGGCTGGCCTTTTTTTTTTTTTTTTTTTTTTGAACTTGATATGAAGCTGTGAGTTACCCTGCCTTGAAGCTAGGAGAGCCTTGTTGTCCTGCAATCTGCCCTAAAGTTAAAACCGCTTTGTCTTGTCTTGATAAAATTGCCCTGGCATCTTGGATCCTTGGAGATGAGAGGCATCTCTGGAGCTGGGACTGATCTGGTCTAGAGATCTCTGGCCTTTGATGAATCAGGCTTGTTTGAAATACACCCTTATGCTAGCTTGCACCACCGTGAGTATTTGCTATCTGTCCTGGCTAACCTGCATTTGGGAAGATTGATCTGGTCCAACCACCCTGAATCTGAGAGTGCCCTGCTCTTTGTGCGAGACCGCCCTGATGACCCTGGATTTGAGAGAAAGGGTAGTTCAAAACCGCCCTGGCCAAAACCGCCCTAGCTTTAAGAACCAAACTGCTTTGGCTTTCTGCTCCTTGCGCAAAACCGCTCTGGGGGATCAGATCTCCCTGATCACCCTGGAATGGGGGAGTCGCATTCCAAAATCGCCCTGGGAGGTTACTCTCTGCGCAAAACCGCCCTGGGGCAATACCGCTCTGATTGCTCTGGATTTGGGAAGCAAGCCCTGCAGCAACCCTCAGCGCTTACAGAGTTGAAGCGGACCATCTGGAGTTGAACAAACCGCCTTGGGGCCATACCACTCTGATTTCTCTAGATTCGGGAAAAGGCACATTCGAAAATTGCCCTGGATGTGGGAGCAAACCGCCCTGGCAACACCCTCAAAAACTGCCCTGGGAGGTTACTCTTTACGCAAAAATGCCCTGGGCCAATACCGCTCTGATTGCTCTGGAGTTGGGCAAACCACCCTGGAGTTGAGCAAACCGCCCTGGCACCCGCTCAAACCTGCCCTAGGAGATTACTCTTTGCACAAAACCGCCTTGGGGAAATACCGCCCTGGGAGGTAACTCTTTGCGCAAAACCGCCCTGGGGTAATACCGCTCTGATTGCTCTGGAATCAGGAAAAAGCAAAACCGCCTGGGGCAATACCGCCCTAGGAGGTAACTCTTTGCGCAAAAACCACCCTGGGGCAATACCGCTCTGATTGCTCTGGAATCGAGAAAAAGCAAAACCTTTTTTTTTTTTTTTTTTTTTTTTTACAAACCGCCCTGGAGTTGAGCAAACTGCCCTGGAGATAGGAGAGAAGGAAGAGGAATTGCCCTGGGGTTGGGGTTAATAGAAGAATTGCCCTGGGATTGGAGTAAAGGAGAGGAGTTGCCCTGGGATTGAGTACAGAGAGGAGTTGCCTTGGGACTGGAGTAGTGTAGGGAAATCTCGTATGCCAAATGGCATATGCGCAACGGAAAATAGGATCCCTTCCAAGTGATCCATGCGAAAGCAAACTCGTATAAAATAAATTTCTCTAAACCAAAGCCTATCTTATAGGAGAGTTCTACCTTTGTTGCGTGCCCTTTGCAATCCCGCTTTTCCTTTCGGTTTGTTGGATCTTTAGCACGTTCAAGTGTCCGTGCCTCTATATGTATCCACACGAGCAAGCTCTTGTCTCACAAAAGAAAAACTAGAGGAGCTCTCCTTTACTTCTTGCTAGAGAAGTCCCTAAAGGAGAGGAAGAGAGGGAAAAGGAGAAAGGAAGAAGAAGACTCCTCTTCTTGCTAGCCTACACTCACAAACTCACACAACTAAAGCTTCCACCAAGCTCTCTCACAACCACAACACCAAAAAAACTCTCTATGGCCGGCCACTCCATGGAGCCTTTTATAGGGTTGGAAAAACCCTTCCACCTCCTTCACATTCAATGCAATCCATTGCATTGAGACACACTCAAAAAGGATTTGGCTTCCTTGTTTGGCCGGCCACTTAAGGAGACAAAACCATTTTGTTTCCTTCCACCTTAACTAGCTTAGGTGGATGCTTAGGTGGCATGCTTATGTGGCATTCTTGTGTGGCATTCATGCATGTTGAATTAATCTTTATTAATTCAATTAAGCTTATGTTATCATATTGAATTAATCTTATTAATTCAATTAAGCTTATGTTATCATATTGAATTAATCTTATCAAATCAATAAGGTAACATATTGAATTAATCTCATTAAATCAATTAGCTAAAATTCTCATTAAGCTTAAAGTCCAAAAACCATTTTGTACTTAAGCTTATTCCCAAATTATTCTAGTCAAACTAGAATACTCTAATTCCTCTAATTATCATGCTCTTTGTGTGTGACCCTATAGGCTCTCATAACGTTGGCAGTGGACCTAAACTCTTTTAGATACACAAGCAATGAGCGGCATCTAGCAATACATCATTGCTACCCAAGTTACGAGATAAGTCAAGATCCGACTAACCTTTCCGTGACTACTATAATATGGCCGTGTCCTTCTATCCTTGATATCAGTTGATCAATGAGGCATAGACCGTGTCATCCTCGATCAATCTATGTGTTTCTTGATCCTGAGTAAACTAACTCAAACAAATGAGCTCAATATCTCATATTGACTCATTCGAGCATAACCATGCGTCGTTTTTAGTAGTTCTACTCAATCAAGGGCCCACCGATATCACTCGTCATATGGAAGGGATAGATCCCATCTACATCACTCACATCCCTCCGCATAATTTGTTATATACCCGATGTCGCCTTTATGGTCCACCTATTCGGGTGGCGTTTGTGATACCAAAGTACATAACTCCTTATGTAGGAACCAGTAGTGACTTCAGGTCTAAGGACTATTCATACCAATAGTCACATGAGAAAGTTTATGACACTCATATAACGATCCATGAAACTTTCTCATGGCGGGTCAGTTCGGTATATATTCTCAATATATACCCATGTGTCGACTTGATATCATATATCCATGACTTGTGAGATCAAGTCATCAATTGACCTACATGCTAGTCTTTATGTATTAATATTGCCCTTGCATATTAATACTTGACTAGGAACATTTAGGAAAGTGTTCTCTCTGACCTCTCATAATCAATTACGCCAATTGATGTCTTTGTAGATAAGAACCTACTTTTCTAGGGCATTATTATATTTAAATTAGGTAGCACAAGCAAGATGTAAATATAATAACCAATCCTTTGCCTTTATAGAATATGATACAAAATGTTCCCTATTCAACCATCACATGATTGGTTCTAGGGCTTTAACTAACAATCTCCCACTAGCACTAGTACCAATCACTATGATATCTAATACCTAGTGACCTAGTGTGACCATCATGCTTCCTCTGTACCAAAGCCTTGAGTGATGGATCTGCGATGTTAGCTTACATGCGTACTCTGCATATCCTCACATCTCCTCTATCGATGATCTCTCGAATGAGATGGAGCGCCCGCGATATGTGTTTGGTCGCGTGATGTGATCGAGGTTCCTTAGCACTTTGTCAATAGCCCCATTGTTGTCACAATAGAGTCTATTGGATCTGCAATGCTAGGAACTACCCCAAGTTCAGCGATGAACTTGCGGGCCAAAACGACCTCCTTTCTTTGCATCGGATCTTTGCAATATACTAAACCTGTTGTAGAATCGACAAGCTGTGTCTGCTTGAACTCTTCGACTCACGGCTCCACCATTCGAGCAAAACCATTACCCGATTGCGATCTATAGTCATCCTTATGCATTTGGAAGCTTGCATCAACTTTGTAACCCTTCTGATTAGCTCCTCGTGCCTCGAATATCGGAAATATTCTTTCGTTCTTCGTAAGTACTTAAGAATATTTTTATTGCTATCGATGACTTTCACTGGATCGAGTATCTACTCGTCATGCTCAAAGCATACGAGGCGTCGAGCAGTACAAAGCATGGCGTACATGATAGACCCTATAGCGATGCATAAGGGATCTTATCCATGCGATCTCTCTCCTCCTTAGAAGAGGACATTGAGTCTTGAAGACTCACACCATGTGATAAAGCGAAACCCTTTCTTAGAATTTTGCATAGCAAAGCGATCTAGCACTTTATCGATGTATGTACTCGACTTAGGCCAAGTAATCTTTTAGATCTATCTCTATAGATCTTGATGCCTAGAATATAAGCGGCTTCACCTAAGTCCTTCATCGAGAAACAATTCCCTAACCACATCTTCACAGTGGAGTGAGGAATATCATTTCCGATGAGAAGTATGTCATCTACATACAAGACAAGAAATACAACTGTGCTCCCACTATTTCTCTTGTAGACACAAGGCTCATCTTCATTTTTGATGAAACCAAACTCTTTGATTGCATCATCGAATCGAAGATTCCAGCTTCGAGAGGCTTGCTTTAGTCCATAAATGGACCTTTGTAGTTTGCATACCTTTCCAGGATGCTTTGGATCTCAAAACCCTCGGGTTGTGTCATGTACACATCCTCGGTAGCTTTCCATTGAGCGGTTTTGACATCCATCTGCCGGATCTCATAATCATGGTAGGTCGATAGCAAGTATGATCCGAATGGATTTAAGCATCATATGGTGAAAAGGTTTCATCATAGTCAATACCATGAATTTGTTTGAATCCTTTAGCCACCAATCTACCTTTATAGGTATGCTTATTACCATCCATGTCAGTCTTTACTTTAAAGACCCACTTACACCCAATGGGTTTTACCCCTTGGACAAAGTCCATACTTGGTTAGTGTACATGGATTCCATTTCGGATCTCATGACCTCTAGCCATTTCTCGGAATCTGGGCTCATCATAGCTTCTTGATAGGATGTAGGCTCGTTAAGATCGACAAGCAATACTTCACCGTTGTCAGTCAAGAGAAAAGAATATCTCGGGTTGGCAGCGGATCCTATTAGATCTCAGAGGTTGGTCTACTTGAGCAGTGTTTGCTCCACAACTCTTTGGGCAACAAATTCCTCATCCACAACACTTTGTGGTGCACTGTTCATTTTCCATCGAAGCCTTAGTGTTATCATCATCTTGAACTTCTTCAAGATGAATTTTACTCCCACTAGTATTTCTAGAAATAAATTCTCTTTCTAGAAAGGCGACATTTACGGCAACAAACACCTTGCCAAGTGTGGGATTGTAAAGTAATATCCCTTAGTTTCCTTGGGATATCCTACAAAATAACACTTATCGATTTGGGTCCTAGTTTATCGAGACTTGGCGTCTAACATAAGCTTCACAACCCCAAATCTTTATAAAAGACATTTTGGGACTCTTCGGTCCATATCGTATATGGTGTCTTTTCTCTGACTTTTGATGGAGCAGCGATTAAGTGTGGCGGTGTCTCTAGAGCTAAACCCCAAAGGAAGTAGGTAGATCGATCTGGCTCATCATTGATCGTACCATATCTAATAGAGTCGATTTCTCCTCTCGGATACACCATTCCATTGTGGTGTTCAGGAGTGAGTTGGGATATTATCCCACACTCGGCCCAGTGATCACGAAACTCTTGACTAAGGTATTCACCACCTCGATCTGATCGAAGTAGCTTAATCGCTTACCAAGTTGGTTTTGTACTTCATTCTTGAATTCTTTGAACTTTTCAAAGGATTCGACTTATGTCTCATCAAATATAAGTAGCCAAATCTACTCATATCATCAGTGAAAGTAATAAAGTACTTATAGCCTCCTCTGGCTTCGACATTGAAAGGGCCACATACATCAGTATGTATGAGTCCTAACAAATCCGTCGCTCTCTCGCCATGTCCACTAAATGGAGTTTTAGTCATCTTTCCTAAATGACACGACTCGCATACCTCATATGATTCAAAATCAAATGAGTCCAATAATCCATCTTTATGGAGTTGGGATATGCGTTTTCATTTATGTGACCTAGGCGGATGCGGAAGATATGTTTGGTTCAAATCATTCGATTTGAACCGTTTGGTATTTACGTTATAAATTGGGTTATCTAAATCTAGAACATAGAGACCATTCATAAGTGGTGCATTACAATAGAACATTTCATTTAAATAAATGGAACAACATTTGTACTTTATTATAAAAGAAAAGTTTTTCTTGTCTAAACAAGATACAGAAATTATGTTCTTTGTTAATGCGGGTACATAGAAGCACTCCTCTAGTTCTAAGATAAGCCCAGTGGGCAAAGACAAAGAATATGTTCCTACAGCTACAGCAGCAACTTTTGCGCCATTGCCTACTCGTAGGTCCACTTCACCCTTTGCCATTATTCTACTATTTCTCAGTCCCTGCACATTAGTACAAATGTGAGATGCACATCCGGTATCTAATACCCATGTAGAAGAAATAGATAGATTAACTTCTATAACGTGTATACCTGAGGCAGAAGTCCCACTTCTCTTGTTCTTTACTTCCTCAAGGTAGACTTTGCAGTTCCGCTTCCAGTGTCCAGTCTCACTGCAATGGAAGCAGTCCCCTTCCTTAGGTACTTTACCTTTACCCTTTGAAGTGGATGAATTGGCCTTGCCTTTGGCTTGGGTCTTACCCTTGCCTTTGCGCTTACCTTTGTCCTTCTTGACCATTAGTACATTACTAACTTTCTTCTTGAGATTTGGTTGTGATTCTTAACATCTTGAGAATCTCAATTTCATTCATGTTATAATTCATGGCGAATTGATTGTATGCTTTAACAGCGATTGCGAGATAACATCGGGTGCCAATTCGTGGCTCCGTGGAAAACCTAGTCTTTCAAGGTTCTCAACGTACCCAATCATTTTGAGTACGTGAGTTCCTACAGGTGTTCCTTCTTGCATCTTGCATGCAAAAAGAGCCTTAGACACTTCAAAACGCTCGTGCCTAGCTTGTCCTTGATATAATTGTTTCAAATGCTCAACCATATCATAGGCATCCTTGTTCTCATGTTGCTTCTGAAGCTCAGAGTTCATGGTGGCAAGCATAAGGCATGACACATCTAATGCGTCATCTCGATGCTTCTTATAAGCATCCTTTTCAGCACGAGTGGTCGTAGGGGCGGGTATTTCAGGGGTAGACTGCTCTAGGACATATAGTTTGCGTTCTTGCTTGAGGATAATCCTCAAGTTCCTATACTAGTCAAGAAAGTTTGCTCCATTGAGCTTGTCCTTCTCAAGGACAGATCGCAAGTTGAGGGGGTGTGTCGTGTTAGATGACATGGTGATCTACAACATTAAAATGCAAAGTTAAGTATCATACCTAAATCATTTAATTAGGCCTTTAATTAAATGAGGCTCCCACTAAATTCTCATAGCTACTATTTAACTATAAATTTATATGGGATAAAGATCCACATCATAATTCGTCTTGAGTTAGCTTTGGCTAATCGCCCAAGACGTAGTATAATTAGGTAGGCAATCTTTTGCCAATTACATCTGATGTAACTCTTTAATAGCTTTGGTTAAGTTTTAGATTAGTTTAGTGTTTATTCCTAAACCAGCTTCGGCATGTGGCGAGGCACAGGGGCCTTCTTGGATATCGAAGCAACGACCACTTCTAAGACAAAGCTGATGTTCGGAAATCACACAAAACTAATGTTAACACTTATGTTCAAAGCTAATATATGCCTCTACTTTCTTAACCAATTAAGAAAACACTTAATTAAGTCTTAACCAAGACTGATAGCGGGACATCACGATTGTCCACTCGCACCCCTCCAAGATAAAATGCATTGCTTTGCTTTGGCAAACCCAATAACAAATGATCGAGGAAGTAGTGAGTACCAACTTTGGTAGGCATATCATTTAGACTTATTAAGAAATAAACATGTATCATATACATGTTAGCATACATCACATATAAGCTAAACTAATCATGCATCACATACAAGCTAAACTAACATGCATCATATACATATTAAACTAACGTGTCATGGTTATGGCCCTTATTCTACAATCTTCTCAAGCCAATGAAAAGATTGATTGGTCAACCTAGGGATAGCATCTTCTCCTAAGTGCTTCCTTTTGGTTGTCTTGTGTGTTGACTTCCTCCTTGTAACCTCATCTTCCAATGGACCCTCCATCCTTGTTTTGTACATTACAAATGGAGAAATACTCGAGTTACATTCGAGTCTAAAACTAATTTTACAACAAGAATATTAGGAGAAAGGCACGACACGCAGGCCGTATTAAGAATTACAACACACAATCACAAACTTTTTGGGACTAGGCCATAACCATGCACCATGTCATTTTAACTTTTAAAAGACATTGGATATTTTATTATGTTTGAAAATTTGCTAATGCAATTATCAACTCATAATAAAATTTATCCTACTTCTATATCACATATAAAATAGAAAACCTATTTTTATCGATCTTTAAGTGGCTCTGATACCCTTTGTAGGGAAATCTCGTATGCCAAATGGCATATCTTGTGGAAAATAGGATCCCTTCCAAGTGATCCATGCGAAAGCAAACTCGTATAAAATAAATTTCTCTAAACCAAAGCCTATCTTATAGGAGAGTTCTACCTTTGTTGCGTGCCCTTTGCAATCCCGCTTTTCCTTTCGGTTTGTTGGATCTTTAGCACGTTCAAGTGTCCGTGCCTCTATATGTATCCACACGAGCAAGCTCTTGTCTCACAAAAGAAAAACTAGAGGAGCTCTCCTTTACTTCTTGCTAGAGAAGTCCCTAAAGGAGAGGAAGAGAGGGAAAAGGAGAAAGGAAGAAGAAGACTCCTCTTCTTGCTAGCCTACACTCACAAACCCACACAACCACAGCTTCCACCAAGCTCTCTCACAACCACAACACCAAAAACTCTCTATGGCCGGCCACTCCATGGAGCCTTTTATAGGGTTGGAAAAACCCTTCCACCTCCTTCACATTCAATGCAATCCATTGCATTGAGACACACTCAAAAAGGATTTGGCTTCCTTGTTTGGCCGGCCACTTAAGGAGACAAAACCATTTTGTTTCCTTCCACCTTAACTAGCTTAGGTGGATGCTTAGGTGGCATGCTTATGTGGCATTCTTGTGTGGCATTCATGCATGTTGAATTAATCTTTATTAATTCAATTAAGCTTATGTTATCATATTGAATTAATCTTATTAATTCAATTAAGCTTATGTTATCATATTGAATTAATCTTATCAAATCAATAAGGTAACATATTGAATTAATCTCATTAAATCAATTAGCTAAAATTCTCATTAAGCTTAAAGTCCAAAAACCATTTTGTACTTAAGCTTATTCCCAAATTATTCTAGTCAAACTAGAATACTCTAATTCCTCTAATTATCATGCTCTTTGTGTGTGACCCTATAGGCTCTCATAACGTTGGCAGTGGACCTAAACTCTTTTAGATACACAAGCAATGAGCGGCATCTAGCAATACATCATTGCTACCCAAGTTACGAGATAAGTCAAGATCCGACTAACCTTTCCGTGACTACTATAATATATGACCGTGTCCTTCTATCCTTGATATCAGATTGATCAATGAGGCATAGACCGTGTCATCCTCGATCAATCTATGTGTTTCTTGATCCCTGAGTAAACTAACTCAAACAAATGAGCTCAATATCTCATATTGACTCATTCGAGCATGGCCATGCGTTTTAGTAGTTCTACTCAATCAAGGGCCCACCGATATCACTCCGTCATATGGAAGGGATAGATCCCATCTACATCACTCACATCCCTCCGCATAATTTGTTACATACCCGATGTCGCCTTTATGATCCACCTATTACGGGTGGCGTTTGTGATACCAAAGTACATAACTCCTTATGTAGGGAACCGTAGTGACTTGAGGTCTAAGGACTATTCATACCAATAGTCACATGAGAAAGTTTATGACACTCATATAAGCGATCCATGAAACTTTCTCATGGCGGGTGATTCGTTATATATTCTCGATATATACCCATGTGTCAACTTGATATCATATATCCATGACTTGTGAGATCAAGTCATCAATTGACCTACATGCTAGTCTTTATGTATTAATATTGCCCTTGCATATTAATACTCGACTAGGAACATTTAGGAAAGTGTTCTCTACAGCCTCTCATAATCAATTCTGCCAATTGATGTGCTGTAGATAAGAACCTACTTTTCTAGGACATTATTATATTTAAATTAGCTGGCACAAGCAAGATGTAAATATAATAACCAATCCTTTGCCTTTATAGAATATGATACAAAATGTTCCCTATTCAACCATCACATGATTGGTTCTAGGGCTTTAACTAACAAGTAGAGGAAAGGAATTGTCCTGGGATTGAGTAAGGAGAGGAATTGTCCTGGGATTGGAATAAAAAAGAGGAACTACCCTGGGATTAAGTAGAAGCTTTATGGAGTGGGGTGTTTTGGAGTTAGAAAGTAACCCAGATATAAGGAGAGGCAATGTGGATGAAGTGCCCTGGACAGGAACTGCAAGATTTCTGTCCGGAAGTCATGTTCCGATTAGGGGTATACGAGTGTAAAGAGGGGAAATGTATTGTTGAGAATGCCTAAGGAGATAAAAACCCTGAGCAAGGGTGAGAGGTTATGAAGTCCAAGTGATCTGATTATTAAGGTAAGAATCCCCTGGGGTTAGGAGGAGGAGGGGAGTGGAGGTAGGTGAGTTATTACCCTGGATTCATGTGATCTCTACTGGCAGTGATATGTTGTTGTCCTCCATCGTTCTATAAACATGGATCTGCACCTTGCGAAAGATTAGGTCTCCATCAAACTTCGCATCTTCAAATCTGCTTGAATTTCTCTGCCTCCAGACTATGTGGATCAGGGCTGACATTGCTAGGTGTCGGGCTCGATTCATAGGCGTATCTTTCTTGTACCACGATCTGAAAATTCTGAACATACATCGGTAAGTTACCATTTCTTCTGTCATCCTTATCCATCCTCTAATCCTGCTCCATAGTAGCCGTATTTGTTTACATTTGAAGAAAATGTGTTCCATGGTTTCCTCCTCTTGTTTACAGAAAATGCATTCTTTGTCCTCCATATATTCTTTCCCTGCTCTGACCGGTAATTTGCCATTGCCCAGCATCCACAGTGTGAATCTGTGACTAGGTTGTATATCCTTCTGCCAAACTGTTATTGTCCAAGATTTTTTGGCTCCACTTTGCCTGAAGTAGTCATATGCCTTCCTAACTCCACCTTTGCCCTGCCCAAACCATGCTGTCAGACACTGGCTTGCTGCCACTGTAGTATTTGTGGTGCCTAGGATGGTGTTTTTTATCCATATTAATTACTTCATGAGCGGTGAGTACATATGTTTACTTTGCCATCCCCATATGTCTCCTTCCTGTATGTACGCATGATGGACCCACCGTATCCACAGAGTGTCTTGCTTCTCTTGTATCTGCCATAGGACCTTGGCTAATAGTGCCATATTCCATGCCTTCAGGTCTCTCAGTCCTAATCCTCCTTCATCCTTGGGTTTGCACATTGTCTTCCAAGCTACCGGAGGATTCTTCGTATTCCACATAAGTGATCGGCAGATACCATATATCCTTTCTATTACTCCTATCGGGATTGGCAGGATTGACATCCAATAGAATTCTATTCCTTGTAAAACTGAGGCTATTAGTTAGCTTTTCCCTGCATATGACAATGTGGCTTTTGGCCATGAGTTGACTTTCTTCATGAGGTTGTCCAGTAGTGTACAATAATCAGTAACTTTCAGCTTCCGGGAAGCAATTGGTATCCCTAAGTATCTAAATGGCATCTCCCCTACTTTGAACCCAGTGATATGAATCAATCTTTCGCGGGTGCTTGAATCCACTCCTTCCATATAGATGCTTGATTTAGCCATATTAGCACTCAGGCCTGCCATGCTGGCAAATTGTGTTAGACAGTCTTTCAAAATAGCCACCGATGGTATATCCCCACGGCTAAGGAGCAGGAGATCATCAGCATACATTAGATGAGATATCTTGAGTTCCTTACACTTGGGGTGAAACTGAAAATCAGATCTACTGGTGTACTTGGCTAGCATTCGTGAAAAGTATTCCATGCATAACCCAAACAAATATGGGGAGAGGGGGTCTCCCTGTCTAAGTCCCCTACTTCCTTTGAAGAAACCGTGCATGTAGCCATTAATTGCGACCGAGAATGTCGAACTAGTGATGCTTTCTCTAATCCATGCTGTGAATTTGTCTGGAAACTGCAACGATGAGAGGATATCTTGAAGGAAACCCCAGTGTACTGAGTCAAAATCTCTTTGTAGATCAACTTTAAGTATACACCGTGGAGAAATTCTTTTCCTGGTGTAATTACGCATAAGCTCTTGGGCTAGATGTATATTATCTGCAATGCCTCGGCCCTGCACAAATGCAGTTTGTTCTTTGTGCAGCAAATGATCCATAACTTCTGATAGTCTGCCTGCTAGGAGCTTAGCAATAATCTTGTACACCACTGTGCAGCAGGATATTGGTCTATACTCATGGACTTTGTGTGCATGTGGAGATTTCGGGATCAAGGTGATTACTGTATGGTTCCAGGACTTCAGGAGTTTGCCATTGATAAAGAATTCCAGGATTGCTGCTACAACATCATGCTTGACTAGATCCCATGAGTGTTTGAAAAATTTTGAGTTGTATCCATCTGGTCCTGGGGCTTTGAGGTCTCCAATGTCAAATAAGGCTATCCAGATTTCTTCTTCAGTTGGTAATCTGGTTATTTGGCTCTGCTGCATTTCGGTGAGTTTCGTTCCAAACTGCATGCATTCTTCTTTGAAATCAGTTCTTGTCTCTTCTACTCCTAGTTGATTCTGGAAGTATGTCAGGAATTCCTTTGTTATTTCCTCTGATGAGCTTGTATGTTCCCCATTAGTCTTCTCTATGGCTACTATTTCTCTTTTCTTATTGTTTCTCTTTACCAGTGCATGAAAGAAAGATGTGTTCTTGTCTGTTCCCCGGAAATATTCATGTTTTGCTCTCTGTAGGTAGAATAGGTATTCTACCCTCTCAAGTAATTCCACTTTCCTCCTTATGGCATTATAATTCTCATCCATATGTCCTCATGTGAGTCCTTACTGTTGAACTGTCTCCAGTTGTTGTCATGCCAGCTTGACCCTCTCTTGAATGTGTTGGTAGTGGAGACGGTTGAACTATCTAAAATGTGGTTTGAGGAGCGTGAGTTTCTGTTTTAGCTTATACTGCATTGTGCCATTCATAGTGTTGGGGATAATTGTTTGCCACTTTTCTTGCAGTATTTGCCCATAGTCAGGATGAGTCGTCCACATATTATAAAATCTGAACGGTTTGGCTTTTTGCTTTGGGCTTCCAAGGACAGAAACAACACATGCTGCATGATTCGAGATTGTTCCTGGCATTCGAAAATCGGCATAACTGCTCTGAATCTGTTCCATCCATATTCTATTACCCATTGCACGATCTAATTTGCTCACTATATGCCCATTTGTCCATGTGAATTGACACCCTATGGAGTGTAAATCTTCAATACCAGCCTCCATTGTAAAGTCCTGGAAATTAGCTGTGGCGTATGATGTGACGGCCATGCCTCCTTGCTTATTTGCCGGGGAAAGAGGTGAGTTGAAGTCTCCTAATATTAGCCATGGTATCTATGTTGTATCAGCAATCTGTGAGAGTGCTAACCACATGGCTTTCCTACTTGTGATTGAGAGTTGACCGTATATGAATGTGACTGCATAAATGCACCCTGTGGTTTTGCATTTTATCCTGGTGTGTATCAATTGCTCTTCCCACCTCTCAACAGTAAGTTCAATGAGCTGTGATTCCCATATGAGTAGCATTCTGCTTCTTAGAGAGTTACCTAGTCTCTGCTCGATCTCCCATTTTTGAAACCTTCCATTCTTCAACTTCAGGTAATATTGCTGTGTTAGCTTTGCCTCTAGTACACATAGAATACCCATCTTTTGTTGCAGAAGGAGGTCTGCCACCGCCTTCTGTTTGAGGCCTTTATTGAGGCCTCTTATATTCCATGATCCAATCTTCATGGTTTTGTAGCCAGCTTCCGCCGTCTAGCATTGATGGTCTTCCCTTGTTTTTCATGTTTCTGCTCCACGTTCGATCCTTTTCCTTTCTCTGCTTTTCTTTTCTCTGCTTGTTCTTGGGTATCCTCAAGATATTTCTCCTGTATTTCTTTATCTCTAGCTGTTTTTGTTGATGTTTCTTTCTTGTCCCATCGAGCAGCTGGTAACCCTAGGATGATCATCGAGAGGTTACTTACAGGCCTGTCTTGCAATTCTGCTTGCCCACTATTCATCTTTCCACCGTCATACTGCTCATGTAATTTGCTGTTGGGTGTTGTCTTATGTTCACCCGCTTCTTCACTTGGACTGTCTGATGTTCTTGTGTTGTTTCTTCTCGATGCTTTTGCTTTTATGTCTTTACCACTGGACTCTGAAAGCTCTTTTTCTTCATTATCCATATCCCCTACTCTTGACCTCATCTTTTGTGGTGTTTCTGACGATATCTTTAGTGCTCTGTTCTTATGCTGTGCAGGCAACTGTTCTGTTCTTATGTTGTGCAGGTGTCTGCTACTATTGTCCATTTCTTTCTGTTTGTCATTCTGTTCATCATTATTTCCCCCTTGCTTTCTGGTACTCCGTCTGAGACTAACCTATTTATTGTTCACCTCTTCCAAACCTGTTATTTCAGTGTCACCGGTGTTGTCATTTAGCGTGCCAGTTTGTGTGCCACTCTTCATTGTTCCATCTGCCATAATGCTTGCATTGCTCCTGTTGTATATTTCTTGTTGACCCAGTTTCCCTGTATTTGCTGTTGGCTGGTCCCTTAGTATGTTGTCCCCATCTCCTATTATATGGTCTACCTGGTCATGCACATCAAGTTCCATTCTGATATTCCTTATATTTTCTGTGTTAGTCCTAGCCGATGCCACAGGTTCCTGCATAGTTTCCCCATCACTGTTTGATTTTTGCTGCCTAGGGGTCCTCTCTTTCACTTGTGGTTTACTACTGTCATGCGTGCCAGTTTTTGTGCCAACCTGAACTGCATTTTGTAGTTTGCATACTACGTCAATTTGGTTGCCTTCTTTCTTTTGTCCTATTTGCTCCTCTAATTCTATATCAAATTTTCCTTTATCTGATGCTATTGCTCCCAAACACACTTCTCGATCTGATTTCTCCTTGGCGATTATCATCTGCCTTTTTCCCTGATTTCCTGTATTTCTTTTCCCATCTTGTGTTCTATCCTCTGGATAGTATTCATATGTGCCAAATCTCGTACCAATCTCCACCATGTTGTTTGCATCACTCTTGGCTCTTGTCTGATATTTGTCCTGGTCCTGAATCAATTTCTCCCCTGATATTGGTCTGACTGGTACATGTATTGATGCGTGCCCATTCTGCTCTAGCTGGCTTTGCTCCTTTCCCTTATTTCTTTGTTGCCCTTGTTTTTGTTTCCCTTGGCCTCCTTGGCTGCATGAACTCCCTATTACGTCTATTCTTGCCCGTCTTAGTTGCATTTCTTCATGATGTTGTTTCTTCCTCTTTCCATTATATTGCCACTCTCCTTTATTGGTACTGCTGTGTTCCCGTTCCTGCCCCTCTTCTGGTGTGCTTATTTTTGTATTTTCCCCTGCTTCAGCTTCCCCCCTATCGTCATTCCCCTTGCTGCAGCATCCATGTATACTATTATTTGGTGATCCATTGCCTCCATAGGCATTATTGGTTGTTGCTCCCTCACAATCATTGGACAGTTTCTTTGGTAGTGGCCCATTTGTTTGCAAAAGTTACAGATTTTCAAGCTAGATTCAAATTTGACCTCTAGATCAGTGTCTGTGCCATCCGGTAGGGTGACGGCTATTACTGTGGGCAATTCCTTTGAGATATCCACTTCTACTAAGACTCTGGCATAATTAACCCGCTCCCTTACCTTGGTGTACCTGTCTGTGTATAGCGGTGTGCCAACTTGTGAGGCAACTTTGCTTAGCCCTGAGGTGGACCAGCAATCCAAAGGCAATCCGCGAATTTGCATCCACACTGGGATTTGAGCTTGAGCTTCCACCCCGAAAGAGAAGCACATCGGTAATGTTTTGAGGTACAGGGGACTTCCATATGCAATGTATGGTCCTCCTTCTAATACTGCATCCCGTGACTCCTTACTTGTAAATTTAAACACCATCCATAGAGAGTTATGCGTAAGGAGCTTATGAGGTGCCTGCCATCTTGCTGTGATCCCTTTCAGCGCCCTCCATCCCGGAAATTTCCCTAAGAACCTGCCAATCAGACAAAATCCAATTGATTCTTCTATTGCTTCTAAGTCCTCAGCGCCTAATTTCGCCCGCCCTTCTTGTTTCTGGAATTGTTTCAGGGCAGTGTCTGAAGTATACACTCTATTCTCCCTGAAAAGATCAGCCCATCTATTTGTCTTACGTATTTGTGGTAGTTTCATCTGCGCCGGCGGTGATGGTGCATGATGTCCTTCTTCTTTCCCCTCAGCCATGTCTCTATTGGTTGCCTCCTCTTGTTGAGAGTTCCCAGTTTCTTTTCCAGGCCCATTTCCTTCCAGTGTTTGATTATCCAGCCTCTGCAGTGTCTCTGTTGAGCTTCCAGCAGTGTCCCAGTGCAAGATCTTCCATCCTCGTCGAGGTATTTTCCCCCCTCCTCGCATATCCAGTGCCCTAAGTTATACAGGCTATCGGGCTATCGGGTTGGCTTGGTGTAAGTTAACCAGGTTTGGATCTTTAGCTTAAGTTAAACGGGTTATTGGTTTCGGAGATTTTGAGATTTTGGGGTCCCCACCGAAGCTTCTGTTGAGTTTGACTTCAGCATTTGAAATCCAACATTCTCTTTGTTTCCTCGTTCGCTGGGCTAGCCCGTACAGTAGGAACACCTGCTCCTCACCTACCACCTGTCCTTTCTTTCTTCTTCCTCCCGCTGCCGGAGAAGGAACCCTAGCTTGTTTCTTGATTGTCAGCGTGTCTCATGCTGATCTCCTCCCCTGTTTCTTCTTTATCGTGATTAGCTATGTTTCTCCCTTTCCTCTGCAGCAGCGTTTAGCCTCCATCCTTCTTTCTTTCTAGCTCACCTGATGCTTGTTCTCACAACCGCCCACTCCTTAATCGTATTGCCTGTTCCCCTGCAAAAGATACTGTTCGTTACGTGCGCGTACCTTCCATTTATCACAATGCTTGCACTCTGCGATGTTCACTCCTACTGGTCCAAATTTCCACCTCCCGTGTCTTCCAGATTTTCCTTTTTGATCCTAGCAGTTGCATTGACCTTCCAAGCTCTGGGAGTGTTTCCCAGATCCTCCGATGCGCTCTCCTCCACCAGTCTTTCAAGCTATCTACCTCCGATCTTTGGAGAAAACTAGAGAGAAGTCAGAGCTTCTCTCTCTAGCATTCGTTTATTATTATTTTTGAAAGGGGGGTGGGGGTGATTGAGAGCTCTTTTAACTGCAGCTCAACTATTGAACTGTGCTATGGTGGTCAACTATCGATTTAGACCAGTCGACTGGCCACTGACAGTCGACTACTATGGTTGAGAAGTTGACTGACCGTAAGTAGATAGGGCACAGAATGTTTCTGAGTCAATTGTCGGCTCGGGCAATCAACTGTTGTTATGAGCAGTCAGCTGATCGGATGTCCATTGAGTGGTGACGATCTGAATCAGGCCTCATTAGAAGTCATTGGATTCGGTCAACAATGACACCAGTCGACTGCTGGTATGCACCAGTCGACTGACATAGTCCTCAATGGGCTGAAACACCCAAAGTCTATAAGAGGGGGTTTGGGGAGCATGGAATGGTCTAGTGCTCTCATTTTGAATTTTCATTCAAAGCTCTCCAAGCCTTCTCCTAAGCTTTCTAAGTCCTTAATCTCTTCTTCCTAAACTTACTTTCTCCATCATTGTAAAAAGAAGAGATTATCTTGTAAAGGAGACTTCTCCACCTTGGTGTGCTCATCAAAAGGAGATCTTAGTGAAGGCTTGCAAGGAGTGATCCACCTTAAAGGTCACCGTGGAGTAGGAGTGGATCTCCGAACCACATTAAACAACTTGTGTTAACATTGCTTCTTGTTGATTTCAATTTAGTTTGTGTTTGTTTTATTGCTTCCGCTAACCATTCGTATAGAAATCGAAAGAGTCTATTCACCCTCCTCTATCCATCCAAAAGGTCCCAACATTCACCACTCCTATTATAAGGAGATGTATACCCTAAGTCTCTTGTTAGAATTATTACTTAGAAGTCTTTGGCCACAACACACATGTAGAGAGTAACTTGAATCTACAGGACAAGGAACAATACTTGGGCTAGGTGTGATGTAGTCAACCTAGTGGGGATGAGCACATAGACTGGTTTGAACTAAGTGGGTATAGGATGAGTGAAAGGAACAAGGCACAAAATAACTATAGCTGTTAAAGGATTCAAAAATATTCTAAAGTTGAGTTAGACTTTCCAGTCAAATGGGGGTCATGATATATTGCTAGGTATCACTTATGATCTATTCATAGCTAATGGGTAAATTATGAATGACCAATATAGCCGGGAACCTATTGAGTCACACGCAATATGGGTTATCTAGAAACGTAAAAAAAAGTTTGAGAATGAGATTCTCAATGAGAGAGGATATATCTAGTTGGACCAAGCCAAGAGGGTGTGAAATGGAGGCTATGGAACCTCCAATGGTCGTGTTGGGACTTAGCACGACCATATCGTACTTAAACGAAGTTAAACGGATAATACAGAGCCTTACACGGTCATGCCTAACTAGTCATGGGTTGTGTCTAGCTCTGGCCAAAAACAGCCAAAGCTGAGGTCGTGCCCAGAGGGACAGCCATGTGTCCAAGCACGATCATGCCCAGGACACATGGTCGTGTCGCGGGCTGTCAATTTTAGTATGTTCTCATATGGAAATTATCTAGGTTTTTTTAGGATAATTATAGTAAGATATGTTCCGTTTAAGTCTCCTAAGATGACCTAATTAAGAAAACTATAAATAGATCTCTTGATAATCTTAGGTAAAGGGATTCTCTTTACAATTCGATGTGGTGGTCATCATCCTTCTCTCGCGCTTCTTCTCCATGCTGGGCTAGCACCTATTAGAGAAGAAGACTTGTTGGCCTTCAGAAGGTTGTCTCAAGAGATCCCGACATGGATACTGATAGAGGTAAGGCCCGTTGGTCTTGCTCATGGTTTCAACGGATTCAATAGAATCTCGAAGATAATATCATCTTCTCTTCATCTCTATTTCTATATGATTATGTTAAAAGAAAGTGTTCCTTACTAAAGGGATCTATGGGATGTGATTTTTTAATTGTTTTTGTATTTCTGTTGTGCCTGCATCCCTAGGATCCCACTAAAAGAGATCAGAAGCATTGGGAATGCCCTTTATAAATCCCAACAATAGGTTTCTTCTCGCATATCTTTCATGGAGAATGTTTTGGACAACCAAACTTTCACTGACTATAGAATTGGGGCATCGTTTCCTATGATCAGTATGTCATCGACATACAATTCTAGGAACACAACTGCACTCCACACTTAAAAGCTTACACTTTCAGGACATCTCTAAACTAGTGAAGCGGGTAGTGTCTTAATTGGAGGATGCACAATGTAGTATTCTAGCTGGAGAAGAGGCCCTGGATAACTATGCACACTTACAATTGAAGACAAATAAATTGGCGAAGGTGGAAAGATCATTCTATTAACAACGTGCTAAATGCGAGTACCTCTAGCAAAATGGTTAGTGCAATAAATTTTTTATGATCTAGTCATGCTGAACAACAAGAGAAACATGTTGATCGCAATCACCAAAGTATGGGGAGAGCATACCACTAACCTTCAAGAGGTTGCAGAGGAGTTTGTCACTTATTTTGAGCGGCTGTTGGGGATGGAAGTTGACTGCACAGTTCTGGATAGTAGTGCCTTGCCTGATGGTCTATTCCTCATGGAGAGGTGATAACAACATTTTAGTACATTATTTTGGTCCTTAATTTTGATATTTTTAATCCTCTCGTGTGGTTAATTGTCGATTCTTAGCATGTTTTATGAGTTGGGATCTATTTTCGACCTTATTGTAAATTCTCTTAAATTTTGGACTTATATGCAAATTTTATCTCTTATTTGTAGGAGATCGAGATGAGTCAATGGACTAAACTTGAGTTAGATCAAATATGGCTTCATCTAGGGTCATAAGAGAATTTCAAGTTGGATTAATATGAGCCCTTCATCAAGATCAGAAGCAATTTAATCAAAAGGTTTAGATATGTTCAATCCTGACTGTCCGATGAGATCTGATCGATTTTGAGTCATCCATCTAGATATAGAGAGATCCGAACCATATACTCAAATCTATTCATCTCAACCTTTCAACGAGACAAAGCTGATCGTGATCGTCTACTCAGATTGATCAGATCCGTCCATAGAAGATCAGAGCAATTTTAGCCATCGGATCAAATCTAGGATTTAGGTTGTAATTAAGCTTATCTGATTTATTTTTGGAGTCGGCCTTCTTCTTCCCCCGATTCCTCGATCTCCGTAACTTCCCAATCCACGCAGCTTCTCCTTCCATCGCTTTCTCCATCCTCACCGCCGGCCGTCCATCTCCTCCACCAAGGCCGGCGATGGTGGTCTTCTTCCCTCTCTTCTCCTTCATCCACCGCCGCAGCCACCATTTTCAGCTCCGGTCAGCAATGGCAGCCTCTACCTCACCTTCGACTGCAGCTCCATCACAGCATCGACATCTTCTTCATCCATCCTCTCCATCGCCGGTTGAACCTATTTCATCGCCGGCTGAAGAAAAGGGGAAAGAGTTGTGTCATCATCTTTTCCAGCCGACACCCGCAGCCACCATTTTCAGCTCCGGACAACCCTGTTCCACCTCTAACAACCACTATTGTAGCATCTCCGGCAGCCCAATTCCAGCTTTTCGATAGCAAGTTCATCCAATCTTTGATATGTCTTGATTTTTTCTTCGTTTAGTTTGGTTGGATGATTGCAATCAAAATGATCTTCCATTTTAAAATTGTACGTACTTAGTGTACTTAGTTTAATTTGTTTCATATCTACATAGTGTTCGGTGAAATTTTTATTTGAGTAATTAGAATGTAGTTAGTTATGTTAGATTTAATTTTATACTTTGTTTTACATTCATATTATTCTACATTTGAATTGTTATTTAAATTTTTATACTATTTTTATGTTTTTGAATGCTCTTGTTTGAATGCTTAGTTTAAGTTTCCTTTAATTTCATCGCAATCGTAGTTTAGTTAGATTAGAGTTTTGATTACTCGCATTATCTTTCGTTCAGCATGATTAATTTTATTTCGATCCAAACCCTCATTTTCAATAGAAAATCCAAAATAATAATTAGTAATCCTAAGACTATTATTCTCTCGATTACACTCGTTGGGAAATAATCCAGATCGTTCACTATGTTATATTAGCGTAGAGAAGGTTTGATAATTAATTTGTAACGGTACCACGACAAAGACCCGTTAAGGGGCAACAACAACAATTGGTGGCCTTGATCACCGACGAAGAGATATGGAAAGC
Organism: Wurfbainia villosa; assembly: GCA_025175895.1. Lineage (NCBI taxonomy): Eukaryota > Viridiplantae > Streptophyta > Magnoliopsida > Zingiberales > Zingiberaceae > Wurfbainia > Wurfbainia villosa. The sequence goes on from CM045992.1 coordinate 6,762,651, forward strand.
CCTCTTTAGTATTGGCAATAATTGAGCACGTGGGTTGAACAAGTATGGTGCAAACTTCTTCAAAAAGGCATGGACTACGGTTTACTCTGATGTGTATGCAGCGATTCATGAATTCTTTACATCATGCTGGTTATTACGACAATAGAATTACACCTTTGTCATGGTTCCAAAGTCATATCATACTCCTCTTGTTTCTTATTACTATCCTATCTCTTACTGCACAATCATCTACAAGGTCATCTCTAATGTTTTGGCATCTCGATTGTAGTTGGTCATGGGTAGCCTGTTGGACCAAGCACAAGCTACTTATGTTGAGGATCATTTCATAGTCGAGAGCGCAAGAACTATTGAGGAAATATGCAAGGAAACATACTTTGCCAAGGTGTGTGCTCAAAGTTGACTTACAAAAGGCATTTGATATTGTGGATTGGTCATTCTTACTAACTGCCCTGTGGAGGTTTGGTTTTCCAGAACAATATGTCGCATGAATAGCGGAATGCATCACTACTGTCACCTACTCAGTTGGCATTAATGGGACTATGTATAGATTCTTCAAAGGGAAAAGGGACTCGCGATCTACTCTCCCCTTTCCTCTTTGGATTATGCTTGGAAGTCTTCTCTCGAAAGATTAAGATTATAACCATGAGTCCAATCTTTCGCTACCATCCCATGTGCGTCGAGACCGACATCATCCAGTTGGCATATGTGGATGATCTCCTCTTATTTGTATGTGCGGATGAAATGACAATCAACTTGATAATAGGTTGTCTCAAGGACATTGTGAAGATGGCAGGACTACACTCCAATCTTAGTAAATCACACTTAATTGCCACTGGATTCGCTGAACATACAATGGATAGCTTGCTACGACTTACAAGATTTCAACGAGGATCATTCCCATTTCATTACTTTGGCATTCGATCATGGCGGAGAAATTATGAGCTAGTAACTATGGGCCCTTGATGGAAACCATCATGAAGAGACTCTCCTCTTGGCTAAAACACACCCTATCATTTTGGCCCTCCATTTTGTCAGCAAACTTGAATTGGTGAGACCGGTACTCCAGGATATTGAATAATTTTGGCCCTCCATTTTACCAGTTCCTTATGTTTGCTGAAGGAGGAAGGAGGATACAATCTCCGAAATCTCCACACGTGGAATTCTCTGATCATTATGGAACATTCAGTGAAAAAAGACTCTCTATGGGTGTGATGTATCCATCATCGTTACCTCTAGCAGGTAGACATGTGGGAATGACAAGTCAAGGTGTCGGACTCCCCCTTAATCGAGAGATTGATCGACATCCAACAAGTTGTCCAAAACCAAGCTGGATCTACCTAGGTCCGTTCTATACTGTTGGCCTCCTAGTTCGAGCTGCGGCATGGTGCTAAGGCGACGTAAGTCTCCTTTAAGCTGAGAGACAACAAGAAGGTGTGGACATCGACGGTGTGGTAGGCTTGCATCATGCCCAAACACCAATTCACTCTATGGATTTCCAAATGACGACCAGGTTGCACATCAAAGACAAGCTATCATATGATAAATGTAAAACTTGTCTGCTATGCCAACAAGAGGATCAGACATTGGAGCACCCCTTTTTCAATTGTAACGACACCTACAATGGGGGGGGGGGGGTATAACACCCCTTGATGTTAAACATCATTGTGGATGTGGAGGGGGTGTTATAACACCCCTCCTCTTGAATTTCTCTTGAACACATTCAAAGGCTTGAACACGTTCAAGGGGACGTGAGGTGGGCCACCCCTGCTGGCCCACCCCACATATATATTTTTTGAACTATATTTATTAAAAATAAAAAATAAAATAAAAATAATTAATTATTTTTTAAAAGTAAAATTATTATTAAAAAATAATGATTTTAATATTTTAAAATATATTTATTTAATATGATATAATTTTAAAATAATTGAGTGGACTGTGGGATCCAATGTTAATATTAAAAGAGATGTGAATGAAAGAGTTGTGTTGTTATAACGAATATGTGGCAGTGGATCTCATGATTTAATTTTTAGTGAGGTGGAGGATGTTATAATGGGGTGGGTTGTGGATGCTCTAACGTCACCAAAGCATTATGACATGAGGTCCATACCTGGCTCCACGTAAGTATGCAACTCTCCACGGTGACAACGGTTACGACGTATGATGTTAAAGTAAGTCCAAATCCATGTATTTAGTTTCTTGAATGATTCTCATGTAAATAATCTTTGATGGACTCTTAATACAATTTATCTTATCTAAAAAAAATTAAATACTTTGATCATTATATATATAAATGACGTTCTTTGACACAAATTTAAGGTTTGGAAGGTTTCTATTATAAAATATTTGATGGATATTAATCAATTATACATATGATTTCAACAATAAATATTATATTATTATTATCTATTTTTTTTAATAGTGATCACAGAGTGAATTGTATTCAATTCATTATAATTAGTTAAAGATAATAGTAAAGTCAAGCGGATTAAAAAAATATTCTATGAAAAATATATATATTCTTAAATAAATATTAAAATTGATAATATTAGATATGCATGTTGGGTTTCTTGTGGGATTAAACGGAGAACGCAGTGGAAAAGAAACCATCAGATATATTCATGCGAATTCATATTATTCATTTGTTTAGAGTAGGATCTCTAGATGTGTAAATCATTTGCTGATCTAACGAATTAAGTAAACCTTTGCACTCCTATGACATCAACACGAGTATAATCATCACCCATCTCACGAGCACAATTAGAGTCATCTATTCCCATATTGCTAGGTATTAATTATGTAAGGAGAGATAAAAAAAATCTTAACTTTTTGAGTTGACACAAATCGTGTTAATTAACTTACTCAACCTTTAAGTTATAATTAATATGATATTTTTCTTCTTTTTTTCCCATACATATCCATATAATTAAAACGTGGATATAAACTGTGGACTTTATTTGGTTTGAGCTTGTTTGAAAAACTTAAACAAAATAAACTCAAACATATATTGGATTAACCCATTAATCCAATAAATTTAAGATCCAATTAGATTAACTCAATAATTCAACAAGTTTATGATCCAATTAAATTAACTCATTAATCTAATAAATTTAAGATCTGAAACTAATTAATTTCAGACTTAACATTTATACCCACTTTATTTTAATCATATTAAAATAAAATAAAATTCAAAATTGATGCACTCTCTATGTGTGAGCTAATGGGTTCTCAAAATATTGACATGGACTTTAAAATTTCATTTTAAAGAGACAAACAATTAATGGCATCTAGTGTTAGTGCAATCAACTCAAGTATGGTTTAAAGGTTTTGATGTGTATGACAAAGGTTTAAGTCAGGATATTTATGTGATTTGATATGTATGTTGAAGTCGTGCAGGACTTAGTAATTCACACATGGTTGGCTTGACGAAAGCATTGGTAAGTTCACCATCTCATGGCTCAGGTCTTTGAGTCGTTGAAGGACGACATTGTGAAGTCGTACGCATGGTGCATCCGAGGGACCACTGGATGAGCAACATTGGAGTGAAGCCAAAGGAGTAGACTTCGGGGCGAGACGCAAAGGAGGACATTGCGAAGGCATGCGCTTAGTGCATCCGAGGGAAGTGGCCGAACGAAGAGAACTTCGACGAGGGACTTCAAGGGATATGAGACAATGAGCGAAGTGTAATGTAGCTCATAGGAGAACTTGGCCGAATGGCTAAGTCAAGAGTCGGATACTCAACTGAGTGGGTTGAGGTTTTACCAGACCGTCGAATGATCAAACAAGCCATTTATTTGAGGTTTACCCGACATCAGTCAACTGCCAAGTTTGGCAGTCGAACTGGTCCAAGTCGAATGGAGTTTGACTGGTGTTCGACGGATTTGGCCGATCAGTAGTCGACTGCCAGAAGTGGCAGTCGACTGTCAAAAATCATCACGGCACAGAAAGATTCGTAGCCGATTGTTCAGTCGACTACGGGGTCATCAGTCAGACTGATGGGATTGATAGTCGACTGCTCAAGCGGTCGTTGGACCATGACGACCGCGATTCAGATGGCGTCAGAAGTCATTGGAAAGGGCTACAGTCAACTGCTGTCTTGCGGCAGTCAACTGATGAAACCCCAACGGGAAGAAATCAGCCCTCTCTATAAAAAGAGAGGGTGTGAGCTTTGGGGAGGTTAATCTTCATGCTCCCTAAGTGCTCCACACGATTTCTACTCCTTCTCTTTGCATTTCTTTCAATCTTATTGTAAGACTGAGTGTTTTGTGTAAGAAGGGTTACCTCCACCTTTCTTGGGCAAAAGGAGAGATCTAGTGAATTTGCTTAGGCGTGATTCACCTGGAACAAATCGGGTCGTGGATTAGCGACAAGGGTCGTGAACTACATTATACACTTGTGTTCGAGTTTGCATTCTCTTCTTTCTCTTGTGTTTTGTTTAGCTATATTTCTGCTATGCTAACCTTAATTAGACAATCAAGAAGCGATCGATTTCCATCGTCTAAGCGAATTAGGCTATTTACCCCCTCTAGCCGACCACCGATCCTCCAACAAGTGGTATCAGAGCCAAGGCCGCTCTTCAAGGTTTGACCGCCATGAGAGCATCGCTAGAAGGTGAAGAAGAAGATGCTCTGATTCCAACAAGTGGTATCAGAGCGAGGAGCTTGTCGCGGACTCATTGCCAACACAAGCACGACAATGGCCGACTCCAGCATTCATCCACCCAAGTTCGAAGGAGATTTTTCTTAGTGGAAGAAGAGAATGGAGGTATTTTTCGAGACTGATTTTGAGATTATGCTTATCATGGAAAACGATTTTATGATGCCTAGGGACGAAGAAGGGAGAATGTTAGAAAAGTCAAGATGGACCAAGAAGCAAAGAGAGGAGCACTTGACGAATTCAAAAGAAAAACATCACCTATTCAATGTGCTTCCTCAACAAGAGATAAATCGAATAGGAGAATGTGCAAACACCAAGGAGATGTGGGAAAAGCTAGTGGAGCTTCATGAAGGCACATCCGAAGCCAAGCTAGCAAGAAGGGATCTCCTCCGCTCTCAATTAAGCAATATCAAATTAGATAAGGGGAAAAAGGTATTATCTCTACATTCTCAATTTAAAGAAATAATTAACGGTTTAACAAGTGTATGTGAGATGCTATCAAATCGAGACATGATAATGAAGGATATTAATGCATTCCCCTGGTCATCAAATTGGAGCTCCATGGTGGACTCATTTTACATTTCAAAGAATCTAGAGGTAAGTACTCTAGATGAATTTTTCTCTACTATGGAACTTCACGAAACTAGACTTGAAGGTATAGTAGAAGAACCAAGGTGTCAATCAAGGGGAGTGACACTAGTAGCAAATAAAGGAAAAAAGAAGATGTCCTCACCCTCCTCATTCGACAATGAATCTTCCTCTTCAATGGATAGCAATGAGGAGACCTACATGGTAAGAAAGGTGAGACGTGTTTTAAAGAGTTTTAGATTTGACAAGTCTCATGATAGGAGAAGGCCAAGAAAGAAGGTGATTTGTTATAATTGCCAAGGAAAGGGACATATGAGAGATGAGTGTCCCTTATTGAACAAAAGCAAAGAAGAAGAGAAGAAAAAGGATAGCAAAAAGAAGGGCAAAAAGAAAGAAGAAAAGAAACCCAACGAAAAGAAAAAGTCAAAATCCCACAACCTTAAAGCGGTGACGTGGGATGATCCATCATCATCATCGGAGGAAGAACAAACTTTCACAAGCCTTGCACTTATGACAATAGAAGACTTGGACTCCACCTCCTCCGAAAAAGAAGAAACAATCTCAAGTGAGAAGAGCTCAAGTGAAGGGGGAGCATCCTCATCGGAATCGGAGGAAGAAGACATGGTAAGTATGGTAAGAAATCTCCCTACCCAAGAAATTTTTTCCATGATTTCTAGCCTTACTAGAGATTTATTTAGGAGTAAGAAGAAAAATAAATGCATGCTTGATCAAATTCAAAAACTAGAAGAAAAATTGAAAAATGCATGTTCACATGTTAATGATATTTCTTCTAGTGTTAATGATGCATGCTTAGTAGAAGAGAATAAAGCCTTAAGGGAAAAGGTAGATTATTTAACTAAGGCTTTAGAAAAATTTAAAATTGGCTCAAATACCTTGAACATGATAATTGGGAGTCAAAGGGAAAGTTTCAACTAGAAAGACCTAGGTTATAAGGGAACCAAGAATGAGAAGGTCTATCATTGTCTAATTGCTAGGGGTCAAGCTAAAACTATAATGGTAGCTAGGAAATGGATCCCAAAGGAGTACTTAGTGAACCATATTGGAAAGAATCTATATTGGGTACCCAAGTTAATCCTCAAGGGTTAGGAAAATCTAGGTTAGTCAACCATAAGTGAATTTATTTTATATCATGTTAAATGGTTGACTTATAAGGATATGGGTAATAGTTTTTAACTTATTATGAGCATGGTGGATGATTTGGGTGATAATAGTTAAATCATGATTTATAGTTGATTTATGATCATAATATGCAATTATAGATAATTCTTGTTCTATGATCATGATGGGTGTTTTAGGATAATACTTAACCTTGGTAGAAATTGCATGAAAATTGATGGTTAAGTATAATACCTTAGATACATCTCACACTCACTATAGGCTAACTTAATTGAAAACATAACATGAGTGAGATGTTAGGTTGATACAAATGGTCCACTAATGCTTATCGCATTTAGATGGTCATTTGAAGTATCATAACATAGCAATAATAGACCAATCATGGGGAAAGCATATATTTAATTCATAGACATATTGCCCAAAGATCATGGTTGGATATTTCAAATGTTTTGAAAACATTTCTTGTTTCATAATCTGTGAGTTCGTGCTTTGAAAAATTTCTAAGGCAAAACTAGCTTTCAAGTTGATACAAAATTGAGACTTTTTGTAACTTTTGAGTTTTTGCCTAATGTTGGAAAATTGAATGAATTTTCATGAAAAACTATTTTTCATTGATAAAGGACTTTACAAGAAATGTGTTTTCAAATTTTCATGATTTTTCGAACTTTATATAATTTTTAATGCATTTCTGAATTTCGGTTCGAAAATCAGAAAAGCTGAAAATTAGGTGTCAGTCGACTGTCATGCTGATATCAATTGACTGATGTACTGTGAACGAGCACAGTAACCTATTTTATCAGGTTTTAAGTCATGTTTTGGTATTTTTTTTTCTTCCATTAGACTTTGATGCCAAGTTATATAACATATGTTTTGTGTTTTTGAAGGTGTCAAAGGGGGAGAAAATGTGGGGTTTAAGTTAATCATGCTAGGAAGAAGAATAGCATGTATTTAGGGGGAGTTGCATGTATTTAGGGGGAGTATTTGATACTCATTATGTTTACATGCTTTCCTTGCCTTATGTTTTTGTTTATTGATTTACCTAACTTAAACTTGGTTGTCACACATCAAAAAGGGGGAGATTGTTAGTGCAATCAACCCAAGTATGGTTTAAGGGTTTTGATGTGTGTGGCAAAGGTTTAAGTTAGGATGTTTATATGATTTGATATGTGTGTTGAAGTTGTGCAGGACTTAGTAATTCACACATGGTTGCCTTGACGAAAGCATTGATAAGTTCACCATCTCATGGCTCGGGTCTTTGAGTCGGTGAAGGACGGCATTGCGAAGCCGTGCGCTTGGTGCATCCGAGGCACCACCAGACGAGCAGCAATGGAGTGAAGCCAAGGGAGTAGATGTCACGCCCCGAGGGAGTCCCTACCAGACGAAAATCTGGCAGCATCTCCCCTGTACAGGTGACAATACCAAACTTACATACAAGGTCTACACGGCCACTATACATCGGTCAACACGATCAGAATCCAAACAATACACGCAAGTCATAAATAGGCCTCAGGCCAACAATCAAGGTACTTTGTAAACAGTCTACAATATCTAGACTTACCCCTTCTGCCATCTGGGCAGAAATACCCAACCAAATCCAATCGAAATAAAATCCGAATATATGTCCATAAGGACAAACCAAATATCCAAGAGTACATAAATCCAACTCCAGTCCTAAACATATCTTCTAATCAAAATATCCAAAACCATAAATCAAATAACCAATAAAACTATCCCGACGAGGGGGTTTGACAGCTGGACTCTCCTGACAACTTCATCCTGAAATAGATATAAAACAACGGGGTAAGTTCATAGAACTCAGCGGATATAGTCGATATGCAAAGTAAGATATAGCTAACAATAACAATCATGCCAGTACAACCTCATATATAGGGTATGCAAGAAAGAAATACAAAAGGACTATACTTGCCTGAATCTCCTACCCTGATATAGGAGCATGTGCCATACTAGAAGAAATAAATCGTCAGACCATATACAAATATATATCCTGTATGCATGACAATCATATGCAACATCCAAGGCAGCAATAAAAATGCAGCAAACACAATACAAATGTTATCCATGCAAAATGCATGCGGTGCAAATGACATGGTCACCCCTGACGCCAGTCAGCCGCCTCACACGCGATGGTGAAGCCGAGTGGGTAGGGCTATGACAACTGTGCACTCTGCCATCACTGCTCCTGAGTGACCGAGTGGACAGGATGTTGTCGGAGTACACCTATCCTCCTGCCCCAAATAGAGTGGGGGAGCAATGCTCTCTTCTCCCGGTGTCGTAGACCAGAGGAGAGATCCCTGCCCGCTACCACATTGTCTCATCGCTACCCATGAGCGGACCAGCGAAGCTTGACAGAGCAACTGCACACACCCTCCTGATGTACCACTAACCCATGAGTGGTAGTATGTGCAGACCATATAACTAGCTGCGGGCTCAACTATAAAGGAACCCCGTCCAGCCAACATGCAATCATGCAAGATGGTGCATGATACTAAGGCATGTAATACCAATTATAATACATATCCGAATAATATACACAACCAATAAGTACATATCAATGATCCGAGTAAAACATGGAAGATATAACTATAAACTGATCCAATGCATGTATCAAGTAGACACAATAACATACTAGGCATATAAACATGAAAATTATTGCAAGCTATACTAACTAGCATATCAACATGACTATATCTAAGAGATAAGTCAAAATACCCGCCTGCTATGAAGAATACCAACTGTCTTTATGCCCGCGAATATCTCGAATCAAAACCCTCTGACTATAGAGCGTCCTAGTTATCTCCCAATCCGAAGCTCTGTCTCTCACAATATTCACATTATGAACATCCTGGCTTTTAGCAAGCTGAATGATGCATTGTCCCACAATACTCGTAGCACCATTTTGCACAATTGTATCCTGGTCACAGTAGCAACATACTCCATAGGAACACCTTTATCTATTCTGTGCCAAACATCCTCTTCTTTCACAACATAAGTCTGCCATGTTTAAAAGGATGGAGGAGATGGTATGACCCAATCGAGGTTACTCACTCTAGATCCAATTGAGTACACTTCCCCTACCCCCTCATATCCACCAATTGTAGGTACTGGAGGCATAACAGGGTAAATGCCTTCTATCATATTGATGTCCGAAGGATTGATTGGAGTTGCGATCATCTTGACACACACATCATTTTCCTTCAGTTCCACTGGTGGTAGATCAATCGACTTGGTGACCTATTTCGGTGGCCTGTGCTGCTCGTAGACGATGGAATTTGACGACAACGGTGAAAGGGAGAACAAAGGGCAGCACGGTGGCTTGCCGGCGTTGCATGCGGGGCGGCCGCAGTGCCAGCCGTAGTGGTGGAGGCAGCATCGCTCTCTTTTGTGGAAGAACTCGACGGAGACGACAACTGGCCGAAAGGCGACTGCGTGCGTGCGACGGCGACGAAGCAGGGTAGTGGGAGGTGCCCTGGGCGCTGGTGCGTGCGGATCGGGCGAGCAGCGACGGAGAGGGTTGCGCATGTGCGGCTAGCAGCGACGCGTGCAACACGGTGAGGAGAAGGCGATAGAAGGTAGCACACGATTAGAATCGGGAGAAGAAGAGTGACGATGGAAAAGATCGAAAGGTAGGGCACGGGATGATGGTGGTGGCGGATGGGGAAAGATAAATCGGGGAAATTCGGAAGTTAAAAACCTATATTTATAACCTAGGTTATTTAACCCCATTAACTAGTCTAAACAAGCCCCTTTAAAAGCATGTTTTTCTTATCCCCGTAATTATCTCATACATGCCTCGTTTAAATCCAAAAAAATTCTAGAAAAATTCCTAAAATTCTCCAAAAATCCTGAAATAATTCTCGGGATTATTTTTCTTAATTCTTTGACCATTAAATTTAGTATTTTTAAATTTCAGTATTTAACATTCTCCCCCACTAATAAAAATTTGGTCCCCAAATTTCCTACTCAGATGCCTAATGAGTAAGAGATACTACAAGTACTGAAAATATATCTCATGCACCCTAAGTAAACAAGTGGGGTATTGAGCTATGATCCTTTTTTCCTCAAACTCCCATGTAGCCTCCTCATCGGTGTGGTAACTCCACCCGACCTTGACAAGTCGCAAAATCTTATTTCGCAACTGTCATTCTTTGTGATCCAAAATCCATACCTGAGCCTCTTCGTAAGTAGCATCAGGTTGAATGGAATCTGACACATCTGACAAAATATGTAGAGTCTGACATATACTTCCTCAGCATGGACACATGAAACACCTCATGAATACCCATCAAGGACGGTGATAGCCCTAGGCGGTAAGCGACTGCTCCGATCCTCTCCAAAATCTAAAACGAACCAATATATCTAGGAGCTAGCTTACCACGGAGGTCAAATCTCTTCACCCCTTTCGTGGGTGAGACTCGCAGGAATACATGATTACCAATAGAGAACTCCAGAGGTCTCCGTCTCCGATCCGTATAACTCTTCTGACGATCCTGCGCCTTTGCCATCCTACGTCTGATAGTACGGACCAACTCTGCCTCAATGTTGAGCTCTCTGGAGTTCTAACAACTGAGCCTCCCCCACCTCCTCCCAGAAGGTGGGTATCCGACACTAACTACCATACCATACCTCAAACAGTGTCATTTGGATAGTCGAATGATGGTTGTTGTTGTAGGCGAACTCCACTAATGGCAAGTGGTCCACCCAGTTTCCCCCGAAAACTATAACACAGGACCTCAGCAAATCCTCTAGAGTCTGAATGGTCCGCTCAGACTGTCCACCTGTCAGTGGATGGAATGCATTATTAAAACGAAGTTGTGTGCCTAAGGCCTACTGCAGACTCTGCCAGAATCGAGACGTGAACCGGGGATCTTTATCTGATATAATGCTCAAAGGAACACCATGCAATCTGATGATATCCCGACAATATAACTCTGTCAAACGATCCAAAGAGTCGGTCTTCCGAATCACTAAGAAGTGTCGGATTTGGTTAGTCGGTCAACGACTACCCAAATCTCGTCATGGCTTTGACGTGTCCTAGGCAAACCCACCACAAAATCTATAATAATATGCTTCCACTTCCATTCCGGAATCGGAATTTCCTGAAACATCTATTCCTTATACTAATGCAACTCCGGAAACCATTATCCTCCTCGGAGTCAGAGACAGTAGTCCATCTACCGTCCAAAATCCACTCCACCACACACTCTGTAAGTGCATGGGAGGCTATTACGACCAAACTTCCTTGTTACAACCATTCGTGTTCCAGCTACTCTATAGTAGCTAGCCAAAACTCCATGAGCATTTCTGCTCCTCATCGCTAAAAAACAACATAATAACTGCTAAGTCCACGTCATATATATGATGGCTTATCTCGCAGTTCTTTAACTGCCGTAAGGTTAGGAAACGTCTTATTCAATAGCATCGAAATCGCTCCGATCCCCAAAATAATGCATCCATATACACTACCCTTCCATCCACACCAGAATGATTAATCAACACTGGCGTAAAAGTCAACCATCGTCTGAGCCCTGAAATTAGTTTCACAAGCTTCAAACTAAGTAAATTCCATCACCTTCCTGGTATAACCAGTCAGCGATGTAGTACCGTTAGAGCATCCTATCCATATCTATGGTAATAATCAAATCAATGCCAGGAAACCACCATCTACGGCGACCGAGTGCGCAACTTCAACTACCACCATCAACAGTGGCCAAGTTACGCAACTCCAATGACCACAACTGATCTAATCGTGTCCAGAATACATGACTTCCCAAATCCCTGAACGACTAAGTCATCAATAAATCTAATAAGATAATCAAAAGGTCATTCAATTCATACCAAGTATGAAATTGTCTTCACTACACACCTGTATTCTCTTTACTCTAGGCTGATGATATAACAATCATCACAATGACAATGATAATTGTATGACACTATATCACTACAATATCAAAAAGCCAGTCATAAATCAATCCTAAAGTACACACAGGTGTCCTAAGCTGATCTAAACAGATCCTCTATCCACAATGAAAGATATTCATTTCCTTCCACAACTACCGCATTCTATCATCGATAATCGATGCATAATAATAAAGGTCTATCTCTCTTTTAATAAAGAGTTCCGGATCTTCTCTGGAAGAAATACTGGGACAGATAAATATCCCATCCAACACCTCCTATAATAAGGTAAAACGATCTTTCATCGTCTTGACCAGTGTAGGCATACACGCCTTATCCATAACCAAATCACTATTAGTAGGGACTGATATTCTCTGAGGGTTTACTCCTTGTCCTTCAAATTGGTGGCTAGCAGGCCAAATCCCTAGCTTCCTAATTCGACATCAGTCGGCACCTCTAAAGAGTCCGTACTTCTGAAATCATCGTTAGGTTCCGCAAGGTCACTACATCCTCGACCTCATCCCCGACCATGAGTAGGGGCAATTTCACTAAGTCAATACATTTACTAACCACTAAAGTATAGTAACCACTAAAGACAATACTTTTCCTATAGCTCTGAGATATCCTTCAGCTTGCCTGGTCCCCAAAACACGAGAACTCCCAAAAATCCAAGGAAAAGAAAATCCTCAAAACATAAAACCCACAAACCAAAACCGCAAACCAATAAAATTGTCACGTCTTGGGGGCATATCCGTCATCCAAATGACGGAGGAGCCCCTTAGTGACAATATTCCGAAATACATGGACCAGATCAGGTAAAAACCTCAAAATAGAAATACAAGTATTTTATTAATTGCGTGCATGCATGACTAAACATATATCAATTAAAGTAAAATAGTTTTATGACACCAAATCAAACTGCGACAAAATCTAAAGTGCATAACAAAATGCAATACCGATAAAGTAAATAAAGCGGCATCCCGACGATGCAGGGAGACAAGCACGACAAGGAACTCTCTGAGCGACACAAAGGTAGGTCAACAGGACACACCCTCCATTAGTTAACCTAGAGGATAAGTGAGGAGGGGGTAAGTACAACCACTCAGTGGATGGATAGACAATAGTGCATAATCATAATGCACATAATGGAAGTCAAAGGAAAACCAACTAGAGTAACCCAACCCTCAGAGTACCAATATCAGTCTACAACTAACCTGATCAGCAGTATAACAAATATACCCGCAAAACATACACAACCACTGCAATCTACAAGAAATGCACATCCAGATACCACGACAAAGCCTCATGGCTCTCGAGAAATGCAAAGGGAACTATCTATGAGCTATCACGAACGTAACTCGTGGGTCGACAATCAATAGCACTGTCTACTCACAACTACATGCTACCACGAATGGAACTCGTGGATAGTCAAGTAGTTGAAAGACTCAATGTCTGTGGACAACGACATGCTACCACGAATGAGTCTTGTGGTCAGACAGCGTGTATAGATATCTAGTTATTGACTGCACACAACAACATGCTACCACTAATAGGTCGCAGGGGTAGTCGATTATCCTAGGTTGTTAAGCCTAGGGTTATCCAATACATCTAGCATAGAACGTCTATCAACGTCGATAAAGATCATCGATCTACAATTAAACCCATTGAGGCGATCAAGCGAGGGTTTCAACACCTCTAATACAAAATGTTTACCAAAGTCGGTAAATATCATCGACTTATAAATAAATACGTCGAGATGGGCAAGTCTAGGATTTCGTCCCAGCTAACAAGAAACGCCTAACAAGGCCAATAAGGACAACAAATCTACTAACAAGCCCGTCAAGAGGGTTAAGCCTAAATTATACCATCGTACCAGTTCAATCATTCATGCTACAACATGCTACCACGAACAGATCTCGTGGGTACTTAGGATGTAAAGTAGCTATCTAGCTATAGGCGTCATACGAATCCGATTATCACCAACTCCGAACGAATAACACAAGAATATAACCTTACAGTAGGTCATCTTAACCATGATTGGGAGGCATGATTGACCACAAATATACAAAGCACCTACCTATAGAGAGACTCTACTGCAGACTCTCTCTCAACCAAGAATGGGAGATATAGTAAGGATTAATCACATCCTAACCTTACGAACTCTACTAGTCCGATCACCATATCACTGAAATAGAAAATGGATAAACATATACCAATATGCACATCCGGGTTATTACGCCTAGGGTTCCAACACCTAGGGTTCTACTAATGTTGTTTCATTCCCGAGATCCGCTCCACCAAAATAACCTCATCTAAGTTATTCTATCTCTACTAGTCTTCATCATGGTATCCACCGCAAAAACACATAGCTAAATAAACACATAACACGCTGTCTAATAAACGACAGCATAGTCATACTAATGGCAATCAATGGCTGAAATTTTATTTAGGGTATATCTAAAGGTCATGCCAGAACAAAGTCAAGGCAATACTAAATAAAGCATCAATGCCTATATATACCCTAAACTACTTAAGCAATGTAATCATGTCATCATGCACTAGGATCTAGAGAGTCAAAGAATCTATATGTATACCTTCTACGAATTTATCCATCTTAGTCATATTATTCAACTAGTCTAATCCTAATACTAGTCCAAAAAGTAAGAGGTAAACATCTACCAATAATATATAATCATTTATATCACAATGATAACTAGCTACGTATAGCAGTAATAACAATTAATAACCATATGCTAACGATAAACCAACAACCTAAAGATCTAACAGTGTAACAGATATAAGGTTAAAACAAGACTAGACAAAACATGATATCACCGCATAACCAATATAACCAATACAAATATGCACTAAATCTAGAAAATTTTCTAGAATTTATTCACCTGTTAGTAGTCTGGAGATGTCCTGTCACCGCCAAATCCCCAAATTGACTTCGTCAATAATACCTCGAATTTCCGAAACATAAAAATCATCGGAAATCCGTACAACTCCGAAAATACCCTAGTTAGCCTGCCAAACGTGGCAAACTCCGAAAACCCAAAGACCCTAAGGAACTCGGAACCTGGCTCTGATAGGAAATAAATTGTCATGCCTCGAGAGAGTCCCCACCAAACGAAAATCCAATAGCATCTCCCCTGTACGGGTGACAATACCAAACTTACATACAAGGCCTATACGGCCACTATACATCGGTCAACACGACCGGAATCCAAACAGCACATGCAAGTCATAAATAGGCCTCAGGCCAACAATCAAGGTAATTTGTAAATAGTCTACAATATCTAGACTTACCCCTTCTGCCATCTAGGCAGGAATACCCAACCAAATCCAATCGAAATAAAATTCGAATATAGGTCCATAAAGACAAACCAAATATCTAAGAGTATATAAATCCAACTCCAGTCCTAAACATATCTTCTAATCAAAATATCCAAAACCATAAATCAAATAACCAATAAAACTATCCCGACGAGGGGGTTTGGCAGCTGGACTCTCCTGACAGCTTCATCCTGAAATAGATATAAAACAACGGGGTAAGTTCATAGAACTCAGCGGATATAGTCGATATGCAAAGTAAGATATAGCTAACAATAACAATCATGTCAGTACAGTCTCATATATAGGGTATGCAAGAAAGAAATACAAAAGGATTGTACTTACCTGAATCTCCTACCCTGATATAGGAGCATGTGCCATACTAGAAGAAATAAATCGTCAGACCATATACAAATATGTATCCTATATGCATGACAATCATATGCAACATCCAATGCAGCAATAAAAATGTAGCAAACACAATACAAATGCTATCCATGCAAAATGCATGCGGTGCAAATGACATGGTCACCCCTGACGTCAGTCAGCCGCCTCACACGCGATGGTGAAGCCGAATAGGTAGGGCTATGACAACTGTGCACTCTGCCATCACTGCTCCTGAGTGACCGAGTGGACAAGATGCTGTCGGAGTACACCTAACCTCCTGCCCCAAACAGAGTGGGGGAGCAATGCTCTCATCTCCCGGTGTCGTAGATCAGAGGAGGGATCCCTGCCCGCTACCACATTGCCTCATCGCTACCCATGAGTGGACCAGCGGAGCTTGACCGAGCAACAACACACACCCTCCTGATGTACCACTAACCCATGAGTGGCAGCATGTGCAGACCATGTAACTGGCTGCGGGCTCAACTATAAAGGAACCCCGTCCAGCCAGTATGCAATCATGCAAGATGGTGCATGATACTAAAGCATGTAATACCAACTAAAATACATATCCAAATAATATGCACAACCAATAAGTACATATCAATGATCTGAGTAAAACAGGGAAGATATAACTATAAACTGATTCAATGCATGTATCAAGTAGGCACAATAACATACTAGGCATATAAACATGAAAATTATTGCAAGCTATACTAACTAGCATATCAACATGACTATATCTAAGAGATAAGTCAAAATACCCGCCTGCTATGAAGAATACCAACTGTCTTTACGCATGCGAATGTCTCGAATCAAAACCCTCTAACTGTAGAGCGTCCTAGTTTTCTCCCAATCTGAAGCTCTGTCTCTCACAATATTCACATTATGAACATCCTGGCTTTTAGCAAGCTGAATGATGCATTGTCCAACAATACTCGTTGCACCATTTTGCACAATTGTATCCGGATCACAGTAGCAGCATACTCCATAGGAACACCTTTATCTATTCAGTGTCAAACATCCTCTTCTTTCACAACATAAGTCTGCCATGTTTAAAAGGATGGAGGAGATGGTATGACCCAATCGAGGTTACTCACTCTAGATCCAATTGAGTACACTTCCCCTACCCCCTCATATCCACCAATTGTAGGTACTGGAGGTGTCACGCCCCGGGGGAGTCCCCGCCAGACGAAAATCCGATAGCATCTCCCCCGTACGAGTGACAATACCAATCTTGCATACAAGGCCTACACTGCCACTATACATCGGTCAACACGATCGGAACATACCACAACACAATATACGACCTCAGGCCATCAACCAAAATAAATAAAAGATCTAAAACATCGAGACTTACCCCTTCTGCCATCTGAGCAGGAACATACAACCAAACCAATCGAATCATCCATAAGGACACAACAAATATCTTCAAACTTCCACAAGTACATAACCAAAACATTAGGACCTAAACATATCTTCTATACAAAATCCAAAAAAAAACATAACTCAAATAATTAATAAACTATCACGACGAGGGGGGGGGGTATGACAACTGGACTCTCCTGACAGCTTCATCCTGAAATAAATATAAAACCACGGGGTAAGTTCAAAGAACTCAGCGGATATAGTCGATATGCAAAGTAAGATATAGCTAACTATAACAATCATGCCAGTACAGTCTCATATATAGGGTATACAAGAAAGAAATACAAAAGGATTGTACTTACCTGAATCTCCTATCCTGATATAGAAGCATGTGCCATACTAGATGAAATAAAGTCGCCGAACCATATACTAATATGTATCCTGTATGCAGGGGAATCATATGCAACATCCAAGGCAGCAATAAAAATGCAGCAAACACAATACAAATGCTATCCATGCAAAATGCATGTCGTGCAAATGACATGGTCACCCCTAATGTCAGTCAGCCGCCTCACACACGATGGTGAAGCCGAGAGGGTAGGGCTATGACAACTGTGCATTCTGCCATCACTGCTCCTGAATGACCGAGTGGACAGGATGCTGTCGAAGTACACCTATCCTCCTGCCCCAAACAGAGTGGGGGAGCAAAGCTCTCATCTCTCGGTGTCGTAGACCAGAGGAGGGATCCCTGCCCGCTACCACGCTGACTCAACGCTACCCATGAGTGGACCAGCGGAGCCTGACAGAGCAACTGCACACACCCTCCTGATGTACCACTAACCCATGAGTGGCAGCGTGTGCAAACCATGTAACTAACTGCGGGCTCAACTATAAAGGAACCTCGTCCAGCCAGCATGCAATCATGCAGGATGGTGCATGATACTAAAGCATGTAAATCCAACTAAAATACATATCCAAATAATATGCACAACCAATAAGTACATATCAATGATCCGAGTAAAACATAGAAGATATAACTATAAACTGATCCAATGCATGTATCAAGTAGGCACAATAACATACTAGGCATATAAACATGAAAATTATTGCAAGCTATACTATCTAGCATATTAACATGACTATATCTAAAAGATAAGTCAAAATACCCCCTGATAAAATGCTTAAGAAAATAACCAAATCGTCACGACCGTGAACCAGCCTCGTGACCGAAACCTGCATACAACATAACTATTGTTAAGCACAAAATGCAATCCTCCACTAAATCGATTACTTAATTGATTTCTTACATAATCCAATTAACCCAAAACAACTTCCAATTTCACTAATTTATCCAACCCTTACACAGTCGACCAAAACAACCCAAATAGAACACCTCAACCCTCACAGTCAACCCACTCAAAGTATATCCATCCCACATATCAAAATTTATCCGAAATCAACCAACAATCTAATCTCCACTGAACAATTACAATTAACCGAATAACACAATCAAATCATGTTATGAATGTTGCCTACCTATCTTAGAATTCCACCGGCAACCAATATCCTCAACTCCTCTGTTCGTCGGATGCGATCGCTGTTCACAATCACCTGCCCAACAAGGATCATCATTAAGACAAAAGAAGTCACAGCCATCAAAAATAAGGAGCAGAGCAGTGCTCACCTCTTCCGGCACCGATTGAAAGGGACCTAGCTCGCCCGCTTACCTGCTCTGACCGAAAATCGTAGCCCTAGTTTCGAATTGCATACAGCTGTTGCCGAGCCACCGTCTGTTTCCGGTAGAAATCCAAGCCCTAAAATTAGCACGCGATGTTGACGAAGAGAAACAAACCGAGCTTACCACCGATTAGAATCTCACCGGCAGAATCCCCAATTTTTGACCTAGATACCACGATCACCAGCGACGCAGAGGGGCTCACGGTGGTGATCCGTGGTCAGCAGTCTGGGAAGAAGAAAGCAATGGCGACGACCCTATGGTCAGCGACGCGTTGCAGCGTAATGTGCTCGTGGCGACCCAGCGCAAAGCGCGCAGGCGAAGCAAGGCGAGCGCCGACACTTGCGGAGGGACGACCGACTGCATGACCCGAGTAGTTGTGGGCACGAGGAAGAGAAGTCGGCGTCCTGTGGCTGCAGGCACGGGGAAGAAGAAGCAGCGGTGGCGACTGCAGACTGGCCGTCAGCAAGTGCAGCTCGGGCGGCAACAACAGCCGAAGGTGAGCTCCTGCGCTTGTGGAGGAAAAGGGGTGCATCTCGCGGTGGTCCGAGGCGAGGAAGAGAAGTCGCTTGGGAAAAAACTCTACGACGCGTGGGGAAGAAGGGCTCAGGAAATTCGGGAACGACAGCGAGATTTGGGAACGGGTATCGTGGGGGAAAACTTAAGAGAGAAACCTAGGTTTAGATGTTTAAACTTTAGGTTATCGCCCATTAACTCCCTTAAATAGACTCCACCAAAGCGTATTTATTTTATCCCCATAAATATCTCGTACAAGCCCCATTTAAATCCAGAAAAATTCTCAAAATCCCCTAAAAATCCCGAAAAAATTCCAGGATAAATTTCTTAATTCTTTGGCCATTTTATTTTGGTATTTTAAATTTTTCGTAATTAACATTCTCCCCCACTAATTAAAATTTGGTCCCCAAATTTCCTACTCAGATGCATAATGAGTAAGAGATACCACAAGTACTGAAAATATATCTCACATACCTTAAGTAAACAGGTGGGGGTATTGAGCTTGAATCTTTTCCTAAAAGCTCCCAAGTAGCCTCCTCATCAGTGTGGTGACTCCACCCGATCTTGACAAGTCGCACAATCTTGTTTCGTAACTGTCGTTCCTTGTGATCCAAAATCCGTACCGGAACCTTTGCATAAGTAGCATCAGGTTGAATGGAACCTGACACATCTGATAGAATATGTGTAGAGTCTGGCACATACTTCCTCAGCATGGACACATGAAACACATCATGGATACCGGCCAAAGACGGTGGTAGCGCTAGTCGGTAAGTGACTGCTCCGATCCTCTCCAAAATCTCGAAAGGCCCAATGTACCTTGGAGCTAACTTACCACGGAGGTCAAATCTCTTCACCCCTTTCGTGGGTGAGACTCGCAGGAATACCTGGTCACCAATAGAGAACTCTCAAAAATCCAAGGACAAGAAAATCCTCGAAACACAAAACCCACAAACCAAAACCGCAAACCAATAAAATTGCCACGTCCTGGGGGCATATCCGTCATCCAAATGATGGAGGAGCCCCTTAGTGACAATATTTCGAAATACATGGACCAGATCAAGTAAAAACCTCAAAATATAAATACAAGTATTTTATTAACTGCATGCATGCACGACTAAACATATATCAATTAAAGTAAAATAGTTTTATGACACCAAATCAAACTGCATCAAAATCCAAAGTGCATAACAAAATACAATACCGATAAAGTAAATAAAGCGGCATCCCGACGATGCAGGGAGACAAGAACGGCAAGGAACTCTCTGAGTGACACAAAGGTAGGTCAACATGACACGTCCTCCATCAGTTAACCTAGAGGATAAGTGAGGAGGGGGTGAGTACAACCACTCAGTGGATGGATAGACAATAGTGCATACTCATAATCACCTAATGGAAGTCAAAGGAAACAAACTAGAGTAACCCAACCCTTAGAGTACCAATATCAGTCTGCAACTAACCTGATCAGCAGTATAACAAATATACCCGCAACATACACAACCATTCCAACAAGCAGTGCACATCCAGATACCACGACAAAGCCTCGTTGCTCTCGAGGTAATACAAAGGGAACTATCCATGAGCTATCGCGAACGGTACTCATGGGTCGACACTCAATACGCTAAGCACTATCTACAACGGGTAAAACTCGTGGGTAGACAGCGTATATAGATATCTAATTATTGACTGCACACAACAACATGCTACCACTAATGTGTCACGTGGGCATTCGACTATCCTAGGTTGTTAAGCCTAGGTTATCCAATACATCTCGTATGGCACGTCTATCAATGTCGATAAAGATCATCGATCTACAATTAAGCCCATTGAGGCGGTCAATCGAGGGTTTCAACACCTCTAATACAAAATGTTTACCAAAGTCGATAAAGATCATCGACTTATAAATAAATACATCCAGATGGTTAAGTCTAGGGTTCCAACCCTTCTAACATGATTGGTTATCCAGGTCAATAAAAATAACAAGTCCACTAATAAACACGTCGAGACAATTGATACTAGAGTTTCATCCCAGCTAATAGGAAACGCCTATCAAGGCCAATAAGAACAACAAATCGGCTAATAAGCCCGACAAGAGGGTTAAGCCTAAATTATACCATTCTACCAGTTCAATTATGCATGCCCCAACCTGCTACCACGAACATATCTCGTGGGTACTTAAGACGTAAAGTAGTTATCTAGCTATAGGCATCATATGAATCCGATTATCACCAACTTCGAACGAATAACACAAGAATATAACCTTACAGTAGGTCATCTCAACCATGATTGGGAGGCATGATTGACCACAAATATACAAAGCACCTATCTATAGAGAGACTCTACTGCAGACTCTCTCTCAACCAAGAATGGGGGATATAGTAAGGATTAATCGCATCCTAACCATACGAAATCTACTAGTCCGATCACCATATCACAGAAATAGTAAATGGATAAACATATATCATTAAGCACATCCGGGTTATTACGCCTATGGTTCCAACACCTAGGGTTCTACTAATGTTGTTTCATTCCTGAGATTCACTCCTACAGAATAACCTCATCTAAGTTATTCTATCTCTACTAGTCTTAATCATGATATCCACCGCAAAAACACATAACCATATAAACACATAACACGCTGTCTAATAAACGACAACATAGTCATACTAATGGAAATCAATGGCTGAAATTAATTAGGGTATAACTAAAGGGTCACGCCAAAACAAAGTCAAGGAAATACTATATAAAGCATCAGATGCCTATATATACCCTAAACTACGTAAGCAATGTAATCATGTCATCATGCACTAGGATCTAGGGAGTCAAAGAACCTATATGTATACCTTCTACGAATTTATCCATCTTAGTCATATTATTTCACTAGTCTAATCCTAAAACTAGTCCAATAAGTAAGAGGTAAACATCTACCAATAATATCACCATGATAACTAGCTACGTATAGCAGTAATAGCAATTAATAACCATATGCTAACGATAAACCAACAACCTAAAAATCTAACCGTCTAAAAGATATCAGGTTAAAACAATAATAGACAAAACATGATACTACCTAAGTAAACCATGTAACCAATATAACCAATAAAATATGTACTAAATCTAGAAAATTTTCTAGAATTTATTCACCTGTTAGCCATCTGCAGATGTCCTGTCATAAACCCCCCATATACTCGCCAATAATACCTCAATTTCCAAACATAAAATCGTAAACTGCACTAATCCAAAAATACCCCAGTTAACCTGCCAAACGTGGCAAACTCCGAAAACCCAAAGACCCTAAGGAACTCGGAACCTGGCTTTGATACCAATAAATTGTCACACCCCGAGGGAGTCCCCGCCAGACGAAAATCCGGCATCATCTCCCCTGTACAGGTGACAATACCAATCTTGCATACAAGGCCTACACGACCACTATACATCGGTCAACACGATCGGAACATACCACAACACAATTTGCGGCCTTAGGCCATCAACCAAAATAAATAAAAGATCTAAAACATCGAGACCTACCCCTTATGCCATCTGAGCAGGAACATATAACCAAACCAATCGAATAGTCCATAAGGGTACAACAAATATCTCCAAACTTCCACAAGTACATAACCAAAACATTAGGACCTAAACATATCTTCTATACAAAATCCAAAAAAAAAACAAAACTCAAATAACTAATAAACTATCACGACGAGGGGGGGGGGGTATGGCAACTGGACTCTCCTGACAGATTCATCTTGAAATAAATATAAAACCATGGGGTAAGTTCAAAGAACTCAGCGGATATAGTCGATATGCAAAGTAAGATATAGCTAACTATAACAATCATGTCAGTACAATCTCATATATGGGGTATACAAGAAAGAAATACAAAAGGACTGTACTTACATGAATCTCCTATCCTGATATAGGAGCATGTGCCATACTAGATGAAATAAAGTCGCCGAACCATATACAAATATGTATCATGTATGCAGGGTAATCATATGCAACATCCAAGGCAGCAAACACAATACAAATGTTATCCATGCAAAATGCATGCGGTGCAAATGACATGGTCACCCCTGACGCCAGTCAGCCGCCTCACACGCGATGGTGAAGCCGAGTGAGTAGGGCTATGACAACTGTGCACTCTGCCATCACTGCTCCTGAGTGACCTGTTGGTGCAATAATGCCCCAAGCATTCATATGTTTTGATGTTTGGATAATCATCTAAGTTAGGCAACAATTTGTGATCTAAATTGTGATAATGTTTAAGTGATAGGGAAATCCAAGTATGAAGACTTAGTGAAAGAAAAGATCAAGTATGATCTTGGAAAAAGAAGTCCAAGGTAAAGGTTTGGCGGCATAAGACCAAGCATGTTGTCTTGGCGGCATTAAGTCCAAATGGATTTTGGCAAAGGAAGTCCAAAGGCAAGTCTTGGCAGCGTAAGTCCAAGCATGTAGACTTGGCGGCGTAAAGTCCAAGCACGCTTTGGCAAAGGAAAACCCTAGACATGACAAAACCGAAGGAAGCTCTTGGAAGCAAAGCGCAAAGGATGAACAAGTCGCGGACTCAGAGGGATCCTGGAGGCGCAAGGATTAAGGAAGAGCTAGGAGGTTAAGTCTAGGTCTAGGGGGTGAGATCAAGTCTGAATTACTCACACTTGATGAGTATCAGTCGACTGATACAATGTATCACCGATCCGTCAGTGCTCGACCGGGTCAGATGAAACCTCGACCATCGCCGATCGCTGATTAAGGCAATGATTGATGTTAGACCACCGATCGCCAACAAAGGGCAATCGATAAACGTAAATACGAGCACAGAATGGAGTCGCACTCGACTGCGGGCGGCGATCACTCGACTGATCACTCCATCAGTCGACTGATGGAGGGATCAATCGACTGATGAAAGTGTCGTTGGATGAAACGACTCTGAATCCCACGAATCCGGCTATTCGTGTCGTTAACCACGCGCATGATCGATGCTATACATCACCGATCGATCGCGTCTAACGGGAAAATGAGCCTCTTCTCTATAAAAAGAGGGCTGGTGGACGTTTTTGGGGTTAATTCTTATTCTCTAATCTTTCTCAAAAGCCTTCACGAATTCTCTAGCTTTCTAAGTGATTTAAATCTCCTCCTCTTCTCTCTAAGCTTAGATCTTCATTCTTTGTAAAGAAGAGGAGTTGTGTTGTAAAGAAAGCTTCTTAGTGGATTTTCTTGGATTGATCCACCTTAAGGATCGCCGTGGAGTAGGAGCGCTATCTCCGAACCACATAAAAGACTTTGTTTGCATTGTTATTGTTTTTACATATATTATTTGTGTTTTGCTTTCGCTAATCATTTTTGTAGAAACCGAAAAATGCTATTCACCCCCCCTCTAGCTTCCAAATGATCTCTAACAAGTGGTATCAGAGCCCGGATCACATCAGAAGATCTCGCAATCAACCGGAGCAAAGATGGCATTTCAAGAGGGGTATAGCACGGCGAGGCCTCCGTTCTTCGACGGCAACGATTTCGGATATTGGAAAGGTAGGATGGAGTATTACTTAATGAACAATATTAAAAATTGGTTTAGTGTTGTAGATGGTTTTGAGAAGCCGGTCGACGAATTCGGAGCACCACTACCAACAAAAGATTGGACAAGAGAGATGGACAAGAAAGCACAAGCAAATGCAAAAGCAACGACAACACTTCAATGTGGTCTATCCAAGGAGCAACTCTCTAAAGTCGGGCCCTTCAACTCCGCAAAAGAGCTTTGGGAGAAGCTCATCGAACTCAACGAAGGATCCAAAGAGACAAGAAGGGCCAAGAGGGATCTTTTGATTGGCCAACTCCAAAGCTTCACTATGAAGACAAACGAGACCGTGAGCCAAATGCACGGGCGTTTCAAGGAAGTAGTCAACGGACTACATGTCGTAGGTGAGAAGGTCGACAACCGAGACCTTGTAAGGTATGTGTTACAAGCTTTCCCTAGGACCACCTTATGGGCCTCAATGGTAGATGCCTATAAGGTCTCTAGGGATCTTTCATTAGTCAAGTTAGATGAACTTTTTTGTGAATTTCAATTACATGAACAAGCTAACACTTCATCCAAAGAGAAGGGTATAGCTCTTTTTTGTAGGAAAGAAGGAGAAGGAGAAGAAGGAAGTGTCCTCCTCATCCGAATCCGAGGAAGACTCATCAAGTAGTGAAGATGAGTTATCGGCAAGTGAGGTGGCACACTACGTCAAGAAGTTTGGTGGGAAGTCAAGGAGGCTCACCAAGAAAGATGTGAAGAGGATGTTTCAATCCTCAAGAGGTAAATCTTCAAGTAATTCAAATTCTATCTCTAACGTAACTTGTTTTGGTTGCAACAAGAAAGGGCATATAAAGCCAAATTGCCCAAAACTAAAGATGAAGGAGGAGAAGGAAAAGAAAAAGAAGGAAAAGAAGGAGGCAATGGTGGCACAAACATGGGACACTCTAAGTATGGAGGAGTCTTCCGACGATGAGGAAGTATGCCATGCCACCCGAAACCTAGCCCTTATGGCATTAGAGGAAGAAGCCGGGAGCTCAAGCGAGGAGTCCTCTTCCTCTTCAAGTAATGAATCATCATCAAGTGATGATGATGAGGTAAATAACTCACCTAAAGTAGATTTACTTTATAAGACTATTGCATGTTTACAAAATGCTTTAAATAGATCAAAAGTTAGGGTTAAGGATCTAAAATTAGAAATCAAATCACTTAAGAGTGTAGAGTCATCATCTTGCAAACCATCTAGTGATATTGATGAATGTACTCTTAGGGATGAAAATGATGAGTTAAGAAAATAAATAGGTAAATTAAGAGCATGCCTAGAAAAATTCACTAATGGTTCTAAATATCTAGATATGATTATTAAGGATCAAAGGGCAATTTACAATAAGGCCGGATTAGGATATAGACCTAAGGAGAAAGAGGTAGCATTTGCATCCCTTGTTAGTAGAAAATCAATGATTAAAAGCAAGGGGAGAAAGGCATGGGTACCTAAGAAATTTATAATTGATGCTAGTGGTCCTAAGATTTGGGTACCTAAGGATTGTATCTTTTATGTGATATAGGTAGAAGAACCAAGCTTGTTGATAGTTGATAGTGGATGCTCAAAGCATATGACCGGGGATGAGAGAAAATTCTCCACTATCAACCATACTAGCAAAGGAAAAGTGTCATTTGGTAATAGCGGCAAACTTAAAATTCTAGGAAAGGGCACCATTGAGGTATCTCCCAATCTTGCCATTCATAAAGTTCTATTAGTTAAAAATATAAAATTTAATTTACTTAGTGTAAGCCAATTATGTGATGCAAACTTTGATGTTAAATTTGATTCATCAAAATGTTTTATAAGACACAAAACTATAAATGATTGCATGTTAGTAGGTTTTAGGAAATCAAATATATATTATGTTGATTTATCCTATGCTACTAATCCTTCCACTAAGTGTCTTATTGCAAAAGAGGAAGAAAGTTGGCTTTGGCATAGGAGGCTAGGACACATAAACATGAAGAATATAGCCAAAATAGCAAAATTGAAGCTAGTTAAAGGATTGCCTAGAGTCAAATTTCTCAAGGACAAGATGTGTGATGCTTGACAAGAAGGGAAACAATCAAAAACATCGCACAAAGGTAAAAATTTACTTAGTACCGCTTTACCATTAGAATTATTACATATGGATTTATTTGATTGTCATAGTACCCCATCTATAATTGGTAGTAAATATTGCTTGGTAATAGTAGATGATTTCTCTAGGTTTACTTAGGTGTTTTTCTTGAAAAATAAAGATGAAACCTTAGGAATAATCATAGGATTTAGCAAAAGAGTAGAAAATGAAAGAAAACTCAAAATCAACCGGATCCGTAGTGATCATGGTGGAGAGTTTGAGAATTCTAACTTTTCAACTTTTTGCTTAGAACAAGGGTACAAGCATGAATTTTCTTGTCCTAGAACACCTCAACAAAATGGGGTTGTGGAAAGAAAAAATCGTGCCCTACAAGAAGCGGCTAGGACAATGCTTAATGCATACTCCTTACCTAGCTACTTGTGGGCGGAAGCGGTTAATACCGCTTGCTATATCCAAAATAGGGTATTGATTCATAGGTTTTTAGGAAAAACTCCATTTGAATTGTGGAATGGTACAATTCCAACAATTCATTATTTTAAGGTCTTTGGATGTAAAGTTTATATCTTAAATACCAAAGACAACCTAAGTAAGTTTGAGTCCAAAGCGGATGAGGGAATCCTAGTTGGATACTCATCCACTAGTGTAGGGTATAGAGTGTACAATAAAAGGACTCAAAAGATTGAAGAATCTTCAAATGTCTAATTTGAAGAAGCTTCCAATACTTACCCTAGAAAATCCCCTAGTGATGATGATATTAATAATGAAAATCAAGAAATTACCCAACAATTGCAAGATTTAACCTTAGGGGGTAATGATCAAGGGGGAGGATTGGATCAAGGGGGAGTAAGAAATGATTCCGATGATGAGCGTAGGATTGAAGTTGATCATGATCAAAATCAAATTTATGCACCTCCTAGAACCATAAGAGTTCATCAAAGTCACCCCTTAGATCAAATTGTGGGTGAATTATCTCAAGGAGTTAGGACTAGGTCATTCCATAGGGATCCTACTAGTCATATAGCTCTAATTTCTCAAATTGAGCCTAAAACAATTAAAGATGCATTGCTTGATCCGGATTGGATCTTAGCAATGCAAGATGAATTGGCTCAATTTGAAAGGAGTCAAGTATGGGAGTTAGTTCCTAGACCAAGTGAAAACACTATTATTAGTACAAGATGGGTCTTTAGGAACAAACTAGATGACCAAGGGAATATCACTAGAAATAAAGCACGATTAGTTGCAAGGGGTTTTAATCAAGTTGAAGGACTTGATTATGATGAAACATATGCCCCGGTTGCTAGGTTAGAGTCCATTAGAATACTTTTAGCATATGCCTCCTATATGGGTTTCAAACTTCATCAAATGGATGTCAAATCGGCATTCCTAAATGGGTTTATTAAGGAAGAGGTGTATGTAGAACATCCTCCCGGGTTTGAAAATACGGACTACCCAAACCATGTATACAAGCTTAGGAAAGCCTTATATGGTTTGAAACAAGCTCCCCGGGCTTAGTATGAAAGATTGTCATCTTTCCTAATCTCTAAGGATTTCAAAAGGGGTAGTATAGATCAAACTCTCTTTATAAAGTCAACATCTAAGGACATCTTTGTAGCCCAAGTATATGTTGATGACATTATCTTTGGGTCAACAAATGATGAACTTCTTCAAGACTTTATTCAAAATATGGAAAAAGAGTTTGAGATGAGTCTAGTTGGAGAATTAAATTTCTTCCTAGGATTACAAGTTAAACAAACAAGTGAAGGAATTTACATTTATCAAACCAAATATGCTAAGGAAATGATTAAGAAATTTGGTTTGGAAAATGCTAAGGTAGTGTCAACTCCAATGGCAACCAATACTAAAATAGATAGTGACAGTGAAGGAAAACAAATAGATCTTACCCTTTATAGGAGCATGATTGGTAGCCTCTTGTATTTAACTTCTAGTAGACCCGACATATTATTTGCGGTTGGTATGTGTGCTAGGTATCAATCATGTGCTAAGGAATCTCATTTAGTTGCCGTTAAGAGAATTTTAAGATATGTTAAAGGCACACTAAATGTAGGTCTATGGTACCCTGGAACTAGGTTATTTGATTTGATTGGGTACACCGATTCCGATTATGCCGGTTGCAAATTGGATCGGAAGAGTACTAGTGGTGGATGTCAATTCCTTGGGTCCTCCCTAGTGAGTTGGAGTAGTAGGAAGCAACCTTGTGTTGCTTTATCCACCACCGAGGCCGAATATGTAGCTATGGGTGGTTGTGTAGCTCAACTCTTATGGATGAAACATACCTTAGAAGATTATGAGCTATCTTACTCTAACATGAGAGTATTTTGTGATAATGTGAGCACCATTAATTTGACCAAAAATCCAGTGCATCACTCTAGGACCAAGCACATTGAAGTGAAGCATCACTTCATTAGAGACCATGTGGCTAAGGGAGACATTGAGCTCAATTACATTGAATCCAAGTCCAACCTAGCCGACATATTTACCAAGGCTCTCCCCGAGGTAGAATTTTCATCACTTAGGAGAGAAATTGGAATGTGTTTGGTTGAGTAAAGGTGTAGGTTTGTATGATTCTATAGAAATACTAGGATTTATACCTTTAACCATCTCACAAAATACTTAGGAAACCATGATTTTTGTATTGAGTCACCTAGACAACATGTGAGATGTTAGGAAGATGCACTTGGTTCATCATGCTTGTTATGATGCATTACTATGGACCAAGGTGTCATCTAGAGACATTGATCCTTCATTGGACCAATCATTGGGAAAGCTTATACACAATTAATGTGTATATGGCTCCAAGAAAATGATTGGAAATGTCAAATAAAATATATTTTAAACTATGTTTATCATATTTTAAAAAACAGTTTTCAAGTGAAACACAAAAGTGATACAAAGTTTGCAAAAACATTAGAACTTTTGTGAGCTTCCAAGTTTGTACCAATCTCGAAATATGAAAAATATATATTTTTCAAAATATTTTTCCTTGATAAAGTATGATTTCAGAAATGTGTGCACAAAATTTCGTGATTTTTCGAGGTTTCTGAAATTTTCGACGCATTTCTGAATTTGGGTGAAAATTTATTTTTATATTCTGAGATCAATCGATCAGGTTCGAAACCAATCGATACACTTCGGAAAAATAGCTCCATTTTCTGATATTTAGTGTATCTTTGATGTCCTAAAACTCTAGCTTGATAATATTGGGTATAAACAACTTGTGTAACTGGTGAATGTGGCATTTTAGGGGGAGTTTCACAATTTTATCTTTTTCATCCAAATTTACATTGTTGGTGCAAAGTTAGGATTTAAACTTTCAAATTGTTTGATGACTTTAGCTCCACATGTATTTTACTCATCATAACCTATATCTTGGATTAAGGGGGAATTAAATTTTAAATCTATACCTGAAGTTCAAGATTGTTACACATTCAAATCCTTTCATGAAATATATGATTTTGTCTTTCTTCTCTTTTTGATGTATGTCAAAGGGGGAGAAGAAATGTTTAAGTTAGAATTGGATATGATTATAAGACCTAACTTAAATGATTGCCAAACATCAAAAAGGGAAAGATTGTTGGTGCAACAATGCCCCAAGCATTCATATGTTTTGATGTTTGGATAATCATCTAAGTTAGGAAACAATTTGTGATCTAAATTGTGATAATGTTTAAGTGACAGGGAAATCCAAGTATGAAGACTTGGTGAAAGAAAAGATCAAGTATGATCTTGGCAAAAGAAGTCCAAGGTAAAGGTTTGGCGGCATAAGACCAAGCATGTTGTCTTGGCGACATTAAGTCCAAATGGATTTTGGCAAAGGAAGTCCAAAGGCAAGTCTTGGCAGCGTAAGTCCAAGCATGTAGACTTGGCGGCATAAAGTCCAAGCACGCTTTGGCAAAGGAAAACCCTAGACATGACAAAACAGAAGGAAGCTCTTGGAAGCAAAGCGCAAAGGATGAACAAGTCGCGGACTCGGAGAGATCCTGGAGGCGCAAGGCTTAAGGAAGAGCTAGGAGGTTAAGTCTAGGTCTAGGGGGTGAGATCAAGTGTGAATTACTCACACGTGCTCGACGGGTCGATGAAACCACGACCATCACCAACCGCTTTGATCAAGGCAATGATCGATGTTGCGATCACCAATCGCTAATGCGGTAGTCGACTGATAAACGTAAATACGAGCACAGAATGGAGTCACACTCGACTGCGGGCGGCGATCACTCGACTGATCACTCCATCAGTCGACTGATGGAGGGATCAGTCGACTGATGAAAGTGTCGTTGGATGAAACGACTCTGAATCCCGCGAATCCAGCTATTCGTATTAACCACGCGTGATCGTGATGTTGTACATCAGTCGACTGATCGTGCTCCAATGAGAAAATCAGCCTCTTCTCTATAAAAAGAGGGATGGTGGAGGTTTTTGGGGTTAATGCTTATTCTCTAATCTTTCTCAAAAGCCTCCACGAATTCTCTAGCTTTCTAAGTGATTTAAATCTCCTCCTCTTCTCTCTAAGCTTAGATCTTCATTCTTTGTAAAGAAGAGGAGTTGTGTTGTAAAGAAAGCCTCTTAGTGGATTTGCTTGGATTGATCCACCTTAAGGATCGCCGTGGAGTAGGAGCGCTATCTCCGAACCACGTAAAAGACTTTGTTTGCATTGTTATTGTTTTTACATATATTATTTGTGTTTTGCTTCCGCTAATCATTTTTGTAGAAACCGAAAAACGCTATTCACCCCCCCCCCCTCTAGCTTCCAAACCATCTCTAACATGACCGAGTGGACAGGATGCTGTCGGAGTACACCTATCCTTCTGCCCCAAACAGAGTGGGGGAGCAAAGCTCTCATCTCCCGGTGTCGTAGACCAGAGGAGGGATCCCTGCCCGCTACCACGCTGACTCAACGCTACCCATGAGCGGACCAGCGGAGCCTGACAGAGCAACTGCACACACCCTTCTGATGTACCACTAACCCATGAGTGACAGCGTGTGCAGACCATGTAACTGACTGCGGGCTCAACTATAAAGGAACCCCGTCCAACCAACATGCAATCATGCAGGATGGTGCATGATACTAAAGCATGTAAATCCAACTAAAATACATATCCAAATAATATGCACAACCAATAAGTACATATCAAATATCCGAGTAAAACATAGAAGATATAACTATAAACTGATCCAATGCATGTATCAAGTAGGCACAATAACATACTAGGCATATAAACATTAAAATTATTGCAAACTATACTATCTAGCATATCAACATGACTATATCTAAAAGATAAGTCGAAATACTCGCCTGATAAAATGCTTGAGAAAACAAGTGAACTCCGCCAGGATCAAACCTACATACAAAGATATATAACTATTGTTAAGCACAAAATGTAATCCTCTGCTAAATCGAATACTTAATCGATTTCTTACATAATCCAATTAACCCAAATCAACTTCCAATTTCACTAATTTATCCAACCCTTACACAGTCGACCAAAACCACCCAAATAGAACATCTCAACCCTCACAGCTAACCCACTCAAAGTAGATCCATCCCACAGATCAAAATTTATCCGAAATCAACCAACAATCTAATCTCCACTGAACAATTACAATTAACCGAATAACACAATCATATCATGTTATGAATGTTGCCTACCTGTCTTAGAATTCCACCGGCAACCAATATCCTCAACTCCTCTGTTCGTCGGCTGCGATCGCTGTTCACAATCATCTGCCCAACAAGGATCCTCGTTAAGACAAAAGAAGTCACAGCCATCCAAAATAAGGAGCAGAGCAGCGCTCACCTCTTTCGACACCGATCGATAGGGACCTAGCTCGCCCGCTTACCTACTCCGACCGAAAATCGGAGCCCTAGTTCCGAATTTAATACGATTCTTTGCCTACGACACTATCTATTTAGTTTCACCATGCCATACCGCCGGCCACCGCCGAAATCCAGCGCTTAAAATTAGCACGCGTGTTTCCATTTAAGAGAAACAAACCGAGCATACCACCGATTAGAATCTCACCGGCAGAATCTTTAATTTTTGACCTAGATACCACGATCATCGGCGACGCAGAGCGGGAAGAAGTGTGATGTGCTTGTGGGGCGCAGAGGGGGGAAGCAACGGGCGAAGGCGAGCGCCGGCACTTGCGGAGGGACGACCGACCGCAAGACCCGAGCGACTGCGGGTGCGAGGAAGAGAAGTCAGCGACCTGTGGCTCCAGGTGCGGGGAAGAAGAAGCAGCGGTGGCGGCTGCAAACTGGCCGTCAGCGAGTGCGGCTCGGGTGGCAACAATAGTCGAAGGTGAGCTCCGACGCTTGCGGAGGAAAAGGGGTGCGTCTCACGGTGGCCCGAGGCGAGAAAGAGAAGTCACTCAGGAAAAAAAACTCTGCGGCGCGTGGGGAAGAAAGGCTCGGGAAATTCGGGAACAGCAGCGAGATTTGGGAACGAGTATCGGGGGGAAAACTTAAGAGAGAAACCTAGGTTTAGATGTTTAAACTTTAGGTTAATATTGCCCATTAACTCCCTTAAATAGACTCCACCAAAGGATATTTATTTTATCCCCATAAATATCTCGTACAAGCCCCATTTAAATCCAGAAAAATTATGAAAAAATTATTAAAAATCCCAAAAAATTTCCAAGATAAATTTCTTAATTCTTTGGCCATTTTATTTTGGTATTTTAAATTTTTCGTATTTAACATTCTCCCCCACTAATTAAAATTTGGTTCCCAAATTTCCTACTCAGATGCATAATGAGTAAGAGATACCACAAGTACTGAAAATATATCTCACGTACCTTAAGTAAACAGGTGGGGGTATTGAGCTTGAATCTTTTCCTCAAGCTCCCAAGTAGCCTCCTCATCAATGTGGTGACTCCACCCGATCTTGACAAGTGGCAAAATCTTATTTCGCAACTGTCGTTCCTTGTGATCCAAAATTCATACTGAAACCTCTGCATAAGTAACATCAGGTTGAATGGAACCTGACACATCTAATAGAATATGTGTAGAGTCTGGCACATACTTCCTCAGCATGGACACATGAATCACATCATGGATACCGGCCAAAGACGGTGGTAGCGCTAGTCGGTAAGCGACTGCTCTGATCCTCTCCAAAATCTCGAAAGGCCCAATGTACCTTAGAGCTAACTTACCATGGAGGTCAAATCTCTTCACCCCTTTCGTGGGTGAGACTCGAAGGAATACCTGGTCACCAATAGAGAACTCCCAAAAATCCAAGGACAAGAAAATCCTCGAAACACAAAACCCACAAACCAAAACCGCAAACTAATAAAATTGTCACGTCCTGGGGGCATATCCATCATCCAAATGACGGAGGAGCCCCTTAGTGACAATATTTCGAAATATATTGACCAGATCAGGTAAAAACCTCAAAATATAAATACAAGTATTTTATTAACTGCATGCATGCACGACTAAATATATATCAATTAAAGTAAAATAGTTTTATGACACCAAATCAAACTGCGTCAAAATCTAAAGTACATAACAAAATGCAATACCGATAAAGTAAATAAAGCGGTATCCTGATGATGCAGGGAGACAAGCACGGCAAGGAACTCTCTGAGCGACACAAAGGTAGGTCAACATGACACGTCCTCCATCAGTTAACCTAGAGGATAAGTGAGGAGGGGGTGAGTACAACCACTCAGTGGGTGGATAGACAATAGTGCATAATCATAATGCACCTAATGGAAGTCAAAGGAAACAAACTAGAGTAATCCAACCCTCAGAATATCAATATCAGTCTGCAACTAACCTGATCAACAGTATAACAAATATACCCGCAATATACACAACCATTGCAATAAGCAGTGCACATCCAGATACCACGACAAAGCCTCGTGGCTCTTGAGGTAATACAAAGGCAACTATCTATGAGCTACCACGAACGGTACTCATGGGTTGACACTCAATAGGCTAAGCACTGTCTACGACGGGTAAAACTCGTGGGCAGACAACGTTTATAGATATCTAGTTATTGACTGCACACAATAACATGCTACCACTAATGTGTCGCGTGGGCAGTCGACTATCCTAGGTTGTTAAGCCTAGGTTATCCAATACATATCGTATGACACGTCTATCAATGTCGATAAAGATCATCGATCTACAATTAAGCCCATTGAGGCGGTCAATCGAGGGTTTCAACACCTCTAATACGAAATATTTACCAGAGTCGGTAAAGATCATTGACTTATAAATAAATACATCCAGATGGTTAAGTCTAGGGTTCCAACCCTTCTAACATGATTGGTTATCCAGGTTGATAAAAATCACAAGTCAACTAATAAACACATCGAGACGATTGATACTAGAGTTTCGTCCCAGCTAACAGGAAACGCCTATCAAGGCCAATAAGAACAACAAATCTGCTAATAAGCCCGGCAAGAGGGTTAAGCCTAAATTATACCATTCTACCAGTTCAATCATGCATGCCCCAACCTACTACCACGAACATATCTCGTGGGTACTTAAGACGTAAAGTAGCATCTAGCTACAAGTGACATACGAATCCGATTATCACCAACTTCGAACGAATAACGCAAGAATATAACCTTACAGTAGGTCATCTCAACCATGATTGGGAGACATGATTGAACACAAATATACAAAGCACCTACCTATAGAGAGACTCTACTGCAGACTCTCTCTTAACCAAGAATGGGGGATATAGTAAGGATTAATCGCATCCTAACCATACAAACTCTACTAGTCCGATCACCATATCACTGAAATATTAAATGGAAAAACATATATCATTAAGCACATCTGGGTTATTATGCCTAGGGTTCCAACACCTAGGGTTCTACTAATGTTGTTTCATTCCTGAGATCCGCTCCTACAGAATAACCTCATCTAAGTTATTCTATCTCTACTAGTCTTAATCATGATATCCGCCGCAAAAACACATAACCATATAAACACATAACACGCTGTCTAATAAACGACAACATAGTCATACTAATGGAAATCAATGGCTGAAATTAATTAGGGTATAACTAAAGGGTCACGCCAGAACAAAGTCAAGGAAATACTAAATAAAGCATCAGATGCCTATATATACCCTAAACTACGTAAGCAATGTAATCATGTCATCATGCACTAGGATCTAGGGAGTCAAAGAACCTATATGTATACCTTCTATGAATTTATCCATCTTAGTCATATTATTCCACTAGTCTAATCCTAAAACTAGTCCAATAAGTAAGAGGTAAATATCTACCAATAATATCTAATCATTTATATCACCATGATAACTAGCTACGTATAGCAGTAATAGAAATTAATAACCATATGCTAACGATAAACTAGCAACCTAAAAATCTAACCGTCTAACAGATATCAGGTTAAAACAATACTAGACAAAACATGATACTACCTAAGTAAACCGCGTAACCAATATAACCAATACAAATATGTACTAAATCTAGAAAATTTTCTAGAATTTATTCACCTGTTAGCCGTCTGGAGATGTCTTGTCGCCGCCAAATCCCCCATATTGACCTCGTCAATCATACCTCGAATTTTCGAAACATAAAAATCATCGAAAATTCCTACCAATCCGAAAATACCCCAGTTAACCTGCCAAACGTGGCAAACTCCGAAAACCCAAAGACCCTAAGGAACTCGGAACTTGGCTCTGATACCAATAAATTGTCACACACCGGGGGAGTCCCCGCCAGATGAAAATCCGACAGCATCTCCCTTGTATGGGTCACAATACCAATCTTGCATACAAGGCTTACACGACAACTATACATCAATCAACACGATCGAAACATACCACAACACAATATGCGGCCTTAGGCCATCAACCAAAATAAATGAAAGATCTAAAACATCGAGACCTACCCTTTCTTCCATCTGAGCAGGAACATACAACCAAACCAATCGAATAGTCCATAAGGACACAATAAATATCTCCAAACTTCCACAAGTACATAACCAAAGCATTAGGACCTAAACATATCTTCTATACAAAATCCAAAAAAAATATATAACTCAAATAACTAATAAACTATCACGATGAGGGGGGGGGGGGGTATGACAACTGGACTCTCCTGACAACTTCATCTTGAAATAAATATAAAACCACGGGGTAAGTTAAAAGAACTCAGCGGATATAGTCGATATGCAAAGTAAGATATAGCTAACTAGAACAATCATGTTAGTACAGTCTCATATATAGGGTATAAAAGAAAGAAATACCAAAGGAATGTACTTACCTGAATCTCCTATCCTGATATAGGAGCATGTGTCATACTAGATGAAATAAAGTCGTTGAACCATATACAAATATGTATCCTGTATGCAGGGCAATCATATGCAACATCCAAGAGAGCAATAAAAATGTAGCAAACACAATACAAATGCTATCCATGCAAAATGCATGCGGTGCAAATGACATGGTCACCCTTGACACTAGTCAGCCACCTCACACGCGATGGTGAAGCCGAGTGGGTAGGGCTATGACAACTGCGCACTCTGCCATCACTGCTCTTGAGTGACCGAGTGGACAGGATGCTGTCGGAGTACACCTATCCTCCTGCCCCAAACAGAGTGGGGGAGCAAAGCTCTCATCTCCCGGTGTCGTAGACCAGAGGAGGGATCCCTGCCCGCTACCACGCTGACTCAACGCTACCCATGAGCGGACCAGCGGAGCCTGACAGAGCAACTGCACACACCCTTCTGATGTACCACTAACCCATGAGTGACAGCGTGTGCAGACCATGTAACTGACTGCGGGCTCAACTATAAAGGAACCGCGTCCAGCCAGCATGCAATCATGCAGGATGGTGCATGATACTAAAGTATGTAAATCCAACTAAAATACATATCCAAATAATATGCACAATCAATAAGTACATATCAATGATCCGAGTAAAACATAAAAGATATAATTATAAACTGATCCAATGCATGTATCAAGTAGGCACAATAACATACTAGGCATATAAACATGAAAATTATTACAAGTTATACTATCTAGCATATCAACATGACTATATCTAAAAGATAAGTCGAAATACCCGCCTGATAAAATGCTTGAGAAAACAACCAAATCGTCACGACCGTGAACCTACCTCGTGACCGAAACTTACATACAGCATAACTATTGTTAAGCACAAAATGCAATCCTCCGCTAAATCGAATACTTTATCAATTTCTTACATAATCCAATTAACCCAAATCAACTTCCAATTTCACTAATTTATCCAACCCTTACACAGTCGACCAAAACCACCCAAATAGAACACCTCAACCCTCACAGCCAACCCACTCAAAGTAGATCCATCCCACAAATCAAAATTTATCCGAAATCAAACAACAATCTAATCTCCAATGAACAATTACAATTAACCGAATAACACAATCAAATCATGTTATGAATGTTGCCTACCTGTTTTAGAATTCCACCGGCAAACAATATCCTCAACTCCTCTGTTCGTCGGCTGCGATCGCTGTTCACAATCACCTACCCAACAAGGATCCTCGTTAAGACAAAAGAAGTCATAGCCATCCAAAATAAGGAGCAGAGCAGCGCTCACCTCTTCCAGCACCGATCGACAGGGACCTAGCTCGCCTGCTTACCTGCTCCGACCAAAAATCGCAGCCCTAGTTCCGAATTGCATACCGTTACGTATTGCTTCCAGTTGCATCACGGTGATCTCTTCGTACATTTTGGATCCCTAAAATTAGATTGTGTAAGAGAATATAATAGGACTTGGAGTGGAATCTCAATGAATCCCCGATTTTGAACTAGATACACGATCCGGCCCATGGAGCGTCGGTGGTGCAAGTCTGTTTAGGGAAGAAGCAGTGGCGATGACCACTGTGGTTGTAGGCAGCGCGATGCATGCTCGTGGGTGACCGTAGTGGTGGCGGCGAAACAGCGGCGTGCTCCGACACTTCGCGGAGGGCGGAGCAAGAGGCCTGAGCGCGAGAAAGAAATCGCGTTGTAGAGCGAGGAATAAAAGCGGTGGAAGGCTGCGGTGCCGTCGGTCTGGCTCGGGCAGCAACTGTGGCCGAAGGTAAGCTCGGCTTGTAGAGAAGCGGTGCGTCTCGCGGCCGAGAAGAAGCGCTCGGGAAAAAAATTCTATGGTGCGCGGGGAAGAAGGGCTCGGGAAATTCGGGAATGGCAGCGAGATTTGGGAACGGGTATCAGGGGGAAAACTTAAGAGAGAAACCTAGGTTTAGATGTTTAAACTTTAGGTTAATATCGCCCATTAACTCTTTTAAATAGACTCCACCAAAGCCTATTTATTTTATCCCCATAAATATCTCGTATAAGCCCCATTTAAATCCAGAAAAATTTCGGAAAAATTCCTAAAAATCCCGAAAAATTTCCAGGATATATTTCTTAATTCTTTGGCCATTTTATTTTGGTATTTTAAATTTTCCGTATTTAACAGGAGGCATAATAGGGTAAATGCCTTCTATCATATTGATGTCCGAAGGATTGATTGGAGTTGCGATCATCTTGACACACACATCATTTTCCTTCTGTTCCACTGGTGGTAGATCAATCGACTTGGTGACCTGTTCCGACGGCCTGTGCTGCTCATAGACGATGGCTTTTGACAACAACGGTGAAAGGGAGAACAAAGGGCAGCACGATGGCTTACTGGCGTTGCATGCGGGCGGCGCGATGCGGCCCGCGTGATGGAGCGACATCATTCTCTTTATGGAAGAACTCGACGGCGACAAGCGCCGAAGCGGCGCATCGTCGTGGCGATGAAGCGAAGCGATGGGAGGTGCCCTGGCCGCTGGTGCGTGCGGCTCGGGCGAGAAACGACGGAGAGGGTTACGCGTGTGCGGCTGGCAGCGACGCGTGCAACATTGTGAGGAGAAGGCGATAGAAGGCAGCACACGATCAGAATCGGGAGAAGAAGAGTGACGATGGAAAGGATCGAAAGGTAGGGCACGGGATGATGGTGGTGGCAGATGGAGAAAGATAAATCGGGGAAATTCGGAAGTTAAAAACCTAGATTTATAACCTAGGTTATTTAACCCCATTAACTAGTCTAAACAAGCCCCTTTAAAAGCCTGTTTTTCTTATCCCCGTAATTATCTCATACAGGCCGCGTTTAAATCCAGAAAAAATCTAGAAAAATTCCTAAAATTCTTCAAAAATCCTGAAATAATTCCCAGCATTATTTTTCTTAATTCTTTGACCATTAAATTTAGTATTTTAAATTTCAGTATTTAACAGTAGACTTCAGGGGGAGACACGAATGATGGCATTGAGAAGTCGTGCGCTTGGTGCATCCGAGGGACGTGGTTGGACGAAGAGAACTTCGGCGAGGGACTTCAAGGGAGATGAGAGAATGAGCGAAGTGTAACGTAACTCATAAGTGAACTTGGCCGAATGGCTAAGTCAAGAGTCAGATGCTCAACCGAGTGGGTTGAGGTTTTACCGGACCGTCGGATGCTCAAACAAG
Organism: Wurfbainia villosa; assembly: GCA_025175895.1. Lineage (NCBI taxonomy): Eukaryota > Viridiplantae > Streptophyta > Magnoliopsida > Zingiberales > Zingiberaceae > Wurfbainia > Wurfbainia villosa. The sequence continues at coordinate 6,803,401 of CM045992.1, forward strand.
TCATTTGTTTGCGCTTTACCCGACATCAGTCGACTGCCAAGTTTGGCAGTCGAACTAGTCCAAGTCGAATGGAGTTCGACTGGTGTTCGACAGATTTGGTCGACCAGCAGTCGATTGCCAGAAATCGTCGTGGCACAGAAAGCTTCATAACTAAAGCGTTGGCCAGTGACAACCGCGATTGGGATTGCTAGCGTTAAGTCGCGTTGAAGCCGCGGTCATTGACCGCTGCCTTGCATGATCGACTAATGAAACTCTAACAGGAAGAAATCATCCCTCTCTATAAAAAGAGAGAGCGTGGGCTTTGGGGAGGTTAATCTTCATGCTCATAAGTGCTCCCTAAGTGCTTCACACGATTTCTACTCCTCCTTACATTTCTTTCAATCTTATTGTAAGAAGGAGTATTTTGTGTAAGAAGGGTTACCTCCACCTTGCTTGGGAAAAATGAGAGATCTAGTGGATTTGGTTAGGCGTGATTCACTTGGAATGAATCGGGTCGTGGATTAGCGGCAAGAATCGTGAACCACGTTACACACTTGTGTTCGAGTTTGCATTCTCTTCTTTCTCTTGTGTTTTGTTTAATTATTTTGTTTATCTATATTTCCGCTGTGCTAACCTTAATTAGACAATCAAGAAGTGGTCGGTTTCCATCGTCTACGCGAATTAGGCTATTCACCCCCCTCTAGCTGGCCAACGATCCTCCAACATCTAGCAATATATCATTGTTATCTAAGTGATGAGAATGTTGTAACATGTCAATAATTATTTTATTGCATAATTTAGTTCTTTTATCCTTGACATCTAGATTAATTTGTGAGGTATTGATTGTATTATCCTCTCATCAATCTATGTGTTTTTTGATCTCTAAGTGGACTTACTTAATCAAATAAATTCAATATCTCATACTGACTTATTTGAGTATGATTATGTATTTTAGTAGTCCTACTTAATTAAGGAGTTCACATATATCACTTCCGTTATATGAAAAAACTAAATTTCATCACATATCACTCACATTCCTCCACATAACTTATTGCATACCCGATGAATTACTTTATAATCGACATTGTTATAGGCGATGTTCATCGATACTAAAGTACACAACTTCTTATATAGTGTATCGTAGTAATTTCAAGTAAAATGACTATTGTCACTATTAGAGTCGTCAAGTTGGGTTAGGGTCGTCGGGTTGGCCCGCTCGGCCAAGTAATTTAGGCAGGTTGGGTTGAAATTTTTTCAACCCGCCATTTTGGCGGGCCTAAACGAATCAACCCGCACAGGTTGCGGGTCTAGACGGGTTGACCCGCGGGTTGAGAAATAATAAAAGAAGATAAAACTTGTGAAAAAAAAATATTTAAGCTTTTTAACCAATATTCTAATACTAACAAGACAATTTCCTCATAATCACAATCATCTTCTATCACACATACACGTGAACAAAATGTAAGAGAAATTACAGAAAATAATAAAGAATATTTGATTTAAGTACTCTAATAATTTTTTTATATACTCTAATGAGTTTATAATTATTTTATCATTACTATTTCAATTAATATAGGAAATGATGACATATCAAAATCAACTAATTACAAATATTGAAAAATCTCAATTAGATCTCTATTTAGAGGAGTCAAAATTTGAATTTGCATATTATCAATATTTGAATAGTTTAAAGTATTAAAAGAATAAAAATTATTTGTATCTAATATTGTCGATCAATAATTAGATCTCAATTATAATATTTTAGTTGCTTCAAATGCATACATTCTTATCATGATATTCTATCCGTCTTATCGATTATCGCCTTAAGCTCTTAACACCTCAATAATTTTGGATTTTTTTTTCCTGGCCCGCAGGTTGACCCGCTTAATCCGTAGCCCGCCTTGGGTTGGGTTGGGTTGGAAATTTCTCAACCCGCCAGAACGACGGGTCGGCCCGCCCATTCCCGCTAAATGTCGAATTTATGACGGGTTGGCCCGCCCCGCCATGGGTCAGCCCGTTTGACAGCTCTAGTCACTATGAGAATTTTATGACATTTATATATCAATCCATAAAACATTCTCATGGCAGATCAATCTAATACATATTCTTCAATATATATCCATGTGTTAACTTGATATTTTATATCCATGACTTATAAAATTTAGTCATCAGTTAACTTACTTGCTAGTCTCAATTTATTAATATTATTTTTGTATATTAATACTGTTGGGTTTTTTCGAGCCGCAAAAACCACTTTTTGCGTTGCGGAAACTTCGGAAGCCCCGGCCACGGATCCGTGCGAAGTATAAAAAATATAAAAACATGTATGTGCTTACAAAAACCCTAGATCTACCTTAGATCTAAGAGATGAGATCATTACCCTCGATGCGATGCCCTTCGCTTATCCCGCTCGTCCAAAAGTTCACCGGAACTCGAGAGTGTCAAGTGCACACTCCTCTATTGGTATCCACACAAGCAATAGGTGGAGAAAAATGCCTTAGAGTGTGCTAGCACTCCTTTAGGAATTTCGGCCAAGGAGGTTGGGAGAGGGAGAGAGCTTGAGAGGAAGATGATCCAAGAGTGTAACTCACTAAATGAATTCACCACCCATAACCCCTAAAGTGGCCGGCCACTTCATGGAAGGGGGGTTACATGCATGCATGTAACTCCCATGACCCTTGGTCTCCCTCATGATGTGGCACCAATTGACCAAGTCAATGATGATGTGGAGCACCATCATTGGCCGGCCATGTCATGTCATCATCATGACATGGCATTTGGTCAAGTCAAAATTGACCATTCATCTTCCCTCTCAAGTCAAGTCAAACTTGACCTCTAATCTCCCATGGTTGATCAAATCTAACCACTTGACTCAAGTCAATTTAATTTAATGAATCTCTATTCATTTAATTTAAATTGATTTGATGAATCAAATCTAAATTAGACTCATTCAACACTTGAATCAACTTGAGTCTAACTCAATTAGTCTAATTTGGATTACTCTTAATCCAATTTGGTTCATCCCATGAACCTAATCCTCATGGTTCATTATATGAACCTAATCTCCATCTAATTGCTCTTATGTATGTGACCCTATAGGTTCTTGTAACGTTGGCAATGTCCCTAAACCGATTTAGGAACATAAGCAATGAGCGGTATCTAGCAACACATTATTGCTACCCAAGTTACAAGAATGTTGAGCTCCAACATCACCTTTGTGACTACTAATTGTGACTTTCACAATATGTGACAATGTCCCTCTATCCTTGACATCTAGATTGACCAATCGAGGCATAGACCGTGTCATCCTCGGTACAATCTAAATCTTGAACCCCAAGTAGACTCACTCTAATCAAATGAGCTCAATATCTCATATTGACTCATTTGGGCATAACCATGCACTTCGTGGTCTCACTCTATCAAGAATATCGATGTCACCCCCGTCATATAGGAGGGATAGATCTCATCTACATCACTCACATCCCTCCGCATAATTTGTTACATACCCGATGTCGCCTTTATAGTCCACCCATTTACGGGTGGCGTTTGTGAAACAAAGTATGCAACTCCTTGTAGGGAACCATGGTGACTTGGTCTAAGGACTAATAGTCATACTAATAGCCACATGAGAAAGTATATGACACTCATATAACGATCCACGATACTTTCTCATGGCGGGTCATTCAGTATACATTCTCCAATGCATACTCATGTGTCAACTTGATATCTCATATTCATGACTTGTGAGATTAAGTCATCATGTTGACCTACATGCTACTCTCTACGCATTAACATTGTCCTTGAATGTTAATACTCGATTAGGAATGATTAAGAGTAGTGTTCTCTATATCATCTCATTATCGATTCAACCAATCGATTGATATAGATAAGAACCTACTACTCAAGGACATTATTATATTTAGTTATTTGGCACCAATAAGTAAATATAATAACCATGCCTATTAATAGGAATATGATACAATAAAGTCCATACAACAATCATCACATGATTGGCTCTAGGCTTTCACTAACAATCTCCCACTAGCACTAGTGTCGATCAGTAGTATCTAATACCCAATGACCTGGTGTGACCATCATGCTTTTACTGCGAAGCCTTGGTCGAGGATCTGCGATGTTAGCCTCTGTGGGTACTCTGCAAATCTTCACATCTCCTCTATCGATAATCTCTCGAATGAGATGGAGCGTCGTAGTATATGTTTGGTCATTTGGTGTGGCGAGGTTCCTTAGCATGTCTGATCGCTCCATTGTTGTCTGATAGAGCTCTATGGGATCTGATGCTAGGAACCACCCCAAGCTCGATAATGAACTTGCGGATCAAGCTGCCTCCTTTCTTTGCCTCGGATGCTGATATACTCGGCTTATTGTAGAATCGACAAGCGTGTCTGCTTGAACTCTTCCGACTCACGGCACCACCATTCAAGCAAAACAAACCACATTGCGATCTATAATCATCACAGTGGGTTTGGAAGGTGGCATCATTGTAACCCTTTATAGCTAGCTCCTCATCGCCTCGAATATCAAGAAATATTCTTTAGTCCTTCTCAAGTACTTAGAATATTCTTGGTACTATCGATGGCGCTCACCTGGATCATTGGTATCTACTCGTCATGCTCAAGCATCTGAGACATCGGGGAACAGTACATAGCATGGCGTACATGATAGATCCTATAGCGGATCGTAAGGGATCTTATCCATGCGGTCTCTCTCCTCTCTAGAAGAGGACTTTGAGTCTTGAAAGACTCACACCATGTGACATCGGCGAAGTCCTTTCTTGGAATTACGCATGGCAAAGCCGTAATATCTAGTGTCAATGTATGTACTGACTTAGGCAAGCAATCTCTTAGATCTAACTCTATAGATTTTGATGCCTAGAATACTGTGCTTCACCTAAGTCTTTCGTTGAAAGCACGTCCCGCCAAGTCTTCACAGTGTAGCGAAGGATGTCATTCCCAATGAGTATGTCATCCACATACAATACAAGGAAGACAAGCTGTGTTCCCATTAACCCTCTTGTAGACACGGGGTTCATCTTCATTCTTGATGAAACCAAAGCTGTTTGATCGCATCATCGAATCGAAGATTCCGGCTCAGAAGCTTGCTTTAGCCTATAAATGAACCTTTGCGGCTTGCGTACCTTCCCGGTATCTTTGTGGATCTACAAAACCCTCGGGTTGTGTCATGTACACATCCTCGAGCAAGTTTCCATTCGAAGCGGTTTTGACATCCATCTACCATATCTCATAATCGTGGTATCTTTGCAATAGCAAGCAAGATCGAATGGACTTAAACATCGCCCTTTGGAGAAAAGGTTTCATCATAGTCAATACCATGAATTTGCTTGAAACCTTTAGCCACCAATCAACCCTTATAGGTATCGTAAGTCCATTCGTCAGTCTTTCTCCTAAAGACCCACTTACACCCAATGGGTTTGACCCTTGGTGGATCGACCAAAGTCCATACTTGGTTGGTGTACATGGATTCCATCTCGGATCTCATGGCCTCTAGCCATTTCTCGAATCTAGGCTCATCACACTTCACGATAGGAGGTAGGCTCATTCTCAATGGAGCATTACGTCATCATGGTCGACAAGAGAAATGAGTATCTCTCTCGGTGACGCGTACTCTATCGGACTGCGAAGAGGTAAGTCTACATGAGCAATTGGTTGTTCCACAACTCTTTGTCTGCAATAACCTCATCACCCACAACACTTTGTGGTTCCTGTTCAACCTCCATCAAGGCCTCAGTGCTATGGTCCTTATCTTGAATTTCTTCAAGATCGAAGGTACTCCCACTAGTTTTTCTAGAAACAAAATCCCTTTCTAGAAAAACCCCAGTCTTTGCCACAAACACTTTGTGATGACTGGGAATGTAGAAGTAATATCCCTTTGTATCCTTGGGATATCCAACAAAATAGCACCTATCGGATTTGGGCCCCAGTTTGTCTGAGACTTGACGTCGAACGTAAGCCTCACAACCCCAAATCCTCATAAAAGACATCTTGGGATTTCTCCCTGTCCATATCGTATACGGTGTCTTTATCATAGCCTTGGATGGTACACGGTTAAGAGTAAAGGCTGCTGTGTCTAGAGCATATCCCCAAAAGGATATAGGAAGATCTGTGTGACTCATCATAGATCGTACCATATCTAATAGGGTACGATTCCTCCTTTCGGATACACCATTCCACTGTGGTGTTCCAGGAGGAGTGAGTTGGGATAGAATCTCACACTCAGCTAGATAGTCACGAAACTCATGGCTAAGGTATTCTCCACCTCGATCTGATCGAAGTATCTTAATACTCTTGTCAAGCTAGTTTTGTACTTCATTCTTGAATTCTTTGAACTTTTCAAAGGATTCTGATTTATGTGTCATGAGATACACATAATCATATCTACTGAAGTCATCAGTAAATGTAATGAAGTACCTGTAACCACCTCTAGCAGCAACATTGAAAGGACCACATACATCACTATGTATAAGTCCTAACAAATCTGTTGCTCTTTCGTTGTGTCCACTAAAGGGAGTCTTGGTCATCTTGCCTAAAAGGCAAGACTCGCATGTCTCATATGATTCAAAATCAAATGAGTCTAGCAGCCCATCCTTATGGAGCTGAGATAAGCGACTCTCATTTATGTGACCTAAGCAACAGTGCCAGAGATAAGTTTGGTTCAACTCATTTGACTTGAACCTCTTGGTACTTATGTTATAGATAGGGCTCTCTAAGTCTAGAAAGTAGAGTCCGTTCATTAGAGGTGCACTACAATAGAACATATCATTTAAATAAAAACATTTGTTCTTTATTATAAATGAAAATCCTTTCTTGTCCAAACAAGAAAGCTGAAATGATGTTCTTGGTTAAGCGGGCACATAACAACATTCATCTAATTCTAATACAAGCCCGGAGGGCAAAGATAGATCATAAGTTCCTACACAATGCGAAGCAACTCTTGCTCCATTGCCTACTCGTAGGTCCACCTCGCCCTTTATCAATGCCCTGCTATTTCTCAGCGCCTGCACATTGGTACAAATGTGAGATGCACATCCGGTATCTAATACCCATGATGAAGAAATAGATAGATTGACTTCTATAACATTTATACCTGAAGTAGAAGTCTCACTTTTTTTCTTCTTAAGATCTTCCAGGTAAGCTTTGCAGTTACGCTTCCAGTGTCCAGCTTCCTTGTAGTGGAAGCAAGCCCCTTCCTTGGCTACCCCTCCTTTGGGTTTAAGTTCTTTGCCTTTGCCCTTGGCTTGGGACTTTCCCTTACCTTTAGGCTTGCCCTTGCCTTTCTTCTTCTGCACCATCAAAATGGTGTCAGATTTTCCCTTCTTAAGGTTAAGCTCAGCAGTTCTCAACTTGCTGAGCATTTCAGGCAGTGGCTTATCAATTTCATTCATGTTATAATTCATGACAAATTGATTGAAGGCTTGTGGAAAAGATTGCAAGATCAGATCAGTGGCCAGCTCTTGGCCAAGTGGGAATCCCAGCCTTTGTAGGTTTTCTACGTACCCAATCATCTTGAGTACATATGTACCTACGGGAGTCCCTTCTTGCATTTTGGACCCAAATAATGCCTTAGAGATTTCATATCTCTCATGCCTAGCTTGTCCTTGATATAGTTGACGAAGATGTCCAACCATATCATAAGCATTCATGAACTCATGTTGCTTCTGAAGCTCAGAGTTCATGGTCGCGAGCATTAGACATGACACATCTAATGCGTCATCTTGATGCTTCTTGTAAGCATCTTTGTCACCGCGAGGCTTTGGCGGAGGTGCCTCCGGAATGGCGCTCCGGGACATCTGACTTCCTTTCTTGGGTGAGAACAATTCTCAGGTTCCTGTACTAGTCCAGAAAATTCGCTCCATTGAGCTTGTCCTTCTCAAGGACAGAACGCAGAGAGAGAGTGTTCGTGTTTATCGACATAGTTATCTACAACATATAATGCAGAGAATTAATATAATATTCCTTTTATCATTTAATTAGGCCTTTAATCAAATGATGCTCCCACTGAATTATAGGAATTTTTGTAGAATCGAGTTATGGATGTGGTCAAACCACATTACTAGATTCATACAAACTAGCTATAATTCTTGCGGGACAAGATCCACATCATACTAAGCCTTGAGTTAGCTTTGGCTAAATCGCCCAAGACTTAGTATGACCGGTGGGTAACACATTACCGATTACATCTCTATGCAACTCTTGTTTATAGGATCAAGACCCACATTTACAAAAGACCTTGAGTTAGCTTTGGCTAAATCGCCCAAGATTTAGTGTAAATGCGATCTTGACCTATCGTTCCAACGATTGGAATATGCCTATAGTTCTACTCGATCCAATTGAGTTTAACTAGTTTTGCTCAATCTAATTGAGCTTACTCTAACCCAAGCGTGATAGGCGGGACCAAGATTGTCCCTCCGCACCCTACCAAGATAATATGTGTTGCTCTGCTTTGGCAGATTCAACAACAACAAATGATCGAGGTAGTGATGGGTATCAAGGCTCGGTAGGCATTTTCGAGTTGATTCAATTATGATCTAATCTAATCGTAATGTGTATCTTATACGCATTTAAGCCTTTATTATCCTATATTAGCATGCATCACATACATACATTCATTATTCTAGCATGCATCATATACATACAAGAAAATTAACCTAGCATGCATCATATACATACAAGCATTATTCTACTAGCATGCATCACATACATACAAGCAAAATCAATTAAATATATATATATATATATATATCAACATATATATATATATATATATAATTAAATGTGATATAGTCATGGCCCTACTACGATCTTCTCAAGCCAATGAGAAGATCGGACGGTCAACCTAAGGCTAGCGGCTTCTCCAAGCGCTTCCTTTGACCGCCATGTGTCGTCGTCACCCTTCTCGTAATCTCGTCTTCGAGTGGACTTTCCACCGCTCCATTTTGTACATTACAAATATGAAACTCGAGTTACATTCGAGTCTAAAAACTAATTACCACTAGAATATCAAAAGAAGAGGTACGACGCGCAGGTCGCATACACTATATAACACGCACAACCACAAAACGACACGCAGGCCGTATTATGAATTACAACATACATAATTCAATCAAATTGGGGTCATTGGGCCATGACAATCACAGAATTATACATAATTCTAAATTATGTATTTTTACAGAAATTTCTATAATTTTTCCTAATTTGTTTTTCAAATTAATGAGTCACCTCTCCGTAACAGTCTGTGCGGTTTTAAGCGCGATCGCGGGACAAAGCCCCTTTCGGGGATAGGGCAGCGCCCATACTCACAAAATTAACTTTGCGAGTGTCCCTACTACGATCCTACAGCGACTTAAGTCGCTGTCCCAAAAACTTAAAGCGAGAACTCGCCTTTTCAGAGAGTTTTTCTCGACGGTTGAAGCCTACAAGTGTCCCAATACTTGTTGCTTCGACTCTTTGAGAAAAATACCCAAAAATTCTATAAAATTAGGAAATTTACAGAAACATATAAATCTGTAATTTTTATATCTAATACAAAAATTACAAAGACGAAACACATACATGCTTCGCACGTGGCTCTGATACCACTGTTGGATTTTTCCGAGCCGCAAAAACCGCTTTTTGCGTTGCGGAAACCTCGGAAGCCCCGGCCACGGATCCGTGCGAAGTATAAAAATATAAAAACATGTATGTGCTTACAAAAACCCTAGATCTACCTTAGATCTAAGAGATGAGATCATTACCCTCGATGCGATGCCCTTCGCTTATCCCGCTCGTCCAAAAGTTCACCGGAACTCGAGAGTGTCAAGTGCACACTCCTCTATTGGTATCCACACAAGCAATAGGTGGAGAAAAATGCCTTAGAGTGTGCTAGCACTCCTTTAGGAATTTCGGCCAAGGAGGTTGGGAGAGGGAGAGAGCTTGAGAGGAAGATGATCCAAGAGTGTAACTCACCAAATGAATTCACCACCCATAACCCCTAAAGTGGCCGGCCACTTCATGGAAGGGGGGTTACATGCATGCATGTAACTCCCATGACCCTTGGTCTCCCTCATGATGTGGCACCAATTGACCAAGTCAATGATAATGTGGAGCACCATCATTGGCCGGCCATGCCATGTCATCATCATGACATGGCATTTAGTCAAGTCAAACTTGACCTTTCATCTTCCCTCTCAAGTCAAGTCAAACTTGACCTCTAATCTCCCATGGTTGATCAAATCTAACCACTTGACTCAAGTCAATTTAATTTAATGAATCTCTATTCATTTAATTTAAATTGATTTGATGAATCAAATCTAAATTAGACTCATTCAACACTTGAATCAACTTGAGTCTAACTCAATTAGTCTAATTTGGATTACTCTTAATCCAATTTGGTTCATCCCATGAACCTAATCCTCATGGTTCATTATATGAACCTAATCTCCATCTAATTGCTCTTATGTATGTGACCCTATAGGTTCTTGTAACGTTGGCAATGTCCCTAAACTGATTTAGGAACATAAGCAATGAGCGGTATCTAGCAATACATCATTGCTACCCAAGTTACAAGAATGTTGAGCTCCAACATCACCTTTGTGACTACTAATTGTGACTTTCACAATATGTGACAATGTCCCTCTATTCTTGACATCTAGATTGACCAATCGAGGCATAGACCGTGTCATCCTCGGTACAATCTAAATCTTGAACCCCAAGTAGACTCACTCTAATCAAATGAGCTCAATATCTCATATTGACTCATTTGGGCATGGCCATGCACTTCGTGGTCTCACTCTATCAAGAATATCGATGTCACCCCCGTCATATAGGAGGGATAGATCCCATCTACATCACTCACATCCCTCCGTATAATTTGTTACATACCCAGTAATCGCCTTTATAGTCCACCCATTTACGGGTGACGTTTAACGAAGCAAAAGTATGCAACTCCTTATGTAGGGAACCATGGTGACTTCAGGTCTAAGGACTAATAGGCATACTAATAGCCACATGAGAAAGTATATGACACTCATATAACGATCCATGATACTTTCTCATGGCGGGTCATTCAGTATACATTCTCCAATGCATACTCATGTGTCAACTTAATATCTCATATCCATGACTTGTGAGATCAAGTCATCTTGTTGACCTACATGCTAGTCTCTACGCATTAACATTGTCCCTGAATGTTAATACTCGACTAGGAATGATTAAGAGTAGTGCTCTCTATATCATCTCATTATCGATTCAACCAATCGATTGATATAGATAAGAACCTACTACTCAAGGACATTATTATATTTAGTTATTTAGCACCAATACAAGTAAATATAATAACCATGCCTTTATTAATAGGAATATGATACAATAAAGTCCATACAACAATCATCACATGATTGGCTCTAGGGCTTTCACTAACAAATACTTGATTAGAAATAATTAATAGTAATATTTTATATCTATAATCTCTTATAGTCAATTTCAAATTAGTGATATCCTTGAAAAAAAAAATAATGATATCCTAAAGAACAGAATCTACCACTCTAAAATGTTATTATATTTATTCAAATTTATACATATAAAATAAATATAATAAATATAAAAAGTTATATGATCTTTTAGAGAAAAAAATATAGATCTGTCATATAAATATTTCCTTCTAGTTATTTTTATTAATGAAGAAGATAAATCAAGATCTCAGATGACAAACATAAAAGAAGAGATCAATCGATAATTCAAGACCGTTGAAAATTTATATGATCTTTTAGGTTTGACAGTAACAATACACTCTATAAAATATTGAATTCCAGGTTTTTTTTTAATTTTGTATTATTTTATAAAAGACACTTTAATTCTTTTGTCGTTTATCAGTGCCATCCCTACTTGTCGCATCATGCAATTACTCAGAAACTCAATATAAAAAAAAAGTTGTTAAACGCACGGAAAAGATCGGCAAGAAACGGATGGAGGAGAATTTGCTGAGGATAGTTGATGAGGATGCAGACCTGGAGGAGATCAACAGCTTGGGCCAGCTGATCAGGCATGGAGTGGAGGAGAAGAAGAAGCTGTGGTACTTGGCGGCGCCGGCCATCTTCACCTCCATCGCACAGTACTCCCTTGGTGCCGTTACGCAGATCTTTGCCGGCCACCTCAGTACCCTCGAGCTTGATGCCGTCTCTACAGAGAACATGGTCATCGCCGGCCTTGCCTTTGGAATCATGGTAATATTTTTTTTTCCATTAAAATAATATCATATAACTCCAATAAAAAAATTAATGTTTATTTCTCGCATCCGTATTAAACTTGTAACACTTGTTTATTAACATTAAGAATAAGTTCGATAAAGTGATATAATTTATATTTTTAATAATATATTGATCTAAAGGGTATATATTTTATATATTTTATTATGATTAATGGGGTGGTAACAAAAACAAATCTAATACTATAAATTGAACTATGGATCCCCCTAGGATTAGGGTAACAAATTCACTTTTCATCCCATTAGAAAGGAGATTTCGACTGTGAAAATTTTCTTACAAATAGGATGACAATATGTGTATGTTGGACTGTTGGATTGTCCGTTGCGAGTATTTTTCAATTTAATCCAGGTGGCCGATGGGAAACTTCTATGGGGTCGGGCGTCCACTCTCAGGATTACTCGAGCCAAAGGCCTGGATACCCAATGCCAACTAAAAATAATAATAACAAATTCACTTCTCATCCCATTAGAAAGGAGATTCCAACTGCTGTGACTCTAACCCCCGCCCTACGAAAGATTATTTTACCATTGATGAGGTAGGGATTTTATTTAGTTAAGGCAGAATACCTAGTATGTTTTCAGAGTACTTCTTTATATTTACAGAGCAGTAGGTGTGTTTGTAGAGTCCAGAGTATTGTGTGTTGTGCAGAGCAGTTTATATATTTTCTGAGTTGTCTATGTCTTTCCCGAGCGACCTATGTATTTATCGAGCTCAGTAAGAATGTGCAGAGTAGTGGATCTAGAGATCAGTTATGTGAAATCAGAGCAATTTATATATTTTCTCGAGCGACCTATGTATTGCCTGAGCTCAGAAGGGATGTATAGAGTAGAGGATCCAAAGTTATATTGTGTGAAGTCAAAGCAGTTTATGGATTTTTCGAGTGTTGGTGCAATCGATCCAGATTACGATTGACCAGGACTCGAGCTTAACTCGAGAGATGTTTTGATGTTCGACAAAAACATATGACAATGTAATTGTCATGGGAAAGTCCAAGTCTTGGGTACTTGACATGAAAAGTCTAAGCATGGGTCTTGGCATGGAAAGTCCAACATGAGTTGGCAAGGAAAAGTCCAAGCATGGGTCTTGGCAAGGAAAAGTCCAAGCATGAGTCTGGGCATGGAAAGTCCAACATGGGTTGCCAAGGAAAAGTCCAAGCTTGAGTCTTGGCATTTGAGAAGTCCAAGGGGTTTGATATTGGCGGCGTAAAGTCCAAGCGGGAGTCTTGGCAGCATAAGTCCAATGGTTGGCGGCATAAAGTTCAAGCGGAGTCTCGGCAGCATAAGTCCAATGTGCCTTGGCGGTGTAGACACCGATAGCATGACATAGCCGATGGAAGCACCTGAAGACTAGCGCAATAGATGAACAAGTCATGGATGACTTGAAGGGATCTGAAAGGCGTGAGGTTGACGGAGGTGACTAGAAGGCTTAGGTCTAGGCTAAGGGTGGTCTAGCAAGTATGGGGGAACCATACTTGGGTTAAAACCTCATGTTTGAGGTGTGCCAGTCGACTAGTGTCATGTGGCAGTCGACTGGCGTGAGTCAACTAGTGTTTGACTATGGGAATTGGCCTAGCAGTCGACTTCCAAAGGAGGTCAATCGATTGATTGGCCAATCAGTCGACTGGTGCTCGATTTTTTAGGTACAGAATAAAGTCTGACTCGACTGTTGGGGTTAGCAGTCGAGTGGAGGTTCGAACAGTCGACTGATGGTCATTATCAGTCGACTAATGATGGATCTGTTGGATTTTTCCAGCGTGGATCTAGCCGTTGTCTCACGACAACAGTGACATCAGTCGACTAATGGTCCCGATCAGTCGACTGATCGGCGATTTCTAGCACAGATTGAAGCTTTAAATGGAGCTCGTGAAGGAGGAAAACGCTATGGTTTCTTGGGGGCTTTTGGGGCGATTTGCTGCTACAAATCAGGGTCTTCAAGTGCAAGTCAAGCTACCAAGTATTCAAGCAATCAAAAGCAAAGTGTTGTAAATTTCTCTTTACTTGTTTTCGTATTACTGTTGTAATCAATTATACGAGGTTTCTCCACCTCCGACTTATGTCGAGAAGGAGTTATTGCATAGTGGTGTGTGATTGGCATCGCTAGAGCTCTTTAGAGCTCGATCTGTGGAGTAGGAACCTCGAGGTTCCGAACCATGTTATATGCTCGTGTTTGAGTGTTTGTGATTGTGTCTTGTGTATTGTTATTATTATTATTATTCCGCTGCGTACTAACATGCTTTGTAGACGCGATCACGAACGAATTCCATCACGCAACGAAAACAAGCTATTCACCTCCCCCCTCTAGCTTCCAATGATCCCCTACAAGTGGCATCAAAGCGAGGCCGCTCTTCAAGTTTAACAACTAAGGGAGCACACTAGAGGGTGAAGATGAAAGTTCAAGAGCAACTAGAATGGGATATCAACACACATATCCCTTATACCTTCTATGGACAAGAAGGGTTTAGACAATGGAAGGCAAGGATCAAAGACTTTCTAATTATGAGGGACTTCGAAGAATGGTCCATCTTAATAGAGGGATATAGCTATCCAATATGACCGAAGGGAGAGTTCCTCAAGAAAAAGAGATGGACCGAAGAGCAAGTCCAAGTCTTCGAGAAAAATGATAAGGTAATAAAGTTTTTAATTGATTTAATACCTAACAATATCTTGTGTATGTTAGGTAATTATGTAGATGCCAAGGATGTCACGCCCCGAGAGAGTCCCCGCCAGACAAAAATCTGGCAGCATCTCCCCTGTACGAGTGACAATACCAATTTTCATACAAGGCCTACACGGCCACTATACATCGGTCAACACGACTGGAATAAAAACATCTACACATGCTGATCATAAGGCCTCAGGCCAACCATCATAGTAAATAAATGAAGTCTATCACATCTAGACTTACCCCTTCTGCCATCTGAGCAGGAACATACAACCAACTAATTGAATAGTCCATAAGGACACCACAAATATTTCTAAACTTCCACAAGTACATAACCAAAACATCATTACCTAAACATATCTTCTATACAAAATCCAAAACCATAAGACCAATAAAACCTATCCATTTCGACGAGGGGGATTGGCACCTGAACTCTCCTAACAGCTTCATCCTGAAATAAAAATAAATCAATGGGGTAAGTTCAAAGAACTTAGCGGGTATAGTCGATATGCAAAGTAAGATATAGCTAACAATAAGAATCATGCCAGTACAGTCTCATATAAATAGGGTATGCAAGCAAGAAATACAAAATGACTCTACTTACCTGAATCTCCTGCCCTGATACAGGAGCATGTGCCTGACTAGAAGTAATAAAGTCATCGCCATATATAAATATGAATCCTGTATGCATGTCAATCATATGTAACATCCAAGGCATCAATAAAAATGCAACAAACACAATACAAATGCTATCCATGCAAAATGCATGCCGTGCAAATGACATGGTCACCCCTGACGCCAGTCAACCGCCTCACACGCGATGGTGAAGCCGAGTGGGTAGGGCTATGACAAATGTGCACTCTGCCATCACTGCTCCTGAGTCACCGAGTGGACAGGATGCTGTCGGAGTACACCTATCCTTCTGTCCCAAACAGAGTGGGGGAGCTAAGCTCTCATCTCCCGGTGTCGTAGACCAGAGGAGGGATCCCTGCCCGCTACCACGCTGCCTCATCGCTACCCATGAGCGGACCAGCGGAGCCTGACAGAGCAACTGCACACACTCTCCTAATGTACCACTAACCCATGAGTGACAGTGTGTGCAGGTCATGTAACTGGCAGCGGGCTCAACAATAATGGAACCCCGTCCAGCCAGCATGCAATCATGCAAGATGGTGCATCATACTAATGCATGTAAATCCAACTAAATACACCTATCCAAATAATATGCACAATCAATATGTACATATCCATAATCCAAGTAACTATGATCCAAATAAAACAGGGAAGGTATAATCATAACCTATCATATGTATATATTAAGTAGACACCAAAAACATACTAGGCATATAAACATGAAAATTATTGCAAGCTATCCTAACTAGCATATCAACTTGACTATATCTAAAAGATAAATCAAAATACCCGCCTGATAAAATAAATGTCCGCAAGAATGAAATCGTCACGACCGAGGACCTACCTCGTGACCGAAACCTATATACAACATAACTATTGTTAAGCACAAAAATGCAATCCACCGACAAATCGAATACTTAATCGATTTTGTTCATAATCCAATCGCACTGGACAAACCTTCACAGCTTGCTTACAACCTAACCCTAGAGTATCACCTAGGTTGTTCACATCTCCACAACTATAGGTTAATTTAGGACTCACCTTAAGCCCAACAGCCTCTACAACTTGATCGTTGCCCAAAATCCTGTACAATCTATCCCAAATCCCCTCTATTTCACATGGACAGCTCAAACACGGGAAACTATTGCTACTCTATTACCACGAAATTAGGAGCTACAAGGATAAGATGCGATAGGAGAAAACGACCTCCACAATCAAGACCCACAGCCTTACAAACCTCCAACCACCTAGCCGTGCACAGCCGGCGCAACCGTGCACAATCCCTTCCCACGCTCACACGGCAACCAATCCAGATAACCAACAACAAAAATGTAAAAAAGAAGGTAGATCAACTTACCAGCCATAGCAACTCCCACGAAGGCAAATTTCCCCCCTAAATCTCTTGTTCGTCGGAGGGCTAGAACTCTGCTGCCTTTCCCAACCTAGCAAAATTTGTGGCAGCAGCTTCTTGTCACGGTGACGAGGCCACTGCCCAGCTCACACGAAGAGTCAACTAACACCAAGGGGAAGAGATTGGTTGACCTGTGGCAGAGAGGCAGCCGGAGGAAGGCAGCGGCGGCGGCGTAGAGCTAAAGCAGAGGTGCCAACGGCGCTTGAGGGTTGGCGACACGAGCGACGGAGAGGAAATGAGCGGAAGACGCACAAGGCATGCAACGCGAGCGAGGCTGTGGTGAAGGGCAACTAGTGTCCGAGGAGGCCGGCCGGCATTGCAGGCGAGCAGCATCGGCGATGGGGCTAGTAAACGTCGGAGAAATCGCGAAAAGGGGCGAAGGCGTCGCCGGTGCTCGTGAAAAACCAACCACAGCAAGTGCTCGAAGAGGATGGCATCGACGTCCACCAAAACATATCTCGTCCGGCATCGAAGACCCTTTTCCGGCCGCCTACATTAAGATCCAAAAGTTAGATCAAGCACGAAGCGGTCAACGAAGAATACGCGGTGCTCCTTCCCAGCCACCACGCGGACGAGCGGCTCGGCAAGAAGCAGCGATGGAGAGGCCAACCCGCGGCGGCCTGGGCACAAGGAAAGGCAGCGACGGCGAGAGCTGGCGTGGGCGACGCGCGGGGAGAAGAAGAAAACTGAATCGGGAATTGGGAGGTGGGAACCACGGCTGCGAAGGAAAAATTAGGAGCTAGAAAACCTAGGTTTTGGTATTTAAGTATAGGGTTAAATCAAACCCAATAATCCCCCAAAATTGATATTTCAAATAGGCCCTCCAAAAGCCTATTTATTTTATCCCCGTAAATACCCCATACAAGCACCGTTTAATTCCTGAAAAATTCCGGAAAAAATTTCTAAAATTCTCCAAAAATTCCAAAAATAATTTCTAAGATTATTTTCCTAATTTTGGCCATTTAATTTAGTGTTTTAAATTTCCCGTATTTAATATTCTCCCCCACTAATAAAAATTTGGTCCCCAAATTTCCTACTCAAGTACTAACAAGCAATGTCACACTGTTGAACTCAAGTACTTGGGGAAAACCACACATCAAGTAACTGAGTGGGGTACTGAGATTGAATCTTTTCCTCAAGCTCCCAAGTAGCCTCCTCATCAGTGTGGTGACTCCACCCGATCTTGACAAGTCGTACAATCTTGTTTCGCAACTGTCGTTCATTGTGATCCAGAATCCGTGCCGGAACCTCTGCGTAAGTAGCATCAGGTTGAATGGAACCTGACATATCTGACAGAATATGTGTAGAGTCTGGCACATACTTCCTTAGCATTGACTCATGAAACTCATCATGAATACCCGTCAAGGATGGTGGTAGCACTAGTCGGTAAGCGACTGCTCCGATCCTCTCCAAAATCTTGAAAGATCCAATGTACCTTGGAGCTAGCTTACCACGGAGGTCAAATCTCTTCACCCCTTTCGTGGGTGAGACTCGCAGGAATACATGATCACCAATAGAGAACTCCAGAGGTCTCCGTCTCCGATCCGCATAACTTTTCTGACGATCCTGCGCATTAGTCATCCTACGTCTGATAGTACGGACCAACTCTGCCTCATGCTAAGCTCTCTGGGATTCTAACAACTAGGCCTCCCCAACCTCCTCCTAGAAGATGGGTATCTGACACTGTCTACCATACCATGCTTCAAACAGTGCCATTTGGATAGCCAAATGATGGCTGTTGTTGTAGGTGAATTCCACTAATGGCAAGTGGTCCTCCCAATTGCCCCCGAACTATAACACAGGACCTCAGCAAGTCCTCTAGTGTCTAAATGGCCCGCTCAGACTCTGCCAGAACCGAGACATGAATCGGGGATCTCTATCTGATATAATGCTTAAAGGAACACCATGCAATCTGATGATATCCCGACAATATAACTCTGTCAAATGATCCAAAGAGTCAGTTTTCCAAATCGCTAAGAAGTGCGCAGATTTGGTTAGTCGTCAACGACTACCCAAATCGCATCATGGTCTTGATGTGTTATAGGCAAATCCACCACCAAACTCCATAATAATATGCTTCCACTTCCATTCCGGAATCGGAATTTCCTGAAGCATCTGTTCCTTAAACTAATGCAACTCCGGAAACCATTATCCTCCTCAAAGTCAGAGACGGTAGTCCATCTACCGTCCAAAATCCACTCCACCACACACTTTATAAGTGCATGGGAGGCTATCGCGACCAAACTTCTTTGTTACAACCGTTCGTGTTCCAGCTACTCTATAGTAGTTATCCAATAGCTAGCCAAAACCCCATGAGCATTTCTGCTCCTCACCTCTTCAAAACAACATAGTAATAGGTAAACATCTACCAATAATATTTAATCATTTATATCACAATGATAACTAGCTACGTATAGCAGTAATAGCAATTAATAATCATATGCTAATGATAAACTAGCAACCTAAAAAAAATCTAACAGTCTAACAGATATAATGTTAGAACAATACTAGACAAAACTTGATACCACCTAAGTAAACCGCATAATGAATATAATCAATACAAATATGTACTAAATCTAGAAAAATTTCTAGAATTTATTTACCTGTTAGCCGTCTGGAGATGTCCTGTCGCCGTAAAATCCCCCATATTGACCTCGTCAATAATACCTCGAATTTTCGAAACATAAAAATCGTCGAAAATCCGTACCAATTTGAAAATACCCCAGTTAACCTGCCAAACGTGGCAAACTCCGAAAACCCAAAGACCCTAAGGAACTCGGAAACCTACGCTTTGATACCAAATAAATTGTCACGCCCCGAGAGAGTCCCCACCAGACAAAAATCCGGCAGCATCTCCCCTGTACGAGTGACAATACCAATTTTCATACAAGGCCTACACGACCACTATACATCGGTCAACACGACCGGAACAAAAACATCTACACATGTAGATCATAAGGCCTCAGGCCAACCATCATAGTAAATAAATGAAGTCTATCACATCTAGACTTACCCCTTCTGCCATCTGAGCAGGAACATACAACCAACTAATTGAATAGTCCATAAGGACACCACAAATATTCCTAAACTTCCACAAGTACATAACCAAAACATCAGGACCTAAACATATCTTCTATACAAAATCCAAAACCATAAGACCAATAAAACCTATCCATTTCGACGAGGGAGATTGGCAGCTGGACTCTCCTGACAGCTTCATCCTGAAATAAAAATAAATCAACGGGGTAAGTTCAAAGAACTTAGCGGGTATAGTCAATATGCAAAGTAAGATATAGCTAACAATAAGAATCATGCCAGTACAATCTCATATAAATAGGGTATGCAAGCAAGAAATACAAAAAGATTGTACTTGCCTGAATCTTCTTCCCTGATACAGAAGCATGTGCCTAACTAGAAGTAATAAAGTCATCGCCATATATAAATATGAATCCTGTATGCATGTCAATCATATGCAACATCCAAGGCATCAATAAAAATGCAACAAACACAATACAAATGCTATCCATACAAAATGCATGCCGTGCAAATGACATGGTCAACCCTGACGCTAATCAGCCATCTCACATGCGATGGTGAAGCCGAGTGGGTAGGGCTATGACAACTGTGCACTCTACCATCACTGCTCCTGAGTGACCGAGTGGACAGGATGTTGTCGGAGTACACCTATCCTCCTGTCCCAAACAGAGTGGGGGAGCTAAGCTCTCATCTCTCGGTGTCATAGACCAGAGGAGGGATCCCTGCCCGCTACCACACTACCTCATCGCTACCCATGAGCGGACCAACGGAGCCTGACAAAGCAACTGCACACACCCTCCTGATATACCACTAACCCATGAGTGGCAGTGTGTGCAGGCCATGTAACTGGAAGCGGGCTCAACAATAATGGAACCCCGTCCAGCCAGCATGCAATCATGCAAGATGGTGCATCATACTAATGCATGTAAATCCAACTAAATACACCTATCCGAATAATATGCACAATCAATATGTACATATCCATAATCCAAGTAACTATGATCCAAATAAAACAGGGAAGGTATAATCATAACATATCACATGCATGTATTAAGTAGGCACCAAAAACATACTAGGCATATAAACATGAAAATTATTGTAAGTTATCCTAACTAGCATATCAACTTGACTATATCTAAAAGATAAGTCAAAATACCCGCCTGATAAAATAAATATCCGCAAGAATGAAATCGTCACGACCGGGGACCTGCCTCATGACCGAAACCTGCCTACAACATAACTATTATTAAGTACAAAAATGCAATCCACCGACAAATCGAATACTTAATCGATTTTGTTCATAACCCAATCGCACTGGACAAACCTTCACAGCTTGCTTACAACCTAACCTAGAGTATCACCTAGGTTGTTCACATCTCCACAACTATAGGTTAATTTAGGACTCACCTTAAGCCCAACAACCTCTACAACTTGATCGTTGCCCAAAATCCTGTACAATCTATCCCAAATTCCCTCTATTTCACGTGGATAGCTCAAACACTGGAAACTATTGCTACTCTATTACCATGAAATTATGAGCTACAAGGATAAGATGCGATCGGAGAAAATGACCTCCACAATCAAGACCCACAGCCTTACAAACCTCCAACCACCTAGCAGCAATGACAAATTGCATACAATCCTTCCCACGCCACACTAAGAACCAATCCAGATAACTAACCAACAACAAAAATGCGTAAAAGAAGGTAGATCAACTTACATAGCAACTCCCACTAAGGCAAATTCCCCCAAATCTCCTGCTCGTCGAGGGCTAGAACTCACGCCTCTCCCAACCTAGCAAAATTCAGGGCAAAGAACTTCTGTCGCGACGAGGCCACTGCCCATCTCACACGAAGAGTCAACTAACACCAAGGGGAAGAGATTGGCTGACCTGCAGCAGAGAGGCAGCCGGAGGAAGGCAGCGGCGGCGGTGTAGAGCTAAAGCAGAGGTGTCGACGGCGCTTGAGGGTTGGTGACACGAGCGATGGAGAGGAAATGAGCGGCGGATGCGCAAGGCGTGCGACGCGAGCGAGGCTGTGGTGAAGGGCAACGACATCAGCGCAGCAACGCTTGATGGGGCTGGTAGACGTCGGAGAAATCGCGAAAAGGGGCGAAGGCGCCGCCGGTGCTCGTGGAAAACCAGCCACAGCAAGTGCTCGAAGAGGATGGCATCGACGTCCACCAAAACATATCTCGTCCGGCATCGGAGACCCTTTTCCGGCCGCCTACATTAAGATCCAAACCGACGAAGAAGACGCGGTGCTCCTTCCCAGCCACCACGCGGATGAGCGGCTCGGCAGGAAGCAGCGACGGAGAGGCTAACCTGCGGCGGCCTAGGCATAGGGAAAGGCAGCGACGGCGAGAGCTGGCATGGGTGACGCGCGGGGAGAAGAAGAAAACTGAATCGGGAATTGGGAGGCAGGAACTACGGCTGCGAAGGAAAAATTAGGAGCTAGGAAACCTAGGTTTTGGTATTTAAGCATAGGGTTAAATCAAACCCATTAATCCCCCAAAATTGATATTTCAAATAGGCCCTCCAAAAGCCTATTTATTTTATCCCCGTAAATACCTCATTCAAGCACCGTTTAATTCCTGAAAAATTCCGGAAAAAATTTCTAAAATTCTCCAAAAATTTCGAAAATAATTTCTAAGATTATTTTCCTAATTTTGGCCATTTAATTTAGTGTTTTAAATTTCCCGTATTTAACAAAGGAGCTATGGAGCCAAGTGGCCAAGCTCCATGAAAGTCCATCACCGGTCCAAGAGGAAGGGACCGAAGAGGCAAACGCATCATCCTCACAAGGAAGTGAGGACTTGGAGGTTAAGAGACCATCAACATCCAAGGAGGAAGAGGAAGTAGAATCAGAGGAGACCTCCACCTCTAGGATTGAGGGGGAGGAGATTAGATCACCGGAGCAACATCAAGAAGAAGCTTCAACATCCGGTCAAGATGAAGAAGCTCAAAATCCGTTTCCGGCCTCCATTGACTTAGGTAACTCAAACACCTCAATTCAAAATAAAAATAATATTATGTGTTTTGAGTGTAGGGAATTTGGGCATTATAAGAGTAAGTGCCCAAAGAAAATCAAAAAGTCTCCTCCGGCACCAAAAGTCAAGGATGTCGGTCCCCCAACAACCAAAAGCAAGGAGTAAGTGATTTGCTTCAAATGTCGACAACCGGGACACTACCATAATCAATGCCCAAAGGGGGAGAAGAAGACTCAAAGGGGAGCTTCACAAGTAGGGGGAGCCTCTAAGGCAAACCCTAAGGTATATTGTAATGCTCCTTATTTAGTTAATAGACAAAAGCATGCTAGGAATTTTAATTCTCTTGTAATTTGTGAAAAGCATGCTAATAGGAACAAGTACTTTTGTTTAGGAGCTAAGAATATTCATTTTGAAAATAAGGAGAAATTTGGGACTAATGTCCCTAAAAACAATTTATCTAAGAACAAACCTAGGTCAAATAACTCAAGACTAATTCTATCTAGGGAGACAATTAGAAAGGTGCAAGAGCACCTAGGCTTTAATCCCAAATGGACTAGGCATATGCCTAGGAAGAATCATGCCCAAAGACCAAATCAAAATTCTAAAATTGGGCAATTAGAGATTGAGAATCAAGCCTTGAGGTCAAGGCTTGAAAAACTTGAGAAGACCTTCAAGATTATGCAAAATCAACTAAAATGGTCAAATGGTCAAAGTCAAGAGTTTAGGACCAAGAGTCAACACTTATGGCCAAAGAGAGAAAAGTTAACCAAGGGCAAGAAGGATTTGGGTCACAAACCTAAGCCTAAGGTGACTTATCATAGTGTTCCATTTGATTATGGAATACAAATTAGGTCTAGGAAAGCCAAGGTCACAAGGGAAATCATCCCTAGAGTTGAGCATGGTGTGTGCCTAGTGGCTAGGGTTTCAAGGAAACCTAGGGTAGCCACTAAGAAGGTTGCAAGGGGAGTTACCCTTAGAGTCAACCTAGGTAAGACCACAATGACCAAGGCTAACAAGCCTAGAAGGGTCATTAGGAGGGTATCTAGGGAGGTCATCCCTAAGAAATACATAGTTAATCCTAGGAGCTCAAATAGGTTTTGGGTTCCTAAGAGAGTGATTGATTCACGCTAGATTGGTTTAGGGTGTGCCAACCTTGAATGGATGGGTAGTTAACTCAACCATAGTAAAGGTGACATTTTAGGATATTTTCAAGGTTATGGATACCTTGGAAATAGATTTGATCTTATAATCCTAAAAGATTTTAGGATGTGCCAATACATTCTTGGAATTATGAAAAATTGATTAATTAGCACGAGTTAGAATTAGAGGTCATAGTGTGCCATTTTTTGGGTTTTTGGCACACTAGGGAGAAAAGTGATAATATGATAAAATATATTTAATTATATCAAATGACAATTAATATTAAAATTTAGGTATTATTATACCTATACATTTTATATGTCATGCTTTGATTGTCATATAACATGTCATGACATCATATCTATTTTTAATCATTTAAAATGTCATGATCATGTTTAGGGTTAGGTTAAATGTCATGTATGCTTAGATTATATCATATGTCATGACATCATGATCATTGGTCATGCTCTATTATGCTATCATTTATGTCATGATCATACTTCATACATTTAAATTAATGAAAATTGATTTAAGGACTTTGGCATGACTTGGAGTCCCATTTATAAGGGAATCAAGTAGAGTTGCCTTAGAAGATGCATGAAACCCTAGATTAGGAGAACAAAACCCATATCTCACATTACATTGACATGTATGTGTATTTATACATCCTAGATACATGTGAGATGTTAGGATATGAGTTAAGTTCAAGGTGCATAGTTTTTGCATCTAGATGAACTAAAGCTCATCTAATTTCATTGGTGGATCATTGGGAAAGTTTGTGTACAAGTCATGTACATTGAGCCCAAGGAACATGATCCAATATAGGTTTTCAAAATCATTTTAAAATCAATTTAGAAAATCTTGGTGAAGTCTATCTTTTGATAGCAATCACCATTGATAGAGTTGATACAAAATAGGACCAAAGCATTGAAAATTTCAATAGTTTTGAGTTTTGTATCAAACTCATTATTTTATGGGTAAAATATTTTTCTATCATTTTTCACCCATTGTATTGGTCATAAGTATTATACGTATGAATTTTTGTGATTTTTCGGTATAGATATAATTATTTATGAATTTATGAATTTCATTTCTGATAACTGAAATTTTGAAATTTCAGTTATCAGTTGACTGCCCTTGGTGGCAGTCGACTGATATCTGATAGAGTCGACTGTCAAGCTAATTTTGGGAAAACAAGATTTGTTTACCCCACTTTCAGCTATGTTAGAGTTCCCTAACCACTCCTAACCCTAGGATATGCTTTGGGAAGCATTATAAAGGGTGAAAATTCATTGGATATGGATTAGAAGAGTTGTTTAAGATTTGTATCAAATTTAAGGATGAGAGAGTTCATGTTTGAACTTTGAACCTTATTTTTTATGGTTTAGAGTTCTTATTGGCTTAGGGACTTCCCAAGGACATTATTGGTGCCATGGTCAAGAGGAAGCAAGCCTTTAAGGGGAGGTATCTATCATGAGATGATGGATGATATTTTTCCTCATGAGGAGGAGAAATGGGATTTTGAGATACCCAATTTGAAAATTGGAAGAGTGTATAGGATTGTCTCTCTTGAGTGATATGGGACTTATCACTAGAAAGATGGTAGGCATCCTAGATATTTTTGGACCAATGCGGAGATTGTAAAATCTCATTGGGACATGAGACATTGACCTCCTTGGAGAGAACCTTTTTGATGTTAGTCAAAAAGGGAGAGAATGTTTTGGGGGAGAACTTATTGAGAGAATGACATCAATTAGAAAAATTGATGGGGATGATTGGTTTGAGTTAGATGATCTAACTCAATGGTTTATTTGGTTTTTGTCAAGCATCAAAAAGGGGGAGATTGTTAGTGCAATCGGCCCAGGTCACGATTGACCAGGACTCGAGCTTGACTCGAGAGATGTTTTGATGTTCGACAAAAATATATGACAATGTGATTGTCATGGGAAAGTCCAAGTCTTGGGTACTTAACATGAAAAGTCCAAGCATGAGTCTTGGCATGGAAAGTCCAACATGGGTTGGCAAGGAAAAGTCCAAGCATGGGTCTTGGCAAGGAAAAGTCCAACATGGGTTGGCAAGGGAAAGTCCAAGCTTGAGTCTTGTCATTCGAGAAGTCCAAGGGGCCTGATATTAGCGGCGTAAAGTCTAAGCGGGAGTCTTGGCAGCATAAGTCCAATGGTTGACGACGTAAAGTTCAAGCGGAGTCTTGGCAGTGTAACTCCAATGTGCTTTGGCGGTGTAGACACCGATAGCATGACATAGACGATGGAAGCACCTGAAGGCTAGCACAATGGATGAACAAGTCATGGATGACTTAGAGGGATCCGAGAGGCGTGAGGCTAACGGAGGTGGCTAGAAGGCTTAGGTCTAGGCTAAGGGTGGTCTAGCAAGTATGGAGGGACCATACTTGGGTTAAAACCTCATGTTTGAGATGTGTCAGTCAACTGGTGTCATGTGGCAGTCGACTGGCGTGAGTCAACTAGGGTTTGACTGCGGGAATTGGCCTAGCAGTCGACTACCAGAGGAGGTCAGTCGACTAATTGGTCAATCAGTCAACTGATCTTGTGATCAGTCGACTGGTGCTCGGTTTTTCGGACACAGAATGGAGTCTGACTCGACTGTTGGGGTTAGCAGTCGAGTGGAGGCTCGAACAGTCGATTGATGGTCATTATCCGTTGGATTGATGGTCATTATCAGTCGAGTGGAGGCTCGAACTGTTGAGTCGACGACAACAGTGGTATCAGTCGACTGATCGGCGATTTCCAGCACAGGTTGAAGCTTTAAATGGAGCTCGTGAATGAGGAAAATGCTATGATTTCTTAAGGGCTTTTGGGACGATTTGCTGCTGCAAATCAGGGTCTCCAAGTGCAAGTCAAGCTACCAAGTATTCAAGCAATCAAAAGCAAAGTGTTGTAAAGTTCTCTTTACTTGTTTTCGTATTACTGTTGTAATCAATTGTACGAGGTTTCTCCACCTCCGACTTGTGTCGAGAAGGAGTTATTGCATAGTGGTGTGTGATTGGCATCGCTAGAGCTCTTTAGAGCTCGATCCGTGGAGTAGGAACCTTGAGGTTCCGAACCACGTTACATGCTCGTGTTTGAGTGTTTGTGATTGTGTCTTGTGTATTGTTATTATTATTATTATTATTCCGCTACGCACTAACACGTTTTGTAGACGCGATCACGAATGCATTCCATCACGCAACGAAAACAAGCTATTCACCCCCCCCTCTAGCTTCCAACGATCCCCTACACCAAGTTGTCTATGTATTTCCCGAACGACCTATGTATTTCCCAAGCATCTTATGTATTTCCTAAGCTCAGTAAGGATGTGCAGAGTAGTAGATCCAGAGCTCAGTTGTGTGAAGTTAGAGTAATTTATGTATTTTCCGAGTTGTCTATGCATTTCTCAAGCGACTTATGTATTTCTCGAGCGACTTATGTATTTTCTAAGCTCAGTAGGGATGTGCAGAGTAGTAGATCCAGAGCTCAATTATGTGAAGTCAGAGTAGTTTATATATTTCATGAGTTGTCTATACATTTCTTGAGCGACCTATGTATTTTTCGAGCTCAGTAGAGATGTGCAGAGTAGTGGATCCAGAGCTCAGTTGTTCGAAGTTATAGCAGTTTATGTATTTACCGAGCTATCTATGCATTTCCCGAGCAACCTATATATTTCTCGAGCTCAGTAGGGATGTGCAGAGTAGTATATTCAGAGCTCAGTTGTGTGAAGTCTGAACAGTTTATATATTTCTTGAGTTGCCTATGTATTTTCTGAGTGACCTATATATTCCTCGATAGCCATGTGTATTTCATGAGTGCTTTTCCTATTTTCTGAGTTTTAGGAGGATTTCTAGAATTTAGTAAGGGTAAATGACATGGATGTTCTGGGGTAGGATTAAAAAGGATGTCAAGGGTATTTTTGAATAAAAAGTATTTGTATTATTGTTTGTTAAAAATTTATGTGTGGTTTGTTTTTAGGTAAAAGGAGGGACACGTGGAAGGCATGAAAGGAATTATTTTGAAAAGGAGTGGGAAAAATAGTTACGCCTCAATGGACTAGTAGGGGCATTAAAGTAAATTCATTTGGGAACAAGGTGCGTAAATCTCTTATAAAAGGGAGCAGAGATGAATGGAAATGGGATGATTCTTTCTTCTCTATTCGGTATACAAAAATTTCTTCTCACTTCTTCTTTATTCCACTACTCTATTCTTGAGATTTTGACTTGAGCGTCAGAGGGACCGTGCCGGCAACGCCTACCCATCTCTAACATTCTCTTTAAGTGAAAAATCTAATCTCCAACTCAAGGATTCAAAGGGATCAACAGGAATTCCCAAGGAAGGAGAAGAGAATCTAAGTGGGCCAAAGAAGAGGGCACCATCAACCATCAAGGTGCTTATTTTGATTTTCAGATTTTTTGGCAACAACTAAGAATGACGATGTCTTTGAATTTAGGTTCTATTTTATAGTTTTTCTGCATATTTGATTTTGTTTTGTTTAGACAACTATAAACATGAATGATAAGATTCTGTGTAATGTAATTTTGAGTCTCGAATTCATATGGAAACTAGAATTTCATGATGCTTTAAAATTCTATCAAGCGAAGCCATAAGTTAGGTTAATGTTGATGTTTGTAGCATTAGGATTACATTTTTCAATGATCTTGGGTTAGCATGCATGTATTTTGCATTAAATTTAAATCTAATGTGTTAAATAATGCATGTTCGTTGAATTTCGGTCGTATGAAAACCAAAGATTTCATGAAGAGCAATGGCAAAATTTCGTAACTGTCATCTTTTTTGTCAAACCATTGTATTTGATCCATAAAAATTAAATAAGGATAAACGTAGTCCACTAATAGACTCAATTATTTTGCACAATTCTTGCACAACAAATTTAACAATCGACCATAGTAATTGATTATTAAGCAAAATTGAACACAAAAAAATTAAAAAATCAACTGCAACAATCGATCATTGTGTGCTCAATAACTGTTAGCAATTTAAGCAAAAAAAATTAGTAGTTAACTACAACACTCGATTGTTATGCACCAATTGAAAATAGAAAATTTAACAGTCAATTATGTGACTTGACTATTTGTATGTTGTGACAGTCAATTGTTGAAATTGATTGTTGTATTGAGTAATCAACTATTTGTCTATCACTCAACTTCCATTAAGAAGCAGTAAACTACTATAGTTCAGTTTGTTTCTAAATTTTCTATTATATTTATTTAAATAAATATCAATGAATTGAACTAATATAATCATCAAAGTGAAAATTATTAGGTAGATTTACAATTGTATATCTATGCAAAAATAATTAATACAAAGAAAAATTATTTTAAACTAGATATACATTCATGTAGTTCACATATAAAGTAGAATTCTTATGAACCATACGCATAATAAGTTGACAAAAAGAAGATATTGCATGACCAATTAAGGAGAGCTATATAGTTATATAATACTGTTTAAAAATTATATTTTAATTAAAGATTAAATATAATATTATATTTGATATTTCATTTTGAATTATATATATATATATATATAGTTCATGTGAACATAAGGGAAGCTAGTTTTTTCATTGGTGTTTCGGCCAAAAAATAATGGTATATGAGGTGATGTAGTAAAAGTAGAGGGATCTAAACAACATTTGTAGAAAAAAGCCTATGAGGTAGTTCTATTATCATGATAAATTTACTTAGTGTAGAAATTAGAAGATGATGATATTATTCCTCAACCTTAGCTTAAGTCCATCTTCAACACAAAAGTTTAAGAAGTAGGCAGTTGAGATACTGTGTACACGCAGCGATGTTCATTATCTTTGGGCATGGTCACGTTAGACGTGCATGTCGAAAAAAACTGCCTCACGCATTATAAATGCATGAGGGTCCAAGCGAGGATATAGAATTGAAAAGCAATCATTGTCGTCAAGCTACCGGAACACTAAAATTTTGTATCTTACGTGTTGAGGAAGAACATCCAAGGCATCGGATCTTGATTTATGGAATTGCAAGGGTGGTTCGATTCTGTGATCATCCTTCGAACGATGAGCACAAGATCGTGAGATCATCTTCTCTATTGATCAGCAATATTTGAAGAAATCGACGAAATCACTATAAGTTTTTCTTTACAATATTTATTTACAGTCTATAAGTGTTGTAATAGAGAAGTGACATAAGACAATCACCTTATAAGTTAATGCAATTCACTATTTGAGTGTACATTCTATATGTATTTGATTGGATCTTAAACTCTTTTATTGAAGTCCATAATACGATGCATAGCATGAGAAAAATCATGATTGGATCATGATTAATGAGTATCTCATCATGTATAATTATGTAAGTATTGAAACAATCCATGGTCGATGAATTGATGAGATTGGACATCATCAATTCTGTGAGACTAGCACATATTATGCTCCTTGATTTATACAAGCATTCGGTACTTGCTAAATGGAAGCATAAGGATGCTGAGAGTGAACATATGAATGATAGTTAGGGTAACTAGTTCATTGGAGTGACCAACTATGAGACTTCATATGGTTCTTGATGTCGTTGAAGCTCGAGTGCGAGATTCCTTAGACTTGAGGTATTCAAGTCATCTTGATCATAATGCCTTATGCTTTGACTTCTTTGCAACCATCTCCATAGGAGGTGTAACTCCGAGTTGATTGGGTATAAGTTAAAGTGATCGAAGATGTTTGAATAGTCAACAGAGGATTCACCACTTCTATTATAAGAAGATATATACCTTAGGCCTCTTGTTAGGATTGCTACTCAGAAGTGTTTGGCTAAATCACACATGTCAATAAGAATGGTCTTCTTAGATACATGTAAGAAGTAACTTGAATCCACAGGACAAGAAAACTAACTTGGGTTAGGTGTAATGTAGTCAGCCTATGGGGATGAGCACATAGACCATGTCCTAAACCAAGTGAATATAGGATGATTGAAAGGAACAAGAGCACTAACAACTATAACTGTTGAAGGGTTCAGAAATATTCTGGAGTTGATTTAGTCTTCCGGTCAATTGAGGGGCATGATGTACTGCTAGGTGTCACTCATGATCTATTCATAATTAATGGTTATTTTGAATATCCAACATAGCCGAGAACCTATTGTGTCACACGCACAACGGTGTCTCAAGAGACGTAAAACAAGTTTGAGAATTAGATTCTCAAAGAGAGAGGTTGGTTTGGTTGGACCAGTTTTAAACGACATAACTTTCAAAGGCCATAACTTTTTTCTCAGGGTGTGCTAGGATGAGTTTTGAAGATCATTCAGATATCTATGTGAAACCATAGAGAGATCCATGGCCTAGCCATGGAGCTCTCCACGGCTGTGGATGGAACCACGCCCTGGTCGTGGAACAATCCACGATCGTGGTTAAGGTTGTCGTGAACTGGTTCGGCAAGCTAGCGTTTTTTCTTAGTTTTCTTACCATAATTATATGATATTTAGGGTAATATTAATTCCATTTAAAGCTCCTTTGATGCCCTACTTATGGGATATATAAATATATCTCTTAATAGAAGGATGAAGAGTTTATTTCCTTTATCTTTTGGTTCTCTTGTGACGTCATCCTCCTCTCGTGCTTCTTCTCCACTGGGCTAGCACCTATCGGAGAAGAAGACTTGTTGGTCTTTGGAAGGTTGTTTCGCAAAGATCAGGCATGGATACTAATAGAGGCAAGACTTATTGGTCCTGCTCATGGCTTCAACAGATTCAATAGAATCTCGAAGATATCATTAACTGTTCTTTTCAAAACCTTTTACATATGATTATGTCTATACATGAGATCCTGACCCCCAGGGGATGTCTGGGAGGAAATAAAATTATTTTATTTCCATTATTCCACTGCGCATGCTCCTAGAATTCCCAACAGTAAGTTCATGCAATTCATATGAGTGCCGTAAATTTTACATTGGTATCAGAGCGAACATAGATTTGCGTCTGTTTAGTATGAATTTATTTATAGAGACTGTAAATTTCAAAGTTCATCACGAAGACGATGAACAGTGATTTTGTCGAGCAGTTCCCGAGTGGAAAATTTATTGTCATGACATTTTTCGTGTGGTGCTCAGCCAGAGCACTAGGTGCTCGACCAGAGCACTAGGTGCTCGGACAGAGCACATAGGTGCTCGGACAGAGCACATAGGTGCTCGGATAGAGAACTAGGTGCTAAGAAGGAGCACTAGGTGCCTGACTTTATGGTGGTTGGCTAGCACAAGTGGTGCTCGACCAGACCTTATGGTGCTCAGCTAACACAAGTAGTGTTCGACCAGAGCTTGAGGTGCTCAGAATTGGCTGATGGTGCTCAGTCTAGCCTATGGTGGTCGACTAGCACAAGTGGTGCTCGGACAGACCTTATGGTAGTCAGCTAGCACACTAGGTGCTCGGACGGAGCATAAGGTTCTCAGGCTATGTGCTGGATTGTGTGCTCTGTACTTAAGATAAGTGAGCACAGTGTTGATACTCAACTGAGGAGAGTTGGGCTCAACACTTGACTGAGTGAGCACAGTGCTTAGTACTCAAAGCATGTGGTGATCGGGATGCGATGTAGAGGTGCTTGAAATATCAGTGTTATTCTCGATCTTGAGTAACAGAGTCGGCATAGGCTGACTTATAAAAGATGACATTGGTCAACTGATCTCAAAACTAGAAATGTCGAGTTGTTGTGAGAACAACTTGTACTCAGCATAAATAACTAAGAATAGGCTTAGTGAACTAGGGTTGGTGGCTTGGGACGTTGAGAAGACAGAATATTATGCATGATGCTCGGGTGTCTGGGGTGCTCGGAGCAAATTGTGTAGTGTTCAAGTTCTCGCGGAACACTGCCGATTGAGTTTCCATGGTACTAGTCGACTGATAGACTATTGATTGGTGTCAGCTAACTGAAAGATATTTTAGTTGACTGAGGAAGATGTCAATCGATTGGTAATTGGGTTAGTCAACTAAGACTCCTGAAAATCGAGAAGATTTATTTTTCTTGATTAATTGTGTTGGTCCTATGCCTGTATAAATTGAATTAAGCCTATTTTTGTATTGGTTAGTCGATTTTGTATTGACTTATTTAATTTCAATTTTTAGATGGCACAGATGATTACCACGATGACTCGTCACGCTCTGTTGTGAAACAAGCTGAGGGAAGCTATCCAAGAGATAGAATATGACCCTGCTTATGGAGTTGATGGGTACATGGGAAGACTAGATCGACTATTCTGGAGACTCAAGATGCAAGAGTTTCCCATTCTGAATAATTATCAAATTTGGGCATGTGTTCGTTCACTGTCGAAAAATCTAAGTGATGTTGCACATCAAATATGGGGGTGCTATGAGGGGTGCATCACATATACATAGTTGTGCACAGAGCTGCTTCACTATGATGAGAGTGAAGAGGATTCAGAAGAAGAACCCAAAGAGGATCGTTATGTGGGTTATGTGAAAGATTTTGTGACTGTTCAACTCAAGAGTGTCCTGGCTGAAGATGTCCTATTTGAGCCTAGAAAGATAGGACATATTATGATTATTATTGTGCTAATATTTGTACTAGTGGGAGTAGTGCATATCTAGTCTATTAGAGTTGTTTTGGTTATGAGTAGTTAAAGAATGTTATGTGTTACATTTTTATTAGAGTTTGTTATGTGTTAACAATGTACAACAAGTTTATGTTGATGATAAGTTCATTTTTTGCTATTTACTCTACATAATGCATGATTATTTGATCAATGCTATATACTCTTTGATTAGTTCATTTAATAAAAAAAATGATTAGTTCATTTTAATTTGAATCATGATTAGTCATTTAATGATTAGTTTATTTAATGTTGAATATCATGATTAGAAATGATTTGTTCATTAGTTGGATGCATGTAATATAATTGATCAATGTCCGTCAGATTGATATATACAAATGGTGAGTGGAAACATCGTTATCACTTGATTTTGTAAACCAAATTAGATTTACATTGAGTCAATTAGGGATTACATATATATAACATACACTGAATAACTAAATAATCTATTTATTTGTGGTAGATTATGGCAACAAAAAATATTATAGCTGAACTTAATAAAGGTGAAAAATGAAATGAGGATAACTACAAAATCTGGCACCTCAAGATACAATATGTTCTTAAGGAGCAAGAAGTTCTGGAAGTTGTACATTAGGTTTTGGAAGAACCTGTTGAGGGTCCCACTGCATAGCACAGACAAGACTTTGATGCCTATAAGGCATGGAAAAAGAAGTATTCCACTGCTAAGGGCATATTGATAAGTTTAATGGTAGATGACCTAGTTTTTGAGTATGAGTCATATCCTTCGGCTCATGTAGTATGGGTAGCCCTTAGGGAGAGGTACAGTGGAAAAAGTCTGAGCAAGCTTCGGCAACTGACAATTAAATTTGACAGCTACAAGAAGCGCCCGAATGTCTCCATGGTTCAACACCTGAGAAAGATGTCCAACATGATTCAGGAGCTTAAAACTATAGGTCATGAGTTGATCGATGAACAATAGGTTCAAGCAACTATTCGATCCCTTCCTGATTCTTGGGAGACTATGAAACAGACCTTAACTCACAATGAGAGTATTAAAACTTTTACTAATATCTCACGCCATGTAGAATTGGAGGCGGAGAGAGTGGAATCCGCAAGGATTTCTGGACTAGCCTATGTGGTTGTCAGTTCTATTGGATCATCTGAATCCAAGAAAAGGAAATTGTTTAAGAAGGGTAAGGGATAGAAAAAGGAAGCTGTTTTTTGTTGTTGGGAAAGGCCCAATCAAGAAGAAGGGAAAGAACACTGAGAAGAACCTAAAAGCAAGATGTCTTGCTGTAACTATAGAAAAAAGGGTCACTTCACTCAGGAGTGTACTGAGCCGAAAAAGATAAATCCGAGTATGTCTTCTTTTCTTGAGCATTTTGTTGCTAGTTCAGTATTGTTGACTGATTCTGATCCTTTATGGATTATAGATTCGAGAGCAACTAACCATGTAACTTGGGAGTGGGTAACATTTGTGGAGTACTATTGGATACCAACTAGCAACAAATGAATCTATGTAGAAAACAATGCAAGAGTTGAAGTGAAAGGAGTTGACACTTGCAAACTTAACCTTCGTAGTGGAAGTACTTTGTTTCTATATGATGTCCTGTATGCTCTTGAGATTCGAAGGAATCTAGATTCTGTAACTTGTCTTCTTGATTGAGGATATTATATTAATTTTTACAGTTGGTGTGTTGAATTTAAAATTGACTCAGTGTCAATCGAATATTGTTTTTTAACGAATAATTTTATGGTTCTTGATGTGGAACCAGATGCCAATTCTACTATTGATGGTTGTTTTTCAAACATTGTTCTTACTAACGATGCAGATATAACTGATGAGGTTTGACATACTAGGTTAGGATATAGGACAAGAACGAATGAATCAATTAACTAGAGAGGGCTTGTTGAGCTCACGGGCTAAGATTAACTTATCTATATGTAAGCATTGACTTGTTGGAAAAATAACTAGAAAATCATTTGGTAAGACTGTTAGGGCTAATTTTCCATTACAATTAATTCATTCGGATATTTGTGGTTCAATGAATGTGAAGGCTAGGCATGGAGGTTCCTATTTCATTACATTTATATGTTATTTCACTCAGTTCAGTCATGTGTATTTGATTTATCATAAATCTAAAGTATTAGATTGCTTCATTCGTTATATGAATAAAGTTGAGAATCAAATATAACGTAAGGTTAAGACTTTATGCACTGGCCATGGAGGAGAATATTTATCTAATTTGTTCAAGATAATATGTAATGATAAGAGGATTATTAGACAACTAACAATTTCAAAAACTCCACAGTAAAATGGGATTGCTGAAAGAAGAAATAGAACTCTTCTTGAAATGGTTAGGTCTATGATGACACATGCTAATTTGTCAATCTCCTATTGGGGAGATGCATTATTAGCAGTGGCCTATATACTTAATAAAGTGCCTTCAAAATCAGTTATATCTATCCCGTATGAACGTCGGACAGGCAGGTAACCAAATTTAAGTAGACCCTGTGGATTGGCTATCTACGTTCATGAGAGTTTCACAAGTATGGAAAACTGGGGCCTAGAGATAAGAAATATATCTTTATAAGTTATTCTGATACCTCCAAAAGTTATGTTTTCATAGGTGAGCAACTAGATGGAACCATCTCCTAAATAGAGTCGAAAGATGTTACTTTTCTCAAAACTAAGTTCCCAACTAAATGTGAGGTTGATAAGACAGTTCTTCTATTTGAAGAGGATGAGATATTATCAACTAATAAGGTGTTGAAAGGGATATCTGAACTTGGCCAATCGAGTGGGAGTAATTTACCTAGTCTTGAGTTAACTTCTCAACAACCTAAATTACAAAGAAGCGTTCGTAAGATCAAACCTAAGAAGAGATTTGATATTGAGAATGAGACAATGATGACACTCCTAGTTGACGATGATGAACCTCAATCTATTGAGGAAGCTTTGGGATGTAGAGTTAGAGAAAAGTGAAAAGTTGCAATGGTAGAAAAGATGGAGTCTATGAAAATAAATAAAGTTTAAGATTTAGTCGATCTTTCTCTTGGTCGAAGGATCATTGGGAATAAGTGGATTCTCAAAATAAAGAGGAAAACAGATGGATCGATTAATCGATACAAAGTTCGGTTGGTTGCAAAAGGTTTTATCTAACTAGAAGGTATTGACTATGAAGAGACATTTTCTCCTGTAGTGAAGTTTGTGTCAATATGAGTTATTTTGGCTTTAGTAGCGCATTATAACTTGGAGTTACATCAGATAGATGTAAAAATCGTTTTCCTTAATGGTTCAACTAGAAGGCTTCATTACTGAAGGTAAAGAGGAAAAAGTATGTAGACTTAAAAAGTCTATATATGAGCTAAAACAAGCGTCAAGATAATGGAATATAAAATTTAACGAAGTCATTTTATCTTATGGTTTCGGAATGATCAATGAGAATTATTATTTTTTCTTGGGAAAGAAAAAAAAGAAAAGTATGTCATTTTATCATTATATGTTGGTGATCTCTGATAGCAGGAAATGACATAGGATTTGTGATAGAAGTCAAAAAGTAACTTTCATTATAGTTTGACATAATAGATATGGGAGAAGTTGAATACATCTTATAAGTTAAGACCATGAGAGATCGATCTAATAAACTTTTGAATTTGTCTCAAGAGTCTTATATAAATAAGATGTTACAACATTTTAGCATGTCTGATTTTAACATTGAATAGACACCTATTGTGAAAGTACTGTTCTGAGCAAAACTCCTGAGGAAATAACCGAGATAAATAAAAAATCATATATTAGTGTTGTTGGTAGTTTGATATATATTATGTTGTGTACTCGTCTCGATATCAACTATGTTGTTGGCTTAGTCAACCGATTCCAATCAAACCTAGGACTGAGACACTGGATGGTGGTGAAAAGGATATTTAGATATTTGAAAGTGACAACAGAATATTGTCTCTGTTTTCAAGGATCAAATATGAGTATGAAGGGTTATTCAGATGCAGATTGGGCTGGGGTCCTAGATGATAAGAAATTAAATTCATATCAAGTTATACGTTCTTGCTGAATAGTGGCTCCATCTCCTGGAATAGCAAAAAACATGCTTGTGTAGCCTTGTCGACAATGGAAGCTGAATATGTGGTATGTTCAGCAGCTATGCAAGAAGCAGTCTGGTTAAGAAGGTTCCTTAAGTATTTGAAGATTGCTGAGGATGGTGGTAGTCCGGTGACTGTCTATTGTGACAGTCAAGGTGTTATAGCATTTTCCAACGATCCCAAATATCACAGCAAGGGCAAGTACATGGCTATAAAATATAACTTTGTGAGAGATATTATTGCTAAAAAGAAGGTGATTCTTGAGTATATCCCTACACGTACTATGCTTGTAGATCCTTTCACTAAGCCAATAACTAGAGAGTCATTTAATGAGCATATAAAGTTTATGGGATTTCGGAGAATGTAACAATATTGAAATGACAATCAGAAACTGTAATTTGATTGTATGTCATAATCTATTCAGTGTATGTGTTATGTTACAATCTAAAAAGATCTTGGTGAGCATGTTGGCAGATTGTGATTGATCCTCTCACATGGACAATCATCTCTATTTGTTAAGTACGAATAGAGGTAAGACCAGTACTTATATGATAGCTTATGAACCTATGTATATATAAAGACATACCTATAAGCTGGGGTCGCTTTGATATTTGTATCAAGATGAAATCATTTGTAGATTTATGATCAAAGTAAATGCATCCACCATTTACTATACCTGTTTGGAGCCAGATTAGAATTTATATGTTGAATTCTAGATAAGACATTGGGAATGTCTAGATCGAAATCTCTATGATATTAATTTGAGAAAAACATGTACTCTTTATTGGCAAAGAGAATAACATCGTAACATGTGATTCATACCATATATGCTATGATGACAATTAGGGTAGTAGGAGAATATATCACTGCTTCTCTACTATGTGAGTTCTTTGAGATTATATGTTAAGGTCTACTACTTTAACATGTAAACCTATGACTATGGATGGCTCGGTCTATGGAACATGACTAAGAAAGCGACTGATTAAAGTGAATGGATTCAAACTAGAAAGGAAGATTAAATAAATTTATATCTTTTGAAGGTTTTTCACTAGTCGATCTATTTTTGTTTTGTATAGAAATGATTATGAATATTGAATATGGAATATGCTCTCGACTTAATGATCATTATGAGGGATTAAAGATGTTCATATTGATATAAATAATTTAATCTGGATAAA
The DNA here is from genome assembly GCA_025175895.1 of Wurfbainia villosa. Taxonomy (NCBI): domain Eukaryota; kingdom Viridiplantae; phylum Streptophyta; class Magnoliopsida; order Zingiberales; family Zingiberaceae; genus Wurfbainia; species Wurfbainia villosa. Next base: position 6,842,348 of record CM045992.1, read on the forward strand.
TAGCAAGACATATATGTATCCAAGAGAATGGTTATGTACAACCAGGGGAATGGTTATGTACAACCAAAGGAACGGTTGTGTATCATCATCTGGAGAACGGTTGTGTGCCATTAGTATAATGGTTGTGTGCTACTTGGAGAGTGGTTAAGTGTCATTTAGTGAGCGACTAAGTAAGGTGTAACAACTTTTTTAGTATGAAATGAGATATTATTTTATTAGTCTATGTGACTATCTGACATATGTTCTATTAGTCTTTGTGACTATCTAGTCTTCGTGACTAGTAACCTCTATTTAGTCTTTGTGACCATTTGCCTTTGTGGCTTAACTTGGACAAGTGGGAGATACAAGTAGTTGAGACACTGCGTACACGCACGCACTGCACGTAGTGTAGTGCGTGCCCACTATCTTTAGGCATGGTCACGTTGGACGTGCACGTCGAAGAAAACTACCTCACACATTATAAATGTGTGAGCGTCCAAGCGAAGATATAGAGAATGAAAAGGGATCATTATCGTCAGGCTACTGAAACACCAAGACTCTGTGTCTTACGTGTTGAGGAAGAACATCCAATGCGTCAGATCTTAGTTTGTGGAATTGCAAGGGTGATTCGATTATGTGATCATCCATCGGACGACAAGCATGAGATCATGAGATCATCTTCTCTGTTGATCAGCAAGATTTGAAGAAATCGACAAAATCATTGTAAATTTTATTTTACAATATTTATTTACAGTCTGTAAGTTCATGCAATTCATATGAGTACAATATATCCTACATAAGAAGTGGTTATGTTAAAATAATTTAGAATTATAGATTGGATTAAACTTAAGTATAGGGTTTGAATAGGAACACCGTTATTAAATAGATTTTCTTTGTAAATGAACAATAACAACTATTAATGATATTATAGTATAGATTAGCTCCCACGGGTGCGGTGTATTGGTAAGTCAATGGATAAATTTGTATAATGAACAATGAATGATTTTGGAAGAGGTCTAAAACCCTACCCCGAGCTCAAATGGTCACCCATTGTCTTACCAATGGTATCCACGGACATAACCCTCCCATGATTTACTTCCTTTCGAATCTTGAGGGACTGAGACGAGAGGACCATTAGGTTGATAGTTCCAACATTTTATACAATAATATAGACCAGATCATAAATAGAAATACTATAAATAACTAGTAGTATTAATAGATTTTATTTTAAATATAAATTTCTTATGTGCTTGAATGCATTGTTTTTCTATGAATACCTTTTTTATATTGAGCTTGTACATAAGTTTTCATCAAACATTTGAAATAATTAAAGTCACGTGAAATAACTTCATGATATATTTTGAGTTTTTCTCCTTCGAAGATAAAAAATAGTAAGATCATATCCTCCCTGCTGAAGAATAGAGTCATTTGAGTGATAACTATATATCGATCGATCTGAGCATTATGATATTTAATGTGGCTAAACAGATGGCCGCGTGATCGGAAGAATTGCAAGATATAATTTATGTACATTTCTTACACTGAACCTTCTCACAATTATTATTCCCTGTGAAGTTGATATGTATGGTCTCAAATCTCATTATATTAGCTGCTTACATTATGATTACATGATGAACCATCTTAATTTCTCACCAACTTTGTGTTTTCATCTGTCCGTTGTCCGTTGACTAAAACAATATAGATACTATTACAAATAAACATGAATTAAATTTCGATGTAAAATTTAAAATTCACATTCGAACTCAGAAATCCTTCATTATTTTTATCGATGGATCAAAAGATATATTCCTTTAGTAATTTTTTTTATCATCATAAAAATATCAAAAATAAAAAATATTTAAACGAACATAATCATCTTTTTTAGTATAAATCACCTCCAGCATCCCTGAGTACAATTGCACTCGACTTTATCCATTTTGTGGTTGGGTTGTGCCTAGTATTCCATGCCATGTCATATCCCACCCATTTGTCACCTCTGCTTAGGACTAAATTTGGCAATTAATATTAACTATTTTGGGTCGATAGCAAGAATCATACACCATCTGCTTCTCTCCAACGTAGCTCGGCATGGGCAGTGCTTTGGAGACGCTGTGCGGCCAGGCCTTCGGCGCCAAGCAGCTCGACATGCTCGGCGTCTACATGCAGCGCTCCTGGGTCATCCTCATCGCAACGTCCATCTGTCTCCTCCCCATTTACCTCTTCGCCACTCCGGTCCTCCTCCTCTTCCACCAGGACCCCCAAATTGCATTCCTCGCCGGCAAATTCTCCCTCTACATGATCCCTCAGCTCTTCGCCTACGCCCTCAACTTTCCCATCCAAAAGTTCCTGCAGGCTCAAAGCAAGGTCATGGCCATGGCCGCCGTCTCCGCAGTGGCCCTGCTGCTGCACCTCCTCCTCAGTTGGCTCCTCATAGCGCAGCTCAACCTGGGCCTCGTGGGAGCGGCCACCTCGCTCAACTTTGCGTGGTGGTTCGTGGTGCTTGGCCAGTTCATGTACATCGCCATGGGGCACTGCCCTGGTACTTGGAATGGCTTTAGCTGGGGCGCTTTCAGGGACCTCGCCGCCTTTTCCAGGCTCTCCATAGCTTCTGCAGTCATGATGTGGTACACACACAAGTTGATCGTTAAATTGCCTTGTCTATACTTTACAGCATAATCTACTAATGCATTTGCCTCTAATTTATGCAGCCTGGAATTCTGGTTCTACATGTTCCTCATTGTCTTAGCGGGCAATCTGAAGAACGCACAAGTTGCAGTGGCTGCTATTTCAATATGGTTAGTCTCCGACCGCACGAGTACTCTAGTTTCTTAGCAATTAACTTGTTCGACCAATTGACTCTCCCGTTCCAGCATAAACCTATATGGCTGGGAGATTATGGTGTTCTTTGGCTTCAATGCTGCAATCAGGTATATATATATATATTCATATTTATGGTTTTTTCCCCTCTAAAACAAATCGATATTTATACAGTGTTAGGATCTCAAATGAGCTGGGAGCAAGCAGGCCTAGAGCTGCCAAGTTCTCGATACTGGTGGTCATTGTGTCATCACTCTTCTTTGGCATCCTCTTCTTCTCCTTGGTTTTTATTCTCAGGGATGTCTACGGCATACCCTTCACCAACAGCCCAGAAGTTGTGGATGCAGTCACTGACCTTGCTCTGGTCTTTGCCTTCACCCTTCTTCTCAGCAGCATCCAACCTGTTCTTACAGGTTCTTTTGCCATTTATCAACTCTTTTCTTAATTTTCAACAGCAGCTCAACATTTAATTACCTGAGCACCTGCAGGTGTGGCAGTTGGAGCTGGATGGCAAACATTGGTGGCTTATGTCAATTTAGGATGCTACTATCTCGTGGGAATTCCTGCGGGCAGCATTCTATCATTTTATTTTGATTTGGGAGAGAAGGTACATATAAGAATTGGATATGATATCTTCCTCCTCAATTTTTTCCTTCCCATTAATTTCTCGAGTTGATGATTATTGGATGTAGGGAATGTGGAGTGGAATGCTGATAGGAGTAGGATTGCAAACCATAGTGCTCATTGGCATTACAGTGGGGACAAACTGGGACAAGGAGGTGATCATTGATTCAACTCAATCTATTTATGTATTCTCTGTGAATTCATCCAACTAATTAAACTCATTAATTGAAGTTGAAGTAAGATTGGTCGTGAATGCGTGAATGCAGGCAAAGGGAGCACAATCTAGGATAAGGAAGTGGGGAAGCTCTGTGAATTAATCAGGAGCCAACCAATAAAGGATATTGAGGATCAAAAGCTATGGAATTTTTTATAAAGTTTAGGGAGTCAATAGATTTATTTGGTCCAATGCCAATTTGAGATTTTGATGCATGTGTTTCATTAACTATGTTTTCAAGGTTGTTTTGCATATATCTTAGACATTTAATTAGCGTAATTTCATTTTATCATACTTTCATGCATTTTTATTCTTTTGGTTTGGGAGATTACTCTTGTGTATTACTTGTTTGACAAGCACGAAGATCTCAACTTTGGATGCCTTCATAGGCAAAAAGGATGTGGCACAAAATCTACCATGGGCTATTAGTGGTCCACACCACGGCTAAGAAAAGAGCACAATAGAGTGACTAGAGGAGGCCACAGATTGATCGTGTTCCCTGACAAGGTCGTGCCTTGTTTGTTGCCTCGGAACCCTAATCGAGGGCTAGCATGGCCAGGCTAGGCTACTTAGCACATGGCACACTTCAACCCCATTAATCCGCAACTAATTTGAGATTTTCTCTATAATTAATTATTAGTGTCTATAAGATTCATATATAACAACGATGGTATAATATTGTCCATTTTGGATCTAAGACCTCATGGTTTTATTTTTAGGTTATACTCAAAAAGTCTACTAATAGGGATATCTTTTCATCTTATAAGCACATGATCTTTTTCATGTATTATCAATGTGGGACTTTGATTATATTCCCAATACTTCTAATATTAATGACTTAATCAATTTCAAAAGCTATAAAAGGAATTCCAAGGGCCCCATCCAAGGACATCGAAGTTGAGAGGAGGCAAAAGGCTTAGGATACAAGGGTACTTCGTTCGGTTACGTATTGCTCTACCAGATGTCTTTTAAGGGTTCAGAATAACCACTACTTCCATAAGATTGAAGCCTATCTTTGTGAAATTTTATTCATGTCAATATTTTATAATTTAATTATGGAGTAATCTCTCTAATTCTAGGATTAGGTAGCCATTTGGTGTATTATTTTGACGATTATATGCATTGATCCTGATTTTCTTTCATGATACATTTCATCATGATTAGTTTTTACACACTATGTCCACTCCATCAATAGTGTATTGCTAGACTCAACTTAACCAGTATCCTTCTTCGGATTAGACTAAGAGAAAAATCCTAATCAGAGTCATTGCATTTAAAATGCACAACTGGATTATGTCTGAGAGAGGGAGCCATACCTATCAATGAATCCTAATCTTTTACCTCTAAAAGCAATTTGGGAGCTTGATTTATAAGTAGTAAGTGGTATCTCATGTGATAGATGGGATCAAGTTTGGATCTCCGGAGTTACATAAGGAGGTTAACAAGGATCATCTATGAAAGAATATTGAGTATCACAAAGTAACACAATCTTTGAATTTTCATGGAGCTCTTGTGACAGGAGTAATCCTTTGAAATGAATTCCATTGTTTTTGTTTTGAAGTTGACTTTCTCGAGATTTTCATGTCTCATCATGGAGTTTAATGGGTATATCCACATCCTCCTTCTAAGATGTAGTTAAGATGGATATGTCGGTGTTTTCATTCTTTTTTTCTTTTATCTCATAGACATATCAACTACCTCAGGATGAGTCCCTTTATTTTCGTACGTTGAGACAAAGGGATCCACATTCTTCAAATGCCACCAAGTGAAATCGAAACCCTAAAATTACTCTTTCGAAAAGTTTTTTGAATCATTTATGTTCGATCCTCTTTACTTTCGATCTCACACAACTTTTTTCGCAATCTCTCTAGATAATCTACCCTACAAACAAAAGCAGTACTCAACAACACAAACTTAGTGGATGATATCTTTTTATTTGATGATGAGCTATGCACTTGTGGAATGCACATCAAGTTTTTGTCACTGTTGCAGGGAACTACACTTTTATTGATATTTATTTTTATTTGTGATTTGATTAATCTAGATTTTTCTCCTTTATTTATTTTTTTTATGATAAGTTAACCTTGTCGTGGTCGGTCCCAAACCCGAATAAAGGAGGAGGATTGCGTTAAGTTGTCAGTCAACGTTAAACTAAGGCAAATGTTCAATGAATGGATCAATCAAACTATTGTGTTAATGCTGGTTGTTCTCAGGAAGGAATGTGTTAAAGGGTCCGACTGTAACGTCTCAGTAAGGACCGCTATATTTTCAGAATTATGGTATAGTGAAAAATATACAAGAGTTCGCATTGTAGGATCTGATTGTAATGTATCTGCAAGGATCGCTACATCTCTATGAGAACTTGGGTGTAGTATTAAATAAACAAGAGTTCTCACACCATAGATTTGGTAAGAACAAATATTATAGAAAAACTAATAGTCTTAGATTTGGTACATGAAACATAAGAACCCTCACTGATAAAATAATGGAGATAGTAGATACGATGATTAGGAGAAAAATTAATATTGTATGTGTACAAGAGACAAAATGGATAGGTGAGAAGGCAAAGATGATAGGGAACTTGGGTTTTAAGTTTTGTATATAGGAAAGAGTAAAATAAGAAATGGAGTGAGTATTATTGTAGATAGTTCGTTAAAGGATGAAGTTGTATGAGTAATTAGAAAGGGGGATAGAATTATAACTCTCAAAATAGTAGTGGAGAAAGAAACTATGAACGTAATTAGTGTATATGCACCTCAAATAGGATTAGATGAAAATATCAAATTAAGGTTTTGGGATAACTTGGATGAAGTATTACAAAATATTCCATCAAATGAGATGATTTTAATAGGAGGTGATTTAAATGGTCATGTCGGAGGAAAAAATGACGAATATGAGAGGGTGCATGGGGGTTATGGGTTTGAAACAAGCAATGAAGAAGGTAAAGCTATATTGGATTTTGCAATAGCATATGATCTTATGCTAGCTAATATATTTTTTAAGAAAAGAGAAGAATATTTAGTCACATTCAAAAGTGGAAATAATAAATCACAAATTGACTTTCTTATAGTTAGGAAGAGAGATAGAAAAATTTGTAAAGATTGTAAGGTCATTCCTAGAGAAAGTTTAACTACTCAACATAGGTTATTAATATTGGATATACGCCTTAAGCATAATATTAATAGAAGAAAAATATACACGACACCTAGAATTAAGTGGTGGAAGTTAAAGGATAAGAAACTAAATATATTCAAAGAGAAAGTAGGAGTACAAGTATTATATGAAATATACAATGACCCTAATACGACATGGGATAAGATGATATCAAAGTTAAAAATAATAGCCAAGAGTGTACTTGGTGAGTCAAAGGGACATGCGCCACCTGTTGGATTTCCGGCACCGCGACGAGTGTGTGTTCGAACATGTTTCGCAAACATGTGCACAACGGAAGAAATAAAAATAATAAATCTACATTTATTACAACACACACATCACATGCATGCATAGTACAACATGTGTAGACATAACCGTAAATTTAAATTTGCAATAAAAGGAAATTTAACTACGTATACCTTTCGTATCACGTGTAGTGGGAACGACATCAACCGGAATGATCCTCGCTAGAATCGTCTCTATCCGTATCCACGCCGAGTATCCTCGGGATGACTTCGCTAAGTCACGAGCCTCATCTTCGTACGGGTTACTAGCCTCGTGTTGAAGACGATGTGATCGAGAGATGATCACGATCCGAATCCAAATTCGGATCCAAAATCGAGTCCTCAAAACTCGCTTCTCCGGAGAGGTATTCATCAACCGTTTGACGAATCTTTCATCCTCCACCTCAGAGGATTACCGGAGATCGAATCCCCGGTAAGTAAGGCACTGTCGGAGCTCCAAACGATGCTCCGACGAGAAGAAAACAAGCTGTCCAGAAAAATGGACAGCTTTGGTGGAGGAGTAAGGGCCGGCCAAAAGAAAGGTGGAAGCTCACCTTATTACCGAACCCAAGGAAGATCACTGGAGCACCAACCGGCAGCAGCTCGACGCCGGCGAGGGGGAAGGAAGGCTCCTTCTGGACGTCGGTTGGAAGAGGCGGGGCGGCGGCACTAGGGTTGGCGTCGACTCCTTCAATGGGGTGGGCGGCAACTCTAGCTAGGGTTTTGGATTAGGGATTAACAAACCCTTAAGCCCTCTTTTATAGAGAACTAATTCTCTTAATGGTTATTGGATCATAACCATAAGGCCCGCTAACCCGCTCCATTAATATAAGTTAAAATAAACCAAACCATGATGGTTTATTTTAAGTTAAAACGAACCGAACCAACTTTTGGTTCATTCGTTTAAAATAAACCAAACCCTTTGGTTTATTCTCCTCCATTGGATTAGAACCAAACCATTTTGGTTCATCCATTATGTCTTCATAAGACACGACCCATCCACGCTTCCATTGCGACTGAAACGATTTCATGCTCGCTTCTTGTTTGGTCTAACCAAACCTAGTTTCTCTCGGTCTGAGAATCCCATTCTCAAGCTCGTTTTAAATCCTTCGGATTACGCTTGTTGTGCATGTGACCAAATAGGTTCTCGGTTTATGTTGGCCGTCTATAATTAACCATTAATTATAGAACGATCATGAGTGGCACCTAGTAGTACATCATGATCCCCAATTAATCGAAAAGATCAACTCTGATCCGTAACTATTTCTCAAACCCTTCAAGAGCTCGAATGAATCGTGGCCCCATTCCTTCACTCATCTTATACCCACTTGGTTCAGACATGGTCTATAGTGTGTCACCTCACTAGGTCGACTACGCCACACCTAGCCCAAGTATCATTTCCTCGCCCCACGGATTCTAGTTACTCCACATGTATCAAGAGTACTTACTCTAAACATGTAATGCTTCCAAAGACTTTAGTAATAATCCGACGAGAGGCCATGGGTATACATCTCCTCGCAAGGAGTGGTGAATCTTTATAGGCTATTCAAACACCTTCGATCACTCGACTTATACCCAATCATCCCGGTCCACATCTCCTGAGATGTTTGCTTAAGATGTCAAAGCATAAGTCTCCATGATCAAGATGACTTGAATACAAGTCAAAGGAACATCGCACTTAAGCCACAAGAAGAACTTCATTGACATATCTATATATGCAGAGAACCATATGAAGTCTTACTACTGGTCACTCCAATGAACTAGTTACCATAACTAGCATCCACGATTAACTCCGACATCACAATGTCTCCACCAAGGAGAATCACCGCTTGGATACACCAAGGAGTATACCTCGTGCTAGTCTCGACAGAATTGATGGTGTCCAAATCCATCAATTCATCGACTAGGGATAATTCCGATACATCACAATTACACATGTAGAGATACTCACTAGTTGTGAACCAATCATAAATTCTCTCATGCTGTGAATCGTATCGTGGACATTCAGTAAATGAGTTTAAGATCCAATCAAATACATGAAAATATGTATACTCAAATAGTGAATCTTCATTTATCATATAAATGATTCATACATAAGGCGATTGCCTTAGGACATCTCTCATATATTACTAATAGACTCCCACTTGACCTAATGCTAATCGCTACGGTTTCCAATACCATAAGCTCTAACATGACCCTCAAACTTACTTTGAGGTAATGTTTTAGTCAAAGGATCCGCTAAGTTCCTTTCAGTGGGAATTTTCTCGATTTGTATTTCGTTCCTACTGATGATCTCTCTGATAAGATGATAGCGGCGAAGCACATGTTTGGATCATTGATGAGACCACATCAAGTTCAAAGATGAACTTCTTGATCCAAACCGCTTCCTTTGCTGCTTCCAAAGCTGCAATGTATTCTGCCTTAGTGGCAGAATCCGCTATAGTGTCAAGCTTGAAACCTTTCCAACTTATTGCGCCTCCATTCCAGGTAAATACATACCTAGACTGAGACATGGAATCATCCTTGTCTGTCTGGAGCTGGCATCCGTATACCCACGTATCACCATGTACCCTTCTCCATATATTAGGAATGTATCCTTAGTTCTTCTTAAGTATTTAAGGATCGTCTTAACAGTCACCCAATGATCCATTCCTGGATCAGACTTGTATCTGCTCATGACACTCAGAGCATACGATACATCGGGCCTCGTACATAACATAACATACATGATAGATCATATTGCGGATGCATAGGGAATCTTACTCATGCAAATCCTCTCGTCTTCTGTGCACGGACACATAGACTTCGAAAGGTGTATCCCATGCCTAATGGGAAGGAAACCTTTCTTGGATTCCGACATGCTAAACCTCTTTAGCACTCGGTCTATATATGTAGAATGCGAAAGACCAAGCAACCGTTTCGATCTATCTCTATGGATCTTAATCCCGAGGATGTAGGTTGCTTCTCCCAGGTCTTTCATGGAGAATGTCTTGGATAACCAAACCTTAATCGATCAGAAGATTGAAACATCGCTTTCCATAAGTAATATGTCATCGACATACAATACTAGGAACACGACTGCACTCCCACTAACCTTCTTGTACACACAAGGTTCGTCTGGATTTTGTGAGAAATCAAACTTTTTGATTGTCTCATCAAAACGGATATTCCAGCTCCTGGATGCTTGCTTCAATCCATAAATGGACAATCGCAATTTGCATACCTTGGTTTTATCAACCGATGTGAAACCCTCAGGCTGTATCATATACACGTCCTCGAGCAGGTTTCCATTAAGGAAAGCTGTTTTCACATCCATCTGTCATATCTCATAATCATAATGAGCCGCTATGGCCAGGAGCATCCGAATGGATTTAAGCATAGCTACAGGCGAATAGGTTTCATCATAATCAACACTTTGTTTTTGACGATATCCTTTCGCCACTAATCTAGCTTTATAGGTAATCACATTACCATCCATGTCGGTTTTCTTCTTGAAAACCCACTTGCACCCTATAGGCTTTATGCCTTCAGGTGGGTCAACCAAGTTCCAAACTTGGTTTTCATACATGGAATCCATTTCCGACTTCATGGCACCAAGCCACTTATCCCTTTCTCAACTTGTCAAGACTTCTTCATAATCGTAGGCTCTCATCATCAATGAGTAACACGTCGTCGATTCACTTACGAGAAATCCATATCTCTCGTGAATATTGCGTGTTCTACCAGATCTACGAAGATGTGGTGTTACGATTGCTCATCATTATGAGTTGTTTGCTGTGGCTTCACCGTATCTCATTAATGTCTATTTGAGTCTCTCGAGCCTCCTCAAGCTCGACGACACTCCCACTGTTTTCTTGCAAGAGAAACTCTTTCTCTAGAAACACAGCATGCCTTGAAACAAACACCTTTTGTTCCACAGGATGATAGAATTGGTAACCCCTTATTTCCTTAGGGTATCCAATAAATAGATATTTATCAGACTTAGCATCCAATTTGTCTGATACTGTCCGCTTCACATAAGCAGGACAACCCCATATCTTCAAGTAAGATACATGAGGTTTCTTACTATTCCATATCTCATATGGAGTAGTAGAGACTACCTTGGTAGACATTCTGTTTAACAAGTAAACAGCTGTCTGAAGTGCATAGCCCCAAAAGGACTTGGGAAGATTCGCATGATTCATCATTGACCTGACCATGTCCAACAAGGTCCAATTACGCCTCTCAGATACACCATTATGCTGTGGTGTATATGGCGGAGTCCATTGAGACAATATGTCATTGTCTCTTAGATAATCAAGAAACTCTTGACTTAAGTATTCACCACCTCGATCCGATCGAAGTATTTTAATACTCTTGTCATGTTGTTTCTCTCATTTCTGAATTCTTTGAACCTTTCAAAGGCTTCAGACTTGTGTTTCATCAAGAACACATACCCAAACCATGAGTGATCATCGGTGAAGGTAATGAAGTAGCTATAGCCTCATAAAGCTTGAGTTGACATAGGTCCACATACATCAGTATGTATTAGACCTAGTAACTCTCCCACTCGTTCACCTTTTCCAGTAAAAGGTAACTTAGTCATCTTGTCTTTTAAGCATGATTCGCATGTATCGTATGAATCCAATTCAAACGATTCCAGAATTCCACATCGGTGTAATTCGGACATGCATTTCTTGCTTACATGGCCAAGACGACAATGCCACATGTAGGAGTCTAATTGATTATCTTTTCGATCACGCTTGTTGCTCGCTTCGATATTGAAAATGTCACTGGACACGTCCAACGTATAAATGTCATTGCTCAAAGTTCCAGTTCCATAAAGTACACCATTCAAAGTTATATAACAACAATTGTTACTAAACGTCAAATGGTACCCATTTCTATTCAAGCAAGAAATAGAAATGATGTTCTTTATCAACGAAGGAACATAAAGCAATTGTCCAGTTCTAAGACAAGTCCTGTAGGGAGTCTCAACAAATACGTTCCGATGGCGAGTGCAACAACCTTTGCTCCATTCCCAACACATAAATTTGACTCTCCCTTGACGAGTCTTCTTCTATTCCTTAGCCCATGTATGTCATTACATATATGTGAGCCACACCCAGTATCCAATACCCAAGTGTCTAAGGAAATAGAATGACAATCAATAACGAAGATACCTGAAGAAGATGGGACATCCGATGCCTTATCCTTCTTCACGGACTTAAGATAAATCTTGCAATTTCTTCAGCAATGGCCCTCCTTGCCATAATGATGGCAAGTGCCCTTTTGAGTTGGTTCTGCCTTTTTAGCCATTTTCTTCTTCCCCTTTTGTTGTTTTGCCTTCCTCTTAGAATCTTTCTTTGAGGAATCAACTAACAGAGCCGCCTTCTCCTCATGCTTCACAGAAGGCTCCGCAGTCTTCAGCATATTGAGGAGTACCACATATGAACTTTCTTGTATCTCAGAGGTGAAGAGGAGCTTGGAGACTTCGAACCTTTCGAATCTCACTTGCTTATCAAACAACTCGTAAAAATGAAGGACTACAATATAAGCATCCATATGCTCATGCTGCTTTCGTAGCTTGGGTTCCATCGCGGCTAGCATGATGGAACTTGTCAGTTCAGAATCAGTCACATGTTTCTGATAGACCAACAATTGGTCTGGAGTTGCATCGTCACTAGGATGGGCTGGAAGAGGCGCTTCGAGGACATACGCAAGCTTTTTACCTTGAGAACAATTCTCAAGTTTCTAAGCCAGTCCAAGAAGTTCGGCCCAGTCAATTTATTCGAATCCAAAATGGAACGCAAATTCAAAGACATCATGATCAATTTTAGCAATACAAAACGAGCATATATGAGAAGATGGTTTTAAAATGCATCAATATACATTTATAAATCTCATTCATTTTTCGAATTTCAAAAACTCCAAAATCACTTCGGGAGATCGTACGTTAATCTCCGAATGGGCTGATATCCATCATAGATATGAACAACCTTGGAGAGAGTCCAACAAGCCATTCATAACTACGACGGTAGGTATCAACTATACCGATTGCATATCATGTATATGCAACTATCACAATGTGCTATCAACTAATTGAATGTTCACACATACATCGGGTTGTTAACACATTAACAAGTATGCATCATATGCATAGCACCCAACTTCACCTCCCTTTACATCGACCTTGGAGAGAGTCCAACAAGCCGATGCTCTAGGTTAAAGCCAACCCATTAATCGAGAAATAGTTTTAATATGGTCAGAGCGCATTCAACCAATTAGCCCAGCTTGGAGAGAGTCCAACAACCAAAGCTAACGATTGACCTCTGACTCTTACCATATTAGTATTAAACTATTTCATGGTTTGAACATGTTCGGGTTCGAGCCGGGCTTGGAGAGAGTCCAACAACCCAAACAAGAAACGGAACTCTGGTTCCAACCATATTAATGGAAGGTGTAGGCTTTAATATTGAGTAAGGGTTTTATGTCTCATCCTCTTTACATGCAAATAACTATTATCTACATCACATGACATACATGACATACATCTACATGTCACGACACGCATGGCATAATGATATGCATCTAATGCAATTACATGACATACAATTATGTCATGTACATTATTTCCTTATATGTCATTACTATTTATGGAAATAAAATATGTTTAAGATTTGATTCTCCAAATCAAATAATGATTAAATTAAGAAACAAATTTCCAAATCTAATCACATATTTTATTTGTGGAAATTGTTGATTAAGGAAAGTCAATTTAGGAAACCAATTTCCTAAATCATCAAAACTACTTATGGAATTTAAAATATTTTAAGATTTGATTTCCCAAATCAAATCAAGATTAAATTAGGAAACAAATTTCCAAAATATAATCAAATATTTTATTTATGGAAAATATCAATTTCCATAAATACTTCCAACTTTCCAAAAGTGGAAGATTTCCATAAATACTTCTAGACTTTCCAAAATTGAAAAATTTCCATAAATACTTCTAACTTTCCAAAAGTAGAAAATTTCCAGAAATATCATTATGACTATCGCAAAACCATTTTACGATTATGTCGAAACATAACCTGGGCTCTGATACCACTGTTGGGTTTCCGGCACCGCGGCGAGTGTGTGTTCGAACATGTTTCGCAAACATGTGCACAGCGGAAGAAATAAAAATAATAAATCTACATTTATTACAACACACACATCACACGCATGCATAGTACAACATGTGTAGACATAACCATAAATTTAAATTTGCAATAAAAGGAAATTTAACTATGTATACCTTTCGTATCACGTGTAGTGGGAACGACATCAACCGGAATGATCCTCGCTAGAATCGTCTCTATCCGTATCCACGCTGAGTATCCTCGGGATGACTTCGCTAAGTCACGAGCCTCATCTTCGTACGGGTTACTAGCCTCGTGTTGAAGACGATGTGATCGAGAGATGATCACGATCCGAATCCAAATTCGGATCCAAAACTGAGTCCTCAAAACTCGCTTCTTCGGAGAGGTATTCGTCAACCGTTTGACGAATCCTTCGTCCTCCACCCCAGAGGATTACCGGAGATCGAATCCCCGGTAAGTAAGGCACTGTAGGAGCTCCAAACGTCGTCCAAACGATGCTTCGACGAGAAGAAAACAAGCTGTCCAGAAAACTGGACAGCTTTGGTGGAGTAAGGGCCGGCCAAAAGAAAGGTGGAAGCTCACCTTATTACCGAACCCAAGGAAGATCACCGGAGCACCAACCGGCAACAGCTCGACGCCGGCGAGGGGGAAGGAAGGCTCCTTCTGGATGCCGGTTGGAAGAGGTGGGGCAGCGGCACTAGGGTTGGCGCCGACTCCTTCAATGGGGTGGGCGGCAACTCTAGCTAGGGTTTTGGATTAGGGCTTAACAAACCCTTAAGCCCTCTTTTATAGAGAACTAATTCTCTTAATGGTTATTGGATCATAACCATAAGACCCGCTAACTCGCTCCATTAATATAAGTTAAAATAAACCAAACTATGATGGTTTATTTTAAGTTAAAATGAACCGAACCAACTTTTGGTTCATTCGTTTAAAATAAACCAAACCCTTTGGTTTATTCTCCTCCATTGGATTAGAACCAAACCATTTTGGTTCATCCATTATGTCTTCATAAGACACGGCCCATCCACGCTTCCATTGCGACTGAAAAGATTTCATGCTCGCTTCTTGTTTGGTCTAACCAAACCTAGTTTCTCTCGGTCTGAGAATCCCATTCTCAAGCTCGTTTTAAATCCTTCGGATTACGCTCATTGTGCGTGTGACCAAATAGGTTCTCGATTTATGTTGGCCGTCTATAATTAACCATTAATTATAGAACGATCATGAGTGGCACCTAGTAGTACATCATGATCCCCAATTAATCGAAAAGATCAACGGTTGATCCAGAACTATTTCTGAAACCCTTCAGCAGCTCGAATGAATCGTGCCCCATTCCCTTCACTCATCTTATACCCACTTGGTTCAGGACATGGTCTATAGTGTCAGTCCCCACTAGGCTGACTACGTCACACCTAGCCCAAGTATCATTTCCTCGTCTTACGGATTCTAGTTACTGCACATGTATCGAAGAGTACCTTACTATAAACATGTAATGCTTTGGCCAAAGACTTTAGTAACAATCCGACGAGAGGCCATGGGTATACATCTCCTCGCAAGGAGTGGTGAATCCTTTATAGGCTATTCAAACACCTTCGATCACTTCGACTTATACCCAATCATCCCGGGTCCACATCTCCACAGAGATGCTTGCTTAAGATGTCAAAGCATAAGTCTTTATGATCAAGATGACTTGAATACCGCAAGTCAAAGGAATATCGCACTTAAGCTACAGTAAAAACTTCATTGACATATCTATATACGCAGAGAACCATATGAAGTCTTACGGCTGGTCACTCCAATGAACTAGTTACCATAACTAGCATCCACGATTAACTCCGAACATCACAATGTCTCCAGCTAGTGAGAATCAGCTGCTTGGATACACCAAGGAGTATACCCCCATGCTAGTCTCGACAGAATTGATGGTGTCCAAATCCATCAATTCATCGACTAGGGATAATTCCAATACATCACAATTACACATGTAGAGATACTCACTAGTTGTGATCCAATCACAAATTCTCTCATGCTGTGAATCGTATCGTGGACATTCAGTAAATGAGTTTAAGATCCAATCAAATACATGAAAACATGTATACTCAAATAGTGAATCTTCATTTATCATATAAATAGTTCATACATAAGGCGATTGCCTTAGGACATCTCTCATATATTACTAACACCACCAAGTAAAGAATCTTAGTCGTGGAATGAGAAAGTGCAAGAGAAAGTCAAGAGAAAAAACGAACAGTATATAAGAAATTATATATTTGTAAAAATGAGAAAAAATATACAGTAGCCAAGAAAAAAACTAAGAAAGTAGTGAATGAACTAAAACTGAAACTTTTAAACGGCTATATTGAAAATTAGATACAAAAGAAGAGGAAAGAGACATTTATAGAATAGCTAAAGTGATAGAGAGGAAGACAAAAGATCTTAATCAAATAAGATGTATTAAAGATGGATGCAATAGGGTACTAGTAAATGATGAAGAAATAAAAAAGCGGTGGAAGAGATATTTTCATCAACTTTTTAATGAAGGTTTAAGAGACCAACTTAATTTAGGTAATTTAAGTAGGTCAAATGAGTATAGAAATTTAAATTTTTATCGTAGAATTCAAATTTCAGAAGTAGAACAAGCTTTAAATGGAATATAAAATGAAAAAGTCATTGGACCAGATGATATTCCGATAAAGATATGGAAGTGTCTAGGGAAACAAAGTATTAAATGGCTTACAAAATTATTTAACATGATATTGAAAAAAAAGGATACATGATCAATGGAGGGTAAGTATCCTAATTCCCTTATATAAGAATAAGAGAAACATACAAACTTGTGAAAACTATATGGGTATTAAACTAATGAGTCATACCATGAAACTTTGGGAAAGAGTAATAGAAAAAAGATTAAGGAAGGAGACCACGGTTCTCGAAAATAAATTTGGATTCATGCTAGGAAGGTCGACAATAGAAGCTATACATCTTCTCAAACAACTAATTGAAAAGTATAGAGAGCAAAAGCAAGATCTACACATGATATTCATTGATTTAGAAAAAACTTATGATAGAGTTCCAAGAAAAATTATATGAAGAATTTTAGAAAAAAAGAGGTGTTAGTGTAACATATATTAAACTAATTAAGGATATGTTTGAGGAAGTAACGACCATAGTGAAGACTTCAGGCGGATTAACTGAAGCATTTCCAATAAAGATATAGTTACATCAAAGATCAACTTTAAGTCTCTATCTTTTTACACTAATCAAGGAAAAACTCACTGACACATTCAAGACACAGTACTGTGGTGTTTGTTATTTGCAGATGATATTGTTTTGGTATATGAGACACGTGAAGGAGTAAATGCTAAACTAGAATCTTGGCGGGAAACATTAGAAGCGAAAGGTTGTAGGCTTAATAGAGTAAAGACAGAATATATAGAATTTAAGTTTAGAAATATTAGACATAATGAGACAAGTGTTAAGATAGGAGATGACGAGTTGTCTGGAACTGAGAGCTTTAAATATTTAGGATACTTTTTTGCAAGATGATGGAGGGATTAAAAGAGATGTCTTACATAGAATACAAGCAGGATAGTTAAAATGGAGGAAAGCGTCGGGTGTTTTATGTGATCGTAAAGTTCCTCTAAAACTTAAAGGGAAGTTCTACAAAATGACGATTAGACCTGCTATGTTATATGACGTTGAATGTTGGGCTACAACTAGAGCACATGAGCAAAAGCTGAGAGTTGCAGAGATGAGAATATTAAGGTGGATGTGTGGACATACGAGGATGGACAGAATAATAAATAAGAGCATTAGAGAAAAAGTCGGTGTTGCATCTATTGAAGGAAAACTCTGAGAGACATGTTTAACATGATACGAACATGTACTTAGACGACCAATAAATGCTCTAGTTAGGTGATGTGAAACGATGACAAATATATACATTAAACAAGGAAGAGGAAGACTAAAAAAAGACTTGGTTAGAAACAATAAAATAAGATAAATTTATTTAAATATAAATGATGATATAGTAGAAGATAGAGTCCAATGGCGTAGAAGGATCCATATAGCCGACCCCACCTAGTGGGATAAGGCTTTGTTGTTGTTGTTGTTATTTATTTTTTTCCAATATTTACTACAATTTCTTTTTTTTATATGCATATTTGCTAGGTCGGACTCTATTCTCGATCTAGATCCTAAGATAGAAAAAACTTACCTGTGAGAAGAAATTTGCAGCGACAATTGGAGACACAAACAACATCCACCATAGCCACCAACAAAAATAGACCTCTAAAAGATTATGTTGCGGAGTTGTGTGTGCCAGTGAATTACTTCGCCTTTGGAATATGCTACAGGAAGAAAATCTTATTGATACAAGGTCATATTCTATTAGGCACTTAGCCAAGATCAGAAAAGCTTCTAAGGGAGATATAGTTGTTGATGGATTGATAACCCACATTGTTGATACTTTGAGATATGATACGAGTAGGTTAAAGAAAATCAAGGGAAACCATAGCATAGATCTTAGGGTATGCTCTAGACGGGTCATAGGAATTTTCTCCAATTAATTCATTCCAAAAAATAAGGCATTGAAGTCTTTTGGTATCCTCCTTTCCCCACTATGAGCTAGGCCAAAACAAGAATTTCATTGCCTCAACCCCCACTCATACTCATCATTAAAAAGCTTGAAGGTGATTTTTCCTTCCTCACATCCATGCCCTGTTAAGATCTCAACATTCATTGAGCTCAAAAATTCTAAGGTGATCTTAACATAAGTGGGACACTTAATACTTATAAGCTCATCCCAAGAAACCTTATTAATTAGTCAAATAGTATCATTCTTAAGTCCTAAAGTTTCTAAGAGATGCTCATCAATGTATCTTGTAGGGATAATTTTTCGCTTAGAAAGCTGTTCAAATCTAGATTTTTGAAGTTCATCGCGAAATAAAATACCCATAGGGCTTTCATCTTCTTCACTTACCTTTTTCTTCCCTTTTCCTTACTCTTTGCTCTGGAGGAAGAAGCTTCTCCACACTTGAATCTTTTCATCTTCCACTTGAAGTTGATTCTTGACGAATATGATGCTAAAAAACTCAGCTCCCAAGTCAAATCTGAGAGAAGGAATGTAGCTAGGGTTTGAGAGAGAGAAAATACAATTGAAATTTGGGGAAAAAATGCGGGCTACAACTATTTATAGGCTTAGATGAAGGACGTAACACAATCGTGTTTTTGAAATATGGCCCCATCGTGTCTTTGTCTACACATGGTCGTGGGTTTGCTACAAACTGCAAAACAAGGTTGTGCCTATGAGACAAGCCGCCCCCCCCCCCTTCACCCCCGCGGTGTTTCTTTTGGGAAATTTGCATGGTGTTACATGACATGGTCGTGTCTTTAACACACAACCCCCTCGTTCTTCTCTCTATGGATAATCAGTAAATGGGTCATGCCTATGAAGCATGCCCCCCTCCCACGGTGTGTTGTTCTACATGATTAGGTTAATCTATCGTGCTCATGTTATTTCCTCCTCATCTTGAAATAAGAAAAAACAAAAAAAAATTAAATTCTTCAACAACTTAAGAATAACAATAAAATTGAAAATAAAAATTGGGTTGCCTCCCAAGAAGCATTTGTTTAAGGTCATAAGCTTGACCCCTTCATTCATTCAACTAGGTGCAAGTGGTTCAAAGTGAATCTGCTCCCCTCCTTCGATATGCATTTCAATTTCTTTCCTCATTTTTACTCATGCTAGAATAACGTATTTCTTTTCCCCATCATATTTGTTGGGTTTCCGGCACCGCGGCGTGTGTGTGTTCGATCACGTTTCGTAAACATGAACACAGCGGAAGCAATAAAAATAATAAATACTCCTATTTATTACAACACACACAACACACGCATGCATATTACAACAAGTGTAGACATAACCATAAATTAAAATTTGCAATAAAAGAAATTTATCTACGTTATACCTTTCGTATGACGTATAGCGGGAACGGCATCAACCGGAACGATCCTCGTAAGAATCGTCTCTATCCGTATCCACGCCGAGCTCCTCGGGATGACTTCGCTAAGTCACGAGCTTCGTCTTCGTACGGGTTACTAGCCTCATGTTGAAGATGACGTGATCGAGAGATGATCACGATCCGAATCCAAATTCGGATCCTAAAATGAGTTCTCAAAACTCGCTTCTTCGAAGAGGTATTCGTCAACCGTTTGACGAATCCTTCGTCCCCCACCTCAGAGGATTACCGGAGATCAAATCCCCGGTAAGTTAGCCGCTGTCGGAGCACTAACCGTCGTCCAAACGACGCTCCGACAACAAAGAAACAAGCTGTCCAGAAAAACTGGACAGCTTTTGGTGGAGGAATAGAGGCCGGCTAAGGAAAGATGGAAGCTCACCTTATCACCGAACCCAAAGGAGATCGCCGGAGGTTCTCCGGCTGAAGCTTGGACGCCGGCAAAGTCTTGGACGGCTGCACACAAGCTGGGCGGCGGCAGCTTTAGGGTTGGCGCCAATTAACTCCAAGGTGGAGGTGGGCGGCAACTCAAGGGGGCTAGGGTTTGGATTAGTTAGGGTTTAACAATCCCTTAAGCCCTCTTTTATAGAGAACTAATTCTCTTAATGGTTAATGGATCATATCCATAAAGCCCGTTAACCCGCTCCATTAGGATAAGTTAAAATAAACCAAACCATGATGGTTTATTTTAAGTTAAAACGAACCGAACCAACTTTTGGTTCATTCGTTTAAAATAAACCAAACCCTTTGGTTTATTCTCATCCATTGGATTAGAACCAAACCATTTTGGTTCATCCATTATGTCTTCATAAGACACGACCCATCCACGCTTCCATTGCGACTGAAACAATTTCATGCTCGCTTTATGTTTGGTCCAACCAAACATAGTTTCTCTCGGTCTGAGAATCCCATTCTCAAGCTCGTTTTAAATCCTTTGGATTACACTCGTTGTGCGTGTGACCAAATAGGTTCTCGGTTTATGTTGGCCGTCTATAATTAACCATTAATTATAGAACGATCATGAGTGGCACCTAGTAGTACATCATGATCCCCAATTAACCGAAAAGATCAACGGTTGATCCAGAACTATTTCTGAAACCCTTCAGCATCTTGAATGAATCGTGCCCCATTCCCTTCACTCATCTTATACCCACTTGGTTCAGGACATGGTCTATTGTGTCAATCCCCACTAGGCTGACTATGTCACACCTAGCCCAAGTATCATTTCCTCGTCCTACGGATTCTAGTTACTCCACATGTATCGAAGAGTACCTTACTCTAAACATGTAATGCTTTGGCCAAAGACTTTAGTAACAATCCGACGAGAGGCCATGGGTATACATCTCCTCGCAAGGAGTGGTGAATCCTTTATAGGCTATTCAAACACCTTCGATCACTTCGACTTATACCCAATAATCCCAGGTCCACATCTCCTTAGAGATGCTTGCTTAAGATGTCAAAGCATAAGTCTCTATGATCAAGATGACTTGAATACCGCAAGTCAAAGGAACATCGCACTTAAGCCATAGTAAGAACTTCATTGACATATCTATATATGCAGAGAACCATATGAAGTCTTATGGCTGGTCACTCCAATGAACTAATTACCATAACTAGCATCCACGATTAACTACGGACATCACTATGTCTCCAGCCAGTGAGAATCAGCTGCTTGGATACACCAAGGAGTATACCTCGTGCTAGTCTCGACAGAATTGATGGTGTCCAAATCCATCAATTCATCGACTAGGGATAATTCCGATACATCACAATTACACATGTAGAGATACTCACTAGTTGTGATCCAATCACAAATTCTCTCATGCTGTGAATCGTATCGTGGACATTCAGTAAATGAGTTTAAGATCCAATCAAATACATAAAACATGTATACTCAAATAGTGAATCTTCATTTATCATATAAATGGTTCATACATAAAGCGATTGCCTTAGGACATCTCTCATATATTACTAACAGACTCCCACTTGGCCTAATGCCAAATCGCTACGGTATCAATACCATAAGCTCGAACATGACCCTCAAACTTATTTTGAGGTAATGCCTTAGTCAAGGATCCGCTAAGTTCCTTTCGGTAGGAATTTTCTCGATTTGTATTTCGTTCCTCGATGATCTCTCCGATAAGATGATAGCGGCGAAGCACATGTTTGGATCATTGATGAAACCACATCAAGTTGAGATGAACTTCTTGATCCAAACCGCTTCCTTCTTTGCCTAAAGCTGCAATGTATTCGCCTTAGTGGCGAATCCGCTATAGTGTCAAGCTTGGAACCTTTCCAACTTATTGCGCCTCCATTCTAGGTGAATACATACCCGGACAAAGACATGGAATCATCCTTATGCATGCGGGTAACATCTGTATACCCACGTATCACCATGTACCCTTCTCCATATATTAGGAACGCATCCTTAGTTCTTCTTAAGTACTTGGGGATCGTCTTAACATCACCCAATGATTCCATTCTGGATCGGGGCGAGTATCTGCTCATGACACTCAGCATACGATACGCCAGGGCCTCGTACCTGCGTAACATAGCATACATGATAGATCCTATTGCGGATGCATAGGGAATCTTACTCATGCAAATCCTCTCGTCTTACGTGCGCGGACACATAGACTTGAAAGGTGTACCCCATGCACGATGGGTAGAAACCTTTCTTGGATTCGACATGCTAAACCTCTTTGCTTTTCGGTCTATATATGTAGGCTGCGAAAGACCAAGCAACCGTTTGATCTATCTCTATAGATCTTAATCCGAGGATGTAGGTTGCTTCTCGAGTCTTTCATGGAGAATGTCTTGGATAACCAAACCTTCCTTGTAAGATTGAAACATCGTTTCCTATAAGTAGTATGTCATCGACATAATACTAGGAACACGCCTCCCACTAACCTTCTTGTACACACAAGGTTAAATGCGGATTTTGTGAAATCAAACTTTTTGATGGTCTCATCAAAATGGATATTCGACTCTGGATGCTTGATCCATATATGGACCGTCGCAATTTGCATACCTTGGTTTTATCAACCGATGTGAAACCCTCGGTCGTATCATATATACCGTCCTCGGCGAGGTTTCCATTAAGGAAAGCTGTTTTCACATCCATCTGCCATATCTCATAATCATAATGAGCCGCTATGGCCAGGAGCATCTGAATGGATTTAAGCATAGCTACAGGCGAATAGGTTTCTTCATAATCAACACCTTGCTTTTGACAATATCCTTTCGCCACCAATCTAGCCTTATAGGTAATCACATTACCATCCATGTCGGTTTTCTTCTTGAAAACCCACTTGCACCCTATAGGCTTTATGCCTTCAGGTGGGTCAACCAAGTTCCAAACTTGGTTTTCGTACATGGAATCCATTTCCGACTTCATGGCACCAAGTCACTTATCCCTTTCTGAACTTGTCAGCACTTCTTCATAACTGGTAGGCTCCTCATCATCAATGAGTAACACGTCGTTCGATTCACTTACGAGAAATCCATATCTCTCAGGAATATTGCATGTTCTACCAGATCTACGAAGATGTGGTGTTACAATAGGTCCAGCCGATTGCTCATCACTATGAGTTGTCGGCTGTTGTGCTTCACCAGGTATCTCATCAATGTCTATTTGAGTCTCTCGAGCCTCCTCAAGCTCGACGACACTCCCACTGTTTTCTTGCAAGAGAAACTCTTTCTCTAGAAACACAACATGCCTTGAAACAAACGCCTTTTGTTCCACAGGATGATAGAATTGGTAACCCCTTGTTTCCTTAGGGTATCCAATAAATAGACATTTATCAGACTTAGCATCCAGTTTGTCTGATCAGCTTCACATAAGCGGGACAACCCCATATCTTCAAGTAAGATACATGAGGTTTCTTACCATTCCATATCTCATATGGAGTAGTTGAGACTACCTTGGTAGGCATTACATTTAACAAGTAAACAAGCGGTATGCGAAGTGCATAGCCCCAAAGGACTTGGGAAGAGTCGCATGATTCATCATTGACCTGACCATGTCCAACAAGGTCCGGTTACGCCTCTCAGATACACCATTATGCTGTGGTGTATAGGGCGGAGTCCATTGAGACAATATGCCATTATCTCTTAGATAATCAAGAAACTCTTGACTTAAGTATTCACCACCTCGATCCGATCGAAGTATTTTAATACTTTTGTCATGTTGTTTCTCTACTTCATTTCTGAATTCTTTGAACCTTTCAAAGGCTTCAGACTTGTGTTTCATCAAGAACACATACCCAAACCGTGAGTGATCATCGGTGAAGGTAATGAAGTAGCTATAGCCTCCTAAAGCTTGAGTTGACATAGGTCCACATACATCAGTATGTACTAGACCTAGTAACTCTCCCACTCGTTCACCTTTTCCAGTAAAAGGTAACTTAGTCATCTTGCCTTTTAAGCATGATTCTTATGTATCGTATGAATCCAATTCAAACGATTCCAGAATTCCACATCGGTGTAATTCGGACATGCGTTTCTTGCTTATATGGCCAAGACGACAATGCCACATATAGGAGTCTATGTGATTATCCTTTCGAGCACGTGTTGCTCGCCGATATTGAAAATGTCCGATCGTCCAGCGTATAAATGCCATTACTCAAAGTTCTAGTTCCATAAAGTCGCCATTCAAAGTTATATAACAACAATTGTTACTAAGCGTCAAATGGAAACCATTTCTATTTAAGCGAAATAGAAACAATGTTCTTTATTAGAGAAGGAACATAATAGCAATTGTCCGATTCAAGACTAGTCCACTAGGAGCTTGACAAATAAGTTCCGATGGCGCGTGACCTTTGCTCCATTGCCAACTCATGAAATTTGACTCCCCTCGACAAGTCTTCTTCTATTCCTTAGCCCTGTATGTCATTACATATATGTGAGCTACACCCGTATCCAATACCCAAGTGTCTAAGGAAATAGAATGACAATCAATACGAAGATACGAAGAGGATGGGGCATCGGATGCCTTCTTCTTCTTCATGGACTCAAGATAAATCTTGCGTTTCTTCGCGTGGCCTTCCTTGCCACAGTGATGGCAAGTGCCCTTTTTTGGTTCGCCTTCTTTGTCTTTTTGTTCTTTCCTTTCTTACATTCTTTTGCCTTCCTCTTAGAACCTTTCTTTGAGGAATCAACTATGTAACCACCTTCTCTTCATGCTTTACGAAGGCTCCACAGTCTTGACATATTGAGGAGCTCGGGAATGGTGGATTCCAATTTGTTCATCCGATAGTTCATCACAAATTGCGAAACTCTTGGGCAAACAATGCGAATTAAGTCAATACTTAACTCATGATCCATCACAAAACCGAGGGTAGCTAGCCGCTCGATGTACCGTTCATCTTTAGCACAAAGCACCTTCTTGCATCTTCGTAGTGAAGAGGAGCCTAGAGACCTCGAACCTTCGGATCTAAACTTGCTCATCGAACAACTCATGAAGATGGAAGACCATAGTATTAGCATCCATATGCTCATGCTACTTTTGCGGCTCGGTACCATCGCCCGCTAGCATGATGCAACTCGCCATCGGAATCCGCCACATGTTTACGATAGACCAACATTTGATGCAGGTTGCATCGTCCTTAGGACAGTCAGGAAGAGGCTCTTCAAGGACATATGCAAGCTTTTCCGCCTTGAGAACAATTCTCAGGTTTCTAAGCCAGTCCAGGAAGTTAGGCCCAGTTAGTTTGTTCGAATCCAAAATAGTGCGCAAATTCAAAGACGTCATGATCAATTTATTGACCTAGAAATACAAAACGAGCATATATGAGAAAATGATTTTAAAATGCATCAATATACATTTATAAATCCCATTCATTTTTCGAATTTCAAAAACCCCAAAATCACTTCGGGAGATTGTAGGTCCATCTCCGAATGGGCTGATATCCATCATAGTTATGAATAACCTTGGAGAGAGTCCAACAAGCCATTCATAACTACGACGGTAGGTATCATCTATACCGATTGCATATCCCGTATATGCAACTATCACAATGTGATATCAACTAATTGAATGTTCACACATACATCGGGTTGTTAACACATTAACAAGTATGCATCATATGCATAGCACCCAACTTCACCTCCCTTTACATCGACCTTGGAGAGAGTCCAACAAGCCGATGCTCTAGGTTAAAGCCAACCCATTAATCAGGACATAGTTTTAATATGGTTAGAGCGCATTCAACCAATTAGCCCAGCTTGGAGAGAGTCCAACAACCAAAGCTAACGATTGACCTCTGACTCTTACCATATTAGTATTAAACTATTCCATGGTTTGAACATATTCAGTTGAGTAGGGCTTGGAGAGAGTCCAACAACCCAAACAAGAAACAGAACTCTGGTTCTAACCATATTAATGGAAGGTGTAGGCTTTAATATTGATTAAGGGTTTTTATGTCTCATCCTCTTTGCATGCAAATAACTATTATCTACATGACATGGCATACATCTACATGTCACGACACGCATGACATAATGTTATGCATCTAATGCAATTACATGGCATACAATTATGTCATGTATATAATTTCCTTATATGTCATAACTATTTATGGAAATAAAATATGTTTAAGATTTGATTCTCCAAATCAAATCATAATTAAATTAGGAAACAAATTTCCAAATCTAATCACATATTTTATTCATGGAATTATTTAATTAAGGAAAATCTATTTAGGAAACCAATTTCCTAAATCATTAAAACTACTTATGGAAATAAAATATTTTAAGATTTGATTTCCCAAATCAAATCATGATTAAATTAGGAAACAAATTTCCAGAATCTAATCAAATATTTTATTTATGGAAAATATCAATTTCCATAAATACTTCCAACTTTCCAAAAGTGGAAGATTTCCATAAATACTTCTAGACTTTCCAAAATTGAAAAATTTCCATAAATACTTCTAAATTTCCAAAATTTAGAAAATTTCCAGAAATACATTATGACTATCGCAAAACCATTTTTACGATTATGTCGAAACACAACCTGGGCTCTGATACCACTGTTGGGTTTCCGGCACCGCGGCGTGTGTGTGTTCGATCATGTTTCATAAACATGAACACAACGGAAGCAATAAAAATAATAAATACTCCTATTTATTACAACACACACGACACACGCATGCATATTACAACAAGTGTAGACATAACCGTAAATTAAAATTTGCAATAAAAGAAATTTATCTACGTTATACCTTTCGTATGACGTGTAGCGGGAACGGCATCAACAGGAACGATCCTCGTAAGAATCGTCTCTATCCGTATCCACGCCGAGCTCCTCGGGATGACTTCGCTAAGTCACGAGCTTCGTCTTCGTACGGGTTACTAGCCTCGTGTTGAAGACGACGTGATCGAGAGATGATCATGATCCGAATCCAAATTCGGATCCTAAAACGAGTTCTCAAAACTCGCTTCTCCGGAGAGGTATTCGTCAACCGTTTGACGAATCCTTCGTCCCCCACCTCAGAGGATTACCGGAGATCAAATCCCCGGTAAGTTAGCCACTGTCGGAGCACTAACCGTCGTCCAAACGACGCTCCGACAACAAAGAAACAAGCTGTCCAGAAAAACTGGACAGCTTTTGGTGGAGGAATAGAGGCCGGCTAAGGAAAGATGGAAGCTCACCTTATCACCGAACCCAAAGGAGATCGCCGGAGGGTCGCCGGAGGTTCTCCGGCTGAAGCTTGGACGCCGGCAAAGACTTGGACGGCTGCACACAAGCTGGGCGGCGGCAGCTTTAGGGTTGGCGCCAATTAACTCCAAGGTGGAGGTGGGCGGCAACTCAAGGGGGCTAGGGTTTGGATTAGTTAGGGTTTAACAATCCCTTAAGCCCTCTTTTATAGAGAACTAATTCTCTTAATGGTTAATGGATCATATCCATAAAGCCCGTTAACCCGCTCCATTAGGATAAGTTAAAATAAACCAAACCATGATGGTTTATTTTAAGTTAAAACGAACCGAACCAACTTTTGGTTCATTCGTTTAAAATAAACCAAACCCTTTGGTTTATTCTCATCCATTGGATTAGAACCAAACCATTTTGGTTCATCCATTATGTCTTCATAAGACACGGCCCATCCACGCTTCCATTGCGACTGAAACAATTTCATGCTCGCTTTATGTTTGGTCCAACCAAACATAGTTTCTCTTGGTCTGAGAATCTCATTCTCAAGCTCGTTTTAAATCCTTTGGATTACACTCGCCAGCGCGGTGACCAAATAGGTTCTCGGTTTATGCTGGCCGCCTATAATTAACCATTAATTATAGAACGATCAGCGAGTGGCACCTAGTAGTACATCATGATCCCCAATTAACCAAAAGATCAACGCTGATCCGTAACTATTTCAAACCCTTCAAGAGCTCGAATGATTCGTGCCCCATTCCTTCACTCATCTTATACCCACTTGGTTCGTGACATGGTCTATTGTGTCACCCTCACTAGGTCGACTCACGCCACACCTAGCCCAAGTATCATTTCCTCGTCCTACGGATTCTAGTTACTCCACATGTATCGAAGAGTACCTTACTCTAAACATGTAATGCTTTGGCCAAAGACGTTAGTAACAATCCGACGAGAGGCCATGGGTATACATCTCCTCGCAAGGAGTGGTGAATCCTTTATAGGCTATTCAAACACCTTCGATCACTTCGACTTATACCCAATCATCCCTGGTCCACATCTCCTTAGAGATGTTTGCTTAAGATGTCAAAGCATAAGTCTCCATGATCAAGATGACTTGAATACCGCAAGTCAAAGGAACATCGCACTTAAGCCACAGTAAGAACTTCATTGACATATCTATATATGCAGAGAACCATATGAAGTCTTATGGCTGGTCACTCCAATGAACTAGTTACCATAACTAGCATCCACGATTAACTCCAGACATCACTATGTCTCCAGCCAGTGAGAATCAGCTGCTTGGATACACCAAGGAGTATACCTCGTGCTAGTCTCGACAGAATTGATGGTGTCCAAATCCATCAATTCATTGACTAGGGATAATTCCGATATATCACAATTACACATGTAGAGATACTCACTAGTTGTGATCCAATCACAAATTCTCTCATGCTGTGAATCGTATCGTGGACATTCAGTAAATGAGTTTAAGATCCAATCAAATACATAAAACATGTATACTCAAATAGTGAATCTTCATTTATCATATAAATGGTTCATACATAAGGCGATTGCCTTAGGACATCTCTCATATATTACTAACAATATTGATTTTTTAAGCTTGGGGATAAGCACTACATCCAACAACAATTCCTTTGGTTGTATGCCCTCTAATATGTGACATTCATTTTCCCAGGTTCATGGTTAGTGACATTCAAAAGATCAAATTCTAATTTCTTCTCACCAACCGCTAAAGAGAGTTTGTGGTTCTTGACATCAATAACAACTCTAGCCATGGCCAAAAAAGGTCTTCCCATAATGATAGGAATCCAAGAGTGCTCCTCCATCTCGAGAATGACAAAATCGACAGGTAACTCAAAGCTACCTACCCTAACTGGTACATCCTCTAAAATACCTATAGGATACCTCAGAGAATGATCCGCCAATAGCAATGTCATCGTTGTTAGTTTCAGGTTTCCCAACCCCCAATTTCCTACAAAAATTGTAAGGCATCAAACTAACAGTCACACCTAAATCACAAAAAGCTTTACCAATTCTCGTGGAACTAATAGAACAAGGGATTGAAACACTCCCTTGATCCTTTAACTTTGGAGGGTTCCCACTTTGGATTAATGTGCTTGACCCCTCCATCAATGCTACAGTCTCGAAATGTTCCATCTTGCACTTGTGTGACAATATCTCTTTCATGAATTTGACAAACTGAGACATTTGATGCAGCGCCTCCAGTAATGGAACTTCCATCGAGATAGATTTCATCATGTTCACAGACTTGCCAAATTCTTCATCTCTTCTAGTCTTGGCAAGTCGCTATGGAAACGGAATGGGTGGCATGTAAGTCCTCACTGGAGGTTTCAACAATGCTTATTTATTTACGACCTCCTTCTCCGATTCTTGCATAGTTTATTTCCCACTCATGACCTTCAATGTCTTTTCTCCTTCGTCAGTTACTCTACTTTCATCCCCATATTCATTGATTTGGGGCTCCTCCAGTTTCTTTCCACTCCTTAGAACTACTGAATTACAATGTTCAACTGGATTCTTTTCTGGCTGCCTTGGAAATTTTCCTAGTACTCTTGTAGAAGAACTGGCGATTTGAGCTATCTGCATTTCCAGCATCTTGGTGTGACTTGCGAGATTGGCTATAGTATTCTTCAAGTCTTTGAATACCTCTTCCATTTGTGAATGTCTATGTTAGAACTCAGTGTTTTCCTAGGTTTGGGTCATTATAAACCCTTCCATCATTTGTTTCAATCTAGATTTTGGAGGAGCTTGTTGTATTGTGGATTGTTGTTCATATTCTCCCTGCTGTTGGAAATTTTCTGAATTGTTCTTATAGGATAAGTTTGGATAATTCCTCCAGTCCGAATTATAAGTATTTATGTACGGATTGTATAGCTTTGAGTTGAAGTTATTTACTACGTCAACTTGTCCTCCTTGGCTAAAGGTGTGCTCTGGGCAATGTTCTCCTAATTGTCTTGTCAACCCACATATCTACAAAGTACATTAGCAGCATTAACAATATTAGTACTCAATAAATTGAACCGTTTACTCAGCGCATCCATTCTTGCTACCAAGTGGTCTACGGAATTCACTGAATGCTTCCCAGAGACTTGTACAGGATAGCTATGTTCAGTGGCCCATTGATGGTGGTTCAGGATTATATTCTCAATTATTTCCTCAGCTTCTTCTATTGTCTTGTTCATTAATGCTCCTCCAGCTGTAAAATCCAATGAAACTTTAGTGGCATAAGAAATACAATTTAAAACATGTGAATTACCAATCATCGCTCCAATCCATGATGTAACACTATTGTCATAGGCCTTTAAATCTGTCTTAGGCCTCAAATAATGACTCTGCCTCCTTTTGCCTAAAGCTTGTAATCAAGTGGCGCATATAGACAATTTTGCTTGGTGGGAAGAACTTGTTCAAAAATTGTAGTTCACACTGATCCCAAGTAGTTATACTACCCATAGGCAAAGAATGTAGCCACTGCTTCACTTTATCCTTAAGGGAAAACAAAAATAAGCTTAACTTGATTGCATCAGCTGAAACTCCATTCAATTTTGTTGTAGAGCATATTTCTAAAAATATTTCCAAATGCAAGTTAGGATCTTCCATTGGAGCTCCCCAAAATTGATTTTGTTGTAACATATGTATTAATTATTGGTGCAATCGACCCAGGACACAATTGACCAGACTCGAGTGAGACTCGAGTAGTATTTTGATATTTGAAAATGGTTTAAGCATTGTTTGACAATGGGTTGATCATATGGTTGACATGGGTTGGCCATATGAGGAGATAGCTTTATGGGGAGATTATTGAAGCAATCGGCCTGAGGTCAAGGTTGACCTAGCTCAAGTAAAACTCGAGAGAAGTCTAAATCTTGGGTACTTGACATGAAAAGTCCAAGCATGGGTCTTGGCAATGGTAAAGTCCAAGTCATGGGTACTTAACAATTGGAAAATCCAAGCATGGGTCTTGACAATGACAAAGTCCAAGTCATGGGTACTTGGCAATGGAAAGTCCAAGTCATGGGCACTTGGCAAGGAAAGTCCAAAGGTATAGTCTTGGCAACACAAGTCCAAGTGTGTAGTCTTGGCGGCGTAAAGTCTAAGTGAACTTTGGCGGTGAAAGTCCAAATATGAATGCTTGGCAATTGGGAAGTCCAAGGGTGTGATATTGGCGACATAAAGTCCAAGCATGTAGTCTTGGAAGCATAAGTCCAAATGTACCTTGGCAAGGAACTCGGTTAGCATGACATAGCCGATGGAGGCACTTGAAGGTTAGCGCAAGGATGAAGAGTCACAGACTCGAGGGATCCGTGAGACGTGAGGCTGATGGAAGTGGGTTGAAGGCTTAGGTCTAGGCTAAGGGTGTTTATCAAGTATGAGGGGATCATACTTGGGGTTAAACCCATTGTTAAGGTTATCAATCGACTGGGATATTGGACAGTCAACTGACCAAGTGTTTGACACTTGGGAGCCGAGTTGACTCAGAGCAGTCGTCTAGGATTATGACCAGTCTATTGGTCGTGTAATCGAATGAGGATCGATTGCTCAAGCTGTACTCTGGCAGTCGATTGCCAGTTATGGGCAATCGACTGGCCTTGGGCAGTCGACTTCCATTCATGGAAGTCGACTAGTGTTTGCGGACACGAGCACAGAATGTCCTGTAGTCGACTGACCAGTTGACTACTGAGTTGGTAGTCGACTGCTGGTAAGGGCAATCGACTGCTAAGGTATCCATTGGTTATAATGCCAATGTCGATTAAGTCCGTTTTGAGACAACAATACTGTAGGAATTTGACTGGTATCTTTTGACAGTTGACTGTTAGACAAAAATCTAGGTCGCACCGAGGCATAAAAGGGTCTCGACGGGAAAAATTTCGGTAGTGGTTCTAGAGGCGATTTGAGGCGAAGTGCTGGTGCATTTCAGGGTCCTTCAAGCTCGTCCAAGCAACCATATCAACAAGCAATCAAAAGCCCTAGTTTGTAAAGTATTCTTTACATTTCATTTGTACTCTTGTTGTATTTGGTTGTATCTTCATTCTTATTATTGTAAGTTTGTTGTAAGAGATTTCTCCACCTTCGGTGTGTCACCATGAAAGAGTTTATTAGTGGTGGTGTGCATCACTAGAGCTCACTTAAGCTTGACCCATAGAGTAGGAACCATAGGTTCTGAACCACATTATATCCTCGTGTTTGTGTGATTTTGTGGTTGTATTTGTGCTTTTATTTTCTGTTGTGCACTAACCATTTTATATAGACAAGCACGCACGCAATTGAAAGAAGCAAAATTGAAATCGTTATTCATCCCCCCTCCCTCTAGAGACCACATCGGTGCCCACAATTGGTATCAGAGCTAGGAGCTCTTCTACAGGCTAACCGCCAAGAGGGCAAAGCGCTAGAGGTTGAAGAGGAGGATGGAGTTGCCAAATCTTGGATTAGGTCATGACATCAACACTCCACTGCCCTATGGATTTTACAGAATTGGGGGTTTTGACCAATGGAAGGAGAGTATAGAAACCTTCCTCATGATGAACATCGAAGATTGGTTCATCTTGATAGAAGGATTCAAATATCCAAGAGGATCGAAGGGAGGATTCCTCAAGATGAAGAAATGGACCGAAGAACAACTTCAAAATTTTGAGAAAAACAAGAAGGTAATTAAATTCTTGGTTGATTTAATTCCAAATGGCCTATTATGTAGGATAGGTCAATATCAAGATGCCAAGGATTTATGGAGTAAGCTAGCCAAACTCCATGAAAGTCCCTTACCGGCCTCAAGTGGAGACAAATTCCAAGAAGATGAAAAATGCTCATCGGCTCAAGAATGTGAGGATTCAGAGGTCAAGAGGTGTTCGACATCTGAGGAAGAAGAGGAGGAAGTAGAAGAAGTCTCCACCTCTAGGATTGAGGGGGAGGAGAGACCATCCTCAATGCTGGAGCAAGAAGAGGAACCATCCACCTTTGAGAGCCAAGGACAAGACCAAGCTTCCCTTACCAACATCAAAAGAGAGTGCCCAAAGAGAGTCAAGAAGGCTTAACCGGCATCAAAAGTCAAGGACAAGTCAAAGGAGGTCGGTGCCTCGATCCACAAGAGCAAGGAGCATATTGTGTGTTTCAAGTGCAATCAAAGGGGCCACTATAGAAGTCAATGCCCTAGGGGGAGAAAGCAAACCAAGGGAAAAGGAGGAGTCTCAAATGTATGTGGAGCTAAGGCAAACCCTATGGTAACTTTTATTATGCTCCTTTTTTAATTCATAGCAAAAAACATGTTAGCAATAGACCTTATTTATATGCTAATAATTGTCTTGCTATTCATCATGATAAAAAGCATGTTAAAAACAAATACCTTTGTTTAGGTGCTAAAAGTTATGAATTTAGATCCAAGGACAAATCTAGAACCAACAATCCTAGAACTACTCTACCTAAGGAAACCATTAGGAAGATAGAGAACAACCTAGGCATCAACCCTTAATGGACTAGACATATGCCTAGGAAGAGGAATATTTCAAGAGTTCATGAAAAAAAAAATCAAAACTTGAGGTATTAGAAAAGAAAATTCAAGTCTTGAGGTCAAGGCTTGAGAAATTAGAAAAGACCCTTGTAAAAATGACAAATTTAAGTAAAGGGTATAGGAGTCAAAACTTAGTTGTTGGGAGGCAAGAATTGTCTAAAGATAAGAAAGGTTTGGGTCACAAGTCTATGTCCAAGGTAGTCATGCCCACCTACCATAGTGTTCCATTTAACTATGGAACAAATACTAGGTCTAGGAAAACCAAGGTTACTAGGGAAGTCATCCCTAAGGCTAGCCATGGTAAGTGTCTAGCGGCCAAGAAGAATGTCACAAGGGAAGTCATCCCTAGAGTTGACCTAGGCAAGACCCAAATGACCAAGGTTTCAAAGCCTAAGAGGGTCATTAGGAAGACACTAAGGGAGGTCATCCCTAATGAGTACCTAGTTAACCCAAGGAGTTCCAGGAGGTATTGGATTTCTAAGAGCGTGATTCCATCATGCTAGATGGGTTAGGGTATGTCAACCCTAAGTGGATGGATAGTTAACCTAACCATAGTAGAGTTGACACTTTAGGACATTTTCAAGGTTATGTGATACTTTCGAAATGAGTTTTGGATTTATATCCTAAAAGATTTTAGGATGCGCCAATAAAATTTGAGAAGTTTAAAAAATCAATCAAAATTGACACAATTAGGCTTTAGAGTGTATCATTTTGGGTTTTTGACACACTTGAGGTTTAGTTGGTCATTATGGCAAATTTGATATAAATTTAACAAATGGAAATTAATATTAAAATTTAGATATTCTTATACCTTTACATTATATTTGTCATGCCTTGTTTGTCTTGTCATGTCTTGACATCATATTTCATTTGATTATTTAAATATCATGAAAATGCTAGGGTAATATGTTATGCTTGTACTTAGGTTTATATTATGTCATGACATCATATATCATTGAAAAATGCTTTAATTTATGCTATCATTTATGTCATGATCATCATTCATGCATTTAGGTTAATTAAAATTGATTTAAGGACAATGACATGATTTGAAGTCCCATGATAAGAGAATCAAATAGAGTTGCCTAGATGAAATGCATGAGACCCTAGATTAGGGAAAAAACTAAACCTACATCTTACAAAGACATTAAATTGGCATGTGTGTGTATTGATACACCCTGGACACATGTGAGATGCTAGGAAAATGAGCTAGGTTCAAAGAGCATAGATGTTGCATCTAGATGAACTCAAACTCATAATATACCATGGATAAATCATGAGGAAAGCTAATATACAAGTCATGTACATCTAGCCTATAGACCATGGTTAAATATAAGGTTTTAAAAATATTTCAAAATTATTTTAAATACTCTTGATGAAGTCTATCTTTTGATAGCAATCACCATTGATGAAGATGATACAAGTTAGGACAAAAACATAGAAGTTTTCAATGGTTTTGAACTTTGTATCAATCTCACAATTTAATGGGTATTTTATCATAAAACTATTTTTTATCCATTTTATTTAGCATAAGTAATATGTTCATGAAGTTTCATGATTTTTTTGAATTTTCTAGGATTACTTATGTATTTTTGAATTTCGTTGAAATTCAATTGATTTAAAAAAACACAGAAATTAGTCGATTATTGCTTTGGGCAGTCGACTGGTAGTTGAAACCAGTCGACTGGTGTGTTTGATATTGGTTGAACAAAGGTTGTTTAGTCATGTATCAACTATGTTATGGTACCCTAATGTCTTCTAACCCTAGGATATACTTTGGAAAATATGGTAAGGGTGAAATATCATTGAACATGATTAGGAGAGGTGTTTAGGGTGGTGTATCGATTTTTAAGGGTTGTGAAAGTTCAAGTTTGAACTTTTATCCTTATTTTCAATGGTTTAAGCTTCCTATAGGCTTAGAAACTCTCCAAGGACATTGTCGGTGCAATGGTCAAAGGGGAGTAATCCTTTAGGGGGAGGTTATCTATCAAGGGATGATGGATGATTTTTCCTCAAAAGGGGAGAAATGAAGGGTTTGTGTTAGGAAACCCTCATTGTGCTCACCGAAGGGGGAAAATTGGAGAAGTGAGGATTGCCTCTCATTTAGTGATATGAGACTTATCACTATGAAGAGTGAAGGCATCCTAGATATTTTTGGACCAAGAGGGAGAATGTAAGATCTCATTGGGATATAAGACATAGATACCCTTGATAATCTTTTTGATGTATGCCAAAGGGGGAGAAATGAGGTTTACTTAGGTAAACCTTCACTATGCTTTGGCATTGGAAGAGCTAAGTTTGAGCTTATTGGTTTGCCAAACTTAAAGTTATTATCAAACATCAAAAAGGGAAAGATTGTTAGTGCAATCGACTCGGGTCACAATTAACTAGACTCGAGTGGGACTCGAGTAGTGTTTTGATGTTTGACAATGGTTTGACCATTATTTGATAATGGGTTGATCATATGGTTGACATGGGTTTGACCATATGAGGAGATAGTTTTATGGGGAGATTATTGAAGCAATCAGCCTCAGGTCAAGATTGACCTAGCTCGAGTAGGACTCGAGAGAATGTTGGAGGATCGTGGCTTGGCTAGAGGGGGTGAATAGCCCAATTCGTAGATGGAAATCGTTCGCTTCTTAATCGTCTAAAAATACTATTAGCGCAGCGGAAATGTAATGCTAAAGTAAAAACAATTAAGACAAAGCAAGAAGAAAAGAGAACAAATGCTAACAAGTCGATGTAACGTGGTTCATGACCCTTGTCACTAATCCATGGACGATTCATTCAGGTGAATCACTTCTCAACCAACTCCACTAGTCTCTCCTTTAGCCCAAGCAAGGTGGAGGTAAATCTTCTTTACAAGAATCACTCACTCTTACAATAAGATTGAAATAAACACAAGAAGAGGAGTGGAAAATCGTGTGGAGCACTTAGGGAGCACTTAGGAGTAGAAGCATTAACCTCCCCAAGTCACCCAAGGCCTCCTCTTATAGGGAGGAAGCCATTTTTCCCGTTGGGCAGCGAGCAGTCGACTAATGCATGCCATCAGTCGACTGCTGCTATAGCCATTGTCTTACAACGGCTTCATCCACATTGACATCCAGCCAACGGCTCCCACATCAGTCGATTATATTGATTATTCCTATCAGTTGACTGATGGAGCTATCAGTCGAGTGATTGCCCGCTACCACCTTCAGCAGTCGACTGTCGTCCCTTGACAGTCGACTAATGGTGTAGCAGTCGACTGTTAAACCCTAGTAGATGATTGTTGGGCCAAAAGACCTTCAGTCGAACACCAGTTGAGCACCAGTCAAGTGACATCGACTTGGATCAGTCGACTGCTATCTATAGCAGTCGACTGGTGTCGGGTAAAACCTCAAACAAATACTTGTTTGACCATCCGACCGTCAGGTAAACCTCAAACCACACATTTGAGCATCTGAATCTTGACTTAGCCATTCAGCTAAGTTCACCTATGAGCTATCCCGTCTCGGGTTACATTCGCTCACTCTCATCTCCCATGAAGTCCCTCGCCTCGAAGCTCTCTTCGTCTGGCCACATCCCTCGAATGCACTAAGCCCACGGCTCCTCCAGTTCCATCCTTCGCATCGCGCCCTAAAGTCTTCTTCCTTTGGTTTCACTCCAATGCTCCTCGTCCGGTGCTCCCTCAGATGCACCAAGTGCACGACTTCCGCAATGTCATCCTTCACCGACTCAAAGACCCGAGCCATGAGATGGTGAACTTACCAATGCTTCATCAAGCCAAACCATGTGTGATTTACCAAGTCCTGCATAACTTGAACACACATATCAAACCATATAATCAACCTAACTTAAACCCTTTGCCACACACATCAAAACCACATCATGCATGGGTTGATTGCCCTAACAATCTCCCCCTTTTTGATGTGTGGTAACATGTTTAAGTTAGGTAAAACAACATAAAAACACATAAGGAAGATAAGCATGTAAATCAAACATGGAAATCAAAACTCTCCCTTAATACATGCAAACTCCCCCTTAATACATGCTAATTCCCTCTAGCATGATTCACTTAAACACTAATATTTCTCTCCCTTTGACACCATCAAAAATACTAAACATATGTCATATAACATGCCATCAAAGTCTAATGGAATAAAATCACCAAAATCTGACTAAAACCCAGAAATCAGGCTGTTGTGCTCATGCACAGTTCCATCAGTCGACTGGCACCGAAAAACCAGCCTTTCTGATTTCCGAACCTAAATTCAGAAATGCACTAAAAATTTCAGAAAATTTGAAAAATCATGAAATTTGGAGAACATATTTCTTATAAATCTCTTTATCAGTGAAAAATAATTTTTCATGAAAATTCATTCTATTTTCGAAAATTAGGCAAAAATTCAAAAGTTATAAAATGTCTCAATTTTGTATCAACTTTAAGACCTAGTTTTGCCTTAGAATAATTTAAAACATGAATACATAGTTTATGAAGCAATAAATGGTTTTGAAACCATTTGAAATATCCAACCATGATCTTTGGGCAATATGTCTATGAATTAAACATATATTTTTCCCATGATTGATCTATGATTGCTATGTTATGATACACTTAATAACTCATCTAAATGTCATAAGCATTAGTGAATCCTAAACATCTCACTCATGCTATGTTTTTAATCAAAGTTAGCCTTATGGTGAATGTGAGATGTATCTAAAGGTATTTATACTTAACCATAATTTTCATACAATTCTACCTAAGGTTAAGTATCATCCTAAAAGTCATCATGATCATAAAACAAATATTATCATAATTGCACATCATGATATAAATCAAATATTATCCTAAGACTATTACTCATCAATTATCTTCCCCTGTCATCATAAGTCAACCAAATAGCATGATATGAAATAAGTCCACTTATGGTTGACTATCCTAGGTTTTTCTAACCTCTAAGGATGGACTTGGGAACCCAATATAAATTCTTTCCAATAGGATTCACCAAATACTCCTTTGGGATCCATTTCCTAGCTATCATTGTTGATTTAGATTGTCCTATACCAATTAAACAATGGTAAACCTTCTCATTCTTTGATCCCTTATAACCTAGGACTTTTTTTTTTATTAAAACTAGCCCTTTGGCTCCCAATAATCATGTTTAGGGTGTTGGAGCCAATTGTGAATTTCTCAAGGGTCTTAGTTAAATAATCTACATTTTCCCTTAAGGTCTTATTTTCTTCTACTAAGCATGCATCATTAACAATAAAAGAAGTATCATTAACATGTGAGCATGCATTTTTCAATTTTTCTTCTAGGGCTTTAATTTCATTAAACATGCATTTATTTTTCTTTTTAACCCTAAACAAATCCCTAGTTAGGCTAGTAATCATAGAAACAACATCATGGGAGGGAAATTTATTTACCTTACTTACCCAATCCCCTTCCGATGATGATGATGATGATGAACCTCCCCCTTCATTCGAGCTATCCTCCTTGTTAGGACCTATGCGCCCGCTAGAGGGAGGGTGAACAGAGTTTCATCGTCGGATGAAGGAATTCGATTGTTCTTGTGCGCTTGATTTTCTATGATGTTTGTTAGCACAGCGGAAATAATAAAAATACAAAACAAACACAAATGCAATGCACAAGACAACCGATATAACGTGGTTCGAAACCGTATAGTTCCTACTCCATTGGTTGAGCTTTACGAGCTCGAGTGATGATAACACCACTAATAAAACTCCTTCTCGACAACATGTCGGAGGCGGAGAAACCTCATACAATGAATTACAATAGTAATAAAAATAAATACAAGCGAATACAAGTAAATTGCACAAATATAAGTAAAGAAACACTTTACAATTGTGAACTTGGATGCTTGCTTTGTGATTTCTTAAACTGCACTTGAAGGCCCTGATTTGCACAAACAAATCGCTTCAAATTGCCCAAGAAATCAATGCCAAAATCCCTCCTTCCGAGCTGCCTTTATAACCTGTATTCGGGTTGAATTTCACCTAGCAATCGACTGATCGAGACCATCAATCGACTGTTCCTGTAGCCGTTGTCTCACAATGGCACAAGACATGTTGGATAAGTTTCAACGGATAAGCCATCAGTCGATTGATCATATCCATCAGTTGACTGATCGAGCTATCACTCGACTGTCAAACCCTAACAGTCGACTCAAAAATATTCTGTTCCTGATTTCTCGACCAGCAGTCGACTTCCATCATTGGCAGTCGACTGCTCA
The DNA here is from genome assembly GCA_025175895.1 of Wurfbainia villosa. Classification (NCBI taxonomy): domain Eukaryota; kingdom Viridiplantae; phylum Streptophyta; class Magnoliopsida; order Zingiberales; family Zingiberaceae; genus Wurfbainia; species Wurfbainia villosa. Next base: position 6,882,988 of record CM045992.1, read on the forward strand.
GGCCATTAGTCGACTGCCCAATGCTAGAAGTCGACTGCTAGGCCATATTCCCGTAGTTGAACCCTAGTCAACTCACGGCAATCGACTGGTCATAATCCCAGTCAACTGCTAAGTGTCGACTCGGCTGCCAAGTGTCAAAACACTTGACCAGTCGACTGGTACAAAGCCCCAGTCGACAGATAACCTCAAACATGAGGTTTGACACCAAGTATGATGCCCTCATACTTGCTAGACCACCCTTAGCCTAGACCTAAGCCTTCTAGCCACCTCCGTCAGCCTCACGCCTATCGGATCCCTCCAAGTCATCCATGACTTATTCATCCATATGCTAGCCTTCAGATGCTTCCATCAGCTATTGTCATACTAATGTGGTCTACACTGCCAAGGCACATTTGGGCTTACGTTGCCAAGACTCCTGCTTGGACTTTATACCGCCAAACCATTGGACTTATGCTGCCAAGACTCCCGCTTGGACTTTATGCCGCCAATATTAAACCCCTTGGACTTTCCTTGCCAACCCATGTTGGACTTTTTAATGCCAAGCCTCAAGCTTGGACTTTCCCTTGCCAAGACTCATGCCTGGACTTCTCATGCCAAGTACTCAAGACTTGGACTTTCCCTTTCCAAGACCCATGCTTGGACTTTCCATGTCAAGTACACAATACTTGGGCTTTCCCTTGCCAAGACTCATGCTTGGACTTCTCATGCCAAGTACTCAAGACTTGGACTTTTCCATTGCTAAGTGTCTCACTTGGACTTCTCCATCATATGGTCAACCCCAAGTCAAACAATGGTCAAACCATCGTCAAACATCTACATCCCACTCGAGTCAAACTCCAGTCTGATCAATCATAACCTGGGTCGATTGTACCAATAATCTCCCCAAAATATTTGTCAAACATCAAAATACTACTCGAGTCTGGTCAATTGTGACCTGGGCCGATTGCACCAACAATCTCCTCCTTTTTGATGTTTGACAAAAACCACAAACAAACCATTTGAGTTAGACCACCTAACTCAAAACTCCTTACCAATTCTCCCAAATTGATAATTCTAACATTCTCCCCCTTTTTGGCATACATCAAAAAGGTTCTCCCTAAAGGTGTCAATGTCTCATATCCCAATGAGATCTTACAATCTTTCCCTTGGTTCAAAAACATTTAGGATGCCTTCAATCTTTCTAGTGATAAGTCTCATATCACTAAAGAGAGGCACTCCTATAAACTCTCAATTTCCAAATTGGGTATCTCACATTCTCCCCTTCATGGGGAAAAACACATCCATTATTCCATGATGGATACCTCCCCCTAAAGGCTTGCTCCCCCTTGACCATTGCACCAACAATGTCCTTGGAGAGTCCCTAAGCCTATAGAAACACTAAAATATCAAAATTAAGGGGAAAAATTCAAACATGAACCTTCACGCACCTTAAAATTGATACACTCCCTAAACAACTCTCCTAATTCATATCCAATGGATTTTCACCCTTTTCAATGCTTTCCAAAGCATACCCTAGGGTTAGGAGCAGTTAGGGTAACCTAACATAGCTGAAACATGGGCTAAATATCCTTGTTTACCCAAAATCAGCCTCGACAGTCGACTCTGATAGTCAGCAGTGGACTTCCCACATCATCAGTCGACTGCCATCAAGTGGCAGTCGACTGATATCTACAAAACACAGATTTCAGACTTCCGAAATGAAATTGAAAAATACATAAGTAAATATACGTAATTTGAAAAATCCTAAAAATTCATACGTATAATACTTATACCAAATACAATGGGTGAAAAATATTTGAAGAATACTTTACCCATAAAATAGTGAAATTGATACAAAACTCAAAACCATTGAAAAGTTCAATGTTTTGGCCCTATTTTGTATCAACTTCATCAATGGTGATTGCTATCAAAAGATATACTTCACCAAGATTTTCTAAAATGATTTTAAAATGTTTTTGTAAACCTATATTGGACCATGTTCCTTGGGCTCAATGTACATGACTTGTACATTAGCTTTCCCAATGATCCACCCATGATATATGATGAGTTTAAGTTCATCTAGATGCAAAAACTATGCACCTTGAACTTAACTCATTTCCTAGCATCTCACATATGTCTAGGGTGTTTGAAAACACACACATGTCAATTTGATGTGAGATGTGAGTTTTGGTTATACCTAATCTAAGTTCTCATGCATTTTCTAAGGCAACTCTATTTGATTCTCTTATAAATGGGACTTTAAATCATGTCATTGTCCTTAAATCAATTTTTATTAACTTAAATGCATGAAATATGATCATGGCATAAATGATAGCATAGGTAAGCATGGCCAATGATCATGATGTCATGGAATAAAGATGAAATCTAAACATACATGACATTTAACCTAAATATTGATCATAACATTTTATATGATAAAAGAAAATATGATGTCATGATATGTTATATGACAAACAAAGTATGACAAATAAAATATAAAGATATATAATACCTAATTGTTAAGCTTAGTTACCATTTGTTATTATTAAGTCCATTTTATCATATTACCACTTACCCTCTAAGTGTGTTAAACCCTAAAAATGGCACACCATGACCTTTAACCCTAATTGTACCAATTTGATTGATTTTTCAACTTCCACAAATTATATTGGCACATCCTAAAATCCTTTAGGATATTAATTCAATCTTATTTCCAAAGTATCCCATTACCTTGGAAATGCCCTAAAATGTTACCTTTACCATGGTTAGGTTAACTACCTATCCTTTTTAAGGTTGGCACACCTAAACCTATTTAGCGTGAATCGATCACGCTCTTAGGAACCCAACATCTATTGGAGCTCCTTGGGTTTACTAGGTATTCCTTAGGGATAACTTCCCTAGATACCCTCATAATGACCCTCCTAGGCTTATGAGTCTTGGTCATTTAGGTCTTGTCATGGTTAACCTTAGGGATTGCCTCCTTAGTAACCTTCTTAGTGGTCTTCTTAGGTTTCATGGAAACCTTGGCCACTAGACACTTGCCTTGGTTAACCTTAGGGATAACTTCCCTAGTAACCTTAGCTTTCCTAGACCTAGGTTGTGTTCCATAATCGAATGGAACACTATGGTAGGTCTCCTTGGGCTTAGGTTTGTGACCCAAACCTTTCTTACCCTTGGATGGTCCTTGCTTCCTAAACCCTAGGTTTTGACTTCTTGACCCTAAATTTTGACTATTTGACCCCCTTGTATTTGATTTTGCATCTTCCAAAGGGTCTTCTCTAATTTCTCAAGTCTTGACCTCAAGACTTGGTTCTCCAATTCGAATTGCCCAATCTTTGATTTTTCATTTGGTCTTTGAGCATTACCATTTCCTCTAGGCATATGTCTACCCTTCTTAGGGTTAATGCCTAAATGGTCTTCTACCCTTCTAATGGACTCCTTAGGTAGAATTTTTCTAGGGACATTAGTCCCAAATTTCTCCTTATTTCTAAAGTTGACATTTTTAGCTCCTAAGCAATAAAGTCTATTTTTACTAGCATGCTCTTTATGAATAATATAAAGATTGCTAAAATTATTTCTAGCATGCTTTTGCCTATAACTTAAAGAATGAGCATTATTGAAATATACCTTAGGGTTAGCTTTTAAAGCTCCCCCTACTTGTGATGCTCCTTCTTTGACCTTCTTGCTCCCCCTAGGGCATTGACTCCTATAATGCCCCTTTTGGTTGCATTTGAAGCACACCACGTGCTCCTTGCTCTTAAGCGTTGGGGCTCCAGAATCCTTAGTCTTTTCTTGAGGTTTTAGTATCGGTTGACTTTTCTTGACTTTCTTAGGGCACTTGCTTTTGTAATGCCCATATTCCCTACACTCAAAATACATAATATGATTTTTATTATTTATTGAAGTGCTTGAGTTAACTAGGGTGGCGGTCGGTGCCGGAGTTGATTCTTCACTTCTTCCGGAGGTTGAAGCGACTTCTTGATTTTTTTTCCGGCTCCAGTGTAGATGAACTAGTCTCCTCCCCCTCAATCCTGGAGGTGGAGACTTCTTCGACTTCTTCCTCCTCTATCGATCCAGATGTTGATTCTCTATCTAAATCCTCAAGCTCTTATGAGGAAGAGCTTGTTTCTTCGGCCTCCTCCTTTTCTTGAGCCGATGAACATTCTTTGGCTTCTTGTGATTGTTCTTCGCTTGAGGCCGATGATGGTCCTTCATGGAACTTTACCAATTTTCTCCAAAACTCTTTGGCATCTTGATATCCACCTAGTCTAGACAAAACATCATTAGGTATCAAATCTTCTAAAAGCTTTGTTACCTTGACTTCGGTCTTGAACTTTAGACGTTGCTCTTGGGTCCACTTCTTCAATTTCAAGACATCTCCCTTCTTGTCCCTAGGGGGTTCAAAACCTTCCATGATGATGAACCAATCTTCTATGTCCATCATCAAGAATGTCTTCATTCTCGCCCTCCATGCCGGAAATCCTCTTGGTCGTATGGTGGCAATGTGTTGATGTCCCATCCTAATTTTCCTTCAAACTCCATCTTGTTCCTCTAGCGGTGCTCCCTTAGTTGTTAAACCTTGAAGAGCGACCTCGCTTTGATACCACTTGTTAGGACCTATGCGCCCGCTAGAGGCGGGGGGGGGGGGGGGGGAAAAGCGTTTCGTCGTCGAATGAAGGAATTCGATTGTTCTTGCGTGCTTGATTTTCTATGATGTTTGTTAGAGCAGCGGAAATAATAGAAATACAAAACAAACACAAATACAATGCACAAGACAACCGATATTACGTGGTTCGGAATCATATGGTTTCTACTCCACGGGTTGAGCTCTACGAGCTCGAGTGATGACAACACCACTAATAAAATTCCTTCTCGACAACACGTCGGAGGCGGAGAAACCTCGTACAATGAATTACAACAGTAATAAAAATAAATACAAGCGAATACAAGTAAACTACACAAATACAAGTAAAGAAACACTTTACAATTGTGAACTTGGATGCTTGCTTTGTGATTGCTTGAATTGCACTTGAAGGCCCTGATTTGCACCAGCAAATCGCTTCAAATTGCCCAAGAAATTAATGCCAAAATCCCTCTTTTCGAGCTGCCTTTATAACTTGGATTCGAGCTGGATTTCGCCTAGCAGTCAACCAAACTCTAATAGTCGACTCGAAAATATTCTGTTCCCGATTTCTCGACCAACAGTCGACTACCATCATTGGCAGTGGACTGCTCAGGCCATTAGTCAACAGTCCAATGCTGACAGTCGACTGCTCAAGCCATTAGTCGACTGTTAGGTCATCTTCTCACAGTCGAACCCTAGTTAACTCATGGCAGCCGACTGGTCATAATCTCAGTCGACTATTGAGTGTCGACTCGACTGCCAAGTGTCAAAACACTTGACCAGTCGACTGGTACAAAGCCCCAGTCGATTGATAACCTCAAACATGAGGTTTAACACCAAGTATGATGCCCTCATACTTGCTAGACCACCCTTAGCCTAGATCTAAGCCTTCTAGCCACCTCCATTAGCCTCACACCTATCAGATCCCTCTAAGTCATCCATGACTTTTTCATCCATATGCTAGCCTTCAGGTGCTTCCATCAGCTATTGTCATACTAATGTGGTCTACACCGCCAAGGCACATTTGGGCTTACGCTGCCAAGACTCCCGCTTGGATTTTACGCTGCTAATATCAAACCCCTTGGACTTTCCTTTCCAACCCATGTTGGACTTTCCAAATGCCAAGACTCAAGCTTGGACTTTCCCTTGCCAAGACCCATGCTTGGACTTCTCATGCCAAGTACTCAAGACTTGGACTTTCCTTTGCCAAGACCCATGCTTGGACTTTCCATGCCAAGTACTCAAGACTTGGACTTTCCCTTGCCAAGACCCATGCTTGGACTTCTCATGCCAAGTACTCAAGACTTGGACTTTCCCTTGCCAAGACCCATGCTTGGACTTCTCATGCCAAGTACTCAAGACTTGGACTTTTCCATTGCCAAGTGTCCCGCTTGGACTTCTCCATCATATGGTCAACCATAAGTCAAACAATGGTCAAACCATCATCAAACATCTACATCTCACTCGAGTCAAACTCGAGTCTGATCAATCATAACCTGGGTCGATTGCACCAACAATCTCCCCAAAACATTTGTCAAACATCAATGTCAAACATCAAAATACTACTCGAGTCAAACTCGAGTCTGATCAATCGTGACCTGGGCCGATTGCACCAACACTCCTCGCTAGTGCTTGCTTCTTCTCTTTCAGAGGAGGTGAAGGCTATGTCATCTATACCCATGAGCGCTAGGTGGGTGAATATTTCTTCTTCCGATGATGATGGATCATCCCACGTAGCATTTAGGTTTTGTGTTTTTGACTTCTTCTCCTTCTTCTTTTCTTCTTTCTTCTTCCCTTCTCTCTTCTTGTCATGCTTCTTCCTTTCTTCTTTGCTCTTGTTCAATAAAGGGCACTCATCTCTCATGTATCCCTCTCCTTGGCAATTATAGCATATCACCTTCTTGGCCTTCTCCTATTATGAGACTTGTTAAACTTAAAATTTTTCAATGCACGCCTTACCCAGTTCAAGAGCTTCTCTCCTACACTTGATAAACCGGTTATTATTTCCTTAAATCTAGAATGCAAAGAAAGTATCTTTTCTCTTTTTCCTAGCTTGATGTTGCTTAATTATGATTGGAGAAGGTCCCTTCTTGCTAACTTGCCTTCGGAGGTGCGTTCATGAAGCTCTATCAATTTTTCCCATATTTCCTTGGCGCTTGAGCACTCTCCAATCCTATTGATTTCTTGTTGAGTTAGCACATTGAATAGATGATGCTTGGCTTCCGAGTTTGCTAAGTTCTCCTCCTTTTGCTTCTTGGTCTATCTTGATTTCTCTAGCAGTCTCCCTTCTTCATCCCTAGGAACTTCGAAACCGTTTTCCATAATAAGCATGATATCGAAATCGGTTTCAAAGAATACCTCCATTCTCTTCTTCCACCATGTGAAGTTGCTTTCGAACTTGGGTGGATGAATATTGGAACCGACCATTTCTTGTCGTGCTTGTTTTGGCGATGAGTCCGTCGACAAACTCCTCGCTCTGATACCACTTGTTGGAGGATCGTGGCCCGACTAGAGGGGGTGAATAGCCCAATTCATAGATGGAAATCATTTGCTTTTTAATTGTCTACAAATACTATTAGCACAGCGAAAATGTAATTCTAAAGTAAAAAACAATTAAGACAAAGCAAGAAGAAAAGAGCACAAACGCTAACACGTTGATGTAACGTGGTTCACGACCTTTGCTGCTAATCCACAGACGATTCGTTCAGGTGAATCACTCCTCAACCAACTCCACTAGTCTCTCCTTTAGCCCAAGCAAGGTGAAGGTAAACCTTCTTTACAATAATCACTCCCTCTTACAATAAGATTGAAATAAACACAAGAAAAGGAGTGGAAAATCGTGTGGAGCACTTAGGGAGCACTTGGGAGTAGAAGCATTAACCTCCCCAAGTCACCCAAGGCCTCCTCTTATAGGGAGGAAGTCATTCTTCCCATTGGGCAGTGAGCAGTCGACTGATTCATGCCATCAGTCGACAGCTGTTGTAGCCGTTGTCTCATAATGACTTCATCCATGTTGGTGTCCAGCCAACGGCTCCCACATCAGTCAACTGATCATCCCTATCAGTCTACTGATGGAGCCATTAGTCGAGTGATCAGACAATCAGTCAATTCAAAAACCTTCTGTGCCCGCGACCACCATCAGTAGTCGACTGTCGTCCCTAGGTAGTCGACTGATGGTGCAGCAGTTGACTGTCAAATCCTAGCAGTCGATTGTTGAGCCAGAAGACCTTCAGTCGAACACCAGTCGAGTGCCATCGACTTGGATCAGTCGACTGCTATCTATAGCAGTAGACTGGTGTCGGGTAAAACCTCAAACAAGCACTTGTTTGAGCATCCGACCGTTAGGTAAACCTCAAATCACATGTTTGAGCACCCGACTCTTGACTTATCCATTCGGCCAAGTTCACCTATGAGCTACCCCATCCCGGATTACATTCACTCACTCTCATCTCCCATGAAGTCCCTCTCCTTGAAGCTCTCTTCGTCTGGCCATGTCCCTCGGATACACTAAGCCCGCGACTCCTCTAGTGTCATCCTTCGCGTCTCGCCCTGAAGTTTACTTCCTTTGGCTTCACTCCAATGCTCCTCGTCGGTGATCCCTTGGATGCACCAAGCGCACGACTTCCACAGTGCCATCCTTCATCGACTCAAGGACCCGAGCCATGAGATGGTGAACTTACCAATGCTTCATCAAGCCAAACTATGTGCAATTTAGCAAGTCCTGTATAACTTGAACACACACATCAAACCATATAATCAACCTAACTTAAACCCTTTGCCACACACATCAAAACCACATCATGCATCGGTTGATTTCCCTAACAGAGAAGTCTAAGCCTTGTGTACTTGGCATGAAAAGTCTAAGCATAGGTCTTGGCTATGGTAAAGTTCAAGTCATGGGTACTTAGCAATTAGAAAGTCCAAGCATGTGTCTTGGCAATGGTAAAGTCCAATTCATGGGTACTTGGCAATTAGAAAGTCCAAGTATAGTTCATGGCAATGGAAAGTCCAAGTCACGGGTGTTTGGCAAGGAAAGTCCAAATATATAGTCTTGGCGGCATAAGTCCAAGTGTGTAGTCTTGGTGGCGTAAAGTCCAAGTGAACTTTGGTGGTGAAAGTCCAAGTATGGATGCTTGGCAATTGGGAAGTCCAAGGGTGTGATATTGGCGGTGTAAAGTCCAAGCATGTAATTTTGGCAGCATAAGTTCAAATGCACTTTGGCAAGAAACCCGGTTAGCATGACATAGCCGATGGAGACACTTGAAGGCTAGCACAAGGATGAAGAGTCACGAACTCGAGGGATCCAAGAGGCGTGAGACTGATGGAAGTGGGATGAAGGCTTAGGTCTAAGCTAAGGGTGTTTATCAAGTATGAGGGGATCATACTTGGGTTTAAACCTCATTGTTGAGGTTATCAGTCGACTGGGATATTGGACAGTCGACTGGCCGTGTAGTCCAAGCATGGGTCTTGGCAAATGGTAAAGTCCAAGTCATGGATACTTGGCAATTGGAAAGTCCAAGCATGGGTCTTGACAAAGACAAAGTCCAAGTCATGGGTACTTGGCAATGGAAAGTCTAAGTCATGGGCACTTGGCAAAGAAAGTCCAAAGGTATAGTCTTTACAGCACAAGTCCAAGTGTGCAGTCTTGGTAGCATAAAGTCCAAGTGAACTTTGGCGGTGAAAGTCCAAGTATGAATGTTTGGCAATTGGGAAGTCCAAGGGTGTGATATTGGCGACGTAAAGTCCAAGCATGTAGTCTTGGAAGCATAAGTTCAAATGTACCTTGGCAAGGAACCCGGTTACCATGACATAGTCGATGGAGGCACTTGAAGGTTAGCATAAGGATGAAGAGTCACGGACTCGAGGGATTCGTGAGGCGTGAGGCTGATGGAAGTGGGTTGAAGGCTTAGGTCTAGGCTAAGGGTGTTTATCAAGTATGAGGGGATCATACTTGGGGTTAAACCTCAATGTTGAGGTTATCTGTAACGACCGGGCCCCTATTGACGGAAATTCGGCGACCCCTATTGGTCGACGATCGTCGCCCCTGTTGGCCCGTCGTTACTCTATTGTAACGACCGTCGCCCTTGTTGGCCAGTCGTTACTCACCTGGACTTCCCACCCCTGGAAGTGGGTTTTTGCTTTCCCCAGGATTCGAACTCTAGACCTCCAGGCTAAGTACTAAAGTTTATGAATCCTGGTAACCAAGTGATCCTGGATCACTTGGTTACTAGGATTCATAAACTTTAGTACTTAGCCTGGAGGTCTAGAGTTCAAATCTTGGGGAAGGCAAAAACCCACTTCCGTGTGGAAGTCCAGTGAGTAACGGCGGCGGCGGCGACGATCGTTACAATGGAAGTAACGACGGGTCAACAAGAGCGATGGTCGTCGACCAATAGGTCGCCATTCGCAATAGGCGACTACAATAAAAAGCGCCTTTTATTGTAACGATTTGGGCCCTGTTGGCGGTCGATGACCCTATTGGTCAACGGCCGTCGCCTGTTGGCGGAATTGGCGACCCCTCTTGGTCGACGACCGTCGCCCCTGTTGGCCCGTCGTTACTCACCTGGACTTCCCTGGATCACTTGGTTTCCAGGATTCATAAACTTTAGTACTTAACCTGGAGGTCTAGAGTTCGAATCCTGGGGAAGGCAAAACCCCACTTCCGGTGGGAAGACCGGGTGAGTAGCGGCCAACGGCAGCGGCGACGATCGTCGACGATAATAGTCACATCCGCCGCAAGGCGACGGCCGTTGACAATAGGGTCACCGATTCGCCAACAGGCCCTGGCCGTTACAATAAAAGGCACCTCTTTATTGTAACGACCCGCCCCTATTGGCGGAAATTCGGCGACTATTGGTCGACGATCGTCACTGTTGGCGTCGTTACTCTATTGTAACGACTTGGACTTCCCACCCTGGAAGTGGGTTTTGCCTTCCCGAGATTGAACTCTAGACCTCCAGGCTAAGTACTAAAGTTTATGAATCCTGGTAACCAAGTGATCCTGGGGGTCGCCGAATTTCCGCCAATAGGGGCCCGGTCGTTACAAGGATTCATAAACTTTAGTACTTAGCCTGGAGGTCTAGAGTTCGAATCCTGGGGACGGCAAAAACCCACTTCCAGGCATGGGAAGTCCCGGTGAGTAACGCCGGGCCAACAACAGGGCGATGCGTCGACCAATACGCCGATTCCGCCAACAGATACGTCGTCGACCAATAGGGGTCGCCGAATTCTGCCAACAGGGGCCCGGTCGTTACAATAGAAGGCACCTTTTTAGTTGTATCGGGCGCCTGTTCGGTTGGTCGACGTCGCCGCCGTTGGCGACGCGAGTCGACGATCGCCGTCGCTGGCCCGTGTCGTTACCTGACTTCACCGAAGTTGGTTTTTGCCTTCCCGAGATTTCTCAGACCTCCAGTTAAGTACTAAAGTTTATGAATCCTGGTAACCAAGTGATCCAGGATCACTTGGTTACCAGGATTCATAAACTTTAGTACTTAGCCTGGAGGTCTAGAGTTCGAATCCTGGGGAAGGCAAAAATCCACTTCCAGGGGTGGGAAGTCCAGGTGAGTAACGACGGGCCAACAGGGGCGACGGTCATCGACCAATAGGGGTCGTCGAATTCCGCCAACAGGGGCGACGGTCGTCGACCAATAGGGGTCGCCGAATTCCGCCAATAGAGGCCCGGTCGTTACAATAAAGTACAGTCTCATATATATGGTAAGCAAGAAATAAATGCAAAAGGACTCAGACGATGGTTGATTTTTTTACGCCAGTGTGGATTAGTCAGGTTGGTGTGGAAGGAAGGGTAGTGTGCATGGATGTATCATTTCGGGGATCGGAGCGATTCCGATGTTATTGAATAAGACGTATCCTAATCTTACGGCAATTAAAGGGACTGCGAGATAAGCTGTCATAGATATGACGTGAATTTTGTAGTTATTATGTTGTTTGAATAGGTGAGGAGCAGAAATACTCATGGAGATTTGGCTAGCTACTGGATAGCTACTATAGAGTAGCTGAAACGCGAATGGTAGTAACAAGGAAGTTTGGTCACTATAGCCTCCCATACACTTACAGAGTGTGTGGTGGAGTGGATGTTGGACGGTAGATGGACTACTGTCTCTGACTCCGGGGAGGATAATGGTTTCCGGTAGTGGCATTAGTTAAAGGAACAGATGCTTCCAAAAATTTCGATTCCGGAATGGAAGTGGAAGCATATCATTATGGATTGTTGTGGTGGGTTTGCCTAGGACACATCAAGGCTATGACGCGATTTGGGTAGTCGTTGACCGACTAACCAAATCCGTGCACTTCTTAGTGATTTGGAAGACGAACTCTTTGGATTGTTTAATAGAGTTATATATTGTCGGGATATCATCAGATTGCATGGTGTTCCTTGAGCATTATATCAGATAGAGATCCCCGATTCACGTCCCGGTTCTGGCAGAGTCTGCAGCAGACCTTAGGAACACAATTTCGTTTGGGTATTGCATTCCATCTGCATACAGATGGACAGTCTGAGCGGGCCATTTAAGACACTAGAGGACTTGCTGAGGTCCTGTGTTATGGATTTCGGGGCCAACTGGGAGGCCCAGTTGCTAGGACCCCAGAGAGCTCAGCATGAGGCAGAGTTGGTCCGTACTATCAGACGTAGGATGACAGAGGCGCAGGATCGCCAGAAGAGTTATGCAGATCGTAGACGGAGACCTTTGGAGTTCTCTATTGGTGATCATGTATTCCTGCGAGTTTCACCCACGAAAGGGGTGAAGAGATATGACCTTCGTGGTAAGCTAGCTCCAAGATATATTGGTCCGTTTGAGATTCTGGAGAGGATCGGAGCAGTCGCTTATCAACTAGTGCTACCACCGTACTTGGCTGGTATCCATGCTCTGTTTCATGTGTCCATGTTGAGGAAGTATGTGTCGTACCCTACACATATTCGGTCAGGTGTGTCAGGTTCTATTCAACCTGATGCTACTTACGCAGAGGTTCCGGTATGAATTATGGATCACAAGGAACAACGGTTGTGAAATAAGATTGTGCGACTTGTCAAGGTCGGGTGGAGTCACCTCACATATGAGGAGGCTACTTGGGAGCTTGGAAAAAAAAAATCAGAGCTCAATACCCCACTTAGTCACTTGAGGTGTGTGACTTGTCTCCAGATATAGGGCGGTTGTTGTGACATCTCATACTCGTACATGAGCAGGAAATTTGGGGACCAAATTTTTATTAGTGGGGGAGAATGTTAAATACTGAAAAATTTAAAATATTAAATTAAATGGCCAAAGAATTAAGAAAATAATCTTAGAAATTTTTCGGGATTTTTAGGAAATTTTAGGAATTTTTCCATAATTTTTCTGGAAAAATACGGAGCATGTACGAGATTTAGGGAGTTAATTAAATTACTGGGGGATTAATGGAAACCTAACCTAGGTTAACTCTTAGATAATGGGGTAATTCGGATTATTTGGGATCGATCCCAGTTATTCCCATCGCGCCGACTTTTCTCCCTCGCGACTCGTAATCTCTCTTCTTCGTTTTCGCGAACCTTTCTTTCTTCGTTTTCGCGAACCTTTCTTTTCCTCCAGTACCAGACGTGCGCGCCACAGCCATCACCTTTCCTTCTCCTTCGCGCGATCGCGGCGGCCTTTCGCGCGTGGTCGCTCTTCCTTTTGCGTCGACCTCGAGGATTTCGCCGCGCCGCTCGCGATTCTGCGACGCCGGCCGGTTTCCTCGCCTAGACGACGGCGCCGGTCTCCTATGCCCTAGACGATGACCGCCGCCTCCTCGCACAGACCGTCGTCGACGGAGCCACCGGTTTTCCCCCCCTCCCTCAACGCCATCTACCCTACCGTTAGAGCGGCAGGTCAGCCACCGCTGCTAGCCGTCGCGATGTGTTTGCAGCCACAAACCACCTCCGAGAGCTTCCTTTACGTCGTCGGTGATCACGGGAACTAGGTAAGAGTTGGTTGCCGGTGAAGTTGAAGCTCCCGGTAAATACCTAGTTTTTCTTTTGTTCCTTTTTGTTCAGTGATTTTGTGGATTCGGTTTGGGGGAGAGTGATCGGTGGAGAGGTGGATTTTTCCCTTCGGTAAATAGCTTTGAGGGCTATAAATTGTTAATTTAGGTTGTGATCTGTGATGAGTGGATGAAGCTAGTTCGGCTATGGAGGAATGAAGAGGTAGTGGTGGCTGTGATTTGGGGTTTTGACAGCTGGAGAGGGCTGTGAGGGTTTATTGGGTGTCGATGTAGCTGTAAATACAGTTAGTGTGGCTGTGAAATTGAAGGTTGAGGATTTGGGATATGTTCTACAGGATTTTGGGCAACGATTAGGTTGTAGAGGTTGTTGGGCTTAAGGTGAGTCCTAAATTAACCCATAGTTGTTAGCTGTGAGATTTAAGATGGAAAATTTGTAAGTTCAGATATGGGTGTTTATAAATGCATAATATGTTGTTAATTTGCTTAATGGTCAATAGGGATTGATGCGGAGGATTGATTAGGTTAAATGGGATAACTAGATCAATCTAGTTGACCGGGATTCTTATTTAGCATTTGGGTTAATAGGTTCAAGTCCGAAAATCGGCTTAGGATTTGATTTGACAGTGGATCGTATTTTAGTGCTTAACAATAGTTATATTGTATGCAGGTTTCGGTCACGAGGCAAGTTCACGGTCGTGACGATTTGGTTCTTTTGCGGACATTTTAGCAGGCGGGTATTTTGACTTATCTTTTAGATATAGTCAAGTTGATATGTTAGTTAGGATAGCTTTCAATAATTTTCATGCTTATATGCCTAGTATGTTTTTGTGCCTATTGATACATGCATTGGATCAGTTTATAGTTATACTTTCCCTGTTTTACTTGGATCATGTATATGTACCTTTTTATTGTGCATATTATTCGGATACGTATGTTAGTTGGTATTACATGCTTTAGTGTCATGCACCATTTTGCATGATTGATTGCATCGGGACGGTTCCATTATTGTTGAGCCCGCAGCTTATGGCTCGCACACACCGCCACTGGGTTAGTGGTACATCAGAGGGTGTGTGCTTGCTCTGTCGAGCTCCGGTCGCTCATGGGTAGCGATGAGAGCGTGGTAGCGGCAGTATACTTCGTTCAGTTACGTATTGCTATGCATGACTCTTGTCATCATGGGTTTAGTAATGAAAAATTTTGTTCGAGGAGAATGTGTCTGATTGCTCGATCGAGCTCTAGTCGCTTCGTAGGTAGCGATGAGAGCGGCAGTGGTAGTGGGCGAGGATCCCTCCTTGAATTTGCTATGACAAAGGGAGATGAGAGCTTAGCTCCCCACTATGTTTGAAGCGGGGAGGATAGGTGTACTCGTATTGTGTTCTTTGCATTATTGTATTGATGCCTTGGATGTTGCATATGATTGTCATGCATACAGGACACATGTTTGTATAGGGTGATGACTATTATTGTAGGGCACATGCTCCTATATCAGGGTAGGAGATTCAGGTAAGTACAGTCATTTTGTATTTCTTACTTGCATACCCTATTTATGTGAGACTGTACTGGCATGATATTTTTATTGTTAGCTATACCTTATTTTGCATATCTACTATACCTGCAGAGTTCTTTGAACTCACCCCGTTGATTTATATCTATTTCAGGATGAAGCTGTTAGGAGAGTGCAGCTGCCGGACCCCCACTCGTCGTGAATGTTTTATTTTGGATATTTGCTTTATGGTTTGGATATTTTGGTTAGAGGACATGTATAGGTTTGGAGATTGATTTTGTATTTGGATTTTTAGTGTCCTTATGGACCTTATTCGGATTTTGGTTTGATTGGATTTTGGTGAGTATTCCTGCCCAGATAGCAGAAGGGGTAAGTTGATTTATGGTAGACTGTTTATCATTTATTTTGGTTGATGACCTGAGGCCAAATTATATAACTGCGTGTGAGCTTGGATTCCGGTCGTGTTGACCGATGTATAGTGGCCGTGTAGGCCTTGTATGTAAATTGGGATTGTCACCCGTACAGGGGAGATGCTACCGGATTTTTGTCTGGCGGGGTCTCCTTCGGGGCATGACAATTTATTTGGTATCAGAGCGCCTAGGTTTTCGAGTTCCTAGGGGTTTTTGGATTTTTGGGAGTTTGCCACGTTTGGCAGGTTAACTGGGTATTTTCGGAGTTGTACGGATTTCCGACGATTTTTATGTTTCGGAAATTCGAGGTATTATTGACGAGGTCAATGTGGGGGATTTGGCAGCGACAGGACATCTCCAGATAGCTAACAGGTAAATACATTCTAGAAAATTTTCTAGATTTAGTACATATTTATATTGGTTATGCGGTGATATCATGTTTTATCTAGTATTGTTTTAACCTGATATCTGTTGGACAATTAGATTTTTAGGTTGTTGGTTTATAGATAGTATTTGGTTATAAATTGCTATTACTGCTATACGTAGCTTGTTATCATTGTGATAAAAATGATTAGATATTATTGGTAGATGTTTACCACTTAGTATTTGACTAGTATTAGGATTATTAGACTAGTTGAATAATATGACTAAGATGGATAAATTCGTAGAAGGCATGAGGACATGATTACATAGCTTATGTAGTTTAGAGTATATATAAGCATCTGATGCTTTATTTATATATTGCCTTGACTTTGTTCTGGCATGACCCTTTAGTAATACCCTAATTAATTGTTAGTAATATATGAGAGATGTCCTAAGGCAATCGCCTTATGTATGAACCATTTATATGATAAATGAAGATTCACTATTTGAGTATACATGTTTTATGTATTTGATTGGATCTTAAACTCATTTACTGAATGTCCACGATACGATTCACAGCATGAGAGAATTTGTGATTGGATCACAACTAGTGAGTATCTCTACATGTGTAATTGTGATGTATCGGAATTATCCCTAGTCGATGAATTGATGAATCTGGACACCATCAATTCTGTTGAGACTAGCACGAGGTATACTCCTTGGTGTATCCAAGCAGCTGATTCTCACTGGCTGGAGACATAGTGATGTCCGGAGTTAATCGTGGATGCTAGTTATGGTAACTAGTTCATTGGAGTGACCAGCCGTAAGACTTCATATGGTCCTCTGCATATAAAGATATGTCAATGAAGTTCTTACTGTGGCTTAAGTGCGATGTTCCTTTGACTTGCGGTATTCAAGTCATCTTGATCATGGAGACTTATGCTTTGACATCTTAAGCAAACATCTCTAAGGAGATGTGGACCCGGATGATTGGGTATAAGTCGAGTGATCGAAGGTGTTTGAATAGCCTATAAAGGATTCACCACTCCTTGCGAGGAGATGTATACCCATGGCCTCTCGTCGGATTGTTACTAAAGTCTTTGGCCAAAGCATTACATGTTTAGAGTAAGGTACTCTTCGATACATGTGGAGTAACTAGAATCCGTAGGGCGAGGAAATGATACTTGGGCTAGGTGTGACGTAGTCAGCCTAGTGGGGACTGACACAATAGACCATGTCCTGAACCAAGTGGGTATAAGATGAGTGAAGGGAATGGGGCACGATTCATTCGAGCTCTTGAAGGGTTTGAGAAATAGTTACGGATCAACTGTTGATCTTTTGGTTAATTGGGGATCATGATGTACTACTAGGTGCCACTCATGATCGTTCTATAATTAATGGTTAATTATAGGCGACCAACATAAACCGAGAACCTATTTGGTCACACGCACAACGAGTGTAATCCAAAGGATTTAAAACGAGCTTGAGAATGGGATTCTCAGACCGAGAGAAACTATGTTTGGTTGGACCAAACATAAAGTGAGCATGAAATTGTTTCAGTCGCAATGGAAGCGTGGATGGGCCGTGTCTTATGAAGACATAATGGATGGACCAAAATGGTTTGGTTCTAATCCAATGGATGAGAATAAACCAAAGGGTTTGGTTTATTTTAAGCGAATGAACCAAAGGTTGGTTCGGTTCGTTTTAACTTAAAATAAACCATCATGGTTTGGTTTATTTTAACTTATCTTAATGGAGCGGGTTAACGGGCTTTATGGATATGATCCATTAACCATTAAGAGAATTAGTTCTCTATAAAAGTGGGCTTAAGGGATTGTTAAACCCTAACTAATCCAATCATCCAAACCCTAGCCGCCCAACACAAAGTTGCCGCCCAGCTTGTGTTGCCGCCCCCCAGACTCATCAACCGGCGTCAAGCGGCTTCCTTCCTCCTCGCCGGCGTCGAGCTGCTGCCGGAAGAGTTCCGGCGATCCTCCTTAGGTTTGGCATCAAGGTAAGCACTTGGCTTCCTTTGTTGGCCGGCGCCTATCTCCTCCACCAAGCTGTCCAGTTTTCTGGACAGCTTCTTCTCCTCTCGTCGGAGCGTCGTTTGGACGATGGTTAGTGCTCCGACAGCGGCTAACATACCGGGGATTTGATCTCCGGTAATTCTCTGAGGTGGAGGACGAAGGATTCGTCAATCGGTTGACGAATACCTCTCCGGAGAAGCAAGTCTTGAGGACTTGTTTTAGGTCCGAATTTGGATTCGGACCGTGATCATCTCTCGATCACGTCGTCTTCAACACGAGGCTAGTAACCCGTACGAAGACGAAGCTCGTGGCTTGGCGAAGTCATCCCGAGGAGCTCGGCGTGGATACGGATAGAGACGATTCTTACGAGAATCGTTCCGGTTGATGCCGTTCCCGCTACACGTCATACGGAAGGTATAACGTAGTTTAATTTCCTTATATTGTAAATTTTAATTTACGGTTATGTCTACACTTGTTGTAATAGCATGCGTGTGTTGTGTGTGTTATAATAAATATAGATTTATTATTTTTAAATGCTTCCGCTGTGCTCATGTTTACGAAACATGATCGAACACACACACGCCGCGGTGCCGGAAACCCAACAGTGGTATCAGAGCCCAGGTTTTGTTTCGACATAATCGTAAAAATGGTTTTGCGATAGTCATAATGTATTTCTGGAAATTTTCTGAATTTTGGAAATTTAGAAGTTTTTATGGAAATTTTTCAATTTTGGAAAGTCTAGAAGTATTTATGGAAATCTTCCACTTTTGGAAAGTTGGAAGTATTTATGGAAATTTATATTTTCCATAAATAAAATATTTGATTAGATTCTGGAAATTTGTTTCCTAATTTAATCATGATTTGATTTGGGAAATCAAATCTTAAAATATTTTAATCTCCATAAGTAGTTTTAATGATTTAGGAAATTGGTTTCCTAAATAGATTTTCCTTAATCAAATAATTCCATGAATAAAATATGTGATTAGATTTGGAAATTTGTTTCCTAATTTAATTATGATTTGATTTGGAGAATCAAATCTTAAACATATTTTATTTCCATAAATAGTTATGACAAATAAGGAAATTATGTACATGACATAATTGTATGCCATGTAATTGCATTAGATGCATAACATTATGCCATGCGTGTCGTGACATGTAGATGTATGCCATGTATGCCATGCCATGTAGATAATAGTTATTTGCATGCAAAGAGGATGAGACATAAAAACCCTAACTCAATATTAAAGCCTACACCTTCCATTAATATGGTTAGAACTAGAGTTCTGTTTCTTGTTTGGGTTGTTGGACTCACTCCAAGCCCGGCTTGAACCTGAACATGTTCAAATCATTGGAATAGTTTAACTCTAATATGGTAAGAGTCAGAGGTCAATCGTTAGTTTGGGTTGTTGGACTCACTCCAAGCCTGACTAATTGGTTGAATGCGCTCTAACCATATTAAAACTATTTCGCGATTAATGGGTCGGCTTTAACTTGGAGCATCGATTTGTTGGACTCACTCCAAGGTCGATGTGAAGAGAGGTGAAGTTGGGTGCTATGCATATGATGCATACTTGTTAATGTGTTAACAACCCAATGTATGTGTAAACATTCAATTAGTTGATAGCACATTGTGATAGTTACATATACATGATATGTAATCGGTATACTTGATACCCACCATCATAGCTAAGAATGGCTTGTTGGACTCACTCCAAGGTTGTTCTTATCTATGATGGATATCAGCCCATTCGGAGATGGACCTACGATCTCTCGAAGTGATTTTGGGGTTTTTGAAATTCGAAAAATGAATGGGATTTATAAATGTATATTGATGCATTTTTAAAATCATCTTTCTCATATATGCTCGTTTTGTATTTCTAAGTTAATATATTGATCATGATGTGTTTGAATTTGCGTTCCATTTTGGATTCAAATAAATTGACTGGGCCGAACTTCTTGGACTAGCTTAGAAACTTGAGAATTGTTCTCAAGGTGGAAAAGCTTGCGTATGTCCTCGAAGCACCTCTTCCCGCCCATCCTAGTGACAATGCAACTCTGGACCAATTGTTGGCCTATCAAAAACATGTGAGTGATTCTGAACAAATGAGTTGAATCATGCTAGCCACGATGGAACCCAAGCTACGAAAGCAGCATGAGCATATGGATGCTCATATCGTAGTCCTTCATCTTTGTGAGTTGGTTGATGAGCAAGTGAGATTCGAAAGGTTCGAAGTCTCAAAGCTCCTCTTCACCTCTGAGATGCTAGGAGGTTCATCTGTGGTACTGCTCAATATGCTGAAGACTGTGGAGTCTTCTGAGAAGCATGAGCAGGGGACGGTGCTGTTAGTTGATTCCTCGAAGAAAGGTTCTAAGAGGAAGTCAAAGGAACAGCAGAAGAGAAAGAAGATAAAGGCTAAGAAGGTAGAACTAGCACAAAAGGAAACTTGCCATCATTATGGCAAGGAGAGCCATTTGCGAAGAAAGTATAAGATTTATCTTGAGTCCGTGAAGAAGGATAAGGCATCGGATGCCCAATCTTCTTCAGAAATCTTCTTTATTGATTGTCATTCTATTTCCTCAGACACTTGGGTATTTGATACTGGGTGTGGCTCACATATATGTAATGACATACATGTGCTAAGGAATAGAAGAAGACTCGTCAAGGGAAAGTCAAATTTACGTGTTGGGAATGGAGCAAAGGTTGCTGCACTCGCCATCGGATCGTATTTGTTGAAACTCCCTGCAGGACTTGTCTTAGAACTGGACAATTGCTTTTATGTTCCTTCGTTGATAAAGAACATCATTTCTATTTCTTGTTTAAATAGAAATGGGTACCATTTGACTTTTAGTAACAATTGTTGTTACATAACTTTGAATGGAGTTCTTTATGGGACTGGAACTTTAAGCAATGGTGTTTATACGTTGGACGTATCCAGTGACATTTTCAATATCGAAGCAAGCAACACGCGTGCTCGAAAGGATAATCAAATGGACTCCTATATGTGGCATTGTCGTCTTGGCCATATAAGCAAGAAATGTATGTCCGAATTACACTAATGTGCAATTCTGGAATCGTTTGAATTGGATTCATACGAAACATGCGAATCATGCTTAAAAGGCAAGATGACTAAGTTACCTTTTACTGGAAAAGGTGAACGAGTGGGAGAGTTACTAGGTCTAGTACATACTGATGTATGTGGACCTATGTCAACTCAAGCTTTAGGAGGCTATAGCTACTTCATTACCTTCACCGATGATCACTCACGGTTTGGGTATGTGTTCCTGATGAAACACAAGTCTGAAGCCTTTGAAAGGTTCAAAGAATTCAGAAATGAAGTAGAGAAACAACATGACAAAAGTATTAAAATACTTCGATCGGATCGAGGTGGTGAATACTTAAGTCAAGAGTTTCTTGATTATCTAAGAGACAATGGCATATTGTCTCAATGGACTCCGCCCTATACACCACAGCATAATGGTGTATCTGAGAGGCGTAACCGGACCTTGTTGGACATGGTCAGGTCAATGATGAATCATGCAACTCTTCCCAAGTCCTTTTGGGGCTATGCACTTCAGACAGTTGTTTACTTGTTAAACATAATGCCTACCAAGGTAGTCTCAACTACTCCATATGAGATATGGAATAGTAAGAAACCTCATGTATCTTACTTGAAGATATGGGGTTATCCTGCTTATGTGAAGCGGACTGTATCAGACAAATTGGATGCTAAGTCTGATAAATGTCTATTTATTGGATACCCTAAGGAAATAAGGGGTTACCAATTCTATCATCCTGTGGAACAAAAGGTGTTTGTTTCAAGGCATGTTGTGTTTCTAGAGAAAGAGTTTCTCTTGCAAGAAAATAGTGGGAGTGTCGTCGAGCTTGAGGAGGCTCGAGAGACTCAAATAGACATTAATGAGATACTCGGTGAAGCAACATTACAACTCATAGTGATGAGCAATCAATTTGGACTATTGTAACACCACATCTTCGTAGATCTGGTAGAACGCAATATTCCCGAGAGATATGGATTTCTCGTAGAATCGAACGATGTGTTACTCATTGATGATGAGGAGCCTACCAGTTATGAAGAAGTCTTGACAAGTTCGAGAAGGGATAAGTGGCTTGGTGCCATGAAGTGAAATGGATTCCATGTACGAAACCAAGTTTGGAACTTGGTTGACCCACCTGAAGGCATAAAGCCTATAGGGTGCAAGTGGGTTTTCAAGAAGAAAACCGACATGGATGGTAATGTGATTACCTATAAGGCTAGATTGGTGGCGAAAGGATATCGTCAAAAACAAGGTGTTGATTATGACGAAACCTATTCGCTTTGTAGCTATGCTTAAATCCATTCGGATGCTCCCGCCATAGCGGCTCATTATGATTATGAGATATGGCGGATGGATGTGAAAACGGCTTTCCTTAATGGAAACCTGCTCGAGGACGTGTATATGATACAGCCTGAGGGTTTCACATCGGTTGATAAAACCAAGGTATGCAAATTGCGACGATCCATTTATGGATTGAAGCAAGCATCCAGGAGCTGGAATATCCATTTTGATGAGACGATCAAAAAGTTTGATTTCTCACAAAATCCAGACGAACCTTGTGTGTACAAGAAGGTTAGTGGGAGTGCAGTCGTGTTCCTAGTATTGTTTGTCGATGACATATTACTTATAGGAAACGATGTTTCAATCTTACAGTCAGTGAAGGTTTGGTTATCCAAGACATTCTCCATGAAAGACCTGGGAGAAGCAACCTACATCCTCGGGATTAAGATCTATAGAGATAGATCGAAACGGTTGCTTGGTCTTTCGCAGTCTACATATATATAGGCCGAAAGTGCTAAAGAGGTTTAGCATGTCGGAATCCAAGAAAGGTTATCGCCCATCGGGCATGGGGTACACCTTTCAAGTCTATGTGTCGCGCGAAGGCGAGAGGATTTGCATGAGTAAGATTCCCTATGCATCCGCAATAGGATCTATCATGTATGCTATGTTATGTACGAGGCCCGATGTATCGTATGCTCACGAGTGTCACGGCGGATACGATCGATCCAGGAATGGATCATTGGGCGGCTGTTAAGACGATCCTTAAGTACTTGAGAAGAACTAAGGATGTGTTCCTAATATATGGAGAAGGGTACATGGTGATACGTGGGTATACGGATGCCAGATCCAGACAGACAAGGATGATTCCATGTCTTAGTCTGGGTATGTATTCACCTAGAATGGAGGCGCAATAAGTTGGAAAGGTTCCAAGCTTGACACTATAGCGGATTACGCCACTAAGCGAGAATCGTTGCACTTTAGCGCGAAAGCGGTTTGGATCAAGTAGTTCATCTATGAACTTGATGTGGTCTCATCAATGATCCAAACATGTGCTTTACCGCTATCATCTTATCAGAGAGATCATAAGTAGGAACGAAATACAAATCGAGAAAATTCCCACTGAAAGGAACTTAGCGGATCCTTTGACTAAAGCATTACCTCAAAGTAAGTTTGAGGGTCATGTTGGTGCTTATGGTATTGGATACCGTAGCGATTGGCATTAGGCCAAGTGGGAGTCTGTTAGTAATATATGAGAGATGTCCTAAGGCAATCGCCATATGTATGAACCATTTATATGATAAATGAAGATTCACTATTTGAGTATACATGTTTTATGTATTTGATTGGATCTTAAACTCATTTACTGAATGTCCACGATACGATTCACGGCATGAGAGAATTTGTGATTGGATCACAACTAGTGAGTATCTCTACATGTGTAATTGTGATGTATCAGAATTATCCCTAGTCGATGAATTGATGAATCGACACCATCAATTCGAGACTAGACCGCACTTGGTGTATCCAAGCGGTGATTCTCCGGTGGAGACATTGTGATGTCCGGAGTTAATCGTGGATGCTAGTTATGGTAACTAGTTCATTGGAGTGACCAGCCGTAAGACTTCATATGGTTCTCTGCATATAAAGATATGTCAATGAAGTTCTTACTGCAGCTTAAGTGGGATGTTCCTTTGACTTGTGGTATTCAAGTCATCTTGATCATGGAGACTTATGCTTTGACATCTTAAGCAAACATCTCCGAGGAGATGTGGACCCGGGATGATTGGGTATAAGTCGAAGTGATCGAAGGTGTTTGAATAGCCTATAAAGGATTCACCACTCCTTGCGAGGAGATGTATACCCATGGCCTCTCGTCGGATTGTTACTAAAGTCTTTGGCCAAAGCATTACATGTTTAGAGTAAGGTACTCTTGATACATGTGGAGTAACTAGAATCAGTAGGGACGAGGAAATGATACTTGGGCTAGGTGTGGCGTAGTCGACCTAGTGAGGTGACACAATAGACCATGTCCCTGAACCAAGTGGGTATAAGATGAGTGAAGGGAATGGGGCACGATTCATTCGAGCTCTTGAAGGGTTTGAGAAATAGTTCGGATCAACCGTTGATCTTTTCGGTTAATTGGGGATCATGATGTACTACTAGGTGCCACTCATGATCGTTCTATAATTAATGGTTAATTATAGACGGCCAACATAAACCGAGAACCTATTTGGTCACACGCACAACGAGTGTAATCCAAAGGATTTAAAACGAGCTTGAGAATGGGATTCTCAGACCGAGAGAAACTATGTTTGGTTGGACCAAACATAAAGCGAGCATGAAATTGTTTCAGTCGCAATGGAAGCGTGGATGGGCAGTGTCTTATGAAGACATAATGGATGGACCAAAATGGTTTGGTTCTAATCCAATGGATGAGAATAAACCAAATGGTTTGGTTTATATTAAACGAATGAACCAAAGGTTGGTTCGGTTCGTTTTAACTTAAAATAAACAATCATGGTTTGGTTTATTTTAACTTATCTTAATGGAGCGGGTTAACGGGCTTTATGGATATGATCCATTAACCATTAAGAGAATTAGTTCTCTATAAAAGTGGGCTTAAGGGATTGTTAAACCCTAACTAATCCAATCATCCAAACCCTAGCCGCCCAACACAAAGTTGCCGCCTTACACTCATCCAACCGGCGTCGTAAGCGGCTTCCTTCCTCCTCGCCGAGCTGCTGCGGAAGAGTTCCGGCGATCCTCCTTAGGTTTGGCATCAAGGTAAGCACTTGGCTTCCTTTGTTGGCTGGCGCCTATCTCCTCCACCAAGCTGTCCAGTTTTCTGGACAGCTTCTTCTCCTCTCGTCGGAGCGTCGTTTGGACGACGGTTAGTGCTCCGACAGCGGCTAACATCCCGGGGATTTGATCTCCGGTAATCCTCTGAGGTGGAGGACGAAGGATTCGTCAATCGGTTGACGAATACCTCTCCGGAGAAGCAAGTCTTGAGGACTTGTTTTAGGTCCGAATTTGGATTCGGATCGTGATCATCTCTCGATCACGTCGTCTTCAACACGAGGCTAGTAACCCGTACGAAGACGAAGCTCGTGGCTTGGCGAAGTCATCCCGAGGAGCTCGGCGTGGATACGGATAGAGACGATTCTTACGAGAATCGTTCCGGTTGATGCCGTTCCCGCTACACGTCATACGGAAGGTATAACGTAGTTTAATTTCCTTATATTGCAAATTTTAATTTACGGTTATGTCTACACTTGTTGTAATAGCATGCGTGTGTTGTGTGTGTTGTAATAAATATAGATTTATTATTTTTAAATGCTTCCGCTGTGCTCATGTTTACGAAACATGATCGAACACACACACGCCGCGGTGCCGGAAACCCAACATTAATTTCAGCCATTGATTCCCATTAGTAGGACTATGTTGTCGTTTAGTAGACAGCTTGTTGTATGTTTATATGGTTTTTGTGTTTTTTTGCGATGGACACCCTGATAAAGACTAGTAGAGATAGAATAACTTAGATAAGGTTATTTGGTAGGAGCGGATCTCAAGAATGAAACAATATTAGTAGAACCCTAGGTGTGGAAACCCTAGGTGTAATAACCCGGATGTGCATATTGGTATAGGTTTATACGTTTACTATTTCAGCTGATATGGTGATCGGATTAGTGGAGGTCATATGATTAGGATGCGATTAAATCCTTAGAGGGTATATAACGTTGTTCATATTTAACGACTGGCCAACAGGCGATTCGTTACAATAACAGAGTAACGGCACGACGAATAGGCGATGCGTCGACGATAGGTCGCCAATTTCGCCAATAGTCCGCCGTTACAATAAAAGGCATCTTTATTGTAACGATCGGGCCCTGTTGCGGAATTGGCGACCTATCGTCGACGCATCGCCGTCAGCAACGACGACCCTATTGGTCGACGCATAGCGCCCTGTTGGCCCGTCGTTACTCACCTGGACTTCCCACCCTTGGAAGTGGGTTTTTGCCTTCCCCAGGATTCGAACTCTAGACCTCTAGGCTAAGTACTAAAGTTTATGAATCCTGGTAACCAAGTGAATCCTTTTTTTATTGTAACGACCTGGCCCCTATTGGCGGAATTCGACGACCCCTATTAGTCGACGACCGTCGCCCCTGTTGGACCGTCGTTACTCACCTGGACTTCCCACCCCTGGAAGTGGGTTTTTTGCCTTCTCCAGGATTCGAACTCTAGACATCCAGGCTAAGTACTAAAGTTTATGAATCCTGGTAACCAAGTGATCCTGGATCACTTTGTTACCAGGATTCATAAACTTTAGTACTTAGCCTGGAGGTCTAGAGTTCAATCTAGAGAAGGAAAACCCACTTCAGTGAAATCAGTGAGTAATAACGACGAGACTGTTGGCGGAATTCGATGACCCCTATTGGTCGATAACGATCGCCGCCTGTTAGCGGATCGGCGACCCCTATTGGTCGACGATCGCCCTGTTGGCCGTCGTTACTCACTGGACTTTCCACCTGAAGTGGGTTTTGCCTTTACCGAGATTCATAAACTTTAGTACTTAGCACGGAGGTCTAGAGTTGAATCACGGGAAGGCAAAACCCACTTCGAGGTGGGAAGTCAGTGAGTAACGACGAGCCAACAGGCGATCGCCGACGAAATGTCGCCGTGCCAACAGGGCGACGATCGTTGACCAATAGGTAATCGACGCCAATAGGCCCGCCGTTCAATAAAAAGCGCCTTTTTATTGTAACCAGGGCCTATTGGCGGAAATTCGGCGACCCCTATTGGTCGACGACCGTCGCCCCTGTTGGCCCGTCGTTACTCTATTGTAACGACCGTCGCCCCTGTTGGCCCTTCGTTACTCACCTGGACTTCACACCCCTGGTAGTGGGTTTTGCCTTCCCCTGGATTCGAACTCTAGACCTCCAGTCTAAGTACTAAAGTTTATTAATCCTGGTAACCAAGTGATACTGGATCACTTGGTTGCGAGATTCATAAACTTTGTACTGCTGAGGTCTGAGTTCAAATCTGAGGAAGGCAAAACCCACTTCGAGGTGGAATCCAGTGAGTAATGACGGCCAACAGGGCGACGATCGTGACTAAAGTCACCGAATTCCGCCAGCAGGCGGCGGTCATTGAACCAATAGGGTCACCGACGTTAGCCAACAGGGGCCTTACAATAAAAGGTGCCTTTTTATTGCGGACCGTCGTTGGCGTGCCAGTGACTATTGTTGTTAACGATCGTCGCCCTTGTTGGCCGTCGTTACTCACTGGTCTTCCCACCCCGCGAAGTGGGTTTTTGCCTACCCCAGGAGTCGAACTCTAGCCCTCCAGGCTTAGTACTAAAGTTGATGAATCCTGGTAACCCCGGGATCCTGGATCACTTGGTTACCAGGATTCATAAACTTTAGTACTTAGCCTGGAGGTCTAGAGTTCGAATCTGAAGGCAAAACCACTTCGAGTGGGAAGACTGTGAGTAACGACACCAACAGCGACGTGAACAATAGTCACCAATTCCGCCAACAGGCGACATTATCAATCGATCGATATTGAGTGTTTGGAACTTGGGAGCCGAGTTGACTCAGAGCAGTCGACTTGGATTATCATCAGTCGACTGATCGTGTAGTCGACTGTGGTTCGATTACTCGAGCTGTACTCTGGCAGTCGACTGCTAGGCAATTGACTACCTTGAATGAATGTCGGTTGGTGTTTGCGAACATGGGCACAAAATATCCCATAGTCAACTGGACAGTCGACTACTGAGTTGGTGGTCGACTGTTGGTAAGGGCATTCGACTGCTAGTAAGGGCAGTCGACTGCTTGTAAGGGCAGTCGACTGCTAAGGTATCCGTTGGTTGGAATGTCAACATGGATTAAGTTCGTTGTGAGACAACGACACTGTAAACAGTCGACTGGTGCCTTTTGACAGTCAACTACTAGGTGGAAATCTAGGTCGAGCGGAGGCATAAAAGGAGCTCGATGGGGAGGATTTCGGTAGCGATTTTAGGGGTAATTTGAGGCGAAGTGCTGGTGCATTTCAGGATCCTTCATGCTCATCCAAGCAACCACATCAACAAGCAATCAAAAGCCCTAGTTTGTAAAGTGTTGTTTACATTTCATTTGTACTATTGTTGTATTTGGTTGTATCTTTATTCTTATTGTTGTAAGTTTGTTGTAAGAGGCTTCTCCACCTTCGGTGTGTCACCGTGAAGGAGTTTATTAGTGGTGGTGTGCATTACTAGAGCTCACTTGAGTTCGACCCGTGGAGTAAGAATCCTAAATTCTGAACCACGTTATATCCTCGTGTTTGTGTGTGATTTTGTGGTTGTATTTATGCTTTAATTTTTCGTTGTGCACTAACCATTTTATAGAGACAATCACGCACACAATCGAAGGAAGCAAAATTGAAATCGTTATTCATCCCCCCTAGTGACCACATCGGTCCCCACATTAATGTAGGCTTTAGCTCAAAATTATTTGCTTCCACTATTGGTCTGACAATATCATATCTTAATCCTCCAGTACTCGGTGCGACATAATCCCTCATGGATTTATTCTCCATGTTAACTAAAGTATTATTTTACAATACTCTATTTTCTCACATAGCTCTTTGTTGAATATTCCTTCATCGAAAAGTATTGATTTTTGGATCAAATGGCAATAGCTCTTTCGATCTGTTATGCCTTTGCATGCACGATGACAAAGAGTAATTGGACAATAGGGTAGAATAGGTAAATGCAGTAAAGAAAAAGAGTGAAAAAAAGGAAACGCTAAAAAGACAATAATGCAAAACTAAAATAAAGTAAAAAAGCTTAATCCAATCAATTCAACTTTTGACCGACTAATATCGATTTAAAAGCCCTCGATAATGATGTCAAAAATTTATTGTACAAACTATAAGTAAAATTGATCTCACATGTATTGGAAATCAAGTATTGATCTACTTGGTGAATTTAGAATGTCTAGACTAGCTTATTTGATTGAGAAAGTACTTTCTGACTAACAAGTACAAATAATAAAGGATAAGGAATAAGGAATAAGGAATGAGGAAAGAAGATAAGGAAATTAGAGAATTTAGTAATTGAGAGGAAGGCAAGAGGAAATCAGATTTGGTATGACGATTCTAGGATTTTATTTGGTTTCACCTAAATGGTTGTGAACATCAAATATCTATGGTATATTTTGTAGGATTGAGAAATGCTAGAGAGGGGGAATAGCGTATTTTAAAATTTTTTCTTTTCTTTTAAAATCGAGTAAATCGTAGAGGAAAATAAAACTAATAAAAATAATGGAATACATTATTTTTACTTGGTTCACAACCCATCGACTGCTAATCCAAGGCCCTTGCGATCTTAGACCACTTTTGAAGAGCAAAATACTAAATGCGTCTCTTCCTCGTTGGAGGTAAAAGACCAACCGATTACAAATAATGTGGAGGACAAGGTAACAAGCCTATCTTTCCTCCTAGCAATAAGAAAGGAAAGAATAGTAAAACAATAATACCGACTAAAAGAAGTGTGAGTGTTGAAAGCTCGGTCAATGTTACAGCATAGTTGCGTGGCGATGAACACTTTGAATTGATGGAGCACTTGTAAGCTTTTTTGTTGTTGTTAACTCAAGAAGGGTGATTTACATCTCCTTTTATAGCCTTTCAAAACCTTATCTCATTGAGCTTTAGATCTAAGTCAAACATCATCATCCACTCCTCCTTTTGTGATTCTTATCTTGACTTTTTTCTTGAAGTGATCAGATTCATTCAACCGTTGATTGAAGCTTCCCGACTGATGCTATGCTGGCTCGAGATTTCTCTAGTCGCTCGAGAATTATACAGGTCGCTCGGGAATTCTACTGATCACTCGGAATTTGTACTGGTCGCTCGAAATTTACACTGTTCACTCGGGAATTCTAGCTGCTCGAGAGCGACTGTTTCTCCATCGCGACTGATTGCTCGGAAATTCCACTAGTTGCTCAGGAATTCTACTAGTTGCTCGGGATTTATAATGGCTGCTCGAGATTTATACTGGTTGCTTGGGTATTACACTGATTGCTCGGCAATATGATAGAAAGTATATAAAACAAATTTAGCACAAGAACTATATATATATAAGACGGTCCTTTACCATCCGATCTCGACTGAGACCATCCTCCGAAAGTCTTAGTCGGATCGACACCTAAAATTGTCCCCGTACAGATGACATGTCCTTACCATCACTCCACACGAAGCTTACCTTTGGTTCTTCTGACCTGTCGCTTAGCTTTCGGTCACTTGACCACCGAGGTTTCTCCTTTCGAGATTCTCTTGGTGTCACCCAACCATCGAGGTTTCTCGTCCTGAGATTCTCTTGGTGTCGTTGACCACTGAGGTTGCTCGTCCGGAGATTCTCCTGGTGTCGTTGACCTTAGCAAAACCTAACACAATACCTGCACACTTAGCATAACATATGAGATAACAAAATAGCTTAACTTTGAATCTTTGTCATTATCAAAACCTAGGTTCGATTATCTAGTGCCCCTGCACCAACATGTTCCTAATTCTCAATGATTGTTCATGTAGGTAGGGTATTCTATTTTATCCAACGTGGACTTTTGGAACTACACTGGCATATCTATCCCAACCCAATGTCTACTTTCAGAGCAATAGAGCTAAAGGATTGCTTTCTCATGGAGACCCCTGCCATATGGTCCCAAATCTCTGAGTTGCCTTCTCCTACTATGTGGCCTCGTCTTGAAATAAATCCATTAAGTTCTATGGTACCCTATGAGTCTTCATAGAGAATTAGTATACTTTCGTAGTCGATCCCTTCACGTCTTGATTCTCTATAGATTGGAGGATTGAATTCTTCTTTCAGTCCATCCTCGCACCTCTTGGATGTGACCTTGTGCTTTTGGCATCTATATCAAATAAATGAATAAATCCAGACCACTAGCAAACATATCATCAAATATTAAGCAGACATAGATGTATAGTAAATGAAAGCGATGTAAACAAATATGTATTCACTGCATTACCAATGTTCACAAACCATAGAGGCTAATCTCTTATCCTAAAATCATAGAATCCTACTCCATAGATTTGAAGTTATAACCAAAAGACATCGAAAAGATAAAGATTACAATCGAAACAATTTGAGAAGAGAGAAGGAAGGTTAGTCTCGATTGGAAAATGTCTTTGGCGGTAACTCACTCTTTAAATCTGGAGTTCTGATGTATGATCCCCTTTCGATCCGATCTCCGAAGCTTTTGGGGCCCTTAGATGGCACCCTCCATTCCTCTCACTTCAGATCGTCTTTTTCCTTTTATAACTTAGTTCCTAGCTCACCCCCTCCACAAAAATCATCATTTCCTCGAAATAGTCGCCTCCCAAACATGGTCGTGTGTAGAAGCATGACCCTACCATGTTTCATTCTGAAATTTAAATTGCAGCATAACACAACCGTGTGTAAAAGCACAACCTTGTTGTGTCTTTGATTGACATTCTACTTGGTCAGAAACATAGTCGTGTGTAAAAAACACGGCCCTACCATGCCTTCTTCTGGAAAGCCTATAATTGGCACAACCTCGAACAATGTCAAAAGCTTGATACACTACCCTCTTGTGGAGACTTTTGGGCATGTGGCATGACCGTGTTTATGAAACACGGCTCCGTCGTGTTCTTCACCATGGGTTCTTCTTAATCCATATTCTTTCGGACAATAAGCACATGTCTTGGGACATAGTCAGAGTGTGTTCCCAACAATCTTAGCCTTGTCTAAACTTCACTTTTCTTCAATTCTTTGCCCCTATAACAACAAATGAACGAAGGAAAATCTTCGAACAATGAAAGTATCAAAATGACGCATGACAAGAGATAATATATATGAAATGGCAAAAAATGGGACAAGATATGTAACCTAAATGATAGCTAAAACTCTATATAAATTATGCACATCAGTAAGTAGAGTCGTGAGCAGGGTGACTCGGGAAGTGTAAAAGATAGAAGTAAGCTGAATCAGGAGCAGGGTGACTCGAAAAGCATAGGAGATAGAAGTAAGCCGAGTCGGGAGCAGGGTGACTCAGAAAGGGTAGAAGATAGAAGTAAGCTAGATTGGCAGCAGGGTGACTCGAGAATGGTATAAGGCAGAAGTAAGTCAAGTCGAGAGCAGGATAACTTGGGAAGGATAGAAGATAGAAGTAAGTCGAATCGAGAATGGGGTAACTCAGAAGGCGAGGACCATAGAAAAGATTCCTGCTTCATGCAATGATGCTTGGTCCCCTAACTATTAGGAATTGACCGTCGCTAGGGGGGGGGGGTGAATAGTGTGTCGTACATAGAAGATGGAAATCGTTCGCGTTTGTCTACAATCATCGTTAGCACAGTGAAATATAGAAATACAAATGTAGAAACAAATATAAACACAAATACGCAATCAAAAAATAGAGATATACTTGGTTCGGATCCTTAGGGTTCCTACTACACGGGGCGAGCTCAACGAGCTCTAGTGATGCACTCACCACTAATAAAACTCCTTCTCGACAATGCATCGGAGGCGGAGAAACCTCGTACAAGTGTTTACAACAATAAATGAAATACAACAAGCAAATACAAATACAATACAACAAAAACACGTAAAGAAAACTTTACAAATGCACTTTTGAATGCTTGCTTGTTGATTGCTTGAACCGAGCTTGAAGACCATGATTTGCACCAGCAAATTTCCTCAAAATTGCCCAAAAAATCGCTGTCGAAATACCTCCCGTCGAGCTCCTTTTAAGCCTCCTCGCGACCTGGATTTCCGCCTGACAGTCGACTGGCATAAGGCCCCAGTCGACTGCCAACAGTGTTGTTGTCTCACAACGGACTTAATCCACGTTAGCATTTAAGCCAACGGATACACTGGCAGTCGACTGCCAAGGCCATAGTCAACTGATCAGTCGGCTATCGAGCGTTTTGCTCCTTTTCCTCAACATCAGTGGACTACCCCTAATTGGCAGTTGACTGATGGGCCAGTCGAGGTGTCGGTCGAGGCGCCTTGCGTTTGTGGCCACCGCAGTCGAGGCGTCGTCTCGACTGGGACCCCAGTTGAGGTGCCTTACGTCTGTGGTCATAGCTCGACCATAGTCGATCGCTAGTCAACTCACGACAGTCGACTGATCATAATCCCATTCGACTGCTACAAGTTGACTCGATTGCCAAGTATCAAAATACTTGATCAGTGAACTGGTCCAAAGCCCTAGTCGACTGATAACCTCAACCATGAGGTTTGACACCAAGTATGATGACCTCATACTTGCTAGACCACCCTTAGTCTAGACCTAAGCATTCTAGCCACCTTTGTCAGGCTCACATCTATCAAATCCCTCAAAGTCATCTATGACTTGTTCATCCATATGCTAGCCTTCAGGTGCTTCCATCAGCTAGTGTCATGCTAAGCTGATATATCGCCAAGGCACATTTGGGCTTACACTGCCAAGACTACCACTTGGACTTTACACCGCCAATATCAACCCTTAGACTTCCCTTGCCAACCCATGTTGGACTTTCCAATTGCCAAGACTCAAGCTTGGACCTTCCCTTGCCAAGACCCATGCTTGGACTTTCCAAATGCCAAGACCAATGATTGGACTTTCCAAATGCCAAGACCCATGCTTGGACTTTCCATTGCCAAGTACCCAAGACTTGGACTTTCCCATGCCAAGTATCATGACTTGGACTTTCCATTGCCCATTGCACCAATAATCTCCCCCTTTTTGATGTTTGACAAAAACCACAAACACCTTTGAGTTAGGCCACCTAACTCAAATTTCATTACCAATTCTCCCAAATTGGTAATTTAACATTCTCCCACATCAATTCTCCCCCTTTTTGATATACATCAAAAAGGTTCTCTTCCCAAGGGTGTCAATGTCTCAAGGTTCTCTTCCTAGTGATAAGTCTCATATCACTAAAGAGAGGCAATCCTCCAATTCTCCATTTCTCCAAAATTCTCTCCCTCATGAGGAAGAACACATCCATCATCCCATGATGGATAACCTCCCCCTAAAGGCTTGCTCCCCCTTGATCATTGCACCAACAATGTTTTTGAAGAGTCCCTAAGCCTATAGGAACACTAAACCATCAAAATTAAGGGCAAAAGTTCAACCTTGAACTTTCACACACCTTAAAATTTGATACACACTCTGAACAACTCTTCTAATCCATATCTAATGGATTTTCATCCTTTCTAATGCTTTCCAAGGCATATCCTAGGGTTAGGAGCAGTTAGGGTAACCTACCATCGAAATCAAAGCTAAATAATTGTTTATCCGAAACTTGGACATTAGCCGACTCCTTCAGCTTTATCACGATCCGCCCTCGTTAGTCGAGTAACAACAATGTACTACAAATGAGTTGTTGACTGATCACCGCTGACTCAAATGACTTCCAATACGTCATTATTGATCGATTCAGAGTTTGCGTAAATCGACATAGAAATCAATTTTACGAAATACATAAGTAAATATACATAACTTGAAAAATTTTGAAACTTCATACGTATAATACTTATAACAATCATAATGGGTGAAAAATATTTAAAAAAAATAAAATACTTATTAAAATAGGAGATTGATACAAAGTTTAAAACTATTGAAAAGTTCCAAGTTTTGACCCTACTTTGTATCAACTCTATCAATGGTGACTTCTATTAAAAGATAGATTACACCAAGTTTTTTAAAATAATTTTAAAATATTTTTAAAACCTTATATTGAACCATGGTCTATGGGCTTAATGTACATGACTTGTACATAAGCTTTCCTCATGATTCATCCATGGTAAATGATGAGTTTGAGTTCATCTAGATGCAAGAACTATGCATCTTGAACTTAACTCATTTCCTAGCATCTCACATGTGTCTAGAGTGTATCAATACACACATATGTCAATTTGATGTGAGATGTGAGTTTTGGTTATACCTATAACTAAGGTCTCATGCATTTTTTAGGCAACACTATTTGATTCCCTTATACATGGGACTTCAAATCATATCATTTGTCCTTAAATCAATTTTCATTAATCCTAAATGCATGAATGATGTTTATGGCATAAATGATAGCATAAATAAGCATGTGTCAATAATCATGATGTCATAGTATATGATTAAATTTAAATACACATGACATAAAACATACACCCTAAGCATGATCATGACATTTTATATGATTAAAATTAAGAATGATGTTATGACATATTATATGGCAATCAAGGCATGACAAATAAAATATAAGGCATAAGAATATCTAAATTTTAATATTAGTTGTCATTTGTTATTATTAAGTTCATTTTTTCATGTTATAAAAATTCTCCCAAGTGTGCCAAAAACCCAAAATGACACACTATGACTCCTAAACCTAATTTGTGTCAATTTGATCAAATTATCAAATTTCTCAAATGATATTGACACATCCTAAAATCTTTTAGGATATAAAATCAAACTTATTTCCAAGGTACCCATAACCTTAAAAATGACCTAAAGTGTCACCTTTACCATGGTTAGGTTAACTACCTATCCATTTAAGGTTGACACACCCTAACCCATTCAATGTGAATCGGTCACGCTTTTAGAAACCCAATACCTATTGGAGCTCCTTGGGTTTACTAGGTATTCCTTAAAGATAACTTCCCTAGATACCCTCCTAATGACCCTCATAGGCTTAGAAGCCTTGGTCATTTGGGTCTTGCCTAGGTTAACTCTAGGGGTAACTCCCCTTGTAACCTTCTTAGTGGTCTCCCTAGGTTTCCTTGAAACCCTAGCCACTAGGAACACTCCATGATTAGCCTTAGGGATGGCCTCCCTAGTAACCATGACCTTCCTAGACCTAGATTTAGTTCCATAATCAAATAAAACATTGTGGTAGGTCTCCTTGGGCTTAGGTTTGTGACCCAAACCTTTCTTGTCCTTGGGTGGACCTTGCCTCTTAGACCCTAGGTTTTGACTCCTAGATCCTAGAGTTTGACCATTTGACCTTTGCATTTGATTTGTCATTTTTGCAAGGGTCTTTTCAGGTTTCTCAAGCCTTGACCTTAAGGTTTGATTCTCAAACTCTAATTTTTCTAATTTGGTGGGCCTATTATTTCTTTGAGTAGAGTTGTTCTTTCTAGGCATATGTCTATGGTTCTTGAGATTAATGCCTAAATAGTCTCCTATCTTTCTAATAGACTCCCTAGGTAGGATTGTTCTAGGGACATTAGTCCCAAATTTCTCCTTCGTTAAAATAGGTCTAGAGTTATTATTTCTAGACTTGTCTTTAGACCTAAAATCAACATGTTTAGCCCCTAAGCAATAAAGCCTATTTCTAACATGCTCTTTATGATAAATAGCAAGTGAATTAAAAGCATGCTTTTTGACATTAAAATTTGAAGGTGCATTATTAAAATATACCTTAGGGTTAGCTTTAGAAGCTCCCCCTACATGTGATGCTCCTTCTTGAGTATTTTTCTTCCCCCTAGAGCATTGACTCCGGTAATGACCTCGTTGATTGCACTTGAAGCACACAACGTGCTCCTTGCTCTTATGTGTTGGGGCTCCGACATTCTTAGTTTTTTCTTGAGGTTTTGGTGTCGGTTGACTTTCTTAAGGCACTTGCTCTTATAGTGCCCATATTACCTACACTCAAAGAAAATTATATGATTTTTATTTTTAACTAAATTGCTTGAGTTACCTAGGTCAATGATGGTGGATGTTTGGACTTCTTCATCTTCTCGATCGGAGGTAGATGGTTCCTCTTGAGTTGGCTCAAGTATTGAAGATGGTCTAGTCTCCTCCCCCTCAATCCTTGTCACGCCCCAAAGGAGACCCCGCCAGACGAAAATCCGGCAGCATCTCCCCTGTACGGGTGACAATCCAAATTTTACACAAGGCCTACACGGCCACTATACATCGGTCAACACGACCGGAATCATACCACAACACACGCAGTTATATAAATTGGCCTCAGGCCATCAACCAAAATAAAGGATAAGCAGTCTACCATAAATCGACTTACCCCTTCTGCCAACTGGGCAGGAATACTCACCAAAACCAATCAAACCAAAATCCGAATAAGGTCCATAAGGACACCAAAAAAAAAAAATCCAAATACAAAATCAAACTCCAAACCTATACATGTCCTCTAACCAAAATATCCAAACCATAAAGCAAATATCCAAAATAAACATCTACGATTTAGTGGGGTCCTAAGAATGACTCTCTCCTGACAGCTTCATCCTGAAATAGATATAAATCAACGGGGTGAGTTCAAAGAACTCTGCGGGTATAGTAGATATGCAAAATCAGGTATAGCTAACAATAAAAATATCATGCCAGTACAGTCTCACATAAATAGGGTATGCAAGCAAGAAATACAAAATGATCAGACTTACCAATCTCCTACCGATATAGGAGCATGTGCCTGACTAGAAGTAATAGAGTCCTGACCATATATAAACATGTATCCTGTATGCATGACAATCATATGCACATCCAAGGCATCAATAAAAATGCAGCAAACACAATACAAAATGCAATCCGTGCAAAGTGCATGCCGTGCCAATGACATGGTCACCCCTGACGCCAGTCAGCCGCCTCACACGCAATGGTGAAGCCGAGTGGGTAGGGCAATGACAACTGTGCACTTTGCCATCACTGCTCCTGAGTGACCGAGTGGATAGGATGCTGTCGGAGTACACCTATCCTCCTGCCCCAAACATAGTGGGGGAGCTAAGCTCTTATCTCCCGGTGTCATAGACCAGAGGAGGGATCCCTGCCCGCTACCACGCTGACTCATCGCTACCCATGAGCGGACCAGCGGAGCCTGACAGAGCAACTGCACACACCCTCCTGATGTACCACTAACCCATGAGTGGCAGTGTGTGCAGGCCATGTAACTAGCTGCGGGCTCAACAATAATGGAACCCCGTCCAGCTAGCATGCAATCATGCGAAAATGGTGCATGATACTAAAGCATGTAAATCCTACTCAAAACACCTATCCGAATAATATGTATAATCCATATATACATATCCCTAATCCATGTACTGTGATCCAAATCAAACAGGGAAATATAATCATATACTATCACATGCATGTATCTAGTAGGCACCAAAAGTATACCAGGCATATAAACATGAAAAAGTTATTGTAAGCTATCCTACTAGCATATCAATTTGACTTAATCTAAAAGTTAAGTCAAAATACCCGCCTGAATATATATCCGTAAGAATGAAAACGTCACGATCGGGGACCTGCCTCGTGACCGAAACCTGCATATAGCATAACTATAGTTAAGCACAAAATATACAATTCAACGACAAATCGAATACTTAATCGATTTCCTTTATATCTCAATTAACCCAATTAATTCCTAATCCTCCAAATATCATACCGATCAACCGAATAACACCGGAATCAACCCAAATCGACCAATCAAGCTCACCCGCCCTAGAAATTCCACCGACAACCAATCCTTTCCCAAATTAGTTCTCCAACTCAATTTACAGTGGCTCACACATTATTCACAGCCGACACATCCAAACCTAACCACACGACACCCTCCAAATCAAACCCTTACAACCTCTCTCACAGCCGTCCCCAATTCCTTCCCTACTGCCCTACTCACCGGCACCATCAACCCTCACCGATCACTGCCCAAAATCACAGATTCATTATAGCAACATACACCGCAGACGAAACAAGATATATACCAAAATTTCCGCTGGGAAGAAGCTGCGCCGCAAGGCTATGAGGAAGAGGGGTGTCGGCGAGGTTCGAAGACGCGAAGGATGACGAACTCGCGGCTGGCAGGCTTCAGGTCAGCGACGGCGACGGCGCACGGCCGTGGTCGTGAGGAAGAGAACGGCGCTCGATCGCGACCACGGAGGGGAAGTAGTGGCGCGATCGGCCATTAATCGCGACGGTGCTCGAGGCGAGAAGCGGATGGCGTCGGGCAGAAGGAGGAGGGAACTGCCGAACGGGTGTCACGGCGGGGAAAAAGAAGAAATAAATAATTAGGTTTTCCACCCTGTTCTTATCCCCTTTAAATAGACCCTCTTAAGCCCGTTTACTTTATCCCGAAAAAATCTCGTACGGAGTCTGTTTAATTCCAGAAAAATTTTGAAATTTTTTTCTAAAATTCCCTAAAAATCCCAAAAATTTCGGGATTATTTCCTCAATTATTTGGCCATTTAATTTATATGTTAATTTTTCCAGTATTTAACATTCTCCCCCACTAATAAAAATTTGGTCCCCAAATTTCCTACTAAGATGCACAACGAGTAAGAAATACCACAAGTACTGAAAATATACCCCACGACCTTAAGTAAACAAGTGGGGTATTGAGCTCGATCTTTTCCTCGAGCTCCCAAGTAGCCTCCTCGTCGGTGTGGTGA
Organism: Wurfbainia villosa; assembly: GCA_025175895.1. NCBI lineage: Eukaryota > Viridiplantae > Streptophyta > Magnoliopsida > Zingiberales > Zingiberaceae > Wurfbainia > Wurfbainia villosa. The sequence goes on from CM045992.1 coordinate 6,922,604, forward strand.
CTCCACCGACCTTGACAAGTCGCACAACCTTGTTCCTGCTGCCTCCTTGAAATCCAAAACTGCATCGGAACCTCTCAGACGTAGCATCAAAGTTGAATGGAACCGATACATCCGATAGAATATGTGTAGAATCGCACATACTTCTCAAAGATAGACACATGGAATACATCATGTATACTGCCAAAGATGGGGTAGCGCTAGACGATAAGCAACCGCCCGATCCTCTCTAAAATCTCAAACTGACCGATATATCTAGGAGCAAGCTTACCACGAGTCAAACCTCTTCACCCCTTTCGTGGGTGAAACTCGCTAGAATACATGATCACCAACAGAGAACTCCAAAGGTCTCCGCTCACGATCCGCATAACTCTTCGCGATCTCGCGCACATCCTGTCATCCTCGTCGATAGTACGGACCAACTCGCCTCATCGAGCTCTCGGGTCCTAGCAATCGGGCCTCCCCAACCTCCTCCCAGAGGTGGGTGTACGACATCGCCTACCATATAATGCCTCATACGGGCCATTTGGATAGCCGAATGATAATGCTATTGTAGGCGATTTCCACTAACTGAGTAAATGATCCTCCCGATTACCTCCAAATCTATAACACAGACCTCAAAGAAATCCTCTAGTGTCGAATGGTCCGCATCGTCCCATCCGTCTCGGATGGAATGCGATTAAACCGGCCGTGTGCCTAAAGCTGCTGCGGACTTTGCTGTAACCTAGACGTGAAGCGGGATCTCTATCTCGATATAATGCTCAACGGAACACCATGCAATCGATGATCTCCCGACAATATAGCTCTGCCAACCGATCCAGAGAGTCGGTCTTCCGAATCGATAAGAAGTGCGCGGATTTGGTTAGTCGGTCTACGACTACCCAAATCGCGTCATGACCTTGACGTGTCCTAGGCAAACCGATCACAAAATCCATAGTAATATGATCCCACTTCCACTCAGGAATAGGAATCCTCTGAAGTAATCCGGTCTCTCGGTGCTCGGCCTTGACTGACAAATCGACATCTAGCTACAACATCCGCGTTGTCTTTCTTCATACCGTTCCACCAATACAAACGCTTTAAATCTCGATACATGCGGGTTCCGCCTGGGTGGATCGCAAATCGAGAGCGATGTGCCTCCTGTAGTAACTCCTCCATAACCGGGTGAGGCTGAGGTACACATAATCTACCTCGGTAATATATAATACCCTCCTCGCTCCTGTGAACTCGGTCTGCGTAAGTGATCCGACTACCAATGAATCAGAATGTTGATCACCGCTTTGAGCCTCCGGACTCGTCCGGATAGACGATCGAGCAACCATGGTAACGAACACCTCGCTCTCCGTCCTCGCTCCTCTAAGCTCAACTCGAGAAACTGAATCAAATCCGTGACCAAAACTCGAAGAAGCTAAAGTCCTCGGGACTTGGCCATGCATCGCAACCACATTGGCTTTCCCGGATGGTAGCCGATGGTACAGTCATAATCCTTCAGAACTCCATCCATCTCCTCTGCCGGAGATTGAGTTCCTTCACAGAATGTATATTTGAGACTCTTATGATCGAAGAATCTCAAACGTAATCCCATATAAATGATGCCTCCAAATCTTCAAGGCATAGATAATAGCGCAAACTCTAAATCATGAATCGGATAGTTTTTCTCATGATCCTTCAATCGTAGATGCATAAGAAACTACCTCGCCGTCGCATCAACATCGCGCTAAACTCGTGAGAGACGCATCGGTATAAAGAACGAAACCGCTGCCCCTCGATGGTAATACCGGGATCGGTCGGCACCAATCTCCTCTTTAACTCCTGAAAACTAGTCTCGCACGCCTCTGTCCACGTGAACTTCACGCCCTTCCTGGTAAGGCGTGTCAATGGCATAGAAATGTTCGAGAAACCCTCAACGAACCGTCTGTAATACCCCGAAGGAGACCCCGTCAGACGAAAATCCGGCAGCATCTCCCCTGTACGGGTGACAATCCAAATTTTACACAAGGCCTACACGGCCACTATACATCGGTCAAGCCTAGGAAACTGCGAACCTCCTGAACTGATTTCGGCTGCTCCCAACTAGTGACAGCCTCGATCTTCTGGGGGTCAACTGAAATACCTCTACTCGAAACCACATGTCCCAGAAAACCGACTGAGTGTAACCAAAATGCGCACTTATTAAACTTCGCATATAGCCGCTTCTGTCGGAGCCTATCGAGAACAAGACGAAGATGCTGCGCGTGTTCCTCCTCGGAACGAGAATAAACTAGAATGTCATCAATAAAAACAATGACGAACCGATCTAGAAAATCCATAAATTCCCGGTTCATTAAATCCATGAATACCGCTGGAGCATTGGTAAGCCCAAATGACATTACCAAAAACTCATAGTGTCCATATCCGTACTAACGGCCTTCTCAATGTCGTAATCTCTAACCCTTAATTGATGATATCAGGACCACGATCAATCTTAGAATAGACCGATGTACCTCTGGTGATCAAACAAGTCCTCAATACGTGGATATTTATTCTTGATAGTGACGGCGTTCAATGCACTGTAGTCGATGCGATCTCATCGAACCATCTTTCTTCTTCACGAAGAGAACCGGAGAACCCCAGGGTGATGCACTAGGGCGAATAAAACCTCTGTCCAAAAGTTCCTGGAGCTGAACCTTTAACTCATCCAACTCTCTCGGGGCCATACGATAAGGAGCTTTCGATGCCGGCGCCGTCCCAGGTATTAACTCAATCATGAACTCCACTTGCCTTCTGGGAGGCAGACCCGGTAACTCCTCTGGAAAGACATCTGGATACTCTCGGACAATAGGGATGTCCGCGATCTGAGAGTCACCACTGTCTTCTACATTGATCATAGATAATAGAAAACCCTGACAACCGTGCAATAAAAGCACGAGCACGAATCGCAGATATGGTCGCTATACCGCCGTCCGGATGCGGTGAAATCCACGAGGTTGGTTCGGAGGTCGAAATGTGACCACCCTCGTCTGGCAATCTACTGTGGCATGATATACTGACAGCCAATCCATGCCAAGAATAATGTCGAACTCGACTATGTCCAGTACCAATAAATCTACCGTAAGAATGATGTTACCAAAATCTAAGGGACAACCTCGAACCTCCTGGGTAACATCCATTGTATCGCCAGACGGTAGGAGACGACTAATCTCGTGATCTACTAGCGGGTAGTCTACCAATCTCTCATAAAAGTACGAGAAATAAGCGAATCACGAACTACCAGTATCAACTAGCATAATAGATGAAAATGCATAAAGTGAAACCGTACCGCGAAATACGGATTCGTTGGCTCGCTGTGCATCCTCTCTGGTAATCGCATGAATCCGCCCAGTCTCCGGTGGCGGTGGAGGTGGTATCACTGCCAGAGGTGATCTCAACTAGTGGCGAGCCGCATGACATCGTAATGCGTCGACGCTGGCCGCGAATGGTACTATACCGCTGGCCGATCCGAGACTGATCATCGCGTCCTAAAATCAACCTCGTGACACCGCGGGCACCGTGTACTCGCCCATGAATGCCATAGCGTACTGCAGGGGAGCTGCTCTCGTGGAGCGCTGCGAAGGTCCGCCGTTCGCCCCTCTCTCGAGTCCTGCATCGACGCAACGGTCCTCCCCGAATAGAAACCGGAAGCCACATGCCGAGCCTTCAACGAACAATCTCGCTCATGTGTCAGCACTTGCAATAATAGCAAACCGGCTGTCCCAAGGTGCAGCCGAGATGATATGCTCTTCGATCCACAACGAGTACGAGGTGTCGCCAATGGGCGGTCTCCGGCTCTTTGAAAAGACCGCGAGGGCCCACCAAGATCGCCCCGATTTACGAGGCCGGCTAGATGCCCCGAACGACTCGACCCGACCGATCTGCGGCCACTCTGGCCGGTCCAAGAGTCCGTGGGTCGCTGGTCCGACCTGTGGTTCTTTCGCTTCTCTTCCGTCTCAGTATTGACTCCGCTGAGCCGACTCGATTAATAGAGCTCTATCCAACGCCTCTCGGTAGGGAAGAACTACCAAATCTGCCATCCTCGACTGTAGATGCCCATCTAGTCCTCGAACAAACCGCATCATCCGTGACCTATCCTCAAAGAACTAACTCTGGACAAAACCTCGCTAACTGATTAAATTGTATTATACTCACACCGGCGATTATTCCGCCGAAGACTCGTAAAATCCCGACGTCGCATCATCCGATATGCCCGTGGGAAATCCGACTCTCAAAGCCTCTCGAATCTCGCCTGTAACCACGATGCTGCGCCAATAATCGAGTTGCATATCCCACCAGATATCGGCCTCACCTCGTAAATGGAAGGCCGCCAACTCGCCTTCTCCCTCAGCGCACTATAGTAAAAGGTACGCTCCATCGCCTCGATCCAAGATCGAGCTACACTCGGACGTCTCTCCCGAATACTGATGTGCCATCGACTTCGCTAATCCTGGAATCCGAGCTCGTGCCGCAGCTACATCAATAGGATAAGTAGGGGCCGATACTGAGTGAGGGCCGACCGGCTCCACTGATGGGCCTGTCGGGTCTGTAGTAGAAGGTCCTACTGGCGGGGGTTTCTGATGTGTAGCAGCAGGATCTCCCGCTGGTACATCGGATGCCCCAGCAGTGGGTATCTCGGGAGGAGGATCCGTCGAGGACTGAGGATCCACTACTCTGCAGACTCGTGGAATCGACCGATCAATATGCTCACCCTCGAGATCTCTCCGCAAGTCTCACCAAAGATCTGGGTCCTCGGGCGTGGCCGTCCCCACACCACGCTCTGCGTATACGCCCACCTCGTCTCATATCTGTTAAATGAATACAGATATTACCATAAATAAAAACATATCAAATTTATCATCATACCTATTTCACCGTCAGGAGAGGTCCAGTAGCCGCCAAAACCCCATATTAATCTCGTCAAAATCCTCGAATTTCCGAAACATAAAATCGTCGGAAATCCATACCAATCCAAAATTTCCAAATTACCTCGCAAAACCTGCCAATACATGGCGAACTCCGAAAAATCCAAAAACCCCTAGGAACTCGAAAACCTAGGCGCTCTGATACCAAATAAATTGTCACGCCCCGAAGGAGATCCCGCTGCATTTAAAATCCGGCAAAGATCTCCTGTGACGGTGACAATCCAAATTTTACACAAGGCCTACACGACCACTATACATCGGTCAACACGACCGGAATCATACCACAACACACGCAGTTATATAAATTGGCCTCAGGCCATCAACCAAAATAAAGGATAAGCAGTCTACCATAAATCGACTTACCCCTTCTGCCAACTGGGCAGGAATACTCACCAAAACCAATCAAACCAAAATCCGAATAAGGTCCATAAGGACACCAAAAAAAAATCCAAATACAAAATCAAACTCCAAACCTATACATGTCCTCTAACCAAAATATCCAAACCATAAAGCAAATATCCAAAATAAACATCTACGACGAGTGGGGGTCCAGCAGCTGCACTCTCCTGACAGCTTCATCCTGAAATAGATATAAATCAACGGGGTGAGTTCAAAGAACTCTGCGGGTATAGTAGATATGCAAAATCAGGTATAGCTAACAATAAAAATATCATGCCAGTACAGTCTCACATAAATAGGGTATGCAAGCAAGAAATACAAAATGATCAGTACTTACGAATCTCCTACTCGATATAGGAGCATGTGCACGACTAGAAGTAATAGAGTCGACCATATATAAACATGTATCCTGTATGCATGACAATCATATGCACATCCAAGGCATCAATAAAATGCAAAGAAACACAATACAAAATGCAATCCGTGCAAAGTGCATGCCGTGCGTACAATGACATGGTCACCCCGACGCTACCACCGCCTCACACGCAATGGTGAAGCCGAGTGGGTAGGGCTATGACAATGGCACTCGCCATCATCGCTCTTGAGTGACCGAGTGGATGGGATCTTTGTCAAGTACACCTATCCTCCCGCCTCTAAACATAGTGGGAGAGCTAAGCTTCATCTCCTGTCATAGACCAGAGGAGGGATCCCTGCCCGCTACCACGCTGACTCATCGCTACCCATGAGCGGACCAGCGGAGCCTGACAGAGCAACTGCACACACCCTCCTGATGTACCACTAACCCATGAGTGGCAGTGTGTGCAGGCCATGTAACTAGCTGCGGGCTCAACAATAATGGAACCCCGTCCAGCTAGCATGCAATCATGCGAAAATGGTGCATGATACTAAAGCATGTAAATCCTACTCAAAACACCTATCCGAATAATATGTATAATCCATATATACATATCCCTAATCCATGTACTGTGATCCAAATCAAACAGGGAAATATAATCATATACTATCACATGCATGTATCTAGTAGGCACCAAAAGTATACCAGGCATATAAACATGAAAAAGTTATTGTAAGCTATCCTACTAGCATATCAATTTGACTTAATCTAAAAGTTAAGTCAAAATACCCGCCTGAATATATATCCGCAAGAATGAAAATGTCACGATCGGGGACCTGCCTCGTGACCGAAACCTGCATATAGCATAACTATAGTTAAGCACAAAATATACAATTCAATGACAAATCGAATACTTAATCGATTTCCTTTATATCTCAATTAACCCAATTAATTCCTAATCCTCCAAATATCATACCGATCAACCGAATAACACCGGAATCAACCCAAATCGACCAATCAAGCTCACCCGCCCTAGAAATTCCACCGACAACCAATCCTTTCCCAAATTAGTTCTCCAACTCAATTTACAATGGCTCACACATTATTCACAGCCGACACATCCAACCCTAACCACACGACACCCTCCAAATCAAACCCTTACAACCTCTCTCACAGCCGTCCCCAATTCCTTCCCTACTGCCCTACTCACCGGCACCATCAACCCTCACCGATCACTGCCCAAAATCACAGATTCATTATAGCAACATACACCTGCACAGTCAGGAAACAAGATATATACCGAAATTTACACTTCACCGGCGACAATTAGGGCTTGCGGCAGCAGTCCGGTGATTGGGAAAAGAATCTCGCTATGCAGGAAGGGCGAGCGCCGGCGCTTGCGGAGGAAGAGGGGTGTCGGCGAGGTTCGAGCGCACGCGGCAGTGGACGACGAACTCGCGGCTTCGGGCAGTTCTGTGGTCGGCGAGGAAGAGAACGACGGCCTGATCGTCGGCCGCGGAGGGGAAGTAGTGGCGTCGATCGGCGCTGTCAACGGCGACGGTGCTCGAGGCGAGAAGCGGATGGCGTCGGGCAGAAGGAGGAGGGAACTGCCGAACGGGTGTCGCGGCGGGGAAAAAGAAGAAATAAAAATTAGGTTTTCCACCCTGTTCTTATCCCCTTTAAATAGACCCTCTTAAGCCCGTTTACTTTATCCCGAAAAAATCTCGTACGGAGTCCGTTTAATTCCAGAAAAATTTTGAAATTTTTTTCTAAAATTCCCTAAAAATCCCGAAAAATTTCCAGGATTATTTCCTCAATTATTTGGCCATTTAATTTATATGTTAATTTTTCCAGTATTTAACAATCCTAGAGGCGGAGACTTCCTCTCCTTCTTCCTCTTCCACCGATCCGAAAGTTGACTCCTTCTCAACTTCCAACTCCTCACTTTCTTGTGAGGATGAGCTTGTTTCTTCGGCCTCCTCCGATTGAGCCGACGAGCATTCCTCTTCTTCCTCTTCTTCTTGGACCAGTTTCAGGTTCTCATGGAATATTGCCACTTGACTCCATAGCTCCTTGGCATCCATGTAATCACCTAAACTACACAAAATATTGTTAGAAATTAAATCAACCAAGAATTGAATTACCTTCTTATTTTTCTCGAATTATTGGATTTGTTCCTCAGTTCACTTCTTCATCTTGAGAAATCCTCCCTTTGGCCCTCTTGGATAATTAAATCATTCCATCAAGATAGCCCATTCTTCAAAGTCCCTCATCATGATGAAGTCTTCAATCCTTTCCTTCCATGAATTGAAGTCTTCTCGTCCATAGAGAAAATACAGGACCGGAGTGTTGATGTCCCATCCCAAGTTCTCTTCAAACTCCATCTTCTTCTTCAGCCTCTAGCGATGCTCCCTTAGTTGTTAAACCTTGAAGAGCGGTCTCACTTTGATACCACTTATTGGGAATTGATCATCACTAGAGGGGGGGTGAATAGTGTGTCATACATCGAAGATAGAAATCGTTCGAGTTTGTCTACAATCATCGTTAGCACAACGGAATATAGAAATACAAATGTAGAAACAAATACAAACACAAAAACACAATCAAAATACATCGATATACATGGTTTGGAATCTTAGGGTTCCTACTCCACGGGGCGAGCTCAATGAGCTCTAGTGATGCACTCACCACTAATAAAACTCCTTCTCGATAACATGTCGTGTAAGACCCCCCTAGTCTTTCCACTCTCTACCAGGGGAGATGTCACTACTTTACTGTCTCTATCTTTAATTCATGCAATATACTAACGCAATATGCTAACAACTAAAATAATCATAAGGACCTTGACATCACTTAAACAATAACCATTTCAAGATCTTCACCTAACATGCAAGTATTAAGACTAACCCAATATGACTCTAGCATTCTTTGGTCTTAACCATAAGTAATCTAGTTGAACTTCAACAATATCAAAAGAAAGCAATTAGAAACTAAAAATCTAGTTTAGACATCAACACTTATGATCTTTTACTTCCACTGTTCCGTCGCCACACAAACCCAGCACTTCATCCGCCATGCCACCTTACTGAAGCTTTTCTTTACCTTTATCTGCAGTATAAGAAAATGCAAACTGTAAGCAATAACGCTTAGTAAGTACTTTCTATGCTCACAAAAATATGCAACGTATGAAATCATGCAACTAGTTCTCTTACCCTTGATACATTGATACACATGCAAGCATAACTTGAAATCATAATTCTGAATACATGTCTCTTGTATAAACCATGCTCTTAAGTATTTTAAAACTTATAAACAGTGTATCTGAATTGAAATAATTAACTTTGAAAACTTTTACTTGTACTTATACTGATACTTCAAATTAATAATCATCTTCGATATAGGCCCGACATAGTACCAATGCGTGCTTTCCTAATAGGCCGGGGTGGCCAACCACCGAACCTACTAGGGTAACTGAGACTGAGGACCTTGGCCCGTGGGCGAAACTGATGCCCGATACATGCCATTTCAAAAGTAAAATACTTCCTTTATACTTATATTCTTATACATACTGAAAAATGTTCTTAATCCCCCAAACCACGAATGGGGAACACCATAAAGATCATTATGCTCTTGACCCCCAAAACTAAAATGGGGAGCATATTGAAGATCGTTGTGCTCCTAATCCCCAATTCAAATAGGGAGCATCTTTAAATTTTCTTTATAAAGAAAATATTTTTACATCTTACTCTAGATCATGCATATAATTGCAAGCTACAACTCATCTACAATATGTATGATCATAAATCACATTCTTATCATGGATCTAAACATGATACTGAATCAAACATGACATAACTGGTAAAATCATGTAACTAAAAATACCATGTAACTTGAAATAACATGCGTATAAAAATATATCAATGACATACAATAACTACTTATACTGCAGGTGAGCAATACTTACTTCCTACACTTTTCACCAATTTATACTGCTAGATTTCGTAAAGAGAAAATCTCCTACGTGTTCCTTGGCTTTAGCGTGATCCTCTACCAAGTCCTTGAGGAGATCCCTATTGAAAAATCCTCTTTTGAATTATCCAAAGAGAATACAAGCTTCTTCCTCGCTTCGATGGCTGGAAAAACAAGAGGGAGAGAGAGAGAGACAACTAGAAAAAAAAATGAGAGGGAGAGAGAGAGGCGGCTGGAAAAAAGAGAGGGAGAGAGAGAGAGGCGGCTGGAAAAAAAACGAGAGGGAGAGAGAGAAAAACAAAAACTATATATAAATTAGGGTTTCTCTAATTTAATTACCCCTTTAAATGCTTAGCTAAATTAACCAACTTCTCCCTTTTTTTCGCCTATAGATATATTCTGTTGTACCCTACTCATTGGTAATCTTATGACTTAGTGGTAGGAAGCCTATTCCCCCAAACTAACGGTTCATGGTTTGAGCCTCGGCAAACGAACCATTTATTTGAATTTTTTTTCCCTTTTTTTTTTCCTATTCTTATTTCTATATTTTTTTCTAAATAAATAAATAAAAGTATAGGAACTAAAATTTGAGCTGTTACAATCCCTTATACCTTATAAAAGTTTCGTCCTCGAAACTTAGAACAACTCGGGGGTACTTTTGCTTCATGTCATCCTCATGTTCCCAGGTTGCTTCTTCAAACCTTTGACTTTGCCATAAGACTTTTACTAATAGTATTTCTTTATTTCTTAGTTTCCTGACTGCTCGATCTATTATCTGAATAGGTCGACTTTCATAACTTAGATTTGTCTGAATCTATACCGTCTATGGCTCAATCACTTGGTTGGTGTCTGGGACGTGCTTCTTAAGCATTGAAACATGAAATACATTGTGGATAGCTGACATTTCCTGTGGTAGCTCTAGCTCATAAGCTACCTTCCCAACTCTCTTAGTGATCAGATAGGGGCCTACATATCTGGGACTTAACTTGCCTTTCTTCCCAAACCTCATTACCCCTTTCATAGGAGCTACCTTAAAGAACACTGAATCTTCGACTTGGAACTCTAGGGGCCTGCGTCGGACATCGGCGTAACTCTTCCGCCAACTATGGGCAGTCTCTATCCTTTGGCGTATGTTCTTTATAGCTTTGGTGGCATCATCTATAAAATCAATCTTGAGTCCCATTTCTTTCTTCTCGCCACCCTCATACCAATAGATAGGTGATCTGCATCTCCTTCCATACAAGGCTTCATAAGGTGTCATTCCAATTGTGGTTTGATAACTATTATTATAGGCAAACTCTGCCAAACACAAATATTTGCACCAGCTTCCTTTAAAATCTAAGGCACAAGCTCTAAGCATGTCTTCCAAAATCTGATTCACTGTTTCTGTTTGCCCATCTGTCTGAGGATGAAATGCAATGCTGAATCGTAGCTTAGTGCCGAGGGCTGTCTGAACACACTCCCAGAAGTGTGAAGTGAAGCGACTGTCTCTATCAAAGATAATGGTCTTAGATACTCCATGCAGTCTAATCACTTCCTTGACATATAATTGGGCTAACTGCTCCATGGAGTATGATATTCTAATAGGCATGAAGTGAGCAGACTTTGTTAATCTATCGACAACTACCCAAATAGAATCATAGCCATTGGTTGTTTTGGGCAGTCCTACTATGAAATCCATGGCTATTTTCTCCCACTTCCATTCTAGAATCTAGATAGGCTGTAGAACTCCTCCTGGTCTCTGGTGTTCGGCTTTCACTCTCTGACATGTCAGACAAGTGCTAACATACTTAGCCACGTCCTTCTTTATACCAAGCCACCAGAATTTCCCTTTCATATCTTGATACATCTTGGTGGATCCAAGATGCATCGAATATGGGGTCCCATGAGCTTCTTCTAGGATCTTCTTTCTTAAGTCTGGGTCCTTGGGGACACATAAGCATTCACCCAGATATAATACCCCACTGTCAGAGACATGAAATCCTTCATCCTTTCCTTCTTGGATCTCTTGCTTGATCCTTTAGATGCTAGGATCTTTGTCCTGTCTCGTTAATATATCCTCGAACAGTGTAGGTACTATGGTCAAGGCGGAGAGCTATCCAGAAATGATCTCAATCCCAAAATTCATTATCTCTTTCTCCAGTGGTTGGGATAGTGTTGCTAGGGACATCAAAGTGGCGCATGATTTTCTACTCAGCGCGTCTGCTACTTTGTTTTCCTTTCCAGGATGGTAGTGGATTTCACAGTCATAGTCCTTTACTAGCTCAAGCCATCTGCGCTGTCGCATATTCAGATCCTTCAGAGTGAAGAAATACTTCAGACTCTGGTAGTCTGTGTAAATCTTGCATTGGACTCCATATAAGTAATGTCTCCAAACTTTCAGATCAAATACCACTGCTGCTAACTCAAGGTCATGAGTGGGGTAATTCTTTTCATAGTTCTTAAGTTGTTTAGATGCATAAGCAATGACTTTACCCTTCTGCATAAGTACTGCTCCGAGTCCCATCTTGGATGCATCACTATACAGGTCAAATCCCTCATTACTTTCTGGAAGGGTAAGCACTGGAGCACTTGTGAGTCTCCTCTTTAATTCAAGGAAGATATTTTCACAATCTTCAGTTCATTCGAACTTCTTGTTCTTTCTGGTAAGAACCATCAACGGTGAAGCTATCCTTGAGAAGTTTTCCACAAACTTTCGGTAGTACCCTGCTAATCCGAGGAAACTTCTGACTTCACTTACATTCTTTGGTTGACCCTAATTACTGACCGCTTCTATCTTTGTCGGGTCTACCATAACTCCATCATTTGAAATAACATGTCCTAGAAATGACATTTGATCAAGCCAAAACTCACACTTGGAGAACTTTGCATATAACTGTCTTTGCTGAAGGGTCTGTAAGACTGTCTTCAAGTGTTCAACATGTTCCTCCTGGGTTCTCGAGAAGATAAGGATGTCATCAATGAAGACGACCACAAACTTGTCAAGGAACTCCTTAAATACCCGATTCATCAAGTCCATAAACATAGTGGGTGCATTTGTCACTCCGAAGAGCATGGCCACGAACTCATAGTGTCCATACCTCATTCGGAAGGCTGTTTTCGGTATATCATTCTCTTTAACTCTTACCTAATGATAATCGGATTGCAAGTCAATCTTGGAGAAGACTGTAGCTCCCCTCAATTGATCAAATAAATCCTCTATCCTTGGGAGAGGATATCTGTTCTTGATTGTCACTTGATTCAAGGCTCGGTAGTCTATGCACATCCTCATAGACCCATCTTTCTTTTTCACGAACAACACTGGAGCTCCCCACGGGGAATGACTAGGGCGGATGAATCCCTTGTCTAATAACTCCTGTAATTGTTCCTGAAGCTCTTTCAATTCAGCTGGAGTTATACGATAGGGTGCTTTTGAGATTGGGTTGGTACCAAGAATAAGCTCAATCTCAAACTCAACTTTCCTTCTAGGTGCTAGTCCTGGTAGCTCGTCAGGAAATACTTCCGGATAGTCACATACAATTGGGACTTCTTCCAGCTTTTGGCTTCTTTCTTGCTCAGTATCAACTATATGTACTAAATACCCAGTGCATCCACTAGCTAGCATCTTCTGAGCTTCCATGGCAGACAAGAACTTCTTAGTCTTCTTCCTTGGTTTTCCAATAAACTCAAATTTGGCCTCGGTCTCGGGTTGGAATACTACTCTTCGCTTACGACACTCAATGGAAGCACCGTACTTGCTAAGAAAGTTCATTCCAAAGATGACATCATAGTCATGCATGTCCAGCAAGATCAGATCACTATAAAGCTCTCTGTCTAAAATTCTGACCGGCACGACATGCAACCAGTGTGTAGATGTCATTATTTCACTTGAAGGTAGGGTCGTTAAAAATTGAATATCTAAGATATCCAGAGTTATATCTATCTTCTTAGCAAATGCCATAGACATGAAAGAATGGGTTGCCCCAGTATCAAACAGTACGGTAGCATGCTGACTAAGGATAGGTATCTGACCTGTGACCACCGTAGAAGTATTTACTACCTCTTCCTTGGTGAGGGAGAAGATCCGGGCATTAGGTGTAACTGATGGGGCCTCCAATTTTCCTTGGTTGATGTAAGGATCCTCCAGTGCTTCCTGCATCTGATGTAGCTGGGCTGGTCTACCTCCATACTGAATAGACTATGGCGGAGGCAGATTGGTCTTGGTGGGGCACTGTTTGGCGAAGTATCCCTCGACACCACATATATAACACCCGCTCACGCCCTGGCGAAAAACTCCTGGATGCTTCCTCCCACACTTAGAACATGTAGGATACATAGGCTGCTTACTGGCTGAACCTCCCTTTGCATTATTCCATTGTTTCCTCTTGCCATTGTTGTTTCGCTTTCAGTTTGAATTACCGCTCTGAGGTTTCTGATCTCCTGAACTTCCCTGGCTTTTGCTTTCTATCGAGGCTAGCTTCTGGTGCTTGATACTATTCATGTAATGCTCCGTGATTAGCGCACTGCTGATTAGCTCTTCAGTAGTCTGTGGTCTATTAATTCCACCAGCCACATTCAGAGTTATCTCTGATCTCAACATCTTTAGTATCAACCTAACTCTTTCCTTCTTAGTACTGACCAGTTCCGGGCATATACGAGGCAACCTATTGAACTTCTTCACCGCTTCATCTACTGATAAATCCCCTTGTCGGAACTCTGTGAACTCATCATAATGCTTATTGGTGACTCTCATATGGAAGAACTCCGTCTCAAAGTCCGTCCATGACATTTGGTTCACCACCCTCTTGGCCTTTACTCGGTCCCACCACATTCTGGAATCTCCGGTCAGATAGAATGAGGCACACTTGACTTTCTCATTCTCAGGCCAGTCTAGCAGTTCTACTATGCTCTCTACTATCTTGAACCATGCTTGAGCATCCCATGGTTCACTGGCACCGGTAAAACTCTTTGGCTTTAGCTTTTGCCATTGAATCAGATAGGCCTCTTGCCTCACCCCTTCGACTGGAGCTGTTGGTGGGACTGGTAGGGCGGAAGATGTAGTTGGAATGACATTCTGAATCCCTGGCTGAGTAACAGGATTTTCTCGCTGATTCGTCATCAAGGTATTGATGACCTGCTGCTGCTCTGCCACTTGCTGTTGGAGCTGAGTGACTATCTGCATCCAGGCAAGTGGTGGTACTTCTTCATTCATTCCTTGTCCTCTACGGGGTCTTCCTTGAGGCATTTCTTTCTCTTCATAAGATGATAAAGCGAAAGCACTATAAGGCTATTATCACTACTTTTTATCATCTTCACATATATATCTAAATATGCTCTATTACTTACTGTCTATCATCTTCATATATATATATGCAAGCATGTTTAACTCAAAGAGAACATTCTAGGTGAGCATGTTTAACTTAAAAGAAGCATTCTTTACTACTCATAAAGTAAATAAAGCAGATAAATACTTGCTTACTTTGAGGTGGCAGGACTGATGCTCGATGTGTGTGTGACGGAAGGGCGAAACCCGCTCTGATACCATCTTATAAGACCCCCCTAGTTTTTCCACTATCTACCAGGAGAGATGTCACTACTTTACTGTCTCTATCTTTAATTCATGCAATATACTAACGCAATATGCTAACAACTAAAATAATCATAAGGACCTTGACATCACTTAAACAATAACCATTTCAAGATCTTCACCTAACATGCAAGTATTAAGACTAACCCAATATGACTCTAGCATTCTTTGGTCTCAACCATAAGTAATCAGTTGAACTTCAACAATATCAAAAGAAAGCAATTAGAAACTAAAAATCTGATTTAGACATCTGCACTTAGGATCTTTTACTTCCATTGTTCTGTTGCCACACACACCCAGCACTTCATCCGCCATGCCACCTTACTGAAGCTTTTCTTTATCTTTATCTACAGTATAAGGAAATACAAACTGTAAGCAATAATGCTTAGTAAGTACTTTCTATGCTCACAAAAATATGCAACGTATGAAATCATGCAACTAGTTCTTTTACCCTTGATACATTGATACACATGCAAGTATAACTGGAAATCATAATTCTGAATACATGTCTCTTGTATAAACCATGCTCTTAAGTATTTTAAAACTTGTAAACAGTGTATCTGAACTAGAATAATTAACTTTGAAAACTTTTACTTGTACTTATACTGATACTTCAAATTAATAATCATCCTGGATATGAGCCCGATATAGTACCAATACGCGCTTTCCTAATAGGCCGGGGTGGCCAACCACCGAACCTACTAGGGTAACTGAGACTGAAGGCCTTGGCCCGTGGGCAAAATTGATGCCCGGTACATGTCATTTCAAAAGTAAAATACTTCCTTTATACTTATATTCTTATACATACTGAAAAATGCTCTTAATCCCCTAAACCATGAATGGGGGAACACCATAAAGATCATTATGCTTTTGACCCCCAAAATTGAAATGGGGAGCATACTGAAGATCGTTGTGCTCCTAATCCCCAATTCGAATAGGGAGTATCTTTAAATTTTCTTTATAAAGGAAATATTTTTACATCTTACTCTACATCATGCATATAATTGCAAGCTACAACTCATCTACAATATGTATGATCATAAATCACATTCTTATCATGGATCTAAATATGATATTGAATCAAACGTGACATAACGGGTAAAATCATGTAACTAAAAATACCATGTAACTGAAAATAACATGCGCATAAAAATATATCAATGACATACGATAACTACTTATACTGCAGGTGAGCAATACTTACTTCCTGTGCTTTTCACCAATTTATACCGCTAGATTTCGTAAAGAGAAAATCTCCTACGTGTTCCTTGGCTTTAGCGTGATCCTCTACCAAGTCCTTAAAAAGATTCCTTTTGAAAAATTCCCTTTTGAATTATCCAAAGAGAAGACAAGATTCTTCCTCGCTTCAGCGGCTGGAAAAATGAGAGGGAGAGAGAGAGAGGTAGCCGAAAAAAAACGAGAGGGAGAGAGAGAGGTGACTGGAAAAACGAGAGGAAGAGAGAGAGGCGGCTGGAAAAAAAATGAGAGGGAGAGAGAAAAACAAAAACTATATATAAATTAGGGTTTCTCTAATTTAATTATCCCTTTAAATGCTTAGCTAAATTAACCAACTTCTCCCTTTTTTTTCACCTATAGATATATTCTGTTAGACCCTACTCATTGGTAATCTTATGACTTATGGTAGGAAGACTATTCCCCCAAACCAATGGTTCATGATTCGAGCCTCGACTAACGAACCATTTATTTGAATTTTTTTTCCTTTTTTTTTCTTCCTATTCTTATTTCTATATATATTTTTTAAAATAAATAAATAAAAGTATAGGAACTAAAATTTGGGTTGTTACACGTCGGAGGCGGAGAAAACTCATATAAGTGTTTACAACAATAAACGAAATACAACAAGAAAATACAAATACAATACAACAAAAACACATAAAGAAAACTTTACAAATGCGCTTTTGGATGTTTGTTTGTTGATTTCTTGAACCGAGCTTAAAGACCCTGATTTGCACCAGCAAATCATCTCAAAATCGCCCAAGAAATCGCTATCGAAATCCCTCCCGTCAAGCTCCTTTTAAGCCTCCTTGCGACCTAGATTTCTGCCTGGCAGTTGACTACCATAAGACCCCAATTGACTTCCAACAATGTCGTTGTCTCACAATGGACTTAATCCACGTCAGCATTTAAGCCAATGGATACACTGGCAGTTAACTGTCATAAACCATCAGTCGACTGCCAAGGTCGTAGCCGACTGATAAGTTGGCTATCGAGCATTCTGCTCCTTTTCCTCAACATCAGTCGACTGCCCCTAATTGGCAATCGACTGATGGGCTAGTCGAGGCGCCAGTCAAGGCGCCTTGCGTCTGTGGCTGCCACAGCCGAGGCCAATCGAGGCGCCTCCTTGACTGGGACCCCAATCGAGGTGCCAGTCGAGGTGCCTTACTTCTGTGGCCGCAGCTCGACTGCAGTTGATCGCCAATCGACTCACGACAGTCGACTGATCATAATCCCAATCGACTACTACAAGTCGACTCGACTGTCAAGTGTTAAAATACTTGACAAGTCAACTGGTCCAAAGCCCCAGCCAACTGATAACCTCAACCATGAGGTTTAACACCAACTATGATGCCCTCATACTTGCTAGACCACCCTTAGTCTAGACCTAAGTCTTCTAGCCACCTCCATCAGTCTCACGCCTATCGAATCCCTCCAAGTCATCCATGACTTGTTTATCCATATACTAGCCTTCAGGTGCTTCCATCGGCTATTGTCATGCTAAGCTGATCTATACCGCTAACACACATTTGAGCTTACGCTGCCAAGACTACCGTTTGGACTTTACGCCGCCAAACCATTGGACTTATGCTGCCAAGACTCCCTCTTGGACTTTACGTTGCCAATATCAACTCTTGGACTTCCCTTGCCAACCCATGTTGGACTTTCCAATTGCCAAGACTTAAGCTTGGACTTTCCCTTGCCAAGACCCATGCTTGGACTTTCCAAATGCCAAGACCAATGCTTGGACTTTCCATGCCAAGACCCATGCTTGGACTTTCCATTGTCAAGTACCCAAGACTTGGACTTTCCCAAGCCAAGTACCATGACTTGGACTTTCCATTGTCAAGTGTCCCACTTGGACTTCTCCATCATATGATCAACCCCATGCCAACCACATAGTCAACCCAGTGTCAAACAATGGCCAACTCCTTTATCAAACATCAATGTCAAGCATCAAAATACTACTCGAGTCAAGCTCGAGTCCGGTCAATCGTGACCTGGGCCGATTGTACCCACACTAACAACCTCTTCTAATGATGACTCTGGTACATATGGTATGCCACAAGAGGATTCCTATCAGGGATTGTCCCCTAATCGCCTAGCAAATGATGTTATTAGCGGATCACCTAAGTGTTCGAAGAACCATAAATGATGTTATATAAAGACAGGTTAAGATTAAAAAAAAAAAAAGTTCTCTCTCGCACTTTGCTTCACTCTCTCTCTCTCTCAACTTATGCTACTTTCCATTGCTTATTGTTACTTCACCTTTGACCTGTCTGATTTAAGCATCGGAGGATCTTTGTTGAGAAATATCGACAACCATTTGACGTGTGTTAACCTTGGCAAGTTGAGATTTACTACTGTGGTCATAAGGACCCTATCTTTTCCGAAGACTCGATGAGAGGTACCCAGAAAAGCGACCACATCAATCCTATAGGTAAAATTATAAAAAGATTTAATGGAGTCACCAACCGACCCAATTCTTCAATCCTCACTGTAATTGTCCAGATCCCCAAGTTTTTGTTTGTTCAATGCGAGCATCATCATCCGCTTTCCTCCAAGTCATCGTCGATCAAATGTGTAGGAGAGACATCCCCAGGGGTATGGTGCAGCTGCAAAAATGAAAAGGTATTCCATAGGAGAACATAGTTCGATCCTCTGTTGTGATATCATTCAGCGACAAATTTAATAAAAATTCATTCGGACGGTCCTGTGGCCCAGGAGTTTACCCGGTGGATGGAGTATGACTTCAGCGTTGGACCGTCGTTTAGAGATGGTGCGATTGCGGAGTCCGAGTTGAACCGTAAAAGAGCTGCGAGCGCTTCTCTGATTTACCCTTAGTGGTCAGTGAAGGTCCGTGGGGCAAGACTGGTCATTCCTAGAGATTAGTCGGACTGAAGATTCGGATACCCTGGTGCCGATCAAAAAAATGTGTAGGAGAGACTCTCACCAATGGCTCATGGCTGAAGTTAAAGCTATCAAACGGGTCGATCCATGGCGGGGCGGGTTAACCCGCCATAAATCCAACATTTAGCGGGAAGGGACGAGCTGACACACCATCCTAGCGGGTTGAGAAATCTCTAATTCAACCCAATCCAAGGCAGATTGTGGATTAGGCGAGCCAATCCACGGGTCAGAAAAATAAAAAAAATCAAAATTATTGAGACGTTGAGGGTTTGAGGTGATAACCGACAAGGAGGATATAATACCATAATAAGAAAAATATACATTTGAAGCAATTAAAATCTTGTAATTGAGATCCAATTATCAATCGACAATGTTAGGTACCGATATTTTTTATTTTTCCAACACTCCAAAATATCTAAATCTTGATAATATACAAATTCAAAATTTGGCTCATTCAAATAGAGATCTAATTGAGATTTTTCAGTATTTGTAATTCATTGACTTTGATATGTTATCATTTCCTATATTAATTAAAATAGTAGTGACAAAATAATTATAAACTAATTAGAGTATACTAATAAAATTTATTAGAGTATTAAAATCAAATAGTTTTTTTTATTATTTTCTTTAACTTTTCCTACACTTTGTACCGAGTTGAATGTGTGATAGAAAAAGATTGTGATTATTAGCTTGTTAATATTAGAATATTAGTAAAAAAAACTTAAACAATTTTTCTTTCACAAGTTTTATCTTCTTTTGATATTTTTCAATTCACGGGCCAACCCAAGCCTACCGCGGGTCAATCCGTCTAGTCCCGAAATCCGCACGGATTGATTCGTTTAGGCCGTCAAAATGACGGGTTGATAAAATTTTAATCTAATCCGTTTAAATTACTTGGCGAGATAGATCAATTTAGTGGACCTAACCCAACTTGACGACTCAAGCTGAGGTAGTGATTGGTAATCCATAATGTTGATCTATTTTTGGAAGATGTCCATTGGTTCTATGATTTCATTTACATACAATATATATATATATATATATATATATATATATATATATATATATATATATATATATATATATATATATATATTTTCTCTTCTTGGTCAGCTCCAATTGCCGTCCGCTCAATGTCGTTCGGTCACCGCCAGGCGTCGGACTGGGCACGATCGACGCGCGACTTGCTAGCGGTCCGGTGGGGATTGGATTTCGGCCGGTTAGCCATCGGAATCCGGTACAAAATCACCAGAAAATACCACATCACGGACCCGTGTTGGCTGCCGGTCCTTCCGCCGCCGGATTCCGACTGCAATTCGGCCGGAATCCGGCCCGATCGCGGTCGAAATCGGCCGCCTGATTCTGGCGGCCGATTTTGGCCACGATTCGGCCGCCCGGCGGTCGAATGGCCGCTAGCCGATTATACCAGATGGACCGGCGTCGACTGTCGGTCCGTCCGGTGTCGGATTTCGACCGAAATTCAGTCGGAATCCAGCCCGATCGCGGTCGGCAATGGAGCTCCCACTGTCAGCCGCATGATGTGGTATTTTCCGATCAGTTAGCGCCGGATTCCACGCGATAACCGGCTGGTAAACTCCCCCCGTCGGACCGCCGGCAAGTGGCGCATCGATCACACCCGGTCCGGTGGCCGTGATGGCGACGGTCGGCGGCAACGATGGCAATGCGTGTAGCTCTGCGTGCTCGCGGTTGATCGGACGGTGAAGCAGCGTCGCGAACGTCTGCGAGGATCGATCGCGCATGCGATCAAAACTCTCTCTCTCTCTCTCTCTCTCTCTCTATATATATATATATATATATATATATGAAAATGATCCTCTGTGCGCCCGAACCGTCCGCGCCCGTCCGTGACACGCCGAGCAACCGTCACTGCTCATTTGGTCTTTGCCGCGTCGCCACCTCTCGGCGTAACACGGTGTGATCAGCGTCGTGTCGCCGGTGAGGCTCGCGCCGGATTCACCGAAATCGACGAATTCACGGCCAACAATCGGCGTGATTTGGCGGCCAGCCCACGATCGGGGAGAATCTGGCGGGGAAGGACCGCCAGCGCTAGCGGTCCTTCCCGCCAGATTCGACCGCGATTCGGGAAATCCGGCCCGATCGCGGAGCGATGGCGCATGGCTAGCCGGCTGCGAGTCGCGGATTCCGACCGAATTGCGGCCGGAATCCGACGCCTCACGAGCCCCGCCGGACCGTCGGCAACTTGGGCATCGATCGCGCCTGGTCCGGTTGCTGGACGACACGCCGACGATGCCGACAGTGAAGGTGGGTCGGCGTGTCGTGTTTGATCGCGGACGATTCAATCGTGCGGCAGAACAAAACTTTATATATATATATATATATATATATACACAAGTACTTCTAAAAAAAATCTTAAAATTAATAAGGAGAAATTATAAAGTCATAATCCACCCTTTGGTCACAAGTTTGAAGAATGAAAAAATAATCACACCACAAAAATTCTAAGGTCACAAATTGTTTATTAAATCAAATTATATATCCAGACAATCACACAGTCCTAGCACCATTATTAACTAACACCTGAACAATCAATTTATGTGCTTACCATTGAATCATGGATCAAAGATTGTTCGTGAATTATCTTCGAGAGATCGATCGATGAAAGTCATTAGATTAACAATTCTAATTTTTTTTTTATTTACCATGAACAGATCAATTCAAAAAACCTAATAATATCAAAACTCGTGCTTTAGGCTCAGATGAAAAAGTTAGAATTACAAAATTTATTTATTTATTTAAATTCGAATGTCTTGATTATATACGAATTGAATAATGAATGTATAAAGAAATTAAGGTTATCCTTGAATCGTGCTTTCAACATTGAATTTACAGTCCAAACCTTCGAACCTTTTTTTGGTGTTCTCTGACTCAAGTCCATAGTATTTTCTGAGTGGGTACACAAATCAAATGTCTTGCCATATGTACGGTACACATACAAATATTAATCCAATATATTTTATTTTCCACTACAATTTCGATAAATTATAACTCCTATAATTTATCTGAATCCTTACTCAAGCCATCTTAATCAGACTCAACTAGATTAAATTTTAATAAATTAATTTTGACTTAATCAACTCTTAACTAGTCAAAATAATTTATTAATATTATTATATTCCATTAAAATCTAGAAAAGAAATATATTAATATAGCGTGTATATATATATATATATATATATATATTAAATTTAATAAAGCAAAGACAGAATATATAAAACTTAAATTTAATAATATTAAATATAATGAAATAATTTTTAAATTAAGATATAATAATTTATCTATAATTTAAAATTTATAATATATAAGATCATTTTTGTAAAAGATGAAGAAATTAGAAAAGTTATTTTATATAAAATATAAATAAGATGATTGAAATAAAGGAGAATATCAAATATTCTTTATAATCATAAAATATTTTAAAACTTAAAAAAAATTACAAAATAAAAATTAAATCCGCTATATTATATGAAACTGAACATTGAGATATAACTCGAACACATAAGAAAAAAATAAAAGTTGCAAAGATAATAATGTTAAAGTTAATATATGAACCTACAAGACGATATAAAATAAAATTTGAAAATTGAAATTGCACTTATTAAGAGAATTTCAAAAGACATATAGACATGTACATAAATTATCAATAAATATTTTAGTTAAACGATATAAAACTATTACAAATATTCAAATTAAACGAGAAATAAAGTCTAATTAAGACGACTTAATTAGCAACAATATAACAAAATAAAATTTATTTAAATATAGATGATGATACAATAAAAGATAAAGTTCAATGACATAAAATGATTCATATAGTCAACTCCATCTAATGAAATAAAATTTTATTTTTGTTATATTCTATTTCACTAAAAGAACGAGATTGCACTCTCAATCTAATTGAAATTTTGAGTCTCCTAATAAATAAAAATTTCTTTGATTGACCGATCGATCTAACAGCCTCTACCATCAATTGGATGCCAACGTAACTATGGAAACATATCAAACTATTACAATCTGTTCGAACTTTTTGAGCTCTTCAATTTTTCACCCGTTGGCTTAACTTGATATATACAGAAACTCAAGCATATGTCATGCAAGCAGATGTAACCCTTACCATCCATCCAAGTGGATTAGTCGGGCGAAACTTGGATACCACTTGCAAATAAAAAAAAAAAGTGTTGGCCATGATCCAAACATATGATAAATCACCATCATGAGCATTGCTATAACGGCGTGAAACCAAATTACAAAAGATGTTAAATAGAAGTGATCGAATGATCGTCATTGTAACAGAGTGTTCAAGTTCACCAAAACATTCATTCATCCAACAGAGCAAAGAATGAACAAGAGGTTTAGACTTGGTATAACCATGAGAAACCAATTGCAAAAGAGATTAAATATAGGTGATACATTGGTTGTAATCCTAGCAGTGTTCAAGTACACCCAAAACATGCATTTATCCTAATAAAGCAACGAATGAAGAAGAAAAAAAAACAATGCGAGGACTGCATTGCAATGTGAAAGGCTTTTAGTTACCACAGGTTCACATTTTATACAAGTTACAACAATTGCTTAACCTTATAATAGTGTGGATGCGCTGATGATTGGTCACATGCAGTGAACTACCAAGGAATCTACTTTCAATAGCGTGGATTGCATGTCGCAAGACCTTCGAATTGAAAAAGCTTTTCAAACTCTCTAGAATGTAAGTATACAATACAATGCTTGTTTGTTATTGAATTGGAATGAATTGGATGAAACAAATGAAATGAGAGATCTTATTTATATTTATAAAGGGATAGAGGAACCTCTTGGTTCAATCAAATCTCATCCATTCAATTTAAATAGATGATCTAGATTGCATCCATTCCCAAGAGACATAATGTCTCTTCATTTGGATGCATCTAAATCTTTTATTTTGAATTTAATAACCAAGATTAAGTCATCCAAAAAGGTACTTATGCCCCTTCATTTGAATGATCCGGATTTATCCATCTTAATCCGACGATCTGGATTAAGCCATATTAATTTCTCATTCTTCTAATCAAGAAAATTATTTATTTGATCAATCAATTTTCTAACAATCCCCCACATGAATAAAAATTTAATGCATGCATATATGTTGACACCAAAGGAGAGTTCAATCGAAAGATTATTGTATCAGGAGAGGTAGCTTGTGGCTTTGAACCTTCCGTAGTAAAATAACATCGGATTTTACTAAGTTGCTTAGTGAAGTCTTGAACTATTCAGCTGTTAATGGTACATACACAATAATATTTCTCACATCTTTTATGGTTCTCAAGGTTATGTCCATTTTGGCCATAGACAACATCTTTGATTCATAAGTGTTTCATTGAAGCGGCTCATCTTTACACTTATATAGGTGACCTCCTATCAAGAGTATCTTACCATACTCTACTTTTACAAGTATAGGAGTCATTAAAAATTTATAACTTAATCTCACTACATGTGATAGGAAGCACTTTTTCATCCTAGGAATGAGAGGGAAACTAGTTCAAGTGCTTATACGAACTTTCATAATTTTGTTGTCCCATTGAACCAAGACCTTGGGATCTCTAATCAACAAGGTTGGGTTACCACTATAAATGTTCTTATTTGTAGATTTTTAATCCCATTCCTCTTGATGTGCAGTATTTGATCTCTGCTTAAATCTTTTGTTAATGGATCCGCCAAGTTATCTTTTGATTTGACATAATCAACATAGATAACTCCAATTGAGATCAACTACCTAATGGTGTTATTGTTAGTAATATATGAGAGATGTCCTAAGACAATCGCCTTATGTATGAACCATTTATATGATAAATGAAGATTCACTATTTGAGTATACATGTTTTATGTATTTGATTAGATCTTAAACTCATTTACTGAATGTCCACGATGCGATTCACAGCATGAGAGAATTTGTGATTGGATCACAACTAGTGAGTATCTCTACATGTGTAATTGTGATGTATCGGAATTATCCCTAGTCGATGAATTGATGGATTTGGACACTATCAATTCTGTCGAGAGTAGCACGAGGTATACTCCTTGTTGTATCCAAGCAGCTGATTCTCACTAGCTGGAGACATTGTGATGTCCGGAGTTGATCGTGGATGCTAGTTATGGTAACTAGTTCATTGGAGTGACCAGCCGTAAGACTTCATATGGTTCCCTGCATATATAGATATGTCAATGAAGTTCTTATTGTAGCTTAAGTGAGATGTTCCTTTGACTTGCGGTATTCAAGTCATCTTGATCATGGAGACTTATGCTTTGACATCTTAAGCAAGCATCTCTAAGGAGATGTGGACCCGGGATGATTGGGTATAAGTCGAAGTGATTGAAGGTGTTTGAATAGCCTAAAAAGGATTCACCACTCCTTGCGAGGAGATGTATACCCATGGCCTCTCGTCAGATTGTTACTAAAGTCTTTGGCCAAAGCATTACATGTTTAGAGTAAGGTACTCTTCGATACATGTGCAGTAACTAGAATCCGTAGGACGAGGAAATGATACTTGGGCTAGGTGTGACGTAGTCAGCCTAGTGAGGGGTGACACTATAGACCATGTCTGAACCAAGTGGGTATAAGATGAGTGAAGGAATGGGGCACGATTCATTTATTCTTTGAAGGGTTTCAAAATAGTTCTGGATCAACCGTTGATCTTTTCGGTTAATTGGGGATCATGATGTACTACTAGGTGCCACTCATGATCGTTCTATAATTAATGGTTAATTATAGACGGCCAACATAAACCGAGAACCTATTTGGTCACACACACAACGAGCGTAATCCGAAGGATTTAAAACGAGCTTGAGAATGAGATTCTCAGACCGAGAGAAACTAGGTTTGGTTGGACCAAACAAGAACCGAGCATGAAATCGTTTCAGTCGCAATGGAAGCGTGGATGGGCCGTGTCTTATGAAGACATAATGGATGAACCAAAATGGTTTGGTTCTAATCCAATGGAGGAGAATAAACCAAAGGGTTTGGTTTATTTTAAACGAATGAACCAAAAGTTGGTTCGGTTCGTTTTAACTTAAAATAAACCATCATGGTTTGGTTTATTTTAACTTATCTTAATGGAGCGGGTTAACGGGCCTAATGGTTATGATCCAATAACCATTAAAAGAATTAGTTCTCTATAAAAGAGGGCTTAAGGGATAATTAAGCCCTAATCCAAAACCCTAGCAATAGTTCTCCTTGTCGGCGTCCAAGCTTCAGCCGGTGATCCTCCGGCGACCCTCCGGTGATCTTCCTAGGCTTCGGTGATAAGGTGAGCACTTGGCTTCCCTTGTTTGGCTGGCGCCTACTCCTCCACCAAAGCTGTCCAGTTTTCTGGACAGCTTGTTCTCTTCTCGTCGAAGCGTCGTTTGGACGACGGTTAGAGCTCCGACAGTGCCTAACTTACCAGGGATTCGATCTCCGGTAATCCTCTGAGGTGGAGGACGAAGGATTCGTCAATCGGTTGACGAATACCTCTCCGGAGAAGCGAGTTTTGAGGACTCGTTTTGGATCCGAATTTGGATTCGGATCGTGATCATCTCTCGATCACGTCGTCTTCAACACGAGGCTAGTAACCTATACGAAGACGAAGCTCGTGGCTTAGCGAAGTCATCCTAAGGATACTCGGCGTGGATACGGATATAGACGATTCTAGCGAGGATCGTTCCGGTTGATGCCGTTCCCGCTACACGTAATACGAAAGGTATAACGTAGTTAAATTTCCTTTTATTGTAAATTTAAATTTACGGTTATGTCTACACTTGTTGTACTATGCATGCGTGTGTTGTAATAAATGTAGATTTATTAATTTTATTGCTTCCGCTGTGCTCATGTTTACGAAACATGATCGAACACACACACGCCGCGGTGCCGGAAACCCAACAGTGGTATCAGAGCCCAGGTTGTGTTTCGACATAATCGTAAAATGGTTTTGCGATAGTCATAATGTTATTTCTGGAAATTTTCTAATTTTGGAAATTTATAAGTATTTATGGAAATTTTTCAATTTTGGAAAGTCTAGAAGTATTTATGGAAATCTTCCACTTTTGGAAAGTTGGAAGTATTTATGGAAATTGATATGTTTCATAAATAAAATATTTGATTAGATTTTGGAAATTTGTTTCCTAATTTAATCTGTATTTGATTTGGGAAATCAAATCTTAAAATATTTTATTTCCATAAGTAGTTTTGATGATTTAGGAAATTGGTTTCCTAAATTGACTTTTCTTAATCAACTATTTCCATAAGTAAAATATGTGATTAGATTTGGAAATTTGTTTCCTAATTTAATCATGATTTGATTTGGAGAATCAAATCTTAAACATATTTTATTTCCATAAATAGTTATGACATATAAGGAAATTATTTACATGACATAATTGTATGTCATGTAATTGCATTAGATGCATATCATTATGCCATGCGTGTAGTGACATGTAGATGTATGCCATGTATGCCATGCCATGTAGATAATAGTTATTTGCATGCAAAGAGGATGAGACATAAAAACCTTTAAACAATATTAAAGCCTACACCTTCCATTAATATGGTTAGAACCAGAGTTCCGTTTCTTGTTTGGGTTGTTGGACTCTCTCCAAGCCCAGCTCGAACCCGAACATGTTCAAACCATGGAATAGTTTAATACTAATATGGTAAGAGTCAGAGGTCAATCGTTAGCTTTGGTTGTTGGACTCTCTCCAAGCTGGGCTAATTGGTTGAATGCGCTCTAACCATATTAAAACTATTTCTCGATTAATGGGTTGACTTTAACCTAGAGCATTGGCTTGTTGGACTCTCTCCAAGGTCGATGTAAAGGGAGGTGAAGTTGGGTGCTATGCATATGATGCATACTTGTTAATGTGTTAACAACCCAATGTATGTGTGAACATTCAATTAGTTGATAACACATTGTGATAGTTGCATATACGTGATATGCAATCAATATAGTTGATACCTACCGTGTTAAATACTATAAAATTTAAAATATTAAATTAATGGCCAAATAATTAAGGAAATAATCCTGAAAATTTTTCGGGATTTTTAGGGAATTTTAGGAATTTTTCTGGATTTAAACGGACTCCGTACGAGATATTTTTCGGAGATAAAATAAATAGGCTTTTGTGGGGTCTATTTAAAGGGTATTAACCTAAACCGGAAAAAAAACTAAAATGCTATTTTCCTTTCTTTTTCTTTCCTCGCCGATCGACAGTTCCTTCTGCCCGACGCCCTCCCCTTTCGCGCAATC
Source organism: Wurfbainia villosa (assembly GCA_025175895.1). NCBI lineage: Eukaryota > Viridiplantae > Streptophyta > Magnoliopsida > Zingiberales > Zingiberaceae > Wurfbainia > Wurfbainia villosa. Next base: position 6,951,263 of record CM045992.1, read on the forward strand.
GCCGCCTTCTCTTCGCGTCTGCCGCCAGCAGCCCGACGCCGGCGCCCTCTTCTTCGCCGGCGACGCCTTTCTTCGAGCCGACGCCGTGCATAGCCGCAACCCTAGTTTGCGCTCCCGCGAGCACCGCCGCCCGACGCGAGCTCACCGTCCACCGCGGTACGCGCCAGGCTCCCCTCCATTGCCCGACGTCGAGACCGGTCGTCCCTCCACAAGCGCCGACAACAGTGCCCTTCCCTATGTCAGCCGCCACTCCTTCGTCGGCACGCCTGCAGCCACCGGACCGCCGTCGTTTTTCACCTTCGCTGTGATTTCTGGCCGGAGGTTGTCGGAGCAGACTATTAGGGCATTGGTAGGTCCTCGTTCCGGTGAACCGAGCAGTTTGGGGGAAATTCCATCGCAGGTATAACATGAACTAGTTTCTTCCTTGCCTACCGGTTGTTTGATTTGGTGGATGTGTCGGCTGTGAATATTGTTTGAGTCGCTGAAATTTGAGTTGGGGATCTGATTTGGGGGATATTGGCTGTCGGTGGAATTTCTAGGGCGGGTGAGCTTGATCGGTCGATTTGGGTTGATTCCAGAGTTATTCGGTTGATCGTTATGGTATTCAGAGGATATGGGATTTGGGTGATATTGTTTGATCTTGAGGATATTTTTGTAAGTGATGAATTAGGTAAATTGATTTGGAATTAATTGGGCTAAATTAATTGTATGGATATTTGTGGACAAGGATTGGAAATTAGTTTGGGTTAATAGGGTTATGAAGGAAATCGATTAATTATTCGATTTGTCGGTGAATTGTATTTTTGTGCTTGACTATAGTCATGCTTTATGCGAGTTTTGATCCGCGGCGGATCTGATCGTGACGATTTGGTTCATTCTTGCGGATATATATTCAGGCGGGTATTTTGACTTAACTTTTAGATTAAGTCAAGTTGATATGCTAGTTAGGATAGCTTACAATAACTTTTTTTCATGTTTATATGCCTGGTATGATTTTGGTGCCTACTAGATACATGCATGTGATAGGATATGATTATATTTCCCTGTTTGACTTGGATCATAGTTATTTGGATTATGGATATGTACATATTGATTGTACATATTATTCGGATAGGTATTTTGAGTAGGATTTACATGCTTTAGTATCATGCACCATTTTTGCATGATTGCATGCTGGCTGGACGGGGTTCCATTATTGTTGAGCCCGCAGCCAGTTACATAACTGCTACACACACTACCTGGGTTAGTGGTACATCGAGGAGGTGTGTGCGATTGCTCTGTCGAGCTCATTGTGGTCGCTCATGGGGTAGCGATGAGAGGCGTGGTAGCGGCGAGATCCCCTCCTCTGGTCTATGACACCGGGAGATGAGAGCTTAGCTCCTCCACTATGTTTGGGGCAGGAGGATAGGTGTACTCCGACAGCATCCTGTCCACTCGGTCACTCAGGAGCAGTGATGGCAGAGTGCACAGTTGTCATAGCCCTACCCACTCGGCTTCACCATTGCGTGTGAGGCGGCTGACTGGCGTCAGGGGTGACCATGTCATTGGCACGACATGCATTTTGCACGGATTGCATTTTGTATTGTGTTTGCTGCATTATTGTATTGATGCCTTGGATGTGCATATGATTGTCATGCATACAGGATACATGTTTATATATGGTCAGGACTCTATTACTTCTAGTCAGGCACATGCTCCTATATCAGGGTAGGAGATTCAGGTAAGTACAGTCATTTTTGTATTTCTTGCTTGCATACCCTATTTATGTGAGACTGTACTGGCATGATATTTTTATTGTTAGCTATACCTTACTTTGCATATCTACTATACCCGCAGAGTTCTTTGAACTCACCCCGTTGGTTTATATCTATTTCAGGATGAAGCTGTCAGGAGAGTGCAGCTGCCGGACCCCACTCGTCGTAAATGTTTTATTTGGGTATTTGCTTTATGGTTTGGATATTTTGGTTAGAGGACATGTATAGGTTTAGAGATTGATTTTGTATTTGGATTTTTGGTGTCCGTATGGACCTTATTCGGATTTTGGTTTGATTGGATTTTGGTGAGTATTCCTGCCCAGATGGCAGAAGGGGTAAGTTGATTTATGGTAGACTGTTTATCATTTATTTTGGTTGATGGCCTGAGGCCAAATTATATAACTGCGTGTGAGTTTGGATTCCGGTCGTGTTGACCGATGTATAGTGGCCGTGTAGGCCTTGTATGTAAATTGAGATTGTCACCCGTACAGGGGAGATGCTGCCGGATTTTCGTCTGGCGGGGTCTCCTTCGGGGCGTGACAATTTATTTGGTATCAGAGCGCCTAGGTTTTCGAGTTCCTAGGGGTTTTTTTTTTTGGATTTTTCGGAGTTCGCCACGTTTGGCAGGTTTTGCAAGGTAATTTGGAAAATTTTGGATTGGTATGGATTTCCGACAATTTTTATATTTCGGAATTCGAGGATTTATGACGAGGTCAATTTGGGGATTTGGCAGCGACAGAACCTCTCCTGCGGCAAAATAGGTATAATAAAATTTTTATATATTTTTACTTCTAGTAATATCTGTTCTAGTATCATATGTAATAATTTAATGATATGAGATTTAGGTGGGCGCACTGCAGGGACGTGGTGCAGGGTAACCACGCAAGAGGACAGTGAGATCTCTGGTTATGGAGTTGTCAAAAAGGGTCTATTGAGTTTTGACTCATGTGCAGACTCGTAGTAGGGGTCGCCCACCAAGGTGACCAACCGGAGTTGCCGTAGTGTTTATACTCCAGGTTAGATTTGGCTATGTGTTTAGTGGATAACCGGAAATAACATTCCGTGTGTTGGTCACTATTCGTAATCGTAGATGGAGTTGACCACGTGAACAACCTGTTCAGGCTGTAAGTCTTGAACCTGTATCGAAAAGATGAATTGTCTTTGAGAGATGACTGATATCGAGTCGAGCGAGGGTCAAGTCGTGCATTGGTTGTGAAATCAAGGACTACAGTGTCAGAGATTTTCACTGATTATGCTAGGAAGATTATTACTCTGTGGGGCAATGGACCAGGACTGTATACTATTGTTGATCTGATCCTTGGAGGTTTAAGTTACAAAGTTCCATAGGGATTTTGATCCTTGAGCCTTAGATTGATTACATTGAAGGTACTGTTAAGTACCTAACTGGTATTTATATAGGAGTGGAGATAGTTTCTTACTATTGCAATGATCAAGTTGTTACTTGGTGGGATATGTAGGAGAATTTTGGGAAAATAACCCATTACGGGATCATGGGTTCAGGATGTTTTCGGAAGACAATATTTCCTTATGCTATTTTTGTATGACTCATTGTTGAGGAATTCTTGAGTCTTTAGTTGAGTGATAAATTGTTAATGGATTTCACTATAGAGTTTACTATGAATTACAGAGTTTACCCCCTCCACTTAATGGTTTAAGATAGTGATTGAGTTGCCTTCGATCACCCCCAATTTATTTGCTTACATTTGGATTAGGATAGTTGGATTTTTTTCCATCAGATCCTATTGGGAGGCATTAGGGTGAGTCATATTTATAAAAATGACTGCAACAAGGGTCTCAAAAGAATAGTGTAGTCAATCTAGTGATAATAACCTACACTTCGGATAAGGTAACGGTAGGAGTCGTGAACGTGCTTTTCTAGCTGAATTCACGTGACATTATTTCGTTCCCATGTTGATGTTCGATATTGATCAAGGCTCTGTCCCGGGAATGAAAGATGGATGAAACACCTCATTTCCCAGCCGAAAATAGGAATATGGATTTAAGTTTTCCCCTCAGATATATGTCGCTATCAGAAGTGGTTTGTACACTTGTGGAGATATGAGGCTGGTTGTATGGTTCTTGAAAAAAATGATAGGAAGAGGTGTATACACCTAGATTCATACAGTTATCGAATTCTTTTTCTCGATCACTGTGAAATAAGGAATCCATTAAGAGCAGAAGTTGGATGAGTTTATATCTTTACTCGAAAGGAGTTGTAGATGGTTGAAGGATTGATCATTGAGGTTGGTATCAGATGATTGAAGGATTGATCATTGAGGTATTACTATAGTTTACCTTACTTGATGATATATTGAGAGATACATGTGTTTACAGATATCTGTGGTTAAAACATGCACTGATAGGATTAAAAGGATTTTCATATTTGGATCATGTGGATTAATAGTGTTTCCACTGACAGGTGAGATGTTGAGATGATTACTGTGATGATTATCACAGGGGTATGAAAATGATTTTGGATGTTTAGAGGTTGATTAGTGGAAATGTTATATTATGGTGAGAGAGTTGACTTAGTTGTTTTATAGTTGACTTGGTTGATATGATGTGGATATCTGGATATTAACTTGGAGGTTATGCTTGTGACATGATGGTATAAGAAGGTCTCTCGGATGCCTGTATAATTCGAGAGTAATCAGATGTAGTGTTGAAGGAACTTCTAGGCTTGCCGTTGTATAGGCAAGTAGAGTAGGCGATCGGAGTGATTTCGAAAATAGTTTCGATATCGAAGATCCCCTACTGTGAGATAATTTATTTGATCGAGGTAATGTTATTTTTACGAGCTAATATTTTTACTTATGGTGCGTTGGCTGAGGGCTAGTGTAAAGCGCACAAGGTTGTTAAAGCTCGTGATGTACTCAAGGCAATGTCATTCAATTGGCTGTAATCCAATCGAGTTGCTTAGATACCGTCATCGATCGGTCTTTCAGAATTGGCAAGGTTGATGATGCCAAGAGGTATTTGTTAGAATAGCGATTTTTAGGATAATTTAGTTGGTATCAGTGTTGCTTAATACTATGGGAATTGGAAGAATCTAAGTTCCAATTAAAGGAGGTATTGGATGGGATATTTGTTGTCCCAGTATTTTATTTCTTGAGAAGCTCTGGAACTTGTTGTTCAAAGAGATATGAACCTTTGAGGTTATACATCAATTATTGATGATGGAATGCGCTAGTGGTAGAAGGAAAAGAATATCCTTCATGGTGGATCGAGGATCTATTTAGATCAACTATAGGACACCTGTGTATACTCTAGGATTGATTTATGATAGGTGTGTTGATATTGTAGGGACAGGATGTCATACAATTATCAAAGTCATAGGGATGATTGATATATCATCAGCCTAGAGTAAAGAGGATGCAGGTGTATAGTGGTGACAATTTCATACTTGGTATGAATTGTACGAGGTTTGATTATCTTGTTTGACTTATGACGACTTAGTCGTCCAGGGATTTAGGAAATCGTGTATTTTGGACACGATTGGATCATTTATGATGGTGGCAGTTGGAGTTGAGCACTCGGCCACCGTAGATGATGGTTTTCTGGTATTGATTTGATTTTTTTTCATAAATATGGATAGGATGCTCTAGCGGTATTACACCGCTGATTGGTGATGGAATTTATTTGGTCTGAAGCTTGTTAAACTAGTTTCAGGGCTCAGACGACTTTTACACCGAGTTGTTTGATCATTCTCGGGTGGAAGGAAAGTCTTGTATCACGGATGCAATGTTTGAAGAAGGAGCGTTTACATTTTAGTTGATTGAGACGTATCCCATGGTTACGTCAAATGAGGAACTACGAGATGGGTTGTCATATATATATATGACGTGGACCTAGTAGGAGTTGTTATGTTGTTTTGTAGAGGTGAGGAGCAGAAATGCTTATGAGGTTTTAGCTAGCTACTGTGTAGTTACATTTGAATTTAGGAAGAGTTACTATTGATTCAGGAACAACATATAGATTCCTGTTGTGATGATAGAGAGCATCTACTATAAAGTTGTACTTTTGCTCTACCGGTTCGGAATTAGTGATATTGGAATTTGTATGTAGGAGGTGGCTAGATAGCTACATGACATCTTGACTGGCTATGAGTACCGGTCGTGGTAGCATGTTGTTGCCCGTAAGTAGTGCCTTTTGCATTACTCCGAGAGCCACGAGACTTGGTCACGATATTTTGATAAGTATTGCTGAAGATTGCAATAGGTTCTATATGTTGCAGATGTTTAAGATTGTATCCGGAAAATAGTAAGTATTGAAACGTTCTCCGTGGAGGAACGACATGCGGAATATAGTTGATTTGGAAAGTGCAGTAAAGGTGGTATATAAATAATCGATGAGGTTCTGTACCAAGAGGAAAGTGGGAGCCTAGTATGATGGACGGTGTTGGGAGATTATTTGGAATTCGGAAAGGACTTAGTATGATTAGCTAAGTCCGCTCATTTTCGTTCGATCCATACGATGAGTTTGTTGGATCGCTGGATAGGTTATGCTATGGCGATTTCCAGTTCATGGAGGATCTGTGAGTATCGTATGCGATAGCGATTCAGGATTTACCTTGGGATTATGGTAAAGTCTTTAATATGTCATGGATATCGAGCTCCACTCTGGTGCAGTTAGGTACTTTTGATAGGTGGTCGAAATGAAGGTACTATTCATACTTTGGAAGGGCTGCTAGAAGCAAGTGTGATTTGATGTTAAGGGATATCAGTAACCCCACTTAGTCACTTGAGGTGTGACTTGTCTCCAGATGCTTGAGATGGTTGTTGGGACATCTCGTACTAATATACGAGTAGGAAATTTTGGGACCAAATTTATATTAGTGGGAGAGAATGTTAAATACTAGAAAATTTAAAATATTAAATTAATGGCCAAATAATTAAGGAAATAATCCTGAAAATTTTTCGGGATTTTTAGGGAATTTTAGGAATTTTTCTGGATTTAAACGGACTCCGTACGAGATATTTTTCGGAGATAAAATAAATAGGCTTTTTGTGGGGTCTATTTAAAGGGTATTAACCTAAACCGGAAAAAAAAACTAAAATGCTATTTTCCTTTCTTTTTCTTTCCTCGCCGATCGACAGTTCCTTCTGCCCGACGCCCTCCCCTTTTGCGCAATCGCCGTCTTCTCTTCGCGTCTGCCGCCAGCAGCCCGACGCCGGCGCCCTCTTCTTCGCCGGCGACGCCTTTCCTCGAGCCGACGCCGTCCACAGCCGCAACCCTAGTTTGCGCTCCCGCGAGCACCGCCGCCCGACGCGACGCGAGCTCGCCGTCCACCGCGGTACGCGCCGGGCTCCCCTCCGTTGCCCGACGTCGAGACCGGTCGTCCCTCCACAAGCGCCGGCAAACGGTTGCCCTTCCCCTGTATCGTACCGCCACTCCTTCGTCGGCGCTGCGTACCGGACGCCGCTCATTTTCACCTTGGTGATTTCTGGTCGGAGGTTGTCGGAGCAGACTATTAGGGCATCGGTAGGTCCTCGTTCCGGTGAACCGAGCAGTTTGGGGGAAATTCCATCGCAGGTATAACATGAACTAGTTTCTTCCTTGCCTACCGGTTGTTTGATTTGGTGGATGTGTCGGCTGTGAATATTGTTTGAGTCGCTGAAATTTGAGTTGGGGATCTGATTTGGGGGATATTGGCTGTCGGTGGAATTTCTAGGGCGGGTGAGCTTGATCGGTCGATTTGGGTTGATTCCAGAGTTATTCGGTTGATCGTTATGGTATTCGGAGGATATGGGATTTGGGTGATATTGTTTGATCTTGAGGATATTTTTGTAAGTGATGAATTAGGTAAATTGATTTGGAATTAATTGGGCTAAATTAATTGTATGGATATTTGTGGACAAGGATTGGAAATTAGTTTGGGTTAATAGGGTTATGAAGGAAATCGATTAATTATTCGATTTGTCGGTGAATTGTATTTTTGTGCTTGACTATAGTCATGCTTTATGCAGGTTTCGGTCACGAGGCAGGATCACAGTCGTGACGATTTGGTTCATTCTTGCGGATATATATTCAGGCGGGTATTTTGACTTAACTTTTAGATTAAGTCAAGTTGATATGCTAGTTAGGATAGCTTACAATAACTTTTTCATGTTTATATGCCTGGTATGATTTTGGTGCCTACTAGATACATGCATGTGATAGGATATGATTATATTTCCCTGTTTGACTTGGATCATAGTTATTTGGATTATGGATATGTACATATTGATTGTACATATTATTCGGATAGGTATTTTGAGTAGGATTTACATGCTTTAGTATCATGCACCATTTTTGCATGATTGCATGCTAGCGGGGTTCCATTATTGTTGAGCCGCATGACTAGTTACATAACACCTGACCGCCACTCATGGGTTAGTGGTACATCGGGAGGTGTGTCACGATTGCTCTGTCGAGCTCATTGATGCTCATGGGTAGCGATGAGGCGCGTGGTAGCGGCGAGGATCCCTCCTCCTCTATGACAGAGAGATGAGCTTAGCTCCCCACTATGTTTGGGGCGGGAGGATAGGTGTACTCGACGGCATCCTGCCCACTCGATCCATCGGGAAGCGATGATGGCGGCAGAGTGCACAGTTGTCATAGCCCTACCCACTCGGCTTCACCATTGCGTGTGAGGCGGCTGACTGGCGTCAGGGGTGACCATGTCATTGGCACGACATGCATTTTGCACGGATTGCATTTTGTATTGTGTTTGCTGCATTATTGTATTGATGCCTTGGATGTGCATATGATTGTCATGCATACAGGATACATGTTTATATATGGTCAGGACTCTATTACTTCTAGTCAGGCACATGCTCCTATATCAGGGTAGGAGATTCAGGTAAGTACAGTCATTTTTGTATTTCTTGCTTGCATACCCTATTTATGTGAGACTGTACTGGCATGATATTTTTATTGTTAGCTATACCTTACTTTGCATATCTACTATACCCGCAGAGTTCTTTGAACTCACCCCGTTGATTTATATCTATTTCAGGATGAAGTCAGAGAGTACATTTATCGGACCCCACTAAATCGTAAATGTTTTATTTGGGTATTTGCTTTATGGTTTGGATATTTTGGTTAGAGGACATGTATAGGTTTAGAGATTGATTTTGTATTTGGATTTTTGGTGTCCGTATTGACCTTATTCGGATTTTGGTTTGATTGGATTTTGGTGAGTATTCCTGCCCAGATGGCAGAAGGGGTAAGTTGATTTATGGTAGACTGTTTATCATTTATTTTGGTTGATGGCCTGAGGCCAAATTATATAACTGCGTGTGAGTTTGGATTCCGGTCGTGTTGACTGATGTATAGTGGCCGTGTAGGCCTTGTATGTAAATTGAGATTGTCACCCGTCTGAGATCTTTGCCGGATTTTAAATGCGGCGGGGTCTCCTTCGGGGCGTGACAATTTATTTGGTATCAGAGCGCCTAGGTTTTCGAGTTCCTAGGGGGGTTTTTTTTTGGATTTTTTGGAGTTCGCCATGTTTGGCAGGTTTTGCGAGGTAATTTGGAAAATTTTGGATTGGTATGGATTTCCGACGATTTTTATATTTCGGAATTCGAGGATTTATGACGAGGTCAATATGAGGATTTGGCAGCGATAGAACCTCCTCGGCGGCAAAATAGGTATAATGAAAATTTTATATATTTTTACTTCTAGTAATATCTGTTCTAGTATCATATGTAATAATTTAACAGATATGAGATTTAGGTGGGCGTGCACTGCAGGCGTGGTGCGCGTGGTAACCACGCAAGAGGACAGTGAGATCTCTGGTTATGGAGTTGTCAAAAAGGGTCTATTGAGTTTTGACTCATGTGCAGACTCGTAGTAGGGGTCGCCCACCAAGGTGACCAACCGGAGTTGCCGTAGTGTTTATACTCCAGGTTAGATTTGGCTATGTGTTTAGTGGATAACTGGAAATAACATTCCGTGTGTTGGTCACTATTCGTAATCGTAGATGGAGTTGACCACGTGAACAACCTGTTCAGGCTGTAAGTCTTGAACCTGTATCGAAAAGATGAATTGTCTTTGAGTGGTGATATCGAGTCGAGCGAAAGGTCAAGTCATCATATTGGTTGTGGAAATCAAGGACTACAGTGTTAGAGATTTTCACTGATTATACTAGGCAGATTATTACTCTGTGGGGCAATGGACAAAGAATGTATACTATTGTTGATACAGTCCTTGGAGGTTTAAGTTACAAAGTTCCATAGGGATTTTGATCCTTGAGCGGCTTGAGCCTTTGATTGATTACATTGAAGGTACTGTTAAGTACCTAACTGGTATTTATATAGGAGTGGAGATAGTTTCTTACTATTGCAATGATCAAGTTGTTACTTGGTGGGATATGTAGGAGAATTTTGGGAAAATAACCCATTACGGGATCGTGGGTTCAGGATGTTTTCGGAAGACAATATTTCCTTATGCTATTTTTGTATGACTCATTGTTGAGGAATTCTTGAGTCTTTAGTTGAGTGATAAATTCTTAATGGATTTCACTATAGAGTTTACTAGAATTACAGAGTTTACCCCCTCCACTTAATGGTTTAAGATAGTGATTGAGTTGCCTTCGATCACCCCCAATTTATTTGCTTACATTTGGATTAGGATAGTTGGATTTTTTCTATCAAATCCTATCGGGAGGCATTAGGGTGAGTCATATTTATAAAAATGACTGCAACAAGGGTCTCAAAAGAATAGTGTAGTCAATCTAGTGATAATAACCTACACTTCGGATAAGGTAACGGTAGGAGTCGTGAACGTGCTTTTCTAGCTGAATTCACGTGACATTATTTTGTTCCCATGTTGATGTTCGATATTGATCAAGGCTCTATCCCGGGAATGAAAGATGGATGAAACACCTCATTTCCCAGCCGAAAATAGGAATATGGATTTAAGTTTTCCCCTCAGATATATGTCGCTATCAGAAGTGGTTTGTACACTTGTGGAGATATGAAATTTGGTTGTATGGTTCTTGAAGAAAATGATAGGAAGAGGTGTATACACCTAGATTCATACAGTTATCGAATTCTTTTTCTCGATCACTGTGAAATAGGGAATCCATTAAGAGCAGAAGTTGGATGAGTTTACATCTTTACTCGAAAGGAGTTGTAGATGGTTGAAGGATTGATCATTGAGGTTGGTATCAGATGATTGAAGGATTGATCATTGAGGTATTACTATAGTTTACCTTACTTGATGATATATTGAGAGATACATGTGTTTACAGATATCTGTGGTTAAAACATGCACTGATAGGATTAAAAGGATTTTCATATTTGGATCATGTGGATTAATAGTATTTCCACTGACAGGTGAGATGTTGAGATGATTACTGTGATGATTATCACAGGGGTATGAAAATGATTTTGGATGTTTAGAGGTTGATTAATGGAAATGTTATATTATGGTGAGAGAGTTGACTTAGTTGTTTTATAGTTGACTTGGTTGATATGATGTGGATATCTGGATATTAACTTGGAGGTTATGCTTGTGACATGATGGTATAAGAAGGTCTCTCGGATGCCTGTATAATTCGAGAGTAATCAGATGTAGTGTTGGAGGAACTTCTAGGCTTGCCGTTGTATAGGCAAGTAGAGTAGGCGATCGGAGTGATTTCGAAAATAGTTTCGATATCGAAGATCCCCTACTGTGAGATAATTTATTTGGTACTGAGGTAATGTTATTTTTACGAGCTAATATTTTTACTTATGGTGCGTTGGCTGAGGGCTAGTGTAAAGCGCACAAGGTTGTTAAAGCTCGTGATGTACTCAAGGCAATGTCATTCAATTGGCTGTAATCCAATCGAGTTGCTTAGATACCGTCATCGATCGGTCTTTCAGAATTGGCAAGGTTGATGATGCCAAGAGGTATTTGTTAGAATGACGATTTTTCAGGGGATAATTTAGTTGGTATCAGTGTTGCTTAATACTATGGGAATTGGAAGAATCTAAGTTCCAATTAAAGGAGGTATTGGATGGGATATTTGTTGTCCCAGTATTTTATTTCTTGAGAAGCTCTGGAACTTGTTGTTCAAAGAGATATGAACCTTTGAGGTTATACATCAATTATTGATGATGGAATGCGCTAGTGGTAGAAGGAAAAGAATATCCTTCATGGTGGATCGAGGATCTATTTAGATCAACTATAGGACACCTGTGTATACTCTAGGATCGATTTATGATAGGTGTGTTGATATTGTAGGGACAGGATGTCATACAATTATCAAAGTCGTAGGGATGATTGATATATCATCAGCCTAGAGTAAAGAGGATGCAGGTGTATAGTGGTGACAATTTCATACTTGGTATGAATTGTACGAGGTTTGATTATCTTGTTTGACTTATGACGACTTAGTCGTCCAGGGATTTAGGAAATCGTGTATTCTGGACACGATTGGATCATTTATGATGGTGGCAGTTGGAGTTGAGCACTCGGCCACCGTAGATGATAGTTTTCTGGTATTGATTTGATTTTTTTTTCATAAATATGGATAGGATGCTCTAGCGGTATTACACCGCTGATTGGTGATGGAATTTATTTGGTCTGAAGCTTGTGAAACTAGTTTCAGGGCTCAGACGATGGTTGACTTTTACACCAGAGTTGTTTGATCATTCTCGGGTGGAAGGAAGGGTACTGTATGCGGATGCAATGTTTCAGAGAAGGGAGCGTTTCTGTTTTAGTTGATTGAGACGTATCCCATGGTTACGTCAAATGAGGAACTACGAGATGGGTTGTCATATATATATATGACGTGGACCTAGTAGGAGTTGTTATGTTGTTTTGTAGAGGTGAGGAGCAGAAATGCTTATGAGGTTTTAGCTAGCTACTGTGTAGTTACATTTGAATTTAGGAAGAGTTACTATTGATTCAGGAACAACAGATAGATTCCTGTTGTGATGATAGAGAGCATCTACTATAAAGTTGTACTTTTGCTCTACCGGTTCGGAATTAGTGATATTGGAATTTGTATGTAGGAGGTGGCTAGATAGCTACATGGCATCTTGACTGGCTATGAGTACCGATCGTGGTAGCATGTCGTTGCCCGTAAGTAGTGCCTTTTGCATTACTCCGAGAGCCACGAGACTTGGTCACGATATTTTGATAAGTATTGCTGAAGATTGCAATAGGTTCTATATGTTGCAGATGTTTAAGATTGTATCCGGAAAATAGTAAGTATTGAAACGTTCTCCGTGGAGGAACGACATGCGGAATATAGTTGATTTGGAAGTCTGGTAAAGGTGGTATATAAATAATCAGTAAGGTTCTGTACCAAGAGGAAAGTGGGAGCCTAGTATGATGGACGGTGTTGGGAGATTATTTGGAATTCGGAAAGGACTTAGTATGATTAGCTAAGTCCGCTCATTTTCGTTCGATCCATACGATGAGTTTGTTGGATCGCTGGATAGGTTATGCTATGGCGATTTCCAGTTCATGGAGGATCTGTGAGTATCGTATGCGATAGCGATTCAGGATTTACCTTGGGATTATGGTAAAGTCTTTAACATGTCATGGATATTGAGCTCCACTCTGGTGCAGTTAGGTACTTTTGATAGGTGGTCGAAATGAAGGTACTATTCATACTTTGGAAGGGCTGCTAGAAGCAAGTGTGATTTGATGTTAAGGGATATCAGTAACCCCACTTAGTCACTTGAGGTGTGACTTGTCTCCAGATGCTTGAGATGGTTGTTGGGACATCTCGTACTAATATACGAGTAGGAAATTTGGGGACCAAATTTTTATTAGTGGGAGAGAATGTTAAATACTAGAAAATTTAAAATATTAAATTAATGGCCAAATAATTAAGGAAAAAATCCTGAAAATTTTTCGGGATTTTTAGGGAATTTTAGGAATTTTTCTGGATTTAAACAGACTCCGTACGAGATATTTTTCGGAGATAAAATAAATAGGCTTTTGTGGGGTCTATTTAAAGGGTATTAACCTAAACCGGAAAAAAAAATCTAAAATGCTATTTTCCTTTCTTTTTCTTTCCTCGCCGATCGACAGTTCCTTCTGCCCGACGCCCTCCCCTTTCGCTCAATCGTTGCCTTCTCTTCGCGTCTGCCTTGGCCGTAGCCGCGCGCCCTCTTCTTCCGCGGCGGCGCCTTTCCTCGAGCCGGCGCGTCCACGCGCAACCCTAGTTTGCGCTCCCCGGCGCCGCCCGGCCAGCGGCGAGCTCGCCGTCCACCGCGATGCGCCAGAGCTCCCCTCCGTTGCAGCGTCATGGCCGGTCGTCCCTCCTGGCGCGACAGCGGTGCCCTTCCATGTCGCCACTCCTTCTGCGTACCGGACCGCCATCGTTTTTCACCTTCTTTGTGATTTCTGGTCGGAGGTTGTCGGAGCAGACTATTAGGGCATCGGTAGGTCCTCGTTCCGGTGAACCGAGCAGTTTGGGGGAAATTCCATCGCAGGTATAACATGAACTAGTTTCTTCCTTGCCTACCGGTTGTTTGATTTGGTGGATGTGTCGGCTGTGAATATTGTTTGAGTCGCTGAAATTTGATTTGGGGATCTGATTTGGGGGATATTGGCTGTCGGTGGAATTTCTAGGGCGGGTGAGCTTGATCGATCGATTTGGGTTGATTCCAGAGTTATTCGGTTGATCGTTATGGTATTCGGAGGATATGGGATTTGGGTGATATTGTTTGATCTTGAGGATATTTTTGTAAGTGATGAATTAGGTAAATTGATTTGGAATTAATTGGGCTAAATTAATTGTATGGATATTTGTGGACAAGGATTGGAAATTAGTTTGGGTTAATAGGGTTATGAAGGAAATCGATTAATTATTCGATTTGTCGGTGAATTGTATTTTTGTGCTTGACTATAGTCATGCTTTATGCAGGTTTCGGTCACGAGGCAGGATCACAGTCGTGACGATTTGGTTCATTCTTACGGATATATATTCAGGCGGGTATTTTGACTTAACTTTTAGATTAAGTCAAGTTGATATGCTAGTTAGGATAGCTTACAATAACTTTTTTTCATGTTTATATGCCTGGTATGATTTTGGTGCCTACTAGATACATGCATGTGATAGGATATGATTATATTTCCCTGTTTGACTTGGATCATAGTTATTTGGATTATGGATATGTACATATTGATTGTACATATTATTCGGATAGGTATTTTGAGTAGGATTTACATGCTTTAGTATCATGCACCATTTTTGCATGATTGCATGCTAGCTGGACGGGGTTCCATTATTGTTGAGCCCGCAGCTAGTTACATGGCCTGCACACCACCTTGGGTTAGTGGTACATCGGGAGGGTGTGTGGCTCTGTCGAGCTCCAGTTCGGTCCGCTCATGGGTAGCGATGAGGCGCGTGCGTGGTAAGGATCCCTCCTCCGACAGAGATGAGAGCTTAGCTCCCCCACTATGTTTGGGGCAGGAGGATAGGTGTACTCCGACAGCATCCTGTCCACTCGGTCACTCAGGAGCAGTGATGGCAGAGTGCACAGTTGTCATAGCCCTACCCACTCGGCTTCACCATTGCGTGTGAGGTGGCTGACTGGCGTCAGGGGTGACCATGTCATTGGCACGGCATGCATTTTGCACGGATTGCATTTTGTATTGTGTTTGCTGCATTATTGTATTGATGCCTTGGATGTGCATATGATTGTCATGCATACAGGATACATGTTTATATATGGTCAGGACTCTATTACTTCTAGTCAGGCACATGCTCCTATATCAGGGTAGGAGATTCAGGTAAGTACAGTCATTTTTGTATTTCTTGCTTGCATACCCTATTTATGTGAGACTGTACTGGCATGATATTTTTATTGTTAGCTATACCTTACTTTGCATATCTACTATACCCGCAGAGTTCTTTGAACTCACCCCGTTGATTTATATCTATTTCAGGATGAAGCTGTCAGGAGAGTGCAGCTGCCGGACCCCACTCGTCATAAATGTTTTATTTGGGTATTTGCTTTATGGTTTGGATATTTTGGTTAGAGGACATGTATAGGTTTAGAGATTGATTTTGTATTTGGATTTTTGGTGTCCGTATGGACCTTATTCGGATTTTGGTTTGATTGGATTTTGGTGAGTATTCCTGCCCAGATGGCAGAAGGGGTAAGTTGATTTATGGTAGACTGTTTATCATTTATTTTGGTTGATGGCCTAAGGCCAAATTATATAACTGCGTGTGAGTTTGGATTCCGGTCGTGTTGACCGATGTATGTATATAAATTGAGATTGTCACCCGTGCAGAGATCTTTGCCAATTTTTGCAGCGGGGTCTCCTTCGGGGCGTGACATACCGTCATAGTTATGAATGGTTTATTAGACTCTCTCCAAGGTTGTTCATATCTATGATGGATATCAGCCCATTCGGAGATGGACCTACGATCTCCCGAAGTGATTTTGGGATTTTTGAAATTCGAAAAATGAATGGGATTTATAAATGTATATTGATGCATTTTAAAATCATCTTTCTCATATATGCTCGTTTTGTATTTCTAAGATTGATCATGATGTATTTGAATTTGCGTTCCATTTTGGATTCGAATAAATTGACTGGGCCGAACTTCTTGGACAAGGTGGAAAAGCTTGCGAATGTCCTCGAAGCGTCTCTTCCCTCCCGTCCTAGTGACAATGCAACTCTGGACCAATTGTTGGCCTATCAGAAACATGTGAATGATTCTGAAATGGTGAGTTGCATCATGCTAGCCATGATGGAACCCAAGCTACGAAAGCAGCATGAGCATATGGATGCTCATATCGTAGTCCTTCATCTTTATGAGTTGTTTGATAAGCAAGTGAGATTCGAAAGGTTCAAAGTCTCCAAGCTCCTCTTCACCTCTGAGATGCAAGAAGGTTCATCTGTGGTACTACTCAACATGCTGAAGACTGTGGAACCTTCTGAGAAGCATGAGCAGGGGACGGTGTTGTTAGTTGATTCCTCAAAGAAAGGTTCTAAGAGGGAGTCAAAGGAACAACAGAAGGGGAAGAAGAAAAAGGCTAAAAAGGCAGAACCAGCTCAAAAGGGCACTTGCCATCATTATGGCAAGGAGGCCCATTGGCGAAGAAATTGCAAGATTTATCTTGAGTCCGTGAAGAAGAATAAGGCATCGGATGCCCCATCTTCTTCAGATATCTTCGTTATTGATTGTCATTCTATTTCCTTAAACACTTGGGTATTGGATACTGGGTGTGGCTTACATATATGTAGTGACATACATGGGCTAAGGAACAGAAGAAGACTCGTCAAGGGAGAGTCAAATTTATGTGTTGGGAATGGAGCAAAGGTTGCTGCACTCGCCATCGGAACGTATTTGTTGAAACTCCCTGCAGGACTTGTCTTAGAACTGGACAATTGCTTTTATGTTCCTTCGTTGATAAAGAACATCATTTCTATTTCTTGTTTAAATAGAAATGGGTACCATTTGACTTTTAGTAACAATTGTTGTTACATAACTTTGAATGGAGTTCTTTATGGAACTGGAACTTTGAGCAATAACATTTATACGTTGGACGTATCCAGTGACATTTTCAATATCGAAGCGAGCAACATGCGTGCTCGAAAGTCTAATCAATTAGACTCCTATATGTGGCATTGTCGTCTTGGCCATGTAAGCAAGAAACGCATGTCCGAATTACACCGATGTGGAATTCTGGAATCGTTTGAATTAGATTCATACGATACATGCGAATCATGCTTAAAAGGCAAGATGACTAAGTTACCTTTTACTGGAAAAGGTGAACGAGTGGGAGAGTTACTTGGTCTAGTACATACTGATGTATGTGGACCTATGTCAACTCAAGCTTTAGGAGGCTATAGCTACTTCATTACCTTCACCGATGATCACTCACGGTTTGGGTATGTGTTCTTGATGAAACACAAGTCTGAAGCCTTTGAAAGGTTCAAAGAATTCAGAAATGAAGTAGAGAAATAACATGACAAGAGTATTAAAATACTTCGATCGGATCGAGGTGGTGAATACTTAAGTCAAGAGTTTCTTGATTATCTAAGACACAATGGCATATTGTCTCAATGGACTCCGCCATATACACCACAGCATAATGGTGTATCTGAGAGGCGTAACCGGACCTTGTTGGACATGGTCAGGTCAATGATGAATCATACGAATCTTCCCAAGTCCTTTTGGGGCTATGCGACTTGCATACCTGTTTACTTGTTAAATGTAATGCCAACTAAGGTAGTCTCTACTACTCCATACGAGATATGGAATAGTAAGAAACCTCATGTATCTTACTAAGATACGGGTTGTCTCGCTTATGTGAAGCTGGATCAAGACGCATAAATTGATGCTAAGTCTGATAAATGTCTATTTATTTGATACCCTAAGGAAACAAGGGGTTACCAATTCTATCATCTTGTGGAACAAAAGGTGTTTGTTTCAAGGCATGCTGTGTTTCTAGAGAAAGAGTTTCTCTTGCAAGAAAACAGTGGGAGTGTCGTCGAGCTTGAGGAGGCTCGAGAGACTCAAATAGACATTGATGAGATACCTGGTGAAGCACAACAGCCGACAACTCATAGTGATGAGCAATCGGCTGGACCTGTTGTAACACCACATCTTCGTAGATCTGGTAGAACACGCAATATTCCCGAGAGATATGGATTTCTCGTAAGTGAATCGAACAACGTGTTACTCATTGATGATGAGGAGCCTACCAGTTATGAAGAAGTGCTGACAAGTTCAGAAAGGGATAAGTGGCTTGGTGCCATGAAGTCGGAAATGGATTCCATGTATAAAAACCAAGTTTGGAACTTGGTTGACCCACCTGAAAGCATAAAGCCTATAGGGTGCAAGTGGGTTTTCAAGAAGAAAACCGACATGGATGGTAATGTGATTACCTATAAGGTTAGATTGGTGGCGAAAGGATATCGTCAGAAACTGTTGGGATGTATACTGAAAGCCTAGCTCTTTTGTATTAACATCTTTATTTTGAAATAAGAATCACATGATCATTGTTTGCATATTTTTATATATGCATATTGTCTAATATTTTACATTGTAGATAACATGGTGCTTGGGTGTTACGTAAGATCATGTTATCACCTTGTAGAATATAAGTAGAGGCTCACAACCAAGATGGTTTTGACAAACCATTGGCATGGTTGTAGTGTAGCTTGGTATTGTTTTATCTTGAACATAGAGTTACACTAGTACACTTAGGTGTATTGAGCAGACGATAGAGGTGATTCAATTTGTTGTCGACTACATAATTGAATCGGACCTGATATTATGTTGTACATGCTCTTAATCCCGATATAATAACTGCACATGTACTTAGTATTTATTTCTTTGATTTACCAGAGGGTGAGATTTCTATGGATTAAATCAATATGCTGTAAGTTGGGAAATGATATTATTTACATGGTGTGTCATTGATTATAGGAGGAACTGTGGTCCTATGTATTAGGTTGATGATGTCCCTCGAGGAGCTCATAAGGTTCATCATGTAAACCCCGCAGTTGACTTAGTCAACATGATGATAAGGTTGAGTGGTACTACTCGAGGAGTTAGATGTTAATTAATTGATGGTCAGTAAATCAATTAATTGACGGACATCTGATATCTTAAACACGGGGAGATGGATGTACAAATAATATATGGAGCCCATATTAATTTATGGGGGTTGGTGAGGTAGTTCGATGATGATCCTCTAGTGGAATGGAACATCATTGATGGATCAAGTTTGTGTGGTTTCGATCCATCGGGTGGCCAAGACCCAACTCCTCCTCATGGTCCCTATCGTAGCCTAATATAAACCTCATGAAGTCTAGATCAAATGATGGAAAACAAATCTCTAGATCCGACGGTTGGGATTAAATCCCTAGAACCGACGGTTGAGATTAAATCTCTAGATCCGACGGTTGGGATTAAATCCCTAGAACCGACGGTTGAGATTAAATCTCTAGATCCGACGGTTGAGATTAAAACTCTAGAACCGACGGTGGAGATTAAACCAAGGCCTAAACCCAACTCTATATATAAGGCTTATTGGGTTGGGCGGCAAATGATGATGAATGGTTCAAGGGGATTAGGGTTTGCTTCCTTTGGAGGCAAGGAATCCTAGTTAGTTTAGAATTTTTTGGGCGGCTAGGGTTTGGGAGAAAAGGTGGGCGGCAACACATGGAAGATGAGCTTCTTCTTCTTCCTAAGACATGGCCGGCCCCTACCTTCTACCCTTTACCTTGGTCGGTGCTCATTCAATTCTCCTTCCCCTCCTCCATAGCCGGCACATAGAAGATGGTTTTCAAAGAGATTAGGGTTTGGCCTTTCCTTTGGTTGGGCGGCAAGAAATCCTAGGTTAGGGTTTGGTTGGGCGGCTAGGGTTGGCAAGGAGAGTGGGCGGCAACTATAGGAGAGGATCTCTTCTTCTTCCTAGGGTGTGGCCGGTCCCTAGATCTCTTCCTTCCACCTTGGTCAGGGCTCAACCGAATTCCCTTTCTCCTCTTCTTTTCTTCTTGGCCGGCGGCACTAGAAGCTAGGGTTTGTCTCTAGTTTGGTTCCTTGGTGGTTTCCATTTTGTTCTCTCTATTCTTGGGGCTGGCGGGATCAATCCTTTGTGGATTGGTGGTTGGCTCAAGCAAGAAGGGAAAGAGAGTTCTTCTTTCTTTGGATTGAAGAAGATCTAGGAAGCTTCAACTTGTGGAGCATCTTCGCCCACACGAAGTCTACAAGGAGGTTAGGACATACGATAGAAGATCAAGAAATCTAGGAAGCTTCAACTTGTGGAGGATCTTCGCCCACACGAAGTCTACAAGGAGGTTAGGACATACGATAGAAGATCAAGAGGTATAAAAGTTCTACAACTTTTATTATTGTTCTTTGCATGTTCTTATTGATATGCTAGCTTATGTTCTTTATGTTAGTATATGTTGATTATACTAGTTTACATTTGCATGTATTTGTATAATCATGGACCCCGAATAAGAAACATAAAAACCGGCGATCCGTCCGTCGTCTCTTCCGTGGCTAATCGACTAGAAGAGTTTGGTTGCTTGAACAACTAGTTTGTTC
The DNA here is from genome assembly GCA_025175895.1 of Wurfbainia villosa. Lineage (NCBI taxonomy): Eukaryota > Viridiplantae > Streptophyta > Magnoliopsida > Zingiberales > Zingiberaceae > Wurfbainia > Wurfbainia villosa. The sequence continues at coordinate 6,972,044 of CM045992.1, forward strand.
AAGCGATTGCTCGAGTCGTTGGCACGACGACGAATTGGTTGTGCTTAGGAAACTCATCTCATCCGGATTAGTTTTCATTAGTGAAAATTTTTAATCCGGGGACATGGGAGCCGATGAGCATTCCTAGGAATAGCACATTGCCAATAAATTGGTATCAGAGCCACGGTTTCCGGTTTTGTGTGTTTTGGATTCGGTTACTTTCACGCACTTATCATATATTGTGTATGCCGGATAATAGTAGGATATGCGTAGGCTAACTTTTTGGTTGCAGGCATAAGATCCAACTATTATGGCTATATATACGTGTGTATGTGATTGCATGTGTGTGTGATTGTATATTATTTGAATCCTCGGGGTTGACGAGGCTAAATTAGTATTTAATTTTTGTAATTGAATACGACATTGTTTAGCCACTCTTTATTTTATTTTACTTTCGATCTAGATTTCATGTACACTCCCTTGTGGAGTATATGATCGATGGATGTAAAATAAAATAGGTTTTATTCTCGGCTCGGATCTCCGGATGGCTCGTACATGGCGTAGGAGCGGACGAGGTGGCGACACGACGGGACGCATATTGGAGAACAATGCCATAATAGTTGGAAAAATTCTGATTTTTCCATATTTATTGCTGATTTGTTTTATATGCATGTTGTGTGTGCTTGAAAATTCCTCATTTTCAATTTACTAAGTGGGAGAGGGACATTTTAATTAATTCCCACGGCCTCGATTACAATTTGACATGTGATGCAACAAACTTGCGCGTCGGCTCTGAGTGTCTTCCTCCCCATCGGATGAGTTTGTTTGCGGATCACTAGGTCAAATAATGGTTATAGGAAATTATCTAGGAGCGTGTGTACTTCCACAGCGGTAAGGTACATAATCCAAAATAATTCCCTTAGTACCGTGTAATGGTGCACACTTAGATGCAAATAAAAAGTATCCTCCCCATCGGAGTCACTGCTTTTATTTGTAGGGCCAAAGAGAAACCAACTATTAATTTTATTTGTCAAAAAGTAAGGTTGACAAGATAATAAAATTAATGGGTAAAACCTCCTCTTACAAATGTAGAATTCGTATACGTCCATACTATCGTGGCATGCGATATTCTCGGTGTTTTGAGGTGTTGGTTGATTTCGAAATTTTATTGTTTGAGGAATCAATAATTTTTTGAAATCTAAAGTAATGATCTATGTGATTCTTAGGATTTTCAAAATTGACTTTCAATCCACCCTAATCCCAATTCGAAATCTCACTCTTGCCGCCCTATCACAGTAACCTGATCCCTAGACATACGACGAGGCAATCCAAGATATAGATACAACATCTTGGCAAAAAGCGATGAATTCAGAGATAGAATCTATGGATTCTAATCAGGTCTGGGAGCTAGTAGAACCACCCGATGGTATAAAAACCATTGGATGCAAGTGGATCTACAAGAGAAAGAGAGGAGTAGACGGGAAGGTTGAGACCTTCAAAGCTAGGCTTGTTGCAAAAGGGTATACTCAGAAAGAGGGTATCGATTATGAGGAGACCTTTTCGCCAGTAGCTATGCTTAAGTCTATTCGGATTCTCTTATCTATAGCTGCTCATATGGATTATGAGATTTGGCAGATGGATGTCAAGAAAGCTTTCCTTAACGGAAGTCTTGAGGAGAACATCTATATGCGGCAACCAGAGGGATTCATTGCTAAAGGCAAAGAACATCTTGTATGTAAGCTTAATCGGTCCATTTATGGATTGAAGCAAGCTTCTAGATCTTGGAACATCCGCTTTGATGAGGTAATCCAGTCATATAGATTTATTCAAAGTCCGGATGAGCCTTGTGTATACAAGAGATGTGACGGAAACGTAGTGGTGTTTCTTGTACTATACGTAGATGACATTTTGTTAGTTGGCAACAATATCAAAGTGTTATCAGATGTAAGGGTATGGTTGTCCAAACAATTTGATATGAAGGACTTGGGAGAAGTGGGACACATCCTTGGGATCAAAGTTATAAGGGATCGCAAGAAAAGGATGTTGTGCTTGTCTCAAGCTTCATACATTGACACTATCCTTGCTCGTTTTAGCATGCAGAACTCCAAGAAAGGTTTTCTACCTTTTAGGCATGGAGTTCCTTTATCTAAAGAGATGTGTCCCAAAACATCAAAGGAGATAGAGGACATGAAGGCGATTCCTTATGCTTCGGCAGTAGGAAGCCTTATGTATGTTATGCTATGTACGAGATCGGATATCTGCTTTGCCGTGGGCATGGTTAGCAGATATCAAAGTAATCCTGGACAGGGCCATTGGACTGTGGTAAAGCATATATTGAAGTACCTGAGAAGGACTAGGGATTATATGCTGGTTTACCGGGCAGATCAATTAGTCCCTGTGGGTTACACGGATTCGGATTTCCAATCAGATAGGGACAAGAGTAAGTCTACCTCGGGGTTTGTGTTTACTTTTGGAGGTGGAGCCATAGTATGGAGGAGTGTCAAGCAGAAATGCATGGCGGACTCCACCATGGAAGCTGAGTATGTGGCAGCCTATGAGGCGACCAAAGAAGCTGAGTGGCTCAGGAACTTTCTGATGGACTTGGATGTGATTCCTGGTTTGCCCAGAAATATCACAATTTATTGTGATAATAATGGTGCAGTTGCAAACTCGAAGGAACCACGAGCCCATAAGGCTAGTAAACACATAGAGTGCAAGTACCACCTGATACGAGAAATCATAAAGGAGGTAGAAGTTGCTGTCGCCTAGCATGCATCAGAGGATGACCTGGTAGACCCTTTCACTAAGGCCCTTCTAGCGAGAGCTTTGATAGGCATGTGGAGGGAAGGGGAATCAGACGTATGGCAGTATGATGACAGCATAGTCTTTTAGTATAAGTGGGAGATTGTTGGGATGTATACTGAAAGCCTAGCTCTTTTGTATTAACATCTTTATTTTGAAATAAGAATCACATGATCATTGTTTGCATATTTTTATAATTATGAAAAATTGTCTAATACTTTACATTGTAGATAACATGGTGCTTGAGTGTGGCAAAGAAGATCATGTTATCAGTCCCTTGTAGAGTATAAGTAGAGGCTCACAACCAAGATGGTTTTGGACAAACCATTGGCATGGTTGTAGTGTAGCTTGGTATTATTTTATCTTGAACATAGAGTTACACTAGTACACTTAGGTGTATTGAGCAGGACCGACATAGAGGTGATTCAATTTGTTGCTGACTACATAATTGAATCGGACCTCGGATATTATGTTGTACATGCTCTTAATCCCGATATAATAATGGGCACATGTACTTAGTATTTATTTCTTTGATTTACCAGAGGGTGAGATTTCTATGGATTAAATCAATATGCCTGGTAAGTTGGGAAATGATATTATTTACATGGTGTGTCGTTGATTATAGGAGGAATCTGTGTCCTATGTATTAGGTTGATGATGTCCCCTTGAGGAGCTCATAAGGTTCATCATGTAAACCCTGCAGGTTGACTTAGTCAACATGATGATAAGGCTGAGTGGTACTACTCGAGGAGTTAGATGTTAATTAATTGATGGTCAGTAAATTAATTAATTGACGGATATTCGATATCTTAAACACGGGGAGATGGATGTACAAATAATATATGGAGCCCATATTAATTTATGGGGGTTGGTGAGGTAGTTCGATGATGATCCTCTAGTAGAATGGAACATTATTGATGGATCAAGTTTGTGTGGTTCCGATCCATCGGGTGGCCAAGACCCAACTCCTCCTCATGGTCCCTATCGTAGCCTAATATAAACCTCATGAAGTCTAGATCAAATGATGGAAAACAAATCTCTAGATCTGACGGTTGGGATTAAATCCCTAGAACCGATGGTTGAGATTAAATCTCTAGATCCGACGGTTGGGATTAAATCCCTATAATCGACGGTTGAGATTAAATCTCTAGATCCGACGGTTGAGATTAAAACCCTAGAACCGACGGTGGAGATTAAACCAAGGCCTAAACCCAACTCTATATATAAGGCTTATTGGGTTGGGCGGCAAATGATGATGAATGGTTCAAGGGGATTAGGGTTTGCTTCCTTTGGAGGCAAGGAATCCTAGTTAGTTTAGAATTTTTTGGGCGGCTAGGGTTTGGGAGAAAAGGTGGGCGGCAACACATGGAAGATGAGCTTCTTCTTCTTCCTAAGACATGGCCGGCCCCTACCTTCTACCCTTTACCTTGGTCGGTGCTCATTCAATTCTCCTTCCCCTCCTCCATAGCCGGCACATAGAAGATGGTTTTCAAAGAGATTAGGGTTTTGCCTTTCCTTTGGTTGGGCGGCAAGAAATCCTAGGTTAGGGTTTGGTTGGGTGGCTAGGGTTGGCAAGGAGAGTGGGCGGCAACTATAGGAGAGGATCTCTTCTTCTTCCTAGGGTGTGGCCGGTCCCTAGATCTCTTCCTTCCACCTTGGTCGGGGCCGAATTCCGTTTCTCCTCTTCTTTTCTTCTTGGCCGGCGGCACTAGAAGCTAGGGTTTGTCTCTAGTTTAGTTCTTTGGTGGTTTCCATTTTGTTCTCTCTATTCTTGGGGCCGGCGGGATCAATCCTTTGTGGATTGGTGGTTGGCTCAAGCAAGAAGGGAAAGAGAGTTCTTCTTTCTTTGGATTGAAGAAGATCTAGGAAGCTTCAACTTGTGGAGGATCTTCGCCCACACGAAGTCTACAAGGAGGTTAGGACATATGATAGAAGATCAAGAGATCTAGGAAGCTTCAACTTGTGGAGGATCTTCGCCCACACGAAGTCTACAAGGAGGTTAGGACATACGATAGAAGATCAAGAGGTATAAAAGTTTTACAACTTTTATTATTGTTCTTTGCATGTTCTTATTGATATGCTAGCTTGTGTTCTTTATGTTAGTATATGTTGATTATACTAGTTTACATTTGCATGTATTTGTATAATCATGGACCCCGAATAAGAAACACAAAAATCCGCGATCCGTCCGTCGTCTCTTCCGCGGCTAATCGACTAGAAGAGTTTGGTTGCTTGAACAACTAGTTTGTTCAAGCGATCGCTCGAGTCATTGGCACGACGATGAATTGGTTGTTCTTAGGAAACTCATCTCATCCGGATTAGTTTTCATTAGTGAAAATTTTTAATCTGGGGACATGGGAGCTGATGAGCATTCCTTGGAATAGCACATTGCCAACAAATTGGTATCAGAGCCACGGTTTCCGGTTTTGTGTGTTTTGGATTCAGTTACTTTCACGCACTTATCATATATTGTGTATGCCGGATAATAGTAGGACGTGCGTAGGCTAACTTTTTGGTTGCAGGCATAAGATCCAACTATTATGGCTATATATATGTGTGTATGTGATTGCATGTGTGTGTGATTGTATATTATTTGAATCCTCGGGGTTGACGAGGTTAAATTAATATTTAATTTTTGTAATTGAATACGACATTGTTTAGCCACTCTTTATTTTATTTTACTTTCGATCTAGATTTCATGTACACTCTCTCGTGGAGTATAGGATCGATGGATGTAAAATAAAATAGGTTTTATTCTCAGCTCGGATCTTCGGATGCCTCGTACATGGCGTAGGAGGAGCGGACGAGGTGGTGACACGACGGGACGCATATTGGAGAACAATGCCATAATAGTTGGAAAAATTCTGATTTTTCCATATTTATTGCTGATTTGTTTTATATGCATGTTGTGTGTGCTTGAAAATTCCTCATTTTCAATTTACTAAGTGGGAGAGGGACATTTTAATTAATTCCCGTGGCCTCGATTACAATTTGACATGTGATGCAACAAACTTGCGCGTCGGCTCTGAGTGCCTTCCTCCCCATCGGATGAGTTTGTTTGCGGATCACTAGGTCAAATAATGGTTATAGGAAATTATCTAGGAGCGTGTGTACTTCCACAGCGGTAAGGCACATAATCCGAAATAATTCTATTAGTACCGTGTAATGGTGCACACTTAGATGCAAATAAAAAGTATCCTCCCCATCGGAGTCACTGCTTTTATTTATAGGGCCAAAGAGGAACCAACTATTAATTTTATTTGTCAAAAAGTAAGGTTGACAAGATAATAAAATTAATGGGTAAAACCTCCTCTTACAAATGTAGAATTCGTATACGTCCACACTATCGTGGCATGCGATATTCTCGGTGTTTTGAGGTGTTGGTTGATTTCGAAATTTTATTGTTTGAGGAATCAATAATTTTTTGAAATCTAAAGTAATGATCTATGTGATTCTTAGGATTTTCAAAATTGACTTTCAATCCACCCTAATCCCAATTCGAAATCTCACTCTTGCCGCCCTATCACAGTAACCTGATCCCTAGACATACGACGAGGCAATCCAAGATATAGATACAACATCTTGGCAAAAAGCGATGAATTCAGAGATAGAATCTATGGATTCTAATCAGGTCTGGGAGCAAGTAGAACCACCCGATGGTGTAAAAACCATTGGATGCAAGTGGATCTACAAGAGAAAGAGAGGAGTAGACGGGAAGGTTGAGACCTTCAAAGCTAGGCTTGTTGCGAAAGGGTATACTCAGAAAGAGGGTATCGATTATGAGGAGACCTTTTCGCCGGTAGCTATGCTTAAGTCTATTCAGATTCTCTTATCTATAGCTGCTCATATGGATTATGAGATTTGGCAGATGGATGTCAAGACAGCTTTCCTTAACGGAAGTCTTGAGGAGAACATCTATATGCGGCAACCAGAGGGATTCATTGCTAAAGGCAAAGAGCATCTTGTATGTAAGCTTAATCGGTCCATTTATGGATTGAAGCAAGCTTCTAGATCTTGGAACATCCACTTTGATGAGGTAATCCAGTCATATGGATTTATTCAAAGTCCGGATGAGCCTTGTGTATACAAGAGATGTGACGGAAACGTAGTGGTGTTTCTTGTACTATACGTAGATGACATTTTGTTAGTTGGCAATAATATCAAAGTGTTATCAGATGTAAGGGTATGGTTGTCCAAACAGTTTGATATGAAGGACTTGGGAGAAGTGGGACACATCCTTGGGATCAAAGTTATAAGGGATCGCAAGAAAAGGATGTTGTGCTTGTCTCAAGCTTCATACATTGACACTATCCTTGCTCGTTTTAGCATGCAGAACTCCAAGAAAGGTTTTCTACCTTTTAGGCATGGAGTTCCTTTATCTAAAGAGATGTGTCCCAAAACATCAAAGGAGATAGAGGACATGAAGGCGGTTCCTTATGCTTCGGCAGTAGGAAGCCTTTTGTATGCTATGCTATGTACGAGACCGGATATCTGCTTTGCCGTGGGCATGGTTAGCAGATATCAGAGTAATCCTGGACATGGACATTGGACTGTGGTAAAGCATATATTGAAGTACCTTAGAAGGACTAGGGATTATATGCTGGTTTACCGGGCAGATCAATTAGTCCTTGTGGGTTACACGGATTCGGATTTCCAATCAGATAGGGACAAGAGTAAGTCTACCTCGGGGTTTGTGTTTACTTTTGGAGGTGGAGCCATAGTATGGAGGAGTGTCAAGCAGAAATGCGTGGCGGACTCCACCATGGAAGCTGAGTATGTGGCAGCCTATGAGGCGGCCAAAGAAGCTGAGTGGCTCAGGAACTTTCTGATGGACTTGGATGTGATTCCTGGTTTGCCCAGAAATATCACAATTTATTGTGATAATAATGGTGCAGTTGCAAACTCGAAGGAACCACGAGCCCATAAGGCTAGCAAACACATAGAGTGCAAGTACCACCTGATACGAGAAATCATAAAGGAGGTAGAAGTTGCTGTCGCCTAGCATGCATCAGAGGATGACCTGGTAGACCCTTTCACTAAGGCCCTTCTAGCGAGAGCTTTGATAGGCATGTGGAGGGAAGGGGAATCAGATGTATGGCAGTATGATGACAACATAGTCTTTTAGTATAAGTGGGAGATTGTTGGGATGTATACTGAAAGACTAGCTCTTTTGTATTAACATCTTTATTTTGAAATAAGAATCACATGATCATTGTTTGCATATTTTTATGATTATGAAAAATTGTCTAATACTTTACATTGTAGATAACATGGTTCTTGGGTGTGGCACAGAAGATCATGTTATCAGTCCCTTGTAGAGTATAAGTAGAGGCTCACAACCAAGATGGTTTTAGACAAACCATTGGCATGGTTGTAGTGTAGCTTGGTATTGTTTTATCTTGAACATAGAGTTACACTAGTACACTTAGGTGTATTGAGCAGGACCGACATAGAGGTGATTCAATTTGTTGCTGACTACATAATTGAATCGGACCTCGGATATTATGTTGTACATGCTCTTAATCCCGATATAATAACGGGCACATGTACTTAGTATTTATTTCTTTGATTTACCAGAGGGTGAGATTTCTATGGATTAAATCAATATGCCTGGTAAGTTGGGAAAAGATATTATTTACATGGTGTGTCATTGATTATAGGAGAAATCCGTTTCCTATGTATTAGGTTGATGATGTCCCCTTGAGGAGCTCATAAGGTTCATCATGTAAACCCTGCAGGTTGACTTAGTCAACATGATGATAAGGTTGAGTGGTACTACTCGAGGAGTTAGATGTTAATTAATTGATGGTCAGTAAATCAATTAATTGACGGACATTCGATATCTTAAACACGGGGAGATGGATGTACAAATAATATATGGAGCCCATATTAATTTATAGGGGTTGGTGAGGTAGTTCGATGATGATCCTCTAGTGGAATGGAACATCATTGATGGATCAAGTTTGTGTGGTTCCGATCCATCGGGTGGCCAAGACCCAACTCCTCCTCATGGTCCCTATCGTAGCCTAATATAAACCTCATGAAGTCTAGATCAAATGATGGAAAACAAATCTCTAGATCCGACGGTTGGGATTAAATCCCTAGAACCGACGGTTGAGATTAAATCTCTAGATCCGACGGTTGGGATTAAATCCCTAGAACCGACGGTTGAGATTAAATCTCTAGATCCGACGGTTGAGATTAAAACCCTAGAACCGACGGTGGAGATTAAACCAAGGCCTAAACCCAACTCTATATATAAGGCTTATTGGGTTGGGCGGCAAAAAATGATGAATGGTTTAGGGGATTAGGGTTTGCTTCCTTTGGAGGCAAGGAATCCCAGTTAGTTTAGAATTTTTTGGGCGGCTAGGGTTTGGGAGAAAAGGTGGGCGGCAACACATGGAAGATGAGCTTCTTCTTCTTCCTAAGACATGGCCGGCCCCTACCTTCTACCCTTTACCTTGGTCGGTGCTCATTCTATTCTCCTTCCCCTCCTCCATAGCCAGCACATAGAAGATGGTTTTCAAAGAGATTAGGGTTTTGCCTTTCCTTTGGTTGGGCGGCAAGAAATCCTAGGTTAGGGTTTGGTTGGGCGGCTAGGGTTGGCAAGGAGAGTGGGCGGCAACTATAGAAGAGGATCTCTTCTTCTTCCTAGGGTGTGGTCGGTCCCTAGATCTCTTCCTTCCACCTTGGTCGGGGCTCAACCGAATTCCCTTTCTCCTCTTCTTTTCTTCTTGGCCGGCGGCACTAGAAGCTAGGGTTTGTCTCTAGTTTGGTTCCTTGGTGGTTTCCATTTTGTTCTCTCTATTCTTGGGGCCGACGAGATCAATCCTTTGTGGATTGGTGGTTGGCTCAAGCAAGAAGGGAAAGAGAGTTCTTCTTTCTTTGGATTGAAGAAGATCTAGGAAGCTTCAACTTGTGGAGGATCTTCGCCCACACGAAGTCTACAAGGAGGTTAGGACATACGATAGAAGATCAAGAGATCTAGGAAGCTTCAACTTGTGGAGGATCTTCGCCCACATGAAGTCTACAAGGAGGTTAGGACATATGATATAAGATCAAGAGGTATAAAAGTTTTACAACTTTTATTATTGTTCTTTGCATGTTCTTATTGATATGCTAGCTTATGTTCTTTATGTTAGTATATGTTGATTATACTAGTTTACATTTGCATGTATTTGTATAATCATGGACCCCGAATAAGAAACACAAAAACCGGCAATTCGTCCATCGTCTCTTCCACGGCTAATCGACTAGAAGAGTTTGGTTGCTTGAACAACTAGTTTGTTCAAGCGATCGCTCGAGTCGTTGGCACAACGACGAATTGGTTGTGCTTAGGAAACTCATCTCATCCGGATTAGTTTTCATTAGTGAAAATTTTTAATCCGGGGACATGGGAGCCGATGAGCATTCCTAGGAATAGAACATTGCCAACAGAAACAAGGCGTTGATTATGACGAAACCTATTCACCTGTAGCTATGCTTAAATCCATTCGGATGCTCCTAGCCATAGCGGCTCATTATGATTATGAGATATGGCAGATGGATGTGAAAACAGCTTTCCTTAATGGAAACCTGCTCGAGGACGTGTATATGATACAGCCTGAGGGTTTCACATCGGTCGATAAAACCAAGGTATGCAAATTGCGACGGTCCATTTATGGATTGAAGCAAGCATCCAGGAGCTGGAATATCCATTTTGATGAGACGATAAAAAAGTTTGATTTCTCACAAAATCCAAACGAACCTTGTGTGTACAAGAAGGTTAGTAGGAGTGCAGTTGTGTTCCTAGTATTGTATGTCGATGACATATTACTTATAGGAAACGATGTTTCAATCTTACAGTCAGTTAAGGTTTGGTTATCCAAGACATTCTCCATGAAAGACCTGGGAGAAGCAACCTACATCCTCGGGATTAAGATCTATAGAGATAGATCGAAATAGTTGCTTGGTCTTTCGCAGTCTACATATATAGATCGAGTGCTAAAGAGATTTAGCATGTCGGAATCCAAGAAAGGTTACTTACCCATCAGGCATGGGGTACACCTTTCGAAGTCTATGTGTCCGCGCACAGAAGACGAGAGGATTTGCATGAGTAAGATACCCTATGCATCCGCAATAGAATCTATCATGTATGTTATGTTATGTACGAGGCCCGATGTATCGTATGCTCTGAGTGTCACGAGCAGATACCAGTCTGATCCAGGAATGGATCATTGGGTGGCTGTTAAGAGGATCCTTAAGTACTTAAGAAGAACTAAGGATGTGTTCCTAATATATGGAGAAGGGGATATGGTGATACGCGGGTATACGGATGCCAGCTTCCAGACAGACAAGGATGATTCCAGGTCTCAGTCTGGATACGTGTTCACCTTGAATGGGGGCACAGTGAGTTGGAAAAGTTCCAAACAAGACACTATAGCGGATTCTACCACTGAGGCAGAATACATTGCAGCTTCGGAAGAAGCAAAGGAAGCGGTTTGGATCAAGAAGTTCGTTTATGAACTTGGTGTGATTCCGACCATTGTTGAAGCAATACCGGTCTACTGCGACAACAATGGAGCAATTGCACAGGCGAAAGAGCCAAGGTCTAATCAACGATCCAAACATGTGCTTCGCCGCTATTATCTTATCAGAGAGATCATCAGTAGGAACGAAATACAAATCGAGAAAATTCCCACTGAAAGGAACTTAGCGGATCCTTTGACTAAAGCATTATCTCAAAGTAAGTTTGAGGGTCATGTTAGTGCTTATGGTAATGGATACAGTAGCGATTGGCATTAGGCCAAGTGGGAGTCTGTTAGTAATATATGAGAGATGTCCTAAGGCAATCGCCTTATGTATGAACCATTTATATGATAAATGAAGATTCACTATTTGAGTATACATGTTTCATGTATTTGATTGGATCTTAAACTCATTTCTTGAATGTCACGATACGATTCACACCAAGAGAGAATTTGTGATTGGATCACAACTAGTGAGTATCTCTACATGTGTAATTGTGATGTTTTGGAATTATCCCTAGTCGATGACTTGATGGATTTGGACACCATCGATTACATCGAGACTAACAGTATACTCCTTGTTGTATCCAAGCGGTGATTCTCAGCGGTTTGGAGACATTGTGATGTCCGGAGTTGATCGTGGATGCTAGTTATGGTAACTAGTTCATTGGAGTGACCAGCCGTAAGACTTCATATGGTTCCCTGCATATATAGATATGTCAATGAAGTTCTTACTGTAGCTTAAGTGCGATGTTCCTTTGACTTGCGGTATTCAAGTCATCTTGATCATGGAGACTTATGCTTTTACATCTTGAGCAAGCATCTCTAAGGAGATGTGGACCCGGGATGATTGGGTATAAGTCGAAGTGATCGAAGGTGTTTGAATAGCCTATAAAGGATTCACCACTCCTTGCGAGGAGATGTATACCCATGGCCTCTCGTCAGATTGTTACTAAAGTCTTTGGCCAAAGCATTACATGTTTAGAGTAAGGTACTCTTCGATACATGTGCAGTAACTAGAATCCGTAGGACGAGGAAATGATACTTGGGCTAGGTGTGACGTAGTCAGCCTAGTGGGGACTGACACTATAGACCATGTTCTGAACCAAGTGGGTATAAGATGAGTGAAGGGAATGGGTCACGATTCATTCGAGCTGCTGAAGGGTTTCAGAAATAGTTCTGGATCAACCGTTGATCTTTTCGGTTAATTGGGGATCATGATGTACTACTAGGTGCCACTCATGATCGTTCTATAATTAATGGTTAATTATAGACGGCCAACATAAACCGAGAACCTATTTGGTCACACACACAACGAGCGTAATCCGAAGGATTTAAAACGACCTTGAGAATGGGATTCTCAGACCGAGAGAAACTAGGTTTGGTTGGACCAAACAAGAAGCGAGCATGAAATCGTTTCAGTCACAATGGAAGCGTGGATGGGCCGTGTCTTATGAAGACATAATGGATGAACTAAAATAGTTTGGTTCTAATCCAATGGAGGAGAATAAACCAAAGGGTTTGGTTTATTTTAAACGAATGAACCAAAAGTTGGTTCGGTTCGTTTTAACTTAAAATAAACCATCATGGTTTGGTTTATTTTAACTTATCTTAATGGAGCGGGTTAACGGGCCTAATGGTTATGATCCAATAACCATTAAGAGAATTAGTTCTCTATAAAAGAGGGCTTAAGGGATAATTAAGCCCTAATCCAAAACCCTAGCAATAGTTGCCGCCCACCTCTCCTTGGAGACTCTCGGCGCCAACCCCCATTGCCGCCCAGCCCCTTGTGCCGCCGTCCAGCTCCTTGCCGGCGTCCAAGCTTCAGCCGGTGATCCTCCGGCGACCCTCCGGTGATCTTCCTAGGCTTCGGTGATAAGGTGAGCACTTGGCTTCCCTTGTTTGGCCGGCGCCTACTCCTCCACCAAAGCTGTCCAGTTTTCTGGACAGCTTGTTCTCTTCTCGTCGGAGCGTCGTTTGGACGATGGTTAGAGCTCCGACAGCACCTAACTTACCGGGGATTCGATCTCCGGTAATCCTCTGAGGTGGAGGATGAAGGATTCGTCAATCGGTTGACGAATACCTCTCCGGAGAAGCGAGTTTTGAGGACTCATTTTGGATCCGAATTTGGATTCGGATCGTGATCATCTCTCGATCACGTCGTCTTCAACACGAGGCTAGTAACCCGTACGAAGACGAAGCTCGTGGCTTAGCAAAGTCATCCTAAGGATACTCGGCATGGATACGGATAGAGACGATTCTAGCGAGGATCGTTCCGGTTGATGCCGTTCCCGCTACACGTAATACGAAAGGTATAATGTAGTTAAATTTCCTTTTATTGCAAATTTAAATTTACGGTTATGTCTACACTTGTTGTACTATGCATGCGTGTATTGTGTGTGTTGTAATAAATGTAGATTTATTAATTTTATTGCTTCCGTTGTGCTCATGTTTACGAAACATGATCGAACACACACACGCCGCGGTGCTGGAAACCCAACAGTTATGTCATCGACGAATATATCGTGACTTACTATTATACATGTTATTTTGTGCCCTTCCAATTGCCGATTAATTATCACAATGTATCATTATGGAAGGCACTGGCTTTGCCCAGCACGGGATATCTTCTAAGAGGTTATGAAGCCACTCAGCCTCTTCTGCGGCTTTATCCAAAGCTATACACTCCGATTCCATAGTTGATCGAGCTATACATGTTTGTTTCATAGAATTCCATGACACCGCTCCTCCACCAATGGTAAATACATATCCACTAGTGGATTTAGAGTCTTTTGTGTCAGATATTCAATTTGCATCACAATAGCCTTCTAGTACAGCTGGATATCTAGCATAATGTAATCCATACTCTAAGGTGTATCTTAAATATTTAAGAACCCTTATTAATGCCTTCCAGTGGCTATCATTTGGATTACTTGTAAATCTACTTAATTTGTTGACGGCATAAACAATATCAGAACGTGTGTAGTTAGCGATATACATCAAACTGTCAATTATTCTCGAGTATTCCAATTGTGATACGGGTTCACCATGGTCTTATTCAAACACAAGCTTAAGTCCATCGGTGTTTTTACAGGAGAAAGATCATATGCATTAAATTTCCTTAGCACTGTCTCAATATAATGAGACTGCAAAAGGACAATTCCTTCAGATGTCTTAGTGATCTTAATCTCAAGCATAATATCTGCTATACCTATATCTTTCATGTCAAAGGTTTTGATCAACATCCTTTAAGTAGTCATGATTATATCATGATTACTCCCCATGATGAGCATATAGTCTATGTATAGACAAATGATGACAAATGAGTCAGGTGTGCCTTTGATATATGTGCACTTATCACACTCATTAATTTTAAATCCATTTGCCATCATAACTTTGTCAAATTTCTCATGCTATTGTTTTGGTGCTTGTTTTAGTCCATAAAGTGACTTTACAAGTCTGCACACCTTATTTTCTTGTCCTAGAGCTACAAACCCTTCAGGTTGTTCCATATATATTTCTTCTTCTAATTCACCATTTAGAAAGGTTGTTTTTACATCCATTTGATGTATCTCAAAGTTATGTATTGTAGCAATAGCAATGAGTATTAAAATGGATGTGATCCTTGTTACCGGTGAATATGTATCGAAGAAGTCAATGTTGGTGCAATCGGCCTAGGTCACGATTGACCAGACTCGAGTAATGTTTTGATGTTTGACAATGTGTTGGGGAGATTGTTGGTGCAATCGAACTAGGTTATAATTGATCGAACTTGAGTTTGACTCAAGTGGTATTTTGATGTTTGACGATGGTTTGACAATTGTTTGACTATATGGTTGACTTGGGGTTGACCATGTGATGAAGAAAGTCCAAGTCTTGAGTACTTGGCATGGAAAGTCCAAGTGAGACACTTGGCAAGGAAAGTTCAAGCATGGGTCTTGGCATTTGGAAAGTCCAAGGGGTTTGATATTGGCAGCGTAAAGTCCAAGGGTGGAGTCTTGGCAGCTTAAGTCCAATGGTTGGCGGCGTAAAGTCCAAGCTTGTGTCTTGGCAGCGTAAGCCCAATTGCCTTGGCGGTGTAGACCACATTAGCATGACATAGCTGATGGAAGCACCTGAAGGCTAGCGTATGGATGAACAAGTCATGGATGACTTGGAGGGATCCGATAGACGTGAGGCTGATGAAGGTGGCTAGAAGGCTTAGGTCTAGGCTAAGGGTGGTCTAGCATGTATGAGGACATCATACTTGTGTTAAACCTCATGATTGAGGTGTATCAGTCGACTGGTGTGAGTCAATGAGTGCTCGGTTACGGCAGAAGCCTTGGTAGTCGACTGACAGACTTGGACAGTCGACTGATGACTTGAGCAGTCAACTGATGGAGATTATCAGTCGATTACTGGTCGAGTTTCCAAGCACAGAAAGCCTTTGAGTCGACTATTGGGGTTTGATAGTCGAGTGGAGACATGATCAGTCGACTGATGGTTATGATCAGTTGATTGATGGTTATGATCAGTCGACTGATGTTGGATCCGTTGAACTTATCCAACGTGGATCATGCCATTGTCTCACAACGACTACAGGAGCTGTCGACTGATGGTCATGATTAGTCGACTGATCGCGCAAAATCCAGCCTGAATGCAGGTTATAAAGGCAGATTCGAAGGAGGGTTTTGGCATCGATTTTCTTAGGCGATTTGGAGCGATTTGTTAGTGCAAATCAGAGTCTTCAAGGCTAGTCCAAGGCAATCAACAAGCAAGCTTCCAAAAGATTTTTGTAAAGTGTTCTTTGCATTTTTTTGTGTATTTCATATTTGTATTTACTTGTTGTAACTTTCTTATTGTTGTAAGAACTATTGTAAGGAGTTTTCTCCACCTCCGGATTGTTCCGAGAAGGAGTGTTTGGTTAGTAGTGGTGTTTGGCATCGCTAGAGCTCTTTGAGCTCAACCCATGGAGTAGGAACCATTCGGTTCCGAACCACGTTATATTATCGTATTGTGCTTGTGTTTTCGTATTTGTATTTGTCTTATTTCTGCTACGTACTAATCGAACTGTAGAAAAGCAACGCCATCGAATTCCATCGACTTATCGAAAAGCTATTCACCCCCCCTGTCACGCCCCGAGAGTATGCCGTGTCGAAAAGCAAACGGACGACATCTCCATTGTACGTGGCATCATATCGGGTTAATACAAGGCCCGTAGGCCCATAACAACAATATAATATAAAGATATCAACATACCAAACACAGCGGAAATATACTGACAGATAAAACAAGATACAAAGACCCAACTATGTACTCCGGAGTGACTTTGACACATCAAGAATCATAACAGAAATTACATCAAAGACCAAATACATACAACACATCCGTATATCGTACATACAGAAATAATACAGGATAAAATCCCAACACGACAATACAATAGAATACCACAAATCGTAATAAAGCTCTATCCGTTCGGTGTGAGATGGGATCAGCTGGCGGAGCTCTGAACGCCCAAGGAATCTTCTACCTGTTACATAGGCGACAGGAAACCCAGGGTCCGAGGTGGTGAGTATAAACTCAGGGGTAATATGTAGAAAGTGCATGAACAACATATAGGATAACAAGATCTACAAGTATACATGTGAAGATCTACAAGTATACAACATGAGTCCAATAGACATATAGTCCTATCCAAATCTAATAACAAGTAACCACAGTATAGTCATACTCAATGTATATACTAAATTGATCAACTGAACATGAAGTAATGTACCAACGTACCTGACGGTCTGCAACACCATAAGCTATATCATCCTGAACAGATATACAATAGCATAACCCATATAACGTACAAAGTCAATCCCATATCTGACCAACACTCAGACATATGACCAGTATATAATCACATGTAATAACATCCCGGTCCATACCACACTATGACATGACGCTAACCAAATGCATACAACAGTCTGGACCAACATATATATCATGCTCAACACACAGCAGTATATAATATGCAAATGACATGTATCATGATGAACAACCATATGCAACAATCATAGCTCAATCAAATGCAGCATCTCACAGGCATATGTAAAACATATATCAAATACATGCATACATATATATCAGCAATGCATATGCATAGTCCTTTGTCTGCGGACCGTCAACCACGACCTAGAGTGGCGGGGTGGCACATGACAACTATCCCGACTCCAACTACCACTACTCTCGGTGGCCGAGTTGGGTAGTATGTTGTGAGCTTAGCTACCCTAGGGGCCCTTGCTGCAAGCGACTCTAGCTACCACTACCCATGAGTGGTCGAGTGCTGCACGACAGGACAAACTGCACGCCACTCTAGCTACTACTGTCTATAGTGGTCAAGCATGGCACATCTAATGCTCTGCCCTCAACCCTACTACCACTACCCCGAGTGGTCGGGGGAGGCAGGATGACTGACGACCTGTCTCAACCACAAGGGAGACCCCATTCGACAGCATGCATGCAATGTAATGATGCATAGCTCCACACAAGTATCCTCGCAACACTCCCTATCCCTCGGGGAGTCCTGGTCAATCAAAAGTCAACTATGCAAAGACTACTAGTCCACAAGGTACTCTCTCTACCACAAAGAGAGTCATACCCAACTGATAGTCAACCACGCTAAGACCTCTAGTCCATGACGAGATACTATCGACAATCCATATAACCATACACAGATATACGATCTATAATGGATAAACAATCATGTTAGGACCTCTAGTCCATGGCCACATACTGACAACCACACCTTTATCTATGCACAGACAACTAAATCCACCATAGATGCACAACTAATAAGTATATGATACAACAATTGACTCCATAATCTAATCCATCACCTAACCCTAGTGATGTAACACAGTAACCCAATCTGATGTCACAAAGATAACCCTAACCACCTGTACTTACTGAACATCCATCAGCTAATACATAATAGGGTTTATAGTTCCTATCCGTGCTAGATAATCAATGAAGTAACAATAATATATCTCAAAGGTCAAGGCAGTACAAGCATATGATTAAATAAGAGTGGATCTAAGATCAAAGTAATAACATAAGTCCAAATTCATGCACCAGATTCAGATCAAACTACCTGACCAGGGTAGATATTACCCACCTGATACGAAGCTCGAAATAATAGTCCTCAAGCCCGGAAGCCTGCCTCATATCTCAAACCTGTACATAATAGCAAACTATGATTAAGTACAAGTATCCGACAATGCTCAACTTAACTACTACATCGTTCCTATATTCACATCCTTTCCTTGTCTACGAGTTATAAACTAGAGCACACACCTCTCATATCCCCAATCTACAATCAACTTTGGTCGATTCACTCAACCAAACTCTCTCATCGGCAACAACAAGATCACTTAAAGTAAACCGATCTAAACATCACTCAAATAGCTATCCAATCATCTAAACATAATCTCAACATTTTAACTTTCACATCTCCTTAACAGAGCATACCTAAACATAATCCTCAAACACCATGGTCAGCAACCCCACAAACAATCAGATTACACCCTATTGTTCATCTGAACAACACTCACACTACAATCGAATACCACTCCATCTAATCCCAGATAAATCAGAAACATTAACAACACCAAAAACATTCTACAACCATAGAAGCTCCACCCAAACAACCAAAATGATCAACAATCCACAGCCCAACCTCACGGTATCGATGACAGAAGGAAAATCCAAACAACTCATCCATCGAACAGAAAACACCACAAATTCACAAAAATCCTCAGAACACACAGCAGGTAAGGGAGACAAAATAGGTCGAAACTTAGCAACACCTGGAATCCACCGACCTTGCTCCTTCCCCAATCCCCTGTTCGTCGGCGACCATCAAGCTCCACAAACTCTGCCCAAAACCATCGATTGAAGCCAACATCAGAAACCCACAGCTAGATCTCACTCTCAGCTTAAGGAGGAAGGAAAAATCGGCCTCTTACCTAACTCTGGTGATGATCGACAATGAAATCCCTCCCTCTTGGCATCCCACCACCGCAGCGCTCTCAGCTCCCAAATCGACCTCCACCCATTTCCAACTTGCTCAGTGTCCTCCCTCCGGTCGGATCTCCGACCAAGTGCGTCAACAACGACGGCTCACGGAGGAAGAAGAAAGGATGAAGAAATCGCCAATCGCGGGGGATGACAAAGAAGAGGCGATCGCGAAGTGAAGATGCAGTTGATCGGGGTTTTCGGTGTTTAATTCGATCGAACCGGTTCAAACCCAACCGGTTCACCCAAATCCCTAATCCCTAATCAAATCCAACCACCAATTAATCCTAGCCTTTAATTAAATCTAATGGCTACTTAAAGGGGTTAATCCCTATGTTATTTTTTTTCCATATCTTACACCCCCTCTAGCTTCCAAAGATTTCCAACAGTCAAGGCCTACCTTTTGTTTGAATCCTTTGGCTACTAGCCTTGCCTTATACTTGTCAATAGATCCATCAGCCTTATATTTCCTCTTTAAGATCCATTTACATCCTAAAGGCTTGATTCCAGGTGGAATATCCACCAATTCCCAAGTATGATTTTGCATGATGGAATTTATTTTATTATTGAGGGCTTCTTTCCAAAAAGGAGCCTCAAGACTTGATAAGGCTTCGCTTATCGTCCTTGGTTCATTTTCCAACATATAAGTCATAAAATTAGGACCAAATAATTTTGCTATTTTAGTCCTCTTACTACGTCTTGGTTCTTCATTATTTTCAAGATTATCCAAATTTGTAGCTTCATAAGTTCTTTTATTTGAACTTTCTTCTTTCCTTTCTTTGCAAGGAAAGATACCTTCAAAAAATATAGCATTCCTTGATTCTATAGTTGTTCCAACATGTATATCAGGAATTACTTATTTGTGCACCAAAAATTGATATGCACTACTATTATTAGCATATCCAATAAAGATGTAATCGATTGTTTTTGGTCCTATCTTACTTTGCTTTGGTTTAGGCACTTCCACTTTAGCAAAACACCCCCACACTTTTAGATATTTATAAGAAGGCTTATGATCCTTCCATAACTCATAAAGAGTTTTATCTTTCTTTTCGTGAGGAATTTTATTAAGAATATGATTTGTCGATAAAATAGCTTCCCCCCACAAATTATGGGGTAAGCCCGAACTTATCAACATAGCATTCATCATTTCTTTAAGAGTTCGATTCTTACGTTCGGCAATCCCATTCGATTGAGGAGAATAAGGAGTTGTTGTTTGATGAATAATGTCATATTCTGTGCATAATTCATTAAACGAACCATCATATTCTCCTCCTCGATCACTTCAAATTACTTTAATTCGTTGACCGATTTGATTCTCGACTTCATTTTTATAATGTTTGAATGCTACTAAGGCTTCATCTTTTCCTTTCAATAGATACACATAACAGAAATCTAGTGCAGTCATCGATGAAAGTGACAAAGTATTTTTTCCCTCCTCTAGTTTGCATAAATTTTAAATCACATATATCACTGTGAATTAACTCTAGAGGATGTTAGGGCAATCAACCCAAGTATGTGTTTGGTTTTGATGTGTGTGGCAAAGGGTTTAAGTTAGGTTGTTTATGTGATTTGATATGTGTGTTTAAGTTGTGCAAGACTTAGTAAATCACACAAGGTTAGCTTGATGAAGCATTAGCGAGTTCATCATCTCATGGCTCGGGTCCTTGAATCGGTGAAAGATGGCACGGAGAGAAGCTGTGAGCTTGGTGCATCCGAGGGACCACCAGATGAGGAGTAAATGGAGTGAAGCCAAAGGAAGCAGACTTCAGGGCAAGAAGCGAAGGATGACATGGGAGAAGCCATGGACTTAGTGCATATGAGGGACGTAGCCAGACGAAGAGAGCTTCGGTGAGGGACTCCATGGGAGATGAGAGATTGAGCGATTGTAACCTGGGATGGGGTAGCTCAAGTAGGTGAACTTGGCCAAGTGGCTAAAGTTAAGTGTCGGATGCTCAAACATTGTGTTTGAGGTTTTATCCGACGGTCGGATGCTCAAACAACTTGTTGTTTGAGGTTTTATCGACAAAGAATCGATCGATATAGATATCACCGATTGGTCCGAAGTCGATTCATTAGTCGACCAAAGGTCAACTAGGGCTCAGGGCCCACCATTCGATCGCTAAAGGTTAGCAATGATCGCCCACCATCACCGATCGTTATGGGTGAACGCGGCACGTAACTACTGTGAGTCGATTAATCACTGGCCACGCAAGCATCACGATCGCCGCTGAGAGCATCAAGTCGGTTGTTGGAAGGCATCATTACATCAATGATCGATGGCATGCATCAGTCGACTGATGCATATCCAACGGGAAGAAACCCTTCTTCTCTATAAAAAGAAGGGTTAGGGGCAGCTAATGCTTCTACTCCTAAGTGCTCTCCAAGTGCCCTAAACATTCCAAACCTACTCTTCCTTATTTTCATCTCAATCATATTGTAAGAGGGAGGATTTTGTGTAAGAAGGTTTCTTCTCCACCTTGTTTGAGCAAAGGAGAAGTTTAGTGTATTGGTTTGAGAGAGTGATTCACCTTACGAATCGTCCGTGGACTAGCGGCAAGGGCCGTGAACCACGTTACATCTCTTGTTAGCATTTGCTTTCTCTTTATCTTTGTTTAGCTTAATTGTCTTTGATTTTAATATTTCCGCTGCGCTAACATCAATTGTAGACGATTAAGACACGAGAATTCGATCGAGCACATCGAGGGCTATTCACCCCCTTCTAGCCGGGCCACGATCCTCTAACAAGTGGTATCAGAGCAAAGAGCTCGTTATCGGACTCACTGCCACGACAAGCAATCAAATGGCCGACATGAACATCCACCCACCAAAATTTGAAGGTGACTTCTCATGGTGGAAGAAGGAGTTGGTCATTGGGCAGTTGACTGATGCACATCAGTCGACTGATGGCGACAAATCAGCCTTTTACGCTAGGTTAAAATGGATAATCTTTGACGCAACCACTTCGCGATAAGATAAGGTGCCACCTCGTGATTAGTTCCAAAAGTTGAGGAGACTTATTCCAAGGCACAAGTTTATAAAAGGAGGGGAGGACTCTAACCCAAGGATCATCAATTGCTCCCAAGTCCTCTCACAATGCCAAGATTCCGCATCAACACTACAACGTCGTAACGCCGACACCGCATCAAGTTTCAACTCCTTAAGCGTCAGTAGATCAGTTAGTTATTTTATTACTTTGTACTCAGAGCTTTTCTCGTAAACGAGGTGAGGTAGGCTTGTTGCCTCATCCTCGAGTTTTTTGTTTTTGTGATCGTTGTCTCCTACCTCCAACGAGGAGGAGACTCTATAGTGATTTTCCCCTTCGTACGTGGTCAAGGATCGCGGGGCCTTGGATTAGCAACCATTGGGTTGTGAACCAAGTAAAAACAAACTTGTGTTATTTATTTTTTCGCTGTGAATCTCTGTGTTTTAATCAAACGAACGAAATGAACGAAAAGATTTTACGCTCGTTATTCACCCCCCCTCTAGTGATGCTTTCGATCCAACAATCTTTTATGCTTATGAAAGGGCCGACACAGTTGAGCTCTTCCTTGGAGAGACCGCATTGAAGAATTTGTGTAGCCTTTGCATCGGCCTCCACTTGACGCTTCATAGCGTTGGTCCACTTGTCGTAGTCCAAGCATTCACTGTCTTCATTGGTTGGAAGGGTAAACCCGGTCTGGATGACTATCCACATCTCGACTTGGGTTTTTAGATAACACATCATCCAACCCTTCCAGTAACGAAAGTCATCTCCATTGTAAAATGGAGGTCGGGCAGTGCTAAACCCTTCGAGATGGGTCATCGACTAAAACCTTGCACAACAAAAAGCACGACAAAACACGAATTGCCAAGACTTCATCTTGGATTAGTAGTGCGGAAAAAATAATAAAGAAAATTGAATGAAATGAAAATTACAAAAAGAAAATAAAATTGCTAGACTGGTGGTTGCACAAAATCTTAGCGCCCCCGCTCTGATACCAATTATTGGATCAAGAGAATTGCTAGAGGGGGGTGAATAGTGATCGTAAAACTTCTTTTTGTTTCGTTAGTTAAAACCAAAGTCGAATACAGCGGAAGTAAAGATAAGTTAGATGAACACTTTTTTTTTACTTGGTTCACAACCGAAAGGTTGCTACTCCAAGGTCCTCCGATCCTAGACCACGTACAGAGGGGAAATCCACTAAAGGTCTCCTCCTTGTTGGAGGTAGAAGACAACGATTACAAAGAAAACCAAATCGAGGATGAGACAACAAGCCTACCACACCTCGTTACGATGAAAACCTCGAGTACAATGAAAAGTAAACAACTTGAAGAAACAAATTAGATTTACCAACGAAGAGAGGATGGAGTCTTGGAGTGTCGTCAGCGTTACAACGTCGTAGAGTTGTCATCAGAGCGTAGTGTCATTGGAGCACTTTGGGAGCAAAGAATGATGATCCAAAAGGGGTGAAAACCCCCTTGTTTTATAGCCCTTCAAACCCTAGCTTGTGGAGATCTGGATTTGGGTCAAAGAGTCACATCACTCCAAGATAAGGGGCTCTTATCTTGACTTTCTTCGAGCTGACCAGTTTGAATAGCAGTCGACTGATGACCTTCATCAGTCGACTGATGCTATTAGCAATCGATTGCCAATAGCCAACAGTCGACTGCGAGCTTGGTTACTCCCTTACAGTAAAGAGTTAGCATAGAAAGCATGAAAGATGGTAAATATCACGGTTCCTTATCGTCCAATCCTGACCTAGACCTTCCTCCGGAAGTCTTAGTCGGATCGCCACCTATGGTTGTCCCCGTACGGAGGACACGACCTTACCATCTCTTCGCACTCATGCTTACCTCTGGTCCTTTCCGACCTATCGCTTAGCTTCCAGTCTCCACCTAGGTTCTTCGACTCCAACGAAGTTCTCCTTGTGTTGCCCGACCACCACGGTTTCTCATCCCAAGATTCTCCAGGTGTCGCTGACCTTCAGCTTAGGTTAAATACTTCTTGCACACTTAACATAGCTCATGAGATAACAATAATGTCTTAACTTTGAGCTTTTGCCATAATCAAAACCTAGGTTCGATTATCTGGTGCCCCTGCACCAATAGGGATAAGAGGAGAAGAGAGTGATTTTGTTGTGCTTGTGCGAGAGCGCTGTCGGAGTGAGAAGTTAGCGTGAGATGTCGTCAGGTTGTCGAAGAGAATAGTGAGTTCTAAGAATGTCAATGCATGGGTGGAACTTGGCTCGTGGAAGAGGAGGAACTTTTCAATTTAACAATCGTGATCATTTCTCAGACGATGAGCAGAGATCATCATCCTACAGATCCAGGAAGCGCGAAGAATCTGACGACTCAATGTAAGTTTTATTTACATCCATGGTTCATTTTTCAGTATTTAAATTCATGTAACAGATGCATTAATTCCAACATTGGTATCAAAGCCAGGTTGGTTTGCATCTGTTCATATAAATTTACTTGTAAAAATCACAGTTCATCACAAGAACGATGAACAGTGATTTTGTCGAGCAATTCTCGAGCGGTTCCTGAGGGAGAAACTATTTGCCGAGCAGTTAAAGGGAACACCGAGTAGTTCCCGTAAGCGCTCGAGATTTCTATATGCTACTCGGGATTTCTATATAGTGCTCGGGAATATCATATGGTGTACGATATTTCTATTGCCGAGCAGTTAAAGGGGAAACCGAGCAGTTCCCGAAAGTGCTCGGGATTTCCATATAGGGTTCGGGATTTCCATTGGTTCCTTGGGCTGGGAATGTGGAAGTCTAGCGATAGAGGCACTAAAAGTGGTCGGCTTTCACAATAACCGCTCGGCCAGAGCACAAGGTGCTCGGCTAGATGGGCTAGCACTACTGTAGGTAAACTTTGGTTGACATAGTTGATTTTGGTCAATTTAACTCATAACTTGATTGTTGAGTAGTTGTTTGGAACAACTAGGACTCGACATAAACAACTTAGGGATAGGCTAAGTGAACTAGAGTTGGTGGCTTGGGACGATGAGAAGACATAATACTATAAAAGTGGTTCGGGTGCCTGGGGTGCTCGGAGCAAGTCGAATAGTGTTCAGGTTCTCATGAAGTCATTGTCAAGTTGAGTCTTAATAGTTCTAGTCGATTGGACTTGATGATGGTCAATTATATTAGTAAAAGTACTAATCGACTGGTCTAAGTGGATCAGTCGACTATTCTCCAGAAAATCAAGAAAATTTGTTCTTTATTTATTGTGTTGGTTCTATGCCTGTATAAATTAAATTAAGCTGGTATATGTAATGGTTTGTCGATTTTGTACTGACTTAATTAATTTAATATTTTCCAAATGGCACGGACAATCACCACTATGACTTGACACGATGTGTTGCATAATCAGCTGAGGGAGAATATCTAGGGGATAGAGTATGACTCAACTCATAGAATTGGGTGGCACATTGAGAGATTTGATAGACTATTTTGGAGACTCGAGATGCTGAAGTTTCCAATTCTGGACAACTACATAATATGGGCTCTAATTCATTCACTGCCTGAGCACCTGAGTGATGTCGCACATCAGATCTGGGGGTGCTATGAGGGGTGCGTATCCTACATCCAATTGTGTGCTGAGTTGCTTCACTATGAGGATTGTGAAGTTCACTTTGAAGTTGATTCAATTGAATACTCAGACGAAGACCCTGAGGAGCACTTTTTTGTGGGCTCTTTAAGGGAGACAATGTCTATGCATCATTCTGATAGTGTCCCAGCCGAGTGTGATCTGGTTCAGCCCAAGAAGATTGGGCATGTTTGGATTATTATTGCGATAGTGTTTGTCCTAGTGGGAGTAATAATCGCCTATTTAGTTTTGTTAGAGTTATTTTTGTTTGTCAGTTATGAGTAGGAAGAATGTTATGTGTAACATTCTTAGTAGAGTATTATTATTTGTTGACAATGTTCAACATGCTTAGTTAATGATATGTTCATTCGAAATGATTAGTTCATTTTGTGTTGTTGACTCTACATGATACATGATATTTGTTTATGCTCTTTGATTTGTTCATTATGAGTATAATTTTAAATGATAAGTTCATTCAATGTTTAATATCATGTTTGGATAGTGATTAAGTTCATTAGTTGGGATGTAAGTAATAAAATATATCAATGTAAGTTAGATTGACACATACAGATGATGAATGGCAACGTAGTTATCACTTGATTTTGTAAACCAAATCAAATTTACATTGAGTCAATTTAAAGATTACATACATAAATACATACACTGAATGTCTAAATAATTTGTTTATTTATGATAGATTATGGCAACAAAGAACATTATTGCTGAACTCAACAAGGGTGAAAAATTTAACGGGGAAAACTATAAGATCTGACATCTCAAGATTCAATAGGTTCTTGAGGAACAAGAAGTTCTAGAGACTGTGTAGGAACTTCGATGGGCGCAAGAGGGGAGTGAATGGTGCATTCGTTCGCTTGACGGAATTCGATCATGCTTGATCATCTACAACACTTGTTAGTGCAGCAGAATAATAATACTAACACAAATACAACACAAAAACACAAGCATAAATACACAACGATATAACATGGTTCGGAACCCTAGTTCCTACTCCACGGATTGAGCTTAAGTGAGCTCTAGTGATGCACACACCACCACTAATCAATAACACTCCTTCTTGGTGACACACCAGAGGTGGATAAATCTCTTACAATGATTACAAAAGTAATACAAAGAAATACAAGCAATTACAAGTGAAATACACAAAAATACATAAAAAAACTTTACAAATGTGAGCTTGAATTCTTGCTTGTTTGATTGCTTGGGATGCACTTGAAGACCTTGACTTCCACCAGCAAATCACCTCAAATCACCCTAGAAATCGTTTGTGAAAACCCTCCCGTCGAGCTCCTTTTATGCCTCTGCGCAACCTGGATTTTCGCCTAGCAATCAACTGCCTACAGTGTCATTGTCTCACAATGGACTTGATTCACATTGGCATCTAAGCCAATGGATACACTGGCAGTCGGCTGCCATTTCCATCAGTCGACTGCCAAGCCCATAGCCAACTAATCAGTCGGCTACCAATCATTTTGCCTTGGTGTCCATGACCAGCAATAGACTGCCATCCATGGTAGTCGACTGCTGAAGGCCGATCCGCCATATATGGCGATCGTGGCAAGGCCATTTCGTCACTGATCGAATGCGATTGACTCCAATGATCGGGTCATAATCCCAGTCGATTGCTATAAGTCGACTCAGTTGCCTATATGACCGTTGGTGTCGCTAGAGGGGGTGAATAACAATTTGTCGATTTCTTGGCTTGGATTCGACGTGCTTGTCTACAATCATTAGTACGCAGCGGAAACACAAATACAAAGCACAACATGGGCACAAAACACATATTTTACGTGGTTTGGACCCCTAGTTCCTAATCCACGGGTGAGCCCTAGCGTGCTCTAGTGATGCACACCACCATTATCATACTTCTCATTCTCAGTGACACACCGAAGGTGGAGAAACCTCTTACAAGTCTCTTACAAACAATAATAATGAGATACAATGAGAAAATACAACAATTACAAAATAAAATGGAGAAAACAAGTGAACACACTTTACAAGTTAGGGCTTTTGAATGCTTGCTTGTTGGTAGATTTGGGATGACTTTAAAGGCCCTGAAATGTAGTAGCACCTCGCCTCAAATCACCCCTCAAAACCTTGCTCGAAGACGCCCACAACCTCCCCTTAAAAAGCCCCGTCGAAGCTCGTGATTATGAATGTTGCGGGACAATGATCGCCTCGCCAGTCGAGGCTCCGCCTTGACTGATACCCTAGTCAAGGGGCCAATCGAGTCTTCCTTGCTTCTGAGTAGCTGTCTTCATACTTGTGCTAGGAACAATTAAGTGATCCAGTCGAGGTGCCACCTCGACTAGCCTCTAGTCATGGTGCTGGTCGAGTTCTCCTCGCTTATGTGTCTCCATCTAGAATGACCAATCGAGGTGCCAGTCGAGTGGTCCAGTTGAGGTGCCACCTCGACTAGCCTCCAGTCCAGGCGCTGGCCGAGTGCTTTCATAGCACTATCTCAACTTTCCAAGTCCCACAGCTCGACTCCATCATACCAGTCGGGGTGCCGCCTTGACTACAACACAATCAAGGCGCTGGTTGATGTTACCTTGCTTCTGTTTGCCTACAAATGAAGCCCAGTAGACTGAACCAAATTGGCAGTCGATTGTTATACCTTAACACTGAGGTTTAACACATCCATCATACTTGATACTCACCCTAAGCCTTCAACCCACTTCTATCAGCCTCACGCCTCTCGGATCTCTCGAATCTGTGACTCTTCATCCTTGCACTAGCCTTCAAATGCTTCCATCGGCTATCGTCATGCTCTTGGTTCTACCTTTTCCAAGAGGCCTCACCTCCGGAACTTCCCCTTTGCCAATCTTAATCTCCCTGATCAGTCGGGTCTTCCCTTACCAAGACTCCTCATTCGGGACTTCACTGCCAAGAGGCCTCACCTCCGGGACTTCACTGCCAAGACTCCTCGTCTGGGACTTCACTTCCAAGAGGCCACACCTCCGGGAATTCATTTTCCAGGACTCTTCGTTCGAGACTTCACTCGCCAAGACTCCCCATCTAGGACTTCATTTTCCAGGACTTCCCGTCCGAGACTTCACTTGCCAAGACTCCCCCCATCCGGGACTTCATTTGCCAAGCACAGTCTCCCAGACCTGTCGGGACTTTCCTCGCCAACTCTTCGTTGGTGTTTCTAACACCAAGTGTCCGGTCTCCCTTGACCGACTTGGATTTTCCCTTGCTATCCATACTTGGACTTTTCTTTGCAAAGTCATGAAACTTGGACTTCTCCACACCAAGTGTCCGGTCAACCTTGACCGACTTGGATTTCTCCAATTATCTACCTCATATGACTTTGGATGTCCCATACTATCCACTAGTAATGTGGTCAAATCACATTGTAAACTATTGTCGAACATCAAAACTCTACTCGAGTCTCACTCAAGTCTGGTCAATCTTGACCTAGGTCGATTGTACCAACAATCTCCTCCTTTTTAATGTTTGACAATACCGTTAAGTTAGGTTATACCATAACCCTAACTTAACGCTTCTTTTGCCAAAGCATAACGAAGTATTCCCAATTTAAAATTTTAAATTTTTGAAATTTTTGGGGTTTAGTGTATATTAGGGTTGACCCAAACTTAAGTTCCTAACTTAACCCCTTTTATTTCTCCCCCTTCTTGACATACATCAAAAAGTCCACCAAGGTTTACCATTTCTCATTTTCTAATTAGATTTTTCCTTCTCCTCCTTGGTCAAAATTCATCTTGAATGCTTTCATTTTCCTTAGTGATCTATCACTAAATGCAAAGCAATCTTCCATTTCCCCCCTTGTGATAAATCATCATCCATCATACCTAGATGGATAATTTCCCACTAAAGGCTTACTCCCCCTAGACAATTGCACAAACAATGTCCTTGGAGAGTTCCTAAGCCAATAGGAACCTTAAAGACTCAAAAGTAAGGATAAAAGTTCAAACTTGAACTTTAAACTCATTTAGAAATTTATTTTTACCCTAATTAACTCTCCAATTCATTTCCAATTAAAATCTCACCCTTTCAATGCTTGTCTAAAAACATTAGAGATGTAGGAGTAGTTATCTAGCCTAGGGTTATGGTCAGATGGCTTAAACCAACATTGGTAAGTAAAAAATAGTGCTAACAGTCGACTGAGAACTCTCCAGTCGAGTGGTAGCAGTTCCAGTCGAGGCGGCGCCTCGACTAGTTTCTGACTTTTCTGAAATCGAATTTTTAGACCAACTTCAGAAATGCATAAATAATTCTAAAAAATTTAAAAAATCATGAAATTATAACCACACATTACTTATGCCAAACACTATAAGGGAAAAAATAGTTTTCTATGAAAATAATTTTTAAATTCAAAGAATGATACAAAGTTCAAAAGTATTGAAACTTTCAATGTTTTTAGCAACTTTGTTTCAATTTTCTCAATGGTGATTGTTACCAAAAGATAGGCTTCACCAAGGTTTTCTAAAATGATTTTAAAATGTTTTCAAAACCTTAATTTCAATCATGGTCTATGGGCTAAGTATACATGACTTGTATACTAGCTTTCCTCATGATTTATACCTATGATTGAGATGAGTTTGAGTCCATCTAGATGCAACATCTATGTGCCTTGAACTTAACTCATTTTCCTAACATCTCACATGTGTCTAGGATGTATCAATAGACACACATGTCAATCTAATGTTCTTGTGAGATGTGGGTTTAGGTTCTTAGGGTTTCATGTATTTTTCTAGGCAACACTATTTGATTCCCTTATACTTGGGACTTCAAATCATGTCATTGTCCTTAAATTTATTTTAATTATCCTAAATGCATGAATGATGATTATGGCATATAATGATAGCATAAATAAAGACATGTGCCAATAATCATGATGTCATGACATATAAATAACCTAAATACTAACATGACATTAAAACTAAATCTAAGCATTATCATGACATATTATATGATTTTAAAAAGATATGATGTCATGACGTGACAAGGCAAACAACACATGACAAATAAGATGTAAAGGCATAAAATACCTAAGCTTTTAACCTAATTGCCATTTTCTAAATTTAACCCCATTTTGCCATAATAAATCAAGTCTCCCAAGTGTGCCAATAATCCAAAAATGGCACACCATGACTCTAAACCTAATTGTGACAATTTGATCATTTTTTCAAACTTCTCAAAATATATTGGCACATCCTAAAATCTTTTAGGATATAATTCAACCTCATTTCTAAGGAATCCCAAACCTTGAAAATGACCTAGAATGTCACCTTTTCCATGGTTAGGTTAACTACCTATCCATTCAAAGTTGGCACACCCTAAACCCATCTAGCATGAGGGTATCACGCTCCTAGGAACCCAATACCTATTGGAGCTCCTTGGGTTTACTAGGTACTCACTAGGGATAACTTTCCTTAGTACCTTTCTAATGACCCTCCTAGGCTTGGAAGTCTTGGTCATTTTGGTCTTGTCAAGGTTAACCCTAGGGATTGTTTCCCTTGTAACCTTGTTAGTGGCTTTCCTAGGTTTCTTTGAAACCTTAGCCACTAGACACACATCATGGTCAACTCTAGGGATGACCTCCCTTGTGACCTTGACACTCCTAGACCTAGAACTTGTTCCATAACTATATGAAACACTATGGTAGGTAGGCTTATCTGTAGGGTTTGGTTTCATTGATCCGTGAGGGGAAACTTTGCTTCCCACTTCACCTCGGTCGCTTGTTCATGGCGATCCCATCGATGTCCCCGGATAAAAAAAATTTAATCCTAGACAAAAGGGATTGCCCAAACAACCAAGTCATCGTCGTGCTATTCGTTTAGAGAGGTCACTTGAACAAACTTGTTGTTCAAGCGACCAACCTCTATTCTACGAGTAGCCGCGGAATAGACAATGTCCGGATCGCCGTCTTTTGTGTTTATGTTCGGGATCCAAGTATTATTTAGCCACATACATAAAGTAAACATCAACATAAAACATGCATATAATTGAAAAGCAATTATAAACATAATACAAAGAAAGACTAATCAAAATAAACAAGATTATACCTCTTGTTATATATCTTGATCTTCTATTGTATGTCCTTCCTCCTTTTGGACGTCGTGTGGGCGACGATCTTCCAAAAGTCGAAGCTCCTAGATCGCCAATCTTCCTTCCTTTTTTGTTCCGAGCAAGAGGAAGATCATAAAAACTAAACTCTTCTCTTATCTAGGACCAACCATCAAGCTCCAAGCTTGATGCTTGCCGTCGACCCAAAGAGATGAAGATTAGAAGTGTGGGCATCGACCAAAAGCTTCAAGGAAAGAATCCCTAGCTCTTGTTTCCACCGGCCAAGGAGAAGAAGAGAAATAGATTGAGCTCCGGCCAAGGTAAAGAGGAGAATTATGGGCACCGACAATCACCTTAGGAAGAAGAAAGAAAACCCTCCATAGTTGCTGCCCAAGCACCCTCTCAAACCCTAGCCGCCCAACCTAAATCCTATCTCAATTAGGATTCATTGCCGCCCAAGGAAGCAAACCCTAATCTCCTAAGCCATAGATGAAGAGGAGAAGGTTAGATGCCGACCAAACCAAGGAGAGAATAGGGAAGAAGGGCGCCGACCACCTCAAGGAAGAAGAAGAAGAAAACATCTTTCCTTAATTGTGGCCACCCAAAACCCTAAGCCTCCCTTACCCTTGTAAGTTCGTGGCAGTTCCACGAACTGCACAGAAGCAGTTCGTGGAACCGCCTCGAGCACGCACGGCTTGAAGCCGTGCGTGCGTCTCCTTCCCTTAAAAGGGAAGGAGTGCGTCCAAGGTGGGGGTTCGACTGCTAGACGAAGGGCTGCTCGGCGAAGAGGGTGAGAAGCGTAGAGAAGCATCCGGCAGATTTGGTTTGTGGAAACAGAGGAGTCTTCCGGCTGTGATCACTCCTTTGACGCAAGTCGAAATTCCACCGGGTAATCAACAAGGAACAGGTATATTTTGCAACAATGGTATCAGAGCATATTTCATTTCTGAAATTTCATACCTGTTTGATACCCTCGCTGGAGAAGACAACCGGAACAGAATTCTCTATTCTGGTTACCTCCTCACCTGGCCTTGATCGCATCCGGCATCCGGCGCTCAGCTTATTTGTCGCGGTCGGCACCTGTCGAGGCGGCCCCGAAACCCGGGACGTCGTTGGGCGATCTCGGAGGCGATGGAGGCGCTCGCGTCGGAGACGGTGCTGTCGCCAACCGGTGGGCGATCTTGGAGGCGAACGCCGATGGCCAGGGGACCGTTGGGCGATCTCCGAGGAGACGCGCTGGACGCCGATGCCTCGGAGGCGTCGGAGGCGCCGGCAGCCTTGAGCGGCAGCGACGGCAACGGCTGTCGCCGAGCGCACGCGCTGGCGCTTCGCGTTTAGCGACGGCCCTCGAGGTGGCCGCAAGGCGTTGGAGGCGATGGCCTCTGAGGCGGCGTGGCCACCGGCGTCGGAGACGGTGGCCTGGCGCGAGGCGGCAGCGACGCGGCAGCTTACAGCCTTGAGCGTCTTGCAGAGGGATTTAGGGCGCGCGGATGGGAAAATTTTCCTATTTATTAAATAAGAAAAATTAATCTGTTTTGTACAGATTGTTTTTTTTATTTATTAAAAAAAAATTATTAATCTGTTTCGTACAGATTATTTAATTGGGCTTCAATTGGGCCGAATTAATTGGGCTGAATTAATTGGGCCGAATTAAATGGGCCGAATTAATTGGGCCGAATTAAATGGGATTTAGTTTGGTTTAATTGGGACGAATTAAATGGGTTTTGAATCAAATTTTAATTGGACATGGGTTCAATTAATTTGATTTAAAAAAAAAAAGGGCTAAGTGTCCAATTAAATTTACACAAGAATTGTGTAAAGTTGACTTTGGTTGACTAAACTCATAACTAAAGTTAGATGGATTGTTTTGGAACAATTAGAATCTGACTTGAATAACTTAAGGATAGAACTAGTTTATGACTATCTATGGGTCAAAATTGATTGATCAATGGGTCAATTAATTATAACCTAAAATTCAAGAAGTTTAGTTCTTCTTGATATATGTGTATTTGTTCTGTGCCTTGATTAAATTGGAATATACCGGTATTTGTACTGGTTTTGTCGGTTATGTACTGACATGATTTATTTCAATTTTACAGATGGCGCGGATGTATACCACTATGACCCGGCGCGATGTGTTGCGCAATCGGTATAGGGAGGCTATCGAAGGATTGGACTATGACCCTTACCATGGAGTCGTTGGACACATTGGGAAGCTGGACAGATTGGTCTGGAAGCTCGAAATGCAGGAGTTTCCAGTATTAGACAACTACAGGATTTGGGCGTTGATTCGTTCATTGCCCGATAATCTTGCTGACGCGGCACGACAATTTTGGGGGTTACATGAAGGACGAATTTCATATACCCGGTTGTGCACAGAGCTGATAAACTACGCTGACTGTGAAGAGGATCCTGAAGAAGACCCTGTGGAGGATTTTGGTTCTCGAATAGTAAGGTCTTTGAAGGACTCTGTATCAGGGCAGCATGTGTTGCCTGTGAGTGTCCCAGCAGAGAGTACTGTAGTTGAATCCAGACGGAGGGGACATGTCATGATTACTGCTGTGCTAGGGCTTGTCCTAGTGGGAGCAGTAATCGCTTATCTGGTCTATTAGGAGTTGTTTTAGTTTATGAGTAGGAAGAATGTAATCTGTTACATTCTAAGTAGAATTTGTTATTTGTTAACATTGTACAGCATGTTTATTTTAATGATGTGTTCATTTAATGATTAGTTTATTTAATGCTGTTAATTCTACATGATGAATGATTATTAGATATACCCTTGATTAGTTCAAATGAGTATATAATGATATGTTCATTTAATGTCTAAAATCATGCTGTAATAATGATTAATATCATTAAGTGGGATGTATGTAATAAAATATATCAATCTAAGTCTGATTGGCACATACAAATGATGAGTGATAACACAGTTGTCACTTGATTTTGTAAACTAGATCAGATTTATCTTGAGTTTATTTTTGGAGATTACATACATAAATGCATACACTGAGTAACTAAATAATGTGTTTATTTATGTTAGGTTATGGCAACTAAAAACATCATAGCTGAACTGAACAAAGGTGAAAAACTGAATGAGGATAACTATAAAATATGGCACCTCAAGATTCAGTATGTTCTTGAGGAACAAGAAGTCCTAGAGGCTGTTAATCAGGTTGTGATGGAACCTGTTGAGAGTAATATAGCACAGTACAGACGTGACCTTGATACCTATAAGGTATGGAAAAGGAAAGATTCCACTGCTAAGGGCATATTGATAAGTTCAATGGTGGATGACCTAGTGTTAGAGTATGAGCCATATCCTTCAGCTCATGCAGTCTGGGTAGCCCTTAGAGAGAGATACAGTGGAATAAGTCTCAGTAAGCTTCGTCAGCTGACGATCAGGTTCGACAGCTACAAGAAGCGCCCGAATGCAACGATGGTTCAACATCTCAGGGAGATGTCTAATATGATTCGGAGTGAAAGCTGCCGGTCATGAGTTGGTGATGAACAGCGAGTTGACGGTTATTCGTTCTCTTCCCGATTCTTGGGAGACCATGAAGCAGACTTTAACTCACAGTGAGAGTATTAAGACTTTCGCTGATGTCTCACGGCATGTTGAGCTGGAGGCTGAGAGAGTAGAATCCGCGAGGATTTCTGGCCAAGCCTATTTGGCTGCCGGTTCTGCTGGATCATCTGGATCCAAGAAGAAATGGTACAAGAAGGGAAAGGGAAAGAATAAAAACGTTATATCGCTGGGAAGGAACAAATCAAGAAGAAGAAGACAGGGAAGAAACCTAAAAGCAAGTTATCTTGCTTTAATTGTGGCAAGAAGGGCCACTTTGCTCGGGAGTGTTCTGAGCCAAAGAAGGTAACTTCTAATCTGTCTTATGAGCATTTTGTTGCTAGTACTGTGTTGATAGCTGATTCTTATCCTTTGTGGATTATAGATTCGGGAGCAACCAACCATGTAGCTCGAGAGCGGGTTACATATGTGGAGTACCGCGTCTGCACTGCAGGCAACAAATGGATCTATGTATGAAACAATGCAAGAGTCGAAGTCAAGGGAGTCGGCACTTGTAAACTTAACCTTCGTGGTGGAAGTACTTTGTTTCTGCATGATGTCTTATATGCTTCAGAGATTCGAAGGAATCTTGTATCTGTTACTTGTCTTCTTGATTTGGGGTACTCTGTAAATTTTTTCAGTCGCTGTGTAGAACTTAAGATTGACTCTGTGTCAATCGGATATGGTTATTTATCTAATGGTTTTATGGTACTAGATGTGGTGCCTGAAGTGAATTGTGCGATTCATAGTTGTTTTTCAAACATTGCTCTTACTAGTAATGCGGATACATCTGATGAGGTTTGGCATGCTAGATTGGGACATATAGGACAAGATCGCATGAATCGATTAGCTAGAGAGGGTTTATTGGGCTCTCGTGCTAAGATTAGATTGTCTATATGTGAGCATTGTCTTGCTGGAAAAGCAACTAGGAAACCATTTGGAAAGGCTATTAGAGCAGACTTGCCATTGCAATTGATTCATTCGGATATTTGTGGTCCGATGAGTGTGAAGGCTAGGCATGGAGCTTCCTACTTCATTACATTTATTGATGATTTCACTAGGTATGGTCATGTGTATTTGATTTCTCAAAAATCTGAAGCGTTGGATTATTTCATTCGTTATATGAACGAAATTGAGAATCAAACAGAACATAAGGTTAAGGCCTTGCGCACTGACCGTGGGGGTGAATATTTGTCTGATTTGTTCAAGACGACATGTAATGATAAGGGGATTATTAGACAGCTAACGATCCCAGGAACTCCACAGCAAAATGGGGTTGTTGAAAGAAGAAATAGGACTCTTCTTGAGATGGTTAGGTCTATGATGGCGCAAGCTAATTTGCCGGTCTCCTATTGGGGAGATGCATTACTAGCTGCGGCCTATATACTTAACAAAGTGCCTTCAAAGTCAGTTCCATCAACCCCATATGAACGTTGGACGGGCAGAAAACCAGATTTGAGCAATCTGAGACCCTGAGGGTCAGCTGCCTACGTTCATGATAGTTCTCACAAATATGAAAAACTCAGACCTAGAGGTAAGAAGTGTATCTTTATAAGATATTCTGAGACCTCAAAAGGTTATGTTTTTATAGGTGAGCAACAAGATGGGACAATCTCTGAGATTGAGTCGAGAGATGCCACTTTTCTCGAAACTGAGTTCCCAACAAAGGGTGAAGTTGATAAGACAGTTCCTCTTTTTGAGGAGGATGAGTTGTTATCAACAAGACAGGTGTCTAGTGGGATACCTGAACCTAGTCAACCGAGTGGGATTAATGTGCCTGATCATGGGGTGCCTTCTCAACAGCCCAACTTACGAAAAAGTGTTCGTAAGATCATACCTAAAAGGAGGTTTGATATTGAGAACGAGGCAATGATGACACTCCCAGTTGACGAAGATGAACCTCAATCAGTTGAGGATGCGTTGGGATGTAGGGTTAGAGATAAGTGGAAAAGTGCAATGGAAGAAGAGATGGAGTCAATGATTCGGAATCAAGTTTGGGAGTTAGTCGATCTTCCTCCTGGCCGAAGGGCCATTGGGAATAAATGGATTCTCAAAATAAAGAGGAAGTCTGATGGATCGATTAACCGATACAAGGCTCGTTTGGTTGCAAAAGGATTTACCCAAAGAGAGGGTATTGACTTTGAAGAGACATTTTCTCCCGTAGTGAAGTTTGTGTCAATCTGAGTTATCTTGGCCTTTGTGGCGTATTATGACTTGGAATTACATCAGATGGATGTTAAAACCGCTTTCCTTAATGGTGAGCTTGACGAGGAAATCTATATGGTTCAGCCAGAAGGTTTCGTTGCTTTAGGCCAAGAGGATAAAGTATGTAGATTGAAGAAATCTATATATGGGTTGAAGCAAGCGTCAAGACAATGGAACATAAGATTTAACAAAGTGGTTTTATCTTATGGTTTCGAAATGATCAATGAGGATCATTGCGTTTTCCTAAAGAAGGAAAAAGGAAAGTATGTCATTTTATCATTATATGTTGATGATATCATAGTGAAATGACATAGGTTTTATTGAAGAAGTCAAAAAGTGGTTGTCTTCTCAATTTGACACAATAGATATGGGAGAAGCTGAATACATCTTAGGGGTTAAGATCATCCGGGATCGATCAAAGAGACTTTTGGGTTTGTCACAAGAGTCTTATATTACTAAGATGTTACAACATTTCAACATGTCTGACTGCAACTGTGAACAGACACCTATTGCGAAAGGTACTGTTTTGAGCAAAAGTATGAGTCCCAAGACTCCAGCTGAAATAGCCGACATGAATAAAAAACCATATGCCAGTGCCATAGGTAGTTTAATGTATACTATAGTAGGCTTAGTCAGCCGGTTCCAGTCAAACCCAGGATCGAGACACTAGAAGGCAGTGAAAAGGATTTTCATATATCTGAAGGCGACGACAGATTATTGTCTCTATTATCAAGGATCAGATATGAGCCTTATGGTATTCAATGGGACCTGGATGATAGAAAATCAACATCAGGCTATGCGTTCTTGTTG
Organism: Wurfbainia villosa; assembly: GCA_025175895.1. Lineage (NCBI taxonomy): Eukaryota > Viridiplantae > Streptophyta > Magnoliopsida > Zingiberales > Zingiberaceae > Wurfbainia > Wurfbainia villosa. The sequence continues at coordinate 7,010,582 of CM045992.1, forward strand.
AATGGTGGCGCCATCTCCTGGAACAGCAAGAAACATGCCTGTGTGGCCTTATCTACAATGGAAGATGAATATGTGGCATGTTCAGCAGCTGTACAAGAAGCAGTCTGGTTGAGAAGGTTCCTAAAGCATTTGAAGATTCTTTGAGAAGCGATGGGAGTCCGATGGATCTATTGTGTGATCAAGCTGCGATAGCTTTTTCCAAGGATCCCAAATATCACAGCAAGGGAAAGCATATTGCTATAAAATACAACTTTATCAGGGATATTGTTGCTAAAAGGAAGGTGATTCTTGAGTATATCCCTACACGAGCTATGCTTGCAGATCCTTTTACTAAGCCCATGACTAGAGAGTCATTTAATGAGCATGTAAAGTCTATGGGACTTCGTAGAATGTAATGACAATTGAATATTATGATTTGATTGTTTGAAATGTCGGCCATAATCTATTCAGTGTATGTTATGTTGCATTCTAGTGATAAGATCTCGATAAGCATGTTGGCAGGTAGTGATTGGTCCTCTCACATGGACAATCATCTCTATTTGTTGCGTATGAATAGAGGTAAGACCGATGCTTATAGGTCAACCTATGTGGTTGTTAGCTTTGGAAGCTGTAAAATTTGTTACATTCCTATAAGTTAGGGTCGTCTTGATATTTGTATCAAGATAAGATCATTTTGTGGTAAATGATCGAAGTAAATGAACCCACCATTTACTATACCTGTTTTTTGAGCCAGATTAGAATTCATATGTTGAATTCTGGATTCATATGTTGAATTCTGGATTAGACATTGGGAATGTCTAGATCAAAATCTGTACGATGTTAATTTGAGGGAAACATGCGCTCTTTATTGGTAAAGAGGACGGCATCGTAGCATGTGAATCATACCACATGTGCTAAGACGACATATAAGGGTGGTAGGAGAATGAATCTCTGTTTCTCTACTATGTGAGCCCTTTGAGATTATATGTTGATCTCAAAAATTTGCCCTTTGTGACTATTTAGGTGTCTACTTGAAGTTTTAATTAAGGTTTGCTACTTTAGCATGTGTACCTATGACTATGTATGATTCGATCTATGGAACATGACTAAGAAAGCGATTGATTAAAATGAATAGATTCACACTAAAAAGGAAGATTAAATAGATTTACATCTAATAAGAATTATTCACTGGTCGACCCATTTCTGTTGTGTATGGAAATGATTGTGAATATTTGGAATATGAGACATGCTCTTGACATGATGGTCAATTTAAGGGATTAGAGATGTTCATATTGATGTAAATGAGATTGTTTAATCTGGGTAAAAAGCAAGACATGGATGTTTCAGGTAAATGGTTATGTACCACCAGAAATATGATTTTGTATCATCTGGAAAATGACTGTGTGTCACCTGGGAAATGGCTGTGTGCCATAAGATAAATGGTTTTGTACCACCTGGAGATGACTCTGTGTCATCGGGAGAATGATTATGTATCATATGAAGAGTGGCTAAGTTAGGCGTAACAACTTCTCTTAGCATGTATCACTCTATGAGCAGCTATGTAAGGTGTAACAACTTTCTTAGCATTTGAACGCTCAATGTGCTTGCTGTCGCACGAACCATTTTCTAATATGATGTTTCATTTAGTCTTTGTGACTATTAATCTCTGTTCTATTAGTCTTTTGGGACTATAGATGTTGCTTCGATTTAGTCTATGTGACTAAACACCTCTTCTAACATGGTCTGTGTGATCATTTAGTCTATGTGACTAAACACCCTTTCTAAAATGGTCTGTGTGATCATTTTTGTCTGTGTGACATACCTTGGACGAGTGGGAGATGTAAGTTCGTGGCAGTTCCACGAACTACACAGAAGCAGTTCGTGGAACCGCCTCGAGCACGCACGACTTGAAGCCGTGCGTGCGTCTCCTTCCCTTAAAAGGGAAGGAGTGCGTCCAAGGTGGGGGTTCGGCTGCTAGACGAAGGGCTGCTCGGCGAAGAGGGTGAGAAGCGTAGAGAAGCATCCGGCAGATTTGGTTTGTGGAAACAGAGGAGTCTTCTGGCTGTGATCACTCCTTCGACGCAAGTCGAAATTCCACCGGATAATCAACAAGGAACAGGTATATTTTGCAACAGCCCTTGCCGCCCAAAACCCTAGCCCCCTTTCCTCTAATTAATTCTTGCCGCCCACCCTCAAGCCCATATTTATAGAGTTAGGCTTAAGGATTGATTTAATCTCCACCATTGGTTCTAGGGATTTAATCTCAACCGTTAGATCTAGAGATTTAATCTCAACCGTCGGATCTAGAGATTTAATCTCTACATTTGGATCTAGAGTTTTGTTTTCATCCATTGGATCTAAGCTTCATGAGGTTTTAATAGGCTACAATAGGGACCATGAGGAGGAGTTGGATCTTGGCCACCCATGGATCAAGCCCACATAAAGTCCGATCCATTAATGATAATCCAATCCACTAAAGGATTATCATTGATCTACCTCACCAACCCCCATAAGATAATATCGGCTCCATATATTATTTGTACCTTTTCTCCCCGTGTTTAAGATCTCGAATGTCCGTCGATCAATTAATTTACTGACCATTAATTAATCAACATCTAACTCCATGAGTAGTACCACTCAACCTTTTCATCATGTCGGACCAAGTCCACCTGCAGGGTTTACATGATGAACCTTATGAGCTCCTCAAGGGGACATCATCATCCTAATATATAGGATACAGTTTCCTCCTATAATCAACGGCACACCATATAAATAATATCATCTCCCAACTTACCGAGCCTATCGATTTAATCTATAAATCTCGCCCATTGGTAAATCAAAGAGATGAATACTAAGTATATGTGCCCGTTATTATATTGGGATTAAGAGCATGTACAAAATAATATCTGAGGTCCGATTCGATTATGTAGTCAGCAATAAATCGAATCACCTCTAAGTCGGTCCTGCTCAATACAAACAAAGTGCACTAGTGTGATTCTATGGTCAAGACAAACCAATACCAAATCACACTACAACCATTCCGATGGTTTGTCCAAAGCCATCTCGGTTGTGAGCCTTTACTTATACTTTACAAGGAGCCGATAACATGATCTCCTGTGTGACACCACACACCATGTTATCTACAATGTAATGTATTAGACAATATTGCATAACCATAAAAATGCAAACAATGATCATGTGATTCTTATTTCAAAATAAAGATGTTCATACAAAAGATAGACTTTTCATTATACATCCCTACAATCTCCCACTTATACTAAAAGACTATGCTATCCTCAAACTGTCATACATCTGATTCCCATTCCCTCCACATGCCTATCAAAATCTCTCACCGGAAGGGCCTTAGTGAAACGATCTGCCAAGTTATCCTCTGATGCAATCTTGGCCACAACAACTTCTCCTCTCTTTACGATTTCTCGTATCAGGTGGTACTTGTGCTCTATGTGTTTACTAGCCTTATGGGCTCGTGGTTCCTTCGAGTTTGCAACTGCACCACTATTATCACAATAAATTGTGATAATTCTGGGCAAACCAGAAATCACATCCAAGTCCATCAGGAAGTTCCTGAGCCACACAGCTTCTTTGGCCGCCTCAGAGGCTGCCACATACTTAGCTTCCATGGTGGAGTCCGCCACACATTTCTGCTTGACACTCCTTCATACAATGGCTCCACCTCCCAAAGTAAACACAAAACCTGAGGTAGACTTACTGTTATCCCTATCAGATTAGAAGTCGAAATCTGTGTAACCCACTAGGAGTAATTGGTCTACCCGATAAACTAGCATATAATCCCTAGTCCTTCTCAGGTACTTCAATATATGCTTTACCGCAATCCAATGTCCCTGTCCTGGATTACTCTGATATCTGCTGACCATGCCCACGGCATAGCAGATATCTGGTCTTGTACATAGCATCGCATACATGAGGCTTCCTACTGTCGAAGCATAAGGAACCGCCTTCATCTCCTCTATCTCCTCAGATGTTCTAGGACACATCTCTTTAGATAAAGGAACTCCATGCCTAAAAGGTAGAAAACCCTTCTTGGAGTTCTGCATGCTAAAACGATCCATAATCATGTCTATGTATGAAGCTTGGGATAAGCACAACATCCTTTTCCTGCGATCTCTTATAACCTTGATCCCAAGGATGTGTCCCACCTCTCCCAAGTCCTTCATATCAAACTGTTTGGACAACCATACCCTTACGTCCGATAACACCTTGATATTGTTGCCAATCAACAAAATATCATCTACGTATAGTATAAAAAATACCACTACGTTTCCGTCACATCTCTTGTATACACAAGACTCATCCGGACTTTGAATGAATCCATAAGACTGGATTACCTCATCAAAGTAGATGTTCCAAGACCTCGAAGCTTACTTCAATCCATAAATGGACCGATTAGGCTTACATACAAGATGCTCTTTGCCCTTCGCAATGAATCCCTCTGGTTGCTTCATATAGATGTTTTCCACAAGACTTCCATTAAGGAAAGCTGTCTTGACATCCATCTGCCACACCTTATAATCCATATGAGCTGCTATGCATAAGAGAATCTGCATAGACTTAATCATGGCTACCGGCGAAAAGGTCTCCTCATAGTCGATACCCTCTTTCTAAGTATACCCCTTCGCAACAAGCCTTGCTTTGAAGGTCTCAACCTTCCCGTCTATTCCTCTCTTTCCTTTGTAGATCCACTTGCATCTAATGGTTTTTAAACCATCGGGTGGTTCTACTAGCTTCCAGACCTGATTTGAATCCATAGATTCAATCTCGGTATTCATTGCATTTTGCCAAGATGCTGCATCTTTATCTTGGATTACCTCGTCATATGTCCAAGGATTAGGTTCATGTTCACTAGGGACCAAATCAGAAGATTCTCCCAAGAACATGAATCTATCAGGCTGTCTCACAACCCTCCCACTACGACGAGGCATCACCTGTGTATCCTCTGTGACACGCAGTGCAGTGACATGTGGTATATCTTCTTGTACCGGTGGTACTGAAGAAGTGACTTCCCCTTTTAATTCCTCCAGAATAATTTTACTCTTGGGCTTGTGGCTCATCACATAGTCTTCCTCTAGAAATCTGGCGTTCGTGCTAACAATCACCCTCTGATCTCTAGGACTATAAAACAAACCACCCTTTGTTCCTCTAGGATAGCCAACGAACATGTGTACTTCTGTACGAGGTTCCAACTTACCAGCATTTGCCTTCAGCACATGTGCTGGACTCCCCCATATCCGAATATGTCTTAGACTAGGCTTTCGTCTAGTCCACAACTCTGTGGGAGTAGAAGGCACTGATTTAGATGGAACCAAGTTCAAAATGTACACCGCCGTATCTAGAGCATATCCCCAGAACGAATCTGGCAACTCAGAATAACTCATCATCGATCTAACCATCTCCATAAGAGTCCTATTCCTTCGCTCTGCTACACCGTTCTGCTGGGGCTTGCCAGGTGTAGTCAATTGGGATTGAATCTCAGCCTCTGATAAGTAGTTCCTAAACTCTCCCAAAAGGTACTCACCACCACGATCAGATCGTAGTGTCTTGATACTTTTACCTTGACGTTTCTCCACATCAGCCTTGAATTCTTTGAACTTGTCAAAGCATTCAGACTTGCGGCGCATCAGGTAAATGTATCCATATCTTGAGTAATCGTCTATAAAAGAGACAAAATACTCAAAACAACCTCTAGCCCGGATAGACATAGAACCACACAAATCAGAATGAACCAATTCTAACACATCTTTGGCTCTATACCCCTTGGCCTTAAAAGACCTCTTGGTCATTTTACCTTCCAAGCAAGATTCGCAGGTTGGGAAATCTTCCACCACTAATGAACCCAAAGGTCCATCAGCTATCAACCTTTGAATTCTACTTAGGTTAATATGACCAAGCCTAAGATGCCAAAGATATGTTTGGATCATCTTCGAAGGTTCTTTTCTCTTATTGGAATTAGAAGATGAGTTATTAATTTCAATTTGCATCATGGGAGGTTTTGGTTCAAGTGTGTACAAATTTTATATCAATGTACCAGAATAGATAATGTCCCTATTCCTTTTTATAACAATTTTGTCATTGAAAGAAATAGAATATCCATCCATAAACAATTTAGAAATCAAAATTAAATTCTTTCTAAATAAGGGTACATAAAGGCAATTCTTAAAAACCAAAAGTTTATTTTTCTCAAAAGATAAATGAACATCTCCCACTGCAACAGCCGCCACCTTCGTGGCATCGCCCAAGTACACGGTAATCTCCCCTTCAGCCAGTCGTCTGGTTTCCTGGAACCCCTACAAAGTTTTGCAGACATGATCAGTGGCTCCCTTATCTACACACCAGGTGTCGGTAGATAACACCACTAAACATGTTTCAACGACTAGACCAAAAGATATACCTTTGTTCTTGTGGTTGGGGCAGTCCTTCTTCCAGTGTCCAGTCTGCTTACAAGTGAAGCACTTGCCTTTCGGCTTCTTCACTCCTCCCTGAGTACCTCCCACTGCCTTTGCCCCAGTTTGTTTCTTCTTGTTCTTTCCTTTCGGCTTAGAAGTAGAAACCTTTTGGGTCACCATGGCATGTGCCTGAGCACTCTGACGAAATAGCCCCTCTGTTGCCTGAAGTTCTGTCAGAAATTCCGCCAACGAATACAACCTCTTGTTCATGTTGTAGTTCAGACAAAATTGCTCAAAACTCCTAGGTAGAGACTGGAGTATGATATCGACCTGGGTTTCCCCATCGATCTCAGCTCCAAGGACCTCCAGCTCATTCAAATGAGCCATCATCTTGAGAACATGATCCCTTACGGGTGTTCCCTCGATCATGGTGGTCGTCATCAAGTTTCTCATGGCTTCTTGCCTTGCAGCCCAATTCTGGTGTCCAAAAAGCTCTTTGAGATTAAGCATCATGTCATAAGTTGTGGGCATGACTTGATGCTGATGTTGCAGTACATTTGACATAGATGCCAAAATGTAACACCGCGTCATCTCATCGGCCTTTACCCACTTCTTATAACTCTCTCTCTCCTTTTCCCCAGAATCTTCTACAGGCTTAGGAGGGCACTCTTCGAGGAGTACATATTTGTATTCCTCAGCAGTCAAGACAATGTCTAGATTCCTCTTCCAATCAACATAGTTGGGTCCAGTAAGTTTGTTCTCTTTCAGTATCACACCAAGTGGGTTGAAAGTCATTTTGAAAGAAAACCTAAGAATCACATAAATCAAAACATTAGATTTCAAAAAATTATTGATTCCTCAAACAATAAAATTTTAAAATCAACCAACACCTCAAAACACCGAGAATATCGTATGCCACGATAGTGTGGACGTATATGAATTCTACATTTGTAAGAGGAGGTTTTACCCATTAATTTTACTATCTTGTCAACCTAACTTTTTGACAAGTAAAATTAATAGTTGGTTCCTCTTTGGCCCTACAAATAAAAGCAGTGACTCCGATGGGGAGGATACTTATATTTGTATCTAAGTGTTCACCATTACTCGGTACCAAGGCAATTATCTCGGGTTATGTGCCTTCCGATGGGGAAGTGCACACGCTCCTTAATAATTCCCTATAACCATATTTGACCTTGTGATCCGCAAACAAACTCATCTGATGGGGAGGAAGGCACTCAGAGCTGATGCGCAAGTTTGTTTGCATCACATGTCAAATTGTAATGGAGGCCGTGGGAATCTATAAAAATTTGCCTCTCCCACTTTGTAATTTGAAATTGAGGAATTTTCCTAGCCTACAACATTCATATCAAACAAAAAGCAATAAATATGAAAAATAAATTATTTTCCAACTATTATTGCTTTTGTCTTCAATACATCTCCTGTCGCATCGCCTTCTCGTCCACTCCTCCTACGCCATGTACGAGCCATTCGGAGATCCGAGCCGAGACTAAAATCTATTTTAATTTACATCCAACGATCCTATACTACACGAGGGAGTGTACATGAAATCTAGATCGAAAGTAAACTAAAATAAAAAAAAGTGGCTAAACAATGCCGTATCTAATTTACAAAAAATTAAACACTAGCCTCGTCAACCCGGAGGATTCAACAAAAATATACACATACAATCACATACACACATATGGCCATAATAGTCGGATTTTATGCCTTCAACCAAAGAGTTAACATACGCATATCCTACTATTATCCGGCACATATAATATATGAAAAGTGCATAAAAAATTAATCGAATCCTAAACACACAAAACCGGAAACCTTGGCTCTGATACCAATTGTAGGGTTTGGTTTCATTGATCCATGAGGGGAAACTTCGCTTCCCACTTCACCTCGGTCGCTTGTTCATGGCGATCCCATCGATGTCCCCGGATAAAAAAAAATTAATCCTAGACAAAAGGGATTGCCCAAACAACCAAGTCATCGTCGTGCTATTCGTTTAGAGATGTCACTTGAACAAACTTGTTGTTCAAGCGACCAACCTCTATTCTACGAGTAGCCGCGGAATAGATAATGTCTGGATCGCCGACTTTTGTGTTTAGGTTCGGGATCCAAGTATTATTTAGCCACATACATAAAGTAAACATCCACATAAAACATGCATATAATTGAAAATAAATTATAAACATAATACAAAGAAAGACTAATCAAAATAAACAAGATTATACCTCTTGATGTTCTATTGTATGTCCTTCCTCCTTTTGGACATCGTGTGGGCGACGATCTTCCTAAAGTCAAAGCTCCTAGATCAGCAATCTTCCTTCCTTTCTCATTCCGAGCAAGAGGAAGATCATAAAAACTAAACTCTTCTCTTATCTAGGACCAACCATCAAGCTCCAAGCTTGATGCTTGCCGTCGGCCCAAAGAGATAAAGATTAGAAGTGTGGGCGCCGGCCAAAAGCTTCAAGGAAAGAATCCCTAGATCTTGTTTCCACCAGCCAAGGAGAAGAAGAGGAATAGATTGAGCTCCGGCCAAGGTAAAGAGGAGAATTATGGGCACTGGCAATCACCTTAGGAAGAAGAAAGAAAACCCTCCATAGTTGCCGCCCAAGCACCCTCTCAAACCCTAGCCGCCCAACGTAAATCCTATCTCAATTAGGATTCATTGCCACCCAAGGAAGCAAACCCTAATCTCCTAAGCCATAGATGAAGGGGAGAAGGTTGGACGCAGGCCAAACCAAGGAGAGAATAGGGAAGAAGGGCGCCGGCCACCTCAAGGAAGAAGAAGAAGAAAACATCTTTCCTTAATTGTGGCCACCCAAAACCCTAAGCCTCCCTTGCCCTTGCCGCCCAAAACCCTAGCCCCCTTTCCTCTAATTAATTATTGCCGCCCACCCTCAAGCCCATATTTATAGAGTTGGGCTTAAGACTTGATTTAATCTCCACCATTGATTCTAGGGATTTAATCTCAACCGTCGGATCTAGAGATTTAATCTCAACCGTCGGATCTAGAGATTTAATCTCTACCTTTGGATCTAGAGTTTTGTTTTCATCCATTGGATCTAAGATTCATGAGGTTTTAATAGGCTACAATAGGGACCATGAGGAGGAGTTGGATCTTGGCCACCCATGGATCAAGCCCACATAAAGTCCGATCCATTAATGATAATCCAATCCACTAAAGGATTATCATTGATCTACCTCACCAACCCCCATAAGATAATATGAGCTCCATATATTATTTGTATATTTTCTCCCTGTGTTTAAGATCTCGAATGTCCGTCGATAAATTAATTTACTGACCATTAATTAATCAACATCTAACTCCATGAGTAGTACCACTCAACCTTTTCATCATGTCGGACCAAGTCCACCTGCAGGGTTTACATGATGAACCTTATGAGCTCCTCAAGGGGACATCATCATCCTAATATATAGGACACGGTTTCCTCCTATAATCAATGGCACAACATATAAATAATATCATCTCCCAACTTACCGAGCCTATCGATTTAATCTATAAATCTCGCCCATTGGTAAATCAAAGAGATGAATACTAAGTATATGTGCCCGTTATTATATCGGGATTAAGAGCATGTACAAAATAATATCTGAGGTCCGATTCGATTATGTAGTCAGCAATAAATCGAATCACCTCTAAGTCGGTTCTGCTCAATACACACAAAGTGTACTAGTGTGATTCTATGGTCAAGACAAACCAATACCAAATCACACTACAACCATTCCGATGGGTTGTCCAAAGCCATCTCAGTTGTGAGCCTTTACTTATACTTTACAAGGAGCCGATAATATGATCTCCTGTGTGACACCACACACCATGTTATCTATAATGTAATGTATTAGACAATATTGCATAACCATAAAAATGCAAACAATGATCATGTGATTCTTATTTCAAAATAAAGATGTTCATACAAAAGATAAACTTTTCAGTATACATCCCTACATTATCTACCTTGGACCTAGGCTTGTGACCCAAGCCTTGCTTGTCCTTAGATGCACCTTGCCTCCTAGAACCTAAGTCTTGTTCATTAGACCCATTAATCATATTTTTCATCTTCCTAAGGGTCTTCTCCATTTTCTCAAGTTTCGACCTCAAAGCTTGATTTTTCTTTTCTAATATCTCAAGTTTTGATTTTTCATTTACTCTTGAGATAGTATTCTTCCTAGGCAAATGTCTAATCCATTTAGGGTTGATGCCTAGGTTATTGTTCTCTACCCTCCCATCCTTAGGTAAGGTTGATCTAGTAATTATCCTTAGGTAAATTGTGTAGGGAGTCGCTTCGGAGGCTCATTGGCTCCCATGTCCCCGGATTAAAATTTTCACTAATGAAAGGATTAATCCGGATGGGATGAGCTTCCTTAGCAACACCATTTCGTCGTCGTGCTAACAACTTGAGTGGTCGCTTGAACAAACTAGTTGTTCAAGCAACACAACTCTTCTAGTTGGTTAGCCGCGGAAGAGACGACGGACGGATCGCCGGTTTTTGTGTTTGTCTTCGGGGTCCATGATTATACAATATATTTACTAATTCACACATGCATAATCAAAACATAAAAGAACAAGCTCAGATCTGTAAATAAAGTTAAAATAACTTTATACCTCACGATCTTCTACCGTATGTCCTATCCTTCTCGTGGACGACGTGTGGACGAAGATCCTCCACGAGTAGAAGCCTTCTAGATCGCTTTCTTCTCTACCTTGTCCACTGCGAACAAAGAGAAGAAACAAAAAATACCTTCCTATCTAGAACCGGCCACCAAATTAGGGAATTTGGTGCAACCGTCGGCCAAGGAACAATTGGATGATGCGCCGGCCAACTTCAAGAAGTGTTGCCGCCGGCCACTTAGGATGAAGGGAGGAAGATGAATGCCGACCACCTATGGAAGGAGAACCGTCGGCCAAGGAATAAGGGAGAGGGCTCTAGGATGGGCGCCGGCCAAGTGTTGATGGAAGGAAGATGGGAGCCGACCAACTTCAACTAGAAGGAAGAGTTGCCGCCCACTTCTTTTGCTCCAAAACCCTAGCCGCCCACCTTTGCTCCAAACCCTAATCCCAATTCAAATCCTTTATTATTATTGCCGCCCAACCCTAAGCATCTATTTATAGAATAGGGCTTAAGCCTCCTTTAATCTCCACCGTCGGATCTAGGGATTTAATCTCCACCGTCGGATCTAGGGTTTTATCCCAACCGTCGGATCTAGGGTCTAATCCCAACCGTCGATTCTAGGGTTTCATCCCAACCATCGGATCTAGGGATTTAATCCCAACCGTTGGTTCTAGGGTTTCATCCAACCATCGAATCTATGGATTTAATCCCAACCGTTGGTTCTAGGTTTTGTTTTACATTCTTGGATCTAGACTTCATAAGGATTATATTAGGCTACGATAGGGACCATAAGGAGGAGTTGGGTCTTGGCCACCCAATGGATCGGAACCACACAAACTTGATCCATCAATGATGTTCCATTCCACTAGAGGATCATCATTGAACTACCTCACCAACCCACATAAATCAATATGGGCTCCATATATTATTTGTACATCTAATCTCCCCGTGTTTAAGATATCGAATGTCCGTCAATTAATTGATTTACTGACCATCAATTAATCAACATCTAAATCCTCGAGTAGTACCACTCAACCTTATCATCATGTTGACTAAGTCAACCAGCTGGGTTTACATGATGAACCTTATGAGCTCCTCAAGGGGACATCATCAACCTAATATATAGGACACGGTTTCCTCCTATAATCAACGACACACCATGTAAATAATACTATTTCCCAACTTACCGGGCATATTGATTTAATCCATCTAAATCTCACCCTCTGGTAAATCAAAGAAATAAATACTAAGTACATGTGCCCGTTATTATATCGGGATTAAGAGCATGTACAACATAATATCCGAGGTCCGATTAAATTATGTAGTCAGTACTATATTGAATCACCTCTATGTCGGTCCTACTCAATACACCTAAGTGTACTAGTGTAACTCTATGTTCAAGACAAAACAATACCAAGCCACACTACAACCATGCCAATGGTTTGTCCAAAAACCATCTTGGTTGTGAGCCTTTACTTATATTTTACAAGGGACTGATAACATGATCTTCTGTGCCACACCAAGCACCATGTTATCTACAATGTAAAATATTAGACAATATGCACACATATATAATGAATATATAAAATGCAAACAATGATCATGTGATTCTTATTTCAAAATAAAATGTTCATACAAAATGAGCTAGGCTTTCAGTATACATTCCAACAATCTCCCACTTATTCTAAAAGACTATGCCGTCATCACTCTGCCATACATCTGATCCCCATGTCCTCCACATGCCTATCAAACGCTTTCGCTGGAAGGGGCTTAGTGAATGGATCCGCCAGGTTATTCTCTGATGCAATCTTGGCGACAGCAACTTCTCCTCGCTTTACGATCTCTCGTATGAGGTGGTACTTGCGCTCTATGTGTTTACTCACCTTATGGGCTCGTGGTTCCTTCGAGTTTGCAACTGCACCACTGTTATCACAATAAATTGTAATCATTCTGGGCAAACCAGGAATCACATCCAAGTCCATCAAGAAGTTCCTGAGCCATATAGCTTCCTTGGCTGCCTCAGAGGCTGCCACATACTCAGCTTCCATGGTAGAGTCCGCCATGCATTTCTGCTTGACACTCCTCCATACTATGGCTCCACCTCCAAAAGTAAACACAAACCCCGAGGTAGACTTACTCTTGTCCCTATCTGATTGGAAATCTGAATCCGTGTAACCAACAGGGACTAATTGATCTGCCCGATAAACCAGCATATAATCCCTAGTCCTTCTCAGGTACTTCAATATATGCTTTACCGCAGTCCAATGTCCCTGTCCAGGATTACTCTGATATCTGCTAACCATGCCTACGGCAAAGCAGATATCCGATCTCGTACATAGCATGACATACATAAGGCTTCCTACTGCCGAAGCATAAGGAACCGCCTTCATGTCCTCTATCTCCTTTGATGTTTTGGGACACAACTCTTTAGATAAAGGAACTCCATGCCTAAAAGGTAGAAAACCTTTCTTGGAGTTCTGCATGCTAAAACGAGCAAGGATAGTGTCAATGTATGAAGCTTGAGATAAGCACAACATCCTTTTCTTGCGATCCCTTATAACTTTGATCCCAAGGATGTGTCCCACTTCTCCCAAGTCCTTCATGTCAAACTGTTTGGACAACCATACCCTTACGTCTGATAACACTTTGATATTGTTGCCAACTAACAAAATGTCATCTATGTATAGTACAAGAAACACCACTACGTTTCCGTCACATCTCTTGTATACACAAGGCTCATCCGGACTTTGAATAAATCCATATGATTGGATTACCTCATCAAAGCGGATGTTCCAAGATATAGAAGCTTGCTTCAATCCATAAATGGACCGATTAAGCTTACATACAAGATGCTCTTTGCCTTTAGCAATGAATCCCTCTGGTTGCCGCATATAGATGTTCTCCTCAAGACTTCCGTTAAGGAAAGCTGTCTTGACATCCATCTGTCATATCTCATAATCCATATGAGCTGCTATAGATAAGAGAATCCGGATAGACTTAAGCATAGCTACCGGCGAAAAGGTCTCCTCATAATTCCATACCCTCTTTCTGAGTATACCCTTTCGCAACAAGCCTAGCTTTGAAGGTCTCAACCTTCCCGTCTACCCCTCTCTTTCTCTTGTAGATCCACTTGCATCCAATGGTTTTTACACCATCGGGTGACTCTACTAGCTCCCAGACCTGATTAGAATCCATAGATTCTATCTCTGAATTCATCGCTCTTTGCCAAGATACTGCATCTCTATCTTGGATTGCCTCGTCATATGTCCAGGGATCAGGTTCATGTTCACCAGGGACTAAGTCCGAAGACTCTCCCAAAAACATGAATCTGTCGGGTTGTCTAACAACCCTCCCACTATGACGAGGTGCCTCCTGTGTATGCTCTGTGACACGCGGTGCAGTGACTTGTGGTGTCTCCTCTTGTACCGGTGGTACTGAAGTCGGGACCTCCCCAGTCATCTCCTCAAGAACAATCCTACTCGTGGGCTTGTGGTTCATCACATAGTCCTCCTTTAGAAATATGACATTCGTACTCACGATCACCTTCTGATCTCTAGGACTATAAAATAAACCACCCTTCATTCCCTTAGGGTAGCCAACAAACAAGCGCACTTCTGTACAAGATTCCAACTTACCAGCATCTCCCTTCAGCACATGTGCTGGACTACCCCAAATCCGAATATGTCTTAGACTAGGCTTTCGCCCAGTCCACAACTCTGTGGGAGTAGAGGGTACTGACTTAGATGGAACCAAGTTCAGAATGTGTGCTGCTGTTTCCAGAGCAAACCCCCAGAACGAATCAGGTAACTCAGAATAACTCATCATAGATCTCACCATCTCTATAAGAGTCCTGTTCCTTCGCTCCGCCGCACCATTCTGCTGGGGTGTGCCAGGTGCGGACAATTGGGATTGAATCCCAGCCTCTGATAAGTAACTCCTAAACTCTCCCAAGAGGTACTCGCCACCACGATCAGATCGTAATGTCTTGATACTTTTACCTTGACGGTTCTCCACATCAGCCTTGAATTCTTTGAACCTGTCAAAGCATTCAGACTTGCGGCGCATCAAGTAAATGTATCCATATCTTGAATAATCGTCAATAAAAGAGACGAAATATTCAAAACCACCTCTTGCTTGGATAGACATAGGACCGCACAAATCAGAATGAACCAATTCTAACACATCTTTGGCTCTATACCCCTTGGCCTTGAAAGGCCTCTTGGTCATTTTACCTTCCAAGCAAGATTCGCAGGTTGGGAGATCCTCCACCACTAATGAACCCAAAGGTCCATCAGCTATCAACCTTTGAATTCTACTTAGGTTAATATGACCAAGCCTTAGATGCCAAAGATATGTTTGGTTCATTTGCGAAGGTTCTTTTCTCTTATTAGATTTAGAAGATGAGCTATTTACTTCTATTTGCATCGTGGGAGTTTTTGGTTCAAGAGTATATAAATTGCCAACCAATGTACCAGAACAGATAATCTCCCTATTTCTTTTTATAACCACTTATCATTAAAAGAAACAGAATATCCATCCAAAAACAATTTAGAAACTGAAATTAAATTCTTTCTAAAAGTAGGTACATAAAGACAATTTCTTAAAACCAAAAATTTATTCCTATCAAAAGATAAATAAACGTCTCCCACTGCAATAGCCGCCACCTTTGAAGCATTGCCCATGAAGACGGTAATCTCTCCCTCAGCTAGTCGTCGGGTTTCCTGGAACCCCTGCAAAGTATTGCAGACATGATCGCTGGCTCAGTATCTACACACCGTAATCGGTAGATAACACCGCTAAACATGTTTCAACAACTAAACAAGAAGATATACCTTTGTTCTTTCGGCGAGGACAGTCCGCCTTCCAATGTCCAGTCTGCTTGCAAGTGAAGCACTTGCCTTTCGGCTTCTTCACTCCTGCCTGAGGTCCTACTGCCACCTTCTTCGCTCCACCTTGCTTCTTCTTCTTCTTACCTTTCGGTTTAGAAGAAGAAACCTTCTGAGCGACCATGGCTTGAGAACTCTGACGAAAAAGCCCCTCTGCCGCCTGGAGTTCTGTCAGAAGCTCCGCCAATGAATACAACCTCTTGTTCATGTTGTAGTTGAGGCGGAACTGCTCAAAACTTCTAGGCAGAGACTGGAGAATGATATCGACCTGGGTTTCCCCATCTATCTCAGCTCCGAGGACTTCCATCTCATTAAGATGAGCCATCATCTTGAGAACATGATCCCTAACGGGTGTTCCCTCGACCATGGTGGTCGTCATCAAGTTTCTCATTGCCTCCTGCCTAGCCGCCCTACTCTGATGTCCGAAAAGTTCCTTGAGATTGAACATCATGTCATAAGCAGTGGCTATGTCCTGATGCTGATGTTGTAGCACATTTGACATAGATGCCAAAATGTAACACCGCGCCATCTCATCTGCCTTAACCCATTTCTTATAACGTTCTTTCTCCTTTTCATCAGAGTCATCGGTGGGCTTAGGAGGACAGACCTCGAAGAGTACAAATTTTTACTCTTCCGCAGTTAAGACAATATCCAGGTTTCTTTTCCAATCAATGTAGTTTGGACCAGTAAGTTTGTTTTCTTTTAAAATCACAGCAAGTGGGTTGAAAGCCATTTGAAAATCCTAAAAATCACAATGATCAAAAATATTAGATTTCAAAAATTATTGATTCCTCAAAACAATAAAATTCCGAAATCAACCAACACCTCAAAACACCGAGAATATCGCATGCCACGATAGTGTGGACGTATACGAATTCTACATTTGTAAGAGGAGGTTTTACCCATTAATTTTATTATCTTGTCAACCTTACTTTTTGACAAATAAAATTAATAGTTGGTTCCTCTTTAGCCCTACAAATAAAAGCAGTGACTCCGATGGGGAGGATACTTTTATTTGCATCTAAGTGTGCACCATTACACGATACTAAGGGAATTATTTCGGATTATGTGCCTTACCGATGGGGAAGTACACACGCTCCTAAATAATTTCCTATAACCATTATTTGACCTAGTGATCTGTAAACAAACCCATCCGATGGGGAGGAAGGCACTCAAAGCCAACGCGCAAGTTTGTTGCATCACACGTCAAATTGTAATGGAGGCCGCGGGAATTAATTAAAATATCCCTCTCCCACTTAGTAAATTGCAATCGAGGAATTTTAAACATACACAACATGCATATAAAACAAATAAGCAATAAATATGGAAAAACAGAATTTTTTCCAACTATTATGGCATTGTCCTCCAATATGCATCCCGTCGTGTCTCCACCTCGTCCGCTCCACCTTTTCCCGTGCGCAAGTCACCAAAGATATCCGAGCCGAGATAAATCATTTTATTTACATCCATCGATCCTATACTTCACTAAGGAGTGTACAAATAATCTAGATCGAAAGTAAACTAAAATGAGCGGCTAAACAATGCCGTATTTAATTACGAAAATTAAATACTAATCTAGCCTCGTCAACCCCGAGGATTCAAATAATAAATTTTTACACATCCATTCACATATACACACATGGCCATAATAGTCGGATCTTATGCCTGCAACTAAAGAGTTAAACTACGCATATCCTACTATTATCCGACACATATAATATATGAAAAATGCATAAAAATTAACTGAATCATAAACACACAAAACCGGAAACCGTGGCTCTGATACCAGGTTGTAGGGAGTCGCTTCGGAGGCTCATTGGCTCCCATGTCCCCGGATTAAAATTTTCACTAATGAAAGGATTAATCCGGATGGGATGAGCTTCCTTAGCAACACCATTTCGTCGTCGTGCTAACAACTTGAGTGGTCGCTTGAACAAACTAGTTGTTCAAGCAACACAACTCTTCTAGTTGGTTAGCCGCGGAAGAGACGACGGACGAATCGCCGGTTTTTGTGTTTGTCTTCGGGGTCCATGATTATACAATATATTTACTAATTCACACATGCATAATCAAAACATAAAAGAACAAGCTCAGATCTGTAAATAAAGTTAAAATAACTTTATACCTCACGATCTTCTACCGTATGTCCTATCCTTCTCGTGGACGACGTGTGGACGAAGATCCTCCACGAGTAGAAGCCTTCTAGATCGCTTTCTTCTCTACCTTGTCCGCTGTGAACAAAGAGAAGAAACAACAAATACCTTCCTATCTAGAACCGGCCACCAAATTAGGGAATTTGGTGCAACCGCCGGCCAAGGAACAATTGGATGATGCGCCGACCAACTTCAAAAAGTGTTGCCGCCGGCCACTCTAGGATGAAGGGAGGAAGATGAATGCCGGCCACCTATGGAAGGAGAACCGCCGGCCAAGGAATAAGGGAGAGGGCTCTAGGATGGGCGCCGGCCAAGTGTTGATGGAAGGAAGATGGGCGCCGACCAACTTCAACTAGAAGGAAGAGTTGCCGCCCACTTCTTTTGCTCCAAAACCCTAGCCGCCCACCTTTGCTCCAAACCCTAATCCCAATTCAAATCCTTTATTATTATTGCCGCCCAACCCTAAGCATCTATTTATAGAATAGGGCTTAAGCCTCCTTTAATCTCCACCGTCGGATCTAGGGATTTAATCTCCACCGTCGGATCTAGGGTTTTATCCCAACCGTCGGATCTAGGGTCTAATCCCAACCGTCGATTCTAGGGTTTCATCCCAACCATCGGATCTAGGGATTTAATCCCAACCATTGGTTCTAGGGTTTCATCCAACCATCGGATCTATGGATTTAATCCCAACCGTTGGTTCTAGGTTTTGTTTTACATTCTTGGATCTAGACTTCATAAGGATTATATTAGGCTACGATAGGAACCATAAGGAGGAGTTGGGTCTTGGCCACCCGATGGATCGGAACCACACAAACTTGATCCATCAATGATGTTCCATTCCACTAGAGGATCATCATTGAACTACCTCACCAACCCCCATAAATCAATATGGGCTCCATATATTATTTGTACATCTAATCTCCCCGTGTTTAAGATATCGAATGTCCGTCAATTAATTGATTTACTGACCATCAATTAATCAACATCTAAATCCTCGAGTAGTACCACTCAACCTTATCATCATGTTGACTAAGTCAACCAGTTGGGTTTACATGATGAACCTTATGAGCTCCTCAAGGGGACATCATCAACCTAATATATAGGACACGATTTCCTCCTATAATCAACGGCATACCATGTAAATAATACTATTTCCCAACTTACCGGGCATATTGATTTAATCCATCTAAATCTCACCCTCTGGTAAATCAAAGAAATAAATACTAAGTACATGTGCCCGTTATTATATCTGGATTAAGAGCATGTACAACATAATATCCGAGGTCCAATTCAATTATGTAGTCAGTACTATATTGAATCACCTCTATGTCGGTCCTACTCAATACACCTAAGTGTACTAGTGTAACTTTATGTTCAAGACAAAACAATACCAAGCTACACTACAACCATGCCAATGGTTTGTCC
Source organism: Wurfbainia villosa (assembly GCA_025175895.1). NCBI lineage: Eukaryota > Viridiplantae > Streptophyta > Magnoliopsida > Zingiberales > Zingiberaceae > Wurfbainia > Wurfbainia villosa. The sequence goes on from CM045992.1 coordinate 7,030,096, forward strand.
AAAAACCATCTTGGTTGTGAGCCTTTACTTATATTTTACAAGGGACTGATAACATGATCTTCTGTGCCACACCAAGCACCATGTTATCTACAATGTAAAATATTAGACAATATGCACACATATATAATGAATATATAAAATGCAAACAATGATCATGTGATTTTTATTTCAAAATAAAATGTTCATACAAAAAGAGTTAGGCTTTAAGTATACATTCCAACAAATTGACATGCTTAGCACCTAAGCAATAAAATCTATTTTTAACATGTGTTTTGTCATGATGAATAGCAAGTGCATTAAAGTTATGAGCATGCTTTCTAACATTACGTAAAGGAAGAGCATTATTTAAAATTACCTTAGGGTTTGCCGTAGCTCCCCCTACATTTGAAATCTGTCCTTTGCCCTTCCGAGGGTGACTCCCCCTAGGACATTGGCTCCAGTAATGTCCCCTTTTGTTGCACTCGAAGCATACTATATGCTCCTTGTTCTTGTGAATTGGGACTCCGGCTTCCTTTGAATTTTCTTTGGCTCTTGGTGCCGGTTGAGCCTTTTTGATTCTTTTTGGGAATTTACTCTTACAGTGCCCTACTTCCCTACACTCAAAACATGTTATATGACTTTTATCTTTAACAATTGCATTTAAATTATCTTCTTGAATGATTGAAGAATTTTGGACTTCTTCTTCATTTCTCCCGGAGGTAGAAAGCTCCTCCTCTTGTTCTTGTTCCGGTGTTAAAGATCTAACCTCCCCCTCAATTCTTAAAGTGGAGGCTTCTATAATCTCTTCTATCTCGGAAGTTGAACACCTGTCATCTTCTGAATCTTCACTCTCTTGAGAAGATGAACATCCCAATTCTTTGGACTTATCCGCATCTTCTTGAATCATGGACATTTCACCATTGAGCTTAGCAAGTTTGCTCCATAATTCTTTAGCATCCACGAACTTCCCTAATTTGCACAAAAAGTTGTTAGGTATTAAATTAACTAAAATGTTCATTACCTTTTCATTAGCTTCGAATCTTTGGACTTCGCCCTCAGTCCATTAACTTCGGTCTAGAGTTCTCCCCTTCTTGTCCGTTGGAGTCTTGAACCCTTCCGTTAGTGCGAATCACTTCTCTATGTTCATTTGAAAGAAGAATTCAGTCATCGTCTTCCACTGAGCAAATCCTCCAAATCCATAGGGTGGTGGAAATCAAACATCACGCCCAAATCCATCTTCAAATTCCATTGCCTCTGGCTTTAGCTCCCTCAACGGTTAGTCCGATTGAAAACCACTTGTAGATATCGATGTGTCTTCTTCTTCTTAGAGCTAACTGGGTTCTGATACTACTTATAGGATCGTTGGCATTGCTAGAAAGGGGATGAATAGCAATTTGTCGATTTCTTGGCTTAGATTCGTCGTACTTGTCTACAATCATTAGTACGCAGCGAAAACACAAATACAAGTATAAATACAAATACAAAGAACAACACAAGCATAACACATGCATTTTATGTGATTTGGAACCCTAGTTCCTACTCCACGGGTGAGCCCTAGCAAGCTCTAGTGATGCACACCACCACTATCACACTTTTCTTTCTCGGTGACACACCGGAGGTGGAGAAACCTTTTCCAAGTCTCTTACAAACAATAAGAACGAGATATAACAAGCAAATACAACAATTACAAAAGCAAATGGTGAAAACAAGTGAACACACTTTACAAGTTAGGGCTTTTGAATGCTTGCTTGTTGGTAGCTTTGGGATGAAGGCCCTGAAATACAGCAATACCTCACCTCAAATCACCCCTCAAAATCTTGCTCGAAGACGCCCACAACCTCCCCTTAAAAAGCCCCGTCGAAGCTCGCGATTATGAACGTTGCGGGACAATGATTGCCTCGCCAGTCGATGTGCCGCCTCGACTGATACCCCATTCAAGGTGCCAGTCAAGTCTTCCTTGCTTATGAGTAGCAATCTTCATACCTATGTTGGGACCAGTCAAGGCGCTAGTCGAGTGATCCAGTCGAGGCGCCACCTCGATTAGCCTCTAGTCATGGTGCTGGTCGAGTTCTCCTCGCTTCTGTGCCTCCATCCAGAATGACCAGTTGAGGTGCCAGTCGAGGTGCCACCTCAACTTGCCTCCAGTTGAGGTGCTGATTGAGTGCTTCCATAGCACTATCTTGACTTTCCAAGTCCCACAACTCGACTCCATCATACCAGTCGAGGTGTCGCCTCGACTACAATTGTAAAATGCCACGAATAAAAATTTTGGTACAGGATAATATCTCTATTATTTGTTAATTAGAGAACTTTTTTTTTGAAATTTAAATTAAGCCATGGTTAGGGGTTTTCTTGAACCGAACCTTGGCTTGGTGATAAAGGAGTTAAGTGGATTTAGGCTTAGGCTTATAGGGTCTGAAACCCGACCCATTTGCTAAACCCAACCCATTATTAAAAACCTAATCTAGGGTTAGGGTTAATTAATTGGACCAGTTTTTCTTAAACCTATCCAATTAATCACCGATTCTTATTTCTACCCCCCGCCGCACTTGATACCTCACCGCGCGATCTTCTTTCTCGCGATTCTTCACCGCGACTGCCTCTCCGCCGCATCCTTCTTCTCGCGATTCTTCACCGTGACTGCCTCTCCGCAGCATCCTTCTCCTCCCGATTTCCTTCCTCCTCTCACGGATGACACCTCCCTTCCTTTTCTCTCCCTCTCCTCTACAAGCGACAGCAGACTAACCTCGACGTGGCTGGAGGCTTGCACTGATGGCGGGCATGCGCATGGCCGAGAGTTTGGGTCAGCGGAGTCGGCACCACATGCTAAACTGGAGGTTGTTCTCCACGATCTCCGCCGGAGCTAGACTTTCTACGTGTGGGATTAGGGCAGTCGGGTGGAGACTGTCGCCGGTGTGGGAGCTGCCCTTCTAGCCGAGCGTCGCCGAAGTAGGTAAGAGCTACTCCTCTTCTTATCTTGGACGGCTGTGACTTCCTTGGTTGAACGTGGGCCTGTGTTGGGCAGAGATCGTGAGCGTCGTTTGCTCCGGTGAATAGAGGATTTGGGGAGTTGGCTATAGGTGAAATTCTAGGACTGGTAAGTTTGATCTACCTGTTTCCTTTCATCTATTAAGTGTGGGAATTTTGCATTTATTGTGTGTGTATTTCCTTCAGTGGATTTGGTTGTGCGGCTGTGAGCAAGGAGATTTCTGCCATGTGACTGCGTGAGTTCAATGAGGGGTTGTGGCAGTGTGATTACTCGGCTGTGGGTTGGAGATAGATGATTTAGAGGTTTGTAATGGATGGAGATGTGGTCGGCTGTGAACAGGGGTTGAGCCGGCTGTGAAGGAGTGGTTGTTCATGGGCTGTGAACGGCTGTGAATGATTGTGAACGACTGTGAATAAGGTTGTGAATGGATGTGGATGAGTGTGTTCATGTAGGATCTGATTTAATCATTGTCATGTGTGCTAGAACTTAATGGTAATTATGTTATATGCAGGTTTCGATCATGAGATAGGCCCACAGGCGTAAAGACAGTTGATATTCTTCATAGCAGGCGCGTATCTTTGACTTATCTTCTTTTAGATATTGTCATATTGATGTGCATCATTTACTATAGCTAGTAATAGTTTTCTATGCTTTTAACTGCCCTAGTATGTCACTACCTAGTACGTGTTATAGCTTTTCATATGCTTATTATATTGATGCTCAATCATTTTGATATTTGTCATTTGTTTATTTAGCACTAAGAATAGTGACGTACCTTACATACTGGGCCTTGAATGAATGATAGATATACCTTGCATGTGTACATAGACTTATGTACTTAGATTATTTGATATGGGCTCCTATTGGTACATACCTAGGTAGCCATGGATTGACAGGTGTATCGTACATTAGTGACATGCATCATCTTGCATTATTTTATGACTGGTGATTATCGGCTCCTCGAAAGGAGGTGATACTACTTGGTAGTTGAGCCCATCGTCAGTTACATTATCTACACACACAACCACTCGTGAGTTAGTGGTATTTCAGGAGGGTGTGTGTAGTTGCTCTGTTAGGGCTCCATGGTGGTCGCTCAGGATATTGTTATTGCGGCGTGGTAGCATATAGGGATCCCTCCTTTGTTGTGAGACGAGGAGATGAGACGAGGTGTTGTCCCCCATATATATACATAGGGTAGGAGGGTGATACTCCGCCAGCATTCTGTCCACTCGGTCACATAGGTGTAGTGACGGCAGAGTACACAGTTGTCATAGCCCTACCCACTCGGTCGGCACACATGACATGTTAGTGGCTTGACTGGCGTCAGGGGTGACACAGGTCATTGCATCATGTGCATACATTTTTACTATATGCATTACTTGTTGCACTTTTGGTTGTTGTATATGATTATTATGCACATACAATAGGTATTATGTAGTTTGTTTTGGTGATTTTACATCTACTTGTATGGATGTACCTTATGTCAGCTTAGGTGATTCTGGTGTGTACAGTTTCAGGTATGTATTTTTGTCGAAAAATTGTATCAGCATGATTATTATTGCTACTTATAGTTTACTATGCATGACTATTAAATATCCGCTGAGTTTTACTCACTCCGTTGATATCTATTTTATTTCAAGATGAAGCCTTCCGGAGGGTCCAGTTGCCAGTCCCCTGATCTGACGACTCCATATTTTGATTTCAGTTTTCCATATTTTTATCACTAGTACTCTTTGTTTTAAACTTGTAGTATTTTATACTCGTGGTTGTTTTAGTGGTACTTGATATGTCCTTATGGACTTTTGTTTCGATATGTTTTGATTATGTGTGGGGTTGTGTATTCCTGCTCAAATGGCAGAAGAGGTAAGTCTAGAGGTTGTAGGCTTCTTATTTACTTTGGTTGTTGGCCTGAGGCTCATATATGATATGTATTGTGGTGTTTTATGTTCCGACCATGTTGGCCGATGTATAGTGGGTCGTGAGGGTTGTGTGGGTCGTGTGTGTCGTGTGGGCCTTGTATACAGGTTTCAATTGTCCGCAGTATAGGAGAGGTGCTGTCCGATTTTAGTCGGACAAGTACCCCCTCTCGGGGCATGACAATTTATTTCGTATTAGAGTCATGGTCCATGTCAAGCCATGAACCTCAAATGAAGGAAGTGGAGCTCCCATGTTCGGATCAAGAGAACCATACACTAGGCAGGAAGTCCAGTTGGGTTGGGGGGACCGAACAACTGGCAGGAAGTCCAGCTGGGTCAGAGGACCAGATAGTTGGCAGGAAGTCCTGGTGGGTTGAGGATTAGACATCAAGCAGAGGAAGTCCTTCGAGGATAGATAGTCTTGAGGGGGCTCAATGTGGTCCTTCGTTTGAGGGGGGGATTGTTGGGAGTATGGGTAATACAATCAAATTCCCACATTGGTAAGACATGGAAAAAATCATGTTCTTATAAAATAAAAAGATATCTCCATTGGTATGAGGCTTTTTGGGTAAAACCCAAAATCAAAACCATGAGAGCTTAAGCCCAAAGTGGACAATATCATGTCATTGTGGAGATATGTGGATCTTATAGGCACTAACAATTGGTATCCTATTCTGGTATTGCCATTAGGGGATGACGGTTTTGTCCTTTATACCAATGCATCTCTCCAGGATTTAGGCGCAGTACTGATGCAGCATGACAAGGTGGTCTCTTATGCTTCTCGTCAGTTGAAGGAGCATGATAAAAACTACCCACTACATGATCCAGAGTTAGCTTCTATTATTTTTGCCTTGAAGATTTGGAGGCATCATTTGTATGGTATTACATTTGAGATTCTCACTGATCATAAGAGTCAAATATCTATTTATGCAAAAGGAACTCAATCTCCGACAGAGGAGGTGGATAAAATTCCTGAAGGATTATGATTGTACCATTAGCTACCACCCAGGGAAAGCCAATGTGGTTGCCGATGCACTTAGCCAGAAGTCCCGAGGGACTTTAGCTTGCTACCGAATTTTAGTCGTGGATTTGATTCAGGGTTTCTCCGAATTGGGCCTTGAGAAGCAGGGACCTGACAGAGCAGGGCATTCTTGTTACCATGGTTGCTCGGTCATCTATCAAGACGAGAGTTCGAGAGGCTCAGACCGGTGATCAGCACTTACAGTTCATTGGCAGTCAGATAACCTCTGGACAGTAGACTGAGTTTACCCAAGATGATGAGGGTATTATTTATTTCTGGGGTAGATTATGCATACCTCAGTCTCACCCAGTCATGGAGGAGTTACTTTAGGAGGCTCATCACTCTCGATTTGCGATCCACCTAGGCGGAACCCACATGTTTCAAGATTTAAGGCGTTTGTATTGGTGGAACGAAATGAAGAAAGACATCGTAGATTTTGTAGCTAGATGTCTAGTTTGTCAACAGGTGAAGGCTGAGCACCAGAGACCAGCCGGACTACTTCAGAGGATTCCTATTCTCGAGTGGAAGTGGGATCACATTAACATGGATTTTGTGGTGGGTCTGCCTAGGACACAACGAGGCCATGACGTGATTTAGGTAGTCGTTGACCGATTAACCAAATCTGTACACTTATTAGCGATTCAGAAGACCGACTCTCTGGATCGTATGGCAGAGTTATATTGTCAAGAGATCATTAGATTGCATGGTGTTTCTTTGAGCATTATATCAGATAGAGATTCCCGGTTCACATCCTGATTTTGGCAGAGTCTACAGTAGGCCTTGGGCACACAACTCCATTTTAGTACAGCATTCCATCCGCAGACTGATGGACAGTCTGAGTAGACCATTCAGACTCTAGAGGACTTGCTGAGTTCCTGCGTTATGGATTTCGGGGGCAGCTGGGAGGACCACTTGCCATTAGTGGAATTTGCCTACAACAATAGCTATCATTCGGCTATCCAAATGGCACTGTTTGAAGCATTGTATGGTAGACAGTGTTGGACACCCACCCTCTAGGAGGAGGTTGGGGAGGCCTAGTTGCTAGGACCCCATAGAGCTCAGCATGAGGCAGAGTTGGTCCGTACTATCAGACAAAGGATGACAGAGGCACAGGATCATTAGAAGAGCTATGTCGATCGGAGACGAAGACCTCTGGAGTTCTCTATTGGTGACCATGTATTCTTGCAAGCTCGCCCACGAAAGGGGTGAAGAGATTTGGCCTCTGTGGTAAGCTAGCACCAAGGTACATTGGTCCTTTTGAGATTTTGGAGAGGATCAGAGCAGTTGCTTACCGCCTAGCGCTAGCACTGTCCTTGGCTGATATTCATGATGTGTTTTATGTGTCCATGCTGGGGAAGTATGTGCCAGACCCTACACATATTCTATCAGATGTGTCAGGTTCCATACAACCTGATGCTACTTATGAAGAGGTTCCGATACGGATTTTGGACCATAAAGAACGACAATTGCGGAACAAGATTATGCGACTAGTTAAAGTCGAGTGGAGTCACCACACCGATGAGGAGGCTACTTGGGAGCTTGAGGAAAAGATGAGAGCTCAATACCCCCACTTGTTTACCTAAGGTACGTGAAATATACTTTCAGTACTCATGCTACTTGAGTGTGCTCTCTCTTACTCATTATAAATTTTAGTATGAAATTTGGGGACCAAATTTTATTAAGTGGGGGAGAATGTAAAATACCACGAATAAAGTTTTTGGTACAGGATAATATCTCTATTATTCGTTAATTAGAGAACTTATATTTTTTTTAAATTTAAATTAAACCATCGTTAGGGGTTTTCTTGAACCGAACCTTGGCTTGGTGATAAAGGAGTTAAGTGGATTTAGGCTTAGGCTTATAGGGTCTAAAACCCAACCCGTTTCCTAAACCCAACCCGTTATTAAAAACCTAATATAGGGTTAGGGTTAATTAATTGGACCGATTTTTCTTAAACCTATCCAATTAATCACCGATTCTTATTTCTCCCCCCCCCCCCCGCCGCACCCAATACCTCACCGCGCGATCTTCTTTCTCACGATTCTTCACCGCAACTGCCTCTCCACTAGATCCTTCTTCTCATGATTCTTCACCGTGACTGCCTCTCCGCCGCATCCTTCTCCACGCGATTTCCTTCCTCCTCTCGCGGACGACACCTCCCTGCCTTTTCTATGCCTCTCGCTGCTCTCTCCCTCTCATCTGCAAGTGGTGGAAGACTGACCTCGATGCGACTGGAGGCTTGCGCTGACGGCGGGCATGCGCGTGGCAGGGAGTTTGGGTCAGCGGAGTCGTCACCGTGATGTGTGTAATTCATGTTAAGTTTTGGGTATACAATATGCATGCATTTCATCCCATTTTATATTTTAGTCATGTATTTTGTTATGTTTTAGTCATGTTTAACATATTTTGGACAAAGAAACTATTTTGGGGTATTTTTCATGTTAACAGGGTGAAGAATCGGCAATTATAAAGGCGTATCAAAATAACACAGTCGTGCCATCAGAGACAAGTCCATGTCAAATCGAAACCAAGATCGTCCCAACTCCAAAACTTCCAGACCTCAACACACCCCGAGTGTGTTAGCCGACACGCCCAAACTTCATGCCCGACACGCCCATGCCCTCCATTGGCATGGGCCTGTCGCTTTATTTCCTGCCTTTCCTTTTTTTCAAACAACACGACGAAATTCAGGATTTTCGCCTTAATTGAAGAGGATTTTCTGCCTTAATTGAAGATGAAGCCAAGGCTATAAAAGAGGATATATTCTAACCCTAATGAAAAAAGGAGGAAGGCGGCGAAATTTGAAGGAGGACAACAGAGCCGACGGCGGAAGAAACACAACGATGGTGTCAAGGATTGTAATTTCTTTCTCTGGAAACACAGCTATGGAGTAGTGTCCTGTAATCTTAGGATGGGGGAGTAGCCCTTGACAATTTATGATGGTTGATTGAATCTCTTCTACTTGAATAGATGTTTGTTTTGATTTGGTTTTAGATTCTTATTGATAAATCTAAGGAACCTTGGGGAAGTACCTAACAGTGAACCCAAGTTCCCGAAACCTAGATCCAAGCTAGGGACTAACTCCTACCAAGTATCGATAGTGTATCTATGAGGGCTTGTAGGAATCATTGATGATTCCTTAACTGATTATGGTCCCCTCTGTAAACCTATCGTGAAAAGGAAATTTAGTCTCTAGAGGAACTATTATGGACTTAATGGATCTATCAAATCCAACTTTTACCAAGTAACGGTAGTAAGACTAGGGAGGTTTGCGGGGGTCTTGTGACAGGTCCCCTTAGCTGATTATGATCACCTACGCTCGAATACCGTGATAAGAAAATTGAGTTTGATAGGTACAATTGGCGTAGACCTCGAAAGGGGTCATTGATTTACCTTAGGACAGGTTCTATCAAAACAACTCTAAGAAGTAGGAGAGAACATAATCACCTTATAAATCGTCGATGCGGTGAAACTCATATCCTGAGATTCCCCTCAATTATTGACTTTTAGCTTGTTCTTCTCATTCATTGTTCTTGATTGCTTAGTTTCTTCACTTAATTCACAAATTTGATTTGACTAGATAACTTGGTATCACGATCATTAAGTAATTGACCCAATCCCTGTGGGATCGATATTTTTATTACTTGACGACAATCGTGCACTTGCGAAAATCGACACATCAAGTTTTTGGCGCCGTTGCCGGGGATTGGCACTCAATATTTAATTGAGCGTGATTTAGTTAATCTAGATTTTTATTTATGTTTTTATTCTTTTATCTATTCTGAATTCTTGTTTTGGAAGTTTCTCCTGTTGTTACATGCACAGATTTAACAGGAAAATTCTCGAAATCAATCCTGAGATAGAGAGAAAGTTCCTTGCTAGAAGATGACTCTAGCAACAACGAGGATACGAGGCTATAATAATAATAATAATAATAATAATAGAATAAAATACCCCTTGTTAATGGAGAAATTGTCTTATAAAATTTTCCAGGAGTTCACAGAAATTTTTCCGGAGTCAAAAGGAGTCCATACGAGGAAGATTTAAGCTTACATGGATGGTTGGGTCAACTTAGGCTAGCTTGGACTTGACCCAGGCTAGCTTAACCACAAGGGGTTGGTTTATAAAGACCCAAACCCGACCCGAACTCCTCCTTACCGCATTTCTTCTTTCCCGATCACGATTTCTTCTCTTCTTCCGACGATCGCGAGCTCAGCGATTATCGTCGACCATCTCGGCCGACCACGCGGTGCCAATAGCAACATCGGTGCTGCTCGATCTCTACTCTATCCACGGGATCGATTCGTCAATGCTGTCATTTTTTGTTCGGCCGATGATCTACATGCAGCTAACTCCTCCGACCCCTCGGTTCCACGAACAGCAAGCTCCGTTGAGCTTTTCTTGCCAAGGTGAGTACCTAGTTCAACGATGTCGCTGCTCTTCTCTTCTCTAAGCTTTCACTCGCTGGTTCTTCTTCCTAATCCCCACTACTCGAGCTTGGACCCTCATTGCTTTTTCTTTCTATTGATGGCCACCGCCGTGTCACCGCCAGAGTTCTCCATCGTCGGCATCCGAAGCTAGGTCATTGCTGCTGATCTCCATTGTGAGCACGCTGTGCAGACCGTCGGTGTCAATTTCTTCGCCCGATTGGCCGCTGCCCCCACCAACCACCAAGATCTCCATTGCTAACTCCTATCCGGTGAGCCACTCCCTTAAGTTTTGTTTGCTTTCTCTCCTTCTTCTTCAATCGCGTGCTACCTCCACCTGTGTCTATTTGGCCAGTTCGTAGATGACCTTTGTCCACTTCGCGAATCAATGTCGAGGCCAAGAGGGAGATCCGACGACTAGGGTTGGAACGGGAAGGTATACTATAGTGATAACTTCGAGTTAGAGTTAATTGTTTCATACTGATCTGTTTGAATTTGATGGATGTGATTAGGTAGTGTCGTCGACAGTTGATCATTTTTGTTGATGAAGTTTGGGGGTGTGTTGTGTGTTGATGAACTGTGAACTTGGGGGCTCAGATCTTGGAATCGACACTCGGTTGTATTGTGGTATCAGTCAACAGTTTGTTCATTACGAGTTTTCTGAGTTTATTATGATAAGGAATGTTGATTCGAATCACTGTTGTTGAGTTGTAAACTTGAGAGTAGATTGAGGTAAGATTTGTATTGATTTATGATTCTGTCGTATTTCTATGCTTCAGCATGGATTGAATATGGTGATTTTGATGCGGGATGTGTGTTTTATATGATGTTCTATTTTTGCATAGAGTATGGAGCTGTGAAGGGCTGAAAGTGAGTTGGATGTTGGTGATCTATTGTGAGTTGGGTTAAGGTGTATCAGATTGGGATAGTCGAGTATCTAACTCGTAGACGAGGAAAGAATGCGAACATAGAAATGAGTAGTGTTTAGTTCGTATATTTGTCTGGTGATTGTACTTAATCATAATTTGCTATTATGTGCAGGTTTGGGATACGAAGCAGGTCCAAGACCATAAGGATTAGTTCGAGCTTCGTATCAGGTGGGTAATATCTACCCTGGTCAGGTAATTTGATTTGAATCTAGTGTATGAATTTGGACTTATGCTATTACTTTGATCTTAGATCCACTCTTATTTAATCATATGCTTGTACTGCCTTGACCTTTGAGATATATTGTTGTTACTTCATTGATTATATAGCACGGATATGAACTACAAATCCTATTGTGTGTTAGCTGATGGATGTTCAGTAAGTACCTGTGGTTAGGGTTATCTTTGTGACCTCAGATTAGGTTACTGTGTACATCACTAGGGTTAGGTGATGGATTAGATTATGGAGTCGATTGTTGTATCGTATACTTATTAGTTGTGCATCTATGGTGGATCTAGTTGTCTGTGCATAGATAAGTGTGTGGTTGTCAGTATATGGCCATGAACTAGAGGTCCTAGAGTGATGGTATATCCATTATAGATTGTGTGCCTGTGTATGGTTATATGGACGGTCGATAGTATCTCGCTACTGACTAGAGGTCTTAGCGTGGTTGACTGTCAGATGTGTATGACTCTTTGTGCGATAGAGAGAGTCTTGTGGATTGTAGTCCTTGCATAGTTGACTTTTGGTTGACCAGGACTCCCCGTGGGATAGAGAGTGTAGCGAGAATACATGTATGGAGTTATGCATCATTACATTGCATGCATGCTGGCGATTAGGTCTCCCTTGTGGTTGAGAGGATCGTCAGTCATCCTGCCTCCCCGACCACTCAGGATAATGGTTGCAGGGTTGAGTGCAGAGCATTGTTGTGTGTGCCGTTGTGCATCATTACATTGCATGCATGCTGTGCGGAGTGGTAGTTAGCGCACTCACCCACTATAGACGGTGGTCATGTGATGTGCAGTTGTCCTGGGTGCGGTGCTTGTCTACTCATGGGTAGGGACGAAGCGGCTAGCAGCAGGGACCCCCGTGTGAGTAGCATATAGCTCTATGGTGGCTAGCTACTATTTCATACTATCTAACTCGGTCACTCGAGAGTGGTGGCAGTTGGAGTCAGGATAGTTGTCATGTCGTGCCACCCTGGCCATACTGGGGTCGTGGTTGGACGGGTCCGTAGACATGGCCATGCATGTGCATTGCTGATATATATGTATGCATGTATTCGATATATGTTTTACATATGCCTGTGAGATGTTGCATTTGATTGAGCTATGATTGCTGCATATGCTTGTACATCATGATACATGTCATTTGCATATTATATACTGCTGTGTGTTGATCATGATATATGTGTTGGTCTAGACTGTTGTATGCATTTGATTAGCGTCATGTCATAGTGTGGCATGGATCGGAATGTTATTACATGTGATTATATACTGTTCATATGTCTGAGTGTTGGTCAGATTTGGGATTGGCTTTGTACGTTATATGGGTTATGTTATTGTATATCTGTTCAGGATGATATAGCTTATGGTGTTGCAGACTGTCAGGCACGTTGGTACATTACTTCATGTTCAGTTGATCAGTTTAGTATATGTATTGGGTATGACTATACTGTGATTACTTGTTATTAGATTTGGATAGGATTGTATGTCTATTGGACTCATGTTGTATACGTGTAGATCTTCACATGTATACTTGTAGATCTCTATATCCTGTATGTTGTTCATGCACTTTCTATATATTACCCCTGAGTTTATACTCACCACCCCGGACCCTGGGTTTCCTATCACCCAGGTAACAAGTAGAAGATTTCCTTGGACGTTCGGAGCTCCGCCAGCTGATCCCATCTCACACCGGACGGATGAATATTTATTCTGTATTGTTGTATTCCTGTGGATTGTCATTTTGGGATTTTACCCTGTATTGTTTCTGTATTTACGATATACGGATGTGTTGTATATATTTGGTCTTTGATGTGATTTTTGTTATGATTCTTGTTGTGTCAAAGTCACTCCGGAGTGCACAGTTGGGTCTTTGCATTTTGTTTATCTGTCAGTATGTTTCCGTTGTATTTAGTATATTCATGTTTGCTTATTATGTTGTTGTTGTGGGCCTACGGGCCTTGTATTAACCAGATATGTTGCCACGTATAGGGGAGATGTCGTCCGTTTGCTTTTCGGCACAACATACTCTCGGGGCGTGACACGCACCATCATTGGGAGCAGGGGTTGAGCAAGTAGATGTGATGAATAATTTTAATCAGAAGCCTAATGGTGGCAACCCTTATTCGAACACATACAATCCCGGTTGGAGGAATCATCCCAACTTTTCGTATCGAACAAACCAAAATTCTTCTGGACAGAATAATTTTGGAGAACCTTTGGGATTTCAACCAGGGCCAAAGTCAAATTTAGAGAAGATGATGGAAGATTTTATCACATGCCAAGGGAAGATAAACGATGAATTTCGACAGCATATTATAGAATCCAATCAGCAACATCAAAATAATACCGAGGCGATTAAGCAATTGGGAAGCAAGGTTGATAATTTGACTAATCACATAAGAATGTTGGAGAATCAAATTTCTCAAATTGCTAGCTCTACATTTAGGACACTCAGTAGATTTCCTGGAAATTCAGAAGTAAACCTAGCTGAACATTGTAATTTTATAAGTTTGAGAAGTGGAAGAATTTTAGAAGGAGATAAGAAAGCAGAACCACCTACCAGAGCTCAACAAGCCCCACCCATGCTCAACAACACAGGTGTGTCGGAGTTTGAAGAAGTGGTCATGCCCAGCAGCATGCCTGTGTTGAACGATTTTGAGATAGGCAACCGACAACACACCCAGTGTGTGTTGTCCAACACACCCGTGTCGGGTGATGCCCATAAGCGCACCCAGGGTGTGTCAGCTGACACACCCGTGGCGGGTCGCTCCAGTAGCCAGCACGCCCCAGCCGAGCTAGATGACACAGCCGTGTGGCACAAAGAGCCGAGAACATATAAGCCTCCGATCTCATTCCCTCAGAGGCTGATTAAGGAGAAATTGGATGAACAATTTGGTAAGTTCCTTGAGGTAATTAGAAAGCTTTATATTAATATACCTTTTATAGAAGCTCTTCAACAAATGCCTACGTACTCCAAGTTCTTGAAGGATATTTTAACCAATAAAAGAAAAGTTGAGGAGCATGTAATAGTGACTCTTACCGAAGAATGCAGCACTTTAATTAAAAACATGGTACCTCCCAAGCTAAATGATCCAGGTAGGTTTTCTATCCCTTGCATAATTAATGACTCTAATTTTGATAAGGCTTTTTGTGATCTAGGCGCTAGTGTCAATCTGATCCCTCTTTCCATATGCAAGAAATTAGATTTGGGAGAAAGGAAACTAACAACTATGGCCTTGTAGTTAGTCGATCGCTCCATTAGATATCCTTTGGGAATCTTAGAAGATGTACCTGTGAAGGTGGGAAACTTTATTGCTCTTGCCGATTTCGTAGTGCTTGACATGGATGAAGACCCATGTATTCCACTCATTTTAGGGAGACCTTTGTAGGGTCGATGGTGGCCAGCTAGAGGGGGGTGAATAGCCTTTATCGTAGATGGTGGAAGGCATTCGTTTGTTGCTCGTCTACAAACACTATTAGCGCAAGCAGAATATACAAATACAAACAATTAAAGACAAAGAAAAGAAAGAATAGAAACACAAACGCTAACACCGCAATGTAACCCTCCATCGAGTGCCGGAAGTGAACACTCCATTATGTGCCTGAAACCCTTGCGACAAGTCGACTAGTGGTCTCTCAGTCGACTGTCAATCCATGGTAGTCGACTGTTGGCACATGTGTTGGGTCGGATCGATTGATCGATTGGCCGGCTAGAGGGGGGTGAATAGCCCTCTTACGATGGATGTCGTAATTCGTTCGTTCTCGTTGCGTGCTCGTCTACAATTCTTGTTAGCGCAGCGGAATAACAATAATAATACTAACAAGAAACACAAATACACACAAGCACATGCAATACACAAAGATATACGTGGTTCTGAACCGAATGGTTCCTACTCCACGGGCGAGCTCCTCGAGCTCTAGTTATGCGCACGACACTAACTATAACACTCCTTTTCGACTACACGTCAGAGATGGAGAAACCTCTCACAAGAAATTACACTAAGTAATGAAATACAAGCAATACAAAGACAAATACGAAATACACGTAAAGAACACTTTACAACGCTTGCTTTGAACCCTTTGCTTGTTGCTTGCTTTAGATGGCTCTTGAAGGTCTGGAATGCAGCAGCAATTTCCCTCCAATAGCTTCACAAAAGTCTTGGCGAAATTCTCCAACTCGTGCTCCATTTATAACCTGCATCAAGCTGTTTTCGCGCCCATCAGTCGACTGATCGTGACCATCAGTCGACTGGTCCCGTAGCCGTTGTCTCACAACGGCCAGATCCACATTGGTTAAGTTCCAACGGATCACTGGCTGTCGATCGATGGCACCCATCGGTCGGCCGATCATCCATCGGTTGAGTCTTTGGCGTAAACTCCATTACATTGCCCGTCTGCGGTGTCATCGATTCGATCGTACCATCCCTCGCGATCGGCGTTCCGATCCCAACGATCGATCGGCCCCCCTCCTCGGCGATCGGTGATCAGCGAACTTAGTTGATCGAACCTTTGAGTCGAACCCATCGACCTAGGCGATCGTGCGCACCTATGCGATCAGAGATGTCGGCTAAAACCTCAGCATGCGCGATGTTTGAGCCTCAGCCTCGATCTTAGCCACTTGGCCAAGTCCACCTTATCCCTCATGGAGTTCCCCACCAAGCTCTCTTCCCTCGGCCTCGTCCCTCGGATGCCAAGCGCCGCGGCTTCTAGCGCCATCCTTCGCGTCTCATGCCCTAGAAGTATGCTTCCCTTTGGGCTCACTCCATTCGCTCCCCGTCCGGCGGTCCCTCGGATGCACCAAGCGCACGGCTTCGCAATGCCATCCTTCACCGACTCAAGGACCCCGAGCCTAGTGAACTTACCAAGTCCTCAAGACTTCCCAAATGCACCAAGCGCACGGCTTCACAATGCTTTGGATTTCCCATGCCAAGCACCAAGCGCACGGCTTCGCAATGCTTTGGACTTTCCCATGCCAAGCACTAAGTGCACGGCTTCGCAATGCTTTGGACTTTCCCATGCCAAGGCTTCCCCCATGGACTTCCACACCAAGCTCCATGCTTGGATTTTCCATGCCAACCCCATGTTGGACTTTTCCATGACAATCCCATGTCATGAGTTTTGTCTATCATCAAAATATCATCAAGGTACTGCTCGAGTCAACTCGAGTCAACCTAACCTGGGCCGATTGCACCAACAATCTCCCCCTTTTTTATGATTGACAAAACTACCATCTCAAGTCTACCAATTCTCCCATATTGGCAATTCTCATATCCCAATGAGAATTCCAACGAACCCTAATTGGTAACTTGGTAACTTCTCCCCCTTTTTGACATTACATCAAAAAGGTCCTCCCCAAGGGTATGAATGTCTCATATCCCAATGAGATC
This sequence comes from Wurfbainia villosa, assembly GCA_025175895.1. Lineage (NCBI taxonomy): Eukaryota > Viridiplantae > Streptophyta > Magnoliopsida > Zingiberales > Zingiberaceae > Wurfbainia > Wurfbainia villosa. The sequence goes on from CM045992.1 coordinate 7,046,969, forward strand.
TTACAATCTCTCCCTTGGAGGAACACATGTCTACCATCTTTCTAGTGATCCCATATCACTTAAAGAGAGGCAACCCAATTTTCCTCCCATGAGGAAATACACATCCATCTTCCCATGATGGATACCTCCCCCTAGAGGCTTGCTCCCCCTTGACCACTGCACCAACAATGTCCTTGGAGAGTCCCTAAGCCAATAGGAACATTAACCAAATCAAAATTAAGGCAAAGTTCAACAATAAACTCTCTTCCACCTTAAAATTGATACTCACCCTCAACCCAACTCCTAATCCATATCCAATGGATTTCCACCCTCTCTAATGCTCTCCCAAGCATATCCTAGGGTTAGGAGTGGTTAGGGGACCAAAACATGGCTAAACATGGGCCTAACTATCAAGTTTACGAAATCACGTGCGGTCGACTACTCGTCGGATACCGATCATTGGACTTACCATCGATCGTGATAATCGCATTCTGCATTTTGATTTGAAAAATTAGATTTTCGAAATCCATAAGTAAATATACGTAATTTTAAAAATCTTGAAAATGCATACGTATAATACTTATCCTAAACACTATGGGTGAAAAATATTGAAAAATTATTTTACCCATTAAATTAGGAGATTGATACAATGTTCAAAATTTAAGAAAAGCTTCAATAAAGAGCCATCTTTGTATCATCCCATTCAATGGTGATAGCTATCAAAAGATAGGCTTCACCAAGGTTTTTCAAAATGTTTTCAAAATGTTTTTCAAACCTTTATTTTCTTTTTCCTAAACATCTCACTAATATCTAAATGTGTAAAACACATTCAAGGCAATTAATCTAGTGAGATGTGGGTTTTTGTTCTTTTAAATTCTCATGCATATTTCTAAGGCAATATTATTTGATTTCCATCAAATTATGCCATAGTCCTTAATTTCATTTTAATTTATGCATGATGATGATTATGGCATAATTATGATATAGATAAAGGCATATGCCAAAATCATGATGTCATGGCATGTGAATGAAAATTAAGCATACATGACATCTAAACATAAATCTAAACATGATCATGACATTTTATAGATGAAAATGAAAATGATGTCATGACATGGTAAGGCAAATAAAGCATGGCAAGAAAAATATACTAAGGTATAGAATACCTAAGTGTTAAAATTAATTTATCATTTCTAGGAATTAAATTCATTTTGCCTTAATGTCATTCATTTTCCTAGTGTGACAAAAACACAAAATGGCACACCAATACCTCTAAGACCTAATTGTGCCAATTTAAATTATTTTAAACTTCTCAAGCATATTGGCACATCCTAATGTGTCAACTCTATTATAGTTAGGTTAACTACCCATCCACTTAGGGTTGACACACCCTAACCCATTTAGTGTGAATCGATCACGCTTTTAGGAACCCAATATCTATTGGAGCTCCTTGGGTTAACAAGGTATTCTCTAGGGATAACTTCCCTAGATACCTTTCTAATGACCCTTTTTGGTTTTAAAACCATAGTCTTTTGGGTCTTACTTGGGTCAACTCTAGAGGTGACTCCTCCATTGACCTTCTTAGTGGCTTTCTTGGTTTTTCTTAAGTCCTTGGCCACTAAACATGCACCATGGCTAGACTTAGGGATAACTTCCCTATTAGCCTTGGTTTTTCTAGACCTAGATGTGGTTCCATAATTAAATGGAACATTATGGTAGGACATAGATTTGTGACCCAAACCCTTCTTGCCCTTAGATAATTCTTGTTTTCTAGGCCTTGACTTTTGTGCATTAGACCCCTTAACCGAATTTGATATTATTGCTAGGGTCTTCTCCAATTTTTCTAGCCTTGACCTCAAGGCTTGGTTTTCTAACTCTAATTTTCCCAATTTTGAATTTTCATTTATCTTTTGGGAAATGTTTTTCTTCTTAGGCATATGCCTAGATTTCTTGGGATTAACACCCAAGTTTTCTTCAATTCTCCTAATTGACTCCCTAGGTAAAATAGATCTAGTGTTTTGAGTCCTAGGTTTGTCCTTAGTTATATGAACATGCTTGGCACCTAGACAATACACCTTATTATTTCTCCTAGCATGCTTTTCATTTATAATTGCAAGAGAGCTAAAATAATTTTTGGCATGCTTTTTGACTCTAGGAATTAAAGGTGCATTATTTAAATGTACCTTAGGGTTAGCTTTAGGAGCTCCCCCTACATGAGTTGCACCTTCTTGCCCTTTCTTCCTCCCCCTAGGGCATTGGCTTCGGTAGTGTCCCTTTTGATTGCATTTGAAGCACACAACGTGCTCTTTGCTCTTGATTTTGGGAACACCGGCATCGTTTGACTTTGGGTTGACTTTTGGTGTCGATGCTTTCTTCTTAGCCAATTTAGGGAATTTGCTCTTATAATGCCCTTTCTCCCTACACTCAAAGCATATTATATGATTTTTATTTAAAATTACAACACTTGAGTTACCTAGGGAGGTGGTGGAGGCCTCTTCACTTCTTCCGGAGGTAGATGCTTCGTTTTGGTCTTGCTCCGGAATAGAAACTCTTTCCTCCCCCTCAATGCTAGAGGTGGAGGTCTCCACCAAGTCATCAACATCTTCAAATGTTGTGGGTTCTTCTTCGGCATTCTCCTCTTCTTGTGCCGATTTAGAATTTTCTTGGAATTTCATTACCTTATTCCATAATTCCCTTGCATCCCTATAATCACCCAATCTAGACCAAATAGTGTTAGGTAACAAATCACTAATCAACTTGATTACCTTGAGATTTGTCTTGAAGTCTTTGATTTGGTCTTGGGTCCATTTTGACTTCTCAATGGGCTTGTTGTGTTTGTCCCTAGGCATCTCAAAACCGTTTTCTATGATAATCATAAAATCAAAATCGGTTTCGAGATATACCTCCATCCGTTTCCTCCACCAAGAAAAATCTCCATCGAATTTCGGTGGATGGATGAAGCCGGCCATCTTGTAGTGCTCTCGCGGCGGTTAGTCCTTGAAGAGCGACCTCGGCTCTGATACCACTTGTTGGGTCGGATCGATTGATCGATTGGCCGGCTAGAGGGGGGTGAATAGCCCTCTTACGATGGATGTCATAATTCGTTCGTTCTCGTTGCGTGCTCGTCTACAATTCTTGTTAGCGCAGCGGAATAACAATAATAATACTAACAAGAAACACAAATACACACAAGCACATGCAATACACAAAGATATACGTGGTTCGGAACCGAATGGTTCCTACTCCACGGGCGAGCTCCTCGAGCTCTAGTTATGCGCACGACACTAACTATAACACTCCTTTTCGACTACACGTCAGAGGTGGAGAAACCTCTCACAAGAAATTACACTAAGTAATGAAATACAAGCAATACAAAGACAAATACGAAATACACGTAAAGAACACTTTACAACACTTGCTTTGAACCCTTTGCTTGTTGCTTGCTTTAGATGGCTCTTGAAGGTCTGGAATGCAGCAGCAATTCCCCTCCAATAGCTTCACAAAAGTCTTGGCGAAATCCTCCAACTCGTGCTCCATTTATAACTTGCATCAAGCTATTTTCGCGCCCATCAGTCGACTGATCGTGACCATCAGTCGACTGGTCCCGTAGCCGTTGTCTCTAGGATCACACATCAGTCGACTGATGGCACCCATCAGTCGACTGATCATCCATCAGTCGAGTGTTGGCGAGGTCGACTCCATTCTGCGTGCACACATGTCATCGATCATTGCCATCCTAGGCGATCGGTGATCCTCCCAATGATTGCCCTCCTTGGCGTCGATGTGATCAACCGAACTTGATTCGAACATCGTCGAACCCATACGATTTAGAAGCGATCGGCACCTCCGAGATGTTACCTCAAACATAACGATGTTTGAGCCTCCGACACTCAGTCTTAGCCACTTGGCCAAGTCCACCTTATCCCTCATGGAGTTCCCCACCGAAGCTCTCTTCCCTCGGCCTACGTCCCTTGGATGCGCCAAGCACACGACTTCGCAACGCCATCCTTCGCGTCTCATGCCCTAGAAGTATGCTTCCCTTTGGGCTCACTCCATTCGCTCCCCGTCCGGCGGTCCCTCGGATGCACCAAGCGCACGGCTTCGCAATGCCATCCTTCACCGACTCAAGGACCCCGAGCCTAGTGAACTTACCAAGTCCTCAAGACTTCCCAAATGCACCAAGCGCATGGCTTCGCAATGCATTTCTCACCAAGCACCAAGCGCACGACTTCGCAATGCTTTGGATTTCCCATGCCAAGCACCAAGCGCACGGCTTCGCAATGCTTTGGACTTTCCCATGCCAAGCACCAAGCGCACGACTTCGCAATGCTTTGGACTTTCCCATGCCAAGGCTTCCCCCTTGGACTTCCACACCAAGCTCCATGATTGGATTTTCCATGCCAACCCCATGTTGGACTTTCCCATGACAATCCCATGTCATGCGTTTTGTCTATCATCAAAATATCATCAAGGTACTACTCGAGTCAAACTCGAGTCAACCTAACCTGGGCCGATTGCACCAACAACATGAACCGGACTCGAACACTAGTCGAGTCACAGTCAACTTAGAGTAGTCGACTACCATTACATGACAGTCAACTTATGTCGGAAAATCCCATTCGACACTTGGCCAATTGGTCAAGTTCCACCTAAGCGCACTACACCTTCCCGGGTTACATTCGCTCACTCTCATCCCTTGGAGTCTCTCGCCTTTGAAGTTGTCTTCGTCCGGCCACGTCCCTCGGATGTGCCAAGTGCACGGCTCTGCAGCGCCATCCTTCGCGTCTCGCCCTGAAGTCTACTTCCTCCGGCTTCACTCCAATCTCCTCGTCTGGCGGTCCCTCGGATGCTCTAAGCGCACGGCTTCCGCAAAGCCATCCTTCACCGACTCAAGGACCGAGTCATGAGAGGTGAAAACTCGCCAATACTCCATGTGCGAATTACTAAGTTCTTCAAGACTCCAACGCACATATCAAATCCAAACATCCTAACTTAAACCCTTTGCCACACACATCAAAACCATATCACGGGTTGATTGCCCTAACAATCTCCCCCTTTTTGATGTGTGGCAATACGTTTAAGTTAGGTAAACATTTGATAAAAATACTAAGGTAAGAAAGCATGTATATAAACATGATTATCAACTCTTTCCCTTAATACATGAAACTCCCCCTAAATACAATTCCCCTTTACTTAAACATATATATTTCTCCCACTTTGACACCATCAAAAATATTAAACAAAGTTTATATAAGCATGACATCAAGTTTAGAGGGAAACAAAAGCCAAAACATGCCTTAAAATCAGATAAAAGAAGTTACTGGGCATGTTATCAGTCGACTGGTTTAGACTACCAGTCGACTGGCACTCTAATTTCGGATTTTGCTGATTTTCAGGGTGAATTTCAGAAATGCATTAAAAATTCTACAAAATTTAAAAAATCATGAAATTTGGGGAACACATTTCTTTTAAAGTCCTTTATCAGTGAAAAATAGTTTTTCATGAAAAATCATTATATTTTCGAAAATTAGCCAAAAATCCAAAAGCTTCAAAAATAACTAGGTTTTTGATTAAGTTAGTATCAATTTTAACACCTAGTTTTGCTTTAGATTGTTTCAAAACATAAACACATAGATTTTAAAGTAATAAATTGTTTTGAAAACATATGAAATATCCAACCATGATCTTTGGGCAATATGTCTATGAATTAAACATAAGTCTTCCCCATGATTGATCTATTATTGCTATTTTGATACTTTAAATGATCATCTAAATGTCATAGGCATTAGTGGACCATTTATATCATCCTATCATCTCACTCATGCTAAGTTTTCAATCAAGGTAGCCTATGGTGAGTGTGAGATGTATCCTAAAGGTACTTGTATATACTTAACCTTTAATTTCATGCAATTCTACATAAGGTTAAGTATTATCCTAACAACCCACATGATCATAAAGACATATATGAATTAATTTCATATTATGATCATAAAACAAATGTATTTATCAATTTATAATCATGCATTAGGTATGTAATCATGATAAAAAGTCAAGTATCACCTAGAACATGATTTGAACCCTATTGCCCATGATTATCTATCAAATATCAAAATCATAAATCATGATTGCAAACATGTGTAATAATTACATTAACTATCATGATTTAAGCATTATTATCAATTTATGGGCACATTATCATCACCCAACACTATGCTAAAAATGTGTATCAACATACATAACACTAAGTGTTGAGCATGATTTAAACTATTTATGGGTGCATTATCATCACCCAACACTATTTCTAAAATTAAGTCCCACCATCCTAAGTCAACCAAAACATAAGATATAAGTGAAATCCTTATGGTTGACTATCCTAGGGTTTTTCTAACCCTTAAGGATGGATTTAGGAACCCAAAACAAATTCTTTCCTATGGGGTTCACTAAAAATTCCTTAGGGATCCATTTTCTAGCAATTTTTTTCTTTCTATCTTGACCCCTAGCAATTAGACATTTATAGGCCTTTTCATTTTTATTTTCCTTATATCCTAGGCCTTTCTTATTGAAACTTGCCCTTTGGCTCCCTATGATCATGTTAAGGGTGTTGGAGCCAATAGTGAATTTTTCTAGGGCCTTGGTTAAATGATCTACTTTCTCTCTTAAAGCCCTATTTTCCTCTATGCATGCATCATTAACATCAAATGGCATATAAAGATCATGTGAGCATGCATCATCATGACTAGAAGAAATATTATCATTAATAGTTAAGCATGCTTTTTCTAATTTTTCTTCTAAGTCCTTAATTTGATCTAGCATGCATTTGTTCTTTTTCTTTGCCCTAAACAAGTCCTTAGTGAGGCTAGATATCATGGAAACTATTTTCTTGGGTGAGAGATTTGTTACCATAGTTTCCATGTCTTCTTCTTCGGATGAGGAGGATGATGAAGAGTCTCCCCCTTCACTAGAGCTCTCCTCACTTGAACTTGCTTCTTCATTTTCGGAGGAGGAGGTGTCTAGGTCATCAAACGCCATCAAAGCAAGGTTGGTGACAAAAGCATTCTCCTCTTTCGATGATGATGATGATGAAGAGGGGTCATCCCATGTCCTTGCCTTTAGTGCCTTGGCCTTCTTCTCCTCTTCCTTCTTCTTGCTCCCCTTCTTCTTCTTTTCTTCTTTCTTTCTCCTCTCTTCTTTGCTCTTGTTCAAGAGGGGACAATTATCCCTTATGTGTCCCTCTCCTTAGCAATTGTAGCAAATTACCTTCCCCCTTGGTCTCCTTCTCCTATCATTAGATTTATTAAATTTAAAATTCTTCAAAGCATGCCTTACCTTCCTTACCATGTATGCTTCTTCGGTACTATCCATGGAGGAGGAGAAGGGAGTCTCCATCTTCTTCTTCCCCTTGTTGGCCAATAGTGCCACTCCTCTTGATAGCTTGATGCTTGGTTCTTCACTTATACCCTCAAGCCTTGTTTCATGTAGCTCCATGGTGGAGAAGAACTCTTCCAAGGTGCTCACTTCTAGGTTCTTCGACATGTAGAAGGAGTCCACCATTGAGCTCCATTTCAATGACCGGGGAAAGGCATCGATTGCTTTCATGAGCATATCCCAGTTCGAAAGTCTTTCTCCTACACTTGTTAGCCCAATTAATATTTCTTTAAACCTAGAGTGTAAGGAGGTTAACCTTTCTCCCTTTTCAAGTTTGATATTCGTTAGTTGGGAGCGGAGGAGGTCTCTCCTTGCAAGCTTGGCCTCCGAGGTACCTTCATGAAGCTCTACTAGCTTCTCCCACATCTCCTTGGTACTTTCGCACTCCCCTATCCGATTCACTTCTTGTTGGGGGAGTACATTGTAGAGGTAGTGCTTGGCCTTCGAATTCGCCAAGTACTCCTCTCTTTGTCTTTTTGTCCATCTTGTCTTCTCCAATGGCTCCCCTTCTTCATTCCTATGTATTTCGAAATTATTTTCCATTATTAATATAATTTTGAAATCGGTTTCAAAAAATACCTCCATTCGCTTCTTCCACCAAGCGAATTCCCCCTCTAACTTCGGCGGATGAATATTTGAGCCGACCATCTCTTGATGTAGTGCTTGTTGCAGCGGTTAGTCCTCGATAAGCAACCTAGCTCTGATACCACTTGTAGGGTCGATGGTGGCCGGCTAGAGGGGGGTGAATAGCCTTTATAGTAGATGGTGGAAGTCGTTCGTTCGTTGCTCGTCTACAAACACTATTAGCGCAAGCGAAATATACAAATACAAACAATTAAAGACAAAGCAAAGAAAGAATAGAAACACAAACGCTAACACCGCAATGTAACATGGTTCACAGCCTCGCCGCTAATCCATGATCCGATTCGTCCAAGGTGAATCACGCCTCAAGATTTCACTATTCTCTCCTTTGCACCAAGCTAGGTGGAGGTAACCTCTTTACACAAGAATCACTCCTCTTACAATTATGATGTAAATAATCTCAAGTAAGAGGATGGAAAACCTTTAGGGCACTTTGGGAGAGTTTAGAGCATGAACCATTAAGCCCCCAAAGCCCCTCACCTCTTCTTTTTATAGAAGAAGAGGGTTTCTTCCCGTTAACACAGGACCAGTCGACTGATGCCCCGATCAGTCGACTGATCCCGTAGCCGTTGCCCAATAACGACTACTTTTCACATTGGATTCCATCCAATGGCTCCCACATCAGTTGACTAATCTTGTCATCAGTCGACTGATGGAGCTATCAGTCGAGTGTCGGAAGTGAACACTCCATTTTATGGCCAAAACCCTTGCGACGATCGATGCCTTCATCACCGACCGTGGTCTCGATCGCAATCCATGGTAGTCGACTGTTGGCACATGAACCGGACTCGAACATTAGTCGAGTCATAGTCGACTTAGAGTAGTCGACTACCATTACATGGCAGTCGACTTATGTGGGAAAATCTCATCCAACACTTGGCCAATTGGCCAAGTTCCACCTAAGCGCACTACCCCTTCCCGGGTTACATTCGCTCACTCTCATCCCTTGGAGTCCCTCGCCTTTGAAGTTGTCTTTTGTCCGATCACGTCCCTCGGATGCGCCAAGCGCACGACTCTGCAGCGCCATCCTTCGCGTCTCGCCCTAAAGTCTACTTCATCTGGCTTTACTCCAATCTCCTCGTCCGGCGGTCCCTCGGATGCTCTAAGCGTATGACTTCCGCAAAGCCATCCTTCACCGACTCAAGGACCAAATCATGAGAGGTGAAAACTCGCCAATGCTCCATGTGCGAATTACTAAGTTCTACAAGACTCCAACGCACATATCAAATCCAAACATCCTAACTTAAATCCTTTGTCACACACATCAAAACCATATCACGGGTTGATTGCCATAACAACCTTTCCTGGCTACTGCAGGGGCGATAATAGACGTCAAGAACCATAAACTTTCACTTGCATTTGGAAATGATAAGATTGAATTCGATTTTTCAAAAGTTGTTAAACAACCTTCTGATTTCGATGTTTGTTGCACGATTGACAGTTTCCAGTCAATTGCGCTAAAAGGAGCACAAGAACAAACTTATCTTGATAGGGATTTCGAGGATGAAGAGCCGGAGATTGTCGACCTTGACCTACCACCATAGGTAGAACTTAAGCCTCTTCCATCAATGCTCAGGTATGAATTTCTTGGCGAAAACTCTACTTATCCCGTGATCATTAACGCTAATCTGAGTGATACAGAGACTGAGAAACTGATCGAGGTGCTGAAAACACATAAGAACGTCATTGGATACAAGATTGATGATATAAAGGGAATTAGTCCATCAGTTTGCATGCATAGAATTCTACTCGAAGATAACTATAAACCTTCAATAGAACATCAACGAAGGCTAAACTCGGCTATGAAAGAGGTGGTCAAGAAAGAGGTCATGAAATTACTAGATGCAGGAATTATCTATCCCATATCCGATAGCGAATGGGTAAGTCCTGTCCATGTGGTGCCTAAGAAAGGGGAGATAACTGTGATAAAAAATGTTACGATTGAGTTAATCCGCATGAGAGCAGTCACCGGGTGGAGAATGTGTATTGATTATAGAAAATTGAACAAGAAAATTAGAAAGGACCACTTTCCTATCCCATTTATTGACCAAATGTTAGACCGGTTGGAAAAACATTCGCATTTCTGTTACTTAGATGGATACTCCAGTTTCTATCAAATCCCCATCTTTCCTAATGACCAAGAGAAAACAACTTTTACTTGCCCATATGGTACTTTTTCTTTCAGGAGAATGCCTTTTGGACTTTGTAATGCACCAGCCACTTTTCAGAGATGCATGACTTCAATTTTTCTGATATGATCGAGAATATAATGGAAGTATTCATAGATGATTTTTTTGTATATAGTGCAAATTTTGATATGTGCTTATCTAATTTGTTCAAGGTTTTGCAGAGATGCGAAGAAATGAATTTAATGCTTAATTGGGAGAAGTGCCACTTCATGGTGCGAGAAGGCATAGTGCTTGGGCACCTAGTTTCACAACGTGGTATCGAGGTGGACATTACTAAAACTGAAGTTATCAAGAAGTTGCCTCCTCCAACCGATGTTAAGGGAGTGCGTAGTTTTCTGGGACATGCGGGGTTTTACCGACGGTTCATCAAGGACTTTTCAAAAATCTCAAAGCCATTGACTAATTTGCTTGCTAAGGATGTCGAGTTTCATTTTGATAATTCTTGTCTTAATGCATTTTTCAGATTAAAAAAAGCATTGACAACTGCCCCAATAATGTAACCTCCAGATTGGAGTCTTCCTTTTGAAATTATATGTGATGCAAGTGATTTTGTTGTAGGTGCAGTATTGGGACAGAGGAAGGACCACAAGGTGTATGCAATTTACTACACCAGTAAAACATTGGATGAAGCACAAGTGAATTATGCTACTACGGAGAAGGAACTCTTGGTTATAGTCTTCGCCTTCGACAAGTTCAGATCTTATATCATTGGGTCTAAGGTGATAGTTTACACAAATCATGCAGCCATAAGATACTTGTTGAGCAAAAAGGAATCCAAGCCAAGACTCGTCCGGTGGATACTTCTTCTGCAAGAGTTTGATCTAGAAATTCGAGACAAGCAAGGAACGAAGAACGTAGTTGCAGATCATCTATCGAGACTACACCATGGAACAAATGCAGGAAGTGACGATGATCTTGCTATTAATGATTTCTTTCCGGATGAGCAACTACTAGCTGTCAAGAAAATCAAGGCTCCGTGGTACGCTGATTTTGCCAATTACCTAGCTTGCGGGATAATACCTTCCCATATGACTTATCATCAGAGGAAGAAGTTTTTCGCAAATGTAAAGCAATATGTGTGGGATGAGTCATTCTTGTTCAAGCAAGGAGCATATGCTATTTATCGAAGATGTGTATCCGAAGAAGAGATTGAGGACATATTGTATCATTGTCATTCTTCTGCTTATGGAGGTCATACTAGTACGGACAAGACTGCAGCAAGGGTCTTACAAGCAGGATTTTACTGGCCTCATATTTTTAGAGACTCCCGAAATTATGTGATGACTTGTGACCGCTGTCAAAGGACCGAGAACGTATCAAGAAGACACGAGATGCCTCAAAATTTGATATTGGAAGTCGAATTATTTGATGTCTGGGGAATTGACTATATGAGACCTTTCCCTTCTTCCTATAACAATGCCTACATATTGGTGGCGGTGGACTATGTGTCTAAGTGGGTTGAGGCTCTCCCATCTCCCTCTTGTGATGCAAAAACGGTTATAAAACTTTTCAAGAGTATAATATTTCCAAGATTTGGAGTACCAAGAGCAGTAATAAGTGATGGAGGCTCACATTTTATCGAAAGACAATTTGAAAGCCTTCTCAAGAAGTATGGAGTAACCCATAAAGTAGTCTCACCATATCATCCATAAACAAGCGGGCAAGTCAAAGTTTCGAATAGGGAAATAAAGGCTATCTTGGAGAAAACGATATCAAGGTCAAGAAAAGACTGGTCTTTGAAGCTTGACGATGCTCTGTGAGCCTATCGAACTGCTTACAAGACACCCATTGGAATGACTCAGTTTCGATTAGTTTATGGAAAACCATGTCATCTTCCAGTTGAAATAGAGCACAGGGCATATTGGGCAATTAAATGGCTTAATTTTGACCTAAAGAAAGTCGGAGAGAAAAGAAAATTGTAGCTAAATGAACTTGAAGAACTACGCCTTGATGCTTATGAACTTGTAAAATCTTACAAGGAGAAAACAAAGAGATGGCATGACCGGAATATCATGCGTAGAGAATTTCATGAAGGGGACTTGGTATTACTCTTCAACTCGAGGTTGAAACTTTTTCCGGGAAAGCTGAAATCCAGATGGTCGGGGCCATACCAAATTAAAAAGATTTATCCTCATGGAGCTATCGATATATCAAGTGAGTCTACCTGAATTTTCAAGGTGAATGGACAAAGACTTAATAAATACTTCCCAAACAAACCTGTGGAGTTGATTGAGGAGAAGGAGCAGAGTACACTCCTCGAGCCACATCCATCCAGCTAGGGAGTAATTGATTGAGGGGTCAAGCTAATGACCTTAAACAAGTGCTTCTTGGGAGGCAACCCAAGCTTTTTTTATTTTTTTTTATTTTCATGCATTTTATGGTATTCGTTTTTATTTTAACTTTGAGTTTTGCATTTTTCAAGTTTTCAGGTTTACATGACACAACATGTCCATGTCACTCATCGACACAGTCGAATTAAGAACCCATTTGCAGTCCAGAGGCTGGCACGGTGAGACCGTGTTGTTTGACGTGGTTGTGTTATTGTCGTGCCACTACATGCTAGATTTACACGACCCACCTATGCCAAACGGCACAAGCATGTCAAGCTCCAAAGACAAACCCGAATACAACACACCCCGGGTGTGTTAGCCGACACGCCCGTGTCACTCAAAAGAAAAAAGGCATGCCTTTCGGCATGCCTGGGTCACGCAAAAAGAAGGAAGGCGTGCCCTTTGGCACTCCTGTGTCATCGCTTGCCCTTAAAATCGCACCGAACACACCCTAACTTTCCACAAGCTTGGAGCAATCGTTGTCTCTCCCTCTCAACCAGCCCGGAAGTTCAACCGACTTTCTCCCTCCCCAACGCCATGAGTAAGAGAGTGAAGTCTAGGGGAGGAGCTTCTTCTTCGGCTCAGGACAAAGGAAAGAGAAAAGCTCAAGATTTTGGTAACGATCCTCCACCCTCTTGTCATCCGTGTGGAATTGTATTTAGAGATGATATTATGAAATCTAGGTTCAGTAAGCTTGAGAAAAGAAAATTAGTTTCTACAAGAACCATAGATTTCTACACGTTGACAACCCTAGGAATTAGAGATGATATAATTTGGTTGACTAATAGGATAGGTTGGACTGACTTTATCACTTATCATCATCTTACTTATCCTAGCATTACTCTTGAATTTCTTAGCTCATTATCCACTGAAATACTTCAAGGAAAGAATTGTGAAGAAGGAAAAATCCAATTTAGATTAATGAATCATGAGTTTACTCTTTCCTTAAGTAATTTTAATGCGATATTTGATTTCCCTTGTGAAGGGGAGAGGCAAATTCATAGACATTTTATTGATCATCAGTTTTGGAAAATAATTTCTAATGACCCTTACCCTTATGATGCATCTAGGTCTAAATCATTCAATATCCCGAATCCTATTTTTCGTTATCTCCTTAGGTTTATGGTAAATACAATTTCTGGGAGATATGATAGTGCATGGGTAGCCAGGCAGAGCGAGCTACAATTTTTATAGGCTATGCTAAATGAAGTTAACATTGATTCTGGAGCCCATATGGTGAGACACCTAGTTAAGGTTAGTTAGCCCATCTGGGGTTATAGTCATAGGTGGTCTTATCACTAGAATTGCCTTAGCTTTGGGATGTGACCTAGATAACCTTGAATATTGTCCTGCTAGCCCTAGATTGGATTTAGATGCTTGTATCAATATGAAGATAATTGAGGCATTTGAAGAGGGATATCGTTTGGTGTTGAAAAATGGAATTAAAATCCCTTTTCCAAACCCAGAGCGGATCACCGTACGTAATGAAGCCAATTGGCTTTTCAGAGATGTCCACGGTCCCTTGCCTACCCCTACTGCCCATGCTCCATCACCCTCACCTAAGGAGCCATCTCACATAGCCCCTGAGTCATCCCATTCGACTCCTGAGCCCCCTCAATTTTCTACTGATAATTTTTATGCAGGATACTCTTCATTTGATTTTTCAGGATTCCAATTATCATTCGAGGCATTCAGGATCGAGCATACCTCGCACATAGGTGTGTGGGATCAGTTTGCCCAGACTACAGAGGAGCACCATCGTATGGTGACTCAACATTTGGAGAGGGCGGCAGATTTTCATAGGAGGGTTGATGAGTTCTTCACCACTGAGGCCACCAGGAGGGAGGATGATGCTAGATTTCGGCAGGAGTGCCAGGAGTTTTACCAGGAGCAACGACGTAGGTGGGCAGAGGAGGATGCTAGTAGCGAGGACGATGACCATTGATCCCCTTGAGCTATTTTATGAGTATCGATGTCTTTCATTTATTGCTTATGTTGTCTCTTCTTAGATTTCTAATTTGGTTATTGCATAATTTAGGTCTAGGGGAGTATGTTTCATTATGTAAGTCGATTCTATTTTTATCTTTTCATATATCATAACATTGCATATCATCTAGCATAGTATAACTGAACCTTGGTCGAATCATGATATTCCTTTTTGCTTATTTGATAAGAACCCTATTTCACTTTTCACACGACCTATAGGTTTGAGGTATCCGAAAAGGGTTTAAATCCCCCATATCGAACTAGTACTCGATTTTCCATTGGGGACTTTCCTGGGCAATTTGGTTATTGGAGAAACACTTTTCCTAGAAGACTTGATAAGAAAAAAGGAGAAAAAAAAGGGGCTGGAATTGTTTTGAAGCACCCCTTTGAGACCAAGTAGCTATTGGGGAAACACCTAAAAGGTGCCCCTTTGAGGCTAACTAATTACTAGGGAAATGCTTACTATAAATTTCTTCCCTTTTTTCTTCTTGGTAAGTGCTCCTTTGAGACCTTTTGTTGATACGTGAGGATGATCCATGCATTAAGGCAGGTAAGTGCCTCTACGTCGAAAATGAGAGGAATACAATAGAGGGGATGTCAAATCTGGATTGATGTCCAATGCCTTTGGATCGACTTTTCACGTGCACTATATAGGGATCTATCAAGTTTTGCCACTAGGAATGATTTGATAAGATTAAGATCAGATTTTATACCTCTGGATGGTTTCTTGCAAATCCACACATAAGTTCTCTTTTGTGTTTTTTCTTTTTTCTTTGCTTGAGGACAAGCAAAAGTTTAGGTCTAGGGGATTTTGATGTGTGTAATTTATGTTAAGTTTTGGGTATTCAATATGCATGCATTTCATCCCATTTTATGTTTTAGTCATGTATTTTGTTATGTTTTAGTCAAGTTTAACATATTTTGGACAAAGAAACTATTTTAGTATATTTTTCATGTTAACAGGGTGAAGAATCGACAATTATCAAGGCGTATCAAAATAATATAGCCATGCCATCAGAGACACGTCCGTGTCAAATCGAAACCAAGACCGTCCCAACTCTAGAACTTCCAGACCTCAACACACCCTGGGTGTGTTAGCCGACACGCCCAAACTTCATGCCCGACATGCCCATGCCGTCCATTAGCATGGGTGTGTCGCCCTATTTCCTTCCTTTCCTTTTTTGCAAACAACACGGCGAAGCCCAAGATTTCTGCCTTAATTGAAGAGGATTTTCTGCCTTAATTGAAGATGAAGCCAAGGCTATAAAAGAGGATATATTCTAACCCTAATGAAAAAAGGAGGAAGGCGGCGGAATTTGAAGGAGGACAACAAAGCCGACGGCGGAGGAAACACAGCGATGGCATCAAGGATTGTAATTTCTTTCTCTGGCAATTCTTATTCAGCTATAGAGTAGTGTCCTATAATCTTAGGATGGGGGAGTAGCCCTTGACAATTTATGATGGTTGATTGAATCTCTTCTACTTGAATAGACGTTTGTTTTGATTTGATTTTAGATTCTTATTGATAAATCTAAGGAACCTTGGGGAAGTACCTAATAGTGAACCCAAGTTCCTGAAACCTAGATCCAAGCTAGGGACTAACTCCTACCAAATATCGATAGAATATCTATGAGGGCTTGTAGGAATCATTAATGATTCCTTAGCTGATTATGGTCCCGTGTGCAAACCTATCGTGAAAAGGAAATTTAATCTCTAGAGGAACTCTTATGGACGTAATGGATCTATCATATCCAACTTTTACCAAGTAACGGTAGTAAGACTAGGGAGGTTTGTAGGGGTCTCGTGATAGGTTCCCTTAGCTGATTATGATCACCTACGCTCGAATACAATGACAGGAAAATTGAGTTTGATAGGTACAATTGGCGTAGACCTTGAAAGGGGCCGTTGATTTACCTTAGGACAGGTTCTATCGAAACAACTCTAAGGAGTAGGATAGAACATAATCACCTTATAAATCATCGATGCGGTGAAACCCATATCCTGAGATTCCCCTTAATTATTGACTTTTAGGTTGTTCTTCTCATTTGTTGTTCATGACTGCTTAGTTTCTTCACTTAATTCACAAATTTGATTTGACTAGATAACTTGGTATCACAATCATTCGGTAATTGACCCAATCCCTGTGGAATCAATATTTTTATTACTTGACGATAATCGTGCACTTGCGGAAATTGACACATCACACCGCGTGCTAAACTGGAGGTTGTTCTCCACGATCTCTGCCAGAGCTAGACTTTCTGCGTGTGGGATTAGGGCAGTCGAGTGGAGACTGCTGCTGGTGTGGGAGCTGCCCTTCTGGTCGAGCATCCCCAAAGTAGGTAAGAGCTACTCCTCTTCCTATCTTGGATGGTTGACTTCCTTGGTTGAGCATGGGTCTGTGTTGGGCAGAGATCGTGAGCGTCATTTGCTCCGGTGAATAGAGGATTTGGGGAGTTGGCTGCCGGTGAAATTCTAGGGCTGGTAAGTTTGATCTACCCATTTCCTTTCATCTGTTAAGTGTGGAAATTTTGCATTTGTTGTGTGTGGATTTTTTTCGGTGGATTTAGTTTTGCGGCTGTGAGCAGGGAGATTTCTGCCGTGTGATTGCGTGAGTTCAATGATGGGTTGTGGCAGTGTAGTTGTTCAGTTGTGGGTTGGAGATAGATGATTTAGAGGTTTGTAATGGATGGAGATGCGGTCGGCTGTGAACAGGGGTTGAGTCGGCTGTGAAGGAGTGGTTGTTCATGGGCTGTGAACGGCTGCGAACGATTGTGAACGGCTGTGAATGGCTGTGGATGAGTGTGTTCATGTAGGATATGATTTAATCGTTGTCATGTGTGCTAGAACTTAATGATAATTATGTTATATGCAGGTTTCAATCATGAGACAGGTCCACGGGCGTAAAGACAGTTGATATTCTTCATAGCAGGCGGGTATCTTTGACTTATCTTCTTTTAGATATTGTCATATTATTGTGCATCGTTTACTATAGCTAGTAATAGTTTTCTATGTTTTTAACTACCCTGGTATGTCACTATCTAGTACATGTTGTAGCTTTTCATATGCTTATTATATTGATGCTCAATCATTTTGATATTTGTCATTTGTTTATTTAGCACTAAGAATAGTGATATACCTTACATACTGGGCCTTGAATGAATGATGGATATACCTTGCATGCATACATAGACTTATGTACTTAGGTTATTTGATATGGACTCCTATTGGTAAATACCATAGGTAGCCATTGATTAACAGGTGTATCGTGCATTAGTGGCATGCACCATCTTGCATTATAGCATGACTGGCGATCATCGGCTCCTTGATAGGAGGCGATACTACTTGGTAGTTGAGCCCATCGTCAGTTACATTATCTACACACACAACCACTCGTGAGTTAGTGGTATTTCAGAAGGGTGTGTGTAGTTGCTCTGTCAGGGCTCCACGGTGGTCGCTCAGGATATTGTTATTGCGGCGTGGTAGCATACAGGGATCCCTCCTTTGTTGTGAGACGAGGAGATGAGATGAGGTGTTGTCCTCCATATATACATGGGGTAGAAGGGTGATACTCCGCCAACATCCTATCTACTCGGTCACATAGGTGTAGTGACGGCAGAGTGCACAGTTGTCACAGCCCTACCCACTCGGTCGGCACACACGACATGTCAGTGGCTTGACTAGCGTCAGGGGTGACACAGTTCATTGCATCATGTGCATACATTTTTACTATATGCATTGCTTGTTTCACCTTTGGTTGTTTCATATGATTGTCATGCACATACAGGAGGTATTATGTAGTTTATTTTGGTGATTTTACATCTACTTGTATGGATGTACCTTATGTCAGCTTAGGTGATTCTGGTGTGTACAATTTCATGTATGTATTTTTTTCGAGAAACTATACCAACATGATTATTATTGCTTCTTATAGTTTACTATGCATGACTATTAGATATCCGCTGAGTTTTACTCACTCCGTTGATATCTATTTTATTTCAGGATGAAGCCTTCCGGAGGGTTCAGTTGTTAGTCCCCTGATCTGACGACTCTATATTTTGATTTCAATTTTTCATATTTTTATCACTAGTACTCTATGTTTTAAACTTGTAGTATTTCATACTCAAGGTTGTTTTGGTGGTACTTGATATGTCCTTATGGACTTTTGTTTCGATTTGTTTTGATTATGTGTGGGGTTGTGTATTCCTGCTCAGATAGCAGAATAGGTAAGTCTAGAGGTTGTAGGCTTCTTATTTACTTTGGTTGTTGGCCTGAGGCCCATATATGATATGTATTGTGGTGTTTTATGTTCCGGCCATGTTGGCCGATGTATAGTGGGTCGTGTGAGCCTTGTATACAGGTTTTAATTGTCCGTAATATAAAAGAGGTGTTGTCCGATTTTCGTCGGACAAGTACCCCCTCTTGGGGCATGACAACAACCTAGTCGAGGCACTGGTCGAGGTTACCTTGCTTCTGTTTGCCTACAAAAGAAGCCCAGCTGACTGTTATACCTCAACACTGAGGTTTAACACCCTAAGTATGAATCCTTCATACTTGATACTCAACCTAAGCCTAGACCTAAGCCTTCAACCCACTTCCATCAGCCTCACGCCTCTTGGATCCCTTGAGTCCGTGACTCTTCATCCTTGCGCTAGCCTTCAAGTGCGTCCATCATCTATCGTCATGCTCTCGGGTCTACCTTTGCCAAGAAGCCTCGCCTCCGGGACTTCCCCTTTGCTAAGCTCGATCTCCCTGATCAGCCGGGTCTTCCCTTACCAAGATGTAGGAACGTAGGTGGCCGACTAGAGGGGGGTGAATATCCCTCTTCGTACGATGATGGTAATTGCTTCTTTGATTGTCTACAAATTCTATTAGCACAAGCGGAAATGTAAAAGCTAAAGTAAAAACAATGCAAAGAAACAAACAATAATACAAATGCTAACCCAAGAACACTCTTTCTTACAATGGATTTGAAATAAGAACAAGAGAATGAGTTGGAAGCTTATGAGGCACTTGGATGATCACTTAGAGCATAAGCATTAGCCAACAAAAAGCCCACACCCTCTCTATAAATAGAGAAGGTTGTTTTCTTCCCATTGGCCACTAGCAGTCGACTGATGCCCCAATCAGTCGACTGACTCTGTAGCCGTTGCCCAATAATGGCTTCTTCCACTTTGGATTTCATCCAACGGCTCCCACATCAGTCGACTGATGGAGCTATCAGTCGAGTTCCAGAAGCAAGCACTCGACTGATCACCATTTTATACCCGAAACCCTCGCGACCAGTCGACTGATGCTATCAACAGTCAACTGGTGGTCTCGGCAGTCGACTGCCAATCCTTGGCAGTCGACTGATGGCACAGAAACCAGACTCGAACACCAGTCGAGTCACAGTCGACTTGGAGCAATCGACTACCATATCATGGCAGTCGACTGATGCCAAGTAAACCTCAAACTTTACATCCGTTTGAGCATCTAGTGGTCGGGTAAACCTCAACCCTTGCGGTCGAGCCTCCGACACTTAGCCATTCGGCCAAATTCACCTAATGAGCTACTTACATTTCACTCATTCTCTCATCTCACTTGAAGTCCCTCACCGAAGCTCTCTTCGTTCGCGGCCACATCCCACGGCAGCACCAAGCGCACGGCTTCGCAATGCTCCTTCGCGTCTCTTGCCCTCGAAGTCTGCTTCCTTGGCTTCGCTTCAAGTCATCTCATCCGGTGGTATCTCGGATGCATCAAGCGCACAGCTTCGCAATGCTCCTTTGCCGACTCAAGCATGAGGTTGTGAGTTGGTGAAGCTTGCCAAAGCTCAATGTGCGAATTACTAAGTTATGCAAGACTCCAATGCACATATCAAATCCAATCATCCTCACTTAAACCCTTTTCCACACACATCAAAACTATATCACGAGTTGATTGCTCTAACAATCTCCCCCTTTTTGATGTGTGGCAATCCGTTTAAGTTAGGTAAAACAAATAACAATGCATAAGCAAGGAAAGCATGTAAGTAAAAACATGAGTATAACAACTCCCCCTTAAACATGCAACTCCCCCTTAAGACATGCTAAATTTTCCCTCTTAGCATGATTAACTTAAACCTTATCAATTCTCCCCCTTTGACACCATCAAAAATATTATCCAAATGTTATAATCCAAGGTATCAAGTCTAGGGAACAAAAATCACCAAAAACTGAACAAAAATCAGTTAAAGAACCTTACTGTGCTCGTGCACAGTACATCAGTCGACTTGTTTAGACTACTAGTCGACTGGCACTCAGTTTTCAGCCATTTCTGATTTTCGGACCGAAATTCAGAAATACACCAAAAATTCTAGAAAATTCAAAAAATCGTGAATTTTTGAAAACACATTTCTTTTAAAGTCCTTTATCAGTGAAAAATGAGTTTTCATGAAAATTACTTATATTTTCAATGATTTTCTAAAAATACAAAAGTTTCAAAAACAACTAGTAGTTGATCAAGTTTGTATCAATTTTAACACCTAGTTTTGCTTTATATTGTTTCAAAATATAAAAATACAGATTTTAAAGTAAGAAATAGTTTTGAAAACATATGAAATATCCAACCATGATCTTTGGGCAATATGTCCATGAATTGAACATAAGTCTTCCCCATGATTGGTCTATTATTGCTCTATTGATACATTAAATGACCATCTAAATGTCATAGGCATTAGTGGACCATTAGTATCATCCTAACATCTCACCCATACTAAGTTTTCAATCAAGGTTATCCTTATGGTGAGTGTGAGATGTTCCTAAAGGTATTTATATACTTAACCTTCAAATTCATGCAATTCTACACAAGGCTAAGTATCACACTAACATACCACATGATCATAAAGGCATATATGCATTGATTTCACATTATGATCATGAAACAAATGTATCTATCAATTTGTAATCATGCATTAGATATAAAATCATGATAATAAGTCAAGTATCACCTAAAACATGATTTAACTATTTATGGGTGCATTATCATCACCCAACACTATTTCAAAAATTAAATCCCTATCATCCTATGTCAACCAAATAAGATGATATAAGTAAAATTATTTTGGTTGACTAACCTAGGGTTTTCCTAACCCTTAAGGATGAATTTTGGAGCCCAATACAAGTTCTTTCCTATAGGATTCACTAAATATTCCTTGGGGATCCATTTTCTAGCTATTGTCTTGTTCTTAGCTTGACCCCTAGCAATCAAACATTTATAGGCCTTTTCATTTGTCTTTCCCTTATAACCTAGGCCTTTCCTATTGAAGCTTGCCCTTTGGCTCCCTATGATCATGTTCAATGTATTGGAGCCTATTGTAAATTTTTCTAGGGCTTTAGTCAAATGGTCTACCTTTTCTCTTAAAGCCCTATTTTCCTCAATGTATGCATCATTAACATCAAAAGGCATATAATTATCATGTGAGCATGTATCATCATTATTAATATTTAAACATGTTTTTTCTAGTTTTTCCTCTGAATCCTTAATTTAATCAAGCATGCATTTATTCTTTTTCTTAGCCCTAAATAATTCCTTAGTAAGACTAGAAATCATTGACATAATTTTCTTGAGAAGTAGATTTGTTACCTCACTTACCAAATCTTCTTCCGATGATGAGGATGAAGAAGAAGCTCCCCCTTCACTTGTGCTTGATTTTTCACCTTCGGAGGAGGTGGAGTCTAGATCATCAAATGTCATCAAGGCAAGGTTTGTGACAAAAGTGTTTTCTTCCTCCGATGATGATGATGAGGAAGGATCATCTCATGTCCTTGCTTTGAGTGCTTTGGCCTTCCCCTTTTCCTTGGCCTTCTTCTCTTCTTCCTTTTTCTTGATCCCCTTCTTTTTTTCTCCTCCTTTCTTCTTTGCTCTTGTTCAAGAGGGGGCAATCATCTCTTATATGTCCCTCTTGTTGGCAATTGTAGCATGTGATCTTCCTCTTGTGCCTTCTCCTATCATAAGATTTGTTAAATTTTAAATTTCTTAAGACACACCTTACCTTCCTTACCATATAAGCATCTTCATTGCTATTCATGGAGGATGAGGAGGATGCTTCATCGGAGGAGGAGGGAGTCTCCATCTTATTCTTCTTCCCCTTGTTGGCTACTAGTGCCACTCCCCATGATGGCTTGATGCTTGGTTCTTCACTTATTCCCTCAAGCCTTGTCTCATGTAGCTCCATGGTGGAGAAGAATTCCTCTACAGTGCTCACTTCTAGATTTTTGCAGATGTAGAAAGAGTCCACCATTGAGCTCCATTTCAATGACTGGGGAAAGACATCTATAGCCTTCATTACCATATCCCGGTTCGAAAGTTTTTATCCTACACTTGTTAGTCCAATTAAAATTTCTTTTAACCTAGAATGTAAAGAATTTACCTTCTCTCCCTTTTCAAGTTTGATGTTGCTTAATTGGGAGCGAAGGAGATCTCTTCTCGCAAGCTTGGCCTCGGAAGTGCCTTCATGGAGTTCCACCAACCTCTCCCACATTTCCTTGGCGCTTGCACATTCCCCTATCCGATTCACTTCTTGTTGGGGGAGTACGTTGTATAGGTGGTTCTTTGCCTTTCAGTTCACCAAGTACTCTTCCCTTTGCTTTTTAGTCCATCTAGACTTCTCGATTGGCTTTCCTTCTTCATCCCTAGGTATCTCGAAACCATTTTCCATTATTAATAAAATTTCGAAGTCGGTTTCGAAAAATACCTCTATGCATTTCTTCCACCACGCAAATTCTTTCTCAAACTTTGGCAGATGAATATTATAGCCAACCATTCTTAATGTAGTGCTTGTTGCGGCGGTTAGTCCTCGACAAGCTACCTTGGCTCTGATACCACTTGTAGGAACATAGGTGGTCGGTTAGAGGGGGGTGAATAGCCCTCTTCATATGATGATGGTAATTGCTTCTTTGATTGTCTACAAATTCTATTAGTGCAAGCAGAAATGTAAAAGATAAAGTAAAAACAATGCAAAGAAACAAACAAGAATACAAATTCTAACAAAAGATATAACGTGGTTCACGGCCTCACCGCTAATCCACGGTCCGATTCGTCTCCGGTGAATCACTCCGAAACCAATCCAATATCGGTCTCTCCTTTTAGCCAAAGCAATGTGGAGGTAAACCTTCTTACAACCCAAGATCACTCTTTCTTACAATGGATTTGAAATAAGAACAAGAGAAAGAGTTGGAAGCTTGTGGGGCACTTGGATGATCACTTAGAGCATAAGCATTAGCCAACAAAAAGCCCACAAACTCTCTATAAATAGAAAAGGATGTTTTCTTCCCGTTGGCCACTGGCAGTCGACTAATACCCCGATCAGTCGACTGACCCTGTGGTCGTTGCCCAATAACGGCTTCTTCCACGTTGGATTTCATCCAACAACTCCCACATTAGTCGACTGATCTTCCCATCGGATCGTGATCAAACTATCGATCGAGTGCGAGCGAGCACTCGGCGATCACCATTCTATGCGAAACCCTGCGACGGTCGGTGATGTTATCATCGATCATTGCTAATCCTGGCGGTCGATTGATGGCGAAAGCGGACTCGAACACCCGGTCGAGTCACAATCAACGGAGCAATCAGCGCCAGTTGGTGAAACTTGCCAAAGCTCCATGTGTGAATTATTAAGTCCTGCAAGACTCCAACACACATATCAAATCCAATCATCCTAACTTAAACCCTTTGCCACACACATCAAAACCATATCACGGGTTGATTTCCCTAACACAAGACTCCTCGTCCGGGACTTCACTGCCAAGAGGCCTCACCTCTGGGACTTCACTGCCAAGACTCTTCATTTGGGACTTCACTGCTAAGAGGTCACGTCACGCCTATGGGACTTCATTTGCTAGGACTCCCTATCCGAGACTTCACTCGCCAAGACTCCCCGTCTGGGACTTCATTTGCCAGGACTCCCCGTCCGGGACTTCACTCGCCAAGACTCCCTGTCAGGACTTCATTTGCCAAGCACGATCTCCCAGACTTGTGGGGACTTCCCTCGCCAACTCCCCGTTGGTCTTTCCAACACCAAGTGTTCGATCTCCCTTGACTGACTTGGATTTTCCCTTGCCAAGTATCCATACTCGGACTTTTCCTTGCCAAGTCACCAACTTGGACTTCTCCACACCAAGTGTCCGGTCAACCTTGACCGACTTGGATTTCTCCAATCATCTACCTCATATGACTTTGGATGTCTCATACCATCCACTAGTCATGTGGTCAAACAACATTGTAAACTATTGTCGAACATTAAAACCCTACTCGAGTCCCACTCAAGTCTGGTCAATAATGAACTGGGTCGATTACAGTAATACTGTCAAGAGTCAAAACACTTGACCAGTCGACTGGTCCATAATCTCAGTCGACTAACAAACCTCAAACATGAGGTTTAACCCCAAGTATGATCCCCTCATACTTGCTAGACCACCCTTAGCCTAGACCTAAGCCTTTTAGCCACCTCCATCAGCCTTACGCCTATCGGTTTCCTCCAAATCATCCATGACTTGTTCATCCATACGATAGCCTTCAGGTGCTTCCATCAGCTATTGTCATGCTAATGGGGTCAATATCGCCAAGGCACATTTGGGCTTACGCTGCCAAGACACACGCTTGGACTTTACGTCGCTAAACCATTAGACTTATGCTGCCAAGACTATCACTTGGACTTTACACCACCAATATCAAACCCTTGGACTTCCCAATTGCCAAGATCCATTTGGACTTACGCTGCTAAGATTCCACCCTTGGACTTTACGCTGTCAAACATTGAACTTATGCTGCCAAGACTACCGCTTGGACTTTACGCTGCCAATATCATGCTCTTGTACTTTCCTTGCCAACCCATGTTCGACTTTCCAATTGCTAAGACCCATGCTTGGACTTTCCATTGCCAAGTACCCATGACTTGGACTTTACCATTTCCAAGATCCATGCTTGGACTTTCCATTGCCAAGTGTCTCATTTGGACTTCTCCAGCATATGGTCAATCTCATATCAACCATATAGTCAAACAATGGTCAAACCATTGTTAATCATCAAAATACTACCCAAGTCAAACTCGAGTCTAGTCAATCATGACCTGGGTCGATTGCACCAACAATCTCCCCAAACCATTGTCAAACATAAAAATACTACTCGAGTCAGGTCAATCGTGACCTGAGCCGATTGCACCAACAATCTCCCCCTTTTTGATATTTGAAAAAAACCACAAAAACATTTGAGTTAGGCCACCTAACTCAAATCTCCTTACCAATTCTCCCAAATTGGTAATTCTCACATTTTCCCCCTTTTTGACATACATCAAAAGTCTCTCCCCAAGGATATCAATGTCTCATATACCAATGAGATCTTACAATCTCCCCCTTGGTCCAAAAATATCTAGGATGTCTTCGCTCTTTCTAGTGATAAGTCACATATCACTAAATGAGAGTTAATCCCACTTCTCCCAATTCTCCAAAATCTCCTCCTTATGAGGAAGAACACATCCATCATCCCATGATGGATAACCTCCCCCTAAAGGCTTGCTCCCCCTTGACTATTGCTCCAACAATGTCCTTGGAGAGTCCCTAAGCCTATAGGAACACTAAACTATCAAAATTAAGGGTAAAAGTTCAAACTTGGACTTTCACATACCTTAAAATTTGATACTCACCCTAAATAATTCTCCTAATCCATATCCAATGGATTTTCACCCTTTTTAATGTTTTCCAAAGCATATCCTAGGGTTAGGAGTCGTTAGAGTAGCCTAACATAGCTGAAATATGGGCTAAACATCCTTGTTTACCCGAAATCAGTGTTAGCAGTCGACTCTGTCAATCAATAGTCGACTGCCCTTGACACCAGTCGACTGCCATCCATGGCAGTCAATTGATTTCTGCAAATGTAGAATTTCAGTTTCAGAAACGAAATTTAGAAATTCATAAGTAAATATATGTATTTCAAAAAATCTTGAAAATTCGAACATACATTACTTATAATAATCATTATGGGTGAAAAATATTAGAAAAATAAAATATCCATAAAATAGTGAGATTTATACAAAATTCAAAATCATTGATACCTTCAATGTTTTTGACCTATTTTGTATCAACTTCATCAATGGTGACTTTTATCAAAAGATAGACTACACCAAGGTTTTTCAAAGTGATTTTGAAATAGTTTTAAAACCTTATATTGAACGATGGTCTATAGGCTTAATGCACATGACTTTTACATAAGCTTTCCTCATGATTCATTCATAGTATAAGATGAGTTTGAGTTCATCTAGATGCAAGAACTATGCACTTTGAACTTAACTCATTTTCTAGCATCTCACGTGTCTAGGGTGTATAAAAACACGCACATGTCAATTTGATGTGAGATGTGGATTTTGTTCATCCTAATATAAGGTTTCATGCATTTTCTAGACAACACTATTTGATTCCCTTATACATGGGACTTAAAATCAAGTTATTGTCCTTAATCAATTTTATTAATGCATGAATGATGATTATGACATAAATGATAACATAATTAAGAACATGTGCCAATAATCATGATGTCATCACATATAAATAAAATCTAAATATTCACATGACATAAAAACTTAAACCTAAGCATTATCATGACATATAATGATTAAAAAGAGATATGATGTCATGACATGGCAATGGCAAGCAAATCATGGCAAATGAAATATAAAGGTATAATAATACCTTGATTTTAATATTAATTTTCATTTGTAGAATTAAATCCAAATTTTCCATAATACTACTTATCTCCCAAATGTGTCAAAAACCCAAAATGACACACCATGACCCTAAGACCTAAATTGTGCCAATTTTGATCAATTTCAATATTTCTCAAATTTGATTGACACATCCTAAAATCTTTTAGGATTAAGATTAAACTTATTTCCAAGGTATCCATAACCTTGAAAATGACCTAAATTGCCAACTTTGCTATGGTTAAGTTAACTACCCATCCATTCAAGGGTGACACAACCTAACCCATTTAGCATGATGGGATCACGCTCCTAGGAATCCAATACCTGTTGGATCGAGAAGCGTCGCTAGAGGAGGGGGGTGAACAGCGAGCGTAAATCTTTTCGTTCGTTCGTTCGATACACGAGTAAGCACAGTGGAAAATAAAGAGACATGTTTATTTTTACTTGGTTCATAATCCAGCGGTTGCTACTCCAAGGCCCTAACGGTCCTAGACCGCGTACGGAGGGCAAAGAACTATAACGTCTCCTCCTCGTTGGAGGTAGGAGACAACGATCACAAAACCGAAATTACGAGGATGAGGCAACAAGCCTACCTCACCTCGTTGCGAATAAAAACAAGAATACAATAATAAAATATGTTACTTGTTGCTACTGCCGACGAAGAAGATCAGAACTTGTCGTCGCGTTGGCATTATGACGGTGTTGGAGCTTTGACGTTGTAGCACTTGAGAATAAACTTGATGATCTTTGGAGTTGGAATCCTCCCCTCCTTTTATAGAATTTGGCCTCCGAATATGTCTCCTCAAAATTTGGAACAGATCACGAAGTTGTACAAATTTTATTACGAAGTAGCCGCGTCAAACGTTATTCGTTTTGACCTAGCGCAAAGGTTGATTCATCGCCATCAGTCGACTGCCCAATGTCCAGCAGTCGACTGCTAGCCTGGCCACTTTCCTGCAGTAAGAGGTTAGCTCAAAAAATGATAAATGCGATGGTTTCTAACAGTCCGATCTCGACCTAGACCTTCCACAGGAAGTCTTAGGCGGATCGGCGCCTATAGTCGTCCCCGTACAGAGGACACGAGCTTACCTCGATACTTACTGTGTCGCTTTCGCTTCCGGCCTTCCACTCGATTCCTTTGGCTCCCTTCGAAGTCACTTGAGTGTCGCCCGACCACCGCAACTTCCTCCGGGTGTCGCTAGCCTTCAGCTCCAGCTTTAATACTTTTCTGCACACTCGATTTAGCTCGTGAGATAACGATGTAAACTTAACTTTGTGTCTTTTCCATAATCAAAACACAGGTTCGATTATCTGGTGCCCCTGCACCAACAATACCTATTGGAGCTCCTTGGGTTTACAAGGTATTCACTAGGGATGACCTCCCTTGATACCTTCCTAATGACCCTCATAGGCTTAGAAGCATTGGTCATTGTAGTCTTACCTGGGTTAACTCTAGGGGTAACCCCCCTTGTAACCTTCTTAGTGGCTTCCCTAGGTTTCCTTGAAACTTTAGCCACTAGGCACACACCATGGTTAGCCTTAGGGATGGCTTCCGTAGTGACCTTGGCTTTTCTAGACCTAGCTTGAGTTCCATAATCGAATGGAACATTATGGTAGGTCTTCTTGGGGTTAGGTTTGTGACCCAAACCTTTCTTGCCCCTTGACGGTTCTTGCCTCTTAACCCCTAATTTTTGACAACTAGACCCTTTAATTTGATTTTGTATCTTCCTAAGGGTCTTCTCTAATTTTTTAAGTTTTGACCTCAAAACATAATTTTCTAGCTCTAATTGCCCAATTTTTAAATTTTCATTTATTCTTTAGGAATTGTTCCATTTCTTAGGCATATGCCTACCCTTGTTAGGGTTAATACCTAAATGGTTTTCTACCTTCCTAATTGCCTCCTTAGGTAGAATTTTCTAGGATTATCCTTAGACCTAAAATTATAATATTTAGCACCTAAGCAAAAGTATTTATTATTACTTCTATCATGCTCTTTATGATAAATTGTAAGTGAATTAAAATTATTCCTAGCATGCTTTTGACTTTTAATTGAAGAAGAAACATAATTAAAGATTACCTTAGGGTTTGCCTTAGCTCCCCCTACTTGTGTAGCCCCTTCTTTGCCCTTGGTTTGCTTCTTCCCCCTAGGGTATTAACTTCGGTAGTGTCCTCATTGATTGCACTTGAAGCACACAATGTGCTCTTTGCTTTTAATTGTTGGGGCATTGGTCTCCTTGGTCTTTGGCATGACTTGTGCCATCTTCTTGACCCGTTTCGGACATTTGCTCTTGTAGTGTCCGGCTTCCCTACACTCAAAGCATATAATATGATTTTTAATTTTAATTACAATGTTTGAGTTACCTAGGGTGGTGATGGAAGCCTCTTGAGCTTGTTCATCACTTCTCCCGGAGGTTGATGGCTCTTCTTCTTGCTCCGGCATGGAAGGTGATCTCTCCTCCCCCCTCAATCTTAGAGGTGGAGGTTTCTTCCACCTCTTCTACTTCTTCTTCATCGGATGTTGAGCACCTCTCAACTTCTGATTCCTCAATCTCTTGAGCCGATAAGCATTCCTCGGCTTCTTGGGATTTTTCTTCACTTGAGGCTGGTGATGGTCCTTCATGGAGCTTTGTCAATTGCTCCAAAGCTCCTTGGCATCTTGATATTCACCTAGTCTAGACACGACATCATTAGGTAATGAACTTAATAACACATCGATTACCTTGTCATTTGTTTTGGATTTTCAGAGTTGGTCTTGGGTCCATCTCTTCTTCTTGAGATATCCTCCCTTTGCACTCCTTGGATATTCAAATCCGTCTATGATGGCGAACCACTGATCGATGTCCATCATTAGGAAGTGCTCCATCCACATCCTCTATTGATCAAATGCCTTAGCTCCAAAGAGGTTATACGGTGGAGGCGTGTTGATGTCCCGCCCTAGTCTAAAACTTGGTTCCATCTTCTCCTTTTCCTCTAGTGCACTTGCTCCTGGTTGTTAATCTGTAGAAGAGCTCCAAGCTCTGATACTAATTGTAGGAACTTCGGTGAGCACTAGAGGGGGGGTGAATGGCACCTTCGTTCGCTTGACGGAATTCGATCGTGCTTGATCATCTACAACACTTGTTAGCACAGCGGAATAATAATATTAACACAAATACAACACGAAAACACAAGCACAAACACACAACGATATAACATGGTTCGGAACCCTAGTTCCTACTCCACGGATTGAGCTCAAGTGAACTCTAGTGATGTACACACCACAACTAATCAATAACACTCCTTCTCGATGACACACTGGAGGTGGAGAAACCTCTTACAATGATTATAATAACACATAAGCAGAGGTTATCAGAACCACAAAAACAAGGCCAGATAGATAGTGTAAGAAGAGGGGATGGAAATGATCAAACGCAAACACAGCCAGGACTAATCAGCGAACAATCAGATCAGCGGAGAACACAGGGTACACTTGCATCAAATAAGGATGATAAAGAAGCAATAGGGATTAAAACCCAAGCTGGCATACAGGGAGATACCCCTGGATCTACGAGGGTTCAGACTGAAGCACTGGCAAAAACAACAAATGAGGCAAGTCTTGGGAAGGGCCAACCTATGGGGGAAAACGCGAACAACAGTCAAAGATATACCAGGCAAAGTGCCAGAAGGTTGATGCAAAATCAGATTGAGCAAGAACAGAATATAAGGAATGCACAGGAGAAGCAAGAAGGCTTTTTAAACAAGGGGAAGATGAAGTACCAGCCAACTATAGGAGTGGTACAGAAGAAAAGGGCACATCAAGAAATACCGCAGCAGCAAGCACACTCAGTGCTAGACAGGAGGGAGCAGGAGGCCAAGATGGAGAATAGTAATGGGGGAAACAGTGAGGACACAACAGGGTGGGATGTAATGGTACAGGCTTTCCCTCCAATCATACTAGCCTTACCGGCTGTAAGGTGGGCCAAGGGAGGATTACCGAAACAATCAGACCAAAATAATGGGAGGAAGCAACTTGAGAATGGAAGGAGTGCTGACATAGGGAAGAAACAAGAACAGGAAGAGGTTACTGCCATGGCTATACGGCGAAAGTCGGCTGCACAATCATGAAGATTGGATCGTGGAATATAAGAGGCCTAAATAAAGGCCTCAAACAGAAGGCAGTAGCAGAGCTCCTTCTGAAACAGAGGATAGGACTTTTAGGTGTTTTAGAGCCAAAGTTAACTCGGCAATATTACCAAGAAATGAAAGGGAAAAGATTCCAGAAATGGGAAACAGAACAGTAGCTTTTCAACTCAACCAGAAGCAGAATGCTGCTCATATGGGATCCGCAGCTTATACATCTTCACAGCCAGCACTGGGAAGAGAAATTGGTACATACGATAGTCACCTGCAAAATTACGGGGACAACATATGCAGTCACTTTTGTTTATGGACAGCTATCTATCACGAGCAGGAAAGCAATGTGGGCAGCGCTTTTGAAGATCGCGAGAAATACCAAGATGCCGTGGTTAATTCTAGGAGATTTCAACTCCCCACTAATACCTACGGATAAGAAAGGGGGAATGGCAATCACAACATATGCAATAGCGGATTTTCAGGAATTTACTCTTGAAGCAGAAGTTGAAGACTTGCGCTCCATTGGGTGTCAATACACATGGACTAATGGCCACATAGTAAGCAAGCTTGATCGTGCAATGGTGAATAAAACCTGGACGGAACAAAACCAAAGTAGTTACGCAGAATTCAGATCGCCAGGAACAATGTCAGACCATGCTACATGCATTGTGCATGTGCTAGGGAACACACGGGAGAAACCCAAGCCTTTCAAATTCTATAACATGTGGACATTACACCCCAACTTCCGGCAGTTAGTAGAGGATAAATGGAGCAGCAACGAGTTTGCAAACGTGATGGGCACAACACAATTCAGGCTTAGGCATAAGCTCAAATTCCTTAAAAAGGACCTCAAACTCCTCAACAGGCTGCATTATCAGCACATTCAAGAGAAAGCGAAGCAGGCAAGAGAGCAACTGGAGGAAATTTAGCTGACTGGATTAATACAAGGGCAGATGGAAGTTAATTACCAAATGATAAGGAAAAAGGTTGAATTACTTGGTAGGGCTGAATATCTTTTCTACCTACAACGAGCTAAACATGAATACTTTAGAGGAGTAGATAAGAACACAACCTTTTTTCATGCCATGGTCAAACGAAATAACAAGAGAAGGAAACTAGTTGCAATTGAAAAGAGCTCTGGGGAGAATACTGAGTCAATGGAGGAAGTAGTGCAGGAATTCCTATCTTTCTTTCAGGGTCAACTAGGTGAACAAGGACAAGCGGCAGAATTTCAAGCAGAATGCATGCAGTTTGGAAGACAACTAATTGAGGGGCAGCAGACACAACTGATTAGGCTACCAACTGAGGAAGAAATAAAGCAAGCCTTATTTGATATTGGGGACCTCAAAGCACCAGGGCCGGACGGTTACAACTCAAAGTTTTTCAAGAGCACATGGAATACAATCAAGCAGGATGTCATAGCAGCAGTAATGGAATTCTTTAGAAATGGCCAGCTCCTAAAATCCTGGAATCACACCCTAATCTGCTTAGTTCTGAAATCAGCACATGCAAGCAAGGTATAAGATTTTCGTCCGATTTCCTGCTGCACAGTATTTTACAAGATAATTTCCAAGATCCTAGCAAGCAGAATGGCAGAGGTCACACATCTCTTACTCCATCCATCACAGACTGCTTTTGTCCAAGCGCACAACATTACTGATAACATTCACCTGGCACAAGAACTTTTCCGCAGCTACACAAGGAAACGTATATCCCCAAGAAGCATACTTAAAATTGATTTACAGAAAGCTTTCGATTCGGTCAACTGGAATTTCCTGCAGGATATCCTCAGGGCACTAAAATTTCCTGATAATTATATCAAATGGATCAAAGAATGTGTGACTACCACAACATACTCCGTAGCAATCAATGGCAACATGCACGGTTTCTTCCAAGGTGCTCGGGGGCTTAGACAGGGAGATCCCTTATCTCCGTATTTATTTGGGCTATGTATGGAATACCTCTCTCGGTTGCTTGCAAAGCAAACTAGTCGATCTGACTTCCACTTTCACC
Source organism: Wurfbainia villosa (assembly GCA_025175895.1). NCBI lineage: Eukaryota > Viridiplantae > Streptophyta > Magnoliopsida > Zingiberales > Zingiberaceae > Wurfbainia > Wurfbainia villosa. Next base: position 7,080,358 of record CM045992.1, read on the forward strand.
CGAAATGTGAGCATCACAGAATATCCCATCTGGTATACGCGGATGATCTGCTACTACTAAGTAGAGGGGATGAACAATCAGTACAGGTTCTAATGAATTGTTTGTCACAGTTTGCAAGTATGGCAGGGCTCAGAGCTAACATGGACAAATCCAACATATATATGGCAGGAGTTGAACAAAGAGTTAGAGAAAGACTACTATCCATCACAGGGTTCAATGAAGGAGAGATGCCATTCCGATATTTAGGCATACCAATTGCATCACAGAAGTTGAAGATTGCGGACTACAGCCCACTAATAGAAACCATCAGGAAACAAATCAGCTCCTAGCCTAAGGATACATTATCATATGCGGGGAAAAGTCAGCTCATATCCTCGATTCTGCAAGGGGTTGCATGCTACTGGATGTCGATCCTGCCCCTTCCAACCGCAGTCATAGATAGGATATATAGTTACTGTCGAACTTTCATGTGGATTGTAAAACACCCGCCAGTAGCGTGGTCTGATATATGCAAACCTAAAGAAGAAGGTGGGTTGGGATTAAGGGAATTAAAGGCGTGGAACATGGCGTTGTTGGCGAAAGTACTATGGAGGATACAACAAAAGCAGGACACCTTATGGATTCGCTGGGTGCATCATGCCTATATGCAGCGACAAGGAATTTGGGAATGGCAAGCCAAGCATAAAGACTCCTCACTAATAAAGAGGCTGATACACATCAAAGATAACATCCTGATGGCAGCTGGCTCACCACAGAAGGCAGAAGAACTCCTAGATACATGGTTTAGTCAAAGTAAAGGCAGAGTTAAGAGGGTGTATGACCACTTCAGATCTGCTGAAATAAGGAAAACCTGGGCGCCGACGGTATGACAGAAGGATATCCAACCAAGTCACAGGTTCACGTTATGGATGTTAGCTCAAGGGAGGCTGCCGGTGCGCGCTGGGAAAGAATATCTAGAGGATCAAAGATGTATTTTCTGCAACCAAGAAGAGGAGACGCTGGAACATGTTTTTTTCAAATGTGGACAGACTCGCGAGCTCTGGGATAGAATAAGAAGATGGCTAAAGATGAGGCCAAGTATGCTAACATACCATTAGATGTTGCGCACATTCAGAATGCAGTACAAGGATGACATCAACATAAATAGAGCTCGACATATAGCCATGGCAGCACTGATTCACCATATATGGCGAGCAAGAAACGCAAAGAGATTTGAAGGGAAAGGATTTGAAGGTGGCATAATTTTTAGGAAGATCCAAATTCACCTATACAGGGAATTGGAGACTCATACACCACAGCTCCCCATAGACATCACATGAAGGTAAGAAGGGCTCTGGGAAATTGCAACCACAAACCAGGCCAGTTTCTCCCTGTATCTCACTCCCTCTAGCACTCGTACTCTACTCTAACATTGTGTTCCCACCGACTACCCCCCCCCCTTTTTTTTCCACCAACCTCCTCAAGGAAGATATCATATCATAGACCAACTTGACATATCTTTCCTCATGCCAGAGAAACTCCACAAGTCTCAGGGCATTCCCCCCACTGCGAACACCTCCCGTGGGGCTTTTTTTTCCACCAGCCTGCTTTCTTTCCAGGGCACTCCCCCATGGGGCACACGACCCTCGTCCTCGCCACCCTCCCAAATCAATACGAAGCCATTTTCAGTCCATGTCACCTTGCTCTCCCTCCTATCCCTCCTAATAACCCCTTCCAAGCCACTTCACTCACTTTGCTCACTTTTCTTTTCTTTCCCAGGGTGCTTTTCAGTGAGCTTTTAGATTCCAGGGTACATACACCTTTGGTATCTGCAGTTTCAAAAAAAAAAAAAGGCAGGGTGGTTTTGTGCAAGAATGAGGCAAAGAGGTTTTCATAAGGAAGGGGGGTTTCGAAAGGAAGGGCAGTTTTCAAGGCAGGCCAGTTTTTGCATAAGGAGTAAGGCAGAGAGGTTGTCGGCAAGACGGTTTTGCAAGGAAGGGCAGTTTCGAGGCAGAGCGGTTTTTGTGCAAGGAGTAAGCCAGGGTGGTTTTGTCAAGAAGTAAGTCAGGGTGGTTTTGCACAGGAGGGTGACAGAGCGGTTTTGCGCAAGAATGAGGCAGAGAGGTTTTCATAAGGAAGGGCGGTTTTGCGCAAGAATGAGGCAGGGTGGTTTTGCGCAAGAATGAGGCAGAGAGGTTTTCATAAGGAAAGGCAGTTTCGAAAGGAAGGGCAGTTTTTCAAAGGCAGACCGGTTTTTACATAAGGAGTAAGGCAGAGAGGTTGTTGGCAGGGCAGTTTTGCAAGGAAGGGCAGTTTCGAGACAGAGCGGTTTTTGCGCAAGGAGTAAGCCAGGGTGGTTTTGTCAAGGAGTAAGCCAGGGTGGTTTTTGTGCAAAGAGTGTGACAGAGCGGTTTTTGTAAGGCAAGGAGGTTTTGTAAGGCAGGGTGGTTTGTAAGGCAGGGTGGTTTTGAAAAGGCAGGGTGGTTTTGTGCACAAGGAGTAAGGAGGAGCGGCTTCAAAAGGAAGGGCAGTTTGTGCACAAGGAAGCGTGAGGTTTCTGTGGTGGTTTCAAGGCAGGCGATTTTAGCAAGGTGGGTGGTCCCCCAAGGCAGGCTGGTTTTGGAAGGCTGGTTTAGTTTACACAAGTAGAAAGCCAGGCCGATTTTGGTAAGGCAGGGCGGTTTCACAGGGTGGAGGTCAAGCAACAAGGTCCAGGGGTCCATGGCACTGCTGTAGAGAGGGTGAGAGGTTAGGACACTGTATTAAAAAAAAACTGTTTTTTTGGGTGAATAGGACCATCCATAATGGCCTATCTATTCCGTAGCAAACGACTACGGTAAAGACACACAAAATCCATTTTTATGGTTGAGGCTTAACCAATAAGCCTAGTAGAGGTGAATAGGCCCACCTGAATGGCCTATCTAGTCCGTAGCAAACGGCTGCGGTAAAGACAAGGCAAATCCGTTGACGATGGTCACTTACCAAAAGTGACAAAGGTTTTGAATGATGGACAGCGTGAGGAGGTACACATGGAGCGATGGATGCAGAAGGATAGTATGCACGAGCCAAGGAAACATGGGAGAAACTCTTGCACTGTACAAGTGCGGGTCATGTATGAGGGTATGTACCCATGAGAGGTTTAGTACGCATGAGAGGTGAGGTACCCATGAGTGCACATGTACACCCCCCTAGATGCATCTCAGATCTGACACATCGTCAGACATGACATGAGTGTGCATTCCAGGATTTTGTATGACTGTACTTTTCTTGATGATATATATTTTCCTTTCATAAAAAAAAAAGAGTAATACAAAGAAATACAAGCAATTACAAGTGAAATACACAAAAATACATAAAGAAAACTTTACAAATGTGAGCTTGAATGCTTGCTTGTTTGATTGCTTGGGCTACACTTGAAGACCCTGACTTGCACCAGCAAATCATCTCAAATCGCCCTAGAAATTGCTTGCAAAAACCCTCCCGTCGAGCTCCTTTTATGCCTCCGCGTGACTTGGATTTCCGCCTGGCAATCGACTGCCAAAAGGTCCCAGTCAACTGCCTATAGTATCGTTGTCTCGCAACAGACTTGATCCACGTTGGCATCCAAGCTAACGGATACACTAGCAGTTGACTGTCATTTCCATTAGTCGACTGCCAAGCTCGTAGCTGACTGATCAATCGACTATCGAGCATTCTGCCCCGGTGTCCGCGACTAGCAATCTACTGCCCTCCATGGCAGTCGACTGCTGAAGGCCAGTCAACTGCTAAGGTCATTTGGCCGTAGTCGAACGCCAATCGATTCCAGGACGTCGTCATAATCCCGATTGATTAGCACAGTTGACTCGGCCAAGTGTCAAACATTTGACCACCAATCGGACCATAACCCGATCGACAAACCTCAAACATGAGATTTAACCCCAAGTATCATCCCCTCATACTTGCTAGACCACCCTTAGCCGAGACCTAAGCCTTCTAACCACCTCTATCAACCTCACGCCTATCGGATCCCTCCAAGTCATCCATGACTTGTTCATCCATACGCCAGCCTTTAGGTACTTCCATCAGCATTGTCATGCTAACGGGGTCTATACCACCAAAGCACATTTGGGCTTACGCTGCCAAGGCACACACTTGGACTTTACGCTGCCAAACCATTGAACTTATGCTGCCAAGACTACCGCTTGGACTTTACACCGCCAATATCAAACCCTTGGACTTCCCAATTGTCAAGATTTATTTGGACTTACACTGCCAAGACTCCACCCTTGGACTTTACGCTGTCAAACATTGAACTTATGCTGCCAAGACTACCGCTTGGACTTTATGCCGCCAATATCACACTCTTGGACTTTCCTTGCCAACCCATGTTGGACTTTTCAATTGCCGAGACCAATGCTTGGACTTTCCATTGCCAATACCCATGACTTAGACTTTACCATTGCTAAGACCCATGCTTGGACTTTCCATTACCAAGTGTCTCACTTGGACTTCGCCATCATATGGTCAACCCCATATCAACCATATAGTCAAACAATGGTTAAACCATTGTTAATCATCAAAATACTACCCGAGTCAAACTCGAGTCTGGTCAATCGTGACCTGGGTCAATTGAACTTGTTAGTGAAAGCCCTAGAGCTAATCATGTGATGATTGTTGTATGGACTTTATTGTATCATATTCCTATTTATAAAGGCATGGTTATTATATTTACTTGTATTGGTGTCAAATAACTAAATATAATAATGTCCTTGAGTAGTAGATTCTTATCTATATCAATCGATTGGTTGAATCAATAATGAGATGATATAGAGAACACTACTCTTAATCATTCCTAGTCAAGTATTAACATTCAGGGACAATGTTAATGCATAGAGACTAGCATGTAGGTCAACTCGATTACTTGATCACACAAGTCATGGATATGAGATATCAAGTTGACACATGGGTATACATTAGAGAATGTATACTGAATGACCCGCAATGAGAAAGTATCGTGGATCATTATATGAGTGTCATATACTTTCTCATGTGGCTATTAGTATGACTATTAGTCCTTATACCTGAAGTCACCATGGTTCCCTACATAAGGAGTTGCATACTTTGGCTTCGTCAAACGTCACCCGTAAATGGGTGGACTATAAAGGCGATTACTGGGTATGTGATAAATTATGCGGAGGGATGTGAGTGATATAGATGGGATCTATCCCTCCTATATGACGGGAGAGATATCGTTATTCTTGATAGAGTGAGGCCACGAAGTGCATGACCATGCCCAAATGAGTCAATATGAGAAGTGAGTCTACTTGGAGTTCAAGATATAGATTGTACCGAGGATGACACGGTCTATGCCTCAATTGGTCAATCTAGATGTGAAGGATAGAGGGACATTGTCACATATTGTGAGAGTCACAATTAGTAGTCACAAAGGTGATGTTAGAGCTCAACATTCTTGTAACTTGGGTAGTAATGATGTGTTGCTAGATACTGCTCATTGCTTATGTTCCTAAATCGGTTTAGGGACATTGCCAACGTTACAAGAACCTATAGGGTCACACACAAAGGTCAATTAGATGGAGATTAGGTTCATATGATGAATAATGAGGATTAGTGTCACGCCCCGAGAGTATGCCGTGCCGAAAAGCAAACGGACGGCATCTCCCCTGTACGTGGCAACATATCGGGTTAATACAAGGCTCGTAAGCCCACAACAACAATATATAAATGGACAATACCAAACAATATATCCACAACAACACAAGAGGTGCGCACCGGTGCGACTCTAACATACTACACACAACAACGTACAAATCCATAGCCAGATACAACACTGAATATACATGGCCATAATACAAAATAACAGCAGAAGCAAATACGTGGAAAACCCCAAATGTTCGGTGTGAGATGGGATCAGCTGGCGGAGCTCCAAACGTCCAAGGAATCTTCTACCTATTATCTGGGCGACAGAAAACCCAGGGTCCAGGGGTGGTGAGTATAAACTCAGGGGTAATATATAGAAAGTGCATGAACAACATATAAGGATAGATCTACAAGTATACATGTGAAGATCTACAGGTATACAGCATGAGTCCAATAGACATACAGTCATATCCAACTCTAATAACAAGTAACTACAGTAAAATCATACTCAAGGTATATACTAAACTGATCAACTGAACATAAAGTAATGTACCAACGTACTTGACGGTCTGTAACGTCATATGCTAGATCATCCTGAACAGGTATACTATAAAAGAACCATATAACGTACCAGGTCAATCCCATATCTGACCAATACTCAGACATATGAACAGTATATGATCACCTGTATAATAACCCGGTCCGTACCACACAATGACATGATGCTAATCAAATGCATATAACAGTCTGAATCAACGCATGTATCATGCTCAACACATAGCAGTAAATAAAATGCAAATGACATGTATCATTAATGAACAAGCATGTGCAACAATCATAGCTTAATCAAATGCAGCATCTCACAGGCATATGTAAAACATATATCAAATACATGCATACATATATATATCTGCAATGCATATGCATGGTTATGCCTGCACACCAAACTCGCAACCACGACCCCAGTGTGGCCTAGGTGGCACGACATGACAACTATCCCGACTCCAGCCGCCACCACTCTCGAGTGACCAAGTTGGGTAGTATGAAATAGTAGCTAGCCCGCCATAGAGCTATATGCTACCCACACGGGGGTCCCTGCTGCTAGCTGCTCCGTCCCTACCCATGAGTAGACGAGCACCGCACCCAGGACAACTGCACATCACACGACCACTGTCTATAGTGGGTGAGTGCGCTAACTACCACTCCGCACAGTGGCCAAATGCGCATCTCCAGCTACCACCATCCATAGTGGCCGAGAACGGCATGCACAACAATGCTCTGCCCTCAACCCTGCAACCACTACCCCGAGTAGCCGGGGAGGCAGGATGACTGACGACTCGTCTCAACCACAAGGCAGACCCAGTCGTCAGCATGCATGAAATGTAATGATGCATAGCTCACACACAAATCCTCGCAACACTCCCTAACTCACGAGGAGACCTAGTCAACCAAAAGTCAACCATGCAAGGACGACAAATCCGTAATCACAACCTATTTACCTATATACAGATAAATAGATCCGTCGAACTAACACACTGATATGTATACGATACAACGACCGACCTCATAATTTGGACTCATCACCTAACCTAGTGATACAACCCAGTAACCCAATCTGAGGTCATAAAAATAATCCTAAGCACATGTACTTACTAAACATCTATCAGCTAACACATAATAGGGTTTATAGTTCCTATCCGTGCTAGATAATCAATGAAGTAACAGAGTATATATCTCAAAGGTCAAGGCAGTACAAGCATATGATTAAATATGAGTGGATCTAAGGTAAACAGGTATATACATATATCCAAGATTATGCACTGGAATTGATCAAAACTACCGGACCAGGTAGATATTACCCACCTGATACGAAGCTCGAAATAATCCCTTTGGTCGTGGACCTGCTTCGTATCCCAAACCTGCACATAATTGTAACAATGATTAAGTACAAGTGTCCGACCAATATACGAACTAAAGACTACATCGTTTCTATATTCACACTCCTTTCCTCGTCTACAAGTTAGAAACTCGAGCACACTACTCGTATCCCCAGAACTACATTCATCCTTGGCCGATTTCCCTAACCAAACCTTAACCAACATCAACAAGATCAATTTAATGAATACAGATCTCATCCACAGCTCATCAATTCAATACAAACACCGAATACATCCAATCAACCAAACATAATCTCAATACTCAGAACAACCCAAACTCACCACCAATCAATCACAGCAACCCTAAACAACACAGCATCATTAATGACCACTCTAAAATCAACAACAACAACAAACATTGATTACCCACCAAATCACAGCCGCCAACCACTGAATAGAGCCAAGATCACTGATCCCCAGCTACAAGCTCACGATGACAGAAAAATCCACCCAACTCATCAATCGGCCAACCCCCAATCCATAGCAATTACAGATATCACAGGCAAAAGAAAATCAACTTACCCATCTGCCTTGCTTCCACAACCAGCACAAAATAGTATCACCAACAACATCTACATTGATCGGATACACTCCAATCTCTCCGCCAAACACTGATCCTTTGACAAAACTCACTGTATCCCAAACGCATTGACATCCCATGAATTTACAACAATCTACAACAAATATAGAAAAGTAAACCAACTTACCAAGCTCAAATCTCCGCCGGCAATCGTTTCTCCCCTGTTCACCATCGACCATCAAGCTCCTACATCCTACTCCCGTTCACAGCTGCCCATACCACAAAGATTTAAACTACAAGTGAAAACTACAATCGAGGATGAATCTCATCGAAGATCAAGGAAATCAGTGACATCTTACCTAACTATGGCAGCAATCAATCGAAAGCAGCTCACGATCCGGCAGCGCAAGCGACTGAGAGCTCCCACAGTGGTGATAAGGCCACATCGAGTGGAGATCAGCTAGTTCGACGTCGACGATGGCATATCATCGAAAAAAGGTGAGCTGCGGCAACGAAATAGGGGAAGGGCAACACGAGCTCAACACTCCACCGACAGTCCCCCTTTTCACCGACAAAATCAGCCCCAATCACTTGATCCACAGCTCACTGCCGCGGCGATAACACCATCCGTCCGCTGAAGCTATCGCCAAGATCCCCTAGGCGAGAACCCTCTGATCCACCACCGGAGATCGACCAAGGGAGCGGCGTCGTCAACTGCTCTCACCGGGATGCCGACGAGCTGAAGAAGAGGCGACACGATCACGGCGAACGAAGAGTGACGCGAAGAAGAGGAGAAACGGAATCGCGGAGAAGGGGAAAACAGCGATCGCGAAGAAGGAACTGGGTGTTCTATTCGTTCGACAACCCTTATAAGTGTCGTTCAGTGATTCGGTTAACCCAGCCCAATCCAATCCGTTTCAACCCAATTCAATCAAGCCCAAGCTCAATCCAATTTCAAGCTCGAATTTGGCCCAAGCCCAATTTCTGCCAAGCCCAATTTCAGCCCAAGCCCATTACAGATTCAAACCCAATTTAATCCACTAATTAACCCAATTAACTCACTAATTAAATCCAATTAATTAAAGGGTTAATCCATATAATTTTTTTTTTTCGTATTTTACATTCTCCCCCACTTATAAAAATTTGGTCCCCAAATTTCCGACTCACGTACGAGTACGAGATGTCACAATAATCATCTCAAGTATCTGGTGCAAAATCACACCTTAAGTGACTAAGTGGGGTACTGAGCTCGGGTATTATATTCCAGCTCTCCTACAATCTCAATCAACCTATTACAAGGTAAATAACTGTACCAAAGTGGAGCTCTATACCCATAACCAATGGGAAACTTTGCCAGAGTCGTAAGGTGAATCATAAATCACTATTAGAAATGATATTCAAGGTTACTCCAGGGATATAATTTCATCAAGCGATCTAACGGAATCCATCTTACGGCTCGGAAGAAAATGAGCGGACCTAGCTAATCAATCATCGACTACCCAAATCCTATCAAGTCCTTTCCGAATTCTAGATAATCTTCCAACACAGTCTAAGGTACTAGGCTCCCACTTATCACGGTACATAACCCTACCGATCACAATATTCCAACTTTGCTTGTTGGCATACCCAACATCAACCTACGAATCAACCATGTCCCACATATCGTTCCACCAACCGGAACGTCTCAATACTTACTATTTTCGGATACACTCCGAATAAATCATCACTCTCGAATGAAGAGCCTCCTGAAACAACTCTTCCTAAATCGAAATACAACTCTGTAACCCACTATTCTCCTCGGAAACGGAGAATTACTTTCTCACAAGAGAAACCAATCTACTGTTCCAAAATTCATTATATCACCCAGAACTGAAAGTAACTGGAAGACTATAATGACTAATCTCGCTGATTCCTCAACCAGCATACACATAATATACATCTCATTCAACTGCATCAGGATCGCTCCTAATCCCTAAAATGATGCATCTACGTACAATACCCTTCCATCCATATCGGACGGATTAACTAACACTGACACGAGAGTCAGTCACCGTCTAGGCCCTGAAACCTAGCTTCACAAACTTTCGACCAGGTGATTTCCATCACCTTCTTGGTCCAACAAGTCGACGGTATAGTATCGCTAGAACATCCTATCCACATTTATGGTGAATCCCAAATCAATCTAGGGAAACCACAACTTCCCTCAAGATTGGGAATATATCCATAAATATATCCTCCACAGATATGATGACAATCGATCTTAAATACTCCAAGAGTACTTGATTCCCCAAATCCATGAACGACTAAATCGTTAATAAGTCTAACGACATTATCAACAACTCGTAAAATTCATACTAAGTATGAAATGTCATCTTCTATACACCTCCATCCTTTTTACTCTAAGCTACAGATAGCTCAATCATCACACCGACAATGATAATTGTATGACACTAAGTCACTACAATATCAACTCTCCAGTCGTAGATCAAACCTAGGGTATACACAGGTATTATTTAGCTGATCCAAACAAATCATCTATCCATAACGAAGGATACTCATTCTCAACTATTGCGTTCAAATCATTAATAGTCGATGCATAACCTCAAAGGTCTGTCTCTCTTTTAACAAGAGTTACGAGTCTTCTCAAGAAAAATCTCAAGCCAAATAAATCTCCCATAGTGTTTAGCAACACTGATACCCGAAAAATCATCTCCCGGTATGAGGTCTCAATATCGGAACTATTTCCAAAATCACCCTCCAATCGTATATCCCTACTTTCCCATGCAGTGGCAAGCCCGAAAGTTCATCCGAAACTATATCCGAATACTCTCAGATTATACGTACATCCGAGAGTCCTAGTATACCAACGCTCCAACAATCCAACTATCCGTAAGGATATATCTATAGTGGAGGTATGTCTAGCAAAGGCTAAGGGTATCCCTTGCCTTCTTGGTTGTTGATCAACATCTCACCAAACGGTAGAGAAAATCACCAACCACTAGCCGATAGGAACCCTTCGAACCCTATCCAAGAACGTTCTAGACAAAGATACCTGTAAACTACCAGTATCTCTCGATATATCTGCAAATAGGATAACCTAAAGTAATACCCCGAAGGACCGATCCTTCGGTCTTCTATACTTTTTCTTGAGTAATCATGTAAACTCATCCAACATCTGTTCTGGATGACTGAGCTCAAGTAGCTACAAAAATCTGCCATGGAGGAAATGAAATCAACTGCTGAAAACGGAGGTACAAACTGAAACAACTGCACGGAGATGATAACCACTGTTGTACTGGCAAAAGATACACATCCGGCTGTAAAATACTAAAGAATTGTCAACATCGTAGCACGCTCCATCTCTGTGAAAGGTATAGCTGCAACTGGAGAATAGTGCATAGATACGACTATCGTCGTAAAATCTCTCTCCTCTGAACAAATCATAATCCGGGAGGTAAATCGCTGCTATCGTCTCGAAGGTAATCATATCGTCTCAATGTTCCAATCTTCTCGAGATATCTTCTACCGAGCATCGCTGAGTAACTTACTTCTTCCGGATGAACGTATCAAAGAGCTTCAACTATATCTGAGGTAGTAGATCGCTGCTGATGTGATAATCCATTCTTCTGTAATGATCTCAACTTTCGAGGTTGTGGATCATCCGCTCAAAAGAATCATCCATAGTCTTCCACTAAGTCTTCAAAATACATACTCTCCTCGTAGATACCGGCTGCTTATAGTAGAAACAGATACAATGGTCCATCGGATAATCTGGCTCTGTGTCTCGTCGTAACCCGCACTGCACACCTATACTCTCCCTTCGGAGTCTTTCCTCTGAGTTCGCTGATAAACATGAGAAGCTGCTGACAATCTACAATCGCTCTTCTATGATCGGAAAACTCTCCAATAGTCGCTCGTGACTTACGACTTTAATCTTGCTCCTTTTATCCAACATTTGGAGATTTCGAATTCCAATAATTTGACTCGCAATATCTGCTTATCAAATCTTCAACTCTTAAAACACTTATTACGGAGTCATTTCTATCCACATGACTCGGTCTAAGGACTTCCGGTAGGATCTAGTAGGAGATCCAAACATCCTGATCAAGATGTCAACCGATAACCCCTGGGTGGTCAAAACCAACCCAATCACATTCTTGGGCTATTAAATAGTCGTAACCTTCGCAAGTCTAACGACTCTGCATGGTACCTTCGTAACCAAACGATCACCCTACTCGATGCCCAAGAATTCCCTGACAATGAGTCAAAGAAGATGACGTGGGAAAATACTATCTCACAACATCATTGAACTGTGACTAAGTGATATGTTATTTCCCGTAGGTTATTTCCTATATCTTACACCAAGTACCAGCTAAATCCGGATAGTGGTATGCAGCTAACTTAGCTTCCTCTGTATAACACGAGTTAAGTACTCAAAAGTACCCTCAACGTTATACAACCTAAAACGACCATCTCAGAGATCAAAATCTCTATGAATATCTCCAAACTAATCCTCTATTATCTACATCAGCGATAGTGTACTCGCGCAATTCATTACCCCATAGGTAATGATCTGACTAACATAATTAGTGAAAATCTTAGGACCATAATCCTTGATCTCCACAAGCGATGTGACTACCTAACCCCTGCTTTCCGACTCGGTATCAGTCGGCTCTCAAAGGTAATCACCTTTTCGATAGCAGGTACATATCTAATAACCTCAACATATCGTTCCCGTGGTCAAACTCAAACCACGATTTAATATACTAACCAATATCCTACAAGTCATCCATGTTATAAGCAACTAAATGCATAACCAATAGAAGGATATGTAATAACAATTATCATACCTTAAACCTTGTAGCTCGGAGATGTCCGCAACAACCAGATCCCAGAACTCACGAAACCAAAACCGAGTAAAGCAAAACTCGATGTCTGAACGGAATAAAATCCGAAAGTAGACTTCGCAACCTAGGGCTCTGATACCAATAAAATTGTCACGCCCCGAGAGTATGCCGTGCCGAAAAGCAAACGGACGACATCTCCTCTGTACGTGGCAACATATCGGATTAATACAAGGCCCGTAGGCCCACAACAACAATATATAAATGGACAATACCAAACAATATATCCACAACAACACAAGAGGTGCGCACCGGTGCGACTCTAACATACTACACACAACAACGTACAAATCCACAGCCAGATACAACACTGATTATACATGGCCATAATACAAAATAACAGCAGAAGCAAATACGTGGAAAATCCCAAATGTTCGGTGTGAGATGGGATCAGCTGGCGGAGCTCCAAACGTCCAAGGAATCTTCTACCTGTTATCTGGGCGACAGAAATCTCAGGGTCCAGGGGTGGTGAGTATAAACTCAGGGGTAATATATAGAAAGTGCATGAACAACATATAAGGATAGATCTACAAGTATACATGTGAAGATCTACTGTATACAAAGATGAGTCCAATAGACATACATATATCCAACTCTAATAACAAGTAACTATGTAAATCATACTCAATGTATACTAAACTGATCAATCAACATAAAGTAATGTACAACGCACTGACTGGCTCAGAATAACACCATACGCTAGATCATCCTAAACAGGTATACTATAACAGAACCATATAACGTACCAGGTCAATCCCATACCTGACCAATAATCAGACATATGAACAGTATATGATCACCAGATAATAACCCTCCGCATACACACAATGACATGATGCTAATCAAATGCATATAACAGTCTGAATCAACGCATGTATCATGCTCAACACATAGCAGTAAATAAAATGCAAATGACATGTATCATTAATGAACAAGCATGTGCAACAATCATAGCTCAATCAAATGCAGCATCTCACAGGCATATGTAAAACATATATCAAATACATGCATACATATATATATCTGCAATGCATATGCATGGTCATGCCTGCACACCCAACTTGCTACCACGACCCCAGTGTGGCCTAGGTGGCACGACATGACAACTATCCCGACTCCAGCCGCCACCACTCTCGAGTGACCGAGTTGGGTAGTATGAAACAGAAGCTAGCCCGCCATAGAGCTATATGCTACCCACACGGGGGTCCCTGCTGCTAGCTGCTCCGTCCCTACCCATGAGTAGACGAGCACTGCACCCAGGACAACTGCACATCACACGACCACTGTCTATAGTGGGTGAGTGCGCTAACTACCACTCCGCACAATGGCCAAATGCGCATCTCCAGCTACCACCATCCATAGTGGCCGAGAACGGCATGCACAACAATGCTCTGCCCTCAACCCTGCAACCACTACCCCGAGTGGCCGGGGAGGCAGGATGACTGACGACTCGTCTCAACCACAAGGCACTCCAAATCCACAAGATGCATGAAATGTAATGATGCATAGCTCACACACAAATCCTCGCAACACTCCCTAACTCATGGGGAGACCTAGTCAACCAAAAGTCAACCATGCAAGGATGACAAATCCGTAATCACAACCTATTTACCTATATACAGATAAATAGATCCGTCGAACTAACACACTGATATGTATACGATACAACGACCGACCTCATAATTTGGACTCATCACCTAACCTAGTGATGCAACCCAGTAACCCAATCTGAGGTCATAAAAATAACCCTAACCACATGTACTTACTAAACATCTATCAGCTAACACATAATAGGGTTTATAGTTCCTATCCGTGCTAGATAATCAATGAAGTAACAGAGTATATATCTCAAAGGTCAAGGCAGTACAAGCATATGATTAAATATGAGTGGATCTAAGGTAAACAGGTATATACATATATCCAAGATCATGCACTGGAATTGATCAAAACTACCGGACCAGGTAGATATTACCCACCTGATACGAAGCTCGAAATAATCCCTATGGCCGTGGACCTGCTTCGTATCCCAAACCTGCACATAATTGCAACAATGATTAAGTACAAGTGTCCGACCAATATACGAACTAAAGACTACATCGTTTCTATATTCACACTCCTTTCCTCGTCTACAAGTTAGAAACTCGAGCACACTACTCGTATCCCCAGAACTACATTCATCCTTGGCCGATTTCCCTAACCAAACCTTAACCAACATCAACAAGATCAATTTAAGGAATACAGATCTCAGCCACAGCTCATCAATTCAATACAAACACCGAATACATCCAATCAACCAAACATAATCTCAATACTCAGAACAACCCAAACTCACCACCAATCAATCACAGCAACCCTAAACAACACAGCATCATTAATGACCACTCTAAAATCAACAACAACAACAAACATTGATTACCCACCAAATCACAGCCGCCAACCACTGAATAGAGCCAAGATCACTGATCCCCAGCTACAAGCTCACGATGACAGAAAAATCCACCCAACTCATCAATCGGCCAACCCCCAATCCATAGCAATTACAGATATCACAGGCAAAAGAAAATCAACTTACCCATCTGCCTTGCTTCCACAACCAGCACAAAATAGTATCACCAACAACATCTACATTGATCGGATACACTCCAATCTCTCCGCCAAACACTGATCCTTTGACAAAACTCACTGTATCCCAAACGCATTGACATCCCATGAATTTATAACAATCTACAACAAATATAGAAAAGTAAACCAACTTACCGAGCTCAAATCTCCGTCGGCAATCGTTTCTCCCCTGTTCACCGTAGACCATCAAGCTCCTACATCCTACTCCCGTTCACAGCTGCCCATACCACAAAGATTTAAACTACAAGTGAAAACTACAATCGAGGATGAATCTCATCGAAGATCAAGGAAATCAGTGACATCTTACCTAACTATGGTAGCAATCAATCGAAAGCAGCTCACGATCCGGCAGCGCAAGCAACCGAGAGCTCCCACAGTGGTGATAAGGCCACATCGAGTGGAGATCAGCTAGTTCAACGTCGACGATGGCACATCATCGGAAAAAGGTGAGCTGCGGCAACGAAATAGGGGAAGGGCAACACGAGCTCAACACTCCACCGACAGTCCCCCTTTTCACCGACGAAATCAGCCCCAATCACTTGATCCGCAGCTCGTTGCCACGGCGATAACACCGTTCGTCCGCTGAAGCTATCGCCAAGATCCCCTAGGCGAGAACCCTCTGATCCACCACCGGAGATCGACCAAGGGAGCGGCGTCGTCAACTGCTCTCACCGGGATGCCGATGAGCTGAAGAAAAGGCGACACGATCACGGCGAACGAAGAGTGACGCGAAGAAGAGGAGAAACGGAATCGCAAAGAAGGGGAAAACAGCGATCGCGAAGAAGGAACTGGGTGTTCTGTTCGTTCGACAACCCTTATAAGTGTCGTTCAGCGATTCGGTTAACCCAGCCCAATCCAATCCATTTCAACCCAATTCAATCCAACTTCAGTTCAAGCCAACCCAAGCTCAATCCAATTGATTCAGCCCAACCGATTCAGCCAATTTCAAGCCCAGCAATTTGGCCCAAGCCCAATTTCAGCCAAGCCCAATTTCAGCCCAAGCCCATTACAGATTCAAACCCAATTTAATCCACTAATTAACCCAATTAACCCACTAATTAAATCCAATTAATTAAAGGGTTAATCCATATAAATTTGTTTTTTTTTCGTATTTTACAATTAGGTTCATGGGATGAACCAAATTGGATTAAGAGTAATCCAAATTAGACTAATTGAGTTAGACTCAAGTTGATTCAAGTGTTGAATGAGTCTAATTTAGTTTTGATTCATTAAGTCAATTTAAATTAATGAATAGAGATTCATTAAATCAAATTGACTTGAGTCAAGTGGTTAGATTTGATCAACCATGAGAGATAAGAGGTCAAGTTTGACTTGACTTGAGAGGGAAGATGAATGGTCAATTTTGACTTGACCAATTGTCATGTCATGGTGACATGGCATGGGGGCCGGCCAATGATGATGTTCCA
Source organism: Wurfbainia villosa (assembly GCA_025175895.1). NCBI lineage: Eukaryota > Viridiplantae > Streptophyta > Magnoliopsida > Zingiberales > Zingiberaceae > Wurfbainia > Wurfbainia villosa. Next base: position 7,097,384 of record CM045992.1, read on the forward strand.
CATCATCATTGACTTATCATGTGGTGCCACCTCATGAGGGAGACCAAGAGCCATTGGCTCTTGGAGTTACATGCATGCATGTAACCCCCCAAGTCATGAAGTGGCCGGCCACTATTCATCATGGGTGAATTCATTTTGTGAGTTACTCCAACTTCATCTTCTTCCTTGGATCATCTTCCTCTCAAGCAATCTCTCCCAATCCTCCATTTTGTCGAGACCTTCAAGGAGTGCTAGCACACTCAAGATTGTCTTTTCTCCACCTATTACTTGTGTGGATACCAATAAAGGAGTGTGCACTTGACACTCTAGAGTTCCGTCAATCCATTTGGACGAGCGGGATAAGCGAAGGGCGTCGCTACAAGGGTAATGCTCTCACCTTCTAGATCTAAGGTAGATCTAGGGTTTTATAAACACATATATTTTTTAGTTTTAATATATCTTCGCGGGGATCCGTGGTCGGACTTTCGGGGTTTCCACAACGCAAAAAGCAGTTTTTGTGACTCGGAAAGTCCAACAGCACTAACATCTCCCCAAACCATTGTCAAACATCAAAATACTACTCGAGTCAAACTCGAATCAGGTCAATTATGACCTGGGACAATTTCACCAACAGACTGTACATCAGGTTATGATAGAACCTGTTGAGGGTCCCACTGCATAGCACAGGCATGACCTTGATGCCTATAAGGCATGGAAGAAAAAGGATTTCACTTCTAAGGGCATATTGATTTGTTCAATGGTTGATGACCTAGTTTTTTAGTATGAGCAGTATCCTTCAGCTCATGCAGTCTGGGTAGCCCTTAGGGATAGATACAGTGGAATAAGTCTGAGCAAGCTTCGACAACTGATGATCAGGTTCGACAACTACAAAAAACACCCGAATGTTTCGATGGTTCCACATCTCAGGGAGATGTCGAACATTATTCGGGAGCTTAAAACTGCTGGTCATGAACTGACCAATGAACAATAGGTTCAAGTAGTTATTCATTCCCTTTCGGATTCTTAGAAAACCATGAAGCAGACCTTAACTCATAGTAAGAGTATTAAGACTTTCACTGACGTCTCATGCCATGTTGAATTAGAGGCGGAGAGAGTAGAACCCGCAAGGATTTTTGGCCAAGCCTATTTGGCTGTCAATTCTGCTAGACTATCTAGATCCAAGAAAAAGAAATGGTTTAAGAAGGGAAAGGAAAAGAAGAAGGAAGCTGTTGTTGTTGTTGGGGAAGACCTAATCAAGAAGAAGGGCAAGAAGACAGGGAAGAAATCTAAAAACAAGGTGGCTTGCTTTAACTATGGCAAAAAGGGCCACTATGCTTGGGATTGTACTGAGCTGAAAAAGGTAACTTCAAGTCTGTCTTCTCAGCATTTTGTTGCTAGTTATGTGTTGTTGGTTGATTCTTATCCTTTGTAGATTATAGATTCGGGAGCAATCAACCATATAGCTTAGGAGCGGGTTACATATGAGGAGTACCGTAGGGTACTAGCTGACAACAAATGGATCTATGTATAAAATAATGCAAGAATTGAAGTCAAAGGAGTCGGCACTTGCAAACTTAACCTTCGAGGTGGAAGTACTTTGTTTTTACATGATGTTCTTATACTCCTGAGATTCGAAGGAATCTTATTTCTATTACTTGTCTTCTTGATTTAGGGTATTGTATTAATTTTACAGTCGGTGTGTCGAACTTAAGATTGACTCTGTGTCAATCAGATATGGTTTTTTAACAAATGATTTTATGGTTCTTAATGTGGAACCAAATGTCAATTGTGCGATTGATAGTTTTTTTTCAAACATTGCTCTTACTAGTGATGCAAATATACCTGATGATATTTGGCATGCTAGATTAGGATATATAGGAGAAGATCGCATGAATCGGTTAGCTAAAAAGGGCTACTTGGGCTCTCGTGCTAAGATTAGCTTGTCTATGTGTGAGCATTGTCTGGCTGGAAAAGCAACTAGAAAACCATTTGGTAAGGCTATTAGGGTTGAGTTACCATTGCAACGAATTCATTCGGATATTTGTTGTCCAATGAATGCGAAGGATAGACATGGAGCTTCCTATTTCATTACATTTATTGATGATTTCTCTCATTTTGGTCATGTGTATTTGATTCCTCATAAATCTAAAGCATTGGATTGCTTCATTCGTTATATGAACGAAGTTGAGAATCAAACGAAATGTAAGGTAAAGATTTTATGCACTGCCATGGAAGGGAATATTTATCTGATTTATTCAAGACAATATGTAATGATAAGGGGATTATTAGACAGCTGACAATCCCTAGAACTCCACAATAAAATGGGGTTGCTGAGAGAAGAAATATGACTCTTCTTGAAATAGTTAGGTCTATGATGGTGCAGACTAATTTGTCGATCTCCTATTGGGGAGATGCATTATTAGTTGCGACCTATATACTTAACAAAGTGTCTTCAAAGTCAATTCCATCTACCCCATATAAATGTTCGACAGATAGAAAACTAGATTTGAGCAATCTGAGACCCTGGGAGTCGGTTGTTTATGTTCATGATAGTTCTCACAAGTATGGAAAACTAAGACATAGAGGTAAGAAATGTATCTTTATAAGATATTCTGATACCTCCAAATGTTATGTTTCCATAGGTGAGCAACAAGATGGAACCATCTCCGAATTGGATTCGAGAGATGCTATTTTTCTCAAAACTGAGTTCCCAGCAAGAGGTGAGGTTGATAAGACAGTTCCTCTATTTGAGGAGGATGAGTCATTATCAACAAGACAAGTGTCTATTGGGATACCTAGACCTAGTCAATCGAGTGAGAGTAATTTGCCTAGTCACGGGGTGACTTCTCAAGAGCCCAAATTACAAAGAAGTGTTCGTAAGATCAAAACTAAGAAGAGGTTTGATATTGAAAGTGAGGCAATGTTGGCACTCCCAATTGACAATGATGAACCTCAGTCAGTTGAGGAAGCTCTGGGATATAGAGTTAGAGAAAAGTGGAAAAGTGCAATGGTTAAAGAGATGGAGTCAATGATTGAGAATCATATTTGGAAGTTAGTCAAACTTCCTTTTGGCCGAAGGGCTATTGGGAATAAATGGATTCTCAAAATAAAGAGGAAATCAGATGGATTGATTAACCGATACAAAGCTCATTTGGTTGCAAAAGGATTTACCCAATTGGAGGGTATAGACTTTGAGGAGACATTTTCTCCTATAGTGAAGTTTGCATCAATCCGAGTTATTTTCTCCTTTGCGGCGTATTATGACTTGGAGTTACATCAGATGGATGTAAAAATTATTTTCCTTAACGGTGAGCTTGATGAGGAAATCTATATGGTTCAACCAGAAGGTTTCATTGCTGAAGGCTAAGAAGATAAAGTATGTAGATTGAAGAAATCTATATATGAGCTAAAGTAAGCATCAAGACAGTTGAACATAAGATTTAACAAAGTCGTTTTATCTTATGGTTTCGAAATGATCAATAAGGATCATTTCGTTTTCCAAAAAAAGGAAAAGGAAAAAAGGAAAGTATGTTATTTTATCATTATATGTTGATGATATACTGATAGCAAAAAATGACATAGGTTTTGTGATAGAAGTCAAAGAGTGGTTTTTATCACAGTTTGACACAACAGATATGGGAGAAGCTGAATACATTTTAGGAGTTAAGATCATTAGGGATCGATCTAAGAAACTTTTGGGTTTATCCCAAGAGTCTTATATAAATAAGATGTTACAACATTTCAGCATGTTTGATTGCAACAGTGAACAGACACCTATTATGAAAGATACTGTTCTGAGCAAGAGTATGAGTCCCAAGACTCCTGAAGAAATAGCCGAGATGAATAAAAAAATCATATGAAAGTGCTATAGGTAGTTTGATGTACATTATGTTGTGTACTCATCCCGATATCAGCTATGATATTGGCTTAGTCAGCCGATTCCAATCAAATACAAGACCGAGACACTGGAAGGTAGTGAAAAAAATATTCAGATATCTAAAGGTGACAACAAGTTATAGTCTATGTTATTAAGGATCAGATATGAGTCTGAAGGGCTATTCAGATGCATATTAGGTTGGGGACCTGGATGATAGAAAATCCACATCAGGCTATGCGTTCTTATTGAATAGTGGCGTCATCTCTTAGAACAGTAAGAAGCAGACCTATGTGGCTTTGTCTACTATGGAAGCTGAATATGTGGCATGTTCGGCAGCTATGCAAGAAGCAACCTTGTTGAGGAGGTTCCTGAAGTATCTGAAGATTGTTAAGAACAGTGGGAGTCCAGTGACCATCTATTGTGACAGTCAAGTTGCTATAGCCTTTTTTAAGGATCCCAAATATCACAGCAAGAGCAAGCATATTGGTATAAAGTATAACTTTATAAGGGATATTGTTGCTAAGAAAAAGGTGATTCTTGAGTATATCCCTACACGAGCTATGCTTGCAGATCCTTTTACTAAGTCGTTGACTAGAAAGTCATTTAATGAGCATGTAAAGTCTTTGAGACTTCGTAGAATATAATAATTTTATAATGACAATCAAATATTATAATTTGATTGTTTGGAATGATAGCCATAATTCATTCAGTATATGTAATGTTACATTCTGATAAGATCTCGATGAGCATGTTGGAAGGTAGTGATTTGTCCTCTCACATGGACAATCATCTCTGTTTGTTATATGCGAATAGGGGTAAGATCATTACTTATAGGATAGCTTTGGAAGCTATATGTATAGAGATACATACCTATAAGTTAGGGTCATCTTGATATTTGTATCAAGATAAGATCATTTGAGAATAGTGATCGAAGTAAATGCTCCCACAATTTACTATACCTGTTTGGAACCAGATTAGAATTCATATGTTGAATTCAGGATTAGACATTTGGAATGTGTAGATCGAAATCTATACGATGTTGAGGAAAATATGTGCTCTTTATTAGTAAAGAGAATAACATCGTAATATGTGATTCATACCACATGTGCTAAAGCGACAATAAGGGTAGTAGGAAAATAGATCTCTGCTTCTCTACTATATGAGACCTTTGAGATTATATGTTAATCTCAGCATTTGTCCTTTGTGACTATTTAGGTGTCTACTTGAAATTTTAATCAGGGTCTACTATTTAGCATGTAAACCTATTGATTATGGATGATTCAGTCTATGGAACATGACTAGGAAAGTGACTGATTAAAATGAATATATTCACACTAAAAAAGGAAGATTAAATAGATTTACATCTTATGAGAATTATTCACTAGTCGACCCATTTCTGTTGTGTATGGAAATGATTGTGAATATTGATAATATGGAATATGCTCTTGACATGATGATCATTATGAGGGATTAGAGATATTCATATTGATATAAATAAAGATTATTTAATCTGGATAAATAGCAAGACATGGATGAATCCAGGTAAATGATTTTGTACCATCAGGAGAATGGTTTTGTACCACTTGGAAAATGGTTGTGTGTCACCTGGAGGATGGTTGTGTGACATTAGGTGAATGACTATGTGTCATTCAGAGAATAGTTATGTACCATTTGAAGAGCGGCTAAGTTAGGCGTAACAACTTTTCTTAGCATTGATCGCTCTATGAGCAACAACTTTCTTAGCATTGGATTGCTCAGTGTGTTTGCTGTCACACGAACCATTTTCCTATATATGAATTGATTGTTCTAATGATTTTTATAACTATTAATCTCTTTCTATTAGTCTTTTAAAATTATGAACTCCGGTTATATTTTAGTCTTTCATTTTAACTAAAAGTTAGTTCATTAATAGTAAGTGAACTAGAGTGTTGAGATAGTCTTTTAGTTCACTTACCTAGAGTTTTGGGAGGTTATATATACTTATTAAGTAGTCATCTCTTAAGATGTGGTAGGACATATTTTTTTCATCAATTATATTTTCATTTCAAATCAATGTGTGATTAGGTTTCTATCCATCTTGGTCAGTAACAGTCTAGATAAATTGTCAATTATTGGGTCCACTAAGTGTAGATTTGACAAATTGTATTTATTTAGTGGACTTCATGCTATGAGAGTCAAAATAATTTTTGATGTTATCTAACTAATCAAAAAAATACATCATGTTTCATTCTTCCATAAAAAATAAGAGTACCTATAGTAATATATATAGGTTCACAACAATTATTTAATTCTTTTAGACGAGATAATATAATTATGACTTGTGTATAGGTGGTTATTCATAAATTTCAAATTGTTTGAGGAATAATAATTTCAAGAATTATTAGAATGGTTCATTCTAGTCTTCATAAATTTAAGCTCATTGTTCGCATGAGTATAAGGTGATGACCGTAGTTCGAAGGGAGCAAGGGCAACATCATAGGCTCACGTGGCATCGAGGATGCTTTTAGATGTGGCTCACTTCAACTTTGTGAGTCAGAAGGAATCTAGAAGAGGATGGTTAGTTGGATGGAAAAGGAGATGAGTTGTTGAGCAAAGGGATCGGTGCAGTGGATCTCCTACAGTTGGGTTGTGATCAAATCAACTACGGCTAGGTAGCAGCCGGATTTGCTGCAACAAGGATGACAACACTCGCATCTACCTACCATTGGGTAGCAGAGAGATTTGTTGCAACTAGCACCATCAACAATGATTAGATTTGCCAATAGAGGTGACAGTTAAATTTAGGGAATGGTTGTTGCAGGTAATTAGGCATGTTTAATGGATCGATTCAATTCGAAATTAAATCGAAATCACTCTATTAAATTTGAAATCGGAATCGATTCAGATGAACTGATTTTAGAATCGAACTGGAATCGTTCCTGTTCCGAATCGATTCAATTCCAATCATTTCGAAATTGATTCGGAACTGTTTTGGAATCGGTTCGGAACCGAAACGGTTCCAAACCGATTCTGATTCCGATTGCTAATTTAAAAGTGAAAACTCTTAGCATGCTAATATGTCTACAAGATTATTTTACGATAGAAAAAAAGAATAGGATCACTGACGCGATAGATGAATTTGGAAGCTTAAGTTCGAAGGAGATGGTTCGGAACCGTTTCGGAACCAGTTCGGAATCGTTTTGGAACCGATTCGAAACCGATTCGGATTGAATTTTTTCAAAGTTAAAATTTTGAAATCGGAACCGGTTCGGAATCGGTTTTGAATCGATTCCAACTGGTTTCAACATCGATGGATCCGAAACCAATTAGAATCGAATCGAAATCGAAACCGATAATCCAATAAACATACCTACAGGCAATCACATAGGTGGGGTGCAACAATTTACAAGCAGATTAAGCAGCAAGGTTACGTGCGCTAGGAAGTGACAACATGGATGCAGGTCAACAACGATGCAGCAAAATATTAGACTTCCTGCAGCAATGGGCTCCGGTTGACGACTTTGTAGGAGCAAAGTGGAGAATCGCAAACAAGATATCAGCAGGATGAGAGAGGCAGTGCTAGGCTCAGGAGGAGCAACAAATAGAGTTTTGTCATTCTAATGAGTAGTTGCATCGATGGATAAGATACAAATAGCAACAAAAGATGGTGAAGAAATAGGTAGAGGAGGCAATAGGTTTTTTCCTTTCTTTTCTTTTCCTTTTTTTCTTTTGCTTTCTTGTCACCTTTTTTTCACAGTAATAATAATTTTTTTGAGTTATTGTTACTTCATTAAGGTTTTCTTCTTTTGGGGGATGGGTCAAAGGAATTTTGTGATAAATTTGAAAAAAAAAAAAAACATGACATAGATTGGAAGTGGTGGATGAGTGGATGCATAGGAAAATATAATGGATTAACTACTACCGAGATTAAACCACTAAGCTTCGGCTCTAAAACCAATTAACCCAACACTAAATCAAACCTTCAAATCACACAAAAGTTTGAGACAAAATTGATAAATCGAAGCAAATAATTTTCACACGCATAAAATATCCTCATATTGGAAAAGTGAAACTCACAACTTTTCTAGACTAGATCTTAAACACACTATAAAATAAATAGTTCACATAAGAAAAATATGCTAGACAATAATTGAAAATATAATTATCCCTAATTAATTACCCAAAATAGAAAATATGATAATTCTAGATTACTAAACAATAAAAAAACAAATTTAAAATTTAACTACCAATGCGCCAATGAATTATTCTCTATCTTTTCTTTAATTAAAGATGTGTCAATCTCAAAATATTCTCTAACTTCTTTCTAATTTTGTTGAAGCTGAGAAACTCTCAAAGCAACCGCTAACTGCCATAATGATTCAAGTCCAACTAAAATAAAATGTCGCATAAGCTAAGTTAATATAGAAAAGGTACCAATTATCAAAGAGACCAGCCCATTGTTGACATGTAAGCATGAAAATTCAGACTTGAAAGATCAGCAAAATTACTAAGGATGCATTCTAGTAGAAATACAAATGAAATGTACAAACTTTTAGCCAATATGGATACATAAGAAAGTGCTACTGAATTTTCCTATATATACCCTGTTTAATTGGAGCCACTTGTTTATACATTCAGTATGGTATTTATGCTTGCAAGAAAGTACCACTAATGAATCACCATCTTCATATTCTAGCCGGCATATAGCACATCTGTTGAAATCATTTAGAGGTCACACAAAGGATAACATCTTAACAAACCATGTATCGACCAACAATACTATAAGCCTATGGGATATGCGCATACTGTTCAGCATTGTCATCTTGCATATTTTCTGCCTAGATCAAAGACAAAATTTGATGATATTCTAAAAGATCAACATCTTGCCAAGCATCCTGAGTGAGAAGATATAACATATAAAGTTGTAGGTGCAACCCAGGGATTTTAATGTTTAAACAATATGTTTTTTTTATATGGTTAGTAGAGAGATTGTAGGTACAATCGATTCTCATAATTTAGTTGGCTGGTCAAAGTTGACCAAGATCTAGTCCAAGTAGATCAACAAAGTTAACTGGAAGTAAGTGAGGAAGTCCTAATAGGACTAAGCAATCAAAGATCTAATGGGATCAAATAGTAGAAGTCTTAGTGAAACTAGGCAAATCGGAAGTCCTAGTGGGATTAAGCAAGTCAGGAGTCCCGATGGGATTAGAAAATACAAATCCAAGAAGGTTAAAGATTGGAAATTTGACCCTAGGAGTCTTAGGCGAGGAAAAGTTCAAGCAGGTCAGCAAAGTGAAAAGTCTTAGAGAAGTAATCTCCAAGCAAATGAGAAGCCCCAATAAGTCAGGATAGACTGAGTACTAAGTAAGTTTGGTAGGTAAAAAAAACTCTATACTAGGTGCATTATATGTGTAAACTAACTTTGAGTGTAGGAAGCAGGTCAAAGACAATCGGAGATGTTCCGAACGAGTGAAATAGTTTTGGCCGCCCTAATCAGATCCCAACATCTGGATTCAGGACAGAGTTAGATCTGCTTGAAATGGCCCACAGATTAGGATTAACCAAGTTCCAAGCAACCAAATGCGATTTGAACGCCCGAAAAGGTGCTAAGTCATCCAAATTTGATATGTGTGTGGATAAAGCTGGAGCTGAGTCAATGACGATTCAAGCGGCCGAAAGGCTTCCGCGCATCTGAAAGAGTGTCACATTAGCATTCGATCAACTTCTATAAAATGAAGGGGGAGCTCAAAGAACAATAACAATATGCTCACATCCTTCAATTTTTTTTATCTCGAAGTGTTGCTAAAGTGATCCAAGAATTGCCAAGATGAGTGCTACACATTCAGAGCTTCTAGAGGCAATTCATTTTTTCAGTAACTTCTTAATTGTTATCATTTGTATATTGTGCTTGTAATCTTTAATCTATAAGAGGTTTCTCTACCTTTGAATGGTGCCTAGAAAGGAGAAAATAATAGTGGCTCACGATTGAGGTATAGATAATAGAGTAGGAACCCTATAGGATTATCGAACTACGTAAAATCTCGTGTCTTTTAATACTCTTACTTTTATTTCATATTTGTTGCATACTAACCTTACAATAATGACTCAATTGAATAAGACGCAAGAACGAACTATTCACCCCAACTAGTGCACACTGATTCTACAAGTGATATCAGAGCAGAAGGGTTCTTGACTGGATTAACCGCTAGAGGCACAAGCTTGAGGTTTGAAATTTCAATTTTTAGCATATTTTCCTTTTTCTTTTTGCCATAAGAGTATAGGGAAGTGGAGTTCAAAGGACCACTCAACCGTAGCATCTACGATCCACCACCATTCGAGACCGAATACTTCACCTACTAGAAGCTAATGATGGAGAACTTCGTACTGATGGGTGACTAGACTTCGAAAGTTGGGTTGCCTTCGAGGAAGGATTCGAAGCTCCTCAACAAGAAGACAAGTGGTCCAAGCATCAACTCGAGAAATCAAAGGCAAACAAAAAGGTAATTAACTTATTAATTAATGTTTTACCTAACGAGATTATGTGCAGGTTAGGAAAATATAAAAACACACATGACCTCTGAACATCGCTAGACGAACTCCATAAGGATCCCTCAAACTTAGGGGAGAAGCTCAGGGAAGATAAATTCGAAGTGTTGGGGAGATTATTGGTGCAATCACCCTTGGGTCAAAGTTGACCAAGCTCGAGTGGGACTCGAGTAGAGTTATGATATTTGACAATATAACTAGATGGTATGAGACATCCGTAGTCATATGGTGTTGTTAACCGAGAAGTTAAGTAGGTCAAGATTGACCAGAGACTTAACGGGAAAAGTCCAAGTATGGTGTTTGGTAAGGAAAAGTTCAAGTATGGATACTTGGCAAGGAAAGTCCAAGTATGGTGCTTAGCAAAGAAAAGTCCATGTATGGTGCTTGGCAAGGAAAAGTCCAAGTGTGAATACTTGGCAAAGAAAAGTTCAAGTATGGTGACTTACCAAAGAAAGTCCAAATATGGAGACTTGGCAAGGGAAAGTCCAAGAATGAAAACTTGGCAATGGAAGTCCCGGAGCATGGCTCTTAGCGGAGAAGTCCCGGAGGCATGGTCTCTTGGCAAAGGAATACCTAATAACATGACAAAGCCGAAGGAAGCACTTGAAGGCTAATGCAAAGGATGAGGAGTCATGGAGGACTCGGAGGCATCCTAAAGGCGTGAGACTGATGGAAGGAGCTTGAAGGCTTCGATCTACGCTAAGGGTGAGTGTCAAGTATGAGAGGACCATACTTGATGTGTTAAACCTCAGTTTTGAGGTGTACTAGTCGACTGGTGGTCTTGACCAGTTGACTAATCAAGTGCTTGGACGAGTGAGGAAGTCTCAACACTCGGAAACTCCGATAGGTGCTTGGGCAATGCGTTGATGGTTTGGACCAGTCGACTGTTCGAGTGGTCGGGCTCGGGAAGTTTGTCCCAAGCATTGCTCGGGAAGTTCCGAGCGATGTTTGGGATGAGAAAAATCCCGAGTCGGAAGTTGTGGTGCTCGGGCGCGTGACTGTGGTACTCGGGAGACTAGTCGATTGCCATTGTGAGCAGTCGACTGGTGCTCGGGAAGTTGAGTGCTCGGCACTCGGGCTCGAGAACTCAGGCAGTCACGATTGTGGTACTTGGGAGACTCGGTGCTCGGGCAATCGACTGCTATGGAGAAATAGTTGACTGGCCACAGATAGTCAGGACATGCCAAGTCACCTATGAGAAACCATGCCCCCATGCAGCAGTTGACTATTGTGATGAAGCAGTTGATTGACATTAGCCATCATCGCATAGGTCTTGGGATTGACTGGCCAGTTAATTGGCGGCATCAGTAGTTGACTTATGGTTGTGAGTAGTTGACTGTTCGACTGTTTCTGACGTGGATTGAACCATTGTGAGGCAACAATCAAGTGACTAGTCAACTGGGGGTAAGACCAGTCGACTGGTGGATGGAAATTAGCCGACACGGAGCTTATAAAAGGAAGACTTGTCACGCCCCGAGGGAGTCCCGGCCAGACAAAAATCCGACAGCATCTCCCCTGTATGGGTGACAATACCAATTTTTATATAAGGCCTACACGGCCACTATACATCGGTCAACACGACCGGAACAAAAACATCTACACACGCAGATCATAAGGCCTCAGGCCAACCATCATAGTAAATAAATGAAGTCTATAACATCTAGACTTACCCCTTCTGCCATCTGAGCAGGAACATACAACCAAACTAATTGAATAGTCCATAAGGACACCACAATTATTCCCAAACTTCCATAAGTACATAACCACAACATCAGGACCTATACATATCCTCTATACAAAATCCAAAAACCAATAGACCAATAAAACCTATTTATTTAACGAGGATTGGCGTTTGGACTCTCGACAAAGATCATCACGAAATAAATATAAAACCACGGGATAAGTTCAAAGAACTTAGCGGATATTTATCGATATGAATAGCAAGAAATAGCTAACAATACTAATCATGTCAGTACAGTCTCATATATATGGTAAGTAAGAAATAAATGCAAAAGGACTGTACTCACCTGAATCTCCTACCCTGATATAGGAGCATATGCCCTACTATGAGAGATAAAGTCATCATCATATATGAATATGAATCCTGTATGCATGACAATCATATGCAACATCCAAGGCATCAATACAATAATGCAGCAAACACAATACAAATGCAATCCGTGAAAAAATGCATGCCGTGCATATGACATGGTCACCCCTGACGCCAGTCAGCCGCCTCACACGCGATGGTGAAGCCGAGTGGGTAGGGCTATGACAATGCACTCGCCATCATCGCTCTGGTGACCGAGTGGGATGGATCTTGTCGAGTACACCTATCCTCCCGCCCCAAACATAGTGGGGAGCTAAGCTCTCATCTCCTGTCATAGACTGAGGAGGGATCCTCGCCGCCACTACCGCCTCATCGCTACCCATGAGCGGACCAATGAGCTCGATAGAGCAATCGCACACACCTCCCTGATGTACCACTAACCCATGAGTGGCGGTGTGCAGAGTTAATAACCTGTCAGGCTCAACAATAATGGAATGCAAGATGGTGCATGACACTAAAGCATGTAATACCAACTAACATACGATCCGAATAATATGCACAATAAAAGGTACATATACATGATCCAAGTAAACAGGAACGTATAACTATAAACTGATCAAATGCATGTGTCAAATAGGCATAATAACATGCAAGGTAGATAAACATGAAAACTATTGCAAGCTATAACTATCTAGCATATCAACATGACTATATCAAAAAGACAAGTCAAAATACCCGCCTGCTAAAATGTCCGCAAAAGAACCAAATCGTCACGACCGTGAACTTGCCTCGTGACCGAAACCTGCATACAATATAACTATTATTAAGCACTAAAATACAATCCACTGTCAAATCAAATCCTAAGCCGATTTTCGGACTTGAACCTATTAACCCAAATGCTAAATAAGAATCCCGGTCAACTAGATTGATCTAGTTATCCCATTTAACCTAATCAATCCTCCGCATCAATCCCTATTGACCATTAAGCAAATTAACAACATCTTATGCATTTATAAACACCCATATCTGAACTTACAAATTTTCCATCTTAAATCTCACAGCCAACAACTATGGGTTAATTTAGGACTCACCTTAAGTCCAACAACCTCTACAACCTAATCGTTGCCCAAAATCCTATACAACATATCCCAAATCCTCAACCTTCAATTTCACAGCTGCACTAGCTGTATTTACAGCCACATTGACACCCAATAAAACCTCTGACCTCTCCAACAAAACCCCAAATCACAACCACCACTACCTCTTCATTCCTCCATAGCCAACTAGCTTCATCCACTCATCACAGATCACAACCTAAATTAACAATTTATAGCCCTCACTATTTACCAAGGGAAAATCCACTCTCCACCGATCACTCTCCCCAAACCGAATCCACAAAATCACCAACAAAGGAACAAAAAGAAAAACTAGGTATTTAATGAGCTTCACTTCACCGTGCCCAACTCTTACCTAGTTCGTGATCACCAACAGCGAAGCTCTCGGAGGTGGTGCGTGGTCTGAACACATCGCGACGGCTAGCAGCGGTGGCTGACCTGCCGCTCTAACGGTAGGGTAGATGGCGTCGAGGGAGGGGGGGAAAACCGGTGGCTCCGTCGACGATGGTCCTGTGGCAGAGGAGGCCGGCGGTCATCGTCTAGGGCATAGGAGGCCGGCGCTCGTCATCTAGGGCAGAGGAAACCGGCGTCGGCGTCGGCGACTGCGAGCGGCGGCGGCGACGAAATCCTCGAGGTCAGACGGCAAAGGGAAGAGCGACTCACCGCGGCAAAGGAACGGCCGGCGATCGCGACAAAGGAGAAGGGAAAGGTGATGGTTGTGGCAGACGCTTGCTGCGGCACAGTGGAGGAAAAGAAAGGTTCGCGAAAACGAAGAAAGAAAGGTTCACGAAAACGAAGAAGAGAGGTTACGAGTCGCGAGGGAGAAAAGTCGGCGCGATGGGAATAACTGGGATCGATCCCAAATAATCCGAATTACCCCATTATCTAAGAGTTAACCTAGGTTAGGTTTCCATTAATCCCCCAGTAATTTAATTAACTCCCTAAATCTCGTACATGCTCCGTATTTTCCCAGAAAAATTATGGAAAAATTTCTAAAATTTCCTAAAAATCCCAAAAAAATTTCTAAGATTATTTTCTTAATTCTTTGGCCATTTAATTTAATATTTTAAATTTTTTTCAGTATTTAACAAGACTTGAAGACATTTTCAAGCACCGATTCTTTGAGACTTTGAAGGGGAAGTGTTGTTGCATTCCAAACCTTCAATAGCGTTCCATAGCGATCAAGCAAAAGCAATCATCGTGTAAAGCATTTTTCATTTGCATTCATTTTGTTTCTTCACTTGTATTTTGGTTGTTTTTGTTGTAAAGCTCCATCTTGTAAGAGGTTGCTCCACCTCCAGTGTGATTTCGAGAGGGAGAAAGTTTAAGTGGTGGTGCATCACTAGAGCTCGGTCATGGAGTAGAAATTAGGGTTCCGAACTACATAAACCCCTGGTGTAGTGCTTGTGCTTTGTGCTTTGTATGTGTTTCTATTTGTGTCTATATTTTTGCTGCGCACTAACGACTTGTAGACAAGCACGACACAATTGAAATTAAACGAAATTGAAGAAACGTTATTCATCCCCCTCTAGCAAACATCATAGTTCCAACAATTGGTATCAAAGTGGGTCGCTCTTCTACGAATTAATTGTCGTGGGAGCACAAGCTAGAGGAGTAGAAGGTCCATCGGGAGCATTAAGAGAAATGGAGTTCAACGATGGATTGGGTTACAACATCCAAGTTCCACCTTCCTTCGACAGTGACAATTTCTCTTATTGGAAAGGTAGAATAGAATATTTTTTTAATGAATGAAATTAAAAATTGGTTTAGTATTGTAGATGAATTCAAAGATCCTATAGACAAGAAGGGAAGAATCCTCAAGAAAATTGTTAGTAATATATGAGAGATGTCCTAAGGCAATCACCTTATGTTTAAACCATTTATGTGATAAATGAAGATTCACTATTTGAGTATACGTGTTTTCATATATTTGATTAGATCTTAAACTCATTTATTGAATGTCCACAATACGATTCACAACATGAGAGAATTTGTGATTGGATCATAACTAGTGAGTATCTCTACATGTGTAATTGTGATGTATTGGAATTATCCCTAGTCGATAAATTGATGGATTTGGACACCATCAATTCTGTCGAGACTAGCATGAGGTATACTCTTTGGTGTATCTAAGAAGCTGATTCTCACTGGCTGGAGACATTGTGATGTCCGGAGTTAATCGTGGATGCTAGTTATGGTAACTAGTTCATTGGAGTGACCAGCTGTAAGACTTCATATGGTTCTCTGATATATGGATATGTCAATGAAGTTCTTACTGCAGCTTAAGTGTGATGTTCCTTTTGTTGGATCGAGAAGCGTCGCTAGAGGGGGGGGGGGGAATAGCGATCGTAAATCTTTTCGACGTTTCGTTCGAGTAGATAATTAATGAGTAAGAGCAGCGGAAAATAAAGAGACACATTTATTTTTACTTGGTTCACAACCCAGCGGTTGCTACTCCAAGGCCCTATCGGTCCTAGACCGCGTACGGAGGGCAAAGCACTATAACGTCTCCTCCTCGTTTGAGGTAGGAGACAACGATCACAAAATCGAAAGTACAAGGATGAGGCAACAAGACTACCTCACCTCATTACGATTAAAACAAAGAATACAATAAAAACAATTACTTGCTACTGCTGCTGACGAAGGAGAATTGAACTTGTCGTCGCGTCGGCGTTATGACGGCGTTGGAGCATTAGCGTTGTAGGGCACTTGAGAATAAACTTGATGTTATTTGGAGTTGGAATCCTCCCCTCCTTTTATAGATTTTGACCTCTGAATATGTCTCCTCTTTTTTTGGAACAGATCACGAAGTTGTATAATTTTTATCTCGAAGTGGCCACGTCAAACCTTATCCATTTTGACCTAGCGCAAAGGCTGATTAAATGCGTCATCGATCTGATGACTCCATCGATCGACTCATGAGCATCGATCGGCCGCCCAATGTCCAAGAATCATTGCCAGCCTGGCCACTTCCCTGCAGTAAGAGGTTAGCTCGGAAAATGATAAATGCGACGGTTTCTAACCGTCCGATCTCGACCTAGACCTTCCACAGGAAGTCTTAGTCGGATCGCCGCCTATGGTCATCCCCGTAAAGAGGACACGACCTTACAATCTCTCACTCACACGAGCTTTCCTTGATACTTACCTTGTAGCTTTCGCTTCCGGCCTTCCACTCGATTCCTTCGGCTCCCTCTGAAGTCACTCGAGTGTCGCCCTACCACCACAGCTTCCTCCAGGTGTCGCTAGCCTACAGCTCCAGCTTTAGTACTTTTCTGCACACTCGATTTAGCTTGTGAGATAACGATGTAAACTTAACTTTGTGTCTTTGCCATAATCAAAACACAGGTTCGATTATCTAGTGACCCTGCACCAACACCTTTGACTTGCGATATTCAAGTCATCTTGGTCATGAAGACTTATGCTTTGATATCTTAAGCAAGCATCTCTGAGGAGATGTGAACCTGGGATGATTGGGTATAAGTCAAAGTGACTGAAGGTGTTTGAATAGCCAACAGAGGATTCACCACTCCTTGCGAGGAGATGTATACTCATGGTCTCTCATCGGATTATTACTAAAGTCTTTGGCCAAAGCATTGCATGTTTGGAGTAAGGTACTCTTGGATACATGTGCAGTAACTAGAATTCGTAGGATGAGGAAATGATACTTGGGCTAGGTGTGACGTAGTCAACCTAATGGGGACTGATACTATAGACCATGTCCTGAACCAAGTGGGTATAAGATGCATGAAGGGAACGGGGCACGATTCTATGTAGTTGCTGAAGAGTTTCAAAAATGGTTCTGGAATCAACCGTTGATTTTCTGATTAATTGGGGATTATGATGTACTACTAGGTGTCACTCATGATCGTTCTATAATTAATGGTTAATTATAGATGACCAACATAAATCGGGAACCTATTTGGTCACACGCACAACGAGCGTAATCCGAAGGATTTAAAATAAGCTTGAGAATGAGATTCTCATATCGAGAGAAACTAGGTTTGGTTGGACCAAACAAGGAGCGAGCATGAAATTGTTTCAGTCGCAATGGAAGCATGAATGGGCCGAGTCTTATGAAGACATAATGAATGAACCAAATTGGTTTGGTTAATTCAATGGTGGAAAATAAACCAAAGTGGTTTGGTTTGTTTTAAACGAATGAACCAAAAATGGTTTGGTTCGTTTTAACTTAAAATAGACCAACTCGACTTGGTTTATTTTAACTTAAGATATTGGAGCGGGTTAACGGGTTTTGGTTATGAACCAATAACTCTAAGAAGAAGGTTCCTTGATGGTTAAGAAACACGCGCTCTATAAAAGAGCGGCTAGAGGTTTGGAGAGCCCTAACTTTATTTTTGGAAACTTCTCTTCCTCTCCTCTCCCTCTCTTCTCCTTGTCGCTGCCCAAGAGGATCCACACCCAGCTCTTGAGCCACCGCCTCCTTTGTGCCATCGGCGTCCAGCTGCTGTCGGCCATCCTCCGGCGACCCTCCAGCGACATCCCTTGGCTCCGGTGACCAAGGTGCAGCCGGCCTTCCTCCTTTGGGCCGGCCCAACTCCTCCACCAAGCTATCCAATTTTCTGGACAGCTTGTTTCCTTTCGTGTCGGAGCGTCGTTTGAATGACGTTTGGAGCTCCGACAGCGGCTACCTTGCCAGGGATTCGATCTCCGGTAATCCTCATAGGTGGAGGACCAAGGATTCGTCAATCGGTTAATGAATACCTCTCCGGAGAAGCGAGTTTTGGGGACTCGTTTCGAATCCGAATTTTTTATTCGGATAGTGATCCTCTCTCGATCACATCATCTTCGACACGAGGCTAATGACTCCTACAAAGACGAGGCTTGTAGCTTGGTGAAGCTATCCTGACGGTACTCGGCGTGGATATGAATAGAGACAATTCTAGCGAGAGTTGCTCCGGTTGATGTCATTCCCGCTGCACATGATACGTCAGGTATAACTAGAGTAATTTCCTTTTATTGTAAAATTTGAAACCGTGATTATGTCTACACATGTTGTACTAAGCATGTGTATGGTGTGTGTGTGTTGTAATAAATTAGATTTATTGCTTTTTAATTCTTTCGCTATGCACATGTTTACGAAACATGTTCGAACACACACTCGCCGCGGTGTCTAAAACCCAACAGTGGTATCAGAGCCCAGGTTGTGTTTCTACATAATCATAAAATTATTTTGCGATAGTCATAATTGTATTTATGGAAATTTTCTACTTTTGGAAAGTTTAGAAGTATTTATGGAAAATTTCTAATTTTGGAATGTTTAGAAGTGTTTATGGAAATCTTCCACTTTTAGAAAATTTAGAAGTATTTATGGAAATTAACACTTTCCATAAATAAAATATATGATTAGATTTGGAAATTTGTTTCCTAATTTAATCATGATTTGATTTGGGAATCAAATCTAAAATATATTTTATTTCCATAAATAGTTTTGACAATTTAGGAAATTTATTTCCTAAATTAAAATTTGACTTTCCTTAATTAAGACCTTCCATAAATAAAATATGTGATTAGATTTGAAAATTTGTTTCCTAATTTAATCATGATTTGATTTGGGGAATCAAATCTCAAACATATTTTATTTCCATAAATAGTTATGACATATAAGGAAATTTTGTACATGTCATAATTGTATGTCATGTAATTGTATTAGATGCATATCATTATGTCATGTGTGTCGTGACATGTAGATGTATGTCATGTATGTCATGTCATGTAAATAATAGTTATTTGCATGCAAAAGAGGATGAAACATTAAAACCCTTACGCAATCTTAAAGTCTACACCTTCCATTAATATGATTGGAACTAGAGTTCTGTTTCTTGTTTAGGTTGTTGGACTCTCTCCAAGATGGCTCGAACCCGAACTTGTTCTAACCATGGAATAGTTTAATACTAATATGGTAAGAGTTAGAGGTCAATCATTAGCTTTGGTTGTTGGACTCTCTCCAAGCTGGGCTAATTGATTGAATGCACTCTAACCATGTTAAAACTATTTCTCGATTAATGGGTTGGCTTTAACCTGGAGCATTGACTTGTTGGACTCTCTCCAAGGTCGATGTGAAGGGAGGTGAATCTGGGTGTTATGCATATGATGCATACTTGTTAATGAGTTAACAACCCAATGTATGTGTGAACATTTAATTAGTTGATAGTACATTGTAATAGTTGCATATATGTGATATGCAATCGGTATATATGATACCTACCATTGTAGCTATGAATGGCTTGTTGGACTCTCTCCAAGGTTGTTTATATCTATGTTGGATATCAGCCCATTCGGAGATGGACCTACGATCTCCCGAAGTGATTTTGAGATTTTTGAAATTCAAAAAATGAATGAGATTTTTAAATGTATGTTGATGCATTTTAAATCATCTTTCTCATATATGCTCGTTTGTATTTCTAGGTAAATCGATTGATCATGACGTCTTTGAATTTGCGCACTATTTTGGATTCGAATAAATTGACTGGGCCTAACTTCTTGGACTGGCTTAGAAACTTGAGAATTGTTCTCAAGGCAGAAAAGCTCGCATATGTCCTCGAAGAGCCTCTTCCCAACCGTCCTAGGGACGATGCAACTCCAGACCAATTGTTGCCCTATCAGAAACATGTGGTTGATTCTGAACTGGCGAGTTGCATCATGCTAGCCGCGATGGTACCCAAGCTGCAAAAGCAACATGAGCATATGGATGCTAATACCATAGTCTTCCATCTTCATGAGTTGTTTGATGAGCAAGCGAGATCCGAAAGGTTCGAAGTCTCCAAGCTCCTCTTCACCTCTAAGATGTAAGAAGGTTCATCTGTAGTGCATTTTGTGCTAAAGATGAATGAGTACATCGAGCAGCTAACTACCCTCGGGTTTGTGATGGATCATGAATTAAGTATTGACTTAATTCTGCATTGTTTGTCCAAGAGTTTCTCACAATTTGTGATGAACTACCGGATGAACAAACTAGAATCCACTATTCCTGAGCTCCTCAATATGCTAAAGACTGTGGAGCCTTTTGTGAAGCATGAGGAGAAGGCGGTTCTGTTAGTTGATTCCTCAAAGAAAGGTTCTAAGAAGAAGTCAAAGTAACAGAAGAAAGGGAAGAAGAAAAAGGCTAAGAAGGCAGAACCAGCACAAAAGGGCACTTGCCATCATTGTGGCAAGGAGGGCCACTGGCAAAGAAACTGCAAGATTTATCTTGAGTTCGTGAAGAAGAAGAAGGCATCCGATGCCCCATACTCTTCAGGAATCTTCGTTATTGATTGTCATTCTATTTCCTTAGACACTTGGGTATTGGATACTGGGTGTGACTCACATATATGTAATGACATACAGGGGCTAAGGAATAGAAGAAGACTCGTCAAAGGGGAGTCAAATTTACGAGTTGGCAATGGAGCAAAGGTTGCTGCGGTTGCCATCGGAACTTATTTGCTGAAGCTCCCTAGTGGACTAGTCTTAGAACTGGACAATTGCTATTATGTTCCTTCTCTAATAAAGAACATTATTTCTATTTCCTTCTTAAATAGAAATGGTTACCATTTGACGTTTAGTAACAATTGTTGTTATATAACTTTGAATGACGTACTTTATGGGACTAGAACTTTGAGCAATAGTATTTATACGTTGGACGTATCCAGTGACGTTTTCAATATCGAAGCGAGCAACAAGTGTTCTCGAAAAGATAATCAATTAGACTCCTACATGTGGCATTGTCATCTTGGCCATGCAAGCAAGAAACGCCTGTCCAAATTACACCGATGTGGAATTCTAGAATCATTTGAATTGGATTCATACGATACATGTGAATCATGCTTAAAAGGCAAGATGACTAAGTTACCTTTTACAGGAAAAGGTGAACGGGTGGGAGAGTTGCTTGGTCTAGTACATACTGATGTATGCAGACCTATGTCAACTCAAGCTCTAGGAGGCTATAGCTACTTCATTACCTTCACCGATGATCACTCACGGTTTGGGTATGTGTTCTTAATGAAATACAAGTCTGAAGCCTTTGAAAGGTTCAAAGAATTCAGAAATTAAGTAGAGAAACTACATGACAAGAGTATTAAAATACTTCGATCGGATCGAGATGGTGAATACTTAAATCAAGAGTTTCTAGATTATCTAAGAGACAATGGTATATTGTCTCAATGGACTCCGCCATACACACCGCAGCATAATGGTGTATCTGAGAGGCGTAACCGGACCTTGTTGGACATGGTCAGGTCAATGATGAATCATGCGAATCTTCCTAAGTTCTTTTGAGCTATGCACTTCAGACAACTATTTACTTGCTAAAAAGAATGCTAACCAAGGTAGTCTCCACTACTCCATATGAGATATGAAATAGTAAGAAATCTCATATATCTTACTTGAAGATATGGGGTTGTCCTGCTTATGCGAAGCGGACTGTATCAGATAAATTGGATGCTAAGTCTGATAAATGTCTATTTATTGGATACCCTAAGGAAACAAGGGGTTACCAATTATATCATCCTATGGAACAAAAGGTGTTTGTTTCAAGACATGCTGTGTTTCTAGAGAAAGAGTTTCTCTTGCAAGAAAATAGTGGGAGTATCGTTGAGCTTGAGGAGGCTCGAGAGAGTCAAGTAGACATTGATGAGATACCTGGTGAAGCACCACAATCGAAAACTCATAGTGATGAGCCATCGGCTGGACCTATTGAGACATCACATCTTCGAAGATCTGATAGAACACGCAACATTCCTGAGAGATATAGATTTCTCGTAAGTGAATCGAACGACGTGTTACTCATTGATGATGAGGAGCCTACCAGTTATGAAGAAGTTCTAAAAAGTTCAGAAAGGGATAAGTGGCTTAACACCATGAAGTTGGAATGGATTCCATGTATGAAAATCAAGTTTGGAACTTGGTTGACCCACCTGAAGGCATAAAGCCTATAGGGTGCAAGTGGGTTTTCAAGAAGAAAACTGACATGGATGGTAATGTGATTACCTATAAGGCTAGATTGGTGACGAAAGGATATCGTCAAAAGCAAGGTGTTGATTATGATGAGACCTATTCACCTGTTGCTATGCTTAAATCTATTCGGATGCTTTTGGCCATAGCGGCTCATTATGATTATGAAATATGACAGATGAATGTGAAAATAGCTTTCCTTAACGGAAATATGCTCAATAACGTGTATATGATACAGCCTGAGGATTTCATATCGGTTGATAAAACCAAGGTATGCAAACTGCGATGGTCCATATATGGACTGAAGCAAGCATCTAGGAGTTGGAATATCCGTTTTGATGAGACAATCAAAAGGTTTGATTTCTCACAAAATTCGGACGAACCTTGTGTGTATAAGAAGATTAGTGGGAGTGCAGTCATGTTCCTAGTATTGTATGTCGATGACATATTACTTATAGAAAATGATGTTTCAGTCTTACAGTCAATTAAAATTTGGTTGTCCAAGACATTCTCCATGAAAGACCTGGGAGAAGCAACCTACATCCTCAGGATTAAGATCTATAGGGATAGATCGAAACGGTTGCTTGGTCTTTCGTAGTCTACATATATAGACCTAGTGCTAAAGAGGTTTAGCATGTCGGAATCCAAGAAAGGTTTCCTACCCATCAGGCATGGGATACACCTTTTGAAGTCTATGTGTCCGCGCACAGAAGACGAGAGGATTTGCATGAGTAAGATTCCCTATACATCCGTAATAGGATCTATCATGTATGCTATGTTATGTACGAGGCCCGATGTATCGTATGCTCTGAGTGTCATGAGCAGATACCAGTCTGATCCAGGAATGGATCATTGGGCGGCTGTTAAGACGATTCTTAAGTACTTAAGAAGAACTAAGGATGTGTTCCTAATATATGGAAAAGGGGACATGGTGATACGTGGGTATACGGATGTGAGTTTCCAGACAGATAAGGATGATTTCAGGTCTCAGTCTGGGTACGTGTTCACCTTGAATGGAGGTGCAATAAGTTGGAAAGGTTCTAAGTTTGACACTATAGCGGATTCTGCCACTGAGGCAGAATATATTGCAGCTTCGGAAGCAGCAAAGGAAGCAGTTTGGATCAAGAAGTTCATATCTGAACTTGATGTGGTCTCATCAATGATCCAAACATGTATTTTGCCATTATCATTTGATCAGAGAGATCATAAGTAGGAAGGAAATATAAATCAAGAAGATTCCCACTGAAAAGAACTTAGCGGATTTTTTAACTAAGGCCTTACCTCAAAGTAAGTTTGAGGGTCGTGTTAGGGCTTATGGTATTGGATACTGTGGTGATTGGCATTAGGCCAAGTGGGAGTTTGTTAGTAATATATGAGAGATGTCCTAAGACAATCACCTTATTTTTAAACTATTTATGTGATAAATGAAGATTCACTATTTGAGTATACATATTTTCATATATTTGATTAGATCTTAAACTCATTTACTGAATGTCCACAATACGATTCACAGCATGAGAGAATTTATGATTGGATAATAACTAGTGAGTATCTCTACATGTGTAATTGTGATGTATTTGAATTATCCCTAGTCGATGAATTGATGGATTTGGACACCATCAATCCTATCGAGACTAGCACAAGATATACTCTTTGGTGTATCCAAGTAGCTGATTCTCATTGGCTGGAGACATTGTGATGTCCAGAGTTAATCATGGATGCTAGTTATGGTAATTAGTTCATTGGAGTGACCAACTGTAAGACTTCATATGGTTCTCTGTATATATGGATATGTCAATGAAGTTCTTACTGCAGCTTAAGTGCGATGTTCCTTTGACTTGCGGTATTCAAGTCATCTTGGTCATGAAGACTTATGCTTGGACATCTTTGAGGAGATGTGGACCCGGGATGATTGGGTATAAGTCGAAGTGACCGAAGGTGTTTGAATAGCCAATAGAGAATTCACCACTCCTTGTGAGGAGATGTATACTCATGGCCTCTCGTCGAATTGTTACTAAAGTCTTTGGCCAAAGCATTGCATGTTTGGAGTAAGGTACTCTTGGATACATGTGCAGTAATTAGAATCCGTAAGATGAGGAAATGATACTCAGGCTAGGTGTGATGTAGTCAACCTAGTGGGGACTGACACTATAGACCATGTCCTGAACCAAGTGGGTATAAGATGCGTGAAGGGAACGGGGCACGATTCTATGTAGCTGCTGAAGGGTTTTAGAAATGGTTCTGGAATCAACCGTTGATTTTCCGATTAATTGGGGATCATGATGTACTATTAGGTGTCACTCATGATCATTCTATAATTAATGGTTAATTATAGACGACCAACATAAATCGGGAACCTATTTGGTCACACGCACAACGAGCATAATCCGAAGGATTTAAAACAAGCTTGAGAATGAGATTCTCAGAACGAGAGAAACTAGGTTTGGTTGGACCAAACAAGGAGCGAGCATGAAATTGTTTCAGTCGCAATGAAAGCATTGATGGGCCAAGTCTTATGAAGACATAATGGATGAACCAAATTGGTTTGGTTCTAATTCAATGGTGGAAAATAAACCAAAGTGGTTTGGTTTGTTTTAAACGAATGAACCAAAGTTTGTTCGGTTCGTTTTAACTTAAAATAAACCAACTCGATTCAGTTTATTTTAACTTAAGTTATTGGAGCGGGTTAACGAGTTTTGGTTATGAACCAATAACTCTAAGGAGAAGGTTTCTTGATGATTAAGAAACACGCGCTCTATAAAAGCGCGGCTAGAGGTTTGGAGAGCCCTAAGTTTATTTTTGGAAACTTCTCTTCCTCTCCTCTCCCTCTCTTCTCCTTGCTGCCGCCCAAGAGGATCCACGCCCAGCTCTTGAGCTGCCGCCTCCTTTGTGCCATCGGCGTCCAGCTGCTGCCGGCCATCCTCCGGCGACCCTTCGGTGACATCCCTTGGCTCCGATGACCAAGGTGCAGCCGACCTTCATCCTTTGGGCCAACGCAACTCCTCCACCAAGCTGTCCAATTTTTTGGACACACTACAAAAAACTGCTTTTTGGCGACGAACTTTGGCAACGAATTATTTTCGTTGCAAATCTGCAACAAAAATAGCGACGAATTTTATGTTTCGTCGCAAATTTGTAACGAATTTTCCAATGGACAAAAATTTGTTGAAAAAATTAAAAAATTTCCAACATTCAAATTTTGTTGCGAAATTCGTCGTAAATTGGCGACGAAAAATAACTTTCGTCGCCAATTTGCGATGAAAAAATAAATTCGTCGCAAAAGTCTACAACAAATTCAAAATTCGTTGAAGAAATTTGCGAATTTATTTTGTCGAATTTATTTTAAATTTATTAAATTAGCGGCGAAATTTATTTTAAATCGTCATAAATATTTGCGACAATTTTTTTCGTCGCCAATTTAAATAATTTTAAATCGCATAATTTTTTATTAAAAAAAAAATAGAAAACAAGTTCTCGTGAACGAGTTTATTTTTAAATATTTTGCAATGAATTCGTGGATTCGTTGCTATTTTCCAACGAATCCGAGAATTCGTTGCTGATTTTTCAACGAATCCGAGGATTCGTTGCAAACTCTTATTTTTAGAAAAAAAAATTAAAAATTCGTCGAACCCGATTAAGTGACTTAGAGAGTTCGGAATTAGATGAAACAAGTTCTATGTGTTCGTCTAGTTCCCTTGATTATATATATATTTTTAAAAATAAATTTTACCGAAAATATTGCGATATGTGATTTTTTTAACGTGATTTAGATTTCTTAGACAGACCGATATTCGAAAATTCGCGGATTAAAACATTTTTGACGATGTTTATATAATGAGGAGAACTAGACGAACATATTAGCACTGATTTTATCTCATTCGGAGATCTGTAAGTTAGTTAACGAGTTTCGAGTATTTTATTTAATTTAAAATAAAAAATTATTTGCAACGAATCTATGCTAATTTTGCAACGAATCCATAGATTCGTTGAAAACTCTTAATTTTATAAAAAAAATTAAAAAATTCATTTAACGATTTTAAAGTTTTTAAATTTTTTTTCAAAAATGATTTGCAACGTTCAAAAATGATTTTAAATTTTAATTTTTTTAATATTTTTTTTTAATTTAAAAAATTGTAACGAATCCACAGATTCGTTGTAAAATTGCCACGAATCCTGGATTCGTTGCAATAATTTTGCAACGAATCTTGGATTCGTTGTAATTTTTTAAATTTAAAAAAAATATTAAAAAAATCAGTTAACGTTTTCAAATGTTTAAATTTTTTTTTTAAATTTGCAACGAATCTGTGATTCGTTGTAAATTTGCAACGAATCACAGATTCGTTGCAAACTTTTAAAATTTTTCTATTTTTTTTTAAAAATTTGCAACGAATCCAAAGATTCGTTGCAATTTTTTTTTAACTTACCCGAAACCCTAATTCCCGATGCCCTAATTCCCTTCATTTCTTCCCCTCGCGTCGCGCCCGAAACGATCCGCCGCCGCTCTTCCCTTCGCGTCGTGCCTGCACGCCGTCCAAACCTGGCCGTCGTCGCCGCCAAGGCCGCCGGTGCACCAGCCGCCGCACCCGAACCAGCCCAGCGCCCACTTCGTCGGACCGAGGCCGCCGTCGCACCGAGTCCACCGCCGCCGCTGGCGGCGCCGCGAGCCGCCGCCTCCCCTCGTCCGGGCGTGCCCCTAAGCGCCGAGTGACGGCCAGCGCCCGACCACCATGCCGCGCTGACCGGCGGCGCCGTGAGCTCGCCGCCCCTCGTCGGTCGCGTGCCCCGGCCAATGAGCCGCCTCCGGCCGCCTCGCCGCCACCGCCTCCTGCCCGGTAGCCGGCGCCGCCTCCTGCCCGGCCGCGAGGCCTCGCCTGCCATTGTCGACACTTCCGGCTGATCGCTGCGACCACACCGTGACCAGGACCAATTGTCGAGGCTGCCGTGCGCCAGCGACCTGCCGCTAGCCGCCGTGTAGCCGGTTAGGTCTCTGTCCGAAGGTCCGTTAGTCGCCGCCGGGAGCCGTCAGCTGACCACCAATCGCCGGCTCGAAGGCCGTGCTACTGATGGTATAATATTTTTTTTTATAAATCAGTGTTATTTTTTATATTGAAATTTATATTATTATTAATTTTCTGTGTTGATCTAGAGTGGTATGGTATAGGTTGCGCCCGATGCATTCTATTCAAAATCATACTGGGACTCCATGATATTACCATAATCTTGCAGATTTTTATGCCTGGGCCCAATTCATTGACACCTTAATGCCATGGTGGTTAGCATAAGATTGTGAGATGCCTTTTTATAACAAAGGATAATGTATACTAAATGCAGTAATACATGGAAACATATTATATGTTTTTTGAAACATTTTGCAAACTTGCAACTCATGTAACATATATAATATAAGTTTTCAAGAATGATAAAATTCAAGGATATGACACATAACCATTTCATAAACATTCACATACACCATCAGAATCTGTAACCCATTACAACTATTTTATATTTTTACCAAACGTTATGCATTCTCGAAATGCAAAATACCTTAATTACATTCAAACTGTGCTATTGATTTGTTGACGTCTATGGTCCTATGCATCTGCAAAATCTGTTGACAATAACATTCAACAACATGGTTTTGTGTGTGTCCTCTCATCCCCATGAACAAAAAATTCTCTTTCCATATCAATTACATGTTAATTCTCCTCAATGTTGTTAGTTTGCCAAGGAGGCCACACTATGTTCTGAACTGTTGTCTTTCTTTGTTTCTGTTTAAAGATAGTTAAACATAGTGAATTCATATGTTAACTAACTGTATATTCGTATTATTGTATTTTCTAGGAGTTTATATTAATATAATTGATTGATATAATGCAGCGTGAAAGAAGTTGGATGTATAATAGGAATTTACCTGAACGTCGGGGTTTAACTGATGAATTTATGAGTGGGTTGAAAGAGTTTTTAAATTTCGCAGCTAGTAATGTTGAGTTTATGGATGGTAATCAGATAAGGTGTCCGTGCAGAAAGTGTCACAATGGTAGATTTTTACCGTCTAGCAAAGTTTCAGAGCATCTTTGTAGATTTGGATTCGTTGCAAATTACTATAACTGGACATGTCATGGTGAACCATTTATATCTGATGAAGATTATCATAGACACAACACACAAGTCTCTAGGGATCAAAGTGACTATAATCAATTAAATCCATATCAGAGGATGATATATGATGTAGCGGGCGAATTTGATTCCCAATCACAAGGTGCAACTTCAAGTTGTCCTCCAACAATTGAGCAAAAATGTTTACTAATGCATCACCCTTGGAAGAGGTACAAGTAACAGAATCGTCGAATATGAATAATGAAGTATATCTCAAATTTCAGGAGGTGTTGAGTGCTGCAGATGAACCTTTATGGGCTGGTTGTGAGACTCACACTAAACTATCGTTCACCGCAAGACTGTTGAATGTCAAGGCAGAGCATAATGTGTCTGAAGATTGTTTTAATAATTTTGTTCAAGCTTTTGAAGAGGCATTGCCAGGATCATATCGCCAATGATTTTATGCAGATGAAAAACTGATGAAAGAATTAGGTCTCCCAGTGGAAAGAATTGATGTGTGCAGAGATGGTTGTATGTTATATTGGGGAGATGATGCAGATGTAGATGTTTGTAAATTTTGTAATCAAGATAGGTACAAGAGCACTAGTAGGAGGCAGCAACGACGTAAATCATATAGTCAGTTGTTTTATTTGCCTTTAACTCCTAGGTTACAAAGGCTTTATGCATCAAAGTCAACTGCTGAACACATGACTTGGCATGCAAATCATCGAACAGAAGAGGGACTAATGTGTCATCCATCAGATGCAGAGGTGTGGAAAAATTTTGATAGAACATATCCTGATTTTGCGAAGGAGACTCGAAATATTAGGTTAGGTCTCTGTGCTGACGGATTTGCTCCATTTGGTAAATCAGGAAGACACTATCCATCAATAAAATTGTGAATAACTATTGGAGAGGAGACTCTTTGTCATACTCAAGTACGCCAGGACCTACAAAAGAACTATGATGGTGTGAGTTTAAGGTATAATTGATTCATTTTATATATTAAATAAGTGATTATATAATCAATTTTTTTTTCCATCTCAGCGGACATTTATTTGGGACCCTACTCAAGACTTGGAAGTTAAACGAATTTTAAAAAAAAATGTGGCGATCATATCCGGCATGTATTGAGTCATGCCAAAAGTACTGGAAAAAAACCAGCCTGTGTCACGTCGGAAAATTGGAGTAAAATCTCCAATTATTGGCAATCTGATGAGAGCAAAAAAAGGAGTCAACAGAATAAATTAAATCAAGCATGTAATTCTGGAGACTTATCTGCAACATATGCGGGAGGATCTATAAATATCGAGGAGCATTCACGTAGATTGGTAATTTTTTAATTCTACAATTAGTTTTTAAATTTATTTCAGATTATTATTTTATTTCTAACATTCTTATATTTAGTCTAAGGAATTGGGAAAGGAGCCGGAATTTATAGATACTTTCGTTCGCACTTTCCAAAAAAAAGATAAGACTTGGAGTGGAGATAGAGCTAGAGCAATTAAGGTTTGAATTAATCTTTAAACTTACTTTATAACTTTAATTCTGTTAGTTATGTAAATGCTCTGATTAAAATTTTAATTTTGTGTAGGAGACATATGATCAGTTATCCTCATCTCAGAGAATTTCAGAAGATGACGGTGATACTGAGGGATCTGAGCCATCTGTTAGTAATAATTTGGATTTATGGCTTGAGGCGAGTGGAGGATCAAAAGGGGGAAGGATATTAGGTATGGGTTCTCTGAGCAGAATGCATAATGCTCCTCGTAGATCTATTTCTTCTACTCCACCAGCAGTAGCGGTACAGATACATAACTTAACTGAGAAGGTTAGCAATTTGAAGGGCATAATACTTGAAAGAGATCAGCAAATTCTAGAAATACAACAACAAAACTCACAAAGGGATCAAGAAATGATAGAAATGCGACGACAACAAGCCTTTCTTATGACGGCCAAAGAATTTAGTTACGTCCAAGTCATATTCCTCCGAGTAATGACGATGATGGTGGCGACGATGATGATATTGTATGCATGTTTGTAATTAGTACTTTTAAAATTTTTTAGTTTATTGAGTTTGTTAATCCTTCATTTTTTAATTTTTGATTAGTACTTTTTATTTTGCTTTAAACAGGAATGATCGATGAAGTCAATCCTTATGGCGGTTGAAAATGCACATCATTTTAAGTCTTTGCATATTTATTTTCGTGTTAGTATATAGTTTTTTTTTAATGTATGATACCTTTTGTTTGTTTCTTTTCTAATGCAGGTAGAAGAATATCGGCGATTGCTTACCGGATTCTCTTTTCTTTTTTCTTTCGCATGTGTTGAGATCTTTTGTGTGGACATTGTTATTTGGATATTAGAACTATGTTGATGTTTGAAATGTTGTGGGATATAATTTTTTATTTGGAATGTTGTATTATTCTTAACTTATTGTGTTACTTTGTATTTATTTGGATATGAAATATTTTTGGATATTATTGAATATTATTTTATTGTATTGAATGTGTGTGTGTTTTGTTTGTATTGAATGTATTTATTTGGATATTAGAACTTATTGTGTTTTGTTTTGTGTGTGTGAAAATTTGTATATACGATAGAATAACAAAATGGATGAAATCTGCTAAAAAAATTTTTATTTAGCGACAAATTTAGAGACAAAAATACAAATTCGTTGCTAAATTCTGAGAATTCTGCGACGACTTCTGCGACGAATTTAGCAACGAAACCAACTTGCGACAAATTCTGCAACGAATTTTACGACGAAATTTGCGACAAAAATTTAATTCGTCGCAAATTTTTGCAACAAAAAAATAATTCATCGCAAAATATGGTTTTTTGCGACGAATTTAGCGACAAAATTTGCGACGAATTTGTATCAGTCGCAAATTTACCAACGAAATCATTATTTCGTTGTGAATTTTCTGCGATGAATTTATTTTTTGTCGTAAAGTTTTGCGACGAATTTTTTATTTCGTCGCGAAAATTAGCAACGAAAAAATTTATTCGTCGCAAATTTTTGCGACGAATTAAAAATTCGTCGCAAATTTTTGCGACGAAAATTGCGACGAATTTTTGAATTCTTCGTAACTTTTGCAACAAAATTAGCGACGAAAATTTAAATTCGTCCCTAATTTTCGTCCCTAATTTTCGTCGCAAAAATTCGTCGCTATTTTTGTCGCTAATATTTGCGACGCTTTATCCGCAACGAAAATATTCTTGTCGCTAAATTCGTCGCTAATTTATTTTGCAACGATTTTTTTTTAAAATTCGTCGCTAATGACTATTTTTTTGTAGTGACATCTTGTTTCCTTTCGTGTCGAAGCATCATTTGGACGACGTTTGGAGCTCCGACAGTGGCTACCTTATCGGGGATTCGATCTCCGATAATCCTCATAGGTGGAGGACCAAGGATTCGTCAATCGGTTGATGAATACCTCTCCGGAGAAGCGAGTTTTGGGGACTCATTTCGAATCCGAATTTTTTATTCGGATAGTGATCCTCTCTCGATCACATCGTCTTCGACACGAGGCTAGTGACTCCTACGAAGATGAGGCTTGTAGCTTGGCGAAGCTATCCGGACGGTACTCGGCGTGGATACGGATAGAGGCAATTCTAGCAAGAGTTGCTCTGGTTGATGTCATTCCTGCTGCACGTGGTATGTCAGGTATAACTAGAGTAATTTCCTTTTATTGTAAAATTTGAAACTACGATTATGTCTACACATGTTGTACTTAGCATGCGTGTGATGTGTGTGTTGTAATAAATTAGATTTATTACTTTTTAATTCTGTTGTATCGAAGCGGATCGCTAGAGGGGGAGGGGTGAATAGCGATAAAACTTTTTCGTACGAATTCGTTTCAAAATACTTATACACAGCGGAAAGATAAATAAAAAATAAAAGAGACAAGTAGATTTTTTACTTGGTTCGTAGCCTTCGGCTACTACTCCAAGGCCCTAGTGATCCTTGATCACGCACGGACTCCTCCTTGTTGGAGGTAGGAGTTAATCGGATACAAAAACTATGAAAGAGACTCGAGATAGAGGGACACTCCCCCTATTCTCGTTACGATAAAACCAAAATAAAAAGAAGTACAGAATGGAATTAAACTAAGATTATACTGACGACTCGTAGATGAAAAGATGAAACCCTAGTCGTCGTGTCTGCAGAGCTTCGTCGTAGGAATGTCGGAGACTCGTAGCATACCGGAAGCACTTGGAAGCTTTTTAATTGATGAAAAACCCTAGGACAAGCCCTCCTTTTATAGCCTTTAAGCCCCTCATCGAATGGGTCTTCAACCAATAGGAATTGGGCACAAAACCTCCTTGAAATGTGGTGATAGAGCTTGACTTCTCGAGGCTGATCCTTGACCATCAGTCGACTGATGGTCATCATCGATCGGCCCGAAGCGACATCGATCAGTCTTGTATAGCGGTCGGATGATTGACGATCGAGTCCTCTAGTGGCGGTCGACCGATGCTAGTGAGGCAAAGTTAGCTTAACAAAAACATTATTTCGACGGTCGCCGACCGTCTGATCTCGACCTAGACTATCTATAGGATGTCTTTGGTCAGATCTACGCTTAAGATCATCCCCGTAAGGAGAATGCGACCTCTCTTACTCTCACACACACGAGCTTTACCTCGATACTTACTGTGTCGCTTTCGCTTCCGGCCTTCCACTCGATTCCTTCGGCTTCCTCCGAAATCACTCGAGTGTCGCCCGACCATCGCGGCTCCCTCTAGGTGTCGCTAGCCTTCAGCTCTAGCTTTTCTGCACACTCAATTAAGCTCGTGAGATAATGATATATCCTTGACTTTGCGTCTTTTGCCATAATCAAAATACATGTTCGACTTAGGTGCCCCTGCACCAACAAATTCTTCCATTGTGCACATGTTTACGAAACATGTTCGAACACACACTCGCCGCGGTGCCGGAAACCCAACAAAAATGAAATGGGGTTAGGAGAGTTTAAGGACGCTAAGGAGTTATAGAGCAATTTGGTCAAACTCCATGAAGAATCGTCATTAATACAAGATAAGGAGGAATCTAAGGAAAAAAGTTCATCATCTCAAGAGTTTAAAGATTCGAAAGTTGAGTGGTGTTCAACATCCGAAGTCGAGAAGGTTGTAGAAGTCTTCACCTCTAGGATTGAGAGTGAGAGTAGACAATCGACACCGGAGTAAGAGGAGACCTCTACATCCGGAGCTGATGAAGAACAAGTCCATGAGTCCCCTAATACCAAGGAAGGTAACTCAAGCATGAATATTAAAAATAAAGATCATATAATATGTTTTGAGTGTAGGGAAAGAGAGCATTACAAGAGTAAGTGCCCAAAACAAATCAAGAAAAAGGCTCAAGTGGTGCCAAAGGCCAAGGAGAAGCCGAAGGAGGTCATAACCCTAATGCGAAAAGAAAAGAAGAATATAGTGTGCTTCTCATGCAATCAGAAAGGACACTATCGGAGTCAATGTCCAAGGGGGAGTGCCTAAATAAGAACAAAATAGGAGGCGCAAGTGTAGGGGGAACTTCTAAGGCAAACCCTAAGATATTTTATCTTAATGCAAATTCAGTGTTTAATGATAAGAAGCATGCAAATAGTAATAAGTTTTATTGTTTAAATGCTCAACATCATTTTAATAGGCCTAAGGACAATTCTAGATAAATTAGCTCAAAAAATACACTACCTAAGGAAAATATTAGAACCTTTAGAAGTAGACCTAGTATACTTAAGGATAAAAAGGTAGAAAAGAACCTAGGCATTAACCCTAAGAAGAGTAGACATGTGCCTAGAAGAGGAATGCCCAAAGGAAGAACGAAAAATAAAAAATTGAGAAATTGGAAGAAGAAAATCAAATTTTGAGGTCAAAGCTTGACAAATTAGAAAAGACCATAAAAAAGATGGAAAATATGTTTAAAGAGTCTAGTGAACAAAAACTAAGACTTGGTAGGCGAGAATCATCTAAGGACAAAAAAAATTTGGGATACAAACCTAAGTCCAAGGAAATCATGTCATCCTATCATAATGTTCCATTTAACTATGGAACTAATCTTAGGTCTAGGAAAGTCAAGGTTACAAGGGAAGTCATTCCTAGAATAAGAGTCAAGTGACTAAGGCTTCTAAAAAGCCTAGAAAAGTCACTAAGAAGGCTACAAGAGAAGGTATCCCTAAAATTAACCTTGAAAATACCTCAATGACTAAGGCTTCCAAGAAGCCTAGAAGAGTCATTAGGAAGGTAGCAAGAGAAGTTATCCTTAGTGACTACCTAGAAAACCTAAGGACCTCTAATAGGTATTGGGTTCCTAGGAGTGTGATCCCTTCACACTAGATGAGAATAGGGTGTGTCAACTTAAAATGGAAAGTTAGTTAACCTAATCATAGTGGAGTTTGCACTTTAGAGCATTTTCAAGGTATAGATACTTTGAAAATGAAAGTGAAATTAGATCCTAAAAGTGTTTAGGATGTGTCAATGGAAATGAATGGTTGAAAGTTGATTATAATTGGCACAATTAGGTTAGAATCAATTGTAAAATACCGTAAATAGATGGATAGAGGGGTAAGATTATTAGTGGGTTAATTAAAAATTTGTGAGGGATAGTTAGGGATTTAATTAAATCTAACTTAGGGTTTAATGTTTATGGAATTAACTAAACATGGATTTGATTTTATCCATGTGGATCTGACCCACTTTCTCCAACCCGATCCGATTTCTTTTCTTAACGGCAGCCTTTTTAATTTTCTTCCGTTCATCCGTTTCTTCACCGCAATCTCTCCGCGACTTCATCGTTCCCTCGCCGCACGCACGCTAGTGATTCCACCGATCTCTCCCATCCCAACCCGTCGGCCTCCCCGCGCAAGCAGCTCGATGACTCTGTCGCCACGGTTAGTCACTCTGGTCGGAGTATCGCTTGACTCCCTTATCCTGGGATCTCAACGTGCGATCGGGTCAGTGGCGTCGCCGTCGCGGACGGAAGCTTCGGCCACAACTGGGGGTTTTGTGGTGAAGGGCAGCAGCAGTGACCGGCGAACGAACCCCTCGACGATCTCCGCGGACGAGCGAGTGTGGTGAGTGAGCAAGGGTCAGGCAGTTCATGTCGGTGACGTTTCGATCGGGAGCTGTTTTTCCCGATCATCGTTAGAATTAGGTAAAAGCCAATTCCTTCTTACCTTGGACGGAATCTAAGTTTAAGCTGTGAGTTTTCTTTCGTTAATCTTGATCTGTTGATTTAGGGCAGCGGTGGTTGAGTGTCGATTTTCACCGGTGAATTGGAGATTTGGAAGCCTTCGCGATTTCTGCCGGAGCAGGCGATCTCTCTTGTCAGATCAGTCGTAAACTGTTGGTGCTAGGGCAGGGATCGTGAGACCCATTTGCAGTCGGTCAACACAACTGCCGGTAATAGGGAGTGCTGCCAGTGGAGGTTCCAACCACTGGTAAGTCGATCTGTGTTGATTTTTCGTTCATTGCAGTTGTAAATTCTTGTGGTATGTGGTTGGGATTTGACCTGAGATGTGTATGTCCTGTGCGTGTTCTGTGAAGATGGGGAGGGATGTGATGCAGTGTCGACGGTGTTGGAGCGGCTGTGAATCACTGTAATAAGGGGTTGTGAGTCGAAATTCTGGTCTTGGCTGTGAAATTGGAAGGGATGGATGCACTGATTCGAATCGTTCTTGCTGTGGGTATCTTTTGCCGATTGATGCAAGTGTAGCTCGGATCGTTGTAGGAAGAAGGGGAGCTGTGATTGGAGTGGTATTGGTTGTTTCGGGTGTTGATTATGTTCGGTTATTACTAGTTTGATGTCTGATATATTTTGATTTGGAGATCTTAGTGTATTGGATTATGTTGGTTATGCTCTGTTAGGGAGTTGTGATGGGTGAAGTAAGTGTGGTTAGATCTATTCATCGTAATTGATCTTGAGGATGTCGGTGATTCATTATGAGTTGGTTATGGTGAATCGGTTGGATATGATCGGTGTGGTTAAAATGTATTCGGGAAAAGAATGAGAATATAGAACGATTTAGTATTTTGTACGTACAATTGTCGGAGACTTGTACTTAACCATAATTTGTTATTATTATGCAGGTTTGGGATACGAAGCAGGTCCACGGTCGTGAGGATTATTCGAGCTTCGTATCAGGTAGGTAATTTTCTACTGGTCGGGTAGATGTAATGATTTCCAGATTTAGACATAGATATGAACATGTTAGGTGTTCATATTACCTTGACCATGCTCTGTTTATCGTATGCTTGAACTTACTGTTGATACATATGTGTGCTCGATTATTGATAACACATATTCCCTAGCATGATCTAGAACTTACAGATGTGATGTAAGTAGGTCTAACGGTTTAGTAGGGTGTAGATGTTAGAGTATAGAGGATGATCTAAATTGTAAATTTGACAAAAGGATCCTCTGTGGATAAGTATGACCCTAGATGTAGGACTTATTCCATACTTGTATGTGACACATTTATTCACCAACCACGAGTTGTGTGAATGGTCATGTGAGTCGTGGACAGTGTGTCGCTACGGACCGATGGTCCTAGCTTGTCATGATTAGATGAGTGACTCTCTACAGGATAGAGAGTGTACTGATCAATTGGGTGTGACTCTTTGTTGAACAGAGAGTCTAGGGTAGATGTTCTGCATGTGAGACAGTACCCTCATGTCATTGCATGTATACTGACGACATCGTCTCCCCTTGGGGTTGAGAGAGAGTCGTCACATCTCGCCTCCCGGTTACTTCCGGGAGGAGTAAGCGTGTGATAGCATTTGTTGTGCCGCACTCTACCATTATTGATGATGGTTGTTGGAGTTGCGTGCAGTTGTCCTGGGTGCGTGGCACTCGACCGCTCATTGGCAGTGTCAGTCGGAGTGGCCAACAGCAGGGACCCCCGTTGCGTAGCGAGCTACTTACGCTCATATGCTACTTGATCATACTACCCAACTCGGTCACTCGAGAGTGGTGGCGGCTGGAGTCGGGATAGTTGTCATGTCGTGCCACCTAGGCCACACTGGGGTCGTGGTAGCGAGTAGGGGGTGAGCAGCATGACCATGCATCTTTGCATTAGTATCACGGTGTTTTGCATATGGTTATATATATATACATAACTGCTTGTATATATATATATATGGATGATGGTGATTGGTATACATACAGATACAGTCTATATGTATACTCACTTTGATGATGCATTTGTATGTACTATGTCTGTTGCATTTGTTTGTACATATTCATACATGCTATTGCATATTCCTGTATGGTAGGTAGGTTGATATTTGTATACCTATCGGATATTCACAGTGATACCCTTGACTCAGGTTAGGATATTGTGTTAGTACTATACTGTTATACCCTATGATGTGATTATATGTCCAGGTTGGATCAGGATAGAGTAGCTGACTGCCAGGTATGTTAGCATCGTTGATGTTCAATTTATTTAGTATATGCATGCATATCTATAGTTATGCTGATGTATACTTGTTGTACGAGTAGATTAAACTGTTGAATGACATGTAATATTGATACATATATTTACATGTTTTCTCTGATTACCTGCTGAGTTTTACTCACCACCTCCGACCCTGGGTTTTTCTGTCGCCCAGGTAACAGGTAGACGACTTCGTGACGACTTGGAGCTGCGCCGACCGATCCATCCCATCTCCGTTTTCCGAGTCTCCCGAGGAGTTCGTTTTCTTATGGCTTGGACTTGTTTATTGTGTTTTGGATTTTGGTCCTATGTCATGGACCTTAGTTATATTTGGACTTCGTCTTTATGTTGTGGACGTTATTTTGGTGTTGATGTTTTTGTACGGTTTTAGTGCTGTGGTCTTGTCAGGTGGAGTACACCTGTATATTATATTTTTGTTATGTATGTTGTGCGTATGTGCTCTTTATTTCCGCTGCTATTATTTGTTATATATATATTGTTGTTGTTGTGGGCCTACGGGCCTTGTATTAACCCGAAATATTGCCACGTACAGGGGAGATGCCGTCCGTTTGATTTTCGGCTCGGCATGCTCTCGGGGCGTGACAACTTTAGTGGTATCAGAGCCCAAGGTTCTGCGATGCCATACAATGTTGTTTTTGTGTCGAGTCTTGGATTCTCGGGAGTCGATTTATTCGGTTTTGGTTTTTGAGATGAGATGGACAGCGGCCTGAGCTCCAAGCAGCACGAGGTAAGAATTCTTGAAAACTTATGGTTTAGTAGATATTTATCTAAACTGGATCAGTAGGTGTATACAATAGAGTTATGACACCTGTGCAGCCTTGTAGTAGGGGTCGTCCACCGAGGCGACCAACCGGAGTGACCTTTAGGGTTTATACTCCTGGTTTTAGTTGATTATGCATTTAGATGCTTATACCAGGGAGTAACCTGTAGTGTGTTGGTTATTATTCGTAACCGTGGTATGAGTTGACCACGGGAACGACCTGTTAAGTCTGTGAGTTTTGAACCTGTGTCGAGGAGGTGATTTACCTCTGAGAGCCGACTGATACCGAGTTGGAAAACAGGGGTCAAGTCGTCACATTTATTATGGAAATCAGAGACTACAGTCTTAGAGATTTCCACTAACTGTGCTAGTCGGATCATTACCTGTGGGTAATGAACAGACTTGTAGACTATTGTTGATGCAGATAGCGGAAGGCTAGGTTATGGAGTTTTATAGAGTTCGAATCCTGGGTAAGGCAAAAACCCACTTCCAGGGGTGGGAAGTCCAGGTGTGTAACGACGGGCCAATAGGGGTGACGGTCGTCGACCAATAGGGGTCGCCGAATTCCGCCAATAGGGGTCAGGTCGTTACATCAATATTGTGTTAAGTTAAGACTTTGGCACACTCGAGGGAGTTGGTACGTTATTATGTCAAATTTAGAATTTGATATAATTCTAGCAAATAATGGCAAATAGATTCGAGCCTTAAGTATCTCTATACCTTTATATTATAAAATTTGTCATGCTTTATTTGTCATACTCCATGTCATGACATCATGTATCACATGAGTATTTAAAATGTCATGCTAATACTTAGGTTATTTTTATTATGTCATGATATCATATATCATTAGCAATATTTTTAACTTATGCAAATCATTTTTGTCATGATCATAATTCATGCATTTGAAATCAAGGACAAATGATATTAATTGACATCCTTGGTAAAACGGTCAAATTGGATATGCCTAGATAGCAATGCATGATCCTTAGCTTAAGGACGAATCAACTTACATCTCACACAAAATTATAGGATAACATGTGCGTGTATTGAAATACTCTAGACATAAGTGAGATGCTAGAAAAATGACTTAAGTTTAAGGTGCTTATATGATGCATCAAAATGAACTCAAACTCATAATATGATATGAATGAATCATGAGGAAAGCTAATGTACAAGATGATTGAAAATAAGGTTTGAAAATATTTTTAAAATCATTTTGGAAAATCATGGTGAAGTTTATCTTTTGATAGCAATCACCATTGAGAATCAATGACA
This sequence comes from Wurfbainia villosa, assembly GCA_025175895.1. Taxonomy (NCBI): domain Eukaryota; kingdom Viridiplantae; phylum Streptophyta; class Magnoliopsida; order Zingiberales; family Zingiberaceae; genus Wurfbainia; species Wurfbainia villosa. The sequence goes on from CM045992.1 coordinate 7,137,465, forward strand.
AAGATATGCTTTCAACCTGACTCTGATACCAATGTAGAAAGATAAAAAAACTTGCAAAACAATACCTCAATCGTTGATTTCAAAAACTCTGAAAACTGCGAACTCAGATCCGAACAACTCATAGTCAGATGATAGTCATGAATAATAAACTATCACCATAATGTTACAACGTCTCAACCATTAATCCGGTGATGTGTGACGATTATATCTTGTTCTCCTCAACCAGAGATGAGAGTTTTTTCTATACTCTCTTAAAAGTAAATCTCTCTTCTCACATGCATAGTTTCTTGCACACCTTGCACCTCTTGCATGCACGCACAGCATACTCTACTCCTCACAAGTAGTATCTATTTTATATGGGAGGTTATCATGACTTGAGATAATGGGGTGCATCAAATGTGGGTATAATCAATATCTCTCACTTGCTCGAGAGGCCATATATTAGATCACAACTCATGTGACTCATCACATTCTATTCAACAAGAGTGACCAAGATCTGACTCTTGGTTGACTCCTGGTTGGGTCAGTTAATGATATGTCCATTTGCAAAGTTGACTTGAAGAAGTGCATTATCTTTATCTGGTTTCATTTTTGTGAATTACCACTAAGTTATGTTATGCGCTCGTGACTTTAGGAAGATTCCATCTCTGTTACAAACTGTGGTCTGTGTATGATTTATTTAGTGGGTTTTCTTTTGAGACATTTTCCAAGACTATTTGAATTACATCATCACAGTGAAGAAGAGAAGTCGAGGATATAATTCATTTACTTAATCTTGTTGCACATTAAGATTGGACTGACATTTGAGGATCGTGTTCGACCTTGGTGACTTGATGCATTTCTTTTCACTTCTTATACTATACACTATTAGGAATTTTATGTGCAATGATCCTATGTAGTTCAAGTATTTGATCAGGACTTAGATGCTACCGCTGCCTTTTGTCCTAGTGGTGCATTGTCATTATGTTTTTTGTGTGATTCACACTGTACTACATGTAGGACGAGTGAAACTCCTTGCTTTTGGCTTAGTGAAAGAATAGGATTCAATTAATGCTTAGATGTAAACTAGAGAACTAGACATTGTGAATAGTATGCAAATGGTTGTAACACTTTCCATATTGTAAAATGAATGAGTTTCGGGGATCATATTATTGTTGACAAGTGAACTTAAAGTATATTATAATTTGTGCTCTGCAGCTTGTGCATGAGTACTCATATCCTTATCAGTGTGTTTTGGTGTTCAAATTATTGTTTGTGCAAATTGTGCAGATATATCACCGTAATGGGAATATCTGTAATGACACTAATTGGTTAAGTTGTTAACATTTATGGATAGGGTTTTTCCTTCCATTTAATAAAACTTGTACGGTCGCTTTTTAGTCTCTTCCACGTAAGCATCAGAGAAAGGTAAATTCTTCATGGTCACAGCAATAAATTCGGTCAAGGTTAACACATATCATATTAGCGTTGTCAATACCCTAGCGATAACCCTCCGATACTTAAGTCAAACAAGATATAGAAGAAAGAAGATATACACTACAAAAAAACTGTTTTTTGGCGATGAAATTTAGCAACGAATTATTTTCGTTGCAAATCTGCAACAAATATAGCGACGAATTTTAGGTTTCGTCGCAAATTTGTAACGAAATAAATTTTCGTCGGCAATTTGCGACGAAAAATAAATTCGTTGTAAATTTCTGCAACGAATTATGAATTCGTTGCACATATTTGCAATGAATTTATTTTTTCGTCGCCAATTTGCGACGGAAATAATTTTCGTCGCATAATTTAAGGACGAATTCAGAATTCGTCGCAGATATTTAATTTATTTTAAAAAAAATAGAAAACAAGTTCTGCCGAACGAGTTAATTTTTAAATATTTTGCAACGAATTCGTGGATTCGTTGCAAAATAGCAACGAATCAAGGATTCGTTGCAAAATTAATATTAAAAAAATAAATTAACGTTTTAAAAAGTTTAAAATATTTTTTTTAAAAAAATTGCAACGAATCCTGGATTCGTTGCAAAGTTAATATTAATATTAAAAAATAAATTAACATTTTAAAAAGTTTAATTTTTTTTTTAAAATTTCCAACGAATCCAGGATTCGTTGCGATTTTGCAATGAATCCGTGGATTCGTTGCAAAATTTTGCAACGAAAAAAAAATTAAAGTTTTTAAAACGTTAAATTTATTTTTTAATTTTAATTTAGCAACGAATCCTGGATTCGTTGCAAAATTTAATTAACTTACCCCGCTACCCTAATTTTTTCCCTTCTCCTCGCATCGCGCCCGAGCCCTAACCTTTCCCCTCTGCGCCGCCGGTCTTCCCTTCCGCCGCTTTTCCTTCCTCGCCTCGCATGCGCGATCCGACCACGACCGCCCTCCCGTCCCGGCCCGCCCCGCCGCCGCACGCCGACCGCCGCCCCGCCCGGCCCGTGGCCCTTCGTCGGCCGGCCGCCGCCGCCGCCCGCGCGCCCGCCGCTGGCCCGGCGCCAGCCAGGCGCCGGCGCCTCGTCCGTGTCGGCCCATGCCCGAGTGACCGGCGCGCCCCCGCGCCCGCCCAGGCCAGAGCCGCCGCGCCGACCCAGCGGCGCCGCTAACTTGCCGCCGTCCCTTGTCCGTCGGTCGCGTGCCCCGGCCGGCGACGGCCGCCTTCGGTAGTCTCACTGCTGCCGGCCGCCTCCACGCGGTGGCGGCGCCGCCTCCTGCCGGTAGTCGGCGCTCGCCTTCTGCCCGACATCCGCGAGTCTCGTTGCCGCTGTCCGACACTTTCGGCAGCTGGCCGCCTCCCTGCTAGCGGCCGCGAGCGAGCCGGTGTCAAACGATTCGGCGATCGCCGCGTGACCTTTTCTTCCTATATTTAACTCCATAACTACAAGCTTTATCTTGCTATCCTACTTATTCTAGACTATATATAGTTAACTGTAAAATACAGAAGCTTTAAGCTGCTAATTTGCCATAGAGATACACATACCAAATAATGCTAAGTACTAAGTTGGAAGAAATATTTTATGATTTTGTTTAGTCACATATAGGAAGTTATGGGATAAAATAAGCAGTTTATAAGGCTTAGATGAGCAAATCATGCACATCTACCTGAGTAATTATAAGCATCTTAAAGTCAGTGGTGGTGGGGGAGCTAGTGTTTAAGGCTTAGATTAGTATTAACTTGTGGTGATACATTTTGAGCCACGCTTGGACCTCGTGTGTCAATGAGCTGTCTCATTTGCGACGATTGTTATACATCTACAATAATAATTTGACCTAAATGGCATAATTGCAATGAGTATCTTTCATGTTCAATAAATTTGATTAGTTTGTTGTCACTGCTTGCTTAGATGAGAGAATTGACCGATTAACAAAACTCCTAGACCTATGTTAATAATAACTCTCTCATCTAAGCTTATAAAGCTTCTCTATATTATTAGCCCACAATTCACAATTTGGCACTAAATTTAGGGTGTCACAATCACCCCCATTTTAAGTCTTAATGTCCTCGTTAAGACCGAAACCCCAACACATAATTTGAACCATTCCTAATCAGTAGAATGTGAGACCCAATGGTAGCCACACTATCCCACATGCAGCCATCTCTAACACCACACAATGCCTTGGATTGTGTTCATTTGTGATATTAATTGTCACAATCAACTTAAGTTGTTTAACATTTCAGGCTTAATCATCCCAAAATATTTAAACCTAAATTAACAGTAAGCTCTCTATACAACTGTTGTCTTTTTTGGGTTATGTTTAAAGATTGTTAAACATAGTGAATTCATATGTGAACTAACTGTATATTTGTATTATTGTAATTTCTAGGAGTTTATATTAATATAATTGATTGAAAACAGACATAATGCAGCGTGAAAGGAGTTGGATGTATAATAGGAATTTACCTGAACGTCGGGGTTTAACTGATGAATTTATGAGTGGGTTGCAAGAGTTTTTAAATTTCACAGCTAGTAATGTTGAGTTTATGGATGGTAATCAGATAAGGTGTCCGTGCAGAAAGTGTCACAATGGTAGATTTTTACCGTCTAGCAAAGTTTCAGAGCATCTTTGTAGATTTGGATTCGTTGCAAATTACTATAACTGGACATGTCATGGTGAACCATTTATATCTGATGAAGTTTATGATAGACACAACACACAAGTCTCTAGGGATCAAAGTGATTATAATCAATTAAATCCATATCAGAGGATGATATATGATGTAGCGGGCCCGAATTTGATTCCCCAATCACAAGGTGCAACTTCAAGTTGTCCTCCAACAGTTGAGCAAATGTTTACTAATGCATCACCCTTGGAAGAGGTGCAAGTAATGTGAGATCGGTATATGAATAATGAAGCATATCTCAAATTTCGGGAGGTGTTGAGTCGCAGATGCACCTTTATGGGCTGGTTATGAGACTCACACTAAACTATCGTTCACCGCAAGAATGTTGAATGTCAAGGTAGAGCACAATGTGTCTGAAGAGTGTTTTAATAATTTTGTTCAAGCTTTTGAAGAGGCATTGCCGCGTGATCATATACTGCCCAATGATTTGTACAGTATGAAAAAACTGATGAAAGAATTAGGTCTCCCGAAGGAAAGAATTGATGTGTGCGAGATGGTTGTATGTTATATTGGGGAGATGATGCAGATGTGGATGTTTGTAAATTCTGTAATCAAGATAGGTACAAGAGCACTAGTAGGAGGCAGCAACGACGTAAATCATATAGTCAGTTGTTTTATTTGCCTTTAACTCCTAGGTTACAAAGGCTTTATGCATCAAAGAAAACTGCTGAACACATGACTTGGCATACAAATCATCGAACAGAAGAGGGACTAATGTGTCATCCATCGGATCACGAGAGGCACGGAAAAATTTTGATAGAACATATCCTGATTTTGCGAAGGAGACTCGAAATATTAGGTTAGGTCTCTGTGCTGATGGATTTGCTCCATTTGGTAAATCAGGAAGACACTATTCTTGTTGGCCAGTTATATTAACTCCGTATAATCTTCCGCCTGGGATGTGCATGAAAACACCGTATATGTTTTTAACATTGGTTGTGCCTGACCCAAAAAATCCGAAGAAGTTAATAGATGTTTATATGCAACCATTGATTGTAGAACTAAAACAACTATGGGATGAAGGTTTTCCTACATACGACGTTCATACTAATCAGATGTTTGTATTGAAGGCTGCTCTTCTTTGGACCATAAATGACTTTCCCATGGTATGCTATCGAGTTGGATCTTTGCGAGGATCTTAGGATGCCCAATATGTATGGAGAGATCAAAGTCGATTAGATTGAAGCATGGTAAGAAGCCAAGTTATTTTGATTGTCACAGACAATTTTTACCACTAAATCATAATTTCAGAAGGAATAAAGATGAATTCACTAGGAATCGAATTGAAAGAACACCTCCGCCATTGAGATTGACTGGTCAAGATATTTGGTACAGAGTTCTTCACTTTCCATCTGTTATTGAAGAGCCACATGGTACAACTTATGAATATGGAACCAACCATAAATGGACCAAACGAAGTATATTTTGGGAGTTACCGTATTGGTTTAGTAATTTGATTCATCATAATCTCGATGTTATGCATATTGAGAAGAATATTTTTGATAATCTGATAAATACAGTGATGGATATCACCGAAAAAATAAAAGATAATCTGAATGCAAGAAAAGATATGCGACTCATTTGTAAACGACCCACCCTTGATGTTGATGAAAATAGTAGAGGACCAAAACCAAAGGCAGTTTATACATTGAATAAGGAACAGAGACGTGTTGTTTGTGAATGGTTGAAGTCATTGAGATTTCCTGATGGGTATGTTTCTAATCTTGGGAGATGTGTCGATATGAAGGAATGCAAATTGATGGATTTGAAAAGCCATGATTGTCATATATTCATGGAAAGACTAATTCCTATTGCCTTTAAAGAACTCTTACCGAATTTTGTCTGGGGTGCCATTACAGAGTTAAGTATTTTTCTTCATGATATATGCTCAACAGTTTTGGGATATTCACACATGGAGAAGTTAGAGAGAGACATTCCAATCATTTTGTGTAATTTAGAAAGGATTTTTCCGCCTGCATTTTTTGATTCAATGGAACATCTTTTGGTTCACTTTCCATATGAGGCCAAAGTTGGAGGACTAGTTCATTATCGATGGATGTATCCTTTAGAAAGGTATAATTCGCATATTCTATACTTCGTTAATATTGCATAAAAATGTTTAATTTGTTTATATATTCATTTCTAATACAATTTGTTATATTACAATCAGATTCTTATATCATTTGAAGAAAAAAGTGAAAAATAAGGCACATGTTGAAGCCTCTATTGTGAATGCATATATTGTGGAGGAAGTAACAACTTTTGCATCATATTATTTTGAGCCTCACGTTCAGACCAAAAGACGGAAATCCAGAAGGAATGATGAAGGTCCTGTCGATCCCAATTTGAATTCATTCTCAATTTTTAATTATCTTGGTCGACCAAGTGGACCATGTAAGCAACGATACTTAACTGATCAAGAATGGCGGGCAGCCCAAACATATGTTTTACTTAATTGTCCAGAAGTATCGCCATATTTCGAGTTAGTATATATTTCCTATTTCTTCATCAAGTGTTAATTTGTTTATGTTATAATACAATTTTTTATTATAGGATTTTCCAAAACTTATATTCTGAAATCCCGACACGTGACTTTGATCACTTCTGCGATCAGGAATTTGCACCATGCTTCAAATCATATGTGTAGCTTTTAATTACCTCATTTTGTTTACACATATCTTAACTTTTAAATAAATATCATTTTCATTTGAGTATAGGTTTATGCTAATCAAACTCAAGTTCAGAAGAATTGCTAATCCATCTATCATGGGGTTCAAAACAATGAGTACGCACTTAGCGACATATTTCATAGCGGATATAATTTCCACACTCAAGAATATGGAAATGGAAGAGTACAATGAATAGTGGAGTATGTGTTGATCTTCAATGATGGAGGTGCAAGCAATGAATTTTATGGTTTCTTTGGATGAAATTATAGAGATTGATTATCTGGTCGAAATGCGAGTTATCTTATTTATGTGTCATTTGGTTTGACCCGTCGAGGAGGATGAAGGTGCATCCACAGTATAATTTGGTTGAAATAAATCATAAAAGATTTTATAAGAGATATGAACCATTTATTTTGGCACAACAAGCGATTCAAGTTTTCTATGCTCCATATCCTAGTTTGAGGCGTGACAAAAATGAATGGTGGGTTGTTTGTAAAACAAAAGCACGGAAAAAAATTGAAGAGCGCTGGCAAGACATTGCATATCAACAAGACAAAGTTACAAATATGTTTCATACCGAGGAATATATAATTCGAACGTTACGAGATCCCAGCGGAGTAGTGATAAACATGGATGCAACTGAAATTGATGATAATGATGAGGAGGAGGAGGGGGACGAGGAGGAAGAGGAGGAGGAGACCGAGGATGAGGATACTGATGAGGATGAGGAAGATGATAATGAGGACTTTGAAATTTGACGTCTAGGGTAAGTTTTTTTATATATAATTTTAGTTTTAAACTATAATTTTACAAATTTTCTTAGCTCAATTATTTATTTATATAATGTCTCATTGTTAAATTTATATCTTTTGTCTCTGTATATTGTGTATATTTTGTTCTTATAGGTTATCAGTGGTGAAATCATCGTAGCTTAACGCAGTCGCAGTCTCTCATATCTTCATTATGCATATTGTAAGTTTTTCATGTTCTTCATTAAGCATAAAAGTTTTATTTTCTTTATTCTAATTTTGTTTTTGGTTGATAGTTTCGACGTGGTGGGCCGACGGCAGTACTAGTAGTGGCGGATTGATCCACGCCTACCACTATACCTACTTGCCCTCGATCTGCTGGACCTTCACATGATCGATCGCGATACCATCTCATTCAGCCAAGCACGACCTTCCCATTCGATTCACTGTACACTTGGACACTCCTCTCGAGAACATCGAAAGTCGACCATATATATTTCCGATTGGAGATTCATAAGTAATATAAGTATTATAATTTTTAAACTATCTTAATTATTTATTCAATTTTTTTTCACTTTATCGTAGGTTTGAAAATTTTGTACCTGTTATTCGCGAGATCAATAAAATCGTGAATAACTATTGGAGAGGAGACTCTTTGTCATACTAGCACGCCAGGACCTACAAAAGAATTATGGTGGTGCGAGTTTCAGGTATAATTGATTCATTTTATATATTAAATAAGTGATTATATAAATAATTGTTTTTTTTCCATCTCAGCGGAGATTTATTTGGGACCCTACTCAAGACTTGGAAGTTAAAAGAATTTTTAAAAAAAAATGTGGCGATCATATCCGGCATGTATTGAGTCATGCCAAATCTACTGGAAAAAAACCCGCCTGTGTCACATCAGAAAATTGGAGTAAAATCTCCAATTATTGGCAATCTGATGAGAGCAAAAAAAGAAGTCAACAGAATAAATTAAATCAAGCATGTAATTCTGGAGACTTATCTGCAACATATGCGGGAGGATCTATAAATATCGAGGAGCATTCACGTAGATTGGTAATTTTTAAATTCTACAATTAGTTTTTAAATATATTTCAGATTATTATTTTATTTCTAACATTCTTATATTTAGTCTAAGGAATTGGGAAAGGAGCCGAAATTTATAGATACTTTCGTTCGCACTTTCCAAAAAAAAGATAAGACTTGGAGTGGAGATAGAGCTCGAGCAATTAAGGTTTGAATTAATCTTTAAACTTACTTTATAACTTTAATTATGTTAGTTATGTAAATGCTCTGATTAAAATTTTAATTTTGTGTAGGAGAGATATGATCAGTTATCCTCATCTCAGAGAATTTCAGGAGATGACGGTGATACTGAGGGATCTGAGCCATCTGTTAGTAATAATTTGGATTTATGGCTTGAGGCGAGTGGAGGATCAAAAGGGGGAAGGATATTAGGTATGGGTTCTCTGAGAAGAATGCATAATGCTCCTCGTAGATCTATTTCTTCTACTCCACCAGCAGTAGCGGCACAGATACATAACTTAACTGAGGAGGTTAGCAATTTGAAGGGCATAATACATGAAAGAGATCAGCAAATTCTAGAAATACAACAACAAAACTCACAAAGGGATCAAGAAATGATAGAAATGCGACGACAACAAGCCTTTCTTATGCGACAGATTTGCCAAAGAATTTAGTTCTGGTCCAAGTCATATTCCTCCGAGTCATGACGATGATGGTGGCGACGATGATGATATTGTATGCATGTTTTTAATTAGTACTTTTAAAATTTTTTAGTTTATTGACTTTGTTTATTTTTCTTTAAACAGGAATGATCGATGAAGTTAATCCTTATGGCGGTTGAATATGCACATCATTGTAAGTCTTTGCATATTTATTTTCGTGTTATTATATAGTTCTTTTTTAATGTATGATACTTTTTGTTTATTTCTTTTCTAATGCAGGTAGAAAAATGTCGGCGATTGCTTACCAGATTCTCTTTTCTTTTTTCTTTCCCATGTGTTTAGATCTTTTGTAGACATTGTTATTTGGATATCAGAACTATGTTGATGTTTGAAATGTTGTAGGATATAACTTTTTATTTGGAATGTTGTATTGTTCTTAACTGATTATGTTGCTTTGTATTTATTTGGATATGATTGAATATTATTTTGTTGTATTGAATGTGTGTGTGTTTTGTTTGTATTGAATGTATTTATTTGGATATTAGAACTTATTGTGTTTTGTTGTGTGTGTGTGAAAATTTGTATATACGATAGAATATCGAAACGGATGAAATCTGTTAAAAAATTTTTTATTTAGCGACAAATTTATCGACAAAAATACAAATTCGTTGCTAAATTCTGAGAAATCTACGATGAATTATGCGACGAATTAAATTTTTGTCGCAAATTAGCGACGAATTTAGCAACGAATCCAACCTGCGACAAATTTTGCGACGAAATTTGCGACGAAAATTAAATTCGTCGCAAATTTTTGCAATGAAAAAAGAACTCATCGCAAAATATTGAACTTTGCGACGAATTTTGCGACGAATTTCTATCAGTCGCAAATTTACCAACGAATTTCTTATTTCGTCGCAAAAATTACCAACGAAAAAATTAATTCGTCTCAAAATATGGTTTTTTGTGATGAATTTTGCGACGAATTCAGCGACGAAATTTGCGACGAATTTGTATCAGTCGGCAATTTACCAATGAAATTCTTATTTCGTCGCAAAAATTACCAATGAAAAAAATAATTCGTCGCAAATTTGCGACGAATTTTTAATTCGTCACAACCTTTTGCGACGAAAATTGCGATGAATTTTTGAAATCTTGGTAACTTCTGTAACAAAATTAGCGACAAAATTTTAAATTCGTCCCTAATTTTCGTCGCTAAAATTCGTCACTAATTTTGTCGCTATTATTTGCGACGCTTTATTCGCAACAAAAATATTTTTGTCGCAAAATTCGTCGCTAATTTATTTTCCAACGATTTTTTTTTAAAATTCGTCGCTAAATTTGTCGCTAATGACTGTTTTTTTTGTAGTGATACTAAGTACGGTAAAACTAATGGAGAAGAAGAAGAAGAGTTATCTCCTGTGTTAATGAAAACATGAGAGAACGAAAGCGAAAGACAACCCCCATCCCCCTGAAAGAGTGCCTCCACACGGAGAGGAAGATGAAAAAAAACCCTCTAGAAATCTCTGCAAACCCTTATATTGGACCTCTGATCCCTCTACTGACCGGGTTTATTTGCCAGCTTTGTCCTTTGTCGGGCTGTTAGGGGACATATATGGTGTGGAGCCTTCGCCCAAAGAGGAAGAAGAAAACTCCAGAAGTCTCCATTGACCCTTATATTAAACCTCTGATTCATCTGTCAATCAGGCTTATCTGCCAGTTGTATCCTTTGTCAGGATGTTAGGGGATATATATGGTGTGGAGCTTTTATATGCTCTAACATATTCTTTCTTTACTATATTGTCGGGAAATGCTTGAGGAAGTCATTTACGCTTAGTGAACAAATAGTGCTCGGAAGATGCTGACTTGGAGAACATGTAGGACTTAGGAAGTTGCAACACTTGGGAGGCTACGGTACTCGAGAGGCTACGGTACTCGGGAAGCTAAGGTGCTCGAGAGGCTGCAACACTCGGGAAGCCCGAAATCCAAGACACCATCACGGGGAGAGTTGTAAGTACACATTTAGGGCAGCCATGACTCTTTACCCAAAAATCCTAGATATCATCATTTATCTTTGGACGATTCTAGCAGTATCATTAGTAACCCCCCTTAAATAGTCAAATGATTCTAATGAGTCTAACTTCAGCTTTACTACATGGTCCTCGAGAGTCGGACCATATCTTTGCTTCCTACTCCTTCATTCAGGGATATCATACTCATCAATAATGTCTTGTCGGCTAAAGCGAGGGATTATGACTTCGGATAGAATAACGATCGACTCGAGGTCTTACGAAACTGCCTCGATCAGATAAGAAGAAGACTAGCTTGAAGGCTTACGAACTGCTTCCGAAATTGCCTCGATCGGATAAGAAGAAGACTGGCTTGAAGGCTTATGAACTGCCTCGGCCGAATAAAAAGAAAATCAACTCGAGGGCTTATGAATTGCCTCAAGAATAAGGAGAAGATCGGCTTGAGGGCATATGAACTACCTCGGCTGAATAAGATGTGAGCACTTAGAATTGCCTCAGCAAGTAAGAAGGGTAGGTCAAGGGATTACGAACTACTCGATGGAATAGGTAAAAGATCGACTCGAAGACTTACTAACTGCCTCGGATGATTCAGCCAGAACACTTCTACCGGGTCGAGGGCTTATGAGCTACCTCGGCCATACCCTAACAAACATCTCTCCTCCCCACGTCACCTCCGCTCGAGGGAATAAGAGGTTACAACCAGACCAAGGACTTATTGTTGGGAGTATTGGGAATACAATCAAAGTTTCACATTGGTAATACATGGAAAAGATTATGTGCTTATAAGATGAAAAGATATCTTCATTGGTATGTGGTATTTTGGGTAAAACCTAAAAATAAAACCACGAGGGCTTAGGCCCAAAGTAGACAATATCATACCATTGTGGAGATATATGAATCTTATTTGCACCAACAATTGGTATAAGATCGTGGTCCATGTCAAGCCATGCACCTCGAACAAAGGAAGTGGGGCTCCCATGTCCGTATCAAAAGAGCCAGACACTAGGAAGAAAGTCCAGTTGGGTCAGATGGACCAGACAATTGGCAGGAAGTCCAGTTGGGTCAGAAGGATCGGACAACTGGTAGGAAGTCCAGCTGGGTCAGGAGGACCAGACAGTTGGCAAGAAGACCTAGTAGGTTGAGAATCGAACATTAAGAAGAGGAAGTCCTTTGAGGGCGGATAGACTTGAGGGGGCCCAATGTAGTCCTTCATTTAAGGGAGAGACTGTTTTGAGTATTGGGAATACAATCAAAGTACCACATTGGTAAGACATGGAAAAGATTATGTACTTATAAGATGCAAAGATATCTTCATTGGTATGAGGTCTTTTGAGTCAAGCCCAAAAAATAAAACCTTGAGGGAATAGGTCCAAAGTGGACAATATCATACTATTGTGGAGATTTGTGAATATTATTTGCACCAGCACTTATGAATGGCCTCATCTTGAGCTACAATGCCACTGGAACACTTCGATCGAGGGAAAATAACTTTGGAACTTGAGAGGGCCTCACCAATCTTCTCTCCTCCCCGTGTCGCCTTCGCTTAGGGGAATAAGATAACGCTTTGACTGACTTGAGGGCTTACGAACTGCCTCAATCGCACTGCGGTGACACTCTACCAGATAACTTTGACTAAGTTGAGGGCTTAAGAACTGCCTTGATCGGCCCTACCAATCTTCTCTCCTCCCCTATATCGCCTCCGCTCGAGGGAATGAAATAACCCTTCGATTGACTCAAGGGCTTACGAACTACCTCGGTCACATCAAGATGGCACTTCATCAAATCACTTTGACCGAGTCAATGGCTTATGAACTACCTCGATCAATCTTGCCTCTCATCCCTACGTCACTTCCAGTTGAGAGAATGAAATAACACTTCAGTCATTTGAGGGCTTATAAACTGCCTCAGCCACACCGAGCTGAGACTTCATCAGATCACTTCGACTGAGTCGAGAGCCTACAAATTGTCTCAACCTACCCTGCCAATGTTCTCTCCTCTTTATGTCGTCTTTGCTCAGGAGAATGAAATAACATTTTGACTGACTCGAGGGTTTACGAATTGCCTTGGCCGCACCGAGCTGACACTCTGTCGGATTACTTTGACCGAGTCGAGGGCTTACGAATTGCCTCGACCAGCCCTGCCAATCTTCTCTCCTCCCTATGTCACCTCGGCTCGAGGGAATGAAATAACAATTTGGTTGACTCTAGGGCTTACGAACTGTCTCCACCGCACTGAGTTGAGACTCCACTAGATCACTTCGATCGAGTCGAGGGCTTATAAACTGCCTCTACCAATCCACCGAGTGACTTCGACTGAATCGAGTGCTAACGAACTGCCTCGACCGACCCTGCAAATCTTCTCTCCTCCCCGTGTCACCTCCGCTCAAGGGAATGAAATAACGCTTTGGCTAATTCGAAGGCTTATGAACTGCCTCGGCCACAGTGAGCTGACACTTTGCCGGATCACTTTGACCAAGATGAAAGCTTATGAACTACCTCGATTAGCCCTACCAAACTTCTCACATCCTCACGTCGCCTCTGCTCGAGGGAATGAAATAATGCTTCGGCTGAATCGAGGGCTTACAAACTACCTCGACCGCACCGAGCTAAGACTTCACCGGATCACTTCAACCGAGTTAAGGGCTTACAAACTGCCTTGACTAGCCCTATAAATCTTCTCTTCTCCCCGCGTCACCTTCACTCGGGGGAATGAAATAATAAAAAGAATAATTCGGTCTGGATGAACAGAAACTCTGCTCCTCACCACTACACTCTGTCGAAAGAATAATAAAAAGAATACTTCTACCGAATTGAATAGAACTCTGCTCCTCCCTATTGCACTCTGTCGGGGGAATAATAAAATGCGATCGGATTGAGAGCTTAGGAATGGCCTCAGTCATTAGGCAAAGAAACGAGTGATACTCCCAACTATGTAGCATCACTGATCGACCAATGACTCTACTTCGGGCAAGATATGAGGCATGAAGAAGAAAGCTTAGGCTTTGGAGGAATATCGAAGAGCTCGGGCTTATAGTTGCAATAGATATCTCAGGAGGCTCAGATTAAGGTTCGAGACTCTTTCTTTTTCTCTTAACTCAGTCTAGTGTTTTGCCTACATAAATAAAGAGCCTGTCTCTCTTCTCAATTGAGATTGACTTTTCTCTTCTTGTTTGGATTTTCAATTCTTTTGTTCCTTTCAGTGAATGAGGTAGTTCATTGCCCTCCTTTCCTCTTCAAGTAGTAACTTTGTGATGTTCAGTGGAACTGCATGTTGAGGATCGGATGTCCACGCTAGAGGGGGGGGGGTGAATAGCGTTTCGCGATTTTGAGCTTGATTCGATTGCTCAATTATGTGCTCATCTACAAGAAGTTAGTGTGCAGCGGAATACAAATAGAAATACACAAATAAAAGAAAGATAAACACAAACACACCACAACACAAATGATTTTACGTGGTTCTGAACTAGAGTTCCTACTCCACCATGACACTATAGTGATCTACCCTTACTATGAACCTCTCCTTCTCGGTATGACACCGGAGGTGGAGAAACCTCGTACAATGATAGCTTACAATAACAAGCAAAGAGAAATACAATCAAATACAACAAGAACTACAAAAGAAACTTTACAAGTTTACTTGGATGCTTGAGTATGCTTTGGTTGCTTGGGATGCCATTGAAGACCTGAAATGCAGCCGCACTTCACCTCAAGATCACCCAAAAATCACTGTCGAAATTCTCCCCGTTGAGCTCCTTTTATCCCTCCACGTGACCTGGATTTCCGCTTGGCAGTCCACTTCCCAAAGGCACCAGTCGACTGCCTAAAGTGTCATTTTCTCACAACGCACTTAATCCACGTTGGCATTCCAGCGGATACACAGCCAGCGATTAGCTGCGCCCGAGTCAATCGGGTCGTCGACTACGAAAGCTTCTATGCTGTGTCCACGGCGTCGACGACTAGAATAAACTCGGTCATTGTAGAGACACAAAACAACGATCGAACCTTGATCGACTATTGATCGATCCAATCGGGTCATAATCCCGATTATCGCCGAGTCAACTTGGCTCCCGAGTGTCAAACACTCGGTCAATCGACTGTTCAATGCTCTAGTCGATTGATAAACCTCAACAATGAGATTTAACCCCAAGTATGATCCCCTCATACTTGATAAACACCCTTAGCCTAGACCTAAGCCACTTCTATCAGCCTCACGCCTCTCGAATCTCTCGAGTTCGTGACTCTTCATCCTTGCGCTAGCCTTCAAGTGCCTCCATCGGCTATGTCATGCTAACCAAGTCTACCTTGCCAAGGTACATTTGGACTTATGCTGCCAAGAAAAACGCTTGGACTTTATGCCGCCAAACATTGGACTTATACTGCCAAGACTACATGCTTGGACTTTACGTCCAAATATCATACCCTTGGACTTCCCAATTACCAAGTACCCATGACTTGGACTTTCACCACCAAGACTACACACTTGGACTTAATGGCCAAGACTACACCCTTGGACTTTTACAATTGCCAAGCACCCATGACTTGGACTTTCAGCGCTAAGACTACACACTTGGACTTACGTGGCCAAGACTACACCCTTGGACTTTTCAAACCAAGTATCCAAAACTTGGACTTTCCCTCAAATCTCACTTGAGCTAGGTCAACCTTAACCTGAGGCCGATTGCTTCACCAATCTCCCCATAAAACTATCTCCTCATATGGTCAAACCCATGTTAACCATATGATCAACCCATTGTCAAACAATTATCAAACTCATTGACAATCCAATTGTCAAACATTAAAACCCTACTCGAGTCCACTCGAGTTTGGTCAATCGTGACCTGAGCCAATTGCACCAACAATCTCTCTCTTTTTGATGTTTAACAAAACCTTTGAGTTAGGCTACCTAACTCAAGCCATCAATTCTCCCCCTTTTTAACATACACCAAAAAGTCTCCTCCAAGGTATCCATGTCTCATATCCCAATGAGATAACTCAATCTCCCTCTTGGTCCAAAATCATCATTAATGCCTTCATTTTCCCTAGTGATACTCCCTTTTCACTAAATGCAAGGCATTTTCTCCATTCTCCAACTCTCCCCCTTTGAGAAAAAACTCATCCATCATCCCTTGATAGATAACCTCCCCCTAAAGGTTTACTTCCCCTTGACCATTGCACCAATAATGTCCTTGGAGAGTTCTTAAGCCAATACGAACACTAGACCATTAAAATTAAGGGCAAAAGTTCAAACTTGAACTTTCACACACCTTAAAATTTGATTCTCCACCTAAAATAATTCTCCTAATCCATTTACAATAGATTTTCACCCTTTCAATGCTTTCCAAAGCATATCCTAGGGTTAGGAGACGTTAGGGTAGCCTAAACATGTTGATAAATGGTTAAACAAATCTAGGTCAGTCGAAATCAACTTCAGCAATCGATTCGATCAGAAACCAGTCAACTGCCATCAACACTAGTCAATTGCCATCAAGCGGCAGTCGACTGATATCTACAAATGCAAAAATCAGATTTTCGGAAATGAATTCGAATAATTCATAAGTAATTATACGTAATTTGAAAAGTAATGAAACTTTATACATATACTACTTATGTCAATTATTATGGGTGAAAAATAGTTTTAAAATAAAATGCCCATTAAATTACAAGATTGATACAAAGTTAAAAACCATTAATAACTTCAATATTTTAGGCCTACTTTGTATCAACTTCATCAATGGTCATAACTATCAAAAGATAGACAGTAGTATCGAAGTTATCCGAGAGAGGGGGGTGAATCTCAGAATATAAAATTTTCTTTTAAAACTTAATTTTATATTTTAAGAATTAAGAGTTATTACAGCGGAAATTAAATGAAACAAATAGATAAGTTTTTTACTTGATTCACAACCCAAGTCGGATTGTTACTCCAAGGCCCGTAGCTCTCTGAAAGCTGCCTCGATGGGCAATCTACTAAAAGGCCCTCCGACTCGAGAACACTCAACTTCGGAGGGGTTTGCTTTTTACAAAAGGTAATGAGAAAGGTAACAAGCTACCTTCTCTTAAATTAAAGTACAAAAAGCAAAAGTATAACAAAATACAAAATATACCGACACTTGTAGCTTTTGAAATGGAGCTTGGAGTGTCAGAGTTGTGGCGTTGCAGTGTGATGAAGCTTTTGCAGATGAGAAACACTTGAGACAGAACTTGGACATAGTAGTGTTGTAAATCTCAAAGATGGTAGTGCACTTCTTTTATAAGCTCTCTCTAGTCGACTGGAATGACTTCCAGTCGACTCCACATCAGCCCATCGATATGGTACATCGGCCTTCCCAGTCGACTTGACCTATTCCAGTCGACTTCAGGTCACCTAGCTCACATTGGGAAATTTGTCTTTCCAGTTGACTGGATCTCCTCAGTCGACTGGAGCTCTGTCCATCTTGGTTGCCAGATCTTCAATCGATCATAAGCTAATATTGTAAAATATGAAAAAAAAAAAAATTGGGTTAACCCTTTTTATAAATTGGGTTGGTTAGCTAATTGGGCTTGGGCTTGAACTAAAATTGGGCTTGGGCTGATATTGGGCTTGGGCTGGATATGACTTTGAAATTGGGCTGAATCCATTGGGCTGAAGCTAATGGGCTGAATCAATTGGGCTGTATTGGGCTTGGGCTGATTGGCTTGAGCTGGATTGGGGTTAAACCTAGATTGGTTGTGGTTGGACTTGAGTTAGCTCAAGTCGTTGATCGACCTTTAAAAGGCTCTCGAACCCGATCTGAAAATTTATCGCTCGATTTTCCTTCCTCATTTTCCCGATCGCAATTTCTTCTCTTCTTCCGATCGCGAGCTCGGGGATGTCGATGTCATGCCGTTCGCCACCATCATCGCGAACGACAGCAGCGCCGCCGCCCTGGGTCGCCGGAGCTCTCCATTGACGCCCTGCTGAACCCGATCGTGCGAGTTCTTCCCTGATTTGTCGCCACGGCTGATCTCCTCACCGCGAGAACCAGTTGTCGCGGACCTTCTGTCGACAGCGGATCTCACCAGCATATTTATTCGAGCGAGCCCAGCACAATGAAGGAGTTGCCGATTTCTTCGGTTTTCTCCAATCGAGCAGATCGCCCTCATCTCATCGAGTTCAAACCATCGCCGACGTCCGACGCAGGGGGGCTCTGCGGCCAACATCGATCCTAATCGGCTATGATCCCCGCACGACGCTGCTGACCTGGCAACTGCTGGATGCGTCGGCGCTTCTCCAGTAGCTTCTTCCTTTCTCCAATCAAATCGCCCGGTACTTGATGCATAGCCGCTGTCCGTAGATGAGAGTAGATCGGGGAAGAGGGGATTGGTGTCGTTGGATCGCGCCGGTGTATAGTGTTGGCTGCGTTGTGAGCCTCTGTTTACCACAGAGCTTGTAGCTGGGGAAACGATGAAGGGGATGGCTGCCGGTAATGATTTGGTTCGGTGAGCCTTGATACACTCTTTTAGTTTCAATGATAAATTGTTGTTACAACTTTGGCTTTTGAGGGATTTGTTGCAGTCAGTAGCTCACGGTGGCGGTGAAGATCGATGTTGTGGATCGAATTTGGGGTAAGTTCTATGTTACCCTATGGTGCTGTCAGATTCTCATTCTTTAGCGTGGATTGTTTTGTAGTGATTCTTGATATGGGATATGCGTTATTATGGGCTATGTTTGTCGATTGTGAGTTGTAAGTTGGATTCGAATTGGCAATACAAGGTAAGGCTGTGGGGTGATCTTGTGAGTAATTTCTACATTTCGTTGGTCTTGGAGGTTGTATTCAGTTTAACTGGATTGAGCAAAGATTTCAGTTGAATAAATTTGATTGTTCCAGATGGGATATCTATGCTCGGATTGAAGGGACTACGTTGGGTAAGCTGGGTTAATTCATATCAAACTCTTGTAAGCTTATCTGGAAGCTGTGTTGATGAAATTGGACTAAGTAAGTTTGATTTGGGATTTGATATCATCATTGGACTTATGATAGACTTTGTCAATGTTTGCGTGTTGATTACAGGATGTTGATTGCAGGACTATGATTAGTGATGCTGCTCGTAGTAGGGATGGCTGATACGAGCTACATATCAGGTGGGTAATATCTACCTGGTCCGGTAGTTTTGATCAAATTCCTGTGCATGATCTTGGATATATGTTTATACCTGTTTACCTTAAATCCACTCTTATTTAATCATATGCTTGTACTGCCTTGACCTTTGAGATATATACTCTGGTACTTCATTGATTATCTAGCTCGGATAGGAACTATAAACCCTATTATGTATTAGCTGATATATGTTCAGTAAGTACATGTGGTTAGGGTTATCTTTGTGACTTCAGATTGGGTTACTGTCTTACATCACTAGGGTTAGGTAATGGTTTGGATTATGGAGCCGATTGTTATATCATATCCGTATTAGTGGTGCATTTATGGTGGATCTAGTTATCTGTGCATAGATAAGTGTATAGTTGTCAGTATGTGACCATGGACTAGAGGTCCTAGCGCGATGGTATATCCATTATGGATTGTGTGCCTGTGTATGGTTATATGGACAGTCGATTGTATATCGCTACTGACTAGAGGTCTTAGCGTGGTGGACTGTCAGATGAGTATGACTCTTTGTGCGATAGAGAGAGTCTTGTGATTGTAGTCCTTGCATAGTTGACTTTTGGTTGACCAGGACTCCCCATGGGATAGGGAGTGAGGCGAGGATACATGTATGGAGCTATGCATCATTACATTGCATGCATGCTGACGACTGGGTCTCCCTTGTGGATGAGACGGGTCGTCAGTCATCTTGCCTCCCCGACCACTCGGGGTAGTGGTAGCAGGGTTGAGGGCAGAGCATTGGATGTGCCGCGCTCGGCCACTAGGGATGGTGGTATTGGAGATCTACGCACTGCCAGCTGGCGAGTGGTGTTAGCACTCGCCCACTATAGACGGTGGTTGTGTGACGTACAATTGTCCTGTGTGCAGAGCTCGTCTACTCATGGGTAGTGACAGAGCGACCAGCAGCAGGGACCCCCGGGGAGTAGTTAGCTTTTTACGCTTATATGCTACTCATTCATACTACCCAACTCGGTCACTCGAGAGTAGTGGCGGCTGGAGTCGGGCTAGTCGTCATGCCGTGCCACCCGGGCCATACTGGGGTCGTGGTTGGACGGGTCCGCAGACATGGCCATGCATATGCACTGATGATATATATGTATGTATGTATTTGATATATGTTTTACATATGCCTGTGAGATGATCCATTTGATTGCTGCATATGTTTGTTCATCATGTTACATGCCATTTGTATATTATATACTGCTGTGTGTTGAGCATGATACATATGTTGGTTCAGACTGTTATATGCATTTGATTAGCATCATGTCATTGTGTGGTACGGACCGGGTTATTATACAGGTGATCATATACTGTTCATATGTCTGAGTATTGGTCAGGTATGAGATTGACCTGGTACATTATATGGGTTATGTTATTGTATATCTGTCAGGATGATATAGCTTATGGTGTTGCGAGTAGTCGAATGCGTTGGTACATTACTTTATGTTCAGTTGATCAGTTCAGTATATACATTGAGTATGACTTTACTGTAGTTACTTGTTATTAGAGTCGGATAGGACTGTATGTCTATTGGACTCATGTTGTATACCTGTAGATCTTCACATGTATACTTGTAGATCTATCCTTATATGTTGTTCATGCACTTTCTATATATTACCCCTGAGTTTATACTCACCACCCCTGGACCCTGGGCTTCCTGTCGCCCAGATAACAGGTAGAAGATTCCTTGGACGTTCGGAGCTCCGCCAGCTGATCCCATCTCACACCGGACGAATGGATATGTTTCCGTGTTGTTGTATCCTTACGGATTGATGGTTTGGGTTTTTCCCTGTATTGTTTCCGTATTTGTGATATACGGACATATTGTATGTATTTGGTCTTTGATTCGATTTCTGTTATGATTCTTGTCGTGTCAAGTCACTCCGGAGTGCACAATTGGTCTTTGTATCTTGTTGATCTGTTTGTATTGTTTCCGCTGTGTTTAGTATGTTTGATATGTTGATATCTATGTATATCATATTGTTGTTGTGGGCCTACGGGCCTTGTATTAACCCGATATGTTGCCACATACAGGGGAGATGCCGTCCGTTTGCTTTTCGGCACGGCATACTCCCGGGGCATGACAATTTTATTGGTATCAGAGCCCTAGGTTGCGAAGTCCATTTTCGGATTTTATTTCATTCGGACATCGAGTTTTGCTTTACTCGATCTTGGTTTTGTGAGTTCTGGGATCTGGCTGTTGCGGATATCTCCGAGCTACAAGGTTTAAGGTATGTTAATTGTTATTACATATCCTTCTATTGGTTATGCATTTAGTTGCTTATAACATGGATGACTTGTAGGATATTGGTTAGTATTAAATGCGTGGTTTGAGTTTGACCACGGGAACGATATGTTGAGGTTATTAGATATGTACCTGCTATCGAAAAGGTAATTACCTTTGAGAGCCGACTGATACCGAGTCGGAAAGCAGGGATTAGGTACTCACATCTATTGTGGAGATTAAGGATTTCGGTCCTAAGATTTTCACTAATTATATAGTCAGATCATTACCTATGGGGTAATGGACTAAGCGAGCATACTATTGCTGGTGCAGATAGTAGAAGATTAGTTTGCGATATATCATAGGGATTTTAATCCCTGAGTTGATCGTTCTAGGTTGTATAACATTGGGAGTACTTTTGTAGTACTTGACTCGGGTTATACGAAGATTGTAGTGTTTGTTGAATACCATTATCCGGATTTAGCCGGTAATTGGTGGAAGAGATAGGAAATAACCTACGGGAAAATCACACATCACTTGGCCACGGTGTAGTGATGTTGTGAGAGAGTATTTTCCCACATCATTATCTTTGACTCATTGTCAAGGAATTCTTGGGCTTTAGGTCGGGTGATCGTTTGGTTACGAAGGTACCATGCAGAGTCGTTAGACTTGCAAAAGTTATGACCATTTAATAGCCCAAGAATGTGATTGGGTTGGTTTTTGGCCACCCACGGGTTATCGGTTGACATCTTGATAAGGATGTTTGGATCTCCTACTAGATCCTACCGGAAGTCCTTAGACTGAGTCATGTGTATAGAAATGACTCCGTAGCAAGTGTTTTAAGAGTTGGAGATTTGATAAGCATATATGGCAAGTCAAATTATTGGAATTAGAAGTCTCCGAATGTTGGATAAAAAGGAGCAAGATTAAAGTCATGAGTCATGAGCGACTATTGGAGAGTTTTTTCGATCATAGAAGACCGATTGCAGATTGTCAGTAGCTTCTCATGTTTATCAGTGAACTCAGAGGAAAGACTCCGAAGGGAGATTATGTGTGTGCAGTGCGGGTTACGATGAGACACCGAGCCAGATTATCCGATGGACCATTGTATCTGTTTCTACTATAAGCAGCCGGTATCTACGAGGAAAGTATGTATTTTGAAGACTCAATTGAAGACTATGGATGATGCTTTCGAGCGGACGATCCACAACCTCGAAAGCTGAGATCATTACAGAAGATTGGGTTATCACATCAGCAGCGATCTACTACCTCAGATATAGTTGGAGTTCTTTGATACTTTCATCCGGAAGAAGTAAGTTACTCAGTGATGCTCGGTGAAGACATCTCGGAAGATTGAACATTGGACAACAAGCTGTTACCTTCGAGCGTAGTTATGATTTGTTCGAGAGGAGAGAGTATTCGGCGATGAGTCGTATCTATCGGTATTCTTGATTGTTTGTACCTTTCGCAGAGTTGGAGCGTGCTACGATGTTGACAATTCTTCAGTATTTTATAGCCGAATGTGTATCTTTTGCCGATACAGATGGTTATCATCTCCGTCTGATTGTTTGATTTGTACCTCCATTTTGTGATTGATTTCATTTCCTCCATGGCAGATTTTTGTAGCTACTTGAGCTCAGTCGTCCAGAACAGATGTTGGATGAGTTTACATGATTACTCGAGAAAAAGTATAGAAGACCGAAGGATCGGTCCTTCGGGGTATTGCTTTAGATTATCTTATTTGCAGATATATCGAGAGATACTGGTAGTTTACAGGTATCTTTGTCTAGAACATTCTTGGATAGGGTTCGAAGGGTTCCTATCGACCGGTGGTTGGTGATTTTCTCTACCGTTTGGTGAGATGTTGATCAACAACCAAGAAGGCAAGGGATACCCTTAGCCTTTGCTAGACATACCTCCACTATAGACATATCCTTACGGATAGTTGGATTGTTGGAGCGTTGGTATACTAGGACTCTCGGATGTACGTATAATCTGAGAGTATTCGGATATATTTTTGGATGAACTCTCGAGCTTGCCACTGCATGGGCAAGTGGAGTAAGCGATTGAGGTGATTTCGGGAATAGTTCCGATGTTGAAGACCTCATACCGGGAGATGATTTTACGGGTATTAGTGTTGCTAAACACTATGGGAGATGTATCTTTCCTAGTGTTTCTTCTTGAGAAGACTCGTAACTCTTTGTTAAAAGAGAGATAGACCTTTGAGGTTATGCATCGATTATCGATGATTGGAATGCAGTAGTTGAGAATGAGTATCCTTTGTTAGGGATAGATGATTTGTTTAGATCAGTTAAAGGACACCTGAGTTTACTCTAGGGTTGATTATAACTGGTGTGTTGATATTGTAGTGACTTAATGTCATACAATTATCATGGTCGGTGTGAAGGTTGAGATATCATCAGCTTAGAGTAAAAGGATGCAGGTGTGTAGAAGATGATATTTCATACTTGGTATGAATTTTAGGAGATGTCGATAATGTTGTTAGACTTATCGACGATTTAGTCGTTCATGAACTCGAGGAATCAAGTACTCTTGGAGTATTTGAGATCGATTGTCATCGTATCTGTGGAGGATGTATTTATGGATATATTCTCAATCTTGAGGGAAGTTGTGCTTTTCCTAAATTGAGTTGGTATTTACCATATATGAGGATAGGATGTTCTAGCGATACTATACCGTCGACTTGTTGGACCAAGAAGGTGATGGAAATCACCTGGTCGAAAGTTTGTGAAGCTAGGTTTCAGGGCCTAGACGGTGACTGACTCTCATGTCAGTGTTAGTTAATCCGTCCAATATGGATGGAAGGGTATTGTACACAGATGCATCATTTCAGAGATGGGAGCGATTCCGATGCAGTTAAATGAGACGTATATTATGTGTACGCTAGTTGAGAAACTAGCGAGATTGGTCATTATAGTCTTCCAGTTACTTCCAGTTCTGTGTGACGGAAATAAATTTTAGGACATTAGATTAATTTCTCTTGCGAGAATAAATCTCTGTCTCTGGGAAGGATAGTAGTTCCCAGAATTGTATTGCGATTTAGGAAGAGTTGTTCAGAAGACTCTTCATTCGAGAGTGATGATTTATTCGGAGTGTATCCGAAAATAGTGAGTATTGAGACATTCCGGTTAGTGGAACGATATATGAGACACGGTTGATTTCATAGTTTGATGTTGGGTATGCCAACAAGTAAAGGTGGATTATTATGACCAGTAGGTTACGTACCGTGATGAAGTGGGAGCCTAGTATGTTAGACTGTGTTGGGAGATTGTCTAGAATTCGGAAAGGACTTGATCGGATTTGGGTAGTCGATGATCGATTAGCTAGGTCCGCTCATTTTTCTTCCAAGTCGTAAGATGGATTTCGTTGGATCGCTTGATGGAATTATATCCATGGAGTATCCTTGAATATCATTTCTGATAGTGATTCATGATTCACCTTAGGATTCTGGTAAAGTCTCCCATCGGTTACGAGTATAGAGTTTCACTCTGGTCCAGTTATGCATCTTTGATAGATGGTCGATATGTTGAGAGAGTATATAAGAGCTGGAATGTAATATTCGAGCTCAGTATCCCACTTAGTCACTTGATGTCACGCCCCGAGAGTATGCCGTGCCGAAAAGCAACGGACGACATCTCCCCTGTACGTGGCAACATATCGGGTTAATACAAGGCCCGTAGGCCCACAACAACAATATATAAATGAACAATACCAAACAACATATCCACAACAACACAAGAGGTGCGCACCGGTGCGACTCTAACATACTACACACAACAACGTACAAATCCACAGCCAGATACAACACTGATTATACATGGCCATAATACAAAATAACAGCGGAAGCAAATACGTGGAAAACCCCAAATGTTCGGTGTGAGATGGGATCACCAATGGAGCTCCAAGCGTCAAGGAATCTTCTACTGTTATCCGGCGACGAAAACCTGTGGTCCAGGTGGTGAGTATAAACTCAGGGGTAATATATAGAAAGTGCATGAACAACATATAAAGATAGATCTACAAGTATACATGTGAAGATCTCTGGTATACTGACATGAGTCCAATAGACATACGATCGTATCCAAAACTAATAACGAGTAACTACTAAAGTCATACTCAATGTATATACTAAACGATCAACCGAGCGAGAAGTAATGTACCAAGCTATATCATTCTGACAGATATACAATAACAGAACCCATAAACTGTATCAAGTCAATCCCATACCTGACCAATACTCCAACATATGAACAATATATGATCACCTGTATAACAACCCGGTCATTACCATGACATGATGCTAATCAAATGCATATAACAGTCTGAATCAACGCATGTATCATGCTCAACACATAGCAGTAAATAAAAATGCAAATGACATGTATCATGATGTACAAGCATGTGCAACAATCATAGCTCAATCAAATGCAGCATCTCACAGGCATATGTAAAACATATATCAAATACATGCATACATATATATCAGCAGTGCATATGCATGGTCATGTCTGCGGACCCGTCCAACCACGACCCCAGTATGGCCCGGGTGGCACGGCATGACAACTAGCCCGACTCGGTAGCCACTACTCTCGGTGGCCGGGTTGGGTAGTATGAATGAGTAGCATATAAGCGTAAAGTGCTAACTACTCCCAGGGGTCCCTGCTGGTCGCTCAGTCACTACCCATGAGTAGGCGAGCTCTGCACCTGCAGACAAGCCGTCGCACACAACCACCGTCTATAGTGGGCGAGTGCTAACACCACTCTGCTCAGTGGCCAGGTGCGCATCTCCAGCTACCACCATCCCTAGTGGCCGAGCGCGGCACATCCAATGCTCTGCCCTCAACCCTGCTACCACTACCCCGAGTGGCCGGGGAGGCAGGATGACTGACGACCCGTCTCATCCACAAGGGAGACCCAGTCGTCAGCATGCATGCAATGTAATGATGCATAGCTCCATACATGTATCCTCGCCTCACTCCCTATCCCATGGGGAGTCCTGGTCAACCAAAAGTCAACTATGCAAGGACTACAATCACAAGACTCTCTCTATCGCACAAAGAGTCATACTCATCTGACAGTTCACCACGCTAACCCCTCTAGTCAGTAGCGATATACAATCGACCGTCCATATAACCATACTCAAGCACAAAATCCATAATGGATATACCATCGCGCTAGGACCTCTAGTCCATGGTCACATACCGACAACCACACACTTATCTATGCACAGACAACTAGATCCACCATAGATACACAACTAATATGTGTACGATACAACGATCGACTCCATAACCCAATTCATCACCTAACCCTAGTGATGTAACACAGTAACCCAATCTGAGGTCACAAAGATAACCCTAACCACTTGTATTTACTGAACATCCATCAGCTAATACATAATAGGGTTTATAGTTCCTATCCGAGCTAGATAATCAATGAAGTACCAGAGTTTATATCTCAAAGGTCAAGGCAGTACAAGCATATGATTAAATAAGAGTGGATTTAAGGTAAACAGGTATAAACATAAATCCAAGATCATGCACAGGAATTTGATCAAAACTACCGGACCAGGTAGATATTACCCACCTGATATGTAGCTCGTATCAGCCATCCATAACCCCGAGCATCATCACTAATTAAAGTCCTGAAATCAACATCCTGTAGTCAATAAGCAAACATCGACAAAGTCTATCATAAGTCCAATGATGGTATCAAATCCCAAATCGAACTTACCTAGCTCGATTCATTCGTACCTAGTAGATCTGAAACAAGGTCTTCAATCGTATAGGAACAATCCCTACGCAGCTCACTATAATGTAGATACACCCAAACAACCCGTCGGCAGAACATAGATCTACACAAACAACACAGATTTATACCAAATCAACAATACTCCTCCATCACAGATTAACTTCCAATCACAGTTGATATTTCTAGCAATCAGAACACATCAACTGGAACTTCCCAACTCATGCATCAATCGACAACACATGAACACACTCATAGTAATTACAGACAACACAACACAAGGGAAATCAACTTACCGACCCACATCTTCACCGGCAGCCCCTCCCCTGTTCACTAGAGTAATCCCAGCTCCAAACACTGATCATCTAGATGCAAAATCAACGGCTGCACTCATGAACAGAGAACATTGGCAGCAATCCCAGCTCACAGTGACCTATTGAGAGACTGCCAGCTATCCTCCGCGACGATCCAAATCCACCACTACTCGGAGAAAACCACAGGCATTAGAGACTCTTAAAATTGAGACAAGGCAAGCTTATGACCCTGATCTGATGAAGACAAATAACCCAAACACAAACACTCACCGATGCGCAGCGACCACGTCGATCCGAGTCCCCACTTGATCTAAGCCACGGTGATGCCAAGAAAGAAGACAACCAATCAATAGCTCGGCGACGGCCGACGCGATTCTCCCTCAACAGATCGGCGCAGCTCGGCTCGCGATAGCAGATGGCGGCTTCGTCGGAAAAGGTGAGATCCAGCTCGAGGAAACCGACGGCAGCTGGTTCTGGCGGCGAGGAGGACTAAGCAGAGGCAGCAGCGACCGGCCGACTGCTCCAATAAAGATCTCCGACAACGCCGGAAGAGGAAGAACGATCGGCGTTGTCGGCTTGAGCTCCTAGCAAATCCTTGACGCCGGGAGCGACGAGCAGCGAAGAGTGAGAGCTCCGGCGACAACACGGCAGCGATGATGACTTTGCCGAGCTCTCTCGCGTGAAACAGCCGGCGAATGGAGAAGAAATCGCACGGTGAAGATGGGGATCGCGCCGAACAGAGGAAGAGAAGGAATGCGATCGAGAAATGGGTTCTTAAAGCTAATCGGTTCGATTGGGTTAGCTCGTGCTTGACCCAAATCTAACCTAGGTTAAGTCTGAGTTAACTCAAGTCGACCCAACTCCCCATTTACACTTAAATCTTACTCGTATGGACTCCTTTTTAATCCGAAAAAATTTCTAAAAATTTCTGAAAATTCCACGAGTTAATTCTCAATTAACAAGGGATATTATTTTATTTTATTTTATTTTTTTCCATATTTTACATTCTCCCCCACTTATAAAAATTTGGTCCCCAAATTTCTGACTCATGTACGAGTACGAGATGTCACAATAATCATCTCAAGTATCCGGAGCAAAGTCACACCTCAAGTGACTAAGTGGGGTACTGACCTCGAATATTACATCCCAGCTCTTATATACACTCTCAATCAATATATCAAGAGGTCGATAATTGTACCAAAATAGAGCTCTATTCCCATAACCGATGGGAGACTTTGCTAGAATCGTAAGGTAAATCACAAGTCACTATCAGAAATAATACTCAAGGATACTCCACGAATATAATTCTGTCAATCGATCCAATGAAATCCATCTTACGACTCGGAAGAAAATAAGCGAACTTGGCTAATCGATCCTCGACTACCCAAATCCTATCAAGTCCTTTCCGAATTCTAGATAATCTCCCAGCACAGTCCATCGTACTAGGCTACCGCTTCCATCACGGTACATAACCCTACCGATCACAATATTCCACCTATGCTTGTGGGCATATCCAACATCAAACTACGAAATCAACCGTGTCCCATATTTCGTTCCACCAACCGGAACGTTTCAATACTCACTATTTTCGGATATACTCCGAATAAATCATCACTCTCGAATGAAGAGTCTCCCAAAACAACTCTTCCTAAAGCGAATGCAACTCTGGGAACCATTATCCTTCCGAGGCAGATTTATTCTCGCAAGAGAAATTAATCTAGTGTCCAAAATTCATTCTGTCACACAGAACTGAAAGTAACTGGAAGACTACAATGACTAATCTCGCTAGTTTCTCAACTAGCGTACACATAATATACGTCTCATTCAACTGCATCGGGATCGCTTCTAATCCTTGAAATGATGCCTCTGCGTACAATACCCTTCCATCCATATCGGACGGATTAACTAACACTGACACAAAAGTCAGCCACCTTCTAGGCCCTGCAACCTAGCCTCACAAACTTCCGACCAGGTGATTTCCATCACCTTCTTGGTCCAACAAATCAGCGGTATAGTATCGCTAGAACATCCTATCCTCATCTATGGTAAATACCAAATCAATCTAGGGAACCACAACTTCCTTCAAGATTGGGAATATATCCATAAATATATCATCCACAGATATGATGACAATCGATCTCAAATACTCCAAGAGTACTTGATTCCTCAAATCCATAAACGACTAAATCGTCGATAAGTCTAACAACATTATCAACATCTCCAAAAATTCATACCAAGTATGCAATGTCATCTTCTACACACCTGCATTCTTTTACTCTAAGCTACAGATAGCTCAATCATCACACTGACAATGATAATTGTATGACACTAAGTCACTACAGTATCAAACCTCCAGTCGTAGGCCAACCCTAGGATATACAGGTGTCATTTAGCTGATCTAACAGATCCTCTATCCACAACGAAGGATACTCATTCTCAACTATTGCGTTCAAATCATCGATAATCGATGCATAACTTCAAAGGTCTGTCTCTCTTTTAACAAGAGTTACGAGTCTTCTCAAGAAGAAACACTAGGAAAGATAAATCTCCCATAGTGTTTAGCAACACTAATACCATAAAATCATCTCCCAGTATGAGGTCCCCAATATCAGGACTATTCCCGAAATCACCTCAATCGCATATTCCACTTGCCCATGCAGTGGCCAGCCCGAGAGTTCATCCGTAACTACATCCGAATACTCTCGAATTATACGTACATCCGAGATACAAGTTATACCAACGCTCCAACATCTAACTATCCATAAGGATATGTCGATAGTAGAGGTATGTCTAGCAAAGGCTAAAGGTATCCCTTGACTTTGATTGTTGATCAACATCTCACCTGACGGTAGAGAAAATTACCAACGCACAAGTCAATAGGAACCCTTCAAACCCTATCCAAGAATATTCTAGACAAAGATACCTATAAACTACCAGTATCTCTCGATATATCTGCAAATAGGATAACCTAAAGTAATACCCCGAAGGACCGATCCTTCGGTCTTCTATACTTCTTCTCGAGTAATCATGTAAACTTGTCCAACATCTGTTCTGGACGGCTGAACTCATGTAGATGCAAAGACTATTATGGAGGAACTTAAGTCAACTACTGAAACTGAGGTACAATCTGAAACAACTGCATTGGAGATGGGAAACACTGTTGTACTGGCAAGGGTACACATCTGGCTGAAAAATACTGAAGAATTGCCAACATCGTAGCATGATCCAACTCTGTGAAAGGTATAGCTGCAACTGGAGAATACTGCGTAGATACGACCATCATTGTAAATCTCTTCTTTGTATAAAGCATAACCACGTCTGGGAAGGTATTGTGTTGCAGATATGCACGAATCTTACGAGGCGTCTTGGTGATCTTCTTTGAGTAACTTACTTCTTACGGATGAAAGTATCAAAGAACTCAGTAGATCGGCTTTGTTGTGATAACCTAATCTTCTGTAATAATCTCGGTTTTCGAGGTTGTGGATCGTCCGCTCGAAAGCATCATCCATAGTCTTCAACTGGGTCTTCAAAATACATACTCTCCTCGTAGATACCGACTTCTTATAGTAGAAGCAGATAAAATGATCCATCGAATAATCTGACTCTGTGTCTCATCGTAACCCGCACTGCACACACCTAATCTCCCTTCGGAGTCTTTCCTCTGAGTTCACTGATAAACATGAGAAGCTGCTGACAATATGCAATCGGTCTTCTATGATCGAAAAACTCTCCAATAGTTGCTCGTGACTCATGACTTTAATCTTGCTCCTTTTATCCAACATTTGGAGATTTCGAATTCCAATAATTTGACTCGCAATATTTGCTTATCAAATCTCCAACTCTTTAAAACACTTACTACGGAGTCATTTCTATACACATGACTCGGTCTATACACTACCGGTAGAATCTAGTAGGAGATCCAAACATCCTGATCAAGATGTCAACCGGTAAACCATAGGTGGTTTAAGACATATCGATCACATTCTCGAGTTATTAGGTGGTCGTAACCTTCGCAAGTCTAACGACTCTGCATGGTACTTTTGTCACCAGACGATCACCCATCTTGAAGCTCAAGAATTCTTTGACGATGAGTCAAAGAAGATGACGTGGGAAAATACTATCTCACAACATCACTGAACTGTGACTAAGTGATACGTTATTTCCCGTAGGTTATTTCCTATATCTTACACCCAGTACCGGCTAAATCCAGATAATGGTATGCAGCTAACTTAGCTTCTTCTGTATAACACGAGTTAAGTACTCAAAAGTACCCTCAACGTTATACAACCTAGAACGACCATCTCAGAGATCAAAATCTCTATGAATATCTCCAAACTAATCCTCTACTATCTGCATCAGCAATAGTGTACTTGCACAGTTCATTACCCAATAGGTAATGATCTGACTAACATAATTAGTGAAAATCTTAGGACCGTAATCCTTGATCTCCACAAGCGATGTGACTACCTAACCCCTGCTTTCCGACTCGGTATCAGTCGGCTCTCAAAGGTAATTACCTTTTCGATAGCAGGTACATATCTAATAACCTCAACATATCGTTCCCGTGGTCAAACTCAAACCACGGTTACGAATACTAATTAACATACTACAAGTCATGCACGGTTATAAGCAACTAAATACATAGCCAACAGAAAGATATGTAATAACAGTTAACATACCTTAAACCTTGTAGCTCGGAGATGTCTGCAACAGCCAGATCCCAGAACTCACAAACCAAAATCGAGTAAAGCAAAACTCGATGTCCGAACGAAATAAAATCCAAAAATGGACTTCGCAACCTGGCTCTGATACCAATAAAATTATCACGCCCCGAGAGTATGCCGTGCCGAAAAGCATCGGACGGCATCTCCCCTGTACGTGGCAACATATCGGGTTAATACAAGGCCCGTAGGCCCACAACAACAATATATAAATGAACAATACCAAACAACATATCCACAACAACACAAGAGGTGCGCATCGGTGCGACTCTAACATACTACACACAACAACGTACAAATCCACAGCCAGATACAACACTGATTATACATGGCCATAATACAAAATAACAGCGGAAGCAAATACGTAGAAAACCCCAAATGTTCGGTGTGAGATGGGATCAGCTGGCGGAGCTTCAAACGTCCAAGGAATCTTCTACCTGTTATCTGGGCGACAGAAAACCCAGGGTCCAAGGGTGGTGAGTATAAACTCAGGGGTAATATATAGAAAGTGCATGAACAACATATAAAGATAGATCTACAAGTATACATGTGAAGATCTACAGGTATACAACATGAGTCCAATAGACATACAGTCATATCCAAAACTAATAACGAGTAACTACAGTAAAGTCATACTCAATGTATATACTAAACTGATCAACCGGCGAGAAGTAATGTACCAGCGTACGGTGATGCGCAACACCATAAGCTATATCATCCAGACAGATATACAATAACATAACCCATATAATGTATCAAGTCAATCCCATACCTGACCAATACTCCAACATATGAACAATATATGATCACCTGTATAACAACCCGGTCCGTACCACACAATGACATGATGCTAATCAAATGCATATAACAGTCTGAATCAACACTTGTATCATGCTCAACACATAGCAGTAAATAAAAATGCAAATGACATGTATCATGATGTACAAGCATGTGCAACAATCATAGCTCAATCCAATGCAGCATCTCACAGGCATATGTAAAACATATATCAAATACATGCATACATATATATCAGCAGTGCATATGCATGGTCATGTTCATGCGGACGTCGACCACGACCCCAGTATGACCCGGGTGGCACGGCATGACAACTAGCCCGACTCCAGCCGCCACTACTCTCGAGTGACCGAGTTGGGTAGTATGAATGAGTAGCATATAAGCGTAAAGAGCTAACTACTCCCCGGGGGTCCCTGCTGCTGGTCGCTCCGTCAGTACCCATGAGTAGACGAGCTCTGCACACAGGACAACTGCACGTCACACAACCGCCGTCTATAGTGGGCGAGTGCTAACACCACTCTGCTCAGTGGCCAGGTGCGCATCTCCAGCTACCACCATCCCTAGTGGCCGAGCATGGCACATCCAATGCTCTACCCTCAACCCTGCTACCACTACCCCGAGTGGCCGGGGAGGCAGGATGACTAACGACCCGTCTCATCCACAAGGGAGACCCAGTCGTCAACATGCATGCAATGTAATGATGCATAGCTCCATACATGTATCCTCGCCTCACTCCCTATCCCATGGGGAGTCCTGGTCAACCAAAAGTCAACTATGCAAGGACTACAATCACAAGACTCTCTCTATCGTACAAAGAGTCATACTCATCTGACAATTCACCACGCTAACCCCTCTAGTCAGTAGCGATATACAATCGACCATCCATATAACCATACTCAAGCACAAAATTCATAATGGATATACCATCGCACTAGGACCTCTAGTCCATGGTCACATACCGACAACCACACACTTATTTATGCACAGACAACTAGATCCACCATAGATACACAACTAATATGTGTACGATACAACGATCGACTCCATAACCCAATTCATCACCTAACCCTAGTGATGTAACACAGTAACCCAATCTGAGGTCACAAAGATAACCCTAACCACTTGTACTTACTGAACATCCATCAGCTAATACATAATAGGGTTTATAGTTCCTATCCGAGCTAGATAATCAATGAAGTACCAGAGTTTATATCTCAAAGGTCAAGGCAGTACAAGCATATGATTAAATAAGAGTGGATTTAAGGTAAACAGGTATAAACATAAATCCAATATCATGCACAGAAATTTGATCAAAACTACCGGACCAGGTAGATATTACCCACCTGATATGTAGCTCGTATCAGCCATCCATAACCCCGAGCATCATCACTAATTAAAGTCCTGAAATCAACATCCTGTAGTCAATAAGCAAACATCGACAAAGTCTATCATAAGTCCAATGATGGTATCAAATCCCAAATCGAACTTACCTAGCTCGATTCATTCGTACCTAGTAGATCTGAAACAAGGTCTTCAATCGTATAGGAACAATCCCTACGCAGCTCACTATAATGTAGATACACCCAAACAACCCGTCGGCAGAACATAGATCTACACAAACAACACAGATTTATACCAAATCAACAATACTCCTCCATCACAGATTAACTTCCAATCACAGTTGATATTTCTAGCAATCGGAACACATCAACTGAAACTTCCCAACTCATGCATCAATCGACAACACATGAACACACTCATAGTAATTACAGACAACACAACACAAGGGAAATCAACTTACCGACCCACATCTTCACCGGCAGCCCCTCCCCTGTTCACTAGAGTAATCCCAGCTCCAAACACTGATCATCTAGATGCAAAATCAACGGCTGCACTCATGAACAGAGAACATTGGCAGCAATCCCAGCTCACAGCGACCTATTGAGAGACTGCCAGCTATCCTCCGCGACGATCCAAATCCACCACTACTCGGAGAAAACCACAGGCATTAGAGACTCTTAAAATTGAGACAAGGCAAGCTTATGATCCTGATCTGATGAAGACAAATAATCCAAACACAAACACTCACCGACGATGCTCACTGCGCGGCGACCACGTCCGATCCGAGTCCCCACGGTTGATCTAAGCCGCGGTGATGCGAAAGAAAGAAGACAACCAATCGAATAGCTCGACGGCCGACTGGCGCGATTCTCCCTCTCAATAGCGTCGGCGGCTCCATCGCGATGCTGGCTCGTCGGAAAAGGTGAGATCGGCTCGAGAAAAGCGGCGGTTTACGGGCGGCGAGGAGGACTAAGCGGCGGCGGACCGGCTGACTACTCCAATAAAGATCTCCGACAACGCCGGAAGAGGAAGAACGATCGGCGTTGTCGGCTTGAGCTCCTAGCAAATCCTTGACGCCGGGAGCGACGAGCAGCGAAGAGTGAGAGCTCCGGCGACAACACGGTGGCGATGATGACTTTGCTGAGCTCTCTCGCATGAAGCAGCCGACGAATGGAGAAGAAATCGCACGGTGAAGAAGGGGATCGCGCCGAACAGAGGAAGAGAAGGAATGCGATTGAGAAATGGGTTCTTAAAGCTAATCGGTTCGATTGGGTTAGCTCGTGCTTGACCCAAATCTAACCTAGGTTAAGTCTGAGTTAACTCAAGTCGACCCAACTCCCCATTTACACTTAAATCTTCCTCGTATGGACTCCTTTTTAATCCGGAAAAATTTCTAAAAATTTCTGAAAATTCCACGAGTTAATTCTCAATTAACAAGGGCTATTATTTTATTTTATTTTATTATTTTATTTTTTTTTTCCGTATTTTACACTTGAGGTGTGACTTTACTCCGGATACTTGAGATGGTTATTTTGACATATCGTATAAGTACATGAGTCGGAAATTTGGGGACCAAATTTTTATTAGTGGGGGAGAATGTAAAATACGAAAAAAAAAAGTTGGGTTAACCCTTTTTATAAATTGGGTTGGTTAGCTAATTGGGCTTGGGCTGATATTGGGCTTGGGCTGGATATGGCTTTGAAATTGGGCTGAATCCATTGGGCTGAAGCTAATGGGATGAATCAATTGGGCTGTATTGGGCTTGGGCTGATTGGCTTGAGCTGGATTGGGGTTAAACCTAGATTGGTTGTGGTTGGACTTGAGTTAGCTCAAGTCGTTGACCGACCTTTAAAAGGCTCTCGAACCCGATCTGAAAATTTATCGCCCGATTTTCCTTCCTCATTTTCCCGATCGCAATTTCTTCTCTTCTTCCGATCACAAGCTCGGCGATGTCGATGTCATGCCGTTTGCCACCATCATCGTGAATGACAGCAGCACCGCCGCCCTGGGTCGCCGGAGCTCTCCATTGACGCCCTGCTGAACCCGATCGCGCGAGTTCTTCCCTGATTTGTCACCACGGCTGATCTCCTCGCCGCGAGAACCAGTTGTCGCGGACCTTCTGTCGAAAGCGGATCTCACCGGCATATTTCTTCGAGCGAGCCCAGCACAATGAAGGAGTTGCCGATTTCTTCGGTTTTCTCCAATCGAGTAGATTGCCCTCATCTCATCGAGTTCAAACCATCGCCGACGTCCGATGCAGGG
This sequence comes from Wurfbainia villosa, assembly GCA_025175895.1. NCBI lineage: Eukaryota > Viridiplantae > Streptophyta > Magnoliopsida > Zingiberales > Zingiberaceae > Wurfbainia > Wurfbainia villosa. The sequence goes on from CM045992.1 coordinate 7,174,270, forward strand.
GGGGCTCTGTGGCAAACATCGATCCTAATCGGCTGCTTTGGATCGTCGGCGCGCTTCTCGATAGCTTCTTCCTTTCTCGATCCAAATCGCCGGTACTTGATCGCGCCGCGCCTATCGCCGATGCGCCTCGCGGTTGTTCTTTGTAGCTAGGAGAGTAGATCGGGGAAGAGGGGATTGGTGTCATTGGATCATGCCGGTGTATAGTGTTGGCTGCGTTGTGAGCCTCTGTTTACCACAGAGCTTGCAGTTGGGGAAACGATGAAGGGGATGGCTGCCGGTAATGATTTTGTTCGGTGAGCCTTGATACACTCTTTTAGTTTCAATGATAAATTGCTATTACAACTTTGGCTTTTGAGGGATTTGTTGCAGTCAGTAGCTCACGGTGGCGGTGAAGATCGATGTTGTGGATCGAATTTGGGGTAAGTTCTATGTTACCCTATGGTGCTGTCAGATTCTCATTCTTTAGCGTGGATTGTTTTGTAGTGATTCTTGATATGGGATATGCGTTATTATGGGCTATGTTTGTGGATTGTGAGTTGTAAGTTGGATTTGAATTGGCAATACAAGGTAAGGCTGTGGGGTGATCTTGTGAGTAATTTCTGCATTTCGTTGGTCTTGGAGGTTGTATTCAGTTTAACTGGATTGAGCAAAGATTTCGGTTGAATAATTTGATTGTTCCAGATGGGATATCTATGCTCGGATTGAAGGGACTACGTTGGGTAAGCTGGGTTAATTCATATCAAACTCTTGTAAGCTTATCCGGAAGCTGTGTTGGTGAAATTGGACTAAGTAAGTTTGATTTGGGATTTGATATCATCATTGGACTTATGATAGACTTTGTCAATGTTTGCGTGTTGATTGCAGGACTATGATTAGTGATGCTGCTCGTAGTAGGGATGGCTGATACGAGCTACATATCAGGTGGGTAATATCTACCTGGTCCGGTAGTTTTGATCAAATTCCTGTGCATGATCTTGGATATATGTTTATACCTGTTTACCTTAAATCCACTCTTATTTAATCATATGCTTGTACTGCCTTGACCTTTGAGATATATACTCTGGTACTTCATTGATTATCTAGCTCGGATAGGAACTATAAACCCTATTATGTATTAGCTGATATATGTTCAGTAAGTACATGTGGTTAGGGTTATCTTTGTGACTTCAGATTGGGTTACTGTCTTACATCACTAGGGTTAGGTAATGGTTTGGATTATGGAGCCGATTGTTATATCATATCCGTATTAGTGGTGCATTTATGGTGGATCTAGTTGTCTGTGCATAGATAAGTGTATAGTTGTCAGTATGTGACCATGGACTAGAGGTCCTAGCGCGATGGTATATCCATTATGGATTGTGTGCCTGTGTATGGCTATATGGATCGCGATTGTATAAGCTCTCTTGACTAGAGTTCTTAAGCGTGGTGGGTATCGGATGAGTATGACTCTTTGTGCGATAGAGAGTCTTGTGATTGTAGTCCTTGCATAGTTGACTTTTGGTTGACGGGACTCCCCATGGGATAGGGAGTGAGGCGAGGATACATGTATGGAGCTATGCATCATTACATTGCATGCATCTTGTGGGGTCTCCCTTGTGGATGAGACAGTCGTCGATCATCCTGCCTCCCGACCACTCTCGGGGTAGTGGTAGCGAGGTTGAGGCGAGCATTGGATGTGCGCTCGCCACTAGGGATGGTGGTAGTGGAGATCTCGACCACTTTGGCCAGTGGTGTGCTTTCGGCCACTATAGGCGGTGGTTGTGTGGCGTGCGGTTGTCACGTGTGCAGAGCTCGTCTACTCATGGGTAGTGGGCGACCAGCAGCGAGGACCCGAGAGTAGTTAGCTTTTTATTATATGCTACTCATTCATACTACCCAACTCGGTCACTCGAGTAGTGGCGGCTGAGTCGGGCTAGTCGTCATCTTAGTACCACCGGGCCATCTTGGGGTCGTGGTTGGGATGGTCATGATTATGGCCATGCATATGCACTGATGATATATATGTATGTATGTATTTGATATATGTTTTACATATGCCTGTGAGATGATGCATTTGATTGCTGCATATGTTTGTTCATCATGTTACATGCCATTTGTATATTATATACTGCTGTGTGTTGAGCATGATACATATGTTGGTTCAGACTGTTATATGCATTTAATTAGCATCATGTCATTGTGTGGTAGATAGGGTTATTATACGGTGATCATATCTTTATTCGTATATGTCCAGTATTGGTCAGGTATGAGATTGACCTGGTACATTATATGGGTTATGTTATTGTATATCTGTCAGGATGATATAGCTTATGGTGTTGCAGACCGTCAGGTACGTTGGTACATTACTTTATGTTCAGTTGATCAGTTCAGTATATACATTGAGTATGACTTTACTGTAGTTACTTATTATTAGAGTTGGATAGGACTGTATGTCTATTGGACTCATGTTGTATACCTGTAGATCTTCACATGTATACTTGTAGATCTATCCTTATATGTTGTTCATGCACTTTCTATATATTACCCCTGAGTTTATACTCACCACCACCACTGGACCACTGGCTTCACCCAGATAACAGGTAGAAGATTCCTTGGACGTTCGGAGCTCCGCCAGCTGATCCCATCTCACACCGGACGAATGGATATGTTTCCGCGTTGTTGTATCCTTACGGATTGATGGTTTGGGTTTTTCCCTGTATTGTTTCCGTATTTGTGATATACGGACATATTGTATGTATTTGGTCTTTGATTCGATTTCTGTTATGATTCTTGTCGTGTCAAGTCACTCCGGAGTGCACAGTTGGTCTTTGTATCTTGTTGATCTGTTTGTATTGTTTCCGCTGTGTTTAGTATGTTTGATATGTTGATATCTGTGTATATCATATTGTTGTTGTGGGCCTACGGGCCTTGTATTAACCCGATATGTTGCCATGTACAGGGGAGATGCCGTCCGTTTGCTTTTCGGCACGGCATACTCCCGGGGCGTGACAAATATTGCCAACTAGGTACCCAGTCGACTGGACCATACTCAGTCGACTGAAAACATTTCAATCGACTGGTTCCCTACAAAATGAGATTAGGAAAAACATATAGAATGAAATGCAATAATAGTAGTAATACGGCCTGATCTTCACTTCTTAGTCCCACACGGACTATCTGTCGGATCGACTCCTAACTTTGTCCCCCTATAGAGAACTCAGCCTCACCTCTTCACTCGAGGATTACCTATTGGCTGTCCTGCCGAACTTACCATTATTGACATCCAATCTGACCCATCAGGACTTCTGCGAGCTGTCCGGTCTCTCTAACCCAGCTAGTCTTCATGTTGATTGTCCAGTCTCCTGACCCAATCAATCTTCATGTCAGATGTCCAGTCTCTTGACCCAATCAATCTTCATGTCAGATGTCCAGTCTCCTGACCCATCTGGTCTTCCTGCCTGATGTTCGGTCCTCCTGATCAGTCAAGGCTTCTGTCTAGTATCTGGCCAATGCGACCTACTGGGACTTTCCTGTTAGCTACACACTTAATACATATATCAAACTACAAGTAATTCCTAACTTTAACTATATTTCATATATCAAAACTAATGAGTGATGCTTTCTGCACCAACAATCTCCCCCTTTTTGATGTATGACAACACATCAGTTAAAGTTAGAAGAATAAATTTGCAATATTAAAGTTCAACATATATTAGAAATGCATTAAGCTAAAAATGTATAACATTTTAATGCATGAAATGCTTCCTTACTTTGAACTTCTCTAACTTTAAACTTTCTCTTCTCTCCCCCTTTGTCATACATCAAAAATGACATTATACAACAAATACCAAAATTCAAAGATAAGTTCAAAGTAATTAGCTTTTCAACACAAGAATATATGAAAGTTACTTCTGATTTCAAAATACCCAAGTTTTGCAATATCCATTTTAAAGTACTTTAAGCTTTTCAAAAGACTTTAGTGTTTTAAAAGTTCAAAAGCATCTAAAAATACATAGGCTCTTCAAAAAAAATTCAAAACTGAATACTTAGATTTAAAGTAAGCTTTTAAATCAAATTTTCAAAATTTTCAAAATTTGAAATATTTTTAAAAATACCCAAAGTCAAAGTATAAAATTTTCTCCTCCTCAATATTTTAAAATTTTAAAACTCCTCCTCAATAAAAACTAAAATATTTTCAAAACTCCCCCTTAATAAAAGGTAAAATATTTTAAATATACAAAACTCCCCCTCAATTAAAACTAAAATATTTTCAAAACTTTCAAAACTCCCCCTTAATAAAAGGTAATATATTTTCAAAACTTTCAAAACTCCCCCTCAATAAAAGGTAAAATATTTTAAATTTTCAAATCTTCTCCTCAAATAAAGTTAAAATAATTTAAATTTCAAAATTCTCCTTTAAATAAAGTTAAAATAATTTAATTTCCAAAATTATCCTTAAATAATAAAAATGAAATAAGAAATGTCCAAGCATGAATTCCTCTACATAATTAGTATACTGAAAATGCACATCTAAAAATTGTCCTTAAAAAAAATTTCCAACTCTTTAGTAGCTCAAGTGATATGAATTATCATCAAACTTTGAATTAGAGTTAATCACCGAAGTGATTGATTTGCTTTTTAAACCCCATTTTGGTTCATGTTGATGCACTGAATCTACATTTTGAATCTGGGTGTAGTCCTAGCATCTCACGCCCATCTTCGTGGCTCAATACACAAACAAGTAGTCCTAGGTGTTTGTGAGATGTGAAGGCTTACCTAGGTCTATAGGATCATGAAATATAAAATTGACCTAGGCTAGTTCAAATTTTAATTTTCCTTTAAGAAAAATAATATTACTTAGTAAAAAAAAAATCAATTTTGAATAAAGAAACATTAAAGCATCCTAGTCTACTAAGCATAACTCAAGTCATGTTTAACAATAACCAAAATTTAAAAGTTACCAAATTAACTACATAAGTGCAAACTGTAACAACTAGTGTATCTAATACAATCCTAATATGAAGAAGGAGGTGGAGGATGTGGATGACTCATGCTCCAAGATCGGAAAAACTCCATCGTCTCTCGATGATCATATCTCTGTGTCTAGAGCACCTGCATCAACTCTCTATGGTCCTCTCTCTGCATCTGAAGCATCTACATCATCTCAAGATGACGTGCCTGATGTTGCTGCTCCTGATGCTGCATCGCATCCTCCAATCTGGATAAGCTCTCTGCTACTGTGGGAGGTGTAGGAAGCCCAAGAAAAGGAGATGAACTATCAAATCCTAGTGCTTCCTGATGCTTAGACTGAGGGTCAAATGATGTTCTGGGTCAATCTCAAGCTCAAGCTCAGGCTCAAACTGGTGTTGGGGCTGAGGCTGAGGGCCATCTCTCCTCCATGTCAGGATGTTATTTTCATCTAAACCTATTTTAGCTAATGAAAACTGTCTAGAACCTATCATGTCATACTCAAAAAGTTATTTGATGTTACCTGTGATAATATCAAACCCTAATGTAGCTAGTAACGATGTAATGACATGGCAATAAGAAAGATATGCCTTCCTACTAGTAACTACCCTAGAGTGATGGATGATATAATGAAACATCTGCAAACTAATATCTAAGTCTAATCTGTGACTAAGTACATAAAGTAGAAATGAATGATAGGGACGCATCATAGCGATGTCCCTAGTGGTGAGTGACAAAATACAGTTCACTTTGACTCTGTACAAGGCATAATCATGTATTCTAAGTCTAGTGGAACTGAAGATACTCACAGATAGAGTCCTCTCCTCACCAAAGAGATGCAAATGTATCCTATCTAATGTGATGTGGGAGTAGGGATCACCATACGGTAATTTCATAGAGGGAAAATATACAATTGGACATGATGAATGCATAAGTCCTAAATGATCTCTCAATAAGGAGGGGGTAAAGATAAAATCTTTACCCTGTACTCTAGTGGAATAAGTAAGATCATCAGTTCTAGTGAGGTTATTGAAAAACTCAGCACATAGATTTATGTTAATAGAGTTTTTACAATAAACTAAATTATCTAGACCATAATGTGCTATGACTTCAATACTAGGCATGCATGATGTACTAAAAATGATCTACTAATATATCTAGTAGGCATGGGAGTATAATGAGTGCTATCAAACCTAATCCTATGTTCCTCAGTGGGAAACCTAATGTCCATACTGGGAGCAGAGGATGACTCAGCCTCAACTGCTCTTCTTTTACCCCTAATTAAATTACAATAATTTAATATTTATGGAAAAATAATTAAAAACAAAGATTAGAATTGTTACCTCGTCATTATGGGTGATAGCATATAAGATATTTGATGACCTAAGCGGTTCGAAGGGTTAAAAGAGGGTGTTTGATGACTGTTTGGGGTTGTTGTAAGTCAACTCGGTGCTGCCCTAGCGCTGGTTTTATAAACAGAATCCAGTTGACTAGAAGTATTTTAGTCGATTGAATTTGAGTCGACTGGACCTGGTCCAGTCGACTGTCATAAATTTACCATTTATTGTGTTCGCTACCCAGTCGATTGTATAGTCTTGAGTCGACCGGGTTAGTCTTATCACTTATTAACTGTTGTATTTCAGTCGACTGGAGTCGTGTTTTTACCTTTCCGAGGCTTTAAGGAAACTGGACATGATCCAGTCGATCCTTATACAGTCGATTAGAAATGGTCCAGTCGACTGGAATCGATAATTTTTATTTTAGATTAATTTTTAAAGTTAATTAATTAGATTTAGTTGATCGATTGTGTTGATTATGTTGATTAAGTTAATTGATTTGATTAATTTTAGTTGTATTGATTGAATTAAGTTGATTAAATTGAGTTGATTAAGTTGATTGATTTGATTAGATTAAGTTGATTTGAGTTGAATTGGTTAAGTCTAGTTGAGTTGATTTGAGTAAATTGGTTAAGTTTAGTTGAGTTCTAATTCATCTCACCCGATCTAAGTTTTCAATACATGTTAATCTTATGGGTTTTGTGAGATGAGAATTTATTTTATCTTAATTAATTTTAATGAGAAATTTCAAAGTTTTAAAACTTGTGTTAGATTCAAATTTAGCTTGATCTAATCAAGTAAGTTTTTCCAACATTGACTTCTAGGTCGTGGCGAGGCATATGACTTTCTTGGATATCGGATGGACCACTTCCTAGACAAAGTCAATGAAGGAATCAAATACTTGACTCGCTTTGAAATAAACTTTGGTCTAATTGGTTAAAGACTTAGTGAGTTATCTTCGCTCAGTTCCACTCGACTTAGTGCACCAGGTCATGGTGAGACATATGACCTTCTTGGATATCGGATGGACCATTTCCTAAACATGCACCTTGAAGAGCTTCCCTAACTTACTATCAGTTCACTTCATCTTAGTACTAGGTTGTTCAAGTTTAAACTACTTTGTTTCCTATCTAGTCCATTCTAAATTAAACAAGTAAAATAAACTAAGTCATGCAAGAGTTTTAATTAAATAAAGAAACAAGCAAAGTATTTTCTCCCCCTAAGTGATAACTTGGTTGAGTTTTGTTCACTAAGTGAACTTGACTCTTGGAAACCCAAAATTGGTTTGGCCCAACTTGGTTGACTAAGCTAGCCTTAGGAACTCATGCTTGGACTTGACTCTTAGCGTTTCGGCTAAGTAATGACATGTATGATTTATATTAGGATTTAGCCTTGTGTCAGAATCCGAACTTGTTGTACACGGCTCATTGAGATCCAAGCATCATGTTCAGATACTTGGAGCCCGAAGTGAACCTTTCCAACATTCCGGTGAGATCTCCTACTTGCCTTTTTTAGGACCGAGTTCTCTTCCTCAAGGTTTGAAACTTGAGTTGAGTCTCTATCCTCAACTTGGCAAGTCGAAGTCTTCGAGTTTACTTTCTTCTTAAGTACTTGAACTTCCTTAAGGAGTGAGTCTACTCAGTTCTCGGACTTAGTTAATTTCTTACCTAGGCATGTAATTATGTTGTATAGTTTATCTTCTAAAGGAGAAGTTACCTCATCTAGTCCTTCGAAAACGGATGCGGATCCATGGCTTCTCTCGGACTCAGACTCAGACTCAGAACTTGATTCAGCTTCGGAGCTTGATTCGGCCATGAATGCCATGAAGATTCTCTTTGTTTCTTTTGCATCTGACTCTTCCGAAGATGATTCACCCCAAGTCGCCTTGAGTTCTTTCTTCTTCTTTTCCTTTTTAGGTTTTGTTGGATCGAGAAGCACGCTAGAGGGGGGGGGGTGAATAGCTATCGTAAAACTTTCTTCTTTTCATTCGTTGAAAACACAAGTAAGTGTAGCGGAAGTAGAAATAAGCAAAAGTAAATAGACTCTTTGTTTTTACTTGGTTCGCAACCAAAAGGTTGCTACTCCAAGGCCCCGCAATCCTAGACCACGTATGAAGGGGCAATTCACTAAAGGTCTCCTCCTCGTTGGAGGTAGGAGACAACGATTACAAGAGAAACAAGATCGAGGAAGAGGCACAAGCCCACCTCTCCTCTTTATAACGTAAAGCTAGAGAAATAGAAAGCTCGAAGTAAAGTATGACAACTACAAAAAGGTACTGACGAAACGATAAAGCTACTAACGAGTGAACTTGGAATCTTGCCACGTCGTCAGCATTATGACAATGTTACGGTGGTGTAGAGTTGTCGGAGTTGTTGGAGTACTTTGAGAGCAATTAGAGATGATTCAAAAGGGTGAAACCCTCCTTCTTTTATAGCCCTCCAAACCCTAGCTCATTGAGAACCAAATCAAAGTCAAAGCTCCTTATCCCCCCAAGATAAGAGGAGCTTATCTTGACTTTCTTCGAGCTGACCAGTTTGAATATCGATCATTGATGACCCTCGTGATGATGTGATGGTAGATCATCGATCATTGTTTGGTCACTCACCTACAGCATAGAGTTAGCACAAAAATACGAGTAATAGATACTTTGACGGTTCCTTACCGTCCGATCTCGACCTAGACCTTCCCCAGGAAGTCTTGGTTAGATCATCGCCTAAGTTCTTCCCCGTACAAGGGACACGACCTCACCATTACTCCGCACTCATGCTTACCTCTAGTCCTTTCTAACCTGTCACTTAGCTTTTGGTCTTCCATCTAGGTTCTTCGACTCCAACGAAGTTCTCCTAGTGTCGTCCGACCACCATGGTTTCTCGTCTCGAGATTCTTCGAGTGTTGATGACCTTGGGCTTAGCTTAAACACTTCCTGCACACTTAACACAGCTCATGAGATAACAATAAGAGCTTAACTTTGAACCTTTGCCATAATCAAAACCTAGGTTCGATTATCTGGTGTCCCTACATCAACAATCTTTCCCTTTTTTATCTATGGAAAACCGACTCAAAGTTAAGGGAATTTAAGAATGAAATGAAGTAGCAATAACATAAGTAGTAAACATGTAATTCTAAGCAAGTATGAAATAAGTTTGAAGCTTGTAGTAAACAAGTAGTGAAAAAGTAAGTGTGAAAGGCAAGTGTAAACATAAGTAACTTATGAGTAAGTATGAGTAAGTTAGTATAAGTAACTTATGAATGAGTATGAGTAAGCTCTTTTTCAAACCCTCCCCCTCAAGGTTACCTCCCCCTTTACCTTGGGTGAGTTTTTGAAAAAGACTCTTTATCTCTCCCCCTTAACGTTTGGCCACTTAAAGAAGGTTAGTTTTCAAAAAAAAAAACTTTTGATTCCTTAACTTTGCCTATCTTCTCCCCCTTTTGTTATATATCAAAAATACTTGGAGATTTATATAAAAAAAAAACTTTAGAAACCCATATACTATATGTTTGTAAGTCCAAGAATGCCCCTTTAAATTTTGAAAATAATACTTTCAACATAAATTCATCTAATAGAATGTTCAACTCTTTTTGACTTAATTGATATAAAATGATCAATAAGTCTTGATTAGAGTTGGTTATTTTAAATAATTATACTCCATGATTCATATCGATGCACTTGATCTACATCTGCAATCAGGAGTAAGGTCCTAACATCTCACGCCCATCTACGTGGCTCAGTGCACAAACACATTAGTCCTATGTGTTGTGAGATGTGTTGGCTCCTTAAATCTATAGGTGCATGCTTTCTAAGGTAAACCCTAAGCTAGTTCCATGTAGCATGAAAAATAAAGATAGAGTATAAATAAGAGTTGAGTCCTATTCTATTACGCACATTCCTAATCTTCGTCTGAGTAGACTAAATTCTTCTTCGGGTAAGGGTTTAGTGAAAATGTCTCCTAGGTTCGATTTAGACTCAACATAATCGAGTTGTATCATTCCATTTGCTACATATTCTCATACAAAATGGTGTTTAACCTCTATGTGTTTAGTTCTAGAGTGACAGATTGGATTCTTAGTTAGGTTAATGGAACTAATGTTGTCAATTAAAATTTAATTGGAAATCTTGGAGAGTGTGCTTCATCCAAAGGAGCTGAGCTACACACTCACCCATTGCAACGTACTCGGCTTCGGTGGTAGATAAGACAACACAATGTTACTTTCTACTACACCAGCTAACTAGACTCGAGCCTAGGAGTTGGCAACACCCACTCGTGCTCTTCCTATCAAGTTTACTACTGGCATAATCTGAGTCGGAGTAGCCGAGTAGTTCGAACTCGTTTGACCTAGGGTACCAAATTCCTATGTTTAGTGTTCCTTTTAGGTATCTAAAAATACATTTGACAAGCGTTAGGTGCGACTCCTTAGCACAAGATTGAAATCTCGCACATATACTCACTGCGAAGAGTATATCAGGTCGGCTCACAGTTAAATATAGAAGGCTACCTATCGTGCTCCTATAGTATTTTAAATCTATTGATTTTCCATCTAAGTCTTCTCGTATGTTAACATTGGTAGCCATTGGTGTATTAATTTCCTTAGTGTTTTTCATTCCAAATCTATTAATTAATTCCTTAGCATATTTTCGTTGGTGTAAGTAAATTCCTTTTCTAGTTTGTTTGATTTGTAAGCCTAAGAAAAAGGTAAGTTCACCTACTAAGTTCATTTCGAATTCACTTTCCATTAGTGAAATGAACTCATTTAATAACATTGAATTAGTTGTACCAAAAATTATGTCATATATATAAATTTGGGCAATAAATATCTCTTTTCCTATGGATTTTACAAAAAGAGTTGGGTCAACTAAACCTTGATTAAACCCCTTAGACTTAAGGTAAATTGAAAGCCTTTCATACCAAACTCTAGGAGCTTATTTTAGTCCATATAAGGCTTTTCTAAGTTTGAAAACATGGTCAAGTTTGTCTAGACTCTCAAATCCAGGTGGTTGGCTAACATAAATCTCTTCCTTAATAAATCCATTCAAAAATGCTGACTTAACATCCATTTGAAATAATTTGAAACCTCGATGTGCAGCGTAGGCTAATAACATTCTAATCGATTCAAGTCTAGCTACTAGTGCATAGTCTAACCCCTCTACTTGACTGAATCCTTTAGTAACTAACCTAGCTTTATTCCTAACAACTTCTCCTTTATCATCAAGTTTGTTTTGAAATACCCACCTAGTTCCAATGATTGTTTTTCCCTTAGGTGGGGGTACTAATTCCCAAACTTCACTCCTAGTACATTGAGATAACTCTTCTTGCATAGCTATAATCCAATCAGGATCAAGAAGAGCTTGTTCAATTGTTTTGGGTTCGATTTTTGAGATAAGTGAAATTTGGCTTAGGTTCCTATAGGATGCTCTAGTTCGAACTCCTAAATTGGGATCACCTATTACTTGATCAATAAGATGATTTGTTTGTAACCTAGATTTATTTGGGTTAGGATTTATACTAGACTTGTTTTGATGGTTAGGTTCAGGTCTAGCATCATTTTCAATTTGTTCATTAATCAATTTGACTTCGGGTTTTGTAGTTTTGTTTCCTTCATCAAATACTATGTTAATTGTCTCTTCTATTTTTAGGGTTTTATTGTTATACACTCTATAGGCCTTACTAGTGGTTGAGTATCCTAGAAATGTTTCGGTAGTTGTTTTATAGGTGAATTTCCCAAGGTAATCTTTAGTGTTTAATATGTGTACCCTACATCCAAAACCCCTAAAATACTTAATGTTTGGTGTTTTTTCATAATAGATTTCATATGATGTTTTAAGGTGCCTTTTAACTAATAGAATCCTATTTTGAACATAGCAGGTCGTATTGACTGCTTCTGCCCAAAACCTATTAGGTAGGTTGTACTCATTCAACATGGTTCTAGCGGCTTCTTATAACGTTCTATTTTTACGTTCAACTAGACCGTTTTATTGAGGGGTCCTAGGGCAGGAGAACTCATGGTGGTATCCGTTTTGGTTACAAAAGTCAGTGAACCTATGGTTTTCAAATTCACCACCATGATCACTTCTAATTCTCATAATCCTAAGATTCTTTTTATTTTCTATTAATTTTCATAAATTGGTGAGATGTTCTACGGTTTCACTCTTATGTTTTAAAAATCTAACCCATGTGAACCTAGAGTAGTCATTGACTATAACTAGACAGTATTGGCTTCCGTTTAGTGACTTGGCTCCATGAGAATCAAAAAGGTCTAAATGTAGGAGCTCAAGTACACTTTTAGTTCTCTCTTTGTTAGTTAGTTAATGTGAGGTCCTAGTTTGTTTACCTTGTTGACAAGCATTACAAATTTTATTTTCCAAGTTATTAAGGTTGGGTAGACCTCTAACTAAGTCACTTTGACTCATTTTGTGTACGAGTCTTGGATGAGAGTGGCCGAGTCGTCGGTGCCACAACCAAGATTCCTCTTGCTATGTTATTAGACACTTGGTTGAGGAGTTGGGTAAATTGATTGTATAAATGTTGCTATTCCTAGTTCCTTTAAGTATAGTTTTTGAGGTATCATTATTTTTAATTAGGCATTCATTTTGTAAAAAGATGACCTTATAGTTATTGTCACACAATTGACTAACACTAAGTAGATTAAATTCAAAATGTTCAACTAAAAGTACATTATGAATTATGAAGTTCGAGTTTAGCTCAATATCACCTGAACCGATGATTTTGAGCTTCCCGTTGTTTTCGAATGCTACTGATCCCTGGCTTTTGAATATGAGCTTCGAAAACTTTAGTCGGTCTCCGGTCATGTGTTAGGAGAATCCACTGTCCAATATCCATTGATCCTACACATTAGTAGTTGGATCAGATATTGGAATTTTAAGAGTTGGTTGAAAATTTTTAATCCTAGGAGTCATCTCACCCTTTCTACATGATCAAACAAGTTAACCTTATATGTTTTGTGAGATGATTTTAATTTTACTTGATTAAGTTTAATGATTTGAAGATAATCAACCTTGGGTTAGATTTGGATTTAACCCTTAGATCGTTAAGTAAACTTTTCGAGAAAATAACTTCCAGGTCGTGGCGAGGCACAGAGGCCTTTTTTGATCGAAACAATGACCACTTCCTTAGACAAAGCTAATTTCAAGAAAATGTTCACTTAGGGAATTTAGAGTCACTTCCTGATCTAACTAGTTTAGGATGTGGTGAGGTAGCTTCAGCTAGTTAAACTTAGTCGAGTGTACCAAGCTAGATATGCCTTATCTAACTCAGACACATAAGACCTCATTTCTCTAATGTACTATCATCTTGTTGCATTCTGATATTATGTTATCAAGGTTGACTAACTATTGATTCTATCTAGCCGTTCTAAAAATTAAAACAAAAATAACTAAGCATGCAAAACTAAATCAAGAAGTAGAATAAACAAGTTTAGTACTATCTCCCCCTGGACCATTGAACCAATGCGGTTTTTTCACGTAGTGGATTTGGTCCTTGGGAATCCAATACTTGGTGGATCCTAATTGAATATTCAAAATGGTCTTAGGGACCCATGCTTGAACCTTTTGTTTATTTTGATTTACAATCGACATATATGATTTGTTTGTTGTGATTGATCTAAATTCGAGTCCGACCTTATTGTACACGACCCTTTGTGATCCAAGTAGTAGGTCAAGACCCTCGGACCCCCCAAAGTGAACCTTTCCAATGATTTCCTAAGTTCTTGGACTTGTCCTTTCAAGAGAGAGTTCTCCTCTTCAAGTTTTTCAACTCAAGTTGTGTTCTCCTCTTTAACTTGACTAGTCGAAGAGGTTAGGGAGACCTCATGTTTAAGAAGTTTAACCTCTTTAACTAAGGTCTCAATCTTGGATTCGGACTTAGCTAAATTTTTAGTTAAATACTTAATTGCACTATATAGAGTATCAATTAACGACCGCCTTACCTTGATCATATCTCTTGAACCGGATACGAATCCGTGGCTTGTCTTGAATTGGAGTTCATCGTCGGATCCGGAGTCGGACTTGGTCTCGGACTCGTAGCACATTTCAGGTTCGGATTCGTCTTCAGGCTCAGCCAGCTTGGCCATGAACACAAGGTTGTTGAGCTCATCTTCTTCCTCCGACGACTCCTCCCAAGTTGCGTTGAGCGTCTTCTTGGACTGTGATGGTTTGTTCTTTAGTCTCGAGCACTCCGATTTGATGTGACCCCTCTTGTTGCATTCGTAGCATTTGTAATTTGAACTTTGCTCGGGTCTCTTTTCCTTGGATTGCTTGATGGGTCGTCTTCTACTCTTGATCATCTTCCGAACTAGATTCACTAGCTCGGTCTTCATTTCGTCGTTCACCTCCGATTCGTACTCCTCTTCTTCTTCGGGAGGTGGCTTGCTTTTCGCCTTCTTCCTTTGACCTGCAACTAAGGCAATACCTTTCTCGACCTGGGCCGATTTAGATTGTTCATGCAATTCAAATTTTGAAAAAAGCTCGTCTAATCTAATTTTAGATAAATCTCTAGATACCTTGTAGGCATCATCCATGGATGCCCACAAGGTGGTCCTAGGAAAAGCATTCAAGGCACACCTTATTATGTCCCTATTCTCAACCTTTTGTCTGATTGAATGAAGATCATTGATGATGTCCTGGATTCTCGCGTGGAGTTGAGTGGCTGACTCGTGTTACTGCATTTTTAAATTAAATAACTTATTTAACAAAAGGTCTCTTTTGCATATCTTAGTGTCAGCGGTTCCTTTGTGTAGCTCAATGAGCTTGTTCCATAAATCCTTCGCGCTGATGAACGGTCCGACTCAGTTGAGTTCTTCTTTAGAAAGCCCGCATTGTAGGATTTGTGTGGCTTTCGCATCGGCCTCCACTTAGCGCTTCATAGCATTCGTCCAATTGTCACAGTCCAAGTATTCACCATCTTCATTGGTTGGAAGGGTGAACCCGGTCTAGATGACTATCCACATCTCTACTTGTGTCTTGAGATAACACTCCATCCGACCCTTCCAGTAACGGAAGTCATCTCCATTGTAAAATAGAGGTCATGCGGTGCTAAACCCTTCGAGATGGGGCATTCAATAAAACCTTGCACACACAAATACGAAAAACAAACGAATTGCCAAGACTTGATCTTGGATTAGTAGTGCGGGATAAAAATGACTTAAATTAAAATATGAAATGAAGAACAAGAAAAGAAAATAAAATGTGCTAGATCGGTGGTTGCACTGAATCTTAGCGCCCTCGCTATGATACCAATTATTGGATCGAGAAGCACGCTAGAGGGGGGGGGGTGAATAGCGATCGTAAAACTTTCTTCTTTTAGTTCGTTGAAAACACAAGTAAGCATAGCGGAAGTAGAAATAAGCAAAAGTAAATAGACTCTTTGTTTTTAGTTGGTTCATAGCCAAATGTTTGCTACTCCAAGGCCCCGCGATCCTAGACCGCGTACAAAGGGGCAATTCACTAAAGGTCTCCTCCTCATTGAAGGTAGGAGACAACGATTACAAGAGAAACAAGATTGAGGAAGAGGCACAAGCCCACCTCTCCTCTTTATAACGTAAAGCTCAAGAAATAGAAAGCTCGAAGTAAAGTATGACAACTACAAAAAGGTACCGACGAAATGATAAAGCTATCGACAAGTGAACTTGGAATCTTGGTGCGTCATCGGCATTATGTCGGTGTAGAGTTGTCGGAGTTGTGGGAGCACTTTGAGAGCAATTAGAGATGATTCAAAATGGTGAAACCCCTCTTCTTTTATAGCCCTCCAAACCCTAGCTCGTTGAGAACCAGATCAGAGTCAAAGCTCCTTATCCCCCCCATGATAAGAGGAGATTATCTTGACTTTCTTTGAGCTGATCAGTTTGAATATCAGTCGACTGATGACCCTCAGCAGTCGACTGATGATAGGATCAGTCGACTGTTTGCTTGGTCACTCACTTGCAGCATAGAGTTAGCACAAAAATACGAGTAATGGATACTTTGACGGTTCCTCACCGTCTGATCTCAACCTAGACCTTCCCTAGAAAGTCTTGGTCGGATTGCCACCTAAGTTCATCCTCGTACAAGGGACACAACCTCACCATTACTTCGCACTCATGTTTACCTCCAGTCCTTTCTGACTTGACGCTTAGTTTTCGGTCTTCCACCTAGGTTCTTTGACTCTAACGAAGTTCTCCTAGTGTCGCCCGACCACCACGGTTTCTCATCCCAAGATTCTCCGAGTGTCACTGACCTTGGGCTTAGCTTAAACACTTCCTGCACACTTAACACAGCTCATGAGATAACAATAAGAACTTAGCTTTGAACCTTTGCCATAATCAAAACCTAGGTTCGATTATCTGGTGCCCCTGCACCAACAAATTTTTCTTTCTTTTTTAGATTTACGCACTCCGACTTGTAGTAACCTTTTCTGTTGCACTCATAACATGTTACTTCCGATCTAGGTCTTGGCTTGTTGTGACGACCTTTTTGGTATCTTTCTTCGTAAATCTTTTTCTCTGGTTGAACATCTTCCGAACCATGTGTATGATTTCTTCCTCTCCATTTAGGTCTGACTCTGACTTGTCTTTGAACTCACTCTTTGTTTTTCTTTCCTTTTTGGTTGAACCTGCCACTAAAGCAATATCATTCTTAGTTTGACCTGAGTTAGCTTGTTCATGTAGTTCGAGTTCGCAAAATAGTTCGTTTAATCTAATTAAGGAAATGTCCCTGGAGAACTTATAGGCATCAAAGATGGATGTCCATAAGGCATTCCTCGGGAATGTCTTAAGTGTATACCTAATTACATCCCTATTTTCTATTTGATGATCTATTAGATGAAGTCCATTTAGTATGTCCTTTATTCTAGTGCGGAGTTGACTGGCACTTTCATTTTCAAGAATTTTACAATTAAATAGTTTATTAAGTAACATATCTCATTTAGCTATTCTAGTATCATTAGTGCCTTCGTGTAATTCAATTAACTTATCCCAAAGTTCCTTAGAATTTTCGAAGGGTCCGACTCTATTGAGCTCTTCTTTGGTAAGTCTGCATTACAAGGTGTTCAGGGCCTTGTAATCGACTTGAGCTCATTTTCTTACGTCCACGGTCCATTTATCCGGATCTAACAACTCTCCCGAGCTGTCTACTAGAGAAATAAAATATTTCCTAATTGAAAACCACACCTCGAGGTTGGTTTTCAGGAAGCACTCCATTCGCCTCTTCCAATAGAAAAAGTCCTCTCTGTTAAAGAGAGGAGGCAGAATGGTGTTATACCCTTCTAAGTGTGACATAACTAATTTTATAAAAATAGATTTTTATTATTTAAATTTTTAATAATTTTTATTATTATTTTAAATTAATTTTCAGAAACATTCCTAGAGTTACACAAATGAAGCAATATTATTAAAAAAAATGAATCTATACTAAAGCAAAGTATTAAAAAATTTATTCTAGTGCAAAAGAAAATATTGAAACTAATGCAAAATTTTATTCTAAAACAAAAATACTAAAATTAAAGAAAATTTCTAATGCTCTCATTGGTGGTTGCACCAAACTCGGAGCGCCCCCGTTCTGATACCAATTGTAGGATCGAAGTTATCCGAGAGAGGGGGTGAATCTCGCAATATAATTTAAAAAAAAGCTTAATTTTATATTTTAAGAATTAAGAGTTATTGCAGCGGAAATTAAATGAAATCAATAGACAAGTCTTTTACTTGATTCTCAACCCGAGTCGGGTTGCTACTCCAAGGCTCGTAGCTCTCCGAGAGCTACCTCGATGGGAAATCCACTAAAAGGCCCTCCGACTCGAGAACACTCGAATTTAGAGAGATTTGTTTTTTACAAAAGATAATGAGAAAGGTAACAAGCTACCTTCTCTTAAATTAAAGTACAAAAAGTGAAAGTATAACAAAATACAAAATATACCGACACTTGTAGCTTTTGAAATGGAACTCAGAGTGTTGGAGTTGTGGCGTTGTAACGTGATGAAGCTTTTGCATATGAGAAACACTCGAGACAAAACTTGGATGTAGTAGAGTTGTATATCTCGAAGCTGGTCATGCACTTCTTTTATAAGCTCTCTCCAGTTGACTGAAATGACCTCCAGTCGACTCTACATCAGCCCATCGATATGGTACATCGGCCTTCCCATTCGACTGGACCTATTACAGTCGACTCCATGTCACCTAGCTCCGCATCGAGAAATTTGCATTTCTAGTCGATTAGACCTCCCCAGTCGACTAGAGCTCTTTCCATCTTGGTTGTCAGATCTTTGATCGATCACCAGCTAATCTTGCTAACTAGGTGTTGATGCAGTGAGCATGACTCATTAGTTTTGATGTATGAACCATAGTTATAAGTTATGATTCACTTGTATTCTAATATTAGTGTTAAGTGTGCAGGCTTAACAAGAAGTCCTAGTAGGTCATGTTGACCGGATACTAGGCATGTATCTTGACAGATCAGGAGGATCGAACATCAAGCATGAAGTCCAGATGGGTCGCGTGGACCGAACATTTAGCATAAAGACCGATTGGGTCAGGAGATCGGACAATCGGCAAAAGTCCAGTTGGGTTAGGCAGACCGGACAGTTGGTGGAAGCCCTGGTGGGTTAGATCGGATGTCAAGATTGGTAAGTTCGGCAGGTAGCCGGTAGGTAAGCCTCGAGTGAAGAGGTGAGGCCGAGTCCTCTGTAGGGGGAAAAAGCTCGGCATCAATCAGACAAAAAGTCTGCGTGGGACTTAGTAGTCGAGATCGAGCAGTATTACTACTGCTATCACATTTTATATTATCTATTTGTGCTAATCTTGTCTTGCAAGAATCATTCGACTGAATGAATTCGAGTCGACTGAAGTTCAGTCGACTGGATATCTATTTGGCAGGATCAACTTGTGATCGATCAGAGATCGTGCAACGCAGATGGAAAGGGTTTCATTCGACTGAAGGGTTTGAGTCGACTGAAGAGGCAAATTTTCCGATGCAGAGCCGAGTGACGTGGAGTCGACTAGAAAGGGTTCAGTCGACTGGAAGACCACGAATTCCATATCGATGGGTTGATGTGGAGTCGACTGGAAGGCATTCCAGTCGACTGAAAAAGGTTTATAAAATATGTACTCGACCAGATCCGAGAATGACATCCAATCTACGTCGAAGTGTTGCTAAAATTCCTACTCATCCACGAAAATTCATACTCCACGAATAGGGCGATCTTCCGACACTCCGCAACTACCTCTTGATCCATTTAAGTGTCGATATAAAGTTCGTGTATTTCATTAATTCATTTTCGCTTATTGTACTTAACTTCAAGAGTTGGTAGTCTATTACCCATCTCTATTCTATGTAAAAAGCAAAACCCTCCGAAGTTGAGAGTTCTCAAGTCGAAGGGGATTTAGTGAATTGTCCATCGAAGTAGCTCTCGGGAAAGCTATGAGCCTTGGACTAGCAACCCAGTCAGGGTTGTGAACCAAGTAAAATAAAAGTGTCTTTATTTTCATTTTCGTTGCATACTCTAATTATTCTAATTATTCTAAATTAAGATAAAATTTTTAAACCCTGAGATTCACCCTCCTCTCTCGGAGAAACACAATCCTACAATTTGTATCAGAGCAGAGGTACTCCGAATTAGTGCAACCACCCTCGTGAGCCTTAAAATATTTTTTTCTAGCTTTAGAATAATTTAAAATATTATTTCTGTAATTTAGAATATTTAAAATATTATTTCTGTAATTTAAAATATTATTTCTGCAATTTAGAATATTTAAAATATTATTTCTACAATTTAGAATATTTAAAATTTATTTACTTCATTTTAGATATTTAAAATTCATTTTCTGCATTTTAGATATTTAAAATTCATTTTCTGCATTTTAGATATTTAAAATTCATTTTTCTTGCCTTAGAAAATATTTAATTTATTTTTCTTGTCTTAGAAAATATTTAATTCATTTTTCTTGTATTAGAAAATATCTAATTTAATTTTCTTGCCTTAGAAAATATTTAATTTATTTTTTTTTAGAATAATTCGTTAATAATGTCACACTTAGAGGGATACAACACCGTTCGCCCTCCTCTCTTCAACGGAGAGGATTTTCCCTACTGGAAAAGACGAATGAAGTGCTACTTGAAAGCTGACTTAGAGGTTTGGTTTTCAATTAGGAAAGGGTTCATAGCTCCGATGGACGATTCGGGTGAGTTGTTAGAACTGGAGAAAAGGACTGCGGATATTAGAAAGAGAGCTCAAGTCGATTATAAGACACTTAACACCTTGCAATGCGGACTTACCAAAGAAGAGCTCAATAGGGTAGGTCCATTTGAAAACTCTAAGGAATTATGGGAAAAATTAATTGAACTGCATGAGGGTACAAATGACACTAGGATAGCTAAACGGGATATGTTATTAAATAAACTATTTAATTGTAAAATGAATGAAAATGAAAATGCTAGTCAACTTCATACTAAAATTAAAGATATATTAAATGGATTGCACTTAATAGGACACCAAATAGAAAATAGGGATATAATTAGGTATACGCTTAAGGCATTCTCGAGAAATGCCTTATGGACATCGATTGTCGATGCCTATAAGGTTTCTAGGGATCTTTCCACAGTTAGGCTAAACGAACTATTTTGTGAACTTGAACTACACAAACAAGCTAACTTGGGTCAAACTGAGAATGATATAGCTTTGATGGCAGGTTCGTCTAAAAAGGAAAGAAGAGTGAAGAGTGAATTCAAAGACGAGTCGGAGTTAGAAACAAACGGAGAAGAGGAGATCGTAAATATGGTCCAGAAGATGTTCAACCGGAGGAAGAAATTTATGAAGAAAGATGCTAAAAAGGTCGTCGACAACAAGCCGAGATCTCGATCGGAAGTGACGTGCTACGAATGCAACAAAAAGGGGCACTACAAGTCGGAGTGCGCAAACCTAAAAAAGGAAGAACAACCAAAGAAGGAAAAGAAGAAGAAAGCGCTTAAGGTGACATGGGTGTTGGTGCAGTGGGCACCAAAGTCGAACCGGTATTTTGATTATGGCAAAAGGCTCAATAGTTAAGGGTATATTTGTTATCTTACGAGCTCAATTAAGTGTGCAGAAATGCTAAAGTTGAGCGGAAGGTCTGCGACACCCGGTGGGAACCGAGGTGGTCGGGCAACGCCAGAGGGACTTCGGAGGAAGCCGAGGTACTCGGGTGAAGATCGGAAGCGAGGCTACAAGGTAAGCTCGTGTGAAAGCGAAGCAAGGTCGTTAAGCGTAGATCCGACCCAATACCTCCAATGGAAGGTCTAGGTCGAGATCAGATGGTTAGAACCATCGTACTTTATATTTTAAGCTAACTTGTACTGCAGTCCAAAACCCTTTGACTACAGTCAACTGCTAGTCAAGTTCCAGCCTCGAGAAGAGCTCGAATTTCAAGGGGGTGAATTTGGACTTTGTTTTGGAAAGGGTGATGTGGCATCAAGGTGGACATCCAAACCATCACCAAGCTTCCTTGTGGTGGGCGCCCAAAATAAGGTGAGTTGGCACAAGATGGTTGGCTCCCATGATGTGGCACAAGTTGAATGGCTCCAACAAGTTGGCGCCCAAGGAGGTTGGAGGTGGCACAAGGTGGTTGGATGAAACACCTCATCCTCAAGTTGGCGCCCAAGGAGGTTGGAGGTGGCACAAGGTGGTTGGATGAAACACCTCATCCTTGAGTTGGCGCACAAGAAGGTTGGAGGTGGCACAAGGTGGTTGGATGAAACACCTCATCCTTGAGTTGGCGCACAAGAAGGTTGGAGGTGGCACAAGGTGGTTGGATGAAACACCTCATCCTTGAGTTGGGATAAGAACCTCACCTTGGACACTACCTATGTCTAAATTCATAGATCAATATCCATAAATAGACATGTTCAAGCCAAGCAAATAACAAGACATCAAGAGCTCTCAACACGCCGTCGTAACGCCGCTACTACTACTCACATTTGCTACGACGAAAGCTACATCTTCTACTTATAAGAGTTGTCGGTATATTTATTTAAGTTCTACTTCTTTAAATTGTCTTTGTGCTTTAATCGTAACAAGGAAAGGGGGAGTGTCCCTTTGCCTTGATTTCTTTTTGTAATCGTTGCTCCTACCTCCAACGAGGAGGAGTGGTTTTAGTGAATTGCCCTCCGTACGTGATCAAGGATCACTAGGGCCGTGGATTAGCAATCGAAAGATTGTGAACCACGTAAAAATATCTTGTCTACTTTATATTTCCGCTGTGCACTCTCTACTTGCTTTTTACTTATTGCAAAAGGTTTTTAACGACATCGTATCGCTATTCACCCCCCCCTCTAGCGACACTTTCGATCCAACAATTGGTATCAGAGCCGGGGGCGCTAAGATTCGGTGAAACCACCAATCTAGCTTTGTTTTCCTTTTTTTTACAGATTTTTTATTTATTTATTTCTGTTTTCGTATAATTATTTCACTTGCTTATCTTCTCCTACATATAGAATTGCATTAGAGGCTTTAGGATCCGGATAAGGTTGTCCTTCGGGTTAGATCCCGAGTAAGGTTGTCCTCTGGAACTTCAACGACATTCGCATTTGATTGTTTATTTCTTTTTGCAAGTTACATTTTATATATCTTTTTTTACTTCCCGCACTACTAATCCAAGACGAAAGTCTTGGAATATTCTTTCCGTGTGTGTTTTGCAAGATTCTTTTCGTCGTTCTTCTTCTTGTTTTTAAATGGCCCATCTCGAAGGGTTTAGCACCGCCCCCATTTTACAGCGGTAATGACTTTCGTTATTGGAAGGGTCGGATGGAATGCTTTCTTAAAACCCAAATCGAGATGTGGATCGTAATCAAACCGGTTTCACACTTCCTATTAATGAAGATGGTGAATCTTTGGGTTACGATCAATGGTCAAATTCCATGAAAAAACAAGTAGAAGCCGATGCCAAGGCAACTCAAATCTTGCAATGTGGGTTGTCCAAGGAAGAGCTCAACCACGTCGGCCCCTTCATTAGTGCAAAGGACTTATGGACCAAGCTAGTGGAACTACACGAAGGCACCGACGACACGAAGGTATGTAAAAGAGATTTACTTTTAAATAAATTGTATAACTTGAAAATGCAGGAAAACGAGACCGCAACTCAACTACATGCTCGTATCCAAGACATCGTCAACCAACTCCATGCCATCGGACAAAAGGTCGAGGATCGCGACCTTATCAGGTATTCTCTTAACTCGTTTCCTAGGACCACCTTGTGGGCATCCATGGTCGATGCCTACAAGGTCTCCAAGGACCTTTCTAAGATTAGGTTAGACGAATTGTTTTCGGAACTTGAATTACATGAGCAAACTAACGTGGTCGGTGAGAAGAGTATTGCGTTAGTTGCGAGGTTCCAAGAAGAAGAAGCCCCAAGCAAGCCACCCTCGGAGGAAGAAGGCGATATCCAAGCTCTAATGGCCAAGCCGACCGAGCACGACTCGAAACCGAAGAAGAGTCGAGTCGAATCCGATGATGAGCTTCCATTCAAGACAAGCCACGGATCCGTATCCGGTTCAAAAGAATCATTAAGGGTAAGTCGGTCGTTACTTAATACTTTGTATGGTGCAATTAAATTTTTAAATAAGAAACTAGCTAAGTCAGGAGTCAAGGTCGAGACCCTAATTGAGAGGTTAACCTCCTCAAACATGAGGTCTCCCTAACCTCTTCGACTACTCGTATTCAAGAGGAGGACTCAACTCAAGTTGAAAAGCTTGAAGTTGAGAACTCGCTTTTGAAAACACAAGTCGAAGACCTTAGGAACACGTTGGAAAGGTTCACTTTGGGATCCAAGGGACTTGACCTCTTACTTGGATCACAAAGGGCCGTGTACAACAAGGCGGACTGGGTTTAACTCAAATACAACCAATAAGTCATATATGTCTATAGTAAACCAACATAAGAAAAATGTCCAAGCATGGGTCCCTAAGACCACTTTGATTTCAACTTTAGGATCTAACATGTATTGGGTTCCCAGGACCAAATTCACTATGTGAATAGACCCACTCGATTCAATGGTCCAGGGGGAGCCAATACAAAATGTATTTTTGTTAAGTCTTAGAAATTGCATGCTTAGTTTTTCCTTTATTTTTAGAATGGTTAGATAGGACTCATAACCAACTAAAATCCTGCGAAAAGATTGAGTCTCGGGGAGCCTCTTTTCAAAAATAAACCAACTAAAATCCTACGAAAAGATTGAGCCTCGGGAGCCTCTTTTCAAAAATAACTAGTTAGACCAAGGCGTAGTCTCAAGTAAGTCGAGTTATCAATTTCTTGAAATTAGCTTTGTCTAAGGAAGTGGTCGTTGTTCCGATCAAAGAAGGCCTCTCAGGCCTCGCCACGACACGAAGCTAATCTCTTGAAAAGATTACTTGATGAGCTTAGACTAAATCGAATCTAACCTAATGTTGGTTAATTTAAATTCATTAAAATTAATCAAGTAAAATTGAAAGTCATCTCACAGTAACATAGGAATAACATGTTTTGATCATGTAGATATTGGTGAGATGATTTAGGTTTAAAAACTTACAAACAACCCTTTAGTAATTCCATTGATCCTACACATAAGAGTCGAAGAAACCATTAATATAGTTTTCGACGAAGGACACGAACCCGTTCAATCCTTAACAAAACCAACTAGCAAATCAACTTATAGCGAACCCGACTCTGATCTTGAACTTGAATCTCGTCCTAACCCAAGTCATCCTATCGACCAAGTGATAGATGACTCTAACCCAAGTCAAACTAGAACTCACCCAAGTCATCCTATCAATCAAGTTATAGGTGATCCAAATTTAGGGGTTCGAACTAGAGCTTCATATCGAAACCTTAGTCAAATCTCGTTAATTTCCAAAATCGAACCCAAAACTATTGAACAAGCACTTCTTGATCCCGACTGGATTATTGCTATGCAAGAAGAGCTAGCTCAATTCACTAGAAATGAAGTCTGGGAATTAGTACCACCACCTAAAGAAAAATCAATTATTGGAACAAGGTGGGTATTTCGAAATAAACTTGATGATAAAGGTGAAGTAGTTAGAAATAAAGCCAGGTTAGTCGCAAAAGGGTTTAGTCAAGTCGAAGGTTTAGATTACGATGAGACCTACGCCCCCATAGCAAGACTAGAGTCCATCCGAATGTTGTTAGCATATGCTGCACATCGAGGTTTTAAATTGTTTCAAATGGATGTCAAGTCAGCATTTTTGAATGGATACATTAAGGAAGAAGTTTCAGTCAACCTCCGGATTGAAAATCTAGATAAACGACCATGTCCTTAGACTTAAGAAAGCCCTATATGGACTCAAACAAGCCCCAAGAGCTGATGCGAAAGGCTTCGATCTATCTTAAGTCCAAAGGATTCAACCAAGGTTTAGTCGACCCAACCTTATTCAGTAAAAAACCGTAGGAAAAGAAATCTTTATAGCCCAAATCTATGTAGATGATATAATTTTTGGAACTACCAACTCGATCCTGCTAAGCGAATTCATCTCACTTATGGAAAGTGAATTTGAAATGAATTTAGTAGGAGAGTTAAGTTTCTTCTTAGGTTTACAAATTAAACAAACTAAAGATGGAATATATTTACATCAACAAAAATATACTAAGGACTTAATAAATCGATTTGGAATGCAAGATGCTAAAATAATCAATACACCTATGGCAACTAATGTTAATATAGCGAAGATGTAGAAGGAAAACCCGTTGACCTAAAATACTATAGGAGCGCAATAGGAAGTCTCCTATACTTAACCATGAGGACCCGACATTTTATTCGCGGTAAGTATGTGCGAGTTACAAACTGTGCCAAGGAGTCTCACCTAACCCTAGTCAAGCGTATCCTTAGATATCTAAAGGGCACGCTAACGTAGGTATTTGGTACCCTAGATCTACCGAGTTTAATCTAATCGGCTACTCGACTCCGACTATGCGGTAGTAAACTCGATAGAAAGAGCACGAGTGGTTGTTGTCAAATCCTCGGCTCGAGTCTAGTAAGTTAGTGGTAGGAAGCGGCATTGCGTTGCCTTATCTACCACGAAGGAATACGTTGCGATGGGTGAGTGTGTCTCTCGACTCACAGTGGATGAAGCACACTCTCCAAGACTTTAGCTTAATCTTTAACAACATTAAAACCTACATAGATAACATTAGTTCAATTAACTTAACTAAAAATCCAATATGTCATTCTAGGACAAAACATATAGAAGTTAAACACCACTTCATTAGGGAACATGTAACTAATGGAACTATACAACTAGAGTATGTTGAGTCCAAATCAAACCTAGCGGACATCTTCACCAAACCACTACCCGAGTAGAATTTAGTTTATTAAGGCGAAAGTTAGGTATGTGCGTAATAGAGTAGGATTTAAATTTTTCTATATATGTACTCTACTTTTGCTTCTTTTATGAAATTAGCCTAAGTCTTACCTTAGAAATCATATACCTATAGATTTAAGAGCCAACACATCTCACAACACATAGGACTAATGTGTTTGTGTACTTATGCCACGTAGGCAGGCGTGAGATGTTAGGACCTTACTCACAGTTCCAGATGTAGATTGTGCATCGACATGAACCATGGAGTATAATTATTTAAAATTAATCAACTCCTTCAAGACTTATTGATCATTCTATATCAATCAAGTCCAACCGGAGTTGTAAATTTTAGATGAACATATATTCAAGCTTATTATTATTTTAAAAAAAAAATATATATATATTTATATTGGGAACTTGCTTGGACTTACAAACCTTAAAATATATTTATAAACTTTTTGAGTTAAGGCAAAAGGGGGAGAAAGTCACAAAAGTAAGGAAGAAAGTAAACAAAATTATTACCTTTTATATTAAGTAATTCCGTTTACTTAAGCAACTATTAAGGGGAGTAAAAATTATTTTTCAAGAACTCACCTTGATTAAGGGAGGTTACCTCAAAGGAGAACTTGAAACAATAATATTTCTCACTCATGCTTAATCTTTATGCTAGCTCATTCATACTTAATCATTATGCTAGCTCATTCATATTTAATCATTATGCTAGCTCATTCATATTTAATCTTTATGCTAGCTCATTCATATTTAATCTTTATGCTAGCTCATTCATGCTTAATCATTATGCTAGCTCATTCATATTTAATCTTTATGCTAGCTCATTCATGCTTAATCATTATGCTAGCTTACTGTTATGCTTAATTTTTCCTTAACTTTTGTGTCGGTTTGCCATTAATCAAAAAGGGGGAGATTGTTGGTGCAGTGGGCACCAAAGTCGAACCGGTATTTTGATTATGGCAAAAGGCTCAATAGTTAAGGGTATATTTGTTATCTTACGAGCTCAATTAAGTGTCCAGAAATGCTAAAGTTGAGCGGAAGGTCTGCGACACCCGGTGGGAACCGAGGTGGTCGGGCAACGCCAGAGGGACTTCGGAGGAAGCCGAGGTACTCGGGTGAAGACCGGAAGCGAGGCTACAAGGTAAGCTCGTGTGAAAGCGAAGCAAGGTCGTTAGCGTAGATCCAGGCCCAATACCTCCAATGGAAGGTCTAGGTTTAGATCGGATGGTTAGAACCATCGTACTTTATATTTTAAGCTAACTTGCTGCGGTCAAAACCCTTTGACTCTACATCATTTGCTAGTCAAGTTCGACCTCGAGAAGAGCTCGAATTTCAAGGGGGTGAATTTGGACTTGACTCGTGTTTTGGTACAAAGGGTGATGTGGCATCAAGGTGGACATCCAAACCATCACCAAGCTTCCTTGTGGTGGATGCCCAAAATAAGGTGAGTTGGCACAAGATGGTTGGCTCCCATGATGTGGCACAAGTTGAATGGCTCCAACAAGTTGGCGCCCAAGGAGGTTGGAGGTGGCACAAGGTGGTTGGATGAAACACCTCATCCTCAAGTTGGCGCCCAAGGAGGTTGGAGGTGGCACAAGGTGGTTGGATGAAACACCTCATCCTTGAGTTGGCGCACAAGAAGGTTGGAGGTGGCACAAGGTGGTTGGATGAAACACCTCATCCTTGAGTTGGCGCACAAGAAGGTTGGAGGTGGCACAAGGTGGTTGGATGAAACACCTCATCCTTGAGTTGGGATAAGAACCTCACCTTGGACACTACCTATGTCTAAATTCATAGATCAATATCCATAAATAGACATGTTCAAGCCAAGCAAATAACAAGACATCAAGAGCTCTCAACACGCCGTCGTAACGCCACTACTACTACTCACATTTGCTACGACGAAGTGCCGCCGACAACGAAAGCTACATCTTCTACTTATAAGAGTTGTCGGTATATTTATTTAAGTTCTACTTCTTTAAATTGTCTTTGTGCTTTAATCGTAACAAGGAAAGGGGGAGTGTCCCTTTGCCTTGATTTCTTTTTGTAATCGTTGCTCCTACCTCCAACGAGGAGGAGTGGTTTTAGTGAATTGCCCTCCGTACGTGATCAAGGATCACTAGGGCCGTGGATTAGCAATCGAAAGATTGTGAACCACGTAAAAATATCTTGTCTACTTTATATTTCCGCTGTGCACTCTCTACTTGCTTTTTACTTATTGCAAAAGTTTTTTAACGACATCGTATCGCTATTCACCCCCCCCCCTCTAGCGACACTTTCGATCCAACAATGGGACGAGTCATCATCGGAAGAGTCGAATGCAGAAGAGACGAAGAGGAGTTTTGTCGCATTTATGGCCGAATCAAGCTCCGGAGCCAAGTCAAGTTCCGAGTACGAGTCTGATTCCGAGTCCGAGAGAATCCACGGATCCGTATCCATTTTCGAAAGTTCAAATGAGGTAACTTCTCCCTTAGAAGATAAGTTGTATAATATAATTGCATGTCTAGGTAGGAAGTTAGCTAAGCCCGAGAATCGAGTCGACTCGCTACTTAAGGAAGTCCAAGTACTTAAGGAGCAAGTCAACTCAAAGACTTCGACTTGCCAAATCAAGGATAGAGACTCAACTCAAGTTGTAAAGCTTGAGGAAGAGAACTCGGTCCTAAAAAGGCAAGTAGAAGATCTATCTGGATCTTTGGAAAGGTTCACTTCGGGTTCCAAGTATCTCAACATGATGCTTGGAACTCAGCGAACTGTGTACAATAAGTCTGGACTCGGATACAAAGTTAAGTCCTCCTATAAATCATACATGTCATTACTTAGCCGAAACGCTAAGAATTGAGTCCAAGCATGGGTTCCTAAGTCTAGCTTAGTCAACCAAGTTGGAAAAAATCAATTTTGGGTTCCCAAGAGTCAAGTTCACTTAGTGAACAAAACTCAATCTAGCTACCATTTAGGGGGAGCTTATACTTTGCTTGTTTCCTTGTTTAGTTAAACACTTGCATGCTTTAGTTTACTTTACTTGCTTAATTTAGAACGGACTAGATAGGAAACAAAGTAGTTTAAACTTGAACAACCTAGTACTAAGACAAGTGAACTGATAGTAAGTTAGAGAAGCTCTTCAAAGTGCATGTCTAGGAAGTGGTCGTTGCTCCGATACTTAAGAAGGTCATGTGCCTCGCAACGACCTGGGGCACTAAGTCGAGTGGAACTGACCGAAGCTAACTCACTAAGTCTTTGACTAGTTAGACCAAGGCTTAGTCCAAAGTGAATCAAGTACTTGATTCCTTCATTAACTTTATCTAGGAAGTGGTCGTTGCTCCGATAACCAAGAAGGTCATGTGCCTCGCTACGACCTGGAAGTCAATGCCGGAAAAACCTACTTGACTAGCTCAAACCAAGCTTGAATCTAACACAAGTTTAAAAACTTTGAAATTACTCATTAAATTTAATTAAGATAAAAACAAATACTCATCTCACAAACCCCATAGAAATAAGTGTATTGAAAACTTAGTTTGGGTGAGATGATTTAGAACTTAATTAAGATTAATTAGTTTAATTTAGCTTAACTCGACCTAATATAAATTAACAACTTACCTTAATTAAACTTAATTTAATTCAACTCAACTTAATTTATTAAACTTAACCAACATACCTAAATAAACAATTTTACTTAACAAAACTTAAACCCTTATAATCAACCCAACTTAATATACTCAACTAAAATTAACTTAAAATTTTTAATTCATATAGGACTCCAGAATGGATCAATGGATTCTGGATAGTGGCTGCTCCAGACATATGACTGGAGATAGTCAAAAGTTTTCAAAATTAAGCTACAAGAATCTAGGAACATTCACCTTTGAAAACAATGGCAAATTTAAGGTAATTGGATCAGGTAACATTGAATTAGAGTCTAATTTTGTTATACAAAAAGTTTTGCTTGTAGATAATTTCAAATTTAACTTGCTTAGTGTAAGTCAGTTGTGTGATGTTGGTTATGTAGTAAGATTTTTATCAAATGAATGTTTGATTAACAGTATTGAAAACTCAAAAATATTACTTAAGGGAGTTAGAAATAAAAATATTTATTCAATAAATTTAGAAAGATCCTCAATTAAGTGTCATATGACACAACAAGAGGAAAGTTGGTTGTGGCATAGGCGACTTGCTCACACTAACTTTAGGAATATAACGAAGTTAAGTGAAACTAATCTAGTTATAGAGTTGCCCAAACTTAAAAATATTAAAAATAAAGTTAGTAATGATTGCCAACAAGGAAAACAAACCAAGTAACATAAATTAACTAATCAAGATCGAACAAGTTCAATACTCGAGTTAATCCACTTAGATTTATTCGATTCACATGGGGTAAAATCACTAAGTGGTAAGTTATATTGTTTAGTAATAATAGACGATTACTCTAGGTTTACATCGGTAAAATTCTTAAAACATAAAGATGAAACATTTGAAATATTTAAAAACTTTAGTAAAAAGATAGAAAACGAAAAAGACCGTAAGATAAAAAGAATACGAAGTGATAACGGAGGAGAATTTAAAAATGAAAAATTTACAACAATGTGTTTAGAAAATGGATATCACCATGAATATTCATGCCCTAGACCACCTCAATAAAACGGAATAGTAGAAAGAAAAAAATAGAACTCTACAAGAAGCCACTAGGTCAATAATAAATGAATATAACCTACCCAGTTATTTATGGGCCGAAGCAATAAACATTGCATGTTATGTGCAAAATAGAGTAATAATTAATAAAATACATAATAAAACTTCTTATGAAATTTTTAATAATAAAATACCTTCAATAAAATATTTAAAGGTATTTGGATGTAAAGTATTTATTTTAAATACAAAAGATCATCTCAGAAAATTCTCTTCAAAAATCGATGAAGGGATATTTTTAGGGTATTCGAACACTAGTAGAGCCTATAGGATTTATAATAAGAAAACCCTAAAAATTGAAGAAACAACTAATGTAAAATTTGATGAGGAAGAAATCACTAATAATCAACCAAAAACATTAAAAGATAATCAAAATGAGCTAATTGAAATTATGCATGATGAAGAAGAACAAATTAACCCTAATCAATGTGAAGAAAACTTAAAGACATCTAGAAGTAATCCTAATCATCCGCTCGAACAAGTATTAGGAAACCCAACTTTAGGAGTTCAAACTAGATCATCCCTAAGAAACTTAAGTCAAATCGCATTAATATCAAAAATAGAACCAAAGTCAATAGATGAGGCTTTACCAGACACTGATTGGATAATAGCCATGCAAGAAGAACTAGCACAATTCGATAGAAATGAAGTGTGGGACTTAGTACCTCCACCATAAAATAAATCAATAATAGACACTAAATGGGTGTTTAGAAATAAATTAAACGACCAAGGAGAAATCATAAGGAATAAAGCTAGATTAGTAGCTAAGGGGTTTAGTCAGGTAGAAGGATTAGACTATGATGAAACTTATGCCCCAGTAGCTAAACTTGAGTCAATTAGAATATTGCTAGCATATGCAACACATAAAGGGTTTAAATTATACTAAATGGATGTCAAATCCACATTTTTAAACGGAGTAATAAAAGAAGAAGTGTACGTAGGTCAACCCTTCGATTTTGAGAGCTTAGAATACCTTAATCATGTATATAGATTAAAAAAATGTGTTGTATGGACTAAAACAAGCTCCTAGAGCCTGATATGAGAGATTATCTTCATACTTAAGCTCTAAAGGGTTCAAAAAAGGTCAAATTGACTTAACACTTTTCGTAAAAACCTTGAACAAAGACATTTTTATTGCTCAAATATACATAGATGATATAGTCTTTGGATCAACAAATTCAAATTTTTTAAAAGAATTTATAAACCTAATGGAACAAGAATTTGAAATGAGCTTAGTAGGTGAGTTAAACTTCTTCTTAGGTTTACAAATAAAACAAACAAGAGACAGTAACTATATATACCAAAATAAGTATGCAAGAGAGTTAATTAAAAAATTTGGTATGGAAAATGCAAAAGACATTAAAATACCTATGGCTACGAATGTTATATTAAATGAAGACAAAGAAGGAAAGTCTGTAGATCTAAAGTACTATAGGAGTGTCATAGGTAGTTTACTATACTTAACTGCAAGTAGACCCGACATACTATTTACAGTATGTGTGTTAGATACCAAACTTGTGCTAAGGAGTCACATTTAACACATGTCAAAAGAATATTAAGATACATTAAAGGAACAATTAATGTAGGTATGTGGTACCCAAGAACTAGTAATTTTGAATTAATAGGATACTCTAACTCAGACTATGCAGGGTGTAAACTAGATAGGAAAATTACTAGTGGAGGATGTCAACTCTTAGGATCATGCTTAGTAAGCTGGTTCAGTAGGAAGCAACATCGTATTGCTCTTTCCACAACTGAAGCAGAATACATAGCATTAGGTGAATGTGTGGCACAACTATTGTGGATGATGCACACACTTAAGGATTTTGAACTAGATTACAAAAAGGTAAAAACTTTATTTGATAACATAAGTTCAATAAATTTAACTAAAAATCCAATTCATCACTCACGCACTAAACACATTGATGTTAAACATCATTTTGTAAGGGATCATGTGGCAAAAGGTAGTATTGAACTCAACTATGTTGAGTCCAAATCAAACCTTGCCAACATCTTCACTAAACCACTTCCGAAAGCAGAATTTAGTATGCTTAGAAGACAGTTAGGTTTATGCTTGATAGATTAGGATGTTTTTATGCTTAATATTCATAATTTATTTTGAAAAGTAATATTATATTATTTTTTAAAGGAAATTGAAAATTAATCTAGATTAGGTCAATCTAGATCTCATGATCCTATAGATTTAAGTAAGCCTTCGCATCTCACAAACACCTAGGATTACCTATTTGTGTATTGAGCCAGGAAGATGAGCGTGAGATGTTTGGATTGTACCCTTGGTTCCAGATGTAGATTCAGTGCATCGACATGAACCAATACGAGATTTACAAAAGCAAATAGATCACTTCGGTGACTAACTCTAATTCAAATCTTAATGATTAATTCTATATCATTTGAGCTTGTAAAGAGTTGGACATTTGCTTTAAGGATGATTTTTAGATGTCTATTTTTAAATTATAAATATAATATTTAGGAATTCATACTTGGACTTATTCCCTATCATTTTTGCATCAACTTGAAAATTTATGAAAATTCTGAAAATAAGTTTTTTATTAAGGGGGAGTTTGAAATTATTGAAATTTTTTGAAAAGTTTGAAAATTCATGAAATTTTTTAAAATAAGATTTTTTTTAAGGGGGAGTCTGAAATTATTGAAAAGTTTTAAAATTATTGAATATTTTTGAAAAGTTTGAAATTTTTTGAAAAGTTTGAAAATTCATGAAAATTTTGAAAATAAGTTTTTATTCAAGGGGAGTTTGAAAAGTTTGAAAATTTTTGAAAAGTTTGAAATTTTTGAAAAGTTTGAAATTTTTGAAAACCTTGAATTTTTAAATAATAAATGGGAAGTAAAAAAAATTGTTTGAAAAGTTTAAATTAAGTTCAAATTTGCGGGTGGAATATTTTTAATTTAATTTTTGAGCTTAAAAATTTCTCATTTTTGTAATTTCAACTCTCCACTATATCATTTTGGCATTTTAAGTTTGATTTTTATTTTGATGTATGCCAAAGGGGGAGAGAAGAGAGATAAAGTTAGAAATTTATTAAAAGAAGAGATTTATTGAAAGAAAGATGCAAAAATTTGATAAGGTTTTATGCATCTCATACATGGTTAATTTTATGCATCTATTATACATGTCAATATTTGGATATTGGTATTTAATTCTCCTAACTTTAACTGATGTGTTATCATACATCAAAAAGGGGGAGATTATTGATGCAGCAAGCATCACTCCTTAGTTTTGATGTATGAACCATAGTTATAAGTTAGGATTCACTTGTGTTCTAATATCAGTGTTAAGTGTGCAAGCTTAACAAGAAGTCCTAGTAGGTCGTGTTGACTGGATACTAGGCATGTATCTTGACAGATCAGAAGGATCAGACACCAGACATGAAGTCCAGATGGGTCGTGTGGACCGAACATTTGGCATGAAGACCGATTGGGTCAGGAGACCGAACAATCAACAAAAGTCCAGTTGGGTCAGGCAGACCGGACAGCTGGTGGAAGCCCTAGTGGGTCAGATCGAATGTCAAAATTGGTAAGTTTGACAAGTAGCTGGCAGGTAAGCCTCGAGTAAAGAGGTGAGGTCGAGTCCTTTGTAGGGGGACAAAGTTAGGCGTCAATCAGACGAAAAGTCCACGTGGGACTCAGTAGTTGAGATCGAGCAGTATTACTACTGCTATCACATTTTATATTATCTATTTGTGCTAATCTTGTCTTGCAGAGATCAGTCGACTGGGTATGTATCAGTCGACTGGATACCTATTTGGCAGGATCAACTTGTGATCGATTAGAGATTGTGCAACGTAGATGGTAAGGGTTTCATTCGACTGAAGGGTTTGAGTCGACTGAAGAGGCAAATTTTCCGATGCGGAGCCGAGTGACGTGGAGTCGACTAGAAAGGGTTCAGTCGACTGGAAGACCACGAATTCCATATCAATGAGATGATGTGGAGTCGACTGTAAGGCATTTCATTCGACTGGAAAAAGTTTATAAAATATGTGCTCGACCGGATCCGAGAATGACATCCAATCTACGTCGAAGTGTTGCTGAAATTCCTACTCATCCACGAAAATTCATACTCCACGAACAGGGTGATCTTTCGACACTCCGCAACTACCTCTTGATCCATTTAAGTGTCGGTATAAATTTTGTGTATTTCATTAATTCATTTTCTCTTATTGTACTTAACTTCAAGAGTGGGTAGTCTATTATCCATCTCTATTCTGTGTAAAAAGTGAAACTCTCCGAAGCCGAGAGTTCTCGAGTCGGAGGGGATTTAGTGAATTGCCCATCGAGGTAGCTCTCGGAAGAGCTATGGGCCTTGGACTAGCAACCCAGTCAGGGTTGTGAACCAAGTAAAATAAAAGTGTCTTTATTTTCATTTCCGCTGCATACTCTAATTATTCTAAATTAAGATAAATTTTTTAAACCCCAAGATTCACCCCCCTCTGTCACGCCCCGAGAGTATGCCGAGCCGAAGATAATCGGACAGCATCTCCCATGTACATGATACAATTCTCTAATATACATAAAGTCTTTCAGCCACAATCACATAACAAATATATAGACATAATTCATATAGACACAGCAGAAGATACTGAGAAATAATACAAAGACTCACTATTCACTCCGGAGTGACTTGACACAACAAGAATCATAATAGAAACCATATCAAAGGCCAAATACATACAACACATCTGCATATCACAAATATGGAAACGACATAGGATAAAACCCAAAAACATCAATCCATAAGAATACAACATCGATATGGAAATACTAACCAACCATTTGGTGTGAGATGGGATCAGCTGGCGGAGCTCCGAACATCCAAGGAATCTTCTACCTGTTATCTAGGCGACAGGAAACCCAGGGTCCGGGGTGGTGAGTATAAACTCAGGGGTAATATATAGAAAGTGCATGAACAACATATAAGGATATAGAGATCTACAAGTATACATGTGAAGATCTACAGGTATACAGCATGAGTCCAATAGACATACAGTTCTATCCAAATCTAATAACCAGTAAGCACAGTATAGTCATACTCAATGCATATACTAAACTGATCAACTGAACATGAAGTAATGTACCAACGTACCTGACGGTCTGCAACACCATAAGCTATATCATCCTGAATAGGTATACAATAACATAACTCATATAACGTACAAGGTCAATCCCATACCTGACCAATACTCAGACATATGAATAGTATATAATCACATGTAATAACATCCCGGTCCATACTAGAACATGACGCTAATTAAATGCATACAACAGTCTGGACCAACACATATATCATGCTCAACACACAACAG
This sequence comes from Wurfbainia villosa, assembly GCA_025175895.1. Taxonomy (NCBI): domain Eukaryota; kingdom Viridiplantae; phylum Streptophyta; class Magnoliopsida; order Zingiberales; family Zingiberaceae; genus Wurfbainia; species Wurfbainia villosa. The sequence goes on from CM045992.1 coordinate 7,210,887, forward strand.
TATATAATATGCAAATGACATGTATCATGATGAACAAGCATATGCAGCAAACATCGCTCAATCAAATGCAGCATCTCATAGGCATATGTAAAATATATATCAAATACATGCATACATATATATATTAGCAATGCATATGCATTTTCACTGTCTACGAACCCGTCCAACCATGACCCTAGAGTGGCCAAGGTGGCACGACATGACAACTATCCCGACTCCAGCTACCACTACTCTCGAGTGGCCGAGTTGGGTAGTATGACTGGTAGCTAGCCGCCATAGAGCTATATGCTACCCTAGGGGTCCCTGCTGCAAGCGACTCTGGCTACGACTATCCATGAGTGGACGAGTGCTGCACGATGGGACAAGCTGCACGCCACTCTAGCTACCACCGTCTATAGTGGCCGAGCATAGCACATCCAATGCTCTGCCCTCAACCCTGCTACCACTACCCCGAGTGGTCGGGGAGGCAGGATGACTGACGACCCGTCTCAACCACAAGGGAGACCCAGTCAACAACATCCATGTAGTGTAATGATGCATAGCTCCACACAAGTATCCTCGCAACACTCCCTATCTCACGGAGAGTCCTGGTCAACCAAAAGTCAACTATGTAAGGACTACTAATCCACAAGGCACTCTCTCTACCACATAGAGAGTCATACCCAACTGACAGTCAACCACGCTAAGACCTCTAGTCCGTGGCGAGATACTATCAACAATCCATATAACCATACACAGATATACGATCCATAATGAATATACAATCATGCTAGGACCTCCAGTCCATAACCACATACTGACACTCACACACTTTATCTATGCACAACCACTAGATCCACCATAGATGCACCACTAATATGTGTATGATATAACAATCGACTTCATAATCTGACCCATCACCTAACCCTAGTGATGTAGCACGGTAACCCAATCTGAGATCACAAAGATAATCCTAACCATATGTACTTAATTGAACATCCATCATCTAACACACAATAGGGTTTGTAGTTCATACCGTGATAGATAAACGATGAAGTAACAACAATATATCTCAAAGGTCAAGGCTAAGTACAAGCACATGATTAAATAAGAGTGGAGTCTATGTAAAAGAATTTAGCATAAATCCAAATTCATGCACCAGATTCAGATCAAACTACCTGACCAGGATAGATATTACCCACCTGCTATGTAGCTCGTATCAGCCGTCCATAACTACGAGCATCATCACTAATCAAAGTCCTGCCATTGACAGTTAATTAGCTATAAATCAAGCTAATCAAATCCATATCTCAATCCACAACACCTACCCTATTCACAACTAATAATTACAATCAACTACAAATACAGTAAGTATCCATATCACTTAGATCTATACTTACTTCACGTTGCTTAAATCTCTCCCAGCTTGTTCACCCAAAAGAAACTGCGATTCAACCAATAACAACACACCACTCCACAATATTAACTATAAATATACCAATCGGACCTACCTTGCACTTCCGAATTAGATCCACAAGGAAATCTCTACTTCCACACAATCGCGTGCCAATTCCCATAATTGAGCTCACATCTCATCAATACACCACCAATCAGCCGTCGACCACACTATAATCCCAAAACAAAGGAAAAAAAAGGTGAAAGAAATCCTGCCACTGCTTCCTTTGGATACTAACGACAATCGATCTGCACAGATAGAAATCAAGTGGAGAAGCTCACTGAAATCAAGCACAGATACAACCACATCAACAGCAAGCCATCGAGATACAAAACTCATTATTGAAAACAGCAAAGATAAACAACCTTACCGGTCCTAGATCTCCACCGGCAATCACCGACGAAATTCTACCCCAATTTGCTCCATTCACCGGAACAGCTCCCACACCTGCTGCCCACAACATGAAAATCCCAGGTCATGGTGGTAGGGATTACCAATAAGAACGGATCTCGTCCAAGATTGCGGAGAGGTGACGACGAGATGAGCTCGAGCGTCGATGATGGCAAATCTGAGCTCGAGCGATAGTGATGACGAGCAGCTCCAGTCGGACCAACGACAAGGAGCTCCGACAGTGGTGATAAGGCAGCATCGGGCGGAGATCGGCTAGCTTGGCATTGACGCTAGCAGATCGTCAGAAGAGGTGAGATCCAGCTCAGGAAATTCGACGGCAGCTGGTTCTCACGGCAAGGGAACTCCAGCAGTGTTGGGAAGAAACAGAATCGGGATTTGAGGAAATGAGAATCACGATCGGGTTTGTATAAGCTATTCTGCCTAGAACTTGAACCGGAACTAGGTCAAAACCTAGCCTAAGTTGAACCCAAGCTAACCTAGGTTTAACCCAAATACCCATTTAGGCTTCAATCCTCCTCTTAAAAGGGTTATATGAACCCCAGTCAATTTTCAGAAAACTTTCTGAAAATTCTCGTGAATTTATATAAGATAATTTCTTAATTAACAAGGGATTTTTCCCGTATCTTACATTCTCCCCTACTTATAAAAATTTGGTCCCCAAATTTCTGACTCATGTACGAGTACGAGATGTCACAACAACCATCTCACATATCTGGAGAAAAGTCACACTTCAAGTGACTAAATGGGGTACTGATAGCCTCTAGAATCTATCATGGATACTCTCAACGGACCCTTTGAAAGTCTGAATACCACCTTCTTATGGACCATCTACCAAAAGGTAAATAATTATACCAGAGTGGAGCTCTATCTCTATGACCTGTTGGAGACTTTGCCAGAATCGTAAGATGAATCGTGAATCACTATCGGAAATGATACTCAAGGATACTCAATGGATATAATTCCGTCAAGCAATCCAATGAAATCCACCTTACGTCTCGGAAGAAAATGAGTGGACCTAGCTAATCGATTATCGATTACCCAAATCCTATCAAGTCCTTTCCGAATTTTAGATAATCTCCCAACACAATCTAACGTACTAGGCTCCCACTTCATCACGGTCTGTAACCTTACTGGTCACTAATATTCCATCTTTACTTGTTAGCACACCCAACATCGAACTACGAAATCAACCATGTCCTACATGTCGTTCTACCAACAAGAACGTCTCAATACTCACTATTTTCGGATACACTCCGAATAAATCACCAATCTAGAATGAAGAGTCTCTTGGAACAGCTCTTCCTAAATCGAATGCAACTCTGTAACCCACTATTCTCCTCGGAGATGGAGAATTACTTTCTCACAAGAGAAACCAATCTACTATTCCAAAATCCACTCTATCATGCAGAACTATAAGTGACTGGGAGACCGTAATGACCAATTTCCTTAGTTGCAGCTACCCAGTAGCTAGCCAAAATTCCATGAGCATTCCGGCTCTATACATCTACTATCAAATAATAACTGCTAACTTCACGTCATATACGTAGTCCTTCAACTGACGTACACCTAAGATACGTCTCAATCAACTGCATCAGAATCGCTCCTAAGCCCTAAAATGATACATCCGTGTACATTACCCTCCCAGCCACATTGGAAGGATAAACTAACACTGATGCAAAAGTTAGCCACTGTCTAGGCCTTGGAACCTAGCTTCACAGGCTTCCGACCAAGTGATTTTCATCACCTTCTTGGTCCAACAAATCAACGGTATAGTAATGCTAGTAACATCCTATCAACCTCTACAGTATCAACTAGATCAATCCATGGAAACCACAACTTCCCTTAAGATTGTGAATATATCCAAAAATATCGTCTAAGACAACCACCAACTGGTCCAATCGCTTCATGAACGACTAAATAGTCGATAAGTCTAACAACATTAACAACATCTTCTAAAATTCATACCAAGTATGAAATGTCATCTTCTACACACCTGCATCCTTTTTACTCTAAGCTGATGATAGCTCAATCATCACACCGATAATGATAATTGTATGACACTAAGTCATTACAATATCAACCCTCCAATCGTAGATCAACCCTAGGATATATACAGGTGTCCTTTAGCTAATCTAAATAGATCATCTATCCACAACAAAGGATATTCATTCTCAACTACTGCATTCCAATCATCGATATGTTGGGTTGATCCGTGAGGGGAAACTTTGCTTCCCACTTCAACTCGGTCGCTTGTTCATGGAGATGCCATCGATGTCCCTGGATTAAAAATTTAATCCTAGACAAAAGGGAACACCCAAGCAACCTTGTCATCGTCGTGCTATTTGTTTAGAGTAGTCACTTGAACAAACTTGTTGTTCAAGCGACCAACCTCTATTCCACGAATAGTCGTGGAATAGATGATGTACGGATCGCCGGCTTTTGTGTTTATGTTCGAGATCCAAGTATTATTTAGCCACAAACAGAATATATCATGCTCATAATTGAAAAACAAATATAAACATGTAATAAATGAAAATAGAGAATCGATATACCTCTCGATCTTCTATTGTATGACCTTCCTCCTTTCAGACGTCGTGTGGGCGACGATCTACCAAAAGTTGAAGCTCCTAGATCACCAATCTTCCTTCCTTACTCTTCCAAAGCAAGAGGAAGTATAGAAACAAGATCCTTCTCCTTCCTTTAGCCAACCAACAAGCAACAAGCACCTTGCTTGCCGCCGGCCAACAAGGAGAAGGAAAACAATGGTTGCCAGCCAAAAGCTCCAAGGGAGGACCCTAAGGCTTGGTTCCACCGGCCAAGGAGGAGGAGAAAAGGGAGTTTGGATGCCGGCCAAAGTGAGGAAGGGGTTGTATGGGCGCCGGCAAGCTTGAAGAAGAAGAAGATAAGGAAATTGTTTCCTTATTTGGTGTCGCCAATGCTCCAAACCCTAGCCCCTTGCTTCTTGTCGCCAACTCCAAAGACCCTTGCTTCTCTAATGATCTCCACGCCAACCCTAAAGGCTCCTTTTATAGAGTTTAGGGATAAGCCTTGTTTTAATCTCCGCCATTGGTTCTAGGGATTTAATCTCAACCGTCGGATCTAGAGATTTTATCTCAACCGTCAGATCTAGAGATTTAATCTCTACCTTTGGATCTAGAGTTTTGTTTCTATCCATTGGATCTAAGCTTCATGAGGTATTAATAGGCTACAATAGGGACCATGAGGAGGAGTTGGATCTTGGCCACCCAATGGATCAAGCCCACATAAAGTCCGATCCATTAATGATAATCTAATCCACTAAAGGATTATCATTGATCTACCTCACCAACCCCCATAAGTTAATATGAGCTCCATATATTATTTGTACATTTTTTCCCCGTGTTTAAGATCTCGAATGTCCATCGATTAATTAATTCACTGACCATTAATTAATCAACATCTAACTCCATGAGTAGTACCACTCAACCTTTTCATCATGCCGGACCAAGTCCACCTGCAGGGTTTACATGATGAACCTTATGAGCTCCTCAAGGGGACATCATCATCCTAATATATAGGACATGGTTTCCTCCTATAATCAACGGCACACCATATAAATAATACCATTTCCCAACTTACCGAGCCTATCGATTTAATCTATAAATCTCGCCCATTGGTAAATCAAAGAAATGAATACTAAGTATATGTGTCCGTTATTATATCGGGATTAAGAGCATGTACAATATAATATCTGAGGTCCGATTCGATTATGTAGTCAGCAATAAATCGAATCACCTCTAAGTCGGTCCTGCTCAATATACACAAAGTGTACTAGTGCGATTTTATGGTCAAGACAAACCAATACCAAATCACACTACAACCATACCAATGGTTTGTCCAAAGTCATCTCGGTTGTGAGCCTTTACTTATACTTTACAAGGAGCCGATAACATGATCTCCCGTGTGACACCACACACCATGTTATCTATAATGTAATGTATTAGACAATATGCATAACCATAAAAATATGCAAACAATGATCATGTGATTCTTATTTCAAAATAAAGATGTTCATACAAAAGATAGATTTTTCAGTATACATCCCAACAATCTCCCACTTATACTAAAAGACTATGTTGTCCTCAAACTGCCATACATCTGATCCCCATTCCCTCCACATGCCTATCAAAAGCTCTCGTTGAAAGGGCCTTAGTGAAAGGATCTGCCAGATTATCCTCCGATGCAATCTTGGCCACAGCAACTTCTCCTCTCTTTACGATTTCTCGTATCAGGTGGTACTTGTGCTCTATGTGTTTACTAGCCTTATGGGCTCGTGGTTCCTTCGATTTTGCAACTGCACCACTATTATCACAATAAATTGTGATAGTTCTGGGCAAACCGGGAATCACATTTAAGTCCATCAGGAAGTTCCTAAGCCACACAACTTCTTTGGCCGCCTCAGAGACAGCCACATACTCAGCTTCCATGGTGGAGTCCGTCGCGCATTTCTGCTTGACACTCCTCCATACAATGGCTCCACCTCCCAAAGTAAACACAAAACCTGAGGTAGACTTACTGTTATCCCTATCAGATTGGAAGTCAGAATCCGTGTAACCCACAGGGAGTAATTGGTCTGCCTGGTAAACCAGCATATAATCCCTAGTCCTTCTCAGGTACTTCAATATATGCTTTACCGCAGTCCAATGTCCCTGTCCTGGATTACTCTGATATCTGCTGACCATGCCCACGCAAAGCAGATATCTGGTCTCGTACATAGCATCACATACATGAGGCTTCCTACTGCCAAAGCATAAGGAACCGCCTTCATCTCCTCTATCTCCTCAGATGTTCTAGGACACATCTCCTTAGATAAAGGAACTCCATGCCTGAAAGGTAGAAAACCTTTCTTGGAGTTCTGCATGCTAAAATGATCCATAATCGTGTCTATGTATGAAGCTTGGGATAAGCACAACATCCTTTTCTTGCGATCCCTTATAACCTTGTTCCCAAGGATGTGTCCCACTTCTCCCAAGTCCTTCATATCAAACTGTTTGGACAATCATACCCTTACGTCCGATAACACCTTGATATTGTTGCCAATCAATAAAATGTCATCTACGTATAGTACAAGAAATATCACTATGTTTCCATCACATCTCTTGTATACACAAGACTCATCTGGACTTTGAATAAATCCATAAGACTGGATTACCTCATCAAAGTGGATGTTCGAAGACCTCGAAGCTTGCTTCAATCCATAAATGGACCGATTAAGCTTACATACAAGATGCTCTTTGCCCTTTGCAATGAATCCCTCTAGTTGCTTCATATAGATGTCTTCCTCAAGACTTTCATTCAGGAAAGCTGTCTTGATATCCATCTGCCACACCTCATAATCCATATGAGTTGCTATGAATAAGAGAATCCAGATAGACTTAAGCATGGCTACCGGCGAAAAGGTCTCCTCATAATCGATACCCTCTTTCTGAGTATACCCATTCGCAACAAGCCTCGCTTTAAAGGTCTCAACCTTCCCATCTATTCCTCTCTTTCTTTTGTAGATCCACTTGCATCCAATGGTTTTTACACCATCGGGTGGTTCCACTAGCTCCCATACCTGATTTGAATCCATAGATTCAATCTCAGTATTCATTGCACTTTGCCAAGATGCTACATCTATATCTTGGATTGTCTCATCATATGTCCAGGGATTAGGTTCATGTTCTCCAGGGACCAAATCAGAAGATTCTTCCAAGAACATGAATCTATCAAGCTGTCTAACAACCCTCCCACTACGATGAGGTATCTCCTGTGTATCCTCTGTGACACGCGGTGCAGTGACTTATGGTATATCCTCTTGTACCGGTGGTACTGAAGAAGTGACTTCCCCTTTTAATTCCTCCAAAACAATTTTACTCTTAGGCTTGTGGCTCATCACATAGTCTTCCTCTAGAAATCTAGCATTCGTGCTAACGATCACCCTTTGATCTCTAGGACTATAAAACAAACCACCCTTCGTTCCTCTAGGATAGCCAACGAACATGCGTACTTCTATACAAGGTTCCAACTTACTAGCATCTGCCTTCAACACATATGTTGGACTCCCCCATATCCAAATATGTCTTAGACTAGGCTTTCGCCCAGTCCACAACTCTGTGAGAGTAGAAGGAACTGATTTAGATGGAACCAAGTTCAGAATGTACACCGCCGTATCTAGAGCATATCCCCAAAACGAATCTAGCAACTCAGAATAACTCATCATCGATCTAACCATCTCTATAAGAGTCCTATTCCTTCGCTCTGCTACACCATTCTGATGGGGTGTGCCAGGTGCAGACAATTGGGATTGAATCCCAGCCTCTGATAAGTAATTTCTAAACTCTCCTAAGAGGTACTCGCCACCACGATCAGATCATAGTGTCTTGATACTTTTACCTTGACGTTTCTCCACATCAGCCTTGAATTCTTTGAACTTGTCAAAGCATTTAGACTTGCGGCGCATCAAATAAATGTATCCATATCTTGAATAATCGTCTATAAAAGAGACGAAATACTCAAAACCACCTCTAGCCTAGATAGACATAGGACCACACAAACTAGAATGAACCAACTCTAACATATCTTTGGCTCTATACCCCTTGGCCTTAAAAGGTCTCTTGGTCATTTTACCCTCCAAGCAAGATTCACAGGTTGGGAAATCCTCCACCACTAATGAACCCAAAGGTCCATCAACTATCAACCTTTGAATTCTTCTTAGGTTAATATGACCAAGCCTAAGATGCCAAAGATATGTTTGGTTCATCTTCGAAGGTTCTTTTCTCTTATTGGAATTAGAAGATGAGTTATTAACTTCAATTTGCATCGTGGGAGCTTTTGGTTCAAGTGTGTATAAATTTCCTATCAATGCACCTGAACAGATAATGTCCCTATTCCTTTTTATAACAACTCTGTCATTAAAAGAAATAGAATATCCATCCATAAACAATTTAGAAACCGAAATTAAATTCTTTCTAAACAAAGGTACATAAAGGCAATTCTTAAGAACCAAAACTTTATTTTTCTCAAAAGATAAATGAACGTCTCCCACTGCAATAGTCGCCACCTTCGTGGCATCGCCCAAGTACACAGTAATCTCCCCCTCAGCCAGTCGTCTGGTTTCCTAGAACCCCTGCAAAGTATTGTAGACATGATCAGTGGCTCCCGTCTCTACACACCAGGTGCCGGTAGATAACACCACTAAACATGTATCAACGACTAGACCAAAAGATATACCTTTGTTCTTCTTACGGTTGGGGCAGTCCTTCTTCCAGTGTTCAGTCTACTTACAAGTGAAGCACTTGCCTTTCGGCTTCTTCACTCCTCCCTGAGTACCTCCCACCGCCTTTGCCCCAGTTTGTTTCTTCTTCTTCTTGCCTTTCGGCTTAGAAGTAGAAACCTTTTGGGTCACCATGGCATGTGCCTAAGCACTCTGACGAAATAGCCCCTCTGCCGCCTGAAGTTCTGTCAGAAGCTCCGCCAACGAATACAACCTCTTGTTCATATTGTAGTTCAGGCGAAACTACTCAAAACTCCGAGGTAGAGACTAGAGTATGATATCGACCTGGGTTTCCCCATCGATCTCAACTCCAAGGACCTCCAACTCATTTAAATGAGCCATCATCTTGAGAACATGATCCCTTATGGGTGTTCCCTCGATCATGGTGGTCGTCATCAAGTTTCTCATGGTTTCTTGCCTCGCAACCCGATTCTGGTGTCCGAAAAGCTCTTTGAGATTGAGCATCATGTCATAAGCTATGGGCATGGCTTGATGTTGATGTTGCAGTACATTTGACATAGATGCCAAAATGTAACACCGCGCCATCTCATCGGCCTTTATCCACTTCTTATAACTCTCTTTCTCCTTTTCCCCAGAATCATCTGCAGGCTTAGGAGGGCACTCTTCGAGGAGTACATATTTGTATTCCTCAGCAGTCAAGACAATGTCTATATTCCTCTTCCAATCAACATAGTTGGGTCCAGTAAGTTTATTCTCTTTCAGTATCACAGCAAGCGGGTTGAAAGTCATTTTGAAAGAAAACCTAAGAATCACATAGATCAAAACATTAGATTTCAAAAAATTATTGATTCCTCAAACAATAAAATTTTAAAATCAACCAACACCGAGAATATCGTATGCCACGATAGTGTGGATGTATACGAATTCTACATTTGTAAGAGGAGGTTTTACCCATCAATTTTACTATCTTATCAACCTAACTTTTTGACAAGTAAAATTAATAATTGGTTCCTCTTTGGCCCTACAAATAAAAGCAGTGACTCCAATGGGGAGGATACTTATATTTGTATCTAAGTGTTCACCATTACTCGGTACCAAGGTAATTATCTCGGGTTATGTGCCTTCCGATGGGGAAGTACACACACTCCTTAATAATTCCCTATAACCATATTTGACCTTGTGATCCGCAAACAAACTCATCCGATGTGGAGGAAGGCACTCAGAGCCGACGCACAAGTTTGTTTGCATCACATGTCAAATTGTAATGGAGGCCGTGGGAATTTATAAAAAAATCCCTCTCCCACTTAGTAATTTGAAATTGAGGAATTTTCTAGCCTACGACATGCATATCAAACAATAAGCAATAAATATGAAAAATAAATTATTTTTCAACTATTATGACTTTTATCTTCAATATGTCTCTCGTCGCATCGCCTTCTCGTCCGCTCCTCCTACGCCATGTACGAGCCATCCAGAGATCCGAGCCGAGACTAAATTTATATCAAATATATAACTATCACTTTATGCTATCAACTAATTGAATGTTCACATATACATTAGGTTGTTAACTCATTAACATATATACATCTAATGCATATAACCTAATTGCACCTCTGTCCACATTGACCTTGGAGAGAGCCCAACAAATCAATGCTTTCAGTTAGGGCCGACCTATTAATAGTGAGATCGAATTTAAATGGTTTGAATACATCCAATTTACAAGCCAGGCTTGGAGAGAGTCCAACAATCCAAACTTGAAATTGACCTCTAGTCCTTACCATTTAAAATAAACATCGAATCTCATATGAATTGAACATGCTAGATGTCATGTCAGACTTGGAGAGAGTCCAACAACCCAAACACGAAAAAGAACTCTAATTCAACCATATTAATGGAAGGTGTTAGCCCTAATATTTTCATGAGGGATTTCAGGTTATTATGGGTCTTCTCTATCAAAGGAAATAAACCTAAATATGGAGAGAAAAAAACAAGGTCACATTAGGAAATAAATTTCCCAATGTGAACATGAGTCTATGCTTAGGCTCTAACGACGCAGCCAACACCTTTGGTGTTTTTAGGCGCATCCTCGGTATTTTTTTTAGATTACAAACATATCCTATATGTTGAATCATGCATATTCTAATCTATCATATAGAAAAATATGGCACAAGTATATTAAACATCATACATGCTTTAAATATTCTCCTACAACATGTAATCTATGTCAAACAAACAAGGTGGCTCTGATACCACTTGTTGGAGATTCTGAGATCAGGAACAGTGGAATATAGCGAATAAAATAATTTTTATTACATCCCAGACATCCCTAAGGGCCAGGAAAATTTACTTTGGCATAATCACATGTAAACACAAAAAGAGAAGGAGAAGTTATACCTTCGAGATTCTTTCTGAATCCGTTGAAACCACAAGCAAGACCAACGGGTCTTGCCTCTATCAGTATCTACACCGTGATCACCTGAGACAACCCCTAGAGCAGCAAGTCTTTGTCTCCGATTGGTGCTAGCCAACCGGCAGAGACAAGAGAAGAAGAGAGGAAAAGCAGCTACCAAGGAAGAAGCCCTAAATAAACTCTCTCTCCAAAGATGATCAAAGGATCAATTTATAGATCTCTTGATTAGGTCATCTTAAGAGGCTTAAACGGAACCTATCTTACCATAATTATCTCATAATTAACGTAAGAACAATCCAGGAAATTTCCATAAGAGAAATCTCCAAAAATGGCGAAACCGCGACACGACCGTGTGTCTTACACATGGTCGGTCGTGCCAAAAAGGCACGGTCATGCCAAGACACACGACCAGTCGTGTGTCCTTCTGGGCACAACCCAGGTTTTGGTCATTTTTATTGAGAGTCAGGCACGACCCATGCCAGGTTAGGCATGGTCGTGTGAGGCTCTGTATGTCACGCCCCGAGAGGGGTACTTATCCGACGAAAATCGGAGAGCACCTCCCCTATACTGCGGATAATTGAAACCTGTTTACAAGGCCCACACGGCCCACTATACATCACCCAACATGGTCGAAACATAAAACACACAATACAAAGAATATATGGGCCTCAGGACAACAACCAAGGTAAATAAGAAATCTACAACTTCTAGACTCACCTCTTCTGCCATCTGAGCAGGAATACACAACCAAAACAAATCGAATAGAAATCCATAGGACACATCAAGTACCACCAAAACATCCACAAGTATAAAATACTACAAGTTGTTTAAAACATAGAGTACTAATTATAAAAATATGGAAAACTGAAATCAAACTATCGGAGTCGTCAGATCAGGGGACTAGAAACTGGACCCTCCGGAAGGCTTCATCCTGAAATAGATATAAAGCAACGAAGTTCAACGAACTCAGCAGGTATCAAGTAGACATGCATAGTAAGATACATCTAACAATAATAATCATGCCAGTATAGTCTTTTGATCAATAATAGAAAATGCAAGGAAGAAATGCGGAAAGACTGTACTTACCTGAATCTCCTATCCTAACATAGGAGTGTAAACCATACTAGCAGAAGTAAGGTCGTCAGACCAAATACATGATGTATCCTATATGTATGTCAATCATATGCAACAACCAAGGCAGCAACCAAAATGCAGCAAATACAAACAAATGCAATCCATGCAATATGCATGCGATGCAAATGACATGGTCACCCCTGACGCCAGTCAGCCGCCTCACACGCGATGGTGAGGCAGAGTGGGTAGGGCTATGACAACTGTGCACTCTACCATCACTGCTCCTGAGCGACCGAGTGGAAAGGATGTTGTCGGAGTACACCTATCCTCCTACCACAAATAGAGTGGGGGAGCAAAGCTCTCATCTCTCGGTATCATAGACAAGAGGAGGGATCCCTGCTCGCTACCACACTGCATCACCGCTACCCATGAGCGGACCAAAGGAGCCTGACAGAGCTACTACATACACCCTGCTGATGTACCACTAACCCATGAGTGGCTGTGTGTGCATATCATGTAACTGGTTGCGGGCTCAACTACAAAGGAGCCACTGACCGCCAGCATGCAATCATACAAGATGGTCCATGTCACTAAAGCATGTAACATCAACCAATATACATCTCCAAATAATATGTACAAAAAAGTGAGTACATATCGATGACCTAGGTATACAAGGAAAGTATATCTAAAAGCTAGTCAAGTGTATGTCACAACTCCTAAAATAAGTACACATGGCAAGTATCAAGATAATATAGACTAAGATGCGTAACAAGTAACATAGAAGGACAGAAATATCTGCAACAGGTATGGAACAATGACATACAAGGGCAGATAAGACATAAAAATTACTACGAGTTATAGCCAACTACGCATATCAACATGACAATATCTAAAAGATAAGTCAAAATACCCGCCTGCTATGAAGAATATCAACTATCTTTACGCCCGTGAACTTGTCTCGTGACTGAAACCTACAAATATCATCAACTACGATTAATTCAAGCCCACGACAACATACTAATTAACTACCATATCGTTCTTATATTGAATATGAATTAGAAACCTCCACTAAACCCTCAGCTTGTATATTTAATTTATTCACGCCATGAAACCCAAAATAGCCAACTTAACTACTTAATCCATCGCTCACAACTCCGTCACAAGCACAACCAGCGCATCACACCCCCTCGACATTCATCCATGTTGAACAATAGTCATGCAACCACATCATAGCTCAAACCAATCTAGACAACTCCCGGGTAACACACAAATCGAACCCTATTCGGACTCCTCAGCTTAATCCCAGCTCCAATCACTCCATCAAAGCAGGCAAAACCCTAAGACCAGCCCATCCCAATCAAAACCCCTTGACCCACCGCAAGGATCAACCCCTCAAGACCCACAACAAAGACCAACACCGAAATTGAAGAAGAAAAACTAACAAACAAGGTATACCTGCACTTGGAATCCCCTCAGTTGTATTTCCTCCCCTAACTCTGTTTGCCAGAACTAACTTCATCGGTGATTGGGCAGAACAACTTCCAAATCTAGCAATGTGAACCCCGTCGATCCCTAGCTCCCAATGAGAACTCTCCCCCGATTCTTGCCCGACGGAGCTTGATCGGCGATGCTCCCCTCTAGTTGGATCTCCCACCGGAAGGAACCAAAGGAGGAGTAGCCAACACTCGAATGAGATTGGAAGAGGAGAAGATGGCACGTATGGCTATGGGCGGCGAGCGCATGACGCACAGGAGCGGCGGCACGATGTGGTGGTGGCGACGAACAATAATGCAGTGAGATGTCATGGACACCGGCGATCGAAGAGTAGGAGAAAAGGGAGCAGCAGCAAGAAATCAAGAGGGAGAAGTCGCCGGTCGAGAGGAAAAAGAAGAGATCGAGGAAAATTAAGAGAGAAACCTAGGTTTAGATGTTTATATAACTTGGGTTAATTGAACCCATTTAACTCCTCAACAAGCTTTATCAAAACCTATTAAGTCTTTCTCCACAAAATACCATAGAAATTTCATTTAAGTCCAAGGAAATTTCTAAAAATTCCTGAATAATCCTATAAGATAATTTCTTCATTAATAAGGGGTATTCTATTTTTCGATATCTTACATTCTCCCCCACTAATAAAAAATTTGGTCTCCAAATTTCCCACTCAAATGTATAATGAGTAAGAGATAGCACACTCAAGTAGCACAAGTACTGAAAGTATATTTCCCGTACCTTAGGTAAACAGGTGGGGGTATTGAGCTATGATCTTTTCCTCAAGCTCCCAAGTAGCATCCTCATTAGTGTGGTGAATCCACTCGACTTTAATGAGTCGCACAATCTTGTTCCGCACTGTCGTTCCTTGTGATCCAGAATCCATACCGGAACCTCTTCATAAGTAGCATCTGGTTATATGGAACCTGACACATCTGACAAAATATGTGTAGGGTCTGAGACATACTTCTTTAGCATGGACACATGAAACACATCATGAATACCAGCCAAGGACGATGGTAGTGCTAGGCAGTAAGCGACTGCTCCGATCCACTCCAGAATCTTGAAAGGACCTATGTACCTTGGAGCTAGCTTACCACGGAGGTCAAATCTTTTCACTCCCTTTCGTGGGTAAGACTCGCAAGAATACATGGTCACCAATAAAGAACTCCAGAGGTATCTGTCTCCGATCAGCATAACTCTTCTGACGATCCTGTGCCTCGGCCATCCTTCGTCTGATAGTACAGACCAACTCTGCCTCATGCTGAGCTCTATGGGGTCCTAGCAACTGGGCCTCCCCAACCTTCTCTCAGAGGGTGGATGTCCGACACTGTCTACCATATAATGCTTCAAACGGTGCCATTTGGATAGCCGAATGATAGCTGTAGTTGTAGGCGAATTACACTAATGGCAAGTGGTCCTCCCAACTGCCCCTGAAATCCATAACATAGAACCTCAGCAAGTCCTCTAGAGTCTGAATGGTCCGCTCAGACTGTCCATCAGTCTGCGGATGGAATATTGTACTAAAATGGAGTTGTGTGCCCAAAGCCTGCTGTAGACTCTGCCAGAACTGGGACGTGAACCGGGGATCTCTATCTGATATAATGCTCAAAGAAACACCATGCAATCTGATGATCTCCCGACAATATAACTCTACCATACGATTCAGAGAGTCGGTCTTCCGAATCGCTAAGAAGTGTGCAGATTTGGTTAATCGATCAACGACTACCCAAATCGTGTCATAGCCTTGTCGTGTCCTAGGCAGACCCACCACAAAATCCATGTTAATGTGATCCCACTTCCACTCGGGAATAGGAATCCTCTGAAGTAGTCCGGCTGGTTTCTGGTGCTCAGCCTTCACCTGTTGACAAACTAGACATCTAGCTACAAAATCTGCGATGTCTTTCTTCATGTCATTCCACCAATACAAATGCCTTAAGTCTCGATACATGCGGGTTCTACCTGGGTGGATCGCAAATCGAGAGTGATGAGCCTTATGAAGTAACTCCTCCATGACCGGATGAGACTGAGGTACGCATAATCTGCCTCGGAAATAAATAATACCCTCGTCATCTCGGGTAAACTCAGTCTGCTGTATAGAGGTTATCTGGCTGCCAATGAACTGTAAGTGCTAATCACCGACCTGAGCCTCTCGGACTCTCGTCCTGATAGATGACTGAGCAACCACGGTAACAAGAATGCCATGCTCTGTCGGTCCCTACTCCTCAAGGCCCAATTTGGAGAAACCCTGAATCAAATCTGTGACTAAAACTCGGTAGCAAGCTAAAGTCCCTCGGGACTTCCGGCTAAGTGCATCGGTATAAAGGACAAAATCGTCGTCCCCTGATGGCAATACCAGAATCGGTGCTGACACCAGTCTCTTCTTCAACTCCTAAGAGCTGGTCTCGCAAGCCTCTGACCACGTGAACTTCACACCCTTCCTGGTAAGGCATGTCAATGACATAGTAATGCTTGAGAAACCCTCAACGAACCATCTGTAATATCCGGCTAAGCCCAAGAAACTGCAAACCTCCTGAAATGATTTCGGCTGCTCCTAACTAGTGACAGCCACGATCTCCTAGGGGTCAACTGAAATGCCTTTGCTAGAAACCACGTCACGTGTCTAACAGCTTATCTCATAGTTTCTTAACTAATATAAGCATAAGATTCGTCTCATGCAACTGTATCGGATTCGCTCCATTCTCTGAAACGATGTATCTGCATACAATACCCTTCCATCCCCATTGGAAGGATTAGCTAATACTGATGTAAAAGTCAGCCACAGTCTAGGCTCTGAAACTTAGTTTCACTAGCTTCCGACCGAGTAAATTCCATCACCCTTTTGGTTAAACAAATTTGTGGTATAGTAACGCTAGAAGCATCCTATCCACATCCGTGGGAATAACCAAATCAATACAAAGAAACCACCATCTACGGTGGTCGATTGTGCAACTCCAACTACCACCATCAACAGTGGTCAAGTTACGCAACTCCAACAACCACAAACTGATCCAATTGTGTCCAAAATACACGATTTCTCAAATCCATGGACGACTAAATCGTTAAATAGTCTAATAACATAATCAAAAGCTCATACATTTCATACCAAGTATGAAATTATTATCGCTACACACCTGCATCCTCTTTACTCTAGGTTGATGATATATCAATCATCACAACGACAATGATAATTGTATGACACCATGTCACTACAATATCAACACACCAATCGTAAATCAACCCTAAAGTATACACAGGTGTCATATAACTGATCTAAACAGATCCTCTATCCACAATGAAGGATATTTATTTCCTTCTACAACTACCACATTCCATCATCGATAATTGATGCATAATCTCAAAGGTCCATCTCTCTTTTAACAAAGAGTTTTGGATCTTCTCAAGAAAAATACTGGGACAGATAAATATCCCATCCAACACCTCCTATAATCAGAACTTAGGTTCTTCCAATTCCCATAGTGTTAAGCAACAAAATTATCTCCTGGTAAAATCGGCATTCTAACAAATACCTCTCGAGCATCATCAACCTTACCAAATTTGAAAAAAATCGATCGATGACGGTATTAAAGCAACTCGATTTGGCTCCCAGCCAATTGAATGACATTGCCTTGAGTACATCATGAGCTTTAACGACTTTGTGTGCTTTTACAACAACCCTCAGCCAATGCACCATAAGTAAAAACATTTGGCTCGTAAAATATCAATACCTCAATACCAATAAAATTGTCACCCGGTATGAGGTCTTCAATATCGACACTATTTCCGTAATCATTCCGATCGCCTACTCCACTTGCCCATGCAGCAGCAAGCCTAGGAGTTCATCTGAAAATACATCTGAATGCTCTTGGATTATACGTGCATTCGAGAGACATATCATACCATAATCTCAACAATTTAACCATTTGTAAGGTTATGTCTACCAAAGTCTAAGGGCATCCCTTGACTTCTTAATTGTTGGTCAACATCTCACCCGACGGTAGAGATACCACCGACCCACCAGTCGATGTATAGTAACCCTTCTAATCCGGACTAAGAATGTTCTAGTCAAAGATACCTATAAACTACTAGTATCTCTCAATATATTAACCCAGAGGGTAACCTAAAGTAATACCCTGAACGATCAATTATCTGTCGATTCGATCCAAAGGCTCCATGCAGGTCTCGACCTTTCCCCAAAGAGAATGGAATCAGATCCAACAGTCCGTGACAAAGCGGTCACATATCTATGATGAATGACCCGGGGATTTTCCTAGATCGTCTAATCCCATCACTTAATCCTACGAGCTGTAACTGTAGAATACATAATATATATGACCATCATCGTATACTCTCTCCTCTGTATCAAGCCAATCCACGTCTCGGCTCGAGAGCACGCCCACCTCGTTTCATATCTGCTAAATTATTACCCAAGTATTACTACAGGTAGAAAATTATAAAAATCAATAATTTCACCTATTAGCCATCTGGAGATGTCCTATCACCGCCAAGTCCCCAATACGATCTAATCGAAATATGACTCCAAAATGTCTGAAACACCAAATCGATGGAAATCCATAAAAATCCTAAAATGTACAAGTTAACCAGCCAAACGTGGCGAACTCCGAAAACCCAAAAACCTTAGGAACTCAGAAACCTAGGCGCTTTGATACCAATTAAATTGTCACACCCCGAGAGGGGTACTTGTTCGACGAAAATTGGACAACACCTCCCATGTACTGCGGACAATTGAAACCTGTATACAAGGCCCACACAACCCACTATACATCGGCCAACATGGCCAGAACATAAAACACACAATACAAAGAATATATGGCCCTCAGGCTAACAACCAAGGTAAATAAGAAATCTACAACTTCTAGACTCACCTCTTCTGCCATCTGAGCAGGAATACACAACCAAAACAAATTGAATAGAAATCCATAGGACATATCAAGTACCACCAAAACATCCACGAGTATAAAATACTACAAGTTGTTTAAAACATAGAGTACTAATTATAAAAATACGGAAAACTGAAATCGAACTATCGGAGTTGTCAGATCAGGGAACTGGCAACTGGACCCTCCGGAAGACTTCATCCTGAAATTAATATAAAGCAATGGAGTAAGTTCAACAAACTCAGCGGGTATCAAGTAGACATGCAAAGTAAGATACATCTAACACTAATAATCATGCCAGTACAGTCTTTTGATCAATAATAGGAAATGCAAGGAAGAAATGCGGAAAGACTGTACTTACCTAAATCTCCTAACCTGACATAGGAGTGTAAGCCATACTAGCAGAAGTAAGGTCATCAGACTAAATACATGATGTATCCTATATGCATGTCAATCATATGCAACAACCAAGGCAGCAACCAAAATGCAGCAAATACAAACAAATGCAATCCATGCAATATGCATGTGATGCAAATGACATGGTCACCTCTGACGTCAGTCAGCCGCCTCACACGTGATGGTGAGGCCGAGTGGGTAGGGCTATGACAACTGTGCACTCTGCCATCACTACTCCTGAGCGACCGAGTGGAAAGGATACTGTCGGAGTACACCTATCCTCCTACCCCAAATAGAGTGGCGGAGCAATGCTCTCATCTCCCGGTGTCACAGACAAGAGGAGGGATCCCTGCCCGCTACCACACTGCATCACCGCTACCCATGAACGGACCAGCGCAGCCTGACAGAGCTACTGCACACACCCTTCTGATGTACTACTAACCCATGAGTGATTGTGTGTGCAGATCATGTAACTGGCTGCGGGCTCAACTACAAAGGAGCCACTGACCGCCAGCATGCAATCATGCAAGATGGTGCATGTCACTAAAACATGTAACACCAACCAATATACGTCTCCAAATAATATGTACAAAAAATTGAGTACATATCGATGACCTAGGTTTACAGGGAAAGTATATCTAAAAGCTAGTCAAGTGTATGTCACAACTTCTAAAATAAGTACACATGGCAAGTATCAAGATAATATAGACTAAGATGCATAACAGGTAACATAGAAGGACAGAAATGTCTGCAACAGGTATGGAACAATGACATACAAGGGCAAATAAGACATAAAAATTACTGCGAGCTATAGCCAACTATGCATATCAACATGACAATATCTAAAAGATAAGTCAAAATACCCACCTGCTATGAAGAATATCAACTGTCTTTACGCCCATGAACCTGTCTCGTGACTGAAACCTACAAATATCATCAACTACGATTAATTTAAGCCCACGATAACATACTAATTAACTACCATATTGTTCTTATATTGAATATAAATTAGAAACCCCCCCCCCACTGAACCCTCAGCTTGTATATTTAATTTATTCACACCACAAAACCCAAAATAGCCGACTTAACTAATTAATCCATCGATCACAACTCCATCACAAGCACAACCAGCGCATCACACCCCCTTGACATTCATCCATGTTGAACAATAGCCAAGCAACCACATTATTGCTCAAACCAATCTAGACAACTCCTGGGTAACACACAAATCGAACCCTATTAAGACTCCTCAGCTTAATCCCAGCTCCAATCACTCCATCAAAGCCGGCAAAACCCCAAGATCAGCCCATCCTGATCAAAACCCCTTGACCCACCGTAAGGATCAACCCCGCAAGACCCACAACAAAGACCAACACTGAAATTGAAGAAAAAAACTAACAAATGAGGTATACCTGCACTTGGAATCCCCTCAGCTGTATTTCCTTCCCTAACTCTGTTTGTCGGAACTAACTCCAGCGATGATCGGGCAGAACAGCTTCCAAATCCAGCAATGTGAACCCCGTCGATCCCTTGCTCCCAATGAGAACTCTCACCCGATTCTCGCTCGGTGGAGCTTGATCGACGATCCTCCCCTCTAGTTGGATCTCCCACCGGAAGGAACCGAAGGAGGAGCAGTTGGCTCTCGAATGAGATCAGGAGAGAAGAAGATGGCGCGTACGGCTGTGGGCAGCAAGCGGACGATGTGCAGGGGCGGCGACACGATGTGGTGGTGGCGACGAACAACAACGCAGTGAGATGGCTTGGACACCAACGATCGAAGAGTAGGAGAAAAGGGAACGACAACGAGAAATCGAGAGGGAGAAGTCGGCGGTCGAGAGGAAAAAGAAGAGATAGAGGAAAATTAAGAGAGAAATCTAGGTTTAGATGTTTATATAACTTGGGTCATTTGAACCCATTTAACTCCTCAACAAGCTTTATCAAAACCTATTAAGTCTTTCTCCACAAAATACCATAGAAATTTCATTTAAGTTCAGGAAAATTTCTAAAAATTCCTGAATAATCCTATAAGATAATTTCTTCATTAATAAGGGGTATTCTATTTTCCGATATCTTACACTGTATGATCCGTTTGACTTCGTTTAGGTGTGATATGGTCGTACTAAGTCTGACAAGGCCATAAGAGGTTCTATAGCCTCCATTTTGCACCCCCTTGGTCTGATCTAACCAGATATATCCTCTCTCATTGAGAATCTCATTCTTAGACTTATTTTACATCTCGAGATCACCCGTAGTGTGTGTGACCCAATAGGTTCTCGGTTATGTTGGTCATTCATAATTAACCCCTTAATTATGAATAGATCATGAGTGGAACCTAACAGTGCATCATGACCCCCAATTGATCGAAAAGTCTAAATTGACTCCAGAATATTTCTGAACCCTTTAGCAGCTTCAGTTGTTCGTGCCTTATTCCTTTCACTCATCATATACCCACTTGGTTTAGGACATGGTCTATGTGCTCGTCCTCACTAGGCTGACTATGTCACACCTAGCCCATGTTAGTTTCCTTGTCATGTGGATTCAAGTTACTCCTACATGTTCCCAAGAAGACCATCTTCTTAACATGTTTGCTCTGTCCTGAGACTTCTGAGTAAAAATCCTGACAAGAGGCCTAGGGTATACATCTCCTTTATCAAGAGTGGTGAATCCTCTGTGGGCTATTCAAACACCTTTGATCACTTTGACTTATACCCAATCATCCTGGAGTTACACCTCCTATGGAGATGACTGCGAAGAAGTCAAAGTATAAGGCATCATGATCAAGGTGACTTGAATACCTCAAGTCTAAGGAAGCTCGCACTCGAGCTGCAATGAGATCTTCAATGACATATAGAACCATATGAAGTCTCATAATAGGTCACTCCAATGAACTAGTTACCATAACTAGCATCCACATGTTCATTCTCAGCATCCCTATGCTAGCATTCAGTGAGTATCAAATGCTTGGATAAACCAAAGAGCATAATATGTGCTAGTCTTATAGAATTGATGATGTCTAATCTCATCAATTCATCAACTAGAGATAGTTTCAATTCTTGCATGATTACACATGATAAGATACCCACTAATTGTGATCCAATCACAATTTCTTTCATGTCATGCATCGTATTGTGAACTTCAGTACATGAGTTTAAGATCCAATCAAATACATAGATAATGTATACTCAAATAATGAATTTTATTAATAACTTCTAAGGTGGCCTTAGGACACCTCTCAATTACATCACCTTCTGGATGCACTGTGGACCGAGTAGTTGACATTCACTTACTTCATTCCACAATGCAGATGATCTATATTCTCTTCCATATAATGCTAGCTTTAAAAGGAGCCATTTGGATAGTTGAATGAAGACTATTGTTATAAGCTAATTCTATCAAATGCAAATGGTCCTAAATACCCCAAAATCTAGCACGCAAACTTGCAAAAGATTCTTTAAAGCCTGAATAGTGCGTTCTAAGTGACTATTTGTCTGGGGGTGGAAAGTATAACTAAAACGTAGCTCAATACCTAGAGCCTTCTATAAACTTTGCCAAAATTTAGATGTGAAACGAGGGTCCTGATCAATTATGATGCTTAATGGAATTCCATGTAATCTCACAATCTGTCAATAACAAAGTCTAGCTAAGTGGCTCAATGCATCAATATGATGAATGTGTAAGAAGTGTGTCGATTTAATCAATCGACCCACAACTATCCAAATTGCATCATGACCCTTTCTAAATCTCGATAGTTTGGCATAAAATCCATGGTGATGTGTTCCCATTTCCATTTGAAGATATGAACCTTTTG
The DNA here is from genome assembly GCA_025175895.1 of Wurfbainia villosa. NCBI lineage: Eukaryota > Viridiplantae > Streptophyta > Magnoliopsida > Zingiberales > Zingiberaceae > Wurfbainia > Wurfbainia villosa. Next base: position 7,234,062 of record CM045992.1, read on the forward strand.
TAGAAGTACTACGTTTGTCTGATGTTCTACTTTAACTTGTTGATAGTCCAAGCAACACATTACGAACTCGGTCACATCTCTCTTTATATTCTGGCACTAGAAATTTTTCTTAAGGTTTGTGTACATACTTATTGTACTTGGGTGTATAGCAAATTGAGAACGATGAGGTTCTCGTAAGAGCTCTTCCAAATGTCATTTTGGAACACATAATCTATCACAAAATCGGAGAACTCATAATCATCAAGAGAGAAATCTAATTTTCAATCATGTCCCAATTCTACAATAATCAATTGTAGATATTTATCTGGTAGTTGACTCTGCTTTTTCTACTGAATAAGTGGGGATTGTGCCATAAGAGTGACTAAGATACCTTTTACTATATGACCAACTTTAGTTAAGTTTAATTGTGAAAATTGATGGATTAAATATGTAATTGATATTCTGCAATGGGCTAACACACCCCTAGATTTTTGACTTGATGTGCCTTTCCTAGATAATTTATTTTGTAGTTGTAGTCTTTAAAAAATTACATCCATCTCTTCTTATGTTGATTTAATTTCTTCTATATGAATAGGTATTTGACTCTTATGATCAATGTAAATCTCAAATGCAACGCCATACAAATGTCTCCACATTTTGAGAGCAAATATAATAACTGCTAGTTCTAAGTCACGTACTGATAATTTCATTCGTGGTTCTTCAATTATTTAGAAGTGTAAGCCACTACTCAATCACATTGTATCAGAACTGCCATTAATCCTTGGTTTGATGCATTTTTATAGAGGACAAATTTGTTTTCCTCAGCATGAATGATGAAATGGGAGCACTAATTAGCTTTTGCTTAAATTCTTAAAAGCAAACTTCACAAGCTTCATTCCATGAGAATCTGATTCATTTTCTGTTGAGTTGAGTTAAAGTTTCCATAATCTTGGAAAACTCCTCTACAAAACGACAATAGTAACTTGCTAAGTTTAAAAAGCTACGAACTTCTATCATCTTGGGTGCCTTCCACTTGATTATTTATTTATTCTTTTGTGGATTCACCGAGATGCCTTCTTTAGAGACTACATGTATGAGAAAACCGATGGAAGGTAATCAAAATGCACGCTTATTAAATTTTGCATAGAGGCGTTCTCTATGAAAAGTCTCCAACACTATAAGCAAATGCTTTTCATGTTCGTTCTCTGATCTTGAATAAACTAAGATATCATCAATGGAGACAATCATAAATCGATCTAAGTAATGATAAATACTTGATTGTTTTGTAAGTCCAAAGGGAAATACTAGAAACTCATAATGACCATAGTGAGTTCTAAAAAGTTAATTTTTAATGTCTGATTCTTTTACTATGAGTTGGTGGTATCTTAATCTCAAATCAATCTTAGAGTAAATGCAAGTACTAACTTGTCAAAATCAGCACAGTATTTTAGTACATTGTGATTGATGCGCACTGACGCGACCTCAAATCTCACGACGGATACCATCGTGGACTCAAAGTGCGTGCTCGCGCTCAACGCCCGCAAGTGCATAGATGTCATCAAGTAATAAAGATTATCGATCGCACAAGGACTGGGATTCGAGTATCAATACACTAAGTGGTTGCGATTGTTCGGACGTGATCTCTGAGAGAGTCAGTTGGTGAGGACTATCGGTGGACCCTACTCTGTACAGTGTCACATGGAGGAGAAAAAGAGTGTGCCGGGGTCTTAAAAAGCGATTCTAGGACTTTGATTTCGCTTGTGTACCACAGAACAATGTTGTCAATTGGCGTCGTCTAAATGTCTACCTATGGTTTTGGGGAATGGACATCATACACTCTCCCACAGAGCCGCCGCATTCACCGAGAGCTATCTCCGCTCAAAAGAACGGGATAGAGGGTACGAGGATGCCAAATCAATTCTTACAGTGGACCATTTTCGATTCCACCGCTCCCTTCTCCCCGCAGTTACGGGAGGTCAGGTTTACCCCTAGGTTCCTTGATCAAACCTCCTAAATTTAGATTGCGAGGGTTGTCACCACCTCATATCCAAACACATGTAGATATAATAAAGAGCAACTACCAATTGTCAAATCAAACTTATGGCCATAATTTAATATGAACCAACATTGTCTATGTACACAAGCTACTCCCTAATCCTAGAATTGAAAGTACTACTCCATAGATACGAAGAAAGAATCACAAAACATATTTAAGTTCGAATACAATAGAAATAGAGCACAGAAATAGAGATATACGATGCTTCGTGATCTTCTCTCTGGCGTTGTATTGCAAGTTGTGGACCTCCGGCGGCGTTCCTCCTCCCCGCTGCAAGTTACCGAAGCTTTTTAGGGCTTCGGTGTGTCGTCCTAGTCGTCATGCCTCCACCCTAGGGTTTGGGCGGAGCCATCCTTATATAGGCATCGCCTCAGACCACTACAAAATCTAGAAAAAGCCCTAGTCACGCAAATCCATCGGGCCACCACACGGCCATGTGTTTCCACACGACCAAGCCATGTGCGGCCCTGGGGTGTTGTTCTTCGCCCATTGGACACATCCGTGTGAATCCACATGCCCTGGTCATGTCCCACTCTGCGTCTAGTTGTGAAAGTCCTTCTTTTGCTCCGAAACGCATCTTTTTCACCAGAAAAGCTAACCTACACACAAAAGTACAACGAGCAGACCTCCGAACCAGAAAATAGGCAATGCATGCAAGAATAGAGTAACATATGCATGAAACTAACACAAAATGTAACAAGATCTGAACGAAAACTACTCCTAAAATCCTATATGTTTTGCTCACATCACTTCCCCAGACTTAAATCTTTGCTTATCCTCAAGAAAACCTCAGTGCCATAAAATTTTAAAAAGACATTGTTCCATAATTAGCATGCTAACTAAATTTATCAGGTGGTATTTTCAATCAAAGAAAAACATATATGTTCTAAAAATTCACTAAGTTAGCTCCTCGTGCTCGTGTTAAGCGAACCATTCTTAGGGGATGCCCGTTCCATGGTGAGTTAAGTCATCACCCCATAACTTTCCTAAGGTTTCCGGCTCTTAGGCACTTACCTGCCCAAAGCGAGGGTCGTTCCCTAGATCTAGCATAAAGTCTCAAAGGCATGCTCGGTATTAAGAGAATTTGGGAGGTGTTTCCCCAGTAACCTAACTCGGTCTCAAAGGGGCACCTAGCCATTTTCACCCACGACAACTATTTTTTATCCTTCTCACTCTCTTTTTTTTCTTGTCATTTCTTTTTCTCTCTCTTTTTTTATTTTTTGGCTCACAGGAATTTTGATTTTTCCGAATGGGCTTACACAATCCGAGCATCTCCAGTAACTAAAATGCTAAACCTAGAGTCACCTATGGATTCCAAAGTACTAGACTACTGAAGTGAATCATAACTAGGTATGTACTAGATTCTCCCTTTCAGACTGTTCGACGTGTGTAAGTGCAAAAAAAGAGCTAACCAGTGTAAGTCTAGAACATTCAATAGAGCGCATAGAATAAAATACCACAAGATAAATGGAGTTAAGCTACCTATGGGAACAACTCATGCAAGCAACTTTCAAAAATACTACTGAGGTAACTTTACAAACACCAAAAATTAAGTACTAAAAGGAACTAAACAACTCATGCATGCATGAACAAATGAAAATACCAGAAAAGAAACTACTGCTAGGAAATAAAACAAAATAGATTTTGGGGTCTCCCCTAGACTTAAACAAAAATATACCTCTAATATGGTGGACGAGGTGGAAAGTCTGGGAGCCTCAGCATCTCTAGATCCTGGGAGAACTCGGGCCGAAGCCGGCCGATGCCACATATACATGTGGTCGATCCGAATCGTGGATGCATGGCGCTCTGCTCCTCCTCCCTAGCCCACTGTGCCTGCTGGGCATGCATATGTTGTCGCATCTCCCTGCGGTAGGCGGCCTCATCCTGGCGACGAGCAGCCTCCTCCTGGAAGTATATGCGGGCCTCATCGTAGAACTCCTCTTCCCGCTGGAAATACTCCCAGAATCCTTGGAACTCCGCCTGCTGGTAGGCGCTCTTCTCCTCCCATCGCTGTCTCTGCATTTGCTACTCAGTGTAAATGTCGTCGAGGCGCGATCAAAACTCTGAGAAATCATATGTTGACGTACCTGCATCCTGCTCAAAAGTAGAAAAAGATGGTGGTGCAAGTGTAGGCTCATGTCGGCGTGGACTAGGTGGGCTCCTATGCATGTGTGGATTGGAGGGAGAGCGATACAAAGGTGGAGAGAAGGGTGTCGATGTGGATGGTCCCTCATGTGGAGGGGACTCAACTATCAGGTCTAGGCGCCAGTTGGCGCGTATAGCGATGGTGGTACGATCCGGGTCGGGGAGCCTAAGTGTCGTAAAATTTTTCCTTACAAAGCATAAGGAGTCTCCTTCTCTTACAATCATCTTCATGGCCATGTATACTCCTAGGTCGATCCTAGGGATCCCCTCTATACTCTCCAATACTGTGTAATCATACCCCATCCTATAGCAAATGTGGGTAAGTAGGCCTCCCACATTGATCTCTCTGAGTGCTGCTTTGCCCATCTTCACTAAGTGTCTGATGAAGTGGGGCCCTACATCGATGCTACTCTTTTCTTGTAGCATATCCCATAGGCAAAGCAGCTTGCTGGCTCTAACTACACCGTCACTCTCCCCATGACCAAATATGGTACTGGCCATGATGCAGTGTAGGTATCGAAAGACGGAGTTTTGGAGGCACGACGCTTTGGCCCTAGATGGGTCATAAGCGTGCTCCCCTATCAACTCGATCCAAATCATATGAGAGTTGTACCCATTAGGGGTCCTTCTCTCTCCCCCGCTTGGCAAGCCAAGGCATGAGTTCCATTGGTGAAGGGTCCACTCATGCTCAATATTAAAAAGTCTAAAAGTTATCCTATCCTCCTCGCTCTCTCTACCCGTTAAAACTTCCACCTTTAAAGAACTCAAAAATTCCAAAACTATCCTAGGGTAGGTTAGGTGTTTTATTCCCATAATCTCTTCCCACCCCATTTTTGCAAATAGGGTTTGCATATAACCCAACAACCCTAAAGATTCTAGCAAATCCTCATCTAAGTATCTAGTAGCAGTAAGTTTACGAGTAGAGAGCATATTGTATCTATCTCTATGTTCATTATTGCGAAAAAGTAGAGGGGGTAGGGCGTTACCCTCTTACGGAGCTTGAGGAGCGTCGGCTCTTCTTGTTCGTCGCTCCGAGGCACCGGATCGGGATGCTACGGTCTTGGTTCTCATCATCCTTGCTCCTTTTGGCTTCTTAAGAGGTTGAAAATGCTTCTAGAGGAAGGGGAAAGCGAAATCACATGACTAGGGCAAGAACTTTTGAAGCACACGGCACAAATGGGGTGAAAATACACAGCTTGCCCCTTTTAACCTCGAACGCCACGACTGTGTGAAAACACACGGCCAAGCTGTGTGCACCTCTGGTCAATCAGGCACAGCCGTGGGAAAACACACGGTCAGGCCGTGTGCCCCTATTTTTCGACCATTTACGCACCATGGCTCGAATTTGTTCATACACTTCGTCGTGTAGACTAATATGGGTCTCATTTTTGCCTAGCTAAGTTCTTTTCTATTTCTAACTCTAAATGTGATGGAAATCAAAACTAAAATCAAACAAATGTATGCAATGCAATCGAAAAGGGAAATCTAAAACTAAACTTGGGTTGCCTCCCAAGAAGCGCTTTGTTTATGGTCGTTTAGCTCAACCACACTCTTCTATCAACTCGGCTCTGGTGGTCCAGTGAACCTCCATTCATCCATCTCTGGCTCTTCATACGCAGCTTCCTTCCTAGCTCTTGCTGGAATCACATACTTCCCTGACGTAGGTTCCTAACTTCCTGTCCCAGCAGGCTCAAATTCTCTCTTGTCCTCTCCCACTTTCAGGGTCAGCTTGTGATTCTTCACATCAATGACCATTCCTGCAGTTGCTAAAAATGGTCGCCCTAGGATGATGAGTATCTTGGGGTCCTCTTCCATCTCCATCACCACAAAGTTAGTTAGCAGTGTAAACTTCCCCACCTTAACAGGAACATCTTCTAAAATCCCCAATGGGTAGCGGTATGTGTGGTCAGCTAGTTGTAGTGTCATAGTAGTGAATTTTAAATTTCCTAACCCTAAATTTTTGCATAAGGTGTAGGGCATATGACTCACACTCGCTCCCAAGTCACAGAAGGCTTTGCTAATCAGTGTCGTCCCTATATAGCATGGGATATAGAAGCTCCCCGGATCTTTTAATTTCTGAGTAGCTTTATTTCGGAGATAAGCGCTTGATTCCTCTGTGAGGGCTACTATTTCCGACTCCGCGACCTTCCTACGATGTGCCAGAATATCTTTCATGAACCTAGCGAACTGGAGAATTTGGTGTAATGCTTCGAGTATCGGTACCTCCACTGAGATCGACTTCAGCATGTCCAGAAATTTACAAAACTCGACAGCTTTCTTTACATTCGTCAATCGCTGTGGGAATGGTACAGTAAGGGGCGGTTGAGCCCTCACAGTAGGCTCCCGATTTGTCTCTCTCGCTTTTTCATTCTCTGCCTCCCCAGAGGCTCTAGCGGTTCAGATCCCTAGTCTTTTTCAGCAACCGACCATCCTGGCATCTCTTTCAGGATCCTCCCACTTCACAGCATCACTGCCTGGCACTGCTCTACTGGATTGGCCTCTGCTCTTCCTGGTAGCTTCCCTGTTATCCTAAAGATTTGGTTCGCAATCTGAGCTACTTGAATCTTCAGTGACTTCTGCCTGGTGGCCAGATCTCTTACAGATGACCCTAACCCTTCGATCATCGTATTTGTCTGTGAATGTCATCGCTGAAATTCAGTGTTCACCTCCCTTTGTGTTCGAATGAAATTCTCCAGCATATTCTCTAGACGGGTGTTAGAGGGACGTGGTTTCCCATTCTCTCTCGGCGGTTGGAACTATTAGGGCAATCAACCCGTGATATAGTTTTGATGTGTGTGACAAAGGGTTTAAGTTAGGTTGTTATTTTGATTTGATATGTGCATTGAAGTCTTGCAGGACTTAGTAATTCACACATGGAGCCTTGGCAAGTTTCACATCTCATGACTCGGTCCTTGAGTCGGTGAAGGATGGCTTTGCGGAAGCCGTGCGCTTGGAGCATCCGAGGGACCGCCGGACGAGGAGCTTGGAGTGAAGCCGGAGGAAGTAGACTTCAAGGCGAGACGTGAAGGATGGCGCTGCAGAGCCGTGCGCTTGGCGCATCCGAGGGACGTGGCCGGACGAAGACAACTTCAAAGGTGAGGGACTCCAAGGAATGAGAGTGAGCGAATGTAACCCGAGAAGGGGTAGTGCTCTTAGGTGAAACTTGGCCATTTGGCTAAGTGTCAGATGAGATTTCCCGACATCAGCCGACTGCCATGGAATGACAGTCAACTTCTCTGAGTCAAACTGGGTTCAACTAGTGTTCGACTGATGGGTTTAGGCCCAGCAATCGACTGCCATGGAATGGAAGTCGACTGCCAGAGGAAGTCGCGGGCACAGAACCTCCCGTAGCCGACTGACCAGTCAACTACGGAGGTAGCAGTCGACTGATGGTTACATCAGTCGACTGCCAAGAGATTTGTTGGACTACAATAGTCGGGATCCGACGTGTTTGGAGGCCATTGTATCGGTGCCAGTCGACTGCCAAAGGCAGCAGTCGACTGATAGCGGCCAACGGGAAGAAATCAGCCCTCTCTATAAAAAGAGTGTTAGGGCAATCTATTGTCGTAATATGGTTTTGATGGTGTGGCAAAGGGTTTAAGTTAGTTTGATATGTTGATTTGATATGTGCGTTGAAGTCGTGCCGGACTTAGTAATTCGCACATGGAGCCATGGCGAGTTTCACATCTCATGACTCGTGCCTTGAGTCGGTGAAGGATAGCTTTGCGGAAGCCGTGCGCTTGGAGCATCCGAGGGACCGCCGGACGAGGAGCTTGGAGTGAAGCCGGAGGAAGTAGACTTCGAGGCAAGAGACACGAAGGAGCATTGCAGAGTCGTGCGCCTGATGCTGCCGAGGGACATGGCCGCGAACGAAGAGAACTTCGAAGGCGAGGGACTCCGAGGGATGAGAGTGAGTGATTGTAACCCGGGAAGGGGTAGCTCTTAGGTGAAACTTGGCCATTTGGCCAAGTGTCGGATGGTTTTTTCGACGACACGGTCATCGCCATGTCATGGCGATCGCTTCCGAGTCGATGGTTCGATCGACCGTATAATGTGGTGAATCAAGTTGATCACCGACCGCGACTGGCGGTGATCGATGAGTTTGATCGCCGACCGCCAAGGGACGGCGATCGATGTCATTAATGCAGGTACAAAATGGAGTCGACCTCGTTGAGGACTCGACTGGTTGACATCAGTCGACTGATGGGTGCCATCAGTCGACTGATGCCAATACCGTTGGATGGAATTCAACGTGGAAAGCGGCCGTTATTGGGCAACGGCTACCGATCGATCGATGGGTGCCATCGATCGGCTCCTGTCAATCGAAGAAACCCTCTTCCTCTATAAAAAGGAAGGGGATGAGGCTTTGGGGGGTTAATGCTTATGCTCCAAATTGCTTCCAAAGTGCTCTAAGTGTTCTTCCACTCTTCTTACTAGTTTTATTTCCATTCTATTGTAAGAAGAGAGATTGTAAAGAGGTTACCTCCACCTAGCTTTGTGCAAAGGAGAGATCTAGTGGATAGATTACGGAGTGATTCACCGTGGACGAATCGGACCGTGGATTAGCGGCGTAGCCGTGAACCACGTTACATCTCCGTGTTTGTATTGTCTTTGTTTTATTTCTATTTGCTTGTCTTAGTTTATTGCTTCCGCTTGCGCTAACATTTTCGTAGACGAGCAAAATACGGCATCCAACGAACGAGGGCTATTCACCCCCCTCTAGCCAGCCAATCCGACCCAACAAGTGGTATCAGAGCCAAGGAAAGATTGTCGAGGACTAACCGCCACAACAAGCAAATTTTCAAAATGGCCGGCTCAAATATCCATCCACCGAAGTTCGACGGCAAATTCGCTTGGTGGAAGAAGCGAATGGAGGTATTCTTCGAAACCGACTTTGAAATTCTATTAATAATGGAAAACGGTTTCGAGTTGCCTAGGAACGAGGATGGGGAGCCATTGGAGAAATCGAGGTGGAGAAAAAGGCAAAGAGAAGAATACTTGGCAAATTCAAAGGCCAAGCACCACCTATACAATGTCCTCCCCCAACAAGAAGTCAATAGGATAGGGGAATGTTCTAGTGCTAAGGAGATGTGGGAGAAGCTAGTGGAGCTTCATGAAGGCACTCTGAGGCTAAGCTAGCAAGAAGAGACCTCCTCCGCTCCCAACTCTCGAACATCAAATTAGAAAAGGGAGAAAAGGTAACTTCCCTACATTCTAGAATTAAAGAAATATTAATTGGGCTAACGAGTGTAGGAGAGAAGCTCTCCAACCAGGATATGGTAATGAAGGTCATAGATGCTTTCCCCCGATCCTCAAGATGGAGCTCCATGGTGGACTCATTTTACATCTCCAAGAACCTAGAAGTGAGCACCTTGGAGGAATTCTTTTCAACCATGGAGCTTCATGAGACAAGGCTTGAAGGTATACAAGAAGAGCCTAGAGTCCAAAACTCACGGGGAGTAGCCTTGATGGCAAACAAGGGGAAGAAGAAGATGGAAGTCCCTTCCTCCTCATCCGATGAAGCCTCTACCTCCTCCATGGATAACACGGAAGAAGCCTACATGGTAAGGAAAGTAAGGCGTGCATTTAAGAATCTTAGATTTGATAAATCTCATGATAGGAATAGAAGACCAAGGGGGAAGGTCATATGCTATAATTGCCAAGGAGAAGGACATATAAGGGATAATTGTCCCCTCCTAAACAAGAGCAAGGAAGAAAGGAAGAAGAAAGAAGAAAAGAAGAAGAAGAAGGGAAGTAAGAAAAAGGAAGAAGAAAAGAAGGCAAAAGGAAAAGGGAAGGCCATGACACTCAAAGCCAAGACATGGGATGACCTTGCCTCCTCATCCTCATCCGAAGAAGAAGAGCACGTCTACTCCAACCTAGCACTAATGGCTCTTCATGACTCGGATTGCTCCTCCTCCTCAAATGAAGAATCAAGCTCAAGTGGGGAGAGCTCAAATGTAGGGGGAGCTTCTACATCCTCCTCATCCGAAGAAGAAGAGAATATGGAAACTATGGTAACGAATGCTTCTCCTAAGAAAATAGTTTCCATAATTTCTAGTTTAACCAAGGAATTATTTGGCATGAAAAAGAAAAACAAAAGCATGCTTAGTCAAATTAAGGAATTAGAACAAAAGCTAGAAAATGCATGCTTAAATGATAATGTTTCTTCTTGCCATGATGATGCATGCTCACATGACTATATGCCTTTGGATGTTAATGATGCATGCATAGAGGAAAATAGGGCATTAAGGGAAAAGGTAGATTATTTAACCAAAGCCCTAGAGAAATTCACAATAGGCTCCAACACATTGAACATGATTATAGGGAGCCAAAGGGCAAGCTTCAATAAAAAAGGCCTAGGATATAAGGAAAAGAAAAATGAAAAGACCTACAAATGCCTAATAGCTAGGGGACAAGATAAAAAGAAAGTAATTGCTAGAAAATGGATCCCCAAGGAATATCTAGTGAACCCAATAGGAAAGAACTTATTTTGGGTTCCAAAATCCATCCTTAAGGGTTAGAATAACCCTAGGGTAGTCAACCACATGGACCTAGCCTATATCATATTTTGGTTGACTTAGGATGACGGGACAACATTTTTTAGATAGTGTTGGGTGATGATAACATACCCATAAATAGATAATAATGCTTAAATCATGATGATTGATGTAATTCCTATGTATATTTGCAATCATGATTTATGTTTTTGAAATTTGGCACGTTATCATGAGAAATAGGTTTGAATCATGCTTTAGGTAATACTTTGGTTATTATCATCATATAATACCTAATGCATGACTATTATTTGATGAATACATGAGTTTCATGATCATAATGTAGAATTCATTCATATATGTCTTTATGATCATGTAGGATATTAGGTTGATACTTAATCATGTTAGAATTGCATGAACATATTGGTTAAGTATACACAAATACTCCCTAGGATGCATCTCACACTCACCATAGGCTACCTTGATTGAAAACTTATCATGAGTGAGATGTTAGGATGATACAAATGTCCACTAATGCCTATGGCATTTAGATGGTCATTTAAAGTATCAAAATAGCAATAATAGACCAATCATGGGGAAGGCTTATGTTTAATTCATAGAAATATTGCCCAAAGATCATGGTTGGATATTTCATATGTTTTCAAAACAATTTCTTACTTTAAAATACATGTATTCATGTTTTGAAACAATTGGATGCAAAACTAGGTGTTAAAATGGATACTCTTATGATAAAAAACCTAGTAGTTTTTAAAGCTTTTTGATTTTTGGCAAATACGTGAAAATATAATGATTTTTCATGAAAACATATTTTTCATTGATAGATATACTTAAAAGAAATGTGCTCCCCAAATTTCATGATTTTTTGAATTTTTTGTAATTTTTAATGCATTTCTGAAATTCGGTATGAAAATCAGAAAATCCCGAATTGATGTATCCGAATCCATCTGATGGCCTGAATATCAGACCAGTAAAGGCTGAATTCTGATTTTAAATCAACTTGTGGTATTTTCTTTCTATTAGACTTGATGTCATGTGTTTTTAACTTAGTGATAATCTTTTTGATGGTGTCAAAGGGGGAGAAAATATTATGTTTAAGTTAATTATAAAAGGGGGAGAAATTTATTATAGGGAGAAATTTACATAGAGAGTTTCATGGATTAAGGGGGAGTTGCATGTTGCTATATCATGATTATGTTTACATGCTTTCTTTCCTTTAAAATTTACATCAAATGCTTTTACCTAACTTAAACGCATTGCCACACATCAAAAAGGGGGAGATTGTTAGGGCAATCTCTTGCCGTAATATGGTTTTGATGGTGTGGCAAAGGGTTTAAGTTAGTTTGATATGTTGATTTGATATGTGCGTTGAAGTCGTGCAGGACTTAGTAATTCGCACATGGAGCCATGGCGAGTTTCACATCTCATGACTCGTGCCTTGAGTCGGTGAAGGATAGCTTTGCGGAAGCCGTGCGCTTGGAGCATCCGAGGGACCGCCGGACGAGGAGCTTGGAGTGAAGCCGGAGGAAGTAGACTTCAAGGCAAGAGACGCGAAGGAGCATTGCAGAGCCGTGCGCCTGATGCTGCCGAGGGACGTGGCCGTGAACGAAGAGAACTTCGAAGGCGAGGGACTCTGAGGGATGAGAGTGAGCGATTGTAACCCGGGAAGGGGTAGCTCTTAGGTGAAACTTGGCCATTTGGCCAAGTGTCGGATGGTTTTTCTCGACACGATCATTGCCGAATGGGCGGTCGGTGATCGATGGCTTGATCGATCGCCAAGGACGATATGATCGATGTCACCGTGCACGGTACGCACGAATGGAGTCGACCTCGTTGAGGACTCGACTGGTTGACATCAGTCGACTGATGGGTGCCATCAGTCGACTGATGCCAATACCGTTGGATGGAATCCAACGTGGAAAGCGACCGCTATTATTAGCGGCATAGACCGCCGACCGATGGGTGCCATCGATCGCCTCGTGTCAATGGGAAAAACCCTCTTCCTCTATAAAAAGGAAGGGGATGAGGCTTTGGGGGGTTAATGCTTATGCTCCAAATTGCTCCCAAAGTGCTCTAAGTGTTCTTCCACTCTTCTTACTAGTTTTATTTCCATTCTATTGTAAGAAGAGAGATTGTAAAGAGGTTACCTCCACCTAACTTTGTGTAAAGGAGAGATCTAGTGGATAGATTACGGAGTGATTCACCGTGGACGAATCGGACCGTGGATTAGCGGCGTAGCCGTGAACCACGTTACATCTCCGTGTTTGTATTGTCTTTGTTTTATTTCTATTTGCTTGTCTTAGTTTATTGCTTCCGCTTGCGCTAACATTTTCGTAGATGAGCAAAATATGACATCCAACGAACGAGGGCTATTCACCCCCCCTCTAGCCGGCCAATCCGACCCAACAAAGAGAGGGTGTGGGATTTTGGATGGCTAATGCTTAAGTTCCAAACGGTCATCCAAGTGCCCCACAAGCTTTCAACTCCTTCTCCTAGTTTTCTTTCACATTTATTGTAAGAAGGAGTGTTTGGGTTGTAAGAAGGTTTACCTCCACCTTGCATTGGCTAAAGGGAGAGACCAATAGTGGATTGGTTGTGGAGTGATTCACCGTGGACGAATCGGACCGTGGATTAGCGGCGAGGTCGTGAACCACGTTATATTTCGGTGTTAGCATTGTTTGGTATTCTTATTTCTATTTGCTTGTCTTGTTTTGTTTCCATTGTGCTAATATTCTTTGTAGACGAGCAAATTCCATCATTGTACGAAGAGGGCTATTCACCCCCCTCTAGCCGGCCAACCACATCGATCCCCTACAAGTGGTATCAGAGCCAAGGCGCTTGTTGAGGACTAACCGCCAACACAAGCACTATATCAAGAGATGGCCAGCTCAAACATTCATCCACCGAAGTTTGAAGGGGAATTCTCTTGGTGGAAAAAGAGAATGGAGGTATTTTTCGAAACCGATTTCGAAATTCTTTTAATTATGGAAAACGGTTTCGAAATGCCTAGGGATGAAGAAGGGGAGCCATTGGAAAAATCAAGGTGGAGCAAGAGGCAAAGGGAAGAGTACTTGGCAAACTCAAAAGCCAAACATCACCTCTACAATGTACTTTCCCAACAAGAAGTAAACCGGATAGGAGAGTGTGCTAGCACCAAGGAGATGTGGGAGAAACTAATAGAGATTCATGAAGGCACATCTGAGGCGAAGCTAGCAAGGAGAGATGTCCTTCACTCCCAATTATCCAATATCAAACTCGAAAAGGGAGAGAAGGTAAAATCCCTACACTCTAGATTTAAGGAAATTCTAACCGGTTTGACAAGTGTAGGTGAAAAACTCTCCAACCGTGATATGGTAATGAAGGTCATAGATGTCTTTCCCCGGTCCTCAAGATGGAGCTCTATGGTGGACTCCTTCTACATCTCCAAGAATTTGGAAGTGAGCACCTTGGAGGAGTTCTTCTCAACTATGGAGCTCCACGAAACAAAGCTCGAAGGAATAGTAGAAGAGCCAAGGTTTCAACCTTCAAGAGGAGTAGCCTTGATGGCCAACAAAGGGAAGAAGAAGATGGAGACCCCCTCCTCCTCCGATGAAGCATCCTCCTCTTCCTCCATGGATAGCACGGAAGAAGCATACATGGTAAGGAAGGTAAGGCGTGCTTTAAGAAATTTTAAATTTAATAAATCTAATGATAGGAGGAGAACACCAAGGGGGAAGGTGATTTGCTACAATTGCCAACAAGAGGGACACATAAGGGATAATTGTCCCCTCTTGAACAAAAGCAAGGAGGAAAGGAAGAAGAAGGAAGAAAAGAAGAAGAAGGGGAGCAAGAAGAAGGAAGAAGAGAAGAAGGCCAAAGAAAAAGGGAAGGCAAAGACACTAAAAGGAAGGACTTGGGATGACCCTTCTTCCTCATCATCATCATCCGAGGAAGAAAATGCTTTTGTCACAAATTTGGCACTAATGGCATTTGACAACCTAGACTCCTCCTCCACCGAAAATGAAGAATCAAGCACAAGTGAGGAGAGCTCGAGTGAAGGGGGAGCTTCTTCACCATCCTCATCCGAAGAAGAAGAAGACATAGAAACTATGGTAACGAACCTCTCACCAAGTAAAATAGTTTCCATGATTTCTAGTCTTACTAAGGATCTATTTAGAGCCAAAAAGAAAAATAAAAGCATGCTTGATCAAATTAAGGATTTAGAACAAAAATTAGAAAAAGCATGTTTTAATGATAATAATGATGATGCATGCTCACATGATCTTTATATGCCATTAGATGTAAGTGATGCATGCATTGAGGAAAATAGGGCTGTAAGGGAAAAGGTAGATCATTTGACCAAGGCCCTAGAAAAGTTTACAATTGGCTCCAACACTCTTAACATGATTATAGGGAGCCAAAGGGCAAGCTTCAACAAGAAAGGCCTAGGATATAAAGAAAATAAAATTGAAAATGCCTATAAATGCTTAATTGCTAGAGGTCAAAACAAAAAGAAGACAATTTCTAGAAAATGGATCCCTAAGGAATATTTAGTGAACCTCATAGGAAAGAACTTATTTTGGGTTCTTAAATCCATCCTTAAGGGTTAGGAAAACCCTAGGGTAGTCAACCATATGCAATTTACTTATATCATATTTTTGGTTGACTTAGGATGGTGGGACTTCATTTTTAGCATAGTGTTGGGTGATGATAATGTGCCCATAAATTGATAATAATGCTTAAATCATGATAATTGACATAATTGTTATATATGTTTGCAATCATGATTTATGATCTTGAAATTTGGCACATAGTCATGGGCTTTAGGGTTTAAATCATGCTTTGGGTGATACTTTGCTTATTATCATGATGTAATACCTAATACATGATCACAATTTGATGAATACATTTGTTTCATGGTCATAATATGAAATTCATCCATATATGTCTTTATGATCATGTTGGATGTTAGGATGATACTTAACCTTGTGTAGAATTGCATGAATTATTTGTTAAGTATATATAAATACCTTAGGAACATCTCACACTCACTATAGGCTACCTTGATTGAAAACATAGCATGGGTGAGATGTTAGGATGATACTCATGGTCCACTAATGCCTATGGCATTTAGATGGTCATGTAAAGTGTCAAAATAGCAATAATAGACCAATCATGGGGAAGACTTATGTTTAATTCATAGACATATTGCCCAAAGATCATGGTTGGATATTTCATATGTTTTCAAAACAATTTATTACTCTAAAATATGTGTGTTCATGTTTTGAAACAATTGAAAGCAAAACTAGGTGTTAAAATTTATACTAGCATGATCAAAAACCTAGTTGTTTTTGAAGCTTTTGGATTTTTGGCAAATCTTTGAAAATATAATGATTTTTCATGGAAAACTATTTTTCGTTGATAAAGAACCCTAAAAGAAATGTGTTACCCAAATTTCACTATTTTTCAAATTTTCTAGAATTTATAGTGCATTTCTGAATTTCATCCAGAAAATCAAAAAACCTGATTTCCTTGTGCCAGTCGACTGTCATACTGATAGCGGTCGACTGATATACTATGCACGAGCACAGTAACCTAATTTTATCATGTTTTTAAGTGTTTTTTATTTTTGCTTCTCTCTAGACTTGATGCCATGCCATATAAACCCTGTTTAATCTTTTTGATGGTGTCAAAGGGGGAGAAAGATATATGTTTAAGTAAGGGGGAATGTATTTAGGGGGAGTTTCATGTATTAAGGGGGAGAGTTGCTAATCATGTTATTTACATGCTTTCTTTCCTTAATATTTTATCAAATTTTTTTACCTAACTTAAACGGATTGCCACACATCAAAAAGGGGGAGATTGTTAGGGCAATCAACCCGTGATATGGTTTTGATGTGTGTGGCAAAGGGTTTAAGTTAGGTTGTTATTGTGATTTGATATGTGTGTTGGAGTCTTGCGGGACTTAGTAATTCGCACATGGAGCCTTGGCGAGTTTCACATCTCATGACTCGGTCCTTGAGTCGGTGAAGGATGGCTTTGCGGAAGTCATGTGCTTGGAGAATCCGAGGGACCGCCGGACGAGGAGCTTGGAGTGAAGCTGGAGGAAGTAGACTTCAGGGCGAGACGCGAAGGATGGCGCTGCAGAGCCGTGCGCTTGGTGCATCCGAGGGACGTGGTCGGACGAAGACAACTGTTGGTGCAATCGGCCCAGGTTAGGTTGACTCGAGTTTGACTCGAGCAGTACCTTAATGATATTTTGATGATAGACAAAACTCATGACATGGGATTGTCATGGGAAAGTCCAACATGGGGTTGGCATGGAAAATCCAAGCATGGAGCTTGGCATGGGAAAGTCCAAAGCATTGCGAAGCCGTGCGCTTGGTGCTTGGCATGGGAAATCCAAAGCATTGCGAAGCCGTGCGCTTGGTGCTTGGTGAGAAATGCATTGCGAAGCCGTGCGCTTGGTGCATTTGGGAAGTCTTGAGGACTTGGTAAGTTCACTAGGCTCGGGGTCCTTGAGTCTATGAAGGATGGCATTGCGAAGCCGTGTGCTTGGTGCATCCGATGGACCGCCGGACAGGGAGCGAATGGAGTGAGCCCAAAGGGAAGCATACTTCTAGGGCATGAGACGCGAAGGATGGCGTTGCGAAGCCGTGCGCTTGGCGCATCCGAGGGACGTAGGCCGAGGGAAGAGAGCTTCGGTGGGGAACTCCATGAGGGATAAGGTGGACTTGGCCAAGTGGCTAAGATCGAGTTCGGGAGGCTCAAACATCGCTATGTTTGAGGTTTTAGCCGACATCACCGATCGCTTCTAGGTCGTATGGGTTCGACCGTGTTCGATCGAACTAAGTTCGGCCGATCCCGACCGCCGAGGGAGGGCAATGATCGTTAGAGTATCAGTCGACTGCCGAGGAATGGTAGTCGACTGATGGATGATCAGTCGACTGATGGGTGCCATCAGTCGACTGATGTGTGATCCGTTGGAACTTAACCAACGTGGATCCGGCCGTTGTGACACAACGGCTACGATACCAGTCGACTGATGGTCACGATCAGTCGACTGATGGGCACAAAAATAGCTTGATGCAGGTTATAAATGGAGCTCGAGTTGGAGGATTTCGCTAAGACTTTTGTGAAGCTATTGGAGGGGAATTATTGCTGCATTCCAGACCTTCAAGAGCCATCTAAAGCAAGCAACAAGCAAAGGGTTCAAAGCAAGCGTTGTAAAGTGTTCTTTACGTGTATTTCGTATTTGTCTTTGTATTGCTTGTATTTCATTACTTAGTGTAATTGCTTGTGAGAGGTTTCTCCACCTCCGACGTGTAGTCGAAAAGGAGTGTTATAGTTAGTGTCGTGCGCATAACTAGAGCTCGAGGAGCTCGCCCATGGAGTAGGAACCATTCGGTTCCGAACCACGTATATCGCTTGCGTATTTGGTGTGCTTGTATTGTTGTTAGTGTTATTTCTATTGTTATTCCGCTGCGTATATTAACGACAATTGTAGACGAGCACACGAGAACGAGCGAATTACGACATCCAACGAACGAGGGCTATTCACCCCCCTCTAGCCGGCCAATCGATCCCCCAACAAGTGGTATCAGAGCCGAGGTCGCTCTTCAAGGACTAACCGCCGCGAGAGCACTATAAGATGGCCGGCTACAACATCCATCCACCGAAATTCGATGGAGATTTTGATTGGTGGAAGAAACGGATGGAGGTATATTTCGAAACCGATTTCGATTTCATGTTAATCATTGAAAATGGTTTTGAAGTGCCTAGGGACAAGGAAAATAAGCCACTAGAAAAATCAAGGTGGACCCAAGACCAAATGAAGGATTTCAAGACAAATCTCGAGGTAACTAAATTACTTTGTGATTTGATTCCTAACCATATTTGGTCTAGGATAGGAAATTTTAGGGATGCAAAGGATTTGTGGAATAAGGTGGTTGAATTCCACAAGAATCCCCAACCGACACAATTAGAGGAGAATGCCGAGGAAGAAGCACCCACATTTGAAGATGTTGATGATTTGGTGGAGACCTCCACCTCTAGCATTGAGGGGGAGGAAAGGATTCTCACTCCGGAGAAAGATCAAGGTGAAGCTTCTACCTCTGGAAGAAGTGAAGAGGCCTCCACCACCTCCCTAGGTAACTCAAGCGTTATCATTTTAAATAAAAATCACATAATATGCTTTGAGTGTAGGGAGAAAGGGCATTACAAGAGCAAATGCCCTAAATTGGCTAAGGAAAAGGCATCAACATCAAAAGTCAATCCAAAGTCAAAGGATGCCGGTGTTTCCAAAATCAAGAGCAAAGAGCACATTGTGTGCTTCAAATGCAATCAAAAGGGACACTACCGAAGTCAATGCCCTAGGGGGAGGAAGAAAGGGCAAGAAGGTGAAATTCATGTAGGGGGAGCTCCTAAAGCTAACCCTAAGGTAAATTTACTTAATGCACCTTTAATTCCTAAAGTTAAAAAGCATGCTAAAAACTATTTTAGTTCACTTGCTATTATAAATGAAAAGCATGCTAAGAGAAATAATAAGGTGTATTGTCTAGGTGCCAAGCATGTTCATATAACTAAGGACAAACCTAGGACTCAAAACACTAGATCTATTTTACCTAGGGAGTCAATTAGGAGAATTGAAGAAAACTTGGGTGTTAATCCCAAGAAATCTAGGCATATGCCTAAGAAGAAGAACATTTCCCCTAAACCAAATGAAAATT
The DNA here is from genome assembly GCA_025175895.1 of Wurfbainia villosa. Lineage (NCBI taxonomy): Eukaryota > Viridiplantae > Streptophyta > Magnoliopsida > Zingiberales > Zingiberaceae > Wurfbainia > Wurfbainia villosa. The sequence goes on from CM045992.1 coordinate 7,253,465, forward strand.
CAAAATTGAGGAAATTAGAGGTGGAGAACCAAGCCTTGAGGTCAAGGCTAGAAAAATTGGAGAAGACCCTAGCAATAATATCAAACTCGGTTAAGGGGTCTAATGCACAAAAATCAAGGCCTAGAAAACAAGAATTATGTAAGGGCAAGAAGGGTTTGGGTCACAAACCTATGTCCTACCATAATGTTCCATTTAATTATGGGACAACATCTAGGTCTAGAAAAACCAAGGCTAATGGGGAAGCCATCCCTAAGTCTAGCCATGGTGTGTGTTTAGTGGCCAAGGACTTAAGAAAAACCAAGAAGGCAACTAAGAAGGTCAATGGAGGAGTCACCTCTAGAGTTGACCCAAGTAAGACCCAAAAGACTATGGTTTTAAAACCAAAAAGGGTCATTAGAAAGGTATCTAGGGAAGTTATCCCTAGGGAATACCTTGTTAACCCAAGGAGCTCCAATAGGTATTGGGTTCCTAAAAGCGTGATCGATTCACGCTAAATGGGTTAGGGTGTGTCAACCCTAAGTGGATGGGTAGTTAACCTAACTATAGTAGAGTTGACACATTAGGATGTGCCAATATACTTGAGAAGTTAAAATGATTTAAATTGGCACAATTAGGTCTTAGAGGTATTGGTGTGCCATTTTGGGTTTTTGGCACACTAGAAAAATGAATGGCATTAAGGCAAAATTGAATTAATCTCTAGAAATGGCAAATTGATTCTAACACTTAGGTATTTTATACCTTAGTATACTTTACTTGCCATGATTTGTTTGCCTTGCCATGTCATGACATCATTCTCATTTTTATTTATAAAAATGTCATGATAATGTTTAGACTTATTTTTATATGTCATGTATGCTAAAACATGATTCACATGCCATGACATCATGATATTGGCATATATTTTTATCTAAATCATATGTATGCCATAATCATCATCATGCATAAATTAAAATGAAATCAAGGACTATGGCATGATTTAATGGGAATCAAATAATATTGCCTAGAAATATTCATGAGACCATTTAAAGAACAAAAAACCACATCTCACTAAGAAATTTGACTTGTATGTGTTTTACACATCTAGATATTAGTGAGATGTTTAGGAAAAAGAAATTAAAGGTTTTGAAAACATTTTGAAAAACCTTGGTGAAGCCTATCTTTTGATAGCTATCACCATTGAATGGGATGATACAAAGAAGGCTTATTATTGAAGCTTTTCTAAAATCTTGAACTTTGTATCAATCTCCTAATTTAATGGGTAAAATAATTTTCCAATATTTTTCACCCATAGTGTTTAGGATAAGTAATATGCATATGAAATTTCACGATTTTTAAACTTATGTATATTTACTTATGGATTTCGAAAATCCATATTCTGAATCAAAATCGCATAGAATCAGCTTATCACCGATCGATTGCAACATCACGATCGATGGGAGGTCCAATGACCGTATCCGACGGTCGATCGCACAGCCGATTTCGGTAAACTTGATGGTTAGGCCCATGTTCAGCTGTGTTTTGGTCCCCTAACCACTCCTAACCTAGGATATGCTTGGGAGAGCATTAGAGAGAGTGGAAATCCATTGGATATGGATTAGGAGTTGGGTTAAGGGTGAGTATCAATTTTAAGGTGGATGAGAGTTCATTGTTGAACTTTGCCTTAATTTTGATTTGATTAATGTTCCTATTGGCTTAGGGACTCTCCAAGGACATTGTTGGTGCAATGGTCAAGGGGGAGCAAGCCTCTAGGGGGAGGTATCCATCATGGGAAGATGGATGTGTATTTCCTTATGGGAGGAAAATTGGGTTGCCTCTCTTTAAGTGATATGGGATCACTAGAAAGATGGTAGGCATGTGTTCCTCCAAGGGAGAGATTGTAAGATCTCATTGGGATATGAGACATTCATACCCTTGGGGAGGACCTTTTTGATGTAATGTCAAAAAGGGGGAGAAGTTACCAAGTTACCAATTAGGGTTTGTTGGAATTCTCATTGGGATATGAGAATTGCCAATATGGGAGAATTGGTAGACTTGAGATGGTAGTTTTGTCAATCATCAAAAAGGGGGAGATTGTTGGTGCAATCGGCCCAGGTTAGGTTGACTCGAGTTTGACTCGAGCAGTACCTTAATGATATTTTGATGATAGACAAAACTCATGACATGAGATTGTCATGGGAAAGTCCAACATGGGGTTGGCATGGAAAATCCAAGCATGGAGCTTGGCATGGGAAAGTCCAAAGCATTGCGAAGCCGTGCGCTTGGTGCTTGGCATGGGAAATCCAAAGCATTGCGAAGCCGTGCGCTTGGTGCTTGGTGAGAAATGCATTGCGAAGCCGCGGCGCTGGTGCATTTGGGAAGTCTTGAGGACTTGGTAAGTTCACTAGGCTCGGGTCCTTGAGTCGGTGAAGGATGGCATTGCGGCCGCGGCGCTTGGTGCATCCGAGGGACCGCCAGACGGGAGCGAATGGAGTGAGCCCAAAGGGAAGCATACTTAGCGCATGAGACGAAGGATGGCGCTATGGCGGCTACGCGCTTGGCGATCCGAGGGACGAGGCCGAGGGAAGAGAGCTTCGTGGGGAACTCCACGAGGGATAAGGTGGACTTGGCCAAGTGGCTAAGATCGAGTACGGAGGCTCAAACATCATTATGTTTGAGGTTTTAGCCGACATCACCGATCGCATAGGTGCCCCGACCGCTTCTAGGTCGATGGGTTCGACCGCGTTCGATCCGAACCAAGTTCTGTTGATCACCGACCGCCGAGGAGGGCAATGATCGTTGGGAGATCACGACCGCCGAGGGATGGCCCGATCGATGACATCGCACGAGCACGTATCGGAGTCGAGCTCGCCAAAGACTCGATCGATGGATGATCACCGATCGATGGGTGCCATCAGTCGACTGATGTGTGATCCGTTGGAACTTAACCAACGTGGATCCGGCCGTTGTGAGACAACGGCTACGATACCAGTCGACTGATGGACGCGAAAATAGCTTGATGCAGGTTATAAATGGAGCTCGAGTTGGAGGATTTTGCTAAGACTTTTGTGAAGCTATTGAAGGGGAATTGCTGCTGCATTCCAGACCTTCAAGAGCCATCTAAAGCAAGCAACAAGCAAAGGGTTCAAAGCAAGCGTTGTAAAGTGTTCTTTACGTGTATTTCGTATTTGTCTTTGTATTGCTTGTATTTCATTACTTAGTGTAATTGCTTGTGAGAGGTTTCTCCACCTCCGACGTGTAGTCGAAAAGGAGTGTTATAGTTAGTGTCGTGCACATAACTAGAGCTCGAGGAGCTCGCCCGTGGAGTAGGAACCATTCGGTTTCGAACCACGTATATCGCTTGCATATTTGGTGTGCTTGTATTGTTGTTAGTGTTATTTCTATTTTTATTCCACTGCGTATATTAACGACAATTGTAGACGAGCACACGAGAATGAGAGAATTACGACATCCAACGAACGAGGGCTATTCAACCCCCTCTAGCCGGCCAATCGATCCCCCAAGGAATGAGAGTGAGCGAATGTAACCCGGGAAGGGGTAGTGCTCTTAGGTGAAACTTAGCCATTTTGCTAAGTGTCGAATGAGATTTCCCGACATCAGTCGACTGCCATGGAATGGAAGTCGACTTCTCTGAGTCAAACGGGGTTTGACTGGTGTTCGACTGATGGGTTTAGGCCCAACAGTCGACTGCCATGGAATGACAGTCGACTGCCAGAGGAAGTCGCGGGCACAGAACCTCCCGTAGCCGACTGACCAGTCGACTACGGAGGCAGCAGTCGACTGATGGTTACATCAGTCGACTGCCAAGGGATCCGTTGGACTACAACGGTCGGGATCTGATGTGTTCGGAGGCTGTTATAGCGGTGCCAGTCGACTGATAGCGGCCAAAGGAAAGAAATCAACCCTCTCTATAAAAAGAGAGGGTGTGGGCTTTTGGATGGCTAATGCTTAAGTTCCAAACGATCATCCAAGTGCCCCACAAGCTTTCAACTCCTTCTTCTAGTTTTCTTTCACATTTATTGTAAGGAGTGTTTGGGTTGTAAGAAGGTTTACCTCCACCTTGCATTGGCTAAAGGGAGAGACCAATAGTGGATTGGTTGCGGAGTGATTCACCGTGGATGAATCTGATCGTGGATTAGCGGCGAGGCCGTGAACCACGTTATATTTCGGTGTTAGCATTGTTTGGTATTCTTATTTCTATTTGCTTGTCTTGTTTTGTTTCCGTTGCGCTAATATTCTTTGTAGACGAGCAAATTCCATCATCGTATGAAGAGGGCTATTCACCCCCCTCTAGCCGGCCAACCACATCAATCCCCTATAGGAACCTCCCCAAGGTATTCTTATAAGGAAAATTTTGGTGATTCCTCCATCCCGGATGAGAAGTGTTGGAGTGTTGGTTGTTGGGTCTTGGGTTGTAGTCCCCAACCACATCGCAGTGCTCAATCTGTTCGTCCCGAGTGCCCTACCCTCCATAGTAGTCCATAGAATTGACAGTGTAACATCCCGCTACAGGCGTGGGTTGACCATGTTCGGAAGCCCATTGATGGTGGTTTTGGGCCACCTCTTCGATAAGCTCCTCTGCCTCCTCTATGGTCTTGTTCATTAGAGCTCTTCCTATGGCAGAATCTAGGGACATCTTTGTGGCGTAAGTGATCCCATTATAGAAAATGTGGATCACTAGCCACCTCTCCAGTCCGTGGTGTGGGCATTGGTAAAGTAGCCCCTTGTAGCGATCCCATGCTTCGAATAAGGATTCCCCCTCCTTCTGGCGAAAGCTTGTGATAAAATGGTGCATGTGAGCAGTCTTACTTGGTGGGAAGTATTTATTCAGAAATTGCTGCTCACACTGCTCCCATGTGGTGATGCTGCCAGAAGGTAAGGAGTGAAGCCATGCCTTAGCCTTATCCTTCAGTGAAAACGGGAACAAGCTCAGGTGGATCGTGTCAGAAGGGACTCCGTTCAGTTTCATAGTTGAGCAGATTTCGAGAAAAACCTCAAGATGTCGGTTCGGGTCTTCAGTTGCAGCTCCCCCGAATTGGCTCTGCTGGACCATATGTATAAGTGTCAACTTCAGCTCAAAGTTATTTGCCGAAATTAATGGTCCAGCTATGCTCGACCTGAATCCTCTAGCGCTAGGAGCTGCATAGTCCCGCATAGGTCGGCTGCCTATGTTCACCTCGAATGCAGCTTGATCTTCCATCTTTCGCTATGCTGCTCTCCGACGATGAAAGGTTCGCTCAATCTCTAAATCAATCAGAATTAGACCTTCCGACTCTAGTCTTCTAAGCATACGACGAACCAAATCACAAAAGTAAGAGTGCTAACCTAATGCTAAGTGCAGAAAATAAATAAATCTAGCAAATAAAAATCTAAGATGTAATAAGTAAATAGGAAACTACTACTGAAAATAAAAACTAAATCTAAATATGGAAAATAAAACTAAGCAGATAAGATAAACTAAAAAGAAAATAAAGCAAGAAAATAATTTAATCCTAAGTCCGATCCAATCCACCACCGTTCGATTTGATATCGAATCGACAGTCCCCAGCAACAGCGCCAAAAACTTGATGCGCACGGACGCGACCTCAAATCTCACGACAGATATCATCGTGGACTCAAAGTGCGCGCTCGCGATCAACGCCCGCAAGTGCACCGATGTCGTCAAGTAATAAAGATTATCGATCCCATAGGGACTGGGATTCGAGTACCAATACACTAAGTGGTTGCGATTGTTTGGACGTGATCTCTGAGAGAGTCGGTTAGTGAGGACTATCGGTGGACCCTACTCTGTACGGTGTCACACGGAGGAAGAAAAGAGTGTTTCGGGGTCTTAAAAAGCGATTCTAGGACTTCGGTTTTGCTTGTGTACCACAGAACAATGTTGTCAATTGGTGTCGTCTAAACGTCTACCTACGGTTTTGGGGAAGGGACATCATACACTCTCCCGCAGAGCCGCCGCATTCACCGGGAGCTATCTCCACCTAAAAGGATGGGATAGAGGGTACGAGGATGTCAAATCAATCCTTGCGGTGGACCGTTTACGATTCCACCGCTCCCTTCTCCCCGTAGTTATGGGAGGTCAGGTTTACCCCTAGGTTCCTTGATCAAACCTCATAAATTTAGATTGCGAGGATTGTCACCACCTCGTATCGCCTAAGCACAGCGGAAAGAAAGCCAAACACACGTAGATATTATAAAGAGCAACTACCAATTGTCAAATCAAACTTATGGCCAGAATTTAATATGAACCAACATTGTCTATGTACACAAGCTACTCCCTAATCCTAGAATCGAAAGTACTACTCCATAGATACGAAGGAAGAATCACAAAACATGTTTAAGTTCGAATACAATAGAAATAGAGATATACTATGCTTCGTGATCTTCTCTCTGGCATTGTATTGCAAGTTGTGGACCTCCGGCGGCGTTCCTCCTCCCCGCTGTAGTTACCGAAGCTTTTTAGGGCTTCGACGTGTCGTCCTAGCCATCGTGCCTCCACCCTAGGGTTTGGGCGGAGCCATCCTTATATAGACATCGCCTCAGACTGCTGCAAAATCCAAAAAAAGCCCTAGTCACGCAAATTCGTCGGGCCGTCACACGACCATGTGTTTCCACACGGCCAGGGCGTGTGCAGCCCTGGGGTGATGTTATTCGCCCATTGGACACGACCGTGTGAATCCACACTCCCTGGATGTGTCCCACTCTGCGTCTAGCTACAAAAGTCCTTTTGCTCCGAAAATGCACCTTTTTCACCAGAAAAGCTAACCTGCACACAAAAGTACAACGAGCAGACCTCCGAACCAGAAAATAGGCAATGCATGCAAGAATAGAGTAACATATGCATGAAACTAACACAAAATGTAATAAGATGTGAGCGAAAACTACTCCTAAAATCCTATATGTTTTGCTCACATCAGTGATCTCCTTGGCAGATACTCAAGAATTCATGATAATATTTGATTTTAAATAGTTCCTTGAATTGCTTTTAAATATTTTCTTGAATACACCACCAAACTATTGCTTGCCCACGAAAGAAGTAGGTGGCTAATTGTACTTTTTGGTTTCTCTACAGGCTATGCAGTCAAAGGTGTACTCTAAATCTTCTAACCAGTCACGAGCTTCCCATGAATCAGTGGTACCATGGAAAGGAATGTACCACTCTTTCATCGACTTAGCAAGATGTAGTATTCTAGTCTTGTCCACTGGAATATTTTTTGTGGTTGTGCTAGATTCATATCTAGAGTCTTTTGTTGAACTAGTCCTTGTCTCGTCCTGTTGTTCAATTGGGTGTTCTAATTCTTGAGCTACTTATTGATTAGAAATGTCCTTCAATATGGGAGGATGCAAGGAACCTCACTCAAACTCTTCAATAGCATGAGTAATTTTATGGCCATGACCACGAATTGCAGTAGTTCGTCCTCGCACCATGAGTTATAATGAACCTAGAGGATGAGGCAATGCCATAACAAAATCATACAACATGATAAATTTATGACTTATACTTTGCTCAGAGACACTCAACTACATTTAGAGACAGCTCTATAGTCCATTCATTACCTCAAAATGCACAAATCATAAACTCCCAAACTCAGATCGCCAACCTAGGCTCTGATACCAATAAATATTGTCACGATTTAGAGGCTTCCATTGGTAGCAACAACCATGCGAGTACTAACTCCACGAAGCCCATGGGGGCAAATTTTGAGGGTTCCATCTTCATATGAGAGATAACCTCCCTATGCAAAAAATATTCATCATGTATCAAAAATCATAAAGAATACCCAAGAAGGGTACATCGGGTTGTACGAACATAAATATGTAATACTTTATTAAATGATATAGAAGAATGTAACTAAATGTTTGTTCCAAAACAATGACTTTATTATATCCATGACATAACTAACCAACTAGCCCATGCAAAATAATGAAATAGAAAAATACCAAAATATAAAAATCCATAAATAACAAATAATGCTAGAAATGAAATAAACTGAATGAACTCTATGGAAACTATCTTCAAAGATATTGCTGAGCATTTAAGCAACCAACCATAATATTGATAAACCTCGACAATCGCTTCAAGTCTGTAAATTTGGAGGCCAAAGGAAAAAGAGTGAGCACAAAGTGTAAAGTAAAGTAAAGAAAGACATACATGAATATGGAATTCAAAAGGTCAACAACAAAAGAAATAATTTATGTTTTCATGTTTTGAACACCATTGATTATTACTTCTTTCTCATTAATTCAACTCTTTTCAATCTTTAATTAATTCTATCAATTCTCCTCAATTTTTTATTTTCAGCATTAATCACATTATACTCATACTTAAATATATAACTGAACATAGCTAGTAAATGGGTGAACGATTTGCGATCCACCCTTCTAAGATCAAAGTGATCAATCTACAATCCACTTGATACAAAACACATTATGTATAAATATAAGATAAGTGATGTGGTGACAGGAAAGAAGATCTGTTGACTTCCTTTTAATGCGATGGAGTGCGAAGGAAGCTTAGGGGGTTCTCTTCGGCAGCAATAGTAAAAATGAAAACATAAAGCAAAGACACGCAAGCCAACACAGACAACAAACCAAGACACAGGATATAACGTGGTTCGGAATAAGGATTCCTACTCCATGAAGGTGAGCTCTCTCACCGGCTGTTGTGCCAAAGCACTTTCACTATGAACGTCCTCCTTCACGGAAAAGAACTTTCGGAGGTGGAGGAGAAAACCTATTACAGTCAAGTCAAGATACAGGAAATAGTACAAGAAAGATAAAGATCACCACTATCCTTCTCTCCTTCTCCGGTGAAGTGGTAGCTCTCCTCTCTCCCAATGTGTCTTTGTCTCTTGCTGGTTGGAATAATGCGGATCCCCCCACTTCTGTCCTGCTTCTCCCTTTTATTCTCCCCCTCTGATTAGTTGTTGCATCGCAAGCTTGCCCCGCCGTACACATGGCCACCATGTCCATCTGGAGAATCATTCTGTTACAGACACGAGGAGCGAAGGCTCCTCAGAATATTATGTGGGGGTCCCCTTCTGTGGTGTAACAACTTCTTATCTATATTTCAAAAAATATGCTAGCCTGTCCCTTTCAACCATTTACCTTCGGCGAAACTAACCTATAGCTCACGTGTTTCATAGCCCATAGGCTCTTCTCAGTGGCCCGAACCAACTCCTCTTTTTCCCGTACCAAACTATTTCCGAGCTAGCTATGCCGAACCGGTTCTCATCCGCCCCATCTGCTTCTGGGCCTACTAGGCCGAACCGATTCTCGCTCATCTTATAACGAAATGACCTCCGCCATCGCTTCGCCATATCGATTACCTCGACTAGTCCTCCCATTCCAATTGTCCCAGTTGATCGCGCCCGAACCATTCTACCTTGCTTTCTTTGCCGAACCGATTATTCGGTTCGGATAGTGTCTTACATGCGAGCCCTCTTACCCGGTTCACAGAGAAGAGGTAACAGTAGTATCATTAGTCAACCCCCAAAAATAGTCAAGTGAAGCTATAAGCTTGGATTTCTCAATGTATAAAGCCTCTACTTCACCCTTTGCTTGCCAATTCAAATTCACTCTCCTCTCACGGCCCTGCCCCATATATTCGAGGCGGCTTAATGGGCCCATGGGCCCCGCTTCTCCTTTTCTCTTAGATAGTCGAACAGTCACACAAAACCCTATATAAATCTTCGCATCTTCCTTTTATGCATGTCTTAGCGTGCCTAACAATCCAGTCCTTTCCACTTCTCCCTTCCAGCGGTTTTCTCTGGCAGCGTTTCAGCGACCTAGCCCTTTCTTTCACAAACGTTCCTCCTTCAACCTTCAAGTAAGTGCTCTTCCCTGTTTTATACCTATGGCCCCTAAGACCTTGACCTCGCCCCCTTGGTACAAGCACACCGTAACACAGCTAAGCCGCGACCATTATTTCTTTAACCTTAGGGACCAATTCATAGACCCTTCCATAAAATGTTGTTTCACTACTAAGGTTCACCGACCACATCGTCCTCCCCCCGGTCTGACCTGCTTCTTTTTTGAACAACTCCTTAATGGCTTGTTTTTGTTGGAGATCGAAATGGCCGGCTAGAGGGGGGTGAATAGCCCTCGATCGTTTGGTGGCGGAATTTGTTCGTTCTCGTGTGCTTGTCTACAAGTGTCGTTAATATATGCAGCGGAATAACAATAGAAATAATAACAACACAAGCACAATCAATACACAAGTATATACATGGTTCGGAACCGAATGGTTCCTACTCCACGGGGTGAGCTCAACGAGCTCGTGTTATGCGCACAACACTAACAACACTCCTTATCGACTACACGTCGGAGGTGGAGAAACCTCTCACAAGCTATTACAACAAGTAATATATAAAATACAAGCAATACAAAGACAAATACGAAATACACGTAAAGAACACTTTACAATGCTTGCTTTGAACCCTTTGCTTGTAGCTTGCTTTAGATGGCTCTTGAAGGTCTGGAATGCAACAGTAATTCCCCTCCAATAGCTTCACAAAAGTCTTGACGAAATCTTCCCTCTTGAGCTCCTTTTATAACCTGCATCAAACTGATTTCGCGCCCATCAGTCGACTGATCGTGACCATCAGTCGACTGGTCCCGTAGCCGTTGTCTCACAACGGCCAGATCCACGTTGGTTAAGTTCCAACGGATCACACATCCCGATCGATGGCACCCATCACGACCGATCATCCATCACCGAGTCCGGCGAAGCTCGAATCCATTCTGCGTCGCGGTCATCGCTGATCGCCATCCTCGAATGATCGATTCTCCCAACAATGATCCCTTCCTCGCCGAATGATCGATCACCAAATTTGGTTCGAACACCGGTCGAACCCATATTTATAGAGCAATGACCGACACCTATGTCAGTCGACTAATGTCGGCTAAAACCTCAAACACAAAGTTGTTTGAGCATCCGACACTCAGTCTTAGCCACTTGGCCAAGTCCACCTTATCCCTCATGGAGTTCCCCACCGAAGCTCTCTTCCCTCGGCCTACGTCCCTCGAATGCGCCAAGCGCACGGCTTCGCAACGCCATCCTTCACGTCTCATGCTCTAGAAGTATGCTTCCCTTTGGGCTCACTCCATTCGCTCCCCGTCCGGCGGTCCCTCGGATGCACCAAGCGCACGGCTTCGCAATGTCATCCTTCACCGACTCAAGGACCCGAGCCTAGTGAACTTGCCAAGTTCTCAAGACTTCCCAAATGCACCAAGCCACGGCTTCACAATGCATTTCTCACCAAGCACCAAGCGAACGGCTTCGCAATGCTTTGGATTTCCCATGCCAAGAACCAAGCACATGGCTTCGCAATACTTTGGACTTTCCCATGCCAAGCACCAAGCGCACGGCTTCGCAATGCTTTGGACTTTCCCATGCCAAGGCTTCCCCCTTGGACTTCCACACCAAGCTCCATGCTTGGATTTTCCATGCCAACCCCATGTTGGACTTTCCCATGACAATCCCATGTCATGAGTTTTGTCTATCATCAAAATACTATGAAGGTACTGCTCGAGTCAAACTCGAGTCAACCTGGGCCGATTGCACCAACAATCTCCCCCTTTTTGATGATTGACAAAACTACCATCTCAAGTCTACCAATTCTCCCATATTGGCAATTCTCATATCCCAATGAGAATTCCAACGAACCCTAATTGGTAACTTGGTAACTTCTCCCCCTTTTTGACATTACATCAAAAAGGTCCTCCCCAAGGGTATGAATGTCTCATATCCCAATGAGATCTTACAATCTCTCCCTTGGAGGAACACATGCCTACAATCTTTCTAGTTATCCCATATCACTTAAAGAGAGGCAACCCAATTTTCCTCCCATGAGAAAATACACATCCATCTTTCCATGATGGATACCTCCCCCTAGAGGCTTGCTCCCCCTTGACAATTGCACCAACAATGTCCTTGGAGAGTCCCTAAGCCAATAGGAACATTAAACCAAACAAAATTAAGGCAAAGTTCAACAATGAACTCTCATCCACCTTAAAATTGATACTCACCCTCAACCCAACTCCTAATCCATATCCAATGGATTTCCACCCTCTCTAATGCTCTCCCAAGCATATCCTAGGGTTAGGAGTGGTTAGGGGACCAAAACACAGCTGAACATGGGCCTAACCAACAAGGTTTACCCGAAATCAGCATTTTGATCAGCGTCAAAAACCCGTCGACTGACACACTCATCAGTCGACTGGCCTCCCTGGCAGTCGACTGATAACTGCATTTGCAATTTTCTGAATTTCAGAAATGACTTTCCGAAATTCATAAGTAAATATACATAAGTAGATAAATCTTGAAATTTGGTATGTATACTACTTATCACAAACATTATGGGTGAAAAATATTAGAAAATTATTTTACCCATTAAACTAGGAGATTGATACAAAGTTCAAAATTTAAGAAAAGCTTCAATAAAGACCCCTCTTTGTATCATCTCATTCAATGGTGATAGCTATCAAAAGATAGGCTTCACCAAGGTTTTTCAAAATATTTTCAAAACCTTTAATTTCTTTTCCTTAAACATCTCACTTATATCTAGATGTGTAAAACACATACAAGTCAAATTTTTTGTGAGATGTGGGTTTTGTTTTGTTTATGTTCTCATGCATATTTCTAGGCAACATTAATTTGATTCCCTTCAAGTTGTGCCATAGTACTTAACTCCATTTTAAACTATGCATGATATGATTATGGCATAAATATAATTTAGATAAAAACATATGTCAATATCATGATGTCATGGCATGTGAATGAGAACTAAGCATACATGACATCTAAAAATAATTCTAAACATGATCATGACATTTTATAGATAAAAATGGAAATGATGTCATGATATGGTAAGGCAAACAAATCATGGCAAGTAAAATATACTAAGGTATAGAATACCTAAGTGTGAAAATCAATTTGCCATTTTTAGGGATTAAATACATTTTGCCTTAATGCCATTATTTCCTTAGTGTGCCAAAAACCCAAAATAGCACACCACGACCTCTATGACCTAATTGTGCCAATTTAAATCATTCTAAACTTCTCAAACACATTGACACATCCTAATGTGTCAAATCTACTATGATTCGGTTAACTACCCATCCATTTAGGGTTGACACACCCTAACCCATCTAGCGTGAATCAATCACATTTTTAGGAACCCAATACCTATTGGAGCTCCTTGGGTTAACAAGGTATTCCCTAGGGATAACTTCCCTAGATACCTTTCTAATGACCCTTTTTGGCTTTGAAGCCTTAGTAAAATGGGTCTTACTTGGGTCAACTCTAGAGGTGACTCCTCCATTGACCTTCTTAGTGGATACATTTGATTTCTTTGAGGTGTTAGACACTAAACACATACCATGGCTAGACTTAGGGATGGCTTCCTTATTAGCCTTGGTTTTCCTAGACCTAGATGTGGTTCCATAATTAAATGGAACATTATGGTAGGACATAGGTTTGTGACCCAAACCCTTCTTGCCCTTAGACACTTCTTGTTTTCTAGGTCTTGACTTTTGTACATTAGACCCCTTAACCGAATTTGATATTATTGCTAGGGTCTTCTCCAATTTTTCTAGCCTTGACCTCAAGGCTTGGTTCTCTAGCTCTAATTTTTCCATTTTTGAATTTTCATTAGGTTTTTGGAAAGACCTTTTCCTTTTCGGCATGTGCCTAGACTTTTTGGGATTAATACCCAAATTTTATTCTACTCTCCTAATTGATTTCCTAGGCAAAATATTTCTAGAATTATGAGTCCTAGGTTTATCCTTAGAGAAACTAACTTACTTAGCACCTAAGAAATAAACCTTATTGTTTCTCCTAGCATGCTTTTCATTGATAATAGCAAGAGAATTAAAATAATTTTTGGCATGCTTTTTGACTTTAGGAATTGAAGGTGCATTAACTAAATGTACCTTAGGGTTAGCTTTTGGAGCTCCCCCTACATGATATACACCTTCTAGCCCTTTCTTCCTCCCCCTAGGGCATTGGCTTCGGTAATGTCCCCGTTGGTTGCATTTAAAGCACACAATGTGCTCTTTGCTCTTGATTTTGGGAACACCGGCATCCTTTGACTTTGGGTTGACTTTTGGTGTTGATGCCTTTTCCTTAGCCAATTTAGGGCATTTACTCTTGTAGTACCCTTTCTCCCTACACTCAAAGCATATTATGTGATTTTTATTTAAAATAACAACACTTGAGTTACCTAGGGAGTTGGTGGAGGCCTCTTCACTTCTTCCGGAGGTAGAAGCTTCATTTTGATCTTGCTCCGGAATTGAAATCCTTTCCTCCCCCTCAACGCTAGAGGTGGAGGTCTCCACCAAATCATCAACATCATCAAAAGTAGATGGTGCTTCTTCTTCGGCATTATCCTCTACATGTGCCGATTGGGAGTTTTCTTGGAAATTTATTATCTGATTCCATAGTTCCCTTGCATCCCTATAATCACCCAATCTAAACCAAATAGTGTTAGGTAACAAATCATTAATCAATTTAATTACTTCGAGATTTGTCTTGAAGTTCTTGATTTGGTCTTGGGTCCACTTTGATTTTTCAATGGGCTTGTTGTGTTTGTCCCTAGGCATCTCAAAACCATTTTCTATAATAATCATATAATCAAAATCGGTTTCGAGATATACCTCCATCTGTTTCCTCCACCAAGAAAAATCTCCATCGAATTTCGGTGGATGGATGAAGTCGGCCATTTATAGTGCTCTCGCGGAAGTTAGTCCTTGAAGAGCGACCTCGCCTCTAATACCACTTGTTGGAGATCGAAACGGCCGGCTAGAGGGGGGTGAATAGCCCTCGATCGTTTGGTGGCGGAATTTGTTCGTTCTCGTGTGCTTGTCTACAAGTGTCGTTAATATACGCAGCGGAATAACAATAGAAATAATAACAACACAAGCACAATCAATACACAAGTATATACGTGGTTCGGAACTGAATGGTTCTTACTCCACGGGGTGAGCTCAACGAGCTCGTGTTATGCGCACGACACTAACAACACTCCTTATCGACTACACGTCGGAGGTGGAGAAACCTCTCACAAGCTATTACAACAAGTAATATATAAAATACAAGCAATACAAAGACAAATACGAAATACACGTAAAGAACACTTTACAATGCTTGCTTTGAACCCTTTGCTTGTAGCTTGCTTTAGATGGCTCTTGAAGGTCTGGAATGCAGCAGCAATTCCCCTCCAATAGCTTCACAAAAGTTTTGGCGAAATCCTCCCTCTTGAGCTCCTTTTATAACCTGCATCAAGCTGATTTCGCGCCCATCAGTCGACTGATTGTGACCATCAGTCGACTGGTCCCGTAGTCGTTGTCTCACAATGGCCAGATCCACATTGGTTAAGTTCCAACGGATCACACATCAGCTGACTGATGGCACCCATCAGTAGACTGATCATCCATCAGTCGAGTGCTGGCGAGCTCGACTCCATTCTGTGCCCGTGCACAGTGTCATCACGATCGCCATCCTCGACCGATCGATTCTCCCAATTGATCGCCCTCCTCGGCTGACCGATCACCAAATTTTGGTTCAGTCGAACACTGGTCGAACCCATACGACCTAGAGCAGTCGACTGACACCTATGCCAGTCGACTGATGTCATCTAAAACCTCAAACACAAAGTTGTTTGAGCGTCCGACACTCAGTCTTAGCCACTTGGCCAAGTCCACCTTATCCCTCATGGAGTTCCCCACCGAAGCTCTCTTCCCTCGGCCTACGTCCCTCGGATGCGCCAAGCGCATGGCTTCGCAACGCCATCCTTCGCGTCTCATGCTCTAGAAGTATGCTTCCCTTTGGGCTCACTCCATTCGCTCCCCGTCCGGCGGTCCCTCGGATGCACCAAGCGCACGGCTTCGCAATGCCATCCTTCACCGACTCAAGGACCCGAGCCTAGTGAACTTGCCAAGTTCTCAAGACTTCCCAAATGCACCAAGCGCACGGCTTCGCAATGCATTTCTCACCAAGCACCAAGCGCACGGCTTCGCAATGCTTTGGATTTCCCATGCCAAGCACCAAGCGCAAGGCTTCGCAATGCTTTGGACTTTCCCATGCCAAGCACCAAGCGCATGACTTCGCAATGCTTTGGACTTTCCCATGCCAAGGCTTCCCCCTTGGACTTCAACACCAAGCTCCATGCTTGGATTTTCCATGCCAACCCCATGTTGGACTTTCCCATGACAATCCTATGTCATGAGTTTTGTCTATCATCAAAATACTATCAAGGTACTGCTCGAGTCAAACTCGAGTCAACCTGGGCCGATTGCACCAATAGTTTTTACCTTCTCTCTCTCCCTACTTAGAAATCTTAGATTTCTACGGGCTGCCTCTAAACCAATTTAGCCCCAATTCCTTTCGTATTTTATCGGGGGCTATTATAGTATTTCAACACCTAAATCTCCCTTTGTCCCCCCAAATATTCCACTACTTCTTCCAATTAAAATCCTCTAAGGCAGGTCTTTTTTACCTCTCTAGCCACACGGACTGCCAATTCTTAATGAATATGCCTACTTCCCACAGAGGATAGGAAGAATTGCATTTCTTTGTTCAGCTTCCAACACCCCTACCCCATTCAGATACCTAGAAGCTAGACCTTCCCGAGCTACCTCCCTTCCATGAAATGAGGACCCAATGTCCTTTCTCGAAGGTTTATAAAGTATTGGGAGAGTCCCACTACTGCTCAAACCATCTAATGAAAACCCCTCTCCTCAGTCACTTCAGGTTGTCCCCTTTCACCCCAACGGCCCCGGCCGCCATAGGTAGGATGATATTCATATTTTGATATAGCTTCTTATTTGGATCAACCTATCTTTCTCACCAACGGATTTTGTAGATAACCTAATACAGGACGCTCTGGTAAAAGGCGAAGAGATCGATGCAGCCAAGAAGAAGAAGACCTTCATAAAGCGAGGTAAATTTGTGGCTGCCTCCTCTTCCCCTCGGAAGAAACTGCGTCCAATTAAGGAAGAAGCTCCCAGTTCCTCATGCCTTCCCACATTCTCTTCCAATCAAGAGGAATCTCATCCCCTAGTCATCTATGAACCGAGGATGAGGGATATTACACTGGTCGCCCCATCCTCTTCCCCCCAAGGGGGAAATTCTCCCTCCTATTCTCCTGTTTCATCCCCCATTCCTCTTGACTCTCCTGTTAGTGCAACAATGCCCCAAGAATTTATATGTGTTGATGTTTGGATAATCATCTAAGTTAGGCAATGCTTTGTGATCTAATTGTTAACGTGTTTAAATGAAAGGAAAATCCAAGTATGAAGACTTGGTAAAGACAAAGTCCAAGTGTGATCTTGGCAAAGGAAGTCCAAAGGCAAGTCTTGGCAGCGTAAGTCCAAGCATGTAGTCTTGGCGGCGTAAAGTCCAAGCACACTTTGGCAAAGGGAAACCCAAGACATGACAAAACCGAAGGAAGCTCTTGGAAGCAAAGTGCAAAGGATGAACAAGTCACGGACTCGGAGGGATCCTGGAGGCGCAAGGCTTAAGGAAGAGCTAGAAGGTTGAGTCTAGGTCTAGGGGGTAAAATCAAGTATAAATTATTCATACTTGATGAGTATCACTGATCGATCGATGTATCGATCGACCGTCAGTGCTCGATCGAGTCGTAATGAAACCACGACGATTAATCGATCGCTAGGAGATGGCAATAATCGATAGAGCAATCGATCGCCAATACATCGGGTAATCGACCGATCGCGGTCAAGATAGGCACATAATGGAGTCTCACTCGACTCTGCCTGGCGATAACTCGACTGATCGCTTCATCAGTCGACTGATCAGGCAGCCGTTGGAAATTGCAGCTGTGTATCTCTGCGGATTTGCCTAGTCAGAAGTCGTTGGCTTTGGCGACAGTCGACTGATGTTGTACATCAGTCACCTGATGGTAGCCCAACGAGAAAAATAGCCCTCTCTCTATAAAAAGAGGGACGGTGGTGGCTTTGAGGGCTAATGCTTATTCTCTGATCTTTCTCTCAAGCCCCCATAAGTTTTCTAAAGCTTTCAAGTGTTTAATTCTCCTCCTCCTCTCTAATCTTCATCTACATCCTTTGTAAGAAGAGGAGGGTTTGTAAAAGAGAAAGCTTCTTATTGGAATCGCTTGGGTTGATCCACCTTAAGGATCGTCGTGGAGTAGGAGTGTTATCTCCGAACCACGTAAAGGCCTTGTTAGCATTGTATTTTCATTTCTATTTATTTTGTATTTGTTGTGCTTCCGCTAACCATTCTTGTAGAAATGAAAAAAAGCTATTCACCCCCCCCCCCTCTAGCTTCGAACGATCACTAACATCTCCCACATACTCCCCAACCGATTCTATCCATGCCACAACTCATCCAGAAACACATCCTTCTCCTGCTCCCCTTCAGCGTGTAGGTCCCCTTCTTCATTCAGAGGGGGGAGATCTTCCCCTCCCGAACCCTTCACTGGTTACATTGGGGTCTCTCCTAAAGATCCGTCACCTCTCAGAGGTAAAATTTTTCAACCAAATGAGTATACAGGGCCCCTGTGACCAGATGAGCAAACTATTGGCCGAGGTAATTGTTTTCCCTCTTTACCTTTAACATATATATATACATCTGTGTGCCAATGCTTAACATTTGCCTCCTTTTTTCTTCAGGTATCGGCCACGCATAATAAAATGATGTCCCACATAGCCCAATTCCAGTCCAATGTGGAGACGCGTCATTTTGCTTCCCTAGCGCACCAGAAACAGCTCACCCAGAGGTTGAGCGAAAAGGAGCAGAAGGAATCTGACCTAATCGGCCAATGCAAAGATTCCATGACCCAATTGGCCTTGGTTCAAAGCGAGAAGGAGGAACTGCACCGGAAGAATAAAGACCTCGAGCAACAAATCTTCTTGCAGTCCAGCCAGCTTCAACAGGTGGACCTTCTCTCCCACAAACTAACAGGGTATAAAAGACAGCTTGGGGATGTCATTATTTAAGCTGTTGATTCTTCAACTACTATTCAACAGCTGCGACAAGAACGCCAAGCCTGGGAGGCCACCCGTAAATCGTGCCTGGAGAGGTGCAAAGAACTCTCCTCATTGGTGGCTACCTTTCCAGAAGCCCTGTCAACTGTGGCTCAGCAGCAACAAGAACTTCACCAGGAATATACCGAGGCTTTTTCTGCTTTGAGTCGGCGGGCCATGGTGGAAACAACAGAAAGGGATGGCCTAGCAACCCAATTAGCTAAATGTCAGGCCCAACTCGCCGCTTGCCAGTCCCAACTAAAGGAACAAGAGGACGATCTGAAGGGGAGCTATGTCAAAAAGGGGGTAGATTTGTTCATACTTGGCTTCGACGGGTCTTCGGCTTTAAATGCCGACCGAGGGTATCCTCCCCCCGGCACGGACACCAGCTATTTGAACCCCATAGCAGCTTTATCCATATGCCCCCCAGAGCTCTTTGAATTGTAGTTCGTCGTATTTCGCTCCTTGCAATGACTACTCTTTCACTGTTGAAGAATGTTTATATTGGCATGACTTTTGTTGTTCTTCGTGTATGTCTTGGTATGGGTCGGGAATTATAGGTTGGTTCCATGCTTCTTTCTTTTTGCGATTACTGCCCATTTTCTGCCCTGTATGAAACGATGACATTCTTCACTCGAGGATTCGTTCGGAATATCCCGGATGATCTTTTTCTGGCCCGAACCAATTTCGGCTCGGCTCACAATTAAGTTATTCCGGTCTCTTGATCTTCTCAGGCTACCTGGTCGCTCCGGAAATGATATCTTGACAATTTCCTATACTAACACCATTATGATATTAGTCTCTTCCTCTTCTTCTCCTTTCCGAGGAAGAATGCAGTTCTTCCTCCCTCGATTATAAATTGTCATCCCAATTGTCTTCGGCCATCCATCTCACTCTCATGGCTTCGGCGGAACACCCCATCGAGATTTCTTCAGATTCTGACTCTTTCGAGTTACATGACTGGTCTACTGAAGAAACGGAAGAGACTGAGACCCGCTCGACGGTGACTTCGGCTTTTCGCCCCCCCCTCTTCTCTATCCTTGATCACTGCTCCAACTCCTACCGCGGGGAGGTCCTTCCGAGCCCCCTTCCCCTCCTTCCGCAATCGGGTATGGAACCCCCCTTTAATGTGGGAATATACGGTAGGGGATCCTCAAGCTTCTACTGAACTTCCTCTGCTTCCACCGGCCCTAGCTTTTGTTCCAATCCCTCCAGCAGGGACTCATCAACCTCCTTTTGTTGGAGCTCCACCAGCGGTACCTCCAGTTTAAGGCGATCTCTACAGAGTCGTCTTAGCGCCTTCTCCTCCGGAGGACCCCTCTGACGGTCCTCCTATTAGTGGTAACCCTAAAAAACTTGTATAAGGGTTAGCCTAAAGGATGTAACTATGATCGAAAATATTAATAAAAAGAAATAAGAGGGTACTGAGACTTCTCTTTGTCATTTTTCTGTAAATGTAAAAAAACTGCCACCAAAAAAGACTGTCATCCCATCTGAACATACTTCCCTTTACTGTTTTCGTGGAATTTAAGTCATCCTTTTCAAAGTTACTGTGCTAATGACTTCCACCCACTGTCTTTACGTTTCTTCTTCTTTACTAGAATTTATTATTTTTACCTTCTCCATGAGTCAATGTACCTTCTCCCTTCACCGTTATAAGGACCCCCAACCATCATTTGGTTAACATTCATCTTCCCTTCGCCATGGAACAAACATCTGAATAGGGCAGCAGCTCTTTTCCTTCTAAAGAAAAGACTAAAGAGCAATGCTACATCGCTAATCTGGAAGAGCAAGTGGGATATCTGCAGCAGCGCTTGAGGGAGGCTTCCACCAGCAACTACTCCCTGCGCCAACAACTAGTCGTGTCCCAGAAGGACTTGTCCAAGCACATCTTCATACAACAGTCTTACCTTCGACAGCTATGGCGCCAACCCCAGCCCCATAAAGAGGCTCCTTCTGTACCTCCCAATAAAGAACTGTAATACCCTACGAATAAGGGTGTCTTTCGTTATTTTCTTCTTTTGAGTGAAGTTGTAATATGTAACCTTTTCGAAGTAATGAACTTTCCGCCATACAAGCCTTCGCTTATGTCCTTCTCCGCTTATCCTCTTCTTCCATCCTTCTTCCGACTGTGTCAAATTTTACACTTCTCTATGAAAATCAAATAGACGTACAGCCTCTTCACCCTTTCATTATGCAGGGATCGTGTATACACCTCCCCCATACAAGAATAAAATATCACGCAGCTGAGGGAATACTCACCTCTTCCCTTCCACTACCGCACGGGGATAAAATAATATGCAGCTGAGAAATGAACTCAACTCTTCCATTCTGCCACCACACAGGGATAAAATAATATACAGTTGAGGAATAAACTCAACTCTTCCGTTTCGCCACCACACGGGGATAAAATAATATATAGTTGAGGAATAAACTCAACTCTTCCGTTCCGCCACCATACGGGGATAAAATAATATACAGTTGAGGAATGAACTCAACTCTTCCATTCCGCCACCACACGGGGATAAAATAATATACAGTTGAGGAATAAACTCAACTCTTCCGTTCTGCCACCACACGGGGATAAAAAAATATACAGTTGAAGAATGAACTCAACTCTTCCGTTCCGCCACCACACGGGGATAAAATAATGTACAGTTGAGGAATAAACTCAACTCTTCCGTTCCGCCACCACACGGGGATAAAATAATATACAGTTGAGGAATAAACTCAACTCTTCCGTTCCGCCACCACACGGAGATAAAATAATATACAATTGAGGAATAAACTCAACTCTTCCATTCCGCCACCACACGGGGATAAAATAATATATAGTTGAGGAATAAACTCAACTCTTCCGTTCCGCCACCACAAAGGGATAAAATAATATACAGTTGAGGAATGAACTCAACTTTTCCATTCTGCCACCACACGGGGATAAAATAATGTACAGTTGAGGACTCAACTCTTCCGTTCCGCCACCACACGGGGATAAAATAATATACAATTGAGGAATAAACTCAACTCTTCCATTCCGCCACCATACGGGGATAAAATAATATACAGTTGAGGAATAAACTCAACTCTTTCATTCTGCCACCACACGGGGATAAAATAATATACAGTTGAGGAATAAACTCAACTCTTCCATTCTGCCACCACACGGGGATAAAATACTAGTGACCGACGCCCTTCTGCATAAAGAGCTCGCTAACCTGTTCTCCGATTATGACCTCATACTGCTATTGTTTCTTCATTCATCTGAAAGTTGAATATCCTCATCCATCCCATCATATGAAAACAAAGATTCTAGCATATAATGGGCCATCAAAGGAATAAATCCTCATTTCTCTTTTTCTTAGGGCCCTTTTATCAGATTAGTAGCCCAATCGACGTTGTAGGCCCATTCCACCCTCCTTTTATATGAAACGCCTCATCTTTCCTCTCTTCTGCTACCGTCTTTTCCCTCTGTCTTTTCGTCTTCTTCTTCTTCATCGTCCTTTTTTCTTTCCACTGCCATCCTCCGGTGTTCCAGCCACTAACTCCCGTGCCTCTCTTCTTCCTCCAGCAGGCAAGATGTATTCCTTCTTCCAACGGGAAATAGCAAGCAGTTACCTAGCATCCAAACAGGATGAGGGCCAGCCGTCCACATCATCTTCGCCTCTACTTTCGTCCATTACCGTCGCGCCTATTTCATCCCTCTCTTCTCCCCCGGCTTCTTCTGAAATCCCTGTCTCTACCGCTCCAAATGAGACTAGGGTAATCAATTCATCCTCATCTCCCATGGTGCTTGTAAACCCTAGCTCTCCCATCCTTTCTCCTTCCGCCTTGGGTATCCAAAAATCACCCTCTTCCCCATCTCAGCCTGAGGATGGACACAGAGACGTGGTACGTCAACGCCTATCGTCGACAGACATTTCTGTGTCCGCTCCCTCTCTTTCCTCGGAACATTCTTCCGCACCTGAACCCATGATAGTTGATATTCCCCCATTGCCATTTTCCCCCGTTGTCCATAACTTAGGAAGCCTTTCGCCTCCTTTGGATACAGACCAGGGTCCTTCTACTTTTCACCTTCCCAACGAAGAGTTTTCCATCCCAGTGCTCTCTATATCTTCCTCCCCAAACTCCTCGCCGGACCAATCCCCTTCTACAGATTTTTCTGTACCCGTTTCACAACCAACCACACTAAGTCTTCGACCTCACACTTCTGCTTCTCCTCTCTTGGCCCCTATCTCTTTGACCTTCCTCACGGGAGCTCCTTCTTCTTTCCCTTCTGAATTTCCGACGCAACCTCCTTTTCTCATCTTTCCTTCCCCCATCATGAGTGAGCCTTCGCCCCTGGTGTCATCTGTCCCTTCTTCTTCCTCTCCCAGGGAGCTTCGAATATTAAACTTGGAAGAACTCATCCCCCGGATGGAAGGCCTGCGCCACGCTCTAGAATTGGTATATTCCTCAAATTGACTTCTCTGATTTTCTTTACTTAATAATTTATTTTTAATAAATGATCCCCAGGCCTTCACCAATTATCAAGAGCTGGACTGCTCCCTCCAGCAATATCAAGCTCAATCTCTAAAATGGGAGCAACAGCGGCGGGAGGATCAGACAGCTACCCAGAACCAAGAGCAATCTCTATCTCAGCAGCTGAAATAATGCAAGGAACAACTGGCAAAAGCTCGTTGCCAACACCAAAAGGATGTCGAAACTATAGCGGCATTACAAGAACAACAACGGGCTCATACAGAATCGCTACCAATCCGACGGGACATTCAGCCGAAGCAGTCTGACAGAGAGACTTGCCTTTCTCAAGAATTAACAAATCTTTGAGAGCAAGTAGTGGAACTTCTTTGGGAGAAGCAAAAGGACTCTGATATCATTGCAAACCTACGGATTCAATACCAGAAAGCGGAGGACAAAATAGGGAATCTCCGCACCCGCTTATGCAAGGAGGTACAAGAAAACTCCTCCTTAATAACCTCTAGGGCGCATGCTCACGCCCGTATCCGCAGGTAGGAAATGTCCCTCCAAAGACTGAGCGATGAACTCATTTGCACCAGATCCCACATGGAAGTGGTAGAGGGGATTTCGGCTTTAATACGCCAAAATATGATGGACATGACAAGGCTCCTTCAGTAGGACCAAACTTCCCGAGCGGATGACATCTCGGTCCTGGCTGATGCTATTATGAAAATATCCTGACGTTATAGTGAAATGCGTCGAGCCCTCCGGGAGCATCAAGAGAATTGTCATAGGCTCCATCGAAATCGAAGTCCTGACCATCCGAATCGACAGGAATGGTTAATAATCCTGATGCGTGCCACCTATTAAGACGGGTTTAATGAGGTGGTTTGGCAGTATGTTGACCAAGGACTTCCCCCTACGAACCATCTTGCTCTTTCCTTACACTGGGAACCGGCTTCCGATGCTATCCTCCCGATCGTTTTAGATTATAACTTGATGTATTACTTCGGGACATGGCTCCCTTTTTATTTTCTTTTCTTTTCATAGCTCGCCACAGGAAATATAGTATTAATGTAAATGATTCATCAATCAGACTTGAGTTCGCCACACATCTAATCAATATAACAAATTGTCAAATACATTTCTCCGGGAACCCCTCAATTCCTTTTCTTCATCCATCACCCCTTATATAGTATAAAAATGTTTCAAGTGTATAGCGTTCCAGGGTCGAGGAAATTCCTTGCCCTGATCATCCTTCAGATAATATGCTGATCCTGCTACGCGGCGCGTCACTTCATAGAGCCCCTCCCAGTTCAGAGCTAACTTTTCAGGATCTCCAGCGGGATTAACTTTGCACAGAACCAAATCTCCCTCTTGAAATCTTCGGGGCATCACCTTTTTGTTAAAGGCTTGTTGCACTCTCCGCATGTAAAATTCCGCTCGCCTCCATGCCAATTCCCTCTTTTCTTCCACCAAGTCTAACTCAGTGCTCCGAATAATTTGGTTCTGCTCTGGCTCGTAAACTTCCACTCGAGCGCTATTTAAAAGGGCTTCCACCAGAATAATAGCCTCCGTCCCATATACCAGGCTGAAAGGAGTTTCTCCTGTTGCAATTTTCGGTGTGGTTTGGTAGGCCCACAAGATCCTGGGCAACTCTTCCACCCAGTTTCCTCTCTGAGCCCCCAATTTAGTCTTCTGTCCTTGAATAAGGATTCTATTAGTGACCTCGACCTGCCCGTTAGCTTGAGGATGGACTACCGAAGTAAATGCCTGTTGGATATTAAGACTTTGACACCATTCCTTGATCTTTTTGCCCTGGAACTACCGCCCATATCACTAACTAACCTTCGAGGAATACCATACCGGCAGACAATATTCTGCAATAGAAATTGTATAACAATATTCTCAATAATTTTGGCAAGGGGTTCTACTTCCACCCACTTGGAGAAATAATCCACAGCCACCAATAAGAATTTTTTCCTGCAACGGCACCACAGGCATAGGACCCACTATATCCATCCCCCACTGATCGAAAGGGCATGAAGCAACAACAAATTATTAATTCACATTATTCGGACGGCATTACTATGCTTTTGACAGCCGAAAGGTGTTTGCACTATATGAGCTGCATCTTGTTGGATGGTGGACCAAAAGTATCCCGCTAACAAGGCCTTCCTCGTCAAAGCTCTCCCTCCCAAATGATTGTTGCAACAACCTTCATGGATTTCCCAAAGTACCCATTCAGCATCTTCCTTTCCCAAGAACTTTAGCAGGGGCCGTCCAAAAGATGTCTTGTATAAGTCTCCATTTAGGATGGTGAATCGTTTGGCTCTGTTCATTAAAACAGATGTCGCCCCTTTTTCTTCTGGGACTTTTCCCTCCTGTAGATAAGCTATAATGTCAGTCCTTCAATCAAGGATCGGATCTGGTTCGGGCATGGCCTCCTCCACGTTGCATATCACCAGAGAAGTAGGGATTTCCATGCAGACCGTTTCAAGTGGCTTCACTCCTTCCATCGCGCTAGCTAACCGAGCCAATTCATTCACCTTCCCATTGCTCTCTCTCGGAATTTGCTTCAAGAGGACTTGATGAAAGTAAGCTTTTTCTTTCTCGAAAGCCTTCAAGTATTTTTGCAATCTTTCTTCCCGAACCATGAAAGAGCCTTGAAATTGTGATACCACCAACTGGGAATCCGAGTGGATTATAACAAAGGCTACTCCTACGGCTTTGGCGGCTTGTAACCCTACTAAAATAGCTTCATATTTGGCTTCATTGTTGGACGCCCGATATCCCAGGTGCACAGCTATGCGAGTTTCTTCTTTCTCAGGGGATATTAATAGGACTCTCACCCCGCTACCTACAGACCCAGAAGAGCCGTCCACAAATACATTCCATGCATCTGATTCTTCTTCTTTTGTCGATGAGCTATTTTCTAAACCAACAGGTACTTCAGCCAGAAAATCAACGAGAGCCTGAGCCTTGATAACGGTTCGGGGTTGGTAGTGAATGTCATATTCGCTTAGTTCTATTACCCATTTAGCCAAACTCCCAGAAAAAATAGCCTTAGTAACCACCTTACCCAATTCACTGTGAGTCAAGACAGTGATAGGGTGAGCTAGAAAGTATGGCCTCAACTTATGGGCTGTCAAGACTAAAATATATGCTAACTTCTCCATCTCCATGTAACGGGATTCAGCCCCTTTCAGAATATGGCTGGTATAATAAATAGGTTGTTGATGAGAACCTTCTTGCTTCAACAAAACTGAATTGATAGCTCCCTCTGAGATGGCTAAATACATCCACAATGGCTCTCCCGCCGCTGGCTTGGCTAACAGCAGAAGTCCAGCTAGATACTTCTTCAACTCTTGGAAAGCCTGCTCGCACTAATCATCCCATTGAAATTTGGTAGCTTTGTGCAAAATCTTGAAGAAATGTAGCCCTTTGTCCGCCGATCTGGCTATAAATCGAGATAAGGAAACAATTCTCCCCACTAGTTTTTGAGTCTCTCGCAAGTTAGTGGGTGACTTCATATTGCATAATGCTTGCACCTTCTCTGGGTTAGCCTGTAGTCCCTTCTCAGTTACTATATATCCCAAAAAATTTCCGCTCTTCACCCCGAACAGACATTTTTTAGGGTTCAGCTTCATGTTGTACTGCCTCAGGGTAGCGAAAGTTTCGTTTAGGTCCTTAACCAAATCCTGAGTGGTTTTTGATTTGACCAGGATATCGTCCACATAAACCTCCACATTTTTTCCTTTTTACTCTGCAAAGATCTTATCCATGAGTCGCTGGTATGTAGCCCCCATATTTTTTAGGCCAAAAGGCATTACCACATAAGCATATAACCCTCCTGTCGTTATAAAGTTAACCCGCTTTTGATCTTCTTTGGCTAGTGGTATCTGATGATATCCCTGGTAAGCATCTATTAAAGACACCACCTCATATCCTACTGTAGAATCCATCAATTGATCAATACGAGGTAAGGGGTAGCAGTCTTTAGGGCATACTTAATTTAAATTGCGGAAGTCAATACACATCCTCCACTGCCCAGAAGACTTGGGGACCAGGACTTCATTGGAGACCCACTCGGGGAATTGAATTTCTTTCACATGACCGGCTTTTAACAATTTTTCTACTTCTTCATCTATCACCTTGTCCTTCTCAGGTCCAAAATGTTGCCTCTTCTGTTGGATGGGTCGAACTCCTCTGGTGATGTTGAGGTGATGTTCAACAATGTGAGGGTTGATTCTCGTGAGGTCATGCACATCTCCCGCAAAGATGTCTTTGTTCTTCTTCAGACAGTCCACCAACTCCTCCTTGGCCTCCAGCTGCTGTGCCACCCGCGTGGCCTTTCCGGGAGCTATCTCCACCAGCTCTCCTTCCTCTATCTTGTCTTCCTTGAGAGGAGATTCTTCCAGGACGCATACATCAGAAATTATAATGGCCTTCCCTTTGAGGTCATCGGTTCGGGCCTTCTTTTGGTCATCCCAAACCATCTGCACGTAGCAGCTTCTTGCAACCTTTTGTTCGCCTTTGACTTCCCCAATCAACTGCCTGACTGGAAATTTCACCTTTTGGTGATACGGAGAAGCCATCGCCTGAAAAATGGAGAGGAAGGGGCGACCCAAAATTGCATTATAGGTGGATGGAGCATCCACAATAAGAAAAGGAACTATACTGGTTTTTTGGCTGGGCTTTGTGCCCAAAGTCAGGGGCAATGAAATCTGCCCTGTGGAGTGTATCACATGCCCTGTAAACCAGAAGAGGGGTGTGGCCACATCTTCTAGCTGGGCATTTCCCAGCTGCATCTGTCCATAGGCCTCCTGGAAAAGGATGTTGACAGAGCTCCCCGAATCAACTAGTACCCTGGCCACTTCATAGTTGGCCAGGGAAATACGGATCACCAAGGCATCTGTGTGAGGCAGCAGAACACCTCGGAGATCTTCCGATCCGAATGAAATCGGCGGCGCTGTCTAGACAGCCTGATCAGTGATGATAGTCAGGCTTTCCATGAGACGAGCGTATGATTTTCGTGCCCGGTTGGAATCCCCATCAGTGAGTCCTCCTATAATAACGTGAATGACCCCCCCCCCCCCGTGTGGGGGCATTATTCATATCTGATGAGGGGCCCTCACCTGATGGGCCCCCTTGTGAAATACCCTCCGAAACTGGAGTCTGAGGGTCCGAAGGGAAAGTAACTTGCGGTGGTTGGTTATATGGCCCTAGACGAGCCACATTGGGTCGTTGGCCTCATCGTGTCGGTCCTCCAGTCTGAGGCCGCAGTTGTGGGTAAGCGGCTCAGAGGTGCTTCATCTCCTCTTGCAACTTGTAACATCAGCCACTAGTGTGGTCGTACTCCATGTGGTACTGGCAAAAGAATGGGGCGGGAGGGTTGCGAGGTACTCGCCTGTACCCCGTAGGCCACTGTAATAGACCTTGTTGGTCGTAGAATTCCATCTCCCGCTCCTTCCAAGTCCTCACGGGAGGAACTGTATCAGCAGCCATGATCTACAATGGTTGCGCGGGATGAGCGCCCTGTAGCAATAACTGAGGCCTGGGAGCTTCCAGTAGAAGAGGTCGTGCATATCCCCGTCTGGGAGGTACTTGAGGGGTTGCGGGGCGATTTCTTTGGGTAGGGACCATCGCGGAGGCTCGTTCGGCTCTCCGCACTTTCAGCCCTTCTTCCTCGTTGATATACTTCTCCGCACAGCTTAACAGCTCCTTGTACTTGTTAGCAGGCTTCCTCAAAAGTGAGTTGAGGAAGGGGCCCTCCCTCAGCCCATGCGGGATGGCTACTCTGAAAGCATCCGATCTTGCTGAAGGGATGCTTCTGGCGGTGGAGGTGAACCAATGAAGATACCCTCTGAGTGATTCTGAGGGCCCCTGCGTAATATGCAGTAGGATGGAGGTATCATTCTTGTACGCCTTGTAGCTAGCGAACTCTTGCCAGAACATCCCCTGAAAATTAGCAAAACAAGTAATAGATCCCGGGGGCAGGGTGTTAAACCATTTTTGTGCCGAGCCGGTTAAGGTGGTCCGGAAGACCCGACACTTGAGGGTGTCAGTATAGCAGTGGAGCGAGGCTGCTCCAGCAAATTGCGATAGGTGTTCTTCCGAATCTGTTGTGTCGTCGTACTTGTCTACTTGGGGATTCTAGAAGCATGACGGCGGGATTTCAGAAAGGATGTCCATGGTAAAAGGGCTGGGCTCATAAACCTCCAGAGCCCTAGTTGACCAGCTTTCGCCCTGTTCTTCTCGTCAATTCTGGGTTAATGGCAGAGTGTTCTGATGTACTCGCCCTCCCAGCCCCTCTCTAGGCAATACTTCAATGTTAGTGGTTGTACAAGGTGGAGGGGGCATCTCTGGTGGCGGTCCACGAGAAGAAGGTTCACCAGAATGAGGATGAAGATACCCTGTCCTTCTCCTTTATCTGGCAAGGGCCTCAGCCACGGCGTTGTCCACCATGGCTCTTAGTTGTGATGGTAGTATCGTAATGGGGTTTTCCTCCATTGCGGAGGCAACTGGATGTTGTATCTCTTTTGGCTGCATCTCTATGTCTCGCTCAAGTGTTCCCACAGACGATGCCAACTGATGCGGTGACGAAGAAGAAGATCTGTTGACTTCCTTTTAACGCGATGGAGCGCGAAGGAAGCTTAGGGGGTTCTCTCCGGCCGCAACAGTAAAAATGAAAATGTGAAGCAAAGACATGCAAGCCAACACAAACAACAAACCAAGACACAGGATATAACGTGGTTCGGAATAAGGATTCCTACTCCACGGAGGTGAGCTCTCTCACCGGCTATTGTGCCAAAGCACTTTCACTATGAACGTCCTCCTTCACGGAAAAGAACTTCCGAAGGTAGAGGAGAAAACCTCTTACAGTCAAGTCAAGATACAGGAAACAGTACAAGAAAGATAAAGATCACCACTCTCCTTCTCCGGCGAAGTGGTAGCTCTCCTCTCTCCCAATGTGCCTTCGTCTCTTGCTGGTTGGAATAATGCGGATCCCCCCCACTTCTGTCCTGCTTCTCTCTTTTATTCTCTCCCTCTGATCAGTTGTTGCATCGCAAGCTTGCCCTGTCGTACACGTGGCCACCATACCCATCTGGAGAATCATTCTGTTACAGACACGAGGAGTGAAGGCTCCTCGGAATATTATGTGGGGGTCCCCTTCTTTGGTGTAACAACTTCTTATCTTTATTTCGGGAAATATGCTAGCCTGTCCCTTTCAACCATTTACCTTCGGCGAAACTAACCTATAGCTCACGTGTGGCGTAGCCCTTAGGCTCTTCCTAGCGGCCCGAACCAACTCCTCGTTTTCCCGTACCAAACTATTTCCAAGCTGGCTATGCCGAACCGGTTCTCATCCACCCCATCTGCTTCTAGGCCTACTAGGCCGAACCGATTCTCGCTCATCTTATAACGAAATGACCTCCACCATTGCTTCACCGTATCGATTACCTCGACTAGTCCTCCCGTTCCAATTGTCCTAGATGATTGTGCCCGAACCATTCTACCTTGCTTTCTTTGCCAAACCGATTATTTGGTTCGGATAGTGTCTTATACGCAAGCCCTCTTACCCGGTTCACAGAGAAGAGGTAACAACAGTATCATTAAGGGTGAGTGATATGTAACCCATCGAGTAGAAATATATTGTATATACATAGAATGAACGATTTGCAATCCATCTAATGCAAAGTACATTATATGTATGTATATATACATATATGCATATGGAGTGAATGACCTGCAATCCATCTAATGCTAAGTACATTATATGTATGTATATGTACATACATGCATACAGAGTGAATGACATGCAATCCATCTGAAAATATTTCACATAAAAATTGGGTGAACAACTTGCAATCCATCCTGTGAGTCATCTCATATGAAAATAGGATGAATAATCCACAATCCACCTCATGAGGTAAAATTATTTATTTATTTTTTTAAAGCGCAGAGCAAAATCTCTATATTTATAGAAAATTACTTTATTACTAACCTGGTATAAATAATCTCATAATTGTTATAAAGCATAGAATAGAAATTTCATGGCACAAAGATTACACTTATCTCTTCATTTATCTAGTTGAGAGGCTATGTATTTTTTTTTATTTTTTTATGAGTGTTGAGCAGAAGCTCTCTTGTATTTTTTTCCCAATTATAAGAATTTTATTAACGTAATTATTTATGATAACTAGTAAATGGGCATATCAGAGTGAAGAATGAGGAATGTGAGAGAGTGTAGGAGGTTATGAATTTGGAACAAGAAATGAAGAAGGTAAAACTATATTGGATTTTGTGATAGCATATGACCTTATACTAGTTAATACATTTTTTAAGAAAAGTGAAGAATACTTAGTCACATTTAAAAGTGAGAATAATAAATCAAAATTGACTTTCTTATTATTAGGAAGAGAGATAGAAAGATTTATAAAGATTGCAAGGTCATCTCGGAGAAAACTTAACTATCCAACATAGGTTAGCAGTGTTGAATATACCCCTCAAGCATAGTATCAATGGAAGAAAAATATACATAACTCCTAGAATTAAGTGGTGAAAATTAAAGAATGAGAAACAGAACATATTTAAGGAGAATGTAGGAGTACAAGTATTAGATGAAATATACAGTGACCCGAATACAATATGGGATAAGATGGTATTAAAGTTGAAAATAGTAGCTAAGAGTGTACTCGGTGAGTCAAAGGGGCATGCACCACCAAGTAAGAAATTTTGTTGGTAGAATGAGGAAGTATAGGAGAAAGTGAAGAAAAAAACAACCTATAAGGAATTATATATTTGTAGGAACGAGAAAAACTTTAAAAAATATACAATAACTAAGAAAAAGACTAAGAAAGCAGCGAACGAAGTAAAAATAAAATTTTTTAATGGTTATATCAAAAATTGAATACAAAAAAAAAGAGGAGAAAGAGACATTTATAGATTAACTAAAGTGAGAAAGAGGAAGACAACAGATCTTATCCAAATAAGTTATAATAAAGATGAATGCAATAGGGTACTAATAAATAATGAAGAAATAAAAGAGTGGTGGAAGAGATATTTCATCAACTTTTTAATGAAGGTTTAGATGAACAATTTAATTTAGGTAATTTAAGTAAGTCAAATGAATATAGAAATTAAAATTTTATCGTAGAATTCAAATTTCAGAAGTAGAGCAAGCTTTAAATGGGATGCAAAATGAAAAAGTCATTGGACCATATGATATTTGATAGAGGTATGGAAGTGCCTAGGGAAGCAAGGTATTGAATGACTTACAAAATTATTTAACATGAAAAAAAATACCTGATCAATGAAGGATAAGTTCTTTAATTCTCTTATATAATTAAAAATAAGGGGGACGTACAAACTTGTGTAAACTATAGGAGTATTAAACTAATGATACATACCATTAAACTTTGAGAAAGAGTAATAGAAAAAAATTAAGAAAGGAGACCATGATTTCTAAAAATCAATTTAGGTTCATACCTGAAAGGTTAATAATAGAAGTTATATATTTTCTCAAGCAACTAATTACAAAGTATCGGGAACAAAAGAAAGATCTACACATGATATTTATTTACTTAGAAAAAACTTATGATAGAGTCCCAAGGGAAATTATATGGAGAATTATAGAAAAGAGAGGTGTTAGCTTAACATATATTGAAATAATTAAGGATATGTATGAGGAAGTAATGACCATAGTGAAGACTTCAGGCAGATTAACTGAAGCATTTCCAATAAAGATAGAGTTACATCAAAAATCAACTCTAAGTCCCTATCTTTTTACACTAACCATGGACAAACTCACTGGGCACATTCAAGACACAGCACTGTGATGCATGTTATTTTTAGATGATATTATTTTGGTAGATAAGACACGTGAAGAAGTAAATGCTAAATTAAAATTTTGATGGGAAATACTAGAAGTGAAAGGTTTTAGGAATAGTAGACTAAAGACAGAATATATGAAATTTAGGTTTAGCAATATTAGACCTAATTGGACAAGTGCTAAGATAGAAGATAATGAGTTGTCTAGAACTGAGAGCTTTAAGTATTTAGGATCATTTTTCAAGGCAATAGAGGGATTGAGAGAGATGTCTTATATAGAATACAAGCGGGATGGTTGAAATGGAGGAGAGCATCGAGTGTTTTATGTAATCATAATGTACCTCTAAAACTTAAAGGGAAATTCTATCAAATGACGGTTAGACTTACTATGTTATATGATGTTGAATATTGGGCTACGACTTGAGTACATGAATATAAGATGAAAGTTGTAGAGATGAGGATTTAAAGTGGATGTGTGGACATATGAGGATGGACAAAATAAGAATGAGAGCATTAGAGAGAAAGTCAAAGTTGCATCTATTTAGAAAAAAACTCCAAGAGACACGTCTAAAGTGGTATGAATATGTTTTTAGATCATCAGTAAATGCTCCAATTAGGCAATATGAATCTATGACAAATATGTTGGATCGAGAAATACTAAAGGGGGTGAATAGCATTCGAAAATCTTTTCTTTTTGTCATTTAAAACCAAAGTATGCATCGTAAAACACACAACAAAAAACATAAGTATTTTTACTTGGTTCACAACCCACCAGCTGCTAATCCAAGGCCCTGCGATCCTTGATCACTTCCGAAGGGTAAAGCACTAAATATCTCTTCCTCGTTAAAGGTAAGAGACAATCGATTATAATAAGGATGTAGAGGAAGAAGTAACAAACCTACCTCTCCTCTTAGCAAAGAATAATTAAGAAATAAGTAAGGTACCGACAACTAAATTATAGAGGATGCACGGTTGGAGTAGCGTTGTAGTACATAGAAATATGGTCGGAGAGCAAGCACACTTAGGAGATCATTGATTGCTCAGGGTTTGTGTTCTCCCCTCCTTTTATAGATTTGTGCCTTGGGATAAGTCCAGATCCATATCCACAACTCGTGGATCTTATCTTGAGATGGTAGCTTATCTTATCATGAGGTGGCGACATTGATCGATAACTCTTTGACCTTGTGCTTTGGGTTGATTCATCGACATCAGTCAACTAATCATATCAGCAGTCGACTGCCAAAACCTCCAGACGACTACTGACACCTGCAAAACAAGGTTAACACAAGAGATGCATAATGACATGCAATGTGACTGGCCGATCTCGACTTCGGCATTCCTCCGGAAGCCTTGGTCAGATCGACGCCTAGAATTGTCCTCTTACCGAGGATGTGTCCTTACCACCGTTCCACACCCGGAGCTTACCTTTTGTCCTCCTGACTTGTTGTTTAGCTTCCAGTCTCCACCGAGGTTCCTCAACTCCCTGAGGTTCTCCTGGTGTTTCCTAACCACTGAGGTTTCTCCTTCCGAGATTCTCTTGGCGTCACCCGACCACCGAGGTTTCTCATCCCGAGATTCTCCTAGTGTTATTGACCACCGAAGTTTCTCGTCCCGAGATTCTCCTGGTGTCGTTGACCTTAGCAAAGCCTAATACATTATCTGCACACTCAACACAACATATGAGATAACAAGAATGGCTTAACTTTGAATCTTTGTCATCATCAAAACTCATGTTCAATTATATGGTGCCCCTGCACCAACAATCTCCCCCTTTTTGATTTATGGCAAACCAATTCAAAGTTAAGGAAATAGTAAGCATTAAACAAACAAATAGTAGGCATTATAAACAAACATTTTTCAAAACCTCCCCTTTACGGTTACCTCCCCCTTAACCCTAAGTGAGTTTTAAAAAACAAGTTTAACCTTAACTTTCTCTCTCCAAAGTGAATGAGTTTTGAAAAACAAGTTACAAGTTAACCTTAACTTTCTCTCTTTCTCCCCCTTTGCCATATATCAAAAAGAGTTTTAGGAGTGCATTTTTAAGGTCAATGTTTGATACGATGAGCTTAGGTTTCTAGATCCTGCACCAATAATGTGTATCTTAGGTTAGCATTTTAAGAAGGATACATTTACAAGATATTAACGGCTCATGTTTATTAGGTTTATGTCAAACTAGAGGTAGCTAGAGATGCTAAGTTTGTCTAACTTAAGTCTTCTCTCCCCTTTGGCATATTATCAAAAAGAAGTTTTTTTTTTAATTTTGAAAGTATTGGCAACATTTTTTTTATTTTAAATAATATTTTAACAACTTCTATAAATGATGATTATTCAATTAGCACCTCCCCCTTAACCTAACATCCTTGTTAACCATAAGGAAGGCTTATCTAGAGGGTCTCTGCCTTTATCTAACAAACTCTTAGGACATCTTTGATGGCCACAAGAAAGACTTACCTAAGTGTCCAGAGGATCTAGGTGTCTAAAGTTGACCTAAGGATCTAGAAGTTCAATACTGGTCAACTAACCATCATTTTAAGAAGCATAGTTATTTTAAACACAACGTATAACTACACACAATAATCATGGAAACCAATAAAAATAGTTTTAAGAATCTATTTATACACTATTTCGTGATACTTTTGAGAGATAATATTTTCTAGTATCATTTTGCATGGCTTGTCGTCAGGAATTCTTGAGCCTCATATAGGATGATTGCTTGGCAATGGAGTACAATGCAAATTTTACTATATTTGTAGAGTTTTGCCCCCATTATATAGCTCAAGATTGCAACCAGATGTTTCAGTTCACCCAAGGCTTAGGGGTGTACATTCGGATCAGGATGTCTGGATCCTCCGTCAACTCTTACTAGGAGGCACTATATCAATTCATATTTATTGAAATAACTCAGCAGCAAATGTCTCATAAGAAGGAGATTGGTAAGCAGTCATTGCAAGTTAAACCTCGAAACCATAACCATCTGAATGTCGGACAAAAGAGGCAAGATCAAAGTCATGTGCCATGAGTTGTCATTAGAGAGTCTTCCTGACTACAGAAGACCAATCACTCATCATCAAGATCCTCTCATGCCCATCAACAAAATCAGAAGGACATCGATGTAATTATGTGTTTCCAGTGTGGATCACAGAGTTATACAAGGCAGATTGTCTATGGGACCAACTCATCTATTTTTACTAAAGCTTCTAGGACATATTGTAGGACCAAAAAACACGCTGGGGGGGGGGGGGTGAATAGAGTTTAAAATATTTTCTTTCTTTCATTTTAAAGCCAAAGTTTGCAGTGGAAAAACTGTAACGACCTGGCCCCTATTGGCGGAATTCGGCGACCCCTATTGGTCGACGACCGTCGCCCCTGTTGGCCCGTCGTTACTCACCTGGACTTCCCACTCCTGGAAGTGGGTTTTTGCCTTCCCCAGGATTCGAACTCTAGACCTCCAGGCTAAGTACTAAAGTTTATGAATCCTGGTAACCAAGTGATCCGACAGCACCTCCCCTGTACGGGTGACAATACCAATTTTTAATACAAGGCCTACACGGCCACTATACATCGGTCAACATGACCGGATCATACCACAACACAATATACATAATATGCGGCCTCAGGCCATCAACCAAAATAAGTAAAAGATCTAAAACATCAAGATGTACCCCTTCTTCCATCTGAGCAAGAACATACAACCAAAATGAACCGAATATAAGTCCACAAGGACATAACTAATATAACCAAAACATGCACCGGTACACAATCCAAACATAAATCCTAAACATATCCTCTAATAAAATCCTAATCCATAAAACTAATAACCAAAATCATAAGACCAATAAAACCTATCCACTTTGATGAGGGGGATTGGCAACTGGACTCTCCTGACAGCATCATCCTGAAATAAATATAAAACCATGGGATAAGTTCAAAGAACTTAGTGGATATTTGTCGATATGAATAGCAAGATATAGCTAACAATACTAATCATGTCAGTACAGTCTCATATATATAGTAAGCAAGAAATAAATACAAAAGGACTGTACTCACCTGAATCTCCTACCCTGATATAGGAGCAAGTGCCCTACAATAAGAGTCATCACCCTATACAAACATGTATCCTGTATGCATGGCAATCATATGAAACATCCAAGGCATCAATAAAATAATGCAGCAAACACAATACAAATGCAATCCGTGCAAAAATGCATGTCGTGCATATGACATGGTCACCCCTGACACCAGTCAGCCGCCTCACACATGATGGTGAAGCCGAGTGAGTAGGGCTATGACAACTGTGCACTCTGCCATCACTGCTCCTGAGTGATCGAGTGGACAGGATGCTGTCGGAGTACACCTATCCTCCTGCCCCAAACATAGTGGGGGAGCTAAGCTCTCATCTCCCGGTGTCATAGACCAGAGGAGGGATCCCTGCCCACTACCACGCTGCCTCATCGCTACCCATGAGCGGACCAGCGGAGCCTGACAGAGTAACTACACACACCCTCCTGATGTACCACTAACCCATGAGCGGCAGTGTGTGCATGTCATGTAACTAGCTGCGGGCTCAACAATAATGGAACCTCGTCCAACCAGCATGCAATCATGCAAAAATGGTGCATGATACTAAAGCATGTAAATCCTACTCAAAACACCTCTCCGAATAATATGTACAATCAATATGTACATATCCCTAATCCAAATAACTATGATCCAAGTCAAACAGGGAAGACAAAAATCATATCCTATCCAATGCATGTATCAATAGGCACAAAAACATACTAGGCATATAAGCATGAAAATTATTGAAAGCTATCCTAACTAGCATATCAACTTGACTATATCTAAAAGATAAGTCAAAATACCACAATATATATCGCAAAGAACCAAATCATCACGATCGGGACGCCTCGTGATCAAAACCTTTGTTAAGCACAAAAATACAATTCATCGACAAATCGAATAATTAATCGATTTCGTTCATAACCCACTTAACCCAAACTCAATTTCCAATTCTCCTTAATTTTCCAATCGTCTTATTAATCCTTTTCCTACCACAAATATCCATACAATTAATTTAGCCCACTAAATCAATTGATAAAAATTTTGATTAATTAATGATAAGCTAATTAATCAATTAAACCTGGAATAACCTGCATTTTAACAACCTAAGCCAAATAAATAAAATTTACTGGCTTTTAATTTATCCAACTATTGTTCCAATCAATTTATCCAATTAATTCCTAATCACTTAACCTAATTCATCACCTACAAAAATCCTCAAAATCAAACAATATCACCCAACCATCCCATATCCTCCGAATACCATACCGATCAACCGAATAACACCAAAATCACCCCAAATCGACCACAACTCCGACTCAACCCTTGTTTCACAGTCGTTCTTGCACGACTACCTCCAATCCTAACCGCACAGCAACACACACCCTACCATACCTTCGTTACAACCCCTAATAACCTCCACCGACAGACATAGTGACCAATCAACCAAGATCAACCATCTCAAACAACCGGCCAACTACTCCAACTCAACCCATTCACAGCCGAACAAAATCCCTAACTCAAATCGTCCGAAATGGGAAAAAGGGGAATTTCTTACCTGCTCCGACGACCTTCGGCTAGAATTCACAGCGAAGGGAAAAAGGGAGGCTCGGGCGGTCCGGTGGCAGAGGAGTCGGCGAGCACGCCGAGGACTGGTCGGGGCGGCGGCGGAAGGCAGTGAAGGGGAACACAGCGTGGGCGGGCGACGGTGGACGGCGAGCTCGCATCGCGTCGGGCGGCGGTGCTCGCTGCAGCGTGGTGGGAGAAGACTCAGTGGCTTCGGCCGCGATCAACAACGGGGAGGAGGCGGCGATCGTCGTCTAGGGCAAAAGAGACCGGCTAGTGCGCGAGGAAGATGCGGAGGACGGCGTAGGGAAAGAGACGACGCTCGGGGAAGAAAGGCATAGCCGGCGAAGAAGAGGGCGCCGACGGAAGTGGGCTCATGAAAGGGAACTGTCGAACGAAGGAAACGAGGTCGCGGCATGGCAAGGGAAAGAAAGAAAAAGAAAAAGGAAATAGAATTTTAGGTTTTCTATCGTGTATTTATCCCCTTTAAATCGACCCCTATTTATTTTATCCCCGTAAAAATCTCGTACGGACTCCGTTTAAATCCAGAAAAATTCCGAACAAATTCCTAAAATTTCCTAAAAATCCCAAAAAATTTCTAGGATTATTTTCCTTAATTCCTTGGCCATTTAATTTAATATTTTAAATTTCGGTATTTAATATTCTCCCCCACTAATAAAAATTTGGTCCCCAAATTTCCTACTCAGATGCATAACGAGTAAGAAATACCACAAGTACTGAAAAATATATTTCACTTACCTTAAGTAAACAAGTGGGGATATTGAGCTTTGATCTTTTCCTAAAGCTCCCAAGTAGCCTCTTCGTCGGTGTGGTGACTCCACCCGATCTTGACAAGTCGCAAAATCTTATTTCGCAACTGTCGTTCCTTGTGATCCAAAATCTTTACCGAAACCTCTGCATAAGTAGCATCAGGTTGAATGGAACCTGACATATCTGATAGAATATGTGTAGAATCTGACACATACTTCCTCAGCATGAACACATGAAACACATCCTGGATACCAGCCAAAAACGGTGGTAGCCCTAAATGGTAAGCGACTGCTCCGATCCTCTCCAAAATCTCAAAAGGCCCAATGTACTTTGGAGCTAACTTACCACGGAGGCCAAATCTCTTCACCCCTTTCGTGGGTGAAACTCGCAAGAATATATGATCACCAATAGAGAACTCCAAAGGGCTCCGTCTAAGATCTGCATAACTCTTCTGGCGATCCTGCGCCTCTGTCATCCTACGTCTGATAGTACGGACCAACTCTGCCTCATGCTGAGCTCTCTGGGGTCCTAGCAACTGGTCCTCCCAGTTGCCCCCGAAATCCATTACACAGGACCTTAGCAAGTCCTTGAGTGTCTAAATGGCCTGCTCAGATTGTCCATCTGTCTGTGGATGGAATGCAATACTAAAACGAAGCTGCGTGCCTAAGGCCTGCTGTAGATTCTGCCAGAACCGGGACGTGAACCGGGGATCTCTATTTGATATAATGCTCAAAGGAACACCATGCAATCTGATGATCTCCCGACAATATAGCTCTGCCAAACGATCCAGAGAGTCGATCTTCCGAATCGCTAAGTGCGCGGATTTGGTTAGTCGGTCAACAACTACCCAAATCGCGTCATGACCTTGACGTGTCCTAGGCAACCCACCACACAATCCATAAAAATATGCTTCCACTTCCATTCCGAAATCGGAATTTCCTGAAGCATCTGTTCCTTACACTAATGCAACTCCGGAAACCATTATCCTCATCGGAGTCAGAGACGATAGTCCATC
This sequence comes from Wurfbainia villosa, assembly GCA_025175895.1. NCBI lineage: Eukaryota > Viridiplantae > Streptophyta > Magnoliopsida > Zingiberales > Zingiberaceae > Wurfbainia > Wurfbainia villosa. The sequence goes on from CM045992.1 coordinate 7,294,167, forward strand.
TACCGTCCAAAATCCACTCCACCACACACTCTATAAGTGCATGGGAGGCTATCGCGACCAAACTTCCTTGTTACAACCGTTTGTGTTTCAGCTACTCTATAGTAGCTGTCCAGTAGCTAGCCAAAACCCCATGAGCATTACGGATCCTCACCTCTACCAAACAACATAATCACTGCTAAGTCCATGTCCTATATATGATGGCTTATCTCGCAGTGCTTTAACTGCCGTAAGGTTAGGACACGTCCTATTCAACAACATTCGAATCACTCCGATCCCCGAAATGATGCATCCATATACACTACCCTTCCATCCACACCAGAATAATTAATCAACACTGGTGTAAAAGTCAATCATCGTCTGAGCCCTGAAACTAGTTTCACAAGCTGCAGACCAAGTAAATTTCATCACCTTCCTAGTCCAACCAGTCAGCGATGTAGTACCGCTAGAGAATCCTATCCATATCTATGGTAATAATCATATCAATACCTGAAAAACCACCATCTACGATGGCCGAGTGCGCAACTCCAACTACCACCATCAACAGTGGCCAAGTTACGCAACTCCAACGACCACAACTGAGCCAATCATGTCCAGAATACACGACTTCCCAAATCCCTGGATGACTAATTCGTCAATAAGTCTAATAAGATAATCATAAGCTCATACAATTCATATCAAGTATGAAATTGTCGTCGCTATACAACTGCATTCCCTTTACTCTAAGCTGATGATATTGTTAGGGCAATCTCTTGCCGTGATATGGTTTTGATGGTGTGGCAAAGGGTTTAAGTTAGTTTGATATGTTGATGTGATATGTGCGTTGAAGTCGTGCAGGACTTAGTAATTCGCACATGGAGCCGTGGCAAGTTTCACATCTCATGACTCGTGCCTTGAGTCGGTGAAGGATAGCTTTGCGAAAGCCGTGCGCTTAGAGCATCCGAGGGACCGCCGGACGAGAAGCTTGGAGTGAAGCCGGAGGAAGTAGACTTCGAGGCAAGAGACGTGAAGGAGCATTGCAGAGCCGTGCGCCTGATGCTGCCGAGGGACGTGGCCGAGAACGAAGAGAACTTCGAAGGCGAAGGACTCCGAGAAATGAGAGTGAGCGATTGTAACCCGGGGAAGGGTAGCTCTTAGGTGAAACTTGGCCATTTGGCCAAGTGTCGGATGGGTTTTCCCGACACCGCCGATCGCTATTGTGCCATGTCATGATCGCTATGAGTCGAGTGAGTTCGACCGGTATACGATCGACCGGATTGGCCAGCGATCGCATATGGGCGATCAAAGAGACACCGATCACAAGGCGCAATGACCGTAGATAAGGGTTCGCCATTGAACCGTTCGTAGCCGGCGGGCCGATTACGGAGGCGCGATCGCGATGAGGTCCATCACGACCGCCAAGAGTTCCGCTGACTACAACGGTCGGATCCGACGTGTTCGGAGGCCAGGATGGCAATGATCGCTAAGGGCGGCAATGACGGCGATGGCGTAAACGGGAAGAAGTTAGGCCTCTCTATAAAAAGAGAGGGTGTAAGCCTTTGAGAGGCTAATGCTCATACTCCAAACGATCTTCCTAGTGCCCCACAAGCTCTAAACTCTTCTTACTTGTCTTTACTTCAATCCTATTGTAAGAAGAGTGATCTTGGTTGTAAAGGTTACCTCCACCTAGCTTTGTGCAAAGGAGAGATCGATAGTGATTGGTTTTGGCGGAGTGATTCACCGTGGACGAATCGGACCGTGGATTAGCGGCGTAGCCGTGAACCACGTTATATCTCGGTGTTTGTATTGCTTGCTTATATCTTGCTTGTCTTTTACTTTGTATTTGTATATTCCGCTTGCGCTAATTAGTTTTGTAGACGAGCAATTTACAACGTCCAACGTACGAGGGCTATTCACCCCCCTCTAGCCGGCCATATCGATCCCTTACAAGTGGTATCAGAGCAGAGGTTGCTTGTCACCGGACTAACCGCCGCAACAAGCCCTACATCAAAAATGGCCGGCTCCAACATCCATCCTCCGAAGTTTGAAGGAGAATTCGCTTGGTGGAAGAAGCGAATGGAGGTATTTTTCGAAACGGATTTTGATATAATGATTACAATGGAATCTGGTTTCGTTTTGCCTAGGGATGAAGAAGGGAAGCCAATAGAGAAATCTAGGTGGACCAAGAGGCAAAGAGAGGAGCACCTTGCAAACTCCAAAGCCAAGCACCATCTCTACAATGTGCTCCCTCAACAAGAGATCAACCGGATCGGAGAATGTGCTAGCGCCAAAGAGATGTGGGAGAAGCTTATAGAACTCCATGAAGGCACATCCGAGGCCAAGCTAGCAAGGAGAGACCTCCTCCGCTCCCAATTATCCAATATAAAACTAGAAAAGGGAGAAAAGGTAACCTCACTACACTCTAGGTTTAAAGAAATTTTAATTGGGCTAACAAGTGTAGGTGAGAAGCTATCAAACCGGGATATGGTAATGAAGGCCATAGATGCCTTTCCCCGGTCCTCAAAATGGAGCTCCATGGTGGATTCGTTCTACATCTCCAAGAACTTGGAAGTAAGTACCTTGGAGGAATTTTTCTCAACAATGGAGCTCCACGAAACTAGGCTTGAAGGAATACAAGAGGAGCCTAGAATTCAACCGTCAAGAGGAGTAGCATTATTGGCAAGTAAGGGGAAGAAGAAGATGGAAATCCCCTCCTCATCCGATGACGAAGCGTCTTCCTCCTCCTCCATGGATAGCACCGAAGAAGCCTATATGGTAAGGAGGGTAAGACGTGCATTTAAGAATTTTAGATTTGATAAATCTAATGATAGGATGAGAAGACCAAGGGGGAAGGTTATATGCTACAATTGCCAAGGAGAAGGGCACATAAGGGACAATTGTCCCCTCCTAAACAAGAGCAAGGAAGAAAGGAAAAAGAAAGAAGAAAAGAAGAAGAAGAAGGGGAGCAAGAGAAAGGAAGAAGAAAAGAAGGCAAAAGAAAAGGGGAAGGCCAAAGCACTCAAGGCCAAGACATGGGATGATCCATCCTCATCCTCCTCCTCATCATCGGATGAGGAGAATGCTTTTGTCACCAATTTGGCCTTGATGGCCTTTGATGACTTGGATTGCTCTTCCTCCGAAAATGAAGAATCAAGCTCAAATGGGGAGAGCTCAAATGAAGGGGGAGCTTCCACATCCTCATCATCCGAAGAAGAAGAGGACATGGAAACTATGGTAACCAATCTCTCACCTAGTAAAATAGTTTCTATGATTTCTAGCTTAACTAAGGATTTATTTAGGGCAAAGAAGAAAAATAAATGCATGCTTGAACAAATTAAGGAACTAGAACAAAAATTAGAAAAAGCATGCTTAAATGATAATATTTCTTCTAGCTTAGATGATGCATGCTCACCTGACCTTTATATACCTTTGGATGTTAGTGATGCATGTATAAATGAAAATAGGGCTTTAAGGGAAAAGGTAGATTATTTAACAAAAGCCCTAGAAAAATTCACTATTGGCTCCAACACATTGAACATGATCTTAGGGAGCCAAAGAGCTAGTTTCAACAAGAAAGGCCTAGGCTACAAGGAAAAGAAAAATGAAAAGGCCTATAAATGCCTAATAGCTAGGGGACAAGATAAAAAGAAAGTAATTGCTAGGAAATGGATCCCCAAGGAGTATTTAGTGAACCCAATAGGAAAGAATTTATTTTGGGTTCCAAAATCCATCCTTAAGGGTTAGAAAACCCCTAGGGTAGTCAACCATATGAACTTGACCTATATCATATTTTGGTTGACTTAGGATGACGGGACAACATTTTTTAGATAGTGTTGGGTGATGATAACGTGCCCATAAATAGGTAATAATGCTTAAATCATGATGATTGATGTAATTCCTATGTATGTCTTAAATCATGATTTATGATTTTGATATTTGGCATGTTATCATGAGAAATAGGTTTAAATCATGCTTTAGGTGATAATTTGTTTATTATCATCGTATATTACCTAATGCATGGTTATAAATTGATGAAAACATGTATTTCATGATCATAATGTAGAATTCATTTATATATGTCATTATGATCATGTAGGATGTTAGGTTGATACTTAACCATGATAGAATTGCATGAATATATGGGTTAAGTATATACAAATACCCCCTAAGATACATCTCACACTCACTATAGGCTAACTTGATTGCAAACTTAGCATGGGTGAGATATTAGGATGATACAAATGTCCACTAATGCCTATGGCATTTAGATGGTCATTTAAAGTATCAAAATAGCAATAATAGACCAATCATGGGGAAGGCTTATGCTTAATTCATAGACATATTGCCCAAAGATCATGGTTGGATATTTCATATGTTTTCAAAACAATTTCTTACCCTAAAATACATGTATTCATGTTTTGAAACAATTGGATGCAAAACTAGGTAGCTAACTTGATACTAGAATGATCAAAAACCTAGTGGTTTTTAGAACTTTTGGATTTTTGGCAAAAACAAGAAAATATAATGAGTTTTCATGAAAAACTATTTTTCATTGATAGATATACTTAAAAGAAATATTTTCCCCAAATTTCATGATTTTTCAAAATTTCTGGAATTTATAATGCATTTCAAATTAGTCGGGAAAATCAAATATGGATTCATTGTGCGGTCATTGCCATCTTGATAGCGATTTGGTGGCTATAAATCAGAATATTGAAGGCCGAATTCAGTTTGTAAACCTCCTACAAGTGGTAGAAATATACTTGATGCCACCAACAAGTGGTAGAAATATACTTGATGCCATCAACAAATGGTACCCAATTTTTAAATCAACTTGACATATTTTTCCCTCCATTATACTTGATGCCATGAGCTTATAACTTAGTGTTAATCTTTTTGATGGTGTCAAAGGGGGAGAAATAAGTATGTTTAAGTTAATCACTTTAGGAGAAATATATTGTAGGGGGAGAAATATATGATAGGGGGAGAAAATTTGCATAGAGAATTTCATGGATTAAGGGGGAATTGCATGTTGTTATATCATGTTTATCTTTACATGCTTTCTTACCTTAGAATTTATATCAAATGTTTTTACCTAACTTAAACGGATTGCCACACATCAAAAAGGGGGAGATTGTTAGGGAAATCTCTTGTCGTGATATGGTTTTGATGGTGTGGCAAAGGGTTTAAGTTAGTTTGATATGTTGATGTGATATGTGCGTTGAAGTCGTGCAGGACTTAGTAATTCGCACATGGAGCCGTGGCAAGTTTCACATCTCATGACTCGTGCCTTGAGTCGGTGAAGGATAGCTTTGCGGAAGCCGTGCGCTTGGAGCATCCGAGGGACCGCCGGACGAGAAGCTTGGAGTGAAGCCGGAGGAAGTAGACTTCGAGGCAAGAGACGCGAAGGAGCATTGCGAGCCGTGCTGATCTTTGCAGGGGCGTGGCGAGCGAGAGAACCGAGCGAAGGACTCAGAAATGAGTGGCGATTGTAACACGGGAAGGGTAGCTCTTAGGTGAAACTTGGCCATTTGGCGAGTGTCGGATGGGTTTTCGACACCCGGTCATTGCCATGTCATGGCGGATCGGCTATAAATCAGTGAGTTCGGCGGTATCGGGGATTGTGGCGTGATCGCCATCGATCGATCGACTACCAAGACCATCGATCGGCGCTGAAAGCGGCCGATCGGCCCAGTAGATAAGGGTTCGGCCAGAACCGTTCGTAGCCGGCCCAGGCGATCGACTACGGAGGCGGATCGGCCCGATGAGGTCCATCGATCATTGCCAAGATCCGTTGGACTACAGCGGTCGGGATCCGGCGTGTTCGGAGGCCGTTGTAGTGGCGTCGGCGCCAAGGGCGTGATCGGATGATGGCGGCAAACGGGAAGAAGTTAGCCCTCTCTATAAAAAGAGAGGGTGTAAGCCTTTGAGAGACTAATGCTCATACTCCAAACGATCTTCCTAGTGCCCCACAAGCTCTAAACTCTTCTTACTTGTCTTTACTTCAATCCTATTGTAAGAAGAGTGATCTTGGTTGTAAAGGTTACCTCCACCTAGCTTTGTGCAAAGGAGAGACCGATAGTGATTGGTTTTGGCGGAGTGATTCACCGTGGACGAATCGGACCGTGGATTAGCGGCGTAGCCGTGAACCACGTTATATCTCGGTGTTTGTATTGCTTGCTTATATCTTGCTTGTCTTTTACTTTGTATTTGTATATTCCGCTTGCGCTAATTAGTTTTGTAGACGAGCAATTTACAACGTCCAACGTACGAGGGCTATTCACCCCCCTCTAGCCGGCCATATCGATCCCTTACAGATATAACATTCATCACAACGACAATGATAATTGTATGACACCATGTCACTACAATATCATCACACCAGTCACCAATCAATCCTAGAGTATATATAGGTATCCTATAGCTGATCTAAATATATCCTCTATCCACAATGAAGGATATTCCTTTCCTTCTGCAACTACCGCATTCTATCATCGATAATCGATGCATAACCTCAAAGATTCATCTCTCTTTCAACAAAGAGTTCCTGATCTTCTCTAGGAAAATACTGGGACAGATAAATATCCCATCCAACACCTCCTATAATAAGGTAAAACGATCTTTCATCGTCTTGACCAGTGTAGGTATACACGCCTTATCCATAACCAAATCACTATTAGTAGGGACTAATACTCTCTGAGGGTTTACTCCTTGACCTTCAAATGGGTGACTAGCAGGCCAAATCCCTAGCTTCCTAATTCGACATCAGTCGGCACCTCTAAAGAATCCATACCTCTGAAATCATCATTAGATTCCTCAAGATCAATACGTCGTCGAACTCGTCCACGACCATGAGTAGGGGCAATTTCACTAAGTCAACACTTTTTCTAACCATTAAAGTACAGTAACCACTAAAGACAATACTTTTCCTATAGCTCAGAGATATCCTTCAGCTCGCCTGATCCCAAAACCCGAGAACTCCCCAAAAATCCAAGGGAAATCAAATCCTCGAAACACAAAACCCACAAACCAAAACCGTAAAGCAATAAAATTGTCACGTCCTGGGGGCATATCCGTCATCCAAATAACAGAGGAGCCCCTTAGTGACAATATTCCGAAATACATAGACCAAATCTGGTAAAAACCTCGAAATAATTATAGAAATACTAGTATTTTAATAACTGCATGCATGCACGACTAAACATATATCCATTAAAGTAAAATAGTTTTTATGACACCAAATCAAACTGCGAAAAAATCCAAAGTGCATAATAAAATGCAACACCGATAATGCAAATAAAGTAAATAAAATGGCATCTCGATGATGCAATGGGACAAGCACGGCAAGGAACTCTCTGAGAGACTCGAAGGTAGGTCAACATGACACGTCCTCCATCAGTTAACCTAGAGGATAAGTGAGGAGGGGATAAGTACAACCACTTTGTGGATGTATAGACAATAGTGCATAATTATAATGCACATAATGGAAGTCACAGGGAACAAGCTAGAGTAACCCAACCCTCAGAGTACCAATATCAGTCTGCAACCATCCTGATCAGCAGTATAACAAATATACCCGCAACATACACAACCAACCAGCAAGCGGTTGTACATCCGGATACCACGACAAAGTCTCGTGGCTCTCGCACAAAAAGGAAACTATCTATGAGCTACCGCGAACGTAACCCATGGGCCGACAATCAATAGCATGGTCTACGCGCAACTATATGCTACCACGAATGAGACTCGTGGATAGATAGGCTGTATATAAATATCTAATTATTGACTGCACGCTCTGGCGTACTACCACCAATAGGTCGCGTGAGCAGTCGATTATCCTAGGTTGTTAAGCCTAGGGTTATCCAATACATCCTGCATAAATCGACTTTCAACGTCGACAAAGATCATCGATCTACAATTAAACCCATTGAGGTTTACCAAAGTTGGTAAAGATCATCGACTAATAAATAAATAAGTCGAGATGGTTAAGTCTAGCGTTCCAACCCTTCTAATATGATCGGTTATCAATGTCGATCAAAATCATAAGTCCACTAATAAACACATCGAGACGATTAATCATAGGGTTCGTCCCAACTAACAGGAAATGCCTATCAAGGCCAATCAGAACAACCCCTCTACTAACAAGCACGGCAAGAGGGTTAAGCCTAAATTATACCATTCTACCAGTTCAATCATGCATGCTATAATATGCTACCACGAACAGATCTCATGGGTATTTAACCTGTAAAGTAGCTATCTAGCTACAGCCATCATACGAATCCGATTATCACCAACTCCGAACGAATAACGCAAGAATATAACCTTACAGTAAGTCATCTCAACCATGATTGGGAGGCATGATTGACCACAATATACAAAGCATCTACCTATAGAGAGACTCTACTGCAGACTCTCTCTCTCTCAACCAAGAATGAGAGATATAGTAAAGATTAATCGCATCCTAACCATACGAACTCTACTAGTCCGATCACCATATCACTGAAACAGTAAATGGATAACCATATATCATCAAGCACATCTGGGTTATTACGCCTAGGGTTCCAACACCTAGGGTTCCACTAATATTGTTTCATTCCTGAAATCCGCTCCTACAGAATAACCTCATCAAAGTTATTCTACCTCTACTAGTCTTAATCATGGTATCCACTGCAAAAACATATAATCATAAAAACATATAACACGTTGTCTAATAAACGACAGCATAGTCATACCAATGGCAATCAATAGCCGAAATTAATTAGGGTATAGCTAAAGGGTCATGCCAGAACAAAGTCAAGGCAATACTAAATAAAATATCAGGTGCCTATATATACCCTAAACTACGTAAGCAATGTAATCTTGTCCTCATGTACTAGGATCTGAGAGTCAAAGAACCTATATATATACCTTCTACAAATTTATCCATATTATTCATATTATTCAACTAGTCTAATTCTAGTACTAGTCCAATCCTAATACTAAAAGTAAGAGGTATACATCTACCAATAATATCTAATCATTTTTATCACAATGATAACAAGCTACGTATAGCAGTAATAGCAATTTATAACCAAATGCTATCTATAAACCAGCAACCTAAAAATCTAACAGTCCAACAGATATCAGGTTAAAACAATACTAGATAAAACATGATATCACCGCATAACCAAAATATAACCAATATAAATATGCACTAAATCTAGAAAATTTTCTAGAATTTATTTACCTGTTATCCATATGGAGATGTCCTGTCGCCGTCTAATCCCCAAATTGACCTCGTCAATAATACCTCGAATTTCCGAAACATAAAAATCGTCGGAAATCCGTACAACTCCGAAAATACCCAGTTAACCTGCCAAACTTGGCGAACTCCATAAACCCAAAGACCCTAAGGAACTCGGAACCTACGCACTAATACCAAATAAATTGCCATGCCCCGAGTGAGTCTCTGCCATACGAAAATCCGACAGCACCTCCCCTGTACGGGTGACAATACCAATTTTTAATACAAGGCCTACATGGCCACTATACATCGGTCAACACGACCGGATCATACCACAACACAATATACATAATACGCGGCCTCAGGCCATCAACCAAAATAAGTAAAAGATCTAAAACATCAAGACCTACCCCATCTGCCATCTGAGCAGGAACATACAACCAAAACGAACCGAATATAAGTCCACAAGGACATAACTAATATAACCAAAACATCCACCGGTATACAATCCAAACATAAATCCTAAACATATCCTCTAATAAAATCCTAATCCATAAAACTAATAACCAAAATCATAAGACCAATAAAACCTATCCACTTCGATGAGGGGGATTGGCAACTGGACTCTCCTGACAGCATCATCCTGAAATAAATATAAAACCACAGGATAAGTTCAAAGAACATAGCGGATATTTGTCGATATGAATAGCAAGATATAGCTAACAATACTAATCATGCCAGTACAGTCTCATATATATGGTAAGCAAGAAATAAATGCAAAAGGACTGTACTCACCTGAATCTCCTACCCTGATATAGGAGCAAGTGCCCTACAATAAGAGTCATCACCCTATACAAACATGTATCCTGTATGCATGGCAATCATATGCAACATCCAAGGCATCAATACAATAATGCAGCAAACACAATACAAATGCAATCCGTGCAAAAATGCATGTCGTGCATATGACATGGTCACCCCTGACGCCAGTCAGCCGCCTCACACGCGATGGTGAAGCCGAGTGGGTAGGGCTATGACAACTATGCACTCTGCCATCACTGCTCCTGAGTGACCGAGTGGACAGGATGCTGTCGGAGTACACCTATCCTCCTGCCCCAAACATAGTGGGGGAGCTAAGCTCTCATCTCCCGGTGTCATAGACCAGAGGAGGGATCCCTGCCCGCTACCACGCTACCTCATCGCTACCCATGAGCGGACCAGCGGAGCCTGACAGAGCAACTGCACACACCCTCCTGATGTACCACTAACCCATGAGTGACAGTGTGTGCAGGTCATGTAACTAGCTGCGGGCTCAACAATAATGGAACCCCGTCCAGCCAGCATGCAATCATGCAAAAATGGTGCATGATACTAAAGCATGTAAATCCTACTCAAAACACCTATCCGAATAATATGTACAATCAATATGTACATATCCCTAATCCAAATAACTATGATCCAAGTCAAACAGGGAAGACAAAAATCATATCCTATCCAATGCATGTATCAATAGGCACAAAAACAAAGCATGAAAATTATTGAAAGCTATCCTAACTAGCATATCAACTTGACTATATCTAAAAGATAAGTCAAAATACCCGCCTGAATATATATCCGCAAAAAGAACCAAATCGTCACGACTGGGGACCTGCCTCGTGACCGAAACCTGCATATAGCATAACCTTTGTTAAGCACAAAAATACAATTCATCGACAAATCGAATAATTAATCGATTTCGTTCATAACCCACTTAACCCAAACTCAATTTCCAATTCTCCTTAATTTTCCAACCATCTTATTAATCCTTTTCCTACCACAAATATCCATACAATTAATTTAGACCGCTAAATCAATTGATAAAAATTTTGATTAATTAATGATAAGCTAATTAATCAATTAAACCTGGAATAACCTGCATTTTAACAACCTAAGCCAAATAAATAAAATTTACTGGCTTTTAATTTATCCAACTATTGTTCCAATCAATTTATCCAATTAATTCCTAATCACTTAACCTAATTCATCACCTACAAAAATCCTCAAAATCAAACAATATCACCCAACCATCCCATATCCTCCGAATACCATACCGATCAACCGAATAACACCAAAATCACCCCAAATCGACCACAACTCCGACTCAACCCTTGTTTCACAGTCGTTCTTGCACAACTACCTCCAATCCTAACCGCACAACAACACACACCCTACCATACCTTCGTTACAACCCCTAATAACCTCCACCGACAGACATAGTGACCAATCAACCAAGATCAATCATCTCAAACAACCGACCAACTACTCCAACTCAACCCATTCACAGCCGAACAAAATCCCTAACTCAAATCGTCCGAAATGGGAAAAAGGGGCATTTCTTACCTGCTCCGACGACCTTCGGCTAGAATTCACAGCGAAGGGAAAAAGGGAGGCTCGGGCGGTCCGGTGGCAGAGGAGTCGGCGAGCACGCCGAGGACTGGTCGGGGAGGCGGCGGAAGGCGGCGAAGGGGAACACAGTGCGAGCGGGCGACGGTGGACGGTGAGCTCGCGTCGCGTCGGGCGACGGTACTCGCTGCGGCGCGGTGGGAGAAGACTCAGTGGCTTCGGCCGCGATCGACAACGGGGAGGAGGCGGCGATCGTCGTCTAGGGCAGAAGAGACCGGCTAGTGCGCGAGGAAGATGCGGAGGACGGCATAGGGAAAGAAGCGATGCTCGGGGAAGAAAGGCGTCGCCGGCGAAGAAGAGGGCGCCGGCGGAAGTGGGCTCGTGAAAGGGAACTGCCGAACGAAGGAAACGAGGTCGCGGTGCGGCAGGGGAAAGAAAGAAAAAGAAAAAGGAAATAGAATTTTAGGTTTTCTATCGTGTATTTATCCCCTTTAAATAGACCCCTATTTATTTTATCCCCGTAAAAATCTCGTACGGACTCCGTTTAAATCCAGAAAAATTCCTAAAATTTCCTAAAAATCCCGAAAAATTTATAGGATTATTTTCCTTAATTCCTTGGCCATTTAATTTAATATTTTAAATTTATGTATTTAACATAAACACTTGCTACTAAGTCATTTCTATACACATGACGTGGTCTAAGGACTTCCGATAGGATCTAATAGAAGATCCAAACATCCTGATTAAAATGTCAACCGATAAACCATAGGTGGCTTAAGACATGTCAATCACATTCTCGAGCTATTAGGTGGTCGTAATCTTCGGAAGTCTAACAACTTTGCATGGTACCCTCATTACCAAACGCTCACCCAACCTAAAGCTCAAGAATTCCCTAACGACGAGTCAAAGAAGATGACATGGGAAAATACTCTCTCACAACATCACTACACCGTGGCCAAGTGATGTGTGATTTCCCGAAAGTTATTTCCTATATCTTCCACCAAGTACCGGCTAGATCCGGATAATGGTATTCGACCAACTCCACTATCTTCATATAACACGAGTTAAGTACTCAAAAGTACTCTCAAAGTTATACAACCTAGAACGACCAACCCATGGCTCAAAATCCCTATGAATATCATCCACTAATTTTCTACTATCTGCATCAGCAATAGTATACTCGCTTAGTCCATTACCCCTCAGGTAACAATCTGACAAGTATAATTAGTGGAAATCCTTAGGACTGTAATCCTTGATCTCCACAAGAGATGTGACTACCTAACCCCTGCTTTCTGACTCGGTATCAGTCGACTCTCAAAGGTAATTACCTTTTCGATAGCAGGTACATGTCTAATAACCTCAACATGTCGTTCCCGTGGTCAACTTAAACCATGGTTACGAATAGCAACTAACACACTACAAGTCATCCCTGTTATAAGCAACTAAATGCATAGCCAACAGAAGGATATGTGATAATAACAAACATACCTTAACCCTTGCAGCTCGAAGATGTCCCGCAACAGCCAGATCCCAGAACTCACAAAACCAAAACCGAGTAAAGCAAAACTCGATGCCCAAATGAAATAAAATCCGAAAATGGACTTCGCAACCTAGGGCTCTGATACCAATAAAATTATCACACCCCAAGAGTATGTCGTGCCGAAAAGTAAACGGACGACATCTCCCCTGTACGTGGTAACATATCGGGTTAATACAAGGCTCGTAGGCCCACAACAACAACATAATAGGCAAACATGAATATACTAAACACAGCGAAAACATACTGACAGATAAACAAGATACAAAGACCCAACTATGCACTCCGGAGTGACTTGACACGACAAGAAACATAATAGAAACCACATCAAAGGCCAAATACATACAACACATCCGTATATCACAAATACGGAAACAATACAGGGTAAAATTCCAAAATGACAATCCACAAGAATACAACAATACGAAATACATATCCATCCGTTCGGTGTGAGATGGGATCAGCTGGCGGAGCTCCGAACGTCCAAGGAAATCTTCTACCTGTTACCTGAGCGACAGGAAACCCAGGGTCCGGGGTGGTGAGTATAAACTCAGGGGTAATATATAGAAAGTGCATGAACAACATATAGGATATAGAGATCTACAAGTATACATTTGAAGATCTACAGGTATACATCATGAGTCCAATAGACATACAGTCCTATCCAAATCTAATAACAAGTAACCATAGTATATTCATACTCAATGTATATACTAAATTGATCAACTGAACATGAAGTAATGTACCAACGTACCTGACGGTCTGGAACACCATAAGCTATATCATCCTGAACAAATATACAATAACATAACCCATATAACATACAAAATCAATCCCATACCTGACCAACACTCAGATATATGAACAGTATATAATCACATGTAATAACATCCTGATCCATACCACACTATGACATGATGCTAATCAAATGCATACAATAGTCTGGACCAATACATATGTCATGTTCAACACACAGCAGTATATAATATGCAAATGACATGTATCATGATGAACAACCATATGCAGCAATCATAGCTCAATCAAATGCAGCATCTCATAGGCATATGTAAAACATATATCAAATACATGCATACATATATATCAGCAATGCATATGCATTGTCACTGTCTGCGGACCCCGTCCAACCACGACCCCAGAGTGGCCAGGGTGGCACGACATGACAACTATCCTGACTCCAGCTACCACTACTCTCGAGTGGCCGAGTTGGATAGTATGACTAGTAGCTAGCCGTCATAGAGCTATATGCTACCCTAGGGGCCCCTGCTGCAAGCGACTCTAGCTACCACTACCCATGAGTGGCCGAGTGATGCATGACAGGACAAACTACATGCCACTCTAGCTACCACTGTCTATAGTGGCCGAGCGCGGCACATCTAATGCTCTGCCCTCAACCCTGCTACCACTACCCCGAGTGGTGGGGAGGCAGGATGACTGACGACCCGTCTCAACCACAAGGGAGACCTCAGTCGACAACATGCATGCAATGTAATGATGCATAGCTCCACACAAGTATCCTCGCAACACTCTCTATCCCTCGGAGAGTCCTAGTCAACCAAAAGTCAACTATGCAAGGACTACTAATCCACAAGGCACTCTCTCTACCACACAGAGAGTCATACCCAACTGACAGTCAACCACGCTAAGACCTCCAGTCCATGGCGAGATACTATCGACAATCCATATAACCATACACAGATATACGATCCATAATGGATAAACAATCATGCTAGGACCTCTAGTCCATGGCCACATACTGACAACCACACCTTTATCTATGCACAGACAACTAAATCCACCATAGATGCACAACTAATAAGTATACAATACAACAATCAACTTCATAATCGAATCCATCACCTAACCCTAGTGATGTAACACAGTAACCCAATCTGAGGTCACAAAGATAACCCTAACCACCTGTACTTACTGAACATCCATCAGCTAACACATAATTGGGTTTATAGTTCCTATCCGTACTAGATAATCAATGAAGTAACAACAATATATCTTAAAGGTCAAGGCATTACAAGCATATGATTAAATAAGAGTGGATCTAAGATCAAAGTAATAGCATAAGTCCAAATTCATGCACCAGATTCAGATCAAACTACCTGATTAGGGTAGATATTACCCACCTGACATGATGACTATCCACATGTATGAGCATCCATTACTAATCAAAGTCTTGAAACTAATCTCCGCTTCAATCACAAATAGCCTCTTAATTCACTTGATGGAATCTGATCTGCCCAACTATTAACTGCAAGTAAATCCCATGACATTAACTAAAATCTAATCATGATTTACACACTGATCAATAATTCTAGCAATACAATTGTGCATTCTCTTTCAAGAATTAGTTACTCTAATCACACATCCAATGTATAACATACAATTCAGGGCTTACCTTCACCCGTTGCCATCAACCACAACTTCTTGATTCCCTCCAATGAACCCAATTAATCTCACCAAAATTCTTGTCAATCCTGTACAACATTTCCAGCCAACAAATACTCTCCTATCAATAACAAACATATCATCAACTCAAACTACACCACACTAATAATAATAATATGCATTCGTAAATTACCTGGATCCAACCCACCTAGCCTAGCATTCGTTAAACAGCTTCTAGATCCATAGTAACTTAGCCCTATACAATTCATCAGCCAACTGTAATTCAAATGCCATTTCAATAGCACTAAAATCCAAGCTTACCGCGTGATATTACCATTGTTTACAACCTATCTTGAAGCACAACCGTCTAGATCCATCACTGAAAATTCCCAAATCTGGGACGATGGAACCTACCCAGCCGAAATCCCCTGCTCAAATCGGCCCTCTTGTCTATCCCTTGGAACATCCTCTGAGGAAGCAGGCGGTGACAAATCAAACCCAAACCGTCGATGCTGGGTGGTGGCACAAGGGATCGAGATTAACCAAATTATCATCACTCACCCTCATCCCGATCTACAGAGTACAGCAAGACGATGGCATCACAGATCCTGCCGAGCTGAGCTCGCTACTGTCCAGATCAACAGAGGGCGACAATAAGGAGGTGGTACCGTGTGGCTGGTGATCGACTGAGCAGACTCGGGGCTTCGGCGATGGAGGATAGCATTGATCAGGATCTCCAAGCAGCTACTCGAGTGAAGATCTCCGGTGGCAGAAAGATTAAACAACGGCGAGGAGTAAGATGGCGGCAATGGCATGTGTGGAGACCACAGCGGCTAGAGGAATTGGCTACATGCGTCGGCGATCAAAGGGCAAGGGAGAGCTCACGGTGGTCACGATGATCGAAGAAGTCGACGGCGTCGCATGCGGTCGGGAAGGCTGCGGCAGCGAAACGAGGAAGAGAAGAAATCAGGGATCGCGACTGAGAAAGAATCGGTGACGATCGGCTATAGAAAATGCGAGAAGAAATCGAGATCGAGAAATGGGGAAGTCGCGGCGAGAAAGGAAATAGGGAATCGCGAGATCGGGTTCGATGGGCGTTTATAAAAGTCATTCCATTTGGGTTGAGCCATCCTTGGTCAAGTCTAACCCAAGTTAAGTCCAAACTCCCAATTAAGCTTTAATCTTCCTCGTATGCACTCCTTTTGAATCCGAAAAAATTCCTAAAAATTCCTGAAAATTCCATGAGTTAATTCTCAATTAGCAAGGGCTATTATTTTATTTTATTTAATATTATTTTTTTTTCGTATCTTACATCCAAGGCCCACGATCTTTGATCGCTTTTGGTGGGCAATCAACTAATTGATCTCTTCCTCGTTGGAGGTAAGAGATACAGACTTACAAAAGATAAAGGAAGCCGTAACAACCTTACCGCTCCTTTTAGAAATTAAGTACAAGTAAATCAAAAGATAAAGAAGACGGTAACAACCTTACCGCTTCTTTTAGAAATTAAGTACACGAAAAACTAAGCAAGAATATACCGACAAAGTAAGAAGATGAAGCACGATTGAAGTAGCGTTATAGCATGAAGGAGCACGGTCGGAGAGCAAGAGCACTTGGGAGATTATTAAATTGCTAAGGTTTGTGTCCTCCCCTCCTTTTATAGACCTTCCTAAGCCTTTGAAACCATAATTTTCATCCAGATCTAGATCTAGATCTGGATAGACCTTATCCAACAATCTTATTTCTAAGGTAGCAATTTGGCTTTTCACGTGCACACCAGTCAACTGCTCCTATTGTCAGTCGATTGGCCCCAATCACCTGCTGATCCTCCCTATCGACTGTTGTACTTGAGTTTCCAATTCAATCATCTGCACCATAAGGTTAGCACAAGAGATATAATAATAGTGATCGTGACAGTCTTTGACCGTCCGATCTCGACTTCGACATCCCTATGGAAGCCTTGGTCGGATCGACGCCTACGGTTGTCCTCACACAAAGGACGCGACCTTAGCACCACTCCTCACACGGAGCTTACCTTTGCCAAACCTCTGGTCCTTAGACCTGTTGGACTTCTCTTCTGATCCTACAAACTTATTAAGACCTACAAACTTGACACAGAATATTAGATATAATATGACTTAACTTTGAACCTTTGTCATTATCAAAACCCAAGTTCGATTATCTAGTATCTATGCACCAACAATCTCCCCCTTTTTTATTTATGGCAACATGATTCAAAGTTAAGGAAATAAATATATTAATAAAATGAAAGAAAATACATGAATCATGACTCCCCCTTAGTAATGCCTCCCCTTAATATTTGGTGAATTTATTAACTTAACTTAGCATCTCTCCCCCTTTGACATATATCAAAAATAAAAATTTCTAATAGCCCTTATGTCAAACTAGAGGTAGCTAGAGATATTAAATCTTGTTAGGAGTCATACATTGCTAGAAGGGGGGAGAGGGGGGGTGAATAGCATTTTCGGTGCTTGATGGAACTCATTCATGTTCGTCTTTACACTCCATTAGTATGCGCAGCAGAATATATAAAGCATAAACTAAATATGACAAACACTCACGAACAATCAAAACACAAGATATAATGTGGTTCGGAACCTTAGGGTACTCCACGGGTCGAGCTCAAATGAGCTCTAGCGATGCAAAATACCACTAATCAACCTCTTCTTCTCGGAAAACACTTCAGAGGTGGAGAAAACCTCTTACAACAAATTACAAAAGTAATACAAGAGATATACAAGCAAATACAAGAAAAATAACTCAAATGTAAAGAGCACTTTACAAACTAGAGCTTTGAATGTTTTGTCTGTTGGTTGCTTGAATGAGCTTGAAGGACTCTGAAATGCGCCTGCACATCGCCTCCACAACCTCTCAAAGAACCATAGTTGAAATCCTCCACGAGTTGCTCCTTTTATGCCTGCATTGGGCTGATTCTGTGCTTGATAGTCGACTGCCCAAACCTAGCAATCAACTACTCCTGTAGCCATTATGAGACATCGACTTAATCCACGTTGACATCCAGCCAATGAATATACTGGTAGTCGACTGCCATTATCATCAGTCGACTGCCAATCCCATAGCCGACTGCTCAGTCATCTATCGAGCTTTCTGTCCCGATGTCCGCGACCAGCAGTCAACTGACCTCCATGACAGTGGACTATTGAAGGCTAGTCGACTGCCAATATATGGCAGTTGACTGCCAAGGCCACTTGGCCGCAATCGAAGGTCAGTCGACTAGTCATAATCTCAGTCAACTGCCACAAGTTGACTCAGCTGCCAAGTGTCAAAACACTTGACCAGTCGACTGGTCCATAACCCCAGTCAACTAACAAATCTCAAACATGAGGTTTAACCCCAAGTATGATGTCCTCATACTTGCTAGACCACTCTTAGCCTAGACCTAATCCTTATAGCCACCTCCATCAGCCTCACGCCTATCGGATCCCTCCAAGTCATCCATGACTTGTTCATCTATACGCTAGCCTTCAGGTGCTTCCATCAACTATTGTCATGCTAAAGGGTCTCTTTATCGTATGCCATACTATTTTTTTTTTAACATGTTATCATAACTTAAACCTTCTTTTGCACATGCATCACATATCATATTCATAATCAGCATGTTAACATATCTAGTCTCATTTCTAACATGCATAACATAAAGAGTCATTCATGAGTTCTTAAGTACTTGAACAGTAACATAAATAAGCATCATCCAACATGATACTAATGATTCATAAGTCTTATAAGTGGAAGCAAAGTCTTAAGTGGTTCATTGTGCATGTAATATAAGCAGATAGTAACAGGGTCTTTCTCCACCATGCCATTATCACACACACTCGGCCCTTCCTGCTAGTTCGGGTTTCCTTTATCTGCAGTATATGGACAACATAAACTATAAGCATATAGCTTAGTAAGATTCTTGCCTACTCACAAAAGCCACAAACTTCATTAAGCAATTAGAAACATGAGCATACTAGCATAAATAGCCTAAGTGTTTGATAGCAACACTAATTATCAACATACCCACGTAATAAAACCTAAGCATGACATAGAGTTTACATCTGCATGCTAAGCATAATTAAACCTAAGCAGGGCATAATTTAACATAAGCATTCATGACATCAGCAATCCATAACATTATAAATCTTAGACATGCATAAAGTACATAATCACAATTATTCTTAACTCAACTATAAGCATCATAACTTCATAAAATCTAACATGCATAAAGGACAAGTTCATAAGCATTCATAAACTTAACCATAAGCATTCCTAACATACGTATCCGTAACATCATAAATCTGAAACATGCATAAAGTACATAGTCACAACTATTCTTAAACTTAACTATAAGCATTCATGGCATCATGAAATCTAAACATGCATAAAGGACAAGTTCATAAGCATTCTTAAACTTAACTATAAGCATTCATGGCATCATGAAATCTAAACATGCATAAAGGACAAGTTCATAAGCATTCTTAAACTTAACTATAAGCATTCATGGCATCATGAAATCTAAACATGCATAAAGGACAAGTTCATAAGCATTCTTAAACTTAACTATAAGCATTCATGGCATCATGAAATCTAAACATGCATAAAGGACAAGTTCATAAGCATTCTTAAACTTAACTATAAGCATTCATGGCATCATGAAATCTAAACATGCATAAAGGACAAGTTCATAAGCATTCTTAAACTTAACTATAAGCATTCATAATTTCATAAAAGTCCTTTATTTTCAAAACATATACATATAGATACTTCAACATAATCATAACTTGCATGGGGGGCCCCAGGTTAAGTACCACATAATGCGCGTTCCCTAATAGGCTGGGGTAGCGAGCCACCAGACCTACAAGAGCAAGACCTCTTACGTCTTCTTATGTCCCTATGGATTTGATTAACGACCACCTGACGGGTCGGGTACTTAACCTCTTACAAAGTAAAATACTTAATTCCTTTCTTTCTTGTCTTATCATAAGGAGAGCTCTTAATCCCTACTTGAAAGGGAAGCATCTCCATCTTATCTTATCATAAGGAGAGCTCTTAATTCCTACTTGAAAGGGAAGCATCTCCATCTTATCTTATCATAAGGAGAGCTCTTAATCCCTACTTGAAAGGGAAGCATCTCCATCTTAGACATTTCATAGCATACATGCATTCATAACATAAAGGGGTCCTAAAGCACAAACATGTTCATCACACAAGCATATTTCATAGGCATATTCATGGCATGTTAAATCATAGAACATGTTCATCACATAGGCATATTTCATGGCATATTATATCATAAACATATTCATCACATGAGCATATTTCCTAGGCATATTCATGGCATATTAAATCATAAACATGTTCATCACATGAGCATATTTCCTAGGCATATTCATGGCATATTAAATCATAAACATGTTCATCACATGAGCATATTTCCTAGGCATATTCATGGCATATTACATCACAAACATGTTCATCACCTAAGCATATTTCATAGGCATATTCATGGCATGTTAAATCATAAAACATGTTCATCACCTAAGCATATTTCATAGCATATTTTCATTTCCTAACATATTAAACTCATACACATAACATAACTTCATAAGGGGGGGGGGGGGGGGGGGGGTGGTTTGATGAAACCCTAACCCTAGAGCCAATGTTGGCCGAAACATGTAAGGTATCAAACCTTGTATATTTCTTTTTTGTCACTTAAAACTTCTACATGAAGCATATAACATCTCCTACTTCCCTTAGAAGCCTTTTCATGCAACCCTAGCCCTAAATATCTTGGTTGGCCGAAACATGTAAGGGCTCAAGCTTGGGTTTTTATTACCTAAACATTCCTACTTGAAGCCTACACTCTATGAACATAACCTTAGAATCAAGTTCATGCAATCCTAACCCCAAAAGCTTGGGTTGGCCGAAACATGTAGGGCTAAAATCCTTGGACTTTTGACACCTAAAGATTCCTACTTGAAGCATATCATTTATGAACACAACCTTAGAATCAAGTTCATGCCACCCTAACCCCAAAAGCTTGGGTTGGCCGAAACATGTAAGGCTAAATTCCTTGGACTTTTGACACCTAAAGATTCCTTCTTGAAGTATACAACCCATAAAAATTTTCCCTAGTAGCATTTTCATGAATCCTAGCCCATAAACTTAGTTAGCCGAAACATAGAGGGCTACAACTTCATATTTCTTTCATGTAACCTATCCTACAAAACTAATATACTGCAGGTGAGGGAATCTTACTTCCTTCGCTTTGCTTGGGAGATGACCTAATGGAAGCCACCTAGCTTTCTCCTTGCTTGAATGGGGGTTTCGGCCAAAGGATGAAGATGGAGAGGGGGAGAGAGGGTTTTCGGTGAGGAAGAAGAAGGGAAGAAGAAGTGGCCAAGTGGAAACTTCCTTCTTCTTTATAAAGGGAGGAAGAGAAGTTTCTCTTCTCTTTTCCATGCCCCTTCATTTACCCTCATCACACTTATCTACAATTTCCCCTCTTCTTCTAATGATATAATCCTATTGGGCTTCTGGTTAGTGGGTGCATCTATAGGGCTTGGCTATCTCTAGAGGTTTGGGGTTCAATTCCTAGGCCTTGCATCTCTTTTTGGCTATTTTCTTTTATTTTTCGAAAAAAGCCCACATCAAGCCCATTATTGTAAAGCCAAAAACTCTCGTAAAATTGCTAGAAATTTTACAGGCGTTACATCTACATCGCCAAGGCACATTTGGGCTTATGCTGTTAAGAAACACGCTTGGACTTTATGCCACCAAACCATTGGACTTATGCTGCCAAGACTACCGCTTGGACTTTATGCCGCCAATATCAAACCCTTGGACTTCCTAAATACCAAGATACATTTGGACTTATGCTGCTAAATCTCCACCCTAGGACTTTACGCTGCCAAACATTGGACTTATGCTGCCAAGACTACCGCTTGGACTTTACGCCGCCAATATCACACTCTTGGACTTTCCTTGCCAACCCATGTTGGACTTTCCAATTGACAAAACTCATGCTTAGACTTTCCATGCCAAGTAACCATGACTTGGACTTTCCAATGCCAAGTACCCAAGACTTGGACTTTAGCATTGCCAAAACCCATGGTTGGACTTTCCATGCCAAGTACCCAAGACTTGGACTTTCAAATATATGGTCAACTCCATATTAACCATATATTCAACCCATTGTCAAACAATGATCAACTCATCGTCAAACATCAAAACATTACTCAAGTTAAACTCGAGTCTGGTCAATCATAACCTGGGTCGATTGCAACAACAAATTTGTCTAACAAACCAATGTATTAAAACATCTAATAGGTCTTATACCTAACTAGAGGTAGCTAGAGATATTAAGTTTGTCTAACTTAAGTATTCTCTTCTCTTTTAGCATATTATTAAGAAGAATGTGATTTTAGATTCTCTGAGTCCTGCACCAACAATAGTAAAGTTTTATCTTTTAAAAAGAATGTATACTTAACATGTAGTAAAGTTTTCAAAATAGTTATAATATTTAAGAATTTAATAAGAATATTTTCAATGAATGGTTTCAAATCATATAGCATTTTTCAAATCATGTTTTTTTTAAATCTTATAAGTACTGATTTTTCAATTTGAAACCCCCTTAACCTGACATCTTTGTTAACCACAAGGAAAGCTTACCCAAATGTCTAGAGGGTCTCAGTCAATCAAAACCTCCTCCTTAACCTGACATACTCTTAGGATATCCTTGTTAACTACAAGAAAGATTTTCCTAAATATCTAGAGGGTCTCAGTATCTGAAATTGACCTAAGGATCTGATCAATAAATCAGTATTTTAAAAAATATAGGTTTTCAAATACAAACATGACAATCAATAAAATATAAAAATAATTTTAAGAAAATATATATTTATAGATTTTGAAATCAATTAAAAAAATAATTTGATTGCCCTTAACATCTCACTCATTCTAAATGTCTCAATACAAACAATACATATTAACCTTATGAGTTTAGTGAGATGAGGGTTCATTATTTTTTTTATTTTAATGAAAATTAAAAGTATTTAAACTTGTGTTAGATTCAAGTTTATCTTGGGCTAGTCGAGTAAATTTTTCCAAAATCAACTTTCAGATAGTGAGGAGGCATATGACCTTCTTGGATATCAGGTGGACCACTTCCTTAGACAAAGTTGATTAAGGAATTAAGTACTAGACTTGATTTAAACTAAACTTTGGTCTAACTAGCTAAAGACTAAGTGAGTTAGCTTTGATTAGTTCCACTCAACTTAGTGCACCATGTAGGACGTATCCAGCCTAGATATGCACTTCGAAGAGATTCTCTAACTTACTATTAGTTCACTTTGTCTTAGTACTAGGTTGTTCAAGTTTAAATTAACCTTTGGTCATATCTAACCATTCTATTAACTTAGGCAAGCATGTATGACATGACATTATCTAAACAAGTAAAACATGATATCAATGTATGAATGAGCATGACATATTCATTCAATTCAACCAATTTAAAGTATTTAGTTTCTTGGGTAGAATTTTATTTGTTCCATAGTTATAAGGTACTCTATGATAATTAGGTTTACAAATTCTAGGGTCTTGAGTTTTGGTTAGCTTAGACTTATAACCCAAGTCTATATATTTATAAGTTGATTTTTTAAAAGTTGAAGTTTTAATTATTAAATTATTAATTTGTGTATAATCAAATGGTACTCTATTATAATTAATCTTATTAGTTTGATTAATTAAGTTTGAATTTTTAATTAAGTTAGATTTTTGAATTTTTCAAATTAGACTCTTTCAAAGTGGAATAAGAATTTTTAAAGATAGGATTAAAACTTTTAAAATTAGGATTTGGATTCTTCAAATTAGAATTTAAATTAGATTTAGAATATTTTAAATTTGAATTCGGATTTTTTAAATTTGAATTTTTTCAAAGTAGTTTTTTTTTTAATTCGGAATTATCTTGATTAATCAAATTTAGGGTTTGATGATTTTGTCCTACGTTTTGATTATTCTAATCTAGGCTTTGATTATTCTGATCAAGTCCTAGGTTAGTTTTAGTCTTAATTTGATCTAGATCTATATTGATTAAACTAAATTTTGATTAAGTTGTTGATTAATCTTATCAAAGGTCAAATTAATTTGATCATTTTCTTCACTTACAATATTTTTTAAACTAATTAAATCTAGATTATTTAATTTCTTCCTAGTTGAATTATTAATTGACCCTTATTGTTTGAACAAAAATCAACTATTTTGCTAGATTTATTATGACAAGTATTACTAGATTTAACACACAATTTATCTAAATCATCATGCATTTTAAATCTTAAATTATCAAAAAATTTACTAATCTTGGTCGTATCTCCTAATTCTGTGGATCTTTTCTTTCTCTCCGGACATCGGTTCTTATAATGGCCAAACCTTCTGCATCTGAAGCACATGATGTGCTCCTTGTTCCTCCGGACTCCTGACATTGGTGTCACCTTTATCGCCGATTGTGTTGTCTGAGTCTTACGAGTATGATACTTATTTTTATAGTGTCCTCTCTCCCTGCACTTGAAATAAATAATATGAAATTTAAATTTTAAATCGACATTGTTATCTTTTTCCCCCTCGATTCTAGGCCTTGTGTAATGCCCCACCATGGTTAATTCGGTCAAGGATCTTCCAATACTTGCATGAACACAAAAAAATATCCCAAGACTTAGTCTTGGATTAGTAGTGTGGGAGTAACAAAAAATGTAAAATACCACAAATGAATTTTTTGGTACAGATTAATATCCTTGTTATTCATTAATTAGAGAACTTATTGTTGGGTTAATTAGATTGATGATAACGTCTAGGGATTAATTGAACCAAACCTAGGGTTAAAGTTTTTGGATTAATTACAACCTAATCTAGGTTTAGGTCTAATTAAGTGGAACGGACCTTTTAAATAAACCCATCCGAAGCAAAGTTCTGTGGTTTTCATTTCTCCCCGCTGCGCATGCCCTCTTCCTCACTGTCTCCTCTCTCACGACGCCTTCATCCCCCCAGTGCTGAATTTCTTCCTCTCCTTTCCTTCGTGCGACCTTCTCCCCGCGTCGGATCTCCTTCCCTCGGGCAACTTCTTGGCGTTCCCTTCCTCCTCTCGTTCCCTCTCCTCTGTAAGCAGCGGAGAGCAATTTTCCCTTGCCAGTGCCACAGACAGGCCAGACCAGCGAGCGTAGGTCGGCGATGTTTCTCTCATCGGTGAGATCCCAACAGTTTCTGTCCAAGCTCTCGCCGGTAACCTTGAGCGGGTGAATCGATGACATCGCTACCATGGGAGGTGTGTGGCGCTGTCCGTTCATCGCCGGAGCAAGGTGAGGCGTTGTTCTTCCTTGATCTTGGACGAGATCCCTTTTCCTTTGGAATGGATATCAATTGAATGAGATGTGGTGTTCTGGGCATGTGATTTCTACAGGGAATAGGGGAACTAGGGCAACGGCATTGGAGTTGTGTTTTCAGGCGTACAGGGCAGCTTTAGGGGAAGGGCTGCCGGTGGAGGTTCCTAGGGCTGGTAAGCTTAATCGATACTATGTCTTTTAGCTGTAATTGCTAGATTCTATGGTTCCTATTGTAGAATTGTGATTTTGTGAGTTGAGGTTGGTCAGTTGTGCGGTTGTGAGCAAGGAGTGTCGGCTGTGAGTTTGTTGTTGGGTGAGCTGTGAACGGTCGCATGACTGTGGGCAGGAGAATCAATGGCTATAAACAGTTGTGATGGCTGTGAATGGGTTAGAACCTTAAATTGGTGAAATTGGGAGTTAATTTGTGAAGGAATTATATTTTTGATACGACCGTGAGTGATCGGTTAAGTGGATTGCTTAATCCATTAGGTTTTGAACTTGATAGTAGAGTTGGCAATATAATCTGAGTATATTATATTATATGCAGGTTTCGGTCACGAGATAGGTCCCTGGGCGTGAAGATAGTTATCACGAGTTTCATAGCAGGCGGGTACTTTGACTTATCTTTTAGATATTGTCATATTGATATGCGTAGTTGGCTATAGCTCGCAGTAATTTTTTGTCTTATTTGCCCTTGTATGTCACTATTCCATACTTGCTGCAGGCATTTCTATCCTTCTTTGTTACCTGTTACGCATCTTAGTCTATATTATCTTGATACTTGCCATGTGTACTTATTTTAGGAGTTGTGACATACACTTGACTAGTTTTTAGATATACTTTCCCTGTATACCTAGGTGATCGATATGTACTCATTTTTTTGTACATATTATTTGGAGACGTATATTGGTTGGTGTTACATGCTTTAGTGACATGCACCATCTTGCATGATTGCATGATGGCGGTCAATGGCTCCTTTGTAGTTGAGACCGCGGCCAGTTACATGATCTGCACACACAACCACTCATGGGTTAGTGGTACATCAGGAGGGTGTGTGTAGTAGCTCTGTCAGGCTCCGCTGGTCCGCTCATGGGTAGCGGTGATGCAGTGTGGTAGGGGGCAAGGATCCCTCCTCTTATCTATGACACCAGGAGATGAGAACTTTGCTCCCCCACTCTATTTGGGGTTGGAGGATAGACCTACTCCGACAGCATCCTGTCCACTCAGTCACTCAAGAGTAGTGATGGTAGAGTTCACAGTTGTCATAGCTATACCCACTTGGCCTCACCATCGCGTGTGAGGCGGCTGACTGGCGTCAGGGGTGACCATGTCATTTGCATCGCATGCATATTGCATGGATTGCATTTTTTTGTATTTGCTACATTTTGGTTGCTGCCTTGGTTGTTGCATATGATTGACATGCATACAGAATACATCATGTATTTGATCTGATGACTTTACTTCTTCTAGTATGGCTTACACTCCTATGTCAGGATAGGAGATTCAGGTAAGTACAATATTTTCGCATTTCTTCCTTGCATTCCTATTATTGATCAAGAGACTATACTGGCATGATTATTATTGTTAGATATATCTTACTATGCATGTCTACTTGATACCCGTCGAGTTCGTTGAACTTACTCCGTTGCATTATATCTATTTTAGGTTGAAACTGTCAGGAGAGTCCAACTGCCAATCCCCCTCGTCGTAAGGGTTTTGTTTTTGGTCTTATGGTTTTATTATATTGACTAGAAGATATGTGTAATACTTGTGTTTTCGTTATACACTCGTGGACTATATGGTTATCGAGTTTTGGGTGGCCTACCCAGTTTTTCCGTTGTGATGTTTTCATTTTGTAGTGGAGTAGGTATATATATATATATATATATATATATATATATATATATATATATATTCGATATGATTGCTTCGCACCTGCCCAGACAGTAGAAGAGGTAGGTCTGGAGATTTGTTTTTCATTTTGGTGTATTGGTTATTCAGCTAGAGGCTGAATTAATATATAAACTGCATGGTTGTTTATCTTTTTAATTGCATATATTCCAGTCGGGTGTGGCCGAGGTAATTGTATATGTATACAAGATTCATATTGTCACCCGTACAGGGGAGATACTATCGGATTTTCATCTGGCAGGGACTCCCCCGGGGTGTGACAATTTATTTGGTATCAGATCCCGTGATTTTATATATTTTTACTCGTAGTAACATCTGGGTAATAAATTTAATAGATATGAAACGAGGTGGGCATGCTCCTGCGCCGAGACGTGGTGTGGGGCGGCCACGCAAGAGAACATTGAGATCTCTGGCGACGGAGTTGCCAGAAAGATCTACTGAGAATGAGTTTGTCGATCAGGGTCAGACTTCACATGGTGCCATGGGTGTACTGGGCCCCTAGTCCCCTATGGTTCCTCCTGCAGTGATACCCACTTCTACGGTATTCATTTTACCACCAGCGGTACACACTCCAACATATCCCGCAGTACCCCCGGCAACATCTGCTACTGTACACTCGGAGGTACCACCAGTAGCCCCTGCTACTACATACCAAGCACCTCCTCCAGTAGTACCTATGGGATGTGTAACACCTTTTCCAGCAATGCCTACAGGATGTATGGCACCTCCTCCAGCAGTGCCTATGGGATGTGTGGCACCTCCTCCAGTAGTGCCTACAGGATATGTGGCACCTCCGCCAGCGGTGCCTGATACTGCATACCCGACAGGCCCACCAGTAGTGTCGGTCAGCCCTTACTCAGTACCTACCCACCCCTGCGTATGCAGTGGCACCACCTATAGTAGTTCCGTCAGCTCCTGCAACGATCCCTACTCATCCTACTGGTGTGACTGTGGCACGAGCTCGGATCCCTATTTTAGCATAGCCGATGAAAAGCCGATTCACACTATTTTGCGGAGAGACTGATCCGAGCATGGCTTAGTCTTGGATTGAGCCTATTGAGCATACTTTCCTCTATATGGTTTGCTCCGAGTGGGAGAAGGCAGAGTTGGCGGCCTTCCATTTATGGGACAAGGCCAAGATCTGGTGGGACACACAGCGCTCGATCATCGGCGAGCAGCAGATTACCTAGGAGAGATTCAGGGAGGCCTTTGAGAGTAAGTACTTCCCACGGTCATATCAGATGACGCGCCGTCGGGATTTTCTAAGTCTTCGACAGAATAATCGCACAGTGATGGAGTACAATGCAAAATTTAATCGGTTAGCCAGATTTTGTCCAGAGTTAGTCGCTGAGGACAGGTAATGCATGCTTCAGTTTATCCAGGGACTAGATGGACATCTTCAGGTTAAGATTGCAGGCTTTGGAAATTCTTCCTACTGAGAGGCATTGGATAGATCCCTATTGATTGAGTTGGCTCAGCAGAGAGCTAATTCTGACAAGAAGAGGAAACAGATAGAACGAACCTTAGGACAGACCCAGCAGCCACAGGCTATCGGATAGCAGCAAAGTGGCCGCAATCAGTCGGGTTAGGGTAACTCTGGGGCATCTAGCCGACCTCAAAAATTAGGACGATCTTTAGCTGGATGCTCCCGGTCTTCTCAGCAGAATCAGAAGCCGCCCACCAGTGACACTTACTGTACCCATTGTGGGTCCAGAGATCATACCATCTCAGCCTGCACCCTGGGATAGTCAATTTGCTATTATTGCAAACTGCCTGGACACCTGAGCCGAGATTGTTCACTGAAGGCTCAGCATGTGGCTTCCGGGGTTTCTGTATAGGGAGGACAATTCAGTCAGTTCAGGACTCAAAGAGGGGGGAAGACATCCAAATCTTCACAATGCCAGCAGAGGACAGCTCCCCCTATAGTAGTTGCATATGGCATGCACGAACAGGAGTACTCCAGTGCCCTTATGATGTCACAGGGTTCTATTATAGGACCTCGATGTCGATGAAGCCCGACCATCGGTAAAGTACGATCGTAGCCTTAGCCACGATTCGATGCTTCAACCCCGCCACTAGTTCAGACTGACCACTATCGGTACAATACGATTACCTTCGAATCAGCCTCAGGCCCAATCACAGCCACCTTTGGCAGTGCTATCACCTCTACCCCCTGCCAGAGACTGGGCGGATTCATGCGGTTACCATAGAGGATGCGCATCAAGCTAACGGATCCATTTTCTGCGGTACGGTTTCACTTTATGCATTTTCAGTTTATATGCTAATTGATACCGAAAGATCGCATTCATTTATTTCTCACGCATTTATGAGGGAGATTGGTAGACTAGCTACTATTAGATCACAGCGACTAACCGTCTCTCTACCGTCCGGTGATATGTTGGACGTCACCCAGGAGGTCCGAGGTTGTCCATTAGATTTCGGTAACATTATACTTACTGTAGATTTATTGGTACTAGAAATGGTCGAGTTTGACATTATCCTTAGCATGGATTGGCTGTCAGCATATCATGCCACGATTGATTGCCAGACGAGAGTGATCACATTCTGACCTCCGAACAAACCCTCATGGGATTTCACTGGCATCCGAGACGACGACATATCAACCATTTCTGCGATTCAGGCTCAGAAACTTCTATCACACGGCTGTCAGGGTTTTCTATTATCATTGATCAATGCAGAGGACAGTGGTGACTCTTAGATCTCGGACATTCCTATTGTCCGAGAATATCTGGATGTCTTTCCAGAGGAGTTACTGGGTCTGCCTCCCAGAAGGCAAGTGGAGTTCACAATTGAGTTAATTCCAGGGACGGTGCGGGCATCGAAAGCTCCTTATCGTATGACCCTGAGAGAATTGGATGAGCTAAAGGTCTAGCTCCAGGAGCTTTTGAACAGAGGTTTTATCCGCCCTAGCATATCTCCCTGGGGTTCTCCGGTTCTCTTCGTAAAGAAGAAAGATGATTCGATGAGATTGTGCATCGACTACAGGCAGTTGAACACCGTCACCATCAAGAATAAATATCCCCTACCATGTATTGAGGACTTGTTTGATTAGCTCAGAGGTACATCAGTGTATTCTAAGATTGATTTGCGATTCGGATATGATCAACTAAGGGTTAGAGACTTAGACATTCAGAAGACAGTGTTCCGCACCAGATATGGACACTATGAGTTTTTGGTAATGTCATTTGGGCTTACCAATGCTCTGACAGTATTCATGGATTTAATGAACCATGAATTTATGGATTTCCTAGATCGGTTCGTCATTATCTTTATTGATGACATTCTGGTCTATTCTCGTTCCGAAGAGGAACACGCACAGCATCTTCGCATTGTCCTGGATAGGCTTCGACAGAAGAAACTATATGTGAAGTTCAGTAAAAGCGCGTTCTGGTTACCCACAGTCGGTTTTATGGGACACGTGGTTTCTAGCAAAGGCATTTCAGTTGAGCCCCAGAAGATCGAGGTTGTCACTAGTTGGGAGCAGCCGAAATCGGTTCAGGAGGTTCGCAGTTTCTTAGGCTTAGCCGGATATTACAGATGGTTCGTTGAGGGTTTCTTAAGCATTGTTATGCCATTGACACGCCTTACCAGGAAGGGCATGAAGTTCACGTGGTCAGAGGCCTGCGAGACCAGCTTTCAGGAGTTGAAGAGGAGACTGGTGTCAGCACCGATTCTAGTATTGCCATAAAGGGATGACAGTTTTGTCCTTTATACTGATGCGTCTCTTCAGGGTTTAGGCGCAGTACTAATGAAGCACGACAGGGTGCTCTCTTATGCTTCTCTCCAGTTGAAGGAGCATGAGAAAAACTACCCAGTACATGATCTAGAGTTAGCTGCTATTATCTTTGCCTTGAAGATTTGGAGGCATCATCTATATGGTATTACATTTGAGATTCTCACTAATCATAAGAGTCTCAAATATCTATTTATGTAGAAGGAACTCAATCTTCGACGGAGGAGATGGATAGAATTCCTGAAGAATTATGACTGTACCATTAGTTACCACCCAGGGAAAGCCAATGTGGTTGTCGATGCACTTAGCCGGAAGTCTCGAGGGACTTTAGCATGCCACTGAGTTTTAGTAACTGATTTTATTCAAGGTTTCTTCGAATTGAGCCTTGAGGAACAGGGACCGACAGAGCAGGGCATTCTTGTTACCATGGTTGCTCAGTCATCTATCCAGACGAGAGTCTGAGAGGCTCAGGCCGGTGATCAACACTTACAGTTCATTAGCAGCCAAATAACCTCTGGACAGCAGACTGAGTTCACCCGAGATGATGTGGGTATTATTTATTTTCGGGGCAGATTATGCGTACCTCAGTCTCACCTGGTCATGGAGGAGTTACTTCAAGAGGCTCATCGCTCTCGATTTGTGATCCACCCAAGCGAAACCCGCATGTATCGAGACTTAAGATGTTTGTATTGGTGGAACGACATAAAGAAAGACATCGCAGATTTTGTAGCTAGATGTCTAGTTTGTCAACAAGTGAAGGCTGAGCACCAGAGACCAACCGGACTACTTCAAAGGATTTCTATTCCCGAGTGGAAGTGCGATCACATTAACATGGATTTTATGGTGGGTCTACCTAGGACACATCGAGGCTATGACGCGATTTGGGTAGTCGTTGACTGATTAACCAAATCCGCACACTTCTTAGCGATTCGGAAGACCGACTCTCTGGATTGTATGGCAGAGTTATATTGTCAGGAGATCATCAGATTACATGGTGTTCCTTTGAGCATTATATCAGATAGATATTCCTGGTTCATGTCCCGATTCTGGCAGAGTCTACAGCAGGCTTTGGGCACACAACTCCGTTTTAGTATCGCATTCCATCCGCAGACTGATGGACAGTCCGAGTAGACCATTCAGACTCTAGAGGACTTGCTGAGGTCCTGCGTTATGGATTTTGGGGGGGTAGCTGGGAGGACCACTTGCCACTAGTGGAATTCGCCTACAACAACAGCTATCATTCAGCTATCCAAATTGCACCATTTGAAGCATTGTATGGTAGGCAGTGTCGGACACCCACCCTTTGGGAGGAGGTTGGGGAGGCCCAGTTGCTAGGACCCCATAGAGCTCAGCATGAGGCAGAGTTGGTTCATACTATCATATGAAGGATGGCAGAGGCGCAGAATCGTCAGAAGAGCTATGCCGATCGGAGACGGAGACCTTTGGAGTTCTCTATTGGTGACCATGTATTCTTGCGAGTCTCGCCTACGAAAGGAGTGAAGAGATTTGGCCTCCGTGGTAAGCTAGCTCCAAGGTACATCGGTCCTTTCGAGAATTTGGAGAGGATCAGAGCAGTCGCTTACCACCTATCGCTACCACCGTCCTTGGCTGGTATTCATGATGTGTTTCATGTGTCCATGCTGAGGAAGTATGTGCCAGACCCTACACATATTCTGTCAGATGTGTCAGGCTCCATACAACCTGATGCTACTTACGAAGAGGTTCTGGTATGAATTTTGGACCACAAAGAATGACAGTTGCAGAACAAAATTGTGTGACTAGTTAAAGTTGGGTGGAGTCACCACATCGATGAGGAGGCTACTTTGGAGCTTGAGGAAAAGATCAGAGCTCAATACCCCCACCTGTTTACCTAAGGTACGTAAAATATACTTTCAGTACATGTGCTATTTTAGTGGGCTATCTCTTACTCATTATCGCATTTAAGTAAGAAATTTGGGGACAAAATTTTATTAAGTGGGGGAGAATATAAAATACCACGAATAAAATTTTTGGTACAGATTAATATCCCTGTTATTTATTAATTAGAGAACTTATTGTTGGGTTAATTAGATTGATGATGACGCCTAGGGATTAATTGAACAAAACCTATGGTTAAAGTTTTTGGATTAATTACAACCTAATCTAGGTTTAGGTCTAATTAAGTGGACCAGACCTTTTAAATAAACCCATCCGAAGCAAAGTTTCGTGGGTTTCATTTCTACCCACCGCGCCTGCCCTCTTCCTCACTGTCTTCTCTCTCGCGACGCCTTCTTCCCCCAAGCGTCAAATTTCTTCCTCTCCTTTCTTTCACACGACCTTCTCCCCGCGTCGTATCTCCTTCCCTCGGGCAGCTTCTTGTTGTTCCCTTCCTCCTCTCGTTCCCTCTCCTCTGCAAGCGACGGAGAGCAATTTTCCCTCGCCGGTGCCACAAACGGGTCAGACCAGCGAGCTTGGGTCAGTGGCGTTTCTCTCATCGGTGAGATCCAGACAGTTTCTATCCTAGCTTTTGCTGGCAACCTTGAGCGGGTGAATCGACGACATCGCTGCCACGGGAGGTGTGTGGCGCTGTCCGTCTGTCGCCGGAGCAAGGTGAGGCGCTGTTCTTCCTTGATCTTGGACAAGATCCCTATTCCTTTGAAATGGATATCAATTGAATGAGATGTGGTGTTCTAGGCATGTGATTTCTGCAGGGAATAGGGGAGCTAGGGCAGCGGCATTGGAGTTGCATTTTCAAGTGTACAGGGCAGCTTTAGGGGAAGGGCTGCTGGTGGAGGTTCCTAGGGCTGGTAAGCTTAATCGATCCTCTATCTTTTAGCTATAATTGCTAGATTCTGTGGTTCCTATTGTATAATTGTGATTTTGTTAGTTGAGGTTGGTCGGTTGTGCGGCTGTGAGCAAGGAGTGCCATGGGGGCTGTGAGTTGAAAGTTTGGTCAGCTGTGAGGTTGTTCTTGGCCACAAAGGGGTAGTGAGTTTGTTGTTGGGTGAGCTATGAACGGTCATACGACTGTGGGCAGGAGAATTAACGGCTGTAAACAGCTGTGATGGTTGTGAATGGGTTAGATCCCTAAATTGGTGAAATTGGGAGTTAATTTGTGAAGGAATTATATTTTTGATACGGCCGTGAGTGATCGATTAAGTGGATAGCTTAATCCATTAGGTTTTGAACTTGATAGTAGAGTTGGCAATATAATATGAGTATATTATATTATATGCAGGTTTCGGTCACGAGACAGATTCCCGGGCGTGAAGATAGTTATCACGTGTTTCATAGCAGGCGGGCACTTTGACTTATCTTTTAGATATTGTCATGTTGATATGCGTAGTTGGCTATAGCTCACAATATTTTTTTTATGTCTTATTTGCCCTTGTATGTCACTATTCCATACCTGTTGCAGGCATTTCTATCGTTCTTTGTTACCTGTTATGCATCTTAGTCTATATTATCTTGATACTTGTCATGTGTACTTATTTTAGGAGTTGTGACATACACTTGACTAGCTTTTAGATATACTTTCCCTGTATACCTAGGTCATCGATATGTACTCATTTTCTTGTACATATTATTTGGAGACGTATATTGGTTGGTGTTACATGCTTTAGTGACATGCACCATCTTGCATGATTGCATGCTGGCGATCAGTGGCTCCTTTGTAGTTGAGCCCGCTGCCAGTTACATGATCTATACACACAGCCACTCATGGATTAGTGGTACATCAGGAGGGTGTGTGCAGTAGCTCTATCAGGCTCCGCTGGTCCGCTCATGGGTAGCGGTGATGCAGCATGGTAGCGGGCAGGGATCCCTTTTCTTGTCTATGACATCGGGATATGAGAGCTTTGCTCCCCCACTCTGTTTGGGGTAGGAGGATAGGTGTACTCCGACAGCATCCTGTCCACTCGGTCACTCAGGAGCAGTGATGGCAGAGTGCACAATTGTCATAGCCCTACCCACTCGGCCTCACCATCGCGTGTGAGACGGCTGACTGGCGTCAGGGGTGACCATGTCATTTACATCGCATGCATATTGCATGGATTGCATTTGTTTGTATTTGCTGCATTTTGGTTGTTGCCTTGGTTGTTGCATATGATTGACATGCATACAGGATACATCATGTATTTGGTATGATGACCTTACTTCTGCTAGTATGGCTTACACTTCTATGTCAGGATAGGAGATTCAGGTAAGTACAGTCTTTCCGCATTTCTTCCTTGCATTTTCTATTATTGATCAGAAGACTACTGGCATGATTATTATTGTTAGATATATCTTACTATGCATGTCTACTTGATACTCGCTGAGTTCGTTGAACTTACTCTGTTGCATTATATCTATTCAGGTTGAAACTATCAGGAGAGTCCAGCTGCCAATTCCCCTCGTCATAAGGGTTTTGTTTTTGGTCTTATGGTTTTATTATATTGACTAGAAGATATGTGTATGACTTGTGTTTTGGTTATACACTCGTGGACTATATGGTTATCGAGTTTTGGGTGGCCTACCCAGTTTTTATGTTGTGATGTTTTCATTTTGAGTGGAGTAGGTATATATATATATATATATATATTCGATATGATTGCTTCGCGCCTGCCCAGACGGCAGAAGAGGTAGGTCTGGAGATTTGTTTTCCATTTTGGTGCATTGGTTATTCAGCTAGAGGCTACATTAATATATAAACTGCGTGGTTGTTTATCTTTTTAATTGCATATATTCTAGCCGGGTGTGGCCGAGGTAATTGTGTATGTATACAGGATTTGTATTGTCACCCGTACAGGGGAGATGCTGTCGGATTTTTGTTTGGCAGAGACTCCCCTGGGGCGTGACAAAAAAAACAAAATGAAGGAAAAGAAAAAAATTGCTCTAGCTGGTGGTTGCATCGAAATTGAGCAACCCCACTCTGATACCAATTATAGGACCGAAAAACCACGCTAGAGGGGGTGAATAGTGTTTAAAACCATTTCTTTTCTTGTTTAGTAAACCTCGTAAAATCAAAGCAAAGCACAGAGGAAAACAAAAACACACAAGGACACGCTTTATTTTACTTGGTTCATAACCAAATGGTTGTTAGTCCAAGGCCCATGATCCTTGATCACTTTCGGTTGACAATCAAATAATTGTTCTCTTTCTCGTTGGAGGTAAGAGACATGGACTTACAAAAGATAAAGAAAGCGATAACAACCTTACCGCTTCTTTTAAAAATTAAGTACACGAAAAACTAAACAAGAATATACCTACAATTAAAGTAAGAAGATGAAGCACAGTCGGAATAGTGTTAAAGCACGAAGGTGCACGGTCGGAGAGCAAGAGAACTTGGGAGATTATTAAATTGCTAGGGTTTGTGTCTTTCTCTCATTTTATAGACCTTCCTAAGCCTTTGAAACCATCATTTTCGTCCAGATCTACATCTGGATAGACCTTATCCAACAATCTTATCTCTAAGGTGGCAACTTGGCTTTTCACGTGCACACCAATCGACTGCTCCTATTACCAGTCGACTGGCTCCAATCGGCTGCTAATCCTCCCAGTTGACTGTTGTACTTGAGTTTCCAATTCAATCACCTGCATCATAAGGTTAGCACAAGATATATAATAATAGTGATCGTGACAGTCTTTGACCGTTCGATCTTTACTTCGGCATTCCTTCAGAAGCCTTGGTCGGATCGATGCCTACGGTTGTCCCCATACCGAAGATGCGACCTTACCACTGCTCCTCACACGGAGCTTATATTTGCCAAACCTCTGATCCTCAGACCTGTTGGACTTCTCTTATGATCCTGTAAACTTACTAAGACCTACAAGCTTGACACAGAATATTAGACATAATATGACTTAACTTTGACCCTTTGCCATTATCAAAAATCAAGTTCTATTATCTAGTGCTCCTGCACCAACATAAAGGTTTGACACACATCCGGATGACGAGATTGATCCTGGCGCCCAGAACACTTCTGGGTGCCTCGATCAGTTTTATAAAAGGGGGTCGGGAGCACAACTCTAAGGTACCCTAAAAACTTACTTCCCCTCTAAAAATTTCAAGCTCTAGTCATCTCTTGCTCGTGTTCAACTTACGTCGTCTTCTCTCTTTTGATTTATTGACTATGCCTAGGTAACACACTAATTTTAATTCTTTTTAATTATTTTTAATTTTTAAATTAGTTTTGTTTTAAATATTAATTATTATTCTTAGGCTTAAGAGAAAGGTTTATGAGGTTGGTTCCTCAAGTATTCCTAGTACATACATTATATTTCCCTTTAGAGGCACTTACACTTTGGTTTTTTGCTATCACATTTGTCCATACTAGATATCTATCTCAGTAGGATATTTTCATTAGATCATGTGCATCTACTATTTTGGGTTATAGATTACTATGGTTTAGGAAATTTAATTTATTATAGGTTCGTTTAACAAAGATTTATATGCTAACTCTACATAATCTAATTAGGATTAATGATCTCATCTACTCTACTAGAGACACCGAAGAAATCTTCTAAACTCCTTAAGTCTTAATCCCAATATTTAAGATTCATATTTACTTATATACCCTCATTTAACACATGAGAAATATGCCTAACCATATTACTCGTATGATCTTAATCAAAATTTGACACCATAACACAACTTACAGGGTACACAAATGGTCCCAAATGTTGACAACTAAATTCTTGTGATGACATATATATATATATGTCATGCCCCGAGGGAGTCCTCGCCGGACAAAAATCCGGCAGCATCTCCCTTGTACGAGTGACAATACCAAACTTGCATACAAGGCCTACACGGCCACTATACATCGGTCAACACGATCGGAATCCAAACAACACACGCAAGTCACAAATAGGCCTCAGGCCAACAATCATAGAAAATAAATGAAGTCTATCACATCTAAACCTACCCCTTCTGCCATCTGGGCAGGAATACTCAACCAAATCCAATCAAATAAAAAAAATCCGAATAAAGGTCCATAAGGACACCAAATATCCACAAGTACATAAAACCAACTCCAGTCCTAAACATATCTTCTAATCAAAATATCCAAAACCATAAATCAAATAACCAATAAAACTGTCACGACGAGGGGGTTTGGCAGCTGGACTCTCCTGATAGCTTCATCCTGAAATAGATATAGATCAACGGGGTAAGTTCAAAGAACTTAGCGGATATAGTCGATATGCAAAGTAAGAAATAGCTAACAATAACAATCATGTCAGTACAATCTCATATATAGGGTATGCAAGAAAGAAATACAAAAGGACTGTACTTACCTGAATCTCCTACCCTGATATAGGAGTGTGTGCTATACTAGAAGAAATAAAGTCATCAGACCATATACAAATATGTGTCCTGTATGCATGGCAATTATATGCAACATCCAAGGCAGCAATAAAAATGCAACAAACACAATACAAATGCTATCCATGTAAAATGCATGCAGTGCAAATGACATGGTCACCCCTGACTCCAGTCAACCTCCTCACACGCGATGGTGAAGCCGAGTGGGTAGGGCTATGACAACTGTGCACTCCTCCGTCACTGCTCCTAAGTGACCGAGTGGATAGGATGCTGTCGGAGTACACCTATCCTCCTGCCCCAAATAGAGTGAGGGAGCAAAGATCTCATCTCCCAGTGTCATAGACCAGAGGAGGGATCCCTGCCCGCTACCACGCTGCCTCATCGCTACCCATGAGCGGACCAGCGGAGCCTGACAGAGCAACTGCACACACCCTCCTGATGTACTACTAACCCATGAGTGGTTGTGTGTGTAGATCATGTAACTGGCTGTGGGCTCAATTATAAAGGAACCCCGTCCAGCCCGCATGCAATCATGCAAGATGGTGCATGATACTAAAGCATGTAATACCCACTAAGATACATATCCGAATAATATGCACAACCAATAAGTACATATCAATAATCCAAGTAAAATAGGGAAGATATAACTATAAATTGATCCAATGCATGTATCATGTAGGCACAATAACATACAAGGCAAATAAATATGAAAATTATTTCAAGCTATAACTAACTAGCATATCAACATGACTATATCAAAAAGATAAGTCAAAATACCCGCCTGCTATGAAACTCGTGATAAATGCAAATCTTCACGCCCGTGGATCTGTCTCGTGACCAAAACCTGATATGAAGAACACCAGTTATCTTCACATCCGAGAACTCTGTCTCAAATCAAAGTCCTTGCTTACCTTCACTTACCTCTAGATCCACTGTTGAAGTAGCAATCTATAACAACAAGATGAACTCAACCGTAGCTACTCCAAATCAATCGGCACAACTTCTTGACCTCAATCGTTCAGCTTCCACAACCCATCCAAAATATTCTCTTCCTATTCGTCGAAGAGTGACCAACGATGATCGAAATGACCAATACTCCAGTTGGAATAATCAGGTTGGTTTGCAAGAAATCCTTATCCACAACACCTTCACCTACAACCCATCAGTTTCCCTCTGACCATGGGCAAGCAGCTAGTGAGGTAAACGATGGTGGATGCATCCATCTGACACGCTAAAGATGGAAAGTTTGCTCTTGGTGGTCGTCCCTGCTCAAGGCCAACAAAACTGGCTACCGACAGGTCGACAGTGGAAGAGAGGCGATGTAATCGTCGGTGTGGAATCGGAGTAGGTCCCAATCGCTGCCCAAAATGGGGCGAAGGACCCGCATCCGGTGAACCCGTCGCTTCCCTGTGTCTGCCATGGTTGTCAATGGCACCGAGTGCCTTTCGCCGAGGTCAATGTCGCCGGCGATAGGAAAAGGGCGAAGGAGGGGAAGGCGGTGGAACAAATATGGCAGCAGCATCACTTCCCTCGCTTGAGCAAGGAGGTGAAAGAGAGGTCGCCCGTCGGGAGAGGAAGAGAAGAGGCAGTGATGGGGGCGGCGATGAGCGACGCGATGAGCGGCTGAGGCGGCGGCGACTGCAAGTTGCAGCGGATGCTTGCTGAGGAGTGGGCGAGAGAGGCGAGAAGGGTAGCTCGTTCGGAGAAGAATGGGATCGGGGAAAATTAGGTCGCACAAAGGAAACAGCAAGGGACAAGAGGCGGCATCGAGCTGCTGGCTACGACGAGGAGAGTGTTTCGCGAAGAAGAGGAGTTCGCGAAGAGGGAACCGTCGGGCGCGGCGTGGAAAGAAAGAAATCCGAAAATTAGGAAATAGAAAAACCTAGATTTATAACCTAGGTTAAATTTATCCTATTTACTCATCTAAACAGGTCCTTTAAAAGCCTATTTTTCTTATCCCCGTAATTATCTCGTACATGTTCCGTTTAAATTCACAACATTCCGGAAAAATTCCTAAAATTTTTTAAAAATCTCAAAAAATTTCCAGGAATATTTTTCTTAATTTTATTTTCCATTTAATTTAGTATTTTAAATTTTTCTTATTTAATATTCTCCCCCACTAATAAAAATTTGGTCCCCAAATTTCCTACTCAAATGCATAATGAGTAAGAGATACCAAAAGTACTGAAAATATATCTCACGTACCTTAAGTAAACTGGTGGGGGTATTCAACTCTGATCTTTTCTTCTAACTCCCAAGTAGCCTCCTCATCGGTGTGGTGATTCCACCCGACTTTAACAAATTGCACAATCTTGTTCCGCGACTGTCGTTCTTTGTGATCCAGAATCCATACCGGAACATCTTCGTAAGTAGCATCAGGTTGAATGGAACCTGACACATCTGACAAAATATGTGTAGAGTCTGGCACATACTTCCTCAGCATGGACACATGAAACACATCATAGATACCAGCCAAGGATGGTGGTATCGCTAGGTGGTAAGCGACTGCTCCGATCCTCTTCAAATCTCGAAAGGACTAATGTACCTTGGAGTTAGCTTACCACGGAGGCCAAATCTCTTCACCCCTTTCGTGGGTGAGACTCGCAAGAATACATGATCACCAATAGAGAACTCTAGAGGTCTCTGTCTCCGATCTGCATAACTCTTCTGACGATCCCGCGCCTCTACCATCCTACGTCTGATAGTACGAACCAACTCTGCCTCATGCTGATCTCTCTGGAGTCCTAGTAACTGGGCCTCCCCAACCTCCTCTCAGAGGTGGGTGTACGACACTGTCACCCATACAATGCTTGAAACGGGGCCATTTGGATAGCCGAATGATAGCTGTTGTTGTAGGCGAATTCTACTAATGACAAGTGGTCCTCCCAGTTGCCCCCGAAATCCATAACACAGAACTTCAGCAAATCCTCTAGAGTCTGAATAGTCCGCTCAGACTGTCCACCTGTCTGCGGATGGAATGTAGTATTAAAACAAAGTTGTGTGCCTAAGGCCTGCTGCAAACTCTGCCAGAATCGAGACGTGAACTGGGGATCTTTATCTGATATAATGCTCAAATGAACACCATGCAATCTGATGATATCCCGACAATATAACTCTGCCAAACGATCCAGAGAGTCGGTCTTCTGACTCACTAAGAAGTGCGCGGATTTGGTTAGTCGGTCTACGACTACCCAAATCGCGTCATGGCTTTGATGTGTCCTAGGCAAACCTACCACAAAATCTATAATAATATGCTTCCACTTCCATTCCAAAATCGGAATTTCCTGAAGCATCTGTTCCTTAAACTAATGCAACTTCGGAAACCATTATCCTCCTCGGAGTCAGAGAAGGAAAATTATCTTTTACAAGAGAAATCCATCTACAGACCAAAATCCACTCCGCCACACACTCTATAAGTGCATGGGAGGCTATCGCGACCAAACTTCCTTATTACAACCGTTCATGTTCCAACTACTCTATAGTAGCTATCCAGTAGCTAGCCAAAACCCCATGAGCATTACTGCTCCTCACCTCTACAATACAATATAATCACTGCTAAGTCCACGTTTAGGATTA
This sequence comes from Wurfbainia villosa, assembly GCA_025175895.1. NCBI lineage: Eukaryota > Viridiplantae > Streptophyta > Magnoliopsida > Zingiberales > Zingiberaceae > Wurfbainia > Wurfbainia villosa. Next base: position 7,336,626 of record CM045992.1, read on the forward strand.
TATATATGACTTATCTCACAGTTCTTTAACTGTCGTAAGTTTAGGATACGTCTTATTCTATAGCATCGGAATCGCTCCGATCCCCGAAATGATGCATCCATGTACACTACCCTTCCTTCCACACCAACATGATTAATCAATACTGACATAAAAGTCAACCATCGTCTGAGCCCTGAAACTAGTTTCACAAGCTTCAGACCAAGTAAATTCCATCACCTTCCTGGTCCAACCAGTCAGCGATGTAGTACCGCTAGAGCATCCTATCCATATCTATAGTAATAATCAAATCAATACCAGAAAACCACCATCTACAGTGGCCGAGTGCGCAACTCCAACGACCACAACTGATCCAATCGTGTCTAGAATACACGACTTCCCAAATCCCTGGATGACTAAGTCGTCAATAAGTCTAATAAGATAATCAAAAGCTCATATAATTCATACCAAGTATGAAATTATCATCACTACACACCTGCATTCTCTTTACTCTAGGCTGATGATATAACAATCATCACAACAACCATGATAATTGTATGACACCATGTCACTACAATATCAACCCATCAGTCATAAATCAATCCTAGAGTATACACAGGTATTCTATAGCTGATCTAAATAGATCCTCTATCCACAATGAAGGATATTTGTTTCCTTCCACAACTACCGCATTCTATCATCGATAATCGATGCATAATCTCAAAGGTCCATCTCTCTTTTAATAAAGAATTCTGGATCTTCTCTAGAAAATACTGGGGCAGATAAATATCTCATCCAACACCTCCTATAATAAAGTAAAACGATCTTTCATCATCTTGACCAGTGTAGGTATACATGCCTTATCCATAACAAAATCACTAATAGTAGGGACTGATATTCTTTGAGGGTTTACTCCTTGTCCTTCCAATTGGTGACTAGCAGGCCAAATCCCTAGCTTCCTAATTCGACATTAGTTGGCACCTCTAAAGTGTTCGTACTTCTGAAATCATCATTAGGTTCTGCAAGGTCAATACATCATCGACCTCATCCCCGACCATGAGTAGGGGCAATTTTACTCAGTCAATACTTTTCCTAACCACTAAAGTACAGTAACCACTAAAGACAACACTTTTCCTATATCTCAGAGATATCCTTCAGCTTGCCTGGTCCCAAAACACGAGAACTCCCAAGAATCCAAGGAAAAGAAAATCCTCGAAACACAAAACCCACAAACCAAAATCACAAACCAATAAAATTGTCACGTCCCGGGGGCATATCCGTCATCTAAATGACGGAGGAGCCCCTTAGTGACAATATTCCGAAATACATGGATCAAATATGGTAAAAACCTCGAAATAATAATAGAAATATAAGTATTTTATTAACTGCATGCATGCACGACTAAACATATATCCATTAAAGTAAAATAGTTTATGGCACCAAATCAAATTGTGACAAAAATCCAAAGTGCATAAACAAAATGCAATACCGATAAAGTAAACAAAGCGGCATCTCGACGATGCAGTAGAACAAGCATGACAAGGAACTCTCTGAGCGACACGAAGGTAGGTCAACAGGACACGTCCTTCATCAGTTAACCTAGAGGATAAATGAGGAGGGGATAAGTACAACCACTCAGTGGATGGATAGACAATAGTACATAATCATAATGCACATAATGGAAGTCACAGGGAACAAGCTAGAGTAAGCCAACCCCCAGAGTACCAATATCAGTCTGCAACTAACCTGGTCAGCAGTATAATAGATATACCTGCAACATACACAACCACTGTAATCTACATGCAATGCACATCCAGATATCACGACAATGCCTCGTGGCTCTCGCACACAAAGGGAACTGTCTATGAGCTACCGCGAACCTAACTCGTGGGTCAACAATCAATATACTAAGCACTGTCTACGCGCAACTACATGCTACCACGAATGGGACTCATGGGTAGACAGGCAGTAGAAAGACTCAATGTCTGTGGGCAACGACATGCTACCACGAATGGGTATCGTGGGCAGACAGCGTATATAGATATCTAATTATTGATTGCACACAACAACATACTACCACTAATGGGTCGCGTGGGCAGTCGATTATCCTAGGTTGTTAAGCCTAGGGTTATCCAATACATCCAGCATAGAACGACTATCAACGTCGACAAAGATCATCGATCTACAATTAAACCCATTGAGGCGGTTAAGCGAGGGTTTCAACACCTCTAATACGAGATGTTTACCAAAATCGGTAAAGATCATCGACTTATAAATAAATACGTCGAGATGGTTTAGTCTAGGGTTCCAACCCTTCTAACATGAACGGTTATCAAGGTCGATAAAAATCATATGTCCGCTAATAATCACATCGAGACGATTAATCATAGGGTTTCGTCCCAACTAACAAGAAACGTCAATAAGGACAACAAATCTACTAACAAGCCCGTCAAGAGGGTTAAGCCTAAATTATACCATCCTACCAGTTCAATCATTCATACCCCAACCTGCTACCACGAACATATCTCGTGGGTTCTTAAGACGTAAAGTAGCTATCTAGCTACAGACGTCATACGAATATCACTAACTTCGAATGAATAACTCAAAAGTATAACTTTACGGTAGGTCATCTCAACCATGATTGGGAGGCATGATTGACCACAAATATGCAAAGCAACCATAGAGAGATTCTACTGCAGACCCTCTCTCAACCAAGAATGGGAGACATAGTAAGGATCAATCGCATCCTAACCATACGAACTCTATTAGTCCGATCACCATATCACTAAAATAGTAAATGGATAAACATATATCATTAAGCACATCCGAGTTATTACGCCTAGGGTTCCAACACCTAAGGTTCTACTAATGTTGTTTCATTCCTGAGATCCGCTCCTACAGAATAACCTCATCTAAATTATTCTATCCCTACTAGTCTTAATCATGGTATCCACCGCAAAAACACATAACCATATAAACACATAACACGCTGTCTAATTAAACAACAGCATAGTCATACTAATGACAATCAATGGCTGAAATTAATTAGGGTATAACTAAAGGGGCATGCCAGAACAAAGTCAAGGCAATACTAAATAAAGCATCATATGCCTATATGTACCCTAAACTACGTAAACAATGTAATCATGTCATCATGCACTAGGATCTAGAGAGTCAAAGAACCTATATGTATACCTTCTACGAATTTATTCATCTTAGTCATATTATTCAACTAGTCTAATCCTAATACTAGTCCAAATAGTAAGAGGTAAACATCTACGAATAATATCTAAGCATTCATATCACAATGATAACTAGCTACGTATAGCAGTAATAGCAATTAATAACCATATGCTAACGATAAACCAACAACCTAAAAATCTAACAATCTAACAGATATAAGGTTAAAACAATATTAAACAAAACATGAAACCACCGCATAACTAATATAATCAATACAAATATGCACTAAATCTAGAAAATTTTCTAGAATTTATTCACCTGTTAGCCGTCTGGAGATGTCTTGTCGCCGCCAAATCCCCAAATTGACCTCGTCAATAATACCTCGAATTTTCGAAAACCCAAAGACCCTAAGGAACTCGGAACCTACGCTCTGATACCAAATAAATTGTCACGCCCCGAGGAAGTCCCCGCCAGACAAAAATATGGAAGCATCTCCCACGTACGGGTGACAATACCAAACTTGCATACAAGGCCTACACGGCCACTATACATCGGTCAACACGACCGGAATCCAAACAACACACGCAGGTCACAAATAGGCCTTAGGCCAACAATCATAGTAAATAAATGAAGTATATCACATCTAAACCTACCCCTTCTTCCATCTGGTCAGGAATACTTAACCAAATCCAATCGAATTAAAAAAAATCCGAATAAAGGCCCATAAAGACACCAAATATCCACAAGTACATAAAACCAACTTCAGTCCTAAACATATCTTCTAATCAAAATATCCAAAACCATAAATCAAATAACCAATAAAACTGTCACGACGAGGGGATTTGGTAGCTAGACTCTCCTGACAGCTTCATCCTGAAATAGATATAGATCAACAGGGTAAGTTCAAAGAACTTAGCAGATATAGTCGATATGCAAAGTAAGATATAGCTAACAATAACAATCATGTCAGTACAGTCTCATATATAAGGTATGCAAGAAAGAAATACAAAGGACTGTACTTACCTGAATCTCCTACCCTGATATAGGAGTGTGTGCCATACTAGAAGAAATAATGTCGTCAGACCATATACAAATATGTATCCTGTATGCATGGAAATCATATGCAACATCCAAGGCAGCAATAAAAATGCAACAAACACAATACAAATGCTATCCATGCAAAATGCATGCGGTGCAAATGACATGGTCACCCCTGACGCCAGTCAGTCGCCTCACACACAATGGTGAAGCCGAGTGGGTAGGGCTATGACAACTGTGTACTCTGTTGTCACTGCTCCTGAGTGACCGAGTGGATAGGATGCTGTCAGAGTACACCTATCCTCCTGCCCCAAACAGAGTGGGGGAGCAAAGCTCTCATCTCCCGGTGTCGTAAACCAAAGGAGGGATCCCTGCCCGCTACCACGCTACCTCATCGCTACCCATGAGCGGACCAGCAGAGCCTGACATAGCAACTGCACACACCCTCCTGATGTACCACTAACCCATGAGTGGCAGCGTGTGCAGACAATGTAACTGGCTACGGGCTCAACTATAAAGGAACCCCGTCCAGCCAGCATGCAATCATGCAAGATGGTGTATGATACTAAAGCATGTAATACCCACTAAGATATATATCCGAATAATATGTACAACCAATAAGTACATATCAATGATCCAAGTAAAATAGGGAAGATATAACTATAAACTGATCCAATGCATGTATCATGTAGGCACAATAACATACAAGGCAAATAAATATGAAAATTATTGCAAGCTATAACTAACTAGCATATCAACATGACTATATCAAAAAGATAAGTCAAAATACCCGCCTGCTATGAAACTCGTGATAAATGCAAATCTTCATGCCCGTGGATCTGTCTCGTGACCGAAACCTGATATGAAGAACACCAGTTATCTTCACATCCGAGAACTCTGTCTCAAATCAAAGTCCTTGCTTACCTTCACTTACCTCTGGATCCACTGTTGAAGTAGCAATCTATAACAACAAGATGAACACAGCCGTAGCTACTCCAATTCAATCGGCACAACTTCTTGACCTCAATCGTTTAGCTTCCACAGCCCATCCAAAATATTCTCCTCCTATTCGTGGAAGAGTGACCAACGATGATCGAAATGACCAATACTCCAGCTGGAATAATCAGGTTGGTTTGTAAGAAATCCCTATCCACAACACCTTCACCTATAACCCATCAGTTTCCCTCTGACCATGGGCAAGCAGCTAGTGAGGTAAACGGCGGTGGATGCATCCATCTGACACGACAAAGATGAAAAGTTTGCTCTTGGTGGTCGTCCCTGCTCAAGGCCGACGAAACTGGCTACCGGCAGGTCGACAGTGGAAGAGAGGCGATGTAATCGTCGGCGTGGAATCGGAGTAGGTCCCAGTCGCTGCCCAAAATGGGGCGAAGGACCCGCATCCGGTGAACCCGCCGCTTCCCTGTGTCTGCCATGGTTGTCAATGGCACCGAGTGCCTTTTGCCGAGGTCAATGTCGTTGGCGATAGGAAAAGGGCGAAGGAGGGGAAGGCGGCGGAACAAATCTAGCAGCAGCATCTCTTCCCTCGCTCGAGCAAGGAGGCGAAAGAGAGGTCGCCCGTCGGAAGAGGAAGAGAAGAGGCGGTGATGGGGGCGGCGATGAGCGACGCGATGAGCGGTTGAGGCGGCGGCGACTGCAAGTTGCGGCGGATGCTTACCGAGGAGTGGGCGAGAGAGGAGAGAAGGGTAGCTCGTTCGGAGAAGAACGGGATCAGGGAAAATTAGGTCGCGCGAAGGAAACAGAAAGGGAGAAGAGGCGGCGTCGGGATGCTAGCTGCGATGAGGAGAGTGTTTCGCGAAGAAGAGGAGTTCGCGAAGAGGGAACCGTCGGGCACGACGTGGAAAGAAAGAAATCCAAAAATTAGGAAATAGAAAAACCTAGATTTATAACCTAGGTTAAATTTATCCTATTTACTCATCTAAATAGGCCCTTTAAAAGTCTATTTTTCTTATCCCCGTAATTATCTCGTACAGGCTCCGTTTAAATCCACAACATTCCGGAAAAATTTTTAAAATTTTCTAAAAATCTCGAAAAATTTCCAGGAATATTTTTCTTAGTTTTTTTTGCCATTTAATTTAGTATTTTAAATTTCCCGTATTTAATATATATATATATAACTGATATAATAGTTATATGAAACTGTTATATAATTTATACTTCATAGAAGTCCATATCTTAATTCCATCTCTTCCTCTTTGATATTTCCTTCGGACACCGTTGGTGGATGAAGGTCATGGTTTTTTCAATGACCGTCAATGATCATTGTCTGCCCGAACATCTCATCTCTTCTTTAGAATTTCAAATTTCAATGCATAAAACCCTTGTTCAAAAAGTCATCATAAAAAAAAAAACCTCATCGTTCCTAATTTTTCGTCGATCTCTCTCGTCAATCGTTGTTACTTTTCAATAATTCCTCGAGGAGTATTTATAGACTATAAATTGACTATTTACTTTAGTTTCTATCACAGACGGTGCCGACAATAAATAAACGAGGATGCACCCAACCGAGCATAGGATTTCCACATCGTTGCATGTTTTTGTGTCGGTAGAGTACCCATGTCGGTTTCATTTTAAGATGGTAAAAACTATTTGTTTCCATATGACAGATCAACATTTTTTTTTTACCTTCTATGCACTCAAATTTCTTGTCCTTTTTAGGGGTTATGGGGTTTCTGATTGGTGGAATTGTAAAGTCAATGTTAATTTGTGGGTTGTTCAGTGGCTCTATGGCATTACGATCTTCCTTATTAAGGGCGGGCTTAGCTTAGGTTTTAAGTTGTATTTAATAATACTGGGTTTGAGACCATTTTGTGGTTTAACCTATGAACTATCTTTAAAGATTCCGACGAAGTAGATTCTGTATTAAGTATGGATTAGAGTGAATATACTAATTGAGAAATGATTTTCTCCAACACGAATAATTTTATAGGCAACACAAACAATTTTATAGCCCACACGTAACTAAAGATAACTTTAAATTTTGTTCAATATTTTATTAAATATATTAATGATAGAAAATTAAAAGGACATTTTTTTTATCCACCTTGGAGTTGTGCTGTTTTGATAAAACAATTTTAAGGTGGTTTTTTTTTACAAATAACTCCAAGAAAAAAAATATATAAAAGAGCTATTTTAAATAAAAAATTATAGGTAAAATGTTATTTTGGATAAAAAGGAAGTTCTTTTGTTTTTCTACCATGCAAAACAACTCAGGCTAGATGAAACCCAGGTTTATTAATTCCAACCCTAGCCCGCTTATCCTTGGGTATCTTCCCCTCGCCCGGACGCCATCACGAGGCCCCTTCCCCGATTCTCGTGTGCTTGTCGCTTGAATCCTTCAACCTTATTTGACTTCTACCCAAGCCAATTGCGAGTGCTACCCGCTCGCTGTCAGAACCGTGCCAACGGGCATCCTCCTGCTAATCACTAGAATCGAAATTGCCTCCTACTTCTCTTCGGGCGCTGAGAAATGCCTTCTTATCCTCTTCCCCGCAGCATCCTTCAATTTCTGCTTGTGTGACCTTGGAAACTATCAAGAGCATTTATTAACCATAGTGAGGATTCTCTTATCTACGACTTCACTAACAGGTAGATTGATAAATTTCCTTGGTTAGAGTTTCTTCCTTACGGTGTAGTAAAGCACACCGAACTCACTTCCACTGCAAAACTCTTTATCATTCAAAAAGGTGAAATCGTTTAAGACATACAGATGTAAACTAAATGGACTGACAAAGTTGTGAGTGCATTATATGAAGCTTCATAGTTATCAGCCACAAGTCCAACACCTATTAGTAATACATAGGATTTTACTTTCAATGTGATCGTAGCTTGATTATGCACCGGATATAATGACAAAATTTTACGTTAGATGATGGAAATGAAGATCTTTAACTCAATTGCTATGCTAAATTGGCAAATTTTATCAAGTTAAATTTCATGCATTTTCTAATTTACAGAATTCGTACCTTATTACACCAAGTCATATTGAAGCTTATTCTTTTCTCACTTTTATGCAGACTATTGTTCATTTTAGCTCGATGGCTTGGAGAATGCTTAGGAAAAAGGTTTATCAACAAGTACGCATCAGACATGTTATTTTAAAATATTTTTATTTCTTTTAGCATTGCATAGCAGAGTTTTACTTTATTATTATTATCAGCAGCAACTTTGGTTGGTTAATTTCTTCTGTTTATCCTGTGTGGTTCTTTCTTCAGAAATTGGTTTATTTTTATGAAAAATAATTCAGAAAAATGACTTTACCTAGCAACCATACCAGTCAAATATCTAAGTGTATCGAGTATGTGTGCATCATATTGGACATCAATCTGAATCCATCTTTATCAAACATTTGGTTATGTGCAGTACATATTGGCACAATACATGAAAATATTTTGTTCATAGGACATATTACAGTTTTGTTATTTGAAGCAAGTATATTTTATATACTCTGCAATGTAGGCTATTGATATTGATTCTGCATTGTTTATTTTTTTGCTTCTGATATATGCTTAATCTGGGACCTTTGTTTTTTTTTTTTTTTTTGTAGGGTCTCAATGCTAGCTTTTTAAATGCATTTCTATATGCACATTCAAAAAATGGTCTTCTTTGGCTCGCACGGATGGATGTTAGGTAATCTTAGTGGTTTTAGTTGATTCATGTTGTTCTTTTGTTGAAAGTCTAGCTATATGATACTACTGGCAACTTTTTCATATAAATCCAGATAAAAGGGTTAACGTGTAACCCCGGATCCGATCCAAAATATTCGGCTTGGCGAAGAGAAAAAAGGGGAAGAATGATTCGGACGCGAATAGCAAAAGCAATTGGCACGGGAGAGTTAGCAGAAGCAATTGGCACGGAAGAGTTAGCAGAAGCAATTGTCACGGGAGAGTTAGCAGAAGCAATTGACACGGAAAAATTAGCAGAAGCAATTGACACGGGAGAGTTAGCAGAAGTAATTGGCATGGCCAGGGAGAGATGGAAGGCACTTCGCTAAGGGGTCGGCTCCACCCGATCGATCCGAAGGAAGTTTGGCACGGGAAAAAGAGGAATTGGTTCGGGTTGATGAGGAGCCCTAAGGCTAGGTCACCTGTAGGCCATAGACCTAAGCTAGCTTCACCTAAAGTGGATGGTTGAGGGAGACAGTCTAACCTAGTTACCTGGAAAGTAGAGAAGAGGTGTTATGCAATGGCTTGGGAGGGTCCCACACAATATTCCGAGGAGCCTTCGTTCCTCATATCTGCAACAGAATTATTCTCCAGGTGGAGGTGGTGGTCACGTGTACGATGGAGATAGCCCACGACGCTACGATGGGGGAAGAAAGGAGGATAAAAGGGAGGAAGCAAGGAGGAGAAAGAGGATCCGCAATTATTCCAACCCAGCAAGAGGGAAGAAGACGCCAGAGGAAGAGAGGTGACAACCATCTCGCCAGAGAAGAAGGGCAGTGATTTGTTGTTGTTACATCTTTTGTGTTTTTTCTGGTCTGGTAAGATCATTGTAAGAGGTTCTTTTCCTCCACCTCCGGAAATTTCTTTTCCGTAAAGAAGGATCTTCATAGTGAAAGTGCTTGGGAACTGCCCCCGGTGAGAAAGCTCACCCCCGTGGAGTAGGAATCTTTATTCCAAACCACGTTACATCTTGTGTCTGAGTTTCAATTGCTGATGTTGGTTTTTGCATTTCATCTACTTCATCTTCTTATTCTCTACTGATTGCGGCCTGTGAGAACCTTCTGAGATCTCCTTCAGTGCTTCACTGCATTGAAAAAGGGAGTGAACAGATTTTTCCCGTCACATTAGTTGGCGCCGTCTGTGGGAACATTGAGCTGGACGTCGAGATGCAACCTGAAGAAGTACAACAACCTGCTACCTCTACAGCAGAGGAGTGCCCCATCACCCTTCTACCATCGCAGCTGAAGGCCCTGATGGATGACGCTATTACAGAAGCCCTCGCTAGGGAAAGGAGAAGGACCGGGTATCTGCATCCGCATTCTGGTGAACCTTCGTCCAGAGGCCCACCCCCAGAAATGCCTCCTCCATCTCGTACAGCCGTCAATGGGGAAATATTGTCTGGAGGAGGACTTGGGGGAAGAACGCCTCAGAACACTATGCCCTTCACCCAAACGCGCAGGGAAGAACATAGCGAAAGTCAATCAACTAGACCTCCGAAAGTATACGAGCCCAGTCCCTTTACAATGGACATTCTCTCTGAAGTCCCTCTGTCCTACTCCCGGAATCCTCAGATCGATAAATATGATGGTTCGACGGATCCCGAAGAGCACATATCTCAGTTCGACGGAGCGGCCTCGCTCCACTGTTATACCGATGCTCTCAAATGCCGAGTTTTCCAGACCACCTTAACCGGCTCGGCACAAAAGTGGTTTAATACTCTGCCCCCAGGATCCATCACTTGTTTCGCTGATTTCCGGGGAATGTTCAGCCGGGAGTTTGTTAGCTGCAAGGCGTATAAACATGACGCCTCCGTGTTAATGCAAATCACCCAGGGACCCTCAGAATCTCTTAGAGGGTACCTCCACCGATTCACTTCTGCGGCTAGGGAAATCCCCTCGGCCAGATCTGAATCTTTCAGAGGCGCTGTTCAGCACGAGCTAAAAGAGGGCCCCTTCCTCAGTTCCTTGTTAAGACAACCTGCGGACAGTTATGAGGAGCTATTAAGTCGTGCGGAACAATTTATCCGTGAAGAAGAAGGATTAAGGGTGCGGAGAGCTGAATGGGTTGTCACAATAGTCCCAACTGAAAGAGCTCGCCCCGCTGCTCCTCAAGCGCCCCCTCGGCGGGAGTATGTGCGACCTTTTCGACAGGAGGCTCCGAGGCCTCGTCCCATGCCGCAGGGTGTTCGCCTGTCGTGCTATAAATCATGGCGGCGGCGCTTCCTCCTGCGAGGACTTGGAAGGAACGAGAGATGGAATTCTATGATCAACAGGGTCTGCTACAACGACCCTTAGGGTACAGGGGGATCCCACGTAACCCCCCCCCCCCCCCGCCCCATTCTTCTGTCAATATCATACGGAATATGGCCACACTAGTGGCCGATGTTTTAAGTTACAGGAGAAATTGGATCGCCTCCACACCACATATCCGCAAATGCGGTTCCAAGCAGGAGGACCGGCACAGCGAGGCCCCCGACCCAATGTAACCCGTCCAGGGCCATATAATCAACCGCCTCAAGTCACCTTCCCCCAAACGCCGTCCCAAGAGGTTGTTTCTCAGGGAGGCCCATCTGGTGAGGGCCCTTCGTCCAATTTAGATAATGCCCCCACACGGGGGGTTATCCATGTTATAGCTGGAGGACCTACCGACGGAGACTCTAACCGGGCGAGGAAATCCTACGCCCACCTCATGGAGAGTTTGGCCATCGTCACCGACCAAACTATTCAAGTTGCACCGCCCGTTTCGTTCGGGACAAAAGATCTACGAGGCGTCCTGCTGCCACACACGGATGCCTTAGTTATTCGTATCTCCCTAGCCAATTATGAGAAGCTCGGCTCAATATCCTCTTCAGAAGCTGAGGATGTACCGGTGAAATGTCCTGTCTAGAAGATGTGGCCACCCCCTCTTTGGATTCAGTAGGGCATGTGGTCCACCTCAGAGGCGATTTCATTGCCCCTGACTCTGGGTGTAAAACCCAGTCAAAAAACTAGTATAATCTTTTTCCTTATTGTAGACGCTCCGTCCACTTATAATGCTATTCTTGGGCGCCCTTTCCTCACCCTTTTTCAGGCGATAGCTTCCCTGTATCACCAAAAGTTGAAATTTCCAGTGGGACAATTGGTGAGAGAAGTTCATGGAGAACAAAAGGCCTCCAGAAGCTGCTACGTACAAATGATTCGAGATGATCAAAAGAAAGTCCAAACCGATGACCTCAAAAACAAAGCTATTATCATTTTGGATGTCTGCATCCTGGAGGAATCCCCACCCAAGACTGGCAAAGGGGAGGAAGGAGAACTGGTGGAAATCGCCCCAAGAAAGGCCACACGGATAGCACAACAGCTGGAAGCCAAGGAAGAGTTGATGGCTTGCCTGAAGGAGAACGAGGACATCTTCGCGAGAGATGTGCATGATCTCACAGGGATCAACCCTCGAGTGGCTGAACACCATCTCAATATCACCAAAGGAGCTCGAGCCGTTCAACAGAAGAGGCGACATTTTGGATCGGAAAAGGACAAAGTCATAGCCGAAGAAGTGGAAAAACTGCTAAAAGCGGGTCATGTAAAGGAAATCCAGTTTCCCGAGTGGGTTTCCAATGTAGTCTTGGTCCCCAAGCCCGCAGGGCAGTGGAGGATGTGTATCGATTTTCGTGATTTAAATAAAGTGTGCCCTAAAGACTGCTACCCCTTGCCTCGTATTGATCAATTGGTAGACTCTACTGTAGGATATGAAGTGGTGTCCCTGATGGATGCCTATCAAGGATATCATCAAATACCTTTGGCCAAAGAAGATCAAAAGAGGGTTAGCTTCATGACTGCAGGAGGGTTATACACTTACGTGGTAATGCCGTTCGGATTAAAGAACGCAGGGGAAATCTATCAACGCCTCATGGACAAGATCTTTTCGGAGCAAAAAGGGAAAAATGTGGAAGTCTATGTGGACGATATATTAGTCAAATCGAAGACCACTCGGGATCTAGTCAAGGACTTAAATGAAACCTTCGCTACATTGAGATGGTTTGATATGAAGCTAAACCCTAACAAATGCATGTTCGGGGTAAAAAGTGACAAGTTCTTGGGGTACATAGTGACTGAGAAGGGGTTACAAGCCAACCCTGAGAAGGTACAGGCGTTATGCAACATGAAATCACCCGCTAATTTGCGAGAAACCCAAAAGTTGGTGGGCAGGATTGTTTCTTTATCCCGATTTATAGCTAGATCGGCGGACAAAGGGCTACCTTTCTTCAAGATTTTGCATAAAGCTATTAAATTTCAGTGGGATGATCAATGCGAACAGGCTTTCCAAGAGTTGAAGAAGTATTTGGCTGGACTCCCATTGCTAGCCAAACCAATAGCTGGAGAACCATTATGGATGTATTTGGCTGTCTCGGAAGGAGCTATTAGTTCGGTTTTATTGAAACAAGAAGGCTCTCACCAGCAGCCTATTTATTATACCAGCCACATCCTAAAGGGGGCTGAATTCCGTTATACTGAGTTAGAGAAGCTGGCATATATCCTAGTGTTAACCGCCCGCAAATTGAGGTCGTACTTTTTAGCTCATCCCATCACCGTTTTAACTCACAGCGAATTGGGCAAGGTCGTCACTAAGCCCAATTTCTCCGGAAGATTGGCCAAATGGGTGGTAGAACTAAGCGAGTATGATATTCACTACCAACCCCAAACGGTTATCAAGGCCCAAGCCCTCGCTGATTTTTTGGCAGAGGTACCTTGCGGCTCGGAAGATGGATCGGCAGCGAAAGATGAGGGATCAGATGCCTGGAATATATTCGTAGATGGTTCTTCAGGATCTGCAGGCAGCGGCGTCGATGTTCTATTAATTTCCCCTGATGGTGAAGAAACTCGCCTAGCCGTTCGCCTGGGATATCAAGCATCCAATAATGAAGCGGAATATGAAGCAATTCTAGCGGGATTGCAGGCTGCTAAAGTAGTAAGGGCTTCTTCAATTGTAATCCATTCGGATTTCCAGTTGGTAATATTATAACTTCAAGGTTCTTTCGCGGTTCGGGAGGAAAGGCTGCATAGGTATTTGAAGGCTTTTGAAAAAGAAAAAGCTCAATTCCGTCAAGTCCTCTTAAAGCAAATCCCGCGGGAGAATAATGGGAAGGCAGATGAATTGGCTCGGATGGCCAGTACTATGGAAGGAGTGAAGTCCCGGGAAACGGGCCATGCGGAAATCCATACTTCCCTCGCAGTATGCAACGTGGAAGAAGAGGCACCCGAATCAAGCCTAATTCCTGATTGGAGGACTGACATCATATCTTATTTACAACATGGGAAGGTCCCTGAAGAAAAAGCAGCGGCATCCATTTTAATGAGCCGAGCAAAACGGTTTACCCTTCTAAATGGGGACTTATACAAGACTTCTTTCGGACGACCCTTATTGAAGTGCTTGGGAAGTGAGGATGCGGAATGGGTACTCCGAGAGATTCATGAAGGTTGCTGCAGCAATCATTTAGGAGGAAGAGCTTTAGCAAGGAAGGCCTTATTAGCAGGATATTTTTGGCCTACTCTCCAGCAAGATGCTACTCGCATAGTGCAAGCCTGCATTGCTTGTCACAAGCACAGCAACCATTCCGAACGGTCGGTTGAGTTAATGAAAGTCGTGGTCTCTTCATGTCCTTTTGATCAATGGGGAATGGATATAGTGGGTCCGATGTCAGTGGCACCTTTACAGAAGAAGTTTTTGTTGGTGGTTGTAGATTATTTTTCCAAATGGGTGGAGGCAGAGCCCCTAGCCAAAATTACTGAGAATGATGTGATACAGTTCTTATGGAGAAATATTGTTTGTCGATACGGTATTCCTCAGAAAATAGTCAGTGACAACGAACGACAGTTCCAAGGGAAAAAGATCCAAGAGTGGTGCCAAAGTCTCAACATCCAGCAGGCTTTCACTTCAGTAGCTCACCCTCAGGCTAACGGATAAGTGGAGGTGACTAACAGAATTCTCATTCAAGAATTAAAGACCAAATTGGGGGCTCAGAGGGAAAATTGGGTAGAAGAATTGCCAGGAGTCCTGTGGGTCTACCGAACAACACCCAAGACAGCAACAGGGGAAACTCCCTTCAGTTTAGTGTACGGGATGGAAGCTGTTATTCCGGTCGAAGTTCTATTAAATAGCGCTCAAATAAAGGCATATGAACCAAATCAGAACCAACTTATCCGAAGCGTTGAATTGGACTTGGTGGAAGAAAAGCGGGAGATGGCGCGGAGGCGGGCTGAATTTTACAAGCAAAGAGTGCAGCGAGCCTTTAATAAGAAAGTGATGCCTCGAAGATTTCAAGAAGGGGATTGGATTTTGCGTAAAGTTAATCCCGCTGGAGACCCGGGAAAGCTAGCTCCGAATTGGGAGGGACCCTATGAAGTAATGCGTCGCGTAGCTGGGTCCGCATATTATCCGAAAGATGACCAAAGCAAAGAACTTCCGCGACCCTGGAATGCCATTCATTTAAAGCTTTTTCACACTGTATGAGAATTCGGGAATAGAAGAAGAGGAATTATGAGACTCCGAAGGGGTGTACTTATTGACTTGGTTGCATTAATTAGACGCAAAGTACCCTTCGAATTTCATTAATAAGTCATTTGTCAGTGTAATGCGGTATTGATTGATAAATCCTGAAAAAGAGAAAGAAAAATGGAAAGGAAACTCCCATTTCAAAATAATATATTGAATTACAGCTTAAAACGGTCGGGAGGATAACGGCGGAAGCCAGCCTCCCAATTTAAAGAGAATGAAGGATAAGTTGGAGGAGGTAATCCTTGATCAGCATATTGTCGAACCGCTTCATTAAATCCATCCTGATAAGTAGCACGCAACAAAATGACGAGTCGCTCCTGGCGGTTCGGATGGTTAGGGCTCCGATCCTGATGCAGCCTCTCGCATTTTTCTTGTTGTTCTTGAAGATTTCGGCGCACGTCCACATAGCGTCGCGACACCTCCATAATAGCATCGGCCAGGATGGAAACATCGTCGGCTCGGGAACTTTGGTCCTGCATACAGGTGCGTCATCTCCACCATATTTTGCATTGAGGTCAAATTCTCCTCGCTTTAGAATAAGATTTGATTCGGGCGAGTTCAGTGCTCAGTCTTTGGAGGGAAGTCTCTTGCCTGCGTAGACGGGCGTGAGCATGCGCCCGGGAAGTTATGAGGGTTGAGTTTTCTTGTACCTCCTTGCATAAGCGGGTGTGGAGGTCCCCTATCTTATCCTGTGCTTGTCGGTGTTGAACCTGAAGACGAGCAATGGTGTCAGAGTCCTGTTGCTTCCCCTGGAGGAGCTCTGCTACCTGCCCTTGAAGACGTATTAATTCCCGAGCGGATGAAGACCCCTCATCAAAAGGAGCCGGTTGGACTTCCTGCTGGGGAACGGGTGGCTCCATACCCACTCGCTGTTGTTCCTGTAATGCTACAATGATATCAGCATTCTTTCGAATGCGTTGGCGAGCCTCGGCTAATTGCTCCTGGCACAGGTACAGTTGTTGTAACAGGAGCCGTTCTTGATTCTGAGCCTTCATCAAATTTTCCCTTTGCTGTCGCTCCCATTCCAGAGCTTGAGCTCGATATTGATGAAGGGAGCGGTCTAACTCTTGATGGTTGGTCAGGGCCTGCATGCCAGTAGTAGAAAAGAAATAGGTTAATAAGACGAAGATAAGGAGGCTAATTGAGGAAACATACCAAATCCATAGCATGGCGTAGGCCTTCCATACGAGGAACCACTTCCTCTAAGTTCAGGATCCGAAGACTCCTGGGAGAAAGGGAAGAAGATGGGACGGATGATACTGAGGTGGGAAGCTCGCGTATAATGGGGAGAGTGGGGGTGATATCTATGGGAGGAGAAGAGCTCTTCAAGCGAGGAGGGGAGGAGAAAGTTGGCAGGAAGGGGATATCAACCGTCATGGGTTCAAAAGAGGAATTGTATTCAGGGGTAGGAGAAGGCAGGGATGAGCCAGCCTCTCTCATTGGCTGACATGGAGGTACATCCTCCCCAGGTTCGTCCTCAGGTTGCAGGGAAGGGGAAGGCGACTTCTGAGCAGCGGGGGCAGAAGGAGAAAGAGTAGGAGAGCTAGGGTTCGTGAATACTGGAGGGAGTGAGGAAGGAATAATCATCCCGGTTTCCTCTGAGGAGGAGATAACAAGGGTTGCAGGAGGAGGAGGAGAAGAAAAACTAGGTGAAGCAAGTGTGGTGGTGATTGGAGGAGGTGAAGAGGAAGACGGAGCAACGGTTGACCGGCACTCCTCTTGCGGTGTGGATAACGGCCCGCTATCTCCTGGAAGAAGAAGGAATGCATTTTGAGAGCCTGAGAATAAGGAAGGAGGGCTGGAAAAAGGGATCGAAGCCAAGGAACGTGGCGGCGGAGGAACAAACAAGCAAAGAAAAGGGAGATGAAAAGGCGAAGGGATGAAGATAGCAAGAGAAACGAAGACAAAGGATCCCCTATAAAAGGAAGGAAGAATGGGCCTATAACCATTATTGGGCCCCTCATCTGTGGTAAAGAAGGCCCTAAGTGAAAGCGAAAAAAGGGTTTATTTTTATAAATGGCCCATTATGTACTAAAGCCCTCATTTGCTTGGGAAGGGGCGGGTATAGGTGTTCCCCTTCAGGAGGAGAGCCAAAATAGGAATGATATGAAGGCCTTGTCTCCTTTATTCTGATGGTCTTTGAGCCATATATATTTAAATTTTTATCCCCGCGAAGCGGAAGAAATCCCCGTGTGGTGGTGGAACGGAAGAACCGAAATTCATTCGGTTATACTTGAATTTTTATCCCCGCGAAGCGGAAGAAATCCCTGTGTGGTGGTGGAACGGAAGAATCAAAATTCATTCGGTTATACTTGAATTTTTATCCCCGCGAAGCGGAAGATATCCCCGTGTGGTGGTGGAACGGAAGAACCGAAATACCTCAGTTGTATGCTATACTTGAATTTTTATCCCTGCGAAGCGGAAGATATCCTCGTGTGGTGGTGGAACGGACCAACCGAAATTCATTCGGTTATACTTGAATTTTTATCCCCGTGAAGCGGAAGAAATCCCCATGTGGTGGTGGAACGGAATAACCGAAATTCATTCGGTTATACCTGAATTTTTATCCCCGCGAAGCGGAAGATATCCCCATGTGGTGGTGGAACGGAAGAACCAAAATACCTCGGTTGTATGCTATACTTAAATTTTTATCCCCGCGAAGCGGAAGATACCCCCGTGTGGTGGTGGAATGGAAGAACCGAAATTCATTCAGTTATACTTAAATTTTTATCCCTGCGAAGCGGAAGATATCCCCGTGTGGTGGTGGAACGGAAGAACCAAAATACCTCGGTTGTATGTTATACTTAAATTTTTATCCCCGCGAAGCGGAAGAAATCCCTGTGTGGTGGTGGAACGGAAGAACCGAAATTCATTCGGTTATACTTGAATTTTTATCCCCGCGAAGCGGAAGAAATCCCTGTGTGGTGGTGGAACGGAAGAACCGAAATTCATTCGGTTATACTTGAATTTTTATCCCTGCGAAGCGGAAGATATCCCCGTGTGGTGGTGGAACGGAAGAACCAAAATACCTCGGTTGTATGCTATACTTAAATTTTTATTTCCGCGAAGCGGAAGATATCCCCGTGTGGTGGTGGAACGGAAGAACCGAAATTCATTCGGTTATACTTGAATTTTTATCCCCGCGAAGCGGAAGATATCCCCGTGTGGTGGTGGAACGGAAGAACCGAAATACCTCGGTTGTATGCTATACTTAAATTTTTATCCCCGCGAAGCGGAAGATATCCCGTGTGGTGACGGAACGGAAGAACTGAGATCTCCTTAGTTATATATCACTTTTTGTCCCCGTAAAGTGGGAGAAGTCGAAGTCCTTGTTTAATTTTATATTGTTTTATTTCGGTAAAATAGCAGAGTCGATTCATTTAATGGTTCTATATTCCTGGTAGGGTGAAAAGGCAGGAGAATCGAAATATGCCTCAACTATATGTCAGTACGAAAAGAAGTAAAACACGGCACAACTCAAAAGTTACGGGAAGAAGAAGATAAACAAGGAAAAGTTCATTGATGCGGAAAAATTACATATTTCAAGTCATTGACAAGAGGGAAATAACAAAAAGAAACCCTTATACATCTGGGGTATTACAGTTCTTTGTTGGGAGGAACGGATGGAGCTCATTTGTATGCGATCGAGGTTGTACAAGAATTGCCGTAAGAAGATGCTGCAGGAAGATTTGCTTGGCCAGTTCCTTTTGGGACCCGACCAGTTGTTGATGCAGGGAGCGATTACTGGCGGAAGTTTCCTTCAGCCGTTGTTGTAAATACTTCACTTGCTCCTCCAGGCTAGATATGTAGCGGTGTTCGTTTATCTGTTCTTCAGCAGGAGAGGAACTGCTGCCCTGTTCAGATATTATGTCCATGGCAAATAAAAGAAAAGGGAAAGGATGAAAGCTATCAGGTAAGGGGCGAAGGTTTTTATAGCGATGAAGGGGAAGAGTGCATTTATTGGTAGAAGAAATAGGGACAGTAAATGCCATTAAAGAAGAGGAAACGTGGGGGCAGTAGGGAGAAGGTCGACGGGACTATAACTGTAATTAAGAGGGTCCGAATCCCCGGGCGATGATAGAAGAAGGTATGTTCGGACCAGATCACAGTCCTTTTGAAGACAGAAACCTTACTTCTACGAGAAAAAGACAAAAAGCAAACATCAAGTTCCCTCCCTCATTTTTATTGATATATTTGAAATGATTACATTAATTTGATCTATACAGATTTTCTCTGATTACTCTTAACAGACGAAGCGGGAGAGGTCTCTTTGGGGGGAGAGGGCGCCAATATGACCTTGAAGCGCTCGCCTTGAGACGGAGGAATGGCTGATGGACCTTCATCGAACGGAGAAGGATGAGCTTCCGCCGGGGGGACTGGGACAAAAGCTAGCGCTGGTGGAAGTGGAGGAAGTTCGGCAGCGGCACGGGGGTCTCCCACTGTACACTCCCAGGTGAAGGGAGGATTCCACACTCTATTACGGAAGGAAGGGAAGGGAGCACGAAAGGACCTCCCTGTAGGAGGGGTTGGAGTTGGAGTGTGAGGCGGAAAAGGAAGAGGACGAAAAGCTGAAGTGGCAGTTGAGCGGGTCTCCGAATCTTCAGTGTCTTCAGAAACCCAGTCCTGTAGCTCGAAAGATTCTAAATTTGAAGGAATTTCGATGGGGTGCCCCTCTGAAGCCATGATAGTGAGATAGGAGGACCGTTTCGGTTACGTATTGCTTAATAGAAAGGGAAGGCCCGAGAATCCTTTGAAGGGGAAGAAGACGAAGAGATTGATATAGTTTCCGAAGCATTAAAAGGAATGGGGAAAACCAACGGGTAAGAGTCATTTAAAGTAAATCCCCGAGCCAAAATCGGGACGGATATGAATGATATCAAGCCAAACCCTTCAAGCAAATCCCCGAACCAAAATTGGGTCGGATATGAATAATGTCGTTCAAAACCTCCCCAATAAGTCTCCCAAACTAACAAGGTGATTGCGCCATATGACACGGGAAAAGAAATAACGGTATAAAAAAGGAGTAGTTTAAAATTGGTCCAGAATTCCCGACCCGTCAAGAAACATGACAAGATGATGACAACTACACAGATGGACAAATTCATCATTCAGAAGCAAAAAAGAAGCTATGGACAAAATTACTAAAAGAGAGAATAGTAGAAATTACAACTCGAAGAGTTCGGGCGGACACTTAGCTAGCGCCTCCGTGGGATCTAAATAGCTAGTGTCCGTGCCAGGAGGCAGGTATCCTTGTTCAGCATTTTGAGCTGAGGACCCCTCAAAACCTAGTATAAATAAATCCACCCCCTTCTTGACATAGCGTCCTTTAAGGTCGGCTTCTTGCTCCTTCAGTTGGTCTTGATATTGAACCACCTGAGCTTGACTTTCCGCCAATTTAGCCGTCAAAGCATCTCTTTCGGTGGCTTCCTTTATAGCTTGCTGTCCTAAGGCTGAAAGAGCTTCAAAATACTCCTGGTGGAGGGTAGATTGTTGTCGAGCCACCGGCGATAGGGTTTGGGGAAGAGCCGCCACCAGGGAGGAAAGCTCCTGACACTTCTCTGTACAGGATTTCCTGGTAACTTCCCAGGCTTGACGCTCCAGATTAAGCCGATGGCGTTCTTGTTGGAGCTGTATAATAGTAGCCGAGGAGTCAGCATCCTTGATCATGGCATCCCCAAGATACCCCTTATACTCCTTCAGTTCCCGGGTCAGGACGTCTACCTGTTGCAGCTCACTAGATTGTAAGAAGAGGCGCTGTTCCAGTTCTTCATTTTTTCGCTGCAGCTCTTCCTTCTCGCTGCGGACCAGGGCCAATTGCATCATTGCATCTTCACACTGGCCTCTTAGATCCGCATCCTTGGCCTCTTGCTCGCTTAATCGCCGAACGAGCTCTTTTTGTTGCGTTACGGTGGCGAAGTGGCGAGTCTCCACGCTGGATTGGAACCGAGCCAGCTGGACCACCATGTTGTGGTGTTGGGATGAAGCCTGGAAGAAGGAAATCAATGTTAGTATGTCACGCCCCGAGAGCATGCCGAGCCGAAAATCAAACGGACGGCATCTCCCCTGTACGTGGCAACATTTCGGGTTAATACAAGGCCCGTAGGCCCACAACAACAACATAATATAACATACTAATAGCAGCGGAAATGAAAACCCCCATACCCACAACATAGATAACAAAATATGCAGGTGTACACCACCTGACAAGTCCACAGTAATAAAACCGTAAATAAAACGACGACATCACGACAAAGTCCATAACAAAACAAGGGTCCATGACATAGGACCAAAATCCATAACACATAAACAAGTTCATACATAACCAAAAACGAACTCCTCGGGAGACTCGAAAAACAGAGATGGGATGGATCGGTCGGCGCAGCTCCAAGTCGTCACGAAGTCGTCTACCCTGTTACACAGGCGTGAAAAAACCTGTAGGTCGGAGGTGGTGAGTAAAACTCAAGAGTGTCGGAGAAAACATGTAAATATATGTATCAATATTACATGTCATTCAACAGTCTAAATCTACTCGTACAACAAGTATACATCAGCATAACTATAGATATGCATGCATATACTAAGTAAACTGTACATCAACGATCCTGACATACAGCGGCAAATACTCTATCTGATCCAACTCGGGCATATAATCACATCATAGGGTATAGATAGTACTAATACAATATCCTAACTTTGAGTCAAGGGTATCACTGTGAATATCCGATAGGTATACAAATATCAACCTACCTACCAGAATATGCAATAGCATGTATGAATATGTACAAACAAATGCAAGGCATAGTACATACAAATGCATCATCAAAGTGAGTATACATATAGACTGTATCTGTATGTATACCAATCACCATCATCCATATATATATATATACAAGCAATTATGTATATATATATAACCATATGCAAAACACCGTATGATACGGCAATGCAGCATGCATGGTCATGCCTGCTCACCCCTACTCGCTACCACGACCCCAGTGTGGCCTAGGTGGCACGACATGACAACTATCCCGACTCCAGCCGCCACCACTCTCGAGTGACCGAGTTGGGTAGTATGATCACGTAGCATATGGCGTAAGTAGCTCGCTACGCAGCGAAGTCCTAACTGCTGGCCACTCCGGTGACATCGCCAATGAGCGGTCGAAAGTGCCACACACCGAGACAACGCAACTCCAACAACCATCACAATAATGGTAGAGTGCGGTACAACAAATGCTATGCCCTCACACCGCTCTGGAAGTAACACGGGAGGCGGGATGACCGACGACTCTCTCTCAACCCCAAGGGGAGGCGATGTCGTCGCCAAGATACATGCAATGACATGAGGGTCTTGTCTCACATACGTAACATCTACCCTAGACTCTCTGCTCAACAAAGAGTCACACCCAATTGATCGACACTCTCTACCTCAGAGAGTCATACTCATCTGATCCTGACAAGCTAGGACCATCGGTCCATAGTGACACACTGTCCACGACTCACCTGACTATTTACACAACCCGTGGTTGGTAAATAAATATGCAACATATAGGTATGGAACGAGTCCTACATTTAGGGTCATACTTATCTACAGAGGACCTTTTTACCAAATTTATAATTTAGGTCATACTCCGTACTCTAACATCTACACCCTACTAAACAGTTAGACCTACTTACATCACATCTGTAACTCCTAGATCATGCTAGGGAATATGTGTTATCAATAATCGAGCACACATATATATCAACAGTAAGTTCAAGCATACGATAAACAGAGCATGATCAAGGTAATATGAACACCTAACATGTTCATATCTATATCTAAATCTGGAAATCATTACATCTACCCGACCAGTAGGAAAATTACCTACCTGATACGAAGCTCGTGACAATAAGATCCTCACGGCCGCGTCCTGCCTCGTATCCACGTCCTGCACAAACCATGATATGCATTAAGTTCAAGCATATGACAATAGATGTATATAATTTACTATTCTATCGTTTCCATACTCGCGTCCCTTTATCGAATACAAATTAGAGCTCAAAGAGTTAAGCTTGACTATTTAATTTAAATCCATCGGTTTCAATTAGCAAAAGTGCTAACTCCCTCATCCAATTCTATATTCGACTTAACAAAGTTAATCTCATAAAGATTTAACCTTTTTATACTTAATTTGATGTAATAGGATCACTAACAAATTAAGTATTAATCTAACCTATATTCACACCGATACACATCTCTATTTGTAGGCCAAACACAACTACTATTTCACAACCGGTCTAACACCCAACAAAACCTCACCATCGACCAACCCTTATTATTAATTCAAACCCAATTCCACCAATTAGATACTCAACTATTTAACCATTGTTCATTAGCTAAATCAAGGGCAATAATGAATTGGCCTACACTGTCAAAATCAAAAGAAAATGGCTTGCTTACCAAGCAAGTTTTGGAACCTCCACTTAGATAGTCCTAATCCTCGGCAAATTCCGTTCACTAATCGAACCTACTGCTCAAATTAGGTTTCAAGCTTAGCCACACCAAATCCATAACAACAACAAGATTAAATAGATAATACCGCCTTTACCTTGTTGTAACTTCCGTCGACAGCCCACACACCAAAACCGGCAGCCCTGTTCCTCAGATCACCCACTGCCCACAATCCTAACCTTCAATTCTGCCATCAAACCCATCCTAATAGCAACAAGATCAAATGGATAATACCACAAGTAAGAGGGAAATCAATCTTACCGAATCTTAGATCTCCACCGGCAGCCCTAGTTCCACCGTCCGTCGAAACCTACCACTGCCCAACTCAGGTTAGGTCACGGCAATTTACAGAACCTCTACTCTCGTTCAAGATAAGGAGAGGTCGATAGCTTACCTAGCTCCCACGGCGATCGGCAGTGAGAACCCCTAAAATCGACAACCCACCGAAACGTTGCTTCCCAAATCCTCGATTGAGTCACGTTCAATAGAGAAAACTACATAAAGGGTTTATTCACAACCGAATCCCTTTTGAGATCGAGGAAAACAAGGAAACGGCGGCCTCTCGCGCTCGTGATGATCGGACAAAGAAAATCAACAACCGCGACCTCCTGCCGTCGGAAAATGGCAACTCAAAGGTTTGGTAGTCCGGGGCAGCCGGGGTGGGCGCCTTGTAGAGGGGAGGAAGGGGGAGACCGTCGGCGATGAAGGTCGCGCACGGCGTTGCAGTGGCCTGTCCACGGGTCTGATGGAGAGCTCGCGGCTGACTTGGGCTTGCATCGTCTGGAGGCCGGTGCCGAGTCGAGGCGATGAAGAGCGAAGAGAAGACGCCAACACTAAACTCCAACGGCGATCTGCGATCAGGAGAGGACATCGTGGCTGTGGACGGCGAGCAGCTCGAGAAGTCAGCAACGAGCAACCGCAACGAGATCAGGCGAAGATCAGCGAGTAGAGAAGCGAATCAGTGGTCGGAGATCGCTGGATCAGCGCCGGCGACATTGAGGAGGAGATCACTCGCGATCGGAAGAAACGGGAAGAGTAAAGGGCGACGGTGCGGGAGAAGGAGAATCGCGAGAAGAAAAGAGTAACGTCGCGCATTTGGAGGAAGCGTTCGAGAAGGAAATAGCCAGCGTGAGTAAATAAGGAACGGGTAAAGGAACGAATCAGCATTAAGCTCTTAACCGGATCCATTTAAGAGAAATCTAACTTAGGTTAGATTTAATTAAACCCATAAGCTTTAACCTAGGTTAGGTTTGATTTATCCCTAACCATCCAACAATTTTTTTTTCTTTTTTTTTTCGGTATTTTACATAGTATATGCCGATGTATAAAGACGTATGTTAGAGATAAGAAAGGGATAAGAGATACCTACTCCAACAGCTTGCTCACTTGCTCGCAGGGGCCTTGTACGCCCGACTGATTGAAAAATTTAACCTCCGAGGGGTGCCGAATCTTCAGCAGGGATCCCAACGTGGCCCTCGGAGGAACGGGAAGGGAAGGATCCTCCCCTTCAGAGGAAGATGGGGGTCTGATACGACGAAGGGGGGGAGGAGCAGCTTCTGAGTCGGAAGGTATAGGAGCTTGGAGGAACTCCGTATGAGAAGGTGGGGGTGAATTTTGTGCAGATGGGGAGGAATGAAGAAAATGGGAGGGAGAATCCCCTCCTTGAGGAGATGGAGAAGGGACAGGGGAGGTATTGCCTCCTCTTCTTGGCTCATAAATGGCTAGGGATTGAGACCCTGGCTGGTCGGAAGATGAGGGGAGAAGAGCCGATGAACTCGAGGCTCCTTTCTTAGTGAGCCACAGTTTTTTCCGAGGGGAGGACGGCGCTGCTATTGATTTACCTCTTTTAGTCGAGGGTTTCTTCTTTTTGGCAGCCTCAATTGCCTCTCCTTCCACCAAAGCCTTCTGCATTAGAGTATCTACAAAGTATACTGGTAAGAGAGATGAATAATATAGAAAGGAAATCATATTGCAGGGTAAGTATCACCCTACCTACAGCAACCAAAGTCGTCAAAGGTAGAGGAGACAATCCAAAGTGGCTCAAAAGGGGAATTTCTATCAGGTGGTTTGAGCAGTAATGTAACTCTCCTAATACTCTATAAACCTCCGGGAAGGGGCATTTGGTCCTCATTTCTCGGAAAGGAGGCAATTCGGGAAGATCTACCTTCCAAGTATCAGAATAGGGTAGAGATTCTGGAAGCTGTGCAAAAAAGTAGAATTCTTCCCATCCCTTGTGGGAAGTGGGCAGGTTCACTAAAAATTGGCAATCTGAACGGCTAGATAAATAGAAGAGACCTTCCTTGGAATATTTCAATTGGAAAAAGCAGTGGAATATTTCAGGGGTTAGGGGAAGGTTTAGGTGTCGAAACACCATGGAAGCTCCTGATAAGATACGGAAGGAATTAGGGGTGAATTGGTTTAAAGGAAGTTGGTAAAAATGCAGGATATCTAGGTAACTGGAAGGCGCTGGTAGACATAGACCATTAAGAAATTGTTCAGAGAAAAAACACATCAAACCGGGAGGAGGATTATTAGGCCAATGTAGTTTAGTAGTGAAACAGCACTTTATGGAAGGGTCTATGTAGTTGTTCTTAATAGTAAAGAAATAATGGTTGCAATCTAACTGAGTTATGGTATGTTCATACCAGGCGGTGTTGGTGCAATCGGCCTAGGTCACGATTGACCAGGACTCGAGTTTGACTCGAGTGATATTTTGATATTTCGACAAAAACATATGACAATGTAATTGTCATTTGGTAAAGTCCAAGTCTTGAGTACTTGGCATGGAAAGTCCAAGTGGGACACTTGGCATTGGGAAAAGTCCAAGCATGGGTCTTGGCAATGTAAAGTCCAACATGGGTTGGCAAGGAAAGTCCAAGCATGGTCTTGGCATGAAAAGTCCAACATGGGTTGGCAAGGAAAGTCCAAGCATGGTCTTGGCATGGAAAGTCCAACATGGGTTGGCAAGGGAAAGTCCAAGCTTAAGTCTTGGAATTTGAGAAGTCCAAGGGTTTGATATTGGCGGCGTAAAGTCCAAGCGGGAGTCTTGGCAGCATAAGTCCAATGGTTGGCGGCGTAAAGTCCAAGCGGAGTC
The DNA here is from genome assembly GCA_025175895.1 of Wurfbainia villosa. NCBI lineage: Eukaryota > Viridiplantae > Streptophyta > Magnoliopsida > Zingiberales > Zingiberaceae > Wurfbainia > Wurfbainia villosa. The sequence continues at coordinate 7,363,621 of CM045992.1, forward strand.
TTGGCGGCGTAAGTCCAATGTGCCTTGGCGGTGTAGACACCGTTAGCATAACATAGCCGATGGAAGCACCTGAAGGCTAGCGCGATGGATGAACAAGTCATGGATGACTTGGAGGGATCTGAGAGGCGTGAGGCTGATGGAGGTGGCTAGAAGGCTTAGGTCTAGGCTAAGGGTGGTCTAGCAAGTATGGGGGAACCATACTTGGGTTAAAACCTCATGTTTGAGGTGTGCCAGTCGACTGGTGCCATGTGGCAGTCGACTGGACCGAGTCAACTAGGGTTTGACTGCGGGTTATGGCCTAGCAGTCGACTGCCATAGTTTGGCAGTCGACTGATGGCTCGAGCAGTCGATTGATCTTGTGATAAGTCGACTGGTGCTCGAGAAATCGGCCACAGAATGGAGTCGAGTGAGGACTCCATCAGTCGACTGATGGTCGTAATCAGTCGACTGATGAAGGTTCCGTTGGACTTATCCAGCGTGGATCTAGCCGTTGTCTCACGACAACAGTGGCATCAGCCGACTGATGATCTCGATCAGTCGACTGATCGACTTTTTCCAGCACAGGTTGAAGCTATATATGGAGCTCATGATGGAAGAAAAGATAGCGATTTTCTTGGACATTTTGAAGCGATTTGCTGCTGCAAATCAGGGCTTTCAAGTGCTAGTCCAAGGCAATCAACAAGCAATCTTCTAAAGAGTTTGTGTAAAGTGTTCTTTACTTCTCTTGTTGTATTTCTTCTTATATTTGCTTGTTGTATTTAGATTATTGTTGTAATCTTATTGTAAGAGGTTTCTCCACCTCCGACTTGTGTCGAGAAGGAGTATTTATCATAGTGGTGTGTGATTGGCATCACTAGGGGTCGTTTGAGCCCGATCCATGAAGTAGGAACCGTGTGGTTCCGAACCACGTTATATCTTTGTGTTCGTGATTGTTGTATTTCGTTATTGCTTTTACTATCTATATTCCGCTGCACTAATGAAATTGTAGACACGAACGAGATCAAATTACATCGTACGGGCAAAATGCTATTCACCACCCCTCTAGCCGTTCCGAAATATCCCCAACAAGTGGTATCAGAGCCCGGGGCTCTTCTATGGATTAACAACCCGGAGTCAAGAAGCTAGAGGGAAGAATATGGAATTTGAGGAAAGATTGGGTGACGACGTCAACATCCCACCTTCCTTCAACCGCGAACATTTTGCGTATTGGAAAGGTAGGATGGAATATTTTCTAATGACGAATATAGAAAATTGGTTTGCCGTGACTATAGGTTTTGATGCTCCGAGAGGAGAAAACGGCAAAATCCTCAAGATGAAGAGATGGACCGAGGAGCAACGGGAAAAATTCAAGACAACCGTTAAGGTAACAAAAATGTTGATTGATTTGATACCTAACGATATTTTGTCCAGATTAGGAAGCTATAGGGATGCCAAGGAGTTGTGGAACAAGTTGATCAAGTTCCACGATAATCCCAAATCGGTCCAAGAAGACTTGGAAGAGGAGGAGACCGAAGAAGAATCATCATCATCCTCACAAGAAAGTGAGGAGTCAACTTCCGGGTCAGAAGAGGTGGAGGAAGTGGAAGAAGCATCCACCTCAAGGATTGAGGGGGAGGAGAGAACCTTCATACCGGAACATCAAGAAGAAGCTTCCACATCCGGTCAAGATGAAGAAGTTTCAATTCCAACACCTTCCACCACCATAGGTAACTCAAACATGTCAATTTGTAATAAAAATCATATCATATGTTTTGAGTGTAGGGAAGCCGGGCACTACAAGAGCAAGTGCCCAAAGAAGGTTAGGAAAGCTCCACCGGCACCAAAGGCCAAGGATGCTGGTCCCTCAAGTCAAAAGAGCAAGGAGCATATTATATGCTTCAAGTGCAACTCAAAGGGGCATTATCGGAGTCAATGCCCTAGGGGGAAGAAGAAGGGGCAAGGAGGAGCATCACAAGTAGGGGGAGCTTCTATAGCTAACCCTAAGGTATATTTTAATAATGCACCTTCCAAATTTAAAAATCAAAAGCATGCTAGAAACTTTAATTCTCTTGCAATTCACCATGAAAAGCATGCTAGAGATAAATATATTTGTTTAGGAGCTAAAAGCGTTAACTTCAAAAGTAGGGAGAAATTTGGGACTAATGTTCCTAAAAATAACTTATTTAAGGACAAACCTAGGTCAAATAACTCAAGATCAATTTTACCTAGGGAGACAATTAGAAAGGTGCAAGAGCACCTAGGTCTAAACCCTAAATGGACTAGGCATATGCCTAGGAAGTCCAATGCCCAAGATTTAAATCAAAATTCTAAAATTGGGCAATTAGAAAAGGAAAATCAAGTCTTGAGGTCAAGGCTTGAAAAACTTGAAAAGACCCTTAACATTATGCAAAATCAATTTAAAGGGTCTAATGGTCAAACTCCTAGGTCAAGAAGTCAAAGTCAACATCTAGGACCTAAGAGTCAAAAGTCAACCAAGGGCAAGAATGGTTTGGGTCACAAACCTAAGTCCAAGGTGACTTATCATAGTGTTACATTTGACTATGGAACATTAACTAGGTCTAGAAAGACCAAGGTCAATGGGGAAGTCATCCCTAGAGTTGACCAAGGTTTGTGCCTAGTGGCTAAGGTTTCTAGGAAACCTAGGGTGGCCACTAAGAAGGTTGCAAGGGGAGCTACCCCTAGAGTCAACCTAGGTAAGACCCAAATGACCAAGGCTAATAAGCCTAGGAGGGTCATTAGGAAGGTATCTAGGGAGGTTATCCCTAAGGAATACCTAATTAACCCTAGGAGCTCAAATCGGTTTTGGGTTCCTAAGAGCGTGATTGATTCACGCTAGATGGGTTAGGGTGTGTCAACCTTAAATGGATGGGTAGTTAACTCAACCATGGCAAAGGTGACACTTTAGGTTATTTTCAAGGTTATGGATACCTTGGAAATAGATTTGAATTATCATCCTAAAAGATTTTAGGGTGTGCCAATATTATTTGAGAAGCTTGATAAAATGGTCAAATTGGCACAATTTAGGTTTAGAGGTTAGTGTGCCATTTTGGGCTTTTGGCACACTTGGGAGAAAAATAGAAATATGGCAAAATATAATTAATTATATGAAATGGCAATTAATATTAAAATTTAGGTATTACCATACCTATATATTTTATTTGTCATGCCTTGTTTGCCATATGCCATGACATGACATCATGTTTATGTTCTATCATTTATATGTCATGAGTATGCTTAGGGATTAAGTATAAATGTCATGTGTTTTTAGATTTCATATTATGCCATGACATCATGATCATTGGCCATGCTTAATTATTGCTATTATTCTGCCATGATCATACACTCATGCATTTAAGATAATTTGATTAAAATTGATTTAAGGACTATGGCATGACTTGAAGTCCCATTTATAAGGGAATCAAGTAGAGTTGCCTTAGAAAAATGCATGAAACCCTAGTTTAGGGAGAACAAAACACACATCTCACATCTAATTGACATGTATGTGTATTTATACACCATAGATACATATGAGATGCTAGGATATGAGTTAAGTTCAAGATGCATAGTTTTTGCATCTAGTTGAACCCAAACTCATATTAACCCAACATGTGGATCATTGGGAAAGCTTGTGTACAAGTCATGTGCATAGAGCCCAAGGAATATGATCCAAAATAAGGTTTTGAAAATATTTTAAAATCATTTTGAAAAACCTTGGTGAAGTCTATCTTTTGATAGCAATCACCATTGATGAAGTTGATACAAAATAGGGCCAAAACATTGAAAATTTCAATGGTTTTGAGTTTTGTATCAAATTTACTATTTTATGGGTAAAATAATTTTAAAATATTTTTCACCCATTGTATTGGTCATAGGTATTATACATATCAAATTTCATGATTTTTTGATATACGTATAATTATTTATGATTTTCTGAAATTCGATTCTGATAACTGAAATTCGGAAATTTCAGTTATCAGTCGACTGCCCTGAGTGGCAGTCGACTGATGAGTGTGGCAGTCGACTGGTAGCTGACAGAGTCGACTGCCAAGGCTGATTTCGGGAAAACTAGGTTTGGTTAGCCCGTGTTCAGCCATGGTAAAGGTCCCTAACCACTCCTAACCCTAGGATATGCTTTGGGAAGCATTATAAAGGGTGAAAATCCATTGGATATGGATTAGGAGAGTTGTTTAGGGTTTGTATCAATGTTAAGGTGTTGGAAAGTTCAATGTTGAATTTCTAACCTTAATTTTGATGGTTTAGAGTTCCTATTGGCTTAGGGACTTCCCAAGGACATTGTTGGTGCAATGGTCAAGGGGGAGCAAGCCTTTAGGGGGAGATATCCATCTTGGGATGATGGATGTGTTTTTCTCCTTGAAGGGGAGAATGTTATCAATTTGGGAAATTGATGGATTTTTAGAAACCCAATTTGGAAATTGGGAGAGTGTTTAGGATTGCCTCTCTTAAGTGATATTGGACTTATCACTAGGAAGATGGTAGGCATCCTAAGTATCTTTGGACCAAGGGGGGGATTTTAAGATCTCATTGGGACATGAGACATTGACCCTCTTGGGGAGAAAACCTTTTTGATGTTAGTCAAAAAGGGGGAGAATGTTTGGGGGAGAACATTTGGAGAGTATTTACCAATTTGGGATAATTGGTAAGGGATTTGAGTTAGTGTCTAACTCAATGATTTGTTTGGTTTTTGTCAAACATCAAAAAGGGGGAGATTGTTGGTGCAATCGGCCCAGGTCACGATTGACCAGGACTCGAGTTTGACTCGAGTGATGTTTTGATGTTTCGACAAAAACATATGACAATGTAATTGTCATTTGGTAAAGTCCAAGTCTTGAGTACTTGGCATGGAAAGTCCAAGTGGGACACTTGGCATTGGGAAAAGTCCAAGCATGGGTCTTGGCAATGTAAAGTCCAACATGGGTTGGCAAGGAAAGTCCAAGCATGGTCTTGGCATGAAAAGTCCAACATGGGTTGGCAAGGAAAGTCCAAGCATGGTCTTGGCATGGAAAGTCCAACATGGGTTGGCAAGGAAAGTCCAAGCATGGTCTTGGCATGAAAAGTCCAACATGGGTTGGCAAGGAAAGTCCAAGCATGGTCTTGGCATGGAAAGTCCAACATGGGTTGGCAAGGGAAAGTCCAAGCTTGAGTCTGGGCATTTGAGAAGTCCAAGGGTTTGATATTGGCGGCGTAAAGGCCAAGCGGGAGTCTTGGCAGCATAAGTCCAATGGTTGGCGGCGTAAAGTCCAAGCGGAGTCTTGGCGGCGTAAGTCCAATGTGCCTTGGCGGTGTAGACACTGTTAGAATGACATAGCCGATGGAAGCACCTGAGGGCTAGTGTGATGGATGAACAAGTCATGGATGACTTGGAGGGATCCGAGAGGTGTGAGGCTGATGGAGGTGGCTAGAAGGCTTAGGTCTAGGCTAAGGGTGGTCTAGCAAGTATGGGGGAACCATACTTGGGTTAAAACCTCATGTTTGAGGTGTGCCAGTCGACTGGTGCCATGTGGCGATCGACCGACCGAAATCAACTAGGGTTTATTTGCGAGTTATGGCCTAGCGATCGTATGTCATAGTTTGGATCGGTGGTGATCAGCGATCGGCCCGATCATGTGATCATCGGCCGGGTGCTCGAAATCGGCCCTGAGAATGGAGTTAAGACTCATTGGTAGAGTGAGGACTCCATCGATCGGTGATGGTCTGTCGGTCGGTGATGAAGGTTCCGTTGGACTTATCCAGCGTGGATCTAGCCATTGTCTCACGACAACAGTGGCATCAGTCGACTGATGGTCCCGATCAGTCGACTGATCAGCTTTTTCCAGCACAGGTTGAAGCTATATATGGAGCTCATGATGGAAGAAAAGATAGCAATTTTCTTGGACGTTTTGAAGCGATTTGCTGCTGCAAATCAGGGCTTTCAAGTGCTAGTCCAAGGCAATCAACAAGCAATCTTCTAAAGAGTTTATGTAAAGTGTTCTTTACTTCTCTTGTTGTATTTCTTCTTATATTTGCTTGTTGTATTTAGATTATTGTTGTAATCTTATTGTAAGAGGTTTCTCCACCTCCGACTTGTGTCGAGAAGGAGTATTTATCATAGTGGTGTGTGATTGGCATCGCTAGGGCTCGTTTGAGCCCGATCCGTGGAGTAGGAACTGTGTGGTTCCGAACCACATTATATCTTTGTGTTCATGATTATTGTATTTCGTTATTGCTTTTACTATCTATATTCCGCTGCGCTAACGAAATTGTAGACACGAACGAGATCAAATTCCATCGTACGGGCAAAACGCTATTCACCCCCCCCCCTCTAGCCGTTTCGAAATATCCCCAACAGGAGGGTGAAGGGATGTTCCTAGGAGCCATGGGTGTGAACAAAGCAGAGCACTTACTCGTAGGTTAAGGAAGAATCATGTGGGAAAAGAAGGACTGAGTCGCCGAAACATCGCCAGTGAAGATCACGGAAGAAGAAGAACAGACTGGATTGCTAAACACACTAAAATGATACCTAAAAGGAGAAGGCGGGGGTTTATATAGGGTTTTTAGTGGCGATTCGACTGCGCGAAAGGAGAAGGAGAAGCGGGGCCCATGAGCCCGACGGGCCGCCTCGGGTATACATAGGGGAGCTATAAGGGAAGGAGCAAATTCAAGTTAAGAAATAAAGAATAGGGCAGAAACTTTATATACATTTGGAAAGTCAAGCTTATAACTTCGCTTGACTATTTTTCGGGGTTGATTAATGATACTACTGGCAACTTTTTCATATAAATCCAGATAAAAGGGTTAACGTGTAACCCCGGATCCGATCCAAAATATTTAGCTTGGCGAAGGGAAAAAAGGGGAAGAATGATTCAGACGTGAATAGCAGAAGCAATTGGCACGGGAGAGTTAGCAGAAGCAATTGGCACGGGAGAGTTAGCAAAAGTAATTGGCATGGCCAGGGAGAGACGGAAGGCACTTCGCTAAGGGGTCGGCTCAACCCGATCGATCCGAAGGAAGTTTGGCACGGGAAAAAGAGGAATTGGTTCGGGTTGATGAGGAGCCCTAAGGCTAGGTCACCCGTGGGCCATAGACCTAAGCTAGCTTCACCTAAAGTGGATGGTTGAGGGAGACAGTCTAACCTAGTTACCTGGAAAGTAGAGAAGAGGCGTTATGCAATGGCTTGGGAGGCCCCCACACAATATTCCGAGGAGCCTTCGTTCCTCATATCTGCAACAGAATTATTCTCCAGGTGGAGGTGGTGGCCACGTGTATGATGGAGATAGCCCACGACGCTACGATGGGGGAAGAAAGGAGGATAAAAGGGAGGAAGCAAGGAGGAGAAAGAGGATCCGCAATTATTCCAACCCAGCAAGAGGGAAGAAGATGCCAGAGGAAGAGAGGGGACAACCATCTCGCCGGAGAAGAAGGGCAGTGATTTGTTGTTGTTACATCTTTTGTGTTTTTTCTGGTCTGGTAAGATCATTGTAAGAGGTTCTTTTCCTCCACCTCCGGAAATTTCTTTTCCGTAAAGGAGGATCTTCATAGTGAAAGTGCTTGGGCACTGCCCCCGGTGAGAAAGCTCACCCCCGTGGAGTAGGAATCCTTATTCCGAACCACGTTACATCTTGTGTCTGAGTTTCAATTGTTGGTGCTGGTTTTTGCGTTTCATCTACTTCATCTTCTTATTCTCTACTGATTGCGGCCTGTGAGAACCTTCTGAGATCTCCTTCAGTGCTTCACTGCATTGAAAAAGGGAGTGAACAGATTTTCCCCATCGCATCACTATATAAGTTAAAGACTGCACTTATTTATACTCAGTTGAAGATAAATATCTATGTTATTCCTTGCCCATGAGTAATCTTCTAAGAAGGATGATTTTAATGCATCATGCATGGAAAAGAATAGTTTGATTTACTAGGCACACTAAATTCGGTGATACAACATTACCATTCTTGGAGAGATAGGCTAGAGTAGCTTGATTAGACAGCGTATACTGATTCTTTCTGTCTGAGTTGACACTTTTTTTATTTTATTTTTTATCCTTGTCAAATTGGTACAAAGGTTCTGGTGATTATTTATTATTGGTACTTGAAAGCTTAATTATTTGTTGTTTTGTTGTCCACTTGGTTGTAATTAGCTTCTTATTCTATACTTGTCATCCATGACTTTTGATAATCATCACATTTGTCGGTGACTTTCCTGATCTTCTCTCTTCCTCTTCTGTGCTCACATAAATAATATTATTGGAATGGTGATTCAAAATCATCATGAATTTAGTTGTCAACATTGACCATTTGTGTGCCCTGTAAGCTGTGTTATGGTGTCAAATTTTGATTAATATCATATGAGTAATATGGTTAGGCTTATTTCTCACATGTTAAATGAGGGTATATAAATATGAATCCTAAATATTGGGATTAGACTTAAGGAATTAGAATATTTCCTTGGTGTTTCTTTGGAGCTTGAGCATTCTCATCTTGCAAGGGGAATTCTTGGGGGAAAAGGAATAGTAGATACTACTTTAAGAATCTCTTTGGGTCTTGACAAGGTTTTTGCATGTTGTGCTTTCTTCCATTATGCTAGATTCTAGGATTCTAACCTCAACAATTCGGGTGTTTTAATGTTTGAGCTTCTTTCAAGCATTATTGTTAGAGAAGTTGTGGCTTAACTTTGGACTATTTCAAATTGCTGAGTAATGATTCTTTTTCTCCTTAGACATGTCTCATTCTATTGAACTACATAAATCTCATGTCTATGGCTACATGACTTTGTTTATTTCTTCTCAATTTTCACAAGGTCTTGAGATCTTTTTTTTTTTTGTGTTTTTTAGCTGGATAAAGGTGTTACTATTGGTTTTTTCGCGAACACATTCAACATAACTCATCTATGTTGTTATCTTTCACTAAAATAGAGCCTTATATTTATTGATATAGTAATGTTTAGGGGCTTATGGAATTATCTTTGTGTATATCTATAATTTTTTTCTATGGATTTATCTCTATAAATTAATTGGGATAAACATGGTTTAATGATGATGTCTATAAGAATTTGTGAAATTAACAAATGTTAAGACACTAGTGATTGCTTTAGATAAAAAGAAAGTGATTGTCTATCTCTTATTTATATTAGTGAGATGTAAGAAAGGAAGAGGATCAATGAGAGAGGAAAGAAGAGCGTATTAAGAAATCACTTGAGTATTAAAGAAAATATGTAAATTCAAGTTAAAATCTTGATCCTTATCAATGTTTCAATCTTTAAATGGAATGATACCACAAATTATTATAAAAATCTTGCCCACCTTCTGGCGTGCATCATATTGGGGCGTCGAGTCTCGTAGCATCCATATGAGATCAACCCTATAGTTTTTAAAACTCAAATTAAATTATTCTGCAAGATAGGATACTTATGTTAATTTCTTTACCTATCCATCAAATATGTCTTGATTCACTTTTAGGAATTGGAGTTGGATTAATACCATTAGAATTAGAATTGTTATAAGCACAAAATAAGGATAAATATGCATGATGCATTAGAGTTCTAATAAGAAGTCTAAGACTATAATTACCTAGATTAGAACTAATCTCATCTAAACTCTCCCATATATTTTGATACACCTTTATATCTCAATATGTCTAGTGCTATGATCATCGTCTTGGATTGTTTATGTAAGCCTTCTCATATGTTTAGGGCGTAGGTGTTGAGTTCGATGGAATATAAGTTTCACGACCACCTGATATATCTCTACTGTAATTACCTTTATTAGTAGTTCCATTGTTATTGATATTGCTCTTATCATTTCAAACGTCTCTCAGTTTCTATTATTAGATGTTAAGAAATTTTGGGGAAATTAAAAATATATTATTAATTTTCTTCATCATTCTTATACAAATGTATAGAATATCTAGACTTAATTAAATCCCTACAATCAAGGTAAACCATATCCTTACAATAAAGTAAAGAATATCTCTATATTTTTCTAATTTTTATTTATATAATCTGTAACTCCCCCTCAAGCTGAAGCATAGATATTGATCAAGCTTAACTTGTTACAAAGATAATCTAAACCCTGCTGAATCTTTTTATGGAAAAAATGACAGTCATTTCAATATGCTTAGTTTGCTCATGAAATGTTGGATTGGAAGCAATTTGTGTAGTTGTTTGGTTATCGCACCACAATTTGGTGGGTACTAAAGCTTTAGACAAAATTCAGTCAGAATCAGAAGTTGATATATCCACATTATCTCACACATAGCTTTTGCATAACTCCATATTTTAATTTTTCACTCGAATGTGAGAAAATATTTTGCTTTTTCCATTAAACTAGATTTCCCCTAGCAAAGACAATAACTAGATGTGGTTCTTCGATAATCCTTGGATCCTACTCAGTTAGCATTTGAAAAACACTCAATCTTAGTATGACCATGATTGCTATACAAGATACTTTATCCAAGTGTGCCTTTTAAATAACATAATTTGTTCTACAGTTGCCCAATGATTAACTGTTGGAGAAGCCATATATTGACTCACAATATTGATTGACAATGTAATATCTATACGAGTTACAATGAGATAATTTGACTTTCCAACCAATCTTCTATACCTCATATGATTCTCAAATGATTCATTATCTTTTGTGGGTTGTAGATTAGAAGTTATTGTACTACATATTTTAGCCTCTAATTTTTCTATCTCAGACAGTCAAGTACATATTTCCTATGAGATAAGAAAAGTCCTTTATTCTTGTTACCTCAACACCCAAGTAGTATTTTAAAATCCCTAAATTCTTGGTATGAAATTGACTGTGTAGAAAAAGTTTAAGAGACGAAATATCTGCAATATCATCCACATATACAACCAATAAGATACTGCTCATGCCCTTGAGGCTACGGTGCAGCGGCAGGACGTCCAACTCAGCTTCTAAATATTTTCAGTTTGATCCCCAACTAAGGTGAATTTGCAAGATTTTTCTCCAAATGAGTAACAAATCAAGGATGCTAGGGTTGCTCGTGCAAGTGCTTCCCGATGTACCTTGGTGGCTGATGGGAAATTTTCATAGGGTCAGGCCGGTCACCTTAGGATTAGTCGGGCCTAAGGCCTGGATATTTAGTACTAGTAAAAAAAATGATGCCCATTGTAGATTGTCTGTAGAATATTAAATGATTAGATTTATATTTCTTCATTCCAAACACAAAATTTACTAAACCAAGTACACACACTTTGTCTCAAACCATATAAGGATTTACGAAGATGATAGAATTTCCTATGCTCCACCTAAGCAACAAGGCTTGACAGGTGCTCCATATAGACTTCCTCCTAAAGATCACTATAGAGAAAAACATTTTTGATGGTTAACTGAGGTAAGTGCCAATCATGAGTGACCTCTATAGAAATAAATAACCAGATGGAAGTAAGTTTAACAACAATATAAGAAGTATCGAAATAATTTAAGATAAGAGTTGTCAACATTGATCAATAATGGAAGAGAAGAGGAGGGTAGAGTTTGGAATGATAGCCAAGGTTAGCTCTAATATCATTTTAAGAACTTTTAAAAAAATTAAAAAATATGTTATTAATTTTATTCATCAATGTTATACATATATATCGAGAGTATTTAGACTTAATCAAATTGTTACAATTAAGGTAAATCATATCCTTACAATCAAGGTAAATCATATCCCTATATTTCTAATTTTTTTTATATAATTGTAACATCAAAGAAGTTGGCGATGTTTCACAACTCTCATCAAACTTTTACTCTTTGATTGCATAGAGTGGATTGTGGCCAATTATCAATTTATCCTTTTTCTTATTAGTTTTTGTAGGATAGATTTTGTAGATTTATCTTTTGTCTTTATTAGAGACCTAGGAGCTTTGCCTTTCTCTCTGTGTTTGGGGTTTAGATGTTCAGGAATTGTTAGGTCAAGAATTAGATAATAAAATGTCTTAGTCAAAAGAAGCATTATCATTATCTTCCTTACCAGCATCTCCATTAGTTTGCACTTTTTCTATTTGTTTGGTAAAAGACTGGGATAGTAGTAGTGGATTCCCTTCTTTATCAAGAAATACTATTTTTGACCTCTATAACATTCATCGCTCCATTATTTAATTGCACTTATTTGGCCAAAATCAATATTAAAAGAATTTACAGACACTGAACTATTCACTCAGATTCTATTATCACTGAAATCAATGTCTCTATCATCATTTTGAACTTCTCTTAGATTCTATTATTTGAGAAGTTGATGATGCTTCGTAACTCATTAAGTTCTTACTCATTGGTTGCATAGAGTGGATTATGACCAATTATCAATTTGTCCTTTTTCTTATTAGTTTTTATAGGATAAATATGGTAGATTTGTCTTTTTCTTTATTTATTTGTGACTATAGGAGCTTTGCCTTTTTCTCTAGTTGTGTTTGGGGTTGAGATGTTTAAAAATGGTTAGGTTGAGATTTAGATAATAAAAATCTTAGTCAAAAGTAGCATTATCATTATCTTCCTTACCAACATCTCCATTAGTTTGTGCTTTTTTTATTTATTAGGTAAAAGACTGAGATAATCGTTGTGGATCCCCTTCTTTATTAAGAAATAATATTCTTGACCTCTACAATATTTATTGATCCATTATTAAATTGCACTTATTTTGGACGAAATCAATATTACATGAGTTTAGATTCATTGAACTATTCACTCAAATTCTATTATCGTTGAAATCAATATTTCTATCGTCATTTTGAACTTCTCTTAGATTCTATAATTTGATAAGTTGATGTCGCTTCGTAACTCTCATTTAGTTCTTATTCATTGGTTGCATAGAGTGTATTGTGACCAATTATCAATTTGTCCTATTTCTTATTAGTTTTTGTAGGATAGATATGGTAGATTTGTCTTTCTTTTTATTAGAGACTGCAGGAGCTTTGCCTTTTTCTTTAGTTGCATTTGGGTTTGAGATGTTTAATAGGTTGAGGTTTACATAATAAAAAGTCTTAGTCAAGTGTAGCATTATCATTATCTTAGCATTGTCGTTGTCTTCCATACTAACATCTTTGGTTTGCGCTTTTCCTAGTGAGATTGTGGGCGTGGATCCCCTTTTTTATCAAGAAATAAATTTCTTGACCTCTACAACATTTAGTTGATCTATTATTAGATTGTACTTATTTTGGACAAAATCAATGTTAAATGATTTTACATTCACTCCTTCTCTTTTATTTTTCCATTTTCTGTTATGACTTTTAATTGAAGGCCTATATTACGATGAACATAGACCACACTATCTTCTCTCTAAATGATGATGAGAGAGGTGATTTCACACTTTAATATAAATGAGTAAATGCATTAATTTCTTTCAGAGTTACTTAAAGACTTGTCTACAAAGAATTTGTACCCTAATCTTTTTTAATTGAGGGTCCATCCTTCTCCATATTGTAATCATCACCCAACTATAAGATAATTAGTAAAAAAAATTTAAATAAAATGACTATTAACAAAATTATTTATATTTACCACAATATTTAGTTTATATCTGCATCTCACTATAAAAAGGATCAACAAAAGAGATATATGCTTTTCAAATTCTCTATTCTGTTAAGGCTTGATATAACACTTTTGTGGGTCACTAGGAGGGCTAAGATATATCAATATTAATATGCCTGAATAAGATAGTAACCTAAAATAGTCAAATGTATAATTTTATCATTATCAATTGATAGTAAAATTGATTTATTATTTAAAAATTTATGTACCTACTAAATTGGATATCTTATCATTTGGTTGTACTACCTTTTGATGATTAATATTTGGTTGGCAATTATAGGTCTTTCTTGATTTCCTGTATTGCTTTGTGAATTAAGTGTTTGTCTATGTCGATCTTGTGCCAAATAATGTACAAGAACTATATTGCCATATGAATTTATTTTTAATATTGTTTCAAAATCTAGTAGATACCTACTGATTTTTTTTATTTTGCTTCCCTTAGTAGTGATAAGTAGCGACACATTTGTCAACCATTTCTGCGATTCATGCTCAAAAGCTTCTATCACACGGCTGTCAGGGTTTTCTATTATCATTGATCAATGCAGAGGACAGTGGTGACTCTTAGATCTTGGACATTTCTATTGTCCGAGAATATCCATATGTCTTTCCAGAGGAGTTACCGGGCCAGCCTCCCAAAAGGCAAGTGGAGTTCACAATTGAGTTAATTCCAGGGACGATGTCGGCATCAAAAGCTCCTTATCGTATGGCCCCGAGAGAATTGGACGAGCTAAAGGTCCAGCTCCAAGAGCTTTTGGATAGAGGTTTTATCCGCCTTAGCGTATCTCCCTGGGGTTCTCCGGTTCTCTTCGTAAAGAAGAAAGACAGTTCGATGAGATTGTGCATCAACTATAGGTAGTTAAACATCGTCACCATCAAGAATAAATATCCCCTGCAACATATTGAGGACTTGTTTGATCAGCTCAGAGGTATATCAGTGTATTCTAAGATTGATCTGTGGTCCGGATATCATCAACTAAGGGTTAGAGACTCGGACGTTCAGAAGACAACATTCCGTACCAAATATGGACACTATGAGTTTTGGTAATGTCATTTGGGCTTACCAATGCTCCGATAGTATTCATGGATTTGATGAACCGTGAATTTATAGATTTCCTATATCGGTTCGTCTTTGTCTTTATTGACGACATTCTAGTCTATTCTTGTTCCGAAGAGGAACACGCACAGCATCTTCGCATTGTCCTGGATAAGCTTCGACAGAAGCAACTATATGTGAAGTTCAATAAAAGCGCGTTCTGGTTACCCATAGTCGGTTTTCTGGGACACGTGGTTTCTAGCAAAGGCATTTCAGTTGACCCCCAGAAGATTGAGGTTGTCACTATTTGGGAGCAGCCGAAATCGATTCAGGATGTTCACAGTTTCTTGGGCTTAGCCGGATATTACAAATGGTTCGTTGAGGGTTTCTTAAGCATTGTTCTTCTGTTAACACGCCTTACCATGAAGGGCATGAAGTTCATGTGGTCAGAGGCCTGCAAGACCAGCTTTCAGGAGTTGAAGAGGAGACTGGTGTCAGCACCGATTTTGGTATTGCCATCAGGGGACGACAGTTTCGTCCTTTATACTGATGCATCTCTCCAGGGTTTAGGCATAGTATTGATGCAACACGACAGGGTGCTCTCTTATGCTTCTCGCCAGTTGAAGGAGCATGAGAAAAACTACCGAGTACAGGATCTAGAGTTAGCTGCTATTATCTTTGCCTTAAAGATTTGGAGGCATCATCTATATGGTATTACATTTGAGATTCTCATTGATCATAAGAGTCTCAAATATCTATTTACGCAGAAGGAACTCAATCTCCGACAGAGGTGATGGATAGAATTCCTGAAGGATTATGACTATATTGTCACGCCTCGAGAGTATGCCATGCCGAAAAGCAAACGGATGGCATCTCCCCTGTATGTGGCAACATATCAGGTTAATACAAGGCTCGTAGGCCCACAACAACAATATAATATGAAGATATCAACATACCAAGCACAGCGGAAACATACTACAGATAAAACAAGATACAAAGACCCAGCTGTGCACTCCGGAGTGACTTGACACGATAAGAATCATAATAGAAACCACAACAACGGCCAAATACATACAATACGTCCGTATATCACAAATATGGAAACAATACAGGCTAAAACCCAAAACAACAATACGGAATACATCAATCCATAAGAATACAACAAATCGTAAATAAACCTCCATCCATTCGGTGTGAGATGGGATCAGCTGGCGGAGCTCCGAACGTCCAAGGAATCCTCTACCTGTTACCTGGGCGACAGGAAGCCCAGGGTCCCGGGGTGGTGAGTATAAACTCAGGGGTAATATGTAGAGAGTGCATGAACATATAGGGTAAAGAGATCTACAAGTATACATGTGAAGATCTACAAGTATACAACATGAGTCCAATAGACATACAGTCCTATCCAAATCTAATAGCAAGTAACCACAGTATAGTCATACTCAATGTATATACTAAACTGATCAACTGTGTAGGGGATCGAACGACCGGCTAGAGGGGGGGTGAATAGCCCTATTTACTTGGATGGTGGATTTTGCTTGTCTACAAAAGATTAGCGCAACGGAAACAACAAAGACAAGAAAAAGGAAATAACAATAAAACAAAAGCTAACACGATAGTATAACGTGGTTCACGACTACGCCGCTAATCCACGGTCCCCGATTCGTCCTCGGTGAATCACTCCGCCAAAACCAATCCACTAATGGTCTCTCCTTTGCACCAAGCTAGGTGGAGGTAACCTTTACAATCAAGATCACTCTTCTTACAATAAGAATGCAGTAAAAACAAGTAAGAAGAGTTTAAAGCTTGAGGGGCACTTGGAAGATCACTTAGATCATAAGCATTAGCCCCTCAAAACTCCACACCCTCTCTTTTTATAGAGAGGAAGCTTTTCTTCCTGTTGGGCGCCACCAGTCGACTGCTGCCCTTGGCAGTCGACTGCTGCCACTACAACGGCCTCCGAACACGTCGGATCCCGACCATTGTAGTTCAACGGAATACTTAGCAGTCGACTGATGGAACCCATCACGATCGGCTACCGTAGTCGATCGCTTCAGGCTACGAGCGATTTGTGGACAAACCCTTTCTACTATGATGCCGCCAGCGCCGATCGATGGTTTTGGCATTCGATCGCCACATATGGCGATCACGCCCCAAACAACGATCGACACAATGAACTACGTTCGACTCAGAGCAGTCGACTACCGTTTCATGGCAGTCGACTGGTGTCAGGAAATCCCATCCGACACTTAGCCAAATGGCCAAGTTTCACCTAAGAGCTACTACCCCTTTTCGGGTTACATTCGCTCTCATCTCTTGGAGTCCCTCGCCTTCGAAGTTATCTTCGTCCGCGACCATGTCCCTCGACAGCATTAGGCGAACGGCTCTGCAATGCTCATTTGCGTCTCTTGCCTCGAAGTCTACTTCCTCCGGCTTCACTCCAAGCTTCTCGTCCGGCGGTCCCTCGGATGCTCCAAGCGCACGGCTTCCGCAAAGCAATCCTTCACCAACTCAAGGACCGAGTCATGAGATGTGAAACCTCGCCTAGGCTCCATGTGCGAATTACTAAGTCCTGCAAGACTCCAACGCACATATCAAATCACACTAACAACCTAACTTAAACCCTTTGCCACACACATCAAAACCATATCACGGCAAGAGATTGCCCTAACAAACTGAACATGAAGTAATGTACCAACGTACCTGACAGTCTGCAACACCATAAGCTATATCATCCTGAACAGATATACAATAACATAGCTCATATAACGTACCAAGTCAATTCCATACCTGACCAATACTCAGACATATGAACAGTATATAATCACCTGTAATAACATCCCGGTCCATAGTACACTATAACATGACGCTAATCAAATGCATACAACGGTCTGGACCAATCCATATATCATGCTCAACACACAGCAGTATATAATATGCAAATGGCATGTATCATGATGAACAAATATATGCAGCAAACAAATGTAGCATTTCACAGGCATATGTAAAACATATATCGAATACATGCATACATATATATCAACAATGCATATGCATGGTCATTGTCTGCGGACCCGTCCAACCATGACCCCAGAGTGGCCAGGGTGGCACGACAATGACAACTATCCCAACTCCAGCTACCACTACTCTCGAGTGGCCGAGTTGGGTAGTATGACTGGTAGCTAGCCACCATAGAGCTATATGCTACCCTAGGGGCCCCTGCTGCAAGCAACTCTAGCTACCACTACCCATGAGTGGCCGAGTGTTGCACGTCAGGACAAACTGCACGCCACTCTAGCTACCACTGTCTATAGTGGTCGAGCGTGGCACATCTAATGCTCTGCTCTCAACCCTGCTACCACTACCCCGAGTGACCGAGGAGGCAGGATGACTGACGACCCGTCTCAACCACAAGGGAGACCCAGTCAACAGTATGCATGCAAATGTAATGATGCATAGCTCCATATAGGTATCCTCGCAACACTCCCTATCCCACGGGGAGTCTTGGTCAACCAATAGTCAACTATGCAAGGACTACACTCCGCAAGACTCTCTCTATCGCACAAAGAGTCATACACATCTAACAGTCAATCACGCTAAGACCTCTAGTCAGCAGCGAGATACTATCGACCGTCCATATAACCATACACAGGCACACAATCCATAATGAATATACCATCACGCTAGGACCTCTAGTCCATGGTCACATACTGACAACCACATACTTATCTATGCACAGACAACTAGATCCACCATAGATGCACCACTAATACGGGTATGATAAAACAATCGACTCCATAATCTAATCCATCACCTAACCCTAGTGATGTAACACAATAACCCAATCTGAGGTCACAAAGATAACCCTAACCACCTGTACTTACTGAACA
Source organism: Wurfbainia villosa (assembly GCA_025175895.1). Taxonomy (NCBI): domain Eukaryota; kingdom Viridiplantae; phylum Streptophyta; class Magnoliopsida; order Zingiberales; family Zingiberaceae; genus Wurfbainia; species Wurfbainia villosa. The sequence continues at coordinate 7,382,066 of CM045992.1, forward strand.
TCCATCAGCTAACACATAATAGGGTTTATAGTTCCTATCCGTGCTAGATAATTAATGAAGTAATAGAGTATATATCTCAAAGGTCAAGGAAGTACAAGCATATGATTAAATAAGAGTAGATCTAAGATCAAAGTAATAGCATAAGTCCAAATTCATGCACTAGAATTTGATCAAAACTACCGGACCAGGTAGATATTACCCACCTGATACGAAGCTCGAATAATCCTCACGGCCACGGACCTGCTTCGTATCCCAAACCTGCACAATAGTAACAAATTATGGTTAAGTACAAATATCCCACAATATGCAACTAAATATTACGTCGTTTCTATATTCACATTCTTTTCCCCGAATATGTGTTAACAACTCCGACTATCCCTAAATCAATTAAGATAAATAGATCCCAACAATACTTACAACAAATCCAAGCTAACCTCAATCTCCAAATCACCGCATCAAATCAATTCACACACACTTCGTTCACTGCCATGGTAGCTCCCTCATCTACAGCAACTCACAGCTATGTACAAGTGCAATCGATCCACAACTAAATCATCAACATCAATCGGACACAGTTCCATCGTAACATCTCCTTCCACACATAGCCGACACCAAACAGAACACCTCCAATCCATCGTCGACAGTTCCAGCATCAGATTAAACCATAGAAATTACCAACTGCAGCTTCTCCTTCCACACACACACACAACTGGCACAATCCATCCTTACCTCAAACAGATTACAACTCAACACCATAACTCACCTACCTCCGACACAAATCAATCAAAGGAAACAAAGATTATCCGCATCACACTCTACTACTGCCTCAACACAAACATATAATAAACACACAGCAACTTCTAATCCCCAAATCAATCACCGTAATCACAAATTTAATCCCAAATCACAGCTGCAATTTCTAACAATCAGATCACAACAACTTGAATTTCCCAACTCGTTGCATCAATCGACAACACCATAAACACACAAAAATTTCACACAGCATAGTAACGAAGGAAAAAGGATTGAAACTTACCAACCCTGTAGATCCTCCGATGCTGCTCCTCCCCTATCCCTTGCTCACCGAAACCAAACCAAACTCACTGAGAGCTCAACACTCTCGGAAACAGTCGGCTGAAGGCAACCTCGGCAAAACACAGATCGACGGAAACAAACCCAATCTGCTGCGACAATACCAAAGTCCGATCAACTACAGCAAAATCTAATACCCCACGGTGGAATCTAAACCTAGATAAGCTGATTACCTTGATTGGCAGCTCACCGCCGTGACAACGACACCGCCTGTCCGCTGGGAGTGTCGTCGATGTTTTCCCAGGCGAGAACCCCTTGATCCTTGGCTGGAGATCAGTCCAGTGGTGGCGCCATTGAGCAGCTCGCATCGGACACCGAGGATCTGGAACCCGGCGATACGAACGTGAGGAGCGAAGAAACTAGGCGGAGAAAAGAAAGAACGAAGATCGCGATGAAATGGTGCATTCTGTTCGTTCAGCAGCCCTTATAAATGTCGTTCGACCAAATCTAGTTAACCCAGCCCAATCCAAACCCAATCCGATTGGGTTCATCTCCCCGATTCAGCCACTTAACTCAAGTCAAATCAAGCCCAATTTCAGCCCAAGCCCAATACCAGCCCAAGCCCAATTTCAGCCCACTAATTAAACCCAATTAGTCTACTAATTAAACCCAATTAATTAAAGGGTTAATCCATTTTTTTCCATATTTTACATATATCATTAGCTACCACCCAGGGAAAGCCAATGTGGTTGTCGATGCACTTAGTCAGAAGTCCCGAGGGACTTTAGCATGCCACCAAGTTTTAGTCACGGATTTGATTCAGGGTTTCTCCGAATTGAGCCTTGAGGAGCAGGGACTGACAGAGCAGGGCATTCTTGTTACCATGGTTGCTCAGTCATCTATCCAGACGAGAGTCTGAGAGGCTCAGGCCGATGATCAGCACTTATAGTTCATTGGCAGCCAGATAACCTGTCACGCCCCGAGAGTATACTGTGCCCAAAAGCAAACGGACGGCATCCCCCCTGTACATGGCAATATTTCGGGTTAATACAAGGCCCGTAGGCCCACAACAACAACATAATATAAATATATCAAACACAGAGGAAATATAAACCACATACCCACAACATACATACTAAAAACATACAGGTGTACACCACCTAACAAGTCCACAGTAATAGAACCGTACATATAACATCGGACACAGAAATAAAGTACACGACATCACGACAAAGTCCATAATATAAAACAAGTCTATAACATAATCAAAATCCTCAGGAGACTCGGAAAATGGAGATGGGATGGATCGTCAGTGCAGCTCCAAGTCGTCACGAAGACTTCTACCTGTTACCTGGGCGATAGAAAAATCCAGGGTCTGTGGTGGTGAGTAAAACTCAGCAGGTAATAGGAAAACATGTATATATCAATATCACATGTAATTCGATAGAAAAATCTACAGGTATATCAGGTAACACTAACATGATAACATATCCATGTATATACCTTCTAACCAAAGGTCAATATAAAATGCAGACATACCTGAAAGTCTGCTACGCTACACCTATCCAACCTGAGCATATATCCATAATATATACATATACAGGAAGTCTGCTCTAAACCATATAACGAGATAAATATGGGTCAAAGAATGCAATAGACAATCCAAAAACTATACAGGTATCCGACACAATCGCATAAGCGATGCGGGTAGCATGTATGAAGATGATGTACAACCAAATACAACAAGCATAGTACAATCAAATGCAGCATCACAATAAGCATATATATATATATATATATATATATATATATATATACTGCATCTATATATGTATACTAATCACAATCATCCATATATATATATACATGCATATATGTATATATATGACAATATGCAAAAATATCATAAATCGACAATGCAGCATGCATGGTCATGTCGGCTCACCCTAAAGCTACCACGACCCCAGTGTGGCCTCGGTGGCTCGAGCATGATAACTGTCCCAACTCAACACCAACCACTACTCTCGAGTGGTCGAGTGGGCAGTATGATCGAGTAGCATATAAGCGTGAAGAGCAAGCTACACGATGGGGGTCCCTACTGTTGGCCACTCCGACAGTCACTACCCATGAGTGGTCGAGTGCCACACACGTATGACTACGGCACGCAAATCCCACTACTACCACCTATAGTGGTAGAGGGTGGCACCACAATGCTCTGCCCTCACACCGATTACTCCTCCTATGAGAAACCATGGAGGCAGGATGACTGACGACCCTCTCGACTATAAGGGAGACCACGTCGGCAGCATGCATGCATATGACATGAATGCTCTGTCACAAATAAACATCCACAGCAGATTCTCTTTTCTAAAGAAAATCAAACCAATCAGATCAACGCACTCTCTATCCTACATAGAGTCGTACTCAACTGATTATAATGAGCTAGGACCATCAGTCCGTAGCGACACACTAAGTACAATTCACCTGACCAATTTACACAGTACATGGTCAGTAGTAAACATGCAACCTAAGGGTATTAAAATTAACCCTATGTTCAAAACATTACCTACCCCCAGATGACCTCTTTGCCCAATTTACAATCAGGTTATCATCCAGACTTTATTATTTGCACTTAACTAAACAAATTCTAGGTTACTTACATCACCTATATATATAACTCCTAATCATGATAAAATGAAACATGATAGAAGCAATGGAGTTTAACAGCCAAAGGTAAGGTATCAAGCGCAAGAGTAAATAAGAACAGAGTCAAGGTAACATGATCATATAAGATGATCAAGCATCTAGATTTGTATGCATTTACAACTACCTAACCAGGGTAGGAATTACCCACCTGCTGTAATGCTCGTAGTAATAAAATCCTCACGGCCATGGACCCGTCTCATATCCACATCCTGCAAATATCATCAATTATAATTTAGTGCAAGCATACACCAAAATACGAATTAGCTACTACGTTATTCCCATATCTGTATCCCTTATCGAATACGAGTTATAACTCCCATTTGTAGCCGAGATCAGAGCATCTCATAGCTCAATTGACAATCGACATTTCACACTAATTTACACAAAATATCACCCTCTAGTTTTGCTATTTTTCGAAATCCCAACTGGGTGTGCTGAATATAAGATGGTGTCAGAGCTAGAATCAAACTCCACACCTGTATGAGTCATCGCTCTTGTTCTCTACGAACAATAGGGTACCTAGATTTAGCCTTGGAAACCCTAGGAAACTAATTCTCTCACTTGACAAGTGCAGACCTACTTACTACTTACAACCTAATAATATTAGACACTGTCTACATTCAATTGATGATCATATAAACTCCTAAAGTGACTTATGTTAAATACGAGAAATTTAAAATACTAAATTAAATGGTCAAAAATTAAGAAAAATTATCTTGGAAATTTTTCGAGATTTTTAGGGAATTTTAGAAATTTTTCCAGAATTTTTTTGGATTTAAACGGAGTTCGTACGAGATAATTATGGGGATAATTAAATTATTAAAGGGTTAAATTAAAACCTAGGTTTTTATGTATTTATAAAGGGGTAGTTAGGATTGTTAGGGATCGATCCCAGTTTTCCCCGTGCGTCGGTTTTCCTCCCTCACGACCCGAATGTTAGTGCTTATAAGCTCCACATATCTCCACAATGGTATGATATTGTCCACTTTGGGTCTAAGCCCTCATGGTTTTATTTTTGGGCTTTACCCAAAAGGCCTCATACCAATGGAGATATCTTTTCATCTTATAAGCACATGATCTTTTCCATGTCTTACCAATGTGGGACTTTGATTGTATTCCCAATACTCCAACAATCCCCCCCTCAAACGAAGGACCACATTGGGCCCCCCCTCAAGCCTATCCCTCCTCGGAGGATTTTCTCTGCTTGATGTCCGATCTTCAACCCACCAGGACTTCCTGTCAGTTGTTCGGTCCTCCCGACCCAACTAGACTTCCTGCCTGATTTCTAGTTCTCTTGATCCGGACGTGGGAGTTCAACTTCCTTCGTTCGAGGTTCATGGCTTGACATGGACCATGGCTCTGATACCAATTGTTAGTGCTTATAAGCTCCACATATCTCCACAATGGTATGATATTGTCCACTTTGGGTCTAAGCCCTCATGGTTTTATTTTTGGGCTTTACCCAAAAGGCCTCATACCAATGGAGATATCTTTTCATCTTATAAGCACATGATCTTTTCCATGTCTTACCAATGTGGGACTTTGATTGTATTCCCAATACTCCAACAATCCCCCCCTCAAACGAAGGACCACAGTGGGCCCCCTCGCCTATCCTCCTGAGGATTTTCTACGCTTGATGTCCGATCTTGACCCACGGGACTTCCACTGTTGTTCGGTCCTCCCGACCCAACTAGACTTCCTGCCTGATTTCTAGTTCTCTTGATCCGGACGTGGGAGTTCAACTTCCTTCGTTCGAGGTTCATGGCTTGACATGGACCATGGCTCTGATACCAATTGTTAGTGCATATAAGATCCACATATCTCCACAATGGTATGATATTGTCCACTTTGGGCCCAAGCCCTCATGGTTTTGTTTTTGGGCTTTACCCAAAAGGCCTCATACCAATGGAGATATCTTTTTTCTTATAAGCACATGATCTTTTCCATGTCTTACCAATGTGGGACTTTGATTGTATTCCTCATACTCCCAACACCGAAAATCCCCAACTTCTTCTTCTTCGCGATTCGTGAATCCCTCTTTTCGCGAACCCTTCTTCTCGCCGTTAGTCGCCCGAGCCTTCCCCTTTCTCACGTCCATCATGCCCATAGCCACCACAACCAGCAGCCGACGCCATCCTCCTCTGCCACAGACGACGCCGCTCGCCTTCTCCTCTCCATCGTCGACGCACGAGTACCGACCGCTTCTTCTCGTCTTCGGACGGTGCACCTCACCCAATCGCCGCACCTCTCCTTCTTCTCGTGTGAGCCTCTTCTTCCTCATGTCCGCAGCCATAGGACCGTCGGCTTCCCTTCCTCACGTCCGCAGTCACCTGAGTCCCTGCGGTCAGCCATCCCTCCGTAAGCGCCGGCCAACGCTTGCCTTCCGTAACTGTTTTCCCCTTCGCGCTGCTTCACACGAGTAGTGTGTCTTGCCCATCGTGGCGTCCGCCGCTACCAGGCTGCGATCGGGACCACATGCCGTCCATCACCGGCCACGCTGAATCAAGCGCGCCACAAGGCCGCTTATTGCAGCAGTAGACACGAGCCATTGTCGAGCTCATCGTGATCTTGATTATTTTGCTATAGGTGATGAATTAGATTAGTTGATTAGGAATTAATTGGGTAATTAGATTGGTACAACTAATTGATAAATTAAAAGCCATAGGATTTTATTTATTTGGCTTAGGTTGTTAAAATGCGAATCAATCCAGATTTAATTGATTAATTAGATTATGATTAATTTTACTAATCTAATTAAATTGAGGAATTTAGTTACTTAGTTAGATTGGTATAAATGATTCACTAAGTTAGTAGTAATTTTGTTATATGCAGGTTTCGGTCACGAGACAGGTCCACGAGCGTGACGATTTCATTTTTCGAGCATTTTATCAGGCGGGTATTTTGACTTATCTTTTAGATATAGTCATGTTGATATGCTAGTTAGTTATATCTTACAATAATTTTTATGTTTAACTACCTTGTATGTTATTGTGCCTACTTGATTCATGCATTTGATCAGTTTATAGTTATACCTTCCCTGTTTCACTTAGGTCATTGATATGTACCTATTTGTCATGCATATTATTTGGATACGTATTTTAATTGGTATTACATGCTTTAGTGTCATGCACCATCTTGCATAACTGCATGCTGGCTGGACGGGGATCCTTTATAGTTGAGCCCGCAATCAGTTATATGGTCTGCACACGCTGCCACTCATGGGTTAGTGGTACATCAGGAGGGTGTGCAGTAGCTCTGTCAGGCTCCGCTGGTTCGCTCATGGGTATCGATGAGGTAGCGTGGTAGCGGGCAGGGATCCCTCCTCTGGTCTACGACACTAGGAGATGAGAGCTTTGCTCCCCCACTCTGTTTGGGGCAGGAGGATAGGTGTACTCTGACAGCATCCTGTCCACTCGGTCACTCAGGAGTAGTGATGGCAGAGTGCATAGTTGTCATAACCCTACCCACTCGGCTTCACCATCGCGTGTGAGGCGGCTGACTGGCGTCAGGGGTGACCATGTCATTTGCATCTCATGCATTTTGCATGGATGGTATTTGTATTGTGTTTGCTGCATTTTGATTGCTGCCTTAGATGTTGCATATGATTGCCATGCATACAGGATACATATTTGTATTTGGTCTGACGACTTTATTTCTTCTAGTATGCCACATGCTCCTATATCAGGATTGGAGATTCAGATAAGTACAGTCTTTTCGCATATCTTTCTTGCATTCCCTATTATTGATTAGTAGACTATACTGGCATGATTTTTATTGTTAGTTATATCTGACTATGCATATCGACTATTATCCGTTGAGTTCATTGAACTTACCCCGTTGTTTTATATCTATTTCAGGATAAAGTGGCCAGGAGAATCCAGCTGCCAAACCCCCTCGTTGTGATAGTTTTTCTGGTTATTAGATTTATGGTTTTGGTATTGTCTAGAAGATATGTTTAGGACTGGTGTTTGATTTATGTACTCGTGGATGTTTTGGTATGTCCTTATGGACCTCTATTCAGATTTTTATTCGGTTGGATTTGGTTGTGTATTCCTGCCCAGATAGCAGAAGGGGTAAGTCTAGATGTGATAGACTTTTGTTATTCCTTTTGATTGTTGGTCTGAGGCCTAATTATGACCTGCGTGTGTAGTTGGTTTCAGTCGTGTTGACCGATGTATAGTGGTCGTGTAGGCCTTATATACAAGATTGATATTGTCACCCGTCTGGGAGATCTTTGCCGGATTTTTAAATGCGGGGACTCCGCCGCCGCGTGACAATTTATTTGGTATCAGAGCCCTAGATTTTCGAGTTCCTAGGGGTTTTTGAATTTTTCGGAGTTCGCCATGTTTTGGCAGTTTTTTGCGAGTCAATCTGAAAATTTTTGGATTGGTATGGATTTTCGACGATTTTTATGTTTTGAAAATTCGAGGATTATTGGCGAGGTAAATTTGGGAATTTGGCAACGATGGGGCCTCTTTTGGCGGCAAAATAGGTATGATGATTCATTTTATATGCTTTTACTTGTAGTAACATCTGTTAAAAATTTAACAGATATGAGACGAGGTGGGGATGCTCCTGCGCCAAGACGTGGTGCGGGGCAGTCACGCCAAAGGACCTTGAGATCTTTGGCGACGGAGTTGTCAGAAAGATCTACTGAGGGTGAGCATGTTGATCAGGGTCAGATTCCACATGGTGCTGCGAGAGTCGTGGATCCTCAATTCTCGGCGGTACCTCCTCCAGAGATACCCACTTCTGGGGTATCCGATGTACCATCGGGAGACCCCCGCCAGTAGGACTTGCTATAGTAGACCCGACAGGCCCATCAGTGGTGTCGGTCGGCTCTCACTCGGTATCTGCCCCTGCGTATGCAGTGGCACCATCTCTGATAGTTTCGCGGCACCTGCGGCCTCTACTCATCTCGATGTGGTTAGCAAAGTCGATGAAAAGTCGGTTCACATTATTTAGCGGAGAGCCTGATCCGAGCGTGGCTCAGTCTTGGATCGAGACTATGGAGTGTGCTTTCTTCTATATGGTTTGCTCTGAGTGGGAGAAGGCAAAGTTGGCGGCCTTCCATTTACAAGGCGAGGCCGAGGTCTGGTGGGACACGCAGCGCTCGATCATCGGCGAGCAGTAGATTACCTGGGTGAGATTCAGAGAGGCATTTGAGAGTCAGTACTTCCCACGGTCATATCAGATGATGCGCCGTCAGGATTTTCTGAGTCTTTGGCAGAATAATCGCTCAATGATGGAGTATAATGCAGAATTTATTTGGTTAGCCAAGTTTTGTTCAGAGTTAGTCGCTGAGGATAGGTCACACATGATTCAATTTGTTCAGGGACTAGATGGGCATCTTCAGGTCAAGATGGCAGGATTTGGCAGTTCTTCCTACCGAGAGGCATTGGATAGAGCTCTGTTGATTGAGTCGGCTCAACAGAGAGCTAATACTAACAGGAAGAGGAAACAGACAGAGTGAACCACAGGACAGACCCAGCAGCCACAGACTACTGGACAGCAGCAAAGTGGCCGCAGTCAGTCGGGTCAGAGTCACTCTGGGGCATCTAGTCGGCCTCAGAAATCAGGACGATCTTCAGCTGGACCCTCCCGGTCTTCTCAGCAGAGCCAGAGGCCGCCCACTAGTGACACCTACTGTACTCATTGTGGATCAAGAGAGCATACCATCTCAGCCTGCACCTTGGGACAGTTAGTTTGCTATTATTGCAAATTGCCTAGACACCTAAGCCGAGATTATTCGTTGAAGGCTCAGCATGTGGCTTCCGGGGTTTCTATCCAGGCAGGATAGTTGCGTCAGTCTGGGACTCAGAGAGGGGGGCAAACAGCCAAACCTTTGCAATGCCAACAGAGGACAACTCCCCTTACAGGAGTCGCATATGGCATGCATGGACAAGAGTACTCTAGTGCCCGTATGATGTCTCAGGGTTCTGTTTCAGGACCTCAAGATAGATGCACTCACCACTAGTACAAAGATGCCCGCATCACCATCGATTCAAGATCACCGAAGCCCCGCCACATCGTTCAGACTGCCACGCACTACCGCTGCCATCATACCAAAGATTCAGACGTCTTCATATTAGCCTTCGTACCAAAGATTCGTGACGCTTCAGACCTCAGGCCTAAACACAGCCACCTCTGGCAGTTCTACCACCTCCACCTCCATCGGAGACTGGGCGGATTCATGCGATTACTAGAGAGGATGCGTAGCGAGCCAACGAATCCGTTTTTCACGGTACGGTTTCACTTTATGCACTTTCAGCTATTATGCTCATTGATACTGGCAATTCGCATTCGTTTATTTCTCGTGCATTTATGAGAGAGATTGGTAGACTACCTACTATTAGATCACAGTGATTTATTGTCTCCCTACCATCTGGTGATACGTTGGACATTACTCAGGAGGTCCAAGGTTATCCCTTAGATTTTGGTAACATCATACTTACTGTAGATTTATTGGTACTGGACATGGTCGAGTTTGACATTATCCTTTGCATGGATTGGCTGTCAGCATATCATGTCGCAGTTGATTGCCATACGAGGGTGGTTACATTCTGACCTCCGAACCAACCCTCGTGGGATTTCACTGGTATCCGGGACGACGACATATCGACCATTTCTACGATTCACGCTCAGAAGCTTTTAATGCACGGTTGCCAGGGTTTTCTATTATCATTGATCAATGTAGAAGACAGTGGTGACTCACAGATCGCTGACATTCCTATTGTCCGAGAATATCCGGATGTCTTTCCAGAGGAGTTACCGGGCCTGCCTCCCAGAAGGCAAGTGGAGTTCACGATTGAGTTAATTCCTGGGACATCGCCAGCATCGAAAGCTCCTTATCATATAGCCCCGAGAGAGTTGGACGAGTTAAAGGTCCAGCTCCAGGAGCTTTTGAACAGAGGTTTTATCTGCCCTAGTGTATCACCCTGGGGTTCTCCGGTTCTCTTCGTGAAGAAGAAAGACGGTTCGATGAGATTATGCATCGACTATAGGCAGTTGAACGCCATCACTATCAAGAATAAATACCCCCTGCCACGTATTGAGGACTTGTTTGATCAGCTCAGAGGTACATCAGTATATTCTAAGATTTATTTGCGGTCTGGATATCATCAACTAAGGGTTAGAGACTCAGACATTCAGAAGACAACGTTCCGTACCAGATATGTACACTATGAGTTTTTGGTAATTCCATTTGGGCTTACCAATGCTCTAACGGTATTCATGGATTTGATGAACCGTGAATTTATGGATTTCCTGGATCGGTTCGTCATTGTCTTTATTGATGACATTCTGGTCTATTCTCATTCTTAAGAGGAACATGCGCAGCATCTTCGCCTTTTTTTAGATAGGCTCCAACAGAAGCGACTATATGCGAAATTCAATAAATGCACGTTCTGGTTACCCTCAATTGGTTTTTTGGGACATGTGGTTTCTAGTAGAGGCATTTCAGTTGACCCTCAGAATATCGAGGTTGTCACCAGTTGGGAGAAGCCAAAATCAGTTCAGAAGGTTTGCAATTTCTTAGGCTTGGCCAATTATTATAGATGGTTCGTTGAGGGTTTCTCGAGCATCGCTATGCCATTGACACGCCTTACCAGGAAGGGCATGAAGTTCACGTGGCCAGAGGCGTGCGAGACCAGTTTCCAGGAGTTGAAGAAGAGACTGGTGTCAGCACCGATTCTGGTATTGCCATCAGGGGACGACGGTTTCGTCCTTTATACCGATGCATCTCTCTAGGGTTTAGGCACAGTACTAATGCAGCAAGGTAGGGTAGTCTCTTATGCTTCTCGCCAGTTGAAGGAGCATGAGAAAAACTACCCGGTACATGATTTAGAGTTAGCTGTTATTATCTTTGCCTTGAAGATTTGGAGGCATCATCTGTACGGTATTACATTTGAGATTCTCACTGATCATAAGAGTCTCAAATATTTATTTACGCAGAAGGAACTCAATCTCCGACAGTGGAGATGGATGGAGTTCCTGAAGGATTATGACTGTACCATTAGCTACCACTCAAGGAAAGCCAATGTGATTGCCGATGCACTTAGCCAGAAGTCCCGAGGGACTTTAGCTTCCTACCGAGTTTTATTCATGGATTTGATTCAGGGTTTCTCTGAGTTGGGCCTTGAGGAGCAAGGACCGACAGAGCAGGGTGTTCTTGTTACCATGGTTGCTCAGTCGTCTATCCGGACGAGAGTCCGAGAAGCTCAGGCCAGTGATAAGCACTTGTAGTTTATTGGCAGCCAGATAACCTCTGGACAGCAGACTGAGTTCACCCGAGATGACGAAGGTATTAAATATTTCTGGGGTAGATTATGCATACCTCAGTCTCACCCGGTTATGGAGGAGTTACTTCAGGAGACTCATCGCTCTCGATTTGCGATCCACCCAGGCAGAACCCGCATGTATCATGATTTAAGGCATTTGTATTAGTGGAACGGTATGAAGAAAGACATAGCAGATTTTGTAGCTAGATGTCTGGTTTGTCAGCAGGCAAAGGCTGAGCACCAGAGACCAGCCGGATTACTTCAGAGGATTCCTATTCCTGAGTGGAAGTGGGATCACATTACCATGGATTTTGTGGTGGGTTTGCCTAGGACACGTCAAGGCCATGATGCGATTTGGGTAGTCGTTGATCGACTAACCAAATCCGCGCACTTCTTAGCGATCCGGAAGACCGACTCTCTGGATCATTTGGAAGAGTTATATTGTCGGGAGATCATCAGATTGCATGGTGTTCCTTTGAGCATTATATCAAATAGAGATCCCCGGTTCACATCCCGGTTCTAGCAGAGTCTGCAGCAGGCCTTAGGCACGCAGCTTCGTTTTAATACTGCACTCCATCCATAGATAGATGGACAGTCTGAGCAGACCATTCAGACACTAGAGGACTTGTTGAGGTCCTGTGTTATAGATTTCGGGGGCAACTAGGAGGACCACTTGCCGTTAGTGGAATTCACCTATAATAACAGCTATCATTCAACTATCCAAATGGCCCCGTTTGAAGCATTGTATGGTAGACAGTGTCGTACACCCACCCTCTAGGAGGAGGTTGGGGAGGCCCGGTTGCTAGGACCCCAGAGAGCTCATCTTGAGGCAGAGTTGGTCCGTACTATCAAACGTAGGATGGCAGAGGCACAGGATCGTCAGAAGAGTTATGCAGATCAGAGACGGAGACCTCTGGAATTCTCTATTGGTGATCATGTATTCCTGCGAGTTTCACTCACGAAAGGGGTGAAGAGATTTGGCCTCCATGGTAAGCTAGCTCCTAGATACATTGGTCCGTTTGAGATTTTGGAGAGGATCAAAGCAGTCGCTTACCGGCTAGCGCTACCACTATCTTTGATGGGTATTCATGATGTGTTCCATGTGTCCCTACTGAGGAAGTATGTGCTAGACTCTACACATATTCTATCAGATGTGTCAGGTTCCATTCAACCTGATGCTACTTACGCAGAGGTTCCGATACGGATTCTGGATCACAAGGAACGACAGTTGCAGAACAAGATGGTGTGACTTGTCAAGGTCGGGTGGAGTCACCACACCGATGAGGAGGCTACTTGGGAGCTTGAGGAAAAGATCAGAGCTTAATATCCCCACATGTTTACTTAAGGTACGTGAGATATGTTTTCAGTACTTATGGTATCTCTTACTCATTATGCATCTAAGTAGGAAATTTGGGGACCAAATTTTTATTAGCGAAAGGAGAATGTTAAATACAAGAAATTTAAAATACTAAATTAAATGGTTAAAAATTAAGAAAAATAATCTTGGAAATTTTTCGGGATTTATAGGGAATTTTAAAAAAAAATTCAGAATTTTTCTGGATTTAAACGAAGTTCGTACGAGAAAATTACGGGGATAATTAAAACCTAGGTTTTTATGTATTTATAAAGGGGTAGTTCGGATTGTTAGGGATCAATCCCAGTTTTCCCCGTGCGCCGGTTTTCCTCCCTCACGACCCGAAAATCCCTAACTTCTTCTTCTTCTTCGCGATTCGCGAATCCCTCTTTTCACGAACCCTTCTTCTCGTCATTAGCCGCCCGAGCCTTCCCCTTTCTCGCGTCCATCGTGCCCGTAGCCATCGCAACCAACAGCCAATGCTGTCCTCCTCTGCCACAGACGACGCCGCTCGCCTTCTCCTCTCCATCGTCGACGCACGAGCATCGACCACTTCTTCTCCTCTTCGGACGATGCGCCTCACCCAATCGCCGCACCTCTCCTTCTTCTCGTGCGAGCCTCTTCTTCCTTGCGTCCATAGCCACAAGACCACCGGCATCCCTTCCTCGCGTCCACAGTCGCCCAAGTCCTCGCGGTCGGCCATCCCTCCGCAAGCGCCGGCCAACGCTTGCCTTCCGCCGTCGTTTTCCCCTTCGCACTGCTTCACACAAGTAGTGTGTCTTGCCACCATGCGTCCGCTGCTGCCAAGGCCAGTGGTCGGGACCACCTTCCATCCATCACCGGCCATAGCGAACTGCGCCCAGCTGTGCTGCCATTGAAGCCGTAGCACACGCGAGCCATTGTCGACCCCATCTGCAGCGCCGCTGTCCATCGTCAGCAGCACTGGTGAGATGGGATCTTGATTATTTTGCTGTAGGTGATGAATTAGGTTAGTTGATTGGGAATTAATTGGGTAATTAGATTGGTACAACTAATTAATAAATTAAAAGGCATAGGATTTTATTTATTTGGCTTAGGTTGTTAAAATGCGGATCAATCCAGATTTAATTGATTAATTAGCTTATGATTAATTTAACTAATCTAATTAAATTGAGGAATTTAGTTATTTAGTTAGATTGGTATAAATGATTCACTAAGTTAGTAGTAATTTTGTTATATGCAGATTTCGATCACGAGACAGGTCCACGGGCGTGACGATTTTATTTTTCGAGCATTTTATCAAGCGGATATTTTGACTTATCTTTTAGATATAGTCATGTTGATATGCTAGTTAGTTATAGCTTGCAATAATTTTTATGTTTAACTACCTTGTATGTTATTGTGCCTACTTGATTCATGCATTTGATCAGTTTATAGTTATACCTTCCCTATTTTACTTAGGTCATTGATATGTACCTATTTGTTGTGCATATTATTCGAATGCGTATTTTAGTCGGTATTACATGCTTTAGTGTCATGCACCATCTTGCATGACTGCATGCTGGCTGGACGAGGTTCCTTTATAGTTGAGCCCGCAGCCAGTTACATGGTCTGCACACGCTGCCACTCATGGGTTAGTGGTACATCAGGAGGGTGTGTGCAGTAGCTCTATTAGGCTCCGCTGGTCCGCTCAGGCTCCACGGACAGGGATCCCTCCTCTGGTCTACGACACCGGGAGATGAGAGCTTTGCTCCCCAACTCTGTTTGGGGCAATAGGATAGGTGTACTCCGATAGCATCCTGTCCACTCGGTCACTCAGGAGCAGTGATGGCAGAGTGCACAGTTGTCATAGCCCTACCCACTCGGCTTCACCATCGCGTGTGAGGCGGCTGACTGGCATCAGGGGTGACCATGTCATTTGCATCGCATGCATTTTGCATGGATGGCATTTGTATTGTGTTTGCTGCATTTTGATTGCTGCCTTGGATGTTGCATATGATTGACATGCATATAGGATACATTTTGTATTTGTTCTGACGACCTTATTTCTGCTAGTATGGCTTGTACTCCTATGTCAGGATAGGAGATTCAAGTATGTACAGTCTTTCCGCAGCTTTTCCTTGCATTTTTGCTATTATTGATCAGGAGACTGTACTGACATGACTATTATTGTTAGATATAGCTTATTATGCATGTCGACTATTATCCGCTGAGTTCATTGAACTTACCCCATTATTTTATATCTATTTCAGGATAAAGTGGTCAGGAGAGTCCAGCTGTCAAATCCCCTCGTCGTGATAGTTTTTCTAGTTATTAGATTTATAGTTTTGGTATTGTCTAGAAGATATTTTTAGGACTGGTGTTTGATTTATGTACTCGTGGATGTTTTGGTATGTCCTTATGGACCTCTATTCGGATTTTTATTCGGTTGGATTTGGTTGTGTATTCCTACCCAGATGGCAGAAGGGGTAAGTCTAGATGTGATAGACTTTTGTTATTCCTTTTGATTGTTGGCCTGAGGCCAAATTATGACCTGTGTGTGTAGTAGGTTCCAGTCGTGTTGACTGATGTATAGTGGTCGTGTAGGCCTTGTATGCAAGATTGATATTGTCACCCGTACAGGGGAGATGCTGTCGGATTTTCGTCTGGCGGGGACTCCCCCCCCCTCACCCCTGCGGGGCGTGACAACTTACCTCTCAGCTTAGGTAGATCGTTGGTAAATCATGAAAGAGAGTTCTATAAACACTTAAAACAACATCCAATTAAAACAACCCAAATATCAAATAAGATCAAGAACAACCCCATTTATCTAAAAGGATCGCAGAACACACAAAATTACCACTTTAGAATACTAAGGTTAGATAGTATACCCAAAATTACATCTAACACCGACACATACCTTCTAAATCAACCGCAACCACTGACCCCTATCAACTATTGAATAGAAATTGAATTCACGGCACACAAGAGGGAAATTGATTTTGCTTACCAACACTTGAAGCTTCATCGGCAGCAAATCCCCCAAAATCGGCAATCCCGTTCACCGGATAACTCACTGCCCTACATGAAACTCAATCTTAGCGCATGGATCTATCGCAACATCTTATTGACATCCAAGGTAGGGAGCAATACAACCGGTTCTTACCTTTCCCCGACCCCAAACGGCAGTGGACTGCTCGATTCACCGAAAAATTCAAGGATGTCGCCGCTGCCCTATTTCACAACCCACGCTCAACAGAAAGAGAGCATTATAACTCCAAAATTCGGCCAAGGAAGGGAGGAAGAAATCCTTACCTATTACCGACGGCAAGCGACCGCAACTCCTCTCCCTCGACTGGCGACTCTGTTCGCTTCCGCCGCCCAAATTTGAGCTTCCAGTCATTTCTGTCCTCCCGGTTCTAGCCCGTCCGGGGGTCGTCCAAGCCAACGGCCACCGCCTGTCGTGAGGAAGAAGACCGACGCTCGCAGAGAGGGAATGGCCTGGCATCAAAGATGTCCTAAGCGGAAAGGCTCGCGAACAAGACAGCGAGGAAGAGAGGGAGTGCTTTGGTCGCAGTCTGCTTCGGGGAAAAGGAAGACGGCGGAGTCGCGAAGAGGAATGGAAATCGGCAGAGAAGGGAAGGTGTCGCGAAGAGGAATAGCTATCGCAGTGAGAAAGTCGGGCTTTTAATCGCGATGTGAAACCGTCGAGAAAAGTGGCTGGTGTTAATAGGGAGAAAATGGAGATTTGGGTTTAAGAGTTAACGGGTCGGGTGTGGGCAACTTAACGGGTTGGATTTCAGACCCGTTAAACCTTTTAACTCCCGCTAAACAAAGAGGGTCTTAGAAATCTCCATTTAAGTCAAGACAAATTTTTAAAAATTCTTAGAAAATTCCATAGGGTATTCTCTTAATTACCCAATATTTATTTTATTTTATTTTATTATTATTTTTTTTCTGATATTTTATATTCTCCCCCACTTATTAAAATTTGGTCCCCAAATTTTATACTTAAATGCAAAAATTAGATCAAGCATATGTTGGTGCAGTGGGCACCAAAGTCGAACCGGTATTTTGATTATGGCAAAAGGCTCAATAGTTAAGGGTATATTTATTATCTTACGAGCTCAATTAAGTGTGCAGAAATGCTAAAGTTGAGCGGAAGGTCTGCGACACCCGGTGGGAACCGAGGTGGTCGGGCAACGCCAGAGGGACTTCGGAGGAAGCCGAGGTACTCGGGTGAAGACCGGAAGCGAGGCTACAAGGTAAGCTCGTGTGAAAGCGAAGCAAGGTCGTTAAGCGTAGATCCGACCCAATACCTCCAATGGAAGGTCTAGGTCGAGATCAGATGGTTAGAACCATCGTACTTTATATTTTAAGCTAACTTGTATCATAGTCAAAACCCTTTGACTATCAATCAGTCAGTTCGACCTCGAGAAGAGCTCGAATTTCAAGGGGTGAATTTGGACTTGACTCGTGTTTTGGTACAAAGGGTGATGTGGCATCAAGGTGGACATCCAAACCATCACCAAGCTTCCTTGTGGTGGACGCCCAAAATAAGGTGAGTTGGCACAAGATGGTTGGCTCCCATGATGTGGCACAAGTTGAATGGCTCCAACAAGTTGGCGCCCAAGGAGGTTGGAGGTGGCACAAGGTGGTTGGATGAAACACCTCATCCTCAAGTTGGCGCCCAAGGAGGTTGGAGGTGGCACAAGGTGGTTGGATGAAACACCTCATCCTCAAGTTGGCGCCCAAGGAGGTTGGAGGTGGCACAAGGTGGTTGGATGAAACACCTCATCCTTGAGTTGGCACAAGGAGGTTGGAGGTGGCACAAGGTGGTTGGATGAAACACCTCATCCTTGAGTTGGGATAAGAACCTCACCTTGGACACTACCTATGTCTAAATTCATAGATCAATATCCATAAATAGACATGTTCAAGCCAAGCAAATAACAAGAATTCAAGAGCTCTCAACACGCCGTAAATAGCGCTACTACTACTCACATTTGCTACGACGAAGTGCACGACAACGAAAGCTACATCTTCTACTTATAAGAGTTGTCGGTATATTTATTTAAGTTCTACTTCTTTAAATTGTCTTTGTGCTTTAATCGTAACAAGGAAAGGAGTGTCCTTTGCCTTGATTTCTTTTGTAATCGTTGCTCCTACTTCCAACGAAGAGGAGTGGTTTTAGTGAATTGCCCTCCGTACGTGATCAAGGATCACTAGGGCCGTGGATTAGCAATCGAAAGATTGTGAACCACGTAAAAATATCTTGTCTACTTTATATTTCATTGTGCATTCTCTACTTGCTTTTCACTTATTGCAAAAGTTTTTAACGACACCGTATCGCTATTCACCCCCCCCCCTCTAGCGACACTTTCGATCCAACAATTGGTATCAGAGCCGGGGGCGCTAAGATTCGGTGAAACCACCAATCTAGCTTTGTTTTCTTTTTTACAGATTTTTATTTATTTATTTCTGTTTTCGTATAATTATTTCACTTGCTTATCTTCTCCTACATATAGAATTGCATTAGAGGCTTTAGGATCCGGATAAGGTTGTCCTTGGGTTAGATCGAGTAAGGTTGTCCTCGGAACTTCAACGACATTCGCATTTGATTGTTTATTTCTTTTTGCAAGTTACATTTTATATATCTTTTTACTTCAAGACTACTAATCCAAGGCGAAAGTCTTGGAATATTCTTTCGTGTGTGTTTTGCAAGATTCTTTTAAATCGTTCTTCTTCTTGTTTTTAAATGGCCCATCTCGAAGGGTTTAGCACTTGCGACCCCGTTTACAACGGTAATGACTTTCGTTATTGGAAGGGTCGGATGGAATGCTTTCTTAAAACCCAAATCGAGATGTGGATCGTAATCAAACCGGTTTCACACTTCCTATTAATGAAGATGGTGAATCTTTGGGTTACGATCAATGGTCAAATTCCATGAAAAACAAGTAGAAGCCGATGCCAAGGCAACTCAAATCTTGCAATGTGGGTTGTCCAAGGAAGAGCTCAACCGTCGGCCCTTCATTAGTGCAAAGGACTTATGGACCAAGCTAGTGGAACTACACGAAGGCAGCGACACGAAGGTATGTAAAGAGATTTACTTTTAAATAAATTGTATAACTTGAAAATGCAGGAAAAGCGAGACCGCAACTCAACTACATGCTCGTATCCAAGACATCGTCAACCAACTCCATGCCATCGGACAAAAGGTCGAGAATCGCGACCTTATCGGTATTCTCTTAACTCGTTTCCTAGGACCACCTTGTGGGCATCCATGGTCGATGCCTACAAGGTCTCCAGACCTTTCTAAAATTAGGTTAGGCAATTGTTTTGAACTTGAATTACATGAGCAAACTAACGTGGTCCGGGCCGAAGAGTATTGCGTTAGTTGCGAGTTCCAAGAAGAAGAAGCCCGCAAGCAAGCCACCCCGAAGGAAGAAGAGGCGAGTCCGAATCGGAGTAGACTCGAAATAGAATTGAACTAGTCAATCTAGTTGGAAGATGATCAAGAGACTAACAACTCAAGGTAAGCCTAAACCTAATTCAAATACTTCTAATTTTAGATGCTATGAGTGCAACAGTTCGGTCACATCAAGTCCGAGTGCCCAAAGCTAAAGAATAACGCATCAAAGACCAAGAAAGCGCTAACGCTACTTGGGAGGAGTTGTCGGAGGAAGAAGGCGATATCCAAGCTCTAATGGCCAAGCCGACCGAGCACGACTCGAACCAAGAAGAGTCCGAGTCCGAATCCGATGATGAGCTTCCATTCAAGACAAGCCACGGATCCGTATCCGGTTCAAAAGAATCATTAAGGGTAAGTCGGTCGTTACTTAATACTTTGTATGGTGCAATTAAATTTTTAAATAAGAAACTAGCTAAGTCCGAGTCCAAGGTCGAGACCCTAATTGAGGAGGTTAACCTTCTCAAACATGAGGTCTCCTAACCTCTTCGACTACTCGTATTCAAGAGGAGGACTCAACTCAAGTTGAAAAGCTTGAAGTTGAGAACTCGCTTTGAAAACACAAGTCGAAGACCTTAGGAACACGTTGGAAAGGTTCACTTTGGGATCCAAGGGACTTGACCTCTTACTTGGATCACAAAGGGCCGTGTACAACAAGGCGGACTCGGGTTTAACTCAAATACAACCAATAAGTCATATATGTCTATAGTAAACCAACATAAGAAAAATGTCCAAGCATGGGTCCCTAAGACCACTTTGATTTCAACTTTAGGATCTAACATGTATTGGGTTCCCAAGGACCAAATTCACTATGTGAATAGACCCACTCGATTCAATGGTCGAGCCAATACAAAATGTATTTTTGTTAAGTCTTAGAAATTGCATGCTTAGTTTTTCCTTTATTTTTAGAATGGTTAGATAGGACTCATAACCAACTAAAATCCTGCGAAAGATTGAGCCTCGGGAGCCTCTTTTCAAAAATAAACCAACTAAAATCCTACGAAAGATTGAGCCTCGGGAGCCTCTTTTCAAAAATAACTAGTTAGACCAAGACGTAGTCTCAAGTAAGTCGAGTTATCAATTTCTTGAAATTAGCTTTGTCTAAGGAAGTGGTCGTTGTTCCGATCAAAGAAGGCCTCAGTGCCTCGCCACGACACAGAAGCTAATCTCTTGAAAAGATTACTTGATGAGCTTAGACTAAATCGAATCTAACCTAATGTTGGTTAATTTAAATTCATTAAAATTAATCAAGTAAAATTGATAGTCATCTCACAATAACACATAGGAATAACATGTTTTGATCATGTAGATATTGGTGAGATGATTTAGGTTTAAAAACTTACAAACAACCCTTTAGTAATTCCAATATCCGATCCAACTACCTTATGTGTAGGATCAATGGATGTTGGACAGTGGTTGCTCCCGACACATGACCGGGGATCAACTCAAATTTTCGAAGTTACGATTCAAACGACAAGGATCGGTAGCCTTCGGAAATAACGGCAAGCTCAAAATCATCGAATCAGGTGATATTGAGCTTAACTCTAACTTTACAATTCAAAATGTCTTATTAGTAGAAAACTTTCAATATAATTTACTTAGTGTAAGCCAATTGTGTGATAACAATTATAAGGTCATATTTCTAGAAAATGAATGCGTAATCAAAATAAATGCAACATCTAAAATAATACTTAAAGGAACTAGGAGTAGCAACATCTACACAATAAATTTACCCAACTCCTCAACCAAGTGTCTTATGACACAGCAAGAGGAATCTTGGTTATGGCACCGAAGACTCGGACACTCGCACCCAAGACTCGTCCACAAGATGAGTCAGAGTGGCTTGGTTATAGGTTTGCCTAAACTAAACAACTTGGATAATAAAATATGTAATGCTTGTCAACAAGGTAAACAATCTAGGACACAACATCAATTAACTAATCAAGAACGAACCAAAAGTGTTCTTGAGCTCCTACACATGGATCTATTTGATTCACATGGAGCTAAGTCACTCAATGGTAGTCAATTTTGCTTAGTCATAATTTACGACTATTCTAGATTTACTTGGGTTAGGTTTATCAAACATAAAAATGATACCCTAGACCAACTAATCAATCTTTGTAGGTTAATCGAAAATCAAAAGAACCTTAAGATTAAAAGACTTAGAAGCGATCATGGTGGTGAATTCGAAAACCACAGGTTTACAGATTTCTGTAACCTAAACGGATACCACCATGAGTTTTCATGTCCTAGAACCCCACAACAAAATGGGTTAGTCGAACGGAAAAACAGAACCCTACAAGAAGCGCTAGGACAATGTTAAACGAGTATAACCTACCCGATAGATTTTAGCGAGAGGCCGTTAGTCAAAATAGGATCCTTATGGTAAAGAGGCACCAAAAGACCTCGTACGAGATTTATCACGATAAAATACCAAACATCAAGTACTTTAGGGTATTTGGATGCAAGGTACATATCTTAAACACTAAGGATTACCTAGGGAAATTCAAATCCAAAACCTCTACTGGAACCTTTCTAGGATACTCAACCACCAGTAGAGCTTATAGGGTATACAATCACGACACTCTTAGAGTCGAAGAAACCATTAATATAGTTTTCGACGAAGGACACGAACCCATTCAATCCTTAACAAAACCAACTAGCAAATCAACTTATAGCGAACCCGACTCTGATCTTGAACTTGAATCTCGTCCTAACCCAAGTCATCCTATCGACCAAGTGATAGATGACCCTAACCCGAGTCACACTAAGACTCAAACAAATCATCCTATCAATCAAGTTATAGGTGATCCAAATTTAGTGGTTCGAACTAGAGCTTCATATCGAAACCTTAGTCAAATCTCGTTAATTTCCAAAATCGAACCCAAAACTATTGAACAAGCACTTCTTGATCCCGACTGGATTATTGCTATGCAAGAAGAGCTAGCTCGATTCACTAGAAATGAAGTCTGGGAATTAGTACCACCACCTAAAGAAAAATCAATTATTGGAACAAGGTGGGTATTTCGAAATAAACTTGATGATAAAGGTGAAGTAGTTAGAAATAAAGCTAGGTTAGTCGCAAAGGGTTTAGTCAAGTCGAAGGTTTAGATTACGATGAGACCCTCGCCCGTGCTTGGACTAGAGTCCATCCGAATGTTGTTAGCATATCTGCCACATCGAGGTTTTAAATTGTTTCAAATGGATGTCAAGTCAGCATTTTTGAATGGATACATTAAGGAAGAAGTTTACGTCCAACCTCCCAGATTCGAAAATCTAGATAAACGACCATGTCCTTAGACTTAAGAAAGCCCTATATGGACTCAAACAAGCCCCAAGAGCTTGATACGAAGGCTTTCGATCTATCTTAAGTCCAAAGGATTCAACCAAGGTTTAGTCGACCCAACCTTATTCGTTAAAACCGTAGGAAAAGAAATCTTTATAGCCCAAATCTATGTAGATGATATAATTTTTGGAACTACCAACTCGATCCTGCTAAACGAATTCATCTCACTTATGGAAAGTGAATTTGAAATGAATTTAGTGGGAGAGTTAAGTTTCTTCTTAGGTTTACAAATTAAACAAACTAAAGATGGAATATATTTACATCAACAAAAATATACTAAGGACTTAATAAATCGATTTGGAATGCAAGATGCTAAAATAATCAATACACCTATGGCAACTAATGTTAATATAAAGCGAAGATGTAGAAGGAAAACCCGTTGACCTAAAATACTATAGGAGCGCAATAGGAAGTCTCCTATACTTAACATGAGCCGAACATTTTATTCAGTAAGTATGTGCGCAAGGTTACAAACCTGTGCCAAGGAGTCTCACCTAACCCTAGTCAAGCGTATCCTTAGATATCTAAAGGGCACGCTAAACGTAGGTATTTGGTACCCTAGATCTACCGAGTTTAATCTAATCGGCTACTCCGACTCCGACTATGCCGGTAGTAAACTCGATAGAAAGAGCACGAGTGGTTGTTGTCAAATCCTCGGCTCGAGTCTAGTAAGTTGGTGCAGTAGGAAGCAGCATTGCGTTGCCTTATCTACCACCGGAATACGTTGCGATGGGTGAGTGTGTCTCTCTCTGTGGATGAAGCACACTCTCCAAGACTTTAGCTTAATCTTTAACAACATTAAAACCTACATAGATAACATTAGTTCAATTAACTTAACTAAAAATCCAATATGTCATTCTAGGACAAAACATATAGAAGTTAAACACCACTTCATTAGGGAACATGTAACTAATGGAACTATACAACTAGAGTATGTTGAGTCCAAATCAAACCTAGCGGACATCTTCACCAAACCACTACCCGGCGAATTTAGTTTATTAAGACGAAAGTTAGGTATGTGCGTAATAGAGTAGGATTTAAATTTTTCTATATATGTACTCTACTTTTGCTTCTTTTTATGAAATTAGCCTAAGTCTTACCTTAGAAATCATATACCTATAGATTTAAGGAGCCAACACATCTCACAACACATAGGACTAATGTGTTTGTGTACTTAGCCACGTAGACGGGCGTGAGATGTTAGGACCTTACTCACAGTTCCGGATGTAGATTCAAGGCATCGACATGAACCATGGAGTATAATTATTTAAAATTAATCAACTCCTTCAAGACTTATTGATCATTCTATATCAATCAAGTCCAACCGGAGTTGTACATTTTAGATGAACATATTTTCAAGCTTATTATTATTTTAAAAAAATATATATATATTTATATTGGGAACTTGCTTGGACTTACAAACCTTAAAATATATTTACAAACTTTTTGAGTTAAGGCAAAAGGGGGAGAAAGTCACAAAAGTAAGGAAGAAAGTAAACAAAATTATTACCTTTTATATTAAGTAATTCCGTTTACTTAAGCAACTATTAAGGGGGAGTAAAAATTATTTTCAAGAACTCACCTTGGTCAAGGGAGGTTACCTCAAAGGGGACTTGAAACAATAATATTTCTCACTCATGCTTAATCTTTATGCTAGCTCACTCATGCTTAATCTTTATGCTAGCTCATTCATACTTAATCATTATGCTAGCTCATTCATATTTAATCATTATGCTAGCTCATTCATATTTAATCTTTATGCTAGCTCATTCATATTTAATCTTTATGCTAGCTCATTCATGCTTAATCACTATGCTAGCTCATTCATATTTAATCTTTATGCTAGCTCATTCATGCTTAATCATTATGCTAGCTTACTGTTATGTTTAATTTTTCCTTAACTTTTGTGTCGGTTTGCCATGAATCAAAAAGGGGGAGATTGTTGGTGCAGTGGGCACCAAAGTCGAACCGGTATTTTGATTATGGCAAAAGGCTCAATAGTTAAGGGTATATTTGTTATCTTACGAGCTCAATTAAGTGTGCAGAAATGCTAAAGTTGAGCGGAAGGTCTGCGACACCCGGTGGGAACCGAGGTGGTCGGGCAACGCCAGAGGACTTGAGGAAGCCGAGGTACTCGGGTGAAGGCGAAGCGAGGCTACAAGGTAAGCTCGTGTGAAAGCGAAGCAAGGTCGTTAAGCGTAGATCCGACCCAATACCTCCAATGGAAGGTCTAGGTCGAGATCGGATGGTTAGAACCATCGTACTTTATATTTTAAGCTAACTTGTCTGCTCAAAACCCTTTGACTACATCAACTGCTAGTCAAGTTCGACCTCGAGAAGAGCTCGAATTTCAAGGGGGTGAATTTGGACTTGACTCGTGTTTTGGTACATAGGGTGATGTGGCATCAAGGTGGACATCCAAACCATCACCAAGCTTCCTTGTGGTGGACGCCCAAAATAAGGTGAGTTGGCACAAGATGGTTGGCTCCCATGATGTGGCACAAGTTGAATGGCTCCAACAAGTTGGCGCCCAAGGAGGTTGGAGGTGGCACAAGGTGGTTGGATGAAACACCTCATCCTCAAGTTGGCGCCCAAGGAGGTTGGAGGTGGCACAAGGTGGTTGGATGAAACACCTCATCCTTGAGTTGGCGCACAAGAAGGTTGGAGGTGGCACAAGGTGGTTGGATGAAACACCTCATCCTTGAGTTGGGATAAGAACCTCACCTTGGACACTACCTATGTCTAAATTCATAGATCAATATCCATAAATAGACATGTTCAAGCCAAGCAAATAACAAGAATTCAAGAGCTCTCAACACGCCGTCGTAACGCCGCTACTACTACTCACATTTGCTACGACGAAGTGCCGCCGACAACGAAAGCTACATCTTCTACTTATAAGAGTTGTCGGTATATTTATTTAAGTTCTACTTCTTTAAATTGTCTTTGTGCTTTAATCGTAACAAGGAAAGGGGGAGTGTCCCTTTGCCTTGATTTCTTTTTGTAATCGTTGCTCCTACTTCCAACGAAGAGGAGTGGTTTTAGTGAATTGCCCTCCGTACGTGATCAAGGATCACTAGGGCCGTGGATTAGCAATCGAAAGATTGTGAACCACGTAAAAATATCTTGTCTACTTTATATTTCCGCTGTGCATTCTCTACTTGCTTTTCACTTATTGCAAAAGTTTTTAACGACACCGTATCGCTATTCACCCCCCCCCTCTAGCGACACTTTCGATCCAACAGCATATTCCGAAATGACCACATACCTCAGGTAAACATATGAGGGTATCGAGCTCGGACAGTATCTTCTAGCTCCCATGTAGTCTCCTCGTCCGTATGATGCTGTCATCCCACCTTTATGAGTCGGATGGTTTTGTTCCGCAACTATCGCTCCTTGCGACCAAGAATCCACATTAGAATCTCCTCATAAGTCATATTCGCTTGGAGTGGTATCGGAACCTCTTTCAGAATATGGTCAGATCGTGGCATGTATTTCCTCAGCATAGAAACATGAAATACATTGTGAACACCCGCAAGTGTCGGAGGTAAAGTCAACCGATAAGCTACCCCTCTAATCCGCTCCAATATCTCAAATGGACCAATGTAGCGTGGACCTAATTTTCCTTTTAGCCCATATCGTTTCACCCCTTTCATAGGTGAAACTCGCAGAAATACATGATCCCCTACTGAGAATTCCAAAGGCCTTCGCCTCTAGTCCACATAACTCTTCTGTCTATCCTGTGCCTCTGATAATCATCGTCTGATGACTCGTACCAACTCTGCATCATGCTGGATACTATGAGGCCCCAATAACTGTCGTTCCCTAACTTCCTCCCATAACACTGGAGATCTACAGAGTCTACCATATAACACCTCGAAAGGAGCCATCTGAATAGAAGAGTGGTAGTTATTGTTATAAGCAAATTCCACTAAAGGAATGTGATCCTCCCAACTGCCACCGAAATCCATGACACAAGATCGCAGTAGATCCTCACGAGTCTAAATGGTACGCTCAGACTGTCCATCTGTCTGTGGATGAAAAGCGATACTGAGTCAAAGCTCTGTGCCCATAGCTTGCTGCAAACTCTGCTAGAATCGCAAAGTAAATCGTGGATCTCTATCAGATATGATACTCAAAGGTACGCCTTGCAATCTGATAATCTCCCGACAGTACAATTCCGCTAGACGATCCAATGAGTCCGTCCCACGAATCGGAAGGAAGTGAGCTGATTTGGTCAACCGATCTACGATCACCCAAATCGCATCATGTCCTTTACGGGTGCTGGGTAATCCCGTAACGAAGTCCATCGTGATATGATCCCACTTCCATTCCAGGATCAGAATTTCCTGAAGTAACCCAGCAGGTTTCTGATGTTCAACCTTCACTTGCTGGCATACTAGACATCGTGCAACAAAGTTCGTAATATCTCGTTTCATATTGTTCCACCAGTATAAGCGCTTTAAATCTCAGTACATCCGAGTACCACCAGGATGTATAGCAAATCTCGACTGATGTGCTTCCTGTAGCAATTCTTCCTTAACTGGGTGCGTGTCCGAAACACATAGTCGTCCACGGAAACGAAGTACTCCATTCTCGTCACTTGAGAAATCCGTCTTACGTTCTGAGCCTATCGTGCTGCACAAGAACTACAAATGCTGGTCACTGACTTGTGCTTCCTTGATCCTCTCAGCAATGGCGGACTGGGAAACCATAGATACCAATACTCCCCGGGATGTTTGACCGTGTTCCGACAATCCTAACTCTGAGAACTATCGAACTAGATCAGTAACTGCTGTCGGATGACTAGCCAGAACTCCACGAGACTTCCTGCTCAGCGCATCTGCTACCACATTAGCTTTTCCCGGATGATAATGGATTGTGCAGTTGTAATCCTTCATATATTCCATCCACCGTCTCTGTCTCAGATTGAGCTCTTTCTGTGTGAATAGATACTTCAGACTTTTATGGTTTGTATAGATCTCAAAAGTAATCCCATACAAGTAGTGCCTCCACATCTTCAATGCGAAAATAATGGCGGCTAACTCTAGATCGTGCACTGGGTAATTCCTTTCGTGATCTTTTAGTTGACGGGAGGCATAAGATACCATGCAGTTGGACTGCATCAGAACTGCACCCAACCCTTGGATAGAAGCATCCGTATAGAGAACCATCCCATCAACACCAGAAGGAATCACTAAGACTGGTGCAGAAACTAGCCGTCACTTAAGCTCCTGGAAGCTAGTTTCACAGGCCTCTGACCAGGTGAATTTGAGCCCTTTCTGAGTCAGGCGAGTGAGTGGCATGGCGATACTTGAGAATCCCTCCGCGAATATTCGATAATACCCAGCCAGACCAAAGAAACTACGGACCTCCTGAACTGATTTTGGCTGCTCCCAACTGGTAATTGCCACAATCTTTTGGGGATCTACAGAAATACCTCTATTGGACACTACATGTCCAAGAAAACCCACTGAGGATAATCAGAACACACACTTGCTAAACATGGCATACAACTACTCCTGTCGCAACGTTTCCAATACTATCCGCAGATGTTGTTCATGTTCCTCCTCGGATCAAGAATAAATCAATATATCATCGATGAACACTTTCACGAACTGATCTATATACCTCAGGAATACCCGATTCATTAAGTCCATAAATGTAGTTGGGGCATTCGTGAGACCGAAAGGCATCACTAGGAACTCGTAATGCCCATAACGGATGCGGAAAGTTGTTTTCTGAACATCCTCATCTCTTATCCGAAGCTGATGATATCCTGAGCATAGATCAATTTTAGAATACACACATGTATCATTGAGTTGATCAAACAAATCTTCTATCCTCGGCAATGAATATTTATTCTTAACTGTGACTGCATTCAGTTGCCGATAGTCTATACATAACCGCAACGATACATCCTTCTTTTTGACAGAGTACCGGAGCTCCCCATGGTGAAACACTAGGTTGGATGAATCCATTATCCAGCAACTCTTGCAGTTGAACTTTAAGTTCATTCAGTTCTTTTGGCGCCATCCGATAAGGAGGTTTCGATATAGGCACAGTTCCTGGAATCACCTCTATCGCAAATTCCACTTGCCTAGGAGGTGGCAAGCCTGAAAGTTCATCTAGAAATACATCTGGATACTCTCGAACTACTTGCACATCAGAGAGGGGTGGTAGTCCTTCATTCACAACTTTGACCAGAGATAGCAAATAACCCTGACAACCCTGGGCCAATAACTTCTGAGCCTGTAAAGTAGATATAATGGATAATCCATCGTCTCTAGTACCAACAAATTTCCAAGCTGGTTGATCCGGTGGTTGCAATGTCACCACCCTTGCTCTACAATCCACTGTAGCATAATAAGAGGTCAACCAGTCCATAACGAGAATAATATCGAACTCTATCATTTCCAACACCTGGAGATCCACTGTAAGGATATGCCCATCAAAATCTAATGGGCAACCTTTGATTTCTTGGTGGCTAGTCAGCACCTCTCCTGATGGCAAGGATACTACTAACCCACAAGAACGAACCATTAGGATCCTTCCAACTCTACCTAGAAATATTCTAGATACGAATGAATGAGAACTACTGGTATCAATCAAAGTATTAGCGTATATAGAATAAACTGAAACCATACCCCGTATGACTGATCCCTCAGCCTGCTGCCCCTCATCTCTGGTGATGGCAAAAACTCGTCCAGTCTCGATATTTGTCGGCTACATCTCTGACGAAGTAGTGTGCCTCCACTCGGGCTGAGTCTGACTCTGAGGTGTTGGACACTGAGTCACTGGTGTAGGCATAAGATAACCCTGAGAGTTGGATGGTAACATCGGTGGTGCAGATACCCCTGGATAGTAGATTACTGGAGATATAGGATACTGGATAGCCATCGGCATCACTGAAGGGGCACCCCCCTGCATCTGATACAACTGCGCCTGCGGAGGTACTGGCTGCCTCTGACCATAAGACTGCATCTGCGGTGCTATCCTTTGCTGCCGCTGCTGGTTGGACTTCCTTCCCTTGTTAGAGCTATCAGGAAACTCCAACTGCGCTCTCAATGTACACTCTTGATTGGTATGTCCAGATTGCTTGCAATAGTAGCAAACAGGCTGCTCTAAAGGGCACTCTAGAGCTCTATGACTTCCAGATCTGCATCTATAACATCCAGTTCTGTTCTGACTCTTACGGTTCTTCTGGGAACCTCCAGCCTGTTCAGAAGCTGAGCGCTTCTCTTTTTGCACCCTAGATGATCCCTCTGTAGTTCCTCGAGTATTGCACTTCTACTCCTGCTTCTTCTGAGTCTGATTCCCTGAATTTTGCTTCTGCTGCTTACTCTGGGACATCTGCTTCTCTATATCTTTCTCCTTGGAGATCTGTTGGGAAGTCATTTCAATACAAATGGCCTGGTCTAGTACCTCCCTGTAAGAGACAATAGAAGATCCTGACATCCTCACTCGAATATAAGCTGCTAGGCCCTGTGTGAACTGGAACATCCGATCTGCATCTTGGGCTATCAAGTGAGGGCAGAACTCTGAAAGTCTGGTAAACTCTGCATTATACTCCATGACAGAATGATCGCCTTGCTTTAAACTCAGGAATTCCTGATGACGTGCCGTAACAAACACGGAAGGAAAGTACTGTCTCCAGAAAGCATCTCAAAAGACGACCCAAGTAATCCCTCGCTCCCTAAGTAGAGTCTTCTACATTTTCCACCAAGTAACGGCCTGATCTCTAAGGTGATATGTAGCAAGGCCCACCTTCTCATTGTTCGTACAGTCCATGTACTCGAAAGTGTCCTCCAAATTCTCCAACCACGCATGTGCGATCCATGGATCAGACTCCCTTCGGAATAAGGTAAATTTGCCCTTGGCCGAACGTGCTAATACGAGTATTCGTGCTTTATCATTGAGCCAACTGGAATTCGTAAGTACCGACCTAGTCGATGGTAGATCCAGATTCTGAGGCTCTGCACTACCAATAGGGGATTGCTGAGGTTGTGCTTGAGTAGCTGGCTCAGTCGTAACCGTATCTTGTCCCACCCCTCTGGTTGATCGCCTGGATGGACGACCTCGACCACAAGTCTGCACAGGTGTCATAGTTCTGACTATATACACCTGTTGAACAAGACTAGATAAGTATCTAACTAAAGTATAAGTTATCAGGAATACTTACTTCGTGTGGCCCGAAGCTTATGTCGCTGTCAATCCCATCTCACAAAACCAAATCCGAAAAATATACCTGTTGGATCGAAGCGGATCGCTAGAGGGGGGGGTGAATAGCGATAAAAACTTTTTTTTTAAAACGTTCGATAGACAATTAAACGCAGCGGAAATGTAAATAAAACCTAAATGAGACAAATAGTTTTTTTACTTGGTTCGTAGCCTTCGACTACTACTCCAAGGCCCTAACGGTCCTAGACCGTGTACGGAGGGCAATTCACTAAAACACTCCTCCTCGTTGGAGGTAGGAGTTTTACGATTACAAAAGCCTTCGAAGCAAAAAGATAGAGAGACAAACCCTCTCTTATATTAAAGTAAAATGCAACGAAAAAACCTCGATTGAAAAGAATTGCAGTATTGAAAGCAATAACAAATTAAGATTATACCAACAACTAAACAAAAGAAAATTTAAGCTAGGGTTGTTGGCAGCACTTCGTTGTCGTAGAGTCGTCGAAGAGTTGCAGCGTAACGGAGGCTTTTGAGCACTTGGAATTGATTATCAAACCCTAGCTTTGGCCCTCCTTTTATAGCCTTTGAGCCCCTTTTCGAGAGGAACCCTAGCCAATCACAATTGAGCACCACTCCCCTTGAAATTTGGTGATAAACCTTGACTCCTCGAGGCTGATCCTTTGACCATCAGTCGACTGATGGCCATCATCGATCGTGATGGCGACATCGATCGAGTCTTGACCTCCAGCGATCGGTGATTGGCGGCGATCGAGTCCTCAAGTGGCGATCGTGATGCTTGCTGCAGGTCAAAATTAGCTCAACAAAAACATAATTTCGATGGTCGTCGACCATCCGATCTCGACCTAGACCACCTATGAGATGTCTTGGGTCAGATCTACGCTTAAGTCTCTCCCCGTAAAGAGAATATGACCTCACTTACGCTCGCACACACGAGCTTACCTCGATACTTACGTGTTGCTTTTGCTTCCGGCCTTCCACTCGACTCCTTCGGCTCTCTCCGAAGTCACTCGAGTGTCGCCCGACCACCGCGGCTTCCTCCGGGTGTCGCTAGCCTTCAACTCCAGCTATAGCAATCTTCTGCACACTCGATTCAGCTCGTGAGAAAACGATATGATCTTAACTTTGTATCGTTTGCTATAATCAAAACTCAGGTTCGACTTAGGTGCCTACTGCACCAACAATCTCCCCTTTTTTGATTTATGGCAAACCCACATATAAAGTTAAGAAAATTAAGCGCATTGAGAAAAATGAACAAGAGATATGAATGAGCAAGAGTATAAAAACTCTTTTTCAAGTGCTCCCCCTTGAGGAATCCTCCCCCTTGACCGAGGGTGAGTACTTGAGAAAGAGTTTTAACTCTCCCCCTTGATGTTTGCTACTAAAAAAAAAAAAAAAAAAAAAAAAAAAAAAAAAAAAAATTAAGTAACCGGAATTACTTAATATTGGCCATAGTATTTAAAATAAGTTTAAGTTAAGAAATCAAATGATTGATTTCTTAACCTTGGCCTTTACTTCCGTTTTGTTAACAAGTTAAGTAATTTAACTTTTGTATTGTTAACAAAACAAAAACAAGTTAACTAAATGTGTTTAAATTGACCCCTTAACTTTGGCCTTTTTCTCCCCCTTTTGCCGTATATCGAAAAGAGTGAGGGGTGTGTAAAAAAAATAAGTATGAATTTTAAAGTCCAAGCATGTTCCACATTATTTTGAAAATAATATACTGAAAATAAGTTCATCTATAAAATGTTCGACTCATATTTGGCTTGATTGATATGAAAGATCAACCAGTCCTGGTCAAAGTCAGTTAGTATGTATGATTATACTCCGTGGTTCATAGCGATGCACTAGCTCTACATCTGGAACCAGGAGTAGGGTCCTAACATCTCACGCCCATCTACGTGGCTAAGTACACAAACACATTAGTCCTATGTGTTGTGAGATATACTGGCTCCTTAAATCTATAGATGCATGATATCTAAGGTATGTCCTATGCTAGTTCCAGCAAAATGAAAATTAAGAAATAGTAGTAAGAAAATATAGTTTGCAAGTTCCTATTCTATTACGCACATGCCCAATTTTCGTCTTAATAGACTAAATTCGGCTTCGGGTAGGGGTTTAGTAAATAGGTCTGCTAGGTTAGACTTCGATTCGATGTACTCGAGTTGTATGGCTCCGTTGGCCACATGTTCTCGAATGAAATGGTGTTTGACTTCTATATGTTTGGTCCTAGAGTGACATATTGGATTCTTTGTAAGATTAATTGAACTAATGTTATCTACGTGAAGTTTAGTATTCGTAAAGTCTAACTTAAAGTCGCAAAGGGTGTGCTTCATTCAAAGAAGCTGAGTGACACACTCACCCATCGCGATGTATTCGGCTTCGGTGGTAGATAAGGCAACACAATGTTGCTTCCTACTGCACCAACTCACTAGACTCGAGCCGAGTAGTTGAAAACAACCACTCGTGCTCTTTCTGTCGAGTTTACTACCGGCATAATCCGAATCGGAGTAGCCAATTAGTTCGAACTCGGTAGATCTAGGATACCAAATACCGACATTAAGTGTACCCTTTAGATATCTAAGGATACACTTAACTAGGGTTAAGTGAGACTCCTTGGCACAGGTTTGAAACCTGGCGCACATACTTACTGCAAATAAGATATCAGGTCGGCTTGCAGTTAAGTAAAGGAGACTCCCTATTACGCTCCTATAGTATTTTAAGTCAATGGACTTACTTTCTAGGTCTTCTCCTATGTTAACATTAATCGCCATTGGGGTGTTTATTATCTTAGCGTCTTGCATTCCAAATCTTTTAATTAACTCCTTAGTGTATTTTTGTTGATATAGGTATATACCATCCTTAGTTTGTTTAATTTGTAGACCTAAAAAGAAACTTAACTCGCCTACCAAGTTCATTTCGAACTCACTTTCCATGAGTAAAACGAACTCATTTAGTAAGGCTGAGTTAGAGGTTCCAAAAATTATATCGTCTACGTAAATTTGAGCTATGAATATTTCTTTACCTAAGGTTTTTACGAAGAGAGTTGGGTCAACTAAGCCTTGGTTAAACCCTTTTGACTTAAGATGGATTGAAAGTCTCTCGTACCAAGCTCGAGGAGCTTGTTTAAGTCCATAGAGAGCTTTCTTAAGTTTTAGAACATGGTCGGGTTTATCTAGATTTTCGAATCCGGGGGGTTGGCTAACATAAACTTCTTCTTTAATGTATCCATTTAGGAATGCCGACTTAACATCCATTTGAAACAGCTTAAATCCTCGATGTGCGTCATAAGCTAGCAACATTCGAATGGATTCGAGTCTAGCTACTGGGGCATAGGTTTCGTCGTAATCTAAGCCTTCGACTTGACTAAACCCTTTGGCGACTAACCTAGCCTTGTTTCTAACTACTTCACCTTTATCATCAAGCTTATTTCGAAACACCCACCTTGTTCCAATTATCGTTTTGTCTTTAGGTGGTGGTACTAATTCCCACACTTCATTCCTAGTAAATTGAGCTAGCTCTTCTTGCATTGCAATAATCCAATCGGGATCAAGAAGAGCTTGTTCAATTGATTTGGGTTCTATCTTTGAAATTAAGGAAATTTGACTAAGGTTCCTATAGGATGCTCTAGTTCGAACTCCTAGGTTAGGATCTCCTATCACTTGATCGATAGGGTGGTTAGTCTGAATCCTAGATTGGGTTGGGTTTGTGTTACCTAATGCTTGATCAATGGGGTGACTTGGTTGAACACTAGTTTGACTCGGATCACTTGTCACTTGGTCGACAAGAGAAGTTGGTTGATGTGGATTAGACTCGATCTCAGGGTCGGAGACGAGTTTGGTATCAGTGGGCTCAACACTTGGGGTCATTAAGGGTTTTGTAGGTTCGGGTACTTCATCAAATACTACATTGATAGTCTCCTCGACTCTAAGGGTGTCGTGGTTATATACTCTATAAGCTCGACTTGTAGTCGAGTATCCTAGAAAGATTCCGGTCGTGGTTTTAGATGTAAATTTCCCTAGGTAATCCTTAGTGTTTAGGATATGTACCTTACACCCAAATACCCTAAAGTACTTGATGTTGGGTACTTTATTGTGATAAATCTCGTACGAGGTCTTAAGGTGCCTCTTTACCATAAGGATCCTATTCTGGACATAGCAAGTCGTGCTAGCAACCATTCGTAGGTCATATTCGTTCAACATGGTCCTAGCGGCTTCTTGTAGAGTTCGGTTTTTCCGCTCCACTAGACCATTTTGTTGAGGGGTCCTAGGGCAAGAGAATTCATGGTGGTATCCGTTTAGGTTACAGAAGTCGGTGAACCTTTGATTTTCGAATTCACCACCATGATCGCTTCTAAGTCTTTTAACCTTAAGGTCTTTTTGATTCTTGATTAATTTGAATAGATTGATTAATTGATCTAGGGTATCATTTTTATGTTTGATGAACCTAACCCAGGTAAACCTGGAGTAGTCGTCAATTATGACTAAGCAATATTGACTTCTATTGAGTGACTTGGCTCCATGTGAATCGAATAGATCCATATGCAGGAGCTCAAGTACACTTAAGGTTCGTTCTTGGTTAGTTAACTTGTGTTGTGTCCTAGGTTGTTTTCCTTGTTGACAAGCATTACAGATTTTATTAACCAAGTTGTTGAGGTTGGGTAAGCCTCTGACTAAGTCACTCTGACTCATCTTGTGGACGAGTCTTGGGTGCGAGTGACCGAGTCGTCGGTGCCACAACCATGATTCCTCTTCCTGTGTCATAAGACATTTGGCTGAGGATTTGATTAAGTTAATTGTATAAATGTTATTTGTCCTAGTTCCTTTGAGTATTGTTTTAGCTGTTTTATTTGTTTTAATTACACATTCATTATCTAAAAATACGACCTTATAGTTATTGTCACATAATTGGCTTACGCTAAGCAGGTTATATTCAAAATTTTCTACAAGTAATACATTTTTAATAACAAAATTCGAGTTAAGCTCGATATCACCTGATCCGATGATTTTAAGCTTGTCGTTATTCCCAAAGGCTACCGATCCTTGTCGTTTGAATCGAAGCTTTGTGAATTTGAGTTGATCCCCGGTCATGTGTCGGAGCAATCCATTGATCCTACACACAAGGTGGTTGGATTGGATGTTAGATTTTTTATAATTTTTTTTTTTAAAATGGTTGTAAGTTTTTAAACCTAGGTCATCACACCTGTGTCTATATGATCAAGCATGTTATACTTATGTGTTTTTTTTTTGGTGAGATGACTTCCAATTAAGTTGATTAAGTGGATTTAGGTTCAAGTAATTTTATGTTAGATTTGGATTTGACCCTAGGCTTGTCAAGTTTACCTTTTCAAGATCATGGCTTCCAAGTCGTAGCGGTATGCAGAGGCCTTCTTTTATCGGATCATCGACCACTTCCTTAGACAAAGCCATTTTCAAGAAAATGATGACTTGACTCACCTAAGACTATTTCCTAGTCTAACTGGTTATTTTTGAAAAGAGGCTCCCCGAGGCTCAATCTTTTCGAAGAATTTTAGTTGGTTATGTTTTTGAAAGAGGCTCCCCGAGGCTCAATCTTTTCGAAGAATTTTAGTTGGTTATGTTCGTGTTCTAAGTGAGTTCACAAGTTTTAAAGCACAAACTTTCTAAGTTAAAGCATGCAATTTCTAAGTTAAAGCACAAACTTTCTAAGTTAAAACATGCAATTTCTAAGTTAAAGCACAAACTTTCTAAGTTAAAACATGCAATTTCTAAGTTAAAGCACAAACATGTTTTGTACTGGCTCCCCCTAGACCGTTGAATCGGTTCAGTCTATCCACATAGTGGATTTGGTCCTTGGGAATCTAGTACGGGTTGGATCCTAGAGTTGAAATCAAAAGGTTCTTAGGGACCCATGCTTGGACATGTTTCCTATGTCGACTTACAATCGACATATACGACCTATTAGTCGTGTTTGAGTTAAATCCTAGTCCAGCCTTGTTGTACACGACCCTTTGAGATCCAAGTAGGAGGTCAAGTCCTTTGGATCCCGAAGTGAACCTTTCCAACGTATTCCTAAGATCTTCAACTTGACTTTTCAAGAGAGAGTTCTCAACTTCGAGTTTTTCAACCCGAGTTGAGTCCTTCTCTTGAACTCGACTAGTCGAAGAGGTTAGGGAGACCTCGTGTTTGAGGAGTTTAACTTCCTCAACCAGGGTCTCGACCTTGGACTCAGACTTAGCTAACTTCCTAGACAAAAACCTAACCGTATTATGTAAAGTATTAAATAAAGTCTGACTTACTTTAAGGGTATCTTTTAAACCGGATGCGTATCCGTGGCTTGACTTGAAGGTAGCTTCGTAGTCCGAGTCATCCTCAGGTTCCGACTCAAGTTCAGGTTCGGTCTCCGTGTCTGACTCAATCGATCTTGCCATGAAGACGTGGTCTTCGTCTTCTTCGGATGACGCTTCTTCCCATGTCGCGTTGAGGGCCTTCTTGT
Organism: Wurfbainia villosa; assembly: GCA_025175895.1. Taxonomy (NCBI): domain Eukaryota; kingdom Viridiplantae; phylum Streptophyta; class Magnoliopsida; order Zingiberales; family Zingiberaceae; genus Wurfbainia; species Wurfbainia villosa. The sequence continues at coordinate 7,419,880 of CM045992.1, forward strand.
GCTTAGGTGCTCGATGGTTGAGCTTGGGGCACTCGGACTTGATATGTCCAAACCTGTTACACTCATAACACCTAATATTAGAACTTTTAGGCTTACCTTGGTTGGGTCGAGTCGTGGTTCACTTTCGTCCCTTGGCTATCCTTCGAGCTAGGTTCATTAGTTCGGCAGTCAATTCCGGGTCAACTTCTTCTTCGGACTCGTCTTCCTCCTCGGTTGGTGGTGGTTTGCTTGCGATTTTCTTCTTCTTTGAACCTGCAAACAAGGCTATACCCCTCTCGGGTTCCGAGTTGGACTGCTCATGTAATTCGAAATCAGAAAAGAGTTCATCTAACCTAATTTTAGAAAGATCCTTGGAGACCTTGTAGGCATCGACCATGGATGCCCACAAGGTAGTCCTCGGAAACGAGTTTAGAACATACCTTATAAGGTCGCGGTTTTCGACCTTTTGCCCGATTGCGTGTAGGTTGTTGACTATATCTTGGACACGGGCGTGGAGTTGCGTCGCGGACTCGTGTTCCTGCATTTTTAGTGTGTACAATTTATTGAACAACAAATCACGTTTGTAAACCTTAGCTTGATCCGATCCTTCGTGTAACTCGATTAGTTTTGTCCAAAGATCCTTTGCGCTTATGAAGGGGCCGACGCGATTTAGCTCCTCCTTGGATAGGCCGCATTGGAGGATTTGTGTTGCCTTGGCGTCAGCTTCGACTTGTTGTTTTGTCGCAATGGTCCATTGATCATAATCCAAGGAGTCACCCACTTCATTAGTCGGAAGTGTGAAACCCGTTTGGAGTATGATCCACATCTCGATTTGGGTTTTGAGAAAGCATTCCATCCGACCCTTCCAATAACGGAAGTCATCTCCGTTGTAAAACGGAGGTCGGACGGTGCTAAAACCCTCGAGATGGGCCATTAGAACAAAAGACCGAAGGAGACGAAGACGAAGAAACTAGCAATGACAAAAACACGAAAACAAGTACCAAGACTCGCGTCTTGGATTAGTAGTGCGGAAGAAAAACTTAACAAAGTGAAATAAATAAAAAAACAGAATTAAAAGAAAAATAAATCTGTAAAAAAGGCTAGATTGGTGGTTTCACCAAATCTTAGCAACCCCCGGCTCTGATACCAATTGTTGGATCGAAGCGGATCGCTAGAGGGGGGGTGAATAGCGATAAAAACTTTTGTTTTAAAACGTTCGATAGAATATTAAATGCAGCGGAAATGTAAATAAAACCTAAATGAGACAAATAGTTTTTTTACTTGGTTCGTAGCCTTCGGCTACTACTCCAAGGCCCTAATGGTCCTAGACCGTGTACGGAGGGCAATTCACTAAAACACTCCTCCTCGTTGGAGGTAGGAGTTTTACGATTACAAAAGCCTTCGAAGCAAAAAGATAGAGAGACAAACCCTCTCTTCTATTAAAGTAAAATGCAACGAAAAACCCTCGATTGAAAAGAATTGCAGTATTGAAAGCAATAACAAATTAAGATTATACCAACAACTAAACAAAAGAAAATTTAAGCTAGGGTTGTTGGCAGCACTTCGTTGTCGTAGAGTCGTCGGAGAGTTGCAGCGTAACGGAGGCTTTTGAGCACTTGGAATTGATTATCAAACCCTAGGTTTGGCCCTCCTTTTATAGCCTTTGAGCCCCTTTTCGAGAGGAACCCTAGCCAATCACAATTGAGCACCACTCCCCTTGAAATTTGGTGATAAACCTTGACTCCTCGAGGCTGATCCTTTGACCATCAGTCGACTGATGGCCATCATCGATCGTGATGGCGACATCGATCAGTCGACCTTCAGCGATCGATTGATTGTGGCGATCGAGTCCTCCAAGTGCAATCGGTGATGCTTGCTGCAGGTCAAAATTAGCTCAACAAAAACATAATTTCGATGGTCGTCGACCATCCGATCTCGACCTAGACCACCTATGAGATGTCTTGGGTCGGATCTATGCTTAAGTCTCTCCCTGTAAAGAGGATACGACCTCACTTATGCTCGCACACACGAGCTTACCTCGATACTTACGTGTTGCTTTTGCTTTCGGTCTTCCACTCGACTCCTTCGGCTCTCTCCGAAGTCACTCGAGTGTCGCCCGACCACCGCGGCTTCCTCCGGGTGTCGCTAGCCTTCAGCTCCAGCTATAGAAATCTTCTGCACACTTGATTCAGCTCGTGAGAAAACGATATGATCTTAACTTTGTATCGTTTGCTATAATCAAAACTCAGGTTCGACTTAGGTGCCTACTGCACCAACAATACCGACTCCCAAGAATCCAAGACTCAAAAACAAAATCATTGTATGGCATCTCAGAACCTTCGACTCTGATACCAATAAAGTTGTCGTGCCCCGAGAGTATGTCGTGTCGAAAAGCAAACGGATGGCATCTCCCCTGTACGTGATAACATTTCGGGTTAATACAAGGCTCATAGGCCCACAACAACAACATAATATAAATATATCAAACACAGCGGAAATATAAACCACATACCCACAACATACATACTAAAAACATACAAGTGTACACTACCTGACAAGTCCACAATAATAGAACCGTACATAAAACATCAGACACAGAAATAAAGCCCACGACATCACGACAAAGTCCATAATATAAAACAAGTCTATAACATAATCAAAATCCTCGAGAGACTCGGAAAACGGAGATGGGATGGATCGTCAGCGCAACTCCAAGTCGTCACGAAGACTTCTACCTATTACCTAAGCGATAGAAAAACCCAGGATCCGTGGTGGTGAGTAAAACTCAGCAGGTAATAGGAAAACATGTATATATCAATATCACATGTAATTCAATAGAAAAATCTACAGGTATATCAGGTAACACTAGCATGATAACGTATCCATATATATACCTTCTAACCAAAGGCCAATATAAAATGCAGACATACCTGAAAGTCTGCTACGCTACACCTATCCAACCTGAGCACATATCCACAATATATACATATACAGGAAGTCTGCTCTAAACCATATAACGAGATAAATATGGGTCAAAGAATATAATAGACAATTCAACAACTATATAGGTATCCGACACAACCGTATAAGCGATGCGGGTAGCATGTATGAAGATGATGTACAACCAAATACAACAAGCATAGTACAATTAAATGCAGCATCACAATAAGCATATATATATAGACTGCATCTATATATGTATACTAATCACAATCATCCATCTATATATATATATATATATATATATATATATATATATATATATATATATATATATATATATATATATATATATATATATATATATATATACATGCATATATGTATATATATGGCAATATACAAAAATGTCATAAGTCGGCAATACAGCATGCATGGTCATGTCGGATCACCCAAAAGCTACCATGACTCCAGTGTGGCCTCGGTGGCTCGAGCATGACAACTGTCCCAACTCAACACCAATCACTACTCTCGAGTGGCCAAGTGGGCAGTATGATCGAGTAGCATATAAGCGTGAAAAGCAAGCTACACGATGGAGGTCCCTGCTATTGGCCACTCCGATAGTCACTACCCATGAGTGGTCGAGTGCCACACACGCAGGACTACAGCATGTAAATCCCACTACCACCGTCTATAGTGGTAGAGTGCGGCACCACAATGCTCTGCCCTCACACCGGTTACTCCTTCTATGAGAAATTGTAAAGGCAGGATGACTGACGACCCTCTCGACCATAAGGGAGACCACGTCGCCAGCATACATGCATATGACATGAATGCTCTGTCACAAATAGACATCCACCACAGACTCTCTATTCTAAAGAGAATCAAACCAATCAGATCAATGCACTCTCTATCCTACAGAGAGTCGTACTCAACTGATTATAATGAGCTAGGACCACCAGTCCGTAGCGACACACTAAGTACAATTCACCTGACCAATTTACACGGTACATGGTCGGTAGTAAACATGCAACCTAAGGGTATTAAAATTAACCCTACGTTCAAAACATTACCTACCCCCAGATGACCTCTTTGCCCAATTTACAATCAGGTTGTCATCCGAACTTTATTATTTGCACTTAACTAAACAAATTCTAGGTTACTTACATCACCTATATATATAACTCCTAATCATGATAAAATGAAACATGATAGCAGCAATGGAGTTTAACAGCCAAAGGTAAGGTATCAAGCGCAAGAGTAAATAAGAACAAAGTCAAGGTAACATGATCATATAAGATGATCATGCATCTAAATCTGCATGCATTTACAACTACCTGACCAGGGTAGGAATTACCCACCTGCTGTAATGCTCGTAGTAATAAAATTCTCACGCGGACCCATCTCGTATCCACATCCTGTAAATTTCATCAATTATAATTTAGTGCAACCATACAACAAAATACGAATTAGATACTACGTTATCCCCATATCCGTATCCCTTATCAAATACGAGTTATAACTCCCATTTGTAGCCGAGATCAGAGCATCTCATAGCTCGATCGACAATCGACATTCCACACTAATTTATACAAAACATCACCCTCTAGTTTTGCTATTTTTCGAAATTCCAACTGGGTGTGCTGAATATAAGATGGTGTCAGAGCTAGAATCGAACTCCACACCTGTATGAGTCATCGCTCTTGTTCTCTAAGAACAATAGAGTACCTGGATTTAGCCTTGGAAACCCTAGGAAACTAATTCTCTCACTTTACAAGTGCAGACCTACTTACTACTTACAACCTAATAATATTAGACACTGTCTACATTCAATTGATGATCATATAAACTCCTAAAGCGACTTACCTCTCAGCTTAGGTAGATCGTTGGTAAATCACAAAAGAGAGTTCTATAAACACTTAAAACAACATCCAATTAAAACAACCCAAATATTGAATAAGATCAAGAACAACCCCATTTATCTAAAAGGATCACAGAACACACAAAATTACCACTTTAGAATACTAAGGTTAGATAGTATACCCAAAATTGCATCTAACACCGGCACATACCTTCTAAATCAACCGCAGCCACTGACCCCTGTCAACTATTGAATCGAAATTGAATTCACAGCACACAAGAGGGAAATTGATTTTGCTTACCAACACTTGAAGCTTCACCGGCAGCAAATCCCCCAAAATCGGCAATCCCGTTCACCGGATAACTCACTGCCTTACATGAAACTCAACCTTAGCGCATGGATCTATCGCAACATCTTATTGACATCCAAGGTAGGGAGCAATACAACTGGTGCTTACCTTTCCCCGACCCCAAACGGCAGTGGATTGCTCGATTTGCCAAAAAATTCAAGGATGTCACCGCTGCCCTATTTCACAACCCACGCTCAACTGAAAGAGAGCACTGTAACTCCAGAATTCGGCCAAGGTAGGCAGGAATAAATCCTTACCTATTACCGACGGCAAGCGACCGCGACTCCTCTCCCTCGACCAACGGCTCTGATCACTTGCGCCACCCAAATCTGTGCTTCCCGCCGTTCCTGTCCTCCCGGTTCCAACCCGTCCGGGGGTCGTCCAAGCCAACAGTCGTCGCCTGCCGCGAGGAAGAAGACCGGCGCTCGCAAAGAGGGAACGTCCTGGCGTCGAAGAGGTCACGAGCGAAAAGGATTGCGAACAAGATAGCAGGAAGAGAGGGAGTACTTTGGCCGCAGTCTGCTTCAGGGAAAAGGAAGACGGCAGAGTTGTGAAGAGGAATGGAAATCGGCGGAGAAGGGAGGGTGTCGCGAAGAGGAACGGGTGTCGCGGTGAGAAGGTCGGGCTTTTAATCACGATGTGAAACTGCCGAAAAAATTGGTTGGCGATAATGGGGAGAAAACGGAGATTTGGGTTTAAGAGTTAACGGGTCAGGTGTGGGCAGCCTAACGGGTTGGATTTCAGACCCGTTAAACTTTTAACTCCCTCTAAACAAAGAGGGTCTTAGAAATCTCCATTTAAGTCTAGAAAAAATTCTAAAAATTTCTGGAAAACTTCATAGGGTATTCTCCAAATTACCCAATATTTATTTTATTTTATTTTTTTATTATTATTATTTTCTGGTATTTTACATAACCTCTGGACAGCAGACTGAGTTCACCCGAGATAACGTGGGTATTATTTATTTTCGAGGCAGATTATGCGTACCTCAGTCTCACCCGGTCATAGAGGAGTTACTTCAGGAGGCTCATCACTCTCGATTTGCAATCCACCCAGGCAGAACCCGCATGTATCGAGACTTAAGATGTTAGTATTAGTGGAATGACATGAAGAAAGACATCGTAGATTTTGTAGCTAGATGTCTAGTTTGTCAACAGGTGAAGGTTGAGCACCAGAGACCAACTGGAATACTTCAGAGGATTCCTATTTCCAAGTGGAAGTGAGATCACATTAACATGGATATTGTGGTGGATCTACCTAGGACACGATGAGGCTATGATGCGATTTGGGTAGTCGTTGACCAATTAACCAAATCCGCACACTTCTTGGCAATTCGGAAGACCGACTCTCTGGATCGTATGGCAGAGTTATATTGTCGGGAGATCATCAGATTACATGGTGTTCCTTTGAGCATTATATCAGATAGAGATCCCCGGTTCATGTCCCAATTCTGGCAGAGTCTACAGCAGGCTTTGGGCACACAGCTCCATTTTAGTACCGCATTCCATCCGCAGACTGATGGACAGTCCAAGCGGACCATTCAGACTCTAGAAGACTTGCTGAGGTCCTGCGTTATGGATTTTGGGGGCAGTTGGGAGGACCACTTGCCACTAGTGGCATTCGCCTACAACAACAGCTATCATTCGGCTATCCAAATGGCACCGTTTGAAACATTGTATGGTAGACAGTGTCGAACACCCACCCTCTGGGAAGAGGTTGGGGAGGCCCAGTTGCTAGGACCCCATAGAGCTCAGCATGAGGCAGAGTTGATCCGTACTATCAGACGAAAAATGGCAGAGGCGCAGGATTGTCAGAAGAGCTATGTCGATCGGAGACGGAGACCTTTGGAGTTCTCTATTAGTGACCATGTATTCTTGTGAGTCTCGCCCACGAAAAGGGTGAAGAGATTTAGCCTCCATGGTAAGCTAGCTCCAAGGTACATTGGTTCTTTTGAGATTTTGGAGAGGATCAGAGCAGTCGCTTACCACCTAGCGCTACCACCGTCCTTGGCTGGTATTCATGATGTGTTTCATGTGTCCATACTGAGGAAGTATGTGTCAGACCCTACACATATTCTATCAGATGTGTCAGGTTCCATACAACCTGATGCTACTTACGAAGAGGTTCTGGTACGGATTCTGGACCACAAAGAACGACAGTTGCAGAACAAGATTGTGCGACTAATTAAAGTCGGGTGGAGTCACCACACCGATGAGGAGGCTCCTTGGGAGCTTGAGGAAAAGATCAGAGCTCAATACCCCCACCTGTTTACCTAAGGTACGTGAAATATACTTTCAGTACCTGTGCTATTTGAGTGTGTTATCTCTTACTCATTATCGCATTTAAGTAAGAAATTTGGGGACCAAATTTTATTAAGTGGGAAGAATGTAAAATACCATGAATAAAATTTTTGGTACAGATTAATATCCCTATTATTCATTAATTAGGGAACTTATTATTAGGTTAATTAGATTGATGATGACGTCTAGGGATTAATTGAACCAAACCTAGGGTTAAACTTTTTGGATTAATTACAACCTAATCTAGGTTTAGGTCTAATTAAGTGGACCGGACCTTTTAAATAAACCCATCCGAAGCAAAGTTACATGGTTTTCATTTCTCCCCGCCATGCCTGCCCTTTTCCTTGTTGTCTTCTCTCTCGCGATGCCTTCTTCCCCAAACGTCGAATTTCTTCCTCTCCTTTCCTTCACACGACCTTCTCTCCGCGTCAGATCTCCTTCCCTTGGGCAGCTTCTTGTTGTTCCCTTCCTCCTCTCGTTCCCTCTCCTCTGTAAGTGGCGGAGAGCAATTTTCCCTCGCCAATGCCACGGACAGGCCAGACTAGCGAGCGAGGGTCAGCGGCGTTTCTCTCTTCGGTGAGATACCGATAGTTTCTGTCCTAGCTCTCACCAGCAACCTTGAGCGGGTGAATCGACGACATCGCTACCACGGGAGGTGTGTGGCGTTGTCCGTTCATCGTCGGAGCAAGGTGAGGCACTGTTCTTCCTTGATCTTGGATGAGATCCCTTTTCCATTGAAATGGATATCATTTGAACGAGATGTGGTGTTCTAGGCAAGTGATTTCTACGAGGAACAGGGGAACTAGGGCAGCAGCATTGGAGTTGCATTTTCAAGCGTATAGGGCAGCTTTAGGGGAAGGGTTGCCGGTGGAGGTTCCTAGGGTTGGTAAGCTTAATCGATCCTCTGTCTTTTAGCTATAATTGCTAGATTCTGTGGTTCCTATTGTATAATTGTGATTTTGTGAGTTGAGGTTGGCAAGTTGTGCGACTGTGAGCAAGGAGTGCCGGTTGTGGGGGCTGTGAGTTGAAAGTTTGGTCGGTTGTGAGGTTGTTCTTGGCCGTGAAGGGGTTGTGAGTTTGTTGTTGGGTGAGCTATGAATGGTCGTACGACTGTGGGCAGGAGAATTAACAGCTGTAAATAGCTGTGATGGTTGTGAATGGGTTAGATCCCTAAATTGGTGAAATTGGGAGTTAATTTGTGAAGGAATTATATTTTTGATATGACTGTGAGTGATCGGTTAAGTGGATAGCTTAATACATTAAGTTTTGAACTTGATAGTAGAGTTGCCAATATAATTTGAGTATATTATGTTATATGCAGGTTTCGGTCATGAGACAGGTCCTCAGGCGTGAAGATAGTTATCATGAATTTCATAGCAGGCGGGTACTGTAGGGAATATTGGAACGGCTAGAGGGGGGGTGAATAGCGTCAATGGAATTCTTTCGCGTTCATGTCTACAATTTCGTTAGCGCAGCGGAATATAGATATAATACAATAATGAAATGGATAAGCACATACAAAGACACGAAGATTTAACGTGGTTCGGAACCGCACGGTTCCTACTCCACGGATCGGGTTCGTACGAACCCTAGCGATGCCAATCACACACCACTATAATAATAACTCCTTCTCGGAACAATCCGGAGGTGGAGAAACCTCGTACAATGTATACAACAGTAATACAAGATGAATACAAACAATATAATGAAATACAAAAGCAATACAAGTAAAGAAAACACTTTATAAATGCTCTTTGAATGCTTGATCACTTGGTTGCTTGATATCAACTTGGAGACCCTGATTTGCAACAGCAAATCGCCCCAAATCGCCTCAAAGAAACCTTGGTTTTTCCTCCATCACGAGCTCCATATATAGCTTCAACCTGTGCTGGAAAAAGTCGATCAGTCGACTGATCGGGACCATCAGTCGACTGATGCCACTGTTGTCGTGAGACAACGGCTAGATCCACGCTGGATAAGTCCAACGGAACCTTCATCACCGACCGACATTGATCATCGCGATCTCGATGGAGTCCTCACTGACGGCCGAGTCTCGACTCCATTCGCGTGGCCGATTTTCGAGCACCGCCGATCGACATTAAGATCGGGCCGATCGCTGAGCCTCACGACCGCCCACCTTCGGCAATGGATCGCTAGGCTATAACCCGCAAATAAACCTTAGTTGACTTTCGGTCCGGCCGACAGCTACATGACACTGGGCCGACCGCACACCTCAAACCTGAGGTTTTAACCCAAGTATGGTTCCCCCATACTTGCTAGACCACCCTGAGCCTAGACCTAAGCCTTCTAGCCACCTCCATCAGCCTCACGCCTCTCGGATCCCTCCAAGTCATCCATGACTTGTTCATCCATCGCGCTAGCCTTCAGGTGCTTCCATCGGCTATGTCATGCTAACGGTGTCTACACTGCCAAGGCACATTGGACTTACGCCGCCAAGACTCCGCTTGGACTTTACGCCGCCAACCATTGGACTTATGCTGCCAAGACTCCTGCTTGGACTTTACGCCGCCAACCATTGGACTTATGCTGCCAAGACTCCCGCTTGGACTTTACGCCGCCAATATCAAACCCTTGGACTTCTCAAATGCCAAGACTCAAGCTTGGACTTTCCCTTGCCAACCCATGTTGGACTTTCCATGCCAAGATCATGCTTGGACTTTCCTTGCCAACCCATGTTGGACTTTACATTGCCAAGACTATGCTTGGACTTTCCTTGCCAACCCATGTTGGACTTTGCATTGCCAAGACCCATGCTTGGACTTTTCCCAATGCCAAGTGTCCCACTTGGACTTTCCATGCCAAGTACTCAAGACTTGGACTTTACCAAATGACAATTACATTGTCATATGTTTTTGTCGAAACATCAAAACATCACTCGAGTCAAACTCGAGTCCTGGTCAATCGTGACCTGGGCCGATTGCACCAACAGGTACTTTGACTTATCTTTTAGATATTGTGATGTTGATATGTGTAGTTGGCTATAGCTCGCAGTATTTTTTTTATGTCTTATTTGCCCTTGTATGTCACTGTTCCATACCATTGCAGGCATTTATGTCCTTCTTTGTTACCAGTTACGCATCTTAGTCTATATTATCTTAATACTTGCCATGTGTACTTATTTTAGGAGTTGTGACAAACACTTGACTAGCTTTTAAATATACTTTTCCTGTATACCTAGGTCATCGATATGTACTCATTTTTTTGTACATATTATTTGGAGATGTATATTGATTGGTGTTACATGCTTTAGTGACATGCACCATCTTGCATGATTGCATGTTGGCGATCAGTGGCTCTTTTGTAGTTGAGCCCGCAGCCAGTTACATGATCTGCACACACATCCACTCAAAGGTTAGTGGTACATCAGGAGGGTGTGTGCGTGAGCTCACAGTTCACGTCCGCCTATGGGTAGCAAGATGCAAAGTGGTAGCAGGGATCCCTCCTCTTATCCATGACACCGGGAGATGAGAGATTTGCTCCCCCCACTCTGTTTGGGGTAGGAGGATAGGTGTACTCCGACAGTATTCTGTCCACTCGGTCACTCAGGAGCAGTGATGGCAGAGTGCACAGTTGTCATGGCCCTACCCACTCGGCCTCACCATCGCGTGTGAGGCGGCTGACTGGCGTCAAGGGTGACCATGTCATTTGCATTGCATGCATATTGCATGGATTGCATTTGTTTGTATTTGCTTCCTTGGTTTTTACATATGATTGACATGCATACAGGATACATCATGTATTTGATCTGACGACCTTACTTCTGCTAGTATGGCTTACACTCCTATGTCAGAATAGGAGATTCAGGTAAGTACAGTCTTTCCGTATTTCTTCCTTGCATTTCCTATTATTGATCAGGAGACTATACTAGCATGATTATTATTGTTAGATATATCTTACTATGCATGTCTACTTGATACCCACTGAGTTCGTTGAACTTACTCTGTTGCATTATATCTATTTCAGGTTGAAACTGTCAAGAGAGTCCAACTGCCAATCCCCCTCGTCATAAGGGTTTTGATTTTGATCTTATGGTTTTGTTATATTGACTAGAAGATATGTGTAAGACTTGTGTTTTGGTTATACACTCGTGGATTATATGGTTATCAAGTTTTGGGTGGCCTACCCAGTTTTTACGTTGTGATGTTTTCATTTTGTATATAAATATGATTGCTTCACGTCTGCCCGAATGGCAGAAGAGGTAGGTCTGGAGATTTGTTTTCCATTTTGGTGTATTGGTTATTCAGCTAGAGGCTGAATTAATATATAAACTGCGTGGTTGTTTATCTTTTTAATTGCATATATTCCAGCCGGGTGTGGCCGAGGTAATTGTGTATGTATACAGGATTCGTATTGTCACCCGTACAGAAGAGATGCTGCCGGATTTTCATCTGGTAGGGACTCCCCTGGGGCGTGACAAAAAAAAATGAAGGAAAAGAAAAAAATTGCTCAAGCCGGTGGTTGCATCGAAATTGAGCGCCCCCGCTCTGATACAAATTATAGGACCGAAAAACCACGATAGAGGGGGTGAATAGTGTTTAAAACCTTTTCTTTTCTTGTTTAGTAAACCTCATAAAATCAAAGCAAAGCACAGAGGAAAATAAAAAGACACAAGGACACACTTTATTTTACTTGGTTCACAACCAAATGGTTGTTAGTCCAAGGCCCGTGATCCTTGATCGCTTTCGGTAGACAATCAAATAATTGTTCTCTTTCTCGTTGGAGGTAAGAGACATGGACTTACAAAAGATAAAGAAAGAAATAACAACCTTACCGCTCCTTTTAGAAATTAAGTACATGAAAAACTAAACAAGAATATACCGACAATTAAAGTAAGAAGACGAAGCACAGTCGGAATAGTGTTCTAGCACGAAGGAGCACGGTCGGAGAGCAAGAGCACTTAGAAGATTATTAAATTGCTAGGGTTTGTGTCCTTCCCTCCTTTTATAGACCTTCCTAAGCCTTTGAAACCATCATTTTCGTCCAGATCTACATCTGGATAGACCTTATCCAACAATCTTATCTCTAAGGTGGCAACTTGGCTTTTCACGTGCACACCAATCGACTGCTCCTATTGCCAGTCGACTGGCTCCAATCGGCTGCTGATCCTCCCAATTGACAGTTGTACTTGAGTTTCCAATTCAATCACCTACATAGAACAAGATATATAATAATAGTGATCATGACAGTCTTTGACCATTCGATCTTGACTTCGGCATTCCTTTAGAAGCCTTGGTCGGATCGACGCCTACCGTTGTCCCCATACCGAAGATGTGATCTTACCACTGCTCCTCACACGGAGCTTATATTTGCCAAACCCTTGATCCTCAGACCTGTTGGACTTCTCTTATGATCCTGTAAACTTACTAAGACCTACTGTCACGCCCCGAAGGAGACCCCGCCAGACAAAAATCCGACAGCATCTCCCCTGTACGGGTGACAATCCCAATTTACATACAAGGCCTACACGGCCACTATACATCGGTCAACACGACCGGAATCCAAACAACACACGCAGAGTATAATTAGGCCTCAGGCCTTCAATCCAAGTAATAAATAAACAATCTATCACATCTAAACCTACCCCTTCTGCCATCTGGGCAGGAATACTCAACTGAAATCCATGCAGAACAAAACTCCGAATAAAGTCCCTAAGGACACCAAAAATCCACGAATACATAAATCCAATTCCAGTCCTAAATATATCTTCTAAACAAGATATCCAAAACCAAAAACAAATAACCAAATACACTTCCACGACGAGGGGGTTTGGCAAATGACTCTCCCGACCTTCATCCTCAAATAAATATAATCAACGGGTGAGTTCAAAGAACTCATGTATAGTAGATATGAAAATAAGGTATAGTTAACAATAAAATATCATGCGATGCAGCCTCACATAAATAGGGTATGCAAGCAAGAAATACAAAATGATCAGATTTATCAATCTCCTACCCTGATATAGGAGCATGTGCCTGACTAGAAGTAATAGAGTCCTGACCATATATAAACATGTATCCTGTATGCATGACAATCATATGCACATCCAAGGCATCAATACAATAATGCAGCAAACACAATACAAAATGCAATCCGTGCAAAATGCATGCCGTTCCAATGACATGGTCACCTCGACGCCACCACCACTAACACGCAATGGTGAAGTGGGTAGGGCTATGACAATCGTGCACTCGCCATCATCGCTTCCCGAGTGACCGAGTGGACAGGATGCTGTCGGAGTACACCTATCCTCCTGCCCCAAACATAGTGGGGGAGCTAAGCTCTCATCTCCCGGTGTCATAGACCAGAGGAGGGATCCCTGCCCGCTACCACGCTGCCGCTACCATGAGCGGACTCAATGAGCTCGACAGATCAATCGCACACACCCTCCCGATGTACCACTAACCCATGAGTGGCGTGTGCGAGATGTAATCGTCATGGCTCAACAATAATGGAACCGTCACCAAAGATGCAATCATGCAAAAATGGTGCATGATACTAAAGCATGTAAATCCTACTCAAAATACCTATCCGAATGATATGTACAATCAATATGTACATATCCCTAATCCATATACTATGATCCAAATCAAACAGGGAAATATAATCATATCCTATCACATGCATGTATCTAGTAGGCACCAAAAGTATATCAGGCATATAAACATGAAAAAGTTATTGTAAGCTATCCTACTAGCATATCAATTTGACTTAATCTAAAAGTTAAGTCAAAATACCCGCCTGATAACATATCCGCAAAAGAACCAGATCGTCACGACCGGAGACCTGCCTCGTGACCGAAACCTGCATAATGCATAACTATTATTAAGCACAAAATACCATATACCGACAAATGATCAAATCAAATCCTACATCAACCTCATATCCGATCCACCAGATTGATTTAATTATCCTATTCAACCTAATCAATCCTCCATACATAATTACCGAACCGATCGTAAATATGAATCCAACCTAACTCTAGGTGACATACACAGCTCATCCAAACCTTACCTCAAACACGATCCAACACTTGGATCCCACAACAACTCACCAATAGGACATCACAAATCGACCTTCAATTTCATACCGCGAATCCGATCCACACTTACCCTGTACAACTCCTTTGATCCGAGTATAGGTATCAACCAACCAATCGATTGTTTTGCAAGCACTCCTATTCGGATCACCTTCTAGAAATCATAATATATAACAACTCTAATAACATCCTTGCCCATTCACAATCAAGAACGGAGCATCACCCAAACAGATTCCATAACCCATCGAATACACAACTCAAGACCTAATCCATCCTATTTAAAAATCCTCCGACCCATCTCCACACTATACGGCCGTAAACAAAACCACACAAAGATGCCAACAAGAGATAGCTCAAGATATACCTGCGATTGGAACCTCCCCAATTGCTCAATCTGCCGGAAACTATCGCTGCCCTCACTCCGATGACCACCAGCAGAGCAGTCTACATCAACAACCCTCCCAACCCCTCACGACTGCTCAGCCCAGCGCTCCCTCCTTACTGGCACAAGTCAACAAATCAGTTAATAGACAGAAACCATGGCTAGGAGTCCGATCCGGACCTTACCGCTCGGCGATGATCGGCCAGTCAGCTCTAATTCGCCCGCGTGAAACCGCTGCCGATACCTAGCTCCAAGGTCGAGGACGCCGGCAGCGACCTCCTGAGCGACTAGAAAGGAGTCACTGTGCTCCTGGCTGAGCCCACACGACGAAGCCGACGAAGGGACAGAGCTACTGCTCACCATCGATGCGGAGGGTGTCGGAAGTGAGGGTTGTGCGAGCGCCGGTGTCAAACAGAACCCCGGTGTCGTCTCGCGCGTCCCGAGGCGAGAAGGCGGAAGGCAAGCATTGCGGCCGGCCACCGACCTAGGTCGTTCGCGGTGGCTCGTCATGTGACGAGCGACGGTCGGTCGTCGCTTGCAGAGAAGGGAAACGCCGACCGTGTCGAGGCTGATTGTGGCGGCGCCGGAGGAGAGGGAAACGCGAGAGAGGAGAGTGCGCGGAAGAGGGCTTGCGCGAGAGAACTGCCGGCTAAGAAGATGGGTTCGCGAGAGAGAAACCGACACGGGGGGGGAGAAAAAGACAGGGAAATTAAAACCTAAGTTTATTAATCCTATTAACTAAACCAAACAGGTCCTTTAAAAGTCTGTTTATTTTATCCCCGTAAAAATCTCGTACAAGCCTCATTTAAATCCAGAAAAATTCCTAAAATTCCCTAAAAATCCCGAGATATTTCCAGGATTATTTCCTTAATTATTGGGCCATTTAATTTAGTATTTTAAATCCCCGTATTTAACACCTACAAGCTTGACACAGAATATTAGACATAATATGACTTAACTTTGAATCTTTGCCATTATCAAAAACCAGGTTCTATTATCTAGTGCCCCTGCACCAACATAAAGGTTTGACACACATCCGAATGACAAGATTGATCCCGGCGCCGTGAACACTTCTGGGTACCTCGATCAGTTTTATAAAAGGGGGCTGCGAGCACAACTCCAAGGTACCCTAAAAACTTACTTCCCCTCTAAAAATTTCAAGCTCTAGTCATCTCTTGCTCGTGTTCAACTTACGTCGTCTTCTCTCTTTTGATTTATTGACTATGCCTAGGTAACACACTAATTTTAATTATTTTTAATTATTTTTAATTTTAAAATTTGTTTTGTTTTAAATATTAATTATTATTCTTAGGCTTAAGAGAAAGGTTTATGAGGTTGGTTCCTCCAGTATTCCTAGTACATACATTAGATTTCCCTTCAGAGGCACTTACACTTAGGTTTTTTGCTATCACATTTGTCCATACTAGATATCTATCTCAATAGGATATTTTTCATTAGATCATGTGCATCTACTATTTTGAGGTTATAGATTACTATGGTTTAGGAAATTTAATTTATTATAGGTTCGATTAACAAAGATTTATATGTTAATTCTACATAATCTAATTATGATTGATGATCTCATCTACTCTACTAGAGACACCGAAGAAATCTTCTAAACTCCTTAAGTCTTAATCCCAATATTTAAGATTCATATTTACTTATATACCCTAATTTAACACGTGAGAAATATGCCTAACCATATTACTCGTATGATCTTAATCAAAATTTGACACCATAACACAGCTTACAGGGTACACAAATGGTCCCAAATATTGACAACTAAATTCATGATGATTGATGATTTTTGCATATATATATATATATATATATATATATATATATATATATATATATATATATATATATATAACTGATATAATAGTTATATGAAATTGTTATATAATTTATACTTCATAGAAGTCCATATCTTAATTCCATCTCTTCCTCTTTGAGATTTCCTTTGGGCACCGTCGGTGGATGAAGGTCACGGTTTTTTCATTGACCATCAACGATCATTGTCTGCCCGAACATCTCTTCTTTAGAATTTCAAATTTCAATGCATAAAACCCTTGTTCAAAAAGTCATCATAAAAAAAAAAAACCTCGTCGTTCCTAATTTTTTGTCGATCTCTCTCGTCAATCGTTGTTACTTTTTGATAATTCCTCGAGGAGTATTTATAGACTATAAATTGACTGTATACTTTAGTTTCTGTCACAGACGGTGTCGACAATAAATAAACGAGGATGCACCTGACCGAGCATAGGATTTCCACATCATTGCATGTTTTTGTGCCGGTAGAGTACCCATGTCAGTTTCATTTTAAGATGGTAAAAACTATTTGTTTCCATATGACGGATCAACATTTTTTTTTCTTGCCTTCTATGCACTCAAATTTCTCGTCCTTTTTAGGGGTTATGGGGTTTCTGATTGGTGGAATTGCAAAGGCAATGTTAATTTGTGGGTTGTTCAGTGGCTCTATGGCATTACGATCTTCCTTATTAAGGGTGAGCTTAGCTTAGGTTTTAAGTTGTATTTAATATTACTGGGTTTGAGACCATTTTGTGGTTTAACCTATGAACTATCTTTAAAGATTCCAGCGAAGTAGATTCTGTATTAAGTATGCATTAGAGTGAATATACTAATTGAGAAATGATTTTCTCCAACACGAATAATTTTATAGGCAACACAAACAATTTTATACCGAAGATGCGACCTTACCACTGCTCCCTCATTTAACTCGTATGATCTCGAGGAGTTGTGCTGTTTTAATAAAACAATTTTAAGGTGGCTTTTTTTACAAATAACTCCAAGAAAAAAATATATAAAAGAGCTATTTTAAATAAAAAATTATAGGTAAAATGTTATTTTGGATAAAAAAGATGTTCTTTTGTTTTTCTACCATACAAAACAACTCGGGCTAGATGAAACCCAGGTTTATTAATTCCAACCCTAGCCCGCTTACCCTTGGGCATCTTTCCCTCGCCTGGACGCCATCATGAGGCCCCTTCCCCGGTTCTCGTGTGCTTGTCGCTCGAATTCTTCAACCTTATTCAACTTCTACCCAAGCCAATTGTGAGCGCTACCCGCTCGCTGTCAGAACCGTGCCGGCGGGCATCCTCCTGCTAATCGCTAGAATCGAAATAACCTCCTGCTTCTCTTCGAGCGCCGAGAGATGCCTTCTTATCCTCTTCGCCACAGCATCCCTCAATTTCTGGTTGTGTGACCCTGGTAACTATCGAGAGCATGTATTAACCACAGTGAGGATTCTCTTATCTACGACATCACCAATAGGTAGATTGATAATTTTCCTTGGTTGGAGTTTCTTCCTTACGGTGTAGTAAAGCACACCAAAAAAAGTTAGCTCACTTCCACTGCAAAACTCTTTATTATTCAAGAAGGTGAAACTGTTTAAGACATACAGATGTAAACTAAATGGATTGACAAAGTTGAGAGTGCATTATATGAAGCTTCATAGTTATCAGCCACAAGTCCAACACCTATTAGTAATACATAGGATTTTACTTTCAATGTGATTGTAGCTTGATTATGCACTGAATATAATGACAAAATTTTACGTTAGATGATGGAAATGAAGATCTTTAACTCAATTGCTATGATAAATTGGCAAATTTTATCAAGTTAAATTTCATGCTTTTTCTAATTTACAGAATTCGTACCTTATTACACCAAGTCATATTGAAGCTTATTCTTTTCTCACTTTTATGCAGACTATTGTTCATTTTAGCTCGATGGCTTAGAGAATGCTTAGGAAAAAGGTTTATCAACAAGTACGCATCAGACATGTTATTTTAAAATATTTTTATTTCCTTTAGCATTGCACAGCAGAGTTTTACTTTATTATTATTATCATCATCAACTTTGGTTGGTTAATTTCTTCTGTTTATCCTGTGTGGTTCTTTCTTCAGAAATTGGTTTATTTTTATGAAAAATAATTCAGAAAAATGACTTTACCTAGCAACCATACCAGTCAAATATCTAAGTGTATCGAGTATTTGTGCATCATATTGGACATTAATCTGAATCCATCTTTATCAAACATTTGGTTATGTGCAGTACATATTGGCACAATACATGAAATTTTTTTGTTCATAGGACATATTACAGTTTTGTTATTTGAAGCAAGTATATTTTATATACTCTGCAATGTAGGCTATTGATATTGATGCATTGTTTATTTTTTTGCTTCTGATATATGCTTAATCTGGGACCTTTGTTTTTTTTTGTAGGGTCTCAATGCTAGCTTTTTAAATGCATTTCTATATGCACATTCAAAAAGTGGTCTACATTTTTTCTTTGGCTCGCACGGATGGATGCTAGGTAATCTTAGTGGTTTTAGTTGATTCATGTTGTTCTTTTGTTGAAAGTCTAACTATATAAGTTAAAGACTGCACTTATTTATACTCAGTTGAAGATAAATATCTATGTTATTCCTTGCTCATGAGTAATCATATAAGAAGGATGATTTTAATGCATCATGCATGGAAAAGAATAGTTTGATTTACTAGGCACACTAAATTCGGTGATACAACATTACCATTCTTGGAGAGATAGGCTAGAGTAGCTTGATTAGACAGCGTATACCGATTCTTTCTGTCTGAGTTGACACTTGTTTTTTTTTTTATTTTTAAATTGGTACAAAGGTTTTGGTGATTATTTATTATTGGTACTTGAAAGCTTAATTATTTGTTGTTTTGCCGTCCACTTGGTTGTAATTAGCTTCTTATGCTGCTATACTTGTCATCCATGACTTTTGATAATCATCGCATTTGTCGGTGACTTTCCTGATCTTCTCTCTTCCTCTTCTGTGCTCACATAAATAATATTATTGGAATGGTGATTCAAAACCATCATGAATTTAGTTGTCAACATTGACCATTTGTGTACCCCGTAAGCTGTGTTATGGTGTCAAATTTTGATTAATATCATATGAGTAATATGGTTAGGCTTATTTCTCACATGTTAAATGAGGGTATATAAATATGAATCCTAAATATTGGGATTAGACTTAAGGAGTTAGAATATTTCCTTTGTAAAATATCGCGAATAAATGGCAAAAGGGTAATATTATAAGTGGGTTAAATTAAAATTTTTGAGAGATAGTTAGGGGTTAATTATACCTAACCTAGCTTATGAGTTTTAATGGTTTAATTAACCTAGATTTAATTGAATTCGGATTTAAGTTGAATCAAGTTGGACTCGACCCGCTTTATTGGACTCGACCCGTTAATGGACCGACCGTTCTATTACCGTAACGCTAAGCCATTCTCGTCGTCGCCCTTAATTTCTCGGTGCGTTTCTTCCTTCCCTTCCGCGATCTCCTTTTTCTCACGGTGCGCTCTCGTCTTCCCATCGATTCCTTTTCCCGAGCGCCTCCCCTTTCGGTTGCTCTTCTTCTCCGAAGCGACCGATCTCCCCCTCTCCTCTGTTGTGGCCGGCAGGGGAACGGGTGGAAGCGCGGATTGGGCGGTGGAAGCAAACAGAGCTGCCGGTCTTTTTCCTCGTGACAAGCGACGACCGTCGGCTTGGACGACCCCCGGGATGGACTGGAAGCTCCGATTCGGCAACTTTTCGACGGTAGGCAGCGGGGCGATTCCTGATCGCTGCTGTCCGTCCATCGTCGGAGCGAGGTAAGGGCTACCCGTTACCTTGTTTTCCCTCAATTTTAAAGGGGGATCCGGGGTGTGAATGAACCCTTACAGTAGTTTTCTTCGTTGAGCTGACCTATCGAGTTGGGCAGAAAAATCGGGAGCGCCAGTGGTGCCGGTGAACCGAACTGTCGGATTCTAGGAGTTGGCGGCTAGTGGGAATTACAACAGCAAGGTGAGGACTGCCCGTTCCTTTGTTTTTCTCGATCTCGAAAGGGATCTGCCTGTGAACGTGTTCCTTCGTGTTGGGCAGTAATCTTGAGCACGGATTCTCCGAGGAACGCGGGATAGGAAGGAGGGGGGCTGTCGGTGGAATCCAGGGCAGGTATATCTCAAATTGTCCCTTTTTCTGTCGTTGACTGTTTGATTGTTCGTTGTGGTAGGCTTAGAAGGAGCTATAAATAGTCGTTAAGTGGGCTGTGATGTTCTGTTCATGCTCGTGGAGTTGTGGGCAGAATGGGTTGTGCGATCCGAGGGTGAATTTCCCTTCGGTGTTGGACTGTCCAATGAACAAAGCGGAGCAGAGAAGGGGTTGTTCACACCGGTTCCTATCAGAAATCGGTTGTTGTAATGTCGTGAAATAGAGTCCTTGGTGAGATTATCTAAATGGTAGGTGATGTTCTGTAGTAGGGTTGTAAATGAGCTAGGAGTTGGATCTGGAATTTCAGTAATCTGGCTAGTTATTGTTTCCATAGTTGTGATAGATAAATGGGGTTGTTCTTGATTTTATTCAATATTGGGTTGTTGTGATTATGATGTTAATCGTACCAATTGAAGGTATAATGTGAAGGTTGGTTATAGTAAATCGGTCACGGTTGATGGGGACTTTTAATTCACCTTCGATAGAAGGACGTGAATATAGGAACGATGTAGTAGTGAATTAATATATATATATTGTATGCTCTCACTGAATGATAATTGATGATACTTGCAGGACGTGGATACGAGACGGGTCCACGGCCGTGAGGACTCTATTACCACGAGCATTGACAGCAGGTGGGTAATTCCTACCCTGGTCAGGTAGTTAATGCATACAGATTTAGATGCATGATCCTCTTAAATGATCATGTTACCTTGACCATGTTCTATTTATCTTATGCTTGATACTTATCCGTTGGCTATTAACTCCTTGCTGCTATCATGTTTATTTTACCATGATTAGGAGTTATACATATAGATGATGTAAAGAACTTGGAATTTGTTTAAGTTAAGTACAAGTAGTAAAGTCCGGATGACAACCTGATTGTAAATTGGGCAAAAAGGTCATCCGTAGGTAGATAATGTCTTGAATCTAGAGTTAATTCTAGTACCCTTAGATTGCATGTTTCTACCGACCATACATTATGTAAACGGTCAGGAGAATAGTATTTAGGGTGTCGCTACGGACCGGTGGTCCTAGCCTGATACGATCAGTTGAGTACGACTCTTTATAGGGTAGAGAGTGCGTGATCTGGTTAGCATGCCCCTCTGTAGAATAGAGAGTCTATGGTGAATGTCTGTTTGTGGGACCTTACATTCATGTCATTTGCATGCACGCTGGCGACGATGTCTCCCTTGTGGTCGAGAGTGTCGCCAGTCATCCTGCCTCCACGGTTACTCATAGGATGAGTAACCGGTGTGAGGGCAGAGCATTGTGGTACCGCACTCTATCACTACAGACGATGATAGTTGGATTTGCATGTCGTAGTCCTGCGTGTGTGGCACTCGACCACTCATGGGTAGTGACTGTCGGAGTGGACAACAGCAGGGACCCCCATCATGTAGCTTGCTCTTTACGCTTATATGCTACTCGATCATACTGCCCACTCGGCCACTCGAGAGTAGTGGTTGGTGTTGAGTTGGGACAGTTGTCATGCTCGAGCCACCGAGGCCACACTGGGTCGTGGTAGCTTTAGGGTGAGCCGACATGACCATGCATGCTGCATTGCCGACTTATGACATTTTGCATATTACCATATATATACATATATGCATGTATATATATATATATGGATGATTGTGATTAGCATACGTATATAGATGCAGTCTATATATATATATGCTTATTGTGATGTTGCATTTGTGTGTACTATGTTTGTTGCATTTGTTTGCACATATTCATACATGTTATTTCATTTTTGTATGGTAGTAGGCCAGTACCTGTATACTTGTTAGTTATTCACTGTGATACCCTTGACCCATATCAGGATGTAGTATAGTTAGTACTATTCCTTATACTATATGTTGTGGATATGTGCTCAGGTTGGATAGGTGTAGCGTAGCAGACATTCAGGTATGTCTGTGTTTCATATTGACTGTTGGTTAGAAGTTATATATACATGGATATGTTATCATGCTAGTGATATCTGTAGATTTTACTGTCGAAATACATGTGATATTAATATACATGTTTATCTATTACCTGCTGAGTTTTACTCACTCCCACGGACCCTGAGTTTTTCTGTCGCCCAGGTAATAGGTAGAAGTCTTCGTGACGACTTGGAGCTGCGTCGGCGATCCATCCCATCTCCGCTTTCTGAGTCTCCCGAGGATTTGTGTTTGTGTTATGGATTTTTGGTTCTATGTTATTGACTCGAGTTTATGTATGGACTTCGTCGTTATGCTGTGGACTTTGTTTTGTGTCGATGCTTTATGTACTATTTTAGTACTGTAGTCTTGTCAGGTGGTGTACACCTCTATATTTTTGGTATTCTTGTTGTGGGTATGTGTTTATGTTTCCGCTGTGTGTTTGATATACTTATATTTGTTTATTATGTTGTTGTTGTGGGCCTACGGGTCTTGTATTAACCCGAAATGTTACCACGTACAGGGGAGATGTCGTCCGTTTGATTTTCGGCACGGCATACTCCCGGGGGCGTGACATCCTTGGTGTTTCTTTGGAGTTTGAGCATTCTCATCTTGCAAGGGGAATTCTTGGGGAAAAAGGAATAGTAGATACTACTTTAAGAATCTCTTTGGGTCTTGACAAGGTTTTTGCATGTTGTGCTTCTTCCGTTATGCTAGATTCTAGGATTCTAACCTCAACAATTCGGGTGTTTTAATGTTTGAGCTTCTTTCAAGCATTATTGTTAGAGAAGTTGTGGCTTAACTTTGGACTATTTCAAATTGCTGAGTAATAGATTCTTTTTCTCCTTAGACATGTCTGATTCTATTGAACTACATAAATCTCGTGTCTATGGCTACATGACTTTGTTTTTTTCTTCTCAATTTTCACAAGGTCTTGAGATCTTTTTTTTTTTTTGTGTTTTTTAGCTGGATAAAGGTGTTACTATTGGTTTTTTCGCGAACACATTCAACATAACTCATCTATGTTGTTATCTTTCACTAAAATAGAGCCTTATATTTATTTATATAGTAATGTTTAGGGGCTTATGGAATTATCTTTGTGTATATCTATAATTTTTTTCTATGGATTTATCTCTATAAATTAATTGGGATAAACCCAATGATGATGTCTATAAGAATTTGTGAAATTAACAAATGTTAAGACACTAGTGATTGCTCTAGATAAAAAGAAAGTGATTGTCTATCTCTTATTTATATTAGTGAGATGTAAGAAAGGAAGAGGATCAATGAGAGAGGAAAGAAGAGTGTATTAAGAAATCACTTGAGTATTAAAGAAAATATGTAAATTCAAGTTAAAATCTTGAGCCTTATTAGTGTTTCAGTCTTTAAATGGAATGATACCACAAATTATTATAAAAATCTTGCCCACCTTCTGGCGTGCATCATATGGGGGCATCGGGTCTCCTAGCATCCATATGAGATCAACCCTATAGTTTTAAAGACTCAAATTAAATTATTCTGCAAGATAGGATACTTATGTTAATTTCTTTACCTATCCATCAAATATGTCTTGATTCACTTTTAGGAATTGGAGTTGGATTAATACCATTAGAATTAGAATTGTTATAGGCACAAAATAATGATAAATATGCATGATGCATTAGAGTTCTAATAAGAAGTCTAAGACTATAATTACCTCGATTAGAACTAATCTCATCTAAACTCTCCCATATATTTTGATACATCTTTATATCTCAATATGTCTAGTGCTATGATCATCGTCTTGGATTGTTTATGTAAGCCTTCTCATATGTTTAGGGCGTAGGTGTTGAGTTCGATGGAATATAAGTTTCACGACCACCTGATATATCTCTACTGTAATTACCTTTATTAGTAGTTCCATTGTTATTGATATTGCTCTTATCATTTCAAACTTCTCTCAGATTCTATTATTAGATGTTAAGAAATTTTGGGGAAAATAAAAATATGTTATTAATTTTATTCATCAATCTTATACAAATGTATAGAATATCTAGACTTAATTAAATCTCTACAATCAAGGTAAACCATATCCTTACAATAAAGTAAAGAATATCTCTATATTTTTCTAATTTTTATTTATATAATCTATAACTCCCCCTCCAGCTGAAGCATAGATATTGATCATGCTTAACTTGTTACAAAGATAATCGAAACCCTGCTGAATCTTTTTATGGAAAAAATGACAGTCATTTCAATATGCTTAGTTTGCTCATGAAATGTAGGATTGGAAGCAATTTGTGTAGTTGTTTGGTTATCGCACCACAATTTGGTGGGTACTAAAGCTTTAGACAAAATTCAGTCAGAATCAGAAGTTGATATATCCACATTATCTCACACATAGCTTTTGCATAACTCCATATTTTAATTGTGCACTCGAATGTGAGAAAATATTTTGCTTTTCCATTAAACTAGATTTCCCCTAGCAAAGACAATAACTAGATGTGGCTCTTCGATCATCCTTGGATCCTACTCAGTTAGCATTTGAAAAACACTCAATCTTAGTATGCCCATGATTGCTATACAAGATACTTTATCCAAGTGCGCCTTTTAAATAACATAATTTGTTCTACAGTTCCCAATGAGTAACTGTTGGAGAAGTCATATATTGACTCACAATATTGATTGACAATGTAATATCTATATGAGTTACAATGAGATAATTTGACTTTCCAACCAATCTTCTATACCTCATATGATTCTCAAATGATTCATCATCTTTTGTGGGTTGTAGATTAGAAGTTATTGTACTACATAGTGTAACCTCTAATTTTTCTATATCAAACAATCAAGTACATATTTCCTATGAGATAAGAAAAGTCCTTTATTCTTGTTACCTCAACACCCAAGCAGTATTTTAAAATCCCTAAATTCTTGGTATGAAATTGGCTGTGAAGAAAAAGTTTAAGAGATGAAATATCTGCAATATCATCCACATATACAACCAATAAGATACTGCCCATGCCCTTGAGGCTACGATGCAGCGGCAGGACGTCCAACTCAGCTTCTAGATATTTGCAGTTCGATCCCCAACTAAGGTGAATTTGCAAGATTTTTCTCCAAATGAGTAACAAATCAAGGATGCTAGGGTTGCTCGTGCGAGTGCTTCCCGATGTACCCTGGTGGCCGATGGGAAATTTTCGTAGGGTCGGACCAGTCACCTCAGGATTAGTCGGGCCTAAGGCCTGGATATTTAATACTAGTAAAGAAAAATGATGCCCATTGTAGATTGTCCGTAGAATATTAAATGATTAGATTTATATTTCTTCATTCCAAACACTAAATTTGCCAAACCAAATACAGACACTTTGTTTCAAACCATATAAGGATTTACGAAGATGATAGAATTTCCTATGCTCCACCTAAGCAACAAGGCTTGACAGGTGCTCCATATAGACTTCCTCCTAAAGATCACTATAGAGAAAAACATTTTTGATGGTTAACTGAGGTAAGTGCCAATTATGAGTGACCTCTATAGAAATAAACAACCAGATGGAAGTATGTTTAACAACAATATAAGAAGTATCAAAATAATTTAAGATAAGAGTTGTCAACATTGATCAATAATGGAAGAGAAGAGGAGGGTAGAGTTTGGAATGATAGCCAGGGTTAGCTCTAATATCATTTTAAGAACTTTTAGAAAAATTAAAAAATATGTTATTAATTTTTTTCATCAATGTTATACATATATATCGAGAGTATTTAGACTTAATCAAATTGCTACAATTAAGGTAAATCGTATCCTTACAATCAAGGTAAATCATATCCCTATATTTCTATTTTTTTTATATAATTGTAACATCAGAGAAGTTGGCGATGTTTCACAACTCTCATCAACCTTTTACTCTTTCATTGCATAGAGTGGATTGTGGCCCATTATCAATTTATCCTTTTTCTTATTAGTTTTTGTAGGATAGATTTTGTAGATTTATCTTTTGTCTTTATTAGAGACCGTAGGAGCTTTGCCTTTCACTCTATGTTTGGGGTTTAGATGTTCAGGAATTGTTAGGTCAAGAATTAGATAATAAAATGTCTTAGTCAAAAGAAGCATTATCATTATCTTCCTTACTAGCATCGCCATTAGCTTGCACTTTTTCTATTTGTTTGGTAAAAGACTGGGATAGTAATAGTGGATCCCCTTCTTTATCAACAAATACTATTTTTGACCTCTATAACATTCATCGCACCATTATTTAATTGCACTTATTTGGCCAAAATCAATATTAAATGAATTTACAGACACTGAACTATTCACTCAGATTCTATTATCACTGAAATCAATGTCTCTATCATCATTTTGAACTTCTCTTAGATTCTATTATTTTAGAAGTTGATGATGCTTCTTAACTCATTAAGTTCTTACTCATTGGTTGCATAGAATGGATTGTGACCAATTATCAA
The DNA here is from genome assembly GCA_025175895.1 of Wurfbainia villosa. Classification (NCBI taxonomy): domain Eukaryota; kingdom Viridiplantae; phylum Streptophyta; class Magnoliopsida; order Zingiberales; family Zingiberaceae; genus Wurfbainia; species Wurfbainia villosa. Next base: position 7,447,143 of record CM045992.1, read on the forward strand.
TTTGTCCTTTTTCTTATTAGTTTTTATAGGATAAATATGGTAGATTTTCTTTTTCTTTATTAGTGACTGTAGGAGTTTTGCCTTTTTCTATAGTTGTGTTTGGGGTTGAGATGTTTAAAAATGGTTAGGTTGAGATTTAGATAATAAAAATCTTAGTCAAAAGTAGCATTATCATTATCTTCCTTACCAACATCTCCATTAGTTTGTGCTTTTTTTATTTATTAGGTAAAAGACTGAGATAATCGTTGTGGATCCCCTTCTTTATCAAGAAATAATATTCTTGACCTCTACAACATTCATTGATCCATTATTAAATTGCACTTATTTTGGACGAAATCAATATTACATCAGTTTAGATTCATTGAACTATTCACTCAGATTCTATTATCGTTGAAATCAATATTTCTATCGTCATTTTGAACTTCTCTTAGATTCTATCATTTGATAAGTTGATGTCGCTTCGTAACTCTCATTTAGTTCTTATTCATTGGTTGCATAGTGTCACGCCCCGAGGAAGTCCTCGCCAGACGAAAATCCGACAGCATCTCCCCTGTACGGGTGACAATACCAATTTTTGTACAAGGCCTACACGGCCACTATACATCGGGCAACACGACCGGAATTCAATCACAACACAATATACATAATATGCGGCCTCAGGCCATCAACCAAAATAGGTAAAAGATCTAAAACATCAAGACCTACCCCTTCTGTCATCTGAGCAGGAACATACAACCAAAACGAACCGAATATAAGTCCACAAGGACATAACAAATATAACCAAAAACATCCACCGGTATACAATCCAAACATAAATCCTAAATATATCCTCTAATAAAATCCCAATCCATAAAACTAATAACCAAAACCATAAGACCAATAAAGCCTATCCACTTCGACGAGGAGGGATTGACAACTGGACTCTCCTGACAGCTTCATCCTGAAATAAATATAAAACCACGGGATAAGTTCAAAGAACTTAGCGGATATTTGTCGATATGAATAGCAAGATATAGCTAACAATACTAATCATGTCAGTACAGTCTCATATATATAGTAAGCAAGAAATAAATGCAAAAGGACTGTACTCACCTGAATCTCCTACCCTGATATAGGAGCATATGCCCTACTATAAGAGATAAAGTCATCATCATATATGAATATGAATCCTGTATGCATGGCAATCATATGCAACATCCAAGGCATCAATACAATAATGTATCAAACACAATACAAATGCAATCCGTGCAAAAATGCATGCCGTGCATATGACATGGTCACCCCTGACGCCAGTCAGCCGCCTCACACGCGATGGTGAAGCTGAGTGGGTAGGGCTATGACAACTGTGCACTCTGCCATCACTGCTCCTGAGTGACCGAGTGGACAGGATGCTGTCGGAGTACATCTATCCTCCTGCCCCAAACATAGTGGGGGAGCTAAGCTCTCATCTCCCGGTGTCATAGACCAGAGGAGGGATCCCTGCTCGCTACCACGCTGCCTCATCGCTACCCATGAGCGGACCAGCGGAGCCTAACAGAGCAACTGCATACACCCTCCTGATGTACCACTAACCCATGAGTGGCAGTGTTTGCAGGTCATGTAACTAGCTGCGGGCTCAACAATAATGGAACCCCGTCCAGCCAGCATGCAATCATGCAAAAATGATTCATGATACTAAAGCATGTAAATCCTACTCAAAACACCTATCCGAATAATATGTACAATCAATATGTACATATTCCTAATCCAAATAACTATGATCCAAGTCAAACAGGGAAGACAAAAATCATATTCTATCCAATGCATGTATCAATAGACACAAAAACATACTAGGCATATAAGCATGAAAATTATTGAAAGTTATCCTAACTAGCATATCAACTTGACTATATCTAAAAGATAAGTCAAAATACCCACCTGATATAATATCCAAAAATCAACCAAATCGTCACGACCGTGAACCTGCCTCATGATCGAAACCTGCATAAAACATAATTACCATTAAGTCCAATCACACGACATCGATTAGATAAATTCTACATCGAACCTGTATTCACTTAATCTACTGAATACGAATACTACACCTCGATACACCCAATTCACCATCCACAGGATGGAACCAAAACCCAAATAGCTATCTCACAGATCGATACACATCCTGAACCATTCATAGCTCACTTAACATACCAATTACGGTCGTACAATCGACATCATCCCAATCAGAACCTCACAACCATTTCAAATAGAACATCTCAGCCCTCACAACCCCTTAGACCCATTCACCGTGATCACAGCCCTCACAGCTATTTACAACCATTAATTCTCCCGCCCACAATCGTACGACCGTTCACAGCTCAACTACAATAGACTCACAACCACACATCTCTTCACACAAACGTACAATCGACGATTCCTAAACAGAACCCTCCATTCCCGCACCATACATTAATACCTAGCAAAATCCAACAATTAACAGATGAAAGGAGGGTAAATCAAGCTTACCATCACTTGGGTCTCCACCGACCTAACATGTCTCGATCCCCTGTTCACTGGAGCAACCTGAGCTCCAGGACACTGTCCAAACCATAGATCCAAGTTAGGATGAGGAAATTCCACAGTTAGGTACAGACCTTATCCAAGGTAACAAGAGGAAAATTTGACGTTTACCTATTCCCGATGACCATCGGCAGAGAAATCCCGAACACCGACAAATTTCCAGCGCAGCAACCCAACCCTCCTCCCCTACTGCCACAAATCAACATATCAAGTTAAGAAAGGGGAACTACAGCTAGGAGTTCGATCGGACCTTACCTAGCTCGTGATGCTCGCCTGTAAGGGCACCTCACGGCAGAATCTCCACCCGATTCTAATTGTCGCCTCTAAGAACCACCGGAGAGACCTCAACCCGCAACGGAGGCGGCAACGGTGAGGCGGCGACACGCACGGGCCGACCGCCAGGTGTGTCGGACGCACAATCGGCGGCGTCGGGCTGCTGGCTGTGAACGCGAGACCGGCGGCATCGGGCTGCTGGCAGTGAAGACAAGGCCGGCGGCGTCGGGCTGCTGGCCGTGAACGCGAGGAAGAAGTCCGGCGGAAGAAAGGAGGGGTGCGGGAGGAGGTCGACGGCGATCCTGTGGCCGAGGAGTCGACGCGTCCGACGGTGGACGGCGAGCGTGCGTCGCGCTGAGGCGGCGATGCTCGCGGGTGGATCAGAGGCGAGGATGCAGTGCCGACTGCTGCAGAGAAATCGACGACCGGCGCGGCAATAAGGAAGAAAAACTGCAGAGGCATCAAGCAAATGAGGAAAAAGAAGAAGAAAAAAAAATAGAAAATAGAAAACTAGGTTAATAACCCCTCGATACTGATAAACCAAACAAGCCTTTTAAAAGCTTATTTTTCTTATCCCCATAAATATCTCGTACAAGCCCCGTTTAAATTCAAAAAAATTCCGGAAAAATTCCTAAAATTTCCTAAAAATCTCAAAAAATTTCCAGGATTATTTCCTTAATTATTTGGCCATTTAATTTAGTATTTTTAAATTTCAGTATTTAACATTCTCCCCCACTAACAAAAATTTGGTCCCCAAATTTCCTACTCAAATGCATAATGAGTAAGAGATACCACAAGTACTGAAAAATATAATTCACGTACCTTAAGCAAACAAGTGGGGGTATTGAGCTCAAATCTTTTCCTCAAGCTCCCAAGTTGCCTCCTCATCAGTGTGGTGACTCCCCCCGACCCTGACAAGTCGCACAATCTTATTCCACAACCGTCGTTCCTTGTGATCCAGAATCCGTATCGGAACCTCTGCGTAAGTAGCATCAGGTTGAATAGAACCTGACACACCTGACCGAATATGTGCAAGAGTCTGGCACATACTTCCTCAGCATGGACACATGAAACACATCATGGATACCATCCAAAGACGGTGGTAGCATTATACGGTAAGCAACCGCTTCGATCCTCTCCAAAATCTCGAAAGGCCCAATGTACTTTGGAGTTAACTTACCACGGAGGTCAAATCTCTTCACCCCTTTCGTGTGTGAGACTCGCAGGAATACCTGGTCACCAATAGAGAACTCCCGAGATCTCCGTCTCCGATCTGCACAACTCTTCTGATGATCCTGCGCCTCTATCATCCTACGTCTGATAGTACGGACCAACCCTGTCTCATACTGAGCTCTATGGGTCCTAACAACTGGTCCTCCCAATTACCCCCGAAAACCATAACACAGAACCTCAGCAAATCCTCTAGAGTCTGAATGGTCTGCTCAGACTATCTATCTGTCTGCGGATGGAATGCAGTACTAAAATGTAACTGCATGCCTAAAGTCTGCTGCAGACTCTGCCAGAATCGAGACGTGAACCGGGGATCTTTATCTGATATAATGCTCAAAGGAACACCATGCAATCTGATGATATCCCGACAATATAACTCTGTCAAACAAATCCAAAGAGTCGGTCTTTCGAATCGCTAAGAAGTGCACGGATTTAGTTAATCGGTCAACGACTACCCAAATCGCGTCATGACCTTGATGTGTTCTAGGCAAACCCACCACAAAATCCATAATAATACGCTTCCACTTCCATTCCGGAATCGGAACTTCCTGAAGCATCTGTTCCTTAAACTAATGCAACTCCGAAAACCATTATCCTCGGAGTCAGAGACGAGGAATTATCTTTTCACAAGTGAAGTCCATCTACCATCCTAAATCCACTCCACCACACACTCTATAAGTGCATGGGAGGCTATCGCGACCAAACTTCCTTGTTACAACCGTTTGTGTTCCAGCTACTCTATAGTAGTTATCCAGTAGCTAGCCAAAACCCCATGAGCATTCCTGCTCCTCACCTATTCAAAACAACATAATTACTGCGAAGTCCACGTCATATATATGACTTATCTCGCAGTTCCTTAACTATCGTAAGTTTAGGATACGTCTTATTCTATAGCATCAGAATCGCTCCGATCCCCGAAATGTTGCATCCATATACACTACCCTTTCATCCACACCAGAATGATTAATCAACACTGGCATAAAAATCAACCATTGTCTGAGCCTTGAAACTAATTTAACAAGCTTCAGACCAAATAAATTCCATCACCTTCCTGGTCCAACCAGTCAGCGATTGTAGTATCGCTAGAGCATCCTATCCATATCTATGATAATAATCATATCAATACCTGAAAAATACCATCAACAGTGACCGAGTGCGCAACTCCAACTACCACCCTCAACAGTGGCCAAGTTACGCAATCCAACGACCACAACTGAGCCAATCGTGTCCAGAATACACGACTTCCTAAATCCCTGGACGACTAAGTCGTCAATAAGTCTAATAAGATAATCAAAAGCTCAAACAATTCATACCAAGTATGAAATTGTCATCGCTACACACATGTATTCTCTTTACTCTAAGCTGATGATATAACAATCATCACAATATCATCACACCAGTCACCAATCAATCCTAGAGTATATATAGGTATCCTATAGCTGATCTAAATAGATCATATATCCACAATGAAGGCTATTCATTTCCTTCCACAACTACCGCATTTTATCATCGATAATCGATGCATAACCTCAAAGGTTCATCTCTCTTTTAATAAAGAGTTCCGATATTCTCTGAAGAAATTCGGGATGTATAAATATCTCATCCAACACCTCTTATAATAAGGTAAAACGATCTTTCATCGTCTTGACCAGCGTAAGCATACACACCTTATCCATAACCAAATCACTATTAGTAGGGACTGATATTCCCTGAGGGTTTACCCCTTGTCCTTCAAATTGGTGGCTAGCAGGCCAAATCCCTAGTTTCCTACTTCGACATCAGTCGGTACCTCTAAAGAGTTCGTACTTCCGAAATCATCGTTAGGTTCTGCAAGGTCAATACGTCATCGACCTAGTTCCCCAACCATGAGTAGGGGCAATTTCACTAAGTCAATACTTTTCCTATAGCTCAGAGATATCCTTCAGCTCGCCTGGTCCCAAAACCCGAGAACTCCCAAAAATACAAGGAAAAGAAAATCCTCGAAACACAAAACCCACAAACCAAAACTGTAAACCAATAAAATTGTCACGTCCTGGGGGCATATCCGTCATCCAAATGACAAAAAAAACCCTAAGTGACAATATTCTGAAATCCATGGACCAGATCTGGTAAAAGCCTCGAAATAATAATAGAAATACCGGTATTTTATTAACTGCATGCATGCACGACTAAACATGTATCAATTAAAGTAAAATAGTTTTGTGATACCAAATCAAATTGCGACCAAAATCCAAAGTGCATAATAAAATGCAACACCGATAAAGTAAATAAAGCAGCATCTCGACGATGCAGTGGGACAAGCATGGCAAGGAACTCTCTGAGCGACTCGAAGGTAGGTCAACATGACACGTCCTCCATCAGTTAACCTAGAGGATAAGTGAGGAGGAGGTAAGTACAACCACTCAGTGGATAGATAGACAATAGTGCATACTCATAATGCACATACTGGAGGTCAAAGGAAACAACTAGAGTAACTCAACCCTCAGAGTACCAATATCAGTCTGCTACTAACCTAGTCAGCAGTATAACAAATATACCCGCAACATACACAACCACTGCAACAAGCAGTGCTCGTCCGGATACCACGATAAAGCCTCGTGGCTCTCGCACAAAAAGGGAACTGTCTATGAGCTACCCCGAATGTAACCCATGGGCCGACAATCAATAGCATGGTCTACGCGCAACTATATGCTACCACGAATGAGACTCGTGGATAGACAGGCTGTATATAAATATCTAATTATTGACTGCACACTCTGGCGTACTACCACCAATAGGTCGCGTGAGCAGTCGATTATCTTAGGTTGTTAAGCCTAGGGTTATCCAATACATCCCGCATAAATCGACTTTCAACGTCGACAAAGATCATCGATCTACAATTAAACCCATTGAGGCGGTTAAGCGAGGGTTTCAACACCTCTAAAACGAAATGTTTACCAAAGTCGGTAAAGATCATCGACTAATAAATAAATTCCTCCAGATGGTTAGTCTAAGGTTCTAACCCTTCTAATATAAACAATTATCAAGGTCGATAAAAGTCATATGTCCACTAATAAACTCGTCGAGACGAGTAATCATAGGGTTTCATCCCAACTAACAGGAAACGCCTTTCAAGGCCAATAAAGACCACAAATCTACTATCAAGCCCGTCAAGAGGGTTAAGCCTAAATTATATCATTCTACCAGTGCAATCATGCATGCTACCACATGCTACCACGAACAAATCTCGTGGGTACTTAAGATGTAAAGTAGCTATCTAGTTACAGGCGTCATACGAATCCGATTATCACCAACTCCGAACGAATAACACAAAAATATAACCTTACAGTAGGTCATCTCAACCATGATTGGGAGATATAGTAAGGATTAATTGCATCCTAACCATACGAACTCTACTAGTCCGATCACCATATCACTGAAACAGTAAATGACTAAACATATACCAATATGCACATCTGGTTTATTACACCTAGGGTTCCAACACCTAGGGTTCCAACACCTAGTGTTCCACTAATGTTGTTTCATTCCTAAGATCCGCTCCTACAGAATAACTTCATCAAAGTTATTCTACCTCTTAATCATGGTATCCACCACAAAACACATAACCTTATAAACATATAACACATTGTCTAATAAACGACAGCATAATCATACTAATGGCAATCAATGGCGGAAATTTATTAGGGTATAACTAAAGGGTCATGCCAGAACAAAGTCAAGGCGATACTCAATAAACCATCAGGTGCCTATATATACCCTAAACTACGTAAGCAATGTAATCATGTCCTCATGCACTAGGATCTAGAAAGTCAAAGAACCTCTATGTATACCTTTTACGAATTTATCCATCTTAGTCATATTATTCAACTAGTCTAATAATCCTAATACTAGTCAAATCCTAAGAGGTAAACATCTACCAATAATATCTTATCATTTATATCACAATGATAACTAACTACGTATAACAGTAATAGCAATTAATAACCAAATGCTATCTATAAACCAGCAACCTAAAAATCTAATTGTCCAACAGATATCAAGTTAAAACAATACCAGACAAAACATGATATCACCGCATAACCAATATAAATATGTACTAAATCTAGAAAATTTTCTAGAATGTATTTACCTGTTAGCTGTTTGGAGATGTCCTGTTGCCGCCAAATCCCCCATATTGACCTCGTCAATAATACCTCAATTCAAAACATAAAAATCGTCGAATCCGCATAACCCAAAATACCTAGTTAACACCGCAAATCAAGTAACTCCAAAAACCCAAAGACCCTAAGGAACTCGGAAACCTACGCTCTGATACCAAATAAATTGTCACGCCTCAGAGGAGTCCTCCGATTTAAAAATCCGACAAAGATCTCCTCTGTACGGGTGACAATATCAATTTTTATACAAGGCCTACACGACCACTATACATCGGTCAACACGACTGGAATCCAATCACAACACAATATACATAATATGCACCAAAATAGATAAAAGATCTAAAACATCAAGACCTACCCCTTCTGCCATCTGAGCAGGAACATACAACCAAAACGAACCGAATATAAGTCCACAAGGACATAACAAATATAACCAAAAACATCCACCGGTATACAATCCAAACATAAATCCTAAATATATCCTCTAATAAAATCCCAATCCATAAAACTAATAACCAAAACCATAAGACCAATAAAACCTATCCACTTCGACGAGGAGGGATTGGCAACTGGACTCTCCTGACAGCTTCATCCTGAAATAAATATAAAACCACGGGATAAGTTCAAAGAACTTAGCGAATATTTGTCGATATGAATAGCAAGATATAGCTAACAATACTAATCATGTCAGTACAGTCTCATATATATGGTAAGCAAGAAATAAATGCAAAAGGATTGTACTCACCTGAATCTCCTACCTTGATATAGGAGCATGTGCCCTACTATAAGAGATAAAGTCATCATCATATATGAATATGAATCCTGTATGCATGGCAATCATATGCAACATCCAAGGCATCAATACAATAATGCAGCAAACACAATACAAATGCAATCCGTGCAAAAATGCATGTCGTGCATATAACATGGTCACCCCTGACGCCAGTCAGCGACCTCACACGTGATGGTGAAGCGAGTGGGTAGGGCTATGACAACTATGCACTCTACCATCACTGCTCCTGAGTGACCGAGTGGACAGGATGCTGTCGGAGTACACCTATCCTCCTGCCCCAAACATAGTGGGGGAGCTAAGCTCTCATCTCCCGGTGTCATAGACCATAGGAGGGATTCCTGTCCGCTACCACGCTGCCTCATCGCTACCCATGAGCGGACCAGCGGAGCCTGACAGAGCAACTGCACACACCCTCCTGATGTACCACTAACCCATGAGTGGCAGTGTGTGTAGGTCATGTAACTAGCTGCGGGCTCAACAATAATGGAACCCCGTCCAGCCAGCATGCAATCATGCAAAAATGATGCATGATACTAAAGCATGTAAATCCTACTCAAAACACCTATCCGAATAATATGTACAATCAATATGTACATATCCCTAATCCAAATAACTATGATCCAAGTCAAACAGGGAAGACAAAAATCATATCCTATCCAATGCATGTATCAATAGGCACAAAAACATATTAGGCATATAAGCATGAAAATTATTGAAAGCTATCCTAACTATCATATCAACTTTACTATATCTAAAAGATAAGTCAAAATATCCGCCTGATATAATATCCGAAAATCAACCAAATCGTCACGACCGTGAACCTGCCTCGTGATCAAAACCTGCATAAAACATAATTACCATTAAGTCCAATCACACGACATCGATTAGATAAATTCTACATCGAACCTGTATTCACTTAATCTACTGAATACGAATACTACACCTCGATACACCCAATTCACCATCCACAGGATGGAACCAAAACCCAAATAGCTATCTCACAGATCGATACACATCCTGAACCATTCATAGCTCACTTAACATACCAATTACGGTCGTACAATCGACATCATCCCAATCAGAACCTCACAACCATTTCAAATAAAATCTCACAGCCCCTTAGACCCATTCACCGCGATCACAACCCTCACAGCTATTTACAACCATTAATTCTCCCGCCCACAATCGTACGACCGTTCACAGCTCAACTACAATAGACTCACAGCCACACATCTCTTCACACAAACGTACAATCGACGATTCCTAAACAGAACCCTCCATTCCCGCACCATACATTAATACCTAGCAAAATCCAACAATTAACAGATGAAAGGAGGGTAAATCAAGCTTACCATCACTTGGGTCTCCACCGACCTAACATGTCTCGATCCCCTGTTCACCGGAGCAACCTGAGCTCTAGGACACTGTCCAAACCATAAATCCAAGTTAGGATGAGGAAATTCCACAGTTAGGTACAGACCTTATCCAAGGTAACAAGAGGAAAAATTGACGTTTACCTATTCCCGATGACCATCGGCAGAGAAATCCCGAACACCGACAAATTTCCCATCGCCGCAGACACAACCTCCTCCCCTACTTCCACAAATCAACAGATCAAGTTAAGAAAGGGGAACTACAGCTAGGAGTTCGATCGGACCTTACCTAGCTCCGGCGATGCTCGGCCAGAAGGGCAGCTCCCCCGCCGACAGAAATCTCCACCCGATTTGCCCTAATCGCCTACTCCGGCAACCACCGGAGAGACCTCAACCCTAGCAGGCGGCGGCTACGGCGGTGTGTGGCGGCGACACGCACGCGCCACCCCGCCAGGTGGTGTCGGACGACAACCGGCCGGCGTCGCGGCACGTGAGACGTGAGCGATGGCACGGCATCGAGTCTGGCAGTGAACACGAGGTCGGCGGCGTCGGGCTGCTGACCGTGAACGCGAGGAAGAAGTCCGGCGGAAGAAAGGAGGGGTGCGGGAGGAGGTCGACGGTGATCCTATGGCCGAGGAGTCGACGCGTCCGGTGGTGGATGGCGAGCGTGCGTCGCGCCAAGGCAGCGATGCTCACGGGTGGCTCAGAGGCGAGGATGCGCGCGCCGACTGCTGCAGAGAAATCGATGACCTTGGCGTCGGCGTGAAGGAAGAAACTGTCATGAGGCGCCGACGCTTGACGGAAGAAGAAGAAAAAAAAATAGAAAATAGAAAACTTAGGTCTTTAGGTTAATAACCCCTCAATACTGATAAACCAAACAGGCCTTTTAAAAGTCTATTTTTCTTATCCCCGTAAATATCTCGTACAAGCCCCGTTTAAATCTAGAAAAATTCCGGAAAAATTTCTAAAATTTTCTAAAAATCCCGAAAATTTTTCAGGATTATTTTCTTAATTATTTGGCCATTTAATTTAGTATTTTTAAATTTCAGTATTTAACACATAGAGTGTATTGTGACCAATTATCAATTTGTCCTATTTCTTATTAGTTTTTGTAGGATAGATACGGTAGATTTGTCTTTCTTTTTATTAGAGACTGCAGGAGCTTTGCCTTTTTCTTTAGTTGCATTTGGGTTTGCGATGTTTAATAGTTTGAGGTTTACATAATAAAAAGTCTTAGTCAAGTGTAGCATTATCGTTATCTTAGCATTGTCGTTGTCTTCCATACTAACTTCTTTGGTTTGCGCTTTTCCTATTCAGATTGTGGTCGTGGATCCCCTTTTTTATCAAGAAATAAATTTCTTGACCTCTACAACATTTAGTTAATCTATTATTAGATTGTACTTATTTTGGACAAAATCAATGTTAAATGATTTTACATTCACTCCTCTTTTATTTTTCCATTTTCTGTTATGACTTTTAATTGAAGGCCTATATTACGATGAACATAGACCACACTATCTTCTCTCTAAATGATGATGAGAGAGGTGATTTCACACTTTAATATAAATGAGTAAATGCATTAATTTCTTTCAGAGTTACTTAAAGACTTGTCTACAAAGAATCTGTACCCTAATCTTTTTTAATTGAGGGTCTATTCTTCTCCATATTGTAATCATCACCCAACTATAAGATAATTAGTAAACAAAATTTAAATAAAATGACTATTAACAAAATTATTTATGTTTACCACAATATTTAATTTATATCTGCATCTCAATATAAAAAGGATCAACAAAAGAGATATATGCTTTTCAAATTCTCTATTCTGTTAAGGCTTGATATAACACTTTTGTGGGTCACTAGGAGATCTTCATTTATGGCTAAGATATATCAATATTAATATGCCTGAATAAGATAGTAACCTAAAATAGTCAAATGTATAATTTTATCATTATAAATTGATAGTAAAATTGCTTTATCATTTAAAAATTTATGTACCTACTAAATTGGATATCTTATCATTTGGTTGTACTACCCTTTGATGATTAATATTTGGTTGGCAATTATAGGTCTTTCTTGATTTCCTATATTGCTTTGTGAATTAAGTGCTTATCCATGTCGATCTTGTGCCAAATAATGTACAAGAACTCTATTGCCATATGAATTTATTTTTAATATTGTTTTAAAATCTAGTAGATACCTACTGATTTTTTATATTTTGCTTCCCTTAGTAGTGATAAGTAGCGACACATTTGTCAATCATTTCTGCGATTCAGGCTCAGAAGCTTCTATCACACGGCTGTCAGGGTTTTCTATTATCATTGATCAATGCAGAGGACAGTGGTGACTCTTAGATCTCGGACATTCCTATTGTCCGAGAATATCCGGATGTCTTTCCAGAGGAGTTACCGGGCCTGCCTCCCAGAAGGCAAATGGAGTTCACAATTTAGTAAATTCCAGAGACGACGCCGACATCGAAAGCTCCTTATCGTATGTGTTGGGTTTCCGTCACCGCGACGTGTGTGTGTTCGATCACGTTTCGTAAACATGAGCACAGCGGAAGCAATAAAAATAATAAATCTATATTTATTACAACACACACATCACATGCATGCATATTACAACAAGTGTAGACATAACCGTAAATTTAAATTTGCAATAAAAGGAAATTTAACTACGTTATACCTTTCGTATGACGTGTAGCGGGAACGGCATCAACCGGAACGATCCTCGCTAGAATCGTCTCTATCCGTATCTATGCCGAGTTCCTCGGGATGACTTCGCTAAGCCACGAGCTTCGTCTTCGTATGGGTTACTAGCCTCGTGTTGAAGACGATGTGATCGAGAGATGATCACGATCCGAATCCAAATTCGGATCCTAAGACGAGTCCTCAAAACTCGCTTCTCCGGAGAGGTATTCGTCAACCGATTGACGAATCCTTCGTCCTCCACCTCAGAGGATTACCGGAGATCGAATCCCCGGTAAGTTAGCCGCTGTCGGAGCTCTAACCGTCGTCAAGCGGCGCTCCGGCGAAGGAGAACAAGCTGTCAGAAAACTGGACAGCTTTGGTGGAAGTGATAGGCGCCCGGCCAACCAAGGAGATAGAGCTCACCTTGATGCCAAACTTGAAGGAGATCACGGAGCACTAACCGGCAGCAGCTCGGCGCGGCGGGGAAGAAGCAGCCTTACGGACACGGTTGGAGCCTCAAGGTGGCGGCGGCAAGGAGGAGGAGAGTTAGCTCGAATTTCTCCAAGGAGAGGTGGCGGCAACTTAGGGTTGTGGATTAGGGCTTAATTATCCATTAAGCCCTCTTTTATAGAAACTAATTCTCTTAATGGTTATTGGATCATAACCATTGCCCGCTAACTCCGCCCATTAAGATAAGTTAAAATAAACCAAACCATGATGGTTTATTTTAAGTTAAAACGAACCAACCAACTTTGGTTCATTCGCTTAAAATAAACCAAACCCTTTGGTTTATTCCTCCATTGGATTAGAACCAAACCATTTTGGTCCATCCATTATGTCTCTCATAAGACACGGCCCATCCACGCTTCCATTGCGATCAAACGATTTCATGCTCGCTTTATGTTTGGTCCAACCAAACCTAGTTTCTCTCGGCCGAGAATCCCATTCTCAAGCTCGCTTTAAATCCTTTGGATTACGCTCGGCAGCGTGGACCAAATAGGTTCTCGGTTTATGCTGGCCGCCTATAATTAACCATTAATTATAGAACGATCATGAGTGGCACCTAGTAGTACATCATGATCCCCACCAACCAAAAGATCAACGGTTGATCCATAACTATTTCTCAAACCCTTCAAGATCGAATGAATCGCGGCCCCATTCCCTTCACTCATCTTATACCCACTTGGTTCAGGACATGGTCTATTGTGTCAGTCCCCACTAGGCTGACTACGTCACACCTAGCCCAAGTATCATTTCCTCGTCCTACGGATTCTAGTTACTCCACATGTATCGAAGAGTACATTACTCTAAACATGTAATGCTTTGGCCAAAGACTTTAGTAACAATCCGACGAGAGGCCATGGGTATACATCTCCTCGCAAGGAGTGGTGAATCCTTTATAGGCTATTTAAACACCTTCGATCACTTCGACTTATACCCAATCATCCCGGGTCCACATCTCCTTAGAGATGTTTGCTTAAGATGTCAAAGCATAAGTCTCCATGATCAAGATGACTTGAATACCGCAAGTCAAAGGAACATCGCACTTAAGCCAAAGAAGAACTTCATCGACATATCTATATATGCAGAGAACCATATGAAGTCTTACTACCGGGTCACTCCAATGAACTAGTTACCATAACTAGCATCCACGATTAACTCCGACATCACTATGTCTCCACCAAAGGAGAATCACCGCTTGATACACCAAGGAGTATACCTCGTAGTCTCGACGTAATTGATGGTGTCCAAATCCATCAATTCATCGACTAGGATAATTCTGATACATCACAATTACACATGTAGAGATACTCACTAGTTGTGATCCAATCACAAATTCTCTCATGCTGTGAATCGTATCGTGGACATTCAGTAAATGAGTTTAAGATCCAATCAAATACATAAAATATGTATACTCAAATAGTGAATCTTCATTTATCATATAAATGGTTCATACATAAGGCGATTGCCTTAGGACATCTCTCATATATTACTAACAGACTCCTACTTGGCCTAATGCCAATCGCTACGGTATCCAATACCATAAGCTCGAACATGACCCTCAAACTTATTTTGAGGTAATGCCTTAGTCAAGGGATCCGCTAAGTTCCTTTCAGTGGGAATTTTCTCGATTTGTATTTCGCTTCCTATCGATGATCTCTCCGATCAAATGATAGCGAAGCACATGTTTGGATCATCGATGAGACCACATCAAGTTCATAGATGAACTTCGATCCAAACCACTTCCTTTGTCGCTTCTAGTCGCAACGATTCTGCCTTAGTGGCAGAATCCGCTATAGTGTCAAGCTTGGAACCTTTCCAACTTATTGTGCCTCCATTCTAGGTGAATACATACCCAGACTGAGACATGGAATCATCCTTGTCTGTCTGGAGCTGGCATCCGTATACCCACGTATCACCATGTACCCTTCTCCATATATTAGGAACACATCCTTAGTTCTTCTTAAGTACTTAAGGATTGTCTTAACAGCCACACAATGATCCATTCTCGGATCGGATCGTATCCGCCGTGACACTCAGAGCATACGATACATCGGGCCTCGCATAACATAAGATACATGATAGATCCTATCATGGATGCATAGGGAATCTTACTCATGCAAATCCTCTCGCCTTCGGCGCGACACATAGACTTCGAAAGGTGTACCCCATGCCCCGATGGGTAGGAAACCTTTCTTGATTCCGACATGCTAAACCTCTTTAGCACTCGGTCTATATATGTAGATCGCGAAAAATCAAGCAATGCTTCGATCTATCTCTATAGATCTTAATCCCGAGGATGTAGGTTGCTTCTCCTGTGTCTTTCATGGAGAATGTCTTGATAACCAAACCTTAATCGATCAGTAAGATTGAAACATCGCTTCCTATAAGTAATATGTCATCGACATATAATACTAGAACACGATCGCACTACTAACCTTCTTGTACACACAAGGTTCTGCGGATTTTGGGAGAAATCAAACTTTTTGATTGTCTCATCAAAACGGATATTCCAGCTCCTGGATGCTTGCTTCAATCCATAAATGGACCGTCACAATTTGCATACCTTGGTTATATCAACCGATGTGAAATCCTCAGGTTGTATCATATACACATCCTCGAGCAGGTTTCCATTAAGGAAAGTTGTTTTCACATCCATCTGTCATATCTCATAATCATAATGAGCCGCTATGGCTAGGAGCATCCGAATGGATTTAAGCATAGCTACAGGCGAATAGGTTTCGTCATAATCAACGCCTTGCTTTTGACGATATCCTTTTGCCACCAATCTAGCCTTATAGGTAATTACATTACCATCCATGTCGGTTTTCTTCTTGAAAACCCACTTGCACCCTATAGGCTTTATGCCTTTAGGTGGGTCAATCAAGTTCCAAACTTGGTTTTCATACATGGAATCCATTTCCGACTTCATAGCACCAAGCCACTTATCCCTTTCTGAACTTGTCGGCACTTCTTCATAACTGGTAGGCTCCTCATCATCAATGAGTAATACGTCATTCGATTCCCTTACGAGAAATCCATATCTCTCAGGAATATTGCGTGTTCTACTAGATCTACGAAGATGTGGTGTTACAATAGGTCCAGCCGATTGCTCATCACTATGAGTTGTCGGATGTTGTGCTTCACCAGGTATCTTATCAATTTCTATTTGAGTCTCTCGAGCCTCCTCAAGCTCGACGACACTCCCACTGTTTTCTTGCAAGAGAAACTCTTTCTCTAGAAACACAGCATGCCTTGAAACAAACACCTTTTGTTCCACAGGATGATAATTGGTAACCCCTTGTTTCCTTAGGGTATCCAATAAATAGACATTTATCAGACTTAGCATCCAGTTTGTCTCGATACAAATCCCGCTTCACATAAGCAGACAACCCCATATATCTTCAAGTAAGATACATGAGGTTTCTTACCATTCCATATCTCATATGGAGTAGTTGAGAGACTACCTTGTAGGCATTCGCTTTAACAAGTAAACAAACACATGCATAGCCCCAAAAGGACTTGGGAAGAGTTGCATGATTCATCATTGACTGACCATGTCCAACAAGGTCCTAAGTTACGCCTCAGATACACCATTATGCTGTGGTGTATAGGGCGGAGTCCATTGAGACAATATGCCATTGTCTCTTAGATAATCAAGAAACTCTTGACTTAAGTATTCACCACCTCGATCCAATCAAAGTATTTTAATACTCTTGTCATGTTGTTTCTCTACTTCATTTCTGAATTCTTTGAACCTTTCAAAGGCTTCAGACTTGTGTTTCATCAAGAACACATACCCAAACCGTGAGTGATCATCGGTGAAGGTAATGAAGTAGCTATAGCCTCCTAATGCTTGAGTTGACATAGGTCCACATACATCAAGATGTATTAGACCTAGTAACTCTCCCACTGCTCACCTTTTCCAAGAAAGGTAACTTAGTCATTTTGCCTTTTAAGCATGATTCGCATGTATCGTATGAATCTAATTCAAACGATTCCAGAATTCCACATCGGTGTAATTCGGACATGCGTTTCTTGCTTATATGACCAAGACGACAATGCCACATATAGAAGTCTATTTGATTATCCTTTCGAGCACGCTTGTTGCTCACTTCGATATTGAAAACGTCACTGGATACGTCCAACGTATAAACACCATTGCTTAAAGTTCCAGTCCCATAAAGAACTCCATTCAAAGTTATGTAACAACAATTGTTACTAAAAGTCAAATGGAACCCATTTCTATTTAGACAAGAAATAGAAATGATGTTCTTTATCAACGAAGGAACATAAAAGCAATTGTCCAGTTCTAAGACAAGTCCTGTAGGGAGTCTCAACAAATACGCTCGATGGCAAGTGCAAGAACCTCGCTCCATTCCCATCACGTAAATTTGACTCTCCCTTGATGAGTCTTCTTCTATTCCTTAGCACATGTATGTCATTACATATATGTGAGCCACACCCAGTATCCAATACCCAAGTGTCTAAGGAAATAGAATGACAATCAATAACGAAGATACCTGAAGAAGATGGGGCATCCGATGCCTTATCCTTCTTCACAGACTCAAGATAAATCTTGCAATTTCTTCGCCAATGGCCCTCCTTGCCATGATGATGGCAAGTGCCCTTTTGAGTTGGTTCTATCTTTTTAGCCCTTTTCTTCTTCCCCTTCTGTTGTTCCTTTGACTCCCTCTTAGAACCTTTCTTCGAGGAATCAACTAACAACACCGTCCCCTGCTCATGCTTCTCAGAAGGCTCCATAGTCTTCAGCATGTTGAGCAAGACTACGATGAACCTTCTACATCTCGTAGGTGAAGAGGAGCTCAAGACTTCAACCTTCAATCTCACTTGCTCATCAACTAACTCATAAAGATGAAGGACTACGATATGAGCATCCGTATGCTCATGCTGTTTTCGTAGCTTGGGTTCCATCATGGCTAGCATGATGCAACTCATTTGTTCAGAATCACTCACATGTTTTTGATAGGCCAACAATTGGTCCAGAGTTGCATTGTCACTAGGATGGGCGGGAAGAGGCGCTTCGAGGACATACGCAAGCTTTTCCACCTTGAGAACAATTCTCAAGTTTCTAAGCTAGTCTAAGAAGTTCGGCCCAGTCAATTTATTTGAATCCAAAATGGAACGCAAATTCAAACACATCATGATCAATATATTAACTTAGAAATACAAAACGAGCATATATGAGAAAGATGATTTTTAAAAATGCATCAATATACATTTATAAATCCCATTCATTTTTTGAATTTCAAAAACCCCAAAATCACTTCGGGAGATCGTAGGTCCATCTCCGAATGGGCTGATATCCATCATAGATAAGAACAACCTTGGAGTGAGTCCAACAAGCCATTCTTAGCTATGATGGTAGGTATCAAGTATACCGATTACATATCATGTATATGTAACTATCACAATGTGCTATCAACTAATTGAATGTTTACACATACATTGGGTTGTTAACACATTAACAAGTATGCATCATATGCATAGCACCCAACTTCACCTCTCTTCACATCGACCTTGGAGTGAGTCCAACAAATCGATGCTCCAAGTTAGAGCCGACCCATTAATCGCGAAATAGTTTTAATATGGTTAGAGCGCATTCAACCAATTAGCCAGGCTTGGAGTGAGTCCAACAACCCAAACTAACGATTGACCTCTGACTCTTACCATATTAGAGTTAAACTATTCCAATGATTTAAACATGTTCAAGTTCGAGCCGGGCTTGGAGTGAGTCCAACAACCCAAACAAGAAACAGAACTCTGGTTCTAACCATATTAATGGAAGGTGTAGGCTTTAATATTGTTTAAGGGTTTTATGTCTCATCCTCTTTGCATGCAAATAACTATTATCTACATGGCATGGCATACATGGCATACATCTACATGTCACGACACGCATGGCATAATGTTATGCATCTAATGCAATTACATGACATACAATTATGTCATGTATATAATTTCCTTATATGTCATAACTATTTATGAAAATAAAATATGTTTAAGATTTGATTCTCCAAATCAAATCATAATTAAATTAGGAAACAAATTTCCAAATCTAATCATATATTTTATTCATGGAATTATTTGATTAAGGAAAATCTATTTAGGAAACCAATTTCCTAAATCATTAAAACTACTTATGAAAATAAAATATTTTAAGATTTGATTTCCCAAATCAAATCATGATTAAATTAGAAAACAAATTTTCAGAATCTAATCAAATATTTTATTTATGGAAAATATCAATTTCCATAAATACTTCCAACTTTTCAAAAGTGGAAGATTTCCATAAATAGTTCCAGACTTTCCAAAATCGAAAAATTTCCATAAATACTTCTAAATTTCCAAAATTAGAAAATTTCCAGAAATACATTATGACTATCACAAAACCATTTTTACGATTATGTCGAAACACAACCTGGGCTCTGATACCACTGTTGGGTTTCCGGCACCGCGACGTGTGTGTGTTCGATCACGTTTCGTAAACATGAGCACAGCGGAAGCAATAAAAATAATAAATCTATATTTATTACAACACACACATCACACGCATGCATATTACAACAAGTGTAGACATAACCGTAAATTTAAATTTGCAATAAAAGGAAATTTAACTACGTTATACCTTTCGTATGACGTGTAGCGGGAACGGCATCCACCGGAACGATCCTCGCTAGAATCGTCTCTATCCGTATCCATGCCGAGTTCCTCGGGATGACTTCGCTAAGCCACGAGCTTCGTCTTCGTATGGGTTACTAGCCTCGTGTTGAAGACGATGTGATCGAGAGATGATCACGATCCGAATCCAAATTCGGATCCTAAGACGAGTCCTCAAAACTCGCTTCTCCGGAGAGGTATTCGTCAACCGATTGACGAATCCTTCGCCCCTCCACTCAGAGGATTACCGGAGATCAATCCTCGTAAGTTAGCCGCTGTCGGAGTTTCAACCGCCGCCCAAACGACGCCCGATGAGGAGAACAAACTGTCCAAAAACTGGACAGCTTTGGTGGAGGTGATAGGCGCCGCCAACCAAGGGAGATAGAGCTCACCTTGATGCCAAACTTGAAGGAGATCACCGAGCACTAACCGCAGCAGCTCGACGGCGAGGGGGAAGGAAGCAGCCTTCGACACCGGTTGAGCCTCAAGGTGGGCGGCAAGGAGGAGGAGAGTTAGCTCGAATTTCTCCAAGGAGAGGTGGGCGGCAACTTAGGGTTGTGGATTAGGGCTTAATTATCCATTAAGCCCTCTTTTATAGAGAACTAATTCTCTTAATGGTTATTGGATCATAACCATTAGGCCCGTTAACCCGCTCCATTAAGATAAGTTAAAATAAACCAAACCATGATGGTTTATTTTAAGTTAAAACGAACCAAACAAACTTTTGGTTCATTCGTTTAAAATAAACCAAACCCTTTGGTTTATTCTCCTCCATTGGATTAGAACCAAACCATTTTGGTTCATCCATTATGTCTTCATAAGACACGGCCCATCCACGCTTCCATTGCGACTGAAACGATTTCATGCTCGCTTTATGTTTGGTCCAACCAAACCTAGTTTCTCTCGGTCTGAGAATCCCATTCTCAAGCTCATTTTAAATCCTTTGGATTACGCTCGTTGTGCGTGTGACCAAATAGGTTCTCGGTTTATGTTGGCCGTCTATAATTAACCATTAATTATAGAACGATCATGAGTGGCACCTAGTAGTACATCATGATCCCCAATTAACCAAAAGATCAACGGTTGATCCGTAACTATTTCAAACCCTTCAAGAGCTCGAATGAATCGTGCCCCATTCCTTCACTCATCTTATACCCACTTGGTTCGTGACATGGTCTATTGTGTCACCCCACTAGGCTTACTACGCCACACCTAGCCCAAGTATCATTTCCTCGCCCCACAGATTCTAGTTACTCCACATGTATCGAAGAGTACCTTACTCTAAACATGTAATGCTTTGGCCAAAGACTTTAGTAACAATCCGACGAGAGGCCATGGGTATACATCTCCTCACAAGGAGTGGTGAATCCTTTATAGGCTATTCAAACACCTTCGATCACTTCGACTTATACCCAATCATCGGGTCCACATCTCCTTAGAGATGTTTGCTTAAGATGTCAAAGCATAAGTCTCCATGATCAAGATGACTTGAATACCGCAAGTCAAAGGAACATCGCACTTAAGCCACAAGAAGAACTTCATCGACATATCTATATATGCAGAGAACCATATGAAGTCTTACTACCGGTCACTCCAATGAACTAGTTACCATAACTAGCATCCACGATTAACTCCGACATCACTATGTCTCCACCGGAGAATCACCGCTTGGATACACCAAGGAGTATACCTCGTGCTAGTCTCGGCGTAATTGATGGTGTCCAAATCCATCAATTCATCGACTAGGATAATTCCGATACATCACAATTACACATGTAGAGATACTCACCAGCTTGTGATCCAATCACAAATTCTCTCATGCCGTGAATCGATCGCGACATTCAAGAAATGAGTTTAAGATCCAATCAAATACATAAAACATGTATACTCAAATAGTGAATCTTCATTTATCATATAAATGGTTCATACATAAGGCGATTGCCTTAGGACATCTCTCATATATTACTAACAGTATGGCCCCGAGAGAATTGGACAAACTAAAGGTCCAGCTCCAGGAGCTTTTGGACAGAGGTTTTATCCGCCCTAGCGTATCTCCCTGGGATTCTCCGGTTCTCTTCGTAAAGAAGAAAGACGGTTCGATGAGATTGTGCATTGACTACAGGCAGTTGAACGTCGTCACCGCCAAGAATAAATATCCCCTGCTACGTATTGAAGACTTGTTTGATCAACTCAGAGGTACATCAGTGTATTCTAAGATTGATCTGCGGTCCAGATATGATCAATTAAGGGTTAGAGACTCAGACGTTCAGAAGACAGCGTTCCGTACTAGATATGGACACTATGAGTTTTTGGTAATGCCATTTGGGCTTACCAATGCTCCGATAGTATTCATGAATTTGATAAACCGTGAATTTATGGATTTCCTAGATCGGTTCGTCATTGTCTTTATTGACGACATTCTGGTCTATTCCCGTTCCGAAGAGGAACACGCACAGCATCTTCGCATTGTCCTAGATAGGCTTCGACAGAAGCAACTATATGCGAAGTTTAGTAAAAGCACATTCTGGTTACCCACAGTCGGTTTTCTGGGACACGTGGTTTCTAGGAAAGACATTTCAGTTGACCCTCAGAAGATCGAGGCTGTCACTAGTTGGGAGCAGCCGAAATCGGTTCAGGAGGTTCGCAGTTTCTTAGGCTTAGACAGATATTACAGATGGTTCATTGAGGGTTTCTTAAGCATTGCTATGCCGTTGACACGTCTTACCAGGAAGGGCGTGAAGTTCACGTGGTCAGAGGCCTGCGAGACCAGCTTTCAGGAGTTGAAGAGGAGATTGGTGTCAGCACCGATTCTGGTATTGCCATTAGAGGACGACGATTTCGTCCTTTATACTGATGCGTCTCTCCAGGGTTTAGGCGCAGTACGGATGCAGCACGGCAGGGTGCTCTCTTATGCTTCTCGCCAGTTGAAGGAGCATGAGAAAAATTACCCAGTACATGATCTAGAGTTAGCTGCTATTATCTTTGCCTTGAAGATTTGGAGGCATTATCTGTATGGTATTACATTTGAGATTCTCACTGATTATAAGAGTCTCAAATATCTATTTACGCAGAAGGAACTCAATCTCCGACAGAGGAGATAGATAAAATTCCTGAAGGATTATGACTGTACCATTAGCTACCACATAGGGAAAACCAATGTGGTTGCCGATGCACTTAGCCGGAAGTCCCGAGGGACTTTAGCATGCCACCGAGTTTTAGTCATGGATTTGATTCAAGGTTTCTCCGAATTGGGCCTTGGGGGGCAGGGACCGACATAGCAGGACATTCTTGTTACCATGGTTGCTCAGTCATCTATCAGGACGAGAGTCCGAGAGGCTCAGGCTGGTGATCAACACTTACAGTTCATTGACAGCCAGATAACCTCTGGACAACAAACTGAGTTCACCCGAGATGACGTGGGTATTATTTATTTTCGGGGCAGATTATGCGTACCTCAGTCTCACCCGATCATGGAGGAGTTACTTCAGTAGGCTCATCGCTCTCAATTTGCGATCCACCCAGGCGGAACTCGCATGTATCAAGACTTAAGACGTTTGTATTGGTGGAACGACATGAAGAAAGACATCGCAGATTTTATAGCTAGATGTCTAGTTTGTTAACAGGTGAAGGCTGAGCACCAGAGACCAACCAGACTACTTCAGAGGATTCCTATTCCCGAGTGGAAGTGGGATCACATTAACATGAATTTTTTGGTGGGTCTACCTAGGACACGACGAGGCTATGACGCGATTTGGGTAGTCGTTGATCGATTAACTAAATCCGTACACTTCTTAGCGATTCAGAAGACCGACTCTCTGGATCGTATAGCAGAGTTATATTGTCGGGAGATCATCAGATTACATGGTGTTCCTTTGAGCATTATATCAGATAGAGATCCCTGGTTCACGTCCCGGTTCTGGCAGAGTCTATAACAGACTTTGGGCACACAACTCCGTTTTAGTACCGCATTCCATCCGCAAACTGATGGACAGTCCGAGCGGACCATTCAAACTTTAGAGGATTTGCTGAGGTCCTGCGTTATGGATTTTGGGGACAGCTGGGAGGACCGATTGCCACTAGTGGAATTCGTCTACAACAACAGCTATCATTCGACTATTCAAATGACACCGTTTGAAGCATTGTATGGTAGACAGTGTCGGACACCCATCCTCTGGGAGGAGATTGGGGAGACCCAGTTGCTAGAACCCCATAGAGCTCAGCATGAGGCAGAGTTGGTCCGTACTATCAGACGAAGGATGTCAGAGGCGCATGATCGTTAAAAGAGCTATACTGATCGGAGACAGAGACCTTTGGAGTTCTCTATTTATAGGATATTGGATTTTTTTTTTAAAAATATTTGTTAATTAGGAAAAAAAAATACTCTATGGAATTTTACAGATATTTTAGAAAGTTATTTGGATTAGTTGTGATTAAAGGATTAATTGGAAAAATTAATCTAAGTATCAAAACTTAGATGATGGCTTATAAAGAAGGGATCCGACCCGTTTTCTCCTTGGACCCGCATCTGCCGACCCATTTCTATTCCTTCCGCGATTTCTTCTTCTCCACCGTTTCTCCCGATTCGAGCAGTTCCCATCGCGACCCTACCTCACCGCGCTCGCAGCCCCTCCGCCGCCATTTGAGCTCGACTTGTTGGTCGCCAGCCCCGCCGGAGCTCTCCGTTGTCACCCTCCAGCCGGCGTGCAGCCCTTTCTTCCTGCTCGTCGACCGCCGCGAGCCCTCCAGCCGATGCGCGGCCGCCCTTTGGTCGCCGAAGCCTAGCTTGCTGTCGTCGTCGGCCCTGCTCGCCGCGAGGTTGATCTGCCACCGCCGACGCTCGAGCTCAGCTCGCTGTCGCCTCTCCTCTTCCGTCGTTTCATCATCGACACAGGTGCTGCGATCTGTTTGGTTTGGGTTAAATTGTTGATTTCCCATAGGTCTTGCTGTGGATTCATCGATTTTGCGTCAATCTGTGGTTTGGGCAGTGGAGCTCGAATTGCCCCGGTGAACAGGGAAGGTGGCTGCCGGTGGAGGTTTGGGTCGGTAAGCTTTGATTTCCCTTTTCCTTTTCAATGGTAATTGTTGTATTGTTGTGGTGTGTCGGTGTGATTGGGATTCGATGGAATGGTATCCGATTGTGATTCAGTGTGCTATGAACAATGGTGTTTGTGTTGTGATCTGTTCATAATGTTCAGGATCTATGTGCTGTGCCGGCTGTGAGTGGGAAGGAGAAGATAGTTGGGTTGAGTTGAGAGATCCAATTGATGTTAGGCTGATCTGTGAGTGTTATAGATAGTGAATTGTGATTGATTCAAGGATCTGTGGAGATGTGGAGCATGCTTGAGATAAGGATGGATTATTTCTAAGTGTTGTTGTGTCAGCCGTGTGTGGGGAAGGAGAAGTTGCAGCTGGGTTGATTGACTCAGATCGGTGAACAGTAGAGGAATTGCTTATGGTTTACCTATCTAATTGGTGGTAATTGTGTTATAATTGTTCTTGGGGCAGTTGGTTTGATGAGCTGTGGAATTGTGGAGAGGTTAGATCTGTGAGTATGCAGTTTGAATTAAGTGTGTTTAGATCTATTAACCTTAATTGATCTTGAGGATGTCGGTGATTTATTATGAGTTGGTTTATGATGGATTGGATTGGGATAATCGAGTTTTAACTCGTAGACGAGGGAAGGATGCGAATATAGAACGAATTAGTGTTTAGTTCGTATAATTATTGCAGACTTGTACTTAACCATAATTTGTTATTATTGTGCAGGTTTGGGATACGAAGCAGGTCCACGACCGTGAGGATTATTCGAGCTTCGTATTAGGTGGGTAATATCTACCCTGGTTAGGTAGTTTTGACTTATTCGGGTGCATGAATTTGGATTTATGATGATACCTTTGATCTTAAATCTACTCTTATTTAATCATATGCTTGTACTGCCTTTGACCATTGAGATATATTGCCGTTACTTCATTGATTATCTATCACAGATATGAACTATAAACCCTATTGTGTGTTAGCTAATGGATGTTCAGTAAGAACAGGTGGTTAGGGTTATCTTTGTGACCTCAGATTGGGTTACTGTGTTTCATCACTAGGGTTAGGTGATGGATTAGATTATGAAGTCGATTGTTATATCGTACACATATTAGTTGTGCATCTATGTTGGATCTAGTTGTCTGTGCATAAATAAGTGTGTGGTTGTCAGTAAGGGGCTATGGACTGGAGGTCCTAGCGTGATGGTATATCCATTATGGATCGTGTGCCTGTGTATGGTTATATGGACGGTCGATGGTATCTCGCTACAGACTAGAGGTCTTAGCGTGGTTGACTGTCAGATGTATATGACTCTCTGAGTGATAGAGAGAGTCTTGTGGATTAGTAGCCTTTGCATAGTTGACTTTTGGTTGACTATGACTCCCCGTGGGATAGGGAGTGTTGCGAGGATACTTGTGTGGAGCTATGCATCATTACATTGCATGCATGCTGACGATTAGGTCTCCCTTGTGGTTGAGAGGGTCGCTAGTCATCCTGCCTCCCGCACTCCTGGCGGGTAGGCAGGATCGAGTGCAGAACATTGTTGTGCGGCCGCTCGACCACTACTGGATGATGGTAAATTGGAGACGTGTGCACTCGCCACCGCATGCGAGTGGTAGTTAAGCGACTCACCCACTATGACGGTGGTCGTGTGATGTGCGCTTGTCCCGGTGCGGTGCTTGTCTGCACGTAGGTAGGACGAGCGACTAGCAGAGTGGACCCCGCGAGTAGCATATAGCTTTACGGCGGCTTATCTACTATTTCATACTACCCAACTTGGCCACCGAGTGGCGGTATCGAGTCGGGATAGTTGTCATGTCGTGCCACCCACCATCTCGGGGTCGTGGTTGGACGGGTCCGCAGATACATGGCTATGTATGCATCATTGATATATATGTATGCATGTATTCGATATATGTTTTACATATGCCGTAGATGCTATATTTGGTCTTTGCGTATGTTTCAGACATCATGATACCGCCTTTCAGATATTATATATCGCAGTGTGTTGTGATATATGTGTTGGTCCGCATCATTGTATGCATTTGATTAGCGTCATGTCATAGTGTGGTATGAATCGGAATGTTATTACATGTGATTATATACTATTCATATGTCTGAGTGTTGGTCAGATATGGGATTGACTTTGTACGTTATATAGGTTATGTTATTGTACATCTGTTCAGGATGATATAACTTATGGTGTTGCAGACCGTCAGGTACGTCGGTACATTACTTCATGTTCAGTTGATTAGTTTAGTATATGCATTGAGTATGACTATACTGTGGTTTACTTGTTATTAGATTTGCATAGGATTATATGTCTATTGGACTCATTCAGTATACTTGTAGATCTTCATATGTATACTTGTAGATCTCTATATCCCTATATGTTGTTAATAGGTAGAAGATTTCTTAGATGTTCGGAGCTCCGCCAGCTGATCCCATCTCACACCGAACGGTTGGATATTATTTCCACATTGTTGTATTCTATTGGATTGGTGTTGTGGGATTTCATCCTATATCGTTTCCGTATTTGTGGTATATGGATGTGTTGTATGTATTTGGGTTTTATTGTGGTTTCAATTTGTATATGGTTTCAATTATGATTTTTGTTGTGTCAAAATCACTCCGGAGTGCATAGTTGGGTCTTTGTATCTGGTTTATATGTTTGTATGTTTCCGCTGTGTTTATTGGATTATATCCATGTATGTCATGTGATTGTAGCCGAAAGACTTTATTTATATCAGGGAATTATATCACGTACAGGGGAGATGTTGTCCGATTATTTTCAGCTCGGCATACTCTCGGGGCGTGACACTATTGGTGACCATGTATTCTTGCGAGTCTCGCCCACGAAAGGGGTGAAGAGATTTGACCTCCGTGGTAAGTTAGCTCCAAGGTACATTGGTCCTTTCGAGATTTTGGAGAGGATCGAAGTAGTCGCTTACCGTCTAGCGCTACCACCGTCCTTGGCTGGTATTCATGATGTGTTTCATGTGTCCATGCTGAGGAAGTATGTGCCAGACCCTACACATATTCTGTCAGATGTGTCAGGTTCCATACAACCTGATGCTACTTACGAAGAGGTTCCGGTATGGATTCTGGATCACAAAGAACGACAGTTGCGGAACAAGATTGTGCGACTAGTTAAAGTCGGGTGGAGTCACCACACCGATGAGGAGGCTACTTGGGAGCTTGAGGAAAAGATTAGAGCTCAATACCCCCACCTGTTTATCTAAGGTACGTGAAATATACTTTCATTACCTGTGCTATTTGAGTGTGCTATCTCTTACTCATTATCGCATTTAAGTAAGAAATTTGGGGATCAAATTTTATTAAGTGGGGGAGAATGTAAAATACCACGAATAAAATTTTTGGTACAAATTAATATCCCTGTTATTCATTAATTAGAGAACTTATTATTGGGTTAATTAGATTGATGATGACGTCTAGGGATTAATTGAACCAAACCTAGGTTTAAAGTTTTTGGATTAATTACAACCTAATCTAGGTTTAGGTCTAATTAAGTGGACCGGACCTTTTAAATAAACCCATCCGAAGCAAAGTTCCGTGGTTTTCATTTCTCCCCGCTGCGCCTGCCCTCTTCCTCGCTGTCTTCTCTCTCGCGACGCCTTCTTCCCCAGCGTCGAATTTCTTCCTCTCCTTCACGCAACCTTCTCCCCGCGTCGGATCTCCTTCCCTCGGGCAACTTCTCGTTGTTCCCTTCCTCCTCTCGTTCCCTCTCCTCTGCAAGCGGCGGAGAGCAATTTTCCCTCGCCGGTGCCACGGACGGGCCGGACCAGCGAGCATGGGTCGGCGACATTTCTCTCATCGGCGAGATCTCGACAGTTTCTGTCCTAGCTCTCGCCGGTAACCTTGAGCGGGTGAATCGACGACATCGTTGCCACGGGAGGTGTGTGTGGCGTCATCGTTCATCATACGAGCAAGGCGGCGTTATTATTCGATTCGATCTTGCAGATCCCTTTTCCTTTGAAATGGATATCAATTGAATGAGATGTGGTGTTCTAGGCATGTGATTTCTGCGGGGAACAGGGGAGGGCAGCGACATTGGAGTTGCGTTTTCAAGCGTACAGGGTAGCTTTAGGGGAAGGGTTGTCGGTGGAGGTTCCTAGGGCTGGTAAGCTTAATCGATCCTCTGCATTTTAGCTGTAATTGCTAGATTCTGTGGTTCCTATTGTATAATTGTGATTTTGTGAGTTGAGGCTGGCGGTTGGCGTGAGCAAGGAGGCTGTAGAAATGAGTCAAAGTTTCGGTGTGAGGTTGTTCTTGGCCGCGAAGGGGTTGTGAGTTTGTTGTTGGGTGAGCTATGAACGGTCGTACGACTGTGGGTAGGAGAATTAATGGCTGTAAACAACTGTGATGGTTGTGAATGGGTTAGATCCCTAAATTGGTGAAATTGGGAGTTAATTTGTGAAGGAATTATATTTTTGATACGATCGTGAGTGATCGGTTAAGTGGATAGCTTAATCCATTAGGTTTTGAACTTGATAGTAGAGTTGCCAATATAATTTGAGTATATTATGTTATATGCAGGTTTCGGTCACGAGACAGGTCCCCGGGCGTGAAGATAGTTATCACGAGTTTCATAGCAGGCGGGTACTTTGACTTATCTTTTAGATATTGTCATGTTGATATGCGTAGTTGGCTATAGCTCGCAATATTTTTTTATGTCTTATTTGCCCTTGTATGTCATTGTTCCATACCTATTGCAGGCATTTCTGTCCTTTTTTGTTACCTGTTACACATCTTAGTCTATATTATCTTGATACTTGCCATGTGTACTTATTTTAGAAGTTGTGACACACACTTGACTAGCTTTTAGATATACTTTCCCTGTATACCTAGGTCATCGATATGTACTCATTTTTTTGTACATATTATTTGGAGACATATATTGGTTGGTGTTACATGCTTTAGTGACATGCACCATCTTGTATGATTGCATGCTGACGATTAGTGGCTCCTTTGTAGTTGAGCCAACAACTAGTTATAGAGCTCGCACAGTCAGGTCCGCTTTACGGGTAGCAAATGATGCAGCGTGGTAGCGGCGAGGATCCCTCCTCTTGTCTACGATACATCGAGAGATTTAGCTTTTCCCACTGCTCGGGGTAGGAGGATAGTGTACTTGACAACATTCTCGCCCACTCTGGCCACCAGAGCAGAAATGGTAGAGTGCATGATTGTCATTGCCCTATCCACTCGGCCACCATCACGTGTGAGTGATCGCGCCGGGGGTGACTATGTCATTTTGATTGCATGCATATGCATGGATCGTGCATTTGTTCAGTATTTCACGCATTTTAGTCACGCTTTTATATTGATACGATTGACATGCATACAGGATACATCATGTATTTGGTCTGACGTCTTTACTTTTGCTAGTATGACTTACACTCCTATGTCAGGATAGGAGATTCAGGTAAGTACAGTCTTTCCGTATTTCTTCCTTGCATTTCCTATTATTGATCAGGAGACTGTACTGACATGATTATTATTTTTAGATATATCTTACTATGCATGTCTACTTGATACCCGCTGAGTTTATTGAACTTACTCCGTTGCATTATATCTATTTCAGGTTGAAACTATCAAGAGAGTCCAGCTGCCAATCCCTCTCGTCGTAAGGGTTTTGTTTTTGGTCTTATGGTTTTGTTATATTAACTAGAAGATATGTGTAAGACTTGTGTTTTGGTTATACACTCGTGGATTATATGGTTATCGAGTTTTGGGTGGCCTACCCAGTTTTTACGTTGTGATGTTTTCATTATATATATATATGATTGCTTCGCGCCTGCCCGGACGGCAGAAGAGGTAGGTCTGGAGATTTGTTTTCCATTTTGGTGTATTGGTTATTCAGCTGAGGCAGAATTAATATATAAACTGCGTGGTTGTTTATCTTTTTAATTGCATATATTCCGGCCGGGTGTGGCCGAGGTAATTGTGTATGTATACAGGATTCGTATTGTCACTCGTACAGGGGAGATGTTGTCGGATTTTTGTCTGGCGGGGACTCCCCTGGGGCGTGACAAAAAAAAACAAAATGAAGGAAAAGAAAAAAATTGCTCAAGCCGGTGGTTGCATCGAAATTGAGCGCCCCCGCTTTGATACCAATTATAGGACCGAAAAACCACGCTAGAGGGGGTGAATAGCGTTTAAAACCTTTTCTTTTCTTGTTTAGTAAACCTCGTAAAATCAAAGCAAAACACAGAGGAAAATAAAAACACACAAGGACACATTTTATTTTACTTGGTTCACAACCAAATGGTTGTTAGTCCAAGGCCCGCGATCCTTGATCGCTTTCGGTGGACAATCAAATAATTATTCTCTTTCTCGTTAGAGGTAAGAGACATGGACTTACAAAAGATAAAGAAAGCGATAACAACCTTACTGCTCCTTTTAGAAATTAAGTACACAAAAAACTAAACAAGAATATGCCGACAATTAAAGTAAGAAGACGAAGCACAGTCGGAATAGTGTTGTAGCACGAAGGAGCACGTTCGGAGAGCAAGAGCACTTACGAGATTATTAAATTGCTAGGGTTTGTGTCCTTCCCTCCTTTTATAGACCTTCCTAAGCCTTTGAAACCATCATTTTCGTCCAGATCTACATCTGGATAGACCTTATCCAACAATCTTATCTCTAAGGTGGCAACTTGGCTTTTCACGTGCACACCAATCGACTGCTTCTATTGCCAGTCGACTGGCTCCAATCGGCTACTGATCCTCCCATTTGACTGTTGTACTTGAGTTTCCAGTTCAATCACCTGCATAGCAAAAGATATATAATAATAGTGATTGTGACAGTCTTTGATCGTTCGATCTCGACTTCGGCATTCCTCCAGAAGCCTTGGTCGGATCGACGCTTACGGTTGTCCCCATACCGAAGATGCGACCTTACCACTGCTCCTCACACGGAGCTTATATTTGCCAAACCCTTGATCCTCAGACCTGTTGGACTTCTCTTATGATCCTGTAAACTTACTAAGACCTACAAGCTTGACACAGAATATTAGACATAATATGACTTAACTTTGAACCTTTGTCATTATCAAAAACCAGGTTCTATTATCTAGTGCCCCTGCACCAACATAAAAGTTTGACACACATTCGGATGACGAGATTGATCCTGGCGCCTTGAACACTTTTGGGTGCCTCGATCAGTTTTATAAAAGGGGGCTGCGAGCACAATTCCAAGGTACCCTAAAAACTTACTTCCCCTCTAAAAATTTCAAGCTCTAGTCATCTCTTGCTCGTGTTCAACTTACGTCGTCTTCTCTTTTTTGATTTATTGACTATGCCTAGGTAACACACTAATTTTAATTATTTTTAATTATTTTTAATTTTTAAATTAGTTTTGTTTTAAATATTAATTATTATTCTTAGGCTTAAGAGAAAGGTTTATGAGGTTGGTTCCTCCGGTATTCCTAGTACATACATTAGATTTCCCTTCAGAGGCACTTACACTAGGGTTTTTTGCTATCACATTTGTCCATACTAGATATCTATCTCAATAGGATATTTTTCATTAGATCATGTGCATCTACTATTTTGAGGTTATAGATTACTATGGTTTAGGAAATTTAATTTATTATAGGTTTGATTAACAAAGATTTATATGTTAATGCTACATAATCTAATTAGGATTGATGATCTCATCTACTCTACTAGAGACACCGAAGAAATCTTCTAAACTCCTTAAGTCTTAATCCCAATATTTAAGATTCATATTTACTTATATACTCTCATTTAACACGTGAGAAATATGCCTAACCATATTACTCGTATGATCTTAATCAAAATTTGACACCCTAACACAGCTTACAGGGTACACAAATGGTCCCAAATGTTGACAACTAAATTCATGATGATTGATGATTTTCGCATATATATATATATATAACTGATATAATAGTTATATGAAACTGTTATATAATTTATACTTCATAGAAGTCCATATCTTAATTCCATCTCTTCCTCTTTGAGATTTCCTTTGGGCACCGTCGGTGGATGAAGGTCACGGTTTTTTCAATGACCGTCAACGATCATTGTCTGCCCGAACATCTCATCTCTTCTTTAGAATTTCAAATTTCAATGTATAAAACCCTTGTTCAAAAAGTCATCATAAAAAAAAAAAAACCTCGCCGTTCCTAATTTTTCGTCGATCTCTCTCGTCAATCGTTGTTACTTTTCGATAATTCCTCGAGGAGTATTTATAGACTATAAATTGACTGTTTACTTTAGTTTCTGTCACAGACAGTGCCGACAATAAATAAACGAGGATGCACCCGACCGAGCATAGGATTTCCACATCGTTGCATGTTTTTGTGCCGGTAGAGTACCCATGTCGGTTTCATTTTAAGATGGTAAAAACTATTTGTTTCCATACGACGGATCAACATTTTTTTTCTTGCCTTCTATGCACTCAAATTTCTCATCCTTTTTAGGGGTTATGGGGTTTCTGATTGGTGGAATTGTAAAGGTAATGTTAATTTGTGGGTTGTTCAGTGGCTCTATGGCATTACGATCTTCCTTATTAGGGGCGAACTTAGCTTAGGTTTTTAGTTGTATTTAATATTACTGGGTTTGAGACCATTTTGTGGTTTAACCTATGAACTATCTTTAAAGATTCCGACGAAGTAGATTCTGTATTAAGTATGGATTAGAGTGAATATACTAATTGAGAAATGATTTTCTCCGACACGAATAATTTTATAGGAAACACAAACAATTTAACTCGTATGATCTCAAGGAGTTGTGCTGTTT
This sequence comes from Wurfbainia villosa, assembly GCA_025175895.1. Taxonomy (NCBI): domain Eukaryota; kingdom Viridiplantae; phylum Streptophyta; class Magnoliopsida; order Zingiberales; family Zingiberaceae; genus Wurfbainia; species Wurfbainia villosa. The sequence continues at coordinate 7,481,217 of CM045992.1, forward strand.
TGATAAAATAATTTTAAGGTGTTTTTTTACAAATAACTCCAAGAAAAAAAAAATATATAAAAGAGCTATTTTAAAAAAAAAATTATAGGTAAAATGTTATTTTGGATAAAAAGGATGTTCTTTTGTTTTTCTACCATGCAAAACAACTCGGGCTAGATGAAACCCAGGTTTATTAATTCCAACCCTAGCCCGCTTACCCTTGGGCATCTTCCCCTCGACTGGACGCCATCACGAGGCCCCTTCCCCGGTTCTCGTGTGCTTGTTGCTCGAATCCTTCAACCTTATTCAACTTCTACCCAAGCCAATTGTGAGCGCTACTCGCTCGCTGTCAGAACCCCGCCGGCGGGCATCCTCCTGCTAATCGCTAGAATCGAAATAACCTCCTGCTTCTCTTCGGGCGCCAAGAGATGCCTTCTTATCCTCTTCGCCACAGCATCCCTCAATTTCTGCTTATGTGACCTTGGTAATTATCCAGAGCATGTATTAACCACAGTGAGGATTCTCTTATCTACGACTTCACCAACAGGTAGATTGATAATTTTCCTTAGTTGGAGTTTCTTCCTTACGGTGTAGTAAAGCACACCGAAAAGAGTTAGCTCACTTCCACTGCAAAACTCTTTATCATTCAAAAAGGTGAAACTGTTTAAGACATACAGATGTAAACTAAATGGACTGACAAAGTTGAGAGCGCATTATATGAATCTTCATAGTTATCAGCCACAAGTCCAACACCTATTAGTAATACATAGGATTTTACTTTCAATGTGATCGTAGCTTGATTATGCACCGGATATAATGACAAAATTTTACGTTAGATGATGGAAATGAAGATCTTTAACTCAATTGCTATGATAAATTGGCAAATTTTATCAAGTTAAATTTCATGCTTTTTCTAATTTACAGAATTCGTACCTTATTACACCAAGTCATATTAAAGCTTATTCTTTTCTCACTTTTATGCAGACTATTGTTCATTTTAGCTCGATGGCTTGGAGAATGCTTAGGAAAAAGGTTTATCAACAAGTACGCATCAGACATGTTATTTTAAAATATTTTTATTTCTTTTAGCATTGCATAGCAGAGTTTTACTTTATTATTATTATCATCAGCAACTTTGGTTGGTTAATTTCTTCTGTTTATCCTGTGTGGTTCTTTCTTCAGAAATTGATTTATTTTTATGAAAAATAATTCAGAAAAATGACTTTACCTAGCAACCATACCAGTCAAATATCTAAGTGTATCGAGTATGTGTGCATCATATTGGACATCAATCTGAATCCATCTTTATCAAACATTTGGTTATGTGCAGTACATATTGGCACAATACATGAAATTTTTTTGTTCATAGGACATATTACAGTTTTGTTATTTGAAGCAAGTATATTTTATATACTCTGCAATGTAGGCTATTGATATTGATTCTGCATTGTTTATTTTTTTGCTTCTGATATATGCTTAATCTGGGACCTTTGTTTTTTTTTGTAGGGTCTCAATGCTAGCTTTTTAAATGCATTTCTATATGCACATTCAAAAAGTGGTCTACATTTTTTCTTTGGCTCGCACGGCTGGATGCTAGGTAATCTTAGTGGTTTTAGTTGATTCATGTTGTTCTTTTGTTGAAAGTCTAACTATATAAGTTAAAGACTGCACTTATTTATACTCAGTTGAAGATAAATATCTATGTTATTCCTTGCCCATGAGTAATCTTATAAGAAGGATGATTTTAATGCATCATGCATGGAAAAGAATAGTTTGATTTACTAGGCACACTAAATTCGGTGATACAACATTACCATTCTTGGAGAGATAGGCTAGAGTAGCTTGATTAGACAGCGTATACTGATTCTTTCTGTGTGAGTTGACACTTTTTTTATTTTATTTTTCATCCTTGTCAAATTGGTACAAAGGTTCTGGTGATTATTTATTATTGGTACTTGAAAGCTTAATTATTTGTTGTTTTGCTGTCCACTTGGTTGTAATTAGTTTCTTATGCTGCTATACTTGTCATCCATGACTTTTGATAATCATCGCATTTGTCGGTGACTTTCCTGATCTTCTCTCTTCCTCTTCTATGCTCACATAAATAATCTTATTGGAATGGTGATTCAAAATCATCATGAATTTAGTTGTCAACATTTGGGACCATTTGTGTACCTGGAAGCTGTGTTATGGTGTCAAATTTTGATTAATATCATATGAGTAATATGGTTAGGCTTATTTCTCACATGTTAAATGAGGGTATATAAATATGAATCCTAAATATTGGGATTAGACTTACGGAGTTAGAAGATTTCCTTGGTGTTTCTTTGGAGCTTGAGCATTCTCATCTTGCAAGGGGAATTCTTGGGGAAAAAGGAATAGTAGATACTACTTTTAGAATCTCTTTGGGTCTTGACAAGGTTTTTACATGTGCTTTCTTCCATTATGCTAGATTCTAGGATTCTAACCTCAACAATTCGGTGTTTTAATGTTTGAGCTTCTTTCAAGCATTATTGTTAGAGAAGTTGTGGCTTAACTTTGGACTATTTCAAATTGCTGAGTAATGGATTCTTTTTCTCCTTAGACATGCCTCATTCTGTTGAACTACATAAATCTCGTGTCTATGGTTACATGACTTTGTTTATTTCTTCTCAATTTTCACAAGGTCTTGAGATTTTTTTTTTTGTGTTTTTTAGCTGGATAAAGGTGTTACTATTGGTTTTTTCGCGAACACATTCAACATAACTCATCTATGTTGTTATCTTTCACTAAAATAGAGCCTTATATTTATTTATATAGTAATGTTTAGGGGCTTATGGAATTATCTTTGTGTATATCTATAATTTTTTTCTATGGATTTATCTCTATAAATTAATTGGGATAAACATGGTTTAATGATGATGTCTATAAGAATTTTTAAAATTGACAAATGTTAAGACACTAGTGATTGCTCTAGATAAAAAGAAAGTGATTGTCTATATATTATTTATATTATTGAGATGTAAGAATGGAAGAGGATCAATGAGAGAGGAAAGAAGAGCGTATTAAGAAATCACTTGAGTATTAAAGAAAATATGTAAATTCAAGTTAAAATCTTGAGCCTTATCAGTGTTTCAGTCCTTAAATGGAATGATACCACAAATTATTATAAAAATCTTGCCCACCTTCTGGCGTGCATCAGGGCATCGGGTCTCGTAGCATCCATATGAGATCAACCCTATAGTTTTAAAGACTCAAATTAAATTATTCTGCAAGATAGGATACTTATGTTAATTTCTTTACCTATCCATCGAATATGTCTTGATTCACTTTTAGGAATTGGAGTTGGATTAATACCATTAGAATTAGAATTGGTATAGGCACAAAATAATGATAAATATGCATGATGCATTAGAGTTCTAATAAGAAGTCTAAGACTATAATTACCTCGATTAGAACTAATCTCATCTAAACTCTCCCATATATTTTGATACATCTTTATATCTCAATATGTCTAGTGCTATGATCATCGTCTTGGATTGTTTATGTAAGCCTTCTCATATGTTTAGGGCGTAGGTGTTGAGTTCGATGGAATATAAGTTTCACGACCACCTGATATATCTCTACTGTAATTACCTTTATTAGTAGTTCCATTGTTATTGATATTGCTCTTATCATTTCAAACTTCTCTCAGATTCTATTATTAGATGTTAAGAAATTTTGGGGAAAATAAAAATATGTTATTAATTTTATTCATCAATCTTATACAAATGTATAGAATATCTAGACTTAATTAAATCTCTACAATCAAGGTAAACCATATCCTTACAATAAAGTAAAGAATATCTCTATATTTTTCTAATTTTTATTTATATAATCTGTAACTCCCCCTCAAGCTGAAGCATAGATATTGATCATGCTTAACTTGTTACAAAGATAATCGAAACCCTGCTGAATCTTTTTATGGAAAAAATGACAGTCATTTCAATATGCTTAGTTTGCTCATGAAATGTAGGATTGGAAGCAATTTGTGTAGTCATTTGGTTATCACACCACAATTTGGTGGGTACTAAAGCTTTAGACAAAATTCAGTCAGAATCAGAAGTTGATATATCCACATTATCTCACACATAGCTTTTGCATAACTCCATATTTTAATTTTGCACTCGAATGTGAGAAAATATTTTGCTTTTTCCATTAAACTAGATTTCCCCTAGCAAAGACAATAACTAGATGTGGCTCTTCGATCATCCTTGGATCCTACTCAGTTAGCATTTGAAAAACACTTAATCTTAGTATGACCATGATTGCTATACAAGATACTTTATCCAAGTGCGCCTTTTAAATAACATAATTTGTTCTATAGTTCCCAATGATTAACTGTTGGAGAAGCCATATATTGACTCACAATATTGATTGACAATGTAATATCTATACGAGTTACAATGAGATAATTTGACATTCCAACCAATCTTCTATACCTCATATGATTCTCAAATGATTCATCATCTTTTGTGGGTTGTAGATTAGAAGTTATTGTACTACATAGTTTAGCCTCTAATTTTTATGTCTCAGACAGTCAATTACATATTTCCTATGAGATAAGAAAAGTCCTTTATTCTTGTTACCTCAACACCCAAGTAGTATTTTAAAATCCCTAAATTCTTGGTATGAAATTGACTGTGAAGAAAAAGTTTAAGAGACGAAATATCTACAATATCATCCACATATACAACCAATAAGATACTGCCCATGCCCTTGAGGCTATGGTGCAACGGCAGGACGTCCAACTCAGCTTCTAGATATTTGCAGTTCGATCCCCAACTAAGGTGAATTTGCAAGTTTTTTTTTCCAAATGAGTAACAAATCAAGGATGCTAGGGTTGCTCACGCGAGTGCTTCCCGATGTACCCTGGTGGCCGATGGAAAATTTTCGTAGGGTCGGGCCGGTCACCTCAGGATTAGTCGGGCCTAAGGCCTGGATATTTAGTATTAGTAAAAAAAAATGATGCCCATTGTAGATTGTCTGTAGAATATTAAATGATTAGATTTATATTTCTTCATTCCAAACACTAAATTTGCCAAATCAAGTAGAGACACTTTGTTTCAAACCATATAAGGATTTACGAAGATGATAGAATTTCCTATGCTCCACCTAAGCAACAAGGCTTGACAGGTGCTCCATATAGACTTCCTTTTAAAGATCACTATAGAGAAAAACATTTTTGATGGTTAACGGAGGTAAGTGCCAATCATGAGTGACCTCTATAGAAATAAATAACCAGATGGAAGTAAGTTTAACAACAATATAAGAAGTATCAAAATAATTTAAGATAAGAGTTGTCAACATGGATCAATAATGGAAGAGAAGAGGAGGGTAGAGTTTGGAATGATAGCTAAGGTTAGCTCTAATATCATTTTAAGAACTTTTAGAAAAATTAAAAAATATGTTATTAATTTTATTCATCAATGTTATACATATATATCGAGAGTATTTAGACTTAATCAAATTGCTACAATTAAGGTAAATCATATCCTTACAATCAAGGTAAATCATATCCCTATATTTCTATTTTTTTTATATAATTGTAACATCAGAGAAGTTGGTGATGTTTCACAACTCTCATCAACCTTTTACTCTTTGATTGCATAGAGTGGATTGTGGCCAATTATCAATTTATCTTTTTTCTTATTAGTTTTTGTAGGATAGATTTTGTAGATTTATCTTTTGTCTTTATTAGAGACTGTAGGAGCTTTGCCTTTATCTCTGTGTTTGGGGTTTAGATGTTCAGGAATTGTTAGGTTAAGAATTAGATAATAAAATGTCTTAGTCAAAAGAAGCATTATCATTATCTTCCTTACCAGCATCTCCATTAGTTTGCACTTTTTCTATTTGTTTGGTAAAAGACTGGGATAGTAGTAGTGGATCCCCTTCTTTATCAAGAAATACTATTTTTGACCTCTATAACATTCATCGCTCCATTATTTAATTGCATTTATTTGACCAAAATCAATATTAAATGAATTTACAGACACTGAACTATTCACTCAGATTCTATTATCACTGAAATCAATGTCTCTATCATCATTTTGAACTTCTCTTAGATTCTATTATTTGAGAAGTTGATGATGCTTCGTAACTCATTAAGTTCTTACTCATTGGTTGCATAGAGTGGATTGTGACCAATTATCAATTTGTCCTTTTTCTTATTAGTTTTTATAGGATAAATATGGTAGATTTGTCTTTTTCTTTATTAGTGACTGTAGGAGCTTTGCCTTTTTCTCTAGTTGTGTTTGGGGTTGAGATGTTTAAAAATGGTTAGGTTAAGATTTAGATAATAAAAATCTTAGTCAAAAGTAGCATTATCATTATCTTCCTTACCAACATCTCCATTAGTTTGTGCTTTTTTTATTTATTAGGTAAAAGACTGAGATAATCGCTGTGGATCCCCTTCTTTATCAAGAAATAATATTCTTGACCTCTACAACATTCATTGATCCATTATTAAATTGCACTTATTTTTGACGAAATCAATATTACATCAGTTTAGATTCATTGAACTATTCACTCAGATTCTATTATCGTTGAAATCAATATTTCTATCGTCATTTTGAACTTCTCTTAGATTCTATCATTTGATAAGTTGATGTCGCTTCGTAACTCTCATTTAGTTCTTATTCATTGGTTGCATAGAGTGTATTGTGACCAATTATCAATTTGTCCTATTTCTGATTAGTTTTTGTAGGATAGATATGGTAGATTTGTCTTTTTTTTTATTAGAGACTGCAGGAGCTTTGCCTTTTTCTTTAGTTGCATTTGGGTTTGAGATGTTTAATAGGTTGAGGTTTACATAATAAAAAGTCTTAGTCAAGTGTAGCATTATCGTTATATTAGCATTGTCGTTGTCTTCCATACTAACATCTTTGGTTTGCGCTTTTCCTATTCAGATTGTGGTCGTGGATCCCCTTTTTTATCAAGAAATAAATTTCTTGACCTCTACAACATTTAGTTAATCTATTATTAGATTGTACTTATTTTGGACAAAATCAATGTTAAATGAGTTTACATTCACTCCTTCTCTTTTATTTTTCCATTTTCTGTTATGACTTTTAATTGAAGGCCTATATTACGATGAACATAGACCACACTATCTTCTCTCTAAATGATGATGAGAGAGGTGATTTCACACTTTAATATAAATGAGTAAATGCATTAATTTCTTTCAGAGTTACTTAAAGACTTGTCTACAAAGAATCTGTACCCTAATCTTTTTTAATTGAGGGTCTATCCTTCTCCATATTGTAATCATCACCCAACTATAAGATAATTAGTAAACAAAATTTAAATAAAATGACTATTAACAAAATTATTTATGTTTACCACAATATTTAATTTATATCTGCATCTCAATATAAAAAGGATCAACAAAAGAGATATATGCTTTTCAAATTCTCTATTCTGTTAAGGCTTGATATAACACTTTTGTGGGTCACTAGGAGATCTTCATTTATGGCTAAGATATATCAATATTAATATGCCTGAATAAGATAGTAACCTAAAATAGTCAAATGTATAATTTTATCATTATCAATTGATAGTAAAATTGCTTTATCATTTAAAAATTTATGTACCTACTAAATTGGATATCTTATCATTTGGTTGTACTACCTTTTGATGATTAATATTTGGTTGGCAATTATAGGTCTTTCTTGATTTCCTGTATTGCTTTGTGAATTAAGTGCTTGTCCATGTCGATCTTGTGCCAAATAATGTACAAGAACTCTATTGTCATATGAATTTATTTTTAATATTGTTTCAAAATCTAGTAGATATCTACTGATTTTTTATATTTTGCTTCCCTTAGTAGTGATAAGTAGCGACACATTTGTTAACCATTAGAAGTGTACTTGACCTTCAATCGTAACTTTTTCACATAACTTTAATAGGAGGATTGAGTTGCTAACCTAATTACTTCTAGTCATAGGAACTTTCTGTCAATAAATTTCCTCATTAATTCATGAACTTATAATTATTGTAAAGCAATCAACTATCTCTTTTCATTACTTTCTTCATTATATCATAAATGTCCATTAGCATCACATGCATATAGTGTGTATGGTATCTAGAACAATGATAGATAGTCTTGCTTTAATAGCTTTCCAACCTTCTTAAAGTTGACACCATTGTCGACAACAATATGTTTTACACTAATCTCTCAAACTATATTATTCATTAAGTTATATATGTAAGGTGCATTATGCTATTGTGTAGTTACATCAATACATTTCTAAAATATTACTATTGCAGTATAGTTGGAAGTTGATGATGCTCATCTGTGTGTATTTTGTCCACCTATCACACATCAGCGTAATCCTATATATGCCCCATTGTTGTTTACATGACAAATTCATGTCTTGGTCTTCTTCACTTGCTCAGATAGGTGTGAACCAATAGTTTCATATATAGCAAGAGGTTGAATATCAGAATTAGACTTTTAGATGTTGGATACTATGCTATTGGCGTATGCTTTATTTACTATAGTAGTTGGAATTTAATTAAGGTGGAAACATTTGGTAATGCTTTGATTGATAATTGTCTTCTTTTTTAGGTAGGTATCAGCAATCCTAATATGCTTGTTAGTTTCATCCAGGAAGAATCAATATCAACTATATTTATCACATGCCTTCATCTCCGACAATGACAAAAATGACTAATGCAATCTTGTGATGAGTGAACACTTGCACTTACCTCTGACATTGGTATAGTGGTTGTTTCACTTTCACTAGTACTAGTTGAACCTTTCCACTGGAACTAGTTGTGGCACAAACTTTAATTTGTTGCTGATACTTATAAATAACTCAGGAGGGACGAACAATGGCTAGAAATTCTGAGTCATTTAAGCTTGTCTATCAAACTCTTCATGTTATTGTTTGTATTTGCTTTTTTTTTTTTTTTGGCATCAAGAAAGCCTTCTTGATTGTATGACAGGTTTCTTAAGAAACTCTTGGACACTTTGAAACTCTACTAACAAAATGTTGCTTGAGACATGTGATCTTATTGCCACGTCCAATCATATCATAGTGTATACACTGCTAGTGGAATTGACTTTTCTCTAATCAATGTGTGTCTCAAATCAAGATTATCGAATGTTTTAACATTATTAAAAAAAATTTGATCATTAAAAAAATAAAAACATTCATTTACATCAAATAAACTCACAAATACAATATTAAATATGGAATTATTAAATGAATACATTAATAATCAAAATATAAAGTTATCTAATTAATAATTAATTAATTAATGTATGATTATTCTATTAATTAATTATTAATATGTAAATAATTTATATGTATAATATGATATATTATTACAATATATAATTAATATTGTATTAATACAGTATGTATAATATACAACATTAATAACTAATTGAATTAATACAATATTTGCTGTAAAATACACATGTAAATACATACTATAATTTTACAATCATACTATAATAGTTGATAATTTTGTTTAGGGTTACCCTCCATCACCATTGCTTCTCTCGTGACTTGTGACTTGTGACTGCCAAATCACATGGCCTTACCTTGGTTATTTGTCGATGTCGATGTCATGAGATTCTATGGTTGATCTACTAGCTAGGAGTCTTCATCTTTTATCGATGCTAGAAGCTCCTTTGACTCTTTTTTATATGATTTCTCCTATTTAATTCAAGTCTTTTTGTAACCACTTGATCTTCTCTTCTAGAATCTCCTTTGACTCTTTTTTATATGATTTCTCCTCTTTAATTCAAGTCTTTTACACGAATTATGGACGAATTCATTGAACACATTCAAGACACAGTACCGTGGTGCATGTTGTTTGTAGATATTGTTTGGTGGATGAGACGCAAAGGAGTAAATGCTAAACTAGAATCTTGATGGAAAATACTAGAAGTGAAAGGTTTTAGGCTTAGTAGAGTAAAGACAGAATATATGGAATTTAAGTTTAACAATATTAGACGTAATGAGACAAATGTTAAAATAGGAGATGACGAGTTGACCGGAACTGAGAGCTATAAATATTTAGGATCATTTTTGCAAAGTGATGGAGGGATTGAGAGAGATGCCTTATATAGAGTACAAGTATGATGATTGAAATGGAGAAAAGCGTCGGGTGTTTTATGTGATCGTAAAGTACCTCTAAAACTTAAAGGGAAGTTTTATAAAGCGGCGATTAGATTTGCTATGTTATATGACGCTGAATGTTGGGCTATGACTCGAGCACATGAGTAAAAGATGAGAGTTGCAGAGATGAGAATGTTAAGGTGGATGTGCGGACATACGAGGATGGATAAAATAAGAAATGAGAGCATTAGAGAGAAAGTTGGAGTTGCATCTATTGAAAGAAAGCTCCGAGAGACATGTTTAAGGTAGTACGAACATGTACTTAGACGATCAATAAATGCTCTAGTTAGGTGATGTGAAACGATGACAAATATACATATCAAACGAGGAAGAGGAAGACCAAAAAAGACTTGGTTAGCAACAATAAAACAAAATAAAATTTATTTAAGTAAAGATGATGATATAGTAGAGGATCGAGTCCAATGACGTAGAAGGATCCATATAGCCGATCCCACCTAGTGGGAAAAGACTTATTGTTGTTGTTGTTGATCTTCTCTTCTTGGTGACCAACAAAATCCTTTCTCACATCTCAAGTTGAATCCGTGTTGATTGAGATGAAGCTTGGTACCATATAGTCCTACACAACACGGGTGTCACTGTTATAGCATGAATAACTTGGCATTTGGACCTATGCCGACTTTTAAATGTAATGATACATTTCAATCATGTTAGGTAGCATGACAAATGTTAATCCATGCATGAAGCTATTGATATTCTTGGCTAAATTTTCTTTCTTTTTTTGTCAACAAGATAAAACCTATGTACTTAATTTCAAAAAGTTGACACAAATATTTCATGTAATTCGGCACAAATATGGATGTTGAAGATCAATAGGACTTGGTGAAATTTCAAGATTATATTTGTTTCCTTATATAGGAGAGCAGATGGAATGAGGGCTAGGGTAAGTGGTTTCTTTAATTCTTTTGAGGAAAAAAATAGAAGGGAGAGAAAATTTTTTTCTCACACTTTCCTCCATTTGGCTTCAGCCAAAATTAGATAGAAACTCACTACAATTGGCTATAGATGGGTGATTTATAAAGATTAAAATTTTAAATTATTGTTAATAGTTATTTTCATATTATCATTATCATTTATTAATTAAAAATGTAATCACTAAAATAACTTTCTTTACAAGGCATGGAAAGTTAAATTGTGGAAACTTTTCCTTGTAAGAATGATTTTTGTTGTCTATTTCATCAAAATATTATGCGGGATGACGAAACAACAACAAAATCAAACCTTATTCTACTAGGTTGAGTTAATTATATGAATCCTCCTACACTACTGGGCTTTATCCCTACTATATTATCATCTATATACCAATAAATTTATACTGTATTATCATTGCTAACCAAATCTTTTTGGTTTTCCACTTCCTCGTTTAATATATGTATTTGTCATAGTTTTATATCGCCAAATTAGAACATTTATAGATCATTTAAGTACATGTTCATACCATCTTAAATGCGTTTCTTGGAGTTTTTTCTTAATAAATGCAATTTTGACTTTTTCTATACTATGCAAGGTTTAAAATTTCAACCCATATTGAGGTTTCGATCTGCGATTGGAATGATACAGTTTCGGTACTGTATTGCCCATTTCGATACTATTTTGATATTTTTTTTATTTTTTAAACATTAATATTTAATTATTTAAAATGTTTATTATTCGTTTGATTTCAAGTGTTTATTGTTAAAATATATTTTGATTTCTTTTTTAAAATGATTTTTTTATAAAATTCTAAAATTATTTCAATTTTTTTTTGAAATTTTAATTAATTAAAAAAATAATTTAAGATTTAATTTTAAATAAATTATAAATTCGAATTTAGAATTTTAATTAAATATCTTTTAATTTTAAATTTTTATATTTTTGAATAAAAATAATAAAATATAAATTTATATAGTTATATAAATTAACTAATAATTTATTTAATTAAATTTTACAGTTTAATTAATTTATATTATATATATATAATTTTAATTAATAATTTATTTAATTATAATTATATTATAATTTATATATTAATAAATTTTTACCATTGTGTTCGCGATCGCACATTTCCGCAGCGATCGCAAGGTTCGCGATTGTGAACGGGTTCCCGGAGCGCGAACGCGTTCCTTGAGCGCGATCACATTCTCGGAGCGCGATCGCGTTCCCGGAGTGCGAACGCGATCGCATTCCCAGAGCGCGAATGCGATCGAGTTCCCGATCCGATCCCATAACTATTGTTGCTTCCTTCTGTACTGGCATCTTGCTCGCGTTTCGGTGCCAGTTCCACATCAGAACCAAAAAAATCGCGTGTTTCGGGCGATACGGGTCGATATTTAATATCTTGATACTATGTCTTATTCTGTCCATCCTCGCATGTGTGCACCTCCACCATAATATTCTCATATCGGCGATTCTCATATCTACAATTCTTACCGTTGTGACTCTCATCTTCTGCACATGTGCTCGAGTTATAAACTAACATTCAACTCGATATAATATAGCAGGCCTAGTCGCCATTTTGTAATATTTCTTTTTTCAATCATCTTGCTTGTATTCTATATAAGACATTTCTCAACCCCTTAATTCTTTTGTAAAAACGATCCTAAATACTTAAAGCTCTCTATTACAATTAACTCGTCATTTTCTATTTTAATAATTGTCTTACTATGTCTACTATTGCCTAAGACCTTTTACTTTCAATATTTTCCACCAAGATTTAAACTTAGTATTTACTTGTTCACATGACTCATCTACCAAAACAATATTATTTGCAAAGAATACGTACCATAATAATGTTTCTTATATGTGTTCCATAAGTTACCTTTTACCTTTGCATGTATCCAGCTATACTGCATACATCCAGTGGAAGGCCTAACGCAACTAGGGAGTTCAATATATGCTGTACAAATTAATTGTTGATGACAAGATAAAAACCATTTGAGACGGGATAGGATGAATCTAAAACTTGCATTCATAAGTTGGAAAAATTTAACATAAGGAAGTCATGGTAACACAAGTCTACAACTCAAAGAAACTCCATGGAACTATGGTTTATATTTCTTATATTATCGATATTTTTTTTTATCAATTTGATGTCCCATATCCTACAGTTGTTTTTTCTACTGCAGATTCTTATATTGGTCTATCATCAAGAGCTTCTATTAATGGTAGAATTTCAAGCAATATCTTCAATATCAGGTCTGTAGACCTATGCATTTTCCTTACAATTGTTCTACAGGTATACTTGTATTGCAAAATTACCTGTATTTTCCTTTCAATTGTTCTATATGTATTCCTGTATCGCAAAAGGTGTTAAAACATTTAGGTACACACTTTGGGCTCTTGAAAATTAGATCTTTTCTGTAAGCAGGAAAAGTTCCAGCCAGCTGAAAATTATTTGGTACAAAGTTGAAAATATAGCTTCACTTGGGAAGCGACTTCCCTCTAGTATAATTCCTGCTGACATCATATGACATCTAAAATAACTTATCTAAAAAATGATGATAATAATATGATGCTTTTATTAAAGATGATGATAAGACAATAATTATTTAAATATTTATAATTAGATAAATAAAAACAAATAATGATAAATACTATATAAAAAATGAAAAGAATAATAAAATATTTTATAAAAATGACAATAAATGGTTGTAATTGAATGAACAAAAACTATCATTTCTTGTAGAAATTATTTTTCTCAAATCCAATGAAAACTTAGTTATTATTGAAATTCTCTGCAAACCTCAGGCCAGATATTGGGTTGTTTGTTTCAAGTTATTGTACCTGTGCCCTACTACATTGTGCCATTCCTCACTGTTCTTTATTCTTTAACTGAGGGATTTGTCTTTATTTTCAACGCTATGAACTGTTGGCATCAAAGTTGTATTGAGAATTACTACTTGGATTTAATACTTGCTAAATCTGAAACTCCAAATTTATGGTTTTATTCATGACCATGTTTTTGCCATAACTATCGATTCTGATTTTGTACTTTAATTGTTCTCCTGCTCGTCATACTATGCTATTAGGTTGTCGTACTATGCTATTAGATGATTTTTTTTTTTTTTTTTGCCTTCTTATGTTTCTCCCGTAAATATATTACTATATGTTTATTAATCGCATTTTAAAGAGATACCCACTATACAATATATATATATATATATATCAGACCCATCATAAAACTCTATTCCTAAAATTCTCAATATGATACTAAATCCACAACAATGACTCATAGTTCTAACACTCTGCCTTAAGTTGGAGCAAGGATATTATCTAAAACCCAAATTGCTACATACACTAGAAAGGATCACACAAAACTAAGTTATGACCATGTTGAAAGAAAATGGAAATACAATACTTGCATGCAACATTAATTACTTCGACTTGGGATCAATGCAACAACATCGAAAGGATGGGGTGATACTCCAAGAGCAAGCCTTTTGCATAGACTTTTTGTGGCTGTGTTTATGCATTAAACTAATGAAAGGGGAGAAGGAACACACTTGATATTGGAGTCGGCTTTGGGCGGAATGACATCTTGCATGACATAAGAGTTAGAAAATCAGTAAATCTGCATGACTGTGCATTAAAGAATTTTGAAGAAGCAGCAGAATTGGAGGAAGAAAATAATAATCTCTCTTCTTTGATGTGATAGAGCTGAAATGACTCACATAGACTATGGTGAGGATAGAGGCCACTATTGAAACTCAAAGAATGGTAATGTGTGATAGGCAAGTGGGAATGACAGAGACAACAAGAACACACAGAATGGAAGCTAAATAATAAGATTCCAAAAGAGATAGAGAGACATAAGGCTCGCGACAGAGAGAATGCTTGCGTGGTATAGACAATGTTATCGGCAAGGTGAAGCTTTAAGAGAACAATGTGTTGTATTAAGAGAGGTAGAGTTGCTTCTGCAACCATACTAACTGCTCAGGGATTAACAAATCATGCTAAGTAGCATGGCTTGATCCAAATTAAGCAGAAGAGAAGTTCAATAGAGGAGGAGATCACAAATCCAAAGGCGCACATATGGAAGTTGAAGTGCAGCTTTACTTTTCTTGAATATGCCCTGATAGCTCTTCGACAGTTCATGGTAGCGAATTTCAAAGTCAACTTAAACATGATTGAGCAGAAAGTAAGTGCAACATAGACATATAAGGCAAGGTGATCGAGGGAGGAATATTGTTACAATCTTTGGCATCGCTCCAGCATGTCAGTAAAGCTCTTTGGACTCACCGTCGCTAGGGGAGGCGAGTAGACTAGGCTCAAGTCTTTTACATGGGCTTTTTGTTGCCATACTAACACCATGCGATTAATGAAAGGGGAAAAGTGACATGCTTGGTGAAGTTTTTGGGTTTAGTTTGGGACAAAATAAGGTCTTGCATGACATAAACGCGAGAATGAGAAGAATAGCAAATTTGTTCATGCTTGCGTGTTAAAGAGCCCTTGGAAACAGCAGGATGGAGGAAGAAGATAACGAGAACTCTCCTTTCTTAAGAAAGAGACAAAATAACTCACAAGCTATGGTGAGTAAAGAGGGCATTATGCTGGCGCACAAAGAGCAACGATGTGTAGGATAGGAAAGTAGGAACGATAGACACACAACAAGATCATAAATTGGAAGCTGGATAAAAAGGCACTAAGAGAGAGGAGGCTTGTGATTAAGAATTAGCTTGTGAGAGGGGAAGGTTTGCATGGTGTAGACAACATTGCAGGCATGGTTTTAAATTTCTATCCGTGCCTAGCGATACGAGCAAAATTTATCATTCCGCTCGACGCTCGAGATCGGTATGGGCGGTACTGGTGGCTGCAACAACCTCGCGTGGCTGTGGGCTGCCTCTGTGGGGTCGGGCCTTCGTGGCCCCGCAAACTATGTAATTGCGATGCACAGTGAAATTTTAATTAAAAGTTAGGTTAATAATTTCAATCAACTCATAATTATAGTTCAGATCATATAAAATAAAATCAATCAAACTTTAATTGAATTATCCCATTAATATAAAAATATTCCATAAATTTATTTTATTTATTTATATATATTATGAATAATAATAATAATAATATCATTATTATTAAATTTTATTTTATTATCTTATACAATCGAATTAATTAAGTTAATTTTTTGATATGTTTTTAATTATTTTTTATTTTAATTTTTTAATATTTAAGTTAAAAATTTTATTTTTAATTTATTTATTTTATATTTAAAAATTACCGAAATTTATCGATATGACATGATACGATATTGAAACCGTATCGCTTCGGTCGCAGATCGAAACTTTGATATGGATCGAGATTTTAAACCTTGATTGTGGGTATGCAAGACTTCGAGGGCAAGGAACAAGAGGTGAATAACATGGTGTATAATTAGAGGAAAAATTGTTCCCCACACATAATAACCTCCCTTGGTCGGGCAAGTGTCTAGTAACATTGCTTGAACCAAATTTAAAGTACAATAGAGGGGGAGACCACGAATTTGAAGGCATATGTGGAATTTGAAGTGCATCAACCAACTTTTCTTGAACATGCTTAGTAGTTATTCGACGATCTCAGTAGTGGATTTCAAAAATCAACTAGTTGGATCAGAGACGAAACGGTGCTAGCAAATTTGGAGGTGAGATTCACAACATGGTGAGCTATAAGCAAATAGTGTCAAATGTGAGGGCTATCTTACTAGTGTTGTTGGTACTTGAAAGTTAAGGGTTTGTGCGACGAAGACATAGAAAGTGAAGTGGTCGAGGAAGAGGACAAAGTTGGGGAGGAATATGAATGCATCCTTAGTTTCACCGTAGCATGTTAGCAAAGCATACCAACCTTGCCATCTCTGGAGGAGGCAAGAGTGGCACGACAGAATAACACAAGGTCATCCATTGTGTCACGATCATGTTAATATTATATTCAAAGAGAGAACCAATGAGGTCAAAATGAAGAGAACTAGCACCAAACTCAATATGGGTCTAAACCCACAATTTTGATGGCTCAAACTTCTAACAAAATACATTTAAGCAGTAGTTAGGCAAAACACTGTAATTTATCTTTTATAATACTATCATTTTTCCTTATAGATAGTTGCCGAGTGACTAGATTTTGTGACTTCAAATCTGGCTATTTTTCTCTTTATATATTAATTTGTTAATTATTATTTGAAAATATTTATGTTAGGAATTTTCATGCAACCGCTTTTATGTTGGCATGGAGGAGAAAAGAGGAAGAAGTACCTGGTTTAAAAGTTCAAAGAAAAGAGAAGCAAATAAGAAGAGAAAACAAAAACCAAGCACCTGTTGAAGCACCTTATGTACCTACTAAAAAACTTAATCTGAAGCCTTCTCAGGATAAAATTATAGAAATTTTTGAAGGCATGACAATCCATGAGCTTGCCAAGAGAACGGGTTCCAGTATTGGTGCATTGCTAGAGATACTAATTAATGTTGGTGAGAAAGTTGATTCTGAATTTGATCCAATCAGTGTTGACATTGCTGAGCTAGCTGCAATGGTATGAAATCTAATATTTACCATTCTGTGTAATTCATCTGATTATTGACGATATTGTTTCTTAAAGGAGAATATATACCATTATAAAAGTTTGATATTGCATATACATCATTTGTTCTACAAATCCTTCACAAATGTTATTAGCATGAATTAGCACAGGTTAATGATGCATGATTAAAATATAAACTCGTAGAATGCTAGAAGATGAAGGGTATTGCTATCATTTATGATTAATGTTCATCATTTTACTATTCTACGAGGATAAACATTTTTCAGTTTCATCTTCATCTATTTTGGGTTTTATTTTCTTAAACTTTCTTGGTTTTCAAATGTCACCCTAATACGCATAATAGAACAACAGAAAATTTGATAAAATATTAACAATTGAGTTCATGGATGGTTGATAAAATGAAAAGGTAAAGGATTTCATTGTCTATTATGATTAATGATCACTATGAACTATTCTATGAGGACAAACTTTTCATGACTTGTGCAAGATTCTAAGTTTTCCAGCGAAATTAAAATTTGAAATAGCAAAATTGCAAATTAGTGTAGATGTAAGGATATTGTCATGGAAAGCAATACAATAGATTAATATGCTAGAGCTGTAGTTGGGCATGGCAGCCTTGTCCCTATGCTGGAGATTGGTCATCCTATGCAACAACAGTGACCAAGATCTGACTCCTTGTTGGGTTAGCAGATGATGTGTCTGTTTGCAAAGTTGACTTTGAGAAGTGCATTAATTAGACATAACTCACCCAAATTGCTTTGTAATTGAATATTCTTTTTGCTATTTTATATGTTTTTAATGCGTAGTGTCTACCTAACAAGTTGAGATTTGCCATGGATTGTCCTGGTGATCATCCTTTTACTAGTAGTAGTTTTACTAGGAATGATAGTAGGAGCAATGACAATTGTTGGAATCTATGCTGATAGCACAGTGTGATTTGCCCTAGTTGGGCATGGCAGTCTTGTCCCTTTGCTGGAGATTGGTACATCCTATTGAACAACAGTGACCAAGATCTGACTCCTGGTTGGGTTAGTTAATGATATTCCCATTTGCAAAGTTGACTTGAGGAAGTGCATTATCTTTATCTGGTTTTATTTTTGTGAATTACCACTAAGTTACATTATGTGCTCGTGACTTTTATTAATTATTAGTTTTGTGACTTTAGGAAGATTCCGTCTCTGTTGCAAACTGTGGTCTGTGTATGATTTATTTAGTGGTTTTTCTTTTGAGACATTTTCCAAGACTATTTGAATTACATCATCGCAGTGAAGAAGAGAAGTCAAGGATATAATTCATTTACTTAATCTTGTTGCATATTAAGATTGGACGACATTTGAGGATCGTGTTCGACCTTGGTGGCTTGATGCATTTTCTTTTCACTTCCTATACCATACACTGACAGGAATTTTATGTGCAATGATCCTATGTAGTTCAAGTATTTGATCAGGACTTAGATGCTACCGCTGCCTTTTGTCCTAATGGTGCATTGTCATTATGTTTTTTGTGTGATCCACACTGTACTACATGTAGGACGAGTGAAACATCTCGCTTTTGGCTTAGTGAAAGAATCATCAAGGATTCAATGCTTAGATGTAAACTAGAGAACTAGACAGTGTGCAATAGTATGCAAATGGTTGTAACACTTTCCATATTGTAAAATGAATGAGTTTCGGGGATCATATTATTGTTGACAAGTGAACTTAAAGTATATTTTATTTTGTGCTCTGCAGCTTGTGCATGGGTACTCATATCCTTATCAGTGCGTTTTGGTGTTCAAATTATTGTTTGTGCAAATTGTGCAGATATATCACCCTAATGGGAATATCTATAATGACACTAATTGGTTAAGTTGTTAACATTTATGGGCTGGGTTTTTCCTGCCATTTGATAAAACTATCGCTTGGGGTGCTCTTTAGTTTTAATATATGAGATACTTCACTATTTTTTATTCTGTAATGCTATACTATACCTGGATTATTTATTTTAATGCTTTCTATTGCTTCAGGAAGTTGGTGTGAATGTGAGAAGATTACATTCTGATAAAGGTGGAGTTCTTCAAGCACGGCCTCCAGTTGTGACGGTCATGGGTCATGTGGACCATGGCAAAACATCCCTTTTGGATGCTCTACGCCAAACTTCAGTTGCAGCTAAGGAAGTTGGTGGGATTACCCAGCACTTGGGTGCTTTTGTTGTAGAGATGCCTTCCGGAGCCTCAATAACATTCCTTGACACCCCAGGGCATGCTGCCTTCAGTGCTATGCGTGCTAGAGGTGCTGCTGTTACTGACATTGTTGTGCTTGTAGTAGCAGCAGATGATGGTGTTATGCCACAAACTCTTGAAGCTATTTCCCATGCAAAAGCAGCCAATGTCCCAATTGTTGTAGCTATAAATAAGTGTGATAAACCATCAGCTGATCCAGAGAGAGTGCGAATTCAACTTGGATCTGAGGGATTACTCTTGGAAGATATGGGTGGTGATGTGCAAGTTGTTGAAGTTTCTGCTACTACTAAAGCAGGATTAGATAGGTTGGAAGAGGCTTTGCTACTTCAGGCTGAGATGATGGAGCTGAAGGCTAGAATTGATGGGCCTGCTCAGGCTTATGTAGTCGAAGCCAGACTTGACAGGGGCAGGGGACCCTTGGCTACTGCCATAGTCAAGTGTGGAACCTTGTCTTGCAGTCAACACATTGTTGTTGGGGCAGAGTGGGGGAGAATAAGGGCTATAAGGGACATGTTTGGACGTGTGATAGAATCAGGTCAACCTGCATTACCAATTGAGATTGAAGGACTGAGGGGGCTTCCAATGGCTGGAGATGACATTATTGCGGTGCATTCAGAAGAGAGAGCACGCATGCTTAGTGCTGGAAGGAAGAAGAAATTTGAGAAAGATAGACTTCTCAAAGCCAGTGAAGTGCACATAGACATTCCTGATACTGAAGAAGAGGTATCAAAAAGGGTAGAGTTGCCTATTATTGTCAAAGGTGATGTCCAAGGGACTGTTCAAGCTGTTACAGATGCATTAAGGAGTTTGAATAGTCCACAGGTAAGCATCTCTTAGCAACTTGTATAATCCATGTCAAAGATTTTTTTTTTTGTTTTTTTAATATCAAATTATGGTAGGCCTTTCTCTAAATTGGCAAATAGATTGTGATGGAAAACTTCCCTAGTTTCTTTCTAGTATGTGGTGAAACTCTGTTTCATGGAGGATGTATGAAAACTTTCTTGTTCAGCAATGGATGTATTTATTTGAAAAATGTCCACAATTATAAATTTGTAGATCAGTGGTACTGAGTTCAAGTTTAAAAGGATTAGGATTGCTATTATTACCCTTCGTATACACAATTATCATGCAATTTGTTTCTTCCATTAGTCTTAGCTAAATGCCACTTCTGAGTCCCAATACTTCTTCTCTATTTTAACTGATTTTTTTGTTCTCTTTTCAGGTTTTTGTTAATGTTGTTCATGTTGGTGTTGGCCCCATATCCCAGTCAGATATTGATTTGGCAGTAGCTTGTGGAGCTTGCATTGTTGGGTTTAATATACGGAATCCACCAAGCTCTATTACTCTTGCAGCAAACAAAGCGAATATCAAGGTGTTTCTATCAAGCACTCTAATTTTTTTTTTTTTCATTTAGAGTGTATGCTTAATTATGCACAAGGTAGTTAGAAGGGAAAGCCTTTGCTGTAGAGCATCAACGGCACAACGACGATAGTGTTGGTGGCTGTTGCGGCGTTGATAGGCGGCGGTGATAGCGAGAGGAGGGTTGGTGGCGCTGAGAGAAACGACGATATGAGAGGGCTTTAGGGTTTTTGTTTTGAATGAAGAGGAAAGGAGTTAAGGTTTTGAGAATAAAAGAAATGGGTTAATTGGGGAAGACGAAGTCACGGTAGAGAAAAGTTTGGCTGTGACTTTTTAATTGCTTTTTTTGTAAAAGAGCCCAATAAGTTTCAAAAATTACAACTACACCCCTACCTTTAATAGGGTGTTTTATGATCTAATCCAGTGTGTCAAGTGTGTAGATGCAGAAGCTTGACAAGTGAAGACTAGAAGTGTTTTCTAAGCAAGATGGTTAAGACTTGAAGTGACCAAGCAAGTAAAGTCTAGAGGCACTTGGAATGCATGAATTTTGGCAAGGTGGTCATATGACCAAAATAAGTCCTGGAGGTCCCATACAAGGTAAGTCCTAGAGATGCTAGACAAGGTAAGCTTGAGTGATCTTTTGGTTCAGAAGATAGTGAGGGAGTGCTGTGATTTTTTGGGCTAGGGTAGAACTTTTGTTAGGTGTCATTCTGACTTAAGTCAAGAGTGATGCAATTGAATTGCTATATAGATATACGTGTATTATTCACCTTGTGTTGTAGGAACTCAAGTTGGATCAGATCGATCAGATTAGATAAATCCGGGCACCCCTTATCTATGTTTTTTCTTCTTTATATATAACATCTTACCCCCTAAAATGAAACTTGTATCTATTTACCTGAAAGAAAGAGGTGTGAGAATTGCTCTTGCATGTCTTCTTCACGCTCCTAGGTGACCTCTCTATTAGAGTAATGTTGCCACATCACTTTTACTAGACGTATTTTGTTCTTGCGAAGTTGGTGTTATTTGTACTCCAAGATTCAGATTGGATATTCTTCATAAATAGGCATCAGGACACAAAGGGGTCGTTAAACTCAAGCACATGAGATGGATTTTGATCATATTCTCGCAACATCGACATATGAAACACTTTATATACTCTTACTAGTGAAGGTGGTAGAGTAATTCTATAAGCCACTAAGCCCACTAGTTCAAGAATATGAAAGGACCCAATAAATTTAGGTGCTAACTTTCCTTAACTCTGAATCTTTTCATATTCTTAATAGGAGATACACGAATGAATACATTGTCTCTGTTAGAATATTGTAGATATGACTAGGGATAATTTATTATCCCTAAATATCATTAACAATAATTATTTCCTAGGATAGAATTTGATTTATTTCTAGGATAGGGTTTGATTTATTCTTTTGAATAGGCCCTAATCTTGTATATAAATAGGGCTTCTTTTATGTAATAATTGTATCTTTTTTATGAAATAACTTGGTATCAGAGCGTTAGGTTTCTGCCTTTCGTATTTTTTTTTCCGCCGTTGCTCGCGTTTTTCTCTCGAACACGCCGTTCCAAGCAGCTCGCGGACACGGAAGAAACACCGCGACGCAGACCCTTCCTCGCGGCTTCCTCCTTCGTAGCTTTCTCGCCACTGTTCTGCGACTTCTACCTTCGTGGCCAGCTGCTTCCTCGGGGCCTTCATCGCATCAATGCACCGCCCACATACCGTGCCGCCGCTGATCCTACTTCGCCGCCATCGTATGCACGCACCACGTACCCGCCTTTGTCGTCGTCGCCGTGAGCGTCGGCCGCCTTCCGAACGCACAGAGCAGACGAATCACGATGCTAGTGTCGGGAGCGTTCTTCCCGCAGTCGCGATCCGCCGCTCTCGGCAAGCCAAAGTTTCGCCGCCATCTGCCCTTGCAGCTAGCCTATGGGCAAAGTCGTTGGCGGCTCCCTCGATCCGTGGCGCCACCCTCTTCACTTCCCCTCGCAGACGCGTCTCCAGCCGTGAGCAGAGGTCAGGAGGCGACGCAACTTCCTCGTCGCGAGCTTCTCAACGCTGTCACCTTCCCTGCAGTGCCTCTCCTCCCTCGTCAGTAGTTGCCTTGCACCTCTTTCCCCACAGACGCAGCAGGTCTCACACGTCGCAGCCGCAGAGCCCGTGTCGCCTTCCACTCGTACGTCGCAACCGCGAGCCCGTGTTGCCTCGGCTAGCAGTCGCTGTCTCTTCCTCCACCAAATTTTTTTTTTTGGACGGCCACAACAGTGCGCAACGCCGCAGTTCCTCCATTTACAGTCTTTGATCAGGACCTATTTCATCCGTCATGGCTAGCTCCGACACTTCGAAGCCAGATTTTTCAATTTTTACCAACCACATCACAGCACCATTGTCATCTGAGCTGTTAAATGGTAAGAACTACTCCTCTTGGGCCTTCCACATTAAGCTTTGGCTTGTTGGACAGGGTTATGAGGCACATCTCACCCAAACTGAGGAAGATATTCAAGTCGTCGATCGTCCTTTGTGGAAGAAGGTTGATGCTCAGTTGTGTTGCATTATCCGAGTCACCATCCATCCATCTCTTAGGGATGTCTTCCGCACTCACATGACCTGCAAGGATGTTTGAACACAGGCTCAACAACTTTTTACAAACACTTCTCAGCGACTCTATCAAGTTTGTGAAGACCTCATGAATATCCTTAGTGCCCATTAGATCAAAGATTCTATGTCAACTTATCTGGGATCAGTCTCTAGCCTTCTGTGTGAGTTCAATGATCTGCTCCCACCTGCGGCCACTCCTGTTGCAGAACTTGAAAACCGGAAGAAATTTTTTTTGTCTCTGGCCTTATATGGTCTGCCCGCAGATTACTTTCATATTTGTGATCAGATCCTGGGCAGCCCCATAAAAGTCACCATGGACTCTACCTGGGCGACTCTCCTCCGTGTCCCTGCCAAAGTCTTAACATTGCCATCTTCTGCTCCTGTTGACTCTTCGGCTTTGGTCTCTTGAAACAACAACATACCTCCACCTCGTAAGGGTGGCAAAGGACGTCCTTGGTGTGATCATTGTCACCGATCAAGACACACGATTGATAAATGTTGGAGTCTCTATGGTTGACCTCCTCGTATTGCTCAGATCGCGGAGTTACGTCTTGCTTCTTCGATTGACATCGGCTCGACTCCACGCCTCGATCGGATTGACACGGCTCGACTCCACCGCCTTCCTATAATGACTTTCTGAAGTGGTATGAGGATCGACGGGAGTCTAATTCTCTTGCTGCCATTGCACAAGCTGGTAATTCCTTTACTGACATATCTTGCTCTTCGGGTCCTTGGATACTTGACTCTGGGGCCACCGATCATATCACTGGTAATAGATCTCTTTTTTTCCTCACTATCTACTTCCGATTATTTACCCTTTGTTACCATGACAAATGGTTCTCAAACTCAGTTCCAAGGTGTTGGTATTGTTCATTCTTCTCCATCTCTTCCCATTCAGAATGTTCTTTATGTTTCCGGAGCTCCCTTTAATTTATTATCAATAAGTCAACTTACTTGGTCTTTTGATTGTGTCATCTCATTTACTAAATCTTCTGTTTCATTGCAGGACCGGAATACGAGGAGGATGATTGGCTCCGGATATGAGTCTCATGGTCTATATCAACTTCACCAAAACTCTCTTGTTGGTGCGGCGACAGCATCTCCACTTGTTATCCATGCTCAGTTGGGACATCTTGGTCTTGATAAGTTAAAACAATTACATCTAGTCTCTCTAGAGTCTTTGTCTTGTAGTCGTGTCGGTTAAGCGTCATGTACGTAGTTCGTTTTCTCGCATTATAAGTCGGGCTACGTCTCCCTTTGCTTTGGTTCATTCCGATATTTGGGGTCCGAGTCGTGTTGCCTCTACATTGGGGTTACGATATTTTATTACTTTTGTAGACGATTTTTTCCGTTGTACTTGGTTATATCTGATGAAGGATCGCTCGGAATTGTTTTCTATTTTCCAATCTTTTTTTAATGAAGTCAAAACACAATTTGGTATCCCTCTTTGATCCTTGCAGAGTGATAATGCACGTGAATATCTATCTACTCCGTTTCAAATCTTCTTGGCATCTCACGGCATATTGCATCAGAAGTCTTGTCCTCATACCCCCTAACAGAATGGAGTTGCGAGAACTTCAAGAATCGCCATCTTCTCGAGACCACGGACTCTTCTCCTCCACGCTCTCACGTTCCTCTTCGTTTTGGGGTGTGTGTACTACTACTTCGTATTATCTAATCGCATGCTTCCTTATACTGCTTTCACAATACCTCTTTACCACCTAGGGTCTTTGGTTCTACATATTTTACTCATGCTCTTGATTCTGACATTGATAAACTCTCTCCTCGGTTGCATAAATGTATTTTACTCATCTCTGCCGATATCACGTTCTTTGATTCAGTTCCTTTCTTTGGGTCTTCAGAGTCATCGTCTGAATTTCATCCTTCTATGCCTGTATCAGTCTTTGATTCTCCAGAGGATTCTCTATCACCCCTAGCCCCAATTCCTCCTCAGTTGCAGGTTTATCAGCACCGTCCTCGTCCTGCTTTGCTGTTGGCCAACACTGACTCTGCCATGAAATCATCTTTGGAGCCAGGTCCTCTGCTCCTTCCTCTGGTCCAGTCTTCTGAATATGATATTCCCATTGCCTTTCGGAAAGGTATACGTTCTACTCGTAATCCTTCTCCATATTATGTTTCTTTGAGTTACCATCGTCTTTCTCCTTTCTATTATTCATGTCTTTCCTCCTTGTCGTCTGTTTCTCTTTCAAAGACTGCAGGAGATGCATTTGCCCATCTAGGATGGAAACATACTATGCTAGACGAAATGAGTACCTTACAGAGTTGTGGGACTTGGGATCTCGTTCCTCTACCATCAGGAAAGTCAGTTGTTGGTTGTCGATGGGTATATACAGTGAAAGTTGGTCCAGACGGAACAGTTGATCGGCTTAAGGCTCGTCTCGTTGCTAAAGGTTATACTCAGATCTTCGGATTGGATTATGGGGATACATTTTCTCCTGTTGTCAAGATGTCTTCTATACGCTTATTCATGTCCATTGCTGCGATTCGACACTGGTCTCTTTATTAGTTGGACATCAAGAATGCGTTCTTACATGGTGACCTGCTCGAAGAAGTCTACATGGAGCAACCTCCGTGTTTTGTTGCTCAAGGGGAGTCTTCTGGTCTTGTGTGCCGCTTACGAAAATCTTTATATGGTCTCAAGTAGTCACCCAGAGTATGGTTCGGTAGGTTTGGTATTGTAATTCAATAGTTCAGCATGACTCGGAACGAAGCTGACCATTCTGTCTTTTATCGCCACTCATCTACTGGCTGCATTTACCTAGTGGTTTATATTGATGATATTGTCATCACAGGTAGTGATCATCTCGGGATCTCACAGGTGAAACATCTTTTCAAACATTTTCAGACAAAGGATCTCGGCAGACTTAAATACTTCTTGGGGATAGGAGTAGCACAGTCCAGAAATGAGATTATTATATCTCAAAGGAAGTATGCAATGGATATTCTAGAAGAAACAGGAATGTTAAACTCAAAGACAGTTGACAACCCTATGGATCCTAATGTCAAGCTCCTACCAAATCAGGGGGAGCCTCTACTAGATCCGGAACGATATAGGCGATTAGTAGGAAGACTAAGTTACCTTACTGTTACTCGTCCAGATATCTCATTTACAGTAAGTGTAGTAAGTCAGTTTCTCGACTCTCCGTGTAAAGAATATTGGGATGCTGTGATTCGCATTGTTCGATATATTAGAGGCGCTCCAGGAAAGTGTCTTTTGTATGAAGACAAGGGCGTACTCAGTCGTAGGATATTACGATGCAGATGGGTAGGATCTCCCATTGATAGAAGATATGCTTAGTTTTGTATATTTATCGGAATAACCTTGTTTCTTGGAAAAGCAGCGAGAATGTTGTGGCAAGATCCGGTGTAGAAGTATGAGCTATGACCATGCTTGATCAGAATTTATATGGCTCAAACAGTTGTTTCAGGAGCTAAAGTTTGGAGACGTTACACAAATGTCACTTATATGTGATAACCAAGCCACCATGCATATCGCCTCAAATTCAGTTTTTCATGAGAGGACAAAGCATATTGAAGTCGACTGTCACTTTGTCAGAGAGAAAGTCATATATGGAGAAATATCTACTAGTTTTGTTAACTCACATAATCAACTAACAGATATATTTACTAAGTCACTGAGAGGTCCCCGAATTGATTACATATGTAACAAACTGGGTGCATATAATTTATATTCTTCAGCTTGAGGGAGAGTGTTAGAATATTGTAGATATGACTAGGGATAATTTATTATCCCTAAATATCATTAGGAATAATTATTTCCTAGAATAGAATTTGATTTATTCTTATGATAGAGTTTGATTTATTCTTTTGAATAGGCCCTAATCTTGTATATAAATAGGGCTTCTTTCATTTAATAATTGTATTTTTTTTATGAAATAACCGTCTCTCTCTGAAAACTTTAGTGCTCTTCGTCTCTTGTCTGCATAGTTTTTTTGTTGGCTATGTGTTGTCAATAATCTTTGTCTAATCATCTTCACCATCTCTGCATCCTTCTGGATGCACTGTGGACCGAGTAGTTGACATTCACCTACTTCATTCCACAACACAGTTGATCTACATTCTCTTCCATATAATACTTCAAAAGGAGCCATTTGGATAGTTAAATGAAAATTATTGTTATAAGTGAATTCTACCAAATGGAGATGGTCCTCCCAACTACCCTCAAAATCTAGCACACAAGTTTGCAAAAGATTCTCTAAAGTCTGAATAGTGCACTCCGATTGATCATTCGTCTTGAGGTGAAAAACAAAACTAAAACATAGCTTAGTACCTAGAGTCTTCTCTAAACTTTGCCAAAATTTAGAGTGAAACGAGGGTGCCGATCAAATATGATGCATAATGGAATTCCATGTAATCTCACAATTTGTCGGCAATAAAGTTCAGCTAAGTGGCTCGATGCATCAATCTGATGAATGTGTAAGAAGTGGGTTGATTTAGTCAATTGGTCCACAACTATCCAAATTGCATCACGACACTTTCTAGATCTCGGTAGTTTGACAATAAAATTCATGGTGATGTGTTCTCATTTCCATTTGGAGATATGAATCTTTTGTAGAAGTCCGACATGTGTTTGATGTTCTACTTTAACTTGTTAACAAACCAAGCAACGCACCACGAACTCAGTCACATCTCTCTTTATATTCTGCCAATAGAAATTTTTTCTTAAGGTCTTTGTACATTCTAGTCATCCTTCGGTGTATAGCAAATCGAGAACGATTAGCTTCTTGTAAGAGCTCTTCCATGTGTCGTTCTGGAACATAATCTATCACGAAATCAAAGAACTCATGATCATCAAGAGAGAAATCTAGTTTTCAATCATGTCCCAATTCTACAACAATCGATTGTAGATATTTATCCGATAGTTGACTTTGCTTTATCTGCTTAATAAGTGGGGATTGTGCCATAAGAGTGACTAAGATACCTTTTTATATATAATCAACTTCATTTAAGTTTAACTATGAAAATTGATGGATTAGATCTGTAATTGATATTATGCAATGGGCTAACACATACTTAGATTTTCGACTTAATATATCTGCTACGACATTTGCCTTGCCTAGATGATAATTTATTTTGAAGTCGGTCTTTCAAAAATTCTATCAATCTCTGATGCAGATTTAATTCATTCTGTGTGAATAGATATTTTAGACATTTATGATTATTGTAAATCTCAAATGTGATACCATACAAATATCTCCATATTTTGAGAGCAAATATAATAGCTGCTAGTTCTAAGTCACGTATTGATAATTTCGCTTATGGTTCTTCAATTATTTAGAGGCGTAAACCACTACTCAATCACATTGTATCAGAATTGCTACTAATCCTTGGTTTGATGCATTCGTATAGAGGACAAATTTGTCTTCCTCGACAGGAATGATGAGAATGGGAGTAATAATTAGTCTTCACTTCAATTCTTGAAAGCTAACTTCATAAGCTTCATTCCATGAAAATCTGATTCATTTTATGGTGATTTGAGTTAAAGTTCCCACAATCTTGGAGAACTCTTCTACAAAATGACGATAGTAGCTTGCTAAGCCTAAAAAGCTGTAAACTTCTAGTTTCGTCTTGGGTGTCTTCCACTTGGTTATTTATTTAATCTTCTGTGGATCCATCGCGATGTCTTCTTTGGAGACTATGTGTCCAAGAAAACCGACGGAAGATAACCAAAATGCATACTTACTAAATTTTGCATAGAGGTGTTCTCTACGTAAAGTCTCTAACACTATAAGAAAATGCTTTTTATGTTTGTCCTCTAATCTTGAATAGACTAAGATGTCACCATCACGAACCAATCTAAGTAATTGAGAAATACTTAGTTTATTTGTAAGTCCAAAGGGCAATACTAGAAACTCATAATGAGTTCTAAAAGTTATTTTTTGAATGTCTGATTTTTTAACTCTGAGCCGGTGGTACCCCAATCTCAAATCAATCTTAGAGTAAATGCAAGTATTAACTTGTCTAACTCAACACTATAGTTTAATACGTTGTGATCTCTTTGGCGGATACTCAAGAATTCATGACGTTTTGCATTTCTTAAGGCTTTTGGATAATATTTGCTTTCAAATACTTTCTTGAATTGTTTCCACGAGATAGATCTAGTCCCAAAATTTTGCCTCTGAATACACCACCAAATTATTGCTTGCCCTCGAAAGAAATAGGTGGCTAATTATACATTTTCTGTCTCTGCAGGCTATGTAGTCAAAGGTGTTCTCTAAATCTTCTAACCAGTCACAAGCTTTCCATGGATCAGAGGTACCATGGAAAGGAACACACCACTATTTTATCGACTTAAGATGTAGTATTCTAGTCTTGTTCACTGGAATATTTTCTGTGGATGTGCTAGATTCATCTCTAGAGTCTTCTGTTGAACTAGTCCTTGACTCGTCCTGTTGTTCAATTGGGTGTTCTAATTCTTGAGCTACTTGTTGATTAGAAATGCCCTTTGGTATGGGAGGATGCGAGGAATCTCACTCAAACTCTTCAATAACATGAGTTCGTTTATAGCCATGATCGTGAATTATAGCAGTTCATCCTTGCACTATGGGCTATAATAAATCTAGAGGGTGAGGCAATGCCATAATATAATCATACAATACGATAAATTTATAACTTATTCTTTGCTTAGAGACACTCATCTACATTTGGATACAACTCTATAGTTCATCCATTACCTCAAAATGCAAAAATCATAAACTCTCAGACTCATATTTCAACTTAGGCTCTGATACCAATAAATATTGTCACGATTTAGAGGCTTCCATCCTCATATGAGAGATAGCCTTCCTGTTCGAACAATATTCATACAACAACAATAACAACAACAACAACAAAGTCTTATCCCACTAAGTGGGGTCAACTATATGGATCCTTCTATGTCATTGGATTCTATCTCTTACTATATCATCATCTATACTTAAATAAATTTTATCTTATTTTATTGTTGCTAACCAAGTCTTCGAACAATATTCATCCTGTATAAAAAAGTCTTATAGAATACCCAAGAAGGGTACATTTACCTGTACGCATATAAATATTCAATACTTCATTAAATGATGTAGAAGAATGTAACTAAATATTTGCCCCAAAATAATAATTTTATTATGCCCATGATACGACTACCAAATTGATCCCATGCAAAATAATGAAATAGAAAAGTATCAAAATATTAAAATGTATAAATAACAAACAATGCTAGAAAGGAAATAAACTGCATGGACTACGTAGAAATTATCTTCCAAGCTATTGCTGAGCATCTCTGAGCAATCAACCATAATATTGATTGAACTTTGACAATTACTTCAAGTCTGCGAATCTGGAGGTCAAAGAAAAGAGAGAGCACAAAGTACAAAGTCGAGTAAGGACAGACGTACATAAATATATAATTCAAGAGGTCAACAACAAAAGAGATAATTTATGTTTTCATGTTTTGAACACTATTGATTTTTACTTCTTTCTCGTTAATTCAACTCTTATTCATTCTTTAATTAATTATATTAGTTCTCAATTTTTCATTTTCAACATTAATCACATTATACTCATACTTAAATATATAACTCAACATAACTAGTAAATGGGTGAATGACCTGCGATCCACCCTTCTAGGATTTGTCGTATATATCAAAGTGAATGATCAACAATTTATTTGATACAAAACACATTATATATAAATATAAGTTAACGGTGAGTGATATGCAACCCATCCATAGAAATGTATCGTATATACACATAATAAACGATCTGTAATCCATTTAATGCTAAGTACATTATATGTATACATATATACATACATGCATATGGAGTGAATGATATGCAATCCATTCGAAATGTCTCACATAAAATTTGAATGAACGATTTGCAATCCACCCCATGAGATACTTCACATGAAAATAAGATGAATAATTCGCAAGCGTGGAGCAAAGACTCTATGTTTATAGAGAATTACTTTATTACTACTTTGGTATAAATAACTTCAAAATTTTTATAAAGCATAGAATTGAAGTTCTATGGCACAAAGATTACACTTGTCTCTTCATTTATCTAGTTAAGAGGCTATGCAATTTTTTTTTATGAGCGTTGAGTAGAAGCCCTCTCGTCTTTTTTTTTCTCCAATTATAGGAATTTTATTTTTTAATTATTTATGATATTGGTTCACTCTTTATTTCTCATAATAATTTAAGTTATCCTTCTTGGGTTTCATTAACCAAATTTTTAAAAGAGTAACAACAGGATATGAAAAGGAGAAGCAAATATAAATGGCAAGGTCAAGCAAATAGAGATATAGAAGCAAGCAATATATATATAATGACAATGATCTTTTTTTAAGAAATTCATCTCAATTATTCCCCTAATAGAGGCCTAATTTAAAACTCAATGCAATTATTATTTATTTATTATTATCAAGCTCTAAGATGATTTGCAGCAACAATCAAGTATAGAGGTAAATAGGAGTATATATTGATCTTTTTTCTTCTAAAAAATGAGAAATAAACTTTAAAGAATCTATCGCTAATATTTTCCCAACAAGGATCATTTTTTTTTCAATTATAATTTGTTATTCATTTACCAACATCATGTACTAAAAATAAATTCTAAAAATAATCAAACACATAATGTAATTGTAAACTAATTACTATCAAGAACTCTTTTTTTTTTTTTTTCGTTTAGAGTGTATGCTTAATCATGAACAATGTAGTCAAAAGGAAAACTAGCAAGAAAATTCTACCTAAATCGAATACCTTTTCTCTGGAGCGTCGACTGCGTGATGATGCTGACATTGGCAAAAATGCCGAGCAACATCATTGATGGGCGATGGTGGTAGTTGCTAAGACATTGATGGGCGGTGGCAACAATGAGAGGAGGGTTGGTGGCACGGAGAGAAATGACTGCGTGAGAGGATTTTAAGAGAATTTTTTTTTTTTGAACGAAGAGGAAAGGAGTTAGGGTTTTGAGAATAAAAGAGAGAGGTTAATTGGGGGAGAAGTTATGGGAGAGAAAAGTTGGATGTGACATTTTAATTTCATTTTTTTTTTAGAAAAGCCTAGTAAGTTTCAAAAATTACAACTACACCCCCTACCTTTAATATATATATATATATATATATATTATGTTGCACAATCCATCCGTGAGCACCTTCATTATTCACCATCCGATCGGGTGTGCACTATAACCTAATCCTTGAACCCTAGAGAATTAGATGGTGGATAATAGAGGTGCTCACGGATGAGTTGTGTAGTATGTGTGTGTGTGTGTGTGTGTGTATATATATATATATATATATATATATATATATATATATATGCACAACTCATCCGTGAGTATCTCTATTATCCACTGTCCGATCAAGTGCGCACTATAGCTTAATCCTTGCACCCTAGGGGATCCGATGGCGGATAATGGAGGTACTCACGGGTGTTCACGGATGAATTGTGTAATATATATATGTGTGTGTAGGCAAAGACGCTACACAAGGCAAGGCAGAAGGTAAGGTTATGTCAAGCCATACGGTGGCGCAACATAACTTTTCAGGTGTGTATGTGTGTGTGTGTGCGCGCTTAATTTTAACATCAAGCATCAATTCTGTAGCCGAATATTATAAACTTTAATCACTGTAAATAAGTAGTCAACCAATTAAACAATGTTTTGTGGTTCAAAGTAATTGTTGATAAAAGTAACAACAACAACAATAATAACAAGCCTTATCCCATTAGGTGATGTCGGCTATATGGATCATTCTACACCATTGGGCTCTATCTCCTACTATATCATCATCTATACTTAAATAAATTTTATATCTTGTTTTATTGTTGCTAACCAAGTCTTTTTTTGGTATTTCTCTTCCTCATTTGATGTGTATATTTGTCATCGTTTCATATCGTCTAACTAGAACATTTATTGGTCGTCTAAGTATATGTCCGTACCACCTTAAACGTGTCTCTCGGAGCTTTTCTTCAATAGATGCAACTTCGATTTTTTCTCTAATGCTCTCATTTCTTATTCTGTCCATCCTCGTATGTCCGCACATCCACCTTAACATCCTCATCTCTGCAACTCTCATCTTTTGTGTCATGCCCCGAGAGTATGCCGTGCCGAAAATCAAACGGACGACATCTCCCCTGTACGTGGCAACATTTCGGGTTAATACAAAGCTCGTAGGCCCACAACAACATCATAATAAGCAAATATAAATATATCAAACACACAGCGGAAATATAAACACATATACAGACATCCAAACCAAAGCACACAGGTGTACACCACCTGATAAGTCCACAATGCTAAACTGTAAACAAAACATCGACACAAAACAAGTCCACGATATAAGACAAGTCCATACATAAACCAAAGTCCATGACAAAGAGCAATATCCATAACAGAAACGAAAATCCTCGGGAGACTCGGAAACAAGCGGAGATGGGATGGATCGCCGGCACAGCTCCAAGCCGTTACGAAGACTTCAACCTGTTACCTGGGCGACAGAAAAACCCAGGGTCCGTTGGGGTGGTGAGTCAAACTCAGCAGGTAATAGATAAACATGTACATTAATATCACATGTATTTCGACAGAAAATCTACAGGTATCACTAGCATGATAACATATCCATGTATATACCTTCTAACCAAAAGTCAATATGAAATGCAGACATACCTGAACGTCTGCTACGCTACACCTATCCAACCTGAGTATATATTCACAACATATGGTATAAAGAATAGAACTAACTCATACTACATCCTGATATGGGTCAAGGGTATCACAGTGAATAACTAACAAGTATACAAGTGCTGGCCTACTATCATACAGAAAATGTAATAACATGTATTTAATACGCATAAAATAAATGCAAATGCATAGTACATACAAATGCAACATCACAATAAGCATATATATATAGATCGATCTATATATGTATGCTAATCACAATCATCCATATATATATATACACGTATATGTATATATATGGTAATATCGAAAAATACCATAAGTCGACAACGGCGTGCATGGTCGTATCGCTCACCCTAAAACTACCACGACCTGTGGCCTCGGTGGCTCGGCGTGACAACCTGTCTCAACTCAACACCAATCACTACTCTCGAGTGGCGAGTGGGCGAGATGATCGAGTAGCGATATAAGCATAAAAAGCAAACTACACGATGGGGGTCCTGTTGTTGGCCACTCAAGCCGGTCACTACCCATGAGTGGTCGAGTGTCACACTGCAGGAGACTACGACACGCAAATCCATCACCGTCATAGTGATAGAGTGCGGCACCGCGATGCTCTCACACCTGGCATTACTCCTCCCATGAATAAGCTGAGAGCGGGATGGTAGCGACACTCAACCACAAGGAGACCTCGCTAGTGTGAACGAATACATGAATGAAATGTCTCACCTACAGACATCCACCATGTAGACTCTCTATTCTACAAGAGTAATACTAACCAGATCAACGACTTCTATCCCGTAGAGGTACTGTGACTAAATGATCAGGCTAGGACCAGCAGAGCACACTAAATACCATTCACGGACCATTTACATAATGTATGGGTCGGTAGTAAATATCATGCAATCTACTATTAGAATTAACCCTAGGTTCAAGACATTATCTACCTACGGATGACCTTTTGCCCAAATTACAATCTCATTATCCTGGACTTTACTACTTGTACTTAACTTAAACAAATTCTAAGTTATTTACATCATTTATATGTATAACTCCTAATCATGGTAAAATAAACATGATAGCAGCAATGAAGTTAATAGCCAACGGTAAAGTATCAAGCATAAGATAAATAGAACAGGGTCAAGGTAACATGATCATATAAGATGATCATGCATCTAAATCTGTATGCATTAACTACCTGACCAGGGTAGGAATTATCCACTTGTTGTAAATACCCGTAGAAATAGAATCCTCACGGTCATGACGCTCAGATCCACGCCTCCGCAAATAGCATCAATTACATTTTAGTGCAAGCAGACTACAATATATGAATTAATTACTATATCGTTCTTATAGTCGTATCCTTTTTATCGAATACGATTTAAGAGACATCCCCCCCCCAAAACTATCCAAGGTTGATTCACTATAAC
This sequence comes from Wurfbainia villosa, assembly GCA_025175895.1. NCBI lineage: Eukaryota > Viridiplantae > Streptophyta > Magnoliopsida > Zingiberales > Zingiberaceae > Wurfbainia > Wurfbainia villosa. The sequence goes on from CM045992.1 coordinate 7,517,176, forward strand.
TAACCTTCACATTAGACCCTCAATCACATCATAAGTCACCTTATTTTCTAAATTCAATTACCCAACCATATATCTGATAATTCCCCGACAACCATACATTACCCTATCCTTTTGTTAACGTATCAGCTATTCACGAAACCCCAAGGCTTTGCAACGAATAAACAAAAGGATCCTTATGCCACCCCTTTATCTCACTGCCCCTTACATCCATTCACAACCAATGCACAACAATCACAGCCGTTCACAGCTTTGTTCACAGCCGATCCATTACAATCACAACCACCTCCACCAACCCTTTCCACTGTTACCAGATAAAACAAGGGCAACAAAAACGATACCCACAAATCACAGCTACCCCATCGAGATAATCAACAACATCAACAAGATATGAAATCAGGAAATACCCAAAATTGAGTCTAACGCTGAAACATACCTTCTAATCTCAATCGCAGCCACGGACTCGAGTCCAACCGAAGGTTGCTGCAACGACGGGAAAATATGCATAAGGATTTGACAAAAAATTTGACCCACGATAGAAGCTCTCGTAAAATCTATGGCAGCACCGCTTAATCGCGGCTGCAATTCCACCGATCTGCTTGGACAGCGAGATCGTCGGAAATCCCTAGAGGAACAGAGTCCTACTGCCCTATGGCAGGGCGTTCGACCGTGACGGCAACTTCGCCACACCCTTCGCGCAGGAAAACCGGCGAGATTTAGGGCGGCTAAAAACGGAGAGAAACTTGAAATAGGGACACTCGACGTCGGTAGGGAAAACTGACCTGAACGAAGGCAACATCGCCGCCGCCGGCCAGGTAGCCGCTGAGCCGTGCGGAAGGGATCGAGAGACCGGCCGCGGTCGCCAAATACGGCGTAAAACAAAAGGGGAGGCGCCGAAAAGGAATCTTGATGGAGCAGAGAAATCGCGAATCGGAATCGACCGCCGCCGAATCGCTGATCACGAGCAGGAGATCGCGCGAACGGAAAAGGAGAGGATCGCTGCCACGAGAAGACGAAGAAGATGGTCTGCTCGAGCGAGAAACCAATCGCCATGGAGAATAAAAGGGAGTAAAATCGCCATCGGGAAATGCTGGGTAGTGGTTTTCGTGAAATTAAAAATCGACGGCGGCCAAATAAGTAGAGAAACGGGTCGCGTTGGTTTGCTTAATCTGTCGATCCAATAACCCTATAAGATCGTTAAGTTTGCCTTAGAAATCTCCGTTTTAGTCCGAAAAATTTCTAAAAATTCCTGGAAAAATTACCCAACATTTATATATATATATATATATATATATATATATATATATATATATATTTTTTTTTTTTTTCGGGTATTTTACATTTCAACGTGTTCTCAGAGTCTGACATTCAAATTTCATATAACATAGCAGGTCTAATCGCCGTTTTGTAAAACTTCCCTTTAAGTTTTAGAGGTACTTTACGATCACATAAAACACCTGACGCTTTTCTCCATTTCAACCATCCTGCTTGTATTCTATGTAAGATATCTCTCTCAATCCCTCCATAACCTTGCAAAAATGATCCTAAATATTTAAAGTTCTCAGTTCCAGATAATTCATCATCTCCTATCTTAATACTTGTTTCATTACGTTTAATATTGCTAAACTTAAATTCCATATATTCTGTCTTTACTCTACTAAGTCAAAAACTTCACTTCTAATGTTTTCCGCCAAGATTCTAATTTAGTATTTACTTCTTCACGTGTTTCATCTACCAAAATAATATCATATGCAAACAACATGCACCACGGTACTGTATCTTGAATGTGTCCAGTGAGTTTGTCCATGATTAGTGTAAAAAGATAGGGACTTAAAGCTGATCCTTGATATAACCCTATATTAGAAATGTTTCAGTTAATCCGTCTGAAGTCTTCCCTCTAGTCGTTACTTTCTCATACATATCCTTAATTAGTTCAATATATGTTACACTAACATCTCTTTTTCTAAAATTCTCCATATAATTTCTCTTGGAACTCTATCATAAGCTTTTTCTAAGTCAATGAATATCATGTGTAGATCCTGCTTTTGCTCCCGATACTTTTCAATTAGTTGCATGAGAAGATTTATAGCTTCTATTGTCGACCTTCCTGCATAAATCCAAATTGATTTTCGATAACAGTGGTCTCCTTCCTTAATCTTTTTTCTATTACTCTTTCTCAAAGTTTCATGATATGACTCATTAGTTTAATACTCCTATAGTTTGCACAAGTTTGTATGTGTTCCTTATTCTTATATAAAAGATTAAAAGTACTTATCTTCCATTGATCAGATATTTTTTTTGTTTTCAATATCATGTTAAATAATTTTGTAAGTCATTCAATACCTTGTTTCCTTAGATACTTTCATACCTCTATCGGAATATCATCTGGTCCAACAACTTTTTCATTTTACATTCTATCTAAAGTTTGTTCTACTTCTGAAATTTAAATTCTACGATAAAAATTTAAATTTTTGTACTCATTTGACCTACTTAAATTATCTAAATTAAGTTGGTCATCTAAACTTTCATTAAAAAGTTGATAAAAATATCTCTTTCACTGCTCTTTTATTTCTTTATCATTTACTAGTATCCTATTGCATTCATCTTTAATACATCTTATTTGATTATGATCTTTTATTTTCCTCTCTCACTTTAGCTATTTTATAAATGTCTCTTTCCTCTTTTTTTGTATCTAATTTTTGATACAACCGTTCAAAAGTTTCAGTCTTAGCTTCATTCACTGCTTTCTTAGTTTCTTTCTTTGTTATTGTATATTTTTTCAAATTTTCCTCATTTTTACAAATATATAATTCCTTATAGGCTGCTCGTTTTTCCTTAACTTTCTCTTCTACTTTTTCATTCCACTACCAAGATTCTTTATTTGATGGTGCATGCCCCTTTGATTCACTAAGTACACTCTTGGCTACAATCTTCAACTTTAATACCATCTTATCCCATGTCGTATTAGAGTCACCGTATATTTCATCTAATACTTGTATTTCTACTCTCTCTTTAAATATGTTTTGTTTCCCATCCTTTAACTTCGACCACTTAATTCTAGGAGTCATGTATATTTTTCTTCTATTAATACTATGTTTGAGGCGTATATCCAATACTACTAACTTATGTTGGATAGTTAAGCTTTTTCCCGGGATGACCTTACAATCTTTACAAATCTTTCTATTCCACTTCCTAACCATAAGAAAGTTAATTTATGATTTATTATTTCCACTTTTGAACGTGACCAAATGTTCTTCTCTTTTTTTTAAAAATGTTTTAGCTAATAGATCATATGCTATCGCAAAATCCAATATAGTTTTACCTTATTTATTTCTTGTTCTAAACCCATAACCCCCTCTCATATTCCTTATTTTTCACTTTGACATGCCCATTTAAATTGCCTTCTATTAAAATCATTTCGTTTGGCGGAATATTTTGTAATACTTCATCTAGGTCGTCCCAAAATCTTAATTTGGTATTTTCATTTAATCCTACTTGAAGTGTATATACACTAATTACGTTCATAGTTTCTTTTTCCACTACTATTTTGAGAGCTATGATTCTATCCTCCTTTCTAATTACTCTTACAACTTCATCCTTTAACGAACTATCTATAATAACACCAACTCCATTTCTTGTTTTACTTTTTCCTGTATACCATAACTTAAAACCCGAGTTCTCTATTATCTTTGCTTTCTTGCTTATCAATTTTGTCTCTTGTACACACACAATAATAATTATTCTCTTAATCATCGTATCTACTACTGCCATTGCTTTACCGATGAGGGTTCCTGTGTTCCATGTACCAAATCTTAGACTATTAGTTTTCCTATAATATTTGTTTTTACCCAATCTATGGTATGAAAACTCTTGCTTATTTAACACTATACCTAAATTCTTATGGAGATGTAGCGGTCTTTACTGATACGTTATAGTCGGACCCTGTAACGTGAACTCTTGCATATTTATCACTACACCGGAGTTTTGGAGATGTAGCGGTCCTTGCCGAGACGTTACAGTCTAATCCTGTAACGCGTTCCTTCCGGAGAACAACTTAGCATTAGCATAATAGTTTAATTGATCCATTCATTGAACATTTGTCTTAGTTTAAAGCTGGCTGACAACCTAATGCAACCTTCCTCCTTTATCCGGGCTTGGGACCGGTCACAACAAGATTAACTCATTATGGACGGAGTTAATTGTTGATAAAATTAACAAATACAAAAAAGTTTGTAATACAATTAAAATATATCAATCTAAAATAATTGATTCAAATGATGATGTGGTCTGTTATTTTATTTTTACTCTATTATTTCAATTACAGTTTTGTAGTTTATTTTGTCAAACTCTTAATGGCATTGAGTTATTATAAAAGTTGGGCATTAGCTTATTATAAAAGCCTATATCAGAGGCTCTATTGGATTTCAATCGTTCAATTTTAGTTACAAGTAGAATTGTATCTATTAGTGCAGTACATGAGAAATTATTTGACCAAATAGTTGTATCCCAAAATATGAAATGAGTAGATTAATATGTTATAGACATGTTCAAAGATGATGAGTAGTTGTATTAGTCTTAACTATTTGGTGTCAACTACATGAGATTTGGCTATGATTAAACTCTTTGCCAGCTTATATCTAATTATGTTAATTAAAATTTTCTTTGGTCTACCTCTCACCTTCAACTCCAATCAATTGGAAAAAAAAATAGCATAAATTAAAAGAGATCTAGATGACACATACGTTATTATCTATATGACCTTGCGTAAAATCTTGCCAAGAAACATGGAATAAAATTTTGTCTTATTTCTCCCAATTGTATATATATTTGTACATTAATTATTTATAAAAAATAGAAAAATAGAAAAGAATAAATTAAAATATTTTATTTCTAAATTTGGTCCCCATATCAAGGGATTTCCATGATAAGGATTCTCTGTATCAAGATATTTTCATGATTAGTTATCCTAAAATAGTTATCAAGTTTCCAACACTCCTTAAGTCGGTGAATAGCTAGCATCCATTCTCAGCTTGGATATAATCATAGAGAAGTTGTGTCAATTAAGTCCCTTTGTAAACACATTTGCAAGTTGCTCCTTTGTAGGCACATAAGGAGTACAAATCAATTTGTTGTCTAACCTCTCCTTTATAAAGTGTCTATCTATCTCAATATGCTTTGTCCTATCATCTTGTTCCGGATTATGAGCAATATTAATGACTGACTTCTTATCGCAATATAGTCTCATAGGCTCCTCTCACTTTATCTTGAGATCTTCAACCACAATAGTTCACACACACCTTGAGCCATAGCCTTGAACTTTGCTCTTGCACTTTACAGAGCTACCACATTTTGTTTATTACTCCACATGATCAGATTACTACCTAGGAACATACAATAACCTGTTGTGGAACATCTATCAATCGGAGATCTTGTATAGTTTGCATCAATATAAGTTTCAAGAATCAAGTCCCCTCGGGACGACCCTTTGGCTAGAGCAGCGTAGATGCTGCTACAAGTGGGCAGTGGTCAAATTTCGGCGTGTGGTCTAAAATTCTCATCCGGGCTCAAAAGTCCTCCATTATTTTTGGCCAACGGATCAAGAGGCATAGTCCTCCGTGATTTACCTCTCTTCACCATCACTGAGGGTTATCTTCCCAATCAATTTTTGGAACCCTTTCTTGTCTACTGCCCTATCATCATTCGCCTTTTCAAGTTTGTGATCAGGATCAACAAGAGTTGAAGTAGGTTTACATGCTAATTTACTAGTTTCCTTCAAGAAGTCAATCACATATTTTTGTTGGGAAATGAATATGCCTTGTCAAGACCGAGCTAGTTCTGTACCAAGGAAGTATTTCAAGCTCCTCAAGTCTTTGATCTCAAATACCTTTTCTTCAATACCTTTTCTTTCTCAACATACACTAGAAGAGTAGTCACTCCTTAGGTTAATAATATATGATCACCTTGACTCTGTTTATACCCGGTATTGAGCATTACCTTGATAATGAAACCGAGAAAGAGCAAATAGAAACTTAGCAATGAAGGCCAAAACAGGACATCTTGTGGAATCAAATTCTCTTTCTTCTTCTATTGTGTACAATAATAAATATATATGTACATTCTACATTGATTATGTATAGAAATAGAAAAATAGAAAAGAATAAATTAAAATATTTTATTTCTAAATTTGATCTTCGTATCAAGGGATTTCGATGATCAATTATCCTAATATAGTTATCAACTTTCCAACAGATTCATACAGCTCTTTCTAGGTAATTGTATCTTGCGTAGATGTAACATTCTACTCACCTAGATCGAACAAGATGTTCCACACGTGTTGAGACTCAAGGCATGGGTGTCAAAACACTTGCTTCAGTTCAAACACTACCAAAAGCATGTCAAAGGGTGATCATCATAGGCGGTAATTGAGGTAGGTAAGCATTGAGGAAATTTGTGCAAGCTCCTATATGGATTATTGAATATACATGCTTTGAATTTTTGGTTCTTGCAATGTTTTATTTGTATACAGCAAACAGAAGAAACTTGAGTTAATGAACTTAAAGTTGGTGCACTAATAAACTTAAGCTCTTAAATCAATTATTCTTGTAAATAAAATAAATTTGATCTTTGCTGATGTGTTCTTGTTTTTAGATCTGCTTGCATCGAATAATATACCATCTCTTGGAAGAAATTGGTAAGATAATTATTGAGAAAGCACCAGGCACTTGTGAGACAAAGGTTGGTGGAGAAGCTGAAGTACTGAGTATCTTTGAGCTCAAAGGGAGGAGTAAATCAAAGGGTCCAGATGTCAAAATTGCTGGGTGTCGTGTGGTTGATGGTCGCTTCACCAAGTCTTCAACAATGAGGCTGCTAAGGAGTGGAGAAGTTATTTTTGAAGGTTCTTGTGCTTCTCTAAAACGGGGAAAGCAGGATGTGGACGCTGTTGGTAAAGGTACTGAGTGTGGATTAGTCATTCAGGATTGTTATGACTTTCAGGTTGGAGATGTTATCCAAAACCTAGAACATGTCATTAGAAAACCCAAGTTTATTTCATCTGAGAGTGGCACAGTTCGGATCGAGTGCTGATAATTTGCATTGAAAGGAATAGCTAAAACTTCGCTGCCCCCTTTTGCTACATAAGTTGCTCATGAATTCCACTTATTGAACAGACAGAGATACTATGCTGAACATGGCATTTTTCTGGTAACATTATGATTTGCCAGCCAAAACAGACAGGGTTCCAAATTTTCTGGGAGTTGCATACTTACACTAGAGATCGGGAGACTTACCACTGTAATTTATTGTTCTAAATTTATTTTTTCGTTACACTGCAAATCTTGGTTAGCCATATGTAGTTACTATTGTTAAGTATAGCATCTCCATAATATTTGCAGCTGGAGAATTGGAAATTTTACTTGTTCAGTTTTGTATAATGGACGAAACACATGTATTTACATTCTTCAAGAAAATAAGGTTACAATTATATACCTAACCTCAGGTGCAGGTACTTGGTTATCAGATGGCCTGTAGGATTTAGCTACGATTGCAATCCTCTTAAACAGTGCTTATACTTGTGATTCTAGTTTGTGCTCTTTTTCTTTTGTTTATAATCTAGTTGTGTTCTTGTACATTATTACCCTAGAAAATATACTCAAAATTGGTTTCAGCCTATCAATTCAATTGAAAAATGAGGACCAAGCCACTAGAATTCCTCGAATACGGTTCCAGGATTATTTTTGGGATCATTGCCATTTCTGTACAATGACTCAGTAATATAAATCCTGTTATTTAACTTTCTTTATTAAAAATAATCCTGTCTCATTTGTTTGAATTCATGAAAAAAAATTGGATGAATAAAAAATGAATCAACAAATAAAAAAGGAACAATTCTTACTTCTTTACCTCAGCCTAAAGCTAAAACTTTCTTTACCTCATCCTAAAGCTAAAACCATTGAGTCACAGCTAAAAGTTTTAATTTTCAGTGTGATACTCTCAAAGTACAAATTAAGTTAATAAAATTCTCTCTAGTTTGCCCCTAGTCATATCTTAACTATATATCTAATGAGATAAAATTTGTAAGAATTACCAACTAGCATCTTTTTCCATTATTAAAACTCTAAGATCTAAAATAAGTGTTTGAGAATATTTTCTAAATATTAAAAAATAAAAAAATAATTTTAATAAATATATTTTTTTAAATTCTTTATCATGTCATGCATCCGTGGAGATTTTTAGAGAGGAAAATTATTAGTGTAATCAATCTCGATGATTGAGATAGAAGTTTAAGTGAGTCACGATTGATCGAACATTTGATAGTTGGAAATCTAACAAAAAGTTGGTGAGTGGAGATTAACGGTCAGAAGTGTAATGGGAAGCCTGCAATGTCGAAGTCCAAGTGAGTCATGGAGGATCGAACATTTGACATAAGATGGGTGAAATTCAAATGGGTCATGGATGATCGGACACTTTACATGAAAGGTGAGATCAAGTGGGTCATTAAGAACTGAACACTTGGCATGAGGTGAGTGAAATACAAGTGGATTATGAGGGATTTGCATTTGACATGTGATGATATCTTAATTAGTCATGAAGCAATGGTAAAGTCTCAACAAGTCAAGATCAATTGGATGCTAGGCACAAGAAGAGAAGTTTTAGTAGGTCAATATTCACCGGATATTAGGCAGGTGAAGTCTTGACCAATTAAGAGTGATCGAATGTTAGGTAGTAGAAGTGTTGGTAGGTTGAGACAACGTGAGAATTCAATCTTAGTAAGGTTGAAATAGATGTATCAGTCGACTACTATTGGAATAACAATCGACCAATGAACCGTAAACTATAAACTCGAGATTTGAGGGGGTTCACGAGGGTTTAGGATATGAGCAATTGACTACTGTGACCTACCAATCGACTATCACATCAGTCAAGTGAAGATACTATTGGAGCAAAGAGATGATTGTGCAGTTTATCAAGAACTCTACTATTGCTTCAATAGTTGATTGATGAAGAGGAGTAGTCGACTGTTGTCACTGTTGGAGCGAACATACAACAACAACAATCAAGTCTTATCTCACTAGGTGGGGTAGGCTATATGAATCCTTTTATGCCATTGTGCTCTATTCCCTACTATATCATCATCAATATTTAAATAAATTTTGTCTTATTTTATTGTTGTTAACTAAATCTTTTTTTTAGTCTCCCTCTTCCTCGTTTGATGTGTATATTTGTCATAGTTTCACATCGCGTAATTGAAACATTTATTGGTCATCTAAGTACATGCCTATACCATCTTAAACACGTCTCTTGGAGTTTTCCTTTAATAGATGCAACTCCGACTTTCTTTCTAATGCTTTCATTTCTTATTCTGTTCATCTTTATCTCTGCAACTCTCATCTTCTACTCATGTGCTCGAGTTGTAGCATAATATTCAGTGTCATTTAACATAGTAGGTCTAATTACCATTTTGTAGAACTTCCCTTTAAGTTTTAGAGGTATTTTACGATCATATAAAACACTCGATACCCTCCTCCATTTCAACTATCCTGATTGTATTCTATGTAAGTCATCTCTTTCAATCCCTCCATAGTCTTACAAAAAAGATCCTAAATACTAAAGCTCTCAATTCCAGACTGATGTAATTGAGAGGTGTCATAAGACAATTACCTTAGAAGTTATAATAAAATTTACTATTTGAGTGTACATTTTCTATGTATATGGTTAGATCTTAAACTCATCTACTGAAGTCCACAATATAAAACATAGCATGACAAAAATAATGATTGGATCATAATTAGTGGATATCTTATCATGTGTACTTATGTAAGTATTGAAACTATATCCTTAGTCGATGAATTGATGAGATTGGACATCATCAATTCTGTGAGACTAGTACATGTTATGCTCTTTGGTTTATCCAAGCATTCGATACTCTCTGAATGGAATCATAGGGATGCTAAGAGTGAACATGTGGATGCTAGTTAGGATAACTAGTTCATTGGAGTGACCTGCTATGAAACTTCATATGGTTATGTATGTTGATGAAGTTTTATTGCATCTCGAGTGGAGCTTTCTTAGACTTGAGGTATTCAAGTCACTTTGGTCATGGTGCCTTATACTTTGATTTCTTCATAGTCATCTCCATAGGAGGTGTAACTTTGGAATGATTGGGTATAAGTCAAAGTGATCGAAGGTGTTTGAATAATCCACAGAGGATTCACTATTCCTTATAAAGGAGATATATACCCTAGGTCTCTTGTCAGGATTGTTATTCAGAAGTCTCTGGCCTGAGCAAACATGTTAAGAAGACAATCTTCTTGGATACATATAGGAGTAACTTGAATCCACATGATAAGAAACTAATTTGGACTAAGTGTGACATAGTCAATCTAGTGGGGATAAACACATAGACCATGTCCTGAACCAAGTGGGTATAGGATGAGTGAAAGGAATAAGGGCACAAACAACTGTAACTGTTGAAGAGTTTAGAAATGTTCTGGAGTCGACTTAGACTTTCCGGTCAATTGGGGGTCATGATGTACTGCTAGGTGTCACTCATGATCTATTCATGATTAATGGTTAATCATGAATGACCAACATAGCCGGGAATCTACTGGGTCACATGCACTATGCTTTCTCAAGAGATGTAGAACGAGTTTGAGGTTAAGATTCTTAAAGAGGGAGGTTATGTCTAATTGGACTAGACAAAAAGACGTGAAACGGGAGTGGCAAAGGCTACCGTGGTCGTGCCAGGGCTTAGCACGATCGTGCCACTCATTCGGAGATGAAATGGAGCTCACAGAATTTAAAACAGTCGTGCTAGGGATTAGCATGGCTGTGCCAAAACCCCGCACTGACATGCCCAAGCCAACACGACCCAGCAGGGGTCGTGGGTAGAGGCAGGAATAGCTTGGCCGTGCCGGTTGGCACAGTCGTGCTAGAGGGCAACACGACCAGACCGTGTTGCCTAGCATGACCGTGTCGCAGGGGCGACACTGAGCAATTTTGGTAGGTTAAGTTTTGTCCTGATTTTATTACCTTATGTATATGATATTTATGGTAAGATTTGTTTGGTTTAGAGATCATATGATGCCATAAACAAGAGATCTATAAATAGATCTCTTCATGAAGGGTTTTAAAGAGGGTTTTTAGTTTACTTGTTTTTCTCCAAAACACCGTCGTGTCGTTATCTCCTTTCCTCATCATGTCCAGGCTTGGCTAGTACTGATCGGAGGTGACACCTCGTAGGCTTTGGAACTTGTCTCGAGGGATTCCGGCGTGGATACTGATAACGATGTTTTTGTCGTGGTATCGTTACAAAATAAAATTTATAATTAAACTGAACCCCCTCTACACTAATGTAGCATAGAGATGACTCGGGTCGTCTTCCAACGAGTGTAATCGATAGAATGGTTTTCTTAGGATCGTTTCCATTATTGCTTTGGGGGTTTTAATATAAATGGGGGTTTGTGATTTGAGTTCTAACCTACGATTGCGAGGTAATTAAAATGCTAATCTAACAATGCAAGTAATTAAAACATGCAACAAGTAAAGCAATGCAAGAAATAAACTAAACACCTAATGTGCATAATCCAAAATTAAGATAAACAAAGTAAATCAAATGTAAGGGGTAAGTTAACAAACACTTGACATGTAGAAAATTAATCTAAAATAAAATAAAGAAAAGTGATCAAATCAACCCAAGATAGGCCCGGTGTATGAACAAGTTCCTCCGGCTAAGTCCAACGGAGCTCGATCGAGACTCCGAATGCGACGGTGGATATGAGATGGTGCAAACTCCTGAATCCAATAGCTTGATGGATGTTCCGAACTCTCGTGGATCCGGTTGAGCTCGAAGAAGTGTCGTCGGGGCAGAACTCCTCCTCGAATCCGAAGGAGAAGGTGGATGAGTTGTGGAGATGGAAGACGTCGCCGAAATCCCTCGATGAAGCGGTTCCTCCTCGAATCCGTGGAGGAAAATGGATGGAAGGAAGGTGGAGGCGGCTGCTAGGGCTCAAGGGAAGAAGAGATGACCTAGAAAACCATTAAAAATCCCTTAAATAGGTGCCTAGATGGATGAATTCCATCGCGACACGACCGAGCCAAAAGACAGTCGAGCCGTGCCAAAAGACACGGTTGAGCCGTGTGGCATTCTGTGCAAGAAAATTCTACTACTACAGTAACTTTGCTACAGTAATTTGGCCAATTTCACTTGATATCCCCTACAAAAACAAAGTATACAACAATTAGTGCTAAGGACATCAAATTAGCATATGTTTGCATTAAAGCTCTAAAATGATCCATAGTTGTAAAATATGATAAATATATTGAATTACGCATACGAATGGATCAAAACATCGAGGAATGAATACCCCTAGTAATTCCCAACCATACATAGAAAATCATGAAAGAAAGTTATCTAGGATCGTTAATTCTCAAAGACTCAAGCAATCATGGACTCAAATCTTAAACAGGTTAACAAACAAGGTAACTTCAATCCATTATGAATAGACTGAGAATGACTAAGCCTCACAAGGTAAGTGGTGGTTTCTCTCGCTCTTATAAGCATGTAATAGTGGAGTTCACTCAAGCTACTCATGGTTTATGCACTACCATATGCTTGCTTCTCTTCTACTCTTCACCACTATTATATACATAAGAGTACACAATCTTTGAAGGCTTATTAGGAATGTAAGGGAAACATGAAATAAAAGTAATGATGGTGTGTATGCAAGAAAAAGAAATCAAAGAGATAAAAGAAAATAGTGGAAGATATGGAAATAATGGAATGGTACATAGATGAGTACAAGAAAGCATTGTCCTAAATTTATTTTCTTCCAACCCAATAAACATGTAAACAACCCTTATCACATTCTTCAATATAAATCCACTCATGATATACAATAAATCTCTCAATGGTTGCAACAAGGAATGTCCATCACAAAAATATTGTCACATAAATAAAAATGGCATAACATGTCAAAATTTTCACAATATTTTTTTTTATTTAATGGACATCCAAATGTTTATTTTTTTCAACTTCTTTTTTTTTTTCAACTTTTTTTTCTTGAATATTTTTTTTTAAACTTTTTTTTTTCTGACATGTAGTGCACTTTCCTATGCTCCAACATCAAGCTCAGCTAAAAAGATAAAGAGCATGACTAGCTCATGGTGATCAAGCACGACTTGCCTATGCTTACACTAAATTTTCCTGAGCTACTCCTCTCCCCCACACTTAAAATTTTGTCCATCCTGGGCAAAACACTCATCATGGAACATCCAAGTATTTCACATCCAGAAATAGAAATGAAGAAGAAAGTAATGGAAGGAAAGAAAAATGTAATGATGAACGACTAGAATATTATTCAATAAGATTGTGGCGACAAAAGAAGTGAAGGAAAACAAATGAGATAACCTTCATAATAATCATGCAAACCTATTGTTGTGTGGTCTCAAAAGAATCAAAGCAAGTTATAGAATTACAATAACCACAAGTGCACCACACACAAGCAATAAAAATAGACTTAATCCTCACTAGGTAAACAAAAATAATCATCTCAATCTATCAACATAGAATCCATCACCAAGTAGTAACCACATGCAATCAAATAATCCATTCATGACAATAAATCCCAAAATTCGACAGTCAAATTTACCTAGCTTCACGACTTCTAAAAAGATATAAAAGAATGCATAGGGAATTTATCTCAAAACCCGATAAAACAAACAAAGACAAACAAAGTAAAAGAAACATATACACAATAAAAAGAAAAGAGAATGAGATGGAGCAAACTCCCCTGAGGTCCTGGTGGTTGGAGAAGGTTCAGTAAGAGAAGCCACTCAGGAAGTGGAGTGCTCCGAGAGAAATCCCGTCTCGATGGTTGAAGAAGATTCAGAGTAAGCATCCATGCTGGGAGTGGGATGGACTAAATGTAGGTGAGCGCCTTCATGGTGTGATCAGGATAGGTCCATGTCGCTCCCTCCAATATGATCGCCTCATCATATGTAATCTTTGGCGATCGGAGGCGATTCAGAAACAGTGTCTAGCCTTGGGGCTGGATTATTGAATTTGTTGTTAGGGCTTCCATTAGTAGAGGTGTTGGAGTCTTCAGCTCAGATGGGAGTGTCCAGTCTGGGGGTCTCCAGCTATCCACCACTCCCAAGGAAATCAGTTCATTACAAATACTTGCCGCCACTATCTCACTTGTCTTCTGGTATGGCTGGCAAGTCTGAGCACTGGTATATGGAAACTGCTCTATTTCTTCAGTATACAAATAACATCATAGAGTAAATCTAAGCTGCTAGTATCATCCTGCAAGTCATCGACCACAGTAGCAACTTCATCATTATTTGGAGCATCAGATAGTACATCATCATCATGCACATCAGCAGAGGAGTCATGTAGAGCTGCAGAGGTAGAAACATACATATCACCAGCTCTGCAATCCATCTCCTCAAGCACATCCCTGCCATCAGAAATGATCTTTGAGGAAAACTAGGAGGAATCTTGTTCTTGTGTCTGGCTGATGGATGATGCAATTTGATCAAGTTGGATTTGCATGTTCTGTATCCGCTGTTGTTGTTGTTGATGTCTATCACTAATTTGTTGATGGTGTTGTTGTAGCAATGATCCTAGCTGTAAAAGATTTTCTAGTGTCTCTGTATATGCTTGAATGGGAGCAGGGTTTTCTTCATTGTAATCTTGGTATATCTCCCAGGGAGTTGACTCAGCTTGTTGGAATGGTTGTAGTCCTTCACATATTATGTCATCTTGAAATCCCAATGGACTCTGATAAGCTGAAAAATTCTGAGCCTTTTCCTGATGTGCTTCTCCATAACTGTAACTTGATTGATCTCCCCAACTAGGCATGTAAGTATCGACAAATGGTGGGGGTGGATAACACTGAGGATGGTCAAGAACATACTGTGGTATGTGCCCATGCTTGAAATCTGAATCAAAATTATGAAAAGATGTACCAGAAATTGAATTATACTTATCCTGCTGATAAGACTGATGATATTAAGGAATAGGCTGATGATATTGAGGTTGATACTGATACTGTTGATGTTCAAGTTGATTATACTCCTGTTGTCCAATGCCTGAATAACAAAGATCATTAAAATCTCCAAACCACTGATAATATGGATCCATGTTCAAAGAAATTTCCTGTTCTTTTCTGAAACACTAACAAACAAATCAAAAGACACAAGAAATATACATGACAAATACATGGATACAAGAAATGAAAGAATGAAGCCCTAATTTTTTTTTTGGATATTTTTTTTTTTCAGAAAATGGGTAAACAATCCTAAGTCTACCAAGCACCATTACACTCGGCAACGGTGCCATTTTTTTGATAACGGTGTTTTTGTTGTGGTACCGTTATAAAACAAAATTTATAATTAAACTGAACCCCTTTACACTAATGTAGCATAGAGATGACTCGGGTCATCTCCCAACGAGTGTAATCGGTATAATGGTTTTCCTAGGATCGTTTCCATTATTGCTTTGGGATTTTTAATATAAATGGGGGTTTGTAATTTGAGTTCTAACCTACGATTGTGAGATAATTAAAATGCTAATCTAACAATGCAAATAATTAAAACATGCAACAAGTAAAGCAATGCAGGAAATAAACCAAACACCTAATGTGCATAATCCAAAATTAAGATAAACAAAGTAAATCAAATGTAAGGGGTAAGTTAACAAACACTTGACATGTAGAAAATTAATCTAAAATAAAATAAAGAAAAATGATCAAATCAACCCAAGATAGGCCCGGTGTATGAACAAGTTCCTCTGGCTAAGTCCAATGGAGCTCGATCGAGACTCCGAATGCGACGGTGGATGTGGGATGATGCAAACTCTTGAATCCAGTAGCTTGATGGATGCTCCGAACTCTTGCAGATTTGATTGAGCTCGAAGAAGAGTCGTCAGGGCAGAACTCCTCCTCAAATCCGAAGGAGAAGGTGGATGAGCTATGGAGATGGAAGATGTCGCCGAAATCCCTCGATGAAGCGGTTCCTCCTCGAATCTGTAGAGGAAAATGGATGGAAGGGAGGTGGAGGCGGCTGCTAGGGATTAAGGGAAGAAGAGATGACCTAGAAAACCATTAAAAATCCCTTAAATAGGTGCCCAGACGGATGAATTTTACCGTGACACGACCAGTCAAAAGACACGGCCGGGCCGTGTGGCGTTCTATGCAAGAAAATTCTGCTGCTACTGTTGGAGTATCGGGAATACAATCAAAGTCCCACATTGGTAAGACATGGAAAAGATCATGTGCTTATAAGATGAAAAGATATCTCCATTGGTATGAGACTTTTTGGTTAAAGCCCAAAAATAAAACCATAAGGGCTTATGTCACGCCCCGAGAGCATGCCGAACCGAAAATCAAACGGACGACACCTCCCCTGTACGTGGCAACATTTCGGGTTAATACAAGGCCCGTAGGCCCACAATAATAACAACATATACATATAAGAACATATCAACATAACGAAAAACACAGCGGAAACAACAGGACCACAATACAATCCCACAAAGTGCATACCGGTATGACTAACACCAGAATATAAAGAAACCTCGTCAAAATCCGCACCAACATGTGCGTACATCACATAACTCAGAATACATAACCAAAACATATGGAAGACTCAAAAACTCGGACTCTCGGAGTTGAGATGAGACGATGCCAAAGTCCATCACGGTCACCACTGCTACTCGGCGTAAAACCTGTGGTCCGCGAGGGGTGGTGAGTAAAACTCAGCAGGTAATAGAAAACATGTATATATGTCATATCACATGTATTTCGACAACATAATCTAGAAGTACAATGTATATCAAAGATAGTATATAAATACAAGCCTATACCGTCTAACTGAATGAACAACATAAAATATGCAGACATACCTGAAGTCTGCCATGCTACTCTGATCCAACCTGAACATATACCCAACATATATATATATAACAGGAAGAGTAGATCAACTCAAAATAAACTCTATCTACAGGTCAAGGTATCTATGGTCTATCCAACACATACCAATATCTGACATAATTGTATAACATATGCAAGAAACATGCATGAATATGATGTCCACCCAAATGCAGCAAGCATAGTACAAACAAATGCAACATCATAATAATCAGATATATATATATATATATATAGACTGTATCCATATATATATATTAATCTCAACCATCCATATATATATACATACATGCATATATGTATATATATATGGTAATATGCAAAACGCCATCAGATACGGCAATGCAGCATGCATGGTCATGTCGGCTCACCCTAAAGCTACCACGACCCCAGTGTGACCTCGGTGGCTCGAGCATGACAACTGTCCCAACTCAACACCAACCACTACTCTCGAGTGGCCGAAAGTGGCAAGATGATCGAGTAGCATATAAGCGTAAAGAGCAAGCTACACGATGGGGTCCGTTGGTCACTCTGATACTACCCATGAGTGGTCGAGTACCACACACGCAGACTACGGCACACAAATCCAACTACCACCGCCTATAGTGGTAGAGTGCGACACTAATGCTCGCCACACGGTTACTCCTCCTATGAGTAACCGTGGAGGCAGGATGACTGACGACCCTCTCAACCACAAGGGATACCTCGTCGCCAGCATGCATGTAAATGCATGAATGCAATGTCTCACATACAGACATCTACCATAGACTCTTTATCCTGTAGAGAGTCATACCAATCTACTCGACGCACTCTCTATCCTGTAGAGAGTCGTACTCAACTGATCATAATACTCTCTATCCTGTAGAGAGTCATACTACTCTACTCGACGCACTCTCTATCCTGTAGAGAGTCGTACTCATCTGATTATAACAAGCTAGGACCACCGGTCCGTAGCGATACCCTAAGTATCATTCCTCTGACCATTTACACAACACATGTTCGGTGGTAACATATATCCTAAGGGTACTAGAACTAACCCTAGGTTAAAGTCATTATCTACCTACGGATGACCTTTTTGCCCAATATACAATCAGGTTGTCATCCGGACTTTACTCTTTGCACTTAACTTAAACAAATTCTAAGTTACTTACATCACCTATATATATACTCCTAATCATGATAAAATAAACATGATATCAACAATGGAGTTAATAATGGTAGAAGATCAAACATACGATAAAAGAACATGATCAAGGTAATATGAACACCTAACATGCTCATATCAATGACTAAATCTGAATGAAAACAACTACGGACGCAGGAAATTACCCACATTCTATGTAGACTATGTCGATAGTCTTCACGTCCATGAACCCATCTTGAATCAAGGTCCCGAAATCAACACCCTGCAACGAAAACATACAAACATAACTCAACACTGACGTAATCAATCTATAGGAATATGAGTCTAATCCAATGCTAATCCCTGATTGATCAACTAATTCCCACAGTTATACAATCTCATATCATTCATAAGTTTTCAAATCCATTGTAAACCCGATGCATCCATCAACATCTAAATATGGACTTACCAAGGTTAGCCTCAATTAAATAGCTCCATCCAAATCGACTAGTTCGCAACAACTCGCTTAAATTGGAAGCAGATTTCAATTCTAATAATCCTAAACTCCAAATCACACAACATTTAAACTTCTCTCAATCCTACTTTACCATCCATAGCCAAATCACAACCAACCAAAATTAACAATAAAGAAGAGAAAGCTAGATTAGCTTACCAACCTTATCCGATTCAGATTTGGCTTAGTCCACCATAAGATATGATGATACAAGAATCAATTCACTTGTAGAATCGCGCTTCAAATGACTCATGAAACACCAAAGTTCTAGATCAAGATACCCATCGAGTCAACAATGAAGCTAAATAGAAATTGAAAAGAACCGATCAATTACGTGAATTGAGCAAGGATGATTCGATCACCTAGCTCGAATCCCTCCTCCCACAAAGGATGACCTCTAGAAACGACATCCTCCTCCTTGCATAACCCCACAACCAATGCCTCGAAAGACGACGGCTTGGTACTACCGGTGATCGACTGGCAGATCGGGCCTCACTCGCAGAGAAGAAAGACCGTCGACGAAGCAAGGCAGAGGAAGGCAACGATGTTGGGCTCGCGTTGATCGGTAGCGACGAGCGAGCAAGAAGTCTGAGGCCGATGTGATGGATCAGTAAGAGGAGTAGCAACGTCAGCGAGATCAAGCTTCGCGATCGGGCGACGGCTGCCGGAAGAGAGGAGCCGACGGCGACAAAGAAATCGAGGATGAGGAAGGTTGCTCACTGTTCGGGCGTTGTTTGCGATCGGGATGCCGCTACGGTGTTAAGGGGCGGCGGAAAGGAATCTAGGGCACAGGGAAGGGCAGCGACGAGTAGGCAGTGGCCGCGTGATGGCAAGGGTTGCGACGTGGTGACTCGGCCGGCGCGTAGAGGCGCAGAGATCGAGAACGAGAGGGAGGGCTCGCGCGCCGGATTCGCATGCGACAAAGAGAAGGAGAAGGCTCGCGGCTTGAAGGAAGAGGAAAAGAATCGCGTGGCGCCCACATTCGATCGCGAAGAGAAACCGCAACTCATATTAACGCTCGGCGTTAATAAAGATACCGGATCGGGTTTAATTTTATTATAGGGTTGGATCTTAAGCCCAATAGGACTTAAACCTTGATCCAATTAAACTGTTACCATTAAGTCTAAATTAGGTTCAACTAAATCCCTAACCATGCTTTATTACTATTATTATATTTTTTTTTCTGGTATTTTACATTCTCCCCCACTTATAAAAATTTGGTCCCCAAATTTCGTACTAACATGCAAAAATTTACTTCAAGCAAGTTTCCGAAAGGACCACATACCTTCCTCAAGTGACCAGATGAGACCATCGAACTCGGATAGTATCTTCCAACTCCCACATAGCCTCCTCATCAGTATGATGCTGTCATCTAACCTTTACGAGTCGGAAGGTTTTGTTTCGCAATTGCCGCTCCTCGCCACCAAGAATCCACACAGGAGTCTCCTCATAAGTCGCATTCGCTTGGAGTGGTATCGAAACTTCTTTCAGAACATGGTCAGATCGCAGTGCGTATTTCCTCAGCATAGAAATATGAAATACGTTATAAACACCCGCAAGTGTCGGAGGTAAAGCCAACCGACTAGCTACAACTCCATAATCCACGCATAGGCAGAGAGTGAGCTGATTTGGGTAGTCGATCCACTATCACCCAAATCGCATCATGTCTTTCACGGATTCTAGGCAATCCTATAACGTCACCAATAGTGATATGCTCCCACTTCCATTCCGGAACCGGAATTTTCTAGAGCAATCCAGCGGGTTTCTGATGTTCAGCTTTCACCTGCTGGCATACTAAACATCGAGCAGCAACATCTGCGATAACCCTCTTCATACCGTTCCACCAGTATAAACGTCTCCAATCTCGGTACACCTGAGTACCGCCAAGGTGCATAGCAAATCCCGAACGATGTGCTTCCTATAGCAACTCTTCCTTAACTGGATGCGTGTCCAGAACACACTATCCTTATCAGAGACGGAGAATTATCTTCTCAAAAGAGAAATCCATCAACCATCCAAGATACACTCCACACACGCTGTAAGTGCATGGGAGACTATAGCGACCAATTTCTCAAGTTGCAATTTTTCGAGTTCCAACAACTCTATAGTAGCTACCCAGTAGCTAATCCAAAATCCCATGAGCACTCCTGCTCCATACATCTACAAATCAGGATAATAACTACTAAGCCCACGTCATAAGTATGACCGCTTATCTCGTAGTTCCTTAACTGAAGTAAGCATAAGTTACGTCTCATGCAACTGTATCGGAATCGCTCCGATCCCTGAAATGATGCATTTGCGAACATCCTTTTATCCACCCCGGAAGGATTAACTAATACTCGTGTAAAAGTTAACCGCCGTCTAGGTCCTGTAAACTGGTTTCACTAGCTTCCGACTAAATGATCACCTTTGTCAAACAAGTCTGTGGTATAGTAATGCTAAGACATTCTATCCACATCTACAGTACTAACCAAAACATACAAGGAAAACCACCATCTATGGTGGTCGAGTGCGCAACTTTAACTACCACAATCAACAGTGGCCAAGTTGCACAACTCCAACAACTACAAAAGGATCCAATCGTGTTCAAGATACACGATTCTCAAATCCAGGGAAGACTAAATCGTTAATTAGTCAAACATCTTAATCAAAACTCATAAAATTCATACTAAGTATGAAATTGACATCTCTACACACCTGCATCCTCTTTACTCTACGCTGATGATATATATTAATCATCACAACGACAATGATAATTGTATGACTCCATGTCACTACAATATCAACACTCCCGTCGCAAATCAACCTTAGAGTATACACAGGTGTCTTTTGCTGATCTAAACAGATCATTTATCCACAACGAATGATCTTCATTTAAGACAACTACTGTATTCATCATCGATAATCGATGCATAATTTCAAAGGTCCATCCCTCTTTCAACAAAGAGTTCCGGATCTTCTCAAGGAGGAATATTGGGATAGATAAATATCCCTTCCAACTTCTCCTATAATTACTACTTACATTCTTCCAATTTCTATAGTGTTTAACAAACTGATTCCAACAACACTGATACTCACAAGACTATCACCCGGTCTGTGATCTTCGATGTCAGAACTATCTCCGCAATCATTTCGATCGCCTACTTCACTTGCCTAAGCAACAGCAAGGCTAGGAGTTCATCCAAAATTACATCTGAAGGCTCTCAGATTATACACACATCCGAGAGACATATCGTACCATACTTCCAACAATTTGACCATCCGTAAGGATATGTCTACAGCAAAAGTATGTCTATCAAAGTCTAAGGGCATCCCTTGACTTCATTGATCCTCCTCTCACCTGACGGTAGAGATACCACCGACCCACAAGTCGATGTAAAGGACCCTTCTACTTCAGCTGAGAATGTTCTAGATACAGATACCTGTATCTACAAGCATCTCTCAATATACTAACTCCGAGGGTAAACTAGAGTAATACCCTGGACGATCAAATATCTGTTGATCCGATCCAAAAGGCTCCACGCAGGTCTCGGCCTTTCTCCGAAGAGAATAAGATCAGATCCAACAGTCCGCGACAAAGCGGTCGCATTTCTGCGATGAATGATCCGAGGATCATGCTAGATCATCTGATCACATTACTTAATCCTACGAGCTGCAACTAAAGATTACCGAATAGATACGACCATCGTCGTATTCTCTATCCTCTGTACTAAGCAAACCACATCTGAGGGTAACTGCTGAATCTTCTAAGATGTCTTCTGCTGATGCTGCTTCTGTGCTGATCTTTGCTGAAAGGGGAGTATCATGGAACTTCAACCACGCCTGAGGTAGTAGGTCGATGCTGATAAGATAACCAAGTCTTCTGTGTTGATCTCTGCTGTCGAGACGATGCATCATCCTCCCGGAACACCATTGGTAGTCTTCAATTGAATCTTCAAGGTACACCTCCTCCACTGTACTGGTTGCTCATAAATAGCAACAGCTGAACTGCTCCAATAGATATTCTGGCTTCACGTGTCTTCATGATCTGCACTGCACGCACACAATCCCTTCGGAGTCTTTGTTCTGATTTTGCTGATATCCACAAGAACCTTCTGATGATTTGCGATTGGTCTTCTATAATCGGAAAATAGCTCAAAGCCTATAACTCCGATCTTCCTCCTTCTATCCAATAGTCGGAGACTTCTGACTCTAATCAGTTGACCTGCAATAGTTGTCTACTGGTATCCAACTCTTAAACTCTTGTACGGAGTCATTTTTAAACTCCTGTCTCAATCCAATGTCTTCCGGCAAGATCTGGTAGAAGATCCCGGCATCCTATCGAACTATAAGCCAACAATCGTAGGTGGCTTAAAATATTCATTCATCTTCTTGAGCTATTAGGTGGTTGTAACCTCCGCAAGTCTCACGACTCTGCACCGTATACTGTTACTAACCGATCACCCTTTCTTGAAGCTCAAGAATTCCTTATAATGTGTCACTAAAAGTGACACGGGAAAATACTCTCTTTCAACATCACTAAACCATGATCAAGTGATATCTTATTTCCCGAAGGTTATTTTCTGCATTTATCACCAAATACCGGCTTAACCCCGATAATGGTATGCAAATAACTCTACTTCCTCGGTATAACATGAGTTAAGTACTTAAAAGTACTCTCAAAGTTATACCACTCGGTACGAACAACTCAGGGATAAAATCCCTATGAAACTCCATAACCTAGCCTTCCGCTATCTGCATCAACAATAGTCTACCAGTCTGTTCATTACCCACAGGTAATGATCCGACTAGCACAGTTAGTGGAAATCTCTAAGACTGTAGTCTCTGATTTCCATAATAAATGTGACGACTTGGCCCCTGTTTTCCGACTCGGTATCAGTCGACTCTCAAAGGTAAATTACCTTCTCGACACAGGTTCAAGACTCACAGACTCAACAGGTCGTTTCCATGGTCAACTCATACCACGGTTACGAATAATAACCAACACACTACAGGTTATTCCCTGGTACAAGCATCTAAATGCATAGTCAACTTAACCGGGAGTATAAACCCTAAAGGTCACTCCGGTTGGTCGCCTCGGTGGACGACCCCTACTACAAGTCCGTACAGGTATCATATCTATACTGTATACAACTACTGATCAATTTTAGATAAATATCTACTAAACCACAAGTTTTCAGAAATTCTTACCTCGTGCTGCTTGGAGCTCAGGCCGCTGTCCATCTCATCTCAAAAATCAAAACCGAATAAATCGACTCCCGAGAATCCAAGACTCAACTCAAAAACAATATTGTATGACATCGCAGAACATTGGGCTCTGATACCACTAAAGTTGTCACGCCCCGAGAGCATGCCGAACCGAAAATCAAACGGACGGCACCTCCCCTGTACGTGGCAACATTTCGAGTTAATACAAGGCCCGTAGGCCCACAATAATAACAACATATACATATAAGAACAAATCAACATAACGAAAAACACAGCGGAAACAACAGGACCACAATACAATCCCACAAAGTGCATACCGGTATGACTAACACCAGAATATAAAGAAACCTCGTCAAAATCCGCACCAACATGTGCGTACATCACATAACTCAGAATACATAACCAAAACATACGGAAGACTCAAAAACTCGGACTCTCGGAGTTGAGATGAGACGATGCCAGCCAGCGGTGCTCCAAGTCCATCACGAAGTCACCTACTTACTCAGCGCGATGAAAACCTGTGGTCCGCGAGGTGGTGAGTAAAACTCAAGAGTAATAGAAAACATGTATATATGTCATATCACATGTATTTCGACAACATAATCTAGAAGTACAACAGGTATATCAGCATAGTATATAAATACAAGCCTATACCGTCTAACTGAATGAACAACATAAAACATGCAGACATACCTGAAGTCTGCCATGCTACTCTGATCCAACCTGAACATATACCCAACATATATATATATAACAGGAAGAGTAGATCAACTCAAAATAAACTCTATCTACAGGTCAAGGTATCTATGGTCTATCCAACACATACCAATATCTGACACAATTGTATAACATATGCAAGAAACATGCATGAATATGATGTCCACCCAAATGCAGCAAGCATAGTACAAACAAATGCAACATCACAATAATCAGATATATATATATATATAGACTGTATCCATATATATATATTAATCTCAACCATCCATATATATATATATACATGCATATATGTATATATATATGGTAATATGCAAAACGCCATCAGATAATCAATGCAAAGATGCATGGTCATGTCGGCTCACCCTAAAGCTACCACGACCCCAGTGTGACCTCGGTGGCTCGAGCATGACAACTGTCCCAACTCAACACCAACCACTACTCTCGAGTGGCCGAGTGGGCAGTATGATCGAGTAGCATATAAGTGTAAAGAGCAAGCTACACGATGGGGGTCCTTGCTGTTGGTCACTCCGACAGTCACTACCCATGAGTGGTCGAGTACCACACACGCAGGACTACGGCACACAAATCCAACTACCACCGTCTATAGTGGTAGAGTGCGACACCTCAATGCTCTGCCCTCACACCGGTTACTCCTCCTATGAGTAACCGTGGAGGCAGGATGACTGACGACCCTCTCAACCACAAGGGATACCTCATCGCCAGCATGCATGTAAATGCATGAATGCAATGTCTCACATACAGACATCTACCATAGACTCTCTATCCTGTAGAGAGTCATACCAATCTACTCGACGCACTCTCTATCCTGTAGAGAGTCGTACTCAACTGATCATAATACTCTCTATCCTGTAGAGAGTCATACTAATCTACTCGACGCACTCTCTATCCTGTAGAGAGTCGTACTCATCTGATTATAACAAGCTAGGACCACCGGTCCGTAGCGATACCCTAAGTATCATTCCTTTGACCATTTACACAACACATGTTCGGTGGTAACATATATCCTAAGGGTACTAGAACTAACCCTAGGTTAAAGTCATTATCTACCTACGGATGACCTTTTTGCCCAATATACAATCAGGTTGTCATCCGGACTTTACTCTTTGCACTTAACTTAAACAAATTCTAAGTTACTTACATCACCTATATATATACTCCTAATCATGATAAAATAAACATGATATCAACAATGGAGTTAATAGCCGATGGTAGAAGATCAAACATACGATAAAAAGAACATGATCAAGGTAATATGAACACCTAACATGCTCATATCAATGACTAAATCTGAATGAAAAACAACTACCCGGACCAGGTAGGAAATTACCCACCTGCTATGTAGACTATGTCGATAGTCTTCATGTCCATGAACCCATCTTGAATCAAGGTCCCGAAATCAACACCCTGCAACGAAAACATACAAACATAACTCAACACTGACGTAATCAATCTATAGGAATATGAGTCTAATCCAATGCTAATCCCTGATTGATCAACTAATTCCCACAGTTATACAATCTCATATCATTCATAAGTTTTCAAATCCATTGTAAACCCAGTATGCATCCATCAACATCTAAATATGGACTTACCAAGGTTAGCCTCAATTGCTAAATAGCTCCATCCAAATCGACTAGTTGAACTGCAACAACTCAGTTAAATTGGAAGCAGATTTCAATTCTAATAATCCTAAACTCCAAATCACACAACATTTAAACTTCTCTCAATCCTACTTTACCATCCATAGCCAAATCACAGCCAACCAAAATTAACAATAAAGAAGAGAAAGCTAGATTAGCTTACCAACCTTTATCCGATTCGTAGATTTGGCTTAGTCCACCATAAGATATGATGATACAAGAATCAATTCACTTGTAGAATCTGCCCCAGCCTGACTCATGAAACACCAAAGTTCTAGATCAGCATACCCATCGTAGGTCAACAATGAAGCTAAATAGAAATTGAAAAGAACCGATCAATTACCAGGAATTGAGCAAGGACAGATTCGATCACCTAGCTCGAATCCCTCCTCCCACAGTGACCTCTAGAAACGACATCCTCCTCCTTGCGACAACCCCACAACCAATGCCTCGAAAGACGACGGCTTGGTACGGCTGGTGATCGACCAAGCAGAGACTGGGCCTCACTCGCAGCGAGAAGAAAGACCGTCGACGAAGCAAGGCAGAGGAAGGCAACGATGTTGGGCTCGCGTTGATCGGCAGCGACGAGCGAGCAAGAAGTCTGAGGCCGATGTGATGGATCAGTAAGAGGAGTAGCAACGTCAGCGAGATCAAGCTTCCGCGATCAGAAGGACGGCTGCTCGGAAGAGAGGAGCCGACGATGACAAAGAAATCGAGGATGAGGAAGGTTGCTCGCTGTGTTCGGCGTTGCTTGCGATCGGGGATGCCGCTTACGGTGTTAAGGGGCGGCGGAAAGGAATCTAGGGCGAGGAAGGCGTGGCAGTAGGCGATGGCAGCGTGACAAGGGTTGCGACGTGGTGACTCAGCGGCGTCGGTAGGGCTGCGGCGGAGATCGAGAACTGAGAGGGAGGGCTCGCGGCGCTGGATTCGGCGGCGGCGACAAAGAGAAGGAGAAGGCTCGCGCGTTGAAGGCGAAGAGGAAAAGAATCGCGTCGGCGCTCCACATTCGATCGCGAAGAGAAACCGCAACTCATATTAACGCTCGGCGTTAATAAAGATACCGGATCGGGTTTAATTTTATTATAGGGTTGGATCTTAAGCCCAATAGGACTTAAACCTTGATCGAATTAAACTGTTACCATTAAATCTAAATTAGGTTCAACTAAATCCCTAACCATGCTTTATTACTATTATTATATATATATATATTTTTTTCCGGTATTTTACAGCTTAGGCCCAAAGTGGACAATATCATGTTATTGTGGAGATATATGAATATTATAGGCACTAACAATTGGTATCAGAGCTATGGTCTATGTCAAGCCATAAACCTTGAATGAAGGAAGTTGAGATCCTATGTCCGGATCAAGAGAAGTAGACACCGGTGAAGTTCGGTTGGCCGGAAGGACCGAACAAGGCGGGAAGTTGATTGGGCGTAAGAGTTGGACAATCGGCGGGAAGTCCATCCGGTCCGGGAGGACGAGGCGGTTGGTGAAGTCTGGTGGATTGAGATCGGACATCAAGCAGAGGATGTCCTTCGAGGACGGATAAGCTTGAGGGGGTCAATGTGTCCTTCATTTGAGAGGGGGGGATTATTGGAGTATTGGGAATACAATCAAAGTTCCACATTGGTAAGATATGGAAAAGATCATGTGCTTATAAGATGAAAAGATATCTCCATTGGTATGAGGCCTTTTGGGTAAAACTAAAAAATAAAACCATGAAGACTTAGGCCCAGAGTGGACAATATCATGCTATTGTGAAGATATATGAATATTATAGACACTAACACTATGAGATCGATAAATCTTTTATTACTCGACGACATTCATGCACTTGCGGGCATTGAGCGCGAGTGCACGCTTCGAGTCCTTGATGATTCTCATTGAAGATTTGAGGATGTGCTCGCTTGCATCAAGAATTGAGTTGGGGGATTAGCAGGAAAGGATGATTGAAGGAGGGGCATAGGAGCAAATGAGGGTAAGGGAGGGACCCGCGGCATGTCCTCACAAGAGTTTGTTATATATCGCAACCAACTAAGGCACCTCGCAGGCCCCATAGAAGACTCCGAATAGCGCATACTCGCTAACGACATAAAAATATGATTCCTCGAACCCACATAATTCTCCACGTGGGCGGTGATCTGAATGGTTTGTTACACAATAGTTGGCCCTAGGGGCAGTAGATATAAAAAAAGGAAGAAGCAAGAAAAAAGGGGGATTCTCATTTTTTCTATCTACATTCACTGTTTTTATGACAACAACTCCAATGTGCTTCTTCTTCTTCCTCATATACAGGTTCTAACTTAAGCATTAGGGGGCGACTGGTGAGGAGGGGGTTGTGGTTTAACACGTGTTGGCTTTCTCTGGATCTTTATGGCAGTGGGTGGAGAAGGAGCATTCTTGATAGGACAAGATTGAGGGAGAACCATTTGCACGTTATTTCTTTTACTCTGTATAAGATCTCATTTATAAGAGGGTTCTTCACTACTTTCGAGAAGGATAGATTGTAGTGAAGGTGTCTAGCACCGGAGCTAGCTCTAGAGCTCATCCGTGGAGTAAGAATTTGAATTTCGAACCATGTTAAATCTCTTGTCCTCAGATTATTTACTATTGCGGCCGGAGAGAACCCCAGTCCTCTTCAACACTTTCATCTAAAGAGGCAAAAAATCTGTGCAGCATCAATCTGCTATACTAATTGTTTGGGAAATAATGTTCCCAAGTGATTGAATTTGATCGTGAAATTTTGGTGCATCTGTAAAAAAAAAATAATTTAGGTTTGACCTATATTTTTTATGCATGCCTTAAGTGTAAAAGGACTTAATATAGTGTACACTGAGCCCATATAAATTGGTGACTCATCAAGATCTAGTTGGTTGGTTCTCAATGACAAGCTTGAAATGAGTGTGTTGGGGCTTAGAGAATTTGGATTCACTATAGGGTGAGGAGCATCGAGTGGTTGTGGATGCGATCAGCTAACATGAGTTTGGTTGTCACGCCCCGGGGGAGTCCTCGCCAGACGAAAATCCGACAGCATCTCCCCTGTACGGGTGACAATACTAATCTTGCATACAAGGCCTACACGACTACTATACATTAGTCAACACGACCGGAACATACCACAACACAATATGCGGCCTCAGGCCTTCAACCAAAATAATAAAAGATCTAAAACATGAAGACCTACCCCTTCTGCCATCTGAGCAGGAACATGCAACCAAACCAATCGAATAGTCCATAAGGACAACAAATATCTCCAAACTTCCACAAGTACATAACCAAAACATTAGGACCTAAACATATCTTCTATACAAAATAAAAAAAAAACATAACTCAAATAACTAATAAACTATCACTACGAGGGGGGGGGGGGTGTGGCAACTGGACTCTCCTGACAGCTTCATCCTGAAATAAATATAAAACCACGGGGTAAGTTCAAAGAACTCAGCGGATATAGTCGATATGCAAAGTAAGATATAGCTAACTATAACAATCATGCCAGTATAGTCTCATATATGGGGTATGCAAGAAAGAAATATAAAAGGACTGTACTTACCTGAATCTCCTACCATGATATAGGAGCATGTGCCATACTAGATGAAATAAAGTCGCCGAACCATATACAAATATGTATCCTGTATGCATGACAATCATATGCAACATCCAAGGCAGCAATAAAAAAAATACAGCAAACACAATACAAATGCTATCCATGCAAAAATGCATGTCATGCAAATGACATGGTCACCCCTGACGCCAGTCATCCGCCTCACATGCGATGGTGAAGCCGAGTGGGTAGGGCTATGACAACTATGCACTCTGCCATCACTGCTCCTGAGTGACCGAGTGGATAGGATGCTGTCGGAGTACACCTATCCTCCTGCCCCAGGAGCTAAGCTCTCATCTCCTGGTGTTATAGACCAGAGGAGGGATCCCTGTCCGCTACCACGCTGCCTCATCGCTACCCATGAGCGGACCAGCAGAGCCTGATAGAGCAACTGCACA
Source organism: Wurfbainia villosa (assembly GCA_025175895.1). Classification (NCBI taxonomy): domain Eukaryota; kingdom Viridiplantae; phylum Streptophyta; class Magnoliopsida; order Zingiberales; family Zingiberaceae; genus Wurfbainia; species Wurfbainia villosa. Next base: position 7,547,334 of record CM045992.1, read on the forward strand.
CACCCTCCTGATGTACCACTAACCCATGAGTGGCAGTGTGTGCAGGCCATGTAACTGGCTGCGGGCTCAACTATAAAGGAACCCCGTCTAGCCAGCATGCAATCATGCAAGATGGTGCATGATACTAAAGCATGTAAATCCAACTAAAAATACCTATCCGAATAATATGCACAATCAATGAGTACATATCTATGATCCAAATAACTATGATCCAAGTAAAACAGGGAAGATATAATAACCGATTAAATGCATGTATCAAGTAGGCACAAACACATACTAGGCATATAAACATGAAAATTATTGCAAGCTACCCTAACTAGCATATCAACTTGACTATATCTAAAAGATAAGTCAAAATACCTGCCTGATCTATAGAATGTCGATTGTCTTTGCATCAGAGAATCTACCTCCATCAAAGACCTATAGGAAAAATATAATTATTACCAAGTTCTATGATAAGTCCAACAAGGGTAATAAATCGAACTTACATCCATATCTTGAATCTCCTAATCGAACAATCTAACCCTATTCATTAATTATCGATTAATTTCACATGATTAATCAGATTCGATCCACTATATAATCCATAAATAACCTTGTTGCAACAACCTACTGCATAGTTAACACATATCCAAGTTGAATCTTACCCAATTGAGCTTCTTGATCCCAAATCTGTTGGGAACCTCGGCTAGGTTTGAACGTAGCAATCGATCATCTGCTGCTCACGACCGTCGAGATCAGGGAATGGTAGAGGTCCACACCGAGTAATGCTCACCAATGGAGTAACAGCAACACTTTGACCCAAAAGGCACAATCATCGACTGGCCCCGCAAAGAATGGGCGATGGCGATGGTGCCACTCGTTTTGTCGCCGAAGCTCGTTGAGAACAACCACTTGGTCTTCCTTGAGAAACCTCCCAAATCGAGCATCGATCACTTGTCTACCCGATGCGGCGAGGAGGAGGTAGTGGCCTTCGCGAACTTAAGGGCCTGGACCACCTCGATCGCTTCCGTGGACATCACCCTGTCTCTCTAGAGTGGTTTCCTCGAGCCCGCTCGTCGAATGCTGCAATGGACCTTCAGAGGAAGATGGAAACTCCAAGCTCTTGGTCTTGCCAAGCTCAAAGATAGAAATCGACCTTGGAGTCGAGGTTGGCGTGGCTGGCCGGCGTTGTGTGTTGGCGACGCGAGCGACGGAGAGGAGACGACGCTGGGTCAGGGTGGGGAAATCGCGAGAAAAGGAGAAATTAGGCGCGACTATGAAAAACCTCGGGAGAAATAGGAATAGTAACCCTAGGTTTATAACTTAGGTTATTTTAAACCTATTAAATAATCTAAATAGGCTCTTTAAAAGCCTATTTTTCTTATCCCCGTAAATATCTCGTACAAATCCCATTTAATTTTAGAAAAATTCTGGAAAAATTTCTAAAAATCCCTAAAAATATCGAAAAATTTCCAGGATTATTTTCTTAATTCTTTGGCCATTTTATTTTAGTATTTTAAATTTTTCATATTTAACATTCTCCCCCACTAATAAAAATTTGGTCCCCAAATTTCCTACTCAGATGCCTAATGAGTAAGAGATTACCACAAGTACCAAAATATATCTCACGTACCTTAAGTAACAGGTAGGGTATTGAGCTATGATCTTTTCCTCAAGCTCCCAAGTAACCTCCTCGTCGGTGTGATGACTCCACCTAACTTTAACGAGTCACACCGTCTTGTTTCGCAATTGTCATTCCTTACGATCCAGAATCCGTACCGGAATCTCTGCGTAAGTAGCATCAGGTTGAATGGAACCTAACACATCTGACAGAATATGTATAGGGTCTGACACATACTTCCTTAGCATGGATATATGAAACACATCATGGATACCAACCAAAGATGGTGGTAGCGCTAGTCGGTAAGCAACTGCTCCGATCCTCTCAAAAATCTCAAAAGGTCCAATGTACCTTGGAGCTAACTTACCACGGTGGCCAAATCTCTTCACCCCTTTCGTGGGTGAGACTAGCAGGAATACCTGGTCACCAATAGAGAACTCCAGAGGTCTCCGTCTCCGATCTGCATAACTCTTCTGACGATCCTATGTCTCAGCCATCCTTTGTCTGATAGTACGGACCAACTCTACCTCATGCTGAGCTCTCTGGGGTCCTAGCAACTAGGCCTCCCCAACCTCCTCCTAGAGGGTGGGTGTACAACACTGTCTACTATACAATGCTTCAAACGGGGTCATTTGTATAGCTGAATGATAGTTATTGTTGTAGGCGAATTCTACTAACGACAAGTGATCCTCCAGTTGCCCCCGAAATCCATAACACAGGACCTCAGTAAGTCCTCTAGTGTCTGAATGGTTCGCTCAGACTGTCCATCTGTCTGCGGATGACATGCAGTACTAAAATGGAGTTGTGTGCCTAAGTCCTACTGCAGACTCTGCCAGAACCGGGACGTGAACCGGGGATCTCTATCTGATATAATGCTCAAAGGAACACCATGCAATCTGATGATATCCCGACAATGTAACTCTGTCAAATGATCCAAAGAGTCAGTCTTCCGAATCGCTAAGAAGTGCACGGATTTAGTTAGTCGATCAACGACTACCCAAATCGCGTCATGGCCTTGATGTGTCCTAGGCAAACCCACCACAAAATCCATAATAATATGCTTCCACTTCCATTCCGGAATCAGAATTTTCCTGAAACATTTGTTCCTTAAACTAAAGCAACCCCGGAAACCATTATCCTCATCGGAGTCAGAGATTGGAAATTATCTTTTACAAGAGAAGTTCATCTACAGTCCAAAATCCACTCCACCACACACTCTGTGAGTGCATGAAAGGCTATCGTGACCAAACTTCCTTGTTACAACCGTTCATGTTCCAGCTACTCTATAGTAGCTATCCAGTAGCTAGCCACAATCCCATGAGCATTACTGCTCCTCGCCTCGATAATACAACATAATCACTGCAAAGTCCACGTCATATATATGACTTAGCTCATAGTTCTTTAATTGCCATAAGCTTAGGATACGTCTTATTCAATAGCATCGGAATCACTCCGATCCCCGAAATGATGCATCCATATACACTACCCTTCCATCCACACCAGAATAATTACTCAACACTGGCGTAAAAGTCAACCATCGTCTGAGCCCTGAACTAGTTTCATAAGCTGCAGACCAAGTAAATTCCATCACCTTCCTGATCCAACCAGTCAGCAATGTAGTACCGCTAGAGCATCCTATCCATATCTATAGTAATAATCAAATTAATATCAGAAAAACCACCATCTACGGTGGCTGAGTGCACAACTCCAACTACCACCATCAACAGTGGCCAAGTTACGCAACTCCAACGACCACAACTAATCCAATCGTGTCCAGAATACACGACTTCCCAAATCCCTAGACGACTAAGTCGTCAATAAGTCTAATACGATATTCATAAGCTCATACAATTCATACCACGTATGAAATTGTCGTCGCTATACAACTGCATTCTCTTTACTCTAGGCTGATGATATAACAACCATCACAACGACAATGATAATTGTATGACACCATGTCATTACAATATCATCACACCAGTCACAAATCAATCCTAGAGTATACACAGGTGTCCTATAGCTGATCTAAATAGATCCTCTATCCACTATGAAGGATATTCATTTCCTTCCACAACTACCGCATTCTATCATCGATAATCGATGTATAATCTCAAAGGTCCATCTCTCTTTTAACTAAGAGTTCCGAATCTTTTCTGGAAGAAATTCTGGGACAGATAAATATCTCATCCAACACCTCCTATAATAAGGTAAAACGATCTTCCATCGTCTTGACCAGTGTAGGTATACACGCCTTATCCATAACCAAATCACTATTAGTAGGGACTGATACTCTCTGAGGGTTTACTCCTTGTCCTTCAAATTGGTGGCTAGCAGGACAAATCCCTAGCTTCCTAATTCGACATCAGTCGGCACCTCTAAAGAGTCCGTACTTCCGAAATCATCGTTAGGTTCCGCAAGGTCAATACGTCATCGACCTCGTCCCCGACCAGGAGTAGGGGCAATTCACTAGGTCAATACTTTTCCTAACCACTAAAGTATTGTAACCACTAAAGAAAATACTTTTCCTATAGCTCAGAGATATCCTTCAGCTTGCCTGGTCCCAAAACACGAGAACTCCCAAAAATCCAAGGGAAAGAAAATTCTTGAAACACAAAACCCACAAACCAAAACCGTAAACCAATAAAATTGTCATGTCCTGGGAGCATATTCGTCATCCAAATGATGGAGGAGCCCCTTAGTGACAATATTCCGAAATACATAGACCAGATCTGGTAAAAACCTCGAAATAATTATAGAAATACAAGTATTTTAATAACTGCATGCATGCACGACTAAACTTATATCAATCAAAGTAAAATAGTTTTATGACCCCAAATCAAATTGCGACAAAATCCAAAGTGCATAATCAAAATGCAACACCGATAAAGTAAACAAAGCGACATCCGGATACAAAAAAATAGTCATTAGCGACGAATTTAGCGACGAATTTTAAAATAAAATTCGTTGCAAAATAAATTAGCGACGAATTTAGCGACAAAAAATTTTTTGTTGCTAATAAAGCGTCGCAAATAATAGCGACAAATTTAGCGACGAATTTTTGCGACGAATTTTAGCGACGAAAATTAGGGACGAATTTAAAATTTCATCGCTAATTTTGTTGCAGATGATACCACGATTTCAAAAATTCGTCGCAAATTTCGTCGCTAAAATTTGCGACGAATTAAAAATTCATCGCCAATTTGCGACGAATTAATTTTTTCGTTGGTAATTTTCGCGACGAAATCAGAAATTCGTTGGTAAATTGGCGACTGATACAAATTTGTCGCAAATTTCGTCGCTGAATTCGTCGCTAAATTCGTTGCAAAAAACCAAATTTTGCGACGAATTAATTTTTTTGTTGGAAATTTTTGCGACGAAATAAGAAATTCGTTGGTAAATTTGCGACTAATACAAATTCGTTGCAAATTTCGTCGCTAAATTCGTCGCAAAATTCGTCGCAAAGTTCACTATTTTGCGACTAATTTTTTTCGTTGGAAAAATCTGCGACGAATATAATTTTCGTCGCAAATTTCGTCGCAAAATTCGTTGTAAAATTTGTCGCAAATTGGATTCGTTGCTAAATTCGTCACTAATTTGCGACGAAAATTTAATTCGTCGCAAAAGTCATCGCAGATTTCTCAGAATTTTGCAACGAATTTATATTTTTGTCGCTAAATTTGTCGCTAAATAAAAAAAAATTTAACAGATTTCATCCGTTTCGATATTCTATCGTATATACAAATTTTCACACACATACAACAAAACATAATAAGTTCTAATATCTAAATAAATACATTCAATACAAACAAAATACACACACATTAAATACAACAAAATAATACTCAATCATATCCAAATAAATACAAAGCAACACAATCAGTTAAGAACAATACAACATTCTAAATAAAAAGTTATATCCTACAACATTTCAAACATCAACATAGTTCTGATATTCAAATAACAATGTCTACAAAAGATCTAAACACATGGGAAAGAAAAAAGAAAAAAGAATCTGGTAAGCTCTGCCGACATATTTTCTACCTGCATTAGAAAAGAAACAAAAAAAAGTATCATGCATTAAAAAAAAACTATATACTAACACGAAAATAAATATGCAAAGACTTACAATGATGTGCTTTTCAAACCCATCAATTTGCATTCCTTCATATCGACACATCTCCCAAGATTAGAAACATACCCATCAGGAAATCTCAATGACTTCAACCATTCACAAACAACACGTCTCTGTTCCTTATTCAATGTATAAACTGCCTTTGGTTTTGGTCCTCTACTATTTTCATCAACATCAAGGGTGGGTCGTTTGCAAATGAGTCGCATATCTTTTCTTGCATTCAGATTATCTTTTGTTTTTCCGGTGATATCCATCACTATATTTATCAGATTATCAAAAATATTCTTCTCAATATGCATAACATCGAGATTATGATGAATCAAATTACTAAACCAATACGGTAACTCCCAAAATATACTTCATTTGGTCCATTTATGGTTGCTTCCATATTCATAAGTTGTACCATGTGGCTCTTCAATAACAGATGGAAAGTGAAGAACTCTGTACCAAATATCTTGACCAGTCAATCTCAATGGCGGAGGTGTTCTTTCAATTCGATTCCTAGTGAATTCATCTTTATTCCTTCTGAAATTATGATTTAGTGGTAAAAATTGTCTGTGACAATCAAAATAACTTGGCTTCTTACCATGTTTCAATCTAATCGACTTTGATCTCTCCATACATATTGGGCATCCTAAGATCCCTGTAGTACTCCAACCTGATAGCATACCATAAGCTGAAAAGTCATTTATGGTCCAAAGAAGAGCAGCCTTCATTACAAACATCTGATTAGTATGAACGTCGTATGTAGGAAAACCTTCATCCCATAGTTGTTTTAGCTCTGCAATCAATGGTTGCATATAAACATCTATTAACTTCTTCGGATTTTTTGGGCCAGGCACAACCAATGTTAAAAACATATACGGTGTTTTCATGCACATCCCAGGTGGAAGATTATACGGAGTTAATATAACTGGCCAACAAGAATAGTGTCTTCTGATTTACCAAATGGAGCAATCCACAAAGACCTAACCTAATATTTCGAGTCTCCTTCGCAAAATCAGGATATGTTCTATCAAAATTTTTCCACGCCTCTGCATCTGATGGATGACACATTAGTCCCTCTTCTGTTCGATGATTTGCATGCCAAGTCATGTGTTCAGCAGTTGTCTTTGATGCATAAAGCCTTTGTAACCTAGGAGTTAAAGGCAAATAAAACAACTGACTATATGATTTACGTCGTTGCTGCCTCCTACTAGTGCTCTTGTACCTATCTTGATTACAGAATTTACAAACATCTGCATCATCTCCCCAATATAACATACAACCATCTCTGCACACATCAATTCTTTCCACTGGGAGACCTAATTCTTTCATCAGTTTTTTCATACTGTACAAATCATTGGGCAGTATATGATCACGCGACAGTGCCTCTTCAAAATCTTGAACAAAATTATTAAAACACTCTTCAGACACATTATGCTCTGCCTTGACATTCAACATTCTTGCGGTGAACGATAGTTTAGTGTGAGTCTCACAACCAGCCCATAAAGGTGCATCTGCAGCACTCAACACCTCCTGAAATTTGAGATATGCTTCATTATTCATATTCTGACCGATATCTGTTACTTGCACCTCTTCCAAGGGTGATGCATTAGTAAACATTTGCTCAACTGTTGGAGGACAACTTGAAGTTGCACCTTGTGATTGGGGAATCAAATTCGGGCCCGCTACATCATATATCATCCTCTGATATGGATTTAATTGATTATAATCACTTTGATCCCTAGAGACTTGTGTGTTGTGTCTATCATAAACTTCATCAGATATAAATGGTTCACCATGACATGTCCAGTTATAGTAATTTGCAACGAATCCAAATCTACAAAGATGCTCTGAAACTTTGCTAGACGGTAAAAATCTACCATTGTGACACTTTCTGCACGGACACCTTATCTGATTACCATCCATAAACTCAACATTACTAGCTGCGAAATTTAAAAACTCTTGCAACCCACTCATAAATTCATCAGTTAAACCCCGACGTTCAGGTAAATTCCTATTATACATCCAACTCCTTTCACGCTGCATTTTGTCTGTTTTCAATCAATTATATTAATATCAACTCCTAGAAATTACAATAATACGAATATACAGTTAGTTCACATATGAATTCACTATGTTTAACAATCTTTAAACATAACCGAAAAAGGACAACAGTTGTAAAGAAAGCTTACTGTTAATTTAGGTTTAAACATTTTGGGATGTTTAAACCTGAAATGTTAAACAACTTAAGTTGATTGTGACAATTAATATCACAGATGAACACCTTCCAAGGTAATGTGTGGTGTTAGAGATGGTTGCATGTGGGATAGTGTGGCTACCATTGGGCCTCACATTCTTCTGATTAGGAATGGTTCAAATTATGTGTTGGGGTTTCAGTCTTAATGAGGACATCAGGACTTACAATGGGGTGATTGTGACAACCTGAGTTTAGTGTCAAATTGTGAATTGTGGGCTAATACTATAGAGAAGCTTTATAAGCTTAGATGAGACAGTTATTATTAACATAGGTCTAGAAGTTTTGTTAATCGGCCAATTCTCTCATCTAAGCAAGCAGTGACAATAAACTAATCAAATTTATTGAACATGAAAGATACTCATTGCAATTATGCCATTTAGGTCAAATTATTGTTGTAGATGTATAACGATCGTCGCAAATGAGACAGCTCAAAATGTATCACCACAAGTTAATACTAATCTAATAAGCCTTAAACACTAGCTCCCCCACCACCACTGACTTCCTATATGTGACTAAACATACTCATAAAATATTTCTTCCAACTTAGTACTTAGCATTATTTGGTATGTGAACCAAAATGGCAAATTAGCTGCTTAAAGCTTCTGTAGTTTTACAGTTAACTATATATAGTTACAGAATAAATAGGATAATTGCATAAAGCTTCTGTAGTTAATTATGGAGTTAAATATAGTAAAAAAAATAAATTTATACCACTGGTGCTCCCGCGCGCCTCCGAGCCTGGGCGATTCGTTAACTAGAAGGCTGACGTCAAGTACCGGGTAAGGAGGCGACGACTACCGGGCAGAAGGTAGACGCCGACTACCGGGCAGGAGGCGCCGGCGCGCGAGGCGCGGCGGCGGGCTCGCAAATTACCGGGGCCACGCGACCGACGAGGGGGCGGCCGCAAGGTAGCGGCGCTGCGACACGCCGCCGGTCGCCGCGGTGGTGGGGCACGCGGCCGGACGAGGCGCTACGGCAAGGTAGCGGCGCCGCCGGTGGGGCACGCGGTCGACGAGGCGCACGGCAAGGTAGCGAGCCACGGCGGCACGGGGCGCGTACTGGTCGCCGCGGCGGTGGGGCACGCTACGACGAGGGGCGCCGGCAAGGTAGCGCCGCCGAGGTCGGGCGCACGGCGGCAGTCGGGGCGCCGCTGTGGCGCCGGGCGGGGGCACGCGCCGAACGAGGCGCTGCCGCCGCGGCGACGGCCGGTGCGGTGGCGCGCGCGGCCGACAGCGGCGGCCGCCGGGTGGCGACGGCGGCTCGGCGCGCCGGCTCGGTGGCACGCTACGAGGTCGGTCGTGGTCGAACGCCCGCCAAGACGAGGGGAAGACGGCGACGGCGAAAGGGAAGACGGCGCGATGCGAGGAGAAGAAGGGGAAGTGCGGCGCGGAGGGGAAAGTTAGGTCAGGGTAATTAAATTTTGCAAAATAATTGCAACGAATCTTTGGATTCGTTGCAAAAAAAAAAAAAAAAATTAAACGTTGTTTTTTTTTAAATTTGCAACGAATCCGTGGATTCGTTGCAAAATTGCAACGAATTCAGGATTCGTTGCAAATTTGCAACGAATCCACGGATTCGTTGTAAATAATTTGCAACGAATCCAGGATTCGTTGCAAATTTGCAACGAATCCTGAATTCGTTGCAAATTAAAAAAAAAATTACCGTTTTAAAATATTTTAATTTCAATTTTTTATTTTGCAACGAATCCACGGATTCGTTGCAAATAATTTGCAACGAATCCAGGATTCGTTGCAAATTTGCAACGAATCCTGAATTCGTTGCAAATTAAAAAAAAAATAAAATTACCGTTTTAAAAAATTTTAATTTCAATTTTTTATTTTGCAACGAATCCACGGATTCGTTGCAAAAATTTGCAACGAATCCGTGGATTCGTTGCAAAATAAAAAAAAAATTAAAATTTTTTAAAACGTTGTTTTTTTTTAATTTGCAACGAATCCTAGATTCGTTGCAAATTAAAAAAAAATAAACTTAACGTTCTAAAAAATTTTAATTTTTTTTTTTGCAACGAATCTGTGGATTCGTTGCAAAATAGCAACGAATTTTATTTTTTCGTTGCAAAATTGCCGACAAAAATTTATTTCGTTACAAATTTGCGACGAAACCTAAAATTTGTTGCTATATTTGTTGCAGATTTGCAACGAAAATAATTCGTTGCTAAATTTCGTCGCAAAAAAACTATTTTTTTGTAGTGTCCCGACGATGCAGGGAGACAAGCACGACAAGGAACTCTCTGAGCGACATAAAGGTAGGTCAACATGACACGTTCTCTATCAGTTAACCTAGAGGATAAGTGAGGAGGGGGTGAGTACAACCACTCTGTGGATGTATAGACAATAGTGCATAATCATAATGCACATAATGGAAGTCACAGGGAACAAACTAGAGTAACCCAACCCTCAAAGTACCAATATTAGTCTACAACTATTCTGATCAGCAGTATAACAAATATACACGCAACATACACAACCACTGCAACAAGCAGTGCACATCCGGATACCACGACAAAGCCTCGTGGCTCTCGCACAAAAAGGGAACTATCTATGAGCTACCGCGAACGTAACCCATGGGCCGACAATCAATAGCACGGTCTACGCGTAACTATATACTACCACGAATGAGACTCGTGGATAGACAGATAGTATATAGATATCTAATTATTGACTGCACGCACTAGCGTACTACCACTAATAGGTCGCATGAGCAGTCGATTATCCTAGGTTGTTAAGCCTAGAGTTATCCAATACATCTAGCATAAAACGACCATCAACGTCGACAAAGATCATCGATCTACCATTAACCCATTGAGGCAGTCAAGCGAGGGTTTCAACACCTCTAAAACAAAATGTTTACCAAAGTCGATAAAGATCATCAACTTATAAATAAATAAGTCAAGATGGTTAAATCTAGCGTTCCAACCCTTCTAACATGATCGGTTATCAAGGTCGATCAAAATCATAAGTCCACTAATAATCACGTCGAGACGATTAATCATAGGGTTTCGTCCCAACTAACAGGAAACGCATATCAAGGACAATAAGGGCAACCCCTCTACTAACAAGCACGACAAGAGGGTTAAGCCTAAATTATATCATCCTACCAGTTCAATCAGGCATGTCCCAACCCGCTACCACGAACATATCTCGTGGGTACTTAAGACGTAAAGTAGCTATCTAGCTACCAGCGTTATACGAATCCGATTATTACCAACTTTGAATGAATAACGCAAGAATATAACCTTACAGTAGGTCATCTCAACCATGATTGGGAGGCATGATTGACCACATGTATACAAAGCACCTACCTATAGAGAGACTCTCCTGCAGACTCTCTCTCTCAACCAAGAATGGGAGATATAATAAGGATTAATCGTATCCTAACCATACGAAATCTACTAGTCCGATCACCATATCACTGAAATAGTAAATGGATAAACATATATCATTAAGCACATCCGGGTTATTACACCTAGGGCTGTAAACGAGCCAAGCATTCATGAACGAGCTTGGTGTTCGACTCGGTAAGAGCTCGTTTACGTTCGTTCAATATGCATCAAAGTCAATTAATAAACAAGCTTGAACAGCTTGATAAATTAAATAAACAAGCTTGAACACGTATGTGTTCGGCTTGTTAATGTTCGTGAACAGCGTTCGTGAACAATGTTCGTGAACAGTGTTCGTGAACATTGTTCGTGAACAATGTTCATGAACATTAACAAGCCGATTTATGATTATACCCTTTTAAAAATTATTTTTGAATTTATTTATATTCATTTATAAATCAGGATTAAATTAATAAAATTTTAAATAAACAAACAAGTTTGACTTAAGAGCTTGATAACATTTAAATAAATCAAATTTAAACAAGCTTTAATCAAGCTTGATTCAAGCTTGAATCAAGCTTGATTAGAAGCTTGATACCCATTAAACAAGCCAAGCTCAATTCAAGCTCAAGCCAAGCTCAAGCTAAAAAAAAAAAATACCAAGCCAAGCTTGAATAGATTTTTCAATAGCTTGGTTAATTTTAGGTTTGGCTTGGCTCGGCTTAGTTATCTTATCAAACAAGTCTGAACACTATAAAGCTTGGCTTGACTTGGCTCGTTTACAACCCTAATTACACCTAGGGTTCTACTAATGTTGTTTCATTACTGAGATCCGCTCCTACAAAATAACCTCATCTAAGTTATTCTATCTCTACTAGTCTTAATCATGGTATCCACCGTAAAAACACATAGCCATATAAACACATAACACATTGTCTAATAAACGACAGTATAATCATACTAATGACAATCAATGGCGGAAATTAATTAGGGTATAACTAAAGGGTCATGCCAGAACAAAGTCAAGGCAATACTAAATAAAGCATCAGATGCCTATATATACCATAAACTATGTAAGCAATGTAATCATATCCTCGTGCACTAGGATCTAGAAAGTCAAAGAACCTCTATGTATACCTTCTACGAATTTATCCATCTTAGTCATATTATTCAACTAGTCTAATCCTAATACTAGTCCAAAAAGTAAGAGGTAAACATCTACCAATAATATCTAATCATTTATATCACAATGATAACTAGCTACGTATAGCAGTAATGGCAGTTAATAACCATATGCTAACGATAAACTAGCAACCTAAAAATCTAACAGTCTAACAGATATAAGGTTAAAACAATACTAAACAAAATATGATACCATCGCATAACCAACATAATCCATACAAATATGCACTAAATCTAGAAAATTTTCTAGAATTTATTCACCTGTTAGTCGTATGGAGATGTCCTGTTGCCGCCAAATCCCCCATATTGACCTCGTCAATCATACCTCGAATTTTTGAAACATAAAATCGTCGAAAATCCGTACAACTCCAAAAATACCTCAGTTAACCTGCTAAACGAGGCAAACTCTTCGAAAACCCAAAGACCCTAAGGAAACTCGGAACCTACGCTCTGATACCAATAAATTGTCACGCCTCGGGGGAGTCCCCGCCAGACGAAAATCCGGCAACATCTCCTCTGTATGGGTGACAATACCAATCTTGCATACAAGGCTTACATGACCACTATACATCGGTCAACACGATCAGAATATACCACAACACAATATGGGGCCTCAGGCCTTCAACCAAAATAATAAAATATCTAAAACATGGAGACCTACCCCTTCTGCCATTTGAGCAGGAACATACAACCAAACCAATCGAATAGTCCATAAGGACACAACAAATATCTCCAAACTTCCACAAGTACATAACCAAAACATTAGGACCTAAACATATCTTCTATACAAAATAAAAAAAAAACCATAACTCAAATAACTAATAAACTATCACTACGAGGGGGGGGGGGTATGACAACTGGACTCTCCTGACAGCTTCATCCTGAAATAAATATAAAACCACGGGGTAAGTTCAAAGAACTCAGCGGATATAGTCGATATGCAAAGTAAGATATAGCTAACTATAACAATCATGCCAGTACAGTCTCATATATAGGGTATGCAAGAAAGAAATACAAAAGGACTGTACTTACCTGAATCTCCTACCATGATATAGGAGCATGTGCCATACTAGATGAAATAAAGTCGCCGAACCATATACAAATATGTATCCTGTATGCATGACAATCATATGCAACATCCAAGGCAGCAATAAAAAAAATGCAGCAAACACAATACAAATGCTATCCATGTAAAAATGCATGACGTGCAAATGACATGGTCACCCCTGACGCTAGTCAGCCGCCTCACACGCGATGGTGAAGCCAAGTGGGTAGAGCTATGACAACTGTGCACTCTGCCATCACTGCTCCTGAGTGACCGAGTGGACAAAATGCTGTCGGAGTACACCTATCCTCCTGCCCCAAACAGAGTGGGGGAGCTAAGCTCTCATCTCCCAGTGTCATAGACAAGAGGAGGGATCTCTGCCCGCTACCACGCTGCCTCATCGCTACCCATGAGCGGACCAGCAGAGCCTGACAGAGCAACTGCACACACCCTCCTGATGTATCACTAACCCATGAGTGGCAGTGTGTGCAGGCCATGTAACTGACTGTGGGCTCAATTATAAAGGAACCCCGTCCAGCCAGCATGCAATCATGCAAGATGGTGCATGATACTAAAGCATGTAAATCCAACTAAAAATACCTATCCGAATAATATGCACAATCAATAAGTACATATCTATGATCCAAATAACTATGATCCAAGTAAAACAGGGAAGGTATAATCATAATCGATCAAATGCATGTATCAAGTAGGCACAAACACATACTAGGCATATAAACATGAAAATTATTGCAAGCTATCCTAACTAGCATATCAACTTGACTATATCTAAAAGATAAGTCAAAATACCCACCTGATCTGTAGAATGTCGATTGTCTTTGCATCAGAGAATCTATCTCCATCAAAGACCTATAGGAAAAATATAATTATTACCAAGTTCTATGATAAGTCCAACAAGGGTAATAAATCGAACTTACATCCATATCTTGAATCTCCTAATCGAACAATCTAACCCTATTCATTAATTACCGATTAATTTCACATGATTAATCAGATTTGATCCACTATATAATCCATAAATAACCTTGTTGCAACAACCTACTGCATAGTTAACACATATCCAAGTTGAAGCTTACCCAATCGAGCTTCTTGATCCCAAATCTGTTGGGAACCTCGGCTAGGTTTGAACGTAGCAATCGATCATCTGCTGCTAACGACCGTCAAGATCAGGGAATGGTAGAGGTCCACACCAAGTAATGCTCACCAATGGAGTAACAACAACACTTTGACCCAAAAGGCACAATCATCGACTCTATCCCCGATCTACTCAGTGGGGCAGCAATGGGCGATGGTGCCACTCGTTCTGTCGCGGCTGGTCTCCCAAATCGAGCATCGATCACTTGTCTACCCGATGCGACGAGGAGGAGGTAGTGGCCTTCGCGAACTTAAGGGCCTGGACCACCTCGATCGCTTCCGTGGACATCACCCTGTCTCTCCAGAGTGGTTTCCTCGAGCCCGCTCGTCGAATGCCGTAATGGACCTTCAGAGGAAGATGGAAACTCCAAGCTCTTGGTCTTGCCAAGCTCAAAGATGGAAACCAACCTTGGAGTCAAGGTCGGCGTGGCTGGCCGACGTTGTGTGTTGGCGATGCGAGCAACGGAGAGGAGACGACGTTGGGTCGGGGTGGGGAAATTGCGAGAAAAGGAGAAATTAGGCGCGGCTGCGAAAAACCTAGGGAGAAATAGGAATAGTAACCCTAGGTTTATAACTTAGGTTATTTTAAACCTATTAAATAATCTAAACAGGCTCTTTAAAAGCTTGTTTTTCTTATCCCCGTAAATATCTCGCACAAGTCCCGTTTAATTCCAGAAAAATTCTGGAAAAATTCCTAAAAATCCCTAAAAATACCGAAAAATTTCCAAGATTATTTTCTTAATTTTTTGGCCATTTTATTTTAGTATTTTAAATTTTCCGTATTTAACATTGGTAGCTTGGCCTAGTGCGAGGTGAGAAATTAAGGAGGATCAAATGACATGGAGAATGTTTAGGAAATTTGGTGAATCAATGTATTTATGGCCTGATGAATGGTGTGCTCTAGGGTAACGTGAAACAAGGTAGATTCATATTTAAGGAGGATTGAATGGCTCAGAACAAGCTTGGGAGATTAATGAATTCAATGGACTCGAGGTTTGACATGAGATTGAGTCATGGACAAGGAGCATAAATGAAGTTGAAGACATAAAGGCATAAAACCTTTGTGAGATTGTCAGAGTTATTATAATATTGAGCTTTTGCTTTTGAGCAACATGATCAGTTTGTAGGATCGAGTAAACCGAGAGAGGGGGGTGAATCTCGGTGTTTAATAATTTTATTTATTTTAAAACTTATTTTATATTATCAAATAAAAGTATGCAGGGAAAATTAGATACAGTTTGGACACAGATAGTTTACTTGATTCACAACCCTAACTGGGTTGCTACTCCAAGGCTTGTAGCTCTCCCGAGAGCTACCTCGATGGACAATCACTATAGTACCCTCCGATTCGAGAACTCTTTGTTGGTGCAATCGGCCCAGGTCACGATTGACCAGGACTCGAGTTTGGCTCGAGTGATGTTTTGATGTGTTTTGATGTTTCGACAAAAACATATGACAATATAATTGTCATGGAAAGTCCAAGTTGGACACTTGGCAGTTGGGAAAGTCCAAGTCCTGAGTACTTGGCAAATGGAAAGTCCAACATGTGTTGGCAAGGAAAGTCCAAGCATGGGTCTTGGCAAATGGAAAGTCCAACATGAGTTGGCAAGGAAAGTCCAAGCATGGTCTTGGCATGGAAAGTCTAACATGGGTTAGCATTTGAAGTCCAAGGGGTTTAATATTGGCGGCATAAAGTCCAAGCGGTAGTCTTGGCAGCACAAGTCCAATGATTGGCAGCGTAAAGTCCAAGCGGAGTCTTGGCGGCGTAAGTCCAATGTGCCTTGGCGGTGTAGACACCGTTAGCATGACATAGCCGACGGAAGCACCTGAAGGCTAGCGCGATGGATGAACAAGTCATGGATGACTTGGAGGGATCCGAGAGGCGTGAGGCTGATGGAGGTGGCTAGAAGGCTTAGGTCTAGGCTAAGGGTGGTCTAGCAAGTATGGGGGAACCATACTTGGGTTAAAACCTCATGTTTGAGGTGTGCTACCGACCGGTGCCATGTGGCGCCGACCGACCGAGTCAACTAGGGTTTGATCGGGTTATGGCCTAGCAATGACCGCGAGGTGGGCGATCGATGGCTGAGCAATGATCGATCGTGGTGATCACCGACTGGTGCTCGAGAATTCGGCCACAGAATGGAGTCGAGACTCGACTGGTCGAGTGAAGACTCCATCAGTCGACTGATGGTAGTTCCGTTGGACTTATCCAGCGTGGAACTAGCCGTTGTCTCATGACAACAGTGGCATCAGTCGACTGATGGTCCCGATCAGTCGACTGATCGACTTTTTCCAGCACAGGTTGAAGCTATATATGGAGCTCGTGATGGAGGAAAAGAGAGCGATTTTTCTTGAGCGAAATTGAATGGGGAAGTTGGTGCTTTCCAGTCCTTCAAAGCTAGTTCAAGACAATCAAAGATCAAGCAATCTAAAGCTCTTGTAAAGTATTTTTCCTTTACTTGCATTTGTATTTCATATTGTATTTGCTTGTATCTACTTGTTTATTATTGTAAACATTTGTATGAGGTTTCTCCGCC
This sequence comes from Wurfbainia villosa, assembly GCA_025175895.1. Lineage (NCBI taxonomy): Eukaryota > Viridiplantae > Streptophyta > Magnoliopsida > Zingiberales > Zingiberaceae > Wurfbainia > Wurfbainia villosa. The sequence goes on from CM045992.1 coordinate 7,564,570, forward strand.
TCCGACTTGTTGTCGAGAAGGAGTTTATTGATTAGTGGTATTTGTGGCATCGCTAGGGTTCGTACGAACCCGATCCGTGGAGTAGGAACCGTGTGGTTCCGAACCACGTTATATCATTGTGTTAACGTGTTGTGTATTTCGTTATCGTTATTACTTTTCTATTTCCGCTGCGCTAACGAAATTGTAGACACGAACGCGAAAGAATTCCATCGACGTACGGTCAACGCTATTCACCCCCCCCCCTCTAGCCATTCCAATATTCCTAACAAGTGGTATCAGAGCCTGGTGGCTCTTCAACAGATTAACAACCGGGAGCAAGACGCTAGAGGGTAAAAGATGGAAGTCCAAGATCAATTAGGATGGGACATCAACACACCGGTCCCTTATTCATTCTATGGACGAGAAGGTTTCAATTCTTGGAAGGCGAGAATTGAAGAGTTTTTGATGATGAGAGACCTTGAGGAATGGTCCGCCTTGATGGAAGGATTTGAGTATCCTAAGGGACCAAAGGGAGGGTTTCTCAAGAAGAAGAAATGGAGTGAGGAGCAACTCCGGCAATTCGAGAAAAATAAGAAGGTAATCAAATTTATATTTGATTTAGTACCTAATGACATCTTGTGTAGCCTAGGTGACTATGTGGATTGTAAAGACGCCAAAGAGGTATGGAACATTTTGGCAAAATTCCATGAAGAACCTCATTCAATCCAAGAAGACAAGGAGGATGAAGAAGAGAGCTCATCCTCAAGTGAAAGTGAGGAGTCAACTACAGGATCGTAAGAGAAAAAAGAAGAGGTGGGAGAAGAATCAACCTACGTGATTGATGGGGAGAGACCATCTACACCGCGGCAACATCAAGAAGTGACTTCAACATCCGGCCAAGATGAGGAAGCTCAAAATTCAACTCCGCACCTACCACGGACCTAGGTAACTCGAGCATTTCAAATAATAATAAAATTCATATTATATGCTTTGAGTGTAGAGCAAGGACACTACAAGAGTAAGTGTCCTAAACGGGTTAAGAAGGCTCCACCGCACCAAAAGTCAAGGATGCCGGTTCCCAACACCTAAAGGCAAGGAGAACATCATATGCTTCAAGTGCAATTAGAAGGGGCATTATCGGAGTCAATGCACTAGGGGGAAGAAGAAGGTGCAAGAAGGAGCATCATATGTAGGGGGAGCCTCCAAGGCAAACCCTAAGGTATATTTCAATAATGCACCTTCTAGATTTAATAGGCAAAAGCATGCTAGAAATAATTTTAATTCTCTTGCAATTTATGAAAAGCATGCTAATAGGAATGAATATTGCTTAGGAGCTAAAAATATTCACTTAGATAATAGGAAGAAATTTGGGACTAATGTCCCTAAAAATAATTCATCTAAGGATAAACCTAGGTCAAATAACACTAGACCAATTTTACCTAGGGAGACCATTAGAAAGGTGCAAGAGCACCTAGGTATTAACCCTAAATGGACTAGGCATATGCCTAGAAAGTCCCATGCCCATGGTCTAAATCAAAATTCTAAAATCGGGCAATTAGAATTAGAAAACCAAGCCTTGAGGTCAAGGCTTGAGAAATTGGAGAAGACCCTTAAAATTATACAAAATCAATTTAAAGGGTCAAATGATCAAAAGTCAAGGTCCAAAAGTCAAAGTCAACACCTAGGACCTAAGAGTCAAAAGTCAACCAAGGGCAAGCAAGGTTTGGGTCATAAACCTAAGCCTAAGGTGGCTTACCATAGTGTTCCATTTGATTATGGAACACAAACTAGGTCTAGGAAGACCAAGGTCAATAGGGAAGTCATCCCTAGAGTTGACCATGGTGTGTGCCTAGTGGCTAGGGTTTCTAGGAAACCTAGGGAAGCCACTAAGAAGGTTGCAAGGGGAGTTACCCCTAGAGTCAACCTAGGTAAGACCCAAATGACCAAGGCTAATAAGCCTAGGAGGGTCATTAGGAAGGTATCTAGGGAGGTTATCCCTAAGAAATACCTAATTAACCCTAGGAGCTCAAATCGGTTTTGGGTTCCTAAGAGCGTGATTGATTCACGCTAGGTGGGTTTAGGATGTGCCAACCTTGATTGGATGAGTAGTTAACTCAACCATGGTAAAGGTAGCACTTTAGGATATTTTCAAGGTTATGGTTACTTTGAAAATACATTTGAGCTTTAATCCTAAAAGATTTTAGGATGTGCCAATATTACTTGAGAAGTTTGATAAAGTGATCAAAATTGGCACAATTTAGGTTTAGAGGTTAGTGTGCCATTTTGGGTTTTTGGCATACTTGGGAGAAAACTAGAAATATGGCAAAATGCAATTAATTATATGAAATGACAATTAATATTAAAATTTAGGTATTATTATACCTATATATTTTATATGTCATGCTTTGATTGCTATATGCCATGTCATGACATCATGCCTATTTCTATGATTTTATATGTCATGAGTATGCTTAGGTTTTAGGTTAATGTCATGTATGCTTAGTGTACATCATATGTCATGACATCATAATTATGAGCATGTGTTTATCTATATCATCTCAAATGCCATAATCATTCATGCATTTAATTAAAATTGAGTTAAGGACTATGACATGACTTGGAGTCCCATTTATAAGGGAATCAAGTAGAGTTGCTTTAGAAAAATGCATGAAACCCTAGTTTAGGGAGAACAAAACCCACATCTCACATCCAATTGACATGTATGTGTATTTATACACCCTAGATACATGTGAGATGCTAGGATATGAGTTGAGTTCAAGGTGCATAGTTTTTGCATCTAGATGAACTAAAACTCATCCAATTCCATTGTGGATCATTAGGAGAGCTCGTGTACAAGTCACATACATAGAGCCCAAGGAATATGATCCAAGATAAGGTTTTGAAAACATTTTAAAATCACTTTGAAAAACCTTGGTGAAGTCTATCTTTTGATAGCAATCACCATTGATGAAGTTGATACAAAATAGGGCCAAAACATTGAAAATTTCAATGGTTTTGAGTTTTGTATCAAATTCACTATTTTATGGGTAAAATATTTTTCAAACATTTTTCACCCATTGTATGTGTCATAGGTATTATACGTATCAAATTTCGTGATTTTTCGATATACGTATAATTATTTATGATTTTCTCAACTCGATTCGATAATCAAATTTGAAATTAAGTTATCACCGATCGCCTCGAGTGGCGATCGATGAGTGTGGCAATGATCGTAGTCGACAGAGTCGACTGCCAAGGCTGATTTCGGGAAAACTAGGTTTGGTTAGTCCGTGTTCAGCCATGGTAAAGGTCCCTAACCACTCCTAACCCTAGGATATGCTTTGGGAAGCATTATAAAGGGTGAAAATTTATTGGATATGGATTAGGAGAGTTGTTTAGGGTTTGTATCAATTCTAAGGTGTGGAAAGTTCAATGTTGAATTTCTAACCTTAATTTTGACAGTTTAAAGTTCCTATTGGCTTAGGGACTTCCCAAGGACATTGTTGGTGCAATGGTCAAGGGGGAGCAAGCCTTTAGGGGGAGATATCCATCTTGGGATGATGGATGTGTTTTTCTCCTTGAAGGGGAGAATGTTATCAATTTGGGAAATTGATGGATTTTTAGAAACCCAATTTGGAAATTGGGAGAGTGAATAGGATTGCCTCTCTTGAGTGATATGGGACTTATCACTAGGAAGATGGTAGGCATCCTAGGTATTTTTGAACCAAGGGGGAGATTGTAAGATCTCATTGGGACATGAGACATTGACCTCCTTGGAGAGAAAACCTTTTTGATGTTAGTCAAAAAGGGGGAGAATGTTTGGGGGAGAACATTTAGGATAATTGGTAAAGGATTTGAGTTAGTATTCTAACTCAATTATTTGTTTGGTTTTTGTCAAACATCAAAAAGGGGGAGATTGTTGGTGTAATCGGCCCAGGTCACGATTGACCAGGACTCGAGTTTGGCTCGAGTGATGTTTTGATGTGTTTTGATGTTTCGACAAAAACATATGACAATATAATTGTCATGGAAAGTCCAAGTTGGACACTTGGCAGTTGGGAAAGTCCAAGTCCTGAGTACTTGGCAAATGGAAAGTCCAACATGTGTTGGCAAGGAAAGTCCAAGCATGGGTCTTGGCAAATGGAAAGTCCAACATGAGTTGGCAAGGAAAGTCCAAGCATGGTCTTGGAATGGAAAGTCTAACATGGGTTAGCATTTGAAGTCCAAGGGGTTTAATATTGGCGGCGTAAAGTCCAAGCGGTAGTCTTGGCAGCACAAGTCCAATGGTTGGCAGCGTAAAGTCCAAGCGGAGTCTTGGCGGCGTAAGTCCAATGTGCCTTGGCGGTGTAGACACCGTTAGCATGACATAGCCGACGGAAGCACCTGAAGGCTAGCGCGATGGATGAACAAGTCATGGATGACTTGGAGGGATCCGAGAGGCGTGAGGCTGATGGAGGTGGCTAGAAGGCTTAGGTCTAGGCTAAGGGTGGTCTAGCAAGTATGGGGGAACCATACTTGGGTTAAAACCTCATGTTTGGTGCCATGTGGCGGCCGACCGACCGAGTCAACTAGGGTTTGACGGGTTATGGCCTAGCGATCGCCGTGAGGTGAGCAATGATCGATGGCTCGAGCAGATCGATTGATCGTGTGATCGATCGGTGGTGCTCGAGAATTCGGCCACGCAGAATCGGAGTCGAGACTCGACGTCGAGTGAAGACTCCATCGACTAATGGTCTGTCACAATGATCGATGGTAGTTCCGCTGGACTTATCCAATGGAACTAGCCGCTGTCTCACGACAACAAGGGGCATCACGATCGATGGTCCCGATCACGATCGATCGACTTTTTCCAAAGACAAAGTTGAAGCTATATATGGAGCTCGTGATGGAGGAAAAGAGAGCGATTTTTCTTGAGCGAAATTGAAGGGGGAAGTTGGTGCTTTCCAGTCCTTCAAAGCTAGTTCAAGACAATCAAAGATCAAGCAATCCAAAGCTCTTGTAAAGTGTTTTTCCTTTACTTGCATTTGTATTTCATATTGTATTTGCTTGTATCTACTTGTTTATTGTTGTAAACATTTGTATGAGGTTTATCCGCCTCCGACTTGTTGTCGAGAAGGAGTTTATTGATTAGTGGTGTTTGTGGCATCGCTAGGGTTCGTACGAACCCGATCCGTGGAGTAGGAACCGTGTGGTTCCGAACCACGTTATATCATTGTGTTAGCGTGTTGTGTATTTCGTTATCGTTATTACTTTTCTATTTCCGCTGCGCTAACGAAATTGTAGACACGAACGCGAAAGAATTCCATCGACGTACGGTCAACGCTATTCACCCCCCCTCTAGCCGTTCCAATATTCCTAACACTCTTGACTTCAGAGGGGGTTCGCTTTTTACAAAAAATGAGAGAAGGGTAACACACTACCCTCTCTTGAAATTAAGTACACAAGTGAATAAGTAAAGAAATTATTGACTACTTTATACCGACACAAATGAAGGATCGGATGCAGGCACGAGGTGTCGGAAAAGCACCCTTTTAAAGATTCGAAGCTTTTGTGAGCGTGAGTAAATTTTGACAGTACTTCCGCATAGTTTGGATGTGTTACTCGTATTCGATCGAGCACATATTTTATAAACATTTTCCAGTCGACTGGAATGCCTTCTAGTCGACTCCACATCAGCCCGTCGATATGGAATTCATGGTCTTTCAGTCGACTCCACGTCACTCGGCTCCCCATGGGAAAATTTCCTTCTTCAGTCGACTCAAACCCTTTCCATCTGCGTCGCACGATCTCCGATCGATGACCAGCTAATCCTGCCAAATATGTATCCAGTCGACTGATCCATATCCAGTTGACTTAACTTCAGTCGACTCGAGTCTATCCAGTCGACTTAACTTCAGTCGACTCGAGTCTATCCAATCGACTGATCCCTACAAAACAAGATTAGTACAAATAGATAATATAGCAGTAGTAATACTGCTCAAACTCGACTCTAAGTCCCACAGGGACTTTTCATCAGATCGACGCCTAGCTTTGTCCTCCTACAGAGGACTCGGCCTCACCTCTTCACTCGAGGCTTACCTGCCGGCTACCTGTCGGACTTACCAATCTTGACATTCGATCTGACCCACCAGGGCTTCCACCAGCTGTCCGGTCTACTTGACTCAGCTGGACTTTTTGTCGATTGTCCGGTCTCTTGACCCAATCGGTATTCATGCCAGATGTCCGGTCCACGTGACCCATCTGGACTTCATGCCTGGTGTCCGGTCCTCCTGATCTATCAAGATACTTGCCTAGTATCCGGTCAACACGACCTACTAGGACTTTCCTGTTAAGCCTTCACACTTAATACTTATATTAGACCATAGGTGAATCCTAACATTTAACTATGGTTCATACATCAAAACCAAGGAGTGATGCTCACTGTATCAACAATATTCCCCTTTTTGATGTATGACAACACATCAGTTAAAGTTAGGAGAATCAAGTACCAATATTCAAATATTGACATGTATAATAGATGCATAAAATAAAACCATGTATGAGATGCATAATGCCTTATCAAATTTTTTCATCTTTCTTTTAATAAATAAAATTTTCTTTTAATAAATTTCTAATTTTATATCTCTTTCTCCCCCTTTGGCATACATCAAAATGAATATTAACTTTTAAAATGCCAAAATGATGTAGTGGAGAGTCGAAGTTTCACTGAATTGAGAAATTTTCAAACTCAAAATAATATTTCACCCGCGAATTTAATTTTATTTCAAAAACTTAATTTAAGCTTTTCAAAAATATTCAAACAATTTCTCTAACCTCCCCTTTAAAATTTCAAAGTTTTCAAAATATTCAATTTTTCTAACTCCCCTGAATAACAATTTATTTTCAGAATTCTCAAAAATTTTCAAACTTTTAAGAATTTTCAAACTTTTCAAATTTCTCAAACTCCCCCTAAATAAAAATTTATTTTCAAAATTTTCAAAAAATTTCAATTTTTTTTTAAAAAAATTCAAACTTTTCAAAACTTTTCAAACTCCCTCTGAATGAAAACTTATTTTCAAAATTTTTAAAAAATTTCAAACTTTTTTAAAAATTTTCAAATTTTTTTTCTAAAAAAAAATTCTACCTCCCCCTGATTTATATCCAAGAATTTAAAATTTTAAAAATTTCTAACTCCCCCTTTAAAAATTTTCAAATTCCAAAATATTTAAAAAAAATTCTAACTCCTCTTTAAATATTTTCAAAAGAATTTAAATTTTCAAAATTATAACTCTTTAAAGTTTTTCAAAACTCCGCCTTGAATAAAACTTTACAGTGTTTAATTGTTTTCTTTTCATATATCAAAACTTAAGTAATAATTTTAAAAATCTTTAAGCTTTTTAAGACTTAATCTTTTTCAAAGTAAGTTTTTCTCCCCCTTAATTTAAGTTTTAAATTTTCAATACTCCCTCTAGAATTATGTTTTATTTTATTTTTTTTTAAAATAAGATATTTGAAAGTATCTCAACTCCCCTTCAAAGCTAGAGTGTTTGAAACACATTTAAGACTCCCTGTAACGACCGGGCCCCTGTTGGCGGAATTCGGTGACCCCTATTGGTCAACGACCGTCGCCCCTGTTGGCCCGTTGTTACTCACCTGGACTTCCCACCCCTGGAAGTGGGTTTTTGCCTTCCCCAGGATTCGAACTCTAGACCTCCAGGATAAGTACTAAAGTTTATGAATCCTGGTAACCCACGCCCCGAGGGAGTCCCCACCAGACGAAAATCCGGCAGCATCTCCCCTGTACGGGTGACAATACCAATTTTTATACAAGGCCTACACGGCCACTATACATCGGTCAACACGACCGGAATCATACCACATCACACGCAGATAATAATAAGGCCTCAGGCCAACAAATCTAGGTAAACAAAAGTCTACTCTAACTAGACTTACCCTTCTCGCCATCCGGGTGAATACTCAATCAAATCCAATCAAATAAAAATCCGATCAAAGGTCCCTAAGGACATACCAAAACATCCACAGTACAGATATCCAACTCCAAATTCCTAAACATATATTCTAATCCAAATACCCAAAACCGTAAACACAAATAACAAAATACACTTCCACGACGAGGGTTTGGCTTGGACTCTCCGAACTCCATCCCGAAATAGATATAAATCAACGGGTGAGTTCAAAGAACTCATGTATAGTAGATATGCAAAGTAAGGTATAGCTAATACTAATCATGCAAGATAGCCTCATATATATGGTAAGCAAGAAATAAATGCAAAAGGATCAGACTCACCGAGTCTCCTACGATATAGGAGCATGTGCCCTACTATAAGAGATAAAGTCATCACCATATAAGAACATGAATCAGATGCATGACAATCATATGCAACATCCAAGGCATCAATAAAATGCAAAGAAACACAATACAAATGCGATCCATGCAAACATGCCTGACATGGTCACCTCGACGCTACCACCTCACACGCGATGGTGAAGCCGAGTGGGTAGGGCTATGACAACTGTGCACTCTGCCATCACTGCTCCTGAGTGACCGAGTGGACAGGATGCTGTCGGAGTACACCTATCCTCCTGCCCCAAACATAGTGGGGGAGCTAAGCTCTCATCTCCCGGTGTCATAGGCCAGAGGAGGGATCCCTGCCCGCTACCACGCTGCCTCATCGCTACCCATGAGCGGTCCAGCGGAGCCTGACAGAGCAACTGCACACACCCTCCTGATGTACCACTAACCCATGAGTGGCAGTGTAAAGTTATGTAACTAGTCAAGGGCTCAACAATAATGGAACTCGTCCCAAAGATGCAATCATGCAAGATGGTGCATGATACTAAAGCATGTAAATCCAACTACAAATATCCATCCGAATAATATGCAAAATCAATAAGTGCATATAACTAATCCAAGCAACCATGATCCAAATAAAACAGGGAAGATATAATCATACTGATCAAATGCATGTAGCAAGTAGGCACAAAGCATACTAGGCATATAAACATGAAAAGTATTGCATGCTATCCTAACTAACATATCAACTTGACTATATCTAAAAGATAAGTCAAAGTACCCGCCTGATAATATATCCGTAAAGAACGAGATCGCACGACCGAGACTACCGTGACCAAAACCTGCATAATGCATAACACATAGCTATTATTAAGCACAAAATATCATTCACTGACAAATCGAATACATAATCGATTCCTTCCATAACCAAATTAATCCAAAATAAATCCATCAAATCCAAGCACACGACAACGTGCTAAATACTACTATGTATCTCCAAGTAGACCCTCAACCCGTAGGTCATAAATTGTAATTAACTCCTCAATCCAAAAACATATCCTTGCAATTTATCTCACCATGATCAATACTCCTCATATAAAAATATTATCCATCTCACAACACATCAAACCTCAAGCATCAATCTCATTATCACCTAAATCTCATATCCTCCGAATACCATACCGATCAACCGAATAACACCGGAATCAGCCCAAATCGACCAATCAAACTCACCGACCCTAGGAATTCCACCGACAGCCGATACCCCCAACTCACAGCTCACTACGTGGTCATGAACCCCACAAACGCCATTCCTCAACAGTAACCTCCCAATTAAAACCTCACTGCCCTCTCAACTAACAACCCCCCCCAAATCCACAGCCATTCCTCTTCACCTAAACCGCACCCACTAAAACAAACGAAGTACAAAGAAAAACAAGCTATACCAGAAATTTGGAAGCTTCCCTCAGTGGTATTCTCCTCGGTGCGGCAGAATCTGGCTGGAGAACAACCGGCGCTCGTCGTCTAGGGCAGAGGAAACCGACGACGAGGCTGTGGCGGTGGAGGTCGGCGCGCGCGGTTGGGGTCGGTGACCTGGGCACCGGGAAAGGCGAACGGTGGTCGGCGCTTGCAAAGGGAGAGGCGCTTGGCCTTGGCGTCGGGCGTGAAGGAGCCCAGGCATCAGGTGGATGGCGAGCTCACATCGCTGGGCAGAGGTCTCGCTCGTGGCGGCTACAGAGGAGAGGCGCTGGCGCTTACCGTGTGTGTCGCCGCGAAGAAGAAGGCGCCATGAGACACAAGATGGTCGCGAGAGAAGAGAACGACGCTGATGGAACGCCAAGGAGAAACTCATGGCGGGAAAAGGGAAAAGAAAATAGAAATTTTAGGTTTTTCCATCTCAGATTTATCACCCTTTATATAGACCCCTTTAAAGTCTACTTATTTTATCCCCGTATAAATCTCGTACGGAGTCCGTTTAAATCTAGAAAAATTTCGAAAAAATTCCTAAAATTCCCTTAAAAATCTCGAAAATAATCCCTAGGATTATTTCCCCGAAATTCTGACCATTAAATTTCGATTTTAAATTTCAAGATTTTACATTCTCCCCACTAATAAAAATTTGTCCCCAAATTTCCTATCAGATATTAGTATGAGATGTCCCAACAACCATCTCAAGCATCTGGAGACAAGTCACACCTCAAGTGACTAAGTGGGGTTACTGATATCCCTTAAAATCAAATCACACTTGCTTCTAGTAGCTCTTCCAGAGTATGAATAGTATCTTCATATCGACCATCTATCATAAGTATCTAATGCAGAGTGGAGCTCTATATTCGTGACTCTAAAGACTTTACCATAATCCTAAGGTAAATCTTGAATCGCTATCGATACGATACTCAAAGATCCTCCATGAACCGGAAATCGCCACAATATAACCTATCCAAATGATCCAACAAACTCATCATATGGATCGAATGAAAATGAGCGGACTTAGCCAATCATACTAAGTCCTTTCCAATTCCAAATAATCTCCCAACACCGCCCATCATACTATGCTTTCACGTCCATCTCGCATGTAACCTTGCGATTATTTATATACCACCTTTACTAGTTGACACCGCACACCGCATCGCATAATCAACTATGTCCCGCATGTCGCTCCACCATGGAGAACGTTTCAACACTTACTATTTTCCGAATACAATCCGATACATCCGCAACATATAGAACCTATTGCAATCTTGAATACTTATCAAAATATCATGACCAAGCCTCTTGGCTCGAGTAATGTCAAAGGCACTACTTACAGTGCAATGACATGCTACCACAATCGAACTCGTGAGTCAAGATGTCGTAGCTATCTAGCCACCTACGACATACAAATTCCACTATCACTAATTCCAACCTGTAGAGCAAGAGTACAACTCTATGGTAAATGCTCTCTATCATCACAACCTGAATCTATCGTTGTTCCCGAATCAATAATAACTCTTCCGAAATTCAAATGCAACTACGAGCTAGCTAAAACCTCATAAGCATATCCGCTCATCTCTACAAAACAACATAACAACTCCTACTAGGTCCACGCTATATATATATGACAACCCATCTCGTAGTTCCTCATTTGACGTAACCATGGGATACGTCAATCAACTAAATCAAACGCCCATTCTTCAAACATTGCATCCGTGATACAATACCCTTCCTTCCACCCGAGAATGATCAAACAACACGGTGTAAAGTCAATCATTGTCTGAGCTGTGAAACTAATTTCACAAGCTTTAGACCAAATAAATTCCATCACCAGTCAGCGGTATAGTACCACTAGAACATCCTATCCATATCTATGGTAATAATCAAATCAATACCAAAAAAAATCATCATCTACGGTGGTCGAGTGCTCAACTCCAACTACCACCATCACAATGATCCAATCGTGTCCGTAATACACGATTTCCCAAATCCTCGACGACTAAGTCGTCAATAAGTCTAATAAGATAATCAAAAGCTCAAACAATTCATACCAAGTATGAAATTGTCATCGCTACACACATGTATTCTCTTTACTCTAAGCTGATGATATAAAAATCATCACAACGACAATGATAATTGTAGGACACCATGTCACTACAATATCATCATACCAATCACCAATCAATCCTAGAGTATATATAGGTATCCTATAGCTGATCTAAATAGATCATATATATCCACAATGAAGGATATTCATTTCCTTCTACAGCTACCGCATTCTATCATCGATAATCAATGCATAACCTCAAAGGTTCATCTCTCTTTTAACAAAGAGTTCCGGATCTTCTCTAAAAAAAATATTGAGACAGATAAACATCCCATACAACACCTTCTATAATAAGGTAAAACAATCTTTCATCGTCTTAACCAGTGTAGGCATACATGCCTTATCCATAACCAAATCACTATTAGTAGGGACTGATACTCTCTGAGGGTTTACTCCTTGACCTTCAAATGGGTGACTAGCAGGCCAAATCCCTAGCTTCCTAATTCGACATCAGTCGACATCTCTAAAGAATACATACCTCTGAAATCATCATTAGATTACTCAAGATCAATACGTCATCGAACTCGCCCACACCCATGAGTAGGGCAATTTCACTAAGTCAATAGTTTTCCTAGCCACAAAAGTAGTAACTACTAAAGACAATACTTTTCCTATAGCTCAGAGATATCCTTCAGCTCGCCTGGTCCCAACACCTGAGAACTTCCAAAAATCCAAGGAAAAGAAAATCCTCGATACACCAAAACCAAACCAAAACCGCAAACCAATAAAATGGTCACGTCCTGGGGGCATATCCGCTATCCAAATGACAAGGAGCCCTTAGTGACAATATCCAGAATCCATGGACCAAATCTAGTAAAAACCTCGAAATAGTTATAGAAATATAAGTATTTCAATAACTGCATGCATGCACGACTAAACATATATCCATTAAAGTAAAATAGTTTTATGACACCAAATCAAATTCACTAAAAATCCAAAGTGCATAATAAAATGCAACACCGATAAAGTAAATAAAGCGCATCCCGACGATGCAAAGGGGACAAGCACGACAAGGAACTCTCTGAGCGACTCGAAAGTAGGTCAATATGACACGCCCTCCATCAGTTAACCTAGAGGATAAATGAGGAGGGGATAAGTACAACCACTCTGTGGATGTATAGACAATAGTGCAAAATCATAATGCACATAATGGAAGTCACAGGAACAAGCTGAGAACCCAACCCTCGTGAGTACCAATATCATCACATTAACCTAATCAGCAGATAATAAATATACCTCAAGAATATACACAACCATCGCAACAAGCGCAAAGGTACATCCTGATACCACGATAAAGTCTCGTGGCTCTCACACAAAAAGGAAACTATCTATGAGCTACCTCAAGGTAACCCATGGGCCGACAATCAATAGCACTCTACGCAAGAATTAACTATATGCTACCACGAATGAGACTCGTGGATAGACAGATCAGTATATAAATATCTAATTATTGATCGCACGCTCATTAGCATACTATCACACCAATAGGTCGCGTGAGCAAATGATTATCCTAGGTTGTTAAGCCTAGGGTTATCCAATACATCCAAGATAAAACGACCATCGACGCCGACAAAGATCATCGATCTATAATTAAACCCATCGAGGCTGCTTAGGGTTTCAACACCTCTAATACGTAAATGTTTATCAAATACGATAAAGATCATCAACTTATAAATAAATAAGTCTAGATGATTAAATCTAGCCTTCCAACCCTTCTAACATGATCGGTATCAAGGTCGATCAAAATCATAAGTCCACTAATAATCGCGTCGAGACGATTAATCATAGGGTTTCGTCCCAACTAACAGGAAACACTTATCAAAGCCAATAAAGGCCACAAATCTACTATCAAGCCCTTCAAGAGGGTTAAGCCTAAATTATATCGTCCTACCAGTTCAATCATGCATGCCCCAATCTGCTACCACGAACATATCTCGTGGGTACTTAAGACGTAAAGTAGCTATCTTGCTACAGACATCATACGAATCCGATTATCACCAACTCTGAACGAATAACGCAAAAGTATAACCTTACAGTAGATTATCTCAACCATACATGGGAGACCTATTCGACCTCAAATACACAAAAACCCCTTTAGGGAAACTCTACTGTAACTTTCCTCAACCACGAATGGGTGATATTGTTGGCAGCCGATAAATATGAACAACGTTATATACCCTCTAAGGATTAATCGCATCCTAATCATATGACCTCTACTAATCCGATCACCATATCAGCTGAAATAGTAAATGTATAAACATATACTAATGAGCACATCCGGGTTATTACGCCTAGGGTTCCAACACCTAGGGTTCTACTAACGTTGTTTTATTCCTGAAATCCGCTCCTACAGAATAACCTCATCTAAGTTATTCTATCTCTACTAGTCTCAATCATAGTATCTCCGCAATATCACATAGCCAAATAAAACACATAACAATTGCCTAATAAACGACAAAGATAGTCCTACTAATAGCAATCAATGGTCAAATTAATTAGAGTATAACTAAAGGGTCATGCCGAACAAAGTCAAGGCAATAAATCAATAAAGCATCAGATGCTTATATATACTCTAAACTACATAAGCTATGTAATCATGTCCTCATGCCTTCTACGAATTTATCCATCTTATTCATATTATTCAACTAGTCCAATCATAATACTAGTCAAATCCTAAGAGGTAAACATCTACCAATAATATCTTATCATTTATATCACAATGATAACTAGCTACGTATAGCAGTTAATAACCATATGCTAACGATAAACCAAAGAACCTAAAAATCTAATACCTAATGAGATATCAAGTTAAAGCAATACTAGATAAAACATTATATCAGATAACCAATATAAATATGTACTAAATCTAGAAATTTTCTAGAATTTATTTACATTAGCCGTCTGAGATGTCCTGTCGCTTAAATCCCCATATTGACCTCGTCACATAATACCTCAACTTCAAATATAAAATCGCAACTGCATAACTCCAAAATACCTGCTAACTCCGCCAAACGTGGCAAACCCCCAAAACCCAAAGACCCTCAAGGACTTAAACCTACGCTCGATACAAATAAATTGTCACGCCCGAGGAGTCCCCACTGCATTTAAAATCCGGCAAAGATCTCTCAGACGGTGACAATACCAATTTTTATACAAGGCCTACACGGCCACTATACATCGGTCCAACACGACCTAATCATACCACATCACACGCAGATAATAATAAGGCCTCGCCAACAAATCTAGGTAAACAAAAGTCCACTCTAACTAGACTTACCCTTCTCGCCATCCGGGCAGAATACTCAACCAAATCCAATCAAATAAAAATCCGATCAAAGGTCCCTAAGGACATACCAAAACATCCACAGTACAGATATATCCAACTCCAAATCTAAACATATATTCTAATCCAAATACCCAAAAACCGTAAACACAAATAACAAAATACACTTCCACGAGGGGGTTTGGCAATTGGACTCTCCCGATATCCATCCTCAAATAGATATAATCAACGGGTGAGTTCAAAGAACTCTGGGTATAGTAGATATGCAAAGTAAGGTATAGCTAACAATACTAATCATGCCAAGATACCTCATATATATGGTAAGCAAGAAATAAATGCAAAAGGATCAGACTCACCGAGTCTCCTACTCGATATAGGAGCATGTGCCCTACTATAAGAGATAAAGTCATCACCATATAAGAACATGAATCTCAGATGCATGACAATCATATGCAACATCCAAGGCATCAATAAAATGCAAAGAAACACAATACAAATGCGATCCATGCAAAAATGCATGCCGTGCCAATGACATGGTCACCCCTGACGCCAGTCAGCCGCCTCACACGCGATGGTGAAGCCGAGTGGGTAGGGCTATGACAACTGTGCACTCTGCCATCACTGCTCCTGAGTGACCGAGTGGACAGGATGCTGTCGGAGTACACCTATCCTCCTGCCCCAAACATAGTGGGGAGCTAAGCTCTCATCTCCTGTCATAGGCAGGAGGAGGATCCGCCGCTACCACGCTGCCTCATCGCTACCCATGAGCGGTCCAGCGGAGCCTGACAGAGCAACTGCACACACCCTCCTGATGTACCACTAACCCATGAGTGGCAGTGTGTGCAGGCCATGTAACTAGCTGCGGGCTCAACAATAATGGAACCCCGTCCAGCCAGCATGCAATCATGCAAGATGGTGCATGATACTAAAGCATGTAAATCCAACTACAAATATCCATCCGAATAATATGCAAAATCAATAAGTGCATATAACTAATCCAAGCAACCATGATCCAAATAAAACAGGGAAGATATAATCATACTGATCAAATGCATGTAGCAAGTAGGCACAAAGCATACTAGGCATATAAACATGAAAAGTATTGCATGCTATCCTAACTAACATATCAACTTGACTATATCTAAAAGATAAGTCAAAGTACCCGCCTGATAATATATCCGTAAAAGAACCAGATCGTCACGACGGAGACCTGCCTCGTGCCCAAAACCAGCATAATGCATAACACATAGCTATTATTAAGCACAAAATATCATTCACAGACAAATCGAATACATAATCGATTCCTTCCATAACCAAATTAATCCAAAATAAATCCATCAAATCCAAGCACACGACAACGTATAAATACTACTATGTATCTCCAAGTAGACCCTCAACCCGTAGGTCATAAATTGTAATTAACTCCTCAATCCAAAAACATATCCTTGCAATTTATCTCACCATGATCAATACTCCTCATATAAAAATATTATCCATCTCACAACACGTCAAACCTCAAGCATCAATCTCATTATCACCTAAATCTCATATCCTCCGAATACCATACCGATCAACCGAATAACACCTAATCAGCCCAAATCGACTAATCAATCAAACTCACCGACTTAGGAATTCCACCGACAAACACCGATACTCAACTCATAAATTCACTACGTGGTCATGAACCCCACAAACGCCATTCCTCAACAGTAACCTCCCAATTAAAACCTCACTGCCCTCTCAACTAACAACCCCCCCCAAATCCACAGCCATTCCTCTTCACCTAAACCGCACCCACTAAAACAAACGAAGTACAAAGAAAAACAAGCTATACCAGAAATTTGGAAGCTTCCCTCAGTGGTATTCTCCTCGGTGCGGCAGAATCTGGCTGGAGAACAACCGGCGCTCGTCGTCTAGGGCAGAGGAAACCGACGACGAGGCTGTGGCGGTGGAGGTCGGCGCGCGCGGTTGGGGTCGGTGACCTGGGCACCGGGAAAGGCGAACGGTGGTCGGCGCTTGCAAAGGGAGAGGGGCGTCGGTCTCGGCGTCGGGCAGCGGAAGGGAGCCCGGCGCGTACCGCGGTGGATGGCGAGCTCACATCGCGTCGGGCAGAGGTCTGCTCGTCGGCAGTTGGCGACGGCAGAGGAGAGGGCGTCGGCGCTTGCAGCTGTGTCGTCGGCGAAGAAGAAGGCGCCGGCGGAGACACAGTGGTCGCGCGAGAGAAGAGAACGACGTTGATGGAACTGCCGAAGGAGAAACTCGCGGCGGGGGAAAAAGGGAAAAGAAAATAGAAATTTTAGGTTTTTCCATCTCGTATTTATCACCCTTTTATATAGACCCCTTTAAAGTCTACTTATTTTATCCCCGTATAAATCTCGTACGGAGTCCGTTTAAATCTAGAAAAATTTCGAAAAAATTCCTAAAATTCCCTTAAAAATCTCGAAAATAATCCCTAGGATTATTTCCCCGAAATTCTGACCATTAAATTTCGTATTTTAAATTTCAGTATTTTACACTCCCCCTTAATTGAAGCTTTTCAAAATTTAATAAACTTGATACTATTTTCTCCACCTTAATTTAAATTTTGAATAAAGCGACTTATTTTGAATTGATTTGGGATTAATTGTGTTAATTGATTTGATTTTATTTGAGTTGATTAGATGAGTAGAGTCGATTAAATTCACTTGGTTGATTAAGTTGAAATAGTTAAGTTGATTTGATTAGATGATTTAGATTGATGAGATGGTTAATTAAGTTGATTAGAATTGAGTTAATTGGTTAAATTGAGTTGATTTAAGTTTAGTTGATTAAATTGAATTGATTATGTTTAGTTGTTTAGTTAAGTTTAATTAAGTTGTTGTTGTTAACTTTAATTATGTTATTGTTAAGTTTAATTATGTTGTTGTTAAATTTAATTAAGTTGTTGTTAAGTTTAATTAAGATGTTGTTAAGTTTAATTAGACTAATTAATCTTAATTAAGTTCTAAATCATCTCACTCAAACTAGATTTTCAATACACTTATTCCTATGGGTTTTGTGAGATGAGTATTTATTTTTATCTTAATTAAATTTAGTGAGCAATTTCAAAGTTTTTAAACTTTTGTTAGATTCAAGCTTGGTTTGAGCTAGTCATGTAGGTTTTTTCAGCATTGACTTCCAGGTCGTGGCGAGACATATGACCTTCTTGGTTATCGGAGCAATGACCACTTCCTAGACAAAGTCAATGAAGGAATCAAATACTTGATTCACTTTGGACTAAGCTTTGGTCTAACTAGTCAAAGATTTAGTGAGTTAGCTTCGGTCAATTCCACTTGACTTAGTGCACCAGGTCGTGGCGAGGCACATGACCTTCTTGGTTATCGGAGCAACGACCACTTCCTAGACATGCACTTTGAAGAGCTTCCCTAATTTACTATCAGTTCACTTGTTTTAGTACTAGGTTGTTCGAGTTTAAACTACTTGGTTTCTTATCTAGTCCGTTCTAAATTAAGCAAGTAAAATAAACTAAAGCATGTAAGAGTTTAACTAAACAAGGAAACAATCAAGGTTTTAGCTTCCCCTAAGTGATAGCTATTTTGACTTTTGTTCACTAAGTGAACTTGACTTTTAGGAACCCAAAATTGGTTCGGTCCAACTTGGTTGACCAAGCTAGTCTTAGGAACCCAAGTTTGGACTCGACATTTAGCATTTCTATTAAACAAGGACATTTATGATCTATTTGTGTCCTTAGCCTTGTATCCGAGTCCGGACTTATTGTACATGGCTCGTTGAGACTCAAGCATCATATTAAGATACTTGGAACTCGAAGTGAACCTTTCCAACGATCTGGTTAGATCTTCTACTTGCCTTTTTAGGACCGAGTTCTCTTCCTCAAGCTTTGCAATTCGAGTTGAGTCTCTATCATTAATTTGGCAAGTCGAAGTCTTCGAGTTGACTTGCTCCTTAAGTACTTGGACTTCCTCAAGAAGCGAGTCGACTCGATTCTCGGACTTGGCTAGTTTTCTACCTAAGCATGCAATAATATTATAAAATTTATCTTCTAGGGGAGAAGTTACCTCGTCAGAACCTTCGGAAACGGATGCGGATCCGTGGCTTCTCTCGGACTCGAACTCGGACTCATGTCTTGATTCGGCTTCGGACTCGTCATCTGCCATGAGCGCTACGAAGCATGTCTTAGATATTTTCGCGTCCGACTCTTCCGATGATGACTTGTCCAAATTTGCCCTAGATGCTTTCTTCCTTTTTCTTTTTCTCAATTTGGATTTCTTTCCTTTTTTGTTCGTTCCTGCCATCAAAACTAAACCATCCTCGGGTTGACTCAAGTTAGCCTGTTCATGTAATAAAATTAATTTATCCCATAATTCTTTAGCATTTTTTAATAACCCGACTCGACTTAGCTCTTCATTCGTAAGTCCGCATTGCAAGGTGTTTAAAGCCTAGTAATCGACTTGAGCCTTTTTCTTAAAGTTTGCGGTTCATTTCTCCGGATCTAACAACTCACCCGAGTCATCTACCAGAGCTATAAACTCTTTCCTAATTAAGAATCAGACCTCTAGGTCGGTCTTCAAGTAGCACTCCATTCGTCTTTTCCAGTAGGAAAAGTCCTCTCTATTGAAGAGAGGAGGGCGAATGGTGTTGTATCCCTCTAAGTGTAACATTATTAACGAAATATTCTCTAAGTACAGAAAATTAAATTAAATATTTTCTAAGACAAGACAAATTAAATTTAATATTTAAATATACAGAAAATTAATTAAATTATCTAAATACGAAGAAAATTAATTAACTTATCTAAATATACAGAGAATTAATTAAATTATCTAAATATACAGAAAGTTAATTAAATTATCTAAATATGTAGAAAATTAATTAAATTATCTAAATATATAGAAAATTATTTTTAATTAATTTAAAATGCAGACAATGATTTTTAATTAATCTAAATATGCAGAAAATTAATTAATTAATATAAAATGTAGAAAATAATTTTTAATTAATATAAATTACAAAAAATGATTTTTAATTAATCCAAAATGCAGAAAGTGTTTTTTTTAATGAATCTAAAAATGCAGAAAGTGATTTTTAATTAATCTAAAATACAAAAAATGATTTTTAATAAATATAAAATATAGAAAATGATTTTTAATAAATCTAAAATGCAATTTAATAAATCTAAAATGCAGAAAATGATTTTTAATTAATCTAAAATGCAGAAAATATTTTTTAATTAATCTAAAATTCAGAAAATGATTTTTAATTAATATAAAATGTAGAAAATGATTTTTAATAAATCTAAAATACAGAAAATGATTTTTAATTAATCTAAAATGCAGAAAATAATTTTTAATTAATCTAAATTGTAGAAAATGATTTTTAATTAAACTAAATTGCAGGAAATAATTTTTAATTAATCTAAAATGCATAAAATGATTTTTAATTAATCTAAAATGGAGAAAATGATTTTTAATTAAATTAAATTGTAGAAAATGATTTTAAAGCGGGAAAAAATTATCTAAAGCAATAAAAATTAATCTAAATTAATCTAAAGCAAGAAATATTAATCTAAAATAATAAAAATTAATCTAAAGGAATAAAAATTAATCTAAATTAATCTAAAGCAATAAAAATTAATCTAAATTAATCTAAAGCAATAAAAATTAATCTAAAGTAATAAAATTAATCTAAATTAATCTAAAGCTCACGATGGTGGTTTCACAAATTCGGAGTGCCCCGCTCTGATTCTAATTTTGGGATCGAGTAAACCGAGAGAGGGAGTGACTCTCGGTGTTTAATAGTTTTATTTATTTTAAAACTTATTTTCTATTATCAAATAAAAGTACGCAGCAGAAATTAAATACAGTTTGGATACAGGCGGTTTACTTGGTTCACAACCCTAATTGGGTTGCTACTCTAAGGCTCGTAACTCTCCCGAGAGTTACCTCGATGGGCAATCACTATAGTACCCTCCTACGCAGACTTTTCGTCGGATCGACGCTTAGCTTTGTCCCCCTACAGAGGACTCGGGCTCACTTCTTAACTCGAGGCTTACCTGCTGACTACCCAGCTGGACTTTTTACTGATTGTTCGGTCTCCTGACCCAACCGGTCTTCATGTCATATGTCTGGTCCACGCGACCCATCTGGAATTCATGCCTGGTGTCCGATCCTTCTGATCTGTCAAGATACTTGCCTAGTATCCGATCAACACGACCTACTAGGACTTTCTTGTTAAGCCTGCACACTTAACACTTATATTAGACTATAGGTGAATCCTAACATTTAACTATGGTTCATACATCAAAACCAAGCAGTGATGCTCACTGCATCAACACAGTTATGATATGTTTAGTTATGTCACGCCCCGAGAGCATGCCGTGCCGAAAAGAAAACAGACGACATCTCCCCTATACGTGGCAACATTTCGGGTTAATACAAGGCCCGTAGGCCACAACAACAACATATATATATATAAACAAACCACAACAATATAATAAACTAACTACACCAAAGACACAGCAGAAACATAAAACAACCACATCACAACTATATACAGTGCATACCGGTATGACTAACACCAAAACTAAGAACCACCATAATAAAACCAGAAAAGAAAGATACAACAACAATAGTCACATACTACAATCATCACATAAAGACCAAAAACATATCGGAACACCAACGATAATCCAAAAACCCGGACTCTCGGAGTTGAGATGAGACGATGCCAGCCAGCGGTGCTCCAAGTCCATCACGAAGTCGGCTACCTGTTACCTGGGCGACAGAAAAATTCAGGGTTTGTGCTGGTGAGTAAAACTCAACAGGTAATAGGAAAACATGTATATATCCATATCACATATAATTCGATAGAAAAATCTACAAGTATATTAGGCAACACTAACATGATAACATATCCATGTATATACCTTCTAACCAAAAGCCAATATAAAATACAGACATACCTAAACGTTTGCTACGCTACACCTATCCAACCTGAGCACATATCCACAGTATATACATATACAGGAAGTCTGCTCTAAACCATATGACAACATAAATACAGGTCAAAGAATGCAATAGATAATCCAACAACTATACAGATATCTTACACGACCGTATAAACGATGCGGGTAGCATGTATGAAGATGATGTACAACCAAATACAACAAGTATAGTATAATCAAATGCAGCATCACAATAAGCATATATATATAGACTGCATCTATATATGTATACTAATCACAATCATCCATATATATATATATATATATATATATATATATATGGAAAATATGCAAAAATGCCATAAGTCACGGCAATGCAGCATGCATGATCATGTTGGCTCATCCTAAAGCTACCACGACCCCAGTGTGGCCTCGGTGGCTCGAGCATGACAATTGTCCCAATTCAACACCAACCACTACTCTCGAGTGACCGAGTGGGCAGTATGATCGAGTAGCATATAAGCGTGAAGAGCAAGCTACACGATGGGAGTCCCTGCTGTTGACCACTCCGACAGTCACTACCCATGAGTGGTCGAATGCCACACACGTAGGACTACGACATGCAAATCCAACTACCACTGTCTATAGTGGTAGAGTGCGACACCACAATGCTCTACCCTCACACCGATTACTCCTCCTATGAGTAACCGTGGAGGTAAGATGACTGACGACCCTCTCAACCATAAGGGAGACCACATCGCCAACATGCATGCAAATGACATGAATACAATGTCTCACATACAGACATCTACCATAGACTCTCTATTCTACAGAGAGTCATACTAATCAGATCAACACACTCTCTATCCTGCAGAGAGTCGTACTCAACTGATCATAACACTCTCTATCCTGTAGAGAGTCATATCAATCTAATTGACGCACTCTCTATTCTGCAGAGAGTCATACTCAATTGTTGAACACACTCTCTATCTTATAGAGAGTTGTACTCATCTGATCGACGCACTCTCTATATTGTAGAGAGTCGTACTTACTGATTGATGCACTCTCTATCCTGTAGAGAGTCATACTCAAACTGATTATATCAAGCTAGGACTACCGGTCCGTAGCGACACACTAAATATCATTCACCTGACCATTTACACAATACATGGTCGGTGGTAAACATGCAACCTAAAGGTACTAGAATTAACCCTAGGTTCAAGACATTATCTACCTACGGATGACCTTTTTGCCCAATTTACAGTCAGGTTGTCATCCGGACTTTACTATTTACACTTAACTAAACAAATTCTAGGTTACTTACATCACCTATATATATAACTCTGAATCATGATAAAATCAAACATGATAGCAGCAATGGAGTTAACAGCCAAAGGTAAAGTATCAAGCGCAAGAGTAAATAAGAACAGAGTCAAGGTAACATGATCATATAAGATGATCATGCATCTAAATCTGTATGCATTAAAACTACCTGACCAGGGTAGGAATTATCCACCTGATATGAAGCTCGAACTAATCCTCACGGCCGTGGACTAGCTTCGTATCCCAAACCTGCACATAATAGCAAACTATGATTAAGTACAATCATTTCCCAATAATCGAATCAAATCGATTCATCAACCCATTAACAGGTCCATCACTCCACTAACACATGGATTATGATCTAGCTCCCTTACCTAATCGTTCATTAACATAAATTCATATCCCGAACCTTACTAATATAACGACTTCTTCCATTAGTTACTAACCAGCAACCCCAATAGTAGCCTAGTTAAACAAGTTCTGTAATAGGGTAATCCCATTTACTTTCTTACCCCCATATACATGTACCAAAATCAAAGAAACTGACTCCATATCAAATTAGATACATAAACTAATCACATACCACTATTTCCTCAATCTATACTAACAATAGATCCATAACCGATCCACAACTCCAATCCACTGTCAAATTCATAGCTCACAACCCTCATATCACTGAAGTGAAGCCACCAACATAACACAACAATGATGCAGCCCTAAAATCACCAATCCATGCTCTACAAAGGATGTCACAGTCATCCAACCTCCACTCCACAGCCATGCACAACTCTTTCACAACCGAGCAACATCCGACAACTCCATTGACAAAACCCTCCACAACTTCACAGATCACACAACCAACAAATCGAGCAATCATAGAAGAAAAGAACAATGTAAACTAACTTACCCGCCCTAGAAAACTCCACCAGCAGCCCTCTTTTCCCCTGTTCACAGCCGCATAAACACTTCGACATAGCCACCATCCAGCTTGTTCCACCTCTGGCTGGATCAACCAACTGCAGTGTCGCTGTCATCGCGCTGCTCGTGTGAGAAACAACAAGCCGTGATGAAGAGATCGATTGAAAGCCAGCAAAACACCATGCCCTTACCTCACTTCGGCAACAATCCCTTGTTCATCGGCGAAATCAATGCCCCCGAAGCACTACCCTATCTCCCGCTGGAATCCCCCCGGCTCCGGTAGAAAGTCGCCGATTTCCTTATCCGAGCACCGTGCCATCGCCGTCGACCCAAGCCCCCAAATCGCGAGCCTCCATCGTTGCTCTGGTCTGTCCGCGAGCACCATCGAGGGGATGTCGCTTGCCGCCGTCCACTCGCGCAGAGGAGCCGACGAAGTCCGAGCGGCAGGAGTCGGAGAGGTCGCGCGGAGAAGTCGGAGAAGTCGGCGAAGTCCGGTGACAGGAATTGGAGAGGTTGCGCGGAGAAGAGTCGCGCTGAGATTCGGGGAGAAAAAAGTTGTCGTCGCAAGAAATAAAGATCGCGGCTGACATTAAAAGAAAGCGGTTGCGAGAAAATGCTCGGCTTTATGGTAACGAGTCGGGTTTGGCAGATAAACGAGTTAAATTTTCTGACCCGTTAAGCCCTTTAACTCCTAAGCAAAAAGGGTTTTAAAAACCTCTATTCGAGTCCAGAAAAATTCCTAGAAAATTTCATAGGGTATTCTCCTAATTACCCAACATTTATTTTATTTTATTTTATTTTTTTTGATGGTATTTTACATTCTCCCCCACTTATAAAAATTTGGTCCCCAAATTTCATACTAACATGCAACAATTTACTTCAAGCAAGTTTCCGAAAGGACCACTTACATTCCTCAAGTGAACAGATGAGACTATCAAGCTCGGATAGTATCTTCCAGCTCCCACATAGCCTTCTCATCCGTATGATGCTGTCATCCAACCGTTACGAGTCGAATGGTTTTGTCCCACCATTGTCGCTCATTGCGACCAAGAATTCGTACCAGAATCTCCTCATAGGCCGCATTAGATTGAGATAGAATCGGAACCTCTTTCAGAACATGATCTGAATGCGGAACGTATTTCCTCAGTATATAAACATGAAATACGTTATAAACACCCGTAAGTGTCGGAGGTAAAGCCAACCGGTAAGATACACCCCCAATCCGCTCCAATATCTTAAATGGATCAATATAGTGTGGAGCTAACTTTTCCTTTCAACCTAAATCGTTTCACCCTTTTCGTGGGTAAAATACACAGAAATACCTATTCCCCAACTGAGAATTCCAAAGGCCTTCGCCTCCGGTCCGCGTAACTCTTTTGTCAATCCTGTGCCTCTAATGACCATCATCTAATGACGCGCACCAACTCTGCATCATGTTGGATACTCGGTGGCCCCAATAGCTGTTGTTCTCTGACTTCCTCCAACAACACGAGAGATCTACAGGGTCTACCGTATAGGGCCTCAGAAGGAGTCATCTGAATGGAGGAGTGATAATTATTCTTATAGTCAAATTCCACTAAAGGAATGTAATTCTCCCAACTACCTCCATAGTCCATGACACGAGATCTTAATAGATCCTCCAAAGTTTAAATGGTACGCTCCAACTGTCTATCTGTCTGTCTGCGGATGAAATGTTATACTTGTAGGATATTTGATGCCGCTAGAGGGGGGTGAATAGCGGTTGACCGTTCGTAGATGGAATTCGATCGCGTGTTCGTCTCTACAATTTCGTTAGTGCGCAGCAGAAATAGATATGATACAATAACGAAATACGCAAACACGAGTATGTAACGTGGTTCGGAACCATACGGTTCATACTCCACGGATCGAGCTCTACGAGCTCTAATGATGCACACGTAACCACTAATAAACACTCCTTCTCGGAACAATCCGAAGGTGGAGAAACCTCGTACAATAATGATTACAACAATAATCAATGAGATACAAGCAAATACGATAATGAAATACAAATGCAAGTAAAGAAAAAACACTTTACAAAAGCTTTTGATTGCTTGATCTTTGATTGCCTTGAACTAGCTTTGAAGGACTGGAAAGCACCAACTTCCCCCTTCAATTTCGCCCAAGAAAATCGCTATCTTTTCCTCCATCACGAGCTCCTTATATAGCTTCAACCTGTGATGGAAAAGATCGATCAGTCGACTGATCGGGACCATCAGTCGACTGATCACACTGTTGCTGTGAGACAACGGTGTAATCCACGCTGGAAGAATCCAACGGCTAGGACATCAGTCGACTGATCATGACCATCAGTCGACTGATGAGCCATCACTCGACTGCTCATCTCAGCAGTCGAGTGAGACTCCATTCTGTGGCCGGAAATCCAAGCATCAGTCGACTGATCCCATGATTAGTCGACTGCTCGGCCGATCAGTCGAGTGCCAAGCTCCGACAGTCGATTGTTTGGCCATTTCCTGCAGTCAAACCCTAGTTGACTACGCCAGTCGACTGCTACATAGTGTCAGTCGACTGACACACCTCAAACATGAGGTTTTAACCCAAGTATGGTGCCCCCATACTTGCTAGACCACCCTTAGCCTAGACCTAAGCCTTCTAGCCACCTCTATCAGCCTTACGCCTCTCGGATCCTTCCAAGTCATCCATGACTTGTTCATCCATCGCGCTAGCCTTCAGGTGCTTCCATCGGCTATGTCATGCTAACGATGTCTACACCGCCAAGGCACATTGGACTTACGCCGCCAAGACTCCGCTTGGACTTTACGCCGCCAACCATTGGACTTATGCTACCAAGACTCCCGCTTGGACTTTACGCCGCCAATATCAAACCCCTTGGACTTCTCAAATGACAAGACCCATGCTTGGACTTTCTATGCCAAGACCAATGCTTGGACTTCCCAAAATACCAAGTGTCCTACTTGGACTTTCCATGCCAAGTTCCCATGACTTGGACTTTACCATGACAATTACATTGTCATATGTTTTTGTCTAACATCAAAACATCACTCGAGTCAAAACCGAGTCCTGGTCAATCGTGACCTGGGCCGATTGCACCAACAATCTCCCCCTTTTTGATGTTTGACAAAAACAAATCATTTAGTTATAATACTAACTTAAATCCCTTACCAATTATCCCAAATTGGTAATCTTAAATGTTCTCCCCCAAACATTCTCCCCCTTTTTGACTAACATCAAAAAGATCTTCTCTCCAAGAAGGTCAATGTCTCATGTCCCAATGAGATCTTACAATCTCCCCCTTGGTCTAAGAATACTTAGGATGTCTATCATCTTCCTAGTGATAAGTCTCATATCACTCAAGAGAGGCAATCCTATACACTCTCCCAATTTCCAGATTGGGTTTGTAAAAGTCCCATCAATTTCCCAATTGATGTCATATTCTCCCATAACTTCTCCTCTTCAAGGAGAAAAACACATCCATCATCCCAAGATGGATACCTCCCCCTAAAGGATTGCTCCCCTTTGACCATTGCACCAACAATGTCCTTGGGAAGTCCCTAAGCTAATAGGAACTCTAAACCATCAAATTAAGGTTAGAAATTTAACATTGAAATTCCCAACACCTTAAAATTGATACAAACCCTAAACACCTTTCCTAATCCATATCGAATGGATTTTCACCCTTCATCATGCTTCCCAAAGTATATCCTAGGGTTAGGAGTGAAAATCGGGTTAAACAACTTTGGTTACCCCAAATCGTATCGATCGACTCTGTTATTACGGTCGTGATGTGTCCATCGATCGATCGCACGGCGGCGATCCAAGTGATACTACGACGCAATCGAGTCCAATCGCCATCGATCAGATGAGAGGCTGATCGATAATTGAAAACCTGATTTTCAGAAATCAGACTCGACTTTTGGAAATTTATAAGTAATTCTACATAAATAAAAAAATCACGAAACTTGATACGTATATTACTTATCACACATACAATCAGTGAAAAATTTTGAAAAAATATTTTTTATCATTGAAATAGGAGATTGGTACAAAGTTCAAAACTATTAAAACTTTAAAGTTTTTGATCCACTTTGTATCAACTTCTACAATGATGATGGCTATCAAAAGATAGATTTCACCAAGGTTTTCTAAATTGATTTAAAAATATTTTTGAAAACCTATTTTAAACCATAATTAATTGGCTAAATATACATAACTTGTATATTAGCTTTCCTTATGATTCTTGGTGATAATTAAAATAAGTTTGAGTTCATCTAGATGCACTACCTATGCACCTTGAACCTAACTTATTATCCTAACATCTCACATGTATCTAGGGTGTATAAATACACATACATGTCAATGTGATGTGAGATGTGGGTTTTGATTCATTTTTATCTAGGGTTTCATGCATTTCCTAGGCAACCCTACTTGATTCCCTTATAAATGAGACTTCAAGTCATGCCATTTTCCTTAAATCAATGTTCAATCAAATTAATGCATGAAATGATCATGGCACAGTGATAGTAAAATAAAACATGACCAATGATAATGATGTCATGACATGTGATATAATCTTAAAACAACATGACATCTAAAATAATCCTAAACAATGACATGACATGTTATATGATAAGATGCAATTTCACGTCATGATATAGCAACTTTCATAAGCCAACACAATAATACAAATACTCATCCAAACACACAAGATTTTCACAAATAGAAATTTCATTTAATCTAAAAGATTTCAGTCTTTTACATTCAAAATGGAGATTGGATATGCTCAATCTCACTACAAAAACTGAAAACCAAAGAAAATCTAACATCCTCTATATCTAGTCATCTGCAGGAGGTGGCGGTGAAGGAGGCTGCTGACTCAACGTCCAGACCCACATCATCTCAAACATATCGAGCTGACGCTGCTCGATGCGACTCTGGGACTCCTCCATCTGATCAAGACGTGCGCCGAAAGATGCTTGGCCTGCTAAGATCTCTGACAACCTAGAGTCAATCGTCTGCTGATAGTCCTGGAATCTGGACTCCAGCTGGCCACGACGATCTGATGGACCCTCCGCTGATGCATCTGCCGGCATCTGATCATCCTCATCAGCGGCGTCTGAATCCTCATAGTCCTCTGCCGCCTCTCTGGGTACCCGAGGAGGCTCTCTGCGTGCCCTGGGTGGTGGTCGAGGCGCCAACTCCATCTGTCCAGCCCCCATCCGCAGCTTTGCTAATGAGAAGTTGCGAGTCGATATGCAGTCGTACACCTCAAAGAGCGCTCTCAGAGAACCCCTGTGAATGTTGATGCCTACTGACTCTAGCCATGCTGTGATAATGTGACCATATGACATATGCACTTTCCCCTTTCCTTATCTGAGTAAATGCACTATCTGATGAAACATGTTTAATGCAATGTTTATGTCTGTCTATTACGCATGGCGTATAGTAGAAAAGAGATGGGAGGCGAGATCTTGGCGGACCAGAAGTGACGATCGGAAGAAAACACCCAACAATGACCTTGTAGAGTACATTGTCGGTCTAGATAACTCACTAATAGGGAATAAGTTACAGGCGGTGGGCGAGGATGACCAAAAATATGCTCATGCATGGAGTCTAAGAGATATGGTCAAATGGCTCGGGTAAAGGAGCATCAAAGGTGGGGGTAAAGATGAAGGTGTCATCAGGGCTTACACTCGAGAAACTCCTGCGATGTCGCGAGAGTGAACTCTAAATCGCGTTTTGCAACGCGAGTAGTGTAGGTAGGGCCATCGTCTACCTTCTTTAGGTTCTAATAAAATTCCTTAAGGAGGTCATCGTTAATGGGATGTGTGCATAAAACAATTTTCATGAGATGATAGTATGCAAATAAGTCCATGACATCACTACTGATGGCGATTGAAAAGTCTCTATCGATGTACCTAACCAACATAGGTTGGTACAATCGAGATTCACCCTCGGGTGGATCATTCCTGAGCTCTCCTATTATGAATGCAATGTAATGATATGACATGCAAGGACAACAATACATGATTAGATAAAGATAAAATACAATGGAAAAGAAAATTAGGGTTTTTGGGTAAGAAAAAATTACTTAGGTGCCATTTGGAGGTGTGACGAGGGGATGCTCGGATATTGCTGAGGGGGTCGCCGGAAAGTTCGCCGGAGGACTAAGACGCCGGAACCCTAATCGGAAACAGGGAAACAAACCCTAGAACGAGTGAACTAAGGCTTGAGATAAGTGAAAAACGCAAGAAGAGGGGCTTAGCTATCAAACCTAAAAGCTTAAGCGCGTAGGAAGGACTGGTCGGAGAAGAGGATGGCGATCGGAGAGGAGAGAAAGAACGAGAGCTTCGCGTGAAGACGTCGAACCCTGGTGGTTCGGCGTTATAAAATCGCGACGCGCCGATCGATGTGATATCGCGGCATCGCTTAATAGTGGGTTTATCGACCGGCGATCGGCCGATCCCGGCTCGGCAATCGACTCGAACCTTATGTGACGTGCATAACATCGATCGGTGATGCGGCTCATCATCGATCGGTGTTGTCACCACTCGGCGATCTTGCGCGAGCACTCGGTTGATGCCCTCGGCCTCGATGAGCAGTACCATCGATCGGTGATGTATCCCATCGATCGATGATGTTCAAATCGAGTCTGGCGGATATGATCGATCGGTATTTCTTCATCTAAATTATTCCATTTTATCATGTTTAATCTTGTATATCGAACATATTGATGTTACACTTATATTCATGTATTCGTTAATGTATTTTAATGTTTTATTCCATTTTGGCAAACATTAACATCCAATGATTTCCAAATCCTAACATCTCACCCTTTCTAAGTGTTGAAATACACAATCAAGGTAAAAGACTTGTTTTGTGAGATGCAATCCATCCTAGACATTCCTTCCATGCAAACACATGGTGAAACATATGAAGCATGGTAAATACAAGACATCAAGTTGTGTGGCACTTGAGTATCACTCTAGATGTTACTTTTACATCTTAAACACATTTCTCTTGATACATGAACTTCTAAAGTGTGCCAACAATCAAAGTTACACACTATGACCTCTAAATCTAGATTGTGCCAATTTTATTGATTTTCATGTTTTCAAGAAATATATTGACACATCCTAAAATCCTTTAGAATTAAGGCTCAAATGTATTTCCAAGGTAACCATAACCTTGAAAATAACCTAAAGTGCCACCTTTACCATGGTTGAGTTAACTACTCATCCAATCATGGTTGACACATTCTAACTCATTTAACGTGAATCAATCACGCTCTTTGGAACCCAAAATCTATTTGAGCTCATTGAATTAATTAGGTATTCCTTAGGGATAACATCCCTAGATACCTTCCTAATGACCCTCCTAGGCTTGTTAGCCTTGGTCATTGTGGTCTTACCTAGGTTGACTCTAGAGGTAACTCCCCTTGCAACCTTGGTCTTCCTAGACCTAGTTTGTGTTCCATAATCAAATGGAACACAATGATAAGTCACCTTAGGCTTAGGTTTGTGACCCAAACATTTCTTGCCCTTGGTTGACTTTTGTCTTTTGGGTCCTAGATGTTGCTTTGAGATCTTGCCCCTTGACTTTGACTATTAGACCCTTGAAATTGATTTTGTAGCTTATTTAGGGTTTTTTCTAATTTTTCAAGTCTTGACCTTAAGGCTTGGTTCTCTAATTCTAATTGCCCAAATGATTTTTGATTAGGTTTTTGGGCATTACTATTTACCTTAGACATATGTTTACCCTTATTGGAATTGATACCTAAATGGTTTTCGATTTTCTTAATTGCTTTCTTAGGAATGACATTTCTAGGGGCATTAGTCCTAAATTTCTCCTTCTTTGAAATAGATCTAGAGTTATCATTCCTAGCATGCTTCGATTCATAAGTAATAGCAAAGTTATTTGAATTAATTCTTGCATGCTTTTGCTTAGAATTTAAGGAATGAGCATTATGAAAATATACCTTAGGGTTTGCCTTAGTAGCTCCCCCTACTTGTAATACTCCTTCTTGGATCTTCTTGCTCCCCCTAGGACATTGATTTCGGTAATGTCCCGATTGCCGACATTTGAAGCAAATGATATGCTCCTTGTCTTTAGATGATGGGGAACCGACATCCTTTGACTTTTGTTGACTTTTAGGCGTCGGAGGAGTCTTCTTAACCTTCTTTGGGCACTTGCTTTTGTAGTGCCCATACTCCCTACACTCAAAACACAATATATGGATTTTATTTGAAATTGGAGTGTTTGAGTTACCTAGTTCGGTGGTGAGGATCTCTTGAGCTTGTTCTTCCTCTTGACCGGATGAGGATGATACTTCTTGTTGCTCCGGTGTTGAGGATGCTCTAATCTCCTCAATCCTAGAAGTGGATACTTCTTCCACTTCTTCCACCTCCTCTTCCACTGATCCGGAAGTTGATTCCCTATCAACCTCCGAATCCCCACTTTCTTGTAAGGATGAACTTTCTCCTTCTTGGGCCATGGATGGTTCTTCATGGAGCTTGGCTAAATTTTCCCATAGTTCCTTGGCGCCTTGAAATTCACCTATACTAGACAAAATGTCATTAGATATTAAATCTTCTAAAAGCTTTATTACCTTGATTTCGGTCTTGAACTTGAGACGTTGCTCTCGTGTCCACTTCTTCAATTTCAAGACGTTTCCATTTTTGTCCCGAGGAGGTTCAAAGCCTTTTACGAGGATGAACTAATCCTCTATATCCATCATCAAGAACGTCTCCATTCTTGTTCTCCACGCCCAAAAGTCTTCTCGATCATATGGCGGTGGAGTGTTGATGTCCCATCCAAGCTTGTCTTGGAATTCCATCTTCTTCCCTCTAGCCTTTTAGCTCCCAGCGGTTAATCCGTAGAAGAGCCCCGGGCTCTGATACCAATTGTAGGATATTTGATGCCGCTAGAGGGGGGTGAATAGCGGTTGACCGTTCGTAGATGGAATTCGATCGCGTGTTCGTCTCTACAATTTCGTTAGTGCACAGCAGAAATAGATATGATACAATAACGAAATACGCAAACACGAGTATGTAACGTGGTTCGGAACCGCACGGTTCCTACTCCACGGATCGAGCTCTACGAGCTCTAGTGATGCACACGCAACCACTAATAAATACTCCTTCTCGGAACAATTCGGAGGTGGAGAAACCTCGTACAATAATGATTACAACAATAATCAACGAGATACAAGCAAATACGATAATGAAATACAAATGCAAGTAAAGGAAAAACACTTTACAAAAGTTTTTGATTACTTGATCTTTGATTGCCTTGAACTAGTTTTGAAGGACTAGAAAGCACTAACTTCCCCCTTCAATTTCGCCCAAGAAAATTGCTATCTTTTCCTCCATCACGAGCTCCTTATATAGCTTCAACCTGTGCTGGAAAAGGTCGATCAGTCGACTGATCGGGACCATCAGTCGACTGATCACACTGTTGCTGTGAGACAACGGTGTAATCCACGCTGGAAGAATCCAACGGCTAGGACATCAATCGACTGATGAGCCATCACTGACCGCCGTCTCGAATGAGTGAGACTTCATTCTCGTGGTCGGAATCCAAGCATCACCGATCGATCCCATGATCCGAGTGCCAAGTCGACAATGATCGTTTGGCCATTTTCTCGCAAATAACCCTAGTTGACTACGCCAGTCGACTGCCCCATGGCGCCAGTCGACTGACACACCTCAAACATGAGGTTTTAACCCAAGTATGGTGCCCTCATACTTGCTAGACCACCCTTAGCCTATACCTAAGCCTTCTAGCCACCTTCATCAGCCTTACGCCTCTCAGATCCCTCCAAGTCATCCATGACTTGTTCATCCATCGCGCTAGCCTTCAGGTGCTTCCATCGGCTATGTCATGCTAACGGTGTCTACACCGCCAAGGCACATTGGACTTACGCCGCCAAGACTCCGCTTGGACTTTACGCCGTCAACCATTGGACTTATGCTGCCAAGACTCCCGCTTGGACTTTACGCCGCCAATATCAAACCCCTTGGACTTCTCAAATGCCAAGACCCATGCTTGGACTTTCCATGCCAAGACCCATGCTTGGACTTCCCAAAATGCCAAGTGTCCTACTTGGACTTTCCATGTTAAGTTCCCATGACTTGGACTTTACCATGACAATTACATTGTCATATGTTTTTGTCTAACATCAAAACATCACTCGAGTCAAAATCGAGTCCCTCATTAATCGACTGGGCCGACAGACCAACAATAATGAGTCAAACTCGCGGCCCATAACTTGTCACGACCGCCAACATCGCGAGGTAATTCGAGGGTCTCTATCAGATATGATACTTAAAGGCACTCCATGACTTGTTGTAGACTTTTCCAAAATCGTGAGTTGAACCATGAATCTCTATCAGATATAATATTCAAGGATACTCCATAAAATGTAGAAATCTCCTTGCAATATAAATCTATCAATCGATTCATCAAATTCATCTTATGGATCGGAAGAAAATGAACGGACTTGACTAATCGATCACCTATTATCCCAAATCGTATCATATCCTTTCTGCATTCCAAATAATCTTCTAACATAGTCCATCGTACCAGACTGTCACTTCCATCTCGGTACGTACCCCTACTAATCATCAATATTCCACCTTTACTTTCGGTTTAGGCTTCATCGTTTGATCCCGTGGAAGGGCTCTTCCTCCTCTATCTCGTCCCATCAGCTCCCTTCCTCCGCCGGCGATCCTCCGCCTCGGATTAGGTCCGTACCTGCTGCTGCAGCAACCACCCTCCCATGACTATGATGACGCCGCCCCTATCGAACAGCAGGAGGACGAGGAGGTGTTGATCCCGCATCAGGAGTTCACAGAGGGACCCCAGCCGATGGAAGTTTTATCAGCTCAGACAGCCAGTGCTCCAGAAAACCAACAGGTGGACGATCCTCCTACGTTGAATTTGATTGACAATTGCAAACGAGATCTGAGCAAATCTACTCCAGCCATATGGAAAGGTAGCTGAATCAGCAACATCGAGGTATATAGATAAGTGGTCTACATTATTTCCCTTGGGAAAAAAAAATTAGCCCCCGCCATTTATACCCTACGACGTGGAAAATGTCAGAATAAAGTTTCTACAATAAGAAAAGGTATCTCATACCTTATGAATTTCCACCTTTGATCACTTCCATTCATTAGTTTTTGCTTAAAAGTATTCATGAGAAAATCTAATAAGTGGATCCAGTTTCAAACAACTTCACTTCTCATCAGGATTCATGGGAGAAGTCAATTATAGCTCAATATGAGTACTTACCTCAATAGATTGCCATCCAATCCAAAAGGAATTTGAGTGTTTTGGAATGATTGATTCTGAAATGAGTACACCAATTGCTGGAAACTGAGGTTTGACAGTTCAGAACACTATTCAATGGTGCCAATGAAAACCACTTCCAATGTAGTTGAGAGTTTGACAGTTCACAAATTACAAGCACGAATGCTTCCTTTATCTTTGTGAGAGTGGCGTTGCTTTTGTCAAAAAGGGAACCTATTTTTTTTATATGCAGAAAGAACTACTTGCTATGAACTTAATCAAACTGTCTCACAGTCATGAAACACTTGTGTTGCTGATGTTGCAACACTTAACGTCGCAACCTATGAACCCCATGATAGATTTTATAAGTCTTAGTTTTTGATCACAACACAACCCTCACCAAAATGCAATTCGCTCAAATTCAATGCCAGAAATAGCTTCTACTGCAAGTGACAGAAGGGTAGCACCTAACCGCCCATAATCCATCTCCTTAGCCAGCATGACCTGTAGTCGAAGATCGAGACATTCTGTCATGTGAGCATTTCCTAAGTTATAGAGCTGTAGCTCTACTTGTGATCTATATCAATGCCCTGGTTCTGGCGGCTCAAGAAGTAAATGGGGAGCTTAATCCATAAACATGACTAATCACCTTAAAGGAAGACACCTCCATGCAATATAAGGACACTAATAAACCTCTGCACATGCGCATAGGAGACTTATTTTGATATGGCATTTCACAAGCCATCATGCATTATGATGATGAACAAATTTTGTGTCCTAAAGTTTCCTTGTGCAGGTTAACCAATGACGAAGGCCAAGTGTCAAGGAAGCATATAACTGCACAATGAAATTGAAGAGATGCAACACAACTATTGATGATAAATTGATGCAGAGATCACATTATTTTGCGAATTTGATACATCCCAATTTATACTATTGAGTTATTAGGTGGGCATAAACTCTGCAAATAGTATAACTACAATTGAAGAATACAGCATAGATACGACCATTGTCGTAAACTCTCTCCTCTGTACAAAGCATAATCACGCCTGGGGAGGTAATAGTTGTCGTCTGGATGTCTGAGTCTTCTGAGATGTCTTCTGCTGATACTGCTGAGTAAATTGCTTCTCCCGGATAGAAGTATCAAAAAGCTCCAACTATATCTAAGGTAATAGATCGCTGCTGATGTGATAATTCATTCTTCTGTGATGATCTCGACTTTCGAGGTTGTGGATCGTCCTCTCGAAAGCATCATCCATAGTTTTCAACTGAGTCTTCAAAGTACATACTCTTCTCGTAGATACTGGCTGCTTATAGTAGAAGCAGATAAAATCATCCTTCGGATAATTTGACTCTGCGTGTCGTCGTGACCCGTACTACATGCACATAATCCTTTCAAAGTATTTCTTCTGAGTTCGCTGATAAACATGAGAAAGTTCTGACGATCTGCAGTCGGTCTTCTATTGTCGGAAAACTCTCCAATAGTAGCTCGTGACCCATGACTTCAATCTTGCTACCTTTTGTCCAACAGTCGGAGACTTCTGACTCTAATAAGTTGACATGCAATATTTGCTTATCGATCTTCAACTCTTAAACTCTTGTACGGAGTCATTTCTAAACTCCTGACTTAATTCAATGTCTTCCGATAGGATCTGATAGAAGATCCAGTCATCTTAATCCAAAAGTAAGTCAATAACCGTGGGTGACTTAAAACATTCATTCATCTTCTTGAGCTATTAAGTGAGCATAAACTCTGTAAGTCTAACGACTCTGCATGATATTCTCGTTACCGATGATCACCCTACTTGAAGCTCAAGAATTCCTTACGATGTGTCACTGAAAGTGACGTGGGGAAATACTCTCCCTCAACATCACTAAACCATGATCAAGTGATGTTTTATTCCCCGAAGGTTATTTTCTACCTTTTTCACCAAATATCGGCTTGATCCCGATAATGGTATGAAAATAACTCTACCTTCTCTGTATAACACAAGTTAAGTACTCAAAAGTACCCTCAAAGCTATACAACCCAGTACGAACAACTTAGGGTTAAAATCCCTATGAAACATCATATACTAATCCTCCGTTATCGGTATCAACAATAGTATACAAGTCTGTTCATTACCCACAGGTAATGATCTGACTAGCACAGTTAGTGAAAACTCTTTAAGACTGTAGTCTCTGATTTTCACAAAAAATGTGATGACTTGACCCCTATTTTTCGACTCGGTATCAGTCGTCTCTCAAAGGTAAATCACCTTTTCGACATAGGTTTAAGACACACAAACCCAATAGGTCGTTCCCGTGGTCAACTCATACCACGGTTACGAACAATAACCAACATACTATAGGTTATTCCCTGTTGTAAGCATCTAAATGCATAGCCAACAAAACCGGGAGTATAAACCCTAACGACAACTCCGATTGGTCGCCTCGGTGAGCGACTTCTACTACGAGTTTGTACAGGTATAATAACTCTAGTTGTATACACCTATTGATCAAGTTTAGATAAATATCTACTAAACTATAAGTTATCAGAAATTCTTACCTTGTGCTGCTTGGAGCTCAGGCCGCTGTCCATCTCATCTCCGAAAACCAAAATCGAAACAACTTGACTCCCAAGAATCCAAGACTCGACACAAAAACAACATTGTATGACATCGCAGAACCTAGGGCTCTGATACTACTAAAGTTATCACACCCCGAGAGCATGCCGTGCCGAAAAGCAAACGGACGACATCTCCCCTATACGTGGCAACATTTCGGGTTAATACAAGGCCCGTAGGCCACAACAACAACAACAAATAATATATATATATATATATATATATATAAACAAACCACAACAATATAACAAACTAACTACACCAAAGACACAGCAGAAACATAAAACAACCACATCACAACTATATACAGTGCATACTGGTATGACTAACACCAAAACTACGAACCACCATAATAAAACCAGAAAAGAAAGATACAACAACAATAGTCACAGACTACAATCATCACATAAAGACCAAAAACATATCGGAACACCAACGATAATCCAAAAACCCGGACTCTCGGAGTTGAGATGAGACGATGTCAGCCAGCGGTGCTCCAAGTCCATCACGAAGTCGGCTACCTGTTATCTGGGCGACAGAAAAATTCAGGGTTTGTGGTGGTGAGTAAAACTCAACAGGTAATAGGAAAACATGTATATATCCATATCACATGTAATTCGATAGAAAAATCTACAGGTATATTAGGTAACACTAACATGATAACATATCCATGTATATACCTTCTAACCAAAAGCCAATATAAAATACAAACATACCTGAACGTTTGCTACGCTACACCTATCCAACCTGTGCACATATCCACAATATATATATATACAGGAAGTCTACTCTAAACCATATAACAACATAAATATATGTCAAAGAATGCAATAGACAATCCAACAACTATACAGGTATTTTACACGACCGTATAAGCGATGCGGGTAGCATGTATGAAGATGATGTACAACCAAATATAACAAACATAGTACAATCAAATGCAGCATCACAATAAGCATATATATATATAGACTGCATCTATATATGTATACTAATCACAATCATCCATATATATATACATGCATATATGTATATATATAACAATATGCAAAAATACCATAAGTCACAGCAATACAGCATGCATGGTCATGTCGGCTCACCCTAAAGCTACCACGACCCCAGTGTGGCCTCGGTGGCTCGAGCATGACAACTGTCTCAACTCAACACCAACCACTACTCTCGAGTGGCTGAGTGGGCAGTATGATCGAGTAGCATATAAGTGTGAAGAACAAGCTACACGATGGGGGTCCCTGCTGTTGGCCACTCCGACAGTCACTATCCATGAGTGGTCGAGTGCCACACACGCAGGACTACGACATGCAAATCCAACTACCACCGTCTATAGTGGTAGAGTGCGACACCACAATGCTCTGCCCTCACACCAATTACTCCTCCTATGAGTAACCGTGGAGGCAGGATTGACTGACGACTCTCTCAACCATAAGGAAGACCACGTCGCCAGCATGCATGCAAATGACATGAATGCAATGTCTCACATACAGACATCCACCATAGACTCTCTATTCTACAGAGAGTCATACTAATCAGAGCAACGCACTCTCTATCCTGTAGAGAGTCATACTCAACTGATCATAACACTCTCTATCCTGTAGAGAGTTATACTAATCTAATCGACGCACTCTCTATCCTGCAGAGAGTCATACTCAACTGATGGGCGCACTCTCTATCTTGTAGAGAGTCGTACTCATCTAATCGACGCACTCTCTATCCTGTAGAGAGTCGTACTTACTGATCGATGCACTCTCTATCCTGTAGAGAGTCGTACTCAAACTGATTATATCAAGCTAGGACCACCGGTCCATAGCGACACACTAAATATCATTCACCTGACCATTTGCACAATACATGATCGGTGGTAAACATGCAACCTAAGGGTACTAGAATTAACCCTAGGTTCAAGACATTATCTACCTACGGATGATCTTTTTGCCCAATTTACAGTCAAGTTGTCATCCGGACTTTACTATTTGCACTTAACTAAACAAATTCTAGGTTACTTACATCACCTATATATATAACTTCTAATCATGATAAAATCAAACATGATAGCAGCAATGGAGTTAACAGCCAAAGGTAAAGTATCAAGCGCAAGAGTAAATAAGAATAGAGTCAAGGTAACATGATCATATAAGATGATCATGCATCTAAATCTGTATGCATTAAAACTACCTGACCAAGGTAGGAATTACCCACCTGATACGAAGCTTGAACAAATCCTCACGGCCGTGGCCTGGCTTCGTATCCCAAACCTGCACATAATAGAAAACTATGATTAAGTACAATCATTTCCCAATAATCGAATCAAATCGATTCATTAACCCATTAATAGGTCCATCACTCCACTAACACATGAATTATGATCTAGCTCCCTTACCTAATCGTTCATTAACATAAATCCATATCCTAAACCTTACCAATATTACCACTTCTTCCATTAGTTACTAACCAGCAACCCCAATAGTAGCCTAGTTAAACAAGTTTTGCAATAGGGTAATCCCATTTACTTTCTTACCCCCATATACATGTACCAAAATCAAAGAAACCGACTCCATATCAGATTAGATACATAAACTAATCACATACGACTATTTCCTCAATCTATACTAACAATAGATCCATTGTCGTTCCACAGCTCCAATCCAATATCAAATTCATAGCTCACAACCCTCATATCATTGAAGTGGAGCCACCAACATAACACAACAATGATGCATCCCTAAAATCACCAATCCATGATCGACAAAGAATGTCACAGCCGTCCAACCTCCACTCCATAGTCGTGCACAGCTCTTTCACAACCGAGTAACATCCGACAACTCCATTGACAGAACCCTCCACAACTTCACAGATCACACAACCAACAAATCGAGCAATCATAGAAGAAAAGAACAATATAAACCAACTTACCAGCCCTAGAAAACTCCACCAGCAGCCTATCCCCAACAACCGACATCCCTCTTTTCCCCTGTTCACAACCGCATAACATGTTGGAAAATTGAGGCCGCTAGAGGGGGGTGAATAGCGTTTGACCGTTCGTAGATGGAAAATGTTCGCGTGCTTGTCTACAATTTTCGTTAGCGCAGCGGAAACAAAGATAATAAAGCAATAACGAAAACACAAACACACAAACGCAAGGATATAACGTGGTTCGGAACCGAACCGGTTCCTACTCCACGGATCGAGCTCTAACGAGCTCTAGCAACGCCAATGCAATCACTAATCAATAAACTCCTTCTCGACAACAAGTCGGAGGCGGAGAAACCTCGTACAAACGTTTACAACAATAAACGAAAGAAATACAAGCAAATACAAGTGAAAATATAAAGAACACTTTACAAACTAGGGTTTTGAGCGCTTGCTTGTCGGTTGCTTGGATGAGCTTGAAGGACCTTGAAATGCACCTGCAAATCGCCTTCAAATCGCCTCACCAAAGCCCCCAAAGAACTGATGATGAAATCCTCCACGAGCTCCCCTTTTTATCTTGCTCGATTGGATTATCATTGTCATAAGTCCCTCGGTGATCGATGTCATCGTTGTCGTGAGACAACGGCTCAATCCATGTCGGACAAGTTCCAACAGGACTCTTGGCGCGATCGCCAACATTGGCCGATCGCACGGGCCAGTCGACCGATCGGCTCACGGAGCGCTCGTGCTCAACATTGATCGACAATCATCACCCTTAGCGATCATTGGGCCGATCGGCTACCGATCGCCAGAGCATTTCCAGCTCTAAACTGGCAGTTGAACTCAAGTCGACTCACGGCAGTCGAACCGGCCATAATGCCAGTACACTACCAACCTCAAAAATGAGGTTTTAACCCAAGTATGGTGCCCCCATACTTGCTAGACCACCCTTAGCCTAGACCTAAGCCTTCTAGCCACCTCCATCAGCCTCACGCATCTCGGATCCCTCCAAGTAATCCATGACTTGTTCATCCATCGCACTAGCCTCTAGGTGTTTCCGTCGGCTATGTCATGCTAACGGTGTCTACACCGCCAAGGCATATTGGACTTACGCCGTCAAGACTCCGCTTGGACTTTACGCCGCCAACCATTGGACTTATGCTGCCAAGACTCCCGCTTGGACTTTATGCAACCAATATCAAACCCCTTGGACTTCTCATGCCAAGACTCAAGCTTGGACTTTCCCTTGCCACCATTTTGAACTTTTACATTGCCAAGACCCATGCTTGGACTTTTCCCTTGCCAACCCATGTTGGACTTCTCAAATGCCAAGACCATGCTTGGACTTTCCCTTGCCAACCCATGTTGGACTTTTACATTGCCAAGACCCATGCTTGGACTTTTCATGTGCCAAGTGTCCCACTTGGACTTTTCATGCCAAGTACTCAAGACTTGAACTTTACCAAATGTCAAGTGTTCCACTTGGACTTTCCATGCCAAGTACACAAGACTTGGACTTTCCCATGACAATTACATTGTCATATGTTTTTGTCGAAACATCAAAACATCACTCGAGTCAAACTCGAGTCCTGGTCAATCGTGACCTGGGCCGATTGCTCCAACAATCTCCCCCTTTTTGATGTTTGACAAAAACCAAACAAAACATTTGAGTTAGACCATTAACTCAAATCCCTTACCAATTATCCCAAATTGGTAAACACTCTCCAAATGTTCTCCCCCAAACATTCTCCCCCTTTTTGACTAACATCAAAAAGGTTTTCTCTCCAAGGAGGTCAATGTCTCATGTCCCAATGAGATCTTACAATCTCCCCCTTGATCCAAAAATAAATACCTAGGATGCCTACCATCTTCCTAGTGATAATTCACATATCACTCAAGAGAGCCAATCCTATACTCTCTCCCAATTTCCAAATAGGGTATCAAAAACCCATCAATTTTCCCAATTGATGATACTCTCCCAATAACTTCTCCTCTTCAAGGA
The DNA here is from genome assembly GCA_025175895.1 of Wurfbainia villosa. Taxonomy (NCBI): domain Eukaryota; kingdom Viridiplantae; phylum Streptophyta; class Magnoliopsida; order Zingiberales; family Zingiberaceae; genus Wurfbainia; species Wurfbainia villosa. The sequence goes on from CM045992.1 coordinate 7,607,708, forward strand.
GAAAAACACATCCATCATCCCAAGATGGATACCTCCCCCTAAAGGCTTGCTTCCCCTTGACCATTGCACCAACAATATCCTTGAGAAGCCCCTAAGCCAATAGGAACTCTAAAACATCAAAATTAAGGTTCTAAGTTCAACATAGAACTTTCACTCACCCTAAATTTGATACTTTGACCTAACAGAGCTCCTAATCCATATCCAATGGATTTTCACCCTTTATAATGCTTCCTAAAGCATATCCTAGGGTTAGGAGTGATTAGGAACCTTTTCCATAGCTGAACACGGGCTAAACAAACCTTGTTAACCCGAAATCAGACCTGGCAGTCGACTCGACAAGAATCAATCGATCGACACCCATATCACCGATCGCCACTAGCATCGATCGATAGCTGAAATTTCAATTTCACCATCGTAATCGAGATTTGGAAAAGCATAAGTAATTCTACGTAATTTGAAAAATCATAAAATTTGATACGTATATTACTTATAGTCATTACAATGGGTGAAAAATATTTGAAAATTATTTTACCCATAAAATAGTGAGTTTGATACAAAAATCAAAACTATTGAAGTTTTCAATATTTTGGCCCTATTTTGTATCAACTTCATCAATGGTGATTGCTATCAAAAGATAGACTTCACCAAGGTTTTTCAAAATGATTTTAAAATGTTTTCAAAACCTTATTTTGGATCATATTCCTTGGGCTCTATGTACATGACTTGTACACGTGCTCTCCCAATGATCCACTAATTGAAATTAGATGAGTTTTAGTTCATCTAGATGCAAAAACTATGCACCTTGAACTTAACTCATATCCTAGCATCTCACATGTATCTAGGGTGTATAAATACACATATTGGATGTGAGATGTGGGTTTTGGTTCATTTAAAACTAGGGTTTCATGCATCTTCTAAGGCAACCCTACTTGATTCCCTTATAAATGGGACTTCAAGCCATGTCATAGTCCTTAATTCAATTTCAACCAATTGTCTTAAATGCATGAATGATTATGGCATTAGAAATGATATAAATAAGCATATGCTCATAATCATGATGTCATTGCATAAGATGAAATCTAAAAACACATGACATTTAAAACGTTAATCCTAAAACATGAACATGACATATAAAATGATTAAAAGTAAGCATGATGTCATGACATGTTATATGTCAAACAAAGCATGACATATAAAATATATAGGTATAATAATACCGAAATTTTAATATTAATTGTCATTTGTTGGGATTAATCATATTTTGCCATATTAACCTAATCTCCCTAGTGTGCCAAAAACCCAAAATGACACACTAACCTCTAAACCTAAATTGTGCCAATTTAATTGATTTTTCTTAATTTCAAAAGTGCATTGGCACATCCTAAAATCTTTTAGGATATTGATTCAAATCTATTTCCAAGGTAACCATAACCTTGAAAATATCCTAAAGTGTCACCTTTACCATGGTTGAGTTAACTACCCATCCAATCAAGGTTGGCATGCCCTAAACCCATCTAGCGTGAATCAATCACGCTCTTAGGAACCCAAAACCGATTTGAGCTTCTAGGGTTAATTAGGTATTCCTTAGGGATAACCTCCCTAGATACCTTCCTAATGACCCTCCTAGGCTTGTTAGCCTTGGTCATTTGGGTCTTACCTAGGTTGACTCTAGGGGTAACTCCCCTTGCAACCTTCTTAGTGGCCACCCTAGGTTTCCTAGAAACCCTAGCCACTAGGCACAACCTTTGGTCAACCTTAGGGATGACTTCCCTATTGACCTTGGTCTTCCTAGACCTAGTTTGTGTTCCATAGTCAAATGGGACACTATGATAAGCCACTTTAGGCTTAGGTTTGTGACCCAAACCTTGCTTGCCCTTTGTTGACTTTTGACTCTTAGGTTCTAGGTGTTGACTTTGACTTTTGGACCCTTGATTTTGACCACTAGACCCTTTAAATTGATTTTGTATCTTATTTAGGGTCTTTTCAAGTTTTTCAAGCCTTGACCTCAAGACTTGATTCTCTAATTCTAATTGCCCAATTGATTTTTGATTAAATTCTTGGGCATTGGACTTCCTAGGCATATGCCTAGTCCATTTAGGGTTTAGACCTAGGTGCTCTTGCACCTTTCTAATTGTCTCCCTAGGTAAAATTGATCTTGAGTTATTTGACCTAGGTTTGTCCTTAGGTAAATTGTTTTTAGGGACATTAGTCCCAAATTTCTCTCTATTATCTAAGTAGACATTCTTAGCTCCTAAGCAAAAATACTTGTTCCTATTAGCATGCTTTTCATAAATTGCAAGTGAATTGAAATCCCTAGCATGCTTTTGCTTGTAAATTGAAGAAGGAGCAAAATTAGAAGTTACCCTAGGGTTTGCCTTAGCTCCCCCTACATATGATGCTCCATTTTGAGTCTTCTTGTCCCCCTTCTTGCATTGACTCCGGAAATGTCCCGGTTGTCAGCACTTGAAGTAAATTACTTGTTCTTTGCTCTTTTGCGTTGAGGGACCGACATCCTTGACCTTTGGAGCCGGTGGAGTTTTTCTATTCTTCTTTGGGCACTTGCTCTTATAGTGCCCGGTTTCCCTACACTCAAAACATATTATATGCATTTTATTATTAACACATATGTTTGAGTTACCTAGGTTAATGGAGACCGGAATTGGACTTTGGGCTTCTTCATCTTGACCGGATGTCGAAGCTTCTTCTTGATGTTATGGTGTGAAAGTTATCTCCTCCCCCTCAATCCTTGAGGTGGATGCTTCTTCCACTTCCTCCACCTCTTCTGATCCGGATGTTGATTACCTATCAACCTCCGAATCCTCACTTCCTTGTGAGGATGATGCATTAGCCTCTTCGGTCTCTTCCTCTTGGACCGGTTGTGAGCCTTCATGATATTTTGCCACTTGACTCCAAAGCTCTTTGGCATCCTTGTACTCACCTAGCTCACACATAATTTTATTAGGAATCAAATCAACCAAGAATTTAATTACTTTTGTATTCTTTTCGAACTCTTGGATTTGTTCCTCGGTCCACTTCTTCATCTTGAGAATTCCTCCCTTGTGTAGGGGATCGGTACGGCCGGCTAGAGGGGGGTGAATAGCCCTTTTCTTTTGGATGCCGGTATTTGCTCGTCTACAAAACTAATTAGCGCAAGCGGAAGACTAATAAAGACAAACAAATAGAAATATGAGAAAACAATCGCTAACAAAGAATGTAACATGGTTCACGGCTACGCCGCTAATCCACGATCCCGATTCGTCCGAGGTGAATCACTCCTCCAAAGCCAATCACTATTGGTCTCTCCTTTGCACCAAGTTAGGTGGAGGTAACCTTTACAATCAAGATCACTCTTCTTACAAATAGAATGGAGTAAAAACAAGTAAGAAGAGTTTAGAGCTTGTGGGGCACTAGGAAGATCACTTGGAGCATAAGCATTAGCCTCTCAAAGGCTTACACCCTCTCTTTTTATAGAGAGGGCTGATTTCTTCCCGTTGGCCGCCATCACGATCACGCCTCTTGGCACCGATCATGACTACAACGGCCTCCGAACACGTCGGATCCCGACCGTTGTAGTCCAACGGAACTCTTGGCAATGATCGATGGACTCATCACGATCGTTGCCTCCGTAGTCGACCGCCTACGGCTACAAACGGTTCGGGTAAACCCTATTGACTACCGATCGTGTTTTCAGAATGATCGATGGTCTTGGCAATGACCGCCATCGATGGCGATCACGCCACAATCCACCAATCGATACCACCGAATTCCACTGATTCGAGCAATGATCGCCATGACATGGCAATGATCGTGTCTGAAAACCCATCCGACACTTGGCCAAATGGCCAAGTTTCACCTAAGAGCTACCCTTCCCGGGTTACAATCGCCACTCATCTCTGAGTCCTCGCTCGTTTTCTTCATTCTCGCCACGCCCTTGGCAAGATCAAAGACGGCTCGAATGCTCCTTCACGTCTCTTGCCTCGAAGTCTACTTCCTCCGGCTTCACTCCAAGCTTCTCGTCCGGCGGTCCCTCGGATGCTCCAAGCGCACGACTTCCACAAAGCTATCCTTCACCGACTCAAGGCACGAGTCATGAGATGTGAAACTCGCCACGGCTCCATGTGCGAATTACTAAGTCCTGCACGACTTCAACGCACATATCAAATCAACATATCAAACTAACTTAAACCCTTTGCCACACCATCAAAATCATATTATGGCAAGAGATTGCCCTAACACCTTGGGCCCTTTTGGATATTGAAATCCCTCCATCAAAATGCCCCACTCTTCAAAGTCCTTCATCATCAAGAATTCTTCAATCCTCACCTTCCATTGATTGAATCCTTCTTGTCCATAGAAGGTATAAGGGATAGGTGTGTTGATATCCCATCCAAGCTTGTCTTGGAATTCCATCTTCACCCTCTAGCGTCTTGCTCCCGGTTGTTAATCCGTTGAAGAGCCACCGAGCTCTGATACCACTTGTTGGAAAATTGAGGCCGCTAGAGGGGGGTGAATAGCGTTTGACCGTTCGTAGATGGAAAATGTTCGTGTGCTTGTCTACAATTTTCGTTAGCGCAGCGGAAACAAAGATAATAAAGCAATAACGAAAACACAAACACACAAACGCAAGGATATAACGTGGTTCGGAACCGAACCGGTTCCTACTCCACGGATCGAGCTCTAGCGACGCCAATGCAATCACTAATCAATAAACTCCTTCTCGACAACAAGTCGGAGGCGGAGAAACCTCGTACAAATGTTTACAACAATAAACGAAAGAAATACAAGCAAATACAAGTGAAAATGTAAAGAACACTTTACAAACTAGGGTTTTGAGCGCTTGCTTGTCGGTTGCTTGGATGAGCTTGAAGGACCCTGAAATGCACCTGCAAATTGCCTTCAAATCGCCTCACCAAAGCCCCCAAAGAACTGATGATGAAATCCTCCACGAGCTCCCCTTTTTATCTTGCGTCGGGCTGGATTTTCGCCTATCAGTCGACTGCCATAAGTCCCCAGTCGACTGATGCCACTGTTGTCATGAAACAACGGCTCAATCCACGTCGGACAAATTCCAACGGGACTCTTGGCCCGATCGTTGCCAGAGCCGATCGCTAAGTCGGCTACGGAGCGCTTCGGCTCGACATCGATCGGCAATGCCGACTTGGTAGCTGATCGCTGCCGACACTAGCGATCCGACGAGCAATGACCGATCGCGATCGCCGAGTATTTCCTCTAGCGGCAGTCGAACTCAAGTCGACTTACGGCAGTCGAACCGGCCATAATGCCAGTCGACTGCCAACCTCAAAAATGAGGTTTTAACCCAAGTATGGTGCCCCCATACTTGCTAGACCACCCTTAGCCTAGATCTAAGCCTTCTAGCCACCTCCATCAGCCTCACACATCTCGGATCCCTCCAAGTCATCCATGACTTGTTCATCCATCGTGCTAGCCTCTAGGTGCTTCCGTCGGCTATGTTATGCTAACGGTGTCTACACCGCCAAGGCACATTGGACTTACGCCACCAAGACTCCGCTTGGACTTTACGCCGCCAACCATTGGACTTATGCTGCCAAGACTCCCGCTTGGACTTTACGCAGTCAATATCAAACCCCTTGGACTTCTCATGCCAAGACTTAAGCTTGGACTTTCCCTTGCCAACCCATGTTGGACTTTTACATTGCCAAGACCCATGCTTGGACTTTTCCCTTACCAACCCATGTTGGACTTCTCAAATGCCAAGACCATGCTTGGACTTTCCCTTGCCAACCCATGTTGGACTTTTACATTGCCAAGACCCATGCTTGGACTTTTCATGTGCCAAGTGTCCCACTTGGACTTTTCATGTCAAGTATTCAAGACTTGAACTTTACCAAATGCCAAGTGTTCCACTTGGACTTTCCATGCCAAGTACACAAGACTTGGACTTTCCCATGACAATTACATTGTCATATGTTTTTGTCGAAACATCAAAACATCACTCGAGTCAAACTCGAGTCCTGGTCAGTTGTGACCTGGGCCGATTGCTCCAACATAACACTCCGACATAGCCACCATCCAGCTTGCTCCACCTCTGGCCGGATCAACCAACTGCAGTGTCGTTGTCATCGCGCTGCTCGTGTGAGAAACAGCAAGTCGTGATGAAGAGATCGATTGAAAGCCAGCAAAACACTGTGCCCTTACCTCACTCCGGCGATAATCCCCTGTTCACCGGCGAAATCAACGCCCCCGAAGCACTGCCCTAGCTCCCGCTAGAATCCCCCCGGCTCCGGTAGCAAGTCACCGATTTCCCTATCCGAGCATCGTGCCATCGCCGTCGACCCAAGCCCCCAAATTGTGAGCCTCCTTCATTGCTCTGGTCTGTCCGCGAGCACCGTTGAGGGGACGTCACTTGCTGCCATCCACTCGCACAGAGGAGCCGACGAAGTCCGGGCGACAGGAGTCAGAGAGGTCGCGCGGAGAAGTCGGCGAAGTCCGGTGGCAAGAGTTGGAGAGGTTGTGCGGAGAACAGTCGCACTGAGATTCAGGGAGAAAAAAGTTGTTGTCGCGAGAAATAAAGATCGCGGCTGGCATTAAAAGAAAGCGGCTGCGAGAAAACGCTCGGCTTAATGCTAACGGATCGGGTTTGGTAGATAAACGGGTCGAATTTTCTGACCCGTTAAGTCCTTTAACTCCTTCTAAGCAAAGAGGGTTTTAAAAACCTCCATTCGAGTTCAGAAAAATTCCTAAAAATTTTTAAAAAATTTCATAGGGTATTCTCCTAATTTCCCAACATTTATTTTATTTTATTTTATTTTTTTGTGATATTTTACAAGTTAGGTAGGGATAAACTACTTGGTGACTTACTTTAAAACCTTGGACTAAGAGACAAAATGTCTGGATATCATATTTGGGACTTATCTCAATCCCAAGACTTTCCATATGCTTATAAAAGATTAAGCCTAGTGAAATACAAATCGCTAACAAGATCCAATCAACTTGATGCTAATTCATTCAACTAGACCAATTTAGTTGATCGACAAGTCAAATAAATGAAAGGGTCTAGTTGAGTGGATAAGATTTTTAGTTTACTAGTTATCATTGTTTACTATCCATGACAACTTGTGCTTGATATGTCAATTGAGAGTCATTCTGGTTGGATCGACTAATTAGCACTAGAGGGAGGGAGCGGGTGAATAGAATTTAAATTTTAAAATGATAGTAGTTAATTTTGAAATTAAAGTTATACACAGTGGAAATAAAAGAAAATACAAAATAGAGTGACATAGTCAATTAATATGGTTCACAACTATTCCACGACCTAGCAATCCATTAGGTGGATTGAGCCCCAAAATACCCCACTAAATTTTCTCCTTCATAGAAATATTTTTAATGTGGAGAAACCTTTTATACAAACTGATGGTGTCCTCTTCTTCAGCATGCTCTTCCCTCTTCCTCAAGAACTCCTTCTGAGTGCCTTGGATCCCTAAGCTGAGTGCTAGATCTGTCACTTCACAAGAGAGTGTTAGAGGTGGGCTGACTTTCTGGTACGGTCTCTCCGATGCTCAAGTCAAAAACGAAAGAATGGAGAAGTAGAATGTAGAAGAAGAAGTGAGAAGAGATCTTTGAGGTACCGAATAGCGAAGAGAAAAATCAACCCCTGCCTCTTTCCACCTCTGCCCCTTTTATAGGAAATTCATCCCACCTCTTCTTGAACTGAATTTACTTTAATGTCCCTGTCAACCTGTCAAGATGTAACCGTTTCTTCCGCTCCTTTTCAAAATAACTCTTGGTATGCTCTTCACGTGTCTCTTATTTTTCCTGTCAACCATTAATCAAATGAATAAAATAAATAAATAATATTTCATGTCAACAATATTCTTTATTTAAGAACTCCTCCATCACTTTCTGTATCAAAAAATACCCATATCCCCTTCTCTTCTTAATTCAGAAAATGCCCAAGGTTTGCATGTACATCACTCAGGAAATCAATATAGTGCTCGAGAAATACACTGACTACTCGGAAAACATACCCACTGCTCGGGGAATATATAGATTGATCAGAAAAATCAAACTCACCAATGCGCTCTGAACTATCTGCACTACTCTTCCTACTTGGCATGTACGGGAAATACCTATATCACTCGGAAAACACACTGACTGCTCGGAAAATATATACATTCCTCGAAAATTGCATATATCAATCAGGAAATGCCTACACTACTCTGTGAACACAACACTTAGCCCTGAGAACTACTATTCTGCTCACCCTTACTTAGCTCGAAAATTAGATATACTACTCGGGAATTACATACACTGTTCAAGAATTGCGTATATCAATCAAAAAATACTGTCTGTCAACACAACACCTAGCTCTGAGCACAACTATTTTGCTCACCCTTACTCAGCTCGGGAATTACATATACTGCTTAGTAAACATATTAACTAGTTGGAAATTACAGATATCAATCGAAAAATACATATACTGCCCTGCCAATATAACACTTAGCACTAAGCGTGACTAATCTGCTCACTCCTACTCAACTCGGAAATTACATATACTGCTCGGGAAACACACTAACTGATCGAGAATTATAGATATCAATCGAAAAATGCATATACTGCCCTATAAATACAACACTTAGCTCTGAACGTGACTAATCTCCTCACCCCTACTCAACTCGGAAATTACATATACTGCTCGGGAAACACACTAATTGGTCAGGAATTACAGATATCAACCGGAAAATGCATATACTGCCCTGCCAATACAACACTTGTCTCTGAACATGACTAATCTGCTCACCCCCTACTCAACTCGGAAGTTACATATACTGCCTGGGAATTATATATATCAACTAGGAAAGGGATATTCTGCTTTATCCACAACTCTAAACACCACTACTCTTCTTGGCCCTTATACAACTCAAGAAACATGTTAACTGATCAACAACTATGCTCAACACCCTCTGAAAATATACTAAGCATGACTGAAAACCCTGACCCCATCATAAGTCCCCCCTTAGTAAAACTGAAGAGCAAAGTTGAGTGAAATTTTACAAGTACTCTGAAACTTCTTTCCCTGAGAAATAAAAAATCTTCTGCCTTCTGTCTTAGCTAAAAAAATCCCACATCCATCATAAGTTTCCCCTCAGTAAAACTGAAGAGCGAAGTCGAGTGAAGTTTTATAAGTACTCTGAAATTGACTTCCGTAAGAAACAAAAAAATCCTTCTGCCTTCTGCCTTAGCCAAAAACCCCACATCCATCATAAGTTGAAGTCGAGTGAAGTTTTACAAGTACTCTGAAACTGCCTTCCCCAAGAAACAAAAAATCCTTCTGCCTTCTGCCTTAGCCATAAAAACCCACATCCATCATAAGTTTCCCCTCTTTAGTAAAATTGAGGAGCGAAGTTGAGTGAAGTTTTACAAGTATGCACAAGTTATCATATTAAGCATAGACCTTGAAACTATCATACTAGGCACAGAGCCTCAAACTGTCATACTAGGCGCATGGCCTCAAATTGTCATAATAGGCGCAGGGCCTCAAGAAAGTATGTTAGCGATTTACTTGCCATTATAGCTGGTGTTATAGTCCCCATGGGGGAATGTAATTACCTAGCCCATAGGCTGTTATATTAGGCGTAAGAGCCTTGATAAAATTTTACCTGCCATTATAGCTAGCATTATAGTCTCCGTGAGGGAATGTAATTATCTAGCCCATAGGTTGTTATATTAGGCGTAAGAGCCTTGAGGAAATTTTACGTGCCATTATAGTTGGCGTTATAGTCCTCGTGAGGGAATGTAATTACTTAGCCCATAGGCTGTTAGATTAGGCGTAAGAGTCTTGAGAAAATTTGTCATTTTCTGATTTCTTGTGTTAGGCGTAAAAGCCTTAGATAAAATTACTAATTCTTACAAAAGAAACTATTATTAAACTCTTAAAATTTTGCATTAGGCGTAAAAAAAGCTTTAGAAAAAATTACCTACTTCTTGCAAAAAAAATTGTCATTTAGCCCTTAAGCTCTCATACGAGGCGTAAAAGCCTTAGAAAAAATTACCGAGCCCTACCAAAGAAACATTTTCAGAGAAAATATTAAAGTTGAGAAACAATACCAAAATCCTCATTTAATTTCCTTTTTTCCTTTCACCCATTTATCATGTTCACTTCTTCTTATTTTTCCTTAAAGGACCCTGCTTCGATCAACACTTATTCGTTAACTAAGACTTTGCCTTTCACCAGAAACCCTAAACCCTAGCTTTCTTAGTCCCCAACACCCTCATCCCCTTTGCAACAACATCCCTCCATGGCATCTCCCTCCAACCCTCTCTGGTACGAAACCACCCCCAGTTGACTAACCCTCAATCATCTTTTTTTCCCTCCACGAACCCAAATACATCCCTGAGGGCTTCACCTCCATCATCTGATCCCCCCATCAACGACCTCACCAACCCCCGACTGGCACCAACACCCTCTTCATGGGCCAACTCGAAGGAGACCTCCACCTTTCTGTCCCAAAACCTCTCTTCGACATCTTGGTATACTATGGCCTCCCCATTAACCAATTAACACCTAACTCCATCCGCATCCTTATCGGAACCCTAATAGTTTTCCAACACCTCAACATCCCCTAAACTCCTCACATCTTCCATTGCTTTTACCAACTTAAAATGGATAACACTGATGTGTTTTACTTCATGGCACGCCAAGATTTCCAATTTCTTATCGACATGCCAACTTCTCACAAGGGCTGGAAAGATTTGTATTTCTATGTCCCTTTAGACCCTGTCCTCCAATTCTCTTTAACCTGGAGGACTGCTCTTCCCCAACTTCCCAAGCTGAAAGCCATCAAATCCTATGTTAATTTCCCCTCCATCGAACCTCTACTAAAATACAAATATTTCAGCATTTCTAAAATTATGTAAGAACCTATACTGCCTTATTACAGGTTGTCTTATATCCCCTCAGTCGAAGCCCATCCCATAGGTAAATACTCCTTTCTTTACTGTATACTTATTGCTTTTATCTTAAAATGTACACTAATATTTTGTTTTTTACAAAAGACATGATGCACACTGCTATTACCAGAACCTTGGTAAAAAAGCAACAAAAGAAAAGAAAAAAAATTCAAGCAACTTCTACCTCCACTCCCATCCAAGGACCCTCCTCATCAGTAATTAATCCTTCTTCAACTACTGCCTATTATGATTATCTTGATTTCATTCTTGTAACCACCTCACAAAAAATTGTTTGTACATCTGTATCATAGGTTCCTTCCGAACTCCCCCGAAGCCCTGTTATTGTACTTGAAGAGCCCGAGCAACTCTCCCTCACCTTCATAGATCCATCCTTGATTCCTCCTCTACCTAAACCCCTTCAAAATCCTCTCCCCCCTTTTAACATCCTTCTCCCCGTAGAGCCATCCTCCTCATTTCCTTCCCAAGGATTACCTCCCTCTGATACACTTGCTCCTAGTCCACATCCTGATCCTTCCAATGATCTTATTTCCCTTTCCTCATCTCCTTCTCCATCTTCTTCTGCTGACGATCTTCGTTTGGCCTCCCTCTTTCCCACTAGACTCTTTCAAGCCCCCTAGTTCCTGAATTCACCACTTCCTCCCCTCTTGATCTTCTAGTACAGACCGTATCAACTGCCTATACCAGTCATCCTCCTACTCAAGAGCTTCTCATGCCCCCCTCAAGTCCTAATTCTCCTCCAATACCTCTTGAATCCTTCATTCCCTCAGAAATTTCCCCTCCTACCTTAAATTCTACTCAGCCACAAATTGCCCCCCCCTTTTCACCAGCTCTGACATCCCCCTATTTCTGCAAGAGCTTCATCAGAGCCTCTAAATGGTAAGCTTTTTACCTTCTTACTAACTTTTTTATCGCACACCTACATCTCCCATATTATAATTACTTTGATTATTTTATAGAGCACCTCCAAGCTCCACCACTTCAGTCAATCATTCATTGAGTCTCAGATTCCACAGTCTAAGCCTTCTCTGGCACACACAAAAATGCCTCAACCCATTATCCAATCTGCACCCCAGACTTCTACCAAGGGTCCTCAGACCAGTCGTACTGACCCCTCAACTTCTTCAAAGGGGTTGTAGACCAGTCCTTCTGTATTTTTGAATTAGGCTGAAAAAGAAGCGACATTTCAACAACAACTGCAAGAACTCTAATTCCAAGTACAAACCCTGACTGCCGAGAGAGCCCAATTAATATCAGAGAAGGAAAAACCCTCCATCCAACATGGGCATTATTTGCATAAGGTCAAATGGGAAAGTTCTTGCAAAGACACTACTATTTGGCTGCTTCGAGAACAAGTAGAGTCTTATAAACAACAAGTAGCATCATCGCAAGCAAAAGTTCAAAAACTGACACAAAAAGAGAAGAATTGACACTTCCAGTCGGGCCAGTGCTTTCAACCCTTAGAATACCTTATCGATGCGTTCAATGCACTTAAAGAGAGAACTGATAATAGTATGACAGAGTTTCACTTTTATTTTTTCATATTGATGCAACATTTCCAAAGGCTATCAGAGGTTGCCAATGAACAAACTCGTCGAGATGCCCAACTCCACAAAGAACTATCCAATCTGTAGGAAACCGAGGAAGAATTCTGGGTGGCTCAAGAAACCCAACTCTTAACCAAAATGGTGGTCATATATGGAAGATATTTCCAAAGGGTATTTGAAGGGGCTCTGAAGGCAACCAATGATAAAGGCCTCCTTTCCTCAAAAGAACTCGAGATCCTCTTAGACATAGGGGTTTCATTTGCTAAATTTCCACCATAGACCTTTAATACTAAGTCGGACACAGACTCAGAGTCATGAGATTGTAACCCTTATTCTTGTAATGAACAAGTACTTGTACTGAATACTTAACATTCCATAATGGATGCTTTCTTTTCTTGAATTGTCATTCCTAACCTTGTATTGTGCATACCCAATGTAACTATTTATGAAGTTTCATATGTCCTAATTTTGCAATGAAGCCTTGTTTCCATATCTATGCTATTAATACTTTGAAACATATTCTGCAGAAATTCCTGGGCGATAAAACATAACCTTTACATGCCCCATAACAAAATTTGAACACACTTATACACCCCATGTTTACCTTAACAAAAAATGGGTTCCTTATTTACCCATTATTTTTACCCTAACAAACTAATTCGATCTGATTCAATGACCCCCACTCTTTCTAAGAATAAGCAGGAAAAATTATTACTTCCCTCCTTTTTCCTCCTTTCTTCTCTATATATACAGAGACCATCCTCACTGCTCTTCACTCTATAATTTCAAGAAAATGCATCCTACTTCCCAAATTCCCCATCCATGGTTTACATCTACCCATTCCAAGGTGACAGGAGAACAGTGCAGATCCCTATCTTCCTGATTACAACTTTCTCCACGCTTTCACATAATCCCAGTCACTTCCACCGAACACCCTCACTCACCTCCCGGATGAACAAAGGCCTTCTTCTAGGAGCAAATAGAAGTCGGATTATATTTCCCCCTTCGTCCTTTTTTATTAGAGATATTCGAGTATTTTTCCATTCCTTTAAATCAACTAGGTCCTAACTCTTTTTTGCTTTATGTTAGGTTTTTACCTTATCGCATCATACCTGTCAGTAACTCCATCATCTTTTTTATTTCACTATTTCTTCCAAATAAAATCAATAGAAATAAGTATCTTCTATTTTCATGCTCGATCAAATTTTCAATTTCTGACTAGCATCCCCTCTTCTCATAAGGGATGGAAAGAGCACAACTTCTTTGTGCATTCCTCAACTCCATTCCCTTTTTCATCCAGTTGGCTAACTACTCTCCCACCTTGTCGTTCCCTAGGTCATTACTGATATAACCCTGATTATCAATTGATTACCTTACCATTAACAGAAGAACAATTCAACATAACTCAACTACTCACCAAATCAGTACTTTCATTGATCAGGCTGAATTCCCCCCTACAATTGACTGATACGCTCGGTAACAATCTTCTTAACCATATTCCTGTATATTTGTATAACATATATGCATTCTTACTCTTTTTTTCTTTTCAGAATCAATCTTGTTATAGGCTTCCAGCAATATTCACCCCCCTCTCGTATAAACCCCATTCAACTTCACCCCTATAACTCAATACCTTGTTGGTGCAGGGGCACCAAATAACCAAACCTAGGTTTTGATGATAGAAAAGATTCAAAGTTAAGTCATTTTGTTATCTCATATGTTATATTGAGTGTGCATGCAATGTACTACGCTTTGGTATAGTCGACGACACCCGGAGAATCTCGGGACAAGAAACCTTGATGGTCGGGTGACACCAGAAGAACCTCGAGAGTCGAGGAACCTCGGTGGTCAAGTGATTGATGAATTTATTTATCGTCGCAAATTTGGCGACAAATATCATGATTCGTCGCCAAATTTGGCGATGGAAAATATATTCATCGCTAAATCTGCGACGAAAAATAAATTCGTCGCCAAATTTGGGGACAAATTTTTGCAACGAAAATTTTATTCGTTGCAATTTGGCGACGAATTTTTATTTTTCATTACAAAATTTGGCGGCGAATTATTTGCAAAGAAATTTTTTTCGTCGCAAATTTCGATGCAAAAAATTTTTGTAACGATTTTTTTTCCAAAATTCGTTGCAAAATTCATCGCCAAATTTGCTTATTTTTGCAGTGGCGCTCTTCTCCTCTTCGCTATTACATCTCATCTTGGACGACACCCCCTTTATAGGGGTGTATGGCAGTGCACGACTCCCTGAGCCGTGCATGCACACGTTGCCATAGGTGCAACGTGTCAAGAACTGCATCCATAGTTATTAGAACTACCAACAATTCGTAATCATACTTTAGATGACAAGTTGGAAGATTAATCAAAAGACAATGGACTGTAAGTGTTTTGCTTATTGAATTGTTCATCCATTTTATTTTTTCCAATTGATCATGAAATTGAGTTTTGTTAGTTGACTCTAGATATCTAAGCCTTTGACTCGAGTAATTCTAGAGTTGATCGATCTGGTTCTACAAAAGTTTTCTATATTGACTGTCAGAGTAAATCAGGAAGCATTTACAGTGGATGGTTCAGCAGTCCAATATTCTAGGATTTACAATTATCAAGGTGATAGTAATGTATATTGCAAGCAAAAATACAAATAAGTAACCGATGTTGTAGATTTAGATATCAATGGCGATAAAAGGGGAATTAAACTTTCTAAATTTTCTAATATTTAGGGAGCTAAAATATTATACATGATGCGGCTCGCTTCTTCTTGGGTTCCTTCTGCAAGAACGTCGATGAAGGGTGGGTTCCTCATGACCGCAATAGTAACTTTCCTGCCAAGGTTAACACGCATCAAGTGGTCGCCGACACTTCCCGACGATGGCTCTTCGATGCTTAAGTTAGACAGAAAAAATAGAGAAGAAGAATAGATGGAAGAAATGCAATAGCATGTAGAGATTAGTCCTTTAGAGAGATCCCCCTTCTTTTCTACCTTCCTTATCTTATAATGGTTCTCCGATAACCGTCCCTCCTTCCCCCATCACTCCAAGGATGCTTTTTGGTAAGCAGTTAGGGGACAAACTGTCACGCACCAAGGGAGTCTCCGCCAGACGAAAATCCGGCAGCACCTCCCCTGTACGGGTGACAATACCAATTTTTAATACAAGGCCTACACGGCCACTATACATCGGTCAACACGACCGAAACATACCACAACACAATATACATAATATGCGGCCTCAGGCCATCAACCAAAATAAGTAAAAGATATAAAACATTAAGACCTACCCCTTCTGCCATTTGAGCAGGAACATACAACCAAAACGAACCGAATATAAGTCCACAAGGACATAACTAATATAACCAAAACATCCACCGGTATACAATCCAAACATAAGTCCTAAACATATCCTCTAATAAAATCCCAATCCATAAAATTAATAACCAAAATCATAAGACCAATAAAACCTATCCACTTCGATGAGGGGGATTGGCAACTGGACTCTCCTGACAGCATCATCCTGAAATAAATATAAAACCACGGGATAAGTTCAAAGAACTTAGCGGATATTTGTCGATATGAATAGCAAGATATAGCTAACAATACTAATCATGTCAGTACAGTCTCATATATATGGTAAGCAAGAAATAAATGCAAAAGGACTGTACTCACCTGAATCTCCTACCCTGATATAGGAGCATGTGCCCTACTATAAGAGATAAAATCATCATCATATATGAATATGAATCCTGTATGCCTGGCAATCATATGTAACATCCAAGGCATCAATACAATAATGCAGCAAACACAATACAAATGCAATCCGTACAAAAATGCATGTCGTGCATATGACATGGTCACCCCTGACGCCAGTCAGCCGCCTCACACGCGATGGTGAAGCCGAGTGGGTAGGGCTATGACAACTGTGCACTCTGCCATCACTGCTCCTGAGTGACCGAGTGGACAGGATGCTGTCGGAGTACACCTATCCTCCTGCCCCAAACATAGTGGGGGAGCTAAGCTCTCATCTCCCGGTGTCATAGACCAGAGGAGGGATCCCTGCCCGCTACCACGCTGCCTCATCGCTACCCATGAGCGGACCAGCGGAGCCTGATAGAGCAACTGCACACACCCTCCTGATGTACCACTAACCCATGAGTGGCAGTGTGTGCAGGTCATGTAACTAGCTGCGGGCTCAACAATAATGAAACCCCGTCCAGCCAGCATGCAATCATGCAAAAATGGTGCATAATACTAAAGCATGTAAATCCTACTCAAAACACCTATCCGAATAATATGTACAATCAATATGTACATATCCCTAATCCAAATAACTATGATCCAAGTCAAACAGGGAAGACAAAAATCATATCCTATCCAATGCATGTATCAATAGACACAAAAACATACTAGGCATATAAGCATGAAAATTATTGAAAGCTATCATAACTAGCATATCAACTTGACTATATCTAAAAGATAAGTCAAAATACCCGCCTGCTATAATGCTCGACAAGTGAAACCTTCATGTCCGTGGTCCTGCCTCGTGACCGAAACCTGTATATAGCATAATTACCATCAAATCCAAGCACACGACAACGATTAAATCATATCCTGCATGGACACACTCATCCATAGCCATTCACAGCCGTCACAGCCGTTCATAGCCCCTTTATAACCTACTGTTACACCAAATTAGGGATTTAACTCCCTAATTGACATCCCCATCCCAAATCCATTTTTTTTATCCACTTCATCCAAAGGCCACTAACAACCCTTCACAGTCGGCAAAACCTCACAACCATCTCAAACGACCCAAACCTCCAATTCACAGCCAACTCCACAGATCACACACCTCACCCCTGTGCACCACACACGACCAACCAAAACCCCAAATAGCTACATACCTAAATCATTCACTGCTCACTTAACCTACTAATTACGATCGTGCAACCAACATTAAACCCAAACACAGCCAAGAAAAGAGCTAGTTCGAGATTTACCTGCCCTTGGGACTCCACCGGCGGCAGTTTCCCCTAATCCTTATGGTTTGCCGAAACAGAAACCCAACGCCAACTCCACTGCCCTAATTCCAGCCATTAACAACCTGCATCTTCACCGGCGGCTACTTTATTTCCCCTATCTCATTGTTCGTCGGAATTCCTGTTGCTGCCCTAGCACCCCACACTGAGATCTTGCTTCGACGACAAGCAACCGTGACACCCCCCCTCAATCCGACAGTGGCTGGCGCTGCGGCGGCGACAGTGGAAGAGGAGCCGACGGAGGATGGTTGTGGATGGGGCGGCGAGCGGCGCAGCGTGGGCGACGAGAGGGTTTGGCATAGCGCGAGCTATGTGCGTAATGGCGCGGGCGGCGGCCGAAAAAGGGCAGAAGAGCAAGGCGGCGCAGCGGCGAAGAGGGCACCCGCGGTGACCTGGGCACCGAGAAAGATGAAAGGTTGCCGACACTTGCGGAGGAGTGGCCGACCGCAAGAGCTCCGGCGGCGGCGTCGGTCGCTGGCTGCGGCGAGAAGAGAACCGTCGCGAGGATGGGTCGGGCGTAACGGGAAAAGAAAAGAAAAATAGAAACCTAGGTTTGGTTCAATTAATCCCTAAACATCATCTAAACAGGCCCTTTAAAAGCCTGTTTTTCCTATCCCCGTAATTATCTCGTACAGGCTCCGTTTAAATTCAGAAAAATTCCGGAAAAATTCCTAAAATCCCTAAAAATACCGAAAAATTTTCAAGATTAATTTTCTAAATTCTTGGCCATTTAATTTAATATTTTAAATTTCAGTATTTAACACAAACTTTGTGCTATTCTACCACGTGGTATGCCACGTAGATTTTTATCCTTTTTGGGGGTAAACGATTAAAGGACAATTTCTGTATGAAATCTCCACTTGGCATTTGTCCGTGGGCCATCATGAGGAGTGATTTATGAGAGTGGCCATAACAGACTAAAAAAAGGGAGAATTGGGCTAGTAGCTCCTATCCTACTACCATCTGAGTAGCTTTATCTCGATTTGCTTATGCAATGCTCCAAGTCGCTTCGCCTTGACTTGCTTACTTAATGCTCTGAATCACTTCACCCTAACTTGCTTACTCAGTGCTCCGAGTCGCTTCGCCCCAACTTGGTTACTTAGCACTATGAGTCACTTCACCTCGACTATGTTACTTAGTGCTCCAAGTCGCTTTGCTTTGACTTGCTTACTTAGCACTCCAAGTCGCTTTGCCTCGACTTGGTTACTTAGCGCTCCAAGTCACTTCGTCCCGACTTTCTTACTCAGCGCTCTAAGTCACTTCACCCCGACTTGGTTGTAGGAGATTTGACGCCGCTAGAGGGAGGGGGGGTGAATAGCGTTTTGCCCGTGCGTGGATGGAATTCGTTCTCGTTCGTGTCTACAATTTCGTTAGCGCAGCGGAATATAGATATAATACAATAACGAAATGGACAAGCACACACAAAGACACGAAGATTTAACGTGGTTCAGAACCGCACGGTTCCTACTCCACGGATCGAGCTCTATGAGCTCTAGTGATGCACACGCACTCACTAATCACAAAAACTCCTTCTCGACACAAGTCGGAGGTGGAGAAACCCCTTACAAGCAATCTTACAACAATAAGATACAAATACAAGCAATTACAATAATGAAATACAATGCAAGTAAAGAAAACTACTTTACAATTGCCTTTGGATTGCTTGATTGCTTGGTTGCTTGAAATCACCTTGGAGACCCTGATTTGCAACAGCAAATAGCTCCAAAACCCTCAAGAAAACCGATCCCAATTTCCTCCATCACGAGCTCCTTTTATAGCTTCAACCTGTGCTGGAAAAAGTCGATCAGTTGACTGATCGGGACCATCAGTCGACTGATGCCACTGTTGTCGTGAGACAACGGCTAGATCCACGTTGGATAAGTCCAACGGATCTACCATCAGTCGACTGATCATACCCATCAGTCGACTGATGGAGTCCTCACTCGACCAGTCGAGTCTCGACTCCATTCTCGCGGTCGATTTCCGAGCACCGCGACCGATGTGGGGATCATCATCGCTGAGCCATCACCGATCGCCCACCTCGGCAAATGACTACTAGGCCATAACCTGCAGTCAAACCCTAGTTGACTCGGTCCAGTCGACTGCCACATTGCACCAGTCGACTGGCACACCTCAAACATGAGGTTTTAACCCAAGTATGGTTCCCCCATACTTGCTAGACTACCCTTAGCCTAGACCTAAGCCTTCTAGCCACCTCCATCAGCCTCACGCCTCTCGGATCCCTCTAAGTCACCCATGACTTGTTCATCCATCGCGCTAGCCTTCAGGTGCTTCCATCGGCTATGTCATGCTAACGGTGTCTACACCGCCAAGGCACTTTAGACTTACGCCGCCAAGACTCCGCTTGGACTTTACGCCGCCAACCATTGGACTTATGCTGCCAAGACTCCCGCTTGGACTTTACGCTGCCAATATCAAACCCCTTGGACTTCTCATGCCAAGACTCAAGCTTGGACTTTCCCTTGCCAACCCATGTTGGACTTCTCAAATGCCAAGACCATGCTTGGACTTTCCCTTGCCAACCCATGTTGGACTTTTACATTGCCAAGACCCATGCTTGGACTTTTCCCTTGCCAACCCATGTTGGACTTCTCAAATGCCAAGACCATGCTTGGACTTTCCCTTGCCAACCCATGTTGGACTTTTACATTGCCAAGACCCATGCTTGGACTTTTCATGTGCCAAGTGTCCCACTTGGACTTTTCATGCCAAGTACACAAGACTTGGACTTTCCTATGACAATTACATTGTCATATGTTTTTGTCGAAACATCAAAACATCACTCGAGTCAAACTCGAGTCCTGGTCAATCGTGACCTGGGCCGATTGCACCAACAATCTCCCCCTTTTTGATGTTTGACAAAAATCAAACAAATTATTGAGTTAGAACACTAACTCAAATCCCTTACCAATTATCCCAAATTGGTAAATACTCTCCAAATGTTCTCCCCTAAACATTCTCCCCCTTTTTGACTAACATCAAAAAGGTTTCCTCCCCAAGAGGGTCAATGTCTCATGTCCCAATGAGATCTTACAATCTCCCCCTTGGTCCAAAAATACTTAGGATGTCTACCATCTTCCTAGTGATAAGTCCAATATCACTCAAGAGAGACAATCCCATTTACTCTCCTAATTTCCAAATTGAGTCTCTCAAAAGTCCCATCAATTTCCCAATTGATGTCATATTCTCCCAATAACTTCTCCTCTTCAAGAAGAAAAACACATCCATCATCCCAAGATGGATACCTCCCCCTAAAGGCTTGCTCCCCCTTGACCATTGCACCAACAATGTCCTTGGGCAGTCCCTAAGCCAATAGGAACTCTAAACCATCAAAATTAAGGTTAGAAATTCAACATAGAACTTTCCAACACCTTAAAATTGATACAAACCCTAAATACTTGTCCTAATCCATATCCAATGGATTTTCACCCTTTATAATGCTACCCAAAGCATATCCTAGGGTTAGGAGTGATTAGGGGTCATAACCGTAGCTGAAGTCGGGTTAAACAATCTTGTTTTCCCCGAAATCAGGCTACCAGTCGAGTGATTCAGAAATCACCGATCGACACCTCCATCGATCCGCCACCAATGGCGATCGATAATCAAATTAATTTCGCTTATCAGAGTTGAATTTCAGAAAATCATAAATAATTATACGTATATCGAAAAATCACGAAATTTGATACGTATAATACCTATGACCAATACAATGGGTGAAAAATGTTTGAAAATTATTTTACCTATAAAATACTGAAATTGGCACAAAGTTCAAAACCATTGAAATTTTCAATGTTTTGGTCCTACTTTGTATCAACTTCATCAATGGTGATTGCTATCAAAAGATAGACTTCACCAAGGTTTTTCAAAATGATTTTAAAATGTTTTCAAAACCTTGTTTTGTATCATACTCCTTGGGCTCTATGCACATGACTTGTACACAAGCTTTCCCAATGATCCACAAATAGAATTAGATGAGTTTTAGTTCATCTAGATGCAAAAACTATGCGCCTTGAACTTAACTCATATCCTAGCATCTCACATGTATCTATGGTGTATAAATATACATACATGTCAATTAGATGTGAGATGTGAGTTTTGTTCTCCCTAAACTAGGGTTTCATGCATCTTCTAAAGCAACTCTACTTGATTCCCTTATAAATGGGACTTCAAGTCATGCCATAGTCCTTAAATCAATTTTAATCAAGTTAATGCATGAATGTATGATCATGGCAGAAATAATAGCATTATTAAAACATGGCCAATGATCATGATGTCATGGCATATGATAAAATTTAAAAAACACATGACATTTAAAACCTTAAACCTAAGCATAATCATGACATATAAAAATGATTAAAAAAAAACATGATGTCATGGCATATGGCAATCAAGGCATGGAAAATAAAATATATAGGTATGGTAATATCTAAATTTTAATATTAATTGTCATTTGATATAATTAAGTATATTTTTCCATATTAACCTAAATTTTTCCAAGTGTGTCAAAAACCCAAAATGGCATACTACGACCTCTAAACTTAAATTGTGTCAATTTGACCATTTTATCAAGCTTCTCAAATAATATTGGCACACCCTAAAATCTTTTAAGATGATAATTCAAATCTATTTCCAAGGTATCCATAATCTTGAAAATAACCTAAAGTGTCACCTTTGCCATGATTGAGTTAACTACCCATCCATTTAAGGTTGGCACACCCTAACCCATCTAGCGTGCATCAATCACGCTCTTAGGAACCCAAAACCGATTTGAGCTCCTAGGGTTAATTAGGTACTCCTTAGGGATACCCTCCCTAGATACCTTCCTAATGACCCTCCTAGGCTTATTAGCCTTGGTCATTTGGGTCTTACCTAGGTTGACTCTAGGGGTAACTCCCCTTGCAACCTTCTTAGTGGTCACCCTAGGTTTCATAGAAACCCTAGCCACTAGGCACAAACCTTGGTCAACTCTAGGAATGACTTCCCTATTGACCTTGGTCTTCCTAGACCTAGTTAGTGTTCCATAGTCAAATGGAACACTATGATAAGTCATCTTGGACTTAGGTTTGTGACCCAAACCATTCTTGCCCTTGGTTGACTTTTGACTCTTAGGTCCTAGATGTTGACTTTGACTTCTTGACCTAGGAGTTTGACCATTAGACCCTTTAGATTGATTTTGTATCTTATTTAGGGTCTTTTCAAGTTTCTCAAGCCTTGACCTCAAGGCTTGGTTCTCTAATTCTAATTGCCCAATTTTAGAATTTTGATTTAAACCATAGGCATTGGACTTCCTAGGCATATGCCTAGTCCATTTAGGGTTAAGGCCTAGATGTTCTCCTATTTTCCTAATTGATTCCCTAGGTAAGATATTTTTAGGGACATTAGTCCCAAATTTCTCCTTATTCCTAAGGTGAACCTTCTTAGCTCCTAAACAAATATGTTTGTTATTTCTAGCATGCTCTTTATGATAAATAGCAAGAGAATTGAAACCCTTAGCATGCTTTTGCCTATTAACTAAAGAGGATGCATTATTAAAATGTACCTTAAGGTTAGCCTTAGCTCCCCCTACTTGTGATGCTTCGTCTTGGGTCTTTTTTCTCCCCCTAGAGCATTGGCTTCTATAATGCCCCTTTTGATGGCACTTGAAGCATATAATATGCTCCTTGCTCTTTTGACTTGGGGAACCGGCATCCTTTGACTTTTGTTGACTTTTGGGCGCTGGAGAAGCTTTCCTAACCTTCTTTGGGCATTTGCTCTTGTAATGCCCATACTCCCTACACTCAAAACACATTATATGATTTTTATTAGAAGATAAAGTGTTTGAGTTACCTAGGGTGGTGGTAGGTGCCGGAGTTGAATTTTGAGCTTCCTCATCTTGATCGGATGTTGAAGGCTCTTCTTGAGGTTGCTCCGGTGTAGAGGATGGTCTCTCCTCCTCAATCCTAGAAGCAGATGCTTCTTCCATCTCTTCTACTTCTTCTTTCTCCGATCCGGAAGTTGACTCCATCTCAACTTCCGATTCCTCACTTTTACTTGAGGATGAACTCTCCTCATGGAATCTTGCCAATTTTCTCCATAGCTCCTTGGCATACATGTAATCCCCTAGCTTGCATAAAACATCATTAGGGATTAAATCTTCCAAAAGTTTCGTTACCTTAACTTCGGTCTTGAGCTTTTGACGTTGCTCTTGGGTCCACTTTTTCAATTTTAGGACATTCCCCTTCTTATCCTTAGGGGGTTCAAGGCTTTCAACGAGGATGAACCAATCCTCTATATTCATCATCAAGAATGTTTCCATTCTTGCTCTCCACGCCGGAAAATCTTCTGGATCATATGGAGGTGGAGTATTGATATCCCATCCAAGCTTGTCTTGGAATTCCATCTTCACCCTCTAGCCTTTTGTCTTAGCTCCGGGCGGTTAGTCCTTAGAAGAGCCCCGAGCTCTGATACCACTTGATAGGAATATTGTAACGGCTAGAGGGGGGTGAATAGCGTCAATGTAATTCTTTCCCATGACAATAATATTGTCATATGTTTTTGTCGAAACATCAAAACATCGCTCGAGTCAAACTCGAGTCCTGATCAATCGTGACCTGGGCCGATTGCACCAACATTGGTTACTCAACACTCTGAGTTGCTTTGCTCTGACTTGGTTACTTAGCGCTCTGAATCACTTCACCCCGACTTGGTTACTTAGCGCTCCGAGTCACTTCGCTATGACTTGCTTACTTAGCGCTCCGAGTTGCTTTACCCCGACTTGTTTACTTTGCGCTCAGAGTTGCTTCGCCCCAAGTCGCTTCGCCTCGAGTCGCTTCACCCCGACTTGGTTACTCAACGCTCCGAGTCGCTTCGCCCCGACTTGATTACTTAGTGCTTCGAGTTCTCATGGGTGGGCCCTCCTTTGGCCTCTTCGTTTCCCTTAGGTCCCAGTGGGCCCTTGCCCTATAGGTCTGACCCATGTGTAGAGAGAGAAAAGTTATCTTACACAATTCATCCGTGAGCACTTGTATGCATCTCCATTATCCACCGTCCAATCGCTTGTGCACTATAGTCAATCCTTAAACCCTAAGAGATCGGGCGGTGAATAATAGAGGTGTTTATAGATGAATTATATAGGATAACATTTTCATATATATATATATTACTGTTGTGACTTCGAGTAGTTGCAGGAGCTAGCTGCCTGTCATATTTAGCTCTTCTATTTATTGTCAAATGCAAAAACAAGAGAAACAAAGAATTCTAGTATAATATTGAACAACTTATCAAATTCTTAGCTTTTGAGTTTGAGTAAGAAATTGAGGAAAGGATAAGAAACTTGAATTTTTTTTATATTACTTTCATCCTTTTAAAAAAAAATTGCACTAAAACTCAAATTTAAAATAAAAAAAATAAGATTATTTTTTCCTTTCCCATCTATTTTTAATTATAATTTTTAATACACTCTGTTTTCTTCCAAAAAAGTAATACCCATCTATATTATAAGAATACTATAGTTGATTTCAATTAAAAGTTTGAATAATATTATATTTTACCGACAAATTTGAGTTTGAGTCGATAAGAATTTTAATAAATAAACTTGAACTTATAAGTAAATAAATAACTTAGATCATAACTAAGCTTGTTCGAAGATCCACGATAGCTTGCTCGAAGAATCTCGTCCACGGAGCTAGAAGACTTTGGCAATGGTTCTTCTCACAAATTTCCGAGCAGCTGGAGAAAGAGTTCGCAAACTCCGGCTGGCACTGCCTCCTCTGACAGGCGATGGTAGTGGCGGCTTCTTAAACATCTTGGACCTTTCCCTCACCTTTCGTGAAGCTTCCCTCGCCAACGAATGAGCTTTCACATCTCGAGATGAAGGGAGTGGGATTCGAAAATGAGGCCTGTCATTGCTTCCTCCTATATCAACAGGCGACTTCTCGATGTCCAATCTCAGAGGGGTGCCCTCTATCTCTCCCCACGTCATGAAGGGGGATTCATCGACACCTGCGGCAGGGGAAGGCGTCCTGACGAATCTGTATCCATTTTCGACTTTCTTGGAGAAATCCACATACATGGCCCATGCAGCCGCTTCTTCGTCCTTTGTCGGCTTGGCTTCGGGTGCTGATTTCCCATGAAATCGGGTGTTGGAGCGGTCGATCTGCTTGGTGAGGCCCTTCAGGCGCTCGGCCCGCTCCTCCTGCGTCAGTGGCGCCTCTCCCTTTTCGGCAGGGTTATACATGAGGAGATTCTTAGCTGTGTATTTCGAATCTTCCAAAGTGCTCACAGGTTGCCCAGAGGTGCCGTACCCATCTGTTATCCGGTCTCTCTTCTTTTCTTCTAGGGTTAGTAGAGCTGGTTCCTTCTCGCCTTCCAGAAGGTGGGCGTACTTCACCCTCCTCTTTCGATTGGCTTTCTCCATGATCTTAGAAAAGCTCTCGTTGTCCTCGCTGGTGTATCGGAGGAGGAAGTCATCCAGTGAATGAGAGGTGTCGATGTCAGCCAAGGGATCATCGGGCGCGGTCTGGGCGGCATGGTCGCTGGAGGCATGACGGGTCGAAGGCGTGGAACCGAAGGGGGTGGCGGAGAAGGAGGGAAAGAATGATGATCCGGGGGTGCGGGTCCTGGAACGGCGATCGGAGGCAGTGGCAGCGCCTGATCCCCCAGCCGCGGTTGCACGGCGCTCGATGATCTTGAGCTGGGCGTCGCGGATGAGAACGGGGTCGCCAGATCGGATAGACTCGAGCCATTCGAGGCGGTCGCGGAGCTTGGGGATGTCGGGGAAGAAGTCGCGTTCGATGATGCGTTCTATGGCAGCGACGTAGGATTCCTCGACGAGGACGGCAGCGCCGCGCTTCCGAAGGTTGAAGGCGGTGGAGGAAGCAGTGCGCGCAGCTCCGTCGGTGGGTAGGGTGGAGGCGGAGGGGGTAGTGGAGATCTGGCGAGGGGAATGGCCGGGGGAGAGAAGCATGATTGCTCTGCGATTAGGGTTTGAAAGAGTGAGAGAATGTAGATGGGATGTAACAGTGCGTTGTGCCCGTGGTGGAAGAGGAATAAATATACTAGGATTTAGGGTTTGAGAAACAAATTAGGAACTAACTGCGATAATATTTTTGAAATTGAGTGATTACGGCTTATATGATTTTATATATATATATATGGAAATTTTGAAATGATACTATTTTTTTCCCTTCAAATTTGAAAATTTTTAAAGAAAATAAAACTAAAAATTAAAAATGTGTCACAACTTTAAATGAGCTTTTCATCTGTAATAGGAGTCAGTCCGAATTCTTTGTTTTCAAAATGGATTTTGAAATTTATTTTTTTATGGATTTACTAATACATAAAAGGAATTAAATCATGCAAGAAATAAAATTACAGATAAATTTCAAATTGATTTATCTCCTATAAAAAGAAATAAATTTAAAAATAATATTGAAGATTAGCACAACTACAACAATAGAAATAAATTTAAAAAACATATTAAAGATTGATGTATCTATAATAAATTGAAAAATATTTAAGATTTATTGACTTGAAAATAATTAGAGATTTAATTTATTAGTTATTTTATAATTCTTTATATGTGAGTTTTCTTATGTGTGATTTGTGAAGCTATTTTCTTATTTGCTTCATTAATTTCATCTTTAATTCTTAGATAGTTCAACCGTTCAAATTTGGTACTACATCTTCTTTACTTGGTCGTATTGTGATAAGAATTAATTATAATATCGGTTTATTTAACTTTTCGATTTATTTAAATACAAGTTCAATTTTTAAATTTGAGAATATGTTAATGTACTTGGTGAAGTTCGAACATTCATTTTTACATGTTAATTTTGTTATAGATTTTATAGAATCATCATTATTATTATTGCCTCCACATGATTTCAATGAAAGCATAGATTTTATTATTGTCATACAATAAACTCAAATATTTTTTATTTGTTGGAAAGGATGATCAAAAATAAATATTATATAAAAATAGAAATAAAGTTATCATTTTCTTTCATATTGGAAAGGACATTTAGAAAAGAAAAATGATGAAGAAACATTGCTAATAGAGTTATTGGAGTAATTATTTCTTATGCAATTGAAAACGAAAATTAAGAAGAGAAGTCAACAACTTATTAGGAGCCAAATTTTCTTAATTAGAGATTTGATTTATTAGTTATTTTTTAATTAGCATTTACTGTTGAAGTCTAGAGTCTATTTTAATCATATTTGAATTAATATAATTTTCAATTTTACTTCGATATATGAGAATTTTCTTTCTTATTTGCTTTAATCAATTTCATTCCTAGTTCCTAGATAGTTCAGCAGTTCAAATTTGGTTGTGTATCACTTACCTAGTTTTAAGGTTTAGTAATCAAAAAGGAACGGTCGACTAATTAATATACAATTTTGTCACCCTCCTAGAGCTTCAATCTTACCATAATACTTTTGGAAAACTTCCTTCTGTAGTTTAGAGAGTAACTTTTCCTCACAATGTAAGTATTGTTTTTTATTTTCTTTTTCATGCATACAACTGAAAATATGACATGTCTTCTTGTTTTTATAAAGTAACTAAATTCATTTTCAATTATTTTTTTTTGTGATTTTATTTGTGTGACGGCTTTCCTTCTTCTCATTATTTTGTTTCAAGGATAGCTTTTCTTATTATAAACTATGATGAGTTCAAGTTCAAAGATTGACTGTATTTTGTTGTTAGTGTGTTCTTAGATGGGTTAAATTCTTATCATGTTTTTGTGATGTTATTTCCAGACAAGTATATATTGTACCAGCTTCAACTTGTTGTTGGAGGATCTTGGCCCGGCTAGAAGAGGAGTTGAATAGTCAAATCGCGTGTTCAATAGAAATCATTCGTTCGTCTCTATAATTCTTGTTAGCGCAGCAGAATATACAATACTAAAAGACACAACAAGAATACAACACAAGCACAAATACACAACCGATATACGTGGTTCGGAACCTTAGAGTTCCTACTCCACGGGGCGAGCTCAACGAGCTCTAGTGATGACAACACCACTAATAAAACTCCTTCTCGATAACACGTTGGAGATGGAGAAACCTCGTACAAGCAATTACAAAACGTAATACAAAAGTACAAGCAAAATACAAAGACAATATGAAATACAAGTAAAGAAAAACTTCACAACACTTTACTTTGATCACTTGCTTATTGATTGCTTTGGTTTGCTCTTGAAAGTTTAGAATGCAGCAACAATTTCCCTTCAAAATTTCCCCAAAAATCGCTATGGAAATCCTCCCCAAGCTCCTTCTTTTATGCTTGTCTCGGGCTAATTTCGTGTCAAGCAGTCGACTGTCATAAGGCCCCAGTCGACTGCTCCTGTAGCCGTTGTGAGACAACGACTTAATCTACATCGACATCCAGCCAATGAATACACTGGTAGTCATCTGTCCATTACCATCAGTCGACTGCCAACCTCATAGCCGACTGATTAATCAGCTACCGAGCGTTTTGTGCTCGCGACCAACACTAGCAGTCGACTGCCCAAGGCCAGTCGACTACCCAAGTCTGGCAGTCGACTGGTAAATCTCAAACATGAGGTTTAACCCAAATATGATGCCCTCATACTTGCTAGACACCCTTAGCCTAGTGTAAGATATGGGAAAAAAAATAAAAATAATAAAATAAAATACCCCTGGTTAATGGAGAAATTGTCTTATATAATTTCTCAGGAGTTCACAGAAATTTTTCCGGATTCAAAAGGAGTTCATACGAGGAAGATTTAAGCTTAAATAGGTGGTTGGGTCAACGTAGGCTAGCTCAAACTTGACCTAGGCAAGTTTAACCACAAGGGGTGGGTTTATAAGGCTGAACCCGACCCATTTGGATGTAGAGTTCTTCTTCCCTTATCGCGATTTTCCCCTTTCTCCTCGCTCACGATTTTCGCTTCACCTCTGCCTCTGCTCAGTCATCCTCGCCGCGAGAACCAGCTGTCGCCGACTTTCTCGAGTTGGATCTCACCTTTTCTGACGATCTGCCACCGTCGACACCAAGCTAGCCGATCTCCGCCTGATGCTGCCTTATCACCACTGTCGGAGCTCTCCGTCGCCGGCCCGACCGGAGTTGCTCGTCGTCACCGTCACTCGAGCTCAGATCTGCCATCGTCGACGCTCGAGCTCAGCTTGCCGTCGCCTCTCCTCTTCCGTCGGTTCATCATCAACACAGTGTTCTGGAGCTTGGATTTCTTCGGTGAACAAAGGTTAAAGGAGGGGTGACTTCCGGTGAAGATTTAGGGCAGGTAAGCTCGATCCAACCTTTTCTTCTCAGCTGATAATTACTGTATTTTCGTGGTGTGTCTAGGCCTATGGTATTCGATGGTTTTCTGTCAAAAGCTGATGGATTTGAAGCTAGGTTGAGATGGTAAGCTACTGCTATAGCTTAGATTCAGAGTGTTATTCGATTGTTAACATTGATTTAGTTGATTTTGGTGGAGAGTTCAGCACGGTAAGCTCTTGTTACCCTTGTTGTTCAGTGGTAATTGCTGGATTGTTTGTGGTGTTTTCTGTTTGATGTTGATGCAGTGGGACTATGAGGGTAATAGATATTGTTTTGTGGATTGAGTATAGTTGTAATGGTGATGCCGTAAGGATGGAATTTGATGGTTTCTGTTGATTGATCTATTGTTGGGGTGGAGCTGCCACGACTGTAGAATGAGTTGGGGATGCATTTGAAGTGAGTTGTGAAGTCCAATTGATGATTGTTTGATCCGTAGATGATTTGATTGTGTTGCTGTAAAGAAGGAGTTGTGGTGAGGTTGATTTGAGTGTGTTTAGATCTATTTATCTTAATTGATCGATCTTATGGATGTCGATGATCTATTATGAGTTTGGTTATAGTGTATCCGATTGGGATAATCGGGATTTTTAACTCGTAGATGAGGAAAGGATGCGAACATATAAACGAAGTAGTGTTTAGTTTGTATACTTATTTGTCGGACATTTGTACTTTAATCATAGTTGTTGTTATGTGCAAGTTTGGGATACGAAGCAGGTTTGCGACCATGAGGATTATTCGAGTTTCATATCAGGTGGGTAATATCTACCTTGGTCAGGTAGTTTGATCTGAATCTGGTGCATGAATTTGGACTTATGCTATTACTTTGATCTTAGATCCACTCTTATTTAATCATATGTTTGTACTGCCTTGACCTTTGAGATATATTACTATTACTTTATTGATTATCTATCACGGATATGAGCTACAAACCCTATTGTGAGTTAGCTGATAGATGTTCAGTTAAGTACTTGTGATTAGGGTTACCATTGTGAACTCAGATTGGGTTACCGGGTCACATCACTAGGGTTAGGTGATGGATCAGATTATGGAGTCGATTGTTGTATCGTACACATACTAGTTGTACACCTATGATGGATTTAGTCGTCTGTGCATAGATAGATGTATCGTTGTCAGTATGTGGCTATGGACTGGAGGTCCTAGCGTGATGCTATATCCATTATGGATTGTGTATCTGTGTGTGGTTATATGGATTGTCGATAGTATATCGCTACAGACTGGAGGTCTTAGCGTGGTTGACTGTCAGTTGTGTATGACTCTCTGTTTGGTAGAGAGAGTTTTGTGGATTAGTAGTCCTTGCATAGTTGACTTTTGGTTGACCAGGACTCCCCGTGGGATAGGGAGTGTTGCGAGGATACTTGTGTGGAGTTATGCTATTAGTGAAAGCCCTAGAGTCAATCATGTGATGATTATTGTATGGACTTTATTATATCATATTCCTATTTATAAAGGCATGGTTATTATATTTACTTGTATTGGTGTCAAGTAGCTAAGTATAATAACGTCCTTGAGTAGTAGGTTCTTATCTATATCAATCGATTGGTTGAATCGATAATGAGATGATATAGAGAACACTACTCTTAATCATTCCTAGTCAAGTATTAACATTCAGGGACAATGTTAATGCGTAGAGACTAGCATGTAGGTCAACACGATGACTTGATCTCACAAGTCATGGATATGAGATATCAAGTTGACACATGGGTATGCATTGGAGAATGTATACTGAATGACTCGCCATGAGAAAGTATCATGGATCGTTATATAAGTGTCATATACTTTCTCATGTGGCTATTAGTATGACTATTAGTCCTTAGATTTGAAGTCACCATTGTTCCCTACATAAGAAGTTGCATACTTTGGCTTCGTCAAACGTCACCCGTAAATGGGTGGACTATAAAGGCGATTACTGGGTATGTAACAAATTTTGCGGAGGGATGTGAGTGATGTAGATGAGATTTATCCCTCCTATATGACGAGAGTGACATCGTTATTCTTGATAGAGTGAGACCACGAAGTGCATGGTCATGCCCAAATGAGTCAATATGAGATATTGAGCTCATTTGATTAGAGTGAGTCTACTTGGAGTTCAAGATATAGATTGTACCGAGGATGACACGGTCTATACCTCAATTGGTCAATCTAGATGTCAAGGATAGAGGGACATTATCACATATTGTGAGAGTTACAATTAGTAGTCACAAAGGTGATGTTGGAGCTCAACATTCTTGTAACTTGGGTAGCAATGTTGTGTTGCTAGATACCGCTCATTACTTATGTTCCTAAATCGGTTTAGGGACATTGCCAACCTTACAAGAACCTATAGGGTCACACATAAAGGGCAATTAGATGGAGATTAGGTTCATATGATGAACCATGAGGATTAGGTTCATGGGATGAACCAAATTGGATTAAGAGTAATCAAAATTAAACTAATTGAGTTAGACTCAATTTGATTCAAGTGTTGAATGAGTCTAATTTAGATTTGATTCATTGAGTCAATTTAAATTAATGAATAGGGATTCATTATATCAAAATGACTTGAATCAAGTGGTTAGATTTGATCAATCATGGGAGATAAGAGGTCAAGTTTGACTTGACTTGAGAGGGAAGATGAATGGTCAATTTTCACTTGACCAATTGCCATGTCATGGTGACATGGCATGGGTGTTGGTGTAATCGGCTCAGGTCACGATTGACCAGATTCGAGTTTGACTCGAGTGATGTTTTGATGTTTGACATTGATGTCGGTTAATGTTTTGGGGAGATTGTTTATACAATCGACCCAGGTTATAATTGACCAGACTCAAGTTTGACTCGAGGGAGACTCTGATGGTTGACTAGGGTTGACCATGTGATTATGGGAAAGTCTAAGCGGGAGTCTTGGCAAATGGAAAGTCCAACATGGGTTGGCAAGGAAAAGTCCAAGCATGGGTCTTGGTATGGAAAGTCCAACATGGGTTGGCAAGGGAAAGTCCAAGTCTTGGATACTTGGCATTTGAGAAGTCCAAGGGGATTGATATTGGCGGCGTAAAGTCCAAGTGGGAGTCTTGGCAGCATAAGTCCAATGGTTGGCGGCGTAAGTCCAATGTGCCTTGGCGGTGTAGACACCGTTAGCATGACATAGTCGATGGAAGCACATGAAGGCTAGCGCGATGGATGAACAAGTCATGGATGACTTGGAGGGATCCGAGAGGCGTGAGGCTGATGGAGGTGGCTATAAGACTTAGGTCTAGGATAAGGGTGGTCTAGCAAGTATGGGGACACCATACTTGGGGTTAAAACCTCATCTTTGAGGTTGGTAGTCGACTGACATTATGGTCGGTTCGACTGTCGTGAGTCGACTAGAGCTCGACTGCCATTTAGGGCTGAAATTGCCTTGGCAATGATCGCCATGGAGAGCGATGATCACGGGCGATCGCTAGTTGAGTCGTGAGCACAGAATGCTCTGTAATCGACTGGGCAATCAACTACGACATTGACAGTCGACTGGTGAGAGTCCCGTTGGAACTTTTCCAACGTGGATTGAACCGTTGTCTCATAGCTACAGTATTGGCAGTCGATTGGGGCCTTATGGCAGTCGACTGTCAGGCGGAAATCCAGCCCGACGCAGGTTAAAAGCAGCTGTTCGTGGGAGGTTCAAGAGCAACGTTTTCTTAGGTGATTTGAAGGGGAATAGTTGGTGTTTTTCCAGTCCTTCAAGGCTAGTCCAAGGCAACCAAAAGCAAGCAATCCAAAGAGCATTTGTAAAGTTTTCTTTGCATAGATTGTTGTATTTGCTTGTCTTACTTTGTATTACTTGGTGTAATCTTTGTACGAGGTTTCTCCACCTTCGATGTGTTGTCGAGAAGGAGTTTATTGTGCTTAGTGGTGTTTGTGACATCGCTAGGGTTCATACGAACCCAATCTGTGGAGTAGGAACCATTCGATTCCGAACCACGTTACATCTCGTGTCATTGTGTTTATGATTATGTTTCGTGTTATTACTTTTATTATTATTATTCCGCTGCGCTAACACGATTTGTAGACGCGATCATGAACGATTTCCATCATCAGTACTAGCACGCGCTATTCACCCCCCCCCCCTCTAGCGTCCAATCGATCCCCTACAAGTGGTATCAGAGCGAGGCCGCTCTTGAAGTTTAACAACTAAGGGAGCACGCTAGAGGGTGAAGATGGAGTTCCAAGACAAGCTTGGATGGGATATCAATACTCCACCACCATATGATCGAGAAGATTTTTCGGCGTGGAGATCAAGAATGGAGACATTCTTGATGATGGACATAGAGAATGTTGGTGCAGGGGCACTAGATAATTGAACCTGTGTTTTGATTATGACAAAGACACAAAGTTAAGTTTACATCATTATCTCACAAGCTATCGAGTGTGCAGAAAAGTATTAATGTTGGAGCTGAAGGCTAGCGACACCCGGTGGAAGCCGCGGTGGTCGGGCAACACTCGAGTGACTTCGGAGGGAGCCGAAGGAATCGAGTGGAAGGCCGGAAGCGAGAGCTACTATCGAGGTAAGCTCGTGTGAGTGAGAGATTGTAAGGTCGTGTCCTCTTACGGGACGATCAGAGGCGGCGATCCGACTAAGACTTCCCGTGGAAGGTCTAGGTAGATCGACGCGATTAGAAACCGTCGATTTATCATTTTACGAGCTAACCTCTTATTGCGGTGGAAGTGGCAGCCGGGCAATGATCACTGGACATGGAGCAGTCGATTGATGCCCATCAGTCGACTGATGGGAGGCATCAGTCGACTGATGACGACGATTCAGCTTTTGCGCTAGGTCAAAACGGATAACGTTTGACGCGACCACTTCGCGATAAAATTTGGACAACTTCATGATTCATTCCGAAATAAGAGGAGACAAATTCAGAGGCCAAAGTCTATAAAAGGAGGGGAGGATTCCATCTCCAAATCATATCAAGTTTATTCATCAAGTGCTCCTACAACGCCAACGCTCCAACATCGTCATAACGTCGACGCGACGTCAAGTTTCGATCTTCTTCGTCGGCAGCAGAATCAAGTAATATTTTTGATATTGTATTCTTTGTCTTTCTTCATAACGAGGTGAGGTAGACTTGTTGCCTCATCCTCGTTTATTCGGTTTTGTGATCGTTGTCTCCTACCTCCAACGAGGAGACGTTATAGTGTTTTGCCCTCCGTACGCGGTCTAGGACCGATAGGGCCTTGGAGTAGCAACCGCTGGGTTGTGAACCAAGTAAAATAAATGTGTTCATTTATTTTCCGCTGTGCTTACTTTACGTATCGAACGAACGAAAAAGAAAAGATTTACGATTGCTATTCACCCCCCCTCTAGCGACGCTTCTCGATCCAACAGAGGATTGGTTCATCCTCGTAGAAGACTTTGAACCTCCTAGGGATAAGAAGGGGCAAGTCCTCAAGTTGAAGAAATGGACCCAAGAGCAACGACAAAAATTCAAAACCGAAACCAAGGTAACAAAACTTTTAGAAGATTTGATACCTAATGATGTTTTGTCTAGGCTAGGTGAATATCTTGATGCCAAGGAGCTATGGGACAAATTGGCCAAGTTCCATGAGAAGCCTAACTTGGCACAAGTAGAAGAAGAAGAATCTTCATCGGCTCAAGAAGAGGAAGAAGTCGAGGAAGAATCATCATCATCTTCACAAGTGAGTGAGGACTCGGAAGTTGAGAAGGAATCAACTTCCGGATTGGTGGAAGAAGTGGAGACCTCCACCTCTAGGATTGAGGAGGAGGAGATTAGAGCATCCTCAAGACCGGAGCAACAAGAAGAACCATCTACATCCGGTAGAGAGGAAGAGCAAGCTCAAGAATCCACTCCGACCACCACAACCACCCTAGGTAATTCAAACATATGTGTTAATAATAAAATGCATATAATATGTTTTGAGTGTAGGGAAATCGGACACTACAAAAGCAAGTGTCCGAAATGGATTAGGAAAACTCCTCCATCACCAAAAGTCAACACAAAGGTCAAAGATGCCGGTGCCCAAAGTCAAAAGAGCAAGGAGCATGTAATATGCTTCAAGTGCAATTCAAAAGGGTATTACCGGAGTCAATGCCCAAGGGGGAAGAAGAAGGGAAAAGATGGAGCATCACAAGTAGGGGGGAGCCTCTAGGGCAAACCCTAAGGTATATTTAAACAATGCTCGTTCCTTAAATTATAGTAAAAAGCATGCTAGAAATAATTTTAACAATCTTGCTATTTATCACAAAGAGCATGCTAGACATAGGGAATTTTGTTTAGGAGCCAAAAATGTCTACCTTTCAAAGAAGGAGAAATTTGAGACTAATGTCCCTAGAAACGTCCTTCCTAGGTCAAACAATTCTAGACAAATCCTACCTAGGGAGACTATTAGAAAGGTACAAGAGCATCTAGGTCTCAACCCTAAATGGACTAGGCATATGCCTAGGAAGTCCCATGCCTAAAAACCAAATCAAAATTCTAAAATTGGGCAATTACAATTGAAAAAGCAAGCCTTGAGGTCAAGGCTTGAGAAATTAGAAGAGACCCTCAATAAGATGCAAAATCAATTTCAAGGGTCTAATGGTCAAAGTCAAGGTTCAAAATCTCAAAGTCAACATCTAGGACCCAAGAAACAAAAGTCAACCAAGGACAAGAATGGTTTGGGTCACAAACCTAAGCCTAAGGTGGCTTATAATAGTGTTCCATTTGATTATGGAACACAATCTAGGTCTAGGAAGACCAAGGTCAATAGGGAAGTCATCCCTAGAGTTGACCAAGGTTTGTGCCTAGTGGCTAGGGTCTCAAGGAAACCTAGGGTGGCCACTAAGATGGTTACTAAGGAGGCAATCCCTAAGGTTAACCATGGTAAGACCACAATGACCAAGGCTACTAAGCCTAGGAGGGTCATTAGGAAGGTATCTAGGGAGGTTATCCCTAAGGAATACCTAACTAATCCTAGGAGCTCAAATATATTTTGGGTTCTTAAGAGCGTGATAGATTCACGCTAAATGGATTTAGGGTGTGCTAACCTTAAATGGAAGGGTAGTTAACCTAACCATGGTAAAGGTGGCACTTTAGGTCATTTTCAAGGTTATGGTTACCTTGGAAATGTGTTTTGATAGTTAATCCTAAAAGATTTTAGGATGTGCCAATATTAATTGAGAAGTTTGATCAATTGATCAAATTGGCACAACTTAGGGTTTAGAGTCTTAGTGTGCCATTTTGGGTTTTTGGCACGCTTGGGGGATAATTTAGGAATATGGCAAAATATAATTAATAATATCAAATGACAATTAATATTGAAATTTAGGTATTGTTATACCTATACTTTTTATATGTCATGCCTTGTTTGTCATATAACATGTCATGACATCATATTTATTTGTATCATTTATATGTCATGATCATGTTTAGGATTAAGGATTAAATGTCATGTGTTTTTAGATTTCATATTATGCCATGTCATCATGATCATTGGCCATGCTTAATTATTGCTTTCATTATGCCATGATCATTTCATGCATTTAATTTGACTAAAATTGAATTAAGGACAATGACATGACTTGAAGTCTCATTTATAAGGGAATCAAGTAGGGTTGTCTAGGAAATGCATGAAACCCTAGATTAAGGAGAACAAAATCCACATCTCACATCACATTGACATGTATGTGTATTTATACACCCTAGATACATGTGAGATGCTAGAATATGAGTTGAGTTCCAAGGTGCATAGTTTTTGCATCTAGATGAACTAAAACTCATCTAATTTCAATAGTGGATCATTGGGAAAGCATGTGTACAAGTCATGTACATAGAGCCCAAGGAATATGATCCAAAATAAGGTTTTAAAAATATTTCAAAATCATTTTGAAAAACTTTGGTGAAGTCTATCTTTTGATAACAATCACCATTGATAGAGTTGATACAAAATAGGGCCAAAACATTGAAAATTTCAATGGTTTTGAGTTTTGTATCAAACTCACTCTTTTATGGGTAAAATAATTTTCAAATATTTTTCACCCATTGTATTGCTTATAAGTAATGTACGTATGAATTTTCACGATTTTTCAAAATACGTATAATTATTTATGTATTATCAAAGTCCGTTTTCTGAATCTGAAAACTGCAATTTGCAGTTATCAGTCGACTGCCGCCTGATGGTAGTCGACTGATGAAGGACAGTTCGACTGATTACTATTAGGAGTCGACTGTCAGGTCTGATTTCGGGTTAACAAAGTTTGTTTAGCCTGATTTCAACTATGGTAAGGTTTCCTAACCACTCATAACCTTAGGATATGCTTTCGGAAGCATTATA
Source organism: Wurfbainia villosa (assembly GCA_025175895.1). Taxonomy (NCBI): domain Eukaryota; kingdom Viridiplantae; phylum Streptophyta; class Magnoliopsida; order Zingiberales; family Zingiberaceae; genus Wurfbainia; species Wurfbainia villosa. The sequence continues at coordinate 7,645,853 of CM045992.1, forward strand.
AAGGGTGAAAATCCATTGAATATGAATTAGGAGAGGTGTTAGGATAATGTATCAAATTTAAGGTGGGGAGAGTTCTAGTTTGAACTTTGAACCTTATTTTTGATGATTTAGAGTTCCTATTGGCTTAGGGACTTCCCAAGGACATTGTTGGTGCAATGGTCAAGGGGGAGCAAGCCTTTAGGGGGAGGTATCCATCTTGGGATAATGGATGTGTTTTTCTTCTTGAAGGGGAGAAGTTATGGGAAGAATGTTATCAATTGGGAAAATTGATGGGATTTTGAGAAACCCAATTTGGAAGTTGGGAGAGAGTATAGGATTGCCTCTCTTTGGTGATATGAGACTTATAACTAGAAAGATTGTAGGCATCCTAGATATTAGTGGACCAAGGGGGAGATTGTAAGATCTCATTGGGACATGAGACATTGACCTCCTTGGAGAGAAGACCTTTTTGATGTATGTCAAAAAGGGGGAGAAGGTTAAATTACCAATTTGGAAAATTGGTAAGGGAATTTGAGTTAGGGGCCTAACTCAAGGTTTGTTTTGTCAAACATCAAAAAGGGGGAGATTGTTGGTGCAATCGGCTCAGGTCACGATTGACCAGACTCGAGTTTGACTCGAGTGATGTTTTGATGTTTGACATAGTATGTTTAACATTGATGTTTGACATTGATGTCAGTTAATATTTTGGGGAGATTATTTATACAATCGACCCAGGTTATAATTGACCAAACTCAAGTTTGACTCGAGGGAGACTTTGATGGTTGACTAGGGTTAACCATGTGATTATGGGAAAGTCTAAGCGGGAGTCTTGGCAAATGGAAAGTCCAACATGGGTTGGTAAGGAAAAGTCCAAGCATGGGTCTTGGCATGGAAAGTCCAACATGGGTTGGCAAGGGAAAGTCCAAGTCTTGGATACTTGGCATTTGAGAAGTCCAAGGGGATTAATATTGGCGGCGTAAAGTCCAAGCGGGAGTCTTGGCAGCATAAGTCCAATGGTTGGCGGCGTAAAGTCCAAGCGGAGTCTTGGTGGCGTAAGTCCAATGTGCCTTAGCGGTGTAGACACCGTTAGCATGACATAGCCGATGGAAGCACCTGAAGGCTAGCGTAATGGATGAATAAGTCATGGATGACTTGGAGGGATCCGAGAGGCATGAGGCTGATGGAGGTGGCTAGAAGGCTTAGGTCTAGGCTTAGGGTGGTCTAGAAAGTATGGGGACACCATACTTGGGTTAAAACCTCATCTTTGAGGTTGGCAGTCGACTGACATTATGGCCGGTTCGACTGCCGTGAGTCGACTAGAGCTCGACTGCCATTTAGGGCTGAAATTGCCTTGGCGATCATCGCTCATTGGAGCGATTGATGCCGCTGCCATCGCATGGATGGCTGATCGCCGGCTGAGTTACGAGCAGAATGCTCGTGAGCCGATCGGGCGCCGATTACGGTCCGGCAATCATCGTCAATGTTGGCGATAATCGGTGAGAGTCCCGTTGGAACTTTTCCAGCGTGGATTGAGTCGTTGTCTCATAGCTATAGTGTTGGCAGTCGACTGCCAGGCGGAAATCCAGCCCGATGCAAGTTAAAAGCAGCTATTCGTGGGAGGTTCAAGAGCAGCATTTTCTTGGGCGATTTGAAGGGTAATAGTTGGTGCTTTTCCAGTCCTTCAAGGCTAGTCCAAGGCAACCAAAAGCAAACAATCCAAAGAGCATTTGTAAAGTTTTCTTTGCATAGATTGTTGTATTCTTGTTGTATTTGCTTGTCTTACTTTGTATTACTTAGTGTAATCTTTGTACGAGGTTTCTCCATCTCCGACGTGTTGTTGAGAAGGAGTTTGTTGTGCTTAGTGGTGTTTGTGACATCGCTAGGGTTCGTACGAACCCAATCCGTGGAGTATGAACCATTCGGTTCTGAACCACATTACATCTCGTGTTATTGTGTTTATGATTGTGTTTCGTGTTATTTCTTTTATTATTATTATTCCGCTGCGCTAACACGATTTGCAGACACGATCACGAACAATTTCCATCATCTGTACTAGCACGCGCTATTCACCCCCCCCCCCTCTAGCATCCAATCGATCCCCTACAATGGGGGCCAGCCAATGATGATGCTCTACATCATCATGGACTTATCATATGGTGTCACCTCATGTGGGAGACCAAGAGTCATTGGCTCTTGGAGTTACATGCATGCATGTAACCCCCACCCATTGAAGTGGACGGCCACTCCACTTGATGAAGGGAATTCATTTGGTGGTAACTCCATCTTCTTCTTCCTTAGGACTTCCTCTCAAGCGCTCTCTTCCAATCCTCTCTTTGGCCGAAACTCTCAAGGGTGCTAGAACACTCTAAGGTTTCTTCTCCACCATTTTTTCGTGTGGATACTTGTAGATAAGTGTGCACTTGAAACTCTTCAAGATCCGACAAAGCGTTAGGACGAGTGGAATAAGCGAAGGGCGTCGCTATGAGGGTAATGCTCTCACCATTTAGATATATGGTAGATCTAGGTTTTTCATAACACATACATGTAGTTTTATTTTTATACCTTCACACGGATCCGTGGCCGGGCTTCCGAGATTTCCGCAACGCAAAAAGCGGTTTTTACGGCTCGGAAAACCCAACAGTGGTATCAAAGCCACGTGCGAAGCATGTATGTGTTTCATATTTTTAGTTTTTGTATTAGATATAAAAATTATAGATTTTTAAATTTCTGTAAATTTCCTATTTTTATAGAATTTTTAGGTATTTTTCTCGAAGAGTCAAAGCAACGAGTGTTGGGACACTTATAGGCTTCAACCACCGAGAAAAACTCTCCGAAACGGTGAGTTCTCGCTTTAGGTTTTTGGGACAGCGACTTAAGTCGCTATAAGATCTAGTAGGGACACTCGCAAAGTTTATTTTTGCGAGTAGGGGCGCTGCCCCTATCCCCGAAAGGGGCCTTGTCCCACGATCACGCCCGAAAATCGCTTAGCGGGACCGTTAGGAGAGGTGACTCATAAAATTTAAAAAAAATAGAAAAAATTATAGAAATTTTCTGTAAAATATATAATTTAGTATTATGTATAATTCTGTGATGGTCATGGCCCAAGAACCCCAATATGATTGGATGTTAATGTGTTGTAATTCATAATACGGCCTGCATGTCATTTTTGTGATTGTGCATGTTGTATAGGGTATGCGACCTGCGTGTCGTGCCTCTTCTTTTTAAAATTCTAGTTGTAAATAGTTTTAGACTCGAATGTAACTCAAGTTTCATGTTTGTAATGTACAAAATAGAGCGGTGGAAGATCCACTTCTAGACGGAGTTACGAGAAGGGTGCCGACGACACATGGCGGTTAAATGAGGCGCTTGGAGAAGCCGCTAACCCTAGGTTGATCGTCCGATCTTCTCATTGGCTTGAGAAGATCGTAGTAGGGCTATGACCTAATCACAATTAATTTATATATATGTATATATGTTGATATATATATATATATATATATATATATATATATATATATATATATATATATATATATATATATATATATATATTTGTTATGCTTGTATATATGTGATGCATGCTAGTAGAATAATGCTTGTATGTATGTGATACATGCTAGTAGAATAATGCTTGTATGTATATGATGCATGCTAGGATATTTTTCTTGTATGTATATGATGCATGCTAGAATAATGCTTATATGTATGTGATGCATGCTAGTGTAGGATAATAAAAGCCTTAATGCGTATATGATACATATTATGATTAGATTAGATCTTAATCGAATCAACTCGAAAATGCCTACCAAGTCCTTGATACCCATCACTACCTCGATCATTTGTAGTTGATGAATCTGCCAAAGCAGAGCAACGCATATTATCTTGGTAGGGTGCGGAGGGACAATCTTGGTCCCGCCCATCACGGCTTGGGTTAGAGTAAGCTCAATTAGATTGAGTAAAACTCGTTAACTCAATTGGATCGAGTAGAACTATAGGCATATTCCAACCGTTAGAAAGATAGGATAAGATCACATTTACACTAAATCTTGGGCGATTTAGCCAAAGCTAACTCGAGGTCTTTTGTAAATGTGGGTCTTGATCCTATAAACAAGAGTTGCATAGAGATGTAATCGGTAATGTGTTACCCACTGATCATACTAAGTCTTGGGCGATTTAGCCAAAGCTAACTCAAGGTTTAGTATGATGTGGATCTTGTCCCGCAGGAATTATAGCTAGTTTGTATGAATCTAGTAATGTGGTTTGACCACATCTATAACTCGATTCTACAAAATTCCTATAATTCAGTGGGAGTATCATTTGATTAAATGCCTAATTAAATGATAAAAGGAATATAATATTAATTTTCTGCATTGTTTATGTTGTAGATAACTATGTCGACAAACACGAACACTCTCTCTCTATGTTCTGTCCTTGAGAAGGACAAGCTCAATGGAGCAAATTTCTTGGACTGGTACAGGAACCTGAGAATCGTTCTCACCCAAGAAAGGAAACTGTACGTCCTGAAGCAGCCCATTCCAGAGGCACCTCCTGCCACTGCCTCGCGAGCTAACAAAGATGCTTACAAGAAGCATCAAGATGATGCATTAGATGTGTCATGTCTAATACTTGCGACCATGAACTCTGAGCTTCAGAAGCAACACGAGTTCATAAATGCTCATGATATGGTTGAACATCTTCGTCAACTATATCAAGGACAAGCAAGACACGAGAGATATAAAGTCTCTAAGGCATTGTTTGGGTCTAAAATGCAAGATGGGACTCCCGTAGGTCCATATGTACTCAAGATGATTGGGTACGTAGAAAATCTATAGAGATTGGGATTTCCCCTTGGCCAAGAGTTGGCCACTAATTTGATCTCGCAGTCTTTGCCACAAAGCTACAATCAATTTGTCATGAATTACAACATGAATGAAATTGATAAGCCACTGCCTGAGATGCTCAGCATGTTGAGAACTGCTGAGCTCAACCTTAAGAAGGGAAAATCTGACTCCATTTTGATGGTGCAAAAGAAGAAAGGCAAGGGCAAGCCTAAAGGTAAGGGAAAGTCTCAAGCCAAGGGCAAAGGCAAAGAACTTAAACCCAAAGGAGGGGTGGCCAAGGAAGGGGCTTGCTTCCACTGCAAGGAAGTTGGACACTGGAAGCATAACTGCAAAGCTTACCTAGAAGATCTTAAGAAGAAGAGAAGTGAGACTTCTACTTCAAGTATAAATGTTATAGAAGTCAATCTATCTATTTCTTCATCATGGGTATTAGATACCGGATGTGCATCTCACATTTGTACCAATGTGCAGGCGCTGAGAAATAGCAGGACATTGACAAAGGGTGAGGTGGACCTACGAGTAGGTAATGGAGCAAGGGTTGCTGCTGTTGCTGTAGGAACTTATGATCTATCTCTGCCCTCTGGGCTTGTACTAGAATTAGATGAATGTTATTATGTGCCTGCTTTAACTAAGAACATAATTTCGATTTATTGTTTGGACAAGAAAGGATTTACATTTATAATAAAGAACAAATGTTGTTCAGTTTATTTAAATGATATGTTCTATTGTAGTGCACCTCTAATGAACGAACTCTACTTTCTAGACTTAGAGAGCCCCATCTATAACATAAGTACCAAAAGTTTCAAGTCAAATGAGTTGAACCAAACCTATCTCTGGCATTGTAGCTTAGGTCACATAAATGAGAGTCGCTTATCTCAGCTCCATAAGGATGAGCTGCTAGACTCATTTGATTTTGAATCATATGAGACATGCGAGTCTTGCCTTTTAGGCAAGATGACCAAGAATCTCTTTAGTGGACACAGCGAAAGAGCAACAGACTTGTTAGGACTTATACATAGTGATGTATGTGGCCCTTTCAATGTTGCTGCTAGAGGTGGTTACAGGTACTTCATTACATTTACTGATGACTTCAGTAGATATGGTTATGTGTATCTCATGACACATAAATCATAATCCTTTGAAAAGTTCAAAGAATTCAAGAATGAAGTACAAAACCAGCTTGGCAAGAGTATTAAGATACTTCGATCAGATCGAGGTGGTGAATACCTTAGCCATGAGTTTCGTGACTATCTAGCTGAGTGTGGGATTCTATCCCAACTCACTCCTCCTGGAACACCACAGTGGAATGGTGTATCCGAAAGGAGGAATCGTACCCTATTAGATATGGTACGATCTATGATGAGTCACACAGATCTTCCTATATCTTTTTGGGGATATGCTCTAGACACAACAACTTTTACCCTTAACCGTGTACCATCCAAGGTTGTGATAAAGACACCATATACGATATGGATAGGGAGAAATCCTAAGATGTCTTTCATGAGGATTTGGGGTTGTAAGGCTTACGGTCGACGTCAAGTCTCAGACAAACTGGGACCCAAATCCGATAGTGCTATTTTGTTGGATATCCCAAGGAGACTAAGGGATATTACTTCTACATTCTCAGTCAGCACAAAGTGTTTGTGGAAAAGACTGGGGTTTCTCTAGAAAGGGATTTTGTTTCTAGAAAAACTAGTGGGAGTACGTTCGATCTTGAAGAAATTCAAGAGAAGGACCATAGCACTGAGGCCTTGATGGAGGTTGAACAGGAACTACAAAGTGTTGTGGGTGATGAGATTGTTGCACAAAGAGTTGTGGAACAACCACCTGTTCAAGTAGACCTACCTCTTCGTAGGTCTGATAGGGTACATCGTCAGCCTGAGAGATACTCATTTCTCTTGTCTGACCATGATGACGTTATGCTCATTGAGAATGAGCCTACCTCCTATCAGGAAGCTGTGATGAGCCCAGACTCTGAGAAATGGTTAGAGGTCATGAGATCCGAGATGGAATCCATGTACACCAACCAAGTATGGACTTTGGTTTATCCACCTGAAAGGGTCAAACCCATTGGGTGTAAATGGGTCTTTAAGAGAAAGACTGACATAGATGGACTTACGCATACCTATAAGGGTCGATTGGTGGCTAAAGGTTTCAAGCAAATTCATGGTATTGACTATGATGAAACCTTTTCTCTAGTGGCGATGTTTAAATCCATTAGGATCATGCTTGCTATTGCAGCATACCACGATTATGAGATTTGGCAGATGAATGTCAAAACCGCGTTTCTGAATGGAAACTTACTCGAGGATGTGTACATAACACAACCTGAGGGTTTTGTAGATTCACAGCATACTGGAAAAGTATGCAAGCTGTAAAGGTCCATTTATGGGCTAAAGCAAGCTTCTCGGAGCTGGAATCTTCGATTCGATGATGCGATCAAACAGTTTGGTTTCATCAAGAATGAAGATGAACCCTGTGTCTACAAGAGGGTTAATGGGAACACATTTGTCTTCCTTGTATTGTATGTGGATGACATACTACTCATTGGGAATGACATCCCTTCGCTACAGTCTGTGAAGACTTGGCTGGGGACGTGCTTCTCAATGAAGGACTTAGGTGAAGCAGCCTGTATTCTAGGCATCAAGATCTATAGAGATAGATCTAAGAGATTGCTTGGCCTAAGTCAGAGTACATATATTGACACGGTATTACTATGGTTTGCCATGCAGAATTCCAAGAAGGGACTTCTGCCGATGTCACATGGTGTGAGTCTTTCGAAGACTCAAAGTCCCTCTTCTAGAGAGGAGAGAGACCTCATGGATAAGATCCCTTACACATCTGCTATAGGATCTATCATGTACGTCATGCTGTGTACTCGTCCTGATGTCTCATATGCTTTGAGCATGATGAGTAGATACCAGTCAGATCCAGGTAAGCATCACTGGATAGCAGTCAAGAATATTCTTAAGTACTTGAGAAGGACTAAAGAATATTTTTTTGATATTTGGAGGCGATGAGGAGCTAGCTGTAAAGGGTTACAGCGATGTCAGCTTCCAAACTGACCAAGATGATTATAGATTACAGTCAGGGTTCGTGTTTTGCTTGAATGGTGGCGCTGTGAGCTGGAAGAGTTCAAAGCAGGACACAGTTGCTGATTCTATAATAGAAGTCGAGTATATCGGTGCATCTGAGGCAGCAAAGGAGGAAGTTTGGATCCGCAAGTTCATTACTGAGCTTGGGGTGGTTCCTAGCATAGCAGATCCCATAGAGCTCTATTGTGACAACAATGGAGCGATTGAACAGGCTAAGGAACCTCGCTCACACCAACGGACCAAACACATACTACGGTGCTTCCATCTCATTCGAGAGATTATCGAGAGAGGAGATGTGAAGATTTACAGAGTACCCACAGAGGCTAACATCGCAGATCCCTTGACCAAGGCTTTGGCACAGAAAAAGCATGATGGTCACACTAGGTCATTGGGTATTAGATACTACGGTGATTGGCACTAGTGCTAGTGGGAGATTGTAAGTGAAAGCCCTAGAGTCAATCATGTGATGATTGTTGTATGGACTTTATTGTATCATATTCCTATTTATAAAGGCATGGTTATTATATTTACTTGTATTGGTACCAAATAGTTAAGTATAATAACGTCCTTGAGTAGTAGGTTCTTATCTATATCAATCGATTGGTTGAATCGATAATGAGATGATATAGAGAACATTACTCTTAATCATTCCTAGTCAAGTATTAACATTCAGGGACAATGTTAATGCGTAGAGACTAGCATGTAGGTCAACACGATGACTTGATCTCACAAGTCATGGATATGAGATATCAAGTTGACACATGTGTATGCATTGGAGAATGTAAACTGAATGACCCGCCATGAGAAAGTATCATGGATCGTTATATGAGTGTCATATACTTTCTCATGTGGCTATTAGTATGACTATTAGTCCTTAGACCTGAAGTCACCATGGTTCCCTACATAAGGAGTTGCATACTTTGGCTTCGTCAAACGTCACCCGTAAATGGGTGGACTATAAAGGCGATTACTAGGTATGTAACAAATTATGCGGAGGGATGTGAGTGATGTAGATGGGATCTATCCCTCCTATATGACGGGAGTGACATTGTTATTCTTGATAGAGTGAGACCACAAAGTGCATGACCATGCCCAAATGAGTCAATATGAGATATTGAGCTCATTTGATTAGAGTGAGTCTACTTGGAGTTCAAGATATAGATTGTACCGAGGATGACACGGTTTATGCCTCAATTGGTCAATCTAGATGTCAAGGATAGAGGGACATTGTCACATATTATAAGAGTCACAATTAGTAGTCACAAAGGTGATGTTAGAGCTCAACATTCTTATAACTTGGGTAGCAATGATGTGTTGCTAGATACCGCTCATTGCTTATGTTCCTAAATCGGTTTAGGAGCATTGCCAACGTTACAAGAACCTATAGGGTCACACACAAAGGGTAATTAGATGGAGATTAGGTTCATATGATGAACCATGAGGATTAGGTTCATGGGATGAACCAAATTGGATTAAGAGTAATCCAAATTAGACTAATTGAGTTAGACTCAATTTGATTCAAGTGTTGAATGAGTCTAATTTAGATTTGATTCATTGAGTCAATTTGAATTAATGAATAGGGATTCATTATATCAAATTGACTTGAATCAAGTGGTTAGATTTGATCAACCATGGGAGATAAGAGGTCAAGTTTGACTTGACTTGAGAGGGAAGATGAATGGTTAATTTTGACTTGACCAATTGCCATGTCATGGTGACATGGCATGGGGGCCGGCCAATGATGATGCTCCACATTATCATGGACTTATCGTGTGGTGCCACCTCATGTGGGAGACCAAGAGCCATTGGCTCTTGGAGTTACATGCATGCATGTAACCCCCACCCATTAAAGTGGTTGGCCACTCCACTTGATGAAGGGAATTCATTTGGTGGTAACTCCATCTTCTTCTTCCTTGGAACTTCCTCTCAAGCTCTCTCTTCCAATCCTCTCTTTGGCCGAAACTCTCAAGGGTGCTAGCACATTCTAAGGTTTCTTCTCCACCATTTGTTCATGTGGATACTTGTAGAGGAGTGTGCACTTGACACTCTTCGAGATCCGACAAAGCGTTAGGACGACCGGGATAAGCAAAGGGTGTCGCTACGAGGGTAATGCTCTCACTATTTAGATCTATGGTAGATCTAGGTTTTTCATAACACATACATGTAGTTTTATTTTTATACCTTCGCACGGATCCGTGACCGGGCTTTCGAGGTTTTCGCAACGTAAAAAGCGGTTTTTGTAGCTTGAAAAACCCAACATATGCATCATTACATTGCATGCATGCTGGCAATTAGGTCTCCCTTATAGTTGAGAGAGTCGCTAGTCATCCTGCCTCCTCGGCCACTCGGGGTAGTGGTAGCAGGGTTGAGTGCAGAGCATTGTTGTGCGTGCCATTCTCGGCCACTATGGATGGTGGTAGCTAGAGATGCGCACTTGGCCACTATGCGGAGTGGTAGTTAGCACACTCACCCACTATAGACGGTGGTCGTGTGATGTGCAGTTATCCTGGGTGCGGTGCTCGTCTACTCATAGGTAGGGACGGAGCGGCTAGCAGCAGGGACCCCCATGTGAGTAGCATATAGCTCTATGACGGCTAGCTACTATTTCATACTACCCAACTCGGTCACTCGAGAGTGGTGGCGGATAGAGTCGGGATAGTTGTCATGTCGTGCCACCCAAGTCATACTGGGGTCGTGGTTGGATGGGTCCGCAGACATGGTCATGCATGTGCATTGCTAATATATATGTATGCATGTATTCGATATATGTTTTACATATGCCTGTGAGATGCTGCATTTGATTGAGCTATGATTGCTGCATATGTTTGTACATCATGATACATGTCATTTGTATATTGTATACTACTGTATGTTGAGCATGATATATGTGTTGGTCTAGACTGTTGTATGCATTTGATTAGCGTCATGTCATAGTGTGGTATGGATCGGGATGTTATTACATGTGATTATATATTGTTCATATGTCTGAGTGATTGGTCTGATATGGGATTGACTTTGTACGTTATATGGGTTATGTTATTGTATATCTGTTCAGGATGATATAGCTTATGGTGTTGCAAACCGTTAGGTACGTTGGTATATTACTTGTTATTAGATTTGGATAGGACAGTATATCTATTGGACATATTCTGTATATCTGTAGATCTTCACATCTATACTTGTAGATCTCTATATCCTATATGTTGTTCATGCACTTTCTATATATTACCCCTGAGTTTATACTCACTACCCCGGACCCTAGGTTTCCTGTCGCCCAGGTAACAGATAGAAGATTTCCTTGGACATTCGGAGCTCGGCCAGCTGATCCCATCTCACACCGAACAATTGGGGTTTTCCACGTATTTATTTCCGCTGTTGTTTTTGTATTATATCCATGTATAATCAGTGTTGTATTTGATTTTTAGTTTGTATGTTGTTTTTGTTTAGTATGTTAGAGTCGCACCGGTGCGCACCTTTGTGTTGTTGTGGATGCATTGTTTAGTATTGTCCATATATATGTTATGTGATTGTGGCCGAAAGGCTTTATGTATATCAGGGAATTATATCACGTATAGGGGAGATGCTGTCCTATTATTTTCGACTCAACATACTCTTGGGGTTGGGGTTTTCCACGTATCTGTTTCCACTATTGTTTTTGTATTATAGTCATGTATAATCAGTGTTGTATTTGGCTTTTGGTTTGTATGTTATTTTTGTTTAGTATGTTAGAGTCGCATTGGTGCACACTTTTGTGTCGTTGTGGATGTATTGTTTAGTATTGCCCATATATATGTTATGTGATTGTGGTCGAAAGGCTTTATGTATATCAGGAAATTTTATCACGTACAGGGGAGATGTTGTCCGATTATTTTTGGCTCGGCATACTCTCGGGGCGTGACACCTAGACTTAAACCTTCTAGCCACCTCTACTAGCCTCGCGCCTATCGAATCCCTCTAAGTCATCCATGACTTGTTCATCCATGCGCGAATCCGTCCAAGTCATCCATGACTTGTTCATCCATACGGTAGCCTCCAAGTGCTTCCTTCGGCTATTGTTATGCTCTCGGTGTCTATACTGGCAAGGTATATATGGACTTACGCTCCCAAGACTACGCTTAGCCTTACACCGCCAATACCAACCCTTGGACTTCCTAAATGCTAAGTACCCATAACTTGGACTTTCACCGCCAAGGCTACACACTTGGTCTTCCCATGTCAATTCCATGTTGAACTTTCCAATTGCCAAGCACCATGCTTAGACTTTCACTGCCAAGGCTACACACTTGAACTTACATGGCCAAGGCTACACACTTGGTATTCCCATGACAATCACATGTCATACGTTTTGTCTAACATCAAAATACTACTCGAGTCAAACTCGAGTCCGGTTAATCGTGACCTGGGCTGGTTGCACCAACAATCTCCCTCTTTTTGATGTTGGACAAAACCATAAACACCTTTGAGTTAAGAGACCTAACTTAAGTATACCAATTATCCCCAATTGGTAATTCTCATATCTTGTGAGAATTCCAACTAATCCCAATTGATACATTCTCCCCCTTTTTGACATACATCAAAAAAGTCCTCTCCAAGGGTGTCAATGTCTCATATCCCAATGAAATCTTACAATCTCCCCCTTGGTCCAAAAACACATCTAGGATGCCTTCGCTTTTCCTAGTGATAAGTCACATATTACTTAAGAGAAGTAATCCCTCAATTCTCCTCCCATGAGGAGAAATACATCCATCATCTCAAGATGGATAACCATCCCTAAAGGCTTGCTCCCCCTTGACTATTGCACCAACAATATCCTTGGAAAGTCCCTAAGCCAATAGGAACACTACACAATTGAATTAAGGGGAAATAATCAACCACTACAAAAAAATCTCAAATTGGCGATGAAATTTGGCAACGAAAAAAATTTGTTGCAAATCTACAATAATATTTGCGACGAATTTTAAATTTCATCATAAATTAGTAACGAAATTTCCAACAAAAATTTTTTTGTTGCAAAATTATTTAAATTTCCAACAATTAATTTTCGTCGCAAAATTCGTTGCAAATTGGCGACGAAAATGATTTTTCGTCGCCAATTTGTGACGAAACAACATTTTCGTTGCAAATTTTTGCAACGAATTTTAAATTCATTGCAAATTAGCAACGAATCTAAAATTTGTTGCCAAAATTAGCAACGAATTCATGAATTCGTTGGAAATTTCCTATCAAATTTGGTGATGAAAAATTTTCGACAAAAAATTTGAATTAATTTGGCCAGGTGGGAATTATAAATTTTGCGACAAATATAATATTCATCGCTAAATTGACGACAAAAAATAAATTGGTTGCAAATTTTGCGACGAAAAATAAATTTTGTCGTAAAATTAGCGACGAAAAATAAATTTCGTCGCCAATTGGCGATGAATATAATATTCGTCGCCAATTTTTCGACGAATTTAGCAACGAAATAGGATTCGTTGCTAATGTCCCCCTAATTACTCCCTCCTTCCTTTCCTCGATCGAATCTCGACGACGACGCTTCCCCCGATCCGTCGATCTGGTACGATTTCTCCTTCCTCCCTTCCTGTCTTCCGTCGCCATCGCCGGAGCAGCGACGGCGCTGTCGTGCGAGCTCGCGGCAACCACGCTACAAGCTCACAGATCAAGCGGACTGCCGCATGAGCTCGCGGCAATGCCGGCGGCCGCGAGGGCACGCGACGTGTGTGCTCACAGCCTCAGCTACACCTCGCGGCATTGCCGGGAGGTCGCAATAGCCGCAGGTTGGGACGGCCATTGTCGTGACTTTGGCGCGGCCGCGTAATTTGGCATGGGGGCACGGCTTGGGTGGTCAATCGTCGTTCCAACTGGAGCATTTGTTCTAGACGCTGCATGCACAATCAAATTGGGTCGTTTATTGCCGTAACAATAGAATTAAAATGTTATTCAAATTATACAAATCAGTATAATGTATAATATAAATACAAAATTAATGTTTTATTTTTCATAGGTTTGTCGTACTTCGTCATTTAGGTGTTCTGTGTGTTCGTGAAGTCTTCAGCTGTGAGCTCATCCATTGTTTCCATCATGACAGGTATAAATATTGTATATTCATAAATTTGTAGTATTATCATTGTATATTATATATAATTAATGTTTGATTTTAAGTAATTTTATTACTCTAAATATATAATATTTGTTCGAAATGATATTATAGTTTGCAATTAAATATCACACAAAATCACATATAGTACTAGAAGAATTTATTTTGAGTATAAATTTATTGTTAGATTAATATATATGGATGAAATATGGAAAAAAAATAAAATTAATTCTTGATATAAATTTGAAAATAGGATAAATGGAGAGAATGAAGTTGGATTTATAAAAAAAATTTACCATAACGTCATGATTTAACCGATGAATTTATTATTGGGTTGGAACAATTTTTGAATTTTGCTAATAACAATGTTGAGTTTATGGATGGGAATAAATTAAGGTGTTCGTGCAAAAAATGTCATAATGGTAAATTTTTCCAGTGTGATAAAGTTTGACAACATATTTGTAGATTTGATTTTACGCCAAATTATTATAATTGGACTTGTCATGGTAAATCGTTTATATCCGATGAAGAGGTTGGACGAAACATACAAAGGACAGTTAGTGGAGAGAAAATATATTACGATCAATTCAATCCATACCAGAGGATGATAGTTGATGCAGTTGATCATAATTTGAATAACGAACCAAACGCTACAAGTTCTAATTATCCTCAAACATCTGAACACATGTACACTAATTATTCAACACCGTTGGAGGAGGTAGAAGTAACTGGTGTTCATGAAAATGTATACAATGAGCCATATCTCAAATTTCAAGAAGTGCTAAGAGCTGCAGATGAACCCATGTGGTCTGGTTGTGACAGTCACACTAAATTATCTCTCACCGTAAGATTGTTGAATGTTAAAGCTAAGCATAATATGTCCGAAGATTGTTTTAATGATTTTGTTCAAGTTATTGGAGAAGTATTGTCAATTGATCACATAATACCGAACGATTTTTACAGTATGAAAAAACTTGTGAAAGATTTAGGTTTTCCGCTGCAAAGAATTGATGTTTGCAGATATGGTTGTATGCTATATTGAGGAATGCAGATTTAGAGACTTGTAAATTCTGTAGTCAATGCAGGTACAAGAGTACCACAAGATCGAATCGTAATAAGCGATTTAAATCATTCAGACAAATGTTCTATTTGCCTTTAACTCCTAGATTGCAAAGGCTTTATGCATCAAAGGTCACTGCTGAACACATGACTTGGCATGCAAATCATGAAATGGAGGATGGGCTAATGTGTCATCCATCAGATGCAGAGGCGTGGAAAAATTTTGATAGAACATATCCTGAGTTTGCGAATGAGACTCAAAACATCAGGTTGGGTCTGTGTGCTGATGGATTTGTTCCATTTGGCAAATCAGGAAGAACTTATTCTTGTTGGCCAATTATCGTAACTCCATATAATCTTCCACCCGATATGTGTATGAAAACACCTTATATGTTTTTAACATTGAGTGTGTCTGACCCTCATAATCCGAAGAAGTTAATAGATGTTTACATGTAACAGTTGATTGCCGAGCTGAACCAACTATGGGACGAGGGTGTTTCTACATATAATGTCCATACTAATCAGATGTTCACAATGAGAGTTGCGCTTCTTTGGACCGTAAATGATTTTCCTGCTTATGGTATGTTATCGGGCTGGAGTACCGCGGGGATTTTAGGATGTCCAATATGTATAGAGAGATTAAAGTCATTCAGATTGAAATACGGAAAGAAACCGAATTATTTTGAGTGTCATAGACAATTTTTATCGTCAAATCATAAATTCAGAAGAAATAAAGAAGAATTCATTGAGAATAGAATTGAAAGGATGCCTCTACCATTGAGATTCACCAGTCAATTTTTATGGCATAGAGTGCTTAACTTTCCATCTGTTATTGAAGAACCAAATGTTACAACATGTGACTATGGAATTACGCATAAATGGACTAAACAGAGTATATTTTGGGATTTACCGTATTGGCAGAGTAATTTAATTAATCACAATCTTGATTTAATGCATATTGAGAAGAATGTTTTTGATAATCTGATAAATACGGTGATGGATATTACTAGAAAAATAAAAGACAATCTGAATGCAAGAAAAGATATGCATTTCATCTGTAAACGACCCGCCCTTGATGTTGATGAAAATAGTAGGGGACCAAAACCAAAAGCAGTTTATACATTGAATAAGGATTAGAGACGAATTGTTTGTGAATGGTTGAAATCATTGAGATTTCCTAATGGTTGTCTCTAATCTTGGCAGATGCGTCGATTTGAAGGAATGCAAATTGATTGGTTTTAAAAGTCATGACTGTCATATATTCATGGAAAGACTAATTCCTATTTCTTTGAAGGAACTGTTACCAAATTTTGTCTAGGGTGCAATTACGGAATTAAGCATTTTCCTTCATGATATCTACTCGACAGTATTGAGTCATTCACACATGGAAATATTAGAGAGAGACATTCCGATCATTTTGTGTAACTTAGAAAGAATATTTCCACCGAAGTTTTTTGATTCCATGGAATATCTTTTGGTTCACTTGCCATATGAGGCTAAAGTTGGAGGTCCTGTTCAATTTCGATGGATGTATCCGTTTGAAAGGTGAATTTTTTGCTTTTTTTTCATTGTTATTTCATTTGATCAAATTTAGTATAATTTATTTTCTAATAAATTTTATTGTATTACTCTTAGATTCCTCTATCACTTGAAAAAAAAAGTGAAAAAAAGGGTCATGTTGAAGCTTCTATTGTTATGCATATATTGTGGAGGAAGTTACAACTTTTGCATCATATTATTTTGAATCTCACGTTCAATGCAAGAGTTAGAAAGCAGGAAGAAACGATGAGGGTCCCGTTGATCCAAATTTGAGGGCATTCTCAATTTTTAAATACCTTGGTCGACCAGGTGGATCTTGTACAAGTAGATACTTAACTGGTCAAGAGTGGCGAGCAACCCACACATATATTTTACTGAACTGTCCAGAAGTAACGTCGTATTTTGAGTGAGTATATAAATGCTATATTATATATTTCATATATCGTAAATTATTGTTCGTGTTATATTTAATTTTATGGTAGGATTTTCCTAACTTTATATTCTGAGTTTCCGGAGCATGAGTTTGATCATTTCTATGATGAAGAATTTGTACAATGGTTCAAAAAATATGTAAGAAGTCTATGATAATAAATTTGATAAATCTTGACTTTAACACATACTTATTTGACTTTAGATTCTTGATAATCATGCTCACATTGAGCAAGACCTAGTAAAACATCTGTCATAGGATCCAAACTCAATGGTGAACACTTGGCCGGTATATTTCAGAAACGGATATAATTTTCATACTCAAGATTATGGAACTGAGAAAACTACAATGAATAGTGGAGTTTGTGTTCAGTCATCTAATGATGGAGGTGCAAGGAATGAATTTTACAGCTTGCTAGATGAAATTTTAGAGGTAGCGTACCCAAGCTCAGATTTGCGAGTTATTTTATTTATATGTCATTGGTTTGACTCTATCAAAGGCATGAGGGTGCATCCACAGTTTAATTTGGTTGAAATTAATTACAAAAAAATATACAAGAGATATGAACCATTTATGTTAGCACATCAAATGATTCAAGTATTTTATGCTTCATATCCTAGTCTAAGACGAGACAAAAGTGATTGGTGGGTTGTTTGTAAAACAAAAGCATGTAATAAAATTGAGGAACATTGGGAAGACATAGCATATCAACAAGATGAAGTTGTCAATACATTTCATATCTAAGAATATAATATTTCAACATTATGAGATCCCAACAGCGTAGTAGTAGGCGTTGATGCAAGTGAACTGAATGAGGATGAAGATAAGGAATTTAATTTAGAGGATGAGGATGACGATGAGGATGAGAATGACGATGACGATGATGATGACGATCACGATCACGATCACGATCACGAAGACGAAGACGATGATGAATACACGCATGACCAGGATGAAAACTATAATGAGGACTTTGATTTCTAATTGTGGGTAACTTTTATTGAGTACCAATTATGTTTTAATTTACTGTCTAATTCGAAATTTCATACATTTGATATATTAATGAACTATTTTTTTTTGTAGGTCATCCAGTTGCTATGAATATGGTAATTTTTTCATATTGTTGATATTATAAATTCGATATGCAAATGTATTTTTTTTCACTGTCATATTCTTCTAATAATTATGATTGTTAGTTTCGATATGGCGGTCATAGACGGAGTAACGATGGAAGACCACAATTTTCCTCTGCTTCAGCCCTTGCACAGTCTGATGCTCTTGCAGGAAATGTATCCTCCACCTCTTCTCCAGTTGCAGGATCTTCTGCTTCTCAGCAGATACCTGCTAATGTATCTTCCTTGATACAACAATCACTCGTTGAGAGGAAAGATACGAGAGAGTTGATATCTCTACGCGGAGATTTGTAAGTATTCAAATTTTAGATTATCTATGTTTAATTTTTAATACGATATGAATTTTTATAAGTATCTAACATGGTTTGTTTTTATTTTATGTTAGATTTACAAATTCTGTACATGTTATTCATGAGGTGAATAAAATAGTGAATAACCATTGGGGAGAATCTTCTATGACTTATACGACCACGCGTGAAGAAATAAAAATTTTATGGTGGAACGAGTTCAAGGTAACTTATTTAAATCATTTTGTATATAAAATTGCAATTAATATAATCAATTCAATTTTTCTCTACTGCAGTGGGTATTTACTTGGGAGGAGAGTGAGATTGTAAGATATGGGAAAAAAAATAAATAGCCTTGCTAATTGAGAATTGCTCATGGAATTTTTAGGAATTTTTAGAAATTTTTCCGGATTAAAAAGGAGTTCATATGAGAAAGATTTAAGTGTAAATGGGGAGTTGGGTCGACTTGAGTTAACACGGAGTTAACCTAGGTTAGATTTGGGTCAAGCTTGAGTCAACCCAAATGAATCGGTTAGCTTATAAGAACCCGATCCCAATTTCCTCAGATCGCGATTTCTTCCTCCCTTCACCGTGAGCTGATTTCCTCTTCCTCGCCGCGATTTTCCCCATTTCTCGATCCCGATTTCTTCTCGCGATTTCTACAGCCGACGTCGCCGATTCTTTCTCCGTCGCAAGGCCTTTTCTCGATCGCCACCTTCTCCGTCGCAAGCCACGACCTCGCTGTCGTCACCTGGTCGTCAGAGGTCGCCGGAGGTTGCCTCGAGCAGAAGACCACCGACCCTTGACCCTCGTGAGTTAGATCTACCACCGATGTCGTCGCGAGCTTGGACTGTCGTCAACCTCGCCGGTGAGCTGTTCAGTTGGTTTTTGCTCTTCCCTGAGCTCAGATTGTCATGCCTTTCTCTTCTCCGAGTCGGCTTGCCATCGTCGCGTCGGAGGTCTGCACTTGCGATGTCACCTGCCATCTCGATCGCGAGCTAGAACGGTGAATGCGCGTGTGGCTGGGAGCTTGGATCGGCAGCGACTATACTCTGACTGATCTCTGCGGTAGCTAGGTGAGTGTCATTGTTTTCCTTGATGTTGGTTTAGATTTGTCTGCTTGATGCAATTTTTGATCGAAACTCAGAATCTCGCCGGTGAACAGAGTGGATTGGGGAGGAATACCGCTGGCTGGCAATCGATGGTTGGGCAGACGCTAAGAGAGGGAGTGGGTGATCGAAGTTGAGTTGGGAATGCTAGATTTGTGTTGGCAGTATAAGGTAAGTTTCATTTTGGTGGTATCTATGTTTTATTTCAGTGAGCTTCTCCACGTGATTTCTATATGTGTAGATCGATTGTCGTTGGTATCAAGAGGAAGCTGTGGCAGGATTTCTTCCACCCTTTTTCCTCTGTTTTGGGATTATAACGTGGTCGACGGCTGATTGGTGGTGTATTGATGAGCTATGAGCTCAGTTATGGGAATTGGCACGCGATTGTGTCGAAGCGAAGATTGCCTTGTGGATCTAATTCGGAAATGCAAGGTATGTCCGATTGGTATATTATAGTTAATATTGTGGATTGGTGTGTTGAATTGGTTGAAGAATGGCTGGAATGCAGTTGAAAGATTAATAGGATTTGATATAGATGAATGTGGTAGATTGATTGGTTAATATGAATCCATTCATCATGTAGTAGTAGATTGTTCGATTAATTGATCGAGATATAAGGTTGATGTGGGAGTTGATTCGATCATTAGATATGTGATGATACTTAATTGTATCCTATTGTTACAGGACATTGATGGTGATGGATACATGAACGTGGAGATGGATAGCACGGATTATGTATCAGGTGGGTAATATCTACCTGGTCCGGTAGTTTTGACCAAATTCCAGTGCATGAATTTAGATATATGTTTTTACCTGTTTACCTTAAATCCACTCATGTTTAATCATATTCTTGTACTGCCTTTGACCTTTGAGATATACTCTGTTACTTCATTGATTATCTAGCATGGATAGGAACTATAAACCCTATTATGTGTTAGCCGATGGATGTTCAATAAGTACAGGTGGTTAGGGTTATCCTTGTGACCTCATATTGGATTACTGTGTTACATCACTAGGGTTAGGTGATGGTTTGGGTTATGAAGTCGATTGTTGTATCATACACATGTTAGTTGTGCATCTATAGTGAATCTAGTTGTCCGTGCATAGATAAATGTGTGTGGTTGTCAGTATGTGGTTATGGACTAGAGGTCCTAGCATGATTGTATATCCATTATGGATCGTATATCTATGTATGGTTATATGGATGGTCGATAGTATCTCTCTACTGACTAGAGGTCTTAGCGTGGTTGACTGTCAGATGAGTATAACTCTTTGTACGATAGAGAGAGTCTTGTGGATTGTAGTCCTTGCATAGTTGACTTTTGGTTGACCAGGACTCCCCGTGAGATAGGGAGTGTTGCGAGGATACTTGTGTGGAGATATGCATCATTACATTTGCATACATGCGGTTGACTGGGTCTCCCTTGTGGTTGAGACGGGTCGTCAGTCATCCTGCCTCCCCGGCCACTCAGGGTAGTGGTAGCAGGGTTGAGGGCAGAGCATTGGATGTGCCGTGCTCGGCCACTATGGATGGTGGTAGCTGGAGATGCGCACCTGGCCACTGAGCAGAGTGGTGTTAACACTCGCCCACTATAGACGGTGATTGTGTGACGTGCAGTTGTCCTGTGTGCAGAGCTCGTCTACTCATGGGTAGTGATGGAGCGGCCAGCAGCAGGGACCCTCGGGGAGTAGTTAGCTTTTTACGCTTATATGCTACTCATTCATACTACCCAACTCGGTCACTCGAGAGTAGTGGCAGCTGGAGTCGGGCTAATCGTCATGTCGTGCCACCCGGGCCATACTGGGGTCGTGGTTGGACGGGTCCGCAGACATGGCCATGCATATGCATTACTGATATATATGTATGCATGTATTTGATATATGTTTTACATATGCCTGTGAGATGCTGCATTTGATTGCTGCATATGTTTGTACATCATGATACATGTCATTTGCATATTTTATACTGCTATGTGTTGAGCATGATATATGTGTTGGTCCAGACTGTTGTATGTATTTGATTAGCGTCATGTCATAGTGTGGTATGGACCGGGATGTTATTACATGTGATTATATACTGTTCATATGTCTGAGTGTTGGTCAGGTATGAGATTGATTTTATAGTTTATATGGGTTATGTTATGGTATATCTGTCAGGATTGTTAGGACCCTTGTAATGGCTAGAGGGGGTGAATAGCCTTTCTTCATTTCTACAAGTAAGTTAGCGGAAGCAATACAAATACGAAAACGAATACGAATAAGAAATAAGAAACCAAACGCTAACACCCGATGTACGTGGTTCGGAGATGACGCTCCTACTCCACGGCAATCCATAAGGTGGATTAGTCCTAGCCAAGCTTCACTATATTCTCCTTTGGATGAACCAAGGTGGAGAAACCTTTCTTACAATGCTCTCCTCTTCCTTTACAATGATGGATGATTAAGAACTAGAGAAGAGGAGGTTTTGAATTGCTAAAACACTTGGGAAAGCTTGGTGAGCACGAGGGTGTAGTTAGGAATAAGAGCACTAGCTTCACCAAGCTCCCCAAGGCCCCTTTTTATAGAAGAGGGGTTGTTTTTCCCGTTGGGCCTCGATCAGTCGACTGATGCTTGCCATCAGTCGATTGCCGCCGAAGCAAACGGCTTCTGACCATGCAGATCCACGGAGATTTGTAGCCGCATTTTCCAACGGCCAGGTGATCAGTCGACTGATCCCTCCATCAGTCGACTGATGGAGTGATCAGTCGAGTGATCAAGGCAAAGAATGAGTGAGACCGATTCTCGTGGCGATTTTCTCCTTGATCACCGATCACGCCCGAAACGATCGATCGCAACATCACCGATCGCCACTGGCAAGGCCGATCGATGGCCGTGGTTTCACCGACTCGATCGAACGCCGACTACCGATCGATACTCATCAAATATGAGTAATTCACACTTGATTTTACACCCTAGACCTAGACTCAACCTTCTAGCTCCTCATTAAGCCTTGCGCCTCCAGGATCCATTCGAGTCCGCGACTTGTTCATCCTTTGCGCTTTGCTTCCAAGAGCTTCCTTCGATTTCGTCATGTCTTGGGTTGCCAAATGCTTGGACTTTACGCCGCCAAGACTACAAGATTGGACTTATGCTGCCAAGACCTTACTTTGGACTTCCTTTGCCAAGGTTCACTTGGACTTTATGCTGCCAAGACTGCAGGCTTGGTCTTACGCTGCCAAGTCCATCCCTTGGACTTCCTTTGCCAAGATCATACTTGGACTTCTCTTTTACCAAGTCTTCATCCTTGGATTTCCCTGTCACTTAAAACATATTCGCAATTAGATCACAAGATATTGCCTAACTTAGATGATTATCCAAACATCAAAACATATAAATGCTTGGAGCATTGTTGCACCAACAAGGATGATATAGCTTATGGTGTTGCAGATCGTCAGGTACGTTGGTACATTACTTCATGTTCAGTTGATCAGTTTAGTATATACATTGAGTATAACTATACTGTGGTTACTTGTTATCAGATCTGGATAGGACTGTATGTCTATTGGACTCATGCTGTATACCTGTAAATCTTCATATGTATACTTGTAGATTTCTATATCCTTATATGTTGTTCATGCACTTTCTACATATTACCCCTGAGTTTATACTCACCACCCCTAGACCCTGGGTTTCCTGTCGCCCAGATAACAGGTAGAAGATTCCTTGGACGTTCGGAGCTCCGCCAGCTGATCCCATCTCACACCGAACAATTGGGGTTTTTCGCATATTTGCTTCCGCTGTTGTTTTGTATTATGGCCATGTATAATCAGTGTTGTATTTGGTTGTTGGTTTGTATGTTGTTTTTGTGTAGTATGTTAGAGTCGCACCGGTGCGCACCTTTGTGTTGTTATGGATGTATTGTTTAGTATTGTCCATATATATGTTATGTTATTGTGAGCCTACGAGCCTTGTATTAACCCGATATGTTGCCACGTACAGGGGAGATGTCGTCCGTTTGCTTTTCAGTACCGCATACTCTCGGGGCGTGACAATACTAGAGATTAGGAGGTTTTTAAAGAAAAAGTGTGGCGATCATATCAGAAACATACTCAATCATGCGAAAACTAAAAATAAAAAATCACACTGTATAACGAGGATAATTGGAATAAAATTCTTGCACATTGAGGATCTGAGGATAGCAAACGGAGGAGTGAGCAGAATAAGCAAAATCAGCATTGTAATTTCGGCGTTATATTTGCCACGTATGCGGGAGGATCAATAAATATCGATGAGCATAGACATCGATTGGTGAGTTGTTTCAAATTATAATTTTTTAATCTAATACTCACTAATTTATAAATTTTAACTGTTTGTTTAGGCTCAGTAGACAGGGACTGAGCCATTATTTATAGACACTTTCACCCGTACATTCCAAAAGAAAGATAAGACGTGGAGCGGAGAAAGAGCTAGAACAATGAAGGTTTGTAATTTTAAAAATTTAAATTCTTATGTTAGTATTAAATTTTTTTCTTTCACAACAGGAGAAATACGATGAACTTTCACAGAGAAATTCGAGTGCAAGCGATGATGCAGTCGAATCTGAGCTTTCTGTTAGCAATATAAATTTATGGCTCGAAGCAACTGGAGGGCCGAAAAGTGGAAGAATAATTGGACTTTGTTCTTTGAGCCGATCATATAGAGTCCCTGGTGCTTCTTCTTCATTCTCCCCGGCATCAAAAGCACAAGTAAATCAATTAACCGAAGAGGTTAATCATTTGAGGGAGTTACTAGTGCAAAAGGAAAATGAATCGAGAGAAAACGCTCAGCAAGTAAAAGACTTAAATGAACAGATGGACGAATTTCGAAGGCAACAAATGTTCATTATGCAACATCTTCAATTAACGTCTAGTTCAAGTCAACTTCCTCCTTCTAGATCTTCTCCTCCTCTTGATCCCTGTCATAATGATAATGATGATGTATTTTTTGATGATGATGGTGATGACACTGGTGGTTACCTTTGAGTTTATTTGTTGTATTTAAATGTTACTTGACTTATCACATACGATATCTATGTATTGTAAGTTATATATGTTTAGGTCTGTTATGTATGGAAGTTATATATGTTTAGGTTTGTTATGTATTGAAGTTATATATGTTTAGGTTTGTTATCACATACGATATTAATTCGGTATTGAAGTTTGATGTGTAAATTTATTTATATTGTTGTATATGTTTGTTGTAAAATAGGGAAAATAGTATAATCTATCAAAAAAAATTATTTTTCCAGATTTGGAACGAAAAAATATTTTCGTTGCAAAATTAGAAGCTTCGATCGTATCGCATGATTTGATCCAATTTATTGCACTAGCGATCGACACTTCTTGACATCGATTGGTGATGGAAATCATCAGTCGATTGATACATGAGATTTTGCGAAGAAAACATTTTTCATTGCAAAAATTATGTCGAACAAATTTTTTGTTGTAGAATTTCATCATCGATCGATGATATCAGAATATCTTTATCTGAATGTTGTGAGCCGACTAAGCGATCAACTATTCACTCGCAATCGATCGATGTAAATAATCGTCATTGATCTTTATCGTAGTACTTTACAGAACATTTGGTAGTCGACCGATCAGTCGAACTCGTCAATGGGCAGTCGACTGATTGTATTCGTCAGTCGACTGAGATTGAAAATTTTGCAACGAATTTTTTTTTCGTCGCCAAATTTAATTTTATTTGTGGAAATATTTTTTTAGACTTTTGCGATGAATAGAATTTTCATCGCTAAATTTTGCGACGAATCTAACTATTCGTCGCCAAATTTGGCAACGAATTTTATTTTTATCGCCAAATTTTTGTGATGAACTATTTTTTCGTCGCAGAATTGGCGACAAACTATTTTTTCGTCATAGATTTGGCAACGAACTATGCTTCGTCGCTAAATTTTACGACGAAAATAATTATTCGTCGCCAAAATTGGCAACGAATTTTGCAACGAAAATTTTATTCATTGTAATTTTGGCGACAAATTTTATTTTTTCATTGCAGAATTTAGCGCCGAATTATTTGCAACGAAAAAAATTTCATTGCAAAAAATTTTTGCAACGAATTTTTTTTTTCAAAATTCGTTGCCAAATTCATCGCCAAATGCTATTATTTTTGTAGTGAACATTGAGCTTTCACCTCCCTTAAAATTCGATACACACCCTAAACAATTCTCCTAATCCATATCCAATAGATTTTCTCCCTTCCAATGTCCTCCATAGCATATCCTAGGGTAAGGAGTAGTTAGGGAACCAAGATATAGCTGAACATGGGCCTAACAAACCTTGTTTACTCGAAATCAGCATTGACAGTCGACTCTCTCTACGGTACGATCCCTTGACTCGATCGTCATACATAGCGGTCGGTGATTCTACGATTGTGCAAAAATCAGGGTTCAGAATCCAAATTCAAAAATTCATAAGTAAAAATACGTATTTTGAAAAATCTTGAAAATTCATACGTACATTACTTATAACAAATATTATGGGTGAAAATAGTTAGAAATTAAAATACCCATAAAATAGTGAGATTGACACAAAGTTCAAAACCATTGAAATTTTCAATGTTTGACCCCACTTTGTATCACCTCCTTCAATGGTGATTGCTATCAAAAGATAGACTTCACCAAGGTTTTTCAAAATGATTTTGAAATGATTTTTAAAACCTTAATTCCTTTTCATAACATCTCACTTGTATCTAAGTGTATGAAACACATACAAGTCTAGTGTTCTATTGAGATATGGGTTTTGATTATTTAGGGTCTCATGCATTTTTCTAGGCAACTCTATTTGATTCCTTTATACATGGGACTTCAAATCATGTCATTGTCCTTAACTCAATTTTATTTAATGCATGAATAATGATTATGTCAAAATTGATGACATAAATAAGCATGTGTCAATCATCATGATGTCATGACATGTGATTCTATCTTAAGTATAACATGACATTCCTAATTATAAATCATGACATTTTATATGATAAAAATAAATATGATATTATGACATGATAATGGCAATTAAAGCATAGCAAATAAAAGGTAAAGGTATAGGAATACCTAGATTTTAATATTAGTTGTCATTTGATAGAATTAAGTTTATTTTGTCATATTAACCAACTCTACCAAGTGTGTCAAACCCCAAAATAGCACACCAAGGACTCTTACCCTAATTGTGTCAATTTGATTAATATCCAAATTTCTCAAAACACATTGACACATCCTAAAGTGTCAACTCTTACCATGGCTAGGTTAACTATCCATCCACTTAGGGTTGACACACCCTAATCCATCTAGTGTGAATCGATCATGCTCCTAAGAACTCAATATCTATTGGAGCTCCTTGAGTTGACAAGGTATTCACTAGGGATAACTTCCCTAGATACCTTCATAGTAACCCTTTTTGGCTTTTAAGTCTTAGTCATTTGGATCTTACCTAAGTCAACTACAGGGGTAACTCCCCCTTTGATCTTCTTAGTGGCTTCCCTAGATTTCCCTGAAGCCTTAGCCACTAGGCACCTACCTTGGTTAACCTTAAGGATGACTTCCCTATTAACTTTGGTTTTCCTAGACCTAAATATTGTTCCATAATCGAATAGAACATCGTGGTAGGTGATGTGAACCCGATGAGAAGAAAGTCTCATGAACCGACAACAAATTGAAGAAGAAACAAGGAAAGTCTAAATCAATAAGATGGATGGAAAGAACCTCGACCCAATGCTTAAGAAAGCATGAACCTTGGTATGGAAGATGGAAGACACCATAACCTTGGGATTGAGGTTGATAAGTCTTTGAACGCCACAAGGGATTGTCTTAATAAGTTATAGTTCAATGAAGAACCAACAAGTGAGAGCCTCACCATGCTATAGATTGAAAATAACCAAATATTACATGTGTGACCGCCACCCCCTTTATTTATAGCTTTAGGGTGACCTAAAAATCCTAAAAGGCCAAAAGGAAGCCCATTTAGAAAAGGCCTAAGTAGATTACATAGCTATATATATTGGCCTTAAGTCACCATTACAACTCAAATAAGGATAGCAATTGAGCCTAAAAATTAGAATTATATCAAAATATGACTTGAAGGCTAATTAAGCTCATTTATGGCTTGAATTAGGTTGACTAAGCCACATGATTCACTCTTGGTCAAATTTGCTTCAATTGTAGCTTTGGCCTTGAAATCTTCAATTAACATATTTAGTGCTTCCGTCATCTTCCTAGCTCTAAATCTTGTAATTCGACCTTCAATTATGTGTAATGGATCATCAAGAACATCTAAAGTGGGATGCTTCTTTTCTTTCAAGGCCTTTGCTTGATTCCCATCATTAGCTTCTTCAGTCGCAACTCGTTCCCCATCTTTGACTCCATCATTCCCCCTCTCCTCAAAATGATTCATCCTCGAATATTCATCACTATCACTATTTTAGCTCCACCATTCCCCCTGTCCTCAAAAAGATTTATCCTAGAATCTTCATCTTGCATCAAAAGGAGAAAATTAGAAACATCAATGTAGCACTTACATTACAGAGCAAGTCAAGTTTGGAGGCACTTTCAATGATTTGAAATGTTTCATCTCCTTGGGAATGCTTATTATGATGTTAAGTTAGAACCTATCATGTCTCATGACCATAAACCATCCTCCAGGTTCAATGGTCACTATGATAAACTCTTTCGGCCTTAAGGAATGTTGCCAAATCTTGAAATTTTGCTTCAAAGCATACATCTTTTTCTTAGAAATAGGAAAATTCAAAGTCACTTTATTGATGTTCACACTAAAATCAACAAAATATTGGCTTTCTTGCGTTAGCACAATTTTAGTATCTATTCTTGAAGCATCATACCCAATATCAAGAGATTTATCAAAATCAAGTAATGCAAAACTTAGCCTCTCCTTGAACAAATCGAAAGGTAAATCATGCTCAGGATCCTGATAAAACTCAACATTCTTAACAACTTCATTCAATAGTGTAGAGAAAGTACTAAAGTTCTTAGCCAACCCATAAAAAATGCATACCTCGTTATGGTTGGTATTGGCCATTCATGAATGTCGTTAGCTTTCTCTTCATCAACAACTATTCCCTTAGCATCAACAATATTACAATGAAACAAAATTTGAATATTGCAAAAAGAATATTTTTTAATGTTAGCATAAAATTTTCCATTTTGCGAAACAATTTGAAGTTTCTCTAAATGATTAAATTGTCCATCTAAGGTTTTTCTAGAAATCCAAAAACCATCAAAATAAACTAGAACAAACTTCTTAATACAGGCATGCCATATATGGTTCAATAATCTCAAGAAAATATTAGTTAACCCAAATGACATCCCTAACCATTCTTTTAAGTTATCCTTAGTTTTACAAGCAATTCTCCATTCATCTCCATCATGCATGTGAATTTTACGATAATGGACTTCAAATAAACTTTAGAGAAAATGCATGAGCCACATAATTCATCAACATATCATCTAATCTACGAATAGCATGATGATAGTTTACCATTATCTTGTTGATAGATCTACAATCCACGCACATTCTCCAAGTTTCATTCTTCTTAGGCACAAGAAAAACAAGAAATGCACAAGGACTCAAACTTTTTTTAACATACCATTTTCTTATCAACTCTTCGACTTGTTGTTGAAGCTCCTTTATATACTCAGGATTGCTCCTATAGTCCGGTTGATTTGGAATTATTTCTCTGGGATTGAAATCAATCCGGTACTCTTTTTCTCCAAATGGTGGCAATATATCAGGAACCTCATTAGGAAATACATCATCAAATTCCTGCAAAAAAGATTTAACAACACTAGGCAATGTATGGTTAAGATTGTTAGTGTTGAAATAAACTCTCTTAATCTCTTTTTCTTTAAATAAAAACTCTCTTTTTTCCTCCTTTGCTTTTGAAAGTTTTCTTCTTTTTCTTTTTCATTCTTTTTTTCACTCCTCTCACCCTCACTTTTTCTTTTCTCACACTTTTCTTTTTTTCTTCTTATTCTTTTTTTGCTCACAGATATTTCTTTTTTCACTCTCATTTTTTATCCTCAATTGATCTTCATATACTTGCCTGGAAGTTAATGGCACAAGAGTGACTCGTTTACCATGCAACACAAAAGAATACTTATTTTTGAACCTATCATACATGACCTTCCTATCAACTTGCCATGGTCTACCTAAAAGCAAATGACCTACATGCATTGGTACTACATCACAAAGTACCTCATCATGATACCTACCAATGGAAAATGAAACTAACACTTGTTTGTTAACCATAACTTCTCGACGCCCATTTATCCTATGTAGCTTATAAGGTCTTGGATGATTAGTTGTAGGTAAACATAACTTCTCAATCAAAGTGGTGCTAGCTACATTTCTGTGACTCTCTCCATCAATAACAACTCTACAAACCTTGTCCTTAATGTGGCAACGAGTATGAAAGAGGTTGTTTCGTTGTTCTTCATCTTCTTCCTTCGCTTAGCTTGCACATTTATAGCAAAATAGTGATAGTGCCTATAAATTTAACTTGCCAAGTTAAGCATAATATCAATGCTACATTCAATATTTCTAATCTTTCTCCCTTTGATGTAGGTGATGAAGATTCAAGGATGAATCATTTTGAGGAGAAGGAGAATGATGGATTTCTTTTTTTTATAGCAAAAATGCAAATAAGACTTGAAAAGATTCGAATAATAAGAAGAAAAAAAATCAAAAGATGAGAAAAATAGATGAAAAGTATCGCAAAGATTTGAGCACAAGAGAAAAGATAACCAAATCGATTTAGAAAGAACCTAGGCTCTGATACCAACTGATGTGAACCCGATGAGAAGAAAGTCTCAAGAACCCACAAAAAATTGAAGAAAAAATAAGGAAAGTCTAAATCGATAAGATGGATGGAAAGAACCTCGACCCAATGCTTAAGAAAGCACGAACCTTGGTATAGAAGATAGAAGACGCCATAACCTTGGGATTGAGGTTGATAAGTCTTTGAACACCGCAAGGGATTGCCTTGATAAGTTCTAGTTCAATGAAGAACTAACAAGTGAGAGCCTCACCATGCTATAGATTGAAAATAACCAAAGATTCCATGTGTGGCCGCCACCCCCTTTATTTATAGCTTTAGGGTGACCTAAAAACCCTAAAAGGCCAAAAGGAAGCCCATTTAGAAAAGGCCTAAGTAGACTACATAGCTATATATATTGGCCTTAAGTCACCATTACAACCCAAATAAGGATAGCAATTGAGCCTAAAAATTAGAATTATATCAAAATACGACTTGGAGGCTAATTAAGCTCATTTATGGCTTGAATTAGGTTGACTAAGCCACATGATTCGCTCTTGGTCAAATCTGCTTTAATTGTAACTTTGACCTTATAATCTTCAATTAATACATTTAGTGCTTCCGTCATATTCCTAGCTCTAAATCTTGTAATTCGACCTTCAATTATGTGTAATGGATCATCAAGAACATCTAAAGAGGGATGCTTCTTTTCTTTCAAGGCCTTTGCTTGATTCCCATCATTAACTTCTTCAGTCGCAACTCGTTCCCCATCTTTGACTCCATCAGTAGGTCTTCTTGGGGTTAGGTTTGTGACCCAAACCTTTCTTCCCCCTTGATGGTTCTTGCCCCTAGAACCTAAGTTTTGACCATTAGACCTCTTAAGTGAATTTGTCATTTTTGCTAGGGTCTTCTCTAGTTCTTCAAGCCTTGACCTCAAGGCTTGGTTTTCTAATTCTAATTTTCCCAATTTTGATTTTTCATTGGTATTTTAGGAAAGACTCTTATTCTTAGGCATGTGTCTACCCTTCTTAGGGTTAATGTCTAAATTTTCTTCTATCCTCCTAATGGACTCCCTAGGTAGAATGGGTCTAGAATTGTTTCTAGGTTTGTTCTTAGATAAACTAACATGCTTAGCATCTAAACAATAAAATCTATTATTTCTACTAGCATGCTTTTCATGAGCATTAACAATTGCAAGAGTGCTAAAATAATTTCTAGCATGCATTTTAACCTTATAATTTGAAGGTGCATTATTAAATTTTACTTTAGAGTTTGCTTTAGAAGCTCCCCCTACATGTGTAGCTCCTTCTTGTCCCTTCTTCCTCCCCCTAGGGCATTGACTTCGGTAGTGTCTCCATTGATTGCACTTGAAGCACACAATGTGCTCTTTGCTTTTCTTAGATGGGACTCTAGCATCCTTTGATTTTTGGTTGACTTTTGGTGTCGGTGCTTTCTCCTTGGCCAATTTTGGACATTTACTCTTTAATGTCCGGCTTCCCTGCACTCAAAGTATATAATGTAATTTTTATTCTTAATTACAATGCTTGAGTTACCTAGGGAGGTGGTAGCGATATGGGAGGTTTCTTCACTTCTTCCGGAGGTGGATGTTTCCTCCACTTCTTCCACCTCTTCTACCGATTCGGATGTGGATTCCCTCTCAATCTCCGAATCCTTGTTGACTTGAGAGGATGAACTTGCTTCTTCTTGAGCATGAGAGGATAAGCATTCCTCTTCTTTCTCATCCTCGGATGTTGATGGACCTCCTTCCACGACTTCCTTCTTTAATTGTGTCGGTTCGGAATTTTCATGGAATTTTACCAATTTATTCCATAGGTCCTTAGCATCCCAGTATTCACCTAGCTTGGACAAAATATCATAAGGTATTAATTTTATTAACATTTTCGTTACCTTAACAGTTTTCTTGAATTGTTGTCGTTGCTCCTCGATCCATTTTAATTTTTGTATTGACTTGTTATCTTCATCCCTAGGTACTTCGAAACCATCTTCAATTGTTAGCATCATATCGAAATTGGTTTCGAAATATACCTTCATCCTTTTTTTCCACCATGAGAAGTCTCCCTCGAACTTCGGTGGATGGATATTTATGCCGACCATTTTATTTGCTTGTCGTGGCGATGAGTCCGATGACAAGCTCCTCGCTCTGATACCACTTGTTGGAGGATTTTGGCCCGGCTAGAAGGGGGGTTGAATAGCCAAATCACGTGTTCGATGGAAATCATTCATTCTTCTCTACAATTCTTGTCAGCGTAGCAGAATATACAATACTAAAAGACACAACAAGAATACAACACAAGCACAAATACACAACCGATATACGTGGTTCAGAACCTTAGGGTTCCTACTCCACAGGGCGAGCTTAACGATCTCTAGTGATGACAACATCACTAATAAAACTTCTTCTCGACAACACACCGGAGGTGGAGAAACCTCGTACAAGCAATTACAAAATGTAATACAAAAATACAAGTAAAATACAAAGACAATATGAAATATATGTAAAGAAAAACTTCACAACACTTTGCTTTGATCACTTGCTTGTTGCTTGCTTTGGTTTGCTCTTGAAGGTCTGGAATGCAACAATAATTCCCTTTCAAAATCTCTCCAAAAATCGCTATGGAAATCCTCCCCAAGCTCCTTCTTTTATGGTTGTCTCGGACTAATTTCGCGCCTAGCAGTCGACTGCCATAAGGCCCCAGTCGACTGCTCTTGTAGTCGTTGTGAGACAACGGCTTAATCCACGTTGGCATCCAGCCAACGGATACACTGGCAGTCGACTACCAATTACCATCAGTCGACTGCTAACCTCGTAGTCGACTGATCAGTGGGCTACTGAGCGTTCTGTGCTCGTGACCAACACTAGCAGTCGATTGCCCTCCATGACAGTCGATTGCCCAAGGCCAGTCGACTATCCAAGTCTAGCAATCGACTGCCAAGCCTCGCGAAGCAATCGAACGTCAGTCGGCTCCCACCAATCGACTAGTACATCATCCCAATCGACTGGTAAACCTCAAACATGAGGTTTAATCCAAGTATAATGCCCTCATACTTGCTAGACACCCTTAGCCTAGACCTAAGCTTTCTAGCCACCTCTACTGGCTTGGCGCCTATCGGATCCCTCCAAGTCATCCATGACTTGTTCATCCATACGCGGATCCCTCCAAGTCATCCATGACTTGTTCATCCATACCTAGCCTTCAAGTATTTCCTTCGGCTATTGTCATGCTCTCAGTGTCTACACTGCCAAGGTACATATGGACTTACGCTCCCAAGACTACGTTTGACCTTACGCCGCCAATACCAACCCTTGTACTTCCCAAATACTAAGTACTCATAACTTAGACTTTCACCGCCAAGGCTACACACTTTGACTTACGTGGCCAAGGCTATATACTTGGTCTTCCCATGCCAACTCCATGTTGGACTTTCCAATTGCCAAGCTCCATGCTTGGACTTTCACCGTCAAGGCTACACACTTGGACTTACGTGGTCAAGACTACATACTTGGTCTTCCCATGCCAACTCCATGTTAGACTTTTCAATTGTCAAGCCCCATGCTTGGACTTTCACCGCCAAGGTTACACACTTAGACTTACGTGGCCAAGACTACACACTTAGTCTTCCCATGACAATCACATGTCATACGTTTTGTCTAACATCAAAATATTATTCGAGTCAAACTCGAGTCCAGTTAATCGTGACCTGGACCGATTGTACCAACACTTCTAGCAATTAGTAGCTAACTCATGGTAGCAGTTATAACTTTGTAATAACTATAAAATAGCTACTATAATGTGTACAACCATTAGATAACTGTTATAATAGGGTGTTGATTAGTAAATTTAATTGGACAAATGAGGATAAAAACTTGGTTAAAATAAGATTTCAAATTACTAAACAAACCAAGAGGACTCATAGTACCTAAGAGAGGTAAAATGAACAGTATTTGAATATGATCCACTATGTAACAGTTAGAATATAATTGACAAGATAAATCAAGTGACCATAGGATCTACTAATTTAAAAATTAATCCTATCTAAACATAATTTACTATGTAGCAGCTATATGTTAGCTGCTACAATAGTGTCATTGTCTTATTTTAATTTTGATCAATTGAGAGTGAAAACATAAATAAAACACATATTCATATGTTAAAACAATTAAAGTGAACTTCATTTGACCCACTAGATGTAAAATTAACATCATCTAAATATAATTCATCGTGTAGCAACTAGCAAGTAACATGTCGTAGCTTACTACTATAATAGTATCATCGTCTTATATTAATTTTGATAAATTGAGAGTAAAGACCTAAATAAAATAAGTATTTAAATGCTAAACAAATAAAGTGGGCTCTATAAGACCCACTAAATGTAAAACTATTTGAATATAATCCACTATGTAGTAGTTAGTTACTACAACAGTATCATTGTCTTATATTAATTTTGATCAATTGAGAGTAAAGATCTAAATAAAATAAGTGGCATTGTCTTATGTTAATTTCGATCAATTGAGGATAAATCTAAATAAAATAAGTGTCATTGTCTTCTATTAATTTTGATCAATTAAGGGTGTAGACCTGAATAAAATAGGTATTCAAATGCTAAAACAAATAAATTAGACTTCATAAGACCCACTAGATGCAAAATTAACATAAATGAAGAGTTATGAATGGCTTTGCATATGTAGGTGCATGATAAACTATCTTCTAGGATGATTCCTTTTGTCGAAGATCTCTTTGCCAAGTTCAATTGTTGGGGCATGCGGTAAGCTATTAACTCTTGTTCAATATTGAATTCCAAGTAAGCACTTGTGATGGGATATATGTAGTGGATACAATGAGGAGACATTGTACTTGACGTAGGTTCGATGTTCATGGGATTCCATGCCTGCATGTAATATGGATAATTGGTTGTACAACACATGATCCTTTTAATCATTATGAAAGTTACTATTTGTGTTCTCATTATAGGAGCACATGCACTGATATCATCCATGGAACTAAAAGTATAGAGTTCTGAATTAGCCGTTCTACCGATCAAGATGGAACATGAAATTAAAGTGTGCCTTGAGATAGGCATTTCTCACCTTCTAATATGGACAATCTAGCCATCTAGGGTGGTGTAATTTGTCATTCCTCATGTTTCAAGCCATGGGTGACTGAATTCGTATGTGCTCTCTCAGTTCTTTTGGAGGTGTATCATTTCCCTTCATTTCATGGATATGTTGATGTCCATGTTCTATGGCATGCCTCCGCTATTCCTCTAACATATCTTTGATGGAGCTTTATCAAGAATGATATATGTTAGGTTCAAGACATCAACTATTATGAAGAAGGCTAAGTGATTCATTTCAGTTCCCACTTTCATTGAAGGTCTTTGAAACCCTAGGCGTACTATAGGATGCTCTCGAATTAATGATCTAGTGAACTGATAGAGCCCCAATGTTTATCATAGATCAGCTGTGTTTACTCATTTCCATGTTAATGGCAAGATCTATTTCTTTTAGATAGGTTCTTTTGACTAAATTTGATGCATCTTTTTGGCAGATATGTTTTTTTATTATTATCATTAGGTATCCAAATCTTAGGTCATATTAATCCTGAAAATGATCAGTTCTGTTCCATGAAAGTTTTTCATCGGTCATCAAGATACAACAAAAAGTGTTCATATGAACAACCTCAGTAGCTGCAACGTCAAGAGCCTCTGAATCATGGATAATGCCACACCATCTACGTTATCATTTGTAACCCAAATCATTGAAACTTCTTGTTAATGTTCAAGGGTTTCTGTTGGGACCGATTTGTATGTGCTAGAGGGGGGTGAATAACGTTGTTCGCTTTCGCTTTGATTCGATCGTGTGCTTGTCTATCAGATATTATGTGCAGCGGAATATACAAAATAAAATGCACAAACTCAAATACAACACAAGCACAACACAAGATTTATGTGGTTCAAAACTAGGGTTCCTACTCCAAGGGGCGAGCTTTAGTGAACTCTAGTGATGCACACCACCACTATCAAATTTCTCCTACTCGGTATGACACCGGAGATGGATAAACCTCTTAAATACGATCCTACAATAATAAGAAACAAGAACAACCAAATACAATAAGAAAATGAAACAAGAAGTGAAAAATACTTTACAAACTAGGGCTTTTGATTGCTTGCTTATTAGTTGCTTTGGGATGTCTTTGAAGACCCTGAAATGCACCATCACTTCACCTCAAATCGCCTAAGAACCACCTTTTTAAAATCCTTTTTCGCGAGCTCCTTTTAAGCCTCTGCACGACCTAAATTTCCACCTGACAGTCGACTTCCCACAGTGTCATTGTCTCATAACAGACTTAATCCACATTGGCTTCTGCCCAACGTATACCTGAGCAGCCGACTGCCATTACCAGCAATCGACTGCCAATCTAGTAGTCGACTGCCCAATCGACTACCGGACATTCTATGCCCGAGTTCATTACCATTAGTTGACTGCCCATCATTGATAGTCGACTGTCGTGGACCAGTGAACTGGTGCAAGTTACTAGTCAACTGTCAGAGCACTTAGTCGGCAGTCGAGCCTTAGTCGATTAAATGACCAGTTGACTAGTCATAATCCCAATAGACTGCTCCGAGTTGATTAGGCTCTCGAGTGCTGAGCACTCAACCAGTCGACTGACCCAAAGTCCTAGTCGGCTGATAAACCTCAACCATGAGGTTTAATCTAAGTATGATTCTCTCATACTTGATCGATCATCATTGGCTTAGACCTAAGCCTTCTAGCCACTTCCATCAATCTCACGCCTCCATCAGGGTCCGTCTGAGTCCTCTGCGACTCGTTTACCCTTTGTGCTAGCCTTCAGGTACTTCCATTGGCTATGTCATGCCTTTGAGTACCTTTACCAAGGCTCATTTGGACTTATACTGCCAATACTATATGCTTGAACTTTACGCTGCCAAAACCTCACTCTTGGACTTTCCTATTGCCAAGACTCAATGCTTGGACATTCACCACCAAGACTACACACTTTTACTTACGTGGCCAAGACCATTCTTGGACTTTCCATGCCAAGCATCCAAACTTGTGGACTTCCATGCCAAGACCATGCTTGGACTTTCCATGTCAAGTATCCAAACTTGGACTTCCATGCCAAGTATCCAAACTTAGACTTTCATGCCAAGTATCCAAACTTAGACTTCCCCCTTGAGTCTCACTCGAGTCTGGTCAATCTTGACCCGAGGTTGATTTCTCCAAACAATCTCCCCCTTAAACAAACTCCTCATATGACTTTGGATGTCCCAAACATCCACTTCTCATATGGTTAACATATGGTCAACCCCATATAGTCAACCGTATTATCAAACATCAAAACACTACTCGAGTCCCACTCGAGTCTGGTCAATCGTGATCTAGGTTGATTGCACCAACAATCTCTCCTTTTTTTATGTTTGACAATACGTTTAAGTTAGGCTAATAATAACGCAACTTAACTCTTCCAATGCCAAAGCATAGTAAAGGTTTACCTAACTTAAATATCACTTCTCCCCCTTTGGAATACATCAAAAAGCCTGCCAAGGTTTTCAATATCTCATCTCCTAAATAGATCCTACATTTTCTTCCTTATCCAAAATCATTTAGGATGTCTTCACTCTTCATAGTGATAAGACCCATATCACTTAATGAGAGACAATCCATAATGAAGGTTTACCTAACCCTCACTTCTCTCCTTTTGTAATCAAGATATATCCATCATACCAAGATGGATGACCTCCCCCTAAAAGCTTTCTCCCCCCTTGATCATTGCACCAACAATGTCCTTGGAGATTTTCTAAGCCTACAGAAAACTAAAATAATCGAAAATAAAGTTCAAACTTGAACTTTAACCTCCCTTAAAATCTTATACTCCATCCTAAATAACTCTCATAATCATTTTCAATGATTATTGCACCCTTCCAATGCTTTCCAAAGCATATCCTAGGGTTATGAGACGTTAGGGTACCTAAGGGTGCTGATAACTAGCTAAACAAATCTTGTTCAGCCAATATTAGACATGGTAGTCAACTGAAATAGATATCAGTCGACTGAACCACCACCAGTCGACTAGCTGACCTAGCAGTCGACTGTTTTCCACAAAATGCAAAAATCAAGTTTCAGATATGAAATTTAGAAATTTATAAGTAATTATACGTATTTTAAAAAATCTTAAAAATTCATACGTACATTACTTACATGAAATACAATGGGTGAAAAATAATTTTAAGTTAAAATGCCCATTATTTTAAGAAATTGATACAAAGTTTAAAATCATTGAGAACTTTAATATTTTTCCTAACTTTGTATCAACATTCTCAATGGTGATTGCTATCAAAAGACAAGCTTCACCAAAGTTTTCTAAAATATTTTTAAAACCTTATATTGAACCATGGTCTATGGGCTGGATGCACATACTTGTATATTAGCTTTCCTCATGATTCCTCCATGTTATATTATGAGTTTGAGTTCATCTAAATGCAACATCTATGCACCTTGAACTTAATTCATTTTCTAATATCTCACATGTGTCTAAGTGTATCAATACACACACATGTCAATTCAATATTTTTGTGAGATGTGAGTTTTTGTTCTTCCTAATCTAAGGGTTCATGCATTTTATCTAGGCAACTCTATTTGGTTCTCTTATCTTGGGACTTCAAATCATGTCATTGTCCTTAATTTCATTTTAATTATCATAAATGCATGAATGATGATCATGGCATAAAAATGTGCATAATTTAAAATATTTGCCAATGATCATGATATCATGGCATAAAGATAAACCTAAATACAAATATGACATATATTACCCTAATTAGCATGATCATGATATTAAATAATTATATGAAGCATGATGTCATGACATGGTATATGACAAATAAAAGATAAAGGTATAAAAATACCTAAGTTTCAAGCTTAATTTCCATTTACTAGGATTAAATCCCATTTTACCATAATAAACTAAATTCCCAAGTGTGCCAAAAATTCAAAATGGTACACCATTGACTCTAAACCTAATTGTGTCAATTATGATTGATTTTTCAAACTTCTTAAATTTTGTTGGCACATCCTAAAATCCTTTAGGATATAAAATTCTCATCTTATTTCCAAGGTACCCCATTACCATGAAAATTATCTAAAGTGTCAACTTTACTATAGTTAGGTAACTACCCATCCATTTAAGATTAACACATCCTAAACCCATTTAGCGTGATGGAATCACACTCCTAGGAACCCAATACTTATTGGAGCTCCTTGAATTTTGTATGTACTCACTAGGGATAACTTCCCTAGCTACCCTTCTAATTACCCTCCTAGGCTTTGAAGTCTTAGTCATTTGGGTCTTCTCAAGGTTAACTCTAGGGGTAACTCCCCTTGTAACCTTGCTAGTGACTTTCTTAGGTTTCTTTGAAAACTTAGCCACTAGACACTTGTCAAGATTAGCCTTAGGGATGACTTCCCTAATAACCTCGACTTTCCTAAACCTAAGAGTAGTTCCATAATTAAATGGAACATTATGGTAAGTGGGTATGTCTACCTTGGACTTAGGCTTGTAATCCAAGCCTTTTTTGTCCTTAGACAATGCTTGTTTCCTAAACCCTAATTTTTTATCATTAGACCCATGACTTGAATTTGTCATTTTTGCAAGGGCCTTTTCTAATTTCGCAAGCCTTCACCTTAAGTCTTGGTTCTCTAATTTGTTGGACCGTTGGCGTCACTAGAAGGGGGGTTGAATAGCGTCGATCGTCGATACTTGAACTTTTACAAAAAAATGTGCTTGTTCGACGAAAAGCAGCGGAAACAAAAACAGAACAAAAACAAGACAACACACAGCTTTTTACTTGGTTCATAGTTCTCCCACAAACTGCTACGTCCAAGGCTTACCTCTACTCTTTCTCCTTCTCGGAAAAAGCTCCGAAGGTGGAGAAACCTCTGAGTATACGTTTACAAGAATTACACAAGAATTTATAGGTGAAAGAGTTAGAGAAGAGTAGGAATACAGTATGCAGATTTGCTAGCACTTCTTCTCTTCACTCCTTTGATCTCCTTTAAGG
Source organism: Wurfbainia villosa (assembly GCA_025175895.1). Lineage (NCBI taxonomy): Eukaryota > Viridiplantae > Streptophyta > Magnoliopsida > Zingiberales > Zingiberaceae > Wurfbainia > Wurfbainia villosa. The sequence continues at coordinate 7,686,320 of CM045992.1, forward strand.
ATGTTTGGAGTTTGGAGGATGATGTCAAAACACTGGAGAATCACTTCAAGAAGAGTCGTGAATAGTAGAGTCCAGTATCTGGAAAAAGAATCGTAGAGAACTTTATATCGTTCCCAATTAGGGCTTTTTTTCACCCGCGCAGTCGAGTCGCCTCGACTGGCGCCTCGACTAGCGTTTAATTACCATTACAACGGTAAGTTTTCCCTCTTAATTTTGAATTATTTGCCCGTTGTAACATAGGTCCAATCTGTTGGTGCAATCGGCCCAGGTTACGATTGACCAGGACTCGAGTTTGACTCGAGTGATGTTTTGATGTTCGACAAAAATATATGACAATGTAATTGTCATGGGAAAGTCCAAGTCTTGGGTACTTGGCATGGAAAGTCCAAGTTGGACACTTGGCATTTGAGAAAGTCCAAGCATGGGTCTTGGCAATGTAAAGTCCAACATGGGTTGGCAAGGAAAGTCCAAGCATGGTCTTGGCATGGAAAGTCCAACATGGGTTGGCAAGGGAAGTCCAAGCTTGAGTCTTGGCATTTGAGAAGTCCAAGGGTTTGATATTGGCGGCGTAAAGTCCAAGCGGGAATCTTGGCAGCATAAGTCCAATGGTTGGCGGCGTAAAGTCCAAGCGGAGTCTTGGCGGCGTAAGTCTAAAGTGCCTTGGCGGTGTAGACACCGTTAGCATGACATAGCCGATGGAAGCACCTGAAGACTACCGCGATGGATGAACAAGTCATGGATGACTTGGAGGGATCCGAGAGGCGTGAGGCTGATAGAGGTGGCTAGAAGGCTTAGGTCTAGGCTAAGGGTGGTCTAGTAAGTATGGGGGAACCATACTTGAGTTAAAACCTTATGTTTGAGGTGTGCCAGTCGACTGGTGCCATGTGGCAGTCGACTGGACTGAGTCAACTAGGGTTTGACTACGGGTAATGGCCTAGCAGTCGACTGTCATAGGTTGGCAGTCGACTGATGGCTCTAGCAGTCGACTGATCGTGTGATCACCGATCCGTGCCTGTGATTTCGGGGCAGAATGGAGTCGAGACTGACCGGTCGAGTGAAGGCTCCATCACCGATTGATGGTCATGATCGATCGGTCGGTGATGAAGGTTCCGCGTGGACTTATCCAGCGTGGATCTAGCCGTTGTCTCACGACAACAGTGGCATCAGTCGACTGATGGTCCCGATCAGTCGACTGATCGACTTTTTCCAGCACAGGTTGAAGCTATATATGGAGCTCGTGATGGAGGGAAAACGAATCGGTTCTTGAGGGCTATTGGGACGATTTGTTGGTGCAAATCAGGTCTCCAAGTGCAAGCAAGCAACCAAGCATTCAAGCAATCAAAACAAGTGTTGTAAAGTCTTTTCTTTACTTGTATTTCATATTCATTATTGTAATTGCTTGTATTTGTATCTTATTGTTGTAAGATTACTTGTAAGGGGTTTCTCCACCCTTGACTTGTGTCAAGAAGGAGTTTTATTGGTTAGTGGTGTTTGTGGCATCGCTAGGGTTCGTACGAACCCAATCCATGGAGTAGGAACCGGTTCGGTTCCGAACCACGTTATATGCTCTTGTTGTGATTTGTGTTGTGTCCATTTCGTTATTGCTTTTATTATTATATATATTCCGCTACGCTAACGAAATTGTAGACACGAACGAGATTGAATTCCATCCACGATCGGGCGAAACGCTATTCACCCCCCCCTCTAGCCGTTCCAATATTCCTAACAAGTGGTATCAGAGCCCGGGGCTCTTCTACGGATTAACAACCGGGAGCTAAGGCAAAAGGCTAGAGGGTGAAGATGGAATTCCAAGACAAGCTTGGATGGGAAATCAACACTCCACCTCCATATGATCCAGAAGATTTTCCGGCGTGGAGAGCAAGAATGGAAACATTCTTGATGATGAACATAGAGGATTGGTTCATCCTCGTTGAATGCTTTGAACCCCCTAGGGATAAGAAAGGGAATGTCCTAAAATTGAAAAAGTGGACCCAAGAGCAACGCCAAAAGCTCAAGATCAAAATTAAGGTAACGAAACTTTTGGAAGATTTAATTCCTAATGATATTTTGTGCAAGATAGGGGATTACATGTATGCCAAGGAGCTATGGAGGAAATTGGCAAGATTCCATGAAGAGAGCTCATCCTCTAGTGAAAGTGAGGAATCGGAAGTTGAGATGGAGTCAACTTCTGAATCGGAGAAAGAAGAGGTGGAAGAAGTGGAAGAAGTATTCACTTCTAGGATTGAGGAGAAAAGACCATCCTCTACACCGGAGCAACCTCAAGAAGAGCCTTCAACATCCGATCAAGATGAGGAAGCTCAAAATTCAACTCCGGCACCTACCACCACCCTAGGTAACTCAAACACGTTATTGTCAAATAAAAATCATATTATGTGCCTTGAGTGTAGGGAGTATGGGCATTACAAGAGCAAATGCCCAAAGAGGATCAAGAAAGCTCCTCCGGCGCCTAAAAGTCAACAAAAGTCAACGAACGCCGGTTTTTCAAGTCAAAAGAGCAAGGAGCATGTCATTTGCTTCAAATGCCGACTATCGGGTCATTACCGGAGTCAATGTCCAAAGAAGAAGAAGAAGGGACAAAGGGGAGTATCACAAGTAGGGGGAGCCACTAAGGCAAATCCTAAGGTACATTTAAATAATGCTCCGTCTAATTTAAATATTAAAAAGCATGCTAGAACTAATTTTAGCAATTTTGCTATGTATCATAAAGAGCATGCTAGAAATAACAAATATATTTGTTTAGGAGCTAAGAATGTTCACCTTAAGAATAAGGAAAAATTTGGGACTAATGTCCCTAGAAAAACTATACCTAGGGAATCTATTAAGAAAATACAAGAACATCTAGTTTTTAATCCAAAATAGACTAGGCATATGCCAAGAAAGTCCAATGCCCAAGATTTAAATAAAAATTCTAAAATTGGGCAATTAGAATTAGAGAACCAAGCCTTGAGGTCAAGGCTTGAGAAATTGGAAAAGACCCTAAACAAGATACAAAATCAATTTCAAGGGTCTAATTGTCAAACTCTTAGGTCAAGAAGTCAAAGTCAACATCTAGGACCTAAGAGTCAAAAGTCAACCAAGGGCAAGAATGGTTTGGGTCACAAACCTAAGTCCAAGGTGACTTACCATAGTGTTCCATTTGACTATGGGACACTAACTAGGTCTAGGAAGACCAAGGTCAATGGGGAAGTCATTCCTAGAGTTGACCAAGGTTTGTGCCTATTGGCCAAGGTTTCGAAGAAACCTAGGATGGCCACTAAGAAGGTTGTTAGGAAGGCAATCCCTAAGGTTAACCTAGGCAAGACCAAAATGACCAAGGCTAATAAGCCTAGGAGGGTCATTAGGAAGGTATCTAGGGAGGTTATCCCTAAGGAATACCTAATTAACCCTAGGAGCTCAAATTGGTTTTGGGTTCCTAAGAGCGTGATTGATTCACGCTAAATGGGTTTAGGGTGTGCCAACCTTGATTGGATGGGTAGTTAACTCAACCATGATAAAGGTGGCACCTTAGGTTACTTTCAAGGTTATGGTTACCTTGGAAATATCTTTGAGCCTTAATTTCAAAGAATTTTAGGATGTGTCAATATATATCTTGAAAACATGAAAATCAATAAAATTGACACGATCTAGATTTAGATGTCATAGTGTGTAACTTTGATTGTTGGCACACTTTAGAAGTTCATGTATCAAGAGATGTGTGTTTAAGATGTTAAAAGTAACATCTAGAGTGATACTCAAGTGCCACACAACTTGATGTCTTGTACTCACCATGCTTCATATGTTTTACCATATGTTTGCATGGAAGGAATGTCTAGGATAGATTGCATCTCACAAAACAAGTCTTTCACCTTGATTGTGTATTTTAACACTTAGAAAGGGTGAGATGTTAGGTTTTAGAAATCATTGAATGTTAATGTTTGCAAAAATGAAATAAAACATTAAAATACATTAACGAATACATGAATAAAAGTATAACATCAATACATTCGATATACAAGATCTAACGTGATAAAATGGAATAATTAAGATGATGAAATTGAGATCTGATTTTCGAATCGAAATCGAGTCGATCGAATACGATTAATCGACTGATAACACTGTAGCGCGATACGATACGGCCATCAGTCGAGTGCTAGCTTCATGACTCGACTGAATGAACATCAGTCGACTGATGAGGTCCATCAGTCGACTGATGGTACTGTTCACCAAGGCCGAGGGCCATCAGTCGAGTGCTCGACGAGCAGTCGAGTGATGTGCACATAAGTCGACTGATGCTCAGAGCACGCCATGAAGGTTCGTGATGATTGCCGAGCCGATCGGATCGATCACGGCTCAAGAAACCCGGTAATAAACCGCTATCGATCGACTAATGCTCCACACGATCATCGACATATAACGCCGAACCGCTAGGGTTCGGCGTCTTCACGCGACGAGCCTTTCTTCTCCTTTCCTTCTCCGATCGCCATCTCCCTCTCCGACCGACTCTTCCGGCCGTGCCAACCTCCCAAAGTGTTAGGTTTGATAGACAAGCCTCTCCTCTTCCATTTTTCACTTATTTCGAGCCCTAGTTCACATGTTTTAGGGTTGATCCTTCCTTGTTCCGATTAGGGTTCCGGCGTCTGAAGTTCTCCGGCGAGTTTTTCGGCGACCTCCAGCAACATCTGAGATCTCTCTCCAGCCACACCTTCAAATGGCGCCTAAGTAATGATTTTTTTTCCGAGCCCTAATTTTCATTTCCATTACAATTTAGGTTTATCTAATCGTGTATTATTGTCATTGCATGTCATATCATTACATTGCATTCATAATAGGAGAGCCCGTAGGAATGATCCACCCGAGGGTGAATCTCGATTGTACCAACCTATGTTGGTTAGGTACATCGATAGGGATTTTTTCAATCGACATTGTAGTGATGTCATGGAATTAATTGCATACTACAATCTAATGAAAATCGTCTTATGCACGCATCCAATTAATGATGACCTTGTTAAGGAATTTTTTCAAAACCTAAAAAAGGTGGATGACGGCCCTACTTACACTACTCGCATTGCAAAACGCGAGTTAGAGTTCACTCCTGCGATACTGCAGGAGTTTCTCGAGTGTAGGCCATCAGATGACACTTTTATCTTTTACCCTACCATGGATTTTCCTTTACCTGGGCCTTTTGACCATATCTCTATGGAGTCCATGCATGAGCATATCTTTGGTTATCCTCGTCCACCGGCCCAGAATCTATTTCCTATCACTGAGTTATCTGCACCTGATAATGTCCTTTACAAGGTCATTGTTGGGTGTTTTCTTCCCATCGTCACTCTGGCCAAGATTCGGCCTCCCCATCTCTTTCTTTTATACGCCATGCGTCATAGGTTAGATATTAACTTTGCACTAAACATGTTTCATTGCATTGTGCATTTCACTTCCCCTGTACAAGGGAAAGTGCATATGCCATTTGGTCATATCATCACAGCATGGCTAGACTCCGTAGGCGTCAACATCCACAGGGGTTCTCTGAGAGCGCTATCGGAGGTGTACGACTGTATATCAGTTCGTAACTTCTCGTTAGCAAAGCTACGGATGGGCGCTGGACAGATGGAGTTGGCGCCTCGACCACCCCCCAGGGCACGCAGAGAGCCTCCTCCGGTACCCAGAGAGGCGACAGAGGACTACGAGGATGCAGATGCCACTGATGAGGATGATCAGATGCCGGCAGACACATCAGCGGCGGGTCCATCAGATCGTCGTGGCCGGCTAGAGTCCAGATTTCAGGACTATCAGCAGTCGGTTGACTCTAGGCTGTCAGAGATATTGGCAGGCCAGGCATCCTTCGGCGCACGTCTTGATCGGATGGAGGAGTCCCAGAGCCGCATCGAGCAGTGTCAGCTCGATATGTTAGAGATGATGCGGGCCTGGACCCTGAGTCAGCAGCCTCCTCCACCGCCACCTCCTGCAGACGATTAGATATTTAGGATGTTAGATTTTCTTTTGTTGTCAGTTTCAGTAGTGAGATTGAGCATAGCCAATCTCGATTTTGAATGTAAAAGACTAAAATTTTTAAGTTAAATGAAATTTTTGTTTATGGAAATCTTGTGTGTTTGGATGAGTACTTGTATGATTGTATTGCTTATGAAAGTTGATATATCATGACATGAAATTGCATCCTATCATATACCATGTCATGTTATTGCTTAGGATTATTTTAGATGTCATGTGTTCTTAAATTTCATCTTATGTCATGACATCATGATTATGAGCATATGCTTATTTATATCACTTCTAATGCCATAATCATTCATGCATTTAAGGCGATTGGTTGAAATTGATTTAAGGACTATGGCATCACTTGAAGTCCCATTTATAAGGGAATCAAGTAGGGTTGCCTAGGAAATGCATGAAACCATAGATAAAGTGAACTCAAACCCACATCTCACATCACATTGACATGTATGTGTATTTATACATCCTAGATACATGTGAGATGCTAGGATAATAAGTTAGGTTCAAGGTGCATAGGTAGTGCATCTAGATGAACTTAAACTTATTTTAATTATCACCAAGAATCATAAGGAAAGCTAATATACAAGCTATGTATATTTAGCCAATAAATTATGGTTCAAAATAGGCTTTCAAAAACATCTTAAAATCAATTTAGAAAACCTTGGTGAAATCTATCTTTTGATAGTCATCATCATTGTAGAAGTTGATACAAAGTAGATCAAAAACTTTAAAGTTTTTAATAGTTTTGAACTTTGTACCAATCTCCTATTTCAATGGTAAAAATATTTTTCCAAAATTTTTCACTGATTGTATGTGTGATAAGTAATATACGTATCAAGTTTCGTGATTTTTTTGATTTACGTAGAATTACTTATGAATTTCCAAAAGTTGAGTCTGATTTCTGAAAATCAGGTTTTGATCATCGATCCGACGCTACAAAGGCTGATCGGTGATGGGCGCGTTTGACTCATTGCAAAGGTCTTTGTATCACTCGATTGTTGCCTCGTGCCAGTCGACTAATGGACACATTAGTCGACTGATATCTGACAGAGTCGACTGATAGCCTGATTTTGGGGTTACCAAAGTTGTTTAACCCGATTTCAGCTACTACGGCTATGGTCCCTAATCACTCCTAACCCTAGGATATGCTTTGGGAAGCATTATAAAGGGTGAAAATCTATTGGATATGGATTAGGAGAAGTATTTAGGGTTTGTATCAATTTTAAGGTGTTGGAAAGTTAAATGTTGAATTTCTAACCTTAATTTTGATGGTTTAGAGTTCCTATTGGCTTAGGGACTGCCCAAGGACATTGTTGGTGCAATTGTCAAGGGGGAGCAAGCCTTTAGGGGGAGGTATCCATCTTGGGATGATGGATGTGTTTTTCTCCTTGAAGAGGAGAAGTTATTGGGAGAATATGACATCAATTGGAAAATTGATGGGACTTTTGAGAAACTCAATTTGGAAATTGGGAGAGTAAATGGAATTGTCTCTCTTGAGTGATATTGGACTTATCACTAGGAAGATGGTAGGCATCCTAAGAATTTTTGGACCAAGGGGGAGATTGTAAGATCTCATTGGGACATGAGACATTGACCCTCTTGGGGAGAAAACCTTTTTGATGTTAGTTAAAAAGGGGGAGAATGTTTGGGGGAGAACATTTGAAGAGTATTTACCAATTTGGGATAATTGGTAAAGGATTTGAGTTAGTGTTCTAACTCAATCATTTGTTGGGTTTTTGTCAAACATCAAAAAGGGGGAGATTGTTGGTGCAATCGGCCCAGGTTACGATTGACCAGGACTCGAGTTTGACTCGAGTGATGTTTTGATGTTCGACAAAAATATATGACAATGTAATTGTCATGGGAAAGTCCAAGTCTTGGGTACTTGGCATGGAAAGTCCAAGTTGGACACTTGGCATTTGGGAAAGTCCAAGCATGGGTCTTGGCAATGTAAAGTCCAACATGGGTTGGCAAGGAAAGTCCAAGCATGATCTTGGCATGGAAAGTCCAACATGGGTTGGCAAGGGAAGTCCAAGCATGATCTTGGCATGGAAAGTCCAACATGGGTTGGCAAGGGAAGTCCAAGCTTGAGTCTTGGCATTTGAGAAGTCCAAGGGTTTGATATTGGCGGCGTAAAGTCCAAGCGGGAGTCTTGGCAGCATAAGTCCAATGGTTGGCGGCGTAAAGTCCAAGCGGAGTCTTGGCGGCGTAAGTCCAAAGTGCCTTGGCGGTGTAGACACCGTTAGCATGACATAGCCGATGGAAGCACCTGAAGGCTACCACGATGGATGAACAAGTCATGGATGACTTGGAGGGATCCGAGAGACGTGAGGCTGATGGAGGTGGCTAGAAGGCTTAGGTCTAGGCTAAGGGTGGTCTAGCAAGTATGGGGGAACCATACTTGGGTTAAAACCTCATGTTTGAGGTGTGTCAGTCGACTGGTGCCATGTGGCAGTCGACTGGACTGAGTCAACTAGGGTTTGACTGCGGGTAATGGCCTAGCAGTCGACTGCCATAGGTTGGCAGTCGACTGATGGCTCTAGCAGTCAACTGGTGCTCGGTATTTCGGGCACAGAATGGAGTCGAGACTCGACTGGTCGAGTGAAGGCTCCATCAGTCGACTGATGGTCATGATCAGTCGACTGATGAAGGTTCCATTGGACTTATCCATCGTGGATCTAGCCGTTGTCTCACGACAACAGTGGCATCAGTCGACTGATGGTCCCGATCAGTCGACTGATCGACTTTTTCCAGCACAGGTTGAAGCTATATATGGAGCTCGTGATGGAGGAAAAATGAATCGGTTCTTGAGGACTATTGGGGCGATTTGTTGGTGCAAATCAGGTCTCCAAGTGCAAGCAAGCAACCAAGCATTCAAGCAATCAAAACAAGTGTTGTAAAGACTTTTCTTTACTTGTATTTCGTATTCATTATTATAATTGCTTGTATTTGTATCTTATTATTGTAAGATTACTTGTAAGGGGTTTCTCCACCCTTGACTTGTGTCAAGAAGGAGTTTTATTGGTTAGTGGTGTTTGTGGCATCGCTAGGGTTCGTACGAACCCAATCCGTGGAGTAGGAACCGGTTCGGTTCCGAACCACGTTATATGCTCTTATTGTGATTTGTGTTGTGTCCATTTCGTTATTACTTTTATTATTATATATATTCCGCTGCGCTAACAAAATTGTAGACACGAACGAGATTGAATTCCATCCACGATCGGGCGAAACGCTATTCACCCCCCCCCTCTAGCCGTTCCAATATTCCTAACACAATCGAGGCGATGGTTGATCACCTTGATTGTACACTTTAGTCGAGCTTTCAATCGAGCCTACCTTGCTTCTGTTTCAATTGAACAGAGCATCATTCGAGGCGCCGCCTCGACTGCTATGGATTTATGCTCAAGTTTAAGCTACGTCAGTCGAGCCTTCAGTCGACAGCGCCTTGCTTCTGTTCGATTGAACGAAGCAACAGTCGAGGTGGTGCCTCGACTGATATGGGTCTCTGCTCAAAACAAGCTACCCCAGTCGAGGTGGCAATTGATCGTGCCTCGCTTCTGTTCGAGTGAAGGAAGCACCAGTTAAGGCGCTGCCTCAACTGATGTTGCTTTCTCAGCAAATGCGAGGTCAGTCGAGTTGACTCCTAACCATGTCCAGTCGAGGCGACACCTCAACTGGATGAATCAGATTAATCCTGAGCCCCGAGCTCAGTAACTCATCTAGAGAATAGGTACCAGTCGAGGAGACGCCTCAACTGATAAGACAATCAGTCGAGGTGCTGCCTCGACTACTGCCTTGTCCCTTGACCGTTTCAACTCGTCTAGAGCTGAAATCGTGCCTAAAAGGAGGTCTACCCTGTACCCTTTACCTGATGCCTGTGAACCACTGTTCATAGGTCTTTTGTGCCAAGAATTGCTTCCGGGTCTTCATCCTCCAAGACTTCTCATCCGGGTCTTCATCCGCCAAGACTTCTCATCCAGGTCTTCATGCCAGGACTCCTCGTCCGAGTCTTCATGTCAGGACTCCTCGTCCGGGTCTTCGTGCCAGCCGGGACTCCTCGTCCGGGTCTTCGTGTCAGGACTCCTCATCCGGGTCTTCGTGCCAGGACTCCTCGTCCGGGTCTTCGTGCCAGGACTCCTCGTCCGGGTCTTCGTTCCAGGACTCCTCGTCCGGGTCTTCGTGCCAGGACTCCTCGTCCGGGTCTTCGTGCCAGGACTCCTCGTCCGGGTCTTCGTGCCAGGACTCCTCGTCCGGGTCTTCGTGCCAAGACTCCTCGTCCGGGTCTTCGTGCCAAGACTCCTCGTCCGGGTCTTCGTGCCAAGACTCCTCGTCCAGGTCCTCGTCCGGGACTTCATGCCAAGACTCTTCGTCCAGGTCTTCACTTGCCAGGACTCCTTGTTCGGGACTTCATTACCTTATATTCGGTGCTCGACCTACAAGAAATTTCCTGAAAATACATCTCAACTAACCACGTGAGATAACACATAATTATCACCTTGACTTAAATCCTTGTCAAACATCATTTGGGTCTGATTGCACCAACATAATTCTAATTTTCCAAATTTTGAATTTTCTTTTGGGAATTCCCTTTCTTTCTAGGCATATGTTTACCCTTCTTAGGATTAATGCCTAGGTTCTTATTATCCTTAGGTGAGATTGACTTAGAATTATCCTTATGCCTAATATTATAAGATTTTGCGCCTAAACAAAAATATTTATTTCTAAAATGATCCTTGGGCTTACTACTAGCATGCTTTTTATCATGAACAATAACAAGTACATTAAATTATTCCTAGCATGTTTTTTATCCTTATATTAAAAAAAGAGCATTATTAAATAATACCTTGGGGTTTGTCTTAGCCCCCCCTACATGTGAAGCTCCTCCTTTGTCCTTGTTAGAGTTCCTCCCCTAGGACATTGACTTCTATAATGACCCCTTTGTTGGTACTTGAAGCACACAATGTGTTCCTTACTTTTTCGAATTGGGACACCGGCTTTCTTGGCTTTCTCCTTCGCCTTTGATGTCGGTTGAGCATTCTTGACTCTTTTTGGACATTTACTCTTGTAGTGCCCTTGTTCCCTACACTCAAAGCAAGTTACATGATTTTTATTCTTAACAATTGCATTTGAGTTACCTAGCTCTATGGTAGGTGAATTGTGGTCTAATTCTTCATTTCTTCCAGATGTGGAAGGTTCTTCTTGCTCTTGCTCCGGCTCCGGTGATAATCTCCCCTCCCACTCAATCCTTAAAGTGGAGGCTTCCAAGACATCTTCTACCTCAGACGTTGAGCACCTCTCAACATCTGATTCTTCAAGCTCATGAGAGGATGTGCATTCTTCCTCTTCGGAATGTTGAGTATTTCTCAACTTTCGAATCTCAATGAGCTTGAGAGGATGAGCATTCCTTCTTAGACTCCTCCTCTACTTTTTGGGCCGGTGAGAGATCTTCATGGAACTTGACCAAGTTATTCCATAAATCCCTTGAGTCCTTATAGCTACCTATCTTGGGTAAAATATCATTAGGTATTAATTTAACCAACATTTTGTCTACCTTATTATTGATCTCGGATTTTCGAAGTTGATCCTCGATCCATCTTTTCTTCTTAAGAAATCCACCCTTTGGACCTCTTGAAGGTTCGAACTCATCTACAATAATGAACCAATCTTTTATATTACACATAAGAAAATGTTTCGTTCTACTCAATATAAAAAATCGTCACAGACGAAGACAAGTGGAGCGTTGATGTCATATCCAAGTTAAATCGCATGATGCAACGGTATAGTAATAAGGAGCTCAAACCTGGTTCTACCTAGAAAGAATGATAACAAAGAATTTTAAAAAACAAATTCGAAAAAATTCTGTACAATTTCCAAAACAAAAGATATTTAATCAAGAGAATAACAAGACTTAAATGATTTTGTCGATATAACTTTTATGCTCTAATTGGCTACATCTACGATAGCTTGTTCGAAGAGTCTCATCGACGGAGCTAGAAGACTTTGGCAATGGCTCTTCTCACAAATTTTTGGCAGGCGATGGCAGTGGCGGCTTCTTAAACATCTTGGACCTTTCCCTCACCTTTCGTGAAGCTTCCCTCGCCAACGAATGAGCTTTCACATCTCGAGATGAAGGGAGTGGGATTCGAAAATGATGAGCAGGTTCCTTCTCGCCTTCCAGAAGGTGTGCGCACTTCATCCTCCTCCTTCGATTGGCTTTCTCCAAGATCTTAGAAAAGCTCTCGTTGTCCTCGCTGGTGTATCGGAGGAGGAAGTCATCCAGTGAAAGAGAGGTGTCGATGTCAGCCAAGGGATCATCAGGCGCGGTCTGGGCGGCATGGTCACTGGAGGCATGACGGGTCGAAGGCGTGGAACCGAAGGGGGTGGCGGAGGAGGGAAAGAATGAAGACCCAGGGGTGCGGGTCCTGGAACGGCGACCGGAGGCGGTGGCAGCGCCTGATCCCCCAGCCGCGGCTGCACGGCGCTCGATGATCTTGAGCTGGGCGTCGAGGATGAGGACGGGGTCACCAGATCGGACAGCTTCGAGCCATTCGAGGCGATCGCGGAGCTTGGGGATGTCGGGGAAGAAGTCACGTTCGATGATGCGTTCTATGGCAGCGACGTAGGATTCCTCGTCGAGGACGGCAGCACCACGCTTCCGAGGGTTGAAGGAGGTGGAGGAAGCGGAGCGCGTAGCTCCGTCGGTGGGTAGGGTGTAGGCGGAGGGGGGAGTGGAGATCTGGCGAGGGGAATGGCCGGGGGAGAGAAGCATGATCGTAGCTCTGCAATTAGGGTTTGAAAGAGTGAGAGAATGTGGATGAAATGTAACAGTGCGTTGTGCCAGTGGTGGAAGAGGAATAAATATACTAGGATTTAGGGTTTGAGAAACAAACTGCGATGATATAGCGTCAGCCGCAATCACCGTGATCACGGTGTTTGAGTTAAATTGGGTGATTACGGCTTAAGATTTGATTTTTAAATATAGATATATGTAAACAAAAATTAATAGGCTACACATTTGAATGTATATTATCAAATCCTAAGTTATATTTCAAACTATCAAAACAATGTGATCAAGCGTAGCCACACGTGCTGTCTCCACGGGGATGACACGATAATAAAGTAGGGTGTTACTTGTAGAATAGATAGAATTCGATTCCGGATGAGGGATCTAAAATCTCCCCTGACTTCATATGGACTCCTTCCTGTCTTGTCATCGTGTCAAGGGACTTTGCCTCCCCCGGTGATTTACCTCCCTCTCATCGGTGCTCTGGGACGAGTGGTAGGGGACTGCTAGTTGGATAGATTCCCAATTTTACAGATAGTTAATTTATATTAGGGACAATAAAAGTTAACAATCATGCCCAAAAGTAATTGAGAAATTAAGGAAATGTTTAGTTCGTAGAAAAAATTTTATTTTTTATTTTTATTTTATGAGAAAAAAATATATATTTGATTGGTATTTTTCATCTTTATTTTTTACAAAATGAGTGGACATTTTTTGAAAAATTGAAAAACATGAAAAATTATTTTCTAGAAAATAAAAAAATATGAAAAACATAAAAGAAAAATGAAACCAACCACTCTCTAAAATTCTCTCTCAACCTTAGCTCTCCTTCGATATAGGCATCTCGTGAAATCTTAGACTCTCAAATGGAGCTACATTTGAGGTAATGACTTTATTTTTGACCGGGGAAGGTTTTTAGTTAAAAATTTAACATTTCTCCCTCTGACCGTACATTAAAATTGGAGATGTCAAATTAGAATGGATCCGTCGGATTGACTTGTCCCGTCAAATAATTTAAACAGATTGTATTGAAATTTTATCAATCCGTCATTTTGACGGGCCTAAACGGATCTACGGATCTAGACGGGTCGGCCCGCCTGGGCACGGGTTGACCCACGGATTGAGAAATATCAAAAGATAGAACATATGAAAATAAAATTGTATAAGTTTTTTGATCAATATTTTAACATTAACAAGACAAGTTTTTCACCGTCACAATCTTCTTCTATCACACATACACCTCAACAAAAGTATAAAAGAAGTTAAAAGGAAAGAACAAAATAATATTTGATGAAGTATTTTATTTTATTTTGTATACTCTAATTATTTTATATTATCTTATGACTACTATTCTAATCAATGTAGAAAATAATGACTTATCAAAATCAAATAATTACAAGGGCTAGAAAATCTCGATTGAATCTCTATTTGGAGGAGCAAAAATTTACATTTGTATATTATCAAGATTTGAATATTTTGGAACATTGAAAAGTAAAAAAAAAATATTAGTGCTCAACTTTGTAGGTTGATAATTGAATCTCAATTATAAGATTTTAGTTACTTCAAATGCTTATTTTTTTTAATCATGATACTCCATCTGTCTTACCGATCATTGTCATAAGCCCTCAATGCCTCAGTAATTTTAGATATATATTTTTAATTTGTTGGCTTAAGGATTGACTCGCCTAATCCGCAATCCGTCTTAGGTTGGAGATTTTTCAATCCGTCGAGATAGCGGATCGATCCGCCCCTCCTCGCTAAATATTAGGTTTACGACGGATTGACCCGTCCCGCCATGGATCGATCCGTTTGACAACTCTAATTAAAATAGTAAAAATATAACAGATGAATTAAATAATCCAAGCATGATGACCATGATATGAATGTGAAACATGGTGATCAAATATGCAAGCATTTGGTACATAATAACTCCAAAAAAAAATGCATTTCCTTAACATATGAAACATGTATACATTTTTTTTCATATCAAAAGTTTAATCACTTAACAATTTATTCTAAATGCAACTATCATTAAAACATAATTCAAACTAATGCTTTATGCAAGTGAGTGTGATGACTATCTCAGAATATATTGGCAGTTGCACCCCATGAAATGTGGTTGCGATTGATTCCTTTAAATATGCATTTAAGTCATGAGTGATCGGGGTCGGATTGCGGAAGTGCTGCTGCGATTCTGCGAAGACTTTGTATTTTGAAAAAAGTAATTTTCATCTTTGGTAAAGGATCTGAGTGAGAACATCCAAATTTTTTGACAGGAATTTGGTTCGTACAATATATAAGGATAGTTCATATGTAATCGTCCTTCCGACAACAAGTACGAACACAAGAACAAGATCAACAAGGAATCTATAAGTATTTATAACTTTTATAATCGGAAGTTGTGTACATAGTCTGCACTACTGAATGAAAATTCAGAGCTACTAAGTGAATACATACTCGACTTAGTCGAGAGGATGTACACAGTGCTCGATGCACAAACTGAGTGTGGCCGAGGCATTTGAGTTTCAAGAAGATGATCTGATAGCTGAGTGTTGTCGAGTGCTTTGGCACTCGGGAACACAACTCCCGAATGAATTGGCACAGTTGTTGAATCGTGACATATGGTTACTCATGGTGTCGAGCACCTCAGCTTGTGCCGAGCACTTTGATTTTTTTACCGAGCAAATTACATCGGCTAGCGTTGAGTACCTAGGTTGTTGTTGAGCTCATCAGCTGGTGCTGAGCACCTCTGCTGGTGTCGAGCACATCATCTTGCGTTGAGCTCATCAAATGTTGTCGAGCACCTCGGCTGATGCCCAATGATTTGGCACTTGGATGTGCCGAGTTAGACTCATCAAACCTAGACCCTGAGTACTCTAGCACTCAGGCACACACACAAAAACCGTGATTCAGTCTTGGTGTTATCCCTCTATAACTCGGCACACGCCACTCGAACTTGGGATACCAAGTGCGTAATTAGCATCAAAGTAAATTTAACAATTCGAGTGCATATCTAATATGTTGAGTGGGTGTACGAAACTCACTCGAACTCAGTTCAAAAAGCGCAACTCAGGTCTATCGAGTGGGTACGTTGGTTGAATTTGTCGACATGAATCTACTCAGACTCGGTTTCGACTTCAGGAGTCAGTCATGATCGGACTCGAGCAAATGAAGCGTAATGGCAACGTGGTGCTCGGGATGAGTTAGTCACACACTCAAATCCACTCGGAACACTCGGGATCTAGTTTCTCGAGTAGGTAGTTTACTAATCAGTCGACTAAGCTATCATCAGTTGACCGGTCCAGTGTACCAATCAAATGGAGCTCCTAAAATCAAGAAAATTTATTTATTTTTTCTTGATTGCTTATGTGTTCCTAGTGTGTTAAATGCCTATGTTAAATTGAAATAAGCTGGTTTTGTACTGGTTAGTTGGTTATGTATTGACTTTGTTGATTTCAATTTCAGATGATATGGATGATATGCGCTATGACTCATCATGATGTGTTGTGAAATAAGCTGAGGGAAGCTATCCAAGAGATAGTGTACGACCTTGTTTATGGAGTCAGATGACACATTGGGAGGCTCAATAGACTATTTTGGACACTCTAGCAAAATGATTTTCCTATCCTGGACAACTACCAAATTTGGACTTTGGTACATACACTACCAGCAAATCTCAGTGTAGCAGCACACCACGTATGGGGGCGCTACGAAGGGCGCATCACATATATAAAGTTGTGTATAAAACTATTTCACCATGTGGATCAAGAAGATCATACTGAGATTGAGGAGAATCCAAAAGGATCCAAATATTGGTTCTATTGAAAATCTTAAATTCAGTCTGCCTGAAATTGCCCTAACTAAGACTAGAAAGAGATTGCATTGATTACTACTATGCTAGTGTTTGCCCTAATGGGAGTAGTAATAACCTATCTAGTTTGATAAAGTCGTTTATATGTTATAAGTTAACAAAGAATATTATGTGTTAATGGTCTTAAAAAGAGTATGTTATGTGTTAATAAACTATAACATATTCAATGATTAGTTCATTTAATATTGTATACTCTTAATGATGAGTGTTGGTGCAATCGACCCAAGTCACGATTGACCAGACTCGAGTAGTATTTTGATGTTTGACATTGATATTTGACAAAGGAGTTGACCATTGTTTGACAATGAGTTGACTTGGGGTTGACCATAGTGGAAAAGTCCAAGTCTTGTGTACTTGGCAAGGAAAGTCCAAGCTTGAGTCTTGGCAATTGAAAAGTCCAACATGGGTTGACAAGGGAAGTCCAAGCATGGGTCTTGGCAAGGAAAGTCCAAGTCATGGGTACTTAGCATTTGGGAAGTCGAAGGGTTGATATTGGCGGCGTAAAGTCCAATCGGGAGTCTTGGCAGCATAAGTCCAATGGTTTGCCAGCGTAAAGTCCAAGCAGTAGTCTTGGAAGTATAAGTCCAAATGTGTCTTGGCGGTATAGATCAGCTTAGCATGACAATAGCTGATGGAAGCACCTGAAGGCTAGCGTATGGATGAATAAGTCATGGATGACTTGAAGGGATCCGATAGGCATTAGACTGACGGAGATGGCTAGAAGGCTTAGGTCTAGGCTAAGGGTGGTCTAGTAAGTATAAGGGCATCATACTTGATGTTAAACCTCATGATTGAGGTTATCAGTCGACGGGGGCTTTGGACCAGTCGACTAGTCAAGTGTTTTGACACTTGGCAGCCGAGTTGACTTGTAGCAGTCGACTAGGATTATGACCAGTCGACTGTCGTGAGTCGACTAGCGGTTTGACTGCGACAAATAGCCTTGGCAGTCGACTGCCAGAATTGGGCAGTCGACTGATGGCTTGAGCAGTCGACTTCCATGAAGGGAAATCGACTGCTGGTCAAGGTTGCGGAAGCAGAACGCTCGGTAGTCGACTGGTCAGTCGACTACGACCTTGGCAATCGACTGATGGTTTATGGCAGTCAGCTGCTAGTGTATCCGTTGTCTTGAATGCCGACGTGGATTAAGTCCGTTGTGAGACAACGACACTGTTGGCAGTCGACTGGGGCCTTATGGAAGTCGACTGTCAGGCACAAAATTAGTCCAAATGCAGGTTATAAAAGCAGCTCGTGGAGGAAGATTTCGCCATGGTTCTTTGAGGCAATTTAGAGGGGATTTGCTGCTGCAATCCAGACCTTCAAGGCTCTTCTCAAGCAACCAAAGATCAAACAATCAAAATCTCTTTGTAAAGTCTTGCATTTTAGTGTATTTGCTTGTATTTGTGTTGTATTACTTTTGTAATCATTGTAAGAGGTTTCTTTGCCTCCGACTTATTGTCGAGAAGGAGTATTTGATATAGTGATGATGTTTGCATCACTAGGGCTCATTCGAGCCCAACCCATGGAGTAGGAACCCTAAGATTTCGAACCACGTTATATCTTACGTATTGTGCTTGTGTTGGGTATTTATTATTGTTATTATTATTTCCGCTGCGTATAACAAGTTTTATAGTAAGTGAGAACGAATTCCATCGATGAACGACACGCTATTCACCCCCCCCCTCTGTCGACGGTCAATTCCCAACAATTGGTATCAAAGCTAGGAGCTCTTCTACGGATTAACAACCGGGAGCAAGCACGCTAGAGGGCAAGATGGAGTTTGGAGAGAAATTGGGATGAGACATCAACACCCCAATTCCATATGCGCTCTATGGACGAGAAGACTTCAATTAATAGAAGGGAAGGATTGAAGACTTCATCATGATGAGAGACTTTGAAGAATGGGTCATCTTGATGGAAGGATTCAATTATCCAAGAGGGCCAAAGGGAGGATTCCTCAAGACGAAGAAGTGGACCGAGGAACAAATCTAAGAATTCAAGAAAAATAAGAAGGTAATTAAATTCTTGGTTGATTTAATTCCTAACGACATTTTGTGTAGTTTAGGTGATTACATGGATTCCATGAGAACCCGCAGCCGGTCCAAGAAGAAGAGGAATCCTCATCGCCTCAATCAGAGGAGGCTGAAGAAACAAGCTCATCCTCATAAGAAAGTGAGGAGTTGGAAGTTGAGAAGGGGTCAACTTCCAGATCGGTGGTAGAGGAAGAAGTAGAGGAAGCTTCCACCTCTAAGATTGAGGGGAAGGACATTAGATCACCGGAGCCGGAGCAAAATCAAGGAGTAGCTTCTACCTTCGGGAGAGATGAATAACTCACTCCGGCCACCACCATTGACCTAGGTAACTCAAACACATGTGTTAATAATAAAATTCATATAATGTATTTTGAGTGTAGGGAATATGGGCACTATAAGAGCAAGTGCCCTAAGAAGGTCAAGAAGGTTCAACCGGCACCAAAGATCAAGGATGTCAGTGCCCCCACTAAGAAAAGCAAGGAGCACGTGGTGTGCTTCAAATTCAACCAAAAAGAGCATTATAGGAGTCAATGCCCTATGGGGAGGAAGAAGACTCAAGAAGGAGCATCACATGTAGGAGGAGCTTCTAAAGCTAACCCTAAGGTATGTTTTAGTAATGCACTTTCTAGTTTTAATGTCAAAAAACATGCTAGAAATAATTTAAACACTCTTGCTATTGTTCATGAAAAACATGGTAGAAATAACAAATATTTTTGCTTAGGTGCAAGAGTTGCAATTTTGAAAATAATGAGAAATTTGAGACTAATGTCCCTAGAAAAACCTATGTAAGGCAAGTATTAGGAAAATAGAAAGTCATCTAGGTTTTAATCTAAAGAAATCTAGACATATGCCTCGGAAGGGCAAAAATGATCAAAGAAACAATAGGCCCACCAAAATAGAAAAATTGGAGTTAGAAAATCAAGCCTTGAGGTCCATGCTTGAAAAACTTGAAAAGACCCTTGCAAGAATGACAAATTCAATCAAAGGGTCTAGGAGTCAAAACCTAGAGTCTAGGAGGCAAGGTCCACCCAAGGGCAAGAAATGTTTGGGTCATAAACCTAAGCCCAAGGAGATCTATCATAATGTTCCATTCGATTATAGAACTCAACCTAGGTCTAGGAAAGTCAAGGTTAATAGGGAAGTCATCCCTAAGGTTAACCAAGGCAAGTGTCTAGTGGCTAGGGTTTCAAGGAAACCTAGAGAGGCCACTAAGAAGGTTACAAGGAGAGTTACCCCTAGAGTTAACCTAGGCAAGACAACTATGACCAAGGCTTCTAAGCCTAGAAGGGTCATTAGGAAGGTATCTAGGAAAGTTATCCCTAAGAAATACCTAGTAAACCCAAGGAGCTCCAATAGGTATTGGGTTTCTAGGAGCGTAATCGATTCACACTAAATGGGCTAGGGTGTGTCAACCCTAAGTGGATGGGTAGTTAACCTAACCATGGTAGAGTTGACACTTTAGGTCATTTTCAAGGTTATGAATACCTTAGAAATAGGTTGAAATTTATATCCTAAAGGATTTCAGGATGTGCCAATATTATATTGAGAACTATGATAATTTGATCAAATTGGCACAATTTAGGTTTTAGAGTCGAAGTGTGTCATTTTGAGTTTTTGGCACACTTGGGAATAAGTGGTATTATGACAAAATTGGATTTAACTCTAGAAATGACAACTAATGCTAAAATTTAGGTATTTGTTATACCTTCATATTTTATTTGCCATGATTGATTTGCCACATATCATGTCATGATATCATATTTATTTCTATCATATAATATGTCATGATGATGCTTAGGTTTAAGTTTTTATGTCATGTTTATGCTTAGTTTTAAATTTTCATTATGTCATAACATCATGATTATTGACACATATTTCATTTATGCTATCATTTATGTCATAATCATCATTTATGCATTTAGGAATAATGAAAATTGATTTAAGGACAAATGACATGATTTGAAGTCCCATGTATAAGGGAATCAACCCCCGCGGGAAGGGACTAGTGGCTAGCGCATGCAGAATGTTATACAAATGTATAAGGGAATCAAATAGTGTTGCCTTAGAAAAATACATGAGACCTTAGATTAGGATGGACAAAACTCACATCTCACATCAAATTGACATATGTGTATTTTCAAATACCCTAGACACATGTGAGATGATAGGAAATGAGTTAAGTTCAAGATGCATAGTTTTTGCATCTAAATGAACTCAAACTCATCTTATACTATGGGTGGATCATGGGGAAAGCTAATGTGCAAGTCATGTGATTGAGCCCATTAATCATGATCCAATATAGGTTTTCAAAAACATTTTAAAATCATCTTAGAAAACCTTGGTGTAGTTTATCTTTTGATAGAAGTCACCATTGATGAAGTTGATACAAAGTAGGCTCAAAATATTGAAGTTTTCTTTATTTTTGAACTTTGTCTCAATCTCTCATTTTAAAGGGTATTTTATTTTCTAAATATTTTTCACCTATACTGATTGATATAAGTATTATATGTATGAAGTTTCATGATTTTTCATATTACGTAGAATTGCTTATGTATTTCATAAAATCGATTTCTCATAACTGAATTATGCATTTGCAAAAATCAATCAACTGCTGATGATGGCAGTCGACTGACGTCAATGGCAGTCGATTGCTGACTGACAAGTCGACTATCAATGCTTATTTTGGGTAAAGAATGTTTGTTTAGCCTAATTTCAACTATGCTAGGCTACCCTAACTGCTCCTAACCCTAGAATATGCTTTGGAAAGCATTAGAAATGGTGAAAATTCATTGGATATGGATTAGGAGAGTTGTTTAGGATGTATATCAATATTAAGGTGTGTGAAAGTTCAAGATTGAACTTTTGACCTTAATTTAGATGGTTTAGTGTTCATATAGGCTTAGGAACTCTCCAAGGACATTGTTGGTGCAATGGTCAAGGGGGAGCAAGCCTTTAGGGGGAGGTTATCCATCATGGGATGATGGATGTGTTCTTCCTCATGAGGGAGAGAATTTTTGGAGTAATGGGAGAATATGAGATGCCCAATTTGGAAATTGAGAGAGATTGAGGATTGCCTCTCTTTAGTGATATGGGACTTATCACTAGGAAGAGTGAAGGCATCCTAGATGTTTTTGGATCAAGGGGGAGATTGTAAGATCTCATTGGGATATGAGATATTGATACCCTTGGGGAGAGCCTATTTGAAGTGTGTCAAAAAGGGGGAGAATGTCATCAATTGAGAGAATTGATGGGAGAATTTGAGATTACCAATTTGAGAGAATTAGTAAGGAGATTTGAGTTAGGTGGCCTAACTCAAAGGTGTTTGTGGTCTTTGTCAAACATCAAAAAGGAGGAGATTGTTGGTGCAATCGGTCCAGGTCACGATTGACCAAACTCGAGTTTGACTCGAGTAGTATTTTGATGTTTGACATTGATATTTGACATTGATGTTTAACAAAGGAGTTGACCATTGTTTGACAATGGATTGACTAGATTGTTGACTTGTGGTTGACCATAGTGGAAATGTGCAAGTCTTGTGTACTTGGCAAGGAAAGTCCAAGCTTGAGTCTTGGCAATTGGAAAGTCCAACATGGGTTAGCAAGGAAAGTCCAAGCATGGGTCTTGGCAAGGAAAGTCCAAGTCATGGGTACTTGGCATTTGGGAAGTCCAAGGGTTGATATTGGCAACGTAAAGTCCAAGCGGGAGTCTTGGCAGCATAAGTCCAATGGTTTGGCGGCGTAAAGTCCAAGCGGTAGTCTTGGCAGCGTAAGCTCAAATGTATCTTGGCGATATAGATCAGCTTAGCATGACAATAGCCGATGGAAGCACCTTAAGGCTAGCATATGGATGAACAAGTCATGGATGATTTGGAGGGATCCGATAGGCGTGAGGCTGACGGATGTGGCTAGAAGGCTTAGGTCTAGGCTAAGGGTGGTATAGCAAGTATAAGGGCATCATACTTGGTGTTAAACCTCATGATTGAAGTTATCAGTCGACTGGGGCTTTGGACCAATCGACTAGTCAAGTATTTTGACACTTAGCAACCGAGTTGACTTGTAGCAGTCAACTGAGATTATGACCAGTCGACTATCGTGAGTTAACTAGCGGTTCAACTGCGGCAAATAGCCTTGGTAGTCGACTGCCAAAATTGGACAGTCGATTGATGGCTTGAGCAATCGACTGTCATGGAGGGCAGTCGACTGCTGGTCAAGCTTGCGAGAGCAGAACGCTCGATAGCCAACTGGTCAGTCGACTATGGCCTTGGCAGTCGATTGATGGTTTATGGCAATTGACTGTCAGTGTATCCGTTGGCTTGAATGCCGACGTGGATTAAGTCCGTTGTGAGACAACGACTCTATTGACAGTCAACTGGGTCCTTATGGCAGTCGACTGTTAGACGCGAAATCAGCCCGAATGCAGGTTATAAAAGCAACTCATGGAGGAAGATTTCGCCATGGTTCTTTGAGGTGATTTGGAGGGGATTTGTTGTTGCAATCCAGACCTTCAAGGCTCTTCTCAAGCAACCAAAGATCAAACAATCAAAAGCTCTTTGTAAAGTTTTCTTTACTTGCATTTTAATGTATTTGTTTGTATTTGAGTTGTATTACTTTTGTAATCATTGTAAGAGGTTTCTCCGCCTCCGAATTGTTGTCAAGGAGTATTTGGTATAGTGGTGGTGTTTGCATCGCTAGGGCCCATTCGAGCCCAACCCGTAGAGTAGGAACCCTAAGGTTCCGAACCATGTTATATCTTGCGTATTGTGCTTGTGTTGTGTATTTGTTATTGTTATTATTATTTCCACTGCGTATAACAAATTTTGTAGCAAACACAAATGAATTCCATCGACAAACGACACACTATTCACCCCCCCCCTCTAGAGACGGTCAATTCCCAACAATGAGTTCATTAATGATTATTTTATTTTTATTAGATGAGATGTATGTAATATAATTGATTAATGTTGAATAGATTGAATCATACGAATGATGAGTGAAAATATTGTTACCACTTGATTTTGTAAACTCAATTAGATTTACATTGAGTCAATCGTGAATTATATACATATGGATTACACTGAATTACTAAATAATATATTTATTTATGTTAAATCATGGCTACTAAGAACATTATAGCTAAACTCAATAAAAGAAAAAAATTAAATGGGGAAACCTACAAAGTTTGGCATCTCAAGCTATAATATGTTCATAAGGAATAATAAGTTCTAGAGACTATTAATCAAGTTATGGTAGCACCTATTGATGGTCCTACAATACAGCACAAATGAGATCTTGATACCTATAAAACATGGAAGAAGAAAGACTTTATTCCTAAGGATATACTGATTAGTTCTATGGTAGATGACCTAGTGTGTGAGTATGAGTCATATCCATCATCTCATACTGTCTGGGTTGCCCTTAGAGAAAAATACAGTGGAGTAAGTCTAAGTAAATTTTGACAAGTGACTATTAAATTTGACAATTATAAGAAGCACTCGAATGTTACCATGACTCAACACCTAAGAGAAATGACAAATATGATTCGGGAGCTAAAGGTTGCTAGTCATGAGTTAATTGATGAACAACAAGTTCAAGCAGCAATTCGTTCCCCTTCCTAATTCTTGGGAAACGATGAAATAGAATCTTACTCACAGTGAAAGTATCAAAACTTACTGATGTCTCACGTCATGTTGAACTGGAGGTGGAGAGAATTGAATCCGTAAGGATTTCTAGGCAAACTTTTGTAGATTAAGATTCTATTGGTGCATCTGGTTCCAAGAATAAGAAAAGATGGTTCAAGAAAGGAAAGGCTAAAGGAAAAGAAACTAGTGTTGTCATTGGGTTGGGCCCAAATAAGAAGAAGAAATGAAAGAAAACTGAATAGAAATCTAAAAGTAAGTTGACTTGCTTTAACTGTAGCAAGAAAAGTCACTTCGCTCGGGATTTTTCTAAGCCAAAAAAGGTAGAATCATGTATGCCTTCTTTTCATGAGTATTATATTGCTAGTTCAGTGTTGTTAACTGATTCTTATCATTTGTGGATTATAGATTTGAGAGCAACAAATTATGCAGCTCGTGAGCGAGTTACATTCGTGGAGTATCGTTGGATATCAGCTGGCAACAAATGGATATATGTGGGAAACAATACAAGGATAAAAGTCAAAGGAGTTGACACTTGTAAACTCAACCTACGTGATGGGCATACCTTGTTTCTATATGATATCCTTTATGCTCCTTAAATTCAACAAAATTTAGTTTCTATTATAAGTCTTCTTGATTTGGGATATTGCTATTACTAGTGATGTTATTACTAGGGATAAACTTTTATAGTCGACGTGTTGAACTTTGTATTAACTCAATGTTAATTGGATATGATTTTTTGATAAATGGTTTTATGGTTCTTGATGTAGAACTGGATATCAATTATGGAATTGATGGTTGTTTTTTCAATATTGCTATTACTAGTGATGCTAATATTCTTGATGAAATTCGACATACTAGATTGGGACATATTTGACAAGAATATATGAATAGATTAACTAGTGAAGGTCTGCTAAGCACTCATACTAAAATTAACTTGTTAGTATGTGAGCATTGTCTGATTGGAAAAGCAACTAAAAAACCATTCGGTAGGGTTATAAGAGTTGAATCACCATTGCAACTAATTCATTTGAATATTTATGATCTGATAAATGTGAATGTTAGACATGGAGCTTCCTATTTCATTACATTTATTGATAATTTCACACATTTTAATTGTGTAGACTTGATTTCTCATAATTTTGAAGCATTAGTTGCTTCATTTGTTATATGAACAAAGTTGAGAATCAATTGGAGCATAAGGTGAAAACCTTACGCACTGATCATAGAGGTGAATATTTGTCTAATCAGTTCAAGATAATATGTAATGATAAAGAGATTATTAGACAACTAACAATCCCAGGAACTGCATAGCAAAATAGAGTTGATGAAAGAAGAAATTTCACTCTTCTAGAAATGATTAGGTATATGATGGCTCAAGCTAATTTATTGATTTCCTATTGAAGAAATGCATTATTAGCAGTGACCTATATACTTAATAGAGTGTTTTCTAAATCTGTTTCATCTACCCATATGAACGTTGGACAAGCAAAAAATCATATTTGAATAATCTGAGACATTAGGGATCAACTATCTATGTTTATGAAAGTACTCATAAGTATGGAAAACTAGGATCTAGATGAAAAAAGTCTATCTTTATAAGGTATTCTAAGACCTCCAAGAGTTATATTTTTATTGGTAAGCAACAAGATGGAACTATCTCCGAAATAGAGTCAAGAGATGCGACTTTTTTTAAAATAGAGTTCTCAGTAAGAGATGACGTTGATAAAACTATTCCTCTATTTGAGGAGGATGATACTTTATCAACGATAGAGGTGTCACAAGGGATGTCTAAATCTAGTCAACCTAGTGGGAGTGATTTACCAAGTCATGAATTGACTTCTCGATAGCCCAACTTACGAAGAAATATTCATAAGATTAAACCTCGGAAAAGGTTTGATATTGAGAATAAGGCATTAATAATAATTCCAATTGATGATGATGAACATCGTACTATTGAGGAAACATTGAGATGCAATGTTAGAAAAAAGTGAAAAGTTGCAATTAATGGATGAAGAAATGAGTTTATAAAAAAAATCATGTTCAGGATTTAGTCGATCTTCCTCCACGCCGAAGAGTTGTTGGGAATAAGTGGATTTTTAAAATTACGAGGAAAGCAGATGAATCGATTAATCGATATAAAACTCATCTAGTTACAAAATGATATACCCGTCTTGAGGGTATTGATTTTAAAGAGACATTTTCTTCTTTTGTGAAATTTGTGTCAATTTGGGTCATTTTAGTTATTGTAGCACATTATGACTCGAAATTACATCAGATGGATGTAAAAATAATTTTCCTTAATGGTGAGCTTGGCGAGGAAATCTATATGACACAGCTAGAATAAAATATATAGACTTAAAATGTCTATATATTGGTTAAAGCAAGCGTTAAGACAATGAAACATAAGATTCAATAAGTCATTTTATCTGATGGTTTCGAAATGATCAACAAGGATCATTGTGTTTTCCTGAGAAAGGAAAAAAAAATAGTTTGTTATCTTATCATTATATGTTGATGATATGCTAATAGTAGAAAATGACATAGAGTTTGTTAAAGAAGTCAAAGTGTGGCTTTCTTCATAATTTGATATAATGGATATGGGAGAAGTTGAGTACATCTTAGAAGTAAAGATCATTAGAGATCGATCAAAAAGGATTTTGGATTTACCTCAAGAGGCTTATATTACTAAGATATTACAACATTTTAGTATATTAAATTGTAATATTGAACAGACACCTATAACAAAAAATACTATTCTAAGTAAAAGTATGTATCTCAAGACTCCTGAGGAAATATCTGAAATGAAGAAAAGACCATATGTCGGTGTCTTTGGTTGTTTGATGTACATTATGTTGTGTACACACTCTGATATTAGCTATGTTATTAGCTTAGTTAGTTGTTTCCAGTCAAATTCAGGACTGAGATACTAGAAAGTGATGAAGAGGATATTCAGATATCTTCAAAGGACAATAGATTATTGTCTCTATTTTTAAGGATCTAACATGAGCCTAAAGGACTACACAGATGCAGATTGGGTAAAGGACTTTGATGATAGACAATCTATATCTGGATATACCTTCTTACTAAATGGTGGCATCATCTCATGGAACAGCAAGAAACAGGCCTGTGTAGCACTGTCAACAATGGAAGTTGAGTATGTGGTTTATTCAATCGTTGTGCACGAAGTCATCTAGATAAGAAGGTATTGAGACATATAAAGATTGCTGAGGACAATGAGAGTCTTATTACCATCTAATATGACAGTCAAACTGCTATAGCTTTTTCGAAGAATCCCAAATATCATAGCAAGAGCAATTACATAGCTATTAAGTATAATTTTGTAAGGGATATTGTTGCTAAGAAAAAAGTGAATCTTGAGTATATCCCTACACGTGCTATGATTACAGATCATTTTACAAAGTCATTAACTAGAGAATCATTTCAAAGACATGTGAAATCTTTAGGACTTCAAAGAATGTAATATATTGTAATGACAATTGGATGTTATAAAATGTTTTATGGAATGTCATGATCTATTCAGTGTATATGTTCTTGTTACATTTGGATAAAGTCTCGGTGAGTATGTTGTCAGATTAAGATTGGTCCTTTCACATAGATAATCATCTCTATTTGTTAAATATAAATAAAGATAAAACCATTGCTTATGGGACAACCAGTGAAGCTGTGAATGGAGATATACTTGTAAGCTAGTGTCACATTGATAGTTGTATCAAGATGAGATCATTTGATGATAATGATCGAAGTAAATGTAGTCGCCATTTACTAAACCTGTTTGAAGCTAGATTAGAATTCATGAGTTAAATTCAAAATTAGACATTGGGAATGTCTTCGCAATCTATACGATATTAAATTTGAGAAAAACATGTGCATTTTATTAGTAAAGAGAATAACATCGCAACATATGATTCATACCACATGTGCTATAGCGACAATAAGAGTAGTAGGAGAATGGATCTCTGTTTCTCTACTATGTGAGCCCTTGAGATTATAAATTAATCTCGATTTTACCCTAAGTGATTATTTAGTTGTCTACTTAACGTTTTAATCATGGTCTACTACTTTAGTATGTATTCTATTAACTATGGATGATTCGTCTATGAAACATGACTAAAAAAAGTGACTGATTAAAATGAACGAATTCTAGATAAAAAGGAAGATTAAAAAAAAAGAATTTACATCTTTGGTATTTATTCATTGGTCGATCGATTACATTTTTTGTTATGTACATAAAATGTGATTGTGAATAATATGAGATATTGAATATTCTCTTGACATGATAGCATTATGAGGTATTAGAGATATTTATATTGATATAAATGATTTAATCTGGGTAAATGCAAGATATTAATATCTTTGGGAGAGAGATTATATAAAGTGTAACAACTTTCTTAGCATTAATCGTTCAGTATGCTTATTGTCGCATGAACTATTTTTTCTAAGTATATATGAATTGAATGTTCTAATTGATTTTTGTGACTGTTGGTCTTTGTGACCATTTTCCTTTATGGTTTAATTTGGACGAGTATTTGGATTGCATCCCACATCTGCACATTGTGCGGACGTGCAATCATGAAATGTGGTTGCAATTGTTTCCTTTAAATATGCGTCCAATTCATGAGTGCTCAGGGGGTAGGATTACAGAATGACGTAGGCGGGGTAGCAGGATGGGTGCATCCTTCTGCACGCGGCGACACTAGAAGAGAGATGGATAGAGAGAATCGAAGGAGAAGAGAAAATTCGCAAACAAAAGAGGATCCATCTCTAGGTTTAAACGAAATCAAATAACTTTCATTAATCCAAAACTAATCTATATATTATAAGAGCCTAAGCTCATGTTTAGATAGGCTAGAGAAAGGGAAAGTTTCTTGACAAGTAAGAAATCTTAAAAAAACTTAAACAAAAAGTTCTTAACAAAAAAACTAAATTGAAAATTCAAGCAAATAAAATAATAATAATAATAATTAACGAAGCCTTAATTTACGATGGCAATGTGCTACGGTCGTGGCCAAGTCCATGGTCAGGTCATGGTGGGAACCACGACCATGGACTGGCCCACGGTTAGGCTGTGGTGGGGAACACGAGCAATTCATGGTCCCTACTGAAGGTACCGTGTCGAGCCACAGAATGATTCATGCATGTGGTGGTGACCATGGATAGGCCATGGTAGCCTCTACGAGCTCCATTATGTTTTGTTTTAGTTCAGGATGACACATACTCGTGTTAAGGGGCACATGCATGTCGTGTTGTGATGAATGCGTCTACATTAGACTTCCGGGGTTGAAAAGAACTCATCCTTGAGTTCCAATTATGTAGACTTGATCCTTGATGGGGAAATCTATACTTGAGTTGAAGATGTTGCTCAAATGAAATAGTAGGGCATAGGCGACTTCCTTTTGTTTGACCACAATATTTTGTCCTCCAATGTAGGTGTTCGTCGTCATCAACCAAGATTGCTCTTCTGTCTTTTCGTGCCCATTCTCGTCATCTTTATATTCATCGTAGATGGGGTCGTCCATGATCTCGTTAATGTCATTATCGTTGTAGACGGGTGGGGTCTTCTTTGTTTTCTTCTATTTCCTCGTCAATGTCATCATCGTTGTAGACGGGGTCTTCTAAGTTTTCAGTATCCTCAAGGCCGTCCTTAGAATCTTCCATGTCTTCATCATCATCGTAGATAGGATCTCTGTACTATTCTTTGCTACCACACTGATCATGATGAAGTAGATTTTTAGAACGCCGAAGAGATACCTCAAGTTCTCACAGTGTTACACGCCAAGTTAACACTCAGATTTTTCTCCGTAGATTCTTAATGGTCTCTTGGAAACTTCAATCTTGGGGTGTGACTTCTTCAATCGAAACATGTCTGTCACTTCCATGATCACAACCATGACAACCATCCATGAATCATCGATATAACTCTGTGATTTATCTCTATAGATCGATGAGCTCATGGGTACTTTGATCTTGGGGTATGGCTTCCTCAATCAGAATCTATCCGTCACGTCCATGGCCATGACCACAACATCCCTCCATGGATCTAGGACTTTGATATCAACTGACACAGGCAGAGTAGCGGAATGAGCGCATCCTTCCACACACAGCGATGCTAGAAGAGAGGTGGGCAAAGAGAATTGAAGGAGAAGGGAGAATTCACAAACAAAAGAGGATCCATCTCTAGATTTAAACGAAATCAAATAACTTTCATTAATCCAAAACTAATCTATCTATTACAAGAGTCTAAGCCCATGTTTAAATAGGCTAGAGAAAGATAAAGTTTCTTAACAAGCAAGAAAGTTAAACAAACTTAAACAAAAATGTTTTAACAAAAATAACTAAATTGAAAATTCAAACAAATAAAATAATAATAATAATAATAATTATAAAAACTTTAATTTACGAAGACAACGCGCTACGGTCGTGGCCTAGTCCACGGTTAGATCGTAGTGGGAACCACGATCATGGACTGGCCCACGACCAAGTTGTGGTGGGGACCACGTCTGTGATAGAGAACACGGACAAGTCGTGGTCCCTACTGGAGTGCAGAGTGATCGTTGTCGCGCTAGAGGGAGGGTGAATAGCGATTTCACTTCGTTCGATTACGATCGCGTGCTCGTCTACAAAATTTGTTAATGTGCAGCAGAATATATAAGAATAAATATGCACAACAAGAATAAACAACAAGTACACAATACACAAGAGCGATTTAACGTGGTTTGAAACTAGGGTTCCTACTCCACAAGTCGAGCTCTAGTGATGCACACCACCACTAATAAACTTCTCCTCGATACAACACTGGAGGTGGAGAAACTCGTACAAAATGATTACAACAGTAATACAAGAAGATACGATCAAATACAAGAAACAAATACAATAATGAGTAAAGAACACTTTACAAAAACTTGATTGCTTGCTTATTTGTTGTTTGCTTTGGATTGCTCTTGAAGGTCTAGAATGCAACAACACTTTCCCTTCGAAATCGCCTCAAAAACATTGTGGAAAACCTCCCCATCAAGCACCTTTTAAGTCCTCTATCAAGCTGATTTTTTGCCTAGCAATTGACTGTCAAAATGCCCCAGTCGACTACTCACCTATCCGTTGTCTCACAACCGACTAATCCACGTCAGATTAGGATCGATTTCCCATAGTCGTCAATTGACTGCCCTTACATAGCAATCGACTACGGATCCTTCTGTACTCGTGTCCAACAATTCCATGATCGTCCATCCATGGCAATGATCTATACATGACGATGGCGCTAGTGGCACAAAGTAGCGATCGAGCATCCGATCGACTCTTGATCGTTGATCGGGCATAAACCCAGTCAACTACTCTGAGTCAACTAGGCTTCCGAGTGTCAAACATTCGACCAGTCGACTAGTCCTAACCCCAATTGACTGGTAAACCTCAAACATGAGGTTTAACCCAAGTATGATCCCCTCATACTTGATATTCACTCATAGTCTATACCTAAGCCTTCTAGCCACCTCCATCAACCTCACGCCTCTCGGATCCCTCGAGTTTGCGACTCTTCATCATTCGTATTAGCCTTCAGGTGCTCCCATCGACTATGTCATGCTAACTGGGTCATTTGCCAAGGTTCATTTAGACTTATGCCGCCAAGACCCATGCTTGGACTTTACACCGCCAAAACCTCACCCTTAGACTTTCACATTGCCAAGATCCATTTGGACTTACTCTACCAAGGTCCATGCTTGGACTTTGCGTCTGGACTTTTCTTTTGCTAAGTACCCATGACTTGGACTTTCCAAATGCCAAGACCATACTTGGACTTTTCATGTCAACTCTATGTTGGACTTTCTAATTGCCAAAGTTCACTTGGACTTTACGCTACTAATTCTACACACTTAGACTTATGCTGCCAAGACTATACCTTTAGACTTTACCATTGCCAAGTAACCATGACTTTGGAATTTTGAGGTTGATTGCTCCAACAATCTCTCACAAATAATCTTCTCTATATAACTTTGGATATCTCAATCATCCATTAGTCATATGGTCAATATATGGTCAAATCGTATAGTCAAACAATGGTTAATTAAACCCATTGTCAAACATCAAAACACTACTCGAGTCCCACTCGAGTTTGGTTAACATTGACCCGGGGCCTATTGCACTAATATGGAAGTCCCGTGTCGAGCCACGGAATGATTCAAGTCTGTGGTGGTAACCACGGATAGACTATGGTAGTCTCTAAGAGTTCCATTATGTCTTGTTTTGGTTCAGGATGACACACACTCGTGTTAAGGAGCGCGTGCGTGTCATGTTGTGATGAATGCGCTTGGATCAAGAAGCTCTCTTGCGATTCGGTGGAGATTTTGTGTCTTGCAGAAAGTATTTTTCATCTTTGGAAAAGGACTTGAATGAGAACATTTAGATTTTACTATAGGAATTTGATTTGTGGAACAGAGAGATAGTTTATACATAATTGTCCTTCCGATAACAAGAATGAGATCTACAAAGAATCAAAATTCATGAATTATCAAGAATCAACATTAACTTTTAAGTGAGATCATATAATGAAATAGTAATTTTAAATTTTTATTTAAAGTTTTAAAAGAATATTCAAGCGAAGTCATATTTTATAATAAATGAGTTTCTATAATATTTAAGCATATTATTGTCATATTCTATAATATAATTAATCATTATAAGTATGCCAACTAGCTAAGGATTAATTGTTATCTAAAAATAAGGGTTGAGTAAATAGAATATTTTTATTTAAGCTATAATTGACTAGAGAGATTTTCTATTGAAAAGAAGCTTGAATAGTCAATTGAATAGCTATTTTAGTGGACTGAGAAGATATAGTCATCAAAGTTTAATATTTATATTTGAGTTGCTTAGTTGATTGAACTATACTTCCAATCAAGGAGAGATATCTAAATCAAATTTGCAAGTAAACATTAAAACTTTAGATATATAAACTCTCGAAAAACTTTGGGCATAAAAAACTGATTGAAAATTCTCTCTAACGTTGTTCTTTATCAAGATGAAGTATCTAAAGCAATCCAAGAGCTTGAATAAGATTGAAGGCTTTATCTACTATCAAACTTGTAGGATTGAGATTTCCAAGAGAGGGGGTGAATCTCAGAGGTTATAAACTTTTTTTTTACCTTTTAAAATTTTTCTTTTCTTTTCGAAATATAAGAATATTTGCAACGGAATAAAATAAAGTAAATGAAGACAATTATTTTTACTTAATTCACAACCCGAGCCCGGTTTCTACTCTAAGGCTTGTAGCTCTCCGAGAGCTACTTCGATGAGCAATCCACTAAAAAGGCTCTCTGATTCGAAACTCTCGAACTCAGAGGGTATTCGTTTTTTACAAAGACTAAGGATAAGATAACAAGCTACCTTCCCTTTAGAAATTTAAGCACACAAGCGAAATAGAAATTAAAAGAATTTAAAGCTTATACCGACACTTGAAATGTTGCTCGAAGAAGCTCGAAGAGTAGTGTCTGCGTGTTGAGACTTGTTATAGAAGACGAATGAAGGCGACAACAATTGGACATAGTAGGATTGTCGTAGAATTGTTATTTTTGAAGTTGGTCCTTCATTTCTTTTATAATCTTATTCTAATCGACTGGAACACCCTCCAATCGACTCCAAATCAGCCCGTCGATTTGGTATTTCAGGCTTTTCAGTCGACTAGACCTGGTCTAGTCAACTCTAGGTCACCTGGTTTCGCTCCTGTACAGTTCAAAAAATTTGCTATTCCAATCAACTGGACCTCCCCAGTTGACTGGAGTTCTATCCATCTTGGTCACCAAATCTTCAATCGATCACCAACCTGTGTTGCCAACTGGGTATCAAATCGACTGGACCATACCTAGTCGATTGGACCTCTGTCGACTGGAATCCTTTCAGTCAACTGGTTCCTTGCAAGACAATATTAGCAAAATACACAATATGAAATGTAATAGCAGTGGTAATATTGTCCGATCTCGACTTCTTAGTCCCACCTAGACTATCTGTCGGATTGACACCTAGCTTTGTCCCCACCTGAGACTTGGCCTCACCTCTTCACTCAAGGCTTACTTGTCGGCTGCTCAGCCGAACTTACCATGCTTGACATCTAATTTGATCCACCAAGGCTTTTCGCCAGCTGTTCGATCTCCCTGACCCAACTAGACTTCATTCCGGTTGTCCGGTCTTCATGCCTGATGTTCGATTTCCTGACCCATCTAGACTTCCTGCCCAGTGTCCTATCCTCCTGATCTGTCAAGTCTTCTACCTAGTATCCGGTCAACATGACCTACTAGGACTTCCTTCTCATTGCCTAGTATCCAGTCTTCCTGACCTACTAGGACTTTCAATACTTTGCTTAGTATCCGGTCTGCCTGACCTAATAGGGCTTTCCTGTTAAGCCTGCTCACTTAACACACATATCAAAATACAGGTAATTCTTAACTTTAACTATGGTTCATACAATAAAACTAAGGAGTGATACTCTCTGCATCAATAATCTCCCCCTTTTTGATGTATGACAACACATTGGTTAAAGTTAAGAGAATCAAATTGCAATATATCAAGTTCAACATATATTCATATATTCACATGCAATGCATCAAGCTCAAGTATAAAGTTTGCAATGAATGAAGCCACAAAATGCATTCTTAATATTAAGTAAGTGTATTAACTTTAAATTTTACTTCTCTCTTTTTTATATTAACTTTAAACCTCTCTCTCCCCCTTTGGCATACATTAAAATACTATTAACTTCCAAATGCCAAAATTGGGATTTTCACAAAAGTGAGTTTAAAGTATTAGCTTTCAAAATAGGCAAGATAGGTTCAAGATTGTTAAATACGGCAAAATTTAAATAGTAAATTAAATGGCCAAGAATTTAGAGAAATAATTCTGGAAATTTCTCGGGATTTTTTTTAGAGAATTTTAGGAATTTTTCTGGATTTAAACGGACTCCGTATGAGATTTTTACGGGGATAAAGAAAACGGGCTTTAGAGGGGTCTATTTAAAGGGGATAAAATACGCAATGGGAAAACCTAAAAATTTATTTTCTTTTCTTTCTTTTTCCTTCCCCGCCGCGATACCTATTCCCCTCGGCAGTTCCCTTCTCTGCGCGAGCCACTTCCGCCGGCGCCCTCATCTCCTCTCGCGCGAGCCCAACTTCCGTCGGCGCCTCTTCTTCGCCGGCGACGGCCTTCTCTTCGCGTCTACCGCCAGCAGCCCGACGCCAGCCCTCTTTCTCCGTCGGCGCCCAAATTTCCACCGTCGATCCCTTCTTCACCGAGCCTTTTCCCCCCTTTCTCGCGCCCGAGCCGGCTTTGCCGACTGCCGTCCGAGAGCCCAGCCGGCCCTCTGCAAGCGCCGACAAACGCGTCGACTCCTCTGCCGCCGGACCGCTGCCGTGCTCGCCGATTTCCTCTGCGCGAGCCGTGCCGGAGACGATTTTCCCTTCGCCGTGATTTTTGGCTGTGGGTCGTCGGAGCAAAGGGATGGTGTTTGGCGATGGTTTCCAGGCTAACAGGTGCATTTTAGGAGGGGGTTCTTCGCGAGGTTTCAATCGCTGGTAAGCATGATCTGCTCCTTTTCTTTGTGCATATGGTGGTTAATTTTGGTTATATGCAGTTGGATTCTTGATCTATGGAGTTGACTACGAGTTTGAGTTGGTTTGGTCATTTAAGTTGCTGTGAATGAGAGGAGAGGACTCGTTTGGGCTGTTTTGGTGAATAGAACAGGCTGTGCGATTTTGTTTGGATATGATAAACATGATTTTAGGGGTTGTAAAATCATATTTGCTTAATTGGATGAAACGATAGTTATATTAGGTGGGATGTGACCGGGATTTTATTAAGCATTTGGGTTAATTGGTTTATGTCCGAAATCGGCTTAGGATTTGATTTGACGATGGATCGTATCTTAGTGCTTAACAATAGTTATGCTGTATGCAGGTTTCGGTCACGAGGCAGGTTCACGGTCGTGACGATTTGGTTCTTTTGCGGACATTTTATCAGGCGGGTACTTTGACTTATCTTTTAGATATAGTCAAGTTGATATGTTAGTTAGGATAGCATGCAATACTTTTCATGTTTATATGCCTAGTATGTTTTTGTGCCTACTAGATACATGCATTTGATCAGTATGTTTATATCTTCCTGTTTTACTTGGATCATAGTATTTGGATTATGGATATGTACATATTGATTGTACATATTATTCGGATAGGTATTTTGAGTAGGATTTACATGCTTTAGTATCATGCACCATCTTGCATGATTGCATGCTGGCTGGACGGGGTTCCATTATTGTTGAGCCCGCAGCCAGTTACATGGCCTGCACACACTGCCACTCATGGGTTAGTGGTACATCAGGAGGGTGTGTGCAGTAGCTCTGTCAGGCTCCGCTGGTCCGCTCATGGGTAGCAGGCGGCGTGGTAGCGGGCAGGGATCCCTCCTCTGGTCTATGACACCGGGAGATGAGAGCTTAGCTCCCCCACTATGTTTGGGGCAGGAGGATAGGTGTACTCCGACAGCATCCTGTCCATTCGGTCACTCAGGAGTAGTGATGGCACAGTTGTCATAGCCCTACCCACTCGGCTTCACCATCACGTGTGAGGCGGCTGACTGGCGTCAGGGGTGACCATGTCATTTACCTGACACATGCATTTTGTGTATTGTGTTTCTTTGCATTATTGTATTGATGCCTTGGATGTTGCATATGATTGACATGCATCTGATTCATATTCTTATATGGTGATGACTTTATCTCTTATAGTAGGCACATGCTCCTATATCGGAGTAGGAGACTCAGTGAAATCTGATCCTTTTGCATTTATTTCTTGCTTACCATATATATGAGACTGTACTGGCATGATTAGTATTGTTAGCTATTTCTTACTATTCATATCGACTAGTATCCGCTAAGTTCTTTGAACTTACCCCGTGGTTTTATATCTATTTCAGGATGGAGTCGGGAGAGTCCACCGCCAAACCCTCGTCGTGGAAGTGTATTTTGTTATTTGTGTTTACGGTTTTGGGTATTTGGATTAGAATATATGTTTAGGTGAGTTGGATATTTGTACTGTGGATGTTTTGGTATGTCCTTAGGGACCTTTGATCGGATTTTTATTTCGATTGGATTTCGGTTGAGTATTCCTGCCCAGATGGCAGAAGGGGTAAGTCTAGTTAGAGTAGACTTTTGTTTACCTAGATTTGTTGGCCTGAGGCCTTATTCTTATCTGCGTGTGTTGTGGTATGATTCCGGTCGTGTTGAAAGACGTATAGTGGACGTGTAGGCCTTGTATAAAATTGGTATTGTCACCGTCACAGGAGATCTTTGCCGGATTTTTAAATGCAGCGGGGACTCCTCGGCGTGACAATTTATTTGATCGAGCGTAGGTTTCCGAGTTCCTTAGGGTCTTTGGGTTTATGGAGTTCGCCAAGTTTGGTAGGTTAACTGGGTATTTTCAGAGTTATGCAGTTCAAGCGATTTTTATGTTTCGGAAATTCGAGGTATTATTGACGAGGTCAATATGGGGGATTTGGCGGCAACAGGACATCTCCAGACGGCTAACAGATAAATAAATTCTAGAAAATTTTCTAGATTTGATACATATTTATATTGGTTATATTTGGTTATGCGGTGATATCATGTTTTATCTAGTATTGCTTTAACTTGATATCTGTTAGGTATTAGATTTTTAGGTTGCTGGTTTATCGTTAGCATATGGTTATTAACTGCTATTACTGCTATACGTAGTTAGTTATCATTGTGATATAAATGATTAGATTGGTAGATGTTTACATCTTACTTTTTGGACTAGTATTTGGATTGGACTAGTATTAGGATTAGACTTGAATAATATGACTAAGATGGATAAATTCGCAGAAGGTATACATAGAGGTTCTTTGACTTTCTAGATCCTAGTGCATGAGGACATGATTACATAGCTTATGTAGTTTAGAGTATATATAAGCATCTGATGCTTTATTTATATATTGCCTTGACTTTGTTCTGGCATGACCCTTTAGTAATACCCTAATTAATTTCAGCCATTGATTCCCATTAGTAGGACTATGCTGTCGTTTATTAGACAGCTTGTTATATGTTTATATGGTTATGTGTTTTGTGGTGGATACCATAATTAAGACTGGTAGAGGTAGAATAACTTAGATGAGGTTATTCTGTAGGAGCGGATCTCAGGAATGAAACAACATTAGTGGAACCCTAGGTGTTGGAACCCTAGGCGTAATAACCGGATGTGCATATTGGTATGTGATTACCCATTTACTGTTTCAGTGATATGGTGATCGGACTAGTAGAGTTCGTATGATTAGGATGCAATTAATCCTTACTATATCTCCCAATCATGGTTGAGATGACCTATTGTAAGGTTATATTTTTGTGTTATTCGTTCGGAGTTGGTGATAATCGGATTCAGATGACGCATGTAGCTAGATAGCTACTTTACATCTTAAGTACCCACGAGATTTGTTCGTGGTAGCATGTTGTAGCATGCATGATTGCATTGGTAGAATGGTATAATTTAGGCTTAACCCTCTTGAAGGGCTTGATAGTAGATTTGTGACCTTTATTGGCTTTGATAGGCGTTTCCTGTTAGTTGGGACGAAACCCTATGATTAATCGTCTCGACGCGATTATTAGTGGACTTATGATTTTG
Organism: Wurfbainia villosa; assembly: GCA_025175895.1. Lineage (NCBI taxonomy): Eukaryota > Viridiplantae > Streptophyta > Magnoliopsida > Zingiberales > Zingiberaceae > Wurfbainia > Wurfbainia villosa. The sequence continues at coordinate 7,725,339 of CM045992.1, forward strand.
ATCGACCTTGATACCGATCATGTTGGAAGGGTTGGAAGGCTAGATTTAATCATCTAGACTTATTTATTTATAAGTTGATGATCTTTATCGTATTTGATAAACATTTCGTATTAGAAGTGTTGAAACCCTCGCTTGACCGCCTCAATGGGTTAATTGTAGAGCGGTGATCTTTAGCGACTCGGAAAGTCGATTTATGCAGAATGTATTGGATAACCCTAGGCTTAACAACCTAGGATAATCGACTGCTCACGTGACCTATTGGTGGTAGTACGTCAGAGCGTGCAGTCAATAATTAGATATTTATATACAGCCTGTCTATCCACGAGTCTCATTCGTGGTAGCATATAGTTGCGTAGACCGTGCTATTGATTGTTGGCCCATGGGTTACGTTCGCGGTAGCTCATAGATAGTTTCCTTTTTGTGCGAGAGCCACGAGACTTTATCGTGGTATCTGGATGTGCACTGCTTGTTGCAATGGTTGTGTATGTTGCGGGTATATTTGTTATACTGCTGATCAGGATGGTTGCAGACTGATATTGGTACTCTGAGGGTTGGGTTACTCTAGCTTGTTCCCTGTGACTTCCATTATGTGCATTATGATTGTGCACTATTGTCTATACATCCACAGTGGTTGTACTTATCCTCCTCATTTATCCTCTAGGTTAACGATGGAGGGCGTGTCATATTGACCTACCTTCGAGTCGCTCAGAGAGTTCCTTGTGTCGTGCTTGTCCCCTTTGCATCGAGATGCCGCTTTGTTTACTTTATTGGTATTGCATTTTATTTATGCACTTTGGATTTTTAATTATAATTGGATTTGGGGTCATAAAACTATTTTACTTTGATTGATATATGTTTAGTCGTGCATGCATGCGATTATTGAAATACTTATATTTCTATAATTATTTGAGGTTTTTACGATTTGGTCTATGGATTACGGATATTGTCACTAAGGGCTCCCTTGTCATTTGGATAGCGGATATGCCCCGGGCGTGACAATTTATTGGTTCTTGGTTTTGGTTTGCGGGTTTAGTGTTTGAGGATTTTATTTTCCTTGGATTTTTGGGAGTTCTCGTGTTTTGAGACCAAGCAAGCTGAAGGATATCTCTGAGCTATAGGAAAAGTATTGTCTTTAGTAGTTACGGTACTTTTGTGGCTAGGAAAACTATTGACTTAGTGAAATTGTCCCTACTCATGGTGGGGCGAGGTCGATGCGTATTGATCTTGAGGAATCTAGTGATGATTTGAGGTCTGGATTCTTTAGAGGTGCCGTGATGTCGAATTAGGAAGCTAGGGATTTGGCACCGCTAGTCACCCATTTGAAGGTCAAGGAGTAAACCCTCGAGAGTATCACCCTACTAATAGTGATTTGGTTATGGATAAGGCATGTATGCCTACCGTTAAGACGATGAAAGATTGTTTTACCTTAATATAGAAGGTGTTGTATGGGATGTTTATCCCAATATTTTTCTAGAGAAGATCCAGGAACTCTTTGTTAAAGAGAGATGAACCTTTGAGGTTATGCATCGATTATCGATGATAGAATCATGTAGAAGGAAATGAATATCTTTCATTGTGGATATATATGATCTATTTAGATCAGCTATAGGATACCTATATATACTCTAGGATTGATTGGTGATTGGTGTGATGATATTGTAGTGACATGGTGTCCTACAATTATCATTGTCGTTGTGATGATTTTTATATCATCAGCTTAGAGTAAAGAGAATACATGTGTGTAGCGATGACAATTTCATACTTGGTATGAATTGTTTGAGCTTTTGATTATCTTATTAGACTTATTGACGACTTAGTCGTCCAGGGATTTGGGAAATCGTGTATTCTGGACACGATTGGATCATTTGTGATGGTGGTAGTTGGAGTTGAGCACTCGGCCACCGTAGATGATGATTTTTTTTTTTTGTATTGATTTGATTATTACCATAGATATGGATAGGATGTTCTAGTGGTACTATACCGCTGACTGGTGATGGAATTTATTTGGTCTAAAGCTTGTGAAATTAGTTTCACAGCTCAGACAATGATTGACTTTTACACCCGTGTTGTTTGATCATTCTGGTATGGAAGGAAGGGTAGAGTACTTGAATGTATTATTTCGGGGATCGGAGCGATTCCGATGCTATTGAATAGGACGTATCCTAAGCTTACAGGCGATTAAAGGCTGAGATAATCCGTCATATATATGACGTGGACTTCGCAGTTATTATGTTGTTTGGTAGAGGTGAGGAGCTATAATGCTCATGGGGTTTTGGCTAGCTAGTGGATAGCTACTATAGAGTAGCTGGAACACGAATGGTTGTAATAAGGAAGTTTGGTCGCGATAGCCTCCCATGCACAGAGTGTGTGGTGGAGTGAATTTTGGACGGTAGGTGGACTATCGTCTCTGACTCCGAGGAAGATAATGGTTTCCGGAGTTGCATTAGTTTAAGGAACATATGCATCAAGAAATTCCGATTCCGGAATGGAAGTGGAAGTGTATTATTATGGATTTTGTGGAGGTTTGCCTAGGACGCATCAAGGCCATGACACGATTTGGGTGGTCGTTGACCAACTAACCAAATCAGCGCACTTCTTAGCGATTCAGAAGACCGACTCTTAGGATCGATTGACGGAGAGTTATATCGTCGGGAGATCATCAGATTTCATGGTGTCCCTTTGAGCATTTCATCAGATAGAGATCCCTGGTTCACGTCTCGATTTTGGCAGAGTTTGCAGCAGGCCTTAGGCATGCAGCTTCGTTTTAGTACTGCATTTCATCCGCAGATAGATGGACAGTCTGAGCGGACCATTTAGATACTAGAGGATTGCTGGGGTCCTGTGTTATGGATTTCGGGGGCAACTGGGAGGACCAGTTGCTAGGACCTAGAGCTCGATAGAGACGAGGTTGGTCCGTACTATCAGACGTAGGATGGCAGAGGCACATGATCGTCAGAAGAGTTATGCAGATCGTAGACGGAGACCTTTGGAGTTCTCTGTTGGTGATCATGTATTCTGAGTCTCACCCACAAAGGGGTGAAGAGATTGAACCTTAGTTAAGCTAGCTCCTAGATACATTGGTTTGAGGTTTTGGAGATCATCAGCGATTACTACGTCTCAGGGCTACCACCATTTTTGGTTGGTATCCGGATGTGTTTCAAGTGTTCATCTTTGAGGAAGTATATGTCGGACTCTACACATTCTATCGGATGTGTCGTTCCATTCAACTGATGCTACTTACGTAGAGGTTCCGATACGGATTTTGGATCACAAGAACGACAGTTGTGAAACAAGATTTTGCAACTTGTCAAGGTCGGGTGGAGTCCCCTCACAGATGAGGATGCTACTTGGGAGTTTGAGAAAAGATCGAGCTCGATTACCCACTTAGTTACTTGATATGTGGTTTTCCCCAAGTACTTGAGTTGAGCAGTGTGACATTGCTTGTTGGTATTTGAGTAAGAAATTTGGGGACCAAATTTTTATTAGTGGGGGAGAATGTTAAATACTGGCAAAATTTAAATAGTAAATTAAATGGCCAGAATTTAGAGAAATAATCCGAAATTTCGGGATTTTTTAGAGAATTTTAGGAATTTTTCTGGATTTAAAGCGGACTCGTATGAGATTTTACTGGGGATAAAGAAAGCGGGCTTTAGAGGGGTCTATTTAAAGGGGATAAAATACAATGGAAAAACCTAAAAATTTATTTTCTTTTCTTTCTTTTTCCTTCCCTGCGATACCTATTCCCTCGGCGGTTCCTTCTTCTGCGCGAGCCACTTCGCCGGCGCCCTCATCTCCTCTCCTCTCTGAGCCCAACTTCCGCCAGCGCCTCTTCTTAGCCGGACGGCCTTCTCTTAGCGTCTACCGCCACCGACCCTTGACCCTCTTTCTCCGTCGGCGCCCAAATTTCATTGTCGATCCCTTCTTCACCGAGCCTTTTCCCCCCTTTCTCGCGCCCGAGCCGGCTTTGCCGACTGCCGTCCGAGAGCCCAGCCGGCCCTCTGCAAGCGCCGACAAACGCGTCGACTCCTCTGCCGCCGGACGATTGCCCGTGCTCGATTTCCTCGCCGCACGAAGCCGACGGAGCATCGATTTTCCTTCGCCGTGATTTTTGGTGTAGGTCGTCAGACAAAGGGATGGTGTTTGGCAGTGGTTTTCCTGGCCTAACAGGTGCATTTTAGGAGGGTTCGCCGCGAGGTTTCAATCGCTGGTAAGCATGATCTGCTCCTTTTCTTTGTGCATATGGTGGTTAATTTTGGTTATATGCAGTTGGATTCTTGATCTATGGAGTTGACTACGAGTTTGAGTTGGTTTGGTCATTTAAGTTCTTTGTGAATGAGAGGAGAGGACTCGTTTTTTATTTTGGTGAATAGAACGGTACATGCGATTTTGTTTGGATATGATAAACATGATTTTAGGGGTTGTAAAATCATATTTGTAGTGGATGAAAGCGATAGTTATATTAGGTGGGATGTGACCGGGATTTTTATTAAGCATTTGGGTTAATTGGTTTATGTCCGAAATCGGCTTAGGATTTGATTTGACGATGGATCGTATCTTAGTGCTTAACAATAGTTATGCTGTATGCAGGTTTCGGTCACGAGGCAGGTTCACGGTCGTGACGATTTGGTTCTTTTGCGGACATTTTATCAGGCGGGTACTTTGACTTATCTTTTAGATATAGTCAAGTTGATATGTTAGTTAGGATAGCATGCAATACTTTTCATGTTTATATGCCTAGTATGTTTTTGTGCCTACTAGATACATGCATTTGATCAGTATGTTTATATCTTCCTGTTTTACTTGGATCATAGTATTTGGATTATGGATATGTACATATTGATTGTACATATTATTCGGATAGGTATTTTGAGTAGGATTTACATGCTTTAGTATCATGCACCATCTTGCATGATTGCATGCTGGCTGGACGGGGTTCCATTATTGTTGAGCCCGCATCTAGTTACATGGCTCGCACACAGTGGTACATCATCGAGGAGTGTGTCTGCGATTTGCTCTGTCGAGCTCCATTGGGACCGCTCATGGGTAGCAGCGAGCAGGCGTGGTAGCGGGCGAGGATCCCTCCTCAGTCTATGACAGGAGATGAGAGCTTAGCTCCCCACTATGTTTGGGGCGGGAGGATAGGTGTACTCAAGCGGCATCCTGTCCACTCGGTCACTCGGGAGTAGTGATGGCGAGTGCCGCGTTGTCATAGCCCTACCCACTCGGCTTCACCATCGCGTGTGAGGCGGTAGCGTCGAGGGTGACCATGTCATTTACGACATGCATTTTGCGGATTGCATTTGTATTGTGTTTCTTTGCATTATTGTATTGATGCCTTGGATGTTGCATATGATTGACATGCATCTGATTCATATTCTTATATGGTGATGACTTTATCTCTTATAGTAGGGCACATGCTCCTATATCGGGGTAGGAGACTGGTGTCTGATCTTTTGCATTTATTTCTTGCTTACCATATATATGAGACTGTATCTTGGCATGATTAGTATTAGCTATTTCTTACTATTCATATCGACTAGTATCCGCTAAGTTCTTAGAACTTCCCCCGTGGTTTTATATCTATTTCGGGATGGGTCATCGAGAGTCCAATTTGCCAAACCCCTAAATCGTGGAAGTGTATTTTGTTATTTGTGTTTACGGTTTTTGGGTATTTGGATTAGAATATATGTTTAGGACTGGAGTTGGATATTTGTACCTGTGGATGTTTTGGTATGTCCTTAGGGACCTTTGATCGGATTTTTATTTCGATTGGATTTCGGTTGAGTATTCCTGCCCAGATGGCAGAAGGGGTAAGTCTAGTTAGAGTAGACTTTTGTTTACCTAGATTTGTTGGCCTGAGGCCTTATTATTATCTGCGTGTGATGTGGTATGATTCCGGTCGTGTTGACCGATGTATAGTGGCCGTGTAGGCCTTGTATAAAATTGGTATTGTCACCCGTACAGGGGAGATGCTGCCGGATTTTCGTCTGACGGGGACTCCCTCGGGGCGTGACAAAGATAAAAGCTAAGTGTATGAAATTTCTTAAGTATATTAGCTTTACAAACGACTTAAGCATTTCAAAATACCTGAGCTTTTCAACATACTTAAGCTTCTCAAAGCATTTTAAAGTACTTAAGCTTTTTCACAATACTAGAACTTTTTAAATTAGATAATCATTTCAAAGTACATAAACTCTTTCAAAGCATTAGGCTTTTCAAAAGACTTATGCTTTTCAAAGTAAATGAAAATTTCAAAGTATTTAAGTTTTTCAAAAGACTTTGGATTTTCAAAGTAAATGACCATTTCTAAGTACTTTCAATAGACATAAGCTTTTACAAGATTTTCAAAATAAGCTTTCTAAAATATTTAGATTAAATTTCATAAGTTCATTATAAGTACTTAGGCTTTTCAAACTTTTTCAAAAATCACTAGTTCTTCAAACTAAGATTTCAAAATGTGCATATCAAAGTAAGCTAAGTCATGGAAAATTTTCAAGTTAAGCTTTTGAAAATGTGTTTTACAAAGTATATAAGTGTTCCAAAATCATAAAGCAAAAGAGATTTATAAAATTTTGAAACACTTTAAAAATTTCTCCCCCTTAATTAAAATTTTCAAAAAAAAAATTGAAAAAATTTAATAATATTGAAATTCTTTTCTACCCCTTAATTCAAATTTAAAAAAAAATGAAATTGTTTACTCCCCCTTAATTAAAACTTTAATAATGTAAAAATGAAAATGCAATAATAGTTGTTCAAGCATGAATTTATACTTATGATTAGACAAAGTAGTATATATGTTTAATCTTGAGACTTCTCAAAAAGTATTGAAACTCCCTCTTAACCTATGCTTCTCAAAATTTTCTATATTTTTGCCAGTAAACTTTCAAAAATATTTCAAAATAAAGTTTCGACAAAATTTTCTAAAATATTTCTCTCCTTTAAAAAAAAAATCTTTATAAATTCCTCCCCCTAATCCATTTAGGAATGGTGCATATACTTTACCCATTGTCCCTCACAATTTAAGCTTTAGCTTTAGTACTTAAGTTCAAATGCTTAAGTTTAAAACAAAGTTTTCATAAGCTTAAGTACTTCCCAAAAATATTATACAAATATTCTTTTGAAAATTAATCTCCCCTTAAAATTTTAAATGTTATAATTCCCCTATACATCAAAACTTGAGTAAAAGTAATACTTTTTGTACCTTGAAATTAGTTTTCTAAGAGGTTGCTCTCTTTTTCATTAATTTGAAAATGACCCATACTAAAATGCACTTTATAGATTTTCAAAAATAATTTCCAATATAGTTTCTCATTAATGATGCAATTTAAATTTTCTTTAATCTTTCAAAGACTTTAAACATAGATCCTATCATGATTTGTAAACTTTTTTTGAATTTAGACTTAGCTTAGCCAACTCTCATCTTCACAATAAAGCTAAGTTACTTAGGAAGGATGTTGATTAAGTATTGAGTAACTATGAACAGCTTAGATTGATAAGTCCAATTTCAAGTTCAAGTGAATCACTTGACTATATTTTAAGTTCTTTTGAAAATACTTGGGATAAAATTTTGAATGTGAAACTCCCCCTAGAATTATGTTTTTTATTTTAAATTTTTAAAATAATATTTTCAAAAATATCTTAACCCCCCCCCCCCCCCCTTCCCCCCTTAATCTCATGCTTATGCATGTAAAAATGCAATCTTACTTGAGGATTTTTCCAAATATGGATCCTAAAAGATATATTGAGTACGTGAATGTTTTGAAAGTTTGAATAATGCTAAACTAACTTCCCCTTTGAATTATATTGATTTACTTAGGATTAAGTTGATTAGAGTTGAGTTGATTTGAGTTGATTAGAGTTGAGTTGATTAAAATTGAGTTGGTTAAAATAATCTTATTCATTTCACCCAATATAGGTTTTCAATACACGTTAATTCTATGGGTTTGTGAGATGAGAGTTTATTCTTATCTTGATTAATTTTAATGAAAATTTCAAAGTTTTTAAACTCGTGTTAGATTCAAGTTTAACTTGAGCTAATCCAAGTAGGTTTTTTCAAAATTGACTTCTAAGTAGTGGCGAGGCATATGACCTTCTTGCATATCAGGTAGACTACTTCCTAAGACAAAGCCAATCAAGGAATCAAGTACTTGACTCACTTTAAACTAAACTTTGGTCTAACTAGTTAAAGACTTAGTAAGTTAGCTTCGATTAGTTCCACTCAACTTAGTGCACCAGGTCGTGGTGAGACATATGACCTTCTTTGGATATCAAGTGGACCACTTCCTAGACATGCCCTTTGAAGAGCTTCCCTAACTTACTATTAGTTCACTTCATCTTAGTACTAGGTTATTCTAGTTTAAACTACTTTGTTTCCTATCTAATCCATTCTAAATTAAGCAAGTAAAGTAAACTAAGCATGCAAGAGTTTAACTAATTAAAGAAACATGCAGGTGACTAGCTCCCCCTAAGTGATAACTTAGTTGAGTTTTGTTCACTAAGTGAACTTGACTCTTGGGAACTCAAAATTGGTTCGATCTAACTTGGTTGATTAAGCTAGACTTAGGAACCCATGCTTGGACTCGAATCTTAGTGTTTCGACTAAGTAATGACATGTATGATTTGTAGGACGACTTAACCTTGTATCTAAGTCCGGACTTATTGTACATGGCTCGTTGAGACCCAAGTATCATGTCAAGATACTTGGAGCCCGAAGTGAACCTTTCCAATGTTCCAGTGAGATCTTCAGCTTGCCTTTTTAGGACTGAGTTCTCTTCCTCAAGATTTGCAACTTGAGTTGAGTCTCTATCCTTAATTTGGCAAGTCGAATTCTTCGAGTTGACTTGCTCCTTAAGTACTTGGACTTCCTTAAAGAGTGAGTCTACTCGGTTCTCGAACTTAGCTAATCTCCTACCTGGGCATGCAATTATATTATACAATCTATCTTCTAAAGGAGAGTTTATCTCGTCTAGTCCTTCAGAAATGGATGTGGATCCGTGGCTTCTCTCAGATTCGGACTCAGACTCGGAGCTTGATTCGTCCTTAGACTCGTCTGCGGCCATGAATGCTACGAAGCTCCTCTTTCGTTCTTCCGCATCTGACTCTTTCAAAGATGACTCGTCCCAAGTCACATTAAGTGTCTTCTTCTTCTTTTTCTTTTTGGGCTTCTCTTCCTTTTTTTAGTTTGCGCACTCCGACTTGTAGTGACCCTTCCCGTTGCATTTGTAGCACATCACTTCCGACCTGGGTCTTGGTTTGTTCTCGGTCACCTTCTTGGCATCTCTCTTAGTGAACCTCTTCTTCCGATTGAATATGTTTACCATCTCTTCTTCTCTATTTAGGTATGACTCTGACTCGTCTTCAAACTCGCTCTTGATTTTCTTTTCCTTTCTAGTCGAACCTACCACCAAAGTTATACCATTCTTGGTTTGATCTGAGTTAGCTTGCTCGTGTAGTTCAAGTTCGTAAAATAGTTCGTCTAATTTAATTAAGGAAAGATTCCAGAAGACCTTATAGGCATCGACGATGGATATCCATAAGGTGTTCCAAGGAAATGCCTTAAGGATGTACCTAATTATATCCCTATTTTCAATTTAATGACCTATTAGATAGAGTCCATTTAATATGTTTTTATCCTAGTGTGAAGTTGACTTGCATTTTCATTTTTCAATATTTTATAATTAAATAATTTATTAAGAAATATGTCTCTTTTAGCTATCCTAGTATCATTAGTGCTTTGGTGTAATTCTACTAATTTATTCCAAAGTTCCTTAGAGTTTTCAAAGGGTCCGACTCTATTGAGCTCTTCTTTAGTTAGTCCACATTGCAAGGTGTTAAGGGTCTTGTAATCGACTTAAGCTTATTTCCTCATGTTCGTGGTCCATTTCTGTCACGCCCCGGGAGTATGCCGTGCCGAAAAGCAAACGGACGACATCTCCCCTGTACGTGGCAACATATCGGGTTAATACAAGGCCCGTAGGCCCACAATAACAATATGATATACACAGATATCAACATATCAAACATACTAAACACAGCGGAAACAATACAAACAGATCAACAAGATACAAAGACCAACTGTGCACTCCAGAGTGACTTGACACGACAAGAATCATAACAGAAATCGAATCAAAGACCAAATACATACAATATGTCCGTATATCACAAATACGGAAACAATACAGGGAAAAACCCAAACCAACAATCCGTAAGGATACAACAACAGGGAAAACATATCCATTCGTCCGGTGTGAGATGAGATCGGTGGCCAGACTCAGCGTCAAGGAATCTTCTACATTATCTCAGGCGAGAAGCCAGTGGTCCCGGTGGTGAGTATAAACTCGGGGTAATATATAGAAAGTGCATGAACAACATATAAGGATAGATCTACAAGTATACATGTGAAGATCTACAGTATACAAAGATGAGTCCAATAGACATACGATCATATCCAAATCTAATAACAAGTAACTACAAAGAAAATCATACTCAATGTATATACTAAAGCGATCAACAACATAAAGTAATGTACCAGCGTACTCGTGCCGCAACACCATAAGCTATATCGTCACCGGATTTACAATAACATAACCCATATAATGTACCTGTCAATCCCATACCTGACCAATACTACGACATATGAACAGTATATGATCACCTGTACTAACAACCAGGTCCGTACCACACAATGACATGATGCTAATCAAATGCATATAACAGTCTGAATCAACGCATGTATCATGCTCAACACATAGCAGTAAATAAAATGCAAATGACATGTATCATGATGAACAAGCATGTGCAACAATCATAGCTCAATCAAATGCAGCATCTCACAGGCATATGTAAAACATATATCAAATACATGCATACATATATATCAGCAATGCATATGCATGGTCACTGTCTGCGGACCCGTCCAACCACGACCCCAGAGTGGCCAGGGTGGCACGACAAATGACAACTAGCCCGACTCCAGCTGCCACCACTCTCGAGTGGCCGAGTTGGGTAGTATGACTGAGTAGCGTATAAGCGTAAAAAGCTAACTACTCCTAGGGGCCCCTGCTGCAAGCCACGCTGTCCCTACCCATGAGTAGACAAACGCCGCACACAGGACAACTGCACGTCACACAACCACCGTCTATAGTGGGCGAGTGCTAACACCACTCTGCACGGTGGCGCGATCTCTAGCTACCACCATCCATATAGTGGCGAGCGCACATCCAATGCTCTGCCCTCAACCCTGCTACCACTACCCCGAGTGGCCGGGGAGGCAGGATGACTGACGACCCGTCTCATCCACAAGGGAGACCCAGTCGTCAGCATGCATGCAAATGTAATGATGCATAGCTCCATACATGTACCCTAGCGACACTCCCTATCCCACGGGAGTGGTCAACTAAAAGTCAACTATGCAAGGACTACAATCCACAAGACTCTCTATCGCATAAAGAGTCATACTCATTTGATACCAACCACGCTAAGACCTCTAGTCAGTAGCGATATACAATCGACCGTCTATATAACCATACACAGGCACACAATCCATAATGGATATACCATCGCGCTAGGACCTCTAGTCCATGGTCACATACTGACAACCATACACTTATCTATGCACAGACAACTAGATCCACCATAAATGCACCACTAATACGGATATGATATAACAATCGGCTCCATAATCCAAACCATCACCTAACCCTAGTGATGTAAGACAGTAACCCAATCTGAAGTCACAAAGATAAACCTAACCACTCGTACTTACTGAACATCCATCAGCTAATACGTAATAGGGTTTATAATTTCTATCTGTGCTAGATAATCAATGAGTAACAGAGTATATATCTCAAAGGTCAAGGCAGTACAAGCATATGATTAAATAAGAGTGGATTTAAGGTAAACAAGTATAAACATATATCCAAGATCATGCACAGGAATTTGATCAAAACTACCGGACCAGGTAGATATTACCCACCTGATACGAAACTCGAATAATGCTCACGGCCACGGACCTGCTACGTATCACACACCTGCACAATAACAACAATCATGGTTAAGTACAAGTATCCAACAAACATAGGAACTAACACTACATCGTTCCTATACTCACATCCTTTTCTCGTCTATGAGGTAGAAACTCCAATTAAGTGCTTGATTTGATACAGCCAAACTCGCTCCCGAATCAAGCAAGATGCGCTCTATAGATCTAAACAACACTCTAAAGCGAGTTGTAATAGAAGCTTCACAAGCCCCCGATACCCATCACAACTCCTTGATAGCTTGAGAGCAGATCACTTCACGCTCGATCCACAGCTCTAACATCACCATAGCCACTCAATTCACACACACACCATCGTTGCACAGCGTAGAAACTCCGTACAGTATTCACAGTAACACCCAACCATGAATAACCGCCGAGGATCATCCACACAATCAATTAAAGGAAAATCAGATTAAACAATTCTCGACTCAATCGGCCTGACAAACAACTTCAGCGATCGGGCCAATCACCCTCTGATGAAACAACAACTCCAAGATTCTTGCTGCACAACAGCGAATAACACCTACATCGATTGGATCCCACTCGAATCGCCCCACGATGCTCCATTCACAACACCCATCGGATCTTCATCACATTGACACACCACAAAATTCACGACAATCTACAACCAATATAGAAACATAAACCAAACTTACGATCTTAGATCTCCACCGTGAATCTTGCCTACCCTTGGAGTCTGTTCACCCGATTTCTTTGTTGCCCCTTCTCCACATAATGATCTACACTACCTATGAAGGAAAATCGGCAGCGGGTCAAGCAAGAACAAGAAACCTCAAATGCGGATCGATCGAAGCTAGGTCTCTTGAAGAAACCAACAATCGAAACCCAAAATACGAAATCCACAAACCTAAGGCGGCGGCTCATTGTATACGACACGGTGTTATGTCGCTCTGTTCGCCACGAAGAACGGCGAGACCTCGGAACCAAGGATCGGTGAAGGCGGCGCATCGTCGTCGACAACGGCGGCGGTAGCACGGCGACATCAACCGGTTGCTCGGCGACAATCAGGCGAAGATCACCATCCGGGCCTGAGAGGAGGCGGCTCGGTGGCTGCGGTGATCATCCCATCGTCGAAGCAACTCGATGGTGGCCCAACTCCTTCTTTGAGTCGGGAGGGAGGCGGACGGAGGGTGGGCATCGGCGGCGGCAAACAGCGATCCGCGAAAACATCAGCGGCGGTGGAGAAAGAATCGGCGATGAGGATGAAGAACAGAATGGAGAAATCGAAATGGGTTGCTCGATTTTGTTCGACGACTTTTAATCAGTCGTTCGAGTGATTTGGCTAGCCCAACCCCAGTCTAATCCAATCTAATTTGGCCTAATCCGGTTCAAGCCCAAGCCCAATTCCAATTTAAGCCCAAGCCCAATTCCAGCCCACAGATTATAGCCCAATCCGAAACCAGCCCAATGGACTCAATCCAACTAGCTAATCCACCTCATTAGCCCACTAATTAAGCCCAATTAATCCCCTAATTAATCCCAATTAATTAAAGGGTTTAATCCATATAAATTTTTTTTTTTCGTATACTACAATTTCTCCGGATCTAACAACTCTCCCGAGTCATTTACCGAAGGAACAAAACCTTTCCTAATTGAAACTAAACTTCGAGGTCGATTTTCAAGAAGCACTTCATTCACCTCTTCCAATAGGAAAAGTCCTCTTCGTTAAAGAGAGGAGGGTGAACGGTGCTATATCTCTCTAAATGTGATATTTTTTAAATTTTTCAAAAAATTTACAGAATATTTTATTAAAAAAATCTTAGAGTTACAAAAATGGAGTGAGGTTACACTGGTGCAAAAAAAGAAATTTATACTTAAACAAATTTGACAAGTATATGAAAACTTAATCTAAAAATTAAGATTATTGTAGAGGTAAATGTAAAGAAAATTCTATACTCACTTTGGTGGTTTCACCAAAATCGGAACGCCCCTGCTCTGATACCAATTGTAGGATCGAGATTTCCGAGAGAGGGGTTGAATCTCGGAGATTATAAACTTTTCTTTTCTTTTCAAAATATAAGAGTATTTGCAGCGGAATAAAATAAAGTAAATGAAGATAATTATTTTTACCTAGTTCACAACCCGAGCCGGGTTGTTACTCCAAGACCCGTAGCTCTCCGAGAGCTACCTCAATGTGCAATCCACTAAAAGGCTCTCCGATTCGAAACTCTCGAACTCATAGGGTATTCACTTTTTACAAAGGCTAAGGGTAAGGTAACAAGCTATATTCCCTTTAGAAATTTAAGAACACAAGTGACATAGAAACTACAAGAATTTAAAGTTTACACTTGAAATGTTGCTCGAAGAAGCTCGAAGAGTAGTGTCGGCGTGTTGAGACTTGTTGCAGAAGACGAATGAAGGCGATAGCAATTGGACATATTAGGATTGTCGTAGAATTGTTATATTCGAAGCTGGTCCTCCATTTCTTTTATAAGCCTATTCCAGTCGATTGGAACATCCTCCAGTCGACTCGAATCAACGATTGATTTGGTATTTGAACTTTCAATCGACTAAACTTGGTCGATCGACTCGGCGAATCGCTGGTTCGATCTTGCATAGTTTGAGAAATTTGCTATTCCAATCAATTGGACCTCCCCAGTCGACTGGAGTTCTTGCCATATTTGTCATCAAATCTCCAATCGATCACCAACCTGTGTTGCCAATTGGGTATTCAGTCGACTGGAATCCTTTCAATTGACTGGCTCCCCACAAGATAAGATTAGCAAAATACACAATATGAAATGTAATAGTAGTGGTAATACTATTCGATCTCAACTTCTTAGTCCCATGCGGACTATCCGTCGGATCAATGCCTAACTTTGTCCCCAGCTGAGGACTCGATCTCACCTTTTCATTCGAGGCTTATCTGTCGACTGCTCAGTCGGACTTACCATGCTTGACATCTGATCTGACCCACCAGGGTTTTCCGCCAACTGTCCGATCTCTCTGACACAGCTAGACTTCATGTCGATTGTCCAGTCTCCTGACCCAATCGATCTTCATACCAGATGTCCGATCTCCTGACTCATCTGGACTTCCTACCTGGTATCCGATCCTCTTGATCTGTCAAATCTTCTGCCTAGTATATAGTCAACACGACCTACTAGGACTTCCTTCTCATTGTCTAGTATCTGATCTGTCTGACCTATTAGGACTTTCAATACTTTGCCTAGTATACGATCTGTCTAACCTACTAGGACTTTCCTGTTAAGCTTGCACACTTAACACGCATATGTCAAAACATAAGTAATTCCTAATTTTAACTATGGTTCATATATCAAAACTAAAAAGTAATGCTCTCTGCATCAACAAAACTTTTATCTCTTCTCAAGTTGTGTTGCATCTATTATGGATTATAAATAAATTCTACTTCTTATAAATATTGCAAAGAGTTTATAGCATACACCTTACATTGAGATTCAATATGGCAAAAGGTGATTCATTTACTCCAAATATCTCTATCAGTCAGTCTCACAATCATTAAGAGAAATAAATCACGGTGACCGAACGACCTTCTAGACAGACAGATCATACTTCCGAGATAAGCTTCCAGAAGCCGATCCCTACTTCAATATAGCAAATATCCATCCGAATACCAATTCGATTGTGCCTGTGGAAATCCTGACATTGAGATTCAAATAGTGTTGATGTACAGTTGTAGCAACACTACAACAAGAGATGATTGTGTGCGGCTCCCAAAGGAAAGCAATAGTTGAGTAAGGTTTTCTCTTCGTGTCACGAGAATTAAGTCAAGGAGGACTCGTAGGTTGATCAATCTTGTTAGCAGAAGGATGTGTAAGGGGTTTATTGTCTATGGATGCAAAGGAGATGTTCATAGACAAGAAGAGACATTGATTTCATGTTAATAGTAGAGTAACCCCATATGAAGCAACAAATCCATGTCGATTGCCAAATGCTTAGATTAGATGTGACATGGTAGAAGGAGTTAATTAAGATAACTAGGGAACCGAGAACCTCGTGAAGGGATTTGAATTTCAGGAATGTTCATGGGATGAAAATTTGATTAGAACAACGCAAATATTGTTATAGATGAACAGGAGTCGATTTTCGATGTGAAATCTAAAATTTTTATCCGAGCTCAAAAGTCTTGTTCTGACCAATGAGTCAAAGGGCATAGCTCTTTCATGATTTACTTTCCTTCAAAATCATTGAGGGATCGACGATGAGAAATATTAGAGACGAACGTAATTATTTTTTACTACAAATTAAAAAAAACTTTCAATAGTATTATTTGTAGCCAATGAAGAGGGTTGTCAAATTTAAAAAAAAAAAAGTACTATATATATATATATATATATATATAAGAAATTACATTAATTGGATATTTAGTGTTGATTTATCCCAATTTACTTGTGATTTACTTTTTTTAATACATTAACTAATGTTACTTTAGATTTCAAAACTTGACTTTTTGGGGGTTATTTTTTAGGAACTCTCAACTCGATGAGTCTTTTCTAATCCCTTTACCTTCTAATTTTTAGTCAAAGGGTTAAACAAATCGACACACAAAATAGTTTTCTGAAAGTTCATCGCAGGAATACATTCGAGACCTTCCCCAAAGGAGAAGAGCATGGAACCTAACGAGATTCTTTTCCCCTCTTGTGATTAGATTAACAAGGAACAATTGTTTCTTTTTTCGTTTGTTTGTTTAGATCTGATCGCATGCATGTTCTTGTCTTTCCTCCCTCTAATCTTTCTTTTTCTCGCTGCTATGAAACAGAGAAAGCCTCGCCGGCAGCAGCAGTACTGGTAGTAGTTGTGTTGTTGGATTCGCCTGTCGATGACTGCAATGGTAGAGGAAACAGGAGGTCGGCAAAGCCGCCGTCTCCGTAGCCTTCGCCGTCGAATAACCCTACCATATCTGCCGTCGGAGACCCGCCGGTACCCTCCTCCGAGCTCATAAACAGAAAGTCGTCCTCGCCCATCATCTCCATGCCCTCCACCTCGTCGTCCTCCATCTCTATCTCCTCCTCCTCCTCCACCCCTTGGTCGCCGCATTTATTTCGCCGGAGGAGGGTGGAATTCGAAAGAGGCGTGGTGGGTAAGAGCTCAAGAGCGGCGGTCGTGGACAGAGGACTAGCTTCCTGGTCGACTGCAGGGGTGGTGGAAAGCTTGGGGCGGGTGATTCCAGCGAGCGAATTTCGGTGGGTGGGCATGGGGTGTTTGTGCTCGCCGGTGTAGGTGACGATGAACGTCTCCTGGTCCGTCCGGCTCCGCTCCACTTGCTTCCGGGCGGCGCAAGTTTTGGAGCTGCTGCAACGGTAGTATCCCCTGTTTCGGACGTCAAAGTTAGCCACTTTTTGTTGATTTCTAAACAAGACGAGAAAAGGGGAAGTCGGAGGAGCTGCTCAGTTACCGGGGATGAGGTGAGCCTTTTATGGGCTTCTGCCCGTACTTCCGCCATGCCCACATGTCGGAGAAGAGCCCGTCGGCGGTGACCTGGCGCACCACCTTCTTCTGTTGCTTCTTCCTGAAATATTATTAAAGATCCAACTTTTATGCTAAAAAGTCTTCTCTTTTGAAAACAATTGGAGAAGAAATCAGCAAAATTTGGGGGCGCTTTACCTTCGCCTGGAGCGGGAAGTTTGGGAAGCAGGCCAGTCCACTTTTCTGCGGAGTGGTGGTTGGTTTGACTCTGGCTTCTCCATGGCGGCGGAGCTCAGAACAGCGGCGGAGAGAGGCGACAAAGAACCACCTTCTTTCGCCAAGACGCCACTCCGGCTCTCGAATGCTTCCGATAGGCTCATACGAGCACCTCTTTTCTTTTCCGACATCACCCAGAGATGTTCTGGAAACGCCCACAGGTGGTCCCTCGTCGCTGGCGCCTCACCGGACGGCCGGCAGCTACGCACCACCGCGCTCAGGTCCCAGTCATCGTCGTCCATCTCTGCCACCAAGAACATCCACCGCGCTCCGAGCACAGCAATATATATGTATATATAGCAACAACGACGCGTACAGCCGACGACTTTGACAAAAGAAACAAGGTCGGAGGTCGGAGGAGGCGGAGAGCAAGTTGGGAAAGGAAGAGGGGAAGCGAGGCGCTGACTTTTTTTGTGGAGTTGACATTCATAAAAAAACGAAGTGGCAACGCGGTAGCAAGAGCGAAGATTTCGATGACGGTGGTGGATCCTTTCAACCAGTCAAAGCAAATCCCCTCAAAACCGGGTTGGTTTTTCAGGTTTCGGAAAGGGTAGGCTTGTTCGCTTATTTGTTGGATTTTCCAAGCTTTGACTTGGAGAAATTTCAAAGGGGCTAGAAAAAAAAAATATGGAACTGTTATATTAGTGGTCCATTCTGGCTGTTTCTATCGGTGGAGGAAGTAAATCAGGACCCAGGTGATAAGTGTAAAGGAGAGAGTTTATCGATGGTCCAGAGTCATAATCTCCCTGAAAATTGACCCGGAGCGAAAAAGAAAGAGGGAGGGAGGGAGAGAGAGAGAGTGGACGATTGAGCTGATTAATTAATTAACAGTGTAAGAGTCAAAGCAAATCCACTCAAAACCGGGTTGGTTTTTCAGGGATCCGAAAGGGGAGGCTTGTTCACTTTAGGATTTTCCAAGCTTTGACTTGGAACAATGTCAGAGAGGCGAGAAAGACAGTGAAAGAGAAAGAGAGAGAGGGGGATTGAGCAGAGAGCTGATTAATTAATTAACAGTCCAAGTAATCGAGTGGATAAAATAGTTCAGATGGTACGGTAGAATTTTTTTTATGACAAATCATAATAGTTAGAACTGCTAAAATTGACCGTCCAGATAATTTTTAATTTACCTCCTTCTCCTACAGCGATAGCACATCAGTTAAGATACAGCAATGTTTACATAAGCGATATGGATTAATTCTAAAAGAGTTTTAAATTTTTTTTTGAATTTAAATGACCTCTACGTATCTTTGTCACCATGTTAAGACTCAGAGTTCTCCGTGATTTACCTCTCTCAAAATGATCGTGGGATAGATCGATAGGAATTGCTAAATTGACGATTCTAACTTTTTATATAAGTAGTCTAGAGGACCGCTAATATGATAGGAGTGATCAAAATTTTATTAAACTCAAATAATTGAGATTTAATTTGAAAATTAGATTCAATTAATTTTAAATTTTAATTTTTTAAAAAAATCTCAATTATTTTAATTTATTCCGTTCATTCTAATTATAAAATTTAAAATTTGAATAAACGTATTAAATTGAATTTTTTATAGTCACTCGATGTGTTATAATTAATCGACTTAAAATTTGAATAATTAAATCGATTAAACTGAATTTTTGACAGTCAATTGATATGTTGTTTATAACTAATCGCCTGCTGATTCAGATTTATGATAGTTTGAAAAAATATTAATTGAATAGGATGGTCCATCAGTATTCATAAATTAAATATGATAAAGTTAAAAACAGCTAATAAAAAAATAGACGATTGATAACGTAGTTTAGTAAATTATCTTTAATTTTTTAAAAATCAATTAATTCAATCGATTACCAATTTAATTATTTTTATATTGATTTAATTTATTATATTTTGATGATAAATTTTGATCGACTTGATTTGTAAAAAAAAATATCAATTCAATTTCGGTCAGTTCAATTCTATTCAATTATCAAAAGAGCATCCTTATTTTGTTTCATCACCTCAGTGTACCTCTGCTTAATCCCAATGAAAACTCATTTGCATCTCCATCGATCGATATTAGTTTTGAGTTGATTCTCATGAACATGAATCAATACCTATTAAAGATAGGGTGTATGTTCTCCATTATATCCCATGTCAATACGATTAATTTATTTATATATATATATATAATCATGGAATCCCTCAAAAAAATATTTGAGGTGAACCATATCTTGATTCTCGTACAAATAACATGGTTGAACTGAAAATACGGAAGCACCACGGTGCCGAAATTTTTTAATTAGAACTTAAACAGCATAGACGTGCAGCGCAATGTGATTTTGACTACGACCGCATGTCCTCACACGTATAACCATTGGTAAAGCCGTCAGGCAATTTACTGATGAAACACAAATCAAATTTCAAAAAGAGATCTAAAATTCTTCCTAACCTCAGAACGACCTTTCATGACTTTATTAATCGCCTTAAAATTCAAAAAACTCCCTATAATTTATTCTTTTCATAATGATCTTGAGACGAATTAATAGAAATTGTTAAATTGACAATTCTAATTTTGTACGGACTACGACTGCACGATCAAATTCATAGCTTGGGGCAGTGAAGCAATTAGCAGTCGAGGCCAAGCCGTCCCAACTGTGCTCTCTCTGGACCACACTCATCAGTAGAAGGTTGACTGAGTCAGATGCAGCATCTTCGACTGCTAGACTCATGAATAAGTCAGAACTCTGAATTGTGGCCGCTTTAATAAATTGTGAGCGTGAAAAGTCATCTAATCATAAACAAAGACGCAGTTGGCCATCGTTTTTTTTTATATTGTTTATTATTAGATAATTAATGAACAGCGAAAACGCTCTAGTCTTTGTTCATTTAATGAAGTCCTGCACTAACATGGATCACTCGAGTGGTTGTCAAAAGGATACAACACCATTTGGGCAGAACTCAAAGAGACAATGAGATGCAATGAATAAGATTAGAATCGTCAATTTAACGATCTCTATCTGTTTATTTCATTATTATTATGAGAAAGATAAATTACGAAAGATCTTATTGATCTTAATGTGATGATCAAGACATGCAGAGATCATCTAAATTCAAAAAAAAAAAATTATACCTCTTTCGAAATTGATTCACATCAAATTTGCAAGCACCACCATCTCCGTAGGAACAAGAAAGATATAAAGTTGGATTCGTGAAAGGAAGCAAAGTTATCCCATGACTACAAATAATTACGCTCCTTTTTCAACATCATTGTTTAATTGAGGTTGGGATCAGGAAGACAACATATGAGAGGTGCGAAAAATGAGAAGAATTAAGAACCTACTTCAAGCTTCTGACTAAATAATGTGCTCATTGACAGGGCAGGAGCTAGTTATTAGATCATATGAACTTTTAACTTGAGATGTAATTCGATAAAGTATCTAAGCATGCACCAGCAAAATGTGTTAAGAGTGTGGGCATCTCACTCACCTTTGTCTACCATTTTCGAAATCACCCATGCTTGGGAATTCCTTGCACTACTTATCACAATCCTAGGTATTCTTTTGATCTCCATGTATCCTTGTTCGATCACCATATATTCCTGTTGCAAAGATGAGGAGAAAGGACCTGAATCATTCCACCAAAAGATGACTTTTTGGGAGACCAAAACAAACACTTTCGAAGAACTTTTCAGGCATAAATCCTCACGATCCATTATCGATCATAAAATAGTTCAGCAAAATAGAATTAAGGTCTGTCTCTAAGTCTGAGATTTTTTTTTTCTTCTTTAATCACTGAGTATTTTCATACTACATTAAATGTGAAATAATTCTCCATTAAAAATGAAAATAATAAAGTTGAATTCCTGTTAATAGTGTCATCATACAAATATAAATCTTTTTATGAAAAAATTCTTCCAATCTATTTCACTTGTTACTAGATCAATCAATGTGTTTAAGCACATTGTGATTATACTGAATTAAAAGAACTTTCGAATAGTTTCCATAACCTTTTCCTGATTATTTCAAGTGCATATTTTTCTCAGTTAATTCAAATTGTTCTGTGGTGAAATAGGATGAGTTTGGATCCACTTCATGTGTGAAATTTTCACTGGCACAAGTGGAGTCAAAACTCAAAGTTAATGAAGACATCCTCATTAATAACCATCATAACTAATTCAGTCAGTTGCTAAATTGCTAGTGGAAATTTCTGGATGCAGATCAAGCAATTGATGATATGCAGGGGAGGAATAGAACGCCAACGCAGGAATCAAGTCAATATTGGCAATAAAACAATAACTGTAGGCAAATGAGGTCTAGGAAGCATCACCCATCTCTTCAGATGTGGAAGAGTTTCTGCAGCCAAATGCCTTTGCGCTGAATGCCTCTTCCATGATCAACTGCCGAGACCTGGCTCGAGACCAAAGTCCTCATTGAAGGATTAGTTGGATTGACAGCCAAAGGCACCGTCTTCTCTTCCATTGGCACATTTACTCGAATGTTTCCGTCCCAGTTGATGAAGGAACTGTAATGATAATCAACTGCTCAAGATAATGCTGAAAAAATGGATTGTCATGTCCAATATATAAAAAATAGAATAGCGAAAAAAAATTATGAAAAAAAAAAAACTCTGGTCACAAATATAATCTTTGCCGACCACTTTCTCAATAAAAATACTTTTAGTGACAGCTAAAATTTTTCGTTGTAAGACATAGGGATATAACAAAACCACAGATGAAAATCTAGAGTAAAGGGGTAAAATATAGTGTACAATGAGCAAGAACGTATTGGATTACTTCATGATCAAAATGGCACTATAAATTGGAAATGGGTGCAACCATTTCTAAGAAATGGGGCAACAAGGAAGCTTCCCCAAGCTTTCAAATCTGAGCCTCTGCAACCTCTATGTCACTTAGTTTGTGCAAATCAGATGAAATTCCCATCTCTTCCATCCTTTTCTGTAGCATGAGTACCTTCTCCGGACTTCCAAAATTACGATAACCAGATATCATTGCGCTACAAAAAACCTTGTCAGGAAGCAATTTCTTCTGCAGCATTTCTTCAAATAAATTTTCAGCATCTAGCATCCTTCCTTCTATACTCATCTGAGTAATCAAGGCATAATAAGTAGATAAGGTTGGTCTGATGCCTAATTTCTCCATCTCTCCGTATAGCTCAATGGCTTTATCTGTAGAGCCTGTATTGCAATAGGCAGATATGAGAGTATAATATGTAATTGCATCAGGGCTAAGGCCTTTATCTTTCAAATTAAGGGCCATGTCCTGAGCTTCTGTCATCTTTCCACTTCCACAAAGACCTTTTATGATAGTATTATAGGTAACAATGCTAGGCGATAAACCGGTGCTCTTGATCTCCTCTATCTTTTCAAAAGCCTTTTGCAACAGACCCTGTTTACAATATGCATCAATTAGAATATTGTATATCTTTACACTAGGTTGAATATCTCTTGATAACATATCTAGAAAAAGAGCCTCTGCTTCAACAAGCTTGTTGTTCTTGCAAAATCCATTGATCAGTGACCCATACGACACAGCATTTAGTTTCATTCCCATATCGTTCTGCATCACATTGAAAATATCAAAGCACCTCTCGAAATTACCAGCACGCCCATAAGCATCAATGAGAGTGTTATATGTTGCTACACATGGAGAAATGTTCTTCTCTATCATCTCCCTGATAAGACCCTCTGCCTCTTCCATCCTCTGCAATTTGCAGAGACCATTTATCAGTGTATTGTATGTAATACTTTCGGCTTTCAATCCAAGTGACTCCATTCGTCTCACTGCTGCAAAGGCTCCGTCTATATCACCTATCCGACAATAGCCATCAACAATTGTATTGAAGATCACATTGGTGGGGACTAATCCTTTCTCTACCAGCCTTTGCAAGACCTCCTCAGCTTTGGCAACTTTCCCATCCTTACAAAGCCCATTCAGCAGTATACTGCAAGTGTGGCCACCAATTGGGACGCCAGCTCTAACTAATTCCTCAAAGAAAGCATCGAGGTCGCCAAATCTTGAGTGACCATCAAAGAGAACGCTATATGTAAACCCATCAGGCGTTAGACCTGCTTTTCTCATCTCATCCAACACGGCATTTGCATCATCCATCCGACAGGCACGACAAAGCCCAGAAAGCAGAGTATTATATGTAATGAGGTTTGGTTTCAGCTTGGAAGCCAACATCTGATCCCGAATACGAAAACCAGCATCCAAGTTCCCAACTTTGCAGTACCCATCAATCATCGTATTATAAGTGACGAGGGTAGGTGCAATTCCCCTCTTCCTCATTTC
This sequence comes from Wurfbainia villosa, assembly GCA_025175895.1. NCBI lineage: Eukaryota > Viridiplantae > Streptophyta > Magnoliopsida > Zingiberales > Zingiberaceae > Wurfbainia > Wurfbainia villosa. Next base: position 7,749,339 of record CM045992.1, read on the forward strand.
TTCATACCACTTCTGAGCATCATCCGAGCGCCCTTCCTTCCAGAAGCAAGAAATAAGACAATTAAAGGTGAAAGAATCTGGCATTAACCCATCCTTGTGTTCCATGCACTGGAATAATGCGATCGCTCGGCCAAGATCTCCAGATTTGACAGCTGACTGGATGGCCTTGTTGTAGGTGCAGGTGTCTGGGCGGACAGGGGAGGCGACCACCCGGTCGAATAAGGACAAGGCGTCGGGGTACCTCTTATGGGAGACAAGGATCTCGAGCAGGAAATTGCAAGCGGGGAGAGAAGGGAAAAGGCTCGGGCTTTCTCGTTCAACAAGAGAGAACAGATGAAGGGCGTCGTCTGGCAGGTGAAGCGAGGCGTACGCAGACACTAGAAGGCTGCAAGCGGATTGGGGGAGGTGTGTGTGACGATTAGGGGATGCGCCAATGAGGGATCGTAAGAGGTGTGAGGGCGTGGGGAAGAGGGGCTTGTGGCAGCGGATGAGGGTTTGGGCCAGGGAGAGGGAGGAATGGAATCGGCCCTCCTTATGCTGGATCTGGGAGCGTAGCTTGATCAACAGCTTCTCCGCTGACTCATTCGCACCTCCGCCTGAGCCACCGCCTTCGGCGGCCTCCTCTGTTCCTCTTCTGAGGCCATCAGCTTCAATGGAGGAGAAGAATCTTCTTCGAGGAGACGGAAGGAGGAAACGGGGAGTTGTTAGGGTTCTGCCAAAATTGTGACGGACGAACTTCGCCATGCCTCCGCACCTTTTCCGACCGCAGGCGGCGGTGAGCTGTTTCGACGCTTTGGGGGTTTTGAGATTTCAAGGGAGGCCAATAAATCATTTTTGTAAAAAAGATATTAAATTTTAAGCACCTTAAATTTAAAATTATTAATATCAAAAATAATTTATATCTCAGATTTATTAATTAAAAATATATAAACGTCTTATTTGAATAAAATTAAATATCATGTTACTTTGTGGAAATAATACGAAACATATCACAAGTCAATTTATGATAAAAATCGGGGCAATATTTTTTTTAATGCAAATATTCAATTTAAAATTTCTCCAAATTAAAAAATAAATAACCTTACATTAATATTTTATAATTAAGTTTCTTTGTACATTTATTTATACATCTTTATTTAAAAAAAAACATAATCAAAATTACTAAACACATTTATTATATACATATTATAAAATAATGAGAAAATATTTATAGAGTTAAGGGAGGAATGAAGTGCTAAATGAAAGTTATTACAGGAGTATAGTTTTTTTTTTTTTAAAAAAGAGTAAATTATGCAATATACTCAACTTAATTCAAACTTTAGATGAGTTTAATTAATCGTTTAAATTTTTTTTATGTGTCATGGATAATTCTAATATGTAAATTCAATTTTCATTTGAATGCTTAAGACCAAACTAGTTAATTAGTATAATTAAATCTTTTCTAAATGAGTTTACTTTAATTTTTTCAAAGTTTAAATAGTTATAAATAGAAAATGACGGTTTCAAATGAATCTACTTTTTATTTTTAATCAAAAGTAAGGTGTGACTTCATTTAGGGATTAGTCGCTAAATTAAATTTTATATGCTATGGCATTATTTATCTCATATATCTTAGATTGATAATTTGTTAATCATTTAGTTTTAATTTTTATTTTATCAATTTAGACTTTTTGATTTCTGTTCTTTAATTTGCTGTGAGGCATGAGATACTATTTTCATTAATTAATGTTGGATATGATTACGCTACTATTTAGTCTTTGTATCATAATAATCAATCTAATTTATATGGCAAAAATGATTCGTTCACTTCAAATGTTTCTATCAGTCAGTTCCACAATCATCATAAGATAGGTAAATTATGATGACTAAACAGTTTTTTTACTACAAAAAAAAATGATAAATAGCGACAATTTTTTTTTCGTCGCTAATACTCAAAATTCGTCGCTATATAATATGTTGGTGCAATCGGCCCAGGTCACGATTGACCAGACTCGAGTTTGACTCGAGTGATGTTTTGATGTTTGACAAAGGGATTTGACAAAGTGGTTTGGCATTGATGTTTGACATTAATGTCGGTTAATATGTTGGGGAGATTGTTGGAGCAATCGACCCGGGTCATGTTTGACCGGACTCGAGTTTGACTCGAGGAAGACCTTGATGGTTGACTGGGGTTGACCATGTGATTATGGGAAAGTCCAAGCATGGGTCTTGGCAAGGTAAAGTCCAAGTCATGGGTACTTGGCATGGAAAGTCCAAGTGGGACACTTGGCATGAAAAGTCCAAGTGGGACACTTGGCGCATGGAAAGTCCAAGTCATGGGTACTTGGCATTTGGGAAAGTCCAAGTCTTGAGTACTTGGCATGAGAAGTCTAAGCATGAGTCTTGGCAAATGAGAAGTTCAAGCATGGGTCTTGGCAAATGGAAAGTCCAAGCATGGGTCTTGGCATGGAAAGTCCAACATGGGTTGGCAAGGGAAAGTCCAAGCTTGAGTCTTGGCATTTGGAAGTCCAAGGGGATTGATATTGGCAGCGTAAAGTCCAAGCGGGAGTCTTGGCAGCATAAGTCCAATGGTTGGCGGCGTAAAGTCCAAGCGGAGTCTTGGCGGCGTAAGTCCAATGTGCCTTGGCGGTGTAGACACCGTTAGCATGACATAGCCGATGGAAGCACCTGGAAGCTAGCGCGATGAATGAACAAGTCATGGATGACTTGGAGGGATCCGAGAGGCGTGAGGCTGATGGAGGTGGCTAGAAGGCTTAGGTCTAGGCTAAGGGTGGTCTAGCAAGTATGGGGGCACCATACTTGGGTTAAAACCTCATTCTTGAGGTTGGCAGTCGACTGACATTATGGCGGTTCATTGCCGTGAGTCGACTTGAGTTATTTGCCGGAGTTAGAGCCTGGGATTGCTGCGTCGATCGCTCATGGGAGCGATCGTGATAGCTCTGGCGATCGACTACCAAGGGATGGCGCGATCATTGCCGGTCAGTGTCGAGCACGACGCTCCGTGGCCGTGGGCAATCGACTACGGCGTTGGCGATCCAATCGCCAAGAGATCCGCTGAGTTTTTCCAAAGCATGGATCGATCCGTTGTCTCACGACACCAGTGGCATCGATCGGTGACTTATGGCGATCGGCCCGATAAAGCGGAAATCCGGCCCGACGCAGTTATAAAGGCAGCTCGGAATGAGGGTTTTAGCAGCGATTTCTTGGACGTTTTTGAGGCGATTTGCTGCTGCAAATCAAGGTCTTCAACCATGATTCAAGCGATCAACAAGCAAGCGATCTAAAGAGTTTTTGTAAAGTGTTCTTTACTTCTCTTATTGTATTTCCTATTATATTTGCTTGTTGTATTTAGATTATTGTTGTAATCTTATTGTAAGAGGTTTCTCCACCTCCGACTTGTGTCGAGAAGGAGTTATTTGATAGTGGTGTGTGTTTGGCATTGCTAGGGCTCGTTTGAGCCCGATCCGTGGAGTAGGAACCGTTACGGTTCCGAACCACGTTATATCATCGTGTTCGTGTGTAATTGTATTTCATGTATTGCTTTTATTATTAACACGAATTGTAGACAAGCACGCGAACGATTTCCATCTACGTACGGGTCACACGCTATTCACCCCCCCTCTAGCGGGCATCAAATCCCCAACAAGTGGTATCAGAGCCAGGTTGCTCTTCAACGGATTAACAACCGGGAGCAAGACGCTAGAGGGTAAAAGATGGAAGTCCAAGATCAATTAGGATGGGACATCAACACACCGGTCCCTTATTCATTCTATGGACGAGAAGGTTTCAATTCTTGGAAGATGAGAATTAAAGAGTTTTTGATGATGAGAGACCTTGAGGAATGGTCCGCCTTGATGGAAGGATTTGAGTATCCTAAGGGACCAAAGGGAGGGTTTCTCAAGAAGAAGAAATGGAGTGAGGAGCAACTCCGGCAATTCGAGAAAAATAAGAAGGTAATCAAATTTATATTTGATTTAGTACCTAATGACATCTTGTGTAGCCTAGGTGACTATGTGGATTGTAAAGACGCCAAAGAGGTATGGAACATTTTGGCGAAATTCCATGAAGAACCTCATTCAATCCAAGAAGACAAGGAGGATGAAGAAGAGAGCTCATCCTCAAGTGAAAGTGAGGAATCGGAAGAAAGTGAGGAGTCAACTTTCGGATCGGAAGAGAAAATAGAAGAGGTGGGAGAAGCATCCACCTCGTGATTGAGGAGAGACCATCTACACCGGGCAACCTCAAGAAGTGCCTTCAACATCCGGTCAAGATGAGGAAGCTCAAAATTCAACTCGGCACCTACCACGGACCTAGGTAACTCGAGCATTTAATATAATAATAAAATTCATATTATATGCTTTGAGTGTAGGGAGCAAGGACACTACAAGAGTAAGTGTCCTAAACGGGTTAAGAAGGCTCCACCGGCACCAAAAGTCAAGGATGCCGGTTCCCCAACACCTAAAGGCAAGGAGCACATCATATGCTTCAAGTGCAATTCGAAGGGGCATTATCGGAGTCAATGCCCTAGGGGGAAGAAGAAGGGGCAAGAAGGAGCATCATATGTAGGGGGAGCCTCCAAGGCAAACCCTAAGGTATATTTCAATAATACACCTTCTAGATTTAATAGGCAAAAGCATGCTAGAAATAATTTTAATTCTCTTGCAATTTATGAAAAGCATGCTAATAGGAATGAATATTGCTTAGGAGCTAAAAATATTCACTTAGATAATAGGAAGAAATTTGGGACTAATGTCCCTAAAAATAATTCATCTAAGGATAAACCTAGGTCAAATAACACTAGACCAATTTTACTTAGGGAGACCATTAGAAAGGTGCAAGAGCACCTAGGTATTAACCCTAAATGGACTAGGCATATGCCTAGAAAGTCCCATGCCCATGGTCTAAATCAAAATTCTAAAATCGGGCAATTAGAATTAGAGAACCAAGCCTTGAGGTCAAGGCTTGAGAAATTGGAGAAGACCCTTAAAATTATACAAAATCAATTTAAAGGGTCAAATGATCAAAATTCAAGGTCCAAAAGTCAAAGTCAACACCAAGGACCTAAGAGTCAAAAGTCAACCAAGGGCAAGCAAGGTTTGGGTCACAAACCTAAGCCTAAGGTAGCTTATCATAGTGTTCCATTAGATTATGGAACACTAACTAGGTCTAGGAAGACCAAGGTCAATAGGGAAGTCATCCCTAGAGTTGACCAAAGGGTGTGTCTAGTGGCTAGGGTTTCTAGGAAACCTAGGGTGGCCACTAAGAAGGTTGCAAGGGGAGTCACCCCTAGAGTCAACCTAGGTAAGACCCAAATGACCAAGGCTGACAAGCCTAGGAGGGTCATTAGAAAGGTATCTAGGGAGGTTATCCCTAGGGAATACCTAATTAACCCTAGGAGCTCAAATAGATTTTGGGTTCCTAAGAGCGTGATTGATTCACGCTAGATGGGTTTAGGGTGTGCCAACCTTGATTGGATGAGTAGTTAACTCAACCATGGCAAAGGTGGCATTTTAGGTCATTTTCAAAGTTATGGCTACCTTGGGAATGTGGTTTGATTTGAATCTTAAAGGTTTTTAGGATGTGCCAGTATTAATTATGAGTATTGATAAAATGATCGAATTGGCATAATTTAGGATTAGAGGTTTTTTTTGTGTGTCATTTTGGGTTTTTGACACACTAGGGAGATTAGTGATAATATGGCAAAATATATTTAATTATATCAAATGGCAATTAATATTAAAATTTAGGTATTATTATACCTATATATTTTATATGCCATGATTTGTTTGCCATATGCCATGACATGACATCATGTTTACTTTTATCATTTAAATGTCATGATCATGCTTAGAATTAAGTTTTAAATGTCATGTGTTTTTAGATTTTATCATATGCCATGACATCATGATCATTGGCCATGATTTATTTTGCTATCATTATGCCATGATCATTTTTATGCATCTAATTTGATTAAAATTAATTTAAGGACTATGACATGACTTGGAGTCCCATTTATAAGGGAATCAAATAGAGTTGCCTTAGAAAAATGCATGAAACCCTAGTTTAGGGAGAACAAAACCCACATCTCACATCCAATTGACATGTATGTGTATTTATACACCCTAGATACATGTGAGATGCTAGGATATGAGTTGAGTTCAAGGTGCATAGTTTTTGCATCTAGTTGAACCAAAACTCATCTAATTTTATCGGTGGATCATTGGGAAAGCTTGTGTACAAGTCATGTACTTAGAGCCCAAGGAATATGATCCAAAATAAGGTTTTGAAATCATTTTAAAATCAATTTAGAAAACCTTGGTGAAGTCTATCTTTTGATAGCAATCACCATTGATGAAGTTGATACAAAATAGGGCCAAAACATTGAAAATTTCAATGGTTTTGAGTTTTGTATCAAACTCACTATTTTATGGGTAAAATATTTTTCAAACATTTTTCACCCATTGTTTTGGTCATAAGTATTATACGTATCAAATTTCGTGATTTTTCGATATACGTATAATTAGTTATGATTTTACGAATGGATTACGATAATGAATTTGGAAAATTACTACCGATCGCCATTGGTGGAAGTCGATGATGTATATGGCAATCGACCGATTCTTGTCGAGTCATCCAGTCTGATTCGGGTTAACAAGGTTGTTTAGCCCATTTTCACCATGGTAAAGGTCCCTAACCACTTCTAACCCTAGGATATGCTTTGGGAAGCATTATGAAGGGTGAAAATTCATTGGATATGGATTTGGAGAGGTGTTAGGTCAAAGTATCAATTTGAGGTGGTGGAAAGTTCAATGTTGAATTTCCAACCTTAATTTTGATGGTTTAGAGTTCCTATTGGCTTAGGGACTCCCAGGACATTGTTGGTGCAATGGTCGAGGGAGCAAGCCTTTAGGGGAGTATCCATCTTGGGATGATGGATGTGTTTTCTCCTTGAAAAGGAGAAGTTATTAGAAAGTATCATCAATTGGGAAAATTGATGATTTTTGATAATTTGGAAATTGGGAGAGTGAATAGGATTGCCTCTCTTGAGTGATATGAGACTTATCACTAGGAAGATGGTAGGCATCCTAGATATTTTTAAATCAAGGGGGAGATTGTAAGATCTCATTGGGACATGAGACATTGACCTCCTTGGAGAGATAACCTTTTGATGTTAGTCAAAAAGGGGAGAATGTTTGGGAGAACATTTGGTTTACATTTTCACTTGAATGTTTGGGGAGAACATTTGGAGAGTGTTTACCAATTTGGGATAATTGGTAAGGGATTTGAGTTAGTGGTCTAACTCGGATGATTTGTTTGGTTTTGTCAAACATCAAAAGGGGAGATTGTTGGTGCAATCGGCCCAGTCACGATTGACGGACTTCGAGTTTGACTCGAGTGATGTTTTGATGTTTGACAAAGGATTTGACAAAGTGGTTTGGCATTGATGTTTGACATTAATGTTAATATGTTGGGGAGATTGTTGGAGCAATCGAGGTCATGTTGGCCGGACTCGAGTTTGACTCGAGGAAGACCTTGATTAGTTGGTAGGGTTGACCATGTGATTATGGGAAAGTCAAGCATGGGTCTTGGCAAGGTAAAGTCAAGTCATGGGTACTTGGCATGGAAAGTCAAGTGGGACACTTGGCATGAAAAGTCAAGTGGGACACTTGGCGCATGGAAAGTCAAGTCATGGGTACTTGGCATTTGGGAAAGTCAAGTCTTGAGTACTTGGCATGAGAAGTCAAGCATGGGTCTTGGCATGGAAAGTCAACATGGGTTGGCAAGGGAAAGTCAAGCTTGAGTCTTGGCATTTGGAAGTCGAGGATTGATATTGGCGTAAAGTCCAAGCGGGAGTCTTGGCAGCATAAGTCCAATGGTTGGCGGCATAAAGTCCAAGCGGAGTCTTGGCGGCGTAAGTCCAATGTGCCTTGGCGGTGTAGACACCGTTAGCATGACATAGCCGATGGAAGCACCTGGAAGCTAAGCGCGATGGATGAACAAGTCATGGATGACTTGGGAGGATCCGAGGCGTGAGGTGATGGAGGTGGCTAGAAGGCTTAGGTCTAGGCTAAGGGTGATCTAGCAAGTATGGGGCACCATACTTGGGTTAAAACCTCATTCTTGAGGTTGGCGATCGGCCCGACATTATGGCGGTTCATTGCCGTAGTCGACAGGTTCATTGCCGAGTTAAGCTGGGATTGCTCTGGAAGTCATTGCTCATGGGAGCGATCGGTGATAGCTCTGGCGATCGGCCGAGATGTGATCATTGCCGCGATCAGTGTCGACGCGAGCGCTCCGTGGGTAGGCCGTGGCGATCGACTACAGGCGTTAGCGATGTGGATCGATCCGTTGTCTCACAACAGCGTGGCATCGATCGTGGTGACTTATGGCGATCGGTGATAAGCGGAAATCGGCCGCGCGAGTTATAAAGCGGCTCGGAATGAGGTTTTAGCGGCGATTTCTTGGGCGTTTTGAGCGATTTCTTTGCTGCAAATCGGGTCTTCAACCACGATTCAAGCGATCGATCAACAAGCGATCTAAAGAGTTTTTGTAAAGTGTTCTTTACTTCTCTTATTGTATTTCCTATTATATTTTCTTGTTGTATTTAGATTATTATTGTAATCTTATTGTAAGAGGTTTCTCCACCTCCGACTTGTGTCGAGAAGGAGTTATTTGATAGTGGTGTGTGTTTGGCATCGCTAGGGCTCGTTTGAGCCCGATCCGTGGAGTAGGAACCGTTACGGTTCCGAACCATGTTATATCATCGTGTTCGTGTGTGATTGTATTTCGTGTATTGCTTTTATTATTATTATTCCGCTGCGCTAACACGAATTGTAGACAAGCACGCGAACGATTTCCATCTACGTACGGGTCACACGCTATTCACCCCCCCTCTAGCGGGCGTCAAATCCCCAACATAATATTTACGACGATAATATTTCGTCGTTAGAATCATCGTAATAAGCTTGTCGCAAAGAGACTTTAACTACAAAATTTTCATTTTTCGTCGTTAATATTAACGACGATGTAAAAAATATCGCAAAAAATAACAATTTCGTTGTTATATCTAGAATATCGGAAAGAGAAAAATCATTGATATTGGCAACGAAATAAACCTATTTCGTCGCTAACAATAAGTCAATTGTCTATTGTTTGGCCAACCGTAAAATATTTTTTAGTCGATTGGTCAATCAACTGATGAGTATACGACGAAATATATTCATTTCGTCGCTATTGATCAGTCGATTGATAGAGGAAAGCAGTCGACTATCCATAATTTGGCTAGCCACAATATTTTTTAGTTGACTGTCAGTTGAGTGAATCGTTTGTGACAAATTATTTTATAATTCGTCACGAATATCCTATAATAAGCGACTGCATAATTTGAACAGTCGACTGATACACAAAATGTTAGCGACGAAATTAGAAAATCCATCGTTAATCGTGAAAATCCCGATGTCGTGTATCGACGATTAGCGACGAAATGGAACAAAATCGTCGCTAACCATGAAAATATATATTTCCAGAATTCATTTAATTTGTATTTGATATCCTATAATACAATATCAATCACACAATTTATTTCAACACCTAACTTAATAACATACAACTCAAACAATTTAACAACAATTACATTTAATCACAACTAACATAACATAATCGAAATCATAAGTAGAAATCAAACTTTAAGTCCAAAACATCCAATTTCACAAATTAAGTCTTCGAATTCAAAAACATTCAAGTTTACAATTTCACTAACTCAAAATAGAAATGTTCAAAAACTCTAAGATGAAGGAGGAGGTGGAGCTGAAGATGACTCATGTATCAATGATTGTAAAGCTCCAGGTGCAAGCCGATTCAGAATTGCTTCAAAGATATCTTGTCTTGATCTCATTGATGCCAACTCATCTTGGGTGCTAGCTAATTGAATTCGAGTGTTTGCTAGCTCCTCTTGTGTCCCTTCTAATCGTTGCTTGGTGGACTTAAGTTTTTCATGTAGTGCTGCGTTAGTTAATCTGGAGAAGCTGGCATACAAAGAAGTGAATCTAACTGATTTTGTCCCACTTCCAAGTCCTCTAATATATCCAGAACGAACACCCAGGACTTGATCACAAACCTGATCTGCAATCTGGACTGCATCGATGTCATCTCCGATTTCTTGTGATTGAATGTGCTCATCTCGCAGTCTAACCATATTGCTCTAAGAATAACAAACATACTATTAATATGTTTAAAAAGAATTATGCAAATTTTAAAAAAACTTAACTAAATTATATCGATTATATCTTGTGTATGCAGCCTCGGCTCTCTCCCCACTCCACCCTTTTGACGAGCTACAATGGGTGGTATTAAAGATAGTAATCCGATCTTCTCTCCGTGACTGATCAGTCTGACAAATATTATAATGTGTTAATATTAAAAATAATAAACAATATACTGTAACTATAAAGTTTATACTTACACCATCGTAACGGTATTGAATAAATGATTTTGAGCCACCTCGATGGGTATATAGTAGTTGCGATCAGTTTTGGGCATTTGTTGCCAATCTTGTCTACAATATAAAAATTTGTTAAAATAAAACGTAAAGCATGAGTTATAGCAGAAATATTTTAATTTTTATATAACACAGATAATTGGTAGATTGAGTTGCTTAAAATTTCTCTGATTCAAACAGATCGCACATATAGTATCAATCTTCCTGTGTCTCACAAAACTCGATCGGCATATAATGTCGGTGCTCAGTAGGGGTAGATGCAATATGCTCTTATAATGAGTGTGCATCTTATTTCTATTGTCTCTGTACCTTGTACTGATTAATCTATCAGTTTCCTTTCTTACTGACATTGCCCCCTCGGTAAAACTGATATCGAAAGCAGCATGAAAAAATACCAATATTGAAATTTATTAACGAAGGATGGTCGATTATATAAATATCAAATTACTCGTACTTACTGATAATCGATCATATATCATCTATTTATTGTCCACGGGGATATGCTTCCAACTCTTAGCTTGTAGGGGAGCGAACTTCTTAATTGGCAGACCTAACTCTGTCATAAAAGCAGCTGCATTTTGCCCGATAGGATGACCATCGCTCTTACGAAAGGTAATGGATAATTTCGTCGGAGCTGATCGGAGTGTGTGCCTCGCGTCTCTCAATGTGTCGGACGAACTGTAAATCAAAAAGTGTTAACAATTAACAAGTCAAATAAATAGCAAACTAAATAAACTTTTTTAAAATCACATAACTAACCAGTAAAAGCACTATCATCGTCAGATGTAGGCACAATTGGAGGCGCTCAATTCTCTTATGCGGCATAGCTGTGACATAAGGATTAAATATAGATTGACATATAATGAAAGATTATCTTAAATACATGAATTATAAATGAAGAACAATATAAATACATCTAATCGCTATCATCATCTGAAAATGATAAATGATCATTCGTGTCACGCCCCAAGAGTATGCCGAGCCGAAAAATAGACGGACAACATCTCCCCTGTACGTGGCAACATATCCTGTTTATAAAAGGCCTTTCGGCCACAATCTCAACAACACATATAAATGTAAACATCACAATACACAACGGAAAATAAAACAAACGACATCACAACCTACACACAGTGCATATCGGTATGACTGACACCACAACATAAAGGAAACATCGGCAAAACTTGAATCCACAAGTGTGTACATCACATAACAAGTCCATAACACATACCATCACATAAAACTCTAAGTACATAACAAAACATACGGAAAACCCAAAACTCAGACTCTCGAATGTGAGATGAGACGATCCTAGCCAATGATGCTCCAAGCTCATCACAAAGTCACATGTTACCTGGGCGACAAGAAAACTCAGGGTCCATGGTGGTGAGTATAACTCAACGGTAATCAGAATAAAAGTGCATGCATAATTTATATATCACATGTGAATTAACTATATGTTGTCTACAGGTATAACAGATATACACCAATATAATATAACAACTGTATAACTAAACAGATCAACAATAACAATAAAAGGTACTGACATACCTGAGGATCGGCTATGATGCAACTCATACAACTTGAGTATAAATATCATACTACATCACCTACAACATGGTAGAATAAATACTAACTCTATAAACCATAACACCGACATACTACCGATATATGTCCAATACGCAAAGAATCGGGTCCCTCCCGTATCACCTCAAGGTACTGGTCAAAGGTATACAACCGTCTGACCAACTCAATACTGGTAATCCATACACGACCATACAGAATATGCAAGCGGTGCCACGCCCTGAGAGGGGGTACTTGTCCGAAAATCGGATAGCACCTCCCCTGTACTACGAACAATTGAAACCTGTATACAAGACCCACACAACCCACTATACATCGGCCAACATGACCGGAACATAAAACATAATGCAAATAATATATGGGCCTCAGGCCAACAACCCAAAGTGCATACGAAGCCTAAAACTACTAGACTCACCTCTTCTGCCATATGAGCGAGAATACACAACCACACATATAACCAAAACAAATCAAACAAAAAGTCCATAAGGACATAATCAAATACCACTAAAACAACCACGAGTATAAAGTACTACAAGTTTAAAACATAGAGTACTAGAGATAAAAAATGTGGAAGCCTGAAAACCAAATAACGGAGTCGTCAGATCAGGGGACTAGCAACTAGACTCTCCGGAAGGCTTCATCCTGAAATAAAATAGATATCAATGGAGTGAGTAAAACTCAGTGGATATCTAATAGTCATGCATAGTAAATTATAAGCAGCAATAATAATCATGCTGGTACAGTTTCTCGACAATAAATAAAAATATACATACATACCTGAAACTGTACATACCAGAATCACCTAAGCTGACATAAGATACATCCATACAAGCAAATGTAGAATCACCAAAACAAACTACATAATACCTCCTGTATGTGCATGACAATCATATACAACAACCAAAAGTGCAACAAGCAATGCATATAGTAAAAGCGTATGCACATGATGCAATGACCTGTGTCACCCCTGACGCGAGTCAATCCACAGACATATCATGTGTGTCGGCCGAGTGGGTAGGGCTGTGACAACTGTGCACTTTGTCGTCACTACACCTATGTGACCGAGTGGACAGGATGTTGGCAGAGTATCACCCTCCTACCCCATGTATGTATATGGGTGGCATCACCTCGTCTCATCTCCTCATCTCACGACAAAGTAGGAATCCCTGTCTGCTACCACGTCGCAATACCAATAACCTGAGCAACCACTGTGGAGACCTGACAGAGCAACTAACACACACCTGAAACACCACTAACCCACGAATGGTTGTGTGTATAGATAATGTAACTGACGATAGGCTCAACTACTAAGTAGCATCACTTCCTACCGAGGAGCCGATGATCGCCAGTCATGCAATAATGCAAGATGGTGCATGTCACTAATGCACGATACACCTGTCAATCCATGGCTACCTATGGTATGTATCAATAGGAGCTCATATCAAATAACCTAAGTACATAAGCCTAGGTACACATGCAAGGTATATCCATTATTCATTCAATGCCCAGTATGTAAGGTATGTCACTACTCTAGTGCCAAATAAACAAATGACAAGTATCAAAGTGATAGAGCATCAATATAATAACCATATGAAAAGTCTACAACACGTACTAGGTAGTGACATACCAGGGCAGTTAAAAGCATAGAAAACTATTACTAGTTATAGTAAACGATGCACAACAATATGACAATATCTAAAAGAAGATAAGTCAAAGATACCCGCTTGCTATGAAGAATACCAACTGTCTTTACGCCCATTGACATGTCCCGTATCCACGTCCTGCAAACATCATCAATTACGATTAAGTGCAAGCATACAACTACAACCGAATTATATCCTTATCGAATACGAATTATAATCCCCAATCACCCAATTCATCCTCAATTGAGCTTACCTTACCATCCACAACTCCCTTTACCGTAATTGAGCTTCCCCAGCTCGTTCCCAACCCACACTTAGAATACGCACAGTCGTGCACAGCCGTTCACTGTTGTTCACAACCCTAAACAGGACCTCACAACCATCTTAACCAACCAGAACATAGAGCAATACCCTTCTTACTTCAAGATATAACCCCCACCTCGATCCACACTGCCACCGACCCCTTCACAACTTGCTCTATTCACCGGAACAACCCTCAAAGCCCCTCAGACCCATTCACCGCGATCACAGCTCTCACAACTCATCTACAGCTCACACACTCACCTTCATAGCCACCTCTCACTCAGCCAAGACACGATATTCTTTTCAATATGCATCACATCTAAATTGTGTCTCAACTTTAAATCTGACTAATATGGTAACTCAAAAAATATAGACTTCTTTATCTAATTTGTATCATCCAAAGATCGCTGTCGTTTTTTACTAAATGAAGGATGCATACTGAATGTCATTTGGGGTAATGCGTCTAACTGCGCTAAAATCTCATATCCATTCATTATTCATGGTGGTCCTTCTTTTTCAACCTTTTCAATTTCTACACCATGGGTGTTACACATTCAAGAATCGACGGTGACATGTGTTGTTAGGACCGTTGTGCCCGCTATAGGGGGAGTGAATAGCGCATTGGCTTGTCAATGGAGGAATTTGATCGTTTCTACAAATTGTGTTAGCGCACAGTGGAATAATGATAATAACAATAACAAAAAAGCACAATCACACAATTACACAATGATATAATGTGGTTCGAAACAGAATGGTTCATACTCCACGGATTGGGCTCGTAAGAACTCTAGCGATGCCAATCACACACCACTAATAAATAACTCCTTCTCGACAACAAGTCGGAGGTGGAGAAACCTCGTACAAGTGATTACAAAAGCAATACACAAAAATACAAGCAAAATACAAAGAAAATGTAAAGAATATTTTATAAATTAGGGTTTGAGCGCTTTGCTTGTTGGTTGCTTGGATGAGCTTGAAAGACCCTGAAATGCAACTGCAATTCACCTTCAAATCACCTCAAGAAAGCTCCCAAAAGACCATTGCCGAAATCCTCCTCGAGCTCCTCTTTTTAACTTGCATCGGGCTGGATTTCCGTCTGGCAGTCGACTGCAATAAGACCTCAGTCGACTGCCAACATTATTGTTATGAGACAATGGCTCGATCTACGTTGGAAAAACTCCAACGGTACTTTCATCAGTCGACTGCCAACATTGGCAATAGATCGTCGTATAGTCGATCGCCTACGGCTCACGAGCATTCTCGGGCTTACATCGAACTATCACGAAAGCAATCGATCGCCATATCGTTTCATCCCTTAATCGGCAGTCGAGCTCTAGTCAACTTACGGCAGTCGAACCGGCCATATTGTCAGTCGACTGCCAACCTCAAACATGAGGTTTTAACCCAAGTATGGTGCTCCCATACTTGCTAGACCACCCTTATCTTAGACCTAAGCCTTCTAGCCACCTCCGTCAGCCTCGCGCCTATCGGATCCCTCCAAGTCATCCATGACTTGTTCATCCATACGCTAGCCTTCAGGTGCTTCCATCGGCTATTGTCATGCTAACGGTGTTTACATCGCCAAGGCACATTGGACTTACGCTGCCAAGACTCTCGCTTGGACTTTACGCCGTCAACCGTTGGACTTATGCTGCCAAGACTCCACCCTTGGACTTTACGCTGCCAATATTCCCCATGAACTTTCCAAATGCCAAGTACCCATGACTTGGACTTTCACCGTCAAGACTACACCCTTAGACTTACGTGGCCAAGACTACACCCTTGGACTTTACTTGCCAACCCATGTTAGACTTTCCAAATGCCAAGACTTAAGCTTGGACTTTCCCTTGCCAACCCATGTTGGACTTTACATGTCAAGTACTCAAGACTTGAACTTTTCCCATAACAATGGTCAAACCAGCGTCACACATCAAATACTAACCTGGGTCGATTGCATCAGCAATCTCTTCAACACATGTTAGACATCAATGTCAAACATCAAAACACTACTCGAGTCAAACTCGAGTCTGGTCAATCGTGACCTGGGCCGATTGCACCAACAATCTCCCCCTTTTTGATGTTTGACAAAAACACCCTTGAGTTAGGCCCCTAACTCAAATTTCCTTACCAATTGTCCCAAATTGATAATTTTTATCTTTTTCCCCCTTTTTGACTAACATCAAAAAAGTTCTCTCCAAGGAGGTCAATGTCTCATATCCCAATGAGATCTTACAATCTCCTCCTTGGTCCAAAAATACCTAGGATGCCTACAATATTCCTAGTGATAAGTCTCATATCACTTAAGAGAGGCAATCCTACACACTTTTCCAATTTCCAAATTAGATATCTCAAAATCCTTTTTTCCCCCCTCATGAGGAAGAACACATCCCATGATGGATGACTCCCCCTAAAGGTTTGCTCCCTCTTGACCATTGCACCGACAATGTCCTTGGGAAGTCCATAAGACAATAGAAACTCTAAACCATCAAAATTAAGGTTAAAAATTCAACATTGAATTGTTGGTGCAATTGGCCCAGGTCACGATTGACCAAGACTCGAGCTTGACTCGAGAGATGTTTTGATGTTCGACAAAAACATATGACAATGTGATTGTCATAGGAAAGTCCAAGTCTTGAGTACTTGGCATGAGAAGTCCAAGCATGGGTCTTGGTAATAGAAAGTCCAAGTCATGGGTACTTGGCATGGAAAGTCCAAGTGGGACACTTGGCATTTGGGAAAGTCCAAGCATGGGTCTTGGCATGGAAAGTTCAACATGGGTTGGCAAGGGAAAGTCCAAGCTTGAGTCTTGGCATTTGAGAAATCCAAGGGGTTTGATATTAGCGGCGTAAAGTCCAAGCGGGAGTCTTGGCAGCATAAGTCCAATGGTTGGCGGCGTAAAGTCCAAGCGTAAGTCCAATGTGCCTTGGCGGTGTAAGTCCAATGTGCCTTGGCGGTGTAGACACCGTTAGCATAACATAGTCGATGGAAGCACTTGAAGGCTAGCGTAATGGATGAACAAGTCATGGATGACTTGGAGGGATCCGAGAGGTGTGAGGCTAACAGAGGTGGCTAGAAGGCTTAGGTCTAGGCTACGGGTGGTCTAGCAAGTATAGGGGAACCATACTTGGGTTAAACCTCATGTTTGAGGTTAAAACCTCATGTTTGAGGTTAAAACCTCATGTTTGAGGTATGCCAGTCGACTGGTGTGAGTCAACTAGGGTTTGACTGCGGGAATTGGCCCAGCAGTCGATTGCCAGAGGTGGGCAATCGACTGATTGGCCGAGCAGTCGATTAATCTTGTGATCAGTTGACTGGTGCTTGGTTTTTCGGGCATAGAATGGAGTCTGACTCGGCTGCTGGGGTTAGCAGTCGAGCGGAGGCTCTATCAGTCGACTGATGGTCATGATCAGTCGACTGATGATGGATCTGTTGGATCTTTCTAGCGTGGATCTAGCCGTTGTCTCACGACAATAATGACATCAGTCGACTGATGGTCCCGAGCAATCGACTGATCGGCAATTTCCAGCATAGGTTGAAGCTTTAAATGGAGCTCGTGAAGGAGAAAAATGCCATGGTTTGGGGCGCGCGAGAGCAGGGGACGAGGAAGAGAAACGGGAGGTGTCGGGTGCGGCGAGCTGGCTTGGGGCGCCGACGATCGAAGAGCAGGGAGAAGCTTCGGTGATGGAAAATCACTATCGAGAAGTGGATCGAGAGAGAAAGAACGGGGAGATCGCGATGAAGATCTGAATCGGGGAAACTGAAGGGGAGAAAGTCACGGCTACGGTTGGGAGGAGAAAGGTAGGGAAAATAACTAAACCTAGGTTTAGTTATTTAAACCTAGGCTTATAAAACCCATTAATCCCAAGCGATTTTATAAAGCTTATCAATTTTATCCCCACGAAACATCCATAAAATTTTCATTTAAATCCAGAAAAATTTCTAAAAATTCCTTGAAAATCCTCTAAGGCATATTCCTTAATTAACCCGTGTTATTTTATTTTCCGGTATCTTACAAGAAGGGTCATTAGGAAGGTATCTAGGGATGTTATCCCTAAGGAATACCTAGTAAATCCTAGGAGCTCAAATAGATTTTGGGTTCCTAAGAGCGTGATCGATTCACGCTAAATGGGTTTAGGGTGTGTCAACTTTAAATGGAAGGGTAGTTAACCTAACCATGGTAAAAGTGACACTTTAGGTTATTTTCAAGGTTATGGGTACATTGGAAATAGATTTGATATTATGATCCTAAAAGATTTTAGGATGTGCCAATACATTTTTGGAATTATAAAAAATCAATTAAATTGAAACAATTTAGGGTTAGAGGTCAGAGTGTGTCATTTTTCGTTTTTGGCACACTAGGGAGAAAAGTGATAATATGAAAAAATATATTTAATTATATCAAATGACAATTAATACTAAAACTTAGGTATTATTACACTTATATCTTTTATATGTCATGCCTTGTTTGTCATATAATATGTCATGACATCATATCCATTTTTAGTCATTTAAAATGTCATGATCATGCTTAGGGTTAGGTTAAATGTCATGTATTCTTAGATTGTATCATATGTCATGACATCATGATCATTGGCCATGTTTACTTATGATACCATTTATGTCATGATCATACTTCATGCATTTAAATTAATGAAAATTGATTTAAGGACTTTGGCATGACTTAGAGTCTCATTTATAAGGGAATCAAGTAGGGTTGCCTTAAAAAAATGCATGAAACCCTAGATTAGGAGAACAAAACCCACATCTCACATCACATTGACTTGTGTGTGTATTTATACACCCTAGATACATGTGAGATGCTAGAATATGAGTTAAGTTCAAGGTGCATAGTTTTTGCATCTAGATGAATTAAAACTCACATTATCATATTGGTGGATCATTGGGAAAGCTTGTGTACAAGTCATGTACATTAAGCCCAAGGAATATGATCCAATATAGGTTTTCAAAAACATTTTAAAATCAATTTAGAAAACCTTGGTGAAGTCTATCTTTTGATAGCAATCACCATTGATGAAGTTGATACAAAGTAGGGCCAAAACATTGAAAATTTCAATGGTTTTGAACTTTGTGTCAATTTTGATATTTTATGGGTAAAATATTTTTCTATCATTTTTTGCCCATTGTATTGGTCATAAGTATTATACGTATGAATTTTCATGATTTTTCGATATACGTATAATTATTTATGAATTTTCAAAATCCATTTCTGATAATCAAATTGAAAATTTGATTATCGATCAGCTATTAGAGTAATGATCGATCTATGATAAAGTCGACTGCCAAGCTGATTTCGGGAAAAACAAAATTTGTTTACCCCACTTTCAGCTATGTTAGAGTTCCCTAACCACTCATAACCCTAGGATAGGCTTTCGGAAGCATTATAAAGGGTGAAAATTCATTGGATATGGACTAGGAGAGTTGTTTAAGATTTGTATCAAATTTAAGGATGAGAGAGTTCATGTTTGAACTTTGAACCATATTTTTTATGGTTTAGAGTTCCTATTGGCTTAGGGACTTCCCAAGGACATTCTTGGTGCAATGGTCAAGGGGGAGCAAACCTTTAGAGGGAGGTATACATCATGGGATGATGGATGGTATTTTTTTTTCCTCATGAGGAGGAAAATGGGATTTTGAGATACCCAATTTGGGAAATGGGAGTGTGTAGGATTGCCTCTCTTGAGTAATATGGGACTTATCACTAGGAAGATGGTAGACATCCTAGGTATTTTTGGATAAGGGGGAGATTGTAAGATCTCATTGGGACATGAGACATTGACCGCCTTGGAAAGAACCTTTTTGATGTTAGTCAAAAAGGGGGAGAACTTATTGGTAGAATGACATCAATTGAAAATTGATGGGGATGATTAGTTTGAGTTAGATGGTCTAACTCAATGGTTTGTTTGGTTCTTGTCAAACATCAAAAAAGGGGAGATTGTTGGTGCAATCGGCCCAGGTCACGATTGACCAAGACTCGAGCTTGACTTAAGAGATGTTTTGATATTCGACAAAAACATATGACAATGTGATTGTCATGGGAAAGTCCAAGTCTTGAGTACTTTGCATGAAAAGTCCAAGCATGGGTCTTGACAATGGAAAGTCCAAGTCATGGGTACTTGGCATGGAAAGTCCAAGTGGGACACTTGGCATTTGGGAAAGTCCAAGCATGGGTCTTGGCATGAAAAGTCCAACATGGGTTGGCAAGAGAAAGTCCAAGCTTGAGTCTTGGCATTTGAGAAGTCCAAGGGGTTTGATATTAGCGGCGTAAAGTCCAAGAGGGAGTCTTGGCAGCATAAGTCCAATGGTTGGCGGCGTAAAGTCCAAGCAGAGTCTTGGCAGCGTAAGTCCAATGTGTCTTGGCGGTGTAGACACCATTAGCATGACATAACCGATGGAAGCACTTGAAGGCTAGCGCAATGGATGAACAAGTCATGGATGACTTGGAGGGATCCGAGAGGCGTGAGGCTGACGGAGGTGGCTAGAAGGCTTAGGTCTAGGCTACGAGTGGTCTAGCAAGTATAGGGGAACCATACTTGGGTTAAACCTCATGTTTGAGGTTAAAACCTCATGTTTGAGGTATGCCAGTCGACTGGTGTCATATGTCAGTCGACTGGTGTGAGTCAACTAGGGTTTGACTGCGGGAATTGGCCTAGCAGTCGATTGCCAGAGGTGGGCAGTCGACTGATTGGCCGAGAAGTCGATTAATCTTGTGATCAGTCGACTGGTGCTCGGTTTTTCGAGAATAGAATGGAGTCTGACTCGACTGCTGGGGTTAGCAGTCGAGTGGAGGCTCTATCAGTCGACTAATGGTCATGATCAGTCGACTGATGATGGATCTGTTGGATCTTTCTAGCGTGGATCTAGCCATTGTCTCACGACAATAATGACATCAGTCGACTGATGGTCCCGAGCAATCGACTGATCGGTAATTTCCAGCATAGGTTGAAGCTTTAAATGGAGCTCGTGAAGGAGGAAAATGCCATGGTTCTTTAAGGAGTTTTTGGGGAGAATTGCTGGTGTAATTCAGGGTCTCCAAGTGCTACTCAACCAACCAAACAAGCAAGCTCTCAAAAGATCAATTGTAAAGTTTTCTTTGCATTTCTTTTGTTGTATTTGCTTATTGTATTTGGTATTACTATTGTAATCATTTGTATGAGGTTTCTCCACCTCCGACTTGTGTCGAGAAGGAGTGTTTGCATAGTGGTGTGTTTGTGGCATCGCTAGAGCTCGATCCGTGGAGTAGGAACCGTTCGGTTCCGAACCACGTTAAATAATTATGTTTGCATGATTGTCTTGTTTCGTTATTGCTATTATTATTATTCCGTTGTGTGCTAATGAAATTTGTAGAGACAAACACAATCGAAATCCATCTCGAAACGAATACAAGCTATTCACCCCCCCCCCTCTAGCTTCCAAGGATCTCCTACAAGTGGTATCAGAGCCAGACCGCTCTTCAAGTTTAACAACTAAGGGAGCATGCTAGAGGGTGAAGATGGAAGTTCAAGAGCAACTAGGTTGGGACATCAACACACCGGTGCCCTACACCCTATATGGACGAGAAGGCTTCAATTCTTGGAAGAGAAGAATTGAAGATTTTTTGATGATAAGAGACTTTGAGGAGTGGTCCATCTTAATGGATGGATTTGAATATCCAAGATGACCAAAAGGTGGCTTCCTCAAAAAGAAAAGATGGAGTGAAGAGCAACTCTAACAATTTGAGAAAAAAAAGAAGGTAGTAAAATTCATTTTTGATTTGATATCTAATGACTTCTTGTGTAGCCTAGGTGATTGCATGGATGCCAAGGAGCTTTGGAGAGAATTGGCCAAGCTCCGTGAAGACCCATCACCGGCTCAAGAAGAGGAGGCCGAAGATGAATCCTCATCCTCACAAGCAAGTGACGGTTCGAAAGTTGAGAAGGAATCAACTTCCGGATTGGTGGAAGAAGAGGAGACCTCCACCTCTAGGATTGAGGGGAAGGAGATTAGAGCATCCTCAACACCGGAGCAACAAGAGGAGTCATCTACATCCGGTCGAGAGGAAGTGAAAGCTCAAGAGACCCTCACCACCGAACTAGGTAACTCAAGCAATTTGGTTTTAGATAAAAAAATATATAATTTGCTTTGAGTGTAGGGAAAGTGGGCATTACAACATGCCCAAAGAGAGTAAGAAAAGCTCCACCGGCATCCAAAACTCAAGAAAAATAAAAGGAAGTCATTTCTCCAACCATCAAAAGCAAGAAGCACGTTGTTTGCTTCAAGTGTCACCAAGAAGGACATTATAGGAGTCAATGTCCTATGGGGAAGAAGAAGGGGCAAGAAGGAGCATCACATGTAGGGGGAGCCTCTAAGGCAAACCCTAAGGTAAAATTTATCAATGCACCTTCAATTTCTAGGGATAAAAGGCATGCTAGGAATAATGTCAACAATCTTGCTATTGTACATGAAAAACAAGCTAGAAATAATAGATATATTTGTTTAGGTGCCAAAAATGTTAATAGTTCAAAGAAGGAGAAATTTGGGACTAATGTCCCTAGAAAAGTTTTACCAAGGGAGTCTATTAGGAAAATAGAAGAACACCTAGATCTCAACCTTAAATGGACTAGACATATGCCTAGGAAGTCCCATGCCCAAAGACCAAATCAAAATTCAAGAATTGGACAATTAGAATTAGAAAATCAAGTCTTGAGATCAAGGCTTGAGAAATTGGAAAAGACCCTTGCAAACATGCAAAATCAATTTAAAGGGTCAAATGGTCAAAGCCTAGGGTCTAAAAGTCAAAGTCAAAGACCTAGGAAACAAGAACCATCTAAGGGCAAGCCTAAGCCCAAAAAGACCTACCACAATGTTCCATTTGATTATGGAACTCAAATTAGGTCTAGGAAAGCCAAGGTCAATAGGGAAGCCATCCCTAAGGTTGACCAAGGTATGTGCCTAGTGGCTAGGGTTTCTAAGAAACCTAGGGTGACCACTAAGAAGGTTGCAAGGGGAGTTACCCCTAGAGTCAACCTAGGTAAGACCACAATGACCAAGGCTAACAAGCCTAGAAGTGTCACGCCCTGAGGGAGTCCCCGCCAAACGAAAATCTCACAGCATCTCCCCTGTGCGAGTGATAATACAAATCTTGAATACAAGGCCCACACAACCTACTATACATCGATCAACACGACCGGAACAAAGACCATACATACATATCATAAATGGCCTCAGGCCAACGACCAACATAAATAAGGAATCTACAACTTCTAAACTCACCTCTTCTGCCATCTGAGCAGGAATACACAACCAAAACAATCCGAATAAAAAGTCTACAAGGATATATCAAGTACCACCAAAACATCCACTAACACATTATCAAACACAAATCCTAAACATGTCTTCTAGTCAAAAACCGAAACCATAAGACCAAATAAGACCCATTCGACGAGGGGGATTGACAGCTGGACTCTCCTGGCAGTTTCAACCTGAAATAGATGTAAAGCAACGGGAAAAGTTCAATGAACTCAGCGGATAATAGTCAATATGCATAGAAAGATATATCTAACAATAATAGTCATGTCAGTATAGTCTCCTGATCAATAATAGCAAAAATGCAAGGAAAAGCTGTGGAAAGACTATACATACCTGAATCTCCTATCCTGTCATAGGAGTACAAGCCATTCTAGCAGAAATAAGGTCGCCAGACCAAATACAAAATGTATCCTATATGCATGTCAATCATATGCAACATCCAAGGCAGCAATCAAAATGCAGCAAACACAATACAAATGTTATCCATGCAAAATGCATGCGATGCAAATGACATGGTCACCCCTGACGCCAGTCAGCCACCTCACACACGATGGTGAAGCCGAGTGGGTAGGGCTATGACAACTGTGCACTCTGCCATCACTGCTCTTGAGTGACCGAGTGGACAGGATGCTGTCAGAGTACACCTATCCTCCTGCCCCAAACAGAGTGGGGGAGCAATGCTCTCATCTCTCGGTATCGTAGACCAGAGGAGGGATCCCTGTCCGCTACCACGCTGCCTCATCGCTACCCATGAGCGGACCAGCGGAGCCTGACAGAGCAACTGCACACACCCTCCTGATGTACCACTAACCCATGAGTGGCAGCGTGTGCAGACCATGTAACTAGCTGCGGGCTCAACTATAAAGGAACCCTGTCCAGCCAGCATGCAATCATGCAAGATGGTGCATGACACTAAAGCATGTAATCAACTAAAATACATATCCGAATAATATGCACAACCAATATGTACATATCAATGATCCAAGCAAAACAGGGAAGGTATAGCTATAAACTGACCAAATGCATGTATCAAGTAGGCACAATAACATACAAGGCAGATAAACATGAAAAGTATTGCAAGCTATAACTAACTAGCATATCAACATGACTATATCAAAAGATAAGTCAAAATACCCACCTGATATGTAGGATGTCGACTGTCTCTATGCTCGTGGACCTATCTCGTGACCAAAACCTGCATAAACATGATTACCATCAAATCCAAGCACACGACAACATGTTAAAATACTACTATATAGTTTCTATATTCGCATCCTTTTATCGAATACAAATTAAAACCCCCCTATTGACCCTCAGCTTGTATACTTAATACATTCACACCACGACACCCAAAATAGCCCACTTAATTACTTAATCTATCAAATCCACCATCCACAGGTCGGATCCAAACCCAAATAGCTACATTACCGATCAAAACACATCTAAACCATTCACAACTCACTTAACCTACCAATTACGGTCATACAACCGACATCAAACCCAATCACAACCATCCCCATTGCAGCAAGGGAATTTAACAGTATCCTAAATCAATCCTTCATTTTCCTCAAGCCTAATTCACAACTCCACAACAATATATAGAACATCTCACCGATCAGTTGTTATCAACGTACACAACGAGAAGGATGAATCCAACCTAACCCTAGGTGACATACACACAGCTTAACCAAACCTTCTTCACTCACTCACAGTCACGCAACCTCTTTCCAGCCCACTCCATCGATCCAACTGCCAACGCTGCCCTTGCTTCCCAAATCGCATCAACACTCCATTCAACACCATCGATCCATAGAAAACACCATGAACAGAAGAGAAAGGAGGAAACAAGGAAATATACCCAAATTTCAAACTTCGCCGACAGAATTTGTCGCTGCCCTAATCCCAGGTTTTTGAGCTCCGACGAAGATGGCAACCTCCGATCAGATCCCGCTGCAGATGTCGCCCACCCAAGCTCGCTGCTTCAACAATTATAGGGTCATCCTCTGCTCGGTGGCTGAATGAAGTAACAAAGTTCCCAAAAACATCGATCCACTGGATCTAGACTGGCGTCGCCTTACGGGGCAAGTCACGGTGACAGACACTGGCCGGAAGGCAACAGGCGGCGGGGCAACAGAAGTCGGGAAGAGGACTGATGGCGGGGTGAGAGCAACGGGCGAAGGCGAGCGCGCGATGCGTTCGCGTGAGTAGCGATGGCGGTGCGACCTCGGTGTTGGACGGCGAAGTGTAGAGCGGCTCGTGGTGGCAATGAGATGGGCGGCAATCACGACAAAGGAGTCGACGGTGGCAGAGGAGGAGACGACTACAAGCTCTAGAGGCGGAGAAACAGTTGCGTGAGAGCAGGGGACGAGGAAGAGAAACGGGAGGTGTCGGGTGCAGCGAGCTGGCTTGGAGCGCCGGCGATCGAAGAGCAGGGAGAAGGTTCGACGATGGAAAATCGCTGCCAAGAAGTGGATCGAGAGAGAAAGAATGAGGAGATCACGATGAAGATACGAATCAGGGAAACCGAAGGGGAGAAAGTCGCGGCTACGGTTGGGAGAAGAAAGGTAGGGAAAATAACTAAACCTAGGTTTAGTTATTTAAACCTAGGCTTATAAAACCCATTAATCCCAAGCGATTTTATAAAGCTTATCAATTTTATCCCCACGAAACATCCATAAAACTTTCGTTTAAATCCAGAAAAATTTCTAAAAATTCCTTGAAAATCCTCTAAGGCATATTCCTTAATTAACCCGAGTTATTTTATTTTCCGGTATCTTACATTCTCCCCCACTTATAAAAATTTGGTCCCCAAATTTCCTACTCAAATGCATAATGAGTAAGAGATACCACAAGTACTGAAAATATATCTCACGTACCTTAAGTAACCAGGTGGGGGGTATTGAGCTATTATCTTTTCCCTCAAGCTCCCAAGTAGCCTCTTCATCGGTGTGGTGATTCCACCCGACCTTGACAAGTCGCACAATCCGCAACTGTTGTTCTTTGTGATCCAAAATCCGTACCTGAACCTCTTCGTAAGTAGCATCAGGTTGAATGGAACCTGACACATCTGACAGAATATGTGTAGAGTCTGGCACATACTTCCTCAGCATGAACACATGAAACACCTCATGAATACCCGTCAAGGATGGTGGTTGCGCTAGGCGGTAAGTGACTACTCCGATCCTCTCCAAAGTCTCGAACGGACCATTGTACCTTGGAGCTAACTTACCACGGAGTCCAAATCTCTTCACCCCTTTCGTGGGTGAAACTTGCAAGAATACATGGTCACTAACAGAGAACTCCAAAGGTCTCCATCTCCGATCGGCATAACTCATCCTGACGATCCTACACCTCTGCCATCCTTCGTCTGATAGTACGGACCAACTCTACCTCATACTAAGCTCTCTGGGGTCCTAGTAACTGGGCCTCCCCAACCTCCTCCCAGAGGGTGGGTGTACAACACTGTCTACCATACAATGCTTTAAACGGAGCCATTTGCATAGTCGAATGATAGCTGTTGTTATAGGCAAATTCCACTAATGGCAAGTGGTCCTCCCAGTTGTCCCCGAAATTCATAACACAGGACCTC
The DNA here is from genome assembly GCA_025175895.1 of Wurfbainia villosa. Taxonomy (NCBI): domain Eukaryota; kingdom Viridiplantae; phylum Streptophyta; class Magnoliopsida; order Zingiberales; family Zingiberaceae; genus Wurfbainia; species Wurfbainia villosa. The sequence continues at coordinate 7,776,262 of CM045992.1, forward strand.
AGCAAGTCCTCTAGTGTCTGAATGGTCTGCTCAGACTGTCCATCTGTATGCAGATGGAATGCAGTATTAAAATGAAACTGTGTGCCTAAGGCCGACTGCAGACTCTGTTAGAACCGGGACATGAACCAGGGATCTCTATCTAATATAATGCTCAAAGGGAACCATGCAATCTGATGATCTCCCGACAATATAACTCTGCCAAATGATCCAAAGAGTCGGTCTTCCGAATCGCTAAGAAGTGTGTGGATTTGGTTAGTCGTCAACGACTACCCAAATCGCGTCATGGCCTTGACGTGTCCTAGGTAAACCCACCACAAAATCCATAATGATATGCTTCCACTTCCATTCTGGAATCGGAATTTCCAGAAGCATCTCTTCCTTAAACTAATGCAACTCCGGAAACCACTATCCTCCTCGAAGTCAGAGAAGGTAGTCCATCTACCATCCAAAATCCACTCCACCACACACTTTGTAAGTGCATGAGAGGCTATCGCGACCAAACTTCCTTATTACAACCGTTCGTGTTCCAGCTACTCTATAGTAGTGATCCAGTAGCTAGTCAAAACTCCATGAGCATTTCTGCTCCTCACCTCTACAAAACAACATAATCACTGCTACATCCACATCATATATATGACAACCCATCTCATAGTTTCTCATTTGACGTAAACATGGGGTACGTCTCGATAAACTACATCAGAATCGCTCCATTCTCTGAAATATTGCATCCGCATACAATACCCTTCCATCCACATCGGAAGGATTAACTAACACTGATGCAAAAGTCAACCATCGTCTGAGCCTTGAAACTAGTTTCACAAGCTTCAGACCAAGTAAATTCCATCACCTTCCTGGTCCAACCAGTCAATGATGTAGTACCGCTAGAGCATCCTATCCATATCTATGGTAATAATCAAATCAATACCAGGAAACCACCATCTACGGCGGTCGAGTGCACAACTCCAACTACCACCATCAACACTGGCCAAGTTACGCAACTCCAACGACCACAACTGATCTAATCGTGTTCAGAATACACGACTTCCCAAATCCCTGCACGACTAAGTCGTCAATAAACCTATTAAGATAATCAAAAGCTCATTAAATTCATACCAAGTATGAAATTGTCTTCGCTACACACTTGTATTCTCTTTACTCTAGGTTGATGATATAACAATCATCACAATGACAATGATAATTGTATGACACCACGTCACTACAAAATCAACACACCAGTCATAAAATCAATCCTAGAGTATACACAGGTGTCCTATAGCTGATCTAAATAGATCCTCTATCCACAATGAAGGATATTCATTTCCTTCCACAACTACTGCATTCTATCATCGATAATCGATGCGTAACCTCAAAGGTTCGTCTCTCTTTTAACAAAGAGTTCCAGATCTTCTCTGAAAGAAATACTAGGACAGATAAATATCTCATCCAACACCTCCTATAATAAGGTAAAACGATCTTTCATCGTCTTGACCAGTGTAGGTATACACGCCTTATCCATAACCAAATCACTAATAATAGGGACTGATATTTTCTGAGGGTTTACTTCTTATCCTTCAAATTTGTGGCTAGCAGGCCAAATCCCTAGCTTCCTAATTCAACATCAGTTGGCACCTCTAAAGAGTCCGTACTTCTGAAATCATCGTTAGGTTTCGCAAGGTCAATATGTCGTCGACCTAGTCCACAACCACGAGTAGGGGCAATTTCACTAGGTAGCATTTCCTACAATGAGTAAGTATCTAACAAGAACATAATGACAACTTCCTATTACATAAGAAAAGTACAGTAACCACTAAAGACAATACTTTTCCTATAGCTCAGAGATACCCTTCAGCTTGCCTGGTCCCAAAACACGAGAACTCCAAAAAATCCAAGGAAAAGAGAATCCTCGAAACACAAAACCCACAAACTAAAATTGCAAACCAATAAAATTATCACGTCCCGGGGGCATATCCGTCATCCAAATGACGGAGGAGCCCCTTAGTGACAATATTCCGAAATACATGAACCAGATCTGGTAAAAACCTCAAAATAATAATAGAAATACAAGTATTTTATTAACTTCATGCATGCACGACTAAACATATATCAATTAAAGTAAAATAGTTTTATGACACCAAATCAAATTGCGTCAAAATCCAAAGTGCATAAACAAAATGCAATACCGATAAAGTAAATAAAGCAGCATCTCGACGATGCAGTGGAACAAGCACGGCAAGGGACTCTCTGAGCGACATGAAGGTAGGTCAACAGGACACGTCCTCCATCAGTTAACCTAGAGGATAAGTGAGAAGGGGGTAAGTACAATCACTCAGTGGATGGATAGACAATAGTGCATAATCATAATGCACCTAATGGAAGTCAAAGAAAATAAACTAGAGTAACCCAACCCTCAAAGTACCAATATCAGTCTGCAACTAACCTGATCAGCGGTATAACAAATATACCCGTAACATACACAACCACTGTAATCTACAAGCAATGCACATTCAGATACCCCGACAAAGCCTCGTGACTCTCGAGGTATTACAAAGGGAACTATCTATGGGCTACCACAATGGAACTCGTGGGTCGACAATCAATATACTCAGCATTGTCTACGCGCAACCACATGCTACCACGAATGAGACTCGTGGGTAAACAGGCAGTATAAAGACTCAATATCTGCGGGCAACGACATGCTACCACGAATGAGTCTTGTGGGCAGACAATATATATAGATATCTAGTTATTGACTGTACACATCAACATGCTACCACTAGTGGGTCGCGTGGGCAGTCGACTATCCTAGGTTGTTAAGCCTAGGTTATCCAATACATCTCGCATGGCACGTCTATCAATGTCGATAAAGATCCTCGATCTACAATTAAGTCCATTGAGACGGTCAAGCGAGGGTTTCAACACCTCTAATACAAAATGTTTACCAGAGTCGGTAAAGATCATCGACTTATAAATAAATACATCCAGATGGTTAAGTCTAGGGTTTCAACCCTTCTAACATGATCGGTTATCAAGGTCGATAAAAATCATAAGTCCACTAATAAACACGACGAGACGATTGATACTAGGGTTTCATCCCAGCTAACAGGAAACGCCTATCAAGGCCAATCAGAACAACCCCTCTACTAACAAGCACGGCAAGAGAGTTAAACCTAAATTATATCATTTCTACCAGTTTAATCATGCATGTTACAACATACTACCAAGAACAAATCTCGTGGGTACTTAAGATGTAAAGTAGCTATCTAGCTACAGACGTCATACGAATCCGATTATCACCAACACCGAACGGATAACGCAAGAGTATAACCTTACAGTAGATTATCTCAACCGTGCATGGGAGACATATTCGACCACAAATATATAAAAGCAACCATAGAGAGACTCTACTGCAGACTCTCTCTCAACCAAGAATGGGAGATATAGTTGACAGCCGAGATATGAACAATGTTATATACCCTCTTAGGATTAATCGCATCCTAATCATACAACCTCTACTAGTCCGATCACCATATCAACTGAAATAGTAAATGGATAAACATATTCCAATATGCATATCTGGGTTATTACGCCTAGGGTTCCAACACTTTTTGAAAAGACCCAACCTGATACATATATATATATGTACAAGCCCTTAGCCCGACCTCTAAAAATTATCACATAAACCACATACACATGATTGGATAATCCTCTTTATTTTATTCAATTTCAAGTAAGAGTCTCAATTACAGCCTCTTCACTCAGCACCTCACAGACAGTAATTCATCCATTCCAACCCTACAACTCAGACAGTCCTGCATCATTGAAGTCCCAGACAGTGTGTGGCATGCTCATCATCGTCTCCTCGGTTACATCACCCCAGCATCTCCCAACTCAGCTTGAGAACTCAATTCTCTACCTGTAAATATTTAGTGACATCATGAGTTCACAGCCCAGTAAGTAAATCAAGGGTAAATACACGACGTAGAGAGGGAAAAAGAAATCAAACATACATCGTAAAGTTATATATATTTACATCTAGCATGCAACTCATTAGCATCAATAACTCATAATAAGTCATGCAAATATTACACCATGGTAGTAAACCCATTCTTAAACAAAGGGGACATGTAAATATAACAAAGCAATAACCCCATTCATGCTTTTCTATCATGCTAACTGTAGATAACATAAATCTTCGTGGTACCTCACATTTATTGCATTTTTAAAATGCGGAGCCAGTCAAAAACCTTATTTTCTTGTGCAATCCTGAGGTACCTCTAGAAAGAACTAAGGGATTCAGTTATCAGTCATCGATCAATCACATCAATTTGGGTGGGCCCTTCCCGGAGCTCATCCCGGGAAGCCCAACCCGTCCAGGCACCACTAATACTCATGTACATACAGTTAGCTAGATCAAGGAAGTCTTTCATTTCTTATCATAGTCAATCATATCTGTTACTTCATATGCAGTTGAACAATTTAAGCTAGCATTTAACTCAGAATACAGAGGGATGATATCACAGAACGTTATGAAGTAGCCTCTAATCTCATACACTGGTAGATGTTAGTTATAACTGTTTCGCATAATAGATAGGCATATGCAAGATTTGATGAACAATAAACTATCATGAAAACATGGCACATCATGGATGACCATAGATATCTATACATAGCATCTAACCTCATACACAGGTAGATGGTAATGACACCCAATTACTTATAGCATCTAACCTCAGACACAGGTAGATGTTAGTTATAATTGATTCACATAGCAGATAGGCATTTGAAAGATTTGATGAACAATAAACTAACATGATAACATGGCACATCATGGATGATCATAAATATCTATACATAGCATCTAACCTCATACACAAGTAGATGGTAATTACACACATTTACATATAGCATCTACACTCATACCCAGGTAGATGGTAAGGACACCCATTTATATATAGCATCTAACCTCATACACAGGTAGATGATAATTATAATATTTTACATAGCAACTACAACATAAAGAAAAATCTTCCGAACCATTAACTAAGCATGTAGAGGGAATAAGAACATAACAGAGTTACTCTACTAAAATTGAAGTCTCATCTATAATCCGAACCCAACTTTCCATGGCTCCATCATTTTATACTAACAATTAGCTCCTACCTAAATTATATCCCTCGGTAAAGCTAAGAGAATTTCCAGGAACCCTAAAACAGCCCCTCCGAGACCCTTAACTGAAATTGACCTATATTACAGCTGCAACCAGACTACACCCTCTTCCTATCTCTGCAAAAGATCCAATCGAATCATCCAATCCCATACGCCATTCACCACCGCAGAACCCATCTGTGCCGGAACCCAATCCAACCCGATGGCATCATTCATCCATGTTCTACCGTTCCCTCTGCCCCCAAACCCACCAAAGTAAATCCCTCACCATCCTATCAATCCATCCCTGTCCAGTGCCCAGCGTGAACCCATGAAACCAGCAGAACTCCTTAACCCAATTATCAGCGATTTCACTGCTTAAAACTAGCTACATCTACCCAGAAATCTGATCAAAAGCAAAACCTCAATCTCAAGCACGAACAAAAATTGAAATCCCCCGTTCACTCCCCAGATTCAACTCTCTAAACCAACCTATATCCCTCTATCGCCGGCCCTTTCCAGAGATTTACTTACTGTACAGCCGACGGAGGACGATCGGATGGCCGCCAGCAGCGTTGAGACGATCTTCGGCGGAAGAAATCGTCGAGTACAGCTTATCTGGGAGCTGGCGGCGAATAAGCGACGGAGGGAATGTACAGCCGACGGAGGATGATCGGATGGCCGCCGGCAGCGCTGAGACGAGCTTCGGCGGAAGAAATCGCCGAGCGCAGTTTATCTGGGAGCTAGCGGCGAATAGACGACGGAGGGATTAGTTCGCAGAAGAAAAGGGATCGGCTGGTGGCTTATAAATGCCGTTCCGTTGGGGTTAAGCCAACTCAGGTTAATCCAAACCTAAGCTAACCCATATTTAACCCACATTTAACCTAGGCTAACCTCAGTTAATCCAAACACTCCCTTCAGGCCCAAATCTTTCTCCGAACCGATCATATGAACCCCTTTTTAACTCAGACTTCTCATTCCGACTATACATACCCATTTATTTATATTATTGTTATATATATATATATATATCTAGATATTTTATTTTATTTTATTATTATTATTTATTTATTTTTTTCGAGACCTGACAACTCTCCTCCCCTTAGAAGAATTTCGTCCTCGAACTTCGACTTACCAAATAATTCGAGTATGATGCGCATGTCACCTTTCGATCTCCCAAGTAGCTTCCTCCTTTTGCTGATTTCTCCATAAAACTTTCACCATTCGGATTTCTTTATTCCTCAGCTTCCGTACTTGATGATCCAGTATTTCTTCTGGTATTGCCTCGTAAGATAGGTCTGGTGTCCACTGTATGGCCTCATGCCCAATTACATGTGTGGGGTTGGATAGGTACCTCCGGAGCATGGATACATGGAACACATTATGAACTCCTGCCAGGTTGGGTGGTAGTGCAATTCGGTATGCCCTGGTCCCAATCCGGTCTAGAATCTCAAAAGGCCCAATATACCTCGGACTGAGTTTGCCCTTCCTGCCAAACCTCAGTACCCCCTTCATAGGTGACACCTTGAGAAATACATGGTCTCCCACTGTGAACTCCAAGTCCCTCCTTCGATAATCTGCGTAACTCTTTTGGCGACTTTGGGGTTGCGTCATTATCTCGGATCAGGCCACCAATTCCACGGTTTGTGCCACAATCTCGGACCCAAAGCGCCCTCTCTCCCACCTCTTCCCAATGCAATGGGGTTCTACACCTTATTAGTATAGCGCTGCATAGGAGCCATACCGATGGTGGCTTGATAACTATTATTATAGGTGAACTCCAAGGGAAATTTAGACTCGACTCCTTTGAAATCTATAATGCAAGCTCGTAGCATATCTTCTAAAATCTGAATTACTCGCTCAGATTGACCAGTCGGTGTCTGGGGATGGAAAGCGGTGCTAAAGGTAAGTTCGTACCCAATCCGGTGCAAACTCTTCGAATCCGGATGTAAATTTTGGATCTCTATCGACACAATCGATCGAAATTCCATGTAACCTTACTATTTCCGTATATACACTCTGCGTATTGTATCATAGTGAAAGTGGTTTTCCTTTGGCGGGAAGTGTCGACCGTCAATCGATCCACAATGACCCACCTTGCATTTGATCCCTTAGTCGAGGTAACCCTACCACGAAATCCATGGCAACATTTTCCCACTTCAGCCAGGTATCAGGCGGTTCAAGCAATCCAATGGGCCTCCGGTGCTCGGCTTTCACTGTGAGTAAGGCACTCATGGACCATCTTGAGTATGTCTCTTCATGCCCGACCACCAATATAACAATGTGCATATCTTTATACATCTTCGTCGTAGGGGTGAGCCGAGTGCGGGGTAATGTGGGCTTCCATCATGAGATTCTCTCTCGAGATCCTTCTTTAGGCACCCATACGCGGCCCTTGTATCTCACAATCCCATCAACCACTGAGTAGAGGGTGCCCCCCTTTGCCTCATCTCTGCGTTTCCATTCCATTAACTGTCGATCCGATGCTTGTTCTGCCCGAATCTGATTCCGTAAATCCGATTTAACCGTCAGTGCCGCCAATCTAGCCTGCTCACCTGGTGCTATCACCTCCACTCATTGTTGAAATTACGATATCAACCTTTGTTGGGTGGTCAATCGGGATGTCGCTAACTTACGACTCACGATCCGCCACCACATTTGCCTTACGGGTGATAGTTAATATTGCAATCATAATCCTTTACCAACTCCAACCATCGTCTCGCCGCATATTCGGTTCCTTACGAGAAAAATATTTCAAGCTTTTATGATCTGTGTAGATCTCACAACGTTCTCCGTAAAGATAGTGTCGCCAAATCTTCAAAGCAAATATGACTGCTGCTAATTCTAAATCGTGTGTAGGATAATTCTGCTCATGCACCTTCAACTGGCGTGATGCATAGGCGATGACCCTCCCATTCTGCATCAGTATAGCCCCGAGCCCGGTGTTGGAGGCATCAGTGTACACCACAAACTGCCCAGAATTGTCTGGAACTGCAAACACCGGTGCCATCGTCAGCCTTTCCTTTAACTCCATAAAACTCCTCTCACACCGAGCAGTCCATTCATACCTCACCCCCTTCTTGGTCGTGAAGTCGTGTAGCGCAATGCGTGAAATTTTTTTAATGAATCTGCGATAATACCCGGCTAGTCCCAAGAAACTTCGAATTTCTGTAACATTTCTTGGAGTAGCCCAACTCTGGATTGCCTCCACTTTGACTGGATCCACCTCTATTCCCTTCTCTGAGACTATATGCCCTAGAAATGATATCTGCCTCAACCAAAAATTGCATTTGCTGAATTTAGCGTATAACCGCTTATCCTTCAAAGTCTGCAGCACTAGCGTCAGATGTTGTCGGTGTTCTTCCCGACTTTGGGAGTAAATTAGTATATCGTCAATAAAGACAATCACAAACTGATCCAAGTATGGCTGGAAGATCCGATTCATCAAATCCATAAAGGTGAGGGCATTAGTAAGCCCAAACGGCATAACTAGAAACTCGTAGTGACCATATCGAGTTACGAATGCGATTTATGAACATCCTCTCCTTTCACTCGCGATTGGTGATACCCGACCTCAAATCAATCTTTGAGAATACTGATTGCGCCTGTAGTTGATCAAGCAGATCATCGATTCTAGGCTCGGGATCAAACAGATCATCGATTCTAGGCAACGTACTTATTCTTAATCAGAATCTTGCTCAACTCTGTAGTCAATGCACAACAAGATCGACGCCCTTCTTACTGACGAACAACACCGGGCGCTCCCATGGTGACACACGGGCCTCGGATGAAACCCTTATCCAATAGTTCTTGTAGTTGCGCCTTGCCTTCATTTCAAGAGGTGCCAGCATACGGTGCTTTAGACACTGTGGGTGGTTCCCGCTATTAGTTCTATCCCAAACTCGACTTCCTCGACAGGGGTAACCCCGCAATGTCCTCCTGGGAACACCTCGAAAATTCCGAACTACCTCTACCTCCTCCAGATTTGGTCTAGGGGCCTCAAAGACTACTCATTATGTTGACTAGAACTGCTACACCCTTGCTCAACATTTTCTGAGCTTTACATGCGGATACAATATGAGGGAGACTCAGTGTGGAGGTTGCATTGAAGATGAAAAATTCATCATTTTGTAGTTTCAATTTAACCGTCCTTTGTCTACAATAATAATTGCCTTGCACGTCACCTAATCCATACCTGTAATCACATCAAGTCCACCATTTCCAACACAATAAGGTCGGCGCAGACATCAGAGAGTTCTCAGATCTTCATCGGACAGTTCCTCACTATCCTATTGCTAGGCAGTTCTTCCCTAGAAGGCAAGGACATGCGATAGCCAGTAGCCATCCAATCACATGAAATATCCAGTCTTGCAACATAAGCCACAGATATGAAAAGAGTGTGTAGCTCCAGAATCAATTAAAGCATGAGCGGGTAGATTGACAATAGAAATTCTACTTGTGATGATGGTCGATTCTGGATCCACCTGCTCTTGTGTCATGGCATACACCCTTCCTCTGGTTGGCTCTGTGAGCTGAGAGCAATTCATAGCAAAATGCCCCGACTTCTTGCACTTGTAACACACGTCTGTACCCACTAAACATTGACCTGCATGAGCTTTCTCACACTTGGGACACTGACTTTTTCTTTCGCCCTTGGAAACAGTATGGTCGTCAATCGGGTTCGGGGTCGTCGCTGGGCTGTCGGCTCAGAATCGTGGGTCGCTTGCCTTGAAACCGGGCAGCGCAAACTTCTTCTCGACTCGGTGCGAGGTTCCCTTCCCGGTAACTCGCCTCTTGTTCTCATACTTCCCTCATCATGTCATTCCTGTCCCTCTCTGACATCAGAGCCTGATCCACAGCCTCCCTGAAGGTGGTAACTCGGCTCACCCTAACATCATGTCGAATCGCTGCCCTCAGTCCCTCAGTAAAATGTTTCAGCTCCTCTACTGGTTGACTTGCAATCATAGGTACAAAATACCACCCCTTCTCAAATTCTCTGACATACTCAGCCACTGTCCGGTCCCCTTGGCAAAGCTCTAAGAATTCCCTAGCCATTCGAGTTCTGGTGTCGTGATGAAATACTTTCCATAGAATACCTCTTTGAATTCAGCCCAAGTAATCGAGTTAGTCCATCGCGCGTGCCCCTCCCACCATATCCGAGCATCGCCACGCAACATGAATATGGCACACCTCACCTTGTCAAGATCCGTAAGTCGCATGAAGTTGTATATCGCCTCCAATGATCGAATCCATCCTTAGCCGATAGGATCTGATTTCTTAAACTCCGTCGGACCGAGATCCTTGAACTGCTTGTAAACCGGGTTCACACTGGCGGTAGGCCCGCTGTGCGTATTTCCTTGCTCCCTGTCTCTCAACAGCTGTTGGATCTGTTCTCCATGAATCCGACTGCTTCTCGCATGATTCGCGCAAGCTCGGAAACTGACTATTCTGCCCAACTTCCCCATTGTTCCTTCGACCCGCCATTCACCTATAAACGCAATACCTACACCGTTATCTCCAGTTTTGTACATAAACTCAAACATGATTACATTAAGATTACTACTTGAAAAATAAGTATAAAACCTACAACCGCGGGGATGAATGTATCCGAGTCCTTGATGAGATGACATGCCAACACTGTCCTTTGGAATCGATGCTCTGATACCAACTGAAAAGACCCAACCTGATACATATATATATATATGTACAAGCCCTTAGCCCGACCTCTAAAAATTATCACATAAACCACATACACATGATTGGATAATCCTCTTTATTTTATTCAATTTCAAGTAAGAGTCTCAATTACAGCCTCTTCACTCAAGACTCACAGATGAGAATTCATCCATTCCAACCTGCATCATTGAAGTCCTGCATAAAGGTGTGGCATGCTCATCATCGTCTCCTCGGTTACATCACCCCAGCGTCTCCCAACTCAGCTTGAGAACTCAATTCTCTACCTGTAAATATTTAGTGACATCATGAGTTCACAGCCCAGTAAGTAAATCAAGGGTAAATACACGACGTAGAGAGGGAAAAAGAAATCAAACATACATCGTAAAGTTATATATATTTACATCTAGCATGCAACTCCAGCCTAGCATCAATAACTCATAATAAGTCATGCAAATATTACACCATGGTAGTGCAACCCATTCTTAAACAAAGGGGACATGTAAATATAACAAAGCAATAACCCCATTCATGCTTTTCTATCATGCTAACTGTAGATAACATAAATCTTCGTGGTACCTCACATTTATTACATTTTTAAAATGCGAGCTACTAAAAACCTTATTTTCTTGTGCAATCTGAGGTACCTCTAGAAAGAACTATCATCGATCAACATCATGTAATTTGGGTGGGCCCTTCCCGGAGCTCATCCCGGGAAGCCCAACCCGTCCAGGCACCACTAATACTCATGTACATACAGTTAGCTAGATCAAGGAAGTCTTTCATTTCTTATCATAGTCAATCATATCTGTTACTTCATATGCAGTTGAACAATTTAAGCTAGCATTTAACTCAGAATACAGACGGATGATATCACAGAACGTTATGAAGTAGCCTCTAATCTCATACACTGGTAGATGTTAGTTATAACTGTTTCGCATAATAGATAGGCATATGCAAGATTTGATGAACAATAAACTATCATGAAAACATGGCACATCATGGATGACCATAGATATCTATACATAGCATCTAACCTCATACACAGGTAGATGGTAATGACACCCAATTACTTATAGCATCTAACCTCAGACACAGGTAGATGTTAGTTATAACTGATTCACATAGCAGATAGGCATTTGAAAGATTTGATGAACAATAAACTAACATGATAACATGGCACATCATGGATGATCATAAATATCTATACATAGCATCTAACCTCATACACAGGTAGATGGTAATTACACACATTTACATATAGCATCTACACTCATACCCAGGTAGATGGTAAGGACACCCATTTGTATATAGCATCTAACCTCATACACAGGTAGATGATAATTATAATATTTTACATAGCAACTACAACATAAAGAAAAATCTTCCGAACCATTAACTAAGCATGTAGAGGGAATAAGAACATAACAGAGTTACTCTACTAAAATTGAAGTCTCATCTATAATCCAGTAACCCCAACTTTCCATGGCTCCATCATTTTATACTAACAATTAGCTCCTACCTAAACCGATTTCACCGTTATATCCCTCGGTAAAGCTAAGAGAATTTCCAGGAACCCTAAAACAGCCCCTCCGAGACCCTTAACTGAAATTGACCTATATTACAGCTGCAACCAGACTACACCCTCTTCCTATCTCTGCAAAAGATCCAACCGAATCATCCAATCCCATACGCCATTCACCACCGCAGAACCCATCTGTGCCGGAACCCAATCCAACCCGATGGCATCATTCATCCAGGTTCTACCGTTCCCTCTGCCCCCAAACCCACCAAAGTAAATCCCTCACCATCCTATCAATCCATCCTCGCCCAAAGGCTCCGCGTGAACCCATGAAACCAGCAGAACTCCTTAACCCAATTATCAGTGATTTCACTGCTTAAAACTAGCTACATCTACCCAGAAATCCGATCAAAAGCAAAACCTCAATCTCAAGCACGAACAAAAATTGAAATCCCCCGTTCACTCCCCAGATTCAACTCTCTAAACCAACCTATATCCCTCTATCGCCCTTTTGGACGGAGGACGGAGGCGATCGGATACGCGGCAGCGTTGAGACGATCTTCGGCGGAAGAAATCGCCGGGTACAGCTTATCTGGGAGCTGGCGGCGAATAGGCGACGGAGGGAATGTACAGCCGACGGAGGACGATCGGATGGCCGTCGGCAGCGCTGAGACGAGCTTCGGCAGAAGAAATCACCGAGCGCAGTTTATCTGGGAGCTGGCGGTGAATAGACGACGGAGGGATTAGTTCGCGGAAGAAAAGGGATCGGCTGGTGGCTTATAAATGTCGTTCCGTTGGGGTTAAGCCAACTCAGGTTAATCCAAACCTAAGCTAACCCATATTTAACCCACATTTAACCTAGGCTAACCTCAGTTAATCCAAACACTCCCTTCAGGCCCAAATCTTTCTCCGAACCGATCATATGAACCCCTTTTTAACTCAGACTTCCCATTCCGACTATACATACCCGTTTATTTATATTATTGTTATATATATATATATATATATCTAGATATTTTATTTTATTTTATTATTATTATTATTATTTTTCGAGACCTGACACTTTTACTAATATTTCATTCCTGAGATCCGCTCCTACGGAATAACCTCACCTAAGTTATTCTATCTCTACTAATCTCTGTCATGGTATCCACCTCAATAACACATAGCCAAATAAACACATGCTATCTAATAAACGACAGCATAGTCATACTAATGACAATCAATGGCTGAAATTAATTAGGGTATAACTAAAGGGTCATGCCAGAACAAAGTCAAGGCAATCCTAAATAAAGCATCAGATGCCTATGTATACCCTAAACTATGTAAGCAATGTAATCATGTCTTCTACGAATTTATCCATCTTAGTCATATTATTCAACTAGTCTAATCCTAATACTAGTCCAATCCTAATACTAGTCCAAAAATTAAAAGGTAAACATCTACCAATAATATCTAATCATTTATATCACAATGATAACTAGTTACGTATAGCAGTAATAGCAGTTAATAACCATATGCTAACGATAAACCAGCAACCTAAAAATCTAACAGTCTAACAGATATAAGGTTAAAACAATATTAGACAAAACATGATACCACCTAAGTAAACTGCATAACCAATATAACCAATACAAATATACACTAAATCTAGAAAAAAAAATCTCTAGAATTTATTCACCTGTTAGCCGTCTGGAGATGTCCTGTCGCCGCCAAATCCCCAAATTGACCTCGTCAATAATACCTCGAATTTCCGAAACATAAAAATCGTCGAAATTTCATACAACTCCGAAAATACCCCAGTTAACCTGCCAAATGTGGCAAACTCCGAAAACCCAAAGACCCTAAGGAACTCGGAACCTACGCTCTGATACCAAATAAATTATCACGCCCCGAGGGAGTCCCCGCCAGACGAAAATCTGGCAGCATCTTCCCTGTACGAGTGACTATATAAATCTTGAATACAAGGCCCACACGGCCTACTATACATCGGTCAACACGACCGGAACAAAGACCATACATACATATCATAAATGGCCTCAGGCCAACGACCAACATAAATAAGGAATCTATAACTTCTAGACTCACCTCTTCTGCCATCTGAGCAGGAATACGCAACCAAAACAATCCGAATAAAAAGTCTACAAGGACATATCAAGTATCACCAAAACATCCACTAACACATAATCAAACACAAATCCTAAACATGTCTTCTAGTCAAAAACCGAAACCATAAGACCAAATAAGACCCATTCGACGAGAGGGATTGACAGTTGGACTCTCCTAGCAGTTTCAACCTGAAATAGATGTAAAGCAACGGGGTAAGTTCAATGAACTCAGCGGATAATAGTCAATATGCATAGAAAGCTATATCTAACAATAATAGTCATGTCAGTACAGTCTCCTGATCAATAATAGCAAAAATGCAGGGAAAAGCTGCGGAAAGACTGTACATACCTGAATCTCCTATCCTGTCATAGAAGTATGAGCCATTCTAGCAGAAATAAAGTCGTCAGACCAAATACAAAATGTATCCTGTATGCATGTCAATCATATGCAACATCCAAGGCAGCAATCAAAATGCAGCAAACACAATACAAATGTTATCCATGCAAAATGCATGCGATGCAAATGACATGGTCACCCCTGACGTCAGTCAGCCGCCTCACACGCGATGGTGAAGTCGAGTGGGTAGGGCTATGACAACTGTGCACTCTGCCATCACTACTCCTGAGTGACCGAGTGGATAGGATGCTGTCGGAGTACACCTATTCTCCTGCCCCAAATAGAGTGGGGGAGCAATGCTCTCATCTCCCAGTGTCGTAGACCAGAGGAGGGATCCCTATCCGCTACCACGCTGCCTCATCGCTACCCATGAGCGGACCAGCGGAGCTTGACAGAGCAACTACACACACCCTCCTGATGTACCACTAACCCATGAGTGGCAGCGTGTGCAGACCATGTAACTGGCTGCGGGTTCAACTATAAAGGAACCAAATTTCAAACACCATGAACAGAAGAGAAAGGAGGAAACAAGGAAATCTACCCAAATTTCAAACTTCGCTGGCAAAATTTATCGCTGCCTTAATCCCAGGTTTTTGAGCTCCGACGAAGATGGCAGCCTCCGATTAGATCCCACTACAGATGTCGCCCACCCAAGCTCGCTGCTTCAACAATTGTAGGGTCATCCTTTGCTCGGTGCCTGAATGAAGGAACAGAGTTCCCAAAAACATCGATCCACTGGATCTAGATTGGTGTCCCCTTACGGGGCAAGTCACGGCGACGGACACTGGACGGAAGGCAACAGGTGACAGGGCAGTAGAAGTCGGGAAGAGGACTGATGGTGGCGGTGGGAGCAACGGGCGAAGGCGAGCGTGAGATGCGTTCGCGTGAGTAGTGATGGCAGCGCGACCTCGGTGTCGGACGGTGAAGTGTAGAACGGCTCGCGACGGTAATGAGATGGGCGACAATCGCGACAAAGGAGTCGACGGTGACAGAGGAGGAGATGGCTGTAAGATCTAACGGTGGAGAAACGGTTGCGCGAGAGCAGGGGACGAGGAAGAGAAATGGGAGGTGTCGGGTGCGGCGAGCTGGTTTGGGGCGCCGACGATCGAAGAGCAGGGAGAAGCTTCGGCGATGGAAAATCGCTACCGAGAAGTGGATCGAGAGAGAAAGAACAGGGAGATCGCGATGAAGATCTGAATCGGGGAAATCGAAGGGGAGAAAGTCACGGCTACGGTTGGGAGGAGAAAGGTAGGGAATATAACTAAACCTAGGTTTAGTTATTTAAACCTAGGCTTATAAAACCCATTAATCCCAAGCGATTTTATAAAGCTTATCAATTTTATCCCCACGAAACATTCATAAAACTTCCGTTTAAATCCAGAAAAATTTCTAAAAATTCCTTGAAAATCCTCTAAGGCATATTCCTTAATTAACCCGTGTTATTTTATTTTTCGGTATCTTACAAGAAGGGTCATTAGGAAGGTATCTAGGGAGGTTATCCCTAAGGAATACCTAGTAAATCCTAAGAGCTCAAATAGATTTTGGGTTCCTAAGAGCGTGATCGATTCACGCTAAATGGGTTTAGGGCATGTCAACTTTAAATGGAAGGGTAGTTAACCTAACCATGGTAAAAGTGACACTTTAGGTTATTTTCAAGGTTATGGGTACATTGGAAATAGATTTGATATTATGATCCTAAAAGATTTTAGGATGTGCCAATACATTTTTGGAATTATAAAAAATCAATTAAATTGACACAATTTAGGGTTAGAGGTCATAGTGTGTCATTTTGGGTTTTTGGCACACTAGGGAGAAAAGTGATAATATGGCAAAATATATTTAATTATATCAAATGACAATTAATACTAAAACTTAGGTATTATTACACTTATATCTTTTATATGTCATGCTTTGTTTGTCATATAATATGTCATGACATCATATCCATTTTTAATCATTTAAAATGTCATGATCATGCTTAGGGTTAGGTTAAATGTCATGTATGCTTAGATTGTATCATATGTCATGACATCATGATCATTGGTCATGTTTACTTATGATACCATTTATGTCATGATCATACTTCATGCATTTAAATTAATGAAAATTGATTTAAGGACTTTGGCATGACTTAGAGTCTCATTTATAAGGGAATCAAGTAGGGTTGCCTTAAAAAAATACATAAAACCCTAGATTAGGAGAACAAAACCCACATCTCACATCACATTGACTTGTGTGTGTATTTATACACCCTAGATATATGTGAGATGCTAGAATATGAGTTAAGTTCAAGGTGCATAGTTTTTGCATCTAGATGAATTAAAACTCACATTATCATATTGGTGGATCATTGGGAAAGCTTGTGTACAAGTCATGTACATTAAGCCCAAGGAATATGATCCAATATAGGTTTTCAAAAAAATTTTAAAATCAATTTAGAAAACCTTGGTGAAGTCTATCTTTTGATAGCAATCACCATTGATGAAGTTGATACAAAGTAGGGCCAAAACATTGAAAATTGCAATGGTTTTGAACTTTGTGTCAATTTTGATATTTTATGGGTAAAATATTTTTCTATCATTTTTTTCCCATTGTATTGGTCATAAGTATTATACGTATGAATTTTCATGATTTTTTGATATACGTATAATTATTTATGAATTTTTAAAATCCATTTCTGATAACTGAAATTTGAAAATTTCAGTTATCAGTCGACTGTTGGGAGTGGCAGTCGACTGATCTATGATAAAGTCAACTGCCAAGCTGATTTCGAGAAAAACAAAGTTTGTTTACCCCACTTTCAGCTATGTTAGAGTTCCCTAACCACTCATAACCCTAGGATAGGCTTTCGGAAGCATTATAAAGGGTGAAAATTCATTGGATATGGACTAGGAGAGTTGTTTAAGGTTTGTATCAAATTTAAGGATGAGAGAGTTCATGTTTGAACTTTGAACCATATTTTTGATGGTTTAGAGTTCCTATTGGCTTAGGGACTTCCCAAGGACATTCTTGGTGCAATGGTCAAGGGGGAGCAAGCCTTTAGAGGGAGGTATACATCATGGGATGATGGATGGTATTTTTTTTTCCTCATGAGGAGGAAAATGGGATTTTGAGATACCCAATTTGGGAAATGGGAGTGTGTAGGATTGCCTCTCTTGAGTAATATGGGACTTATCACTAGGAAGATGGTAGGCATCCTAGGTATTTTTGGATCAAGGGGGAGATTGTAAGATCTCATTGGGACATGAGACATTGACTGCCTTGGAGAGAACCTTTTTGATGTTAGTCAAAAAGGGGGAGAACTTATTGGTAGAATGACATCAATTGAAAATTGATGGGGATGATTAGTTTGAGTTAGATGGTCTAACTCAATGGTTTGTTTGGTTCTTGTCAAACATCAAAAAAGAGGAGATTGTTGGTGCAATCGGCCCAGGTCACGATTGACCAAGACTCGAGCTTGACTTGAGAGATGTTTTGATATTCGACAAAAACATATGACAATGTGATTGTCATGGGAAAGTCCAAGTCTTGAGTACTTTGCATGAAAAGTCCAAGCATGGGTCTTGACAATGGAAAGTCCAAGTCATGGGTACTTGGCATGGAAAGTCCAAGTGGGACACTTGGCATTTGGGAAAGTCCAAGCATGGGTCTTGGCATGGAAAGTCCAACATGGGTTGGCAAGGGAAAGTCCAAGCTTGAGTCTTGGCATTTGAGAAGTCCAAGGGGTTTGATATTAGCGGCGTAAAGTCCAAGAGGGAGTCTTGGCAGCATAAGTCCAATGGTTGGCGGCGTAAAGTCCAAGCAGAGTCTTGGCAGCATAAGTCCAATGTGTCTTGGCGGTGTAGACACCATTAGCATGACATAGCCGATGGAAGCACTTGAAGGCTAGCGCAATGGATGAACAAGTCATGGATGACTTGGAGGGATCCGAGAGGCGTGAGGCTGATGGAGGTGACTAGAAGGTTTAGGTCTAGGCTACGGGTGGTCTAGCAAGTATAGGGGAACCATACTTGGTTAAACCTCATGTTTGAGGTGTGCCAGTCGACTGGTGTCATATGGCAGTCGACTTGTGTGAGTCAACTAGGGTTTGACTGCGAGAATTGGCAATGACGCCAGAGGTGGGCGGTTGGTGATTGAAGCAAGATCGGCCGATCTTGTGATCGATCGGTGTTGATTTTCGGGCACAGAATGGAGTCTAACTCGACTACTGGGTTAGCAGTCGAGTGGAGGCTCTATCAGTCGACTGATGGTCATTATCAGTCGATTGATGATGGATCCGTTGGATCTTTCTAGCATGGATCTAGCCGTTGTCTCATGACAACAGTGGCATCAGTCGACTGATGATGGATCCGTTGGATCTTTCTAGCATGGATCTAGCCGTTGTCTCATGACAACAGTAGCATCAGTCGACTGATGGTCCCGAGCAGTCGACTGATCGGCAATTTCAAGCATATGTTGAAGCTTTAAATGGAGCTCGTGAAGGAGGAAAACGCTATGGTTCTTAATTTGAGGAGTTTTTGGGGTGAATTGTTGGTGTAATTCAGGGTCTCCAAGTGACACTCAACCAACCAAACAAGCAAGCTCTCAAAAGATCAATTGTAAAGTTTTCTTTGCATTTCTTTTATTGTATTCACTTGTATTTGCTTGTTGTATTTGGTATTACTGTTGTAATCATTTGTACGAGGTTTCTCCACTTCCGACTTGTGTCGAGAAGGAGTGTTTGCATAGTGGTTTGTTTGTGGCATCGCTAGAGCTCTTTAGAGCTCGATCCGTGGAGTAGGAACCGTTCAGTTCCGAACCACGTTAAATAATTGTGTTTGCATGATTGTCTTGTTTCGTTATTGCTATTATTATTATTTCGCTGTGTGCTAACGAAATTTGTAGAGACAAACACAATCGAAATCCATCTCGAAACAAATACAAGTTATTCACCCCACCCCCCTCTAGCTTCCAAGGATCCCCTACATGAACTTCCCCACACCTTAAATTATATATATCACCCTAACAACTCTCCTAATCCATATCCAATGGATTTTCATCCTTTATAATGCTTCCCAAAGCATATCCTAGGGTTAGGAGTAGTCAGGGAACCTTTCCATAGCTGAAACTGGGCTAAACAAATCTTGTTTATCCAAAATCAGACCTGACAGTCGACTACTTACAGTTATCAGTCGAACTGCCCTTCATCAGTCGACTGTCATCAAGTGACAGTCGACTGATAACTGAAACTGCCCAAATTTAGTTTTAGAAATCGAGTTTTGAAAAAGCATAAGTAATTCTACGTATTTTGAAAAATCATAAAAATTCATACGTATATTACTTATAAGCAATACAATGGGTGAAAAATGTTTGAAAAATATTTTACCCATAAAATATCGAAATTGACACAAAGTTCAAAAGTGAAGAAAAACTTCAATGTTTGAGCTCACTTTGTATCAACTTCATCAATAGTTATTGCTATCAAAAGATAGACTTCACTAAGGTTTTCTAAAATGATTTTAAAATATTTTTGAAAACCTATATTGGATCATGTTTCTTGGGCTCAATGTACATGACTTGTACACTAGCTTTTCCAATGATGCACCACACGATTTTAGATGAGTTTGAGTTCATTTAGATGCAAAAACTATGCACCTTGAACTTAACTCATATCCTATCATCTCATATATATCTAAGGTGTATAAAATACACACAAGTCAATGTGATGTGAGATGTGGGTTTTGTTCATCCTAATATAGGGTTTCATGCATTTTCTAAGACAACTCTACTTGATTCCTTTATAAATGGGACTTCAAGTCATGTCATTGTCCTTAACTCAATTTTAATAAAATTAAATGCATGAATGATTATGGCATAAATGATAATATAATTAAGCATGACCAATGATCATGATGTCATAGCACATGATAAAACTTAAGCATACATGACATTTAAGACATAACCTAAACATGATCATGATATATGATGATTAAAAAGTAAATATGATGTCATGACATGTTATATGACAAACAAAGCATGACAAATAAAATATAAGGTATAATAATACCTAAATTTTTAATATTAATTTCCATTTGATATAATTAAGTATATTTTGTCATATTGCTACTAATCCCCCAAGTGTGCCAAAAATTCAAAATGGCACACTAAGTCCTCTAAATCTAAATTGTGTCAATTTGATTGATTTTTCATAATTCCAAAAATATATTGACACATCCTAAAATCTTTTAGGATATAAGATCAAACATATTTCCAAGGTATCCATAACCTTGAAAATGACCTAAACTGCCACCTTTACCATGGTTAGGTTAACTACCTATCCATTTAAGGTTGGCACACCTAAATCCATCTAGCATGAATCGATCACGCTCTTAGGAACCCAAAACCTATTTGAGCTCCTTGGGTTAATTAGGTATTTCTTAGGGATAACCTCCCTAGATACCCTCCTAATGACCCTCCTAGGCTTAGAAGCCTTGGTCATTGTTGGTGTAATCGGCCCAGGTCACGATTGACCAGGACTCGAGTTTGACTCGAGTGATGTTTTGATGTTCGACAAAAACATATGACAATGTAATTGTCATGGGAAAGTCCAAGTCATGGGTACTTGGCATGGGAAGTCCAAGTGGGACACTTGGCATTTGAGAAAAGTCCAAGCATGAGTCTTGGCAAATGGAAAGTCCAACATAGGTTGGCAAGGGAAAGTCCAAGCATGGGTCTTGGCATGGAAAGTCCAAGCATGGGTCTTGGCATGAAAAGTCCAACATGGGTTGGCAAGGGAAAGTCCAAGCTTGAGTCTTGGCATTTGAGAAATCCAAGGGTTTGATATTGGCGGCGTAAAGTCCAAGCGGGAGTCTTGGCAGCATAAGTCCAATGATTGGTGGCGTAAAGTCCAAGCGGAGTCTTGGCGGCATAAGTCCAATGTGCCTTGGCGGTGTAGACACCGTTAGCATGACATAGTCGATGGAAGCACCTGAAGGCTAGCGCGATGGATGAACAAGTCATGGATGACTTGGAGGGATCCGAGAGGCGTGAGGCTGATGGAGGTGGCTAGAAGGCTTAGGTCTAGGCTAAGGGTGGTCTAGCAAGTATGGGGGAATCATACTTGGGCTAAAACCTCATGTTTGAGGTGTGCCAGTCGACTGGTGCCATGTGGCAGTCGACTGGACCGAGTCAACTAGGGTTTGACTGTGGGTTGTGGCCTAGCGCGATCGCCGAAATGGGCAATGATCGATGGCTCAGCGATGATCGATCGTGTGATCAGTCGACTGGTGCTCGAGAAATCGGCCATAGAATGGAGTCGAGACTCGACTGGTCGAGTGAGGACTCCATCAGTCGACTGATGGGTATGATCAGTCGACTGATGGTAGATCCGTTGGACTTATCCAGCGTGGATCTAGCCGTTGTCTCACGACAACAGTGGCATCAGTCGACTGATGGTCCAGATCAGTTGATTGATCGACCTTTTCCAGCACAGGTTGAAGCTATATAAGGAGCTCGTGATGGAGGAAAAGATAGCGATTTTCTTGGGCGAAATTGAAGGGGGAAGTTAGTGCTTTCCAGTCCTTCAAAGCTAGTTCAAGGCAATCAAAGATCAAGCAATCCAAAGCTCTTGTAAAGTGTTTTTCCTTTACTTGCATTTGTATTTCATATTGTATTTGCTTGTATCTAATTGATTATTGTTGTAATCATTATTGTACGAGGTTTCTCCGCCTCTGTATTGTTCCGAGAAGGAGTGTTTATTAGTGGTTGCATGTGCATCACTAGAGCTCGTAGAGCTCGATCCGTGGAGTAGGAACCATGCGGTTCCGAACCACGTTATATCGTTGTGTTAGCGTGTTGTGCATTTCGTTATCGTTATTACTTTTCTATTTCTACTGCGCTAACGAAATTGTAGAAACAAACGCGAACAAATTCCATCTACGAACGAATACTCCACTATTCACCCCCCCCTCTAGCGGCGTCAAATCTTCTACAGTAATTTGGGTCTTGACTAGGTTAACCTTAGGGATTGCCTCCCTAGTAACTTTCTTAGTGGTCTTCCTAGGTTTCATGGAAACCTTGGCCACTAAGCACCTAGCTTGGTCAACCTTATGGATGACTTCCCTATTGACCTTGGTCTTTCTAAATCTAAGTTTAGTTCCATAGTCAAATGGAGCACTATTGTAGGTAGGCTTATCTACCTTGGACCTAGGCTTGTGGCTCAAGCCTTTCTTGCCCATAGATGAGTCTTGCCTCCTAGACTCTAGGTGTTGACTTTTACCATTTGACCTAGATTTTTGATCAATTGACCCTTGCA
Source organism: Wurfbainia villosa (assembly GCA_025175895.1). Classification (NCBI taxonomy): domain Eukaryota; kingdom Viridiplantae; phylum Streptophyta; class Magnoliopsida; order Zingiberales; family Zingiberaceae; genus Wurfbainia; species Wurfbainia villosa. Next base: position 7,799,400 of record CM045992.1, read on the forward strand.
TTTGGTTTTGCATAATCCTAAGGGTCCTTTCTAATTTCTCAAGCCTTAACCTCAAGGCTTGATTTTCCAACTCTAGTTGCTCAATTTTTAATTTTTCATTTGGTCTTTGGGCATTGTTTTTCCTAGGCATATACCTAGTCCATTTAGGGTTAAAACATAGGTGGTCCTCAATTTTCTTAATGCTTACCCTAGGTAGGATAGGTCTAGAATTGGTCGATCTAGGTTTGTCCTTAGGTAGAATATTTTTAAGAACATTAGTCCCAAATTTCTCCTTATTCCTAAGATTAACATTCTTAGCACCTAGACAATACTCCATATTTCTAGCATGCTCTTTATGATAAATTGTAAGATTGCTAAAAGTATTTCTAGCATGCTTTTGCCTATAATTTAAAGAAAGAGCATTATTTAGATATACCTTAGGTTTGCCTTAGAGGCTCCCCCTACTTGTGATGCTCCCTTTTTAGTCTTCTTCTCCCCCTTTGGGCATTGACTCCGGTAGTGTTCCGGTTGTCGGTATTTGAAGCAAATGACATGCTCCTTGCTCTTGATTGTTGGAGGACCAGCTTCATTTGACTTTTCTTGACTTTTAGGCAGCGATGGAGCTTTCTTTACTCTTTTCGGGCACTTACTCTTATAGTGTCCGGATTCCCTACACTCAAAGCATATTATATGGATTTTACTTTTAATTGACATGCTCGAGTTACCTAGGGTGGTGGTTAGTGTCGGAGTTGGTTCTTCTTCATCTTCTCGACCGGAGGTAGAAGCTTCTTCTTGATGCTCCGGAGTGGATGGTCTGATCTCCTCCCCCTCAATCCTAGAGGTGGAGGCCTCTTCTACTTCTACCTCTTCCACCGATTCGAATGTCAACTCATCTTCAACTTCCGAATCCTCACTTGCTTGTGAGGATGATGTGCTTGCTTCCTCGGTCTCCTCCGATTGAGCCGATGAGTACTCTTTGACTTCTTGGGCCGGTGATGGGCCTTCATGGAACTTTGCCACTTCACTCCAATGCTCCTTGGCATCCTTATATTAACCTAAGCTACACAATATATTGTTAGGAATCAAATCAACCAAGAATTTTATTACCTTCTTGTTTATCTTGAATTCTCGAATTTGTTCCTCGGTCCATCTCTTCATTTTGAGGAATCCTCCCTTTGACCCTCTCGGATACTTGAATCCATCCATCAATGCGGACCATTCTTCGAAGTCCCTCATCATAATAAAGTCTTCAATCCTCCCCTTCCATGAATTGAAGCATTCTCGTTCATAAAGCGCATATGGAATCGGCGTGTTGATATCCCATCCAAGTCGTTCTTCGAATTCCATCTTTCCTCTAGCGTCTTTTGCTCTGGGGTGTTAGTCCGTAGAAGAGTCCCAGACTCTGATACCAATTGTTAGGACCATTGTACCCGCTAGAGGGGGGTGAATAGCGCGTTGGCTTGTCAATGGAGGAATTCGATCATTTCTACAAATTGTGTTAGCGCGCAGCGGAATAATGATAATAACAATAACAAAAAGCATAATCACACAATTACACAATGATATAACATGGTTTGGAACCGAATGGTTCCTACTCCACAGATTGGGCTCGTAAGAACCCTAGCGATGCCAATCACACACCACTAATCAATAACTCCTTCTTGACAACAAGTCAGAGGTCGAAAAATCTCGTACAAGTGATTACAAAAGCAATACACAAAATACAAGCAAAATACAAAAGAAATGTAAAGAACTCTTTACAAATTAGGGTTTGAGCACTTTGCTTGTTGGTTGCTTGGATGAGCTTGAAGGACTCTGAAATGCAACTGCAATTCGCCTTCAAATCACCTCAAGAAAGCTTCCAAAAGACTATTGCCAAAATCCTCCTCGAGCTCCTCTTTTTAACCTGCATCGGGCTGGATTTCTGCCTGGCAGTCGACTGCCATAAGGCTCCAGTCGACTGCCAATACTATTGTTGTGAGATAATGGCTCAATCCACGCTGGAAAAACTCCAACGGTATTTTCATCACGATCGCCCCCGTAGTCCGATCGTCTGGCACTGAGCTGCGGCTCGCAATGAACCATCGTCATGCAATGATCGCCAAGGCATTTTCATCCCTTAACCGACAGTCGAGTTCTAGTCGACTCACGACAGTCGAATCGACCATGTTGCCAGTCGATTGCCAACCTCAAACATGAGGTTTTAACCCAAGTATGGTGCCCCCATACTTGTTAGACCACCCTTAGCCTAGACCTAAGCCTTCTAGCCACCTCCGTCAGCCTCGCGCCTATCGGATCCCTCCAAGTCATCCATGACTTGTTCATCCATAAGTTAGCCTTCAGGTGCTTCCATCGACTATTGTCATGCTAACGGTGTTTACACCACCAAGGCACATTGGACTTACGCTGCCAAGACTCCCACTTGGACTTTACGCCGCCAACTATTGGACTTATGCTGCCAAGACTCCATCCTTGGACATTACGCCGCCAATATTCCCCTTGGACTTTCCAAATGTCAAGTACCCATGACTTAGATTTTCACCGCCAAGACTACACCCTTGGACTTACGTGGCTAAGACTACACCCTTGGACTTTACTTGTCAACCCATGTTAGACTTTTCAAATGCCAAGACTCAAGCTTGGACTTTCCCTTACCAACCCATGTTGGACTTTACATGCCAAGTACTCAAGACTTGAACTTTTCCCATGACAATGGTCAAACCATCGTCACACATCAAATACTAACCTGAGTCGATTGCATCAGCAATCTCCCCAACACATGTCAGACATCAATGTCAAACATCAAAACACTACTCAAGTCAAACTCGAGTCTGGTCAATCGTGACCTGGGTCGATTGCACCAATATGTGTAACATATTTTACTCCTTAATCCTTGAGATTTGGTTTCATTCATACATATTGGACATGCCTTATAAACATTTGTTCTCCATCCAGAAACTGTTCCATATGTTGGAAAGTCGTGAATGGTCCACATCACAGCAGCATGTAATTGAAGTACTTGTTCAGTCAATGCATCATATGCTTCCATCCCGTCATCCCATAGCATCTTCAGTTCGTTTATCAGAGGTCGTAGGTATACATCTATCTCTTTACCAGGTGATTTAGGCCCAGGAATTAAAAGAAATATAATCATATATGGTGGCTTCATCATTTTCCATGGTGGAAAATTATAATTCACAACTCACAAGTATAACAGGTCACATACTATAAGCATTTGACATGTTTCCAAATGGATTAAACCCGTCAGTAGTCAACCCTAAGCGAATATTTCGTGGATCGCCTGTAAATATTTCATGTGCATTGTCAAATTCTTTCCATGATTCACTATCAGCTGAGTGTCTTAATACACCATCTGTTTCAATTCACTTTTTTTTTGTCATCTCATCTCTTTGGTCATATGCTTCGAAATAAACAACCGCTTAAGTCTCAGTTTCAGAGGAAAATATTGAAGAATTTTTTTAGGATTCTTTTTCTGATTCATCACTTCGTACTTATATCTGGGCTCCTTGCACACTGGACATGCATCCTTATTCTCGTGCTCATTCTAAAATAATATACAATCATTCTTACATACATATATCTTCTCATATGTCAATCCTAACTCTTTTAATAATATAAGAGTTTGGAATTACATTCGGTTTCGAAAATGCCTCTTGCAACAATTGAAGTAACATATCAAAAGATTTATTGCTTCAGCCATTTAAAACCTTCACATGCGTTAGCTTCACCACAAAATTGAAAATCGAAAAATTAGTACAATTGTGATATAGTTCTTTTTGTGCTCCTTCCAACATTAAAGTATAACTTCGTCTACAATCATTTACATTTGTGTTTTCATTGATATCATCTGATTGAGGCTTATTGCTGTTTATATTTTCTGTATTTCGTAAATCAGTAAATATATCTTCAAAATCGTCTTCGAAATCATCTACTTCAAATCAAAATCATTTCCATCTTCATTGACAATATTTATATTACCAGATGATGTAGAAGCTTCTCCATGAAAGTTCCAGACTTTATATAATCTATCAAATCCCCACCTATAAAGATGTCCTCACACATAATCCAATTCATATTGAAATAAATTTTCACACCGTCGACACGGACAATGAATTTCCAATAAATTCAAACTGATCATGTAATTCTCTATCATATTTATAAACTGATTCAATCCATTTATATATTCAGGACTAATCCAATTCTGAATCATTATCTAATTTTTATTCATATTTTTAAACCCTGGTTAAACATATATAAAATGTCAACTTATTTAATACGTTAGTTTTATAAATAACTTTGATGCTAATTTTCAATAAAAGTAATTTAGCAACTTAAATTTATTGATCAGATACAAAATAATCAAAAAATTTATGATTTAAATATCAGACAACATAACATACAATTTGTATTATAATCCTATGTTTATCATCAAACATTATAATATAAGAATAAGAAAACTCTTATCCTCTAATCGCAAAATAATCCTCAAATCATCATCTAAATGACAACATATCTCCAAATTTATCATCTAAGCAATAAATTACTACTTGATTACCATGAATAGGTCTAAATATAAATGATATATAAACTACAATAACCTTACACCCTAACAAACCCCTAAATTCATCATCTAAGTATAACAAAATTTTAAATTTATCATCTAATCATAACAACAATACAAAAAATATCATTAATTTTATTTTAAACCTGGAAGAAAGAATCCAGAAAAACCTAAGTCGTCGGAGGTTGAGCTTGAGACGGAGTCAAGAAGGACGCCGGAGCTAGAGATGAAGGCCAAGCAGGAGGCAGGAGCTGGCAACGTAGCCGGATAGCTGGGAGAGCATCGGAGTCAGAGCCGGAGGCTTGAATTGGCGGACAAGAGGCGAGAGGCGGAAGAGAGACTCACGGGGAAATTAGGGGAAGGGCGCTGAGTTGAGCGCTTGATGGAGCCAGAGTAGGAGACGGAGGAATCGTCGGAGCAAGAATCAAAGCGAAAGAATCACCGGAAGCAAAAGAATCTTATTTATTGCTAATATTTATTATCTTAGCGTCGAAGAATCACCGGAAGCAAAAGAATCTTTCCGTGTATCTTAGCGACGAAACCACTTTATTTGTCGCTAATATTTATTATCTTAGCGACGAACTTTACAATTTCGTCACTAATATGATGAATATGAGTGACGAACAATACATATCATCCCAAAAATAGGTGACATCAGTCAACTGGTGGTATACACCAGTCGATTGCTCATAATTTGGCCGCCCACAGAATATTTTTTAGTCGACTGGCCAATCGACTGAATAGTTTATGACGAATATTTATTCATTGTGTCGCTAATCATCAGTTGATTAGAGATATACAACAGTCGACTATCCATATTTAGTAGATCACGGATGTTTTTTACTCGACTGGTCAGTCGACTATCATTATTAGAGACGAATTTTAATAATATCGTCGCTAAACGTAAATATATTAGTGACAAAATATATATTTCATCACTAATACTCATTTGGACTAGTATATCCTTAGCCGACTGATCAGTCAGCTATCAACCTTTCTGTGCTCGCGGCAGTCGACTGTCCATAATGGCAGTCGACTGTCAGACCTTGACTCAGCTTCTAGGCATGAGTTCAAGTTTGTCGAACATGAGCACCTTTGCTAAAATAGATTGACCAGTCGAATAGTGTTATACACCAATTGACTGTCAGCTTATGTTCGACAGTTTGGTCCGTAGTCGACTACTCGCAGTCGACTAGGGCATAACCCTAATCGACTGACAATGTCTTTCAAACCCTCGATTGCTAAACACTCGAGACCAGTTCGACTAGCACAATATGCCAGTCGACTGGCACACCTCAAGTATGACTAATTCATACTTGAAACCATACCTTAAGCCTAGATTTAACCTTCTAGCTTCTCCATCAGCCTTGCACCTCTAGGATTCCTCCGAATCCACGACTCCTTCATCCTTGCGTTTGCCTTCAAAAGCTTCCTTCAGTTTCGTCATGCTTTGGGTTTCTTCTTTGCCAAAGTTTGCTTGGACTTTATGATGTCAAGACTATATGTTTGGACTTATGCTGTCAAGACCTTGCCTTTGTAATTCCTTTGCCAAGGTTCGCTTGGACTTTACGCCGCCAAGACTGCATGTTTGGACTTACGCTGCCAAGATCTTCCCTTGGACTTTCCTTGCCAAGATTCACACTTGGACTTCTCTTTACCAAGTATTCGTACTTGGATTTTTTTGTCACTTAACACAATCACGATTAGATCACAAATATTGCCTAACTATAAATGATTATCCAAACATCAAAATACATAAATGTTTCGGGCATTGTTGCACCAACAATCTCCCTCTTTTCGATGTTTGGCAATCATTTAAGTTAGGTCTTAAAATATAAAAACATCATATATAAAATATGCAATATGCAATAAATATGCCGATATGCAATTCTAACTTAAATTCCCTTTTCTCCCCCTTTGACACACATCAAAAAGAGAAAAGGATATAGATAATAAGTTCATAAATGAGTAAGATTGGTTATGCCTTAAACTAAGATATAAAATAGACATAGAGCTCTCCCTTAATCCAAGACATAAGTTAGCATGTGTAAATGATATGTTGAGCAAAGCAAAAAAAAAAACATAAAGCAAAATAAATCCAAACTTTGCGCCAACAATTTTAGGTTAAGGGAATAGATAATATTCATAAAACACTCCCCCTTAACCCTTCCATCAATTTAGTCCTATTTTTCCTAAAAGTTATCATAAGATGTTGTAGTAATCATACTATGGAGTTAGACATTTAGGATAAAGGTTTTAAAGCATCAACACAAAGTGTTCTGCCCTAAATAGGTCCATTAGTCGATTGAGGCAGCCGCCAGTCAACTGCGGACCTCAGCAGTCGACTGTCATAAGGAGCAGTCGATTGATATATGATAGTTCTAAAATCAATAATTTTCAAACGAGTTTAAGAAATGTGCAAGTAATTCTACGAATTTTGAGAATTCACGAAACTTAGTATACACATTACTTATGTCCGGTATAATGGGCGAAAAATAGAAGGATAGAAATTTACCTATTATATTAATGGATTGAAACAAAATTCAAAGTGGTAAAAATTGTCAATTTATTTGGCTAACATTGTATCAATATTATCGATAATGAGTGAAATCAAATGATTGACTCTATCAATGTTTTCAAAAATACCAAGTAAATTGTGTTCAACTCTTTAATTTTAAATTACCAATCCATAAGAGCACTAACAAGAATATAGAAACGTAACAAAAATATCCATTTCATTAAAAAAATTACTGACAAGACTCCATAGGCAATGGCTTACATATATCAAACAAAAAGAAAAGATACAAACAATGGCTATCTAAGAGTCATCGTCATCAGTGTCCATCGCCATCGAGTGTGAACCACTGACAGCAGGCGGATGTCTAGGTGTAGGAGGGCAGAGAAGCGCTAGTATCTTCTGATGTTGTTGGTCTAACGTGCTCAACTGGGAGACAACCAAAGATCGGAACTCTTGGTGCTCCAGACGAAGCTCCTCGAAGCGTGTGTCAATGGAAATCTTCAAACACATCAAGGAGTGTTGCAATGTTTAAGTTTGGGCGCACATTGCTGTTGCCGCTTGACCTCCCAGATTATGGATCCGTCGGAGGGCTTTAATCCCACTAAAGAAAATGTCCTAGCGTTCATGCGATCATATTTTGTGGTCATGGGTTTGATTAACCCCTTGGTTACATTGATACCGACAGAACCAAGCCACTAAGTGATCACATGACCGTATGACATGTGGACCTTCCCATTATTGGGCTTGATGAAATGGATTATGCAATGAAATGTATTCAGACTAATGTTTGATGGAAGACATGCATGAGGAAGAAGTGTGGGGGTCGAACTAAGGTCAACCCACGAGTAACTATAGGAAGGATACAGTGAACAATGACCTTGTAAAGGACATTGTCAAAAGCAAAAAGATCATTTGAAGGAAAGAGGTTAACACCTAGTTGGCATGGACTATGATAGAATTGATCATGAAGAGAGTTTAACGTAATAGCCTCAAAAGGGGATGGAAGAGGCTCAAGAAGTAATGGGTAAAAGACAAACTCGCTCTCGGATGGGCAACATCCGAGGAAATCCTCCTAGATTTGGGGAGTGAAGTTCAGATCGCGTTGAGTAATGCGAGTCTGATACTTCAACCCATCCCCAACCAAGCACAAGTTACTGAAAAATTATAAAAGTAATGTAGAATTTATGGGATGTTCACAAAATACTAATGACTCTAACTTATAGTACTTAATGATTTGGATGATATCATAACAGTGAATTTGAAAGAACTTATCGTGCAATGATCTGGGTGGAATGATCTAGAATTTATTGGAATTAAAAGCAAGTTCATGGCTCGGAGTAGGAAAACGAGCATCGACAGATGGAACAGGGTTTGATGCGCCCTCACCGGAAGGTGGAGGGCGATGCTTTGATGCTAATGCTTAACTCTAAACATGCATAATGAAAATGCATGATGATTAAGGAATGCACAACAAAAAAAAACACATAATGGTTAGTATACGCACAGTTGAAGAAACAACTTATCCAAGATTAGGGTTTAGAGTTTACCTAAGTGGCATGGCTGAAGATGGCAGAAGGAAGGACTGAACAAGTGCCGAAAAACACAGGACCAAAGGAACCCTAGCTGGAGCACTGGCGGAGATAGGGATCCTAGAGAACTGGGAGATAGGGATCCCAGTTCGAGGCGAAGGAGAGGCGAGCGGTGTGAGAACCGACGGTGGAAGCGTCAGAAAAGGGAGAAGAGAGGCGAAAAAGTGGTCGACAGTGCAAATCAGCGGAGAGAAAAGAGAGAAGGCTAGGGTTTTTGGTAAGTCGAACGGGTCGAGTGGCCCTAATATCCGTGACAGCAATCGACTGTCGTTATTCTCCAATCGACTGATGGAGGCCAGTCGAACTGGACAGTCGACTACAAAGGGTTTTGTGGATGTGGCCAATAGTAGCAGTCAACTGTCGAATATCGCCAGTCGACTGATGGAGACCAATCGAATTGGTCAGTTGGCTACGAAGGATTCTGTGGATTGGCAAAAATAGACGTCATTAGTTGACTGGTGGTATACACCAGTCGACTGCTCATAATTTGACCGCCTACAGAATAATTTTTAGTCTACTGGCCAATAGACTGAATAGTTTGCGACGAATATTTATTCATTTCGTCGCTAATCATCAGTCGATTGAAGGTATACACCAGTCGACTACCCATAATTTGGTCGGTTACAGATGTTTTTCACTCAACTGGTCAGTTAGTTGTCAGTATTTGTCACGCCCCGAGAGCATGCCAAGCCGAAAATCAAATGGACGGCATCTCTCCTGTACGTGGCAACATTTCGGGTTAATACAAGGCCCGTAGGCCCACAATAACAACAATATATATATATGAAAACAACAACTACACAACACATAGCAGAAACATGATACAATAACATCCCAACCCACACACATGCATACCAGTATGACTAACAACAGAACGTAAAGAAAACCTCGTCAAAACCCGCACCAACATGTGCGTACATCACATAATACATAACATCACGAAAACTTCAAATACATAACAAGACATACAAAAAATCCAAAACAAACACGGAAGCCTCGGAGGTGAGATGAGACGATGTCAGTCGGCGGTGCTCCAAGCCGTCACGAAGACTTCTACTTGTTACCTGGGTGACAGAAAAACCCAGGGTCCGTTGGGGTGGTAAGTAAAACTCAGCAGGTAATAGAAAAATATGTATATATGTCATATCACATGTATTTTCAACAACATACTCTAGAGGTACAACAGGTATATCAGCATAGTATATAAATACAAGCATATACCGTCTAACCAAATAAACAACATAAAAATGGAGACATACCTGAAGTTTGCTATGCTACTCTGATCCAACCTGAACATATATCCAACATATATATATATATAACAGGAAGAGTAGATCAACTCACAATATACTCTAGCTACAGGTCAAAGTATCTAATGGTCTGTCCAACCCATACTAGTCTCTGACACAATCGTATAACAAATGCAAGAAACATGCATGAATATGATGTACACCCAAATGCAGCAAACATAGTACAATCAAATGCATCATCACAATAAGCATATATATATATACTGCATCTATATATGTATACTAATCACAATCATCCATATATATATATATATATATATATATATATATATATATATATATATATATATATATATATATATATATACATGCATATATGGATATATATGGCAATATGCAAAAATGTCATAAGTCGACAATGCAGCATGCATGGTCATGTCGGCTCACCCTAAAGCTACCACAACCCCAGTGTGGTCTCGGTGGCTCAAGCATGACAACTGTCCCAACTCAATACCAACCACTACTCTCGAGTGGCCGAGTAAGCAGTATGATCGAGTAGCATATAAGCGTAAAGAGCAAGCTACACGATGGAGGTCCCTACTGTTGGCCACTCCGATAGTCACTACCCATGAGTGGTCGAGTTCCACACACGCAGGACTACGACACGCAAATCCAACTATCACCGTCTATAGTGATAGAGTGCGGCACCACAATGCTCTGCCCTCACACCGGTTACTCCTCCTATGAATAACTGTGGAGGCAGGATGACTGGCGAGACTCTCAACCACAAGGGAGACCTCGTCGCCAGTGTGCATGCAAATGACATGAATGTAATGTCTCACATACAGACATCCACCATAGACTCTCTATTCTACAGAGAATCATACTAACCAGATCAACGCACTCTCTATCCTGCAGAAAGTCGTACTCAACTGATCATAATACTCTCTATCCTGTAGATAGTCATACCAATCTAATCGACGCACTCTCTATCCTGTAGAGAGTCGTACTCAACTGATGGACGCACTCTCTATCCTGTAGAGAGTCGTACTCATCTGATTATAACAAGCTAGGATCACCGATCCGTAGTAACACACTAAGTATCATTCCCCTGACCATTTACACAATACATGGTCGGTGGTAACATGCAACCTAAGGGTACTAGAACTAACCCTAGGTTCAAGACATTATCTACCTACGGATGACCTTTTTGCCCAATGTACAATCAGGTTGTCATCCGGACTTTACTATTTTCACTTAACTTAAATAAATTCTAAGTTACTTACATCACCTATATATATATAACTCCTAATCATGGTAAAATAAACATGATAGCAGCAATGGAGTTAATAGCCAACGGTAAAGTATCAAGCGCAGGATAATAAGAGCAGGGTCAAGATAATATGAACATATAACATGCTCATATCTATGTCTAAATCTGAATGCAATTACATCTACCGGACCAGGTAGGAAATTATCCACCTGTTGTGTAGGCTATGCCGTTAGTCTCCACGTCCAAAAGACCGTCCTGTATTCAGGTCCTGCAATTTAACATACTAACATAACTAACCATCTTCTTCCATTTACTATTAATCAGCTAGCCAATAGTAATCTAGCTGTAGATGTAACATCAACTTCACAACGTAGCTTCAAACTCACCTAACTTAGTTACAGTTGCTAAATAGCTTAATCCAAATAGGAAATGGCAAGTTTACTCACATTTGTCTTCATCACCCGCACTAAGAGGCAAATTAGAAGCAACTAGCCATATTTCTTTTGCTCATGGTGAAGAAGAGGTAGGACCTAATCGTTTCAATTTAACGCAAGGTCGACGAAATCCAGTTCAACTAAAGTCTCCTCTCCTGTAATCAGAATTATATCAGATATATACCCAATAAATCTCATATCCCCTAACCTAAAATCCACAATTTAGGTAAACAAGGGAATCATAGAGTCATTAATAGGAATCGGAGGTAGCCTTCTTCCTCATCGTAGCAACAACACGACCAGAAATCCTTTGAACTCCTAGATCAATGGTGATTAGAAGTGATGTACTCCGAATCAAGTTACCATTTAGATCAACACCATCAGCTCCTTGAGAATAGCTTGCGGAACAGCTCCAATTCGGATTAAGAAGGTCGCAGCAGATGAAGCTGTCGCTGGTCGATGATAGGAACACGAGCAAGGCAACGGAGTCAGTGCTCCTTACTGTTTGAATCGGCGGAGGACGACACAACGGTGGCTGCGCTGGGAGAGGAGGTGCAGCATCGGTGGAGAGAGTCGTCGATCGGTGGAAGGAGGAGAAATGGCAGAGAGCTCTCGGTGAGAAGGAACAACAACGGTGACTGGCGTTGCGACAACAACTGGCGTGAGGCGCTCGCTCTAGAGAAAAGGAGGGCGGCTGGTATTCGAGCGAGACCGGAGAAGAGAAAGGCGCTATGGTGCTCGCGTGGCTTGCCACGGTTCCACGACTGACCGACATTCGAAGGGATCGATGGCGAATGGGAAGAGCATATCCGACGGCGATGTCCGACCGCGTGACGGCGGGCGACAGGGGCCATGGTTGGGTGGTGTGCATAGCAAGCGGTGCGAGGAGGCGACCCTAGGCGGTGGCGGTGTGCACGGGAAGGAGATCGGCAGAGATTGACTGGATCGGTGTCGACGGCAGTGAAGAGGATTGCTCGATTCGAGCGACGACGGTGAAGAGGAGAAAGAACTGCGTCTTCGCGTGAGAAGTTGGGAGGAAGAAAGAAGTCGGCGGCGGCTGAGAAAATGAGTGCGGAGAAAGAAGCGAAATCGAGAGAGAAGTCGCGCGGTGAGGAAAAGAAACGCTCGAGGAAATAACTCGTCGGTGAGGAAATGGCTGACCGGAAATTAACGCTCAGCGTTAATATAAGAGAAATCGGTCGGGTTGCTCACACGGGTTGAGTTTGCAACAACAGGTTGGGTTTAAAAACCCTATACCCATTAAACCAATTCATTTAAACCAAGATTCAATTATACCTAGGTCAGATTTAATTAATCCATAAGCTTCAATAGGTTCGATTCAAATTTATCCCCAACCATGCACCATTAATTAAATTTTTTTTTTCTTTGGTATTTTACATTCTCCCCTACTTATAAAAATTTGGTCCCCAAATTTCGTACTTACATACAAAAATTACTTCAAGCAAGTTTCCGAAAGGACCACATATATTCTTCAAGTGAACAGATGAGGGTATCGAGCTCGGATAGTATCTTCCAGCTCCCATGTAGCCTCCTCATCAATAGGATACTATCATCCCACCTTTATGAGTCAGATGGTTTTCGTCTCACTACTGTCGCTCCTTGCGACTAAAAATTCGCACCAGAATCTCCTCATACGTCGCCTTAGACTGAGGTAGAATCGGAACCCCTAATAACTCTCATCCGATGATGTGCACCAACTCTGCATCATGTTGGATACTCTGTGGCCCCCAACAGCTGTCATTCCCCGCCTTCCTCCCAGTACACAAGAGATATACAGGGTCTACCATATTGGGCCTCAGAAGAAGTCATCTGAATGGATGAGGGATAACTATTCTTATAGTCAACTTCCACTAAAGGAATGTAGTTCTCCCAACTACCTCCATAATCCATGACACGGGATCTTAATAGATCCTCCAATGTCTGAATGTTATGCTCAGACGGTCCATCAGTCCGCGGATGAAATGTTGCACTAAGCCGAAGCTCTGTGCCCATAGTCTGGTGCAGACTCTATCAAAAATCACGAGGTAAATCGTGGGTCTCTATCTGATATGGTACTTAAAAGTACCCCATGTAATCGGATAATCTTTCAGCAATATAACTCTGCCGAACGATCCAATGAGTCCGTCCCACGAATAAGAAGGAAATGGACGGATTTGGTTAATCGATCTACGATCATCCAAATCGTATCATGTCCTTTACAGGTTCTAGACAATCCCGTAACGAAATCAATAGTGATATGCTCTCACTTCCATTCCAGAATCGGAATTTCCTAGAGCAATTCAGCGAGTTTCTAATATTCAGCCTTCACCTACTAGCATACTACACATCGAGCAGCAAAATCTACTATATCTCTCTTTATACCGTTCCACCAGTATAACTGTTTCAAATCTCGGTATATCCAAGTACCATCAGGATAAATAGTAACTCTCAAATAATGTGCCTCCTGTAGCAGTTCTTCCTTAACTGGACGTGTGTCCGTAACACACTATCCTTATCAGAGACAGGGAATTATCTTCTCAAAAGAGAAGTCCATCAACCATTCAAAATCCACTCTACCACACACTCTGTAAGTGCCTGGAAGACTATAGCGATCAATCTCTTAAGTTGCAACTATTCGCGTTCCAGCAACTCTATAGTAGCTACCAAGTAGCTAGTTAAATTCAATTAGCACTTCTGCTCCATACATCTATAAATCCAAATAATAACTACTAAAGTCACGTCATGTATATGACAACTTATCTCGTAGTTTCTTAAATGCCTTAAGCATAAGGTACGCCTCATTCAACTGCATCGGAATCGCTCCGATCCCTGAAACGATGCATCCGCGTACAACCTCCTTTTGATCTACTCCGGAAGGATTAACCAATACTTGCGTAAAAGTTAACCGCCATCTAGGCCCTGTAAACTGGTTTCACCAGCTTCCGACTAAATGATTTACAACATCATCTTTGTCAAACAAGTCTGTGGTATAGTAATGCTAAGACATTCTATCCACATCTACAGTACTAACCAAAACATACAAGGAAAACCACCATCTACAGTGGTCGAGTGCGCAACTCCAACTACCACAATCAACAGTGGCTAAGTTACACAACTCCAACAACTACAAAAGGATCCAATCATGTTCAGGATACACGATTCTCAAATCCTGTGACGACTAAATTGTTAATTAGTCTAGCAACTTAAATCAAAATTCATACAATTCATACCAAGTATGAAATTGTCGTCTCCACACACCTGCATCCCCTTTACTCTACACTGATGATATATATTAATCATCACAATGACAATGATAATTGTATGACACCATGTCACTATAATATCAACTCTCCAGTCGTAAACCAACCTTAGAGTATACACAGGTGTCTTTGGCTGATCTCAATAGATCATCTATCCACAACGAAGGATATTCTTCACAACAACTACTGTATTCCATCATCGATAATCGATGCATACTTTCAAAGGTCCATCTCTCTTTCAACAAAGAGTTCCGGATCTTCTTAAGGAGAAATACTGGGATAGATAATTATCCCCTCCAATATCTCCTATAATCACAACTTACATTCTTCCAATTCCTATAGTGTTTAACAACATTGATACCGACAAAACTATCACTCGGTATGTGGTCTTCGATTCCAGAACTATTTCTGCAATCATTTCGATCGCCTACTCCACTTGTCTATGCAATAGCAAGGCTAGGAGTTCATCCGAACTACATCTGAATACTCTCGGATTATTCGCACATCTTAGAGACATAATCATACCATAATCTCAATAATTTGACCATCCGTAAGGATAGGTCTACAGTAAAGATATGTCTATTAGAGTCTAAGGGCATCCCTTGACTTCTTAATTGTTGATCCTCATCTCACCTGACGGTAGAGATACCATCGACCCACAAGTCGATGTAAAGGACCCTTCTAATCCAACTGAGAATGTTCTAGATATAGATACCTGTAACTACAAGCATCTCTCAGCATATTAACCCAGAGGGTAAAACTAGAGTAATACCCTGAACGATGAATTATCTATCGATCCGATCCCAAAGGCTCCACGCAGGTCTCGACCTTTCTCCGAAGAGAATAAGATCAGATCCAACAGTCCGCGACAAAACGGTCGCATTTCTGCGATGAATGATCCAAGGATTTTTCCTAGATCATCTGATCCTATCACTTAAATCTACGAACTACAACTGTAGAATGCAAAATAGATAGGACCACTATCGTATACTCTCTCCTCTGTACAATTCAAATCACATCTGAAGGTAACTGTTGTTGTCTGCATGTGTCTTCTACGATGTCTTCTGCTTATACTGCTGAGTAAATCACTTCCCCTGAAAGGAAGTATCATGGAGCTCCACCCATGCCTGAGGTAGTAGGTCGCTGCTGATGAGTTAACCCAATCTTCTGTGCTGATCTCTGCTGTCGAGACGGAGCGTCATCCTTCCGGAACACCATTGGTAGTCTTCAAATAAGTCTTCAAAGGATAGCTCCCCAAATATACTGGTTGCTCACAATAGCAACAAATGAACAGATCCAACGGATATCTGACTTCACTTATCTTCGTGATCTGCACTGCACGCACATAATCCTTTCGAAGTCTTTGTTCTGATTTTGTTGATGTGCACGAGAACATCCTGATGATCTGCAGTTGGTCTCTTATAATCGGAAAATAGCTCAAAGTCTATAACTCTGATCTTACTCCTTTATCCCACAGTCGGAGACTTCTGACTCTATTAAGTTGACCTGCATTATCTGCTTATCAGTTTCCAACTCTTTAAAACTTGTACAGAGTCATTTCTAAACTCCTGTCTCAATCCAACGTCTTCCGGTAGGATCTGGTAGAAGATCCCGGCATCCTAATCCAACTATAAGCCAATAACTCTGGGTGGCTTAAATCATCCATTCATCTTCTTGAGCTATTAGGTGGTAGTAACCTCTGCAAGTCTCACGACTCTGCACAGTACACTATTACTAACCGATCACTCTACTTGAAGCTTAAGAATTCCCTACAATGTGTCACTGAAAGTGACACAGGGAAATACTCTCTTTCTACATCACTAGACCATGATCAAGTGATATATTATTTCCCCGAAAATTATTTTCTGCATTTAACACCAAATACCGGCTTGATCCCGATAATGGTATGCAAACAACTCTTCTTTCTCGGTATAACATGAGTTAAGTACTCAAAAGTACTCTCAAAGTTATACTACTCAGTACGAACAACTCAGGGATAAAAATTCCTATGAAACACCGTAACCTAGCCTTCCGCTATCTGCATCACAATAGTCTACAAGTCTGTTCATTACCCACAGGTAATGATCTGACTAGCACAGTTAGTGGAAATCTCTAAGACTGTAGTCTCTGATTTCCATAATAAATGTGACGACTTGGCCCCTGTTTTCCAACTCGATATCAATCGGCTCTCAGAGGTAAATCACCTCCTCGACACAGGTTCAAGACTCACAGACTCAACAGGTCGTTCCTGTGGTCAACTCATACCACGGTTACGAATAATAACCAACACACTACAGGTTATTCCCTGGTATAAGCATCTAAATGCATAGCCAACATAACCGGGAGTATAAACTCTAAAGGTCACTCCGGTTGGTCGCCTCGGTGGACGACCCCTACTACAAGTATGCACAAGTGTCATAACTCTATTGTATACACCTACTGATCAAGTTTAGATAAATATCTACTAAACCATAAGTTATCAGGAATTCTTACCTCGTACTGCTTGGAGCTCATGCCCCTGTCCATCTCATCTCAGAAAACCAAAACCGAATAAATCGACTCCCGAGAATCCAAGACTCGACACAAAAACAACATTGTATGGCATCGCAGAACCTTGGGCTCTGATACCACTAAAGTTGTCACGCCCCGAGAGCATGCCGAGCCAAAAATTAAATGGACGACACCTCCCCTTTATGTGGCAACATTTCGGGTTAATACAAGGCCCGTAGGCCCACAATAACAACAATATATATATATATATATATATATATATATATATATATATATATATATATATATATATGTATATATATATATATATATATATATATATACAACAACTACACAACACACAGCGGAAACATGATACAATAACATCCCAACCCACACACATACATACCGGTATGACTAACAACAGAACGTAAAGAAAACCTCGTCAAAACCCGCACCAACATGTGCGTACATCACATAATACATAACATCACGAAAACTTCGAATACATAATAAGACATACGAAAAATCCAAAACAAACACGGAAGCCTCGGAGGTGAGATGAGATGATGTCAGCCGACGGTGCTCCAAGCCGTCACGAAGACTTCTACCTGTTACCTGGGCGACAGAAAAACCCAGGGTCCGTTGGGGTGGTGAGTAAAACTCAGCAGGTAATAGAAAAACATGTATATATGTCATATCACATGTATTTTCAACAACATACTCTAGAGGTACAATAGGTATATCAGCATAGTATATAAATACAAGCATATACCGTCTAACCAAATAAACAACATAAAAATGCAGACATACCTGAAGTCTGCTGCGCTACTCTGATCCAACCTGAACATATATCCAACATATATATATATATAACAGGAAGAGTAGATCAACTCACAATATACTCTAACTACAGGTCAAGGTATCTAATGGTCTGTCCAACCCATACCAGTCTCTGACACAATCGTATAACAAATGCAAGAAACATGCATGAATATGATGTACACCTAAATGCAGCAAGCATAGTACAATCAAATGCATCATCACAATAAGCATAAGTATATAGACTGCATCTATATATGTATACTAATCACAATCATCCATATATATATATATATATATATATATATATATATATATATATATGGCAATATGCAAAAATGCCATAAGTCGGCAATGCAGCATGCATGTGTCCAGGTCACGATTGACCAGACTCGAGTTTGACTCGAGTGATGTTTTGATGTTTGACATAGGATGTTTCACATAGGATGTTTCACATAGTATGTTTGACAAAGTCAGTTGACATTAATGTCGGTTAATATGTTTTGGGGAGATTGTTTATACAATCGACCCAGGTTATAATTGACCAGACTCGAGTTTGACTCGAGGGAGACTTTGATGGTTGACTAGGGTTGACCTTGGGTTTATGGGAAAGTCCAAGCATGGGTCTTGGCAAGGTAAAGTCCAAGTCATGGGTACTTGGCATGGAAAGTCCAAGTGGGACACTTGGCATTTGGGAAAATCCAAGTCTTGAGTACTTGGCACAAGGGAAGTCCAAGCATGGGTCTTGGCATGGAAAGTCCAACATGGGTCGGCAAGGGAAAGTCCAAGCTTGAATCTTGGCATTTGAGAAGTCCAAGGGGTTTAATATTGGCGGCGTAAAGTCCAAGCGAGAGTCTTGGCAGCATAAGTCCAATGGTTGGCGGTGTAAAGTCCAAGCGGAGTCTTGGCAACGTAAGTCCAATGTGCCTTGGCGGTGTAGACACTGTTAGCATGACATAGCCGAGGGAAGCACCTGGAGGCTAGCACGATGGATGAACAAGTCATGGATGACTTGGAGGGATCCGAGAGGCGTGAGGCTGATGGAGGTGGCTAGAAGGCTTAGGTCTAGGCTAAGGGTGATCTAGCAAGTATGGGGGCACCATAATTGGGTTTAAACCTCATGTTTGAGGTTGGCAGTCGACTGATATTATGGTCGGTTCGACTGTCGTGAGTCGACTAGAGCTCGACTACCAGTTAGGGCTGAAATTGCCTTGGCGATCGACCGCTTCATTGAGCAGCTGATCGTTGGCGATCGCGCCATGGATGGCGATCGGAGCTGATTAATCTGGCATAGAATGCTCACGTGGCCGATTCAACGTGGATTGAGCCGTTGTCTCATAGCTACAGTGTTGGCAGTCGACTGGGGTCTTATGGTAGTCGACTGCCAGGCAGAAATCCAGCCCGATGGAGGATAAAAGCAGATATTCGTGGAAGGCTCGAAACAAGGTTTTTCTTAGGCAATTTGAAGGGGAATAGTTTGTGCTTTTCCAGTCCTTCAAGGCTAGTTCAAGGCAACCAAAAGCAAGCAAATCAAAAGCTCTTGTAAAGTAGTTTTCTTTACTTACATTGTATTTCTCTCTTGTATTTTGCTTGTATTCATTTATTATTATTGTAAGAACGGTTGTACGAGGTTTCTCCACCTCCGACTTGTGTCGAGAAGGAGTTTATTGTGCTTAGTGGTGTTTGTGGCATCGCTAGGGTTCGTACGAACCCAATCCGTGGAGTAGGAACCGGTTCTGAACCACATTATATCTCGTGTTGTGCTTGTGTTCTTGTCGTATTTTCATTATTATTATTCTGCTGTGTACTAACAAGAATTTTAGCAAGCAAACGCGATCGATTTCCATCAACGTACGACAACGCGCTATTCACCCCCCCCCCCTCTAGCGTCCAATCGATCCCCAACAAGTGGTATCAGAGCGAGGCCGCTCTTGAAGTTTAACAACTAAGGGATCATGCTAGAGGGTAAAGATGGAAGTCCAAGAACAACTAGGATGGGATATCAACACGCCGGTCTCATATGCTTTCTATGGACGAGAAGGCTTCAATTCTTGGAAGAGAAGAATTGAAGATTTTTTGATGATGAAGGATTTTGAGGAATGGTCCATATTAATGGAAGGATTCAAATATCCAAAAGGACCAAAGGGTGGCTTCCTCAAGAAGAAGAAATGGAGTGAAGATCAACTCCAAAGATTTGAGAAAAATAAGAAGGTAATCAATTTCATTTTTGATTTAATTCCTAATGACTTCTTGTGTAGCCTAGGTGAGTGCATGGATGCCAAGGAGCTATGGAGCGATTTGGCCAAGCTTCATGAAAATTCATCATCAATCCAAGAAGAAGAAAAAGAAGAGGAGTGCTCACCTTCTCAAGCTCAAGCAAGTACATCATCATCTAAAGAGCTTGAGGATTCAGAGGTTGATAGGGAGTCAACATCCGAATCGGAAAAGGTGGAAGAAGTGGAAGAAGCATCCACTTCTAGGATTGAGGAGGAGAGACCATCCTCAACACCGGAGCAATACCAAAAGGAAGCTTCGACATTTGGTCAAGATGAAGAAGCCCAAAATCCAATTCCGGTCTCCATTGACCTAGGTAACTCGAACACTCTAATTTCAAATAAAATCCATATAATGTGTTTTGAGTGTAGGGAGTATGGGCACTACAAGAGCAAGTGCTCAAAGAAGGTTAAGAAGACTCCTCCGGCACCTAAAAGTCAAGAAAAATCAAAGGAAGCCGATCCCCCAACCATCAAAAACAAGGAGCACGTAGTATGCTTCAAGTGCCATCAAAAGGGGCACTATAGAAGCCAATGCCCTAGGGGGAGAAAAAAGACCCAAGAAGAAGCATCACAAGTAGGGGGAGCTAAGGCTAACCCTAAGGTATATTTTAGTAATGCATCTTCTAGTTTAAATGTCAAAAAGCATGCTAGAAATTTTAATTCTCTTGCAATTTATCATAAAGAGCATGCTAGGAATAGGAATTTTTATTTAGGAGCTAAGAAAGTCAACCTTAGGAAGGAGAAATTTGGGACTAATGTCCCTAGAAATATTTTACCTAAGGACAACCCTAGGTCAAACAATTCTAGACAAATCCTACCTAGGGAAACCATTAGAAAGGTACAAGAGCATCTAGGTCTCAACCCTAAATGGACTAGGCATATGCCTAGGAAAAACAATGCCCAAAGACCAAATCAAAATTCTAAAATTGGGCAATTAGAATTAGAGAACCAAGCCTTGAGATCAAGACTTGAGAAATTAGAAAAGACCCTCAAAATTATGCAAAAGGATTCGAATATCCAAAAGGACCAAAGGGTGGCTTCCTCAAGAAGAAGAAATGGAGTGAAGATCAACTCCAAAGATTTGAGAAAAATAAGAAGGTAATCAATTTCATTTTTGATTTAATTCCTAATGACTTCTTGTGTAGCCTAGGTGAGTGCATGGATGCCAAGGAGCTATGGAGCGATTTGGCCAAGCTTCATGAAAATTCATCATCAATCCAAGAAGAAGAAAAAGAAGAGGAGTGCTCACCTTCTCAAGCTCAAGCAAGTACATCATCATCTAAAGAGCTTGAGGATTCGGAGGTTGATAGGGAGTTAACATCCGAATCGGAAAAGGTGGAAGAAGTGGAAGAAGCATCCACTTCTAGGATTGAGGAGGAGAGACCATCCTCAACACCGGAGCAATACCAAAAGGAAGCTTCGACATTCGGTCAAGATGAAGAAGCGCAAAATCCAATTCCGGTCTCCATTGACCTAGGTAACTCGAACACTCTAATTTCAAATAAAATCCATATAATGTGTTTTGAGTGTAGGGAGTATGGGCACTACAAGAGCAAGTGCCCAAAGAAGGTTAAGAAGACTCCTCCGGCACCTAAAAGTCATGAAAAATCAAAGGAAGTCGATCCCCCAACCATCAAAAACAAGGAGCACGTAGTATGCTTCAAGTGTCATCAAAGGGGGCACTATAGAAGCCAATGCCCTAGGGGGAGAAAAAAGACCCAAGAAGAAACATCACAAGTAGGGGGAGCTGAGGCTAACCCTAAGGTATATTTTAGTAATGCATCTTCTAGTTTAAATGTCAAAAAGCATGCTAGAAATTTTAATTCTCTTGCAATTTATCATAAAGAGCATGCTAGGAATAGGGATTTTTATTTAGGAGCTAAGAAAGTCAACCTTAGGAAGGAGAAATTTGGGACTAATGTCCCTAGAAATATTTTACCTAAGGACAACCCTAGGTCAAACAATTCTAGATAAATCCTACCTAGGGAAACCATTAGAAAGGTACAAGAGCATCTAGGTCTCAACCCTAAATGGACTAGGCATATGCCTAGGGAAAAAAATGCCCAAAGACCAAATCAAAATTCTAAAATTGGGCAATTAGAATTAGAGAACCAAGCCTTGAGATCAAGGCTTGAGAAATTAGAAAAGACCCTCAAAATTATGCAAAATCAAATGCAAGGGTCTAATAGTCAAAGTCAAGGGTCAAAACCTCAAAGTCAACATCTAGGACCCAAGAAACAAAAGTCAACCAAGGGCAAGAATGGTTTGGGTCACAAACCTAAGCCTAAGGTGGCTTATAATAGTGTTCCATTTGATTATGGAACACAATCTAGGTCTAGAAAGACCAAGGTCAATAGGGAAGTCATCTTTAAGATTGACCAAGGTAGATGCCTAGTGGCTAGGGTTTCGAAGAAACCTAGGGTGACCACTAAGAAGGTTACTAGGGAGGCAATCCCTAAGGTTAACCATGGCAAGACCCAAATGACCAAGGCTAATAAGCCTAGAAAGGTCATTAGGAAGGTATATAGGGAGGTTATCCTTAAGGAATACCTAATTAATCCTAGGAGGTCAAATAGGTTTTGGGTTCCTAAGAGCGTAATTGATTCACGCTAGATGGGTTTAGGGTGTGTCAACCTTGATTGGATGGGTAGTTAACTCAACCATGGCAAAGGTGGAACTTTAGGATTATTTTCAAGGTTATGGATGCCTTGGAAATAGATTTTGAATTTAATCCTAAAAGATTTTAGGATGTGCCAATATACCTTGAAGATTATGAAAAATTAATTGAATTGACACAATTTAGGTCTAGAGGTTAGTGTGTCATTTTGGGTTTTTGGCACATTTGGGAGAATTTAGGTTTTATGGCAAAATATGATTAATCCCAACAAATGACAACTAATATTAAAATTTAGGTATTACTATACTTATATATTTTATATGTCATGCTTTGTTTGTCATATGTCATGTCACGACATCATGCCTATTTTTATCATTTATATGTCATGATTATGTTTAGGAATTAGGATTGAATGTCATGAGTTTAAATTTTATATCATATGTCATGACATCATGATCATTGACCATGTTTTTATTTTGCTATCATTATGCCATGATCATTTCATGCATTAACTTGATTGAAAATTGATTTAAGGACTATGACATGACTTGGAGTCTCATTCATAAGGGAATCAAGTAGGGTTGCTTTATAAAAATGCATGAAACCCTAGATTAGGGAGAACAAAACTCACATCTCACATCACATTGACTTGTGTGTGTATTTATACACCCTAGATACATATGAGATGCTAGGATATGAGTTGAGTTCAAGGTGCATAATTTTTGCATCTAGATGAACTAAAACTCATCTAATTTCAATGGTGGATCATTGGGAAAGCATGTGTACAAGTCATGTACATAGAGCCCAAGGAATATGATCCAAAATAAGGTTTTAAAAATATTTTAAAATCATTTTAGAAAACCTTGGTGAAGTCTATTTTTTTTTATAGCAATCACCATTGATAGAGTTGATACAAAATAATAGGGCCAAAACATTGAACATTTCAATGGTTTTGAGTTTTGTATCAAACTCACTATTTTATGGGTAAAATAATTTTCAAATATTTTTCACCCATTGTATTGCTTATAAGTATTATACGTATGAAGTTTCACGATTTTTCAAAATGAGTATAATTACTTATGTATTATCAAAGTTCGTTTTCTGAATCTGAAAACTGCAGTTTGCAGTTATCAGTCGACTGTCGACTTATGGCAGTCGACTGATGAAGGGCAGTTCGACTGATTACTATTAGGAGTCGACTGCCAGGTCTGATTTTGGGTTAACAAGGTTTGTTTAGCCTGATTTCAGCTATGGTAAGGTTTCCTAACCACTCCTAACCCTAGGATATACTTTGGGAAGCATTATAAATAGTGAAAATCCATTGGATATGGATTAGGAGAGGTGTTAGACCAAAGTATCAAATTTAAGGGTGGAAGAGTTCATGTTTGAACTTTGAACCTTAATTTTGATGGTTTAGAGTTTATATTGGCTTAGGGACTTCTCAAGGACATTGTTGGTGCAATGGTCAATGGGGAGCAAGCCTTTAGGGGGAGGTATCCATCATGGGATGATGGATGTGTTTTTCTTCTTGAAGGAGGAAAACTTATTGGGAGAGTGTCATCAATTGGGAAAATTGATGGGTTTTTGATACCCAATTTGGAAATTGGGAGAGTGAATAGGATTGCCTCTCTTGAGTGATATGAGATTTATCACTAGGAAGATGGTAGGCATCCTAGGTATTTTTGGACCAAATGAGAGATTGTAAGATCTCATTGGGACATGAGACATTGACCTCCTTGGAGAGAACCTTTTTGATGTATGTCAAAAAGGGGGAGAGTAAAATTACTAATTTGGAAAATTGGTAAAGGAATTTGAGTTAGGGGCCTAACTCAAGGTTTGTTTTGTCAAACATAAAAAATGGGGAGATTGTTGGTGCAATCGGCCCAGGTCACGATTGACCAGACTCGAGTTTGACTCGAGTGATGTTTTGATGTTTGACATAGGATGTTTGACATAGTATGTTTGACAAAGTCAGTTGACATTAATGTCGGTTAATATGTTTTGGGGAGATTGTTTATACAATCGACTCAGGTTATAATTGACCAGACTCGAGTTTGACTTGAGGGAGACTTTAATGGTTGACTAGGGTTGACCTTGGGTTTATGGGAAAGTCCAAGCATGGGTCTTGGCAAGGTAAAGTCAAGTCATGGGTACTTTGCATAGAAAGTCCAAGTGGGACACTTGGCATTTAGGAAAATCCAAGTCTTGAGTACTTGGCACAAGGGAAGTCCAAGCATGGGTCTTGGCATGGAAATTCCAACATGGGTTGGCAGGGGAAAGTCCACGCTTGAATCTTGGCATTTGAGAAGTCCAAGGGGTTTAATATTGGCGGCGTAAAGTCCAAGCGGGAGTCTTGGCAGCATAAGTCCAATGGTTGGCGGTGTAAAGTCCAAGCGGAGTCTTGGCGACGTAAGTCCAATGTGCCTTGGCGGTGTAGACACTGTTAGCATAACATAGCCGAGGGAAGCACCTAGAGGCTAGCACGATGGATGAACAAGTCATGGATGACTTGGAGGGATCCGAGAGGCGTGAGGTTGATGGAGGTGACTAGAAGGCTTAGGTCTAGGCTAAGGGTGGTCTAGCAAGTATGGGGGCACCATAATTGGGTTTAAACCTCATGTTTGAGGTTGGCAGTCGACTGATATTATGGTCGGTTCGACTGTCGTAAGTCGACTAGAGCTCGACTACCAGTTAGGGCTGAAATTGCCTTGGCAGTCGACTGCCATGGATGGCAATGACCGATCGGCATTGAGTCTCGATAGAATGCTCCGTAGTCGATCGGCGATCTGGCACGGCGATCAACCGCCAATGTTGGCGATCGCGTGAGAGTCCCGTTGAAACTTTTTCGTGGATTGAGCCGTTGTCTCATAGCTCTGATGTTGGCGATGACTAGGATCTTATAGCGATGATCACCAGTAAATCCAGCCCGATGGAGGATAAAAGCAGTTATTCGTGGAAGGCTCAAAACAAGATTTTTCTTGGGCGATTTGAAGGAGAATAATTGGTGCTTTTCTAGTCCTTCAAGGCTAGTTCAAGGCGACCAAAAGCAAGCAAATCAAAAGCTCTTGTAAAGTAGTTTTCTTTACTTACATTGTATTTCTCTCTTGTATTTTGCTTGTATTCATTTATTATTGTTGTAAGAACGGTTGTACGAGGTTTCTCCACCTCCGACTTATGTCGAGAAGGAGTTTATTGTGCTTAGTGGTGTTTGTGACATCGCTAGGGTTCGTACGAACCCAATCCATGGAGTAGGAACCGGTTCTGAACCACATTATATCTCATGTTGTGCTTGTGTTCTTGTCGTATTTTCATTATTGTTTATTCCGTTGTGTACTAACAAGAATTGTAGCAAGCAAACGCGATCGATTTCCATCAACGTACGACAACGCGCTATTCACCCCCCCCCCCTCTAGCGTCCAATCGATCCCCAACAACATGGTCATGTCGGCTTACCCTAAAGCTACCACGACCCCAGTGTGGCATCGGTGGCTCGAGCATGACAACTGTCCCAACTCAACACCAACCACTACTCTCGAGTGGTCGAGTGGGCAGTATGATCGAGTAGCATATAAGCGTAAAGAGCAAGCTACACGATGGGGGTCCCTGCTGTTGGCCACTCCGACAGTCACTACCCATGAGTGGTCGAGTGTCACACACGCAGGACTACAACACGCAAATCCAACTATCACCGTCTATAGTGATAGAGTGCGACACCACAATGCTCTGTCCTCACACCGGTTACTCCTCCTATGAATAATCGTGGAGGCAGGATGACTGGCGACACTCTCAACCACAAGGGAGACCTCGTCGCCAGCGTGCATGCAAATGACATGAATGCAATGTCTCACATACAGACATCCACCATAGACTCTCTATTCTACAGAGAATTATACTAACCAGATCAACGCACTCTCTATCCTGCAGAGAGTCGTACTCAACTAATCATAATACTCTCTATCCTGTAGAGAGTCATACCAATCTAATCGACGCACTCTCTATCCTGTAGAGAGTCGTACTCAACTGATAGGCGCACTCTCTATCCTGTAGAGAGTCATACTCATCTGATTATAACAAGCTAGGACCACCGGTCCATAGTAACACACTAAGTATCATTCCCCTGACCATTTACACAATACATGGTCGGTGGTAACATGCAACCTAAGGGTACTAGAACTAACCCTAAGTTCAAGACATTATCTACCTACGGATGACCTTTTTGCCCAATGTACAATCAAGTTGTCATCCGAACTTTACTATTTGCACTTAACTTAAACAAATTCTAAATTACTTACATCACCTATATATATATAACTCCTAATCATGGTAAAATAAACATGATAGCAGCAATGGAGTTAATAGCCAACG
Source organism: Wurfbainia villosa (assembly GCA_025175895.1). Classification (NCBI taxonomy): domain Eukaryota; kingdom Viridiplantae; phylum Streptophyta; class Magnoliopsida; order Zingiberales; family Zingiberaceae; genus Wurfbainia; species Wurfbainia villosa. The sequence goes on from CM045992.1 coordinate 7,826,855, forward strand.
GTAAAGTATCAAGCGCAGGATAATAAGAGCAGGGTCAAGATAATATGAACATATAACATGCTCATATCTATGTCTAAATCTGAATGCAATTACATCTACCGGACCAGGTAGGAAATTACCCACCTATTGTGTAGACTATGCCGTTAGTCTCCACGTCCAAAAGACCGTCCTGTATTCAAGTCCTGCAATTTAACATACAAACATAACTAACCATCTTCTTCCATTTACTATTAATCAGCTAGCAAATAGTAATCTAGCTGTAGATGTAACATCAACTTCACAACGTAGCTTCAAACTCACCTAACTTAGTTACAGTTGCTAAATAGCTTAATAAATGGCAAGTTTACTCACATTTGTCTTCATCACCCGCACTAAGAGGCAAATTAGAAGCAACTAGCCATATTTCTTTTGCTCACGGTGAAGAAGAGGTAGGACCTAATCGTTTCAATTTAATGCAAGGTCGACGAAATCCAGTTCAACTAAAGTCTCCTCTCCTGTAATCAGAATTATATCAGATATATACCCAATAAATCTCATATCCCCTAACCTAAAATCCACAATTTAGGTAAACAAGGGAATCATAGAGTCATTACTAGGAATCGGAGGTAGCCTTCTTCCTCATCGCAACAACAACACGACCAGAAATCCTTTGAACTCCTAGATCAATGGTGATTAGAAGTGATGTACTCCGAATCAAGTTACCATTTAGATCAACACCAACAGCTCCTTGAGAATAGCTTGCGAAACCGCTCCAATTCCGATTAAGAAGGTCGCAGCAGATGAAGCTGTCGTTGGTCGATGATAGGAACGCGAGCAAGGCAAGGGGGTCAGTGCTCCTTGCTGTTTGAATCGACGGAGGACGACACGATAGCGGCTGCGCTGGGAGAGGAGGCGCAGCGTCGGTGGAGAGAGTCGTCGATCGGTGGAAGGAGGAGAAATGGCAAAGAGCTCTCGGTGAGAAGGAACAACGACGGTGACTGGCGTTGCAACAGCAACTGGCGTGAGGCACTCGCTCTAGAGAAAAGGAGGGCGGCTGGTACTCGAGCGAGACCGGAGAAGAGAAAGGCGTTGTGGTGCTCGCGTGGCTTGCCACGGTGCCACGACTAACCGACATTCGAAGGGGTCGGCGGTGAATGGGAAGAGCAGATCCGACGGCGATGTCCGACCGCGTGACGGCGAGCGACAGGGGCGACGGTTGGGTGGTGTGCACAGCAAGCGGCGCGAGGAGGCGACCCTAGGCGGCGGCGGCGTGCACGGGAAGGAGATCGGCGGAGATCGACTGGATCGGTGCCGACGGCAGTGAAGAGGATCGCTCGATTCGAGCGACGACGATGAAGAGGAGAAAGAACTGCGGCTTCGCGTGAGAAGTCGGGAGGAAGAAAGAAGTCGACGGCGGCTGAGAAAACGAGTGCGGAGAAAGAAGCGAAATCGAGAGAGAAGTCGTGCGGTGAGGAAAAGAAACGCTCGAGGAAATAACTCGTCGGTGAGGAAATGGTTGACCGAAAATTAACGCTCGGCATTAATATAAGAGAAATCGGTCGGGCTGCTCACACGGGTTGAGTTTGCAACAACAAGTTGGGTTTAAAAACCCTATACCCATTAAACCAATTCATTTAAACCTAGATTCAATTATACCTAGGTCAGATTTAATTAATCCATAAGCTTCAATAGGTTCGGTTCAAATTTATCCCCAACCATGCACCATTAATTAAATTTTTTTTTCTTTGGTATTTTACAGTATTGGCGATGAATTTTAATAATATCGTCGCTAAACGTAAATATATTAGCAACGAAATATAGATTTCGTCGCTAATACTCATTTGGCATATAGACTAGCGACGATTATTTTTAATTTGTATCAAATATTTTTTATATTTGAGACAAAAAATTACTATTTTATCGCAAATATGACATTATTTCGACAATGAATATTTTTAATATGTTTATTTACGATGATCATAAATTTCCTCGGTAATTTCTATTGTTAGCGATGAATTATTAATTCATCGTTAATATTTCATCATTATTTTATTGATTCTTTGTAGTGTTTAGATGGATAGATTATATTTTCGGAGTGACCTTCCAAGATTGACTCTTGCTTTCATGTGATAAATATTCGTCTGAGTACTAATTAACTCAGTTATGCCCGTGGGATGCGATCAATCTAATTCATATTATTATGAGAAATGGACTAACTACAAAGTGAAGTAATATAAATATAAAGGGGGATCAATTCAATACTCATAAAATATATATTCTACCATATCTTGTCTATCTTTATCAAACTTTTATAAATTAAAAAAAAACTGAACCAAACATGTCAAGACAACTTTTATAATGCATTTAGATGTTGAAAAATTTCTTTAAAATTATCAACAGGAAGGTTAAAATCATAGATATTATAAATTTTGTTTTACTTGTAATAGGCTGTTAAATTTTATATGAAATTATGTTCTTTTATAATTGAATTATTGCATATTTATACAATTTTGTAGACTTTATTTATAAAAAAATATTATCCTATCTCATCCCAATCTATTTTTATTCCTAGAATATTGTTATAATATTTTTACAGTAAACGTACGGTTTTAATTCTAACTATTGAATATCTTTTGAGTAATTTTATTTATCCTTCCTCTTTCTTCATTGAGCTAAAGGAAATGGAAACTTGCAATTAGTTACATGGCAAGAAAGAGACATCGTCGAAAACCAGCATACAGGAACACAATTTAACTTGATGTTTTCATTAATTTCATTAGCTATTTCATTGACATTGCAAGTGTAGATGCACCAATATGCCATGATTTGTTATAAATTATGGCAAGGCCATTTGCACTTCCTTTCAAATAAAATATCTTTTTTTTCTTCATGAAAATAGAGTTAATTTTTTATCAAGATATTTTTAGAGTTCCATTCTTTCTTTTTTTTCTTTAAGGAAGTTTTAAGGAAACAATGAAAAATATTGTTTTACTGATCTTCTCTCTTTTTTTTTTATAAGGAAATATAGATTTAAGATTAATTTATTGAAGTAAAAAAAGTTAAGATTTCGATAGGTTAGATAGGGAAGGTGGAAAGAGAAGGGATCGATGAACACTCTTTACTAGGTAGAATATTGAATTCAACTAAGTTCGGAAAAAAAAATTGGAATTATATAGGGTTACGTTGCCATGTCAGGCACATAAAAAACAAGTCACAAAAAATACTCATCCCATGCTTGACTTTGTTGGTGCAATTGAATGAGTAATGATTGAATAAGTGATAATTTTATTATCTACATAAAGAAAAATTAAGATTTAAAATGAACAACGGTGAGATAATTATTTTGTGGAGTTTTATGATCATATAATTTTATATTTTTATTTTATTAATTATATTATAATGTTGTCTGAACTAAGATCCTAACTTCGCCCCTACTAAAAATATCTTTATTTTTAGTATTAACATAGTGGTATTGTGTTGCTATCCAATTCTAACATCTATACTCCTATAATTGCTAGGATATAATATTGACCAGTGTTGATTAGAAATTAAGTGCTCACATTATAATAAGTAGAGTTAGTCCTTTTTTTTAGTCCAGAAAGACGTTAGGCAAAATTTTAAAATATATTTCAATTTATATTTACTATTTTTTTTTAAAAAATGTGGACCCTAAACAAAAGCCTTAATAATCTTAAAAATTTTGAGTCTTGAACGAAGGTCCGATAGTCCTAGTCCAGAATGTGCTCTGATAGTAAGTACGTATGATTTGTAATTACTACAATATAAAGTTACTAGAGTTAAAGTGCATATATTGTAGTAACTATGAATTTGTATATACTACAACATAGTGTTAAAGTATTCATGTTGTGACAACTATAAATTTGTATCTGCTACAATATAATATTGCTAGTATTGACCAGCAACATAGCATTAATAGTATTGATCAAAGTCAAAATATTCATATTGTAACAATTATGAATTATCTATTATAATAATATCGAATAAGAGTATTTTCAAAAATAAAAAGGACTAAGATGAAACGGGATACTATTTTAATAATAAATAAAAAAAGGATATTCTTTTTAACTATTCTAATAAAAAATGATACCCTTTTAATTTAATTTTTGACCATGAGTTTTTTATTGATCTTATGACCTTTGATTTTCCTTAGGCTCTTGATTTTTTTTTCTTAGTTAGCATATAAATAAATGAAAGTTTTTAATTTATAATTGGTTTGACAAACATATTTATTTAATTATAGATATTGTCATATCAATAAATAAAAGTATGATAAGTGAATTAGTAGCGAAAAAAGAAAAAATAATGATGGTACAAAAGAGAAATATTAAAGCATGGTGAATAATATCAATAAATAAAAGTATGATAGAGATGTAGATAGTAGTGGGAAAAAGAAAAGTGATGGTGGATAGTACTAATAATGAAGATGGATGGAAAGTAGTAAATATCAAATTAGTAGGAATTTGACTATGATATTAATTGATATCCATAGTAGAAAGATAGAGATACTATTCTCACATAGAGAAAAACTAGAATATCAATTGATGCAGAACAATAGAAGGGACATTAGTATAAAAGAATGATAAAGATATAATTCTCATTCAAAGAAAATTATTGATTCTCACCTAAAGAAAAATATAATTATAAATTATATTAACTCCAAACTTATTTATTATACGAGGTCCTGATTCCTTTTTATAATTTGATAACAAAATTTATTCTTTATAAAATAAAATTCTTTTTAAATAATATCTTAAATTTCTAATAATATCTAATCCATTTTTTTTAAAGAAAAACTAAATATTTTTTTTAAAATTCAACTAATTATAAAAATTAACACAACTTTTAATAAAATTAAAATTTTGACTAACTTACTTACTTTATACTATAAAAATAAAAAATTATTTTCCCACTTAAATATAAAAATAATACTATATAAAATGTAAAAAAGTAAATTGAAACTCCATATATTATTAACTAGAGGGATAAAAATTTATAAAATGATATGGTTAAGAATTTAATTTATTAAAATTATCTAAATCATTATTTTTTAAAATTAATTAAAAAATTTAGAAAAAATATTTAATTTTTTTAGGAAAGTTTGTTAGATGTTATTAGAAATAATAATATTTATTATTACTATTTTATAAAGAATATATAATGTTCTCAAACTATCAAAAGAGAATTTCATGTATTTTTCACGTTTAAAGTTAATAAAATTTTAATTTTTTTTATTGTGAATTGACAATTTTTTTTTTATGGGCGAGGATAATATTCGTATGCCACATCTATGTTGCACTATCCTCTCTTACATTCCACACAAATTGTTTTAAAGATCCATATTAAAAAGAATGTTAAAAAATAACTAAAAGTCTATTAGCGGTTTGAATTTACCATATTACATAATCATTTAGACATCTAGAAAACAACAAATCTTATGATTACGTACAAGTATATTTTTTTAATCTAAAATATAAATAATATTAATCCATAGAATATAGATTGGATTCTATATAACCCATTAGGATTATAGAATATGATTCCATATAAAAGCAGGGTCAGTGGCAGAAAAGAAGAGGACTAGTATAAAATCTATTCTTAATTTTTGTTCTTCTATATTATTTAGCACGGTTCTATTTTTTTTTACAATGCAACGATGACTCAAAGTATGGGAGTGATCTCGTCAGAGTAACTCTTACGATCGAACAATTGGAGCCTTCGCTCTAGCGAAGTCCAAAAATTTTTAATATCATCGAGACTCAAGACTCTCACATAGAGTCTAAAATTTTTTATATATTAAAATTAACTTTAGATCAGGGCTCATTTATTAAATTTCATCCGGAATCATATGAACCGATTCTAAACTCTTACATCCGCCTATTAATCCACGATATGGATCACACTGTGAGAAAAAATTTCACTATTCATCTTTAATGCATCATCTTATCTTATGGCCTATGATTGATATGTAAAACCATATAATCCATATATGTTCCTATATATTGCCTTTCTTTTGGAGTAAAAAGATGATGTCGTTCATAAAAAATATTTTTATTCAACCAAGAATTAATATTCTGATTCTTGGGACAATTCTTTACTTATTAATGAAAGATATTTTGGACGTCGAAATCTAATAGAGTCATCTATATTTTTTAGATTTATCTAGTATATATTTGTAAGGTTGATCGTTCACTTTTAGAATTAATTGGAATTACAGTTGAAGTCGAATGGAGAATATACCTAAATTATATTTTTTAAAAATATATGTTCCTGTATTATTTCTAAATTAGCAATCTACACTTACAAGTTACAACTACGCTTTTCACATTCACGTGTAAAATAATTTTATAAATTAATATGGAATAATTTGTTTTTGATTTTATGTAAAAATTTGAAATCGTTAATTTAATGATTCTTATTTATCTATCTTAGATCAGTGGGAACACGAAAAGCTTCGTAATTTTAACATAGTGATTAAAATACATAAAAATTATTTAAATTCAGAAAAAGAAAAAAAAATCTCCTTCGATACTTCTACCAGCACTTCACTTCCGTGCCTTACCACCACGCCCAATCCGTGGGACACCTTTTCCCGGCCTTATATCTCTTCTTCGTCACCGCCCTTTTTGCCGATTCTTTTCAATTATTTATTCGTTGGCGTCGCCGCCGCGTTGCGTTGCGTTGGATCTCATTGATAGGGAAGAACAAATCCGTCTCACCCCCAAGTCTCCACGAAAAACCTATTCCCGATTGATTCCGCTGCCCTGGTGGCCGAATTCGATACGCCTACGCGACCCGGAAGTGATAAATCTCCGCCCATTGAAACCCGTAAACCCTAATCTTTGCACCGTTGTTCAAATCTTTACCTTGATTTTAATTCAAGAGCGGCGTGAGGGGAGGTTAGATTACGAGATACCTTTTTGTTGTTTTATTATTATTATTTATTTTTTTGCAGGTAACGAGGATTGGAAACTAGAGGCAAGGATGGTTTTCTACTTCAAGGCCCGTCCGGATGTTGGGGATTACACCATCTTCATGGGGCTGGACAAGCACGAGAACGAGGAGCTCATCAAGTATGGTTTTCCCGAAGACATTTGGTAAATACCTTTTTCCATAAAATTTATTACATAATCTTGTAGTCGATGGTTCCGTATATATCTTGTCAAATATCAATGTGTTTTTTTTTTTTTTTTTTTGTATTCATAGTCGATTGCGAGTTTGTATGTGTAGTCATTCTTTGTTCAGCCTCCTCTTGTCACTCCAATTGCTATTCTACATTTTATCTGTTGTCTGCATGGTAATTTGTTTCAGTACATAACTTTTCTTATACGAACCAAATCTTGCCAGTCATATAATTTAAGAGAACTTGAGGATTATAAATAATGGAGAATTGAATTAGATGATTCTTAAATGGTCACTGAGTATGGGACCGGTCCAAGGGCAATTGGGCTTCAGTTTATTTGGTTTTTGGTTCTTGTCCATCTTCTAGAGGGTTTCTGCTTTGATTCTTGTTGAGTGCCTTTAACTTTACTTACCATCCATGTGTTGTAAATTATAGGCTCATGGTGTTCGAAGTTCAAAAGGTTAGGACCAAACTTGTTCGACCATCTAGGCCCTGATGTGAAAACAAATCTTATTAGGGGGTGAATAAGTAAGTTAACTGGTATACCTTCTTTGTCTAGTCATACGTAGATCCCTAGGTAAAACCTAATCCTTTGATGTCATTCTCCATTAGTGATCATTGCTGAAAAATTTAGCTTCTCATGTCATTCTAACTTTAGTTTAGTTGCTAATTGTTGTTGATTAAACTATGTATTCTTCTTGAGTTAATGAGGACTGAGACGAGATGTGGGCAAATGATGGCTGACTCTTGCATTATTTGAGATTAAGGAATCCCTTTGATGGACATTAGTGAATATTTGAGAGCCTTCTTGAGGCCTTCTGCATATACTCCATCTGACATGAACAGTCAATTGCACTTGTTGTCCAGTGAGAATGGTTCATCAAAATTGAAGAAGAGATCTCTTGCATGTTGTTTGACCATCTCAAATTGTTCAAGCGTCATATAGATAGTGGGTTTTTTGCCTTAGATTCTTGCAGTGTTGTCAATTCTTTAGATCTCCAATATTTTTTGTTCATAGAAGTGGGCAAGACGTGAGATACTTTGAATGATGTTCCTAAACATCTATTTGAGGTGTAGCAATAGCCTAGAGGTGAAAAGGTCCACCTCAGTCCTACATAAGTAACTAAGCGCTTGAACTAGCACAGATTCTCATTGATTGAGCATGTATCTTGGAACTTGGCTAGTTTTCTTAACATCCCATCTTGATCTGGTGGTTTGAAGTGATTGTAGCAGATCTCCTTGAATTCTTTCCACTCTGTTCAATTTTTAAGAATCATACTTGTGCATTTCCTTCTAGGTGGTAAGAGATGGTGTTAATTATTTTATATTTCCAGACTCTTTGGTGCATGAAGAAGTGACCACACCATAATAACCATGTGAGCAAGTCTTCTTCTCCGATCATATTAGTGGAGTCTAACTTTGGGCCTTAGGGTTACAATTACTAATGGAGGCATTCCAAGGAGAAAGGTTTCCCTTTTTCAGTTTCCTTGATAGCCCTCTGGTGCTCATAGTCCATTGGAGCCTTCATAGGATAACCTTGGTTACACTGCTATTGTCGTCTCTTATTCATCTAGAGGTCTAGAGGGCCTCTAAATCCTGTGTTATTGGGCGGCTAACCTTGCACATTCTTCTTGATCCTTGGCTCGTTCTTCTTTTATTTCCTCCATAAATTCTGACACACTTAATTGGAAATTGGCACCTATGGCTATCTCTAATACTAACTTGTGGACACAAGCTTACTTCTACTGGCAATTGAGCTCAGTTTGAGCTCAAAAGTGGGAGCAATGATCTCAGTTCCCTTTGGAAGCTAGCGTAGCTAAGTTGCAAGAAGAAGAGGTGGCCAGCTAGATGTACAAACTGTAGAAAGAGAGAGACCAAGGGAGCTAGAGAGCTTTAGAATAAGATAATTTTATTATTTCCATTATACCATTAGGTTGCATTTCCCCTTCCTATAGAGTAACTTATTCAATTAGGTTGCAATATTTTTGCTAACTAATGAGGAGCTATTTTTTTGCTGAATAATTTTTGTTACTTTGTCAGGTTGGTTGCAATTAGATTGGTTACTGTCCCATCTTTTCTTCCGTCTTTCCTAAGTACCTCTCTTATCCAATGCTTTGAAGAATACCATATTGTAGCCTTCTATTGTTCCTTTTTGGTGGTAGGATATGATGGTTTAGTTTGGCTATCTTTCCAAGAAATTAATGCTTCTGCAAGAATATCAAATGCTCACCAGTGTCATTATGAGTGTAGGTTTCACATAGACAAAATGTCTTCTGCACATGTTTATTTGAGATTGAACAAGGGCCAGACTATTGATGATATAAGTGAAGGTTTGTTGGAAGATTGTACCCAGCTTGTCAAAGCTAATTCAATACAAGGTAAATATATAATAGAAGAACGTTGTCTTCTATTTTATAATAGAAAGATTTTAGAAAATATGTTACATATATTTTATAATGCTGTGTATTTCTCTGCAGGCAATAAGATGAACAGCATTGATGTTGTTTATACACCATGGTATAATTTGAAGAAAACCCCTTCCATGGATGTTGGCCAAGTTGGTTTTCACAATCCTAAGATGGTAAAGCTACATATTTTGTCTGACTTGATGGCTGTATCTTTCTCAATATTCTATGTTGACTTGCATCGAATTTCAGTGTTCTTCATTTACAAAGTTTCATCTGAAATGTTCGACTTAAAATTTACATTTTGCTAGCTGATGTCTTTATTACTCTAGTAACCATTTGGATCTAATAGTTTATGATGGCACTCTTCAGCTATGGTCACACCATAGGACCTGACCGAGTTCCTGCTTATTGAATTGAAATGAGATTTAATGTAAATCTATTGGATTTGTGTAGTGATATAGAGACCTAGGATATGATTTAATGCAATGACATCGGTGGCCTCTTGGCTACTTGCCTAGGTGGCTTGGGAAGGCAAGACTAGGCTAGATGCCCTCAAGCTTATCCTAGGTGAGCACCTTCCAAAATCATGAAGCACCTCACTCTAGGCACTCAGCTCTTAAAGGGCACCTCTTAATGCAACTAATAACTATAAGGGAAAATAGTGCTTTTTTTCTATATTGCCCTCAAGGTTCAAAATATTGAGTTGTGTAGTCGTGCAGGAGTTTTGATCTTTTACTAGAACAGTACTATTTTGATATTGTGTTGATGTTTTGATGTATGATGCTGGTGGCGAATTAGAGGTGCAAGGAAATAAAGATGACAAAAAAAAATTGGACGACTATATACTTGGGTTTGGAGTTTATGTTACATATGAAATTGTACAATTTTGACATTATTTTATATGAACACAAGCTAAAAAACCATTTTCAATTCATCTTGACCTATGTTGTAGCATCCCATGGGATGGTGAGTGTTGTCATAAGACCATCTTCATTGACATGATTGACACAAGAACATAAGAGATATTGTTAATGCCGAGTAGTATTGAGTTTCATGTATTTATTAGAATAATACATTTCGATCATGTCACCTTATATGATACGAGATTTCAAACCATGATTGCCCTTTTATTCTTCAATGTTATGGTAGTTACAATGCATCCACAAGATGAATTTTTACATGGTACACATTCAATAAGCTTTTTGAACAATTTAGTAAAATTTTTGATGTAGGCTTTAAATTCTAAAATAAACCTAGGCAAAAAAGAATCAATAAACATCTACGCCTTATGTATTGTTTCAACATTCTACTAACCATCATAATTGTCAAAATCATACAATTCATGATTCATATTATCTAATGCGTTATGATTCACATGTAAAACAACACGATCCATATGTATGAACTGGAAAGTTCTTACATACGAACCAGGAAATTCTTACATAAGAACCAGAAATGATATGGTTCTTACATAATAACCAGAAACAATATGGTTCCCACACATATTAACTAGAAACTATATGGTTCTTACTTGTGAACTGGAAATAATATGATCCTTACATATGAACCAGATAGAAGCCAAAAAAAAAAAAATGGTTCGTAGTTATGAATTGGAAATGATATCACTCTTACATGTGAATTGGAAACGAAAAGAATTGTGACAATAAAGTTTGATTCAATGCAATTCAGTTCAAATATTATGTAATTCTAAAAACAAAAAGAAAACCTATTAAAAATAAATCTAACCAATTCAAAGTAAATCAAATCCAATAAAAATTAAATTGAAGCCAATATATTAGAAACTAAACTGAAATGATTTTTAAAGAAGAACAAGAAAGGATGGATTATATGTTATACAATAGGAGTATAAAGTTTGAAAAAGTGGAATCTCAAAGTTAAGGATAACAAATATTATATGATATAAGTATAAAGGATGAAAAGAGTGAAATTTCAAAGTCAACAATAACATAGAAGAAGAAAATCTTGTCACGTGGTGAGTCAATGATAGCCAATATGGACTTTACTTCTAATCCTGATTGAAAAGAACAAGTCTTATACCTCAAGTTAATCCTTGGTGAACACATTTCAATAATTATAACAGATGCCCTTGAGGCAAGCATGAAACCTTTCATGCTAGGCACTTGGCTCTCGAGGGACACCTGATTCAACTTATCCTTTTCTTCCCTTTTGCCATGTTAGGAATCTCTGGAGAAAGTACACAAAAGGGGGAAACAAATAAAATGGTTAAGCATAGAGGTATGTGTGATGCATGGTTCAATCTGGGTCTTCTTAGCGTCCACCAACCCTTGGTCTTTTGGTTAGTTCACACACCTAGTCAAAGAAACTTCTTGACAAGTTTGGTAAAATTTTCTCAGGCTGATAGGCTCCAAATTCTAAGATAAATCTAGGTAAGAGAAAAACCAGTGTGCTTTGCTCCTATACTCGTCAACTCAACATTCTATTAATTAGATGAATTAATCTTTTCATTTCCATAGCGAGCCGGTTTAAATTTCATTTGTTTTTGTTATACATCCTATAACAGAGTTCATTATTTGTTCTTTATTGTTATAATTTGATTCTAGTCTCTGTCCCTGATAGTTCCAACTTTAGTCAGTTCATACAAGCTTTGAAATTTGTGGAAGTATGATGCTCGGTTTTTCTGTGTGGATATATTTGATTGCTTGTAGTATTGAATATTAATATCTAGATATCTGTGATAATTTATGATATTTCTCATTTCTTTCAGTTGCTTAGTTGCGTATAGGTTTTTTTTTTTTTCAAAATTAAATACTTTAGTTTACTTGGGCAAATGCAAAGAACCTTGAGCTTTTTAAGACCTTCATGCCTTAAAAGTGTCATGTGCTCTAAAAACGTTGACTTTATTCAAGCAGTGTCTTAAACTAAAATCTCGATGTACCAAATTCTGATATCCTTTTAACAACATTTATGGACTATGCTACATTTGATTCTTCCAATATTTTTTTACTTGACGTGCAGTTGTCTTTTGTGATTTTAATTTGATTTCGTTTTGATATATTCGGTTCAACTTAGTTTTTTTCCTCGTGAGCAATTACCCTTTTTGATCTATTCGGTTATATTATAATAGTGATTACATTTGGTTGTTATTTGAAATGAAATTTAGTTTGATATGTCTGGCTTTGTCTGTCTTTTGAAGTCTCTGTAACTGGCCTTGTTTATTCTGACAGGTTAAGACAATTAGGGTAGAAAAGCGCATAAATGAGATTGTTAACAGGTTGAACAAGACCAAGGTTGAGAGGAAGCCAGACTTGAAAGGTATCAAATTTACAGTTGAAATTGTTGGGGAGATACGAAAGCAATAGACACTATATTGATTAATATGATCTAATTATACGTTGAGAGACTTAAACTTATATTGCAAGCATGGCGGAGATTGCACTTTGCAAAACATTGTTATTTGAATTTTCTCTTTTCCACACTGTCATCGTGTTTCCTTTGAAGTGCACAGTAGAAGAGAATCACTTGTAAATAGCTTTTAAATTTATTTCTCGCACATACATTGGAATTATGTTGAAGCGTAACAATTAACTTTCTTCGTTTGAAGCTGAGAGAGAAGCTATCAATGCAGCTGAAAGAGCAGAAAGGAAGGCCCAGTTAAGGGATAAAGTGAGTCTTTTTTTTTTTTCACGTTTAATGAATAAGCACATCTGGGCGACATAGAAAATTGATAAATTTATGTTTCTTCTATAGTCATGAGGGTCAATTTGTGCTACAAATTATCTTATTCTGCATGATCGACTAAAGAATGTTTCAGTTCCTTGAATTTTAATTGCTCAATTGCATGCAGTTTTCCCCCAGTGTTTTAAATATTGCTACATATATATATTGCTTGTATTTTTGGGAAATCTATTTTCCTCAGCGCCTCGTTTTCATGGTCTTGCAGAAGAAGAGGGAAGAATTGCAGAGGCTTGAAAAAGAAAAACAAGCAGGGGTAAGGAGCTACAAGAGTCTGATGGTCTCTGAGAAGATGACATCCAACAAGCAGATTGCCTCGGCTAATAAATCCCTGCAAGAACTTGAAGAGGACTTCATGTGAGCTTTGAGAGGAAGCTGTCGGTTGGTAGAAAAATTTAAGCTTTCTAAGATCTGCTTGATCGCTGAATTTTGTGATTCCGATCTACTCCAAGACTTTCTTTTCCTGGTAATGAAGCTCTCACTAATCAGTCATCGAGCCTTTAACTGTACACTCTTTGGTTTCATGGAATGTGAAGAAATAGTTGGAACTCTACCAATTTTCTGATTAGTAATATTTTTGATAGTACTTATTTTTCTATCGCAGTGTCCTTGATGAGAAACTATGCTTCATACGGGGAGTCAAGCTGTTTGTGCATTCATATGAGATTAAGTTTTTGCCGAAGTTTGATCTGTTAATTTGATCAAAGGATGAGCAGCACATTTGTCACGCTCCGGGGTATATATACTTCGCCAGCCGATAATGAAATTAACAAAATATAGTTTGTAAAAACTACATTTTACAAAACAATAGAATACTGAAATTGGATGTTGTAAAAACTACAATAACAAAAGAAATTTTTATAGGAAAGACATTCATTATATATAAAAGGAGAAATATAGTTTGGATGTATGCAAGTTTTTAGAGAGAGTTTTGTCCATCTTGATGATGGATAACTTTTGATTCCAAAGGAAGAGAAGTGAAGATTTAGGTAAATCTTTATTATGGATTGTCTTTTATTAATGATATGAGATTTATCACTAGGAAGAGTGAAAACATCCAAGATGATTTTGGATGAGAGAGAGGATGTAGGATTTCATTGAGAGGTGAAACATTGAAAACTTTGATAGACTTTTTGATGTATGTCAAAGGGGGAGAAGTGAGATTTAAGTTAGGTAAGACTTCATTATGCTTTGACATTAAGAGTTAAGTTGGGTTATTTTTAGTATGACTTAAACGTATTGTCAAACATCAAAAAGAGGAAGATTGTTGGTGCAATCGACCCAGGTCACGATTGACCAAACTCGAGTGGGACTCGAGTAAGGTTTGATGTTTGACAATGGATTTGATCATTGTTTAACTATATGGGTTTGATCATATGTTGACCATATGACTAGTAGATGATTGAGATATCCAAAGTCATATAGGGAGATTATTTGAGAGAGATTATTGGAGCAATCAACCTCGGAAGTCCAAGTTTGGATACTTGGCAAAGAAAGTCCAAATATGGATATTTGACAAGGGAAGTCCAAAAGTAAAGTTTTAATAGCATAAGTCCAAGTGTATAGTCTTGACGACGTAAAGTTCAAGTGAACTTTGGCAATTGAAAAGTCCAACATAAAGTTGGCAAGGAAAGTCCAAAAATGATCTTGGCAAGGGAAAGTCTAAGCATTGTCTTGGTATGGAAAGTCCAAGCATGATCTTAGCAATGGGAAAGTCCAAGGATATAATTTTGACAGCGTAAAGTCCAAGCATATAGTCCTGACGGCGTGAGTCCAAATGAATCTTGGCAAGAAAGTCCAAGCATTGAGGCTTGGAATGGGAAAGTCCAAGGGTGAGGTTTTAGCAATATAAAGTTCAAGCATGTGGTCTTAGCAACATAAGTCTAAATGAACCTTGGCAAAGGATTCGATTAGCATGACATAGCCGATGGAAGCACCTAAAGGCTAATACAAAAGATGAAGAGTTGCGGACTCGAAGGATCTGAGAGGTGTGAGACTGATGGAGGTAGTTAGAAAGCTTAGGTCTAGCCTATGGATGAGTATCAAGTATGAAGGGATTATACTTGGGTTAAACCTCATGATTAAGGTTTACCAGACGATTGGGGTTATGGACCAGTCAACTGTTCGAGTGTTTGATACTCGGAAGGCCTGAATTGACTTGGCGATCCCGATTGGGTCGTCGATCGACTAAGGCTCGGCCTCTGAGCTCAGTAGTTGACTAAAGGTTAGACGATCGGTGGCCTTAGGCGATCAGCATCATGTATGGGCAATCAATTGATGACACTATAGCAGTGCACGGATTATTGAGTAATCGACTAGTCAGTCAACTACAGGCCAGCAGTTAGAGTCGTCAAATTGGATTAGGCCCATTGGGTTGACTCGCCCCGCAAAGTAATTTAAGCGGGTTGGGTTGAAATTTTATCAATCCGTCATTTTGACGGACCTAAACGAATCAACTCGCACGGATTGCGGGTTTATACGGTTTGGCCCATGGTGGGTTTGGGTTAGCCCATGGATTGAGAAATATTAAAAGAAGATAAAATACGTGAAAAAAATTGTTTAAGCTTTTTTAATCAATATTCTAATACTAACAAGGTAAGTTCTTCATAATCACAATCTTCTTCTATCACACATACACTTCGACAAAGTGTCAGAGAAATTAGAGAAAAGAATATTTGATTTAAGTACTCTAATAATTTTTTTTATATACTCTAATTAGTTTATAATTATTTTCTCACTATTATTTCAATTAATATAGGAAATGATGACATATTAGAGTCAATCAATTACAAGTGCTAAAAATTATTAATTAAATCTCTATTGGGATGAGTCAAAATTTAAATTTGTATATTATCAAGATTTGGATATTTTGGAGTATTGGAAGAATCAAAAACATCGATACCTAACATTGTCGATCGATAATTGGATCTCAATTGTAAGATTTTATTTACTTCAAATGTATGCTTTCTTATCATGATATTCTATCCGTCTTGTATGTTATCACCTCAATCCCTTAACGCCTTAATAATTTTGATTTTTTTTATTTTTTGGCTCGCAAGTTGGCTCGTCTAATTTGCAACCCGTCTTGGATTGGGTTAGGTTGAAAATTTTTCAACCCACCAGGATAGCGGGTCGGCCCGTCCCTCCCTGCTAAATGTTAGATTTACGACGAGTTAACCCACCCTATCATGGGTTGACCCGTTTGACAGCTCTACCAACAGTCGACTATTGGTAAGGGCAGTCGACTGCTGAGGTATACGTTAGACAAATTCCAGTATGGATTGATCCGTTGTGAGACAACGACATTGAGGTCAGTTGACTACTGAGTAAGAGCAGTTGACTGCTGGATAAAAGCAATCGACTGGAAGACAGAAATCAACCCGAGTTATACCTTTATAAGGAGCTCGAGAAGGAGGATTGAAGCTAGCGTTTTTTGAGAAAGTTGAAGGAGAATTGTTACTACATTTCAGACCTTCAAAGCATTCCAAAAGCAACCAAAAATCAAACATCAAAAGCTCACATTTGTAAAGTGTTTTCACTTCTAGTTTTTATTTGCTTATTGTATTTGCTTGTATCTTATTGTTTATTATTGTAAACATCTTCTAAGCGGTTACCTCCAGTATCATTCCAAGAATGAAAAGTTTGATAGTGGTAGTGTGCATCACTAGAGCTCAACCTATGGAGCAAGAACCCTAGTTCCGAACCACGTGAATCTTCTTGTTGTAATTGTGTATTTGTCTTTATTATGTATGCTTGTATTTCTGTTGCGTACTAACTATTTGTAGACGAGCATATAAATGACCGATCGAAGAAATCGAAAATCGTTATTCACCCTCATCTAGCACAACGTCCGATCCTCAAGTGGTATCAAAGCAGGGCACTCTTCACCGGACTCATCTCCGCAAGAGCAATGCTAGAGGGCAAAATGGAGTCAAGTGATGGATTCGACTACGACATCCGAATTCCTCCATCATTCAACCGAGAAAAATTTTCAGCATGGAGTATGAGGATGGAGGCATTCCTCATGATGGAGATCGAGCAATGGTTCATCGTGATGGACAGATTTGAAGCTCCAAGGGACAATAAGGGAGTAATTCTCAAGATAAAGAAATGGACGAAGGAACAAGTTCAACAATACGAAATCAACGGCAAGGTAACAAAAATATTGATGAATGTGATTCCTAACGATCTATTGTGTAAGATAGGTGAATATCAAGATGCTAAAGAGTTGTGGAGTAAGTTTGCCAAGCTCCACGACAATTCCTCACCTGCACAAGTAGAGAAGAAGCCCAAAGAAGAGGAATGCTCATCCTCCAAAGAGCTTGAGGATTCGGAAATTGAGAGGAGTCAATATCTGAAGAAGAAGAGGTGGAGGTCTTGGAAGTCTCCACTTCTAAAATTGAGGGGGAGTATAGGTATTCAACACCGAAGCAAAAACAAGAAGAACTATCTACCTCTGAACAAAATGAAGAGCAAATTCAAGACTCTTCTCTAGGTAACTCAAATGTAATTCATAAAAATAAAAATCATATAACTTGCTTTGAGTATAGGGAGAAAAGGCATTACAAAAGCAAATGTCCAAAAAGAGTTAAGAAGACGACTCAAGTGCCCAAGGGAAAGAAGAAGGCAAAGGAAGTCGAAGCCCCGACACGAAAAGGCAAAGAGCACATAGTGTGTTTCAAATGCTAACAAAAAGGGCACTATAGAAGTCAATGTCCGAGAGAGAGTCATCCTAAGAAGGATAAGGGAAGAACTTCACATATAGGGGGAGCTAAGGCAAACCCCAAGGTATCATTTAATAATTTCCTTCTTTATGTAAGGATTAAAAGCATGCTAGGGATAATTTTAATGCACTTGCTATTGTTCATGATAAAAAGTATGCTAGTAGTAAGTCTAAAGATCAATTTAGAAATAAGTATTTTTGTTTAGGTGTCAAATATTGTAATCTTAGGGATAAAGACAAGTCTCCACCTAAGGATAACAAGAACCTAGACATTAACTCCAAGAAATCTAGACACATGTCTAAGAAGAAGAATATTTTAAGAAATAATAGAAATTCAAAAATTGAGATATTAGAAAAGGAAAACCGAACCTTGAGGTCAAGACTGAGAAATTAAAAAAGACAATTCAAATTATGACAAATTCAATTAAAGGATCTAGGAGTCAAAACTTAGGTATTATGAGGCAAGAATTGTCTAAGAACAAGAAAGGTTTGAGTCACAAGCTTATGTCCAAGAAGAACATGCCTACCTACCACAATGTTTCATATAGCTATGGAACAAGTCATAGGTCTAAGAAAGTCAAGGTTACTAGGGAAGTCTTCCTTAAGACTAATCTTGACAAGTATCTAATGGCTAAGGATTCAAAGAAATCTAGGAAGGTCACTAGCAAGGTTACAAGGAGGAGTTACCCCTAGAGTTAACCTTAAGAAGACCCAAATGACCAAGACTTCAAAGCCTAAGAGGGTCATTAGGAGGGTACTTAGGAAAGTTATCCCTAGCAAGTACCTAATTAACCTAAGGAGCTCCAATAAATATTGAGTTCCTAGGAGTATGATTCCATTATGCTAGATGGGTTTAGAGTGTGTCAACCCTAAATGGATAGATAATTAATTTAACCATGGTATAGTTGATACTTTAGAACATTTTCAAGGTTATGTGATACCTTGAAAATGAATTTAGATGTTTATCCTAAAAGATTTTAGGATGTGCCAGTAGAATTATGGAAGTTAAAAAATTGATCAAAATTGACACAAATAGGGTTAGAGTCAAAAGTGTGTCATTTTGGATTTTTGGCACGCTTGAGGGAAAATTGATATTATGATAAATTGAATTTAATCCTAGAAAATGACATTTTAGACTTGAAATCTAGGTATTCTTACACCTTTAATATAGAAAATTATCATGTTTTGTTTGTTATATGTCATATTATGACATCATGTTTCATATAATTATTTATATGTCATGATCATGCTTAGGGTAATATATGTCATGCTTGTGTTTAAGTTTTTTTTTATGTCATGACATTATGATTATTGGAAAATATTCTAATTTATGCTATCATTTATGTCATAATCATTATTCATACATTTATGATAATTAAAATAAAATTAAGGATAATGACATGATTTGAAGTTCCACGATAAGGAAATCAAATAGAGTTGCCTAGATAAAATGTATGAACCCTTGGATTAGGAAAAAATAAAATCCAAATCTCACAAAGACCATAATGAAGACATGTGTGTGTATTGATACACCTTAGACACATGTGAGATGTTAGAAAAATGAGTTAAGTTCAAGGTACATAGATGGTGTATCTAGATGAACTCAAACTCATAATATGACATTGATAAATCATGAGAAAAGTTAATGTACAAGTCATGTACATTTAGCCTATAGATCATGATTTAATATAAGGTTTTAAAAATATTTTAAAATCATTTTGAAAATTTTTTGGTGAAGTTTATCTTTTGATAGCAATCATCATTGAACAAGTTGACACAAAATTAGGTAAAAATATTAAAGTTTTCAATGGTTTTGAACTTTGTATCAATTTTGTAATTCAATGAATATTTTTATTTAAAATTATTTTTCACTCATTGTATTTCATATAAGTAATGTACGTATAAATTTTCAAAAATTTTCAAAATATAGATAATTACTTATCATTTTCTGAAATTCGACTAAAAACTCTGATTTCTAAAAAATCAGAGTCCAGTCGACTATTATCAGAGAGAAATCGACTGGTGGTATTTTCAATTAACTAATAACTAAAACTAGACGACTGATAACTGAAACCAGTCGACTGCTGTGCCTGATATTGGGTGAATAAGGGTTGTTTAACTATTTATCAGCACCCTTATATATCCTAACGTCTCTTAACCCTAAGATATGCTTTGGAAAACATTAGAAGGGTGAAATAATCATTGAGAATGATTAAGAGAGTTATTTAGGGTGGAATATCGAATTTTAAGAGAGGTTAAAGTTCAAGTTTGAATTTTTGCCCTTATTTTCGATTGTTTTAGTTTCCTATAGGCTTAGGAATTTTTCAAGGACATTGTTGGAGCAATGGTTGACGGGGAGCAAGTTTTTAGAGGAAGTTTTATCCATCTTGGTGATGTATAACCTTTGATTACAAAGGAGGAGAAGTGAGGGTTTAGGTAAACTTTTATTATGGATTGACTCTCATTTAGTGATATGAGATTTATTACTAGAAAGAGTGAAGACATTCAAGATGATTTTGAACTAAGGGGAGGATGTAGTATCTCATTAGGAGATGGAACATTGAAAACCTTGGTAGGCTTTTTGATATATGCCAAAGGAAGAGAAGTGATGTTTAAGTTAGGTAAATCTTCACTATGCTTTGGTATTGGAAGAGTTAAGTTTGAGTTATTATTAGCCTAACTTAAAAGTATTATCAAACATAAAAAAAAGAGATTGTTGATGCAATCGACCCAGGTCACGATTGACCAGACTCGAGTGAGACTCGAGTAGGGTTTTGATGTTTGACAATGGGTTTGACCATTGTTTGATTATATGAGTTTGAACATATATTGATCATATGACTAGTAGATGATTGAGATATCCAAAGTCATATGGAGGAAATTATTTGAGGGAGATTATTGGAGCAATCAACCTCAAAATTTTAAGTTTGGATACTTGACAAGGAAATTCCAAATATGGATATTTGGCAAGGGAAGTTCAAAGGTAAAGTCTTGGTAGCATAAGTTCAAGTGTGTAGTCTTGGCGACGTAAAGTCCAAGTGAACTTTGACAATTGAAAAGTCCAACATGGAGTTGGCAAAGAAAGTTCAAGAATGATCTTGACAAGGAAAAGTCCAAGCATAGTCTTGACATGGAAAGTCCAAGCATGGTCTTAGCAATGAGAAAGTCCAAGGATGTAGTTTTGGCAGTGTAAAGTCTAAGCACGTAGTCTTGGCGGCGTAAGTCTAAATGGATCTTGGCAAAAGGTCCAAACATTGAGGCTTGACAATAAGAAATGCCAAATGTGAGATTTTGGCAGCGTAAAGTCCAAGCATGTGGTCTTGGCAGCACAAGTCCAAATGAACATTGGCAAAAGGTTTAGTTAACATGATATAGTTGATGGAAACACCTAAAGGCTAACACGAAGGATGAAGAGTCACGGACTCAAGGGATCCGAGAGACGTGAGGCAGTTGGAGGTGGCTAGAAGGCTTAGGTCTAGGCTATGAATGAGTATCAAGTATAAGGGGATCATATTTATGTTAAACCTCATGATTGAGGTTTACCAGTCGACTGGTCGAGTGTTTGATACTCAAAATGCCTAGTTGACTCAAGCAATCAACTGAGATTATGACCCAGTTGACTGGTCGTGTAGTTGACTGAGGCTCGACTGTCTACTAAGCTTTGGCAGTCGATTGGGAGTTAGACCAGTCGACTGACCTTGGGCAGTTGACTGATGACACTGTAGTAGTGCACAAATTGTTGCGTAATCGATTGACCAGTCGACTATAGGCCAGCAGCCGATTGCTAAGGTATACGTTGGACAGATTCCAGTGTAGATTGAGCCGTTGTGAGATAATAACATTAAGGTCAATCGACTGCTGGGTAAAAATAGTCAACTGGAAGGCAAAAATCAGCCCGAGTTACAACTTTATAAGGAGCTCGAGAAAGAGGATTGAAGCTAGCGCTTTTTGAAGAAGTTGAAGGGGAATTGCTACTGCATTCCAGACCTTCAAGGTATTCTAAAAGCAATTAAAGATCAAGCATTCAAAAGCTCATATTTGTAAAATATTTTCACTTCTAGTTTTCATTTGCTTGTATCTTATTGTTTATTATTGTAAACATCTTGTAAGAGGTTTCTTCACCTTCGGTATGATTCCGAGAAGAAGTTTGATAGTGATGGTGTGCATCACTAGAACTCCATCTGTGGAGTAGGAACTCTAGTTCTGAATCACGTAAATCTTCTTGTTGTGATTGTGTATTTATCTTTATTGCGTACACTTATATTTTTGCTACGTACTAACTATTTGTAGACGAGCATACAAATAAACGATCGAAGAAATCGAAAATTGCTATTCACCTCCTCTAGTGCGTCGTCCGATCCTCAACAAATCCCTCCCTCAGGAGTCCATGGACAAAGTCGGATGGCTAGCACAAACAAAACCAGTCTCGGGGGAGGGTAGTTGGAGCCCTCGCTCAGGGCTAAAATTTTGATCTTAAAAAAATACATATAAAAGGACCCAATTAATATTAAAAATAAAATTTTTACATATAAAAGGACTCAATTTTTATTGTTTCATTCATGGCCTCCAAACTTCGAGGACCGGCTTTGAGCGCATTATAGATGTTGCACAATAGAGCGCAAATCAATTCCTGCCTCTTGTGGGTTCCAGTCCTCCACTACACTAGGCGTCGATAAGACCACAGATCTACCATAGTTTACTCCCTCTCTTCATTGTGGGACTAGAGGGGTCTTTGAGGGAAGGAATTTCTCCTTTTGCACAATATAAATAGGATATCCTAAATAAAAGAGTTGATATCCTACACGGCGCATCTGTGTGCCCCATGCATGCAATGATTTCATCTCCATATCGTTCGATTTGCGATTTACATAGTAATGAGGAATGCATTGTACTTTCATCGAGTGCACTATACTAGTCCATCACTGAACTCGTCGAGGTCGTGGTGTCATCCTCGTCGTCGACAGCAAGTCCACGATCGTGATCGGACTGTAGTCGTGCATGATCGGGCTAGAATTCGATCTGATAGCGATCGTGACCGATGGCGACTGCGCTTGAACTGGATTCTAGCTGTAATCCAGCCACAGTCTGACTGTAGGAATCCGACCCTCAACGGCAATACCAAGTGACGTGAGGGTGAGGAGTCGAATGACATTATTATATATTTTTTATTATTATATTCACTCGTACACGGATGTATAGATATCCGTCGCACAGAAATACAAAACCGTCCTGAACAAATGCTTACTAAGAATTATCCTTAAATTTGTTTATAGCAGAAAATTTGAAAAATAATAACAATTTTATTTATTTATTATATTTATAATAATAATATTTATTTATTTATTTTGTATACAACAACATTGCTTCATTCTGTCCGGTCAAGGACAAAGCAAACCCCATTGATACGTCAGTATGATTAGTCTTTCCCTAATTATGTCATCTTGTTTATTTTGAAAGCTTAATAGAAACTGGACAATACCTCACATTTTTTAATTTTTTAAAAAAGAAAACCTAAATAATAAAACACAGGAAATGTTTTTTTTATAAGATGTTTTTTATTAATGATATTTTAAAAAAAAAAAAATATAAAATGTCCATATATATTTAAAATATATATAATATAATCAGATTACATAATAAAAATATTTTAAATAATTATTTAAATATTATGCATTTTGTAATATAATTGTAGTTTTATAGCAAAAGTATTAATTAAATTTTTATGATCAAAATATTTAATTATCTTTTTCATAATAGATAATATAAGATCTGATCATTTTTAACTTAGAAAAAATTTTCTTTGGAGATGCAATTGAAACTGATATAGTTAATAAAATTTTACATCTTACATTTTCTAAATTAAATAAAAATCTAAAAGTAACTTCCCACTTTTGCAATCAGTTAGAAAATAATTAATTCTAAAAGATTTTTTAGTAGATTGTGTTATCTTATCATCATTATCACTTTCATCAAATGACGTTTTTTTAATAATCCATTTTTCTTTGAATACATGCACCTTCTATATATTCTCATTTCACTTGTTATACGTATAGTTTTCGTCATTGTCTTATCAAACTCATACTCTCTATAGTCTTCAAGATAAGTCAAAAATAAGTTATGCTAATTGTTTAATAACAACATCAATATTTATATTTCAGTTCGGATAAATTTAATCATATTGTTGATTGTGTGTAATAATTTATACCAAATAAGAATTTAAAATTCTCGAGTTCATATGTTGCTACTCATATTTGCCAATCAATTAAAGTAATTTATAGGTTTCACACTTTTGACATAACTTTCCTAATATATTTGTGACAATAACTTAAGTCTTAGACCTTTAATTCAAGTCTCCTTTGAAAATTTTTCATTGCTTGATAGAAGAAGATAATAAGGTATAAAGGTATTGGATTACTTCAAACAATGACATACTCTTGGGACAATATTTTGTCATATCACATAATACAAATCGAGGCTATGACAAGTATTAAAAAATCTAAAATTTATTTCAAGTAAACTTCTTTATATATCATTGTGCTTAAGATTGCCCTCCTGTGGAGTAAAGTGGTAAAACACCAAAAGAACAAATAAAAAAAATAACTAGAGTTCAAATCTCATTAATAATGAATATTTTGGAAGTCTAGTTATAATATTCTTCCACTATTATAGAATTTATTGAATTATCCATACCAGCATTAACATCTTAACATCTGTTATCAATTTTATTTTGAATTTTAAGACCAAAATATGTATAATGCATCATTTATGTTTCGGTGATTTATCAAACAGCGAACGTGAAAATTAAAATTGCTCAAATAGCGTCTCATACTTTTATATTTATCAAATAGCGCACTTAATTTAATTTACCTCTTAGTCAAAGCGGATGTACCATTATAGATGCTGGAATTACAAATTCGATTACCTTTGTGATCTTGAGAATTCAAATTCTCGGCGCTCGTTGAGGATTTTGCGTAGTGCAGTGCATTTGTGAGGATAAAAGGAAATTAAATGTGCTATTTAGTAAATATGAAAGTATGAGATGTTGTTTGGATAATTTTAAACTTCACGTGTGCTATTTGATAAATTATTATTTGTGTTTGAATATGATGAATGTGCTCTTGTATTATTGATCGTTAGCCTGTGTAGTAGCTATTATCTACTTTAATGCCAATCTTCAATGTTTTTTTGTTGTTGTTAATTTCTACTTAAAAGCTTGTATCAATTGCCTTATTTCTTTGCAATCTTCTTTTTAATTCAATCTAATTAGTCAAACAACTAATATTCTCCTTAGTCGCTTAGGCGTTCAAATTATGCCAGTTTTTATATTTTTTATTAATTAATTGATCAATTTTATTCATGACACTTTATTTTTTTTAAAAAAATTAATTAATTAATCATTTTCTATCAATTTTTTCCCTCTATTTTATAGTCTTTAATGCAAGACGTCCAAATATATATTAGTATCTATCGAATTTGATATCCTAAGGGTTCGTTTTTATATACTCGATATACGATGCACAGTTAAAGAGAAATATAAGGTATTTTTTCTAGCGAAGAACCACTACCATCATCTATTGTCGCTACCGTTTCATCAGATTGCAACTGCCAGCACCGTGATTATTAGCAGTCACAATTCGATCGGATTCTAATCGAATCGACGTCGGAATTCTATCGTGATCATGTTGGACATCGTGTCCACCTGGATCATAGTAGAATTCTGGCCCGATTGGGTTGGAATCGATCGTGATTGCGGTCGCCAACGACCGTAGTATTGATGATCGCAATCCGATCGAGGTCTGATCGGTCGGACAATGACGACGACAGTGGCAACGACTCTGACAGATTCAAGCATTAACTATAGTGTGGATCCTAGGAAGAATTCACACGACGGAGTGCTGTGTATTTCTCATTTACTGTGCAATTACAATGAATCGAACGATAAAGATCTCGTCGCGCACGGGCACACACAGATACATCACGCAAGATATCAGAACTAAGTATCTATTAAACATTTTATATCTTTAGGAAATAAGATAATGCGAATTGCGATCGGATTATAGCCGCTAGCACCGCGACTGTTGGTAGCTGCAATTCGGTCGAATTCCGATCGAATTGCCATCAGAATCCGACCGTGATTCGATTGGACATCGTGTCCAATTGGATCGCGGTAAGATTTCAGTCGGATTGGGTTGGAATCGGCCGCAATTGCGGCCGCTAGCAACCACAGTGCTGACGGTCGTAATCCGACCAAGGTCTGGTCGGTCAGACGGTGGCGACGATAGTTGTGATGACTCCGATGAACTCAAGCATTGACTATAGTGCGGATCCGAAGAAGAAGATGCATGAAGAAGTACTGTGTATTTCTCATTTATTGTGCAATTGCGATGGATCATACGATAAAAGATCTCGTCGCGCACGGGTATACATGCACTACAAAAAAAATCAAATTGGCGACGAAATTTGGCAACGAAAAATTTTTGTTGCAAATCTACAATAAATTTTGCGACAAATTTTATGTTTCGTCGCAAATTAGTAACGAAATTTCCAACAAAAATAATTTTGTTGCAAAATTATTTAAATTTCCAACTTTTAATTTTCATCGCAAAATTAGTCGCAAATTTGTGACGAAAATGATTTTTCGTCGTCAATTTACGACAAAAAAATATTTTCATTTCAAATGTTTGCAACGAAAATAAAATTCGTTGCAGAATCTGCAACGAATTTAGAATTCGTCGCCAAATTCTAAATTTCCTCGCCAATTTGGCGACGAATATAAGATTCGTCGCTAAATTGGCGATGAAATTAGCAACGAAATAAGATTCGTCGCTAATTTTCCCCTAATTATCTCGTCGTTCCTTTCCCCAATCGAATCACACAACCCCTCCGATCCTTCCTCCCGCCGCAATTCTGGTATGCTCCGATCCCTCTCCGTTTCTTTCTTCTTCCTCTTCTGTCGTCGTCGCCGGAGCAGCGACGGCGATGTCGCGAGCTTGTGACAACTGCCGCCGCGAGCTCGGGGCCGTCGCGAGCTCGCAGCAGTCGCTGCCGCATTTCCTCGCTGGCGGCGTGGCGGTGCTCGCGGCCGCCGCAAGCTCGCGGCAGCTGCTGCCATGTGCGTGGCCTCACGGCGGGGACAGCGGCCACCGCGTGCCCTCGCGTAAGGCTACGCGACCGCGCGGTAGTTGCTGCGCCTTGCGCATGCTTGGTAGTTGTCGCGTGGCCTCGTGAATTTCTGCTGCCGCGAGGTGGATCGGGGCATCGGTCGCTGCTGCATGCACTGCGGCGGTGCAACACTTTGCGGCGACTTCCCAGAAGTCGGGGGCATCCATCGCGCACTGCGGCAGCCGCTTGCAGCTGCCACGTAATTTGACATGGGGGTGCGGTTTGGGTGGTTAATTGTCGTCCCAACTGGTCTTTTATCGCCATAACAATAGAGTTAAAATTTAAATGTTATTCAAATTATATAAATCAGTATAATGTGTAATCTAAATACACAAATATTTTTCATAGGTTTGTCCTACTTCATTAAGGTGTTCGGTGTGTTCGTGAAGTGTTCAGCTAGTCGTGAGCTCATCCGTCCGTTGTTTCCATCTGGACAAGTACGCGCTTAAAAATATCGTATATTTATAACATTATAGTATTGTTATGTTATATTAATTATAATTAATGTTTGATTTTAAGTAATTTAATTACTGTTAATAGATCATATTTATTCGAAATGATATTATAGTTTGCAATTAAATATCACACAAAATCATATTTAGTATTAGAAAAATTTAATTTATTTTGAGTATAAATTTATGGTTAGATTGATATATATGGATGAAATTTGGAAGAAATTAAAATTAATCGTTGATATAATTTTGAAAACAGAATAAATGGAGAGAGAACGAAGTTGGATGTATAAAAAGAATTTACCAGAACGTAGTGATTTAACCGATGAATTTATGATTGGGTTGGAACCATTTTTGAGATTTGCTAATAACAATGTTGAGCTTATGGATGAGAATAAATTAAGGTGTCCGTGCAAAAAATATCATAATGGTAAATTTTTCTAATGTGATAAAGTTTGAGAACATCTTTGTAGATTTAATTTTACGCCAAATTATTATAATTGGACTTGTCATGGTGAACCATTTATATCCGATGAAGAGGTTGGACGAAACATACAAAGGATAGTTAGTGGAGAGCAAGTATATTACGATCAATTCAATCCATACTAGAGGATGATAGTTGATGCAGTTGGTCATAATTTGAATAACGAACCTAACGCTGCAAGTTCTAGTTATCCTCAAACATTTGAACACATGTATAATAATTATTCAACACAGTTGGAGGAGGTAGAAGTAACTGGTGTTAATGGAAATGTGTACAATGAGCCATATCTTAAATTTCAAGAAGTGTTGAGAGCTGCAGATGAACCCATGTGGTCTGGTTGTGACAGTCACACTAAATTATCTCTCACCGCAAGATTGTTGAATGTTAAAACTGAGCATACTGTGTCTGAAAATTATTTTAATGATTTTGTTCAAGTTATTGGAGAAGTATTGTCGCGTGATCACATAATGCCAAACGATTTTTACAGTATGAAAAAACTTGTGAAAGATTTGGATCTTCTGGTACAAAGAATTGATGTTTGCAGAGATAGTTGTATGCTATATTGGGGAGATAATGCAAATTTAGAGACTTGTAAATTCTATAGTCAATGTAGGTACAAGAGTACCATGAGATCAAATCGTAATAAGTGATTAAAATCATTCAGACAAATGTTCTATTTATCTTTAACTCCTAGATTGCAAAGGCTTTATGCATCAAAGGTCACTGTTGAACACATGACTTGGCATGCAAATCATGAAACAGAGAATGGGCTAATGTGTCATCCATCAGATGCAGAGGCGTGGAAAATTTTTGATAAAACATATCCTGAGTTTGCGAATGAGACCCAAAACATCAGGTTGGGTCTATGTTATGATGGATTTGCTCTATTTAGCAAATCAGGAAGAACTTATTCTTGCTGGCCAATTATCGTAACTCCGTATAATCTTCCACTCGGTATGTATATGAAAACACCTTATATGTTTTTAACATTGATTGTGTCTGACCCTCATAATCCGAAGAAGTTAATAGATGTTTACATGTAACCGTTGATTGTCGAGTTGATCCAACTATGGGACGTGGGTGTTTCCACATATGATGTCCATACTAATTAGATGTTCACAATGAGAGCTACACTTCTTTGGACCATAAATGATTTTCCTGCTTATGGGATGTTATCGGGCTGGAGTACCGTGGGGATTTTAGGATGTCCAATATGTATGGAGAGATCAAAGTCATTCAGATTGAAACACAGAAAGAAACCGAGTTATTTTGGTTGTCATAGACAATTTTTACCGCCAAATCATAAATTCAGAAGAAATAAAGAATAATTTACTAAGAATAGAATTGAAATAACACCTCCACCATTGAGATTCACCAGTCAAATTTTATGGCAAAGAGTGTTTAACTTTCCATCTGTTACTGAAGAACCAAATGTTACAACATATGACTATGGAATTGCACATAAATTGACAAAACAGAGTATATTTTGGGATTTACCCTATTGGCAGAGTAATTTGATTCATCACAATCTTGATTTAATGCATATTGAAAAGAATGTTTTTAATAATTTGATAAATACGGTGTTGGATATTACCGAAAAAATAAAAGACGATATGAATGTAAGAAAAGATTTGCGTCTCATCTGTAAATGACCCACCCTTAATGTTGATAAAAATAGTAAAGGACCAAAACCAAAAACAGTTTATACATTGAATAAGGATCAGAGACGGATTGTTTGTGAATGGTTGAAATCATTGAGATTTCCTGATGGTTATGTTTCTAATCTTGGCAGATGCGTGGATTTGAAGGAATACAAATTGATTGATTTGAAAAGTCATGACTGTCATATATTTATGGAAAGACTAATTTCTATTTCTTTGAAGGAACTGTTACCAAATTTTGTTTGGGGTGCAATTACGGAATTAAGCATTTTCCTTCATGATATTTGCTCGACAGTATTGAGTCATTCACACATGGAGACATTAGAGAGAGACATTCCGATCATTTTGTGTAACTTAGAAAGGATATTTCCACCGACATTTTTTGATTCAATGGAACATCTTTTGGTTCACTTGTCATATGAGACTAAAGTTGGAGGTCCTGTTTAATTTCGATAGATGTATCTATTTGAAAGGTGAAGTTTTTTATTTTTTTTATTATTGTTCTTTCATTTTATCAAATTTAGTATAATTTATTTTCTAATAAATTTTATTGTATTACTCTTAGATTCCTTTATCACTTGAAAAAAAAAGTGAAAAATAAGGCTCATGTTGAAGCTTCTATTGTTAATGCATATATTATGGAGGAAGTTATAACTTTTGCATCATATTATTTTGAACCTCACGTTCAATACAAGAGTCAGAAAGCAGGAAGAAACGATGAGGGTCCCGTTGATCCAAAGTTGAGGGCATTCTCAATTTTTAACTACCTTGGTCGACCAAGTGGATCTTGTACAAGTAGATACTTAACTGGTCAGGAGTGGCGAGCATCCCACACATATATTTTATTAAACTGTTCAGAAGTAACGCCGTATTTTGAGTAAGTATATAAATGTTATATTATACATTTCATATATCGTAAATTATTGTTCATGTTATATTTAATTTTATGGTAGGATTTTTCAAACTCTATATTCGAAGCTTCCGGAGCATGAGTTTAATAATTTCTGTGATGAAGAATTTGCACAATGGTTCAAAAATTATGTAAGTAGTCTATGATAATAAATTTGATAAATCTTGACTTTAACACATATTTATTTGACTTTAGGTTCTTGATAATCATGGTCACATTGAGCAAGACCTAATAAAACATCTGTCATGGGGTCCAAATTCAATGGTGAAAACTTGGCCGACATATTTCATAAATGGATATAATTTTCATACTCAAGATTATAGAACTAGAAAAACTACAATGAATAGCGGAGTTTGTGTTAAGTCATCTAATGATGGGGGTGCAAGGAATGAATTTTATAGCTTACTAGATGAAATTTTAGAGGTAGCGTACCCAGGCTCAGATTTGCGAGTTATTTTATTTATGTGTCGTTGGTTTGACCCTATCAAAGGCATGAGGGTGCATCCATAGTTTAATTTGGTTGAAATTAATTACAAAAAAATATACAAGAGGTACGAACAATTTGTGTTAGCACAGCAAGTGATTCAAGTATTTTATGCTTCATATCCTAGTCTAAGACGAGACAAAAGTGATTGGTGGGTTGTTTGTAAAACAAAAGCACGTAATAAAATTGAGGAACATTGGGAAGATATAGCATATCAACAAGATGAAGTTGTCAATACATTTCATATTGAAGAATATAATATTTCAACGTTACGAGATCCCAACGGCGTAATAATAGCCGTTGATGCAAGTGAACTGAATGAGGATGAAGATGAGGATTTTAATGATAAGGATGAGGATGAGGATGACGATGACGATGATGATTAGATGCATGACCAGGCTGAAAATTGTAATGCGGACTTCGATTTTTAATTGTGGGCAACTTTTTATTAAGTACCAATTATGTTTTAATTTACTGTGTAATTCGAAATTTCATATATTTGATATACTAATGAACTCTTTTTTTTAGGGTCATCCAGTTGCTATGAATATGATAATATTTTCATATTATTCCTATTATAAATTCGATATGCAAATGTATTTTTTATTCTAATTGTGGGTAACTCTTTTTTTTTATTACTGTCATATTCTTCTAATAATTATGATTGTTAGTTTCGACGTGGCGGTCATAGACGTAGTAGTGATGGAAGATCACAGTCTTCCTCTGCTTCAGCCCCTGCACATTCTGATGCTCTAGCAAGAAATGTGCCCTCCACCTCTTCCCCAGTTTCAGGATCTTCTGGTTCTCATCAGATACCTACTAATGTATCTTCCCCGGTATAACAATCACTCATGGAGAGGGAAGATATGAGAGAGTTTATATCTCTGCGCGGAGATTCGTAAGTATTCAAGTTTTAGAATATCTATGTTTAACTTTTAATACGATATATATTTTTATAAGTATCTAACGGGTTTGTTTTTATTTTATGTTAGATTTACAAATTCTATATATGTTATTCGCGAGGTGAATAAAATTGTCACGCCCCGAGAGTATGTCATGTTGAAAAGCAAACGGACGACATCTCTTCTGTACGTAGCAACATATCGTGTTAATACAAGGCCCTTGGGCCCACAATAAACATAACATATAACTATAAATACAACAAATACACAAAATACAGCGGAAACATAATACAACAACATCACAAACTACGCACAATGCATACCGGTATGACTAACACCAAACACAGAAACACCATAACAAAATCAGAAAAGAAAAGTACAACATTAGCAGCATCCAACACTACAAAACATCACATAAACCAAATCCATATCGGAACACCAACGATAACCCAAAAACTCGGACTCTCGGAGTTGAGATAAAACGATGCCAGCCAGCGGTGCTCCAAGTTCATCACGAAGTTGGCTACCTGTTACCTGGGCGACAGAAAAACCCAGGGTCCGTGGTGGTGAGTAAAACTCAGCAGGTAATAGGAAAAACATGTATATATCAATATCACATGTAATTCAACAGAAAAATCTACAGGTAGATCAAGTAAACACCAGCATGATAAATATATACATGCATATACCTTCTAACCCAAATGAATAATGTAAAAATGCAGACATACTTGAAAGTCTGCTACGCTACACCTATCCAACCTGGGCACATATCCACAATATATATATATATATATATATATATATATATATATATCACAGGATATCTAGTCTAAACCATACAACATCATAAATACTGGTCAAAGGTATCTAATGGTCCGACCAACAAGTATACAGATATCTGACTCAACCATATAACAAATGCGAGCAGCATGTATGAGGATGATGTACAATCAAATGCAATAAGCATAGTACAATCAAATGCAACATCACAACAAGCATATATATATAGACTGCATCTATATATATATACTAATCACAATCATTTTTATATATATATATATATATATATATATATATATATATATGGCAATATGCAAAAATGTCATAAGTCACAACAATGCAGTATGCATGGTCATGCCGGCTCACCCTAAAGCTACCACGACCCCAGTGTGGCCTCGGTGGCTCGAGCATGACAACTGTCCAAACTCAACACCAACCACTACTCTCGAGTGGCCGAGTGGACAGTATGATCGAGTAGCATATAAGCGTGAAGAGTGCCACACATGCAGAACTACGACACGCAAATCCCACTACCACTGTCTATAATGGTAGAGTGCAACACCACAATGCTCTGCCCTCACATCGGTTACTCCTCCTATAAGTAACCGTGGAGGCAGGATGACTGGCGACCCTCTCAACCACAAGGGAGACCACGTCGCTAGCATGCATGCAAATGACATGAATGCAATGTTCCACATACAGATATCCACTATAGACTCTTTATTCTACAGAGAGTCATAACAATCTGATCTACGCACTCTCTATACTGCAGAGAGTCGCACTCAACTGATCATACCACTCTCTATCCTGTAGAGAGTCGTACTTATTGATCGACGCACTCTCTATCCTGTAGAGAGTCATACTTATTGATCGACGCACTCTCTATCCTGTAGAGAGTCATACTCAACTGATTATAACAAGCTAGGACCACCGGTCCGTAGTGACACACTAAGTACCATTCACCTGACCATTTACACAATACATGGTTGGTGGTAAACATGCAACCTAAGGGTACTAGAATTAACCCTAGGTTCAAGACATTATCTACCTACGGATGACCTTTTTGCCCAATTTATAATCAGGTCGTCATCCGGACTTTACTATTTGCACTTAACTAAAAAAATTCTAGGTTACTTACATCACATATATATATAACTCCTAATCATGATGATGTGAAACATGATAACAATAATAGAGTTTAACAGCCAACGATAAGGTATCAAGCGCAAGAGTAAATAAGAGCAGAGTCAAGGTAACATGATCATATAAGATGATCATATATCTAAATCTGTATGCATTAAAACTATCTAACCAGGGTAGAAAATTACCCACCTGTTATGAAGACTGTGTTGATAGTCTTCATGTCCATGAACCTATCTTGAATTAAGGTCCCAGCTGTAGAATACATATAACCAACTGCTATCATACATAATAGGAATATGAATCTAAGCCAATCTTAGTCCATTTTGTAAACCACATATATACTGTAAGTAGATTTCCCTACAGTACCAAATTAAATCAATTCACATAGAAATCTCAATCTTAACTTACCTAACATTGCTTCAATTGCCCACAGCTAATCTGGAAGAATAAATCCATTGTCCTAAGCACCCAACTTCTTGGTTCACATTTGAAAATATGATATGGACAACTCAACTGAATTGAAGACAACAACCCATCTCTACCCGTAATTGCAAGATGTATTACAGGTATCATCAATCCAATTTAAACCTTACCTTCAATCCTTCACAATTCCCATCCTACGGTGAATCTGCACATGAAACCCACCATTGATCTTCCCCCATGACCACCTGTAACCACACAATACATCAGTTTCCCTTTCCCTTCAAATTCTGAAACCTTAATCCACATCTAGCTTAATTTCAACTATCAAGTTTTCATCCACAACTTATAGCAACAAGAATATAAATGACTCACAAGGAATCGACTGTGAAATTCATAGATCTTATCCTGCACCATCGAAACTTCGTCGAAGCTTGCTGCGTCAGGCCAAGCTCTTCCCTCGCCTTGGCAACTAACGCCCATAGCCGGTGGTCGGTGGTTAAATGGTAGTCGGCGAGGCAGCGACATCGTGAGAAAGGCAGGGCCATCCTTGATCGGCATTGGCCTCGAACAGTTGGTGTCGCAGCAAGGGTGGTCGCAGTGAATGGTGGCAGTAGACCGAGGTGGACCACAACAGACCTGCCGCTCACAATGAGGATTGGCTCCCTATCCTTTGTGACGACTGACCCAAACAGTGGTCGACGGATGGTGGCTCGACTCGGGATCACAGGTCGATGGCGAAGCAAGCAGCGATGGAGTGGCCCGCGACCAGAGAGGCCGACGATGTTGTGTCGCCATCAGGATCTGGAGAAGACGAACTGCGGAGAATGAAGGAGAAGAAGAGAGCAAATCAGGGATCTAAAATTATCGAAGGAGGTGCTGCCACAGTCGCCCCTTGTCGGCGGCTTGATCCCCCTGCTCATTATTTGGGATCTGGGTGGAGTCACCAAAAGGAGAAGGAAGGGACGATGACGCTCTCTGAGCGGTGGAGCAGCTTAGCCGGTGGCGAGCGCGAGCTCGGGAAGGAGGCAGCTCGTGGCAGCGGCCCGTCGGAGAAGAAGAGGCATCGACGACACTGTGGGTGGCATCGCGAGAAGGAACGGCGACGGCGATGAGAATCTGCGGGGTCGAGCGAAGAAAGGAATTGGGGAGCGACGGCAGGAATTGGGAGAGGAGAAAGGGGCGACGTCGATGAAGAGAAAGAGAAAAGGGAATATTGCGGTCGGGGAAGAGTCGCGCAGTGAGGAAGAGAAACTGAAGAACGGCGAAGAAACGCTCGGCTATCATGGGAAGCGGGTCAGGTTTTGGGGATAACGGGTCGGGTTTAATCCTATAACCAATTAATTCTTGGTTCAATTAAACCAAGATTCAAATAATTAACCCAATAGATTTCCATTTAAGTCTAGAAAAATTTCTAAAAATTCCTGAAAATTTTTATAAGATAATTTCTTAATCTGAAAGGATATTTATTTATTTATTTTTTTGGTATTTTACAAAAATAGTGAATAACCATTGGGGCGGCGCTTCTATGACTTATATGAGCACGCCGGAAGAAATAAAAGTACTGTGGTGGAATGAGTTCAAGGTAACTTATTTAAATCATTTTGTATATGAAATTGCAGTTAATATAATCAATTTAATTTTTCTCTACTGCAGCGGGTATTTACTTGGGAGGAGAGTCAAACATTAGAGATTAGGAGGATTTTTAAGAAAAAGTGTGGTGATCATATGAGAAACATACTAAATCATGCGAAAACTAGAAATAAGAAACCACACTGTATAACCGAGGAGAATTAGAATAAAATTGCTGAACATTGGGGATCTGAGGAAAGAAAATGGAAGAGTGAACAGAATAAGCAAAATCAGCATTGTAATTCTGGCGTTATGTCTGCCACGTATGTGGGAGGATCAATAAATATCGATGAGCATAGACATCGATCGGTGAGTGTTTTCAAATTATAATTTTGTAATTTAATACTCACTATGTAAAATACCGGAGAAAAAAAAAGGATATTCCTCGGTAATTGATAAAACATCTTGTGGAATTTTTCAGAAATTTTTAGAAATTTTTCTGGATTTAAACGGAGGTCTTATGGATATTTCATGGGGATAAAATGGATAGGCTTTTATAAAGCCTGTTTAGACGGGAATTAAATGGGTTAATTAACCCGATGTTTTTCGTTTTCTCGTCGATTCTTTTCCCCCGACTCTCTTCTTTTCCCCGACTTCTCTTCTTCTTTTCCCGATCGCGCCACGCCTCTTCGTCGATTTCCCTTCTCCTCTCGTGCGCCGGCCACTCTCGAACTCGCCATGGTCGGTAGCTTGCATCGCCGAGACTAGCGGATCGCGAATGATCGACGCCGAATCGAAGCGACCGACGATGCCTCCTCGCCGCCGCCTTCTCCTCGTCGCACGCCACCGCGCGAGTTCTTTGCCGCCGGCATCGCCGATCGATCGACCGCCCGTCTGACCGTGCCGATCCTTCTTCCTCGATCTCGGCAATGCCCGGATTTCCTCGGGCTCAAGGTCGGGAAGAAGGGGTTGTGGAACGACTCCCCGATCGGGTGCTTCGCGTGATGACCACCCAACCGTGGCCCCTGTCGGCCGCCGTCACGCGGTCGAACATCGCCATCGTATCTACTCCTTGTTGCCATTCTGTCAGACCGACGGGTTGCTTTTGCCAGATCAGCGTCGCTGGGAGCCGGTTGTCTCCGGAGCAAGGTAAGGGCCCGATTCTCGGTTAATTTCGGTCGATCTCTACTTCACAGCTCGTTGTTTTCTCGCGAGCAGCAAGGTGACCCGTCACTGCGATTGGTTGTTCCGATCGGAGGTGGAGCTGTGGTCAGCGAACAGAACAGTTGGGGGTATCGTCGATGAAGTTTCAATTATAGGTATATCAGTTGATTCCCCTTTTCTCTTCTGTGTTTTTCATTTCCGGTAGTTGTTGGTGTTGGATCATGGGTTGAATGAATCGGTTGCAATGATTGTCGATTGAATCGCCTCCAATGCGAGCAGGCGATTCGGTGAGGGCGTGTCTTGCGATTATCGGAAGGTCAAGATGGCGATGTCGTGAGGTTGGTTGTTTGGTTCATCTTGGTTCACAGCAGCAATTGGATTTGATTTATCCTTGTTCATAGCCGTGATTGGCTCTGGTTTTGTTTGGTGGTGTTGACGAGCTGTGTCGGTGGTGATGAATGGATGAGCTGGCTGGGGAGGAGCATGAACACGACTGCTCAGGGTGGTGTATAAGCTGTGGATGTCATAGTTTCTGGATAGGTGCTTTCGTGGTGATTCCAATGATTGAAGGTAAGCTTTAAATTGTATGTTATACATTAGATGTTTAATTCTTGAAGAATGCACAATTGTGTTGCTAGGATAATTAGATCCGGGTATAAATCATAATTAGATTTTGGTTGGATTTATTTGCAGTTAAAAGGGTGGGCAGATCAGATTTCCATAAGTGGATTATTGAAGTTGGTTGTGATTGAAGCAAAGATTATGACTTTGATGCGAGGTGAATTCGCGAACATGAAGACAGTTATGGTTTACGTATCAGGTAGGTAATTTCCTACTGGTCGGGTAGATGTAATGATTTCCAGATTTAGATATAGATATGAACATGTTAGGTGTTCATATTACCTTGATCATGCTCTGTTTATCGTATGCTTGAACTTACCGTTGATATATATGTGTGCTCGATTATTGATAACGCATATTCCCTAGCATGATCTAGAACTTACAGATGTGATGTAAGTAGGTCGAACGGTTTAGTAGGGTGTAGATGTTAGAGTACGGAGGATGACCTAAATTGTAAATTTGGCAAAAAGATCCTCTGTGGATAAGTATGACCCTAGAAGTAGGACTTATTCCATACTTGTATGTGACACATTTATTCACCAACCACGGGTTGTGTGAATGGTCATGTGAGTCGTGGACAGTGTGTCGCTACGGACCGATGGTCCTAGCTTGTCATGATCTGATGAGTGACTCTCTACAGGGTAGAGAGTGTACTGATCAATTGGGTGTGACTCTTGGTTGGACAGAGAGTCTAGGGTAGATGTTCTGTATGTGAGACAGTACCCTAATTTCATTGCATGCATACTGACGACATCGTCTCCCCTTGGGGTTGAGAGAGAGTCGTCAGTCATCCTGCCTCCCAGGTTACTTCCAGAGGAGTAACTGGTGTGAGGGCATAGCATTTGTTGTGCCGCACTCTACCATTATTGACGATGGTAGTTGGAGTTGCGTGCAGTTGTCCTGGGTGCGTGGTACTCGACCACTCATTAGTAGTGTTAGTCGGAGTGACCAGCAGCAGAGACCCCCGTTGCGTAGCGAGCTACTTACGCTCATACTCTTTGGATCATACTACCCAACTCGGTCCTCGAGTGGTGGCGGTGGAGTCGGGATAGTTGTCATGTCGTGCCACCTAGGCCTGCTGGGGTCGTGGTAGCGAGTAGGGGTGGTGAGCAGATATGACCATGCATGTTGCATTCTTAGTATCATACGTGTTTTGCATATGATTATATATATATATATATACATACCGCTTGTATATATATATATATATATATGGGTGATTAGTATACATATCTGATCTATATGTATACTCACTTTGATGATGCATTTGTATGTACTATGCTTGTTGCATTTGTTTGTACATATTCATACATGCTATTGCATATTCCTGTATGGTAGTAGGTTGATACTTGTATACCTATCGGATATTCACAGTGATACTCTTCTCGGAGTTAGGGTATTGTGTTAGTACTATACTTTTATACCCTATGATGTCATTATATGCCCAGGTTGGATCAGGATAGGGTAGCTGACTGCCAGGTATGTCAGCATCGTTGATGTTCAGTTTATTTAGTATATGCATGCATATCTATTGTTATGTTGATGTATACTTGTTGTATGAGTAGATTAAACTGTTGAATGACATGTAATATCGATACATATATTTACATGTTTTCTCTGATTACCTGCTGAGTTTTACTCACCACCTCGACTCACAGGTTTTTCTCGAGTAGCAGTAGACGCCTTTGTGACGACTTGGAGCTGCGCCGACCGATCCATCCCATCTCCGTTTTCCGAGTCTCCCGAGGAGTTCATTTTTTGGTTATGTCTTGGACTTTGATATGTATGGACTTGTTGTTGTTATGGATTTTGTCGTGATGTTGTGGACTCTATTTGTGTAGTCGTTTTATTTACGGTTTTATGGTTGTGGATTTGTCAAGTGGTGTACACCTGTATGTTTTTGGTATGTATGTTGTGGGTATGTGCTCTTTATTTCCGCTGCTGTTATTATGATATATTATGTTGTTGTTGTGGGCCTACGAGCCTTGTATTAACCCGAAATGTTGCCACGTACAGGGGAGATGCTGTCCGTTTGATTTTCGGCTCGGCATGCTCTCGAGGCGTGACAACTTTATTGGTATCAGAGCCCAAGGTTCTGCGATGCCATACTATGTTATTTTTTAGTCGAGTCTTGGATTCTCGGGAGTCGATTTATTCGGTTTTGGTTTTCTGAGATGAGATGGACAGCGGCCTGAGCTCCAAGCAGCACGAGGTAAGAATTCCTAATAACTTATGGTTTAGTAGATGTTTATATAAACTTGATCAGTAGGTGTATACAATAGAGTTATGACACCTATGTAGACTTGTAGTAGTGGTCGTCCATCGAGGCGACCAACCGGAGTGACCTTTAGGGTTTATACTCCCAGTTATGTTGGCCGTATATTTAGATGCTTATACCAGGGAATAACCTGTAGTGTGTTGGTTATCATTCGTAACCGTGGTATGAGTTGACCACGGGAATGACCTATTGAGTCTGTGAGTTTTGAACCCGTGTCGAAAAGGTGATTTACCTTTGGGAGCCGACTGATACCGAGTCGAAAAAACATGGGTCAAGTCATCACATTTTTGGTTGAAATCAGAGATTTCAACCTTAGAGATTTTCACTAACTGTGCTAGTCAGATCATTACCTGTGGGTAATGAACAGATTTGTTGACTATTGTGGATGCAGATAGCGGAAGGCTAGGTTATGGAGTTTCATAGGGATTTTATCCCTGAGTTGTTCGTACTGAGTTGTATAACTTTGAGAGTACTTTTAAGTACTTAACTCATGTTATACCGAGAAAGTAGAGTTATTTGCATACCATTATCGGGATCAAGTCGGTATTTGGTGATAAATGCAGAAAATGACTATCGGGAAATAATATATCACTTGATCATGGATTAGTGATGTTGAAAGAGAGTATTTCCCCCGTCTCACTTTTAGTGACACATTATAAGGAATTCTTGAGCTTCAAGAAAGGGTGATCGGTCAGTAATAATGTATTGTGCAGAGTCGTGAGACTTGCAGAGGTTACTACCACCTAATAGCTCAAGAAGATGAGTGGATGATTTAAGCCACCCAGAGTTATTGGCTTATAGTTGGATTAGGAAGCCGAGATCTTCTATCAGATCCTACCGGAAGACGTTGGATTGAGACAGGAGTTTAGAAATGACTCCGTACAAGGGTTTAAAAGTTGGAGATCGATAAGCAGATATTGCAAGTCAGATATTGGA
Organism: Wurfbainia villosa; assembly: GCA_025175895.1. Classification (NCBI taxonomy): domain Eukaryota; kingdom Viridiplantae; phylum Streptophyta; class Magnoliopsida; order Zingiberales; family Zingiberaceae; genus Wurfbainia; species Wurfbainia villosa. The sequence goes on from CM045992.1 coordinate 7,867,789, forward strand.
GTAAGAAGCCTCCGAATGTTGGACAAAAGGGAGCAAGATCGGAGTCAGAGGCCTTGGGGCTACTTTCCGATTATAGAAGACCAACCGCAGATCATCAGAATGTTCTCGTGGATATCAGCACAATCAGAACAAAGACTTCGAAGGGATTATTTGCGTGCGGTGCGGATCACGAAGACACGAGAAGTCAGATTATCCGTTGGAGCAGTTCAGCTGTTGCTATTGTTGAGCAACCAATACAGTGGAGGAGGTGTACCTTGAAGATTCAGTGGAAGACTATCGATGGTGTTCCGAGAGGAAGATGCATCGTCTCGACAACAGAAGATGTGGGTTACCTTATCAGCAACAACCTACTACCTCAGGCGTGGTTGGAGTTCCTTGATACTCCCCTTCAACAGATCGGCCGCGAAGCGATGCTCGAAGACATCGTAGAAGACTCATGCAGACAACAACAGTTACCTCCAGATGTGGATTGACTTTGTACAGAGGATAGAGTATACGACGATGGTTGTATCTATTCGGTAATTTTCAGTTGTAGCTGGTAGGATTAAGTGATGTGATCAGATGATCTAGCAAGATCCTCGGATCACTCATCGCAGAAATGCGACCGCTTTGTCGCGGACTGTTGGATCTGATCTTGTTCTCTTCGGAGGAAGGTCGAGACCTGCGTGGAGCCTTTGAGATCGGATCGACAAATAATTGATGATTTAGGGTATTACTTTAGTTTACCCTCAAGGTTAATATGTTGAGAGATGCTTGTAGTTACAGGTATCTGTATCTAGAATATTCTTAGTTGGATTAGAAGGGTCCTTTACATCGACTTGTGGGTCGATGGTATCTCTACCGTCAGGTGAGATGAGGATCAACAATTAAGAAGTCAAGGGATGCCCTTAGACTCGGATAGACATATCTTTCATCAGAGACATATCCTTACGGATGGTCAAGTTGTTGAGATTATAGTATGATTATGTCTCTCAGATGTACGTATAATCTGAGAGTACTCGGATGTAATTTCGGATGAACTCCAAGGCTTGTCGTTGCTTAGGCAAGTGGAGTAAGCGATCGAAATGATTGCGAAAATAGTCCGGTATCGAAGATCACATAACGAGTGATATTTTTGTTGGTATCAGTGTTACTAAACACGATGGAAATTGGAAGAATGTAAGTTGTGATTATAGGAGATGTTGGAAGGAGATATTTATCTGTCTCAGTATTTCTCCTTGAGAAGATCCGAAAACTCTTTGTTGAAAGAGAGATGGACCTTTGAAAGTGTGCATCGATTATCGATGATGGAATATAGTAGTTGTCGTGATGAATATCCTTCGTTGGGGATAACTGATCTGTTTAGATCAGCAGAAGACACCTGCGTATACTCTAGGATTTGGTTTACGACTGGAGTGTTGATATTGTAGTGACATGGTGTCATATAATTATCATAGTCATTGTGATGATTGATATATCATCAACTTAGAGTAAGCAGGATGCAGGTGTATGGAGGACGAAAATTTCATACTTAGTATGGATTGTATGAGTTTTGATTGTGTTGTTAGACTATTAAACGATTTAGTCGTCCAGAAATTTGAGAATCGTGTATCCTGAACACGATTGGATCCATTCGTGATTGTTGGAGTTGCGTAATTTGGCCACTGTTGATTGTGGTAGTTGGAGTTGCGCACTCGACCACCGTAGATGGTGGTTTGCCTTCTATGTTTTGGTTAATTCCGTTGATGTGGATAGAATGCTTGCCATTACTATACCACGGACTTGTTTGATAAAGGTGATGATGGAAATCATTTAGTCGAAAGCTGGTGAAACCAGTTATAAGACCTAGACGGCGGTTAACTTTTACACGAGTATTAGTTAATCCTTCCAGAGTGGATAAAAGGATGATGTACGCAGATGCGTCGTTTCAGGGATCGGAATGATTCTGATGCAGATGAATGAGGCATATCTTATGCCTACGACAGTTAAGAAACTACGAGATAGTCTGTCATATACATGACGTGACTTTAGTAGTTATTTTCTGGATGTGTAGTTGTATGGAGCAGAAGTGCTCATTGAATTTGACTAGCTACTGGGTAGCTACTATAGAGTTCTGGAACGCGAATGGTTGCAACAAGTGAGATTAGTTGCTTTAGTCTTCCATGCACTTACAGAGTGTGTGGTAGAGTGAATTTTGAATAGTTGATGGATTTCTCTTTTGAGAAAATAATTCCCCGTATCTGATAAGGATAGTGGGTTCCGGAGTTGCTACAGGAAGCGCATTATCCTAGATGGGCTATGTACCTTGGTGGTACTTGGAGGTACTGAGATTGGAAACGTTTATATTTGTGAAATGGTATAAAGAGAGTTATAGCAATTTTTGTTGCTGGATATATACTATACCAGCGGGTGAAGGTTGAACATTAGAAACCCACTAGAATGCTCCAGGAAATTCCAATTTCAGAATGGAAGTGGGAGCATATCACTATTGATTGTGTTACGGGATTGCCTAGGACCCGTAAAGAACATGATGCGATTTGGGTGAGTGTGGATCGACTGACCAAATCAGCTCATTTTCCTTTCTATTCGTGGGTCGTACTTGTTGGATCATTCGGTAGAGTTGTATTACTGAAAGATTATCAGATTGTATGGGGTACTTTTAAGTACCAAATCGGATAGAGATTCGTGATTTACTTCGCGATTTTGACAGAGTCTGCACCAGACTATGGGCACAGAGCTTCGGCTTAGTGCAACATTTCATCCGCAGACAGATGAATGATCTAAGTGTATCATTTAGACGTTGGAGGATCTATTCAGATCCTGTGTCGTGGATTATAGAGGTGGTAGCTTATTGATTGGCTTTACCTCCGACATTTGCGGGTGCTCACAACGTATTTCCTATTTTTATACTGAGGAAATACATGTCACATGTTGATCATGCTCTGAAAGAGGTTCCGATTCTACCTCAGTCTAATGCGACTTATGAGGAGACTCCAGTGCGGATTCTTGATCGCAAGGAGCGGCAGTTGCGGAACAAAACCATCCGACTTGTAAAGGTGGGATGGCAGCATCATACGAATGAGGAGGCTACATGGGAGCTGGAGGATACTATCCGAGCTCAATAATCTCATCTGTTCACTTAAGGAAGGTATGTGGTCCTTTCGGAAACTTGCTTGAAGTAATTTTGCATGTTAGTACGAAATTTGGGGACCAAATTTTTATAAGTGGGGGAGAATGTAAAATACCGGAGAAAAAAAAAGGATATTCCTCGGTAATTGATAAAACATCTTGTGGAATTTTTCAGAAATTTTTAGAAATTTTTCTGGATTTAAACGGAGGTCTTATGGATATTTCATGGGGATAAAATGGATAGGCTTTTATAAAGCCTGTTTAGACGGGAATTAAATGGGTTAATTAACCCGATGTTTTCCGTTTTCCCGTCGATTCTTTTCCCCCGACTCTCTTCTTTTCCCCGACTTCTCTTCTTCTTTTCCCGATCGCGCCACGCCTCTTCGTCGATTTCCCTTCTCCTCTCGCGCGCCGGCCACTCTCGAACTCGCCATGGTCGCCAGCCGCTTGCATCGCCGGAGCAGCTAGCGGATCGCGCAGTCGACCGCCGAATCGGGAAGCAGCCCGACGACGCCTCCTCGCCGCCGCCTTCTCCCTCGTGCGCCGCTGCCGTTGCCGCTGCCACCGCGAGTTGCTGCCGCCGCCGGTGCCGATCCAGTCTGACCGCCGCCCGATCTGCCGTCGATCCTTCTTCCCCGATCCCGACAGCGCCGGATTTCCTCGGGCTCAAGGTCGGGAAGAAGGGGCTGTGGAACGACTCCCCGATCGGGTGCTTCGCGTGATGACCACCCAACCGTGGCCCCTGTCGGCCGCCGTCACGCGGTCGAACATCGCCGTCGTATCTACTCCTTGTTGCCATTCTGTTAGACCGACGGGTTGCTTTTGCCAGATCAGCGTCGCTGGGAGTTGACTCAGCCGGTTGTCGCCGGAGCAAGGTAAGGGCCCGATTCTCGGTTAATTTCGGTCGATCTCTACTTCACAGCTCGTTGTTTTCTCGCGAGCAGCAAGGTGACCCGTCACTGCGATTGGTTGTTCCGATCGGAGCGTTCGTGACGAGCGATTAAGTATCGTCGATGAAGTTTCAATTATAGGTATATCAGTTGATTCCCCTTTTCTCTTCTGTGTTTTTCATTTCCGGTAGTTGTTGGTGTTGGATCATGGGTTGAATGAATCGGTTGCAGTGATTGTCGATGTTGAACTGCCTCCAGCGAACAGAGCAGTTCAGTGAGGACGTGTAGCTTGCGATTGTCGTCGGAAGCTGAAGATGGCAGTGTCGTGAGGTTGGTTGTTTGGTTCATCTTGGTTCACAGCAGCAATTGGATTTGATTTATCCTTGTTCATAGCCGTGATTGGCTCTGGTTTTGTTTGGTGGTGTTGGTACGTGTCGGTGGTGATGAATGGATGAGGTGGGGAGGAGCATGAACACATTGCTCGGTGGTGTATAAATTTGTGGATGTCATAGTTTACGGATAGGTGCTCGATTCCAACAGTTGAAGGTAAGCTTTAAATTGTATGTTATACATTAGATGTTTAATTCTTGAAGAATGCACAATTGTGTTGCTAGGATAATTAGATCCGGGTATAAATCATAATTAGATTTTGGTTGGATTTATTTGCAGTTAAAAGGGTGGGCAGATCAGATTTCCATAAGTGGATTATTGAAGTTGGTTGTGATTGAAGCAAAGATTATGACTTTGATGCGAGGTGAATTCGCGAACATGAAGACAGTTATGGTTTACGTATCAGGTAGGTAATTTCCTACTGGTCGGGTAGATGTAATGATTTCCAGATTTAGATATAGATATGAACATGTTAGGTGTTCATATTACCTTGATCATGCTCTGTTTTATCGATGCTTGAACTTACTGGTTGATATATATGTGTGCTCGATTATTGATAACGCATATTCCCTAGCATGATCTAGAACTTACAGATGTGATGTAAGTAGGTCGAACGGTTTAGTAGGGTGTAGATGTTAGAGTACGGAGGATGACCTAAATTGTAAATTTGGCAAAAAGATCCTCTGTGGATAAGTATGACCCTAGAAGTAGGACTTATTCCATACTTGTATGTGACACATTTATTCACCAACCACGGGTTGTGTGAATGGTCATGTGAGTCGTGGGCGATTAATGGTCGCTACGGACCGATGGTCCTATCTTGTCATGATCGATGAGTGACTCTCTGCAGGGTAGAGAGTGTCTTGATCAATTGGGTGTGACTCTTGGTTGACAGAGAGTCTAGGGTAGATGTTGGTATGTGAGGCGGTACCCTCATTTCATTGCATGACAGGCGACATCGTCTCCTTGGGGTTGAGAGAGAGTCTATCTCATCGCCTCCCAGTTACTTCGAGAGGAGTGGCGGTGTGAGGGCATAGCATTTGTTGTGCCGCACTCTACCATTATTGACGATGGTAGTTGGAGTTGCGTGCAGTTGTCCTGGGTGCGTGGTACTCGACCACTCATTAGCAGTGTTAGTCGGAGTGATCAGCAGCAGGGACCCCCGTTGCGTAGCGAGCTACTTACGCTCATATGCTACTGGATCATACTACCCAACTCGGTCACTCGAGAGTGGTGGCGGCTGGAGTCGGGATAGTTGTCATGTCGTGCCACCTAAGCCACACTGGGGTCGTGGTAGCGAGTAGGGGTGAGCAGATATGACCATTCATGTTGCATTGTCGTATCATACGGTGTTTTGCATATGATTATATATATATATATACATACCTGCTTGTATATATATATATATGGACGAGGGTGATTAGTATACATACAGATACAGTCTATATGTATACTCACTTTGATGATGCATTTGTATGTACTATGCTTGTTGCATTTGTTTGTACATATTCATACATGCTATTGCATATTCCTGTATGGTAGTAGGTTGATACTTGTATACCTATCGGATATTCACAGTGATACTCTTGACTCAGGTTAGGGTATTGTGTTAGTACTATACTTTTATACCCTATGATGTGATTATATGCCCAGGTTGGATCAGGATAGGGTAGCTGACTGCCAGGTATGTCAGCATCGTTGATGTTCAGTTTATTTAGTATATGCATGCATATCTATTGTTATGCTGATGTATACTTGTTGTATGAGTAGATTAAACTGTTGAATGACATGTAATATCGATACATATATTTACATGTTTTCTCTGATTACCTGCTGAGTTTTACTCACCACCTCCGACCCTGGGTTTTTCTGTCGCCCAGGTAACAGGTAGACGCCTTTGTGACGACTTGGAGCTGCGCCGACCGATCCATCCCATCTCCGTTTTCCGAGTCTCCCGAGGAGTTCATTTTTGGTTATGTCTTGGACTTTGATATGTATGGACTTGTTGTTGTTATGGATTTTGTCGTGATGTCGTGGACTCTATTTGTGTAGTCGTTTTATTTACGATTTTATGGTTGTGGATTTGTCAGGTGGTGTACACCTGTATGTTTTTGGTATGTATGTTGTGGGTATGTGCTCTTTATTTCCGCTGCTGTTATTATGATATATTATGTTGTTGTTGTGGGCCTACGAGCCTTGTATTAACCCGAAATGTTGCCACGTACAGGGGAGATGCTGTCCGTTTGATTTTCGGCTCGGCATGCTCTCGGGGCGTGACACACTAATTTATAAATTTTAACTGTTTAATTTGTTTAGGCAAAGGAGACGGGGACTGAGCCATTATTTATAGACACTTTCACCCGTACATTCCAAAAGAAAGATAAGACATGGAGTGGGGAAAGAGCTAGAACAATGAAAGTTTCTAATTGTAAAAATTTAATTTCTTATGTTAGTATTTAATTTTTTTTCTTTCATTATAGGAGAAATACGATGAACTTTCACAAAGATATTTGAGTGCAAGCGATGATGCAGTCGAATCTGAGTCATCTGTTAGCAATATAAATTTATGGCTCAAAGCAACTGAAGGGCCGAAAAGTGGAAGAATAATTGGACTCGACTCTTTGAGTCGATCCTATAGAGTCCCTCGTGCTTCTTCTTCATCCTCCCCAGCATCAAAAGCACAAGTAATTCAATTAACCGAAGAGGTTAATCATTTGAGGGAGTTACCAGCGCAGAAGGAAACTGAATCGAGAGAAAATGCTCAGAAAGTACAAGACTTAAATGAAAAGATGAACGAGTTTCAAAGGCAACAAATGTTTATTATGCAACATCTTCAATTAACGTCTAGTTCAAATCAACTTTCTCCTTCTGGATCTGCTCCTCCTCCTCTTGATCCTTGTCATGGAGACAATGATGATGTATTTTTTGATGATGATGGTGGTTACCTTTGAATGTATTTGTTGTATTTAAATACTAGCTACTTGACTTATGACATATACGATATTTATGTTTTTGTAAGTTTGTTGTATTTAAATGCTACTTGATGATAATGGTGGTTAATTACCTTTGAATGTATTTTCTATATATATATATATATATATATATTAATTCCGTATTAATGTTTGATGTCTAAATTTGTTAATATTGTTGTGTGTTTGTTGTAAAACAGGAAAAAAAGAATAATCTATAAATATATTTTTTTATTTTTCAAGATTTGCAACGAAAATACAATTTTCATTGCAAAAATAGATGTATCAGTCGACTGATACATGAAAAACTACGACTTCAAAATATATTTTCAACATTAGTCTACTGATAAACAATATCAGTCGATTGATGGTACTTAGCAGCTTACCGAACGTTTCGTAGTCGACTGAGCAGTCGACTTCTCATATGGCAGTCGACTAATGAATATGACTAGTCGACTGCCATACTGTAGCATGTCACAGAACCTTTGGTAGCCGACCGATCAGTCCAACTGGTCGTATATTCAGTCGACTGATGTATTCATCAGTCGACTGATATTGAAAAATTTGGCGACGAATCTTGCCTTTCATCGCCAACTTTGCAACGAAAAATAAATTCGTCGTCAAATTTAATTTTATTCGTTGAAATATGTTTATTAGATTTTTGCGACGAATATATTTTTCGTCGCAAATTTAATTTTGAGATTTTTGCGACGAATATATTTTTCGTCGCAAATTTGGCGACGAAAATTATTTTTCATCGCAAATTTAGCGACGAAAAGTAAAATTCATCGCCAAATTTGGCGACTAAAAGAATTATTCGTCGCCATATTTGGCGATGAAAAGTAAAATTTGTCGTAAAATTTAGCGACGAAAAATAATTTTCATCGCCAAATTTGCGACGAAAAATTTATTCATCGCCAAAAAAAATTTTGCAACAAATTTTTTTTCCAAAATACGTTGCAAAATTCGTCGCCAAATTTACTTATTTTTGTAGAGACGGATACATCACACAAGATATTGTTACCCAGTATCTATTAAGCATTGTATATCTGTCACGCCCCGAGAGCATGTCGAGCCGAAAAGTAAACGGACGACATCTCCCCTGTACGTGACAACATTTCGGGTTAATACAAGGCTCGTAGGCCCACAATAACAACATAACATATAAAGTAAATACAACAACTACTCAAAGCACAGCGGAAACATAATACAACAAGCTACACACATGCATACCGGTATGACTAACACATCACAACAACACGAAACCTCGACAGAATCCGAATCTACAACATAGTACATCACGAAAACTCCAAATACATAACACAATGTACGGAGAGCCCAAAACAAACACGGGAGCCTCGGAGGTGAGATGAGATGTCAGCCAGCGGTGCTCCAAGCCGTCACAAAGACTTCTACCTGTTACCTGGGCGACAGAAAAACCCAGGGTCCGTGGTGGTGGTGAGTAAAACTCAGCAGGTAATAGAAAAATATGTATATATGTAATATCACATGTATTTCAACAACATAATCTAGAGGTACAACAGGTATATCAGCATAGTATATAAATACAAGCATATACCGTCTAACCAAATGAACAACGTAAAATGCAGACATACCTGAAGTCTGCTACGCTACTCTGATCCAACCTGAACATATATCCAACATATATATAACAGGAAGAGTAAGATCAACTCACAATATACACAAGCTATAGGTCAAGGTATCTAATGGTATGTCCAACACATATACCAGTATCCGACACCACCGTATAACATATACAAGAAGCATGCATGAGTATGATGTACAATCAAATGCAACATCACAATAAGCATATATATATAGACTGCATCTATATATATATATTAATCTCAACCATCCATATATATATATATATATATATATATATATATATATATATATGGTAATATGCAAAGCGCCATCATATACGACAATGCAGCATGCATGGCCATGCCTGCGCACCCTTACTCGCTACCACGACCCCAGTGTGGCCTAGGTGGCACAACATGACAACTGTCCCAACTCACACCAACCACTGCTCTAGAGTAGCAGAGTGGGCAGTATGATCAAGTAGCATATGAGCGTAAAGAGCTCGCTACACAACGGGGGTCCCTGCTATTGGCCACTCCGACTAACATTACCAATGAGTGGTCAAGTACCATGCACCCAGGACAACTGCACGCAACTCCAACTACCACCATCTATAGTGGTAGAGTGCGATACAACAGATGCTTTGCCCTCACACCAGTTACTCCTCGGAGAGTGCTCTGGGAGGCAAGATGACTGACGACTCTCTCAACCCCAAGGGAGACTATGTCGTCAAAATGCATGCAAATGACATGAGTGTACTGTCACACGTACAGCCATCTACCATAGACTCTCTGTTCAACAAAGAGTCGTACCCATCTGATCAATACACTCTCTATCCTATAGAGAGTCGTACTCAACTGATCGACGGACTCTCTATCCTGTAGAGAGTCATACTCAACTGATCATAACTCTCTATCCAATAGAGAGTCGTACTCAACTAATCGACGCACTCTCTATCCTGTAGAGAGTCGTACTCGACTGATCATAACTCTCTATCTAATAGAGAGTCGTACTCAACTGATCGACACACTCTCTATCCTGTAGAGAGTCGTACTCGACTGATCATAACTCTCTATCCAATAGAGAGTCGTACTCAACTGATCGATGCACTCTCTATCCTGTAGAGAGTCGTACTCGACTGATCATATTAAGCTGGGACCACCGGTCCATAGCGACACACTAATCACCCTTCACTTAACCATTACACAATACATGGTTGGTAATAAGTATGCAACATACGAGTATTAGAAATAAATCCAACATTTAGGGCATTACCTACCCACAGATGACCTTTTTGCCAATTTATAAATTGGGTCATCACCCGTACTAACATTTACACCCTACTAAACATCTAGGCCAATTTATATCACATCTATAACTCCTAAATCATGATAAGGAATATGTGATATCAACAATTGAGCATAAATACATCCAAAGATAAGTTCAAGCATAAGATAATAAGAGCAGGGTCAAGGTAACATGATCATATAAGATGATCATGCATCTAAATCTGTATGCATTAAAACTACCTGACCAGGGTAGGAATTACCCACCTGCTAAGTAGATTGTGCTAATTGCATTCGCGTCTGTAAACCTGCCTCATATCAACGTCCTCACATATAAGCATCTATCACTAATCAAAGTCCTGCGATCACATGCAACATTGACAAATTCTATCATAAGTCCAATGATGATATCAAAACCCAAATCGAACTTACCAAACTTAAATTCACTTGCACAACCTCTTGTTCCACAACTAATACTGATCATCTAAACAAATCAAATGTAACTAGCATAAATTCATCAATTACCCAGAACCAACTCACCTTTCTTAATCTCAATTACACAGCTTTTGGATCCCAAAATTGGAAGTGTCAAATTTGGAATAATCGAACTTATTCAGTCACAACCCGTGCTCCGATTGCCCTTCTTACCTACAATCAAAAATCCTCAGCTGACACCAAGCTGCCCATTAACTCCACTAATCTAGAAATGGATCAAGCACTTACCTATCCTTCGCTGGCCAGATCAGATCACGTCAATGTGGTTGACGACAAGGACGCTCCTGGTGGCAGCAGGACACAGCAAGGCCTTCAATGGAGGCAATCCAAATTTGGATTACGAGCGAAAGGAAACGACCGATTGAAGAAGGAGACATCGATGCAACTCGCGATCGAAGCATAGAGAAAATGGGTAAACTCACGGTGAGGTTACCAAATTCCCAGTGATGATGCTGAATCGGCAGAACAGAGGGACGACGACCTGAACAGAGGAGTAAAGGCTTTGGCGTCGGCGTTGGCCGTCGGGGCGGCGCTGAGGAGATAGGGCACGTGATCAGGAAAAGAAAAGGGTCGGTGCCGGTCGGAGATGGCAGTCAACCGGGCGACGCGCGATCCGGAGAACAAGCAGTGGTCGACGATGATCAGCACGACGGCGGTGCGGTAGGGTGCACGACTAATGGCTCGAGGAGGCAGCCATCAGCGGCGGCAACGGCTCGGGCGGAGATCGACTGGCTCAGGCAAAGAGACGGTGAATCATATTGCCGACGAGGCAAGGGGTGTTGGACGGCAATGGATCCACTCACGGTGGCAGCGGCAACGACGTGGCCATAGCGACTGGCGTGGCGGCTGGCTTGAGGCACCGACGATTGAAGAGGAGCTCGCGGCGACAGCGGCAGCGACGTGGCGGTGCGCAAGGGAGAAGGCGGCGGCGAGGAGGCATCGTCGGGATGCCTCCCGATTCGGCGATCGACAGCGTGAGGAAACAGAGGGGTCACGCGCGATTGGGGAAAAAGGGAAGAAACTGCGGTGAGAAGGATGTGATCGGGGAGAAAATCGCGAAAGAAGTCGATCGGGCAAAGGGAAAATAAACGCTCGACTTTATGATACGGGTCAGGTTTACGAAGACGAATCGGGTTTAACCTATAAGCATTAAACCCAAACTAAAAATCTCTTCATAAGAAGATAACCCAAACAGGCTTTCCCAAAGCCTATTAAATTCTTCCCCGCCAACTGCCATAGAAATTTCCATTTAAGTTCAAGAAAATTTCTTAAAATTTTTGGAAAAATTCCATAGGGTATTTTCCCAATTACCCAACATTTATTTTATTTTATTTTCCCTGTGGTATTTTACACTTTCCCCCACTTATAAAAATTTAGTCACCAAATTTTATACTTAAATGTAAGAACCAATACCAGAAATCTCTGAAATGACCACATACCTCTGGTAAACAGATGAGGGTATCGAGCTCGAATAGTATCTTCCAGCTCCCATGTAGCCTCCTCATCGGTAGGATGCTGTCATCCAACCTTTACAAGTCGGATGGTTTTTCGTCCCACTACTATCGCTCCTTGCGACCCAGGCTCCACCCTAGAATCTCCTCGTAAGTCACATTAGATTGTATTGCTAATTCTTATCTCCTTGAACATGATCACGAATCGGGCGTATTCCCTCGGCATATAAACAAATACATTATGAACAGCAAGTGTGGAGGTAAAGCCAACGGCAATTCCACTAAATGAGCGTGATCCTTCGGTGCATCAGAAATCCATGACCACAGAATCTCGAGATCCTCGATATACGAATGGTATGCTCAGACAGTCCATCAGTCCGCGGATGAAACGCGGTACTAAATTGAAGCTATGTGCCCATAACTTGATGCAGACTCTATCAAAAGCGCGAGGTAAATCGCAGTCTCTATCAGATATAGTACTCAAAAGTACCCCATGCAGTCTGATAATTACTCGACAGTTCAACTCTGCTGGACGGTCCAACGAGTACGACCCACGAATAGGAAAGAAGGGAGCTGATTTGGTCAGTCGATCCACAATCACTCAAATCGCATCACGTCCTTTACAGGTTCTATACAATCCCGTAACGCAATCAATCGTGATATGCTCCCACTTCCATTCCGGAATCGGAATTTTCTAGAGCAATCCAGCGAGTTTCTGATGTTCAGCCTTCACCTACTGGCATACTAAACATCGAGCAGCAAAATCTGCTGTAACTCTCTTTATATCATTCCACCAGTATAAACGTTTCAACTCTTGGTACATCTGAGTACCACCAAGGTATATAGCTCATCTCGAATGACGTGCTTTCTGTAGCAACTCTTCCTTAAACACTGCAACTCCGGAACCCACTATCCTTATCAGAGACGGGGAATTATTTTCTTAAAAGAGGAGTCCATAAACCATTCAAAATCCTCTCCACCACACTCTGTAAGTGCATGGAAGACTAAAGCAACCAATCTCACTTGTTGCAACCGTTCGCATTCCAGCAACTCTATAGTAGCTACCCTAGTAGCTAGTCAAAACTCCATGAGCACTTATGCTCCATATCACTACAAATCCAAATAATAACTACTAAAGTCATGTCATGTATATGACAACCTATCTCGTAGTTTCTTAACTGACGTAGGCATAAGATATGCCTCATTCAACTGCATCGAAATCGTTCCGATCCCTGAAACGACGCATCTGCGTACATCATCCTTTTATCCACTCTGGAAGGATTAACTAATACTCGTGTAAAAGTTAACCGCCATCTTGGTCTTGTAACTGGTTTCACCGGCTTCTGACTAAATGATTTCCATCATCACCTTTGTCAAACAAGTCCGTGGTATAGTAATGCCAAGCATTCTATCCACATCTACGGAATTAACCAAAACATACAAGGAAAACCACCATCTACGGTGGTCGAGTGCGCAACATCCAACTACCACAATCAACAGTGGCCAGGTTACGCAACTCCAACAATCACGAACGGATCCAATCGTGTTCAGGATACACGACTCAAATCCAGTGATGACTAAATCATTAATTAGTCTAACAACTTAATCAAAACTCATACAATTCATACCAAGTATGAAATTATCGTCTCCACACACCTGCATCTCCTTTACTCTACACCGATGATATATATTAATCATCACAACGACATTGATAATTGTATGACACAATGTCACTACAATATCAACGCTCCAGTCGCAAATCAACCTTAGAGTATACACAAGTGTTCTTTGCTGATCTAAACATATCATCTATCCCCAACGAAGGATATTCACTTTCAACAACTATTGCATTCCATCATCGATAATCGATGCATAATTTCAAAGGTTTATCTCTCTTTCAACCAAGAGTTCCGGATCTTCTCAAGGAGGAATACTGGGACATATAAATATTCCCTCCAACATCTCCTATAATCACAACTTACGTTCTTCTAATTTCTATAGTGTTTAACAACATTGATACCAACAAAACTATCACCCGGTCTGTGATCTTCGATATTAGAACTATTTCCACAATCATTTCGATCGCCTACTCCACTTGCCAATACAGCGGCAAGCCTAGGAGTTCATCCAAAACTACATCAGACTACTCTCAGATTATACGCACATCCGAGAGACATATTGTACCATACTTCCAACAATTTGACCATCCGTAAGGATATGTCTACAGTAAAAGTATGTCTATCAAAGTCTAAGGGCCTCCCTTGACTTCTTAATTGTTGGTCCACTTCTCACCTAATGGTAGAGATACCACCGACCTACAAGTCGATGTAAAAGACCCTTCTAATCCGAAATAAGAATATTCTAGACAAAGATACCTGTAAACTACAAGTATCTCTCAATATATTAACTCAGAGGGTAAACTAGAGTAATACCCTGAATGATCAAATATCTGTCGATCTGATCCAAAAGGCTCCCCGCAAGTCTCGGCCTTTCTCCGAAGAGAACCAGATCAGATCCAACAGTCCGCGACAATTCGATCGCATTTCTGCAATGAATGCCTCGAGAATTTTTCCTAAATCATCTGATCCCATCCCTAAATCTTACGAGCTGCAATTGTAGAATACAAAATAGATACGACCATCATCGTATACTCTCTCCTCTGTACAAATCAAATCACATCTGGAGGTAACTGTTGTTGTCTGCATGAGTCTTCTACGATGTCTTCTGCTGATACTGCTACGTAAATCACTTCCTTTGAAGGGAAGTATCACGGAATTCCACCCATGCCTGAGGTAGTAGGTTGTTGCTGATGAGATAACCCAATCTTCTGTGCTGATCTCTGCTGTCGAGACGGAGCATCATCCTCCCGGAACACCATTGGTAGTCTTCAACTGAGTTTTCAAAGTATACCTCCTCAAATATACTGGTTGCTTACAATAGCAATAGATGAACTGATCCAACGGACAATCTGACTTCACGTGTCTTCGTGATCTGCACTGTACGCACACAATCCCTTCGAAGTCTTTGTTATGATTTTTGCTGATATCCACGAGAACATCCTGATGATCTGCGGTTGGTCTTCTATAATCAGAAAATAGCTCAAAGCCTATGACTCTGATCTTGCTCCTTTATCCCACAGTCGGAGACTTCTAACTCTATTAAGTTGACCTGCAATATTTGCTTACCGGTCTCCAAATCTTAAACCCTTGTACGGAGTCATTTCTAAACTCCCGTCTCAATCCAACGTCTTCCGGCAGGATCTGGTAGAAGATCCCGACATCCTAATCCAACTATAAGCCAATAACTCTGGGTGGCTTAAATCATCCATTCATCTTCTTGAGCTATTAGGTGGTCGTAACCTCCGTAAGTCTCACGACTCTGCACAGTATACTATTACTAACCGATCACCCTTTCTTGAAGCTCAAGAATTCCTTACAATGTGTCACTAAAAGTGACACGGGAAAATACTCTCTTTCAACATCACTAAACCATGATCAAGTGATATATTATTTCTCGAAGATTATTTTCTGCATTTATCACCAAATACCGGCTTGATCCCGATAATGGTATGCCAACAACGCTTCTTTCTCGGTATAACATGAGTTAGGTACTCAAAAGTACTCTCAAAGTTATACAACTCAGTACGAACAACTCGGGGGTAAAATCCCTATGAAACACCGTAACTTAGCCTTCCGCTATCTGCATTAACAATAGTCTACTTGTCTTGACCATTACCCAACAGGTAATGATCTGACTAGCATAATTAGTGAAAAATCTTTAAGACTGTAGTCTCTGATTTCCACAAGAAATGTGATGACTTGACCCCTGTTTTTCGACTCGGTATCAGTCGGCTCTCAAAGGTAAATCACCTTTTCGACACTGGTTCAAGACTCACAAAGTTAACAGGTCATTCCCGTGGTCAACTAATGCCACGATTACGAATAATAACCAGTATACTACAGGTTATTCCCTGTTATTAACATTAAAAGCATAGTCAACTAAAACCGGGAGTATAAACCCTAAATGCCACTCTAGTTGGTCGCCTCGGTGGACGACCCCCTACTACAAGTCTACACAGGTGTCATAACTCTATTGTATACACCTACTGATCAAGTTTAGATAAATATCTACTAAACCATAAGTTATCAGGAATTCTTACCTCGTGCTGCTTGGAGCTCAGGACGCTGTCCATCTCATCTCAGAAAACCAAAATCGACTCCCGAGAATCCAAGACTCGACACAAAAACAACATTGTATGACATCGCAGAACCTAGGGATCTGATACCACTAAAGTTGTCACGCCCCGAGAGCATGCCGAGTCGAAAAGAAAACGGACGACATATCCTCTGTACGTGGCAACATTTCGGGTTAATACAAGGCCCGTAGGCCCACAATAACAACATAACATATAAAGTAAATACAACAACTACTCAAAGCACAGCGGAAACATAATACAACAAGCTACACACATGCATACCGGTATGACTAACACATCACAACAACACGAAACCTCGACAGAATCCGAATCTACAATATAGTACATCACAAAAACTCCAAATACATAACACAATGTACGGAGAGCCCAAAACAAACACGGGAGCCTCGGAGGTGAGATGAGATGTCAGCCAACGGTACTCCAAGCCATCACGAAGACTTCTACCTGTTACCTGGGCGACAGAAAAACCCAGGGTCCGTGGTGGTGGTGAGTAAAACTCAGCAGGTAATAGAAAAATATGTATATATGTAATATCACATGTATTTCAACATCATAATCTAGAGGTACAACAGGTATATCAGCATAGTATATAAATACAAGCATATACCATCTAACCAAATGAACAACGTAAAATGCAAACATACCTGAAGTCTGCTATGCTACTCTGATCCAACCTGAACATATATCCAACATATATATAACAGGAAGAGTAAGATCAACTCACAATATACACAAGCTACAGGTTAAGGTATCTAATGGTCTGTCCAACACATATACCAGTATCCGACACCACCGTATAACATATGCAAGAAGCATGTATGAGTATGATGTACAATCAAATGTAGCAAGCATAATACAATCAAATGCAACATCACAATAAGCATATATATATAGATTGCATCTATATATATATATATATATATATATATATATATATATATATATATATATATATATATATATATATATATATATATATATATATATATATATATGGTAATATGCAAAAAGCCATCAGATACGGTAATGAAGCATGCATGGTCATGCCTGCGCACCCTTACTCGCTACCACGACCCCAGTGTGGCCCAGGTGGCACGACATGACAACTGTCCCAACTCACACTAACCACTGCTCTAGAGTGGCCGAGTGGGCAGTATGATCAAGTAGCATATGAGCGTAAAGAGCTCGCTACACAACGGGGGTCCCTGCTGCTGGCCACTCCGACTAACACTACCAATGAGTAGTCGAGTACCACGCACCCAGGACAACTGCACGCAACTCCAACTACCACCATCTATAGTGGTAGAGTGCAGCACAACAGATGCTCTGACCTCACACCAGTTACTCCTCAGGGAGTGCTCTGGGAGGCAAGATGACTGACGACTCTCTCAACCCCAAGGGAGACTATGTCGTCAAAATGCATGCAAATGACATGAGTATGTTGTCACACGTACAGCCATCTACCACAGACTCTCTATTCAACAAAGAGTCGTACCCATCTGATCAATATACTCTCTATCCTGTAGAGAGTCGTACTCAATTGATCGACGGACTCTCTATCCTGTAGAGAGTCGTACTCGACTGATCATAACTCTCTGTCCAATAGAGAGTCGTACTCAACTGATCGACACACTCTCTATCCTATAGAGAGTCGTACTCGACTGATCATAACTCTCTATCCAATAGAGAGTCATACTCAATTGATTGATGCACTCTCTATCCTGTAGAGAGTCGTACTCGACATGATCATATTAAACTGGGACCACCGGTCTGTAGCAACACACTAATCACCCTTCACTTAACCATTACACAGCACATGGTTGGTAATAAGTATGCAACATACGAGTATTGAAAATAAATTCAATATTTAGGGAATTACCTACCCATAGATGACCTTTTTGCCAATTTATAAATTGGGTCATCACCCGTACTAACATTTATTTTATTTTATTTTTTTCCTGTGGTATTTTACAATATCTTTAGGAAATAAAATAATACAGATTGCGACCTCTAGCACTGCGCTCCGTTGGCGCCCGCATTTCGATCGGATTTTGACTGAATCGTCGTAGGAATCCGACTGTGATCCGATTAGACATCGTGTTCGACTGAATCGCGGTAGGATTTCGATTGGATTGGACTAAAACTGATCGTGATTGTGGTCGCCAGCTTCCATAGCATTGATGGTCGCAATCCTGTGTCACGATGGATCAGATGATAGAGATCTCGTTGCGCGGATATGTCACACAAGATATCAGAACTCGGTATATATTAAGCACCGTATATCTTTCGAAAATAAGATATTATCAATTTTAGTGGGACCTTTTACAATCAAAAACTCCCTTATATTTTGGTCAATTTTATCCTTGTTGGTAGTTTTAGTATCTAATTGAGATTATCATAAACAAAATTAAAGGAAGAACAGAAAATAGAAATGCAAAACTAGAAAACTTACAGCGAGTTCTTTTCTTCCGGGACTTTTAGGACGACGAGTCGGCTTGCCGTCTGAGGAATGATCACTTCGGAAAAGTCCTTCTCTTCCACGAGACAAGATCCAAGCTTGGTGTTCGCTCTTCACTCCGACAACACTTCGGCGTTCTCACCTGCTCTCCTCACTTCATCCTTTGGACGCACACCCCCTTATAAAGGGGGTGTTCTACTACTGCGCTGCAACACCACCCCGAGCGGTTACATCTCCCACTCGTCCAAAGCATGTCACAAAGATAAAATGGTCACATAGACCAATAAGAGGTATTTAGTCACATAGACTAAATAGAGTCGGAGTCATTAGTCCCAAATGACTAATAGAAGTATCCAGTCACATAGACCAAAATCATGTCGGAGATCATAGTCCCAAAATACTAATAGAACAGAGATTAATAGTCACAAAGACCATTAGAACAACAATTCATATTTAGGAAAATGGCTCATGCGACAGCAAGCACACTGAGCAATCCAATGCTATGAAAGTTGTTACACCTTACATAGCTGCTCATAGAGCGATCAATGCTAAGTAAAGTTGTTACGCCTAACTTAGCCGCTCTACAAATGGTACATAATCATTCTCTGAATGACATATAGTCACTCACCTGATGACCCATTGTCATCCTCCAGGTGGCTCCCAGCCATTTACTAGGTGGTACTGAACCTTTCTCCTGGTGGTACTTAACCATTTTCCTGGATATAATGTCTTGCTATTTGCTCATATTAAATAATCTTCACATACATCAATATGAACATCTCTAATCCCTCATAATGACCATTAAGTCATGAGCATGTTACATATTCTCAAAATTCACAAACATTTCCATACATAATAGAAATGGGTCGACCAGTGAATAATTCTCAAAGGATATAAACATATTTAATCTTCCTTTTTAGTGTGAATCCATTCATTTTAATCAGTCGCTTTCCTAGTCATGTTCCATAGACCGAATCATTCATAGTCAATAGGTTTACATGCTAAAGTAGCAGACCCTGATTAAAACTTCAAGCAGACACCTAAATAGTCACAAAGGGCAAACGCTGAGATTAACATTTAATCTCAAAGGGCTCACATAGTAGAGAAGCATGAATCCATTCTCCTACTACCCTTATTGTCGCCTTAGTACACGTGGTATGAATCATATGCTATGATGTTATTCTCTTTATTAATAAAGAGCGCATGTTCAACATCGTACAGATTTTGATCCAGACATTCCAAATGTCTAATCCTGAATCCAACATATGAATTCTAATCTAGCTCATTAAACAGGTATAGTAAATGGTGGGAACATTTACTTCGATCACTTTTCTTAAATGATCTTATCTTGATATATATATCAAGATGACCCCAACTTATAGGTATGTATCTCATACATATAGCTTCCAAAGCTATCCTATAAGCAATAGTCTTACCCCTATTCGTACATAACAAACAGAGATGATTGTCCATGTGAGAGGACCAATCACTATCTGTCAATATACTCACCGAGATCTTATTAGAATGTAACATCACATACACTGAATAAATTATGGCTTGC
Organism: Wurfbainia villosa; assembly: GCA_025175895.1. Classification (NCBI taxonomy): domain Eukaryota; kingdom Viridiplantae; phylum Streptophyta; class Magnoliopsida; order Zingiberales; family Zingiberaceae; genus Wurfbainia; species Wurfbainia villosa. The sequence goes on from CM045992.1 coordinate 7,888,221, forward strand.
ATTAAAAATAATCAAATTACAATATCCGATTATCATTACAAAACTGTTACATTCTACAAAGTCCAATAGACTTTACATGCTCATTAAATGACTCTCTAGTCATTGGCTTAGTAAAAGGATTTGCAAGCATAGCTCGAGTAGGGATATACTCAAGAATCACCTTCCTCCTAGCAACAATATCCCTGATAAAGTTGTACTTTATAGCAATATGCTTGCCTTTGCTATGATATTTGGGATCCTTGGAGAAAGCTATAGCAGCTTGACTATCACAGTAGATAGTCATTGGACTCCCACTGTCTTCAGTAATTTTCAGATGCTTCAGGAACCTCCTTAACTAGACAGCTTCTTGTACAGCTGTCGAACATGCCACATATTCAGCTTCCATGGTTGATAAGGCCACACAGGCATGTTTCTTGCTGTTCCAAGAGATGGCGCCTGTTAGTGAAAGCCCTAGAGTCAATCATGTGATGATTGTGGTATGGACTTTATTGTATCATATTCCTATTTATAAAGGCATGGTTATTATATTTACTTGTATTGGTGTCAAATAACTAAGTATAATAATGTCCTTGAGTAGTAGGTTCTTATCTATATCAATCGATTGGTTGAATCGATAATGAGATGATATAGAGAACACTACTCTTAATCATTCCTAGTTAAGTATTAATATTCAGAGACAATGTTAATGCGTAGAGACTAGCATGTAGGTCAACTCGATGACTTGATCTCACAAGTCATGGATATGAGATATCAAGTTGACACATAGGTATGCATTGGAGAATGTATACTGAATGACCTGTCATGAGAAAGTATCATGGATCGTTATATGAGTGTCATATACTTTCTCATGTGACTATTAGTACGACTATTAGTCCTTGGACCCGAAGTCACTATGGTTCCCTACATAAGGAGTTGCATACTTTGGTTTCGTCAAACGTCACCCGTAAATGGGTGGACTATAAAGGCGATTACTGGATATATAATAAATTATGTGGAGGGATGTGAGTGATGTAGATGAGATATATCCCTCCTATATGATGGGAGTGACATCGTTATTCTTGATAGAGTGAGACCACGAAGTGCATGGCCATGCCCAAATGAGTCAATATGAGATATTGAGCTCATTTGATTAGAGTGAGTCTACTTGGAGTTCAAGATATAGATTGTACCGAGGATGACACGGTCTATGCCTCAATTGGTCAATCTAGATGTCAAGGATAGAGGGACATTATCACATATTGTGAGAGTCACAATTAGTAGTCACAAAGGTGATGTTGGAGCTCAACATTCTTGTAACTTGGGTAACAATGATGTGTTGCTCGATACCGCTCATTGCTTATGTTCCATAATCAGTTTAAGGACATTACCAACGTTACAAGAACCTATAGGGTCACACACAAAGGGCAATTAGGTGGAGATTAGGTTCATATGATGAACAATGAGGATTAGGTTCATGGGATGAACCAAATTGGATTAAGAGTAATCCAAATTAGACTAATTGAGTTAGACTCAAGTTGATTCAAGTGTTGAATGAGTCTAATTTAGATTTGATTCATTTAGTCAATTTAAATTAATGAATAGAGATTCATTAAATCAAATTGACTTGAATCAAGTGGTTAGATTTGATCAACCATGGGAGATAAGAGGTCAAGTTTGACTTGACTTGAGAGGGAAGATAAATGGTCAATTTTGACTTGACCAATTGCCATGTCATGGTGACATGGCATGGGGGCCGACCACATCATCATTGACTTATCATGTGGTGCCACCTCATGAGGGAGACCAAGAGTCATTGGCTCTTGGAGTTATATGCATGCATGTAACCCCCCCCCCCCCCCCCCAAGTATTAAAGTGGTCGGCCACTCCATTAGATAAAAATTGATTCATTTGGTAGTAACTTCATCTTCTTCCTTGCTCCACTCAAGTTCTCTCCCAATCCTCCATTTTTTCTGAGACCTTCAAGGAGTGCTAGCACACTCAATATTATCTTTTCTCCACCTATTGCTTGTGTGGATACCAATAGAGGAGTGTGCACTTGACACTCTTGAGTTCCGGCTAAGCTTTTGGACGAGCGGGATAAGCAAAGGGAGTCGCTACGAGGGTAATGCTCTCACCTTCTAGATCTAAGGTAGATCTAGGTTTACTTAAGAACATACATGTTTTTATTTTAATATATCTTCGCACGGATCCATGGCCGGTCTTTCGGGGTTTCCGTAACGTAAAAAGCGGTTTTTGTGGCTCGGAAAGTCCAACAGTGGTATCAGGGCCACGTGCGAAGCATGTATGTGTTTCGTTTTTTGTAGTTTTTGTATTAGATATAAAAATTACAGATTTTTATGTTTCTATAAATTTCCTATTTTATAGAATTTTTGGGTATTTTTCTCGAAGAGTTGAAGCAACGAGTGTTGGGACACTTGTAGGCTTCAACCATCGAGAAAAACTCTCCTAAACGGCGAGTTCTCGCTTTAGGTTTTTGGGACAGCGACTTAAGTCGATGTAAGATCATAGTAGGGACACTTACAAAGTTTATTTTGTGAGTAGGGGCGCTGCCCCTATCCCCGAAAGGGGCCTTGTCCCGCGATCGCGCCCGGAAACTGCTTAGCGGGACCGTTACGGAAAGGTGACTCATAAAATTGAAAAAAAAAGAGGAAAAATTATAGAAATTTTCTGTAAAATACATAATTTAGAATTATGTATAATTCTGTGATGGTCATGGCGCAAGAACCCCAATATGATTGAACGTTAATGTGTTGTAATTCATAATACGGTCTGCGTGCCGTTTTTGTGATTGTGCTTATTGTATAGGGTATGCGACCTGCGCGTCGTGCCTCTTCTTTTAAAATTCTAGTTGTAAATAGTTTTAGACTCGAATGTAACTCGAGTTTCATGTTTGTAATGTACAAAATAGAGCGATGGAAGGTCCACTTCTAGACGGAGTTACGAGAAGGGTGCCGACGACACATGGCGGTCAAAGGAGGTGCTTGGAGAAGACGCTAACCCTAGGTTGACCGTCCGATCTTCTCATTGGCTTGAGAAGATCGTAGTAGGGCCATGACCTAATGACAATTAATTTATATATATGTATATATGTTGATATATATATATATATATTCGTTAATCTTGTATGTATGTGATGCATGCTAGTAGAATAATGCTTGTATGTATATGATGCATGCTCAGATATTTTTCTTGTATGTATATGATGCATGCTAGAATAATGCTTGTATGTATGTGATGCATGCTAGTATAGGATAATAAAGGCCTCAATGCGTATATGATACACATTACGATTAGATTAGATCTTAATCGAATCAACTCGAAAAATGCCTACCAAGTCCTTGATACCCATCACTACCTCGATCATTTGTAGTTGTTGAATCTTCCAAAGCAGAGCAACGCATATTATCTTGGTAGGGTGCGGAGGGAAAATCTTGGTCCCGCCTATCACGACTTGGGTTAGAGTAAGCTCAATTAGATTGAGTAAAACTAGTTAACTCAATTGGATCGAGTAGAACTATAGGCATATTCCAACCGTTGGAAAGATAGGATAAGATCGCATTTACACTAAATCTTGGGCGATTTAGCCAAAGCTAACTCAAGGTCTTTTGTAAATGTGGGTCTTGATCCTATAAATAAGAGTTGCATAGAGATGTAATCGGTAATGTGTTACCCACCGATTGTACTAAGTCTTGGACGATTTAGCCAAAGCTAACTCAAGGCTTAGTATGATGTGGATCTTGTCCCGTAAGAATTATAGCTTGTTTGTATGAATCTAGTAATGTGGTTTGACCAAATCCATAACTCGAATCTATAAAATTCCTATAATTCACTGGGAGCATCATTTGATTAAAGGCCTAATTAAATGATAAAAGGAATATGATATTAATTCTCTGCATTGTATGTTGTAGATTACAATGTCGATAAACACGAACACTCTCTCTCTGAGTTCTGTCCTTGAGAAGGACAAGCTCAATAGAGTAAATTTCCTAGACTGGTACAGGAACCTGAGAATCGTTCTCACCCAAGAAAGGAAACTGTACGTCCTAGAGCAACTCATTCTAGAGGCACCTCCTGCCACTGCCTCGCGAGCTGACAAAGATGCTTACAAGAAGCATCAAGATGATGCATTAGATGTGTCATGTCTAATGCTCGCGACCATGAACTCTGAGTTTCAGAAGCAACACGAGTTCATGAATGCTTATGATATGGTTGAACATCTTCGTCAACTATATCAAGGACAAGCAAGGCACGAGAGATATGAAGTATCTAAGGTATTGTTTGGGTCCAAAATGCAAGATGGGACTCCCGTAGGTCCATATGTACTCAAGATGATTGGGTACGTAGAAAACCTACAGAGATTGGGATTCCCCCTTAGCCAAGAGCTGACCACTGACTTGATCTTGCAATCTTTGCCACAAAGCTACAATCAATTTGTCATGAATTACAACATGAATGAAATTGATAAGCCACTGCCTGAGATGCTCAGCATGTTGAGAACTGTTGAGCTCAACCTTAAGAAGGGAAAATCTGACGCCAATTTGATGGTGCAAAAGAAGAAAGGCAAGGGCAAGCCTAAAGGTAAGGGAAAGTCCCAAGCCAAGAGCAAAGGCAAAGAACTTAAACCCAAAGGAGGGGTGGCCAAGGAAGGGGCTTGCTTCCACTGTAAGGAAGCTGGACACTGGAAGCGTAACTGCAAAGCTTACTTAGAAGATCTTAAGAAGAAGAGAAGTGAGACTTCTATTTCAGATATAAATGTTATAGAAGTGAATCTATCTATTTCTTCATCATGGGTATTAGATACTGGATGTGCATCTCACATTTGTACCAATGTGCAGGCGCTGAGAAATAGCAGGGCATTGACAAAGGGCGAGGTGGACCTACGAGTAGGCAATGGAGCAAGGGTTGCTGCTATTGCTGTAGGAACTTATGATCTATCTCTGCCCACTGGGCTTGTACTAGAACTTGATGAATGTTGTTATGTGCCTGCTTTAACTAAGAATATAATTTTGGTTTCTTGTTTGGACAAGAAAGGATTTACATTTATAATAAAGAACAAATGTTGTTCAGTTTATTTAAATGATATGTTCTATTGTAGTGCACCTCTAATGAATGGACTCTACTTTCTAGACTTAGAGAGCCCTATCTATAACATAAGTACCAAAAGGTTCAAGTCAAATGAGTTGAACCAAACCTATCTCTGACATTGTCGCTTAGGTCACATAAATGAGAGTCGCTTATCCCAGCTCCATAAGGATGGGCTGCTGGACTCATTTGATTTTGAATCATATAAGACATACGAGTCTTGCCTTCTAGGCAAGATGACCAAGACTCCCTTTAGTGGACACAGTGAAAGAGCAACAGACTTGTTATGACTTATACATAGTGATGTATGTGGCCCTTTCAATGTTGCTGCTAGAGGTGGTTACAGGTACTTCATTACATTTACTGATGACTTCAGTAGATATGGTTATGTATATCTCATGACACATAAATCAGAATCCTTTGAAAAGTTCAAAGAATTCAAGAATGAAGTACAAACCAGCTTGGCAAGAGTATTAAGATACTTCGATCAGATCGAGGTGGTGAATACCTTAGCCATGAGTTTCGTGACTATCTAGCTGAGTGTGGGATTCTATCCCAACTCACTTCTCCTGGAACACCACAGTGGAATGGTGTATCCGAAAGAAGGAATCGTACCCTATTAGATATGGTACGATCTATGATGAGTCACACAGATCTTCCTATATCCTTTTGGAGATATGCTCTAGACACAGCAGCCTTTACCCTTAACCGTGTACCATCCAAGGCTGTGATAAAGACACCATATACGATATGGACAGGGAGAAATCCCAAGATGTCTTTCATGAGGATTTGGGGTTGTGAGGCTTACGTTCGACGTCAAGTCTCAGACAAACTGGGACCCAAATCCGATAGGTGCTATTTTGTTGGATATCCCAAGGATACAAAGGAATATTACTTCTACATTCCCAGTCAGCACAAAGTGTTTGTGGCAAAGACTAGGGTTTTTCTAGAAAAGGATTTTGTTTCTAGAAAAACTAGTGGGAGTACGTTCGATCTTGAAGAAATTTAAGATAAGAATCATAACACTGAGGCCTTGATGGAGGTTGAACAAGAAACACAAAGTGTTGTGGGTGATGAAATTGTTGCACAAAGAGTTGTGGAACAACCACCTGTTCAGGTAGACCTACCTCTTCGCAAGTCTGATAGGGTACGTCGTCAGCCTGAGAGATACTCATTTCTCTTGTCTGACCATGATGACGTTATGCTCATTGAGAATGAGCCTACCTCCTATCAGAAAGCTGTGATGAGCCCAGATTCTGAGAAATGGCTAGAGGCCATGAGATCCGAGATGGAATCCATGTACACCAACCAAGTATGGACTTTGGTTGATCCACCTGAAGGGGTCAAACCCATTGAATGTAAGTGGGTCTTTAGAAGAAAGACTGACATGGATGGACTTACGCATACCTATAAGGGGCGATTGGTGGCTAAAGGTTTCAAGCAAATTCATGGTATTGACTATGATGAAACCTTTTCTCCAGTGGCGATGTTTAAGTCCATTCGGATCATGCTTGCTATTGCAGCATACCACGATTATGAGATCTGGCAAATGGATGTCAAAAGCCCATTTTTGAATGGAAACTTACTCGAAGATGTGTACATGACACAACCTGAGGGTTTTGAAGATCCACAGCATACTGGGAAAGTATGCAAGCTGCAAAGGTCCATTTATGGGCTAAAGCAAGCCTCTCGGAGTTGGAATCTTCGATTCGATGATGCGATCAAACAGTTTGGTTTCATCAAGAATGAAGATGAACCCTGTGTCCACAAGAGGGTTAATGGGAACACAGTTGTCTTTCTTGTATTGTATGTGGATGACATACTACTCATTGGAAATGACATCCCTTTCGCTACAGTCTGTGAAGACTTGGCTGGGGATGTGCTTCTCAATGAAGGACTTAGGTGAAGCAGCCTGTATTCTAGGCATCAAGATCTATAGAGATAGATCTAAGAGATTGCTTGGCCTAAGTTAGAGTACATACATTGGCACGGTATTACTACGGTTTACCATGCAGAATTCCAAGAAGGGACTTCTGTCGATGTCACATGGTGTGAGTCTTTCGAAGACTCAAATTCCCTCTTCTAGAGAGAAGAGAGATCGTATGGATAAGATCCCTTATGCATGCGCTATAGGATCTATCATGTACCTCATGCTATGTACTCGTCCTGATGTCTCGTATGCTTTGAGCATGACGAGTAGATACCAATCAGATCCAGGTGAACGTCACTGGATAGCAGTCAAGAATATTCTTAAGTACTTGAGAAGGACTAAAGAATATTTCTTGATATTTGGAGGCGATGAGGAGCTAGCTGTAAAGGGTTACAGCGATGCAAGCTTCCAAACTGACCAGGATGATTATAGATCGCGGTCAGGGTTCGTGTTTTGCTTGAATGGTGGCGTGGTGGAAGAGTTGGCGGAGACCGCGATTCTTGATTCTACAAGCCGAGTAAATCATCTGCATCGAAGCGTGAAAGGAGGCGATTTGGATCCATGAAGTTCATTACTGAGCTTGGGGTGGTTCCTAGCATAGCAGATCCCATAGAGCTCTATTGTGACAACAATGGAGCGATTGCACAGGCTAAGGAACCTCGCTCACACCAGCGGACCAAACACATACTATGACGCTTCCATCTCATTCGAGAGATTATCGATAGAAGAGATGTGAAGATTTGCAGAGTACCCACAGAGGCTAACATCGCAGATCCCTTGACTAAGACTTTGGCACAGAAAAAGCATGATGGTCACACTAGGTCATTGGGTATTAGATACTACTGTGATTGACACTAGTGCTAGTGGGAGATTGTTAGTGAAAGCCTTAGAGTCAATCATGTGATGATTGTGGTATGAACTTTATTGTATCATATTCCTATTTATAAAGGCATGGTTATTATATTTACTTGTATTGGTGCCAAATAACTAAGTATAATAATATCCTTGAGTTGTAGGTTCTTATCTATATCAATCGATTAGTTGAATCGATAATGAGATGATATAGAGAACACTACTCTTAATCATTCCTAGTCAAGTATTAACATTCAGGGACAATGTTAATGCTAGAGACTAACATGTAGATCAACTCGATGACTTGATCTCACAAGTCATGGATATGAGATATCAAGTTGACACATGGGTATGCATTGGAGAATGTATACTGAATGACCCGCCATGAGAAAGTATCATGGATCGTTATATGAGTGTCATATACTTTCTCATGTGACTATTAGTACGACTATTAGTCCTTGGACCAGAAGTCATCATGGTTCCCTACATAAGGAGTTGCATACTTTGGCTTCGTCAAACGTCACCTGTAAATGGGTGGACTATAATGGCGATTACTGGGTATGTAATAAATTATGTGGAGGGATGTGAGTGATGTAGATGGGATCTATCCCTCCTATATGATGGGAGTGACATCGTTATTCTTGATAGAGTGAGACCACGAAGTGCATGACCATGCCCAAATGAGTCAATATGAGATATTGAGCTCATTTGATTAGAGTGAGTCTACTTGGAGTTCAAGATATAGATTGTACCGAGGATGACATGGTCTATGCCTTAATTGGTCAATCTAGATGTCAAGGATAAAGGGACATTGTCATATATTATGAGAGTCACAATTAGTAGTCACAAAGGTGATGTTGGAGCTCTACATTCTTGTAACTTGGGTAGCAATGATGTGTTGCTAGATACCGCTCATTGCTTATGTTCCATAATCAGTTTAGGGACATTACCAACGTTACAAGAACCTATAGGGTCACACACAAAGGACAATTAGGTGGAGATTAGGTTCATATGATGAACAATGAGGATTAGGTTCATGGGAAGAACCAAATTGGATTAAGAGTAATCCAAATTAGACTAATTGAGTTAGACTCAAGTTGATTCAAGTGTTGAATGAGTCTAATTTAGATTTGATTCATTTAGTCAATTTAAATTAATGAATAGAGATTCATTAAATCAAATTGACTTGAATCAAGTGGTTAGATTTGATCAACCATGGGAGATAAGAGGTCAAGTTTGACTTGACTTGAGAGGGAAGATGAATGGTCAATTTTGACTTGACCAATTGTCATGTCATGGTGACATGGCATGTGGGTCGGCTCCATATCATCATTGACTTATCATGTGGTGCCACCTCATGAGGGAGACCAAGAGCCATTGGCTCTTGGAGTTACATGCATTCATGTAACCCCCCAAGTATTGAAGTGGTCGGCCACTCCATTAGATAAAAATTGATTCATTTGGTTGTAACTTCATCTTCTTCCTTGCTCCACTCAAGTTCTCTCCCAATCCTCCATTTTTGCCGAGACCTTCAAGGAGTGCTAGCACACTCAATATTGTCTTTTCTCCACCTATTTCTTGTGTGGATACCAATAGAGGAGTGTGCACTTGACACTCTCGAGTTCCGACGAAGCTTTTGGACGAGCGGGATAAGAGAAGGACGTCGCTACGAGGGTAATGCTCTCACCTTCTAGATCTAAGGTAGATCTGTTAGTAATATATGAGAGATGTCCTAAGGCAATCGCCTTATGTATGAACCATTTATATGATAAATGAAGATTCACTATTTGAGTATACATGTTTTATGTATTTGATTGGATCTTAAACTCATTTCTTGAATGTCCACGATACGATTCACATGAAGATTTGTGATTGGATCACAACTAGTGAGTATCTCTACATGTGTAATTGTGATGTATCGGAATTATCCCTAGTCGATGAATTGATGGATTTGGACACCATCAATTCTGTTGAGACTAGCACGAGGTATACTCCTTGGTGTATCCAAGCAGCTGATTCTCACTGGCTGGAGACATAGTGATGTCCGGAGTTAATCGTGGATGCTAGTTATGGTAACTAGTTCATTGGAGTGACCAGCCGTAGGACTTCATATGGTTCTCTACATATATAGATATGTCAATGAAGTTCTTACTGTGGCTTAAGTGCGATGTTCCTTTGACTTGCGGTATTCAAGTCATCTTGATCATGGAGACTTATGCTTTGACATCTTAAGCAAACATCTCCGAGGAGATGTGGACCCGGGATGATTGGGTATAAGTCGAAGTGATCGAAGGTGTTTGAATAGCCTATAAAGGATTCACCACTCCTTGCGAGGAGATGTATACCCATGGCCTCTCGTCGGATTGTTACTAAAGTCTTTGGCCAAAGCATTACATGTTTAGAGTAAGGTACTCTTCGATACATGTGAAGTAACTAGAATCCATAGGACAAGGAAATGATACTTGGGCTAGGTGTGACGTAGTCAGCCTAGTGGGGACTGACACAATAGACCATGTCCTGAACCAAGTGGGTATAAGATGAGTGAAGGGAATGGGGCACGATTAATTCGAGCTACTGAAGGGTTTCAGAAATAGTTCTGGATCAACCGTTGATCTTTTCGATTAATTGGGGATCATGATGTACTACTAGGTGCCACTCATGATCATTCTATAATTAATGGTTAATTATAGACGACCAACATAATCCAAGAACCTATTTGGTCACACGCACAACGAGTGTAATCCAAAGGATTTAAAACGACCTTGAGAATGGAATTCTCAGACCGAGAGAAACTATGTTTGGTTGGACCAAACATAAAGCGAGCATGAAATTGTTTCAGTCACAATGGAAGCGTGGATGGGCCGTGTCTTATGAAGACATAATGGATGGACCAAAATGGTTTGGTTCTAATCCAATGGATGAGAATAAACCAAAGGGTTTGGTTTATATTAAACGAATGAACCAAAGGTTGGTTCGGTTCGTTTTAACTTAAAATAAATCATCATGGTTTGGTTTATTTTAACTTATCTTAATGGAGCGGGTTAACGGGCTTTATGGATATGATCCATTAACCATTAAGAGAATTAGTTCTCTATAAAATAGGGCTTAAACCCTAATCCAAAAACCCTAATTAGAGTTGCCGCCCAACCTAATTGTGCCGCCCCCTCCATCTTCTCTCCTAGTCGGCGCCAACCCTAGGTGTGCCGCCGCCCAGCTTTTGTGCCGCCGTCCAAGTCATTGCCGGCGACCAAGCTTCAGCCGGTGAACACTCCGGCGACCCTCCGGTGATCTCTTGTGGGTTCGGTGATAAGGTGAGCTCCACATCTCCTTTGGCCGGCCTCTATTCCTCCACCAAAAGCTGTCCAGTTTTTCTGGACAGCTTGTTTCTTTGTTGTCGGAGCGTCGTTTGGACGACGGTTAGTGCTCCGACAGCGGCTAACTTACCGGGGATTTGATCTCCGGTAATCCTCTGAGGTGGGGGACGAAGGATTCGTCAAACGGTTGACGAATACCTCTCCGGAGAAGCGAGTTTTGAGAACTCATTTTAGGATCCGAATTTGGATTCGGATCGTGATCATCTCTCAATCACGTCGTCTTCAACACGAGGCTAGTAACCCGTACGAAGACGAAGCTCGTGACTTAGCGAAGTCATCCCGAGGAACTCGGCGTGGATATGGATAGAGACGATTCTTACGAGGATCGTTCCGGTTGATGCCGTTCCCGCTACACGTCATACGAAAGGTATAACGTAGATAATTTTCTTTTATTGCAAATTTTAATTTACGGTTATGTCTACACTTGTTGTAATATGCATGCGTGTGTTGTGTGTGTTGTAATAAATATAGATTTATTATTTTAATTGCTTCCGCTGTGCTCATGTTTACGAAACATGATCGAACACACACACGCCGCGGTGCCGGAAACCCAACAGTGGTATCAGAGCCCAGGTTGTGTTTCGACATAATTGTAAAAATGGTTTTGCGATAGTCATAATGTATTTCTGGAAATTTTCTAAATTTTGGAAATTTAGAAGTATTTATGGAAATTTTTCAATTTTGGAAAGTCTAGATATATTTATGGAAATCTTCCACTTTTGGAAAGTTGGAAGTATTTATGGAAATTGATATTTTCCATAAATAAAATATTTGATTAGATTCTGGAAATTTGTTTCCTAATTTAATCATGATTTGATTTGGGAAATCAAATCTTAAAATATTTTATTTCCATAAGTAGTTTTAATGATTTAGAAAATTGGTTTCCTAAATAGATTTTCCTTAATCAAATAATTCCATGAATAAAATATGTGATTAGATTTGGAAATTTGTTTCCTAATTTAATTATGATTTGATTTGGAGAGTCAAATCTTAAACATATTTTATTTCCATAAATAGTTATGACATATAAGGAAATTATATACATGACATAATTGTATGCCATGTAATTGCATTAGATGCATAACATTATGCCATGCGTGTCGTGACATGTAGATGTATGCCATGTATGTCATGCCATGTAGATAATAGTTATTTGCATGCAAAGAGGATGAGACATAAAAACCCTTAATCAATATTAAAGCCTACACCTTCCATTAATATGGTTAGAACCAGAGTTCTGTTTCTTGTTTGGGTTGTTGGACTCTCTCCAAGCCCGGCTCGAACCTGAATATGTTCAAACCATGGAATAGTTTAATACTAATATGGTAAGAGTCAGAGGTCAATCGTTAGCTTTGGTTGTTGGACTCTCTCCAAGCTGGGCTAATTGGTTGAATGCACTCTAACCATATTAAAACTATGTCCCGATTAATGGGTTGGCTTTAACCTGGAGCATCGGCTTGTTGGACTCTCTCCAAGGTCGATGTAAAGGGAGGTGAAGTTGGGTGCTATGCATATGATGCATACTTGTTAATGTGTTAACAACCCGATGTATGTGTGAACATTCAATTAGTTGATAGCACATTGTGATAGTTGCATATACGTGATATGCAATCGGTATAGTTGATACCTACCGTCGTAGTTATGAATGGCTTGTTGGACTCTCTCGAGGTTGTTCATAACTATGATGGATATCAGCCCATTCGGAGATGGACCTACAATCTCCCGAAGTGATTTTGGGGTTTTTGAAATTCGAAAAATGAATGGGATTTATAAATGTATATTGATGCATTTTAAAATCATCTTTCTCATATATGCTCGTTTTGTATTTCTAAGATTGATCATGATGTCTTTGAATTGCGTTCCATTTTAGATTCGAATAAATTAGTAGAGCTTCATGGGTGGCTTAGAAGCTTGAGAATTGTTCTCAAGGTTGAAAAGCTTGCAAATGTCCTCGGCGCCTTTTCCCGCCCGTCCTAGTGACGATGCAACTCTTGATCAATTGTTGGCCTATCAGAAACATATGAGTGATTCTGAACAAATGAGTTGCATCATGCTAGCCGCAATGGAACCCAAGCTACGAAAGCAGCATGAGCATATGGATGCTCATATCGTAGTTCTTCATCTTTGTGAGTTGGTTGATGAGCAAGTGAGATTCGAAAGGTTCGAAGTCTCAAAGCTCCTCTTCACCTCTGAGATGCTAGAAGGTTCATCTGTGGTACTGCTCAATATGCTGAAGACTGTGGAGTCTTCTGAGAAGCATGAGCAGGGGACGGTGCTGTTAGTTGATTCCTCGAAGAACGGTTCTAAAAGGAAGTCAAAGGAACAGCAGAAGGGAAAGAAGAGAAAGGCTAAGGAGGTAGAACTAGCACAAAAGGAAACTTGCCATCATTATGGCAAGGAGAGCCATTTGCGAAGAAAGTGCAAGATTTATCTTGAGTCCGTGAAGAAGAATAAGGCATCGAATGCCCCATCTTCTTCAGATATCTTCGTTATTGATTGTCATTCTATTTCCTCAAACACTTGGGTATTGGATACTAGGTGTGGCTCACATATATGTAATGACATACATGGGCTAAGGAATAGAAGAAGACTCGTCAAGGGAGAGTCAAATTTGCGTGTTGGGAATGGAGCAAAGGTTGCGCGATGCGCCATTGAACGCATTTGTTGAAACTCCCTACAGGACTTGTCTTAGAACTGGACAATTGCTTTTATATTCCTTCGATTGATAAAGAACATCATTTCTATTTCTTGTTTAAATAGAAATGGGTACCATTTGACTTTTAGTAACAATTGTTGTTACATAACTTTAAATGGAGTTCTTTATGGGACTGAAACTTTAAGCAATGGTGTTTATACGTTGGACGTATCCAGTGACATTTGCAATATCGAAGCGAGCAACAAGTGTGCTCGAAAAGGATAATCAAATAGACTCCTATATGTGGCATTGTCGTCTTGGCCATGTAAGCAAGAAACGCATGTCCGAATTACACCGATGTGGAATTCTGGAATCGTTTGAATTGGATTCATACGATACATGCGAATCATGCTTAAAAGGCAAGATGACTAAGTTACCTTTTTCTGGAAAAGGTGAACGAGTGGGAGAGTTACTAAGTCTAATACATACTGATGTATGTGGACCTATGTCAACTCAAGCATTAGGAGGCTATAGCTACTTCATTACCTTCACCGATGACCACTCACGGTTTGGGTATGTGTTCTTGATGAAACACAAGTCTGAAGCCTTTGAAAGGTTCAAAGAATTCAGAAATGAAGTAGAGAAACAACATGATAAGAGTATTAAAATACTTCGATCGGATCGAGGTGGTGAATACTTAAGTCAAGAGTTTCTTGATTATCTAAGAGACAATGTTATATTGTCTCAATAGACTCCGCCATATACACCACAGTATAATGGTGTATCTGAGAGGCGTAACCGAACCTTGTTGGACATGGTCAGGTCAATGATGAATCATGCAACTCTTCCCAAGTCCTTTTGGGGCTATGCACTTCAGACAGCTGTTTACTTGTTAAACAGTATGCCTACCAAGGTAATCTCAACTACTCCATATGAGATATGGAATAGTAAGAAACCTCATGTATCTTACTTGAAGATATGGGGTTGTCCTGCTTATGTGAAGCGGACTGTATCAGACAAATTGGATGCTAAGTCTGATAAATGTCTATTTATTGGATACCCTAAGGAAACAAGGGGTTATCAATTCTATCATCCTGTGGAACAAAAGGTGTTTGTTTCAAGGCATGCTGTGTTTCTAGAGAAAGAGTTTCTCTTGCAAGAAAACAGTGGGAGTGTCGTCGAGCTTGAGGAGGCTCGAGAGACTCAAATAGACATTAATGAGATACCTGGTGAAGCACAACAGCCGACAACTCATAGTGATGAGCAATCGGCTGGACCTATTGTAACACCACATCTTCGTAGATCTGGTAGAACACGCAATATTCCTGAGAGATATGGATTTCTCGTAAGCGAATCGAACGACGTGTTACTCATTGATGATGAGGAGCCTACCAGTTATGAAGAAGTGCTGACAAGTTCAGAAAGGGATAAGTGGCTTGGTGCCATGAAGTCGGAAATGGATTCCATGTATGAAAATCAAGTTTGGAACTTGGTTGACCCACCTGAAGGGATAAAGCCTATAGGGTGCAAGTGGGTTTTCAAGAAGAAAACCGACATGGATGGTAATGTGATTACCTATAAGGCTAGATTGGTGGCGAAAGGATATCGTCAAAAACAAGGTGTTGATTATGACGAAACCTATTCGCCTGTAGCTATGCTTAAATCCATTCGGATGCTCCTCGCCATAGCGGCTCATTATGATTATGAGATATGGCAGATGGATGTGAAAACATCTTTCCTTAATGGAAACACCAGGGGCGTGTATATGATACGACTGAGGGTTTCACATCGGTTGATAAAACCAAGGTATGCAAATTGCGACGGTCCATTTATGGATTGAAGCAAGCATCCAGGAGCTGGAATATCCGTTTTGATGAGACAATCAAAAAGTTTGATTTCTCACAAAATCCAGACGAACCTTGTGTGTACAAGAAGGTTAGTGGGAGTGCAGTCGTATTCCTAGTATTGTATGTCGATGACATACTACTTATAGGAAATGATGTTTCAATCTTACAGTCAGTGAAGGTTTGGTTATCCAAGACATTCTCCATGAAAGACCTGGGAGAAGCAACCTACATCCTCGGGATTAAGATCTATAGAGATAGATCGAAACGGTTGCTTGGTCTTTCGCAGTCTACATATATAGACCGAGTGCTAAAGAGGTTTAGCATGTCGGAATCCAAGAAAGGTTTCTTACCCATCAAGCATGGGGTACACCTTTCGAAGTCTATGTGTCCGCGCACAGAAGACGAGAGGATTTGCATGAGTAAGATTCCCTATGCATCCGCAATAGGATCTATCATGTATGCTATGTTATGTACGAGGCACGATGTATCGTATGCTCTGAGAGTCACGAGCAGATACCAGTCTGATCCAGGAATGGATTATTGGGTGGCTGTTAAGACGATCCTTAAGTACTTGAGAAGAACTAAGGATGTGTTCCTAATATATGGAGAAGGGTACATGGTGATACGTGGGTATACGGATGCCAGCTCCAGACAGACAAGGATGATTCCATGTCTTTGTCTGGGTATGTATTCACCCGGAATGGAGACGCAATAAGTTGGAAAGGTTCCAAGCTTGACACTATAGCGGATTCTGCCACTAAGGCAGAATACATTGCAGCTTTGGAAGCAGCAAAGGAAGCGGTTTGGATCAAGAAGTTCATCTCACGAACTTGATGTGGTCTCATCAATGATCCAAACATGTGCTTCGCCGCTATCATCTTATCGAGAGATCATCAGTAGGAACGAAATACAAATCGAAAAAATTCCCACTGAAAGGAACTTAGCGGATCCCTTGACTAAGGCATTACCTCAAAATAAGTTTGAGGGTCATGTTCGAGCTTATGGTATTGGATACCGTAGCGATTGGCATTAGGCCAAGTGGGAGTCTGTTAGTAATATATGAGAGATGTCCTAAGGCAATCGCCTTATGTATGAACCATTTATATGATAAATGAAGATTCACTATTTGAGTATACATGTTTTATGTATTTGATTGGATCTTAAACTCATTTATGAATGTCCACGATACGATTCACATGAGAGAATTTGTGATTGGATCACAACTAGTGAGTATCTCTACATGTGTAATTGTGATGTATCTAATTATCCTAGTCGATGAATTGATGGATTTGGACACCATCAATTCTGTTGAGACTAGCACGAGGTATACTCCTTGGTGTATCCAAGCAGCTGATTCTCACTGGCTGGAGACATAGTGATGTCCGGAGTTAATCGTGGATGCTAGTTATGGTAACTAGTTCATTCGAGTGACCAGCCGTAAGACTTCATATGGTTCTCTGCATATATAGATATGTCAATGAAGTTCTTACTGTGGCTTAAGTGCGATGTTCCTTTGACTTGCGGTATTCAAGTCATCTTGATCATGGAGACTTATGCTTTGACATCTTAAGCAAACATCTCCAGGAGATGTGGACCCGGATGATTGGGTATAAGTCAGTGATCGAAGGTGTTTGAATAGCCTATAAAGGATTCACCACTCCTTGCGAGGAGATGTATACCCATGGCCTCTCGTCGGATTGTTACTAAAGTCTTTGGCCAAAGCATTACATGTTTAGAGTAAGGTACTCTTCGATACATGTGAAGTAACTAGAATCCGTAGGACGAGGAAATGATACTTGGGCTAGGTGTGACGTAGTCAGCCTAGTGGGGACTGACACAATAGACCATGTCCTGAACCAAGTGGGTATAAGATGAGTGAAGGGAATGGGGCACGATTAATTCGAGCGACTGAAGGGTTTCAGAAATAGTTCTGGATCAACCGTTGATCTTTTCGGTTAATTGGGGATCATGATGTACTACTAGGTGTCACTCATGATCGTTCTATAATTAATGGTTAATTATAGACGGCCAACATAAACCGAGAACCTATTTGGTCACACGCACAACGAGTGTAATCCAAAGGATTTAAAACGAGCTTGAGAATGAGATTCTCAGACCGAGAGAAACTATGTTTGGTTGGACCAAACATAAAGCGAGCATGAAATTGTTTCAGTCGCAATGGAAGCGTGGATGGGCCGTGTCTTATGAAGACATAATGGATGGACCAAAATGGTTTGGTTCTATTCCAATGGATGAGAATAAACCAAAGGGTTTGGTTTATATTAAACGAATGAACCAAAGGTTGGTTAGGTTCGTTTTAACTTAAAATAAACCATCATGGTTTGGTTTATTTTAACTTATCTTAATGGAGCGGGTTAACGGGCTTTATGGATATGATCCATTAACCATTAAGAGAATTAGTTCTCTATAAAATAGGGCTTAAACCCTAATCCAAAACCCTAATTAGAGTTGCCGCCCAACCTAATTGTGCCGCCCCCTCCATCTTCTCTCCTAGTCGGCGCCAACCCTAGGTGTGCCGCCGCCCAGCTTTTGTGCCGCCGTCCAAGTCATTGCCGGCGACCAAGCTTCAGCCGGTGAACACTCCGGCGACCCTCCGGTGATCTCTTGTGGGTTCGGTGATAAGGTGAGCTCCACATCTCCTTTGGCCGGCCTCTATTCCTCCACCAAAAGCTGTCCAGTTTTTCTGGACAGCTTGTTTCTTTGTTGTCGGAGCATCGTTTGGACGATGGTTAGTGCTCCGACAGCGGCTAACTTACCGGGGATTTGATCTCCGGTAATCCTCTGAGGTGGGGGACGAAGGATTCGTCAAACGGTTGACGAATACCTCTCCGGAGAAGCGAGTTTTGAGAACTCGTTTTAGGATCCGAATTTGGATTCGGATCGTGATCATCTCTCGATCACGTCGTCTTCAACACGAGGCTAGTAACCCATACGAAGATGAAGCTCGTGACTTAGCGAAGTCATCCCGAGGAACTCGGCGTGGATACGGATAGAGACGATTCTTACGAGGATTGTTCCGGTTGATGCCGTTCCCACTACACGTCATACGAAAGGTATAACGTAGATAATTTTCTTTTATTGCAAATTTTAATTTACGGTTATGTCTACACTTGTTGTAATATGCATGCGTGTGTTGTGTGTGTTGTAATAAATATAGATTTATTATTTTAATTGCTTCCGCTGTGCTCATGTTTACGAAACATGATCGAACACACACACGCCGCGGTGCCGGAAACCCAACAAGATCTAGGTTTACTTAAGCACATACATGTTTTTATTTTAATATATCTTCATACGCATCCGTGGCCGGACTTCCGGGGTTTCCGCAACGTAAAAAGCAGTTTTTGCGGCTCGGAAAGTCCAACAACGCCACCATTCAACAAGAACGCATAGCCTGATGTAGATTTTCTATCATCTAGGTCCCCAGCCCAATCTGCATCTGAATATCCCTTCAGGCTCATATCTAATCCTTGATAACAGAGACTGTAATCTATCGTCGCTTTCAGATATCTGAATATCCTTTCACTGCCTTCCAGTGTCTCGGTCCTAGGTTTGACTGGAAACAGCTGACTAAGCCAACAACATAGCTGATATCGGGACGAGTACACAACATAGTGTACATTAAACTACCAACAACACTGGCATATGGTTTTTTATTCATCTCGGCTATATCATTAGGATTTTTGGGACTCATACTCTTACTCAGAACAGTACCTTTCACAATAGGTGTCTATTCACTGTTGCAATTAGACATGCTGAAATGTTGTAACATCTTATTTATATAAGACTCTTGAGACAAACCCAAAAGTCTCTTAGATCGATCCCTGATGATCTTTACTCCTAAGATGTATTCAGCTTCTCCTATATCTATTGTGTCAAACTATGATGAAAGCCACTTTTTGACTTCTATCACAAAACCTATGTCATTTCCTGCAATCAGTATATCATCAACATATAATAATAAAATGACATACTTTCCTTTATCATTCTTCAGGAAAATGCAATGATCCTCATTGATCATTTTGAAACCATAAGATAAAACCACTTCGTTAAATCTTATATTCCACTGTCTTGATGCTTGCTTTAGCCCATTTATAGATTTCTTCAATCTACATACTTTATCTTCTTGGCCTTCAGTAATGAAACCTTCTGGTTGAACCATATGGATTTCCTCATCAAGCTCACCGTTAAGGAAAGCGGTTTTTACATCCATTTGTTGTAACTCCAAGTCATAATGCGCCACTAAAGCCAAAATAATTTGGATTGACACAAACTTTACTATGGGAGAAATGTCTCCTCAAAGTCAATACCCTCCAATTGGGTAAATCTTTTTGCAACTAGATGAGCTTTGTATCGGTTAATCGATCCATCATCTTTCCTGTTTATTTTGAGAATCCATTTATTCCCAATATCCCTTTAGCCAGGAGGAAGATCGACTAACTCCCAAACATGATTCTTAATCATTGACTCCATTTCTTCAACCATTGTAACTTTTCACTTTTCTCCAGCTCTAGAGCCCAGAGCTTCCTTTACTGACTGAGGTTCCTCATCGTCAACAGGGAGTGTCATCATTGCCTCATTCTCAATATCAAACCTCTTCTTAGGTTTGATCTTACGAACACTTTTTCGTAAGTTTGGCTGATGAGAAGTCACCCCGTGACTAGGCAAAGTACTCCCACTGGGTTGACTAGTTCTAGATATCCCACTAGACACCTGTCCAGTTGATAACGACTCTTCCTCCTCAAATAGAGGAACTGTCTTATCAACTTCACCTCTTGCTGGGAACTCAGTTTCGAGAAAAGTGGCATCTCTCGAATGCAATTCGGAGATTGTTCCATCTGATTGCTCACCTATGAAAATATAACCTTTTGAAGTATCAGAATATCTTATAAAGATACATTTCTTACCTCGAGGTCCTAGTTTTCCATACTTATGAGAACTATCATGAACATAGGCATCCGACCCCCAAGGTCTCAGATTTCCTAAATCTGGTTTTCTGCCTGTCCAACGTTCATATGGGGTAGATGAAACTGACTTTGAAGGCACTTTGTTAAGTATATAGGTTGCAGCTAGCAATGCATCTCCCCAATAGGAGATCGGCAAATTAGTCTGTGCCATCATAGACCTAACCATTTCGAGAAGAGTCATATTTCTTCTCTCAGCAACTCCATTTTGTTGTGGAGTTCCAGGGATCGTCAGCTGTCTAATAATCCCTTTATTATTACATATTTTCTTGAACATATCAGACAAATATTCTCTGACACGGTCAACGCGTAAAGTTTTAACCTTATGTTCCGTTTGATTCTCAACTTCGTTCATATAACAAATGAAGCAATCCAACGCTTCAGATTTATGAGAAATCAAATACACATGACCGAAACAAGAGAAATCATCAATAAATGTAATGAAATAGGAAGCTCTATATCTAGCCCTCACATTCATTGGACCATAAATATCCGAATGAATCAATTGCAATGGTGGCTCTGCCCTAATAGCCTTATCGAATGGTTTCCTAATTGCTTTTCCAGCAAGACAATGCTCATATACAGACAAGCTAATCTTAGCTCGAGAGCCCAACAAGCCCTCTTTAGCTAACCGATTCATGCCATCTTGTCCTATATGTTCTAATCTAGCATGTCAAATATCATCAGTTATTTCTGCATCACTAGTAAGAGCAATATTTGAAAAGCAATTATCAATCGCACAATTGTCATTTGGTTCCACATCAAGAACCATAAAATCATTCGTTAAAAAACCATAACCGATTGACACTGAGTCAATCTTGAGTTCAACACACCGTGCCACGCCCCAAGAGCGTGTCGTGCCGAAAAGCTAACGGACGACATCTCCCCTGTACGTGACAACATTTCGGGTTAATACAAGGCTCGTAGGTCCACAATAACAACAACACATATAAAAATATAACAAACCACAACAACATAACAAACTAACTACAACAAAGACACAGCGGAAACATAATACAACAATATCCCAACCTACACACATGCATACCGGTATGACTAACATCAAAACATAAAGAAAACCTCGTCAAAACCCGCACCAACATGTGCGTACATCACATAACACATAACATCATGAAAAACTCAGAATACATAACAAGGCATATGGAAAACCCAAAAAAAAATCTGGACTCTCGGAGTTGAGATGAGACGATGCCAGTCAGCGGTGCTCCAAGTCCATCACGAAGTCGGCTACCTGTTACCTGGCGACAAAAAAACCCAAGGTCCGTGGTGGTGAGTAAAACTCAGCAGGTAATAGAAAAACATGTATATATATCACATATCACATGTAATTCAACAATATAATCTAGCGATACAACAGATATATCAACATAGTATGTAAATACAAGCATATACCGTCTAATCAAATGAACAACGTAAAATGCAGACATACCTAAAAGTTTGCTACGCTACTCTGATCCAACCTGAGCATATATCCAACATATATATATACAGGAAGAGTAATATCAACTCACAATATACTCAAGCTATAGGTCAAGATATCTAATGGTCTATCCAATACATATACAAGTATCCGACACGGTCGTATAACAAATGCAAGAAGCATGCATGAATATGATGTACAACCAAATACAGCAAGCATAGTACAATCAAATGCAACATCACAATAAGCATATATATATAGACTGCATCTATATATATATTAATCACAACCATCCATATATATATATATATATATATATATATGGTAATATGCAAAGCGCCATAAGATACGACAATGCAGCATGCATGGTCATGCCTGCGCACCCCTACTCACTGCCACGATCCCAGTGTGGTCTAGGTGGCACGACATGACAACTGTCCCAACTCAACATCAACCACCACTCTAGAGTGGTCGAGTGGGCAGTATGAGCAAGTAGCATATGAGCGTAAAGAGCTTGCTACACAACGGGGGTCCCTGCTGCTGGCCACTCCAACCGACACTACCAATGAGTGGTCGAGTACCACGCACCCAGGATAACTGCACGCAACTCCAACTACCACCGTCTATAGTTGTAGAGTGCGGCACAACAAATGTTCTGCCCTCACACCAGTTACTCCTCGGGGAGTAACCTAGGAGGCAAGATGACTGACGACTCTCTCAACCACCAAGGGAGACTATGTCGTCAGTATGCATGCAATGTCATGAAGGTACTGTCTCACATACAGACCTCTACCACAGACTCTCTGTTCAACAGAGAGTCACATCCCTTTGATCAGTACTGTTAAATACAGAAAATTTAAAATATTAAATTAAATGGCCAAAGAATTAAGAAAATAATCCTGAAATTTTTTTTGGGATTTTTAGGAAATTTTAGGAATTTTTCAGAAATTTTTCTGGATTTAAACGGAGTCCGTACGAGATAATTACGGGGATAAAATAAATAGGCTTTGGTGGAGTCTATTTAAGGGGGTTAATCGACGACATTAACCTAAAGCTTCAAATACCTAAACCTAGGTTTAGTTTTTTCGATCGCGAATTCCTTTTTCCTGTTAGGGCAATCTCTTACCGTTATATGGTTTTGATGTGTGTGGCAAAGGGTTTAAGTTAGGTTGTTATTATGTTTTGATATGTGCGTTGGAGTTTTGCAGGACTTAGTAATTCGCACATGGAGCCTTGGCGGGTTCACCACTCACAACCTCGTGCTTGAGTCGGAGAAGGAGCATTACATAGTCGTGTGCTTGATGCTGCCGAGGGACCGCCGGACGAGATGACTTGAAGCGAAGCTAAGGAAGCAGACTTCGGAGGCAAGAGACGCGAAGGAGCATTGCAGAGTCGTGCGCCTGATGCTACCGAGGGACGTGGCCGTGAACGAAGAGAGCTTCGGTGAGGGACTTCGAGTGAGATGAGAGAATGAGTGAATTGTAAGTAGCTCATTAGGTGAACTTGGCCGAATGGCTAAGTGTCGGATGAGTTTTCCCGACATCAGTCGACTGCCATGAAATGGTAGTCGACTGCTCTGAGTCGAATGGGTTCGACTGGTATCCGACTGAGTCATTTTGGGGCCAGCAGTCGACTGCCAAGACCATCACGATCGGCCAAGGCGCAATGATCGATCAAGAGGGTTTGGGCCATTAGAACCTTCACTCGTAGCCGATCGGGCGACGACGGAGGCGAATCGTGATCGATGGGATCCATCAGTCGATTGCCAAGTGTTCCGTTGGACTACAATGGTCGGGATTCGACGTGGTCGGAGGCCGTTGAAGTGGCGGCAGTCGACTGGTGGCGGCCAACGGGAAGAAATCAGCCCTCTCTATAAAAAGAGAGGGTGTGGGCTTTTGGATGGCTAATGCTTATATTCCAAACCATCATCCAAGTGCTCCACAAGTGATAAACTCCTTCTTCTAGATCTCTTTCACATCTATTGTAAAAGAAGGAGTGTTCTTGAGTTGTAAGGGTTACCTCCACCTAGATTAGTGCAAAGGAGAGACCGATAGTGATTTGGTTGCGGAGTGATTCACCGAGGATGAATCGGGGACCATGGATTAGCGGCGTAGCCGTGAACCACGTTATATTTCGTGTTAGCATTGTTTGTATTCTTCTTTGTTTATTTGCTTGTCTTTATTAGTATTCCGCTTGCGCTAACAATTGTTTAGACGAGCAAATTCCACCATCCAACGACAAAGGGTTATTCACCCCTCTCTAGTCGGCCGATCGATCCCCTACATTTCTTTCTTCTCGGTTTTCTCCCCGCACGCCGCATCCCTATTCCGAGCCCTTCTTCCTCGTGCCCGTAGCCCTCAAACCGCTGCTTCTCTTCTTCTCCCTGCGCCTTGCCCTCTTTCTTTTCCTCCACCGCGCCGCAGCAAGCGCTCGCCACAACCATCACCTTTCCCTTCTCCTACATCGTGATCGTCGACCGTTCTTTTGCCGTGGTGAGTCGCTCTTCCCTTTGTCGTCCGACCTCGAGGTTACGCCGCCACCGTCGCTCGCAGTCGCCGACGCCGAGCCTTGCGGTCGCCTCTTCTCCCCCAAGCGCTGATGTTCGCCTTCCCGGTGCCCAGGTCATCGTGAGTGGCGCTCTCTCTCCACTGCTGCTCGTTCGAGTCGCACGCGACGAGCATCCGAGAGCCTCTTCTTCCTCGCGTCTGCAACCACAGACCGCCGCCGCAAGCTCCCTTAGTGTCGCCGGTGAGGGTGAATCTTTCGGTAAATACCTAGTTTCCTCTTGTTTCTTATCTGTGCAGGTGTATGTTGCGGTAGTGAATCTGTGATTTTGGGAAGTAATCAGTGAGTGTTGATGGTGCCGGGGAATAGGGCAATAGGGAAGGAATTGTTGCCGGCTGAGTGGGTTGTGAGGGTCTAATTGGGGGTGTCGTGCAGTTAGGGTTGGAGGTGGTCGTGTAAGGTCGGTTGTAAGGGTTAAGGTGTTCTATTCGGGTGGATATAGTCGGCTATGAACAATATTTGAGGCGGCTGTGGATGGAGTTGGGTTGTGATGAGATTTCAATTAGGGTGGTTAGATCCCTAAATTAGTGAAATTGGAAGTTGATTTAGTGGGCTAGAATAAATGTATGGATATTTTTGGTAGGAAAAGATTAATAAGATAGTTAGAATATTTGCAATTAAAGTGGACGAAAGGACAGTTATATTAGGTGGAAGGTGATTGAGATTTTATTAAGCCTTTGGGTTAATTGGTTATGTAAGAAATCGATTAAGTATTCGATTTGTCAGTGGATTTCATTTTTGGTGCTTAACAATAGTTATGTTGTATGTAGGTTTCAGTTACAAGCCAGGTCCATGGTCGTGACGACTTCATTTTTTTGCGGATATTTTATCAGGCGAGTATTTTGACTTATCTCTTAGATATAGTTATGTTGATATGCTAGTTAGTATAGCTTGCAATAATTTTCATGTTTATCTGCCTTGCATGTTTTTGTGCCTACTTTATACAAGCATTTGATCGGTTTATGATTATATCTTCCCTATTTTACTTGGATCATAGATATGTACTTAGGGGTTGTGCATATTATTCGGATATGTATTTTAGTTAGATTTACATGCTTTAGTATCATGCACCATCTTGCATGATTGCATGCTGGCTGGACGGGGTTCCTTTATAGTTGAGCTCGTAGCCAGTTACATGGTCTGTACACGCTGCCACTCATGGGTTAGTGGTATATTAGAAGGGTGTGTGCAGTTGCTCTGTCAGGCTCCGCTGGTCCACTCATGGGTAGCGATGAGGCAGCGTGGTAGCGGGCAGGGATCCCTCCTCTGGTATACGACACCGGGAGATGAGAGCTTTGCTCCCCCACTCTGTTTGAGGCAGAAGGATAGGTGTACTCCGACAGCATCCTGTCCACTCGGTCACTCAGGAGAAGTGATGGCAGAGTGCACAATTGTCATAGCCCTACCCACTCGGCTTTACCATCGCGTGTGAGGCGGCTGACTGGCGTCAGGGGTGACCATGTCATTTGCACCGCATGCATTTTGCATGGATAGCATTTGTATTGTGTTTGCTGTATTTTTTTATTGCTGCCTTGGATGTTGCATATGATTGTCATGCATACAGGATACATATTTGTATATGGTGATGACTTTATTTCTTCTAGTATGGCACATGCTCCTATATCAGGGTAGGAGATTTAGGTAAGTACAGTCCTTTTGTATTTCTTTCTTGCATACCCTATATATATGAGACTGTACTGGCATGATTGTTATTGTTAGCTATTTCTTACCTTGCATATCGACTATATCCGTTGAGTTCTTTGAACTTACCCCATTGATTTATATCTATTTCAGGATGAAGCTGTCAGGAGAGTCCAGCTGTCAAACCCCCACGTCGTGATGGTTTTTATTTGTTATTTGTTTTATCGATTTGGATTTTGATTAGAAGATATGTTTAGGACCGGAGTTGGATTTATGTACTCATGGATTTTTGGTGTCCTTATGGACCTTTATTCGAATTTTTATTCAATTAGATTTGGTTGAGTATTCCTGCCCAGATGGCAGAAGGGGTAGATTTAGATGTGATATACTTTTGGTTATGTCATTTGATTGTTGGTCTGAGGTCTATTTTATTACCTGCATGTGTTGTTTGGATTTCGGTCGTGTTGACCGATGTATAGTGGTCATGTAAGCCTTGTATGTAAGTTTGGTATTGTCACCCGTACAGGGGAGATGCTGTCGGATTTTTGTCTGGCGGAGACTCCCCCGGGGCGTGACAATTTATTTGGTATCAGAGCGCCTAGGTTTTCGAGTTTCTAGGGGTTTTTGGATTTTTTTCGAAGTTCGCCACTTTTGGCAGGTTTTTACAGGTCAATTTGGAAAATTTTTGGATTGGTATGGATTTCCGACGATTTTTATGTTTCGGAAATTTGAGGTATTATTGACGTCGTTAATTTGGAGATTTGGCGGCGATGGGACCTCTCCTGACGGTGAAATAGGTATGATGATTAATTTTTATATGTTTTTACTTGTAGTAACATCTGTAATAATTTAACAGATATGAGACGAGGTGGGCGTGCTCCTGCGCCAAGACGTGGTGCGGGGCGGCCACACCAGAGGACCTTGAGATCTTTGGTGACAGAGTTGCCAGAAAGATCTATTGAGGGTGAGCATGTTGATCAGGGTCAGGTTCCACATGGTGCTGCGGGAGTCGTGGATCCTCAGTCTTCGGCGGTTCCTCCTTCAGAGATACCCACTTCTGGAGTATCCAATGTACCAGCGGTAGACCCTGCTGCTACACTTCAGACACCCCGGCCAGTAGGGCCTACTACTACAGACCCGACAGGCCCATCAATGGAGTCGGTCGGCCCTCACTCGGTATCTGCCCCGCCGTATACAGCGGTACCATTTGTTTCGCCAGCTCCTGCGATGGCCCCAATGTTGGGAGATCGATTGGCCGGCTAGAGGGGGGTGAATAGCCCTCTTACGATGGATGTCGGAATTCTCTCATCTACAAAGCATTAGCGCAAGCGGAATATACAAATACAAATAAAGACAACACAAAAGATAGACAAGCAATACAAACACGAGATGTAACGTGGTTCACGGCTACGCCGCTAATCCACGGTCCGATTCGTCCAAGGTGAATCACTCCTCCAATCTATCCACTAGATCTCTCCTTTGCACAAAGCTAGGTGGAGGTAACCTCTTTACACAAAACCACTCCTCTTACAAATATAATGGAAATAAGCTTGAGTAAGAGGATGGAAAGCTTTAGGGAACTTTGGGAGAGTATTAGAGCATGAGCATTAGCCTCCCAAAGCCCCACCCCCTTCCTTTTTATAGAGGAAGAGGGTTTCTTCCCGTTGACACAGGATCAGTCGACTGATGCCCTCGATCAGTCGACTGATCCCGTAGCCGTTGCCCAATAACGGCCGCTTTCCACGTTGGATTCCATCCAACGGTATTGGCATCAGTCGACTGATCCTACCATCAGTCGACTGATGCTCGATCAGTCGAGTGCTCAATGGAGTCGACTCCATTCTGTGCCCGTGCACAGTGCCATCAGTCGACTGCCATTCTGTAACACCCCCCCTAGTCTTTCTACTCTCTACCAAGGGAGATGTCACTACTTTACTGTCTATATCTTTAATTCATGCAATATACTAATGCAATATGCTAACAACTAAAATAATCATAAGGACCTTTACATCACTTAAACAATAACCATTTCAAGATCTTCACCTAACATGCAAGTATTAAAACTAACCCAATATGACTCTAGCATTCTTTGGTCTCAACCATAAATAATCTAGTTGAACTTTAACAATATCAAAAGAAAACAAGAAACTAAAAATCTGATTTAGACATCTGCACTTAGGATCTTTTACTTCCACTGTTCCGTCGCCACACACACCCAGCACTTCATCCGCCATGCCACCTTACTGAAGCTTTTCTTTACCTTTATCTGCAGTATAAGGAAATGCAAACTATAAGCAATAACGCTTAGTAAGTACTTTCTATGCTCACAAAAAACATGCACTGTATGAAATCATGCAACTAGTTCTCTTACCCTTGATACATTGATACACATGCAAGCACAACTGGAAATCATAATTCTGAATACATGTCTCTTGTATAAACCATGCTCTTAAGTATTTTAAAACTTGTAAACAGTGTATCTGAACTGGAATGATTAACTTTGAAAACTTTTACTTATACTTATACTGATACTTCAAAATAATAATCATCCTGGATATGGGCCCGACATAGTACCAATGCGCGCATTCCTAATAGGCCGGGGTGGCCAACCACCGAACCTACTAGTAATCAAATCGAGGGCCTTGGCAGTGGTAAACTGATGCCCGGTACATGCCCTGTCAAAAAGTAAAATACTTCCTTTATACTTATATTTTTATACATACTGAAGGAAATGCTCTTAATCCCCTAAATCACAAATGGGGAGCACCATAAAGATCATTATGCTCTTGACCCCCAAAACTGAAATGGGGAGCATACTGAAGATCGTTGTGCTCTTAATCACTAATTCGAATGGGGAGCATCTTTAAATTTTCTTTATAAAGGAAATATTTTTACATCTTACTCTACATCATGCATATAATTGTAAGCTACAACTCATCTACAACATGCATGATCATAAATCACATTCTTATCTTGGATCTCAACATGATGCTGAATTACCCATAATATAACGGTAAAATCGCGTAACTGAAAACATCATGCATAACTGGAAATAATATGCATATAAACTGCTCAACCATGTAACAGGAAATAACAAGCACAGAAAAAACATATCAATGACATACGATAACTACTTATACTGCAGGTGAGCAATACTTACCTTCGATTGCTTTAACTTATATTTGTAAAACCTAATGAGATGCAACCTTCTATCCCGCCCTAAAGGTCTCTTGAATCCCACCTTTCCTTGGATTCAAGTGAGAAGACAACCCTAGGAGAAAATTCTCCTTGATGTGTGTGGTTCGGTGGAGGGACCAAGAGAGAGTAGAGAGGTGTCCTCTAGGGTATTAGGGAGGTTAAATTTATAACCGTCAAGGCTTAACCTATTCCCTTATAAATTTCCTTAAATCTCTCTCTTTAACAGAATTAATTCCTTCTTCAATTAAATTCGTGACTTCTCCCTAATCATATAAAATTTTTATTGGATTTTTGATGACTCACCCCTTTTTGAAAATTTCCTATTGAATTAATCCACGAGGAAGAAATTATGGAGGCTCTTTCTTTCTTTTTTTTTTTCTTTGATTCTGCGGCGGTTTAAAGGAGAGGAGAGAGAGATTCTATAATAAAATAATCTATATATATATATATATATAAATTAGAGTTTTCTTCATTTAATTACCCCTTTAAATAATTAGTCAAATTAACCAATCTTTCCTTTTTTTCGCCTATAGATATATTTTGTTATATCCTATCCGTTGGTAATCTTATGACTTAGTAGTGGGAAGTCTATTCTCCCAAACCAACGGTTCATGGTTCAAGCCTCGACTAACGAACCAATTATTTCTATTTATTATTATTATTATTATTATTCTATTCCTATTTTTATTATTCTTATTCTTATTCTTATTTCTATTTTCCTCTAATAAAAATAGGAATTAAAATTTGGGATGTTACAATCCCTTATACCTTATAAAAGTTTCGTCCTCGAAACTTAGAAAAACAGTACTTTTGCTTCATGTCATCCTCACGTTCGAGTTGCTTCTTCAACCCTTTGACTTTGCCATAAGACTTTTACTAACGGTATTTCTTTGTTTCTTAGTTTCCTGACTGCTCGATCTATTATCTGAATAGGTCGACTTTCATAACTTAGATCTGTCTGAATCTGTACCGTCTGTGGCTCAATCACTTGGTTGGTGTCTGGGACGTGCTTCTTAAGCATTGAAACATGAAATACATTGTGGATAACTGACATTTCCTGTGGTAGCTCTAGCTCATAAGCTACCTTACCAACTCTCTTGGTGATCAGGTAGGGGCCTATATATCTGGGACTTAACTTGCCTTTCTTCCCAAATCTCATTACCCCTTTCATAGGAGCTACCTTAATGAAAACTGAATCTCCGACTTGGAACTCTAGGGGTCTGCGTCGGACATCGGCGTAACTCTTCTGCCGACTTTGGGCAGTCTCTATCCTTTGACGTATGTTCTTTATAGCTTTGGTGGCGTCATCTATAAAATCAGTCTTGAGTCCCATTTCTTTCTTCTCGCCACCCTCATACCAACAGATAGGCGATCTGCATCTCCTTCCATACAAGGCTTCATAAGGTGTCATTCCAATTGTGGTTTGATAACTATTATTATAGGCAAACTCTGCCAAACACAAATATTTGCACCAGCTTCCTTTAAAATCCAAGGCACAAGCTCTTAGCATATCCTCCAGAATCTGATTCACTCTTTCTGTTTGCCCATCTGTCTGAGGATGAAATGCAGTACTGAATCATAGCTTAGTGCCGAGGGCTTTCTGAACACACTCCCAGAAGTGTGAAGTGAAGCGACTGTCTCTATTTGAGATAATGGTCTTAGGTACTTCATGCAGTCTAATCACTTCCTTGACGTATAACTGGGTAACTGCTCCATGGAGTATGATATTCTAATAGGCATGAAGTGAGCAGACTTTGTCAATCTATCGATAACTACCCAAATAGAATCGTAGCCATTGGTTGTTTTGGGCAATCCTACTATGAAATCCATGGCTAGTTCCTCCCACTTCCATTCTAGAATCTGGATAGGTTGTAGAACTCCTCCTGGTCTCTGGTGTTCGGCTTTCACTCTCTGACATGTTAGGCAAGTGCTAACATACTTAGCCACGTCCCTCTTCATACCAAGCCACCAGAATTTCCCTTTCATATCTTGATACATCTTAGTGGATCCAGGATGCATTGAATATGGGGTCCCATGAGCTTCTTCTAGGATCTTCTTTCTTAAGTCTGGGTCGTTGGGGATACATAGGCGTTCACCCAAATATAATACCCCACTATCAGAGACACGGAATCCTTCATCCTTCCCTTCTTGGATCTCTTGCTTGATCCTTTGGATGCTAGGATCTTTGTCCTGTCTCGCTAATATATCCTCAAATAGTGTAGGTACTATGGTCAAGGCGGAGAGCTGTCCAGAAATGATCTCAACTCCAAAATTCATTATCTCTTTCTCCAGTGGTTGGGATAGTGTTGCTAGGGACATCAAGGTGGCGCATGATTTTCTACTCAGCGCGTCTGCTACTTTGTTTGCCTTTCCAGGATGGTAGTGGATTTCACAGTCATAGTCTTTTACTAGCTCAAGTCATCTACGCTGTCACATATTCAAATCCTTCTGAGTGAAGAAGTACTTCAGACTCTGGTGATCTGTGTAAATCTTGCATTGGACTCCATATAAGTAATGTCTCCAAACTTTCAGAGCAAAGACCACTGCTGCCAACTCAAGGTCATGAGTGGGGTAATTCTTTTCATAGTCCTTGAGTTGTCTAGATGCATAAGCAATGACTTTACCCTTCTGCATAAGTACTGCTCCGAGTCCCATCTTGGATGCATCACTATATAGGTCAAATCCCTCATTACTTTCTGGAAGGGTAAGCACTGGAGCACTTGTGAGTCTCCTCTTTAATTCAAGGAAGCTCTTTTCACAATCTTCGGTCCATTCGAACTTCTTATTCTTTCTAGTAAGAACCGTCAACGGTGAAGCTATCCTTGAGAAGTTTTCCACAAACTTTCGATAGTACCCTGCTAATCCGAGGAAACTTCTGACTTCACTGGCATTCTTTGGTTGACCCCAATTACTGACTGCTTCTATCTTTGTCGGGTCTACCATAACTCCATCTTTTGAAATAACATGACCCAGAAACGATATTCGATCAAGCCAAAACTCACACTTGGAGAACTTTGCATATAAGCATCTTTCAAGGGTCTGCAAGACTGTCTTCAAGTGTTCGACATGTTCTTCCTCGGTTCTCGAGTAGATAAGGATGTCGTCAATGAAAACGACCACAAACTTGTCAAGGTACCCTTAAATATCCGATTCATCAAGTCCATAAACATAGCAGGTGCATTTGTCACTCAGAAGGGCATGCCCACGAACTCATAGTGTCCATACCTCGTTCGGAAGGCTGTTTTCGATATATCATCCTCTTTAACTCTTACTTGATGATAACCTGACCGCAAATCAATCTTGGAGAAAACTGTGGCTCCCCTCAATTGATCAAATAAATCCTCTATCCTTGGCAGAGGATATCTGTTCTTGATCGTCACTTGATTTAAGGCTCGGTAGTCTATGCACATCCTCATAGATCCATCTTTCTTTTTCACGAACAACACTGGATCTCCCCATGGGGAATGACTAGGGCGGATGAATCCCTTATCTAATAACTCCCGTAATTGTTCCTAAAGCTCTTTCAACTCAGCTGGAGCCATACGATAGGGTGCTTTTGAGATTGGGTTGGTACCAGGAATAAGTTCAATCTCAAACTCAACTTCCCTTCTAGGTGCTAGTCCTGGTAGCTCGTCAGGAAATACTTTCGGGTAGTCACATACGATTGGGACTTCTTCCAACTTTTGGCTTCTTTCTTGCTTAGTATCAACTAGATGTGCTAAATACCCAGTGCATCCACTAGCTAGCATCTTCTGAGCTTCCATGGCGGGCAAGAACTTCTTAGTCTTTTTCCTTGGTTCTCCAATAAACTCAAATTTAGCCTCGGTCTCGGGTTGGAATACTACCCTTCGCTTACGACACTCAATGGAAGCACCGTACTTGCTAAGAAAGTTCATTCCAAAGATGACATCATAGTCATGCATGTCTAACAAGATTAAATCATTATAAAGCTCTGCATGCGAAATTACGGCCAAACACGTACGCATGACAGTGTGTAGATGTCATTATTTCACCCGAAGGTAGGGTCGTTAAAAACTGAATATCTAAGGTATCCGGAGTTATATCTATCTTCTTAGCAAATGTCATAGACATGAAAGAATGGGTTGCCCCAGTATCAAACAGTACGGTAGCATGCTGACTAAGGATAGGTATCTGACCTGTAACCACCGTAGAAGCATTTGCTACCTCTTCCTTGGTGAGGGAGAAGATCCGGCCATTAGGTGTAACTGATGGAGCCTCTAATCTTCCTTGGCTGATGTAAGGACCCTCCAGTGCTCCCTGCATCTGATGTAGCTGGGCTGGTCTACCTCCATACTGAATAGACGGTGGCAGAGGCAGATTGGTCTTAGTGGGGCACTGTTTGGCGAAGTGTCCCTCGACACCATATATATAACACCCGTTCACGCCCTGGTGGCAAACTCCTGGATGCTTCCTCCCACACTTAGAACATGTAGGATACGTAGGCTGCTTACTGACTGAACCTCCCTTTGCATTATTCCATTGTTTCCTCTTGCCATTGTTGTTTCGCTTCCAGTTCGAATCACCGCTCTGAGGTTTCTGACCCCCTGAACTTCCCTGGCTTTTGTTTTCTATCGAGACTTGCTTATGGTGCTTGATACTATTCATGTAGTGCTCCGTGATTAGCACACTACTGACTAGCTCTTCAGTGGTCAGTGGTCTATTAATTCTACCAGCTACATTTAGAGCTATCTCCGGTCTCAACATCTTTAGCATCAACCTAACTCTTTCCTTCTCAAGATCTTGACCGATCTGGGACATAAGTAGTCAACCTATTGAATCTCTTTACCGCTTTGTCTCTTGATAAATCCTTGTGAACTCAGTAGACTCATCATAAGATGATCAAGTGAAACCACTATAAGGCTATTATCACTACTTTTTATCATCTTCACATACATATCTAGATATGCTCTATTACTTACTGTTCATCATCTTTATATATATATATATATATATATATATATATGCAAGCATGTTTAACTCAAAGAGAACATTCTAGGTGAGCATGTTTAACTTAAAAGAAGCATTCCTTACTACTCATAAAATAAATAAAGCAGATAAATACTTGCTTACTTGGAGGCGACAGGACTGATGCTCGATGTGTGTGTGACGGAAGGGCGGAAACTCGCTCTGATACCATCTTGTAACACCCCCCCTAGTCTTTCTACTCTCTACCAAGGGAGATGTCACTACTTTACTGTCTATATCTTTAATTCATGCAATATACTAATGCAATATGCTAACAACTAAAATAATCATAAGGACCTTTACATCACTTAAACAATAACCATTTCAAGATCTTCACCTAACATGCAAGTATTAAAACTAACCCAATATGACTCTAGCATTCTTTGGTCTCAACCATAAATAATCTAGTTGAACTTTAACAATATCAAAAGAAAACAAGAAACTAAAAATCTGATTTAGACATCTGCACTTAGGATCTTTTACTTCCTTTGTTAGTGCCACACACACCCGACTTCATCCGCCATGCCACCTTCATCAAGCTTTTCTTTACCTTTATCTGCAGTATAAGGAAATGCAAACTATAAGCAATACGCTTAGTAAGTACTTTCTATGCTCACAAAAACATGCAATCGTATGAAATCATGCAACTAGTTCTCTTACCCTTGATACATTGATACACATGCAAGCCTGGAAATCATAATTCTGAATACATGTCTCTTGTATAAACCATGCTCTTAAGTATTTTAAAACTTGTAAACAGTGTATCTGAACTGGAATGATTAACTTTGAAAACTTTTACTTATACTTATACTGATACTTCAAAATAATAATCATCCTAGATATGGGCCCGACATAGTACCAATGCGCGCATTCCTAATAGTAGAGGTGGCCAACCACCGAACCTACTAGTAATCAAATCGAGGGCCTTGGCGTATGATGCCCGGTACATGCCCTGTCAAAAAGTAAAATACTTCCTTTATACTTATATTTTTATACATACTGAAGGAAATGCTCTTAATCCCCTAAATCACAAATGGGGAGCACCATAAAGATCATTATGCTCTTGACCCCCAAAACTGAAATGGGGAGCATACTGAAGATCGGTGTGCTCTTAATCACTAATTCGAATGGGGAGCATCTTTAAATTTTCTTTATAAAGGAAATATTTTTACATCTTACTCTACATCATGCATATAATTGTAAGCTACAACTCATCTACAACATGCATGATTATAAATCACATTCTTATCTTGGATCTCAACATGATGCTGAATTACCCATAATATAACTAGTAAAATCGCAGAATCGAAAACATCATGCATAACTGGAAATAATATGCATATAAACTGCTCAACCATGTAACAGGAAATAACAAGCACAGAAAAAACATATCAATGACATACGATAACTACTTATACTGCAGGTGAGCAATACTTACCTTCGATTGCTTTAACTTATATTTGTAAAACCTAATGAGATGCAACCTTCTATCCCGCCCTAGCAGCTGCCCTCTAAGGTCTTTTGAATCCCACCTTTCCTTGGATTCGGCGGAGAAGACAACCCTAGGAGAAAATTCTCCTTGATGTGTGGTTCGGCGGTGGAGGGACCAAGAGAGAGTAGAGAGGTGTCCTCTAGGGTATTAGGGAGGTTAAATTTATAACCGTCAAGGCTTAACCTATTCCCTTATAAATTTCCTTAAATCTCTCTCTTTAACAGAATTAATTCCTTCTTCAATTAAATTCGTGACTTCTCTCTAATCATATAAAATTTTTATTGGATTTTTGATGACTCACCCCTTTTTGAAAATTTCCTATTGAATTAATCCACGAGGAAGAAATTATGGAGGCTCTTTCTTTCTTTTTTTTTTTCTTTTTTTTTTCTTTGATTCTGTGGCGGTTTAAAGGAGAGGAGAGAGAGATTCTATAATAAAATAATCTATATATATATATATATAAATTAGAGTTTTCTTCATTTAATTACCCCTTTAAATAATTAGTCAAATTAACCAATCTTTCCTTTTTTTCGCCTATAGATATATTTTGTTATATCCTATCCGTTGGTAATCTTATGACTTAGTAGTGGGAAGTCTATTCTCCCAAACCAACGGTTCATGGTTCAAGCCTCGACTAACGAACCAATTATTTCTATTTATTATTATTATTATTATTATTATTATTATTATTATTATTATTCTATTCCTATTTTTATTATTCTTATTCTTATTCTTATTTCTATTTTCCTCTAATAAAAATAGGAATTAAAATTTGGGATGTTACACATTCACAGCGATCATTCTTTGTCGACATCGATCGATCACGATCCATGGCAAATGATCGCAAGCATTAAACTGGTCTTATACCAGTCGATCGAACCATCAACTTAGAGCAGTCGACTGCCATGACATGGCAGTCGACTGGTGTCGGGAAAAACCATCCGACACTTGGCCAAATGGCCAAGTTTCACCTAAGAGCTACCCTTCCTGGGTTACAATCGCTCACTCTCATCCCACGGAGTCCCTCGCCTTCGAAGTTCTCTTCGTCCGTGGTCACGTCCCTCGACAGCATCAGGCGCACGGCTCTGCAATGCTCCTTCGCGTCTCTTGCCTCGAAGTCTACTTCCTCCGGCTTCACTCCAAGCTTCTCGTCCGGCGGTCCCTCGGATGCTCCAAGCGCACGGCTTCTGCAAAGCAATCCTTCACCGACTCAAGGACTGAGTCATGAGATGTGAAACTCGCCACGGCTCCATGTGCGAATTACTAAGTCCTGCACGACTTCAACGCACATATCAAATCATCATAACAAACTAACTTAAACCCTTTGCCACACACATCAAAACCTAATCGTGGCAAGAGATTGCCCTAACACCCAATTCATCTTACTGATGTGGCTGCGGCACGAGCTCGGATTCCCGGTTTAGCAAAGTCGATAAAAAGCTGATTCACCTTATTCAGTGGAGATACTGATCCGAGCGTGGCTTAGTCTTGGATCGAGACGATGGAGCGTACTTTCTACTATATGGTCTACTCTGAGTGGGAGAAGGCAGAGTTGGCGGCATTCCATTCTGGCGTAGAGATCCGTGGGACACGCGCTCGATCATCGAGCTGAAATTACACAGGTGAGATTTAGAGAGGCTTTTGAGAGTCAGTACTTCCCACAAGCATATCAGATGATGCGACGTCAGGATTTTCTGAGTCTACGACAGAATAATCGCTCAGTGATGGAGTATAATACAGAATTTAATCGGTTAGCTAGGTTTTGTCTAGAGTTAGTTGCTGAGGACAGGTCACGCATGATGCAATTTGTTCAGGGACTAGATGGGCATCTTCAAATTAAGATGGTAGGATTTGGTAGTTCTTCCTACCGAGAGGCATTGGATAGAGCTCTGTCGATTGAGTCAGCTCAATAGAGAGTTAATACTGACAGGAAGAGGAAACAGACAGAAAGAACCACAGGACAGATCCAGCAGCCACAGACTACTGGACAGCAATAAAGTGGCCGCAGTCAGTCGGGTTAGAGTCATTCTGGGGCATCTAGCCAGCCTCAGAAGTCAAGACGATCTTCAGCTGGACCCTCTTGGTCTTCTCAGCAGAGCCGGAGGCCGCCCACTAGTGACACCTATTGTACCCATTGTGGGTCGAGAGAGCATATCGTCTCAGCCTGCACCTTGGGACAGTCAGTTTGCTATTATTGCAAACTGCTTGGACACCTGAGCCGAGATTGTTTGTTGAAGGCTCAGCATGTGACTTTCGGGGTTTCTATCCAGGGAGGACAGTTGCATCAGTCTGAGACTCAGAGAGGGGGGCAAACAGCCAGACCTTCGCAACACCAGCAGAGGACAACTCCCCCTACAGGAGTGGCATATGACATGCATGGATAGGAGTACACCAGCCGTCTGGCTATCAGGTTACATTTCAGACCTTAGTATCAGTCGGCCCGGACCACGCGATGTCGATTAACATCGACCATCGATACGATTGTAACCCCCGCACGTTTAGGACTAGTCGCAGCTATCGGTACATTACCAGCCGCAACTACCGTCTGATGCGATTCACATTAGCCTCCAGCCTTCAGTATCGATCTCGAGCCCGAGACACAGCCACCTCTGATAGTGATACCACCTCCACCTCCACCGGAGACTAGGCGGATTCATGCGATTACTAGAGAGGATGTGTAGCGAGCCAGCGAATCCGTTTTCTGCGGTACGGTTTCATTTTATGCATTTTCAGCTATTGTGCTAATTAATACTGGCAGTTCACATTCATTTATTTCTCGTGCATTTATGAAAGAGATTGGTAGACTACCTACTATTAGATCACAGCGATTAACCGTCTCCCTACCGTCCGGTGATATGTTGGACGTTACCCAGGAGGTTCGAGGTTGTCCCTTAGATTTCGATAGCATCATTCTTACTGTAGATTTATTGGTACTGGACATGGTCGAGTTTGACATTATCCTTAGCATGGATTGGCTGTCAGTATATCATGCCACCGTCGATTGCCAGACAAGGGTGGTCACATTTCGACCTCCGAACCAACCCTCGTGGGATTTCACTGGCATCCGGGACGACGGTATATCGATCATTTCTGCGATTTAGGCTCAGAAGCTTTTATTGCACGGTTGCCAGGGTTTTCTATTATCTATGATCAATGTAGAAGACAGTGGTGACTCTCAGATTGCTGACATTCCTATTGTCCGAGAATATCCGGATGTCTTTCCAGAGGAGTTACCAGGCATGCCTCCCAGAAGGCAAGTGGAGTTCACGATTGAGTTAATTCCTGGGACGTCGCCGACATCGAAAGCTCCTTATCGTATGGCTCTGAGAGAGTTGGACGAGTTAAAGGTTCAGCTTCAGGAACTTTTGGACAGAGGTTTTATTCGCCCTAGTGTATCTCCCTGGGGTTCTCCGGTTCTTTTTGTGAAGAAGAAAGACGGTTCGATGAGATTATGCATCGACTACAGGCAGTTGAACGCCGTCACTATCAAGAATAAATACCCCCTGCCACGTATTGAGGATTTGTTTGATCAGCTCAGAGGTACATCAGTATATTCTAAGATTGATCTGCGGTCTGGATATCACCAACTAAGGGTTAGAGACTCAGACATTCAGAAGACAGCATTCCGTACCAGATATGGACACTATGAGTTTTTGGTAATGTCATTTGGGCTTACCAATGCTTCAGCGGTATTCATGGATTTGATGAACTGTGAATTTATGGATTTCTTAGATCGGTTCGTCATTCTCTTTATTGACGACATTCTGGTCTATTCTCGTTCTGAAGAGGAACACGCGCAACATCTTCGCCTTGTTTTGGATAGGCTCCAACAGAAGCGACTCTATGCGAAGTTCAATAAGTGTGTGTTATGGTTACCTTCAGTCAATTTTCTGGGACATGTGGTTTCTAGTAGAGGCATTTCAGTGGACCCCCAGAAGATCAAGGCTGTCACCAATTGGGAGTAGCCGAAATCAGTTCAGGAGGTTCACAGTTTCTTAGGCTTGGCCGGTTATTATAGACGGTTCGTGGAGGGTTTCTCGATCATCGCTATGCCATTGACACGCCTTACTAGGAAGGGCATGAAATTCACGTAGTCAGAGTCATGCGAGACTAGTTTTCAGGAGTTGAAGAAGAGATTGGTGTCGGCACCGATTCTAGTATTGCCATCAGGGGATGACGGTTTCGTCCTTTATATCGATGCGTCTCTGCAGGGTTTAGGCGCAGTATTGATGCAGCACGGCAGGATAGTCTCTTATGCTTCTCGCCAGTTGAAAGAGCATGATAAAAACTACCCAGTACATGATCTAGAGTTAGCCGCTATTATCTTTGCCTTGAAGATTTGGAGGCATCATCTATATGGTATTACATTTGAGATTCTCACTGATCATAAGAGTCTCAAATATATATTTACGTAGAAGGAACTCAATCTCCAACAAAGGAGATGGATGGAGTTCCTGAAGGATTATGACTGTACCATTAGCTACCACCCAGGGAAAGCCAATGTGGTTGCCGATGCACTTAGCCGGAAGTCCCGAGGGACTTTAGCTTCCTTCCGAGTTTTAGTTACGGATTTGATTCAGGGTTTCTCTAAGTTGAGCCTTGAGGAGTAGGGACCGACAGAGCAGGGCGTTCTAGTTACCATGGTTGCTCAGTTGTCTATCCGGACAAGAGTCCGAGAGGCTCGAGCGATGATCAACATTTGCGATTTATTAGCGGTCGGATAACCACGGGCGAAGTTCACCCGAGATGACGAAGGTGTTATATATTTTTGGGGCAGATTATGTGTACCTCAGTCTCACCCGATTATGGAGAAGTTACTTCAGGAGGCTCATCGCTCTCGATTTGCGATCCACCCAGGCGGAACCCGCATGTATCGAGATTTAAAGCGTTTGTATTGGTGGAACGACATGAAGAAAGACATCGCAAATTTTGTAGCTAGATGTCTGATTTGTCAACAGGTGAAAGCTGAGCACCAGAGACCAGCCAGATTACTTCAGACGATTCCTATTCCTGAGTGGAAGTGGGATCACATTACCATGGATTTTGTGGTGGGTTTGCCTAGGACACGTCAATGCCATGACGCGATTTGGGTAGTCGTAGACCGACTAACCAAATCCGCTCACTTCTTAGCGATTCGGAAGACCGACTCTCTAGATCGTTTGGCAGAGTTATATAGTCAGTAGATCATCAGATTGCATGATGTTCCTATGAGAATTATATCAGATAGAGATCCCCTGTTCATGTCTCGGTTCTGGCAGAGTCTGCAGCAGGCCTTGGCCACGTCGCTTCGTTTTAGTACTGCATTCCATCCGCAGACAGAAGGATAGTCTGAGCGGACCATTCATACACTAGAGGATTTGCTGAGGTCCTGTGTTATAGATTTTAGGGGCAACTGGGAGGACCACTTGTCGTTAGTGGAATTCGCCTACAATAACAGCTATTATTCGGCTATCCAAATGGT
Organism: Wurfbainia villosa; assembly: GCA_025175895.1. NCBI lineage: Eukaryota > Viridiplantae > Streptophyta > Magnoliopsida > Zingiberales > Zingiberaceae > Wurfbainia > Wurfbainia villosa. The sequence goes on from CM045992.1 coordinate 7,929,710, forward strand.
CATGTTTGAAGCATTGTATGGTAGACAGTGTCGTACACCCACCCTCTGGGAGGAGGTTGGGGAGGCCCAGTTGCTAGGTCCCCAAAGAGCTTAGCATGAGGCAGAGTTGGTCTGTACTATCAGACGTAGGATGGCAGAGGCGCAGGATCGCCAGAAGAGTTATACAGATCAGAGACGGAGACCTCTGGAATTTTCTATTGGTGATCATGTATTCCTGCGAGTCTCACCCACGAAAGGGGTGAAGAGATTTGGCCTCCGAGGTAAGCTAGCTCCTAGATACATTGGTCCGTTTGAGATTTTGGAGAGGATCGGAGCAGTCGCTTACCGTCTAGTGCTACCACCATCTTTGACGAGTATTCATGATGTGTTCCATGTGTCCATGCTAAGAAAGTATATGCCAGACTCTACACATATTCTGTCAGATGTGTCAGGTTCCATTCAACCTGATGCTACTTATGCAAAGGTTCCGGTACGAATTCTGGATCACAAGGAACGACGATTGCGGAATAAGGTTGTGCGACTTGTCAAGGTCGAGTGAAGTCACCACACCGATGAGGAGGCTACTTGGGAGATTGAAGAAAAGATCAGAGCTCAATACCCCCACATGTTTACTTAAGGTACGTGAAATATATTTTTAGTACTTATGGTATTTCTTACTCGTTATGCATCTGAGTAGAAAATTTGGGGACCAAATTTTTATTAGTGGGGGAGAATATTAAATATGAAAAATTTAAAATATTAAATTAAATGACCAAAGAATTAAGAAAATAATCCTGGAAATTTTTTTGGGATTTTTAGGAAATTTTAGGAATTTTTCTGGATTTAAACGGAGTTCGTACGAGATAATTACGGGGATAAAATAAATAGGCTTTGGTGGAGTCTATTTAAGGGGGTTAATCGGCGACATTAACCTAAAGCTTAAAATACCTAAACCTAGGTTTAGTTTTTCCGATCGCGAATTCCTTTTTCCTTCTTCTCGGTTTTCTCCCCGCGGGAGCATCCCTGTTCCGAGCCCTTCTTCCTCGTGCCCGTAGCCCTCAAACCGTTGCTTCTCTTCTTCTCCCCATGCCTCACCCTCTTTCTTTTCCTCCATCGCGCCGCAGCAAGCACTCGCCACATCCATCGCCTTTCCCTTCTCCTTCGTCGCGATCGTCGTCCGTTCTTTTGCCACGGCGAGTCGCTCTTTCCTTTGTTGTCCGACCTCGAGGTTGCGCCGCCGCCGTCGCTCGCAGTCGTCGATGCCGACGCTGACGCCGAGCCTTGCGGTCGCCTCTTCTCCCCCAAGCGTCGAGATTCGCCTTCCCGGTGCCCAGGCCATCGCGAGTGGGGCTCTCTCTCCGTCGCTGCTCGTTCGAGTCGCACGCGGTGAGCATCCGAGAGCCTCTTCTTCCTCACGTCTGCAGCCACAGACCACCGCCGCGAGCTCCCTCAGTGTCGGCGGTGAGGGTGAAGCTTTCGATAAATACCTAGTTTCCTCTTGTTTCCTGTCTGTGCAGGTGTATGTTGCGGTAGTGAATCTGTGATTTTGAGCAGTAATCGGTGAGTGTTGATGGTGCCGGGGAATAGGGCAGTAGGGAAGGAATTGTTGTCGGCTGAGTGGGTTGTGAGTAGGGGTGTAAACGAACCGAATCGAATCGAATTTTTAAAAAAATTTAATATTCGAGTTCGATTCGAAGTTCGAATTGAGATATTCGAATTCGATTCGAAATTAAAAAATTTAATAATTTTGGGCTCGAATTCGATTCGAATCAAAGCTCGAGTTCGGATTCGATTCGAAATTTTCGAATATTAATTCGAACGGTTCGATTACTATTCGAAATTGAGTCTCAATTTAATATTCGAATGAGGCTTGGTTTGATATTCGAAAATTAATACTCGATTTAATATTCGAATTTTTTTTTTAAAAAAAAAAGTTCGCGAATAGTTCGAATAGTATTATTTCGGCTCGAGTTCGATTCGAAAAATATTTGTACATATTCGAGTTTGGCTCGAATTCGATAATTTCGAATTCGAATCGAATATTAATCGAACCGGCTCGAAAAGCTCGCGAACCGGCTCGATTCGTTTACACCCCTAGTTGTGAGGGTCTAATTGGGGGTGTCGTGTGGTTAGGGTTGGAGGTGGTCGTGCAAGGTCGGCTGTAAATGGGTTGGCTGTGAGGGTTGAGGTGTTCTATTCGGGTGGATATAGTCGGCTGTGAACAATATTTGAGGCGGCTGTGGATGGAGTTGGGTCGTGATGAGATTTCAATTAGGGTGGTTAGATCTCTAAATTAGTGAAATTGGAAGTTGATTTAGTGGGCTAGAATAAATGTATGGATATTTTTGGTAGGAAAAGATTAATAAGATAGTTAGAATATTGGCAATTAAAGTGGACGAAAGGACGGTTATATTAGGTGGAAGGTGATCGAGATTTTATTAAGTCTTTGGGTTAATTGGTTATGTAAGAAATCGATTAAGTATTCGATTTGTCGGTGGATTTCATTTTTGGTGCTTAACAATAGTTATGTTGTACGTAGGTTTCAGTCACGAGGCAGGTCCACGGTCGTGACGACTTCATTTTTTTGCGGACATTTTATCATACGGGTATTTTGACTTATCTCTTAGATATAGTCATGTTGATATGCTAGTTAGTATAGCTTGCAATAATTTTCATGTTTATCTGCCTTGTATGTTTTTGTGCCTACTTGATACATGCATTTGATCAGTTTATGATTATATCTTCCCTGTTTTACTTGGATCATAGATATGTACTTAGGGGTTGTGCATATTATTCGGATATATATTTTAGTTGGATTTACATGCTTTAGTATCATGCACCATCTTGCATGATTGCATGCTGGCTAGACGGGGTTCCTTTATAGTTGAGTCCGCAGCCAGTTACATGGTCTGCACACGCTGCCACTCATGGGTTAGTGGTACATCAGGAGGGTGTGTGTAGTTGCTCTGTCAGGCTCCGCTGGTCCGCTCATGGGTAGCGATGAGACAGCGTGGTAGCGGACAGGGATCCCTCCTCTGGTATACGACACCGGGAGATGAGAGCTTTGCTCCCCCACTCTATTTGGGGCAACAGGATAGGTGTACTCCGACAACATCCTGTCCACTTGGTCACTCAGGAGCAGTGATGACAGAGTACACAGTTGTCATAGCCCTACCCACTCGGCTTCACCATCGCGTGTGAGGCGGTTGACTGGCGTCAGGGGTGACCATGTCATTTGCACCGCATGCATTTTGCATGGATAGCATTTGTATTGTGTTTGCTGCATTTTTTTATTGCTGCCTTGGATGTTGCATATGATTGTCATGCATACAGGATACATATTTGTATATGGTGATGACTTTATTTCTTCTAGTATGGCACATGCTCCTATATCAGGGTAGGAGATTCAGGTAAGTACAGTCCTTTTGTATTTCTTTCTTGCATACCCTATATATATGAGACTGTATTGGCATGATTGTTATTGTTAGCTATTTCTTACCTTGCATATCGACTATATCCGCTGAGTTCTTTGAACTTACCCCGTTGATTTATATCTATTTCAGGATGAAGCTGTCAGGAAAGTCCAGCTATCAAACCCCCACGTCGTGATGGTTTTTATTTGTTATTTGTTTTATGGATTTGGATTTTGATTAGAAGATATGTTTAGGACCGGAGTTGGATTTATGTACTCGTGGATTTTTGGTGTCCTTATGGACCTTTATTCGGATTTTTATTCGATTAGATTTGGTTGAGTATTCCTACCCAGATGGCAGAAGGGGTAGGTTTAGATGTGATATACTTTTGGTTATGTCATTTGATTGTTGGCCTGAGGCCTATTTTATTACCTGCATGTGTTGTTTGGATTCCGGTCGTGTTGACCGATGTATAGTGGCCGTGTAGACCTTGTATGTAAGTTTGGTATTGTCACCCGTACAGGGGAGATGCTGCCTGATTTTTATCTGGCAGAGACTCCCCCGGGGCGTGACAAGTACACTCTCTATCATATAGAGAGTCGTACTCAACTGATCATGATAAGCTAGGACCACCGATCCATAGCGACACACTATTTACGACTCACCTGACCATTTACACAATATGTGGTTAGTAAATAAGTTTATAACATAAGAGTATTGGTATAACTCCTATATTAAGGGCATTACCTATCCACGGATGACGTTTTTGTCAATTTATAAATGTGGTCATCACCCATACTCTAACATCCACACCCTACTAAACATCTAGGCCTATTTACATCACATCTATAACCCTAAATCACAATAAAGGGAATGTGATATCAATCTTAAGTAAATATAGCCAACGACAAGTTTAAGCATAAGATAATAAGAGCAGAGTCAAGGTAACATGATCATATAAGATGATCATGCATCTAAATCTGTATACATTAAACTACCTGACCAGGGTAGGAATCACCCACCTGCTATAAGGCTCGTGAAAAATATCTTCACGGTCGCAGTCCTGTCTCGTATCCACGTCCTGCACATATCAAACATTATGATTAAGTGCAAACATACAACGAATGATCAAATCAAATCCTACATCGACTTCGTATCCCGATCAACTAGATTGATCTAGTTATCCAATTAACCTATCATTGCAATATACCCCTTTCCATTTGCTATTAATTATTGAATCAACACAAAATTATCCACAAACATCCAGATTAACTCACCTTGCTTAGCCTCAATTGCATAGCTTCTAGATCCATCGTTTAAGTATCAATCTATCGTAATTAGATTGATTCAACCGCAATCCATACTTGATCACTCGCACCCCTAATTAGTGAAATATACCACAGATATTACCAATTTCATTCTAGCTCTATCTTATTCTATAATCACAATCCAAGCATCAGATAAACCGATGAAGAACTTACCCAAGCACGTAGGAATGGATCTAAGCAACACCCAACTCCAAATCAATAACTAAATTGGGAGCAAAACCTCCCAACTCTACTTATCACCTGAAGATTGAAGGTTAACCTACGGAAACCAAGTGACCAACAGTAGCCTTGAACATTATATAAGCAAATCGCTGGCAAAATTACTAGCCACAGTAAAGCCAAGCTCACCTTGATTCCCTTCGATCTTGTTGTGGTATCACCGGCAGAAACATCGGCTAAGAGATGATTGTGATATGGCCAGAAACCTCGGATCGACTGCCAACTAAAGACATATCGATCTCATATCTCGGCTCTTGCCCCTGTTACAAAATAAAATCCGTAACCAAAATGTTGCCGTGAATGATACGCAAACCCATTTCGTTAGCTGCTGTGAACAAAAACTCACCCAAACCTACCACAGACGCAGCCCCTCTTTCTCAATCTAAGTGGTTCACTGTGGACTGCTCCACCACCGGAACTGCTGCTACTCTTCCCCTCCAAACCATTAGCTTCAAGACCCCACGAGATATGTGGCAGCCCCTCTCTATCGCGGCGGCAAGGCCAAGGATCGGATGGCGGCGGGAAGATCGGGCTGAGGAAGGGAGGAGATGACGAACTGGCTAACGAATTAGAGATCGATGATCGCGCATGATGGGGGCTTGTGACGGCGGCTGATTGAACTCCCAATGGTCAACCATCGATGGTCCTCGACTCGCGGTGATCTCCGGCGACCAAGTGGCGACAGAGATGTTGTCGTCGCGACGGAGATGGCGGTGACAGCGGATAGAGCTCACGGCGCCGATGGGTCGAACTCAAGTGGTGGCGGCGCTCGCTGCTGTTGGATCAGAAGAGAAGAAACGAAGAAGAGGCGACGGCGAAGAAACGAAGCAGGGGAAGGAGAAATCGGGATCGGGAGAAGAAGAGGAGTCGGGAAAAACGAACGAACCAGTTCGGAGGAAATAGTGTTTAGCATTTAAACCAATTAATTCCTCAATATAAACAAGCTTTACAAAAGCCTGTTCGTTTTATCCCCATAAAATATTCATAGAACCTCCATTTAAATCCAGAAAAAATTTCTAAAAATTTCTGAAAAATTCTATAAGATAATTTTTTAATTAACAAGGGTATTTTTTTTTCTTCGGTATTTTTCACACCGACTATAAAAATTTATACAATACCCTAAATCAAGAAGACAAGTAACGGAAACAAGATTCCTCTGAATCTCATAGAAACAAAGTTCTTCCACCCCGAAGGTTAAGTTTGCAAGTGTCGACTCCTTTGACTTCAACTCTTGCATTATTTCCTACATATATTCATTTGTTGCCAGTTGGTACTCGGCGGTACTCCACATATGTAACTCGCTCCCGAGCTACATGGTTGGTTGCTCCTGAATCTATAATCCACAAAGGATAAGAATCAACCAACAACACAGAACTAGCAACAAAATGCTCAGAAGACAGACTAGAAGTTACCTTTCTTGGCTCGGTACACTCCCGAGCGTAGTGACCCTTCTTGTCACGATTAAAGCAAGTTACCTTGCTTTTAGGTTTCTTCCTCATCTTCTTGTTCTTCTTCTTCTTGATTGGGTCTGTCCCACCTGCAGCAGCAGCTTCTTTCTTCTTTCCCTTCTCCTTCTTGAACCATCTCTTTTTCTTGGATCCAGATGATCCAGCAGAACCGGCAGCCAAGTAGGCTTGGCCAGAAATCCTTGCGGATTCTACTCTCTCCGCCTCTAGTTCAACATGGCGCGAGACATCAGCGAAAGTCTTAATACTCTCGCTGTAAGTTAAGGTCTGCTTCATGGTCTCCCAAGAATCTGGAAGGGATCGAATGACTGCCTGAATCTGTTGTTCATCTGTCAGCTCGTGACCGGCAGTTTTAAGCTCCCGAATCATATTCGACATCTCCCTGAGATGTTGAACCATAGTAACATTCGGGCGCTTCTTATAGCTATCGAACTTGATCGTCAGCTGTCGAAGCTTGCTCAGACTGACTCCGCTGTACTTATCCTTAAGGGCAACCCAGACAACATGAGCTGAAGGATACGGCTCATACTCAAAAACTAGGACATCAATCATTGAACTAATCAAGATTCCCTTAGCAGTGGAGTCTTTCTTCTTCCATGCCTTGTAGGCATCAAGATCTCGTCTGTTTTGTACAGTGGGACCATTTACAGGTTCTACCATAACCTGATTTACAGCCTCTAGAACTTCTTGTTTCTCAAAAACATACTGTATCTTAAGGTGTCAGATCTTGTAGTTATCCCCATTGAGTTTCTCACCCTTATTGAGTTCGACTATGATGTTTTTAGTTGACATAACCTGACATAAATAAACACATTATTTAGTCATTCAGTGTATGATTTTATGTATGTAATCTACAAATTGACTCAATGTAAATTCGATTTGGTTTACAAAATCAAGTGACAATCCAATTTCCACTCATCATTTGTATGTACCAATCAAATCGACTTTGATCAATTATATTACATACATCCCATCTTAACATGATATTATTAAATGAATATTTCATTTAAATTGTACTCAATATGAACAAATCAAAGAGCAAAAAATATCATGCATCATATAGAGTTAACAACATAAAATGAACATATCATTAAATTAAACTTGTTGTACATTGTCAACACATAACAAAGATAACTCTACTAAGAATGTTACATATAATATTTCTTCCTACTCATAACTAAAAAAAAACTAAACAACTAGATAGATAATCATTACTCCCACTAGGACAAACATTAGTGCAGTAATGATCCATACATGCCCAATCTTCTTGGGCTGAACTAGGACATTCCCCGCCGAGATGCTCTCAAGATGATGTCAGGATGCAAAATCTTCCGAAGGACACCTTTGAAGCAATCCAAAAGGAAAGATTCCATCAGGGTCCTCTTCCGAATCATCCTCTTGATCTTTACGGTGCACCTCACAGTCCTCGTAGTGAAGCAGCTCAGCGCATAACTGGGTATATGAAACGCGCCCCTCATAGCACCCCCAGATCTAATGTGCTATGTCACTAAGGTGTTGTGACAGTGAGCGGACCATAGCCCAGATCCTGTAATTCTCCAGAATCGAAAACTCCTGCATCTCAAGTCTCCATAATAATCTATCAAGGCTCCCGATGTGTCACCCGACTCCATGAGCTGAGTCATACTCTATCCCCTGGATAGCCTCTCTCAGCCGATTACACAACACATCACGTCTCGTCATAGTGGTAATCATCTGTGCCATCTGAAAATTGATATTAATTAAGTCAGTACAAAACCGACAAACCAGTACATATACCGGCTTAATTCAATTTATATATAGGCATAGATCCATCACAATAAATCAAGAATAAATTTCCTTGATTTTATGGAGAACTATCGACAAACTTACTTAGACCAGTCAATTGGTACTTTTACCAATTGATTATCATCTAAGTTTAGTCGACTAGTACTATGAAGACTCAGAATTGACCGTGAGAATCCAAACACCATACAATTCGCTCCGAGTACCCCAGGCACCCAAACAATATGCATAGTATTCTTTTTCTTCTCATCGTTCTTAGGCATCAACTCTAGTTCATTTGGTCTATCTATAAGTTGTTTATATCAAGTCCTAATTGTTCCAAACAATTACTTGATTATTGAGTCATGAGTTAAGTTGACCAAAGCAAGTCAGTCAATACTGACTTCTAAGCATTGTGTTTAACTCAGTCCGATCCAAATTTGATCACGACTGACTCAGCCACAACTGATTCAGCCAATGTCAAATCATGCTAATCAACGCCAATCTAGACAAATCCAGTTCAGTCAATTTGTTAAAGCATGATCAAGTCGAACCAAATTAGAGTTGAGTTAACCAAGTCCAATTTACACTTGGTCGTGCCAAAGCACTTAACACAACATTTGTTTGAGCAAATTGGACACTTAGTTTTCATTGAAATCAAATTAAATTGAACTTATGCCCAAATTAATTTGGATCTCAAAATTAAAGTCTAAGTCCAATTAATTAATTTCAAATTAGGCCTCTCTAATTGAAAACTCAATTAGAAATCCAGCCCAATTAGAAATGCTCAACCCATCTAATTGGCAGGCGATAAAATGCCTACCAGGTGCAATCGCCCTCACTGGCTAAACCGCCTGCGACGGCAGTAAAATTGCCCTGCTACGGTAAACCGCCGCATCGCATGCGAAACCGCCTGCCGGCAGTTCGACCGCCTCGGACGGTCAACCGCCTGCCGGGCTCAACCGCCTGATGGAGAAAGCGCCGCCGTAAGCTAATCGCTTCGTCGACGGTTAAACCGCCTGGCGGCAGTTAAACCGCCTTAGCGACAGTGAAAAAAACCGCCCTAGCCGTGATAAAGCGCCTGTCAGTGATACCGCCGATACAGCCGTAAAGCGCCGCATCTGATAAAATTGCCTGTCGTGATGGCGCTCGCCGGGTTGAAAATGCCTGTTCGGCAGTAATACCGCCACTGTCCGATGGTAAAATCGCCTCGCATGCGGAAAACGCCTATCGGCGATAATACCACGCGATAAAGCGGCATGCAAAATTGCTCCTATCGACGATACCGCTTCTAAGGTAGTTTCGCCCAGGCGCTTAGTGCTTCCAGACTGGTATGTTTTCCAGATCGGTCTAACTGCCCGGCCAATTAATCTAGAGTGATTTTTCATTCGACAAACCACTCTGGAATGGTCAGGGTAGTTTGTCCAGAGTGGTATTCCACTCAACAAAAACAGTGATCAGCACTGTTCATCTTCTTCTTCGCGCGATTTCGCGATGAACAGTTAATTTGCAGAAAGAAAAAACTTTCTAATCTCTATTAGATGCTTTCCAACAAGGGCTCTGATACCAATATTGGTAGTTTTAGCATCTAATCGAGATTATCATAAACAAAATTAAAGGAAGAACAGAAAACAGAAATGCAAAACTGGAAAACTTACAGCGAGTTCTTTTCTTTCGGGACTTTTAGGACGACGAGTTGGCTTGCCGTCTGAGGAATGATCACTTCGGAAAAGTCCTTCTCTTCCACGAGACAAGATCCAAGCTTGGTGTTCGCTCTTCACTCCGACAGCACTTCGGCGTTCTCACTTACTCTCCTCACTTCATCCTTTGGACGCATGAAGGGCAGTTAGACCGGTCTGGAAAACACGAAGTGCAGTCGCGCACTTCGTGCAGCGCGTGCACACATTGCTTTGCAACGTGTGCACGCTACAACACCGCCCCGAGCAGTTAAAATCCTAATATCCCAAATCATCAATGTGCAAGGAAAATAAATTATCTGCAAATATTTTTTTACGTTGAATATCTTTTATATATAATACTAATATTATCTTGGTCATCAAATTTATTTATAATGAGCAGTTGACTTACTTCTTTATCATGATTCTCCTTCATAATTGATAAAGTTTTTCGAGTCACACTCATCCATAGTTGGTTATTTCTTCAATCCACATTTTATTGTTGTTTGTAAAATATTTATTAATATCAATTACCTGAATTTGAATTAATGATTCTTCTCTTTATTTTCCCCCCTTTTGAAAATCAGATAAATATTTACGAGGCAATATTTACTAATCATATTCAACAAAATATTAAAAATATATGAACTATTGAATTTCCTATAAATAATTATCTCAAATATTTAAAATTTAACTCGAGAAATATGAACATATTATATGTAAATATATGAATGAATGATGCATAATATATTATAGCGATAAAATATAATTAGATTTTATGATTATTTTTTTTAAAAAAAATCTCGAGTACTCAACTACTTTATATAATTTCGTCTTAGCCTTTCCTGCTCTAAAATCCATTAAGCAATAAAAGAGTAATCTTGATTAATTGCACATAATTTAGGAATTTATAGAAAACACTAATATAGATTACCAAATTAATTAATTAAGTAATCAAAAGATATAAAAAACACATAACACATCATTAACTATTAATTAGCTATGAAACGGATTAGGAGTCATACTCGCTTAGATTAAACATATTACACAAGAAAGCTTAGATTAAACATATTACATGATGCGGTGACGGAGAAGAAGATCTGTTGACTTCCTTTCAACGCGATAGAGCGCGAAGGAAGTTTAGGGGGTTCTCTCCGGCCGCAACAGTAAAAATGAAAACGCGAAGCAAAGACACACAAGTCAATGCAAGCAACAAACAAAGGCGTAGGATGTAACATGGTTCGGAATGAAGATTCCTACTCTACGGAGGTGAGCTCTCTCACTAGCTACTGTGTCAAAACACTTTCACTATGAATGTCCTCCTTCACAAAAAAGAACTTCCGGAGATGGAGAAGAAAACCTCTTACAATTAGGTCAGGATCCAAGAAAACAGTACAAGAAAGATAGATATCACCACTCTCCTTCTCCGGCGAAGTGGTAGCTCTCCTCTCTCCCAATGTGCCTTCGTCCCTTCCTGGTTGGAATAATGCAGATCCTCTCTTTACTTCTGCCCTGCTTCTCTCTTTTATTCTCCCCCTCTTATTAGTTGATGCATCGCAAGTTTTCCCCGTCGTACACGTGACTACCACTCCCACCTGGAGAATCATTCTGTTAGAGACACGATGAGCGAAGACTCCTCGGAATATTATGTGGGGGGTCCCCCTCTGTGGTGTAACAACTTCTTATCTACATTTCGGGAAATATGCTAGCCTGTCCCTTTCAACCATTTAACTTCGGCAAAACTATCCTATAGCTCACGTGTGGCGTAGCCCTTAGGCTCTTTCCAGCGGCCCGAACTAACTCCTCTTTTTCCCGTACCAAACAATTTTCGGGCTGGCTATGCTGAATCGGTTTTTATCCTCCCCATCTGCTTCTGGGCCTACTAGGCCGAACCGATTCTTGCTCATCTTATACCGAAATGACCTCCGCCATCGCTTCACCGTACTGATTACCTCTACTAGTCCTCCCGTTCCAATTGTCCCAGATGATCGCGCCCGAACCATTCTACCTTTTTTTCTTTGTCGAACCGATTATTTGGTTCGGATAGTGTCTTACATGTGAGCCCTCTTACCCGGTTCACAGGGAAGAGGTAACGGCAGTATCATTAGTCAACTCCCAAAAATAATCAAGCGAAGCTATAAGCTTGACTTTCTAAACGTCTAAAGCCTCTACTTTACCCTTGGCTCGCCAATTCAAATTCACTCTCCTCTCACGGCCCTATCTCATATATTCGAGGCGGCTTAATGGGTCCATGAGCCCCGCTTCTCCTTTTCTCTTAGATAGTCGAACAGTCACACAAAACCCTATATAAATCTTCACCCCTTCCTTTTATGCATGACTTAGCGTGCCTAACAATCCAGTCCTTTCCATTTTTCCCTTACAGCGGTTTTCTCCGGCAGTGTTTCAACGACCTAGCCCTTTCTTTCACAAACGCTCCTCCTTCAACCTTCAAGTAAGTGTTCTTCCCTGTTTTATACCAATGACCCCTAAGACCTTGACCTCGCCCCCTTGGTACGAGCACACCGTCACACAACTAAGCCGCGACCATTATTTCTTTAACCTTAGGGACCAATTTATAGACCCTTCCATAAAATGTTATTTCACTACTAAGGTTCATCGACCACATCGTCCTCCCCCCCGGTCTGACCTGCTTCTTTTCTGAACAGTTCCTCAATGGCTTGTTTTTACCTGCGCCCTCTCCTTACTTAGAAATCTTAGATTTCTACTGGCTGCCTCTAAACCAATTTACCCCGAATTCCTTTCGTATTTTATCGGGGGCTATTATAGTATTTCAACACCTAAATCTCCCTTTGTCCCCCCAAATATTCCACTGCTTCTTCCAATTAAAATCCTCTAAGAAAGGTCTTTTTTACCTCTCTAGCCGCATGGACTGCCAATTCTTAACGAATATGCCTACTTCCCACAAAGGATGGGAAGAATTGTATTTCTTTGTTCAGCTTCCAACACCCCTACCCCACTCAGATACCTGGAAGCTAAATCTTCCCGAGCTGCCTCCCTTCCGCGAAATGAGGACCCAATGTCCTTTCTCGGAGGTTTACAAAGTATTGGGAGAGTCACACTACTATTCGAACCATCTAATGAAAACCCCCCTCCTCAGTCACTTCAGGTTGTCCCCTTTCCCCCCAACAGCCCCGGCCGCCATAGGTAGGATGACATTCATATTTTGATATAGCTTCTTATTTGGATCAACCCATCTTTTTCACCAACGAATTTTGCAGATAATCTAATGCAGGACGCTCTGGTAAAAGGCGAGGAGATCGAAGCAGCCAAGAAGAAGAAGACCTCCACAAAGCGAGGTAAATCTGTGGCTGCCCCTTCTTCCCCTCGGAAGAAATTGCGTCCGATTAAGGAAGGAGTGCCCATCTCTTCCTTCCTCCTCTTCTGACCCAGAGAGATCCCAACACCTAACCATCTATGAAACGAGGATGAGGGATACCACCCTGGTCGCCCCATCTTCTTCCCCCCAAGCGGGAAACTCTCCGTCCCATTCTCCCGTTTCATCGCTTATTCCTCTTGACTCTCCCGTATATTCCCCGCCCGAGTCCATCCTAGCCACCATTCCCCCAAAGACACATCCTTCTCCCGCGGCCCTTCGACGTGTAGGTCCCCCTCCTCCTTCGGAGGGGGGAGATCTTCCCCTTCCGGACCCTTCACTGGTTACACTGGGGTCCCTCTTAAAGATTCGCCACCTCTCCGAGGTGAAATTTTTTAATTAGTCAGGTGTGTAGGGCCCCTGTGACCAGATGAGCAAACTGCTGGCCGAGATAACTATTTTCCCTCTTTATATATATATATATATATATATATATATATATATATATATATATGTATGTGTGTGTGTGTGTGTGTGCCAACACTTAATATTTGCCTCCTTTTTTCTTCAGGTATCGGTCACACATAATAAAATGATGTCCCACATAGCCCAATTCCAGTCCAATGTGGAGACACACCATTTTGCTTCCCTAGCGCACCAGAAACAGCTCACCCAGCGGTTGAGCGAAAAGGAACAAAAAGAGTCTGATCTAATCGGCCAATGCGAAGACTCCATGACCCAATTGGCCTTGGTTCAGAGCGAGAAGGAGGAGCTTCAACAGAAGAACTAAGACCTCGAGCAACAAATCTTCTTACAGTCCAGCCAGCTTCAACAGGTGGACCTTCTCTCCCACGAACTAACAGGGTATAAAAGACAGCTTGGGGACGCCATTATTCAAGCTGCTGGTTCTTCAACCAATATTCAGCAGCTGTAGAGGGAACGCCAAGCATGGGAAACCACCCAAAAATATTGTTTAGAGAGGTGTGAAGAACTCTCCTCATTGGTGGCTACCTTCCCCGAAGTCCTGTCGTCTGTGGCTCGGCAGCAACAAGAACTCCATCGCGAATATACCGAGGCTTTTTCTGCTTTGAGTCGGTAGGCCATAACAACAGCAACAGAAAGAGATGGCCTGGTAGCCCAACTAGCTGAATGTCAGGCCCAGCTTGCCGCTTGCCAGTCCCAGCTAAAGGAACAAGAGGCCGATTTGAAGGAGTGCTATGTCAAAAAGGGGGTAGATTTGTTCATACTTGGCTTCGACGGGTCCTCGGCTTTAAATGCCGAACGAGGGTATCCTCCCCCTGGCACGGACACCAGCTATTTGAACCCCGTAGCGGATTTATCTAGATGCCCCCAGAGCTCTTTGAATTGTAGTTCGTCGCATTTCACTCCTTGTAATGACTACTCTTTCACTGCTGAAGAATGTTTATATTGGCACAATTTTTTGTTGTTCTTCGTGTATGTCTGGGTATGGGTCGGGAATTTTAGGTTGATTCTATGCTTCTTTCTTTTTGCAATTACGACCCCTTCTCTGTCTCGTATAAAGTGATGACATTCTTCGCTCGGTAATCCGTTCGGAATATCCCGGATGATCTTCTTCCGGCCCGAACCAATTTCGGCTCAGCTCACAATCAAGTTATTCCGGTCCCTTGATCTTCTCAGGCTACCTGGTCGCTCCGGAAATGATATCTTGACAATTTCCTATGCTAACACCATTATGATATTAGTCTCTTCCTCTTCTTCTCCTTCCCGAGGATGCATGCAGTTCTTCCTCCCTCGATTATAAATTGTCATCCCAAATGTCTTCGGCCATCCATCTCACTCTCATGGCTTCGGCGGAACACCCCATCAAGATTTCTTCAAATCCTGACTCTTTCGAGTTACATGACTGGTCTACTGAAAACACGGAAGAGTCTGAGACCCACTCGATGGCGACTTCGGCTTTTCGCCCCCTACTCTTCTCCATCCTTGACCACTGCTCCAACTCCTACCGCGGGGAGGTCCTTCCGAGCCCCCTTCCCCTCCTTCCGCAATCATGTCTGGAACCCTCCCTTAACATGGGAATATACGGTAGGGGATACTCGAGCTTCTGCTGAACTTTCTCCGCTTCCATCAGCCCTAGCTTTTGTTCCAGTCCCTCCAGCGGGGACTCATCAACCTCCTTTTGCTGGAGCTCCACCAACGGTACCTCTAGTTCAAGGCGGTCTCCACAAAGTCATCTTGGCACCTCCTCCTCCGGAGGATCCCTCTGACGATCCTCCTATTAGTGGTAACCCTAAAAAACTTGTATAAGGGTTAGCCTAAAGGATGTAATTATGATCGGAAATAAAAAGAAATAAGAGGGTACTGAGACTTCTCTTTGTCGTTTTCCTGTAAATATAAAACCACTGCTACCAAAAAAGACTGTCATCCCATCTGAACATACTTCCCTTTACTGCTTTCGTGGAATTTAAGTTGTCCTTTTCAAAGTTACTACGCTAATAACTTCCACCCACTGTCTTTACGTTTCCTCTTCTTTACTAGCATTTATTATTTTTACCTTCTCCATGAGTCAATGTACCTTCTTCGTTCGCCGTTATAAGGACCCCCAGCCATCATTTGGTTAACATTCATCTTCCCTTCGCCATGGAACAAACCTCTGAACAGGGCAGCAACTCTTTTCCTTCTGAAGAAAAGACTGAAGAGCAACGCTACATCGCTAACCTGGAAGAGCAAGTGGGATATCTTCAGCGGTGCTTGAGGGAAGCTTCCACCAGTAACTACTCCCTGCGTCAACAACTAGCTGTGTTCCAGAAGGACTTATCCAAGAACATCTTCATACAACAGTCCTACCTTCGGCAGCTATGGCGCCAACCCCAGCCCCGCAAAGAGGCTCCTTCCGTATCTCCCAATAAAGAACTGTAATACCCTACGAATAAGGGTTTCTTCCATTATTTTCTTCTTTTGTGGGAAGTTGTAATTGTAGCCTTTTCGAAGTAATGAACTTTCTACCATACAAGCCTTCGCTTATGTCCTTCCCCGCTTATCGTCCTCTTTCGTCCTTCCGACTGTGTCAAATTTTATACTTCTCTATGAAAATCAAATAGGCGTACAACCTCTTCACCCTTTCATTACGCAGGGATCGCGTATACAACTCCCCCGTACGAGAATAAAATATCATGCAGCTGAGGGAATACTCAATTCTTCCGTTCCACCACCGCACAGGGATAAAATAATATACAGTTGAGGAATAAACTCAACTCTTCCGTTCCGCCACCACACGGGGATAAAATAATATACATTTGAGGGATAAACTCAACTCTTCCGTTCCGCCACCACACGGGGATAAAATAATATACAGTTGAGGAATAATCTCAACTCTTCCGTTCCGCCACCACACGGGGATAAAATAATATACAGTTGAGGCATAAACTCAACTCAACTCTTCCATTCCGTCACCAAACGGGGATAAAATAATATACAGTTGAGGAATATGCTCAACTCTTCCGTTCCGCCACCATATGGGGATAAAATAATATACAATTGAGGCATAAACTCAACTCTTCCGTTCTGCCACCACACGAGGATAAAATAATATACAGTTGAGGAATATGCTCAACTCTTCCGTTCCGCCACCACATGGGGATAAAATAATATACAGTTGAGGCATAAACTCAACTCTTCCGATCCACCACCACACGGGGATAATAACAATTATATAGTTGAGTGAAAACTCAACTCTTCCGTTCCGCCACCACACGGGGATAAAATAATATACAGTTGAGGAATAAACTCAACTCTTCCGTTCCGCAACCACACGGAGATAAAATAATATATAGTTGAGGCATAAACTCAACTCTTCTCTTCCGCCACCATACAGGGATAGAATAATATACAGTTGAGGGATAAACTCAACTCTTCCGTTCCGCCACCACACGGGGATAAAATAATATACAGTTGAGGAATAATCTCAACTCTTCCGTTCCGCCACCACACGGGGATAAAATAATATACAGTTGAGGAATAAGCTCAACTCTTCCGTTCCGCCACCACACGGGGATAAAATAATATATAGTTGAGGAATATTCTCAACTCTTCCGTTCCGCCACCACACGGGGATAAAATAATATACAGTTGAGGCATAAACTCAACTCTTCCGATCCACCACCACACGGGGATAATAACAATTATATAGTTGAGTGAAAACTCAACTCTTCCATTCCACCACCATACGGGGATAAAATAATAGCAACCAACGCCCTTCTGCATAAAGAACGCGCTAACCTGTCCTCCGGTTATGCCCTCATACTACTATTGTTTCTTCATTCATCTTGAAGTTGAATATCCTCATCCATCCCATCATATGAAAACAAAGGTTCTAGAAGATAACGGGCCATCAAAGGAATAAATCCTCATTTCTCTTTTTCTTAGGGCCCTTTTTTCAGATTAGTAGCCCAATCGATGTTGCAAGCCTATTTCATTCTCCTTTTATATGAAACGCCTCATCTTTCCTCTCTTCTGCTACCGTCTTTTCCCTCTTCCTTTCGTCTTCTTCTTCTTCTTCTTTGTCCTTTTTTCTTTCCACTGCCCTCCTCCGGTGTTCCAGCCACTAACTTTCGTGCCTCTCTTCTTCCTCCAGCAGGCAAGATGTATTCCTTCTTCCAACGAGAAATAGCAAGTCGTTACCAAGCACCCAAACAAGATGAGGGCCAACCGCCAACATCATCTTCGCCTCTACTTTCGTCCATTACCGCCGCTCCTGTCTCATCCCTCTCTTCTCCCTCGACTGCTTCTGAAATCCCTGTCTCTACCGCTCCAGACGAGACTAGGGTAATCGATTCATCCTCATCTCCTATGGTGCTTGTAAACCCTAGCTCTCCCGTCCTTTCTCCTTCCGCCTTGGGTATCCGAAAATCACCTTCTTCCCCATCTCAGCCTGAGGACGGATGCAAAGACGTGGTGCGTCAACGCCTGTCACCGACAGACGTTTCTGTGTCCGCTCCCTCTCTTTCACCGGAACATTCTCCCGCACCTGAACCCATGATAGTTGATATTTCCCCATTGTCAATTTCCCCCGTTGTCCATAACTTAGGAGGCCTTTCGCCTCCTTTGGATACAGACCAAGGTCCTTCTACTTCTCACCTTCCCAGCGAAGAGTTTTTCATCACAGTGCTCTCTATATCTTCTTCCCCAAACTCCTCGCCAGACTAATCCCCTTCTACGGATTCTTCTGTACCCGTTTCACAACCAACCACACTAAGTCTTCCACCTCACACTTCTGCTTCTCCTCCCTCAGCCCCTATCTCTTTGACCTTCCTCACGGGAGCTCCTTCTTCTTTCCCTCCTGAATCTCCGATGCAACTTCCTTTTCTCATCTTTCCTTCCCCCATCATGAGTGAGCCTTCGCCCCTGGTGTCATCCGTCCCTTCTTCTTCCTCTCCCAGGGGTCTTCGAATATTAAATTTGGAAGAACTCATCCCTCGGATGGAAGGCCTGCGCCACGCTCTGGAATTGATATATTCTTCAAACTGACTTCTATGACTTTCTCCGCTCAACGACTTCTTTTTCATAAATGATCTCCAGGCCTTCACCAATTATCAAGAACTGGACCGCTCCTTCCAGCATTACCAGGCTCAATCTCTAAAATGGGAGCAATAGCGGCGGGAGGATCAGACGACTGCCCAAAACCGAGAGCAGTCCCTGTCACAGCAGCTGAAACAATGTCAGGAGCAACTGACAGAGGCTCGTTGCCAACACCAAAAGGATGCCAAAACTATAGCGGCATTACAAGAACAACAATGAGCTCATACAGAATCGTTATCTATCCGACAGGATGTTCAACCAGCGTAGTCTGGCAGAGAGACTCCCCCTCCTCAAGAATTAACAGACCTTCGAGAGCAGATAGCGGAACTTCTTCGGGGGAAACAAAGGGACTCTGAGTTCATCGCAAACCTGCGGGTTCGACACCAGAGGGCGGAGGACAAGATAGGGGATCTTCGCACCCGCCTGTGCAAGGAGGTACAAGAAAACTCCTCCTTAATAACTTCTAGGGCGCATGCTCACGCCCGTATACGCAGGCAAGAAACATCCCTCCAGAGGCTGGGCAATGAGCTTGTTCGCACCAGATCCTATACAGAGACGGTAGAGGGAATTTCAGCTTCAATACGCCAGAATATGATGGATATGACGAGCCTCCTCCAGCAGGACCAAACTTCTCGAGCGGATGACATCTCGGTCCTGGTTGATGCTATTATGGAAAATATTCCGGCGTTATAGTGAAATGCGTCGAGCCCTCCGGGAGCATCAAGAGAATTGTCACAAACTCCATCGAAACCGAAGTCCTGACCATTCGAACCGACATGAGCGGTTAATAATCCTGATGCGTGCCACCTATTAAGACGGGTTTAATGAGACGGTTCGGCAATATGCTGATCAAGGACTTCCCCCTGTGAACCATCCTACTCTTTCCTTGCACTGGGAAGCCGACTTCTGACGCTACCCTCCAGATCGCTTTAGATTATAACTTAATGTATTGCTTCCGGACATGGCTCCCTTTTTATCTTCTTTTCTTTTTATAGCTCGCCACAGGGAATATAGTATTGATGTAAATGATTCATCAATCAGACTTGAGTTCGCCACACATTTTACCAATATAACAAATTGTCAAATACATTTCTCCGGGAACCCCTCAATTTCTTTTCTTCATCCATCACCCCTTATACAGTATAAAAATATTTCAAGTGTATAGCGTTTCAAGGTCGAGGAAATTCCTTGCCCTGAACATCCTTCAGATAATACGTTGATCCTGCTACGCGGCACGTCACCTCATAGGTCCCCTCCCAGTTCTGAGCTAACTTTCCCGGATCTCCAGCAAGATTAACTTTGCGCAGAACCAAATCCCCCTCTTGAAATCTTCGGGGCATCGCCTTTTTGTTAAAGGCTTGTTGCACTCTCTGCTTGTAAAATTCCGCTCGCCTCCGTGCCACTTCCCTCTTTTCTTCTACCAAGTCCAACTCAGTGCTCCGAATAAGTTGGTTCTGCTCTGGCTCGTAAACTTCCACTCGGGCGCTACTTAAAAGGGCTTCCACCGGAATAACGGATTCCGTCCCATATACCAGGCTGAAAGGAGTTTCACCTGTTGCACTTTTTGGTATGGTTCGTTAGGCCCACAAGATCCCAGGCAAATCCTCCATCCAATTTCCTCTCTGAGCCCCCAATTTAGTCTTCAGTCCTTGAATAAGGATTCTATTAGTGACCTCGACCTGCCCGTTAGTTTGAGGATGGGCTGCCGAAGTAAATATCTGCTGGATATTAAGACTTTGACACCATTCCCTGATCCTTTTACCCTAGAACTGTCGCCCATTATCACTAACTAACCTCCATAGAATACCGTACCGGCAGACAATATTCTTCCACAGGAATTGTATCACAGCATTCTCAGTAATTTTGGCAAGGGGTTCTGTTTCCGCCCACTTGGAGAAGTAATCCACAGCCACCAATAAGAATTTTTTCTGCAACGGTGCCACAGACATAGGACCCACTATATCCATCCCCCACTGATCGAAAGGGAATGAAGCAACAACAGCTTTCATTAATTCAGCCGGTCGTTCGGATCGGTTACTGTGCTTCTGACAGGCTGAGCAAGTTTGCACTATATGAGCTGTTGTGCCACCCGCGTGGACTTTCCGGGAGCTATCTCCACCAGCTCTCTTTCCTCTATCTTGTTCGTCTTGGGAGGAGATTCTTCCAGTACACAGACATCAGAAATCACGATGGTCTTCCCCTTGAGGTCATCGGTTCGGGCTTTCTTCTGGTCATCCTTTACCATTTGCACGTAGCAGCTTCTTGCAGCCTTTTGCTCGCCTCTGACTTCCCCAATCAGCTGTCCGATTGGAAATTTCACCTTTTGGTGATACGGTGAAGCCACCGCCTGAAAGATGGAAAGGAAAGGGCGACCAAGAATTGCATTATAGGTGGACGGAGCGTCCACAATGAGAAAGAGGACTATACTAGTTTTTTGGCTGGGCTTCGTGCCCAGAGTCAGGGGCAATGAAATCTGTCCTATGGGATGGACCACATGTCCTGCAAACCCGAAGAGGGATGTTACCACATCTTCTAGCTGGACATTTCCCAACTGCATTTGTCCATAGGCCTCCTGGAAGAGGATGTTGACAGAACTCACCGAATCAACTAATACCCTGGCCACTTCATAGTTGGCCAGGGAAATACGGATCACCAAGGCATCCATGTGAGGCAGCAGAACGCCTCGGAGATCTTCCGGTCCGAATGAAATTGGCGGCGCTGTCTGGACAGCCTGATCGATGACGATAGTCAGGCTCTCCATGAGACGTGCATATGATTTTCTCGCCCGGTTGGAATCCCCATCAGTGGGTCCTCCTGCAATAACGTGAATGACCCCCCGTGTGGGGGCATTGTTCATATCGGATGATAGGCCCTCACCTGATGGGCCCCCTTGTGAAATACCCTCCGGGACTAGAGTCTGAGGGTCCAGAGGGAAAGTGACTTACAGTGATTGGTTATATGGCCCTGGACGAGCCACATTGGGTTGTTGCCCTTGTCGTGCCAGTCCTCTAGTCTGAGGTCGCAGTTGCGGGTAAGCTGCTCGGAGGCGCTCCAGCTCCTCTTACAATTTGAAACATCGACCGCTAGCGTGGGCGTACTCCATGTGGTACTGGCAGAAGAATGGGGCGGGAGGGTTGCGAGGTACTCCTCTGTACCCCGTAGGCCGCTGTAATAGACCTTGCTGATCGTAGAATTCAATCTCCCGCTCCTTCCAAGTCCTCGCGGGAGGAACTGCATCGGCAGCCATGATCTGTAATGCCTACACGGGGCGAGCTCCCTGAGAGCTTCCAGTATAAGAGGTCATGCATATCCCTGTCTGGGAGGTGCTTGAGGGGCTGCGGGGCGATTTTTTTCGGTAGAGACTATCGCGGAAGCTCATTTGGCTCTTCGCACTTTCAGCCCTTCTTTCTCGTTGATATACTTCTCCACCCGGCTTAACAACTCCTCGTAGCTGTTAGTGGGCTTCCTCAAAAGTGAGCTGAGGAAGGGGCCCTCCCTCAGTCCGTGCGGGATGACTAGGGGTGTCAATTCGGGTGGGTCGAGTGGGTTCGGGTTAGGTTAAGACAAGGGTATTACAAAAAATTTTCCAACCCGAACCCGACCCGAACCCGACCAAACCCAAAATTGCTAAACCCGAACCTTAACCCGGCTCAACTCGGGTAACCCGACCCAACCCGATTTTTAATATTTTTTCCAGGAATTTCAAAAATTATTCCAAAACTAGCGTCTGTATCTTATTTCCTTCTGTCCTTTTGTATGTAAAACTAGCATACGTAAAAAGTTCAAGAATTATGTCCTTTTGTTTCCAAAACAATCATCTATTGGCTTGCAAAACTAGCAGATGCTAATGAGACCAAGAATAACAATACAAAAAAAAGTTCAAGCATCACAAGACACACAATAACTTTCAAACTCCACTTTTCCATTGTTATCCAGTCTCCACAGTCCACCCTGTCGTACCTTAAAACAACATATAAAATAACAAAAATTAAAATATGTAAGCTTTTAAAAATCACAATTTATAAATTCATAACTTATTTTTCAATGTCATAGCAATATAAGAATCATCAATCATTTGTTGCAATAGTAGTTGATCCAGCATCCTCGTTTATGAATAAATTCATAATATTTTCAGTCAAATCATCTAGTCCCACCTCAGTATTTTCTAAAAAAAATATATGTTAGTAAAGCAAATAACTTTAAATGAAACAAAAAAAGAAAAAGCACTAACCTTTCTGTCCAACTAACCAATCTCTACAACAAACTAATGCCTCAACAACATCAGGCTTCATTGCACTACGATATTGGTCAAGTATTCTACCACCAGTGCTAAAAGCTGATTCAGAAGCAACTGCAGAAATTGGAACGCTCAAGATATCTCTGGCCATTTGTGCAAGTTCAGGATACCTAAATTGATGAGCTTTCCAGAACGCGAGAATATCAAATTTTGCAACTCTGTCAATTTGTGGCTCTTCCAAATAGAGCTCCAGTTGACTCTTTTGAGCTCTACCACTGAATTTTAAACTTTGAAATGATTCAAATTCCTATACCATAAATGAAATATATTGGATTACTGGCAATGAAAAAGTAAAAAAATAGTGAAAAAAAATTATTATAATCAGTACCTTCAAAACATCCATGCATCCGCTTTCTGAATTTAAAGTAAGAAAAGCATTATCATCAATGCCACTGCAAGAACTTGAAGATGTGCCCTGGTACTTAGCTTGGAAGCAATAATCATGTATTCCTCGAACAAAGAAACTAATTTAGACCTTACTAGACTTAATTCGTCACTACCTTCTCCATATAACTTGTTGTAACAAAACTCGACAAACTGCATCTTGAACCTCGGATCAATTATCACAGCAATGGCAAACAAAATGTTATAATCTTTCCAAGATGCTTATCAAATTTCAGACACATCCGGTTGGCCATTGATCTCATGAATTCATCAGAGCTTTTCGAGGCTTGATTTAATGTCAACTGAACCGTAAAGATGCGAGGAAAGTAAAGATTGACAGTAGGATATTTCACTCCAGAAAACAATGATGTTGTCTCATAGAAAACCTCAAGGAATTTGCATATTTTTTCAACTTGTCCCCACTTATCAACCGATGGACAATGTGTGAAATTAGAATCGACCAATCTCAAATGATTAAAAGCACGTCGATAATACATGGCACTAGAAAGCATCAAATAAGTAGAATTCCATCTAGTAGGAACATCTGTTAGTGAAAGCC
Organism: Wurfbainia villosa; assembly: GCA_025175895.1. NCBI lineage: Eukaryota > Viridiplantae > Streptophyta > Magnoliopsida > Zingiberales > Zingiberaceae > Wurfbainia > Wurfbainia villosa. The sequence continues at coordinate 7,953,685 of CM045992.1, forward strand.
CTAGAGTCAATCATGTGATGATTGTTGTATGGATTTTATTGTATCATATTCCTATTTATAAAGGCATGGTTATTATATTTACTTGTATTGGTGCCAAATAACTAAATATAATAATGTCCTTGAGTAGTAGGTTCTTATCTATATCAATCGATTGGTTGAATCGATAATGAGATGATATAGAGAATACTACTCTTAATCATTCCTAGTCGAGTATTAACATTCAGGGACAATGTTAATGCATAGAGACTAGCATGTAGGTCAACAAGATGACTTGATCTCACAAGTCATGGATATGAGATATCAAGTTGACACATGGTTATGCATTGGAGAATGTATACTGAATGACCCGCCATGAGAAAGTATCATGGATCGTTATATGAGTGTCATATACTTTCTCATGTGGCTATTAGTATGACTATTAGTCCTTAGACCTGAAGTCACCATGGTTCCCTATATAAGGAGTTGCATACTTTGGCTTCGTCAAACGTCACCCGTAAATGGGTGGACTATAAAGGCGACATCTTGGGTATGTAGCTAATTATGCGAGGGATGTGAGTGATGTAGATGGGATCTATCCCTCCTATATGACGGGTGACATCGATATTCTTGATAGAGTGAGACCACGAAGTGCATGGCCATGCCCAAATGAGTCAATATGAGATATTGAGCTCTTTTGATTAGAGTGAGTCTACTTGGAGTTCAAGATTTAGATTGTACCGAGGATGACACGGTCTATGCCTCGATTGGTCAATCTAGATGTCAAGGATAGAGGGACATTGTCACATATTGTGAGAGTCACAATTAGTAGGCACAAAGGTGATGTTGGAGCTCAACATTCTTGTAACTTGGGTAGCAATGATGTGTTGCTAGATACCGCTCATTGCTTATGTTCCTAAATCGGTTTAGGGACATTGCCAACGTTACAAGAACCTATAGGGTCACACACATAAGAGCAATTAGATGGAGATTAGGTTCATATGATGAACCATGAGGATTAGGTTCATGGGATGAACCAAATTGGATTAAGAGTAATCCAAATTAGACTAATTGAGTTAGACTCAAGTTTATTCAAGTGTTGAATGAGTCTAATTGAGATTTGATTCATCAAATCAATTTAAATTAATGAATAGAGATTCATTATATTAAATTGACTTGAGTCAAGTGGTTAGATTTGATCAACCATGGGAGATTAGAGGTCAAGTTTGACTTGACTTGAGAGGGAAGATGAAAGGTCAAGTTTGACTTGACCAAATGCCATGTCATGATGATGACTAGGCATGGCCGGCCAATGATGATGCTCCACATCATCATTGACTTTGTCAATTGGTGCCACCTCATGAGGGAGACCAAGGGACATGGGAGTTACATGCATGCATGTAACTCCCTCTCCTTGAAGTGGCCGGCCACTTTAGGGGTTTCATGTGGTGAATTCATTTGATGAGTTACTCTCATTACTTCATCTTCAACCTTGGAACCTTTCCTCTCAAGCTCTCCCTCTCCCATCCCTCTCTTTGGCCGAAATTCCTAAGGGAGTGCTAGCACACTCTAAGGCATTTCTCTCCACCTATTGCTTGTGTGGATACCATAGAGGAGTGTGCACTTGACACTCTCGAGTTCCGGCGAACTTTTGGACGAGCGGGATAAGCGAAGGGCGTCGCTACGAGGGTAACGTTCTAACCTCTTAGATCTAAGGTAGATCTAGGATTTCTGTAAGCACATACATGTAATTATAATTTTTTATACTTCGCACGGATCCGTGGCCGGGGGCTTCCGAGGTTTCCGCAACGCAAAAAGCGGTTTTTGCGGCTCGGAAAAACCCAACAGTGGTATCAGAGCCACGTGCGAAGCATGTATGTGTTTCATTTTTGTAGTTTTTATATTAGATATAAAAATTACAGATTTATATGTTTCTGTAAATTTTCTTATTTTATAGAATTTTTGGGTATTTTTCTCGTAGAGTCGAAGAAACGAGTGTTGGGACACTCGTAGGCTTCAACCGTCGAGAAAAAAAACTCTCCGAATCGGCGAGTTCTCGCTTTAGGTTTTTGGGACAGCGACTTAAGTCGCTGTAAGATCATTGTAGGGACACTCGCGAAGTTTATTTTGCGAGTAGGGGCGCTGCCCCTATCCCTGAAAGGGGCCATGTCCCGCGATCGCGCTCGGAAACCGCTTAGCGGGACCGTTTCGGAGGGGTGACTCATAAATTCAAAATAAATTAGGAAAAATTATAGAAATTTTCTGTAAAAATACATAATTTAGAATTATGTATAATTCTGTGATTGTCATGGCCCAATAACCCAATTGGATTGGATTATGTGTGTTGTAATTCATAATACGGCCTGCGTGCCGTTTTGTGGTTAATGCGTGTTGTAAAGTGTTTGCGACTGCGCGTCGCACCTATTCTTTTAATATTCTAGTTGTAAATAGTTTTAGACTCGAATGTAACTCGAGTTTCGTATTTTTAATGTACAAAAATGGAGCGGTGGAAAGTCCACTTGAAGACGAGCTTACGAGAAGGGTGACGACGACACATGGCGGTCAAAGGAAGCGCTTGGAGAAGCCGCTAGCCTTAGGTTGACCGTCCGATCTTCTCATTGGCTTGAGAAGATCGTAGTAGGGCCATGACTATATCACATTTAATGATATATATATATGTTGATATATATATATGTATATTTAATTGATTTTGCTTGTATGTATGTGATGCATGCTAGTAGAAAAATGTTTGTATGTATATGATGCATGCTAGGTTAATTTTCTTGTATGTATATGATGCATGCTAGAATAATTAATGTATGTATATGATGCATGCTAATATAGGATAATAAAGGCCTAAATGCGTATAAGATACACATTACGATTAGATTAGATCATAATCGAATCAACTCAAAAATGCCTACCGAGCCTTGATACCCATCACTACCTCGATCATTTGTTGTTGTTGAATTTGCCAAAGCATAGCAACGCATATTATCTTGGTAGGGTGCGGAGGGACAATCTTGGTCCCGCCTATCACGACTCGGGTTAGAGTAAGCTCAATTAGATTGAGCAAAACTAGTTAACTCAATTGGATCGAGTAGAACTATAGGCATATTCCAATCGTTGGAAAGATAGGTTAAGATCGCATTTACACTAAATCTTGGGCGATTTAGCCAAAGCTAACTCAAGGTCTTTTGTAAATGTGGGTCTTAATCCTATAAACAAGAGTTGCATAGAGATGTAATCGGTAATGTGTTACCCACCGATCGTACTAAGTCTTGGGCGATTTAGTCAAAGCTAACTCAAGGCTTAGTATGATGTGGATCTTGTCCCGCAAGAATTATAGCTAGTTTGTATGAATCTAGTAAAAGTGGTTTGACCACATCCATAACTCGATTCTATAAAATTCCTATAATTCAGTGGGAGCATCATTTGATTAAAGGCCTAATTAAATGATAAAAGGAATATGATATTAATCCTCTGCATTATATGTTGTAGATTACTATGTCAACAAACACGAACACTCTCTCTCTCGCGATATGTCCAGAGAAGGACAAGCTCAATGGAGCAAATTTCTGGTGATCGGGGAACACGAGAATTGTTCTCACCCAGAAGGAAGATGCGTCAGGCGGCCCATTCCGGAGGCACCTCCCGCCAATGCCTCGCGGTGACAAAGATGCTTACAAGAAGCATCAAGATGATGCATTAGATGTGTCATGTCTAATGCCAGCGACCATGAACTCGGAGCTTGAAGCAACACGAGTTCATGAATGCTTATGATATGGTTGGACATCTTCGTCAACTATATCAAGGACAAGCTAGGCATGAGAGATATGAAGTCTCTAAGGCATTATTTGGGTCCAAAATGCAAGAAGGGACTGTAGGTACATATGTACTCAAGATGATTGATGCGTAGAAAACCTACAAAGGCTGGGATTCCCACTTGGCCAAGAGCTGGCCACTGACCTAATCTTGCAATCTTTGCCACAAGCCTTCAATCAATTTGTCATGAATTATAACATGAATGAAATTGATAAGTCATTACACGAAATGCTCGATGTTGAGAATGCAGAGCTTAACCTTAAGAAGGGTAAATCGCGACACCATTTTGATGGTGCGAAGAAGAAAGGCAAGGGCAAGCCTAAAGGTAAGGGAAAGTCCCAAGCCAAGGGCAAAGGCAAAGAACTTAAACCCAAAGGAGGGATAAGGGGGGCTTGCTTCTCGCAAGGAAGCAGACCTTTGGCGAAGCGTAATCGCAAGGCATACCGGAAGATCTTAAGAAGAAGAGAAGTGAGACTTCTACTGGTATAAATGTTATAGAAGTCAATCTATCTATTTCTTCATCATGGGTATTAGATAGGATGTGCATCTCACATTTGTACCAATGTGCAGAAATGAGAAATAGCAGGCATTGAAAGGGCGAGGTGGACCTACGAGTAGGCAATGGAGCAAGGGTTCTTCTTTATTCTTTGTAGGAACTTATGATCTATCTACGCCCTCCGGGCTTGTACTAGAATTAGATGAATGTTGTTATGTACGCCTTAACTAAGAACATCATTTGATTTTCTTGTTTGGACAAGAAAGGTTTTCATTTATAATAAAGAACAAATGTTGTTCATTTATTTAAATGATATGTTCTATTGTAGTGCACCTCTAATGAGCGGACTCTACTTTCTAGACTTAGAGAGCCCTATCTATAACATAAGTACCAAGAGGTTCAAGTCAAATGAGTTGAACCAAACCTATCTCGGCATTGTCGCAGGTCACATAAATGAGAGTCGCTTATCTCAGGCTCTCCATAAGGATGGGTTTGCTAGACTCATTTGATTTTGAATCATATGAGACATGCGAGTCTTGCCTTTTAGGCAAGATGATCAAGACTCCCTTTAGTGGACACAGCGAAAGAGCAACAGATTTGTTAGGACTTATACATAGTGATGTATATGGTCCTTTCAATGTTGCTGCTAGAGGTGGTTATAGGTACTTCATTACATTCTTGATGACTTGATATATGGTTATGTGTATCTTATGACACATAAATCAATCCTTTGAAAAGTTCAAAGAATTCAAGAATGAAGTACAAAACCACTTACAGCGAGAGTATTAAGATACTTGATCGGATCGAGGTGGTGAATACCTTAGCCATGAGTTTCGTGACTATCTAGTGAGTGTGGGATTATATCCCAACTCACTCCTCTGGAACACCACGGTGGAATGGTGTATCAAAAGGAGGAATCGTACCCTTATTGGATATGGTACGATCTATGATGAGTCACACAGATCTTCCTATATCCTTTTGGGGATATGCTCGACCTGCACCTTTACCCTTAACCGTGTACCATCCAAGGTGGTAAAGACACCATATACGATATGGACGGGAAAAATCCCAAGATGTCTTTTATGAGGATTTGGGGTTGTAGGAGGCTTACGTTCGACGCCAAGTCTCGATAAACCGGGACCCAGATAGGTGTGCTATTTTGTTGGATATCCCAAGGATACAAAGGGATATTACTTCTACATTCCCATACAAAGTGTTTGTGAAGCGAGGTTTTTCTAGAAAGGGATTTTGTTTCTAGAAAAACTAGTGGGAGTACCTTCGATCTTGAAGAAATTCAAGATAAGGACCATAGCACTGAGGCCTTGATGGAGGTTGAACAGGAATCACAAAGTGTTGTGGGTGATGAGGTTGTTGCACAAAGAGTTGTGGAACAACCACCTGTTCAAGTAGACCTACCTCTTCGCAGGTCTGATAGGGTACGTCGTCAGCCTGAGAGATACTCATTTCTCTTGTCTGACCATGATGACGTTATGCTCATTGAGAATGAGCCTACCTCCTATCAGGAAGCTGTGATGAGCCCAGATTCTGAGAAATGGCTAGACGCCATGAGATCCGAGATGGAATCCATGTACACTAACTAAGTATGGACTTTTGTTGATCCACCTGAAGGGGTCAAACCCATTGGGTGTAAGTGGGTCTTTAGGAGAAAGACTAACATGGATGGACTTACGCATACCTATAAGGGCCGATTGGTGGCTAAAGGTTTCAAGCAAATTCATGGTATTGACTATGATGAAACCTTTTCTCCAGTGGCAATGTTTAAGTCCATTCGGATCTTGCTTGCTATTGCAGCATACCACGATTATGAGATCTGGCAGATGGATGTCAAAACCGCGTTTCTGAATGGAAACTTGCTCGAGGATGTGTACATGACACAACCTGAGGGTTTTGTAGATCCAGGGAAGGTAGTATCGTATGCAAAGGTCCATTTATGGGGGCTAAAGCAAGCTTCTCGGTGGAATCTTGATTCGATGATGCGATCAAGCGGTTTGGTTTCATCAGAATGAAGATGAACCTGTGTCTACAAGAGGGTTAATGGGAACAGTTGTGTTCCTTGTATTGTATGTGGATGACATACTACTCATTGGGAATGACATCCCTTATCTGATGCAGTGAAGACTTGGTGAGGGCGTGCTTCTCAATGAAGGACTTAGGTGAAGCGCTGTATTCTAGGCATCAAGATCTATAGAGATAGATCTAAGAGATTGTGGCCTAAGTCGAGTACATACATTGACACGGTATTACTTGGTTTGCCATGCGAGAATTCCAGAAAGGACCTGGATGTCACATGGTGTGAGTCTTCGAAGACTCAAAGTCCCTCTTCTAGAGAGGAGAGGCCGCATGGATAAGATCCCTTACGCATCTGCTATAGGATCTATCATATGCGCCATCTTTGTGTACTCGTCACGATGTCTCGTATGCTTTGAGCATGGCGAGTAGATACCCGATCGGATCGGTGGCGTCTGGATAGCGATCGAGAATATTCTTAAGTACTTGAGAAGGACTAAAGAATATTTCTTGATATTTAGCGATGAGGAGCTAGGCTGTAAAGGGTTCTGTGATGCGGCTTCAAAGACGGGATGATTATAGATCGCGATCGGGGTTAGTGTTTTGCTTGAATGGTGTGTGGTGGAATAGTTCAAGCGAGAACACGATTCTTGATTCTACAGCAGAGGCGAATATATCGGTGCTTCCATCTTATTCGAGAGATTATCGATGAGGAGATGTGAAGATTTGCGAGTACCCACATAGGCTAACATCGCGGATCCCTTGACCAAGGCTTTGGCGTAGAAAAGCATGATGGTCACACTAGGTCATTGGGTATTTGATACTACGATGATTGGCACTAGTGCTAGTGGGAGATTGTTAGTGAAAGCCCTAGAGCCAATCATGTGATGATTGTTGTATGGACTTTATTGTATCATATTCCTATTTATAAAGGCATGGTTATTATATTTACTTGTATTGGTGCCAAATAACTAAATATAATAATGTCCTTGAGTAGTAGGTTCTTATCTATATCAATCGATTGGTTGAATCGATAATGAGATGATATAGAGAACACTACTCTTAATCATTCCTAGTCAGTATTAACATTCGGGGACAATGTTAATGCGTAGAGACTAACATGTAGGTCAACAAGATGACTTGATCTCACAAGTCATGGATATGAGATATCAAGTTGACACATGGGTATGCATTGGAGAATGTATCTTGAATGACCGCCATGAGAAAGTATCATGGATCGTTATATGAGTGTCATATACTTTCTCATGTGGCTATTAGTATGACTATTAGTCCTTAGACACTGAAGTCACCATGGTTCCCTATATGAGTTGCATACTTTGGCCGTCAGCGTCACCCATAAATGGGTGGACTATAAAGCGACATCGGGTATGTACCCAATTACGCAGAGGGATGTGAGTGATGTAGATGGGATCTATCCCTCCTATATGACGGGTGACATCGATATTCTTGATAGAGTGAGACCACGGCGCATGGTTACGCCCAAATGAGTCAATATGAGATATCGAGCTCATTTGATTAGAGTGAGTCTACTTGGAGTTCAAGATTTAGATTGTACCGAGGATGACACGGTCTATGCCTCGATTGGTCAATCTAGATGTCAAGGATAGAGGGACATTGTCACATATTGTGAGAGTTACAATTAGTAGTCACAAAGGTGATGTTGGAGCTCAACATTCTTGTAACTTGGGTAGCAATGATGTGTTGCTAGATACCGCTCATTGCTTATGTTCCTAAATCGGTTTAGGGACATTGCCAACGTTACAAGAACCTATAGGGTCACACACATAAGAGCAATTAGATGGAGATTAGGTTCATATGATGAACCATGAGGATTAGGTTCATGGGATGAACCAAATTGGATTAAGAGTAATCCAAATTAGACTAATTGAGTTAGACTCAAGTTTATTCAAGTGTTGAATGAGTCTAATTGAGATTTGATTCATCAAATCAATTTAAATTAATGAATAGAGATTCATTATATTAAATTGACTTGAGTCAAGTGGTTAGATTTGATCAACCATGGGAGATTAGAGGTCAAGTTTGACTTGACTTGAGAGGGAAGATGAAAGGTCAAGTTTGACTTGACCAAATGTCATGTCATGATGATGACTAGGCATGGCCGGCCAATGATGATGCTCCACATCATCATTGACTTTGTCAATTGGTGCCACCTCATGAGGGAGACCAAGGGACATGGGAGTTACATGCATGCATGTAACTCCCTCTCCTTGAAGTGGTCGGCCACTTTAGGGGTTTCATGTGGTGAATTCATTTGATGAGTTACTCTCATTACTTCATCTTCAACCTTGGAACCTTTCCTCTCAAGCTCTCCCTCTCCCATCCCTCTCTTTGGCCGAAATTTCTAAGGGAGTGCTAGCACACTCTAAGGTATTTCTCTCCACCTATTGCTTGTGTGGATACCATAGAGGAGTGTGCACTTGACACTCTCGAGTTTCGGCGAACTTTTGGACGAGCGGGATAAGCGAAGGGCGTCGCTACGAGGGTAACGTTCTAACCTCTTAGATCTAAGGTAGATCTAGGATTTCTGTAAGCACATACATGTAATTATAATTTTTATACTTCGCACGGATCCGTGGCCGGGGGCTTCCGAGGTTTCCGCAACGCAAAAAGCGGTTTTTGCGGCTCGGAAAAACCCAACAACATCTTGCCTAAGTGATTTCTTAGAATCAAGTGAAGTTTGAGTGACAGATTCCATAAACTTTTGCTTTCTCACTTGGCTGCCTTTCACATATTTTACACATTCCCGAATCTTATCAACAGAACCATCAATTCTTTTCAAACCTTCTTGCACAATTAAATTGAGAATGTGTGCACAACAACGAACATGCAAAAACTCACCACTATTCACTAATGAACAATTTAAACCAAGTTGATCCCTTAAAAGGCTAACAAATACATCATTTGCAGCTGCATTGTCTAATGTAATTGTGAAAACCTTTCTCTGAATTCCCCAAACATTGAATAAACCATTAATTTTATCACACAATGCAATACCAGAATGAGGTGGAGGCATGTAAGAGAAATTGATAATCCTTTTTTGCAAAATTCAATTAGAATCAATGAAATGCGCTGTCAAGCATATATAGCCATCAGTGGCAATAGAAGTCCATAAATCAGAAGTGAAACAAATTTTTCCAGGGCATGAATTCATTTCTTGAGCTAGTCTATTGCTTTCATTTTTATGCATCTTGATAATATCACCTGCGGTGTTTCTAGTGAAATGAACGACTTGAGGTTCCAAATAAGCAAAAATTGATCTAACTGCCTCATATTCCACAAACTGAAACGGTAAATCATGTCTCACAATTGCTAAGATTAGCAACTCTCTAAACCTTTCTTGACTGAATTTTTGTGACCTGATGGCTAGACTTTTATCACCTTGTTCTAACAAAGCCTAAGCAATATCACGAGTTTTCTGTCTAGGACACTGATTAATGATATGGCGTCGAAGATTACCTGTACCCATACTGCTGTCCGCTTTGTATGTAATCCCACATGCTTTACATTTGCAACGTAAATCTTCTCCTTCTTTTTTCGGAAGCATCTCAAAGTATTACCACCACTTTGATTTCAAGGTTCTCTTTCGTTTGCCACTTCCGGAGGCTTGGCCTTGCAAATTAGTACAAGTTTCTGCATTTACATCCAAATCCTTCATAGTCAAAGGTGCACCCTCTACACTATCCTCCTCTTGATCAAGATCAATATGGTGTGAACTCATTCTGTAAAAAAGATTTTCTCATTAGTTTTCATTATTCTTGAGAGAAAACATGGGTTTTACGAGACCAAAAGTTTTCTGATCGATAGCATCACGAGCTTCGTTTATGATCAAGTTTTTTACACACTCGATGCATATGCTGGCTAACTATTAGAAAAAATAGTGAAAATGTGAAGAAGAAAAAAATAGAGGTCAAATTGAAAAATATTTCTGCAAAACCCACTTTCCTTTTGCCACTATTTGCTTGTTAGACGAAAACCCCACAAATTCACTGTTTCCTTTTTTCTATTGACCTACAATTAGAGGCTGCTATTGCTATAAAGTCCTAGGATATTAGTGACATCGGTGATTGGACTCTCGCACTTATTTAAACCTTGATTATGGCTGCTTACTTATGCAAATTTGATCGCCTGACACATTCATTGTGAGCATAGAAAGAAAAAGAAAAAAAACGAGCATTTTCACGTTGAGAAAAGGATAGGAAATTAAAGCAATAGATGTAAATCCTCAATAAATAAAATCAGACATTTTTATTAAACTCACCTTCTCTTCCTTAAGAAACTTGGAGCTTGGAGATGGAGATTGAAGAGAAGGTGTCGGCAAGTTTGGCGATGGATGAATGATTAGGAAAAACAAAACCTAGACATTCATATGTAGGTTAATTAATGATATTTATTAACTACGTAGGTTTAAGTTATTTAATTTGATATTATTTTTAAAATCTTAATCATTTTTAATAAGTGTCATGATAAAAAATTTATAACTACACTATAAAATAGATGTCATTAAGAAAATACCATAATATACTATTTTTCTTGTAGTGCCAATATATTTACATGTTTATTGGCGCATCACGTTTTTAACCCTAAAAATAAAAAATTATAAAATAATAAACGTAAATAATATATATATATAAGTCGGGTGGGTCGGGTGGGTTAGGGTTATTGGGTGACCTGAATCTTAAATCGGGTCAACCCGAATTTAACCTAACCCAATTTTTTTTCGGGTTTATTTTTGGTTCCAACCCGATTTGACCCAAATCCAAAATCCCTCAACCCTAACCTGATTTTTTTCGGGTCGACTCGTGTCAGGTTATCGGGTCGGGTTCATTTTTGACACCCCTAGGAATGACTACTCTGAAAGCATCCGATCTTGCTGAAGGGATGCTTCTGGCAGTGGAGGTGAACCGATGAAGATACCCTCTGAGTGATTCTGAGGGCCCCTGCGTAATATGTAGCAGGATGGAAGCATCGTGCTTGTATGCCTTGCAGCTGGCGAACTCTTGGCGGAACATCCCCTGAAAATCAGCAAAACAAGTAATAGACCCCGGGAGCAGGGTGTTAAACCATTTTTGTGTCGAGCCGGTTAAGGTGATCTGGAAGACCCGACACTTGAGGGTGTCGGTATAGCAGTGGAGCGAGACCGCTCCAGCAAATTGCGATAGGTGTTCTTCCGGATCTGTTGTGCCGTCGCACTTGTCTACTTGGGAATTCCGAAAGTATGACGGCGGGATTTCAGAAAGGATGTCCATGGTAAAAGGGTTGGGCTCATAAACCTCCGGAGCCCTAGTCGATCGGCTTTCGCCCTGTTCTTCTCGTCGATTCTGGGTTAATGGCAGAGTGTTCTGATGTACTCGCCCTCCCAGCCCCTCTCCAGGCAATACTTCAATGTTGGTGGTTGTATGAGGTGGAGGGGGCATCTCTGGTGGCGGTCCACGAGAAGAAGGTTCACCAGAATGAGGATGAAGATACCCGGTCCTTCTCCTCTCTCTGGCGAGGGCCTCAGCCACGGCGTTGTCCACCATGGCTCTCAGTTGTGATGGTAGTATCGTAATGGGGTTTTCCTCCGCTACGGAGGCAACTAGATGTTGTATCTCTTCTAGCTGCATCTCTACGTCTCGCTCAAGTGTTTCCCACAGACGGCGCCAACTGATACGGTGACGGGGAAGAAGATCTGTTGACTTCCTTTCAACGCAATGGAGCGCGAAGGAAACTTAGGGGGTTCTCTCCGGGCGCAACAGTAAAAATGAAAACGCGAAGCAAAGACACGCAAGCCAACGCAAGCAACAAACAAAGGCGCAGGATGTAATGTGGTTCAGAATGAGGATTCCTACTCCACGGAGGTGAGCTCTCTCACTAGCTGATGTGCCAAAGCACTTTCACTATGAACATCCTCCTTCACGGAAAAGAACTTCCGGAGGTGGAAGAGAAAACCTCTTACAATTAGGTCAAGATCCAAGAAAACAGTGCAAGAAAGATAGATATCACCACTCTCTCTCTCTCCTTCTCCGACGAAGTGGTAGCTCTCCTCTTTCCCAATGTGCCTTCGTCCCTTCCTGGTTGGAATAATGCGGATCCTCTCTTTACTTCTGCTCTGCTTCTCTCTTTTATTCTCCCCCTCTGATCAGTTGCTGCATCGCAAGCTTTCCCCGTCGTACACGTGCCCATTACTCCCACCTGGAGAATCATTTTGTTAGAGACACGAGGAGCGAAGGCTCCTCGGAATATTATGTGGGGGCCCCCCTCTGTGGTGTAACAACTTCTTATCTACATTTCGAGAAATATGCTAGTCTGTCCCTTTCAACCATTTACCTTCGGCGAAACTATCCTATAGCTCACGTGTGGCGTAGCCCTTAGGCTCTTCCTAGCGGCCTGAACCAACTCCTCTTTTTCCCGTACCAAACTATTTTCGGGTTGGCTATGTCGAACCGGTTCTTATCCGGTCCATCTGCTTCTGGGCCTACTAGGCCGAACCGATTCTCGCTCATCTTATACCGAAATGATCTCCGCCATCGCTTCACCGTACCGATTATCTCTACTAGTCCTCCCGTTCCAATTGTCTCATATGATCGCGTCCGAACCATTCTATCTTTTTTTCTTTACCGAACCAATTATTTGGTTTGGATAGTGTTTTACACATGAGCCCTCTTATTCGGTTCACAGAGAAAATGTAACAACAGTATCATTACACAAGAAATAAAACATATATATCAAAATTGAAAACAATAAATTTGGAGTTATACATAATATAACAATTAATAAAAGAAATATAACTCTCAAGTTATAGCTTAATAATAGAAAATGACTCTCAGTCAAATGAAAAAGATGTAAAATGTTAAATGCATTATATTGTATCGTTGATTCGTTATCTATCAGTACATAGCTATCACTGTATCATATAGTGCGTCACATTATAAATCTTTTTTAAGCTATTTTTTTTATAGCTTATGACTCAAAAGGAATTATTCTTATTTTTGACCCTCTGCCCGCTTGGATAATTAGATATAAGATTAAAAAAAAAAATTAATTTTTTAACTTTATAAGAAGAAACAATTTTGATTTCTCCTTACTAATTATCCCTTGAGATTTTTTTTATTGATACAAGTATCACTTTTCAAACTGATTAAGTTTAGGATGAACGATCTCACCTATTAAAATTTTTCACTAACTACTACGTTAAATTCAAAAGTGCTTATAACCAACTATTCATCAATCCAATATTTTAAAATTTTCATCTCATTAAAAAAATATTCTATTATGCATCGTAATTTAAAATTAAATCTTTAATATTTAAGAGATTATATATATGGACACTCTACTCCACTCTTTTTTTTATATTAAGATATTCAGAAAAGACTCCACGCTGAAAGGGAGAATATTGATCTCAATAGCTACTCCGACTACTCCTAGAGATGTGTGCCCGACCCAACAAACATCCACCAGATAAATCCAAGAAACACATATGACTCCATCTCAACTTTTCGACATCCAAAATTCTCCTCTCATTCGTAAAAAAAAATTACAGTTGGACTTCGGACTATGGCGATCCCATATATATATATATATATATATATATATATATTAAGTAGTTCACTTTCAATTTTACCACAATACCATATCTTAAAAGGGCTCACTTTCTTCACTTTTGCACCATAGCCCGAGAGCATCTCTTTATTTTTTTTTATAAAAAAATATAAAATCGTTACATTAGTGGTCTCCACCGATTGTCTCCATCGATGAAGGAAATAAATCATGAATTTAAATGACAAAGTTCAAAGAAAAAATTAGCTTAGAGTCATGATCTCATTGAAAATTTATTTTTTATATATTTAAAAATTATTTTTTTATATTTACTAATTAGACTAACTTTGGAGCTTTTATTTTATTTTATTTTTTTAAAGATGGACAGGAAAGTGACTTGGGCTCGATAAGGAATGAATTTATGAATCAATTTCTCTTTTTCTTTAGTTATTCATTTAAATTTTAACCACTTTTTAAATTTATGTTTTAGGAAGTTTGTCCATCAGATTAGTTGCCGTTTTCTTAAAAAAAAACTATGATAAATTTTATAATATTTTGTATGATTTATATCGGTCCGAATAATGTAATTTAAGATATACTTAATATGATATTTAGGAATTTCGACATTTTAAATACTGAATCTGATGGGATTCTCCACCACAGCCACAAGAGAACATGAGACGGTGAGTTTCCTGTGTGCGTACGAAAGGAACAGCCAATCCTTTCTCTCAATGTCAACACTAAAAACATTTCATTGGCGGGCGGCCCAACAAATACTTTTTTTAATTTTTTTTATTTATTATTTTTATTTTTATTTTTTGCCTTCCGTTCAGGGGTGATATTTTAAAGAAAAAGCAAACTAAAAATAAAAAAAAGGCACCGCCGACTCTTGGCGTCTCTCTCGAGGATAAGGGGAAAGCGAATTGTTGCTGTGCGCGCAGGCTTCTTCCTTAGGGATTCGCCTTCTCAGCCGAGTCGCCATCTCGATCCCTCTCTTGGGTTGATTGCCTTCCGGCCGCATCCTTCTTGATAGGTTCGGTTAGTTGTTTGGGGTTTAGGGGCTGCGGCGATGGCGGTCGCTCTGGTGGATCGAGCCACGGGCGACATGCTCATCGGTCCGGATTGGTCGATAAACCTTGAGATCTGCGATGTCCTCAATCACGAACCCGGGTATGTGATTCTGCACTGGCTTCTGATTCCACTTTCCTTCTTTCTTCTCGTTCCTGTTTCTTTCGTAGCGAATTTCTCTTCGGAGTGTAAATATTGATTTTGGTTGTCGTTTCTTTCTTCTGTCGTTTGCATTTCCCCCCTTCCAAGTTCTCGATTCTCGTGGATGTCGGTTTTTATGCTACGAGATCGAAATATTTAAGTTTACCTTTTAATTATAAACAGACATAAGGTTTATCAGCCTGGAATTCTGATAAGAAAAAATTGCCTTTTATTTTAATTGATATGCTTTGGATGAGAGTAATGAATTGGAACCATCGTATTCTTATTTAGCATCCAGTACCAAAAAAAAAAAAAAAAAACTTTGGTTTAGTTGCACTAATAACTGATCATTTCATTTTACTTAAACTGACCTTGCTTCATATGCTAACTGACATACGTGATGCTGGTATTTTACAGTACAGTGACATCCTGTTAGCTCTAATCTTCAGTAATTCATCGTTACTCTATTAATAATTAAAATGTGATAGTAAGACAAGAGGCTTAAATGCTGAATATGTTATTATTCGTTAAATTCTGGGTATTACAGTTGAACGAGTGTAACTGGATTGTTATTGCTAGATTGCGACAAATGATTAATTTATAGGTGAGACTCTCACGGGAGGTTGTTTAATGGTTTATGGCATCTTCAATACAAATGTTATCAAACAGAATTAGACAATGCTATGAGAAAGTGCAATCACATATGCAACCCTTTCCAATGCCTCAGCATGGCTTGAGCTAGGTTGGCTATGATACTAATTAAGTTGGCATATAGTCTTTGTTTGAAACAAATTGCTTAACAAGTCTGATAACAACTGATCACGACGACATTATTGCATAAGGTGAACTGCACGAAGATAACAACGTCTCTAACTGGCTCTTTTTTTTCCAGTAGGGTCGCTATCCCCCTCATTGTAATCTATTGTTTATGCAATTGGGGTCAACACAACCACTGGCTGAATAAGGTTTTCCCTGATTCAGGGTTAAATTAATTATATAACAAATGTAAGGTCAAATAAGATATATAGATGTGATTAAGAAAAGCAATAGGGGTGCATTTTACAATGTAAATATAAGTATAGAATGCAAACCCAGACCTGAGTGACTCGTTGACAAATGCTGCCACTCCTTTGGCGTGGTATGCACACCTACCACAAACTGCCACCAGTTCACGCAATAAACTTGTTGTTGCCATGTTTAACAACTGAGGCCCCAATAAGGGACCGCCATGTAACATAATCTACCAATCTTGATTTCCCACATTGTAGGGTAAAACTAGTATTTGGGTGTGTCATCAATAAGATTATGAAGTTGATTATCAAGAGCAAGATAACATACAAATAAAAAGGAATTATTTAACTTCTTGTTATGCGAAATAAGTTACTATGTTATTCTATTGTGATGGATGATTTATTAGCCTCCAATGTATATGTGATGGGTCAATTCTTTCCAATCTACTTTCTACAATTTATGCTTACTCATAACCTTAATTAATAAAGGCTTGTAAATTGCTTGAGAAAGCTTATGTATGTATTTATTAGAGTCATTATCTATTGACTAAGCATGTTTATTTAGTTTAAAACATTTGAAATCAACATCTATATAAGATTATAGTTTAGCCATTAAATTAAAGTGAGAAAATACACAAATTAAATAGTTAGGTGCATAGCATTATAAAAACTTAAATTAGGTTAATTATAATATCTTGATTTTTAAAAATATTTTGGAATGTTAGATAGGAAGGTGAAAAATCATCTTAATCATAATTAAACAATTATATAAAACTGCCCATAAGAACCTATACAAACTAATTGGACAATTTAATTAAACACGGGTAGTAGAACAAATTAACTAGATTAAATGTTATGCATTAATGGCGAAATATAATAATACTAATGACAAATAGATTACAATAGTGACTTATTGATATTAATTCTACTAAATACTTCATCTCTAAAATTGAAAAAAATAATTTCATGAATCCTTTACACCAATTTGGTTAAATGCATATGATATTAACTTGAAAGAGAATAGGATGACACATGTGATTAATGTAAATTGCATACTAATTATGCACATTAAAATTGACAATTTATCACAAAATGTATCAAGTTAGTTTGTGACAATGCAAGATTACTAAGATCACCAATCAATTAAAGATAGTGAAAGTATATGTGAATTTTGATGCCAACAATCCATAGAATGGGATAAAATGAAGATAAATAATTCATCATTAAAGAAGTTAACTCTCCTATTCTTCCTTTAATGATCAACAATTGTTTACCTTAAGAGACACAAAGGAGTTTTATCTATAATATAAGGTATTAGAAACAAATGGTAATTTTTTTATTAGTCAAGATTTAAATTATATTGAATATGCTTTATATTTTAAATTTAATTTAAATTTTGAGCCTAAGTACCTAAATTTTTCTATTTTTAGTTAATTTTGAAATTTAAATTTAAATTGTAGAACACATTTAATACAATCTAAAGTTTGCCTGATAATTACTATTTGTTTTTAAGACCTTGTATGATAACTAAACCATGCCTCTGTACTCTCAAGATAAACAATTGTTCAGTATTTATTTTCATTATATTTCATTCTATAGGTTGTTGACATCAATGTTTGATTCATATGTCCTTTTATTATCTTTATTTGATTGGTGATTTTGGTGATCTTGCATTATCACTAATTTACTTGGTAACATTTGCAATAAATTGTCAATTTTAATATGAAATGAGTATGCAATTTGCATTAATCACATGCTTCCTATTTTCTTTTAAGCTAATAACATAATTTGTTCCAATTTTTAGAATTTATGTACTTAATAGAATTAATCTCAATAAGTCACTATTGAAAATGATCTATTTGTCATTATTGTTATATTTTGTCATACATGTGATTGATTATGTTGACCAACTAATTAGAATAGGGGTTTTTTGGCACTTTTTTTATAATTGATTAATTAAGATTAGGTGAAATCTTATTTATATTATTAATGATCCTTTTCTTTTTCCTTCTTATATGAACAACTCATAGTATTGTTTAAGATCAAAATTTTATAACAATTGACCTAAATTTAAGTTTTTATAATTATTAGTTAACTATTAGACCCAATGTGGTCTAATACTTCGTTGGGACTCCGCATTGGCGGTAACTTTGTGCACTAGATTATCTTTTATTTAATTGGTGTATTTTCTTTATTTCAATGCTCGAATAGTAATTTCATACATATTTTGATTTCAAATGTTTTAAACTAAATAGTAATGCTTACTCAATATATAATTAATTAATAATTACTTTGATAAATATGAATAGGTTTATTATTTTAGGTTAGATTAAGTATAAATTGTAGGAAAGCATGAGAGAGAACCAAACCATGATATATACATTGGGAGGCTAATAAAATGTCCATTACAATATAATGTAGTAGTAACTTATTTTGCATGTGCTCCTCCAATGCGTACATACAGTATATAATGGGTTGGCTATTTACTGCTTGAAATTTGGCTCTACTACAAATGTTTGTGCCTCTCTCCTTTAAAATATTGCTATGTTATTGTTTGTTATATTGTCAATCACATACCAGTCTACCTCCCAAGGACCTTCTTTTATAGTTCTTTTCCTTTGAGATGCTTATTATTCTCTTTCTTTGTAAGTATCTAATTGTACTTATTGTTTTCCATCTTTTATTGCTTGGATTAGACAAGATATCCTAAATTTTTTTCAGATGACATGACATTTGAGTCAATTCCCTTCTTTATCCCTTCACCTCTCTTTTTGAATTGGTGCAAAAGACGCTTTTTTCCATAATCAATTATCCATTCCTACACTTGCCATCATGATCCTTTCCGTTGAACCCCCACTTTTTTGGGTATATAGCTGAAGGTTGAGATCTGAGCATTATCTAGTATTTGATAATTCTCTCATTGTTACCATTGTCTAGAGTCCTACCTTTCATTACACTTTCTTTTTTTTTTCTTTTGCAAGATACTTGATAATGCTCTTACTTTCACCCACTTTATTTTTTGTCATTCATCTGTTCAATTATTCTACTTTCTTGTCTTCTGTAGCCTTATAGCTAGCTAATCCCTTTATTTATGATGGGTTGATTGGTATTCCACAAGAAGTCTATAGTGGGTTGCAAGAGAACCTTCACTGTTAAATGCTCTTAATGGTGTTGTGGATTGACTCAATGTTCACTTGGTGACTTAGTGAGCCTTCACTGTTAAATGCTCTTAATGGTCTATACACACTTTGATCATTAGCATTAGTGAAGCTTTGATTGGAAACAAATAAATGGAGCACTGCAGGTAATATTTTAATACTAATGACTTGCAATATCTCAAATAGTTTCTTTCCATGGAGGTTGCCCACTCAAAGGAGATTAGTCATCAAAATTATATGTTTCAGGATTTGTATCATACAATTCGATATGATTTTCTTATTAAACAATATGATTCTTATGTATAAATTATTAGTTCCCGATTCAATTTGATTCAATATGAATTTATTTCATAGAATTCTAAAAATAAAAAAATTAATTAACAGCTTAACTAACTAACTAAAAGTGAATT
The DNA here is from genome assembly GCA_025175895.1 of Wurfbainia villosa. Lineage (NCBI taxonomy): Eukaryota > Viridiplantae > Streptophyta > Magnoliopsida > Zingiberales > Zingiberaceae > Wurfbainia > Wurfbainia villosa. The sequence goes on from CM045992.1 coordinate 7,973,354, forward strand.
AATCCACTATGAAATTCAATGACACACAATGCAAATTAAATATATTGTAAAAGAATGAAAACAATGTATTTTATGTTATATGATAGAATTATAATGGTAGAAAAGGGTGAATTCTCGAAGTTAACAATGGCACAATAGAAAAAGTTTACCAAGCGGAGATACAGAGTTGGTAATATCCAATGTTAGTTAATACCTAACACCATAGAAGAATAAATTTGCACATTGGTACATAGAATGACAATGATAGCAGAATTGATAGTGCCATATGTCATGTCATGACAACAATGAATTTTCTATGTATTTCAAAAGGGAACTTTTTATTGCTCATTTCATTTCAACTATTAATAGGATGAAATAAAAAATAATTTGTGTTGTTGTCAATGATAGAGAATATTAACTTATATTTTTATCTTGAATTAATATTAACTTACTCCATTTATTTTATTTATTGAAAATATTTTTAAAAAGATAGAATTATTTTTTCACATATTTTATAATTTTTATTTGAATCTTATGACTCACTGTTTGGTACAATTCATAATTTCAAAATTTATCAAAACAATTCATGATGTAAACCTTAATATGATAACCTTGTAGTAGACATATATCTCTCAACGGTAGTATGTGTTTGAGTTGCTTGAGGTTACTATGCTAGGAATCAAATCTGTTGACACTCTCATGGATTCTAATGTTAAGTTAATATCGTTAGAGTAGAGTCACTAGTTGGTTAGAGGGGATTAACTAATTGATCTAGAGAAGTACACAATGTTGGTTGGGAAACTTAATTATCTCATAAATACAATATTTGACATATAATTTCTATGATTAGTAAGGTTTTAAAAGGCGATTCTAGGTGTAGAGGATTGATCCATTAACACATATCAAGTATGGAAGAAATACACAATTAGTATTATGCAAATTTAAAGATATTTATATTGATAAAAATGATCAACAAATATCCATCCGATTCAATATATGCCAATCATTCAATATAAAATATATAATACAACAATGTGGAATAATTAATATGTATATAATTATCAAAAATATTTTTCATTTTCAAAAGAATGATTTACTTAACATTTACCAGTTACATAGTAGAGTAAGACTACCTTGGCGCAATGATAAAGTTGCTGCTTTGTGACCTAAAGGTCACATGTTCGAGTCTTGGAAATAATCTCTTATAAAATAGGATAAGATTGCGTACAATAGACCCTTCCTTGGGATCTTGTTTGGCGGGAACTTCATACACCTGATTGTCTTTTTTTACCAGTTACATAGTACCACATTAGAAACTTAATTGTTAGTCTTTTTTAGTAGAGCAAGATATCACCAAAGTTCTCAAATGAGTTTTTGACCATCATACAAATTGAACTATATTTGTTCTTTTCACATCATTACTTGTCTCCCATAATCACTCACCTCGCCCACTTGTTGGACTTCTTGAGTGCTCAAACTGTAAAAACAGTGTATATTAACATTTGCAATGCAATCCCTTGCCTTTATAGAAACTCGAAGATTGGTCAGGATCATTGGTAGACAACCATGAGAATCCAACAACACACTAAGAATAATTCACAAGGTCTCTTGTTTCGATATCAAGGTCATCTTTAGACTGTAGTGTATGGTTCGGTCAAGTTCTCCCATAGATAGAGGATTCAGGTGCTGTTATGTTGTTTTGGTAGACATCTAATTTTTTGGAAGAGAGAATCAAATTATTGTAGTTAGGCAAGTGCAAAGGTAGAACATAGAACTATCATCTTAACAATATAGGTTCATTTAGATCAGATAATTGATGACCGTGTTGAGATATTCTTCCATAGAGGCAATGGAGTTGTACTAGTATAATTAAGCTACTTTGTACAATCACTAGTCCGGTGTTCTATGAGAGGATAAACCACAATGTATTGGAGACCTAATTATAAATACCATATATTCTAGAGTGTAATGTGTAAAGATATGATAAAGAAAATCCCTATAGTTTCATCATTGGTTGTACTTGTGCCTTGTTGAACCAAATAGAAATCAGTGTCACAAGTCAAACAGTTCGATATTAGAAAATTACATGCTTGGTTATGTTATTCCCCATCAAAATCTTGTATTCCATGGCCAACAACCCTGTTCCCATTTTTATCAATTGCAAGTCTGCTTCACCGTGACCTAAGTGATTATAACTCAAAAATTAAACTTGGAAAAAGTAAGGCTTAGTACATTAACTGATCCTTATGCCCACATTTATGGTCCCACCTAGAATCTTGTATTTACCTTTGCTCTTTGATTCTTAATATCCTTGGCCATATATTTGTGCCGCATCTCATCTTGATAGAATCTATGTTTCTTGCCATTTAATATATGTGCACTATCAACTGTATATTTCTCAATATCTGATAATGCAAAGCTTTCCAAGTAGTGATCCAATTCATTGCTTTGGTTTACAGGCAAGCTAAAGAAGTGGTAAAGATACTGAAGAAACGTATTGCACATAAAAATTCCAAGGTTCAACTTCTTGCACTTACGGTGAGTTCATCAATTATGATATCTTCTGTGAACTATTCTTATTGGGTTTTCAATTGGGTTTCAGTTATTATGATATCTGGGGATCTATTTCTTATTGGGTTTTCAACATTGTCGATACAACCGTGTTAATGAGTTGGTTAATTTTATGCTTCTTTTCGTCCATGTATGTGGCATTGTAACCAGAACATCATGATTGCATTTATCTTGTTTTCTAGAGTCACTTTTTATGGGGCTTTCAACATTCTTGGTAACATTTGAAAGATAAAATAGATAAAGAATAATTATCCTAGAATAGAGTAAAGAACAACTATTCCTTATCAATTTAGAATATCTATAATAATATATAAGTCATTTTGCAAATATGCGAATTTATGGGGAATAGAATTAAGATTTAAAATCTCGATTCGTGTTGGGAAGTATGAGCGAAATTTGCCGTTTCTCCTGCCGTTAGGCACTGGTACGAGGTCACCAAGACCTTGCAGAGGTTGAGGCGGCCTCTGTGAGGGTCATAGCGGGATTACGAACCCTCCGTGCCTTTTCCTCTCTTTTATTTTTTATTTTTTAATATTTAAGTTATGCTTTTTATTTTAATTAATATATTTTATATTTAAAAATATTAAAACATATCGGTATGACACGATACGATATCGAAATCATATTATTTCAATCGCATACTGAAATATCAACACGGGTTAGGATTTTAAACCATGAATAGAATAATAATTCGTATCAACTGATTACACCAGTAAGCTTTTCTATTTTCAATATTAGTATATTAATTAATATAATTAAATTTAAAATAATTTTCAATTATTTTTTATTTCAATGCGTACCAAGATGAACTGATATAACTTCTACTCCTATAATCTTCTTTTTATAGTTTTCATCCATTTGATTTATTTACTTTCAAAAACAAGAATATACAAATTAGATAATCAATTAAATTAGAATTATGGACAAATTAACTAAAGAAATAAAAATATTACTCGGATTCATCTTATCACTTGCTAATGCATGCTGAGTGTCAACATGGTATGCTATGTGTTAACATGATTGACAAGGGTAATACAAAAAAGATTATCCATGTTGATTAGTATTGGAACATGAATAGATACGCCCACCATGCAATCTAACATCACTTGAGGTTTCAATCCATGGTTGAAAGAAAAATTGCTAAAATTGATATGGGGGGGCATGTGAGGTGTTAAAGTAGGAGGATGCTCTACCTTCTCCACACTAACCCATTGCTGGCCGAAGTTCTACCCTTGTACAGGGGCAGTTGCAACTTTAAGCTCAACATTGATGCACCATTTTCATTTCTCAGTTGGGATTCACAAGTAGTAGGATCTGAGGGAAGTACCAAGCAAAGGTTGAGTCACCACTGGATAGATCTGGAAAGAATGCAAATCATAAGGCTTGAACGTCTTTGATGGCCTTGACCAAATTAGTTATGTCTGCACTCTGCAGTCTAGTGGATATAGTGAGAAGTAGCATGGAGAGGGCAACATAAAGGTGAGAGGTCACACTCTTGGAGGTGTTCCACAAGGAGTGAGGTAAGTGTCAGTGTAACATAAGAGTTGCCAGATATGGCTGCTTGCGGTGGTGGATGTGTGAGGACGAAGTCTCTCTAAAGATATGCGTTGTTGAAGATGCTTGAGACAGGCATCATGTAGTGAAAGGTTGGGAATCCAAAGGTGTCCAATGAGATGCTTGCCCTGAAGTCACCAGGTGGTTGCATGTCTGTGGATGTCTATGCCTCACCATATGGAGATAAATAGGGGAAGAGTTACAAACTCTTTGTGGAGGATTTGCATGGTTGCAGACACAGGAAGAAGTTGAGGTGCCTTTGTATTCCAGGGGGGCATATTTGGAGATGGGTACTGACGTACTGTATGTGGAGAAGCTCTCAACCATGAAGGAGCTCCCACTTTAGTATGAAATCCCATCAACCTCCCCACATCCTTCAGCTCCTTTTTTTTTCTCTCCTCTCTCTCTCATGACTGCCACTTCACATGGATTCCAAATCCCATGTGCAAAAGACTGGTGTCCTCTTTTGGAATTGTGCTTGCAGTAGATATGCCTTTGGCCAAAGTTTTAGTATTACCATTCTACAGAGTTGATGCTGCATTCTCCTGCTTGCATACATGTTTCTCTATATCCTGTGTTTTCCACTATGCGATCTTGGTATTGCTGCTCCAAAGAAATTTCTCTTCTAGATTAGACCTGGCCACGGTCCGGGTCTGGTCCGGGTCCGGGTCGGAACCGCCGGGTCCGAGTTGACAAAATACCGACCCTTAACTGGCCTGCTCGTGGCCGGTTACGGTCCGAGTCCGGGTCTGGGTCCGGTCCGGGTTCGGTCCGGTTAATCGTCGTCTTAGTTAAATAAATAAAAATTTAAAGAATGATGTAAATAATTAAAATAAAAAAAATTGCACAATTGAACTTATAAAAACTCTATCGAGGTATTTTGGACATATTTTGGACAAAGAAACTGTTTTGGGGTATTTTTCAATGTTAACAGGGTGAAGAATCGGGAATTATCGAGGCGTATACCGTGCCATCAGAGACGTCCGTGTCAGAACTTCCAGACCTCAACACACCCCGGGTGTGTTAGCCGACACGCCCACGTCTCATGCCCGACACGCCCATGTTCCTCAACACACCCCGGGTGTGTTAGCCGACACACCCATGTTCCTCAACACACCCCGGGCGTGTCGGCTAACACACCCATGTCTCATGCCCGACACGCCCATGCCCTCCATTGGCATGGGCGTGTCGCCCTATTTCCTATTCATTTTTTTTTTTAAATCGGCGGTTCGATTAGGCGGTCCGGTCACGGGTCCAGGTCAAACCCGTTGACCCGGTTAATCAGACCGTTGACCACGGTCTGGTTCCGGGTCGGGTCTGGGTCCGACCCGGACCTTGGCTGGGTCTATTCCAGATCTTGCTTTGTGGTGTTCCTAATTTATATTGCAATCATTTGTTTTCTTCAATATGTCATCTTTTTTGCCTTTTCCCTGTTAACTGAATGATCTGCACTGCCAGTTCCTCATATGTCCATGGGCAAGACAACCTCTGCACTCTTCTTCAGGTCGCACAGTGAGGGAGTCCTTAGTCATTCTTCTTCCTTAAGCTTCCCCTTGTTCTTAGCTTCTTTTACCTTGACCTCCCAGGCCCTTCTTGCATTTTGACATTGCTTTGGATCCGTTTGTTCCTTCTTTAGGCACATCGTCTTCTCCATTAAAGACCTAAAAACCACGAGGTAAAGCATTACGTTCTCAGTGTAGCACTTCTATTAAAGGGTCATGCCGTGCTATCCATCTCCTGGGGAAAAAAAATGTCTAGTCTCATTTCACTACTTCTAGCAAAGAGTCGTACTATTCTATCCATCTTTTTCTCCAAGACCCTTGAGCTTGCCATTTTCCTCAGGCTATTATGCTCTATGGTATATGTTGTTTCAAGGAGATTGTCATTCAAGAGATTTGTTCTCAAGAAACCTTAGAGAGAATCCCACTCAGGAGGCCACATTCTTGGTAAGGCATACATTTCCAGAAATCTTAGACCTATCTGCTAAGAAAGAGAGACTTGGTTTTTTCGGGGTTCTGTCATGATTGGTGTTGCTACCACCGGGCAGCCTATGTATCTGATGGCTTTTTAAATGGCATAACTAATCCAAGCATTAATATGCTGGATGCTACTTGTTAGAGCATATCATGATATTGACATGCACAAAGTGAAGTTGCTTGTGATGGAAATGCCAGTAACACGTTAGAGCATATCATGATATTGACCTGTACAAAGTGAAGTTGCTTGCGGTGGAAATGCTAGTGCATACCTTGTCAATGTTTGGCTTGTGGTTATTGGCGATCTCATATGACAACTAGGATAACATGCTATCATGTTTAAGGATCCCTTTTGCTGTGAAAAAGGGTATTGCTTAACTCTGGTAAGGGGTTTCTTTTGTCTAATTTAATATGAAGCTGATATACTTGTTTTTCTTATCTAAATTCCAACTAGTTTGTTTTTTTTTCAGCTTTTAGAAACAATTATTAAAAATTGTGGCGACATAGTGCACATGCATGTGGCTGAGAAGGATATATTGCACGAGATGGTCAAGATTGTCAAAAAGAAGGTTCTTGTTTCTCTCATTCAGATGCATCACTATTTACTAGCTGATTAGACTGAATCATGTTTCCTTGGTCTTTTTTCATACAGCAATCTGATTTTCATGTTAAGGAAAAGGTGCTCATATTAATAGATACATGGCAAGAAGCTTTTGGTGGTCCTCAGGCAAAATATCCACAATATTATGCAGCCTATCAGGAACTGTTGGTATGCTTTAGTACTTTTTAAGCTGCCTTGAAGATAGCTTGTTGCTATTGCAGATGTTTGATTAATCAAAAAAATGTCTAAAGATGTGAACTAGTTTAAGTTTTGGTAAACGATGATCATGTTTTGCCAATAAATTTCTTTTATTTAACTTATGTTTTGCTCAGAGAGGTGGAGCTGTTTTCCCTCCGAGAACGGAAACGTCTCCACCTATCTTTACTCCTCCACAGACACAACCTCTGCGAAATTATCCTTCAGCAATGCGAAGCCCTGGCTATCAAACTGAGCCACCTGAGTCTTCAGCTGCATCTGAATTTCCTGCTTTGAGGTACTTAATTATGTTCTCATAAATTTGTTTTGTGTTGTTGAGTATATATTCCTTGTTAGCTACTTTCTTTTTTGTTTTTCACTTTGATGGCTTACCTTTTCTAGTAGTACTGTGTCTATTCAAGGGAAAGGGATATTCCAGTATGCCTGGGACATCAAAACATTTAAGTTAAAAGAAAGTATGGCTTTTGGGGTGCCTTGGCCTGTAGGGGTTATGTTTAATACCTGTTATTGAAGACAACTTTTCAGTTCATTAACATGAAATATACAATTTCCATTGTACTTTTTTAAAAGTTCTTCATTCACACTTTTTCTGAATTTGTTTAAAAGTTTGAATACTGATGAAAGGCCTATTAAAGTGCACTTTCATTTTTTTCCCAACACATTCATTTCTTATATGTTTCAGCTAAAAATTTAGATTTTGTTGGCTGAGTCAGCTAACATGAAAATTTGAAAAGTACTGATGGTGTTTTTTATTTTTTTTATTTTTAAAACTACAACTCGGTGCACGAAGCTCTCGCTACGCGGGGTACCGGAGAAGGAATCCATTATACGCAGTCTTACCTTGCTTTTTTGCAAGAGACTATTTCCAGGATTTGAACCCGTGACTTCTTGGTTACAAGGCAGCAACTTTACCGTTGTGCCAAAGCTCTCTTCAAAAGTACTGGTGGTGGTACTAAGTAATAAAGATTGGGCTTTGTGTTGCATTGACAATCAACGGTATAAATGTAAACCTTTGATCATCACTCATATGAGACGAGGGGTATTTACCATTTGAGTATCTCAATATGCAAAGGATGGGCTCAGGGGTTAGGTGCCAAAAGTGATCCATCTTCAACACTTGGATTGCAATGAAAACTAGCAAATGATTCTCATATTTTTGTTGGCCAATCTTGTATGGATATTCGTGATAATTAGAATAATATTAAACATAATAAGTTTACAGGAACAAAATGAGTTGAAGAGAAGTCGTGAGAAGAAATATGCAATATATAGGCTTTAAATTTGTGTACATTGTGAAAATCCAAAATAAAAATGGAATAGGTATCATATCAGATAATGATAAGGCTGTCAAGGACTAGCATTGGCATAATATATTGAAACACACTGATAATTCTCATCGTTCTTTTTTCCTGCTGGTCATCTCTTTATTCACTCTTTACCCGGCAATTCCTGTTTTCTTGATACTGGTTTTCTTTGGTGATGGCTCCAGCATGAGTGAGCTCCAAAATTGAGCTATTCTGCACTTTTCTACTCTTTAGGTTGAGCTATGGGATTAAGCTATGATAGAACTCATCGATTCCAACTATATGGCACAGTCAGTACCTAGGAGACTATTAATTACACGAGTGTATGGTTGCAGGTAGTCATAGATTATAGTGTTTCAACCATTAGACTTGTCGGATTATTTTTTTGATGTAGCACAATAGTGCTTTGATATCAAATTGATGTAACACTTGATCAAATTAAATCAGGATAAAATTGATGAGACACAAGATAATTATCTCACATAGAGAACTTCTACATAAGAATTAAACAGGAAAAATACTCTTAAGCGCTTCTATACAGTGATAATATGACTTGTACTTTGTGAAATAATATCTTGGTTCATCCCAAATAAAACTCCAACAAACTTTTTGTAAAAAATCTAAACAACTTTTTAAAATTCTTTAATTTTATCTACTACAAATTTAAACAATTTAAATGGTTCTGAAACTTTAAATAAATTTAAATGAGATTTGGAAAGGTATTTTTCTCCAACCAAGGAGAAGTCGACTTAGGTGAGATATTTACACTTTTTTCCATTGTCAATTTCACGTATAAATGACCTTACAAAGCTTGAGCATGATCTCATTGTTATGCTTTCTCGGGTGACCTTTTCAATGATTGATTTCTCCTTTATTTTTAGTTGCCCCTACCAATGAATAAGAAAGTGCATCGACTTTTCATAGCACGAAGATGATGACCACATTTTCATAGTAATCTTTGGGGTGTAAAAGTGAAGATATTGAGGATGAATTTAAAGAAACACAATCTTTAATAAAGTCAACATTTAAAGGAGGTGTAAAATGTAAGGGGGCGTTTGGTAGAGAGAAAATTTTCCATTTTCTGAGAAAACGAGAAAATGCGTTTGGTTGGCATTTTCTATCTCCGTTTTCTAGAAAATAAAGGAGCATTTTCTGGAAAACTGGAAAACTCTAGAAAATCGTTTTCTGTTTCCATTTTCGTTTTCCAAAAAATAAAAAAATATTTTTTGAAAAATTGGAAAACACTAAAAAATCGTTTTCTGCTTTCTGTTTTCTGGAAAAGGAAAACAGAAAATTGAAAATTCTCCCGCGAACCAAACGCTACCTAAATTTCTCCTAGTTAATCTACATGTTCTTCAATTTTAAAATTGAATTAGTGTTTAAATAAATTAGTGTTGAATTAGTTTGTGAAAATAAATTGACATGTTAAATAAACTTGCATTATAATCAAATTTCATCTCAATGTAGCTAAATAAATTTAAGTGCTTCAAAAGTTTATGATATGAGATAAATTGGATTTATACTGCAAGATGAGAATTTATCATTAAAAAAAAGGCAGCTCGGTGCACGAAGCTCCCATTATGCGGGGTCCAGAAAAGGATCTATTGTACACAACTTTATCTTGCTTTGCAAGATGCTATTTTCAGAATGAACCTGTGCTAGAGGAGGGGTGAATAGTGATTCGACGATTTTGCTTGTTCGCGTTAGCATGTTCGGGTCTCTACAAAAGGTTAGCACAACGGAATACAAAATACAAATAACAACAAACACAAGAGGACACAACACATGCAATACACACGATTTTACGTGGTTTGGAACCATAATTCCTACTCCACGGTCGAGCTCTAGTGATACACACCACCACTAAATCTTCTCATTCTCGGAATAACACCGGAGGTGGAGAAACCTCTTATAGTGGAGTTAATACAAGAATAAACAACCAACTACAAAGCAAATGAAATTACAATACTTTACAAGTGAGCTTTTGAATGCTTGATTTTTTGATTGCTTTGAGATGCTTGGAAGGATTGATATGCAAATAGCAAATCCCCTTCAATAACTCTAAGAACCGGCTAGTGGAAACCTCCTTCTTGAGTTCCATTTAAAGTCTCCGTCGAGCTGGATTTTCGCCTGGCAGTTGACTGCCAAAAGGCTACAATCGACTGTCCATAGTACTGTTGTCTCACAATGGACTAATCCACGTTGGATTCGGCTCGATCAGTCGACTGTCCTTACTTAGCAGTCGACTGCCACAACACCAGTTGACTACTATCAGCCAGTAGTCAACTACCAAACATTTTGTATCCGTATCCACTTAAGCTAGTCGATTGGTCCAAGACGCCAGTTGACTACATGACCAGTCGACTGGGACATAATCTCAGTCGACTGCTCGAGTCAAACTAGGCTCCCAAGTGTCGTGCACTTGGCCAGTCGACTGGTAAACTTCAAACATGAGATTTTACCCAAATATGATCCCTTCATACTTGACATTCACTTATAGTCTAGACCTAAGTTTTTTAGTCACTTCCATCAGCCTCACGCCCTCAGGGTCCATCTGAGTCCTCCATGACTCATTCACCCTTCACGCTAGTCTTCAAGTATTTTCATCGGCTATGTCATGCTATTGGGTACCCTTAGCCTAAACCTAAGCCTTCAAGTCACTTCCATTAGCCTCATGCCCCCAGATTTGAGTCTATGACTCCTCACCCTTTGCACTAGCCTTCGAGTGCTTCCATTGGTTATGTGATGCTAACCGGGTCTCTTTTGCCAAGTCTCCAAACTTAGACTTTCATCGCCAAGACTACACACTTAGACTTACGTGGCTAAGACTACACCCTTGGACTTTTCCTTTGCCAAGTATTCATACTTGAATTTTTGCTGCCAATATTACACCCTTGGACTTACACGACCAAGATTATACCCTGAGACTTTTCTTTTGCCAAGTATTCATACTTAGACTTTCCCTTTGCCAAGAATCCATTCTTGGATTTCTCTTGTCAAGTATCCAAACTTGGACTTTTCACTCGAGCTTGGTCAAACTTTAACCCGAGGTTGATTGCTCCAACAATCTTTTCCTTAAACAGTTTCCCCTATATGACCTTGGATATCCTAATCATCCACTAGTCATATGATCAACATATGGTCAAACTATATAGTCAACCGTATTTGCAAACATTAAAACACTACTCGAGTCTCATTTGAGTCTGGTCAACATTGACCTGGGGCATATTGTACCAATAATCTCTCCATTTTTGATGTTTGACAATACATTTAAGTTGGGCTAACCAATAAGCTCAATTATGTCTTTTTTTATGCCAAAGCATAATGAAGGTTTACTTAACTTAAACTCTCACTTCTCCTACCAAGGTTTTTAATGTCTCATCTCCTAATGAGAACCATGATTCTCCCCCTTGGTCCAAAATCATCTTGGATGCCTTCACTCTTTTTAGTGATACAACTCTTATCACTAAATGAGAGGCAATTTCCCATTTCTCCCCTTTTGGGAAAAATCCATCCATCATTTCATGATGGACTAACTCCCCCTTGACTATTGCACCAACAATGTCCTTGGAGAGTTCCAAAGCTTATAGGAAATCTAAACCATCGAGAATAAGAGTAAAAGTTTAAACTTGAACTTTAATCTCCCTTAAAATTCGATACTCCACCCTAACTATCTTTCATAATCATTTTCAAAGATCATTTCACCCTTTCAATGTTTTCCAAAGCATATCCTAGGGTTAGGAGACGTTAGGGTACTTAGGGGTGCTGATAACTAGCTAAACAAACTTTGTTCAACCAATATCAGACACGATAGTCGACTGAAATCAGAAATAAAAAATCAGTCGACTACTCCATAAGGCAGTCGACTGGTTTCTGCAAATTGTAGAAATTAGATTTTTAGAACGAGATTTGAAAATGCATAAGTAAATATATTTTTTTTTAAATCTTGAAACTTCATACTTATGTCAAACATTACGAGTGAAAAAAAAATTTATATGAAAATACCCATTAAATTGAAGATTTGATACAAAGTTCAAAACTATTGAAACTTTTAATCTTTTTGGCTAACTTTGTATCAAACTTATCAATGGTGATTGCTTTCAAAAGATAGACTTCACCGAGATTTTTCACAATGTTTTTGAAATGATTTTCAAAACCTATATTGAATCATGGTCTATGGACTCAATGTACATGACTTGTACATTAACTTTCCTCATGATTCATACCTATGATTTAATGAGTTCTAATTCATATTGATATACTATTACAAGCATATGAACTTAACTCAAATTCCTAGTATCTCACATGTATCTAGAGTGTATTAATACACACATGTCTCCTTATAGTCCCTGTGAGATTTAGGTTTTGGTTTTTTCCTAAATCTAAGGATTCATGCATTTTACCTAGGCATATCCAATTTGATTTCTTTATTTAGGACATCAAATCAATGTCATTGCCTTTAAGTTAAATTTTATCACCCTAAATGCCTGAATATGATTATGGCATAATAGATGTGCATTAATTAAAGCATTTGTTTATTGATGCAAAAGATGATTCGCTCGCCCTCCATGTTAAAGCATTTGCTCATGATTCATGATGTCATGACATAATATAAATTAAATCTAAGCATTATCATGACATTTATCCATCTAAAAACTATCATGACATTTCAAATGATCATATTAAGTATGATGTCATGACATGGTATACGATAACAAAGCATGACAACTTTTATGATATCAAGGTATAAAATTACCTAAGTTTTAAGACTAATTGTCATTTTGTAAGATTATATTAATTTTCCATAACCAACTAAATTCCTCAAGTGTGCCAAAAATCCAAAATGACACACTTTGACTCTAGAACCTAATTTGTGCCAGTTTGATCAATTTTTCAACCTTTATAATTTCTATTGACACATCTTAAAATCTTTAGGATAAAAATCTAATCTCATTTCCAAGGTATCACATTACCTTGAAAATGTCCTAAGGTGCCAACTCTATCATGGTTAGGTTATCTATCCATCCATTTGAGGTCGACACACCCTAACCCATTTAGCATGAGGGAATCACACTTCTAGGAACCCAATACCTATTAGAGCTCCTTGGGTTTACAAGGTATTCGCTAGGGATGACTTCTCTAGATACCTTCCTAATAACCTTTTTTGGCTTGGAAGTCTTGGTCATGGTGGTCTTGTCTAGGTCAACTCTAGGGATGACTTCCCTTGTGACCTTCTTAATGACTTTCCTAGGTTTCTTGGAAATCTTGGCCACTTGACATTTTCCATGGTCAATTCTAGGGGTGACTTCCCTTGTGACCTTGATTTTTCTAAGCCTAGGACTTGTTCCATAGTTAAATGGAACACTATGATAAGAGGGCATGATTTCTTTGGACTTAGGCTTGTAACCCAAGTTTTTCTTGTTCATAGTTGGTTCCTTCCTATCAACTCCTAAATTTTGACTACTTGGGAATTCCTATTCCTAGGCATGTGTCTATTTTCCGTAGGATTAATGTCTAGTTTCTCTACCTTCTTATCTTTAAGTAAGGTTAATCTAGCATTGTCCTAAGGTAAATTGACATGTTTAACACCTAAGTAATAAAATCTATTATTAACTTGCACCTTATTATTAACAATTGCAAGTGCATTAAAATGAAAATCATTAGTATGCTTATTGTCACTAATAATTGAAATTTTATTATTGAAGATTACCTTAGGCTTTGCTTGTGAAGCTCCCCCTACACTCAAGCTCTCTACCTTCTCCATCTTTAGATGCCTCCCCCCTAGGATATTGACTTTTATAGTATCCTTTGTGGTTGCATCGGAAACATGAAATGTGATCCTTGCCTTTTCATAGCGGGGTTTTGACCTCCTTTGACTTTTCTTTGCCTTTTGGCACCGGTTGAGCCTTCTTCTTGATAAATTTTCGATATTTGCTCTTGTAGTGCCCTTGTTTTCTACACTCAAAGCACATTATGTGATTTTTATTTTTAATAAGTGTGCTTGAGTTACTTTGAATGGTAAGGGAAACTTGGTTGGATTCTTCACTCCTCCCAGATGTAGACAACTCTTCTTGTTTCGGCGTGGAAGATTGTATCTCCTCCCCCTCAATCTTAGAGGTGGAGGGTTCCTCCAACTCTTCTATCTTGGACTTTCAACATCCGAATCCTCAAGCTCTTGAGGTGATGAACTTGATTTCTTGGACGACTCCTTATCCTCTTGGGCCGATAAGGACTTTTCATGAAGCTTTACTAGCTTATTCCATAGATCCTTTGCGTCCTTAAATTTTCCTATCTTACATAACAAGTCATTAGGAATTACATTAACAAGAGTTTTTGTTACCCTTTCATTTATCTCAAAGGCTTGGCATTGCTCCTCGGTCCATCTCTTCCTCTTGAAGAATCCTCCCTTCAGACCCCTTGGAGGTTCAAACCCGTCTACCAAGATGAACCAATCTTCGATGTTCATCATGAGGAAGTTCTCCATTCTTACCTTCCATTGGTCGTAGCCCCCAAATCTGTAGAGTCGATAGGGCGGTGAAGTATAGATGTCATGTCCAAGTTCATCATTTTGCAACTCCATCTTCCTTGGCGATTACTCTCTTCTTCCTCTAGTATTGCTCCCTTGGTTGTTAATCCTTGAAGAGCGACTCGTCCTGATACCACTTGTTGAGGATCGTTTGATGTGCAAGGGGGGGAGGTGGGAGGGTGAATAGTGATTCGACGATTTTGCTCGTTCGCGTTATCGTGTTCGTGTCTCTACAAAAGGTTAGCACAACAGAATACAAAATACGAATAACAACAAACACAAGATGACACAACACATGCAATACATGATTTTATATGGTTCGGAATCCTAGTTTCTACTCCACGGTCGAGTTTTAGTGATGCACACCACCACTAAATCTTCTCCTTCTCGGAATAACACTAGAGGTGGAGAAACCTCTTACAATGGAGTTAATACAAGAATAAACAACCAAATAAAAAGCAAATGAAAGAAATGAAATTACAACACTTTATAAGTGAGCTTTGAATGCTTGATCTTTTGGTTGCTTTGAGATGCTTGGAAGGACTAGAATGCAACAACAAATCCCCTTCAAGAACTCTAAGAATTGGTTAGTGGAAACCTCTCTCTCGAGCTCCATGTCAAGCCTCCGTCGAGCTAGATTTCTACCTAGCAATCGACTGTCAAAAATCCCAGTCGACTACCCATAGTACCGTTGTCTCACAATAGACTAATCCACGTTGGATTCGTCCCGACCAATCGACTGCCTTTACCTAGCAGTCGACTGCCATAGCCACCTGTCGACTGCCATAAGTTAACAGTTGACTACCAAATATTCTGTGTCAATGTTCACTTAAATCAGTCGATTGCTAGTGACCAGTCGATTGCTAGAACACAGATTCAACAATCGAGCCTTAGTCGACTACACGACCAGTCGACTGGGCTACATAAGTGTCGTGCACTTGGCTAGGCGACTGGTAAATCTCAAACATGAGATTTAATCCAAGTATAATCCCTTCGTACTTGACACTCACCCATAGTCTCGACTTAAGTCGTCTAGCCACTTCCATCAATCTCACGCCCTCAAGGTCTATCCGAGTTATCCATGACTCATTCAACCTTCGTGCTAGCCTTCAAGTGCTTCCATCGGCTATGTCATGCTATTGGATACCCTTATCTTAGATCTAAGTCTTCAAGTCATTTCCATCAACCTCATGCCCCCAAGTTTGAGTCCACGACTCCTCATACTTTGCGCTAGCCTTCAAGTGCTTTCATCGACTATGTCATGCTAACTGGGTCCTTTTTGCCAAGTCTCCAAACTTGGACTTTCACCGTCAAGACTACACACTTGGACTTACGTGACCAAGACTATACCTTGAACTTTTCCTTTGCCAAGTATTCATACTTGGACTTTCGTCGTCTATACTACATCCTTAGACTTACACGGCCAAGACTACACCGTTGGACTTTTTCTTTGCCAAGTATCCATAATTGGACTTTCCCTTTGCCAAGAATCTATTCTTAGACTTTTCTTGCCAAGTATCCAAACTGACTTCCCACTCGAGTCTCACTCAAGCTTGGTCAACCTTTGACCCGAGGTTGATTGCTCTAACAATCTTCCCCTTAAACAGTTTCTCCCATATGATCTTGGATATTCCAATCATCTACTAGTCATATGATCAACATATGATCAAACTATATAATCAACCGTATTGGCAAATATTAAAATACTACTCAAGTCCCACTTGAGTCTGATCAACATTGATCGGGGTCTATTGCATCAACATAAGTCTCAAGACAATAATTTTACTATTGCGCCAATAATCTATTGCAAGACGAGAATTTATCATATTACTAGTTATTTTATGGTAATTATTATTTAATATAATTTTATTCCTATTATTGACACATGTCTCTTGTAACTTCTCATTAGAACTCTTTGTACGGTGGCTAGTAAATAAAGAGACTATGGCAATCTTTTAAGTGATGAATAACTAGAAAAATACACATACTTATAGGAGTTTTAATTGATTTTCCAATTTTAAAATTGTTGTTGTCCATTCTTAATTCATGATATGTGTTGGCTTCTGAATGAGATATATAACTTGTGAACCCAAATCCAAGTCATACTAGGTATGTTGATGATTTTTAAAGGGGTTAAATCAACACAAGTTCTTTTAAGGTCTCTGACAATTTTTTGTTTATTCAAGATATTAGAGAAGTTTCTTAAAGTTAATTTATCATACATTTTTTGTAAAATTAACAGTTTTCTTTTTTTAATTTCAGATTTTAACTTTTATTTTAATTAGAAGTTCTTTGATATTAAGTGAACTTGAGGCTTTTGATAACATCTTTGATTTTGATTCATTTTTGGGCTTACAAAGTTATTATGCAACTTTCTATTAAAATATGAAGGGCATATTTTTTTTTTCATTTTATATTGAAGAGGAGTCTTGGTGCAACGGTAATGTTGTTGTCGTATGACTTGGAGATCACAAATTTGAGTAACATAAAAGGCCTCTTGCAAAGTAGGGTACACTATGTACAATAAATCTTTTTCCAGGGCGGGATCTTTGTGTACTATGTTACCTTTTATTTTTCATTTTATGTTAATATTTGATGTTTTTTGTGTCTATCATGTAATAGGTTTTAAACATTTTGCTAGAATTCTCTACCGAGTTCTACAGTTTGTTGTTGGCAAATCGTGCTTGTTTAGTGAAGGTCATCTTATAAGGAGGAAAGTATTCCTTAATGTTAACTAACCAGCCTTTAGATTTAGGGTCTCATTCTTCATCAAAAGTAACATTGTCATGCTTAGGCTATATTGATTGCGATTCTCATTCTTCATCAAATATATTGGTTCTTCTCTACCAGCTTCTACAACTTTGTGGGGAATGATTATTATAATGTAAAGCAATGTGATGAATAAAATACAATGCAGAAAGATACTATGAGTAACAGTGACAAAAATTAACATGTGAGTAAATAACAAACTATCGACATGGATGAAACTGTGTTTTTAAGAATAATATATGATCATACACAAACGTTCATGAGAAAAAACTAATTAAATATAAAAAATATAAATTTACCAACTAGATAAACAAAAGAAAAGAAGAGGAAATGGGATTAATGAGATAATGTGAATTGAATTTGATGATGAGGTTGCCACAGGTTTCAATCTCTAATCTAGCAAATTTTATGTTGCAATAGTGTTGTAGTGATCTGGATTGCTCTGCTCTGCTAGATATTTTTGCAATCCTTGGACCAAATCCATATAGTGTATGCCTCCACTTGAACTAATCTCATTCCCTCAATTTTGTACCAGATGCCTAGATCCCTTATTTTAATTAAACTGGATCTGTTCTATTAATTAGCAAATTGGACCAGATCTCTTCCTTCAAAGAACGTGCCCACCATTATTTATTTTTATTTCCTGTGGATAGCTAGCTTCCCATGGATAGGTCCTTTCCTTGGTCAGGGAGGATTGTTGATGAAGATGTGGTGTGGAGATCGTAGATGGGTGGAATTGTTTGGTGAGGCAAGGCAATTAAGGCTTGATCAATGGATGAACAGTGGGTTGGCACAAAAGAGGTGGTGGATGGATGTGCAAAGGTGAAGAAGACATGGGGGGAAATGGAAGTATCAAACATTCAGCTGTGAATTTATAGCATCACCAATTTGAACTCTCAAATCACATAAAACAATAGGAAAGAATTAATCAATAAAAGGATGACTATCTCACAGAAAAAAAGAGAGATTTATTCTCGCTTCTCAGGGCATAGCACGATGGTAAGAGGTAGGGTGAACTCCCATACCACGAGGATTCGATCCTCTCTGGGACCACTCATGGAATTTCTGAATTTGAGCTTTCGGAGGGCCTGAATCACTTGCACCACTGGGTCACCCACCTAGACCCGTCTTCGCTTTATGGATTTATCTTGATGGCCGGCAGAGAGATTTTCGTGGGGCCCGACCGCTACCTCAGGATTAGTCAGGTCAAAGATTTGACTAATCCTAACTCCTTTTATATATTGACAATAAGATTTATTCTTTGTAAACTAATAATGTTGTTCCTCCTATGTAAACTGCAACAGGCTTTTTTTAAACAAGCTCTAATTTTTTTTATATCATACTAAAAATTTAAGCAACTTTGAAATAAAAAACAAATTTAATTTGGCTTTGAAAATCTCAGTTGCATTAGTTTCCTCTATTCACACTTTATATGCATAGTTTTTCATGCTATACTAGATTACTAAATTAAAGAGGAACATTTGGCTCACATGTACTGATAATTCTAATCAATTTTGCATCTTCACTGAAATTCAGAATGTTGGTGGTATAGATGTTCTTGCTGAAATGCTAAATGCTTTCGATCCTAGAAAATCCATGGCTTTTCATGCTATACTAGATTACTACACGCTTAGCATTTTGGCTCACATGTACTGATAATTCCATTCAATTTTGCAGCCTCACTGAAATTCAGAATGCTGGTGGTATTGTAGATGTTCTTGCTGAGATGTTAAATGCTTTAGATCCAAGAAACAGAGAGGTATGTTTTGCTTTGAGACTTGATGCTGTTTCTTTTACCCATTCAAATATTACTTCTAATTTTGGCATAGTTGTAGAACGTGAGAGCAACATTGTCATCAAGATCCTACCTAGTGACAGATCCTGAAATTTAACAGTGTCGTCATCATTGTTGATCATCAAACCATGTTTGCACAAACCATTTGAGGTTGGCTTATGGATCTTATGGCTTCATTAAGTTCAATACAAGATTCTAATACTAGTTAAAATTCAAATCATTCAAACATTTTTATTATTATATAAATTTGATTTTTCTTTGGTCTCCCTCTCCCCCTTTACACCTTGATCACCTTGAATCCCTTGAATGTGGTTGTTTTGTTAATCTATTTTCTTCACTTTTTTTTTTTCGAGCTACATCTATCACTCTTGAATGATAGCTTGCATCAATCATAGCTTTCTCAAGTCTGCTGCATTGAGTTTGTAGTTTTACATATTTTATATCACTTCTTTAACCTTTTTAAGTGTGGTATCTCTACTTAGATATTTTCGACTATACAATTCTAGAAGCTCCTCTCCATTTCAACTGCTCACTATATCTAAGATAGTTAAAAATCTTACAACCATTTCATGCCCATTCATCTTAACAGTCACACCAATTCTTTCTTTCAATTGAAAAGAAACTTATATATTCCCAAGTCTACTTATCTTGGATATAATTGGTGAGGTTTATCTAATACTACTATTAAAAATAATCATTTTTGAAAATCATGTTTAGTATTAACATATCTATTAATTTCCAAAAAGCTAGATTATTACCACATATTCTAATATCGTAAAACATAATTTAAAAATTCCTACAGCGAATATATGTACAACATAATATAGATGATGAGTTTTGCAAGTGGTAACCTTTCATAACGTCGACATGAATAATTAAAGTCTTTATTCAGAAAGGGTCCAAAGTTCCTTAGATGATATGACATTAAGAATTAAGATCTATTTTAACAAATGCCAAACTTTAAAATGTTTATGTCAATACAACTGTATTCCAATATTTGATTAAGTCAAGGTTGTCATGCTCAAGATTCTACCTAGGAATCAGTTGGGAAGCATAGGAAGGAGTGATGAGTTTGAAAGATTATAATGCAATTTAGAGCCTACTTGTAGTTGGGACCGTTGAGGCCAATTGGGGTTGGAGGATCTTAAGATTCTAAACCAATGTCCAGTTTGAAGCGGATAAAAAAACTAAAACTGATTTCCCACTTTTGAAGGGAGTTTTGTTTATAGATTCTCTTGGTTGCATTCTCTGGAATTAGAAGTTCATGTCTCAGATTGAGTTGATTACAATACATTTTGACCTTTAGAAATCCATTTATGATAAACACTACCTGTGCAAATTTTGTATCTAATGTTGAATTTTCTTAACCAGAGTGATTTTATATGCAGGGGCTTAAACAAGAGGTAATTACTGACCTTGTCAGTCAATGTCGCACCTATAGACAAAGAGTTGTCCATCTTGTTAACACAACATCGTAAGTCCTATGCTTCTTTCATTTTCTATGAAATTCTTAAAAGATACGGTCTAAGTGAAGTTATATAGTAGTTCATCTTCTTGTCCAAAAGCAATGATCTATGTGGCTAAGAAGTTTTCTATTTGTATCTACACTTCTATTTATAGTTAAAAATAGAAAAATCTTTGTGCAGTCAATTCACATTATTTGAACTTCTTGTATCATTCTTCTTTCCTTTGCTTGCTTTGCTTTATTTTTTCAACTCTCTATTATGTTTCTTGATGACGGCATATTAAAGTTGAATGTTCTGTTACTTACATCTTCTGTCTGATGTCACATTTAAAATTTTATTTCGTAATGAGAGTTTTTTTATGCATAATCCATGTCTTGCTTTATTACAGAGATGAGGAGCTACTTAGCCAAGGACTTGCTTTGAATGATAATTTACAGAAAGTACTAGCAAAGCATGATGCTATAGCTGCTGGAATTGCAGTTCCTGTTGAGAAACAGCAAAAATCTCTCCAGACACTTATAGATGCTAATGTTTCTTCATCTAGCAAAGTTTCAGTCCAAAGGTAAGAACCTTTTTATTTCTGTAGGCGGTAGTTGCTACCCTTGAAGCCATGCCCATTTTATCATAATTTTGAATTCTGGATACAAAAATTTTAGGTCAGTTGTTGCTTACAATGGTGCCTGCAAGAATTCGCCTGATCTGAAATCTTAAAGTATAGTTTGAAGATTCTTACTCTCCTCAAAGCTTAATAAATTCAACACGCTGAAATTAGCAGATCATGTTAATGAAAGTTTTGAATAGCTTCGATAGAAACCTTAGTAATTTTTGGCTTGCACCTATAATACTAGTGATAATTTGACGCTCCTTTTTATTTCTATTTGATTTTTGACATTCTGGGATAGGTTGTCAGCTACGAGCACAAGTGCAAATAACCAACCTCCTCTACAGCAGTTATTGCTGCCCACACCACCTCAACCTGATGGTTCAAAATCTTCTTCAGTTAAAGTAGATCCTAATATGGACCTTCTTAGTGGTGACGACTATAACAAACCTGCAAAGGACGATCTACTAGCTCTAGTTCTTGTTGACCAACCAGCTACAAATTCTGCTTCAGACCAGAACATTTTAGCTCTTGCAGACATGTTTCCTCCAACCAACATTAACAGTAGCACACCTCCAACCAACTCATTTGATTCAAATTCTGCATTTCCACCACAACAGATATATCCTGCTGTGTCTGGGTCCAATCTTCAGATGCAACTCCTGCAAACATCACAATCACATGCAGCACCCTTTGGTAATGGAAGTATTCCAAACTCAGTGGCATCCCAATTTGAACAGACAAGCTATAACAATGGAGTACAGCTAAACCAGGCTACAAATGCATGGAATGGCCAACATTCTCCAGTGCACAATCCACAACAGCAAGCCCTGGGCCATGGTAAGATCATTGTTTTTCCGCCTTTATACCTGTCTTTTGTTTCTATTTAGCAGATTTTTATTAATTTGATTCTCTCTCTCTCTCTCTCTCTCTTCATTGTGTTTGTTTCTAGACAGCTATTTGTAATAGAGTAAGGATGAATTGCTAAAATGGGATAATGCACTTGCTTTCTTGCAGTGTTTGCCTTAGCATGAGGTCTTTGTTTTCCTTATTAATTGTTTAATGTGTAGAAGTATGATTAGTTTTATGTCTGTTGAATATTACTTTCATTCTTTATTCATCTTCTTATCGTAAACAATACAATTCCAGTCGGACACTTGGATTACCCAAAAAAAAATACAATTGTATTTTTTATATGGGGTACATATGTCCATGCACATTTGGTTTCTAATGAAAATGTGAATATATATATATATATATATATATATAGAGAGAGAGAGAGAGGGGGGATGATCCCCTACACAATTCATCTGTGCTCAACAGTCCGATCTCCTAGGATTCAAGGATTGGGCTATAGTGCACATTCGATCGGACGATGGATAATCAAGATGCTCATGGATGTTATGGATGAGTTGTGTAGGATAATATATATATTTGGAGGGGTTAGCCCACACTCATCTCACTTTATCTCATTTTTTTGTTTTTTTTTTCGATTAATTAATTTCTCAATGCTTTTGTGCCAAGTGGCTGTACAAGGTTGCATACATGTCTTTTAGGCATTAACTATAAGACTAGACATCCATTTTGCATGGCTAACGTGAGCTACCGGATGAGAATTCTTAGATGGTTCCTAATGCTAAGAAAGAATGTTATGGAGAACTTCAACTGTTCAGAAAAAGAATTATTTATCATAGTAATAAACATTATAAACACAATTAACAGAAACATTTCCTTGGAAAGTTGTACCTACACTTATTTGCTTGGATAGTTAGATGGATGATCTTTCATTCTATTGCAGGTGCAACTGAACAAGACGAGGCTTTTCCCCCACCACCCTGGGAGGCACAACCATTGCAGAATGAAATAGCTGGCTTGAAGCCTCAACCACTCCAAGCTGAGCAACTTGGAGCTGTACAACCTCAACCCGCACCAGGTGGACAGCTGGGGGGAATGCATCCACAGCATATGTTGGGTGTCCAGCTTACTGGGGGTTTACAACCTCAATTTGGGCCAAGCGGTCAATTTCCAGGCATCTATCCTCAAATGCAGAACAGTCAGATGATGCCTATGTATCCGCAACAAATGCTCGGAGGTTATGTAGGTATGAGTCAACAGGCAATGCAAGGGTTTCAGCCAACAGGATATGGATATGGTCAGCAACCTGATGCTCAGCACTATGATCCATCGAGATCTGCATATGCTTATGCCAGTCCGAATGAGCTCCCACAGATGATGTATGGGCTCTCTATGCAGGATGGTAACTCTTACTCCAGCAGCATGCCTTCTTCCTACCAGATGCCTTTATCCTCCCCCTCATATGTGCACAAATCGAACAAACCATTGAAGCCACAGGATAATCTTTTCAGTGATCTTGTTAGTATGGCCAAAACAAAGCAAAATAAACCTACCGCTGGTAAAATTTGATAGCTTGTGAAACATACGGAGCTATTTTTTCTTCTTTTACGAATTGTTCCAGTTATGACGTCCTTCTTTCAACGTATTTTCCGGTCTCCACATTTGTAAGATCCTTTTTAGTAGCAATGATATATATAATATATATATATTTGTATCTTCATGAGAAAAGAGTCGAGGTCGATTAGAAAGATATTAGAACTTATTGCTTTCGCATCCGATTTGTTTAAATCTTAACGTTGGAAATAGCTTCTGAATAAGTCTGGTGTTTGTTCGGTTGGAGTTACCATTGTGGTTTAACTTGCAAGAGTGAAGGTTGATCAGAAAGATTTCTAATCACCTATTTATTGCATGTTTGATTTGTTCAAAATTTCCGAGCTTTAAGGCAAGTTTAAATTGAGTGTATAGTGTGCTTGCTTATGTCAAGGTGCCACTGTGATTTGATTTGTGCACAGAAAAAGGCCCTGTTAACCTTAGCAGATGCCAAGGAATAAACTTGCGATTTAAATAGTTTTATTTCCTTGTTTCGTGTATCTAGGCAAAAGGAGCGATTTCAGATTCTGAGCTTAGATGATTAGAAATTTTTTAATCGATTTTTAACTATGATGTATTTATAGGTTTTTCTTCAAATAAGAATCAATTTTTTGGGACGTATTTTAGATAGTGCTCGATTTTTTTTTTTTTTTCTTTAGTCAAGGACAACTGTGGTGTATTTTTTTTTTTTTAAAGAAAATGAGCGATTCCAGTAAAAATTACATGATGACTTATTTTTTTAAGATCCGAACACCGGTAAAGCACCAAGATACATGGTAAAATATTACTATTACATATCCATTAAATACTTCTAATAGCTATATACAGTGAAATATTAATTAATATAATATATTATAATTTATTAAAAAGAACATTCAAAATTTGATAATTAAAAAAAAACATATTCTCTGAAAATTATCAGGACACATTTAATTTCTGCGTTACTCTTTCACTAAAGTCTCAAAATATTATATGCTATGCTATTGATTTTCACTTAATTACTATTATCCTTTCGATAAAGGCTAAAAATATCATATAATGTTGATTTTAAAAAATTAACGGTATTGATTTTTAAAAATCAATATTAAATAGTATTGATTTTGAAAAATCATCAATACTACGATTAGTATTATTATAGTTTTAAACTTTTGAACATTGTAAGATGTTCAAAAATAAGTTGCACATCTTATTTATATTTTTAAGACTCTCCTCTTTCATTTTATATTATATTTTTTAGAATTTTAAATTCTCTAAATTTATCAATGAGTTTCAGTCAAAATTCATTGATAACCTTAACTAACTTTTATTGAACTCAATTGAAGTCGGGTAAGTTTATACAGTGATCTTGAATCAAACTGTACTTTAAAGTTTCATTTTTAAGATCTTTCTAGTTATACACAATATATTTTTTAAAATTTAATTTCCGTATCAATTGTCATATATCCATAACTTCACATACAAGACTCAAAACCAAAATTACATATCATATTTATCTTCTCTATAATTTCTTTTTCCACTACATATTTTATAATTTTAAATCCTTTAGTATTATTAGTGAATTTTGATCAAAATCTATTGATGATCTTAGTCATCTTTGATTGGACATAATTCAAATCTGATATACCAAAAGTTCGACTGCAAGAGCATTTTTGTTGAACACAATTTGTATTAAAAATTCAAAATCTTTAATGCGCCATGTAAATACCATCATGACTATGCAAGACTAAAATACCCTAAAATTAAATTGTGGCTGAACTAAGGGACATCATAAAAATATATTAGATTTGGATTGAATCCAATCAGAGCTGACTAATTATTAATAGGTTTGGGTCAAAACTTGTTAATGGATCTAGAGAATTTAAAATTTGGAATCTATAGATAAAGTGAAAGAGGAAAGTATATATAAGGTAGATATGATATGCAACATTAGTTCTAAGTATTTTACGTGAAGTTATGGATATGTGTCAATTGATACAGAGGTTGAATTAAAAAAAAATATACTGTGTATGACTAAGAAAATTTTGAAATTGAAATTTTATGACACAGTTAGACTCATAGTCACTGTAAAAAATTATCAGACTCGAATTGAGTTTAATCAAAATTGACTAAGACCATCAATAGATTATGACCGAAACTTATTGATAGATCTTGAATATTTAAAATTCTGAAACCAATATATGAAATGGAAGAGAAGAGTTTTGAGAATATAATAAGATGTACTTTTGAGGCTCTATGATGTTCAAAAGTTTGAAATTATAGTAACATTAATTGTAGTACTTATTTTTCAAAATCAGTATTAATTATGGTGTTGAGTTTTCAAAATAAGTACAATTTTGGTTTTCATTTTAAAAAACCATGATTTTTCAAAATTCACCCTATAATATTTTTGAATTGTAGCTGAAGAGCATTGTAGTAATTAAGTGAAAAATCAACCGCATGTTATATTTTTAGAATTTAGTGGAGAGATAATGTAAAAATTAAGTTCGTGTCTCTTGATAATTTTCAATCTATAATATATATATATATATTTCTTTTGAGGAATATCAAATTTGATTGCTCTCGTAAAAGATTGAAATTCGTCGACTTAGCGACTCCTACAAATCTATCTCACGATAATTGTAAGAGAGGTAAATCATATAAGGTTTTGATGTGGTGGTCAAGATATGTAAAAGTCATCTGAATCCAAAAAAATTTTAAACCTCTTTCGAAATCGATTCTTATCTTATCCGTAAGCTTCCACTGTACCTTAGCGACCATGTTCCCGTGAAGACAATATCAAATTTGATTGCGCTCTTTGCTAAATTGTCAAAATAAATTTTATTTGTTTAGAGCATGCCAATTCAACTTATAACCACGCCTCAGGCCGGGCTCGTTCTGTCTGGCTCAATCTGAACCGCCGAGTCGACCGGTCCGATGTAGAGTTCAAAAATCACACGTGATCGAGTCAAAGCTCGCTACCTGGTAATGCATTAAAATTATTTTTGGGAGAATCGGACCCCAAAATTTTCCACTTCCATTGCGGTTTAATCAATGCGCGTTCGCGTCCGCGTTTCGGCCAAGGCGAATTAGGATCGAAAATAGAAACCGATCAGCTTCGCTCTCGTCGCCGCTTGCAATTGCCCTCCGCTTCAAAACCCTACCCTCTTCCGCCCCTTGATCGCGCCCTCTGTCGTGGGCTTCGCCGCCGCTTCGACCGCCTCTGCCTACTGCTAGTGCTCGTAGCATCAGATTGGTATATTATTTATCGCCCCGCTGTTTTGTTCCAATCCGTTCCTGTATTCCTGCTGTTTTTGGTATTATATGCATTAATTTATTCCCCCATGGGTATTCTTCTTGTTCTGTTTTGAATTTCTGGTTCTATTTATTGCATCTTGATGGGCAGTGCGATTACTCGTGATGTTGTGTGTGGTAGGTGACTTTGGAAGGATTTCTGCCGGTATTTAGTTTTTTGGGATACTCATTTGAGCGATACCGCAATTTGAATTTGGTTGTTTATCACTTGGATAAATTAGTGGGGTGTCCATGGGGCGAAAGTTGTACAATTTTCATATGTTTCTTGCTTGCTAGATCCGTGGATTCGTTCGTTTGCTTTTGCCTGATTGCCCTGTTCCTTAGGGTGAAAATTCTGCTACACTTCTACTGCAGTACCGTTCTTGCTTTTGCGAAAGAGACGCTTGCTAAATGGTGAAGCTTTGGGGTGTAGAATCGAAATTTATGTCTTGAGATTTTTTTTTTTTGCGGTGTTAATAAAAGAATAATTTTCGATTCTTTGGTGAAGCTATTGGATTTTTTGCTGTGAAGCTTTGGCGAAGCAATTTTTTTGTAGAATCGAAATATATGACATTTTTGAATTGTGAAACATTATCTATCTAGATTTTCGGAAAAAATATTCATGATAAATATTATTTATTTGAGCATCTTCACTGAGCACCGAATATTTATTCACTAAACTGGCCAGTGGTGATATCTTTCTTGAAGTTCTATTAGTGACTACCACTTGATATTTTTCATTGCATATAAATTGTTTTAAGTACTATTTTATTCAGAGTTTTTGATAGGCTAAAATAATTTAATTTAAGTTAAAATAGTTTTTTCAATGTAAATTTCAGTTTTTTCAAATTCAATAGTACTTTTAATTTGTCTAAAATAATAAACTTTTACTTTTCTAAAAAAATAATATTGCAGAATTAATTGTTTTGGATAAATAAAAAATAGATAAGAGAAAAAATATATTTAAGGAATTTAAAAGCTCTAAACTCCTTTTTTATAATTCCTAAAATATAGAGGGGTATGGTTTAAGAAATTTCTTAGTTCCAGAATTGCTAATTTGATGCGGAGCATTTTGGCCAACTCAGGTGGGAAAAGATAGTAGTTTGATTTAAAAAGCTGGAATGTAAAGATGTTTTTGGAAATTTTGTCAAGGGGTTCTGGAAATTTGCCTGGTTTTGTGTTTATTATGGTCGATTATTGAGGAGAGGATGATGACATGAGCGGGCGATTGAGTTTCCGAATTCCGAAGTTGCCCTTCTCTTAGGATTAATTCTCTTAGTCAAAGTTTGTACTGGGAGAAATTATTTGCCCCATCCCATTCCTGTTTGATTCTAGGTATGATTGTGTCCTTGTACTTTGTTTATTCTCTAATAGGTTACACAGTCGATCAAATCTCTTCTATTATTCCTTTTGGATCTCATTCTTGATGTGCGATCTCATTTTAGCATTCTTTTCACCGTTAATGGAATCACTCCTGATATTCGATCCTTCAATCTCCTTAAAGTTTAGGGTTTGTTTTTATGCTTAAAGATCAGACTGGATTTCTTGGATAATACTTCTTCAAAGTTGATTTTTCACAGTTAGATATGTGGAAATATTTTGCGTAAGCAGATTTATTAGGTTCTGTAAGAACAGGATTTTTATTTATTTACTTTTTTGAGTAATAACTCTGAACTCAAGGCTTATAATTTTAGTCAGGAGACATGCTGCTTTTTGCTATATATATTATATATCCTTCCCTTCTTGTTGGATCATAAATTGCTTGAGTGTTGTGGTTTGATGAAGAAGTGTTATTCTGTTAAGACTGATAGCATGATTTTGAGTATAGGTTGGAAACATGTAGGGCGTGCCATCTTTGCCATTAATTTTGATTCACAAAATATTATGGCTCATGGAGAAAGCTTTGACATGCTTGGTTCCTTCTCCTTGCTTTATAATTGCGGTGTCATTTCTTTGTAAATGAAATTGCACTTGTATCTGATTGGTTAATAAAATTATCTGTCAAACCCAAAGTCATTCAATGTAGGGGGTTGTAATGAGCTAGAGTAGGATGGCTTTTTTCCTTCAATTATTTCCACTGCACAACTAGTTGAAATCATCTATATGCATCTCATCCTATCATTGAGAATTTGAGATGTATAAAATTTGTAGAGCTAGTAATACTACTATCATTTATTTATGTCTAGTTTTATTTGGTGTCTTGTGCTCTTTCTATCACTCACAATTTTTGCTTAATTTATTTGTCATTTAACTATTAAGTCTAGCTGATCCTGCATAGTGGAATAAAAGCTTGATTGTTGTTCTTGTATTTGTTAATTAATCCACTTTAATACGTCCATCTTAACTTATTTTCTAATGTTTTCTCTGTATCTTCTCAAAAGTGCTGATATCTCTTCTAATAGTCCTATATATCCATTATAAGGGTATGTCACTGCGTAATGATGTTCGTAAGAAGAGGGGATAGTTAAAAAGTGATGCTATTTTACATTGCATACTCTTTGTTAAATACATGTAATCACTGAAACAAAACAAGAAACTACCCATAATCTATTTTAAAATTTATATCCCACCAAAAATTATCTATCTGGAGCAACAGGAAATTACCTTTACATGATTAAATAGGAAATACCAAGATTGCTAATAGAGGACACAAGAATAAAGGGCTACCTATAAATATATTGATAACAACATTACTACTATCACATTACTCCTTAGTTCCTCCTTCGCAAGTTGGGGTCCATAATTCTTCTATCTTGTCCCAAAGGGAGAAAGATCATTCTCCTCTTTCAGGATGGTGTCAAGCCACACCTTATATCCAGATCCACTTCTAGATATGTACTTGATCCCCCTTAGCCCACTTCACAAACTTAGCACATGGCTTCTTTAATATAAGATTGGGTATGGCCAGCTAGAAAAGAGGATGAATAGTAAACTTAAATTTTCAAGGAATTCAAGCATAAATACAAGCTCAAATTCAAGGTTAGTAATAAGTATGCGCGTGTAATGATTAGTGTTGAAATCACAATAGAAATAAAATACAAAAGAAAATAGCATACACCAACTAAATATCTAATGTGGTTTAGAGCCTTACCTCCACTCTACAACCTATGATGATTTTTGCAAATCCATTATCACCACCTACTACCGTATAAAACGAGTCAATGGGGTAAGCTTCTAATAAGTTTGCAACCTCCAAAGCTAACCCCTTGACCTAAATAATGGTATTTTGCAAGCTCTCTTTGAGCTTGGCCTTGACCCCAACCAAGATTTCTCTTAATAAAGAATCTTCACTTTTTTCCTAAAGATGAAATTGAGAAACTAGAAAAGAAAAGAGGTAAACTACCAAGTGCTTTTGATTTTGAAGCCTTTAACCTGGGTTCAGTCTCTTGGATTCCTTTGGGCACTTGATCTTGATGAGTATAGGAGTTTTAGATATTTTTCTGGGAGTTCATAGTGCTTAAACGGTTTCCAAGAGCTTATATTCCCTTGACTCCAAGCTTCGATTCAAAAGGATGAAAGTAACATCTTCAGTCAACTGACTTTAGCTTTCGAATGACCAATCATACAAAATATTAACATTAAAAACCCAATAATATACTTTTTAATTGACTGATGACCATCCAGTCAATTGGACCACTATTAGTTGAATTTCCTTGAACCAAATCATTCGATTTGCATGTCAGTTGATTTAAATATTCTTTTATAGAATAGTGAACTTTTGTGTCCAGTTATAGTTCCTGTATAACTTGTAATTTACTGTTTACATATTTTTTAGTTGCATCAATTTATTTGTTATGATATCCTTTGCATTTTGTAGGACATACTCCAATACAATACTATTCGGTCCCAGCATATTCATCGGCAAGAATCATGCAGGTTAGGTCAAAAGGTCAAAACTCTTATCTGTTCATTTTTTTTCCATTCTGCTGCTGCTGAATTTCTGGCTAGGCTCAAATGTACTCTAGAAAATCACATAATTAAACATATAAAATTTTCTATGGAAACAAAGTTAATGCTCAATGGGGGCACAGAAGAGAACCTGATTGCTTTTATTCTCTTTACATAGAAGGATAAAGTTACTATCTGCAGACATATTGGACAAAACTATGCGGTCTTGAAATGTCATAGGCCAATTTCATCAGTGGCATACCATTTAGATTATGCATGCCATGGTTGTCAAGATGTAACAGACCTTTCAAATATTTATGCATCTGACAGATTAGAATTTATGCATTGCATTAGATTCTTAGGATCGATGGATCACAATTGGAAAGAAAAATTAAAAAACCAAGAATAAATAAATAAATAATATTTGTATTATAATTCTAGATTGTTCTTGTTATCAATAAGTTTGATATTGATCTTAGATTAATGATAAATGTATTGGCTCTATTACTATTTTATATATATAAGCAACCCGGTGCACGAAGCTCTCGCTATGCGGGGTTCCGGAGAAGGATCCATTGTATGCAGCCTTACCTTGCTTTTTGCAAGAGGCTGTTTCCAGGGCTCTATTACTATTTTCCTTAAACATATTATTATTCTTATTATATTTCAGTATTAATAATCAATATAGATGAACAAATATTTTTATTCAAAAATTAATTTGGTATTAAATTTAATGTTTTTAATTATAATTTTTTAAAGACAATTTAGATAAATAAATAATAGAATATTTGAATATATTAATTATTTAATTTTAATTTGACAAATTGATGTAATTACGAATATTATTCATTCCAAGATTAATTAATTAAATAATATAATTGGTATTATTATTGTTTCTAATTAATCCAATCTTAGCCAATGATACTATTATCTTGAATATTAATCAAATATATTTTACTGATTCTCATTTAATGATTACACTTAGCAAATAATTAATATATATTTACTGATTACTTAATATACTTATAACAAATTACTCTTTCACATAGCTTGTTTGGTCCTTAATCTTAATATCTTATGTCATTCACAATTAACCTCACCTTACACTATCTCATCAAATAACCTTGTATCACTTCCTAATTAAAAACATATTACTCATGCAACAGTTTCAGTATATTAATAATTCATTAAGCACCTACATGCACCCAACCAGCCACCCAGATTAGTGAATACTAAAGTGCATTACCAAATAAGTACATTACTTATGCTAGCGCCAATTAGTATATAATTGATATATAATTACTGATTACTCAAAATACATAATAATAGTGACAAATTACTAATTCACATAGTTGGCTTGTTAGGTCCTTTTATTCTTTGCATAATTAACCTTTACATTATTTTTATCAAATAAACTATTATTACTACCTAATTTAATGCATACGCTCATACAATACTTGCAGAATACTAAACATTCATTAAGTACCTTGGTGCACCCAATTAGCCACCCAGGTTAATACATACTAAAGTTGCATTGCCAAATAAGTACATTGCTTAAGCTAGCACTACGAACTAGTTAACTGATAATTTATTACTTTACATGCGCCTAAGACCCACTTGTTTTGTTGCTTCATCTTGAACTGAAAGAGGGGATGACTTGATCCTCTTAACCACAAACTGGTGGCAATGACTATGTAGGCCTGCTCAACTTCTCCTCGCGTAGTTGCATGGAGCTCAGCTTTGGCTCTAACAAGTCGCAGGGTATCTTTACACAGTGAATCCCATTGATGATGATCCTTTTGTCATAGCAACCTTCCTCCTTACCAAGTCTAGATCTAGATCTAATCAAATAAGTTGGCTTGATTTTATCTCAGTGAAAAAATGGCAGATTTTCACAAATAATTACTGATTCATCTTGATTATCTCTCAATTTCAGTGATTTCCCTTGAGAAATTAGCAATTTCCAGAGGTTTAATTTACAAATAATTACTTATTCTTCTTGATTCTCTCTCAAATTCAGTGATTTCCTTTGAGAATTAGCAACTTCCAAAGGTTTAATTAATGTTTGACGACCCTCCAGTAATCTCCTAATCAGCACATATTCAAGGTGTTTGACAAAATTGGATTGGCGATTTCAGATATCGTTCCAGCCTTTAGCCAATCTGTACCACAATTAGCTGAGTTTGACAACCATGCCATATTATTGGTTCATCGTTTGACAATTGTCTAGTTTTTATTTTTTTTTTCTTATTTGGCTGGTGACTGTGCATATGAGTTGTTCTATTTTTTTTACCAAGCCCAAAGCATTTACCTGCTATTTCTTGATCAAGAGGAATTGCACCTTTCAATATACTAATTAAACATAAATTATCAATCACATGCAGGCTTCAAGAGCTAGACTTTTCAAGGAATACAAGGAAGTGCAACGAGAGAAAGGGGTAGACCCAGATATTCAGTTAATATGTGATGATTCAAACATATTTAAGTGGACTGCTCTTATAAAGGTAAAGGGTAATTGAAGCTTAAGGCTACTATTTTATAATCTTTTATTGTCTGACTTTTTCTGCATTAGGGGCCTTCGGAAACACCATATGAAGGTGGTGTTTTTCAGCTTGCATTTGCTATTCCAGAACAATATCCTCTATTACCTCCACAAGTTCGTTTCCTTACCAAAATTTTTCATCCAAATGTGCATTTCAAGGTAGCTTCTTGTTTCCTCAAGTTTTTGTTAATAAAGAATTTTATGTATCACTTTCAGAATAGTGGATTCTAGACATGCTGATATCTTTGGAAAATGTGTCAGTTAACTCTATAAAATTGTAACGTCTCAATGAATGTGTTACTGTGGACAAAAATTTGATGGTAAGTTGAACAATGGATTGTAGTTTCACTAGGGACTCAAGAAAGCTTTGGAAATTTGATGGTGAAATAGAAGTTCATTGAGACTGACAATTTGATTACATGATGTGGATACTTAATGTTGAAAATACCACTAATATTTTCATTGTGAGCCGCTTGATATATTGATCATTCTTAACATTTATTGGTGCGAACCACTTTACCTAAAAGAAAACTCAAGTTATTAGAACCACTTCACATGTCCATGTGAGGCCAATGATCATGGAGCATTTCAGGTTCAGTAATTGTCCTGACACCCATCACGACTTATAGAGAGATGTTTTCTTTTATTTTTTATGGCACAGGATTTGAACTTGGAGATTTGATACCATTTTAACATTAATTGTTAAATGCTTGAGCTATTAGGAAAATGACCAATTTATATTCAATGGATCATCACATTTGCCCATGTGGGACCAATGAAAGTGGAGTTTTCTTAGCTTCAGTAAGCTCCCTCTCGCCCATCATGACCTAGAGGTATGATTTTGTTTTTATGATAGGTAGAATTCAAAGCTCAAACCCCTTGTTCCAATACCATATTAACATTGATTGACTAGCACTCATTTAAAAACTTGAGTTATTAGGAAATACCAATTTATATTTATATAATGGACCACCGGATGCAGATTAGCAATGAGAATCAAATTTCAATTTTTAAATTCTGGTTTTGAGTTGTTTGGTAATTATTCTATTGTCATTTGTTATCTTTTAATCTGGTAGCCAATCTATGGGATAATTTGTATCACCCACTTTACTTAATTGTTTCCTAGTTTTTGTTAGTATTGTATCTATGAAAGTGTCTTTGTTTTATTTAATAGTTAGCATCGTGTCCATCAATTTCGTCTTAAATTATGATGGTGCATTAATTTAATATCAAAGTATTCTTGTTTTATATTAATTTGGCTTCAGAAAATTTTGCTACATCAATTTGATATGGGAGAATGTTGTTGTGCTATATCATCACTGCTCCTATCCAGGTGGAATCAATGGGCGTGGATCATCTTAGGCTCAACAATTATTATGGCTTTGTTTTCTATAGGGGATGGGAACTAGTGAAAATTTAAAAATAAATAGAAATAAGGAAGAAGAGAAATGAGAGTGATTCCGTCATATAGTTTAGGAAATATTTTCCGTCATTTCTTTGAAGGATTAATAGGAGCATAAATAATTCTTTTTCATTTTTAATTTCAAAATGTATAAATAAGAAAAATATTAAATATTAGGTATATAATAAATACGAGAAAAAATATTTTTGTTTTTTTATGATCAGTTGGATCCAGCTCGTGTGTTTCCACCTAAAACAAAATGGGAGAACATTTTCTTTCCTTCCCTTAAATTCTTTCCCGATAAATAGATAGATTTGGAATATGTTCTCTACTTTCTCTTCAGTCCTTTTCTCTACAATGTTTCTGATGTAGGAAAAGCAGAATTTTTGTTTGCCTGAACTTTTTCTAATATTCAGAAATAGGATGTACACTTATAACCTGTTTTTCCCATTTTGTTGGTAAAGCTTGCACATGGTTTTTTTACATTTTATTAAGGTATACTTGCATATAAGGTAATTATCAATGGATGATTTTGATATGCTTGGTCAGCTTCCTGATAGATGGAGTGCGATTAGCACTATTCTTACTCTTATTTTGCCACATGTTCTTTTGATGATTTTATATTTTTGTCTTCAGCTACTTATTTGATATGCAATTTTCATACGTTAAAACTAAAATTTGATCATTATATTTTTTAAATTGCATATATCTATAGAGCTAATAGGTAGAATTGGTCCCTACTAATGAAAACCTCAAGTTTTGGCTCCCTTATTTGAAAAAAAACCCAATCCTAATACATTATACAAAAATACCGCTTTCATTAAAATTTTTGTTTTTCATGCTATTTAATGAAACATTTTTATTAAAAATTTGTCTGTTTTGACAACTTATGTTGTTATTTTATGTAATCAAAGTATGTTTTTTTTGCCTTGGTAATTTGGGCATAATTTTGAATAATGTTTGGTGAAATAATTATCTACAAAATTTGTTAAGTTTACATTCTTGACAACGTGTCCTCAGTTTGTAGTGTGTTGGTATCATCTTGGTTAATTTTGGCATGATTTTGATACAAAATGCTCTTTATCAAGATAAAAAAATGAAGAGAATTCATTTTATTAAAATATGGGATAATATAACAAGAGTGATTGAGATCATTATTATAGCCTTGTAATAGCCTATCAAGTAACCCTTTTCTTAAAAAGAAAAAAAGGTGTATAAGAATGCCTAGTTTGTCTTGACAAGAAACACTTAAAGTAAAAAGTTTAACATTCAGTAGAATAAAAACAGAATATATGAAATTTAAATTTAGTAATAGTAGACATATGAAGACAATTATTAATAGAAGAGATGACGAGTTACCTAAAAGGTTTAAGTATCTAGGATGATTTTTGCAAAAAGATTGAGGAGTTGACAGAGATATTTTGCATATGATATAAGCAGGATGATTGAAATAGAGAAGGACGTCAGATGTTCTTTTTAAGGTACTTTTAAAGTTTAAAAGGAAGTTTTACAAAATGGTGGTTAAATTTGTTATATTATATAGAGTTAGTAGAAGATGAGAGTCGTAGAAATGAGGATATTAAAATGGATGTGTGGACATACAAGGATGAATAGGATAAGAAATAAGAACATTAGAGAGAAATTCGAGGTTGTGCCTATTGAGAAAATTTTTTGAGAGACATATTTAACATAATATGGATATGTACTTAGGCGATCAATTAAGGTCTCAGTTAGATGATATAAGAACGGGACAAAAATCTACTCATTACTCAGGGAAGAGAGATATCAAAAAAGACAAGGTTAGCAGCGATAAAATCGAATAAAATTTATTTAAATATTAATAAGGATATAGTAGGGAATCTAATCAAGATGTTGGAGGATCCATATAGTGGTCCCCACTTAGTGGGATAAAGAATTGGTTCTTATTGTTATATAAGAATGCCTAGTTTATTATGATTGGCAATCACATGATGGTAGGTTTTATAAAACCAGCTTTTAAAAACAAAAAAAAAATAAATTAAAACCTGATTACAAAAATTTAAAAACTGATTACATAATTCTCCTCCACCATGAAGTTGAGCTGTTGAGGAGACAGAAATCTCGATCAGGTATTTTGATGTCAACCATAGGTGCAGAATAGTAGATCAAAAAGTGGCTTTGGGAAGTTGGCGTTGGTACTTATTGGATCATGGAGAACATTTTGCTGTCATTTGACAAATCTCATCTGTTGTAGTGCTGGATTCAATTTCTACATATTTAGTTGGTTCTGATTGATTAAGATATTTGAGAGCTTCTATGGAACACTATTGGCGTGTCAACTATGTCCTTGATTTTTAGGTGCCTATTGCTCTTTAGAGTGATGTGTATAGGCACTAGAACTAAAGGAAAGTGGCTTATGAAAAAATGGACAAATGTTCAATTCAGTTGAAGGGCCAATATAATGGGTATTATTACAAATTTTCTTACAATGCAAAAGGGTTTAGTGTATTGAGAATGAAGTTGTCTAAAAGAGCTTTTTTAGAGGCCGTTTGAGGCATATGCATTTAAGTATATGGTATCTTCTGTTGTACTCATGTTTATGATGTGCATGATCATGCATTTTATATGTTTTATTATTCAACTAAAATTTTCTCTTAACATCCACATTATTTTCTTTAACATGGCCAACAAAACTCTTAGCAAACATAGATGTGTGGGTAGAATTTGGTAGAGAAATCTAATTAATAAGTTGGTAAACTTAAGAGTCATAAAGAATTTTAAAAGGACATCTACTAACTGATTAGTAGAATCCTTGTATTTAAATTTGACATTTAACAAAATGGGGTCCCTACTTTTTTTGCCCTTTGAACATTTTAGTTTCCTATATTTTAACTAACAATCTTGCTTGAACAATCAGTTTATGAATATAATGCGAATAAAATAACTGAGATGCCCAGCAACTAATATATGTTTTTTAAAAAAAAAGTAATTAACAAATCTGAATTATCTGACAATTTTGATTTGTAACTTATGCAATTTAACAATGTAGTTATGTAAGATGAATCATGAGCAAGGATTTAAAAAGTGGGCATACACGGCCACGACCACGATAGGTCTTCACTTTGCTTATCATGTAGGCGACCATGGGTAGGTGGGTGATTTAAAAATTGGAGTAGGTGGACTATTTGTTAGCTTGGTGAACCTTTACCTAATAAATAAATGGCAAAAATCAAAGAAGATTTACAATCTCATCGGGGATGCTTGGAAGAGAATCCGTTGGACTATTATGACTGATTCATGGATAGATAAGAACGGCAAGAGCACTACAACTTGTGCATAAATTGTGTATTAGGCACAAGGATTGCTGAAGTTCATTGACGCATCTGAGAATTTCTATGTTGTTGAATATATTTTTGAAATTGTTGATAAATGCATGAATTGGGGAAAAGAGGGTATTGTAGATAGTAACACACAATGCTTTGACAAATTTAGTTGCATAGAGGTTGGCGAAAGAGGAACACACACTCATATTCTGACCCTCATGTGCAACCCTCATTACTTGGTGCAAAAAGTGATGCACTCACCCCAGGCGTCCCTCATCATCGGCTCCACAGCTAGATGATGGAGGTAAATCACGGTCAGTCTTTGGCCGTACTGGCGCATGGCACATTGGAGGGTAGGCCCTCCTCCCCCCCCCCCCTCCGCGAATGTGGGGATTGACCCTTGCTCACTTGGTGCAAATCTGCACTGTGCTAGGCATCCGGTTTTGTCCGTGGGGGCTACAACCCTCATTTGATGTAGACAAAAAATTAACGATACAGTTGAAAAGACAAAAGATAAATCATTGACTATTTTCATATACTATCACCAGAACACTTTTAACATGATGTGCCACTTCACTCTAAAGAAGGATCTTGTACGAGCTGGAATCAACATCTTCTTTTCTTTCACTGCGAAGTCTTTTGGATGCAAAGGTAACTGCATGCAATGTAGATGGTATAAAAGTGTCGAAGGCAAGAGTGCAATTGCTATAGTAATGAGCACGTAGTTTTGGCCACATGTGAATTTTACAAGTGTTGTTGCCATTAGTTAAGGATTGTTGCTGTAGATAAAAGGCCATATGGATGGTGGAATAAAGGATGATAATAAGGAAATGATGCCTTTTTAAAAGAATATGAAATCTTCATACTAGCCATATGTGAACCCCATTAAGAAATATATTAAAGGAAGGTTAGAGAGTGTTAAACTCTACTACTACTATAGAGACTACGAAGATAGAGTCTGGCAGTGTTGTCATGGATGGAATATTTGGATCCTACCATCCAAGATAATGTTGTAACTAAGGAATTGAAGGCATACAAAGATGCATCTATACTCTTTGGACGTCTGTTCATTGTGAGACAGATCAAAGAATGATAAAGATTTTAGCCTAGATACTACTTACTACTTAAAGTTATCTTTGTTACGCTTTTAAATTATAGAAATTTACTATTTTCTTTTAAAATTAAATGGATAGAATATTGGTTGTTGATATTTGAATTGCGTACTTTTGCAAGCAATGACAATCATGATTATTGACCTAACATTTCCTTTGGGTGTGAAAGGAATTATAGTGCATTTGAGAGGGTAAGTGAGAAAAAAACTACAATCCAGTGCACGAAGTTTCCGCCACTCGGGGTACCAGAGAAGGAATCCATTGTACGTAGCCTTATCTTGCATTTTTGCAAGAGACTGTTTTCAGGATTTGAACCCGTGACTTCTTGGTCACAAGACAGCAACCTTACCGTTGTGCCAAGACTCCCTTCTAGAGGGTAAGTGAGAATGACTCTTATTTTTTTAGTGGTGAATTTTCTTTTGTACATAAATTATTAATCAGTAAATAAATTTCTTGTAGATTGATGCAAAGAGAAGTAATAAATTACTCGTGAAGAAGACGTATGACCTAGTGTATGCCTAATTTTAATGCAAGTTTGAAGAATCACAAAAATTAGAAGGGAAGAGATCCCTTGTCGAAACATGCCAACTAGTGTAGGAGTGCTAGAGAATGGATGAAAGAAGATAAGAAAGGAAGTAGTTTCTGGATCGGGCTTGACTTGGAATATAGTTGCAAAAGCCAAGCCTCAAGAGCTAAAAAGCTTTCTCAAGCAAGGAGAAGCTTTTGGCTAGTTGGTCCCGCTATAAGTGAAGACTTCGAAGGAGAAGAAATTAATTTTGGTTTGTTCTAGAAAGTCCTAAAATAAAATACACGTTGATTGCTAATGTGATGGAGACAAGTAACAGTCTCCTCTAAAACTCTATGTGCAGGAATAAGATTCCTAACTTCAATTTTTAATTTGGCATACTTTGGACAATGATGAACTAGTTGGGAGATAGTGTATAGTCCAACAATTTTGATGTTTGAAAGTTAAAGTTTGGGAAGTCAAAGAGCCACAGTCATTAATTTAGCCAAGAGTCTTTATTGCTCATGGTAAATTTTAAGACTTAATCAAACTATATTTTTTAGTCCTTTATGTTTTCTTTCTTTATTTTAAGAGTCCACCTACTATAAATAAATGCGTTTCTTATACTGTTGCAGTATGAAATAGAAAAGTGGAAATTTTAAGCAATTCTTCCAGATTGAAGGATTCTATGGGTGTGATGCTTAAGTTACTACTGTCCTCCAATACTCTAAATTAAATTTCGGATTCCTATCTCACATATCTTCAAAACAAACAACCCTCTTCTTGTGTTACATCATGTTGTCTTTCCAAGGCTTGTGAGGAATGGGCGAAAGGTTTATGTTTTTTTGGTTGCTTTGGTTACATTAGACATAATCTTTGCAACATCTTACTTTAGGGATGATCAGAAGAATATAGCAACTACTAGGGATGCAGTGTTGTCTTTCTTAAGGTGACTCACATGGCCACAAATTAGTAATTTACCTACTAAAAGTTTCTAAGGGACATACATGGAACACAAAGCTTTGTGTGCATAATATGGTAATCTTCCTTAATCACATAGTCAACTCAGCCCAATCACGACAATTCCCTTATATTTCCTAAAATATCATCCCAAGGTCAGGACAATTAGGGATCTTATTTTTGAGGTGTTCAAATTCTATTGCTGTCGCTCATTTTCTGATAAATGATCAAAACCTCACTTAATGCGTTACTGAGTTTGTTACTTCTCTAGAGCAGTGTCATAACAAAATTGAGTCCAAGAATTCTGTCAATTTGGCGTTGTTGACACTCAACTTATTTGTGACTGGGTAAAACTTAGTGTCTTG
This sequence comes from Wurfbainia villosa, assembly GCA_025175895.1. Classification (NCBI taxonomy): domain Eukaryota; kingdom Viridiplantae; phylum Streptophyta; class Magnoliopsida; order Zingiberales; family Zingiberaceae; genus Wurfbainia; species Wurfbainia villosa. Next base: position 8,014,503 of record CM045992.1, read on the forward strand.
TGGTTGGAGTTTAGAATGGGCTCGTTTGGCAGTAAATAGCACCCATGCTGATGCCTTTGAACCTAAATGATTGCATAAACCCTTTATCATAGGTGAACACTGTCTAAGTTTCCTTAAAATTTTCACTCAAGGAAATTGGACTTTCTTAGCTCAATGTACTTTCTATTACTAGGCATGATAATGAAAATAATTATGTATCCATGGGTACATAACGCATTTGAGTTATAATTGAGTTTACTTAAAGATGGAGTACGCATTTAACAACCACAATGGGTTTAGTTAAGTTTGGATAGCTTATAATTAATTTGGTGCAAGTTCAGCTAGTATAAAAAAGAGGCAGTTGCCAACTCATTGCCATCTTTATCTGTTCCTATGCCAAAAGCATCATATGAGATCGCCAAAGGCTGGAAGAGGTTAGGGTGTTTGAAGACGTGTGTGTCATCCTTTCCTAAATTTATTAGAAGGCAATGGAATCGGACTTTGTCCAATAAAATATCCCTTTCCTGGGAAGACAATATCAGAATCTTCTAAATAAAGCCAGAGTAGGGATGAGAAATGATTAAATTAGGAAAGAGGGTGGTTACTATAGGCATATCTAATCCAATCTCATATCATGAGTGTGAGGTGCTAGATCCAGGCTGACCTTTTTGTGGATCTGTATGCAGAGGCATTGCACCTGCTTGATGATGGATGCCCAGTCTTCTTTTGCTGGTCCAAGGTGACAAGAAGGATCCCCTTCATAGTCTTCTTTTGGAAGATGGCAGGATGAAAATGGGGGTTCTGCATGTGTTGAAAGAAATCTTGGAGGGAGTCCTGTGCAACTTAGCAAAGGGGTTTGTGCAAATGGTGGCTACCGTGGATGTAGGAGAACAGATATTATGGGTGTTGTGGGAAGTCATGTCAGTTGTGGCGGATTGCTGGAGCAGTAGGATGGTGACGGAGGATCTGAAGATGAGAAAATGCATGAGCTGCCAAAAGAGGCTCTGCTGGTATGGTTGGTGTACAGTGAACAAAGGGGGAAGAAGGGCAGCTTACAAAGGCTTTGTCATTGAAGAAAGTAGATGGTTAACAAGTGAAAGTGGGAGCTTGTTATGGATCTTGTAAAGTCTATAGAGGTGATCATAGGCATTTGTGGGTCATGAAGGCCGAGGAGTCTTCATTAGTGCACATGGGAAGAGGGAGCATAGAGGATTGAATTGCTGTGTTGGTGGCATGGGCAGAATTTACTGTTCCACTAGCTAATCGACATGTGATATACTTTGGCATGGACACCAAAGTGGTGGCATGCCATAGAAATTGAGAGGGAGAGGGAAAAGAGAGATTGAGAGAAAGGAGGAGAGGGAGAAGCTATATGAGAAGTGTACTTTAGAGCGATGGACAATTGGTGCTTGACAAGTGCTATGGGTGAAGGGTGGGCGACGTGAGCATTGTAGATGGCGGTGGATGCTATGGGTGATAAGTGAGAAGGATAGGGGAGAGGAGTGCATGTAGAGAGAAGAAAGAGAATTAAATAATTCTTGACCTTCTAAAAATACATTAACCTAATTAAATACAGCCTGAATTGTCCTGTATATATACAAACTTAGTATTGTTTTAAACAAGTCGAAATAAGTCCAAACCAAATTTTGTTTGGACTCCCTTGATCTTAACAACCATTCGACTTATAGGCTCTACTTAATCTTAAAACAACTTTTGTTGAGCCTCAAAATTTGAAATATTGATTTGATTTAGCTTAATTAGTTATCTAAAATTTTTAAAAATAAATTAATTAAAATGTAAAAAATTTAAATAGGATAAATTTTGATATATGACATTTATGTAAATTTCTTTTTTAGGTTTTGATTTTTGTGATGTCAGGAGAGACCAAGATATCGTACTAGTTAGCAACCAAAAATTTATAGTTTGGTGAGATCGTATCAAGATTCTTTTCTTTTGTGTGTTCTCTTAACTTTGGTTCAAGCATCAAGGAACAACTATTATTTGACATGATGCCTTGATTAAATAAAAATTTATTTGATTAGTCAAGAAATTTATTTGAAGGAGAACCTTGATGCAGTGGTAAAGTTGTTGCTTTGTGATCTAGAAGCCACGGGTTCGAGTTCTGTAAATAGTCTTTTTCAAAGCAAGATAAGACTGCGCACAATAAATCCTTTTCGGAACTCTGCATGGTGGGAGCTTCGTGCACCGGGCTCTCTTTTTTTAATCAATAAAAAAATTATTTAATTTTTCTTTCATTATATTACATCTATTTCATTGGAATAATATTGAAAATACATGATCATTGCAATAGGTGTGTATTAATCATATTCGATTATTTTTTTTTTCTAAAAAACACTATTCACTTCAATTTAAAGGTATACACAATTTTAAAATTTAAATTATATTTTATAAAAAAAAATTAAATTAATTACAAGCAAGGTAAGGCTGTGTACAACAGACCCTTCCCTGTGATCACATATGGCGGGAGCTTTGTCCATCGGATGGTTTTTTACAAAATTCAAAAATCTAAAATATAATATTTTACCTCCTAAAATTTTGAAAAATTTGGATTTATTTATTTTCACTTCATCCAAGAGTTTCATTTAGTTTTATCAAACAATATTTAGTGTTCAAAGTTCAAACGAAAATTGGGATTTACTTATTTAGTGCTCATGAGCAAATTTCAAACAAAAGTACATCCTCAACAAAACCCCTAATATATTTCAAACACAATTATATTAACCCATAAAAATATACAATCATTTCAAATAAAAGAACATCCTCAATAATGAACGTTTATCACACCTTTAAATTTGAAATTGCTCTGAAAATCAAAGCAAGCCCTAGTTTACAGAGGAACATGGAAAGGCACATTTTTTTCATTGTTCATTCCAACGTTCTATATGAAACAAAATGTATATAATTTAAAAGTGATTAAAGCTAGTTGCGAACATTTTAAGCTTTAAAGTTTGCCGTAATCAAATTATTCAACAAATATAAACAAAGAACAGACATGTATTATAATTAAGGAAAAAAGTTAATTAACAATTATAATTTTATATTAATTAAAGTTAGTCATGGTATTAAGAATTAAACTTGACAGAATTTATGAAAACAATTCAAACTATCGAATTAGAAATTCAACTCTAATACTAGTTGATGTAGCAATGAAACTTGAGCTTATATTGAACTTAAAATAAATTATGAGCAGGATTGGGATTCCTTTTAGACATTGGTTTTAAGGTCTCTCTTAAAACCAATGTTTAAGTTTACCTAATCTATTATAACTAACAGGAAGTTAGTAACATAATAATAGGTTTGAGGTTTTGTGAAATTATTATTATTTTAATAAATAATACTTAAAAATCTAACTATAAAGACTGAAACTAACAACTATATGAAGGGTATTTTGGTACAATGAATGGTTGGAACCTAGGTTGATTTTTTTTTCTCAAATAGGAGGTTCAAACTCAGAATTCTTCATTTGTAGGCATCCAATCAGGTACTTTCCTATCTCGATATCCTTTCAAAGGCGTGAACTCGGAATTTTTTCATACAGTTGCTGTAGTTTGTTTTGTTAGCATAACTTATATTGCGAAAGGCATCATTGCCAAAGCTAGTCTGCCTGAAAGAAGTGCAAGTGTGCAAATCGTTTTTCTGTCAGAACTCGGATCTAATGGATATTAGGTTTGTTTTATAATTGGAGCCTATGAAATTTAATGTGCAAATTAGTAGAAGATAAACTTTCTACTCATCAACAAGATAACATGAAGATAATTTTCTGATGTTTTCTATTACCAAAAATTTCATTTAGTAGTAAAATTGACAGTCATTAGGCGCGCCAATAATGTCAGTGGCTTATTTTGAGAGATTAGAATTGTAAGCATGCAATATTAATTTTTCTTGCTGCAAACATAAAACCTATCTACCTTTACATAGATTCTTTATAACTGCTAAGAGATCGACTGTATAATATACACATATCGAATTAGCTGTTGGTGGTTACTATGTAGCTTGTCTCGATTAATCTAATTTCTTGATTCTGTTCCAGACGGGGGAAATTTGTCTAGATATTTTGAAGAATGCATGGAGTCCTGCATGGACCCTCCAGTCTGTTTGCAGAGCTATTATTGCTTTAATGTCTCATCCAGAACCTGATAGCCCCCTTAACTGTGATTCAGGTTGGTTCTTGTGTTTCCAAAGTTTACTTATTTAGGCATCTTTTACTTAATTTGATCCAATTTGATAATAATTTTTTTTTATTCCTAAATGGGATTAGTAAGACTTGCCATTCTGGCTTGAGCTTGCTAGCATAACTGATGAGATGTTATTATCTCAACACTTCTAATGCATTTGTCAAAACTCTTGCAGTAGGTAATGCTAGTTTTCCAATTTCAGAACTACTGGTTTTGAGAGAATGGTATTCGTTCACTCATGCATTATATGAAATTGAGACTACAAAGATAGTGCTAAAGTATTTTTAGCACCACTGCGCTACAAATAGTTGACGAAGCTAGTTAAAAAAACCCATTACATGTGTAATAAACAGTGCATTTTTGCAAATCACTCTATCATAATCGGGCTGAAGTGAAGTCAGTGTTCTGATCCTCCAAGAGTCAGACATGATGTTCCCAGATTTGGAGAGCTGCTGGATTATCAGATTGTAAGACCAACGGACATAGCTGCCTCCAGATACAATGTTGCCAAGTTTGAACGATTGCGCCACAAGTCTGCTGCATCCTCTTAGGAAGTAAACTGAATAGAATAAACTGCTTAATTGGCAAAGTTTATCCTGGCCAAGAAATACCAAAGATGAAATGGATCTGATGCCAACCAGCTAGAGCCGCTGTGCTGGTGAAAAAAATGGTCTCAAGAGCTGCTCCCCCACAAAGAACACAAGTGAGATCTTTGAGTGGCACCTTCTTCCTCTGCAGATCTCAGGAGTTCAGCCACACGAACCTTCACTCTAATAGAAGCAGAAGAGGACCAAATAATTACATACCTAGGCACCTCCTTCCCTGTGGAAGTGAAGTCCAGTAGGCTGATCCAATAGAGAACCACCCGATGCACTAATTAACAAGTTGCTTGTTAGAAGCTAGCAGCTTAATTCATGCAAATCTTAAAGTTGTTCTTTGAAACAGCACTTAGAAGTGACATATTATACTTAAATTGCACTATGCATGCTGACCCTCCTGGAAAAACATAGTTGAATTCATGTCTGCATCTAAACATCAAACTGTTCATTTTTTTTTATCACGTTTTCTATTAAATATAGTCATCAAAATATCAACCTGTTCCTCATTTTATTACGTATGATCATACAGGCAATCTCCTTCGATCAGGTGATGTCAGAGGCTACCGGTCGATGGCTAGAATGTACACCAAGCTTGCTGCCATGCCAAAGAAAGGTGCTGAGAGCAGCCATACATTATAATGTTTCTGCACTTCCCTATCGTTGTAAAAGAGATTTGAAATTCTAGGTCATCACAAATAATTGAACGGCTTCGATGAGCTTTCCTCGTTAATCAAGCACACTGTATGATGACATACGAAGAGTCTCGAGTTTCTATGGTCTTTCAATGATGTTGTACCTAACTGCGATGTGACTTGTTGATAAAATTGTCATCCCAGTAGTGCCACTCCGTAATGTCTAAAAATGCTGGTAGTTAGGGGTGTGCATTCGGTTAAAATCGAACCGACCGAACCGATTAAGATCGAAATCGAATAAATCGAATTTTTTTTAACTAAACCGAACCGACCGAAATTTTTCACTGAACCGAACCGATTTTGCAAAAAAAAAAAATCGGTTTTTTCGATTAAAAACCGAAAAAATCGATTTTTTACGTCATGGAAAACAGCGACACACCTGTTTCGCAATGAGCAGGCGTCGTCGTAACGGAAAACAAATGACACGCTCGTTTCTACAAGGCCCAAAGCCCGTGTCGCGGATCGACGAGCAACATGCTGCTCGGTTATGCGCAAGCGCGGTCGTGTCCGTGTCATGACGGACAGAGAGCAACACGCTGCTTTCTACGCGACACGCTGCGGCTGCGGCTTTCTGCAGGCTTGTGCTTCACGCGACACGCTGTGCTTTCAGTTAATGATATATTCTTAAATATCAACATTAAAATTTAAAACATTCAATATTACACAATAACACAACTATACAAAATACAATTTAATAAATATCAACACATCAAAATATATAAAAATATCTCGTTAAAATTAAAACATTCAAGCAATCAAGTTGCTAACATAGCAATGAAACATATAATTTTAACTTTTTTACACTTAGATCTTGTCTCGTATCAAAATGAATACAATGTATCCTTAGATCTTGAGAGTTGACACTTGAGACTTGAGAGTTGACTTCTTGGTCCTTCCTTCACTCCTTGTAAGTTGTGACTTGACTTCAGAGTTCAAAGTTCAAACTTGTCTGCTTCACCTTGTGTTTATCCTAATAAATAATGATCAAGAAGTACAAATTTGTTATCACCATTCAACAAGATAATTAAAAGTAAATACACTTGTAACTAGATTATAATAATTGAAGCATACCATGAAGTAGTTAATTACACCTCAATTGGTGTTGTCGAAGAAGACGAATCCAATATTACTTTTGAAAACTAAAAAAAAGTATAACATGATACAAGTCAAACAAATTAATACTCTATCTATTTTTAATTGTAAACAAACAACTAACTATAAATAAAGCGCACGCTTTCAAGTTTTTCTACATCTTCTAAAATTTCTTGACATTAATTGGCACCAAACTTAATCGAAGCCAATCTTGAGTACAAATCGATTTCTACCACTCTTGGAGTCAATGAACTCAAACAATCAAGACCACCACCAAGATCAAAGCGGATTCAAGAATCATTGATATTGGAACGACTAACACATCACGAGCAATTTGAGCAAGTATAGAAATCTATGACAATTTTGCTTCCACCATCCCAAAATATCAAAAGTCTCACAATATTCTTCAACTATTTCATTCGGATACTTATCTAATTACATGTTGCCATCACCAAAAATTTGTGCCTTTTGTTTCTTATACTTTGCAAAGATTGATTGCCTTTTCAAATCTATTTGACTCATATTTTTAGGCACGATGTCGCTATCACCTGATTCTGAATTAACTGAATTTTTTGAGGTGTTACTTTGAGGCTCTATTTTCTCCTTATAATTTTTGTACAAAGCAAACAAAGTCTCCTTTATATTCTTTCCTGCTATTGCACCTTTTTCATCTCCATATAACTCAATCAACATAAATTCCAAAAAATCTAATTTATGTCTTGGATCAAGTACCACTGCAATATAAATCAATTTATTCATTTTCTCTGGATCTCCCTAATATTTATCAAATTTCATTTTCATTCTCAATCCCATCAATACACATCGAGTTCATCACTTTCTTGCCACTCCTTTAATATGGAATGAATTGAACTGATTTCATGTGCAAAAGTGTTAGAAGTGACATATAAAGATCCGGAGACTTTTAATGTTAACTCATAAAAGACTTGCAATAGAGATGCAAAAAGTCTAATATTATTCCAATCAGTACTAGTTGGCTTCCCATCAATAGTCTGTAATTCTGTTTGGACATTCCCGTCTAGTCCAAATATCATATCTCCATTATCATTCACAACAACACCCCAATCAGACGAAGATGATCTAAAGCATGGGTCTTGTTCATCAAACCTATCAAAAGCTCTTTTCAAATTTTTTCCGCTACATTCAACATCAAATAAGTTGAATTCCATCCGTTGGTACATCCAAACACAATGATTTTTACTTTCAATTTTTTCAATTTCGACACATTCGTTGAACTTGCTTAATCTAGAGGGGGATTGCAAAACATATTTAATAGCATTCCTGACTCTCATCACAGATGGATTTATATCTTTCAAGCCATCAACAACAATCAAATTGATTATATGAGCTACACATCTCATATGAATGAATTCACCTTTTAAAATAGTAGAATTCCAGTTAACCATCTTTTTCTTGAAACTATTGACAGCGACATCATTTGAACTTGCATTATCAACAGTAATAGTGAAAATTCTATTAATTTCCCAACCTCTCAAACAATTTTCAATAGCTAAACTGATGGCCTCGCTTTATGACTTGTAATTGGACAAAATTCAAAATTCTTTTATGCGACTTCCAATCTTTATCGATAAAATGATAAACACATATAGTTAATTTTTTGAATCGATGTCCATGTATCGAGTCAAACAAACTCTTTGTGTCGAATCATGCAATGCAGACTTTTCAATTTTTCCCTTTCAATTTTGTATAATTCAAGACAATCACGTAACTCGCCCATCTGAAGGAATTCTAAACTTTGGACATACCATAGACATAAATGCTTTAAACCCTTCTCCTTCTACAAATTTAAAAGGCAATTCATCCATGATAATCATTCTAGCTAATGTTTTTCTAGATGCATCTTGATCAAATTTCCAAGAAATAAGAGATCTCTCACCCTGTTTTGCACCCACTTGAAAACTCAACTGTGTTTGATTTGTTTCAATAGCATAAGGATGTTTCTTGCATGAGGTCATATGAGATTTCAAGCTTGTTGTTCCATTCTTGTATGGATCACAAAAAAACTCCTTATCACAATAATTGCATTTGACTTTAATCTCATTAGCAATATTGGTAAACTTCGTAAAATGCTCCCATACCTCACTTCTTGGTTTGATTGTTTTCCGTTTGCTTACTTTTTCTGTCACAGGTGGTCTTGTACCTACTGAAGATCCAAATTGTGGCATTGAACAACTATTATCAACATCCATATTTGAAAGATTTCCTTGCATTGACATCTAAAAAAAACATACAATTCATTTAAAAAATTATATATAACTATTTTACTAGATTAGCAATTTAAAATTATAAACAAAGTATGTCCCTAAACCTAAATTTTTTACTATTCACGAATCATGATCATAGTCAGTCGTCGAAAATGGAATCATAAAAATAAGTATAGTAAAACAACTAAATATATAGTAAACTAACCGTCGTCCGTAAATTGAAAGGGTGTGCAGCCGTTGATGTGCGAATGGAGCCTAGGAGAGGAGACGGAGATGGAAAGAATTAGGGTTTAGGATGGACAAATATGAAGAGGAGACGGAGGCCGGAGAGATGGCTTAGGAGAGTTGGCGAGAAGCTGTGAAAGGTTAGGGTTTAGGGAAGAAAATCGTGATCTGTGGTTTCACGAATCGCGATTTTAGATAAAGTATCGAAATGTGCGACACGCTGTGTTGAGCAAAGCGTCTGACATTTGGGCGTGTTGAGCGCTTGAAAAAATCGGTCAGTTCGGGTAAACCGAATTTTTCCCGTTCAAACCCGAAACCGAATCGAATAAACCGAATAAACCGAATAAACCGATATTTTTAAATAAAAAAACGGAATTTCCGATTAAATCGAACCGAACTTGAAAGTTCGATCGGTTCGGTCGATTTTTTCGATTTAATCGACCGATTGCACACCCCTACTGGTAGTCCTCCACAATACTGTCATGGCAATATGTCGTTGTAGATAGCCTTTAATTTTATAATGACCACTATTGCACGATGCTCACAATTTGCAATCCTTTGCAAAAGCAAATTGAAAATTGGAAACTAATGTTTCAATTATAGATTGCAATCTTATGGCTAAAACTTTTGCCAATGCAATTTTCAAGTACTATGAACCTAAAATCCTTGGGTTGGTCAGCTCCACTTTTCTTTAGAATCAGGACAAAATAAGGTGGTGTTTGATACGTGGAAAATGGTTATTTTTTTTATTTTCATTTTCTAGAAAATTGGAAAATGCGTTTGGTTTGTGTTTTCCAACTGTGCTTTCCAAAAAACAAAGATGTATTCTTAGGAAAATTGAAAAACGAAAAAAAATCATTTTTAATTTTTCAGAAAATGGAAAATACGCTGTCTTCACCAAACACAGCCTAAGCAATTCAAGCTGTTGGTGCCCATTGACTTGGAGATTTTATGTATACTATAAAATTCATTATTTCTTTCTTATTTTATATTAATTTTTCCAATGTAATATAAAATATTTGAGCTTAATTTAGTTTACATAAATTTCAATTTATAAAATAAAATAACAATAAGTTTGAATAGAAATATAAAAGAAATAAAATTTGGAGGTGAAAAGCCCTCTCTCTTTTTGGTAAAATTTTAGCTATCGCAATGAATGAAGCTATCATTCATCCATTTGGAAATGATTCATTAATTAGAGCAGGGTAGATGTTATTAAAAATAGATAAAGATCTCAGTATGGAATTTAAAATTATTATTTAGATTTAAAAATTTTTCTTTGTTTCTGATCAATCCATGATTGTCTTTTACAAATGGATAGCAAGTGGAAGATAGGAATTGATAAAATTTTAATTGGGTGGCTGATCCTACAATATTCACTACTTATTAAATAAATAAATTTAAATTACTGCCGGCAATTAACAGAATAATAAATATACTTTCAAAATGAGTCCAACAAACAAAAATGTTGGGTGTGAATTTAAAATTGTAATCGTCAATCAAATATTCTTTATTAATTTATTTCATAGTTAACATAAAAAAAGATAAATCATAAATAATTTTATAATTTTTAACGTAAAAAACAAATTATTTTTTTTTTCAAAATTAATCTATATTCCACGAGGACGTGTGGATCTCATACCTGCTGGAAGGCGATACGTGTCATCGATCCACCCTGTGAAAACATCGGTTCCACGGACCACATGCTCCTATGACATTAAATGTACCAGCCGGTTAAGCTGGAAAGTTACCTGTAGTTACGATGTCGTGCCCACAGATCCCGCCACAATGACTGGATCAGGCGACACGAAACAGTATCTTACTTTATCCCAGTGGGGTTACTTTCCACGCGTCCGCCGCCAGGACGCCGAAGCGATTCACTGACGTCATCGAGACCACGTGCATCGAGGCGTAGTTGGTGGCAGTCGGTGTCACACTGTCGCCGCAGCGTTACGTTATTACTCCTGGTAACGGACGATATAATAGTGATCATAGCAGAAGATTTGGCTGTGTGAGAGGATATAATTTAAAAGAAATAACATCCATCATCAAGTCGGCTCTCAGAGATAATACTCGATGTCAATTAAATTTTTTGTTGAGAATTATATTTCTTTTTTAGATTGTAAACAGAGTGCAATATTTTAGTCATTCTAATAATTCATTAATTCTGCGGAGATAGATACCGGCACGCGCGTGTGTGTGATTTTCGTAATTCATAACGGTTCGGGAAATCCACTGCACGGTGTCGGTTCCAGGCAAGTAGCCCTGCCCCTACATCGCATTCGTCTCGACCTCGACGTCGGTTTTAAGGAATTCCTACAACAACTTTAATATAGAATTTTTTGCTTCGATTTACATTACTGAATTTGTCTTCCTCGTTTTCTTGGCCTTGATTTCGTCTCGCCGGGCGAAGTGCGAAGTTGCGTTTGGATGCATCTGAGCATCACTGGAGAGTTCCGCGAGATTTCGAAGAGATCCAACCGCACTGTCCATGAGATTTAATTCGGTATACAAGCGGATGCCTTGCAGGGAGCTTGCGCGCACCCCTGATATGGATGAGGATGATATCTCAGGTGCGGCCGCTTCTTTTTCTTCTTCGGTTGCTCCTCTTGTCGATGCATGTTTCAATTAAGTTGTTAGGTTTTGCTTTCAGAGAAATTGCTGGATCCGGCAGATCAGGACTGTGGTAATCCCTCCTGGAAGCATTCTTTGCCGCATGTTTGTGTCGCAACCATGTCATCCTTCTTGTTTGGGTACCATCTAGGGTGAGTGTTTTTTGCATGTGAGTTGTTTTCTTGTATGTGTCGATCGATAGAGATTTGAAAGGTTGTGTAAAATTGTGTGTTTTTTGTGGATCCTTTGGATTCAAGGGTTGTGAACGAGCCGCTCGAGAGTATTTCGATGGATCTTGGGTTCTCAGGGAATACGCTATCGGAAGGTGGTTTCCTCTCTATTTGCCGTTGTGCTATTTGTGTCACAGATAATACATGACAGTATTGGTTACTGTTCTGGCTCAGGACTTGTTGTGAGCATGTGTTTGGGCGGCGCATTGATTGGATGCTTGTTTAGCGGATGGATTTCTGACGGAATTGGACGCCGCAAGGCCTTCCAGTTGAGTGCCCTTCCGATGATTATTGGGGCTTCTTTGAGGTAGTATCCCGATATTGCAGAATTTTTCAGCATTTGTCATTTTATTATGAACTGTCAATTTTGTGGTATTTGTTGCTCTCTTCAGTGGTTCTTTCCACGCCCCCTGTGTTATGCCCCCTGTGTTATTGCATGAATTATTTGAGTTTCTTGACATGCTTTCGCAGTGCATCAGCGACTAGACTAGCGGGAATGCTTCTTGGAAGATTTCTTGTCGGAACAGGGATGGGTCTAGGACCCCCTGTAGCCTCCCTTTACATCACTGAGGTAGAAACATGAGTGTCTTGGATTATCTGATTGCTAAAAACCCTCATTTACGTATGTTTTTCCTGATTAACCCTAAATTGCTTATCTGATCAGGTTTCTCCTTCATCTGTGAGAGGTACTTATGGGAGTTTTATTCAGATTGCAACATGCCTGGGATTGATAGCATCACTCTTTATTGGCATTCCAGTCAAGGAATATGTAGGGTGGTAACTATTTATTCCCGACATCACATTGGCTTCTCCCTTTTTAAACACTCTTGGTCACTTATTTTTTAACGTATGCAAAGATAAGTCAGTTATGGAACTTATGGTTGCAGGTGGCGAGTGTGTTTTGGTGTATCTACTATTCCTGCTGCTTTACTTGCTCTCAGTATGCAATTCTGTGCTGAAAGTCCTCATTGGCTCTATAAGGTCATCTACCTTTTGAACTCTTTTATGACTAGTTCACTATTTTACCAATGTTTTTTATCTCTACTTTTTTCTACATAACTTCGTATGCTTCACAAGGATCTCTTTGGAAAGTGTTGCCAATTTAGCCTCACAAATTATTTGGTTGACAAATTAATTTCACATATTATTTTGTGGTAGTAACTTAAGGAGTGGTTTATTGTTCAGTTAAGTTTCGTCTCGCATAAGTCAGTTTAGGCCCTCTATTAACACTATTGTAGCTTAATGAGTATAAACTGTCAAGATTTGCCTTTCTTAGTTGGCATGAGGACTGAAATTATTTTACAAATTTATTTATTTTTTCCAAAAGTAAGTTTTGTTCAAATGAATGTCACTTTTCCCTTTCAACACTAAATGATTGAACAGCTTCCTAGCTGCCTGTTTACTAGATTCACTTAGTTCCATTTAACATTATGTTTTGAGAATTCTGTTTTAAATTTAGTTTTGAACTTTTAAATACAATATGATTCTCATGCTGACATGTAAGTACACAATATGGATGTAAATATGTTGCAGCGTGGTAGATTTGGTGAATCCGAAGCTGAATTTGAAAGACTTCTGGGAGGACATAATGTCAAATCAGCAATGGAAGAATTATCACGGTTAGACAGAGGGGACGAGGGGGAGACTGTTAAGTATTCTGAACTATTCTATGGACGACATTTTAGAGGTATCCATTACATGAATCAATATCTTTCAAATCTTCAGTGCTTTATTCCCACTGCTTTAGTTTATATGTAATATATATATTTTTCATTTCAATTCCCTTTTTCTGCTACAGTTGTTTTTATTGGAACAATGCTCTTTGCTTTACAACAGTTGTCGGGCATCAATGCTGTATTCTATTTCTCTTCTGCTGTGTTTAAACGTGCTGGGGTGGCTTCTGATATTGCCAACATATGTGTGGGATTTGCAAACTTGTCAGGTTAGATAAGCAAGTTTGCAACCTAGTTCTCTTCTGCTCTGATGGAAGCGGACTTATATTCTTTTCCTGACAGGGTCCATCGTAGCTATGCTTCTTATGGACAAACTAGGAAGGAGGGTTCTTCTTCTGGGAAGTTTTCTGGGAATGGTAAACCAGAACTATACTTTTAATTCCTTTTCATGTACATTTAGATGGGCACATGTGTTTCATATTTATCTTCTGGTTCAGGCAGCAGCAATGGTTCTTCAGGCTGTTGCAACAAGTTTTCATCAGGAAGGTTCCTGGCATGTCTACCTTTCTGTTTGTGGAATGCTACTGTAAGTATACAAGAATATCTCCTCATTTCACTCCCTTTTTTCGAGAAAAAATTTCAGTTAGCCATTCCAAATGACTAGACTCTGGTATTGAAGCATGGATTAAAGCAAGCATGTTGGTATTTTTCAACAATTCCTCAGTGGTGTGTGCATGTTTTTCTTTTTAAAAAAAGGTACAAAACACTGCATTGGTGGAAGTTTCGTGTACTGGATTGTCCTTCAGTTTTTTTAACTACGAATGCTGTCTTAGTACTTAGATGAAGCTGAAATTTGGCTTATTTTGTGATATGGATTTACTTAGATGTGAGATTCAGCTTATTGTATAATCTGAATTTACTTGTCCTAGCAGCTTGATTCTGCATGTAATTATTGATTCCTGAACTAACACTAAGCCCTCTTGTTAATTAAGTTGAATCTTTTTACAAGTTAGTTCTTCACATTTTGAGGGTTATGGAGAATCATATTTCAGATTTGTGACTTGTGCAGATTTGTTCTGACATTTGCGCTGGGAGCTGGGCCAGTTCCTGGTCTCCTTCTATCTGAAATTTTTCCCAGCAGGATTCGTGCAAAAGCTATGGCTTTGTGCATGTCTGTTCACTGGGTAAGTTATTTGTAAATTTCACTTTTTTCATATAACACTGAAACAATGCTTTTGTCAAGACGCTTTCATACATGACATTTTTTCTATTACTCAAATAAATTTGGTTAATCAGAACTGTTAAATGTAATCATTGTTTGCTAGTTAACAAGAATCATAATTATTCATTGTATCATAATGTCATGTTAGTTCAAACTATTTGGAGCCGGTTACATAGATCTTATCTTGCTAAGCTTGATATTTAAATTGATTTAATCATGATTGGCCACTGTGTGCAGTCAAAATAGAAATTGAGGTGATAAACAGCTTCTGTTTCATTGTCCTGAATGAACTTACTAATATTTTGGGGATCAAGAAAAATGGATTGCTTTAACTGAATTATCTTTTGCATATTATTGCAGTAGTAGCTACTTTTATGATTTATTTTTGCTTCTAATGTTGACTGGTTGGTTTTGGAATTTCAGGTTGTAAACTTCTTTGTTGGTCTGTTCTTTTTGCGGCTGCTAGAGCAGTTAGGAGCCAAAATTTTGTACTCTATATTTGCATCATTTTGTTTGATGGCAGCATTCTTTGTGGCAAAGAATGTGGTTGAAACCAAAGGCAAGAGTCTCCAGGAAATTGAAATCTCACTCCTCTCACCAGTGTAAAGGTATGCTCTTCCCGTTATTGTTCATGCATTAGAGTTTTCTATATCGTATACTACTTTCTTTACATTATATATTGCGGTTCTATATGTCATGATTTGCAGCTTCTATACCATATATTATAGTATTAAAATCTTTTCACGTACAATGAATTTTGAAACCATATACTATGGTTTTTTAAACAATGTACGACGGTTTTAATTGTTCTAGTGATTTTGATTATGATCCGATGGTAAAGAATGACACCTTTGAGTATTGATTGCTGCTGCCCTGTTGTAGTAATTTTATGCAGAAACTTTCATCGTATTTGCTAAATCTAGACCATCTTCCAGAGGCACAACCATCCAAAAGTTGGATGAGTTGCCTCTTTGTGGACGTTCTGTGGTTTTCTAATTTAATCTTCCATGGTGGTTGTCCAGGTTTTAACATTGGTAGCTACATGGAAGGCTCCATCATTAAGATCCGTCGGACCCGCAGCTGTTTGGCTTCATAGTGGTATAGCATAGCCACAAGAGAGATTTTATTGTAACGAGTTTCTAGTATAAAAGACAATTTATATTCTATTTGCAGTGCTTCGGTGCCACTTTGTTTCAAGTTTTTTTGCATGTAACTCGTTACTTATGGTGCTGGGACTTAATAATATACAAGCCAATTTTGCAGCCTGTTATTGTTGACTGCTGCTCTGTTTTCAGACAAGGGACAATGGCTTGTAACACAGGATGCTTCCGTTTGAGCCATAATGGAGCACGCCTTCAAGCAAGTTATTTTGATATGACAAATTTGTAACCCAAGATTTTTTCTTCTCAATTTGGTAAAGGTAGCACCTTCAAAGATGGACTATTTTTTATGGATATTTTATGCTCGAGACTGTAAATTGATAAATACATGCCGCAGAGTGTACGAGCCTTTTCATGCTCCTTAATTCTCTCAACTTTGGGATTTGTTTTGAAGATTTTTGGCGTGAGGTTGAAAATGGTAAATATATGTCAACATCGGCTCCAACTGTCGCCTCCAGAATAGTGCATCTCCTCCCACGACCTTCCTACCTTTTAACAACAAAAATGCCAGTTCTATGCATTCTCCAAGTGGAGGATCAGGTATGGGGTCAGTGTTAGCACGTAGTCGATCTAAATTGGCTTGTTCTTGTATGCACTGGTTTAGCACAGTAGCAAACTGTAGGAACATATCCACATGCCGAATTTACCAAGTGCAGGTTCAGACAGGCTATTAGCAACCTAATGGGCCCTACTAGCTCATGATTGCTTTATGCATTTGCTTGGCATAATAATAAAATTTAGTCATTGTATGCACCTTCTAAGTGCAAGGTCGGAATATGTGTCACTGTTACACCACTTTATGCACTAGTTAGGTATAACAAATCATGCTTTTCTGACACAACCACAGAACACGAGACCATTATTGGTATTTATTAAGAATAGAATTTAACCCGAGGCTGCGTTTTATTACTCTTCCATGACCATGCACAATTGTAAAGTTATTATATGCACTCACCGGGTGCACAGATTATGTTTTAGATTTATCCGGTAGATAAATCAGAGGAATATTATTTATTTTTAAGATTAGTCGAATGAAATCTAAACATTTAGATTTAAAAAAAAAACACAAGGCAAGCTTAAGATTACCATCAGCACTTGATCACCTCAATGGATTTTAGGTTATTGTACATATCCATAAAACACTACAACAGAATGCATGGTCATTGTGTGCAACTGTTAAGAGTAAAGTTAGACCTAGGGTAACTATTGGCGTTTAAGTAACCCAATTGATTATATGACTTGTTGGGCAACATAATAAAATGCAGTTCCATTGTATGCATCCTCCAGGTGCAAGGTCAAAACTTGGTACTAGGATCTAATCAACTAGCGGCTTGAGATTGTTGTACATTCTTGTCCAGCATAAATCTAGACAGTCATTATTAACATCCTTTTGCCCAACCTGACACCCTCCAAGGGGATATTTCATGAGTTATCTCCTAGTCAAGCTCATGGACATCACTCTTATCCATGTGCAGATTAAAAATTATAAGTAGAGAGGTTAAGGGACTGAAATATCACTCACAATTCAATCAATTGCATGTATCATTTTTCTTCTTCCTCTGTTGATAAGTACTATTGACAACTTCATGAGTTTCAAAGATTTTTAATTTTTTACTATGCTTGTCTCTTATTTTTATTGAAATCCATAGAGAGAGAAAACAAATTAACTTATTAATTTTTTTACGTTTCATTGCTGTTTTCTATAATATAAATTAGCTTTTGTTTACACTTTGATAATTTAATGCTTATTTTTAGTCTTGCATTTGCGAGAGAAGTGGAATCTTGATTTTTTTGGTTGTCACTTGATTCTACATTTAGTATCCAAGCAGAGATTTGACATAATGAACTAATTTTTATATTTACCAAAAATAGCTATTATATTTAAAATTATTTTCTTTTTAACTCGAACCAAATTTTTTAAACTCAAGCCAAATTTGACTAAAAAACCCCACCTTGAAACAAAAAAACTCAGCCAACTCGTGTCTGTCTAGATCACAAGCCTATGAGGTATTGAAGCACCTGTTCAAGGATTCTCTGTACCATCCCAATCAAAATCATCCTTTGACTTCCAAAAGGTGTTAATAAAGCAAAACAACAACTTACTATCTCTTATAATTGAACTTCATAATCAGTTGCAGGATCTCCAGAATCAGGTGAAAAGTCTCAAACAAACTCCGAGTTCATCTACCTCTACACCAAAGGAACTTGAGAGTGTTATTGACGACTTAACAAAAAAAATTTCTGGTCTGAATTTGGGAACTGAGGCACAAATCCCAAAGAAGAAGAGTTCTATTTTAATCTTTAGAAATCCCTCTGATATACTTCAAAAAGAAAAAGAAAAGTGATGGCGCTAACAGGGGCAAGAACTTCCACAAGCACCAGGCCATCGATAGAGGAGTTAATTGTTGTTTTGGAGTTAGCCTGGTCAAAGACGAATGTATAATCTACAAAGAAGAGTTCTGCCTAGCCAGAGGAGATTCCGAAGAACAATTGAGAGCCAAGTAACCCAATATGAGGAAGTGCTACAGGATATGGGAAAACACATTCTAACCCCAGAAGAGCATCAAAGGAGAAGATTACTGGATGATATAGAAGAACAGGCGATACAAAATCTGTACCATTCACTCAAAGAGCTGGAGATGATCCAACAAATGAAGGAGGTTGATTTCACAAGCCGACGTTACCGAGGAGGAGGATATCAAAACTACTTTCTCACGGCACTACCAACGCTAAAGGAGATAAGAAAGGAGTTGTGGATGATATCTAATGCTTTAAGTCCCGTCTTGGGAAAAATTAAAGCAACCCCCACTAACAGAAAGCAGTGGTGAGCCCATAAAATCCAAACAACTTTTGAAGAAAGATTGAGCCTCGGGGAGCCGTCTTATTTTCAAGGACAATAATGTAGCAAAGCACCAGATGCTGCAAAACTGTAAAGAAGTTTGATCTTAGGTGAGTCTTTTCAGTATGAGTTGCAAAGTCAAATGGGAGAATCATGGGTGTCATATTGAAGGATGATGGGGCTAATAAACAAGCACCCGCTTCAATTATTGATACAACCACATTCTTCTATAAAAGGCTAAGAATTCAAAAGGTTTGAAGAGACTTGAGCAACACCAAGTTTACCATTCCTTTAGTGTGTCTTTCCGTATGAGTGTTAAAATCTTTCTAAAGAAATAAAACTCCGGGCATTGTCCCAGGTTTTAATTTCAAAAATTCATTAAAATCTTTCTGAAGAAATAAAACTCCGGGCATCGTCCCAGGTTTTAATTTCAAAAATTCAAAAAGTCGATCCCTCTTTTATAAATGGTATCAGAGCTTGAGAAGTATGCAAGCTATGCAAGGCTGAATTCTTCCACTCTAGGAATAAGGTGAGGGTCCTCATGCTACAACTCTTCGTCTGAGCAATTATTTCTTTAAATTGTTATTTTGAAAATTTATTCCTTGAAAATTAACCACAAAGATGAAAGGTGGAGACTCGACATGCATCCTTGGTCTGGTTTTTTCGCAAGGCTAGGAAGTGCGTAAGATGATAAGACTGAAGTCTTTAATTTTGGGGATATTTCCAAATAAATCTTAGCAAAAGAAGCAATTTAGAAGATGGAAAGTTATTAGTTCTAGTTTTGTGATAAGACGACCAAACCTATTAATTGATTGCAAAAGACTGCAGTACTTATAAGTCTCTTAAGGAGCCAAGTCCGTCAGGTGAGCATGAAAATTTTATGGGTTTCTAAGCTGTAAGCAAAATTTAGGATTAATAAAAGTTCTTAATGAGTGAAAAATTTGAGCAGAACATAAGAGAATGATATGAGAAAACCCAAACCTCAAACCTAGAATATCTTAACCTTACTGAAAATTCAAAACCATCAACTAGTGATTTAGCCAACAACCTAGAAATTGTCCACAACAAAATCTCTCTTCTTTCAAAGGTAGCACTAAAACACTTATACTCCTTAAAGGAGGAAAATGAGGTGTTAAAGAAAGAAGTAGCTCAGCTAAGGGTATCAATAAGATCTTTAGAAAAAGAAATTTTGTCAAATCAATCGTTGACCAAAAGGGAAGTGAGAACAATTATCTCTGAAGCCGTAAATCAACATAAAATAACACAGGAATTTGGGTCTACATCAACATCCTCAAGAGCTATACAAATGCATGCTCCAGAATGGGGCAAGCTTATAAACACACTTGTGCCACCAGAAGATCATTCAAAATCAGCACTAACATCACCTTCCAGTCCAAATTATTATGATACATTGTGGAAGAACTGGATTGGCTGGGAACATATTATGACCCTGCAAGACACTGTAGAATGGACCAATTCATTCGTGGAAGATGGTGGAAGTGATGAATATTTATCTGCTGACTCTGCTTTTTGTGATGAACAGGTCGCTCATATTAATGAAGATGATTATGATTTAGACTACCCTATGCAGAAGAGTGGGCGAATTTTGGCCTCATCGGTAGTTTCTTCATCCTTCAACCCACCAGAGGATACAATGATGGGACCACCCCAATATGGTCCAGCGGATGAAAGACCTACTACATCCAATCCATATAAAAATATAGATTTCAAGGGTGCAAAAATTGGAAAACTCAGAAAAGCTTACAATAATGAGTAGTGGACACTTCCCTCGGCCCAACAAACAACATGTGCAATGTTAGTTCTACCTGATAATATTGGACTTTACAATGATGTTATATCTAGGTGGGAATCCATCACTACCAATGTGGTGGACTCAAAAATCTGGCCGGACAAAAGAACCAAGGTCCAGTTCATTGAAAATCTACTGGGTGAGATAGAAAAGAAGACATTCATTCAATGGCGGATGATGTACCCGGACCAATATGACAAACTAATCAATGTGGCAGATGAGACTCAGAATATTCTGTCACAAATCAGACGAATTATTACCTTGGAGGATCCAGCTTCAGGAACTACTGCAAAACAAAATCAAGCTTACCTAGACCTGGAAAGATTAGTATGCCATGGTACTAAAGATTTAGTTAATTACATGAATCTTTACAAAGACCTAGCTGCAAGAATTGGGCGGATGTTTTTAAATGAAGAATTATCTAGTAAGTTCTACCGGAAAATGCCACCGCTTATAGGAAGCCATCTGGAAGCAAAGTTCCAAGAGAAGTTAAAGGGAGACACTATTGGTGTTCTACCTCGTATACATCATGCATATCAAGAGCTCACAGAGATGTGTAAGCAAGCAACCTTGCAAAGGAGCCTGAAGGACCTTCAATTTTGTTCTCAAATTCATATACCTAGTTATTATCATGGTGAAAAAAAAGAGTACGAGCTCAGGAAATCCAATACCTACAAAGGAAAACCTCATAAATCACATGTAAAGGTGATAAAGAAGAAATATCAGAATGACCGAACAAGAGTTAATAAGTGCAAGTGCTTTATTTGTGGGGAGGAGGGACATTTCGCCAGAGAATGTCGCAACAAAATCGGCAATAAGGAAAGAGTTGTCATGCTTAATGAATTAGACTTGCCAGAAGATTTTAATATTGTATCAGTAGATGCTGATGAAAGTAGTAGTGATGCAATCTGCATCATGTCAGAAGGAGAAAATGCAACGGAGCAACATTGCACTGCGGCCACCAATATACTCCCAACTAATGAAATGATGTTTGTTTTGATAGGAAAACCACAAGGATGGCAAGTACAAGTGGATTTGTCAGAAGAGCAATTTCGTTGCCAACACAGATGACAAGTAAACCAAGAAGTTAATACTTTATTTATCAAATGCAACTTCTATGGTGCAGTGACAACTCAGAGAGCTAGAAGACATTGTATTGATTGCAAGCTCACAACCTGTACCTTATGCTCAGACTATTACCTGAAGATAGAAACACAGACCATGCCTCCACTTCCATACAAGTATGAAGAAAACAATTTAATTTCTGAATTAATAGGCTACATAGACTATTTGCAGGCAGAAATTCGAAGACTACAAACAGAGTTGGAAAGGGTTTTAAAAAGAAACCAGGAGCTTGAGGCAACAATAATTGAAGAGTTGGCTGAGGAATTACAACAATTAACTCTTCAAGATCTTCAGAAGGGAAAAGAGCAGTTAAGCTTCTTAGAAGAAGTCTCTATTTTCAAGGCAACAAGCAGTCAGTACCATCCGAAAAGGATTCTTAACCGATTATATAACATGATAGTTGAGTTTGAGATACCAAGCATTCCACCATTTCAGGTAAATACTATCCTGGATACCGGTGCCACAACTTGTTGTATTGACAAAAGATCTGCACCAGCTCAAGCATTGGAGCAGAATTCTTATACTGTCATCATTAATGGAGTCAATTCCAAGCAGACAACTAATTGGAAGCTAAAAGGTGGACAGATGAGGATAGGTGAAAATAAATTTAGAATTCCATTTACTTATTCATTTGAAATGACTTGGGTGAAGGAATTCAAATGGTCTTGGGTGGAAACTTTATTAGAGGAATGCAAGGAGTACGAATAGAAGGAAATACTATTACCTTCTATAAGAACATTACTACTATTGCCACAAATCAAATAGCTGCAGTGGCAATAGAAGAACTGCAGTTGGAGGAGTTGGAATACCTCGAAATTCAAGAAAATGTATGTTTTACTGTAACCCCCTCAAATGCTTTTGTATTACAAAAACATGACCCATTGCTAAACAGGTTGAAAAGCAAGGATTCATTGGGGATAATCCGCTACAACACTAGTCAAAAAATGACATCCTTTGCAAAAATAGACATTATTAATCCCGACATCACTATTCAGGATAAGTCATTATCTCATGTCACTCCTGCTATGAATACGACATTTCAGAAGCATATGGATATACTCTTAGGACTAAAAGTCATTCGTCCTAGCAAGAGTCGGCACAGGACAATGGCCATGATTGTTCAGTCCGAAACCAGCATTGATCCTGTCACAGGAAAGGAAATAAAAGGAAAGAAGCATATGATATTTAACTACCGAACGCTTAATGAAAATACTTACAAGGATCAATACAGTTTGCCATGAATAAATACCATCCTTAAGAAGGTAGGCAACTCAAAAATTTATTCCAAGTTTGACTTGAAATCGAGATTTCACTAAGTTGCCATGGATCCTTCATCAATTGAATGAACAACATTCATATGCCCTTCCGGTCTTTATGAATGGCTGGCAATGCCATTCGGGTTAAAAAAATGCTCCAGCCATTTTTCAACGCAAGATGGATCAGTGCTTCAAAGGTATGGAAAATTTCATTTCCGTCTATATTGATGATATTCTTATTTTCTCCAATTCAGAAAGGGAGCATATTAAACATTTGAAAATAATGCTGAATATTTGCGAGAAGCATGGATTGATTATATCTCCTACTAAATGCAAATTGACAGTCTCAAAAATTGAGTTTTTAGGAGCAGAAATAAGAGAAGACAAATTGAAATTGCAGCCTTATATAATCAAGAATGTAGCGGAATTCAAAGAAGAAAATTTGAAAGAAAAGAAGGGTCTGAGGTCCTAGTTGGGTATTCTAAATTATGCTAGGACCTATATTCCAAACTTAAGTTCTAAATTGGGACCGCTTTATGAGAAGACTTCCATTCATAGAGACAAGCGAATGAAGCCCTCTGACTGGGCCTTAGTCAAAGAAATTAAAGCCCAAATCTAGCAGCTACCAGATTTGGAACTCCCACTAGAACATGCCTATATTATACTTGAAACTGATGGTTGTATGACCGGTTGGGGTGGAGTTTGTAAATGGAAGAAGGCCAAGTATGACCCAAGAAGCACAGAGAAGACTTGCGCTTATGCCCACAGCAAGTTTCCATCAGTAAAGTCAGTAATAGATGCAGAAATATTTGCTGCCATGGAGACTATGAACGCTTTAAAAATCTATTATTTGGATAAAGAGGAAATTACTCTTAGAACTGACTACCAGGCGATAATCAGCTTTTATAACAAGATGATTAGAAACAAACCATCTCGAGTCAGATGGATCGCCTTCACTGACTTCATTACCGATTCAGGTATTAGAGTTAATTTTGAACATATTGATGCCAAATTAAATGTCTTTGCAGATTCATTATCAAGATTGATTACTGGCAAAGAAATAATTTTCGTAATCACGGATAAAGGGAAGGAAAAAATAGATGAGGTGACAAGAGGAAAAAGAATTGAGGATGGGATAAAATATCTCAATAAAGAAGAAGAAGCCGCTACAGAGTTAGCAGCAGTTTAACGCCACTTATTATTGACACAATATGAGGAAGTGCTACAGGATGTGGAAAAACACATTTTAACCCCAGAAGAGCATTAAAGGAGAAGATTGCTGGATGATATAGAAGAACAGGCGGTACAAAATTTGTACCATTCACTCAAAGAGCTGGAGATGATCCAATAAATGAAGGAGGCTGATTTCACAAGCCGGTGTTATCAAGAAGGAGGATATCAAAACTACTTTATCACGACACTACCAATGCTAAAGGAGATAAGAAAGGAGTTATGGAGGATATCTAATGCTTTAAGTCCCGTCTTGGGAAAAATTAAAGCAACCCCCCACTGACAGAAAGCAGTGGTGAGCCAATAAAATCCAAACGGCTTTTGAAGAAAGATTGAGCATTGGGGAGCCGTCTTATCTTCAAGGACAATAATGCAGCAAAGCACCAGATGCTGCAAAACTGTAAAGAAGTCTGATCTTAGTTGAGTCTTTTCAGTATTAGTTGTAAAGCCAAATGGGAGAATCATGAGTGTCATATTGAAGGACGATGGGGCTAATAAACAGGCACCCGCTTCAATTATTGATACAACCACATTCTTCTATAAAAGGCTAAGAGTTCAGAAGGTTTGAGGAGACTTGAGCAACACCAACTTTACCATTCCTTTAGTGTGTCTTTCGGTGAGAGTGTTAAAATCTTTCTGAAGAAATAAAACTCCGGGCATCGTCCTAGGTTTTAATTTCAAAAATTCATTAAAATCTTTCTGAAGAAATAAAACTCCGGGCATCGTCCCAAGTTTTAATTTCAAAAATTCATTAAAATCTTTCTGAAGAAATAAAACTCCGGGCATCGTCCCAAGTTTTAATTTCAAAAATTCAAAAAGTCGTTCCCTCTTTAGGTAAAATTAGTAAAGCTAGTATTAGTTAATCTACCAACCATCATTCTAGTAATCAAAAGATTACTAGAGTCTCCCTGCCAGTCTTGATACCCATGAGTTTGGATGAATATCTCAATATGATTGACAAAATCTTCAAGACTCATCATCATATCCGGAATCACATAAATCATTTGCGTTCCCCTTGTCAGATCCATCTCCATTTTAGCAATAATAGATCTGTCTCCTCGCCATTTGGTATCTCTTAAAACCACTAATACCATAACACCTGTATTTCTTCTGTGCAAGGTGTAGACTCTAATCATGACAAGACCTATATGGATATGGAAGAACCCTGATTCTCTTAAACTTTGATGGCTTTGCTCTGTGACAAATGGTAAATCAACTTGTCCTTCCTCAACGCATAAAACATCCTCTTCAAAATAGTGCTGGTATACCCGTTGTGGTGTTGGTTGAAAACCAACAGAATACAACACTTCAGCGGGTACCATGTTGGCTCTTTTGGATCTAGAAATTTCTAGCTGCTCATCAGGGTTTACTTGGCTCTCAATTGTTCTTCGGAATCTCCTCTGACTTGAAGAGTTAATTGTTGTAATTCCTCAGCCAACTCTTCAGTTAATGCTGCATCAGGCTCTTGGTTTCTTCTTAAAACCCTTTCCAACTCTGCTTGTAGTCTTCAAATTTCTGCCTGCAAATAGTCTATGTAGCCTATTAATTCAAAAATTAAATTGTTTTCTTCATACTTGTATGGAAGTGGAGGCATGGTCTGTGTTTCTATCTTCAGGTAATAGTCAGAGCATAAGGTATAGGTTGTGAGCCTGCAATCAATACAATGCCTTCTAGCTCTGCCATCTGTGTTGACAACGAAATTGCTCTTTTGACAAATCCACTTGTACTTGCCATCTTTGTGGTTCTCCTATCAAAACAAACATCATTTCATTAGTTAGGAGTATACTGGTGGCCGCAGTGCAATGCTGCTCCGTTGCATTTTCTCCTTCTGACATGCTGTAGATTGCATCACTACTACTTTCATCAGCATCTACTGATACAATATCAAAATCTTCTGGCAAGTCTAATTCATTAAGCATGACAACTCTTTCCTTATTGTCGATTTTGTTACGACATTCTCTGGCGAAATGTCCCTCCTCCCCACAAATAAAACACTTGCACTTCTTAACTCTTGTTCGGTCATTCTGATATTTCTTCTTTATCACCCTTACATGTGATTTATGAGGTTTTCCTTTGTAGGTAATGGATTTCCTGAGCCTGTACTTTTTTTTTTCACCATGATAATAACTAGGTATAGGAATTTGAGAACAAAATTGAAGGTCCTTCACGCTCCTTTGCAAGGTTGCTTGCTTACATATCTCTGTGAGCACTTGATATGCATGATGTATACGTGGTAGAACACCAATAGTGTTTCCCCTGAACTTCTCCTGGAACTTTGCTTCCAGATGGCTTCCTATAAGCGGTGACATTTTTCGGTAGAACTTACTAGATAATTCTTCATTTAAAAACATCCGCCCAATTCTTGCAGCTGGGTCTTTGTAAAGATTCATGTAAGTAACTAAATCTTTAGTACCATGACATACTAACATTTTCAGGTCTAGGTAAGCTTGATTTTGTTCTGTAGTAGTTCCTGAAGTTGAATCCTCCAAGGTAATGATTCGTCTGATTTGTGACAGAATGTTCTGAGTCTCATCCGCCGCATTGATTAGTTTGTCATACTGGTTCGGGTACATCATTCGCCATTGAATGAATGTCTTCTTTTCTATCTCACCCAGTAGATTTTCAACGAATTGGACCTTGGTTCTTTTGTCCGGCCAGGTTTTTGAGTCCATCACATTGGTAGTGATGGATTCCCACCTAGATATAACATCATTGTAAAGTCCAATATTATTAGGTAGAACTAACATTGCACCTGTTGTTTGTTGGGCCGAGGGAAGTGTCCACTGCTCATTATTGTAAGCTTTTCTGAGTTTCCCAATTTTCGCACCCATGAAATCTATATTTTTATATGGATTGGATGTAGTAGGTCTTTCATCCGCTGGACCATATTGGGGTGGTCCCATCATTGTATCCTCTGGTGGGTTGAAGGATGAAGAAACTACCGATGAGGCCAGAATTCACCCACTTTTCTGCATAGGGTAGTCTAAAGCATAATCATCTTCATTAATATGAGCGACCTGTTCATCACAAAAAGCAGAGTCAGCAGATAAATATTCATCACTTCCATCATCTTCCGCGAATGGATTGGTCCATTCTACGGTGTCTTGCAGGGTCATAATATGTTCCCAGCCAATCCAGTTCTTCCACAATGTATCATAATAATTTGGACTGGAAGGTGCTGTTAGTGTTGATTTTGAAGATGCTGGTTTTGAATGATCTTCTGGTGGCACAAGGGTGTTTATAAGCTTGCCCCATTTTGGAGTATGCATTTGTATAGCTCTTGAGGATGTTGATGTAGACCCAAATCTCTGCGTTATTTTAGGTTGATTTATAGCTTCAGAGATAATTGTTCTTACTTCCCTTTTGGTCAACGATTGATTTGACAAAATTTCTTTTTCTAAAGATCTTACTGATACCCTTAGCTGAACTACTTCTTTCTTTAACACCTCATTTTCCTCCTTTAAGGAGTATAAGTGTTTTAGTGCTACCTTTGAAAGAAGAGAGATTTTGTTGTGGACAATTTTTAGATTGTTGGCTAAATCACTGGTTGATGGTTTTGAATTTTCAGCAAGGTTAAGATATTCTAGGTTTGGGGTTCGGGTTTTCTCATACCATTCTCTTATGTTCTGCTCAAATTTTTCACTCATTAGGAACTTTTATTAATCCTAAATTTTGCTTACAGCTTAGAAACCCATAAAATTTTCATGTTCACCTGACGGACTTGGCTCCTTAAGAGATTTATAAGTACTGCAGTCTTTTGCAATCAATTAATAAGTTTGGTAGCCTTATTACAAAACTAGAACTAATAACTTTCCATCTTCTAAATTGCTTCTTTTGCTAAGATTTATTTGGAAATGTCCCCAAAATTAAAGACTTCAGGCTTACCGTCTTACGCACTTCTTACCTTGCGGAAAAACCAGACCAAGGATGCATGTCGAGTCTCCACCTTTCATCTTTGTGGTTAATTTCCAAGGAATAAATTTTCAAAATAGCAATTTAAAGAAATAATTGCTCAGACGAAGAGTAGTAGCATGAGGACCCTCACCTTATTCCTAGAGTGGAAGAATTTAGCCTTGCATAGCTTGCATACTTCTCAAGCTCTGATACCATTTATAAAAGAGGGATCGACTTTCTGAATTTTTGAAATTAAAACCTGGGACGATGCCCGGAGTTTTATTTCTTCAGAAAGATTTTAATGAATTTTTGAAATTAAAACCTGGGACAATGCCCGGAGTTTTATTTCTTCAGATAGATTTTAACACTCGCGGAAAGACACACTAAAGGAATGGTAAACTTGGTGTTGCTCAAGTCTCCTCAAACCTTCTGAACTCTTAGCCTTTTATAGAAGAATATGGTTGTATCAATAATTGAAGCGGGTGCTTATTTATTAGCCCCATCGTCCTTCAATATGACACCCATGATTCTCCAATTTGGCTTTACAACTCATACTGAAAAGACTCACCTAAGATCAAACTTCTTTACAGTTTTGCAGCATCTGGTGCTTTGCTGCATTATTGTCCTTGAAGATAAGACGACTCTCCGGGGCTCAATCTTTCTTCAAAAGTCGTTTGGATTTTATTGGCTCACCACTGCTTTCTGTCAGTGGGGGGTTGCTTTAATTTTTCCCAAGACGGGACTTAAAGCATTAGATATCATCCACAACTCCTTTCTTATCTCCTTTAGCGTTGGTAGTGTCGTGAGAAAGTAGTTTTGATATCCTCCTTCTTGGTAACGCCGGCTTGTGAAATCAGCCTCTTTCATTTGTTGGATCATCTCCAACTCTTTGAGTGAATGGTACAGATTTTGTACCGCCTGTTCTTCTATATCATCCAGCAATCTTCTTCTTTGATGCTCTTCTGGGGTTAGAATGTGTTTTCCCACATCCTGTAGCACTTCTTCATATTGTGTCAATAATAAGTGACGTTGAGCTAGCGGCTTTTTTTTCTTTATTGAGATATTTTATCCCATCCTCAATTCTTTTTCCTCGTCACCTCATCCATTTTTTCCTTCCCTTTATCCGTGATTATGAAAATTATTTCTTTGCCAGTAATCAATCTTGATAATGAATCTGCAAAGATATTTAATTTGACATCAATATGTTCAAAGTTAACTCTGATATCTGAACCGATAATGAAGTCAGTGAAGGCGATCCATTTGACTCGAGATGGTTTGAGTCAAGACGACGACCACGCGAGACCGTTAACTTGAACTCAAGCAACTTGTGGTTGTCCAACGAGCATTTGTGGCCAATCAAATTGCGAGAAGACTCAATTGCAAAATCATGACAAAGTCATTGCCCTCCTCATGGGAGGGTCTTGTGGCTAACACAGCAGCAGAGTTGTATCAATGAGCAAGAGTCAAATCTCGAAGGTCGGAATGCCTGTCCTACTGCGTTAGCTTTGGGTTGAATAAAAATGTTCTTCGTGATTTACTTCTTTCGTATTAACTGTGAAATCGATTGACGAGGGCGTTGAGGATGAGCGAATTACCTTTTGCATTGACAAAGTCATTGCAAGTGCACGGTCAACCGACAATAACTCGCTATTTCAGTTTGGTGGTTCGGTTCGAATTAAAAAAATTGGTGCAATAAATGGAAAAAGGTATTTTGTAAAACAAGCTTTGGTGATTTATGAAAATTAAAAGGAAATTTTGCTGCTGCTTTAAATTGAGTGTGCGATTGCAAGAAGTTGCCACATTTTAAAGTGAAAATATCCTGTATCCTTGATACATGTGGAAAATATTTTGCCCGCGAAAGCATATCTACTAAAGAGATTCTCATTGTTTCTTTTGAGCACAAAGAAACGTTACAAACGAAGCTATTGCTAGATCTAGAGCGTCAAGAAGTAATAATAAATTAACAAGTGAAGGAAGTGTTGCAACTATGTTTTTTGGTTAGAAGAAGGAATAGAAACGTGAAAGGGGTTGCAGAGACAGACCTTCTTAGGTGGGGTAGTGGTAGAACAAGAAAAGGAAGCGCAACTAAATTTATAATAATAATAATAAAACACACAGGGCGGAAGGCAATTTATAGGGAAGACATCAATAGAATATAATGAGGAATTGATTCTGATACCAAGTAAAATAGGATTAATCCTATACAAAAATTAGCCATAAGGACTCTAAGTATACCTTGTATTTGAATTTCAATAATAATTTTATCTAACAAAAAGTAATGGTTTGATGGTCTTCCTTACGAGCACACTTTGAGGACTAGTTCTCAATTTAACTAGCTACCTTCGCCACCAATGTGTCCCATTTGGAATTCACAAGAACTGCCACCACCTCGTACATCACAAGAGAAGCTCGCATTCTAATATGTTGATAAAAATCAAAAAGTGTATGATAGATTGGAGATTCGAGATGAGTTATAACCCATGCAGTTCTTCCACCAACTTATGTGAAGTCTGATTTCATTGATACAGTAAACAAATTAATAGTTAAACCGGAAGCAAGGAAGCACAATTTGGATCCAGGCAATATAATAGAGAAGGACAGATCCAATAAATTGTTTATTGATCCAAAGCAGAGAGTTACAAATAACAAACAAATGAAAGCAAGTGCAGAGGTTAGTTTAAGACACTGCATATTGGCACTCCCTAATTTTTCAGTATTTATCAAAGCTTTAGATGCCCGCCAAATCAGAGACATCATTCAGAACTTCAGTTAGTGGAGCATTATTTCAATGAGAAAGCCTGATTGTTAGGGAAGAAACAGAATCTTAAAAGCCTGCACCAACATCTCAACTTGTTTTACTGTGCATGTGGGGACATTACAGACAGCAACATTGGTTTAAGGTGTCAATAAATGACTAGAGTAAAGCAATGAATCAGAGAAACCCTAAATTTGATAACTAGCTAGTCATCGACCACCTCCACCTCGGTCGACACTCGAGCCCTTTCATTATTTGAACCCAACTAGGTGTTTGGTGAACAACATCCTCTTTGGCATGAACTTTATGGCTAGACCTCATAAAGAGAACAATTCCAAATTTTTTTCCTCCGGATCACTGGCATCCATCAGATGGTCGATTCAGATGTCAAAATGGAACCATAGAGTGAGTTTCGAATAGCAAATAATGGCTAATCAGTTGCAAACAGCAATCCAAGCATTTATATTACAATTACAAGGGAGACTCACAGAAACTTAAGCAAGCATGGTCTATCAAACTTAGGTCCTGACTTGAGCATCGGAACATAGTAACATGCCTAAATAGTCCATTCAGAATGGCAATCCACAAAGCATAAGCTATAATAAAACAATTGACGACTAAACCCCCTTTCAACTTCCATTCTCAAATACACTTACAGCTATCTGATTATTATGTCCATTCTTGGCAGCATGATAGTGTATCTAGTTCAGGTTCTTGCATTTCTCCATTGCCCTCGGAGCTACAGAAACAATCATAGTTTTATTAGTATTGAAGTTGCATAGAAAATGTGAGCAAAAGCAAGCAGCTTAACTATGGTACAATAAACTCAAATTTCGACACATGAAAATCTAAAGATTATTTTGCAAAATGACGACGCTAGAAAATGGAAAGAAGAAATGCTTCTTTAGATATACTTTTCCAAATTCACAAGTAATGTGGAACTACTTTACATATTATATCAAAAATCCAGAAAATGAAATGTAAAGGAAAGGATTATGCTGACCAAGTCCAATAGCATCTGAACCTTTCATGATCCTCAACCGCCTGCATGAGTTTGTGAACATCCTGAAATATTTCATTTAATTTAATTAATAGTACAACGGGGACATTCTCAACAGAAAGCTTGTTCTGAAATATCCAAATATCTTTCATGCAGAAAAGAATTTGAATGGAAGTTTCAGAGACAACAAATAATTCAAGACCAAAAGGGCAAATTCCTTACATTAAGTCCAAATATAAATATAAAGAATTAATGAAACAGAAAACACATGAACTATGAATAAGTAAATAAGGTACTTACTCCCATGGCACATCACCAACAAGCATCCAGTCTCCATCCTTGTCTTCATAAGTAATGACATACTCAGAACCATTCAGGAGATCCATCAAATGGTTCTCAGATAACTCTTCTCTGCCTGGTATTCCGTGAGAATCATACCGACCTGAAATTGAATGGAAAGAGGTAATCTCCTTCTGATCATTGACAGAACCAACTGAGATGGAACTAGAGAGGAATTAGAAGAATGAAACTCCATCATATCATTTGCACCGTATTAAGTTTCAGCCAAATCAATTTGATGAAAGGAATATATGATTTGACTAGATTCCTTCCAGAATACACTCTTGGGAAAATTTGGATAGACAGGCTTGCATCCATAATTCAATTTAATTTGTCATGGGAAAAATTGAATTAAGGTTTTGATATTTATTATTACGAGATTAAAAAAGAAAAGAAAGAACTGAGTATTGTTGCAAGCATTGGCATAAAGAAACATATATCTGAACAAATAACATTTTTGGTCATTTTCTATTTCATTAAAAAAAACAAATAAAATAAGGAATAATTAAAGCTCACCAATTGTGAAGCCGCTGAACATTTTCTCAAGTGCTGATGAAAGTTCCTTGTAGTTTTTGTATATTTTGAGATCAACTTTCCTGAGATAAGGGGCTCCATCCATGCTAACCTTCACATAAAGACACCCTAGTCCTTGTATTCCATCAGCATCATCTTTAATCTTAGATGGATTTGTAATCATAGTGTTCTTCCGATAACTACGGATTGGTGGCCAACCAACCACCTGTGCCCTGCCATGTGCATGTCCATTACATGTTCAATGTTCTAACTTCTTTCAGCATAACAGAAACAAACTAAAAATCCCATATACATAATTAATTACATCAGTATCGTACACGATCAATTAACTAGAAGATAATTTGGCAGCGGACCTATGGAAAAATTATGCATCTCATATCTGTTCCAAAGTGTACGGTTTCAATTGAACATAATACCTAAATAGAACATACAAAGAAAGATAAAACTAGCCCATGGTGTACCAACAAACTTAAGAAGGATTTCAGTATCAAAATACTCAAGATACTTGTTCTCCAGAAACCCAGAAGTAGGCAAAACTTAAATACATATGTTAACGTCCAAGGAAGATCTTAGTCTCTCAAAAGCATACATAATATTTTGCATAAATTAGCCAATTAAAATTCTGAAGAAAGGGGGAAAAAAAAGAAAGAAAATAACATGAATTAATGCTATTTTCATATCTATAAAATGTTCTGTCTGACCAGCATAGCCAAAGAAACAACAGCACATAGTAGCATCCTTGCTTATTAATGTCATTTCATGGATACAAAGGTCCTGACGTATTCAGTGCGGCGCAAAGAAAAAATCGATTCTTCGTTTAAAATGAATGGCAGAGTTTATACCATTGCAAACCCTTTTTGCACCTCAAACCACCAAACGGATGCCAATTGTCAGCCAGATTCTACGTTTGTGCACCCAAAAAAGACTCTTTTTTCACTCAACGTAAGGAAGAAGGGGAAAAACAACGGGGAGCAAACAAGGAAAAAAAATCAGTGAAACGGCGGGGGGAAAATTATAACAAATTCGATCAAAAGATCCAAAAAAAAAAACGTATGAAGATTTATGATTCTATCAAAGCAAAAAATCTAGGATCATTTTTATCTCACTTCGCTGCAGGAGCTGCAGGACTATCATTCCCAACAGAACCACAGCCCTTCGGGGTGACCTTTCGCTCCTGCCCAGCCGCTTTCACCGCTAGGTCCTTCCCCACATTCCCTTGCCCAGAAAGCTGCCCTGCACTGCCACCGGACACAACCTCCCCTCTCGTCGAGAACAAGCCGGCGCCTTTTACCGAGTTCACATCAGATCCGCCATCCTCGGTGGCAAATCCCCACTTCCCGCCCCCATCGTTGGCGTCAGAGAACCCCCTCTTGGCACCGGAGACGAAGCTCTTGGGGAGCAAATCCAGGGTGAGCCCGATCTTCTCCTGGCGGTGGGGCGACTCCGACCCAGGCAGGCCCAACCTGAGTTCCGTGGCCTCGAGGTTCATAAGCCCTTCCTCGACCCCGCCGGCAGAGGAGTTCCGTTCGGAGAGACCTATGTAATCATGCTCCACGGTCGGCGACATCAACCTCTGGATAGAGAACAGATCATCAAACTGGTGAAAGATTCAAAGGTAGTCGAACAAGCAATTGCAAAGGGCAGAGTAAAAAAAAAGGAGACACCTTTGCGCCTGGTTTTGCTGATCGATAGCAGCTTCCTATTGCTCCTGCATTAGACTTGGGGCTTATCGTTAGCTTAGAATAAACTCGATTCTGACTGGCCGATGAAGTTGTTTGTTCAGGTTTAACCAAACATAAAGCATATCCTTGTCTAATCCTGTCGTTGAAACGGCAGAACCCAAAATTAATTATACTCAAATAATACAATTTGCTGGAGGACGACACGTTAGTTTTCCATGTATAAATTACTTGACATTTTTTTTTTCAAATATAAAAATTACTTTGAATTTAATTTGATAAAAAAAAATACATTAATTTAAAATACTGACAATTTATTTTTTTTCTTGATGGATTAGACGTTAAATAATTTTTAGAATTATTTAAAAAAATAATTAAGCTATCACGCTGTCTCTATAAAATAAGTCGATATTGAAAATTTCGAAAAAGTAAATATCCGATTTAAAATTATCTATTTTTTTTAAATTTACAGTAAAAAATGGAACGTCTCGTTTTATCCGCGGAGACAAAACGCTTGCAATTTATGTTCTTGCAATCAGAGGTGGGGAGGCAACCTGGTACAGCCGGTGAAGGCAGCGACGACGACAGCGGGGAAGGCGAGGCGGCCAACCGGCACCTGTCGCAGCCGTACTGCCGACATCGTCTGCGTCCTCTTCCTTCTCTCTCCTCCTTAAATAAAAACCAATACAAACAAACTCACGTGCAGAGCACGTGCCTCGCGCTTCCATTAAATGCCCAGGTGTGCGGCGTCCCTATTGGACTGACAAGGCGGGCCCAGTGGTAGCTCATCCCCTGCCACTCAGGACTCACGGAACAGGAAATCAACTCGACGGGAGCATCGGAAAAAGAGCCGTGGGGTCTTCGGCGTACGGACCCCACGCCTGGCTCCTGTCGTCAGTCGGTCAGAATATCCTGCGAGCTCGTAAAGGAGAAAAGCAATGAGTTTGGATAGCACGGAGGACCACAAAACCAACGAAGCGAGTGGAATTAGTTCAGGGAAGAAAACAAAAGCGAGTTGAATGCTTGCGTGTCTTCATCCGCACAGATTCGTCGTATGCCACCACAAACGAACCGGTTCGGCTTTCTTACGGTCAGGTCAGCGAGGGTTCAAACGTGCGACTGAACCATGGGACATGGTTCGCTGCCTGATTGGTCCGCATATGCCACGCTCTTAAAAAGAAAGTCTCAACTTCTCTCTCCAAATTAAAAAAAAAACAAAACAAAAAAGACACACACGTTGCGCACCTACGAGCGCACCCACGCCCCAAGGCTTGAAAATTAGGAAGGCCACATTGATTGCGTCGAGTGCACGACTCGTGAGGTTGGTTCTCTTTTTCCGCCACGGTGAGGAGGCCAATTTTTAATGTTGTTGCTCCGTGTTCCCCTGTGGGCCCACCCCTGTCTCTTCACCCCTCGACATACTGGGCCCTACGGTATTGATTATGATTTGATTTGGAAACCCATTTTCCTCGCCCTTTAACTTTATTTTTCACTTAGTTATTAGTATTATTATTATTATTTAAATTTGTTAGGACTGACTCAACTTTTATATTTTATTTATAAAATATTATTGTACTTAAAATATTAATTTACTAATAAAAAAAATGTTTTGCTCCATTGAAAAATGCAATTAAATTGTAATTTGAGCAAATTTCACTTCAAATATAATAAATTTTACAATAGATCTACTTAAATATATAATTATTGATTTTTCTATTTTTATTATTTTCCTGGTTACACAACCAAGTACGTACGTTGAACTTTGATGAATACGAGTTAATTTAAACAACAAAAATTTCATAAGCAAAAATATGAAAGAAAATAATTAGTCAAAAATATATTTGTACGATATTTTTTTAAAAAAATATTAGTCAAAAATAAAAATAAATCTCTATATAGCAAGAAATTAAGATTTTATTATTATTATTATTATTATTATTATTTATTTTTATAACAATATATGTGTAAGTTTATGGCTCAAGTCCTCCTATATATCTTAGCTAGCTAGGCTCAATTAATTAATTCTTCTTAGTTATATCCTCGTCTAGTTTTAAATTTTAAATAAAATGTATCATATTTCATCATCGTTATTAATTAAATCTTTTTTAATCTTAATTAAATCCTAAATTCAAAACTCTAATGGACAATTAATAATGATGGGGCAACTTAAACCCGGCAGTGGTGGTGGTGGTGGTGGTGGACCAAACTAAGCAGCGACCTTAGGTGGAACAGCAGCTCCATGTAGGTGGTTTGTGGAACAAAGTTAATGCACGTCCACTTCAACTGGCCTTTTCCTTGTTTCCTCGGTCAAAATACACCACATTCCATAATCCATAATCCATAATCCATAATCCATACCATAGCTTTAATTTAATTTCTTCTTGGAACACTGAACCCAAGCAAGGCAACAATTAATTCTTCTCCCTAGATTTGATCACGCTGTGCAGATCAGCTGAGCCGAGCCGTGCCTTCTCTCGTGCGAAACATTACTCGATGTGAAGATGAAACAGTGAGTAATTGATCATATAGTCGTCGTTGCTTGCAAGAGCTGAATGCACTGACCAGCCATGGTCGTCCTTGCCTTGTGTGTGGTCGTCTCGGAGGAGGACAGCACCATTTGAGTTAAGTGGTGGTGTTCCTTCCCGCATTAATATGCACGTTGAATTAAGTTCCTGGTTAATTTACATTGACAACGAGCAAGCAAGCAAGCAATATAATGACGACCCCAGTTGACAGTTTCATGGTGACTGAAATGGTCCAGACTCCAGAGTCCTTTTATCTGCAGGTTAGTGGCCACATTAATTGTGTCTGCAACAATCCTCCACCCTTCAGAGTGTCTTCAGTTTGTTTTTCTGAAAAAGAAAACACTGCTATGGATTCTCCACCACCTTGACATGCACCATCGAGTCGTTTGTAGCTTGCAAGAAACCTGTTTAACATCCGCAAATAATTAATGCTCAGATCGATCAGCTAGCCCAAATCACACGAGGGCATGCATATCCAATCCAAACGATTTTAAATTATGTATTCTACAAGATGAAGAAATTAATGCTAACTAAAATGACTTCTTCTAGGTCTTTGACGAAGCAATCCTTGAAGGGTATGGTGGTTTAATTAATTTCCAAGCTAGCTACTTCATTTGGTTCTGGGTATATACCTTGCGAGCTTTCCGCCTTCGAGAGTATGTGATACGAGATTTCGTAGAGATATTTTCACAGGAAATCATAGAACGGAGCGTATCCAACAACTAGATTTGGTGAACTAATTATTAGTACAGATACAATGCGAACTTAGAGTTCGAGGCTGATCTCTTCCAAACCTAAGCCTCGCATAATTAAGTTTGACCTTGACAATTGAAAACAATGTCAAATTACTGCTGTCTCTTCCATTGGCAATGACAATGCTGTTTTGAGACAGCCAAAATTAATTAAATGCTAATATATCAAAGCTACTTTCATCGAGGGTTATCATCTAAGGTTGGAAGAAAGTTTCACATCTTTGTTGATGCGCGATATGTTCTTTGCAATGGCATGACAGAAGCACCTTTTTTAATTCTGCTGTCCAAATAATAATGCATCAGATTTGGTTAAAAATGTTATTTTTGAAAATATAAGTGAACTTCAATGATATCTATTAGTTTTGGTTAAAACCGATACAATGGTCATTTTAAATTCATTTAATCACTTTAAAGTATGAGTGAACCTCAAAAGCCTCCTAGGCTTCATATCTCTATTCAAATTAAAATTTTAGGGAGAAAATGATATTCGTGTAAAGCAAATTAATTAGTCCAAATTATCACATGGACGACATTTGCGTTGTTTAATTCCTTTTGAAAGTATGAGAAAGGGTGTAAACTAGTCTGACTGTGTTTGAGATTATATATTCATTTTTTATTGAGTTTATTCATGCTTGTTTATTATATATTTTACTTAATTAGCTTAAGTCGATCTTGTAATGATATTGTTGTCTTTATAATTTAGATAAAAAGATGATGTAATATACTCTTACCTGTCTCGAAGAGGATACTATATATATATCCAGAGGCATTGGGGGATAAGGGTAATCAGGATAGTTATTGCACTCACAATTTATGAAGTGGAAATCGTGTGGGAACTTGCTTAGGAATAACAAGTTTCATACAGATCGATGCCTTCAAGGCTTCACACGCAACTTTTAATTCTTGTCATCAATTTGCAGTTGCATATATATATATATATATGCATTTGGATGATTCAATGTGTGGAAGTACTGCAGTACCAATTTTGGTTAGGGGTAGAACAATGCATATGGCTGCCAACGCATGCATGCAGGCAACTCTAGCTAGGGCTGTACGTTATTGCAGAGAGAAGAGGTATAAGGAAGGACACTGTAGCTGTGAATCTCTCACTGGATCAGACTCCTTTAGGAGTGATGAACTTGAAGGAGTCTCAAAAATTGTGGAGCGATCGAGGGCGCTCACATTAATTAGATCAAATGGAAGGTGCAGTGCTGGGGTAATAAAGAAGGCGATGATGGTGATCCTCCACGGCTGTGGTTGCAAAATGCAATGTATCCAGGAACAGCTAGCATATTCACACCGAGTATTGGAGATTCAGTTGCAGATATTCTTTTAGTGTTGTAATCTTACCGTACATTTATTACTGTTGACACGGGGAATATTGACCCATGGATATTCAGCAAGAGCTTGGCTCGA
The DNA here is from genome assembly GCA_025175895.1 of Wurfbainia villosa. Taxonomy (NCBI): domain Eukaryota; kingdom Viridiplantae; phylum Streptophyta; class Magnoliopsida; order Zingiberales; family Zingiberaceae; genus Wurfbainia; species Wurfbainia villosa. Next base: position 8,053,581 of record CM045992.1, read on the forward strand.
TCCATTTAAGGGAGGATAAAAAATATGATAGGGTAAAGAAAAAGAGGATCTCTTTCTAATTTTTCGGTCTATTCCATCCTACTTCTGTCTCCTCTTTGCTCTTGACTTACCGATGACTAACACAAAGGAGTCGTCGTTTCCTTTTGGAGGAGAAGAGGGGAATCCACTTCTGCTACCTTCTGGGTTGGGTTTCGATCTGGGCGACGTTGCAAGACAAGGGGTAGAGGTGAGGGGCGCGATTAAGGGAATCGTGTTGGATGCCTTCGTCATCTTCCTTTGGATCATCTACATCTCTACCGATGGTGTTGCCACGTCTATCATCACCACTACGCTCTAGATCTAGGGAGCTACACTTTTTCCTTCGGACCACCACATGATAGAAATCCACGAACCTAAGCATGTATACAAAACCGGATATATACAATAAGATATCGCGGAGTGGATATAGTCTTATCGAATTTCTTTGACGACAAAGAACATAAAATGAAACGATAGCATAATTAATGGAACTTGATTGCAGCGGAATAACCACCGCTTATAGTCGGTGAGATCTGGTCCGGAGTTCCTACAAAGACGCAAAGGACGATCCTCCGTAGGGTTTTGGAGTGACGGTGCCGTGAACTTCTCGCTGATAGGATGCGAGGAGGCTGTCAGTATGCCAGCCCCTACAGAGACCATGCCGTTTATATAGAAAACGGGTCGGATCCGTTATCGACCCATCATCAATAACGGATCCATTCTATAACAGGTTCTACACATTAAACCTCACATCAAATAACCGAAACTCACAAACCAATAAGTAGATCACTTAATTGGGTTTAAATCAATACGGCACAATCGGACGGTAACGATAATCACATGTAAGTCTACCACCAACAATCTCCCACTTAGGCTACATGAGATTCTGAATGTAACATATGTCCGAAATTTTTTAGTTGAGCTCATTATGCCATATTGAACTAAATCAATCTGGTCCATCAATTTTATTGGTATAAGACTAAAGTGATCGTTGCTACTCCATATATGTAATTGATAGCAAGACCCATCAGTAATCACAATACCAATGTCATCAATGACATAGATCAAATGTGGATGTGTAGCATGAGAATTGCATGAAATGTGATATGCACATGCCAATTCCCAAATGATCCTCCTTATGACCCAGGATAGGGTCATGATCATGTCTGCAAGCACCATATGCTAAACCGCATTAGCAAACCATGATCTAGATCTCATGTCTCAAAGTAGAGTCTTACATCACATTTACCATCACCATATGCTAACTGCATTAGTAAATAGTGATGTCTTTATATAGAATGTCAAAGATAAATTACACATGTATCATATTTTCCTATCTTAGTGTGCACATCAGAAATAAAAAATATACATGTGTCTTGATTATAGAGCATCCTAGATAATAAAGTAATACATACTCTCACTTGATGGGTGCTCCATATGAAGAACCTCCATTTTCAACCCACGCTGATAATGGATATAAAGTCTGTCTTAATATGCTCTATTATAGCTTTGACCACTCTGAACTCTTTTTTTTAATCATTTGACACTTTATGTCGATATATAATGAAGTCGACACGCCATGGTTGTTCTTTGCCTAAAATTTCGTAGTTTTATTATCACAGTTGATCCCAAATAGTCATCAAGGCTCCAAATGATCTTTACCCTATGATAAAAAATCTGCAACTATATTGGATGTTCTGTAACAGTTTACTAATTCATTCTTCATTATTGAGGTAGCTATCAGCGTATGTTTGACGCTTTCCAAATGATAGCTCTTCCTTACAACATGAAGATATTTCCTAATGTAAACCTCTCATCATCCAGACATCCATCAAAATGCAAAGTCTTAATATCTAATCACTACCAGGTAATCAGATCTTCGCTATGTGAACATTTAAATAATTTATTAAAAAATACTATATAATTCCTTTTACAGTGCTTTATTCAATTGTTTGCCTAACATTCCTACAATGTACACTAAATTAAATGTGTACATTCCTGTGCATATATGAGACTCGTTATATTTAAAGTTTAAGGATAACTCTTACTGAACTTGATATATATTTTAATTGATTGATAGGTTTCCCTCCATATCTGAATGAGGTAACCTCCTTATCAAAATTTATGATACTAATAATGAAATGCCAAATTTTAAACCAAAAATGGACTTATTTAGATTGTATACTAGGCGTTTTGAATCATAAGATTCAAAGTTCTATGGATGCACTATATACATTGATTCCTTAATGTTACCATTAAAGAACATAATCTTAATGCCCATTTAATATAGCTCAAATTGCAGTAAGCTATAAGTGCCATGATTACTCTTATGGAGTCTTTCACTAACATGGATGAGAAAGTCTCCATTGTAATCTATATTCACTTACTGAGTGAATCCCTTGTTTACAAGGCATGCTTTCGACATTGTCCTGTGAATCTTGTTTAGTTCTCAGACAATTCGACTAGCTTCTATACGCCATTCATTGCCATAGACTTCAGCTCATGCATTTTCTAAGGTTAGAATACTGTTTGACCTTTTGAAAAGATGAAGAATCATCTTTTACCCCAATGTCAAACTCATATACATATTTTTGGAGATAAACCTGATCATGCAAAAAAATGTAGATCTCCTTTCCCTAGTAGATTTACTTAATGACATTTTGTTTAAAGTGGTTGGATGTCATAGTATGCTATTTCTACTAGATGTGCAACTTCTACATAAGATATCAAACCCCTGCCAGTTACAACTATAGTATCCTTAATAGGATCGCTAATGCTCTCCTCTTTAAATGACAAGTCCATGAGCTTAATGCTCCCACTTTTTAAGTAAATTTAGCATTTCCTTACAGAAGAAGAATCTCAAGGGGTGGATTAAATATAATACTAAATGGCAGCTTATAATTCTTTAAGTTCAGTTTTATAATATTTAACAGCTAAACAATCCTAGATGTATAGGATTTAGATTACTACCTTTATTAATAGGTAACTGCAACCATGAGTGTTTCATTCCATAAGGTATTTGGTAAAGAAGTGTAAATCATCTGCTATACACCATAACCTATAGGGTTTAGATCTTTTGCTCAGCCACACCATTCTGATAATGAATATCAGACATGGTGCACTAAACCATAATCTCACACTCATAAAAGTAATTTATTAATTGATTTTTCTTTGATATACTCTACAGACATTATGGTCTGCAAAGTTAAGAAAATCAAGAATTCTTCTCGGGAGTTATTTAGATAAGTATTTTAACCACCGAATGAATTTCTTGTTAGCCAAGCTTCGTACTTCCAATATGCATTTATTTATTGCTAATAGACATATACGTGTTTTGAAGACTTTATAGTCTATCAATTAAGGAACTATTGAATTCAGAAAATATTGAAAATTTTATTTCTAAATGAACAATGAAAACTTTATTTGTTCAAACAGAAAATAGAAATAAATATTCGTCTAAAAGACGATACATTATTTTCCAAATCCAAATTGATATAGTTCCTTAAACTAAAAATAAAACAAAAAACACTTAATGCTACTACTCCATCTTGCTTCCTGCCTTCGGGTAATGATGTGTCTTTCACCATCAAGCAGTAGTCGATTGTAGAGGAGGCAATCCTGCATAGAGACACTAATGTGAGTAGGTGTACCAACATCTATCCACCAAGTGTCTATATGTATGGAAGCTGAAATTGACTTACAACTTTAATAAATTACCTTTCTTAATACGCCAATTAATGTACTTAGGACATTTTTTCTTGATATGTCCATTCTTTTTGCAAAAGTAACAGGTAGTCACCTTATCTTGTTCCTTTTGTCCACTTTGACCGAATGTCCCTGTATTTACAGTTTGCTTTGCTTTTCCCCTTGAGATTATTCCTCTTTCTTTTATTATTGGTACCTTGAGTATTGGATGCCAGATTAGAACTCTCCGATGTCTCCCGCTTCAGTCTCTCCTCTTCTTGCACTCATTGAGCTATAAGCTCATTTAATGTCCATTACTCCTTCTGAGTGTTGTAACTTATTTTGAAGGGTGTGAACTATGCAGGCAGAGACAACAAGACAAAATGTACCAACATGCTTTCAGACACTTCTAACTTCAATGCTTCAAGTCTTGTGGCAATATTTGACATCTCCATAATGTACTCTCTGACGTTTTCCTTTCCTTTATATCTCATAGTAATTAACTTTGACAAGAGTGTACTTGTTTCGACCTTTTCACTTGAAGTAAATCGATCTGCTAATTGACTCAAGAAAACCTTGGCATTCACTTGTTCAGTTATAGAGCCTCTAATAGCTTCTGGGATGGATAACTTCATAATGCTCAGACTTATATGATTAGAGTGCTCCCACCGTTCAAACTGAGTCCTCTCCTCTGTCGTGCTAGAACTAGTCAGAGGGGGCAGGACGATCATATCTTAATGCATAGTCTAAGCCCATGCATCCCAAGACCACTATTACATATTCTTTTCACTGGTTAAAGTTAGTGTCAGTGAGTGTAGGAATGTTTGCTATGTGGACAGTTACTGAGTTCACTGTATAAAAAAAGAAAAAACACAAGAATATCATATAAGGCCAAAAACATAAAGAGATAATAATCATTAATAATGTGTATAATACACATGTGTAAATGTATATGGGCTAAATGAGATACCAAGTATAACATTACACTTAGTCTTTGGACTGCAATGTAACTTATTAGAGGTACTCTCTTAATTATAGCTCATGATAATTTTCGTTGGCCACATCGTGTGCCTTCCTTTGGACCGACACATGATATGCATAACTCAATTATCCCTTATATGATCCATATCTGGCTGAGTCTATAGTTTACAAATCCTTGATCTACAACACAAAATGCCTTCCTTTGGGTTGACACCCTGTGCGTATGATCTATAACAAAATTTATTAATCCATTGATCTATCAAACAAAATACCTTCCTTTGTACTGATATTTTATGCATATGATCAACAGAATTGATTAAGTTATTGATTTGCCACACAAAGTGTCTTCTTTTGGGCCGACATCTTGTGTGCATGATCAATAAAATTTATCAATAAAATCTATTCTTTTATATGTAAATCATTCTTAACATATGTCTGACATAAACATAACTTTCCTCTGGGCCAATTATATTTAGCATAGACATACATCTATCAACATAGTATGTCCTAAACCTCACTAATAGTTCTCACTTTGGTGATAATTATTAGTTTAGAATAGAATCATATGTGTAAATAGATACTTTAGAAAATCTAGTAAACTCAACTGTACTTTAGTAACCTTATGATGTAGAAAATGACCATAACATCGGACTAAAAACTTCTGAGCCTTCGAAAAGACACTAAATGATATTTTTAAGGCCCAAAACAAGATGTTACAGGGGGTAAATCCCACGGTAAAACATGTAGAGCTCTGAACGAGCTTCGAAACGCAACCGAGAATGCCTCAAAACTCATCCCGAGCGAAAAGTTATGACCTCCGGAAGTTTCATACGTCAAAACATGCTTGAACTCATCCACACTCCTCAACAGTCGACTGAGAGTTATGACAGTCGACTAACATTCATCAGTCGACTGCCGCAATCGACTAAAATACCTTATGTGGATGATTTCATGAGCACTAGTCGATTGGTGCTTGACAGTAGTTGACTGATCAAGTCAATCGATTGTTCTAATACCCCAATCGACTAAATACCTTCTGTGCACAAACTCGGCCTCACCAGTCGATTGATGTTCTTCAATCGACTGCCCAATCGATTAAGAAGGGTTCTGTGCTCGAGTTTGAGCACATCGGTCGACTACCATTTATGGCAATCAACTGTTATGTGCAATCGAGCTCAATTTTAGACACAACAAATGACTGATGATTGTCATCAGTCGACTGATGCAAGGCAACAGTCGATTGATCAACGATTCAGTGCAATTTTCCTAGGGCAAACACGACGGTTTCACCATGAACGATTGCGGTTATGCCACTGTTCTTCTTGTTCTTCATCGGAAAATGCAAAATCAAAGATCTAGCGCCTAAAACTAGATTTCCTACTTACGTTTTCATCAAATAATCATCGTTTTACGACAAAATATCCAAATCTTGCGCAAAATCAATGAAAAATGACAAAAAACGACAATCTAATGCCAAAGAAATCGATAAAAATGACCAAAGCTCTGATACCAATTAATAGAAATCCACGGACCTAAGCATGTATATAAAATCGGATATATACAATAAGATATCGCAGAGTAGATCTAGTCTTATCGAATTTCTTTGACGACAAAGAACATAAAACGAAATGATAGCATAATTAACGAAACTTGATTGCAGCGGAATAGCCATCACTCGTAGTCGGCGAGATCTGGTCCGGAGTTCCTGCAAAGACGCAAAAGACGATCTTCCGTAGGGTTCTGGAGTGACGGTGCCATGAACTTCTCGCCGATAGGATGCGAGGAATCTGTCAGTATGCCAGCCCCTATGGGGACCATGCCCTTTATATAGAAAACGGGTTAGATCCGTTATTGACCCATCATCAATAACAGATCCATTCTATAATGAGTTCTACACATTAAATCCCATATCAAATAATCGAAACCCGCAAACCAATAAGTAGATCACTTAATCAGGTTCGAATCAATACGAGACAATCGGACGGTTACGATAATCACATGTAAGCCCACCACCAACACCACAATCATCTTCGTCCTTGTCTTCATTTTCGGCATCATCTTCAACGCCATAAGTGGTAGTAGCTCCAACCCCATCGCCACCGCTGCCTTCTATGTTGCAGGATTGGGCGAAAGAATCTCTAGGGCATTTCGCTTCCTTGCATTGAGGGACGAAAGTTTTTGTGATTTGAGATCTCTCAAAATGTCCCATGTGGAATCCCCGTGTGAGGACAATGTATACTTGGCGAAACTGACAGAGCAGGCAGAACATTAAGATGAGACGGTGGAATACATGTAAAAGATGGTGAAGACAATCAACACGAAGGAATTTACTATGAATTAAGGAGCACTACGTTAGCTTACAAATCTGCACAGGATGTTGCTTTAGTTGATCTTGATCCTACTCACACTACAAGAAATCAACAAAATAATGATGAAATATTAACGACGAATTATCTCGAATTGATAATTCATTGCTAACAGTAACAATTACCGATGAATTTTATGATCGTCGTAAATAAACGTATTAAAAATATTTATTGTCGGAATAATATCATATTTGTGACGAAATAGTAATTTTTCGTCGCAAACATACAAAATATTAGAAACGAATTAAAAAATTCATCGCTAGTCTTTATTCCAAATGAGTATTAGCGGCGAAAAAAATATTTCGTCGGTAATATATAAAAGTTTAGCGATGATATTACTAAAATTCGTCGCTAATACTAATAGTCGACTGACTTGTCGAGTGAAAAACATCTGTGCCCGGATCAAATTATGGGCAGTCGACTGATGTATACCTCAAGTCGACTGATGCTTAGCGATGAAATGAATAAATATTCATCGTAAAAGATTCAGTCGATTGGCCAGTCGATTAAAAAATATTCTGTGGCTGGTCAAATTATGAGCAGTCGACTGGTGGATATCACCAGTCGATTGATGGCGCCTATTTTTGCGACGATATGTATTGTTCATCGCTAATAATAATAATAATAGCGATGAAAATGTAAAGTTCGTCGCTAAGATAATAAATATTAGCGATGAATCAAAATATTTCGTCGCTAATATACGCAGAAAAAACCCTTGCGCCGTCGATTCCCCCAAATTTTCCGCGCGACTCTTCCTCCCTCTCTTTCGGTGGTTCTTTCACTTCCGACGATTCTTCCGCTTCGACTCCTGCTCCGTGATTCCTCCATCGCCTACTCTGGCTCCGTCAAGTGCTCTGCTCGGCGGCCTTCCTCCAATTTCCTCGCGAGTCTCTCTTCCGCCTCTCGCCTCTCGTCCGCCAACTCTGGCCTTCGCCTCCGCCTCCGACTCCGACTCCGACGTTCTCCTAGTTATCCGGCTATGTCGCCATCTCCTGCCTCCTGCTCCACCTCCATCTCCAGCTCCGGTCTTCGACTTCGGCATCCTACTCGGCTCCGTCTCTAGCTCAGCCTCCAACTTAGGTTTTTCCGAAGCCTTTAAAAAAATAAATAAATTTGTAGCAATTGTTTCGGGTTTTAAAATAAATTATTGATAATTTTTATGTTATTGTTATGATTAGATTATAAATTTAGGGATATTTGGATACTTAGATGATGATAGATATTTGGGTATAATCATCTAACCGCACCCATCACTACAAGAAAAATAGAAAATAACGACGAAATAGTAATTCGTCGCCAAAACTACATATTTATGACGAAATAATCTATTGTCGCAAAATAATCTTATATTTGCGATAAAATATAACATTTCATCGCCAATATACTATATATTAACGTGTCAGTCGAGTCGCTGGTCGAGTCTCTCGATTCTGTGGCGGGATAAAAAATTGGCAGTCGACTGCTTTATTAGGTCACTTGACCGATATTTAGCGACGAATTCGTGATATTTCGTCGCTAATATCGGTGATTATCCTCTTTCCGACATTCTAATTTTGGCGACGAAAGTTTTATTTTTGGTGATGTTTTTTATTTCGTCACTAAGTATTACCGACGAAAAAGTCTTAATTCGTCGCTAATTTATCTTTGCGACAAGATTATTATGACGACTCTAGAGACGAAATTATTTCATCGTAAATTGTATTTAGCGGTGAATTTTTAATATTAGCGACCAAAAAATTTTGTCGCTATGTTTCATTTTTGTTGTAGTGCATTGTATATGTCTATATGTTTGATAGATATTTTTAGGGTTAAAGTTAAGGAAGTAGGAATTATAATTTATTTCATGATAATTTTATTTTTATTTTCATGCTTACGATAAAAGTGTTGCTTAGATGATAAATTTGGAGATAAATTGATATTTAGATGATCATTTTAGGATTATTTTGAAGTTTATTGGATAATGGTACGATTTTTTTATTCTCATATTATAATTTGTTAGATATATTGATTCTTATAGTTATTTTGATGTTTAAATCATAAATTTTATGATTAATTTTGATGTGATCAATAAATTTAATTTGCTAAAATAATTGTATTAAAAGTACCATCAAACTTATTTATTAAATAATTTGACATTTAATATATGTTTCACCAAGTTTTAAAATATGGATAAAAGTTGGATAACGATTCAGAATCGGATTAGTCATGAATATATAAATGGGTTGAATCAGTTTTTAAAAATGGTAGAGAATTACATGATCAGTCTGAATTTATCGAAAATTCATTGTTCATATCGTCAGTGTAACAATTTATTTAAATATGAGTTAGATTATGTCCGAGGACATCTTTATAGGTGAAGATTTGATAAATTATATAAAGTATGAAACTTTCATGGAGAAGCTTCTACATTATCCATCAATGATTTTGATGTTGAAGTAGATGATTTCGAAGATGATTTTGAAGACATATTTATTGATTTACGAAATACAGAAAATATAAGCATCAATGAGTCTCAATCCGACGATATCAATGAAAACACAAATGCAAATGATTGTAGACGAAGTTATACTTCAATATTGGAAGAAGCACAAAAAGAATTGTATCACAATTGCACCAATTTTTCGATTTTCAATTTTGTGGTGAAGTTAATGCATGTGAAGGTGTTAAATGGCTGGAGCAATAAATCTTTTGATATGTTACTTCAGTTATTGCAAGAGATATTTCCTAAACCGAATGCGATTCCAAACTCTTATTATGAAGTAAAAAAATTATTAAAAGAGTTAGGATTGACATATGAGAAGATATATATATGTAAGACAATCGACTACTTCCTTTCTTCAGTCGACTGATTATTCGCGATGAAATGTATATGTTTCGTGCCAAGATCAATGATTTTTCTCTTTCTAATATTCTAGATTTAGCGACGAAATTCCTTTATTTTGTGACGTTTTTTTCATCTCGTTAATATTAACGACGAAATATTAAAATTTCGTCGCTAAAATATCTTAGCGACAAACTTATTGCGACGATTCTAGCGACTAAATATTATCATTGTTAATAGTATTTAGCGGCGAATAATATGTATTAGCGATGAAAAAAATCGTCGCTATTTTTTATTTTTCTTGTAGTGTCATCCTATAAGGCGCTTGGGCTGGCATGTAACTTCTCGGTGTTCTACTATGAGATTTAATCACACTATCAGATTTTGGATAGTGGGCATTGTGGGTTTCGATCCTGCTCCGGAACAGAGTATATGCAATTGATAAAGAGCTCCCTTAAACTTGCTGAAGCATTTTGGGATGAATTTCTAGATTGATGGTCTTGATCCGATGTTGTTGCCCAATTGACTTTCTTTTAAGGATCAGACATGAGATCTCTGCTTCAAAGACTATGTAGTTGTTTTACTATTTCAAATAGTCAATGCCAAGTGGACATCATGTGTGTGTGAACTTTGAGTTTCTTGGAGATAATCTTCTCATGCTTATTAAGTACACAGATTATCGAGGGTCTTCTGGTCTTATATATCTGAGCACTCTCTTGTGAGAATCTCGTATATTTCTAGTTATACATGAGATAAGTTCTCTTCTTCTCTTCTTTTACATTACTTTTACTGCATTTAATATATATTTTTTCATTAATATTTCACTTAACTTAAGCATTGGAGTGTCGCCGCCGAGTAGGTCGCAGTGGTTTAACACATATTAATTTTTTCAGGATAAATTTACTGATGCGGTCGAAGAGAACCCCTCTTCTATGGCACCAGATTGAAGAATGAAAAATTTGAGCCGCATCAACCATCATATCTATGAGATACCACCTCTCAAATCTATTGTTGTTGCAAAGTCAATGGACTAACATAAAGCAATCCAAATTAAGTGAAGATATTGGGACTAATTAAGTGGAAAGCCATCTCCATTCTGGAGTACTTATTAGTCTTAATCTTAGTGGGAATTTATATATTAGCCAATAAGAGGGGACTAATTCTCGTTTTTGTTGAATTTGACAATCAATGCACATTATGCGCATAACTCAGCCTTTATTTTATCATCTTTCTTGGTCCATGCCCCCACCACTGCTTCTGATGTAATGCCAAACCTATTGATTCTCAGAATTTTTGGCCAGGAGATCGAGCATCTTCCTTGCCTGTGTTTCCGGAGCTCTAGTTCAGTGGCAGAACATCTAATTCGATTCTTAAATATTTATAATTCGATCCTCAATTACGATAAATTTGTAAATTTTTTTCTTTCAAATTAATAGAATGACAACCTAGGAAAATTGATCGAGATTGTCTGCGTGAGTACTTTTTGATTTATTTCTCTTCTTCATACGTGAGACAGTTGTAAGAGGATAATTAATATGACGGTTTCATATTTTTTTTTTAATGGTGAACGTCTATTGTCTCACCCAAGTCAATCATTCATCTAAATAATAATTGATATATGTTTCTCTATAAAACTTTAGTTCGATAATATGATGACTTGTTCAAATCATATTACGGATGAAGTAGTCAAATCTTTCTTAATTATATATTCATATAGAGTAGTCTCCTTTTAATTGCATGGGGACGTGATATTCTAGAGAATCATATAAACTTGTGACAATGTTTGATTGGAAAATCATTGCGCATCTATTGTTCTAAATTGCTTCCTGTGATAAAGTCATACATAAGTTTAATTCTTCTTCAGCCAACTAAAGAGGTTATATATATGGTCTATCCAATTTTCTGTGAGGATGTTTTGCTTCATGACCAACCATCCAAGAATATAGAGAATATGTTTCTTCCAACCAACAGCTAGATACAACAAATTAAACAGCTAGTGGAAATTAATTAAGAGACATGCTCAACATCTTCTTCTATCTCATCTTTACACATAATGCAATTAAATAATGAGAGTTGTATTCTCCACTTTTTTAATCTAACTCTTGTATTGATTTTTTTCTCTTCATGATAATTAGCCACTAGAGTATCTTAATTTCCATTGGAGAGCAGGAACAGCAGATTAATATGTTGTACCAAATATTCTATCTCATATGCTTGCAGTATTTGAGTTGCTCTATCTCCAGCGAATGCTTGCACATTCAGGATCACCAAGCTCTCTTAGACCATTTTTACCAAATCTATTAGCTCAGTTGCATAAACTGCATGCTCTAGTGAAATGCAGTCCCAATGTGGGAGAAAGAAGATCCAACTATTTTAATTTTACTCTTTGAGTTGTGTAGAGAGTAAATAGGGATGGTAAGAAGTATAGATATAAATATTAATTGTTCCAATCATTTGAACCTATCGATATTCAAAAATCTCTTGTGCCTGCCAAATGCTCCTCCAATTAGTGGACCAAGAGCTATTTGGAGTTGTCATCTCCCATCCTTTAGGTGTGTAAAATAAGCTATTTCAACAATGTATCTCCAAGATGATTGGTTGCATGTTAAACATAATTCCACCACCATTTGCACAATAAGGCCACATCGTACTTCCCTGAACTAAGAATGCCGAGTCCCCATCATAGTTGGGGGTGCATACTTCATTCCAAGATGGCAAACATTTATCTGGTGATCGAGGTAAGAAACTTATGATGCGCATCAAAAGAGAAATTTCATCTGTTAAGGTTCACTTTTCGTCGAACCCAAGCTGGTAAAAATGTAGATTGTTATTGTGTAAATAATCAAAGATGTGAGTGCATTGTTTACTAAGTTAAACACTGGTCACTATAAGGTAAGTCTTCCTCCATATGATAGAAAACTTCTATGTTATGGGTCTAACCTTTGAGTCACTTTAGCCAAGTTGAAAACTAACATATGATCTATATTGGAAGATCCTGAATGGGGCAATAAGATCTTTTGCTATCCTCGCTCCTTTGGTCGCTTGCCTCCCAATGTATGAGAGTGAGGCTAGCAACATGTATTGCACTACTAAGTTAAAGGATGGGAGAATACTTACATGTCAATCCAAACAAGAGAACAACAAACTCTTCTTTCTTCCATACCATAGCAAATGGACACAAAATGAGAAACTTCATTGCCTCCTCCCTTAGCAGCGATTACAAATGCTTTCGTGCATCATTTCATTTCCATAATAGCTACATCCTTCACTTCCATGGTAGACATCATATATATTGAATGTTCTTTCTTTTCCTCCTGTCAGCATGTCTCACATTGAAGATCCATTATCTCTTAAAAAGGTTGAATTAGCAGAATTACAATTTGGAATTTCGAAAAGACGAGCCCTCGTCAGTTTTTATAAAAGATTATGGATTCAATAAAGGATAATTTCCTTGGCTTTTCCAATAAGTTTATATTGGCAAAAGATGAGCTAAATACTCATTCTTCAATTCCCCAATAGCAAAGTCCCAATTCCCCAAAAGGATCACAACTTAAACCTTTCTCTTTAATTCATTTTGTAGTTTAGATCATTGCTAGAGTTTTGAAGAAAAAAGATAAAACCTTTATAGTTGATACATTCAAATTGGAGTTCAACAACAAACAGGTGGTATGATGATGATACGATCCCTAAATAAACATATTCAAATAATTCCTTCAAAATATTATTCTTTAGAATAGGTTATTGATTTATTATTAATTTTCTTGTTAAAAATATTATAATTGATGCAGTCATTTTTTGAATGACCTCGTCCACGAGTAGCGACGAAGGAGGCGAGGTTCCTTCACGGCCACAATAGTATCTCCCTGTCAAGCGACGACTCTCCAACGCTTAAGTTAGATTGGGAGAGTCCAAAAGAATAGAGAAGAAAAGAGCTTATACGAGAAGAGAATATGTCGAGAGAGTCCCCCCTTACCTTTTCCTTCCCTCCCTTTTATATAGTAGCTCCGAGGAATCTTTTCTCCTCATGACTGCTTCTGAGATGACTTTCGACAAACCGTTAGAGGGCAGGCTCTGAATATACCCTCCACGTGGCAAACCACGGAGGTCTATATTATCACGAAGTTGAGTTGTTAGGGGACAGAGGATAATTGCCAGGGCTATAAAACATCCTCCTCGTGGTCAGCCTATCCCCTACCCTAATAGAGACCAATTTATGAGATAGTTAAGGGTTTAAAGGGGTCGAGATGGCAGAAGGGTTTGGTTTCATGGCATAGCCAAGTGGTTGGTGGATGAGACAACTGAGTGGCCTGACCTCATAACATAGCTGAGTGACTAGTGGATGAGACGGTCGAGTGGCCTGGCCTCATAGCATAGGCGAGTGGCTGGTGGATGAGGCGACTGAGTGGCCTGACCTCATAGCCGAGTGGCTAGTGGATGAGACAGCCGAGTGGCCTGGCCTCATAGCCTCATAGGCGAGTGGTTGTTGGATGAGGAGGCCAAGTGGTCTGGCCTCGTATGTAGACATACCTTGGCTCGCCTCTTTCCCTTTCTCGTAACTTCCCCCCTCAGAATCCAGCCTGGACTGAACCTACGACCTCTCTTGCACCCTTCGCACTCCTTCCTTTTGGGTCACTCATTCCTGGGCTCCCGCTTCCACGGGTTCGACCCGTTGCTTGTATCTGGATGGTATCATTAGTCACCCCCTCAAAATAGTCAGGATATTCTTATATCCATACGTTAGACCAATGATCAGAGTCGCCGCATACCACTCCTCTTTTTAGGGTTATGAGTCCTCTCCTGTATCGATTCCATCACTTGTGCTTTCATCTTGTTTCGTCTTTCCTTCCATCTTCTACTTTGCCTATGGCTTCCCCTTCCAAAAGGTCTATGAGATCACAAGGCCCTCCTTGGTTTGAGACACAATATTCTTCTCTGATCCCATCTCATGTATTCTACGAACAAAGGTTGCAGTATGTTTCGGAGACCATTCCGCTAATATTTGGCAGACTTTCAATCAATCCCATTGCCCTCCCCCTCATTGTCATTCTTTCTGTGGGCTAGCTTGAAGGTGGTCTCCGTTTGCTAGTTCCTCCCATCTACTTTCAGATCATGGACATCTACAAGATAGTGGTGAACCAGCTATCTCCAAATGCCTTTCGCATTTTGGTGGGACGATCATGGTGTGCGAGTATCTAAATATTCCCCTTTCTCCTCTCCTATTTCATAGTCTGTTCTAGTTAAAGATGCTGGACCACGTAGTATTTTACTTTGTGGGGTGACTAAACTGTTTGTTTTTATGAGGGATACTCTCCTCCAATAAAGGTTGAAAAAGCTTCTACCTCTTTACCCATCTGCCTGAGCCCTTGCTTTATTCTAAGACTTGGAGGATTGAACTTCCCACTCTTCCTCCTCTCAAAGAGTGTCGCGCTAAGTGCTCCTTTGAGGACGTGCAGGGCCTCCTTTGCGATCACAGCTACATCTTAAGGATTTTGATAGATGGGAAGCTGCTCAACCACTTCAAATTATCCCACTGTGTTTCTGATGACATGATCTCGATAGGTATTCCCCTTATCTTACGAAGGTTATAGACTATTGAGGATGAGGGATATCCATTGTAAATCCTTTTCTTTCTTGCTACAGATGACAAAATGCAGGAAGCCATGGTGGAGGCTCTTGTAGACTTAGGTCATGAAGAAAAGAAAAGTAAGCTTGGGTCTACTCCTCCCGCAATCTCTTCCTCTTTAGTTCCGGATTCTCCGGAGGCCTCCCCGTCGACATCTTTTGATGTGGTCCATTCTTCCTACCTTTATCATCCATGGCGGCGGCTCCCATCTCCTAGGGTAAGTGAAAAAGGAGACCTCCTGCCTCAAAAAGTCATTCAGGCAAGAAGAAAAAGGTTACGTCACCCGCTTTGCTGCCTCCCCCCCTCCTATAGTCGTCTCTTATTCCTCAAACGATGAAGCTCCCCTAATTTTGCATCATAGTCCCCGTATTCTAGGGTCCGAGTCATTAAATTTGAGCCGAGCTATTGGTGCAATCGACCCAGATCACGATTAACTGGACTCGAGTTTGACTCGAACAATATTTTGATGTTAGACAAAATGTATGACATGTGAGTGTCATGGAAAATCCAAGCATAGGGCTTGGTGTTGGTAAAGTCCAAGTGTATAGCCTTGGCATGGAAAATCCAAGCATAGGGCTTGGTGTTGGTAAGTCCAAGTGTGTAGTCTTGGCAATGAGAAGTCTTGAGGACTTGACAAGGTCATTAGTCTCGTAGGCTCAGAGTCCTTGAGTCGGTGAAGGATGACATTGCGGAAGTCGTGAGCTTGGTGCATTCGAGGGACCGTCAGACGGGGAGCGAATGGAGTGAGACCAAAGGGAAGCAGACTTCGAGAGAAAGACATGAAGGATGACATTGCGAAGTCATGTGCTTGGTGCATCCGAGGGACGTAGGCCGAGGGAAGAGAGCTTCGGTGGGGAACTCCATGAGAGGATGAGGTGGACTTGGCCAAGTAGCTAAGACGAAGTGTCGGATGCTCAAACATGGTATTTGAGGTTTTACTCGACAGTCGGATGCTCAAACAAAGTGTTTGTTTGAGGTTTTACCCGACAACAGTCGACTGGTATAGGTGCCAGTTTGACTGATCCAAATCGATAGGGTTCGATTGGCGCGATCGAGATCGCTTACAAACGATCGTTACTCATTGGAGCAATGATCGATGGCATGATCGCTATGGATGACAGTCGATTGATGGTTGGTGTCAGAATGCTTAGTAGTCGACTAGGCAGTCAGCTACAGGCGTTAGCAGTCGACTGCCAATGTTGTCAGTCTACTGCTGAGTGGTCTGTTGGGTTTTTTCAGCATGGATTGAACCGTTGTGAGACAACGGCTACAGGGACAATTCGATTGGGGCTTTTGGCAGTCGACTGCCAGGCGCAGAATCAGCCCGAGACAAGTATAAAAGGAGGAGCTTGAGGAGGATTTCTACAACTATTTTTGGGGAGATTTTGGAGGGAAATTGCTGCTGCATTTCAGACCTTCAAGAGCAAACCAAAGCAAGCAACAAGCAAGTGATCAAAGCCAAGTGTTGTAAAGTTGTTCTTTACTTGTATTTCATATTGTCTTTGTATTTTGCTTGTATTTTTGTATTACCTATTGTAATTGATTGTACGAGGTTTCTCCACCTCTAACTTATTGTCGAGAAGGAGTTTGGTTAGTGTCGTGTGCATAACTCGAGCTCGTTGAGCTCACCCCATGGAGTAGGAACCCTAAGGTTCCGAACCACGTATATCGGTTGCCTGTTGTGATTGTGTGTTTGTGTTTATTTTTGTATTTCATATTTGCATTTCCCCTGTGCATATTAATGATCATTGTAGACAAAGCATGCAAGAACGAATGATTTCCATCAAGTACACGAATTGGGATATTCACCCCCCTCTAGCCGGTCATCGATCCTCCAACAAGTGGTATCAGAGCGAGGGGGTTGTCATCAAACTCATCGCCGTGACAATCAAACAAGATGGCCGACATCAACATCAAACCACCGAAATTTGAAGGAGAATTCTCATGGTGGAAGAAAAGGATGAAGGTATACTTCGAAATCGATTTCGATACAATGCTAATAATTGAAAATGGTTTTGAAGTACCTAGAGGTGAAGACAAAAAGACGTTAGGAAAGTCAAGATGGATTGAGGAGCAACGACAACAATTCAAGACAAACGTTAAGGTAACAATTATGCTAGTAAAATTGATACCTAATGCTATTTTATCTAGACTAGGTGAATATAGGGATACGAGGGAATTGTGGAGCAAGTTGGTAAAATTCCACGAATCCCGAACCGACACAAGTAGAGAAGGATGTCGAGGAAGACTGTTCATCCTCCCAAGTTCAAGACAAGGAAAGCGCATCATCATCCCAAGAGCTTGAGGATTCAGAAGTTGAGAGATGCTCAACATCCGAAGTGGAGGAAACCTCCACCTCTAGCATTAAGGGGGAGGAAAGATCTTCCATCCCAGAGCAAGAACAAGAAGAAGCGTCTACATCCAGGAGAAGTGAAGATCAAGAGGGTTCCACTACCCAAGGTAACTCAAATGCAATTCCTAATAGTAAAGATCATATAATTTGCTTTGAGTGTAGGGAGAAAGGGCATTACAAGAGTAAATACCCAAAATTGGCTAAGGAGAAAGTGCCGACACCAAAAGTCAAGGACAAGTCAAAGGATGAGGCTTGGTGTGGGAAGTCTTGAGGCTTGGTGTGGGAAGTCTTAAGGACTTGGCAAGTTCACTAGGCTCAGGGTCCTTGAGTCGATGAAGGATGACATTGCGAAGCCGTGCGCTTGGTGCATCCGAGAGACCGTCGAATGGGGAGCGAATGGAGTAAGGCCCAAGGGAAGTATACTTTGAGGGCAAGAGACGTGAAGGATGGCATTGCGAAGTCGTGCGCTTGGTGCATCCGAGGAACGTAGGCCGAGGGAAGAGAGCTTCGGTGGGGAACTCCATGAGAGGATGAGATGGACTTGGCCAAGTGGCTAAGACTGAGTGTCGGAGGCTCAAACGTGGTGTTTGAGGGTTTACCCGAAGGTCGGATGCTCAAACAACTTGGTATTTGAGATTTTACCCGACATCAATCGACTAGTATAGGTACCAGTCGACTGCTCTAGGTCGATTGGACTCGATCGATTTTCGACTGACTAGGTTCTGGCCGAACAGTCGACTGTCGAGGGATGACAGTCGACTGTCGAACCCATCAATCGACTGATGAGGGATATCAGTCGATTGATCGGGGTGTTTGAGGCCATAGAAGGTCTTCCAGTCGAGTGATCGCGGTGACCACTCAACTGATGGGATCATCAGTCAACTAATGGGCATGATCAGTCGACTGATGGGCATGATCAGTCGACTGATGATAGATCCATTGGAACTTGGCCAGCGTGGATCGAGTCATTGTGAGACAACGACTACATGACCAGTCGACTGATGGTCACGATCAGTTGACTGATGGGCCCGGAATCAGCTCGATGTAGGTTATAAATGGAGCTCGAGATGGAGGATTTCGCCAAGATTTTTGGGAAGATTTTGAAGGGGAATTGCTGCTGCATTCCAGCCCTTCAAGAGCAAACAAAAGCAAGTAACAAGCAAGCGATCAAAGAGAAGTTTTGTAAAGTGTCCTTTACTTGTATTTCTTCTTTGTATTTGTATTTGCTTGTATTACTTAGTGTAATTGCTTGTACGAGGTTTCTCCACCTCCGAGTATTGTCGAGAAGGAGTTGTTGTTAGTGTCGTGCGCATAACACGAGCTCGTTGAGCTCACCCATAGAGTAGGAACCCTAAGGTTTCGAACCACATATATCGTGTGTACTTGTGTCGTGTGCTTATATTCTTGTTGTATTTTCATTATTGTATATTTCGCTGTGCTAACGAGAATTGTAGACAAGCGATACGCAACGAACGATCGAATTCCATCATCTACGCGATTAGGACTATTCACCCCCCTCTAGCTAGTCATCGATCCTCCAACACACACGGTCAGGCCGTGTGTCCCCTATTTCCCTCTTTTTGTGTACAACGGTATGAATTTTCTCACACACTTCGCCGTGTAAGCTAAAAATTGATTTTATTTTTACCTAGCAAGTTCTTTCTATTCCTAATGCTAAACGAAATGAAAATCAAAGTGCAAATTGATCAAATGAATGCAATATAATCAAAAGAAAACCTAAAAAAACTAAACTAAACTTGGGTTGCCTCCCAAGAAGCGCTTTGTTTAAGGTTGTTTAGCTCGACTACACTCCATTATCAACTTGGCTCTGGAGTTTCTGTGAACCTCCATTCATCTGTCTCAAGAACTTTATATATGGTTTCCTCCTTAGCTCTAGCTAGAATCACGTACTTCCCTGACGCGGGTCTATGACTTCCCGTATCAGCAGGCTCAAATTCCATCTCATCTTCTCCCACTTTTAGGGTCAGCTTGTGATTCCTTACATTAATGACCATTCCGACAGTTGCTAAAAATGGTCACCCAAGGATGATAGGTATCTTCGGATCCTCTTCCATCTCCATGACCACAAAGTCAGTTGGAAGTGTAAAGTTCCCCACCTTTACAGACACATCTTCTAGAATCCCCAGTGGGTATCGGTATGTGTGGTCAGCCAGTTGCAATGTCATAGTAGTGAATTTTAAATTTCCTAACCCTAATTTTTTGCATAAGGTATAGGGCATCAGGCTCACACTCGCGCCCAAGTCACAGAAGGTTTTGCTAATTAGGGTTGTCCCCATATAACATGGAATATAGAAGCTCCCCGGATCTTTTAGTTTCTGAGTGGTCTCACTCCAGAGATAAGTGCTTGATTCCTCGTGAGGGCCACTATTTCAGCCTTTTCGACCTTCCTACGATGCACCAGAATATCTTTCATGAATCTTGCGAACTGGGGAATTTGGTGCAGCACTTTAAGTATCAGTACCTCTACTGAGATCGACTTCAGCATGTCCAAAAATTTACCAAACTCGGCATCCTTCTCCGCATTAGTCAACCGTTGTGGGAATGGTACAGTAAGGGGTGGTTGAGTTTTTACGACAGGTTCCCGATTTATTTCTCTAGCTTCTTCCTTCTCGGTCTCCCTCAAAGGTTCCCGTATTTCGGGTCTTAGCCCCTCTTCAGCAACCGACCGTCCTGACATCTCTTTGAGAATCCTCCCACTTCGCAACATCACTGCCTTGAACTGCTCTACCGGATTGACCTCTGCTTTTCCTGGCAGCTTCCCTGGTACCCTGGAGATATGGTCTGCAATCTGAGCTACTTGAATCTCTAGCGACTTTTGCCTATTGGCAAGATCCCTTATAGACGATCCTAACTCTTCGATCATCGTATCTATCTGCGAATGTCACTGATGAAATTCAATATTCGCCTCTCGTTGCATTCGAATGAAGCTCTCTAGCATATTCTCCAGATGAGTGTCAGGTGGATGTGGATGCCCATTTCCTCCCGATTGTTGGAAACTTCCCGAGTTATTCCTATAGGAAAATTTTGGGTGGTTCCTCCATCCGGGATTGGAAGTGCTAGAGTATGTGTTATTGGCCTTTCGATTTAGGTCGCCAACCGCATCACAATGCTCAATCTGTCCTTTTAGGCCACCCTGCCCTTCACAGTAGTCCTCTCGATACGCTGCTAGGTGGTCCACGGAGTTAACAGCATATCGTCCCACTGCAAGAGCTAGGTGACTACGTTCGGAAGCCCATTGATGGTGGTTTTGGCCACCTCTTCTATCAGTTCCTCCGCTTCCTCTATCGTCTTATTCATAAGTGCTCCTCTTGCGGCAGAATCGAGGGACATCTTGGTGGCGTACGTGATCCCATTGTAGAAGATGTGGATCACCAGCCACCTTTCCAGTCCATGGTGGAGGCATTGGTAAAGTAGCCCCTTGTAGTGATCCCAAGCTTCAAATAGGGACTCCCCTTCCTTCTGAAGGAAGCTTGTGATTAGATGGCGCATGTGAGTAGTTTTGCTTGGTGGAAAGTATTTGTTCAAGAACTGCTGCTCACATTACTCCCATATAGTAATGCTTCCCAAAGGTAGGGAGTAAAGTCATGCTTTAGCCTTATCCCGCAATGAGAACGGGAATAGGCTCAGGCGGATCGCGTCCTCAGGGACTCCATTTATCTTCATCGTCGAGCAGATTTCCAAAAATATCTCCAGGTGCCGGTTCGGGTCTTCAGTCACAGCTCCCCCAAATTGACTCTTCTGGACCATATGTATGAGTGTTAGCTTTAGTTCAAAGTTGTTTGCCATAATGGATGGTCTAGCTATACTCGACCTAAATCCTTTAGCACTAGGAGTTGCGTAATCCCGCAAGGGTCGACTACCTATATTCACTTCGGATGCAGCTTGGTCCTCCATCCTCTTCTGTTTGGCTCTCCGACGATGATAGGTTCGTTCGATTTCTAAATTGATCAGAATTAGGCCTTCTAATCCTAGGCATATAGCATACGAAGAACCGAGTCACAAAATTAGGAGTATTACCTAACACTAAAAAAACAAGAAATAGACTAATCTAGCTAACTAATCAAATAGTAAATAATAAATAGAGAATCACTGCTAGAATAAAATAAAAACTAAATCTAGAAATGGAAAATCTAAAAATTCAAATAAAAGAAAAATAAAAATAAAAAAGTAAATAAATCTAACCTAAGTACGATCCAACTATCCACTTTCTTGATTCGATATCGAATCAATCAGTCCCTGGTAACAACGCCAAAAACTTGATACACTTAAACACGACCTCAAATCTCGCGACGGAGACCATCGAGGACTCGAAGTGAACACTCGTGCTCAACGCCCGCAAGTGCACAACTGTCGTCAAGTAATAAAGAATATCGATTCCACAGGGACTGAGATTTCAAGTATCGATTTATCCAGTGGATGTGTTGTTGTTCAGATTGGTAATCCTAGGGTTCACGAACGGTGTCACATGGAAGAAGAGAAAGGTTGCTATGAGGATTTGAATGGGATTCTAGGACTTCGGTTTCGTTTGTGTGTCATAGAACATGCTATCAATTGAATGTATCCAGATTTTTCTAGCTAGGGTTTTGTGGAAAGGACATCATACACTATGGTACGAGGATGTCGAATCGATCTCTGTGATGAGCCAAAAACGAGACACATTACTAACTCTATCGCATCCTTATATCCACAGTTACAGGCAATGAGGCTAACCTCTAGGTTCCTTCTAATATCCCCTAAATCTTAGATACGAGGACTGTCACTCCTCGTATCGTCTGCGCATAGAAGATAGAAAACTAAAACACAAAGTTATAGATCTAAACAATCATTCAACTGCAAATACAATTTCAAGAATGGAAATATATTTGAAATAGCAATGTTCTACTCAACACAAACTACTCCCTAATCCTAGAATTGGAGAATCTACTCCATGAATACGAGAAGAGAGTCATAATACATTATGGAATTCATGAATATAATGATAAACATGCAAGAAATACGAATTACAATATAATTGCAGCTCTTCCCTCTGTCATTGTGGTGCAGATCTTGATCCTCGAGTGGCGCTCTCCTTCTCCGATGCGAGTTCTCGAAGATTTTTAGGGCTTCAGAGTGCCGTCCCGGCCGGCGTGCCTCCCCTAGGGTTTGAGGCGTAGCTTTCCTTATATAGACATCACGCCAGATCACTGCGAAATTTGGAAAAAACCCTGGTTGCGTCAAATTGCTTGACCGCCCCATGACTGTGTGAAAACACATAGCCTGGCTATGTGTCAAGCTGTGGCGGCCATTTTCGCCTCCTGAACATGGCCGTGTGTAGGCACACGCCCTGACCATGTTCCCTTCTGCGTTCGGCTGTCAAATGTCTTCTTTTTGCTCCGAAAGTGCGCCGTTATCCCCACGAAATGCTATCCTGCACACAAAAATATATCGAGCAAATCTTCGAACCAGAAAACAGGAAATG
Organism: Wurfbainia villosa; assembly: GCA_025175895.1. NCBI lineage: Eukaryota > Viridiplantae > Streptophyta > Magnoliopsida > Zingiberales > Zingiberaceae > Wurfbainia > Wurfbainia villosa. The sequence continues at coordinate 8,076,906 of CM045992.1, forward strand.
CATGAAAAATAAAGTAAAATATGCATGAAACCAACATAAAATGAGATGAGATGTGAGCGAAAACTACTCCTAAAACCCTATATGTTTTGCTCACATCACCTAGTTAGGAAGGAATAACTCAGGAGGAAGGCAAGGTACTGAGTTGGGAAGGAGTAGTTCGAGAAATAGGAGGAGCCTTGAGTCTGAGAGGAGAAATTTGGGAAGTCGACAGAGTTCGGAGTCAAGAGGGAACACCTCGGGAAATCAGCGGAGAGTCGCATCATAGAAAGGGATAATATGTCAGTGAAGGTGGGACCCTTAAGGGTTTGTTAGGGTTCATTCATACATGTCATAATCTTTAGTAACAGATTGAAGATGCCTCATAGGCCTCATAAAAGATTCTTTATGTCATAATTCTCTAATGGCCTAACAACAACATCATCTTGATCGGCGTAGCTCTCCACGTGGACGGTCATTCTCGTAGTCTGTTACGTAACAACTAGCCCTAACACTTCATGAGATAAAAGGAGGAGGCAGAAGAGGGGAGAGAGGGGGGCTCTCGGATCATTTTGATACTTACTATTTTTCTACTACTGTATTATCTCTGCTACTACTTTTTTCTCTTCCTCACACAAGCTCTGACTTAAGCATCGGAAGGTCAAAGTCGAGAAATCGGTGGGCGCCTGACTCGTGTTAACTTTGATAGGAATGAAGCAACAAGATTTACTGTTGTGGTTAGAGAGAACCTGTCCTTGGTGGCTTAATATTGAGGAAAAACAATTCGCACTGTATCAGTTGATGTCGTTTATGGGAACCATCAGAGTAAGATGTAGAGATGCAACCCTAAGAGATCCTCCTACTATGACTTCTACTCCTGAGAAAAATCCTATTACCATACTATCTTCTCAACTAGCTGCGATGATAAATAAAGTAGTGGTCGATGTCCAGATGCAGGATGATAGGAGGATGTGATATCTTCAGCCTTAGAGCCATCTCAAAGAGAGCAACCTATGGTGGATTCTTGCACCTCCTCGCTACTGGTCAACAAGAAACAAAGGTACTGCCAAGAGAAGAACTGTAGGGGGAACTGATAAGTATCCCCTTCCTATATTACCTGCAAGGAGGGAAGATTAGGAGGAGAGTCATTCAACTAAAGTTCATGAACCATACGTGCCTTCTTCATTTACGAAGGATATAGTTCTAGAATGTCTGTCGTCTCATTTTCACCCTCCTCACATTGGATCGTATGACGACACCTCTGATCCTTAATAACATCTATCTCAGTTTGAAGGCATAGCTGCCCTTCATTGCTACACAGATGCTCTCAAATGTCGATCCTTCTGCACCACCTTGTCATTCTCAGGCCAGAGATGGTTTGGATCGCTGCAGCTGAGTTCTATCACTTATTTTAAAGATTTGAAAGGAGTTTTTCTCAAGAACTTATAGCAGTAAAAGGTATAAACATACAACTTCTAGTTTACTGCATTTGAAGTAGGAATCGATGGAATCACTAAGGAGTTATATTCGTCGATTTACTAACACCGCTATGGAAGTACCCTCGGTCGCTCTGGATTTCTAAATGGTTGTTATTTCTTATGGATTGAGGGAAGGACCATTTCTTAGCTCGCTATTAATAAGGCTAACTGCCAATTATGAGGAGTTTCTTGGTAGAGCTGAGGAGTATATCAATGAAGAAGAAGTGATGAAAGCAAGAAGAGCTGAGAATATTGTTGGTGCAATCGGCCCAGGTTGACTCGAGTTTGGCTCGAGCAGTACCTTGATAGTATTTTGATGATAGACAAAACTCATGACATGGGGTTGGCATGGAAAATCCAAGCATGGAGCTTGGTGTGGAAGTCCAAGGGGGAAGCCTTGGCATGGGAAAGTCCAAAGCATTGCGAAGCCGTGCGCTTGGTGCTTGGCATAGGAAATCCAAAGCATTGCGAAGCCGTGCGCTTGGTGCTTGGTGAGAAATGCATTGCGAAGCCGTGCGCTTGGTGCATTTGGGAAGTCTTGAGAACTTGGCAAGTTCACTAGGCTCGGGTCCTTGAGTCGGTGAAGGATGACATTGCGAAGTCGTGCGCTTGGTGCATCCGAGGGACCGCCGGACGAGGAGCGAATGGAGTGAGCCCAAAGGGAAGCATACTTCTAGGGCATGAGACGCGAAGGATGACATTGCGAAGTCGTGCGCTTGGCGCATTCGAGGGACGTAGGCCGAGGGAAGAGAGCTTCGGTGGGGAACTCCATGTGGGATAAGGTGGACTTGGCCAAGTGGCTAAGACTGAGTGTCGGAGGCTCAAACATCGTTATGTTTGAGGTTTTAGCCGACATCAGTCGACTGACATAGGTGCCAGTCGACTGCTCTAGGTCGTATGGGTTCGACCAGTGTTCGACTGAACCAAGTTCGGCCGATCGACCGCCGAGGAGGGCAATGATCGTTAGGATCACCGATCACCGAGGGATGGCAATGATCGATGACACCGCACGGCACGAGAATGGAGTCGAGCTTGCCAAAGACTGATCGATGGATGCTCCGATCGATGGGTGCCATCGATCGATGTGTGATCCATTGGAACTTAACCAACGTGGATCTGGCCGTTGTGAGACAACGGCTACGGGACCAGTCGACTGATGGTCACGATCAGTCGACTGATGGGCGCAAAAACAGCTTGATGCAGGTTATAAATGGAGCACGAGTTGGAGGATTTCGCCAAGGCTTTTGAGGTGACTTTGGAGGGGAATTGCTGTTGCATTCCAGACCTTCAAGAGCAAGCAACAAGAAAGTGATCAAAGCAATTGTGTAAAAGTTTTCTTTTGTATTGTCTTTGTATTTCTTGTTTTATTTCATATTACTTGTTGTAATAACTTGTGAGAGGTTTCTCCACCTCTGACGTGTAGTCGAGAAGGAGTTTAGTTAGTGCCGTGTGCATAACTAGAGCTCGAGGAGCTCACCCGTGGAGTAGGAACCATTCGGTTCTGAACCACATATATCTTGGTGTATTGCATGTGCTTGTGTGTATTTGTGTATCTTGTTAGTATTATTATTGTTATTCCGCTGCGCTAACAAGAATTATAGACGAGAAAAATACGACATACATCGTAAGAGGGCTATTCACCCCCCTCTAGCCGAACAATCGATCCCCAACAAGTGGTATCAGAGCCGAGGTCGCTCTTCAAGGACTAACCGCCGCAAGAGCACTACAAGATGGCCGGCTACAACCTCCAACCACCAAAATTCAAAGGAGATTTTGCTTGGTGGAGAAAACGGATGGAGGTATATCTCGAAACCGATTTTGATTATATGATTATTATAGAAAATGGTTTTGAGATGCCTAGGGACAAACACAACAAGCCCATTGAAAAATCAAAGTGGACCCAAGACCAAATCAAGAACTTCAAGACAAATCTCGAGGTAATTAAATTGATTAGTGATTTGTTACCTAACACTATTTGGTCTAGATTGGGTGATTATAGGGATGCAATGGAATTATGAGAGAAGATAATGAAATTTCAAGAAAACTCCCAACCGGCACATGTAGAGGATAATGCCGAAGAAGAAACACCATCTACTTTTGATGATGTTGATGATTTGGAGGAGACCTCCACCTCTAGCGTTGAGGGGGAGGAAAGGATTTCAATTCCGGAGCAAGATCAAAATGAAACTTCTACCTCCGGAAGAAGTGAAGAGGCCTCCACCACCTCCCTAGGTAACTCAAGTGTTATTATTTTAAATAAAAATCACATAATATGCTTTGAGTGTAGGAAGAAAGGGCATTACAAGAGAAAATGCCCTAAATTGGCTAAGAAGAAGTCATCGACACCAAAAGTCAACCCAAAGTCAAACGATGTCGGTGTTCTCAAAATCAAGAGCAAAGAGCACATTGTGTGCTTCAAATGCAATCAAAAGGGACACTACCGAAGCCAATTCCCTAGGGGGAGGAAGAAAGGGCAAGAAAGTGCAATTCATGTAGGGGGAGCTCCTAAAGCTAACTCTAAGGTACATTTAGTTAATGCACCTTTAATTCCTAAAGTCAAAAAACATGCTAAAAATTATTTTAGTTCTCTTACTATTATCAATGAAAAGCATGCTAAGAGAAATAATAAGGTGTATTGTCTAGGTGCCAAGCATGTTCATATAACTAAGGACAAACCTAGGACTCAAAACACTAGATCTATTTTACCTAGGGAGTCAATTAGGAGAATTGAAGAAAACTTGGGTGTTAATCCCAAGAAATCTAGGCATATGCCTAAAAAGAAAAACATTTCCCAAAAGATAAATAAAAATTCAAAATTGGGAAAATTAGAGTTAGAAAACCAAGCCTTGAGGTCAAGGCTAGAAAAATTGGAGAAGACCCTAGCAATAATATCAAATTCGGTTAAGGGGTCTAATGTACAAAAGTCAAGACCTAGGAAACAAGAAACATCTAAGGGCAAGAAGGGTTTGGGTCACAAACCTATGTCCTACCATAATGTTCCATTTAATTATGGAACATCATCTAGGTCTAGACAAACCAAGGCTAATAGGGAAGCCATCCCTAAGTCTAGCCATGATATGTGTTTAGTGGCTAACACCTCAAAGAAATCAAATGTAGCCACTAAGAAGGTCAATGGAGGAGTCACCTCTAGAGTTGACCTAGGAAAGACCCAAAAGACTATGGCTTCAAAGCCTAAAAGGGTCATTAGGAAGGTATCTAGGGAAGTTATCCCTAGGGAATACCTTGTTAACCCAAGGAGCTCCAATAGATATTGGGTTCCTAAAAGCGTGATTGATTCACGCTAAATGAGTTAGGGTGTGTCAACCCTAAGTGGATGGGTGGTTAATCTAGCCATTGTGAGTTGACACATTAGGGTGTGCCAATATGTTTTGAGAAGTTAAAAATGATTAAATTGGCACAATTAGGTCATAGAGGTATTGGTGTGTCATTTTGGGTTTTTGGCACACTAGGGAAATGAATGACAATAAGGCAAAATAGAATTAACACTACAAAAAAACTGTTTTTTGGCGACGAAATTTGGCAACGAATTATTTTCGTTGCAAATCTGCAACAAATATAGCGACGAATTTTAGATTTCGTCGCAAATTTGTAACGAAAAATATTTTCGTCGGAAATTTGCGACGAAAAATAAATTCGTCCCAAATTTCTGCAACGAATTATAAATTCGTTGCACAAATTTGCGACGAATTTATTTTTTCGTCGCCAATTTGTGACGGAAATAATTTTCATCGCATAATTTAGCGACGAATTCTGAATTCGTCGCAGATATTTAATTTATTAAAAATAAAAATAGAAAACAAGTTCTGCTGAACGAGGTTATTTTTAAATATTTTGCAACGAATTCGTGAATTCGTTGCAAAATAGCAACGAATCCAGGATTCGTTGCAAAAATAATATTAAAAAATAAATTAACATTTTAAAAAGTTAAATTTTTTTTTTTAAATTGCAACGAATCTAGGATTCGTTGCAAAATTGCAACGAATCCAGGATTCGTTGCAAAATTAATATTAATATTAAAAAATAAAATAACGTTTTAAAAAGGTTAAAAATTTTTTTTTTAATTTTGCAACGAATCCGGGATTCCTTGTAAAATCGCAACTAATCCGTGGATTCGCTGTAATTTCAACGAATCCATGGATTCGTGCAGATTTTTGCAACGAATCCGGGATTCGTTGCAATTTTTTTTTTAAAAAAAATTTAACCTTTTTAAAACGTTATTTTATTTTTTAATATTAATATTAATTTTGCAACGAATCCAGGATTCGTTGCAACGAACCCTAAAACCCTTTCTTCCCCGGCCGTCGGCGACGCCGCCTCGCCGGCCAGCCGGTGCCCTTCCTCTCGGTGGCCTCGCTGCCGGTCGGCCGGCTAGCCTCGGCCACCGCTGGGGCCGCTGCGCTCGCCTCCCACGCCGGCGCAGCCGCCGGCCTCCTCTCGCCTCGCTCCTCGCCACCGGCCGCGCCTCGCTGCCTCGCTCACCGGCCTCGGCCCTCGCCTCCACGGCCGGCCACGGCCTCGGTGCCTCCTCGCCGCCACCGGCCGGCGCCTCCACATCCGCTAGACATCCGCGCAAGACCTGCGAGGTCTCGCCGCCGTTGTCCGACACTTCCGGCACTCGATCCGCCTCGCCAATGGCCACTGAGCTGATCGGTGTCAAGCGAGTTTAGCGTCGACGCGACCACGCTGCGTGCGGTACCGTGTCGAGATCGGCACGCTGGCGAGTCCACCACGCCACGGTAGGCACCGCTAGGTCTCGTCTGAGAGGTCCTGTCCGCCAGGTAGCCGTCGACAGCCATCAATCGCCGGCTCGGAGACGCCCGCGACCACCAGTGGTATAAATTTATTTTTTTTCCTATATTTAACTCCATAATTAACTACAGAAGCTTTATGCTGCTATCCTACTTATTCTGTAACTATATAGTTAATCAAAAACTACGTAAGCTTTTTAAGCTGCTAATTTGCCATAGAGATACACATACCAAATAATGCTAAGTACTAAGTTGGAAGAAATATTTTATGATTTTGTTTAGTCACATATAGGAAGTTATGGGATAAAACAAGCAGTTGATAAGACTTAGATGAGCAAATCATGCACATCTACCTGAGTAATTATAAGCATCTTATTGATGTCCTCGTTAAGACCGAGGCGTGACAAAAATGAATGGTGGGCTGTTTGTAAAACAAAAGCACGGAAAAAAATTGAAGAGCGCTGGCAAGACATTGCATATCAACAAGACAAAGTTACAAATATGTTTCATACCGAGGAATATATAATTCCAACATTACGAGATCCCAGCGGAGTAGTGATAAACGTGGATGCAACTGAAATTGATGATAATGATGAGGAGGGGAAGGAGGAGGAGGGGGACGAGGAGGAAGAGGAGGAGACCGAGGATGAGGATACTGATGAGGATGAGGAAGATGATAATGAGGACTTTGAAATTTGACGTCTAGGGTAAGTTTTTTTATATATAATTTTAGTTTAAAACTATAATTTTACAAATTTTCTCAGCTCAATTATTTGTTTATATAATGTCTCATTGTTAAATTTATATTTTTTGTCTCTGTATGTTGTGTATATTTTGTTCTTATAGGTTATCAGTGGTGAAATCATCGTAGCTTAGCGCAGTCGCAGTCTCTCATCTCTTCATTATGCATATTGTAAGTTTTTCATGTTCTTCATTAAGCATAAAAGTTTTATTTTCTTTATTCTAATTTTGTTTTTGGTTGATAGTTTCGACGTGGTGGACAGAGACGACAGAGTACTAGTAGTGGCCAGACTGATCCACCGCCTGCCAGCACTATACCTACTTGCCCTCCTGATCTGCCTGGACCTTCACATGATCAGTCGCCAGTACCATCTCATTTGCCGGCACGACCTTCCCATTCTTATTCACCTGTACCCGCCAGACACTCCTCTACTGAGAACATCGAAAGTCGACCGTATATATTTCCGATTGGAGATTCGTAAGTAATATAAGTATTATAATTTTTAAACTATCTTAATTATTTATTCAATTTTTTTTCACTTTATCGTAGGTTTGAAAATTCTGTACCTGTTATTCGCGAGATCAATAAAATCGTGAATAACTATTGGAGAGGAGACTCTTTGTCATACTCAAGCACGCCAGGACCTACAAAAGAACTATAGTGGTGCGAGTTTCAGGTATAATTGATTCATTTTATATATTAAATAAGTGATTATATAATCAATTGTTTTTTTTCCATCTCAGCGGAGATTTATTTGGGACCCTACTCAAGACTTGGAAGTTAAAAGAATTTTTTAAAAAAAATGTGGCGATCATATCCGGCATGTATTGAGTCATGCCAAATGTATCGAAAAACTCACTTTGTATCACGTCGGAAAATTGGAGTAAAATCTCCAATTATTGGCAACTGATGAGAGCAAAAGAAGTCAACAGAATAAATTAAATCAAGCATGTAATTCTGGAGACTTATCTGCAACATATGCGGGAGGATCTATAAATATCGAGGAGCATTCACGTAGATTGGTAATTTTTAAATTCTACAATTAGTTTTTAAATATATTTCAGATTATTATTTTATTTCTAACATTCTTATATTTAGTCTAAGGAATTGGGAAAGGAGCCGGAATTTATAGATACTTTCGTCGGAACTTTCCAAAAAAAAGATAAGACTTTGAGTGGAGATAGAGCTCGAGCAATTAAGGTTTGAATTAATCTTTAAACTTACTTTATAACTTTAATTACATTAGTTATGTAAATGCTCTGATTAAAATTTTAATTTTGTGTAGGAGAGATATGATCGATTATCCTCATCTCGGAGAATTTGGAGTTGACGGTGATCTTGAGGATCCGAGCCATCTGTTAGTAATAATTTGGATTTATGGCTTGAGGCGAGTGGAGGATCAAAAGGGGGAAGGATATTAGGTATGGGTTCTCTGAGCAGAATGCATAATGCTCCTCGTAGATCTATTTCTTCTACTCCACCAGCAGTAGCGGCACAAATACATAACTTAACTGAGGAGGTTAGCAATTTGAAGGGCATAATACATGAAAGAGATCAGTAAATTCTAGAAATACAACAACAAAACTCACAAAGGGATCAAGAAATGATAGAAATGCGACGACAACAAGCCTTTCTTATGATGGCCAAAGAATTTAGTTCTGGTCCAAGTCATATTCCTCCGAGTCATGACGATGATGGTGGCGACGATGATGATATTGTATGCATGTTTTTAATTAGTAATTTTAAATTTTTTTAGTTTATTGAGTTTGTTTATTTTGCTTTAAACAGGAATGATCGATGAAGTTAATCCTTATGGCGGTTGAACATGCACATCATTGTAAGTCTTTGCATATTTATTTTCGTTTTAGTATATAGTTTTTAATAATGTATGATACTTTTTGTTTGTTTCTTTTCTAATGCAGGTAGAAGAATGTCGGCGATTGCTTACCAGATTCTTTTTTCTTTTTTCTTTCCCATCTGTTGAGATCTTTTGTAGACATCTGTTAAAATTTTTTAGTTTATTGAGTTTGTTTATTTTGCTTTAAACAGGAATGATTGATGAAGTTAATCCTTATGGCGGTTGAACATGCACATCATTGTAAGTCTTTGAATATTTATTTTCGTGTTGGTATATAGTTTTTAATAATGTATGATACTTTTTGTTTGTTTCTTTTCTAATGCAGGTAGAAGAATGTCGGCGATTGCTTACCAGATTCTCTTTTCTTTTTTCTTTCCCATCTTTTTTCTATTAGAACTTATTGTGTTTTGTTGTGTGTGTGTGAAAATTTGTATATACGATAGAATATCGAAACGGATGAAATCTGTTAAAAAAAATTTTATTTAGCGACAAATTTAGCGACAAAACTACGAATTCGTTGCTAAATTCTGAGAAATCTGCGATGACTTTTGCGATGAATTAAATTTTCGTCGCAAATTAGCGACGAATTTAGCAACGAATCCAACCTGCGATAAATTTTGCAACGAATTTTGCGACGAAATTTGCAACGAAAATTAAATTCGTCGTAAATTTTTGCAACGAAAAAAGAATTCGTCGCAAAATATTGAACTTTGCGACGAAATTTGCGATGAATTTAGCGACGAAATTTGCGACGAATTTGTATCAGTCACAAATTTACCAACGAATTTCTTATTTCGTCGTAAAAATTACCAACGAAAAAATTAATTCGTCGCAAAATATGGTTTTTTGCGACGAATTTTGCGACGAATTCAGCGACGAAATTTGCGACGAATTTGTATCAGTCGCAAATTTACCAACGAATTTCTTATTTCGTCGTGAAAATTATTAAACAATTAATTAATTCGTAAATTTGCAACGAATTTTAATTGTCGCAAAAATTATGACGAAAATGCGACAATTTTGAAATTCGATAATCAAGAACAAAATTAGCGACGAAATTTTAAATTCGTCCCTAATTTTCGTCGCTAAAATTCATCGCAAAAATTCGTCGCTAATTTTGTCGCTATTATTTACGACGCTTTATTCGCAACAAAAATATTTTTGTCGCTAAATTCGTCGCTAATTTATTTTTCAACGAATTTTATTTTAAAATTCGTCGCTAAATTCGTCGCTAATGACTATTTTTTTTGTAGTGTAATCCCTAAAAATGACAAATTAATTTTCACACTTAGGTATTCTATACCTTAGTATATTTTACTTGCCATGTTTTGTTTGCCTTGCCATGTCATGGCATCATTTTCATTTTTATCTATAAAATGTCATGATCATGTTTAGAATTATTTTTAGATGTCATGTATGCTTAGTGTTCATTCACATGCCATGACATCATGATATTGACATATATTCTTATCTAAATCATATTTATGCCATAATCATATCATGCATAGTTTAAAATGGAGTTAAGGACTATGCCACAATTTGAAGGGAATCAAATTAATGTTGCCTAGAAATATGCATGAGAACATAAAGAAAACAAAACCCACATCTCACTAAAAACTTGACTTGTATGTGTTTTACACATCTAGATATTGGTGAGATGTTTAGAAAAAAGAAAATAAAGGTTTGAAAAACATTTTGAAAAACCTTGGTGAAGCCTATCTTTTGATAGCTATCACCATTGAATGGGATGATACAAAGAGGGCTCTTTATCAAGCCGTTTCTAAACTTTTGAACTTTGTATCAATCTCCTAATTTAGTGGGTAAAATAATTTTCCAATATTTTTCACCCATAGTGTTTAGGATAAGTATTATATGTATGCATTTTCAAGATTTTTAAAATTACGTATATTTACTTATGGATTTCAAAGATTATCGATCATATAATGGCGATCATGATCGAAGTCCAATGATCAGGTATCGTAGTCGACTGGCATAGGTTGATTTCGGGTAAACTTGATAGTTAGGCCCATGTTTAGCCATGTTTTGGTCCCCTAACCACTCCTAGCCCTAGGATATGCTTGGGAGAGCATTAGAGAGGGTGGAAATCCATTGGATATGGATTAGGAGTTGGGTTGAGGGTGAGTATCAATTTTAAGGTGGAAGAGAGTTCATTGTTGAACTTTGCCTTAATTTTGATTTGGTTTAATGTTCCTATTGGCTTAGGGACTCTCCAAGGACATTGTTGGTGCAATGATCAAGGGGGAGCAAGCCTCTAGGGGGAGGTATCCATCATGGGAAAATGGATGTGTATTTACTCATGGGAGGAAAATTGGGTTGCCTCTCTTTAAGTGATATGGGATCACTAGAAAGATTGTAGGCATGTGTTCCTCCAAGGGAGAGATTGTAAGATCTCATTGGGATATGAGACATTCATACCCTTGGGGAGGACCTTTTTGATGTAATGTCAAAAAGGGGGAGAAGTTACCAAGTTACCAATTAAGGTTCGTTGGAATTCTCATTGGGATATGAGAATTGCCAATACGGGAGAATTGGTAGACTTGAGATGGTAGTTTTGTCAATCATCAAAAAGGGGGAGATTGTTGGTGCAATCGGCCCAGGTTGACTCGAGTTTGGCTCGAGCAGTACCTTGATAGTATTTTGATGATAGACAAAACTCATGACATGGGGTTGGCATGGAAAATCCAAGCATGGAGCTTGGTGTGGAAGTCCAAGGGGGAAGCCTTGGCATGGGAAAGTCCAAAGCATTGCGAAGCCGTGCGCTTGGTGCTTGACATAGGAAATCCAAAGCATTGCGAAGCTGTGCGCTTGGTGCATTTGGGAAGTCTTGAGAACTTGGCAAGTTCACTAGACTCGGGTCCTTGAGTCGGTGAAGGATGACATTGTGAAGCCGTGCGCTTGGTGCATCCGAGGGACCGCCGGACGGGGAGCGAATGGAGTGAGCCCAAAGGGAAGCATACTTCTAGGGCATGAGACGCGAAGGATGGCGTTGCGAAGCCGTGCGCTTGGCGCATCCGAGGGCCGTAGGCCGAGGGAAGAGAGCTTCGGTGGGGAACTCCATGTGGGATAAGGTGGACTTGGCCAAGTGGCTAAGACTGAGTGTCGGAGGCTCAAACATCGTTATGTTTGAGGTTTTAGCCGACATCAGTCGACTGGCATAGGTGCCAGTCGACTGCTCTAGGTCGTATGGGTTCGACCAGTGTTCGACTGAACCAAGTCTGGCTGATCAGTCGACTGTCGAGGGAGGGCAGTCGACTGTTGGGAGGATCGATCATTCGCCGAGGGATGGCGATCGATGACACCGCTGGCACAGCGAGAATGGAGTCGAGCTCGCCAGCACTCGACTGATGGATGATCAGTCGACTGATGGGTGCCATCAGTCGACTGATGTGTGATCCGTTGGAACTTAACCAACGTGGATCTGGCCGTTGTGAGACAACGGCTACGGGACCAGTCGACTGATGGTCATGATCAGTCGACTGATGGGCGCGAAAACAGCTTGATGCAGGTTATAAATGGAGCACGAGTTGGAGGATTTTGCCAAGGCTTTTGAGGTGACTTTGGAGGGGAATTGCTATTGCATTCCAGACCTTCAAGAGCAAGCAAAAGCAAGCAACAAGAAAGCGATCAAAGCAATTGTGTAAAAGTTTTCTTTTGTATTGTCTTTGTATTTCTTGTTGTATTTCATATTACTTATTGTAATAACTTGTGAGAGGTTTCTCCACCTCCGACGTGTAGTCGAGAAGGAGTTTAGTTAGTGCCGTGTGCATAACTAGAGCTCGAGGAGCTCACCCGTGGAGTAGGAACCATTCGGTTCCGAACCACGTATATCTTGGTGTATTGCATGTGCTTGTGTGTATTTGTGTATCTTGTTAGTATTATTATTGTTATTCCGCTGCGCTAACAAGAATTGTAGACGAGCAAAATACGACATACATCGTAAGAGGGCTATTCACCCCCCTCTAGCCGAACAATCGATCCCCAACAAATATATCTGTTTCTACCCCTGTAGAAAGAAGTCAACCCCCAATATATCGGGGTCCTCCTAAAAGGGAATATATGAGATCTTTCCCTCAAGAAATTCCTCATCTGTGACCCCTCATATTAGAAGCTCCTCCCCATCACCCCTTTCGAATTATGACTACTGAATTCTTGCCCCTACCTAAACCTTGAAGGAGTGAGAATTGGAAGCTTATGATAAACAGGGCATCCTTCAATGCCCTGCTGAATATAGAGGAGCTCCCCGCAACCCTCCAACTCTTTTTTTTGTCAGTACCATATGAAGTATAGACATTCTAGTGATCGGTGTTTTGGGTTATAGAGAGAGTTGGAGTACATTAGGATGGAGCACCCACATCTGCAATAATAATTAGAATTGGATACATGAAGGGGACGTAGGTCTCCTGCCCCTTGCCCAGGGCCTTATAATAGAAGACCACAGGTCCTCCTGCTGCAAAGATAGACGCAACCTAGCTAGGGAGCCATCCCTCAGAAGGAAGGGACAAGCGATGGGACTTTAACCGCTCTTGGAGACGTTCCTCCCAGGGTGTTATTAATGTCATTGTTAGAGGACCCATTGATGGAGACTCCAACAGAGCTCGAAAGTCTAATGCCTGTATGAAGACAAGGCAACTCAAGAAGTGTCTCAACTAAGTTTCGGGCTAGAAGACTTGTAAGGTATTCTTCTACCTCACAATGATGCCTTGATAATTCGAATTTCTCTTGCAAACTATGAGGTTGCCCAAGTTTTGGTTGACTCAAGGAGTTCAATCAACATTCTTTTCTGGGAGGCCTTTAAATAGATGTAGCTGAGTAATGCATAGCTAGAGGAAGTCTCTACTCCTATGTTTGGGTTCGCAGGGGCACATGGTGCAACCTATAGGGCAAATATCCCTGCCCCTTTCCCTAGGGACGAAGTCGAGTCAGAAGACCAATATGACTTCTTTCTTGGTAGTGGACGCTCCTTTAGCATACAATGCTATCCTTGGTCATCCATTCTTATTAGATTTTTTAGAAGTAGCTTCCCCTTATCATCAGAAAGTGAAATTCCCAATGGGTCAGCTAGTCGAAGAGGTCAAAGGAGAACAAAAGACAGCTCAGAGCTATTATGTTTAGATGGTTCGAGATAATAGAAAAAGAGCTTGGGTGAATGATCCCAAAGGAAAGACGCCATTAATTTCTAAAGTATATGTGTTGGAGAAGGTCACACCCAAAAAAGAGGCAATAGAAGAAGGGGAGTCGATGGAGATAGCCCCAAGAAAACTGACTTAGGTGGAAAAGTTGCTAGAGGTGAAGGAAGAGCTCATTATCTGCTTATGAAGAAATGAAGATATTTTTGCCAAAGATGTACATGACTTGACCGGGATCGATTCTCGAGTTGCAGAACATCACTTGAACATCTCCCGAGGAGCTCGATCAGTCCAATAGAAGAGGTGATACTTCGAGCATGAAAAAGACAGGTCATTGTTGAAGAAGTGAAAAAGTTAATGCAAGTAGAGCATGTAAAAGAAATTTAATTTCCTGAATGAGTGTCAAATGTAGTCCCGATCCCCAAGCCCTTTAGGCAATAATGTATGTGTATTGATTTTCGTAATTTAAATAAAGTCTGCCCTAAAGACTACTATCTCTTGCCTTGTATTGATCAGTTGGTTGATTCCATAGTAGGTTATGAAATTGTCTCACACATGGATGCCTACCAAGAGTATCATTAGATTTCTTTAGCTCAGGAAGATCAGAGGAAAGTTAGTTTTGTGACTGTAGAGGGGCTATATTCTTATAAAATGATGCCTTTTAGACTTAAGAATGTTGGGGTTGCATATCAAATGCTCATGGATAAGATATTTGCCGAACATAAGGGAAGGAATGTGGAAGTATATGTTGATGATATCTTGGTAAAATCATGACTCAGTCAGAACTTAATATAATACCTAGAGGAAACATTTGCCACACTCAGGCATTGTAATATGAAGTTGAATATAAAGAAGTGTCTATTCAGGATGAAGAGTGGAAAAGTTTTAGGGTATATTGCTACAGAGAAAGGGTTGCAAGCTAATCAAGAGAAAGTTCAAGTGTTGTGCAATATGAAATCACCCACCAATAGGCAAGAGACACAAAAACTCATGAGAAGGATTTTTTTCATTATCCCGATTCATTGCCCGATTAGCAGATCGAGGGTTACCCTTCTTTCAGATCCTCAAAAAGGCTACTCGATTTCAATGGGACGAACAATGTAAACAAACTTTTCAAGAATTGAAAAAGTATTTGGCTCAGCTCCCTTTGTTAGCTAAACCTATCTCGGGGGAACCTCTATGGGCATATTTAGTCATTTCTGAAGGGACAATTAGTTTGGTCTTATTGAGGCAGGAGGGTTCTTAACAACAACCTATTTACTATACAAGTCATATATTAAAAGAAGCCGAGTTGAGGTACACTGAGTTAGAAAAACTAGCATATATGTTGTTGCTGACTGCCTGTAAACTAAGACCTTACTTCTTGGCTCATCCAGTGAATTTGTTGACAAATAGTGAGTTGGGTCAGGTGGTAACTAAACCTAATTTTTTAGAAAGATTGGCGAAATGGGTTGTAGAGTTGAGTGAATATGATATTCATTACCATTCTTGTACTGCTATCAAGGCTCAGTCTTTGGCTGATTTTTTGGCTGAGGTGTCGATTGACCCTAAAAACAACCCGACAAAGGAAAAAGGAAGGGTGGTCACATGGAGAGTTTTTGTAGATGGGCCTTCATGGGTTGAATGAAGTGGAGTAGGGGTATTACTGGTGTCTCCTTTAGAAGAGGAAACTCATATAGACATATAGTTGGAGTACAAAGCATCTAATAATTAAACCAAATATGAAGTTATCTTATGCGAATTGCAAGTAGCTCAGGCAGTAAGAGTTGACTCAGTTATGATACACTCAGATTCTCAACTGGTTGTGTCCTAACTTCAAGGTGCTTTCGCTGTCCGAGAGGAGAGATTGTTGAAGTACTTTGAGGTCTTTGAGAAGTTGAATACCCATTTTCGAGAGGTGCATTTGGAACAAATCCTGGATCAATGTTGACCAAACTAGAGTATAACTCGAGTAGTATTTTGATGTTTGACAATGGATTTGACCATTGTTCAATAATATGATTTGACCATATGTTGACCATATGATTAGTGGATGATTGGGATATCCAAAATCATATGGGGGAGATTATTGGAGCAATCAACCTCGGAAGTCCAAGTTTGGATACTTGACAAGGAAAGTCTAAAATGGATATTTGATAAGGGAAGTTCAAAGGTATAGTCTTGGCAACATATTTCCAAGTGTGTAGTCTTGGCAGCGTAAATTCCAAGTGAACTTTGGCAATTGAAAAGTCTAAGTCATGAGTACTTGACAATTGAAAGTCTAAGTCATGGGTACTTGGCAAAGGGAACTCCAAGGGTAGGTTTGGTAGCGTAAAGTCCAAGCACGGGTCTTAGCGGTGTAAGCCCAAATGGATCTTGGCAATGTGAAAGTCCAAGGTGTAAGTTTGGTGGCGTAAAGTCCAAGCATGGGTCTTGGCAACATAAGTCCAAATGAACCTTGGCAAAGTACCCAGTTAGCATGACATAGTCGATGAAGCACCTGAAGGCTAACACAAATGATCAAGAGTCGCAGACTCGAGGGATCTGAGAGGTGTGAGGCTGATGGAGGTGGCTAGAAGGCTTAGGTCTAGGATAAGAGTGGTCAATCAAGTATGAGAGGATCATACTTGGTTTAAACTGTTAGGGCAATCTCTTGCCGTGATAAGGTTTTGATGTGTGTGGCAAAGGGTTTAAGTTAGGGTGTTATGTTGATTTGATATGTGCGTTGAAGTCATGCAGGACTTAGTAATTTGCACATGGAGCCGTGGTGAGTTTCACATCTCATGACTCGTGCCTTGAGTCGGTGAAGGATAGCTTTGCGGAAGCCGTGCGCTTGGAGCATCCGAGGGACCGCCGGACGAGAAGCTTGGAGTTATCAGCCGGAGGAAGTAGACTTCGAGGCAAGAGATGCGAAAGAGCACTGCAGAGCCGTGCGCCTGATGCTGCCGAGGGACGTGGCCGAGAACGAAGAGAACTTCGAAGGCGAGGGACTCCGAGAGATGAGAGTGAGCGATTGTAACTCGGGGAGGGGTAGGTCTTAGGTGAAACTTGGCCATTTGGCCAAGTGTCAGATGGGTTTTCTCGACACTCACCGACCGCCATGTCATGGCGATCGCCTAAGTCGATGGTTCGATCGACCGTATAAGACCGATTTAGTGCTTAGCGATCGACCGCCATGGTGGATCGGCGATCGATGTCGACATCAGTCGACTACCAGGGAATGGCAGTCGACTGATGACACTGTGCACATGCACAGAATGGAGTCGATTCCATTGAGCACTCGACTGATCGAGCATCAGTCGACTGATGGTGCCATCAGTCGACTGATGCCAATACCGTTGGATGGAATCCAACGTGGAAAGTGGCCATTATTGGGCAACGGCTACGGGATCAGTCGACTGATCGAGGGCATCAGTCGACTGATCCTGTGTTAACGGGAAGAAACCCTCTTCCTCTATAAAAAGGAAGGGGGTGGGGCTTTGGGAGGCCAATGCTTATGCTCTAATACTCTCCCAAAGTTCCCTAAAGCTTTCCATCCTCTTACTCAAGCTTATTTCCATTATATTTGTAAGAGGAGTGTTTTTGTGTAAAGAGGTTACCTCCACCTAGCTTTGTGCAAAGGAGAGATCTAGTGGATAGATTGCGGAGTGATTCACCGTGGACGAATCGGACCATGGATTAGCGGCGTAGCCGTGAACCACGTTACATCTCGTGTTTGTATTGCTTGTTTATATTTTGCTTGTCTTTATTTATATTTTCATATTCCGCTTGCGCTAACGATTGTGTAGACGAGCAAACGAACGAGAGAATTCCAACATCCATCGTAAGAGGGCTATTCACCCCCCTCTTGTTAGGACCCTTGGAATGGCTAGAGGGGGGGGGGGTGATTAGCCTTTCTTTCTTTCTACAAAAACGTTAGCGGAAGCAATACAAATATAAACACAAATAAAAGCAAGAAACAAAGCTAACACCCGATGTAACGTGGTTCGGAGATGACGCTCCTACTCCACGGCAATCTGTAAGGTGGATTAGCCCTAATCAATCCTCACTAGAACCTCCTTTGGATGAACCAAGGTGGAGAAACCTTATCTTACAATGCACTCCTCTTCTTTACAATGATGGAAGATTAGGATTAGAGAAGAGGAGGTTTTGGATTGCTAAAAACACTTGGAAAGCTTGGTGAGCACGTAAGTGTAGTTGGGAGCAAGAGCACTAACTTCACTAAGCTCCCCATGACCCCTTTTTATAGAAGAGGGGTTGTTTTTCCCGTTGGGCTTTGATCAATCGACTGATGCTTACCATCAGTCAACTGCCGCCGAAGCCAACGACTTCTGAAACGCGATCTCCGCGGAGATTCGTAGCCGCAATCTCCAACGGCCGTGATCATCGGTCGATGGAGATCGATCCTCCATCACCGATCGATGGGGTGATCACAGTGATCAAGGCGTGAGCCGAGTGAGACCGATTCTCGTGGCGATATTCCCTTCGATCACGATCGATGCCCTTGTCGATCGATCACGACGCCGACCGCTAAGGCGATCGGGATGGTTAGGGTTTCGCCGACTGATCGATACATCGATCTCAAGTATGAGTAATTCATACTTGATTTTATACCCTAGACCTAGACTCAACCTTCTAGCTCCTCAATAAGTCTTGCGCCTTCAGGATCCCTCCGAGTCCGCGACTTGTTCATCCTTTGCGCTTTGCTTCCAAGAGCTTCTTTCGGTTTCGTCATGTCTTGGGTTGCCAAATGCTTGGACTTTACGCCGTCAAGACTACAAGCTTGGACTTATGCTGCCAAGACTTTACTTTGGACTTCCTTTGCCAAGGTTCACTTGGACTTTACGCTGCCAAGACTACAAGTTTGGTCTTACGCTGCCAAGTCCATCCCTTGTACTTCCTTTGCCAAGATCATACTTGGACTTCCTTTGTCAAGATCATACTTGGACTTCCCTGTCACTTAAACATTTTTGCAATTAGATCACAAGATATTGCCTAACTTAAATGATTATCCAAACATCAAAACATATATAAATGCTTGGAGCATTGTTGCACCAACAATCTCCCCCTTTTTGATGTTTGACAATCATTTAAGTTAGGTCTTTAAAGATACACACTTAATCATCTAACTTAAACATTCCTTCTCCCCCTTTGACATACATCAAAAAGAGAGGGATTCAAAAATGAAAGAATTAAAGGTGTTGGATCTTGGACTAAGGCATAAGACAGAAATTAAGCTCCCCCTTAATCCAAGACATGCTTTATAATGTGTAAACAATATTTGACGCAAAGCATAACAACAATTCAAAAATTAAGTCCTAACTTTGCACCAACAATGGTTTTGGGGATGAAAAAGATATAATTTATGAAAACTCCCCCTAAAATACTGCATTAATTAGTCCTAAAACTTGTTTATACGTAATATTATCATACCATAGTGTTAGGACATCAAAGATACACCAAATATCAGAAAATGGAGTTTATTATCAGAAAACACATTATTATCGATCACTGGTTTACGACGATCATTGCTAGGCCTGAAATCGAAATTTCAGCCTTTTCAGCCCAATTTCAGAAATGCGGTAGAAATTCCGAAAATCTCGAAAAATCACGAAATTTTGCATACACATTTCTGAAATCATATTTTATCAAGGAAAAATAATTTGAAAAATATATGTTTTCCAGATTACAAGATTGATACAAACTTGGAACCTATCAAAAGTTCTAAAGATTTTGTAAACTTTGTATCACTTTTGTGTTCCATTTGAAAACTGTTTTTCAAAATATGATGAACATAGTTTAAAATATATATTATTTGGAATTTCCAACCATGTTCTTTGAGCTATGTATTCATTACTTGAATACAAGCCTTCCCAATGATTGGTCCATAAGATTTTTATGTCTCTAGGTGTGGTATTGGCTCATAGTAATGCATCATAACAAGCATGATGAGCCAAGTACACCTTCCCTATTATCTCACATGTTTCTAAGTATTTCAATACAAAAATCAAGATTTCTTAAGGCTTTTGTGAGATGCATCAAGGTATAAAGAAGCTATATAAGTATAGGATCATGCAAACCTAGAATTTTACTCTACAAAGCACATACCAAGCTCTCTCCTTAATGATGAAAATTCGACTTCGGGAAGAGCTTTGGTGAAGATATCGGCAAGGTTGGACTTAGATTCTACATAATTAAGTTCAATGTCCCCTCTTGCCACATGATCTCTTATGAAGTGATGTTTCACTTCAATGTGCTTGGTTCTAGAGTGATGTACCGGATTTTTGGTCAAGTTGATGGTACTCACATTATCACAATAAACTTTAATGTTAGAGTAGTGTAGCTCATAGTCCACAAGAGTATGTCTCATCCAAAGTAATTGAGCTACACAACCACCCATAGCCACATATTCGGCTTCGGTGGTTGATAAAGTAACACAATGTTGCTTCCTACTACTCCAACTAACTAGGGAGGACCCAAGAAATTGGCATCCACCACTAGTACTCTTCCTATCCAATTTGCACCTGGCATAATCGGAATCGGTATAACCAAGTAATTCAAATGACCTAGTCCTAGGATACCAAAGTCCTACATTTAGGGTGCCTTTAATATATCTTAATATTCTCTTAACGGCTACTAAATGTGATTCTTTGGCACAAGATTGGTATCTTGCACACATACCTACCGTAAATAAAATGTCGGGTCTACTAGCGGTTAGGTATAGTAGGCTGCCAATCATACTCCTATAAAGTTTAAGATCAATTGATTTACCTTCATGATCACTATCTATTCTAGTGCTAGTGGCCATAGGAGTGGTTACAATTTTGGCATTTTCCAAACCAAATTTCTTGATCATTTCATTTGCATATTTGGTTTGATAAATATGAATACCCTCATTGGTTTGTTTGACTTGTAAGCCTAGGAAAAAGGTAAGCTCTCCAACCAAACTCATTTTAAATTCATTTTCTATATTTTTTATAAAGTCTTGAAGAAGATCATCATTCGTTGACCCAAAAATGATATCATCAACATATACTTGGGCTATGAATATATCTTTTAATGTTGACTTTATAAACAAAGTTTGATCTACTTGACCTCTTCTAAAATCCTTAGAAATTAAGAACGATGACAATCTTTCGTACCATGCCCGGGGAGCTTGTTTTAACCCATATAATGCTTTCCTAAGCTTACATACATGATTTGGATAATCTATGTTCTCAAATCCGGGTGGTTGCTCTACATATACTTCTTCCTTAATATAACCATTTAAGAATGCCGATTTAACATCCATTTGGCAAAGTTTAAATCCCATGTAGGAAGCATACCCTAAGAGAATCCTAATAGATTCTAACCTCGCAACCGGGGCATAAGTCTCATCATAGTCAAGCCCCTCAACTTGATTGAATCCCCTAGCAACCAACCTAGCCTTATTTCTAGTGATATTTCCTTGATCATCTAGCTTATTCCTAAAGACCCATCTTGTAGTAATTATGGTGCTATCATTGGGTCTAGGTACTAATTCCCACACTTGACTTCTCTCAAATTGAGCCAATTCATCTTGCATTGCCAAAATCCAATCCGGATCATGTAATGCATCATTGATCGATTTGGGCTCAATTTGTGAGATAAGAGCTACTTGACTAGTAGGAGGTCTATGAAATGACCTAGTTCTTACTCCTTGAGATAGATCTCCTACTACTTGGTCAAGTGGATGATCTTGATGAATTCTTAGGTTTCTAGAAGGTGTTTCAATTTGATCATTGTTATCTTCCACCCTTCTTTCATCATCGGAGTCTCCTCTTCCTCCCCCTTGATCATTACCCCTAATGGTCAAATTTTGAAGTTTTTGGGTAATGTCTTGATTATTGTCATTAATATCCTTATCAATGGAGGACTTTCTAGGGTAGGTACTAGTATTTTCATCAAATTGAACATTGGAAGACTCCTCAATCCCTTTGGTTCTCTTATTGTAGACTCTATACCCTCTACTTGTGGATGAGTATCCAACTAGGATTCCCTCATCCGCTTTTGATTCAAATTTTCCTAAGTTATCTTTGGTATTTAGAATATAAACTTTACATCCAAAGACTTTGAAATAATGAATTGTGGGTATAGTCCCATTCCATAATTCAAATGGTATTTTTCCTAAAAACCTATGGATTTGAACCCTATTTTGGATATAGCAAGCGGTATTAACCGCTTCCGCCCACAAGTAGCTAGGTAGAGAATATGCATTAAGCATAGTCCTAGCCGCCTCTTGTAGGGCACGATTTCTCCTTTCCATCACCCCATTTTGTTGGAGTGTTCTAGGACAAGAGAACTCATGCTTGTACCCTTGCTCTAAACAAAATTATGAAAATTTTAAGTTTTCAAATTCACCACCATGATCACTACGGATCCGATTGATTTTGAGACTCTTTTCATTTTCAACCCTTTTACTAAATCCTATGATTATTTCTAAGGTATCATCCTTATGTTTCATAAAGTGGACCCAAGTATACCTAGAAAAATCATCTACTATAACCAAACAATATTTATTACCATTTAAAGATGGAGTACTATGGCAATCAAACAAGTCAAGATGCAATAACTCTAATGGTAAAGAGGTGTTAGTTAGAGTTTTACCTTTGTGTGATGCCTTTGTTTGTTTTCCTTCTTGACATGCATCACACAATTTGTTCTTGACATACTTGATCTTTGGTAGCCCTTTGACCAACTCCATCTTGGCTACCTTGGCTATGTTTTTCATGTTGATGTGCCCCAATCTTCTATGCCATAGCCAACTTTCCTCTTCTTTTGCAACAAAACACTTAGTAGAAATGTTAGAAGCATATGAAAGATCAACATAATAGATATTTGATTTCCTATATCCAACTAACATGCAATCATTTAATTCCTTGTGTCTAATCATGCATTTTGAGGATTCAAAGAAGACATGATAGTTTGCATCACAAAGTTGACTAACACTTAATAAATTGAATTTCATATTTTCAACTAGTAAAACTTTGTGAATGACAATCTTGGGGGATACCTCAATTGTACCTCTACCTAATATCTTGAGTTTTCCACTATTCCCAAAGGACACCGCTCCCTTCTTCACATATTTAATTGTGGAGAACTTGCTCACATCCCCGGTCATATGTGTTGAGCAACCGCTATCCACAATCCACATACCTCGCTCTCCTACCTAAATCACATGAAACACACAAGCTTTTGGTACCCAAACATTTGGACCGGTAACATTAAGTAAAAACTTCTTAGGTACCCATGCTTTCTTAACTTTTCCCTTAATGGTTGCTTTCCTATTAATCAATGAAATATAAGCAACTTCTTTTTCTTTTGGCTTATATCCTAAACCGGCCTTGTTATAAACCTCTCTTTGCCTACTAAGAATCATATCAAGACACTTTGAGCCATTTGAAAATTTTTCTAAACATGCTTTCAATTCACTAACCTCATCCCTAAGTTTGTCATTTTCTTCCTTAAGCATGCAAGAATCAACATGTGAAGGTTTTTCATTTCTAATAGCCTTTAGTTCTACCTTCATGCTCTTAACCTTAGATTTAGACTTATCTAGAGCTTCTTGAAGATAGGAAATTGATTTATAAAGGAGCTTAACCTTGGGAGAGTTCATTACCTCATCGTCACTAGATGACGATTCATCGCTTGAGGAATCTTCTTGGCTTGATGTGCCCGAATCATCTCCTAGTGCCATGAGTGCCACATGGCATGTGATGTGGCAAAGCTCATCATCGGAGGAAGAGTCTTCAACACTTGGTGTGTCCCATGTGGTTTGAGCCACCATGGCCTCCTTCTTCTTCTTCTCCTTCTTGTCCTTCTTTTTCTTTTTCTTTTTCTCCTTCTTCTTTAGTTCCGGGCAATTCGGCTTTATGTGCCCCTTCTTATTGCAAGCATGGCAAATCACATTATTGTTAAAACTTGAATTACCACTATTTTTACCTCTTGAAGAATGGGACCCCTTTCTTGCATCTCTATTCTTGAATTCCTTTGATTTTCTAAGGAACTTCTTGACAAAATGGGCCATCTCACTAGCCGAATCTTCGTCACTACTTGACTCACGCTCCGACTCGGATGATGATGACACCTCTTTCCTTTCTTTCTTCTTCTTTTCTTTCTTCTCAACAAATAGAGCTAAGCCCTTTTCCTTAGAAGACATGTTAGTTTGCTCATGCAATTCAAACTCACAAAATAGTTCATCAATTTTAATTTGCGAAAGATCCCTAGTTACCTTAATGGCATCAACTATAGAAGTTCATAAAGAATTTCTAGGAAATGCTTGTAAAATATACCTTACCAAATCTCGGTTGTCAACTCGCTCACCTATGATATGGAGTCCGTTAACAATTTCTTTGAACCTTCCATGCATTTGACTTACGGTTTCATGCATCTTCATTTGGAAGGCTTGAAGTTGTCCAATTAGTAGGTCCTTCTTGGCCCTCTTTGACTCTTTGGAACCTTCATTTAGCTCAATGAGCTTTTCCCATAGCTCCTTGGCGGATTCGAAAGGCCCCACCTTGTTGAGTTGCTCCATGGTAATGCCGCATTGAATGGTGAGTACCGCCTTGGCATTTGATTCGAATTTGCGGTTCATTTCCCTTGTCCAATCCTTGCTTGGAATAGGGTCTCCATGTTCATCCATCGGTTCCTCGAAGCCATCTACAATGCTATGCCAAATTTCAATATTACTCATAAGATAGTACTTCATCCTACCTTTCCAATACGCAAAATGACTCCCGTCGAAGAGCGGTGGCTTGGCGGTGCTATATCCCTCTTGAAGAGCCATTGATGTCTTGGTTGATGGTGAGATCTTCCAAGCTATCCGGGCTCTGATACCACTTGTTAGGACCCTTGGAATGACTAGAGGGGGGGGGGTGATTATCCTTTCTTTCTTTCTACAAAAACGTTAGCGGAAGCAATACAAATATAAACACAAATAAAAGCAAGAAACAAAGCTAACACCCGATGTAACGTGGTTCGAAGATGACGCTCCTACTCCACGGCAATCCGTAAGGTGGATTAGCCCTAATCAATCCTCACTAGAACCTCCTTTGGATGAACCAAGGTGGAGAAACCTTATCTTACAATGCACTCCTCTTCTTTACAATGATGGAAGATTAGGATTAGAGAAGAGGAGGTTTTGGATTGCTAAAAACACTTGGAAAGCTTGGTGAGCACGTAGGTGTAGTTGGGAGCAAGAGCACTAACTTCACCAAGCTCCCCATGACCCCTTTTTATA
Source organism: Wurfbainia villosa (assembly GCA_025175895.1). NCBI lineage: Eukaryota > Viridiplantae > Streptophyta > Magnoliopsida > Zingiberales > Zingiberaceae > Wurfbainia > Wurfbainia villosa. The sequence continues at coordinate 8,102,112 of CM045992.1, forward strand.
GAAGAGGGGCTGTTTTTCCCGTTGGGCTTCGATCAGTCGACTGATGCTTACCATCAGTCGACTGCCGCCGAAGCCAATGACTTCTGAAACGCGATCTCCGCGGAGATTCGTAGCCGCAATCTCCAGCGGCGGTGATCGGTCGGTGATCCTCCATCATCGTGATGGGGTGATCGATCGAGTGATCAAGGCGGCGATGGAGTGAGGCCCGATACGTGGCGATATTCCCTTGATCGATCGATCGATGCCCTTGTCACCGACCGATCACGATAGTCGATCGCTTCGCCCAGGCGATCGATGGTTAGGGTTTCACCGACTCGGCCGACGCGACGATCGATACATCGCATCAGTCGACTGATACTCATCAAGTATGAGTAATTCATACTTGATTTTATACCCTAGACCTAGACTCAACCTTCTAGCTCCTCAATAAGCCTTGCGCCTTCAGGATCCCTCCGAGTCCGCGACTTGTTCATCCTTTGCGCTTTGCTTCCAAGAGCTTCCTTCGGTTTCGTCATGTCTTGGGTTGCCAAATGTTTGGACTTTACGCCGCCAAGACTACAAACTTGGACTTATGCTGCCAAGACTTTACTTTGGACTTCCTTTGCCAAGGTTCACTTGGACTTTACGCTGCCAAGACTACAAGCTTGGTCTTACGCTGCCAAGTCCATCCCTTGTACTTCCTTTGCCAAGATCATACTTGGACTTCCTTTGCCAAGATCATACTTGGACTTCCTTTGCCAAGATCATACTTGGACTTCCCTGTCACTTAAACATTTTTGCAATTAGATCACAAGATATTGCCTAACTTAAATGATTATCCAAACATCAAAACATATATAAATACTTGGAGCATTGTTGCACCAACACCTCTAGCCGGCCAATTAATTCCCAACAAGTGGTATCAGAGCAAGGTTGCTTGTCACCGGACTAACTGCCGCAACAAGCTCTACATCAAAAATGGTCTTCTCAAACATCCACCCACCGAAGTTCGATGACGAATTCTCTTGGTGGAAAAAGAGAATGGAGGTATTCTTTGAAACTGACTTTGAAATATTGTTAATTATGGAAAATGGTTTCGAGTTGCCTAGGAACGAAGATGGGGAGTCATTAGAGAAATCGAGATGGAGCAAAAGACAAAGAGAGGAGTATTTGGCAAATTCAAAGGCCAAGCATCATCTCTATAATGTACTCCCCCAACAAGAAGTCAATAGGATAGGGGAATGTTCTAGTGCTAAGGAGATGTGGGAGAAGCTAGTTGAACTTCATGAAGGCACTTCGGAAGCCAAGCTAGCAAGAAGAGATCTCCTCCGCTCCCAACTATCAAATATTAAGCTTGAAAAGGGAGAAAAGGTAACTTCCCTACATTCTAGATTTAAAGAAATCTTAATTGGGCTAACAAGTGTAGGAGAAAAGCTCTCAAACCGGGATATGGTAATGAAGACCATAGATGCCTTTCCCCGGTCCTCAAGATGGAGCTCCATGGTGGATTCGTTTTACATCTCCAAGAACTTAGAAGTAAGCACCTTGGAGGAATTTTTCTCAACAATGGAGCTCCACGAAACTAGGCTTGAAGGAATACAAGAAGAGCCTAGAATTCAACCCTCAAGAGGAGTAACATTGTTGGCAAATAAGGGGAAGAAGAAGATAGAGATCCCCTCCTCCTCCGATGATGAAGCCTCTACCTCCTCCATGGATAGCACGGAAGAAGCCTACATGGTAAGGAAGGTAAGGCGTGCATTTAAAAATTTTAGATTTGATAAATCTCATGATAGGAATAGAAGACCAAGGGGGAAGATCATTTGTTACAGTTGTCAAGGGGAGGGACACATAAGGGACAATTGTCCCCTCCTAAACAAGAGCAAAGAGGAAAGGAAAAAGAAGGAAGAAAAGAAGAAGAAGAAGGGGAGCAAGAAGAAAAAGGAAGAAGAAAAGAAGGCCAAGGAAAAAGGAAAGGCCATGGCTCTCAAAGCAAAGACATGAGATGACCTTGCTTCCTCATCCTCATCCGAAGAAGAAGAGCATGTCTATTCCAACCTAGCACTAATGGCTCTTCATGACTCGGATTGCTCCTCCTCCTCCACCGAAAATGAAGAATCAAGCTCAAGTGGGGAGAGCTCAAATGAAGGGGGAGCTTCTACATCCTCCTCGTCCGAAGAAGAAGAGGATATGAAAACTATGGTAATGAATGCCTCTCCTAAGAAAATAGTTTCCATAATTTCTAGTTTAACTAAGGACTTATTTGGAATGAAAAAGAAAAATAAAAGTATGCTTAATCAAATTAAGGCATTGGAAAATAAGCTAGAAAATGCATGCTTAAATGATAATATTTCTTCTAGCTTAAATGATGCATGCTGACATGATCTTTATGTGCCATTAGATGTTAGTGATGCATGTATAAATGAAAATAGGGCCTTAAGGGAAAAGGTAGACTATTTAACAAAAGCCCTAGAAAAATTCACAATTGGCTCCAACACATTAAATATGATAATTGGGAGTCAAAGGGCAAGTTTTAACAAAAAGGGCCTAGGATACAAAGAAAAGAAAAATGAAAAGGCCTATAAATGCCTAATAGCTAGGGGACAAGATAAAAAGAAAGTAATTGATAGAAAATGGATCCCTAAGGAGTATCTTGTGAACCCAATAGGAAAGAATTTATTTTGGGTTCCAAAATCCATCCTTAAGGGTTAGAAAAACCCTAGGGTAGTCAACCATATGCAATTGACCTATATCATATTTTGGTTGACTTAGGATGGCAGGACAATATTTTTAGAATAGTGTTGGGTGATGATAACGTGCCTATAAATAGTTAATAATGCTTAAATCATGATGATTAATGTAATTCTTATGTATGGTTGCAATCATGATTTATGATTTTGAAATTTGGCACATTATCATAAGAAATAGGTTTAAATCATGCTTTAGGTGATAATTTGTTTATTATTATTATATAATACCTAATGCATGATTATTATTTGATGAATACATGAGTTTCATGATCATAATGTAGAATTCATTCATATATGCCTTTATGATCATGAGGATTATTAGGTTGATACTTAACCTTGATAGAATTGCATGAATATATTGGTTAAGTATATACAAATACCCACTAGGATGCATATCACACTCACCATAGGCTACCTTGATTGAAAACTTAGCATGAGTGAGATGTTAGGATGATACAAATGTCCACTAATGCCTATGACATTTAGATGGTCATTTAAAGTATCAAAATAGCAATAATAGACCAATTATGGGGAAGGCTTATGTTTAATTCATAGACATATTGCCCAAAGATCATGGTTGGATATTTCATATGTTTTCAAAACAATTTCTTAATCTAAAATCTAAGTATTCATGTTTTGAAACAATTCAAAGCAAGACTAGGTGTTAAAATGGATACTCTTATGATAAAAAACCTAGTAGTTTTTAAAGCTTTGGGATTTTTGGCAAATACGTGGAAATATAATGATTTTTCATGAAAACCTATTTTTCACTGATAGATATACTTAAAAGAAATGTGTTCCCCAAATTTCATGATTTTTCGAATTTTCTGGAATTTTTAACGCATTTCTGAAATTCGGTCTAAAAATCAGAAAATCCTGAAAATCATGTGCCAGTCGACTGGTATCTGAACCAGTCGACTGATGGCCTATAAATCAGACTAGTTGAGGCCGAATTCAGTTTTTAAACTAATTTTTGGTATTTTTCTTCTATTAGACTTGATGCCATGAGTTTATAACTTAGTGTTAATCTTTTTGATGGTGTCAAAGGGGGAGAAATAATTATATTTAAGTAAATTATGATAGGGGGAGAAAATTGAGAAATTTGTAGAAAGAGTTTCATGGATTAAGGGGGAGTTGTATGTTGCTATATCATGTTTATGTTTACATGCTTTCTTACCTTAGAAATTTTTATCAAATATTTTTACCTAACTTAAACGGATTGCCTCACATCAAAAAGGGGGAGATTGTTAGGGCAATCTCTTGCCGTGATAAGGTTTTGATGTGTGTGGCAAAGGGTTTAAGTTAGGGTGTTATGTTGATTTGATATGTGCGTTGAAGTCATGCAGGACTTAGTAATTCGCACATGGAGCCGTGGCAAATTTCACATCTCATGACTCGTGCCTTGAGTCGGTGAAGGATAGCTTTGCGGAAGCCGTGTGCTTGGAGCATCCGAGGAACCGTCGGACGAGAAGCTTGGAGTGAAGCCGGAGGAAGTAGACTTCGAGGCAAGAGACGCGAAGGAGCATTGCAGAGCCGCGGCGCTGATCTTCGCGAGGGCGTGGCGAGAACGAAGAGAACTTCAAGGCGAGGGACTCAGAGATGAGTGGCGATTGTAACCCGGGAGGGTAGGTCTCAGTGAAACTTGGCCATTTGGCCAAGTGTCGGATGGGTTTTCGACACGGTCATTGCCATGCCATGGCGATTCGATGGTTCGATCGGTATAAGACCGATTTAGTGCTTGGCGGTCGGTGATGTCGGCCGATGATCGGCTACGCCGGGGAATGGCGGTCGGTGATGACGCTTGTGCGCGGTGCAGAATGGAGTCGATTCCATTGAGCACTCGACTGATCGAGCATCAGTCGACTGATGGTGCCATTAGTCGACTAATGCCAATACCGTTGGATGGAATCCAACGTGGAAAGCGGTCGTTATTGGGCAACGACTACAGGATCAGTCGACTGATCGAGGGCATCAGTCGACTGATCCTGTGTTAACGGGAAGAATCCCTCTTCCTCTATAAAAAGGAAGGGGGTGGGGCTTTGGGAGGCCAATGCTTATGCTCTAATACTCTCTCAAAGTTCCCTAAAGCTTTTCATCCTCTTACTCAAGCTTATTTCCATTATATTTGTAAGAGGAGTGTTTTTGTGTAAAGAGGTTACCTCCACCTAGCTTTGTGCAAAGGAGAGATCTAGTGGATAGATTGCGGAGTGATTCACCGTGGACGAATCGGACCGTGGATTAGCGGCGTAGCCGTGAACCACGTTACATCTCGTGTTTGTATTGCTTGTTTATATTTTGCTTGTCTTTATTTATATTTTCATATTCCGCTTGCGCTAACGATTGTGTAGACGAGCAAACGAACGAGAGAATTTCGACATCCATCATAAGAGGGCTATTCACCCCCCTCTAGCCGGCCAATCGATTCCCAACATAAACCTCATGTTTGAAGTTTACCAGTCGACTGGGGTATTGGACTAGTCGATTGGCCGAGTGTTTGACACTCGCGAGCCTAGTTGACTCAAAGCAGTCGACTGAAATTATGACTAGTCGACTGGTCAATGAGTCGATTGAGGCTCGACTGCTCGTAAGTGTGATAGTTCATCGCGATGTATGGGCGTCATTGCCATGGATGAGAAGTCACGACCTTTATGTGATGCATAGATTATTGCGTAGTCAATTGGTCAGTCGACTTTAGAGGAAGCAGTCGACTGCTATTAAGGACAGTTGATTGATGGTGTATCCATTGGACAAATTTCAGCATGGATGGAGTTGTTATGATACAACGGTGTTCAGATCAGTCGACTGCTGGGTAAGAGCAGTCGACTAGAAGGCGAAAATCAGCCTGAATTACAGTTTTATAAGGAGCTCGAGAAGGAGGGTTGAAGCTAGTGTTTCTTGAGGAAGATAAAGGGAAATTACTGCTACATTCTAGACCTTCAAGGCATTTCAAAAGCAACCAAAGATTAAGCATTCAAAAGATCACATTTGTCAAGTGTTTTTACTTTTAGTTTTCATTTGATTATTATATTTTCTTGTATCTTGTATTCTTATTATTGTAAGACCTTATAAGTGGTTTCTCTACCTCCAATGTCATACCGAGAAAGAGAAGGTTGATAGTGGTGGTGTCCATCACTAGAGCTCAATTAGAGCTCGTCCTATGGAGTAGGAATCCTAGTTCCGAACCACGTAAAATATTGTGTATTGTGTGTGATTGTGCTTGTATTTTGTATTGTGCTATTTATTCTTGTATATTCCACTGCGCACTAATATTGCTGTAGATGAGCATGTGATTGACCTAAGAATTGTAAAATCTCTATTCAACCCCTCCCTCTAATGCGACATCCGATCCCTAACAAGTGGTATCAGAGTGAGGACTCTCTTCATGGACTAATCATGAAGAGAGCATGAGCACTAGAGGATGGAGTTGCCCTAACGATGGATTGGGATGGGACATAAACACTCCAATCTCATATGCATTTTATGGACAAGAAGATTTCAATCAATGGAAGATGAGGATGGAAACCTTCTTCATGATGAGCTTCGAAGAGCGGATGATCTTGATAAAGGGATTTGAAGCTCCCATAGACAAAAAGGAAAGACACCTCAAGAAGAAGAAATGGACTAAAGAGTAAATCCAAGCCTTCGAGATAAATGAGAAGGTAATGAAAATTCAAATTATTGTAATTCCTCATGATTTGTTATGTAAGATAGAAAAATTCGAGGACGCTAAGGGTCTATGGAGCAAGCTAGCCAAGCTCCATGAAGAGCCCACAATGGTCCAAGACAAGGAAGAAGAGGAATATTCATCCTCACAAGAGTGTGAAGATTCGGAGGTTGAAAGAAGGTCAACATCTGAGGAAGACGAGGTTGAAAAAGTCTCCACCTCTAGGATTGAGAGAGAGGAGAAATCATTAACACCGGAGCAAATTCAAGATGAACCATCTACTTCTGGGAGCCATGAAGAACTAGACCAAACTTTCTCTACTGAGCTAGGTAACTCAAATGCATGCATTAGAAATAAAGATCATATTATATGCTTTGAGTGTAGGAAGAAGGGTCACTACAAAAGTAAATGTCCAAGGATAATCAAGAAGAAGGTTAAAGAGACATCTAAGGCCAAGGAGAAGGTCACGGAGGTTGGAGCCCTGACACAAAAGAGCAAGGAGAACGTGGTGTGCTTCAAGTGCTAACAAAAAGGGCACTATAGAAGTCAATGCCCTAAGGAAAGGCAACCTAAAAAGGGCAAAGGAGAGAGCTTAAATGTAGGAAGATCAAAGGCACTCCCTAAGATACATTTAAATAATTCCTTATTTACGTAATAATCAAAAGCATGCTAGAAATTTTATTGCTATTGTTCATGAACAAAAACATGCTAGCGATAAGTATTTTTGCTTAGGAGCCAAACATGTCAATTTACCTAAGGACAATCCTAGATCTATTCTACCTAAGGAAACTATTAGAAAGATAGAGAAAAATTTAGGCATTAACCTTAAAAAGGGTAAGCATATGCCTAAAAGGAAGAACAATGCTCAAAGAACAAATGAAAATTCAAAATTGGAGGCATTAGTGGTAGAAAATAAAGCTTTGAGCCCAAGGCTTGAGAAATTGGAAAAACCCCTTAATAAGATGATAAATTCAATTAAAGGGTCTAATGGGCAAACCTTAGGTGTTAGGAGGCAAGAATTGTCTAAGGACAAGAAAGACTTGGGTCACAAACCTAAGTCCAAGGAAGTCATGCCAACTTACCAAAGTGTTCCATTTGATTATGGAGCCATCTCTAGGTCTAGGAAAATCAAGGTCACAAGAGAGGTCATCCCTAGAGTTGACCATGGTAGATTTCTAGTGGCTAAGGTTTCAAAGAAATTTAGAAAAGTCACTAAGAAGGTTACAAGGGGTGTTACCCCTAAGATTAATTTAGATAAGACCCAAATGACCAAGGCTTTAATGCCTAGAAGGGTCATTAGGAAGGTACTAAGGGAGGTTATTCCTAGTGAGTACCTTGTGAATCCAATGAGCTTAAATAGATTTTAGGTTCCTAGGAGCGTGATTCCCTTACGCTAGATGAGTTTAGGGTGGGTCAACCTTGAATGGATAGCTAGTTAACCTAATCATGGTAAAGGTGACACTTTAGAACATTTTCAAGATTATGTTATACCTTGAAAATTAATTTTGATTTTAATCCTAAAAGAACTTGGGATGTGCCAATAGAATTTAAGAAATTAAAAAAAAAAACAATCATAATTAGCACAATTAGTTTTAGAGTCAAGCGTGTGCCATTTTGAATTTTTGGCACACTTGGGAATTTGGTCATTATGGAAAAATTTGACTTTAATTGTAACAAATGACAATTAATATTAAAATTTAGGTATTCTTACATATTTACATTTTATTTGTCATGCTTTGTTTGCCATGTGTCATGTCATGACATCATATTTTATTTAATCATATATAATGTCATGATAATATTTAGGTTATTATACAATGTTTGTATTTAGGTCATTTTTATATCATGACATCATGATTATTGGCAAATGATTTAAATTATGGACATTCTTATGGCATGATCATCATCCATGCATTTAGGTTAATAAAATTGAATTAAGAACAATGACATGATTTGAAGTCCCATTATAAGAGAATCAAATAGAGTTGCCTAGACAAATATATGAGATCCTAGATTAGAGAAGAACAAAAACCCACATCTAACAAAAATATTAAATTGACATGTGTGTGTATTGATACACCCTAGACACATGTGATATGTTAGGAAAATGAGTTAGGTTTAAGGTACATAGTTCTTGCATCTAGATGAATTCAAACTCATAATATGACATTTAAGAATCATGAGAAAAGCTAATGTATAAGCCATGTACTTCTAGCCCATAAACCATAGTTCAAAATGAGGTTTTAAAATCATTTCAAAATCATTTTGAAAAACCTTGGTAAAGTCTATCTTTTAATAGCAATCACCATTGAACAAGTTGGCACAAAGTTAGGCAAAAATATTGAAGTCATCAATGGTTTTAAACTTTGTATCAATCTTATAATTTAATGAGTATTTTAATTTAAAATTATTTTTCACCCATTGTAATTGATGTAAGTAATATGCATATGAATTTTCAGGATTTTTTAGATTACGTATAATTACTTATGTATTTTTAAAACTCATTTCTGAAAAACTATTTTCTGTATTTGTATAAACCAGTTGACTATCGCTTTGAGCAGTTGACTGGTGGTGATATGAGACAGTCGATTGGTTGCTGACATAGTCGACTATTGATGCTAATTTCAACTGAATAAGGTTGATTTAGGTATGTATCAGCTATTTTATAGTGCATTAACATCTCATAACCTTAGGATATGCTTTGGAAAGCATGGTAAGAGTGAAATATCATTGAAAATGATTAGGAAAGGTGTTTAGGGTGAAGTATCGATTTTTAAGGGTTGTGAAAGTTCAAGTTTGAATTTTTATCCTTATTTTCGATAGTTTAAGTTTCCTATTGGCTTAGAAACTCTCCAAGGACATTGTTGGTGCAATTGTCAAGGGGAGGGGTAGGCCTTTAGAGGGAGGTTATCCGTCAAGAGATGATGGATGAGTATTCCTCAAAAAGAGAGAAATAAAGGATTTGAAACTCTCATTGTGCTCACCAAAAGGGTAGAATTGAAGAAGTGAGGATTGCATCTCATTTAGTGACATGTGATTTATCACTAGGAAGAGTGAAGGTATCCTAAATATTTTTGGACCAAGAGGGAGAATGTAAGATCTCTTTGAGAGATGAGGCATTGAAAACTTAGGTAGGCTTTTTGATGTGTGCCAAAGGGGGAGAAGTGAGGTTTAAGTTAGGTAAACCTTCACTGTGCTTTGACATTAGAAGAGTTAAGTTTGGATTATTATTAGCCTAACTTAAAGGTATTGTCAAACATCAAAAAGGAGGAGATTGTTGGTGCAACATGCCCTGGGTCAATGTTGACCAAACTCGAGTAGGACTCGAGTAGTATTTTGATGTTTAACAATGGGTTGACAATGAGTTTGACCATTGTTCAACAATATGGTTTGACTATATGTTGACCATATGACTAGTTGATGATTAAGATATCCAAAGTCATATAAAGGAGATTATTTGGGGGAGATTGTTGGAGCAATAAACTTCGAAAGTCCAAGTTTGGATACTTGACAGAGAAAGTCCAAATATGAATATTTGTAAGGGAAGTCCAAAGGTATAGTCTTGGCAACATAAGTCTAAATGTGTAATCTTAGCGGTGTAAAGTCTAAATAAACTTTAGCAATTGAAAAGTTCAAGTCATGGGTACTTGGCAATTGAAAGTCCAAGTCATAGGTACTTGGTAAAGGGAAGTCCAAGGGTAGGTTTGGCGATGTAAAGTCCAAGCATGAGTCTTGGCAGCGTAAGCCCAAATGGATATTGGCAATATGTAAGTCCAAGGGTGTAGGTTTGGCGGCGTAAAGTCCAAGCATGAGTTTTAGCAGCATAAGTCCAAATGAACCTTGGCAAAGTACCCGGTTAGCATGACATAGCCGATGGAAGCACATGAAGGCTAACGCAAAGAATAAAAAATCACGGACTCGATCTGAGAGACGTGAGGTTGATGGAGGTGGCTAGAAGGCTTGGGTCTAGGCTAAGGGTGGTCAATCAAGTATGAGGGAATCATACTTGGGTTAAATCTCATATTTGAGGTTTACTAGTCAACTTGGGTATTGGACCAATCGATTGGTCGAGTGTTTGACACTCGGGAGCCTAGTTGACTCAGAGAAGTCAATTGAGATTATGACTAGTCGACTAGTCGAGGAGTCAACTAAAGCTCGATTGCTCGACAAGGCTATAACAGTCGATTGTCATGTATAGGCAGTTGACTGGCCTTAAGCAATCGACTGTCATGGATGGGAAGTCGACTGTTGGTACTGTAGTTATGCACAGATTGTTGCGTAGTCAACTGGACAGTCGACTACAAGGACAATAGTCGACTGCTGGTAAGGACAGTCAATTACTGGTGTATCCGTTGGACAGATTCCAACGCGGATGGAGTTATTTTGAGACAACGATATTCAGACCAGTCAAATACTGGGTAAGAGCAGTCGGCTGGAAGGCAAAAATCAAGCCAAGTTGCAGTGTTATAAGGAGCTCAAGAAGGAGGGTTGAAGCTAGTGTTTCTTGAAGAAGTTGAAGGGGAATTATTGTTTTATTCATGACCTTCAAGACATTTCAAAAGCAACTAAAGACCAAACATTCAAAAGCTCGCATTTGTAAAGTGTTTTTACTTCTAGTTTTCATTTGCTTATTGTATTTTCTTGTATCTTGTATTCTTATTGTTGTAAGATCTTGTAAGAGATTTCTCCACCTCCGATATCATACCGAGAATGAGAAGATTGATAGTGGTGGTGTGCATCACTACAGCTCAATTAGAGCTCGCCCCATGTAGTAGAGACCCTAGTTCTGAACCCACGTAAAATATCGTGTATTGTGTGTGCTTGTGCTTGTATTTTGTTTTGTGCTATTTATTCTTGTATATTTCATTATGCACTAACATTGGTGTAGACGAGCATACGATCGAACGAAGAATCGCAAATCGCTATTCACGCCCCCCCTCTAGCGCGACGTCCGATCCCCAACAATATATTGAGATTTGAAGTGGTCTTATTGGTGGAAAGAAATGAAATGAGATATTTTAGATTTTGTAGTTTGGCGACAAATTTACTAGAAAATTAAGGTAAAACGTCAATGATCAGTCGGGTTACTTCAAAAGATCACAATACTAAAATGAAAATGGGATTATATTACTATGGATTTCATCATGGAGTTATCGAGAACTTAAAAGGGACATGATTTAATTTGGGTGATCATTTATCGATTGACCAAATAAACTCATTTTATACCGGTCCGTAGAAGGGATTCTTTGGATCGCCTAACTGAGTTAGATTGCAAAGAGATCATCAAACTCTATGGTATTCCCCTCAATATTATTTATGCTCGAGACCCACACTTTACTTTAAGATTATGGTAAAGTTTTCAAAGAGCATTGGGTACTGAACTATGCTTCAGTACTGCTTTTCATCCTCAAAATGATGGACAGTCAGAATGTACTATTCAGACTCTGAGAGATCTTTTACGTGCTTGTGTATTAGATTTTGACAGTAGCTTGGAAGATCATCTCCATTTGGTAGAGTTTATTTATAATAATAGTTACCACTCTATTATTCAGATGACACCTTTTAAGGCACTTTATGATAGAGCATATAGATCTCTTGTTGCATGAGATAAAGTTGGTGAGTGTCAACTTCTAGGACGCAGAGTATTTAGCAAGATGTTGAGTTAATATAGACTATTAGACAGAGACTACTGATTGTTCAGAGTCGACAAAAAAGTTACATCGATCGTAGACGAAGACTATTAGAATTTGTTATAGATGATCATGTATTTCTTCATGTTTCGCCCATAAAATGAGTTAAAAGATTTAACTTGAAAGGAAAACTAACTCCTAGATTAATCATAGCCTTTGAGATTCTAAAGCGAGCCTCCAGGGCAAATCCAGATGGCTAGCGCAGTCGTGTTAAGGTTTGAAAGGGTAAGAGATCGATTCCTGGTAGTGACAATCAGGCTACCGATGACTCCGTATTTCTGCGCTAGCCACCTGACACCTGATTTACCCCCCTCCACACGTAGGGGCAGCAGTGAGGGCCGCTAATATGGCGGTTCCACATTTTTTCTTTGGGATTCTAAAGCGGATTGGTGCAGCTACATATGGACTTATTTTACTCTCAACTTTAGTAGGAGGGCACAATGTTTTTCATGTATATATGTGTGGAAGTATATTCCAGATTCAACACACATTTTGAAGGATCTCATGGTACCATTCTAACCTGACTTGTCATACAAAGAATTTTCTATTCGTATTTTAGATCGCAAGGAACATCAAATGCGAAACAAATGCATTCATCTCGTAAAAGTTGGATGGTAGCACTGCTCCGATCGAGAAGCAAACTAAAAATGTAAAGATGAAATGCATAGTAGATATTCTCATTTGTTTTTTTTCATGTATTAATATCTCGTCTCTTTAAATTTGAGGACAACAATTGTTTTTTTAAGGAGGATCTCCCCTTCTCTCCTATTTCTTTCCCATTTACGTCACCCTCACCAAATTTTATTGCATCCAAATCTATTTATTTTATTTAAATTTATTTATTAAAAATCTTAGAACCAAATTAAAACTTTTTATTGAGTTTAACTTTTTTTTTTATTTTTTAACATATTTTAAATAGTTTTAAATTATAAATATTTATAAAATTTATATATTTGAATAAAAAAAAATTGTAATTAAATTTTATTTAAAGTAATTTATAAATTTATTTATTACTTTAAATAAAAATTTTGAATAGTAGCAAAGTTTGTTTATAGGAATTGAACCCCATTGTTTTGATCCACTTGGTTACATCCACCCCTTTTTTAGTTAAAGGAATTTTTTTTATTCATCATTATTATATTTATTCTGACCTTTATACTTAATTTAGATCTAAATATTCAAAATATTAGATACAAATCTTTAAAATAAAAAAAGTATTTAAAATATTTATTTTATAAATTTTATCGAGCTAAATATTAAACTAATTGACGAAGACCAATTCACTTAAGCGACAGATACACTTCCAATATCATTGCTACCATCCTTTATCAGTCAATAAGCAAACGTAGTGGCTGTGTAAATATCATTACACAGCCATGGGAAAACCCCAACAGACGTAAAAACAAAGACGCAAAGCAGTATGATCTTTAAATTGATAAGATTTAGCTAGAGTTCAACCGCCGGCGCTTGCGCCGGCACCGGCGAATACTGAGCGAGATTCTTCGGCATAAATCGCCGAGGAACCAAGAAGCCACCGCCGAACCGCTGCTGCAGACCCACGACCACCGCCAACAGCATTGCTCCACAAGTCACCAGCACATCCCACGCCACCGAGTAGAACTCCTCGTCCGCCCTCGCGTAAATCCTCGACGAGTCATCCACTGCGTTCACGTAGCGCCGCTTTCGATAGGCATCGTACAAGTGCGGAAGTGCCCGCGTGAGCGTGATCCCCCCGTAAAAGAACGGCGTCAGAGTCAACGAAGCTCTCTCCTTCGATTTATGGAAAAGATTAAAGACGATCTGAGGCAGCAGGAATCCATCGAGCACCAGGCCGGCATAAGGGATTAGCTCATCCCCTAGTTGGCTTGCGGAGGAGGTCCTTCCGTTGGCCCACCAAGTGAGCAGTGCACCGGCGAAGTAGAGCGGCAGACATAACTTGAGGCTCCTCCTCTCTGCCACACTCGGATCCTTGCGGTCCTCCGCCGATCTGACGGACCGCACGAGCTGAAGCAGACGGAAGGTCAGGAACAGAGACGCCAAGGATAGCGTTCTCACAATCACCTCGTTGACGTCGAGCCACCCACCATTTCCCAGGGAGAGATTATTCTGCTTCTGGTTCACGAACAGGGCTTCGAAGTTGAGCACCAGAGGAATGGCGAAGCCCAGATTGAGGATCAGGAGCATGGCAATGGATATGGACGATACGACGTCGGGGTGTTTGTTAGCATGGACGATCTGTAACAAGATGCACACGCATGAAAAGGTGAGTGAGATCAGAACCATGGCGGTCTCCATCTCCATTCTCCAAATCGACTCCCTCACAGTCGCCGCGTACATGTGATGACGGTTGAGCACTGTTATCGGTTTGAAGTAGAGAGGATCGGACTTGTTTCTTGTGCTGCTGATGGTGCCCTTGATGCCCTGATGCTCCTCTGCCTTGGGATTGAGAGGGGGGAACTGGATGTTGATCAAGATGTCGCAGTCCATAGAAGTGCCATTCTCAATGTCCAAATTTGGATAGCGGCATCCCCTCATGCAGAGCATTCCAGTTGCAGAACTGTAAACTCCCTCAGCTGCAACTTCGAATTCTTCATACTCAAAAGAATCAGAAAAGAAGTGGTAGGTTATGGAACAGCTTACATTCACATCCTTATTCAACGACGTTTCGTTAAGCGTAGTACTACTTTCCACATCTTGAATCGGGCTGATAGCTGTGATAACCCTAGTTACTGCTTGTTCATATAACTTGTCTCCCACTGATAACGTTTCAAGTCTTCCCCAACCAATTCTTCTTGCAGAATCATTAAAGTATGCACCAAAGCTCAAGTCATTGGCATCGGTAAACACATGCCCGCTCGAATTCAAACCCCCAATCTCTCTGCAATTCTTTCTGACATAATCCATTTCAGTGTAGTTGTACCTAGCAATTCTAGGCCATTGATATCTCCAATTCTGGAAGGAGACATTCCTCAAGTAGCCAGTATCATCCTGGTTTTTGTTACTCCACATATGACCAATGATGTCACTTCCGCTCTTCAGTGTTATGACTGCGGGAAAGATCAAGCTCAATACAATGGAGCAATCACTAACAGAAGGCGCTGTGAGTGATGATGCTTCATTGTGGATGTGGCAAGCGATGAGACATAGCCGGTTTTTAGAATGATCCCAATAACCTTCGCCAACTAGGGACTTCTCAGGCACCATTGCTCTAGCATAATCATGCCTACTGCTATCGGAAAATTCAATCAGCAACTGCAGCTTGCCGTCCTCTATGCACTGGACCGTATCAAAGTACACGAATCTTGCGAAGAACCCGAGGTTCGCATCTAGGGTTTTGTTTAATTTGAATGGTCGGTCAGCCAAGTATTGGAGAAAATTACAAATTGAATCCCGATCAAAACTCAAGGAGTTCTCAAGCTCTGGAAGTGGAGAGCATGATCTGTTGGCTTGGGATATCATAGTGAAATTAAAATTATAATTATTTGGCGCATAGGCTAAAAGAAAGATAGGATCGAATCCACCTGCGCCATTACTCAAGCTCTCTAATGTCCCCTTGACAAGGCTGGTATAAATGGTGGATTTTTGTGGGTAAAAAAGCTTGAGAACAGCAGATAGAGGAAGCGACTTACCTTCGGCTTGGGTAAAGGTGGCATGGCCCACCATGCAAAGCATGCCGGTTGACTTGGACCAAAAGCCAGAGAATTGGAATCTTGTTTCGGTGTCGTTGACTCGAGAGTAGTTCCCACGACGACTTGAAGGTTTACTCGGCTCAAGAATTATCGCATCGCGAAGGACTAATTCTCCATCTACTCGAAGGCTGTCCGGCGACCGGGTATTGTAGAGGTACTTGGACCGGAAGTAGAAGGACAAATGCTCCCGGTGGAAGAGTTTGGCACCGCCGGAAAAGTAGCCGCTGGAGATGTCGAAGGGATAGTGTGAGGTGATGAAGCGGTTGGTTGACTCGGCTTCAGGTACAGTGGAGTTGCAGTTGGGAGCATAAGGAATTTTTGCTGCGAAAGAAAAGAAGGGAGTGGAGAAGACACAGAGAAAGAAGAAGAAGAGAGGAATCCATGGTGGAGAAGGGGAAGAAGAAGAAGAGGTGACCATAGCCATTGAATTGCAGCAGAGAAGAGGAAGCTCAGTGGAGGAGTCGACGATGGCACCCCTCGCCATATATAAAGATAGGCATACTGTTAGTTGACGATGACCACTGATGGACCGGTTTAACTGGCTGGCCCGGTTCATTTCTTGGTTTTCAAGTTAACCAAGCATTGCTTTAGGATCAGTCAGTCCAAACGACCGAATTGTAATTTCTTTTTTTTAAGTTGACATCCGTATTATTTTATACTCAATTAATCATGAAATGATTCGTTCAATTCTATAAAAAAAAAATTATCAGTCTATCAATTCAGTGTATCTTATGATAAATTCTGTAAATGCATTTCGAACCGTAAATTTTTGAATTTACACTAGAGTACCCCTGTCAGCTGAGGGCGATCAAATTGTAAACTTTGAACCAAAGCAGTTCAGCTGTATCAGCTAAGAAATCTCGATTGAACCCGGTTTGGTCTCATCCATTCAATGTCAACCTTTGCAAAGTTAGAATCATCAATTTAATTATCTCTATTGATCTGTCTCACGATTATTACAAGGAAAAATAAATCATAAATTTTTTTATAAATTTTAATATAGTAATTAAAATATATAAAGATCATCTGAATCTTAAAAAAAAATAAATCTTATTCGAAATCAATCTATATTATTTTTATTTTATTCGTCACAGCATCATTGCCACGGGGTACATGCTAGAGAGATAAGGCTTGGACTTTGTACAAGACCAATAGATTTCTTTCGGTATCAGTTTCGACGTGAGTGTCAAGCAGTAGAAAAAGAAGAACGATGACGTCACGAACAATAATGGAAAGTGAAAAAAAAAGTCTACGCCGAGTCGACAGAAGACTTGTCGAGAGGCACTAATATTAATTTTGATCACAAGATCATTATATTGGGTCCCATAAAAGGATGAGTCTAGTGTTTAACCAAGCAAATGAATCCTATAATTAAAAAAATAATAATTTAAATGTTAATTAATTTGGAAAGGAAAGATCTTCCTTTTGATTCGTCTATTAGATAAATTCAGAGTATAGTAGGAGATGATAACATCTTATAATTTCTATTATATATTTCACAACGATAATTGTTTCCCTACTGTAAGATAAGATGTAATGACGATGACAGGGAAATTAATCTTGTTGGCTAAATTTTAGTATTTATGTTTCCATTTCACCCTCTTTTGATGCACACAACTTGTTAAATTGTGATACAATATTGTTATACCTTGTAAATTAATATAATATATATACATGGATCCATTTTTCCAAAGTGTTTTATGTTATAATTATTAGAAAAACAATCAAAGTTTCATATTGAAAAGATATGAAAAAATCATAGATTTATAAGATGAAGAAATATATCCATTAGTATGAGATCTTTTTTGGGTATAACTCAAAAATAAAACTATGAAGATTTAGGTTCAAAATGGACAATAACATATCATTGTGAAGATATGTAAAAAAATTTTACACCAATAATTAATATCAGAGCTAATGGTTTATGTTGAGCTATGAATATCAAACGAAAGAAGTGGAAGCTAGCTCTCATATTCTGATCAAAAAAATCAAACATCAGACAGGAAATCCAATTGGGGCAGGAGAAATCAGACAACTGATAAGAAATCCAACTAAGCCAAGAAGACCGGACAATTTGTAGAAGACCTAGTGAGTTGAGAATCGAACATCAAACGTAAGAAGTCTTTAAAGGATGGATGACTTGAGGGGGAGATGCAATGTGATCCTTCATTTGAGAGGAAGATTATTGAGATTATTGAGAGAACAATCAAAGTCTCACATTGGAAGAATATAAAAAAAAAATCATAGACTTATAAGATGAAAAGATATCTCCATTGACATGGAATTTTTTAGGTATGACTCAAAATCAAAATCATAAGAGCTTAGATCCAAAATGAATAATATCATACCATTATAGAAATATGTGAATTTTATTTGCATCGACATTTTAAAAATCCATAAAAGATTCAAAAGAGCAACCAAAATTGCATACAGATGAGTTTGATCATACAAATGGTATTTTATAAATGGATACAAAATTTGGTAATTTATTAAAGAGTGCATCCAAAGTTTGATAGTTTTCAAAAAGCATACCATGATTTGAGAATTATCAAAGAGCACACTTATTTCTTACATTATCCATATGGTGTTGATTTTCGACGGTGATGATTTTGAAAAATCAACACTACAGTAGTGTTGTGTTGATTTTTAAAAAATCAACAACACAATAAAAGATGACTAAGCTTATCAATGATCAAGTTTTGACCGAAACTCATTGATGGATCTAGAGTGGTTGAAATTATGAATCCTTGATATGAAATAGAAGAGGAATGTATATAAAAGGTTTATATGGTGAGCAAACTTAATTATGAGCCTCTTACATGAAGTTATAGGTGTGTCTCAATTGATATGGAAGTTGAATTTTAAAAACAAACAATGTAAGACTAGGGAAACCTTGAGAATGAGAGTTTAGGGTGCGATTGCATATAGAATCACTTTTAAAAACTACGGGACTTGGATTGGATTCAATAATAGCTAGCTAAGACCGTTAATGAGTTTTAGTCAAAACTCATTGATAGATCTAGAGGAGTTGAAATTATGAATCCTTGATATGGAATGGAAGAGAAAAGCATATAGAAGGATTATATAGTGAGTAAACTTGATTTTAAGTCTTCTATGTGAAGTTATGAGTGTTTGTTAATTGACATAGAGGTTGAATTTTGAAATCAGATTGTGCAAAGCTATGGAAACCTTGAGAATGAGAGTTTAGGACACGATTACACATAGAGTCACTTCAGAAACCTATAAGACTTGAATTGGATTCAATAAGAGTTGACTAAACCCATTAATAAATTTTGACTGAAACTCATTGATGAAGCTAAAAGAGTTGAATTATAAATCTTTGACATTGAGTGGAAGATGAAAGTTTATATGTGAACAAACTTGACTTTGAGCCTCCTATATAAAGTTATGGATACGTACCAATTGGCACAGAGATTGAATTTTGAAACTAGATAGTGCAAGGCTAGGAAAATTTTAAGGATGAGAGTTTAGGACATGGTTGACATAGGGTCACTGTAAAAATCTACCAGACATAAATTGGATTCAATCAGAGCTAGCTAAGATGATCAATGGATTTTGGCCAAAAGTTTGAAACTCATTGATGGATCTATAGGATTTAAAATTCCAAAACCAGAAAATGAAGTGGAAGAGGAGAGTCTTGAGAATGCGTGTAACCTTATTTCTGAGTCTCCTATAGTATTCAAAAGTTTAGAACTATAGTAATATTGACTATGATATTGATTTTTGAAATCAGTACTATTAGTGCCTATAAGATTCATATATCTTCACAATGGTATGATATTGTCCACTTTGGGCCTAAGCTCTCATGATTTTATTTTTGGATAATACCCAAAAGGTCTCATACCAATGGAGATATCTTTTCATTTTTTAAGCACATGATCTTTTCCATGTCTTATCAATGTAGGACTTTGATTGTATTCTTAATACTCCTAACAATTTCCCCTCAAACGAAGGACCACATTGGGTCTCTCCTCTCAAGCCTATCCATCCTTAAAGTGTAGGGACCGTGATGACCACTAGAGGGGGGGGGGATAGCGATTCGACGTTGCGTGATAGAATTCGTTCGCATGCTTGCCTATGATTGTTAGTACGCAGCGGAATATAGAAATGATATAGCAAATATATAACACAAGCACAACACGTAAATATAACGTGGTTCGAAACCTCAAGGTTCCTACTCCACGGGGTGAGCTCAAATGAGCTCTGTTAGGATCTTTGTAATGGCTAGAGGAGGGGGTGATTAGCCTTTCTTCGTTTCTACAAAATATGTTAGCGAAAGCAATACAAATACAAATGTAAATAAGAATACGAAATAAGAAAACAATGCTAACACCCGATGTACGTGGTTCGGAGATGACGCTCCTACTCCACGGTAATCCGTAAGGTGGATTAGCCCTAGTCAATCTTCACTAAAACCTCCTTTGGATGAACCAAGGTAGAGAAACCTTGTCTTACAATGCACTCCTCTTCTTTACAATGATGGAAGATTAAGATTAGAGAAGAGGAGGTTTAGAATCATAAAAATACTTGGAGAAAGCTTGGTGAGCACAAAGGTGTAGCTAGGAATAAGAGCACTAGCTTCACCAAGCTCCCCAAGGCCCCTTCTTATAGAAGAAGGGCTGTTTTTCCCGTTGGGCTTTGATCAGTCGACTGATGATCACCATCAGTCGACTGTCATCGAAGCTAATGGCTTCTGACAAAGCCGATCCGCGGGGATTCGCAACCGCCATTTCCAACGGGAGGCCTATCACCGATCGATCCTCCATCACCGATCGGTGATGGAGTGATCACGAGTGATCAGCGCAATGAGCGAGACTGCATTCTGTGGTGAATTTTTCCTTGATCATCGATCGCGCTTTGGCGCGATCGATCGCAACATCACCGATCGATAGTCGGGGTTTTACCTTGACTCACCGAACGCCGATCGGGCCGATCGATACATCGTATCAGTCGACTGATACTCATCAAGTATGAATATTTCATACTTGATTTTACCCCCTAGACCTAGACTTAACCTTCTAACTCTTCCTTCAGCCTTGCGCCTGCCTTCAAGAGTTTCCTTCGGCCTCGTCATGTCTTAGGTTGTCAAATGCTTGGACTTTACGCCGCCAAGACTACATGCTTGGACTTATGCTGCCAAGACTTTACTTTGGACTTCCTTTGACAAGGTTCACTTGGATTTTACGCTGCTAAGACTATAAGCTTGGTCTTACGCTGCCAAGTCCATCCCTTGGACTTCCCTTTGCCAAGGTTCATTTGGACTTTACGCTGCCAAGACTACAAGCTTGGTCTTATGCTGCCAAATCCATCTCTTGGACTTCCCTTGCCAAGATCATACCTGGACTTTTCTTTTACCAAGTCTTCATACTTGAATTTCCCTGTCACTCGAACATATTCATAATTAGATCACAAAGCATTGCCTAATTTAGATGATTATCCAAACATCAAAACATATAAATGCTTGGGGCATTGTTACACCAACAATATCCCACTTTTTGATGTTTGACAATCATATAAGTTAGGTCTTTTCAATATGCACATAATATGAATTCTAACTTAACCATTCCTTCTCCCCCTTTGGCATACATCGAAAAGAGAAGAATTCATAGATTTCTTGAAAGAATTAAGGTTGTTGTATCTTGGACTAAGGTATAAGACTGAAATTAAGCTCCCCCTTAATCCAAGATATGCTATGTGATGTGTGACGAACATTTGAAGCAAAGCATAACAAAATTTTGAAGGTTAAGTCCTAACTTTGCACCAACAATGTAAGTTTGGTGATGAAAAGATATACATTATGAAAACTCCCCCTAGAACATTGCATGAAACAATTACACAAGTGTTAATATACCCAATATTATCATGCTAGAGTGTTAGGGCATCAAGGATACACTAAATATCACAAAATGAAGCTATTTGTCGGAAGACACAGTGTATCAGTCGACTGGTTTCTGAACCACTGATCGGTGATAAACTTTGAAATTCAATTTGACCTTTTATTAAATTGAATGCATTAGAAATTCCAGAAATCTCGAAAAATCACGAAATTTTGCGTATATATTTCTGAAATCATACTTGATCAAGGAAAAATAGTTTGAAAAATAATTGTTTTCCATATTTCGAGATTGATACAAACTTGAAAATTAACAAAAGTTCTAATGTTTTTGCAAACTTTGTATCACTTTTGTCTTCCACTTGAAAACTATTTTTCAAAATATGATGAACATAGTTTAAAATACATATGATTTAGAATTTCCAACCATGTTCTTAGAGCTATGTATTCATTACTTGAATACAAGCCTTCCCAATGATTGGTCCATGAGGTATTTATATCTCTAGGTGTGTCATTGGCTCATAGTAATGCATCATAACAAGCATGATGAGCCAAGTACACCTTCCCTATCATCTCACATGTTCCTAAGTGTCTTAATACAAAAATCAAGGTTTCTTAAGGCTTTTTGTGAGATGCATCAAGGTATAAAGCTAACATATGAATATGAGATCATGCAAACCTAGAATTTTACTCTACAAAGCACATACCAAGCTCTCTCCTTAAAGATGAAAATTCAGTTTCGGGAAGAGCTTTGGTGAAGATATCGGCAAGGTTGAACTTAAATCCTACATAATTAAGTTCAATGTCCCCTCTTGCCACATGATCTCTTATGAAATGATGTTTCACTTCAATGTGCTTGGTCCTAGAGTGATGTACCGGATTTTTGGTCAAGTTGATGGTACTCACATTGTCACAATAAACTTTAATGTTAGAGTAGTGTAGCTCATAGTCCTCAAGAGTATGTCTTATCTAAAGTAATTGAGCTACACAACCACCCATAGCCACATATTCGGCTTCGGTGGTTGATAAAACAACACAATGTTGCTTCCTACTACTCCAACTAACTAGGGAGGACCCAAAAAATTGGCATCCACCACTAGTACTCTTCCTATTCAATTTGCAACTGGCATAATCGGAATCGGTATAGCTAAGCAACTCAAAAGACCTAGTCCTAGGATACCAAAGTCATACATTTAGGGTGCCTTTCATATATCTTAAAATTCTCTTAACGGCTACTAAATGTGATTCTTTGGCACAATATTGGTATCTTACACACATACCTACCACAAATAAGATATCGGGTCTACTAGCGGTTAGGTATAGTAGGCTACCAATCATACTCCTATAAAGTTTAAGATCAATTGATTTACCATCATGATCACTATCTATTCTAGTGCTAGTGGCCATAGGAGTGGTTGTAATTTTGGCATTTTCCAAACCAAATTTCTTGATCATTTCATTTGCATATTTGGTTTGATAAATATGAATCCCTTCATTGATTTGCTTGACTTGTAACCCTAGGAAAAAGTTAAGATCTCCAACTAAACTCATTTCAAATTCATTCTCCATGTTTTTTATAAAGTCTTGAAGAAGATCATCGTTTGTTGACCCAAAAATAATGTCATCAACATATATTTGGGCTATAAAGATATCCTTTAACGTTGACTTTATAAACAAGGTTTGATCTACTTGACCCCTTCTAAAATCCTTAGAAATTAAGAAAGATGACAATCTTTCATACCATACCCGGGGAGCTTGTTTTAACCCATATAATGCTTTCCTAAGCTTATATACGTGGTTTGGATAATCTATGTTCTCAAACTCGGATGATTGTTCCACATATACTTCCTCCTTAATATAACCATTTAGGAATGCCGATTTAACATCCATTTGATAAAGTTTAAATCCCATATAGGAAGCATGCCCTAAGAGAATTCTAATAGATTCTAACCTAGCAACCGGGGCATAAGTCTCATCATAGTCAAGCCCCTCAACTTGATTGAATCCCCTAGCAACCAACCTAGCCTTATTTCTAGTGATATTTCCTTGGTCATCTAGCTTATTCCTAAAGACCCATCTTGTAGTAATTATGGTGCTATCATTTGGTCTAGGTACTAACTCCTATACTTGACTCCTCTCAAATTGAGCCAATTCATCTTGCATTGCCAAAATCCAATCCGGATCATGTAATGCATCATTGATCGATTTTGGCTCAATTTGTGAAATAAGAGCTACTTGACTAGTAGGAGCTCTATGAAATGACCTAGTTCTTACTCCTTGAGATAGATCTCCTACTATTTGGTCGAGTGGATGATCTTGATGAGTTCTTAGGGTTCTATGAGGGGTTTCAAATTGATCATTGTTATCTTCTACCCTCCTTTCATCATCGGAATCTCCTCTTCCTCCCCCTTGATCATTACCCCTTATGGTTTTTGGGTAATGTCTTGATTATTGTCATTAATATCCTTATCAATGGAGGACTTTCTAGGGTAGGTACTAGTGGTTTCATCAAATTGAATATTAGAGGACTCCTCAATCCCTTGGGTTCTCTTATTGTAGACTCTATATCCTCTACTTGTGGATGAGTATCCAACTAGAATTCCCTCATCCGCTTTGGATTCAAATTTTCCTAGGTTATCTTTGATGTTTAAAATGTAAACTTTACATCCAAAGACTTTGAAATAATGAATTGTGGGAATGGTCCCATTCCATAATTCGAATGGTGTTTTTCCTAAAAACCTATGGATTTGAACCCTATTTTGGATATAGCAAGCGGTATTAACCACTTCCGCCCACAAGTAGCTAGGTAGAGAATATGCATTAAGCATAGTCCTAGCCGCCTCTTGTGTAACGCCCGTAAAATTCCTAGCAATTTTACAGGAATTTTTGGCTTGATGATCATGGGCCTTGGGTGGGCCTTTTTCAAAACAAAAGAAAATAAACCAAAAATGGATGCAAGACCTAGGAATTGAACTCCAAACCTCTAGAGATAGCCAAACCCTATAGATGCACCCACTAACCAGAAGCCCAATAGGATATTATCATTAGAGGAAGGGGGGGGATTATAGATAAGTGTGATAAAGGCAAATGAAGAGGCATGGAAGAAGAGAAGAGAAACTTCTCTTCCTCCCTTTATAAAGAAGAGGGAAAGTTCTAATTTGCCACTTCCTCTCTTCTTCTCCTTCTCACCGAAACCTAGAGCCTCTCCCTCTCCATTTCCCTCTTTTGGCCGAACCTCATCCAAGCAAGAAAGCAAAGGCTAGGTTGGTTCTTTAGGTTATCTTCCCCACCCAAAGCAAAGCGAAGGATGTAAGTATCCCTCACCTGCATACGAGTAGCTTCGATTGATGTTTGTAAAAGAAATCTATATGTTAAATCTAACCAAGCTATGTTTTAGTTTATCAATGAAGTTGTATGCTATGTTTAGGAGGTAGATGATGATGTTAACATGGAAAAAGGAATTAGGTTAAAAGCTAACCCTAATAGCCCCTAAAGCCTATTCGGCCAACCTAGGTTTTTGGGTGAACAAATGAAGTTTTAATCCATATGTCATATGCAAATGAAGTTGTTGTTATATGAAATGAATTAGGTTGTTGTTATTTGAAATGAATTAGGCTAAAGGTTAACCCTAAAAACCCTACTTGGACCATTCGGCCAACCTAGGTTTTTGGGTGAACAAATGAAGTTTTAATCCATATGTCATATGCAAATGAAGTTGTTGTTATATGAAATGAATTAGGTTGTTGTTATTTGAAATGAATTAGGCTAAAGGTTAACCCTAAAAACCCTACTTGGACCATTCGGCCAACCTAGGTTTTTGGGTGAACAAATGAAGTTTTAATCCATATGTTATATGCAAATGAAGTTGTTGTTATATGAAATGGATTAGGTTGTTGTTATATGAAATGAATTAGGTTAAAGGTTAACCCTAAAAACCCTACTTGGACCATTCGGCCAACCTAGGTTTTTGGGTGAACAAATGAAGTTTTAATCCATATGTTATATGCAAATGAAGTTGTTGTTATATGAAATGAATTAGGTTGTTGTTATATGAAATGAATTAGGTTAAAGGTTAACCCTAAAAACCCTACTTGGACCATTCGGCCAACCTAGGTTTTTGGGTGAACAAATGAAGTTTTAATCCATATGTTATATGCAAATGAAGTTGTTGTTGTATGAAATGAATTAGGTTAAAAGATAACCCTAGAAGACCCTATGGACCATTCGGCCATCATGCATTTTGGGGATTAGATGAAGTTTTAATATAAGTCTTATGTGCATATGAATTTGTTGTTAAGTTAAATGAATAGGTTAACATGTGTTTTATGTTGGGTGAATTCATGTTGACTTGTGATATTAAATAATGCTAGATGAAGATAACATGCCTTAGGTTAGTGTTTACTTACTTTTGATGCCATGCCTTTTTGCCATGTCTATGTGTATGCGATATTTAAAATATGTTATGAAATGGAAGAAGATAAGATTATGAAATGAAACAAAACGATATGTTCACGACATGAATATGACATGATGATGAAATGAAGAATGATATATTATGAAATGAAGAATGACATGTTCTGAAATGAAAGATGATATGTCCATGAAGGGAAGCATGATGTGAAATGAAGTATGCTATGTTTGCAAAATGAAATAAGCTATGTTATAAAATAAGCATATAAGTATTTTACCTTCTGCATGGCTTGTACCAAGACCCTAACAGGGTCTAAGAAGGGATGGGCTCCTAAGATGCCCTAGGTCGATGGAATAAGACTCGGGCCTAGGATGGGCTTCTATGTATAATTGCCCCTAGGTCGATGGAATAAGACTCGGGCCTAGTACGGGATGAGCTCCAAGATGCCTTAGGTCGATGGAGTAAGACTCGGGCCTAGGATGAGCTTCTACGCTATGACGATTGCCCTAGGTCGACGGACTAAGATCGGGCCTAGTAACCTATTAGGTTCGAGACTTGCTACCTCGGGCCTATTTAGGGATGCGCGCTATGATAATGAAGAAGTGGTACAATGCCGGGCCCAAATATGTTGAGAATTATATTTACGTACTTATAATATATGTTTTCAAAAGCATCCTGCATATGTTACCTGATTAGATTGTTATGTTACATGTTATGCTTGATATGCCATGTTTATGTCACTATGCTACATATGATGCATGTTATGTTTGATATGTCATGTTTATGTCACTATGCTACATATGATGCATGTTATGTTTGATATGCCATGTTTAGGTCACTATGCTACATATGATGCATGTTATGTTTGATATGCCATGTTTAGGTCACTATGCTACATATGATGCATGTTATGTTTGATATGCCATGTTTATGTCACTATGCTACATATGATGCATGTTATGTTTGATATGCCATGTTATGTCACTATGCTACATATGATGTATGTTATGTTTGATAGGTCATACCTATATGTTTTATGTTATGTTGATTTGCTACGTTACATATGTTATATGTTATGTTTAAATAAGTCCTAGACGTACATGACATGATGCTATGTCATAGATGATACATGTTATGCTGCCATGCTATGGATGAGATATGTTATGTTTACTCACGTTATTTATGCTACATGTTAAGTTGATTACGCCATGTATGTTACATGTTATGTGGCATATATGTTATGAATGTTACATGCTTATACGTTATGAATGGTACATGCTATGATTAATGTCGATATATGGTTTTGTGAGTAGGACTGGATCTTACTAAGCTTATGTGCTTATAGTTTATCTTTCCCTCGTACTGCAGATAAGGGTAAGGGATGGATAAACTAAAGGGAGCAACAGGAGGGGCCAAATGTTGTGGCAGTGACATGGTGGAGAAGATCCGTTAGGTTTATATATATATGTTTACCTATGATGATGATGTTTATGGATGTCCTTACTTATGTCTCCGTATGACAACGATGGTTATGAACCTGAACTAAGCACTAAGTATCTATCTAAGTTATAATGCATGCTCTATGTTAATAAGAAGAAGTAAAGAAGAAGTAAGAAGAAGTATCTATATATGTTATGATGCATGCTCTATGTGAAGAAGAAGAAGTATATATATATATATATATGTCAATGCATGTTTATGTTATAAAAGAAAAAAAAAATAATGTCTAAAGTCTTCCGCTGTAAGAAGTACGAAATATGTATAAAGTCTTCCACTGTATGTATGTATGTATGTATGTACGGTCGCGTCACACGCGCCTTCCGACTCAGGCATCCAAAAGGCGGGCGTGGCGAGTTGGTATCGAGCGGATCTGCCTTTCCACTACACACACATCAAGCTCCAAATCCTGCCGCTCCAAGTAAGAATTCTATGTCTTCTCTAATTTTGTGAATTTGTTTTCCATGTATGATAGGAAATGCTTCTAGCTTAAATATGCATGAAAATATGTATGATACCCTTATGCTTGTTCTTGTATGATATAAAATACCTTAAGCTTAAACTATGCATGAGAACATGAATGATGCCTTAAGCTTAAAATGACTTTATGTTAGCTTTAGTCTAAGTATGCGTAGGGCAACGAACGAAAACTTATACTAGCTTCACAAGAAACACTTGTGATTGGCCAAAGGGGTCAAAGGTAGACAAGTTAGGTAAATCAAATTTGATCAAAAAAAAAAATTATTACGAGGAGTTGATTTTCGTAATCAATTGTGTGAGGTCTATGCTCATGTAAATTGAATTAAGCCAGTTTCGCACTGGTTAGTCGGTTTCGTACTGACTTCAATTATTTCAATTTCAGATGGCACGGACGATGACTACGATGACCCGTCGTGATGTGTTACGAAACAAATTGAGTGAAGCTATTGAAGAGATAGTTTATAAACCTAATGGTGGGGTCAACGGACACATAAAAAGGCTCGATGGTCTTTTTAGGAGACTCGAACAGCAGGAGTTTCCGTTACTAGACAATTATCGGATATGGGCCTTGGTACGCTCTCTTCCAAATGATCTCATGGTAGTTGCATCACGTATGGGGCGCTATGAAGGCGGATAACATATCTTTGAGTTGTCTTTGGGAACTCTTTGGAGCACAAGGTTCAAGAGAATCCTGTAGGTGGCCTCGAAAAGAATGAAAAGAGTTCTACTGAAACGATCAACTTATTGGCCAACTGAGACTACCTAATGAGGCCAAGGAAGATAGGACTAAAAATAATTACAAGCACTAGGGTTTGTCCTAGTGGGAGTCGTAATAAACTATCTTCTCAAGTAGTTTTGTTCGATTAGAAATAAGGAATGTTATATATTATCATTTTTCTTTTCTGAACGTATGAATAAGAAATGATGAGCTCGTTTCCTATGAGCTCGTTTCCTTTGAAATTAGTGATTAGTTCATTGCATGGGATGTATGTGGTATAGCTGATTAGATTGGGGACATACGAATGATGAGTGGAAAGCGAAGTTGCAGCTTGATGTTGTAACCCAATTCAATTTGACATTGAGTCAATCAGAGACTGCATGTGACCTATCGGTCAGCGAAGCCGTGAAGAGATTCAGCCGACTAGCATGCCTATACCCAGAGTTAGTCAACACGGAAAGAGAAAGGCGGACTCATCAAGATGCTCCGAGAAATAACTTTCGGAATGTGGCGGGCTCATGAGGCCGTAGACGCGGAGGAGGTACATTGATAGTGCCACGATTCTGAGCATTACACGAACATGAGGCAGATGGCTCGAGCTCGTCGAGGATTATGGTTGAGATTCTCTACCATCGGGAAAGCTAACAAGGTGGGTGATGCACTCGGCGAAGTCTGCGCCACCTTAATGTCCCTATCGGTGTTATCTCGACCCTTAGAAAAGAGATTATGCGTTACGGGGTTGAAATCATCTCGGACGACTCTCAACCATGGCGATAACACCGGCTGTTCGATGATATCTTGGAAAAGCAAGCCCGTGACCCAAGCCTTGGAGGATCAAGCAAGAGGTCTTAGAAGGAAAGGGCGGCGGGTTTGGATCTCGATAGTGGAGTACTCTACCTCCGGATCGCTTGTGTATTCGACGATCGAGTGCGGAAGGAGATATTTGAGAAGCTCACAGAACTCCTTATGCGATGCATCCTGGAACCACCAAGATGTACCAAGACCTAAAGCGAAAGTTACGGTGGTTGAATGAAAAGAGATGTGGCTCATTATGTCGATTACTTGCACGACTGCGGAGGGTTAAGGCGAACACGAGACACGGAGGAACACATGAGATCCGAATTCGAAATGGAAATGGGAGGACATTTCTATGGATTTCATCTCGGGATTGCCCAAGATGACAAGCGGTTATGATGCTATATGGGTAATTGTGGATGATTGATGAAGTCCGCCCATTTCTTAGCAATCAAGATGACCTATTCGACGGAGCAACTGGCTCAGTTATATGCTAGGGAAATTATCAGACTACATGGAATTCCTAAGACCATCATTTCTGACAGAGATGGTCGCTTTATTTCCCATTTCTGGGAATGTGTTCAGAAGGCCCTAGGCACGAAGCTATTGTTGATCGCCTTCCATCCCAGACAGACAGACCAGGAGAAAGAGTAAATCAAGCAATCTTGGAGGATATGTTACGAGCTGCATACTGGATTTCAAAGGTAGTAGTGCAAATACTTATGTTTGTGAGTAGCTAGAATGGCACCCTACGAGGCTCTATACGGGAGGAAATGTAGATCTCCCATATGCTGGTACGAGGGTGGTGAAAAGAAGAGGATGGGACTCCAGACGGATTTCATCGACGACACCACCCGAGCTATACGGAACATCCGTCAGAGAATTGAAACTGCTCAGAGCCGACAAAAGAGCTATGCGGATATGCGGCGTAGACCGTTAGAATTCGAAGTTGGGGACCTAGTATTCCTCAAAGTGGCTCCTATGAAGGGAGTGATGAGATTCGGTAGGAAGGGTAAGCGAGTCACGCTCGTGAGGCCGTATCCGATATTGCGGAGGATTGGCAAGGTAGCTTACAAGCTAGAGCGCCTCAAGAGATGTCGGCTATTCTGCGTGTTCCATCTCTCTGTGCTCAAGAAATGCATTACCAGTACGGACCAATTGATCGAGCCACAAAGCGGTACAAGTTCAAGAGGACACAGTATTGAAAGTCGGCCTATCCAAATACTAGGACCGAGAAATCAAGAGGCTAAGGAACAAAGAGGTGCCCTTAGTAAAGGTCACTGTGGCGAGAATCAGCAGATGCGAGGAAGCTACACAGGAGCGAGGAGGACATGAGCGAAGTACCCACAATTGTTCTAAGTTTAGAGGGGAAACTTTTAAAAGGTATGAAGGATTATACAGTAAAATTCCTAGCAATTTTACAGGAATTTTTGGATTGATGATCATGTGACTTGGGTGTGCCTTTTCCAAAACAAAAGAATTTATTCCAAAAATGGATGGAAGACCTAGGAATTGAACTCCAAACCTCTAGAGATAGCCAAACCCTATAGATGCACCCACTAACCAGAAGCCCAATAGGATATTATCATTAGAGGAAGGGGGATTATAGATAAGTGTGATAAAGGCAAATGAAGAGGCATGGAAGAAGAGAAGAGAAACTTCTCTTCCTCCCTTTATAAAGAAGAGGAAAGTTCTAATTTGCCACTTCCTCTCTTCTTCTCCTTCTCACCAAACCTAGAGCCTCTCCTCTCCATTTCCCTCTTTTGGCGAACCTCATCCAAGCAAGAAATCAAAGGCTAGGTTGGTTCTTTAGGTTATCTTCCCCACCCAAAGCAAGCGAAGGATGTAAGTATCCCTCACCTGCATACGAGTAGCTTGATTGATGTTTGTAAAAGAAATCTATATGTTAAATCTAAGCTATGTTTTAGTTTATCAATGAAGTTGTATGCTATGTTTAGGAGGTAGATGATGATGTTAACATGGAAAAAGGAATTAGGTTAAAAGCTAACCCTAATAGCCCCTAAAGCCTATTCGGCCAACCTAGGTTTTTGGGTGAACAAATGAAGTTTTAATCCATATGTTATATGCAAATGAAGTTGTTGTTATATGAAATGAATTAGGTTGTTGTTATTTGAAATGAATTAGGCTAAGGTTAACCTAAAACCCTACTTGGACCATTCGGTCAACCTAGGTTTTTGGGTGAACAAATGAAGTTTTAATCCATATGTCATATGCAAATGAAGTTGTTGTTATATGAAATGAATTAGGTTGTTGTTATTTGAAATGAATTAGGCTAAAGGTTAACCCTAAAAACCCTACTTGGACCATTCTGCAAACCTAGGTTTTTGGGTGAACAAATGAAGTTTTAATCCATATGTTATATGCAAATGAAGTTGTTGTTATATGAAATGGATTAGGTTGTTGTTATATGAAATGAATTAGGTTAAAGGTTAACCCTAAAAACCCTACTTGGACCATTCGGCCAACCTAGGTTTTTGGGTGAACAAATGAAGTTTTAATCCATATGTTATATGCAAATGAAGTTGTTGTTATATGAAATGAATTAGGTTGTTGTTATATGAAATGAATTAGGTTAAAGGTTAACCCTAAAAACCCTACTTGGACCATTCGGCCAACCTAGGTTTTTGGGTGAACAAATGAAGTTTTAATCCATATGTTATATGCAAATGAAGTTGTTGTTGTATGAAATGAATTAGGTTAAAAGATAACCCTAGAAGACCCTATGGACCATTCGGCCATCATGCATTTTGGGGATTAGATGAAGTTTTAATATAAGTCTTATGTGCATATGAATTTGTTGTTAAGTTAAATGAATAGGTTAACATGTGTTTTATGTTGGGTGAATTCATGTTGACTTGTGATATTAAATAATGCTAGATGAAGATAACATGCCTTAGGTTAGTGTTTACTTACTTTTGATGCCATGCCTTTTTGCCATGTCTATGTGTATGCGATATTTAAAATATGTTATGAAATGGAAGAAGATAAGATTATGAAATGAAACAAAACGATATGTTCACGACATGAATATGACATGATGATGAAATGAAGAATGATATATTATGAAATGAAGAATGACATGTTTACGAAATGAAAGATGATATGTCTATGAAGGGAAGCATGATGTGTTATGAAATGAAGTATGCTATGTTTGCAAAATGAAATAAGCTATGTTATAAAATAAGCATATAAGTATTTTACCTTCTGCATGGCTTGTACCAAGACCCTAACAGGGTCTAAGAAGGGATGGGCTCCTAAGATGCCCTAGGTCGATGGAATAAGACTCGGGCCTAGGATGGGCTTCTATGTATAATTGCCCCTAGGTCGATGGAATAAGACTCGGGCCTAGTACGGGATGGGCTCCAAGATGCCTTAGGTCGATGGAGTAAGACTCGGGCCTAGGATGAGCTTCTACGCTATGACGATTGCCCTAGGTCGACGGACTAAGATCGGGCCTAGTAACCTATTAGGTTCGAGACTTGCTACCTCGGGCCTATTTAGGGATGCGCGCTATGATAATGAAGAAGTGGTACAATGCCGGGCCCAAATATGTTGAGAATTATATTTACGTACCTATAATATATGTTTTCAAAAGCATCCTGCTTATGGTACCTGATTAGATTGTTATGTTACATGTTATGCTTGATATGCCATGTTTATGTCACTATGCTACATATGATGCATGTTATGTTTGATATGCCATGTTTATGTCACTATGCTACATATGATGCATGTTATGTTTGATATGCCATGTTTAAGTCACTATGCTACACTATGCTACATATGATGCATGTTATGTTTGATATGCCATGTTTATGTCACTATGCTACATATGATGCATGTTATGTTTAATATGCCATGTTTATGTCACTATGCTACATATGATGCATGTTATGTTTGATATGTCATGTTTATGTCACTATGCTACATATGATGCATGTTATGTTTGATATGCCATGTTATGTCACTATGCTACATATGATGTATGTTATGTTTGATAGGTCATACCTATATGTTTTATGTTATGTTGATTTGCTACGTTACATATGTTATATGTTATGTTTAAATAAGTCCTAGACGTACATGACATGATGCTATGTCATAGATGATACATGTTATGCTGCCATGCTATGGATGAGATATGTTATGTTTACTCACGTTATTTATGCTACATGTTAAGTTGATTACGCCATGTATGTTACATGTTATGTGGCTTATATGTTATGAATGTTACATGCTTATACGTTATGAATGGTACATGCTATGATTAATGTCGATATATGGTTTTGTGACTAGGACTGGATCTTACTAAGCCTATGTGCTTATAGTTTATCTTTCCTAAATCGCAGAGATAAGGGTAAGGGATGGATAAACTAAAGGGAGCAACAGGAGGGGTCAAATGTGTGTGGCAGTGGCATGGTGGAGAAGATCCGTTAGGTTTATATATATATGTTTACCTATGATGATGATGTTTATGGATGTCCTTACTTATGTCTCCGTATGACAACGATGGTTATGAACCTGAACTAAGCACTAAGTATCTATCTAAGTTATAATGCATGCTCTATGTTAATAAGAAGAAGTAAAGAAGAAGTAAGAAGAAGTATCTATATATGTTATGATGCATACTCTATGTGAAGAAGAAGAAGTATATATATATATATATATATATATATATATATATATGTCAATGCATGTTTATGTTATAAAAGAAAAAAAAATAATGTCTAAAGTCTTCCGCTGTAAGAAGTACGAAATATGTATAAAGTCTTCCGCTGTATGTATGTATGTATGTATGTACGGTCGCGTCACGCGCCGCCCCTTCCGGATTCTGGGCATCCAAAAGGGCGGGCGTGACATCTTGTAGGGCACGATTTCTCCTTTCCACCACCCCATTTTATTGGGGTGTTCTAGGACAAGAGAACTCATGCTTGTACCCTTGCTCTAAACAAAATTATGAAAATTTAGAGTTCTCAAATTCACCATCATGATCACTACGGATCCGGTTGATTTTGAGACTCTTTTCATTTTCAACTATTTTACTAAATCCTATGAGTATTTTTAAGGTATCATCCTTATGTTTCATAAAATAGACCCAAGTATACCTAGAAAAATCATCTACTATGACTAAACAATATTTGTTACCATTTAAAGAAGGAGTACTATGACAATCAAATAAGTCAAGATGCAATAGTTCTAACGGTAAAGAGGTATTAGTTAAGGTTTTACCTTTGTGTGATGCCTTTGTTTGTTTTCCTTCTTGGCATGCATCACATATTTTGTTCTTGACATACTTGATCTTTGGTAGCCCTTTGACCAACTCCAATTTGGCTACCTTGGCTATGTTTTTCATGTTGATGTGCCTCAATCTCCTATGCCATAGCCAACTTTCTTCTTCTTTTGCAACAAGACACTTAGTAGAAATGTTAGAAGCATATGAAAGATCAACATAATAAATATTTGATTTCCTATATCCAACTAACATACAATCATTTAATTCCTTGTGTCTAATCATACATTTAGAAGATTCAAAAGAAACATGGTAGCTTGTATCACAAAGTTGACTAACACTTAATAAATTAAATTTCATATTTTCAACTAGTAAAACTTTATGAATGACAATTTTGGGGGATACCTCAATTGTACCTCTACCTAATATCTTGAGTTTTTCACTATTTCCAAAAGACACCGCTCCCTTCTTCACATACTTAATTGTGGAGAACTTGCTCACATCCCCAGTCATGTGTGTTGAGCAACCGCTATCCACATACCTTGCTCTCCTACCTAAATCACATGAAAAACACAATCTTTTGGTACCCAAACATTTGGACCGGTAACATTAAGTAAAAACTTTTTAGGTACCCATGCTTTCTTAACCTTACCCTTAATGGTTACTTTTCTATTAATCAATGAGATATAAGCAACTTCTTTTTCTTTTGACTTATATCCTAAACCGACCTTGTTGTAAACGACTCTTTGTCGGCTAAGGATCATGTCAAGATATTTTGAGCCATTTGTAAATTTTTCTAAGCATGCCTTTAATTCACTAACCTCATCTTTAAGTTTGTCATTCTCTTCCTTAAGTATGCAAGAATCAACATGTGACGGTTTTTCATTCCTAATGGCCTTTAGTTCTACCTTCATGCTTCTAACCTTAGATTTAGACTTATCTAATGTCTCTTTAAGATAATCAATTGATTTATAAAGAAGCTTAACTTTAGGAGAGTTCATTACCTCATCGTCACTAGATGACGATTCATCACTTGAAGAGTCTTCTTCTTGGCTTGATGTACCAGAGTCGTCTCCTTGGGCCATAAGTGCCACATGGCGTGTGACGTGGCAAAGCTCATCATCGGAGGAGGAATCTTCAACACTTGGTGTGTCCCATGTGGTTTGAGCCATCATGACCTCCTTCTTATTCTTATCCTTCTTTTCCTTCTTTTTCTTTTCTTTTTCTTCCTTCTTCTTTAGCTCCGGGCAATTCGGCTTTATGTGCCCCTTCTTATTGCAAGCATGGCAAATCACATTATTATTAAAGTTTGAATTACCACTAATTTTACCTCTTGAAGAATGTGACCCCTTCCTTGCTTCTCTATTCTTGAACTCCTTTGATTTTCTATAGAGTTTCTTGACAAAGTTAGCCATCTCGCTAGATGAGTCTCCATCACTACTTGAGTCATGCTCCGATTCGGATGATGATGACATTTCTTTCCTTTCTTTCTTCTTCTTTTTCTTCTTTTCAACAAATAGAGCTAAACCCTTTTCCTTAGAGGACATGTTAGTTTGCTCATGCAATTCAAACTCACAAAATAATTCATCAATTTTAATTTGAGAAAGATCCCTAGTTACTTTAATAGCATCAACTATAGAAGTCCATAGAGAATTTCTAGGAAATGCTTGAAGTATGTACCTTACCAAATCCCGGTTGTCAACTCGCTCACCTATGATGTGGAATCCATTCACAATCTCCTTGAACCTTCCATGCATTTGGCTTACGGTTTCATGCATCTTCATTTAAAAGGCTTGAAGTTGTCCAATTAACAAGTCCTTCTTGGCTCTCTTTGACTCCTTGGATCCTTCATTTAGCTCAATGAGTTTTTCCCATAACTCCTTGGCGGATTCGAAATGCCCCACCTTGTTTAGTTGCTCCATTGTAATGCCGCATTGGATGGTGAGTACCGCCTTTGCATTTGATTCGAACCTCCTATTCATTTCTCTTGTCCAATACTTTCTTGGAATAGAATTTCCATGTTCATCCACCGGTTCCTCAAAGCCATCTACAATGCTATGCCAAATTTCAATATTACTCATTAGATAATACTTCATCCTACCTTTCCAATATGCAAAGTGACTCCCATCGAAGAGCGGTGGCTTGGCGGTGATATATCTCTCTTGAAGAGCCATTGATGCCTTGGTTGATGGTGAAATCTTCCAAGCTATCCGGGCTCTGATACCACTTGTTAGGATCTTTGTAATGGCTAGAGGGGGGTGATTAGCCTTTCTTCGTTTCTACAAAATATGTTAGCGGAAGCAATACAAATACAAATGTAAATAAGAATATGAAATAAGAAAACAATGCTAACACCGATGTACGTGGTTCGGAGATGACGCTCCTACTCCACGGTAATCCGTAAGGTGGATTAACCCTAGTCAATCTTCACTAAAACCTCCTTTGGATGAACCAAGGTGGAGAAACCTTGTCTTACAATGCACTTCTCTTCTTTACAATGATGGAAGATTAAGATTAGAGAAGAGGAGGTTTATAATCATAAAAATACTTGGAGAAAGCTTGGTGAGCACAAAGGTGTAGCTAGGAATAAGAGCACTAGCTTCACCAAGCTCCCTAAGGCCCCTTCTTATAGAAGAAGGGCTGTTTTTCCCGTTGGGCTTTGATCAGTCGACTGATGATCACCATCAGTCGACTGCCGTCGAAGCTAATGGCTTTTGACAAAGCCGATCCGCGAGGATTCGCAACCGCCATTTCCAATGGGAGGCCTATCAGTCGACTGATCCCTCCATCAGTCGACTGATGGAGTGATCAGTCGAGTGATCAAAGCAGCAGTCGAGTGAGACTGCATTCTGTGGCGAATTTTTCCTTGATCAGTCGACTGATCGCAACATCAATCGACTGCCATGACCAAGGCAGTCGACTGATAGTCAGGGTTTTACCCTGACTCAGTCGAACGCCTGATCAGTCGACTGATACATCGTATCAGTCGACTGATACTCATCAAGTATGAATATTTCATACTTTATTTTACCCTCTAGACCTAGACTTGACATTCTAACTCTTCCTTCAGCCTTATGCCTGCCTTCAAGAGTTTCCTTCGGCCTTGTCATGTCTTGGGTTGCCAAATGCTTGGACTTTACGCCGCCAAGACTACAGGCTTGGACTTATGCTGCCAAGACTTTACTTTGAACTTCCTTTGCCAAGGTTCACTTGGACTTTACGCTGCCAAGACTATAAGCTTGGTCTTACGCTGCCAAGTCTATCCCTTGGACTTCCCTTTGCCAAGGTTCATTTGGACTTTACGCTGCCAAGACTACAAGCTTGGTCTTACGCTGCCAAATCCATCCCTTGGACTTCCTTTGCCAAGATCATACTTGGACTTTTCTTTTACCAAGTCTTCATACTTGGATTTCCCTGTCACTCAAACATATTCATAATTAGATCACAAAGCATTGCCTAACTTAGATGATTATCCAAACATCAAAACATATAAATGCTTGGGGCATTGTTGCACCAACAAGCTCTAGCGATGCAATCAACACCACTAAACAATAATACTCTTTCTCGACAACAAGTCGGAGACGGAGAAACCTCATACAAATGATTACACTAAGTAATACAAGGGATACACACAAATACAAATATGAAATGCAATACAAGTAAAGAAAAACACTTTACAAGGAGCTTTTGATTGCTTAATCTTTGATTGCCTTAGACTAGCCTTGAAGGACTGGAAAACACCAACTATTCCCCTTCAAATCGCCCAAGAAAACCCTTGCCAAATCCCTCTCCACGAGCTGCTTTTATAACCTGCATTATGGCTGGATTTCGCCTAATAGTCGACTGATCGAGACCATCAGTCGACTACTCCTGTACCCATTGTCTCACAACGACCCGAGCCACGTTGGATAAGTTCCAACGGATAGACCATCAGTTGACTGATCATGCCCATCAGTCGACTGATCATGCCCATCAGTCGACTGATCGAGTCATCACTCAACATCGAGCCAAACCCTAATCGGACTCGAAACATTACATTCCCAAAATCCGACCATCACCGATCGGCCCGACATCATCGGGCCGATCGCTCATGCCATCGATCGATTGTCTAATTACGCAATGATCGCTAGACCATTTCCTACAGTCGAACACCAATCGACTTACATCAGTCGATGGATAATCATACCAGTCGATTGATAAATCTCATCCATGAGGTTTAACTCTAAGTATGATGCCCTCATACTTGCTAGACCACCCATAACCTAGACCTAAGCCTTCTAACCACCTCCGTCAGTCTCACGCTTATCGGATCCCTCCAAGTCATCTATGACTTGTTCATCCATATGCTAGCCTTCAGGTGCTTCCATCAGCTATTGTCATGCTACTGTGGTTTATACCGCCAAGACACATTGGGCTTACGTTGCCAAGACTCCGCTTGAACTTTACGCCGTCAACCATTGGATTTATGCTGCCAAGACTCCACCCTTGGACTTTACGCCGCCAACCATTGAACTTATGCTTCCAAGACTCCACCCTTAGACTTTACGCCGCCAATATCACCCCTTGGACTTTCTTTGCCAACCCATGTTGAACTTTCCAATTGCTAAGACCCATGCTTAGACTTTTCCATGCCAACCCTTGTTGGACTTTCCAATTTCCAAGACTTATGCTTGGACTTTCCATCATATGGTCAACTTCATGTCAACCATATAGTCAAACAATGGTCAAACCATCGTCAGACATCAAAATACCACTCGAGTCACACTCGAGTCAGGTCAATCATGACCCGGGTCGATTGTACCAAAAATCTTCCCAAAACATTGTCAAACATCAAAACACTACTCGAATTCAACTGGAGTCTGGTCAATCATGACCTGGGCCGATTGCACCAACGTAAAGGACTTCCTCTGCTTGAAGTCTAATCCTCAACCCACCATGTCTTTCTGTCAACTATCTGGTCCTCCTGACCTAATTGGACTTCCTGCCAGTTGTTCGGTCCTTCTAACCCAATTGAACTTTCTGTCAGTTGTTCGGTCCTCCTGATCCAACTGGACTTCTTGTCTGATATCTAGTTCTCTTGATCCGGACATGAGAGTCTCACTTCCTTCGTTCGAGGTGCATGACTTGACATGAATCATGACTCTGATACTAATTGTTAGTGTCTATAAAATTTATATATCTCCATAATAATATGATATTATACACTTTGGATCTAAGCTCTTGCGATTTTATTTTTGGACTATACCTAAAAGGTTTCATACCAATGGAGATATAATTTCATCTTATAAACATATGATCTTTTCTATATTTTACCAATGTGAGACTTTAATTATATTCTCAATACTCTCAATAAGTATTGCTGTGGTACTAATTTTTCAAAATCAACATCACTTTAGTGTTGATTTTTAAAATCCAATATTAATGTAGTACTGATATTTGAAAATCAATGCTATAAAATTTTAGACTTTGACGAAGAGATAATATAGAAAATAAATACGTCCTTTAATATTTCACAAACTAGCTATAATATATATATATATATATATATATATATATATATATATATATATATATATATATATATATATATATATATATATATATATATATATATATATATATATATATATTTTAAATATTAAACTTTGAGTGCGCTATTTGATGAATTATCATACATAAGTGATTATTTCTAAGCAATAAAATAATTTGGAGCTAGGGCTAAAAATTTACTTTATTCTCACTTGATCATTTTGCATGACCTTCAGCAGCATGCAGGAACTGCTGCTACTCCATCGTCAATAACTATCAGATGGCCTTCCATCGGTATCAATGATATGGTTGGCACAGTAAGGCAGAGATTAAAGAGCAAAATCACTCTCAAACTCCCTAACCAATGGGATCATGAGTATTTTTTCATTTTGGAAAAAAAATCAGGATTTGGAGGAAAAAATTAAAGATAGCCTGCGATCGGATATTCAAATGGACCAGCCATGATCTCGAGGCTTGTGACTTATAGAATTGAGAAGAGAGATTAAACTCAAGGAGCAAATTGAAACTCCTATAAAACGTCTGGCTTCATGACCTCGCACAGCTTGGATCTCATTTGTTGGTTAATTTGTGAACACCACCACCCACCGGTATAAGATGGTTCTGATGGAAATCCAGAATCTAAATATATATAAAAATTGAATATATACAATATGATTAGTAGAGTAGATTTAGTTTTATCAAATTTTTACGACAACAAAAACATAAAAATAAAACGATAGCATGAATATAGAGAACCTGATAGTAGCAGAGTGATCATCGTTACTCTTCGATGATGTCCAATCTGAAGTTCCTACGAAGATGTAAAGAACGATCTTCCGTAGGATTTTGGAGTGACGACGTCGTAAACCTAGCCAATAGAATGCTGGAGATCTATCAGAGTGCTAGCCCCTATGAGGACCATACCCTATATATAGAAAACAGATCGGATCCGTTATCGGTCCAACATCAATAACGAATCCGTGCTATAACGGATTCTACACATTAGATCCCACATCAAATAATTGAAACTCACAA
Organism: Wurfbainia villosa; assembly: GCA_025175895.1. Taxonomy (NCBI): domain Eukaryota; kingdom Viridiplantae; phylum Streptophyta; class Magnoliopsida; order Zingiberales; family Zingiberaceae; genus Wurfbainia; species Wurfbainia villosa. The sequence continues at coordinate 8,143,451 of CM045992.1, forward strand.
ACCAATAAGTAGATCACTTAATTGGGTTTGAATCAATATGACACAATTGAATGGTTATGATAATCACATATAAATCCACCACCAACAATCTCCTGCTTGAACTACATGAAATTCTGAATATAACATATGTCTGAAATTCTTTAGTTGAGCTCACTAAGTCATATTGAATTAAATCAATCTGGTCCATCAACTTCATTGATATAGAACTAAAATGATTGTTGCTACTCCATATATATAATCAGTAGCAGGACCCATCAGTAATCACAACACCAATGTCATCAATGACATAGATCAGATGTGAATGTGTAGCATGAGAATTGCATGAAGTATGATCTACACATGTCAATTACCAAATGATCCTCCTTATGACCTATAATAGGGTCTTGATCATGTTTGCAAGCACCATATGCTAAATTGCAAGCACCATATACTAAACCGCATTAACAAACCATGACCTCAACCTCATGACTCAAAAGTAAGTCCTACATCACATTTACAATCATCATATGCTAATTGCATTAGTAAATCGTGATGTTTTTATACAGTGTCAAATATAAAATACATATGTATCTTCCTATCTTAGTGTGCACAATAAAATATAATATACATGTGTCCTAATTATAGAGCATCCTGAATAGCAAAGTAATACAGACTCCTATTCAATGGATACTTCATCCATATGAAAAACTCCCATTTTTAGCCCACACTGATAATGGATATAAAGTCTGTCCTAATATGCTCTATCAAAGCTTGACCACTCTAAACTCTTTCTTTTAACCATTTGACACTTTAAGTCGATGCACAATGAAGTCAACATGTTACGGTTGTTTTTGGACTAAAATTTTGTAGTTTTATTATCACAGTTGATCTCAAATAACCATCAAGGCCCAAATGATCTTTAATATTGTGATATAATTCTACAATCATGAATGTTCTGTAGTAGTTTTTTAATTCATGCTTCATTTTTAAGGGGGCTATCAGCGTTTGTTTAACGCTTTTCCAAATGATAGCTCTTCCTAACAACATGAAGAAATATCCTGATATAACCTTTCACCATCCAGACATCCATCAAAATGCGAAGGTTGTAAATGTTCACATTTAAGACAATAAAATCTTCACTACATGAGTATTTTAAAAAAAATTATTGCAAAAGTTGCAAGACTCTTTACAGTGCATTTATTTATGTATCTACCTAACATTCCTATTATGTACACTTTAATAAATATATACATACATATGCATACATGAGACTTTCTACTGCCAATGCATAAGAAAAGTTTCTTTATCTCATTAATTTCAAGTTCATGATGTGAACATTATTGCAAGCTAAATTTGTCACCAAGATATTTCATTTCAAATTTACCTAATCGACATGATTTAATCTCAAGCAATAATTATTTATAATTGTTGGTCAACAAGATGTCATCCACATGTAGGATAAGTATTATAAATTTGCTCCTACTGAACTTGATATATATGTATTGATCAATTGGATTCTTCTTAAAATCAAATGAAGTAACGACTTGATAAAATTTCTTACACCACTAACGGGATGCCAATTTTTTTAAGCCTTAAATGAACTTCTCTAATTTACATACAAAATTATTTGAATCATCATATTCAAAGTTCTCTGGTTGTACCATGTATATCGATTCCTCAATATCTCCATTAAGGAATGAAGTCTTAATGCCCATTTGATGTAGCTTTAAATCATAATGAGCTATAAGTATCATGATTATCCTTAGGGAGTTTTCGTCGTACAAATGAGAAAGTCTCCTTTGTAATCTAGATCTACTTTCTGAGTGAACCCTTGGCTACAAGGCATGCCTAATACTTTTCAATATTTCCAGTGCATCCCGTTTGATTTTACATATCCATTTACAAACCAACAGGTTTCACTCCTTTAGATAATTCAACAAGCTCTCATACGTCATTGTCTGTCATGGACTTCATCTTATCCTTCATGACTTTAGTCTATTTTGCAAGATTAGAATATTGTTTAACTTTCTGAAAAGATGAAAAAATCATCTTTTAGCCCAATATCAAACCCATATACATATTCTTGGAGATAAATTTGATCACGTGAAATAGTGGATCTCCATTCCCTAGTAGATCTACTTAGTGACACTTCTGTACTTAGGCATTTGAGGTGCTTGAGGAATTTGCTTAATCATAAGAGGGTGCACCTCAACCTGAGTAGATGGTTCCTCTACTTGTATAGGGGAGGGCACAGGGACATTATGAAATACTACTCCCACTGAATGTGCAATCACAATAATATAAGATATGGTAACTGTCACGCTCCGAGAGTATGCCAAGCTCGAAAATTGGATAACATCTCCCTTGTACGTTATACAATTCCTTGTTGATACATAGCCTTCCGGCCACAACCATACAACATACAGAAGTATATAACCAAAGTCACAGCGGAATACACCAACAATAATAAAAATACAAAGACTCAAATACATGCGTACCGGTACGACTTTGACACAACAAGAAAACATGATCGAAACCAAATACATAACAGCATAACTGATTACCAAACAACGGAAACAATATAGGATAAAAATCCAAAACATACAATCCAAAATATACAACACCAATATGGATTACAATCCAAATACATGAGGTGAGACGAGATCAGCTGGTGGAGCTCCGAGCATCCAAAGAATCTTCTACCTGTTACCTGGGCGACAAGAAAACCCAGGGTCTGTGGTGGTGAGTATAAAACTCAGCGATAATATGCAAGATAGTGCATGATCAACAACTAAGATATAAAGGGCAACAAATATACAAATGGATATGAACAGATATATATAGATGGAGATCAACGGTATACAGTCGTAGAGGTGATAACAAACAACTATCAATGTAAATTTAAATAGAACATAAACCACCAACTAATCAACTGTATATAATGTAATGTACTGACATACCTGAATGGTCCGTAATGACACAACCTAAACAACCTGAACAAATATACAATAATATAGCATGTACGACGGGGTAGAGTAAAACTACCTCTGTATTTAATACACGATCTTGTGAACATAGTAACAACAAATACAACAACTTACCAGATCCAACCTACTCAACATCAAGGTACTGGTCAAATGCATACAACTGCCTGGTCCAAGTCATACACTGGTATCCCACACACAACAGTATAGATCATGCAAATAACATGCAAGATGATATATAATCAAATGCAGCAAATATAGCACAAACAAATGCAACAATACAACATATATATATATATATATATATATATATATATATATATATATATATATATATATATATATATATATATATACCAAATTTACTCTTTTTTTTTAATTTACTCTTTTTTTTTATCTAGGTTTCTCCTGTGAGCCTTACCTCCCTAAACCTTCTACCAAGCCCCGGTATCTAGACACTCCTTTGGTCTTACCAGCACAGGTCTTAGAGGTAGATTAGTGGAGTTATCTCTTAGAAGGAGAATAAGGATTTTGAGAGCAACACCTTGATAAAATGATAATAGTTATGCATTCAAAAGAAATTGCAGAAAGAGAATTACAGAGAAAATTGCAAAGCAAGCAAGCATGGAAGGAAATAAAATAAGTACAGGACTTTGGAAGAAAACACATAATGACTTACAAGTTTTGCGCTAGGAAATTGAAACAGACACTCTTACACTCACACAATAGAACTAAGATAGATAGTCTTCGAGGGGATGCCTCTGAATGTAATGTGGCTCCTCTTTTATAGCCACTATTGCTTCGGATGGAAGTAATCTAGTGCTTGTAATGCTGTAAAGCTGACATGGTTGTTTTCTTTTGCCAGATGCTTTGTTAGGTGCTTTTTAAGTGGTTTTTGTACGACGATTCTTTCTTGTGTTGTAAAGTCTGCATGTCACGTGGTGGTGTTAGTTTTCCATCATGTTGTCGAGATTCCTTTCTTGTGATGAGGTGGAGCTTGGTCCAGTTGTTTCTGCTGGTGCTGGTGGGGTTCTTGTCCTTCTTTGTTGTTCTGCCATCTGTTGTTATGTCATTTGTTATTTGTATTGCCTGGCCGTGATTTGGGTAGATTTCTTTAACATCCATTTTAATTGTCGTTGTCTGTAATGTTCTACTAACTCTGGATGTTGTGTATTGTATTTGAAAGGGAAGAATTGGGTTCCTAAGTGTGAAGGCCAGTATATTTTCTCTGTAAAAGTTTCTACTACTAATACGAAATCGTAGCTATCTCTGGCATCATCCCAGAGCCAATTTGTTCCCTGTAGTGAAGCTCTCCAATGTTTTGCTTGTTCTGGGAGTGGTACAGCGGCTCCCCAATGTTCATCCGGGTCACTTGGGAAGATGCTCTCTATGGGATCTGACTTATAGATGATTTCTCGGGATCGGAGTTTTATGACATGCCTGGCTGGCTCTATTTTGTGGTTGATCCATTCTGGTGGAGAACTTTCAATTGAGCATGAAACATAACTCTCAAAAGTCTCTAATTCCATGAGTGTTCGGATGGCATTGCCGAGCTTGTAAGGGAAAGCTTCTGTGACGTGGTTGGCTTGGACCCATAGTTCGTTTGAGAATACCATGATCCAGTAGTATGAAGGGATTTATTTCTACTCCCCCAAAATTTTGTATCTGGTAGGTGCTCAAATCTATACTTGCCTTTCTAATTGCATATTGTAGTTGGCATTGACAGCCATGTTTTTATGTAATACAATCTTTAAATTTATTTTGACATCTTATTTTAAAGTTGTATTCGGCCTCGTAGAGTATTGTGATACCTGGTTGGGGATCAACCTGTGCCCATTGTAATGCTTCTTGTAAGACGGCGAAGGTTCTCCATTCTGCCTCCTCCGCTGTTTGTCTCATGTACACTGCTATGTCTGTTGGCAGACTGTTGAATCGGCACATGTCTATCTGGGTAGCTCCCGGTTTCCTGGAGCCTGTGATTGATTTTCCTTTGTCTGCTACTGTTTCTGCGTAAGTCTGTTGTGGACTTGCCTTCATTAGGTGTTTGTTTTTTATTGCAGAGCTCAAGAAGTAGTTTGGTCCTACTTCTTTTCCGATTGTTTCTAGAGCTATCTCCAGTGAATCAAAACCTCCAAGTTCTTCTCCTTGTGCGTCGCCTAGGAGAAGGTTCTTGGCCTCTTCCCAGGTATATAGCCCTGCATGGGGACCTGTCATGATACCGTAATAGGTGTATCTCCCTGTTTGTCTTGCTGGACTGTGCATGTCTTTAAGGTGTAAGAAGTAATAGATGAGTGTATTTATTACTCCTATTTTGTAGGAAGCCACTCCACAGGCTGGGATGTTCCATATGTTGTCGATTATTGTTTATGCATTGGCTCCATGTATTGCACTGTGTTCCTACTGAATTGTTCCTCCGGTAGTTCTTGTGGTCCAATTTTTGTTGTCTTATATTGGCCCCATGTTCTGGTGGGTGTAATCATTGTTTTGGGATTTTGCCTCTCCATCTGCAGGAGCATTATGTTAACAATCTGGATAATGTATCTGCAAGGGAATTGTTAGTTCCCTTTATGTGTTTCCATTGTATTTTCATACCCTAGTTAATAATTGTATCTGCAAACTTCATCCATCTTTTTACAGAAAGGGTTCGTTTCTTTGTTTTACTTTGCTCGTGGTATCTGACTATAGCCTCACAGTCTGTCCGTATTGTAATTTCCTTTTTTTCACATATGAATAAATAAAAGGCTTCAAGACAGTAAATGACTGCTAATATTTCGTAATCTAAAGATGTCAGGTGCCCTTTTTCATGAAATTTCCCTGAAGCATACATACATAGACTCTCTTGTGCCTTTGTTTCATATTTATTGGATTTCTTAAGTAGTACTCCTCCCCATCCAGTTTCATAGCCGTCCATTTCTAGGACTAAGTAATCCGTATCTAGTGGTAAGGAGAGTGTAGGTAAATTTTTAACCTTTTCTTTTATAAGTTTAACTAACTCGATGTCCTGTTGGTTGAAGTGTCTCTGACCTTTAGGGCTTGTCTTGTTGTATAGAAGTCCACTGATTTTTCCAATGTCCTTGATATACTGCCTTGTGTAATTGAGTAGTCCTATAAAGGCCCTAAGGTCTTTGGTATTTTCTATTTTGTTTGGGAAATTTATTATTTTTGTTGAGATGTGGGGTTGCAGTGATATGGTACCTTTTCCTATTTCTGCTCCTAAAAACTCTATGTGTTTGGTTGCTAATTGTAGTTTCTTTTTGAATATAATTAACCCGTTGTTTTCTATAATGGTAAAAACCATGTGGAGATGTGCCATATGTTCATGTTTGGTTTTTGAAAAAACCAACACATCATTTATGTAGACGCATGTAAAGTCTTTTGTATCCTTGAATATGTCGTTCATTTTCCGCTGAAATATCTGGGGTGCTATCTTTATGCCAAAAGACATTACTAACCATTCAAAATACCCCTCTGGGCAAGTGAATGCTGTCCATTCTATGGATTCCGGGTGCATTTTAACTTGCCAGAATCCTGATTTCATGTCAAATTTTGAGTACCATTTTGAGTTTTGTATTTTGTTGTTTAAGGCTTCTTTGTCCGGGATCTTATATCCATCGTCATGGCAATTATTATTTAGTCTCTTGTAATTAAAGACCATTCTAGATTGTCCCCGTTTTTGTTCTGAACTTTTGTTTACTATAAAAGCCGGACTCCTATGTCTCGAGGTAGATCTCCTTATGATGTTCATTTTTAACATTTGTTTTATATGTAGTTTGCATTCCTCTATCTCCCAATTTGTATATTTTAGTTCTTGTGCTTTAATAGTTATGTCTGGGTTGATTATACTTAACTTACATTGTGTTTTATTTTTGTCCCAGTATTTCATAGGGTTATCTCCTATGATTTCGATTTTCTCTAATTTAGATACTATTGTGTCTAGGTCATCAGAAGTGTTAATTTATTTTAGTATGTATGTTGTATTGACCAACTGGTGTTCGTCTATGTGTGAATCCAATTCTAATTCGCTGTCTATTTCTAGTTCACTATCGGTGTCTTGATTACTTAGATAATTGTTTGTTGGTTGGTTTTTTACAATTACATTTTTGTTTGTCGCTTTCAGGGCATTCACACTTTCTTTCCGGAGCCCTGAAAGATGCGGAGTATTCTGATAAGACGGGAGAAATTATGGGATTAGAGAGGAGGAATACATAGTCTGGTGATAGAAATAGGGCTTTGTCCTTTGCTAGAAGGAATTGGAGTCCTAAGATAAGCTGAAAATCTGGATGATTCAAAGGTCTTACCCAGATATGTGGTATGAATATAGCATTACTATATTGGCCACAGTTGTTGTAAATCTTAATGTGTGCGTTTTTTTATAAAAGTGTGGCAGGCCAAGTGTTGTCCGTCAAATTTTATTACTTCTTTAGGAAGTATATTTTGTATTGCCTTAAGATCTAAGGTTGAACTCGTTGCTCCTGTATCTAACAAAGCTTGAATCTTTATTTCATGTCCTTGTATGTTTAGGATACATTGTATTCTTAGGTCAACTGACTTTCTAGTATTGCACATACTTGATGTTTTTACAAAGACCATATTGGTTTCTGTTGGTTGAGCTATTATATTTGTTTGTTCTTCCTCAAACCCTTCAAAGTCTCGTTGTTGTAGGCTTTGTCTGAGTAATTCTATTTCATTTTCCAAGATATTTATCCTTGTTTCTAACACTGATATTCTGGTCTCTAGTAGGGTAGTCTTTAATGTGCCTTGTCTGGTAGATGGTTCAGGTATACTTATGTGGTGTTATTCGAATAGACAGTAGTTACACAGCTGCTGTCTACAGATTCTACAAGTCCCTTTTTATCTAGCGAAGGAAAGTAACCACAAACTGAGCACGGTATATGGTCTGCTCCTGATCTTAGGTCCCAAATGTGTGTACATGTTGATTGGACTGGAGCTTGTCTGAACATGTAGTTGTTTTAAAATTTTTGCAATTGGTCTCATTCTGTTTCGTCTGTTTCATGGAAGTAATCTAGTGCTTCTAATGCTGACATGGTTGTTTTCTTTTGCCAGATGCTTTGTCAGGTGCTTTTTTAAGTGGTTTTTGTACGATGATTCTTTCTTGTGCTGTAAAGTCTGCATGTCACGTGGTGGTGTTAGTTTTCCATCATGTTGTCGAGATTCCTTTCTTGTGATGAGGTGGAGCTTGGTCCAGCTGTTTCTGCTGGTGCTGGTGGGGTTCTTGTCCTTCTTTGTTGTTCTGCCATCTGTTCTCTGTATTGCCTAGCCGTGATTTGGGTAGATTTCTTTAACATCCATTTTAATTGTCGCTGTCTGTAATGTTCTACCAACTCTGGATGTTGTGTATTGCATTTGAAAGGGAAGAATTGGGTTCCTAAGTGTGAAGACCAGTATATTTTCTCTGTAAAAATTTCTGCTACTAATACGAAATCGTAGCTATCTCTGGCGTCATCCCAGAGCCAATTTGTTCCCTGTAGTGAAGCTCTCTAATGTTTTGCTTGTTCTGGGAGTGGTATAGCGGCTCCCCAATGTTCATCCTGGTCACTTGGGAAGATGCTCTCTATGGGATCTGACTTGTAGATGATTTCTCGGGATCGGAGTTTTATGACATGTCTGGCTGGCTCTATTTTGTGGTTGATCCATTCTGGTGGAGAACTTTCAATTGAGCATGAAACATAACTCTCAAAAGTCTCTAATTCCATGAGTGTTCGGATGGCATTGCCGAGCTTGTAAGGGAAAGCTTCTGTGACGTGGTTGGCTTGGACCCATAGTTCGTTGAGAATACCATGATCCAGTAGTATGAAGGGATTTATTTCTACTCCCCTAAAATTTTGTATCTGGTAGGTGCTCAAATCTATACTTGCCTTTCTAATTGCATATTGTAGTTGGCATTGGCAGCCATATTTTTCTGTAATACAATCTTTAAATTTGTTTTGGCATCTTATTTTAAAGTTGTATTCGGCCTCGTAGAGTATTGTGATACTTGGTTGGGGATCAACCTGTGCCCATTGTAATGCTTCTTGTAAGACGGAGAAGGTTCTCCATTATGCCTCCTCCGCTGTTTGCCTCATGTACACTGCTATGTCTGTTGGCAGACTGTTGAATCGGCACATGTCTATCTGGGTAGCTCCCGGTTTCCTGGAGCCTGTGATTGGTTTTATTGATTTTCCTTTGTCTGCTATTGTTTCTGCATAAGTCTGTTGTGGACTTGCCTTCATGAGGTGTTTGTTTTTTATTGCAGAGCTCAAGAAGTAGTTTGGTCCTACTTCTTTTCTGATTGTTTCTAGAGCTATCTCCAGTGAATCAAAGCCTCCCAGTTCTTCTCCTTGTGCGTCGCCTAGGAGAGGGTTCTTGGCCTCTTCCCAGGTATATAGCCCTGCATGGGGACCTGTCATGATACCGTAATAGGTGTATCTCTCTGTTTGTCTTGCTGGACTGTGCATGTCTTTAAGGTGTAAGAAATAATAGATGAGTGCATTTATTCCTCCTATTTTGTAGGAAGCCACTCCTGGAACTGTTGGGATGTTCCATATGTTGTCAATTATTGTTGTCTGCATTGGCTCCATGTGCGGCCTGTGTTCTGTCCTGAATTGTTCCTCCATACGAGAGTATACTCGTAGTTCTTGTGGTCCAATTTTTGTTGTCTTATATTGGCCCCATGTTCTGGTGGGTGTAATCATTGTTTTGGGATTTTGCCTCTCCATCTGTAGGAGCATTATGTTAACAATCTGGATAATGTATCTGCAAGGGAATTGTTAGTTCCCTTTATGTGTTCCCATTGTATTTTCATACCCTTGTTAATAATTGTATCTGCAAACTTCATCCATCTTTTTGTAGAAAGGGTTCGTTTCTTTGTTTTACTTTGCTCGTGGTATCTGACTATAGCCTCACAGTCTGTCCGTATTGTAATTTTCTTTTTGTCACATATGAATAAATAAAAGGCTTCAAGACAGTAAATGACTGCTAATATTTCATAATCTAAAGATGTCAGGTGTTTCATATTTATTGGATTTCTTAAGTAGTACTCCTCCCCATCCAGTTTCACAGCCGTTCGTTTCTACGACTAAGTAATCCGTATCTAGTGGTAAGGAGAGTGTAGGTAAATTTTTAACCTTTTCTTTTATAAGTTTAACTAACTCGATGTCCTGTTGGTTGAAGTGTCTCTGGCCTTTAGGGCTTGTCTTGTTGTATAGAGGTCCACTGATTTTTCCAATGTCCTTGATATACTGCCTTGCATAATTGAGTAGTCCTAGAAAGGCCCTAAGGTCTTTGGTATTTTCTATTTTGTCTGGGAAATTTATTATTTTTGTTGAGATGTGGGATTGCAGTGATATGATACCCTTTCCTATTTCTGCTCCTAAAAACTCTATGTGTTTGATTGCTAATTGTAGTTTCTTTTTGGATATAATTAACCCGTTGTTTTCTATAATGGTAAAAACCATGTGGAGATGTGTCATATGTTCCTGTTTGGTTTTTGAAAAAACCAGCACATCATCTATGTAGACGCATGTAAAGTCTTTTGTATCCTTGAATATGTCGTCCATTTTCCGTTGAAATATCTGGGGTGCTACCTTTATGCCAAAAGGCATTACTAACCATTCAAAATGCCCCTCTGGGCAAGTGAATGCTATCCATTCTATGGATTCCGGGTGTATTTTAACTTGCCAGAATCTTGATTTCATGTCAAATTTTGAGTACCATTCTGAGTTTTGTATTTTGTTGATTAAGGCTTCTTTGTCCGGGATCTTATATTCATCGTCATGACAATTATCATTTAGTCTCTTGTAATTAAAGATCATTCTAGATTGTCCCCATTTTTGTTCTGAACTTTTGTTTACTATAAAAGCCGGACTCCTATGTCTCGAGGTAGATCTCCTTATGATGTTCATTTTTAGCATTTGTTTTATATGTAGTTTGCATTCCTCTGTCTCCCAATTTGTATATTTTAGTTATTGTGCTTTAATAGTTATGTCTGGGTTGATTATACTTAACTTACATAGTATTTTATTTTTGTCCCAGTATTTCGTAGGGTTATCTCCTATGATTTCGATTTTCTCTAATTTAGATATTATCGTGTCTAGGTCATCAGAAGTGTTAATTTGTTTTAGTATGTATGTTGTATTGACCAACTGGGGTTCGTCTATGTCTGAATTCAATTCTAATTCGCTGTTTATTTCTAGTTCACTATCGGTGTCTTGATTACTTAGATAATTGTTTGTTGGTTGGTTTTTACAATTACATTTTTGTTTGTCGCTTTCAGGGCATTCACACTTTCTTTCTGGAGCCCTAAAAGATGCGGAGTATTATGATAAGACGGGAGAAATTATGGGATTAGAGAGGAGGAATACATAGTCTGGTGATAGAAATAGGGCTCTGTCCTTTGCTAGAAGGAATTGGAGTCCTAAGATAAGCTGAAGATCTGGGTGATTCAAAGGTCTTACCCAGATATGTGGTATGGATATAGCATTGCTATATTGGCCACAGTTGTTGTAAATCTTAATGTGTGCGTTTTTTATAAAGGTGTGGCAGGCCAAGTGTTGTCCGTCAAATTGTGTGCTGACCATTGGTTTTGATGTTTATTTTATTACTTCTTTAGGAAGTATATTTTGTATTGCCTTAAGATCTAAGGTTGAACTCATTGCTCCTGTATCTAACAAAGCTTGGATCTTTATTTCATGTCCTTTTATGTTTAGAATACACTGTATTCTTAGGTCAACTGACTTTCTAGTATTGCACATACTTGGTGTTTTTACAAAGACCATATTGGTTTCTATTGGTTGAGCTATTATATTTGTTTGTTCTTCCTCAAACCCTTCAAAGTCTCGTTGTTGTAGGCTTTGTCTGAGTAATTATATTTCATTTTCCAAGATATTTATCCTTGTTTCTAACACTGATATTCTGGTCTCTAGTAGGGTAGTCTTTAATGTGCCTTATCTGGTAGATGGTTCAGGTATACTTATGTGGTGTTGTTCGAATAGACAGTAGTTACACAGCTGCTGTCTACAGATTCTACAAGTCCCTCTTTTATCTAGCGAAGGAAAGTAACTACAAACTGAGCACGGTATATGGTCTGCTCCTGATCTTAGGTCCCAAATGTGTGTACATGTTGATTGGACTGGAGCTTGTCTGAACATGTAGTTGTTTTCAAATTTTTGCAATTGGTCCCATTCTGTTTCGTCTGTTTCATGGCTTATTTGGTTAAAATTTTGTCTAGTCTGGTTTGCTTCTAAGAACGAATTTACTAAAGAATAATCTGTTATCTGTGGGATTTCTTCTAGATCAACTACTGTTACTACTGAGTATATTGAGGATGTGTCTGATACGTCTGTCTGTACCTCTATTAGGTCTTCGTTTGTACATGTTACTAGGGTAGCTTCTCTTGTAAATAAGTTTTTCCTATTTGGGCATGCTGATGACAGGTGCCCTTGCTGGTTACAGGCATAGCATGTTATTAGATTAGAGTATGTTTTCTTTGGGTTAAATTTTCTAACATGTTTTTCTTTATTTAGATATGATTTTCTGGCCTTACTCCTTAAATAATATGTTTGTTTAGGTTTTCTTTTTGGTTTTGGGTTTATTCTTTCCCTCTGTGGATTGTTTTCATATTGCCGTGGAGTGTAGATTTGTTTACAGAATTCGTATTGCTGGTTCTTAAGTTGTTTTTGTATCTGGATGTAAGTGCATTTTTCCTTAAGTTTATTTATTATGTGCTGTATTCTGACACCTATGTTGTTGTATTCTTCCGGTACTTGCATTTCTGTCCATGATTTGTGTATTTATTTCCCTAATTCTCCTGGTAATTTGCTAAAAAGCTGCTCTCCTACATCTGTACTATAATAATTTCCGGAGATGGATGCTAGGTGTAGGAAGTCATTACAAATTTTTTTTATCATAGACCAATCAAAGAGTTGAATTTGTTCTAGGTCTCTCATAGCTTCTTTTTGTCTAATATCTAAGCCTGTATTAGCATCTCTTGCCGTAAGGATTCTGTGGATTGCATAACAGAAATTTAGTATGTTGTTGCCTATACTTGCTAATTTTACTACTTCTTCTGGGAATTTCTTCTTGTATGCCTCCCAGGATGATCGTGTTGTTTCTCCTAGGTAATTTTCCCCTATTCTTAGCATAGCCTCTCCAGATTCTATGTCAAGTTCATGTTTTGCTAAATAGTCTCTTTGTACCGATACCATCCATTGTTCTAGATAGGTATCGTATAGTTGTGGATCACATTCAGTGATATTTAGTAGTACGGATCCCGTTTCGAAAAAGGTCTGTTCTGTAGGCCTTCTTCTCCCTAATGTTCTTAGGAGTGGATTGTTATTAGTGTAAGGAGGAGCTGCTCTCCTAGGGGGATGTCCTTGTCCATAGTCTAAGGTACCCATCGTACTTTCTGGATATGTATGGATTCTAGATGTGGCTGTTGATTCGGTGTTCATATAATTCATGTATTCGTGTGCCGATTCTTCTAAGACTAAGATGTTTCCATCTTCATCTAGTGCTAATACTTCATTCGGTTTCAGTATGCCTTTATTTTTCTCTTGTAGTTCTAACTGTTTTATTTCTTTAAGGGTCATGTTGTTTTTGTTGCTTGGTTGGTATACGTATCCTCCTAGATCGTCAAATATACCTCTAGTCTCTCTATTCATTAGGTTGGTTTCCTTTCTTTTTCTTACTTCATTCAAATGTGGGGGGCATTCCGAGACTCTCAGTAAAGATTTAGGAAAGCTCTCTACAGGAGGTATAATCAGAAGACGACCCTCTACATATTCATTCATAATATACCAAGAGAAAAAATGAATAGGACAGCCGCCAATATATTTTCTGGAACCTCCTGGACAATTGGAGGACGAAGATCGTTATCAGAACCTCCCTCGAGCCTAGCTTGGCTGGATAACCTACAACACAACACGACAAACCAGCATAGGATAGAAGAAATCATAGATATAGATCGAACAATGGAAACATTTTCTAATGAACAATTAAATATTCTCAATCCCAGAAGATTATATGGACGCAATCTACTTTCCTTTACAAACTCTGTCTATAGACACCATAGAGTGGAAGCTTTACATATACCTGACGGAGGTGAAGAAAGGCTTACTTTTATGACAGAAGAAGCAGGGAGACAATTACTACACAAACAACATAATTACATACATTTGGGACTAATAGTCTTCGGAATTAGAGGACTAACCAGGATGAAAATAGGAGCCAAAGTACTGTTAGTATTGTATGATTCTAGATTTTCAGATGACAAAGAAAAATCTATCATTGGGTTAATAGAAGTAGATATGAACAACAACAGCGGAATTACATACATATGTCCGAATTTCAACATGACAATAAAAGACTTCGTCAAACACATTAAAATAATAGCCCAAGGGAAAGGTTATGGGAACTTCCAAGGCAAAAATATACAGTTAGACATAATATTTTTAGGAAAAACAATGAACTATATGAATAACCATTTCAAAATCCAAATAAATGAAATGATAGAAGCTCTTAGCTCAAGGGGGACAAACTTCTTAAAACTAAGGGAATATAGTTCGAAAGAATTGGTTAGTTTAGAATGGAATCTTAAGCTAGAAGAAGAAAACCCAATAACAAAACCGACACAGTCTATAATGTACAAAAATAGACGTGGAGAATTAAGTATCAGGTTTTCAGGTTACCTAACAAATACAGAAGATGACGAGGAAGAACCTGAACTCGAAACAAACTTAATGAACAGAGAAGTAAACTACTCTGAAATGCTTAGGACATTAGGCAGAAAACATTTGAATGAAGTAAGAAAAAGAAAGGAAACCAACCTAATGAATAGAGAGACTAGAGGTATATTTGATGATCTAGGAGGATATGTATACCAACCAAGCAACAAAAACAACATGACCCTTAAAGAAATAAAACAGTTAGAACTACAAGAGAAAAATAAAGGCATACTGAAACCGAATGAAGTATTAGCACTAGATGAAGATGGAAACATCTTAGTCTTAGAAGAATCGGCACACGAATACATGAATTATATGAACACCGAATCAACAGCCACATCTAGAATCCATACATATCCAGAAAGTGCGATGGGTACCTTAGACTATGGACAAGGATATCACCCTAGGAGAGCCGCTCCTCCTTACACTAATAACAATCCACTCCTAAGAACATTAGGGAGAAGAAGGCCTACAGAACAGACCTTTTTCGGAACGGGATCCGTACTACTAAATATCACTGAATGTAACCCACAACTATACGATACCTATCTAGAACAATGGATGGTATAAGTACAAAGAGACTATTTAGCAAAATATGAACTTGACATAGAATCTGGAGAGGCTATGCTAAGAATAGGGGAAAATTACCTAGGAGAAACAGCACGATCATCCTGGGAGGCATACAAGAAGAAATTCTCAGAAGAAGTAGTAAAATTAGTAAGTAGAGGCAACAACATACTAAATTTATGTTATGCAATCCAGAGAATCCTTACGGCAAGAGATGCTAATACAGACTTAGATATTAGACAAAAAGAAGCTATGAGAGACCTAGAACAAATTCAACTCTTTGATTGGTCTATGATAAAAATATTTTGTAATGACTTCCTACACCTAGCATCTATCTCCGGAAATTATTATAGTACAAATGTAGGAGAGCGACTTTTTAGCAAATTACCAGGAGAATTAGGGAAAGAAATACACAAATCATGGACAGAAATGCAAGTACCGGAAGAATACAAGAACATAAGTGTCAGAATACAGCACATAATAAATAAACTTAAGGAAAAATGCACTTACATCCAGATACAAAAACAACTTAAGAACTAGCAATACGGATTCTGTAAACAAATCTACACTCCACAACAATATGGAAAAAATCCACAAAGGGAAAGAATAAACCCAAAACCAAAAAGAAAACCTAAACATATTATTTAAGAAGGAGTAAGGCCAGAAAACCATATCTAAATAAAGAAAAACATGTCAGAAAATTTAACCCAAAGAAAACATACTCTAATCTAATAACATGCTATGCCTGTAACCAGCAAGGGCACCTGTCATCAGCATGCCCAAATAGGAAAAACTTATTTACAAGAGAAGCTACCCTAGTAGCATGTACAAACGAAGACCTAGTAGAGGTACAGACAGACGTATCAGACACATCCTCAATATACTCAGTAGTAACAGTAGCTGATCTAGAAGAAATCCCACAGACAACAGATTATTCTTTATTAAATTCGTTCTTAAAAGCAGATCAGACTAGACAAAATTTTAACCAAATAAGCCATGAAACAGACGAAACAGAATGGGACCAATTGCAAAAATTTGAAAACAACTACATGTTCAGACAAGCTCCAGTCCAATCAACATGTACACACATTTGGGACCTAAGATCAGGAGCAGACCATATACCGTGCTCAGTTTGTGATTACTTTCCTTCGCTAGATAAAAGAGGGACTTGTAGAATCTGTAGACAGCAGCTGTGTAACTACTGTCTATTCGAACAACACCACATAAGTATACCTGAACCATCTACCAGACAAGGAACATTAAAGACTACCCTACTAGAGAAGGATAAATATCTTGGAAAATGAAATATAATTACTCAGACAAAGCCTACAACAACGAGACTTTGAAGGGTTTGAGGAAGAACAAACAAATATAATAGCTCAACCAACAGAAACCAATATGGTCTTTGTAAAAACACCAAGTATGTGCAATACTGGAAAGTCAGTTGACGTAAGAATACAGTGTATCCTAAACATACAAGGACATGAAATAAAGATCCAAACTTTGTTAGATACAGGAGCAACGAGTTCAACCTTAGATCTTAAGGCAATACAAAATATACTTCCTAAAGAAGTAATAAAATATACATCAGAACCAATGGTCAGCACACAATTTGACGGACAACACTTGGCCTGCCACACCTTTATAAAAAACGCACACATTAAGATTTACAACAACTGTGGACAATATAGCAATGCTATATCCATACCACATATCTGGGTAAGACCTTTGAATCACCCAGATCTTCAGCTTATCTTAGGACTCCAATTCCTTCTAGAAAAGGACAGAGCCCTATTTCTATTACCAGACTATGTATTCCTCCTCTCTAATCCCATAATTTCTCCCGTCTTATCAGAATACTCTGCATCTTTCAGGGCTCCGGAAAGAAAGTGCGAATGCCCTGAAAGCGACAAACAAAAATGTAATTGTAAAAACCAACCAACAAACAATTATCTAAGTAATCAAGACACCGATAGTGAACTAGAAATAGACAACGAATTAGAATTGGATTCAGACATAGACGAACCCCAGTTGGTCAATACAACATACATACTAAAATAAATTAACTCTTCTGATGACCTAGACACAATAGTATCTAAATTAGAGAAAATCGAAATCATAGGAGATAACCCTATGAAATACTGGGACAAAAATAAAACACTATGTAAGTTAAGTATAATCAACCCAGACATAACTATTAAAGCACAAGAACTAAAATATACAAATTGGAAGACAGAGGAATGCAAACTACATATAAAACAAATGCTAAAAATGAACATCATAAGGAGATCTACCTCGAGACATAGGAGTCCGGCTTTTATAGTAAACAAAAGTTCAGAACAAAAACGGGGACAATCTAGAATGATCTTTAATTACAAGAGACTAAATGATAATTGCCATGACGATTGATATAAGATCCCAGACAAAGAAGCCTTAATCAACAAAATACAAAACTCAGAATGATACTCAAAATTTGACATGAAATCAGGATTCTGGCAAGTTAAAATGCACCCGGAATCCATAGAATGGACAACATTCACTTGCCCAGAGGGGCATTTTGAATGGTTAGTAATGTCTTTTGACATAAAGGTAGCACCCCAGATATTTCAGGGAAAAATGGACGACATATTCAAGGATACAAAAGACTTTACATGCGTCTACATAGATGATTTGCTAGTTTTTTCAAAAACCAAACAGGAACATATGACACATCTCCACATGGTTTTTACCATTATAGAAAACAACGGGTTAATTATATCCAAAAAGAAACTACAATTAGCAATCAAACACATAGAGTTTTTAGGAGCAAAAATAGGAAAGGGTACCATATCACTGCAACCCCACATCTCAACAAAAATAATAAATTTCCCAGACAAAATAGAAAATACCAAAGACCTTAGGGCCTTTCTAGGACTACTCAATTACGCAAGGCAGTATATCAAGGACATTGGAAAAATCAGTGGACCTCTATACAACAAGACAAGCCCTAAAGGCCAGAGACACTTCAACCAGCAGCACATCGAGTTAGTTAAACTTATAAAAGAAAAGGTTAAAATTTTACCTACACTCTCCTTACCACTAGATACGGATTACTTAGTCCTAGAAACGGACAGCTGTGAAACTGGATGGGGAGGAGTTCTACTTAAGAAATCCAATAAATATGAAACAAAGGCACAAGAGAGTCTATGTAGGTATGCTTCAGGAAAATTTCATGAAAAAGGACACCTGACATCTTTAGATTACGAAATATTAGTAGCCATTTACTGTCTTGAAGCCTTTTATTTATTCATATGTGACAAAAAGGAAATTACAATACGGACAGACTGTGAGGCTATAGTCAGATACCACGAGCAAAGTAAAACAAAGAAACGAACCCTTTCTGTAAAAAGATGGATGAAGTTTGCAGATACAATTATTAACAAGGGTATGAAAATACAATGGAAACACATAAAGGGAACTAACAATTCCCTTGCAGATACATTATCCAGATTGTTAACATAATGCTCCTGCAGATGGAGAGGCAAAATCCCAAAATAATGATTACACCCACCAGAACATGGGGCCAATATAAGACAACAAAAATTGGACCACAAGAACTACGAGTATACTCTCGTATGGAGGAACAATTCAGAATAGAACACAGGCCGCACATGGAGCCAATGCAGACAACAATAATTGACAACATATGAAACATCCCAACAGTTCCAGGAGTGGCTTCCTACAAAATAGGAGTAATAAATACACTCATCTATTACTTCTTACACCTTAAAGACATGCACAGTCCAGCAAGACAAACAGGGAGATACACCTATTACAGATTATGACGGTCCCTGCAGGCTATATACCGAATAGTTAAGAACCTTCTCCTAGGCGACGCACAAGGAGAAGAACTGAGAGGCTTTGATTCACTGGAGATAGCTCTAGAAACAATCAGAAAAGAAGTAGGACCAAACTACTTCTTGAACTCTGCAATAAAAAACAAACACCTCATGAAGGCAAGTCCACAACAGACTTACGCAGAAATAGTAGCAGACAAAGGAAAATCAGTAAAACCAATCACAGGCTCCAGGAAATCGGGAGCTACCCAGATAGACATGTGCCGATTCAACAGTCTGCCAACAGACATAGCAGTGTACATGAGGCAAACGGCGGAGGAGGCAGAATGGAGAACCTTCGCCGTCTTACAAGAAGCATTACAATGGGCACAGGTTGATCCCCAACCAGGTATCACAATACTCTACGAGGCCGAATACAACTTTAAAATAAGATGCCAAAACAAATTTAAAGATTGTATTACAGAAAAACATGACTGTCAATACCAACTACAATATGCAATTAGAAAGGCAAGTATAGATTTGAGCACCTACCAGATACAAAAATTTAGGGGAGTAGAAATAAATCCCTTCATACTACTGGATCATGGTATTCTCAACGAACTATAGGTCCAAGCCAACCACGTCACAGAAGCTTTCCCTTACAAGCTCGACAATGCCATCCGAACACTCATGGAATTAGAGACTTTTGAGAATTATGTTTAATGCTCAATTGAAAGTTCTCCACCAGAATGGATCAACCACAAAATAGAGCCAGCCAGACATGTCATAAAACTCCGATCCCGAGAAATCATCTACAAGTCAGATCCCATAGAGAGCATCTTCCCAAGTGACCCGGATGAACATTGGGGAGCCGCTATACCACTCCCAGAACAAGCAAAACATTGGAGAGCTTCACTACAGGGAACAAATTGGCTCCGGGATGACGCCAGAGATAGCTACGATTTCGTATTAGTAGCAGAAACTTTTACAGAGAAAATATACTGGCCTTCACACTTAGGAATCTAATTCTTCCCTTTCAAATACAATACACAACATCCAGAGTTAGTAGAACATTACAGACAATGACAATTAAAATGGATGTTAAAGAAATCTACCAAAATCACGGCTATGCAATACAGAGAACAAATGGCAGAACAAGAGATGGTAGAACAACAAAGAAGGACAAGAACCCCACCAGCACTAGTAGAAATAGCTGGACCAAGCTACACAATATATATATATATATATATATATATATATATATATATATATATATATATATATATATATATATATATATATATATATAGGCCTCACACACGACAATGCAAATGCATGATCATGCCTGCGCACCCCACTCACTACCATGACCCCAGTGTGGCCTAGGTGGCACGACATGACAACTGTCTCAACTCAACAACAACAACTGCTTTCGAGTGGCCGAGTGGGCAGTATGAATAAGTAGCGATAAGCTAAAGAGCTATAAACTACACAACGAGGGTCCCTACTGCTGGCCACTTCGACTGACACTACCCATGAGTGGTCAAGTGTCACACACCCACGACAACTGTACGTAACTCCAACTACCACTATCAATAGTGGCCGAGTGCGGCACAACAAATGAACTACCCTCACACCAATTACTACTATCACGAGTAACAATGGAGGCAGGATGGCTGACGACCCTCTCAACCACAAGGGAGACCAAGTCACTAGCATGCATGTAAATGAAATGAATGCACAACCACACATACGTACACCCACAACACACTCTCTATCCCTCAGAGAGTCGTATACAACTAACCATCGACCATGTTAGGACTTCCAGTCTATAGCGACACACCGATGACAACCCACACTACTATGTACAGACATATGATCCGTAATAGTTATACAACAAAAGGTAAGATTATACAACAACTAACTCTACATTAAGGATATCACCCATCCTCGGATGATTGTTCCTGATGACACGAGTCAAATCAACAACCAAACTCAACTACATACCCATGGTTAAGCATCTAAAGATCTACATACCATAGCATCAGTGAATTATAACAATGATGAACGAAATATGATAACAACAACAGTATATCTCAAAGTGCAAAGACTTAAGTATCAAGCACAGAATAACATGAGTGGAGTTAAGGTACAATATCAACCATATAAAAACTCATGCACTAAGAATAATCAACTACCTGACAAGGGTAGAATATTACCTACCTGCTATGTAGACTATGTCAATAGTCTTCACGTCCATGAACCTATCTTGAATCAGAGTCCAAATCTTGCTTCAATACTCCACCATGGATCTGGAGCTAAATCTACTGTCGAATAGGGGCAACCCTACTCAAGTCATACTCATAGCCTGGAATTCATCACCATACAAGAAATAGAACAGGATAGTATTACCTGTTATAGATCTAATATCACATACATATAATTACCCCGATCAAAACTCACCTCGTACTGATTCACTTTTCCACTATGAATCTAGAAGTACAACCCATTATCAATTAATCCCACTATTAAATCCAAATACCCCTGCACACGTTGCACAGTTATAACACAACCAAATCGAAATTTACCTTATACTCCCAATACAAATCTAGCATTCCCAGCTCAACTTGGATCACCACGACAGCTCTACTCCCATCGCCTACTGCCTCCCTCAAGCCTCTGCCCAAACTACCAATTGCCAACAAGAACAATCCACCCTAACTGGTCGTTTTCAACGTTCGGACCACCCAAGCCCAGCTCTGATTTAGGCATCATCACAAGAATGCAAGATTACTGGCTCTCCCTCTAATAGCTCAAATTTCACTCGGAAAAACAATGACAATCCAGATTTAGAGTACTAAGGAGAAGACAATCTTTAGATACTTACTTGGAGGTTGTTGACTGTGAGATCACCAGCTTGAAAACGGCGATGATCCTGCTAAATCCGACGCGAGTTCAGAACTCCAGAAAAAGAACTCGTCAACTTGAAAGAAGATGGCAATCCCAATCGAGAACCGTCGCAGAGATAAACAAAAGAAAAAGAACGCACAGCTATGGAGATCTGGCCGACCGGTGATAAGGAGAGCCGCACAATCCGTAAGCTGCTCCGGCGACACTGCGGTGGCGGCTATCAACCGAAGAGAAAAGGGATCAGGTGAAGGAAAGAGTGATCGCGATTAAAAATCGCCGACACTCACCTCACCCTCGTCTGGATCGGCGGAGCATAGCCAAGAGGCGACGACGCGGATCTTGCTGAACTGAGCTCGCGAGATCCACAACGTCACGGGCAGGCCACTCCGATGGCCGGAGGCAAGCCATCCACGGCCGGAGCGGAGGTAGTGGCGGAGGCGAAGCGCTCGATCGACCGCTTGAGAGAAAGTAAGGAATCGGGAGAAAAGGAGAAAGTTGCGTCGGGAGGAAATAGGAAAAAAAAATGAAATGAAAACTTTAAAACCTAGGTTTATTATTTAACTATAGGCTAATTGATCCAATTAACCCCACACCAATAATCCAATCAGACTTTATAAAAGCTTATTAAATCTTTCCCCATAAAATATCATAAAAATTACATTTAAGTTCAGAGAAATTTTTAAAAATTCTTTAAGATAATTTCTTAATTAACAAAGGATATTTTATTATTATTTTATTTTTCGATATCTTATAGTAACCATACTACTACTGGTTGCACCTGTAGCAATAGAGATAGGATGATGAGTACTATCCTCCTCAAAAGATATGTCCCTGAGTTCAGTGTCCTACTATCCTTAATGAACTTGTCATTTTCCATTTCGAAAAGAACCTATTTTATAGGGTCATAGTATTTAAAACAAAATCCCTTAACCTTTCAGAATACTCCATAAAATGACAGTTAATTAATTCTTAAGTCCAATTTCCTTTTATTAGGCCTCTAAGGCCTAGCCTCAGCTGGACAACTCCAAACATATAAATGTTTAATACCACAAGGGTTTTATTCACTGCCTAATCGGATACTCTATTGAGTAAGTAAACTGTAGTCTTGAGTGTTTCACCTCACAAGGACTCCATCAAAAAAGTAAAGACATCAAACTCCTCACTATGTCCTTCAAGGTCAGATTCCTTCGCTCAGCTATACCATTCTGATGAAAAGTACTGAACATGGTATATTAAGCCACAATCCACACTCAGAAAAATAATTGGTAAAAGGTCCCAGACACTGTTCACTAGATCCATCATAACGACTGTAATATTTGTTGGAGATTCTGGGATAATGCGCAGCGGAATAAAATGAATAAAATAATTTTTATTATATCCTAGACATCCCCTGAGGGCCAGAAATACTTATTTTGACATAATCACATGTAAACACACAAAAGGAGAAGGAGAAGTTATACCTTCGAGATTCTTTCGAATCTGTCGAAACCACAAGCATAACTAATGGACCTTGCCTCTATCAGTATCCATGTCGAGATCACCTGAGACAACTCCTAGAGCAGCAAGCCTTTGGCTCCAATTGGTGCTAGCTAACCGACGGAGGCAAGAGAACGGAGGCAAGAGAAGAAGAGATAGGAAAACGACTACCAAGGAAGAAAACTTAAGTAATAAGAACCCATGTCCCCAAAGATTATCAAGGGATATATTTATACATCTCTTGATTAGAGCATCTTAGGAGGCTTAAACGAAACCTATCTTATCATAATTATCCCATAATTAAGGTAAGAACAATCCAAGAAATTTCTATAAGAGAAATCTCCAAAAATGATGGAGCCACGACACGACCGTGTTTCTTACACACGGCCAGTCGTGCCAGTACACACGGCTAGCCGTGTGTCCTTCTGGGCACAACCCAAACTTTGGCCTTTTTCGGCTAGAGCCAAGCACGGTCGTGTGAGGCTCTGTATGGTTTGTTTGACTTTGTTTAGATGTGATATGGTCGTGCTAAGTCTGACAAGGTCATAGGAGGTTCCATAGCCTCCGTTTCGCACCCCCTTGGTATGGTCCAACCAGATATATCCTCTCTCATCGAGAATCTCATTCTCAGATTTGTTTTACATCTCGAGATCACCGGTAGTGTGTGTGATCCAATAGGTTCCCAGTTATATTGGTCATTCATAATTGACCCTTTAATTATGAATAGATCATGAGTGATACCTAGTAGTATATCATGACCTTCAATTGATCGGAAAGTCTGAATCGACTCCAGAACGTTTCTGAAGCCTTCAATAGCTATAGTTGTTCGTGCCTTGTTCCTTTCACTCATCCTATACCCACTTGGTTCAGGACATGGTTTATGTGTTCGTCCCCACTAGGCTGACTACGTTACACCTAGTCCAAGTTAATTTTCTTGTCCTATGGATTCAAAGTACTCCTACATGTTCTCAAGAAGACTATCTTCTTAACATGTTTGCTCTGGCTAGAGACTTTTGAGTAATAATCCTGACAAGTGGCCTAGGGTATACATCTCCTTCACCAAGAGTGGTGAATCTTTTGTGGGCTATTCAAACACCTTCGATCACTTTGGTTCATACCCAATCATCCCGGAGTTACATCTACTATGTAGATGGTTGCGAAGAAGTCAAAGTATAAGACATCATAATCAAGATGACTTGAATACCTCAAGTCTAAGGAAGCTCGCACTCGAGCTACAATGAGACCTTCAACGACATATAGAATCACATGAAGTCTCATAGCAGGTCACTCCAATGAACTAGTTATCATAATTAGCATCCACATGTTCACTCTCAGCATCTCTATGCTTCCATTCAGTGAGTACCAAATGCTTGGATAAACCAAGGAGCATAACATGTGCTAGTCTCACAGAATTGATGATGTTCAATCTCATCAATTCATCGACTAGAGATAGTTTTAATGAATATGTATACATGATGAGATACCCACTAACTGTGATCCAATCACAATTTCTCTCATGCTATACATCGTATTGTTGACTTCAGAACATGAGTTTAAGATCCAATCAAAAAATAGATAATGTATACTCAAATAGTGAATTTTATTAATAACTTCTAAGACGATTGTCTTAGAACACCTCTCAATTACATCAAACTCCCACTTGGCCTACAACCAATTGCCTTGGTATCCAATACCATAGACCTCTATATGCCTCTCAAACTTTTCTTGAGAAAGAGACTTTGTTAAGGGATCTTCTAGATTTATATCGGTGGGAACTTTCTGTATTTGTACGTCTCTTCTGTCTATGATCTCTCTAATCAGATGGAAATGGCGTAATATGTGCTTGGATCGTTGATGAGATTATGGTTCCTTTGCCTATGCAATGGCGCCATTATTGTCGCAGTAAACCGATAATGCTTCAGCAATGCTCAGAACAACTCCAAGTTTAGTAATGAACTTCTTGATCCATACCATCTCCTTTGCTGCTTTAGAAGTTGCAATGTACTCGGCCTCCGTAGTAGAATCAACAACGATGTCTTATTTGGAACTTTTCTAACTCACCGCACCTCCATTCAAGATGAATATGTATCCAGATTGAGATTTGGAATCATCCTTACCTGTCCAGAAGTTGACATCAGTATACCCGCTCACTACCATATCACCTCCTCCATATATCAAGAATAAATTCTTAGTCCTTCTTAAGTACTTAAGGATTGTCTTGACATCCACCCAATGATTCATACTAGGATTCGACTGGTATCTACTCATAACGCTCAAAGCGTACGATACATCAGGCCTTGTATATAACATAGCATACATGATCAATCCTATAACTAACGCATATGAGATCTGACTTATGCGAATCCTCTTGTCTTCAATGCACAGGCACATAGACTTCGAAAGATGAATCTCATGCCTCATGGGAATAAAACCTTTCTTGGATTCTTCCATGCTAAACTGTTTTAACACTTTGTCTATATATGTAGATTATGAAAGACCAAACAACTGATTCGATCTATCTCTATAGATCTTAATCCCCAAAATATAGGTTGCTTCTCCCATGTCTTTCATAGAGAACATTTTGGACAACCAGACCTTGATTATTTGCAAAATAGGAATATCATTTTCTATGATTAATATATCATCGACATACAATACTAGGAATACAATCACACTCTCACTAACCTTCTTATACACACAGGACTCCTCAAGATTTTGTGAGAAACCAAACTATTTGATTGCCTCATCAAAACGGATATTCCAACTCCTAGATGCTTGCTTCAAACAATAAATGGATTGTTGAAGCTTACATACTTTGTTCTTGTTAATGAATGTGAAACCCTCAGGTTGTATCATATATACATCCTCAGATAGGTTTCCGTTAAGGAAAGTTGTATTCATTTCCATCTGCCATATCTCATAATCAAAATGAGCCGCTATGGAAAGGAGTATCCAAATGGATTTAAATATAGCTACTGGTGAAAAGGTTTCGTCATAGTCAACACCTTGTCTTTAATGATAGCTTTTTGCCACTAATCTAGTTTTATAGGTAATAACATTACCATCCATGTCGGTTTTCTTCTTGGAGACCCACTTGCACCCTATAGGCGTTATGCCTTCGGGTGGGTCTACCAAGTTCCAAACCTGATTTTCATACATGGAATCCATTTCTGATTTCATGGTTATTAGCTATCTATCCCTGTCTAAACTATTCAGTGTCTCTTCTTAACCAGTGGGTTCCTTATTCTCTATGAGCAACACGTCATTAGATTCACTTATGAGAAATCTATATCTCTCAGAAATCCTGCATGCCCTACTAGATCTACAAGGAGGAGGTGTATCATCAGGTTTAGCTACTACCTCATTCGTATGAGTAATCAGCTATGGTTCTTGACTAGGCATCTCTTTTATGTCTACTGGAGTATCTTGAACTACGCTTAGTTTAATCTCACTCCCACTATTTTCCTGTAAGAGAAACTCCTTCTCTAGTAATACAACATGTCTTGAAACAAACACCTTTTGTTCCAAGAGATGATAGAATTGGTAACCCCTCGTTTACTTAGGGTAACCAATAAATAGACACTTATCAGACTTAGCCTCCAGCTTTTCTGATATTGTCCTCTTCACATAAGCAGAACAACCCCATGTCTTCAAATAAAATAAATGAGATTTTCTACTATTCTATATCTCATGTGGAGTAGTAGAGATTGTCTTAGTCGAGACTCTATTTAATAAGTAAACAACGGTCTCGAGTGTGTAACTCCAAAAAGTTTTTAGAAGACTTGCATGTTGCATCATTGACCTAACCATGTCCAACGAGGTTCGGTTTTGCCTTTCAGCTACACCATTATATTGTGGCCTGTAAGGTGGAGTCCTTTGGGACAAGATGTCATTGTCCCTTAGATAATCTTGAAACTCTTGGCTTAGGTATTCACCACCTCGATCCGATCAAAGTACTTTAATACCTTTCCCAAGTTGTTTCTCTACTTTTTCTGAAATCTTTGTAGGGGATCCTTGGAAGCTAGAGGGGGGGGGGTGAATAGCTTGTAATCATTACGTCGATGGAAATGGTTCGCGTTCGTCTATAATTTTCATTAGCGCGCAGTGGAATAATAATAAAGCGATAATGAAATAGACAAACACACCACAACACAAGGATATAACGTGGTTCGAAACCTCAAGGTTCCTACTCCACGGATCGAGCTCTACGAGCTCTAGTGATACACATGCAACCACTAATACACTCTCCTTCTCGGAATAATCCGGAGGCGGAGAAACCTCGTACAATAGTTTACAATAATAAACTAAATACAACAAGCAACTAATATGAAATACAATGCAATACAAGTAAAGAGAACACTTTACAAATGCCTTTGGATTGCTTGCTTTTGGTTGCTTGAAGAATGACCTTGGAGACCCTAATTTGCAACAACAAATCACCCCAAGGATGCTCAATAATCGAATGCTTTTTCTTCCTCCATGAGCTCCATTTAAAGCTTCTGTCTGGGCTGGAAAACGTCGATCAGTCGACTGCTCGGGACCATCAGTCGACTGATGACACTGTTGTTGTGAGACAACGGTGTAATCCACGCTGGAAAAATCCAATGTCTAGGACATCAGTCGACTGATCAAGCAATCACTCAACTGTTGACCGCACCGGTCGAGTGAGACTCCATTCTGTGCCCCAAAACCCGAGCATCAGTCGACTGATCACAAGATCAGTCGACTGCTCGACCAATTAGTCGACTACCCTCCTTTGGCAGTCGACTGCTAAGCCACTTCCCACAGTCAAACCCTAGTTGACTCACCCCAGTCGACTGTCATATGACACCAGTCGACTGACACACCTCAAACATGAGATTTTAGCTCAAGTATGGTTCCCCCATACTTGCTAGACCACCCTTAGCCTAGACCTAAGCCTTCTAGCCACCTCCGTCAGCCTCACGCCTCTCGGATCCCTCCAAGTCATCCATGACTTGTTCATCCATTGCGTTAGCCTTCAGGTGCTTCCATCGACTATGTCATGCTAACGGTGTCTACACTCCCAAGGCACATTGGACTTACGCCGCCAAGACTCCGCTTGGACTTTACGTTGTCAACCATTGGACTTATAAGGCTAAGACTCCCGCTTGGACTTTACGCCGCCAATATCAAAACCCCTTGGACTTCTCAAATGCCAAGACTCAAGATTGGACTTTCCCTTGCCAACCCATGTTGGACTTTCCATTGCCAAGACCCATGCTTGGACTTTCCATTGCCAAGACCCATGCTTGGACTTTCCTTGCCAAGACTCAAGCTTGGACTTTCCCTTGCCAACCCATGTTGGACTTTCCATTGTCAAGACCCATGCTTGGACTTTCCATTGCCAATACCCATGCTTGGACTTTCCTTGCCAACACATGTTGGACTTTCTATTGCCAAGTACCTAAGACTTGGACTTTCTCATGACAATCACATTGTCATATGTTTTTGTCGAACATCAAAACATATTTTGAGTCAAGCTCGAGTCCTGGTCAATCGTGACCTGGGCCGATTGCACCAACAATCTCCCCTTTTTGATGTTTGACAAAAACCAAATAAACCATTGAGTTAGAACACTAACTCGAATTCCCTTACCAATTTCTCAAATTGATAATCTTACCTTTCTCCCCCTTTTTGATATATATCAAAAAGGTCATCTCTCCATGGAGGTCAATGTCTTATGTCCTAATGAGATCTTACAATCTCTCCCTTGGTCCAAACATACCTAGGATGCCTACCATATTCCTAGTGATAAGTCCCATATCACTCAAGAGAGACAATTCTATACACTCTCCCAATTTCCAAATTGGGTATCTCAAAATCCCATCAATTTTCTCAATTGATGACACTCTCCCAATAAGTTCTCCCCCTTCAAGAAGAAAAACACATCCATTATCCCATGATGGATACCTCCCCCTAAAGACTTGCTCCCCCTTTACCATTGCACCAACAATGTCCTTGGGAAGTCCCTAAGCCAATAGGAAATCTAGACCATCAAAAATAAGGTTCAAAGTTCAAACATGAACTTTTCAACCCTTAAATTTGATACATAATTCTAACACCTCTCCTAATCCATATCCAATGGATTTTCACCCTTCATAATGCTTCCCAAAGCATATCCTAGGGTTAGGAGTGGTTAGGGACCTTTACCGTAGCTGAACATGGGTTAAACATACATTATTTTTCCGAAATCAGCCTTGGCAGTCGACTCTATCATAGATCAGTCGACTGCCACTCTCATCAGTCGACTGCCACCAAGGGCAGTCGACTGATAACTGAAATTTCTGAATTTAAGTTATCAGAGTTGAATTTCAGAAATTCATAAATAATTATACGTATATAAAAAAATCATAAAAATTCATACGTATAATACTTATGACACATACAATTAATGAAAAATATTTTATCCATAAAATATTGGAATTGATACAAAGTTCAAAAGTGAAGAAAAACTTCAATGTTTTAGCTCACTTTGTATCAACTTTATCAATGGTGATTGCTATCAAAAGATAGACTTCACCAAGGTTTTCAAAAATGATTTTAAAATGTTTTTGAAAACCTATATCGGATCATGTTCCTTGGGCTCAATGTAAATGACTTGTGCACAAGCTTTCCCAATAATCCACCATTAAGATAAGATGAGTTTAGGTTCATCTAGATGCAAAAACTAAGCATCTTGAACTTAACTCAAATCCTAGCATCTCACATGTATCTAAGGTGTATAAATACACATATATGTCAATGTGATGTGAGATGTGAGTTTTGTTCTCCTAATCTAGAGTTTTATGCATTCTCTAAGGCAACTCTACTTGATTCCCTTATAAATGGGACTTCAAGTTATGCCATTGTCCTTAAATCAATTTTCATTAACTTAATTAAATGCATGAATGATCATGGAATAAATAATAGCATAAGTAAAGCATGTCCAATGATCATGATGTCATAGCATATGATACAATTTAAGCATACATGACATTTAACCTAACCCTAAGCATGATCATGACATTTTAAATGATTAAAAATAAGTATGATGTCATGACATGTTATATGACAAACAAAGCATGTCAAATAAAATATATAGGTATAATAATACCTAAATTTTAATATTAATTGCCATTTGATATAATTAAGTATATTTTGCCATAATATTACTTATCTCCCAAGTGTGCCAAAAACTCAAAATGACACACTATGATCTCTAATCCTAAATTGTGTCAATTTAATTGTTTTTTCATAATTTCAAAAATGTATTGGCACATCCTAAAGTATTTTAGGATCATGATATCAAATCTATTTTTAAGGTATCCATAACCTTGAAAATTACCTAAAGTGCCACCTTTACCATGGTTGAGTTAACTACCTTTCCAATCAAGGTTGACACACCCTAAACCCATCTAGCTTGAATCGATCATGCTCTTAGAAACCCAAAACCTATTTGAGCTCTTAGGGTTAATTAGGTATTCCTTGGGGATAACCTCCCTAGATACCTTCCTAATGACCTTCCTAGGCTTAGTAGCCTTGGTCATTTGGACCTTGCCATGGTTAACCTTAGGGATTGCCTCCCTAGTAACCCTCTTAGTGGCCATCCTAGGTTTCTTCGAAACCTTAGCCACTAGGCACATACCTCGGTCAACCTTAGGGATAACTTCCCTATTGACCTTGGTTTTCCTAGACCTACTTTGTGTTCTATAATCAAATGGAACACTATGATAAGCCACCTTAGGCTTAGGTTTGTGACCCAAACCTTGCTTGCCCTTGGTTGACTTTTGTCTCTTAGGTCCTAGGTGTTGACTTTGACTCTTGGATCTAGACTTTTGATCATTTGACCCTTTAAATTGATTTTGTATATTCCTAAGGGTCTTCTCTAACTTCTCAAGCCTTAACCTCAAGGCTTGGTTTTCCAACTCTAATTTTTCAATTTTGGTGGGCCCATTATTTTCTTGACTTGATTTGTTCATTCTAGGCATATGTCTAGATTTCTTTGAAGTAAAGCCTAGATGATCTTCAATTTTTCTAATACTCGCCTTAGGTAGAATATTTTTTAGAGACATTAGTCCCAAATTTCTCCTTATTCCTAAGGTTGACGCTCTTAGTACCTAAGCAAAAGTATTTATTTCTAATAGCATGCTCCTTATGAACAATAGCAAGATTGTTAACATTATTCCTAGCATGCTTTTTAACATAAATTGAAGGTGCATTATTAAAATATACCTTAGGGTTAGCCTTAGCTCCCCCTACATGTGATGCTCCTTCCTTATCCTTGATTTCCTTCTTCCTAGGGCATTGACTTCTATAGTGCCCCTTTTGATGGCACTTGAAACATACTACAAGCTCCTTGCCCTTCTTAATTGAGGCACCGACATCCTTTGAATTTGTGTTGACTTTTGGTGCCGGAGGAGTCTTCTTGACTTTCTTTGGGCACTTACTCTTATAGTGCCCAAATTCCGTACACTCAAAACACATAATATTATTTTTATTTTGAATTGAGGTGTTTGAGTTACCTAAGTCAATGGAGGCCGAAATCAGATTTTAAGCTTCTTCATCTTGACCGGATGTTGAAGCTTCTTCTTGATGTTGCTCCGGTGATCTAATATCCTCCCCCTTAATCCTAGAGGTGGAGGTCTCCTCCGATTCTACTTCCTCTTCCTCCTTGGATGTTGATGGTCTCTCAACCTCCAAGTCCTCACTTCCTTGTGAGGATGATGCGTTTGCCTCTTCGGTCCCTTCCTCTTGGACCGGTGATGGACTTTCATGGAGCTTGGCCACTTGGCTCCATAGCTCCTTGGCATCTACATAATTACCTAACATATACAAGATATTGTTAGGTATTAAATCAATTAAAAATTTTATCACCTTATCATTTTTCTGGAGGCTTGGACTTACTCTTCGGTCCATCTTTTTTTCTTGAGGAAGCCACCTTTTGGTCCTATTGGATATCTAAATCCCTCCATCAAAATAGACCATTCTTCGAAGTCCCTCATCATAAAAAAAATCTTCAATTATTCTCTTCCAAGAATTGAAACCTTCTCATCCATAGAAAGCATATGGGACCGGCGTGTTGATATCCCATCCTAGTTGTTCTTGGACTTCCATCTTCACCCTCTAGCGTGCTCCCTTAGTTGTTAAACCTTGAAGAGTGGCCTCGCTCTGATACCACTTGTAGGGGATCCTTGGAAGCTAGAGGGGGGGGGTGAATAGCTTGTAATCGTTACGTCGATGGAAATGGTTTGTGTTTGTCTACAATTATCGTTAGCGTGCAGCGGAATAATAATAAAGCGATAATGAAATAGACAAACACACCACAACACAAGGATATAATGTGGTTCAGAACCTCAAGGTTCCTACTCCACGGATCAAGCTTTACGAGCTCTAGTGATGCACACGCAACCACTAATACACTCTCCTTCTCGGAACAATCCGGAGGCGGAGAAACCTCGTACAATAGTTTACAATAATAAACTAAATACAAGAAGCAACTAATATGAAATACAATGCAATACAAGTAAAGAGAACACTTTACAAATGCCTTTGGATTGCTTGCTTTTGGTTGCTTGAAGAATGACCTTGGAGACCCTGATTTGCAGCAACAAATTGCCCCAAGGATGCTCAAGAACCGGATACTTTTTCCTCCTCCACGAGCTCCATTTAAAGCTTCTGCCTGGGCTGGAAAATGCCGATCAGTCGACTGATGACACTGTTGCTGTGAGACAACGATGTAATCCACACTGAAAAAATCCAACGACTAGGACATCAGTCGACTGATTATGACCATCAGTCGACTGCTGACTACAGCGGTCGAGTGGGACTCCATTCTATGCCCCAAAACCCGAGCATCAGTCGACTGATCATAAGATCAGTCGACTGCTCGGCCAATCAATCGACTGCCCTCCTTTGGCAGTCGACTGCTAAGGCACTTCTCGCAGTCAAACCCTAGTTGACTCACCCCAGTCGACTACCATATGACACCAGTCGGCTGACACACCTCAAACATGAGGTTTTTGTAGGGGATCGATCGGCCGGCTAGAGGGGGGTGAATAGCCCTTTGTCGTTGGATAACGGAATTTGCTCGTCTACACAATTGTTAGCATAAGCGGAATACTAATAAAGACAAGCAAATAAACAATGAAGAATACAAACAATGCTAACACCGAAATATAACGTGGTTCACGGCTACGCCGCTAATCCACGGTCCGATTCATCCCCGGTGAATCACTCCGCAACCAAATCACTATCGGTCTCTCCTTTGCACTAAGCTAGGTGGAGGTAACCCTTACAACTCAAAGACACTCCTTCTTTTACAATAGATGTGAAAGAAAACTAAGAGAAGGAGTTTGAATCTTGTAGAGTACTTGGATGGTCACTTAGAACATAAGCATTAGACATCAACAAGCTCACACCCTCTCTTTTTATAGAGAGGGCTGATTTCTTCCCGTTGGCTACCATCAGTCGACTGCCGCCCTTGGCAGTCGACTGCCACCACTTCAACAACCTCCGAACACGTCGGATCTCGACCGTTGTAGTCCAACGGAACACTTGGCAGTCGACTGATGGATCCATCGGTCATTCACGCTCTCCGTAGTCGATCGCCCGGCCATAAGCGGTTCTGTGGCCTAAACCCTCTTGACCAGTCGACTGATGGTCTTGGCAGTCGACTGCCGCCATATGGCAGTCGACTGCTGGGCCAAAATCCACTCAGTCGGATACCAGTCGAACCACGTTCGACTCAGAGCAGTCGACTGCCATTTCATGGCAGTCGACTGATGTCGAAAAAACTCATCCGACACTTAAGCCATTCGACCAAGTTCACCTAATGAGCTACTTACAATTCACTCATTCTCTCATCTCACTCGAAGTCCCTCGTCGAAGCTCTCTTCGTTCGCGGCCACGTCCCTCGACAGCATCAGGCGCACGACTCTGCAATGCTCCTTCGCGTCTCTTGCCTTCGAAGTCTGCTTCCTTGGCTTCGCTTCAAGTCATCTCATCCGGCGGTCCCTCGGCAGCATCAAGCGCACGACTCTACAATGCTCCTTCTCCGACTCAAGCACGAGGTTATGAGTGGTGAACCTGCCAAGGCTCCATGTGCGAATTACTAAGTCCTGCATGACTTCAACGCACATATCAAATCACAATAACTAACTTAAACCCTTTGCCACACACATCAAAACCATATCACGGCAAGAGATTGCCCTAACAGTTTTAGCCCAAGTATGGTTCCCCTATACTTGCTAGACCATCCTTAGACTAGACCTAAGCCTTCTAGCCACATCCATCAGCCTCACGCCTCTCGGATCCCTCCAAGTCATCCATGACTTGTTCATCCATTGCGCTAGCCTTCAGGTGCTTCTATCGGCTATGTCATGCTAACGATGTCTACACCGCCAAGACACATTGGATTTACGCCGCCAAGACTCCGCTTGGACTTTACGCTGCCAACCATTGGACTTATGCTGCCAAGACTCCCGCTTGGACTTTATGACGCCAATATCAAAACCCCTTGGACTTCTCAAATGCCAAGACTCAAGATTGGACTTTCCCTTGCCAACCCATGTTGGACTTTCCATTGCCAAGACCATGCCTGGACTTTCCATTGCCAAGACCCATGCTTTGACTTTCCCTTGCCAACCTATGTTGGACTTTCCATTGCCAAGACCCATGCTTAGACTTTCCATTGCCAAGACCCATGCTTGGACTTTCCATTGCCAAGTACCCAAGACTTGGACTTTCCCATGATAATCACATTGTCATATGTTTTTGTCGAACATCAAAACATATCTCGAGTCAAGCTCGAGTCCTGGTCAATCGTGACCTGGGCCGATTGCACCAACAATCTTTAAACCTTTCAAATACTTTAAATTTGTATCTCAATAGATACAAATACCCATATCGTGAATAATTATCGATAAAGGTAATGAAGTATCTATAACCTCCTATGACATGAGTTGACATTAGTCCACATACATTAGTATGTATAAGATCCAATACCTCAACTGCTCGTTCACATTTTCCACTAAAAGGTAACTTAGTCATCTTTCCT
This sequence comes from Wurfbainia villosa, assembly GCA_025175895.1. NCBI lineage: Eukaryota > Viridiplantae > Streptophyta > Magnoliopsida > Zingiberales > Zingiberaceae > Wurfbainia > Wurfbainia villosa. Next base: position 8,178,957 of record CM045992.1, read on the forward strand.
TTTAAGCATGAAACACATGTGTCTAATGAATCTGATTCATAAGACTCCAAAATGCTAAGCTTATGCAGTTTGGATATGCGTTCATTGCTTATATGGCCAAGACGACAATGCCATAATTGCGAGGTTAACTGATTATCTAACTTAGCGTGTTTGCTATTTGATTCGATATTGAATATCTCATTGGTTGTATCTAATGTGTAGATTCCATTATTTAACATTCCAGTAGCATAAAGAACACCATTTAACGTGATGTAACAACAATTATTACTAAACGTTAAATGATAACCTTTCTTATCCAAACATGAAATAGGAACAGTGTTCTTTACTAATGTAGGAATATAAAAACAATCATTCAACTCTAAAACTAGTCCCGTAGGAAGTCGCAACATGTAAGTTTCCTTGGCTACAACAACAACTTTTGCTCCATTGTCAACCCTTAGATCTGCTTCTCCCTTAACCAGTCTTCTTCTGTTCCTAAGCCCCTCTATGTCATTATATATATATATGAGCTACAACCGGTATCCAATACCCAAGTACTAGAAGAAACAATATGACATTTAATAACAAATATACCTGAAGTAGATTGGGCATCATATGCCATTTTCTGCTTCAGTGACTCCAGATACTGCTTGTAATTTCTCTTCCAATGCCCATCCTTGCCACAATGATGGCAGGTGCCCTTCGGAGTTAATTTTTCCTTCTTTGCCTTTTTCTTCCCTTTAGCTTTGGTTTTTGACTTCCTCTTATAATCTTTCTTTGAGGAGTCAACCAACATCACTGCCTTCTATTCTTTAGCAACATATGACTCCACTGTTTTGAGCATATTGATCAATTCAGGAATTGTGGACTCAATCTTATTCATTTGATAGTTCATCAAAAATTGTGAATAGCTACCAGTCAAATTGTGAAGAATTAAGTCAATACTTAATTCATGGTCCATGAAAAATCCTAATGATCCTAATCGCTCAATATAGCTATTCATCCACTGTACAAACTGCACTGCAAATGAACCCTCCTACATCTTTAATCGAAAGAGGAGCTGGGTGACCCGAGCCTTTCAGATCTCGCCTGCTCATCAAACAACACTCGAAGATGAAAGACAATTGTGTTGGTGCAGTAGGCACCTAAGTCGAACCTAAGTTTTGATTATAGCAAACGATACAAAGTTAAACATATATTGTTATCTCATGAGCTAAATCAAGTGTGCAGAAAAGTCTCAACGCTGGAGCTAAAGGCTAGCGACACCCGGAGGAAGCCGCGGTGGTCGGGCGACACTCAAGAGACTTCGGAGGGAGCCGAAGGAATTGAGTGGAAGGCCGGAAGCAAAAGCAACACGTAAGTACTGAGGTAAGCTCGTGTGTGCGAGCATAAGTAAGGTCGTATCCTCTTTACAGGGATGATCTTAAGCGTAGATCCGACCAAAGACTTCTTATAGATGGCCTAGGTCGAGATCGGATGGTCGACGACCATCGAAATTATGTTTTTCTTGAGCTAACCTTGCCTTGCAGCCAGCATCAGTCGACTGCCAACCTGAAGGACTCGACTGCCGTCCATCAGTCGAGTGACTACGGCTAGCACTCGACTGATGCTGCCATCAGTCGACTGGTGATGGCCATCAGTCGACTGCTGGTCAAAGGATCAGCCTCGAGTAGTCAAGAGTTATCACCATTTTTCAAGGGGTTTTGTGCCCATTTGTGATTGACTAAAGACCCATTCGATGAGGGGCTCAAAGGCTATAAAAGGAGAGCCAAACCTAGGGTTTTTCATCAATTAAAAAGCTTCCAAGTGCTTCCGATACGCTCCGACTCTCCGACATCCCTACGACGAAGCGCTGCCGAGACGACGACTAGAGCTTCAACCTCCAACCTTTAAAGTCGTCGTGAAAGTTCTAAATTGTATTTCAGTTTATTTCTTTTAGTAAAGCTTTAAATCATATCAGGAGAGAGTGTCCTCTACCTTGAGTCTTTATCGAGTTTTGTATTCGTTTAACTCCTACCTCCAACGAGGAGGAGTTCTTTAGTAGTTTGCCCTCCGTACGTGGTCAAGGACCACTAGGGCCTTGGAGTAGTAGCCGTAGGCTACGAACCAAGTAAAAACCCTCGTGTTTTTATTTATTTATTGTTATCTTTCCGCTGCGTTTTACTCGTACCTTAACGAACGACATAAAGTTTTTATCGCTATTCACCCCCCCTCTAGCGAACCGCATCGATCCAACAATTGGTATCAGAGCTGGGGGTTGCTAAGATTTGGCGAAACCACCAATCTAGCCATTTTTCACAGATTTATTTTTCTTTTATTTCTGTTTATTTCAGATTTATTTCGCTTTGTTAAATTTACTCCCGCACTACTAATCCAAGACGCGAGTCTTGGTACTTTTTGTGTGTTTTTGTCGTTGCTAGTTTTTTTTCCTTCGTCTCCTTGTGTTCTTTGTTCTAATGGCCCATCTCGAAGGGTTTAGCACCGTCCGACCTCCGTTTTACAACGGAGATGACTTCCATTATTGGAAGGGTCGGATGGAATGCTTTCTTAAAACCCAAATCGAGATGTGGATCATAATCCAAACGGGTTTCACACTTCCGACTAATGAAGTGGGTGACTCCTTGGATTATGACCAATGGACCATTGCAACAAAAAAAAACAAGAAATGCAAATTCTTCAATGCGGCCTATCCAAGGAGGAGCTAAATCGCGTCGGCCCCTTCATAAGCGCAAAAGATCTTTGGACAAAACTAGTAGAGCTACACGAAGGGACCGACGAAGCCAAGGTATGTAAACATGATCTTCTTTTCAATAAACTATATAACCTAAAAATGCAAGAACACGAGTCCGTGACACAACTTCACGCCCAAGTCCAGGACATCGTCAACAACCTACACGCAATCGGGCAAAAGGTCGAAAACCGCGACCTTATAAGGTATGTCCTAAACTCTTTTCCGAGGACTACCTTATGGGCATCCATGGTCGATGCCTATAAGGTCTCCAAGGACCTTTCTAAAATTAGGTTAGATGAACTCTTTTTGGATTTTGAACTTCATGAGCAGTCTAACTCGGAGCTCGAGAGGGGTATAGCCTTGTTTGCAGGATCAAAGAAGAAGAAAATCGCAAGCAAGCCACCACCAACCGAGGAGGAAGACGAGTCCGAAGAAGAAGTTGACCCGGAGTTGACTGCCGAACTAATGAACCTAGCTCGAAGGATAGCCAAGGGACGAAAGCGAACCACGACTCGACCCAACCAAGGTAAGCCTAAAAGTTCTAATATTAGGTGTTATGGGTGCAACAGGTTTGGACATATCAAGTCCGAGTGCCCCAAGCTCAACCACCAAGCACCTAAGCACAAGAAGGCCCTCAACGCGACATGGGAAGAAGCGTCATCCGAAGAAGACGAAGACCACGTCTTCATGGCGAAATCAATTGAGTCAGACACGGAGACCGAACTTGAGTCAGAACCTGAGGATGACTCGGACTACGAAGCTACCTTCAAGTCAAGCCACGGATACGCATCATGTTCAAAAGATACCCTTAAGGTGAGTCGAACCTTATTTAATACTTTACATAATATGGTTAGGTTTTTGTCTAGGAAGTTAGCTAAGTTCGAGTCCAAGGTCGAGACCCTGGTTGAGGAAGTTAAACTCCTCAAACACGAGGTCTCCCTAACCTCTTCGACTAGTCGAGTTCAAGAGAAGGACTCAACTCGGGTTGAAAAACTCGAAGTTGAGAACTCACTCTTGAAAAGTCAAGTCAAAGATCTTAGGAATACGTTGGAAAGGTTTACTTTGGGATCCAAAGGACTTGACCTCCTACTTGGATCGCAAAGGGCCGTGTACAACAAGGCCGGACTAGGGTTTAGCTCAAACACGACCAATAAGTCGTATATGTCAATTGTAAGTAGACATAAAAAATGTGTCCAAGCATGGGTCCCTAAGACCACTTTGATTTCAACTCTAGGATCCAACTCGTACTGGGTTCCCAAGGACCAAATCCACTATGTGGATAGACCGAACCGATTCAACGGTCTAGGGGGAGCCAGTACAAAACATGTTTGTGTTTTAACTTAGATATTGCATGCTTAGTTTTTTTTTTCTTTCGTGAACTCACTTAGAACACGTAAATAACCAACTAAAATCCTTCGAAAAGATTGAGCCTCGGGGAGCCTCTTTTCAAATAACCAACTAAAATCCTTCGAAAATATTGAGCCTCGGGGAGCCTCTTTTCAAATAATCAACTAAAATCCTTCGAAAAGATTGAGCCTCGGGGAGCCTCTTTTCAAAAATAACTAGTTAGACGAGGAAGTAATTTTAGGTGAGTCAAGTCATCATTTTCTTGAAAATGGCTTTGTCTAAGAAAGTGGTCGATGATTCGATAAAAGAAGGCCCCTGTGCCTCGCCACGACCTGGAAGCCATGATCTTGAAAAAGGTAAACTTGACAAGCCTAGGGTCAAATCCAAATCTAACATTACTTAAACATAAATGCACTTAATCAACTTAATTGGAAGTCATCTCACAAAAACACATAAGTATAACATGATTGATCATATAGACACAGGTGAGATGACCTAGGTTTAACAACTTACAACCAATTTTTTTTTTTAAAAAAATCTAACATCCAATCCAACCACCTTGTGTGTAGGATCAATGGATGTTGGACAGCGGTTGCTCCCGACACATGACCGGGGATCAACTCAAATTCACAAAGCTTCGATTCAAACGATAAGGATCGGTAGCCTTTGGGAATAACGGCAAGCTCAAAATCATCGGATCAGGTGATATCGAGCTTAACTCGAATTTTGTTATTAAAAATGTATTACTTGTAGAGAATTTTGAATATAACCTGCTTAGCGTAAGCCAATTATGTGACAATAACTATAAGGTCGTATTTTTAGAAAATGAATGTGTAATTAAAACAAATAAAACAGCTAAAACAATACTCAAGGAAAATAACCTAGGACACAACACAAGTTAACTAACCAAGAACGAACCTCAAATGTACTTGAGCTCCTGCATATGGATCTATTCGATTCACATGGAGCCAAGTCACTCAATAGAAGTCAATATTGCTTAGTCATAATTGACGACTACTCCAGGTTTACCTGGGTTAGGTTCATCAAACATAAAAATGATACCCTAGATCAATTAATCAATCTATTCAAATTAATCGAGAATCAAAAAGACCTTAAGGTTAAAAGACTTAGAAGCGATCATGGTGGTGAATTCGAAAATCAAAGGTTCACCGACTTCTATAACCTAAACGGATACCACCATGAATTCTCTTGCCCTAGGACCCCTCAGCAAAATGGCCTAGTGGAACGGAAAAACCGAACTCTACAAGAAGCCGCTAGGACCATGTTGAACGAATACGACCTACCCGATAGGTTTTGGGCAGAAGCCGTGAGTACGGCATGCTATGTCCAAAATAGGATCCTTATGGTAAAAAGGCACCTTAAGGCCTCATACGAGATTTATCACGATAAAGTACCCAACATCAAGTACTTTAGGGTATTTGGGTGTAAGGTACATATCCTAAACACTAAGGATTACCTAGGGAAATTTACATCTAAAAATACAACCGGAATCTTTCTAGGATACTCGACTACAAGTAGAGCTTATAGAATATATAACCACGACACCCTTAGAGTCGAGGAAACCATTAATGTAGTGTTCGATGAAGGACACGAACCTACAAAACCCCCGGCAACCCCAATTAGCGAGCCGATTCATACTAGACCTAACTCTGATCCGGAGATCAGGTCTAGTGTTAATCCTAACCTAAGTCAACCAAGTCACTCTATTGATCAAGTGATAGATGACTCCAACCAAACTAATGTTCAACCAAGTCACCCCATTGATCAAGCATTAGGTGACACAAACCCAACCCAATCTAGGATTCAGACTAACCACCCTATCGATCAAGTGATAGGAGATCCTAATCTAGGAGTTCGAACTAGAGCATCCTATAGGAACCTTAGTAAAATTTCATTAATTTCAAAGATAGAACCCAAATCAATTGAACAAGCTCTTCTTGATCTCGATTGGATTATTGCAATGCAAGAAGAGCTAGCTCAATTTACTAGGAATGAAGTGTGGGAATTAGTACCACCACCTAAAGACAAAACGATAATTGGAACAAGGTGGGTGTTTCGAAATAAGCTTGATGATAAAGGTGAAGTAGTTAGAAACAAGGCTAGGTTAGTCGCCAAAGGGTTTAGCCAAGTCGAAGGCTTAGATTACGACGAAACCTATGCCCCAGTAGCTAGACTCGAATCCATTCGAATGTTGCTAGCTTATGCCGCACATCGAGGATTTAAGCTATTTCAAATGGATGTTAAGTCGGCATTCCTAAATGGATACATTAAAGAAGAAGTTTATGTCAGCCAACCCCCCGGATTCAAAAATCTAGATAAACTCGACCATGTTCTAAAACTTAAGAAAGCTCTCTATGGACTTAAACAAGCTCCTCGAGCTTGGTACGAGAGACTTTCAATCCATCTTAAGTCAAAAGGGTTTAACCAAGGCTTAGTTGACCCAACTCTCTTTGTAAAAACCTTAGGTAAAGAAATATTCATAGCTCAAATTTACGTAGACGATATAATTTTTGGAACCTCTAACTCAGCCTTACTAAACGAGTTCGTTTCACTCATGGAAAGTGAGTTTGAAATGAACTTGGTAGGCGAGTTAAGTTTCTTTTTAGGTCTACAAATTAAACAAACTAAGGATGGTATATACCTATATCAACAAAAATACACTAAGGAGTTAATTAAAAGATTTGGAATGCAAGACGCTAAGATAATAAACACCCCAATGGCAATAAATGTTAACATAGGAGAAGACCTAGAAAGTAAGTCCATTGACTTAAAATACTATAGGAGCGTAATAGGGAGTCTCCTATACTTAACTGCGAGTCGACCCGACATCCTATTCGCAGTAAGTATGTGCGCCAGGTTTCAAACCTGTGCTAAGGAGTCACACCTAACCCTAGTTAAGCGTATCCTTAGATATCTTAAGGGCACACTTAACGTTGGTATTTGGTACCCTAGATCTACGAAGTTCAAACTAATCGACTACTTCGATTCGGATTATGCCGGTAGTAAGCTCGATAGAAAGAGCACGAGTGGTTGTTGTCAACTTCTCGGCTCAAGTCTAGTGAGTTGGTGCAGTAGGAAACAACACTGTGTTGCTTTATCTACCACCGAAGCCGAATACATCGCGATGGGTGAGTGTGTCACGTAGCTTCTTTGGATGAAGCACACTCTCCGCGACTTTAAGTTAGACTTTACGAATACTAAACTTCACGTAGATAACATTAGTTCAATTAATCTTACAAAGAATCCGATATGTCACTCTAGGACCAAACATATAGAGGTCAAACACCATTTCATTCGAGAACATGTGGCCAACGGAGCCATACACCTCGAATACGTCAAATCGAAGTCTAACTTGGCAGATCTATTTACTAAACCCCTACCCGAAGCCAAATTTAGTCTATTAAGACGAAAATTGGGCATGTGCGTAATAGAATAGGTACATGCAAATTATATGTTCTTACTACTATTTCTTTAATTTCATTTTTATGGAACTAGCATAGGACATACCTTAGATATCATGCACCTATAGATTTAAGGAGCCAGTACATCTCACAACACATAGGACTAATGTGTTTGTGTACTTAGCCACGTAGATGGGCGTGAGATGTTAGGACCTTACTCACGGTTCGGATGTAGAGCTAGTGCATCGCTATGAACCACGAGTATAATCATACATACTAACCGACTACGACCGGGTGGTTGATCTTACATATCAATCAAGCCAAATATGAGTCGCACATTTTATAGATGAGCTTATTTTCAGTATATTATTTTTTTTATATAAAAAAAAATGGGGAACATGCTTGGACTTTAAATTTAACACTTTTTGTTTTCCACACACCCCTTACTCTTTTCGATATATGGCAAAAGGGGGAGAAAAAGGCCAAAGTTAAGGGGTCAGCCAAAGTTAAGGGGTCAAATTTTTTTTTGATAACTTAACTTTTACTTCATATTTAAACCAAAAGTTAAAACTTAGTTAACTTTTACCAAAAGGCTAAAGAATTCTTAAACTTTTTTGTGCCGTCTAAGTTTTACTTAAACTTATTTTAAAACTTTATGTCGTTAATGTTTTACTTAAGGGGGAGAAAGGGCTTAACTAAAACGTTTTACTAAGGCCAACTTTAAGTAATGTTAATTACTTAAAGCAACCCTCAAGGGGGAGGATTAAGGTCTTTCTTCAAGACTCACCCTCGGTCAAGGGGGAGGTTTCCTCAAGGGGGAGTACTTGAAGAAAATCCTTACTACTCCAACTTAATCTTCATATTTTTGTTTCTCATGCACATTATTACTCTTCATGCTTGCTATTTACTTAACTTTGTATGTGGGTTTGCCATAAATCAAAAAGGGGGAGATTGTTGGTGCAGTAGGCACCTAAGTCGAACCTAAGTTTTGATTATAGCAAACGATACAAAGTTAAGCATATATTGTTATCTCATGAGCTAAATCAAGTGTGCAGAAAAGTCTCAACGCTGGAGCTGAAGGCTAGTGACACCGGGAGGAAGCCGCGGTGGTCGGGCGACACTCAAGAGACTTCGGAGGGAGCCGAAGGAATTGAGTGGAAGGCCGGAAGCAAAAGCAACACGTAAGTACTGAGGTAAGCTCGTGTGTGCGAGCGTAAGTAAGGTCGTATCCTCTTTACGGGGATGATCTTAAGCGTAGATCCGACCAAAGACTTCTTATAGATGGCCTAGGTCGAGATCGGATGGTCGACGACCATCAAAATTATGTTTTTCTTGAGCTAACCTTGCCTTGCAGCCAACATCAGTCGACTGCCAACCTGAAGGACTCGACTGCCGTCCATCAGTCGAGTGACTACGACTAGCACTTTCGATCGATCGCCATCGATCGTGGTGATGGCCATCGATCATTCGGTCAAAGGATCAGCCTCGAGTAGTCAAGAGTTATCACCATTTTTCAAGGGGTTTTGTGCCCATTTGTGATTGGCTAAAGACCCATTCGATGAGGGCTCAAAGGCTATAAAAGGAGGGCCAAACCTAGGGTTTTCATCAATTAAAAGCTTCCAAGTGCTTTCGTCGCTCCGACTCTCGACATCCCTATGACGGCACGAGAGGCACTTCAACCTCCAACCTTTAAAGTCGCTTGAATTCGAAAGTTCTAAATTGTATTTCAGTTTATTTCTTTTAGTAAAGCTTTAAATCATATCAAGGAGAGGGGGAGTGTCCCTCTACCTTGAGTCTTTATCGAGTTTTGTATTCGTTTAACTCCTACCTCCAATGAGGAGGAGTTCTTTAGTAGTTTGCCCTCTGTACGTGGTCAAGGACCACTAGGGCCTTGGAGTAGTAGCCGTAGGCTACGAACCAAGTAAAAACCCTCGTGTTTTTATTTATTTATTGTTATCTTTCCGCTGCATTTTACTCGTACCTTAACGAACGATTATGAAAAAGTTTTTATCGTTATTCACCCCCCTCTAGTGAACCGCATCGATCCAACAAATTGTATCAGCATCCATATGCTCATGTTGTTTTTGCAACTCAGAAGTCATCGATGCTAGCATAATACAACTTGCTATCTTAGAGTCAACAACATGTTTCTGGTAAGACAACTTTTGGTAACTAGATGCATTGTATGCAGGAGGTTGGGGAAGAACCTCTTCAAGGATATAAGCTAGCTTTTCAACCTTGAGAATAATTCTCAGGTTGCGAAGCCAGTCTAAAAAGTTTGACCCAGTCAATTTGTTGTTGTCCAAAATAGAACGTAAGTTAATGGAGGTCGACATGTTATTCTAATTAGTACCTATACATACAAAAGAGGTGTATAAGAGAGATGAATTTATAGTAATGTCAACAATTACATTAACAAGAAACTCCCACTATTTTTATCAAATTCAATAGCCCTCACTTTGAATTCGAGAGATGTTAGGTTGTCTCCTAGTGGGTTGATATCCATTATGACTAAGAACAACCTTGGAGAGAGTCCAACAAGCTATTCATAGGTATAATGTTAGGTATCAACAGTACTCATTATATATCAAATATATAACTATCACTTTATGCTATCAACTAATTGAATGTTCACATATACAATAGGTTGTTAACTCATTAACATATATGCATCTAATGTATATCACCTAATTGCACCTCTATCCACATTGATCTTGGAGAGAGTCCAACAAATCAATGCTTTCAGTTAGGGCCGACCCATTAATCATGAGATCAAATTTAAATAATTTGAACACATCCAATTTACAAGCCAGACTTGGAGAGAGTCCAACAACCCAAACTTGAAATTGACCTCTGGTCCTTATCATTTAAAATAAATATCGAATCTCATATGAATTGAATATGCTCATTGTCATGTCAGGCTTGAAGAGAGTCCAATGACCCAATCACGAAAAAGAACTCTAGTTCAACCATATTAATGGAAGGTGTTAGCCCTAATATTTGCACAAGGGATTTCAAGTTATTATGGGTCTCATCTATAAAAGGAAATAAACCTAAATATGGAAAAACCAAGGTCATATTAGGAAATAAATTTCCCGATGTGAACATGAGCCAAACAATTGACGCACATACTGTTTTAGGAATTAGATACGCGAACCCCACAACCTATTTCCCAATGCATAGAAAATTTAAGCTTAGGCTCTAACGATGCGACCAACACCTTCGATGTTTCTAAGCGCATCCTCGGTATTTTCTTTTTAGTTACAAACATATCCTATATGTAAAATCAAGCATACTCTAATCTTTGATATAGATAAACATGACACATGTATATTAAAACATGAAACATGCTTTAAATATTCTCCTACAACATGCAATCTATGTCAAACAAACAAGCTTGCTCTGATACCACTTGTTGGAGATTCTGGGATAATGCACATCAGAATAAAGCAAATAAAATAATTTTTATTACATCCCAGACATCCCCTGGGGGTCCGGAATACTTGCTTTGACATAATCACATGTAAACACACAAAAGGAGAAGGAGAAGTTATACCTTCGAGATACTTTCAAATCTGTCGAAATCACAAGCAAGACCAATGGGCCTTATCTCTATCAGTATCCATGTCGGGATCACCTGAGACAACTCCTAGAGTAGCAAGCCGTTGTCTCCAATTGGTGCCACCCAACTGGCGGAGACAAGAGAAGAAGAGAGAGGAAGACGACTACCAAGGAAGAAAACCTAAGAGATAAGAACCATGCCCCAAAGATTATCAAGGGATCTACTTATAGATCTCTTGATTAGGGCATCTTAGGAGGCTTAAATAGAACCTATCTTACCATAATTATCCCATAATTAAGGTAAGAATAACCCATGAAATTTCCATAAGAGAAATCTCCAAAAATGGTAGAGCTGTGACACGACCGTGTGTCTTACACACGGCCAACCGTGCCAAAAGGCACGGTCATGCTAGGACACACGGTTAGCCATGTGTCACTCTGGGCACAACTCAGACTTTGGTCATTTTGACTAGAGCCAAACACGATTGTGTGAGGCTCTGTATGGTTCATTTGACTTCGTTTAGGTGCGATATGTCCGTGCTAAGCATAGGAGATTCCATAGCCTCCGTTTCACACCCTCTTGGTCTGGTCCAACCAAATATATCCTCTCTCATCAAGAATCTCATTCTCAGACTTGTTTTACATCTCAAGATCACCCGTAGTGCATATGACCCAATAAGTTCCCGGTTAAGTTAGTTTCCTTGTCCTATGTTACTCCTACATGTTCACAAAAAGACCATCTTCTTAACATGTTTGCTATAGGCAGAGACTTCTGAGTAACAATCCTGACAAGAGGCCTAGGGTATACATCTCCTTTACCAGGAGTGGTGAATCCTCTGTGGGCTATTCAAACACCTTCGATCACTTTGGCTCATACCCAATCATCCTGGAGTTACATCTACTATGTAGATGGCTACGAAGAAGTCAAAGTATAATGCGTTATGATCAAGGTGACTTAATACCTCAAGTCTAAGGAAGCTCGCACTCGAGCTACAATGAGACCTTCAATGACATATAGAACCACATGAAGTCTCATAGTAGGCCACTCCTAGGAACTAGTTACCATAACTAGCATCCACATGTTCACTCTCAGCATCCTTATGCTTCTATTCAGTGAGTACCGAATGCTTGGATAAATCAAGGAGCAAAACATATGCTAGTCTCACAGAATTGATGATGTCCAATCTCATCAATTCATCGACTAGAGATAGTTTCAATACTTGTATATTTACACATGATGAGATACTCACTAACAGTGATCCAATCACAATTTCTCTCATGTTACACACCGTATTGTGGACTTCATGTTAAATATGGAAAATTTTAAATACTAAATTAAAAGGCCAAAAATTTAAGAAAATAATCCTAGGAATTTCGTTATAGGATTTTTGAGAATTTTAGAGATTTTTCCAAAATTTTTCTAGAATTAAACGGAGTTTGTACGAGATATTCATGGGGTTAATTAAATAAATGAGGATGATTAGGGATTAATGGAAACCTAATCTAGGTTAATTGCTTATAAAGGGGGGGGGGGAATCTGGTTTATTTCATTGAACAAAAATTTCCCCGCCGACGACTTTTCTTTCCCCTCGTGAGCTCTTCTCCCCTCGCGATCCTCTCCGCCGCATCTTCTCTCTCACGATCCTCTCTGTCGCGACGTTTCTCACCGACTCCCTCCACCTCTCGTTCCTCTTTCTCGTGGCAGGCGACATCCATCAGTTTGGAAGGTGTCGGCGAACAAGCTAGGGAGGTGGTGCAGCGGTATCGCACGACGGCGTGTCGTGCCAAGCAGTGTCTCTATCTGTCTGTCTGAGCGGCGAGTCTCTATCGGAGCTAGGTAAGGGTTCGATTGTTGGGTTCTTCATGAGATTTCAGTTTCGATCAGGTGTGTCAGTTGAAGTTTCCTATTCTTGCGTTGGTTTATCTGATTCAAGGCGAGGTTCACAGTTGTTGCAGCGATCAGATCGCTATTCGTCGAATTTGATTTCTATTCTTGTTGTGGTTGTCTTCGACCAACCTTCTCCATAAGAAGATTAGATCACGGTGTGGAGAAGGGGGCAGCAGCGGATCCGGTAAACAACTTCGCCGATAAAGTGAATTTTTTGTATAATCTATGTTTTTTTCCCTTTTCTATTCTGTTCAATGTGTTTCCTATAGATTAATGGAGTTCCTGATTGTTGTGGTGTGGGGATGTTCTACGTTTTGTGTGAAGCTGTGAAGGTAATGAGATGCTCTAAGGGTGTTGTTGAGAGGTGGTTGTGAAGGGGTTGTTTTGTTAAGGTAAACTTGGTGGTTGCTGAGGGTTGTGGGTGTGTCGAGAGGTTGTACTCATATTCAATAAATTAAGGGAATGCGGAGTCATTGTAGAAATTTAGTCGAATATTAGGTGTGTGCTGGAACTTAATGGTAATTATGTTATATGCAGGTTTCGGTCACGAGACAGGTCCACGGGCGTAAAGACAGTTGGTATTCCTCATAGCAAGCTGGTATCTTTGACCTATCTAATTTTACATATTGTCATATTGTTGTGCATTGTTTACTATAGCTAGTAATAGTTTCCTATGCTTGTTAACTGCCCTGGTATGTCACTACATAGTACGTGTTGTAGTTGTTTCATATGCTTATTACATTATGCTCTATCACTTTGATACTTGTTATTTGTTTATCTAGCACTAGAGTAGTGACATACCTTACATACTGAGCATTGAATGAATAATGAATATAACTTGCATATGTACATAGACTTATGTACTTAGGTTATTTGATATGGGCTTTTATTGGTACATAGCATACGTAGTCATGGATTGATAGGTGTATCGTGCATTAGTGACATGCACCATCTTGCATTATTGCATGACTGGCGATCATCGGCTCCCCGGTAAGAGGTGATACTACTTGGTAGTTGAGCCCATCGTCAGTCACATTATCTACGCACACAATCACTCGTCGGTTAGTGGTATTTCAGGTGTGTGTGTAGCTGCTCTGTCAGAGCTCCACGGTGGTTGCTTAGGTGATTTGTATTGTGACTTGGTAGCAGACAGGGATCTCTCCTTTGTCGTGAGACGAGGAGATGAGACGAGGTGTTGTTCCCCATATACATACATGGTGTAGGAGGGTGATACTCTGCCAGCATCCTGTCCACTTGGTCACATAGGTATAGTGATGACATAGTGCACAGTTGTCACAACCCTACCCACTTGGCCGACACACATGACATGTCGGTGGCTTGACTGCGCGTCAGGGGTGACACAGGTGATTGCATCATGTGCATACGTTTTTACTATATGCATTGATTGTTGAACTTTTGGTTGTTGCATATGATTGCTATACACATACAGGAGGTATTACGTTGTTTATTTTGGTGATTCTACATATACTTGTGTGGATGTATTTTATGTCAGCCTAGGTGATTTTGGTATTTACAGTTTCAGATATGTATTTCTGTTGAGAAACTGTACCAGCATGATTATTATTGCTACTTATAGTTTACTATGCATGACTGTTAGATATCCACTGAGTTTTACTCACTCCGTTGATATCTCTTTTATTTCAGGATGAAGCCTTCCACAGGGTCCAGTTGCTAGTCCCCTGATCTGACAACTCTGTTATTTGATTTTCAGGCTTCCACATTTTTATTTCTAGTACTCTTTGTTTCAAACTTGTAGTATTTTATACTCGTGGTTGTTTGGAAGTATTTGATTATGTCCATAGGGACGTTTGGTTCCGATTGGTTTTGGTTATGTGTGTGGTTGTGTATTCCTACTCAGATGGCAGAAGGGGTAAGTCTAAAGGTTTTAGACCTTTTATTTACTTTGGTTGTTGGCCTGAGGCCCATATACTATTTGCATTGTGGTTTTATGTTCCGACCATGTTGGCCGATGTATAGTGGATCGTGTGGGCCTTGTATACAGGTTTCAATTGTCGACAGTATAGGGGAGGTGCTGTCCGATTTTCATCGGACAAGTACCCCTCTCGGGGCGTGACAAATTATTTGGTATCAAAGCGTAAGTTTCGAGTTCCTAAGGGTTTTTGGGTTTCCGGAGTTCACCACGTTTGGTAGGTGAACTTGTGCATTTTCAGATTTTTACGGATTTCCGTCAATTTGGCATTTTGGACATTTTGGAGTCATATTTCGACAAGATCGTATTGGGGACTTAGCAGCGACAGGACATCTCCAGATGACTAACAGGTGAAATTATTGATTTTCTATATGTAGTAATACTTAGATAATAATTTAGCAAATATGAAATGAGGCGGGCGTGCTCTCGCGCTGAGGCGTGGTGCAGGGTAGTCACGCAAGAGGACATTGAGATCTCTGGCGATGGAGTTGCTAGAAAGGTCTACAGAGAATGAGCCTGTCGATCAGGGTCAGACTTCACATGGTGTCGTGGTGTAGTTGGTTATCACATTCATTTATTTCTCGGGCATTCCTGAAAGATATTGGTAGACTACCCACACTTAGGTCACAAAGATTAATGGTATCTCTGCCCTCTTGGGATAAATTAGAAGTCACCCAGGAGGTTAGAGGATGGCCATTAGATTTTTGCAACATTATACTCTCGGTAGATTTATTGATTCTCGACACGATCGAATTCGACATCATACTTGGCATGGACTGAATAAAAGCGTATCATGCCATTGTGGATTTCCAGACGAGGATGGTTACGTTCCATCCTCCTAATCAACCCTCATGGGATTCCACTGGCATCAGAAACGATGGCATATCGATCATTTCTGCGATTCAGGCTCGGAATCTTTTATCACACTGCTGTTAGGGTTCTCTATTATCATTAGTCAACGCCGAGGATAGTGGTGACTCTCAGATCTCAGACATTCCTATCGTCCGAGAGTGTCCGAATGTCTTTCCAGAGGAGTTACCAGGCCCGCCTCCTAGAAGGCAAGTGGAGTTCACAATTGAGTTAATTCCGGGGACGGTGTCGGCATCGAAAGCTCCTTATAGTATGACTCCGAAGGAGTTGGACGAGCTAAAAGTCCATCTTTAGGAGCTTTTGGACAGAGGTTTTATCCGCCCTAGCGTATCTCCCTAGCTGGTTCTCTTCGTAAAGAAGAAAGACGGTTCGATGAGATTATGCATTAACTACTGACAGTTGAATGCCATCACCATCAAGAATAAATATCCCCTACCACGTATTGAGGACTTGTTTGATCAACTCAGAGGTATATCAGTGTATTCTAAGATTGATCTGCAGTCTGGATATCATCAGCTAAGGGTCAGAGATTCAAACGTTCAAAAGATAACATTCTGTACCAGATATGGGCACTATGAGTTTTTGGTAATGCCATTTGGGCTTACCAATGCTCCGACAGTATTCATGGACTTGATGAACCATGAATTTATGGATTTCCTAGATCGGTTTGTCATTGTCTTTATTGATGACATTGTGGTCTATTCCCGTTTCGAAGAGGAACACATGCAACATCTTTGCATTGTACTAGATAGGCTTCGAGTTATAAATCAGATGGGTTCAAGAATGTGCAGACATGTGGTTTCTAGCAAAATCATTTCAGCTGACCCCTAGAAAATTGAGGCTGTCACCAGTTGGGAGCAGTCGAAATCGGTTAAGGAAGTTCGTAGTTTCTTAGGCTTAGCTGGTTATTACAGATGGTTCGTCAAGAGTTTCTCGAGCATTGCTATGCCATTGACATGCCTTACCAGGAAGGGCGTGAAGTTATCATTCGGTTATCCAAATGGCCCCGTTTGAAGCCTTGTATGGTAGACAGTGTCGTACACCCACCCTCTGGGAGGAGGTTGGGGAGGCCCAATTGCTAGGACATCAGAGAGCTCAGCATGAGGCAGAGCTGGTCCGTACTATCAGACGGAGGATGATAGAGGCGCAGGATCATCAGAAGAGTTATGTCGATCGGAGATGGAGACCTCTGGAGTTCTCTATTGATGACCATGTATTCTTGCGAGTCTCACCCACGAAAGGGGTGAAGAGATTTGGCTTCTGTGGTAAGCTAGCTCCAAGGTACATTGGTCCTTTCGAGATTTTGGAGAGGATCGGAGCAGTCGCTTACCGCCTAGCGCTACCACTGTCCATGGCTGGTATTCATGATGTCTTTCATGTGTCCATGCTGAGGAAGTATGTGCCAGACCCTACACATATTCTGTTAGATGTGTCAGGTTCCATTCAACCTGATGCTACTTACGAAGAAATTCCGGTATGGATTCTGGATCACAAAGAACGACAATTGCAGAACAAGACTGTGCGACTTATTAAAGTCGGGTGGAGTCACCACACCGATGAGGAGGCTACTTGGGAGCTTGAGGAAAAGATCAGAGCTCAATACCCCCACCTGTTTACTTAAGATACGTGAAATATACTTTCAGTACTTGTGCTACTTAGTGTGCTATCTCTTACTCATTATACATTTGAGTGAGAAATTTGTGGACCAAATTTTTATTAGTGGGGGAGAATGTCAAATATGAAAAATTTTAATTACTAAATTAAAAGGCCAAAAATTTACGAAAATAATCCTAGGAATTTCGTTCTGGGTTTTTTGAGAATTTTAGAGATTTTTCCATAATTTTTCTGGAAATAAACGGAGTTTGTACAAGATATTCATGGGGTTAATTAAATAAATGGGGATGGTTAGTAATTAATGGAAACCTAATCTAAGTTAATTCCTTATAAAGTGGGGGGGGGGGAGGGGGAATCTGGTTTATTTCATCGAACCAAAATTCCCCCGCCGACTCCTTTTCTTTCCCCTAGCAAGCTCTTCTCCCCTCGCGATCCTCTCCGTCGCATCTTCTCTCTCGCGATCCTCTCTGCCATGACGTTTCTCGCCGACTCCCTCCACCTCTCGTTCCTCTTTCTCGCGACAGGTGACAACCTTCGGTTTGGAAGGTGTCAGCAGACAAGCTAGGGCGATGGTGCGCGGTTGGAAACTGGTACTGGCAACGAGCATGCGCGTGCACCAGCAGTGTCTCCGTTTGGTCCTGTGCAGGAGCGGCGAGTCTCTATCGGAGCTAGATAAGGGTTCAATTGTTGGGTTCTTCATGAGATTTCAGATTCGATCGGGTGTGTCATTTGAAGTTTCCTATTCTTGCATTGTTGATCCGATTCAAGCCGAGGTTCACGGTTGTCGCAGCGATCAGATCGTTGTGCGTCCGATTTGTTTTCTATTCTTGTTGTGGCTGTCTTCGATCGACCTTCTCCATAGGAAGCTTAGATCACGTTGTGGAGAAGGGGGCAACAGCGGATCCGGTAAACAGCTTCGTCGGTAAAGTGAAATTTTTGTATAATCTCTATTTTTTTCCCTTTTCTGTTCTGTTCAATGTGTTTCCTACAGATCAATGGAGTTGCTGATTGTTGTGGTGTGGGGATGTTCTACGTTTTGTATGAAGCTGTGAAGGTAATGAGATGTTCTATGGGTGTTGGTGAGAGGTGGTTGTGAAGGGGTTGTTTTGTTAAGGTAAACTTGGCGGTTGCTGAGGGTAGTGGGTGTGTCGAGAGGTTGAACTCGTATTCAATAAATTAAGGGAATGCGGGGTCATTGTAGAAATTTAGTCGAATGTTAGGTGTGTGCTGGAACTTAATGGTAATTATATTATAGGCATGTTTCGGTCACGAGACAGGTCCACGGGCATAAAGATAGTTGGTATTCCTCATAGCAGGCGGGTATCTTTGACCTATCTTCTTTTAGATATAGTCATATTGTTGTGCATTGTTTACTATAGCTAGTAGTAGTTTTCTGTGCTTGTTAACTGCCCTGGTATGTCACTACCTAGTACGTGTTGTAGTCATTTCATATGCTTATTACATTATGCTCTATCACTTTGATACTTGTTATTTGTTTATTTAGCACTAGAGTAGTGACATACCTTACATACTGGGCATTGAATGAATAATGAATATAACTTGCATGTGTACATAGACTTATATACTTAGGTTATTTGATATGAGCTCCTATTGGTACATACCATATGTAGCCATGGATTGATAGGTGTATCGTGCATTAGTGACATGCACCATCTTGCATTATTGCATGGTTAGCGATCATTGGCTCCTCGGTAGGAGGTGATGCTACTTGGTAGTTGAGCCCATCGTCAGTCACATTATCTACACACACAACCACTCATGGGTTAGTTGTATTTCAGGTGTGTGTGTAGTTGCTCTGTCAGGGCTCCACGGTGGTCGCTTAGGTGATTTATATTGTGATGTGGTAGCAGACAGAGATCCCTCCTTTATCGTGAGATGAGGAGATGAGATGAGGTGTTGTCCCCCATATACATACATGGGGTAAAAGGGTGATACTCCGCCAACATCCTGTCCACTCGGTCACATAGGTGTAGTGACGGCAGAGTGCACAGTTGTCACAACCCTACTCACTCGACCGACACACATAACATGTCGGTGGCTTAATTGGCGTCAGGGGTGACACAGGTGATTGCATCATGTGCATACGTTTTTACTATATGTATTGATTGTTGCACTTTTGGTTGTTCCATATGATTGCCATACACATACAGGAGGTATTATGTTGTTTGTTTTGGTGATTCTACATATACTTGTGTGGATGTATTTTATGTCAGCCTAGGTGATTCTAGTATGTACAGTTTCAGCTATGTATTTATGTAGAGAAACTGTACCAACATGATTATTATTGCTACTTATAGTTTACTATGCATGACTGTTAGATATTCACTGAGTTTTACTCACTCCGTTGATATCTCTTTTATTTCAGGATGAAGCCTTCCGGAGGGTCCAGTTGCTAGTCCTTTGATCTGACGACTACGTTATTTGATTTTCAGGCTTTCACATTTTTGTTTCTAGTACTCTATGTTTCAAACTTGTAGTATTTTATACTCGTGGTTGTTTGGTAGTATTTGATTATGCCCATAGGGACTTTTGGTTCCGATTGGTTTTGGTTATGTGTGTGGTTGTGTATTCCTACTCAGATGGCAGAAGGGGTAAGTTTAGAGGTTTTAGACCTTTTATTTACTTTGGTTGTTGGCCTGAGGCCTATATACTATTTGCATTGTGTTTTTATGTTTCGGCCATGTTGGCTGATGTATAGTGGACCTTGTTGGCCTTGTATACAAGTTTCAATTGTCTGCAGTACAGGAGAGGTGTTGTCCGATTTTCGTCGGACAAGTACCCCTCTCGGGGCGTGACAATTTATTTGGTATCAGAGCGTAAGTTCTGAGTTCCTAAGGGTTTTTGGGTTTTCGGAGTTCGCCACGTTTGGCAGGTCAACTTGTACATTTTCGGATTTTTATAGATTTCCGTTGATTTAGCGTTTTGGATATTTTAGAGTCATATTTCGACAAGATCGTATTGAGGACTTGGCGGCGACAGGACATCTCCAGATGGCTAACAGGTGAAATTATTGATTTTCTATCTGTAGTAATACTTAGATAATAATTTAGCAAATATGAAATGAGGTGGGCGTGCTCTCGCACCGAGGCGTAGTGTAGGGTAGCCACGCAAGAGGACATTGAGATCTCTGGTGATGGAGTTGCCAGAAAGGTCTACGGAGAATGAGCATGTCGATCAGGGTCAGACTTCACATGGTGTCGAGGTGTAGTTGGTTATCACATTCATTTATTTCTCGGGCATTCCTGAGAGATATTGCTAGACTACCCACACTTAGGTCACAAAGATTAATGGTATCTCTGCCCTCTGGGGATTAATTAGAAGTCAACCAAGAGGTTAGAGGATGGCTATTAGATTTCGGCAGCGTTATTCTCCTGGTAGATTTGTTTATTCTTGACATGATCGAATTCGACATCATACTTTGCATGGACTGAATAACAGCATATCATGCCACTGTGGATTGCCAAACGAGGATGGTTACGTTCCATCCTCCTAATCATCCCTCATGGGATTCCACTGGCATCAGAAACGATGGCATATCGACAATTTCTGCGATTCAGGCTCGGAAGCTTTTATCACATAGTTGTCAGAGTTTTCTATTATCATTAGTCAACGACGAGGACAGTGGTGACTCTCAAATCTTGGACATTCCTATCGTCCGAGAGTATCCGGATGTCTTTCCAGAGGAGTTACCGGGCCTGCCTCCTAGAAGGCAAGTGGAGTTCACGATTGAGTTAATTCCGGGGATGGCGTCGACATCGAAATCTCCTTATCGTATGGCCCCGAAGGAGTTGGATGAGCTAAAAGTCCAGCTTCAGAAGCTTTTGGACAGAGGTTTTATCTTCCCTAGTGTATCTCCCTGGGGTTCTCCGGTTCTCTTCGTAAAGAAGAAAGACAGTTCGATGAGATTATGCATTGACTACAGATAGTTGAACATCGTCACCATCAAGAATAAATATCACCTGTCACAGATTGAGGACTTGTTTGATCAACTCAGAGGTACATCAGTGCATTCTAAGGTTGATCTGCGGTCCAAATATCATCAGCTAAGGGTCAGAGATTCAGACATTCAGAAGATAATGTTCTGTACCAGATATGAGCACTATGAGTTTTTGGCAATGCCATTTGTGCTTACCAATGCTCCGGTAGTATTCATAGACTTGATGAACCGTGAATTTATGGATTTCCTATATCAGTTCGTCATTGTCTTTATTGACGACATTCTGGTCTATTCCCGTTCCGAAGAGGAACACGTGTAGCATCTTTGCATTGTACTAGATAGGCTTTGACAGAAGCAACTGTATGCGAAGTTCAGTAAATGCGCATTCTGGTCACTCTTAGTCAATTTTCTGGGACATGTGGTTTCTAGCAAAGACATTTTAGTTGACCCCCAGAAGATCGAGGTTGTCACTAGTTGGGAGCAGTTGAAATCGGTTCAGGAGGTTTGCAGTTTCTTAGGCTTAGCCGGTTATTCCAGACGGTTTGTTGAGGGTTTCTCGAGCATTGCTATGCCGTTGACACGCCTTACCAGGAAGGGCATGAAGTTCACATGGTCAGAGGCCTACGAGACCAACTTTCAGGAGTTGAAGAAGAGACTAGTGTCAGCACCGATTCTGGTGTTGCCATCAGGGGACGACGGTTTCGTCCTTTATACCGATGTGTCACTCCAGGGTTTAGGCGCAGTACTGATGTAGCACGATAGGGTTGGTCTCTTATGCTTCTCGCCAGTTGAAGGAGTATGAGAAAAACTATCCAGTTCATGATCTAGAGTTAGCTACTATTATCTTTGCCTTGAAGATTTGGAGGAATCATTTGTATGGTGTTACATTTGAGATTCTCACTGATCATAAGAGTCTCAAATATTTATTTACACAGAAGGAACTTAATCTCCGACAGAGGAGATGGATGGAGTTTCTAAATGATTATGACTGTACCATTAGCTACCACCCAGGGAAAGCCAATGTGGTTGCCGATGTACTTAGCCGGAAGTCCCGAGGAACTTTAGCTTGCTACCGAGTTTTAGTCACGGATTTGATTCAGGGTTTCTCCGAGTTGGGCCTTGAGGAGCAGGGACCGATAGAGTAGGGTATTCTTGTTACCATGGTTGCTCAGTCATCTATCAGGATGAGAGTCCGAGAGGCTCAGGCCGATAATCATCACTTGTAGTTCATTGGCAGCTAGATAACCTCTGGACAGCAGACTAAGTTCACCCGAGATGATGAGGGCATTATTTATTTCTGGGGCAGACTATGCATACCTCAGTCTCTCCCGGTCATGGAGGAGTTACTCCAGGAGGCTCATCGCTCTCGATTTACGATCCACCCAGGCGGAACCGCATGTATCAAGATTTAAAGCATTTGTATTGGTGGAACGACATGAAGAAAGACATCGCAAATTTTGTGGCTAGATGCCTAGATTGCGAACAGGTGAAGGTTGAGCACCAGAGACCAGTCGGACTACTTCAAAAGATTCCTATTCCCGAGTGGAAGTGGGATCACATTACCATGGGTTTTGTGGTGCGTCTGCCTAGGACACGTCAAGACCATGACGCGATTTGGGTAGTCATTGACCGATTAACCAAATCTGCGCACTTCTTAGCGATTCGGAAAACTGACTCTCTGGATCATTTGGCATAGTTATACGGTCGGGAAATCATCAGATTGCATGGTGTTTCTTTGAGCATTATATCAGATAGAGATCCCCGATTCACGTCCCGGTTCTGGCAGAGTTTATAGCAAGCCTTAGGCACATAACTCCGTTTTAGTACCGTATTCTACCCTCAGACCGATGGACAGTTTGAGCGGACCATTCAGCCTCTAGAGGACTTGCTGAGGTCCTGTGTTATGGATTTTGGGGTCAACTGGGAGGACCACTTGCCATTAGTGGAATTCGCCTACAACAACAACTATCATTCGGCTATCCAAATTGCCCCATTTGAAACTTTATATGGTAGATAGTGTCGTACACCTACCCTTTGGGAGGAGGTTGGGGAGGTCCAGTTGCTAGGACCTCAGAGAGCTCAGCATGAGGCAGAGTTGGTCCGTACTATCAGACGGAGGATGGCAGAGGCGTAGGATCGTTAGAAGAGTTATGCCGATCAGAGACGGAGACCTCTGGAGTTCTCTATTGATGACCATGTATTCTTGCGAGTCTCACCCACGAAAGGGGTGAAGAGATTTGACCTCCGTGGTAAGCTAGCTTCAAGGTACATTGGTCCTTTCGAGATTTTGGAGAGGATCAGAGTAGTCACTTACCGCCTAGCGCTACCACCGTCCATGGTTGGTATTCATGATGTGTTTCATGTGTCCATGCTGAGGAAGTATGTGGCAGACCCTACACATATTCTGTCAGATGTGTCAGGTTCCATTCAACCTGATGCTACTTACGAAGAGGTTTCGGTACGGATTCTGGATCACAAAGAATGACAATTGCAGAACAAGACTGTGCGACTTGTTAAAGTTGGGTGGAGTCACCACACCGATGAGGAGGCTACTTGGGAGCTTGAGGAAAAGATCAGAGCTTAATACCCCCACTTGTTTACTTAAGGTACGTGAAATATATTTTCAGTACTTGTGCTACTTAGTGTGCTATCTCTTACTCATTATACATTCGAGTGAGAAATTTGGGGACCAAATTTTTATTAGTGGGGGAGAATGTTAAATACGAAAATTTTAAATACTAAATTAAAAGGCCAAAAATTTACGAAAATAATCCTAGGAATTTCGTTCTAGAATTTTTGAGAATTTTAGAGATTTTTCCAGAATTTTTCTAGAATTAAACGGAGTTTGTATGAGATATTCATGGGGTTAATTAAATAAATGGGGATGGCTAGAGATTAATTGAAACCTAATCTTGGTTAATTGCTTATAAAGGGGGGGGATCTGGTTTATTTCATTGAATCAAAATTTCCTCGCTGACGCCTTTTCTTTCCCCTCACGAGCTCTTCTCCCCTCGCGATCCTCTCCGTCGCATCTTCTCTCTTGCGATCCTCTCTGCCGCGACATTTCTCACCGACTCCCTCTACCACTCGTTCCTCTTTCTCGCAGCAAGAGACAGCCATCGGTTTGGAAGGTGTTGGCGGACAAGCTAGAGCGGTGGGACTACCGAAATGTACGGAGGCAGCGTGCGCGTCTTGGCGTCTGTGTCTCCGTCTGGTCCTATGCGGGAGCGGCGAGTCTCTATTGGAGCTAGGTAAGGGTTCGATTGTTGGGTTCTTCATGAGATTTCAGTTTCGATCAGGTGTGTCATTTGAAGTTTCCTGTTCTTGCGTTGGTTAATCCGATTCAAGCCGAGGTTCACAGTTGTCGCAGCGATCAGATCGTTGTTCGTTCGATTTGTTTTCTATTCTTGTTGTGGCTGTCTTCGACCGACCTTCTCCATAGGAAGCTTAGATCACGGTGTGGAGAAGGGGGCAGCAGCGGATCTGGTAAACAACTTCACCGGTAAAGTGAAATTTTTGTATAATCTCAGTTTTTTTCCCTTTTCTGTTCTGTTCAATGTGTTTCCTATAGATCAATGAAGTTGCTGATTGTTGTGGTGTGGGGATGTTCTACGTTTTGTGTGAAGCTGTGAAGGTAATGAGATGCTCTAAGGGTGTTGTTGAGAGGTGGTTGTGAAGGGGTTGTTTTGTTAAGGTAAACTTGGCGGTTGCTGAGGGTTGTGTGTGTGTCGAGAGGTTGTACTCGTATTCAATAAATTAAGGGAATGCGGGGTCATTGTAGAAATTTAATCGAATATTAGGTGTGTGCTAGAACTTAATGGTAATTATGTTATATTCAGGTTTCGATCATGAGACAGGGCCACGGGCGTAAAGACAGTTGGTATTCCTCATAACGGGCAGGTATCTTTGACCTATCTTCTTTTAGATATTGTCATATTGTTGTGCATTGTTTACTATAGCTAGTAGTAGTTTTTTGTGCTTGTTAACTGCCCTGGTATGTCACTACCTAGTATGTGTTGTAGTCGTTTCATATGCTTATTACATTTTTCTCTATCACTTTGATACTTGTTATTTGTTTATTTAGCACTAGAGTAGTGACATACCTTACATACTGGGCATTGAATGAATAATGAATATAACTTGCATGTGTACATTGACTTATGTACTTAGGTTATTTGATATGGGCTTCTATTGATACATACCATAGGTAGCCATGGATTGATAGGTGTATCGTGCATTAGTGACATGCACCATATTGGATTCTTGCATGACCGACGATCATTGGCTCCTCGGTAGGAGGTGATACTACTTGGTAGTTGAGCCCATCATCAGTCACATTATCTACACACACAACCACTCATGGGTTAGTGGTATTTCATGTGTGTGTGTGTAGTTGCTCTGTCAGGGCTCCACGGTGGTCGCTTAGGTGATTTGTATTGCGACATGGTAGCAGACAGGGATCCCTCCTTTGTCGTGAGACGAGGAGATGAGACGATGTGTTGTCCCCCATATACATACATGGGGTAGGAGGGTGATACTCTGCCAGCATCCTGTCCACTCAGTCACATAGGTGTAGTGATGGCAGAGTGCATAGTTATTACAACCCTACCCACTCGGCCGACACACATGACATGTCGGTGGCTTGACTGACATCAGGGGTGACACAGGTGATTGCATCATGTGCATACGTTTTTACTATATGCATTGATTATTGCACTTTTTGTTGTTGTGTATGATTGTCATACACATACAGGAGGTATTACGTTGTTTGTTTTGGTGATTCTATATATACTTGTGTGGATGCATTTTATGTTAGCCTAGGTGATTCTGGTATGTACAGTTTCTGGTATGTATTTCTATTGAGAAGCTGTACCAGCATGATTATTATTTCTACTTATAGTTTACTATGCATGACTGTTAGATATCCGTTGAGTTTTACTCACTCCGTTGATATCTCTTTTATTTCAGAATGAAGCCTTCCGGAGGGTCCAGTTGCTAGTCCTTTGATCTGACGACTATGTTATTTGATTTTCAGGCTTTCACATTTTTGTTTCTAGCACTCTATGTTTCAAACTTGTAGTATTTTATACTCATGGTTGTTTGGTAGTATTTGATTATGTCCATAGGGACTTTTGGTTCCGATTGGTTTTGGTTATGTGTGTGGTTGTGTATTCCTGCTCAGATGACAGAAGAGGTAAGTCTAGAGGTTTTAGACCTTTTATTTACTTTGGTTGTTGGCCTGAGGCCCATATACTATTTGCATTGTGTTTTTATGTTTCGGCCGTGTTGGCCGATGTATAGTGGGCAGTGTGGGCCTTGTATACAGGTTTTAATTGTCCACAGTACAGGGGAGGTGCTGCCCGATTTTCGTTGGACAAGTACCCCTCTCAGGGCGTGATACTTCAGTACATGAGTTTTAGATCCAATCAAATACATAGATAATGTATACTCAAATAGTGAATTTTATTGATAACTTCTAAGGCGATTGCCTTATGACACCTCTCAATTTTATCAATATTTATCTCCATAGTTGGATCGTTCAACTTAAATCTTCTTGCCTAGTTTATTTTCAACTTCAGTTTGGAAGATCTTGAACATATCCTATGACTCTAACTTCTCAGGCAAAATGTATAATTAAGCATATCAAAAAATAGCCATCAATAAAACTGATAAAATATATTTGTTCATTCCAAAATATCTTAGGGAATTGTCTACATATATCTGTATTTATCAGTTTCAAAGTATCACTATAACGATTTGCACTTATGTTTCTTTTGTTAGTTATTTTTTCGTTTGACATACTATATGTTGACATCAAAGTCTGACATGTCAAGGGAATGAAGAATTCCTTATAGCATTAACCTTTCTAGGCATTATATGGATATACGTCCTATAAGCCTATGCCACTATATGAATGAATTCTCATAAATGAAATTTTATTTTGTACCTATACTATACTTTATATCATTGTCCGTGAGTGCTATAATATTTAATCTATATAGCTTATTAAATAAGGAACCTGTTCCAATAAGTATTGAATTTTAAAAAATATTAATTGTTCCATTTTCAAATGGACAAGAGTATCATAATTTGTCCAAATAGAAAATGGAAATTAAGTTTCGCCTAAATGATGAAATAACAAGTATATTTTCTAAAACTCAAATTACATTGGTCCCTAAACAAAGCTGAAAACAACTATAGTAGTTACTGTAGTCTTCTTGTCGTTACTTGTATAGATGTATATTTCACCATCAATAGGCAATTAGATACTAAGACAACCATGCTAAGTTACACTGATGTATGTCGTAGCTCCAATGTCTATCCGTTAAGTGTTTGTAGGTACAATGACAAAATTAACTTCTAAACTAACCTAATTGAGAAGTTTGATACCAAACATTGCAGTTTTAATACCCTTACTCATATTAATGGTCCTTTTAATTCAGTGGTTTTCAAATCTTAAGTCATTGAAATGTTGATGTTATATGCAGATACCTTATGTGCACTAAATATAAAAGAGAGTATAATAGCATAATCTCACATATTGCCAAAAACACAATAAGATAATAATAATAATAATAATAATAATAATAATAATAATAATAATAATAATAATAAATAATGTGTATAATATACATGTGTAAATATATATGGGCTAAATGAGATACCAAGTATAACATAACACTTAGTCTTTGGACTGTAGTGTAACTTATTAGTGACACTCTCTAAATTATAGCTCATAATAATTTTTCGTTGGCCTCATTATGTGCCTTCCTTTGGGCCAACACATGATATGTATAACTAAATTATCCCTTATATGAGCTATATATGTCTGAGTCTATGGTTTACAAACCCTTGATCTACATAAAATGCATTCCTTTGGGTCGACATCCTATGCACATGATCTATAGCAGAATTTATCAAACTATTGATCTGCCATACAAAGTGTCTTCTTTTGGGCTGGCACCTTGTGTGCATGATCAATATAATTTATTAAGCTATTAATCTACCACAAAAATGTCTTCCTTTGGGCCGATATCTTGTGTGCATGATCAATAAAATTTATCAATAAAATTTGTTCTTTATATGCAAACCATTCCTAACATATGTCTAGCATAAACATAACTTTCCTTTGGGCCAATTACATTTAGCATAGACATATATCTATCTACACAGTATGTCCTAAACCTTCTTAATAGTTCTCACTTTGGTGATAATTACTAGTTTGGAATACAATAATATGTGTAGATAGATACTTTAGAAAAACTAGTAAACTCAATTGTACTTTAGTAGCCTAATGATGTAGAAAATGACCATAACATCGGATTTAAAAGCTCTGGAGCATACGAAAAGCATTGACTGATGTTTTTAAGGGAAGAAACAAGTTGTTACGGGGGTTTACCCCATAGTAACAGATGTAGAGCTCTAAACGAGCTTTGAAACACAACCGAGAATGACTCAAAACTCATCCTGAGCGAAAAGTTATGGCCTCCGAAAGTCTCCTTCGTCAAAATGTGCTCTAACTCATCCACACTCATTACCAGTCGACTAACATACATCAGTCGACTACCTCAGTCGACTAGAATACCTTCTGTGAATGATTTCAAGAGCATCAGTCGATTGGTGCTTGACAACAATCGACTGATCAAATTAGTCGATTGCTCCATTACTCTAGTCGACTAAAATGCCTTCTGTGCGCAACCTCGGCCATATCAATCGATTAAGGTCTTATGGAAGTTGATTGATATACATCAGTTGACTACCCAGTTGATTAAAACTAGTTCTTTGCCTGAGTTTGAGCACATCAGTTGACTGACCTAAAGGGCAGTCGACTGGTGTGTGTAGTTGAGCTTAATTTTAGGCACAACAGTTAACTGATACTTGGCATCAGTCGACTAGTAGACCCTTCATTTGACTAGTGTAAGGCATCAGTCAATTGATAGTGACTTAGCATGATTTTTCTAGGGAAAACATGACGGTTTCACCATGAACGATGATAGTTACGTCGTCATTCTTCGTGTTCTTCGTGGAAAAATGCAAAACCTAAGATCTAGCACCTAAAACTAGTTTTTCTATTTACATTTTTTGTCAAATAACTATCGTTTGTTTGGGCAATCAATCCAGTGATATGGTTTTGATGTGTGTGGCAAATGGTTTAAGTTAGGTTTGATATGGATTTGATATGTGCGTTGGAGTCTTGCAGGACTTAGTAATTCACACATGGACCTTTGGCAAGTTTCACCAACTCACAACCTCGTGCTTAAGTCAGCGAAGGAGCATTGTGAAGTCGTGTGCTTGATGCATCCGAGGGACCGCCGGACGAGATGACTTGAAGCGAAGCCAAGGAAGCAGACTTCGAGAGCAAGAGACGCGAAGGAGCATTGTGAAGCCGTGTGCTTGGTACTGCCGAGGGACGTGGCTACGAATGAAGAGAGCTTCGGCGAGGGACTTCAAGTGAGATGAGAGAATGTGTGAAATGTAAGTAGCTCATTAGGTGAACTTGGCCGAATGGCTAAGTGTCGGAGGCTTGACTGAGAGGGTTGTGTAGGGATGTATACTGAAAAGTCTATCTTTTGTATGAACATCTTTATTTTGAAATAAGAATCACATGATCATTGTTTGCATTTTTATGGTTATGCAATATTGTCTAATACATTACATTGTAGATAACATGGTGTGTGGTGTCACACGGGAGATCATGTTATCGACTCTTTGTAAAGTATAAGTAAAGGCTCACAACCGAGATGACTTTGGACAAACCATCGGAATGGTTGTAGTGTGATTTGGTATTGGTTTGTCTTGACCATAGAATCACACTAGTGCACTTTGTGTGTATTGAGCAGGACCGACTTAGAGGTGGTTCGATTTATTACTGACTACATAATCGAATCGGTCCTCAGATATTATTTAGTACATGCTCTTAATCCCGATATAATAACGGGCACATATACTTAGTATTCATCTCTTTGATTTACCAATGGGCGAGATTTATAGATTAAATCGATAAGCTTAGTAAGTTGGGAGATGATATTATTTATATGGTGTGTCGTTGATTATAGGAGGAAACCGTGTCCTATATATAAGGATGATGATGTCCCCTTGAGGAGCTCATAAGGTTCATCATGTAAACCCTGCAGGTGGACTTGGTCCGGCATGATGAAAAGGTTGAGTGGTACTACTCAAGGAGTTAGATGTTGATTAATTAATGGTCAGTAAATTAATTAATCGACGGACATTCGAGATCTTAAACACAGGGAGAAAATGTACAAATAATATATGGAGCCCATATTATCTTATGGGGGTTGGTGAGGTAGATTAATGATAATCCTTTAGTGGATTGGATTATCATTTATGGATCAGACTTTATGTGAGCTTGATCCATGGGTGGCCAAGATCCAACTCCTCCTCATGGTCCCTAATGTAGCCTATTAACATCTCATGATGTTTAGATCCAATGGATAGAAACAAAACTCTAGATCCATAGGTAGAGATTAAATCTCTAAGATCCGACGGTTGAGATTAAATCTCTAGATCCGACGGTTAAGATTAAATCCCTAGAACCAATGGTAGAGATTAAAAGGAGGCTTATCCCTAACTCTATAAAAGGAGCTTGAGGGGTTGGAGTGGAGGAATCATCAAGAGGAGCTAGGATTTTGGGCGGCAAGGCTATAGGAAGCTAGGGTTTAAGGGTGGCGGCACCAAATAAGGAAGGTAGTTCCTTTCTTCTTCTTCCTTCAAGGTGGCCGGAATCCAGCAGCTATTCCAGCCCTTTTCCAGCCATTGTCTGAAATCCAAACCTCTCTTCTCCTTCTCCTTGAGTGGTGGAAACAACACTTAGGGCTTTCCCTTAGTGTCTTGGTAGGTTTCCATCATCTTCTCCTCCTCTTTCTTGGCCGGCGGCAAGGTTTCCTTTGGTTGCTTGTTGGTTGGCTATAGGAAGGAGAAGAACCTTGTTTCTATTCTTCCTCTTGCTTTGGAAGAGCAAGGAAGGAAGATTTGCGATCTAGGAGCTTCAACTTTTGGTAGATCGTCGCCCACACGACGTCCGAAAGGAGGAAGGTCATACATTAGAAGATCGAGAGGTATACCTATTCTTCGTTATCTTTTGTAACATGTTTGTTTTTGTTTTCAATTATAAGCATGTAATATTCTGTTTGTGGCTAAATAATACTTGGATCCCGATCATAAATACAAAAGCCGGCGATCCGTACATCGTCTATTCCGCGCCTACTCGTAGAATAGAGGATGGTCGCTTAAACAACGAGTTTGTTCAATTGACCTTTCTAAACGAATAGCACGACGATGACTTGGTTGTTTGGGCAATCCCTTGTGTCTAGGATTAAATTTTTAATCCAGGGACATCGATGGGATCGCCATGAATAAACGACCGAGGTGAAGTGGGAAGCGAAGTTTCCCCTCACGGATTCGATAAGCAAAACCCTTCAATTGGTATCAGAGCCAAGGTTTCCGGCTTTGTGTGTTTAGGATTCGGTTAATTTTTATGCACTTTTCATATATTATATGTGCCGGATAATAGTAGGATATGCGTAGTTTAACTCTTTGGTTGCAGGCATAAGATCCGACTATTATGGCCATATGTGTGTATGTGTATATTTTGTTGAATCCTCGGGGTTGACGAGACTAGTATTTAATTTTTTTGTAAATTAGATATGACATTGTTTAGCCACTCTTTATTTTATTTTACTTTCGATCTAGATTTCATATACACTCCCTCGTGGAGTATATGATCGATGGATGTAAATTAAAATAGGTTTTAGTCTCGGCTCGGATCTCCGGATGGCTTGTACATGGCATAGGAGGAGCGGACGAGAAGGCATTGCGATGGTAGACATATTGAAGACAAAAGCCATAATAGTTGGAAAATAATTTATTTTTCATATTTATTGATTTTTGTTTGATATGCATGTCGTAGGCTAAGAAAATTCATCAATTTCAAATTACTAAGTAGGAGAGAGAATTTTTTAAAAAAATTCCCATGGCCTCCATTACGATTTGACAAGTGATGCAAACAAACTTGCGCGTCAGCTCTGAGTGCCTTCCTCTCCATCGGATGAGTTTGTTTGCGGATCACAAGGTCAAATATGGTTATAGGGAATTATCAAGGAGCGTGTGCACTTCCCCATCGGAAGGCACATAACCCGAGATAATTACCTTGGTACAGAGTAATGGTGAACACTTAGATACAAATATAAGTATCCTCCCCATCGGAGTCACTGCTTTTATTTGTAGGGCCAAAGAGGAACCAACTATTAATTTTACTTGTCAAAAAGTTAGGTTGACAAGATAGTAAAATTAATGGGTAAAAGCTCCTCTTACAAATGTAGAATTCGTATACGTCCACACTATCATGGCATACGATATTCTTGGTGTTTTGAGGTGTTGGTTGATTTTAAAATTTTATTGTTTGAGGAATCAATAATTTTTTGAAATTTAATGTTTTGATTTATGTGATTCTTAGGTTTTCTTTCAAAATGACTTTCAACCCACTTGCTGTGATACTGAAAGAGAATAAACTTACTGGACCCAACTATGTTGATTGGAAGAGGAATCTAGACATTGTCTTGACTATTGAGGAAAACAAATATGTACTCCTTGAAGAGTGCCCTCCCAAGCCTGCAGATGATTATGGGAAAAGGAGAGAGAGAGCTATAAGAAGTGGGTCAAGGCCGATGAGATGACGCGGTGTTACATTTTGGCATCTATGTCAAATGTACTGCAACATCAGCATCAAGCCATGCCCACTGCTTATGATATGACGCTCAATCTCAAGGAACTTTTCGAACACCAGAATTGGGCCGCGAGGCAAGAAGCCATGAGAAACTTAATGACGACCTCTATGATCGAGGGAACACCCGTAAGGGATTATGTTCTCAAGATGATGACTCATTTGAATGAGCTGGAGGTCCTTGGAGCTGAGATTGATGGGGAAACCCAAGTCGATATCATACTCCAGTCTCTACCCAGGAGTTTTGAGCAGTTTCGCCTGAACTACAACATGAACAAGAGATTGTATTCGTTGGCGGAACTTCTGACAGAACTCCAGGCGACAGAGGGGCTATTTCGTCAGAGTGCTCAGGCGCATACCGTAGTGACCCAAAAGGTTTCTACTTCTAAGCCGAAAGGCAAGAAGAAGAAGAAACAAACTGGGGCGAAGGCGGTGGGAGGTACTCAGGGAGGAGTGAAGAAGCCGAAAGGCAAGTGCTTCACTTGTAAGCAGACTGGACACTAGAAGAAGGACTGCTCCAACCGCAAGAACAAAGGTATATCTTTTGGTCTAGTCGTTGAAACATGTTTAGCGATGTTATCTACCGGCACCTAGTGTGTAGATACGGGAGCCACTGATCATGTCTGCAATACTTTGCAGGGGTTCCAGGAAACCAGACGACTAGCTGAGAGGGAATTACCGTGTACTTGGGCGATGCCACGAAGGTGGCGGCTGTTGCAGTGGGAGATGTTCATTTATCTTTTGAGGAAAATAAACTTTTGGTTCTTAAGAATTGCCTTTATGTACCCTTATTTAGAAAGAATTTAATTTCAGTTTCTAAATTGTTTATGGATAGATATTCTATTTCTTTTAATGACAGAGTTGTTATAAGAAGGAATAGGGACATTATCTGTTTGGGTGCATTGATAGGAAATTTATACACACTTGAACCAAAACCTCCCACGATGCAAATTGAAGTTAATAACTCATCTTCTAATTCCAATAAGAGAAAAGAACATTCGAAGATGAACCAAACATATCTTTGGCATCTTAGGCTTGGTCACATTAACCTAAGCAGAATTCAAAGGTTGATAGCTGATGGACCTTTGGGTTCATTAGTGGTGGAGGATCTCCCAACCTGTGAATCCTGCTTGGAAGGTAAAATGACCAAGAGGTATTTTAAGGCCAAGGGGTATAGAGCCAAAGATGTGTTAGAATTGGTTCATTCTGATTTGTGTGGTCCTATGTCTATCCAGGCTAGAGGTGGTTTTGAGTATTTCGTCTCTTTTATAGACGATTACTCAAGATATGGATACATTTACTTGATGCCGCAGTGACAAGTTCAAAGAATTCAAGGCTGATGTGGAGAAACGTCAAGGTAAAAGTATCAAGACACTACGATCTGATCGTGGTGGTGAGTACCTCTTGGGAGAGTTTAGGAACTACTTATCAGAGGTAGGGATTCAATCCCAATTGACTGCACCTGGCACACCCCAGCAGAACGGTGTAGCAGAGCGAAGGAATATGACTCTTATGGAGATGGTTAGATTGATGATGAGTTATTCTGAGTTGCCAGATTCGTTCTGGGGATATTCTCTAGATACGACAGTGTACATTCTGAACTTGGTTCCATCTAAATCAGTGCCTTATACTCCCACAGAGTTGTGGACTGGGCGAAAGCCTAGTCTAAGACATATTTGGATATGGGGGAGTCTAGCACATGTGCTGAAGGCAGATGTTGGTAAGTTGGAACCTCATACAGAAGTACACATGTTTGTTGGCTATCCTAGAGGAACGAAGGGTGGTTTATTTTATAGTCTTAGAGATCAGAGGGTGATCGTTAGCACGAACGCCATATTTCTAGAGGAAGACTATATGATGAGCCACAAGCCCAAGAGTAAAATTGTTCTGGAGGAATTAAAAGGGGAAGTCACTTCTTTAGTATCACTGGTACAAGAGGATATACCACATGTCACTGCACCGCGTGTCATAGAGGATACACAGGTGATACCTCGTCGTAGTGGGAGGGTTGTGAGACAGCCTGATAGATTCATGTTCTTGGAAGAATCTTCTGATTTGGTCCCTGGTGAACATGAACCTGATCCCTGGACATATGACGAGGCAATCCAAGATAAAGATGCAGTATCTTGGAAAAGTGCAATGAATGCTGAGATTGAATCTATGGATTCAAATCAGGTCTGGGAGCTAGTAGAACCACCCGATGGTGTAAAAACCATTGGATGCAAGTGGATCTACAAGAGAAAGAGAGGAATAGATGGGAAGGTTGAGACCTTCAAAGCGAGGTTTGTTGCGAAGGGGTATACTCAGAAAGAGGGTATCGATTATGAGGAGACCTTTTCGCCGGTAGCCATGCTTAAGTCTATCCGGATTCTCTTATGCATAGCAGCTCATATGGATTATGAGGTGTGGCAGATGGATGTCAAGACAGCTTTCCTTAATGGAAGTCTTGAGGAAAACATCTATATGAAGCAACAAGAGGGATTCATTGCTAAGGGCAAAGAGCATCTTGTATGTAAGCTTAATCGGTCCATTTATGGATTGAAGCAAGCTTCGAGGTCTTGGAACATCCGCTTTGATGAGGTAATCCAGTCTTATGGATTTATTCAAAGTCCGGATGAGTCTTGTGTATACAAGAGATGTGACAGAAACGTAGTGGTATTTCTTGTACTATATATAGATGACATTTTGTTGATTGGCAACAATATCAAGGTGTTATCGGACGTAAGAGTATGGTTGTCCAAACAGTTTGATATGAAAGACTTGGGAGAGGTGGGAGACATCCTTGGGATCAAGGTTATAAGGGATCGCAAGAAAAGGATGTTGTGCTTATCCCAAGCTTCATACATAGACATAATTATGGATCGTTTTAGCATACAGAACTCCAAGAAGGGTTTTTTATCTTTCAGGCATGGAGTTCCTTTATCTAAGGAGATGTGTCCTAGATCATCTGAGGAGATAGAGGAGATGAAGGCGGTTCCTTATGCATCGGCAATAGGAAACCTCATGTATGCGATGCTATGTACGAGACCAGATATCTACTTTGCCGTGGGCATGGTCAACAGATATCAGAGTAATCCAGGATAGGGACATTGGACTGCGGTAAAGCATATATTGAAGTACCTGAGAAGGGCTAGGGATTTTATGCTGGTTTACCGGGCAGACCAATTACTCCCTGTGGGTTACACGGATTTCGACTTCCAATCTGATAGGGATAACAGTAAGTCTACTTCAGGTTTTGTGTTTACTTTGGGAGGTGGAGCCATTGTATGGAGGAGTGTCAAGCAGAAATGCATGGTGGACTCTACCATGGAAGCTGAGTATGTGGCAGCCTCTGAGGCAGCCAAAGAAGCTATGTGGCTCAGGAACTTACTGATGGACTTGGATGTGATTCCTGGTTTGCCCAGAACTATCACAATTTATTGTGATAATAGTGGTGCAGTTGCAAACTCGAAGGAACCACGAGCCCATAAGGTGAGTAAGCACATAGAGCGCAAGTACCACCTGATACGAGAAATCGTAAAGAGAGGAGAAGTTGTTGTGGCCAAGATTTCATTGGAGGATAACCTGGTAGATCCTTTCACTAAGGCCCTTCTGGCGAGAGCTTTTGATAGGCATGTGGAGGGAATGGGGATCAGATGTATGACAGTTTGAGGACAGCATAGTCTTTTAGTATAAGTGGGAGATTGTCGGGATGTATACTGAAAAGTCTATCTTTTGTATGAACATCTTTATTTTGAAATAAGAATCACATGATCATTGTTTGCATTTTTATGGTTATGCAATATTATCTAATACATTACATTGTAGATAACATGGTGTGTGGTGTCACACGGGAGATCATGTTATCGGCTCCTTGTAAAGTATAAGTAAAGGCTCACAACCAAGATGACTTTGGACAAACCATCGGAATGGTTATAGTGTGATTTGGTATTGGTTTGTCTTGACCATAGAATCACACTAGTGCACTTTGTGTGTATTGAGTAGGACCAACTTAGAGGTGATTCGATTTATTGCTGACTACATAATCGAATCGGTCCTCAGATATTATTTAGTACATGCTCTTAATCCCGATATAATAACAGACACATATACTTAGTATTCATCTCTTTGATTTACCAATGGGCGAGATTTATAGATTAAATCGATAGGCTCAGTAAGTTGGGAGATGATATTATTTATATGGTGTGCCGTTGATTATAGGAGGAAACCGTGTCCTATATATAAGGATGATGATGTCCCCTTGAGGAGCTCATAAGGTTCATCATGTAAACCCTGCAGGTGGACTTGGTCCGACATGATGAAAAGGTTGAGTGGTACTACTCAAGGAGTTAGATGTTGATTAATTAATGGTCAGTAAATTAATTAATCAACGGACATTCGAGATCTTAAACATGGGGAGAAAATGTACAAATAATATATGGAGCCCATATTATCTTATGGGGGTTGGTGAGGTAGATCAATGATAATCCTTTAGTGGATTGGATTATCATTTATGGATTGGACTTTATGTGGGCTTGATCCATGGGTGGCCAAGATCCAACTCCTCCTCATGGTCCCTAATGTAGCCTATTAACACCTCATGAAGTTTATATCCAATGGATAGAAACAAAACTCTAGATCCATAGGTAGAGATTAAATCTCTAAGATTCGACGGTTGAGATTAAATCTCTAGATCTGACGGTTGAGATTAAATCCCTAGAACCAATGGTAGAGATTAAAAGGAGGCTTATCCCTAACTCTATAAAAGGAGCTTGAGGGGTTGGCATGGAGGAATCATCAAGAGGAGCTAGGGTTTTGGGTGGCAAGGCTATAGGAAGTTAGGGTTTAAGGGTGGCGGCACCAAATAAGGAAGGTAATTCCTTTCTTCTTCTTCCTTCAAGGTGGCCGGCATCCAGTAGCTATTCCAGCCCTTTTCTAGCCATTGTCCAACATCCAAACCTCTCTTCTCCTTCTCCTTGAGTGGTGGAAACAACACTTAGGGCTTTCCCTTAGTGTCTTGGTAGGTTTCCATCATCTTCTCCTCCTCTTTCTTGGCCGGCGGCAAGGTTTCCTTTGGTTGCTTGTTGGTTGGCTATAGGAAGGAGAAGAACCTTGTTTCTATTCTTCCTCTTGCTTTGGAAGAGAAAGGAAGGAAGATTTGTGATCTAGGAGCTTCAACTTTTGGTAGATCGTCGCCTACACGACGTCCGAAAAGAGGAAGGTCATACATTAGAAGATCGAAATGTATACTTATTCTTCGTTCTCTTTTGTAATATGTTTGTTTTTGTTTTTCAATTATAAGCATGTAATATTCTATTTGTGGCTAAATAATACTTGGATCCCGATCATAAATACAAAAGTCGACGATCTGTACATCGTCTATTCCGCGACTACTCGTAGAATAGAGGATGGTCGCTTGAACAACGAGTTTGTTCAAGTGACCTCTCTAAACGAATAGCACGACGATGACTTGGTTGTTTGGGCAATCCCTTGTGTCTAGGATTAAATTTTTAATCCAGGGACATCGATGGGATCGCCATGAACAAATGATCGAGGTGAAGTGGGAAGCGAAGTTTCCCCTCACGAACTCGATAAGCAAAACCCTTCAGGTTGAGGTTTACTCGACCGCCGAATGCTCAAACGGATGTAAAGTTTGAGGTTTACCCGACATCAGTCGACTGCCATGTCATGGCAATCGACTGCTCCAAGTTGACTTTGACTCGACTGGTGTTCGAGTCCATTTTGTGTCCCATCAGTCGACTGCCAAGGATTGGCAGTCGATTGACGAAACCACAATTCGACTGATGATGGCATTAGTCGATTGGTCGCAAGAGTTTCGGGCACAGAATGTTAATCAGTCGAGTGCTCGCTTCTGACACTCGACTGATAGCTCTATTAGTCGACTGATGGGACGATCATTCGACTGATGTGCGAGCCGTTGGATGAAATCCAACGTGGAAGAAGCCGTTATTGGGCAATGACTACAGGATCAGTCGACTACTAGGCGCCCAACGGGAAGAATGAGTTCTTCTCTATAAAATGGGGATTTTGGACACTTGGGGAGGTTAATGCTTATGCTCCAATTGATCATCCAAGTGCTCCACAAGTTTTAAACTCCTTCTTCTTGTTCTTACTTAAATCTTATTGTAAGAAGAAGTGTTGTGTTGTAAGAAGGTTTACCTCCATCTTGCTTTGGCTAAAGGGAGAGACCATATTGGATTGGTTTCGGAGTGATTCATCGGAGACGAATCGGACCGTGGATTAGCGGCGAGGCCGTGAACCACATTACATATTGGTGTTAGCATTGTTCTTTATTTTGTTTTGTTCTTAATTGTCTTAGCTTTATATTTCTTCTTGCGCTAACGATAATTATAGATGATTAAGAGCGAATTCCACCATACGAAGAAAGAGGGCTATTCACCTCCTCTAGCCGGCCACCTACGTTTCAACAAGTGGTATTAGAGCCAAGGCGCTTGTCAACGGACTAACCGCCGCAACAAGTACAACAACAACGATGGCCGACTCTAACATTCATCCACCAAAGTTTGAGGGAGAATTTGCATGGTGGAAGAAGCGTATGGAGGCATTCTTTGAAATCGATTTTGAAATTATGCTAATAATGGAGAATGGTTTTGAGATACCTAGGGATGAGGAAGGGAGCCATTGGAAAAATCGAAATGGACAAAGAGGCAAAGAGAAGAGTACTTGGCGAACTCAAAGGCAAAGCACCACCTCTACAACGTACTCCCTCAACAAGAAGTGAATCGGATAGGGGAATGTGCAAGTGCCAAGGAAATGTGGGAGAAACTCATAGAACTTCATGAAGGCACTTCCGAGGTGAAGCTTGCAAGGAGAGACCTTCTTCACTCCCAATTAAGCAACATCAAATTAGAAAAGGGAGAAAAGGTATTATAATTGCATTCACGCTTTAAAGAAATAATAACCGGTTTATCTAGTGTATGGGAGAAGCTCTCCAATAGGGACATGGTCATGAAGGCAATAGATGCCTTCCCTCGGTCATCAAGATGGAGCTCAATGATGGACTCCTTCTACATCTCCAAGAATCTAGAGATAACCACTCTAGAGGAATTCTTCTCCACCATGGAGTTGCATGAGACAAGGCTTGAAGGGATAGTAGAAGAGCAAATCAAGCCAACAAGGGGAGTAGCATTATTTGTCGACAAGGGAAAGAAGAAGAAGAAGGAGACACCATCTTCTTCCTCCGATGAAGCATCCTCCTCATCCTCCATGAATAGCAATGAAGATGCTTATATGGTAAGGAAGGTAAGGCGTGCCTTAAGAAATTTAAAATTTAACAAATCTTATGATAGGAGAAGGCACAAGAGGAAGATCATATGATACAATTGCCAAGGAGAGGGACATATAAGAGATGATTGTCCCCTCTTGAACAAGAGCAATGAACAAAGAATAAGAAAAGAAGAAAAGAAGAAGGGGAGCAAGAAGAAGGAAGAAGAGAAGAAAGTCAAGGAAAAGGGGAAGGCCAAAGCACTCAAAGCAAGGACATGGGATGATCCTTCATCATCATCATCGGAGGAAGAAAATGCTTTTATCACAAACCTTTCCCTAATGGCAATAGATGAATTGGACACCTCCTCCTCTGAGCAAGAAGAAAGAAGCACGAGTGAGGAGAGCTCTAGTGAAGGGGGAGCTTCATCCTCATCTTTATCGGAATCGGAGGAAGAAGACATGGAAACTATGGTAACAAATCTTTCTCCCAAGAAAATAGTTTCCATGATTTCTAGCTTAACTAGGGATTTATTTAGGGCTAAAAAGAAAAATAAGAGCATGCTAGATGAAATTAAGGCCCTAGAAGAAAAATTAGAACAAACATGTTTAAATATTAATGATAATATTTCTTCTAGTTTTGATAATGCATGCTCACATGATAACTACATGACTTTTGATGTTAATGATGTATGCATTAAGGAAAATAGGACTTTAAAAGAAAAGGTAGACCATTTGACTAAGGCCCTAGAGAAATTCACCATAGGCTCCAATACTTTGAACATGATCATAGGGAGCCAAAGGGCAAGCTTCAATAGGAAGGCCTAGGATATAAGGGAAATAAAAATGAAAAGGCCTATCATTATTTAATTGCTAGGGGTCAAGCCAAAAACAAAACAATAGCTAGAAAATGGATCCCTAAAGAATATTTAGTGAACCCCATAGGAAAGAACTTGTATTGGGTTCCTAAATCCATCCTTAAGGGTTAGGAAAAACCTAGGATAGTCAACCATGAGGATTTTACTCATATCATATTATTTGGTTGACTTAGAATGATCGGGACTTAATTTTTGAAATAGTGTTGGGTGATGATAATGCATAACCCATAAATTGAATGTTTAAATCATGTTTCATGATTAATTTTATAATTTATAATCATGATATGCAATGATTGATAATTTATGATCATGATTGATAATTCTTGATGCATGGTCATGATTGAGTTTTTAGAGTGATACTTAACTTTGTGTAGAATTGTATGAATTTGAAGGTTAAGTATATAAATACTTTTAGGAACATCTCACATTCACCATAAGGATAACCTTGATTGAAAACATAGTATGGATGAGATGATAGGATGATACAAATGGTCCACTAATGCCTATGACATTTAGATGGTCAATTAAAGTATCAAAATAGTAATAATAGGCCAATCATGGGGAAGACTTATGTTAATTCATAGACATATTGCCCAAAGATCATGGTTGGATATTTCATATGTTTTCAAAACCATTCCTTACTTTAAAATTTGTGTTTTTATGTTTTGAAACAATCTAAAGCAAAACTAGGTGTTAAAATTGATACAAACTTGATCAAACACTAGTTGTTTTTGAAACTTTTGGATTTTTGGCAAAACATTGAAATTTTCATGAAAACTCATTTTTCACTGATAAAGGACTTTAAAATAAATGTGTTTTCAAAATTTCATAATTTTTCGCATTTTCT
The DNA here is from genome assembly GCA_025175895.1 of Wurfbainia villosa. Taxonomy (NCBI): domain Eukaryota; kingdom Viridiplantae; phylum Streptophyta; class Magnoliopsida; order Zingiberales; family Zingiberaceae; genus Wurfbainia; species Wurfbainia villosa. The sequence goes on from CM045992.1 coordinate 8,220,970, forward strand.
GGAATTTTTGGTGCATTTCTAAATTTCGGTCCAAAAATAAAAATTCTGAAACGATTGTGCGATCGACCGATGTCCGATTCGGTCGGTGGTAATCGCTCATGCCTGATTTCAGTGTTTTCAAGCTGTTTTGATGGTTTTTCGACCCTTAGACTTTGATACCTTGGATTATGACATTATGTTAATGTTTTTGATGGTGTCAAAGGGGGAGAATTGATAGGTTTAAGTTAATCATGCTAAAAGGGAAAATTTAGCATGTCTTAAGGGGGAGTTGCATGTTTAAGGGAGAGTTTTGATACTCATATTATTTACATGCTTTCTTGCCTTATGTTATTATTGTTATTTGTTTACCTAACTTAAACGGATTGCCACACATCAAAAAGGGAGAGATTGTTAGGGCAATCAATCCAGTGATATGGTTTTGTTGTGTGTGGCAAAGGATTTAAGTTAGGTTTGATATGAATTTGATATGTGTGTTGGAGTCTTGCAGGACTTAGTAATTCGCACATGGAGCTTTGACAAGTTTCACCAACTCACAACTTCATGCTTGAGTCGGCGAAGGAGCATTGCGAAGCCGTGCGCTTGATGCATCCGAGGGACCACCGGACGAGATAACTTGAAGCGAAGCCAAGGAAGCAGACTTCGAGGGCAAGAGACGCGAAGGAGCATTGCGAAGCCGTGCGCTTGGTGCTGCCGAGGGACGTGGCCACGAACGAAGAGAGCTTTGACGAGGGACTTCAAGTGAGATGAGAGAATGTGTGAAATGTAAGTAGCTCATTAGGTGAACTTGGCCGAATGGCTAAGTGTCAGAGGCTCGACCGAGAGGGTTGAGGTTTACCCGACCGCTGGATGCTCAAACGGATGTAAAGTTTGAGGTTTACCCGGCATCACATGGCGATCATCGCCTAAGTCATTGTGACTCGGCAGTGTTCGAGTCCATTTTGTGTCCCATCAGTCGACTACCAAGGATTGACAGTCGACTGACGAAACTACCAGTCGACTGATGATGACATCAGTCAACTGGTCACAAGGGTTTCGGGCACAGAATGTTGATCAGTCGAGTTCTCGCTTCCGACACTCGACTGATAGCTCCATCAGTCGACTGATGGGACGATCAGTCGACTGATGTGGGAGCCGTTGGATGAAATCCAACGTGGAAGAAGCCGTTATTGGGCAACGGCTACAGGAGCAGTCGACTGATCGGGGCATCAGTCGACTGTTAGGCGCCCAACGGGAAGAATGAGTTCTTCTCTATAAAATGAGGCCTTTGGACACTTGGGGAGGTTAATGCTTATGCTCCAATTCATCATCCAAGTGCTCCACAAGTTTTAAACTCCTTCTTATTCTTACTTAAATCTTTTTGTAAGAAGGAGTGTTGTGTTGTAAGAAGGTTTACCTCCACCTTGCTTTGGCTAAAGGGAGAGACCATATTGGATTGGTTTCGGAGTGATTCACCGAAGACAAATCGGACCGTGGATTAGCGACGAGGCCGTGAACCACATTACATATTGGTGTTAGCATTGTTCTTTATTTTGTGTTGTTCTTATTTGTCTTAGCTTTATATTTCTGCTTGCGCTAACGATAATTGTAGATGATTAAGTGCGAATTCCACCGTACGAAGAAAGAGGGCTATTCACCCCCTTTAGCCGGCCACCTACGTTTCAACATCGTTTTGTGACAAAAGATCCAAATCTTGCACAAAATTGACTAAAAATAATGAAAACAACAACCTAATGACATAGAAATCGATAAAATGACCAAAGCTTTGATACCAATTGATGGAAATCCATGAATCTAAACATGTATAAAAACTGGATATATACAATACAATTCGTAGAGTAGATCAAGTTTTATAAAATTTCTACGATAACAAAAGCATAAAAATGAAACAATAGCATGAATACAAAGAACTTGATTGCAGTGGAGTGGCCATAATTCCTCTTTGGTGATATCCAGTCCGGAGTTCCTACGAAGATGCAAAGGATGGTCTTCTATAGGGTTATGGAGTGACAACACCGTAAACCCTAGCCGATAGGATGTCGGGGATCTATCAGAATGTCATCTCGTACTAGGACCATGCCCTATATATAGAAAATGGGTCGGATCTATTATCGACCCATCATCAATAACGGATCCATGCTATAACAGGTTCTACACATTAGACCCCACATCAAATAATCGAAACCTGCAAACCAATAAGTAGATCACTTAATCGGGTTCGAATCAATATGACACAATCAGACGGTTATGCTAATCACATGTAAGCCCACCACCAACAGGTTCCATCGCTTTATTTCTTCTTTACTAGAAATTTTTTTTGGGGCATACGCTGTCAATTAAATTTTGTATTTATGATGTTTATATTTATTTTATATTTTATTTTCATTGTGCATACTAATCTATTGTAGATAAGCACATAATCGATAATTAATGAGAATTACTATGAATCCCTTGTCTAGAGATATTACCAGTCCCAATATATATTCTATGACTTCGTGTACCATATCTAAAACACCACAAGGTGGTCATCGAAGCTATTGTGTTAGATGTTTGGCTTCACTATGATAGAGGTGGGTGGGTAGATCTCTATGATTTTTTAGGCATCTTTTGTGGTTGTACGTGAAGACTCTCTAGTTGTACCTCGACTTGGTCGACGACCTTGATTCTATTGTCTAGAGTGTGAGGCCTATCGGCTGGCTTCCCTTTCTTGGGAGAGTTAATGTTGAATCATCTTAATAAATATGATTTGATAAAGTGCCTCCCAATATATAGTAACAGGAAATCAAAATATCCTTGTATGTTGTAAGTCTTTGTGTAGGCTAAGGTATACTTTCATAATCCCGAACTAACATATATGGGTAAAACTCAGCAAGTCGACTAAATTCTATATTATACTCTATCACACTTCGATCACCCTATTTGACTCATGAATTCTTAGTGTCAAGCAATACAAAATATTATAATAAATATTGTCTCTTGAATGGCTCTCTAAATAACTATCACGAGATAGATTGATCTCCAGAGATAGTGTTTTGCATCTTCAACCAAGTGGTTTCCTATTCTTGAAAATGGTAGACAACCAATTCCACCTTCTATGTGTTTGAATAAGACATATACTCAAAAGTACATTTGATATCCTCCAACCATATATGCACCTCCCAAGGGTCGATGCCTCCATGAAATAATGTAAAATGATCTTTTGTTGAATTAGCAAACAAAGTAATGCGAGTATTGTCCATAATAATGAATGTTGTGAGAATGATTGGGTCGGTTATATCTGATTCCATAAGATGAGGTTGTCCCTCAAGGTGACCATTAAATCTAGTATCGAAATTCGCTTGAGCACCTAGTAAAGTCTCAAATGGGGATATGTATGCCCATCCAATCTGGACCCGACAATAGTTTGGAAATGACAGTTCAATGATTCAAAATCGATGATTCATGAAAGGTCTATTAGGACCTATGCGCCCGCTAGAGGGGGGGGGGTGAATAGCGTTGTCGTCAGTTCAATGGAATTGATCACGTGCTTGTCTACTACACATTAGTACACAACAAAATATACAAAAATAACATAGACAAACACACAATACACACAAATACAATCACAATACGAAGATATAACGTGGTTCGAAACCTCAAAGTTCCTACTCCACGGATTGGGCTCGAATGAGCCCTAGCGATGCAAACACACACCACTAATCAAACCCTCCTTCTCGGTGACACACCGGAGGTGGAGAAAACCTCTTACAAGCGATTACAAAAGCAATACAAAGAAATACAAGAAAAATACAACTGAAATATAAAAAACACTTTACAAATTAGGGCTTTGAACACTTTGCTTGTTGGTTGCTTGAACGAGCATGAAGGACCCTAAAATGCGCCTGCACTTCACCTCCAAATCACTTCAAGAAATCACTCCAATAACCAATGTCGAAATCTCCCACGAGCTGCTCCTTTTAACCTGCAATGGGCTGATTTCGTGCCTGACAGTCGACTGCCATAAGGCCCTAGTCGACTGCCAACAGTATCGTTGTGAGACAATGACTTGATCCACGCTGAAAAAACTCCAACAGATCAGTTGGCAGTCGACTGCCAACATCATCAGTCGACTGCCAATGTTGTAGCCGACTGCCCAATCGACTACCGAACATTCTGCGTCGTAGAACTCAACGAATGATCGCCATCCATGCGGTCCGATCGCCAGCATCAATCGATCGCCCAATGTCGCGATCGACTACTAAACCATTTTACAAATCGAATCCTAGTCGACTCACGTAGTCGATCGGTCATAATCCATGATCGGCGAGTGTTAAAACACTTGACCAGTCGACTGACAAACCTCAACCATGAGGTTTAACACCAAGTATGAGAGAATTTGTGATTGGATCACAACTGGTGAGTATCTCTACATGTGTAATTATGATGTATTGGAATTATCCCTAGTCGATGAATTGATGCATTCGGACACCATCGATTATGTTGAGACTAGCACGAGGTGTACTCTTTGGTTTATCCAAGCAGCTATTTCTCACTGGTTGGAGACATTGGGATGTCCGGAGTTAATCGTGGATGCTAGTTATGGTAACTAGTTCATTGGAGTGACCAGTTGTAAGACTTCATATGATTCTATGTATATAAGGATATGTCAATGAAGTTCTTACAGTAGCTTAAGTGCGATGTTCCTTCGACTTGCGGTATTCAAGTCATCTTGGTCATGAAGACTTATGCTTTGACATCTTAAGCAAGCATCTCCGAGGAGATGTGGACCCGAGATGATTGGGTATAAGTTGAAGTGGCCGAAGGTGTTTGAATAGCCTACAGAGGATTCACCACTTCTTGCAAGGAGATGTATACCCTATGACCTCTCGTCGGATTATTACTAAAGTCTTTGGCCAAAGCATTACATGTTTAGAGTATGGTACTCTTGGATACATGTGCAGTAACTAGACTTCTCAAATGTCAAGTACCCATGACTTGGACTTCCCAAATGCCAAGTACCCATGACTTGGACTTTCACCGCTAAGACTACACCCTTGGACTTTCCATGCCAACCCAATGTTGGACTTTCCAAATGTCAAGACTCAAGCTTAGACTTTCCCTTGCCAAGACCCATGCTTAGACTTTCTATGCCAAGTACTCAAGACTTGGACTTTTCCATTGCCAAGTGTCCCACTTGGACTTCTCCATCATATGGTCAACCCCAAGTCAACCATATAGTCAAACAATGATCAAACCATTATCAAACAGTCAATCATGACCTAGGTCGATTGCACCAATAATCTCCCCAACACATTGTCAAATATCAAAACACTACTCGAGTCAAACTCGAGTCCGGTCAATTATGACCTGGGCCGATTGCACCAATAATCTTCCCCTTTTTGATGTTTGACAAAAACCAAACACCTTTGAGTTAGGCCTAAACCCTAACTCAAATCTCCTTACCAATTCTTCCAAATTGGTAGTTTCACTTTCTCCCCTTTTTTAACATACATCAAAAAGGTTCTCCCCAAGGGTGTCAATGTCTCATATCCCAATGAGATCTTACAATCTCCCCCTTAGTCCAAAAACACCTAAGATGCCTTCATTCTTCCTAGTGATAAGTCACATATCACTCAAGAGAGGCAATCCTCACTTCTCTCAAATTCTCCCCCTCATGAGGAAGAAACACATCCATCATCCCATGATGGATACCTCCCCCTAAAGGCTTGCTCCCCCTTGACCATTGCACCAACAATGCCCTTGGAGAGTCCCTAAGCCTATAGGAATACTAAACCATCAAAATTAAGGTTAAAAGTTCAAACTTGAACTTTTACACACCTTAAAATTGATACAACACCCAAACAACTCTCCTAAACCATATCCAATGGATTTTCACCCTTTCTAATACTTTCCAAAGCATATCCTAGGGTTAGGAGAAGTTAGAGTAACATAACATAGCTGAAATCAGGCTAAATCAACCTTGTTTATCCAAAATCAGACCTAGTAGTTGACTTTTGATAGTTATCAGTTGACTGCCGTTGACACTAGTCGACTGCCAACAATGACAGTCGACTGATAACTGCAAAATGCAATTTTTAACTTTCAGAATGAATTTTGATAATACATAAGTAATTATATGTATTTTTAAAACCCATGAAACTTCATACGTATAATACTTATACCAAATACAATGGGTGTAAAATATTTAAAAAATAATTTACCCATAAAATAGTAAGTTTGATACAAAGTTCAAAAATGAGAAAGACTTTATTATTTTGAGCTCACTTTGTATCAACATCATCAATGGTGATTTCTATCAAAAGATAAACTTCACCAAGGTTTTTCAACATGATTTTGAAATAGTTTTAAAACCTTATATTGAACCATGGTCTATGGGCTTGATGCACATGAATTGTACATAAGCTTTCCTCATGATTCATCCATGGTATAAAAGTGAGTTTGAGTTCATCTAGATGCAAGAACTATGCATCTTGAACTTAACTCATTTCCTAGCATCTCACATGTGTCTATGGTGTATCAATACACACACATGTCAATGTGATGTGAGATGTGGGTTTTGTTCATCTTAATCTAAGCTCTCATGCATTTTCTAAGACAACACTACTTGATTCCCTTATACATGAGACTTCAAGTCATGCCAATTGTCCTTAAATCAATTTTCATAAATGCATGAAAGATCATGACATAAATGATAACAAAAATAAGCATATCCAATGATCATGATGTTATGGCATAAAGGTGAAATTAAGCATACATGACATTTAACCTAAATATTGATCATGACATTTTATATGATAAAAATATATATGATATCATGACATGTCATATATCAAATCAATCATGGCAAATAAAATGTAAAGGTATAATAATACCTAAGTTTTAATATTAATTGTCATTTGTTATTATTTAGTCCATTTTGTCATATTATTACTTATCCCCCAAGTGTGCCAAAAATCAGAAATGGCACACCATGACTCTAAGACCTAATTGTGCCAATTTGATCAATTTGTTCATAGTTCTCAAAATATATTTACACATCCTAAAATCCTTTAGGATTATGATCAAACCACATTTCCAAAGTATCACATTACCTTGGAAATGACCTAAAGTGCCACCTTTACCATGGTTAGGTCAACTACCTATCCATTTAAAGTTGACACACCCTAACTCATTTAGCGTGAATCGCTCACGCTCCTATGAACCTAAAACCTATTGGAGCTCCTTGGGTTTACTAGGTATTCCTTAGGGATGACTTCCCTAGATACCCTCCTAATGACCCTTCTAGGCTTGGTAGCCTTAGTCATTTAGGTCTTGCCTAGGTTAACTCTAGGGGTGACTCCTCTTGTAACCTTCTTAGTGGCTTCCCTAGGTTTCTTCGAAACCCTAGCCACTAGGCATTTGCCATGGTTAACCTTAGGGATAACTTCCCTAGTAACCTTGGTTTTCCTAGACCAAGGTTGAGTTCCATAATCAAATGAAACCCCATGTAGGTCTCCTTGGGCTTAGGTTTGTAACCCAAACCTTTCTTGCCCTTGGATGACTCTTGCTTCCTAGGACCTAGATTTTGATCATTTGACCCTTTAATTGAATTTTGCATCTTTGCAAGGGTTTTTTCAAGTTTTTCAAGCCTTGACCTCAAGGCTTGGTTCTCTAACTCTAATTTCTCTAATTTTGTGGGCCCATTATTTCTTTGAGTAGGATTGCTTTTTCTAGGTTTATGTCTAGAATTCTTCGGATTAAAGCCTATATAGTCTTCTATTTTCCTAATACTTTTCTTAGGTAAAATTATTTTAGGGACATTAGTCCCAAATTTCTCCTTATTTCTAAAGTGGCAAGACTTTGCACCTAAGCAATAGAGTTTGTTTCTAGCATGCTTTTGGTCATGAGTAATGACAATAAAATTCCTAGCATGCTTTTTAATATTAAAACTAGAAGATGCATTTTTGAAATATACCTTAGGGTTAGCTTTAGAAGCTCCCCCTACATGTGATGCTCCTTCTTTTCTCCTAGGGCATTGGCTTCTATAATGCCCCTTTTGATGGAATTTGAAGCAAATGATATGCTCCTTGCTCCTTTGACTTTGGGCACCGATTTCCTTGGTCTTTGGCACAACTTGTGCCGTCTTCTTGACCCATTTAGGACACTTACTCTTGCAGTGTCCTTGATCCCTACACTCAAAATATATTATATGATTTTTAATTTTAACTACAATGTTTGAGTTACCTAGGCCAATGGTGGGAGTTTGGGCTTGCTCTTCTTCTTGACCGGAAGTAGAAGCTTCTTCTTGATGCTCCGGAGTGGATGGTCTCTCCTCCCCCTCCATCCTAGAGGTGGAGGGCTCTTCCAATTCTTGCTCTTGCACCGATCCGGAAGTTGACTCCTTCTCAACTTCCGACTCCTCACTTTCTTGTGAGGATGAGCTAGTTTCTTTGGCCTCCTCTGATTGAGCCGATGAGCATTCCTCTTCTTTCTTTTCTTCTTGGACTGGTGATGGATTTTCATGGAACTTTGACAATTTTATCCAAAGCTCCTTGGCATCTTGATATTCACCTAGTCTAGACAAAATATCATTAGGTATCAAATCTTCTAAAAGTTTTGTTACCTTGACTTCAGTTTTGAACTTTAGACGTTGCTCTTGGGTCCACTTCTTCAATTTCAAGATATCTCCCTTCTTATCCCTAGGGGGTTCAAAACCTTCCATGATGATGAACCAATCTTTTATGTCCATCATCAAAAATGCCTCCATTCTCGCCCTCCATGCCGAAAAATCTTCTTGGTCGTATGGTGGCGGTGTGTTGATGTCCCATCCTATTTTTTCTTCAAACTCCATCTTGATCCCTCTAGCGCGCTCCCACGGATGTGAAGCCGGTGAAGAGCTCCTAGCTCTGATACTACTTGTTAGCACCTATGCGCCCGCTAGAGGGGGGGTGGGTGAATAGTGTTGTCATCGGTTCGATGGAATTGATCGCGTGCTTGTCTACAACATGTTAGTACGCAGCGGAATATACAAAAATAACATAGACAAACACACAATACACACAAATACAATCACAACATGAAGATATAATGTGGTTTGGAACCTCAAGGTTCCTACTCCACAATACACAACTCCAACGGATCAGTTGGCAGTCAACTGCCAATGTCGTAGCCGACTGCATAGTCGGCTACCGAGCATTCTGTGCTCGTAAACTCAACTAGCAATCGACTACCATCCATGGCAGTCGACTGTTGATAATGGTATTTTTGTCGTGGTACCGTTACAAATTAATTACCAAACCCTCTCTACACTAATATAGCATAGTGAATGGCCCAGATCGTTTCCCAACGAGTATAATTGATAGAATGGTTTTCTTAGGATCATTTCCATTATTGCTTTGGGTATTCTATTGAAGATGGGGGTTTGGAATTTAAAAGACTAATCCTACTGAATGAAAGATAATGCGAGTAATCAAAATTCAAATCTAACTAACAACCAAATGAAATAACTAATGCATCAACGAAATCTAATACATGAACATGATTAAAAGAGAGCAATTACTTAACTACAATTGCGATAAAATCAAAGGAACCGTAAATTAAGCATCCCAATCTACGTGCATCTAATCATAGCACATAAACTCTAACATTCAACCTAATTAAAACTCATAAGACATTAAACTAACTCATTCAAGCATTTTATCAAACACTAGGTAAGCATGAAAAAAACAAAATCAAATATGTGCAATCTAAATATGGAAGATCATTCTATCACAAACATTCAATGCAATCTAAACCACGAAACAATCAAAACACATAACAAGAGATTGTTGTTCGGAGATGCTGGAAAATTTGCTGGAGCTGGATGATGAAATGGACTGCAGTGTGTTGGCTAGACTGAAAGAGGTTGATCAGAGGTTGGAAATGCTGTCGGAAAAGGTGCTGGTCGGAGGTCTAGTGGAGAAGTGGAACGATGCAATCGGCGCTGCCGTGAAGGTGCTGGCCACAAATGTGGTGTTAAATACGTGAAATTTAAAATACAAAATTAAATGGACAAAATTTAGGAAAAATAATTCTAGGAATTTTTTGGGATTTTTGGAGAAATTTTAGGAATTTTTCCATAATTTTTCTGGGTTTAAACGAAGTTCTTATGATATTATATATGGAAAGAGTTAACAGGCTTTTACAAGGCCTGTTTGGATTATCTGTATTGAGGGGTTAATAAATTTTATTAACCTAAAGTTTTAAATAGAAAACCTAGATTTTTCCTTTTCTTTCCCCGCCGCACCGACACCCTATTCCTCTCGCGACCACACCTCTCCCTTGCGGTTTCTCTCTCGCGACAACTCCTCCGCGCGACCCTCTTATTTTCTGAAACACGGGCTACCGAGCGACTTCCCCCTTTCCTCTCGTGATCTTTTCCATCTCCTCTGCAAGCAGCGAAGCGATCTCCTCACGGCCGGACGAGCCGACCGACGAGCCTTAGGTCGGAGTTCGAGTCGGCGATAGTTTGATTGGGAGTTGCTCTCTGTGATTACCCCGAAGTTGGATCTTGATCTCTTCCATCCCAGTGGTTCGTCAGCCGCCTTGAGCACGAGATTGGATGACGTTGTTGCATAGCTGGCTGCCTTGCCGCCTGTTGAGCCTTGTCGTGTGTTCTGTCGGAGCAAAGGGCAACAATGATTCCGATTTGAGTCATTTCGGCGAACAGAGTATTGGGGATTTAGTTGCCGGTGAGGTTTCCACAGCTGGTAAGATTTCTCTCCTTTTTCTATTATTGCTAGATTGTTGTGGTCGTGCAAAGTCAGCTATAAAGGCTGTGAACAACTATGGATTGGCAGTGCACAGCTGTGAGTCGGAGTTGTGGTTGATTTGGGGCTGTAAATTAAGGTTTTACAGGCTGTGAATGAGTGTGATTGGAGGGAGGGTTATGGGTCATATTATTGTGTGAATATATGATGGTAGTGAGTGATCGGTTAAGGGGATAGTTTAATCCATTAGGTTTTGGACTTGATATTAGGGTTGACAATATAATCTGATTTTATTATGTTTTATGCAGGCTTCGGTCATGAGACAGGTCCACGGGTGTGAAGATTTCATTTTTTTGAGCATTTTATTAGGAGGGTATTTTGACTTATCTTTTAGATAATGTCATATTGATATGCTTAGTTGGTTATAGCTTACAATAATTTTTATGTTTATCTGTCTTGTATGTCACTGTGCCATACTTGATACATGCATTTGATCATCTTTTAGTTATACCTTCCCTGTTTTACTTAGGTCATTGATATGTACCTATTTGTATGTGCATATTATTCGGAGACGTATTTTAGTTGGTGTTACATGCTTTAGTGTCATGCACCATCTTGCATGATTGCATGCTGGCCGAACGGGGTTCCTTTATAGTTAAGCCCGCAGTCAGTTACATGATCTTCACACACAGTCACTCATGGGTTAGTGGTACATCAGGAGGGTGTGTGCGAGCTCACAGTTCACCGGGTCCGCTCATGGGTAGCGGAGGCAATGTGGTAATGCGGCGAGATCCCTCCTCCGGTCTACAAATCGAGATGAGAGCATTGCTCCCCCACTCTATTTGGGGTAGGAGGATAGGTGTACTCCGACAGCATCCTATCCACTCGGTCACTCAGGAGTAGTGATGGTAGAGTGCACAGTTGTCATAGGCCAACCCACTCGGCTTCACCATCACATGTGAGGCGGCTGACTGACGTCAGGGGTGACCATGTCATTTGCATCGCATGCATATTGCATGGATGGCATTTGTTGTATTTTGTTGTTTGCCTTGGATGTTGCATATGATTGACATGCATACAGGATACATTTTTTTGTATTTGGTCTGATGACCTTATTTCTGCTAGTATGACTCATACTCCTATGTCAGGATAGGAGATTCAGGTAAGTACAGTCTTTACGCATTTCTTTCTTGCATTTCCTATTATTGATTAGGAGACTGTACTGGCATGATTATTATTGTTAGATATATCTTTCTATGCATATCGACTATTATCCGCTGAGTTCATTGAACTTACCCCGTTGCTTTATATTTTTTTCAGGATGAAATTGTCAGGAGAGTCCAGCTGCCAATCCCCCTCGTCGAAATGGATTTGTTTTTGTTGGTCTTATGGTTTCAGTTTTTGACTAGAAGACATGTTTAGGATTTCTGTTTTGATTATATACTCGTGGATACTTTGGTCGTATTTGATATGTCCTTATGGACTTTTATTCGATTCGTTTTGGTTATGTATTCATGCTCAGATGACAGAAGGGGTAAGTCTATATAGTGTAGACTTTTTTGTTATTTACTTTGATTGTTGGCCAGAGGCCTATTTATGACCTGCATGTGTGGTTTTGTTCCAGTTGTGTTGACCGATGTATAGTAGGCCGTGTGGGCCTTGTATGCAAGTTTCGTATTGTCACTGTTGGAAATTTGACGCCCGCTAGAGGGGGGGTGAATAGCGTAGATGACGTACGATGATGGAATTCTTTCGCGTTTGATCGTCTACAATCTTGTTAGCACAGCGGAATAGTAATAACAAATAAATATAACAAGATATAATCACAACACGCACGATATAACGTGGTTCGGAACCGAACCGGTTCCTACTCCACGGATCGGGCTCAAATGAGCCCTAGCGATGCCAATCACACACCACTATCAAATAACTCCTTCTCGGAACAATCCGGAGGTGGAGAAACCTCGTACAATAGTGATTACAACAATAATCAAAAGCTACAAGCTAAGACAATGAAATACAAAGCAATACAAGTAAAGAAAACACTTTACAAATGCTCTTGGATGCTTGATCGCTTGGTTGCTTGATGTCAACTTGGAGACCCTGATTTGCAGCAGCAAATCGCCCCAAAAGCCTCAAGAAACCGATGCCAAAATCCTTCCCGTCGAGCTCCTTTTATCCTTGCGCGCGACCTGGATTTCCGCCTATCAGTCGACTGCCATAAGCCACCAATCGACTGATGTCACTGTTGTCGTGAGACAACGGCTCGATCCACGCTGGAAAAACTCCAACGGATCTCTTGGCGCCGATCGCCAACATTGGCGCCGATCGCTAACGCCAGTGTCGTCGCCTACCGGCTCACGAGCGCTCGCGGTTTCGACACTGACCGGGATCACGATCGCATCTTGGCGCCGATCGCTGTGAGCTACCACCGATCACGCTAATGAGCGCTGCCAGGCATTTTCACTCAACTGGCAAATAACTCAAGTCGACTCACGGCAGTCGAACCGGCCATAATGCCAGTCGACTGCCAACCACAAGAATGAGGTTTTAACCAAAGTATGGTGCCCCCATACTTGCTAGACCACCCTTAGCCTAGACCTAAACCTTCTAGCCACCTCCATCAGCCTCACGCCTCTCAGATCCCTCCAAGTCATCCATGACTTGTTCATCCATCGCGCTAGCTTCCAGGTGCTTCCATCGGCTATGTCATGCTAACGGTGTCTACACCGCCAAGGCACATTGGACTTACGCCACCAAGACTCCACTTGGACTTTACGCCAATATCAATCCTTGGACTTCTCAAATGCCAAGACTCAAGCTTGGACTTTCCCTTGCCAACCCATGTTGGACTTTCCATGCCAAGACCCATGCTTGGACTTTCCATTTGCCAAGACCCATGCTTGGACTTCTCATTTGCCAAGACCCATGCTTGGACTTCTCATGCCAAGTGCTTAAGACTTGGACTTTCCCAATTGCCAAGTGTCCCACTTGGACTTTCCATGCCAAGTACCCATGACTTGGACTTTCCCTTGCCAAGACCCATGCTTGGACTTTCCCATAATCACATGGTCAACCCTGGTCAACCATCAAGTCAATTATAACCTGGGTCGATTGTATAAACAATCTCCCCAACATATTAACCGACATTAATGTCAAACATCAATGTCAATCCCATGTCTAACATACTTTGTCAAACATACTTTGTCAAACATCAAAACATCACTCGAGTCAAACTCGAGTCCTGGTCAATCGTGACCTGGGCCGATTGCACCAACAATCTCCCCCTTTTTGATGTTTGACAAAAACCAATCAAATCATGAGTTAGAACACTAACTCAAATCCCTTACCAATTATCCCAAATTGGTAAACACTCACCAAATGTTCTCCCCCAAACATTCAAGTGAAAAAGTAAATCAAATGTTCTCCCCCAAACATTCTCCCCTGACTAACATCAAAAGGTTCCTCTCCAAGGAGGTCAATGTCTCATGTCCCAATGAGATCTTACAATCTCCCCCTTGATCAAAAATACCTAGGATGCCTACCATCTTCCTAGTGATAAGTCCCATATCACTCAAGAGAGGCACTCCTATCTCACTCTCCCAATTTCCAAATTGGGTATCAAACACCCATCAATTTTCAATTGATAACATTCTCCCCAGAAAAAAAACATCCATCATCCCAAGATGGATACCTCCCCCTTGAGGCTTGCTCCCCCTTGACCATTGCACCAACAATGTCCTTGGAAAGCCCCTAAGCCAATAGAAACTCTAAACCATCAAAATTAAGGTTCTAAGTTCAACATAGAACTTTTACTCACCCTAAATTTGATACTTTGACCTAACACAACTCCTAATCCATATCCAATAGATTTTCACCCTTCATAATGCTTCCCAAAGCATATCCTAGGGTTAGGAGTGGTTAGGAACCTTTACCATAGCTGAACACGGGCTAAACAAACTTTGTTAACCCGAAATCAGACTGGCAATGACTGACAGCTTATCACGATCACATTCATCACCGATCGCCACCAATGGCGTCGATCGTAGCTGAATTTCCCGAAATTCAACTATCAGAATCCAATTTCAGAAAATCATAACTAATTATACGTATATCGAAAAATCACTAAATTTGATACGTATAATATTTATGACTGAAACAATGGGTGAAAAATGTTTGAAAAATATTTTACCCATAAAATAGTGAGTTTGATACAAAACTCAAAACCATTGAAATTTTCAATGTTTTGGCCCTATTTTGTATCAACTTCATCAATGGTGATTGCTATCAAAAGATAGACTTCACCAAGGTTTTCTAAATTGATTTTAAAATGATTTCAAAACCTTATTTTGGATCATATTCCTTGGGCTCTAAGTACATGACTTGTACACAAGCTTTCCCAATGATCCACCAATAAAATTAGATGAGTTTTGGTTCAACTAGATGCAAAAACTATGCACCTTGAACTCAACTCATATACTAGCATCTCACATGTATCTAGGGTGTATAAATACACATACATGTCAATTGGATGTGAGATGTGGGTTTTGTTCTCCCTAAACTAGGGTTTTATGCATTTTTCTAAGGCAACTCTACTTGATTCCCTTATAAATGGGACTCCAAGTCATGCCATAGTCCTTAAATCAATTTTAATCAATTTAGATGCATGAAAATGATCATGGCATAATGATAGAAAAATAAATCATGTCCAATGATCATGATGTCATGACATATGATGAAATCTAAAAACACATGACATTTAATACCTTAATCCTAAGCATGATCATGACATTTAGATGATAAAAGTAAACATGATGTCATGTCATGGCATATGGCAAACAAATCATGGCATATAAAATATATAGGTATAATAACACCTAAATTTTAATATTAATTTCCATTTGTTGGGATTAAACATATTTTGCCATATTAACCTAATCTCCCTAGTGTGCCAAAAACTCAAAATGGCACACTAACCACTAAACTTAAATTATGCCAAAATGATCATTTTATCAAACTTCATAATTAATATTGGCACATCCTAAAGCCTTTTAGGATTAAAATCAAAAACTATTTCCAAGGTAACCATAACCTTGAAAATATCCTAAAGTGCCACCTTTGCCATGGTTAGGTTAACTACCCATCCAATCAAGGTTGGCACACCCTAAACCCACCTAGCGTGAATCAATCACGCTCTTAGGAACCCAAAACCGATTTGAGCTCCTTGGGTTAACTAGGTATTCCTTAGGGATAACCTCCCTAGATACCCTCCTAATGACTCTCCTAGGCTTGTTAGCCTTGGTCATTTGGGTCTTGCCATGGTTAACTTTAGGGATTGCCTCCCTAACAACCTTCTTAGTGGCCACCTTAGGTTTCCTAGAAACCCTAGCCACTAGGCATACCCTTTGGTCAACTCTAGGGATGACTTCCCTATTGACCTTGGTCTTCCTAGACCTAGTTAGTGTTCCATAATCTAATGGAACACTATGATAAGCTACCTTAGGCTTAGGTTTGTGACCCAAACCTTGCTTGCCCTTGGTTGACTTTTGACTCTTAGGTCCTTGGTGTTGACTTTGACTTTTGGACCTTGACTTTTGATCATTTGACCCTTTAAATTGATTTTGTATAATTTTAAGGGTCTTCTACTTCTCAAGCCTTGACCTCAAGGCTTGGTTCTCTAATTCTAATTGCCCGAGTTTAGAATTTTGATTTTGATCATGGGCATGAGACTTTCTAGGCATATGCCTAGTCCATTTAGGTTTAAGACCTAGGTGATCCCCTATTTTCTTAATTGATTCTCTAGGTAAGATATTTTTAGGGACATTAGTCCCAAATTTCTCCTTTCTTGAAAGGTTTACCCTCTTGGCTCCTAAGCAAAATTCCTTACTTCTAGCATGCTCTTTATGATAAATAGCAAGACTATTAAAATTATTCCTAGCATGCTTTTGACTATAGGAATTAGAAAGAACATTACTAAAATGTACCTTAGGGTTAGCCTTAGCTCCCCCTACATGTGAAGCTCCATTTTGCCCCTTCTTTTCCCCTTTGGGCATTGACTCCTATAGTGCCCCTTTGATGGCACTTGAAACAAATGATGTGCTCTTTGCTTCTTTGACTTTGGGGCACCGACTTCCTTGATTTTTGGCACGGGTGGAGTCTTCTTGACCCGCTTAGGACACTTACTCTTGTAATGTCCTTGCTCTCTACACTCAAAGGATAATATGAATTTTATCATTATTTGAAATGCTCAAGTTACCTAGATCCGTGATAGGTGCCGGAGTTGAATTTTGGGCTTCTTCATCTTGACCGGATGTTGAAGCTTCTTGGTATTGCTCCGGTGTTGAGGATGGCCTCTCCTCCTCAATTCTAGAAGTGGATGCTTCTTCCACTTCCTCCACCAACCCAGAAATTGACTCCCTATCAACTTCCGATTCTACTTCCTCTTCCTCTTTGGATGTTGATGATCTCTCAACCTCCAAGTCCTCACTTCCTTGTGAGGATGATGCATTAGCCTCTTTGGTCTCTTCCTCTTGGACCATGAATGGGCTTTCATGGAGCTTTGCCAAATCGCTCCATAGCTCTTTAGCATCCATGCATTCACCTAGGCTACACAAGAATTCATTTGGAATTAAATCAAAAATAAATTTGATTACCTTCTTGTTTTTCTCGAATCTTTGGAGTTGATCTTCACTCCATCTCTTTTTCTTGAGGAAGCCACCTTTTGATCCTCTGGGATACTCAAATCCTTCCATTAATAGAGACCATTCCTCAAGGTCTCTCATCATCAAAAACTCTTCAATTCTCGCCTTCCAAGAATTGAAACCTTCTCGTCCATAGAATGAATAAGGGACCGGTGTGTTGATATCCCATCCTAATTGATCTTGGACTTCCATCTTTTACCCTCTAGCTTCTAAGCCTAGCTCCCGGCGTTTAGTCCGTAGAAGAGCCCCGGGCTCTGATACCACTTGTTGGAAATTTGACGCCCGCTAGAGGGGGGGTGAATAGCGTAGATGACGTACGATGATGGAATTCTTTCGCGTTTGATCGTCTACAATCTTGTTAGCACAGCGGAATAGTAATAACAAATAAATATAACAAGATATAATCACAACACGCACGATATAACGTGGTTCGGAACCGAACCGGTTCCTACTCCACGGATCGGGCTCAAATGAGCCCTAGCGATGCCAATCACACACCACTATCAAATAACTCCTTCTCGGAACAATCTGGAGGTGGAGAAACCTCACACAATAGTGATTACAACAATAATCAAAAGCTACAAGCTAAGACAATGAAATACAAAGCAATACAAGTAAAGAAAACACTTTACAAATGCTCTTGGATGCTTGATCGCTTGGTTGCTTGATGTCAACTTGAGACCTGATTTGCGAGAACGCCGCCCAAAAGCCTCAAGAAACCGATGCCAAAATCCTTCCCGTCGAGCTCCTTTTATCCTTGCGCGACGACTGGATTTCCGCCATCACCGATCGCCATAAGCCACCCGATCGATGTCACTGTCGTGAGACAACGGGCTCGATCCACGCCGAAAAACTCCAACGGATCTCTTGGCCGATCGCTAACATTGGCCGATCGCTAACGCCGTAGTCGACCGCCTACGGCTACGGAGCGCTCAGGCTCGACACTCGACCGGGCAATGATCGCCATCCTCCGGCCGATCGCTGAGCTACCACCGATCGGGCGAATGAGCAATGATCGCTGTGGCATTTTCACTCTAACTGGCAAATCGAACTCAAGTCGACTCACGGCAGTCGAACCGGCCATAATGCCAGTCGACTGCCAACCTCAAGAATGAGGTTTTAACCCAAGTATGGTGCCCCCATACTTGCTAGACCACCCTTAGCCTAGACCTAAACCTTCTAGCCACCTCCATCAGCCTCACGCCTCAGATCCCTCCAAGTCATCCATGACTTGTTCATCCATCGCGCTTAGCTTCCGTGTGCTTCCATCGGCTATGTCATGCTAACGGTGTCTACACCGCCAAGGCACATTGGACTTACGCCGCCAAGACTCCGCTTGGACTTTACGCCACCAATATCAATCCCCTTCGACTTCTCAAATGCCAAGACTCAAGCTTGGACTTTCCCTTGCCAACCCATGTTGGACTTTCCATGCCAAGACCCATGCTTGGACTTTCCATTTGCCAAGACCCATGCTTGGACTTCTCATTTGCCAAGACCCATGCTTGGACTTCTCATGCCAAGTGCTCAAGACTTGGACTTTCCCAATTGCCAAGTGTCCCACTTGGACTTTCCATGCCAAGTACCCATGACTTGGACTTTCCCTTGCCAAGACCCATGCTTGGACTTTCCCATAATCACATGGTCAACCCTGGTCAACCATCAAGTCAATTATAACCTGGGTCGATTGTATAAACAATCTCCCCAACATATTAACCGACATTAATGTCAAACATCAATGTCAATCCCATGTCTAACATACTTTGTCAAACATACTTTGTCAAACATCAAAACATCACTCGAGTCAAACTCGAGTCACAGTGTCATTGACTGGGCGATTGCACCAAGTCCGTCACGGGGAGATCTTTGTCGGATTTTGTAGCGGGGACTCCCCCGGGGTGTGACAATTTATTTGGTATCGGAGCGCCTAGGTTTTCGAGTTCCTCGGGGTTTTTGGATTTTTTGGAGTTTGCCACATTTGGAAGGTTTTTACGAGTCAATCTGGGAATTTTTGGATTTTTACGGATTTTCGATGATTTTTATATTTCGAAAATTCGAGATATTATTGACAAGGTCAATTTGGGGATTTGGCGGCGATGGGACCTCTCCTGGTGGCAAAAAAAAATAGGTATGATGATTAATTTTATATGTTTTTACTTGTAGTAACATCTGGTAATAATTTAACAGATATGAGACGAGGTG
Source organism: Wurfbainia villosa (assembly GCA_025175895.1). Lineage (NCBI taxonomy): Eukaryota > Viridiplantae > Streptophyta > Magnoliopsida > Zingiberales > Zingiberaceae > Wurfbainia > Wurfbainia villosa. Next base: position 8,240,597 of record CM045992.1, read on the forward strand.
GGTGTGCTCCTGTGCCGAGATGTGGTGCGGGGCGGCCACGCAAGAGGACATTGAGATCTTTGACGAAGGAGTTGCTAGAAAGATCTATTGAGGGTGAGCATGTTGAGCAGGGTCAATTTCCATATGGTGCCGTGGGTTCTCAGTCCTCGATGGTTCCTCCTCCAGAGATACCCACTTCTGGGGTATTCGATGTACCACCGGTAGTACCTACTGCTACACACCAGACACCCTCGCTAGTAGCACACTCTGCATACGGGAGGTACCACCCGATAGTCCTCGGCACGCTACACATGGGCACCCCGCCAGGTGCTCTGCATGCAAGCAGGCCCACATATTTGCCTCTGTGTATGCAGCGGCACCATCTACAGTAGTTCCGCCAGCTCTTGCGATGGCCCCTACTCATCCTACTGATGTGACTGTGACACGAGCTCGGATTCCCATTTTAGCCAAGTCAATGAAAAGTCGGTTCACACTATTTTGTGGAGAGACTGATCCGAGCATGGCTCATTCTTGGATCGAGACTATGGAGCGTACTTTCCTCTACATGGTTTGCTCAGAGTGGGAGAAGGCAGAGTTAGCGGCCTTCCATTTACGAGGCGAGGCCGAGGTCTGGTGGGACACGCAGCGTTCGATTATCGGCGAGCAGCAGATTACCTGGGTGAGATTCAGGGAGGCCTTTGAGAATCAGTATTTCCCACGGTCATATCAGATGATGCACTGTCAGGATTTTCTGAGTCTTCGATAGAATAATCGTATGGTGATGGAGTACAATGCAGAATTTAATCAGTTAGCCAGATTTTGTCCAGAGTTAGTCGCTGAGGATAGGTCGCACATGATTCAATTTGTTCAGGGACTAGATGGGCATCTTCAAGTCAAGATGGCAGGCTTTGGTAGTTCTTCCTATCGAGAGGCATTGGATAGAGCTTTATTGATTGAGTCGGCTTAACAGAGAGCTAATTACGTGAAGAGGAAAGCAGATGAGAACAAACCACGTGGATGCACCCGGTAGCCACATCATCGGACAACAACAAAGTGGTCGCAGTCAGTCGGGTCAGAGTAACTCTGGGGCATCTAGCCAGCCTCAGAAATCAGGATGATCTTCAGCTGGACTCTCCCAGTCTTCTCAGCAGAACCGGAAACCGCCCACTAGTGACACTTACTGTACTCGTTGTGGGTCCAGAGAGCATACCATCTCAGCCTGCACCTTGGGACAGTCAGTTTGCTATTATTACAAACTCCTGGACACTTGAGCCGAGATTGTTCGCTGAAGGCTCAGCATGTGGCTTCCAGGGTTTCTATCCAGGGAGGACAGTTCCATCAGTTTGAGACTCAGAGAGGGGGGCAAACAGCCAAATCTTCACAACGCCCGCAGAGGACAGTTCCCCCTACAGTAGTCACATATGGCATGCACGGACAGGAGTACTCCAGTGCCCGTACGATATCACAAGGTTCTATTTCAGGACCTCAATATCAGATGCAGCGCTAGCCAGTACGATGCATACGATCGCAGCCTCTCGCCATCGATTCAAGATTACCGCACCACCACCGTTCAGACGATCGTAGCTACCAGATATAGTACGATTCGACAGCCTATCGACCTCAGACCGACGACCACCTCTGGCAGTGCTATCACCTCCACCTCCGCCGGAGACTGGGCGGATTCATGCGGTTACTAGAGAGGATGCGCAGTGAGCCAATGAATCCGTTTTCCGTGGTACGATTTCACTTTATGAATTTTCATCTATTATGCTAATTGTTACTAGCAGTTCGCATTCATTCATTTCTCATGCATTTATGAGAGAGATTGGTAGACTACCTACTATTAGATCACAGCGATTAACCGTCTCCCTACCGTCTGGTGATACGTTGGATGTTACCTAGGAGGTCCGAGGTTGTCCATTAGATTTCGGTAATATTATACTTACTGTAGATTTATTGGTACTGGAAATGGTCGAGTTCGACATTATCCTTGGTATGGATTGGTTGTCAACATATCATGCCATAGTTGATTGCCAGACGAGGGTGGTCATATTCCGACCTTCAAACCAACCCTCGTGGGATTTCACTGGCATCCGGGATGACGACATATCAACCATTTCTACGATTCAGGCTTAGAAGATTTTATTACATGGTTGCCAAGGTTTTCTATTATCTATGATCAATGTAGAAGACAGTGGTGACTCTCAAATCTCAGACATTCCTATTGTCCGAGAATATCCAGATGTTTTTCCAAAGGAGTTACCGGGCCTGCCTCCCAGAAGGCAAGTGGAGTTCACAATTGAGTTAATTCCGGGGACGTCGCTAGCATCGAAAGCTCCTTATCATATGGCCCCGAGAGAGTTGGACGAGTTAAAGGTCCATCTCTAGGAGCTTTTGGACAGAGGTTTTATTCACCCTAGCGTATCTCCCTGGGGTTCTTCGGTTCTCTTCGTAAAGAAGAAAGATGGTTCGATGTGATTGTGCATCGACTACAAGCAGTTGAACGCCGTCACCATCAAGAATAAATATCCCCTGCCATGTATTGAGGACTTGTTTGATCAACTTAGAGGTACATCAGTGTATTTTAAGATTGATCTGTGGTCCGAATATCATCAACTAAGTGTTGGAGACTCAGACATTCAGAAGACAACGTTCCGTACCAGATATGGACACTATGAGTTTTTGGTAATGCCATTTGGGCTTACCAATGCTCCAATAGTATTCATGGATTTGATGAACCGTGAATTTATGGATTTCCTAGATTGGTTCGTCATTGTCTTTATTGATGACATTCTGGTCTATTCTCGTTCTAAAAAGGAACACACGCAACATCTTCGCCTTGTTTGGATAGGCTCCGACAGAAGCGACTATATGCGAAGTTCAGTAAGTACACATTTTGGTTACCCTCAGTTGATTTTCTAGGACATGTGGTTTCTAGTATAGGCATTTCAGTTGACCCCCAGAAGATCGAGGCTGTCACCAGTTGGGAGCAGCCGAAATTAGTTCAGGAGGTTCACAGTTTCTTAGGCTTGGCTGGATATTACAGATGGTTCGTTGAGGGTTTCTCGAGCATTGCTATGTCATTGATACGCCTTACCAGGAAGGGCGTGAAGTTCACGTGGTCAGAGGTGTATGAGACCAGCTTCTAGGAGTTGAAGAAGAGACTAGTGTTAGCACCGATTCTGGTATTGCCATCAGGGGATGACGGTTTCAGCCTTTATACCGATGCGTCTCTCCAAGGTTTAGGCACAGTACTGATGCAGCATGACAGGGTGGTCTCTTATGCTTCTCGCCAGTTGAAGGAGCATGAGAAGAACTACCCAGTACATGATCTAGAGTTAGCTGCTATTATCTTTGCCTTGAAGATTTGGAGGCATCATTTGTATACATTTGAGATTCTCACTGATCATAAGAGTCTCAAATATCTATTTACACAGAAGGAACTCAATCTCTGACAGAGGAGATGGATGGAGTTCCTGAAGGATTATGACTGTACCATTAGCTACCACCCAGGGAAAGCCAATGTGGTTGCTGATGCACTTAGCTGGAAGTTCCGAGGGACTTTAGCTTGCTACTGAGTTTTAGTCACGGATTTGATTCAGAGTTTTTCTGAGTTGGACCTTGAGGAGCAGGGACCGACAGAGCATGGCATTCTTGTTACCATGGTTGCTCAGTCATCTATCTGGACGAGAGTCCGGGAGGCTCAGGCTAGTGATCAGCATTTACGGTTCATTGGAAGTCAGATAACCTATGGACAGCAGACTGAGTTCACCCGAGATGACGAAGGTATTATTTATTTTCGGAGCAGATTATGCGTACCTCAGTCTCACCCAGTCATGGAGGAGTTACTCTAGGAGGCTCATCGCTCTCGATTTGCGATCCACCCAGGCAGAACCCGCATGTATCGAGATTTAAGGCATTTGTATTGGTGGAACGACATGAAGAAAGATATCACAGATTTTGTTGCTAGATGTCTAGTTTGTCAACAGGTAAAGGTTGAGCACCAGAGACCAGTCGGACTACTTCAGAGGATTCATGTTCCCAAGTGGAAGTGGGAACACATTACTATGGATTTTGTGGTGGGTTTGCCTAGGACATGTCAAGGTCATGACGCGATTTGGGTAGTCGTTGACTGTCTAACCAAATCCACGCACTTTTTAGCGATTCGAAAGACCTACTCTTTGGATCATTTGGAAGAGTTATATTGTCGGGAGATCATCAGATTGCATGGTGTTCTTTTGAGCATTATATCAGATAGAGTTCCCCGGTTCACGTCCCGGTTCTGACAGAGTCTGCAGCAGGCCTTAGGCACGTAACTTCATTTTAGTACTGCATTCCATCCATAGACAGATGGACAGTCTGAGCGGACCATTCAAACATTAGAGGACTTGTTGAGGTCCTGTGTTATGGATTTTGGGGGCAACTGGGAGGACCACTTGCCGTTAGTGGAATTCGCCTACAATAATAGCTATCATTCAACTATCTAAATGGCCCCGTTTGAAGTATTGTATGGTAGATAGTGTCGTACACCCACCCTCTCGGAGGAGGTTGGGGAGGCCCAGTTGCTAGGACCCCAGAGAGCTCAGCATGAGATAGAGTTGGTCCGTACTATCAGACGTAGGATGGCAGAGGCGTAGGATCATCAGAAGAGCTATGCAGATCGGAGACGGAGACCTCTGGAGTTCTCTATTGGTGATCATGTATTTCTGCGAGTCTCACCCACGAAAGGAGTGAAGAGATTTGGCCTCCATGGTAAGCTAGCTCCTAGGTACATTGGTCCATTTGAGATTTTGGAGAGGATCGGAGAAGTCCGCTTACCACTTAGTGCTACCACCATCTTTGATGGGTATTCATGATGTGTTTCATATGTCCATGCTGAGGAAGTATGTACCAAACTCTACACATATTCTGTTAGATGTGTCAGGTTCCATTCAACCTGATGCTACTTACGCAGAGGTTTCGGTACGAATTCTGGATCACAAGGAACGACAGTTGCGGAATAAGATTATGCGACTTGTCAAGGTTGGGTGGAGTAACCACACCGATGAGGAGGCTACTTGGGAGCTTGAGGAAAAGATCAGAGCTCAATACCCTCACCTGTTTACTTAAGATACGTGAGATATATTTTCAGTACTTGTGGTATCTCTTACTCATTATGCATCTGAGTAGGAAATTTGGAGACCAAATTTTTATTAGTGGGGGAGAATGTTAAATACGAAAAATTTAAAATACTAAATTAAATGGCCAAAATTTAGGAAAAATAATTCTAGGAATTTTTTGAGATTTTTGGAGAAATTTTAGGAATTTTTCCATAATTTTTCTAGGTTTAAACGGAGTTCTTATGATATTATATATGGAAAGAGTTAACAGGCTTTTACAAGGCCTGTTTGGATTATCTGTATTGAGGGGTTAATAAATTTTATTAACCTAAAGTTTTAAATAGAAAACCTAGATTTCTCCTTTTCTTTCCCCGCCGCGCCCGATGCCCTCTTCCTCTCGCGACCACACCTCTCCCTTGCGGTTTCTCTCTCGCGACAACTCCTCTACGTGACCCTCCTATTTTTCAAAACATAGGCTACCGAGCGACTTCCCCCTTTCCTCTCGTGATCTTTTCCCTCTCCTCTGCAAGCGACGGCGAGTGAATCTCCCTCGCCAGTGCCACAGACGAGCCAGACCGACGAGCGCGCTGGGTCGGGAGTTCGAGTCGGCGTCAGTTTGATCGGGAGTTACACTTTGTGATTTCGCCGGAGTTGGATCTTGAGCTCTTCCATCCCAGTGGTTTGTCAGTCGCCTTGAGCACGAGATTGCCTTGCCACCTGTTGAGCCCTGTCGTGTGTTCTGTCGGAGCAAAGGGCAACAATGATTCCGATTTGAGTCACTTCGACGAACAGAGTATTGGGGATTTAGTTGCCGGTGAGGTTTCCACAGCTGGTAAGATTTCTCTCCTTTTTCTATTATTGCTAGATTGTTGTGGTCGTGCAAAGTCAGCTATAAAGGCTGTGAACAACTATGGATTGGCAGTGCACAGCTGTGAGTCGGAGTTGTGGTTGATTTGGGGCTGTAAATTAAGGTTTTATAGGCTGTGAATGAGTGTGATTGGAGGGAGGGTTATGGGTCATATTATTGTGTGAATATATGACGGTAGTGAGTGATCGGTTAAGGGGATAGTTTAATCCATTAGGTTTTGGACTTGATATTAGGGTTGACAATATAATATGATTTTATTATGTTTTATGCAGGCTTCGGTCATGAGACAGGTCCACGGGCGTGAAGATTTCATTTTTTTGAGCATTTTATCAGGAGGGTATTTTGAATTATCTTTTAGATAATGTCATATTGATATGCTTAGTTGGTTATAGCTTACAATAATTTTTATGTTTATCTGTCTTGTATGTCACTGTGCCATACTTGATACATGCATTTGATCATCTTTTAGTTATACCTTCCCTGTTTTACTTAGGTCATTGATATGTACCTATTTGTATGTTCATATTATTCGGAGATGTATTTTAGTTGGTGTTACATGCTTTAGTGTCATGCACCATCTTGCATGATTGCATGCTGGCCGAACGGGGTTCCTTTGTAGTTGAGCCCGCAGTCAGTTACATGATCTTCACACACAGTCACTCATGGGTTAGTGGTACATCAGGAGGGTGTGTGCAGTAGCTCTGTCAGGCTCCGCTGGTCCGCTCATGGGTAGCAGTGAGGCAGCGTGGTAGCGGGCAGGGATCCCTCCTCTGGTCTACGACACCGGGAGATGAGAGCATTGCTCCCCCACTCTATTTGGGGTAGGAGGATAGGTGTACTCCGACAGCATCCTATCCACTCGGTCACTCAGGAGTAGTGATGGTAGAGTGCACAGTTGTCATAGCCCAACCCACTCGGCTTCACCATCACATGTGAGGCGGCTGACTGGCGTCAGGGGTGACCTTGTCATTTGCATTGCATGCATATTGCATGGATGACATTTGTATTGTGTTTGCTGTATTTTGGTTGCTGCCTTGGATGTTGCATATGATTGACATGCATACAGGATACATTTTTTTGTATTTGGTCTGATGACCTTATTTCTGCTAGTATGGCTCATACTCCTATGTCAGGATAGGAGATTCAGGTAAGTACAGTCTTTACACATTTCTTTCTTGCATTTCCTATTATTGATTAGGAGACTGTACTGGCATGATTATTATTGTTAGATATATCTTTCTATGCATATCGACTATTATCCGCTGAGTTCATTGAACTTACCCCATTGCTTTATATCTTTTTCAGGATGAAATTGCCACGAGAGTCCAGCTGCCAATCCCCCTCGTCAAAATGGATTTGTTTTTGTTGGTCTTATGGTTTCGGTTTTTGACTAGAAGACATGTTTAGGATTTGTGTTTTGATTATGTACTCGTGGATACTTTGGTCGTATTTGATATGTCTTTAAGGACTTTTATTCGATTCATTTTGGTTGTGTATTCCTGCTCAGATGGCAGAAGGGGTAAGTCTAGATAGTGTAGACTTTTTTGTTATTTACTTTGATTGTTGGCCGGAGGTCTATTTATGACCTGCATGTGTGGTTTTGTTATGGTCGTGTTGACCGATGTATAGTAGGCCATGTGGGCCTTGTATGCAAGTTTCGTATTGTCATCCATACAGGGGAGATGCTGTCGGATTTTTGTCTGGCGGGGACTCCCCCAGGGCATGACATGTGGAGCGCTGCCGGAGCTGTGGAGCTGCTAGCTGGAGCTACTGGTAGTAGAGCGAGATGATAACGGAGGGGAATCCCCACTCCGGTGCATGTAGTGGTGGTTGGACCGATCGAGGGGAATCCCTGCTCCGATGGTTGAAGGCGGCGGTGAAATGGGTGGAGCTGTCGCAGCTGAGATTGGGCGGAGATGGCTGCCGGCGGTGGAGGAGGTGATGGAGTGGCACCGGTCACCGGAGAAGGAGGGAATCCCCTTTCCTCTCCGGCGACTAGCGAGGAAGGTGGAGAGCGCGGCGGAAGTAGACGGAGGCGTTGGGCGAAATCACGTGAAAGGGGGGCGAAGCCGGCTGCCTTCGGTGAGGAAATATTGGTGTTATTAAGTGCATTTCCTTAGCCATCCAATTGAATGCTATCAAATCCCAGCCGTCCTATTGAAGATAGGTTAATTACTCTAATTAATCCATGAACTAGTCAATGCATCCAACGACTATGATTAATCCAACTATGGATGGCCGAATCTGATCAATCCGAATGGATAATCATGATCGGTCGAATCTGGATGAAAGGCTAAGATGTTCAGATCTAAATGTACAGATCGGATCTCTCCAGATTTGGATAAATGGCTCAGAATCAAGCCGCTTTCATCAGATGGTTTATATCACTTAGATATGATCTCTTGATTGAATTGGCCTCGATCACGATGAAGGGCTCAGATTAAGTCAACTTGAAATACCCATTATGGCCCTAGATGAAGCCATATTTGATCCAACTTGAGTCTGGTCCATTGGCTCATCTCGATCTTCTATAAACAAAGATAAAATCCACATATAAGTTCAAAATTTAGGAGAATTTACAATAAGGTCCAAAAGATGATCCAACTCATAAAACATACAAATAATCAACAATTAAACACACGAGAGGATTAAAACAGTGATATTAAGAACCAAAATAATATGACAATGATAGTTATCAACTGCTCAGGCCATTAGTCGACTGCCCAATGCTGGCAGTCAATTGCTAGGCCATTTTACCGTAGTCGAACCCTAGTCGACTCACAGTAGTCGACTGGTCATAATCCCAGTCGACTGCTGAGTATCGACTCGACTGTCAAGTGTCAAAACACTTGACCAGTCGATTGGTACATAACCTCAGTCGACTGACAAACCTCAACCATGAGGTTTAACACCAAGTATGATGCCCTCATACTTGCTAGACCACCCTTAGCCTAGACCTAAGCCTTCTAGCCACCTCCATTAGCCTCACGCCTATCGGATCCCTCCAAGTCATCCATGACTTGTTCATCCATATGCTAGCCTTCAGGTGCTTCCATCAGTTATTGTCATGCTAACGATGTCTACACTGCCAAGGCATATTGGACTTATGCTTCCAAAACCACGCTTGGACTTTACGCTGCCGACCCTTGGACTTATGCTGCCAAGACTCCACCCTTGGACTTACGTGACCAAGACTATACCCTTGGACTTTCCATGCTAACCCAATGTTGGACTTTCCAAATGCCAAGACTCAAGCTTAGACTTTACCTTGCCAAGACCCATGCTTGGACTTTCTATGCAAAGTACTCAAGACTTGGACTTTCCCATTGCCAAGTGTCCCACTTGGACTTCTCCATCATATGGTCAACACCAAGTCAACCATATAGTCAAACAATGGTCAAACCATCGTCAAACAGTCAATCATGACCTGGGTCAATTGCACCAACAATCTCCTCAACACATTGTCAAACATCAAAACACTACTCGAGTCAAACTCGAGTCCGGTCAATCATGACCTGGGTCGATTGCACCAACAAGGTCGACCTTTAAGCTTATCCGTCCAAGACTGTTATAGTTCATGATTCGGAACCGCTAATTTATGTCTTGATATGGTTCAAATATATATATATATATATATATATAATAAAAAGGCTTGTACTTATTTTAATTGCTTATGTATCCCCTTTGGATATAGGGGAATCAAAACTCATATAGTTTGCTTATTTTTGTACCCTTATTATCTTAGAAAGTGGATTGTTACTCATTTGAATTTCCTATTTTAATAGTGGTAGTTTCTTCGATATTAAATTGTTCTACCTCGTCCTCAGAAAGTTGTTATACTTGTATTCTTTTTTCGGCTCTTATTCAATCATCAAGTAATGTTTGTGTTTCCAACGAATTAGGAGATAAAGTAGATTGACATTCTTTTAATATATTATCTATGGAATTAAACGTCTATTTTACGACAATGATTGATACTAGACAAGCTAAAATTTCTTTTGCGATGATAGAGAAGATGAAAAAACATTGAGTCTTCTACAACCACCACTAGAAAGTATCAAAATCTGCTTCATTTTTTGTTTCATTAAAATTAAAAGAAGTTATAAAATAATTCTCATATTTTTGTCTAAAACTTAAAGATCCTCGTGAATATCTTAGGGAAGATAAGCATTGGTGCAATGGTAAACTTATTGCCTTGCGACCTATAGGTCATGGGTCCGAGTCTTAGAAATACCCTTTTACATAATAGGATAAGATTGTGTATAATAAATCTTTAATGCACCACGCTACCCTTTTAGATATATTAGTTTCTAATTTATGTTTTAAACTATATTCTTTATAAATATCATATAAATTATTCCTATAATTTGTATAATAATATTAGCAGGATCAGGAGAAAAATAATCTTAATACATAACTAATATTTTATATAAAACATCTAATTTTAGTACAGAGTCTAAAATAAATACAACTAAATAAATATCAAAAATATTATTAAAAAATTTCCATTTTACTTTTATTATTAACAAGCAAAGAAATAAAACTTCATCATTAATATATTCATTTAAAATTAAAGATATGTTATAAAATTTTATCATAATTAAATGAGAAAAAGCATAATAAAATCAAAAAATTATTTAGTTACATTATTAAATATTTTTAGAATTTCATAAATGTTACAATATATATTTTATTGATATGAAAATAAACATATATTAGGATTATTAATAATTTGTACAAGAAATAAACATAATAATTATCTATATTAAAATGAATTTTGTAGTAATTGATATATGTTGAATTCCAATATGTTGGTACATCATGTTAAAAAATTTTAGGCCTTATTCTATTAATTTTATAAAATTTACCCCATTATTTTATTATATTAGGATGTGACTATAAATAAGAAATAACAATTTTAATTAGTTTAATTTGAATTTTTTAAAATCCATTTTGAACACATAATTTAAAATATTACATGCGCAGCAAATATAAAAAATACACTATCAATAGCAAGCTGACAAATAAATTCAAATTCATCAATACTTATAGTATTAAAACTAACATTATCAAATATAATTAAAAATATTTTATTAGTTTAATTCATATTATTTGAAATTTAAACATAATAACTTAGAAATATTATGAGAAGTGTGTAATTCTCGTCAAAAACTCAATATGTTAATAAATATTTTTGAATTGTATAGAAGTTGTCGATCCAATGACATGTCACATCTATATATGAAAAAGTTTGTCAATGATCACTGCAAATATAAGAACATAAACATACTTTATTATTTAATTTACTAAATTTTTTAATTAATTTTTTCTCAATCTTATTAGTTTAAATTGTATTAATAAGTATAGTTTGTAGAATATATTTAGCAGATGGGTTAAAATATTTCTTATAAAAATCTTTAAAAGTACATTTAGACTACGTTTGATAGGATGTAATGTAATCAATGTGATAATGTAATCAAGTTTGTAATGGAAGGAAATGTAATCTTGATTACATTCCTATGTTTGGTCACAAAGTTGCATGTAATCTTGGATTACAGGAGATATTACATTCTTTTGTTTGGTGTCCATTACAAGGACGATAATAGTCGACCGTCGACATCGACGAGCGACGATGGCGGGTCGACTGGCCGGCAGGCGGTGGCGATGGTGGTCGACTGATTGGCGGCGGCGACGGCGACGGCAGTGGCCGACGATAGTGGCCGGCGGTGGCAATGGCGACGAGTTGTGGTGTCGGACGATGGCGACTACGTGCAACAGTGGGTGATGACTTTTCAGATTATGACTTGTAATATAATCGGATTATATAGGTTTTGTCTTATAATCCAGATTATAAAACTTTAGTGACTTTTGTAATCTAGATTATATTACATTATAACTTTAAAACAACAACAAATAAAGTAATCAACCTTGTAATGTAATTCTTACATGGCAGATTACAGCATTCCAAACGCAACCTTAGACTCAAAACTAAAAGAAAGATACTCTATAGAAATAAATCTAACTAATGATTCTCTTAATTTGATATCAAAATATTTAAATAAACTTATATTAGTATTTTCAATGGACGATAAAAATTTAGAGAGTTGCATTTGAGAACGTTCGAATCTAAATTTCGTCAGATGTTTTATTTCAATGTATCAATTTAATAACTCATAATTTTCATCCAATTGGAATTTATAAGAGACTTTACCACACTTAAATTTTGTCTGCATTTCTCCAGACACAAGAGTGATTTTCTTAAAATATTTAATAAAAATAGATGATTTTGAATGTAGAGTTTCTCGAACCTCAAATATTTTAGTATTTTTTTGTATGACAACTGTTGAAAGTTACTCTGGTTCATCATAAATAAATTGAACATCCTCGGAATAGACATTTGAAATGGTTATTTCCTTGCCCTTCTAAGAACAAGATAAACTTCCTTCCATTAGAATTGAAGTCGAAAGCAATTGAAATTTCAACATTTAGAGAGAAGAATAGAGAAATATGATATGACAATGATAAAATGAGCATATTGTATATTACCACATTGGAAAATAACGATCATCCCCACGTATTGGTATAGTTTGTAACTATATGGGTGCTTTCCACATGAGGTCTTGGGGTCAATTCTCAGCGGGTACGAAATGTCTCACTGAATCTTGACCTCCCCCATACAACTACGTCAAGGCAAAATCCCCTGTGATTTACCACCTTTCATTATGTCGGAGGGTCAACCATAAAAAGTGCTTGGCATGAGCTGCCATGCCTCGGGGGAGTTCCCGCCAGACAAAAATCCGGCAACATCTCTCCTTTACGGGTGACAATACGAAACTTGCATACAAGGCCCACATGACCTACTATACATCGGTCAACACGACCGGAACAAAATCACACATGCAGGTCATAAATAGGCCTCCGGCTAACAATCAAAGTAAATAACAAAAGTCTACAATATCTAGACATACCCCTTCTGCCATCTGAGCAGGAATACTCAACCAAGACCAATCGAATAAAATTCCGAATAAAAGTCCATAAGGACATAACAAATATCACCAAAACATCCATAAGTACATAACCAAAACACAAGTCCTACACATTTCTTCTAGTCAAAAACCGAAACCATAAGACCAACAAAAAACAAATCCATTTCGATGAGGGGGATTGGCAGCTGAACTCTCCTGGCAGTTTCATCCTGAAAAAGATATAAAGCAACGGGGTAAGTTCAATGAACTCAGCGGATAATAGTCGATATGCATAGAAAGATATATCTAACAATAATAATCATGCCAGTACAGTCTCCTAATCAATAATAGGAAATGCAAGAAAGAAATGCATAAAGACTGTACTTACCTGAATCTCCTATCCTGACATAGGAGTATGAGCCATACTAGTAGAAATAAGGTCATCAGACCAAACACAAAAAAATGTATCCTGTATGCATGTCAATCATATGCAACATCCAAGGCAGCAACCAAAATGTAGCAAACACAATACAAATGCCATCCATGCAATATGTATGCGATGCAAATGACATGGTCACCCCTGACGCCAGTCAGTCGCCTCACACGCGACGGTGAAGCCGAGTGAGTAGGGCTATGACAACTGTGCACTCTTCCATCACTGCTCCTGAGTGACCGAGTGGACAGGATGATGTCGGAGTACACCTATCCTTCTACCCCAAACAGAGTGGGGGAGCAATGCCCTCGTAGACCAGAGGAGGGATCCCTGCCCACTACCACGCTGCCTCAATGCTACCCATGAGCGGACCAGCGGAGCCTGACAGAGCTACTGTACACACCCTCCTGATGTACCACTAACCCATGAGTGGCTGTGTGTGCAGATCATGTAACTAGCTACAGACTCAACTACAAAGGAACCCTGTCCAGCCAGCATGCAATCATGCAAGATGGTGCATGACACTAAAACATGTAACACCAACTAAAATACGTCTCCGAATAATATGCACATACAAATAGGTACATATCAATGACCTAAGTAAAATAGGGAAGGTATAACTAAAAGCTGATCAAATGTATGTATCAAGTATGACACAGTGACATACAAGGCAGATAAACATAAAAATTATTGCTAGCTATAACCAACTAAGCATATCAATATGACATTATCTAAAAGATAAGTCAAAATACCAGCCTAATAAAATGCTCAAAAAAAATAAAATCTTCACGCCCGTGGACCTATCTCGTGACCGAAACCTGCATAAAACATAATAAAATCAGATTATATTGCCAACCCTAATATCAAGTCCAAAACCTAATGGATTAAACTATCCCCTTAATCGATCACTCACTGCCGTCATATATCCACACAATAACAGAACCCATAACCCTCCCTCCAATCACACTCATTCATAGCCTGTAAAACCCCAATTTATAGCCCCAAATCAACCACAACTCTGACTCATAGTCGTGCACTGCCCAACCACAGCTGTTCACAGCCTTTACAGCCGACATTGCACGACCACAACAATCTAGCAATAATAGAAAAAGGAGAGAAATCTTACCAACTGTGGAAACCTCACCGGCAACCAACTCCCCAATACTCTGTTCACCGAAGCGACTCAAACCGAAATCGCTGCTGCCCTTTGCTCCGATAGAACACACGACAGGGCTCAACCAGCAGTAAGGTAGCTAGCTATGCAACAGCGTCGTCTAATCTCATGCTCAAGGAGGCTGACGAACCACTGGGATGGAAGAGCTCAAGATCCAACTCCGACGAAATCACAAAGAGCAACTCCCGATCAAACTGTCGCCGACTCGAACTCCCGAGCCAGCGCGCTCGTCGGTCTGGCTCATCCGTGGCACCGACGAGGGAGATTTGCTCGTCGCCGCTTGCAGAGGAGAGGGAAAAGATCGCAAGAGGAAAGAGGGAAGTCGCTCGACAGCCCGTGTTTCGGAAAATAGGAGGGTCGCACGGAGGAGTTGTCGCAAGAGAGAAACCGCAAGGGAGAGGTGTGGTCGCGAGAGGAAGAGGGTGTTGGGCACGACGGGGAAAGAAAAGGAGAAATCTAGGTTTTCTATTTAAAACTTTAGGTTAATAAAATTTATTAACCCCTCAATGCAGATAATCCAAACAGGCCTTGTAAAAGCCTGTTAACTCTTTCCATATATAATATCGTAAGAACTCCGTTTAAACCCAGAAAAATTCTGGAAAAATTCCTAAAATTTCTCCAAAAATCACGAAAAATTCCTAGAATTATTTTTCCTAAATTTTTTCCATTTAATTTAGTATTTTAAATTTCCCGTATTTAACATGAGCATTATCATGTTATTACCACATTGGAAAATAACGGTCATAAAAAATGATCAAATAATCTCCACTGTTGAAAATTAAATTTTTGTTGTTGATTTTTTTCCATTAAAACTAGCGGCTCCAACAGTTGGAACCAGCGATTCCAACATTAAAAGTAAAACAAAAAAATGTTGAACCAGCATTTTGAACTGCCTATTCAATGATTTTTAAGCCATTGAGCCATAATTGATATGTTTAACTGGGTCAACATGTAATCGACTCGTTGACCTTGTTACGAGTTCAAACTAGGTACGATTTGGACTCGGCTCGAGGTCGGGTCTAATCTAATCCATGATCAACTCTCTCAACAATAGAAGCATGCTAATGTGCATAATCCTAAGCTTGGCCACTACCACAATCACAACCATGGTTGCAACTATCAGTACAACTATTTCCCCAACCACGATCATGAGTAGTTCCACCTTGTGGCATTGCCTACAAAATCAAATGAAATTTTCAATAACAAAATATTTAAAATAATGAAGGACTCCTAAATCATAGCTCAATTAAGATATAACTCGACATGCATAAAAATTCTTTTGTTTGAGAATCACAAAATCAGAAAACAAAAATCCAAAATAAGAAACCCATGAATACAAATCACAAACCAAGCTATGATACCACCTAAAATTATCATGCCCCGGGGTATAATTCTTGTTCACCAAGAGATATCCCATCCGGTGACAATTTAATAAAAGAAAATTAAGAACCACATAAATACCATAACCAAGAAATTTATTAACATTATTTATATAACATTTTCTTTATATAAAAATTGTACGAATAAAATAACATATAAAGCAAAATAAAAATATAACAAAACAAAAATTAAGTCGTATCAGAAATCAACAGATTGAGATCTCTAAGTAAATCTATGTATAATATAAAAAAGGTGTATGTGTTTATAAAATTAGAGGCCAAATAAAGCAAATAGTAAGTACAAATTACTAATAGAAAATTAGAAAAGATGTAGGTGGTGTTTGGATTAAGTGTTTGGGAATGAGGGAATGGAATGATTCCTAATTATAGTGTTTGGTTAATGGATTTGGGGATTGAGGGAATGAAATAATTACTAATTATTTAAAAATGGACAAAATCTAAGGGGGATGGTGCAAACTACAAAAATATACCCAAATAGCGATGAAATTTAGCAAAAAAAAAAAATCATTGGAAATCTTTTAAATCATTGCAAATTAGTAACGATATTTGCAACAAAGAAAAATTTGTCACAAACTTGCGATGAATTATCATTCGTTGCAAATATCATCGCTATTTTGCAACAAATTATTAATTCGTTGCAAATTTACGATGAAAAAAATATCAAATTCCTTGCAAATTTTGAAATGAATTCCCAATTCGTTGCAAGCTTTTGCAACGAATTGGGAATTTGTTGCAACCGTATCAATGAATTGGGAATTCGTTGCAAGAGTTGGCAACGAATTGGGAATTCATTGCAAAAGTTTGCAATGAATTGGGAATTCGTCGCAAAGTTTGCAACAAATTTGAAATTTGTTGCCAACTCTTGCAACGAATTTGATTTTTCATCGCCAAATCAAAATTTGGGAAACAACGGAATATTTTTAAATGATTTGGGTAAAAAATGCGGTAAATATTGCAACAAAATCATCTTTTGTTGCCAAATTTGCAATGAAAATTAAATTCATCGCAGATATTTGCAACTAATTTACCTTTTCGTCGCCAAATATTGCGACGAATAAGAAATTCATGGCAGATTTGGTGACGAATATCATAATCATCGTAGATTTGTGATAAATTTTTTATTCATCACAGATTAGCAATAAATTTGGCAATGAAATCTAAATTGTGGCAAAACTTCCACTAATTAAGCTTCCTGATCTCCTCTTCTCTCCTTCTCACGCTCGATTCGCTCTGCCGTTGGCATGTTCTTTCCCTTCTATCGTCTCCCGTCATCCATCGCCGAAGGCGACACTAGATCTCTACAGATCTGACATCGGCGCTGTGTGATCGCAGCAACTATCGTGTTGGTCACGCCGCGGCGATGCGCGCATCGTGCTGCGTGGCCATTTCGCATCGTCTTTGCGATCTTGTCATGTCGGTCGTCATCGCGGTGTCGCCGCGGCAAACCGCGATCATATGGCAGCGGTGCATGGGTCATGCGGCAGTCGCCCTGCGCGTGGTGGTGTGTCACCCCGTTGCATGACTCACATGGCGAAGTGTCGCCCCTTCCTCATCGTCTTTGCGCAAGCGGCCTCCTGCCATGTCGTTACCTCATCCTTCGCGTGACAAAAGCGGCCGACGATCGTCATTGTTCGCGTGGTAGGGTCGAAGGCTTTTCCATGCCGATGGCCCATCTGGGTCGTTCGCTTAGCTGGGGCGTTGTTCCAAGCTCCATGCGTGGGTAGTTCATCGCCCTTGAATCACGCACAACTGTTGTGTTGACCCCGACCCTTCGCATGCATGGTTAAGACCCTCTTCCATGCTGACACATCTCATGATCTTATATTTGCCTGCACGGTCGCGGTCGTTACTTGAAAGGTCGCGACACCTTACAACGCATGTTGACATTGGGCGGTCGAGCAGTGTGGGTGGCTAGTTCACGTGCCTTGTCAGATTAAATGTTATTCAAATTAAATCCTTTAAATTATATAATGTGTAATATAAAAACAAAATTAATGTTTTATTTTTCATAGGGTTGGCGTACCATTGTTCATCCTTCATGTGATCCGCGTGTTCGTAAAGTCTTTTGCTGTGAGCTCATTCGTTGCTTCCACCAGGGCAAGTATGTTGTATATTCCAAAATTTATAGCATTATCATTCTATACTATATATAATATTTGATTTTATGTATTTCTTTTACTATAAATATGTATTATTTGTTTGATATGTTCTAGTTTGTAATTCAATATCATACCAAAAATAAGTAAGCACTATAAGAATTTGTTTTGAGTATAAATCTATTGTTCAATTAATATCGATGGAACATGGAAAGAATAGAATTAATCCTTGCTATAAATTTGGAAATATGAAAAATGAAGAGAGAATGGAGTTGGATGTATAAAAAGAACTTACCAGAACGTAGGAGTTTAACCGATGAATTTATTATTAGGCTGGAATAATTTTTGAATTTTGTTGGTAGTAATATTGAATTTATGGATGGGAATAAATTAAGGTGTCCATGCAAAAAGTATCATAATGGTAAATTTTTTCAGTGTGATAAAGTTCGAGAACATCTTTGTATATTTGTTTTACCCCAAATTATTATAATTGGATATCTCATGATGAATCGTTTATATCGAATGAAGAGGTTGGACGAAATATACAAAGGATAGTTAGTAGAGATCAAAGATATTATGATCAATTCAATCCATATCAGAGGATGATAGTTGATGCAATGAGTCATAATTTGATTACTGAATCGAATGCTGCAAGTTCAAGTTATCCTCAAACTTTTGACCATATGTATACTAGTTATTCATCGTCGTTAGAGGATGTAGAAGTAATAGGTGTTGATGAAAGTGTAAACAAAGAACCATATCTTAAATTACAAGAAGTGTTGAGAGTTTCAGATGAACCCATATGATCTGGTTTTGAGAGTCACACTAAATTATCTCTAACTGACAAGATTGTTGAATGTTAAAGCTGAGTGTTTTAATGATTTTGTTCAAGTTATTGGAGAAGTATTGTCGCGTGATCACATAATGCCCAATGATTTTTATAGTATGAAAAAACTTGTGAAAGATTTAGGCCTTTCGGTGGAAAGAATTGATGTCTATATATTCGTTTTACCCCAAATTATTATAATTGGATATGTCATGATGAACCGTTTATATCCAATGAAGAGGTTAAACGAAATATACAAAGGATAGTTAGTAAAGATCAAAGATATTATGATCAATTGAATCCATATCAGAGGATGATAGTTGATGCAATGAGTCATAATTTGATTACTGAATCGAACGCTGCAAGTTCAAGTTATCCTCAAACTTTTGAACACATGTATACCAGTTATTCATCATCGTTGAAGGATGTAGAAGTAATAGGTGTTGATGAAAGTTTAAACAAAGAACCATATCTTAAATTACAAGAAGTGTTGAGAGTTTCAGATGAACTTGTATGATCTGGTTTTGAGAGTCACACTAAATTATCTCTAACTGACAAGATTGTTGAATGTTAAAGCTGAGTGTTTTAATGATTTTGTTAAAGTTATTGGAGAAGTATTGCCGCGTGATCACATAATGCCCAATGATTTTTACAGTATGAAAAAACTTGTGAAAGATTTAGGTCTTCCGGTGAAAAGAATTGATGTTTGCAGAGATTGTTGTATACTATATTAGGGAGATAATGCAAATGTAGAGATTTGTAAATTCTATAATCAATGTAGGTATAAGCATACCACGAGATTGGATCATAATAAGCAACGTAGATCATACATACAAATGTTCTATTTGCCTTTAACTCCTAGATTGCAAAGGCTTTATGCATCAAAGGTCATTGTTGAACACATGACTTGGAATGCAAATCATGAAACAGAGGAAGGGCTAATGTCTCATCCATTAGATGCAGAGGCATGGAAAAATTTTGATAGAACATTTCTTGAGTTTGCGAGTGAGACTCGAAACATTAGGTTAGGTTTCTGTGTGGATGGATTTGCTCCATTTGGAAAATCAGGAAGAACTTATTCTTGTTGCCAATTATCTTAACTTCGTATAATCTTCCACCCGGTATATGTATGAAAACACCGTATATGTTTTTAACATTGATTGTTCCTGGCCCGCATAATCCCAAGAAGTTAATAGATGTTTATGTCACGTCCCGAGAGCATGCCGAGTCGAAAAGCAAACGAACATCATCTTCCCTGTATGTGGCAACATATCCTGTTTGTACAAGCCTTTCGGCCACAACCACAATAACATACATAAATGTAAATATAACAAAGCACAGTGGAAACTAACACAACGACATAACAATCTACATACAATGCATACAGGTATGACTAACACCAAAACATAAAGAAAAGCATCGTTAAAACCCGAATCAACGAGTGCATACATCCACAATGTCTAGCACAACATCCACCATATAAATTCGGATCGATATACGAAACATATGAAAAAAAAAGGAAACATAAATCCAAGTCGGGACCCTCGGAAGTGAGATGAGAGGTTTCCAGCTAGCGTTGCTCCAAGCCCATCACGGAATCGAGTACCTGTTACCTGGGCGACAAAAAAACTCGGGGTCTATGGTGGTGAGTACAAAACTCAACGGTAATAAGAATAGAAGTGCATGCATAATATATATATATATATATATAGTCAACAATATGATATCTAAAGATATATATATATATATATATATATATATAAATATATATAACTATATATATATATATATAATATCAACATATAGTATATATATATATAAGATCAACAACGATGCAACTCATACAACCTGAGTATAAAAAACATAATACAACACCTACAACATGGCAGAGTAAAACTAACTCTATAATCAACAAGCCACCATATGAACATCCTATGGCAAATACAACGATGAACCGGACCCATCCCGTATCATCTCAAGATACTGGTCAAAGGTATACAACAATCTGACCAACTCAACTCTGGTAATCCACAAACGACCATATAAGAATATGCAAGTGGAATGCAAGATGATGTACAATCAAATGCAACATCCAATGATCATATATATAGACTCTAGCTATATATATTCTCATCACACTCAACTATATATATATACACATATACGTATATATATATATGTATATGCAAACACCATCTACCACGGCAATGCAAATGCATGGTCATGCCTGCGCACCCTACTACTACCACGACCCCAGTGTGACCTAGGTGGCACGACATGACAACTGTCCCAACTCAACAACAACCACTGCTCTCGAGTGGCCGAGTGGGCAGTATGGTCAAGTAGCATATAAGCTTAAAGAGCTAGCTACACAACGGGGGTCCCTGCTGCTGGCCACTTCGACTGACACTACCCATGAGTGGTCGAGTGTCACGCACCTAGGACAACTACACGCTTCTCCAATAATCACTGTCAATAGTGGGGCGAGTGTAGCACCACAAATGCATTGCTCTCACACCAGTTACTCCTCCACGAGTAACCTGGGAGGCAGGATGACTGACGACCCTCTCAACCATAAGGGAGACCAAGCGCCAGCATGCATGTAAATGGAATGAATGCACGACAACACATACATATGTCCACAATACACTCTCTATTCCATAGAGAGGTATATATAGTTGACAACAACTAAGTTAGGACCTCCAGTCCGTAGCGACGCTTTATCGACAAATCACACTTCCATATATGACTACATGATCCATAGTAGATCTATACATAATATCATGATATGATATGAAAACTCACTTTACTTCTAGAACATCACCCACCCCTGGATGATTTATCTAAATTGCATAATTCAGTTTTACAACCAAATTTAGCTACGTACACATAGGTAAACCACTACAGGTCCACTTATCATAACATCTATAATTCATAACAAAGATGAATGAATAGATAACAATAATAACAGAGTATTTAAGTGCAAAGGCAAAAGTATCAAGCATCAGAAAAACTAGAGTGGAGTCAAGGACAAAGTGACAACAATATGAAGTCATATACTTCAGGGTTTAGCTACTACCTGACCATGGTAGGAAATATTATCCACCTGATTTGTAGTTCATGCTGATTGTATTCACGTCCGTGAACCTGCCTCGTATCGAAGTCTTGAAACCGTAGAATACCAATATAATCAAAATAACTCTAGTCTCCTCAAGCCACCAATATAATCCAAAAATAACACATTCAGATCAGTTTACTAAACAAAACTGATACACAACTATGAACAACCTGTTGGTGCAATCGGCCCAGGTCACGATTGACCAGGACTCGAGTTTGACTCGAGTGATGTTTCGACAAAAATATATGATAATGTAATTGTCATGGTAAAGTCCAAGTCATGAGTACTTGGCATGGTAAGTCCAAGTGGGACAATTGGCATTTGGGAAAGTCCAAGTCTTGAGTACTTTGTGTAAAATACCGCAAAAAAATAATAATAAATAAAATATTGGATAATTGGGAGAATACCTTATGGAATTTTTAGATATTTTTCTGAATTTAAATGGAGGTTCTATGGATATTTTGTGGGAATAAAGCGAACAGGCTTTTGTAAAGCCTGTTTATATTGGGGTATTAAATGGGTTTAATTGAAGGGAGCTTAGGGTTAAATTAACCTAGGTTTAATTAAATCTTGGGTTAATGGCTTATAGGATTAAAACCCAACTTAATAACCATAAAACCCAACCCATTATTAACCCGATCCATTTTCTAATTCCTTACCGTTTCCTCTCCCTTCGCCGAACGACGACCATTCTTTATTTTCGTCGGTTTCTTTTCTTTCCCATGCGCGACGACCTCTTCCGCTCATCTTCTCTGTTCTCCCAAAACCCACAACCGCCTCTTCTTCTCCCTCTCCTCTACAACGACGGCCGGCGTCCTCGACTATCTTCGCAGATGGGCTGGAATCGGGAGGGTAGGAGTAGATGGAAGCTTGGATTGGGGTGGAGGGTGTGCGCGGCTGGAGGCCTACGCCGACGGCGAGCGTGCTCGGGGCCGAGAGTGGGGTCAGCAGAGCCAGCACCGTGTGCTAGTTTGGGGGCTCAGATGCCTATCGGAGCAGACGGTGGCCTGGCAGTGATTGGGCAACAATAGGGAGCAGAGCGCCGGTTTGAGGGATTCTATGCCGGTGGTCGTCAGAGCTAGGTAAGGATCGGTTTTCATTCTTTCTTCAGACGAGATCTAAGTTCTTGATGTGGTTGATCAGATTTTGGCATTATCGCAGCAGATTGGGTCCTTTCTGTCAATCTGTGCTTGCTGAGATTAATTGTAGCCGGCTGTCTTCGAGAGTGCTGAGATCGGTAAGTTGGATCTCTTTGATTATGTTGTGAAATACTATGAATTAGTGTGGTTGTGATTCGGTGGATTCTTGGTCAATTGCTAGCATGATTTAATGTCTGTTTCTCCTAGTTATTGTGGTTATAGTCGATTATTGGGATCGATCTGATGGGTTGTTGCGTTCACCTTCGCGTTGCAGTAGATAAGCAGTTTGATCTGTGATGTCGAGTAATCGATCAAGAGTAGTATAGAAGGAGGTTGTTCTGCACAGTCAGGGGTGGAGCTGTAATCGGTTGTGGGGTAGTTTCCGATTGTTTTCTTTTGTTGACCATGGTGTTTTGGTGGATCAATTTCATTTGTATATAGCTGTAGATGGTAAGGTAAGTTAATTGAGGTTGAATTGGGAATGTGAGTTGTGGGTGAGCGAAGAGAGCTTGGGGGTGTTGTGTGTTCACCCAGGCTAGGTCAAAATTCTATGTCTTTGTGTGCGAATGGTGGGTGGCAAACTGAGTGGTATAATGCTTTGTTGGTGTCCGTGATGGTTGTGCGTGGTGTTGTAAAAGCTGCGAATTTGGGATTATGAAGGGCTGTGAATGAATGTGTGCATCTATGAGTGTTGTTTAGATCTAATTACTTTAATTGATCTTGTGGATGTTAGTGGTCTGTTGTGGATTGAGTTCGGTGTAAATTGACCAAGGATGAATGTAGATTTGGGGTTACGAGAGGTGTGTGTTCGAAGTTCTAACTCGTAGATAAGGAAAGAACGAGAACCTATAAATGACGTAGTAGTTAAGTTGTGCAGTTGTTTAACGCTTGTGCTTAAACATGGTTGTTATTATTGTGCAAGTTTGGGATACGAAGCAGGTCCGCGAGCATGAGGATTATTCGAGCTTCGTATCAGGTGGGTAATTTCTTACCTGGTCCGGGTAGATGTATTGCATTCAGATTTAGTCATAGATATGAGCATGTTAGGTGTTTATATTACCTTGACCCTGCTCTTATTATCATATGCTTGAACTTATCGTTGGATATATTTATGCTCAATTGTTGATATCACATATACCCTATCATGATTTAGGAGTTATAGATGTGATGTAAATTGGCCTAGATGTTTAGTAGGGTGTAAATGTTAGTACGGGGGATGACCCAATTTATAAATTGGAAAAAGGTCATCTATGGGTAGGTAATGCCCTAAATGTAGGATTTATTTCCAATACTCGTATGTTGCATACGGTTACCAACCATGAGTTGTGTAATGGTTAAGTGAAGGGTGATTAGAGTGTCGCTGCAGACCGGTGGTCCCAACTTAATATGATTAGTCGAGTACGACTCTCTATCGGATAGAGAGTGCGTTGATCAGTTGAGTACGACTCTCTATTGGAGAGAGAGTTATGATCAGTCGAGTATGACTCTCTATTGGAGAGAGTTATGATCAGTCAAGTACGACTCTCTACAGGATAGAGAGTGCGTCGATCAGTTGAGTACAACTCTCTACAGGATAGAGAGTATTGATTAGATGGGTATGACTCTCTGCTGAACAGAGAGTCTGTGGTAGATAGATGTACGTGTGACAGCATACACATGTCATTTGCATGCATTTTGACGACATAGTCTCCCTTGGGGTTGAGAGAGTCGTCAGTCATCTTGCCTCCCAGTGCACTCCTTGAGGAGTAACTGGTGTGAGGGTAGAGCATCTATTGTGCCACACTCTACCACTATAGACGATGGTAGTTGGAGTTGCGTGCAGTTATCCTGGGTGTGTGATACTCGACCACTCATTGGTAGTGTTAGTCGGAGTGGCCAGCAGCAGGGACCCCCATTGTGTACCGAGCTCTTTACGCTCATATGCTACTTGATCATACTGCCCACTCGGCCACTCTATAGCAGTGGTTGGTGTGAGTTGGGACAGTTGTCATGTCGTGCCACCTAGGCCACACTGGGGTCATGGTAGCGAGTAGGGGTGAGCAGGCATGACCATGCATGCTGCATTGCCGTATCTTATGGTGCTTTGCATATTACCATATATAGATACATATATGTATGTATATATATATATATGGATGGTTGAGATTAATATATATATAGATACAGTCTATATATATATGATTATTGTGATGTTGCATTTGATTGTACTATGCTTGCTGCATTTGGGTGTACATCATATTCATGCATGTTTCTTGCATTTTTTATACGATTGTGTCGGATACTGGTATGGGTTGGACAAACCATTAGATACCTTAACCTGTAGCTAGAGTATATTATGAGTTGATCTACTCTTCCTGTTATATATATATATATATATGTTTGGTATATGTTCAGGTTGGATCAGAGTAGCGTGGCAGACTTCAGGTATGTCTGCATTTTTATGCTGTTTATTTGGTTAATTGGTATATGCTTGTATTTATATACTATGCTGATATACCTGTTGTACCTGTTGGATCAATGCGGTTCGCTAGAGGGGGGGGGTGAATAGCGAAAGAAAAAACTTTTTCGAATTCGTTTCAAGACAAATATACGCAGCGGAAAGATAAGCAAAACAAAAAGTAAAGGAGACAATAGAAACAAGATATTTACTTGGTTCGTAGCCGAAGGCTACTACTCCAAGGCCCTAGTGGTCCTTGACCACGCACGAAGGGCAAATCACTAAACAAACTCCTCCTCGTTGGAGGTAGGAGTTAATCGATACAAAAAATCTTGAGGTAGAGGGACACTCCCCCTCTCCTCGTTACGATAGAAAAATAGCTTCGAAGAATGTAAATGAGCAACGACACTAAAATTAAAACCGACGTACAAAAATAAAGGAAATGAAACCTAGACGTCGGAGAAGAAGAAGCACGTTGTTGTCGGTAGCTTTGCGGAGACTTTTTGGAAGCTTAGAATTGTGTTTAAAACCCTAGGTTTGGCCCTCCTTTTATAGCCTTTGAGCCCCTTTTCGAGTGGGTCTTCAACCAATCACAAATGGACACCAAACCGCTTTGAGGTGGAGCGATAAGCCTTGACTCTTCGAATCTGATCATTGACCATCGATCATCGATGGCCATCATCGATCGATCGATGGCGACATCGGTCGATTGATGACCTTTCAGCGATCGATGATACCGCGGTCGAGTCCTCCAAGTCGATGCTGCAAGTCAAAGTTAGCTCAATAAAAACATAATTTCGATGGTCGTCGACCATCCGATCTCGACCTAGACCATCTATAAGATGTCTTTGGTCGGATATACGCTTAAGATCATCCCCGTAAAGAGGATACGACCTTACTTACTCTCGCACACACGAGCTTACCTCGATACTTACGTGTCGCTTTTGCTTCCGGCCTTCCACTCGATTCCTTCGGCTCCCTCCGAAGTAACTCGAGTATCGCCCGACCACCGCGGCTTCCTCCGGGTGTCGCTAGCCTTCAGCTCCAGCTATATCAATCTTCTTCACACTCGATTCAGCTCGTGAGAAAACAAAATAGACTTAACTTTTGTGTCTTTGCTATAATCAAAATACAGGTTCGATTTCGGTGCCTCACTGCACCAACAATCTCCCCCTTTTTGATATATGGCAAAAACACACAAAGTTAAGGAAATTAAGTGCATGAAATAGTAAAGACAAGAAGCAAAAGTAGGAGTAGTAAAAATATTTCTCAAGTTCTCCCCTTAGAGGAACCCTCCCCCTTGACCGAGGGTGAGTACTTGAAAAAGACTTTTAGTTCTCCAAACACAAAAGTTAAGTAAGGCTTCTTAGAGTCAAAAATAAGTGCAAGTTAAGTAATCAAAAGTTAAGTCAAAAGGTTAATTATTCAAAAGGTTTAACTTTTGATTTCTTAACTTGGGCCTTTAAAGTTTTCAATTCCGAAGAGTTGAAACCTAAACCTTACTCCCCCTTAACTTAGGCCAGAGTCAAAGTTTTAAGTTAAGTTATTAATTTCAAAAATTTGAAATTGAACTTTGGCCTTTGAAATTGAACTTTGGCCTTTTCTCCCCCTTTTGACATAAATCAAGGAAAAAGTGGGGGGTTTTAAGAAAACCCTAAGTCCAAGCATGATGATTTTAAAAATAGTATGTGAAAATAATTCATCTAAATGTTCAACTCTAGTTTGACTTGATTGAAATGATATTATCAACAAGTCCTGATTAGAGTTGGTTAATATTAGTTGCATATTTATACTCCGAGGTTCATATTGACGCACTTGATCTACATCTTGGAACTAGTAGGGTCCTAACATCTCACGCCCATCTACGTGGCTAAGTACACAAACACATTAGTCCTATGTGTTGTGAGATGTACTGGCTCCTTAAATCTATAGGTGCATGATATCTAAGGTATGTCCTATGCTAGTTCCATCAAAATGAAAAATAAGAAATAGTAGTAAGAAAATATAGTTTGCAAGTTCTTATTCTATTACGCACATGCCCAATTTTCGTCTTAATAGACTAAATTCGGCTTCGGGTAGGGGTTTAGTAAATAGGTCTGCTAGGTTAGATTTCGATTCGACGTACTCGAGTTGTATGGCTCCGTTGGCCACATGTTCTCGAATGAAATGGTGTTTGACTTCTATATGTTTGGTCCTAGAGTGACATATTGGATTCTTGGTAAGATTAATTGAACTGATGTTATCTACGTGAAGTTTAGTATTCGTAAAGTCTAACTTAAAGTCGCGGAGAGTGTGCTTCATCCAAAGAAGTTGAGTGACACACTCACCCATCGCGATGTATTCGGTGGTAGATAAGGCAACACAATGTTGCTTCCTACTGCACCAACTCACTAGACTCGAGCCGAGTAGTTGACAACAACCACTCGTGCTCTTTCTATCGAGTTTACTACCGGCATAATCCGAATCGGAGTAGCCGATTAGTTCGAACTCGATAGATCTAGGATACCAAATACCGACATTAAGTGTACCCTTTAGATATCTAAGGATACGCTTAACTAGGGTTAGGTGAGACTCCTTAGCACAGGTTTGAAACCTGGCGCACATACTTGAATAGGATGTCGGGTCGACTCGCAGTTAAGTATAGAAGACTTCCTATTGCGCTCCTATAGTACTTTAAGTCAATGGACTTACTTTCTAGGTCTTCTCCTATGTTAACATTTATCGCCATTGGGGTGTTTATTACCTTAGCGTCTTGCATTCCAAATCTTTTAATTAACTCCTTAGTGTATTTTTGTTGATATAGGTATATACCATCCTTAGTTTGTTTAATTTGTAGACCTAAAAAGAAACTTAACTTGCCTACCAAGTTCATTTCGAACTCACTTTCCATGAGCGAAACGAACTCATTTAGTAAGGCTGAGTTAGAGGTTCCAAAAATTATATCATCTACGTAAATTTGAGCTATGAATATTTCTTTACCTAAGGTTTTTACAAAGAGAGTTGGGTCAACTAAGCCTTGGTTAAACCCTTTTGACTTAAGATGGATTGAAAGTCTCTCGTACCAAGCTCGAGGAGCTTGTTTAAGTCCATAGAGAGCTTTCTTAAGTTTTAGAACATGGTCGGGTTTATCTAGATTTTCGAATCTGGGGGGTTGGCTAACATAAACTTCTTCTTTAATGTATCCATTTAGGAATGCCGACTTAACATCCATTTGAAACAGCTTAAATCCTCGATGTGCGGCATAAGATAGCAACATTCGAATGGATTCGAGTCTAGCTACTGGGGCATAGGTTTCGTCGTAATCTAAGCCTTCGACTTGGCTAAATCCTTTGGCGACTAACCGAGCCTTGTTTCTAACTACTTCACCTTTATCATCAAGCTTATTTCGAAACACCCACCTTGTTCCAATTATCGTTTTGTCTTTAGGTGGTGGTACTAATTCCCACTTGCTCCTAGTAAATTGAGCTAGCTCTTCTTGCATTGCAATAATCCAATCGGGATCAAGAAGAGCTTGTTCAATTGATTTGGGTTCTATCTTTGAAATTAAGGAAATTTGACTAAGGTTCCTATAGGATGCTCTAGTTCGAACTCCTAGATTAGGATCTCCTATTACTTGATCGATAGGGTGGTTAGTCTGAGTCCTAGATTGGGTTGGGTTTGTGTCACCTAATGCTTGATCAATGGGGTGACTTGGTTGAACACTAGTTTGGTTGGAGTCATCTATCACTTGATCAATAGAGTGACTAGGTTGACTTAGGTTAGGATTAACACTAGACCTGATCTCTGGATCAGAGTAAGGTCTAGTATGAATCGGCTCGCTAATTGGGGTTGTGGGGTTTTGTAGGTTCATGTCCTTCATCGAATACTATATTGATAGTCTCCTCGACTCTAAGGGTGTCGTGGTTATATACTCTATAAGCTCTACTTGTAGTCGAGTATCCTAGAAAGATTCCGGTCGTGGTTTTGGATGTAAATTTCCCTAGGTAATCCTTAGTGTTTAGGATATGTACCTTACACCCAAATACCCTAAAGTACTTGATGTTAGGTATTTTATCGTGATAAATCTCGTACGAGGTCTTAAGGTGCCTCTTTACCATAAGGATCCTATTTTGGACATAGCAAGCCGTGCTAACGGCTTCTGCCCAAAACCTATCGGGTAGGTCGTATTCGTTCAACATGGTCCTAGCGGCTTCTTGTAGAGTTCGGTTTTTCCGCTCCACTAGGCCATTTCTTTGGCCGAGGGTCCTAGGGCAAGAGAATTCATGGTGGTATCCGCTTAGGTTACGTGATCGGTGAACCTTTGATTTTCGAATTCACCACCATGATCGCTTCTAAGTCTTTTAACCTTAAGGTCTTTTTGATTCTCGATTAATTTGAATAGATTGATTAATTGATCTAGGGTATCACTTTTATGCTTGATGAACCTAACCCAGGTAAACCTGGAGTAGTCATCAATTATGACTAAGCAATATTGACTTCTATTGAGTGACTTGGCTCCATGTGAATCGAATAGATCCATATGCAGGAGCTCAAGTACATTTGAGGTTCGTTCTTGGTTAGTTAACTTGTGTTGTGTCCTAGGTTGTTTTCCTTGTTGACAAGCATTACAGATTTTATTAACCAAATTGTTGAGGTTGGGTAAGCCTCTGACTAAGCCACTCTGA
Source organism: Wurfbainia villosa (assembly GCA_025175895.1). NCBI lineage: Eukaryota > Viridiplantae > Streptophyta > Magnoliopsida > Zingiberales > Zingiberaceae > Wurfbainia > Wurfbainia villosa. The sequence goes on from CM045992.1 coordinate 8,270,795, forward strand.
CTCATCTTGTGGACGAGTCTTGGGTGCGAGTGACCGAGTCGTCGGTGCCACAACCATGATTCCTCTTGCCGTGTCATAAGACACTTAGTTGAGGAGTTGGTTAAGTTGATCGTATAAATGTTGTTATTTCTAGTTCCTTTAAGAATTGTTTTAGAGGTTTCGTTGGTATTAATTACGCATTCATTTTCTAGAAATATAACCTTATAGTTATTATCACACAATTGGCTTACACTAAGTAAGTTATATTCAAAATTCTCTACAAGTAATACATTTTTAATAACAAAATTCGTGTTAAGCTCGATATCACCTGATCCGATGATTTTGAGCTTGCCGTTATTCCCAAAGGCTACCAATCCTTGTCGTTTGAATCGAAGCTTTGCGAATTTGAGTTGATCCCGGTCATGTGTCGGGAGCAATCATTTGTCAACATCCATTGATCCTACACACAAGGTGGTTGGATTGGATGTTAGATTTTTTGTTAAGAAAATTGGTTGTAAGTTGTTAACCCTAGGTCATCTCGCCGGAGTCTATATGATCAAGCATGTTATACTTATGTGTTTTTTGAGATGACTTTCAATTAAGTTGATTGAGTGGATTTAGGTTCAAGTAATTTTATGTTAGATTTGGATTTAACCCTAGGCTTGTCAAGTTTACCTTTTCAAGATCATGGCTTCCAGGTCGTGGCGAGGCACAGGGGCCTTCTTTTATCGGATCATCGACCACTTCCTTAGACAAAGTCATTTTCAAGAAAATGATGACTTGACTCACCTAAAATTATTTCCTCGTCTAACTAGTTATTTTTGAAAAGAGGCTCCCCGAGGCTCAATCTTTTCGAAGGATTTTAGTTGGTTATTTGAAAAGAGGCTCCCCGAGGCTCAATCTTTTCGAAGAATTTTAGTTGGTTATGTACGTGTTCTAAGAGAGTTCACAAGTTTTAAAGCACAAACTTTCTAAGTTAAAGCATGCAATTTCTAAGTTAAAGCACAAACTTTCTAAGTTAAAACATGCAATTTCTAAGTTAAAGCACAAACATATTTTGTACTGGCTCCCCCTAGACCGTTGAATCGGTTCGGTCTATCCACATAGTGGATTTGGTCCTTGGGAACCCAGTACGAGTTAGATCCTAGAGTTGAAATTAAAGTGGTCTTAGGGACCCATGCTTGGACACATTTTTTATGTCTACTTACAATCGACATATACGACCTATTAGTCGCGTTTGAGTTAAACCCTAGTCCAGCCTTGTTGTACACGGCCCTTTGAGATCCAAGTAGGAGGTCAAGTCCTTTGGATCCCGAAGTGAACCTTTCCAACGTGTTCCTAAGATCTTCGACTTGACTTTTCAAGAGAGAGTTCTCAACTTTGAGCTTTTCAACTCGAGTTGAGTCCTTCTCTTGAACTCGACTAGTCGAAGAGGTTAGGGAGACCTCGTGTTTGAGGAGTTTAACCTCCTCAACAAGGGTCTCGACCTTGGACTCGGACTTAGCTAACTTCCTAGACAAAAACCTAACCGTATTATGTAAAGTATTAAATAAAGATCGACTCACCTTAAGGGTATCTTTTGAACCGGATGCGTATCCGTGGCTTGACTTGAAGGTAACCGTGGTCAGTCATCCTCGTGTTACGACTCAAGTTCGGTCTCCGTGTCGACTCAATCGACTTCGCCATGAAGACGTGGTCTTTCTTCTTGGATGGCCTTCTTCCCATGTCGCGTTGAGGGCCTTCTTGTGCTTAGGTGCTTGGTGGTTGAGCTTGGGGCACTCGGACTTGATGTGTCCAAACCTGTTACACTCATAACACCTAATGTTAGAACTTTTAGATTTACCTTGGTTGGGTCGAGTCGTGGTTCGCTTTCGTCCCTTGGCTATCCTTCGAGCTAGGTTCATTAGTTCGGCAGTCAACTCCGGGTCAACTTCTTCTTCGGACTCGTCTTCCTCCTCGGTTGGTGGTGGCTTGCTTGCGATTTTCTTCTTCTTTGAACCTGCAAACAAGGCTATACCCCTCTTGGACTCCGAGTTAGACTGCTCATGAAGTTCGAAATCCGAAAAGAGTTCATCTAACCTAATTTTAGAAAGGTCCTTGGAGACCTTATAGGCATCGACCATGGATGCCCCCATAAGGTAGTCCTCGGAAAGAGTTTAGGACATACCTTATAAGGTCGCGGTTATTGACATATTGCACGATTTCATGTAGGTTGTTGACTATGTCTTTGACATTGGCGTGCAGTTGCGTCGCGGACTCGTGTTCCTGCATTTTTAGTGTGTACAATTTATTGAATAACAAATCACGTTTGCAAACCTTAGCTTGATCCGATCCTTCGTGTAACTCGATTAGTTTTGTCCAAAGATCCTTTGCGCTTATGAAGGGGCCGACGCGATTTAGCTCCTCCTTGGATAGGCCACATTGGAGGATTTGTGTCGCCTTGGCGTCGGCTTCAACTTGTCGTTTTGTTGCAACGGTCCATTGATCATAATCCAAGTAGTCACCCACTTCATTGGTCGGAAGTGTGAAACCCGTTTGAATTATGATCCACATCTCAATTTGGGTTTTGAGAAAGCATTCCATCCGACCTTTCCAGTAACGGAAATCATCTCCGTTGTAAAACGGAGGTCGGACGGTGCTAAAACCCTCGAGATGGGCCATTAGAACAAAAAGACAAGGAGACTAAAATGAAAACCTAGCAACAACAAAAACACACGAAAGTACCAAGACTTGCGTCTTGGATTAGTAGTGCGGGAAATAAAAAGAAATAAACGAAAAATAGAAAGTTAAGCAAAGAAATAAGAAACTAAATAAAAAGTAAGTACTCACAACCTTCGATGTCCCTGAAAGGCTACTAAACGTCATTTTTTGAGGATTAAAACAGCTTGTTACGGGGGGTAAACCCCGGTAAAAAGTGTAGATCTCTGCGAGAGCTTCGATTTGGTAGGTAGACCGTGTCGTGGGTCAACTTGTACGAAAAGTTATGCCCGTTTGACCGTCGGCTACTCCAAAAGCGAATACTTGCAAAACAAAATCAAACGAAGAGTACCAAGACTTCGTCTTGGATTAGTAGTGCGGGAGAAAAATTTAAACGAACGAAAAACAAATCTGTGAAAAAAAGTTAGATTGGTGGTTTCACCAAATCTAAGCGCCCCCGGCTCTGATACCAATTGTTGGATCAATGCGGTTCGCTAGAGGGGGGGGTGAATAGCGAAAGAAAAAACTTTTTCGAATTCGTTTCAAGACAAATATACGCAGCGGAAAGATAAGCAAAACAAAAAGTAAAGGAGACAATAGAAACAAGATATTTACTTGGTTCGTAGCCGAAGGCTACTACTCCAAGGCCCTAGTGGTCCTTGACCACGCACGGAGGGCAAATCACTAAACAAACTCCTCCTCGTTGGAGGTAGGAGTTAATCAATACAAAAAAACTTAAGGTAGAGGGACACTCCTCTCCTCAAGTACGATAGAAAAATAGCTTCAAGAATGTAAATGAGCAACGACACTAAAATTAAAACCAACGTACAAAAATAAAGGAAATGAAACCTAGACGTCGGAGAAGAAGAAGCACGTTGTTGTCGGTAGCTTTGCGGAGACTTTTTGGAAGCTTAGAATTGTGTTTAAAACCCTAGGTTTGGCCCTCCTTTTATAGCCTTTGAGCCCCTTTTCGAGTGGGTCTTCAACCAATCACAAATGGACACCAAACCGCTTTGAGGTGGAGCGATAAGCCTTGACTCTTCGAATCTGATCATTGACCATCAATGATCGATGGCATCGATCGATTGATGACCTTCTGGGTCGATACACGGCGATCGAGTCCTCCAAGCCGCATCGTGATGCTGCAAGTCAAAGTTAGCTCAATAAAAACATAATTTCGATGGTCGTCGACCATCCGATCTCGACCTAGACCATCTATAAGATGTCTTTGGTCGGATCTACGCTTAAGATCATCCCCGTAAAGAGGATACGACCTTACTTACTCTCGCACACACGAGCTTACCTCGATACTTACGTGTCGCTTTTGCTTCCGGCCTTCCACTCGATTCCTTCGGCTCCCTCCGAAGTAACTCGAGTATCGCCCGACCACCGCGGCTTCCTCCGGGTGTCGCTAGCCTTCAGCTCCAGCTATATCAATCTTCTTCACACTCGATTCAGCTCGTGAGAAAACAAAATAGACTTAAATTTTGTGTCTTTGCTATAATCAAAATACAGGTTCGATTTCGGTGCCTCACTGCACCAACAGTACCTCTAGAGTATGTTGTTGAAAATACATGTGATATGACATATATACATGTTTTTCTATTACCTGTTGAGTTTTACTCACCACTTCCCACGGATCCTGGGGTTTCTGTCGCCCAGGTAACAGGTAGAAGACTTCGTGATGGCTTAGAGCACCGCCGGCTGACATCGTCTCATCTCATCTCCGAGGCTCCCGTGTGTATTTGGGATTTCCGTCCGTTGTGTATTGTATTTTGGAGTTTTTGTGATGTATATGTTGTATATTCAGATTTTTGTCGAAGTTTTGTATTATTGTGATGTGTTAGTCATACCGGTATGCATGTGTAGGATTGTGTTGTTGTTGTATCGTTTCCGCTGTGTGTAGTTGTTTTGATATATATATATACTGTTGTGGTTTGGTATATTTTTATATATTGTTGTCATTGTGGGCTTACGGGCCTTGTATTAATCTGAAATGTTGCCACGTACAGGGGAGATGTCGTCCGTTTGATTTTTAGCTCGGCATGCTCTCGGGGCATGACAACTTTAGTGGTATCAGAGCCCAAGGTTCTGCGATACCATACAATGTTATTTTTGTGTCGAGTCTTGGATTCTCAGGAGTCAATTTATTCAGTTTTGGTTTTCCGAGATGAGATGGACAGCGGCCTGAGCTCCAAGCAACACGAGGTAAGAATTCCTGATAACTTATGGTTTAGTAGATATTTATCTAAACTTGATCAGTAGGTGTATACAATAGAGTTATGACACCTGTGCAGACTTATAGTAGGGGTCGTCCACCGAGGCGACCAACCGGAGTGACCTTTAGGGTTTATACTCTCGGTTATGTTGGCTATGCATTTAGATGCTTATACCCGGGAATAACCTGTATTGTGTTGGTTATTATTCGTAACTGTGGTATGAGTACACCACGGGAACGACCTGTTAAGTCTGTGAGTCTTGAACTGTGTCGAAAAGGTGATTTACCTTTGAGAGCCGACTGATACCGAGTCGGAAAAACATGGGTCAAGTCATCACATTTCTGGTTGAAATCAGAGATTTCAGCCTTAGAGATTTTCACTAACTGTGCTAGTCAGATCATTACCTGTGGGTAATGAACAGACTTGTAGACTATTGTGATGCAGATAGCGGAAGGCTAGGTTACGATGTTTCATAGGGATTTTATCCCTGAGTTGTTCGTACTGAGTTGTATAACTTTGAAAGTACTTTTGAGTACTTGCCTTATGTTATACAAAGGAAGTAGAGTTATTTGCATACCATTATCGGGGTCAAGCCGGTATTTGGTGATAAATGCAGAAAATAATCTTCGAGAAATAATATATCACTTGATCATGGTTTAGTGATGTTGAAAGAGAGTATTTCCCCGTGTCACTTTTAGTGACACATTGTAAGGAATTCTTGAGCTTCAAAAAAGGGTGCTCAGTTAGTAATTGTGTACTGTGCAGAGTCGTGAGACATGCGGAGGTTACGATCACCTAATAGCTCAAGAAGATGAATGGATGAGTTAAGCCACCCAGGGTTATTGGCTTATAGTTGGATTAGGATGCCGAGATCTTCTATCAAACCCTGCCGGAAGATGTTGGATTGAGACAGGAGTTTAGAAATGACTCCGTATAAGGGTTTAAGAGTTGGAGACCAATAAGCAAATATTGCAGGTCAACTTAATAGAGTCAGAAGTCTCTGATTGTTGGATAAAGGAGCAAGATCGAAGTCATAGACTTTGAGCTATTTTCTGATTATAGAAGACCAACCGCAGATTATTAGGATGTTCTCGTGGATATCAGAAAAAATCAGAACAAAGACTTCGGAGGGATTATGTGCGTGCAGTGCGGATCACGAAGACACGTGAAGTCAGATTATCCGTTGGATCATTTCATCTGTTGCTATTGTGAGCAACCAGTACAGTGGAGGAGATATACTTTGAAGACTCAGTTGAAGACTATCGATGGTATTCCTGGAGGATGATGCACCGTCTCGACAGCAGAGATCAACACCGAAGATTGGGTTATCTCATCAGCAACAACCTACTACCTCAGGCGTGGTTGGAGTTCCTTGATACTCCCTTTCAGCAGAGATCAGCACAGAAGCAGCATCAGCAGAAGACATCTTAGGAGATTCAGCAGACAACAAATAGTTACCTCCAGATATGATTTGCTTAGTATAGAGGAGAGAGTATATGACGAAGGTCGTATCTATTCGGTATTCTACAGTTGCAGCTCGTAGGATTTAGTGATGGGATGGAATGATCTAGGAAAAATCCTCAGATCATTCGTCGTAGAAATGCAATCGCTTTATCGCGGACTGTTGGATCTGATCTTGTTCTCTTCGGAGAAAGGCGGAGACCTGCGGGGAGCATTTGGATCGAATCGACAGATAATTGATTGTCCAGGGTATTACTTTAGTTTACCCTCAAGGTTAATATATTGAGAGATGCTTGTAGTTACAGGTATCTGTGTCTAGAACATTCTTGGTTGGATTAGAAGGGTCCTTTACATCGACTTGTGTGTCGATGGTATCTCTACCATCAGGTGAGATGAGGATCAACGATTAAGAAGTCAAGGGATACCCTTAGACTCTGATAGACATACTTTTACTGTGGACATATCCTTACAGATAGTCAAATTGTTGGAAGTATGGTACGATATGCTCTCAGATGTGCGTATAATCTGAGAGTATTCGAATGCAGTTTCTGATGAATTCCAAGGTTTGTCGTTGCATAGGCAAGTGGAGTAGGCGATCGAAATGATTGCGGAAATAGTTTCGGTATCGAAGATCCTATACCGGGTGATAATTTAATTGGTATAAGTGTTACTAAATACTATAGAAATTGGAAGAATGTGAGTTGCGATTATAGGAGATGTTGGAGGGGATATTTATCTATCCCAGTATTCCTCCTTGAGAAGATCCGGAACTCTTTGTTGAAAGAGAGATGAACCTTTGAAAGTATGCATCGATTATCGATGATAGAATCCAGTAGTTGTCGTGATGAATATCCTCCGTTGGGGGATAGATGATCTATTTAGATCAACAAAGGACACCTGTGTATACTTTAAGGTTGATTTGCGACTGGAGCGTTGACATCGTAATGACATGGTGTCATACAATTATCATTGTCATTGTGATGATTAATATATATCATCAGCATAGAGTAAAGGGGATGCAGGTGTGTAAAGACAACAATTTCATACTTGGTATGAATTTTATGAGTTTTGATTAAGTTGTTAGACTAATCAACAATTTAGTCGTCACTGGATTTGAGAATCGTGTATTCTGAACACGATTGAATCCTTTTGTAGTTGTTAGAGTTGCGTAACTTGGCCACTGTTGATTGTGGTAGTTGGAGTTGCGCACTCGATCACCGTAGATGGTGGTTTTCCTTGTATGTTTTGGTTAATTCCGTAGATGTGGATAGAATGCTTGACATCACTATACCACAGACTTGTTTGACAAAGGTGATAATGGAAATCATTTAGTCGGAAGCTGGTGAAACCAGTTTACAGGACCTAGATGGCGGTTAACTTTTACACGAGTATTAGTTAATCCTTCCGGGGTGGATAAAAGGATGATGTACGCAGATGCATCATTTCAGGGATTGGAACGATTCCGATGCAGTTGAATGAGGCATATCTTATGCCTACGTCAGTTAAAAAATTATGAGATAGTCTGTCATATACATGACATGACTTTAGTAGTTATTATCTGGATTTGTAGTTGTATGGAGCAGAAGTGCTCATAGATTTTAACAAGCTACTGGGTAGCTACAATAGAGTTGTTGGAACGCGAACGGTTGCAACTTGCGAGATTGGGCGCTATAGTCTCCCATGCACTTACAGAGTGTGTGGCGGAGTGGATTTTGGATGGTAGATGGACTTCTCTTGTGAGAAGATAATTTTTCGCCTCTAATATGGATATTTGTTTTGGACACACATCCACTTAAGATAGAGTTGCTACCAGAGGCACCTTATTTGAGATTTGCTATGCATCCTGGTGGTACTCAGATTTACCGAGAGTTGAAACGTTTATACTGGTGGAATGGTATAAAGAGAGTTATTGCAGATTTTGCTGCTCGATGTTTAGTCTGCCAGTAGGTGAAAGCTGAACATCAGAAACTCACTGGATTGCTCTAGAAAATTCCGATTCCGGAATGGAAGTGGGAGCATATCACGATTGATTGTGTTACGGGATTGCCTAGAACCCGTAAAGGACGTGATGTGATTTGGGTGATTGTGGATCGACTGACCAAATCATCTCATTTCCTTCCTATTCGTGGGTTGTACTCGTTGGACCATCCGGCAGCGTTGTATTACCGAAAAATTTTTAGATTGCGTGGGGTACTTTTAAGTACCATATCGGATAGAGATTCGCGATTTACCTCGTGATTTTGGCAGAGTCTGCACCAGACTATGGGCACAGAGTTTCGGCTTAGTGTAACATTTTATCCGTAAACAGATGAACGGTCTAAGTGTATCATTTAGACATTGGAGGATCTATTAAGATCTTGTGTCATGAATTATGGAGGTAGTTGGGAGAATAACATTCCTTTAGTGGAATTTGGTTGTAAGAACCGTTATCACTCATCCATTCAGATGACTTCTTCTGAGGTCCTATACGGTAGACCCTATAGATCTCCCGTGTTGTGGGAGGAAGTCGGGGAACGACAGCTGTTGGAGGCCACAGAGTATCCAACATGATGTAGAGTTGGTGCATGTTGTCGGATGAGAGTTATTAGGGGTTCCGATTCTACCTCAGTCTAAGGCGACCTATGAGGAGATTCCGGTGCGAATTTTTAGTCGCGAGAAGCGACAATAGTGAGATAGAAAAAAAACCATCCGACTCGTAAAGGTTGGATGACAGCATCATACCAATGAGGAGGCTATATGGAGCTGGAAGATACTATCCGAGCCTGGTATCCTCATTTGTTCACTTGAGGCATGTAGTAGCTCAAGAAATTTCTTGAGTTGGTTCTCATATTTAAGTATGAAATTTGGGGATCAAATTTTTTATTAGTAGGGGAGATTGTAAAATACCGCGAAAAAAAAATAATAAATAAAATATTGGATAATTGGGAGAATACCTTATGGAATTTTTCAGGAATTTTTAGATATTTTTCTGGATTTAAATGGAGGTTCTATGGATATTTCGTGGGAATAAAGCGAACAGGCTTTTGTAAAGCCTGTTTATATTGGGGTATTAAATGGGTTTAATTGAAGGGAGCTTAGGGTTAAATTAACCTAGGTTTAATTAAATCTTGGGTTAATGGCTTATAGGATTAAAACCCAACTTAATAACCCTAAAACCCAACCCGTTATTAACCCGATCCATTTTCTAATTCCTTACCGTTTCCTCTCCCTCCGCCGAACGACGACCATTCTTTATTTTCGTCGGTTTCTTTTCTTTTCCATGCGCGATGACCTCTTCCGCTCATCTTCTCTGTTCTCCCGAAACCCAGAACCACCTCTTCTTCTCTCTCTCCTCTGCAACGACGGCCGGCGTTCTCGACTGTCTTCGCAGATGGGCTGGAATCGGGAGGGTAGGAGTAGATGGAAGCTTGGATTGGGGCGGAGGGTGTGCGCGGCTGGAGGCCTGCGCCGGCGGCGAGCGTGCTCGGGGCCGAGAGTGGGGTCAGCAGAGCCAGCACCGTGTGCTAGTTTGGGGGCTCAGATGCCTATCGGAGCAGACGGTGGCCTGGCAGCGATTGGGCAGCAATAGGGAGCAGAGCGCTGGCTTGAGGGATTCTACGCCGGTGGTCGTCGGAGCTAGGTAAGGATCGGTTTTCATTCTTGCTTCAGACGAGATCTGAGTTCTTGATGTGGTTGATCAAATTTTGGCATTATCGCAGCAGATTGGGTCCTTTCTGTCAATCTGCGCTTGCTGAGATTAACTGCAGCCGGCTATCTTCGAGAGTGTTGAGATCGGTAAGTTGGATCTCTTTGATTATGTTGTGAAATGCTATGAATTAGTGTGGTTGTGATTCGGTGGATTCTTGGTCAATTGCTAGCATGATTTAATGTCTATTTCTCCTAGTTATTGTGGTTACAGTCGATTATTGGGATCGATCTGATGGGTTGTTGCGTTCACCTTCACGTAGCAGTAGATAAGCAGTTTGATCTGTGATGTCGAGTAATCGATCAAGAGTAGTATAGAAGGAGGTTGTTCTTCACAGTCAGGGGTGGAGCTGTAATTGGTTGTGGGGTAGTTTCCGATTATTTTCTTTTGCTGACCATGGTATTTCGGTGGATCAATTTCATTTGTATATAGCTGTAGATGGTAAGGTAAGTTAATTGAGGTTGAATTGGGAATGTGAGTTGTGGGTGAGCGAAGAGAGCTTGGGGGTGTTGTGTGTTCACCCAGGCTAGGTCAAAATTCTATGTCTTTGTGTGCGAATGGTGGGTGGCAAACTGAGTGGTATAATGCTTTGTTGGTGTCCATGATGGTTGTGCGTGGTGTTGTAAAAGCTGTGAATTTGGGATTATGATGGGCTGTGAACGACTGTGCACATCTATGAGTGTTGTTTAGATATAATTACTTTAATTGATCTTGTGGATGTTAGTGGTCTATTGTGGATTGAGTTCGGTGTAAACCGACCAAGGATGAATGTAGATTTGGGGTTACGAGAGGTGTGTGTTCGAAGTTCTAACTCGTAGACGAGGAAAGAACGAGAACCTAGAAATGACGTAGTAGTTAAGTTGTGCAGTTGTTTAATGCTTGTGCTTAAACATGGTTGTTATTATTGTGCAGGTTTGCGATACGAAGCAGGTCCGCGGGTGTGAGGATTATTCGAGCTTCGTATCAGGTGGGTAATTTCCTACCTGGTCCGGGTAGATGTATTGCATTCAGATTTAGTCATAGATATGAGCATGTTAGGTGTTCATATTACCTTGACCCTGCTCTTATTATCGTATGCTTGAACTTATCGTTGGATATATTTATGCTCAATTGTTGATATCACATATACCCTATCATGATTTCGGAGTTATAGATGTGATGTAAATTGGCCTAGATGTTTAGTAGGGTGTAAATGTTAGTACGGGGGATGACCCAATTTATAAATTGGAAAAAGGTCATCTATGAGTAGGTAATGCCCTAAATGTAGGATTTATTTTCAATACTCGTATGTTGCATACGGTTACCAACCATGAGTTGTGTAATGGTTAAGTGAAGGGTGATTAGAGTGTCACTGCGGACCGGTGGTCCCAGCTTGATATGATTAGTCGAGTACGACTCTCTATCGGATAGAGAGTGCGTCGATCAGTTGAGTACGACTCTCTATTGGAGAGAGAGTTATGATCAATCGAGTACGACTCTCTATTGGAGAGAGTTATGATCAGTCGAGTATGACTCTCTACAGGATAGAGAGTGCGTTGATCAGTTGAGTACAACTCTCTACAGGATAGAGAGTATTGATTAGATGGGTATGACTCTGCTGAGCAGAGTGCGTAGATGATATTTATCGTGTGACAGCATACACATGTCATTTGCATGCATTCTGACGACATAGTCTCCCTTGGGGTTGAGAGAGTCGTCAGTCATCTTGCCTCTCAGTGCACTCCTTGAGGAGTAACTGGTGTGAGGGCAGAGCATCTGTTGTGCCGCACTCTATCACTATAGACGGTGGTAGTTGGAGTTGCGTGCAGTTATCCTGGGTGCGTGGTACTCGACCACTCATTGGTAGTGTTAGTCGGAGTTGCCAGTAGCAGGGACCCCGTTGTGTAGCGAGCTCTTTACGCTCATATGCTACTTGATCATACTGCCCACTCGGCCACTCTATAGCAGTGATTGGTGTGAGTTGGGACAGTTGTCATGTCGTGCCACCTAGGCCACACTGGGGTCGTGGTAGCGAGTAGGGGTGAGCAGGCATGACCATGCATGCTGCATTGTCGTATCTTATGGCGCTTTGCATATTACCATATATAGATACATATATGTATGTGTATATATATATATATATATATATATATATATGGATGGTTGAGATTAATATATATGCATGTTTCTTGCATTTGTTATACGATTGTGTCGGATACTGGTATGGGTTAGACAGACCATTAGATACCTTGACCTGTAGCTAGAGTATATTGTGAGTTGATCTACTCTTCCTTTTATATATATATATGTTTGATATATGTTCAGGTTGGATCAGAGTAGCGTGGCAGACTTCAGGTATGTCTGCATTTTTATGTTGTTTATTTTGTTAGTTGGTATATGCTTGTATTTATATACTATGCTGATATACCTGTTGTACCTCTAGAGTATGTTGTTGAAAATACATGATATGACATATATACATGTTTTTCTATTACCTGCTGAGTTTTACTCACCACCCCCCACGGACCCTGGGTTTTACATGCAGTCAGTGGTAGAAGACTTCGTGATCATCTCACCTCCGAGGCTCCCGTGTGTATTTGGGCTTTCCGTCCATTGTGTATTGTATTTTGGAGTTTTCGTGATGTACTTGTTGTATATTCAGATTTTTGTCGAAGTTTTGTATTGTTGTGATGTGTTAGTCATACCGGTATGCATGTGTAGGATTGTGTTGTTGTTGTATCATTTCCGCTGTGTGTAGTTGTTTTGATATATATATACTGTTGTGGTTTGGTATATTTTTATATATTGTTGTCATTATGGGCCTACGAGCCTTGTATTAACCCGAAATGTTGTCACGTACAGGGGAGATGTCGTCCGTTTAATTTTCGGCTAGGCATGCTCTCGGGGCGTGACACTTGGCACAAGGAAAGTCCAAGAATGGGTCTTGGCATGAAAAGTCCAACATGGGTTGGCAAGGGAAAGTCCAAGCATGGGTCTTGGCATGGAAAGTCCAACATGGGTTGGCAAGGGAGAGTCCAAGCATGAGTCTTAGCATGGAAAGTCCAACATGGGTTTGCAAGGGAAAGTCCAAGCTTGAGTCTTGGCATTTGAGAAGTCCAAGGGGTTTGATATTGGCGGCGTAAAGTCCAAGCGAAGTCTTGGCGGCGTAAGTCCAATGTGCCTTGGAGGTGTAGACACCGTTAGCATGACATAGCTGATGGAACCACCTGAAGGCTAGCGCGATCGATGAACAAGTCATGGATGACTTGGAGGGATCCAAGAGGTGTAAGGCTGATGGAGGTGACTAGAAGGCTTAGGTCTAGGCTAAGGGTGGTCTAGCAAGTATGGGGGAATCATACTTGGGTTAAAACCTCATTTTTGAGGTTGGCAGTCGACTGGCATTATGGCCGGTTCGACAGTCGTGAGTCGACTTGAGTTCGACTGCCGTTTAAGAGTTGAAATTGCTCTTGCGATCATTTCATTCATTGGAGCGATCGATGTCGATGGCGATCGCGACCGCCGATTGAGTTGTGAGCCTGAGCGCTCCATAGCCATAGCCGATCGGCATCACGGGCATTGGCAGTCGACTGCCAATGTTGGTAGTCGAATGCCAAGAGTCCCGTTGGAACTTGTCCAACGTGGATTGAGCCGTTGTCTCACAGCTACAGTGTTGGCAGTCGACTGGGGACTTATGGCATGTGGGGAGTTGCTTCGGAGGCTCATTGGCTCCCATGTCCCCGGATTAAAATTTTCACTAATGAAAGAATTAATCCGGATGGGATGAGTTTCCTTAGCACAACCAATTCGTCGTCGTGCTAACAACTTGAGTGATCGCTTGAACAAACTAGTTGTTCAAGCAACATAACTCTTCTAGTTGGTTAGCCGCGGAAGAGACGACGGACGGATCGCCGGTTTTTGTGTTTGTCTTCGGGTCCATGATTATACAAAATATATACAAATGCACACTTGTATAATCAACACATAAAAGAACATGCTAAGATCAGAAAATAAAGTTGTAAAACTTTTATACCTCACGATCTTCTACCGTATGTCCTATCCTCCTCGCGGACGATGTGTGGGCGAAGATCCTCTACGAGTAGAAGCCTTCTAGATCGCGTTCTTCCCTTCCTTGTTCGCTGCGAACAAAGAGAAGAACCAAACAAAACTCCTTCTCCTTTCTATAACCGGCCACCAAGCAAAGGAGTTCGATGTAACCGCCGGCCAAGGAGTGAATGGGAGAAGCGCCGGCGACCAATGTATGGAGAACCGCCGGCCACCTTGGAGAGAATGGAAGAATGAACACCGGCCAAGGAATAAGAGAGGGAACAATGAGGATGGGCACCGGCCACAACTTGTTGGAAGAAGATGGACGCCGACCACAACTTGTTGGAAGAAGATGGGCGCCGACTTTCTTTCCAAGAATTGCCGCCCAAGCCTTAGCTTCCAAACCCTAGCCGCCCAACCTAAAACCCTAACTTCCTTGATTGTCCTTGCCGCCCAACCCTTAGCCTTCCTTTTATAGAGTTAGGCCTAGGCCTCCTTTAATCTCCACCGTCGAATCTAGAAATTTAATCTCCACCGTCGGATCTAGGGTTTAATCTCCACCGTCGAATCTAGGATTTCATCCCAACCGTCGGATCTAGGGATTTAATCCTAACCGTCGGATCTAGGGTTTCATCCCAACCGTTGGATCTAGGGATTTAATCCCAACCGTCGGTTCTAGAGTTTTGTTTTACATTCTTGGATCTAGACTTCACGAGGATTATATTAGGCTACGATAGGGACCATGAGGAGGAGTTGGATCTTGGCCACCCGATGGATCGGAACCACACAAACTTGATCCATCAATGATGTTCCATTCCACTAGAGGATCATCATCGAACTACCTCACCAACCCCCATAAATCAATATGGGCTCCATATACTATTTGCACATCCATCTCCCCGTGTTTAAGATATCGAATGTCCGTCAATTAATTGATTTACTGACCATCAATTAATTAACATCTAATTCCTCGAGTAGTACCACTCAACCTTATCATCATGTTGACTAAGTCAACCAGCTGGGTTTACATGATGAACCTTATGAGCTCCTCAAGGGGACATCATCAACCTAGTATATAGGACATGGTTTCCTCCTATAATCAACGACACACCATGTAAATAATATCATTTCCCAACTTACTGGGCATATTGATTTAATCCATCTAAATCTCACCCTCTGGTAAATCAAAGAAATAAATATTAAGTACATGTGCCCGTTATTATATCGGGATTAAGAGCATGTACAACATAATATCTGAGGTCCGATTTAATTATGTAGTCAACAATAAATTAAATCACCTCTATGTCGGTCCTGCTCAATACACCTAAGTGTACTAGTGTAACTCTATGTTCAAGACAAAACAATACCAAGCTACACTACAACCATGCCAATGGTTTGTCCAAAACCATCTTGGTTGTGAGCCTCTACTTATATTCTACAAGGGACTGATAACATGATCTTCTATGCCACACCAAGCACCATGTTATCTACATTGTAAAATATTAGACAATATGCACTCATATAATAAATATATAAAGTGCAAACAATGATCATGTGATTCTTATTCCAAAATAAAATGTTCATACAAAAAGAGCTATGCTTTCAGT
This sequence comes from Wurfbainia villosa, assembly GCA_025175895.1. Taxonomy (NCBI): domain Eukaryota; kingdom Viridiplantae; phylum Streptophyta; class Magnoliopsida; order Zingiberales; family Zingiberaceae; genus Wurfbainia; species Wurfbainia villosa. The sequence goes on from CM045992.1 coordinate 8,286,466, forward strand.
ATACATTCCAACAATCTCTCACTTATACTAAAAGACTATGCCGTCATCACACTGCCATACATCTGATCCCCATGTCCTCCACATGCCTATCAAACGCTTTCGCTGGAAGGGCCTTAGTGAATGGATTCGCCAAGTTATCCTCTGATGCAATCTTGGCGACAACAACTTCTCCTCGCTTTACGATCTCTCGTATAAGGTGGTACTTGCGCTCTATGTGTTTACTCGCCTTATGGGCTCGTGGTTCCTTCGAGTTTGCAACTGCACCACTATTATCACAATAAATTGTGATAGTTCTGGGCAAACCAGGAATCACATCCAAGTCCATCAAGAAGTTTCTGAGCCATACAGCTTCCTTGGCTGCCTCAAAGGCTGCCACATACTCAGCTTCCATGGTAGAGTCCACCACGCATTTCTTCTTGACACTTCTCCATACTATGGCTCCACCTTCAAAAGTAAACACAAACCCCGAGGTAGACTTACTCTTGTCCCTATCTGATTGGAAATCTGAATCCGTGTAACCCACAGGGACTAATTGATCTCCCCGGTAAACCAGCATATAATCCCTAGTCCTTCTCAGATACTTCAATATATGCTTTACCGCAGTCCAATGTCCCTGTCCAGGATTACTCTGATATCTGCTAACCATGCCTACGGCAAAGTAGATATCTGGTCTCGTACATAGCATAGCATACATGAGGCTTCCTACTATTGAAGCATAAAGAACCGCCTTCATCTCCTCTATCTCCTTTGATGTTTTGGGACACATCTCTTTAGATAAAGGAACTCCATGCCTAAAAGGTAGAAAACTTTTCTTGGAGTTCTGCATGCTAAAACGAGCAAGGATAGTGTCAATGTATGAAGCTTGAGATAAGCACAACATCCTTTTCTTGCGATCCCTTATTACTTTGATCCCAAGGATGTGTCCCACTTCTCCCAAGTCCTTCATGTCAAACTGTTTGGACAACCATACCCTTACGTCTGATAACACTTTGATATTGTTGCCAACTAACAAAATGTCATCTACGTATAGTATAAAAAATACCACTACATTTCCATCACATCTCTTGTATACACAAGGCTCATCCGGACTTTGAATAAATCCATATGACTGGATTACCTCATCAAAGCGGATGTTCCAAGATCTAGAAGCTTGCTTCAATCCATAAATGGACCGATTAAGCTTACATATAAGATGCTCTTTGCCTTTAGCAATGAATCCCTCTGGTTGCCACATATAGATGTTCTCCTCAAGACTTCCGTTAAGGAAAGTTGTCTTGACATCCATCTGCCAAATCTCATAATCCATATGAGCAGCTATAGATAAGAGAATCCGGATAGACTTAAGCATAGCTACCGGCGAAAAGGTCTCCTCATAATCGATGCCCTCTTTCTGAGTATACCCTTTCGCAACAAGCCTAGCTTTGAAGGTCTCAACCTTCCTGTCTACCCCTCTCTTTCTCTTGTAGATCCACTTGCATCCAATGGCTTTTACACCATCGGGTGGCTCTACTAGCTCCCAGACCTGATTAGAATCCATAGATTCTATCTCTGAATTCATCGCTCTTTGCCAAGATACCGCATCTCTATCTTGGAGTGCCTCGTCATATGTCCAAGGATCAGGTTCATGTTCACCAGGGACTAAGTCCGAAGACTCTCCCAAAAACATGAATCTTTTGGGTTGTCTAACAACCCTCCCACTACGACGAGGTGTCTCCTGTGTATGCTCTGTGCCACGCGGTGCAGTGACTTGTGGTATCTCCTCTTGTACCGGTGGTACTGAAGTCGGGACTTCCCCTGCCAACTCCTCAAGAACAATCCTACTCGTGGGCTTGTGGTTCATCACATAGTCCTCCTCTAGAAATCTGGCATTCGTACTCACGATCACCTTCTGATCTCTAGGACTATAGAATAAACCACCCTTCGTTCCCTTAGGGTAGCCAACAAACAAGCGTACTTCTGTACGAGATTCCAACTTATCAGCATCTCCCTTCAGCACATGTGCTGGACTACCCCAAATCCAAATATGTCTTAGACTAGGCTTTCGCCCAGTCTACAACTCTGTGGGAGTAGAGGGTACTGACTTAGATGGAACCAAGTTCAGAATGTGTGTTGCTGTTTCCAGAGCAAACCCCCAGAACGAATCAGGTAACGCAGAATAACTCATCATAGATCTGACCATCTCCATAAGAGTCTTGTTCCTTCGCTCCGCCACACCATTCTGCTGGGGTGTGCCAGGTGCGGACAATTGGGATTGAATCCCAGCCTCTGATAAGTAACTCCTAAACTCTCCCAAGAGGTACTCGCCACCACAATCAGATCGTAATGTCTTGATACTTTTACCTTGACGGTTCTCCACATCAGCCTTGAATTCTTTGAACCTGTCAAAGCATTCAGACTTGCGGCGCATCAAGTAAATGTATCCATATCTTGAATAATCGTCTATAAAACAAATGAAGTATTCAAAGCCACCTCTTACCTAGATAGACATAAGACTGCACAGATCAAAATGAACCAATTCTAACACATCTTTGGCTCTATACCCCTTGGCCTTGAAAGGCCTCTTGGTCATTTTACCTTCCAAGCAAGATTCGCAGGTTGGGAGATCCTCCACTACTAATGAACCCAAAGGTCTATCAGCTATCAACCTTTGAATCCTACTCAGGTTAATATGACCAAGCCTTAGATGCCAAAGATACATTTGGTTCATTTTCGAAGGTTCTTTTCTCTTATTAGACTTAGAAGATGAGTTATTTACTTCTATATGCATCGTGGGAGTTTTCGGTTCAAGAGTATACAAATTGCCAACCAATGTACTAGAACAGATAATCTCCCTATTCCTTTTTATAACCACTTTATCATTAAAAGAAATAGAATATCCATCCATAAACAATTTAGAAACTGAAATTAAATTCTTTCTAAAAGTAGGTACATAAAGACAATTTCTCAAAACCAAAACTTTATTCCTATCAAAAGATAAATAAATGTCTCCCACTGTAATAGCCGCCACCTTTGAAGCATTGCCCATGAAGACGGTAATCTCTCCCTCAGCTTGTCATCGGGTTTCCTGGAACCCCTACAAAGTATTGCAGACATGATACGTGGCTCCTGTATCTACACACCAAGCACTGGTAGATAACACCGCTAAACATGTTTCAACAACTAAACAAGAAGATATACCTTTGTTCTTTCGGCGAGGATAGTCCGCCTTCCAATGTTCAGTCTGCTTGCAAGTGAAGCACTTGCCTTTCAGCTTCTTCACTCCTGCCTGAGGTCCCACTGCCACTTTCTTCGCTCGACCTTGCTTCTTCTTCTTCTTACCTTTCGGTTTAGAAGAAGAAACCTTCTGAGCAACCATGGCTTGAGCGCTTTGACGAAAAAGCCCCTCTACCGCCTGGAGTTCTGTCAGAAGCTCCGCCAACGAATACAACCTCTTGTTCATGTTGTAGTTGAGGTGGAACTGCTCAAAATTCCTAGGCAGAGACTGGAGAATGATATCGACCTGGGTTTCCCCATCGATCTCAGCTCCGAGGACTTCCATCTCATTAAGATGAGCCATCATCTTGAGAACATGATCCCTAACGGGTGTTCCCTCGACCATGGTGGTCGTCATCAAGTTTCTCATAGCCTCCTGTCTGGCCGCCCTACTCTGATGTCCGAAAAGTTCCTTGAGATTGAACATCATGTCATAAGCTGTGGCCATGGCCTGATGCTGATGTTGCAGCACATTTGACAAAGATGCCAAAATGTAACACCACGCCATCTCATCTGCCTTGATCCATTTCTTATAACTTTATTTCTCCTTTTCATCAGAGTCATCGGTGGGCTTAGGAGGACAGACCTCGAAGAGTACAAATTTGTACTCCTCCGCAGTTAAGACAATATCCAGATTTCTTTTCCAATCAATATAGTTTGGTCCAGTAAGTTTATTTTATTTTAATATCACAGCAAGTGGGTTGAAAGCCATTTGAAAAACCTAAGAATCACAATGATCAAAATATTAGATTTCAAATATTATTGATTCCTCAAAACAATAAAATTCTGAAATCAACCAACACCTCAAAACACCGAGAATATCGCATGCCACGATAGTGTGGATGTATACGAATTCTACATTTGTAAGAGGAGGTTTTACCCATTAATCTTATTATCTTGTCAACCTTACTTTTTGAAAAATAAAATTAATAGTTGGTTCCTGTTGGGGATCGGTTAGCCGTCTAGAGGGGGGTGAATAGCCCTCTTACGTTGTATGTCGTATTTTGCTCGTCTACAAAACGTTAGCGCAAGCGTAATATGCAAATATAAATAAAGACAAGCAAAATATAAACAAGTAATACAAACACGAGATGTAACGTGGTTCACGGCTATGCCGCTAATCCACGGTCCGATTCGTCCAAGGTGAATCACTCCTCCAAATCTATCCACTAGATCTCTCCTTTGCACAAAGCTAGGTGGAGGTAACCTCTTTACACAAAAACACTCCTCTTACAAATATAATGGAAATAAGCTTGAGTAAGAGGATGGAAAGCTTTAGGGAACTTGGGAGAGTATTAGAGCATAAGCATTAGCCTCCCAAACCCCCACCCCCTTCCTTTTTATAGAGGAAGAGGGTTTCTTCCCGTTGACACAGGATCAGTCGACTGATGCCCTTGATCACCGATCGATCCGTGAGCTGCCCAATAACGCGCGCTTTCACGTTGGATTCCATCCAGCGGTATTGGCATCGATCGGTGATCTTACCATCAGTCGACTGATACTCGATCAGTCGAGTGCTCAATGGAGTCAACTCCATTATGCCGTCTGCAGATGCCATCGATCATGCCATTCCACAGCGATCGCCGATCCATGCTTGATCGCGCCAGCACTAAAGCGGTTTTATACCGGTTGATCGACCATCGACTTAGAGCGATCATTGCCGCCATGACATGGCAATGACCGTGTCGGGAAAACCCATCCGACACTTGGCCAAAATGGCCAAGTTTCACCTAAGAGCTACCCTTCCCGGGTTACAATCGCTCACTCTCATCCCTCGGAGTCCCTCGCCTTCGAAGTTCTCTTCGTTCGCGGCCACGTCCCTCGGCAGCATCAGGCGCACGACTCTGCAATGCTCCTTCGCGTCTCTTGCCTCGAAGTCTACTTCCTCCGGCTTCACTCCAAGCTCCTCGTCCGGCGGTCCCTCGGATGCTCCAAGCGCACGGCTTCCGCAAAGCTATCCTTCACCGACTCAAGGCACGAGTCATGAGATGTGAAACTCGCCACGGCTCCATGTGCGAATTACTAAGCCCTGCATGACTTCAACGCACATATCAAATCACAATAACAACCTAACTTAAACCCTTTGCCACACCATCAAAACCATATTACGGCAAGAGATTGCCTTAACAATCTCCCCCTTTTTGATGTGTGGCAATCCGTTTAAGTTAGGTAAAAACATTTGATAAAAATTTCTAAGGTAAGAAAGCATGTAAACATAAAACATGATATAGCAACATGCAACTCCCCCTTAATCCATGAAACTCCCCATACAATTTAAATTTCTCCCCCTATCACTTTTTAACAATTTCTTCCTCCCCCTATCACAATTTACTTAAACATAATTATCTCTCCCCCTTTGACACCATCAAAAAGATTAACACTAAGTTAAAAACTCATGGCATCAAGTATATTAGAAGGAAAAATACCAAAAATTGCTCTAAAACCTGAATTCAGCCTCAACTAGTCTGATTTACAGGCCATCAGTCGACTGGTTCAGATACCAGTCGACTAGCACATGATTTTCAGGATTTTCTGATTTTCGGACCGAAATTCAGAAATGCATTAAAAATTCCAAAAAATTTGAAAAATCATGAAATTTGGGGAACACATTTCTTTTAAGTATATCTATCAGTGAAAAATAGGTTTTCATGAAAAATCATTATATTTCCACATATTTGCCAAAAATCCAAAAACTTTAAAAACTACTAGGTTTTTTATCATAAAAGTATCCATTTTAACACCTAGTCTTGCTTTGAATTGTTTCAAAACATGAATACATAGATTTTAGATTAAGAAATTGTTTTGAAAACATATGAAATATCTAACCATGATCTTTGGGCAATATGTCTATGAATTAAACATAAGCCTTCCCCATGATTGGTCTATTATTGCTATTTTGATACTTTAAATGATCATCTAAATGCCATAGGCATTTGTGGACATTTGTATCATCCTAACATCTCACTCATGCTAAGTTTTCAATCAAAGTAGCCTATGGTGAGTGTGAGATGCATCCTAGGGGGGGGGGGGGTTTGTATATACTTAACCATTATATTCATACAATTCTATCAAGGTTAAGTATCAACCTAATAATCCTCATGATCATAAAGGCATATATGAATGAATTACACATTATGATCATTAAACACATGTATTCATCAAATAATAATCATGCATTAGGTATTATATCATCATAATGAGCAAAGTATCACCTAAAGCATGATTTAACCCTATTTCTCATGATTATGTGCCAAATATCAATAGCATAAATCATGATTGCAAACATGTGTAGGAATTACTTCAATCATCATGATTTAAGCATTATTATCTATTTATGGGTACGTTATCATCTATTTAAAAATGTTGTCCCGTCATCCTAAGTCAACCAAAATATGATATAGGTCAATTGCATATGGTTGACTACCCTAGGGTTATCCTAACCCTTAAGGATGGATTTTGGAACCCAAAATAAGTTCTTTCCTATTGGGTTCACTAAGTACTCCTTGGGGATCCATTTCTTAGCTATTACTTTCTTCTTATCTTGTCCCCTAACTATTAGGCATTTATAGGCCTTTTCATTTTTCTTTTCTTTGTATCCTAGGCCTTTCTTATTGAAACTAGCTCTTTGGCTCCCAATTATCATGTTAAGGGAGCCAATAGTGAATTTTTCTAGGGCTTTTGTTAAATAATCTACCTTTTCCCTTAATGCCCTATTTTCTTCTATGCATGCATCACTAACATCTAATGGCACATAATTATCGTGTGAGCATGCATCATTTAACCTAGAAGAGATATTATCATTTTCATTTAAGCATGCATTTCCTAACTTATTTTCTAATGCCTTAATTTGATCTAGCATGCTTTTATTTTTCTTTTTCATTCCAAATAAGTCCTTAGTTAAACTAGAAATTATGGAAACTATTTTCTTAGGAGAGGCATTCGTTACCATAGTTTCCATGTCCTCTTCTTCTTCGGATGAGGAGGATGTAGAAGCTCCCCCTTCACTTGAGCTCTCTTCATTTGAGGAGGAGGAGCAATCCAAGTTGTCGAAGGCCATCAATGCAAGGTTGGAATAGACATGCTCTTCTTCTTCGGATGAGGATGAGGAAGCAAGGTTATCCCATGTCTTTGCTTTGAGAGCCATGGCCTTTCCTTTTTCCTTGGCCTTCTTTTCTTCTTCCTTTTTCTTCTTGCTCCCCTTCTTCTTCTTCTTTTCTTCCTTCTTTTTCCTTTCCCCTTTGCTCTTGTTTAGGAGGGGACAATTGTCCCTTATGTGTCCCTCCCCTTGACAATTGTAACAAATGATCTTCCCCTTTGGTCTTCTATTCCTATCATGAGATTTATCAAATCTAAAATTCTTAAATGCACGCCTTACCTTCCTTACCATGTAGGCTTCTTCCGTGCTATCCATGGAGGAGGTAGAAGCTTCATCATCGGAGGAGGAGGAGGGGATCTCTATCTTCTTCTTCCCCTTATTTGCCATCAATGCTACTCCTCTTGAAGGTTGGATTCTAGGCTCTTCTTGTATTCCTTCAAGACTCGTTTCGTAGAGCTCCATTGTTGAGAAAAACTCCTCCAAGGTACTTACTTCCAAGTTCTTGGAGATGTAAAATGAATCCACCATGGAACTCCATCTTGAGAACCAGGGAAAGGCATCTATGGCCTTCATTACCATATCCCGGTTGGAAAGCTTTTCACCTACACTTGTTAAACCGGTTAGAATTTCCTTAAATCTAGAGTGTAGGGATTTTACCTTCTCTCCCTTTTCGAGTTTGATATTGGACAATTGGGAGCGAAGGACATCTCTCCTTGCTAGCTTTGCCTCGGATGTGCCTTCATGAATCTCTATTAATTTCTCCCACATTTCCTTGGCGCTAGCACACTCCCCTATCCTATTGACTTCTTGTTGAGGGAGCACATTGTAGAGGTGGTGCTTGGCCTTTGAATTTACCAAATACTCCTCTCTTTGTCTTTTGCTCCATCTCGATTTTTCCAATGGCTCCCCATCTTCGTTCCTAGGCAACTCGAAACCGTTTTCCATAATTAATAATATTTCAAAGTCGGTTTCAAAGAATACCTCCATTCTCTTTTTCCACCAAGAGAATTCGCCGTCGAACTTCGGTGGGTGGATGTTTGAGTCGGCCATTTGAGATGTAGAGCTTGTTGCGGAGGTTAGTCCGGTGACAAGCAACCTTGCTCTGATACCACTTGTTGGGGATCGGTTGGCCGGCTAGAGGGGGGTGAATAGCCCTCTTACGATGTATGTCATATTGTGCTCGTCTACAAAACGTTAGCGCAAGCAGAATATGCAAATATAAATAAAGACAAGCAAAATATAAACAAGCAATACAAACACGAGATGTAACGTGGTTCACGGCTACGCCGCTAATCCACGGTCCGATTCGTCCAAGGTGAATCACTCCTCCAAATCTATCCACTAGATCTCTCCTTTGCACAAAGCTAGGTGGAGGTAACCTCTTTACACAAAAACACTCCTCTTACAAATATAATGGAAATAAGCTTGAGTAAGAGGATGGAAAGCTTTAGGGAACTTGGGAGAGTATTAGAGCATAAGCATTAGCCTCCCAAACCCCCACCCGCTTCCTTTTTATAGAGGAAGAGGGTTTCTTCCCATTGACACAGGATCAGTCGACTGATGCCCTCGATCAGTCGACTGATCCCGTAGCCGTTGCCCAATAACGGCCGCTTTCCACGTTGGATTTCATCCAACGGTATTGGCATCAGTCGACTGATACTCGATCAGTCGAGTGCTCAATGGAGTCAACTCCATTCTGTGCCCGTGCACAGTGCCATCAGTCGACTGCCATTCCCTGGCAGTCGACTGCTGTCGACATCAGTCGACTGCCAGTCCATAGCAGTCGACTGCCAAGCACTAAACTGGTTTTATACCAGTCGATCGACCCATCGACTCAGAGCAGTCGACTGCCATGACATGGTAGTCGACTGGTGTCGGGAAAACCCATCCGACACTTGGCCAAAATGGCCAAGTTTCACCTAAGAGCTACCCTTCCCAAGTTACAATCGCTCACTCTCATTCCTCGGAGTCCCTCGCCTTCAAAGTTCTCTTCGTTCGCGGCCACGTCCCTCGGCAGCATCAGGTGCACGGCTCTGCAATGCTCCTTCGTGTCTCTTGCCTAGAAGTCTACTTCCTCCGGCTTCACTCCAAGCTCCTCATCCGGCGGTCCCTCGGATGCTCCAAGCGCACGGCTTCCGCAAAGCTATCCTTCACCGACTCAAGGCACGAGTCATGAGATGTGAAACTCGCCACGGCTCCATGTGCGAATTACTAAGCCCTGCACGACTTCAACGCACATATCAAATCACAATAACAACCTAACTTAAACCCTTTGCCACACCATCAAAACCATATTACGGCAAGAGATTGCCTTAACAGTTCCTCTTTAGCCCTACAAATAAAAGCAGTGACTCCGATGGGGAGGATACTTTTATTTGCATCTAAGTGTGCACCATTACACGATACTAAGGGAATTATTTCGGATTATGTGCCTTACCGATGGGGAAGTACACACGCTCCTAAATAATTTCCTATAACCATTATTTGACCTAGTGATCCGCAAACAAACCCATCCGATGGGGAGGAAGGCACTCAAAGCCAACGCGCAAGTTTGTTGCATCACACGTCAAATTGTAATAGAGGCCGCGGGAATTATTTAAAATGTCCCTCTTCCACTTAGTAAATTGACAATGAGGAATTTTCAAGCACACACAACATGCATATAAAACAAATCAGTAATAAATATGGAAAAAATAGAATTTTCCCAACTATTATGGCATTGTTCTCCAATACACATCCCGTCGTGTCGCCACCTCGTCCGCTCCATCTTTTCCCGTGCACAAGTCACCAAAGAGATCCGAGCCGAGATAAACTATTTTAATTTACATCCATCGATCCTATACTCCACGAAGGAGTGTACAAATAATCTAGATCGAAAGTAAACTAAAATGAGTGGCTAAACAATGCCGTATTTAATTACAAAAATTAAATACTAATCTAGCCTCGTCAACCCCGAGGATTCAAATAATATACATGCAATCACACACAAAACAATCACATACAACCAAATAGCCATAATAGTCGGATCTTATGCCTGCAACCAAAAAGTTAGCCTACGCACATCCTACTATTATCCGGCATACTCAATATATGATATGTGCATGAAAGTAACCGAATCCAAAACACACAAAACCGGAAATCGTGGCTCTGATACCACTTGTGGGGAGTTGCTTCGGAGGCTCATTGGCTCCCATGTCCCCGGATTAAAATTTTCACTAATGAAAGAATTAATCCGGATGGGATGAGTTTCCTTAGCACAACCAATTCGTCGTCGTGCTAACAACTTGAGTGATTGCTTGAACAAACTAGTTGTTCAAGCAACACAACTCTTCTAGTTGGTTAGCCGCGGAAGAGACGACGGACGGATCGCCAGTTTTTGTGTTTGTCTTCGGGGTCCATGATTATACAAAATATATACAAATGCACACTTGTATAATCAACACATAAAAGAACATGCTAAGATCAGAAAATAAAGTTGTAAAACTTTTATACCTCACGATCTTCTACCGTATGTCCTATCCTCCTCGCGGACGATGTGTGGGCGAAGATCCTCCACGAGTAGAAGCCTTCTAGATCGCGTTCTTCCCTTCCTTGTTCGCTGCGAACAAAGAGAAGAACCAAACAAAACTCCTTCTCCTTTCTATAACCGACCACCAAGCAAAGGAGTTCGATGTAACCGCCGGCCAAGGAGTGAATGGGAGAAGCGCCGGCCACCAATGTATGGAGAACCGCCGGCCACCTTGGAGAGAATGGAGGAATGAACGCTGGCCAAGGAATAAGAGAGGGAACAATGAGGATGGGCGCCGGCCACAACTTGTTGGAAGAAGATGGACACCGGCCACAACTTGTTGGAAGAAGATGGGCGCCGGCTTTCTTTCCAAGAATTGCCGCCCAAGCCTTAGCTTCCAAACCCTAGCCGCCCAACCTAAAACCCTAACTTCCTTGATTGTCCTTGCCGTCCAACCCTTAGCCTTCCTTTTATAAAGTTAGGCCTAGACCTCCTTTAATCTCCACCGTCGGATCTAGGGATTTAATCTCCACCGTCGGATCTAGGGTTTTATCCTAACCGTCGGATCTAGGATTTCATCCAAACCGTCGGATCTAGGGTTTCATCCCAACCGTCAGATCTAGGGTTTCATCCCAACCGTCGGATCTAGGGATTTAATCCCAACCGTTGAATCTAGGGATTTAATCCTAACCGTCGGATCTAGGGTTTCATCCCAACCATTGGATCTAGGGATTTAATCCCAACCGTCGGTTCTAGAGTTTTGTTTTACATTCTTGGATCTAGACTTCACGAGGATTATATTAGGCTACGATAGGGACCATGAGGAGGAGTTGGATCTTGGCCACCCGATGGATCGGAACCACACAAACTTGATCCATCAATGATGTTCCATTCCACTAGAGGATCATCATCGAACTACCTCACCAACCCCCATAAATCAATATGGGCTCCATATACTATTTGCACATTCATCTCCCCGTGTTTAAGATATCGAATGTCCGTCAATTAATTGATTTACTGACCATCAATTAATTAACATCTAATTCCTCGAGTAGTACCACTCAACCTTATCATCATGTTGACTAAGTCAACCAGCTGGGTTTATATGATGAACCTTATGAGCTCCTCAAGGGGACATCATCAACCTAGTATATAGGACACGGTTTCCTCCTATAATCAACAACACACCATGTAAATAATATCATTTCCCAACTTACCGGGCATATTGATTTAATCCATCTAAATCTCACCCTCTGGTAAATCAAAGAAATAAATATTAAGTACATGTGCCCGTTATTATATCGGGATTAAGAGCATGTACAACATAATATCCGAGGTCCGATTCAATTATGTAGTCAGCAATAAATTAAATCACCTCTATGTCGGTCCTGCTCAATACACCTAAGTGTACTAGTGTAACTCTATGTTCAAGACAAAACAATACCAAGCTACACTACAACCATGCCAATGGTTTGTCCAAAACCATCTTGGTTGTGAGCCTCTACTTATATTCTACAAGGGACTGATAACATGATCTTCTGTGCCACACCAAGCACCATGTTATCTACATTGTAAAATATTAGACAATATGCACACATATAATAAATATATAAAGTGCAAACAATGATCATGTGATTCTTATTCCAAAATAAAATGTTCATACAAAAGAGCTAGGCTTTCAGTATACATTCCAACATGGCAGTCGACTGCCAGGCGAAAATCCAGCCCGACGCAAGATAAAAAGGGGAGCTCGTGGAGGATTTCATCATCAGTTCTTGGAGAGCTTACTTGAGGCGATTTGCAGGTGCAATTAAGGGCCCTTCAACCTCATCCAAGCAACCAACAAGCAAAGCGCTCAAACCCTAGTTTTGTAAAGTATTCTTTACATTTCTTTGTATTTTACTTGTATTTTTGTGTATTACTTGTTGTAATTTATTGTACGAGGTTTCTCCACCTCCGACTTGTTGTCGAGAAGGAGTTTATTGCTTAGTGGTGTTTGTGGCATCGCTAGGGTTCGTACGAACCCAATCCGTGGAGTAGGAATCGTTTCGGTTCCGAACCACGTTATATCGTGCGTGTTGTGATTGTATCTTGTGTTTGTATTTGTTATCATTTATTTTGCTGCGTACTAACAAGATTGTAGACAAGCAACGTGAACGAATTCCATCATCATACGGTCACACACTATTCACCCCCCCCTCTAGCGGCCTCAAATCTCCTTCAATTGGTATCAAAGCCCGAGGCTCTTCTATGGATTAACAACCCGGAGTCAAGATGCTAGAGGAACAAGATGAAATTCAAGGAGAGATTGGGTGACGACATCAACGTTCCGCCTTCCTTCGACCGCGAAGATTTCGTGTACTGGAAAGGTAGAATGATGCATTTTCTAATGTGTGATTTTGATAATTGGATTAGTGTCTTAGTAGGTTTTGACACTCCAAAAGATGAAGAAGGAAGAAAAATCAAGAAGAAGAATTGGAGTCAAGAACAACTCCGATACTATAACATCAACAATAAGGTAATGGGTATTTTGCTTAGTATAATCCCTAATGATATTTTGATCAAGATAGGGGATTGTAAAGACGCCAAGGAGGTATGGAACAAATTGGAAAAATTCCATGAAGAGCCTCACTCAATCCAAGAAGATGAGGAGGATGAGGAAGCTTCATCATCCTCACAAGAAAGTGAGGAGTCAACTTCCGGATCGGAGAAAGAAGAGATCAAAGAAGTTGAAGAAGTATTCACTTCTAGGATTGAGGAGGAGAGACCATCTACATCGGAGCAACCTCAAGAAGAGCCTTCAACATCCGGTCAAGATGAGCAAGCTCAAGAGAACTCCACCACTACCCTAGGTAACTCAAACATATGTGTTAATAATAAAATGCATATAATATGTTTTGAGTGTAGGGAAACCGGGCACTACAAGAGCAAGTGCCCAAAGAAGATTAGGAAATCTCCACCGACACCAAGAGTCAAGGACGCTGGTTTCCCAACACCTAAACGCAAGGAGCACATCATTTGCTTCGGGTGCAATTCAAAAGGACATTATAGGAATCAATGTCCTAGGGGGAGCAAAAAGACCCAAGAAGGAGCATCACAAGTAGGGGGAGCTACTAAGGCAAACCCTAAGGTATATCATTTCAATAATGCTCATTCTTCTAGGTTTAATGTTAAAAAGCATGCTTTTAATTCTCTTGCAATTCATCATGAAAAGCATGCTAAAAACAATAAATATTATTGTTTAGGAGCTAAGAGTGTCCATTTTGAAACTAAGGAGAAATTTGGGACTAATGTCCCTAAAAATATTTTACCTAGGGAATCTATCAAGAAAATAGGAGAACACCTAGGTCTTAATCCTAAATGGACTAGGCATATGCCTAGAGGAAATGGTAATGCCCAAGGACCAAATGAGAAATCAAAAATTGGGAAATTAGAGTTGGAAAACCAAGCCTTGAGGTCAAGGCTTGAAAAACTAGAAAAGACCCTTAGGAATATACAAAATCAAGTTCAAGGGTCTAGTGGTCTAAGTCAAGGGTCCAAAAGTCAAAGTCAACACCTAGGACCTAAGAGTCAAAAGTCAACCAAGGCCAAGCAAGGTTTGGGTCACAAACCTAAGCCTAAGGTGGCTTATCATAGTGTTCCATTTGATTATGGAACACAAACTAGGTCTAGGAAGACCAAGGTCAATAGGGAAGTCATCCCTAGAGTTGACCAAGGTGTGTGCCTAGTGGCTAGGGTTTCAAGGAAACCTAGGGAAGCTACTAAGAAGGTTGCAAGGGGAGTTACCCCTAGAGTCAACCTAGGTAAGACCAAAATGACCAAGGCTACCAAGCCTAGGAGGGTCATTAGGAAGGTATCTAGGGAGGTCATCCCTAAGGAATACCTAATTAACCCAATGAGCTCAAATAGATTTTGGGTTCCTAAGGGCGTGATTGACTCACGCTAGATGGGTTAGGTCGTGTCAACCTTGATTGGATGGGTAGTTAACTCAACCATAGCAAAGTTGACATTTTAGGTCATTTCCAAGGTTATGAATATCTTGGAAATAGATTTGATTATAAATCCTAAAGGTTTTTAGGATGTGCCAATATTAATTATGAAGTTTGATAAACCAATCAAATTGACACAACTTAGGGTTTAGAGTCATAGTGTGTCATTTTGGGTTTTTGGCACACTTGGGAGATTAATAGGAATATGACAAAAATATACTTAATTATCTCAAAAGGCAATTAATATTATAATTTAGGTATTATTATACCTATACTTTTTATTTGCCATGCCTTGATTTGTCATATGGCATGTCATGACATCATACTTATCTTTAATCTTTTATATGTCATGATCATGCTTAGGGTTTAGGTTAATGTCATGAGTTTAAGTTTTATATCTTATACCATGACATCATGATTATGAGCATGTGTTTATCTATACCATCTTTAATGCCATAATCATTTCATGCATCTAAATTGATTAAAATTGAGTTAAGGACAATGACATGACTTGAAGTCCCATTTATAAGGGAATCAAGTAGGGTTGCCTTAGAAAATGCATGAAATCCTAGATTAAATGAACCAAAACCCACATCTCACATTAAATTGACATGTATGTGTATGCTATACACCCTAGATACATGTGAGATGCTATGATATGAGTTAAGTTCAAGGTGCATAATTTTTGCATCTAGGTAAACTCAAACTCATCTTATATGAGTAGTGGATCATTGGAAAAGCTTGTGTACAAGTTATGTACATTGAGCCCAAGGAATATGATCCAAAATATGTTTTCAAAAAATATTTTGAAATCAATTTAGAAAACCTTAGTGAAGCCTATCTTTTGATAGCAATCACTAATGATGAAGTTGATACAAAGTAAGCTAAAATATTGAAGTTTTTCTTCACTTTTGGATTTTGTATCAATCTCGATATTTTATGGGTAAAATAATTTTTCAAACATTTTTCACCCATTGTATTGACTATAAGTAATATACGTATCAAATTTTGTGATTTTTCGATATACGTAGAATTACTTATGACTTTTTAAAATTCGATTCTGATAGCTGAAATTCGAGAATTTGTTATCGATCGGCTTGGCAATGATAGCGATCGTGAGTGTCGTCGACCGACATCGTAAGTACTCGATTGCCAAGCTGATTTCGAGAAAACTAGGTTTGTTTAGCCCGATTTCAGCTACGGTTAAGGTCCCTAATCACTCCTAACCCTAGGATATGCTTTGGGAAGCATTATAAAGGGTGAAAATCCATTGGATATGGATTTGGAGAGGTGTTTAGGGTTTGTATCAAATTTAAGGTGTTGGAAAGTTCAATGTTGAATTTCTAACCTTATCTTTGATGGTTTAGAGTTCCTATTGGCTTAGGGACTTCCCAAGGACATTGTTGGTGAAATGGTCAAGGGGGAGTTATCCATCTTGGGATGATGGATGTATTTCTCTTCTTGAAGGGGGAGAAGTTATTGCGAGAGTATCATCAATTGGGAAAATTGATGGGATTTTGAGAAACTCAATTTGGAAATTGGGAGAGAGAGTATAGGATTGCCTCTCTTGAGTGATATGGGACTTATCACTAGGAAGATGGTAGGCATCCTAGGCATTCTTGGATCAAGGGGGAGATTGTAAGATCTCATTGGGACATGAGACTTTGACCTCCTTGGAGAGATAACCTTTTTGATGTATGTCAAAAATGGGGAGAATGTTTGGGAAAATGTTTGGGATTACCAATTTGGAATAATTGGTAAGAGTTTTGAGTTAGTGTTCTAACTCAATGGTTTGTGTGGTTTTTGTCAAACATCAAAAAGTGGGAGATTGTTGGTGCAATCGGCCCAGGTCACGATTGACCAGGACTTGAGTTTGACTCGAGTGATGTTTTGATGTTTCGACAAAAATATATGACAATGTAATTGTCATGGTAAAGTCCAAGTCATGAGTACTTGGCATGGTAAGTCCAAGTGGGACAATTGACATTTGGGAAAGTCCAAGTCTTGAGTACTTGGCACAAGGAAAGTCCAAGCATGGGTCTTGGCATGGAAAGTCCAACATGGGTTGGCAAGGGAAAGTCCAAGCATGGGTCTTGGCATGGAAAGTCCAACATGGGTTGGCAAGGGAGAGTCCAAGCATGAGTCTTGGCATGGAAAGTCCAACATGGGTTGACAAGGGAAAGTTCAAGCTTGAGTCTTGGCATTTGAGAAGTCCAAGGGGTTTGATATTGGCAACGTAAAGTTCAAGCGGAGTCTTGGCGGCGTAAGTCCAATGTGCCTTGGAGGTGTAGATATTGTTAGCATGACATAGCCGATGGAAGCACCTGAAGGCTAGCGCGATGGATGAACAAGTCATGGATGACTTGGAGGGATCCAAGAGGCGTAAGGCTGATGGAGGTGACTAGAAGGCTTAGGTCTAGGCTAAGGGTGGTCTAGCAAGTATGGGGGAATCATACTTGGGTTAAAACCTCATTTTTGAGGTTGGTAGTCGACTGGCATTATGGCCGGTTCGACTGTCGTTTAAGAGCTGAAATTGCTCTGGCAGTCGACTGCTCATTGGAGCAGTCGACTGATGTCAGTTGAGTTGCGAGCACAAAACACTCCGTAGCCGACTGGGCAGTCAGCTACGGGCGTTGGCAGTCGACTGCTAAGAGTCCCGTTGGAACTTGTCCAACGTGGATTGAGCCGTTGTCTCACCTACGATGTCAAGTCGATCGGGACTTATGGCGACCGATCCGCGGAAATCCAGCCCGACGCAAGATAAAAAGGGGAGCTCGTGGAGGATTTCATCATCAGTTCTTGGGGAGCTTACTTGAGGCGATTTGAAGGCGATTTGCAGGTGCATTTCAGGGCCCTTCAACCTCATCCAAGCAACCAACAAGCAAAGCGCTCAAACCCTAGTTTTGTAAAGTGTTCTTTACATTTCTTTGTATTTTGCTTGTATTTTTGTGTATTACTTGTTGTAATTCATTGTACGAGGTTTCTCCACCTCCGACTTGTTGTCGAGAAGGAGTTTATTGCTTAGTGGTGTTTGTGGCATCGCTAGGGTTCGTACGAACCCAATCCGTGGAGTAGAAATCGTTTCGGTTCCTAACCACGTTATATCGTGCGTGTTGTGATTGTATCTTGTGTTTGTATTTGTTATCATTTATTCCGCTGCGTACTAACAAGATTGTAGACAAGCAACGCGAATGAATTCCATCATCGTACGGTCACACGCTATTCACCCCCCTCTAGCGGCCTCAAATCTCCTTCACAACCAAATCTCACTTACCAAGCCTAGCTTTCATTTGCTCAACTTCTTGATCCTCATCAGATCTGAATCCAACAATCAGATTGGAAACCAATTCCAACTCTGATCTACCAATCCTACAAAGATACTGCCATGTCACCCTTTGTTAACTACCGTTTACTTCGATTTCATCATACACATTTCAACCAATCGTAATTCAAATGTCATTTCCATAACACTTAGATTCAAGCTTACCTTGTCTCGTTTCCACGGTCCACAACAAATTTAGATCAAACCTTCTGCTGAATAGGACTCCGTTCAGCTCACTTCATCACCTGAAATCAATCACCAATCCTATAGTGGTACAATCTCATACCATTCATTATTACCAAATCAACTCTCCAATTAACACTATTATATCAACCTATTACATAGCTAATCAAGCTAACTAGATAACCATCTTAATCTAGAGTTAAAGTAACATTCCGTAGAATTTACCTAGGTTCAAATCCATGAGAAGAGCCTCTTAATCCAGATTCCCCATGATCACTTGTAACCACAACCCATCAGCTTCCCTCTTCCTGTCTACAGATGCTTGCTCGCCCCTTTTAGAGTATCAATCCATACTACAAAATGAAGGAACTCGTGTATTAACAAATCATGAATCCCATACTTGATCCACATATCCTCAATCGTTGAAATCCATAAACCATATGGAATTACCATAACTTATCGACAACTAGGGATAATTGCTTCCCAAATCTGTCCTCGCAATAACCATCTGTGATGCTTGCGTTCTGTAGGGGATCGATGGTGGCCGGCTAGAGGGGGGCGAATAGCCCCCTTTCGTCGTATGAGCAGAAGTCATTCTTAATTGTCTACAAGTAACATTAGGGCAAGCGGAAATATAAAACAAAGACAATTAAGAAACAAACCAAAAGATAAACAATGCTAACAAACAAGATATAACGTGGTTCACGGCCTAGCCGCTAATCCACGGTCTAATTCATCTCCGGTGAATCACTCCGCAACCAATCCACTATTAGTCTCTCCCTTTAGCCCAAGTAAGGTGGAGGTAAACCTTTACAACAAGAGATCACTCCTTCTTTTACAATAAATATGAAAGAAAACTAGAAGGAGTTTGAGCTTTGTGGGGCACTTAGTAGAATGTTTTGAGAATGAGCATTAACCATCTATAAGCCCCCACCCTCTCTTTTTATAGAGAGGAAGCAATTCTTCCCGTTGAGCACTATCAGTCGACTGATGTCGACTCCAATGGCTCCTGACTAGGTCGGATTCGCGGGATCCGCGGTCGATTTTCCAACAGTCATATGATCAGTCGACTGATGCTTTCATCAGTCGATAGATGTTGACTTTCAGTCGAGTGACCCGCGAGCTCGACTAGCTTCTGTGCGGTCACGATCGATCTTGCTTCTTAAGCGATCGGCTAGCATCGACTGATCGTAGGTAGCTAACACGAGTTGATTGCCGATCGACTTGGAGCAGTCGACTGCCATGACATGGCAGTCGACTGGTGCCGGGTAAAACTCAAACCTTACATTCGTTTGAGCTTCTGACGGTCGGGTAAACCTCAACCCTTGCGGTCGAGCCTCCGACACTTAGTCATTCGACCAAGTTCACCTAATGAGCTACTTACAATTCACTCATTCTCTCATCTCACTTGAAGTCCCTCGCTGAAGCTCTCTTCGTTTGCGGCCACGTCCCTCGGCAACATCAGGTGCACGACTCTGCAATGCTCCTTCCCGTCTCTTGCCCTCGAAGTCTGCTTCCATGGCTTCGCTTCAAGTCATCTCGTCCGGCAGTCCCTCGGATGCCCCAAGCGCACGGCTTATGCAAAGCTATCCTTCACCGACTCAAGGACCGAGGTTGTGAGTGGTGACACTTGCCTAAGCTCCATGTGTGAATTACTAAGTCCTGCAAGACTCCAATGCACATATCAAATCCAATCACCCTAACTTAAACCCTTTGTCACACACATCAAAACCATAACACATGGGTTGATTGCCCTAACAATCTCCCCCTTTTTTATGTGTGGCAATCCGTTTAAGTTAGGTAAATATTTGATAAAAATATTAAGGTAAGAAAGTATGTAAATAAACATGATTATCAACTCTCCCCCTTAATACATGAAACTCCCCCTAAATACAATTCTCCCCCATTACTTAAACATATATATTTCTCCCCCTTTGACACCATCAAAAAGATTAAACTAAGTTATTTAAGCATGACATCAAGTCTAAGAAGGGGAAAATACCAAAACATGTCTTAAAATCCGATAAAAGAAGTTATTGGGCATGTTTTCAGTCTATCAGTCGACTGGTTTAGACTACCAGTCGACTGGAACTCTGATTTCAGGATTTTCTGATTTTCGGGCTGAATTTCAGAAATACATAAAAAAATTCTATAAAATTCGAAAAATCATGAAATTTGGGGAACACATTTCTTGTAAGTGTATTTATCAATGAAAAATAGTTTTCCATGAAAAATTATTATATTTTCGAAAATTAGGCAAAATCTCAAAAAATTGGAAAATATCTAAAGTTTGTATCAATTTCAAAGCCTAGTTTTGCCTTGAAGCTTTTCAAAACATGAAAATTCAGTTTATGAAACAAGAAATGGTTTTCAAAACATTTGAAATATCCAACCATGATCTTTGGGCAATATGTCTATGAATTAAACATAAGCCTTCCCCATGATTGGTCTATTATTGCTATTTTGATACTTTAAATGATCATCTAAATGCCATAGGCATTAGTAGACCATTTGTATCATTCTAACATCTCACTCATGCTATGTTTTCAATCAAGGTAGCCTATAGTGAGTATGAGATGTTCCTAAAGGTATTTGTATATACTTAACCATTAATTTCATGCAATTTTACACAAGGTTAAGTATCATCCTAACATACCACATGATCATAAAAGCATATATGCATTGATTTCACATTATGATCATGAAACTAATGTATCTATCAATTTGTAATTATGCATTAGGTATAAAGTCATGATAATAAGTCAAGTATCACCCAAAGCATGATTTAAACCTTATTGCCCATGATTATATGTCAAATATCAAGATCATAAATCATGATTGCAAACATATATAACAATTACATTATCTATCATGATTTAAGCATTATTATCAATTTATGGGCACATTATCATCACCCAATACTATGCTAAAAATTTATAGGTCATGAGTATCAACATATATAACACTAAGTGTTGAGCATGATTTAAACTATTTATGGGTGCATTATCATCACCCAACACTATTTCAAAAATTTGTCCCGCCATCCTAAGTCAACCAAATAATAAGATATAGGTGAAATTCTTATGGTTGACTATCCTAGGGTTTTCCTAACCCTTAAGGATGGATTTAGGAACCCAAAACAAATTCTTTCCTATGGGGTTCACTAAATATTCCTTAGGGATCCATTTTCTAGCTATTACCTTATTTTTGCTTTGACCCCTAGCAATCAAATATTTATAGGCCTTTTCATTTGTTTTTCTCTTATATCCTATGCCTTTCTTATTGAAGCTTTCTCTTAGGCTCCCTATGATCATGTTAAGGGTGTTGGAGCCTATTGTGAATTTTTCTAGGGCCTTGGTCAAATGATCTACCTTTTCCCTTAACATCCTATTTTCCTCAATGCATGCATCATTAACATCAAAAGGCATATAGTCATGTGAGCATGCATCATCATTATTAACATTTAAACATGCTTGTTCTAATTTATTTTCTATATCCTTAATTTGATCAAGCATGCTTTTATTCTTTTTCTTAGCCCTAAATAAATCCTTAGTAAGGCTAGAGATCATGGAAACTATTTTATTGGGTGAGAGATTCGTTATCATAGTTTCCATGTCTTCTTCTTCGAATGAAGAGGATGATGATGAGCCTCCCCCTTCACTAGAGCTCTCCTCACTTGTGCTTCTTTCTTCTTGCTCAGAGGAGGAGGTGTCTAGGTCATCAAATGCCATCAAAGCAAGGTTGGTGACAAAAGCATTTTCCTCTTCCGATGAAGATGATGAAGAGGGATCATCCCATGTCCTTTCTTCTTGCTCTGATACCACTTGTAGGGGATCAATGGTGGCCGGCTAGAGGGGGATGAATAGCCCTCTTTCGTCGTATGAGCGTAAGTCGTTCTTAATTGTCTACAAGTAACATTAGCACAAGCGAAAATATAAAACAAAGACAATTAAGAAACAAACCAAAAGATAAACAATGCTAACAAACAAGATATAACGTGGTTCATGGCCTCGCCACTAATCCACGGTCCGATTCGTCTCCGGTGAATCACTCCGCAACCAATCTACTATTGGTCTCTCCCTTTAGCCCAAGCAAGGTGAAGGTAAACCTTTACAACAAGAGATCACTCCTTCTTTTACAATAAATATGAAAGAAAACTAGAAGAAGGAGTTTGAGCTTTGTGGGGCACTTAGTAGAATATTTTGAGCATGAGCATTAACCATCTATAAGCCCCCACCCTTTCTTTTTATAGAGAGGAAGCAATTCTTCCCTTTGAGCACTATCAGTCGACTGATGCTTTCATCAGTCGACTGATGTCGACTCCAACAGCTCCTGACTAGTCTGGATTCGTGAGATCCGTGGCTGATTTTCCAACAGTCATATGATCAGTCGACTGATGTCGACTTCCAGTCGAGTGACCCGCGAGCTCGACTGCTTCCCTTAAGCAGTTGAATGATGTCGACTTGACCCAGTAGATAACACCAGCCGATTGTCGATCGACTTGGAGCAGTCGACTGCCATGACATGGCAGTCGACTGGTGCCGGGTAAAACTCAAACCTTACATCCGTTTGAGCTTTCGACAGTTGGGTAAACCTCAACCCTTGCGGTCGAGCCTCCGACACTCAGTCATTCGGCCAAGTTCACCTAATGAGCTACTTACAATTCACTCATTCTCTCATCTCACTTGAAGTCCCTCGCCGAAGCTCTTTTCGTTCGCGGCCACGTCCCTCGGCAGCATCAAGCGCATGGATCTGCAATACTCCTTCACGTCTCTTGCCCTCGAAGTCTGCTTCCTTGGCTTCACTTCAAGTCATCTCGTCCGGCGGTCCCTCAGATGCCCCAAGTGCATGACTTTTACAAAGTTATCCTTCACCGACTCAAGAACCGAGGTTGTGAGTGGTGACACTTGCCTAAGCTCCATGTATGAATTACTAAGTCTTGCAAGACTCCAATGCACATATCAAATCCAATCACCCTAACTTATACCCTTTGCCACACATCAAAACCATAACACATGGGTTGATTGCCCTAACACGTTCTTCCCAGCCACAACGAGAGCAGGTGCGACTGCTCCGGTGTAAATCTCCGGTGACGCAACGTAAATGAAAATTTTCAACATGACGATGACAAGCTGGCTCAAAAAAGGGAAGAGCAGCATTGTCGACGAGACAGGCCATGGTGGCCAGTGGGAGAGGGAAGGTTGTCAGAGCTCGCTACCATCTAGATCGATGGAGCGTAGCCTGAGCTCGCAATGCTCGACCCAAGCCGACGATCAGAAGGCAAGAGGCGAGTCCACGGTCGGCGAGTCACCAGTCACGATGTTGTTGGTGGTCAGTGGCCAAGCGACTGACGAGTCGCTTCGCCCGGGCTTGAGGGAGAAACGAGGTGCGGAGGAAGATGGATAGGTTTGTGATTGGGAAGAAAATAGGGAAATCGCGATCAGGGAGGAGTCACGTGGTGAGGAAGAGAAACCGAAGAAACACTCGACGGAAAGGAATGCTCGACCATTAAAAGAGCGGGTCAGAAAAAAAGGGTAGGGTTTAAATCCTATAAGACTAAACCCTAGATTCAATTAAACCATGATCCCTTCAATTAAACCCATAAGATTTTAAACCTAGGTTAGGTTTAAATTAATTCCTAACCATGCATCATTAATTTAATTTATCCCAATAATAATATTACTCCTTTAGCCATCTATTTATGGTATTTTACATCATCATTAATTTAATTTATCCCAATAATAGTATTACTTCTTTAGCCATCTATTTGTGGTATTTTACAGTTTACATGCAACCACTGATTGTTGAGCTGAAACAACTATGGGATGATTGTGTTTCTACATATGATGTTCATACTAATCAAATGTTTTTAATGAGAGTTGCACTTCTTTGGACTGTAAATGATTTTTCTACTTATAGTATGTTATCGAGATGGAGTACCGTTGGAATTTTAGGATTTTCAATATATATGGAGAGATTAAAGTCATTCAGATTGAAATATGGAAAGAAATCGAATTATTTTGATTGTCATAGATAATTTTTACCATCAAATCATAAATTCAAAAGAAATAAAGAAGAATTCACTAAGAATAGAATTGAAAGTACACCTCTACCATTGAGATTAACCGGTGAATACTTATGACATAGAGTGCACAACTTTTCATCTGTTATTGAAGAACTAAATGTTACAACATACGGCTATGGAAGTATGTATAAATGGAGTAAGCGGAGTATATTTTGAGAATTATCGTATTGGCAGAGTAATTTGATTCATCATAATCTTGATGTAATGCATATTGAGAAGAATGTTTTTGATAATCTGATAAATACGGTGATGAATATTACTAGAAAAACAAAAGACAATCTGAATGCAAGAAAAGATGTGTCTCATCTATAAATGACACTACAACAAAAATGTTAAAAGACAACACCACAAAGACAACAGTTTTAGGAGAAACCGTTGTGATTTTGGTAAAAGACAACGGTTTTTGACAAAACCGTTGTCTTTGAGTGCCCATGTAACACAAAAAATAATGGTTTTACACTATTCGTTGTCGTTGAGCATTTTTTTTTAATCAACAACGCATTTTATAACGGTTTTTCAGATTTGTTGTCTTTAAGATTTTTTTTTATCTTAACAACAGTTGGGACAACAGTGCAATTAATCGTTGTTAATGAGAATGTTTTCGTAACGTTTAATAACAACGGTCAAAAATTATTGTCGTTGTGATAATAATACAATGGTTTTAAATCGTTGTCAATGAAATTTTAATAATGTAATTGAACTAGGAGAAATACAACATAATTCGTTAATAATAATTATTAATTTTAAAATATTTTTAAAACAAATAAAAATTATTATTTTTATTATCAATACTATTTTTTAAAAAATTATTAGAAATAAGTTTTTTTTTAAATTATAAATATATAAGATTACAAAAATAAAATAAAATTATTTAACCAATAATAAATTAAATAAATTTTAATGTATTACGAAATTTAAATCAGGGTATTTAAATTATATATAAGGAATAATATATATCATATACGGATAAATATAAATATAAATATATAAATTTATTTATTTATTTTTATATATATTTAGGTTAAAAGGTTAAATTCTTCGTTGCTTTTTCGCGTTCCTAGCTTCCGCCGTTTTCCCGAGCCTCTGCTTCCGCCATTTCCCCGTCCGACTTTTCTCTGCTTTCGCCCGATTCCGTTCATTGCTTTTCCGCGTTCCATTCTGTCATTTTCCCGAGCTTCTTCTTCCGCCGTTTCCCTTCCGATATTTTCCCTGTGTTCACTCGATTCCGCTCGATAGCTCATTTTTCCCATAGCTTCCTTCGTTTCCCGACAACTTTCGCCCGATACTCCGCTTCTATCGTCCCGTCGATCCCCTTCCTCTTCCAGCGGGTTCTCATAGAATTTCAATACCCTCAGGCTATTCGGTATTGTATGTATACAGTATGTAATATATCGAAAAAATAATTAAAATTAATTTTTGATAATATAATAATAATATAATTTAAAACGAGATAAGTAACATAAATTTATTAAAAGAAAATTGATTACTTATTGATATTTTAGTTGATAAATTTGAGATAAGATTTTATTAGTTTGGGCTAAGTTTAATAAGAATGTTGATTTAGTCAATTAAAAAAAATCTAAGTTTATATAAATTAAACTTAGTTTAAAATTTTACCTAAGTTTGGGTTGAAAATTAAACCATAAGTTTTATTTTCCTTTCCCCTTTTGTTTTTTTCCCCGTGTGCTGCCTTCTTCTCCGCGCCGCCAATGTGCACAGTTCTGAACTCCTTCTTGTGCTGCCCTCTGCTTCCCTTTCTCATGTCGTGCCCCCCACCTGCAACACCCGATCCTTTCCTCCTCGCATCAACCTAGCCATCACCGATGTCACACTCCGAGAGTACGTCGTGCCGAAAAGCAAACGACGACATCTCCCGTGTACGTGGCAATATATCCTGTTAATACAAGGCCCTTAGGCCCACAACCACAACATAATAAGCATAACTGAATCAAAACACAGCGGAAAACATAAACCAAATACCGACAACCACACATACTGACATACAATCGAAAACCAACATAGGTGTATACCAACTGACAAGTCCACAGTACTAAACAGAACATAAAACATCGGACACAAACTAAAGTACACAAAATAACCCAAAATCCACAGGAGGCTCAGAAAAAGGAGATGGGATGGGTCGCTGCCGAAGCTCCAAGCCGTCACGAAGACTTCTACCTATTACTTGGGCGACAGAAAAACCCAAGGTCCGTGGTAGTGAGTATAACTCAGCAGGTAATATGAGAGAACATGTATATATATCAAATATCATATGTAATTCAACAGTATAATCTATAGGTCCGACAGGTATACATCAGCATAATAAATATACATGCATACCACTAAACAATCTGAACAATAAAAGATGCTGACATACCTGACAGTCAGCTACTCTACACTCATCCAATCTGAGCATATATCCACAACATACAATATGAAGAGTAATACTAACTCACACTATGTCATGATATGGGTCAAGGGTATCACAGAGACCGACCAACCAGTATACAGGTACCCGACATCCTACAATATAGAAAATGCAATAGCATGTATAAATATGTACAAACAAATGCAACAAGCATAGTACATACAAATGCATCATCAGAGTGAGTATACACATAAACTGCATCTATATATATATATACATGCATATATGTATATATATAGTAATATGCAAAACGTCATATGATACGGCAATGCAGCATGCATGGTCATGCCAGCGCACCCCTACTCGCTACCACGACCCCAGTGTGGCCTAGGTGGCACGACATGACAACTGTCCCAACTCAACACCAATAATTGCTCTAGAGTGGCCGAGTGGGCAATATGATTGAGTAGCATATGAGTGTAAAGAGCTCGCTACACAACGGGGGTATCTACTGCTGGCCACTCCGACTGACACTTCCTATGAGTGGTCGAGTGTCACGCACCCAGGACAACTGCACGCAACTCCAACTACCACCGTCTATAGTGGTAGAGTGCAGCACAACAAATGCTATGTCATCACACCAGTTACTCCTCTGGGAGTAGCCTGGGAGGCAGGATGACTGACGACCCTCTCAACCACAAGGGAGACTATGTCGTCAGTATGCATGCAAATGACATGAATGCACTGTCACACATACAAACATCTACCACAGACTCTCTGTTCTACAGAGAGTCATACTCATCTGATCAATACACTCTCTATTCTGTAGAGAGTCATACTCAACTAATCATAACAAGCTAGGACCACCGGTCCGTGGTGACACACTATTCACAATTCACCTGACCATTTACACAACACATGATCGGTAGTAAATATGCAATATAAGGGTATTGGAATAAATCCTACGTTTAGGGCATTACCTACCCACGGATGACCTTTAGCCCAATTTAAAAATTAGTTCATCATCCGTACTCTAACATTTACACCTAACTAAATATTTTTAGATCTACTGACATCACATTCGTAACTTCTCAATCATGATGAAGGAAAATGTGATATCAACATTAGAGCATATAAGGCCAACGACAAAGTATCAAGCACAAGAATAAATAAGAGCGGAGTCAAGGTAATATGAGCATATAATATTATCATATATATATATATATATATATATATATATATGCAACGACAACTACTTGACCAAGGTAGGAAAATACCCACCTGTTGTAATGCTCGTAATAATAAAGTCCTCACGTCCGCGGACCTGTCTCATATCCACATCCTACAAATATCATCAATTACAATTTAGTACAAGCATACAACAAAATATGAATTAGCTACTATGTTATCCCCATATCCATATTGCTTATCGAATACGAGTAACTCCCATTTGTAGTCGAGATCAGAGCATCACACAGCTCGATCGACAACCGACATCTCACACTAATTTAAGGACCTGACTAACCTCAACCAAGCCCTTATTACCAGCCTTGCCATTGTGCATAACCACCCATAATTATGCCAAATCAGGGATCTAACCACCCTAATTGACACACCTCATTCCATCCGACTCTTTTTCACTTAGCCCCAACTGAGCAAATCCCAATACCAACCATTCACAGCCATTGCAACCCCTTTACATCCAAGAGCAATGCCTCATAGATTTCCAATCACACCATACATCACCCTATCGCTTAGTTAACGTATCAGCTAACCACGGAACCTCAAGGGATTTGCAACGAATAAACAAAACAACCCTTATGCCACCACTTTATCTCACAACCATTACAACTCAATTCACAGCCAAATCACCTACACCGCCACTACAACCCATGAACAACCACATTGCCACCCATAGACCCATTCACAGCTTTATCCGTCCATCTTCCCCCACTCATAGCCCCTTTGTGGACAAGAATGATTCTATCCACAGCCGACAAATCCATTACAACATCCTCCATCAACCATCTCCATAGTTAACTAGATAAATCAAGGGAAAATTGAACGACGCCCAAAAATCAGAGCTGCCCCATCGAGATAATTAGAAATTAGCAAAGATATGAAATCAAGTAATACCCAAAATTGAGTCTAACACTGAAACATACCTTCTAAATCAATGCAGCCACTGACTCGAGTCCAACCGAACGTTGTTGCAACGACGGGAAAGAAGATGCATAAGGATTTAAACAAGAATTTAACCCACTACTTAATCCGATGAGACAACTAGCGATTGAAACCCATGACAGAAACTTTCACCATACCTATGGCAGCATCGCTTAATCACGGCAACAATCCAACCGATCTGCTTGGACAACGAGATCATCGGAACCCTTGAAGAACAGAGTCGAACTAACCCGTGACATGGCATTCAGTCGTTGCGGTAACTTCGCCACACCACCCGCACAGAAAAAAAAATCAACGAGATCTAGGGTGGGCTGAAGTCGGAGAGTAAATCGAAAAGGGAATGCTCGACTCAAGAAGAGAAATTGACCTGCACAAAGGCAACCCACTATGGTTGCGTCATCGTCCTCTCGCCTGCTCAAGATAGTCGATGGGAGCTGGGATGGGAGAGGTCGGGATCTAGGCGATGAAGAAGAGCGTTCGGCGAGGGAGAGGATTCGCGCAGTGAAAATGAGATTGCGGCTGGTAAAGGAGAAATGTATCGGGATTTAAGGCGACGGCGAGGAGCGGCTTTGCGTTACACAAATGAAGTGGTCGGTCCAATTAAAGCGGGTCAGGTCCAATCCTATAAGCCTATTAAATCTTTCTCCGCAAATTGCCATAGAAATTTCCATTTAAGTCTAGTAAAATTTCTAAAAAAAATTCTGAAAAATTCCATAGGATATTTTCCTAATTACCAAACATTATTATTATTATTATTATTATTTTTCCTATGGTATTTTACATTCTCCCCCACTTATTAAAATTTGGTCCCCAAATTTCGTACTATAAATGTAAGAACCAATACCAAAAATTTCCGTAATGACCACATACCTCAGGTAAACAGATGAGGGTATCAAACTCGAATAGTATCTTCTAGCTCCCACGTAGCCTCCTCATCCGTATGATGCTGCCATCCAACCTTTACTAGTCGGATGGTTTTGTTCCGCAACTATCGCTCCTTGCGACCAAGAATCCGCATTGGAATCTCCTCATAAGTCGCATTCGCCTAGAGTGGTATCGGAACCTCTTTCAGAACATGATCATATAGCGGCATGTATTTCCTCAGCATAGAAACATGAAATATGTTGTGAACACCTGCAAGTGTCGGAGGTAAAGCCAACTGATAAGCTACACCTCCAATTCGCTCCAATATCTCAAATGGACCAATATAGCATGGAGCTAATTTTCCTTTCAACCCAAATCTCTTGACTCCTTTGGTGGGTGACACTCGTAGGAATACATGTGTTGGTCACGATTGACCAGGACTCAAGCTTGACTCGAGAGATGTTTTGATGTTCGACAAAAACATATGGCAATGTGATTGTCATGGGAAAGTCCAAGTCTTGGGGACTTGGCATGGAAAGTCCAACATGGGTTGGCAAGGAAAGTCTAAGCATGGGTCTTGGCAATGAAAAGTCCAACATGGGTTGGCAAGGAAAGTCCAAGCATGGGTCTTGGCATGGAAAGTCCAACATGGGTTGGCAAGGGAAAGTCCAAGCTTGAGTCTTGGCATTTGAGAAGTCCAAGGGGTTTGATATTGGCGGCGTAAAGTCCAAGCGGAAGTCTTGGCAGCATAAGTCCAATGGTTTGCAGCGTAAAGTCCAAGCGGAGTCTTGGCAGCGTAAGTCCAATATGCATTGGCGGTGTAGACACCGTTAGCATGACATAGTCGATGGAAGCACCTGAAGGCTAGCGTAATGGATGAACAAGTCATGGATGACTTGGAGGAATCTTAGAGGCTGAGGCTGATGGAGGTAGCTAGAAGGCTTAGGTCTATGCTAAGGGTGGTCTAGCAAGTATGGGAGAACTATACTTGGGTTAAAACCTCATGTTTGAGGTGTGCCAGTCGTTTGGTGCCATGTGGCAGTCGACTGGCGTGAGTCATCTAGGATTTGACTGTGGGAATTGGCCTAGTAGTCGACTGCCAGAGGTGGGCAATCGACTGATTATGTGATTAGTCGACTGGTGCTCGCTATTTTGGGCACAGAATGGAGTCGGACTCGACTGCTAGGGTTAGCAGTCGAGTGAAGGCTCGATCAGTCAACTAATGGACATGATCAGTCGACTGATGTCCTATCCGTTGGATTTTTCCAGCATGGATTACACCGTTGTCTCACAGCAACAGTGTCATCAGTTGACTGATGGTCTTGAGTAGTCGACTGGTCGGCAATTTCCAGCCTAGGTTGAAGCTTTAAATGGAGCTCGAGGAGGAGAAAATCAACCATGGTTCTTGAGCTACTTTGGGGCGATTTGTTGCTACAAATCAGGGTCTCCAAGGCTATTCTTCAAGCAACCAAGATCAAGCAATCCAAAGCTCTTTGTAAAGTTTTCTTTACTTGCATTTCATTGTATTTTCTTGTATTTTCATTGTATTACTATTGTATATATTGTACAAGATTTCTCCACCTCTGACTTGTGTCGAGAAGGAGTTATTGCATAGTGGTGTGTAATTAGCATCACTAGAGCTCTTTAGAGCTCGATCCGTGGAGTAGGAACTGTTTGGTTCCGAACCACGTTAAATACTTGTGTTTGCGTGTTTGTCAATTTCGTTATTGCTTTATTTCTATTATTCCGCTGTGCGCTAACGATTGTGTAGAGACAAACGCAAATGAATTCCATCAACGAACTAGCACGATGCTATTCACCCCCCCCCCCTCTCTAGCGGTCAACATTTCCACTACAATTGGTATCAGAGCCCAGGGCTCTTCTATGGACTAACCGCCGGGAGCTAAGACAAAGACGCTAGAGGGTGAAGATGGAGTTGGGAGAACAACTAGGTTGGGATATCAACACATCTATCCCTTATACCTTCTATGGACAAGAAGAGTTTAGACAATGGAAGGCGAGAATCGAAGACTTCCTAATTATGAGGGACTTCGAAGAATGGTCCATCTTAATGGAAGGAGTTGAATATCCAAGAGGACTAAAAGGTGGCTTCCTCAAAAAGAAGAGATGGACCGAAGAGCAAGTCCAAGCCTTCGAAAAAAATGATAAGGTAATGAAATTTTTGATTGACCTAATACCTAACAATATCTTGTGTATGTTAGGTAATTATATAGATGCCAAGGAGCTATGGAGCCAAGTGGCAAAGCTCCATGAAGATTCATTACTGGTTCAAGAAGAAGAACCATCATCATCCTTGTAGGGGATCGTGTTGGTCGGCTAGAGGGGGGTGAATAGCCCTCTTCGTACAATGATGGAATTGCTTCGTTGATTGCTCGTCTACACACACTATTAGCGCAAGTGGAATATACGAATACAAATAATTAAGACAAAACAAAGTAAAGAACAATTCACTAACAAGAGAATATAACGTGGTTCATGGCCTCGCCGCTAATCCACGACCCGATTCGTCCAAGATGAATCACTCCTTTGCCAAATCCACTAGATCTCTCCTTTACACAAAGCTAAGTGGAGGTAACCTTTTACACAAGAATCACTCCTCTTACAATATGATGTAAATAAGCTCAAGTAAGAGGAAGGAAAATGTATTGGGCACTTTGGAGGAGTTTAGAGCATTAGCATTAGCCTCCCAAAGTCCCTCACCCCTTCTCTTTATAGAGAAAGGGAATTTCTTCCCGTTAATAGCAGCAGTCGACTGACGCCCCGATCAGTCGATTGCTACTGTAGCCGTTGCCAAATAATGATGCTTACATCAGTCGACTGATGTCGACTTCCAGTCGAGTGACCCGCGAGCTCAACTAGCTTATCAGTCGACTGCTCCCATTCAGCAGTCGACTGATGTCGACTTGATCCAGCAGCTAACACTAGTCAAACTCCGTTCGACTTAGAGCAGTCGACTGCCATGACATGACAGTCGACTGGTGCCGGGTAAAACTCAAACTTAACATCCGTTTGAGCTTTCGGCGGTCGAGTAAACCTCAACCCTCGCGGTCGAGCCTCGACACTCAGCCATTCAACCAAGTTCACCTAATGAGCTACTTACAATTCACTCATTCTCTCATCTCACTCGAAGTCCCTAGCCGAAGATCTCTTCGTTTGCGGCCACGTCCCTCGGCAGCATCAGGCGCACTGCTCTGCAATGCTCCTTCGCGTCTCTTGCCCTCGAAGTCTGTTTCCTTGGCTTTGCTTCAAGTCATCTTGTCCAACAGTCCCTCGGCAGCATCAAGCGTGCGACTCTGCAATGCTCCTTCTCCGACTCAAGCACGAGGTTGTGAGCGGTGACACTTGCCTAAGCTCCATGTGCGAATTACTAAGTCTTGCAAGACTCCAACGCACATATCAAATCCAATCATCCTAACTTAAACCCTTTGCCACACACATCAAAACCATAACACATGGGTTGATTGCCCTAACAATCTCCCCCTTTTAGATGTGTGGCAATCCGTTTAAGTTAGGTAAATATTTGATAAAAATATTAAGGTAAGAAAGCATGTAAATAAAACATGATTAACAACTCTCCCCCTTAATACATGAAACTCCCCCTAAATACAATTCTCCCCCTTAATATAACTCACTTAAACATACATATTTCTCCCCCTTTGACACCATCAAAAATATTAAACTAAGTTATTCAAACATGGCATCAAGTCTTAGGAAGAGAAAAAATACCAAAACATGCCTTAAAATCTGATAAAGAGGGTTACTGGGCATGTTTTTAGTCGATCAGTCGACTGGTTCAGACTACCAGTCGACTGGCACTCTGATTTGAAGATTTTCACATTTTCAGGCCGAATTTCAAAAATGCATTAAAAATTCTATAAAATTTGAAAAATCATGAAATTTGGGAAACACATTTCTTGTAAGTTACTTTATCAATGAAAAATAGTTTTCCATGAAAAATCATTATATTTTCGAAAATTAGGCAAAATCTCAAAAGTTAGGAAATATCTAAAGTTTGTATCAATTTTAAAGCCTAGTTTTGCCTTGAAGCTTTTCAAAACATAAAAATTAAGTTTATGAAACAAGAAATGGTTTTGAAAACATTTGAAATATTCAACCATGATCTTTGGGCAATATGTCTATGAATTAAACATAAGTCTTCCCCATGATTGGTCTATTATTACTATTTTGATACTTTAAATGACCATCTAAATGTCATAGGCATTAGTGGACCATTAGTATCATCCTATCATCTCACTCATGCTAAGTTTTTAATCAAGGTAGCCTATAGTGAGTGTGAGATGTTCCTCAAGGTATTTGTATATACTTAACCATAATTTTCATGCATTTCTACCCATGGTTAAGTATCATCCTAACACCCCACATGATCATAAAAATATATATGCATTGATTTCACATTATGATCATGAAACACATGTATCTATCAAATTGTAATCATGCATTGGATATAAAATCATGATAACAAGTCAAGTATCAACCAAAGCATGATTTAAACCCTATTTCCGATGAATATATATTAAATGTCAAGATCATAAATCATGATTGCAAACATATATAACAATTACATTAAATATCATGATTTAAGCATTATTATAAATTTATGGGCACATTATCATCACCCAACACTATTTCAAAAACTAAGTCCCGCCATCCTAAGTCAACCGAAACATATGATATAAGTGAAGTCCGCTATGGTTGACTATCCTAGGGTTTTCCTAACCCTTAAGGATGGATTTAGGAACCCAAAACAAATTCTTTCCTATGGGGTTCACTAAAAATTTCTTAGGGATCCATTTTCTATCAATTATCTTATTTTCGCTTTGACCCCTAGCAATTAGACATTTATAGGCCTTTTCATTTGTCTTTCCCTTATATCCTAGGCCTTTCTTATTGAAGCTTGCCCTTTGGCTCCCTATGATCATGTTAAGGGTGTTGGAGCCAATTGTAAACTTTTCTAGGGCCTTGGTCAAATGATTTACCTTTTCCCTTAACATCCTATTTTCCTCAATGCATGCATCATTAACATCAAATGGCATATAGTCATGTGAGCATGCATTATCATTATTAACATTTAAACATGCTTGTTCTAATTTATTTTCTAAAGCCTTAATTTCATCTAGCATGCTTTTATTCTTTTTCTTAGCCCTAAATAAATCCTTAGTAAGGCTAGAAATCATGGAAACTATTTTATTGGGTGAGAGATTCGTTACCATAGTCTCCATGTCTTCTTCTTCGGATGAGGAAGATGATGATGAGCCTCCCCCTTCACTAGAGCTCTCCTCACTTGTGCTTCTTTCTTCTTGCTCGGGAGGAGGTGGAGTCTAGGTCATCAAATGTCATTAGTGCCAAATTTGTGACAAAGGCATTTTCTTCCTCCGATGATGATGAGGAGGAGGAAGGGTCATCCCAAGTTCTTGCTTTTAGTGTTTTGGCCTTCCCCTTTTCTTCCTTCTTCTTGCTCCCCTTCTTTTTCTTTTCTTCTTTCTTTCTCCTCTCTTCTTGGCTCTTGTTCAAGAGTGGACAATTATCTCTTATGTGTCCCTCTTGTTGGCAATTGTAGTAAATTATTTTCCTCCTTGGCCTTTTCCCCCTATCATGAGATTTGTTAAATTTAAAACCTTTTAATGCACACCTTACCTTCCTTACCATATAAGCTTCTGCCGTACTATCCATGGAGGAGGAGGAGGAGGCTTCAACGGAGGAGGAAGGAGTCTCCATATTCTTCTTCCCCTTGTTGGCTAATAGTGTCACTCCTCTTGATGGCTTGATACTTGATTCTTCATTTATTCCTTCAAGCCTTGTTTCATGGAGCTCCATGGTTGAGAAGAATTCCTCCAAGTTGCTAACTTCTAAGTTCTTGGAGATGTAGAAAGAATCCACCATTGAGCTCCATCTTGAGGACCGGGGAAAGGCATCTATAGCCTTCATTACCATATCCCTGTTGGAAAGCTTCTCCCCTACACTTGTCAATCCGGTTAAAATTTCTTTAAACCTAGAATGTAGAGATTTTACCTTCTCTCCCTTTTCGAGTTTAATGTTACTTAATTGGGAGCGTAGGACATCTCTCCTTGCTAGTTTGGCCTCGTATGTGCCTTCATGAATCTCTATGAGTTTCTTCCACATTTCCTTGGTGCTAGCACATTCTCCTATTCGGTTGACTTCTTGTTGGGGGAGTACATTGTAGAGGTGGTGTTTTGTCTTTGAGTTCGCCAAGTACTCCTCCCTTTGCCTTTTTGTCCATCTTGTCTTCTCCAATGGCTCCCCTTCTTCATCCCTAGGTATTTCGAAACCATTTTCCATTATTAATAGAATTTCGAAATCGGTTTCGAAGAATACCTCCATTCTCTTCTTCCACCAAGTGAATTTCCCCTCGAACTTTGGCGGATGAATATTTGAGCCGGCCATCTTTGATTGTGCTTGTTGTGGCGGTTAGTCCTTGACAAGCAACCTTGCTCTTATACCACTTGTAGGGGGATCGTGTTGGCTGGCTAGAGAGGGGTTAATAGCCCTCTTCATACGATGATGGAATTGCTTCGTTGATTGCTCATCTATACACACTATTAGCACAAGTGGAATATACTAAAACAAATAATTAAGACAAAACAAAGTAAAGAGCAATTTGCTAACAAGAGAATATAACGTGGTTCACGGCCTCGCCGCTAATCCACGACCCGATTCGTCCAAGATGAATCACTCCTTTGCCAAATCCACTAGATCTCTCCTTTGCACCAAGCTAGGTGGAGGTAACCTTTTACACAAGAATCACTCCTCTTACAATATGATGTAAATAAGCTCAAGTAAGAGGAAGGAAAACGTATTGGGCACTTTGGAGGAGTTTAGAGCATAAGCATTAGCCTCCCAAAGTCCCTCACCCCTTCTCTTTATAGAGAAAGGGAATTTCTTCCCGTTAACAGCAGCAGTCGACTGATGCCCCGATCAGTCGACTGCTACTATAGTCGTTGCCCAATAACGACTACTTCCCGGCCGGATTCGCGGGATCCACGGCTGATTTTCCAACAGTCATATAATCAGTCGACTGATGTCGACTTCTAGTCAAGTGACCCGCGAGCTCGACTAGCTTCTGTGCCCGTGCATAGTGCTATCAGTCCACTGCTCCCATTCGGCGATCGGTGATGTTGACGATCCGGCGATTAACACGGTCGAACTCCGTTCGACTTAGGCGATCGGCGCCATGATATGGCGTCGGTGTGCGAGTAAAGTCAAACTTAACATCCGTTTGAGCTTCTGACGTTCGAGTAAACCTCAACCCTCACGGTCGAGCCTCCGACACTCAGCCATTCGGCCAAGTTCACGTAATGAGCTACTTACAATTCACTCATTCTCTCATCTCAATCGAAGTCCCTCGCCGAAGCTCTCTTCGTTGGCCCGTCCCTTAGCGACATCGACGCCGCGACTACTGCAATGCTCGCTTCGTGTCTCTTACCCTCGAAATGCGCTTCCTGAACCGTCATCTCGTCGGCGGTCCCTCCGGCATAGGCGCACAACTCTGCAATGCTCCTTCTCTAACTCAAGCATGAGGTTGTGAGAGGTGACACTTGCCTAAGCTCCATGTGTGAATTACTAAGTCCTGCAAGACTCCAACGCACATATCAAATTCAATCATCCTAACTTAAACCCTTTGCCACACACATCAAAACCATAACACATGGGTTGATTGCCCTAACAATCCTCACAAGCGAGTGAGGATTCAGAAGTTGAGAAGAAATCAACTTCTGGATCGGTGGAAGAAGAGGAGACCTCCACCTCTAGAATTGAGGGGGAAGAGATTAGAGCATCCTCAACACCGGAGCAACAAGAAAAACCATCTACATTCGGTCGAGAGGAACAACAAGCTCAAGAGACCCTCACCACCGAACTAGGTAACTCAAGCAATGTAATTTTAAATAAAATTCATATTATATGCTTTGAGTGTAGGGAAGTCGGGCACTACAAGAGCAAGTGCCCAAAGAGAGTAAGGAAAGCTCCACCGGCACCTAAAAGTCAAGAGAAGTCAAAGGAAGCCGGAGCCCTGACAATTAAAAGCAAGAACCACGTGGTGTGCTTCAAGTGTCACCAAGAAGGACATTATAGGAGTCAATGTCCTATGGGGAAGAAGAAGGGGCAAGAAGGAGCAACTCATGTAGGGGGAGCTAAGGCTAACCCTAAGGTATACTTCAATAGTGCACCTTCTAGTTTTTGTAGTAAAAAGCATGCTAGAAATAATATTAATTCACTTGCTATTGCCCATGAACATAAGCATGCTAATAGGAACAAATATTTTTATTTAGGAGCTAAGAATGTCAACTTTTCAAATAAGGAGAAATTTGGGACTAATGTCCCTAGAAAGACCTTGTCTAGAGAATCTATCAAGAAAATAGAAGACCATCTAGGCTTAAACCCTAAATGGACTAGACATATGCCTAGGAAAAATAATGTCCAAAGACCAAATCAAAATTCAAAAATTGGACAATTAGAATTAGAGACCATGCCTCAAGGTCAAGGCTTGAAAAACTTGAAAAGACCTTTAGGATTATGCAAAATCAAGTTAAAGGGTCAAATGGTCAAAGTCAAGAGTCTAGGACCAAGAGCCAACACCTAGGGCCTAAGAGACAAAAGTCAACCAAGGGCAAGAAGGGTTTGGGTCACAAACCTAAGCCTAAGGTGGCTTATCATAGTGTTCCATTTGATTATGGAACACAAACTAGGTCTAGGAAGACCAAGGTCAATAGGGAAGTCATCCCTAGAGTTGACCATGGTGTGTGTCTAGTGGCTAGGGTTTCAAGGAAACCTAGGGAAGCCACTAAGAAGGTTACAAGGGGAGTCACCCCTAGAGTTAACTATGGCAAGACCCAAATGACCAAGGCTAACAAGCCTAGAAGGGTCATTAGGAGGGTATCTAGGGAGGTTATCCCTAAGGAATACCTAATTAACCCTAGGAGGTCAAATAGGTTTTGGGTTCCTAAGAGTGTGATTGATTCACGCTAGATGGGTTTTGGGTGTGTCAACCTTGATTAGAAAGGTAGTTAACCTAACCATGGTAAAGGTGGCACTTTAGGTAATTTTCAAGGTTATGGGTACCTTGGAAATAGATTTGATCTTATGATCCTAAAAGATTTTAGGATGTGCCAATACATTTTTGGGATTGTGAAAAATAATTTAAATTGGCACAAATTAGGTTTAGAGGTGTTTGTGTGTTATTTTGGATTTTTGGCACACTTGGGATATTAGTGACAATATGACAAAATATACTTAATAATATCAAATGGCAACAAATATTAAAATTTAGGTATTATTATACCTATACATTTTATCTGTCATGCATGATTTTGTTGGAATGTATACTGAAAGCCTAGCTCTTTTTGTATGAACATTTTATTTTGAAATAAGAATCACATGATCATTGTTTGCATTTTATATATTCATTATATATGTGTGCATATTGTCTAATATTTTACATTGTAGATAACATGGTGCTTGGTGTGGCACAGAAGATCATGTTATCAGTCCCTTGTAAAATATAAGTAAAGGCTCACAACCAAGATGGTTTTGGACAAACCATTGGAATGGTTGTAGTGTAGCTTGGTATTGTTTTGTCTTGAACATAGAGTTACACTGGTACACTTAGGTGTATTGAGTAGGACCGACATAGAGGTGACTCAATATAGTACTGACTACATAATTGAATCGGACCTCGGATATTATGTTGTACATGCTCTTAATCCCGATATAATAACGGGCACATGTACTTAGTATTTATTTCTTTGATTTACCAGAGGATGAGATTTAGATGGATTAAATCAATATGCCCGGTAAGTTGAGAAATAGTATTATTTACATGGTGTGTCGTTGATTATAGGAGGAAATCGTGTCATATATATTAGGTTGATGATGTCCCCTTGAGGAGCTCATAAGGTTCATCATGTAAACCCAGCTGGTTGACTTAGTCAACATGATGATAAGGTTGAGTGGTACTGCTCGAGGATTTAGATGTTGATTAATTGATGGTCAGTAAATCAATTAATTGACGGACATTCGATATCTTAAACACGGGGAGATTAGATGTACAAATAATATATGGAGCCCATATTGATTTATGGGGGTTGGTGAGGTAGTTCAATGATGATCCTCTAGTGGAATGGAACATCATTGATGGATCAAGTTTGTGTGGTTCCGATCCATCGGGTGGCCAAGACCCAACTCCTCCTTATGGTCCCTATCGTAGCCTAATATAATCCTTATGAAGTCTAGATCTAAGAATGTAAAACAAAACCTAGAACCAACGGTTGGGATTAAATCCATAGATCCGATGGTTGGATGAAACCCTAGAACCAAAGGTTGGGATTAAATCCCTAGATCCGATGGTTGGGATGAAACCCTAGAATCGACGGTTGGGATTAGACCCTAGATCCGACGGTTGGGATAAAACCCTAGATCCGACGGTGGAGATTAAATCCCTAGATCCGATGGTGGAGATTAAAGGAGGCTTAATCCCTATTCTATAAATAGATGCTTAGGGTTGGGCGGCAATAATAATCAAGGATTTGAATTAGAGAATTAGGGTTTGGCTTTTGGAGAAGTGGGCGGCTAAGGTTTGGAGCAAAAGTGGGCGGCAACTTTCTTCTTCCTTCTAGTTGTTGCCGTCGCCCAATTTCCTCCATCAATACTTGGTCGGCGCCCAT
Organism: Wurfbainia villosa; assembly: GCA_025175895.1. Classification (NCBI taxonomy): domain Eukaryota; kingdom Viridiplantae; phylum Streptophyta; class Magnoliopsida; order Zingiberales; family Zingiberaceae; genus Wurfbainia; species Wurfbainia villosa. Next base: position 8,327,035 of record CM045992.1, read on the forward strand.
CATTAAGGCCTTTCTCTTCTTCCTTAGCTGGCGGTTCTCCTTCCATTGGTGGCCGGTGGTCTTCCTCCTTCCTTTCTCCTTGGTGGCCGGCGGCAACTCCTCTTCAAGTTGGTTGGCGCTTCATCCAATTGTTTCCTTGGCCGGCGGTTGCACCAAGTTCCATAATTTGGTGGCCGGTTCTAGATAGGAAGGTATTTGTGGTTTCTTCTCTTTGCTCGCAGCGGACAAGGTAGAGAAGAAAGTGATCTAGAAGGCTTCTACTCGTGGAGGATCTTCGTCCACACGTCGTCCACGAGAAGGATAGTACATACGATAGAAGATCGTAAGGTATAAAGTTATTTTAACTTTATTTACAGATCTGAATATATTCTTTAATATTTTGATTATGCATGTGTGTGTATGAATATATATTGTATAATCATGGACCCCGAAGACAAACACAAAAACCGGCGATCCATCCGTCGTCTCTTTCGCGTCTAACCAACTAGAAGAGTTGTGTTGCTTGAACAACTAGTTTGTTCAAGCGACCACTCAAGTTGTTAGCACGACGACGAATAGGTTGTGCTAAGGAAGCTCAACCCATCCGGATTAATTCTTTCATTAGTGAAAATTTTAATCCGGGGACATGGGAGCCAATGAGCCTCCGAAGCGACTCCCTACAGATTTGTCATATAACATGTCATGACATCATGTTTAATCTTTATCATTTATATGTCATGATCATGCTTTTAGGATTAGGTTTAATGTCATGTGTTTTTGGATTCCATCTTATGCCATGACATCATGATTATGAGCATGTGTTTATTTATACCATCTTTAATGCCATAATCATTCATGCATCTAAATTGATTAAAATTGAGTTAAGGACTTTGGCATGACTTGAAGTCTCATTTATAAGGGAATCAAGTAGGGTTGCCTTAGAAAAATGCATGAAACCCTAGATTAGGAGAACCAAAACCCACATCTCACATTAAAATTGACATGTATGTGTATTTATACACCCTAGATACTTGTGAGATGCTAGGATATGAGTTAAGTTCAAGGTGAATAGTTTTTGCATCTAGATGAACCTAAACTCATCTTATCTTAATGGTGGGTCATTGGGAAAGCTTGTGTACAAGTCATGTACATTGAGCCAAAGGAACATGATCCAATATAGGTTTTCAAAAATATTTTAAAATCATTTTAGAAAACCTTGGTGAAGTCTATCTTTTGATAGCAATCACTATTGATGAAGTTGATACAAAGTGAGCCAAAACTTAGAAGTTTTTCTTCACTTTTGAATTTTGTATCAATTTCGATATTTTATGGGTAAAATATTTTTCTATTATTTTTCACCCATTGTATTGGTCATAAGTATTATACTATAAATTTTCATGATTTTTTGATATACGTATAATTATTTATGAATTTCTAAAATTCAACTCTGATAACTGAAAATCGGATTTTTCAGTTATCAGTCGACTGCCCTTGGTGGCAGTCGACTGATGGGAGTGGCAGTCGACTGATCTCTAATAAAGTCGACTACCAGGCTGATTTCGGGAAAAACAAAGTTTTTTAGCTCGTTTTCAGCTACGATAAAGTTTCCTAACCACTCCTAACCCTAGGATATGCTTTGGGAAGCATTGTAAAGGGTGAAAATCCATTAGATATGGATTAGGAGAGTTGTTTAGGGTTTGTATCAAATTTAAGGATGGGAGAGTTCATGTTTGAACTTTGAACTTTATTTTTGATGGTTTAGAGTTCCTATTTTCTTAGGGACCTCCCAAGGACATTGTTGGTGCAATGGTCAAGGGGGAGCAAGCCTTTAGGGGGAGGTATCCATCATGGGATGATGGATGGTATTTTTCCTCATGAGGGGGAAAATGGGATTTTGAGATAACCAATTTGAAAATTGGGAGAGTGTATAGGATTGCCTCTCTTGAGTGATATGAGACTTATCACTAGGAAGATGGTAGGCATCCTAGGTATTTTTGGACCAAGGGGGAGATTGTAAGATCTCATTGGGACATGAGACATTAACCTCCTTGGAGAGAACCTTTTTGATATTAGTCAAAAAGGGAGAGAACTTATTGGGAGAATGACATCAATTGGGAAAATTGATGGGGATGATTGGTTTGAGTTAGATGGTCTAACTCAATGGTTTGTTTGGTTTTTGTCAAACATAAAAAAGGGGGAGATTGTTGGTGCAATCAGCAGAGGTCACGATTGACCAGGACTTGAGCTTGACTTGAGATACGTTTTGATGTTCGACAAAAACATATGACAATGTGATTGTCATGGGAAAGTCCAAGTCTTGGGTACTTGGCATGGAAAGTCCAACATGGGTTGGCAAGGAAAGTCCAAACATGGGTCTTGGCAATGGAAAGTCCAACATGGGTTGGCAAGGAAAGTCCAAGCATGGGTCTTGGCATGGAAAGTCCAACATGGGTTGGCAAGGGAAAGTCCAAGCTTGAGTCTTAGCATTTGAAAAGTCCAAGGGGTTTGATATTGGCGGCGTAAAGTCCAAGCGGGAGTCTTGGCAGCATAAGTCCAATGGTTGACGGCGTAAAGTCCAAGCAGAGTCTTGGCAACGTAAGTCCAATGTGCCTTGGCGGTGTAGACACCGTTAGCATGACATAGCCGATGGAAGCACCTGAAAGCTAGCGCAATGGATGAACAAGTCATGGATGACTTGGAGGGATCCGAGAGGCGTGAGGCTGACAGAGGTGGCTAGAAGGCTTAGGTTTAGGCTAAGGGTGGTCTAGCAAGTACGAGGGAACCATACTTGGGTTAAAACCTCATGTTTGAGGTCTGCCAGTCGACTGGCATGAGTCAACTAGGGTTTGACTATGGGAATTAGCCTATCAATCAATCGCGCGGTGGGCGGTCGGCGATTAAGCGATCGTGATCTTGTGATCGATCGGTGGTGCTTCGTATTCGAGCCGCGAGAATGGAGTCGGACTCGACTGCTAGGGTTAGCAGTCGAGTGAAGGATCAATCAGTCGACTGATGGACATGATCAATCGACTGATGTCCTATTCGTTGAATTTTTCTAGCGTGGATTACATCGTTGTCTCACAGCAATAGTGTCATCAGTCGACTGATCGACAATTTCCAGCCCAGGTTGAAGCTTTAAATGGAGCTCGAGAAGGAGGAAATCAACAATGGTTCTTGAGCTACTTTGGGGCGATTTGTTGCTGCAAATCAGGGTCTCCAAGGCTATTCTTCAAGCAACCAAGATCAAGCAATCCAAAGCTCTTTGTAAAGTTTTCTTTACTTGCATTCCATTGTATTTTCTTGTATTTTCATTGTATTACTGTTGTATACATTGTACGAGGTTTCTCCACCTCCGACTTGTGTCGAGAAGGAGTTATTGCATAGTGGTGTGTGATTGGCATAGCTAGAGCTCTTTAGAGCTCGATCCGTGGAGTAGGAACTGTTCGGTTCCGAACCACATTAAATACTTGTGTTTGCATGTTTGTCAATTTCGTTATTACTTTATTTCTATTATTCCGCTGCATGCTAATGATTGTGTAGAGACAAACGCAAACGAATTCCATTAACGAACTAGCACGACGCTATTCACCCCTCCCTTTAGCAGTCAACATTTCCACTACAACATGGTCCCCGACTGAGAATTCCAGAGGCCTTCGCCTCCAGTCCGCATAACTCTTCTGCTGATCCTGTGCCTCAAATAATCGTCGTCTAATCACTCACACCAACTCTGCATCATGCTGAATACTCTATGGCCCCAGTTACTGTCGCTCCCCAACCTCCTCCCATAACACGGGAGATCTACAGGGTCTGCCGTATAATGCCTCGAAAGGAGCCATCTGAATAGAAGAGTGGTAGCTGTTGTTGTAAGAAAATTCCACTAAAGGAATGTGATCCTCCCAACTGCCACCGAAATCCATGTCACAAGATCTCAATAGATCCTCCAGAGTCTGAATGGTATGCCTGCATCGCCCATCTGTCTCGGATGAAAGGCGGTGATCGAGTCAAGCTCGTGCCCATAGCTTGCTGCGCATCGCTGCACTGCGAAGTAAATCACGGATCTCTATCAAATATGATACTCAAAGGTACGCCATGCAATCTGATAATCTCTTGGCAGTATAATTCCGCTAGATGATCCAATGAGTCCGTCCCACGAATAGAAAGGAAGTGAGTTAATTTGGTTAACCGATCCACGATCACCCAAATCGTATCATGTCTTTTATGGGTTCTGGGTAATTCCGTAATGAAATCCATCGTGATATGCTCCCACTTCCATTCTGGGATCAGAATTTCCTGAAGTAACCCAGCAGGTTTCTGATGTTCAACCTTCACTTGCTGGCATACTAAACATTGTGCAACAAAGTCCGCAATATCTCTTTTCATATTGTTCCACCAGTATAAGCACTTCAAATCTTGGTACATCTGAGTACCACCAGGATGTATAGCAAATCTCGACTGATATGCTTCTTGTAGCAATTCTTCCTTACTAGATGCATGTCCGGAACACATAATCATCCACGGAAATTAAGTACTTCATTCTCGTCACTCGAGAAATCCATCTGACATTCTGAGTCTATCGTGCTGCACAAGAATTGCAGATGCTTGTCACTGACTTGTGCTTCTTTTATCTTCTCAGCAATAGTGGACTGGGCAACCATAGATACCAATACTCCCCAGGGTTTTTGACCGTGTTCAGACAATCCCATCTCCGAGAACTGTCGAACTAGATCGGTAACTACTGTCAGATGACTGGCCAGAATCCCATGAGACTTCTTACTCAGTGCATCTACTACCACATTAGCTTTTCCCGGATGATAATGGATGGTGCAGTCATAATCCTTCAGATATTCCATCCATCGTCTCTGTCTCAAATTCAGTTCTTTATGTGTGAACAGATACTTCAGACTTTTATGGTCTGTGTAGATCTCAAAAGTAATCCCATACAAGTAGTGCCTCCATATCTTCAATGCGAAAATGATGTTTGCTAACTCCAGATCGTGCACTGGATAATTTCTCTCGTGATCCTTTAGTTGACGGGAGGCATAAGATACCACACGGTTAGACTGCATCAGAACTGCACCCAACCCTTGGATAGAAGCATCCGTATATAGAATCATCCCATCAACACCAAAAGGAATCACTAAAATTGGTGCAGAAACCAGCCGTCGCTTAAGCTCCTGGAAGCTAGTTTCACAAGCCTCTGACCAGGTGAATTTGACCCCTTTCCGGGTCAGGTGAGTGAGTGGCATGGCAATACTTGAGAATCCCTCCACGAATCTCCAATAATACCCAGCCAAACCAAGGATACTTCGAACCTCCTGAACTGATTTTGGCTGCTCCTAACTGGTAATCGCCTCGATTTTTTGGGGATCTATAGAAATACCTCTGTTGGACACTACATGTCCAAGAAAACCCTCTGAGGATAACCAGAACGCACACTTGCTAAACTTGGCATACAACTGCTCCCGTTGTAACATCTCCAATCCTATCCGCAGATGTTGTTCATGCTCCTCTTCGGATCGAGAATAAATCAATATATCATCGATGAACACTATCATGAACTGATCTATATACCTCAGAAATACCCGATTCATCAAGTCCATAAATGCAGCTGGGGCATTCGTGAGACCGAAAGGCATCACCAGAAACTCGTAATGCCCATAACGAGTGTGAAATGTTGTTTTCTTCACATCTTCATCTCTTATCCGAAGCTGATGATATTTTGAGCGGAGATCAATTTTAGAATACATACATGTATCCTTAAGTTAATCAAACAAATCTTCTATCCTCGGTAATGGATATTTGTTCTTAACTGTGATTGCATTCAGTTGCCGATAGTCAATACATAACTGCAATGATCCATCCTTCTTTTTGACAAAGAGTACCGAAGCTCCCCATAATGAAACACTAGGGCGAATGAATCCATTATCCAGCAACTCCTGCAGTTGAACTTTAAGTTCGTTCAACTCCTTTGGGGCCATCGGATAAGGAGTTTTCGATACCGGAGCGATTCCTGGAATCACCTCTATCGCAAATTCCACTTGCCTAGGAGGGGGCAAGCCTAGAAGTTCATCTGGAAATACATCTGGATACTCTCGGACTACTCGCACATCAGAGAGGGGTGGTAGTCCTTCGTTCACAACTTTGACTAGAGATAGTAATAACCCTGACAATCATGGGCCAACAACTTCTGAGCCTATAACGCAGATATAATGGATAATCCATCATCTCTAGTGCCAACAAATTCCCAAGCTGGTTGATCCGGTGGTCGAAAGGTCACCACCCTTGCTCTACAATCCACTGTAGCATAATAAGTAGCAAACCAGTCCATACTGAGAATAATATCGAACTCTACCATTTCCAACACCTGGAGGTCCACTGTAAGGATATGCCCGTCAAAATCTAATGGGCAACCTTTGATTTCTTGGTGGCTAGTTAGCACTTCTCCTGATGGCAAGGATACTTCTAACCCACAAGAACGAACCATCGGGATCCTTCCAACTCTACCTAGAAATATTCTAGATACGAATGAATGTGAACTACCAGTATCAATCAAAGTATCAGCGTATAGAATAAACTGAAACCATACATCGTATTACTGATCCCTCAGCCCGTTGCGCCTCATCTCTGGTCATGGAATAAACCTGTCCAGTCTCCATACTTGTCGATTGCATCCCTGACGAAGTAGTAGTGTGCCTCCACTCAGGCTGGATCTGGCTCGGTGGTACTGGAGACTGAGTCGCTGGTGAAGGCATAAGATATCCCTGAGAGTTGGCTGGTAAGAACTGATGTGGTATAGATACTCCTGAATAGTAGATCACCAGAGATGCAGGATACTGGATAGTTGTTGGCATCACTGTAGAGGCACCCCCTGCATCTGGTACAACTGTGCTGGTTGAGGTATTGGCTGCCTCTGACCATACGTCTGAGTTCGCGGTGTTGTCCTCTGTTGCCGCTGCTGGCTAGACTTCCTACCCTTGTTAGAGCTATCAGGAAACTCCAACTGTACTCTCAGCGTACAATCACGACTAGTATGACCAGGTTGTTTGCAATAATAGCAAACAAGCTGTTCCAAAGGACACTCTGTAACTCTGTGGCTTTCAGATCCATATTTATAACATTCCAGTCATGTTTCGGCCCTTATGGCTCTTCTGAGACCCTCCAGAATACTCGGATGTCAGACGCTTCTCCTTCTGTGATCTAGTTGACCCCTCTGCAGCACCTCGCGTAGTTCCTTTTTGCTCCCATTTCTTCTGAGTCCCCTGAGTTGAACCCTGGTTCTGCTGCTTACTCTGAGTCATCTATTTCTTTGTATCCTTTTCCCTGGAAATTTGCTGGGAAGTCATCTCGATGAATATGGCGCGATCCAATGCCTCCATGTAAGAGGTAATAATAAATCCTGACATTCTACTCCGAATATAAGCAGCAAGACCTTGTGTAAATTGGAACATCCGATCTGCATCCTGTGCTACCAGGTGAGGGCAGAACTCTAAAAGTCTGGTAAACTCTGCATTATATTCCATGACGGAACGGTCACCTTGTTTTAGGCTCACTAACGACATGCTGTAGAAAATGCTGAGGGAAAGTACTGTCTCCAGAAAGCATGTCAAAAGACTGCCCAAATAATCCCACGCTCCCCGAGTAGGGTCTTCTACATTTTCCACCAAGTAACAGCCTGATATCTAAGGTGGTACACAGCAAGGCCCACCTTCTCCTCGTCTGTACAGTTCATGTACTCAAAAGTGCCTTCTAAATTTTCTAGCCAAGCCCAGACAATCCATGGGTCAGACTCCCCTCGAAACAAGGTGAACTTATCCTTGGTCGAATGTGCTAACACGAGTATCCGTGCTTTATCATTGAGCCAACTGGACTTTGTAGGCTCTGGCATAGTCAATGGTATATCCGGATTTTGAGGCTCCGAACCACCAATAGGGGAAAGCTGAGGTTGCTCCCGAATAATGGGCTCAGTAGTAGCAGCCTTCTGTCCCTCAACTCTGACTGATCGCCTTGATGGACAATCTCTACTACGAGTTTGCACAGGTGCCATAACTCTGATTGTATACATCTATTGAACAAGTTCAGACAAGTATATATTTGAAATATAAGTTATTAAAAATTCTTACTTCATGCTGCTCGGAGCTTATGCCGCTGTCAATCCCATCTCACAAAAACCAAAACCGAAAAATAAATCGACTCCCGAGAATCCAAGACTCAAAAATAACATCATTGTACGACATCGCAGAACCTTCGGCTCTGATACCAATAAAGTTGTCACGCCCCGAGAGTATGTCATGCAGAAAAGCAAACGGATGGCATCTCCCCTGTATGTGGCAATATATCCTGTTAATACAAGGCTCTTAGGCCCACAACCACAACATAATAAGCATAACTGAATCAAAACACAGTGGAAAATATAAACCAAATACCCACAACCACATATACTGACATACAATCCAAAACCAACATAGGTGTACACCAACTGACAAGTCCACAGTACCAAACAGAACATAAAACATCGAACACAAACTAAAGTACACAAAATAACCCAAAATCCACAGGAGGCTCAAAAAAAGGAGATGGGATGGGTCGCTGGCGAAGCTCCAAGCCGTCACGAAGACTTCTACTTGTTACCTGAGCGAAACAAAAACCCAGGATCCGTGGTGGTGAGTATAATTCAGTAGATAATATGAGAGGACATGTATATATATCAAATATTACAAGTAATTCAACAGTATAATCTACAGGTATGACAGGTATACATCAATATAATAAATATACATGCATAACACTAAACAATCTAAACAACAAAAGATTCTAACATACCTGACAGTCAACTACTCTACACTCATCCAACCTGAGCATATATCCACAACATACAATATGAAGAGTAATACTAACTCACACTACGTCATGATACGGGTCGAGGGTATCATAGAAATCGACCAACCAGTATACAGGTTCCCGACATCCTACCATATAAAAAATGCAATAGCATGTATGAATATGTACAAACAAATACAACAAGTATAGTACATACAAATGCATCATCAGAGTGAGTATACACATAGACTGCATCTGTATGTATACTAATCACAATCATCCATGTATGTGTATATATATATATCTATATATATATATATATATATAGCAATATGCAAAATGTCATATGATACGACAATACAGCATGCATGGTCATGCTTGTGCACACCTACTCGCTACCACGACCCCAGTGTGACCTAGGTGGTACGACATGACAACTGTCCTAACTCAACACCAACCACTGATCTAGAGTGGCCGAGTGGCCAGTATGATTGAGTAGCATATGAGCGTAAAGAGCTCGCTACACAATGGTGTTGGTGCAATCGGCCCAGGTTGACTCGAGTTTGACTCGAGCAGTACCTTGATAGTATTTTGACGATAGACAAAACTCATGACATGGGATTGTCATGGGAAAGTCAAACATGGGGTTGGCATGGAAAATCCAAGCATGGAGCTTGGTGTGGAAGTCCAAGGGGGAAGCCTTGGCATGGGAAAGTCCAAAGCATTGCGAAGCCGTGCGCTTGGTGCTTGGCATGGGAAATCTAAAGCATTGTGAAGCCGTGCGCTTGGTGCATTTGGGAAGTCTTGAGAACTTGGCAAGTTCACTAGGCTCGGGTCCTTAAGTCGGTGAAGGATGGCATTGCGAAGACATGCGCTTGGTGCATCCGAGGGATCGCCGGACGGGAAGCAAATGAAGTGAGCCCAAAGAGAAGCATACTTCTAGGGCATGAGACGCGAAGGATGCCGTTCCGAAGCCATGCGCTTGGCGCATCCGAGGCACGTAGGCCGAGGGAAGAGAGCTTCGGTGGGGAACTCTATGAGGGATAAGGTGGACTTGGCCAAGTGGCTAAGACTGAGTGTCGGAGGCTCAAACTTGATGTTTGAGGGTTTACCCGACGGTCGGATGCTCAAACAACATGGTGTTTGAGGTTTTGCCCGACATCAGTCGACTGGCAGAGGTGCCGGTTCGACTGATCCAAGTCGACTAGAGTTCAACTGGTGTAAGGCTAGGGTTTTGTGCTTGGCAGTCGACTACCATGGGTGGCGATCGGCGTGATCGGCTAGGATCGATCGGTGATGGGAAATGTCGCTAGCCGCAGAGCGCTCCGTGACTAGGCGATCGACTCTTGGGTCACCGGATCGTGATGGGCATCATCGATCGACGGTAGGAGATCCGTTGGAACTTGTCCGGCGTGGATCTGCGTTGTGAGACAACGGCTACAGGCGATGGGCCTTTTGGCAATCATTGCTAGCGCGTCGATCACGGGTTATAAAAGGAGCTCGAGATGGAGGTTTTTGTCATGGTTTTTGTGGAGCTATTGGAGGGGAATTGCTGCTGCATTCCAGTCCTTCAAGAGCCAATCAAAGCAAGCAACAAGAAAGCGATCAAAGCAATTGTGTAAAAGTTTTCTTTTGTATTGTCTTTGTATTTCTTCTTGTATTTCATATTACTTGTTGTAATAGCTTGTGAGAGGTTTCTCCACCTCCGATGTGTAGTCGATAAGGAGTGTTGTTAGTGTCGTGCGCATAACACGAGCTCGTTGAGCTCACCCCGTGGAGTAGGAACCATTCGGTTCCGAACCACGTATATGCTTGTGTATTGATTGTGCTTGTATTGTTGTTATTTCTATTGTTATTCCGCTGCGTATAGTAACGACAATTGTATACAAGCACACGAGAACGAACGAATTACAACATCCATCATAAGAGGGCTATTCACCCCCCTCTAGCCGGCCAATCGATCCCCTACAAGTGGTATCAGAGCTGAGGTTGCTCTTCAAGGACTAACCACCGCGAGAGCACTACAAGATGGCCGGCTACAACCTTCAACCACCAAAGTTTGAAGGAGATTTTCTATGGTGGAAAAGAAAAATGGAGGTATACCTAGAAACCGATTTTGATTTTATGCTAATCTTAGAAAATGGTTTCGAATTGCCTAGAAATGAAAGAAATAGGCAAATTGAGAAGTCAAGGTGGACCGAGGACCAAATCAAGAACTTCGAGACAAATTGCAAGGTAATCGAATTACTTAGTGATTTGATTCCTAACCATATTTGGTCTAGGTTGGGTGATTATAGGGATGCAAGGGAATTATGGAATAAGATAATGAAATTCCAAGAAAATTCTCAACCGGTACAAGTAGAGGAGAATGCAGAAGAAGAAGCACCCATATTTGAAGATGTTGATGACTTGGTGGAGACCTCCACCTCTAGCATTGAGGGGGAGGAAAGGGTTTCTATTCCGGAGCAAGACCAAAACGAAGCATCTACCTCCGGAAGAAGTGAAGAGGCCTCCACCACCTCCCTAGGTAACTCAAGCGTTATTATTTTAAATAAAAATCACATAATATGCTTTGAGTGTAGGGAGAAAGGGCACTACAAGAGTAAATGCCCAAAATTGGCTAAGGAAAAGGCATCAACACCAAAAGTCAACCCAAAGTCAAAGGATGCCGGTGTTCCCAAAATCAAGAGCAAAGAGCACATTGTGTGCTTCAAATGCAATCAAAAGGGACACTACCGAAGCCAATGCCCTAGGGGGAGGAAGAAAGGGCAAGAAGGTGCAACTCATGTAGGGGGAGCTCCTAAAGATAACCCTAAGGTAAAGTTATTTAATGCACCTTTAATTCCTAGAGTTAAAAAGCATGCTAAGAGAAATAATAAGGTTTATTGCTTAGGTGCCAAGCATGTTAGTTTCTCTAAGGACAAACCTAGGACTCAAAACACTAGATCTATTTTACCTAGGGAGTCAATTAGGAGAATTGAAGAAAACTTGGGTGTTAATCCCAAGAAATCTAGGCATATGCCTAAGAAGAAGAACATTTCCCCTAAACCTAATGAAAATTCAAAAGTGAGGAAATTAGAGGTGGAGAACCAAGCCTTCAGGTCAAGGCTAGAAAAATTAGAGAAGACCCTAGCAATAATATCAAACTCGGTTAAGGGGTATAATGCACAAAAGTCAAGAACTAGGAAACAAGAAACATCTAAGGGCAAGAAGGGTTTGGGTCACAAACCTATGTCCTACCATAATGTTCCATTTAATTATGGAACCACATCTAGGTCTAGGAAAACCAAGGCGAATAGGGAAGCCATCCCTAAGTCTAGCCATGGTATGTGTTTAGTGGCTAACACCTCAAAGAAATCAAATGTAGCCACTAAGAAGGTCAATGGAGGAGTCACCTCTAGAGTTGACCTAGGAAAGACCCAAAAGACTATGGCTTCAAAGCCTAAAAGGGTCATTAGGAAGGTATCTAGGGAAGTTATCCCTAGGGAATACCTTGTTAACCCAAGGAGCTCCAATAGATATTGGGTTCCTAAGAGCGTGATTGATTCACGCTAAATGGGTTAGGGTGTGTCAACCCTAAGTGGATGGGTAGTTAACCTAGCCATTGTGAGTTGACACATTAGGGTGTGCCAATAGGGTTTGAGAAGTTAAAAATGATTTAAATTGGCACAATTAGGTCTTAGAGGTATTGGTGTGTCATTTTGGGTTTTTGGCACACTAGGGAAATGAATGGTTTAAGGCAAAATGAATTTAATCCCTAGAAATGGCAAATTGATTTTAACACTTAGGTATTCTATACCTTAGTATATTTTACTTGCCATGCTTTATTTGCCTTGCTATGTCATGACATCATTTTCATTTTTATCTGTAAAATGTCATGATCATGCTTAGACTTATCCTTATATGTCATGTATGCTAAAACATCATTCACATGTCATGACATCATGATATTGGCATATGTTTTTACTCAAATCATATTTATGCCATAATCATCATGCATAAATTAAAAGGAAATTAAGGACTATGGCATGATTTGATGGGAATCAAATAATATTGCCTAGAAATATGCATGAGACCATTTTAAAGAACAAAAACCCACATCTCACTAGATTAATTGCCTTGAATGTGTTTTTACACATCTAGATATAAGTGAGATGTTTAAGGAAAAGAAATTAAAGGTTTTGAAAACTTTTTGAAAAACCTTGGTGAAGCCTATCTTTTGATAGCTATCACCATTGAATGGGATGATACAAAGAGGGCTCTTTATTGAAGCTTTTCTAAACTTTTGAACTTTGTATCAATCTCCTAATTTAGTGGGTAAAATAATTTTCCAATATTTTTCACCCATAGTGTTTAGGATAAGTATTATACGTATGCATTTTCAAGATTTTTAAAATTACGTATATTTACTTATGGATTTCTGAAATCCATTTACGAAATCTTGCTGCAAATCTGATTATCGATCATTGCCATGGTGGCGATCGTGATGAAATGTGACCGTGATTTTTGATTTGATCATGCCCGGTAAATCTTGTTGGTTAGGCCCATGTTCAGCTAGGTTAAGGTCCCCTAACCACTCCTAACCCTAGGATATGCTTGGGAGAGCATTAGAGAGGGTGGAAATCCATTGGACATGGATCAGGAGAAGGGTTTTAGGGAGAGTATCAACTTTAAGGTGGAAGAGAGTTCATTGTTGAACTTTGCCTTAATTTTGATTTGGTTAATGTTCCTATTGGCTTAGGGACTCTCCAAGGACATTGTTGGTGCAATGGTCAAGGGGGAGCAAGCCTCTAGGGGGAGGTATCCATCATGGGAAGATGGATGTGTATTTCCTCATGGGAAGAAAATTGGGTTGCCTCTCTTTGAGTGATATGGGATCACTAGAAAGATTGTAGGCATGTGTTCCTCCAAGGGAGAGATTGTAAGATCTCATTGGGATATGAGACATTCATACCCTTGGGGAGGACCTTTTTGATGTAATGTCAAAAAGGGGGAGAAGTTACCAAGTTACCAATTAGGGTTCGTTGGAATTCTCATTGGGATATGAGAATTGCCAACATGAAAGAATTGATAGACTTGAAATGGTAGTTTTGTCAATCATCAAAAAGGGGGAGATTGTTGGTGCAATCGGCCCAGGTTGACTTGAGTTTGACTCGAGCAGTACCTTGATAGTATTTTGATGATAGACAAAACTCATGACATGGGATTGTCATGGGAAAGTCCAACATGGGGTTGGCATGGAAAATTTAAGCATGGAGCTTGGTGTGGAAGTCCAAGGGGGAAGCCTTGGCATGGAAAAGTCCAAAGCATTGCGAAGCCGTGCGCTTGGTGCTTGGCATGGGAAATCCAAAGCATTGTGAAGCCGTGCGCTTGGTGCATTTGGGAAGTCTTGAGAACTTGGCAAGTTCACTAGGCTCGGGTCCTTGAGTCGGTGAAGGATGGCATTGTGAAGCCGTGCGCTTGGTGCATCCGAGGGATCGCCGGACGGGGAGCGAATGGAGTGAGCCTAAAGGGAAGCATACTTCTAGGGCATGAGACGCGAAGGATGGCATTGCGAAACCGTGCGCTTGGCGCATCCGAGGGACGTAGGCTGAGGGAAGAGAGCTTCGGTGGGGAACTCCATGAGGGATAAGGTGGACTTGGCCAAGTGGCTAAGACTGAGTATCGGAGGCTCAAACTTGATGTTTGAGGGTTTACCCGACGGTCGGATGCTCAAACAACTTGGTGTTTGAGGTTTTGCCCGACATCAGTCGACTGGCATAGGTGCCGGTTCGACTGATCCAAGTCGACTAGAGTTTGACTGGTGTAAGGCTAGGGTTTTGTGCTTAGCGATCATTGCCATGTGATCGGCCCGAAGTCTCGGCCGATCGCCGAGGATGGCGATCGGGATGGGAGTGTCGCGAGCATAGAACGCTCCGTAGCCGACTGGGCAGTTGACTACTGGGTCACCAATCGACTGATGGGCATCATCAGTCAACTGGTAGGTGATCCGTTGGAACTTGTCCGACGTGGATCTGGCCGTTATGAGACAACGACTACGAGGCGTCGGGGGCCTTTTGGCGATCAAGCGCTAGGCGCAGCAGCTCGTCACGAGTTATAAAAGGAGCTCGAGATGGAGGTTTTTGCCATGGTTTTTGTGGAGCTATTGGAGGGGAATTGCTGCTGCATTCCAGTCCTTCAAGAGCCAATCAAAGCAAGCAACAAGAAAGCGATCAAAGCAATTGTGTAAAAGTTTTCTTTTGTATTGTGTTTATATTTCTTCTTGTATTTCATATTACTTGTTGTAATAGCTTGTGAGAGGTTTCTCCACCTCCGATGTGTCGTCGATAAGGAGTGTTGTTAGTGTCGTGCGCATAACACGAGCTCGTTGAGCTCACCCCGTGGAGTAGGAACCATTCGGTTCCGAACCACGTATATGCTTGTGTATTGATTGTGCTTGTATTGTTGTTATTTCTATTGTTATTCCGCTGCTTATAGTAACGACAATTGTAGACAAGCACACGAGAACGAACGAATTATGACATCCATCGTAAGAGGGCTATTCACCCCCCTCTAGCCGGCCAATCGATCCCCTACAAATGGGAGTCCTTACTGCTGGCCACTCTAACTGACACTTCCTATGAGTGGTCGAGTGCCACGCACCCAGGACAACTGCACGCAACTCCAACTACCACCATCTATAGTGGTAGAGTACGGCACAACAAATGCTCTGCTCTCACACCAGTTACTCCTCTGGGAGTAATCTGGGAGGCAGGATGACTGACGACCCTCTCAACCACAAGGGAGACTATGTCGTCAGTATGCATGCAAATGACATGAATGCACTGTCACACATACAGACATCTACCACAGACTCTCTGTTCTACAGAGAGTCATACCCATCTGATGAATACACTCTCTATCCTATAGAGAGTCGTACTCAACTGATCATAACAAACTAGGACCACCGGTCCGTGGTGACACACTATTCACAATTCACCTGACCATTTACACAACACATGATCGGTAGTAAATATGCAATATAAGGGTATTGGAATAAATCCTACGTTTAGGGCATTACCTACCCACGGATGACCTTTTGCCCAATTTACAAATCAGGTTATCATCCGTACTCTAACATTTACACCTAACTAAACATTTATAGATCTACTTACATCACATCCGTAACTCCTCAATCATGATGAAGGAAAATGTGATATCAATATTAGAGCATATAAGGCCAACGACAAAGTATCAAGCACAAGAATAAATAAGAGCGGAGTCAAGGTAATATGAACATATAATATGATCATATATATATCTAAATCTATATGCAACGACAACTACCTGACCAGGATAGGAAATTACCCACTTGCTGTAATGCTCGTAATAATAAAGCCCTCACGTCCGCAGACCTGTCTCGTATCCACGTCCTACAAATATCATCAATTATAATTTAGTACAAGCATACAACAAAATACAAATTAGCTACTATGTTATCCCCATATCCATATTCCTTATCGAATACGAGTTATAACTCCCATTTGTAGCCGAGATCAAAGCATCACACAGCTCAATCGATAATCGACATCTCACACTAATTTAAGGACCTGACTAACCTCAACCAAGCCCTAATTACCAGCCTTGCCACGGTGCATAACCACCCATAATTTCACCAAATCAGGGATCTAACCACCCTAATTGACACACCTCATTCCAACCGACTCTTTTTCACTTAGCCCCAACCGAGCAAATCCCAGTACCAACTATTCACAGCCATTGCAGCCCCTTCACATCCAAGAACAATGCATCACAGATTTCCAATCACACCATACATCACCCTATCCCCTAGTTAATGTATCAGCTAACCACAGAACCTCAAGGGATTTGCAACGAATAAACAAAACAACCCTTATGCCACCACTTTATCTCACAATCATTACAACTCAATTCACAGCCAAATCACCAACACCTCCACTACAGCCCATGAACAGCCACATTGCCACCCATAGACCCATTCACAGCTTTATCCGTCCATCTTCCCCCACTCACAGCCCCTTTGTGGCCAAGAATGATTCTATCCACAGTCGACAAATCCATTACAACATCCTCCATCAACCATCTCCATAGTTAACTAGATAAATCAAGGGAAAATTGAACGACACCCAAAAATCAAAGCCGCCCCATCAAGATAATCAGAAATCAGCAAAGATATGAAATCAAGTAACCCCCAAAATTGAGTCTAACAGCGAAATATACCTTCTAAATCAATCGCAACCACTGACTCGAGTCCAACCGAACATTGCTGCAACAACGGGAAAGAAGATGCATAAGAATTTAACCCACTACTTAATTCGATGAGACAACTAGCGATTAAAACCCACGACAAAAACTCTTGCCAGACCTATGGCAGCATCGGTTAATCACGGTAACAATCCCATCGATCTGCTTGGATAGCGAGATCGTCGGAACCCTTGAAGAACAGAGTCGAACTAACCCATGACAGGGCATTCAGCTATTGCAACAACTTCACCACACCACCCATGCAGAAAAAAAATTGACGAGATCTAGGGTGGGCTGAAGTCGGAGGGTAAATCGAAAAGGGAACGCTCAGCTCAAGAAGAGAAACTGACCTGCACAAAGACAACCCACTGTGGTTGTGTCGTCATCCTCTTGCCTGCTCAAGATAGCCAATGGGAGCTGGGATGGGAGAGGTCGAACAACATCCATGAAGTGTTCGAGTAAATGTGCCAATGGAAGAGAAGATGGTGCCTTTGGCTGTCAATCCAACTAATCCTTCAATGAGGACTTCGGTCTCGTGCCAGGACTTCTAGTGATATTTTACAACCATATGCAACAGCGAAAGCGAGTGAGTGCCTCGAGAAGCCTTCTTTGCATGAGACAATGGTCAAGGTGTTTCTCTTATGCAGATCTTTGATTTCTGTTCAAATTGAGAAGAGAATTCTGTTAGCAAAACGGGTTTGCTAAAACTCATTGCATTTCACTTTTATTATATTAACTTTTGTCTCTTTGTAGAATTTGATGCAGTAGGATGTCTTCATGCCACCATAGTAATTCCTTAATGTGTGCAATATGTCTAGAATTGAAAGTTTTGTTTGAATTTCACCTACATGTTGAATTTTCCGAAGTTCCCTTTAGCAATAGACTTACATGATCTATCATTTTAGCAATTTGTTTCATTTGAAACTCTAGTGCAGCAAAAAGTTGCTAACAAGTTATTAACACTTCATAACACTGTGGTTGTTGTATTGTTATTGTAAAATACCACAAATAAAATGGCTAAGGGAGTAATATTATTGGCGTAAATTACATTTAATGATGCAGGGTTAGGAGTTAATTTAAACCTAACCTGGGTTTAAATCTATTGGGTTTGATTATTTGAATCTAGGTTTAATTGAACCAATGGTTAATTGGTTGTAGGATTAAACTCGACCCGTTAGCTCTTAAACCCAAACTCAATCCATTTTTTTTTCCTTAACGCCAGCCATGTTTTCCTTCTGTTATCGGCGGTTTCACATCGCGGATTAAAAGGTCGACTCTTCTTCTCACCGTGACAACTCCTTTCCTCGCGACTCCTCCCATCCTTCGTCGATTCCCTTTCCACCGGCCAGAGCAAATCTTCGCTCGTCTTCCCTTCTTCTCCAAAGTACAAGGCTATCGAGCGCCTTCCCCTTTCCTCTTGTGACCTCTCCAACTCTTGTCATCCCAGATTTCATCAGCTTCTCTGTCCGAGTGGATGGCGAAGTTGTTGCCATGACTGAACGCCCGACCACAGGTCTGTTGACTCTGTTCTTCAAGGTTTCATACCTTAGCTCAGTTTGTAGAGCGGTGGATTGTAGTTGGCACAGTACCCTTAGGTCACTGATTTTGAGCTTTTCTCTTGTTTTTTTTGGTCACCACAGCAGCCTTGAAGGATCTCAGGATTTTTGGGAAGAGTATCGATGAATTCCCCTCTTCTCAACCGAAACACAAGGTTCCAGCGGACGGGTCGATAGCTGCGTTTGGCACGAGTGAGAATGCCATCATCATAGCTTTATTTTTGGGTGTCTAGTGGTCTTACCTCTTCGATCCATCCTGTTTTCGAAGATCTGGGTGGTGATAGGGCAGCGACATTTTGTTTCGTGTTAGACTGTCCGGTGAACAACTTGATCGAAAATGTGGGCTAAGCTAGAGGTGAGATGCGGGTTTAATCTGGGTGCTATTGAAATTCTTTGCTGCAGTGTGGATGTTGGTAATGTCCTGTTGGGAATTTCCGACTATGGTTGGAGTTGAGCCGGCTGTGAAGGAGTGGTTGTTCATGGGTTGTGGTGATGGTGAACGTAAGTTGTGTGAGCTGTGAAGGGCTGTGATGGAGTTGTGGATGATGGAGCAAGTGGTTAAGTTGTCTATTTGGGTTTTGTTCTATTGTGTGATGTGTTATTATGGATTATAGATGGGGTTGTAATTTGATTTACCCATAGTGCCATCGTTCTTTGCATATCAGATTACTTTTGTATCAAGAAGTAGATATAGCCGATTGAATAAGTGTTGTGATTATGGATTAGATTTATAACTAATTTTGTTGGTGATACTATTACATCAGATTAGGTGTAAAGGGTTAAATCTTCATAAGATTAGCTTAGTTAAGTCGGATATGGATTGATCTTTATTATAGCATATATGGGATTAAAGAAAGGGATAGATCAGTTAAGTGGATAGCTTAATCCATTAGGTTTTGATCTTAATAATAGAGTTGACAATATAATTTGATTATATTTTCAATATTGTAGGACGTGGATACGAGACAGGTCCACGGTCGTGAGGATTTCGTTATTTCGAGCGTTATATCAGGTGGGTAATTTCCTACCCTGGTCAGGTAGCAGATAAACTCCGAAGTATATAACTTCATATTATTGTCACTTTGACCTTGACTCCACTCTAGTTTTTGTAATGCTTGATACTTAGTCTTTGCCCTTTTAAATACTCTATTGTTGTTATCACATTTTCCTTCATCATGATTATGGATTATAGATGTGATGCATGTAAGCCTATAGTTGTTCGATTAGGTGTATTTAGTAGAGTACGGATGAATACTTGAATTGTAAATGGGATAAAAGGTCATCCGGGGGAGTGGTAATGTCCTGAACATAGAATTGAATCTTATGATAAATCCTTATGTTGCATACCCATTTCTGATCATGTGTTTATTTATGGTCATATGGATTGTTGATAGTTCGTCGCTACAACTGGTGGTCCTAGCTTGGTTGTGATCGATTAAGGATGACTCTCTGTAGGATAGAGAGTATGTTGATCAGATTAGTATGACTCCCTATAGAATAGAGAGTCTGTGATGAATGTCTATATGTGTGATTGTGCATTCATGTCATTTACATGCATGCTGGCGACTTGGTTTCCCTTATGGTTAAGAGGGTCATCAGTCATCCTGCCTCCTAGGTTACTCATGGAGGGATAACTAGTGGGAGGGCAGAGCATTGTTGTGCCGCACTCGACCACAATAGACGGTGGTAGTTAGAGTTGCGTGCAGTTATCCTACGTGTGTGGCACTCAACCACTCATGGGTAGTGACTGTCGAAGTGGCCAACAACAGGGACCCCCATTGTGTAGCTAGCTCTTTATGCTTATATGCTACTTGACCATACTGCCCATTCGGCCACTCGAGAATAGTGGTTGGTGTTGAGTTAGGATAGTTGTAATGTCGAGCCACCGAGGCCACACTGGGGTCGTGGTAGCTTTAGGGTGAGCCGGCATGACCATGCATTCTGCATTGCCGTGTATTATGGCGTTTTGCATATATATATATATATATATATATATATATATATATATATATATATATATATATATATATATATATGATTGTGATTAGTATATATTTAGATGCAGTCTATATATATGCTTATTGTGATGTTGCATTTATTTGTGTTATGCTTGTTGCATTTGTTTGTACATCATCATACATGCTACTGCATTTGCTATATGATAGTGTGTGGGATACCTATGTATGAGTTAGTCGGACTATTACATATCTTTGACCAGTATCATGATGTAGTATGAGTTAGTCCAGATAATTTTGTTGTATATTATGGATATATGCTCAGGTTGGATAAGTATAGCATAGCAGACTTTCAGGTATGTCTGCATTCTTACATGGTTCAGTTGTTTAGAGGGTATATGCATGTATATATATTTATTACGCTGATGTATACTTGATGTACCTATAGATTAAATTGTTTAATTACATGTGATATTTGATACATACATGTTCTTTCATATTACCACTGAGTTTATACTCATCACCACAGACCCTGGGTTTTCTTGTCGCCTAGGTAACAGATAGAAGACATGGTGCCGACTTGGAGCATGGCTAGATGATCCCTCCCATCTCACTTCCAAGGCTCCTGTGGATATTTTGAGTTTTCGTATACTATAGTATGTACTTGAAGTTTATTCGACGTTTTGTGTTGTGGACCTGTTCTGTGGGTGTACACCCATGTTTGTTTCGGATTTTTATTTCGGTATATGTTGTTGTAAATTTGTTATTATGTTGTGATGTCTTCCGCTGTGTTTTAATATAGATATATTTATTTATGTTGTGTGGATGTGGTTGGAAGGCCTTGTATCAACAGGATTGTTCCCACGTACAAGAGAGATGTCGTCCGTTTGCTTTTTGGCTCGGCATACTCTCAGGGCATGACAACTTTATTGGTATCAGATCCCTAGGTTCTGCGATGTCATACAATGATTTTTCATTGATTTTTGGATTTCCCGGGAGTCGATTTGTTTTGGTTTTAGTTTTGTGAGATGGGATCGACAGCGGCATGAGCTCCGAGCAGCACAAAGTAAGAATTTTTGATAACTTATATTCTAGTTAGATACTTATCTAGACTTATTCAACAGGTGTATACAGTTAGAGTTATGACACCTGTGCTGACTCGTGGTTGAGGTCGTCCATCAAGGCGATCAGCCAGAGTGTTGGGACAAGATACGGTTACGACTGAGCCAGCTACTCAAGAACAACCTCAGCATCCCCCTATCGGAGGTTTGGAGTCTCAAGATCTGGTTATACCACTGATTAGACTGGGACCTGCGAACTCCAATTGGTTGAATAATAAAGAACGAATACTTGTACTGACACGTTCGGCCAAGGATCGACTTACTGTGTTCCGAGGAGAGTCTGATCCATGGATCGCACATGCGTGGTTGGAAAATTTGGAGGGCACTTTCGAGTACGTGGATTGTACGGACGAGGAAAAAGTGAGCCTAGTTGCATACCACCTTAGAGATCAGGCTGTTACTTGGTGGAGGATGCAAAAAACCCTATTCGGGGAGCGGGAGATTACCTGGGCAGTTTTTCGGGATACTTTCTGGAGACAGTATTTCCCTTCCGCATTTTCTATGGCACATCATTAGAAGCTCCTAAGTTTGAAGCAAGGGGACCAATCCGTTATGGAATATAATGTGGAGTTTACCAGACTTATGGAGTTTTTCCCTCATCTAGTAACTCAGGATGAAGACCGAATGTTCCAGTTTACTCAGGGCATAACTGCTTATATTTGGGCCAGGATGTCAGAATCTTCTATTGCCTCTTACAGGGTGGAATTGGACCGGACTATCTGTATTGAGATGACTTCCCAGCATATTTTCAAGGAAAAGGATATCGAGAAGCAGATGTCCCAGAGTAAGTAGCCGAAGCAAAATTTAGCGAATCAGACTCAGAAGAAGTAGGATCAGAAGGGAACTACTCGAGGTACTGCAGAGGGATCGTCTAGGGTGCAAAAAGGGAAGCGCCCAGCTTCTGAATAGTCTGGAGGTTCTCAGAGGAATCGTAAGAGTCAAAACAGAATTGGATGTTATAAATGTGGATCTGGAAGCCATAGAACCCCAGAGTGTCCCTTGGAGTAGCCTGTTTGCTATTATTGCAAGCAACCTGGGCATACTAGTCAAGAGTGTACTCTGAGAGCACAGTTGGAGTATTCAGATAATTCCAATAGGGGAAAGAACCCTAGCCATCATCGGCAGCAGAGGACAGCACCGCGGACATAGGCGTATGGTCAAAAGCAGCTATTATCCCCTCAGGCACAATTGTATCAGATATAGGGGGTGCCCCTTCAGTGATGCCGACGGCTATCCAGTATCCTACATCTCCAGTAATATACTATCCAGGGGTATCTGCATCGCAGATGTTACCAACCAACTCTCAGGATTATCTTATGTCTGCACCGGTGACTCAGTCTCCAATACCACAGAGTCAGACTCAGCCTGAGTGGAGGCACACTATTACTTGACCCGGGACGCAACCGACAAATATGGAGGTTGGACGTGTATATGCAATAACCAAGGAGGAGGTGCAGCAGGCTGAAGGATCAGTCATTCGGGGTATGGTTTCAGTTTATTCCATATATGTTGATACTTTGATTGATACTGGTAGTTCGCATTCATTCGTATCTAAAATATTTCTGGGTAGAGTTGGAAGGATTCTGATGGTTCGTTCTTATGGGCTAGCAGTATCGTTGCCTTCAAAAGAGGTGCTGACTATCCACCAAGAAATCAAAGGTTGCTCATTAGATTTCGATGGACATATCCTTACGGTGGACCTCCAGGTGTTAGAAATGGTAGAGTTTGACATTATTCTCGGTATGGACTGGTTGGCCACTTATTCTTCTACAGTGGATTATAGAGCGATAATAGTGACTTTTCGACCACCGGATCAACCTGCATGGAAATTTGTTGGCACTCGAGATGATGGGTTGTCCATTATATCAGCTTTATAGGCTCAGAAGTTATTGGCCCAGGGTTGTCAGGGTTATTTACTATCTCTAGTCAAAGTGGAGAACGGAGAACTATCACCTCTCTCTGATGTGCGGGTAGTCCAAGAGTATCCGGATGTGTTTCCAGATGAACTTCCAGGCTTGCCACCTCCTAGGCAAGTGGAATTTGCGATAGAGGTGATTCCAAAAACCGCGCCAATATTGAAACCTCCTTATCGGATGGCGCCAAAAGAATTGAATGAACTTAAAGTACAACTACATGATCTATTGGATAATGGATTTATTCGACCTAGTGTTTAGCCATGGGGAGCTCCAGTACTGTTTGTTAAGAAAAAAGATGGATCGTTGCAGTTATGTATTGACTATCGGCAACTGAATGCAATCACAGTTAAGAACAAATATCCATTGCCACGGATAGAAGATTTGTTTGACCAACTTAAAGATACTTGTGTGTACTCCAAGATTGATTTGCACTCATGATATCATCATCTTCGAATAAGAGATGAGGATGTTCAGAAAACAGCATTCCGCACCCGTTATGGGCATTACGAGTTTCTGGTGATGCTTTTTGGTCTCATGAATGCTCCAACTGCATTTATGGACTTGATGAACCGGGTATTCTTGAGGTATATAGATCAGTTTGTGATAGTGTTCATTGATGATATTTTGATATATTCCTGATCTGAAGAGGAGCATGAACAACATCTTCGGATAGTGTTGAAGATGCTGCGACGGGAGCAACTGTATGCTAAGTTTAGCAAGTGTGTGCTATGGTTATCCTTAGTGGGTTTTCTTGGACACGTGGTGTCCAATAGAGGTATTTCTATAGATCCCCAGAAGATCGAGGTGATTACCAGTTGGGAGCAACTAAAATCAGTTCAGGAGGTCCGTACTTTCCTGGGTCTGGCCGAGTATTATCAGAGATTCGTGGAGGGATTCTCAAGTATTGCCATGCCACTCACTCGCCTGACTCGGAAAGGGGTCAAGTTCACCTAGTCAGAGGCTTGTAAAACTAATTTTCAAGATCTGAAACAGTGGCTAATTTCTACACCAGTCTTAGTGATTCCTTCTGGTGTTGATGGGATGGTCCTATATACTGATGCTTCTATCCAAGGGTTAGGTCCAGTTCTGATGCAATCCAACCATGTGGTATCTTATGCCTCCCGTCTACTAAAGGATCACGAAAGGAATTATCCAATGCACGATCTGGAGTTGGCAACCATCATTTTCGCGTTGAAGATATGGAGGCACTACTTATATGAATTACATTTGAGATCTACATAAACCATAAAAGTATGAAGTATTTGTTCACACAGAAGGAACTGAATCTGAGACAGAGACGGTGGACGGAATATCTGAAGGATTACGATTGCACAATCCATTATCATCCGGGAAAAGCTAATGTGGTAGTAGATGCACTGAGCAGGAAGTCTCGTGGGATTCTGGCCAGTCACCTGACAGCAATTACCGACATAGTTCGACAGTTCTCAGAGTTGGGATTGTCTGAACACGGTCAAACATCCTGGGGGATATTAGTTTCTATGGTTGCCCAGTCCACTATTGCTAAGAAAATCAAGAAAGCACAAGTTAGTGACCAACATCTGCAGTTCTTGCGCAGCACAATGGACTCAGAATGACAGACGGGTTTCTTGAGTGATGAGAATGAAGTACTTCATTTCCAGGGACGATTATGTGTTCTGGACACGCATCCAGTTAAGGAAGAGTTGCTACAAGAAGCACATCATTCAAGATTTGCTATACATCCTGGTGGTACTTAGATATATCGAGATTTGAAACGTTTATACTGGTGGAACGGTATGAAAAGAGATATTGTGGACTTTGTTGCATGATGTTTAGTATGCCAGTAGGTGATGGATGAACATCAAAAACCCGCAGGATTGCTTCAGGAAATTCCGATTCCGGAATGGAAGTGGGAGCATATCACTATGGATTTCATTACGGGATTACCCAGAACCCGTAAAGGACATGATGCGATTTGGTTGATCGTGGATCGGATAACCGAATTAGCTCACTTCCTTCCTATTCGTGGGACGGACTCATTGGATCATCTGGCGGAGTTGTACCACCGAGAGATTATCAGATTGTATGACGTACCTTTGAGTATTATATCTGATAGAGATCCGTGGTTTACCTCACGATTCTGGCAGAGTCTGCAGCAAGCCATGGGCACAGAACTTCGACTCAGTATAGTATTTCATCCGCAGACAGATGGATAGTCTGAACGTACCATTCAAACATTGGAGGATTTGATGAGATCTTGTGTTATGGATTTCGGAGGCAGTTGGGAGGACCACGTTCATTTAGTGGAATTTTCCTATAAGAACAACTATCACTCTTCTATTCAGATGGCTCCTTTCGAGGCCTTATACGGTAGACCCTGCAGATCTCCTATGTTGTGAGAGGAAGTTGGGGAAAGACAACTATTGGGGCCACAGAGCATTCAGCATGATGTAGAGTTGGTGCACATCATCAGACGATGGTTATCCGAGGCACAGGATCGGCAGAAGAGTTACGCAAACCGGAGGCGAATGCGTCTGGAATTCTCAGTAGGGGACCATGTATTCCTACGAGTTTCACCCACCAAAGGAGTCAAAAGATTTGGGTTGAAAGGAAAATTATCTCCATGCTACATTGGTCCATTTGAGA
Source organism: Wurfbainia villosa (assembly GCA_025175895.1). Taxonomy (NCBI): domain Eukaryota; kingdom Viridiplantae; phylum Streptophyta; class Magnoliopsida; order Zingiberales; family Zingiberaceae; genus Wurfbainia; species Wurfbainia villosa. The sequence goes on from CM045992.1 coordinate 8,353,266, forward strand.
TATTGGAGCGGATTGGGGGTGTAGCTTACTAGTTGGCTTTACCTTCAACACCTGCGGGTGTTCATAATGTATTTCATGTTTCTATGCTGAGGAAATATGTGCCGCGAGCAGATCATGATCTAAAGGAGGTTCCAATTCCACTCCAGACGAATGCGACTTATGAGGAGATTCCAGTGCGGATCCTTGGTTGCAAAGAGCGACAGTTGTGGAACAAAACCATCCGACTCGTAAAGGTTGGATGGTTGCATCATACTGATGAGGAGGCTACATGGGAGCTAGAAGACACCATGCAAGCTCGATACCCTTATCTATTTACTTGAGGTATGTGAACATTACAGAAATTTCTTGTATTGGTTCTTACATTTAAGTACGAAATTTGGGGATCAAATTTTATTTAGTGGGGGAGAATGTAAAATACCACAAATAAAATGGCTAAGGGAGTAATATTATTGGGGTAAATTACATTTAATGATGCAGGGTTAGAAGTTAATTTAAACCTAACCTGGGTTTAAATCTATTGGGTTTGATTATTTGAATCTAGGTTTAATTAAACCAAGGGTTAATTGGTTGTAAGATTAAACCCAACCCGTTAGCTCTTAAACCCAAACCCGATCCATTTTTTTTCCTTAATGCCAGCCATGTTTTTCTTCTATTATCGACGGTTTCACATCGCGGATTAAAAGGCCGACTCTTCTTCTCACCGTGACAACTCGTTTCCTCACGACTCCTCCCATCCTTCGTCGATTCCCTTTGCACCGACCAGAGCAAATCTCCGCTCGTCTTCCCTTCTTCTCCAAAGTGCAAGACTGCAAAGCGCCTTCCCCTTTCCTCTCGAGACCTCTCCGACTCCTATCATCCCAAATTTCATCAGCTTCTCTGTGCGAGTGGACGGCGAAGTTGCTGCCATAGTTGAATGCCCGACCATAGGTCAGTTGACTTTGTTCTTCGAGGTTTTTGACCATAGCTCAGTCTGTAGAGCAGCGGATTGTAGTTGGCACAGTACCCTTAGGTCACTGATTTTGAGCTTTTCTCTCATTTTTTCTGGTCACCACAGCAGCCTTGAAGGATCTCGAGATTTCTGGGAAGAATACCGACGAATTCCCCTCTTCTCAGTTGGAACATGGGGTTCCAGCGAATAGGTCGACAGCTGCATTTGGCATGGGTGAGTATGCCATCGTTGTAGCTTTATTTTTGGGTTTCTAGTGGTCTTACCTCTTAGATCCATCCTGTTTCCGAAGATCTGGGTGGTGATAGGGCAGCAACATTTTGTTTCATGTTGGACTGTCCGATGAACAGCGTGATCGGAACTGTGGGCTAAGCTGGAGGTGAGGCGCGAGTTTAATCTGGGTGCTATTGAAATTCTTTGCTGCAATGTGGATGTTGGTAATGTCCTATTGGGAATTTCCGGCTATGGTTGGAGTTGAGCCGGTTGTGAAGGAGTGGTTGTTCATGGGCTGTGGTGGCGGTGAAGGTGAGTTGTGTGAGCTGTAAATGGCTGTGAAGGGATGTGATGGAGCTGTGGATGAAGGAGCAAGTGGTTAAGTTGTCTATTTGGGTTTTGTTCTATTGTGTGATGTGTTATTATGGATTATAGATGGGGTTGTAATTTGATTTACCCATAGTGTCATCGTTCTTTGCAAATCAGATTACTTTTGTATCAAGAAGTAGCTATAGTCGATTGAATAAGTGTTGTGATTATGGATTAGATTTATAACTAATTTTGTTGGTGATACTATTACATCAGATTAGGTGTAAAGGGTTAAATCTTCATAAGATTAGCTTAGTTAAGTTGGATATGGATTGATCTTTATTATAGCGTATATGGGATTAAAGAAAGGGATAGATCGGTTAAGTGGATAGCTTAATCCATCAGGTTTTGATCTTAATACTAGAGTTGGCAATATAATCTGATTATATTTGCAATATTGCAAGACGTGGATACGAGACAGGTCCACGACCGTGAGGATTTCGTTATTTCGAGCGTTATATCAGGTGGGTAATTTCCTACCCTGGTCAGGTAGCAGCTAAACCCCGAAGTATATAACTTCATATTATTGTTACTTTGACCTTGACTCCACTCTAGTTTTTGTAATGCTTGATACTTAGTCTTTTCCCTTTTAAATACTCTATTATTGTTATCACATTTTCCTTCATCATGATTATGGGTTATAGATGTGATGCATGTAAGCCTATAGTTGTTCAATTAGGTGTATTTAGTAGATTACGAATGAAGACTTGAATTGTAAATGAGATAAAATGTCATCCGAGGGAGTGGGTAATGTCCTGAACATAGAATCGAATCTTATGATAAATCCTTATGTTGCGTACCCATTTTTGATCATGTGTTTATTTATTGTCATATGGATTGTTGATAGTTCGTCGCTATGGACTGGTGGTCCTAGCTTGGTTGTGATCAATTGAGGATGACTCTCTGTAGGATAGAGAGTATGTTAATCAAATTAGTATGACTCCCTGTAGAATAGAGAGTCTGTGATGGATGTCTGTATGTGTGACTGTGCATTCATATCATTTACATGCATACTGGCGACTTGGTCTCCCTTGTGGTTGAGAGGGTCGTCAGTCATCCTGCCTCCCAGGTTACTCATGGAGGGATAATTGGTGGGAGGGCAGAGCATTGTTGCGCCGCACTTGACCACTATAGACGGTGGTAGTTGGAGTTGTGTGCAGTTGTCCTGCGTGTGTGGCACTCGACCACTCATGGGTAGTGATTGTCGGAGTGGCCAACAGCAAGGACCCCTGTTGTGTAGCTAGCTATTTAAGCTTATATGCTACTTGACCATACTGCCCACTCGGCCACTCGAGAGTAGTGGTTGGTGTTGAGTTAGGGCAGTTGTCATGTCGAGCCACCGAGGCCACACTGGGGCCGTGGTAGCTTTAGGGTGAGTCGGCATGACCATGCATTCTGCATTGCCGTGTCTTACGGCGTTTTGCATATATATATATGATTGTGATTGGTATATATATAGATGCGGTCTATATATATACTTATTGTGATGTTGCATTTATTTGTGCTATGCTTATTGCATTTGTTTGTACATCATCATACATGCTACTGCATTTGCTATATGATAGTGTGTGGGATACCTATGTATGAGTTAGTCCAGATATTATTGTTGTATATTATAGATATATTCTCAGGTTGGATAAGTGTAGCGTAGCAAACTTTCAGGTATGTCTGCATTCTTACATGGTTCAGTTGTTTAGAGGTTATATGCATGTATATATATTTATTACGCTAATGTATACCTGATGTACCTGTAGATTAAATTGTTTAATTACATGTGATATTTGATACATACATGTTCTTTCATATTACTGCTGAGTTTATACTTACCACCACAGACCCTGAGTTTTCTTGTCGCCCAGGTAACAGATAGAAGACATGGTGCCGACTTGGAGCATGGCTAGCTGATCCCTCCCATCTCACTTCCGAGGCTCCCGTGGACATTTTGAGTTTTCGTATACTATAGTATGTACTTGGAGTTTATTTGACGTTTTGTGTTGTGGACCCGTTTTGTGGGTGTACACCCATGTTTGTTTCAGATTTTTATGTCGGTATGGGTTGTTGTGAATTTGTTATTATGTTGTGATGTCTTCCGCTATGTTTTGATATAGATATATTTATTTATGTTGTGTGGATGTGGTCGGAAGGTCTTATATCAATAGGATATGTTGCCACGTACAGGGGAGATGTCGTCCGTTTGCTTTTCGGCTCAGCATACTCTCGGGGCATGACAGTTATTGCAAGCGTGCTCTTCATGATCACCGGGCTATCAAATTAATGTTGGGGTATGATGTATTTGGTGGTAAGTTTGAAGCCAGTGTTTGCCTTCATGACATCATTCCTTTCTGCAACTTGGCGCCAATTTCATACAATTGCATAGTTGTGTACGTATGGTACGTATATTGTTTTCATGTACTAACACTTTGACTCTTGATTTGTGAGTTTTATTTATCCTAGTCTTATGCATTTTCTTGTATGTTTAAATGGTAGGCATTTATATAAAAAGATGAAGGAGGAAAATAAGTTGTAGAGGTTTAGATTTGTGGATTCATATGTTGTTGGGTGTCACTTCACATTAGTTGATAAGAGGGCCCTTAGTTTGGAAGCTAGGTTGAATGGCTCACCAACAAACCAACTAGTTTTGGTTCCAGTTAACATAGGGGGTGTAAAATAGAGGTGGAATGCTCATTTTTTACTTTGATAAACACTTGCTTAACTGCATGCATTAATATTTTGTATATATGTAGTTTCCATTGGATTTTGACTGTCATCGATCCTCTCAAAGAGGTTGTTTCATTATTAGATCCTCTCGGTTAGCATAATCGTGATGAGACTTAGAAGAATGTTGTGAAGATGTAAGTTTTAGTAAGAAAATGTTGTGAATATTTATTATAATTTTTTTATATATACTAGATGCATTAAAAGTCTATAATCTCTTATAATTTTATGAAGGGCCTTGAAATTGTTCAACACAAAGATTGGCAAGCACAGGAAGAAACAACCTTTGTGGGAAATAATCAAGGTATGTTTTACATTGTGGGGAGCTTATATAATTTGAGGAGTAATTATTTAGTGATATTTTTGTTAAAGTAGATGTGAATCATATGCTTTCTTGTGTTATTTGTTAAAGTAGATGTGAATTATTTAGTGACATTTATATAATCAAGTTATTTGTTATTTGTTATTGTTATTAGAAGGGTGAATCATACACTTTCTTGTGTTATTTCTCGTTGAGAAAAGCTTTGTGAAAATCTCTGTATAACTACTATAATTTTTTTCATCACAGGTTCCCCTTCAATCAGATGGTGTTCAATGCGGTTATTTTGTTTTGCGATATATGAGAGATATAATTGAGGGCGTCGCATCCATTGATAAGTCTTCCCTACGACCAATAGTAATATTAGACATATTTTCAAATTTTCTTATTGATATATATTTGTAAAATGATTTGTGCAATTAATTATCCCAGAGTACTCAAAGTGTTTAATTACATTTTCATTCATTTATTCACATGTAGTTCGCAAAATCTGTGATAGTTGTAAAGGAAATTGATGAAGTACGTTCGGAGTGGGTTGAATGCATACAAGATCACATATCTGATGATTAGGAAATTTAAGTGTGCATACCTCTTTTGGTTAGATGTGGTAATCTATAAGTGTTTTGGTTATTATGCATAATACTTTTGGTGCAATACTAAACATATGATGTGTAGTTGTTTTTCTACAGTACATTTTTATATATGTTTTTAAAAGTGATCATTTAAAATGAGATGATGTGACCTTGTACTTTACATTGCTATAAGTGCGAGTGTATATGTGTTTTCTATAATTCTTTTTGATATTGTTGTATGATTTATATTAAAAGCACAACACTATAAACCGACAATGGTTTATTGTTCTCTAGAGTAACAGTTGAGAAATGACAATGGTTAATAACCGTTGTCTATGACTCAAAAAGTTATAATAAATCCATACATTGAGAAAAATAGGACGCTCAAAGACAACGGTTATAACCCATTGTAATTTTAGTTGAAAGACAACGGTGAAAAACTGTTGTCTGTGATCCAAAAAATCCATAGTAAATCAATATGTTGTGAAAAGTGAGGCGCTCAAAGACAACAGTTAAAAACCGTTGTCTTTTCCTTAAATCAACAATGTTTTTTATCCGTTATCTTTGAGTGCCCCACTTTTCACAACGGGTCAATTTACCACTAACTTTTTGGATCATAGACAACGGTTTTTCACCGTTGTCTATTCAAATTTTTGTTGTAGTGCGACCCACCCTTAATGTTGATGAAAATAGTAGGGGACCAAAACCAAAAGCAGTTTATACATTGAATAAGGATCAGAGATCAATTGTTTGTAAATGGATGAAATCATTGAGATTTTCTGATGGTTATGTCTCTAATATTGGCAGATGCATCGATTTGAAGGAATGCAAATTGATTGGTTTGAAAAGTCATGACTGTTATATATTCATAGAAAGACTAATTCCTATTGCCTTTAAGGACATGTTACCAAATTTTATATGGGGTGCAATTACAGAATTAAGCATTTTCCTTCATGATATTTGCTCGACAGTATTGAGTCATTCACACATAAAGACATTAGAAAGTGACATTCCAATCATTTTGTGTAACTTAGAAAGAATATTTCCACTGTCATTTTTTAATTCCATGGAATATCTTTTGGTTCACTTCCCATATGAGGCTAAAATTGGAGGTCTTGTTCAATTTTGATGGATGTATCCATTTGAAAGGTGAACTTTTTATTTTTTATCATTTTTAGTGCATTTGATTAATTTTAGTATAAGTTAATTTCTAATACATTTTATTTTATTACTATTAGATTCCTCTATCACTTGAAGAAAAAGGTGAAAAATAAGACACGTGTTGAGGCTTCTATTGTTAATGCATATATTGTGGAGGAAGTTACAACTTTTACATCATATTATTTTGAACCTCACATTCAATACAAAAGGCAGAGAGCAGGAAGAAATAATCAGGGTCCTATTGATCCAAATTTAAAATCATTCTCAATTTTTAACTACCTTGGTCGACCGAGTGGATCTTGTACACATAGATACTTAACTGGTCAAGAGTGACGAGCATCCCACATATATTTTACTAAATTATCCAGAAGTAACGTCATATTATGAGTGAGTATATACATGATATATTATATATTTCATATATCGTAAATTATTATTCGTGTTATATTTATTTTTATGGTAGGATTTTTCAAACCCTATATTTTGAGCTTCCTGAGTATGAGTTTGATCGTTTCTGCGATGAAGAATTTGCACTATGGTTCAAAAAATATGTAAGTAGTCTATAATAATAAATTGGTTAAATCTTGACTTTAACACATAATTATTTGACTTTAGATTCTTGATAATCACACTCACATTGAGCAAGAATTGACAAACCATCTGTCATGGGGTTCAAAATCAATGGTGAAAACTTGGTCGGTATATTTCATAAACGGATATAATTTTTATTGGTGCAATCGGCCCAGGTCACGATTGATCAGACTCGAGTTTGAATCGAGTAGTATTTTGATGCTTGACAATGGATTGACTATATGGTTGACATGGGGTTGACCATATGATAGAGAAGTCCAAGTGGGGCACTTGACATTGTAAAGTCCAAGTCTTGTGTACTTGGCATGGAAAGTCCAAGCATGAGTCTTGGCAATGGTAAAATCCAAGTCTTGGGTATTTGGCATGGAAAGTCCAAGCATGGGTCTTGGCATTTGGAAAGTCCAAGCATGGGTCTTGGCATTTGACAAGTCCAAGGGTGTGATATTAGCGGCATAAAGTTCAAGCATAGTCTTAGCAGCATAAGTCCAATGTTTGGAAGCGTAAAGTCCAAGCATGTGTCTTGGCAGCATAAGCTCAAATGTACCTTGATTGTGTAGACCAGGTTAGCATGACAATAGCTAATGTATGGATGAACAAGTCATGGATGACTTGGAGGCTGATAGACATGACTAGAAGGCTTAGGTCTAGACTAAGGGTGGTCTAGCAAGTATGAGGGCATCATATTGGGTTAAACCTCATGGTTGAGGCTTATCGATTGATTGGGGTTATGGACTAGTCGACTGGTCAAGTGTTTTGACACTTGGTAGCCAAGTCAACTCTAAGCATTTGCTAGATTATGACCACCGACCGTCGAGTCGATCGACGCTCGATCGCGATCGAAAGTGGCCTTTGGCAATGATCGCCTCGAGCAAATGGGATTGCCATGGAGGGCAATGACCATCAAGCATTTACCACGATCACAGAAAATTCCATAGTCGACTGATGAAGCAAAAGTCGACTGGTTAGCTATCCGTTAGAGTTTTCTAGTGTAGATCAAGTCATTGTGAGACAACAGCTATAGGAGCAGTCGACTGCTAGGTATGGGCAGTCGATTGCTAGGCAAAAATTAGCACAAGTTACAACTTTATAAGGAGCTCGAAGAGGAGGATTTTGGCCATGGTTCTTGGGGCAATTTGAGGCAATTTACTGGTGCAATTCTAGGTCTTCAAGTTCAGTCCAAGCAACCTAACAAGCAAGCAAAAGAATTATTTGTTGTAAAGTCTTCTTTACTTGTTTTTCATTGTATTTGCTTGTAGTTATCTTGTTTATTGTTGTAAACACTGTACGAGGTTTCTCCACCTCTGGATTGTTCCGAGAAGGAGTGTATTAGTGGTGTGTGAATCACTAGAGTTCATTTGAGCTCGCCCCGTGGAGTAGGAATCCTAAAGTTCCGAACCACATTATATTCTTGTATTCATGTGTGATTGTTTTGTTCTTTTCATTTGTGCTTTTATTTTCCACTGCACATTAATCATCCTATAAAGGCAATCACGAACGAATTCCATCAAGCGAATGAAGCACGACGCTATTCACCCCCTCTAGCGATCAACGATTCCTCTACAATTGGTATCAGAGCTAGGAGCTCTTCTACAAACTAACCGCCACGAGGGCAAAGTGCTAGAAGGAAGAAGAAGATGGAGGAGCCAAGTTTTAGACTAGGATGGGACATCAACATGCCTCCACCATATGAACTCTATGGAGCTAGAGAATTTGATCAATGGAAGGTAAGGATGGAACACATTCTAATGTGTGAAATAGAAAATTGGTTTGTTATGATGCAAGGATTTGAAGCCCCAATGGGCAAGAAGGGTAAATTTCTTAAGATGAAGAAATGGACCTTAGATCAAATCCAAAAATCCGAAATAAATGACAAGGTAATCGATATGTTAGTTGATTTAATACCTAATGATTTATTGTCAAAGATAGGTGAATTTAAGGATGTCAAGGAGCTATGGAACAAATTGGCCAAGCTTCACGAAGAACCATTCATGGCTCAAGTAGAGAATGAGCCCGATGTAGAGGAAGTTGAAGAGGTTGGAGAAATCTCCACCTCTAGGATTGAGGAGGAGGAGAAACCATCCAGTCCGGAGAAAAACCAAGAGGAAGCCTCTACTTCCGGAAGAGAAGAAGCATCCAACCAAGAGCCTTCCACTACCACCAACCTAGGTAACTCAAGCATTTTGATTAAAAATAAAACTCATATTGTATGCTTTGAGTGTAGGGAGCAAGGACACTAAAAGAGCAAGTGTCCAAAGAGAGTCAAGAAGGGTCAACCGACACAAAAAGTCAATGATAAGTCAAAGGAGGCCGGTGCTCAAATCTCCAAGAATAAGGAGCATATCATATGTTTCCATTGTCAACAAAAAGGCCATTATAGAAGTCAATGCCCTAGGGGAGGTAGCAAACCAAGGGCAAAGAAGGAGCATCACATGTAGGGGGAGCCTCTAAAGCAAATCCCAAGGTATATTTTCATAATGCTCGTTCTTTATGTAAGGATCAAAATTATGCTTTTAATTCACTTGCAATTGTGCATAATCATAAGAAGCATACTAGAAATAATAGATTCTATTGCTTAGGTGCTAAATCATGCGATTTTAGGGCTAAGGACAAATCTAGAAACCATACCCCTAAAAAAATTCTACCTAGGGAAAGTATTAGGAAGGTAGAAGATCATTTAGGCTTTAACCCTAAGAAGGGTAAGCATATGCCTAAGAGAAAGAACCATTCCCAAAAGGTTAATGAAAAATCAAAATTTGAAAAATTAGAGTTAGAAAATCAAGTTTTGAGGTCAAAACTTGAGAAAATGGAAAAGTAGAAAGATGAAAAATCAAATTCAAGGGTCAAATGGACAAAATTTAGGGTCTAGGAGTTAAAACCTAGGGTCTAGAAGGCAAAAATTGCCTAAGGGAAAGAGAGGTTTGGATCACAAACCTAAGCCCAAGAAGACCTACCATAGTGCTCCATTCGATTATGGGACCATCCATAGGTCCAGGAAAACCAAGGTTACTAGGGAAGTCATCTTTAAGGTTAACCATGGTGTGTATCTAGTGGCCAAGGTTTCAAAGAAACCTAGGGAAGCCACTAAGAAGATTACCAGGGGAGTTACCCCTAGAGTTACCTAGGTAAGACCTAAATGACCAAGGCTTCTAAGCCTATGAGGGTCATTAGGAGGGTATATAGAGAAGTTATCCCTAATGAATACCTAATTAACCCAAGGAGCTCTAATAGGTATTGTATTCCTCAGAGTGTGATTCCTTCACGCTAGATGGGTTAGATTGTGTCAACCTTGAATGGATGGGTAGTTAATCTAACCATAGCAAAGTTGGCACGTTAAGTCGTTTCCAAGGTTATGAGATACTTTGGAAATAAGTTTGGATTTCATATCCTAAAGGATTTTAGGATGTGTCAATAAATTTGAGAAGTTTTGAAAAAATCAATCAAATTGGCACAATTCGGTTAGAGGTCATGGTGTGTCATTTTGGATTTTTGGCACACATGGGAGATGAGTGGTATTATGGAAAAATAGACTTTATCCTAACAAATGGCAATTAATATTAAAATTTTATGTATTCTTATGTCTTACACTTTGTTTACCATACTTTGCTTGCCATATACCATGTCATGACATCATATTTTATTTTAATCATTAAATGTCATGATGATGCTTAGGTTTAAGTTTTTATGTCATGTATATTTAGGTTTATGATTTATGTCATAACATCATGATTATTAGCACATGTTTTTAATTATGCTATCTTTATATGTCATAATCATCATTCATGCATTTAGGTTAATTAAAATTGATTTAAGGACTATGACATGATTTGAAGTCTCATGTATAAGGGAATCAAATAGAGTTGCCTAGAATAATGCATGAAACTCTAATAACTAAAAACCCACATCTCACACTTACATTGACTTGTGTGTGTTTTTATACACCTTAGATACATGTGAGATGTTAGGAAAATGAGTTAAGTTCAAGATGTATAGATGTTGCATCTAGATGAACTCAAACTCATTTCAATCATAGGTATAAATCATGAGGAAAACTAGTATACAAGTCATGTATACTTATCCCATAGACCATGATTGAAATTAAGGTTTTAAAAATATTTTAAAATTATTTTGAAAAATCTTAGTGAAGTCTATCTTTTGATAGCAATCACTATTGATGGAGTTGATACAAAGTAGGGTCAAAATATTGAAATTTTCAATGGTTTTGAACTTTTGTCAATCTCTCATTTTAATGGGTATTTTATTATAAAATATTTTTCACCCATAATGATTGATATAAGTATTATATATATGAACTTTCATGATTTTTCGTATTATGTATAATTACTTATGAATTTTTGAAACTTAATTTTTGAATCTGATTTATGCATCTGCAGAAATCAATTGACTGCTGCCTATGGAAGTCGACTGACTTTAAGGGCAGTCGACTGGTTGCTGACTGAGTTAACTGTCAAGGCTGATTTCGGGTGAACAAGGTTTATTTATCCCAGTTTCGACTACTTTAGGCTACCCTAACATTTCCTAACCCTAAGATATGCTTTGGAAAGCATTGGAAGGGTGAAAATCCATTAGAATTGGATTAGGAAAGTTATTTAGGGTAAAAATTAAATTTTAAGGTGTGTGAAAGTTAAAGTTTGAACTTTGCCCTTAATTTTGATTATTTAGTGTTCCTATAGACTTAGGGACTCTCCAAGGACATTGTTGGTGCAATGGTCAAGGAGGAACAAGCCTTTAGGGGGAGGTTATCCATCATGGGATGATAGATGTATTTTTCCTCTAAGGGGGAGAATTGAAAATTGGAGAATGAGGATTGTCTCTCATTTAGTGGTATGAGACTTATTACTAGGAAGAGTGAAGGCATCCTAGATGTTTTTGGACCAAGAGAGAGATTGTAAGATTTCATTAGGATATGAGACATTGATACCCTTGGGGAGAGCTTTTTTGATGTATGTCAAAAATGGGGAGAATTTGAGAATTGCCAATTGGGAGAATTGGGAATTTGGAGATTTTGGATTGGATTAAGTTAGGTGGCCTAACTCAAAGGTTTTTGTGGTTTTTGTCAAACATCAAAAAGGAAGAGATTGTTGGTGCAATCGGCTCAAGTTATGATTGACCAGACTCGAGTTTGACTCGAGTAGTATTTTAATGTTTGAAAATGGGTTGACCATTGTTTGACAATGGGTTGACTATATGGTTGATATGGGATTGACCATATGATGGAGAAGTCTACGTGGGGAACTTGGCATTGTAAAGTCCAAGTCTTGTGTACTTGGCATGGAAATTCCAAACATGGGTCTTGGCAATTGTAAAGTCCAAGTCTTGGGTACTTGGCATGGAAAGTCCATGCATGGGTCTTGGCATTTGGGAAGTCCAAGGGTGTGATATTGGCTGCGTAAAGTCCAAGCAGTAGTCTTGGTGGTATAAGTCCAATGTTTGGTAGCGTAAAATCCAAGCGTATGTCTTGGCAGCGTAAGCTCAAATGTATCTTGGCGGTGTTCACCAACTTAGCATGACAATAGCCGATGGAAGCTTCTGAAGGCTAACGCATGGATGAACATGTCATGGATAACTTGGAGGGATGTGGCTAGAAGGCTCAGGTCTAGGCTAAGGGTAGTCTAGCAAGTATAAGGGCATCATACTTGGGTTAAACCTCATGGTTGAGGCTTATCAGTCGACTGGAGTTATGGACCAGTCGACTGGTCAAGTGTTTTGACACTTAGCAGTTGAGTCAACTCTGAGCAGTCGACTAGGATTATGACCAATCAACTGGTCGAGAGTCGACTGACGTTCGACAGCGGTCGAGTGGCCTTGGTAGTCAACTGTCGGCTTTGGGCAGTTGATTGGCCTTGAGTAGTCAACTGCCATGGAGGGCAGTCGAATGCTATTTGTGTCCACGAGCACAGAAAGTTTCATAGTCGAATGGGCAGTCGAATGATGGAGCAGCAATCGACTGCTAGGGTTTGGCAGTTGACTAGTCGGCTATCTGTTGGAGTTTTCTAGCGTGGATAAAGCCGTTGTGAGACAACAACTATAGGAGCAGTCAACTACTAGGTATGAGTAGTCGACTGCTAAAGGAAAATCAACCCGAGTTGTAACTTTATAAAGAGCTCGAAGAGGAGGATTTTGGCCATAGTTCTTGGGGCGATTTGAGGTGATTTACTGGTGCAATTCAAGGTCTTCAAGTGCAGTCCAAGCAACCTAATAAGCAAGCAAAAGCATTATTTGTTGTAAAGTCTTCTTTACTTGTTTTTCATATTTGCTTGTAGTTATCTTGTTTATTGTTGTAAACACCGTATGAAGTTTCTCCACCTCCAGATTGTTCCGAGGAGTGTATTAGATGTGTGTGCATCACTAGAGCTCATTTGAGCTCACCCCATGGAGTAGAAACCCTAAATTTTTGAACCACGTTATATTCTTGTGTTTGTATGTAATTGTTTTGTTCTTTCATTTATGCTTTTCTTTTCTGCTGCGCACTAATCATCCTATAGAGACAATCACGAACAAATTCCATCAAGCGAACGAAGCACGACGCTATTCACCCCCCCCCCCTCTAGCGATCAACGATTCCTCTATAATTTTCATACTCAAAAATATGGAATGGGCAAAGCTACAATGAATAGTGGGGTTTGTGTTCAGTCATCTAATGATGAAGGTGAAAGAAATGATTTTTATAGTTTGCTAGATGAAATTTTAGAGGTAGAGTACCCAGGCTTAGATTTGTGAGTTGTTTTATTTATATGTCATTGGTTTGACCCTATCAAAGGCATGAGAGTGCATCCACAGTTTAATTTGGTTGAAATAAATTATAAAAAATTATACAAGAGGTGTAAATCATTTACGTTAGCACAACAAACGAGTCAAGTATTTTATACTTCATATCCTAGTCTGAGACATGACAAAATTGATTGGTGGGCTATTTGCAAAACAAAAGCACGGAAAAAATTAAGGAACGTTGGGAAGACATAGCATATCAACAAGATGAGGTTATCAATACATTTCAGATCGAAGAATATAATATTTTAACATTACGAGATCCCAGCGGTGTAGTAATAGACATTGATGCAAGTGAAATAAATGAAGATGAAGATGAGGAATTTAATTTAGATGATGAGGATGAGGATGACGACGACGATAAGGATGATGAGATTGAAGAAACGTATGACGAGGATGAAAATGACAATGAGGACTTCGATTTATAAATATGGATAACTTTTATTCAGTATCAATTATGTTTCTATTTACTGTCTAATTCTAAATTTCATATATTTGATATATTAATGAACTATCTTTTTTTATAGGTTATCCAGTTGCTTCAAATATGGTAATTTTTTCGTATTGTTCATATTATAAATCCTATATGAAAATGCAATTCTTTTTTACTTTCATATTCTAATAATTATGATTGTTAGTTTTGACGTGTAGGTCATAGACGGAGTAACGATGGAAGATCACAGTCTTCCTCTTCTTCAGCCCCTGCATAGTCTGATTCTCTTGCAGGAAATGTACCCTCAACCCCTTCTTCAGTTGTAGGATCTTCTTATTCTCAACAAACCCTTGTTAATGTATCTTCCCCAGTACAACAATCACTCATTGAGAAGGAAGTTACGCGGGAGTTGATATCCCCGCATGGAGATTAGTAAGTATTCAAGTTTAAATTATCTATGTTTTTAGTAAGATATGTTTTTTTATAAATATCTAACATGATTTGTTTATGATAGCTTTACAAATTCTGTACATGTTATTCACGAGGTGAATAAATAGTGAATAATCATTGGGGCGGAGATTCGATGACTCATACGAGCATGCCGAAAGAACCGAAAAATCTGTAGTGGAATGAGTTCAAGGTAAGTTATGTAAATCAATTTATATAAAAAATGCAGTTAATATAATCAATTCATTTTTTTCTCTACTGCAGTGGATATTTACTTGGGAGGAATATGAAACACTAGAGATAAGAAGAATTTTAACGAAAAAGTGTGGTGATAATATCATAAACATATTAAATTATGTAAAAACTAGAGGTAAAAAGCCACACTGCATAACCAAGGAGAATTGGAATAAGATTGTTGAATATTAGGCATCAAGGAAGTGAACAAAATAAGAAAAATCAAACTTTTAATTCTTGTGTTTTGTCTGCAATGTATGCAGGTGGATCAATTAATATCGATGAACGTAGACATCAATTAGTGAGTTTTTTTAAATCCTGATTTTTGAATCTAATATGCACTAATTTATTATTTATAACGATATTTGTTTAGGCCCAGTAAACGAGAACTGAGTCATTATTCATAGACACTTTGACTCTTATATTCTAAAAGAAAGATAAGACGTGGAGTGGTGAGAGAGCTAGAACAATTAAGGTTTGTAATTTGAAAATTTTAAATTCTTATGTTAGTATTTAACTTTTTTCTTTCAAAATAGGAGAAATACAATGAACTTGCACTGAGAAATTCGAGTACAATTGATGATGCAGTGGAATCTGAGTCATCTGTTGGAAATATGAATTTATGGCTCGATGCGACTAGCGGGTTGAAAGGTGGAAGAATAATTGGATTGGGTTCTTTGAGTCGAACTTATAAAGTCCTTGGTGCTTATTCTTTATCCTCACCGATAGTAAGAGCAGAAATAAATCAATTGACTGAAGGGGTAAACCATTTGAAAGAGTTACTAGCTCCAAAGGAAAATGAATCAAGACAAAGAGATCAGGAAAGAATTAAATGACCAGATCAACAAATTTCGCAGACAACAGATGTTAATCATGCAGCATCTTTAATTATCCTCTGATTCAAGTCGATCAACTTCCTCTTTCTCGATCTCCTCCTGCAGATGCTTATAATAATGACAATGAAGATGAATTTTTTGATGATGGTGGTGACGATGGTGGTTATGTTTAAATTGTTAACTCTAAATCTTACCTACCTTGTCCCATTGGATATCCTTGTATTGTAGGATCAATGAAGTGTGGATGTGGTCGGCTAGAGGGGGGGTGAATAGCCCTCTTTCGTTTGATGACGTAGTTCGCTTGTTCTCGTTGCGTTGCTTGTCTACGATTGTTGTTAGCGCAGCAGAATAACAATGATAATAACAATACATAACAATCACAAGTAATACACAAGCATATACGTGGTTCGGAACCAAATGATTCCTACTCCACGGGCGAGCTCTCCGAGCTCTAGTTATGCGCACGACACTAACTAAACTCCTTCTCGACTACACGTCGGAGGTGGAGAAACCTCTCACAAGCTATTACAACAAGTAATATATGAAATACAAGCAATACAAAGACAAATACGAAATACACATAAAGAATACTTTACAACGCTTGCTTTGAACCCTTTGCTTGTAGCTTGCTTTAGATGGCTTTTGAAGGTCTGGAATACAGCAGCAATTCCCCTCCAATAGCTTCACAAAAGTTTTGGCGAAATCCTACCACTTGAGCTCCATTTATAACCTGCATCAAGCTATTTTCGCGTGCGGCAGTCGACTGCCAAAAGGCCCCAGTTGACTGCCCCTGTGGTCGTTATCTCACAACGGCCAGATCCACGTCGGACAAGTTCCAACGGATCTCCTACCAATCGACTGCCAGTCCATGGCAGTCGACTGGTGACCTAGTAGTTGACTGCCCAGTCGGCTACAGAGCATTCTGTGCTCATGACATTCCCATCAGTCGACTATCATCCCTCGGCAGTCGACTGCTGTCGACATCAGTCGACTACCAAGCACAAAACCTGTAGTTTAACACCAGTCGAACCCTAGTCAACTTGGACCAGTCGACTGACACCTATGTCAGTCGACTGCTGTCAGGCAAAACCTCAAACACCAAGTTGTTAGAGCATCCGACCGTCGAGTAAACCCTCAAACATCAAGTTTGAGCCTCCGACACTCAGTCTTAGCCACTTGGCCAAGTCCACATTATCCCTCATGGAGTTCCCCACCGAAGCTCTCTTCCCTCGGCCTACGTCCCTCGGATGCACCAAGCGCACGGCTTCGCAATGCCATCATTCGCGTCTCATGCCCTCGAAGTATGCTTCCCTTGGGCCTCACTCCATTCGCTCCTCGTCCGGCGGTCCCTCGGATGCACCAAGCACACGGCTTCGCAATGTCATCCTTCACCAACTCAAGGACCCCGAGCCTAGTGAACTTACCAAGTCCTCAAGACTTCCCACATGCACCAAGCGCACGGCTTCGCAATGCATTTCTCACCAAGCACCAAGCGCACGGCTTCGCAATGCTTTGGACTTTTCCACACCAAGCTCCATGCTTGGATTTTCCATGTCAACCCCATGTTGGACTTTCCCATGACAATCCCATGTCATGAGTTTTGTCTATCATCAAAATACTATCAAGGTACTGCTCGAGTCAAACTCGAGTCAACCTGGGCCGATTGCACCAACATGTATTATAAGTTACGTTTCATACGATGAATTATGTTTGTTATCTATAATGACTTGGTATTGAATCATTTTGAGTGATTATATGTTTATGAAATTGGATATATGAATTAGTTTATAATGTTATTTTCTTGTTGTAAAATAGGTAAAAATAGTAGGATTTAATATGGTATTTTTTTTCTATTTTTTCAGATTTGCGATGAAAATAAGATTCGTCGTAGATTTGGTGACAAAAAAAAATCGTTACAGATTTTGCAACAAAAAAAACTTTTCATTACAAAAAATAAGTAGCAATCGACTGCCTCAATCAATCAGTCGACTGATGGATCAATCAGTCGACTAAAAAATATTCTGTGATATGATACAGTTCTATCAGTCGACTATCAAAAGCTAACAACCAACTAATGAATCAAAATTTGCAATGAAAAAAATTTCGTCATAAATTATATGCCATCAGTCAACTGAAGTATCCATCAGTCAACTGATGATATTGTATAAGTTCATAAAACCATTTTTAGTTGACTGATAGCTACATGCAGTCGGCTGACGTTAAATATTTTGCAATGAAAACTTGATTCGTCACGAATTTGGGGACGAAATTTGTTTTCGTCACCAAATTTTCTTATAAACACGCGGTTCATAAATTTATCGATGTTTTGCAACGAAACATATTTTAGTGGTTGATTTGGCAACGAAAAAAAAATCTCATTGTAAATATCTGCGATGAAAACTATTTTTGTCATAAATTTTGACGATGAAAACTATTTTCGTCGTAAATATCTGCGACGAAACAAATATTCGTCACACATTTTTGGCAACGAAAATAAATTTGTTTTAAATTTGGCAATAAAAAATATTTTTGTCGCAAATATTGGCGGTAAAAATTGTTTTCGTCGCCAAAAATGAGCGACGAATATTTGTTTCGTCGTAGATATTTGTGATGAAAATATTTTCGTTTCTATTTTTATTGTTATGTTGCAATTAATTTTGCAACGAAATATTTATTTGTCATAATTTTTGCGACGAATTTTGAATTTTCGTTGAAAAATTTAGCGGTGAATTATTTGCAATGGCGAATTTTTCATTGCAAAAAATTTTGCGACAAATTTTTAATCAAAATTCGTTACAAAATGAAGGTTTTTTGTAGCGTGGGTTTATAATTCATTTCCATCGTCTACCATTGTATTTGCCATCGTCGTCACCGCCATCGGTCACCAGTCGTCGAAGCTGCCCGTCGCCCCTGTCCCTCGGCTGCTAACATCGCCTGTTGTCGCTATTTGATGACTAAAGCAGAGTGCTAAAAGCAGACAAACCAAGTGTAGGAATGCTTAGGTGGCGTTTGGTTGGAAGGTGGGAATAGGAATGAGAATGGGTTTAATAGTAGACTGGAATGAGAATGGGTTTTGTCATTCCAATAATGTTATTTGGTTTATAAATTGGGAATGGGAGTGATCGACGGTGGTCGGCGGTCGACGGTCGGCGGCTGACGACCGACAACCGGTCGGCGGCGATGGCCGACGACGGCCGGGCGGCGCGGCCGACGACCGGCAGCCGTGATCGGGTAGCGACCAGCGGCATGAGGAATGAAATTCAAACCCACCATGTGAGATGGGTTTTGTTGATTCCCAATTATTTAGAATCGATTCTCAAACCCTACTTCCTAAAACTATTAACCAAACACTCTATATGATTTTCATTCTCATTCCAGTACTCAACTCTCTCTCTCTTATTTTTATTAGAAATTTTAGAGAATTTTGGATTCTTAGTTTTGTTTAGATTAGGATTAGGAATAGGATGTCAATTATTTCTTCCAAATTCTCACCTCTCTTTTTTCCAATGAGTCATGTTTTAAAAACTAAAACAATGACTTCTGTACCCCGACTTATATATAAGAAGGTCTTACTGTGACTTCTTGCCTTGTTGCCTTATTTCGCTAGCACAGGTTACCGTTCTTCCTTGAGAATACTTAGAAAAGAACTAAGGAAACAAAGAAAGCCTAAAAGCTTAAGAGAGAAGGGGAAAAGACAAAGCCTTCCTTGACCTAAAATTGATTTAGATAGCCATATACAGAAATTACACAAAGGAAATTACAAAGGAAAGATTTAAAGAGAGGAAATTATAGAAGAAATACTTACGGTGGGAAAGGCTTACACACTTGCACACTTCTTCTACACTTCTTGCTTTCATGCCCGAGTTATAATAACTATGAGTCCTTATATAGAGCTTATCATAGCTCCAGGCTCCAGACTCCAGACTCCAGACTCCAGACATACAATGCACCTTATAAGGAAAAGTAAGTCCAAAGACTTAGTGGACGATAAAGTTATTATGACTCAATCATCTTTCGATTGCATTGAGAGAAAGTGAAATTAATCGTCACTGCTATCTTATTTTGTATCATCTGCAAAGATTGGAATCATCAATTTAATGGTCTCCATCAGTCTGTCTCACGGTCATTGTGAGAGAAGTAAATCATAAAAGATCTTATGACCTTTGATGTGGTGGCCAAGACACAAAGTACATACGGATGTACAAACTTTTCCACTTCCGCAATACATTTTACCATTCCCAAAAAAAAAAAAGGTCCACATTTTTTTTTTAATTAGTCCCTTGTAAATAGTCAATTCAGAATTCTCAGATGATGTACTAACAGTGCATCAAAGATGCAGTCATCGATTCTCCCGATAGGCCACAATTACCGTGAGCAAACATATTAATAGCGAGAAACGCATTTTTGCTATGCTACTAATACTTATACTTGCTCCGCTATTCTACCCAAGCCTGGCTGAGGAAGAGTTACGATGAGTAAAAAAAAAATGTTGATTCCTTACTTTATTACTATACGTAACCATAAAACCTTTACGATAAATAAAAAGAAAAAGTAAGGACATTCCATTTCGACAAAAGACCATACCCAAGTTCAATAGCTTTAGACCCGCTATCCCGATCATGATTTTCCTACCCCCAGAGAGAAAGGCCCTTTCCAAAAGGGAAGGTTGTGGGCGAGGAGGGATTTGAACCCCCGACATCGTGGTTCGTAGCCACGTGCTCTAATCCTCTGAGCTACAGGGCCCACCCCATCTCCACTGGATCTGTTCCCGGGAGTACCTCAAAAAGGAACCTTTCCTCAACCATTTCGGGTTAAGAAGATGTAAAAGTGTATTTCTCTATCTATAAGAAATAGAACAGTGTGTTCCGAGGTGTGAAGTGATAGAGAAGAGATGTCATAATTGGGATTTTAAATAAGTCAACCTTTGCTTTTTGGATTTTTATCTCTTTCATATTTCCAAATATGGAAAAAGTCAAATCAAATAAGGGGTGTTAAGCTTTTTATCATTCTCAAGCGTCGAGCTGGCCTCCCCTACAGTATCGTCACCGCAATAGACTTTAACCACCAAGTTCGGGATGGATTGGTGTGGTTCCTCTATGCCTAGGACACCAGAATATCGAACCAAACCATGAACGAAGAAAGACATGAGAGAAAAGCATATTGGCTAGTGATTGTGAGGCCCCAATTCTTGACTGGAAGGGACACCAAAGGCCTCTGCCCTTCTATCCCTTGGATAGATGGAGAGGGTGGGCAGAGCTTTTGATTTTTTATGTTGTCAAACAGTTGAACAATGAAAATAGATAGCGAGTGCCTGATCGAATTGATTAGGTCCTGTAAGAACAAGGTTCAAATCTCTCAGTCTGTTAGGATGCCTCAGCTGCATACATCATTGCACTTCCACTTGACACCTATCGTAATGATAAACGGCTCGTCTCGCCGTGACCTTATCTTGGATTCTCAATACTTCTGTCGCTCCATCCCCGCATGGACAGAGAACCTATCGCTGTCTCGGCTATGCTACTGGGGACTCTGGGGAAGTCGGAATAAGAGAACACTCCTCTTGAGGTGGGCTTGCTACTTAGATACTTTCAGCAATTATTCGCTCCGCGCCAGCTACCCAAATACAGTGGGCACGATAACTGGTACACCAGAGGTGTGTCCTTCCCGGTCCTCTCGTACTAGGGAAAGGTCCTCTCAATGCTCTAACGCCCGCACCAAATATGGACCAAACTGTCTCACGACGTTCTGAACCCAGCTCACGTACCGCTTTAATGGGTGAACAACCCAACCCTTGGAACATACTATAGCCCCAGGTGGCGAAGAGCCGACATCGAAGTGTCAAACCTTCCCGCCGATGTGAACTCTTGGGGAAGATCAGCCTGTTATCCCTAGAGTAACTTTTATCCATTGAGCGGCGACCCTTCCACTCGGAACCGTCGGATCACTAAGGCTAACTTTCGTCCTTGCTCGACGGGTGGGTCTTGTAGTCAAGCTCCCTTCTGCCTTTGCACTTGAGGGCCAATCTCCGTCTGACCCGAGGAAACCTTTGCATGCATTTGTTACCTTTTGGGAGGCCTACACCCCATAGAAACTGTCTACCTGGGACTGTCCCTTGGCCCGTAGGTCCTGACACAAGATTAGAATTCTAGCTCTTCCAGAGTGGTATCTCACTGATGGCTCGAGCCACCCCTCCTGTAAAATACTGGAAAAAAAAATTAAATTAATAATAAAATAATGCTTGTTAATTGGGAAAATATCCTATGGAATTTTCCAGATTTTTTTAGAATTTTTCCTAGACTTAAATGGAAATTTCTAAGGTATTTTACGAGAAAGATTTAATAGGCTTTGGGGAAGTCTGTTCGGGTTATCTATTTATGAAGGGATTTTGGATTGGGTTTAATGCTTATAGGTTAAACCGGATCCGTTTTTTTTCCAAACCCGTTTAACCCCATTTGTTTCACGCTGTTTTTCCTCCGCACCGGTTGGATTTCTTAAGCGTTTCCAGCCGCCGCGACTTTCCCCAATCTCGCGATTCTTCTCTTCCCCTCTCGATCTCGATCCAGTCGATTTCTCTTCCTCTTCCACCTTTCTTCGTCGCTGCACCATAACGCGCTGCCGCCCGCATCGACCAGCAGTCAGCAGTCGCGAGCTCGCCGCCTGACCTCTCTTCTTCTTCGACGGGCCACCGCAACGAGTTTCCTTCTTCCCGAGCTCACGCTCGCCACCGCCCAAGATGCTCCGCCACTCAGAGAGCGTCGTCGTCTCTTCCTTCCCCTTTTGGCGACTCCGCCTGGATCCCAAATAGCGAGCAGGGGATCAAGCCGCCGGCAAGGCGCATCGCGGCAACACTAGGAGGCGGCGGGAAGGGGCTTTCCCGGTCAACCATCGTAGCCGGAGCAAGTGGTTGTTTCCGGCCGACTGAGGAATTTGGGAAGGGTGTCTGCCGGTGTTGGCGATTGACTACCGGTGGGAATTTCAACAGCAGGTAAGGGCGCCGATTTCTCCTTGTCGAATCCCTTGCTTTGATTTCCTTGATTGAACGGGATTTTGGGTGTATGGGCAGGGATCGCGAGTGCCGGTTGCAGCCGTTGAACATGGCTGCCGGTTCTGTGGAGTTGATGCCGGTGAGGATTAAGTCTATCCTCTTTCTTTTAGTTGTAATTGTTAGGTTTTGGGGCTGTGAGTGTGTTGTTGGGTGGTGTTCCTTTCGGTGAAGGGGAATGTGAAATTATGGGAGTTGCCGGCTGAGAGTTTGGGGGAGTCATGCAGTAGCTGTGATGATCGGGCTGTTGCTGTGAATAAGGTTTGTTTAGGGGTTGTTGGTGGGCTGTGAAGCTATGCTTATGATGAAGGTGTGGCTGTGAACAGTCGTAAAAGGGGCAGTGAGGTTCTATAAGTGTAACCATGGGTTGTGATAGAGCTATGAATGAACAAATCAGTTAAGTTATGATTTGTAACGAAGTGTTTTAAATAGTTAGATCCCTAAATTTGTGTGGTTGTTAATGATGGGGTTCTTGGCCACGAAGGGGTGAATCGGCCGTGTGTTAGAGATTTATCGACGGTGGATGGTTATTTACATATTGAGGTGTTGGTGCGTGATTTGTCTATAGATCTGATGGATGGATTTATGTGGATGTGAGTTAGTGTGTTTAATTGATTTGGGTGGAGTCTACCTAAGAGGTTTAATAATTTAAACCTATTTGGGTGTTGTAGAAGGGTTACGTTTGATGATGGGGGGTTTCTAATTCGTATTCGATAAAGGGATACGAATGTAAGAACGATATAGTAGTGGATTTGTATATCTATTGTCATGTGCTTGAACTTAATGCATATTATGGTTTGTGCAGGACGTGGATACGAGACGGATCCGCGACCGTGAGGATTATACGAGCATTTACAGCAGGTAGGTAATTTTCTACTGGTCGGGTAGATGTAATGATTTTCAGATTTAGACATAGATATGAACCTTAGGTGTTTATATTACCTTGATCATGCTCTGTTTATCGTATGCTTGAACTTACCGTTGATATATATATGTGTGCTCGATTATTGATAACACATATTCCCTAGCATGATCTAGAACTTATAGATGTGATGTAAGAAGGTCGAACGGTTTAGTAGGGTGTAGATGTTAGAGTACGGAGGATGACCTAAATTGTAAATTTGGCAAAAAGATCCTCTGTGGATAAGTATGACCTTAGAAGTAGGACTTATTCCATACTTGTATGTGACACATTTATTCACCAACCACGAGTTGTGTGAATGGTCATGTGAGTCGTGGGCCGATTATGTTGTCGGCTTGTCATGATCTGATGAGTGACTCTCTACAGGGTAGAGAGTGTACTGATCAATTG
This sequence comes from Wurfbainia villosa, assembly GCA_025175895.1. Taxonomy (NCBI): domain Eukaryota; kingdom Viridiplantae; phylum Streptophyta; class Magnoliopsida; order Zingiberales; family Zingiberaceae; genus Wurfbainia; species Wurfbainia villosa. Next base: position 8,377,242 of record CM045992.1, read on the forward strand.
GGTGTGACTCTTGGTTGGACAGAGAGTCTAGGGTAGATGTTCTGTATGTGAGATAGTACCCTCATTTCATTGCATGCATACTGACGACATCGTCTCCCCTTGGGGTTGAGAGAGAGTCGTCAGTCATCCTGCCTCCCAGGTTACTTCCCGAGGAGTAACCGGTGTGAGGGCATATCATTTATTGTGCCGCACTCTACCATCATTGACGATGGTAGTTGGAGTTGCGCGATCTGGTGCGTGGTACTCGACCACTCATTAGTAGTGTTAGTCGGAGTGACCCGGCGAGACCCCGTTAAATGCGAGCTACTTACGCTCATATGCTACTTGATCATACTACCCAACTCGGTCACTCGAGAGTGGTGGCGGCTGGAGTCGGGATAGTTGTCATGTCGTGCCACCTAGGCTACACTGGGGTCGTGGTAGCGAGTAGGGGTGAGCAGGCATGACCATGCATGTTGCATTGTCGTATCATACGGTGTTTTGCATATGATTATATATATATATACATACCTGCTTGTATATATATGTATATGGATGATGGTGATTAGTATACATACAGATACAGTCTATATGTATACTCACTTTGATGATGCATTTGTATGTACTATGCCTGTTGCTTTTGTTTGTACATATTCATACATGCTATTGCACATTCCTGTATGGTAGTAGGTTGATATTTGTATACCTATCGGATGTTCACAGTGATACCCTTGACTCAGTTTAGGATATTGTGTTAGTATTATACTGTTATACCCTATGATGTGATTATATGCCAGATTGGATCAGGATAGAGTAGCTGACTGCCAGGTATGTCAGCATCGTTGATATTCAGTTTATTTAGTATATGCATGCATATCTATAGTTATGCTGATGTATACTCGTTATGAGTAGATTAAAGCTGAATGACATGTAATATTGATACATATATTTACATGTTTTCTCGATTACTGGAGTTTTACTCACCACCTCCGACCACAGGTTTTTACGTCGCCCAGTGTGGTAGATGACCGTGTGACTTGGGAGTGCTTGGCCGATCCATCCCATCTCCGTTTTTCGAGTCTCCCGAGGAGTTTGTTTTTGATATGTATGGACTTGTTTATGTGTTTTGGATTTTGGTCCTATGTCATGGACCCTTGTTTTGTTATGGACCTTGTCGTGATGTCGTTATTTTATTTACGGTTTTATTACTGTGGTCTTGTCAGGTGGAGTACACCTGTATATGATATTTTGTTATGTATGTTGTGGGTATGCGCACTTTATTTCCGCTGCTATTATTTGTTATATATATACTGTTGTTGTTGTGGGCCTACGGGCCTTGTATTAACCCGAAATGTTGCCACGTACAGGGGAGATGCTGTCCGTTTGATTTTCGGCTCGGCATGCTCTCGGGGCGTGACAACTTTATTGGTATCAGAGCCCAAGGTTCTGCGATGCCATACAATGATTTTTGTTTTGAGTCTTGGATTCTCGGGAGTCGGTATATTTTTTTCGGATTTGGTTTTTGTGAGATGGGATTGACCGCGGCATAAGCTCCAGCGACGGAGTATTCGATAACTCATATTTCAGATAGTTACTTATCTAAATGTGTTTAACAGGTGTATATCGTTAAAGATTTATGACACCTGTGCAGACTTGTAGTAGGGGTCGTCCATCGAGACGACCAACTGGAGTGACCTTTAGGGTTTATACTCCCGGTTTTAGTTGATTATGCATTTAGATGCTTATACCAGGGAGTAACCTGTAGTGTGTTGGTTATTATTAAATGCGTGGTATGAGTTGACCACGGAAGCGACTGTTGTCTATGAGTCTTGAACTGTCGAGGAGGTGATTTACCTCTGAGAGCCGACTGATACCGAGTTGAAAAACAGGGGCCAAGTCGTCACATTTATTATGGAAATCAGAGACTACAGTCTTAGAGATTTCCACTAACTGTGCTAGTCGGATCATTACCTGTGGATAATGAACAGACTTGTAGACTATTGTTGATGCAGATAGCGGAAGGCTAGGGTACGATGTTTCATGGGGATTTTATCCCCAGTTGTTAAATCTTGAGATGTATAACTTTGAGAGTACTTTTGAGTACTTAACTCATGTTATACCGAGAAAGAAGAGTTGTTTACATACCATTATCGGGATTAAGCCGGTATTTGGTGATAAATGCAGAAAATAATCTTCGGGAAATAATATATCACTTGATCATGGTTTAGTGATGTTGAAAGAGAGTATTTCCCCGTGTCACTTTTAGTGACGCATTGTAAGGAATTCTTGAGCTTCAAGAAAGGGTGATCGGTTAGTAATAGTGTACTGTGCCGAGTCGTGAGACTTACAGAGACTACGATCACCTAATAGCTCAAGAAGATGAATGGAGGATTTAAGTCGCCCAGAGTTATTGGCTTATTGTGGGATTAGGATGCCGGGATCTTCTACCAAATCCTGCCGAAAGACGTTGGATTGAGACAGGAGTTTAGAAATGACTCCGTACAATGGTTTAAGAGTTGGAGACCAATAAGAAAATATTGTAGGTCAACTTAATAGAGTCAGAAGTCTCCGACTGTTGGAAAAAGGAGCAAGATCGGAGTCATAGGCTTTGAGCTACTCTCCGATTATGGAAGACCAACCGCAGATCATCAGGATATTCTCGAGGATATCAGCAAAGTCAGAACAAAGACTCCGAAGGGATTGTGGGCGTGCAGTGCAGACCACGAAGACACGCGAAGCCAGATTATCTATTGGAGCAGTTCAACCGTTGCTATTATTGAGAAACCAGTACAGTGGAGGAGGTGTACCTTGAAGATTCAGTTGAAGACTATCGATGGTGTTCCGGGAGGACGATGCATCGTCTCGACAGCAGAGATCAGCACAAAAGATTGAGTTATTTCATCAGCAGCAACCTACTACCTCAGGCGTGGTTGAAGGTTCTTGATACTTCCTTTCAGCAGAGATCAGCACAGAAGTAGTATCAGCAGAAGACATCGTAGAAGACTCATGCAGACAACAACAGTTACCTCCAGATGTGGATTGACTTGGTACAGAGGATAGAGTATACGACGATGGTCGTATCTACTCAGTAATCTTCAGTTGCAGCTCGTAGGATTAAGTAATGTGATCAGATGATCTAGCATGATCCTCGGATCATTCATCGCAGAAAGGCGATCACTTTGTCGTGGACTGTTGGATCTGATCTTGTTCTCTTCGGAGAAAGGAGGAGACCTGCAGGGAGCTTTTGGATCGGATCAACAAATATTTGATCGTTCAGGGTATTACTTTAGTTTACCCTCTATGTTAATATGTTGAGAGATACTTGTAGTTTACGGGTATCTTTGACTAAAACATTTTTAGTTGGATTAAAAAGGGTTCCTATACATCGACTTGTGGGTCGGTGGTATCTCTACCGTTAGGTAAGAAGTGGACCAACAATTAAGAAGTCAAGGGAGACCCTTAGACTTTGATAGACATACTTTTACTGTAGACATATCCTTACGGATGGTCAAATTGTTGGAAATATGGTACAATATGTCTCTCGGATGTGCGTATAATCTGAGAGTGTTTGGATGTAGTTTCGGATGAACTCCAAGGCTTGCCGTTGCTTAGGCAAGTGGAGTAGGCGATCGAAATGATTGCAAAAATAGTCCGGTATCGAAGATCACATAACGAGTGATATTTTTGTTGGTATCAGTGTTACTAAACACGATGGAAATTGGAAGAACGTAAGTTGTGATTATAGGAGATGTTGGAAGAAAATATTTATCTATCCCAATATTTCTCCTTGTGAAGATCCAGAATTCTTTGTCGAAAGAGAGATGGACATTTGAGATTATGCATCGATTGTCGATGATGGAATGCGATGATTGTTGAAAGTAAATATCCTACGTTGAGGATAAATGAGCTGTTTAGATCAGCAAAGGACACCTGTGTATACTCTAAGGTTGGTATACAACTAGAGGATTGATATTGTAGTGACATGATGTCATACAATTATCAAGGTCGTTGTGATGATTAATATATATCATCAGCGTAGAGTAAAGGGGATGCAAGTGTGTGAGACGACAATTTCATACTTGGTATGAATTGTATGAATTTTGATTAAGTTGCTAGACTAATTAACGATTTAGTCGTCATTGGATTTGAGAATCGTGTATCCTTAACATGATTGGATCATTTTATAGTTGTTAGAGTTGCGTAACCTGGCCACTGTTGATTGTGGTAGTTGGAGTTGCGCACTCGACCACCGTAGATGGTGGTTTGCCTTGTATGGTTTAGATATTACTGTAGATGTGGATAGAATGTTTTAGCATTACTATACCACAGACTTGTTTGACAAAGATGATGTTGTAAATCATTTAGTCGGAAGCTGGTGAAACCAGTTTACAGAACCTAGATGGCGGTTAACTTTTATGCAAATATTGGTTAATCCTTTCGGAGTGGATCAAAAGGATGTTGTACGCAGATGTGTCGTTTTAGGGATCAGAACGATTCCGATGCAGTTGAATGAGGCATATCTTATGCCTAGTCAGTTAAGAAACTATGAGATAGTCTGTCATATACATGACATGACTTTAGTAGTTATTGTCTGGATTTATAGATATATGGAGCAGGAATGCTCATGGGATTTTAACTAACTCTTGGGTAGCTAGTATAAAGTTCTTTGGAGCAGCGAATAGTTGTAATTTGCGAGATTTGATCGCTATAGTCTCCCGTGCACTTACAGAGTGTGTGGTGGAGCTAATTTTGATTGGTTGATGGACTTCTCTTTTGAGAAGATAATTCCCCCGTCTTTGATAAGGATAGTGTGTTCCGGACACGTGTCCAGTCAAGGAGTTGCTATAGGAAGCACATCATTCGAGATGGGCCATATACCTTTGAGGTACTTAGATGTACCGAGTTGAAATCTTCTTGGTGGAATGGTATGAAGAGATACATGAGACTTTGTTCTTTGGATATATACTATACCAGCAGGTGAAGGTTGAACATCAGAAACCTGCTAGATTGCTCCAGGAAATTCCAATTTTGGAATGAAAGTGGAGCATATCACTATTGATTGCATTACGGGATTGTCTAGGACGTAAAGGACATGATGCGATTTGGGTGAGTGTGGATCGGTGACGAATCGGCTCATTTCCTTTCTATTAAGTGAGTCGTACTTGTTGGATCATTGGTAGAGTTGTATTAGAAAGATTATCGAGTGCGAGGTACTTTTAAGTACCATATCGGATAGAGATTAGCGATTACCTCGCGATTTTGATGCGCATCAAACTATGGGCCTGAGCTTGACTCGTATAACATTTCATCCGCGGATTGATGGGTATGCGATCATGACATTCGGACTTTGAAGGATCTATTAAGATCTTGTGTCATGAATTATGGGAGTAGTGGGGAGGATCGCATTCCTTTAGTGGAATTTAACTATGAGGATAGTTATCACTCCTCCATTGAGATGAATCATACGAGACCCTATCGTTAAACTCTGAAAATCTCTGTGTTGTGGGAGGAAGTCGAAATGGCGGCTATTGGGGGCCCACGGGGTATCAACATGATCACGAGTTAGTCGCGTCATAGGATGATGGTTATAAGAGACCACGAAGTCGACGAAGACTTATGCGAGGACGAGGCGAAGACCTTTAGAAATTCTCGGTTGGAGAATAAGTATTTACGCATGTTTCACCTTAGAAAGGGTGAAGCGATTTGGAGTCATAAGGAGGCGACAATAGCGGAACAAGATCATCCGACTTGTAAAGGTTGGATGGCGATATCGTGATGAGGAGGCTACATAGGAGGCGGGAAGATAATATCAGCTCGATATCCTCATTTGTTCATTTGAGGCATGTAGTAGTTCAAGAAATCTCTTGAGTTGGTTCTCGTATGTTAGTCTGAAATTTGGGGACAAATTTTCATTAGTGGGGAGAATGTAAAATCTGGAAAAAAATTAAATTAATAATAAAATAATGCTTGTTAATTGGGAAAATATCCTATGGAATTTTCAGATTTTTTAAATTTTCCTAGACTTAAATGGAAATTTCTAAGGTATTTTCAGAAAGATTTAATAGGCTTTGGGGAAATGCATTGGGTTATCTATTTATGAAGGATTTTGGATTGGGTTTAATGCTTATAGGTTAAACCGGATCCATTTTCCCAAACCCGTTTAACCCCATTTGTTTCACGCTGTTTTTCCTCCGCACCGGTTGGATTTCTTAAGCGTTTCCAGCCGCCGCGACTTTCCCCAATCTCGCGATTCTTCTCTTCCCCTCTCGATCTCGATCCAGTCGATTTCTCTTCCTCTTCCACCTTTCTTCGTCGCCGCACCACAACGCGCCGCCGCCCGCGTCGACCCGGCGGATCGCGATCGCGAGCTCGCCGCCTAGCCTCTCTTCTTCTTCGACGGGCCGCCGCAACGAGCTGCCTTCTTCCCGAGCTCACGCTCGCCACCGCCCAAGATGCTCCGCCGCTCAGAGAGCGTCGTCGTCTCTTCCTTCCCCTTTTGGCGACTCCGCTCGGATCCCAAATAGCGGCGAGGATCGGCCGCAAGGCGGCTATGGCGGCTAGGAAGGCGGCGATGGCGAGCATCGAAGGAAGGGCTTTCGATCAACCATCGCAGCCGGAGCAAGTGGTTGTTTCTAGTCGGTATTTGGGAAGGGTGTCTGCCGGTGTTGGCGAGTGACTGCCGGTGGGAATTTCAACAGCAGGTAAGGGCGCCGATTTCTCCTTGTCGAATCCCTTGCTTTGATTTCCTTGATTGAACGGGATTTTGGGTGTATGGGCGAGGATCGCGAGTGCGGTTGCGTAGATTGAACATGTGCCGGTTCTGGAGTTGATCTTGCGGTGAGGATTAGCTTCGATGGAGTCTAGGGCTGGTAAGTTGATCTATCCTCTTTCTTTTAGTTGTAATTGTTAGGTTTTGGGGCTGTGAGTGTGTTGTTGGGTGGTGTTCCTTTCGGTGAAGGGGAATGTGAAATTATGGGAGTTCTTAAATTTGAGAGTTTGAAGTCATCGATGCATTTGTGATGATCAGTATTCTTTGTGAATAAGGTTTGTTTAGGGGTTGTTGGTGGGCTGTGAAGCTATGCTTATGATGAAGGTGTGGTGTGAGCGATCGTAAAAGGCGATGAGGTTCTATAAGTGTAACCATGGGTTGTGATAGAGCTATAAATCAACAAATCAGTTAAGTTATGATATGTAGCGAAGTGTTTTAAATAGTTATATCCCTAAATTTGTGTGTTTGTTAATTATGTGGTTCTTGGCCACGAAGGGGTGAATCGGCCGTGTGTTAGAGATTTATCGACGGTGGATGGTTATTTACATATTGAGGTGTTGGTGCGTGATTTGTCTATAGATCTGATGGATGGATTTATGTGGATGTGAGTTAGTGTGTTTAATTGATTTGGGTGGAGTCTACCTAAGAGGTTTAATAATTTAAACCTATTTGGGTGTTGTAGAAGGGTTACGTTTGATGATGGGGGGTTTCTAATTCGTATTCGATAAAGGGATACGAATGTAAGAACGATATAGTAGTGGATTTGTATATCTATTGTCATGTGCTTGAACTTAATGCATATTATGGTTTGTGAAGGACGTGGATACGAGATGGATCATGTGAGGATTATCTGAGCATTCTGACAGTGTAGGTAATTTCCCTCTTGGTCGGGGTAGATGTAATGATTTTCAGATTTAGACATAGATATGAACCTTAGGTGTTCATATTACCTTGATCATGCTCTGTTTATCGTATGCTTGAACTTACCGTTGATATATATATGTGTGCTCGATTATTGATAACACATATTCCCTAGCATGATCTAGAACTTATAGATGTGATGTAAGAAGGTCGAACGGTTTAGTAGGGTGTAGATGTTGAGTCTGGAGGATGACCTAAATTGTAAATTTGGCAAAAAGATCCTCTGTGGATAAGTATGACCTTAAGTAGGACTTATTCCATACTTGTATGTGACACATTTATTCACCAACCACGAGTTGTGTGAATGGTCATGTAGTCGTGGGCGATTAATGTCGCTCTGGTGATGGTCCTAGCTTGTCATGATCGATGGTGACTCTCTGAGGGTAGAGTGTCTTGATCAATTGGGTGTGACTCTTGGTTGGGCCAGAGAGTCTAGGGTAGATGTTACGTATGTGACGGTACCCTCGTTTCATTGCATGCATCTTGGCGACATCGTCTCCCCTTGGGGTTGAGAGAGAGTCGATCATCTGCCTCGAGGTTACTTCACAGGAATGCGGTGTGAGACATATCATTTATTGTGTCGCACTCTACCATCATTGTGATGGTAGTTGGAGTTCGTCTGATTGTCACTGGGTGTGTGGTACTCGACCACTCATTAGTAGTGTTAGTCAGTGACCCGGCGAGACCCCGTTGCGTGGCGAGCTACTTACGCTCATATGCTACTTGATCATACTACCCTTCGGTCACTCGAGAGTGGTGGCGGTGAGTCGGGATAGTTGTCATGTCGTGCCACCTAGGCCACCTGAGTGGTAGCGAGTAGGGGTGTGACGCATGCATGTTGCATTGTCGTATCATACGGTGTTTTGCATATGATTATATATATATATACATACACCTTGTATATATATGTATATGGATGATAGTGATTAGTATACATACTGAATCTGATCTATATGTATACTCACTTTGATGATGCATTTGTATGTACTATGCTGTTGCTTTTGTTTGTATCATATTGCACATTCTGTATGTATGGTAGTAGGTTGATATTTGTATACCTATCGGATATTCACAGTGATACCCTTGACTCAGTTTAGGATATTGTGTTAGTATTATACTGTTATACCCTATGATGTGATTATATGCCAGATTGGATCAGGATAGAGTAGCTGACTGCCAGGTATGTCAGCATCGTTGATATTCAGTTTATTTAGTATATGCATGCATATCTATAGTTATCTTTGATGTATACTCGTTATGCAGTAGATTAAAGCTGAATGACATGTAATATTGATACATATATTTACATGTTTTCTCTCGATTACTGAGTTTTACTCACCACCTCGAATAGGTTTTTACATGCGCCCGTAGCAGTAGATGACTTACCGTGACGACTTGGCTGTGTGGCCGATCCATCCCATCTCCGTTTTTCGAGTCTCCCGAGGAGTTTGTTTTTGATATGTATGGACTTGTTTATGTGTTTTGGATTTTGGTCCTATGTCATGGACCCTTGTTTTGTTATGGACCTTGTCGTGATGTCGTTATTTTATTTACGGTTTTATTACTGTGGTCTTGTCAGGTGGAGTACACCTGTATATGATATTTTGTTATGTATGTTGTGGGTATGCGCACTTTATTTCCACTGCTATTATTTGTTATATATATACTGTTGTTGTTGTGGGCCTACGGGCCTTGTATTAACCCGAAATGTTGCCACGTACAGGGGAGATGCTGTCCGTTTGATTTTCGGCTCGGCATGCTCTCGGGGCGTGACACCTCCCCCCCCCCCTCTCGGAAGGAGGCCTTCTTCGCCTTCCACCAAAGCTGCGCAGGAAAGGCCCAAAGTCAATCCCAGGGAATAGTAAAGCTTCATAGGGTCTTTCTGTCCAGGTGAAGGTAGTCTGCATCTTCACAGACATGTCTATTTCACCGAGTCTCTCTCCGAGACAGTGCCCAGATCGTTATGCCTTTCGTGCGAGTCGGAACTTACCCGACAAGGAATTTCGCTACCTTAGTGTAAAATACCGAAAAAATAAATAAATAAATAAATAACTAGGTATATGGATTAAATACCTAAGTAGCTACTTGGGGGTTTAAACATGTGGTTGGATCAAGTTGGGCTAGCTTGAATTTAACCTAGGTTAGCTTAACCACAAGTGAATGACTTATATAAGACTTAAATCCAACCCGTTATTTAGAACCTAACCCGTTTAGCCAAGCATTTTCGTCTGTTTCTCATCGCGATTTCAGTGTTCCTTTTTCCTTTCCCCAATCGCGTTTCTTCTCCGAATTTCTATCGCCGCATGCCCATTTCTCTCGGTCCATCTCCCGTGCCCTAGTTCTCCCGATTCGGCCGCCTTCTTCTTCCTTGCGCCACTGCGTCGCCGCCCCTGCGCATCACACGCTCACCGTCCATAGCCGTCTTATCCCCTCTCCGCTCAGCGACGGCTTCTGCCCAACTCCTCTTCCACCGACGTCGTGCCTCTTCTCCCAGCGCAACCGCCAATTTCCTCTGCCTTGCACGCCACCGGCTAGCCTTCGCCATGAGCAGCAGCGCCACTCGTTGCCGCCTTCTCCTCGCCTACCGTCGGATCTGGCCCTTCCCACTCACCGTCGCCTCTGACCAGCCATTGTCGGACGACCTCCAGATGACGAAATCCCTCCAATGAGAACGAGCCACCCTTCTCACCTCGCACCCATCCCTGATCACTCGCGGCCCGGCCGGCGGCCGCAGCGTGCGGTAGCTCTGCTCTTGGCGTGCGATCGATGGTTGCGCCCTGCCCCGATCGGTGACCACCAACCTTAGCCGTCGCCGTTGATTACCACCGCGAGCCCTCTGCCTCAATTGCCGATCGCTTGCATCGTCGGAGCAACCGACCGATCGTCACTGGAAATAGGGTAAGCTACTGTTATAGCTTGGATTTAAAGGGGTATTCGATTGTTCTAATCTATTGATTTTGGTGAATGTTGCATTTGATTGTATTATGTTTGCTGCATTTGATTGTACATCATATTCATGCATATTTCTTGCATATGTTATACAGTTGTATCAGATACTAGTATGTGTTGGACAGACCATTAGATACCTTGACCTGTAGCATGAGTAGATTATGAGTTGGTATTATTCTTCCTGTTATATATATATATATATATATATATATATATATATATATATATATATATATATATATATATATATATATATATATATATGTTGGATATATGTTCAGGTTGGATCAGAGTAGCGTAGCAGACTTCAGGTATGTCTGCATTTCATATTATTCATTTGGTTAGATGGTATATGCTTGTATTTATATACTATGCTGATATACCTATTGTACCTCTAGAGTATGTTGTTGAAAATACATGTGATATGGCATATATACATGTTTTTCTATTACCTGCTGAGTTTTACTCACCACCCCATGGACCACAGGTTTTTACATGCGAGTAGCAATTGCCCGACCGTGATGGACTTGGAGCACGGTGACATCTCATCTCACCTCGAGGCTCCGTGTACATTTGGATTTTCCGTATGTCTTGTTTTGCATTCGGAGTTTTCATGATGTTATGTATTATGTGATGTACGCACATGTTGGTGCGGGTTTTGTCGAGGTTTTCTTTATGTTATGGTGTTAGTCATACCGGTATGCATGTGTGGCATTGTATTGTTGTGGTATCGTTTCTGCTGTGTATTTGTTGTAGTAGTTTATTATGTTGTTGTGGTTTGGTGATATTGTTATATATATTGTTGTTATTGTGGGCCTACGGGCCTTGTATTAACCCGAAATGTTACCACGTACAGGGGAGATGCCGTCCGTTTGATTTTTGGCTCGGCATGCTCTCGGGGTGTGACAACTTTAGTGGTATTAGAGCCAAAGGTTCTGCGATGTCATACAATGTTGTTTTTGTGTCGATTCTTGGATTCTCGGGAGTCGATTTATTCGGTTTTGGTTTTCTAAGATGAGATGGACAGCGACCTGAGCTCCAAGCAGCACGAAGTAAGAATTCCTGAAAAACTTATTGTTTAGTATATATTTATCTAAACTTGATTAGTAGGTGTATACAATAGAGTTATGACACCTGTGCAGACTCTTAGTAGGGGTCATCCACCGAGGTGACCAACCGGAGTAACCTTTAGGGTTTATACTCTCGGTTATGTTGGCTATGCATTTAGATGCTTATACCAGGGAATAACCTGTATTGTGTTGGTTATTATTCGGAACCGTGGTATGAGTTGACCATGGGAACGACCTGTTAAGTCTGTGAGTCTTGAACCTGTGTCGAAAAGGTGATTTACCTTTGAGAGCCGACTGATACCGAGTCGGAAAATAGGGGTCAAGTCGTCACATTTCTCTTAGAGATTTTGACTAATTAAGCTAGTCAGATCATTACCTATTGGGTAATGGACAAGACAAATTGTCTATTGTTGATGCAGATAGCGGAAGGCTAGGTTACGGTGTTTCATAGGGATTTTATCCCTGAGTTGTTAAATCTTGAGATGTATAACTTTGAGAGTACTTTTGAGTACTTAACTCATGTTATACCGAGAAAGAAGAGTTGTTTGCATACCATTATCGGGATCAAGCCGGTATTTGGTGATAAATGCAGAAAATAATCTTCGGGAAATAATATATCACTTGATCATAGTTTAGTGATGTTGAAAGAGAATATTTCCCCGTGTCACTGTTAGTGACATTGTAAGGAATTCTTGAGCTTCAAGAAAGGGTGATCAGTTAGTAATAGTATACTGTGCATAGTCGTGAGACTTGCAAAGGTTACGACCACCTAATAGCTCAAGAAGATGAATGGATATTTTAAGCCACCTACAATTGTTGGCTTACTGTTGGATTAGGATGTCGGGATCTTCTACCAGATCCTGCTGGAAGACGTTGGATTGAGACAGGAGTTTAGAAATGACTCCGTACAAGGGTTTAAGAGTTGGAGACCGGTAAGCAAATATTGCAGGTTAACTTAATAGAGACAAAAGTCTCCGACTGTTGGATAAAAGGAGTAAGATCAGGGTCACAGGCCTTGAGCTACTTTTCGATTATAGAAGACCATTCGCAGATCATCAGAAGGTTCTTGTGGATATCAGCAAAATCAGAACAAAGACTCCGAAGGGATTGTGTGCGTCTGATCGCGGACCACGAAGACCAGTCGATTTCCGTTGGTGGTAGTTCGCATTGCTATTTGAGCAACGATGCGATGCAGTGGAGGAGGCATACTTTGAAGACTCAGTTGAAGACTATCGATGGTATTCCAGGAGGAAGATGCATCGTCTCGACAACAGAGATCAACACAGAAGATTGGGTTATCTCATCAGCAACAACCTACTACCTCAGGCGTGGTTGAAGTTCCGTGATACTACCCTTCAACAGAGATCAGCACAGAAGCAACATCAGCAGAAGACATCGTAGAAGACTCATGTAGACAACAATAACAGTTATCTCCAGATGTGATTTGCTTAATACAGAGGAGAGAATATACGACGATGGTCGTATCTATATGGTATTCTACAGTTGCAACTCGTATGGTTTAGTGATGGGATGGAATGATCTAGGAAAAATCCTCGGATCATTCATCGTAGAAATGCAATCGTTTTGTCGCAGACTGTTGAATATGATCTTTTCTCTTCGGAGAAAGGCCGAGACCTGTATGGAGCCTTTTGGATCGGATCAACAGATATTTGATTGTTCAGGGTATTACTCTAGTTTTACCCACTAGGTTAATATATTGGGAGATACTTGTAGTTTATGGGTATCTTTGTCTAGAACCTTCTCAGTTGGATTAGAAGGGTCCTTTACATCGACTTGTGGGTCGATGGTATCTCTACCATCAGGTGAGATGAGGATCAACGATTAAGAAGTCAAGGGATGCCCTTAGACTTTGATAGACATACTTTTACTGTAGATAAATCCTTACGGATGGTCAAATTATTGAAAGTATGCATCGATTATCGATGATGGAATGCGATAATTGTTGAAAGTAAATATCCTACGTTGAGGATAAATGATCTGTTTAGATCAGCTAAAGACACCTGTGTATACTCTAGGGTTGGTTTACAATTGGAGAGTTGATATGGTAGCGACATGGTGTCATATAAGTATCATTGTCATTGTGATGATTGATATATCATCAGCCTAGAGAAAAGGGGATGCAGATGTGTGGAGACGACAATTTCATACTTGGTATGAATTGTATGGATTTTGATTTAAGTTACTAGACTAATTAACGATTTAGTCACCACTGGATTTGAGAATCGTGTATCCTGGACACGATTGGATCAGTTGGTAGTTGTTGGAGTTGCGTAATCTGGCCACTATTGATTGTGGTAGTTGGAGTTGCGCACTCGACCACCGTAGATGGTGGTTTGCCTTGTATGATTTGGTTAATTCGGTAGATGTGGATAGAATGTCTTAGCATTACTATACCACAGACTTGTTTGACAAAGATGATGTTGGAAATCATTTGGTCGGAAGCTGGTGAAACCAGTTTACAGGACCTAGATGGCGATTAACTTTTACGCAAGTATTAGTTAATCCTTTCGGAGTGGATAAAAAGGAGATTGTACGCGGATGCATCGTTTCAAGGATTGGAGCGATTCCGATGCAGTTGAATGAGGCATACCTTATGCTTACGACAGTTAAGAAACTACAAGATAGGCTGTCATATACATGACGTGGCTTTAGTAGTTATTATTTGGATTTGTAGTGATATGGAGCAGAAGTGCTCATGGAGTTTTGACTAGCTACTGGGTAGCTACTATAGATTCTTTGATGCATAGCAGATTTACCTTGAGTAAGATTGGTCGCTATAGTCTCCCATGCACTTACCGAGTGCGTGGTGGAGTGGAATTCTTGGACGACAGATGAACTTCTCTTTTGAGAAGACAATTCCCCATCTCTGGTAGGGATAGCGTGTTCCGGACACGCATCCAGTTAAGGAGGAGTTGCTACTGGAAGCACATCATTAGGGATTTGCTATTCATCCTGATGGTACTCGGATGTATCGAGAGTTGAAACGTTTATACTTATGGAATGATATAAAGAGTTATAGCAGATTTTGCTGCTCGATGTTTAGTATGCCAGTAGGTGAAGGCTGAACATCAAGAACTCGCTGGATTGCTCTAGACAATTCCGATTTTGAAATGAAAGTGGGGGCATATCACGATTGATTGTGTTACGGGATTGTGTAGGACCCGTAAAGGACATGATACGATTTGGGTGAGTGTGGATCGACTGACCAAATCAGCTCATTTCCTTTCTATTCGTGGGTCGTACTTGTTGGATCATTCGATGAGTTGTATTCGAAAGATTATCAGTTAGTGGGGTACTTTAAGTACCGTCGGATAGAGATTCGCGGTTTACCTCGCGATTTTGATGCACATCGGACTATGGGCCGAGCTTTGGCTTAGTGCAACATTTCATCCAGGGGATTGATGGGTATGCGAGGCATGACATTGACGTTGGAGGATCTATTCAGATCTTGTGTCGTGGATTATGGAGGTGTAGCTTGTCGGTTGGCTTTACCTCCGACACTTGCGGGTGCTCACAACTTATTTCCTGTTGTTATACTGAGGAAATACGTGTCGCATGTTGATTATGTTCTGAAAGAGGTTCTGAATTCTACCTCAATCTAATGCGACTTACGAGGTGATTCCCGGGGTGGAGCCTGGGTCGCAAGGAGCGACATAAGTGGGACAAAAACCATCCGACTCATAAAGGTTGGATGACAGCATCATACCGATGAGGAGGCTATGTGGGAGCTGGAAGATACTATCCGAGCTCGATACCCTCATTTGTTTACTTGAGGTATGTGATGATTCTGGAAATTCTTGAGTTGGTTCTCGTATTTAAGTATGAAATTTGGGGACCAAATTTGTATTAGTGGGGGAGAATGTAAAATACCGAAAAATAAATAAATAAATAAATAACTAGGTATATGGATTAAATACCTAAGTAGCTATTTGGGGGTTTAAACATGTGGTTTGATCAAGTTGGGCTAGCTTGAATTTAACCTAGGTTAGCTTAACCACAAGTGAATGACTTATATAAGACTTAAATCCAACCCGTTATTTAGAACCTAACCCGTTTAGCCAAGCGTTTTCGTCTGTTTCTCATCGCGATTTCAGTGTTCCTTTTTCCTTTCCCCGATCGCGTTTCTTCTCCGAATTTCTATCGCCGCACGCCCATTTCTCTCGGTCCATCTCCCGTGCCCTAGTTCTCCCGATTCGGTCGCCTTCTTCTTCCTTGCGCCACTGCGTCGCCGCCCCTGCGCATCACACGCTCACCGTCCATAGCCGTCTTATCCCCTCTCTGCTCAGCGACGGCTTCTGCCCGACTCCTCTGCCACTGACATCGTGCCTCCTCTCCCAGCGCAACCGCCAATTTCCTCTGCCTTGCACGCCACCAGCCAGCCTTTGTCGTGAGCAGCAGCGCCGCTCGCTGCCGCCTTCTCCTCGCCTACTGTCGGATCTGGCCCTTCCCACTCGCCGTCGCCTCTGACCAGCCATTTCCGGATGACCTCCAGACGACGAAATCCCTCCAGCGAGCACGAGTCGCCCTTCTCACCTCGCACCCATCCCTGATCACTCGCGGCCCCGGGCAGAGCAGCACGCATGTCATCCGCTCCTGCTCATCGCGTGCACAGAATCGATGGTTGCCGCCCCTACACATGCGGCCGGTGACCACCAACCTTAGCCGTCGTCGTTGATTACCACCGCGAGCCCTCTGCCTCAATTGCCGATCGCTTGCATCGTCGGAGCAACCGGCCGATCGTCGCTGGAAATAGGGTAAGCTACTGTTATAGCTTGGATTTAAAGGGGTATTTGATTGTTCTAATCTATTGATTTTGGTGGATGTTGCATTTGATTGTACATCATATTCATGTATATTTCTTGCATATGTTATACAGTTGTGTCAGATACTGGTATGTGTTGGACAGACCATTAGATACCTTGACCTGTAGCATGAGTAGATTATGAGTTGGTATTATTCTTCCTGTTATATATATATATATATATATGTTGGATATATGTTCAGGTTGGATCAGAGTAGCGTAGCAGACTTCAGGTATGTCTGCATTTCATGTTATTCATTTGGTTAGACGGTATATGCTTGTATTTATATACTATGCTGATATACCTATTGTACCTCTAGAGTATGTTGTTGAAAATACATGTGATATGGCATATATACATGTTTTTCTATTACCTGCTGAGTTTTACTCACCACCCCCACGGACCCTGGGTTTTTCTGTCGCCCAGGTAACAGGTAGCCGACTTCGTGATGGACTTGGAGCACCGCTGGCTGACATCTCATCTCACCTCCGAGGCTCCCGTGTCTATTTTGGATTTTCCGTATGTCTTGTTTCTCATTCGTAGTTTTCGTGATGTTATGTATTATGTGATGTACGCATATGTTGGTGCGGGTTTTGTCGAGGTTTTCTTTATGTTATGGTGTTAGTCATACCGGTATGCATGTGTGGCATTGTATTGTTGTGGTATCATTTCCGCTGTGTATTTGTTGTAGTAGTTTGTTATGTTGTTGTGGTTTGGTGATATTGTTTTATATATTATTGTTATTGTGGGCCTACGGGCCTTGTATTAACCCGAAATGTTGCCACGTACAGGGGAGATGTCGTCCGTTTGATTTTCGGCTCGGCATGCTCTCGGGGCGTGACACTTAGGACCGTTATAGTTACGATCGCCGTTCACCGGGGCTTCGGTCGTCGGCTCCCCTGTCATCAGGTTACCAACTTCCTTGACCTTCCGGCACTAGGCAAGCGTCAGCCCCCATACCTGGTCTTATGACTTTGCGGAGACCTGTGTTTTTGGTAAACAGTCGCTCGGGTTTGGTCACTGCGACCCCCTTTGTGAGAAGGCACCCCTTCTCCCGAAGTTACGAAACTATTTTACCGAGTTTCTTAGAGAGAGTTGTCTCGCGAGCCGTAACAATGGCCTCCTAGTACTAACATTCTCCGGTGTCTTAATTGATCTACTCGCTTGAACAGTGTTGCCCACTCCAAATATAGGTTTGAAGGATAATCTTCAAGTTTAAGATGGAGTCCATTGACTTCATGTATGTCAATTTTAATTAAGTGATTGGCTGGTTTAATTTTGAGGTTGATCCATTCGGATGGAGAACTTTCAAAGTTACAGATGACAAAAGTCTCTGATTCTATTACATATTTTATAATCATGCCTAATTTGTGGGGAGAGTCTTGGGTGACGTCTAAGTCTTGCACCCAAAGTTTATGCAGAAGTCCAAAGTCCATTAAAATAAAAGGAGTAATTAGCCTCCCTTTAAACTTATGAATGAAAATTTTTTCATAATCAATATTTGTTGGTAGTTTTAGCATCTAATTAGAGATAATCTTAGCAAAATTAAAAGGAAGAACGAAACGTAAAACTGGAAAAAACTTATAGCACTTCGTCAGAATCTTCTCGCGTCTAGCAAAGGAAGAAGATGGCTTCTGTCTGATGACTGATCACGCCGGAAGAGTCCTACTTCTCCACAAGCCAAGTCCCGTCCGTGCCTTGGTGTTCTTGTTCTCTCTCGACAACTCTCCACCGAAGCAGCCTTTCGGCGTTAATCTCTAATCTTCTCTACTCCCTTTGGAAAGACACCCCTTATAAAGGGTGTCATCTTCTTATTTGCACGAAGTGCGATTCGCGCCGTCGTGCGGCGCACATGTTGCGAGCAACAGCGTGTGCGTCTTCATCTCCCACTCATCCAAAGCATGTCACATAGATAAAATGGTCACATATACCAATAAGAGGTATTTAGTCACATAGACCAAATAGAGTCGGAGTCATTAGTCCCAAATGACTAATAGAAGTTTCTAGTCACATAGACCAGAATCATGTCGGAGATTATAGTCCCAAAAGACTAATAGAATAGAGATCAATAGTCACAAAGACCATTAGAATAACCAATTCATACTTAGGAAAATGGCTCGTGCGACAGCAAACACACTGAACAATCCAATGCTATGAAAGTTGTTACACCTTACATAGCTGCTCACAGAGCGATCAATGCTAAGAAAAGTTGTTACGCCTAACTTAGCCGCTCTACAAATGGTGCATAACCATTCTTTGAATGACACATAGTCACTCACCTGATGACCCATTTTCATCTTCCAGGTGGCTCGCAGCCATTTTCCAGGTGGTACTGAACCTTTCTCCTGGTGGTACTTAACCATTTTCCTGGATATAATGTCTTGCTATTTGCCCAGATTAAATAATTTCCATTTACATCAATATGAACATCTCTAATCCCTCATAATGACTATCAAGTCAAGAGCATGTTCTATATTCTTAATATTCACAAACATTTCCATACATAACAGAAATGGGTCGACCAGTGAATAATTATCAAAGGATGTAAACATATTTAATCTTCCTTTTTAGTGTGAATCCATTCATTTTAATCAGTCGCTTTCCTAGTCATGTTCCATAGACCGAATCATCCATAGTCAATAGGTTTACATGCTAAAGTAGCAAACCCTGATTAAAACTTCAAGCAGACACCTAAATAGTCACAAAGGGCAAACACTGAGATCAAC
Organism: Wurfbainia villosa; assembly: GCA_025175895.1. Classification (NCBI taxonomy): domain Eukaryota; kingdom Viridiplantae; phylum Streptophyta; class Magnoliopsida; order Zingiberales; family Zingiberaceae; genus Wurfbainia; species Wurfbainia villosa. The sequence goes on from CM045992.1 coordinate 8,396,479, forward strand.
ATATAATCTCAAAAAGGGCTCACATAGTAGAGAAGCAGGGATCTATTCTCCTACTACCCTTATTGTCGCCTTAGCACATATGGTATGAATCACATGCTACGATGTTATTCTCTTTATCGATAAAGAGCGCATGTTTACCTCAACATCGTACAGATTTTGATTCAGACATTCCAAATGTCTAATCCTGAATTCAACATATGAATTCTAATCTGGCTCATAAACAGGTATAGTAAATGTTGGGAACATTTACTTCGATCACTTTTCTTAAATGATCTTATCTTGATACACATATCAAGACGACCCCAACTTATAGGTATGTATCCCATACATATAGCTTCCAAAGTTATCCTATAAGTAATAGTCTTACCTCTATTCCTACATAACAAACAGAGATGATTGTCCATGTGAGAGGACCAATCACTACCTGTCAACATGCTCACCGAGATCTTATCAGAATGTAACATCACATACACTGAAAAAATTATGGCTGACATTAAAGAACAGTCAAATTACAATATCCGATTGTCATTACAAAACGGTTACATTCTACGAAGTCCCATAGACTTTACATGCTCATTAAATGACTCTTTAGTCATTGACTTAGTAAAAGGATCTGCAAGCATAGCTCGAGTAGAGATATACTCAAGAATAACCTTCTTCTTAGCAACAATATCTCTAATAAAGTTGTACTTTATTGCAATATGCTTGCCCTTGCTGTGATATTTGGGATCCTTGGAAAAAGCTATCATCGCGGCTTATGTCATAGTAGGCGATCCTTTGGACTCTGCTTATTCTCAGCAATCTTCAGATGCTTCAGGAACCTCCTTAACCAGACCGCTTCTTGTACAGCTGTTGAACATGCCACATATTCAGCTTCCATAGTTGATAAGGCCACACATGCCTGTTTCTTGTTGTTCCAAGAGATGGTGCCACCATTCAACAAGAACGCATAGTCTGATATAGATTTTCTATCATCTAGGTCCCCAGCCCAATCTTCATCTGAATATCCCTTCAGGCTCATATCTGATCCTTGATAACAGAGACTATAATCTTCGTCGCTTTCAGATATCTTAATATCCTTTTTACTGCCTTCCAGTGTCTCGGTCCTAGGTTTGATTGGAAACGGCTGACTAAGCCAACAGCACAGCTGATATCGGGACGAGTACAAACATAGTGTACATTAAACTACCAACAGCACTGGCATATGGTTTTTTATTCATCTCGGCTATTTCATTTGGAGTTTTGGGACTCATACTCTTGCTCAGAACAGTACCTTTCACAATAGGTGTCTGTTCATTGTTGCAATTGAACATGCTGAAATGTTGTAACATCTTATTTATATAAGACTCTTGAGACAAACCCAAAAGTCTCTTAGATCTATCCCTGATAATCTTTACTCCTAAGATGTATTCAGCTTCTCCCATATCTATTGTGTCAAACTGTGATGAAAGCCACTTTTTGACTTCTATCACAAAACCTATGTCATTTTCTGCAATCAGCATATCATCAACATATAACGATAAAATGACATACTTTCCTTTATCCTTCTTCAAGAAAATGCAATGATCCTCATTGATCATTTCGAAACCATAAGATAAAACTACTTCGTTAAATCTTATGTTCCACTGTCTTGATGCTTGCTTTAGCCCATATATAGATTTCTTCAATCTACATACTTTATCTTCTTGGCCTTCAACAACGAAACCTTCTGGTTGAACCATATAGATTTCTTCATCAAGCTCACCGTTAAGGAAAGCGGTTTTTTACATCCATTTGATGTAACTCCAAGTCATAGTGAGCCACTAAAGCCAAAATGACTCGAATTGACACAAACTTTACTATGGGAGAAAATGTCTCCTCAAAGTCAATACCCTCTAATTGGGTAAATCCTTTTGAAACTAGACGAGCTTTGTATCGGTTAATCGATCCATCAGCTTTCCTCTTTATTTTTAGAATCTATTTATTCTCAATAGCCCTTCGGCCAGGAGGAAGATCGACTAACTCCCAAACATGATTCTTAATCATTGACTCCATTTCTTCAACCATTACAACTTTCCACCTTTCTCCAGCTCTAGAGCCCAGAGCTTCCTTTACTGACTGAGGTTCCTCATCGTCAACAGGGAGTATAATCATTGTCTCATTCTCAATATCAAACCTTTTCTTAGGTTTGATCTTACAAACACTTTTCCGTAAGTTGGGCTGTTGAGAAGTCACCCCGTGACTAGGCAAAGTACTCCCACTGGGTTGACTAGTTTCAGGTATCCCACTAGACACCTGTCCAATTGATAACGACTCTTCCTCCTCAAATAGAGGAACTGTCTTATCAACTTCACCTCTTGTTGGGAACTCAGTTTCGAGAAAAGTGGCATCTCTCGAATCCAATTCAGAGATTGTTCCATCTGACGTCTCACCTATGAAAACATAACCTTTTGAGGTATCAGAATATCTTATAAAGATACACTTCTTACCTCTAGGTCCTAGTTTTCCATACTTGTGAGAACTGTCATGAACGTAGGCAGCCGACCCCCAGGGTCTCAGATTTCCCAAATCTGGTTTTCTGCCTGTCCACCGTTCATATGGGGTAGTTGGAACTGACTTTGAAGGCACTTTGTTAAGTATATAGGCTGCAGCTAATAATGCATCTCCCCAAAAGGAGATCGGCAAATTAGCCTGCGCCATCATAGACCTAACCATTTCGAGAAGAGTCCTATTTCTTCTCTCAGCAACCCCATTTTGCTGTGGAGTTCCAGGGATCGTTAGCTGTCTAATAATCCCTTTATCATTACATATTGTCTTGAACATATCAGACAAATATTCTCTACCACGGTCAGTGCGTAAAGTCTTAACCTTACGTTCCGTTTGATTCTCAACTTCATTCATATAACGAATGAAGCAATCTAATGCTTCAGATTTGTGAGAAATCAAATACACATGACCAAAATGAGAGAAATCATCAATAAATGTAATGAAATAGGAAGCTCCATGTTTAGCCCTCACATTCATTGGACCACAAATATCCGAATGAATCAATTGCAATGGCGACTCTGCCCTAATAGCCTTACCAAATGGTTTCTTAATTGCTTTTCCAGCTAGATAATGCTCACATATAGACAAGCTAACCTTAGCTTGAGAGCCCAATAAGCCCTCTTTAGCTAATCGATTCATGCGATCTTGTCCTATATGTCTTAATCTAGCATGCCAAATATCATCAGTTATTTCTGCATCACTAGTAAGAGCAATATTGAAAAATAATTATCAATCGCACAATTGTCATTTAGTTCCACATCAAGAGCCATAAAACCATTCGTTAAAAAACCATAACCGATTGACACTGAGTCAATCTTGAGTTCAACACACCGACTGTAAAAATTTATACAATACCCTATATCAAGAAGACAAGTAACAGAAACAAGATTCCTCCGAATCTCAGGAGCATACAAGACATTATGTAGAAACATAGTTCTTCCACCCCGAAGGTTAAGTTTGCAAGTGCCGACTCCTTTAACTTCGACTCTTACATTGTTTCCTACATATATGCATTTGTTGCCAGCTGGTACCCGGCGGTACTCCACATATGTAACTCGCTCCCGAGCTACATGGTTGGTTGCTCCCGAATCTATAATCCACAAAGGATAAGAATCAGCCAACAACACAGAACTAGCAACAAAATGCTCAGAAGACAGACTGGAAGTTACCTTTCTTGGCTCGGTACACTCCCGAGCATAGTGACCCTTCTTGTCACAATTAAAGCAAGTTACCTTGCTTTTAGGTTTCTTCCCCGTCTTCTTGTTCTTCTTCTTCTTGATTGGGTCAGTCCCACCTGTAGCTGCAACTTCCTTCTTCTTTCCCTTCCCTTTCTTGAACCATCTCTTTTTCTTGGATCCAGATGATCCAGTAGAACCGGCAGCCAAATAGGTTTGGCCAGAAATCCTCACGGATTCTACTCTCTCTGCCTCTGACTCAACATGGCGCGAGACATCAGCAAAAGTCTTCATACTCTCACTGTGAGTAAGGGTCTGCTTCATGGTCTCCCAAGAATCTGGAAGGGATCGAATGACTGCCTGAACCTGTTGTTCATCTATCAGCTCGTGATCGGTAGTTTTAAGCTCCCGAATCATATTCGACATCTCCCTGAGATGTTGAACCATAGTGACATTCGGGCGCTTCTTATAGCTATCGAACTTGATCGTTAGCTGTCGAAGTTTGCTCAGACTGACTCCGCTGTACTTGTCCTTAAGGGCAACCTGCACAAAGATGAGTCAAGGATACTACCATACTCAAAGACTAGGTCATCTATCATTGAACTAATCAAGATGCCCTTAGTAGTGGAGTCTTTCTTCTTCCATGCCTTGTAGGCATCAATATCTCGTCTGTTTTGTGCAGTGGGACCATCTACAGGTTCTACCATGACCTGATTTATAGCCTCTAGAACTTCTTGTTCCTCAAGTACATACTGTATCTTGAGATGCCAGATCTTGTAGTTATCCCCATTGAGTTTTTCACCCTTATTGAGTTCAGCTATGATGTTTTTAGTTGTCATAACCTAACATAAATAAACACATTATTTAGTTATTCAGTGTATGATTTTATGTATGTAATCTACAAATTGACTCAACGTAAATTCGATTTGGTTTACAAAATCAAGTGACAATCCAATTACCACTCATCATCTGTATGTACCAATCGAATCGACTTTGATCAATTACATTACATACATCCCATCTTAACATGATATCATTAAATGAACATTTTCATTTAAATTGTACTCACTATGAACAAATCAAAGAGTAAAAAATATCATGCATCATGTAGAGTTAACAGCATAAAATGAATATATCATTAAATCAAACTTGTTGTACATTGTCAACAAATAACAAAAGATAACTCTACTAAGAATGTTACATATAACATTCTTCCTACTCATAACTGAAAAATAAAAACTAAACAACTAGATAGATAATCATTACTCCCACTAGGACAAACACTAGTGCAGTAATGATCCAAACATGCCCAATCTTCTTGGGCTGAACTAAGACATCCCCTGCCGAGATGCTCTCAAGATGATGCCAGGATGCAGAATCTTCTGTAGGAGACCTTTGAAGCGATCCAAAAGGAAAGATCCCATCAGGGTCCTCTTCCGAATCATCCTCTGGATCATCACTATGCACCTCACAGGCCTCGTAGTGAAGCAGCTCAGCGCATAACTGGGTATAAGAGACACGTCCCTCATAGCGCCCCCAGATCTCATGCGCAATCTCACTCAGGTGTTGTGGCAATGAGCGGACCAGAGCCCAAATTCTGTAATTCTCCAGAATCGGAAACTCCTGCATCTTGAGTCTCCAGAACAATCTATCAAGCCTCCCGATGTGTCACCCGACTCCATGAGCTGAGTCATACTCTATCCCCTGGATAGCCTCTCTCAGCCGATTATGCAACACATCGCGTCTAGTCATAGTGGTAATCATCCGTGTCATCTGAAAAAATTGAAATTAATTAAGTCAGTACAAAACCGACAAACCAGTACATATACTGGCTTAATTCAATTTATATATAGGCATGGATCTATCATAATAAATCAAGAATAAATTTCCTTGATTTTATGGAGGACAGACTACTGACTTAGACCAGTCAAATGATACTCTTACCAATCGACTATCATCTAAGTCTAATTGGTCTAGACTGTTTTGACTTGACCTTTTATGTGAAAACCAAAACTCCTTTATTTCTCTCCGAATACCCCAGGCACTCGAGTGAAATAAACGGTTGTTTAATTTTTCACATTATTCCTAGCCATCAACTCTAGTTCATTTGGTCTATCTTTAAGTTGTTTATTTCAAGTCCTAATTGTTCCAAACAATTACTTGATTATTAAGTTATGAGTCAAGTTGACCAAAGTCAACTTAGTCAACTTCTTGGGCACTTACTGTGGTTCCCGACCACTTTAAGTGAATTCTTGACCGGTTCAGATCAGTCACCAAACTGATTACATATGCTAACCAGTCTGATTACAGTAAAACCACCCTTTCCAGGGCTTAAATCGCTCTTTACAACGTTAAAACCGCCCTACCAGGACTGAAACCACCCTGGTCTGCGGTTAAACCGCCCTGCCAGGGCTTAAACCGCCCTGGCAGGCGGCAAACCGCCCTGGCAGGCGGCAAACCGCCCTGGCCAGGCGGCAAACCGCCCTGGCCAGGCGGTAAACCGCCCTGGCCAGGCGGTAAACCGCCCTGGCAGAGCTCAAAACCGCCCTGGCATAGCTCAAAACTACTCTGCCAAGCAGCAAACCGCCCTGACAGGCGATAAACCACCCTGGCCAAGCGGTAAACCGCCCTGGCCGGCATAAAACTACTCTTCCAGGCACAAAACCACCCTGCCTAGGCTCAAACTGCCCTGGCAAGGCTCAAAACCACCCTGCCTAGACTCAAACTGCCCTGACAAGGCTCAAAACCACCCTGCCTAGGCTCAAACCGCCCTGGCAAGGCTCAAAACCACCCTGCCTAGGCTCAAACTGCCCTGGCAAGGCTCAAAACCACCCTGCCTAGGCTCAAACTGCCCTGGCAAGGCTTAAAACCACCCTGCCTAGGCTCAAACTGCCCTGGCAAGGCTCAAAACCACCCTGCCGAGGCTCAAACTGCCCTGGCAAGGCTCAAAATGCCCTGGCAAGGCTCAAACTGCCCTGCCATGAGTTGAAACCACCCTTCCAGGATAGTTTCGACTAGGGCAGTTAGCCCAGAGTGTTCTCCACTTGACAAACCACTCTGGAATGACCAGAGTGGTTTGTCCAGAGTGGTTTTTCACTCGACAAACCACTCTGGAATAACCAGGATGGTTTGTCCAGAGTGGTTTTCCACTCACTGCAGAAATAGTATTTTCTGCATTGTTCATCGTCTTCTTCTTTGCGCACGATGAACAGTTTTTTTTTGTTTGCAGAAAAAAAAACTTCTAATCTCTATTAGATGCTTTCTAACCTTGGCTCTGATACCAATGTTGATAGTTTTAGCATCTAATTAGAGATAATCTTAGCAAAATTAAAAGGAAGAACGAAACGTAAAACTGGAAAAAACTTACAGCACTTCGTCAGAATCTTCTCGCGTCTAGCAAAGGAAGAAGATGGCTTCTGTCTGATGACTGATCACGCCGGAAGAGTCCTACTTCTCCACAAGCCAAGTCCCATCCGTGCCTTGGTGTTCTTGTTCTCTCTCGACAACTCTCCGCCGAAGCAGCCTTTCAGCATTAATCTCTAATCTTCTCTACTCCCTTTGGATGCAGCACACCCCCTTATAAAGGGGGTGTCATACTGCAGCGCTGCACGAAGTGCAGTTGCGCACTTCTTGCAGCGCGCTCACACGTTGCAGAGCAACGTGTGCGTGCTATTGCAGTTACAATATTTGCTCTTCGAAAGGAATATAATAACTAACATCTGCACCCAAAGTTTACTAAGTTTGAGCAAGTTAGGGAGACCTTCCAACATTTTAACTTATAATTGAATTCTGCTTCATAAATTATGAAAATGCCTTCGAGTGGATTTTCGTGAAACATTTTAAAAAGTTCACAGAGGTTCTGATGTAAGTTGACAGATCTTTTGGAAGACTATTTGTGTTTATCCCATAAGTATTGATGCCCGTCGAGACGATGATGGTGAGATGTCCGAATAGCGAAAGCAGCAAGGGCCGACAACTATAGCGTGGAGATATGAGGTGGCAGAATGATTCAGCACAACAAGAACGCAACGACTCTATCGGATGGCCAAGCCGAATGATGAAGACCGAGTCGAATAAGGAACCTGTACAGCAGCAAACGGTCAAGGGCGCCGAGAGGGATCTCGGCAATGCCCCTCCAACGCTCAAGGTAGAAAATTAGATTGTCTCAAGGAGGATCATATATATAGAGAGAGGGGAAGCTCCCTTACCAAGAGATTCTGCCAGTAGAAGCGATATGACCCCAGGGGGTCGTACATCATGATCATTATTATCTGAACTTCATTCAACGCGTGGGTTGCCATTAATGCACATCGTGTGGTTGATAGGAGACAAGTCTTATTTAATGTTGCAGCTAATCTTCTGAGATTTTGGTAGGGAAATCTGCCCTTGTGTGTGGGCGGCAATTAATACACGCCACACGGTTAATAGGAGACAATTCTCAATTAATGTCGCAGACATTCATTCAAGCCTTGTCAGAGGATTGCACTTCTGGTCGAGAAAAGGTGATGATGAGAATTGCCTCGTCAGCTTAAAGATATGAAATAACCGCCTCCTTCTTTAAATGGGCTAGCTTATAAAATGGATCATATGGAAAAATGGTGCATCAAAGATGGCGCATCCTTGCCGAGAGATAAAACAGGCGAGACGAAAAGCCTTCAGCCTAACAGAAGTCTGGGCCGAGACGCGGAGCGCCCAGTCTGAGAGAAATCCGAGCCAAGGCGCAGGGCGTCCGGTATAAGAGAAATTCGGGCCGAGACGTGGGGCATCCGGTATGAGAGAAATCTAGGCCAAGACAAGGGGCGTCCGGTATGAGAGAAATCCAGGCTGCCACTTGTCATGAATCGGATGATGCGGCAGGTTCAGTCTATCTGTCTAGACATAGTTTTAATTTTACTCCGATATCATAAGCATCCCCCCCCCCGAGTCTAGTCAAAGGATAGGCGTAGCTTGACTGACTAGACTGGTCTGGTTCAGACCATGACTTTCCCTCCTATTCCCTTTTAATGAGGCATGGTAAGGGCTCCTCGGGAACAGAGAAGATCTCGCTTTTGGACGTATTCATTAATATCCATTAAGGCGATGATTCGATTTATGAGTGTCCCATTTCTCTAGGATTTTCCTGACCGTGCCATGTGTCTTGAGAGGAGAACCTCGGGAAAAGGGATCGTCGCGACGCTGCTATAAGTAGTCCACCGTCCCCCTTCCTCTATCATTTTCTTGCTCACTGCTTCTCCCCTTCCTTCCCTCACCAATCTCTCGACCATCCTCCTCTTCTTCCCCGGCGCCATTCTACTAGTAAGTTTCCTGTCCCACCCCTTTTTTCTGCGTTTTCCGTTTATGCTCCATGGCCCCAAATACCGATCTCTGGTATTTGAGGACCCGCAGCACCATCGACTCGAAGATTCGCTCCAAGGCTCAGGCCGCCTTCTATATTCCTAATTCTTACCGGCTTCGAGCCCCTCAAAGGGACTAGCGCCCTCATGAACCTCCCGCCGAATTTACCACATTTTTCCTTGACCAATTGTCGGCTGATCTCCGGTTTCCCCTTCATCCATTTTTTGCCGAGATATCTACTTATTTTAGAATCCCCCTTAATCAACTAGCTCCTAACTCCTTCAGCATCATCAATGGATTTATCATTATTTTCTTATTTTATCACCTCTCTCTTTCTGCCGAAGTCTTTCACTCTTGTTTCTTCCCTAAGAAGAAAGAAGTCGGTGTCTTCTTCTTCTCGGCTCGGCAAGAAGTAAAGTTCTTGTCGAACCTTATTACCTCCCACAAACATTGGAAATCCAAGTTTGTGTACGTTCGTCCTGAGTCACCTTTTCTTTGGCCTACCAGATGGCAGCTCGAGCTGTCACCCTCCCCTTCCATTCGGTCTTTTCGAAAGTCCACCACTTATCAAGAGATAGCCTCAGTCCTGCTCGGCCTGAGGTTTGATGTGAACGTCCTGCTGGAGGAGGGACTTCTACATCATTTTGACTTAAGTCTGATAGAGGCCGAGCTGAGTGGCTCCTTAGGTAAAGAGAACTCTTATCTTGTCTTCCTCTCCCTGTTTTACTTCTTCATTTTCTAACGTATTATCTTGTCTCGTGACAGCGGAAGTCATGATCCGGGCCTCTATCAACAAGAAGCTGAAGTGAAAAAGGGTCCAGATAATCCCTCCTGAGGGTGCTTCTTCCGACACACCTAAGGAGGGAGGCTCAGACATCCCCCCCCCCCCCACCTCGGCCCTCCATGGTGGTCGAGGTGATAAGCTCAAGGGATTCAGAAGAGCAACAGAGGCAGCGTAAGAGGAGTTGCCTAGTACTTTCCTTTGCCGAGGGGAGCTCCTCTTAACGTTCCTCTCCTCGCCCTTCCTCCTTCCCAAGTCCTCTGCACTCGGCCGATCCGAGTGGAGAAGGACCCAGCGGCACAGGGCCAGACATCCCAGAGCCCCAGCGGGAGGAACAACCAAGGGATGCCCCTCCGCCAGAGGGACCTTCTTCCTCCCATCCGTGCAGTTCAAGCCCCATGCCAGAAGTATCCGACCGACCGCAACCAGGTCAAGGGCAACCATCCCAGAGCCTTCTTCAAGAAATTCTAGATGTCGTCGGCAACTCGGTCAAAGGAAAGTCCATCCCAGCAATCAGCGACGAGATGAATATTTATCTCACCAAGGTAAGTTATCTCTTATTGTTCTTTTAGTTTTTTGTGGCTAAGTCACACTAACTCGGCTAACCTTTCTATCCCTCTTGCAGTTCTAGGGGTACCATCTGAAGTTAATGGCTCGGCTACCCCCTATGACTACCGCCTTTCAGCAAATACAGGCGCAAATGGTCGGCCTGAAGACTCAACTTCGGGATAAGGAAACGGAGCTCGGCTTAGCCCAGTCTGAGGTGGCCATCTTCCAGGCCAGGGATATCTGATTTGAGGATGATCTCCGGCTGAGGGCACAGGAGATGAAGCTCCAAGGAGCCCAGATGGAGGCGAAGGCCGCAGAAGCGATGGAATACAAGGCCCGAGCCGAGGAAGCGGAGGCTCGAATCTGAGGCTAAGCGCCACGAGGACGGTGAGCCGGATCGGGCCGAGAAAGCAAGGAGGAGCCGCTCGTCCGGGCCGTGAGGGAGGGTGATGGGAGAATAGGAAAACATTCCTATCTTAGGGGGTTCTTGACATCGAGTCGTACTCTGGACCTAATAGAGATAGGATACGAGGGGGCTACCTGGCACTTCAAGGAGGTCGGATACTCCCCTGAAGGGGCTTCGGCTGAGTTCCTGAATTTAAAATGTCTCATCGATGAGACACCAGACTCGGCACTAGGGGGGCCTCCCTAGTAGTCTAACTTAGTTTTCATCTTTTTGTTGTTCGCTCGCTTGTCGTTTGTTTGGGTTTTAGTAGAAGATTGTGTAGCCCTAGTGGCCTTTTTATATGAAGGAATTTATTTTCTAAGGAGTGTCTTTGTCTCATTGGCTAAAGAAAAATTTTCCTAACATATCTGTAATAGAACATTGAGCGCACCTTAAATAGCAACGGGTTCAAACAGGAGGAGGATCAGTAGGAGAGATCGAAGGTTGAATGAGCTATTGTAAGCAATATTTGGAGAGAAATCATACAGCAGCTACTACCGATCATCAGAGACGTAAGGGAGGCATAGGTGACGTCCGTGGGGAATGGCTGAATGACCAACACTCGAGGTCGAGATTAGTTATGATAAGCGATACCCAAGGAAAAGGCGACCGGATTGAGAATACTTGGGATCGGCTGTGATAAGCGATACCCAAGGAGAAAGCGGCCGGATTGAGAACACTTGGGACCAGTTGTGATAAGCGATACCCAAGGAAAAAGCGACCGGATTGAGAATAATTGGGACCAGCTATGATAAGAGACACCCAAGAAAAAGGCAGCCGGATTGAGAATACTTGGGACCAACTGTGATAAGCAATACCCAAGGAGAAAGCGGTCGGATTGAGAACACTTGGGACCAACTGTGATAAGCGATACCCAAGAAAAAAGTAGTCGGATTGAGAATACTTGGGACCAGCTGTGATAAGCGACACCCATGGAAAAGGCGGCCGGATTGAGAATACTTGGGACCATATGTGATAAGCGATACCCAAGGAGAAAGCGGCCGGATTGAGAACACTTGGGACCAACTGTGATAAGCGATACCCAAGGAAAAAGCGGCCGGATTGAGAACACTTGGGACTAGCTGTGATAAGCGACACCCAAGGAAAAGGCGGCCGGATTGAGAATACTTAGGACCAGCTATGATAAGCGATACCCAAGGAGAAAGCGGTCGGATTGAGAACACTTGGGACCAACTGTGATAAGTGATACCCAAGGAAAAAGTGGCCGGATTGAGAATACTTGGGACCAACTGTGATAAGCAATACCCAAGGAAAAAAGTGACCGGATTGAGAAGTGATGTGGCAGAATGGACCAAGCCTTCATAAACCCACACGTGCTCGGGAAGTGGAATTTTTATTATAGGGAAATTCTGTTACAGAGGAGTTTTTTAAGTATAATAAGGTCGTAGGTGGAAAGCATTCCAGGGCCTACCGGGTCCCTTTCCCTCACTATCTTGGAGATAATAGGCGCCTGAACTGAGTTTCTTGATAACTTTATACGGGCCTTCCCATCGGGGCGCTAGTTTACAAACCTCCCCGGCTGGCTGAACCTTTTTCCACACAAAATCACCTGGCTGAAAGGAGCGAGGTACTACTCTTTTGTTGTAAGCCTGGGCCATCTTCCTCTGGAAAGCGTACATTCGGCTAGCTGCCTACTCTCGAGCTTCGGACACCAAGTCCAGCTCAGTTAACCTCCTCTCTTGATTGGTTTTGTCGCCGGGTGTGTAAGCAGATACCCGGGGAGACCTCATACCGATTTCTACTGGGACGAGAGCTTCGACCCCATAAACTAAATGAAACGGAGTGAGGCCAGTGCTGTCTTTGGGGGTAGTCCTGTAGGCCCACAAGATACTAGGTAGTTCATCTACCCAGCTTCCTTCCGTATGATCTAACTTGGTTTTGAGCCCTTGGATCAGCTCTCGATTGGTGACTTCGGCTTGCCCATTACTCTACGGATAAGCCACCGTGGTGAAGACTTGCTGAATCTCCAGTTGTTGACACCAGTCCTTCAGTTTACGGCCTTAAAATTGTCATCCGTTGTCGGAGACCAATCTTCTGGGAATGCCGAATCGGCATACTATATTTTTCCAAAGGAATTTTAATACGACCTCTTCAGCTATTTTAGCCAGCGGCTCTGCCTCCACCCATTTTGAAAAATAGTCCACAACCACTAATAGAAATTTCTTCTAATTTGGCCCCATGGGTAGCAGCCCTACTATGTCCATCCCCCATTGGTCGAAAGGACAAGAGGCCACAGAGGCCTTTAACAGCTCGGCCGGCTTCTGAGAGAAATTTTAATGTTTCTGACAGCTAAGGCATACCTGTATGAAATGGGAGGCATCTTGCTGTAGAGTGGGCCAAAAATATCCGCCCAATAGAACTTTTCTTGTGTGAGAGATCCTCCAGCATGATTTCCACAGCAGCCCTCGTGTATTTCCCGCATAACATAATCTGCTTCCTCCGGGTCGAGGCATTTGAGTAGGGGTCGAGCGAAAGATCGCTTGTATAATGTGTCACCTATTAAGACGAAACGAGTACTTCTTCTCTTGATGACTCGGGCCTCAGCTCGGTCGTCAGGTAATACCCTATTCTTGAGGTAATTGATTAGGGAATTTCTCCAGTTCGGAGGGTTGTGAGATACCAGCGGTTCTTGATCTATGTTGGAGATGAGCTGCATCTCGGCTACCGAATCCTCCAAGTTTCAAGCTGTAAGTGTACTAGCCATACGGGCCAATTCATCGGTCTTCTGGTTGTCTGCTCTAGGTATCTTGTGTAGGGCTATTTCCTGGAATTCCGAGGCCAACCTTTGATAAGCTTGTTTATAATGTTTCAACCTCTGGTTGTTAATGTCGAATGATCACTTGAGTTGTTCTATGACTAATTGGGAATCAGAATGCAGAGAAATCCGAGCAGCACCGAGATGACGGACGGCTTGCATTCCTGCCAATAGGGCCTCGTACTCGGCTTCATTGTTAGAAGCCTGGAAGTTGAGCTGTACGACTATTCGGATAGCATCTCCTTTGGGGATATTAATAGTATCCCTACCCCACTTCCTTGCTTGGTTGCCGAACCGTCCACGTATATTTTCCATTCTTCATTCTTCTCTATCCCAAATGTCTCAGCCAAGAAATCCGCCAGTACTTGCACCTTGAGAGTTGCGCGGGGTTGATACTGGATATCATACTTAGCCAACTCGGTAATCCACTTGATTAAGCGGGCAGACGCTTCCGGATTGTTCAATATCCTCCTGATGCCACTGTTGGTCAAGACCGTGATCGGATGAGATAAGAAATAAGGCCGGAGCTTCCGAGCCGTTATAAGCAGGGCAAGGGCCAGCTTCTCCAGGGTCGTGTACCTGCTTTCAGCATCCCTTAACAAATGACTGACAAAGTAAATGGGCAATTGTTTACCTGCTTCCTGCCAGAGTAATACTGAAGCCACAGCTTCCTCATAGGAGGCCAGGTATAACTGCAGCTCTTCCCCAGGGACTGGTTTGGCCAGTGTGGGCAAGTCGGCTATATATTGCTTTAGCTCTGTAAGGGCCTATTCACATCTACCATCCCATGAAAACCGAGTCGACTTGCAGAGTACCTTGAAGAAAGGGAGGGTCCGCTCGGCCGACTTAGGGATGAACCTGGAGGGGTCGTTATTCGGCCCAACAGCCTTTGCACTTCCTTGATATTTCGGGGGGAAGCCATGTTCTATAAGACCTGAGCTTTCTCGGGATTGACTTCAATACCACGTTCGATGACAATATATCCTAGGAACTTGCCCCCACGAACTCCAAATATACATTTACCCGGGTTGAGTCAAATTCCATATTTTCATAGGGTGCTAAACGTTTCGGTCATGTCCGAGATTACATCTTCGTCCTTAACGATTTTGATGAGGATGTCATCGACGTATACTTCTATATTTCGGCCTATTTGTGACCGTAACACTTTATCCATCAACCTTTGATAGGTGGCCCCTACATTCTTTAATCCGAACGGCATGACCTTGTAGCAAAAGGTGTCATCTGCGGTGATGAAACTGACTTTTTCTTGATTCTCCATGGCAAGTGGAATCTGATGATACCCCTGGTGGGCGTCTAGCATACAAATTAATTCACAGCCAGCGATGGAATCTACTACCTGATCTATTCGAGGCAAAGGGTAGTAATTTTTAGGGCATGCTTTATTGAGATCCCTAAAATCTATACATACCCTCCACCTTCCCTCCAATTTTGATACCAGTACCACATTAGCTAGCCACTCCGAGAACTGCACTTCTCAGATATATCCGGCTTACAGGAGCTTCTGCACCTCGACTCAAATGATTTGGTCTTTTTCTGGTCCGAAGTGCCTTCTTTTTTGCCGAATGGGTCGAGATCCAGGAAATATACTTAGCTTGTGCCCCATGACGGTCCGGGAGATGCTCTGGTATTGTTCATTCGGCCAAGAGAAGACGTCTAGGTTGTTAGTCAGGCAATCCTTCATCTTTTGTTTCAAATCATCTGGTAAGTCTGCTGCCATCCGGAGGACTTGCTCGGGCTGATCCAGCCACACTTGTATTTTTTTCTTCGTCTCCTACGACTTCTTCTAAGGAGACCTCACTCAGAGTGTACACGCCAGCGCCTTCTGTCTTTCGGCTTTTTCTGGGTCCGGTACGAACTTCCTCTACGTAACATTTTCGGGCAGCCATCTGATCTCCAGCTACTTCCCCTATCTGATTGCCCATGGAAAATTTGACTTTCTGATGATAAGTGGAGATAACGGCCTCAAAAGAATATAGGTCTGATCTTCCGAAAATGATGTTGTAAGCTGAAATGGCGTCCACCACGGTAAAGGTGGTCGTCCGTGTCCGACGAAGGGGCTCATCTCCCAGAGACAGAGGAAGGTCAATTCGGCCGAGTGGCCTGACTTCATGCCCCGAGAAGCCAAATAAAGTGGTGTTCATTGGTTGGAGCCGAATTGTTTCAAGCTGCATACGGTCAAAAGCATCTTTAAATAATATGTTAACTGAACTACCTGTGTCTATGAAGATCCGAGCCACATCATAATTGGCGACGGTAGCTTTTATCACCAAGGCATCATCATGAGGGGTAACAACCCCTCGCAAGTCTTCCGGGCCAAAATTTATGGCGGGTCCATCCACGGGCTTCCGGATGGCACTCACTTGCATATTTTCCAGCCACCTTCCGTGAGTCTTTCTGGCTCGGTTTGAGTCCCCATTGGTAGCCCCCCGATGATCATGCTGATTGTTCCCCTATGCAGGGTATTGAGTTCTTGTGATGAACGAGGTGGAGAGGTATCCTTGCCCGGAGTAGCCTCCCGAGATTCTCGCGGGGCTTGAGCCGGCCTCTATCGTTTAGGGGTCGGCCTAGGGGCCCTTCTAGCTGGATTGCACTTGACATAATCTCGTGATTCTGGCCTTATATCGCGAGGTGGGAGGGCAAGAGTATGATGTTGTTCCCTCATTACTTGTCTGATTTCCTCAGCTAAAGTGCGGCACTCCCGAGTTGAATGACCATATATCTGATGAAAAGCACAGAAAGGGCCGCGTTGTTCGGGTTGCGCCGCTGCGGCAGGCAGTTCTTGTACGGCATGAATGGTCCGGTCCTTTATGAGCCGAGGAGGGTAAACAGGAGGAGCCCCCGAAGGTCGAGGATGTGGTCGGGTCTTTTGAGGTATGGACTGATCAGCTCGTTGTTGCCCATCGACCGCCTTCTCGTCTTCCTATAAATTGATATACGCCTCGGCCCGGGCCAGCAAAGCCTCAAAGTGGGGAGGAGACCTCTTCATTAGTGACTTGCAGAAATCTCCTCGTATAAGACCGTGAGAGAAAGCATCTACCACGGGTTTTGGTGAAGCCTCCGGGATGTCGACAGCTACCCGGTTAAAGCGGTGCAAATAATCTCTTAAGGACTCCCCTTTTTCTTGCTTCATAGCCATGAGGTACTGGGTCGTCCGCTGATATCTTTTGCTACTGGCAAAGCGTTGCAAGAACAATGTAGACAGCTCCTGAAAAGAGTGAATGGACCCGACCGGAAGTCGGTCGAACCACCTTTGGGTGGAGCCGATTAAGTTAAGAGAGAAGACCTTACATTTAGCTTCATCTGAATAGTTGTGTATTAGTGCGGCTTTCTGAAATCTTCCCAAGTATTCTTCGAGGTCAGTCGAGCCACTATATTCTCCTATGGAAACTTGTTTGAAGGACTTGGGCATCTTATCAGCTATAACTCTGGGAGCGAGAGGAGACTCAGTGTTGACTGCTGGGGCCTTGCCCTTTTTGGGGTCTCTTTCTGATGGCGTATAGGAGGGTGCCTCCTCGGAAGATTGTGATAACGAGGCAGTAGAAGATGATTCGGCTGGTATTAAGACAGCAGGAGTTGGTCCTGGTGCAACGGGAGTAGATGGGATGGAGGTGGGCATAGGGCCTTGGACTGGGCTAGGAGAAGCCTGCAATGGGGGATTTCCTCGAGGTCGAAGATCGCGTAGAACGTCTTCCATGGTGGTTTTGATGAGGGCTATGATTCTTTCCCTCGTCATACTTCCCTCTGTGGAGTTGTGGTTGCCAGAATTCGCTCCCTCGTCTCCCATCTTTGCTTCAGGCATTGATTAGGAAATAATATTTTTCACAGACGGCGCCAATTATGATGCCCGTCGAGACGATGATGGTGAGGTGTCCGAGTAGCGAAGGCGGCAAGGGTCGACAACTATAGAGTGGAGATATGAGGTGGCAGAACGATTCAGCACAATAGGAACGCAATGACTCTGCTGGATGGCCAAGCCGAATGACGAAGGCCGAGCCGAATAAGGAACCTGCACAGCAGTAAACGGTCAAGGGCACCGAGAGGGATCTCGGCAATGCCCCTCCGACGCTCAAGGTAGAAAATTAGATTGAAAAAGTGAGAAGAAGCTGAAAGGAATGAAATTACAAGCGTGAGAGCTTACCCCCCTCTTCTCAAGGAAGACCATATATATATAGAGAGGGGAAGCTCCCCTATCAAGAGATTCTGCCAGTAGAAGCGATATGACCCCAGGGGATCGTACATCATGATCATTGTTATCTGAACTGCATCCAGCGTGTGGGTTGCCATTAATGCACGTCGTGTGGTTGATAGGGGAAAAGTCTTATTTACTGCTGCAGCTAATCTTCTAAGATTTTGGCAGGGAAATCTGCCCTTGTGTGTGGGCGGCAATTAACACACGCCACGCGGTTGATAGGAGACAATTCTCAATTAATGCTACAGACATTCATTCAAGCCTTGTCAGAGGATTGCACTTCTGGTCGAGAAAAGGTGATAATGAGAATTGCCCCGTGAGCTTAAAGATATGAAATAACCGACTCTTTCTTTAAATGGGCTAGCTTATAAAATGGATCATATGGAAAAATGGTGCTTCAGAGATGGCGCATCCTTGCCGAGAGATAAAACAGGCGAGACGAAAGCCTTCAGCCTAATAGAAGTTCGGGCCAAGACGCGGAGTGCTCGGTATGAGAGAAATCCGGGCCGAGGCGCGGGGCGTCCTGTTTGTGCAATCGGCCCAAGTTGACTCGAGTTTGACTCGAGCAGTACCTTGATAGTATTTTGATGATAGACAAAACTCATGACATGGAATTGTCATGGGAAAGTCCAACATGGGGTTGGCATGGAAAATCCAAGCATGGAGCTTGGTGTGGAAGTCCAAGCAGGAAGCCTTGGCATGGGAAAGTCCAAAGCATTGCGAAGTCATGCGCTTGGTGCTTGGCATGGGAAATCCAAATCATTGCGAAGCCGTCCGCTTGGTGCATTTGGGAAGTCTTGAGAACTTGGCAAGTTCACTAGGCTCGAGTCCTTGAGTCGGTGAAGGATGGCATTGCGAAGTCGTGCGCTTGGTGCATCCGAGGGACCGCCGGACGGGGAGCGAATGGAGTGAGCCCAAAGGGAAGCAGACTTCTAGGGTATGAGACGCGAAGGATGGCGTTGCGAAACCGTGCGCTTGGCGCATCCGAGGGACGTAGGCCGAGGGAAGAGAGCTTCGGTGGGGAACTCCATGAGGGATAAGGTGGACTTGGCCAAGTGGCTAAGACTGAGTGTCGGAGGCTCAAACTTGATGTTTGAGGGTTTACCCGATGGTTGGATGCTCAAAAACTTGGTGTTTGAGGTTTTGCTCGACGTCAGTCGACTGGCATAGGTGTCAGTTCGACTGGCCCAAGTCGACTAGGGTTCAACTAGTGTAAGGCTAGGGTTTTGTGCTGGGCAATCGACTGCCATGGACTAGCAGTCGACTGCCGAGGGATGGCAGTCGACTGATGGGAGTGTCGCGAGCACAGAACGCTCCGTAGAAGCCAGACGATCGGTGATGGGCATCATCGATCGAGGTAGGTGATCCGTTGAAACTTGCAGCGTGGATCCGCCGTTGTGAGACAATGCCTACGAGCGATCGGTAGGGCCTTTGGCGATCGGCGCTAGGCGCGAAAATAGCTCGATGCAGGTTATAAAAGGAGCTCGAGATGGAGGTTTTTGCCATGGTTTTTGTGGAGCTATTGGAGGGGAATTGCTGCTGCATTCCAGTCCTTCAAGAGTCAATCAAAGCAAGCAACAAACAAGTGATCAAAAGCAATCGGTGAAAAGTGTTTCTTTTGTATTGTATTTGTATTCTTGTTTGTATTTGTATATTACTGTTGTAATTGCTTGTGAGAGGTTTCTCCACCTCCGACGTGTAGTCGAGAAGGAGTTTAGTTAGTGTCGTGCGCATAACTAGAGCTCGGTGAGCTCGCCCGTGGAGTAGGAACCATTTGGTTCCGAACCACGTATATCTTGTGTTGTGTGATTGTGTATTGTTGTTAGTTTCATTATTATTGTTATTCCACTGCGCTAACAACAATCATAGACAAGCAACGCAACGAGAACGAGTGAATTCTGACATCCAACGATTGAGGGCTATTCACCCCCTCTAGCCGGCCATTTTGATCCCCCAACAAGTGGTATCAGAGCCGAGGTCGCTCTTCAAGGACTAACCGCCGTGAACGCACTACAAAATGGCCGACTTCATCCATCCACCGAAATTCGATGGAGATTTTGCTTGGTGGAGGAAACGGATGGAGGTATATCTCGAAACCAATTTTGATTATATGATTATTGTAGAAAATGGTTTTGAGATGCCTAGGGACAAATACAACAAGCAAATTGAAAAATCAAAGTGGACCCAAGACCAAATCAAGAACTTCAAGACAAATCTCGAGGTAATTAAATTGATTAGTGATTTGTTACCTAACACTATTTGGTCTAGATTGGGTGATTATAGGGATGCAAGGAAACTATGGAATAAGATAATAAATTTCCAAGAAAATTCCCAACCGGCACAAGTAGAAGAAAATGCCGAGGAAGAAGAACTCACAACATTTGAAGATGTTGATGACTTGGTGGAGACCTCCACCTCTAGCATTGAGGGAGAGAAGAGGCAATCTTCCATCCCGGAGCAAGAACAAGAAGCATCCACATTCGGGAGAAGTGAAGATCAGGAAGAGGCCTCCACCACCTCCCTAGATAACTCAAGTGTTGTTATTTTAAATAAAAATCACATAATATGCTTTGGGTGTAGGGAGAAAGGGCACTACAAGAGTAAATGCCCTAAATTGGCTAAGGAAAAGGCATCAACACCAAAAGTCAACCCAAAGTCAAAGGATGCCGGTGTTCCCAAAATCAAGAGCAAAGAGCACATTGTGTGCTTTAAATGCAACCAACGGGGACATTACCGAAGCCAATGCCCTAGGGGGAGGAAGAAAGGGCAAGAAGGTGTGACTCATGTAGGGGGAGCTTCTAAAGCTAACCTTAAGGTAAATTCTTTTAATGCACCTTTAATTCCTAAAGTCAAAAAGCATGCTAAGAATTACTTTAGTTCTCTTTCCATTATAAATGAAAAACATGCTAAGAGAAATAATGAGGTTTATTGCTTAGGTGCCAAGCATGTTCATATGACTAAAGACAAACCTAGAACTCATAATTCTAGAAATATCTTGCCTAGGGAGTCAATTAGGAGAGTAGAAGAAAATTTGGGTATTAATCCCAAAAAGTCTAGGCACATGCCTAAGAAGAAGAGGTCTTTCCAAAAACCTAATAAAAATTCAAAAATGGGAAAATTAGAGCTAGAGAACCAAGTCTTGAGGTCAAGACTTGAGAGAATGGAGAAAGCCCTTAGAATCATAGAAAATTCAATTCTAGGGTCAAATGCCCAAAAGTCAAGACCTAAGGTTCAAAAATGGTCTAAGGGCAAGGAAGGTTTGGGTCACAAACCTAAGCCCAAGAAGACATATCATAATGTTCCATTTAATTATGGAACTATTTCTAGGTCTAGGAAAACCAAGGCTAATAGGGAAGTCATCCCTAAGTCTAGCCATGGTATGTGTTTAGTGGCTAACACCTCAAAGAAATCAAATGTAGCCACTAAGAAGGTCAATGGAGGAGTCACCTCTAGAGTTGACCCAAGTAAGACCCATTTGACTATGGCTTCAAAGCCAAAAAGGGTCATTAAGAAGGTATCTAGGGAAGTTATCCCTAGGGAATACCTTGTTAACCCAAGGAGCTCCAATAGGTATTGGGTTCCTAAGAGCGTGATTGATTCACGCTAAATGGGTTAGGGTGTGTCAACCCTAAGTGGATGGGTGGTTAACCTAGCCATTGTGAGTTGACACATTAGGATGTGCCAATATGGTTTGAGAAGTTTTAAAATGATTTAAATTGGCACAATTAGGTCTTAGAGGTATTGGTGTGCCATTTTGGGTTTTTGGTACACTAAGGAAATAATGGCATTAAGGCAAAATGTATTTAATCCCTAAAAATGGAAAATTGATTTTCACACTTAGGTATTCTATACCTTAGTATATTTTACTTGCCATGATTTGTTTGTCTTACCATGTCATGACATCATTTTCATTTTTATCTATAAAAATATCATGATCATGTTAGATTTATGTTTAGATGTCATGAATGCCTAGATCTCATTTACATGCAATGACATCATGATATTGGCATATGCTTTTATTTATATCATATCTATGTCATAATCATATCATGCATATAAATAAAATGAAATTAAGGACTATGGCATGATTTGATGGGAATCAAATAATATTGCCTAGAAATATACATGAGACCATTAAAAGAATAAAAACCCACATCTCACTAGATTAATTGCCTTGAATGTGTTTTACACATCTAGATATAAGTGAGATGTTTAAGGAAAAGAAATTAAAGGTTTTGAAAACATTTTGAAAAACCTTGGTGAAGCCTATCTTTTGATAGCTATCACCATTGAATGAGATGATACAAAGAGGGCTCTTTATTGAAGCTTTTCTTAAATTTTGAACTTTGTATCAATCTCCTAGTTTAATGGGTAAAATAATTTTCTAATATTTTTCACCCATAATGTTTGTGATAAGTAGTATACATACCAAATTTCAAGATTTATCTACTTATGTATATTTACTTATGAATTTCGGAAAGTCATTTCTGAAATTGACTAAATCGATTATCGATCATTGACCGCCAGGAGGCCGATCGATGATGTGTCGATCGGGTTTACGATGCGATCATTGAAACCTTGTTAGTTAGGCCCATGTTCAGCTGTGTTTTGATCCCCTAACCACTCCTAACCCTAGGATATGCTTGGGAGAGCATTAGAGAGGGTGGAAATCCATTGGATATGGATTAGGAGTTGGGTTGAGGGTGAGTATCAATTTTAAGGTGGATGAGAGTTCATTGTTGAACTTTGCCTTAATTTTGTTTGGTTTAATGTTCCTATTGGCTTAGGGACTCTCCAAGGACATTGTTGGTGCAATGGTCAAGGGGGAGCAAGCCTCTAGGGGGAGGTATCCATCATGGGAAGATGGATGTGTATTTCCTCATGGGAGGAAAATTGGGTTGCCTCTCTTTAAGTGATATGGGATCACTAGAAAGATTGTAGGCATGTGTTCCTCCAAGGGAGAGATTATAAGATCTCATTGGGATATGAGACATTCATACCCTTGGGGAGGACCTTTTTAATGTAATGTCAAAAAGGGGGAGAAGTTACCAAGTTACCAATTAGGGTTCGTTGGAATTCTCATTGGGATATGAGAATTGCCAATACGGGAGAATTGATAGACTTGAGATGGTAGTTTTGTCAATCATCAAAAAGGGGGAGATTGTTGGTGCAATCGGCCCAGGTTGACTCGAGTTTGACTCGAGCAGTACCTTGATAGTATTTTGATGATAGACAAAACTCATGACATGGAATTGTCATGGGAAAGTCCAACATGGGGTTGGCATGGAAAATCCAAGCATGGAGCTTGGTGTGGAAGTCCAAGGGGGAAGCCTTGGCATGGAAAAGTCCAAAGCATTGTGAAGCCGTGTGCTTGGTGCTTGGCATGGGAAATCCAAAGCATTGCGAAGTCGTACGCTTGGTGCTTGGTGAGAAATGCATTGCGAAGTCGTGCGCTTGGTGCATTTGGGAAGTCTTGAGAACTTGGCAAGTTCACTAGGCTCGGGTCCTTGAGTCGGTGAAGGATGGCATTGCGAAGTCGTGCGCTTGGTGCATCCGAGGGACCGCCGGACGGGGAGCGAATGGAGTGAGCCCGAAGGGAAGCATACTTCTAGGGTATGAGACGCGAAGGATGGCGTTGCGAAGTCGTGCGCTTGGCGCATCCGAGGGACGTAGGCCGAGGGAAGAGAGCTTCGGTGGGGAACTCCATTAGGGATAAGGTGGACTTGGCCAAGTGGCTAAGACTGAGTGTCGGAGGCTCAAACTTGATGTTTGAAGGTTTACCCGACGGTCGGATGCTCAAACAACTTGGTGTTTGAGGTTTTACCCAACGTCAGTCGACTGGCATAGGTGCCGGTTCGACTGGTCCAAGTCGACTAGGGTTCGACTGGTGTAAGGCTAGGGTTTTGTCTTTGGCGATCGTATCATGGACTAGCAATGATCGATATCGATAGCATGACCGCCGAGGGATGGCAATGATCGGTGATGGGATATTGCGAGCGAACGCTCGTGTAGCCGATCGGGATCGACTACTAGGTCACCAGTCGACTGATGGGCATCATCAGTCGACTGGTAGGTGATCCGTTGGAACTTGTCTGACGTGGATCTGGCCGTTGTGAGACAACGGCTATAGGGGCAGTCGACTGGGGTCTTTTGGCAGTCGACTGCTGGGCGCGAAAATAGCTCGATGCAGGTTATAAAAGGAGCTCGAGATGGAGGTTTTTGCCATGGTTTTTGTGGAACTATTAGAGGGGAATTGTTGCTGCATTCCAGTCCTTCAAGAGCCAATCAAAGCAAGCAACAAACAAATGATCAAAAGTAATCGGTGAAAAGTGTTTCTTTTGTATTATATTTGTATTCTTGTTTGTATTTGTATATTACTGTTGTAATTGCTTGTGAGAGGTTTCTCCACCTCCGACGTATAGTCGAGAAGGAGTTTAGTTAGTGTCGTGCGCATAACTAGAGCTCGGTGAGCTCGCCCGTGGAGTAGGAACCATTTGGTTCCGAACCACGTATATCTTGTGTTGTGTGATTGTGTATTGTTGTTAGTTTCATTATTATTGTTATTCCGCTGCGCTAACAACAATCGTAGACAAGCAACGCAATGAGAACGAGCGAATTCCGACATCCAACGATTGAGGGCTATTCACCCCCCTCTAGCCGGCCATTTCGATCCCCCAACACGTCCGGTATGAGAGAAATCCGGACCGAGACGCGGGGCGTCCGGTATGAGAGAAATCCGGGCTGCCACTTGTCATGAATCGGATGATGCGGCGGGTTCAGTCTATCTGTCTAGACATAGTTTTAATTTTACCCCGGTATCAAGTATCTTTTCATATTGAATTCTTTCAAGAGTTACAATAGCTTTTGCTTTTAGAGTTGTCAATGTTTGGTATTCTTGTGGCTTTTTTGGGAACTGATGTAAGACATGTCTTTTAAGTTGGCTTCCTTTGTAATTTGGAAGCTAGTTGTGGCCTGCAAGTAAGTTTCTCTAGCTGAATTTTTTCATCATATTTAAGTAATGAACTAATAAAGAAGTTGAGCTCAACTTTTTCCCTGACTTTATCAAATGTGTCACCTAAGGAGTAAAAGCTCCGATAAGAGGGTATTTCATAGCCTTGGATGGCGATTTTAATCTCTTCCCAATTATGGTAGACACCTACCTGTGTTCCTAAAAAAAGCATAACATGAGTTTTTTTTTTTCCTTCTGGCTTCTACATTGTAGTTAAGAAGTAATTGATTAGTGTATTTATAACTCCAATTTTATAGTTGAAAATCTGAGTTGTAGGGATATTCCAGATATTGTCTATCAAACAGTATTATATATGTCCAATTTTGATCAAGAATCAAAATGGAGTTGCTCCTCTCTGCTGAAGTATTGGTGAAGTTCTTGGTTTCCAAACTTCATGATTTTTTGTGCAAAAATTCATATTTTTCTTTGTTTATCCATACTAAAGTGCATTTCTTCTACTGCTCTTATAATCAAGACTCATGTTAAGAAATTGAATCAACTAGTGAATTGTTTATTCCTTTAATATGTTCTCATTATATGTTTACTCTCTTGTTTATAATAGTATCTGTGAATTTTATTCATCTTTTAGTGCTTAGATTCTTTCTGAGTCCTTTTGTTTGATGATTGTATTTGATGGCTTCATAATCTATTCGTATGGTAATTTCTTGTTTATTATAGATTGAAGTCAAATGACTCTTTTCTTTATATTTCCCAGATACATATCTGCGTAGTAATTCTATAGATTTTGAATCATATTTAGAGATTTTTCTAAACAAAGCTCCTCCCCAACCTAATTCACATCTACCAGTTTCAATAACCATAAATTTGTACCTAGGGGTAATATAAATATTGGGAGCTAGTGTTCTAATCAAGTTCTTAATTTGTCTGACTAAGTCGATGTCCTGCTAGCTAAAATATTTTTGTTCAGTTATTAATGTTTTGTTAAATAATGATCCACTGATTTTACCTATATTATTTAGATAAGGCCTTGCATAACTAAGAAGTATGAGAAAAGATGTGAGGGTCATAGTATCTTCCATTTTATGTGAACAATCAAGTATTTTGGAAGTAATATGGGAGCTGAAGAGCAATTTTTCCCTATCCAATTTTTATTTCAAGGAAGTCTATATGTTTCGTTACTAATTTCTTTTTCTTTTTTGAGACTATTAATCCATATTTTTCAAATAAGGTGAAAACCATGTAGAGATGTGTGAAGTGCTCTTCTTTAATTTTGGAGAATACCAGCACATCATCATTGTAGATATAAGTAAACATAGAGACACTTCTAAAGATATCATCTATTTTTCTCTAAAAGATTTGAGAAGCTACTTTTATTTCGAATGACATAACTAATCATTTAAAATGTTTTTCAGGGCAAGAAAATGTTGTCCATTCAATAAAGTCTAGATTCATCTTTATTTGCCAGAATTTGAATTTCATGTCAAACATTGAGTACCAATATGAGTCTTGTATTTTGTTTATAAGTTGATCTTTATCTAGTATTTTATAATCATCTTCATTGCAATTATCATTCAAACACTTTTAATTAAATATCATTCTAGATTATTCTGATTTTTATTCTGAGTCTTTGTTAACTATAAATGTTGGGCTTTTATGCCTAAAAACGGACCTTCGAAAAGCGTCGAGATCTAGTAATTGTTTAATGTGCATAGTGTTAGTGAAAGCCCTAGAGTCAATCATGTGATGATTGTTGTATGGATTTTATTGTATCATATTCCTATTTATAAAGGCATGGTTATTATATTTACTTGTATTGGTGCCAAATAACTAAATATAATAATGTCCTTGAGTAGTAGGTTCTTATCTATATCAATCGATTGGTTGAATCGATAATGAGATGATATAGAGAACACTACTCTTAATCATTCCTAGTCGAGTATTAACATTCAGGGACAATGTTAATGCGTAGAGACTAGCATGTAGGTCAACAAGATGACTTGATCTCACAAGTCATGGATATGAGATATCAAGTTGACACATGGGTATGCATCGAGAATGTATAGAATGACCCGCCATGAGAAAGTATCATGGATCGTTATATGAGTGTCATATACTTTCTCATGTGGCTATTAGTATGACTATTAGTCCTTAGACCTGAAGTCACCATGGTTCCCTACATAAGGAGTTGCATACTTTGTTTCACAAACGTCACCCGTAAATGGGTGGACTATAAAGGCGACATCGGGTATGTAATTACGCGAGGGATGTGAGTGATGTAGATGGGATCTATCCCTCCTATATGACGGGTGACATCGATATTCTTGATAGAGTGAGACCACGGCTGCATGGTTATGCCCAAATGAGTCAATATGAGATATTGAGCTCATTTGATTAGAGTGAGTCTACTTGAGTTCAAGATTTAGATTGTACCGAGGATGACACGGCCTATGCCTCGATTGGTCAATCTAGATGTCAAGGATAGAGGACATTGTCACATATGAGAGTCACAATTAGTAGTCACAAAGGTGATGGAGCTCAACATTCTTGTAACTTGGGTAGCAATGATGTGTTGCTAGATACCGCCATTGCTTATGTTCCTAAATCGGTTTAGGACATTGCTAACGCTAAGAACCTATAGGGTCACACACATAAGAGCAATTAGATGGAGATTAGGTTCATATGATGAACCATGAGGATTAGGTTCATGGGATGAACCAAATTGGATTAAGAGTAATCCAAATTAGACTAATTGAGTTAGACTCAAGTTGATTCAAGTGTTGAATGAGTCTAATTGAGATTTGATTCATCAAATCAATTTAAATTAATGAATAGAGATTCATTAAATTAAATTGACTTGAGTCAAGTGGTTAGATTTGATCAACCATGGGAGATTAGAGGTCAAGTTTGACTTGACTTGAGAGGGAAGATGAAAGGTCAAGTTTGACTTGACCAAATGCCATGTCATGATGATGACTAGGCATGGCCGGCCAATGATGGTGCTCCACATCATCATTGACTTGGTCAATTGGTGCCACATCATGAGGGAGACCAAGGGTCATGGGAGTTACATGCTTGCATGTAACCCCCTCCATGAAGTGGCCGGCCACTTTGGGGTTATGGGAGGTGAATTCATTTGGTGAGTTATACACTCTTAACTTCATCTTCTTCCTTGGAACCTTTTCTCTCAAGCTCTCCCTCTCCCATCCCTCTCTTTGGCCGAACCAACCAAGGAGTGCTAGCACACTCAAGATTGAGTTTTCTCCACCTATTGCTTGTGTGGATACCATAGAGGAGTGTGCACTTGACACTGGATATGGCGAAGGGCGTCGCTACGAGGGTAACATTCTAACCTCTTAGATCTAAGGTAGATCTAGGATTTCTGTAAGCACATACATGTAATTATAATTTTATACTTCGCACGGATTCGTGGCCGGGGCTTCCGAGGTTTCCGCAACGCAAAAAGCGGTTTTGCGCTCAAAAACCCAACAAAGGGTATCGAGAGTCACGCGAAGCATGTATGTGTTTCATTTTTGTAGTTTTTATATTAGATATAAAAATTACAGATTTATATGTTTCTGTAAATTTTCTTATTTTATAGAATTTTTGGGTATTTTTCTCAAGAGTCAAGCAACGAGTGTTGGGACACTCAGAGGCTTCAACCGCCGAAAAAAAACTCTCCGAAACGGTGAGTTCTCGCTTTAGGTTTTTGGGACAGCGACTTAAGTTGCTGTATGATCATTGTAGGGACACTCGCAAAGTTTATTTTGCGAGTAGGGGCGATGCCCCTATCCCCGAAAAGGGCCTTGTCCCGCGATCGCGCTCAGAAACCGCTTAGCAGGACCGTTACGGAGAGATAACTCATAAAATTGAAAAAAAAAGGAAAAATTATAGAAATTTTCTGTAAAAATACATAATTTAGAATTATGTATAATTCTGTGATTGTCATGGCCCAATGACCCCAATTTGATTGAATAAGTGTTGTAATTAATAATACGGCTGCGTCTTGCGTTTTGTGGTTGTCGCGTGTTGTATAGTGTATGCGACTGCGCGTCGCACCTCTTATTTTGAAATTCTAGTTGTAATTAGTTTTAGACTCGAATGTAACTCGAGTTTCATATTTGTAATGTACAAAATGGGCGGTGGAAAGTCCACTCGAAGGCGAGATTACGAGAAGGGTGGCGGCGACACATGGCGGTCAAAGGAAGCGCATGGAGAAGCCGCTAGCCTTAGGTTGACCGTCTGATCTTCTCATTGGCTTGAGAAGATCGTAGTAGGGCCATGACTATATCACATTTAATGATATATATATATGTTGATATATATATATGTATATTTAATTGATTTTGCTTGTATGTATGTGATGCATGCTAGTAGAAAAATGTTTGTATGTATATGATGCATGCTAGGTTAATTTTCTTGTATGTATATGATGCATGCTAGAATAATTAATATATGTATATGATGCATGCTAATATAGGATAATAAAGGCCTAAATGCGTATAAGATACACATTACGATTAGATTAGATCATAATCGAATCAACTCGAAAAATGCCTCTGAGAGCCTTGATACCCATCACTACCTCGATCATTTGTTGTTGTTGAATCGCCAAAGCAAAGCAGCATATTATCTTGGTAGGGTGCGGAGGGACAATCTTGGTCCCGCCTATCACGACTTCGGGTTAGAGTAAGCTCAATTAGATTGAGCAAAACTAGTTAACTCAATTGGATCGAGTAGAACTATAGGCATATTCCAATCGTTGGAAAGATAGGTTAAGATCGCATTTACACTAAATCTTGGGCGATTTAGCCAAAGCTAACTCAAGGTCTTTTGTAAATGTGGGTCTTAATCCTATAAACAAGAGTTGCATAGAGATGTAATCGGTAATGTGTTACCCACGATTGTACTAAGTCTTGGCGATTTAGCCAAAGCTAACTCAAGGCTTAGTATGATGTAGATCTTGTCCATAGAATTATAGCTAGTTTGTATGAATCTAGTAAAAGTGGTTTGACCACATCCATAACTCGATTCTACAAAATTCCTATAATTTAGTGGGAGCATCATTTGATTAAAGGCCTAATTAAATGATAAAGGAATATGATATTAATTCTCTGCATTGTATGTTGTAGATAACTATGTAAATGAAACACGAACACTCTCTCTGCGATCTGTCCTTGAGAAGGACAAGCTCGATGGAGCAAATTTCTGGTGATGCAGGAACACGAGAATTGTTCTCACCCAAGAAAGGAAGTTGTATGCGTCTGGGCGGCCCATTGGAGGCACCTCCTGCCCGCGATGCCTCGCGGTGACAAAGATGCTTACAAGAAGCATCAAGATGATGCATTAGATGTGTGTCATGTCTAATGCTCGCAACCATGAACTCTGAGCTTCAGAAGCAACACGAGTTCATGAATGCTTATGATATGGTTGAACATCTTCGTCAACTATATCAAGGACAAACTAGGCATGAGAGATATGAAGTCTCTAAGGCATTATTTGGGTCCAAAATGCAAGAAGGGACTCGTAGGTACATATGTACTCAAGATGATTGAGGCGTGAAAACCTACAAAGGTGGGATTCCCACTTGGCCAAGAGCCTGACCTAATCTTGCAATCTTTGCCACAAGCCTTCAATCAATTTGTCATGAATTATAACATGAATGAAATTGATAAGTCATTACTGAAATGCTCGGCATGTTGAGAAGCTATGAGCTTAACCTTAAGAAGGAGTAAATCGACACCATTTTGATGGTGCGGAAGAAGAAAGGCAAGGGCAAGCCTAAAGGTAAGGGAAAGTCCCAAGCCAAGGGCAAAGGCAAAGAACTTAAACCCAAAGGAGGGTAGCCAAGGAAGGGGCTTGCTTCTTTTGTAAGGAAGCGAGGACCTGGAAGCGTAGCTATGAGGCATACTGGAAGATCTTAAGAAGAAAGAAGTGAGACTTCTACTTGGTATAAATGTTATAGAAGTCAATCTATCTATTTCTTCATCATGGGTATTAGATCGGATGTGCATCTCACATTTGTACCAATGTGCGTGAGAAATAGCGGGGGCATTGACAAAGGCGAGGTGGACCTCGAGTAGGCAATGGAGCAAGGGTTGCTATTGTTCTTTGTAGGAACTTATGATCTATCTACGCCCTCTCTGGGCTTGTACTAGAATTAGATGAATGTTGTTATGTGCACTGCCTTAACTAAGAACATCATTTCGATTTCTTGTTTGGACAAGAAAGGTTTTTCAATAAAGAACAAATGTTGTTGGTTTATTTAAATGATATGTTATTGTAGTGCACCTCTAATGAGCGGACTCTACTTTCTAGACTTAGAGAGCCCTATCTATAACATAAGTACCAAGAGGTTCAAGTCAAATGAGTTGAACCAAACCTATCTCTGGCATTGTCGCAGGTCACATAAATGAGAGTCGCTTATCTCACTCCATAAGGATGGGTTGATTTTGAATCATATGAGACATGCGAGTCTTGCCTTTTAGGTAAGATGACCAAGACTCCCTTTAGTGGACATAGCGAAAGAGCATGATTTGTTAGGACTTATACATAGTGATGTATGTGGTCCTTTCATATTCTTGCTAGAGGTGATTCTGGTACTTCATTACATTCTTGATGACTTGGTAGATATGGTTATGTGTATCTTATGACACATAAATCGAATCCTTTGAAAAGTTCAAAGAATTCAAGAATGAAGTACAAAACCAGCTTGGCAAGAGTATTAAGATACTTCGATCAGATCGAGGTGGTGAATACCTTAGCCATGAGTTTCATGACTATCTAGCTGAGTGTGGGATTCTATCCCAACTCACTCCTCCTGGAACACCACAGTGGAATGGTGTATCCGAAAGGAGGAATCGTACCCTATTGGATATGGTACGATCTATGATGAGTCACACAGATCTTCCTATATCCTTTTGGGGATATGCTCTGACACCTGCAGACCTTTACCCTTAGCAGTGTACCATCCGATGGTAAAGACACCATATACAATATGGACAGGGAAAAATCCCAAGATGTCTTTTATGAGGATTTGGGGTTGTGAGGCTTACGTTCGACGTCAAGTCTCAGAC
Source organism: Wurfbainia villosa (assembly GCA_025175895.1). Classification (NCBI taxonomy): domain Eukaryota; kingdom Viridiplantae; phylum Streptophyta; class Magnoliopsida; order Zingiberales; family Zingiberaceae; genus Wurfbainia; species Wurfbainia villosa. The sequence goes on from CM045992.1 coordinate 8,428,318, forward strand.
AAACTGGGACCCAAATCCGATAGGTGTTATTTTGTTGGATATCCCAAGGATACAAAGGGATATTACTTCTACATTCCCAGTCAGCACAAAGTGTTTGTGGCAAAGACTGGGGTTTTTCTAGAAAGGGATTTTGTTTCTAGAAAAACTAGTGGGAGTACCTTCGATCTTGAAGAAATTCAAGATAAGGACCATAGCACTAAGGCCTTGATGGAGGTTGAACAGGAACCACAAAGTGTTGTGAGTGATGAGGTTGTTGCACAAAGAGTTGTGGAACAACCACCTGTTCAAGTAGACCTACCTCTTCGCAGGTCTGATAGGGTACGTCGTCAGCCTGAGAGATACTCATTTCTCTTGTCTGACCATGATGACGTTATGCTCATTGAGAATGAGCCTACCTCCCATCAGAAGCCGTGATGAGCCCAGATTCTGAGAAATGGCTAGACGCCATGAGATCCGAGATGGAATCCATGTACACCAACCAAGTATGGACTTTGGTCAATCCACCTGAAGGGGTCAAACCCATTGGGTGTAAGTGGGTCTTTAGGAGAAAGACTGACATGGATGGACTTCTGCATACCTATAAGGGCCGATTGGCTAAAGGTTTCAAGCAAATTCATGGTATTGACTATGATGAAACCTTTTCTCCAAAGGGCGATTGTTTAAGTCCATTCGATCTTGCTATCGCAAAGATACCACGACATGAGATCCGCAGATGGATGTCAAAACCGCTTCGAATGGAAACTTACTCGAGGATGTGTACATGACACAACCCGAGGGTTTTGTAGATCCACAAAGATATCGGGAAGGTATGCAAGCCGCAAAGGTCCATTTATGGGCTAAAGCAAGCTTCTGAGCCGGAATCTTCGATTCGATGATGCGATCAAACAGCTTAGTTTCATCAAGAATGAAGATGAACCTCGTGGTCTACAAGAGGGTTAATGGGAACACAGCTTGTGTTCCTTGTATTGTATGTGGATGACATACTACTATTGGGAATGACATCCCTTCGCCATACCGCGGAAGACTTGGCCGGGACGGCTTCTCAACGAAGGACTTAGGTGAAGCAAACAGATTCTAGGCATCAAGATCTATAGAGATAGATCTAAGAGATTGCTCGAGTACATACATCGACACGATAACTGGTCGCATGCGTAATTCCAAGAAAGGACTTCGACGATGTCACATGGTGTGAGTCTTCAAGACTCAAAGTCCTCTTCTAGAGAGGAGAGAGACTGCATGGATAAGATCCCTTACGATCCGCTATAGGATCTATCATGTACGCCATGCCTGTACTGTCCGATGTCTCAGATGCTTGAGCATGACGAGTAGATACCAAATGATCCGTGAGCGCCATCGATAGTAGCCAAGAATATTCTAAGTACTTGAGAAGGACTAAAGAATATTTCTTGATATTCGAGGCGATGAGGAGCTAGTCAGAAGGGTTACAATGATGCCAGCCTTCCAAACCGACTGTGATGATTATAGATCGCAAATGTGGTTCGTGTTTTGCTTGAATAGGTAGCACCGTGAGTCGGAAGAGTTCCAAGCAGACACGCTTATTGATTCTACAACAGAGGCCGAATATATCTGCTTCCATCTCATTCGTGAGATTGTCGATCGAGGAGATGTGAAGATTTGCAGAGTACCCACAGAGGCTAACATCGCAGATCCTCGACCAAGGCTTTGGCACAGAAAAAGCATGATGGTCACACTAGGTCATTGGGTATTAGATACTACGGTGATTGGCACTAGTGCTAGTGGGAGATTGTTAGTGAAAGCCCTAGAGTCAATCATGTGATGATTGTTGTATGGATTTTATTGTATCATATTCCTATTTATAAAGGCATGGTTATTATATTTACTTGTATTGGTGTCAAATAACTAAATATAATAATGTCCTTGAGTAGTAGGTTCTTATCTATATCAATCGATTGGTTGAATCGATAATGAGATGATATAGAGAATACTACTCTTAATCATTCCTAGTCGAGTATTAACATTCAGGGACAATGTTAATGCGTAGAGACTAGCATGTAGGTCAACAAGATGACTTGATCTCACAAGTCATAGATATGAGATATCAAGTTGACACATGGGTATGCATTGGAGAATGTATACTGAATAACCCGCCATGAGAAAGTATCATGGATCGTTATATGAGTGTCATATACTTTCTCATGTGGCTATTAGTATGACTATTAGTCCTTAGACCTGAAGTCACCATGGTTCCCTACATAAGGATACTTGCTGGCTTCACAAACGCCACCCGTAAATGGGTGGACTATAAAGGCGACATCGGGTATGTAACTAATTACGCGGAGGGATGTGAGTGATGTAGATGGGATCTATCCCTCCTATATGAGTGACGGGTGACATCGATATTCTTGATAGAGTGAGACCACGGCGTATGATGCCCAAATGAGTCAATATGAGATATTGAGCTCATTTGATTAGAGTGAGTCTACTTGGAGTTCAAGATTTAGATTGTACCGAGGATGACACGGTCTATGCCTCGATTGGTCAATCTAGATGTCAAGGATAGAGAGACATTGTCACATATTGTAAGAGTCACAATTAGTAGTCACAAAGGTGATGTTGGAGCTCAACATTCTTGTAACTTGGGTAGCAATGATGTGTTGCTAGATACCGCTCATTGCTTATGTTCCTAAATCGGTTTAGGGACATTGCCAACGTTACAAGAACCTATAGGGTCACACACATAAGAGCAATTAGATGGAGATTAAGTTCATATGATGAACCATGAGGATTAGGTTCATGGGATGAACCAAATTGGATTAAGGGTAATCCAAATTAGACTAATTGAGTTAGACTCAAGTTGATTCAAGTGTTGAATGAGTCTAATTGAGATTTGATTCATCAAATCAATTTAAATTAATGAATAGAGATTCATTAAATTAAATTGACTTGAGTCAAGTGGTTAGATTTGATCAACCATGGGAGATTATAGGTCAAGTTTGACTTGACTTGAGAGGGAAGATGAAAGGTCAAGTTTGACTTGACCAAATGCCATGTCATGATGATGACTAGGCATGGCCGGCCAATGATGGTGCTCCACATCATCATTGACTTGGTCAATTGGTGCCACATCATGAGGGAGACCAAGGGTCATGGGAGTTACATGCATGCATGTAACCCCCCCTCCATGAAGTGGCCGGCCACTTAGGGGTTATGGGAGGTGAATTCATTTGGTGAGTTACACACTCTTAACTTCATCTTCTTCCTTGGAACCTTTTCTCTCAAGCTCTCCCTCTCCCATCCCTCTCTTTGGCCGAACCAACCAAGGAGTGCTAGCACACTCAAGGTTGAGTTTTCTCCACCTATTGCTTGTGTGGATACCATAGAGGAGTGTGCACTTGACACTCTCGAGTTCCGGCGAACTTTTGGACGAGCGGGATAAGCGAAGGGCATCGCTATGAGGGTAACGTTCTAACCTCTTAGATCTAAGGTAGATCTAGGATTTCTGTAAGCACATACATGTAATTATAATTTTTATACTTCGCACGGATCCGTGGTCGGGGCTTCCGAGGTTTCCGCAACGCAAAAAGCGGTTTTTGCGGCTCGGAAAAACCCAACACATAGCACATTCTTCTATTTCCCAATTAGTATACTTAGATCTTGCATTTTAATTATAAGATCAAAATTTATAATATTTAATTTACAGTATACCTCATCCCTTTCCCAATATTTAGTGAGATTTTCTTGTATAATTTCTAGTTTTTCTAGCTAGCCTAGAAACTAAGGAATCTAAGTCCTGAGTTTTGATAGAGTTAAGTAAATAAGTGTGATTCAGAAAGCCATTTGGGATTTCTAATTCCAAACATTCTAATTCTTCTTGAATGTCTAAATATTCATGACTTTTATTGGCTGATTGGATTGGACTATAATAATCAAGTATATCTAGTTTCCCTGCAATTTCTTATAGGAACCTGGAATGTCACATGGGCATTCAGGAGGTGTAGCAGCACTATGGGTTTGGGTAGAGGCATTAGGGGTATCACCATGCTTGTCAACGCGAAACTCTAATGCATATTCAAATAAAATTGGAGCAATAACTGATGTAGAAAAGAAACACCGCATAGACTTGTGTAAGAAGGACTGCTCGATCAAGAGGTACTAAGAAATTAAGACCTAGAATCAAATGAATGCTTTTAAGATTCAATGGTCGAACCCAAAGTTGAGAAAGAGTAATAGGATAACTAAAAGTGCCACAATTAGTATAGAAATGTAGTTGTACATTTTTGGCAAACTTATGGCAAGTTGTTGTCCATCAAATTGAGTACTAATTAATCAGAGGTTGGCTATTATGTTTTACCAGGTTAGCTAGAACAAATGAAAGTAATAAGCTCTACTATCAATAAAAGTTTAAAGAGTAAGTTCATGCCCTTGAATATGCAAGTTGCATTGAACTCTAATATCAACATATCATTCGGTGTTACAGAAACTAGGAATTTTTTAAAAAACCATATCAGTATCACCTTCAAGTTCTAAACATCTTTTACCTTTAGGATATGCTTGGTCAACTAACTGGTCTCTTAAAGTAGCAAGATCAGTTTCTAAAAGGTTAAAATGTGTTTTGAGGATTGAGACTCTAGTTTCTAATAATAAATTTTTGGTACTTCCTCGAATAGTATGAGTTTCAGCGATGGAAATGTTAAAATCTTGTTAGAGACAAAGGTTAAAGACTTGTCTATGACAGCTTTTACAAGTGCCTCTTTTAGAGATGGTTGGGTAAAAGCCACAAATAAAAACAAGAGATATTATCCATCCCTTCTTTTTAAAACCATTCATGTAAACAATCTAAGTGTGGAGATTTAAGGTCTGTCAAATTTTGAGGGAAATATTGAGAAAAACATGAGGTCTATATTTTGTGAGTGTAACAGTTCCAGTTGTTCTTCAAGATCATCAAACGTGTGTTTAAATATTATTTGAGGAAGACCATATTTTTTAGCTATCCCATATGGATTATTGGTAAAGAAGTTTATTGGAGTGTAATCTGAAGAAGATAAAATCTCCTCCATATCATCTGCAAAAATTATGGAATAAATTGAAAATGTATCAGAAACATTTGATTGTACTTCAATTAAGTCCAAGTTTGTACACCTGATGTGTAGCCTCGTGGGTATATAAGTTTTTGCGATTTGAATATGTCGAAGACTAATGTCCAAGTTAATTACAAGCAAAGCAAGTGATTGTATTCACATAAGTCTTTTTGGATTTGAATTTTCTAACATGTTTTTCCTTGTTTAGATACAGTTTCTTAGCTTTACTTTTTCTTAAGTAGTAGATCTTCTTAGGCCTTTTTTTTTTGTTTTGGTACTATGTTAAGTCTTTTGGGCTTTCTACAAGTCATAGCCCTATATTGCTAACGGGTGTGTATTTAGCTACAAAACCCATATTGTTAGCTTTTAAGCTATTTTTGTATTTGTATATAAGTACATTTTTCTTTTAATTTAGAGATGATATGTTGTACACGTACTCCTATATTATTAAAAAGTGGGAGTATGTTTAAATCTGTCCAGATTTTATAAATTTATTTATCCAATTCTCTTGGTAATTTACTAAAAATTATTTCACCTAAGGTCGAATTACAATAGTTTCCTGATACTACTGTAAGTGCTAAGAAGTCATTACAAAAGGGTTTAGTTCAATTCTAACTAAATAATTGGATTTGTTCTAAGTCTCGCATTGTTTCTTTTTGTCATAAGTCTAATCCTATATTAGCATCTCGGGTTATTAAGAAATTGTTGATAGCATAACAGAAGTTCAAGATGTTATTGCCTTGACCAGCTAATCTAGTTATTTCATCTAGGAATTTCAATTTGAAAGCTTCCCAGGCGGCTCTAGCTACACCTCCTAAGTAGCTTCACTCGTTTCAATGTCCATCTAATGCTTAGTTTGATAGTCACGCTTTACAGAGACAATCTATTATTCTAAATAATTATCATATAACTAGAGATCACACTCAGTGATGTTAAGTAACATTGAACCTTTTCTAAAGAAGATTACTTCTGATGGTCTCTTTTCTCTAATAGTCCTCAATATAGGATTATTATTTGTATAAGAAGCAAATTCCCTTCGTGGAGGATGACCCTGCCCCTAATCCATTGTTCTCGTAGAATTTTTAGGATAATAAATTTAAAATGGTAGTTTGGAAGTTACTGAAAACTCAACATTCATTAAGTCTTTCTCTGATTTTACACTAAAAATGGCATTTTCTACTTTTTGAGTAATTATATTTTTTCCATTCTCCCGTCTTTTTCCAATTTACTATGTTTTTTAATCAAAAAAGTTTCAAATCAGTCAAATCTTGAGGAGTTAAGTGGGTAATGTTTCTAATGGAAAATAAACATATTCATTTAATTCTTCGAAAAAGGATATTTCATTTTCAGAAATATTCATTAATTAAGTTCATAAGTTGTTCTACTAGCTTGCCTAACTTTTGTTTGTTTAACTAAGTTTAAATGTTTGTGATCAAGTTATCTAAGTAATTGTCATGGATTTGTTACTTCTATATTCATAAGATTTAGACTATCATCCTCTATTGCTGCTTTATGTGAGATAGAAAAATGACATCATAAGAATCTTATGTTCTTATTTCTATCTTTATATAAAATGGAAGTTGTAGATTGGCTCTAGATCTTCTAGATTTAAAGTCTACTCTAATCTTGCCCGTGTTTCTAAGTTATATTCTTGTGGTTTTAAAAATTTAATCCCTTTAGAACTAAGGGCTTTGATAATATCATTTATTTGTACTTTGAAGTTATTATTAATATTGTTCAAGACTTTACCTCCAACTTATTTTCTAGTTAAACCTCTAAGTTCAAACATGATCAATCCTAAATGGATGCAATTGTATCTTCTTTCCAACAATTGCCTAACAAACTTTCACCCATTATATTAAGGTGATATTTGATTTAAGGGTTTGGGAATGAGAGAATATAATAATAGAAATATAAAGTATTTATTAATAATTTGAGAATAATAATTTTAAAATTATTCCTGAATAATTTGAAATTGAAAAAAAAAAAGAATGGATTTAGAATTCATTCCTATCACATATTTTCTTTTTCCTTTTTTTTCCCTGCCTTTCCTCCGTGTCGGAGTCCTTATACGTTCTCTCCATCCCACTGCCTCCATCGCCCCTTCTCTCTCCGCTTCCATCTCCTTCGCGACTTCCGCCTCCACCACCAGCACCTCGCTTTCCCTTCCTTCGTCCCTTTCATTCTCACCTCCCCCTGAAGGCTTCGTCGGTAGCAGATCGAGGATCGAATCAACCCATATCAACAGGATCCTCGACGCTTACGTCTTCGGCAGCAGTTACCGATGGAAGCGGAAGAGCTTGTTGACAGCGACGGTGACCTTGAGACTGCTATTCTTTCCGTCGATTCGCAACTGGAGGAACACCACCGCCCCTGCAGCATTCGCCGCTTCGCCTCCAACACCACGTTGCAGCTCGCCATTATCGGCTCCAACCTCCGCCCCATCGAAAACCTAGACTACGAGTACTTTCTGCTTTTCCCTGTCATGCCTGTTCATCTCCTTTGCTCGAACTAATTAAGTTTGTAGTGTGGTTAAAGGGTGGATTTTGTTGACTAGAGGTTTTGGGATGATTAAACCACCGATTTCTACATCTCTCTCTCTCTCTCTGAAACGAAAGGGAAGCATTTTGATTTTGCTTATATCCATCTCTACCGATTGAGGGGGAAGAGAAGAATGCTGATTTTGTTTTTCTTTTTTGAAAAAGAGAAAAACAAACCTGCCCTGCTTTTGAGATTTTTGGATGAGCAAAATACGATTTTTTTTTTCTTTTCTTATTTTTAAATTTGAATTTTTGGTCCGTGGCAAGACGGGATCGGAGGTCTAAAAGAGGTGTTGCAGGTTGATCGAGAATGACTTCCTGAAGCAGGAGTGCAGGACTGGCGCAGCTGGGCACCGGCGCGCATCGTGAAGTACGTCATCCTAAAGCGGACTCTCTGCTAATTCCTCGTCGATGTCCTCTCTGGCACCGTCGGTTTCTTCAACAACCTCGCCATCGAGAACATCGCCGACGTCAAGTTCGTGGTCACCTCCAACATGATGCTCGACCGCAAGTACGGACGGATGCGATCCGGTGAATTCGTCGTGCTCCGCTGTTTCTTCTTTGTTAGTTGTTGTTTTACTTTGATTGATTTAGGTATTGGTGGACTTTTCGAGTGTTTGCGGGGTCGAATTTTCTGCTCGTCATCTTTGCTACGGCCATCACCGCTTCATCTCGCCGGCTGTAGCCGGATCTGGGATTCCGGAAGTGAAGGCCTATCTGAATGGCGTTGATGCTCCTCAAATTTTCTCATTGAAGACGCTCTTTGTCAAGGTGCAATTTTTGGAATTGGCGGTCTGAATAAAATAACGATAGAAGCAATTTTGGAGATAAAATGTATAGAAATTTTATAGGAATATTATGATTTGTTTTAAGGATAAATATGATATTCGTTGCATTTGTATTTCCAAACCTTTGGTAAACCAAACAGATAATCCTATTTAATCCTAATTTATAAATCAAGCATAATTAGAAATGACATTCTCATTCCAATTTACTATCAAATTCATTCTTATTTCTATTCTTGCACCCAAATCAAACATTCTCTAAATCTTTCTTCCCTTCAATTAGGAAGATGAAGGAGTTATGTCCTATGATGTCTAAAAATAAAAGCATAAAAAGATAGCAATCCTTGCCCATATAATTGCCTAAATTTTAATACATTTAATTATATCTATTAATTCTTTTAGCCTTTGGTTAGGAAGATTATTTCTTCTTGTTAGAATATTATGCAGCCAAGAAGAATAGCATATGATCTTCATCCTTCTATATCCTAGAAGGGCTTGTAAAGATCTCTGTTTACTAATTTGATTCATTTAGACAATCTCCTGAGTACGAGTCAAAAAGGAGTAAGTTTTAGATAATCACCTAGCAACTATATTTCCGGCTGATAATTTACTCAAGTCTTTATTTATATTTTCTAAAGCTTCTTTCCAATTTTCAGAAGAAGTTGAACCTACAATTTGTTGTGCTACAAATTAACAATTTATTAGTGTAATAATGTCGTTTGATGTGTGAGCTAAAAGCTCCCTCACCAGTGTAATACAATAATCTAACATCGTATGTAAATAAATATTAAATGTGAACGACAATACACTACCACAGTAATATATGGATAGTAAAGTACACTGACATATGTCTAAGCTCAAAATTTTATTTTTTTTTATACGCATTCCCTCCATTTAATATTCTTATTATATTTAATTCATTTCACCATAATTATTAAATTTTAAATTCACATCTTATTAGTTAGTATGAACAATCAATCAAGTCAACTTTTAATATTAATCATGTTAATTGATTTAGGAATCATCACAAGATCTAGAAATAAAAGTTATATAATATAAAGTATTAACAGTATGGAAAATGAAACAATTTAATTGGTACCAACAAACGAGTAATTTAGAATATATATTTTGAATTTTAAAATAATTTTTCTCTCTTAATTCTCGTATGAAATTCATAGGTGAATATGAAATAATATCAATTATTTAAATTTATTCTTCTGTAATTTAATTATTTTAAAACTCATTTTATTATTTTAAATATCATTTTTGAAAATAATTATACAAATATATATAATCAATTTTTATCAACTATTCATGCACAAACTAAGTAAATATATAAAAATAGTCATCGCAAAAACTTCGAGAGTCAATTTGTCATTACGTTCCATTCGAACTCACATGTATAAAGTACAATATAAAAATAACTTAGGAACTTCAAATAACGATAATAACATAAAAATATGAAAATTCAAATTGATGGATCAATCCTACTACCCCAATAAATTTCCAATTACTATAAGCCGCAAATTATGATAATATGATAAAGTTATTCATCCAACTCTAGAAATTCTCAAGGTAAAATCTGTCTTAATTTTTCTTTATTTAATTAGACAAAACAAGATGTTTTAATCAACGACGATTTACCAAACAGCTCAGCTAAAGTTTGGAATTGTCTAAAAAGCATCTCATACTTTCATATTTACCAAATAGCGCACTTAATTCTCATTTTATTCCTCCCGTCAAAAAAATCTGCACCACTGTAGTGCTGGGATTTGAATTTCCAGCACCACTGTGATGGTGCAATCCGAGCACCACCACTGTAGTACTGAAATTTGAATTCCCAGCACCACAGTGGTGGTGTAATTCCAACACCACCACAGTGGTGCTGGAAGTTGTAATTACAACACCACTATGGTGCTGAGATTTGAATTCTCAGCACCACAGTGGTGCTAGGATTGCAAATCCCAGCACCACGGTTGTTAAATACTTAAATTTAAAATACTAAATTAAATGGCCAAAGAATTAAGGAAAATAATCCTGGAAATTTTTCGAGATTTTTAAGGAATTTTAGGAATTTTTCTGGATTTAAACGGAGTCCGTACGAGGTATTTACGGGGATAATTAATTTATAAAGGGGTAGTTCAGATGATTAGGGATTGATCCCAGTTTTCCCCGTTGCGCCGGGTTTTCTTCCTCGCGACTTTCTCTCCGCGATTTCTTTTTTTTTTCCCCTCCCGCGGCGGTTTCTTTCTCGAAAAAAAAAAGAAATAGAAAAACCTAAATCAATGTCGCTGATTAACCCCCTTTAAATAGACTCCTCCAAAGCCTATTTATTTTATCCCCGTAATTATCTCGTACGAACTCCGTTTAAATCCAGAAAAATTCCGAAAAAATTCCTAAAGTTTCCTAAAAATCCCGAAAAATTTCCAGGATTATTTTCTCAAAATTTTTGGCCATACAATTTTATATTTTAAATTTCCCGTATTTAACATTCTCCCCCACTAATAAAAATTTGGTCCCCAAATTTTCTACTCAAATGTATAATGAGTAAGAGATATCATAAGTACGGAAAATATATCTCACGCACCTTAAGTAAACAGGTGGGGGTATTGAGCCATGATCATTTTCCTTAAGCTCCCAAATAGCCTCCTCATCTGTGAGGTGACTCTACCCGACCTTGACAAATCGCACAATCTTGTTCCGCAACTATCGTTCCTTGTGGTCCAAAATCCATACCGGAACCTCTGCGTAAGTAGCATCAGGTTGAATGGAACCTGACACATCTGACAGAATATGTGTAGAGTCTGACACATACTTCCTCAGCATGGACACATGGAACACATCATGTATACTCGTCAAAGATTGTGGTAGTGCTAGACGATAAGCAACTGCTCCGATCCTCTCCAAAATCTCAAACGGACCAATGTATCTAGGAGCTAGCTTACCACGGAGGTCAAATCTCTTCACCCCTTTTGTGAGTGAAACTCGCAGGAATACATGATCACCAACAGAGAACTCCAAAGGTCTTCGTCTACGATCTGCATAACTCTTCTGGCGATCCTGCGCCTCTGCCATCCTACGTCTGATAGTACGGACCAACTCTGCCTCATGCTGAGCTCTCTGGGGTCCTAGCAACTGGGCCTCCCCAACCTCCTCCCAGAGGGTGGGTGTACGACACTGTCTACCATACAACGCCTCATACGGGGTCATTTGGATAGCCGAATGATAACTGTTATTGTAGGCGAATTCCACTAACAGCAAGTGGTCCTCCCAGTTGCCCCCAAAATCTATAACACAGGATCTCAGCAAATCCTCTAGTGTTTGAATGGTCCGCTCAGACTGTCCATCTGTCTATGGATGGAATGCAGTACTAAATCGAATTTGTGTGCCTAAAGCCTGCTGCAGACTCTGCCAGAACCTAGACGTGAACCGGGGATCTCTATCTGATATAATGCTCAAAGGAACACTATGCAATCTGATGATCTCCCAACAATATAGCTCTGCCAAACGATCCAGAGAGTCGGTCTTCCGAATCACTAAGAAGTGCGCGGATTTGGTTAGTCGATCAACGACTACCCAAATTGTGTCATGGCCTTGATGTGTCTTAAGCAAACCCACCACAAAATCCATAATAAGATGCTTCCACTTCCATTCCGGAATCGGAATTTCCTGAAGCATCTGTTCCTTAAACTAATGCAACTTCGGAAACCATTATCCTCCTCGGAATCAGAGATGGTAGTCCATCTACCGTCCAAAATCCACTCCACCACACACTCCGTAAGTGCATGGGAGGCTATAGCGACCAAACTCCCTTGTTACAACCGTTCGCGTTCCAGCTACTCTATAGTAGCTATCCCGTAGCTAGCCAAAACCCCATGAGCATTCCTCGTCATAAATCCTCGAATTTCCGAAACATAAAAATTGTCGGAAATCCATACCAATCCAAAATTTTCCAAATTGCCTCGTAAAACCTGTCAAACGTGGCAAACTCCAAAAAATCCAAAAACCCCTAGGAACTCGAAAACCTAGGCGCTCTGATACCAAATAAACATTGACCTAGGTTTTTTTGTTTTTTTTTATTTCCCCTCCGCGATCCCTTCCTCCTTCGGTTTCTTCTCTCGCGCGATCCCCTCTTCTCCCGACAACCGTCGCCGCCGCCCCGATGCGTCACGTGCTCCCCTTCGCCGTCCGACGTCGCAACCTCGCTCCGCGGCCGCATCTCCGTCGGTCCTCTGCGGGCTCGCCGACCACAGTCGCAGCCAACAGACCACCGAGCCCCTTCTTCCTCGCGTCGCCCGACTCGCACACGCGCCAGTTCCTCGCCTCTGACCGCCGCCTTCCCGGTGCCCAGGCCGCCGACTCCTCGCCTCTGAGCCACCGCGAGCCTCTTCTCTTCCTCGTCGTCCACCGCCGCACGTGCCGACCTGTCACGCCCCCGGGAGCATGCCGAGCCGAAAATCAAACGGACGGCATCTCTCCTGTACGTGGCAACATATCGGGTTGATACAAGGCCCGTAGGTCTACAACAAAAACATAATAAACAGATATAAGTATATCAAACACACAGCGGAAACATAAACACATACCCACAACACAATATACCAAAACATACGGGTGTACACCCCCCTGACAAGACCACAGTACTAAAACGTACATAAAACATCGACACCAAATAAAGTCCACGATATAATGACAAAGTCCATACATAGAACAAAATCCATAACACGGACACAAATCATAAATCCTCGGGAGACTCAAAATGTGGAGATGGGATGGATCGGCCAAGTACTCCAAGTCACACGAAGACTTCTACAAGCTACACGGGCGAAAAACCAGTGGCCTGAGGTGGTGAGAAAACTCAGTGAATCAGAGAAAACATGTAAATATGTGTATCAATATTACATGTCATTCAACAGTTTAATCTACTCGTACAACATGTATACATCATCATAACAGTAGATATGCATCATATACTAAATAAAACTGAACATCCACGATGCTGACATACCTGGCAGTCAGCTACTCTATCCTGATCCAACCTGGGCATATAATCACATCATAGGGTATAACAGTACAGTACTAACCCAGTATCCTAACCTGAGTCAAGGGTATCACTGTGAATGCCCGATAGGTATACAAATATCAACCTACTACCATACAGGAAATGCAGTATCATGTATGAATATGTACAAACAAATGCAACAGGCATAGTACATACAAATGCATCATCAAAGTGAGTATACGTATAGACTGTATCCGTATGTATACTAATCACCATCATCCATGTATATATGTATATACCAGTAGGTATATATATATATAATCATATGCAAAACACCGTATGATACGGCAGTGCAACATGCATGGTCATGCCTGCTCACCCCTACTCGCTACCACGACCCCAGTGTGGCCTAGGTGGCACGACATGACAACTATCCCGACTCCAGCCACCACCACTCTCGAGTGACCGAGTTGGGTAGTATGATCAAGTAGCATATGAGCGTAAGTAGCTCGCTACGTAACGGGGGTCCCTGCTGCTGGCCACTCCGACTAACACTACCAATGAGTGGTTGAGTACCACGCACCCAGGACAACTGCACGCAACTCCAACAACCATCGTCAATAATGGTAGAGTGCGGCACAACAAATGCTATGCCCTCGCGCCAGTTACTCCTCTGGAAGTAACCTGGGAGGCAGGATGACTAACGACTCTCTCTCAACCCCAAGGGGAGACGATGTCGTCAGTATACATGCAATGACATGAGGGTACTGTCTCACATACAGAACATCTACCCTAGACTCTCTGTTCAACAAAGAGTCACACCCAATTGATCAGTACACTCTACCCTCAGAGAGTCATACTCATCCGATCTCGACAAGCTAGGACCATCGGTCCGTAGCGACCTCAATCCCACGACTCACCTGACTATTTACACAACTCGTGGTTGGTAAATAAATATGCAACATATAGGTGTGGAACGAGTCCTACCTTTAGGGTCATACTTATCTACAGAGGACCTTTTTACCAAATTTATAATTTAGGTCATCCTCCGTACTCTAACATCTACACCCTACTAAACAGTTAAACCTACTTACATCGTATCTGTAACTTCTAGATCATGCTAGGGAATATGCGTTATCAATAATCGAGCACACATATATATCAACGATAAGTTCAAGCATACGATAAACAGAACATGGTCAAGGTAATATGAACACCTAACATGTTCATATCTATGTCTAAATCTGGAAATCATTACATCTACCCGACCAGTAGGAAAATTACCTACCTGCTGTAAGTGCTCGTATAATCCTCACGGTCGCGGACCCGTCTCGTATCCTCGTCCTGCATAAACCATAATATGCATTAAGTTCAAGCACATGACAATAGATATACAAATCCATTACTATATCGTTTCCATATTCGCATCCCTTATCGAATACGATTTAGAAAACCCGAATTAGCCAGACTTGACCATTTATCTTACATCCATCGATTTTAATTAGCAAAAGTGTCAACTTCCTCATACAATTCTATATTCGACTTAACAAAGTCAATCTCATGAAGGTTTAATCTTTTTATACTTAATTTGATGTAATAGGATCACTAACAAATTAAGTATTAATCTAACCTATATTCACACCGATACACATCTCTATTTGTAGCCCAAACACAGCTACTAATTCACAACCGGTCAAACACCCAACAGAACCTCACCATCGACCAACCCTTATTATTAATTCAAACCCAGTTCCACCAATTAGATACCCAACTATTTAACCCTTGTTAACTAGCTAAATCAAGGCAACCAATGAATTGATATACACTAACAGAACCCATTCACGACATAGACAACCACATTTCCAATGCCCGCCCCCTGCTCACATCCACACAGCCACACTCCGGCAAGCACCATCGGCAACCAAACAACACACTGGACAGTAGGGAAAAAGGAAGAGATAGATCGTGCTTACCAGCGAATTGAAGCAACGCCGGCAGTACTTCCCCCAAATCCGATGGTCCTGTTCACCGGACAACTGACTGCCCAACACAACCAAATTCGATTTTTAGCCACAGTAAATCCAGAGGACTCCGAAATCCCTCCTACTGTAAGAAAGTTCACGCCTTACCTTGTTCCAACGTTGATCGACGATGAGAAACCCTAACCGACGACTCTGCTCACCGGCACAATCAATGCCACATTCGTTCACCGATGCACTACTCAACTCTCGTCCGAAACCCCATGTTCAAATGACTCCAAATCAACTACCCATCGTAACAGCGCCGCCGCCATCGATCCCGCCACGACTCGCTACCGCTTGCCGCTCCGACTGGCTCGCGGTCGCTGTGGGACGCCGGGCCGCTATGGGCTGCCGAGGGTGCCGCCATCGCCGCGGGGTCGACAAGCTAGGTTGGGGAGATCGGAGAGATCGCGGCGGGGAAGGGAATCGGTGCTGTGATCACGAAGCATCCAAAAAGGAGATAAAGATTTCGGCTGGGAAGGGCAGCGCCGGCGGCGGAGTCGGCGCGATTCACTCTGCTGCGCGAAATGCCCGTGCGTGGAAGTCGCGTCGGCGAGAAACGGAAAGGGGTGAAGCGGCGGTCCTTAAATGGTTTAATGGGTCGGTTTTTGAGAACGGGTGGGGTTTAAATCCAATACCAATAACCAAATTCAATTAACCTAATTTTAATAATTGAACAATTAAAATTACCTAAGCTAGGTTAGGTGTAATTAACTCCTAGCCATACGATTTTTTTTTTTCGTCGTATCTTACATTCTCCCCCACTTATTAAAATTTGGTCCCCAAATTTCGTACTTAAATGCAAAAAAATTTAGATCAAGCGTTATTACGAATTAACTACATACCTCCGGTAAACAGATGAGGGTATCGGGCTCGGATAGTATCTTCCAGCTCCCATGTAGCTTCCTCATCCGTATGATGCTGCCATCCCACCTTTACAAGTCGGATGGTTTTGTTTCGCAGCTGTCGCTCTTTGCGACTCAGAATCCGCACCGGAGTCTCCTCGTAACTCGCATTCACCTGGAGTGGTATCGGAACTTCTTTCAGAACATGGTCAGATCGCAGCACGTATTTCCTCAACATGGAAACATGGAATACGTTGTGAACACCCGCAAGTGTCGGAGGTAAAGACAACCGATAAGCTACACCTCCAATCCGCTCTAGTATCTCAAATGGACCAATGTAACGAGGAGCTAATTTTCCTTTTATCCCAAATCTCTTGACTCCTTTGGTGGGTGACACTCGTAGGAATACATGGTCCCCGACTGAGAATTCCAGAGGCCTTCGCCTCCGGTCCGCATAACTTTTCTGCCGATCCTGTGCCTCAGATAACCGTCGTCTGATCACTCGCACCAACTCTGCATCCTGCTGGATACTCTGAGGCCCCAATATACATGCTGCTCCCAACTTCCTCCCATAACACAGGAGATCTGCAGGGTCTGCCGTATAATGCCTCGAATGGAGCCATCTGGATAGAAGAGTGGTAGCTGTTGTTATAGGCAAACTCCACTAAAGGAATGTGACCCTCCCAACTGCCACCGAAATCCATGACGCAAGATCTCAATAGATCCTCCAGAGTCTGAATGGTGCGTTCAGTCTGTCCGTCTGTCTGCGGATGAAAGGTTGTACTGAGTCGAAGCTCTGTGCCCATGGCCTACTACAGACTCTGCCAGAATCGGGAAGTAAAGCGCGGATCTCTATCAGATATGATACTCAATGGTACACCATGCAATCTGATGATCTCTGGCGATAAATTCGCTAGACGATCCAATGAATCCGTCTCACGCATCGGAAGGAAGTGAGCTGATTTGGTTAATCGATCCACGATCACCCAAATCGCAGTATGTCCTTTACGGGTTCTGGGTAATCCCGTAACGAAGTCCATCGTGATATGCTCCCACTTCCATTCCGGGATCGGGATTTCCTGAAGTAACCCCGCAGGTTTCTGATGTTCGGCCTTCACTTGTTGGCATACTAGGCATCGCGGCGACAAAGTCCGCAATATCTCGTTCATACCGTTCCACCAAGATAAGCGCTTCAAATCTCGGTACATCCGAGTACCACCGGATGTATAGAAAATCTCGACCGATGTGCTTCTGTAGCATTCTTTTCTTAATCGGGTGTGTGTCCGAACACATAGTCGCCTCAAACGGCACACCACTCATCACTCGAAATCCGTCGACGTTCGAGTCTATCGTGGCCGCCAAGAATCGCAGATGCCGATCACCGACTTCAGGCTTCCTCGATCCTCTCAAGAATGGCGGATCGGGCAACCATAGATACTAATATCCTCGGATGTTTGACCGTGTTCGACAATCCCAACTCGAGAATCGCCGAACTAGTATCAAGAATCGCCGCCGATGATCGCCGTAACTCCACGAGACTTCGCCAGCCGCATCCGCTACTACATTAGCTTTTCCTGATGATACCGATGGTGCAATGTAATCCTTCAGATATACTCCATCCATCGCTCTCGCCTCGTGATTCACTTTCTCGGTGAATGATACTTCGACTTTTACGGTCCTGTGTAGATCTCAAAGGTAATCCCATACAAGTAGTGCCTCCATATCTTCAATGCGAAAATAATGGCGCTAACTCCAGATCGTAATCGGTAATTTCTCTCGTGATCTTTAGTCGACGGAGGCATAAGATACCACACGGCTGATCGCATCGTAATCGCCCCAACCCTTGGATAGAAGCATCCGTGATAGAGAACCATCCCATCAACGCCGTAAGGAATCACTAAGATAGGTGCAGAAACTAGCCGCCGCTTAAGCTCTCGAAGCTAGTCTCAGTGCCTCGACTGTGTGAACTTGACTTTACGAGTCAAAGTAGTGAGTGGCATGGCGATACTCGAGAATCCTCCACGAATCTCCGATAATACCCGGCCGTATCAAGGAAACTACGGACCTCTCGACCTCGATTTTGGCCGCCCTAACCGTAATCGCCAATCTTCGGGATCTACAGAATACTCTATTGACACCACATGTCCAAGAAAACCCACCGAGGATAACTGTAACGCACATTTGCTAAACTTGGCATACAATCGCCTGCCGCAAAATTTCCAATACTATCCGCAGATGTTGTTCATGCTCTTCCTGATCGAGAATAAATCAATATATCGCCGATGAACACTATTACGAATCGATCTATATACCTCAGAATACCCGGTTCATTAAGTCCATAAATGCAATTGGGCATTCGTGAGACCAAACGACATCACTAGAAACTCGAATGTCCATAACGTGAAGCTCTCAACATCCTCATCTCTTATCCGGTCGATGATATCCTCGAGCGCAGATCAATTTTAGAATACACACATGTATCCTTGCCGATCGAACAAATCTTCTATCCTCAGCAGTGGATATTTGTTCTTAACTGTGACTACATTCAGTTGCCGATAGTCAATACATAACCGCAACGATCCATCATTCTTCTTGACAAAGAGTACCGGTGCTCCTCATGGTGAAACACTAGGTCGGATGAATCCATTATCTAGCAACTCCCGCAGCTTGAACTTTAAGTTCATTCACTCCTGGGCGCCATCCGATAAGGAGGTTTCGATATAGGCGCGGTTCCCGGAATCACCTCTATCGCAAATTCAACTTGCCTAGGAGGTGGCAAGCCCGAAGTTCATCAGAAATACATTCGATACTCTACTACTCGCACATCAGAGAGAGGTGGTAGTCCTTCGTTCTCAACCTTGACCAGAGATAGCAAATAACCTTGACAACCCTGGGCCAATAACTTCTGAGCCTGTAAAGCTGATATAATGGATAATCCATCATCTCTAGTACCAACAAATTCCTAAGCCGGGTTGATCCGGTGGTCTGAATGTCACCACTGTGCTCTATAATCCATCAGAAGTGATAAGTGGCCAACCACCCATACCGAGAATAATATCGAACTCTATCATTTCCAACACCAAGATCCACCGTAAGGATATGCCCGCCAAAGTCTAATGGTCAACCCTTGATTTCTTGGTGGCTAGTTAGCACCTCTCCGATGGCAAGGATATCGCTAACCCACAAGAACGAACCTCGGGATTCTTCCAACTCTACTCGTAAATACTCTAGATACAAATGAATGGGAACTATCTATCAACGTATCATATATAGCATAAATAAATCAAACCATACCGCAGCTGTATGGTGATCCATCCATCACCTACAGGCCTCCTCTCTAGTGATGCTCAATATTCATCTACCGCATCCCCGACGGCAGTAGTGTGCCTCCACCCTACCGGATCCGCCTGCGGTACTGAGGTCGAGTAGCCGTGCATCGATATCCTCAAAATTGGCCGGTATAAACTGGCCGAGGTGCGATACTCCGGGTAGTAGATCACCGGAGATGCAGGGTACTGGATCGCCGCAGATCACCGTATGGGCACCCCGTGATCCGTACAATCGAGGTGGTGGAGGTACCGGCCGCTCGTCTATAAGTCCGAGTCCGCTGCCGCCTCACGCCGCCGCTGGTAGATTCTTCCCTTTGTTGGAGCTATCAGAAACTCCAATCGTGCTTTCAGTACAATCACGGCTAGTATGACCCTGCTTGCAATAATAGCAAACCCCGATCCAACTGACACTGATACTCTGGGCTTTCGGATCCACATTTATAGCATCCATTCCCGCCTCGCCCTTTCGGCTACTACGAGATCCTCCAAAAACTCGATCCGGACGCTTCCCTTCGTGATCTAGCCGACTTCTTCCGCAAAGCGTAGTTCCTTTCTTGTGTCCCCGAGTGAACCACAGCCTCGCTTGCTTCTGTCATCCGCTTCTCGATATCCTTCTCCTTAGAAATTTGGGAAGTCATCTCGATGAAGAGGGCGCGTCCAAAGGCCTCCTGTAGAGGTAATGGTAGATCCTCGACATTCGCCCGATATAGATAGCAAGACCTCGGGTGAACTGGGTACATACGATCCGCATCCTCGAGCTACTAGGTGCAGCAAAAACTCGATAGTCCGTGTAAACTCTGCGTTGTACTCCATGACGATGCATCGATCACCTTGCTTGACTTAGAAATTCTCGACGACGGGTCAGAAAATGCCAAGGAAAATCGCCTCCGTAAAGCGCCTCAAAGTCGCCCAAGTAATCATGCGCCCCTGATAGAGTCTTCGCAATTTCCACCAAGTGATAGCCGATCTCTCGAGATGATATGCAAAGAAGGCCCACCTTCTCCACATCCGTGCTCATATACTCAAGGTGTCTTCCATATTTTCCACCAAGATCGGGCAATCCATGGGCCTGACTTCGAACAAGGTGAACTTCTCCTTGGTCGATCGTGCTAACACGAGTATCCGAGCTTATCATTGAGCCTCTTTGGACTCTGTGGGCTCTGGCATATCGATGGTGTATCCGGATTACGAGGCTCGGATCACCAATAGGGTTTCTTTGAGGTGGTGCTTGAGTACGAGCTCGGTCTCATGATATCTCGTCCCCTCCCTCTGGTTTGCTTGGATGGGCGACCTCGACCACAGTCTCGAGCAATTGGCATGACTCGGCGATATTCACTGTTGAACAAGTCTAGGTAAGACTATCGACTAAAGTATAAATTATCGAGAATACTTACGCCGTGTTGCTCGGGCTTATGCATTGTCGATCCCATCTCACAAAAACCAAAACCGAAAAATATACCGACTCAGAATCCAAGACTCAAAAACAAAATCACAATATGGCATCGCGGAACCTTGGCTCGATGCAATAAAGTTGTCACGCCCGAGAGCATCGGGCCGAAAATCAAGCGGACGGCATCTCCACATGCGTGGCAACATTTGAGTTAATACAAGGCCCGTAGGCCCACAACATCATAATAAGCGGATATAAGTATATCGAAACACACTGAAACATAAACACATACCCCACAACACAATATACCAAAACATACGGTGTACACCCACGACAAGACCACGATGCTAAAACGCATTACATAAAACATCGACACCAAATAAAGTCCACGATATAATGACAAAGTCCATACATAGAACAAAATCCATAACACGGACACAAATCATAAATCCTCGGGAGACTCAAAATGTGGAGATGGGATGGATCGCCGGCGCAGCTCCAAGTCGTCACGAAGACTTCTACCTGTTACCTGGGCGACAGAAAAACCCAGGGTTGAAGGTGGTGAGAAAAACTCAACAGGTAATCAGAGAAAACATATAAATATGTGTATCAATATTACATGTCATTCAACAGTTTAATCTACTCGTACAACATGTATACATCAGCATAACAGTAGATATGCATGCATATACTAAATAAAACTGAACATCCACGATGCTGACATACCTGGCAGTCAGCTACTCTATCCTGATCCAACCTGGGCATATAATCACATCATAGGGTATAACAGTACAGTACTAACCCAGTATCCTAACCTGAGTCAAGGGTATCACTGTGAATGCCCGATAGGTATACAAATATCAACCTACTACCATACAGGAAATGCAGTATCATGTATGAATATGTACAAACAAATGCAACAGGCATAGTACATACAAATGCATCATCAAAGTGAGTATACGTATAGACTGTATCCGTATGTATACTAATCACCATCATCCATGTATATATGTATATACCAGTAGGTATATATATATATAATCATATGCAAAACACCGTATGATACTGGCGGTCAACATGCATGGTCATGCTGCTCACCCCTACTCGCTACCCACGACCCGGTGTGGCCTAGGTGGCCGCGACATGATAACTATCCGACTCGACCACCACCACTCTCGGTGGCCAGGGTTGGGTAGTATGATCAAGTAGCATATGGCGTAAGTAGCTCCTCGTAGCGAAGTCCTACTGTGGCCACTCCGACTAACACTACCAATGAGTGGTTGAGTACCACGCACCCAGGACAACTGCACGCAACTCCAACAACCATCGTCAATAATGGTAGAGTGCGGCACAACAAATGCTATGCCCTCACGCCGCTTACTCCTGCGAAGTAACTGGGAGGCGGGATGACTGACGACTCTCTCAACCCCAAGGGGAGGCGATGTCGTCGTATACATGCAATGACATGAAGTCTTGTCTCACATCTGGAACATCTACCCTAGACTCTCTGTTCAACAAAGAGTCACACCCAATTGATCAGTACACTCTCTACCCTGTAGAGAGTCATACTCATCTGATCCTGACAAGCTAGGACCATCGGTCCGTAGCGACACACTGTCCACGACTCACCTGACTATTTACACAACTCGTGGTTGGTAAATAAATATGCAACATATAGGTGTGGAACGAGTCCTACCTTTAGGGTCATACTTATCTACAGAGGACCTTTTTTTTATAATTTAGGTCATCCTCGTACTCTAACATCTACACCCTACTAAGCGATTAAACCTACTTACATCGTATCTGTAACTTCTAGATCATGCTAGGGAATATGCGTTATCAATAATCGAGCACACATATATATCAACGATAAGTTCAAGCATACGATAAACAGAACATGGTCAAGGTAATATGAACACCTAACATGTTCATATCTATGTCTAAATCTGGAAATCATTACATCTACCCGACCAGTAGGAAAATTACCTACCTGCTGTAAGTGCTCGTATAATCCTCACGGTCGCGGACCCGTCTCGTATCCTCGTCCTGCATAAACCATAATATGCATTAAGTTCAAGCACATGACAATAGATATACAAATCCATTACTATATCGTTTCCATATTCGCATCCCTTATCGAATACGATTTAGAAAACCCGAATTAGCCAGACTTGACCATTTATCTTACATCCATCGATTTTAATTAGCAAAAGTGTCAACTTCCTCATACAATTCTATATTCGACTTAACAAAGTCAATCTCATGAAGGTTTAATCTTTTTATACTTAATTTGATGTAATAGGATCACTAACAAATTAAGTATTAATCTAACCTATATTCACACCGATACACATCTCTATTTGTAGCCCAAACCACACTACTAATTCTGGCAACCGGTCAAACACCCAACAGAACCTCACCATCGACCAACCCTTATTATTAATTCAAACCCAGTTCCACCAATTAGATACCCAACTATTTAACCCTTGTTAACTAGCTAAATCAAGGCAACCAATGAATTGATATACACTAACAGAACCCATTCACGACATAGACAACCACATTTCCAACGCCCGCCCTGCTCCATCCACACCACACTCGCAAGCACCATCCAGCAACCAAACAACACCTTTGGGCGGTAGGGAAAAGGAAGAGATAGATCGTGCTTACCAGCGAATTGAAGCAACGCCGGCAGTACTTCCCCCAAATCCGATGGTCCTGTTCACCGGACAATCGCCCAAACACAACCAAATTCGATTTTTAGCCACAGTAAATCCAGAGGACTCCGAAATCCCTCCTACTGTAAGAAAGTTCACGCCTTACCTTGTTCCAACGTTGATCGACGATGAGAAACCCTAACCGACGACTCTGCTCACCGGCAAAATCAATGCCCTGTTCACCGATGCACTACTCAACTCTCGCCGGAAACCCCCTGTTCAATTGACTCCAAATCAACTACCCATCGTATAAGAATTCCTTCTGGCGTCAAAAGAGGACACTGCCTTACCTGACTTCGGCAGCAAGTCGCCGCTTCCGATCAGAACACTGCGTCGTCGCCACTGATCCCGCCTCACGACCTCGCGCCTGCTTGCCGTTCCGACTCGTCTGTGGGGTTGCCGTGGACGCCGGCCGCCGCTATGGGGCTGTCGAGGGCGCTGGCCGTCGCTCGCAGCGAAGTCGACAAGCTAGGTTGGGGAGATCGGAGAGATCGCGGCGGGGAAGGGAATCGGTGCTGTGATCACGAAGCATCCAAAAAGGAGATAAAGATTTCGGCTGGGAAGGGCAGCGCCGGCGGCGGAGTCGGCGCGATTCACTCTGCTGCGCGAAACGCCCGCGCGTGGAAGTCGCGTCGGCGAGAAACGGAAAGGGGTGAAGCGGCGGTCCTTAAATGGTTTAATGGGTCGGTTTTTGAGAACGGGTAGGGTTTAAATCCAATACCAATAACCAAATTCAATTAACCTAATTTTAATAATTGAACAATTAAAATTACCTAAGCTAGGTTAGGTGTAATTAACTCCTAGCCATACGATTTTTTTTTTGTCGTATCTTACACGACCTCCTCTGCCACAGGACCGCCGACGCCCCTCTTCCTCTGCAAGCGCCGGCACTAGCTTTCACCTTTTCGTTGCAGCCTCTGCGAGTTGCTCGCACGCGGCAAGCATTCTCGACCCCTCTACGCACTTGTCGGCCACGAGCACAGAGTGTCGTCTCCTTCGCGTCTGAAGCCGTAAGACCCCCGCCGCGAGCTGCCCTTCTGGCCGAGCATCGCCAGAGCAAGGTAAGGGGTCGACTTGTGTTTTGTTTAACCCCTGCGGCATTTTCCGCAATTTGACAGTGGATTGTGTTTGGACAGTGATTTAGGACAGCGACTTGAAGCGTACGCCAACAGTGTTCCGTTCTGTATTGTTCAGGAGCGGTGAGTCTCAATCGGAGCAAGGTAAGGGTTTACTTTTGTCTTAATTTGGATAGGATTTTTAGGGTTGTGGTGGATCATATTTATTGGTTGAGTTCGGTCTGTAATTTGGGTAGTTTACCTAGGGTCGACGAACAGAGGAATTGGGGATATTGGTTGCCGGTGGGATCCTAGGGCCGGCAAATATGATTTTGATTGTGTTATTCGGTTAATTGTAATTGTTCAGTGGAGATTGGATTGTTGGTTGATTTTAGATAAATTTTGATCTGGGGGATGGATCTACTTTGAGTGGGTTGGCTGTGAGGGTTGAGGTGTTCTATTTGGGTGGTTTTGGTTGACTGTGTAAGGGTTGGATAAATTAGTGAAATTTGAAGTTGATTTGGGTTAATTGGATTATGTAAGAAATCGATTAAGTATTCGATTTAGCGGAGGATTGCATTTTGTGCTTAACAATAGTTATGTTGTACGTAGGTTTCGGTCACGAGGCAAGTTCACGGTCGTGACGATTTGGTTCTTTTGCGGACATTTTATCAGGCGGGTATTTTGACTTATCTTTTAGATATAGTCAAGTTGATATGCTAGTTAGGATAGCTTGCAATAATTTTCATGTTTATATGCCTAGTATGTTTTTGGTGCCTACTTGATACATGCATGTGATAGGTTATGATTATACCTTCCCTGTTTTATTTGGATCATAGTTACTTGGATTATGGATATGTACATATTGATTGCGCATATTATTCGGATAGGTGTATGTAGTTGGATTTACATGCTTTAGTATCATGCACCATCTTGCATGATTGCATGCTGGCTAGACAGGGTTCCTTTATAGTTGAGCCTGCAGCCAGTTACATGGCCTGCACACACTGCCACTCATGGGTTAGTGGTACATCAGGAGGGTGTGTGCAGTTGCTCTGTCATGCTCCGCTGATCCACTCATGGGTAGCGATGAGGCAGCGTGGTAGCGGACAAGGATCCCTCCTTTGGTCTATGACACCGGGAGATGAGAGCTTAGCTCCTCCACTCTGTTTGGGGCAAGAGGATAGGTGTACTCCGACAGCATCCTGTCCACTCGGTCACTCAGGAGCAGTGATGGCAGAGTGCACAGTTGTCATAGCCCTACCCACTCGGCTTCACCATCGCGTGTGAGGCGGCTGACTGGCGTCAGGGGTGACCATGTCATTTGCACGACATACACTTTACACGGATCACATTTGTATTGTGTTTGCTGCATTATTTTTATTGATGCCTTGGATGTTGCATATGATTGCCATGCATACAGGATACATATTTGTATATGGTGATGACTTTATATCTTATAGTATGGCACATGCTCCTATATCAGGGTAGGAGATTCAGGTAAGTACAGTCCTTTTGTATTTTTTTCTTGCATACCCTATATGTGAGACTGTACTGGCATGATTCTTATTGTTAGCTATTTTTTACCTTGCATATCGACTATACACTACAAGAATAATGGTCTTTAAGGACACTCATAAATGTCCTTATAGTATATTTTTAGTGACACTAATGTTTTAGTGACATCACTAAAAAACGCCCTATAAAGTGCTGTCGTCTTAGATCCGATTCGCTTTCCTGACATTTTATAATGTCATTATACAATATAAATACTAACATCAAAAGTGTCTTAATATAGATATATAATGACACGTTAAAATGTCAAGAAAAGTCATATTTTAAGGACATCTATATGTGTCTTATTATCATCGTAATAAGGGGATCTATGTGTGTCTTATTATCATTGTAATAAAGACAAAACTAAATGTCACCTAAACTTATTTATTTTGACATTTATAAATGTCTTATATTTTTTTATAAAGACAATAAAAATTGTCAGTAAAGATTAGTTATAAGATCATTTTAAAATGTCATCTTAGTTAATCTATAATGACATTTATTAATGTCATTATAATAATTTATAAATGCATTAAAATAATTTATAATGTAAACATGAATCCAATATTTATACATCATCACAATTCATCTCCTGTTCAGAATATAAAAAATTATAAAATATAATTTAAAGTGGTAATAGAAAATCTAAATTCATTCCATAATCATTGAGTTCAAAATTACAAATGTCTTGATGAGTCTTTTACATCCAAAACTAACTACACACTATACTCAAAATATTAAATTTTAGAACTAACAAAGTCTTGTAAACTAGACAGACCATCTTCAACCACCATCTTCAACCATAAGTTTGATTCATAAAAATTTAGGTACTCGTCACCTACAAATACAATGAACATATTTGTATTAGTACTGCAATAAAATAATAAACAACCAAAGTTAATAAAAATAATGGTAAAGATTAGATATCATACCAAACAGGAAAATGCAAAGTATCATTCCATATGCACCTAATAGTGATCTTCGCTTACTGTTAACTGCAAATACATTTCATATTTATTTAAAATTATAATAACACAATAAATATAAAAATTAATAATATTTCAATGAAATATTAAAATTATACCAGATGATAAGGCCAAGCTATCATTCCTCCAAGTGTATCCTCAAACGTCTGTAAAAGATCATAAGGTCTAATTAAACTCTCTTTTGGGTCTAAGACAACTTGTATCCGTACTTCACACCAATTTGATCCTAATGTCTGTCCCCCTACTGTAGTATTTGGATCCATACTATGGAGCACTCCTTTTGCCACAATCTTTGTTGAATCAAATAAACTTTTAATCAAAACAGAGCATCCAATCTACAAAAAAAGTCAAAAAGAGATAAAAGATTGAAGATGTGTGAAACATATAATAAAAAAGAAATTAAACAAACCTTACCCGTAAAGATGGATGATGAGGAACAGAAAGTTATGGATTACTACTTGATGATGCATGTTGATTACTATTGCAATTTGAAAGAGGGTTCTGGTCTGATTGATTAGAAATCTTTGCTTGTAACATTTCAATATGTTGCCCTTGCATTTTAATTTGTTCATCCATTTTTTCTAATTTTGCCTGTTGCTCCATCACTAGTCGATTGCATGTGCCACGACTAGGAACTTCTCCCCATAGATCAGATGGACTAACACCATCACCAAGCATACGTACTCGACCAGGTCTATCTGGTCCCATGATTTGAGCAAATATATCATTGTGACTCACTGGATCGTTAAAATCTTCAGGAAGTTGATTTGTTAGTTCATTCATTGCAGCCTTTATCAAAACATGACATGTTGATACTTATTAAATACATAATGATAAATAAAATAAATTATTTTAAACTTAATATGGTTGAAAAGTATAAAATAGTTTACCAATCTTTCTTCTACAACATTGCTTGAGGGACTTCCATTAGCATGTGTAAAACAAGCCTGAAATAATTCAACTCGAGTTGGAGGGTGTCCCTTTTCTTTTTCCTGAAAATATATTTGGTTACTAATTTATACATGTGTTGGAATCAAAGAGAATAACATGTATAGAATTATAATGTAAATAAAATGAATTACCAATTTTTGTTGCACTTGAGCAAAAGATGTCCTTCCAGTTGTCTGATGCATTATTTTATGCTTTCTAGCAGCTTTATTTTTTTCGCTCCTTTCCTAATATATTAAATTACACATAGTACACAAAATAAAAATGCACATAATATTTTAATCAAATTATATTATAAGTAAAAAATAATGTCTACCTTTGATTTTTCTGTGTTCCAAAAAGTAATTAATCTCATGTACTGTTCTGCATGAGCTTTTTCATCTCTCTGTTGTAAAAGAACTTGAATTGACAATTCAGGATTATAGTACTTCTTTTTAAGTTCAGACTTCCAATTTCTCCATTTTTTTGCTATTGAACGTAGTGTCCAATTTTCTGTCCCCGGAGGAAGATCATACTTTTCCTACAAAAAAAATTTAGGCAAATTATTATTACATAAATTAAAAGTCTTAAACAATAAAATTATACAAAAACTATTTATTTACCTTTATAACATTTAACATGTCTTTCTTTTTATCCATTGGCATTTTATGCCAATCTTCCACATCAATTGGACAATACTTACCATTTCTTGCCAAAGAACCCAAAAAGTCAGTAAATTTATTTCTTTTTGTTCCTATAGGGCGTCCTATATCATCACATGGAATCTTAATGCGTGGTAATGTACTAGGTCGACCCCAGATTTCTTTCATAAATGTAGGACCTTTTTTTTCCTTTCAGTATTATGAAGTCCATCATCACTATCTGTACACACAAAAGGATAAAAGACATAATATAAATAATAAAATAAATTACTATAATTTTCATATATATTACCTTCATTAGATTCGTTATTCATATTATCATTTTGATCTGGAAATGAAGAATTGTTTTCAACATATGTGATATTATCTTGCACATCAATTTGGAATTGATTTGAATCTGCATCTCTTTGGTTAATCAAGGAACCTTGTATATTATCACCATCTATAAAAATATCAATTCAAGTAAAAAAACAAATAAGAATTAGACATACAAAAATTTAATACTCAAGATGAATTAAAAATTTACTTTTCTTTCCAACAAATAATAAATTTATGATGCATAAAATGGTTCTAGCTCATTTTATATGTTTATGTTTGATACCATCTATAAAACATACAATTGATACAATTGAATCTGAATTAAAAATACAAGAACTTGCAATTGATAAAAATACCTTGTTCAGTTGAATATGTGATATTATTTTGCACATCAATTTGGAATTGACTTGAATATGCATCTCTTTGGTTATTTAAGGTACCTTGTATATTGTCACCATCTATAAAAGTATCAATTCAAGTAAACTAATAAAGCAAATAAAAATTACACACACGGGAAAAAGTATATATAAAATTTTATGTTAATTTTATACTCAAGATAAATTAAAAGTTTACTTTCCTTTCTAACAAATAATAAATTTATGATGCATAAAATTAGATAATACCTTGTTCAGTTGAATATCGATCTATGTGATTTGTACTCATACCTGATGGCTGCATATCTCTCTCAGATTGTAGTTTAAAACGAGATTTTCTATTAGTTCGACGCTTAGGAGCCATACCTACTGCAAAAAATAGTTAGTTACAAATTATAGCTAATACAAAATTAGCTAAACAATCTAATTGTTAATAAGAATAATACATTATTTTTCATAAAAGAAGACCATTGACATTAATATAGGTTTTGGAATCATAGCAGTAATCAGAGAATATATATATATATATATATATATATATATATATATATTTGTTCTTGATAGAGTTGTAGCTTTCAATCGAAAAGCATTAATATATCTATTTGTTCTTGATAGAGTTGTAGCTTTCAATCGAAAAGCTACAACTCTATCAAGAACAAATAGATCCCAAAAGAGACACCAATCTGCCTAAGGAAAGAATTTTATTTTATATCAAAGCGAACACCTTAATTAGTTCTAGGGCAAAAACTTATGTAAATTTCACTCCCTAATCGTCCAAACATGTGAGCAAATAAACAAAATCCCAACAAAAAAAAAAAGAAGACGACAATATTGTGTGTATAGCAACAGAAAAAGGAAAACAGGCATATCTTTGGTACTAAAATTTGTTTATTATATAATAGATTTGCAAGCATCGTGATAGTTTTACCTCTCCAAGAGAGATTGAAAGCTAAGCTCAAGGAGGAAAGATATCAAGTCTGTTGGACGAAAGCCAAGAATCAAGGAGGAAAGATATCAAGTCTGTTGGACGAAAGCATAATCGATAAGCCAAGAATCGATAAGGACTAAAGTGTTAAGTCATTACTCAGCATAATGGAAAATAATAATAAGCATAACAAAAATCACTGGAAAGGAAAATATGAAGTCATCAAATATTATAATTGACTACTGTTATTACAATGATAATTAATTAAACATAAATGCATAAACTAGATAAAATTTCATTATAAATCAACATCAATTTCCACTCCTGCAATATCATCACGAACCCAAACTACTTCTTCATGTTCATTGTAGTCTTCAGAATTATAAATATAACTTTGAAGATATGTATCAACATCTGCCATAGGTTGCATTTGATACTTTGCTCGTGCATCAGTGGTGATAATGACATGCCAATCACAATCAACTGGATCTTCCACATAAAATACTTGCATAGCCTGAGATGCTAAAATATAAGGCTCATTATGACGCCTAACATTTTTAAAATTGGCTAACACAAAACCATCATCATCCAATTTTAGTCGTTTACCTTTGGAGACCCACTCACATTCAAATAAAACAATTTTTCAACCTCCTCCATAGTCTAACTCAATGACATTTTGTAAAATACCATAATAATCAAGTTCACTTAATATTGGATTATGATCTCTTATACTTGAATAACTTGAAGTAGTTGCCCTAACAGTTACACCACAATTTTGAGTTTTTCTCTTACGTTCCACTTCCTTTGTATGAAACCTAAATCCATTTGAAACAAATTTTTCATATCTTATCCCAATGACATTCGGGCCTTTGGCAATTGATCTCAAATCATCTGACACTGGATCATCTGCTGAAAGATTTGTACCTTCAATCTATCACACAATAAGTACTTCATCAATTATATTTGAAAATAATTGTAACATAAAGTTTTAATAGCTATTACAACACAGCTTACATGACTAGCAAACCATGAGGCAAAAGTTTCACTATGTAAATGCTCAATTTGGTGTGGTGGAAGACGAGAATGACTACGATTCACAATTCTTCGGTGTTCACTGCAAAAAGAATAATAATTTTGTAAATAATGATGATATAGTTATACATTTAAACACATTATTTGTATTAACACTTACTCTATATAAGATTGGACATGATGACAATTGAACAACACATATTGATGTGCCTTCTTTAATATCTCAATATTAAACTTAGTTGCAATGACTTTTCCAAGTGCATAACCAGAGAAGTTAAACACATCTAATGCAAATATTGAGTCAATATTTCTATCATCATTTCTTGATGGTTGATTAAATCTTGTCTCTACATAATCTGCTAAATATAAAGAGCAGAATGTCAAATATTCCTCAGCTAAATACCCTTCAGCAATAAATCCTTCTGGTCTACTTCTATTTCGAACGTAAGATTTCAATGTTCCCAGGTACCTTATGTCAAAAACACAATAATTTGTATTATTTATCAAAAAAATTATTAAAGAAAACATCAATAAGATTTATATATTACCTTTCAATTGGATACATCCAACGATAGTGAATCGCCCAAAGAAGTTGTACTTGATTGCCAAATGAGCTTAGATGAACCATTATGTCAAAAAATGATGGAGGAAAAATCTTTTCCAATTCACATAGAATCACTGCAATATCTCTCTTCAAATGAACCAAATCCGTAGGAGAAATTACTTTACAACATAACTCTCAAAAATATCCACTTAATCTATTCAAAGGAATTCGAACGGATTTAGATAAAGTTCTTCGTAGTGCTACTGGTAACAATTGCTTCATCAAAATGTGATTGTCATGACTTTTTAGACCACTTAATTTAGTCGGTTTCATTTGAACACATCGTCATATATTGGATGCATAGCCATCTGGAACTTTAATTTTTTTTAAAACCTTGCAAAAAATACCCTTCTCTTTTTTCCCCATTGAAAAAGATGCTGGAGGTAAATAAACTTTATTTGGTCCTTTCTCAATAGGATGAAGTGATTATCTTATTCCCATTTCTTGCAAATCAAGTCGTGATTTGAGATTATCTTTCGATTTTCCTTCCATGTTCATCAATGTCCCACAAATAGATTCATAAACATTCTTTTCAATATGCATAAGATCAAGATTGTGACGTATCACATTATCTTTCCAGTATGGTAAATCAAAGAAAATACTAAATTTTTTCCAATTGAATGGCAGTACTAAATTGTCATTACTTGTTTTCCCAAATGTAATTTTAAAATTTTTCAACTCATCTATCACCATGTCTCCTGATAATATAGGTGGTGGTCTTCCATACTCTTCTGTGCCATCAAAAAATTGAGCATTTTTTCAAAATGCATGATCACTATTTAAAAATTTTCGATGACCCATATAGCAATATTTTCCACCATGTTTTAACCATTGTGAATGTGTAAATTTATGACACACTGGGCATGCAAGTTTCCCTTTAGTACTCCATCCTGATAAGGTTGCATATCCAGGGAAATCACTGATTGTCCATAGTAATGCATCATGTAATTGAAAATTCTGTTTAGTTGATGCATCATATGTTTGAACTCCTATCTCCCATAAATCCTTCAAATCTACAATAAGCGGTTGCAAGTAGATGTCGATGTTATTTCCCAGAGCAGATGGGCCAGGTATCAATAGTGACAACATAAAGTATGGTTGCTTCATACACATCCATGGCGGAAGATTATATGGCATTAAAATAACCGGCCACGTACTATGTGCCACACTCATATTTTTGAACGGATTAAATCCATCTGATGCTAAACCAAGTCTTATGTTCCTAGGATCCTTTGCAAATTCTGGGTGCTTATGGTCAAATGTTTGCCAAGCTGGGGAGTCAGCCAGATGTCGCATGTAACCATCCTTTGTGCGGGATTCAAAATGCCATTTCATATGGGATGCTGTTTTGGATGACATGAACAAACATTGCAATCTAGGCTTCATTGGAAAATACCATAAAATCTTACGTGCGATTTTTCTCTTCTCGCCAGTAGGATCATTTTCAGATATTTCCCATCTAAGCTCATTACATGTTTTGCATTGAATTCTATCTTTATCCAACCTCCAAAATAAAGTGCAATCATTAGGGCAAGCATCAATCTTTTCGTAACCAAGTCCTAATTGCTTCATCAATTTTTCTGCTTCATAGTATGACTTAGGCAAATCATCCATTGCATTTGGAAATGCTTCTCTCAACAAATCTAAAAGCATATCAAAAATCTTATTTGTCATTTTGCCTAGACACTTTAAGTGAAGCAAACGAATAATAAATGCAAGTTTTGAGAATTTCTTGCAACCTGGATATAATTCTTTTTGTGAATCATCAATTAATTTATAGAATTTCTCAGCCTCTTCAATTGGAATCTCCTCATCATTTTCAAATTCTGATATTCTAATTATGCTATCATTATGCTTTGGGATCCCAAATGCCTCATAAACTAAACCTTGCATATCATCTGCATCCTTTTGCGATGTAACAAAAGCAGAGTTTGTTGATGCACTATATGTTATCTCTCCATGAGCTATCCAATGAGTATAACCTTTGATAAATCCATCAACAGTCAAATGATCATAAGCAACCTCTCTTGAAACAAATATACCAATCTTACACCGTATACAAGGGCATAAAATCATTCCATTTATGTTTGCATTAGAAAATGCAAATTGTAAGAAACTCTCAACTCCATTTCTATACTCCTCAGATTGTCTCGGTAAACACATCCAACTCTTATCCATAATGATTCTACAAAAAATAAGGATTAAATTAAGATTTATAAAGTTAATTAGTCTATATTATCAAATAGGCCAATGCATAGAGCATGTCATGTAAGATTCTATTCATAGAAAGACAAACAAATAAAGTTAGCTAAAGCAAGTCCTTCTTGGATGTAGACAAACAAATAAATGTCATGATAAACCTTTTATAACTACACTATATATTAAGTGTAATTAAGAAAATGTCATAATATATTATGTGTCTTATTCCACTGCATGGAAGACTAGAAGCATAAATCATAGAAATGAGGTAGATTCATATCACAGAGTTTGCGTACTAAGCATTTACATTATATATTATGCATATTCAATGTTTTCAAACATTTAGAATCATAGTTTAGAATAACCCCTGTCCTTTTGTTTGACAAACATAAAAGATTATGAGTCCTTAGAATCAAACAGAGGTGTATTAATTTGGTTAATAGAAACTGATGCAAATTTACAAAAGAGGTTCAACGAACTCAAGATGTTGAACCATCAAGTATTCCATATACAATCAAAGAAAATCAGCGAGATTTCTTTTTTGAGTGAAATAACAATTCAAACAAATGTTGGTTTAACGATTCAAACAAATGGAAACATGTATTAATCAAAACTAGCATACATTCAACCTGAAAATCTTGCTGCCCCCGCCGCCTTCATCATACGCGAAAACACTATCTTAAGCAAGAAAATTGGTATCCCATTGACAACGCAAAAAACTCAAGTGTATAAAAGGGAAGATCATCAAAACAAACTTACCAATGATTTTCAACCACGCATTGTGATCGTTGTTGGAGGTTACTTGTCGAGCGTGCGGACACCAGCGACGGCGATCACGATTGGTGCACTTTCAAAATGGTGAGGAGGCAGGGCACCGATGTTGAGGGCGTGTCGGCGGCGCACATGAGACGGCTACGGTAGAAGTGGAAGGCGGCGGAAAGCTAAAGAAGTTGACGGCGGAAAGCTAAAGAAGAAGGGGCGCGACGCGCGTGAGACGGCTGCGGAAGAAAACAAACCTAAACATTAGTAAACTAGTAAATGTAGATTAATAGGTTTATTAAATATGATGACATTAATTAAATATGTCATTATAAGCTATCTAATTTGGTATTGTTTTTAAATTAATAATTTTTTTTAATAAATGTCGTGATAAAATATTTATAACGACACTATAAAATAAATGTCGTTGAGAAAATGTCGTAATAGATATATATTCTTGTAGTGATATCTGCTGAGTTCTTTGAACTTACCCCGTTCATTTTTATCTATTTCAGGGTGAAGCTGTCAGGAGAGTCCAGCTGCCAAACCCCCTCATCGTGAAAGTTTAATAATTATTCGTTTTATGATTTTGGATATTTGGATTAGAAGATATGTTTAGGACTGGAGTTGGATTTATGTATTCGAGGATTTTTGGTGTCCTTTTGGACCTTTATTTGGATTTTATTTCGATTGGATTTGGTTGAGTATTCCGGCCCAGATGGCAGAAGGGGTAAGTCAAGAGGTGATAGATTTTATTTATTTACTTTGATTGATGGCCTGAGGCCTAATTATTACCTGCGTGGGTTGTTTGGATTTCGGTCGTGTTGACCGATGTATAGTGGTCGTGTAGGCCTTGTATGAAAAATTGGTATTGTCACCCGTACAGGGGAGATGTTGTCGGATTTTTGTCTAGCGGGGACTCCCTCGGAGCGTGACAACGGTGGTGGTGCTGGGATTGCAATACAACTGTGGTGCTGGGATTTGAATTTCCAGCACCACGTTCGAGAATTTCACTATGCAGCAGGTTTGTTTGGCGGGAGGGGTAAAATGGAAATTAAGTGCGCTATTTGGTAAATATGAAAGTATGGGGTGCTTTTTGGGCAATTCCAAACTTGCGCTATTTGGTAAATTGTCATTTATTCAAACCTACATCACAATATTAATATAAGTTGTTTAGGGTAGGAAATTTATCATATCTTATATGATTTGTATGAATTTAAAATGCTATAAATAAAATATTGAAAATATGGAACTTATAATGATTCGTCAGATTCTTCACGCTTTTGAGGATGGACTGTGATAGAGGAATAGATCTTTGCTTTCTGTCTGAAGGACAATCAAAATGACGGACCAACCTTACTCTTCCACGAATCAAGATCCGATCGTGCCTTGGCATTCGTCGATCTCTCTATTCTCTCCGACAGAGCTTTCCGCAGCACTCTTGCAGCTTCTCGCCGACAACCTAACATCATCGCTCTACCTCTATTCTTTGCTCTCACTTTCATTCTCCCTCTTACACTCTTGTCATGCATCACTTGGATGCTATTAATAGCTAGGAAGGGCACCTACACAATGTGTGCACGTTGCATGACTTGGTATGCAAATCATGAAATAGAGGAAGGACTAATGTGTCACCCATCAGATGTAGAGGTGTGGAAAAAATTTGATAGAACATATCCTGAGTTTGCGAATGAGACTCGAAACATCAGGTTGGGTCTATGTGCTGATGAATTTGCTCTATTTGACAAATCAGGAAGAGCTTATTCTTGCTGGGCAATTATCTTAACTCCGTATAATTTTCCACCTGGTATGTGTATGAAAACATCATATATGTTTTTAACATTGATTGTTCCTGACCCTCATAATCCCAAGAAGTTAATAGATGGTTACATGCAACCACTGATTGCGGAGCTGAAACAACTATGGGATGAGGGTTTTTGTACATATGATGTTCATACTAATCAAATATTCACAATGAGAGTTTTGTATGGAGAGATCAAAATCATTCAAATTGAAACATGAAAAGAAACCAAGTTATTTTGATTGTCATTGACAATTTTTACCGTCAAATCATAAATTCAGAAGAAATAAAAAAGAATTCATTAAGAATAGATTTGAAAGAGCACCTCCACCATTGAGATTAACCGGTCAATTATTATGACATAGAGTGCTTAACTTTCCATCTGTTATTGAAGAACTAAATGTTACAATATATGACTATGGAAGTACACATAAATGGACTAAACGGAGTATATTTTGGGATTTACCGTATTGACAGAGTAATTTGATTCATCACAATCTTGATGTAATGCATATTGAGAAGGAATTTTTGATAATCTGATAAATACGGTGATGGATATTACTAGAAAAATAAAAGACAATCTGAATGCAAGAAAAGATATCCGTCTCATCTGTAAATGACCTGCCCTTGATGTTGATGAAAATAGTAGGGGACCAAAACCAAAAGAAGTTTATACATTGAATAAGGATCAGAGACGGATTGTTTGTGAATGGTTGAAATCATTAAGATTTTCTGATGGTTATGTCTCTAATCTTGGCAGATGCGTCGATTTGAAGGAATGTAAATTGATTGGTTTGAAAAGTCATGACTGTCATATATTCATGGAAATACTAATTCCTATTGCGTTTAAGGAAATATTACCAAATTTTGTATGGGGTGCAATTACAAAATTAAGTATTTTCCTTCATGATATTTGTTCGATAGTATTGAGTCATTCACACATGGAGACATTAGAGAGAGACATTCCAATTATTTTATGTAACTTAGAAAGAATATTTTCACCGACATTTTTTGATTCCATGGAACATCTTTTGGTTCACTTGTCATATGAGACTAAAGTTGGAGGTTCTATTCAATTTCGATGGATGAATCCTGTAAGATACTGGAAAATAATAATAATAATAATAATAATAATAATAAAATATCCTTTGTTAATAAGGAAATTATCTCATATAATTTTACAGGAATTCACATAAATTTTCTCGAATTTAAAAGAGGTTCATATGATCGATTGGGAGGAAGATTAAGGTTTTAATAGGTGATTGGGTTAGAATTGAGTTAGCTCAATCAAGTGGTCAGATTTTAAAAGCCTTCCCTGCTCAGATCGCGAACCCAAATCCGATTTCCTTTTCTTTCCCCGATTTCTTCTTCTCGCAATTTCTACAGTCGGTCGTCGCCAATTCTCTTCCACCCCGATCTCCAGCCAACTTCTTCATTTCTCTTCACCGACTCTTCTTCTGGTCAAATGGCAGCAAGTGCCATCGCCGCCACCTGAGCTCGTCGGCATCTGGAGCTAGGTCATTGTTGCTGATCTCCATTGCGAGCACGCTGTGCAGACCGTCAATGTCGATTTATTCGTCCGATTGGCCGCTGCTCCCACCAGCCACCAAGATCTCCATTGCTAACTCCTATCCAGTGAGCCACTCCCTTAATTTTTGTTTGCTTTCTCTCCTTCTTCTTCAATCACGTGCTACCTCCACCTGTGTCTGTTTGGCCAGTTCGCATATGACCTTTGTCCACTTCACGAATCAATGTCGAGGCCAAGAGGGAGATCCGACGGCTAGGGTTGGAACGGGAAGGCATGCTATAGTGATAGCTTCGATTTAGAGTTAATTGTTTCATACTGATTTGTTTGAATTCGATGGATATGATTGGGTAGTGTCGTCGACAGTTGATCGTTTTTGTTGATGAAGTTTGGGGGTGTGTTGTGTGTTGATGAACTGTGAACTTGGGCGATCAGATCTGGGAATCGGCACTCGGTTGTATTGAGGTATCAGTCAACAGTTTGTTCATTACGAGATTTCTGAGTTTGTTTTGATAAGGAATGTTGATTCGAATCACTGTTGTTGGGCTGTAGACTTGAGAGCAGATTGAGGTAAGATCTGTATTGATTTATGATTCTGTTGTACTTCTGTGTTTCCGCATGGATTAAGTATAGTGATTTTGATGTGGAATGTGCTCTGGATTATTCTTGTTGGTAATCGATTATTTGGGCAGAAGTTTGAGGGTGGCAGTTGTGAAACGTGGAGATGGATAGCACAGATTGCATATCAGGTGGGTAATATCTACCCTGGTCAGGTAGTTTTGATCTGAATCTGGTGCATGAATTTGGATTTATATTGAATTCTTTTACCTTGACTCAACTCTTATTTAATCATATGCTTGTACTGCCTTTGACCTTTGAGATATATTTCTGTTACTTCATTGATTATCTATCACGGATATGAACTATAAACCCTATTGTGTGTTAGCTGATGGATGTTCAGTAAGTACATGTGGTTAGGGTTATCATTGTGAACTCAGATTGGGTTACCATGTCACATCACTAGGGTTATGTGATGGATTAGATTATGGAGTCGATTGTTGTATCGTAGACATATTAGTTGTGCATCTATTGTGGATCCAGTCATGTGTGCATAGATAAGTGTGTGATTATTAGTATGTGGCTAGGGACTGGGGATCCTAGCGTGATGGTATATCCATTATGGATCGTGTGCCTGTGTATGGTTATATGGACGGTCGATAGTATCTCGCTACTGACTGGAGGTCTTAGCGTGATTGACTGTCAGATGTGTATGACTCTCTGTGTGATAGAGAGAGAGTCTTGTGGATTAGCAGTCCTTGCATAGTTGACTTTTAGTTGACCAAGACTCCCCGTGGGATAGGGAGTGTTGCGAGGATACATGAATGGAGCTATGCATCATTACATTGTATGCATGCTGACGATTAGGTCTCCCTTATGGTTGAGAGGGTCGTCAGTCATCCTGCCTCTCCGGTCACTCGGGGTAGTGGTAGTAGGGTTGAGGGCAGAGCGTTTGATGTGTCACGCTCGACCACTATAGACGGTGGTAGCTGGAGTAGCGTGCAGTTTGTC
Organism: Wurfbainia villosa; assembly: GCA_025175895.1. Classification (NCBI taxonomy): domain Eukaryota; kingdom Viridiplantae; phylum Streptophyta; class Magnoliopsida; order Zingiberales; family Zingiberaceae; genus Wurfbainia; species Wurfbainia villosa. Next base: position 8,468,300 of record CM045992.1, read on the forward strand.
CTATCGTGCAGCACTTGGCTACTCATGGGTAGTGGTAGCTAGAGTCGGTTGCAGCAGGGACCCCTAGGGTAGCATATAGCTCTATGACAGCTAGCTACCAGTCATACTACCCAACTCGGCCACTCGAGAGTAGTGGTAGCTGGAGTCGGGATAGTAGTTATGTCGTGCCACCCTGGCCACTCTGGGGTCGTGGTTGGACAGGTCTGCAGACATGACCATGCATATGCATTGCTGATATATATATGTATGCATGTATTTGATAAATATTTTACATATGCCTATGAGATGCTGCATTTGATTGAGCTTTGTTTGCTGCATATGCTTGTTCATCATGATACATGTCATTTGCATATTATATACTCCTGTGTGTTGAGCATGATATATGTGTTGGTTCAAACTGTTGTATTCATTTGATTAACATCATGTCATAGTGTAGTATGGACCGGGTTGTTATTACATGTGATTATATATTGTTCATATTTCTGAGTGTTGGTCGGATATGGGATTGATCTTGTATGTTATATGGGTTATGTTATTGTATACCTGTTCAGGATGATATAGCTTATGGTGTTGTAGATCGTCAGGTACGTTAGTACGTTACTTCATGTTCAGTTAATCAGTTTAGTATATACATTGAGTATGACTATACTGTGGTTACTTGTTATTACATTTAGGACTTTATGTCTATTGGACTCATTCTGTATACCTGTAGACCTTCACATGTATACTTGTAGATCTCTATATCCCTATATGTTGTTCATACACTTTCTACATATTACCCCTGAGTTTATACTCACCACCATGGACCCTGGTTTCCTTTCGCCCAGGTAACAGGTAGAAGATTCCTTGGTTGTTCGGAGCTCCGCCAACTGATTCCATCTCACACTGATTGGTTGGATATTATTTCCATATTGTTGTATTCTATTGGATTGTTGTTTTGGGATTTCATCCTATATCATTTCCGTATTTGTGGTTACGGATGTGTTGTATATATTTAACTTTTGATGTGGTTTCTATTATGATTCTTGTTGTGTCAAAGTCACTCCAAAGTGCGTAGTTGAGTCATTGTATCTTTATTATTTGTCATTATCTTCCGCTTTGTTTTATGGATTATGTCCATATATTTGTTATGTGATTATGGCCAAAAGATTTTATGTATATCAGGGAATTATATCACGTACAGGGGAGATACTGTCCGATTATTTTCGACTCGGCATACTCTCAGGGCATGACAATTTTATTGGTATCAGAGCCCTAGGTTGTGAAGTCCACTTTCGGATTTTATTTTGTTCGGACATTGAGTTTTGTTTTACTCGGTTTTGGTTTTGTGAGTTCTGGGATCTGGCTGTTGCGGGATATCTCTGAGCTACAAGGGTTAAGGTATGTTAACTGTTATCACATATTCTTCTGTTGGCTATGCATTTAGTTGCTTATAACAAGGATGGCTTGTAGGGTGTTAGTTACTATTCGTAACCGTGGTTTGAGTTGACCACGGGAACGACTTGTTGAGTCTGTGTGTCTTGGACCTGCTGTCGAAAGGGTAAATTACCTTTAAGAGCCGACTGATACCGAGTCGGAAAGCAGGGGTTAGGTAGTCACATTTCTTATGGAGATCAAAGATTACAGTCTTAGGGATTTTCACTAATTATGCTTGTCAGATTATTACTTGTGGGGTAATGTACTAAGCGAGTATTCTATTGTTAGTGCAGATAGTAGAAAATTAGTGGATGATATATCATAGGGAATTTTGATCCCTAAGTTGTTCATGTTAGGTTGTATAACTTTGAAGGTACTTTTGAGTACTTAACTCGTGTTATACAGAGAAAGTAGAGTTGGTTGCATACCATTATCGGAATCAAGTCGATATTTGGTGGAAGATGCAAGAAATAGCCTTCGGGAAATAATGTACCACTTGGTCACAGTTTAGTGATGTTATTAGAGAGTATTTCCCCACGTCATCTTCTTTGACTCATTTTCAGGGAATTCTTGAGCTTTGAGTAGGGTGATCGTTTGGTAACGAAGGTACCATGCAAAGTCGTTAGACTTGCCAAGGTTATGACCACCTAATAGCTCGAGAATGTGATTGGGTTAGTTTTGGCTACCCACGGTTTATTGGCTGACATATTGATCAGGATGTTTGGATCTCCTACCAGATCCTACCAGAAGACATTAGACCGAGTCATGTGTATAGAAATGAATCCGTAGCAAGTGTTTTAAGAGTTGGAGATTTGATAAGCATATATTGTAAGTCAAATTATTTGAATCAAAAGTCTCCGAATGTTTGACAAAAGGAGCAAGATTGGAGTCATGAGCCACGAGCAACTATTGGAGAATTTTCTAATCATAGAAGACCGAATGCAGATCGTCAGAACTTTCTCATGTTTATCAGTGAAATCAGAGGAAAGACTCCGAAGGGAGATTATGTGCGTGTAGTGCGGGCGATGACACGCAGAGTCAGATTATCCGATGGATTATTTTATCTGCGTCTACTATAAGCATCCAATATCTACGAGGAGTGTATGTACTTTGAAGACTCAGTTGAAGACTATGGATGATGCTTTCGAGAGGATGATCCACAACCTTGAAAGCCGAGATCATCGCAGAAGATTGGGTTATCACATCAGCAACGATCTACTACCTTAGATATAGTTGGAGATTTTTGATACTTCCATCCGGGAGAAGCAATTTACTTAGCAGTAGTAGTAGAAGACATCTCAGAAGACTCAGACATCCGGACAACAATAACTGTTACCTTTCTAGGCGTGGATATGCTTTGTACAAAGAGAGTTTACAACGATGGTCGTATCTATGCTGTAATCTCCAGACACATCTATACCATTTATAGAGTTGGAGCGTGCTACGAGGTTGACAGTTATTCAGTATTTTACAGTCGGTTGTGTATTTTTTAGTAGTACAACAGTGTTTACCATCTTCGCTACAGTTGTTTTGGTTGGTATCTCAGTCTCAACAGCAGATTTCAGTTCCTCCATGGCAGACTTTTGCAGCTACTTGAGCTCAGTTGTCAAGAATAGATGTTAGATGAGTTTACCTGATTACTCAAGAGGAGGTATAGAAGACCGAAGAATTTGTCATGCGGGGTATTACTTTTAGTTACCCTATTTGCAGATATATCGAGAGATACTAGTAGTTACAGGTAGCTAGGTCTAGAATATTCTTAGATAGGATTAGAAGGGTTCCTATCGACTTGTGGGTTGGTGGTATCTCTACCGTCAGGTGAGATGTTGACCAACAATCACGAAGTCTAGGGATGCCCTGAGACTTTGATAGATATACTTTCACCATAAGTATATCCTTATGGATAGTTAAATTGTTGAAATGAGGGTATAACATGTATCTCGTATGTGCATATAATCCGAGAGTATTCGGATATAGTTTCGGATGAACTCCCGGGCTTGTCATTGCATGGGCAAGTGAAATATGCGATTGGGGGTTGATTTCGGGAATAATTCCGATATTGAAGACCTCATACCGGGAGATGATTTTATTGGGATCAGTGTTGCTAAACACTAAAAATTGGAAGAATGTAAGTTGCAATTATAGGATGTGTTGGATGAGATATCTATCTATCCCAGTGTTTCTTCTTGAGAAGACTCATAACTCTTTGTTAAAAGAGAGATGAACCTTTGAGGTTATGCATTGATTATCGATGATTGGAATGCAGTAGTTGAGAATGAATATCCTTCGTTGTGGATAGATGATCTATTTAGATTAGCTTAAAGAACACCTGTGTATACTCTAGGGTTACTTTATAATTGGAGTGTTGATATTGTAATGACTTGGTGTCATACAATTATCATTGTTGGTGTGATGATTGATATATCATCAGCATAGAGTAAAAAGATACAGGTGTGTAGAAGACGACATTTCATACTTCGTATGAATTTTAGGAGATGTTGATAATGTTGTTAGACTTGTCGACGATTTAGTTGTCCATGGACTCGAGGAATCAAATATTCTGAAATCAAGTGGACCAGTAGGTGGTTGTCATGTTGGGTTTCCGGCACTGCGGCGTGTGTGTGTTCGATCATGTTTCGTAAACATGGACACAGCGGAAGCAATAAAAATAATAAATACTCCTATTTATTACAACACACACAACACACGCATGCATATTACAACAAGTGTAGACATAACCATAAATTTAAATTTGCAATAAAAGGAAATTTATCTACGTTATACCTTTCGTATGACGTGTAGCGGGAACGGCATCAACCGGAACGATCCTCGCTAGAATCGTCTCTATCCGTATCCACGCCGAGTTCCTCGGGATGACTTCGCTAAGCCACGAGCCGTCTTGTCACGGGTTACTAGCCTCGTGTTGAAGGCGGCGTGATCGAAGATGATCACGATCCGAATCAAATTCGGATCTAATCGATCCTCAAAACTTCGCTTCTCCGGAGAGGTATTCGTCAACCGATTGGCGAATCGCCCGTCCTCCACCTCAGAGGATTACGGAGATCGAATCCCGATAAGTTATCCGCTGTGAGCTCTAACCGTCGTCAAGCGGCGCTCCGGCGAGAGGAGAAGAAGCTGTCAGAAAACTGGACAGCTTGGTGGAAAGTAGCGCCCGGCCAAAACAAAGGAAGCCAAGTGCTCACCTTTTCACCGAGGCCTAGGAAGATCACGAGGGTCACCGGAGGGTTCACCGGCTGAAGCTTGGGCGCCGCAAAGAGATGGGCGGCAGCACACACAAGGTGGGCGGCAATGGAGTTGACGCCAACAAGAGGAAGGGGTTTGGGCGGCCAAGCTTGATTTAGTTTTTGGATTAGGGTTTAAGCCCTGTTTTATAGAGAACTAATTCTCTTAATGGTTAATAGATCATATCCATAAAGCTCGTTAACCCGCTCCATTAAGATAAGTTAAAATAAACTAAACCATGATGGTTTATTTTAAGTTAAAACGAACCGAACCAACTTTTGGTTCATTCGTTTAAAATAAACCAAACCCCTTTGGTTCATTCTCATCCATTGGATTAGAACCAAACCATTTTGGTTCATCCATTATGTCTTCATAAGACGCGGCCCATCCACGCTTCCATTGCGACTGAAACGATTTCATGCTCGCTTTATGTTTGGTCCAACCAAACCTAGTTTCTCTCGGTCTGAGAATCCCATTCTCAAGCTCGTTTTAAATCCTTTGGATTACGCTCGTTGTGCGTGTGACCAAATAGGTTCTCGATTTATGTTGGTCGTCTATAATTAACCATTAATTATAGAACGATCATGAGTGGCACCTAGTAGTACATCATGATCCCCAATTAGCAAGAAAGATCAGCGGTTGATCGAACTATTTACGAAACCCTTGATCGAATGATTCGTGCCCCATTCCCTTCACTCATCTTATACCCACTTGGTTCAGGACATGGTCTATCGTGTCAGTCCCCACTAGGCTGACTACGTCACACTTAGCCCAAGTATTATTTCCTCGTCCTACGGATTCTAGTTACTCCATATGTATCGAAGAGTACCTTACTCTAAACATGTAATGCTTTGGCCAAAGACTTTAGTAACAATCCGACGAGAGGCCATGGGTATACATCTCCTCGCAAGGAGTGGTGAATCCTTTATAGGCTATTCAAACACCTTCGATCACTTATACCCAATCATCCGGGTCCACATCTCCTTAGAGATGTTTGCTTAAGATGTCAAAGCATAAGTCTCCATGATCAAGATGACTTGAATACCGCAAGTCAAAGGAACATCGCACTTAAGCTACTGTAAGAACTTCATTGACATATCTATATATGCAGAGAACCATATGAAGTCTTACGGCTGGTCACTCCAATGAACTAGTTACCATAACTAGCATCCACGATTAACTCCGGACATCACAATGTCTCCAGCCAGTGAGAATCAGTTGCTTGGATACACCAAGGAGTATACCTCGTGCTAGTCTCGACAGAATTGATGGTGTCCAAATCCATTAATTCATCGACTAGGGATAATTCCGATACATCACAATTACACATGTAGAGATACTCACTAGTTGTGATCCAATCACAAATTCTCTCATGCTATGAATCGTATCGTGGACATTCAGTAAATGAGTTTAAGATCCAATCAAATACATGAAACATGTATACTCAAATAGTGAATCTTCATTTATCATATAAATGGTTCATACATAAGGCGATTGCCTTAGGACATCTCTCATATATTACTAACATGTCATTTTAGACGAGATGGTGTTGGTATATTCACAATCTTAAGGGAAGTTGTGGTTTCCCTAGATTGATTTGGTGTTTACCGTAGATGTGGATAGGATGCTCTAGCGTTACTATACTACTGACTTGTTGGACCAAGAAGGTGATGGGAATCACTTGGTCAGAAGTTTGTGAAACTAGGTTTCACGGGCCTAGACGATGATTGATTTCGTAGGTTGATGTTGGGTGTGCCAACAAGTAAAGGTGGAATATTAGTGACCAATAGGGTTATGTACCATGATGAAGTGGGAGCCTAGTACGATGGACTGTGTCGGGATATTAGCTAGAATTCGGTAAGGATTTGATGCGATTTGGATAATCGATGGTCGATTAGTCAAGTCTACTCATTTTCTACCGAGCCGTAAGGTGGATTTCGTTGGAGTATCCTTGAGTATCATTTCTGATAGTGATTCATGATTTATCTTATGATTCTGGCAAAGTCTCCTACATGTCATAGTTATAAAGCTCCACTCTGGTACAATTATTTAATTTTTAATAGGTCGATTGAGAGTGTATATGAGCTGGAATATAATATTCGAGCTCAATACCCCACTTAGTCACTTGAGGTGTGTGACCGTTCTCCAGATACTTTAGATGGTTGTTGTGACATCTCGTACTCGTACATAAGTTGGAAATTTAGGGACTAAATTTTTATTAGTGGGGGCGAATGTAAGATACCGGAAAATAATAATAATAATAATAATAATAATAATAATAATAATATCCCTTGTTAATTAGGAAATTATCTCATATAATTTTATAGGAATTCACAGAAATTTTCCCGGATTTAAAAGAGGTTCATATGATCGATTGGGAGGAAGATTAAGGTTTTAATAGGTGATTGGGTTAGACTTGAGTTAGCTCAATCAAGTGGCCAGCTTTTAAAAGCCTTCCCTTCTCAGATCGCGAACCCAAATCCGATTTCCTTTTCTTTCCTCGATTTCTTCTTCTCGCGATTTCTACAATCGGCCGTCGCCGATTCTCTTCCACCCCGATCTCCAGCCAACTTCTCCGTTTCTCTTCACTGACTCTTCTTTTGGTCCAATGGAAGCAAGTGCCACCGTCGCCACTTGAGCTCGCCGGCATCCAGAGCTAGGTCATTGCTACTGATCTCCATTGCGAGCATGCTGTGAAGACTGTCGGTGTCAATTTATTCGTCCGATTGGCCGCTGCCCCACCAGCCACCAAGATCTCCATTGCTAACTCCTATCCGGTGAGCCACTCCCTTAAGTTTTGTTTGCTTTCTCTCATTCTTCTTCAATCGCATGCTACCTCCACCTGTGTCTGTTTGGCTAGTTCGCAGACGACCTTTGTCCACTTCGCGAATCAATGTCGAGGCCAAGAGGGAGATCCGACGGCTAGGGTTGAAACGGGAAGGTATGCTATAGTGATAGCTTCGATTTAGAGTTAATTGTTTCATACTGATCTATTTGAATTCGATGGATGTGATTGGGTAGTGCCGTCGACAGTTGATTGCTTTTGTTGATGAAGTTTGGGGGTGTGTTGTGTGTTGATGAACTGTGAACTTGGGAGCTCAGATCTGGGAATCGGCACTCGGTTGTATTGAGGTATCAGTCAACAGTCTGTTCATTACGAGATTTCTGAGTTTGTTTTGATAAGAATGTTGATTTGAATCACTGTTGTTGGGCTGTAAACTTGAGAGCAGATTGAGGTAAGATCTGTATTGATTTATGATTCTGTTGTATTTCTGTGTTTCGGCATGGATTAAGTATAGTGATTTTGATGCAGAATGTGCTCTGGATTGTTCTTGTTGGTAATCGGTTATTTGGGCAGAAGTTTGAGGGTGGCAGCCGTGAAACGTGGAGATGGATAGCACGGATTGCATATTAGGTGGGTAATATCTACCCTGGTCAGGTAGTTTTGATCTGAATCTGGTGCATGAATTTGGATTTATACTGAATTTTTTTACCTTGACTCCACTCTTATTTAATCATATGCTTGTACTGCCTTTAACCTTTGAGATATATTGCGGTTACTTCATTGATTATCTATCATAGATTTGAACTACAAACCCTATTGTGTGTTAGCTGATGGATGTTCAGTAAGTACATGTAGTTAGGGTTATAATTGTGAACTTAGATTGGGTTACCATGTCACATCACTAGGGTTACGTGATGGATTAGATTATGGGGTCGATTATTGTATCGTACACATATTAGTTGTGCATCTATTGTGGATCCAGTCATCTGTGCATATAAGTGTGTGATTATCAGTATGTGGCTAGGGACTGGGGGTCCTAGCGTGATGGTATATCCATTATGGATTGTGTGCCTGTGTATAGTTATATGGGCGGTCGATAGTATCTCGCTACGGACTGGAGGTCTTAGCGTGATTGACTGTCAGATGTGTATGACTCTCTGTGTGATAGAGAGAGAGTCTTATGGATTTGTAGTCCTTGCATAGTTGACTTTTGGTTGACCAAGACTCCCCGTGGGATAGGGAGTGTTGCGAGGATATGTGTATGGAGCTATGCATCATTACATTGCATGCATGCTGGCGATTAGGTCTCCCTTGTGGTTGAGAGGGTCGTCAGTCATCCTGCCTCCCCGGCCACTCGGGGTAGTGGTAGCAGGGTTGAGGGAAGAGCATTTGATGTGCCGCGCTCGGCCACTATAGACGATGGTAGCTGGAGTAGAATGTAGTTTGTCCTGTCATTCAGCACTCGACCACTCATGGGTAGTGGTAGCTAGAGTCGGTTGCAGCATGGACCCCTAGGGTAGCATATAGCTCTATGGCGGCTAGCTACCAATCATACTACCCAACTCAGCCACTCAAGAGTAGTAGTAGCTGGAGTCGGGATAGTAGTTATGTCGTGCCACCCTGGCCACTCTGGGGTCGTGGTTGGACAGGTCCGCAGACATGGCCATGCATATGCATTGCTGATATATATATGTATGCATGTATTTGATATATGTTTTACATATGCCTGTGAGATGCTGCATTTGATTGAGCTTTGTTTGATGCATATGCTTGTTCATCATGATACATGTCTTTTGCATATTATATACTGTTGTGTGTTGAGCATGATATATGTGTTGGTCCAGACTGTTGTATGCATTTGATTAGCATCATGTCATAGTGTAGTATAGACCGGGTTGTTATTACATGTGATTATATACTGTTCATATGTTTGAGTGTTGGTTGGATATGGGATTGATCTTGTATGTTATATGGGTTATGTTATTGTATACATGTTCAGGATGATATAGCTTATGGTGTTGTAGACCGTCAGGTACGTTAGTACGTTACTTCATGTTCAGTTGATCAGTTTAGTATATACATTGAGTATGACTATACTGTGGTTACTTGTTATTACATTTAGGACTGTATATCTCTTGGACTCATTCTGTATACATGTAGACCTTCACATGTATACTTGTAGATCTCTATATCCCTATATGTTGTTCATGCACTTTCTACATATTACCCCTGAGTTTATACTCACCACCATGGACCCTAGGTTTCCTTTCACCCAGGTAACAGGTAGAAGATTCCTTGGTTGTTCGGAGCTCCGCCAATTGATTCCATCTCACACTGATTGGTTGGATATTATTTCCATATTGTTGTATTCTATTGGATTGTTGTTTTGGGATTTCATCCTATATCGTTTCCATATTTGTGTTTACGGATGTGTTGTATATATTTAACTTTTGATGTGGTTTCTATTATGATTCTTGTTGTGTCAAAGTCACTCCAGAGTGTGTAGTTGAGTCATTGTATCTTTATTATTTGTCAGTATCTTCCGTTGTATTTTATGGATTATGTCCATATATTTGTTATGTGATTGTGGCTGAAAGGTTTTATGTATATCAGGAAATTGCATCACGTACAGGGAAAATACTGTCCGATTATTTTTGGCTCGGCATACGCTCGGGGTGTGACAAATCCGTTTGAAATGTGAACTTTTCTTTTTTTATCATTGTTGCTGCATTTGATTAATTTTAGTATAAGTTAATTTCTAATACATTTTGTTTTATTACTATTATATTCCTTTATCACTTAAAAAAAAGGTAAAAAATAAGGCTCATGTTGAGGCTTCTATTGTTAATGCTTATATTGTGGAGGAAGTTATAACTTTTTCATCATATTATTTTGAACCTCTCATTCAATGCAAAAGTCGGAGAGCTAGAAGAAATGATGAGGGTCATGTTGATCTCAATTTAAATGCATTCTCAATTTTTAACTACCTTGGCCGACCGAGTGGATCTTGTACACATAGATACTTAACTGGTCAAGAGTGGCGAGCAGCCCACACATATATTTTACTGAAATGTCCAGAAGTAACGTCGTATTTCAAGTGAGTATATATGTGTTATATTATATATTTCATATATTTTAAATTATTGTTCGTGTTATATTTATTTTTATGGTAGGATTTTCCAAACCCTATATTCTGAGCTTCCGGAGCATGAATTTGATCGTTTCTGTGATGAAGAATTTCCACCATGGTTCAAAAAATATGAAAGTAGTCTATGATAATAAATTGGTTAAATCTTGACTTTAACACATATTTATTTGACTTTAGGTTCTTGATAATCACGATTACATTGAGCAAGAATTAGTAAACCATCTGTCATGGGGTCCAAACTCAATGGTAAAAACTTTGTCGACATATTTCATAAACGGATATAATTTTCATACTCAAGAATATGGAATGAGAAAAGCTACAATAAATAATAGGGTTTGTGTTCAGTCATCTAATGATGGAGGTGCAAGGAATGATTTTTATGGTTTTTTAGATGAATTTTTAGAGGTAGCGTACCCAGGTTCAGATTTGCGAGTTATTTTATTTATGTGTCATTGGTTTGACCCCATCAAAGACATGAGGGTGCATTCACAGTTTAATTTGGTTGAAATAAATCACAAAAAATTATACAAGATGTATGAACCATTTGTGTTAGCACAACAAACGATTCAAGTATTTTATGCTTTATATCCTAGTTTGAAACGAGACAAAAGTATTCAAGTTTTAAATTATCTATGTTTTTAATAAGATATATATTTTTATAAATATCTAATATGGTTTATTTTTATTTTATGATAGATTTACAAATTCTGTACATGTTATTCACGAGATGAATAAAATAGTGAATAACCATTGGGGCAGAGCTTCTATGACTTATACGAGCACGCCGGAAGAAATAAAAAGTTTGTGGTGGAATGAGTTTAAGGTAAGTTATTTAAATCATTTTATATATAAAATTATAGTTAATATAATCAATTTATTTTTTTCTCTACTACAGTGGGTATTTACTTGGGAGGAGAGTGAAATACTAGAGATAAGGAGGATTTTCAAGAAAAAGTGTGGCAACCATATCAGAAACATACTCGGTCATGCAAAAATCAGAAGTAAAAAGACACTGCATAATCGAGAAGAATTGGAATAATATTATTGCATATTGGGAATCTGAGTATATCAAACGAAGGAGTGAGCAAAATAAGAAAAATCAACATTGTAATTCTGGCGTTATGTCTGCCACGTATGTGGGAGGCTCAATAAATATCAATAAACATAGACATCGATTGGTGCATTTTTTTAAATCCTAATTTTGTAATATAATACTCACTAATTTATAAATTATAATTAACAATGTTTGTTTAGACCCAGGAGACAGGGACTGAGTCATCATTTATAGACACTTTCATTCGTACATTCCAGAAGAAAGATAAGACGTGGAGTGGGGAAAGAGTTAGAACAATGAAGGTTTGTAATTTTAAAAGTGTTATGGTCTTTTGTTATTATTTAACTTTTTTTCAAAATAGGAGAAATACGATGAACTTGCATAGATAAATTCAGGTGCAAGTGATGATGCAGTCGAATTTGAACCTTCTGTTAGCAATATCAATTTATGGCTCGAAGCAACTGAAGGGCTAAAAAGTGGAAGAATAATTGGACTCGGTTCTTTAAGCCGAACTTATAAAGCCCCTAGTGTTTCTTCTTCATCCTCACCGACAGTAAGAGCAGAAATAAATCAATTGACTGAAGAGGTTACTCATTTGAGGGAGTTACTAGCGCAAAAGAAAAATGAATCGAGACAAAGAGAGCAGGAAGTAAATAAGCATATGAAAGAATTTCAGAGACAACAGATGTTAATTATGCAACATCTTCAATTTGTTAGGGCAATCTCTTGCCATGATAAGGTTTTGATGTGTGTGACAAAGGGTTTAAGTTAGTTTGTAATTGTGATTTGATATGTGCGTTGAAATCATGCAGAACTTGGTAATTCGCACATGGAGCCGTGGCGAGTTTCACATCTCATGACTCGGGCATTGAGTCGGTGAAGGATAGCTTTGCGGAAGCCGTGCACTTGGAGCATCCGAGGGACCGCCGGACGAGGAGCTTGGAGTGAAGCCGGAGGAAGTAGACTTCGAGGCAAGAGACGCGAAGGAGCATTGCAGAGTCGTGTGCCTGATGCTGCTGAGGGGCGTGGCCGCAAACGAAGAGAACTTCGAAGGCGAGGGACTCCGAGGGATGAGAGTGAGCGATGTAACCCGGGAAGGGGTAGCTCTTAGGTGAAACTTGGCCATTTGGCCAAGTGTCGGATGAGTTTTCGACACCCGCCGATCGCTTATGTCATGGCGGTCGCCCTAATCGATGGTTCGATCGGTGGTTTAAGTCGGTGAATCAAGTTGATCGATCAGTAGACAAGAGCGATCGTGATGGCGATCGATCCATTGCTCATAGCGACGATCGACTAGTGGCACCGCAGACGCGCAGAATGGAGTCGAGCTCGTGGAGCACTCGACTGATCGATCATCAGTCGACTGATGGTAAGATCAGTCGACTGATGCCAATACCGTTGGATGGAATCCAATGTGGAAAGCGGTCGTTATTGGGCAACGGCTACAGGACCAGTCGACTGATCGAGGGCATCAGTCGACTGATCATGTGTCAACGGGAAGAAACCCTCTTCCTCTATAAAAAGGAAGGGGATGGAGCTTTGGGAGGCTAATGCTTATGCTCTAATCTTCTCCCAAAGTGCTCTAAGGGTTTTTCCACTCTTCTTACTTGCTTTATTTCCATTCTATTGTAAGAAGAGAAATTGTAAAGAGGTTACCTCCACCTAGCTTGGTGCAAAGGAGAGATCTAGTGGATTTGGAGGAGTGATTCACCTTGGACGAATCGGACCGTGGATTAGCGGCGTAGCCGTGAACCACGTTACATCTCGGTGTTATTGTTTGTATTCTCTTTTGTTAATTTGCTTGTCTTGTATTGTTGTTTCCGCTTGCGCTAATCTTTTGTAGACGAGCAAAATCCTCCATCCAAGTAAAGAGGGCTATTCACCCCCCTCTAGCCGGTCGTTCGATCATCAACAAGTGGTATCAGAGCCAAGTCACTTATCGAGGACTAACCGCCGCAACAAGCACTTCATCAAAAGATGGTCGGCTCGAACATTCACCCACCGAAATTCGAAGGCGAATTCTCTTGGTGGAAAAAGAGAATGGAGGTATTCTTTGAAACCGACTTTGAAATTCTCTTAATAATGGAAAACGGTTTCGAGTTGCCTAGGAACGAAAATGGGTAGCCATTGGAGAAATCAAGGTGGAGCAAGAGGCAAAGAGAAGAATACTTGGCAAATTCAAAGGCCAAGCATCACCTATACAATGTCCTCCCCCAACAAGAAGTCAACCGGATAGGAGAGTGTGCTAGCGCCAAGGAAATGTGGGAGAAACTAATAGAGATTCATGAAGGCACATCCGAGGCAAAGCTAGCAAGGAGAGATGTCCTTCGCTCCCAATTGTCCAATATCAAACTCGAAAAGGGAGAGAAGGTAAAATCCCTACACTCTAGATTTAAGGAAATTCTAACCGGCTTGACAAGTGTAGGTGAAAAGCTCTCCAACTGGGATATGGTAATGAAGGTCATAGATGCCTTTCCCCGGTCCTCAAGATGGAGCTCCGTGGTGGATTCGTTTTACATCTCCAAGAACTTAGAAGTAAGTACCTTGGAGGAGTTTTTCTCAACAATGGAGCTCCACGAAACGAGGCTTGAAGGAATAGTTGAAGAGCCAAGAATTCAACCTTCAAGAGGAGTAGCACTTTTGGCGAACAAGGGGAAGAAGAAAATGGAGATCCCCTCCTCCTTCGATGATGAAGCATCCTCCTCCTCCATGGATAGCACGGAATAAGCCTATATGGTAAGAAGGGTAAGGCGTGCATTAAAAGGTTTTCAATTTAATAAATCTAATGATAGGAGGAGAAGACCAAGGGGGAAGGTCATTTGCTACAATTGCCAAGGAGAAGGACACATAAGGGACAATTGTCCTCTCCTAAACAAGATCAAAGAAGAGAGGAAGAAGAAAGAAGAAAAGAAGAAGTATAAGGAGAGTAAAAAGAAGGAAGAAGAAAAGAAGGCCAAAGAAAAAGGGAAGGCCAAGGCATTCAAAGCAAAAACATGGGATTACCCTTCCTCTTCATCCTCATCTGAAGAAGAAGAACATGTCTACTCCAACCTTGCCCTAATGGCATTTGATGACTTGGATTGCTCTTCCTCCGAAAATGAAGGATCAAGCTCAAGTGGAGAGAGCTCAAGTGAAGGGGGATCTTCCTCATCCTCCTCATCAGAAGAAGAAGACATGGAAACTATGGTAACAAATGCCTCTCCTAAGAAAATAGTTTCCATAATTTCTAGTTTAACTAAGGACTTATTTGGAATGAAAAAGAAAAATAAGAGCATGCTAGATCAAATTAAGGATCTAGAAAATAAATTAGAAAAAGCATGTTTTAATGATAATGATGACGATGCATGCTCACATGAATATATGTCATTTAATGTTAGTGATGCATGTATGGATGAAAATAGGGCTTTAAGGGAAAAGGTAGACTATTTGACAAAAGCCCTAGAAAAATTCACTATTGGCTCCAACACATTGAACATGATCATAGGGAGGCAAAGAGCTAGCTTTAACAAAAAATGCCTAGGATACAAAGAAAAGAAAAATGAAAAGGCCTATAAATGCCTAATTGCTAGGGGACAAGATAAGAAGAAGGTAATAGCTAGAAAATAGATTCCTAAGGAATTTTTAGTGAACCCCATAGGCAAGAATTTGTATTGGGTTCCAAAATCCATCCTTAAGGGTTAGGAAAACCCTAGGATAGTCAACCATATGCAATTGACCTATATCATATTTTTGGTTGACTTAGGATGGCGGGACAACATTTTTGAAATAGTGTTAGGTGATGATAACGTGCCTATAAATAGATAAAATCATGCTTTAGATGATGTTTACCTTATTATCATCATGTAATATCTAATGCATGATAACAATTCAATGAATACATTTGTTTCATGATCATAATGTGAAATTAAGTCATATATGTCTTTATGATCATGAGGTTTGCTAGGATGATACTTAACCTTGATAGAATTGCATGAATATAATGGTTAAGTATATACAAATACCCTCTAGGATGCATCTCACACTCATCATAGGCTACCATGATTGAAAACTTAGCATGAGTGAGATGTTAGGATGATACAAATGTCCACTAATGCCTATGACATTTAGATGGTCATCTAAAGTATCAAAATAGCAATAATAGACCAATCATGGGGAAATCTGTTTAATTCATAGACATATTGCCCAAAGATCATGGTTGGATATTTCACATGTTTTCAAAACAATTTCTTACTTTAAAATCTATGTATTCATGTTTTGAAACAATTGGAACCAAAACTAGGTGTTAAACTTGATACTCACATGATCAAAAACCTAGTGGTTTTTAAAGCTTTTGGATTTTTGGCAAATACATGAAAATATAATGATTTTTCATGAAAAACTATTTTTTGCTGATAAAGAACCTTACAAGAAATATGTTCCCCAAATTTCATGATTTTTCAAATTTTCTGGAATTTTTAATGCATTTCTGAATTTCACCCCGAAAAGTTAGAACTACTGAAAACAGTGTGTCAGTCGACTGGTAGTCTGAACTAGTCGACTGGTGGCTTGATATTTTGAACAGTAAAGGCTAATTTCAGTTGTTAAACCAATTTTTGGTATTTTTCTTCTATTAGACTTGATGCCATAAGTTTATAACTTAGTATTAATCTTTTTGATGGTGTCAAAGGGGGAGAATTGATTATGTTTAAGTAAATTATGATAGGGGGAGAAAATTTGTATGGGGAGTTTCATGGATTAAGGGGGAGTTGCATGTTGCTATATCATGTTTATGTTTACATGCTTTCTTACCTTATAAATTTTTATCAATTGTTTTTACCTAACTTAAACGGATTGCCATACATCAAAAAGGGGGAGATTGTTAGGGCAATCTCTTGCCATGATAAGGTTTTGATGTGTGTGGCAAAGGGTTTAAGTTAGTTTGTAATTGTGATTTGATATGTGTGTTGAAGTCATGCAGGACTTAGTAATTCGCACATGGAGCCGTGGCGAGTTTCACATCTCATGACTCGGGCCTTGAGTCAGTGAAGGATAGCTTTGCGGAAGCCGTGCGCTTGGAGCATCCGAGGGACCGTCGGACTAGGAGCTTAGAGTGAAGCCGGAGGAAGTAGACTTCGAGGCAAGAGACACGAAGGAGCATTGCAGAGTCATGCGCCTGATGCTGCCGAGGGGTGTGGCCGCAAACGAAGAGAACTTCGAAGACGAGGGACTCCGAGGGATGAGAGTGAGCGATGTAACCCGGGAAGGGGTAGCTCTTAGGTGAAACTTGACCATTTGGCCAAGTGTCGGATGAGTTTTCACACGCCGATCATTGTCATGTCATGGCGGTCGATCGCTTCTAAGTCGATGGTTCGATTGATCGGGCTTAAGTCACCAATCAGTTGATCGATCGATGTAGACAAGGCGATCGGATCGATGGCTGATCGATCATTGCTCATAGGCGTGATCAGCCGATCGCGGCACCGCCGCACGCGAGAATGGAGTCAAGCTCGTGGAGCACTCGACTGATCGATCATCAGTCGACTGATGGTAAGATCAGTCGACTGATGCCAATACCGTTGGATGGAATCCAACGTGGAAAGCGACCGTTATTGGGCAACGGCTACAGGACCAGTCGACTGATCGAGGGCATCAGTCGACTGATCCTGTGTCAACGGGAAGAAACCTTCTTCCTCTATAAAAAGGAAGGGGATGGAGCTTTGGGAGGCTAATGCTTATGCTCTAATCTTCTCCCAAAGTGCTCTAAGGGTTTTTCCACTCTTCTTACTTGCTTTATTTCCATTCTATTGTAAGAAGAGAAATTGTAAAGAGGTTACCTCCACCTAGCTTGGTGCAAAGGAGAGATCTAGTGGATTTGGAGGAGTGATTCACCTTGGACGAATCGGACCATGGATTAGCGGCGTAGTCGTGAACCACGTTACATCTCGGTGTTATTGTTTATATTCTCTTTTGTTAATTTGCTTGTCTTGTATTTTTGTTTCCGCTTGCACTAATCTTTTGTAGACGAGCAAAATCCTCCGTCCAAGTAAAGAGGGCTATTCACCCCCCTCCTAGCCGCCGTTCGATCATCAACACAATTAACGTGTAATTCAAGTCGACTTTCTCCTTCTCAATCTGGTCCTTCTGCTAATCCATGTAATAATTACAATGGTGATGTATTTTTTTGATGATGATGGTGACGATGGTGGTTACGTTTGAATTTGTTGTATTTAAATGTTACTTGACTTATCACTGGAAAATATCTATGTATTGTAAGTTATGTTTATGTTTGTTATGTTTGATTTGGTATTGAATTATTTTCATTTATTAGATGATTATGAAGTTTGATATGTATTGTTATATGTGTTTGTTGTAAAAGAGGGAAAATAGTAGAATTTATTATAATTTTTTTTTATTTTCCCAGATTAGTAACAAAAATAAATTTCGTTGTAGATTTACGACAAAAAACCATTTTTCGTCGCAGAATTCACAATTAAAAAAAATTCGTTGCAAAAAAAGCAATGCATTGTATATCTTATCGATCATTGGGAAAGTCGACTAAAAATATTCTGACTGTTTCTCCACCACCGGTCATTGACCTTTGTGTCACACCCCGAGAGTATGTCATGTTGAAAAACAAACGGACGACATCTCCCCTGTACGTGACAACATATCATGTTAATACAAGGCCCTTGGGCCCACAATAACAATAACATATATAAATGTAACCATAATAACACAACAAAACACAGCGGAAATAACACAACAACAATACAATCCCACACACCATGCATACCGGTATGACTAACATCAAAACTAAGAAACACCATAACAAAACCAGACAAGAAAGGTACAACAACAATAGTGTCACAGACTACAAATTATCACATAAAAACCAAAGACATCGAAACATAAACGATAAATCCCAAAAGCTCGGACCCTCGGAGTTTAGATGAGACGATGTCAGCCAACTGTGCTCCAAGCCGTCACGAAGACTTCTACCTATTATCTGGGCGATAGAAAAACCCAGGGTTCGTGGTGGTGAGTATAACTGAGCAGGAAATAAGATAGAACATGTAAATATATCAATATCATATGTAATTCAACAGTATAATCTACAGGTACGACAAGTATACATCAGCATAATAAATATATATACATTCATACCACTAAACAAACTGAACAACAAAAGATACTGACATACCTGACAGTCAGCTACTCTACACTCATCCAACCTGGGCATATATCCACAACATAAGATATGAAGAGTAATACTAACTCACACTACATCATGATACAGGTCAAGGGTATCACAGTGACTGACCCACAAGTATATAGGTACCCGGCCTACTACCATACAGAAAATGCAATAACATGTATGAATATGTACAAACAAATGCAGCAAGCATAGTACATACAAATGCATCATCAGAGTGAGTATACATATAGACTGCATCTATATGTATACTAATCACAATCATCCATGTGTGTATATATATATATATATATATATATATATATAGCAATATGCAAAACGTCGTATGATACAGCAATGCAGCATGCATGGTCATGCATGCGCACCCCTACTCGTTACCACGACCCCTGTGTGGCCAAGGTGGCACGACATGATAACTATCCCAACTCAACACCAACCACTGCTCTAGAGTGGCATAGTGGGCAGTATGATCAAGTAGCATATGAGCGTAAAGAGCTCGCTACACAACGGGGGTCCCTGCTGCTGGCCACTCCGACTGACACTACCTATGAGTGGTCGAGTGTCACGCACCCTGGACAACTGCACGCAACTCCAACTACCACCGTTTATAATGGTAGAGTGAGGCACAATAAATGCTCTTCCCTCACACCAGTTACTCCTCTGGAAGTAACCTGGAAGGCAAGATGACTACGACTCTCTCAATCCCAAGGGAGACTATGTCGTCAGTATGCATGCAAATGAAATTAATTTACTGTCACATATATAGACATCTACCACAGACTTTCTGTTCAACAGAGAGTCATGCCCATTTGATCAATACACTCTCTATCCTGTAGAGGGACGTACTCAACTGATCATAACAAGCTAGGACCACCGGTCCATAGCGACATACCATTCCAAACTCACCTGGCCATTTACACAACACAAGGTTGGTAATAATTATACAACATATGAGTGTTGGAATAAATCCTACATTTAGGGCATTACCTACCCACGGATGACCTTTTACCCAATTTACAAATCAGGTCATCATCCTTACTCTAACATCTACACCCTACTAAACATTTATAGATCTACTTACATCACATCTGTAACTCCTCAATCATGATAAAGGAAAAATGTGATATCAACATTTGAGCATATATAGCCAACGACAAGTATCAAGCATAAGGATAATAAGAGCAAGGTCAAGATAATATGAACATATAACATGCTCATATCTATGTCTAAATCTGAATGCAATTACATCTACCTGACCAGGGTAGGAAATTACCCACCTTCTAAGAAGCTCAGAATAATATCTTCACTGTCACGGTCCTGTCTCGTATCCACGTCCTGCACATATCAAACATTATGATTAAGTGCAAGCATACAACGAATAATCAAATCGAATCCTACATCGACTTCGTATCCCGATCACTAGATTGATCTAGTTATCCAATTAACCTAATCAATCCTCGACATTAATCCTTATCAACCATTAGACCACTTAACAACCTATTTAGGGATCTACACCCTAATTGAAACACCCACTCCATCAGTCCCTTCTCCCTCATCCACAACCAAGTAAACCTCGGAACCAACTATTCACAGCCATTACAACCCCTTCATAGCCAAGAGCAGCCTTATTCACATCCGCACAATCGTTCACAGCTCACTCACACGACCACCAACAACTTACCACAACGAAACAACCTCACACAATCACTCTCACAGTTGTAAACAAATCCAATATCACAACCATACATGTAGCATACAAAACATGGTAAAATCATGGATCAACATAAACCTTACCTCAACTTCGACCCCCCATTCTAATCCACACTGCCACCGACCCCTTCACAACTTGCACTGTTCATTGGAACAACCCTCACAGCCTGCAATTCCCCCTACTCACAGTCGCTCAGCCACCCATCCGGTAGGCACCATCGACAACAATCGATCAGCCCCTAAATGTTGACTCAACAATATAGATGAAGAGAAAAGGTAAATCACATCTTACCAGTCATTGGACTCCACCGGCAGCCACCTTCTTGTCTCCCCTGTCCACGGTCGCACAAAAACTTCAACATAGCCCACCATCCGGCTTACTTCACCTTTGGCCGGAATGACCAATCGCAGTGACGCTGTCACCTTGCTATTCACGGGAGAAACAATGAGCTGTGATGTAGAGATCGACAGAAATCAACAAAGAATCGTGCCCTTACCTTGCTCCGTCAACAACCGTGAAGGCCTCCAATCGAACCACTACCGATGCAACCTCCCCGCCCTAGCAACTCCACCGACGCAAATCTCCTCCTATCCCCTATTCCTTGGAGAAAATCCACGCTCGAGATCACTTGCTCCGGCGACGATTGGGGAAAGACAACTCCCGATCGAACAGTCGTCGATCCAAGCTTCCAACCACTCACACGCTCTCTGCTCTCGCTCGTCCGCAGAGATCGTCGAGGATGGTCAAGTCATCATCGCCGTCTGCCATGAGGAAGGGAAGAGCACTCGGCGGTGTTTCGACAAAGAAGAGGAGATGAAAAGATCTCCCTCGCGCGATGGGAAGAAAATCCGAGAAGGGGGAACGGAAATAACGCAAAGAAACGCACGGAAGAGAAAAGACGGCGGTGAGGAATTAAAGGAACGGGTCAAACGGGTCGATATTAAGAAATGAAATGGATCCATTTAAAAGCTATTAAACCTAGGTTAGGTTTAATTAATCCCATAAGCTATAAGCTTTAACCTAGGTTAGGATTGATTTATCCCCAACCATACATCATTATTTATTTATTTATTTTTTTCAATAAAAATTTTATTCTTCGGAAATTTATTTGTGGTATTTTACATTCTCCCCCCAATCAATAAAATTTGGTCCCCAAATTTTGTACTTAAATGTAAGAACCAATACCATAAATTTCCGAAATGACCACATACCTCTGGTAACCAGATGAGGGTATCAAGCTCGAATAGTATCTTCCAGCTCCCACTTAGCCTCCTCATCCGTATGATGCTGTCATCCAACCTTTACGAGTCGGATGGTATTGCTCTGCAACTGTCGTTCCTTGCGACCAAGAATTTACACTGAAATCTCCTCATAGATCACATTAGACTGAGGTAGAATCGGAACCTCTTTCAGAACATGATCTGAACGCGGAACGTATTTCCTCAGCATATAAACATGAAATACGTTATGAACACCCACAAGTGTCGGAGGTAAAGCCAACCGGTAAGCTACACCCCCAATCCGCTCCAATATCTCAAATGGATCAATATAGTGTGGAGCTAAATTTTCCTTTCAACCCAAATCGTTTCACCCCTTTCGTAGGTGAAATACGTAGAAATACCTAATCCCCAATTGAGAATTTCAAAGGCCTTTGCCTCCGGTCTGCGTAACTCTTCTGTCAACCTTGTGCCTTTAATAACCATCATCCGATGACACACACCAATTCGGCATCATGTTAGATACTTTGTGGCCTCCAATAGCTGTCGTTCCCCGACTTCCTCCCACAACATGGGAGATCTACAAGGTCTACCGTATAAGGCCTCGAATGGAGCCCTCTGACTATAAGAGTGGTAGTTGTTCTCATAGTTAAATTCCACCAAAGGAAGGTGATCCTTACAACTACCTCCATAATCCACGACACAAGATATGAATA
Organism: Wurfbainia villosa; assembly: GCA_025175895.1. Classification (NCBI taxonomy): domain Eukaryota; kingdom Viridiplantae; phylum Streptophyta; class Magnoliopsida; order Zingiberales; family Zingiberaceae; genus Wurfbainia; species Wurfbainia villosa. The sequence continues at coordinate 8,490,782 of CM045992.1, forward strand.
GATCCTCCAACGTCTGAATGATACGCTCAGACTATTCTTCCATCCGCGGATGGAACACGATACTGAATCGAAGCTCTGCGCCCATAGCTTGCTACAGACTCTGCTAAAATCGCGAGGTAAATCGTGGATCTCTATCAGATATGGTACTCAAAAGTACCCCATACGATCTGATAATATCTCGATAGTACAACTCTGCCAAACGATCCAACAAGTTCATTCCACGCATAGGCAGAAAGTGAGCTGATTTGGTTAGTAGATCCATGATCACCGAAATCACATCATGTCCTTTACGGGTTATGAGCAATCCCGTAACAAAATCAATAGTGATATGCTCCCACTTCCAATCTAGAATCGTAATTTTCTGGAGCAATCCAGCAAGTTTATGATGTTCAGCCTTTACCTACTGGCATACTAAACATCGGGCAGCAAAATCTACTATACCCCTCTTCATATCGTTCCACCAGTATAAACGTTTCAACTCTCGGTACATCCGAGTACCATCAGGACGAATAGCAAATCTCTAATAATGTGCCTCCTGCATCAACTTTTTCTTAAGTGGATGCATGTCCAGAACACATATCCATATTAGAGACGGGAAATTATCTTCTCACAAGAGAAGTCCATCTATCGTCCAAAATCCACTCCACCACACACTCTGTAAGTGCATGGAAGACTATAGCGACCAATCTCACTTGTTGCAACTGTTCGCGTTCTAGCAACTCTATAGTAGCTAAGCAATAGCTAGTTAAATTCACTGACAACTTTTGCTCCATACATCCACAAATCCAGATAATAACTACTAAAGTCACGTCTATATATGACGGCCTATCTCGTAGTTTCTTAACTGTCGTAAGCATAAGATACGCCTCATTCAACTGCATCGAAATCGGTCCGATCCCTAAAATGATGCATTTGCGTACAACATCATTTATCCACCCCGGAAGAATTAACTAATACTCTGTAAAAGTTAACCGCCATCTAGGTCCTGTAAACTAGTTTCACCAGCTTCCAACTAAATGATTTCCATCATCACCTTTGTCAAACAAGTCCGTGGTATAGTAATGCTAAAACATTCTATCCACATCTACAGTAATAACCAAATCATACAAGGCAAACCACCATCTACGGTGGTCGAGTGCGCAACTCCAACTACCACAATCAACAGTGGCCAAGTTATGCAACTCCAACAACCACAATCTGATCCAATCGTGTCCAGGATACACGATTCTCAAATCCAGTGGCAACTAAATCGTTAAATAGTCTAACAACTTAATCAAAACTTATAAAATTCATACTAAGTATGAAATTGTCGTCATTATACACCTGCATCCTTTTTACTCTACACGGATGATATATCAATCATCACAACGACACCGATAATTGTATGACATCATGTCACAACAATATCAACACTCCAGTTGTAAACCAACCCTAGAGTATACATAGGTGTCCTTAGCTGATCTAAATAGATCATCTATCCTCAACGAAGGATATTAATTTTTTTTTTAACAACTACTATATTTCATCATTGATAATCGATGCATAATCTCAACGGTCTATCTCCCTTTTAACAAAGAGTTTTGGATCCTCTCTAGAAGAAATACTAAAACAGATAAATACCTCATCCAACATCTCCTATAATCTCAACTTACGTTCTTCTAATCTCCCTAGTGTTTAGTAACACTAATATCAACAAAATTATCCCTTGCATAAGGTATTCAATATCGATACTATCTTCGAAATCACTCCGATCGTCTACTCCACTTGCCTTATGTAACGGCAAGCCTAGGGGTTCATCTAAAATTACATCCGAATGCTCTCGGATTATACACACATCTGGGAGACATAATCATGTCATAATCTCAACAATTTGACCATCCGTAAGGATATGTCTACAGCAAAGGTATATCTATCAAAGTCTAAGGGCATCCCTTGACTTCTTAATTGTTGGTCCACATCTCACCTGACGGTAGAGATACCACCGACCCACAAGTCGATGTATAGGAACCCTACTAATCCGAACTAAGAATGTTCTAGACAAAGATACCTGTAAACTATAAGTATCTCTCAATATATTAACCCAGAGGGTATACTAAAATAATACGCTTAACGATCAATTATCTGCCGATCCGATCCAAAGGCTCCCCGTAGGTCTCGGACTTTCTCCGAAGAGAATAAGATCAGATCCAACAATCTACGACAATTCGGTCGCATTTCTGCGACAAATAATTCGGGGATTTTTCTAGATCATTTGATCCTATCACTCAATCCTACGAGCTGCAACTGTAGAATACCGAATAAATACGACCATCATCGTATACTCTCTCCTCTGTACAGAGCCAATCCACATCTGGAGGGGTAACTGTTGTTGTTGTATGCATGAGTCTTCTACGATGTCTTCTGCTGATACTGCTGCATAAATCACTTCTCTTGAAGAGAAGTATCACAGAACTCCAACCACGCCTGAGGTAGTAGGTCGTTGCTGATGAGATAACCCAATATTCTGTGTTGATCTCTGCTGTCGAGACAGTGCATCATCCTCCCGGAATACCATTGATAGTCTTCAACTAAGTCTTCAAAGTATACCTCCTCAAATGTACTGGTTGCTTACAATAGCAACAGATGAACTGATCCAACAGATAATCTGACTTCGCGTGTCTTCGTCATCCGTACTGCACGCACATAACCCAGAGTCTTTCTTCTAATTTCGCAGATATGCATGAGAACATCCTGATGATCTACGATTGGTCTTCTATACTCGGATAATAGCTCAAGGCCTATGTCTCTGATATTTCTACTTTTATCCAACAGTCGGAGACTTCGGACTCTAATAAGTTGACCTGAAATATCTGCTTATCGGTCTCCAACTCTTAAACACTTGTACAGAGTCATTTCTAAACTCCTGGCTCAATCCAATGTCTTCCGACAGGATCTGATAGAAGATCCAATCATCTTAATCCAATAGTAAGCCAACAACTATGGGTGGCTTAAAACATTCATTCATATTCTTGAGCTATTAGGTGAGTGTAAACTCTACAAGTCTAATGACTCTGCATGGTATTCGCGTTATCGATGATCACCCTACTTGAAGCTCAAGAATTCCCTATAATGTGTCACTGAAAGTGACGTGGGGAAATTCTCTCTTTCAACATCACTAAACCATAATCAAGTGATATATTATTCCCCAAAGATTATTTTCTACATTTACCACCAAATACCGGCTTGATCCCGATAATGGTATGCAGATAACTCTACTTTCTCTGTATAAGACGAGTTAAGTACTCAAAAGTACCTTCAAAGTTATACAACCCAGTATGAACAACTCAGGGATAAAAATCCCTATGAAACACCATAAACTAGCCTTTCGCTATCCGTATCAACAATAGCCTACTTGTCTTGTCCATTACCCAACAGGTAATGATCTGACTAGTATAATTAGTGAAAATCTCTAAGACTGTAGTCTCTGATTTCCACAAGAAATGTGATGACTTGAGCCCTATTTTCTGACTCGGTATCAGTCGACTCTCAAAGGTAAATCACCTTTTCGACACAGGTTCAAGACTCACCGACTCAACAAGTCGTTCCCGTGGTCAACTCATACCACGGTTACGAACAATAACCAACATACTACAGGTTATTCCCTGTTATATACACTAAATGCATAACCAACAAAACCAGGAGTATAAACACTAAAGGTAACTCCGGTTAGTCGTCTCGGTGGATGACCCCTACTATGAGTCTGCACAGGTGTCATAACTCTGATTGTATACACCTATTAATCAAGTTTAGATAAATATCTACTAAACTATAAGTTAATAGGAATTCTTACCTCGTGCTGCTTGGAGCTCAGGCCGCTATCAATCTCATCTCAGAAAACCAAAACCGAACAAATCGACTCCCGAGAATCTAAGACTCGACACAAAAATAACATTGTATGGCATCGTAGAACCTAGGGCTCTGATACCACTAAAGTTGTCACGCCCCGAGAGTATGTCATGTCGTAAAATAAACGGACGGCATCTCCCCTGTACGTGGCAACATATCGTGTTAATACAAGGCCCTTGGGCCCACAATAACAATAACATATATAAATGTAACCATAATAACACAACAAAATACAGCGGAAACAACACAACAACAATACAATCCCACACACCATGCATACCGGTATGACTAACACCAAAACTAAGAAACACCATAACAAAATCAAAAAACAAAGGTACAATAACAATAGTGTCACAAACTACAAATCATCACATAAAAACCAAAGACATCGAAACATCAACGATAAATCCCAAAAGCTCAGACCCTCAGAGTTGAGATGAGACGATGTCAGCCAGCTGTGCTCCAAGCTGTCACGAAGACTTCTACCTGTTATCTGGGAGACAGAAAAACTCAGGGTTCATGGTGGTGAGTATAACTCAGCATGTAATAAGATAGAACATGTAAATATATCAATATCACATGTAATTCAACAGTATAATCTACAGGTACGATAAGTATATATCAGCATAATAAATATACATACATGCATACCACAAAACAAATTGAACAACAAAAGATGCTGACATACCTGATAGTCTGCTACCTACACTCATCCAACCTAGGCATATATCCACAACATAAGATTGAAGAGTAATACTAACTCACACTACATTATGATACGGGTCGAGGGTATCACAGTGACCGACCCACAAGTATACAGGTCCTCGGCCTACTACCATACAGAAAATGCAATAACATGTATGAATATGTACAAACAAATGCAGCAAGCATAGTACATACAAATACATCATCAGAGTGAGTATACATATAGGCTGCATCTGTATGTATACTAATCACAATCATCCATATATATATATATATAGCAATATGCAAAACGTCGTATGATACGGCCATGTAGCATGCATGGTCATGCCTGCGCACCCCTACTCGCTACCACGGCCCCTGTGTGGCCTAAGTGGCACGACATAATAACTATCCCAACTCAACACCAACCACTGCTCTAGAGTGGCCGAGTGGGCAGTATGATCAAGTAGGATATGAGCGTAAAGAGCTCGCTACACAACGAGGGTCCCTGCTGCTGGCCACTCCGACTGACACTACCTATGAGTGGTCGAGTGTCACACACCCAGGACAACTGCACGCAACTTCAACTACCACCATCTATAGTGGTAGAGTGCGGCACAACAAATTCTCTACCCTCACACTAGTTACTCCTCTAGGAGTAACCTGGAAGGCAGGATGACTGACGATTCTCTCAACCTCAAGGGAGACTATGTCGCCAGTATGCATACAAATGATATGAATGTACTGTCACATATACAAACATCTACCACAGACTTTCTGTTCAACAGAGAGTCATACCCATTTGATCAATACACTCTCTATCCAGTAGAGGGTCGTATTCAACTGATCATAACAAGCTAGGACCACCGGTCCATAGTGACACACCATTCCAATCTCACCTGTCCATTTACACAACACAAGGTTGGTAATAAGTATGCAACATACGGGTGTTGGAATAAATCCTACATTTAGGGCATTACCTACCCACGGATGACCTTTTACCTAATTTACAAATTAGGTCATCATCAGTACTCTAACATCTACACCCTACTAAACATTTATAAATTTACTTACATCACATCTGTAACTCCTCAATCATGATAAAGGAAAAATGTGATATCAACATTTGAGCATATATAGCCAACGATAAGTATCAAGCATAAGGATAATAAGAGCAGGGTCAAGATAATATGAATATATAACATACTCATATCTATGTCTAAATCTGAATGCAATTACATCTACCTGACCAGGGTAGGAAATTACCCACCTTCTAAGAAGCTCATAATAATATCTTCACTGTCGATGTCCTGTCTCGTATCCACGTCTTGCACATATCAAATATTATGATTAAGTGCAAGCATACAACGAATGATCAAATCGAATCCTATATCGACTTCATATCCCGATCACTAGATTGATCTAGTTATCCAATTAACCCAATCAATCCTCCACATTAATTCTTATCAACCATTAAACCACTTAACAACCTATTTAGGGATCTACACCCTAATTGAAACACCCACTCCATCAGTCCCTTCTCACTCAGCCACAACCGAGTAAACCTTGGAACCAACTATTCACAGCCATTACAAACCCTTCATAGCCAAGAGCAGCCTTATTCATAGTTGCACAGTCGTTCACAGCTCACTGACACAGCCACCAACAGCTTACCACAATGAAACAACCTCACACAATCACTCTCACAGCTGTAAACAAATCCAATATCACAGCCATACATGTAGCATACAAAACATGGTAAAATCATGGATTAACATAAACCTTACCTCAACTTCGACCCCCCATTCTAATCCACACTGCCACCGACCCCTTCACAACTTGCACTGTTCATCGAAACAACCCTTACAGCCTGAAATTCCCCCTACTCACAACCGCTCAGCCACCCATTCGGTAGGCACCATCGACAACAATCGATTAGCCCCTAAACGTTGACTCAACAATATAGATGAAGAGAAAAGGTAAATCACAGCTTACCAGTCGTTGGACTCCACCGGTAGCCACCTTCTTGTCTCCCCTATCCACAGCCGCACAAAAACTCCAACATAGCCCACCATCTGGCTTGCTCCACCTTCAGCCGGAACGACCAATCGCAGTTACGTTGTCACCTTGCTGTTCGCGGGAGAAACAACAAGCTGTGATGTAGAGATCGACTGAAATCAACAAAGAATCACGCCCTTACCTTGCTTCGTTGACAACCGTGAAGGCCTCCAATCGAACCGCTACCGACGCAACCTCCCCGCCCTAGCAACTCCACCAACGCAAATCTCCTCCTATCCCTTGTTCATCGGAGAAAATCCACGCTCAATATCACTTGCTCCGGTGACGATTGGGGAAAGACAACTCCCGATCGAACAGTCGCCGATCCAAGCTTCCAACCATTCACGCGCTCTCTGCTCTCGCTCGTCCGCAGAGATCGTCGAGGATGGTCCAGCCGTCATCGTCGTCTGCCGTGAGGAAGGGAAGAGCACTCGGCAGTGTTTCGGCAGAGAAGAGGAGATGAAAAGATCTCCCTTGCGCGATGATAAGAAAATCCGAGAAGGGGGAACGGAAATAACGCAAAGAAATGCTCGGGAGAGAAAATCCGGTGGTGAGGAATTAAAAAAATGGGTCAAACAGGTCGGTATTAAGAAATGAAATGGATCCATTTAAAAGCTATTAAATCTAGGTTAGGTTTAATTAATCCCATAAGCTATAAGCTTTAACCTAGGTTAGGATTGATTTATCCCCAACCATACATCATTATTTATTTATTTATTTTTTTCCAATAAAAATTTTATTCTTCAGAAATTTATTTGTGGTATTTTACACACAGGCCATCAGTCGACTGATGAATGCATGATTGCGACGAAAAACTTTTTCGTCGTAGAAATTGTGTCGGAAAAAAAAATTGTCGCAAATTATCGATTATCAGTTGACTGATATACTGTATCGCCTTACAAAACCTTATTTAGTCGACTGCCCAATCGACTAATCGTTGTCCAGTCGACTGTTATTATTGTAGCACCTGACAAAAACTTTGATAGCCGACTGACCAGTCGACTGGTTTGGCATCAATCGACTGATGGTATTCTTCAATCGACTGACCTTGAATATTTTGCAACAAAAACTCAATTCGTGGCAATTTAGCGACGAAAATAATTATTCGTCGCCAAATTTATTTTCATTCATGAAAATATGTTTATTATGTTGGTGCAGTAGGCACCTAAGTCGAACCTGAGTTTTGATTATAGCAAACGATACAAAGTTAAGATCATATCGTTTTCTCACGAGCTGAATCGAGTGTGCAGAAGATTGCTATAGCTGGAGCTGAAGGCTAGCGACACCCGGAGGAAGCCGAGGTGGTCGGGCGACACTTGAGTGACTTCGGAGGGAGCCGAAGGAATCAAGTGGAAGGCCGGAAGCAAAAGCGACACGTAAGTATCGAGGTAAGCTCGTGTGTGCGAGCGTAAGTGAGGTCGTATCCTCTTTACGGGGATAATCTTAAGCGTAGATCCGACCAAAGACATCTTATAGATGGTCTAGGTCGAGATCGGATGGTCGACGACCATCGAAATTATGTTTTTGTTGAGCTAATTTTGACCTGCAGCAAGCATTAGTCGATCGACTTGGAGGACTCGATCGCCAATCACCGGATCGCTGAAAGGTCGCGACTGATCATGTCATATCACGATCGATTATTATCACCAAATTTCAAGGGGAGTGGTGCTCAATTGTGATTGGCTAGGGTTCCTCTCGAAAAGGGGCTCAAAGGCTATAAAAGGAGGGCCAAACCTAGGGTTTGACAATCAATTCTAAGTGCTCAAAAGCCTCCGTTACGCTGCAACTCTCCGACGACTCTACAACAACGAAGTGCTGCCAACAACCCTAGCTTAAAGTTTCTTTTGTTTAGTTGTTGGTATAATCTTAATTTGTTATTGCTTTCAATACTGCAATTCTTTTCAATCGAGGTTTTTTCATTGCATTTTACTTTAATAGAAGAGAGGGTTTGTCTCTCTATCTTTTTGCTTCGAAGGCTTTTGTAATCGTAAAACTTCTACCTCCAACGAGGAGGAGTGTTTTAGTGAATTGCCCTCCGTACACGGTCTAGGACCATTAGGGCCTTGGAGTAGTAGCCGAAGGCTACGAACCAAGTAAAAAAACTATTTGTCTCATTTAGGTTTTATTTACATTTTCGCTGCATTTAATTGTCTATCGAACGTTTTAAAAGAAAAGTTTTTATCGCTATTCACCCCCCCTCTAGCGATCCGCTTCGATCCAACATATTAGTCTTTTGCGACGAACTATATTTTCGTCGTAGATTTGGTGATGAATATAATTATTCGTCGCTAAATTTGGCGATGACATTTGTTTCGTTGCCAAAATTATTTTCATCGCCAAAATTGGTGACGAATAGTTATTTTCGTCGCCAAATTTAGCGACGAATAATTTTTCATCGCCAAATTTATTTCCGATGCATAGTAATTTGTAAATAAATTTATTAGTCTTTTGAGACGAACTATATTTTCGTCGCAGATTTGGCGACCAACTATGTTTCGTCGTCAAATTTGGCGATGAATAATTATTTTTGTCGCCAAATTTTGCGACGAGTTATTTTTGTTATCATTTTTTATCGCTAAATAGCAAATAATTTTGCAACGAATATTTTATTCTTTGCAAATTTTGCGTCGAATTTTTTTTTCATTGCAAAATTTTGTGGTGAATTATTTACAACGAAAAATATTTCGTTGCAAAAAATTTTTGCAACGAATTTTTATTCAAAATTCGTCGCCAAATCCATGGTTTTTTGTAGTGCGTTCTACCTCTTTTTCGTCAAACCGTGGAAAGTTCGTATTAAAATTCTGACATAAATTGTTAGGCATTAATGAACTAATGGTAGATCAGTTGAATCGAGACAGTGTTATGGTTGATCTTTCTATTCACGTAAATTAAATGAATCAAGACGACATTATGGTTAACCTTTTGATTTTACCATTAATAGGTCTCCTCTATAAAAGAAGACATGATTGCGAACTCAAAAGAGAACTCTCGTTTTTTGTTTCCAACCCCACAGTGATAGTCTTCATGTGTATGTTCAGTTCACCACGAACTACTTTTGCTTGTTTGAGTACGCGGTTTTGCCATTGTATCATGGGAAATAAACGTCCTGCTAAACCTCGCAAGCACCCTGCCGGAGGAGGACGAATCTGTTTTAAGGAAACTGTGTGAAAATATGCCTTAGTTGTTTTGTCACTTGGTGTTCACTACTTTTTCCAGCTCAACTCGGCAACATCTTCCAAGTTGTTTCCAATCTCAACTCGGCGCTCAACTCGGCTTGGCAACATCTCCACAGCAACCTCCCGACTCAGCGGTTTGCAACAAGGAGATTTCTGACTCGGCTCGTCCTGACCTCACTTGCCAAGAGCTCAACGGTCTTGATAAAAAGAAACTCGTCTTGACTGAGGACACTTCGAAAGTGACAAACTCAACAGACAAGTCCGAATTGTTTTCAGACTTTCCTTTGTATTTCCTCCAGAAAAGGTATAATATCCAATACCCTCCCCCTTCGTACTCAATCTAAAAATTATGTTATAGTCCCAAGGCTACGGTGCAGCAGTAGGATGTTTAATTCGATTTTTAAATATTCACGGTTTAATTTCCAATCATAGCACATTATATTTGTAAAATTTTCTTTTAAATAGAATGCCAAATCAAGAATATTGTAGCTACTCAGATTGATCATGTAAATATTTTTTTATTTATCTTAATGGTCCGTGGAGCATATCTCGTCTAAAGATTACTTAACATCACATTAGAGATCCGTGGAGCAGACTCGATTATCTTCAAAATTAATTATACCGAAGATCTGAATATTCAATGCTAGTAAAAAAAAACCTATATTGTCCTTTAATTGACCTGATAGCTTGAAAGGGAATCATTCTTGGATTAATTTTCATAAAAATCATCCACAATATTTTATATAATTTTTATTATTTTATACCTCTACCCGTTGAGAATAAGGAATTTGAAGGAGAAGCATGCTTTCTCTCTCTTTTTTTCTCCAACGCGGAATCAGGTCCGGACCTGAGGTAAGGTTTAAGAGATATTTATCTCAGATCCACTTCTTAATCGTCATAAATTTATTTGTTGAAAGGCTCATAAATTAATTTATCATTTTAAAGAGACTTAAAAATTAATTCAAAAATAATAGTGACGTCTTTTTTCAAAATTTAAAGTACGGCCTGCATGAATTCATCCCTCGATGAAGCAGGGGTTAATTTATTCTTCTAAGTTTTTGGATGAAGACGATTACAACTCATTGAATTATATCATGATATACCTTTTTCTTTTAACCATTTGAAGGTTCTTAATTTATTACGTACCTCGGGATAAAGATCCGATGAACATGCTAAATTAAATATATATCTTCCAATGTTCTTGAGAGAGTGAAAGAGATTGACAATGGTGTACGTAATCACATACAGTGACTCCGTGATCTGCCAATGTTCTTCGGCTTTCCCGAGTTTTGGAAGGCTGGAAAGAGACGGTCACGCGGAGATCGAGAAACTATCTCCTCCATTTCCAGCTTCGAGTTCGACTTTGTCATCTTCTCATTGCTCTCTTTTTCAACTTTCTGATCGGCCATTAATGAAGATGAAGAAGAATTGATTGGGAATACGATGGGGGTGGGATTCATGTTTTCGCCGCCACCTCATCCCAGCTAGCTCTGCTACGCGGTATTAAATTGAATTCATTGTTTCTAGCTAGGTCCTGAATTGACAAAATTTTCTTTTGAAAAATATATATATTTATATTATATTATCATGACTTCCCAAAAAAAAAATGAAAAAACTTTAACTCCCGTGTATATAATACAGTAGTAATGCACATAGAAGAACAACTAAAATGATCAAAGTTCTAATTCCATTAGAGATAAATATGTTAAAGATCTACTTCACTCAAACCCTTTGTTGTTGTTGACTTCTCCTTTATCTCTTTCTCTCTTCCTTCTCCACTAGTCATGTCATCTCCGGCCTCCACAACTCAGATCGTGTCACCTCCTCACTTCTTCATTCACTAAGTCAGTCATTCTTTAAATCTCTTTCCATTGCCAAAATTAAATTTTACTAAAAAGTTTGACATGAGAAGGTGTCATGGTGGAAAACAATTGCTGATGAACTAAGAGTTGAGTAAAATATAAATTTTAACTTAACTCGTGTGACCAGCATACAATTATGATTTAAAGAATCAAGAGAATCAATCATAAGGTGCAAGATTCAGTCCAATTGACTGATGATGATTTCTAAGTGACTAGTTATTTGTGATCAATTGGACAATTCGATTGATGCAAGTGTAATTCAAAGAATCAAATTAGAATCGGCCATGAGCCACAAGATTCAGTAACAATAAGCTAATTACTTATAATTAGTCGATTAAGAAATATTCAATATCATGTTTTCTATTTTGGCCAGTCAACTCATCGCTTGTGACTAGCCGACCGATGCAATTATGATTTAAAGAAGCGAAGGAATCAATTATAAGGTGCAAGATTCCGTCAAGGGTGCCCCCGCGGGAAGGGCCTAGTGGCTAGCGCATGCAGACGTTGCACCAGAGGACAACGGGTCAATCCCTCGCAAATGCGAGGGTACCGTCCCTCCATTCGCTAGTTACTAGTCTCAAGGGTCAAAAGTCTACCGTGATTTACCTCTCTTACGATGGTCCGGGGGCGAGCTGGTAGGTGTCGCTAAGTTGACGGATTCCAACCTTTGCACCAGAAGATTTGGTCAAGGGCAATTGATTGATGGTGATTTTTAGTTGACTAACGATTTGTGATCAATCAGGCCAATTCGATTGATACAGGTGTAATTCAAATAATTAAATGAATCAATCGTGAGCCACAAGATTTAGTCAAGGTCAGCCAACTGATGGATGATTTCTAATCAATTAATGCGGTGGGCTTACATGTAATTCCGTAACGCATCCGATTGTGTCATATTAGTTCGAACTCGATTAAGTGATCTAATTATGGTTTCGATTAACAGATTTATGTTATTTGATGTGCGTTAATGGATTTAGATCCATATGTGTAGAACCTTTTGACCTGTACCATTAGCATTAATGTGTTGTTAACAGATTAGAGTTAGCTCTATATATAGAGTGTGATCTCCACAGGAGAGGGTATCGAACGACTGCCTCTTTTTCATCATCGAGTAGAGCATTCGGAGTCATCACTCTCACACCTGCGGAAGATCTCATCCTTGTGGTTGTTTTGGCATCAAATCTTTATATCCTTCCAATGACGATGTCTCCGGATCTAGGTGCATGTTTACTGCTTTCATTATAATTTAATTGTATTTTGTTTTCACATGATTGTTGTAAATCAATTGACAAGATTTAGTGTTTAGATTATTTGATTTGTTTCTATTTTATCAAATCATATGTGGATGCATAATTCATTGACGAATTGAGAGATCCATCAATTGGTATCAAAGCACAATGTTAGGTGTCGCTAATCATACAACACTAGGATGTGATTTTTCGACGATTTTGGTCCAAATGTGTGTGTTTTGCATTAGATCTTGGTTTAACATGTTTAAACACACATAATCATCGAATCTAAAGGTTAGCAATCCTAGGTTTTGCATCAAATTTGAGTTTTTACATTTTTGTATGAATAACACGAAGAACGGTAGCGTAACTGCCTTCGTTTTTATCAAAATTGTCGCGTTTAATTAGGTTACGTAAATATCAGTCGACTAATGTAGACAATCAATTGACTGCTAATCGAAAAATAACACACAAAATATTGATGAGTCGATTGGGGCACTCAACTAATCACTATCAATTGACTGTCATAAGGACCAATCGACTGATGTGCATAAAATTTTTGAACAGAATATTTGTGGATCAACTGCGGACTTGACTTGGTATGCCAGTCAATTGGTATTTTTCATTAGTTGACTAGTGTGCATAAACTAGGGCACAAAAGGTTTTCCAGTCGACTGAGACACTCGACTGATGGTATTAGTCAACTGCCATTGATCATCAGTCGGCTGATGGGCCCTAGGTTGAGCATAAAAAGGTTGTTAGTCGACTGTAGCACTCGATTGATTATATCAGTTGATTGCTATCAGACATCAGTTAACCGATGATATAGGAAACTTTCAAAGGTTATAACTTTTCGCTTAAGATGAGTTTTGAGGCATTCCTGGTTGTGTTTTAAAGCTTGTTCAGAGCTCTACGTTTGTTACCGTGGGGTAACCCCCCATAACACCCTATCTTGGGCCTAAAAATGTCGTTTAGGACTTTTGGAGGCTTCAAAGTTTTTTAGTTCGATGTTAAGGTCGTTTTTCGTCTCCTATGTCATTTAACAACAACAATATAGTTGAGTTATCTAGGATTTCATCTATATCCATTAGTACATGTGTTATTAAGTTGAACTAATACTATCGCCAAAGTGAGAACTATTAGTTAAACTTAGTGCATCATTGTGTGAGTGGATGTAAATCTATGCTAATTAAGGATGATTGGCCCAAAGGAAATCATGTTTAGGTCAGATATATGTTTAAGGTGGTTCACTATAAACACATTGATGTTGATCATACACATAATATGTCAGTCCAAAGGAAGACATATTATGTGACTGATTAAAGAAATAACAAACTGTAGTTTTAATTGATATAACAAACCTGACTTATATTGGGTTATAAATCATGTACATATTGTGTCGGCCCAAAGCAAGACACATTGTGTGGCTGATTATAGTGTTTTGAGTTAAGATTAGAGAATACTGCTAACAAGTTACAATTTAATCCAAAGATTAATTATAATATTGTATTTGATATCTCATAAAGGAATCCATTGTAAGTGTATATATTTTAGTGTTACTTTACGTCACTATTTATATATATGCATATTTATTCTGTTCCTTCTTTTTTATTATAGCACAAATGATATCTGTCAATAAAAATAATATTCCATCAACTTTAGCTTTAGAAACCATTGAACATAAAAGAACCATTAAGAGTAAGGGTACTAAAGTTGTAGTGTATGGTTAGTTCTCAACTTGGTTAATTCAGAAATCAATTTTGTCATTGTATCTACTGACACTTGGTGGATAAACACTGGGGCTACAATCTATATTAGTGTCACTTAGCACAGTTGTCTTAGTAGTTGATTATCTATTGATGATGAAAGATACATCTATACTAATAATGGCAAAAATACTAGAGTGACTGTTATAGGTATTTTTAGACTTTGTCTAGGAATTGATATATTTTTGAATTTAAAGAATAGGTTTGTTGTTCTATCCTTTAGAAGGAACTTAATTTTCATTTCTTCTTTGGACAAATCAGAATATACTTGTTCATTTGAAAATAGAATATTTAATATTTTCTAAAATTCAATACTTATTTGCACAAACTACCTAGTTAATAAGCTATATAGATTAAATATCATAGCTCTCACGGACAACATAATAGTGCATAATATAGGTGCGAAGTGCAATTTGACTGACGAGAATTCATCCAAATTGTGGCACAGATGTTTAGGACATATATCTAAATAACACCCGTAAAAGTTAATGTCACAAGAAATTTTTCATTCCCTTGACATGTCAGACTTTAATGTTTGCATACAGTATATCAAAGGAAAAAACTGCTAACAAAAAGAATAAAGGTACAGATATATGTGGATCATTCCCTAAGGTATTTTGGAATGGACAAAAATATTTTATCAGTTTTATTGATGATTACTCCTGATATGTCTACTTGTATCTTTTGCATGAGAAAGTCACAGTCCTTGGACATGTTAAAGATCTTTAAAGTCAAAGTTGAAAATCAACTAGGTAAAAAGATCAAAGCTATCAGATCCGACTGTGGAGGTGAATATTACGGTCGTTATGATGGATCCAGTGAACTGCATCCAGGATCAATTACCTTTCTGAGTGTGAGATTGTGGCTCAATACACCAAGTCTAGTACTCCTCATCAAAATGGTGTTGCTGAGCGAAGGAATCAGACCCTAAAGGACATGGTAAGAAGTATGATATCTTTCACTTTTTTATCGGAGTCCTTATGGAGTGAAGCACTTGAGACTATAGTTTACTTACGCAATAGAGTATCCAATAAGGTAGTGAGTAAAGTCTCATATGAACCATGGATGGATAAAAGCCTAGCATTAGACATTTATATGTTTAGGATTGTCCAGCTGAGGCTAGACCTTATAGGCCTAATGAAAGGAAACTAGACGATAAGCTATCATTTTGGAGGGTATTTTGAAAAGTCAAGAGGCTTTAAGTTTTACGACCCCTCAAATAAGTCCTTTTTCAAAATAGAAAATGTCAAATTCATTGAAGACAATGGGAGCACTAAACTCAGAGACATACCTTTTCAAGAGGATAGCACTCGCCATAACATCTAAGTTGCTACAGCCGCAATCAGTAGTGGTATGGTTACCATACCCTATGTTATTGATGTTGCACATCCAATAAGAGTAGTACTTCATGATGTCCCTATGTCCTCCCCTATACAAGTAGAGGAACCATCTACTCAGGTTGAGGCACACCCTCCTATGATTGAGCTGGTTCCTTAAGTGCTTCAAGTGTTTCAAGTACAAGTACCTCTAAGAAGAACCACTAGGAAAAGGAGATCCACTATTTCATGTGATTATGTGCATCTCCAAAAGTATGAGTTTAACATTGGGTTGGAAGATGATCCTTCAACTTTCTAGAAAGTGAAACATTATTCTAATCCTGAAAAGTAGATTGAAGCCATGAAAGATTAGATGAAGTTCATGACAAACAATGGTGTAAGGGAGCTAATCGAATTGTTTGAAGGAGTGAAACCTGTTAGATGTAAATGAATATTTAAAACCAATGAAAATTCACTAGGAAATATCGAAAAGTATAAAACACGTGTTATAGCCAAGGGATTCACTCAGAAGGAGGATATTGATTACAAGGTAACTTTCTCACTTATGTCCACAAAAGACTCCCTAAGAGTAATCATGATACTTATAACTCATTATGATATATTTGGAGCTACATCAAATGGATGTCAAGATTGGATTCTTTAATAAAGATATTGAGGAATCGAAATACATGGTGCGACCAGAGAACTTAATCTGATGATTCAAAACACCTAGTATGCAAGTTTAAAAAGTCCATTGATGGGTTAAAGCAGACATCTTGTCAATGGTATAAAAAATTTATCAAGTGGTTACTTTATTTAGTTTTAGGGAGAATCTAGTTGATCAATGCATATATGTCAAGTTCAATTGGAGCAAGTTTGTAATACTTATTCTGCATGTGAATGATATTTTATTGGCAAACAATTGTAAACAGTTACTACATAAGATCAATTCATTTCTATTAGATAAATTTAAAATGAAAGATCTTGGTGAAGCATCATTCATATTAGGCATACAGATATGTCGTAATAGATCCAATGGTATACTTAGATTATCACAAAAAGTCTATATTGAAAAGGTGCTCATACGATATGACATGCATAATTGTACACTTGGAGATATACCTGTGTTTAGAGGTGATAAGTTTAAATTGCAACAATGTCCACAACATGAAATTGAAATCAAGGAGATGGAGAAACTTTCTTATGCATCAGCAATAGGAAATCTCATGTATGCTCAGGTGTGTACACGTCCGAATATAGTATACATAGTTGGAATGTTAGGCAGGTATCTAAGTACCATTGGAAAGTCATGAAGAAGGTATGTGGTATCTATAAAGAACCAAAGAACTAATGCTCACATATCGAAAATCCAGTCAGCTGAAGGTGATTAGATATTCATATTCTAATTTTTTGGATGCTTGGACTGCAGGAAGTCCACCTCATGTTATGTCTTCATGCTTGCCAGGGGAGCCATATCATGGAAAAGCGTCAAACAGACACTTATAGAAACTCCACGATGAAAGAAGAATTAATATCCTACTATGAAGCATCAAATCATGGGATATAGTTACGGAACCTTATCACAATATTACAGATCCTTGATGGCGTTGATAGGTCATTAAAAATTTTCTATGATAATAAAGCTGCAGAACTCTATTCCAAAAACAACCGTAGCTCATTAAAGTCAAAGCACATCAACATCAAATTCCTGACAGTTAAGAAAAGAGTCAAAAGTGATCAAATAATAATAAAATATATTCAGAAAGACTCAATGCTTGTAGATCTTCTCACTAAGGGATCATTACCCAAGATGTTTCATTAGCATGTGTTTTATATGGGTTCTTCATATGGATGAAGTATCCATTTAGTGGGAGTTTGTATTTGTTCATTATTTTGGATGCTCTATATATATAATGGACACATGTAAAAAAAATTTGATTATCGTACAGAATAAAGTTTTTCTCTTACATGTGTATTTGTTGACACTCTGAATAAAGACATCACAATTTACTAATGTGGTTTTGCGTATGGTGATTGTAAATGTGATGTATGATTTATTATTGAGTCATAAAGTGATCATTATTTGTTAGGATTATTGGGAGAACAATCAAAGTCTCATATTGGAAAGACATGGAAAAGATCATGGCTTATAAGATGAAAAAATATCTCTATTGGTATGAGGTATTTTGGACAAAGTCCAAAAAAAAACATGAGGGTTTAGGGCCAAAGTAGACAATATTATACCATTATGGAGATATGTGAATCTTATTTGAATTCATGTCGAGCCATGAACCTCGAACGAAGGAAATGGGGGCTTCCATGTCCTAATCAAGAGAATCAGACATCAGATAGGAAGTCCAATTGAGTCAGGAGGATCAAACAACTAGCAAAAAGTTCAGTTAGGTTAGGAGGATCAGACAGTTGGCAGAAAGTCCAATTAGGTTAAGAGGACCAGACAACTGACAAGAAGTCCAGCTGGGTCAGAAAGATTGGACAGTTGGCAAGAAGACCTAGTGGGTAGAGGATCGAATATCAAGCAGAGGAAGTCCTTCGAGGATGGATGAGCTTGAGGGGGAGGTCCAATGTGGTCCTTCGTTTGAGGGGGGGATTGTTGGGATTGTTGGAGAACAATCAAAGTCAGACATCGAAAAGACATGGAAAAAATCATAGGCTTATAAGATGAAAAGATATCTCCATTGGTATGAGACATTTTGGATAAAGTTTAAAAATAAAACCATGATGGTTTAAGCCCAAAGTGGACAATATCATATCATTATGGAGATATATGAATCTTATTTGAACCAACATAGTTTGCTAATGCAGTTTAGCATATGGTGCTTACAAATATGATTAAGATCCAGTTTTTAGATCATAAGGAGGATCATCAGTTGAGAATAGGCATATGCAGATCACATTTCATACATTTCTCATGTTGCACATTCACATCAGATTTATGTCATTGATGATATTAGCATTGTGATTACTGATGGATCTTGCTACCGGTCATATATAGAGTAGTATAGTCTTATACCAATGAAATTAATGGACCAGATTGTTTTAATTCAATACGATATGATGAGCACAACTAAGGAATTTTGATCATGTATTACATACAGAATCACATGTAATCTAAGTGGAAGATTGTTAGTGGTGGGCTTACATGTGATTACCGTAACACATCCAATTGTTTCGTATTGGTTCGACCCAATTAAGTGATCTAATTATAGTTTTTATTAACGAATTTGTATTATTGGATGTGGGTTAATGAATTTAGATCCATATGTGTAGAACCCTTTAGCATGTACTATTAATAGTGATGGGTTGTTAACGAATTAAGGTTAGCTCTATATATAGGGTGTGATCCTCGCAGGAGAAGGTATCGAACGACTGTCTCATTTTCCTCATCAGGCAGAGCATTAGGAGTCGTCGCTCTCGCATCAGTGGAAGATCTCTCCCTTATGGCTGTTTCAACATCATATCTTCATATCCTTCAGTGATGATGTCTTCGGATCTAGGTGTATGTTTACTGCTTTCATTACATTTCCATTGTATTTTATTGTTGTATGATTGTTATAGATCAATTGACAAGATCTTGTATTCAGATCGTTTGATTTATTTTTATTTTATTGAATTATATGCGGATGTACAATCTATTGATGGATTGAGAGATCCATCATCGATCGATAGTCATGGGAATCAATTGAATCAGTCGACTAATAGTGAAGATTAATCAGTGTCGCATCAATAAGAATATGCCAAGATTTCACTGTTTAGAAAAAACTTTGAAAGAGGGTTCAAAAGTAGGCTTCTAGAGCTATCTTTCACAATTTTGTAATAGATTTATCCACCTTCAAAATTTTATTAAAGAGGGGAAAGATAGATAATTTCGAGAGTGATGCATGTAAAGAATCATGAGCTATAGACTAAAAGCCTAGGAGCTATCGAAGCATGCATATTATATCACTTGTATCATAATGTGTGGTATGTGCTTATTTTTTCATATATTTTCCACTGTTAATTGTGTTTTGTGACTTTGTTATTTGCATGCACTCTGTTAATCCCTCCCCTCAAGTGCTATCATTCACCTCAATATCAAAAGTAGGCTTCTAGAAATATCTTTCACAATCTTGTAATAAATTTATCCACCTTCAACATTTTACTAAAGAAGTGTCCCCATAGGAATGACACATTAGTTGGGACAAGGTGACATTTGCGAAATGAATACGGATCGATTCTGAATGAGAGTCTAAAATCTTTCTCTGGCGTCAGATAGTTCTCCTCTGCCCTGACTAATCACGTCAAGGCCAAAGGCCTCCCACGATTTATCTCTCTTGCAATGATCGTAGGACAGACCGATAAAAGTAATTAGGTTTGCAAAATTCACCTCAATATTACTACAACCCAATAGAGGGAGCATGTTATGTTTTTAAATTTATAGTCGTTACCCTTGAATATTTAATGGTACTCTCCAAGGTCTTAGCAAGAAGGCTGAAGGTTATAAACAATTTATTTTAGGTTGGGTAGGAAAATCTCAATTCACCTTTTTGAAAGGAAGGGGGTTATTGATTTGTTTTGTCAATGTGATTGAAGTTATGAATTGGTGTAAAAATAACAAAGAAGAGGTAATGTTAATAAATCTAGATTATTTTAAGGCTTTCAACAAAGTTAGATCGAATGGATTAAAGAGAGTCCTATAATTCTAGGTGTTAGGGATCTTTGGTTATAGACATTATTTCATCTGCCAAAGAAGTTGTCTTAGTAGATAATAAAGAAGGTCAATGGTTTCTATATGATTTGTTATAGAAGAAGAGTGATGCTAGCTAGTAATCCACGATCACCTTACCTTTATATTCTTTTGATTGATGTTCTTTATTATATTTTATTGAAAGGATACGATGTAGGACATTCATAGAGTGGGTGGAGACATCCTTCAACAAGGTTTCCAAATCTTGAAATTCATGGATGATAGATTGTTGTTATTACCGAAAGCAAATATCAATTATGGTCAAAATTTGAAAGTGAGCATGGAAACGTCACTCACTTTAGTGAACTCTGAATTGATTACCAAAACCATTCTTTGATCTACCTTGGTAACAACATGAATCAAGGAAAGGCCTTTGCTTGTCCTTTGTTGAACTTCCCACTTAGGTACCTTAGGTACCAACTTTGATTTGGACGAGGCAAATAAAGCTTATTGCAACTCCTTGGTGGCAAAAGTTCATAGAAGACTCACTCTGCCACGTGAGGGACTTCTTTTATTTGAGGAAGGTTGACTCTCATCGACTATACCCTTATATCTAGCTATAGTGTATTCATTTTCAACAAGAGCGATAAACAAAGTGGAGAGGGATAGAAGAACCCTCTTCTAGTAACCAAATAATAGAAAACTTAAGGTTGTAACGCTCTTAGTATCTTGGGGGTATATAAGACCTCACGACATTCAACCTTTGAATTTTAAGTGGTGGTCGGCTTGGTAAATTTGGAGAATGTGGCATCAATGTAGATCCTTCGAAGAACGAAGAACACACCTAAGGCCATTTTCTTGGATGTGTACTGACATAGATAATAGATGGTTGTTCGTTTGGAAAGTGTTTTATAAGATTTGAGATTTCTTTTATGACATCTTAATCAAAGCATAGATAGACGATCAAGATGTAGGAGCCACTATAATTAAGTTGGATTTTGCTAACTATGGAATTAAAAAGCTATTAATGATAAATATCTTGTTTCTTAAGAGCTTGGCAAAATATATTGTTCGAGAGGAATGAAGGCAAATGATACCGATGGAAAAAAAAATTAATGGGTTGGACCCACGAGTAGATGACCTGCAGGAAGTGGGACTGATATGAAGAAGTTCAAAGTCTGATGGGAAAAAATCGGAAACACCAAGAGTCAAGAGTTTCTGAGGCAGGAGCATGAGGAATTGAGAGTTGGGGGGTCAGCAACATAAGGAATCCGGAGCTTGAGGAGTCAAGAGCTCAAAAGTAGTAGAAATTTAGAAGTCGGAAACTCGGAAGTCGGAAGTTTGGAAGTCGAAAATTCAAAAGCCAAGAATTCAGAAGTCGAAAATTCAAAAGTCGAAAAATTAGAAGTCGGGAACCAGAGATCACAGATGAGATTCTTCTCAATAACTATTACATCCAGTCTCCTAACCACCACTTCCAATAATAACTCTGGAATACATGACATGCCAGGTAGAGATTTCTTATAATCGTTGTTCCCTAATAGCCCATCAAAGGGCTCCATTGGCAAATAATCCTGATCGACGACTGGATCAGAGCTTCTATATAAGGGCCGATTGAGGTAAAGAAGAGGGTTCTGAGTAATTTTTGCTCGGAGAACTACATGTTGGTGCAATCGGCCCAGGTCACGATTGACCAGACTCGAGTTTGACTCGAATAGTATTTTGATGTTTGACAATGTTTTGAGGAGATTATTGGTACGATCAACCCGGGTCATGATTGACCGGACTCGAGTTTGACTCGAGGGGTATTTTGATGTTTGACCATTGTTTGACTATATAATTGACATGGGGTTGACCATATAATGGAAAGTCCAAGCATGAGTCTTGGCAAAGGAAAGTCCAACATGGATTGACAAGGAAAGTCCAAGCATGGGTCTTGGCAAGGGAAAGTCCAAGCTTGAGTTTTGGCAAATGGAAAGTCCAACATGGGTTGACAAAGGAAGTCCAAGGGGTAATATTGGCGGCGTAAAGTCCAAGGGTGGAGTCTTGGCAGCATAAGTCCAATGGTTGGCGGCGTAAAGTCCAAGCGGAAGTCTTAGCAGCATAAGACCAATGTGCCTTAGCGGTGTAAACCACGTTAGCATGACAATAGCTGATGGAAGCACCTAAAGGCTAGCGTATGGATAAACAAGTCATGGATGACTTGGAGGGATCTGATAGGCATGAGACTGATGGAGGTGGCTAGAAGACTTAGGTCTAGGCTAAGGGTGGTCTAGCAAGTATGAGGGCATCATACTTGGTGTTAAAACCTCATGGATGAGGTTATCAGTCGACTGATAGTATTCTCAGTCGACTGATGGGAGTCGACTGGAGTTCAACTGTAGAAAATGGCCTGGCAGTCGACTGTCATATTGGCCTGAGCAGCCGACTGTTATGGTTGGCAGTCGATTGGTGGTCGAGTTTTCGGGAACAGAAAGTTTCCGAGTCGACTATTAGGGTTTGACAGTCGAGTGATGACTCTATCAGTCGATTGATGAGCATGATCAGTCGACTGATGGTCTATCCGTTGGAACTTATCCAACGTGGCTCGGATCATTGTGAGACAACGACTACAAGAGTAGTCGACTGATGGTCTCGATCAGTCGACTGCTATGTAGAATTTAGCCCGAGGAGAAGCTTTAAAAGGAGCTCGTGGAGGAGGATTTGTATATGGTTCTTTGAGGCGATTTGGAAGGAATTTGCTGTTGCAATCCAGATCTTCAAGGCTACTCTCAAGCAACCAAAAGTAAGCAATTAAAGTTCTCTTGTAAAGTGATTTCCTTTACTTGTATTGTATTTCATACTTGTATTACTTTGTGTAATTGCTTATACGAGATTTCTCCACCTCCGACGTGTTGTCGAGAAGGAGTATATTTGTTTAGTGATGGTGTGTGCATCACTAGAGTTCACTTGAGCTCGATCCGTGGAGTAGGAACCTTGAGGTTCCGAACCACGTTATATCCTTGTGTATTTGTGTTTGTCTTTATTTTTGTTATTGCTATTATATATATTCCGTTGTGCATAACAAACTTTGTAGAGACAAACACGAATGAATTCCATCAACGTACGAAATCGCTATTCACCCCCCCCCTCTAGCGACGATCAATTCCCCAACAAGTGGTATCAGAGCGAGGCCGCTCTTCAAGGTTTAACAACTAAGGAAGCACGCTAGAGGGACAAGAAGATGGAGTTTGAAAAATTAGCATGGGACATCAACACACCTCCACTATACGACCAAGAAGATTTTTCGGCATTGAGGGCGAGAATGGATACATTCTTGATGATGAACATAGAAGATTGATTCGTCATCATGGAAGGTTTTGAATCCCCTAGGGATAAGAAGGGAGATGTCCTAAAATTGAAGTGGACCCAAGAGCAACGTCTAAAGTTCAAGACCGAAGTTAAGGTAACAAAACTTTTAGAAGATTTGATACCTAATGATATTTTGTCTAGACTAGGTGAATATCAAGATGCCAAGGAGCTTTGGAGCAAATTGGCAAAGTTCCATGAAAACTCATCACCGATTCAAGAAGAAGAGGAAGAAGAGGAATGCTCATCGACTCAATCGGAGGAGACCGAAGAAGCAAGTTCATCCTCACAAGAAAATGAGGAGTCAGAGGTTGAGAAGGAGTCAAATTCCGGATCGGTGGAAGAAGAAGAATTGGAGGAAGCCTCCACCTCTAGAATTGAGGGGGAGGAAATTAGAGCGTCGGAGCAAGGCAAGAGCAAGAGGAAGCTTCTACCTCCAGGAGAAGTGATGAACAAGCTCAAGAGACCTCTACCACCACTCTAGGTAACTCAAGCATTTTAATCAAAAATAAAAATCATATCATATGCTTTGAGTGTAGGGAAATCGGACACTACAAGAGCAAGTGTTCGAAGAAGATTAAGAAGGCTCATCTGGCATCTAAGGTCAAGGATGCCGACGTCTCCGCTAAGAAGAGCAAGGAGCATGTCATTTGCTTCAAATGACAGCAACCGGGGCACTATAGGTGTAAAATACCACAAAAAAAATGTTTGGTAGTTAGGAGAATACTTTATGGAATTTTCCAAAAAAATTTAGAAATTTTCCTGGACTTAAACGGAGATTTCTAATGTAAATTGCGGAGGAAGATTTAACGGTCTTAAAGGGGTTTAATCGAAACTAGGTTTACATCATATAGGGTTATTGGATCCAACCTGTTATCAAACCCGTTATCAAACCCAACCCGTTTCCCCTTCTTAATGCCAAAACGTCGACTCTTCCCTCACCGCACGCAACTTTTAATCCTCGCGAGCATTTCCCAGCCGCGATCTTTACTTCCCCTTTTATTACTTTTGTTGGGATGTATACTGAAAAATTTATTTTTTATATGAACATCTTTATTTTTGAAATAAGAATCACATGATCATTGTTTGCATATTTATGGTTATGCATATTATCTGATACATTACATTGTAGATAACATGGTGTGTAGTGTCACACGGGAGATCATGTTATCAGTTCCTTATAGAGTATAAGTAGAGGCTCACAACCGAGATGGTTTTGAACAAACCATTGGTATGATTGTAGTGTAATTTGATATTGGTTTGTCTTGACCATAGAATTACACTAATACACTTTGTGTGTATTGAGCATGACCGACTTAGAAGTGATTCAATTTATTGTTGACTACATAATTGAATCGGACCTCGGATATTATGGTGTACATGCTCTTAATCCTGATATAATAACGGGCATATGTACTTAGTATTTATTTCTTTGATTTACCAATTGGCAAGATTTATAGATTAAATCGATAGGCTCGGTAAGTTAAGAAATGATATTATTTACATGGTGTATCATTGATTATAGGAGGAAACCATGTCCTATATATTAGGATAATGATATCCCCTTGAGGAGCTCATAAGGATCATCATGTAAACCCTGCAGGTGGACTTGGTCCGGCATGATGATGAGGTTGAGTGGTACTACTCATGGAGTTAGATGTTGATTAATTAATTATCAGTAAATTAATTAATTGACGGACATTCGAGATCTTAAATATGGGGAGATATTTGTATAATTAATATATGGAGCCCATATTTATTTATGGGGGTTGGTGAGGTAGATCAATGATAATCCTCTAGTGGAATGAATTATCATTAATGGATCGGACTTTATGTGGGCTAGATCCATTGGGTGGCCAAGACTCAACTCCTCCTCATGGTCCCTATTATAGCCTATTAAATACCTCATGAAAGCCTAGATCCAACGGTGAAAAATGAAACCCTAGATCCGACGGTGGAAAATGAAACCATAGATCCAACGGTGGAGATTGAAAGGAGGCTTAAGCCTAGCTCTATAAAAGGAGGGCTAGGGCTTGGGCGGTGAGAGCAATTGAGAAAAGATTGGATTAGGGTTTGCTCTTTGGCTTGGGCGGCTAGGGTTTGGAGAGGCTTTGGGCGGCAACAAGTGGAAGAGCTTCTTCTCTTCCTAAGGTCTAGCCGGCGCCCATATCTCATCTTCTTTCTTTTCTTGGCCAGTGCCCATCTCTTTTCTTACTCAAGCTTTGGCCGGTGACAACAAGAACTCCTCTTGTTGGCCGGCACCCATCTTCCATCTCCATCTCCTTGGTGGTCAGCGGCAATAACAAAGAGGAGGAAGAGGTTTGATTTTCCTCCAAAGGGATTGTATCCGGAACTAGATAGGAGAAGAAGGGAGCTTACATCTTCCCTTTGTTCGGAGCGAGCAAGGAAGGGAAGATTGAGATCTAGGAGGCTTCATCTCTTGGAGGATCGTTGCCCACACAACGTCCAAGAGGAGGATAGGACATACAATAGAAGACCAAGAGGTAAACAAGAGGTATAATTCTTATTTTGATTTCCTTTTGTTTCTTTATATTATGTGTAATTGCATGTGGCTAATTTACTTGGACCCCGAAGATAAACACAAAAACCGGTGATCCGTACATCATCTATTCCACGGCTAGTCGAGGAAAAGAGTTAGGTTGCTTGAACAACAAGTTTGTTCAAGAGACCACTCTAATCGAATAGCACGATGATGAATCAGTTGCTTGGGTAATCTGTCATCGTCTTGGATTAATTTTTTTTAATCCGGGGACGTAGATGGGATCACCATGCACAAGCGATCGAGGTGGGAAGCGAAGCTTCGGTTCAACCTACAAGTGGTATCAGAGCCACGATTTTCGGTTTTGTGTGTTTAGGATTCAGTTACTTTTATGCACTTATCATATATTGTATGTGTCGGATGATAGTAGGATGTGTGTAGGCTAACTTTTTGGTTACAGGCATAAGATCCAACTATTATGGCCATATGTGTGTGTATGTGATTGCATGTGTGTAATTGTAATATTATTTGAATCCTCGGGGTTGACGAGGCTAGTATTTAATTTTTGTAATTAAGTACGATATTGTTTAGCTACTCTTTTATTTTAGTTTACTTTCGATCTAGATTTCATGTACACTCCTTCGTGGAGTATAGGATCGATGGATGTAAATTAAAATAATTTTTCTCGGCTCGAATCTCCGGATGGCTTGTACATGGCGTAGGGAGGAGCGGACGAGATGGTGATACGACGGGAGGCATATTGGAGAACAAAAGCCATAATAGTTGGAAAATATTTTTTTTCATATTTATTGTTTCTTGTTTGATATGCATGTCGTGTGCTAGGAAAATTTCTCATTTTAAATTACTAAGTGGGAGAGGGATATTTTTTTTAAAATTCTCATGGCATCCATTACAATTTGAAATGTGATGCAAACAAACTTGCGCGTCGGCTCTGAGTGTCTTCCTCCCCATCGGATGAATTGTTTTGCGGATCACAAGGTCAAATATGGTTATAGAAAATTATTTAGGAGCGTGTGTACTTCCCCATCGGAAAGCACATAATCCGAGATAATTGTCTTGGTATCGAGTAATGGTGAACACTTAGATGCAAATAAGAGTATCCTCCCCATCGAAGTCACTGCTTTTATTTGTAGGGTCGAAGAGGAACCAACTTATTAATTTTATTTGTCAAAAAGTTAGGTTAACAGGATAATAAAATTAATGGGTAAAACCTCCTCTTACAAATGTAGAATTTGTATACGTCCACACTATCATGGCATACGATATTCTCGGTGTTTTGAGGTGTGGTTGATTTTAAAATTTTATTGTTTGAGGAATCAATAAATTTTTGAAATCTAAAGTTTTGATCTATGTGATTCTTAGGTTTTTCAAAAATGACTTTCAACCCATTTTGTTGTGATACTAAATAAAAATAAACTTACTGGACCCAATTATGTTGATTGGAAAAGGAATCTGGATATAGTCTTGACTGCTGAGGAGTACAAGTATGTACTCTTCAAAGAGTGTCCTTTTAGCCTGATGAGATGGCTCGGTGTTACATTTTGGCTTCTATGTCAAATGTATTGCAGCATCAGCATCAAGCCATGTCCACTCCTTATGACATGATGCTCAATCTCAAGGAACTTTTCGGACACCAAAATCGGGCTGCGAGGCAGGAAGCCATGAGGAACTTGATGACGACCACCATGATTGAGGGAACACCCGTGAGGGATCATGTTCTCAAGATGATGGCTCATTTGAATGAGCTGGAAGTCCTTGGAGCTGAGATCGATGGGGAAACCTAGGTGATATCATTCTCCAATCTCTACCTAGGAGTTTTGAGCAGTTTCGCTTGAATTACAACATAAATAAGAGGTTGTATTCATTGGCGGAGCTTCTGATAGAACTTTAGGCGGTAGAGGGGTTTTTTCGTTAGAGTGCTCAGGCTTAATCCATGGTTGCTCAGAAGGTTTCGACTTCTAAGCCGAAATGCAAGAAGAAGAAGAAACAAGGTGGAGCAAAGGTGGCGGAAGGATCTCAGGGAGGAGTGAAGAAGCCAAAAGGCAAGTGCTTCACTTGCAAGCAGACTGGACATTGAAAGAAGGACTACCCCAATCGGAAGCAGAACAAAGGTATATCTTTTGGTCTAGTCGTCAAAACATGTTTAGCGGTGTTATCTATCGACACCTGGTGTGTAGATACGGGAGCCACTGATCATGTCTGCAATACTTTGCAGGGGTTCCAGGAAACCAGACGACTAGCTGAAGGAGAGATTACCATTTACTTGGGCGATGCTACGAAGGTGACGACTATTACAGTGGGAGATGTTTATTTATCTTTTGATATGAATAAAACTTTGGTTCTGAAAAATTGTCTTTATGTACCTTTATTTAGAAAGAATTTGATTTCGGTTTCTAAATTATTTTTGGATGGATATTCTATTTCTTTTAATGACATAATTGTTATAAAAAGGAATAGGGAGATTATCTATTTTGGTGCATTGATAGGAAATTTATATACCCTTGAACCAAAAGCTCCCACGATGCAAATAGAAGTAAATAACTCATCTTCTAAATCTAATAAGAGAAAAGAACCTTCGAAAATGAACCAAACATATCTTTGGCATCTAAGGTTAAGTCATATTAACCTGAGTAGAATTCAAAGGTTGATAGCTGATGGACCTTTGGGTTCATTAGTGGTGGAAGATTTCCCAACCTGCGAATCTTGCTTGGAAGGTAAAATGACCAAGAGGCCTTTTAAGGCCAAGGGGTATAAAGCCAAAGATGTGTTGGAATTGGTTCATTCTGATTTGTGTGGTCCTATGTCTATCCAGGCTAGAGATGGTTTTGAATATTTCATCTCTTTTATAGATGATTATTCAAGATATGGATACATTTACTTGATGTGTCGCAAGTCTGAATGCTTTGACAGGTTCAAAGAATTCAAGGCTGATATGGAGAAACGTCAAGGTAAAAGTATCAAGACACTACGATCTGATCGTGGTGGTGAGTACCTCTTGGGAGAGTTTAGGAATTACTTATCAGAGGCTGGGATTCAATCCCAATTGTCTGCACCTGGCACACCTCAGCAGAATGGTGTAGCGGAGCTAAGGAATAGGACTCTTATGGAGATGGTTAGATCGATGATAGTTATTCTGAGTTTCCAGATTCGTTATGGAGGTATGCTCTGGATACGACAGTGTATATTCTGAACTTGGTACCATCTAAATCAGTGCCTTCTACTCCCACAGAATTGTGGACTGGGCGAAAGTCTAGTCTAAGACATATTCAAATTTGGGGGAGTCCAACACATGTGCTGAAGGCAGATGATCATAAGTTGGAATCTCGTACAGAAGTGCGCATGTTCGTAGGCTATCCTAGAGAAACAAAAGGTGGTTTGTTCTATAGTCCTAGAGATCAGAGGGTGATCGTTAGCATGAACGCTAGATTTTTAGAGGAAGATTGTGATGAACCACAAGCTCATGAGTAAGATTATTCTAGAGAAATTGAGAGGGGAAGTCACTACTTCAATACCACCGATACAAGAGGATATACCACAAGTGACTGCACCGCGTGTCACAGAGGATACACAGGTGATACCTTGTCGTAGTGGGAGGGTTGTTAGACAACCTGATAGATTTATGTTCTTGGGAGAATCTTCTGATTTGGTCCCTGACGAACATGAACCTGATCCTTGGATATATGACGAGGCAATCTAAGATAAAGATGCAGTATCTTGGCAAAGTGCAATGAATTCTGAGATAGAATCTATGGATTCAAATCAGGTCTGGGAGCTAGTAGAATCACCCAATGGTATAAAAACCATTGGATGCAAATGGATCTACAAAATAAAGAGAGGAATAGACGGGAAGGTTGAGACCTTCAAAACAAAGCTTGTTGCGAAAGGGTATACTCAGAAAGAGGGTATCAATTATGAGGAGACACTTTCGCCGGTGGCCATGCTTAAGTCTATCCAGATTCTCTTATGTATTGCTGCTCATATGGATTATGAGGTGTGGCAGATGGATGTCAAGACAGCTTTCCTTAATGGAAGTCTTGAGGAAAACATTTATATGGAGCAACCAGAGGGATTCATTGCAAAGGGCAAAGAGCATCTTGTGTGCAAGCTTAATCGGTCCATTTATGGATTGAAGCAAGCTTCGAGATCTTGGAACATCCGCTTTGATGAGGTAATCCAGTCTTATTGAAGGGAGAAGTTGGTGCTTTCCAGTCCTTCAAAGCTAGTTCAAGGCAATCAAAGATCAAGCAATCCAAAGTTCTTGTAAAGTGTTTTTCCCTTACTTGCATTTGTATTTCATTGTATTTGCTTGTATTCATTTGATTATTGTTGTAATCATTATTGTATGAGGTTTCTCCGCCTCCGGATTGTTCCGAGAAGGAGTGTTTATCAGTGGTTGCATGCGCATCACTAGAGCTCGTAGAGCTCGATCCGTGGAGTATGAACCGTGCAGTTTCGAACCACATTATATCCTTGTGTTAGCGTGTTGTGCATTTCGTTATCGTTATTACTTTTCTATTTCCGCTGCGCTAACAAAATTGTAGAAACAAACGAGAGCAGATTCCATCTACGAACGATCAAATGCTATTCACCCCCCCTCTAGCCGTTACAAAGATCCTAACACAAGTGAGAATCTTGGCAGCGTAAGACCAATGTGTATTGGCAGTGTAGACCATGTTAGCATAACAATAGCTGATGGAAGCACCTGAAGGCTAGCGTATGGATGAACAAGTCATGGATGACTTGGAGGGATCCGATAGGTGTGAGACTGACGGAGGTGGCTAGAAAACTTAGGTCTAGGCTAAGGGTGGTCTAGCAAGTATGAGGGCATCATACTTGGTGTTAAAACCTCATGGATGAGGTTATCAGTCGACTGATGGGAGTCGACTAGAGTTCGACTGCAAGAAATGGCTTGGGCGATCATGCGCCAAAGATGGCGATCAATCGATGGCGCGATCGAGCTATTATATGGCCGGCAATGATCGACTGATGGTCGAGTTTTTGGAAACATAAAGTTTCCGAGTCGATTGTTAGGATTTGATAGTTGAGTGATGACTCTATCAGTTGACTGATGGTCTATCCGTTGGAACTTATCCAACGTGGCTCGGGCTATTGTGAGACAACGACTATAGGAGCAGTCGACTGATGGTCTCGATCAGTCGACTGCTAGGCGGAATCCAGCCCGAGGAGAAGCTTTAAAAGGAGCTCGTGGAAGAGGATTTGGCTATGGTTCTTTGAGGCGATTTGGAGGGAATTTGTTGCTGCAATCCAGACCTTCAAGGCTACTCTCAAGTAACCAAAAGCAAGCTATCAAAGTTCTCTTGTAAAGTGATTTCCTTTACTTGTATTGCATTTCATACTTGTATTTGTTTGTATTTGTTGTATTACTTTGTGTAATCGCTTGTACGAGGTTTCTCTATCTCCGATGTATTGTCGAGAAAGAGTATTATTATTTAGTGGTGGTGTGTGCATCATTAGAGCTCACTTGAGCTCGATCTGTGGAGTAGAAATCTTGAGGTTCCGAACCACGTTACATCCTTGTGTATTTGTATTTGTCTTTATTTTTTTTATTGCTATTATATATATTCTGTTGCGCATAACAAGCTTTGTAAAGACAAACACGAACGAATTCTATCAACATACGAAATCGCTATTCACCACCCCCCCCTCTAGTGACGATCAATTCCCCAACACTATATTTTTCATTCCATTTTTACATCTCCTCCTGTCTGACTTAAACATTGGAGGGGCATCGTCGGAATACCGATTTGTGTTGCATCTCCTCCTGTCTGAATAATTTAGAAGTCAAGAACTCTAATCTGTATTACGTTTGACAAGATTTCTATTGCGACTAGATCGAATCTACTCTTAAGGAAAGAGAGCCAAAAACTGATTATATCAACAAAGAACAAGAATGATATAAAATCTTAAATGACTAGTTAGTTTGTAGTATATTATTTTAACGCAACTTGTGAATTTATCTCAATAGACTCTTCAAAACAAGATATTTATAATTAAAAAATTAGTAATTCTAAATATAAGGATGAAGAAGATGCTTTTGAACATAAAATTAATTCAAATATTACTTATAAGAAGATCGTTGTAAAACTTATTTTGGCCAATGAGTTGTAGGCATTACTATTGCTCATTTCTTCGCTATAAAGTTTGGAAGTTGACTTTAGTCATAATCAGAGACAACATTTTAAATGAGGATTGAAAGTACAAGGATGAAGATGAGGTACTCGACAAAAAGAGATTGGTGGGAGCAAAACTAAGAAAATCCAAGGCTAGTTAGAAAATAGGTTAAAGAGAAGGGAGAAACTGTTTTTTTTTTCTTTTACAAAAATTGAGACAATTTTAGAGGAATTATAGACTCCTAGTAATAAAAGAAAATTCTAAATATAAAAAATAAGGTGGAGGATGAAAACTCCAAAATAGTTATACCAAGATAATGTTTTGATATATATCTTAACTATGAAAGTACCTAGAATTTTGAAATAGGGCGAATTAAAATAATGAAAACAAGTACATTATTTTTAAGTTGACTTAGTTAAATGCAGAGGCATTCATTTAGATGAAAAAATCATCCAAGTTCTTTTAAGTGAGATGAGAAGAAGAAAAAAAATTCATTGGGTGGGATTAGGCTCTCAGTAAAACAATGATACTAGCAGATATCTACAATATTGTGTTCTGATATATTGGGCAAGGCCACCAGCAACAGCACATAAGTCTTCATGTCCTTTGCCTCATTGCCTGCCCTTCAAATCAAGCAGTCAATGCCGGAAAAAACCATTCACTAACATGTCCAAGCCATCGACAAATGGGTCTACCATCTCTCCCTTATCTTCCTTCCCAGGTGCTCACAGTCCCAGTGACGATCAAACGCATAATTGGTTTTGCTAAGCCTGCTTTCGTCCTTCATGTGCCCACTTTAAATATTTCTCATCAAGTGCCACATGCGCTGTTTCCTGCCTCCTCATCCTTCTCTTTCAGGCAGCTAGCCTTGCACGGTGCAATTCAAATGCCTGAAAATCCTTGCAGCTTGCTGAGCTCGATAGCAATCAGTAAATGATGGGCACTTAACTCGGCCAGAGCTGCAGACACCGAGTAGAAAAACAAAGTAGGTCACTGCTGTGGCAGGGATGTGGGCTGTGGGCGAGATAAAGCAGAGGGCGAGGAAGTAGAAGCCAGCTCACGGAGCAGGAAATGGACCTCCCACCAAACTCTTGTTATTACTTGCTACTGTTTCCTTGTTATAATTATAAACCTACCTCACTGACACACAACATAGACACACACTCGACGTCTTTCTACATTTCTTGCCGTCGTCTTTCCTTTTGATCTTCGAGTCTAGATCACCACCACATGGGCTACGGCCGAGTCGCCTCGTCCGAGTCGCTCCCTTCCCTGTCCGATCTGCAACTGCAAGCGAGTCGCGACGCGTCCAGGGCGCGCCGCCGGCTGTTCCTCTGCCTTGGCCTTATAGCCGTGCTTTTGATCGTGGCTTCCGGTTTCTCGGTGGCGCTGTTCGTGCGCCGCCGGGAGCCGGGCCAGGCGACGACGCCTCCGGCTCACCGGCGGACGCCGAGCCAGACCTTATCGCGCGCATGCGGATTGACTCGGTACCCGGCCCTCTGCGTGCGCTCGCTGCTCGACTTCCCGGGCGCCCTCGACGCGGCCCGGGAGCGCGACCTCGTCCACCTGTCGCTCAACATGACGCTCCACCGGGTCGGTGCGGCCATCTACGGCGCCTCCGGCATTGCTGGCTCGGCCATGGACGTGCTCGCACGCTCCGCGTTCGAGGACTGCATGGAGCTGCTCGACCACTCGCAGGAGCAGCTCTCCAACTCGCTCCTCGCGGTGGCCCCTGTCGGCGTTTCGCCGGCGTCTCGGGCACGGGTGAAGGGGTTCTCCGACGAGGACGTGATCACCTGGCTCAGCGCTGCGCTCACCAACCAGGACACCTGCGACGAGGGGCTGCAACAGGTGACCGACCTCCGCGTGAAGCGGCACATGAAGAGCCAGACGAAGGACCTCACCGAGCTCGTCAGCAATTGCCTCGCCATCTTCTCAGGCTTCGGCCGCAATAAAGACTTCGCCGGCATTCCGATCCACGACAAGAAGAGAAGGAAGCTACTGGAGTTCCCTTCGTGGATGAGGAAGAAGGACAGACGGCTGCTCCAGGTGCCGGCGTCGAGCATCCAGGCCGACATGGTCGTGTCCAAGGACGGCAACGGCACCTACACCTCCATTGCCGATGCGGTGAAGGCGGCACCAGAATACAGCTCCCGCCGCATCATCATCTACATCAAAGCAGGGCAGTACGACGAGAACATAAAAGTTGGACGGAAGAAGACGAATCTCATGTTCATTGGCGACGGCAAAAGCAAGACCATCATCGCTGGATCGCGGAGTGTGACCGACAACTTCACCACCTTCCACACAGCCACTTTCGGTAATTATTGATGATTATCGCGACTTTTATTGATGTTTACAGAAGCAGAGGATGAAATTGTGGTGTGAATTTGGTGTTTGCAGCGGCGACGGGGACGGGATTCATAATGAGGGACATAACAGTGCAGAATTGGGCGGGGCCGGAGAAGCACCAGGCGGTGGCACTCCGGGTGGGGGCGGACCACGCGGTGGTCTACCGGTGCAACGTGATCGGGTACCAGGACACTCTATACGTGCACTCGCAGCGGCAGTTCTTCCGGGAGTGCGACATCTACGGCACCGTCGACTTCATCTTCGGCAACGCGGCGGTGGTACTGCAGAACTGCAGCCTGTGGGCGCGGCGCCCGCTGCCGATGCAGAAAAACACCATCACAGCGCAGAACCGCAAGGACCCCAACCAGAACACCGGCATCTCCATCCACGCCTGCCGGGTAGTGGCGGCTACCGACTTGGAGCCTACCAAGGCCAACTACTCCACCTATCTCGGTCGGCCGTGGAAGCTCTACTCCAGGACGGTTTTCATGATGTCCTACATGGAGGACCACATCCACCCAGCTGGGTGGCTGGAGTGGAACGCCACCTTCGCCCTCGACACCTTGTACTACGGCGAGTACATGAACTACGGCCCAGGGGCGGCTATCGGAAAGAGAGTGCAGTGGCCTGGCTACCGGGTGATCACTCTGCCTGCGGAGGCCAGCAAGTTCACGGTGGCGCAGTTCATCTTCGGTTCCTCATGGTTGCCCTCCACAGGCGTCGCCTTCTTGGCCGGCTTGTCCGTGTAAAAACATCAAAACCACTGCCTTCCTCTACAAATTTCTTTTTCTCCTACATTCCATTTGTTCTATAATATGTGATCCCTCTTCTTCTTCTGCATGTTATAGTCTATTTTTTTCCCTGAATTTTTCAGAAACAGATCGATGGCAACTCCTCCAAACTTTTGATAATTATACATTTTACCTCCTCACCACGTTGTTTTATTTTTCTGCACTAATTCTCAATGAAGATTCTTCCAAAGATTTGCTTAAGACAATAGCCATTTAGCTTTCTCTGCATAAGAAAAAAAAGGAGCAACTTTTAGCCATTTGCAAAGATTCGAGGAAAGCAATGGTCAAATACAACCCAAGCACGTGCATAGTAATCTAACGATGCGCAGAAAAAGAATGATTTAGTGAAAAAGATACTTTGATGATTACGCTGAATGACGAAGGGCTTGTTTTGTTCATTCTTGTTGACTTACACAACCTACGCTTACAAATGAAGAAGCAGTAGGGCCAACCGATGTCCTTGGGATGGACGATTGGTCCAATTCCCGAGACTCAAAATCAATCATCTACTGCTGATTGGCAGCATGGGGCCAAAACAGCATGATGTGGTGATGAGATGAGATGAGCTACACTCCATGGCACACAATTTAGGATATCCATTTCCTTGAGATGTTCTAAGTAGAATTCTTGCTCTCCGGGTCGCAGCTGTTTTGAAATACGTTCATCTATCAGAGCACTAGGACAGTAATTGTCGAGAGGAAGGTTCGTGCTAGTTTACGGGGATTGGAAGGAGGCGGCAGGGAGGTGAGTAAGTTTGTGAGGCCTCCCTCGCACATGCGCCGCTGCTGCAGCAGCAGATGGCAGATTCCCCGTTTGCTTTTGCTGCTACTGTAGCAGACTCTGGCTTTTTTGCAGGGGTGGGGGAAGTGTCGGTGAGCGGCAGCAGGAAGGCTTTGCCTTTACTCAGGGAATTGATTAAAGATTTATGGAATGGATAGGATTTAGCGGTGGAATTTAATGGAGCCAGTGAAACTGGACGGTGGGATACGCACTGTTAATGCTGGAGTTTTTTTTTTCTTTTTTTTAATGTTACGTTGGTCTGCATCCATAAGAGATTAGAATAATCAACTTAGCCATTCTACGATCATTATGATTAAATCATAGAGAATTTTATATGTCTTGACGTGGTGGTCAAGATACATGAAAATCATCTGAATTCAGAAAAAAAATTTTAGATCTTCTTCGGAATCAATTCATATCTTATCCTCAAGCAGAGTCAATCCTCGGCATTTAAGGATCTTGGGCGAAGTAATATAAATTGTGCTCTCTTGCAGATAAAAAATTTATTTTTAAATAAAAATCAGATCCTTTTCCTTATCAATTTTGAAAAAAAAAATTTGAGGCCCTAAGCAAGAGGCCAACTGTCTTTGTCCCGGATCATTTTTATCCTCAAGTATTATTTTGTCTTAATTATTATGTCATCTCCGTGGAAACATATGTTACGTTGGTGATCCAAGGAGTGATCAAAGAATGTCATCTATTTTGAAATTTATTAATTCTCAATTAAAAATAAATAAATTATAAACGTTTTTTTTTTAACTTTAAACATGCAAAATACATGAGATTTTAATTATTTGCACAATCTATTTTTTATAAAATAATAAAAAAAGCTCTTAATTTTTCTAATAAAATTTTCTTTAAAATTTAAATAATTTTTCTCTAAAAATTATTAATAATTAGATAACTTTTAATAAATTAAATTTTTAACTGACATTAAAATAATATCTTATCTAATTTTTCATTTGAAAATACTTTTTTACTTTAAACATTCTATTTTTAGTCGAAACTTACAAAAATATTTCGATATAAATTTTAACTTGAATTAATAAATTTTAATATCATTATAATAATTTTGATATAAGTTTTGATTAAAATTACTTGATCAAATGATTACAATATTTCGATAGTTTTTACTCAACTTTAGCTAAATTTTTATATAATTTTAGTCAAATAAGACATCATCATAATGAGACACTGCATCCACATAGCTGCACTGAATCAGATTTGAACAAACCTAACAAAATAAATGTAAAAATATATAAATTCTTATAAATAACTATTACGCACGTTTTAAATACTAAATACATTTTTAAGCTCGATAACAATATTTTTGAAAAATCATTGATCAATTTATCTAGATGTTGATTATGTTTTAAAACTATTAAGTTTAAATTAAAATATTTAATTGATTATCAAAATATGAATGCTTATGTAACTTTTTAAAATCATCAAATTTCTTTTCATTTACTTAAATCAACTTTTGTCGATTCCCTAGGAGGAGGGTTAGGGGAGAAAGGAGAGGTTAAAGATATCTTAGAAATAAGAGGATTAGGTGAATAATTTATACTTGCATGGATTGAAAACATGACACGCACTAAAATAGAAAATTGTAAAAAAAAAATTATTATTTAAAAAAATTGAAAATTGTTTAGTCACACAACAATCTAATCCTCAGATGGAAGAATATTTTAATTTAAAAATTAAAAGTTATTTAGTTCAAATATTTTGAAGGAAAAAAAGATCTGATTTAAGTTGTTTTTTTTTTCATTGTTAAAGAAGACAACTACTCGCCCATATTTAAAGACCATGTTAAATGTGTAAACCAGGTAAACCTATCCATGGTGATCCAATAAAATAAAATAAATGCGTTCCATCTAATTGTATGGCTAGTACATGTTGAAAGTGAAGTTATTATCCATTTGAAGTCGTTGGATTTGGAGGGAGTAGTTTATCTACAGACGTAGCAGCTTGAGACAAGTTATTATTATTATTATTATTATTATTATTATTCAAATAATTCTAAAGATCATTAATTTGTTCTCGTAAAAAATTTTCAATAGTCATTAAAATAAATTTGAAAATACTCATAATAGATGATTCAACAGTTCAATATCTTAAATTTTTTATTTCATTATAGGAAAATATTCTATAATTAATATATCGTAATTGAGAGTTGAATAATGGACACTTAAAAGACTGTATAAATGTTTGAGACAAGCACTTGTTAGGTAATTGGCATAAAGACTTAAAGACACTATTTGAATGTTGCAAGCTTCATTTGATCTTGTAGCCTGTTGTAAACTCCACTACAATGGAAAATGTGACTTCAACGGTGGGTTTTAGGGAATATTTGTCACATCTTAAAGTGAATTTATAAGCATTTCAAGTATATAAAAATTTTATAACTCTCTTATTTTATTATGTTTGAAGTTTTTATTAATGTTTGTATCTTCTATTTTTCATGCATTAGTTTCCCGTTCTTTTTGGATTTTGAATTTATGATTAAAAATATCTTATTATTGATTCATCCCTTCACTTTTTCTCGCAATATTATAAATTTCTTTTGGTTTCATTTAGAGAAAAACTTA
Source organism: Wurfbainia villosa (assembly GCA_025175895.1). NCBI lineage: Eukaryota > Viridiplantae > Streptophyta > Magnoliopsida > Zingiberales > Zingiberaceae > Wurfbainia > Wurfbainia villosa. The sequence goes on from CM045992.1 coordinate 8,529,954, forward strand.
TTACAAGATTAATACAGACGTCTCCAAATCAACCTTATGACCAAACCATTGACTAAATTCTTCAAGAAAAAAATAAACATAGACAAATACTTGATACTACTATTTTTTTTAACTTACTCTTTTGGAGTAAGATTGATTAGAAAAATATTAATACAAACAAATAAGTATTCAAAAAATATTACATATATAATAGTTTTATAGTTAATACATATATTATATTATACCATGTTCGCTGGGCTTTTTCTTTTTTTAGATTTCAATAAATTTTACAGTTGGTAGGAGTTAAATTTTGATTTTTATTACTCAACAAATTTAGTTTTTAAAAATACAAATATTTTTTTTTTATTTTTTTTCCAATTGAAATGGGTATTAGTTTTTAACTTTATTGTGTATCACTTGGGGATTTTATTTTAAACTTTTGTTTACAAAAACACATGTAATGTTTTACATCTACAATTCAACATGCACCTCACACTCAAAATAGATTTTTAGAAATAATATTTCTTATTTCATTTTATAATATTAACCATACAATAAAAAGGCTCATTCCAAATGTACACATGAACATATAATCATAGATAAAACAAATAACTTGTAGGTTATTATATCAAAAAATAATAGTTTGTCTGAGCTTAGCAGCCTTATCAATTTGATCAGGATTAATCACTTTTTGGGCTTCATAACTTTGGTTTCATTGGATTGAGAAGCTAAGTTAAATGGATCTTATTCCTATAATTCTGTTGTCGAAACACAACTTTCCAACAGAAGCTTTTGGAGAATAAACAATAAATACATCAAAGGACCCCCCTCAAACTCCATAGTCCAGAGATAACGTCAATCGAATCCTCGAAATAGCGAATTTTCCATGGAGACCCTGAGGAAACGGATCCTCGATCTTTTTATTTGAGAAAGTCTGGAAGGCTTGGGCTGCCTTCCAGGCTTCCACAACAGAACCACCAGGGGCTGATGATGGTAGAGCCACATGCCATTCAACTAGCAGTTGACCTGCCAGAGGAAAACATAAAAACAGCGCCTCTCACAAGTTTCTCTCTATGAATTCCCAGATCCTCTCCTCCATGTAAACTCGATCTCGTAGTCGACGCGGCATGTGTCTTTCATCTGGAAAGAGCAGAAGCTCGTATGGCTTGCCAGCGGCAATGAGTGAGTTTATGAGTCTGGCTGTGTGCCTATAGTGCACATTCTCATCGATCATTCCATGAACAAGTAGTAGCTCCCCTTTGAGTTTGTGCACATGGTGCATTATCGATCCGCACTCGTAGGCTTCGGGGTTTTCATTGGGCAAGCCCATGTACTTCTCGGTGTAGAATGTGTCGTATCCGTCCCATGCAGTCACAGGGGCACCTGATATGGCACAACAGAAAGTGTTGGGAAACCTTGCCAGGCTCATTGCTGACAGAAAGCCCCCATAGCTCCAACCATATATACCAATATGACCTGATCTGGCAAGGCCTTGCCTCACAAGCCACTCTACGCCTGTCACTTGATCTTCGGTGTCTACTTGACCAAAGTTGTGCTTCAGGTGACTTTCAAAGTTCAATCCTCGCCTTGCAGTCCCTCTGTTGTCTATCTGCAATGCAGAAGAAAAAAAAATCCCCTTGTCAAATTGTGCACAACGATCAATTTGTGATACAACAACCGTATCTAAAATTGGAAAAGATAAGCAAGATCATTATTGATCAAAATAGAAATAGAGGTCAGATGAAAACAGTTGTTTTTTCTTGGACCATTTAGGACATAAACAGTCGCACAACTATTTACTATGACACCAGATGGAGATTCATATATACAGTCAACCAAAATTTGAAGTATTTCAATCTACAACCCAAACAATTCATGTCATGACAATACATAAATAAAAGGGCTAATTATATAGATACGCCTTGTAGTGTACTTGAATTAATCCACTTGACTCCTATTTTTCTCTAAAATCTCCAAACCAACCCATAATTTGGCTTATTTAATCAAATTTGACATAAGTTGATGTATGTTAACTAAATAATTTTTGACTAGATGTGATTGTAAACAAACAACATAGAACAAACATTTAGATTATATGATATATACAAATTAACTAACGGATTCAACTGATAATATTTACACTAAAGCAAAAATTTAGGAAAAAAAATGACGGTCCACATAAAACAGATAAACTATAGGTACCTAAGTAGAAAATGCACACAAAAGAAGATAAACTATATCCTATGCTGAACAGTCAAAGACCTCAGTTATCAGAAAAGCAGTCATACTATCACATGGTTGTGGGAATCTTACCAAAAACAAGTTCTAGATGGCATATCCAGATTCAGGGAGGTTAAATAAGGCTATAACGAAAGCTGGAAATAGATTCCCCTAGAATGTACAGAGATTATGAAGATTGGATGTACTTTTTTAATTAGTTAAGGAGTTACAAAAACTAAGTAGCTGACTATGCCAAAAAAAAAAAAAGGAAGTTGAACGGCAATATTAAAGGAACTATGCAAGCTCAAGAGACAGATTTGAGTGATTGAGTCTCTACCCCAAATTCTGAGAAGAACTGGTTTATGAGGCAATGGGGCTTGCTTGCAAAGAGAAGTGAAAGAAAAGATGAATCATAAAGATCAGACTATTTTGTAGCTTGTAGGCTAGCATAGGAAGAAGAGATGGAAATGTATGTGAACAAACACCATAGAAAGATACAGCAAATGTGAAGTGAAAGTGTAAAGGCAAATTGCCTAATAAAGGAGTGCATTGGGACTCTTCTATATCATATTGAGCAATTAGATCATTGGTGCTTCCCACTGATTGAATTTCTGCTCAAAATAGTCTAACTAAAGGACCTGAAAAAGCATACAAGACATGCACACTATAGGTAATGGGACAGTATCATTGCAAGCATCGATTTGCTCAAGATAGACAAAATCCAGCCTATCCTAATATTGGTTGTAAACATGTAATAAAAGACACAACATGGATATGTTCATTTTTGCAAACTAAGATTTCAGGTTGATTTATATATTCTTCAGCAAAGAAAAATATACAGTATAAAATATGAATGTGAATTGCACAACAAAATCTTCACAAACCACAGTTAAATAGTTCACCATATTCAGACTAATGTGATCAAGCCATCAGAGGAAGGTAGTATCAGTATCACATGTTCACAAATCTAGAATGAACAACTATAAATTTAAAGTAATTTGATTTTGAAAGATCTTTGCTATAAAACCCCACAATTTCAAGAATCCATGAAGAACAAATCTAAAAAATGACAAGCAAAAAAAAAAAAAAGAGTTAAATATGCTTTAGAAACATACATGGTACTAAAGCTCATCACTGGTAGTACAAACATGGACCATATTAATCATACCCTGATATTGGATATGCATCTTTAATATAAATGTACTAGTTAAAAAATAAATCTGACAGCAGAGCATAGATAGTACATTCTAATCTAGAAACTTAAAAACAAAACATAATAGCAAAGAGATTTACCTTCCACACTAAAATTCCCTTATTTCGAAGGTACTGAGCTCTCATGTCAACTGTATTTATCCATGAATCAACCACAAGCTGGACACTAGGGCCACCATAAACACCAACCAACGTTTTATACGGAGGTGGCCCAAACTTTTTTGCATCAGGTTTGTATAAAGCCCCATATAAAGTTGTACCATCTTTAGCAGATATTTGCACAATCTCTGGCGACAGAAGTTGTAACTTTCTAAAACAGGGAATGCTAAGAGGCTGCTCATATAAAGGAAGTATCAGACTCCCATCATGTAAAGAACAAAGAATTACTCTGGGTGGAGAATTTAGAGAATCGTGGACATCAACAAATCTCTGCATTTGATGATCAAGGATAACTGCATGTCTTCCACTGCCCTGAGTCAACCTCCTTGGTCGTTGTAGAGGAGCATTCCAGTCTGGAAAAAGGCTGGTGCAATATAAGTTAGATTCCAGTGGCCCATCCAAGGTGCCAGTGAAGTAAATAAGGCCTGCATTTTCATTTACACCCGCAATTTGCTCAACCATCCAACTACCCTGAGTAATGGGTCCTAAGCAAACCCCACTCTTGTCATGAAGGTAGAGATGCCTAAAACCAGTCTTTTCACTTGCCCAAATGAAGCCACCAGAAAAATTATTCACTCCTTTATCTAAAGGTGTGAAGCAATCGTGCAAGTTTATCCATATATTGTTCTCTTCAACAAGTATGGTTTCCTTTTGCCCGGTCTGGATATCATACTTAAAAATCTCTAATTTGGAATGGTGCCTGTTCAGGACCTGAGCAATAAGAGAATTATCTGGCATCCAATTGACTCTAGCTAGGTATTCTGCATCTCCACCAGCTTCATCCAATAATCCACAATTAAGGTTCATCCAAGTAACTTCTCCACCAGAGGCAGGAACAACCCCGAGTCGAACCTTGACATTAGCAGCTCCTGCAAATGGGTATGCATGATCCTCCTGTGCATCTGAGCCAACTGAACTTTTCCCTTGGTGCATAATTCTAAAAAGAGGGATCTCAGTTGAATCAGCTTCAGCAAATGCAATATACTTGCTATCAAGAGACCACCAGAATCCAGTCTTCCTATCCATCTCTTCCTATGGACAAAGAAATAATCAGTAGAAAAACAATTAGATTTCCAATGATCTATTGAGCATGTTTATAATTTCAGAGAGAGGAGAAAAGTTGCACCTGAGCAATGTATTCAGCAAGGCCATGTGTCTGAAAACAGAACAAATCAGATCTGTTAGATACTCTATATAAAGATGTCAAATAAGAGATACACACACAATAAGTTTCTTAAGAGAAACAGCATGTGTGTGAAAACAACCATGAATATGTGAGAGCATATAAATTCAAGCTTACAGCATATACAATATGCTGATTGTAATTATGAAATAATCCTAGCTTATAAGAAAATCAGGAAAAAACATTGACAACTGTACTGCTTTGTGCATGGTGCACCTTAATACAAACATAGAGACGAGTTGACTCCAAATCAGTTAACAACATTCAATGTTTCTTCAATATAACAATACTATGGCAAATCTCTTTTCTGATACCATCCTAACATCTATTGCCAAAGACAGTCTTTCAATAATATCTCTACAATCTAATTAACTTATAGAATGTGGTGAAAAGAGAACAAGGTGTTAACAATTAGTTTTTCATCAAACTCAGGATGATTAGCATGTCTCAAAGATACAGATATCTTTTTCATTAATATACCTCCCAGCTATCAGCACTAATGCAGCTAAATGAATTAGGCGTTTTTCAATGAGCATACAAATGCATCAACAAGAAATTCTTGGATGTCAGGTATTACCACAATGTTTTATTTATCAGTCATCGTGAATGAAGTCAAGTTTCAGACTTTCTTTTTCACGCATTACAACTTATCTATTATAATTCTTGTTGGACACATGGATTAGCGTCAAAACTCTCCTTTCCTGCAAAGGTAGCATGTATAATATGGACCCTACTAGTAGCCCAACTTCAACTTGATATTAACAGTGTGTTAACCAAAAACCAATAGAACAAGCGTTACAATGCGACGAAATTCAACTAAAGAACCAAAATCGAGAAATTCACCAATTCTAGCCTGAATGAATCAAACTTACAGAACCTACATTCCCTGTCCAGTGATGGAACTACTAAATAGAGAGGTGACTTACTGTAATTTACAAAATAATAGGGATGTTTCCATGAGAATATTGAAGCATTCAATATCATCTCTTTGATTCTTGTTTGTGTCACAATCCCCTTTTTACTGTGATGTAATTGCAACCCCTATCTCCACTTTCTTTGTCTCAGGCACCTAAATCAGTACGCATTTAGTTGACCTGTCAAAGTCTCCTAACACGTTTCCAAGTCCCAACACTTCCTTGCCTTCTACCCCCTTCCTTGGCCCCTTCTAATCTCTGATTTCTATCTATGATCTTGCTTGAGTTTTGTGTCCCCTGAGGTTGTTACGTCTTCCTCCAACTAGAAGCTCCCTACAGCCAAGTAAGTTGGCATCACTTGCCTCTCACCTCTGCTAGTACACATGTCTCCAACAACGTGCTTTTGCCCATTGACATCTTGACCTTTTGAGATAGTGCTTTGCATTCTTTAATATTTCTGTATCATTGTAATTGTTGCTGTATGACTAGAAAAATGTTTGATATGGTTTCAACTTCCACCACCAATCCTGCAGAAGCATGGTACAGCCTAGAAACTCTTGCTTTACCAAGATTAGGAAATTTAGTACATCTCCAGTGCATTTTTTCATCAAAGAGTTTTGTTACTTGGTTCTACATTACAGATCTTGATATTTCATATATTTTATCATATTGTAGAAATAAGAGAAACTGTTTAATTCTTGTATTCTAATATATGTAAGGTTGGTTAGGTTAATAAATTTAAAGTTTACCCTACTATACTCATTTCATTCTTTGGTAATATGATTACTAAGAATAGAAGAATCCATATCTACAAATCAACAGAAATGTGGAATAGATCTCCATTCAAGAATAATGTTTATTCTAAATAAACATTGGAATCAGAACACTGGAAGAAGCAAGAACATTTTCCACTAGCAGATGCAGGATATAGGTAAATCTTGAGGGTATAAATGCTAAATGATCTAACATGTTATTCGTTGATCGTTGGACGTTGAAGGGAAATATGTTGCACATTTGTCCTAGAGATGCTCCAAATGAGAAGATGATTTCAGAAAAAGTATCATTTTTATTTTTAAATACAGACTTGATATCGATCTTTTTATCAAAAATAATTTAGTATATTTTTTTGGTACCCTACAAGAGAGAAAAGCCTAGGTCCGCCATTATCAATAGCCAGAATAATGTGCAAGAATCCACATGTTTACCCAAGAACCATCTTGATCTGTGGAATCTTCTGAATGATTTTTGCTAGATATTGAAGAAAGATAAGTTTGAAATACCTCAACAGGTTCCAGTGACCTGCTACATTTTATGATGAGACAACCAAGCTACATAATAAACAGGAGAGAACTTGACGACAACATAAAATTATAATATTCTCCAAGTAAACTTTACCGCCCATTATTTAGCTTACGAGATGGGAACTCGTCCAAACAGTTATGTCAATTTAGAAGTCAAACCCAAGCATTGGAAGTTACAAGAACAAAAAAGAGGATAGTAATGGATACATACCACTAGCACATGGTAAAGAATTTCCAAGTTACAAAAACTATAATCAACCTGTAACACATTAAACAAGAAACGAATATCCACCTTTCTATTTGCAATTGCTCCAAAAGTTAATTGTTTAGGCTCCCCGACAGACAAGTTTAAAACATGGAGTTCATCATCCCTGATATATGCAAGCATGCTTCCATCTGGTGATAGATGCGGATCAATAATTGGCTTGCCAGCACAACATGTGAGCTTGAGCTCTGGCTCTGAGCCTGATATTTCCTGGAAATATACCTGACGAAACAGATAACGATCACTTCATATATCGTAATCAAAGAAGAAAGTTTAAGATCAGAAGGTAGAAAGGCACGCAGAATAGCTACTAGTGATGAAGCATTTTAATGTTCAAAACAGAAATTACTTCAAATACAATTGACCTATTAGCTGAATGTCAACAGTAGCTCATCAAATCAGGAAATAGGGCAGCGCACAGACCCCATTTGGCAATGGCACCATGATAGTGGGCTTCCCTGGAGCGAAGCAAGAAGAAGACGTCAACCTCGCCTTCCACTCGTACCTCGTGACTCCCAATCCCCTCTCCCTGGACCTCTCTCGCCTCAGTTTCTCTTCAGCCGAAAGATTACTCTCATCGAGGCCGCCTCCGTCAGGCGGGGAAAACACCAGCTCCTGCCGCCGCGAGGCAACGTCAAAGGCGAAGACTTTACGATGGAGGGTACCATCGGGGCTGAAGAGATAGGAGATCAAGCGCCCATCGGGGCTGAAGCTGATGGAGGAGGGGATGGCGTATCCCAGCAGCGGATACTGGACGATCTCCTCCACCGGAAAGAGGAAAGAGTCTTCGTCGGAATCAGCGAGGGGCATCTCGGCTTCGCAGTGGCGAGGCTTCTTCGCGAAAGTCTCCTTGTCGCCGTCCTCCGCGGCCGCCTTGTCCTGCATCAAGAATGGAAGTTACGCAGGAGGAGGAAGGGCCGGAGGGGTCGCCGGACTAAGGAGGAGCTGCCGGACGGCGAACCCTAGGAATACGGATGACGATCGGATCGAGGAGAGGAGAATATCTAGCTCAGTTCGCTAATATAGTAATGCTTCTAGGCACCTTCTCTTTTGAACATTTATCCCATTTCTTTTTGGAATCTCAAATAACTCCCTCGAAATTTCGCTTTCGAATGCTCCTCGTGAATGATCGTCACCTGGGCTTTAGTGGGCGGGAATTGGATCAAAATGGTAGAGGAGAAATGGATTTGTTAATAATAATAGAAAATGAAGGTGGAAAAGTATCAATTTGGCGATTTTAGATTGTCCGCACGTGGAGTCCTTGTCAATGCATTGGATTCTTGTTTGTGTTCCACGTGGAAAAAGGTCAGCAAGCGCTTTTATTATTATTATTATTATTATTATTAATTTCTTACTGCTATTTAGGTTCTATTATTTTTAGCTAAATAAAATGTTTTTAACCGACAAAATTTTTAAATTTTTTATTTCACTCATTCAATTTAAATTTAATTCTTGGTGTGGCATAATTTGTCATTTACCCTAATATTAATATAAAATCATATCTACTCTTTTAATTCTTTGTGTTTTTATTGTATTTTTAAGAATTCACATCACCGTCGTATTGCGGACGTTATAATCTTTTTACTATACAATTTCATTTTTATTTTATTTTACATATTTTCGCATAAAGTTATACTCTGCATAATCTGAATCATTATGTATTGATATTGAATTATCTAAATAGTGATAGAAATTTAACGATAAAAATACTTATTTTTTATTGATAATTGATTAATTTCTTCAGTATTACTTTAATTATTATATTTTTTTCTATTGTCAAATCAGCATATAAAATGAGAGTTTATTTATCGAGCAATGTTTTATAATTTTTCCATTTTTTATTATGTTTCAATAAATATTTTTTTAGCTGAAATGTGAAGAAAAAAAACATCTTAAAATTTTTAATTTTATTTAAAAAATTAGATTTTCAAACACATCCCAAACCCTTCGAATATTTGAGTGTAGGTGTGTACTCACTTAGGTGAAAAGCTAAGAGAAATTAACTATATTGATGTAGATTAGTGTTGATAGGTTCTAAAATAATAATAAAAATATCACCACCAAATAAGAATCTTAGTGGTGGAATAAAAAAATATAAGAGAAAATGAAAAAAAAAATCCATAAGGAATTATATATTTGTAAGAATAAGAAAAACTTGAAAAACTATACAAGAGCTAAAAAAGAAACTAAGAAAGCAATGAATTAAGCTGAGAATGAAATTTTTTAACGGTTATATGGAAAATTAGATACAAAAGAAAGTGAAAACGACATTTATAGAATAACTAAAGTAAGAGAGAGGAAGTCAAAAGATCTTTATCAAATAAAATGTATTAAAGATGAAATATAATATGGTACTAGGAAATGATAAGAAATAAAAAACGATGGAAGAAACATTTTCATCAACTTTTTAATGAAGATTTAGATGATCAACTTAATTTAAGTAATTTAAATAGGTCAAATAAGTATAGAAATTTAAATTTTTATCGTAGAATTCAAATTTTATGTTGGTGCAATCGGCCCAGGTTACGATTGACTAAACTCGAGTTTGACTCGAGTAGTATTTTGATGTTTGACAATGGGTTGACCATTGTTTGATAATGGGTTGCCTATATGGTTGACATGGGGTTGACCATATGATGGAGAAGTCCAAGTGGGACACTTGGCATGGAAAGTCTAAGTTGTGAGTACTTGGCATGGAAAGTCCAAGCATGGGTCTTGGCATTTAGAAAGTCCAACATGGAGTTAGCAAGGAAAGTCCAAGGGTGTGATATTGACGGCGTAAAGTCCAAGCGACAGTCTTGGCAGCATAAGTCCAATGTTTGACGGCGTAAAGTCCAAGCGTGTGTCTTGGCAACGTAAACTCAAATGTACTTTGGCAGTATAGACCCGATTAGCATGATAATATCTGATGGAAGTACTTAAAGGCTAGCGTATGGATGAACAAGTCATGAATGACTTGGAGGGATCCTATCAGGCGTGAGACTGATGGAGGTGGCTAGAAAGCTTAGGTCTAGACTAAGGGTGGTCTTGCAAGTATGAGGGGGGATCATATTTGGAATAAACCTCATGATTGAGGTTTAACAGTCGATTGAGGTTATGGACCAGTCGACTGGTCAAGCATTTTGACACTTGGCAGCCGAGTCGACTCTGAGCAATCAACTGGGTTTATGACCAGTCAACTGGTTGAGAGTCAACTAGCATTCGATTGCGGTCGCGTGACCTTAGCGGATCGGCCCGACCTTGAGCGATCGGCGCCATGGAGGCGATCAATTCAGTTGAGGACAATGCGTAAAGCTTCGGTAGATGACCGAGCGATCGCTCTGAGCTTGCGATCGAAATCTTTAATAATGATCATTAGTGTATCCATTGGCTGGAATGTCAATGTGGATTAAGTTCGTTGTGAGACAACGACACTATAGACAGTCGACTGGGGCCTTTTGGTAGTCGACTGCTAGGTAAGGAATCAACCCGATGTATGCATAAAATTAAGGAGCAGTTTGTGGAGGATTTCAACCATGATTTCTTGAGGCGTTCTTGAGGTAATTTGAAGGCAAAGTGCCGGTGCATTTCGGGGTCCTTCAAGTTTATCCAAGCAACCAACATTTAAAACATTCAAAGCAATCTTCTGTAAAGTGTTCTTTACATAGTGTTGTATTTCTTTGTATTTGCTTGTATTTTCTTATTATTATTGTAATCCTTTGTACAAGGTTTCTCCATCTCTAGATTGTTCTGAGAAGGAGTGTATTAGTGGTGGTTTACATCACTAGAGCTCATTTGAGCTCGACCCGTGGAGTAGGAATCCTAAGTTCTGAACCACATTATATCACCTTGTCTATTGTTGTGATTGTGTATTCTTGTTGTACATTTTCATTATTGTATATTCCACTGCGCATTAACAAGTTTGTGTAGAGACAAGCGCGATCGAATTCTGAGTGATGCAAACCGCTATTCACTCCCCTCTCTAGTGACGTACGATTCCTCTACAATTGGTATCAGAGCTCGGTGGCTCTCAGAAGAAGAAGACGCTCCGATACCCTAGATAGGAGCTCTTCTATGGACTAACCGCCAAGGGAGCATCGCTAGAGGTGAAGAAGATGGAGGAGCCAAGTTTTAGACTAGGTCGTGAAATCAACACTCCACCGCCATATGAATTTTATGGAATTGGGGGCTTTGAAAAATGGAAGGAGAGTATAGAAACTTTCCTCATGATGCATATCGAAGATTGGTTCATCTTGATAGAAGGTTTTGAACCCCCTAGGAATAAGAAGGGAAATGTTCAAAAAATAAAGAAGTGGACCCAAGAGCAACACCAAAAATTCAAGATTGAGGTTAAGATAACAAATTTTTTAGAAAATTTAATACCTATTGAAATTTTATGCAAGCTAGGAGATTACATGGATGTCAAGGAGCTATGGAGCAAGTTGGTAATATTCCATGAGAAGCCTCAACCTATCCAAGAAGATAAGGAAGAAGAGGAGTGCTCATCCTCTCAAGCTCAAGAAGAATGTTGATCATCATCCCAAGAGCTTAAGGATTCAGAGGTTGAAAGGGAATCAACATTCGGATCGGTAGAGGAGGAAGAATTGAAAGAAGTCTCCACTTCAAGGATTGAGGGGGAGGAAAGACTTTCCACACCGGAGCAAGAACAAGAGCAAGAAGAACCATCTACCTCCGGGAGAGATGAAGAACCAACTCCGGTTCCTACCACCGACCTAAGTAACTCAAGTGTTTTAATTAAAATAAAAATCATATTGTATGCTTTGAGTGTAGGGAAGCCAGACATTACAAGAGTAGGTGTCCGAAACGGGTCAAAAATATGACACAAGTCATGCCAAAGATCAAGAAGACCGGTGCTTCAACAATTAAGAGCAAGGAGCACATTATTTGCTTCAAATACTATCAAAAGGAGCACTATAGAAGCCAATGCCCTAAGGGAAGACAATCTAGCAAGGGCAAAGAAGGAGCATCACATGTAGGGGGAGCTTCCAAAGCAAACCCTAAAGTATATTTTAGTAATGCACTTTCAAATTTTAATGTTAAAAAGTATGCTTTTAATTCACTTGCAATTGTGAAATCATAAGGAGCATGTTAGAAATAGAGCTTATTGCTTAGGTACCAAATATTGCAATGTTAGGACTAAGGACAGTTCTAGAACCACTAACTCAAGAACAATTCTACCCAAGGAAGCCATTAGGAAGGTAGAGAACCACTTAGGCATTAACTCTAAGAAGGATAGACATATGCCTAAGAGAAAGAACTATGCCCAAAGAATTGATGAAAGATAAAAAATTAGGTAATTAGAAATAAAGAACCCTTGAGGTCAAGGCTTGAGAAATTAGAAAAGACCCTTCGAAAGATGCAAAATTCAATTCAAGGGCCAAATGATAAAAAATTAAGGTCTAGAAGACAAGAACCATCGAGAGGCAAGAAAAGTTTGGGTCACAAACCTAAGCCCAAGGAGACTTGCCATAGTGTTCCGTTCAATTATGGAACCATTTTTAGGTCTAGGAAAACTAAGGTTACTAGGGAAGTCATCCCTAAGGCTAACCATGGTATGTGTCTAGTGGCTAAGATTTCAAGGAAATCTAGGGAAGCCACTAAGAAGGTTATAAGGGGAGTTACCCCTAGAGGGGGGGGGGGTGAATAGCATTGTCGTTACTCGATTGGAACTCGATCGCATGCTTGCTACAATTGTATTAGTACGCAACGGAAATAATAGAAATACAATACAAATAACAACAAGCACAATCCACAACACAAAATATAAAGTGGTTCAGAACCGAATGGTTCCTACTCCACGGATTGGGCTCGAATGAGCCCTAGCGATGCACACAACACCCTAAGCAATAATACTCCTTCTCGACAATAAGTCGGAGGCGGAGAAACCTATTACAACAATTCTTACAACAATAAAAATGAAATATAAGCAAGATACAAATGAAATACACAAGAACACGTAAAGAACACTTTACAAATGCGCTTTTGGATGCTTGCTTTATGGTTGCTTGAATTGCACTTGGAGATCCTGATTTACAGCAACAAATCACCCCAAAACTCCTCAAGAACCAATGGTAAATACCTCCTCCACGAGCTCCATTTAAAGCTTCTCCTTGGGCTGGATTCCGCCTAACAGTCGACTGATCAGGACCATCAGTCGACTACCCCTGTATCCGTTGTCTCACAACGACATGAACCACGTCGGATAAGTCCAACGGATACACCATCAGTCGACTGATGGCTCAATCAGTCGAGTGTTCGGGTCAACTACTCGACTGGAGAATCTTCTGTGCCTGAGATCCCGAGCATCAGTCAACTGATCACCAGATTAGTCGACTGCTCAAGCCAGCAGTCGACTGCCCATCTCTGGCAATCGACTGCCAGGGCACTTCCCACAGTCAAACCTTAGTTGACTCACACCAGTCGACTGCCCCATGGTCCCAGTCGACTGATACACCTCAAACATGAGGTTTTGACCCAAGTATGGTGCCCCCATACTTGCTAGAGCACCCTTAGACTAGACCTAAGCCTTCTAGCCACCTCCGTCAACCTCGGGCCTATCGGATCCCTCCAAGTCATCCATGACTTGTTCATCCATATGCTAGCCTTCAGGTGCTTCCATCGGTTATTGTCATGCTAACGGTGTCTACACTGCCAAGGCACATTGGACTTACGCTGCCAAGACTCCATTTGGACTTTACGCCGCCAACCATTGGACTTATGCTGCCAAGACTTCACCCTTGGACTTTACGCCGCCAATATTTTCCTTGGACTTTCCAAATGCTAAGACTCAAGCTTAGACTTTCCCTTGCCAACCCATATTGGACTTTCCATGCCAAGAACCATGCTTGGACTTTCCTTTGCCAACCCATGTTGGACTTCCCCTTGTCAAGACCCATGCTTGGACTTTACATGTCAAGTACTCAAGACTTGGACTTTTCCCATGACAATGGTCAAACCATCGTCAAACATAAAATACTAACCTGGGTCGATTGCATCAACAATCTCCCCAACACATGTCAGACATCAATGTCAGACATCCATGTCAAACATCAAAACACTTACTCGAGTCAAACTCGAGTCCGGTCAATCGTGACCTGGGCCGATTGCACCAACAATCTCTCTCTTTTTGATGTTTGATAAAAACACCCTTGAGTTAGGCCCCTAACTCAAATTCCCTCATCAATTTTCCCAAATTGGTAACTCTAACATTATCCCCCTTTTTGACATACATTAAAAAGGTTCTCCCAAGGAGGTCAATGCCTCATGTCCCAATGAGATCTTACAATCTCCCCCTTGGTCCAAAAATACTTAGGATACCTACAATCTTCTTAGTGATAAGTTCCATATCACTCAAGAGAGACAATCCTACAAACTCTCCCAATTTCTAAATTGGGTATCTTAAATTCCCATTTCTCCCCCTCATGAGGAAAAATAACATCCATCATCCCATGATGGATACCTCTTTCTAAAGGCTTGCTCCCCCTTGATCATTGCACCAACAATGTCCTTGGGAAGTCCCTAAGCCAATAGGAACTCTAAACCATAAAAAATAAGGTCTAAAGTTCAACATTGAACTTTCCCATACCTTAAATTTGATACATCATCCTAACAACTCTCCTAATCCATATCCAATGGATTTTCACCCTTTCCAATATTTTCCAAACCATATCCTAGGGTTATGAGTAGTTAGGGAACCCTAACATAGCTGAAATAGGGCTAAATATACCTTGATCATTGCCATACTCATCAATGATTTAATGCTACTGACAACAAGGGTGATCGACTAATAATCAAATTTTAATTTGATTATCGAATCAATTTTAAATTCATAAATAATTATACATAATTCAAAAAATCATGAAACTTCATACATATAATACTTATGACCAATACAATGGGTGAAAAATGTTTGAAAAATATTTTACCTATAAAATAATGAAATTGACACAAAGTTCAAAAGTGAAGAAAAACTTCAATATTTTAGCTCACTTTGTATCAACTTCATTAATGGTGACTTCTATCAAAAGATAGACTACACTAAGATTTTTCAAAATGTTTTTAAAATATTTTCAAAACCTTATATTGAATCATATTCTTTGGGCTTAATGCACATAACTTGTACATTAGCTTTCCTCATGATCCACCACTAATATAAGATGAGTTTTGGTTCATCTATATGCAAAAACTATGCACCTTGAACTTAACTCATATCCTAGCATCTCACATGTATTTAGGGTGTATAAATATACATACATGTCAATGTAATGTGAGATGTGAGTTTTGTTCTCCTAATCTAGGACCTCATGCATTTTCTAAGGCGCCTCTACTTGATTCCCTTATACATGGGACTTCAAGTCATGTCATAGTCCTTAAATCAATTTTAATCAAATTAAATGCATGAATGATCATGACATAAATGATAGCATAAATAAACATGGCCAATGATCATGATGTCATGATATATGATGGAATCTAAGCATACATGACATTAAAACCTAAATCCAAAGTATGATCATGACATATTAAATGATTAAAAGTAGATATGATGTCATGACATGTTATATGGCAAACAAAGCATGATAAGTAAAATGTATAGGTATAATAATACCTAAATATTAATATTTATTGTCATTTGTTATAATTAAGTCTCATTTTGCCATATTGTCATTCATTCCCCAAGTGTGCCAAAAACCCAAAATGACACACTATGACTTCTAAACCTAAGTTGTGCCAATTTGATTGATTTATCAAACTTTTTAAATAATATTGGCACATCCTAAAATCTTTTAGGATTAAAATTCAAATATATTTCTAAGGTATCCATAATCTTGAAAA
Source organism: Wurfbainia villosa (assembly GCA_025175895.1). Taxonomy (NCBI): domain Eukaryota; kingdom Viridiplantae; phylum Streptophyta; class Magnoliopsida; order Zingiberales; family Zingiberaceae; genus Wurfbainia; species Wurfbainia villosa. The sequence goes on from CM045992.1 coordinate 8,546,022, forward strand.
TAATCTAAAGTGCCACTTTTACCATGGTTAGGTTAACTACCTATCCATTTAAAGGTTGACACACCTAAACCCATCTAGTGTGAATCGATCACGCTCTTAGGAACCCAAAACCTATTTGAGCTCCTTGGGTTAATTAAGTATTCCTTAGGGATGACCTCCCTAGATACCCTCCTAATGACCCTCCTAGGCTTAGAAGTCTTGGTCATCTTGGTCTTGCCACTAGGCACACACCATAGTCAACTCTAGGGATGACTTCCCTTGTGACCTTGGTCTTCCTAGACCTAACTTGAGTTTCATAATCAAATGGAACATTATGATAGGTCTTTTTGGACTTAAGCTTGCCCTTGGATGGTTCTTGTTTCCTAGACCTTTGACTTTGACTCTTAGACCTAGATTTTTGATCACTTGACCCTATAATTGAATTTTGCATCTTTGCAAGGGTCTTTTCTAATTTCTCAAGCCTTGACCTCAAGGCTTGATTTTCCTTTTCTACCAATTTTTGAATTTTGATCTAATCTTTGGGCATTGTTCTTCCTATAGGCATGTGTCTAGTCCATTTAGGATTGATGCCTAGGTGTTCTTCTATTTTTCTAATAGATTCCTTAGGTAAGATTTTTCTAAGGACATTAGTCCCAAATTTCTCCTTATTTGAAATGTTTACAATCTTAGCACCTAGACAAAAATATTTGTTATTCCTAGCATGATTTTCACGATTAATAGCAACAAAATTCCTAGCATGCTTTTGCCTATTAATTAAAGAAGGTGAATTATTGACTTTTACCTTAGGGTTTACCTTAGAGGCTCCCCCTACTTGTGTAGCTCCTCCTTGCCCCTTCTTCTCCCTCTTTGGGCATTGACTCCGATAGTGTCCCAGTTGTCGGCATTTGAAGCAAATAACATGCTCCTTTCTCTTTTGTCTTTGGGCACCGACTTCCTTGGTCTTTGGCACGACTTGTGTTATTTTCTTGACCCGTTTTGGACACTTGCTCTTATAATGTTCGATTTCCCTACACTCAAAATATATTATATGAATCTTATTATTAACACATATATTTGAGTTCCCTTCCATGGTAGGGGAGTCCCGAGCTACCTCTTCCTCTCGATCGAATGTAGATTGTTCTTCTTATTGCTCCGGTATTGAGGATTTCATGCCCCGAGAGGGGGTACTTGTTTGAAAATCGGACAGGGCAATCTCTTGCCATGATAAGGTTTTGATGTGTGTGGCAAAGGGTTTAAGTTAGGATGATATTGTTATTTGATATGTGCGTTGGAGTCTTGCAGGACTTAGTAATTCGCATATGGAGCCTTGGCGGGTTCACCCTCACAACCTCGGTCCTTGAGTCAGTGAAGGATGACTTTGCGGAAGCCGTGCGCTTGGAGCATCCGAGGGACCGCCGGACGAGATGACTTGAAGTGAAGCCAAGGAAGCAGACTTCGGAGGCAAGAGACGCGAAGGAGCATTGCAGAGTCGTGCGCCTGATGCTGCCGAGGAACGTGGCCGCGAACGAAGAGAGCTTCGGCGAGGGACTTCGAGTGAGATGAGAGAATGAGTGAAATGTAAGTAGCTCATTAGGTGAACTTGGCCGAATGGCTGAGTGTCGGAGACTTGACCGCAAGGGTTAAGGTTTACCCGACCGCCGGAAGCTCAAACTTATGTTAAGTTTGAGTTTCACACGGCACCCGATCGCCATGTAATGGCAATGATCGCTTCGAGTCGAGTGGGTTCGACCGTATCCGATCGATGGGTTTATGCTCACGCTTGATCGCCATGGAATGACAATGCCAGAGGATATCGCGGCAAGAATCGTAGAGGCGATCGAGCCGATTCGGCAGCCGATCGGTGAGGGCCATCAGTCGACTGCCAAGTGTTCCGTTGGACTACAACGGTCGGGATCCAACGTGTTCGGAGGCCGTTGGAGTGGCGGCAGTCGACTGCCAAGGGCAGCAGTCGACTGGTGGCGGCCAACGGGAAGAAATCAGCCCTCTCTATAAAAAGAGAGGGTGTAGAGCTTTGGGAGGTTAATGCTTAAGTTCTAAACGACCATCCAAGTGCTCCACAAGATTCAAACTCCTTCTCTTAGTTGTCTTTCACATCTATTGTAAAAGAAGGAGTGTGCTTGATTTGTAAAGGTTACCTCCACCTAGCTTGGTGCAAAGGAGAGACCAATATTGGATTGACTTTGAAGGAGTGATTCACCTCGGACGAATCGGGATCGTGGATTAGCGGCGTAGCCGTGAACCACGTTACATTCTTTGTTAGCGTTTGTATTTTCATTTATTGCTTGTCTTAGTTTATTGCTTCCGCTTGCGCTAACGTTTTTGTAGACGAGCAAAATACGACGTCCATCGTAAGAGGGCTATTCACCCCCCTCTAGCCGGCCAATCGATCCCCAACAAGTGGTATCAGAGCCAAGGAAAGCTTGTCGAGGACTAACCGCCACAACAAGCAACATTTATAATGGCCGGCTCCAACATCCATCCTCCGAAGTTTGAAGGAGAATTCGCTTGGTGGAAGAAGCGAATGGAGGTATTTTTCGAAACGGATTTTGATATAATGATTACAATGGAATCCGGTTTCGTTTTGCCTAGGGATGAAGAGGGGAAGCCAATAGAGAAATCTAGGTGGACCAAAAGGCAAAGGGAAGAGCACCTTGCAAATTCAAAAGCCAAGCATCATCTCTTCAATGTGCTTCCCCAACAAGAGATCAACCGAATAGGAGAATGCCTAAGCGCCAAGGAGATGTGGGAGAAGCTAATTGAGCTTCATGAAGGCACATCCGAGGCAAAGCTAGCAAGGAGAGATCTCCTCCGCTCCCAACTATCCAACATTAAATTAGAAAAGGGAGAAAAGGTAACTTCTTTGCATTCTAGATTCAAAGAAATTTTAAATGGACTAACAAGTGTAGGAGAAAGGCTCTCCAATCGCGATATGATAATGAAGGCCATAGATGCTTTCCCCCGATCATCCAAGTGGAGTTCAATGGTGGACTCATTTTACATGTCAAAGAATCTAGAGGTAAGTACTCTAGATGAATTTTTCTCCACTATGGAATTACATGAATCTAGGCTTGAAGGAATACAAGAAGAGCCAAAAATACAACCTTCAAGGGGAGTAGCCTTGATGGCCAACAAAGGGAAGAAGAAGATAGAAATCTCCTCCTCCTCCGATGATGAAGCGTCTTCCTCCTCCATGGATAGCACCGAAGAAGCCTATATGGTAAGGAGGGTAAGATGTGTTTTAAAAGGTTTTCATTTTCATAAATCAAATGATAGGAATATAAGACCAAGGGGGAAGGTCATATGCTACAATTGCCAAGGAGAGGGTCACATAAGGGATAATTGTCCCCTCCTAAACAAGAGCAAGGAAGAGAAGAAAAAGAAAGAAGAAAAGAAGAAGAAAAAGGGGAGCAAGAAAAAGAAGGAAGAAGAAAAGAAGGCAAAGGAAAAGGGGAAGGCCAAAGCATTCAAGGCCAAGACATGGGATGACCCTTCCTCATCCTCTTCATCATCATCGGAAGAGGAGAATGCCTTTGTCACCAATTTGGCCTTGATGGCCTTTGATGACTTGGATTTCTCTTCCTCCGAAAATGAAGGATCAAGCTCAAGAGGAGAGAGCTCAAGTGAAGGGGGAGCTTCTACATCCTCCTCATCCGAAGAAGAAGAAGAGGATATGGAAACTATGGTAACGAATGCTTCTCCTAAGAAAATAGTTTCCATAATTTCTAGTTTAACTAAGGACTTATTTGGAATGAAAAATAAAAATAAAAGCATGCTTAATCAAATTAAGGCATTAGAAAATAAGCTAGAAAATGCATGCTTAAATGATAATATTTCTTCTACCTTAAATGATGCATGCTCACATGATCTTTATGTGCCATTAGATGTAAATGATGCATGCATAGAAGAAAATAGGGCTTTAAGGGAAAAGGTAGATTATTTAACAAAAGCCCTAGGAAAATTCACAATTGGCTCCAACACCTTGAACATGATCATAGGGAGCCAAAGAGCTAGCTTCAATAAGAAAGGTCTAGGATACAAAGAAAAGAAAAATGAAAATGCCTACAAATGCCTAATAGCTAGGGGACAAGATAAAAAGAAAGTAATTGCTAGAAAATGGATTCCCAAGGAATATCTTGTGAACCCAATAGGAAAGAACTTATTTTGGGTTCCAAAATCCATCCTTAAGGGTTAGAAAACCCCTAGGGTAGTCAACCATATGCAATTGACCTATATCATATTTTGGTTGACTTAGGATGGCGGGACAACATTTTTAGAATAGTATTGGGTGATGATAACGTGCCCATAAATAGATAATAATGCTTAAATCATGATAATTAGTGTAATTGCTATGTATATTTGTAATCATGATTTATGATATTGATATTTGGCACATTATCATGAGCAATAGGTTTAAATCATGCATTAGGTGATAATTTGTTTATTATCATCATATAATACCTAATGCATGGTTATAATTTGATGAAAACATGTATTTCATGATCATAATGAGAAATTAAATCATATATGTCATTATGATCATGTAGGATGTTAGTTTGATACTTAACCTTGATAGAATTGCATGAATATATTGGTTAAGTATATACAAATACCCCCTAGGATACATCTCACACTCACTATAGGCTAACTTGATTGCAAACTTAGCATGGGTGAGATATTAGGATGATACAAATATCCACCAATGCCTATGACATTTAGATGGTCATTTAAAGTATCAAGATAGCAATAATAGACCAATCATGGGGAAGGCTTATGTTTAATTAATAGACATATTGCCCAAAGATCATGGTTGGATATTTCATATCTTTTCAAAACAATTTCTTACCCTAAAATCTATGCATTCATGTTTTGAAACAATTGGAACCAAAACTAGGTGTTAAACTTGATACTTTTATGATAAAAAACCTAGTAGTTTTTAAAGCTTTTGGATTTTTGGCAAATATCAGAAAATATAATGATTTTTCATGAAAACCTATTTTTCCTTGATAAAGATACTTACAAGAAATATGTTCCCCAAATTTCATGATTTTTCAAATTTTCTAGAATTTTTAATGCATTTAAATTACTGTAAAATAAGAATTTCGAATCTATTGTGCCGATCATATATCGATAGCAATGATCAAGCCACCAAAAAACAGCCTAAAATTTTCTGATCTCAGATTTTAATCATGTTTTTGATGTTCTCTTTCTATTAGACTTGATGCTATGAGGTTATAAATTAGGATTAATCTTTTTGATGGTGTTAAAGGGGGAGAAATGTATGTTTAAGTTACAGGGAATATAGTTTGGGGGAGAAATGATTATGCTTATGATAGGGGGAGAAAATTTTTATGAAGTTTCATGGATTAAGGGGGAGTTGCATGTTGCTATATCATGTTTATGTTTACATGCTTTCTTACCTTAGAATTTTTATCAAATGTTTTTACCTAACTTAAACGGATTGCCACACATCAAAAAAGGGGAGATTGTTAGGGCAATCTCTTGCCATGATAAGGTTTTGATGTGTGTGGCAAAGAGTTTAAGTTAGGATGATATTGTTATTTGATATGTGCGTTGGAGTCTTGCAGGACTTAGTAATTCGCACATGGAGCCTTGGCGGGTTCACCCTCACAACCTCGGTCCTTGAGTCGGTGAAGGATGACTTTGCGGAAGCCGTGCGCTTGGAGCATCCGAGGGACCGCCGGACAAGATGACTTGAAGTGAAGCCAAGGAAGCAGACTTCGGAGGCAAGAGACGCGAAGGAGCATTGCAGAGTCGTGCGCCTGATGCTGCCGAGGGACATGGCCGCGAACGAAGAGAGCTTCGGCGAGGGACTTCGAGTGAGATGAGAGAATGAGTGAAATGTAAGTAGCTCATTAGGTGAACTTGGCCGAATGGCTGAGTGTCGGAGACTTGACCGCAAGGGTTAAGGTTTACCCGACCGTCGGAAGCTCAAAATTATGTTAAGTTTGAGTTTCACACCCGATCGCCATGTAATGGCAATGATTCTTCCAGTGGGGGTTCGACCGTATCCGATCGATGGGTTTATGCCTAGCGATCGCCGAGAGGATATCGCGGCACAGAACGCCGTAGCCGTGGCGGGCCGACTACGAGGCGGCCGAATGATCGCGTGAGGGCCATCGATCGCGCCAAGTGTTCCGTTGGACTATAACGGTCGGGATCCAACGTGTTCGGAGGCCGTTGGAGTGGCGGCAGTCGACTGCCAAGGGCAGCAGTCGACTGGTGGCGGCCAACGGGAAGAAATCAGTCCTCTCTATAAAAAGAGAGGGTGTGGAGCTTTGGGAGGTTAATGCTTAAGTTCTAAACGACCATCCAAGTGCTCCACAAGATTCAAACTCCTTCTCTTAGTTGTCTTTCACATCTATTGTAAAAGAAGGAGTGTGCTTGATTTGTAAAGGTTACCTCCACCTAGCTTGGTGCAAAGGAGAGACCAATATTGGATTGGCTTTGAAGGAGTGATTCACCTCGGACGAATCAGGATCGTAGATTAGCGGCGTAGCCGTGAACCACGTTACATTCTTTGTTAGCGTTTGTATTTTCATTTATTGCTTGTCTTAGTTTATTGCTTCCGCTTGCGCTAACGTTTTTGTAGACGACCAAAATACGACGTCCATCGTAAGAGGGCTATTCACCCCCCTCTAGCCGGCCAATCGATCCCCAACAGATGGTTCTTCTTATTGCTCCGGTATTGAGGATTTCATGCCCCGAGAGGGGGTACTTGTCTGAAAATCGGACAGCACCTCCCCTGTACTGTGGACAATTGAAACTTATATACAAGGCCCACACGACCCACTATACATCGGCTAACATAGCCGGAACATAAAACACAATGCAAATAGTGTATGACCTTAGGCCAACAACCCAAAGTACATTAGAAGACTAAAACTACTAGACTCACCTCTTCTGCCATATGAGCAGGAATACACAACCACATACATAACCAAAACAACTCGAACAAAAAGTCTATAAGGACATAATCAAATACTACCAAACAACCACGAGGGTAAAGTACTACAAGTTTAAAACATGGAGTACTAGAAATAAAAATGCGGAAGCCTGAAAACCAAATAACGGAGTCATCAAATCAGGGGACTGGCAACTGGACCCTCCGGAAGGCTTCATCCTGAAATAAAAGAGATATCAATGGAGTGAGTAAAACTCAGCGGATATCTAATAGTTATGCATAATAAACTATAAATAACAATAATAATCATGCTAGTACAGTTTCTCGACAATTAACAAAAATAATACAGAAACATACTTGAAACTGTACATACCAGAATCCTAAGCTGACATAAGATACATCCATACAAGCAAATGTAAAATCATCAAAACAAACTACAAAATATCTCCTGTATGTGCATGACAATCATATGCAACAACTAAAAGTGCAACAATCAATGCATATAGTAAAAACATATGCACATGATGGAATCACCTGTGTGTCACCCTTAACGCTAGTTAAGCCACTGACATGTCATGTGTGCCGGCCGAGTGGGTAGGGTTGTGACAACTGTGCACTCTGCCGTCACTACACCTATGTGACCGAGTGGACAGGATGCTTGTTAGTGCAATCAACCTGTGATATGGTTTTGATGTGTGTGGCAAAGGGTTTAAGTTAGGATGATTGGATTTGATATGTGCGTTGGAGTCTTGCAGGACTTAGTAATTCACACATGGAGCTTAGGCAAGTGTCACCGCTCACAATCTCGGTCCTTGAGTAGGAGAAGGAGCATTGCAGAGCTGTGCGCTTGATACTGCCAAGGGACCGTCGGATGAGATGACTTGAAGCGAAGCCAAGGAAGTAGACTTCGAGGGCAAGAGACACGAAGGAGCATTGCAGAGTCGTGCGCCTGATGCTGCCGAGGGACGTGGCCGCGAATGAAGAGAGCTTTTGCGAGGGACTTCGAGTGAGATGAGAGAATGAGTGAATTGTAAGTAGCTCATTAGATAAACTTGGCCGAATGGCCGAGTGTCGGAGGCTCGACCGTAAGGGTTGAGGTTTACCCGACCGTCGGAAGCTTAAACAGATGTTAAGTTTGAGTTTCACACGACACCAGTCGACTGCCATGTCGTGGTAGTCGACTGCTCCAAGTCGAACGAAGTTCGGTGGTTCGTTGGATCGTCGACATCGATCGCTCAAGGGAAGCGATCAATCGATCGTGTGCAGTACGTAAGCTAGTCGAGCTCGCGGGTCACTCGACTGGAAGTCGACATTAGTCGACTGATTAAGGCACCAGTCGACTGATCATGTGACTGTTGGAGAAACGACCACGGATCTCGCGAATCTGGCCTGGTTAGAAACCGTTGGAGTCGACATCAGTCGACTGATGAAAGCATTAGTCGACTGATAGTGCTCAACGGGAAGAATTGCTTCCTCTCTATAAAAAGAGAGGGTGGGGGCTTATAGAGGGTTAATCTTCATGCTCAAAACATTCTACTAAGTGCCCCACAAAGCTCAAACTCCTTCTAGTTTTCTTTCATATTTATTGTAAAAGAAGGAGTGATCTCTTGTTGTAAAGGTTTACCTCCACCTTGCTTGGGCTAAAGGGAGAGACCAATAGTGGATTGGTTGCAGAGTGATTCACCGGGGACGAATCAGACCGTGGATTAGCGGCGAGGCCATGAACCACGTTATATCTTGTTTGTTAGCATTGTTTATCTTTCTTTTGTTTTGTCTTAATTGTCTTAGCTTTATTTCCGTTGCGCTAACCTTTGATTGTAGACGATTAAGCAAGCGATAGAATTCCATCATCGTACGATAAAGGCTATTCACCCCCCTCTAGCCGACCAACATTGACCCTACAAGTGGTATCAGAGCCAAAGCGCTTATCACCGGACTAACCACCACAACAAACACTACATCACGAGATGGCCGACTCTAATATTCATCCGCTGAAGTTCGAGGGGTAATTCGCTTGGTGGAAGAAGCGAATGGAGGTATTTTTCGAAACCGACTTTGAAATTTTATTAATTATGGAAAACGGTTTTGAGATGCCTAGGGATGAAGAAGGAGAGCCATTGGAAAAATCAAGGTGGAGTAAGAGGCAAAGGGAGGAGTACTTGGCGAACTCAAAGGCAAAGCATCACCTCTACAATGTACTCCCCCAACAAGAAGTCAACCGAATAGGAGAATGTGCTAGCGCCAAGGAAATGTTGGAGAAACTCATAGAGATTCATGAAGGCACATCCGAGGCCAAGCTAGCAAGGAGAGATGTCCTTCGCTCCCAACTAACCAATATCAAACTCGAAAAGGGAGAGAGGGTAAAATCTCTACATTCCAGGTTTAAAGAAATTCTAACCGGTTTGACAAGTATAGGGGAATAGCTCTCCAACCGGGATATGGTAATGAAGGCCATAAATGCCTTTCCCCGGAATTCAAGATGGAGCTCAATGGTGGATTCCTTCTACATCTCCAAGAACTTAGAAGTTAGCACCTTGGAGGAATTTTTCTCAACCATGGAGCTCCACAAAACAAGGCTCGAAGGAGTAGTAGAAGAGCTAAGATTTCAACCATCAAGGGGAGTGGTGCTATTAGCCAAAAAAGGGAAGAAGAAGATGGAGACTCCCTCCTCCTCCGATGAAGCATCCTCCTCCTCCTCCATGGATAGCATGGAAGAAGCTTACATGGTAAGGAAGGTAAGACGTGTTTTGAAAAATTTTAAATGTAATAAATCTAATGATAGGAGAAGAAGACCAAGGGGGAAGGTAATTTGCTATAATTGCCAAGGAGAGGGACACATAAGGGATAATTGTCCTCTCTTGAACAAAAGCAAAGAAGAGAGGAAGAAGAAAGAAGAAAAGAAGAAGAAGGGGAGCAAAAAGAAGGAAGAAGAGAAGAAGGTCAAAGAAAAGGGGAAGGCCAAGGTACTAAAAGCAAGAACTTGGGATGACCCTTCATCCTCATCATCATCATCGGAGGAAGAAAATATCTTTGTCACAAATTTGGCACTAATGGCATTTGATGACCTAGACACCTCCTCCTCCGAGCAAGAAGAAAGAAGCACAAGTGAGGAGAGCTCTAGTGAAGGGGGAGGCTCATCTTCATCCGAAGAAGAAGAAGATATGGAAACTATGGTAATGAATCTCTCACCCAATAAAGTAGTTTCCATGATTTCTAGCCTTACTAAGGACTTATTTAGGGCAAAGAAGAAAAATAAATGCATGCTAGATCAAATTAAGGATTTAGAAGAAAAACTAGAAAAAACATGCTCAAATATTAATGATAATATTTCTTCTAGTCATGATATTGCATGCTTACATGATAACTATATGCCATTTGATGTTAATGATGCATGCATTGAGGAAAATAGGGCCTTAAGAGAAAAGATAGATCATTTAACCAAGGCCCTAGAAAAATTTATAATATGCTCCAACACCCTTAACATGATCATAGGGAGCCAAAGGGCAAGCTTCAATAAGAAAGGCCTAGGATATAAGGAAAATAAAAATGAAAAAGCCTATAAATGTTTAATTGCTAGGGGTCAAGATAAAAAGAAAACAATAACTAGAAAATGGATCCCTAAGGAATTTTTAGTGAACCCCATAGGAAAGAATTTGTTTTGGGTTCCTAAATCCATCCTTAAGGGTTAGGAAAACCCTAGGATAGTCAACCATAAGGATTTCACCTATATCATGTTTTTGGTTGACTCAAGATGGCGGGACTTAATTTTAGAAATAGTATTGGGTGATGATAATGCACCCATAAATAGTTTAAATCATGCTCAACACTTAGTGTTATCTGACACTCATTTTTAGCATAGTGTTGGGTGATGATAATGTGTCCATAAATTGATAATAATGCTTAAATCATGATATTTAATGTAATTGTTATATATGTTTGCAATCATGATTTATGATCTTGACATTTAATATATATTCATGGGCAATAGGAATTCTTTATCATGACGTTATACCAATGCATGATCACAATTTGATTAATACATTTGTTTCATGATTATAATGTGGAATCAATACATATATGTCTTTATGATCATGTGGGATGATACTTAACCATGGGTAGAATTGCATGAATTTAAAGGTGAAGTACATAAATACCTTTAGGAACATCTCACACTCACCATAGGCTACCTTGATTGAAAACTTAGCATGAGTGAGATGATAGGATGATACTAATGGTCCACTAATGCCTATGACATTTAGATGGTCATTTAAAGTATCAAAATAGCAATAATAGACCAATCATGGGGAAGACTTATGTTTAATTCATAGACATATTGCCCAAAGATCATGGTTGGATATTTCATATATTTTCAAAATAATTTCTTACTTTAAAATCTGTGGGTTCATGTTTTGAAACAATCCAAAGCAAAATTAGGTGCTAAAATTAATACAAACTTAATCAAAAACCTAGTTGTTTTTGAAGCTTTTGGATTTTTGGAAAATCCTTTAAAATATAATGATTTTTCATGAAAAACTATTTTTCACTGTTAAAGGATCTTAAAAGAAATGTATTCCCCAAATTTCATGTTTTTTCGAATTTTATAGAATTTTTTATGCATTTCTGAAAGTCACCATGAAAATCAGAAAAATCCGAAATCAGAGTGCCAGTCGACTGGTAGTCTGAACCAGTCGACTGATCGACTGATAACATGCCCAGTAACTTCTTTTATCCGATTTTAAGGCATGTTTTGGTTTTTGTTTTTCCCTAGAGTTGATGCCATGCCTGTATAAACTTTGCTTAATATTTTTGATGGTGTCAAAGGGGGAGAAATATATATGTTTAAGTAAAGGGGGAATTGCATTTAGGGGGAGTTTCATGTATTAAGGGGGAGAGTTGATAATCATGTTTATTCACATGCCTTCTTACCTTAGTATTTTTATCAAATGTTTTACCTAACTTAAATGGATTGCCACACATTAAAAAGGGGGAGATTGTTAGTGCAATCAACCCGTGATATAGTTTTGATGTGTGTGACAAAGGATTTAAGTTAGGATGATTGGATTTGATATGTGCGTTGGAGTCTTGCAGGACTTAGTAATTCGCACATGGAGCTTAGGCAAGTGTCATCGCTCACAACCTCGGTCCTTGAGTCGGAGAAGGAGCATTGCAGAGCCGTGCGCTTGATGCTGTCGAGGGACCGCCGGACGAGATAACTTGAAGCGAAGCCAAGGAAGCAGACTTCGAGGGCAAGAGATGCGAAGGAGCATTACAGAGCCGTACGCCTGATGCTGCCGAGGGATGTGGTCGCGAACGAAGAGAGCTTTGGCGAGGGACTTCGAGTGAGATGAGAGAATGAGTGAATTGTAAGTAGCTCATTAGGTGAACTTGGCCGAATGCTGTGTCGGAGGCTCGACCGCAAGGGTTGAGGTTTACCCGACCGCTGGAAGCTCAAACAGATGTTAAGTTTGAGTTTCACATGGCACCAGTCGACTGCCATGTCATGGCAGTCGACTACTCCAAGTTGAATGGAGTTCGACTGGTATTTGGCTGGATCAAGTCGACATCACGATCGATCGTGACCGCATGGGCACGAAGGTTAGTCGAGCTTACGGGTCACTGATCGAGTCGACATCGCCGATCGAAGGCATCACCGACTGATCATGTGACTATTGGAGAAACGACCATGGATCCCGCGAATCTGACCTGGTCAGAAGCCGTTAGAGTCGGCATCAGTCGACTGATGAGAGCATCAGTCGACTGATAGTGCTCAACGGGAAGAATTGCTTCCTCTATATAAAAAGAGAGGGTGGGGGCTTATAGAGGGTTAATTTTCATGCTCAAAACATTCTACTAAGTGCCCCACAAAGCTCAAACTCCTTCTTCTAGTTTTCTTTCATATTTATGGTAAAAGAAGGAGTGATCTCTTGTTGTAAAGGTTTACCTCCACCTTGCTTGGGCTAAAGGGAGAGACCAATAGTGGATTGGTTGCAGAGTGATTCACCGGGTACGAATCGGACCGTGGATTAGCGGCGAGGTCGTGAACCACGTTATATCTTGTTTGTTAGCATTGTTTATCTTTCTTTTATTTTGTCTTGATTGTCTTAGCTTTATTTCCGTTGCGCTAACCTTTGATTGTAGATGATTAAGCAAGCGATAGAATTCCATCATCGTACGATAAAGGCTATTCACCCCCCTCTAGCCAGCCAACCACGACCCTACAATGCTGGCGGAGTATCACCCTCTTACCCCATGTATGTATATGGGGGACATTGCCTCGTCTCATCTCCTCGTCTCACGACAAAGGAGGGATCCCTGTCTGCTACCACGTCGCAATACCAATCACCTGAGCGACTACCATGGAGCCCTAACAGAGCAACTACATGTTAGGAGTATGGGGAATACAATCAAAGTCCCACATTGGTAAGACATGGAAAAAAATCATGTTCTTATAAGATAAAAAGATATCTCTATTGGCATGACACCTTTTGGGTAGAGCCCAAAAATAAAACCATGAGAGCTTAGGCCCAAAGTGGACAATATTATGTCATTGTAGAGATATATGAATATTATAGGCACTAACAATTGGTATCAGAGCTATAGTCTATGTCAAGCCATGAACCTCGAACGAAGGAAGTGGAACTCCCATGTCTGGATCTAGAGAACCAGACACTAGGCAAGAAGTCCAGTTGGGCCAAAAGGGTTGGACAACTGGCAGGAAGTCCAACTGGGTCAGGAGGACCAAATAGTTGATAGAAAGTCCTGGTGGGTTAAAGATCAGACATCAAGCAGAGAAAGTCCTTCGAGGAGGGATAGGCTTGAGGGGGGCTCAATGTGGTCCTTCGTTTGATGGGGGGATTGTTAGGAGTATGGGAAATACAATCAAAGTCCCACATTAGTAAGACATGGAAAAGATCATGCGCTTATAAGATAAAAAGATATCTCCATTGGCATGAGACCTTTTGGGTAGAGCCCAAAAATAAAACCATGAGGGCTTAGGCCCAAAATGGACAATATCATGTCATTGTGGAGATATGTAGATCTTATAGGCACTAACACTACACACACACACCTGAAATACCACTAACCCACGAGTGGTTGTGTGTGTAGATAATGTGACTGACGATGGACTCAACTACCAAGTAGTATCACCTCCTACCGAGGAGCTGATGATTGCCAGTCATGCAATAATGCAAGATGATGCATGTCACTAATGCACGATACACCTATCAATCCATGGCTACCTATGGTATGTACCAATAGGAGCCCATATCAAATAACCTAAGTACAAAAGTCTATGTACACATGCAAGACATATTCATTATTTGTTCAATGCCTAGTATGTAAGGTATGTCACAACTCTAGTCCTAAATAAACAAATGACAAGTATCAAAGTGATAGAGCATAATATAATAAACATATGAAAAGACTACAACACGTACTAGGTAGTGACATACCAAGACAGTTAACAAGCATAGAAAACTATTATTAGCTATAGTAAACATTGCACAGTAATATGACAATATCTAAAAGAAGATAAGTCAAAGATACCCGCCTGCTATGAAGAATACCAACTGTCTTTACGCCCGTGGACCTGTCTAGTGATCGAAATCTGCATATAACATAATTACCATCAAATCCAAGCACACGACAACGTGCTAAATTACTACTATATAGTTTCTATATTCGCATCCTTGTATCGAATACGAATTAGAAGCCTCTACTTGTACATCTAACCAAATCCCGTTAGGATTTCCATACGAACTCACCTTCCAGATTTACAACTCCCTAACTCATGCACCATAATCAACAACCATTATAGCATAACCGTTTACAACCATTTACAGCCAACAACAACACTCACCGCCCATCTACTGCTCACTCACAACCTCCCAACCACAACATCACAACCCATAAAGGCTTCTCCTCTCACTCACAGCCTAACAAACCTACAAACACCTAGCTGTGCACAACCCCTTCCCACTCAGCCACAGCCGAGCAACACCAACACCAGCACACAACCGAAATCTAGCAATTTACTGACAAGAAGAAGAGGATTGATCCTACTTACCAGCCCTAGCACTCCCTTGGCAGTATTCCTCCCCAAAACTGCCTTGTTCATCGGAAACCTAACACCAATGCCAAATACTGCTACAAAAAAAACATTTGCAACGATCTAAGCTATAATTGAAAATTGTGCTCAAAAGGGATCACATCTGAGATCAAGTAAGAACAGCTTCACTCACCTAATTTTCGCGGCAAACCCCTGCTCCAACTGAGTACCCGCCCGAATCACGCCACTGGATCTGTAGCCGGTGTCCCTCCCTCTAGCCGAATCTCCCACCGGACAGATGTCAGCTGCAACGGAGGAGAGGAGGAGATGTCGCTGCGATTGGGAGAACTTCCCAAGAAAAATTGCTGGAGAGGGAAGGATGCTCGGTGACATTGCTTCCGGTTGGACCTCCCACTGTCCAAGCTCTGGTCACCGCAGCGAAGATGAGAAGGCAGAGACGTTGCGAATGGGGAAGAGAAGTTGTCGCAGAGAGAAGAAATCGGGAGGAGGAGGCGGCGACGCGACTGTCAACCGCAGCGACGGTGACCTGGCCACTTTGAAAGGCGGCGACGACAAGCTGGCCGTGGGAGGCGCACGGGGGAGAAGGCGACGGCGATGGTTCGAGCTCACGAGAAGGAAACGACGGTGCATGGATGGGCATCGCGAGAAAAGGAAGGAAAGGAAAATTAAATCCCTAATTTTCCACCTTAAACCAGATTTATCCCATAATAATAATATCCCTCTGCCATTTTATTTATAACTTATATTCCATTAAATTAATAAATTTTTATTAATTCAATTAATCCAGTTCTAATTTTTTTCTCTCTAAAATTTCTATCTTTTGGATAAGATAAATAGACTATCTCAAAGTCTAATAAACTCATCAGAAACTTTCCTAATTAAATATTAATAACTAAATTTCCTTTTAATAAAATAAATAAATTTATTTCATTTATCACGTTTTAATATTATTATTATATTAAATTAATTTTAATTTAATTTAATTAATTAATTTATTTTTTTCGATATATTACATGCCCTAATCTCCTCCCCCTCAATCCTAGAGGTGGAGGTCTCCTTTACCTCTTCCTCTTCCATTGATCCGGATGTCGATTCCTCTTCAACTTCCGAATCCTCACTTTCTTGTGAGGATGAGCTTTCTTCATCTTTGGGCTCCTCCTCTTCTTGAGCCAGTGATGGATCTTCATGGAGCTTAGCTACTTTTTCCCATAGCTCCTTGGCATCTAGACATTCACCTAACCTAGACACAATATCGTTAGGTAATGAATTTAATATCAATTGCATTACCTTATCGTTTCTTTCAAAGGCTTGGACTTGCTCTTCGGTCCATCTCTTCTTCTTGAGGTATCCACCTTTTGGATCTCATGGAAATTCAAAACCCCTTACTAGGATCATCCAATCTTCGAAGCCCATCATGAAGAAGTTCTCCATTCGTGCCTTCCATTGCTCGAACCCTTCTTGTCCATAGAAGGCATATGGAATTGGGGTGTTGATATCCCATCCCACTTTTTCTTCTAATTCCATCTTCTTCCCTCTAGCGTATTTTGCTCCAGGGTGTTAGTCCGTAGAAGAGCTCCTAGCTTTGATACCAATTGTTAGGAACGTTGCGCACGCTAGAGGGAGGGGTGAATAGCATTGTTGTCACTCGATTGGAACTCGATCGCATGCTTTCTACAATTGTATTAGTACGCAGCAGAAATAATAGAAATACAATACAAATAACAACAAGCACAATCCACAACACAAAATATAATGTGGTTCGGAATCGAATGGTTCCTACTCCACGGATTGAGCTCGAATGAGCCCTAGCGATGCACACAACACCACTAAGCAATAATACTCCTCGACAACAAGTCAAAGGTGGAAAAACCTCTTACAATAATTCTTACAACAATAAGAATGAAATACAAGCAAGATACAAATGAAATACACAAGAACACTTTACAAATGCACTTTTGGATGCTTGCTTTGTCGTTGCTTGAATTGCACTTGGAGACTCTGATTTGCAGCAACAAATCACCACAAAACTCCTCAAGAACCGATGGTGAATCCCTACTCCACGAGCTCCATTTAAAGCTTCTCCTTGGGCTAGATTCCTCCTAGCAGTCGACTGATCGGGACCAACAGTCGGCTGCTCCTGTATCCGTTGTCTCACAACAGTATGAACCACGTCGGATAAGTCCAACGGATACACCATCAGTCGACTGATCATACCCATCAGTCGATTAATGGCTCAATCAGTCGAGTGTTCGGGCCGACCACTCGACTGGAGAACCTTCTGTGCCCGAGATCCCGAGCATCAGTCGACTGATCACCAGATCAGTCGACTGCTCAGGCCAGCAGTCGACTGCCCACCTCTGGCAGTCGACTGCCAGGGCACTTCCCGCAGTCAAACCCTAGTTGACTCACACCAGTCGACTGACCCATGGTCCCAGTCAACTGATACACCTCAAACATGAGGTTTTAACCCAAGTATGGTGCCCCCATACTTGCTAGACCACCCTTAGCCTAGACCTAAGCTTCTAGCCACCTCTATCAGCCTCGCACCTATCAGATCCCTCCAACTCATCCATGACTTGTTCATCCATACGTTAGCCTTCAGGTGCTTCCATCGGATATTGTCATGCTAACGGTGTCTACACCGCCAAGGCACATTGAACTTACGATGCCAAGACTCCGCTTGGACTTTACGCCGCCAACCATTGGACTTATGCTGCCAAGACTTCACCCTTGGACTTGACGCCGCTAATATTCCCCTTGGACTTTCCAAATGCCAAGACTCAAGCTTGGACTTTGCCTTACCAACCCACGTTGGACTTTCCATGCCAAGACCCATGCTTGAACTTTCCTTTGTCAACCCATGTTGGACTTCCCCTTGCCAAGACCCATGCTTGGACTTTACATGCCAAGTACTAAAGACTTGAAATTTTCCCATGACAATGGTCAAACCATCGTCAAACATCAAATACTAACCTAGGTCGATTGCATCAGCAATCTCCCCAACACATGTCAGACATCAATGTCAGACATCCATGTCAAATATCAAAACACTTACTCGAGTCAAACTCGAGTCCGGTCAATTGTGACCTGGGCCGATTTCACCAACACAATAGGTATTGGAGCGTGATTCCATCACGCTAAATGTGTTAGGGTGTGTCAATCCTAAGTGGATGGGTAGTTAACCTAACCATGGTAGAGTTGACACTTTAGGACATCTTCAAGGTTATGTGATACCTTGGAAATGGGGTTTAATTTTTAAGCCTAAAGGATTTTAGGATGTGCCAATTAAACTTGAAAAGTATGGAAAATTGATCAAAATTGATACAATTAGGTCTAGAGATCATGATGTGTCATTTTGGATTTTTTGCATACTTTGGAGATGAGTAGTATTATGACAAAATGGACTTAATCCTAACAAATGGAAATTAATACTAAAATCTAGGTATTCTTATAACTTTACCTATTATTTATCATATTTTGTTTGTCATATACCATGTCATGTCATGACATCATATTTTATTTTATTATTTAAAATGTCATGATAATGCTTTAGGTCTATTTTTTATTTTTTTATGTCATGTATGTTTTAGTCTTACTTTTATGCCATGACATCATGATTATTAGCACATGACTTATTTATGCTATCATTATATGCCATAATCATCATTCATGCATTTATGTTAATTAAAATTGATTCAAAGACTATGACATGATTTGAAGTCCTATGTATAAGAGAATCAAATAGAGTTTCCTATAAAAATGCATGAGACCTTAGTATAGGACAAACAAAATCCACATCTCACATTAAATTAATATGTGTGTGTATTGATACACCCTAGACACATGTGAGATGTTAGAAAAATGAGTTAAGTTCAAGATGCATAGTTCTTGCATCTAGATAAACTCAAACTCATCTTATACCATTGATGGATCATGGAGAAAGCTAATGTGCAAGTCATGTGTATTGAGTCCATAGATCATGGTCAAATATAAAGTTTTAAAATCTTTTAAAAATCACTTTGAAAAACCTTAGTGTAGTCTATTTTTTGATAGAAGCCACAATTGATGAAGTTGATACAAAGTAGATCAAAACATTGAAGTTATCTTTTTTTTCAACTTTGTATCAATCTCATTATTTAATGGGTATTTTATTTTTCAAATATTGTTCTTTCATAATGATTGACTTAAGTATTATATGTATGAAATTTCATGATTTTTCAAATTATGTATATTTACTTATGATTTTTTGAAACTCGATTTCTGATTCTGATTTCTCGACAGACATTGGCCGAATCAATGATCAGTCCTTGCCGATCAAGGCTGAGTGCTTTGTTTAGCTCATATTCAGCTATTCCTATGTACCCTAACTGCTCCTAACCCTAGGGTATGCTTTGGAAAGCATTGGAAGGGTGAAAATCCATTGGAAATGGATTAGGAGAGTTGTGTAGGGTGAGAATTAGTTTTTAATGTGTGTGACAGTCCAAGTTTGAACTTGTACCCTTAATTTTGATGATTTAGAGTTCTATTGGCTTAGGGTCTCTCCAAGGACATTGTTGGTGTTGGTGCAGGGGCACTAGATAATCGAACCTGTGTTTTGATTATGGCAAAGACACAAATTTAAGTTTACATCGTTATCTCACGAGCTAAATCGAGTGTGCAGAAAAGTACTAAAGATGGAGCTGTAGGCTAGCGACACCCGGAGGAAGCCGCGGTGGTCGGGTGACACTCGAGTGACTTCGGAGGAAGCTGAAGCAATCGAGTGGAAGGCCGGAAGTGAGAGCTACAAGGTAAGTATCGAGGAAAGCTTGTGTGAGTGAGAGATTGTAAGGTCGTGTCCTCTTTACGGGGATGACCGTAGGCGATGATCCGACTAAGACTTCTTGTGGAAGGTCTAGGTCGATATCGGACGGTTAGAAACCGTCGCATTTATCATTTTCCGAGCTAACCTCTTATTGCAGGGAAGTGGCCAGGCTGGCAGTCGACTGCTGGACATTAGGCAGTCGATTGATGCTCATCAGTCGACTGATGGGAGTCATCAGTCGACTGATGGCGACGAATCGGCCTTTGCGCTAGGTCAAAACAGATAAGGTTTGACGCGACCACTTCACGATAAAAATTATACAACTTCGTGATCTGTTCCAAAAAAAGAGGAGACATATTCAGAGGCCAAAATCTATAAAAGGAGGGGAGGATTCCAACTCCAAATTACATCAAGTTTATTCTCAAGTGCTCCTACAATGCCAACACTCCAACGCCGTCATAACGCCGACGCGACGACAAGTTCAAATCTCCTTCATCGGCAGCAGTAGCAAGTAATTATTTTTATTGTATTCTTTGTTTTAATCGTAACGAGGTGAGGTAGGCTTGTTGCCTCATCCTCATACTTTCGGTTTTGTGATCGTTGTCTCCTACCTCCAACGAGGAGGAGACGTTATAGTGCTTTGCCCTCCGTACGCGGTCTAGGACTGATAGGGCCTTGGAGTAGCAACCGCTGGGTTGTGAACCAAGTAAAAATAAACGTGTATCTTTATTTTCCGCTTCTCTTACTCATTTAATTATCTACTCGAACGAAATGTCGAAAAGATTTACAATCGCTATTCACCCCCCCTCTAGCGACGCTTCTCGATCCAACAATTGGTATCAGAGTGGGGGTGCTAAGATTTGGTGAAACCAACTAGAACATTTTGATTTTCTATTCGTATTTTTCAATTTATATTTTTTTTAGGTCTTTTTCCTCCCGCACTACTAATCCAAGACGAAGTCTTGGTACGTTTCTTTTGGTTGTGTGCTTGCAAATATTCTCTCTTGGAGTAACCGACGGTAAAATGACCATAACTTTTCGCACAAGTGGACTCACATAACGATCTACCTACCAAATCGAAGCTCTCTGAGAGATCTACATTTCTTACGAGGTTTTACTCTTGTAACAAGCTATTTCCAGACCCAAAATCCAACGTCTAGTACCCTTTCGGGGACATCGAAGGTCGTAAGTTGTTAGTTTTTGTTAGTTTCTTATTTTTCTCATTTAATTCTGTTTATTTCCTATTTATTTCCTGCATTACTAATCCAAGACCAAGTCTTGGAATTCCCTTTGGTTTTTATTCGTGTTTTGCAAGATACTTAATGGCTCACATTGAGGGGTATAGCACCACCCGACCTCCGTTCTTTAACGGAGATGATTTCCGTTATTGGAAAGGTCGGATGAAGTGTTTCTTGAAAACACAAGTCGAAACTTAGATAATAATCCAAACCGGCTTTGCTCTACCCACCAATGATCAAGGAGAGCCCTTGGATTTCAACAAGTGGACAAATGCAACCAAGAGGCAAATCGAAGCCGATGCAAGAGCAACCCAAATATTGCAATGTGGCTTGTCCAAGGAGGAACTCAACCGCATCGGACCATTCATTAGCGCCAAGGACCTATGGAACAAATTAATCGAGCTACACGAAGGAACGTCCGATACTAAGGTATGTAAACGTGACCTTCTTTTCAATAAGTTGTATAACCTTAAGATGCAGGAACACGAGACGGCGACGCAACTACACGCTCGCGTCCAGGACATTGTCAACGACCTGCACACCATCGGACACAAGGTCAAAAACCACGACCTACTAAGGTACGTTTTTAATTCATTTCCTAGGACTACCTTGTGGGCATCCATGGTCGATGCCTACAAGGTCTCTAAGGACCTTTCGAAGCTTAGGTTAGACGAATTATTTTTCGAGTTTGAACTTCACGAGCAAACTAACGTGGTCCGGGCCGAGAGAGGTATTGCTCTACTTGCAGGACAAAGAAGCAAGCCACCTACCAGGCAAGAAGATGGACTCGAACCCGAAGATGAATTAGAGTCCGAATCCAAAAAGGTGGAAGCAATAGTGAACGTAGTGCGGAAGATCGTTCGGAGGGAAAGGAGGCTACTAAAGAATCAAAAGAGAGCACAATTTAAATCAAATCAAAAGAAGGCTTTTCATGCAACA
This sequence comes from Wurfbainia villosa, assembly GCA_025175895.1. Lineage (NCBI taxonomy): Eukaryota > Viridiplantae > Streptophyta > Magnoliopsida > Zingiberales > Zingiberaceae > Wurfbainia > Wurfbainia villosa. The sequence goes on from CM045992.1 coordinate 8,567,993, forward strand.
TGGGACAACGAAGAAGGCGGTGGCATAGCATGCATGGCAAGACCCGAAGAGTCCGAGTCAGAGTCCGAATCCGAATCCAATTACAACACCGACTCCGAACTCGAGGACTACTTCGAGAAGCAACTCAAAGCCAGACCAAAAGAGAAAATTAAGGTTAGCCGCTCACTAATTCATATGCTTTATAATACAATTAAAATGCTTAATAGGAAATTAACTAAGTCCGAGTCTAGGGTTGAGTCGTTACTTGAGGAGGTTGAAACCCTCAAGCAAGAGGCTACTCTAACCTCTTCAACTAGTCAAGTTCAAGAGGGAAACTCAACCCAAATTGAAAAACTTGAGGAGGAGAATTCTCTCTTGAAAGACCGAGTTCAAGAGGTTGAGGCTACGTTGGAAAGGTTCACGTTGGGATTTAAGAATCTTAATCGACTACTTGGAACCCAAAGACCCGTGTACAACAAAGCCGGACTTGGATTTAGGTCAACGACTACGAATAGGTCATATATGTCTATCGTAAATCGTAGTCATCAAAGAGTCCAAGCATGGGTCCCAAAGGTTTTATTGAATTCACATATAAGGACTAATAAGTTTTGGATTCCCCAGGATCAAATTCATTATTTGAATAGACCATATTGGTTCAATGGTCTAGGGGGAGCTAACACTAAAATAGTATACCCGTTTACTTAGCAAAACCATTGAATATTTTACTTTAATTTATAGAACAGCTAGATAGGGAAAATAGTTAGTCAACTCTTGACAACATAGTATCAGGACGCGGCGAGATGATAGTACGTTAGGGAAATAAAGTCTCATGTATTCGAGCTAGATAAGGCGTATCTAGCTTGGTGCACTTGACCGAGTGGAACTAGCTGAAGCTACCTCGCCGTATCCTAAACTAGTTAGACCAGGAAGTAACCTTAAGTGACTTAAGTGATATTTTCTTGAATTTGGCTTTGTCTAAGGAAGTGGTCGTTGTTCCGATCAAAGAAGGCCCCTGTGCCTCGCTACGACCTGGAAGCCAATTTCTCAAAAAGTTACTTAACGATCTAAAGGTTAAATCCGAATCTAACCCAAGGTTGACTATCTTTAATTTATTTAAAATCATCTCACAAAACATATAAGGTGAACAAATTCTGAGACACATAGAATGAGTGAGATGTTAAGGATAATTGAAATATAACCTCTTCAAAATACTGTTGGATCGAGGCGGTTCGCTAGAGGGGGGGTGAATAGCGAAACAAAAGCTTTTTGCGAAATCGTTTGTTAAAACTCGAGTAGATAATTTGCAGCGGAAATATAAATAATAAATAAAAGAGACAATTCTTTTTACTTGGTTCGTAGCCTTCGGCTACTACTCCAGGCCCTAGTGGTCCTTGACCACGCACGGAGGGCAAAACACTAAATGAACTCCTCCTCATTGGAGGTAGGAGTTAATCGATACAAGAACAAAAACTTGAGGTAGAGGGACACTCCCCTCTTCAAGTATGATAGAAAGAGAGCTTCAAAAAGTAAATGAACAACTAATAAATCTAAAACCGACGACAAAAACTAAAAGAAAATTAAAACTAGCTCGGAGAAGAAGAACTTCATTGTCGGAGAGTTGTAGCTTATGAGGCTCTTGGAAGCTTAGAATTGTTGATGAAACCCTAGGTTAGGACCTCCTTTATAGCCTTTGAGCCCCTTTTCGAGAGGAACCCTAGCCAATCATATTCGAGCACCACTCCTTGAAATTTGGTGATAAACCTTGACTCCCGATCCTTTGACCATCACCGATGGCCATCATCATCGATCGATGGCAAGATCACGAGTGCTAACCTCCAACATGATCGATTGACGGCAATGAGTCCTCTAAGTCGGCAATGATCGATGCTAGCTGCAAGGCAAAGTTAGCTTACAAAACATTATTTTGACGGCCTCCGACCGTCCGATCTCGACCTAGACCATCTATAGGATGTCTTTGGTCGGATCTACGCTTAAGGTCATCCCCGTAAAGAGGATACGACCTCACTTACGCTCGCACACACGAGCTTACCTCGATACTTACATGTTGCTTTGCTTCCGCCTTCCACTGATTCCTTCGGCCCCTCCAAGTCACTCGAGTGTCGCCCGACCACCGCGCTTCCTCCGTGTCGCTAGCCTTCACCCAGCTATAGCAATCTTCCGCACACTCGATTCATTCGTGAGATAACGACATGAGCTTAACTTTGTATCGTTTGCTATAATCAAAACTCAGGTTCGACTTAGGTGCCTACTGCACCAACAATCTCCCCCTTTTTGATTTATGGCAAACCCACATACAAAGTTAAGAAAAATAAATTAAGTACATTAAGCAAAATAAGTATGAGATATGCATGAATGAGCAGGAGTATATAAAACTCTTTCAAGTGCTCCCCTTGAGGAATCCTCCCTTGACCGAGGGTGAGTACTTGAGAAAGAGTTTTAACTCTCCCCTTGATATTTGCTACTAAAAAGAATTAAGTAACCGAAATTACTTAATATTGGCCATAGTGTTTAAAATAAGTTTTAAGTTAAGAAATCAAAAAATTGATTTCTTAACCTTGGCCTTTACTTCCATTTTGTTAACAAGTTAACTTAAAGTTAAGTAAATTACTTTTTGTTAACAAGTTAACTAAAAGTTAAGTAAATTATTTTTTTTTGTATTGTTAACGAAAACAAGTTAACTAAATGTGTTTAAGTTAAGAATGCCCTTAACTTGTTTTGTTAACTTAAAGTTAAGTAAGCCTTGGCCATAAAAAAAATGATCCCTTAACTTTGGCCTTTTTCTCCCCCTTTTGCCATATATCGAAAAGAGTGAGGGTGTGTGTGGAATAAAAAATAGGTTTTAATTTTAAAGTCCAAGCATGTTCCACATTATTTTGAAAATAATATACTGAAAATAAGTTCATCTATAAAATGTTCGACTCATATTTGGCTTGATTGATATGAAAGATCAACCAGTCCTGGTCAGAGTCGGTTAGTATGTATGATTATACTCCGTGGTTCATAACGATGCACTAACTCTACATCTGGAACCAGGAGTAAGGTCCTAACATCTCACACCCATCTACGTGGCTAAGTACACAAACACATTAGTCCTATGTGTTGTGAGATGTATTGGCTCCTTAAATCTATAGGTGCATGATATCTAAGGTATGTCCTATACTAATTCCATAAAAAATGAAAATTAAGAAATAGTAGTAAGAAAATATAATTTGCAAATTCCTTTTCTACTACGCACATGCCCAATTTTCGTCTTAATTGACTAAATTCGGCTTCGGGTAGGGGTTTAGTAAATAGGTCTGCTAAGTTAGACTTTGATTTGACGTATTCGAGTTGTATGGCTCCGTTGGCCACATGTTCTCGAATAAAATGGTGTTTGACCTCTATATGTTTGGTCCTAGAGTGACATATTGGATTCTTAGTAAGATTAATTGAACTAATGTTATCTACATGAAGTTTTGTGTTCATAAAGTCTAACTTGAAATCGCGGAGAGTGTGCTTCATCCAAAGAAGCTGAGTGACACACTCACCCATCGCGATGTATTCGGCTTCGGTGGTAGATAAGGCAACACGGTTGCTTCCTCATCGCACTAACTCACTAGACTCGAGCCGAGAAGTTGACAACAACCACTCGTGCTCTTTCTATCGAGCTTACTACCGGCATAGTCCGAATCGGAGTAGCCGGTTAGTTCGAACTCAGAGATCTAGGGTACCAAATACAGGCATTAAGTGTACCCTTTAGATATCTAAGGATCGCTTGACTAGAGTCAGGTGAGACTCCTTGACACCGGTTTGGAACCTTGCGCACATACTTACTGCAAATAGGATATCAGGTCGGCTTGCAGTTAAGTAAAGGAGACTCCCTATTATGCTCCTATAGTATTTTAAATCAATTGAGTTTCCGATTAAATCTTCTTCTATATTCACATTAGTTGCCATTGGGGTATTAATAATTTTAGCGTCTTGCATTCCAAAGCGTTTAATTAATTCCCTAGTATATTTGCGTTGATGTAGGTATATTCCATCTTTAGTTTGTTTAATTTGTAGACCTAAGAAGAAACTTAACTCGCCTACTAAATTCATTTCAAATTCACTTTCCATAAGTGAAATGAACTCATTTAGTAGGATTGAGTTGGTGGTTCCGAAAATAATATCATCTACGTAGATTTGGGCTATGAATATGTCTTTACCTAAGGTTTTTACGAAAAGAGTTGGGTCAACTACACCTTGGTTAAAACCTTTGGACTTAAGATAAATCGAAAGTCTCTCGTACCAAGCTCGAGGAGCTTGTTTAAGTTCATAAAGAGCTTTCTTTAACCTAAGGACATGATCGGGTTTGTCTAAACTTTCGAAACCGGGGGGGTTGACTAACGTAAACTTCTTCTTTAATGTATCCATTTAAGAATGCAGATTTCACATCCATTTGAAACAATTTAAATCCTCGATGTGCTGCATATGCTAATAGCATTCGAATGGACTCTAATCTAGCTACTGGGACATAGGTCTCGTTGTAATCTAAACCTTCGACTTGACTAAACCCTTTAACAACTAGTCTAGCTTTATTTCTAACTACTTCACCTTTATCATCAATTTTATTTCTAAACACCCACCTTGTTCCAATGATTATTTTATCTTTAGGTGGTGGTACTAATTCCCCTACTTCGTTCCTAGTGAATTGAGCCAACTCTTCTTGCATTGCAATAATCCAATCGGGATCAAGAAGAGCTTGGTTAATAGTTTTGGGTTCAATTTTAGAAATCAAAGATATTTGACTAAGGTTTCTGTATGAGGCTCTAGTTCAAACTCCTAGACTTGGATCACCTATCACTTGGTCGATAGGATGATTCGTTTGGGTCCTAGTTGGATTTGGGTTTGAGTCTACAACTTGATCCATAGGATGGCTTGTTTGAGTTCTAGTTTGGTTGGAGTCATCTATCACTTGGTCGATAGAGTGACTTGGTTGACTTAGGTTAGGATTAACACTAGACCTGATCTCTGGATCAGAGTTAGGTCTAGTATGAGTCGGCTCGCTAATTGGGGTTGCCGGGGGTTTTGTAGGTTCGTGTCCTTCATCAAATACTACATTGATAGTCTCCTCGACTCTAAGGGTATCGTGGTTATATACTCTATAAGCTCTGCTTGTAGTCGAGTATCCTAGAAAGATTTCGGTCGTGGTTTTGGATGTAAATTTCCCTAGGTAATCCTTAGTGTTTAGGATATGTACCTTACACCCAAATACCCTAAAGTACTTGATGTTAGGTATTTTATCGTGATAAATCTCGTATGAGGTCTTAAGGTGCCTCTTTACCATAAGGATTCTATTTTGGACATAGCATGCCGTACTCACGGCTTCTGCCCAAAACCTATCGGGTAGGTTATACTCATTTAACATTGTCCTAGCGGCTTCTTGCAGGGTTCTATTTTTGCATTCTACTAGGCCATTTTGTTGTGGAGTTCTAGGGCAAGAGAACTCTTGGTGGTATCCATTTAGGTTACAGAATTCTGTAAACCTATGGTTTTCGAATTCACCACCATGATCAGTCCTAAGTCTTTTGATTTTAATGCTTTGTTGATTTTCTATTAACTTAAATAGATTGATTAATTGATCTAGGGTATCACTTTTGTGTTTAATGAACCTAACCTAAGTAAATCTAGAATAGTCATCAATTATGACTAAGCAGAATTTACTTTCGTTAAGTGACTTAGCTCCATGTGAATCAAATAGATCCATGTGTAAAAGCTCAAACACACTTTTGGTTCGTTCTTGACTAGTTAGTTGATGTTGTGTCCTAGATTGTTTACCTTGTTGACAAGCATTACATATTTTATTATCCAAGTTATTGAGGTTAGGCAAACCTCTAACTAAGTCACTCTGACTCATCTTGTGGATGAGTCTTGGGTGTGAGTGACCGAGTCGTCGGTGCCACAACCATGATTCCTCTTGCCGTGTCATAAGACACTTAGTTGAGGAGTTAGTTAAGTTAATAGTGTAAATGTTGTTATTTCTAGTTCCCTTGAGAATTGTTTTAGAGGTTTCGTTTGTATTAATTACGCATTCATTTTCTAGAAATATGACCTTATAGTTATTATCACACAATTGGCTTACACTGAGAAGATTATATTGAAAATTTTCTACTAATAAAACGTTTTGAATGACAAAATTTGAGTTAAGCTCAATATCACCTGATCCGATGATTTTGAGCTTGCCGTTATTTCCAAAGGCTACCGATCCTTGTCATTTGAATCGAAGTTTCGAAAACTTGAGTTGATCCCCGGTCATGTGTCGGGAGCAACCACTGTCCAACATCCATTGATCCTACACGCAAGGTAGTTGGATCGGATATTGGATTTATTAAAAATTGGTTGAAAAATTATTAACCTAAATCATCTCACCCATGTCTACATGATCAAACATGTTAATCCTATATGTTCTTGTGAGATGACTTCCAATTTTAGTTGAATTAAATTTAATGACTTAAACACTTGTCAACCTTGCGTTAGATTCAGATTTGACCTTAGGCTCATCAAGTCACCTTTTCAAGATCATGGCTTCCAGGTCGTGGCGAGGCACAGAGGCCTTCTTTGATCGGAACAACGACCGCTTCCTTAGACAAAGCCATTTTCAAGAAAATAGAGACTTGACTCACCTAAGACCACTTCCTGGTCTAACTAGTCTAGGATACGGCGAGGTAGCTTCAGCTAGTTCCGCTCGGTCAAGTGCACCGAACTAGATACGCCTTATCTAGCCCGAATACACAAGACTCCGCTTTCCTAGCGTACTATCATCTCGCCGCGTCCTGGTACTATGTTATCAAGTATTGACGAGTTATAGTCCTATCTAACCATTCTAAGAAGTAAAATCAAACTAAATAAAAACCTAAGTATGCAATTTCTAAGTTAAAACACAAACAAATTTCATACTAGCTCCCCCTGGACCGTTGAATCGATTCGGTCTCTCCACATAGTGGATTTGGTCCTTGGGAACCCAGTACTGGTTTGATCTTAAGTTTGAAATCAAGGTGGTCTTAGGGACCCATGCTTGGACACGTTTTTTATGTCTACTTACGATTGACATATACGACTTATTGGTCGTGTTTGAGCTAAACCCTAGCCCGGCCTTGTTGTACACGGCCCTTTGCGATCCAAGTAGGAGGTCAAGTCCTTTGGATCCCAAAGTAAACCTTTCCAACGTATTCCTAAGATCTTCGACTTGACTCTTCAAGAGTGAGTTCTCAACTTCGAGTTTTTCAACCCGAGTTGAGTCCTTCTCTTGAACTTGACTAGTCGAAGAGGTTAGGGAGACCTCATGTTTGAGGAGTTTAACTTCCTCAACCAGGGTCTCGACCTTGGACTCGGACTTAGCTAACTTTCTATTTAGAAACTTAATTGCACTATAAAGTGCAGTAATAAGAGACCGACTCACCTTGAGTGTATCTTTTGAACCGGATGCATATCCGTGGCTCGTCTTGAATAGTGCTTCGCAGTCCGACTCGTCTTCGATTTCCGATTCAAGTTCCGGTTCTGACTCCGTCTTCGATTCCACCGGTTTATCCATGAGGACTCGATCATTATCTTCTTCCTCGGAAGCTTCTTTCCAAGTGGCGTTAAGTGCCTTTTTGTGTTTTGGTGTCTTGCTCTTGAGTTTTGGGCATTCGGACTTGATATGTCCAAACCTGTTGCATTCATAACATCTTATGTTCGAACTTTTAGGCTTACCTTCGTTGGGTCGAGTGACGGCTCATTTTCGGCCCTTGACAATCCTCCGAACTAGGTTGACTAGTTTGACCTCCATTTCCGAGTCGACCTCCGAATCGGACTCATCCTCTTCTTCCTTCGGAGGTGGCTTGCTAGCGATTTTCTTCTTTGAACCTGCAAATAGTGCTATGCCTTTCTCGGGTTCCGAGTTAGACTGCTCATGAAGTTCGAAATCAGAAAAAAGTTCATCTAATCTAAGTTTAGAAAGATCCTTGGAGACCTTGTAGGCATCGACCATGGATGCCCACAAGGTAGTTCTCGGAAAGGAGTTTAGGACATACCTTATAAGGTCGCGGTTTTCTACCTTTTGCCCGATTGCGTGTAGATTGTTGACTATGTCCTGGACTCGGGCGTGAAGTTGCGTCGCGGACTCATGTTCCTGCATTTTTAGATTATATAATTTATTGAATAAAAGGTCGCGCTTACATACCTTGGCTTCATCGGCCCCTTCGTGTAGCTCCACTAGCTTTGTCAAAAGGTCCTTTGCGCTGATGAAGGGGCCGACACGATTTAACTCCTCCTTGGACAAGCCGCATTGGAGGATTTGTGTTGCCTTGGCATCGGCTTCGACTTGTCGTTTTGTTGCAACGGTCCATTGATCATAATCCAAGGAGTCACCCACTTCATTAGTCGGAAGTGTGAAACTCGTTTGGATTATGATCCACATCTCGATTTGGGTTTTGAGAAAGCATTCCATCCGACCTTTCCAGTAACGAAAATCATCTCCGTTGTAAAATGGAAGTCGGACGGTGCTAAAACCCTCGAGATGGGCCATTAGAACAAAAAAAACAAGGAGACTAAGAAGAAAACCTAGCAACGACAAAAACACACGAAAGTACCAAGACTTGTGTCTTGGATTAGTAGTGCGGGAAATAAAAAGAAACAAACGAAAACTAGAAAGTTAAGCAAAGAAATAAGAAACTAAATAAAAGGTAAGTACTCACAAACTTCGATGTCCCCGAAAGGCTAATAAACATCAATTTTTTAGGATGAAAACAGCTTTTTAGGGGGGTAAACCCCCTATAAGAAGTGTAGATCTCTGCGAGAGCTTCGATTTGGTGGGTAGATCGTTTCGTGAGTCCACTTGTAGCAAAAGTTATGCTCATTTGATCGTGAGATACTCCGAAGGCGATCAATACTTGCAAAAACACAACCAAAAACTATGTACCAAGACTTGGTCTTGGATTAGTAGTGTGGGAGAAATCTTAAAACGATAAATACGAAAACAAAACAATGCTCGACCGGTGGTTGCACCGAATCTGAGCGCCCCCGGCTCTGATACCAATTGTTGGATCGAGGCGGTTTGCTAGAGGGGGGGGGTGAATAGCGAAACAAAAGCTTTTTGCGAAATCGTTCGTTAAAACTCGAGTAGATAATTTGCAGCGGAAATATAAATAATAAATAAAAGAGACAATTCTTTTTACTTGGTTCGTAGCCTTCGGCTACTACTCCAAGGCCCTAGTGGTCCTTGACCACGCACGGAGGGCAAAACACTAAATGAACTCCTCCTCGTTGGAGGTAGGAGTTAATCGATATAAGAACAAAAACTTGAGGTAGAGGGACACTCCCCCTCTCCTCGTTATGATAGAAAGAGAGCTTCGAAAAAGTAAATGAACAACGAATAAATCTAAAACCGACGTACAAAAAACTAAAAGAAAATTAAACCTAGCATCGGAGAAGAAGAACTTCGTTGTCGGAGAGTTGTAGCTTTGCGGAGGCTCTTGGAAGCTTAGAATTGTTGATGAAACCCTAGGTTAGGACCTCCTTTTATAGCCTTTGAGCCCCTAGAGGAACCCTAGCCAATCATATTTGAGCACCACTCTTGAAATTTGGTGATAAACCTTGACTCCTCGGTGATCCTTTGACCATCGATCGATGGCCATCATCCTGTCGATCGATGGCGATCGATCGAGTGCTAACCTCCAACAATGATCGATTGATCGGCAATGAGTCCTCTAAGCTGGTAGTCGACTGATGCTAGCTGCAAGACAAAGTTAGCTTAAAAAACATTATTTTGACGGCCTCCGACCGTCCGATCTCGACCTAGACCATTTATAGGATGTCTTTGGTTGGATCTACGCTTAAGGTCATCCCCGTAAAGAGGATACGACCTCACTTACGCTCGCACACACGAGCTTACCTCGATACTTACGTGTTGCTTTTGCTTCCGGCCTTCCACTCGATTCCTTCGGCTCCCTCCGAAGTCACTCGAGTGTTGCCCGACCACCGCGGCTTCCTTCGGGTGTCGCTAGCCTTCAGCTCCAGCTATAGCAATCTTCTGCACACTCGATTCAGCTCATGAGATAACGACATGAGCTTAACTTTGTATCGTTTGCTATAATCAAAACTCAGGTTCGACTTAGGTGCCTACTGCACCAACAAATACTACTTATTTTCCCAACTATTGTACTTAACAACTCTTAGGCCAAAGTTTAGCACCCCCTACATCTCTTATACTTCATATATTTGACTAAGGGGGAAAGCAAACTAATCCTAAGAGTTATATTAAAAACCTTTAGATTATTGGTGCAGAGGGACACACCTCGAACCAATCTATCTAATTACTGCTAGATGCATGCTTGGACTCATAGTTGATTTATCTTGATGCATGCATATACCATATTATTTTTAAACCCCTATTTTATATAACAAACTTCAATTTTACATAACAAACCCCAACATTTGTTTTGATTTATGGAAAAAGGGGGAGAAGAGCGAAAGTTAAGGGGGAGTAACAAAAAATTTATTTAATTTTGAAAACTAAAGTATCTCTTTCAAAACTCACCTAGGGTTAAGGGGGAGTTTTTGAAAATGACATTCATCATTTACTATACTTGTTTTATGCTTTAATTTCCCTTAACTTTGTGTTGGTTTGCCATAGATCAAAAAGGGGGAGATTGTTGGTGCAGGGGCACTAGATAATCGAACCTGTGTTTTGATTATGGCAAAGACACAAAGTTAAGTTTACATCTTTATCTCACGAGCTAAATCGAGTGTGCAGAAAAGTACTAAAGCTGGAGCTGTAGGCTAGTGACACCCGGAGGAAGCCACGGTGGTCGGGCGACACTCGAGTGACTTCGGAGGGAGCCGAAGGAATCGAGTGGAAGGCCGGAAGCGAGAGCTACAAGGTAAGTATCGAGGAAAGCTCGTGTGAGTGAGAGATTGTAAGGTCGTGTCCTCTTTACGGGGATGATCGTAGGCGGCGATCCGACTAAGACTTCCTGTGGAAGGTCTAGGTCAAGATCGGACGGTTAGAAACCGTCGTATTTATCATTTTTCGAGCTAGCTCTTCATCGCAGGAAGTGGCCAGGTGCAATGATCATTCCGGACATTGGGCGCGATCGATGCTCATCAGTCGACTGATGGGAGTCATCAGTCGACTGATGGCGATGAATCAGCCTTTGCGTTAGGTCAAAACGGATAAGGTTTGACGCGGCCACTTCGCGATAAAAATTATACAACTTCGTGATCTGTTCCAAAAAAAGAGGAGACATATTCAGAAGCCAAAATATATAAAAGGAGGGGAGGATTCCAACTCCAAATTACATCAAGTTTATTCTCAAGTGCTCCTACAACGCCAACACTCCAACGCCATCATAACGCCGACGCGACGACAAGTTCAAATCTCCTTCGTCAGCAGCAGTAGCAAGTAATTGTTTTTATTGTATTCTTTGTTTTAATTGTAACGAGGTGAGGTAGGCTTGTTTCCTCATCCTCGTACTTTCGGTTTTGTGATCGTTGTCTCCTACCTCCAACGAGGAGGAGATGTTATAGTTGTTTGCCCTCTGTACGCGGTCTAGGACCGATAGGGCCTTGGAGTAGCAACCGCTGGGTTGTGAACCAAGTAAAAATAAACGTGTCTCTTTATTTTCCGCTGCTCTTACTCATTTAATTATCTACTCGAACAAAATGTCAAAAAGATTTACGATCGCTATTCACCCCCCCCTCTAGCGACGCTTCTCGATCCAACAGTTGGTACAATGGTCAAGGGGGAGCAAGCCTTTAGGGAGAGGTTATCCATCATGGGATGATGGATGTGTATTCCTCAAAGGGGGAGACATGAGGGGTTTTGGAAACCCATATTGTTCTCACCAAAGGAAGAGAATTTGAGAAGTGAGGATTGTCTCTCATTTAGTGATATGTGATTTATCACTAGGATGAGTGAAGGCATCCTAGATATTTTTGGACCAAGGGAAAGATTGTAAGATCTCATTGGAATATGAGACAATGATATCCTTGGGAGTCTTTTTGATGTATGCCAAAGGGGGAGAAGTGAAGTTTAAGTTAGGTAAACCTTCACTATATATGCTTTGGCATTGGAAATGTTTAAGTTTAGGTTATTGTTAGCCTAACTTAAAGGTATTGTCAAACATTAAAAAGGGGGAGATTGTTGGTACAATCGGCCCAGATCACGATTGACCAGACTCGAGTTTGACTCGAGTAGTATTTTGATGTCTGACAATGGGTTGGCTATATGGTTGACATAGGGTTGACCATATGATGGAGAAGTCCAAGTGGGACACTTGGCATGGAAAGTCCAAGTCTTGAGTACTTGGTATGGAAAGTCCAAGCATGAGTCTTGGCATTGGAAAGTCCAACATGAAGTTAGCAAGGAAAGTCCAAGGGTGTGATATTGGCGGCGTAAAGTCCAAGCGACAGTCTTGGCAGCATAAGTCCAATGTTTGGCAGCGTAAAGTCTAAGCGTATGTCTTGGCAGTGTAAGCCCAAATGTACCTTGGTGGTGTAGACTCAGTTAGTATGACAATAGCCGATGAAAGCATTTAAAGGCTAGCGTATAGATGAACAAGTCATGGATGACTTGGAGGGATCCTATCAGGCGTGAGGCTGATGGAGGTGGCTAGAAGACTTAGGTCTAGGCTAAGGGTAGTCTAGCAAGTATGAGGGGGGATCATACTTGGGGTAAACCTCATGGTTGAGATTTAGCAGTCGACTGGGGTTATGGACCAGTCGTGTCACGCCCCGAGAGTATGCTGTGTCGAAAAGCAAACGGACGACATCTCCCCTGTACGTGACAACATATCCTGTTAATACAAGGCCCTTAGGCCCACAACCACAACATAATAAGCATAACTGAATCAAAACAAAGCGGAAAACATAAAACCAAATACCCATAACCACACCTACTGACATACAATCCAAAACCAACATAGGGGCACACCAACTGACAAGTCCACAGTACCAATCAGTGCATAAAACATCGGACACAGACTAAAGTACACAACATAAACCAAAATCCACGGGAGGCTCGAAAAAAGGGGATGGGATGGATCGCTAGCGAAGCTCCAAGTCGTCACGAAGACTTCTACCTGTTACCTGGGCGACAGAAAAACCCAGGGTTTGTGGTGGTGAGTGTAACTCAGCAGATAATAAGAGAGAACATGTATATATATCAAATATTACATGTAATTCAACAGTATTATCTACAGGTATGACAGGTATACATCAGCATAATAAATATACATACATGCATACAACTAAACAATCTGAGCAACAAATGATGCTGACATACCTGGCAGTCAGCTACTCTACACTCATCCAACCTGAGCATATATCCACAACATACAATATGAAGAGTAATACTAACTCATACTACGTCATGATACAGGCCGAGGGTATCACAGTAACCGACCAACAAGTATACAGGTACCCGACTTACTACCATACAGAAAATACAAATAGCATATATGAATATGTACAAACAAATGCAACAAGCATAGTACATACAAATGCATCATCAGAGTGAGTATAAATATAGACTGCATCTGTATGAATACTAATCACAATCATCTATGTATATATATATATATTATATATATATATATATAGCAATATGCAAAACGCCATATGATACGGCAATGTAGCATGCCTGGTCATGCCTGTGCACCCCTACTCGCTACCACGACCCCAGTGTGGTCTAGGTGGCACGACATGATAACTATCCAAACTCAACACCAACCACTGCTCTAGAGTGACCGAGTGGGAAGTATGATCGAGTAGCATATAAGCGTAAAGAGCTCGCTACGCAATGAGGGTCCATACTACTGGCCACTCGGACTAACACTACCTATGAGTGGTCGAGTGCCACACACCCAGGACAGCTGCACACAACTCCAACTATCATTGTCTATAGTGGTAGAGTGCGGCACAAAAATGCTCTGCCCTCACACTAGTTACTCCTTTGGGAGTAACCTGGGAGGCAGGATGATTGACGACCCTCTCAACCACAAGGGAGACTATGTCGTCAGTATGCATGTAAATGACATGAATGCATTGTCACACATAGAGACATCTACCACAGACTCTCTGTTTTACAGAGAGTCATACCCATTTGATCAATACACTCTCTATCCTGTAGAGAGGCGTACTCAACTGATCATAACAAGCTAGGACCACCGGTCCGTAGCGACACACTATTCACAACTCACCTGACCCTTTACACAACGCATGATTGGTAGTAAATATGCAACATAAGGGTATTGGAATAAATCCTACGTTTAGGGCATTACCTATCCACGGATGACCTTTTACCCAATTTATAAATCAGGTCATCATCCGTACTCCAACATCTTCACCTAACTAAACATTTATAGATCTACTTACATCACATCTGTAACTCCTCAATCATGATAAAGGAAAATATGATATCAACATTAGAGCATATCTGGCCAACGACAAAGTATCAAGCACAAGAATAAATAAGAGCAGGGTCAAGATAATATGAACATATAATATGTTCATATATATGCCTAAATTTGTATACAACGACAACTACCTGACCAGGGTAGGAAATTACCCACTTGCTGTAATGCTCAAAACAATGAAGTCCTCATGGTCGCAGACCTGTCTTATATCCACGTTCTGCAAATATCATCAATTACATTTTAGTGCAAGCAGACTATAAAGTACGAATTAATTACTATATCGTTCTTATAGTAACATCCTTTTTTATCAAATACGATTTAGGAAATCCCCCCAAACCACCCAAGGCCAATTCACTGTATCAACCTTTGATTGCCAATATCCCAGGGTTGAACTCTCAAACTCACCGTTATAAGTAGCAAATATGCTAATCCACACCTTCAACTAGATACGCCAAATTCACCATCCGTAGAACGGATCAACAACTCAAATATCTACCTCACAATGACCATTTCCCACTACCAGCCCATACACAGAACACTCATAACCCCCTGCTCACCGACAAGAAAACCACTGCCCAAAAACAAATTGAGCTCTCACAGCCCACACAACCCAGTTACAACTCGATTCACAGCCATAAACAATCACACATCAGTCAATCGATATTAACAACAATAATCCAATGAATCGAACTGGACTGATAGAACAAAAAGGAAATTGATCTTGCTTACCAACAATTGGAGCCTCACCGACAGCAAATCCCCAAAATCGGTAGCCAATCCATCCCAATCCTCAGTCTGCCGGAAGTATGTCACTACCCGAATTCACAATCGACTCAGCCAAGGAAACGAATAGCAAAATAAACGAAGGAGAGATCAGGCTTACCGACAGTTGGAACTCCACCGGCAATAACACGCCTTGATCCCCTAACTCGCCCTGTTCACCGGTACCATAAGCGCTCACAATTCCTACCCAAACCGATAGGTCAAACTCCGTGAAGGAAAACCATGACAGGAATTCATTCACTCGTGGATCCCTTCTAAGATCGAGGGAAAAGACACTGCCTTACTCGGCTCCGACAGCAAGTTGCGACTTTCGATCAGGACACGATGTCATCGCCGCCGACCTAACCCCACGACCAAATGCATGCTTGCTTCTCCGGTTTATCGGTGGCCACTCGGGAGGGAACCCGCCCGTCGGCGCTTGTAGTAGGGAGGAAGAAGACAGACGTGCAAGAAGGAGAAGGGCGTTCGATAGTCGTGTATTCCGAATAGAGGAGGAGTACGCAGTGGGGGAAGGAGTTGTCGTGCGTGAAGGAAGGGAGAAATTGATGATGGGTTATCGAGAAGAGCGACTGGCATTTAGGAAGGGCGGTTGGGAAAATGCTCGGCCGAGAACGGAAAGAAACGGCTCGCAATGGGGAAGATGGAAGGAGAGAAGTTGCGTCGACTTGGCTTACTTAAGCCGTTTGGCTTTGGGTTGAGCCTGCTTCGGGCTAGGTCCAACCCGAGTTAAGCCCAATCCTCTAATCTCCCCCAAACAAACTCTAAAAGTTTTAATTAATCTGCATATATATATATATATATATATATATATATGATATTTTACATTCTCCTCCACTTATTAAGAACCAATATCAGAATTTTCTGAAATGACCACATACCTCAGGTAAACATATGAGGGTATCGAGCTTGGATAATATCTTCCAGCTCCCACATAGCCTCCTCATCCGTATGATGCTGCCATCCAACCTTTACGAGTCGGATGGTTTTGTTCCGTAAATGTCGCTCCTTGCAACCAAGAATCTACACTGGAATCTCCTCATAGGTCACATTCGTTTGGAGTGGTATCGGAACCTCTTTCAGAACATGATCAGATCACGACATGTATTTCCTCAGCATAGGAACATGAAATACGTTGTGAACACCCGTAAGTGTCGGAGGTAAAGCCAACCGATAAGCTACACCTCCAATTCGCTCCAATATCTCAAATGGACCAATGTAGCGTGGAGCTAATTTTCCTTTCAATACAAATCTCTTGACTCCTTTGGTGGGTGACACTCGTAGGAATATATGGTCTCCGACTGAGAATTCCAGAGGCCTTCGTCTCCGATCCGTATAACTCTTCTGTCGATCCTGTGTCTCAAATAACCGTCATCTGATCACTCACACCAACTCTGCATCATGCTGAATACTCTGTGGCCCCAGCAACTGTCGCTCCCCAACCTCCTCCCACAACATGGGAGATCTACAGGGTCTGCCGTATAATGGCTCGAAAGGAGCCATCTGAATAGAAGAGTGGTAGCTATTGTTGTAAGCAAATTACACTAAAGGAATGTGATCCTCCCAACTGCCACCGAAATCCATGACACAAGATCTCAATAGATCCTCCAGAGTCTGAATGGTATGCTCAGACTGTCCATCTGTCTACGGATGAAAGGCGGTACTGAGTCGAAGCTCTGTGCCCATGGCCTACTGCAGACTCTGCTAGAATCGCAAAGTAAATCACGGATCTCTATCAGATATGATACTCAAAGGTATGCCATGCAATCTAATAATCTCTCGGCAGTACAATTCCGCTAGACGATCCAATGAGTCTATCCCACGAATAGGAAGGAAGTGATCTGATTTGGTTAACTGATCCACGATCACCTAAATCGCATCATGTCCTTTACGGGTTCTGGGTAATCCCGTAACGAAATCCATCGTGATATGCTCCCACTTCTATTTCGGGATCAGAATTTCCTGAAGTAACCCTGCGGGTTTCTGATGTTCAGCCTTAACCTGCTGACACACTAGACATCAAGCAACAAAGTCCGTAATATATATTTTCATACCGTTCCACTAGTATAAATGCTTCAAATCTCGGTACATCCTAGTACCACCCGGATGTATAGCAAATCTCGACTGATGTACTTCATGTAGCAATTCTTCCTTAACTGGATGCATGTTCGGAACACATAATCATCCACGGAAACGAAGTACTCCATTCTCGTCACTCGAGAAATTCGTCTGGCGTTCTGAGTCTATCGTGCCGCACAAGAACTGCAGATGCTGGTCACTAACTTGTGCTTCTTTGATCTTCTTAGCAATAGTGGACTGGGCAACCATAGATACCAATACTCCCCAAGGTGTTTGACTGTGTTCAGACAATCCCAGCTCTGAGAACTGTCGAACTAGATCGGTAACTGCTGTCAGATGACTGGCCAGAATCCCACGAGACTTCCTACTCAGTGCATCTACTACCACATTAGCTTTTCCCGGATGATAATGGATGGTGCAGTCGTAATCCTTCAGATATTCCATCCATCGTCTCTGTCTCAAATTCAGTTCTTTCTGTGTGAATAGATACTTCGGACTTTTATGGTCTGTGTAGATCTCAAAAGTAATCCCATACAAGTAGTGCCTCCATATCTTCAATGCAAAAATGATGGCTGCTAACTCTAGATCGTGCACTGGATAATTCCTTTCGTGATCTTTTAGTTGACGGGAGGCATAAGATACCACACGGTTAGACTGTATCAGAACTGCACCCAACCCTTGGATAGAAGCATCCATATATAGATCCATCCCATCAACACCAGAAGGAATTACTAAGACTGGGGCATAAACTAGCTGTCGCTTAAGCTCCTAGAAGCTAGTTTCACAAGCCTATGATTAAGTGAATTTTGTTGGTGCAGTAGGCACCTAAGTCGAACCTGAGTTTTGATTATAGCAAACGATACAATGTTAAGCTCATATTGTTATCTCACGATTTAAATCGAGTGTGCAGAAAAGTGCTAACGCTGGAGCTGAAGGCTAGCGACACCGAGAGGAAATCGAAGGGAGCCGAAGACCTCAGGTGGAGACCGAAAGCAAGGCTTCAAAGGTAAATATTGAGGTAAGCTCGAGTGAGTAAAGTGAAGTGAGGTAGTGTCCTTCGTATGGGGACATTATTAGGCGACGATCCGACCAAGACTTCCCATGGAAGGTTTATGTCGAGATCGGACGATAAGTGGCCGTCGAATTCACTTATATTTCGAGCTAACTCTTTATTGTAGTAAAAAATTCTGGCCATCAGTTCAACCGGCCAGTCAACTGCTGGACATCAATTCAACCGTCTAGTCAACTGCTGAGCCATCAGTTCAACAGGCCAAGAAATCAGTTCAACCGTTGGTAAAGGATCAGCTTCGAGATGAGTCAAAACTCATCCCTTTCTTCAAGGGTGAGGTGGCCATTGATGTAGGATCTTGATGTGCTCAAGGAGGGGACTTCTAGGGCTATAAAAGAAGGTCCATTCCTCCCCATTTCATCAATTAAAAAGCTTCCAAGTGCTTCCGGTACGCTACGAGTCTCTGACATTCTTACGATGAAGCTCTGTAGACACGACGACTAGGGTTTCATCTTTTCATCTACAAGTCGTCGGTATAAGCTTAGTTTATTTCATTTTGTACTTTGAGTTTTTTTATTGTGGTTTTATCATAACGAGAAGAGGGGGAGTGCCCCTCTATCTCGAGTCTCTTTCATGATTTTTGTATCTGATTAACTCCTACCTCCAACGAGGAGGAGTTCATTAGTGATTTGCCCTCCGTGCGTGATCAAGGATCACTAGGGCCTTGGAGTAGTAGCTGAAGGCTACGAACCAAGTAAAAATCCATTTGTCTCTCTTGTGTTTAATTTTATTTTCCGCTGCATTTAATTGTTTTGAAACGAATTCGAACGAAAGAAAAGGTTTATTGCTATTCACCCCCCTCTAGCGATCCGTTTCGATCCAACAATTGGTATCAAAGCCGGGGGGGGGGTGCTAAGATTTGGTGAAACCACCAATCTAGCTTTCTACAGATTTTTTTTGATTTATTTTCTATTTAATTTCGAATTTTTTTATTTTCATTCGTGTAGTCTTTCTTCTCCTGCACTACTAATCCAAGACGCGAGTCTTGGGACATTTTCATTGGTTGTGGTTTTAGGTTTTTTTCTTCCGCTTCATTCTTTTGTCTTTTTTTTTTTGTTTCAATGGCCCATCTCGAGGGTTTTAGCACCGTCCGACCTTGGTTTTACAATGAAGATGACTTTCGTTATTGGAAGGGTCAGATGGAATGCTTTCTTAAAACTCAAATCGAGATATGGATCATAATCCAAACGAGATTCACACTTCCGACTAACGAAGTGGGTGAATTCTTGGATTATGACCAATGGACCAATGCGACAAAAAGACAAGTTGAAGCCGACGCCAAGGCAACTCAAATCCTCCAATGCGGCTTGTCCAAGGAGGAGCTTAATTGTGTCGGCCCCTTCATCAGCGCAAAGGACCTTTGGACAAAGCTAGTAGAGCTACACGAAGGAACCGACGAAGTCAAGGTATGTAAGCACGATCTTTTGTTTAATAAATTATATAATCTAAAAATATAGGAACACGAAACGGCGATGCAACTTCACGCTCGCGTTCAAGGCATAGTCAATAACCTATACGCGATCGGGCAAAAGGTCGAAAACCACGACCTTATAAGGTATGTTCTTAACTCATTTCCTAGGACTACTTTGTGGGCATCCATGGTTGATGCTTACAAGGTCTCCAAGGATCTTTCAAAACTTAGGTTAGATGAGTTATTTTCCGATTTCGAACTTCATGAGCAGTCTAACTTAGAACCTGAGAAGGGTATAGCACTTTTTGCAGGTTCGAGGAAGAAAACTGCGAGCAAGCCACCTCGGAAGGAAGAAGAAGATGAGTCCGATTTGGAGGTCGACCCGGAAATGGAGGCCGAACTAGTCAACCTAGTTCAAAGGATAGTCAAGGGCCGAAAGTGAACCGTCACTCGACCCAACGAAGGTAAGCCTAAAAGTTCAAATATTAGATGTTACGAATGCAACAGGTTTGTACACATCAAGTCCGAATGCCCAAAACTCAAGAGTAAATCACCAAAACACAAAAAGGCACTTAACGCTACATGGGAAGGAGTGTCCGAGGGAGAAGATGATGATCGCGTCCTCATGGATAAACCGGTGGAATCGGAGACGGAGTCAGAACCGGAACACGAATCAGAAATCGAAGACGAGTCGGACGACGAAGCGCTATTCAAGACAAGCCACGGATACGCATTTGGTTCAAAAGATACACTCAAGGTAAGTCGATCCCTTATTAGTACGCTTTATAGTGCAATTAAGTTCTTAACTAGGAAATTAGCTAAGTCCGAGTCTAAGGTCGAGAATCTGGTTGAGGAAGTTAAACTCCTCAAACACGAGGTCTCCCTAACCTCTTCGACTAGTCGAGTTCGAGAGGAGGACTCAACTCGGGTTGAAAAGCTCGAAGTTGAGAACTCACTCTTGAAGAGTCAAGTTGAAGATCTTAGGAACACGTTGGAAAGGTTCACTTTGGGATCCAAAGGACTTGACCTCCTACTTGGATCGCAAAGGGCCGTGTACAACAAGGCCAGGTTAGGGTTTAGTTCAAATACGACCAACAAGTCGTATATGTCAATTGTAAGTCGACATAAAAAATGTATCCAAGCATGGGTCCCTAAGACCGCCTTGATTTCAAACTTAGGATCGAACCAGTACTGGGCTCCCAAGGACCAAATCCACTATGTGGAGAGACCGAACCGATTCAACGGTCCAGGGGGAGCTAGTACGAAACTTGTTTGTATTTTAACTTAGAAATTGCATGCTTAGGTTCTTTATTTAGTTTGATTTTTCTTTTTTAGAATGGCTAGATAGGACTATAACTCGTCAATACTTGATAACATAGTACTAGGACGCGGCGAGATGATAGTACGCTAGGAAAGCGGAGTCTTGTGTATTCGGGCTAGATAAGGCGTATCTAGTTCGGTGCATTTGACCGAGAGAAACTAGCTGAAGCTGCCTCGCCGTATCCTAGACTAGTTAGACCAAGAAGTGGTCTTAGGTAAGTCAAGTCCCTATTTTCTTGAAAATGGCTTTGTCTAAGGAAGTGGTCGTTATTCCGATCAAAGAAGGCCTTTGTGCCTCGCCACGACCTGGAAGCTATGATCTTGAAAAAGTGACTTGATGAGCCTAAGGTCAAATCCGAATCTAATGCATGGTTGTCAAGTGTTCAAATCATTAAATTTAAATCAAGTAAAATTGGAAGTCATCTCACAAGAACATATAGAGTTAACATGTTTGATCATGTAGACATGGGTGAGATGATTTAGGTTAATAAACTTCAACCAATCTTTAATAAATCCAATATCCGATCCAACTACCTTGCATGTAGGATCAATGGATGTTGGATAGTGGTTGCTCCTGACACATGACCGGGGATCAACTCAAGTTTTCGAAGCTTCGATTCAAACGACAAGGATCGGTAGCCTTCAGAAATAATGACAAGCTC
The DNA here is from genome assembly GCA_025175895.1 of Wurfbainia villosa. Taxonomy (NCBI): domain Eukaryota; kingdom Viridiplantae; phylum Streptophyta; class Magnoliopsida; order Zingiberales; family Zingiberaceae; genus Wurfbainia; species Wurfbainia villosa. Next base: position 8,589,728 of record CM045992.1, read on the forward strand.
AAAATCATCGGGTCAGGTGATATTGAGCTCAACTCTAACTTTATTATTCAAAATGTCTTATTGGTAGAAAATTTTCAATATAATTTACTTAGTGTAAGCCAGTTGTGTGATAATAACTATAAGGTTATATTTCTAGAAAATGAATGCATAATTAATACAAATGAAAATTCCAAAACAATTCTTAAGGGAACCAGAAATAACAATATTTACACTATTAATCTAACTAACTCCTCAACCAAGTGTCTTATGACACGGCAAGAGGAATCATGGTTGTGGCACTGATGACTCGGTCACTCACACCCAAGACTCATCCATAAGATGAGTCAGAGTGACTTAGTCAGAGGTTTGCCTAATCTCAATAACTTGAACAATAAAATATGTAATGCTTGTTAACAAGGTAAATAATTTAGGACACAACATCAACTAACTAATCAAGAACGAACCAAAAGTATTCTTGAGCTTCTGCACATGGATCTATTTGATTCACACGGAGCTAAGTCACTTAATGGGAGTAAATTCTGCTTAGTCATAATTGATGACTATTCTAGATTTACTTGGGTTAGGTTCATCAAGCACAAAAGTGATACTCTAGATCAATTAATCAACCTATTTAAGTTAGTAGAAAATCAACAAAACCTTAAAATCAAAAGACTTAGGACTGATCATGGTGGTGAATTCGAGAACCACAAGTTTACAGAATTCTGTAATCTAAATGGATACCACCATGAGTTCTCTTGCCCTAGAACCCCACAACAAAATGGCCTAGTAGAACATAAAAATAGAACCCTACAAGAAGCCGCTAGGACAATGTTAAACGAGTATAACCTACCCGATAGGTTTTGGGCGGAAGCCGTGAGTACGACAAGCTATGTCCAAAATAGGATCCTCATGGTAAAGAGGCACCTTAAGACCTCATATGAGATTTATCACGATAAAAAACCTAACATCAAGTAATTTAGGGTATTTGGGTGTAAGGTACATATCCTAAACACTAAGGATTACCTAGGGAAATTTACATCCAAAACCTCGACCGGGATCTTTTTAGGATACTCGACTACAAGTAGAGCTTATAGAGTATATAATCATGACACTCTTAGAGTCGAGGAGACTATCAATGTAGTATTTGATGAAGGACACAAACCTACAAAACCCCTGGCAACCCCAATTAGCGAGCCGATTCATACCAGACCTAATTCCAATCCGGAGATCAAGTCTAGTATTAGTCCTAACCTAAGTCAACCAAGTCAGTCTATCGACCAAGTGGTAGATGACCCAAACCAAACTAGGACTCAAACGAGTCATCCTATTGACCAAGTGGTAGACTCAAACCCAAATCAAACTAGGACTCAAACAAATCATCCTTTCGACCAAGTGATAGGTGATCCAAGTCTAGGAGTTCGAACTAGAGCCTCATACAGAAACCTTAGTCAAATCTCCTTGATTTCCAAAATTGAACCCAAAACTATTGACCAAGCTCTTCTTGATCCTGATTGGATTATTGCAATGCAAGAAGAGCTGGCTCAATTCACTAGGAACGAAGTATGGGAATTAGTACCACCACCTAAAGATAAAACAATCATTGGAACAAGGTGGGTGTTTAGGAATAAACTTGATGATAAAGGTGAAGTGTTAGAAATAAAGCTAGACTAGTCACAAAAGGGTTTAGTCAAGTCGAAGGTTTAGATTACGACGAGACCTATGCCCCAGTAGCTAGATTAGAGTCCATTCGAATGTTATTAGCATATGCTGCACATCTAGGATTTAAGTTGTTTCAAATGGATGTGAAGTCAGCATTCTTGAATGGATATATTAAAGAAGAGGCTTATGTTAGTCAACCCCCCGGTTTCGAAAGTTTAGATAAACCCGACCATGTCCTTAGGTTAAAGAAAGCCCTCTATGGACTTAAACAAGCTCCTCGAGCTTGGTACGAAAGACTCTCAGTTTATCTTAAGTCAAAAGGATTTAACCAAGGTGTAGTTGACCCAACTCTTTTCGTAAAAACCATAGGTAAAGACATATTCATATCCCAAATCTACGTAGATGATATTATTTTCGGAACCACCAACTCGATCCTACTGAATAAATTCATTTCACTTATGGAAAGTGAATTTGAACTGAATTTTGTAGGTGAGTTAAGTTTCTTCTTAGGTCTACAAATTAAACAAACTAAAGATGGAATATACCTACATCAACACAAATATACTAGGGAATTAATTAAACGCTTTGGAATGCAAGACGCTAAAATTATTAATACTCTAATGGAAACTAATGTGAATATAGAAGAAGATGTAATCGGAAATTCAATTGATTTAAAATACTATAGGAGCATAATAGGGAGTCTCCTTTACTTAACCATGAGTAGGCACGATATCCTATTTGCAGTAAGTATGTGCACAAGGTTCCAAACCTGTGCCAAGGAGTCTCACTTAACTCTAGTCAAGCGTATCCTTAGATATCTAAAGGGTACACTTAATATCGATATTTGGTACCCTAGATCTACCGAGTTCGAACTAACTGGGTACTCCGATTCAGACTATGCCGGTAGTAAGCTCGATAGAAAGAGTATGAGTGGTTGTTGTCAACTTCTCGGCTCGAGTCTAGTAAGTTGGTGCAGTAGGAAGCAACACTGTGTTGCCTTATCTACCACTGAAGATGAATACATCGCGGTGGGTGAGTATGTCACTCAGCTTCTTTGGATGAAGCACACTCTCCGCGACTTTAAGTTAGACTTTACAAACACTAAACTCCACATAGATAACATTAGCTCAATTAACCTAACTAAGAATCCGATATGTCACTCTAGGACCAAACATATTGAGGTCAAACACCATTTCATTCGAGAACATGTGGCTAACGGAGCCATACAACTCGAATACGTCGAATTGAAGTCCAACTTGGCAGACCTATTTACTAAACCCCTACCCGAAGCCAAATTTAGTCTACTAAGACGAAAATTGGGCATGTGCGTAGTAGAATAGGAGGTTACAAATTATATCTTCTTATTACTTTTTTTTTTTTTACTTTACATGCTCATGGAACTAGCTTAGGACATACCTTAGATATCATGCACCTATAGATTTAAGGAGCCAATGCATCTCACAACACATAGGACTAATGTGTTTGTGTACTTAGTCACGTAGATGGGCGTAAGATGTTAGGACCTTACTCCTGGTTCCAGATGTAGAGCTAGTGTATCGCCATGAACCACGGAGTATAATCATATATATTAACCAACTCTAACCCGGACTTGTTGATTCTTTATATCAATCAAGTCAAATAAGAGTTGAACATTATATAGATGAGCTTATTTTCAGTATATTATTTTCAAAATAATATGGAACATGCTTGGACTTGAAAACTTAAACTTAATACCTATAGTTTCTTCTTTTTCAAACCCCCCCCCCCCCCCACTCTTTTTGATATATGGCAAAAGGGGGAGAAAAAGACCAAAGAAAGTTAAGGGATCATTTTTTTTATAACTTAACTTAAGACTTCATACTTATTCTCATGGCCAAAAGTTAAGTAAATGTTTTCTTTTACTTAACTTTAATTTTTGCAAATTTATTTAAACTTAATTGTTTTAAAAAGGGAGAAAGGGCCAACTTAAGTTTTTTTACTAAGGCCAACTTTAAGTAATTGTTAATTACTTAAATTCTTCCTAAAATAGCAAACATCAAGGGGGAGGATTGAGATCTTCTTTCAAGACTCACCTTCGGTCAAGGGGGAGGTTTCCTCAAGGGGAAGACTTGGAAGAAAAACTCTACTACTCCTACTTAATCTTTATTATTTTTGATTCTCATGCATATTATTACTCTTCATGATATTATTTTCTTAACTTTGTATGTGGGTTTGCCATAGATCAAAAAGGGGGAGATTGTTGGTGCAGTAGACACCTAAGTCTAACCTGAGTTTTGATTATAGCAAACGATACAAAGTTAAGTTCATATTGTTATCTCACAATCTAAATCGAGTGTGCAGAAAAGTGCTAACGCTGGAGCTGAAGGCTAGCGATACCGTGAGGACTTCGGAGGGAGCCGAAGACCTCAGGTGGAGACCGAAAGCAAGGCTTCAAAGGTAAATGTTGAGGTAAGCTCAAGTGAGTAAAGTGAAGTGAGGTCGTGTCCTTCGTATGGGGACGTTCTTAGGCGACGATCCGACCAAGACTTACCATGGAAGGTTTATGTCGAGATCGGACGGCAAGTGGCCGTCGAATTCACTTATATTTTGAGCTAACTCTTTATTGTAGTCAAAAATTCTGGCCATCAATTCAACCGGCCACTCAACTGCTGGACATCAATTCAACCGGCCAGTCAACTGCTGAGCCATCAGTTCAACCGCTGGTCAAGGATCAACTTCGAGATGAGTCAAAACTCATCCCTTTCTTCAAGGGTGAGGTGGCCATTGATGTAGGATCTTGATGTGCTCGAGGAGGGGACTTCTAGGGCTATAAAAGAAGGTCCATTCCTTCCCATTTGATCAATTAAAAAGCTTCCAAGTGCTTCCAGTACGCTACGAGTCTCCGACATTCCTACGATGAAGCTCTCAGACACGACGACTAGGGTTTCATCTTTTCATCTACAAGTCATCGGTATAAGCTTAGTTTATTTCATTCTGTACTTTGAGGTTTTTATTGTGGTTTTATCGTAACGAGAAGAGGGGGAGTGTCCCTCTATCTCGAGTCACTTTCGTGATTTTTGTATCTGATTAACTCCCACCTCCAACGAGGAGGAGTTCATTAGTGATTTGCCCTCCGTGCGTGATCAAGGATCACTAGGGCCTTGGAGTAGTAGCCGAAGGCTACGAACCAAGTAAAAATCCATTTGTCTCTCTTGTGTTTAATTTTATTTTCTGTTGCATTTAATTGTTTTGAAACGAATTCGAACGAAAGAAAAGGTTTATCGCTATTCACCCTCCCTCTAGCGATCCGCTTCGATCCAACAAATTTGACCCCTTTCCGGGTCAGGCGAGTGAGTGGCATGACAATACTTGAGAATCCCTCCACGAATCTCCGATAATACCCGACCATACCAAGGAAACTACGAACCTCCTGAACTGATTTTGGCTGCTCTCAACTGGTAATCACCTCAATTTTTGGGGATCTACAGAAATACCTCTGTTGGACATTTCATGTCCAAGAAAACCCACCGAGAATAACTAGAACGCAACTTGCTAAACTTGGCATACAACTTCTCTTGTCGTAACGTCTCCAACACTATTCGTAGATGTTGTTCATGCTCCTCCTTGGATCGAGAATAAATCAATATATCATCGATGAAAACTATCACGAACTGATCTATATACCTCAGGAATACCTGGTTCATCAAGTCCATAAATGTAGTTGGGGCATTCGTGTGACCGAAAGGCATCACCAGAAACTCGTAATGCCCATAACGAGTGCGAAATGTTATTTTCTGCACATCTTCATCTCTTATCCGAAGCTGATGATATCCTGAGCGGAGATCAATTTTAGAATACACACATGTATCCTTAAGCTGATCAAACAAATCTTCTATCCTCGGCAGTGGATATTTGTTCTTAACTGTGACTGCATTCAGTTGTCGATAGTCAATACATAACCGCAATGAACCATCCTTCTTTTTGACAAAGAGTACCGAAGCTCCCCATGGTGAAACACTAGGGCGAATGAATCCATTATTCAGCAACTCTTGCAGTTGAACTTTAAGTTCATTTAACTCCTTTGGGGCCATCCAATAAGGAGTTTTCGATACTGGAGCGGTTCCTGGAATCAACTCTATCGCAAATTCCACTTGCCTAGGAGGGGGCAAGCTTGGAAGTTCATCTGGAAATACATCTGGATACTCTCGGACTACTCGCACATCAGAGAGGGGTGGTAGTCCTTCGTTCTCAACTTTGACTAGAGATAGTAAATAACCTTGACAACCCTGGGCCAATAACTTCTGAGCCTGTAAAGCCGATATAATGGATAGCCCATCGTCTCTAGTGCCAACAAATTTCCATGCAGGTTGATCCAGTGGTCGAAAAGTCACTATTCTCACTCTACAATCCACTGTGGCATAATAAGTAGCCAACCAGTCCATACCGAGGATGATATCAAATTCCACCATCTCTAACACCTGGAGGTCCACTGTAAGGATATGTCTGTCAAAATCTAACGGGAAACCTTTGATTTCTTGGTGGCTAGTCAGCACCTCTCCTTATGGCAAGGATACTGCTAACCCACAAGAACGAACCATTGGGATCCTTCCAACTTTACCCAGAAATATTCTAGACACGAATGAATAGGAACTACCGATATCAATCAAAGTATCAGCGTATATAGAATAAACTAAAATCATACCCCGTATGACTGATCCCTCAGCCCGCTGTGTCTCATCTCTGGCGATGGCAAAAACTCATCCAGTCTCGATATTTATCAGCTGCATCCCTGACGAAGTAGTAGTGTGCCTCCACTCCTGCTGGATCTGGCTCTGTGTATTGGAGACTGAGTCACTAGTGCAGGCATAAGATATCCCTGAGAGTTGGTTGGTAAGAACTGCTGTGGTGCAGATACTCCTGGATAGTAGATCACCAGAGATGAAGGATACTGGATAGCTGTCGGCATCACTGTAGGGGCACCCCTGCATCTGGTACAACTGTGCTGGTGGAGGTACTGGCTGCCTCTTACCATATGTCTGAGTCTACGGTGCCGTCGTCTGTTGCCACTACTGGCTAGACTTCCTCCCCTTGTTGGAGCTATTAGAAAACTCCAACTGTGCTCTCAGTGTACAATCACGACTAGTATGACCAGGTTATTTGCAATAGTAGCAAACATGCTGCTCCAAAGGACACTCTGTAACTCTGTGGCTTTCAGATCCACATTTATAATATCCACTCCTATTTCGGCCCTTACGACTCTTCTGAGACCCTCCAGAATACTCAGATGTCGGACGCTTCCCCTTTCGCGATCTAGCTGACCCCTCTGCAACACCTCGCGTAGTTCCTTTTTGCTCCCGTTTCTTTTGAGTCCCCTGAACTGAACCCTAGTTCTGCTGCTTACTCTGAGTCATCTGCTTCTCTGTATCCCTTTCCCTAGAAATTTGCTGGGAAGTCATCTCAATGAAAATGGCGTGATCCAATGCCTCTCTGTATGAGGTAATAATAGATCCTGACATCCTGCTCCAAATATAAGCAGCAAGGCCCTGTGTAAATTGGAACATCCGATCTGCATCCTGTGCTACCAGATGAGGGTAGAACTCTGAAAGTCTGGTAAACTCTATTTTATATTCCATGACAGAACAGTCACCTTGCTTCAGGCTCAGGAACTCCTAACGGCGTGCCGTAGAAAATACCGAGGGAAAGTATTGTCTCCAGAAAGCATCTCGAAAGACTGCCCAAGTAATCCCACGCTCCCCAAGTAGGGTCTTCTGGATTTTCCACCAAGTAACAGCCTGATCTCTGAGATGGTACGTAACAAGGCCCACCTTCTCCTCATCTGTACAGTTCATGTACTTGAAAGTGTCTTCCAAATTTTCCAGCCAAGCCCGGGCAATCCATGGGTTGGACTCCCCTCGGAACAAGGTGAACTTATCCTTGTCCAAACATGCTAACACGAGTATCCGTGCTTTATCATTGAGCCAACTGGACTCTGCAGGCTCTGGCATAGTCAATGGTATATCCGAATTCTGAGGCTCCAAACCACCAATAGGGGAAAGCTGAGGTTGTTCCTGAATAATGGGCTCAGTAGTAGCAGCCTCCTATCCCTCAACTCTGACTGATCACCTTGATGGACGACCTCTACTACGAGTCTGCACAGGTGCCATAACTTTGACTGTATACACATGATGAACAAGTTTAGATAAGTATCTATTTGAAATATGAGTTATCAAAAATTCTTACTTCATGCTGTCCAGAGCTTATGTTGTTGTCAATCCCATCTCACAAAAACCAAAACCAAAAAATAAATCGACTCCCGAGAATCCAAGACTCAAAAATAAAATCATTGTATGGCATCGCAAAACCTTTAGCTCTGATACCAATAAAGTTGTCATGCCTCGAGAGTATACTGTGCCGAAAAGCAAACGGACGACATCTCCCCTATACGTGGCAACATATTCTATTAATACAAGACCCTTAGTCCCACAACCACAACATAATAAGCATAACTGAATCAAAACACAGCGGAAAACATAAAACTAAATACCCATAACCACACCTACTGACATACAATCCAAAACCAACATAGGGGCACACCAACTGACAAGTCCACAGGACCAATTAGTACATAAAACATCGGACACAAACTAAAGTACACAACATAAACCAAAATCCACGAAAGGCTCGGAAAAAGGGGATGGGATGGATCGCTGGCGAAGCTCCAAGCTGTCATGAAGACTTCTACCTGTTACCTAGGCGACAAAAAAATCCAGGGTCTGTGGTGGTGAGTATAACTCAGTAGGTAATAAGAGAGAACATGTATATATATCAAATATTGTTAGTAATATATGAGAGATGTCCTAAGGCAATCGCCTTATGTTTGAACCATTTATATGATAAATGAAGATTTACTATTTGAGTATACATGTTCTCATGTATTTGATTAGATCTTAAACTCATTTACTGAATGTCCATGATACGATTCACAGCATGAGAGAATTTGTGATTGGATCACAACTAGTGAGTATCTCTACATGTGTAATTGTGATGTATCGAAATTATCCCTAGTCGATGAATTGATGGATTAGGACACCATCAAATTTGTCGAGACTAGCACGAGGCATACTCCTTGGTGTATCCAAGTAGTTGATTCTCACTGGCTGGAGACATTGTGATGTCCGGAGTTAATCGTGGATGCTAGTTAGGTAACTAGTTTATTGGAGTGACCAGCTGTAAGACTTCATATGGTTCTCTGCATATATAGATATGTCAATGAAGTTCTTACTGCAGCTTAAGTGAGATGTTCCTTTGACTTGCGGTATTCAAGTCATCTTGATCATGAAGACTTATGCTTTGACATCTTAAGCAAGCATCTCTGAGGAGATGTGGACCCGAGATGATTGGGTATAAGTCGAAGTGATCAAAGGTGTTTGAATAGCCTATAAAGGATTCACCACTCCTTGCAAGGAGATGTATACCCATGGCCTCTCGTCGGATTGTTACTAAAGTCTTTGGCCAAAGCATTACATGTTTAGAGTAAGGTACTCTTGGATACATGTGCAGTAACTGGAATCCGTAGGATGAGGAAATGATACTTGGGCTAGGTGTGACGTAGTCAACCTAGTGGGGACTGACACTATAGACCATGTCCTGAACCAAGTGGGTATAAGATGAGTGAAGGGAATGGGGCACGATTCATTGGAGCTGCTGAAGGGTTTCAGAAATAGTTCTGGATCAACCGTTGATCTTTTCGATTAATTGGGGATCATGATGTACTACTAGGTGCCACTCATGATCATTCTATAATTAATGGTTAATTATAGGCGACCAACATAAACCGAGAACCTATTTGGTCACACGCACAACGAGCGTAATCCAAAGGATTTAAAACGAGCTTGAGAATGAGATTCTCAGACCGAGAGAAACTAGGTTTGGTTGGACCAAACAAGGAGCGAGTATGAAATCGTTTCAGTCGCAATGGAAGCATGGATGGGCCGTGTCTTATGAAGACATGATGGATGAACCAAATTGGTTTGGTTCTAATCCAATGGTGGAGAATAAACCAAAGGGGTTAGGTTTGTTTTAAACGAATGAACCAAAGATGGTTCGGTTCGTTTTAACTTAAAATAGACCAAATCGGTTTGTTTTATTTTAACTTAAATTAATGGAGCGGGTTAACGGGTTTTGGTTATGTACCAATAACGATTAGGAAAATTTGTTCTCTATAAAATAGGGCTTAAGGGTTTTGTGAAAACCTAATCCAAGCAACCCCAAAGTTGCCGCCCACCCTCTCTTTCTCCTCTTGTGGTCGGCGCCCATACCCTAGCCGCTGCCCACCCTTGTGCTGCCGTCCAAGATCCTTGCCGGCATCCAAGCTTCAGCCGGCGATCCTCCGGCGACCCTCCGGTGATCTTCCTTGCCTCCGGCGACAAGGTGAGCATCTAGCTTCCTTATTTGGCCGACGCTAATCCTTCACCAAAGCTGTCCAGTTTTCTGGACAGCTTGTTTATTTCGTGTCGGAGCATTGTTTGGACGATGTTTGGAGCTCCGACAGTGGCTACTTTGCTGGGGATTCAATCTCCGGTAATCCTCAGAGGTAGAGGATGAAGGATTCGTCAAACGGTTGGCGAATACCTCTCCGGAGAAGTGAGTTTTTGAGGACTTGTTTTGAATTCGAATTTTGATTCGGATTGTGATCTTCTCTTGATCACATCGTCTTCGACACGAGGCTGGTGACTCGTATGAAGACGAGGCTTGTGACTTTGTGAAGTCATCTCGAAGATACTTGGTGTGGATACGGATAGAGGCGATTCTAGCGAGGATCGCTCCGGTTGATGTCTTTCCCGCTACACGTGATATGTAAGGTATACGTAGAATAAATTTCCTTTTATTGCAAAATTTGAAATTGCGGTTATGTCTACACATGTTGTACTATGCATGCATGTGGTGTGTGTGTTGTAATAAATTAGATTTATTATTTTTATTTCTTCTGCTGTGGACATGTTTACGAAACATGTTCGAACACACACTCGTCGCGGTGCCGGAAACCCAACAGTGGTATCAGAGCCCAGGTTGTGTTTCGACATAATCGTAAAATTGTTTTGCGATAATCATAATGGTATTTATGGAAATATTCTACTTTTGGAAAGTTAGAAGTATTTATGGAAATTTTTAATTATGGAAAGTCTAAAAGTATTTATGGAAATCTTCTACTTTTGGAAAGTTAGAAGTATTTATGGAAATTGATATTTTCCATAAATAAAATATTTGATTATATTTGAAAATTTATTTCCTAATTTAATCATGATTTGATTTGGAAAATCAAATCTTAAAATATTTTATTTCCATAAGTAGTTTTGATGATTTAGGAAATTTATTTCCTAAATTGACTTTCCTTAATCAACACTTTTCACAAATAAAATATGTGATTAGATTTGAAAATTTATTTCTTAATTTAATCATGATTTGATTTGGAGAATCAAATCTCAAACATATTTTATTTCCATAAATAGTTATGACATATAAGGAAATTTTATACATGTCATAATTGTATGCTATGTAATTGCATTAGATACATATCATTATGCCATGTGTGTCGTGACATGTAGATGTATGTCATGTATGTCATGTCATGTAGATAATAGTTATTTGCATGCAAAGAGGATGAGACATAAAAACCCTTACTCAATATTAAAGCCTACACCTTCCATTAATATGGTTAGAACCAGAGTTCCGTTTCTTGTTTGGGTTGTTGGACTCTCTCCAAGCCCGGCTCGAACCCGAACATGTTCAAACCATGGAATAGTTTAATACTAATATGGTAAGAGTCAGAGGTTAATCATTAACTTTGGTTGTTGGACTCTCTCCAAGCCGGACTAATTGGTTGAATGTACTCTAACGATATTAAAACTATGTCTTGATTAATGGGTTGGCTTTAACCTGGATCATCGGCTTGTTGGACTCTCTCCAAGGTCAATGTGAAGGGAGGTGAAGTTGGGTGCTATGCATATGATGCATACTTGTTAATGTGTTAACAACCCGATGTATGTGTGAACATTCAATCAGTTGATAGCACATTGTGATAGTTGCATATATGTGATATGCAATTGGTATATTTGATACCTACCATTGTAGCTATGAATGGCTTGTTGGACTCTCTCCAAGGTTGTTCATATCTATGTTGGATATCAGCCCATTCAGAGATGGACCTACGATCTCTCGAAGTGATTTTGGGGTTTTTAAAATTCGAAAAATGAATGGGATTTATGAATGTATGTTAATACATTTTAAATTATCTTTCTCATATATGCTCAATTTGTATTTCTAGATTAATCACATGATCATGATGTCTTGGAATTTGCACTCTATTTTGGATTCAAATAAATTGACTGAGCCGAACTTCTTGGACTGACTTAGAAACTTGAGAATTGTTCTCAAGGTGGAAAAGCTTGAGTATGCCCTCAAAGTGTCTCTTCCCGCCCGTCCTAGTGATGATGCAACATCGGACCAATTGTTGGCCCATCAGAAATATGTGAGTGATTCTGAGCAAGTGAGTTGCATCATGCTAGCCGCGATAGTACCCGAGCTGCGGAAGCAGCATGAGCATATGGATGCTCATACCATAGTCCTTCATCTTTATGAGTTGTTTGATGAGCAAGTGAGATTCAAAAGGTTCGAAGTCTCCAAGCTCCTCTTCACCTTTGAGATGCAAGAAGGTTCATCTGTGGTACTGCTCAACATGTTGAAGATTGTGAAGCCTTCTGAGAAGCATGAGCAGGGGACGATGCTATTAATTGATTCCTCGAAGAAAGGTTCTGAGAGGGAGTCAAAGGAACAGTAGAAGGGGAAGAAGAAAAAGGCTAAAAAGGCAGAAACAACTCAAAAGGGCACTTGCCATCATTATGGCTAGGAGGGCCATTGACGAAGAAACTGCAAGATTTATCTTGAGTTCGTGAAGAGAGAATAAGGCATCGGATGCCCCCTCTTCTTCAGATATCTTTGTTATTGATTGTCATTCTATTTCCTTAAACACTTGGGTATTGGATACTGGGTGTAGTTCACATATATGTAATGACATACATGGGCTAAGGAATAGAAGAAGACTCGTCAAGGGAGAGTCAAATTTACGTGTTGGGAATGGAGCAAAGGTTGCTGCACTCGCCATCGAAATGTATTTATTGAAAATACCTACAGGACTTGTCTTAGAACTGGACAATTGTTTTTATGTTCCTTCGTTGATAAAGAACATCATTTCTATTTCTTTTTTAAATAGAAATGGGTACAATTTAACTTTTAGTAACAATTGTTGTTACATAACTTTGAATGGCGTTCTTTATGGGACTGGAACTTTAAGCAATGATATTTATACGTTGGACGTATCCAGTGACATTTTCAATATCGAAGCGAGCAACAAGCATGCTCGAAAAGATAATCAATTAGACTCCTACATGTGGCATTGTCGTCTTGGCCATGTGAGAAAGAAACGCATGTCCGAATTACACCGATGTGGAATTCTGAAATCGTTTGAATTGGATTCATACGATACATGCGAATGATGCTTAAAAGGCAAGATGACTAAGTTACCTTTTACAGGAAAAGGTGAATGAGTGGGAGAGTTGCTAGGTTTAATACATACTGATGTATGTGGACCTATGTCAACTCAAGCTTTAGGAGGCTATAGCTACTTCATTACCTTCACCGATGATCACTCACGATTTGGGTATGTGTTCTTGATGAAACACAAGTCTGAAGCCTTTGAAAGGTTCAAAGAGTTCAGAAATGAAGTAGAGAAACAACATGACAAGAGTATTAAAATGCTTCGATCAGATCGAGGTGGTGAATACTTAAGTCAAGAGCTTCTAGATTATCTAAGAGAATGGTATATTGTCCCAATGGACTCCGCCATATACACCACAACATAATGGTGTATCTGAGAGACGTAACCGGACCTTGTTGGACATGGTTAGGTCAATGATGAATCATGCGAATCTTCCCAAGTCCTTTTAGGGCTATGCGCTTCAGACAACTGTTTACTTGTTAAACAAAATGCCAACCAAGGTAGTCTCCACTACTCCATATGAGATATGGAATAGTAAGAAACCTCATGTATCTTACTTGAAGATATGGGGTTGTCCTGCTTATGTGAAGCGGACTGTATCAGACAAATTGGATGCTAAGTCTGATAAATGTCTATTTATTGGATACTCTAAGGAAACAAGGGGTTACCAATTCTATCATCCTATGGAACAAAAGGTGTTTGTTTCAAGGCATGCTGTGTTTCTAGAGAAAGAGTTTCTCTTGCAAGAAAATAGTGGGAGTGTCGTCGAGCTTAAGGAGGCTCGAGAGACTCAAATAGACATTAATGAGATACCTGGTGAAGCACAACAGTCGATAACTCATAGTGATAAGCAATCGACTGGACCTATTGAAACACCACATCTTCATAGATCTGGTAGAACACGCAATATTCCTGAGAGATATGGATTTCTCGTAAGTGAATCGAATGACGTGTTACTCATTGATGATGAGGAGCCTACCAGTTATGAAGAAGTTCTGACAAGTTCAGAAAGGGATTAGTGGCTTGAAGCCATGAAGTCGGAAATGAATTCCATGTATGAAAACCAAGTTTGGAACTTGGTTGACCCACCTGAAGGCATAAAACCTATAGGGTGCAAGTGGGTTTTCAAGAAGAAAACTGACATGGATGGTAATGTGATTACCTATAAAGCTAGACTGGTGGTGAAAGGATATCGTCAAAAGCAAGGTGTTGATTATGACAAAACCTATTCGCCTGTTGCTATGCTTAAATCTATTCGGATGCTCCTAGCCATAGCGGCTCATTATGATTATGAGATATGGAAAATGGATGTGAAAACAGCTTTCCTTAATGGAAACCTGCTCGAGGATGTGTATATGATACAACCTGAGGGTTTCATATCGGTTGATAAAACCAAGGTATGCAAATTGCGACGGTCCATATATGGATTGAAGCAAGCATCCAGGAGCTGGAATATCCGTTTTGATGAGACAATCAAAAAGTTTGATTTCTCACAAAATTCAGACGAACCTTGTGTGTATAAGAAGGTTAGTGGGAGTGCAGTAGTGTTCCTAGTATTGTATGTCGATGACATATTACTTATAGGAAATGATATTTCAGTCTTACAGTCAGTTAAGATTTGGTTGTCCAAGGCATTCTCCATGAAAGACCTGGGAGAAGCAACCTACATCCTCGGGATTAAGATCTATAGAGATAGATCGAAACGGTTGCTTGGTCTTTCGCAGTCTACATATATAGACTGAGTGCTAAAGAGGTTTAGCATGTCAGAATCCAAGAAAGGTTTCCTACCCATCAGGCATGGGATACACCTTTCGAAGTCTATGTGTCCGCGCACAGAAGATGAGAGGATTTGCATGAGTAAGATTCCCTATGCATCCGCAATAGGATCTATCATGTATGCTATGTTATGTATGAGGCCTGATGTATCGTATGCTCTGAGTGTCACGAGTAGATACTAGTCTGATCCAAGAATGGATCATTGGGCGGTTGTTAAGACAATCCTTAAGTACTTGAGAGAACTAAGGATGCGCTTCTAATATATGGAGAAGGGGACATGGTGATACGCGGGTATATGGATGCCAACTTCCAGACAGACAAGGATGATTCCAGGTCTCAGTCTGGATATGTGTTCACCTTGAATGGGGGCGTAGTAAATTGGAAAAGTTCCAAACAAGACACTGTAGCGGATTCTACCACTGAGGCAGAATACATTGCAGCTTCGGAAGCAGCAAAGGAAGTGGTTTGGATCAAGAAGTTCATTTATGAACTTGGTGTGGTTCCAGCCATTGTTGAAGCAATACCGGTCTACTGCGACAACAATGGAGCAATTTTACAGGCAAAAGAGCCAAGGTCTCATCAACGATCCAAACATGTGCTTCGCCGCTATCATCTGATCAGAGAGATAATTAGTAGGAAGGAAATACAAATCGAGAAAATCTCCACTGAAAGGAACTTAGCAGATCCTTTGACTAAGACATTACATCAAAGTAAGTTTAAGGGTCATGTTAGAGCCTATGGTATTGGATACCGTAGCGATTGACATTAGGCAAAGTGGGAGTTTGTTAGTAATATATGAGAGATGTCCTAAGGCAATCGCCTTATGTTCGAACCATTTATATGATAAATGAAGATTTACTATTTGAGTATACATGTTCTCATGTATTTGATTAGATCTTAAACTCATTTACTGAATGCCCATGATACGATTCACAGCATGAGAGAATTTGTGATTGGATCACAACTAGTGAGTATCTCTACATGTGTAATTGTGATGTATCGAAATTATCCCTAGTCGATGAAATGTTGGATTAGGACACCATCAAATCTGTCGAGACTAGCACGAGGTATACTCCTTGGTGTATCCAAGCAGCTGATTCTCACTGGCTGGAGACATTGTGATGTCCGGAGTTAATTGTGGATGCTAGTTATGGTAACTAGTTCATTGGAGTGACCAGCCGTAAGACTTCATATGGTTCTCTGCATATATAGATATGTCAATGAAGTTCTTACTGTAGCTTAAGTGCGATGTTCCTTTGACTTGTGGTATTCAAGTTATCTTGATCTTGAAGACTTATGCTTTGACATCTTAAGCAAGCATCTCTGAGGAGATGTGGACCCGGGATGATTGGGTATAAGTCGAAGTGATCAAAGGTGTTTGAATAGCCTATAAAGGATTCACCACTCCTTGCGAGGAGATGTATACCCATGGTCTCTCGTCGGATTGTTACTAAAGTCTTTGGCCAAAACATTACATGTTTAGAGTAAGGTACTCTTGGACACATGTGCAGTAACTGGAATCCGTAGGATGAGGAAATGATACTTGGGCTAGGTATGACGTAGTCAATCTAGTGGGGACTGACACTATAGACCATGTCCTGAACCAAGTGGGTATAAGATGAGTGAAGGGAATGGGGCACGATTCATTGGAGATGCTGAAGGGTTTCAGAAATAGTTCTGGATCAACCGTTGATCTTTTTGATTAATTGGGGATCATGATGTATTACTAGGTGCCACTCATGATCATTCTATAATTAATGTTTAATTATAGACGACCAACATAAACTGAGAACTTATTTGGTCACACGCACAACGAGCGTAATCCAAAGGATTTAAAACGAGCTTGAGAATGAGATTCTCAGACCGAGAGAAACTAGGTTTGGTTGGACCAAACAAGGAGCGAGCATAAAATCGTTTCAGTCGCAATGGAAGCATGGATGGGCCGTGTCTTATGAATACATGATGGATGAACCAAATTGGTTTGGTTCTAATCCAATGGTGGAGAATAAACCAAAGGGGTTAGGTTTGTTTTAAATGAATGAACCAAAGATAGTTCGGTTCGTTTTAACTTAAAATAGACCAAATTAGTTTGGTTTAATTTAACTTAAATTAATGGAGCGGGTTAACGGATTTTGGTTATGAACCAATAACAATTAGGAGAATTTGTTCTCTATAAAACAGGGCTTAAGGATTTTGTGAAAACCTAATCCAAGCAACCCCAAAGTTGCCGCCCACCCTCTCTTTCTCCTCTTGTGGTTGGCGCCCATACCCTAGTCGCCGCCCACCCTTGTGCCATCGTCCAAGATCCTTGCCAGCGTCCAAGCTTCAGCCGGCAATCCTCCGGCTACCCTCCGGTGATCTTCCTTGGCTCCGGCGACAAGGTGAGCATCTAGCTTCCTTATTTGGCCGCTGCTAATCCTCCACCAAAGCTGTCCAATTTTCTGGACAGCTTGTTTATTTCGTGTCGGAGCGTCGTTTGGACGACGTTTGGAGCTCCGACAGCGGCTACTTTGCCGGGGATTCGATCTCCGGTAATCCTCAGAGGTGGAGGATGAAGGATTCGTCAAACGGTTGACGAATACCTCTCCGGAGAAGCGAGTTTTTGAGGACTCATTTTGAATCCGAATTTTGATTCGGATTGTGATCTTCTCTTGATCACATCGTCTTCGACATGAGGCTAGTGACTCGTACGAAGATGAGGCTTGTGACTTTGTGAAGTCATCTCGAAGATACTCGGTGTGGATACGGATAGAGGCGATTCTAGCGAGGATCGCTCCGGTTGATGTCTTTCCCGCTACACGTGATACGTAAGATATACGTAGAATAAATTTCCTTTTATTGCAAAATTTGAAATTGTGGTTATGTCTACACATGTTGTACTATGCATGCGTGTGGTGTGTGTATTGTAATAAATTAGATTTATTATTTTTATTTCTTCCACTGTGCACATGTTTACGAAACATGTTCGAACACACACTCGCCGCGGTGCCAAAAACCCAACAAATATTACATGTAATTCAATAGTATTATCTACAGGTATGATAGGTATACATCAGCATAATAAATATACATACATGCATACCACTAAACAATCTGAGCAACAAAAGATGCTGACATACCTGGCAGTCTGCTACTCTACACTCATCCAACCTGAGCATATATCCACAACATACAATATGAAGAGTAATACTAACTCATGCTACGTCGAGATACGGGTCGAGGGTATCACAGTGACCGACCAACAAGTATACAGGTACCCAACTTACTACCATACAGAAAATGCAATAGCATGTATGAATATGTACAAACAAATGCAACAAGCATAGTACATACAAATGCATCATTAGAGTGAGTATACATATAGACTGCATCTATATGTATACTAATCACAATCATCCATGTATGTATATATATATATATATGTGTGTGTGTGTGTGTGTGTAGCAATATGCAAAACGCCATATGATACGACAATGCAGCATGCATGGTCATGTCTGTGCACTCCTACTCGCTACCACGACCCCAGTGTGGCCTAGGTGGCATGACATGACAACTGTCCAAACTCAACACCAACCACTATTCTAGAGTGGGCGAGTAGGCAGTATGATCGAGTAGCATATGAGCGTAAAGAGCTTGCTACACAACAGGGGTCCCTGCTACTGGCCACTCCGACTGACACTATCTATGAGTGGTCGAGTGCTATGCACCCAGGACAGCTGCACGTAATTCCAACTACCACCGTCTATAGTGGTAGAGTGCGACACAACAAATGCTCTGCCCTCACACCAGTTACTCCTCTAGTAGTAACCTGGGAGGCAGGATGACTGACGACCCTCTCAACCACAAGGGAGACTATGTCGTCAGTATGCATGCAAATGACATGAATGCACTGTCACACATACAAACATCTACCACAGACTCTCTGTTCTACAGAGAGTCATACCCATTTGATCAATACACTCTCTATCTTGTAGAGAGCCGTACTCAATTGATCATAACAAGCTAGGACCACCGGTCCGTAGCGACACACTATTCACAACTCACTTGACCCTTTACACAACACATGATTGGTAGTAAATATGCAACATAAGGGTATTGGAATAAATCTTACGTTTAGGGCATTACCTACCCACGGATGACCTTTTACCCAATTTATAAATCAGGTCATCATCCGTACTCTAACATCTACACCTAACAAAACATTTATAGATCTACTTACATCACATCTGTAACTCCTCAATCATGATAAAGGAAAATGTGATATCAACATTAGAGCATATATGACCAACGAAAAATTATCAAGCACAAGAATAAATAAGAGCGTGGTCAAGATAATATGAACATATAATATGATTATATATATGCCTAAATCTGTATACAACGACAACTACTTGACCAGGGTAGGAAATTACCCACTTGCTGTAATGCTCGAAACAATGAAGTCCTCACGGCCGCGGACCTGTCTCGTATCCACGTCCTTCAAATATCATCAATTACATTTTAGTGCAAGCAGACTACAAAGTACGAATTAATTACTATATCATTCTTATAGTCACATCCTTTTTATCGAATATGATTTAGGAAAATCCCCCAAACCACCCAAGGCCAATTCACTGTATCAACCTCTGATTGCCAATATCCTAGGGTTGATCTCTCAAACTCACCATTATAAGTAGAAAATACGCTAATCCACACCTTTAACTAGATACGCCAAATTCACCATCCGCAGAACGGATCCATAACTCAAATATCTACCTCACAATGATTCACAGCTCCCTCACAAGTACAAACAGAACAGCTTAACTTCTTCCATACATCACCCCCCCCCCCCCCACCCAAAATCAATCACCCAACAACTAGGTCAAAGGATGAAGAAACTCACCCCTTTATTACTCGGTTACAATCAGATCAGGTCCATGCCAATAAAGAACACATAATCAGAGATACTCGCTGCCCACCAGAATGCTCGATCATGTTTGTGAACAGGGTCAACTCAAGCTCATTTGCTATGGTGAACAGGAATAAATCAACTCCCATTGTAGTTGTGAACTGAGATGAACCCAACGACCTACCTCACGACATTGCCCTTCCCTCGCCTAGAACAGAATCACCATTCACAGCCGGCCATTTCCCACTACCATCTCATACACATAACACTCATAACCCCCTGCTCACCGACAAGAAAACTACTGCCCAAAAATAGATTGAGCTCTCACAGCCCACACAACCCAGTTACAACTCGATTCACAACCATAAACAATCATACAACAGTCAATCGATATTAACAACAACAATCCAATGAATCGAACTGAACTGACATAACAAAAAGGAAATTGATCTTGCTTACCAATAATTGGAGCCTCACCGGTAGCAAATCCCCAAAATCGACAGCCAATCCTTCCCAATCCTCGGTCTATCGGAAGAATGTCACTACCTGAATTCACAATCGACTCAGCCAAGGAAACGAACAACAAAATAAATGAAGGAGAGATCAGGCTTATCGACAGTTGGAACTCCACCGGCAATAACACGCCTTGATCCCCTAACTCGCCCTGTTCACCGGTACCACCGACGCTCACAATTCCTGCCCAAACTGATAGGTCAAACTCCGTGAAGGAAAACCACGATAGGAATTCATTCACCCGTGGATCCCTTCTAAGATCGAGGGAAAAGACACTGCTTTACTCGGCTCTGACAGTAAGTTGCGACTTTTGATCAGGACACGGTGTCGTCACCGCTGACCCAACCCCACGACCACACGCAAGCTTGCTGCTCCGGTTCGTCAGTGGCCACTGGAGAGGGAACCCGCCCACCGTCACTTGCAGCAGGGAGGAAGAAGACAGACATGCAAGAAGGAGAAGGGCGTTCGATAGTCGTGCATTCAGAAGAGAGGAGGAGCGCGCAGTGGGGGAAGGAGTTGTCGCGCGTGAAGGAAGGGAGAAATTGGCGATGGGTTATCGAGAAGAGCGGCTGGCATTTAGGAAGGGCGGCTGGGAAAATGCTCGGTGGAGAACGAAAAGAAATGGCTCGCGATGGGGAAGATGGAAGGAGAGAAGTTGCGTCGACTTGGCTTACTTAAGCCGTTTGGCTTTGGGTTGAGCTAGCTTCGGGCTAGGTCCAACCTGAGTTAAGCCTAATCCTCTAATCTCCCCCAAACAAACTCTAAAGGTTTTAATTAATCTGCATATATATATATATATATTCTGTGGTATTTTACAAGTCGACTAGTCAAGTGTTTTGACACTTTGTAGCCGAGTCGACTCTGAGCAATCGAGTGGGTTTATGACGATCAAGGCCGAGTCGATCGACGTTCGATCGCGCCACGTGGCCTTAGCGATCGATTACCGCCTTTAGGCGATCGGACTTGAAATGATCGCTATGGAGGGCAATGACCGCTGGTCGAGGACACGCGCATAGAAAGCTTGATAGATGATCGAGCATACCATGTGTTGGCAATGACCGCTGGTAATGGTAGTCGATCGCTGGTAATGACAATGATCGCTAAGGTATCCGTTGGCTAGAATGCCAACGTGGATTAAGTTCATTATGAGACAACGACACTGTAGGCAGTTGACTGGGGTCTTTTGGCAATCGACTGCTAGGCACAGAATCAGCCCGATGCAGGCATAAAAGGAGCAGTTTGTGGAGGATTTTGACCATGGTTTCTTGAGGCATTCTTGAAATGATTTGAAGGCGATGTGCTAGTGCATTTCAGGGTCCTTCAAGCTCATCCAAGCAA
Source organism: Wurfbainia villosa (assembly GCA_025175895.1). NCBI lineage: Eukaryota > Viridiplantae > Streptophyta > Magnoliopsida > Zingiberales > Zingiberaceae > Wurfbainia > Wurfbainia villosa. The sequence goes on from CM045992.1 coordinate 8,611,414, forward strand.
CCAACAAGCAAAACATTCAAAGTGATATTCTGTAAAATATTCTTTACATAGTGTTGTATTTCTTTATATTTGCTTGTATTTTCTTATTACTGTTGTAATCCTTTGTATGAGGTTTCTCCACCTCCGGATTATTCTGAGAAGAAGTGTATTAGTGGTGGTTTGCATCACTAGAGCTCATTTGAGCTCGACCCATGGAGTAGAAATCCTAGGTCCCGAACCATGTTATATCGCCTTGTCTATTGCTGTGGTTGTGTATTCTTGTTGTGCATTTTCATTATTGTATATTCCGCTGCGCATTAACAAGTTTGTGTAGAGACAAGTGCGATCGAATTCTGAGCGACAAAAACTGCTATTCACTCCCCCCTCTAGCGACGTACGATTCCTCTACAATTGGTATCAGAGCCCAGTGGCTCTTAGAAGAAGAAGACGCTCTGATACCCTACATAGGAGCTCTTCTATGGACTAACCACCAAGGGAGAATCACTAGAGGTGAAGAAGATGGAGGAGCTAAGTTTTAGACTAGGTCGTGACATCAACACTCCTCCGCCATATGAATTTTATGGAATTGGGGGCTTTGACAAATGAAAGGAGAGTATAGAAACTTTCCTCATGATGAATATCAAAGATTGGTTTATCTTGATGGAAGGTTTCGAACCCCCTAGGGATAAGAAGGGAAATGTTCAAAAATTGAAGAAGTAGACCCAAGAGCAACATCAAAATTTCAAGACCGAGGTTAAGGTAACAAAATTTTTAGTAGGAACCCTAGGTTCCGAACCATGTTATATCGCCTTGTCTATTGCTGTAGTTTTGTGTTCTTGTTGTGCATTTTCATTATTATATATTCTGCTACGCATTAACAAGTTTGTGTAAAGATAAGCACGATTGAATTCCGAGCAATGCAAATCGCTATTCACCCCCCTCTAGTGATGTACGATTCATCTACATTTTAGAAGTAGAACAAGCTTTAAATGGAATGCAAAATGGAAAAATCGTTAAATCAGATGATATTTCAATATAAGTATGGAAGTGTCTAGGGAAATAAGGTATCGAATGGCTTACAAAATTATTTAACATGATATTGAAAACAAAAAGGATATCAGATCAATGAGTGCAAATTATAGAAGTATTAAACTAATGTGTCATACTATGAAACTTTGGAAAAGAGTAATAGAAAAAATATTAAGGAAGGAGACTACGGTTCTTGAAAATTAATTTGGGTTCATACCAGAAAGGTCGACAATAGAAGTTATACATCTTCTCAGACAACTAATTGAAAAGTATCGGGAGCAAAAGTAGAATCTACACATGGTATTCATTGATTTAGAAGAAGCTTATGATAGAGTCCCAAGAGAAATTATATGGACAATTCTAGGAAAAAAAAGGTGTAAGCATAACATAAATTGAACTAATTAAGAATATTTATGAGAAAAGTAACGACTAGAGTGAAGACTTTAAGCGGATTAACTGAAGCATTTCCAATAAAGATAGAGTTACATCAAAGATCACCTCTAAGTCTCTATCTTTTTACACTAATCATGGACGAACTCACTGGACACATTCAAGACACAGTACTGTAGTGTATGTTGTTTGCAGATGATATTTTTTGGTAGATGAGACACGTGAAGGAGTAAATGCTGAACTATAATTTTGACGAGAAATATTAGAAGTGAAAAGTTTTAGACTTAGTAAAGATAGAATATATGAAATTTAAATTTAGTAATATTAGACGTAATTAGACAAGAGTTAAGATAGGAGATGACGAGTTGTCGGAACTGTAAGTTTTAAATATTTAGGGATATATTTGCAAGGTGATGGAGGGATTGAGAGAGATATTTTAGATAGAATACAAGCAAGACAGTTGAAATGGAGAAAAGTGTCGGGTATTTTATATGATCGTAAAATACCTCTAAAATTGAAAGGGAAGTTCTACAAAATGACGGTTAGACCTGCTATGTTATGTGACGCTGAATGTTGGACTATGACTCGAGCACATGAGCAAAAGATAAGAGTTGCATAGATGAGGATGTTAAGGTGGATGTGCGAACATACGAGAATGAACAAAATAAAAAATGAGAGCATTAAAGAGAAAGTCGAAATTGCATCTATTGAAGGAAAGCTCCGAGAGACACGTTTAAGGTGATACAGACGTGTACTTAGACGATCAATAAATGCTCCAGTTAGATGATGTGAAACAATGATAAATATACATATCAAACGAGAAAGAGGAAGGCCAAAAAAGACTTGGTTACTAATAATAAAATAAGATACAATTTATTTTAAGTATAGATGATTATATAGTAGGAGATATAGTCTAATGACGTAGAAGGATCCCTCTAGCCGACCCCACCTAATGGAATAAGAGTTTATTTTTGTTGTAGTAGTATTTTAATAACGTCATATTATTATTATTATTATTATTACATAATAAATATAAATTAGAATAATATTTATATTTACCATAAAAAACTTTTATATAACTTTAGATTGATAATAAAATAAACACCAACGTAACTCTTATTGATTTCAAAATTTTTGATTCTCAATTCATACTTATTTATGTTGGTGCAATCGGCCCAGGTCACGATTGACCGGACTCTAGTTTGACTCGAGCGATGTTTTGATGTTTGACATGAAGGTTTGACATTGATGTTTGACATTAATGTCTGATAATGTTTTGGGGAGATTATGGGTGCAATCAACCCGGGTCATGATTGAACGGACTCGAGTTTGACTCGAGGGGGATTTTGATGGTTGACTAGGGTTGACCATATCATGGAAAGTCCAAGTCTTGAGTACTTGGCATGTAAAGTTCAAGCATGAGTCTTGGCATGGAAAGTCTAACATGGGTTGGCAAGGGAAAGTCCAAGCTTGAGTCTTGGCATTTGAGAAGTCCAAGGGGTTTGATATTGGCGGCGTAAAGTCCAAGCAGGAGTCTTGATAGCATAAGTCCAATGGTTGGCGGTGTAAAGTCCAAGCGGAGTCTTGGCAGCGTAAGTCTAATATGCCTTGGCGGTGTAAACACCGTTAGCATGACATAGCCGATGGAAGCACCTGAAGGCTAGCGTATGGATGAACAAGTCATGGATGACTTGGGGGGATCCGATAGGCGCGAGGCTAACGAAGGTGACTAGTAGGCTTAGGTCTAGGCTAAGGGTGGTCTAGCAAGTATGGGGGTACCATACTTGGGATAAAACCTCATGTTTGAGGTGTATCAGTCGACTGGAGTGAGTCAACTAGGGTTTGACTGCAGGGAGTGCCCTAGCAATCGATCGCTGAGGTTGGCGATCATTGCTGGCCCAGCGATCGGATCGATCCGTGATCGATGATCGTACTCGAGAATTTGGGCACAAAATGGAGTCAGACTCGACTGTTGGGGTTAACAGTCGAGTGAAGACTCTATCAGTCGACTGATGTCCTATCCATTGGATTTTTCCAATGTGGATCGCATCGTTGTCTCACAGCAACAGTGTCATCAGTTAACTGATGGTCCCGATCAGTCGACTGATAGGCGAAATCTAGCCCAGGCAGCAACTTTAAAGGGAGCTCGTGGAGGAGATTTCGATCAACATTTCTTAAGGAGTTTTGGAGCGAATTGCTGGTGTAATTCAGGGTCTCCAAGTGCAACTCAAGCAACTACAAAGCAAGCAATCCAAAAGCTCTTGTAAAGTTGTTTTCTTTACTTGTATTACATTCTATTATTGTATCTTGCTTGTATTTGTTTCTTACTGTTGTAAGAGTTATATTACAAGGTTTCTCCACCTCCGGATTGTTTCGAGAAGGAGTTTATTGGATTAGTAGCGCGTGTTTGCATTGCTAGGGCTTTTAGAGCCCGATCCATGGAGTAGAAACCATTCGGTTCCGAACCATGTTATATCATTGTGTTTGCATGATTGTATTCATGTTATTGTTTTATTGTTATTATTCCGCTGCGCACTAACACAACTTGTAGATGCAATCGCGATCGTAATCCATCAAGCATCGATGACGCTATTAATCCTCCCTCTAGCAGTCACAACGGTCCCAACAATTGGTATCAGAGCTTGGGGCTCTTCTATGGATTAACAACTCGGAGCCAAGACGCTAGAGGGTGAAGAGGAACAAGATGGAAATTCAAGAGAATTTGGGTTGGGACATTAACACCTCAATCCCATATGCTTTCTATGGACAAGAAGGCTTCAACCAATCAAAGGCAAGGATTGAAGACTTCCTAATGATGAGGGACTTTGAGGAGCGGTCCATTTTGATGGAGGGATTTAGCTATCCAAGAGGACCAAAGGGTGGATACCTCATGAAAAAGAGATGGACCGAAGAGCAAGTCCAAGCCTTCAAGAAAAATAATAAGGTAGTCCAATTTATTTTTGATTTGATTCCTAATGACATCTTGTGTAGCCTAGGGGATTACATGGATGCCAAGGAGCTTTGGAGCGAATTGACAAAATATCACAAAAATCCCGAACCGGTCCAAGAAGACTTGGAAGAGGAGGAGACCGAAAAAGAAGCTTCATCATCCTCACAAGAAAGTTAGGAGTCGGAAGTTGAGAAGGAGTCAACTTCCGGATCGGAGGAAGAAGTAGAAAAGGTGGAAGAAGCCTCCACCTCTAGGATTGAGGGGGAGGAGATTAGGGCATCCTCAATACCGGAGCAACAAGAAGAACCATCTACATCCGGTCGAGAGGAAGAGCAAGCTCAAGAGATCCTCACCACCACCCTAGGTAACTCAAACACTTCAATTTCAAATAAAAATCATATTATGTGTTTTGAATGTAAGGAATATGGGCACTACAAGAGTAAGTGCCCAAAGAAGGTCAAGAAGCCTCAACTAACACCAAAGGTCAAGGATGTCGGTCCCCCAACAATCAAAAGTAAGGAGCAAGTGATTTTCTTTAAATGCCAACTACCGAGTCATTACCGGAGTCAATGCCTAAAGGGGGAGAAAAAGACTCAAAAAGGAGCTACACATGTAGGGGGAGCCTCTAAGGTAAACCCTAAGGTAAAATTCAATAATGCTTTTACTTTAATTTTTAGGCAAAAGCATGCTAGGAGTTATGTTAATAATGTTGCTATTACTCATGAAAAGCATGCTAGAAATAATTTAAACAATCTTGCTATTGTTCATAAGGAGCATGCTATTAGAAATAAATACTTTTGTCTAGGCGCTAAGAGTATTAATTTTTCAAATAAGGAGAAATTTGGGACTAATGTTCCTAGAAAAACTCTTCCTAAGGAAAGCATTAGGAAAATAGAAAACCATTTAGGCATTAACCCTAAGAAGGGTAGACATATGCCTAGAGGAAATGGTAATGCCCAAAGACCAAATGAAAAATTAAAAATTGGGCAATTAGAATTGGAAAATCAAGTCTTGAGGTCAAGACTTGAGAAATTAGAGAAGACCCTTAGGATTATGCAAAACCAAATTCAAGGGTCAATTAATCAAAAATCTAGGTCAAATGGTAAAAGTCAACACCTAGAGTCTAGGAGGCAAGGCTCATGTATGGGCAAGAAAGGCTTGAGCCACAAGCCTAGGTCCAAGGTAGATAAGCCTACCTACCATAGTGTTTCATTTGACTATGGAACTAAACTTAGGTCGAGGAAGACCAAGGTTACTAGGGAAGTCATCCCTAAGGGTAACCAAGGTATGTGCCTAGTGGCTAGGGTTTCAAAAAAACCTAGACAAGCCACTAAGAATGTTACAAGGGGAGTCACCCCTAGAGTTAACCATGGCAAGACCACAATGACCAAGGCTAACAAGCCTAGAAGGGTCATTAGGAGGGTATCTAGGGAGGTTATCCCTAAGGAATACCTAATTAACCCAAGGAGCTTAAATAGGTTTTGGGTTCCTAGGAGCGTGATCGATTCACGCTAAATGGATTTAGGTGTGCCAACCTTGAATGGATGGGTAGTTAACCTAACCATAGTAAAGGTGGCACTTTAGGTTATTTTCAAGGTTATGGATACCTTGGAAATAGGTTTGATCGTATTATCCTAAAAGATTTTAGGATGTGCCAATATATTTTTGGAATTATGAAAAATCAATCAAATTGGCACAATTTAGGTTTAGAGGTCATGGTTGTTAGGGATCGTTGGAATGGCTAGAGGGGGGGGGGGGTGAATAGCGTCAATGGAATTCTTTCGCGTTTGTTTCTACAATTTCGTTAGCGCAGCGGAAATAGAAAAGTAATAACGATAACGAAATGCACAACACGCTAACATAACGATATAACGTGGTTCGGAACCGCACGGTTCCTACTCCACGGATCGAGCTCTACGAGCTCTAGTGATGCACACACACTCACTAATGACAAATACTCCTTCTCAACACAAGTCGGAGGTGGAGAAACCCCTTACAAGTAATCTTACAACAATAAGATATAAATACAAGAAATATACAATAATACAATGCAAAACTAGTAAAGAAAATAACTTTACAAATGCCTTTGGATTGCTTGCTTGTTGATCGCTTGAATCGTGGTTGAAGATCCTGATTTGCAACAGCAAATCGCCTCAAGACGTCCAAGAAATCGATTGTTTTTCCTCCATCACGAGCTCCATATATAGCTTCAACCTGTGCTGGAAAAATTCGATCAGTCGACTGATGCCACTGTTGCCGTGACACAACGGCTAGATCCACGTTGGATAAGTCCAACGGATCCATCATCAGTCGACTGATTGTGACCATCAGTCGACTGATGGAGTCCTCACTCGACCAGTCGAGTCTTGACTCCATTCTGTGGCCGATTTCTCGAGCACCGGTGATCACACGATCGATCGCCGAGCCATCACCGATCGCCCACCACTTCTAGCTAGGCTGGCCACGTAGTCAAACCCTAGTTGACTCGGTCCAGTCGACTGCCACATGGCACCAGTCGACTGGCACACCTCAAACATGAGGTTTTAGCCCAAGTATGGTTCTCCCATACTTGCTAGACCACCCTTAGTCTAGACCTAAGCCTTCTAGCCACCTCCATCAGCCTCACGTCTCTCGGATACCTCCAAGTCATCCATGACTTGTTCATCCATCGCGCTAGCCTTCAGGTGCTTCCATCGGCTATGTCATGCTAACGGTGTCTACACCGCCAAGGCACTTTGGACTTACGCTGCCAAGACTCCGCTTGGACTTTACGCCGCCAACCATTGGACTTATGCTGCCAAGACTCCCGCTTGGACTTTACGCCGCCAATATCAAACCCTTGGACTTCTCAAATGCCAAGGCTCAAGCTTGGACTTTCCCTTGCCAACCCATGTTGGACTTCTCATGCCAAGACCATGCTTGGACTTTCCATGCCAAGTACTCAAGACTTGGACTTTACCTTGCCAAGACCCATGCTTGGACTTTCCAAAATGACAATTACATTATCATATGTTTTTGTCGAAACATCAAAACATCACTCGAGTCAAACTCGAGTCCTGGTCAATCGTGACCTGGGCCGATTGCACCAACAATCTCCCCCTTTTTGATGTTTGACAAAAACCAAACAAATGATTGAGTTAGAACACTAACTCAAATCCTTTTCCAATTATCCCAAATTGGTAAATACTCTCCAAATGTTCTCCCCCAAACATTCTCCCCCTTTTTGACTAACATCAAAAAGGTTTCCTCCCCAAGAGGGTCAATGTCTCATGTCCCAATGAGATCTTATAATCTCCCCCTTGGTCCAAAAATACTTAGGATGCCTACCATCTTCCTAGTGATAAGTCCAATATCACTCAAGAGAGGCAATCCCATTTACTCTCCCAATTTCCAAATTGGGTCTCTCAAAAGTCCCATCAATTTCCCAATTGATGTTATATTCTCCCAATAACTTCTCCTCTTCAAGGAGAAAAACACATCCATCATCCCAAGATGGATACCTCCCCGTAAAGGCTTGCTCCCCCTTGACCATTGCACCAACAATGTCCTTAGGCAGTCCCTAAGCCAATAGGAACTCTAAACCATCAAAATTAAGGTTAGAAATTCAATATAGAACTTTCCAACACCTTAAAATTGATACAAACCCTAAACAACTCTCCTAATCCATATCCAATGGATTTTCACCCTTTATAATGCTTCCCAAAGCATATCCTAGGGTTAGGAGTGGTTAGGGACCTTTACCATGGCTGAACACGGGCTAACCAAACCTAGTTTTCCCGAAATCAACCTTGGCAGTCGACTCTGTCAGCTACCATCAATGATCCACACTCATCACCGATCGCCACTCAGTGGCGTGATCGATAATCAAATTTCCAATTTGATTATCACAATCGAGTTTTGGAAATTCATAAATAATTATACGTTTATCGACAAATCCTGAAAGTTCATACATATAATACTTATGACACATACAATGGGTGAAAAATATTTTAAAATTATTTTACCCATAAAATAGTGAATTTGATACAAAACTCAAAACCATTGAAATTTTCAATGTTTTGGCCCTATTTTGTATCAACTTCATCAATGGTGATTGCTATCAAAAGATAGACTTCACCAAGGTTTTTCAAAATGATTTTAAAATATTTTCAAAACCTTATTTTGGATCATATTCCTTGGGCTCTATGCACATGACTTGTACACAAGCTTTCCCAATGATCCACAAATAGAATTTGATGAGTTTTAGTTCATCTAGATGCAAAAACTATGCACCTTGAACTTAACTCATATCCTAGCATCTCACATGTATCTATGGTGTATAAATACACATACATGTCAATTAGATGTGAGATGTGGGTTTTGTTCTCCCTAGACTAGGGTTTCATGCATCTTCTAAAGCAACTCTACTTGATTCCCTTATAAATGGGACTTCAAGTCATGTCATAGTCCTTAAATCAATTTTAATCAAGTTAATGCATGAATGTATGATCATGACAGAAATAATAGCATTATTAAAACATGGCCAATGATCATGATGTCATGGCATATGATAAAATTTAAAAACACATGACATTTAAAACCTTAAACCTAAGCATAATCATGACATATAAAAATGATTAAAAAAAATATGATGTCATGGCATATGGCAATCAAGGCATGATAAATAAAATATATAGGTATGGTAATACCTAAATTTTAATATTAATTGCCATTTGATATAATTAAGTATATTTTGCCATATTAACCTAAATTTTCCCAAGTGTGTCAAAAACCCAAAATGACACACTACGACCTCTAAACCTAAATTGTGCCAATTTGACCATTTTATCAAGCTTCTCAAATAATATTGGCACACCCTAAAATCTTTTAGGATGATAATTCAAATCTATTTCCAAGGTATCCATAACCTTGAAAATAACCTAAAGTGCCACCTTTGTCATGGTTGAGTTAAACTACCATCCATTTAAGGTTGGCACACCTAACCCATCTAGCGTGAATCAATCACGCTCTTAGGAACAAAACCGATTTGAGCTCCTAGGGTTAATTAGGTATTCCTTAGGGATAACCTCCTAGATACCTTCTAATGACCCTCCTAGGCTTGTTAGCCTTGGTCATTTGGGTCTTACCTAGGTTGACTCTAGGGTTAACTCCCCTTGCAACCTTCTTAGTGGCCACCCTAGGTTTCCTAGAAACCCTAGCCACTAGGCACACACCATGGTCAACTCTAGGGATGACTTCCCTATTGACCTTGGTCTTCCTAGACCTAGTTTGTGTTCCATAATCAAATGGAACACTATAGTAAGCCACCTTAGACTTAGGTTTGTGACCCAAACCTTGCTTGCCCTTGGTTGACTTTTGACTCTTAGGTCCTAGGTGTTGACTTTGACTTTTGGACCTAGAAGTTTGACTAATTGACCCTTGCATTTGATTTTGCATAACCTTAAGGGTCTTTTCAAGTTTTTCAAGCCTTGATCTCAAGGCTTGATTTTCCTTTTCTAATATCTCAATTTTTGATTTTTCATTTTCTCTTGAGATATTTTTATTTCTAGGCATATGTCTAGATTTCTTAGCATTAAAGCCTAGATGTTCTCCTATTTTCTTAATGCTTTCCTTAGGTAATATATTTTTAGGGACATTAGTCCCAAATTTCTTCTTATTTCCTAAGTGAACACTCTTAGCTCCTAGGCAAATATATCTATTATTTCTAGCATGCTTTTCATGCACAATAGCAAGACTATTAAAATTATTCCTAGCATGCTTCTTATCCCTAGAAATTGAAGGTGCATTAATAAATTTTACCTTACGGTTTGCCTTGGAGGCTCCCCCTACTTGTGTTGCTCCTTCTTGCCCTTTCTTCTTTCCCCTTGGACATTGACTCCGATAATGTCCCTTTGAGTTGCACTTGAAGTATATGATGTGCTCCTTGCCTTTAGGTGTTGGGGAACCGACATCCTTGACTTTTGGTGCCGGTGGAGCTTTCCGAATCTTCTTTGGGCACTTGCTCTTATAGTGCCCAAATTCCCTACACTCAAAACACATAATATGATTTTTATTGGAAGATAAAGTGTTTGAGTTACCTAGGGTGGTGGTAGGTGCCGGAGTTGAATTTTGAGCTTCCTCATCTTGATCGGATGTTGAAGCCTCTTCTTGAGGTTGCTCCGGTGTAGAGGATGGTCTCTCCTCCTCAATCCTAGAAGTAGATGCTTCTTTCATCTCTTCTACTTCTTCTTTCTCCGATCCGGAAGTTGACTCCATCTCAACTTCCGATTCCTCACTTTCACTTGAGGATGAACTCTCCTCATGGAATCTTGCCAATTTTCTTCATAGCTCCTTGGCATACATGTAATCCCCTAGCTTGCACAAAACATCATTAGGGATTAAATCTTCCAAAAGTTTTGTTACCTTAACTTCGGTCTTGAGCTTTTGGCGTTGCTCTTGGGTCCACTTTTTCAATTTTAGGACATTCCCCTTCTTATCCCTAGGGGGTTCAAGGCTTTCAACGAGGATGAACCAATCCTCTATGTTCATCATCAAGAATGTTTCCATTCTTGCTCTCCACGCCGGAAAATCTTCTAGATCATATGGAGGTGGAGTATTGATATCCCATCCAAGCTTGTCTTGGAATTCCATCTTCACCCTCTAGCCTCTTGTCTTAGCTCCGGGCGGTTAGTCCGTAGAAGAGCCCCGGGCTCTGATACCACTTGTTAGGAATCGTTGGAATGGCTAGAGGGGGGGGGGGTGAATAGCGTCAATGGAATTCTTTCGCGTTTGTTTCTACAATTTCGTTAGCGCAGCGGAAATAGAAAAGTAATAACGATAACGAAATGCACAACACGCTAACACAACGATATAACGTAGTTCGGAACCGCACGGTTCCTACTCCACGGATCGAGCTCTACGAGCTCTAGTGATGCACACGCACTCACTAATGACAAATACTCCTTCTCGACACAAGTCGGAGGTGGAGAAACCCCTTACAAGTAATCTTACAACAATAAGATATAAATACAAGCAATATACAATAATACAATGCAAAACTAGTAAAGAAAATAACTTTACAAATGCCTTTGGATTGCTTGCTTGTTGATCGCTTGAATCGTGGTTGAAGACCCTGATTTACAACAGCAAATCACCTCAAGACGTCCAAGAAATCGATTGTTTTTCCTCCATCACGAGCTCCATATATAGCTTCAACCTGTGCTGGAAAAAGTCGATCAGTCGACTGATCGGGACCATCAGTCGACTGATGCCACTGTTGCAGTGAGACAACGACTAGATCCATGTTGGATAAGTCCAACGGATCCATCATCAGTCGACTGATGGAGTTCTCACTCGACCAGTCGAGTCTCGACTCCGATACGTGGCGATTCTCGAGCACCCGGTCGGTGATCACACGATCGGTCGGATCGTATTCGGCTCATCGATCATTGCCCACCTACGGCGCGCGCTAGGCCATAACCCATAGTCAAACCCTAGTTGACTCGGTCCAATCGACTGCCACATGTCACCAGTCGACTGGCATACCTCAAACATGAGGTTTTAGCCCAAGTATGGTTCCCCCATACTTGCTAGACCACCCTTAGTCTAGACCTAAGCCTTCTAGCCACCTCCATCAACCTCACGTCTCTCGGATCCCTCCAAGTCATCCATGACTTGTTCATCCATCGCGCTAGCCTTCAGGTGCTTCCATCGGCTATGTCATGCTAACGGTGTCTACACCGCCAAGGCACTTTAGACTTACGCCGCCAAGACTCCGCTTGGACTTTACGCCGCCAACCATTGGACTTATGCTGCCAAGACTCCCGCTTGGACTTTACGCCGCCAATATCAAACCCTTGGACTTCTCAAATGCCAAGGCTCAAGCTTGGACTTTCCCTTGCCAACCCATGTTGGACTTCTCATGCCAAGACCATGCTTGGACTTTCCATGCCAAGTACTCAAGACTTGGACTTTACCTTGCCAAGACCCATGCTTGGACTTTCCAAAATGACAATTACATTGTCATATGTTTTTGTCGAAACATCAAAACATCACTCGAGTCAAACTCGAGTCCTGGTTAATCGTGACCTGGGCCGATTGCACCAACAATGGTGTGCCATTTTGGGTTTTTGGCACACTTTGGGAAATTTGGGTAGTATGACAAAATATACTTAATTATATCAAATGACAATTAATATTAAAATTTAGGTATTATTATACCTATATATTTTATTTTCCATGTTTTATTTGTCATATACCATGTCATGACATCATGTTTATTTTTATCATTTATATGTCATGAATGCTTAGTTCTATCATATGCCATGACATCATGATCATTGGCCATGTTTAATTATGTTATCATTTATTCCATGATCATTCATGCATTTAATTTGATTAAAATTGATTTAAGGACTATGGCATGACTTGAAGTCCCATGTATAAGGGAATCAAGTAGGGTTGCCCTAGAAAATGCATGAAACCCTAGTTTAGAAGAACAAAACCCACATCTCACATCACATTGACTTTTATGTGTTTTCATACACTTTAGACATATGTGAGATGCTAGGATATGAGTTGAGTTCAAGGTGCATAGTTTTTGCATCTAGATGAACTATAACTTATCTTATGTAATGGATCATTGGGAAAGCTTATGTTCAAGCCATGTACATTAAGCCCAAAGAATATGATCCAATATAAGGTTTTAAAACTATTTTAAAATCATTTTGGAAAACCTTGGTGAAGTTTATCTTTTGATAGCAATCACCATTGATGAAGTTGATAGCAATCACCATTGATACAAAGTGAGCTAAAACATTGAAGTTTTTCTTCACTTTTGAACTTTGTGTCAATTTTTCTATTTTATGAGTAAAATATTTGTCAAACATTTTTCACCCATTGTATGTGTCATAAGTATTATACATATGAAGTTTCATGATTTTTTGAATTACGTATAATTATTTATGATTTTTTAAAATTCAATTTTGATAATTGAAAATCGGATCATTTAGTTATCAGTCGACTGCCCTTGTTGGCAGTCGACTGATGAGCGCTTCAATTGACTGATTTCTGAGAGAGTCGACTGCCAGGTTGATTTCGGGAAAAACAAGGTTGTTTAGCCAGTTTTCAGCTATGGTAAAGTTTCCTAACCACTCGTAATCCTAGGATATGCTTTGGGAAACATTATAAAGAGTGAAAATCCATTGGATATGGATTAGGAGAGTTGTTAGGGTGATGTATCAAATTTAAGGGGTTGGAAAGTTCAATGTTGAACTTTGAACCTTATTTTTGATGGTTTAGAGTTCCTATCGGCTTAGAGACTTCCCAAGGACATTGTTGGTGCAATGGTCAAGGGGGAGCAAGCCTTTAGGGGGAGGTATCCATCATGGGATGATGGATGTTATTTTTTCCTCATGAGGGGGAGAAATGGGAATTTTGAGATACCTAATTTGAAAATTGGGAGAGTTTGTAGGATTACCTCTCTTGAGTGATATAGACTTATCACTAGGAAGATTGTAGGCATCCTATGTTAGTAAAAGCCCTAGAGTCAATCATGTGATGATTGTTGTATGGACTTTGTTGTATCATATTCCTATTTATAAAGGCATGGTTATTATATTTACTTATATTGGTGCCAAATAACTAAGTATAATAACGTCCTTGAGTAGAAGGTTCTTATCTATATCAATCGATTGGTTGAATCGATAATGAGATGATATAGAGAACACTACTCTTAATCATTCCTAGTCAAGTATTAAAATTTAGGGACAATGTTAATGCAAAGAGACTAGCATGTAGGTCAACTCGATGACTTGATCTCACAAGTCATGGATATGTGATATCAAGTTGACACATGGGTATACATTGAAGAATGTATACTGAATGACCCACCATGAGAAAGTATCATGGATCATTATATGAGTGTCATATACTTTCTCATGTGACTATTGGTATGACTATTAGTCCTTGGACCTGAAGTCACCATAGTTCCCTACATAAGGAGTTGCATACTTTGGCTTCGTCAAACGTCACCTGTAAATGGGTGGACTATAAAGGCGATTACTGGGTATGTAACAAATTATGTGGAGGGATGTGAGTGATGTAGATGGAATCTATCCCTCCTATATAACGGGAGTGACATCATTATTCTTGATAGAGTGAGACCACGAAGTGCATGACCATGCCCAAATGAGTCAATATGAGATATTGAGCTCATTTGATTAGAGTGAGTCTACTTGGAGTTCAAGATATAGATTGTACTGAGGATGACATGGTCTATGCCTCAGTTGGTCAATCTAGATGTCAAGGATAGAGGGACATTGCCACATATTGTGAGATTCACAATTAGTAGTCACAAAGGTGATGTTGGATCTCAACATTCTTGTAACTTGGGTAGCAATGATGTGTTGCTAGATACCGCTCATTGCTTATATTCCTAAATCAGTTTAGGAGCATTGCCAATGTTACAAGAACCTATAGGGTCACACACAAAGGGCAATTAGATGGCGATTAGGTTCATACGATGAACCATGAGGATTAGGTTCATAGGATGAACCAAATTGGATTAAGAGTAATCCAAATTAGACTAATTGAGTTGGACTCAAGTTGATTCAAGTGTTGAATGGGTCTAATTTAGATTTGATTCATCGAATCAATTTAAACTAATGAATTGAGATTCATTAAATCAAATTGACTTGAATCAAATGGTTGGATTTGATCAACCATGGAAGATAAGAGGTCAAGTTTAACTTGACTTGACAGGGAAGATGAATAGTAAATTTTGACTTTACCAATTGCCATGTCATGGTGACTTGGAGTGGGGGCCGACCAATAATGATGTTCCACATCATCATGGACTCATCATGGGGTGCCACCTCATGAGGGAGACCTAGATCCATTGGCTCTTGGAGTTACATGCATGCATGTAACCCCCCAAATAGTGGCCAACCACTTTGATGGGTTACGAAAGAGTGAAGTTAAGTGTGTAACTTCATCATCTTCTTCCTAGGCTCTTCCCTCAAGCTCTCTCCCTAATCTTCCTCATCTTGCCGTGAGCCTCCAAGGGGTGCCAGCACACTCTAGGTTGCTTTCTCCACTTATTGCTTGTGTGGATACCAATAGAGGAGTGTACACTTGACACTCTCAAGTTCCGGCAAGCCGTTTGGACGAGCGGGATAAGCGAAGGGCGTCGCATCGAGAGTAAACTCTTAACATGTAGATCTAGAGTAGATATACAGTTTTTAAACATGTACATGTAGTTTTATTTAACTTCGCACAGATCCGTGGCCGACTTCCGGGATTTTCGCAATGCATAAAGCGGTTTTTGCGGCTCGGATAGTCCAACAGTGGTATCAGAGCCACATGCGAAGCATGTATGTGGTTTAGTTTTGTAGTTTTTGTATTAGATATAAAAATTACAGATCTGTAAGTTTCTGTAAATTTCCTATTTTTATAGATTTTTTGGGTATTTTTCTCGAAGAGTCGAAGCAATAAGTGTTGGGACACTTGTAGGCTTCAACCACCGAGAAAAACTCTCTGGAACGGCGAATTCTCGCTATAGGTTTTTGGGACAGTGACTTAAGTCACTATAAGATCAAGATGGGACACTCGCAAGGTTGATTTTGCGAGTAGGAGCGTTGCCCGTAACCCCGAAAGGGGCATTATCCTGTGATTGCGCCCAGAAATCGCTTAGCGGGACCGTTATGGAGATGTGACTCAAAAAATTGAAAAAAATAGGAAAAATTATAGAAATTTCTGTAAAATACATAATTTAGAATTATGTATAATTCTGTGATGGTCATGGCCCAAGAACCCCAATGTGATTGAATAAATGTGTTGTAATTCATAATACGACTTGCGCGCCGTTTTTATGGTTGTGCATGTTGTATAGGTTATGCGACCTGTGCGTCGTGCCTCTTCTTTTAAAATTCCAGTTGTAAATAGTTTTAGACTCGAATGTAACACGAGTTTCATTTTTGTAATGTACAAAATAGAGCGGTGGAAGGTCCACTAGTAGACGGAGTTACGAGGAGGGTGTCGACGACACATGACAGTCAAAGGAGGCGCTTGGAGAAGTCGCTAACCCTAGGTTGACCGTCCGATCTTCTCATTGGCTTGAGAAGATCGTAGTAGGGCCATGACCTCATCACAATTAATTTATATATATATATATATATTTGTTTTTCTTGTATGTATGTGATTCATGCTAGTAAATTTTGCTTGTATGTATATGATGCATGCTAGAATATTTTGCTTGTATATATATGATGCATGCTAGTATATTGCTTGTATGTATGTGATGCATGCTAGTGTAGGGTAATAAAGGCCTTGATACGTATATGATACACATTCACAATTAGATTAGATCTTAATCAAATTAACTCAAAAATGCCTACCAAGTTTTGATACCCATCACTACCTCGATCATTTGTTGTTGTTGAATCTGCCAAAGCAGAGCAACGCATATTATCTTGGTAGGGTGCGGAGAGACAATCTTAGTCCCTCCTATCACAGCTTGGGTGAGAATAAGCTCAATTAGATTGAGTAAAACTAGTTAACTCAATTGGATCGAGTAAAACTATAGGCATATTCCAACCGTTGGAAAGGTAGGATAAGGTTACATTTACACTAAATCTTGGGCGATTTAGCCAAAGCTAACTCAAGGTCTTTTGTAAATGTGGATCTTGATCCTATAAACAAGAGTTGCATAGAGATGTAATCGGTAATGTGTTACCTACCGATCATACTAAGTCTTGGGCGATTTAGCTAAAGCTAACTCAAGGCATAGTATGATGTGGATCTTGTCCTGCAAGAATTATAGCTAGTTTGTATGAATCTAGTAATGTGGTTTAACTACATCCATGACTCAATTCTACAAAAGTCCTATAATTTAGTGGGAGAATCATTTGATTAAAGGCCTAATTAAATGATAAATGGAATATGATATTAATTTTTTGCATTGTGTATGTTGTAGATTACCATATCGACAAACACGAACACTCTCTCCCTGCGTTCTGTCCTTGAGAAGGATAAGCTCAATGGAGCTAATTTCCTGAATTGGTATAGGAATCTGAGAATCGTTCTCACCCAAGAAAGAAAACTATACGTCCTGAAGCAGCCCATTCCAGAGGAACCTCCTGCCACTGCCTTGCGAACTGACCGAGATGCTTACAAGAAGCATCAAGATGATGCATTAGATGTGTCATGTCTCATGCTCGCAACCATGAACTCTGAGCTTCATAAGAAACACGAGTTCATGAATGCTTTTGATATGGTTGAACATCTTCGTCAACTGTATCAAGGAAAAGCAAGACACGAGAGATATGAGATCTTTAAGGCACTGTTTCAGTCCAAGATGCAAGATGGGACTCCCGTAGGTCCATATGTACTCAAGATGATTGGGTACATAGAAAACCTATAGAGGTTGGGATTCCCACTTGGCCAAGAGCTGGCCATTAACTTGATCTTGCAATCTTTGCCACAAAGCTACAATCAATTTGTCATGAATTACAACATGAATGAAATTGATAATCCACTACCTGAGATGCTTAGCATGTTGAGAACTGCTAAGCTCAACCTTAAGAAGGAAAAACCTGACTCCATTTTGATGGTGCAAAAGAAGAAAGGCAAGGGCAAACCTAAAGGTAAGGGAAATTCCTAAGCCAAGGGAAAAGGCAAGGCACTGAAACCAAAAGGAGGGGTGGCCAAGGAAGGGACTTGCTTCAATTATAAGGAAGCTGGACACTGGAAGCATAACTGCAAAGCATACCTGGAAGATCTTAAGAAGAAGAGAAGTGAGACTTCTACTTCAGGTATAAATGTTATAGAACTCAATCTATCTATTTCTTCATTATGAGTATTAGATACCGGATGTGCATCTCACATTTGTACCAATGTGTAGGCGCTGAGAAATAGCAGGGCATTGACGAAAGGCGAGGTAGACCTATGAGTAGGCAATGGAGCAAGGGTTGCTACTATTGCTGTAGGAATTTATTTTCTATCTCTGCCCTTTGGGCTTGTACTAGAACTAGATGAATGTTGTTATTTGTCTGCTTTAACTAAGAACATAATTTCAATTTCTTGTTTGGACAAGAAAGACTTTTCATTTATAATAAAGAACAAATATTGTTCAATTTATTTAAATGATATGTTCTATTGTAGTGCACCTCTAATGAACGGACTCTACATTCTAGACTTAGAGAGCCACATCTATAACATAAGTACCAAAAGGTTCAAGTCAAATGAGTTGAACCAAACCTATCTCTGGCATTGTCGCTTAGGTCACATAAATGAGAGTCGCTTATCCTAGCTCCTTAAGGATGTGCTACTAGACTCATTTGATTTTGAATCATATGAGACATGCGAGTCTTGCCTTTTAGGCAAGATGACCAAGACTCCCTTTAGTGGACATAGCAAGAGAGCAACAGACTTGTTAGGACTTATACATAGTGATGTATGCGACCCTTTCAATGTTGCTGCTAGAGGTGGTTACAGGTACTTCATTACATTTACTAATGACTTCAGTAGATATGGTTATGTGTATCTGATGACACATAAGTCGGAATCATTTGAAAAGTTTAAAGAATTCAAAAATGAAGTACAAAACCAGCTTGTCAAGAGTATTAAGATATTTCGATCAGATCGAGGTGGTGAATACATTAGTCATGAGTTTCGTGACTATCTAGCTGAGTGTGGGATTCTATCCCAACTCACTCCTCCTGGAATACCATAGTGGAATGGTGTATCCAAAAGGAGGAATCATATCCTATTAGATATGGTACGATCTATGATGAGTCACACAGATCTTCCTATATCCTTTTGGGGATATGCTTTAGACACAACAGCCTTCACACTTAATCGTGTACCATCCAAGGCTGTGATAAATGTTGGTGCAATCGGCCCAGGTCACGATTGACCAGACTCGAGTTTGGCTCGAGTGATATTTTGATGTTTGACAAAGTGAGTGGACATTGATGTTTGACATTAATGTCGGTTATAATTAACCGGACTCAAGTTTGACTCGAGGGAGATGTTAAATGGTTGACTAGGGTTGACCATGTGATTATGGTAAAGTCCAAGTCATGGGTACTTGGCATTGGGAAAGTCCAAGTGGGACACTTGGCAAGGAAAGTCCAAGTCATGGGTACTTGACATTTGAGAAGTCCAAGGGGTTGATATTGGTGGCGTAAAGTCCAAGCGGAGTCTTGGCGGCATAAGTCCAATGTGCCTTAGCGGTGTAGACACCGTTAGCATGACATAGCCGATGGAAGCACCTGGAGGCTAGCGCGATGGATGAACAAGTCATGGATGACTTGGAGGGATCCGAGAGGCGTGAGGCTGATGGAGGTGGCTAGAAGGCTTAGGTCTAGGCTAAGGGTGGTCTAGCAAGTATGGGGGAACCATACTTGGGCTAAACCCTCATATTTAAGGTGTGCCAATCGACTGATTCCATGTGGCAGTCGACTGGCATGAGTCAACTAGGGTCGACTGATTCCATGTGGCAGTCGACTGGTATGAGTCAACTAGTGATTCCATGTGGAGTCTCACTCGACTGCTGGGACGAGCAGTCGAGTGATGGCTTGAACAGTCAACTAATGGTAATTATCAGTCGACTGATGTCCTAGCCGTTGGACTTTTCCAGCATGGATTACACCATTGTCTCACGACAATAGTGGCATCAGTCGACTGATGGTCCCGAGCAGTCGACTGATCGACTTTTTCCAGCACAGGTTGAAGCTATAAAAGGAGCTCGTGATGGAGGAAAAAGCATCGATTTTCTTGGACGTTTTGAAGCGATTTGTTACTGCAAATCAGAGCTTTCAAGTGCTAGTCCAAGGCAATCAACAAGCAAGCTTCCAAAGAGTTTTTGTAAAGTGTTCTTTACTTCTCTTGTTGTATTTCATATTGTATTTGCTTGTTGTATTTAGTTTATTGTTGTAAACTATTGTAAGAGGTTTCTCCGCCTCCAACTTGTGTTGAGAAGGAGTATTTGTGATTAGTGATTGCATTAGCGTCGCTAGAGCTCGATTCGTGGAGTAGGAACCATTCGGTTCCGAACCACGTTAAACATCTTGTGTTTGTGATTGTGTTTCGTGTTATTGCTTTTATTATTATTATTCCACTGTGCTAACACGATTTGTAGACGCGATCATGATCAAATTCCATCATCGGTACTAGCACGCGCTATTCACCCCCCCTCTAGCTTCCAATCGATCCCCTACAATAAAGACACTATATACGATATGGACAGGGGGAAATCCCAAGATGTCTTTCATGAGGATTTGGGGTTGTGAGGCTTATGCTCGATGTCAAGTCTCAGAAAAACTATGACCCAAATCCGATAAGTGCTATTTTGATGGATATCCTAAGGAAACTAAGGGATATTACTTCTACATTCTCAGTCAGCACAAAGTGTTTGTGGCAAAGACTGGGGTATTTCTAGAAAGAGACTTTGTTTCTAGAAAAACTAGTGGGAGTACGTTCGATCTTGAAGAAATTCAAGATAAGGACCATAGCACTGAGGCCTTGATGGAGGTTGAACAGGAACCACAAAGTGTTGTGGGTGATGAGATTGTTACACAAAGAGTTGTTGAACAACAACCTGTTCAGGTAGACCTACCTCTTCGTAAATCTGATAGGGTACATCATCAGCCTTAGAGATACTCATTTCTCTTGTCTGACCATGATGATGTTATGCTTATTGAGAATGAGCCTACCTCCTATTAGGAAGCTGTGATGAGCCCAGATTTTGAGAAATGGCTAGAAGCCATGAGATCCGAGATGGAATCCATGTACACCAACTAAGTATGGACTTTGGTTGATCCACCTGAAGGCATCAAACCCATTGGGTGTAAGTGGGTCTTTAAGAGAGAGACTGACATGGATGGACTTACGCATATCTATAAGGGCCGATTGGTGGCTAAACGTTTCAAGCAAATTCATGGTATTGACTATGATGAAACCTTTTCTCCAGTGGCGATGTTTAAGTCCATTCGGATCATGCTTGCTATTGCAGCATACCACGATTATGAGATCTGTCAAATGGATGTCAAAATCACATTTCTGAATGGAAACTTGCTTGAGAATGTGTACATGACACAACCTGATGGTTTTGTAGATCCACAACATACTGGGAAAGTATGCAAGCTGCAAAGGTCCATTTATGGGCTAAAGCAAGCTTCTCGGAGTTGGAATCTTCGATTCGATGATGTGATCAAACAGTTTGGTTTCATCAAGAATGAAGATAAACCCTGTGTCTACAAGAGGGTTAATGGAAACACAGTTGTCTTTCTTGTATTGTATGTGGATGACATACTACTCATTGGGAATGACATCCCTTCGCTACAGTCTGTGAAGACTTGGCTGGGGACGTGCTTCTCAATGAAGGACTTAGGAGAAGCATCCTGTATTCTAGGCATCAAGATCTATAGAGATAGATCTTAGAGATTGCTTGCCCTAAGTCAGAGTACATATATTGACACGGTATTACTACGGTTTGCCATGCAGAATTCCAAGAAGGGACTTTTGCCGATGTCACATGGTGTGAGTCTTTCGAAGACTCAAAGTCCCTCTTCTAGAGAAGAGAGAGACCGCATGGATAAGATCCCTTATGCATCTGCTATAGGATCTATCATGTACGTCATGCTATGTACTCGTCCTGATGTCTCGTATGCTTTGAGCATGACAAGTAGATACCAGTCAGATCCAGGTGAGCATCACTGGATAGCAGTCAAGAATATTCTTAAGTACTTGAGAAGAACTAAAGAATATTTCTTGATATTTGGAGGCGATGAGGAGCTAACTGTAAAGGGTTACAGCGATGCCAGCTTCTAAACTGACCAGGATGATTATAGATCACAGTCAGGGTTCATGTTTTGCTTGAATGGTGGTGCTGTGAGCTGGAAGAGTTCGAAGTAGGACACAATTGCTGATTCTAAAACAGAGGCCGAGTATATCGCTGCATCAGAGGTAGCAAAGATGGCAGTTTGGATCCGCAAGTTCATTACTGAGCTTGGGGTGGTTCCTAGCATAGCAGATCCTATAGAGCTCTATTGTGACATCAATGGAGTGATTGCGCAGGCTAAGGAACCTCGCTCACACCAGCGGACCAAACACATACTATGACGCTTACATCTCATTTGAGAGATTATCGAGAGAGGAGATGTGAAGATTTGCAGAGTACCTACAGAGGCTAACATCGCAAATCCCTTGACCAAGACTTTGGCACAGAAAAAGCATGATGGTCACACTAGGTCATTGGGTATTAGATACAGCAGTGATTGACACTAGTGCTAGTGGGAGATTGTTAGTGAAAGCCCTAGAGCCAATCATGTGATGATTGTTGTATGAACTTTGTTGTATCATATTCCTATTTATAAAGGCATGATTATTATATTTACTTGTATTGGTGCCAAATAACTAAGTATAATAATGTCCTTGAGTAGAAGGTTCTTATCTATATCAATCGATTGGTTGAATCGATAATGAGATGATATAGAGAACACTACTCTTAATCATTCCTAGTCAAGTATTAACATTCAGGAACAATGTTAATGCAAAGAGACTAGCATGTAGGTTAACTCGATGACTTGATCTCACAAGTCATTGATATGTGATATCAAGTTGACACATGGGTATGCATTGGAGAATGTATACTGAATGACCCACCATGAGAAAGTATCATGGATCGTTATATGAGTGTCATATACTTTCTCATGTGACTATTAGTATGACTATTATTCCTTAGACCTGAAGTCATCATGGTTCCCTACATAGGGAGTTGCATACTATCGCTTCGTCAAATGTCACTCGTAAATGGGTGGACTATAAAGGCGATTACTGGGTATGTAACAAATTATACGGAGGGATGATAGTGATGTAGATGGGATCTATCCCTCCTATATGATGGGAGTGACATCGTTATTCTTGATAGAGTGAGACCACGAAGTACATGGCCATGCCCAAATGAGTCAATATGAGATATTGAGCTCATTTGATTAGAGTGAGTCTACTTGGAGTTCAAGATAAAGATTGTACCGAGGATGACACGGTCTATGCCTCAGTTGGTCAATCTAGATGTCAAGGATAGAGGGACATTGTCACATATTGTGAGAGTCACAATTAGTTGTCACAAAGGTGATGTTGGATCTCAACATTCTTGTAACTTAGGTAGCAATGATGTGTTGCTAGATACCGCTCATTGCTTATGTTCCTAAATCGTTTAGGAGCATTGCCAATGTTACAAGAACCTATAGGGTCACACACAAAGGGCAATTAGATGGCGATTAGGTTCATATGATAAACCAAATTGGATTAAGAGTAATCCAAATTAGACTAATTGAGTTGGACTCAAGTTGATTCAAGTGTTGAATGGGTCTAATTTAGATTTGATTCATCGAATCAATTTAAACTAATGAATTGAGATTCATTAAATCAAATTGACTTGAATCAAATGGTTGGATTTGATCAACCATGGGAGATAAGAGGTCAAGTTTGACTTGACTTGAGTGGGAAGATGAATGGTGAATTTTGACTTGACCAATTGTTATGTCATGGTGACTTGGCATGGGGGCCAACCAATGATGATGTTCCACATCATCATGGACTCATCATGGGGTGCCACCCCATGAGAGAGACCTAGAGCCATTGGCTCTTGGAGTTACATGCATGCATGTAACCCCCCCCAAATAGTGGTCGGCCACTTTGATGTGTTACCAAAGTGTGAAGTTAAGTGTGTAACTTCATCATCTTCTTCCTAGGCTCTTCTCTCAAGATCTCTCCCTAATCTTCCTCATCTTGCCGTGAGCCTCCAAGGGGTGCTAGCACACTCTAGGTTGCTTTTCTCCACCCATTGCTTGTGTGGATACCAATAGAGGAGTGTACACTTGACACTCCCGAGTTCCGGCAAGCCATTTGGACGAGCGGGATGAACGAAGGGCGTCGCATCGAGGGTAAACTCTTAACATGTAGATCTAGAGTAGATCTAAAGTTTTTAAACACGTACATATAGTTTTATTTACCTTCGCACGGATCTGTGGCCGACTTCTGGGGTTTCCGCTACGCAAGAAGCGGTTTTTGCGACTCGAATAGTCCAACATCCTACATATTTTTGGGCCAAGGGAAAGATTGTAAGATCTCATTGGGACATGGGACATTGACCTCCTTGGAGAGAACCCTTTTGATGTTAGTCAAAAAGGGGGAGAATGTTTGGGAGAATTATTGGGAGAATTTATGGTATTACCAATTTGGGATAATTGGTAAGAAGATTTGAGTTAATGTTCTAACTCAAAGGTATGTAGTTTTGTCAAACATCAAAAAGGGAGAGATTGTTAGTGCAATCGGCCCAGGTCACGATTGACCGGACTCGAGTTTGACTCGAGCGATATTTTGATGTTTGACATGATGGTTTGACATTGATGTTTAACATTGATGTCTGATAATATTTTGGGGAGATTGTTGGTGCAATCGACCTGGATTATGATTGATCGGACTCGAGTTTGACTCGAGGGGGATTTTGATGGTTGACTAGGGTTGACCATGTCATGGAAAGTCCAAGTCTTGAGTACTTGACATGTAAAGTTCAAGCATGGGTCTTGGCATGGAAAGTCCAACATGGGTTGACAAGGGAAAGTCCAAGCTTGAGTCTTGGCATTTGAGAAGTTCAAGGGGTTTGATATTGGCGGCGTAAAGTCCAAGCAGGAGTCATGGTAACATAAGTACAATGGTTGGCGGTGTAAAGTCCAAGCAGAGTCTTAGCAGTGTAAGTCCAATGTGCCTTGGCGGTGTAGACACCGTTAGCATGACATAGCCGATGGAAGCACCTGAAGGCTAGCGTATGGATGAACAAGTCATGGATGACTTAGAGGGATCCAATAGGCGCGAGGCTGACGGAGGTGGCTAGAAGGCTTAGGTCTAGGCTAAGGGTGTTCTAGCAAGTATGGGGGCACCATACTTGGGGTAAAACCTCATGTTTGAGGTGTATCAGTCGACTGGGACCTATGGGCAGTCGACTGGAGTGATTCAATTAGGGTGGCGAGCAATGATCGATCCGTGATCACGGCTAGTGCTTGAGAATTCGAGAACAGAATGGAGTCGGACTCGATCGCACAATAAATGAGTGAAGGTTTATCACCGATCGGCGATGAGTATGATCGATCGATGTCCTATCTGTTGGATTTTTCCAACGTGGATCACACCGTTGTCTCACAGTAATAGTGTCATCAGTCGAATGATGGTCACGATCAGTCGACTGATAGGCGAAATCCAGCCCAGGTAGCAGCTTTAAAGGGAGCTCGTGGAGGAGATTTCGATCAACATTTCTTGAGGAGTTTTGGGGCAAATTGCTGGTGTAATTCAGGGTCTCCAAGTGCAACTCAAGCAACCATAAAGCAAGCAATCCAAAAGCTCTTGTAAAGTTGTTTTCTTTATTTGTATTGCATTCTATTATTGTATCTTGCTTGTATTTGTTTCTTACTGTTGTAAGAGATATTGTACGAGGTTTCTCCACCTCCGAATTGTTCTGAGAAGGAGTTTATTAGATTAGTAGTGCATGTTTGCATTGCTAGGGCTTTTAGAGCCCGATCCATAAAGTAGGAACCATTCGATTCTCAACCACGTTATATCATTGTGTTTGCGTGATTGTATTTGTGTTATTGTTTTATTGTTATTATTCCACTGCACACTAACACGACTTGTAGACGCAATCGCGATCGTAATCCATCAAGCATCGACGACGCTATTCACCCTCCTCTAGTAGTCACAACGGTCCCAATAATTTAGACTTAGCGATAAGTTCTCAACTTACAATGCCCCTAGAGTTGTCAACGAACCCAACTTTCACCCAAAAAAAAAAGAAGTCAATTTGATAAAACTCATTTATGTTTTTCAATAATAAAAATAAAATAATTTGAATATCAGTAAGCTTAGTTTGAATAATTTATAATAAATTTAATCATTAACTTATATAAAATTTACATATAATTGTATTTCTTAAATTTTTATTTAAATACATAAATAATTTATTGTTAGGAATATTGGAACGACTAGAGGGGGGGGGGTGAATAGTGTCGTTCTCAAGTTGTCGGAAATCGTTCGCGTTCGTCTCTATAATTTCGTTAGCGCAGTGGAATATAGATATAATACAATAACAAAATGGACAAGCACACACAAAGACACGAAGATTTAACGTGGTTCGGAACCGCACGGTTCCTACTCCACGGATCGGGTTCGTACGAACCCTAGCGATGCCAATCACACACCACTATAATAATAACTCCTTCTCAGAACAATCCGGAGGCGGAGAAACCTCGTACAATATGATTACAACAATAATCAAGTAGATACAAGCAAATACAATATGAAATACAAATGCAAGTAAAGGAAAAACACTTTACAAGAGCTTTGGATTGCTTGATCTTTGATTTCCTTGAACTAGCTTTGAAGGACTGGAAAGCACCAACTTCCCTCTTCAATTTCGCTCAAGAAAATCGCTATCTTTTCCTCCATCACGAGCTCCTTATATAGCTTCAACTCGGCCGAAAAGGTCGATCACCGATCGATCGGGACCATCAGTCGACTAATGCCACTGTTGTCGTGAGACAACGGCTAGATCCACGCTGGATAAGTCCAACGGATCTACCATCAGTCGACTAATTGTGACCATCAGTCGACTGATGGAGTCCTCACTCGACCAGTCGAGTCTCGACTCCATTCTGTGGCCGATTTCGAACCGATCGATCACACGATCACGATCGACTACTGAGCCATCACCGACCGCCCACCTGCAATGATCGCTATGGGCCATAACCCGCAGTCAAACCCTAGTTGACTCGGTCCAGTCGACTGCCACATGACACCAGTCGACTGGCACACCTCAAACATGAGGTTTTAACCCAAGTATGGTTCCCCCATACTTGCTAGACCACACTTAGCCTAGACCTAAGCCTTCTAGCCACCTCCATCAGCCTCACGCCTCTCGGATCCCTCCAAGTCATCCATGACTTGTTCATCCATCGCGCTAGCCTTCAGGTGCTTCCATCGACTATGTCATGCTAACGGTGTCTACACCGCCAAGGCACATTGGACTTACGCCGCCAAGACTCCGCTTGGACTTTACGCCGCCAACCATTGGACTTATGCTGCCAAGACTCCCGCTTGGACTTTACGCCGCCAATATCAATCCCCTTGGACTTTCTCTTGCCAACCCATGTTGGACTTTCCATGCCAAGACCATGCTTGGACTTTCCTTGCCAACCCATGTTGGACTTTCCATGCCAAGTACTCAAGACTTGGACTTTACCTTGCCAAGACCCATGCTTGGACTTTCCCAAATGCCAAGTGTCCCACTTGGACTTTCTATGCCAAGTACTCAAGACTTGGACTTCCCTATGACAATTACATTGTCATATGTTTTTGTCGAACATCAAAACATCACTCGAGTCAAACTCGAGTCCTCGTGATCGTGATCCGGGTCGATTGCACCAACAATCTCCCCTTTGATGTTTGACAAAACTAAACAAATTATTGAGTTAGAACACTAACTCAAATCCCTTACCAATTATCCCAAATTGGTAAACACTCACCAAATGTTCTCCCCAACATTCTCCCCTTTGTGACTAACATCAAAAAGGTTTCCTCTCCAAGGAGGTCAATGTCTCATGTCCCAATGAGATCTTACAATCTCCCCCTTGGTCCAACAATACTTAGGATGCCTACCATCTTCCTAGTGATAAGTCCAATATCACTCAAGAGAGGCAATCCCATTTACTCTCCCAATTTCCAAATTGGGTCTCTCAAAAGTCCCATCAATTTCCCAATTGATGTCATATTCTCCCAATAACTTCTCCTCTTCAAGGAGAAAAACACATCCATCATCCCAAGATGGATACCTCCCCCTAAAGGCTTGCTCTCCCTTGACCATTGCACCAACAATGTCCTTGGGAAGTCCCTAAGACAATAGGAACTCTAAACCATCAAAATTAAGGTTAGAAATTCAACATTGAACTTTCCAACACCTTAAAATTGATACAAACCCTAAATACTTCTCCTAATCCATATCCAATGGATTTTCACCCTTTATAATGCTTCCCAAAGCATATCCTAGGGTTAGGAGTGATTAGGGACCATAACCGTAGCTGAAATCGGGTTAAACAACCTTGTTTACCCCAAAAAATCAAAGCTACAATTGAGTGATTTAGAAATCACGATCGGCACCTCCATCGATCGACCGACACCAATGTAAGCGATCGATAATCAAAATTTCAATTTCGCTTATCGAGTTAATTTCAGAAAATCATAAATAATTATACGTATATCGAAAAATCACGAAATTTGATACGTATAATACCTATGACCAATACAATGGGTGAAAAATGTTTGAAAATTATTTTACTCATAAAATACTGAAATTGGCACAAAGTTCAAAACCATTGAAATTTTCAATGTTTTGGTCCTACTTTGTATCAACTTCATCAATGGTGATTGCTATCAAAAGATAGACTTCACCAAGGTTTTTCAAAATGATTTTAAAATATTTTCAAAACCTTGTTTTGGATCATACTCCTTGGGCTCTATGCACATGACTTGTACACAAGCTTTCCCAATGATCCACAAATAGAATTAGATGAGTTTTAGTTCATCTAGATGCAAAAACTATGCACCTTGAACTTAACTCATATCCTAGCATCTCACATGTATCTATGGTGTATAAATACATATATATGTCAATTAGATGTGAGATGTGGGTTTTGTTCTCCCTAAACTAGGGTTTCATGCATCTTCTAAAGCAACTCTACTTGATTCCCTTATAAATGGGACTTCAAGTCATGCGATAGTCTTTAAATCAATTTTAATCAAGTTAATGCATGAATGTATGATCATGGCAGAAATAATAGCATTATTAAAACATGGCCAATGATCATGATGTCATGGCATATGATAAAATTTAAAAACACATGACATTTAAAACCTTAAACCTAATCATAATCATGACATATAAAAATGATTAAAAAAATATGATGTCATGGCATATGGCAATCAAGGCATGGCAAATAAAATATATAGGTATGGTAATACCTAAATTTTAATATTAATTGCCATTTGATATAATTAAGTATATTTTTCCATATTAACCTAAATTTTCCCAAGTGTGCCAAAAACCCAAAATGACACACTACGACCTCTAAACCTAAATTGTGCCAATTTGACCATTTTATCAAGCTTCTCAAATAATATTGACACATCCTAAAATCTTTTAGGATGATAATTCAAATCTATTTCCAAGGTATCCATAACCTTGAAAATAACCTAAAGTGCCACCTTTGCCATGGTTGAGTTAACTACCCATCCATTTAAGGTTGGCACACCCTAACCCATCTAGCGTGAATCAATCACGCTCTTAGGAATCCAAAACCGATTTGAGCTCCTAGGGTTAATTAGGTACTCCTTAGGGATAACCTCCCTAGATACCTTCCTAATGACCCTCCTAGGCTTATTAGCCTTGGTCTGGTGACTCCCCTTGTAACCTTCTTAGTGGCTTCCCTAGGTTTCCTAGAAACCCTAGCCACTAGGCACACACCATGGTCAACTCTAGGGATGACTTCCCTATTGACCTTGGTCTTCCTAGACCTAGTTAGTGTTCCATAGTCAAATGGAACACAATGATAAGCCACCTTAGGCTTAGGTTTGTGACCCAAACCTTTCTTGCCCTTGGTTGACTTTTGACTTTTAGATCCTAGATGTTGACTTTGACTTCTTGACCCAGGAATTTGACCATTAGACCCTTTAGATTGATTTTGTATCTTATTTAGGGTCTTTTCAAGTTTCTCAAGCTTTGACCTCAAGGTTTGGTTCTCTAATTCTAATTGTCCAATTTTAGAATTTTGATTTAGACCATGGGCATGGTTCTTCCTAGGCATATGCCTAGTCCATTTAGGATTAAAACCTAGATGTTCTTGTATTTTCTTAATAGATTCCCTAGGTATGGTTTTTCTAGGGACATTAGTCCCAAATTTCTCCTTATTACTAAAATGGACACTTTTAGCTCCTAATAAAAAACATTTATTCCTATTAGCATGCTTTTCATAAATTGCAGGAGAATTTAAATTCCTAGCATGCTTTTTAACATTTAAATTAGAAGATGCACTACTAAAATGTACCTTAGGGTTAACCTTAGCTCCCCCTACTTGTGATGCTTCTTCTTGGGTTTTTTTCCTCCCCCTAGAGCATTGACTTCTATAATGC
The DNA here is from genome assembly GCA_025175895.1 of Wurfbainia villosa. Taxonomy (NCBI): domain Eukaryota; kingdom Viridiplantae; phylum Streptophyta; class Magnoliopsida; order Zingiberales; family Zingiberaceae; genus Wurfbainia; species Wurfbainia villosa. The sequence goes on from CM045992.1 coordinate 8,641,979, forward strand.
CCCTTTTGATGGCACTTGAAGCATATAATATGCTTCTTGCTCTTTTGACTTAGGGAACCGGCATCCTTTGACTTTTGTTGACTTTTGGGCGCCGAGAAGCTTTCCTAACCTTCTTTGGGCATTTGCTCTTGTAATGCCCATACTCCCTACACTCAAAGCACATTATATGATTTTTATTTGAAGATAAAGTGTTTGAGTTACCTAGGGTGGTGGTAGGTGCCGGAGTTGAATTTTGAGCTTCCTCATCTTGATTGGATGTTGAAGGCTCTTCTTGAGGTTGCTCCGGTGTAGAGGATGGTCTCTCCTCCTCAATCCTAGAAGTAGATGCTTCTTCCATCTCTTCTACTTCTTCTTTCTCCGATCCGGAAGTTGACTCCATCTCAACTTCCGATTCCTCACTTTCACTTGAGGATGAACTCTCCTCATGGAATCTTGCCAATTTTCTCCATAGCTCCTTGGCATACATGTAATCCCCTAGCTTGCACAAAACATCATTAGGGATTAAATCTTCCAACAATTTCGTTACCTTAATTTCAGTCTTGAGCTTTTGGCATTGCTCTTGGGTCCACTTTTTCAATTTTAGGACATTCCCCTTCTTATCCCTAGGGGGTTCAAGGCCTTCAACGAGGATGAACCAATCCTCTATGTTTATCATCAAGAATGTTTCCATTCTTGCTCTCCACGCCGAAAAATCTTCTGGATCATATGGAGGTGGAGTATTGATATCCCATCCAAGCTTGTCTTGGAATTCCATCTTCACCCTCTAGCCTTTTGTCTTAGCTCCCGGCGGTTAATCCGTAGAAGAGCCCCGGGCTCTGATACCACTTGTTAGGAATATTGGAACGGCTAGAGGGGGGGGTGAATAGCGTCGTTCTCAAGTTGTCGGAAATCGATCGCGTTCGTCTCTACAATTTTGTTAGCGCAACGGAATATAGATATAATACAATAACGAAATGGACAAGCACACACAAAGACACGAAGATTTAACGTGGTTCGGAACTGCACGGATCGGGTTCGTACGAACCCTAGCGATGCCAATCACACACCACTATAATAATAACTCCTTCTCGGAACAATCCGGAGGCGGAGAAACCTCGTACAATATGATTACAACAATAATCAAGTAGATACAAGCAAATACAATATGAAATACAAATGCAAGTAAAGGAAAAACACTTTACAAGAGCTTTGGATTGCTTGATCTTTGATTGCCTTGAACTAGCTTTGAAGAAAGCACCAACTTCCTCTTCAATTTCGCCAAGAAAATCACTATCTTTTCCTCCATCACGAGCTCCTTATATAGCTTCAACAGTGTGCTTCGTTCAGTTACATTGCGAACCAGTATAGCGCTTTATTGTCGTGAGACACTTTGGCTAGATCCATTGGTAAGTCATGCCTGGATCTACCATCGATGCGGTGATTATGCATCGGTAGTGGAGTCCTCACTCGATTCCCAGGTAGCTAGTCAGTCTGGACTCCGATGCTGTGTAGGGTTTCGAAGACACGAGTCGGTGATCCTCACGATCAGTCATTGCTCGAGCTCATCGATCATTGCCCACCTCTGGCGGTCATTGCTAAACTATAACCAGCGATCAAACCCTAGTTGACTCGGTCCAGTCGACTGCCACATGGCACCAGTCGACTGGTACACCTTAAACATGAGGTTTTAACCCAAGTATGGTTCCCCCATACTTGCTAGACCACCCTTAGCCTAGACCTAAGCCTTCTAGCCACCTCCATCAGCCTCACGCCTCTCGGATCCCTCCAAGTCATCAATGACTTGTTCATCCATCGTGCTAGCCTTCAGGTGCTTCCATCGGCTATGCCATGCTAACGGTGTCTACACCGCCAAGGCACATTGGACTTACGCCGCCAAGACTCCGCTTGGACTTTACGCCGCCAACCATTGGACTTATGCTGCCAAGACTCCCGCTTGGACTTTACGCCGCCAATATCAATCCCCTTGGACTTTCTCTTGCCAACCCATGTTGGACTTTCCATGCCAAGACCATGCTTGGACTTTCCTTGCCAACCCATGTTGGACTTTCCATGCCAAGTACTCAAGACTTGGACTTTACCTTGCCAAGACCCATGCTTGGACTTTCCCAAATGCCAAGTGTCCCACTTGGACTTTCCATGCCAAGTACTCAAGACTTGGACTTCCCTATGACAATTACATTGTCATATGTTTTTGTCGAACATCAAAACATCACTCAAGTCAAACTCGAGTCCTGATCAATCATGACCTGGGCCGATTGCACCAACATTTATAATATGTTAAATATATATGTATATATATATGCACACACAACTCATCCGTGAGTACTCATGAGCACCTCAATTATCCATCGTTCGATCTCCTAGGATTTAAGGATTGGGTTATAGTGCTCACACGATCGGACGGTGGATAATCGATGTGTTCATGGGTGCTCACAAATGAGTTGTATATATATATATATATATATATATATATAATTGGGGGTCACATTCGGTTTTATTTAATAACACTGCCCCTGTCCCAAAAAAATGTTACTTCTGTAGGTTGCCTTCTTCCTAGTTCTCTTTGTGGGTGTGACCTTGTCCGTAATCTAATGTCCCCATGATACTTTCTGGATAAGTTTGGGGTCTTGAGATAGCAGTGGATTCTGTATTCATAAAATTTGTATGGTTGTATTTTTTGAGGTTGTTAAGGCTAGCTAGTATGTTTTCATCCTCGTCTAATCTAAGTATTTCATGAGATGTAAGTTTTCCCCTAAGCTTTTCTTGTTTTTCTAGATTTTTGATCTCTTGTAGTGCCATGGTTTTGTTATACAAAGACTCACTGATTTTTCCTATGTCCTTAATGTACTGTCTTGCATAATTTAATATTCCTAAAAAGGCATGCAATTCTTTTATATTTTCTATTTTGTCAGGAAAATTTAGTATTTTTGTTGTAATATGAGGTTGTAATGATATTTTCCCCTTCCCTATTTTAGTTCCCAAAAATTCTATATGTTTAGTAGTCAACTGCATCTTCTTTTTAGAGATCATCAGGCCATTGGCTTCTATGAGAGTGAATACTAGGTGTAGATGGGCCAAATGTTCTTGTTTAGTTTTTGAAAAAACCAGGACATCATGTATGTAGATGCACGTAAATTTTTGGGCTTATTTGAAGATGTCATCCATTTTTCGTTGGAATATTTGAGGTGCTACTTTTATGCCGAATGTGTAGAGGATCTTTGTATGGCTAGAGGGGGGGGGGAGTGAATAGCCTCTTTCGATTTCTACAAACACATTAGCGGAAGCAAAAACAAAAATACAAATATAAATGAAATTAAAAGACAAAAACAACATGCTAACAAAGATGCTTAACGTGGTTCAGAGATGATGCTCCTACTCCATGGCAATCCGTAAGGTGGATCAACCCTAACAAGTCTTCACTAAGATATCCTTTTGATGATCACACACTAAGGTGGAGAAGCCCTCTTACAATCACTCTTCTTCTTACAAATGATGGAAGTGAAAATAGAGAAGAAGAGATTAAAACAACTAGAAGGCTTGAGAAGACTTAGTGAGCTTAAGAGTAAAGTTTGGAATGATAGCACTAGCCCTCTCAAGCTCCCCAAGGCCTCATTTTATAGATAAGAAGTTGATTTTCCCATTGAGCCTGCGTGATTGATTCTTTGCATATCATGATCATTGTTGTTGTAGTTGACCAATCCAATAACTTTTAGCCTGACCGCAATTGTCACAACCAACGGGACTTTGATCGGTCGATTGATTGTATCGGATCGATCATCGATCATTGCTCCAAAAAATCAGTCGACTACAAAAGTTTTTGTGCCCATGTCCACTTATAACAATCGACTGTTAGGGTATAGCAGTCGCTTGATTGGTGGACTAGTCGACTGCCAAACCCTGGCAGTCGATTGATGGACCACAAAAAATCAGTCGACTTCAATTGACTGACTGATCAGTCGACTAGGTCATAACCACAGTCGATTGATCAAGTCTTCTGGACCCTCGAGTACCAAGAACTCGAAACTAGTCGACTGAGACAAGACCATAGTCGGTTGGCATACTTCAAGTATGATCAAATTGTTAGTGAAAGCCCTAGAGTCAATCATGTGATGATTGTTGTATGGACTTTGTTGTATTATATTCCTATTTATAAAGGTATTTCTTTATGGTTATTATACTTACTTGTATTGGTGCCAAATAACTAAGTATAGTAACGTGTTTGAGTAGAAGGTTCTTATCTATATCAATTGATTGGTTGAATCGATAATGAGATGATATAGAGAACACTACTCTTAATCATTCCTAGTCAAGTATTAATATTCAGGGACAATGTTAATGCGAAGAGACTAGCATGTAGGTCAACTCGATGACTTGATCTCACAAGTCATGGATATGAGATGTCAAGTTGACACATGGGTATGCATTGGAGAATGTATACTGAATGACCCGCCATGAGAAAGTATCATGGATCGTTATATGAGTGTCATATACTTTCTCATGTGACTATTAGTCCTTGGACATGAAGTCACCATGGTTCCCTACATAAGGAGTTGCATATTTTGGCTTCGTCAAACGTCACCCGTAAATGGGTGGACTATAAAGGTGATTACTGGGTATGTAACAAATTATGCGGAGGGATGTGAGTGATGTAGATGGGATCTATCCCTCCTATATGACGGGAGTGACATCGTGATTCTTGATAGAGTGAGACCACTAAGTGCATGACCATGCCCAAATGAGTCAATATGAGATATTGAGCTCATTTGATTAGAGTGAGTCTACTTGGAGTTCAAGATATAGATTGTACAGAGGATGACACAGTCTATGCCTCAATTGGTCAATCTAGATGTCAAGAATAGAGGGACATTGTCACATATTATGAGAGTCACAATTAGTAGTCACAAAGGTGATGTTGGATCTCAACATTCTTGTAACTTGGGTAGCAATGATGTGTTGCTAGATACCGCTCATTGCTTATATTCCTAAATCAGTTTAGGAGCATTGCCAATGTTACAAGAACCTATAGGGTCACACACAAAGGGCAATTAGATGGCGATTAGGTTCATATGATGAACCATGAGGATTAGGTTCATAGGATGAACCAAATTGGATTAAGAGTAATCCAAATTAGACTAATTGAGTTGGACTCAAGTTGATTCAAGTGTTGAATGGGTCTAATTTAGATTTGATTCATCGAATCAATTTAAACTAATGAATTGAGATTCATTAAATCAAATTGACTTGAATCAAATGGTTGGATTTGATCAACCATGGAAGATAAGAGGTCAAGTTTAACTTGACTTGACAGGGAAGATGAATAGTAAATTTTGACTTTACCAATTGCCATGTCATGGTGACTTGGAGTGGGGGCCGACCAATAATGATGTTCCACATCATCATGGACTCATCATGGGGTGCCACCTCATGAGGGAGACCAAGAGATATGGCTCTTGGTATTACATGGAGGTATTTAACCCTCCATGAAGTGGCCGACCACTTTATGTGTGTGCATTAGTGCGAAGTTGTGGAATTAACTTCATCTTCTTCCTTCTCTCTTGTGATCTCCCTCTTCCTTTCTTGCCGTGGTTTTCAAGGAGTGCTAGCACACTCTAAGTTTCCTTCTCCACCTATTATTCGTGTGGATACTTGTAGAGGAGTGTACGTTTGACACTCTCGAGTTTCGACAAGCCGTTTGGACGAGCGGGATAAGAGAAGGGTGTAACATCAAGGGTAAAGCTCTTCGCATGTAGATCTAAAGTAGATCTAATGGTTTTAAACATGTACATGTATATTTTGTTTATGTTTGCACGGATCCGTGGCCGACTTCCGAGGTTTCTGCAACACAAAAAGCGATTTTTGCGGCTCGGATAGTCCAACAGTGGTATCAGAGCCACGTGCGAAACATGTATGTGTTTAGTTTTATAATTTTTGTATTAGATATGAAAAATTACAGATCTGTGAGTTTCTGTAAATTTCCTATTTTATAGATTTTTGTGAGTATTTTTCTCGAAGAGTCGAAGCAACAAGTGTTGGGACACTTGTAGGCTTCAACCACCGAGAAAGACTCTTCGTAACGGCGAATTCTCACTCTAGTATGTTGGACAGTGACTTAAGGCACTATAAGATCAAGATGAGACACTCACGAGATTCATTTTGCGAGAAGGGGCGCTGCCCCTAACCCCGCAAGGGGCATTGTCCCGCGATCGTGCCCGGAAATCGCTTAGCGGGACTATTACGGAGATGTGACTCATAAAATTGAAAGAAATAGGAAAAATTATAAAAATTTCTGTAAAATATATAATTTAGAATTATGTATAATACTGTGATGGTCATGGCCCAAGAACTCCAATGTGATTGGATAAAATGTGTTGTAATTCATAATACGACTTGCATATCATTTTTGTGTTGTGCATGTTGTATATGGTATGCGACCTGTGTGTCGTGCCTCTCTTTTTAATATTCTTATTGTAAATAGTTTTAGACTCAAATGTAACTCGAGTTTCATGTTTGTAATGTATAAAATAGAGCGGTGGAAGGTCCACTAGTAGACGGAGTTACGAGGAGGGTGCCGACGACACATGGTGGTCAAAGGAGGCACTTAGAGAAGCCGCTAACCCTAGGTTGACCGTCCGATATTCTCATTGGATTGAGAAGATCGTAGTAGGGCCATGACCACATCACAATAGATTTATATATATATATATATATATATATATATATATATATATATATATATATATATATTGCTTGTATGTATGTGATGCATGCTAGTAAATTTTGCTTGCATGTATATGATGCATGCTAGGATATTTTGCTTATATGTATATGATGCATGCTAGTATATTTTGCTTGTATGTATGTGATGCATGCTAGTGTAGGGTAATAAAGGCCTTAATGCGTATATGATACACATTCACGATTAGATTAGATCTTAATCGAATCAACTCGAAATGCCTACCAAGTTTTGATACCCATCACTACCTCGATCATTTGTTGCTGTTGAATCTGCCAAAGCAGAGCAATGCATATTATCTTGGTAGGGTGCATGCAGAGGGACAATCTTGGTCCCGCCTATCACAGCTTGAATGAGAATAAGCTCAATTAGATTGAGTGAAATTAGTTAACTCAATTGGATCGAGTAAAACTATAGGCATATTCCAACGGTTGGAAAGATAGGATAAGATTACATTTACACTAAATCTTGAGCGATTTAGCCAAAGCTAACTCAAGTTCTTTTGTAAATGTGGATCTTGATCCTATAAACAAGAGTTGCATAGAGATGTAATCGGTAATTTGTTACCTACCGATCATACTAAGTCTTGGGCGATTTAGCCAAAGCTAACTCAAGGCATAGTATGATGTGGATCTTGTCCCGCGAGAATTATAGCTAGTTTGTATGAATCTAGTAGTGGTTTGACTACATCCAAAACTCGATTCTACAAGTCCTATAATTTAGTGGGAGCATCATTTAATTAAAGGCCTAATTAAATGATAAATGGAATATAATATTTACTTTATGCATTATTTATGTTGTAGATTGCCATGTCGTCAAACACAAACACTGTTGGGGATCGGTTGGCCGGCTAGAGGGGGGTGAATAGCCCTCGTTCGTTGGATGTCGTAATTCGCTCGTTCTTGTTGCGTTGCTTGTCTACGATTGTCGTTAGCGCAGCGGAAACAATAAAACAATAATAATACTAACAACAAATAAGCACACGCAAACACACATGATATACGTGGTTCGGAACCGAATGGTTCCTACTCCACGGGCGAGCTCCTCGAGCTCTAGAGATGCACACGGCAATACTCAAACTCCTTCTCGACTACACGTCAAAGGTGGAGAAACCTCTCACAAGCAATTACAACAGTAATATAGAAATACAAGCAAATACACAAATACAATACACAAGAAAACTTTCACCGATTGCTTTGATCACTTTGCTTGTTGTTTGCTTTTGAAGGTCTGGAATGCAACAACAATTCCCCTCCAAAGTCACCTCAAAAGCCTTGGCGAAATCCTCCAACTTGTGCTCCATTTATAACTTTGCATCAAAGTTTTGCACCCATCGGTCGTGATCGTGACCATCACCGATCGTCCTCGTGATTGTCTCTACAACGGCGGATCCACGTTGGCTAAGTTCCAATGGATCACACATCGCCGATCGTGATGGCACCCATCACCGATCGATCATCCATCGATCGAGTCTTTGGCGAGCTCGACTCCATTCTCGTGCTCGCGTGCGCATCATCCGATCGCCATCCCTCGGATCGGTATTCTCCCAACGATGATCGCCCTCCCTTGGCGTCGGATCACCGAACTTGGTTCAGTCGAACACTGGTCGAACCCATACGACCTAGAGCAGTCGACTGGTACCTATGCCAGTCGACTGATGTCGGCTAAAACCTCAAACATAACGATGTTTGAGCCTCCGATACTCAGTCTTAGCCACTTGGCCAAGTCCACCTTATCCCTCATGGAGTTCCCAACCGAAGCTCTCTTCCCTCGGCCTACATCCCTCGGATGCGCCAAGCGCAGACTTCGCAACGCCATCCTTCGCGTCTCATGCCCTAGAAGTATGCTTCCCTTTGGGCTCACTCCATTCGTTCTCCGTCCGGCGGTCCCTCGGATGCACCAAGCGCACGGCTTCGCAATACCATCCTTCACCGACTCAAGGACCCGAGCCTAGTGAACTTGCCAAGTTCTCAAGACTTCCCAAATGCACCAAGCGCATGGCTTCGCAATGCATTTCTCACCAAGCACCAAGCGCACGGCTTTGCAATGCTTTGGATTTCCCATGCCAAGCACCAAGCGCACAGCTTCGCAATGCTTTGGACTTTCCCATGCCAAGGCTTTCCCCTTGGACTTCCACACCAAGCTCCATGCTTGGATTTTCCATGCCAACCCCATGTTGGACTTTCCCATGACAATCCCATGTCATGAGTTTTGTCTATCATCAAAATACTATCAAGGTACTGCTCGAGTCAAACTCGAGTCAACCTGGGCCGATTGCACCAACAATCTCCCCCTTTTTGATGATTGACAAAACTACCATCTCAAGTCTACCAATTCTCCCATATTAGCAATTCTCATATCCCAATGAGAATTCCAATGAACCTTAATTGGTAACTTGGTAACTTCTCCCCCTTTTTGACAATACATCAAAAAGGTCCTCCCCAAGGGTATGAATGTCTCATATCCCAATGAGATCTTACAATCTCTCCCTTGGAGGAACACATGCCTACAATCTTTCTAGTGATCCCATATCACTTAAAGAGAGGCAACCCAATTTTTCTCCCATGAGGAAATACACATCCATCTTCCCAAGATGGATACCTCCCCCTAGAGGCTTGCTCCCCCTTGACCATTGCACCAACAATGTCCTTGGAGAGTCCCTAAGCCAATAGGAACATTAACCAAATCAAAATTAAGGCAAAGTTCAACAATGAACTCTCTTCCACCTTAACATTGATACTCACCCTCAACCCAACTCCTAATCCATGTCCAATGGATTTCCACCCTTTCTAATGCTCTCCCAAGCATATCCTAGGGTTAGGAGTGGTTAGAGGACCAAAACGTGGCTAAACATGAGCCTAACTATCAAGTTTACCCGAAATCATCCTGTGCCAGTCGACTCAATGATCGGTGATCGATTTGGACTTACCATCGATCATTGCCATTACAGCGATCGTGATTTTCGAAATCCATAAGTAAATATACGTAATTTTTAAAAATCTTGAAAATGCATACGTATAATACTTATCCTAAACACTATGGGTGAAAAATATTGGAAAATTATTTTACCCACTAAATTAGGAGATTGATACAAAGTTCAAAAGTTTAGAACAGCTTCAATAAAGAGCCCTCTTTGTATCATCCCATTCAATGGTGATAGCTATCAAAAGATAGGCTTCACCAAGGTTTTTCAAAATGTTTTCAAAATGTTTTTCAAACCTTTATTTTCTTTTTCCTAAACATCTCACCAATATCTAGATGTGTAAAACACATACAAGTCAAGTTTTTAGTGAGATGTGGGTTTTGTTTTCTTTATGTTCTCATGCATATTTCTAGGCAACATTAATTTGATTCCCTTCAAATTGTGCCATAGTCCTTAACTCCATTTTAAACTATGCATGATATGATTATGGCATAAATATGATTTAGATAAAAATATATGCCAATATCATGATGTCATGGCATGTGAATGAACACTAAGCATACATGACATCTAAAAATAATTCTAAACATGATCATGACATTTTATAGATAAAAATGAAAATGATGTCATGACATGGCAAGGCAAACAAAACATGGCAAGTAAAATATACTAAGGTATAGAATACCTAAGTGTGAAAATCAATTTGCCATTTTTAGGGATTAATTCTATTTTGCCTTATTGCCATTCATTTCCCTAGTGTGCCAAAAACCCAAAATGGCACACCAATACCTCTATGACCTAATTGTGCCAATTTAAATTATTTTTGACTTTTCAAGCATATTGGCACATCCTAATGTGTCAACTCTACTATGGTTAGGTTAACTACCCATCCATTTAGGGTTGACACACCCTAACCCATCTAGCGTGAATCAATCACGCTTTTAGGAACCCAATACCTATTGGAGCTCCTTGGGTTAACAAGGTATTCCCTAGGGATAACTTCCCTAGATACCTTTCTAATGACCCTTTTTGGCTTTGAAGCCTTAGTCAAATGGGTCTTACTTGGGTCAACTCTAGAGGTGACTCCTCCATTGACCTTCTTAGTGGCTACATTTGATTTCTTTGAGGTGTTAGCCACTAAACATATACCATGGCTAGACTTAGGGATGGCTTCCCTATTAGCCTTGGTTTGTCTAGACCTAGATGATGTTCCATAATTAAATGGAACATTATGGTAGGACATAGGTTTGTGACCCAAACCCTTCTTGCCCTTAGATGTTTCTTGTTTCCTAGGTCTTGACTTTTGTACATTAGACCCCTTAACCGAATTTGATATTATTGCTAGGGTCTTCTCCAATTTTTCTAGCCTTGACCTCAAGGCTTGGTTTTCTAACTCTAATTTTCCCAATTTTGAATTTTCATTTATCTTTTGGGAAATGTTTTTCTTTTTAGGCATATGCCTAGATTTCTTGGGATTAACACCCAAGTTTTCTTCAATTCTCCTAATTGACTCCCTAGGTAAAATAGATCTAGTGTTTTGAGTCCTAGGTTTGTCCTTAGTTATATGAACATGCTTGACACCTAGACAATACACCTTATTATTTCTCTTAGCATGCTTTTCATTGATAATAGCAAGAGAACTAAAATAATTTTTAGCATGCTTTTTGACTTTAGGAATTAAAGGTGCATTAACTAAATGTACCTTAGGGTTAGCTTTAGGAGCTCCCCCTACATGAGTTGCACCTTCTTGCCCTTTCTTCCTCCCCCTAGGGCATTGTCTTCGGTAGTGTCCCTTTTGATTGCATTTGAAGCACACAATGTGCTCTTTGCTCTTGATTTTGGGAACACCGGCATCGTTTGACTTTGGGTTGACTTTTGGTGTCGATGCTTTCTTCTTAGCCAATTTAGGGCATTTTCTCTTGTAATGCCCTTTCTCCCTACACTCAAAGCATATTATGTGATTTTTATTTAAAATAATAACACTTGAGTTACCTAGGGAGGTGGTGGAGGCCTCTTCTTGATCTTCACTTCTCCCGGATGTGGATGCTTCTTGTTCTTGCTCCGGGATAGAAGATTGCCTCTCCTCCCCCTCAATGCTAGAGGTGGAGGTCTCCACCAAGTCATCCACATCTTCGAAAGTGGATGGTCTTTATTCCACGGCATCTTCCTCTACTTGTGCCAATTGAGAATTTTCTTGGAATTTCATTACTTTATCCCATAATTCTTTTGCATCCCTAAAATTTCCCAACCTAGACCAAATGTTGTTAGGAATCAAATCACTAAGCAATTCGATTACCTTGTGATTTGTCTCAAAGTCTTTGATTTGGTCTTCGGTCCACCTTGACTTCTCAATTTGCCTATTTCTTTCATCCCTAGGCAATTCGAAACCGTTTTCTAAGATTAGCATAAAATCAAAATCGGTTTCTAGGTATACCTCCATTTTTCTTCTCCACCATAGTAAATCCCCTTCGAATTTTGGTGGTTGAAGGTTGTAGCCGGCCATCTTGTAGTGCTCTCACGGCGGTTAGTCCTTAAAGAGAGACCTCGGCTCTGATACCACTTGTTGGAGATCGGTTGGCCGGCTAGAGGGGGGTGAATAGCCCTCGTTCGTTGGATGTCGTAATTCGCTCATTCTCGTTGCGTTGCTTGTCTACGATTGTCGTTAGCGCAGCGGAAACAATAAAACAATAATAATACTAACAACAAATAAGCACATGCAAATACACACGATATACGTGGTTCGGAACCGAATGGTTCCTACTCCACGGGCGAGCTCCTCGAGCTCTAGAGATGCACACGGCAATACTCAAACTCCTTCTCGACTACACGTCGGAGGTGGAGAAACCTCTCACAAGCAATTACAACAGTAATATAGAAATACAAGCAAATACACAAATACAATACACAAGAAAACATTCATCAATTGCTTTGATCACTTTGCTTGTTGCTTGCTTTTGAAGGTCTGGAATGCAACAGCAATTCCCCTCCAAAGTCACCTCAAAAGCCTTGGCGAAATCCTCCAACTTGTGCTCCATTTATAACCTGCATCAAGCTGTTTTCGCGCCCATCAGTCGACTGGTCATGACCATCAGTCGACTGGTCCTGTAGCCGTTGTCTCACAACGGCCAGATCCACGTTGGCTAAGTTCCAACGGATCACACATCAATCGACTGATGACACCCATCAGTCGACTGATCATCCATCACCGAAAGGCCGGGCGAAGCTCGACTCCATTCTCGTGTTTCGCAGATTGTCATCACCGATCACATCCCTCGGCGATCGATTCTCCTAACGATCGATTGCCCTCCTTGGCGGATCGATCCACCAGACTTGGTTCAATGAACACCGGGTCGAACCCATACGACCTAGAGCAGTCGACTAGCACCTATGCCAGTCGACTGATGTCGGCTAAAACCTCAAACATAACGATGTTTGAGCCTCCGATACTCAGTCTTAGCCACTTGGCCAAGTCCACCTTATCCCTCATGAAGTTCCCAACCGAAGCTCTCTTCCCTCGGCCTACGTCCCTCGGATGCGCCAAGCGCACGACTTCGCAACGCCATCCTTCGTGTCTCATGCCCTAGAAGTATGCTTCCCTTTGGGCTCACTCCATTCGCTCCCCGTCCGTCGGTCCCTCGGATGCACCAAGCACACGGCTTCGCAATGCCATCCTTCACCGACTCAAGGACCCGAGCCTAGTGAACTTGCCAAGTTCTCAAGACTTCCCAAATGCACCAAGCGCACGGCTTCGCAATGCATTTCTCACCAAGCATCAAGCGCACGGCTTCGCAATGCTTTGGATTTCCCATGCCAAGCACCAAGCGCACGGCTTCGCAATGCTTTGGACTTTCCCATGCCAAGGCTTCTCCCTTGGACTTCCACACCAAGCTCCATGCTTGGATTTTCCATGTCAACCCCATGTTGGACATTCCCATGACAATCCCATGTCATGAGTTTTGTCTATCATCAAAATACTATCAAGGTACTGCTCGAGTCAAACTCGAGTCAACCTGGGCCGATTGCACCAACAAACACTCTCTCCCTGTGTTCTGTCCTTGAGAAGGATAAGCTCAATGGAGCTAATTTCCTGGACTGGTACAGGAATCTGAGAATCGTTCTCACTCAAGAAAGAAAATTGTACGTCCTGGAGCAGCCCATTCCAGAAGCACCTCCTACCACTGCTTCGCGAGCTGACCGAGATGCTTACAAGAAGCATCAAGATGATGCATTAGATGTGTCATGCCTCATGCTCGCGACCATGAACTCTGAGCTCTAGAAGCAACACGAGTTCATGAATGCTTTTGATATGGTTGAACATCTTTGTCAACTGTATTAAGGACAAGCAAGGCATGAGAGATACGAGATCTCTAAGGCACTATTTCAGTGCAAGATGCAAGATGGGACTCCCGTAGATCCATATGTACTCAAGATGATTGGGTACATAGAAAACCTACAGAGGTTGGGATTCCCACTTGGCCAAGAGTTGACCACTGACTTGATCTTGCAATCTTTGCCACAAAGCTACAATCAATTTGTCATGAATTACAACTTGAATGAAATTGATAAGCCACTGCCTGAGATGCTTAGCATATTGAGAACTGCCGAGCTCAACCTTAAGAAGGGAAAACCTGACTCCATTTTGATGGTGCAAAAGAAGAAAGGCAAGGGCAAGCCTAAAGGTAAGGGAAAGTCCCAAGCCAAGGGCAAAGGCAAGGCACTGAAACCGAAAGGAGGGGTGGCCAAGGAAGGGACTTACTTCCACTGTAAGGAAGCTGGACATTGGAAGCGTAACTGCAAAGCATACCTAGAAGATCTTAAGAAGAAGAGAAGTGAGACTTCTACTTCAGGTATATATGTCATAGAAGTCAATTTATCTATTTCTTCATCATGGGTATTAGATACTGGATGTGCATCTCACATTTGTACTAATGTGAAGGCGCTGAGAAATAGCAGGGCATTGACAAAGGGCGAGGTGGACCTACGAGTTGGTAATGGAGCAAGGGTTGCTGCTGTTGTTGTAGGAACTTATTTTCTATCTCTGCCCTCTGGGCTTGTACTAGAACTAGATGAATGTTGTTATGTGCCTACTCTGACTAAGAACATAATTTCAGTTTCTTGTTTAGACAAAAAAGGCTTTCCATTTATAATAAAGAACAAATGTTGCTCAGTTTATTTAAATGATATGTTCTATTATAGTGCACCTCTGATGAACGGATTCTACATTCTAGACTTAGAGAACTCCATCTATAACATAAGTACCAAAAGGTTCAAGTCACATGGATTGAACCAAACCTATCTCTGGCATTGTCGCTTAGGTCACATAAATGAGAGTCACTTATCCTATCTCTATAAGGATGGGTTGCTGGACTCATTTGATTTTGAATCATTTGAGACATGCGAGTCTTGCCTTCTAGGCAAGATGACCAAGACTCCCTTTAGTGGACACAGCGAAAGAGCAACAGACTTGTTATGACTTATACATAGTGATGTATGTGGCCCTTTCAATGTTGCTGCTAGAGGTGGTTATAGGTACTTCATTACATTTACTAATGACTTCAGTAGATATGGTTATGTATATCCGATGACACATAAGTCATAATCCTTTGAAAAGTTCAAAGAATTCAAGAATGAAGTACAAAATCAACTTGGTAAGAGTATTAAGATACTTCGATCAGATCGAGGTGGTGAATACCTTAGCCATGAGTTTCGTGACTATTTAGCTGAGTGTGGGATTCTATCCCAACTCACTCCTCCTGGAACACCACAGTGGAATGGTGTATCCGAAAGGAGGAATCGTACCCTATTAGATATGGTACGATCTATGATGAGTCACACAGATCTTTCTGTATCCTTTTGGGGATATGCTCTAGACACAGCAGCCTTCACACTTAACTGTGTACCATCCAAGGCTATAATAAAGACACCATATATGATATGGACAGGGAAAAATCCCAAGATGTCTTTCATGAGGATTTGGGATTGTGAGGCTTACATTCGACGTCAAGTCTCAGACAAACTGGGACCCAAATCTAATAAGTGCTATTTTGTTAGATATCCCAAGGAAATTAAGGGATATTACTTCTACATTTCCAGTCATCACAAAGTGTTTGTGGCAAAGACTGGGGTATTTCTAGAAAGGGATTTTGTTTCTAGAAAAACTAGTGGGAGTACGTTCGATTTTGAAGAAATTCAAGATAATGACCATAGCACTGAGGCCTTGATGGAGGTTGAACAGGAACCACAAAGTGTTGTGGGTGATGAGATTGTTGCACAAAGAGTTATGGAACAACAACCTGTTCAGGTAGACCTACCTCTTTGCAGGTTTGATAGGGTACATTGTCAGCCTGAGAGATACTCATTTCTCTTGTCTGACCATGATGATGTTATGCTCATTGAGAATGAGCCTACCTCCTATCAGGAAGTTGTGATGAACCCAGATTCTGAAAAATGGCTAGAGGCCATGTGATCCGAGATGTAATCCATGTACACCAACCAAGTATGGACTTTGGTTGATCCACCTGAAGGAGTCAAACCCATTGGGTGTAAGTGAGTCTTTAAGAGAAAGACTGACATGGATGGACTTACGCATACCTATAAGGGCCAATTGGTGGCTAAAGGTTTCAAGCAAATTCATGGTATTGACTATTATGAAACCTTTTCTCCAGTTGCGATGTTTAAGTCCATTCAGATCATGATTGCTATTGCAACGTACCATGATTATGAAATCTGACAGATGGATGTCAAAACTGCATTTCTGAATGGAAACTTGCTCAAGAATGAGGGTTTTGTAGATCCACATCATACTGGCAATGTATGCAAACTGCAAAGGTCCATTTATGGGCTAAAGCAAGCTTCTCGGAGATGGAATCTTCGATTCGATGATGCGATCAAACAGTTTGGTTTCATCAAGAATGAAGATGAACCCTGTGTCTACAAGAGGGATAATGGAAACACAGTTGTCTTCCTTGTATTGTATGTGGATGACATACTACTCATTGGGAATGACATCCCTTCGCTACAGTCTGTGAAGACTTGGCTGGGGGCATGCTTCTCAATGAAGGACTTAGGTGAAGCAACCTGTATTCTAGGCATCAAGATCTATAGAAATAGATCTAAGAGATTGCTTGGCCTAAGTCATAGTATATATATTGACACAATATTACTATGATTTTCCATGCAAAATTTCAAGAAGGGACTTCTGCCGATGTCACATGGTGTGAGTCTTTCGAAGACTCAAAGTCCCTCTTCTAGAGAGGAGAGAGACCGCACAGATAAGATCCATTATGCATTGGCCATAGGATCTATCATGTACGCCATGCTATGTACTCGTCATGATGTCTTGTATGCTTTGAGCATGACGAGTAGATACCAGTTAGATCCAGGTGAGCGTCACTGGATAGCAGTCAAGAATATTCTTAAGTTCTTGAGAAGGACTAAAGAATATTTCTTGATATTTGGAGGCGATGATGAGCTAGTTATAAAGGGTTAGCCTTCCAAACCACTGTGACGCATTATAGATCAGCAATTTTATGTATCCATGGTTCGTGCGTTTTGCTTAAATGGTGGCCGTGAGTCGAAGAGTTTGAAGTAGGACACAGTTGCTGATTCTACAACAGAGGCCGAGTATATTGCTGCATCAGAGGTAGCAAAGGAGGTAGTTTGGATCTGCAAGTTCATTACTGAGCTTGGGGTGATTCCTAGCATAGAAAATCCTATAGATCTCTATTGTGACAACAATGGAATGATTGCGCAGGCTAAGGAACCTCGCTCACACCAGCGGACCAAACACATACTACGACGCTTCCATCTCATTCGAGAGATTATTGATAGAGGAGATGTGAAGATTTGCAGAGTACCCATAGAGGCTAACGTCGCAGATCCCTTGACCAAGGTGTTGGCACAGAAAAAGCATGATGGTCACACTAGGTCATTGGGTATTAGATACTACAGTAATTGGCACTAGTGCTAGTGGAAGATTGTTAGTGAAAGCCCTAGAGTCAATCATGTGATGATTATTGTATGGACTTTGTTGTATCATATTCCTATTTATAAAGGCATTTCTTTATGGTTATTATACTTACTTGTATTGGTGCCAAATAACTAAGTATGATAACGTCCTTGAGTAGAAGGTTCTTATCTATATCAATCGATTGGTTGAATCGATAATTAGATGATATAGAGAACAATACTCTTAATCATTCCTAGTCAAGTATTAATATTTAGAGACAATGTTAATGCGAAGAGACTAGCATGTAGGTCAACTCGATGACTTGATCTCACAAGTCATGGATATGAGATATCAAGTTGACACATGGGTATGCATTGGAGAATGTATACTGAATGACCCGCCATGAGAAAGTATCATGGATCGTTATATGAGTGTCATATACTTTCTCATGTGACTATTAGTATGACTATTAGTCCTTGGACCTGAAGTCACCATGGTTCCCTACATAAGGAGTTACATACTTTGGCTTCGTCAAACGTCACCCATAAATGGGTGGACTATAAAGGCGATTACTGGGTATTTAACAAATTATACGGAGGGATGTGAGTGATGTAGATGAGATCTATCCCTCCTATATGACGGGAGTGACATCGTGATTCTTGATAGAGTGAGACCACTAAGTGCATGACCAAGCCTAAATGAGTCAATATGAGATATTGAGCTCATTTGATTAGAGTGAGTCTACTTGGAGTTCAAGATATAGATTGTACAGAGGATGACACGGTCTATGCTTCAATTGTTCAATCTTGATGTCAAGGATAGAGGGACATTGTCACATATTGTGAGAGTCACAATTAGTAGTCACAAAGGTGATGTTGGATCTCAACATTCTTGTAACTTGTGTAGCAATGATGTGTTGCTAGATACCGCTCATTGCCTGTGTTTCTAAATCAGTTTAGGAACATTGCCAACGTTACAAGAACCTATAGGGTCACACACAAAGGGCAATTAGATGGAGATTAGATTCATATGATGGACCATGAGGATTAGGTTCATGTGATGAACCAAATTGGATTAAGAGTAATCCAAATTAGACTAATTGAGTTGGACTCAATTTGATTCAAGTGTTGAATGAGTCTAATTTAGATTTGATTCATTGAGTCAATTTAAACTAATGAATAGAGATTCATTAAATTAAATTGACTTGAATCAAATGGTTGGATTTGATCAACCATGGGAGATAAGAGGTTAAGTTTGACTTGACTCGAGAGGGAAGATGAATGGTCAAGTTTGACTTGACCAAATACCATGTCAAGATGACTTGGCATGGGACGGCCAATGATGATGTTCCACATCATCATGGACACATCATGGGGTGCCACCTCATGAGGGAGACCAAGAGCCATGGCTCTTGGTATTACATGGAGGTATTTAACCCTCCATGAAGTGGCCGACCACTTTATGTGTGTGCATTAGTGTGAAGTTAGTGGAAGTAACTTCATCTTCTTCCTTCTCTCTTGTGATCTCCCTCTTCCTTTCTTGTCGTGAGTTTCAAGGTGTGCTAGCACACTCTAAGTTGTCTTCTCCACCTATTGTTCATGTGGATACTTGTAGAGGAGTGTATGCTTGACACTCTCGAGTTCCGGCAAGCCGTTTGGACGAGTGGGATAAGCGAAGGGCATTGAATCAAGGGTAAGGCTCTTCACATGTAGATCTAAGGTATATCTAAGGGTTTTAAACACGTACATGTATATTTTGTTTATGTTCGCACGTATCCGTTGCCGACTTTCGAGGTTTCCGTAATGCAAAAAGCGATTTTTGCTGCTTGGATAGTCCAACACAAATCATACTTGAAACCAACACCCTAGACCTAGACTCAACCTTCTAGCTCTTCCTTCAACCTTGTGCCTCCAGGATCCCTCCAAGTCCGCAACTCCTTCATCCTTGTGCTTGCTTCCAAGAGCTTCCCTCGGTTTCATCATGTCTCGGGTTTCTCCTTTGCCAGTCCGCTTGGACTTTATGCTGCTAAGACTACATGATTGGTCTTATGCTGCAAAGACCTTGCCTTTGGACTTCGTTTGCCAAGGTCCGCTTAGACTTTATGCCGCCAAGACTACATGCTTGGACTTATGCTGCCAAGACCTTCCCTTGGACTTTCCTTGCCAAGATTCACACTTGGACTTCTCTTTTACCAAGTATTCATACTTGGATTTTCCTGTCACTTGACACATTAATATTTAGACCACAAATATTGCCTAACTATAAATGATTATTCAAATATCAAAATATATAAATGCTTGTGGGGCATTGTTGCATCAACAATCTCCCCCTTTTTGATGTTTGGAAATCATTTAAGTTAGGTCTTGAAATAAAAGCATCATATATCCCAATATGAATTCTAACTTAAATTCCTCTTCTCCTCCTTTGACACACATCAAAAAGAGGACTCATAGAAAATAAGTTCATGAATGAATTAAAATTGGTTATGCCTCAAACTAAGGTATAAGATAGACATAGGACTCCACCTTAATCCAAGACATACTTCATGATGTGTGAAGAACATGTTGAGCAAAGTATGAAACCATAGAAATACATCCTAACTTTGCACTAACAATAAACATTATGCATATAGATTTTGGGATGAAAAATATATCAAAAGAACACTCCCCCTAAATCAATGCATCCATTAGTCCTAATCCTCCTTATTTGCTGCACTTATCATACCATAGGGTTAGAACACTTAAAATTAAGTTGTAGACAAGTAAACAAAGTTGATCTGCATAAAAAATAGTATATCAGTCGACTGGAAATTGAAGCAGTCGACTGCTAACCCTGAGACGCCATTTTCACCTTTTCAACCCAACTTCAGAAATGCATAACTAATTCAAGAAATAGCAAAAATCACAAAATTTTGTGGACACATTTCTAAATTTATTTTATATCAAGGAAAAATAATTTGAAAAAATATATCTTTTCTAGATTTTGAAATTGACACAAATTTGAAAGCTAGCAAAAGCTTTAAGATTTTTCAAAACTTTGTACCACTTTTTGCTTATCAAATGAAAACTATTTTTCAAAATATGATAAAGATAGTTTAAAATATATTTTGTTTGACATTTTCAATCATATTCTTAGAGCTATATGCATATCAATTGTACACAAGCCTTCCTAATGATTGGTCCAATTAAGGATCAATGTCTCTAGATCACACTTTGGTTCATAGTAATGCAACATAACAACCATGATGAACCAAATATATCTTTCTAACATCTCACATCATGTCTAAGTGGCTCAATACAAAATTCATGGATCCTTATGTGTTTTGTGAGATGTCATAAGGTATAGTCCTAGGTTTTATATAGGATCATGCAAATCTACTCTGCAAAGCACATTCCAAGTTCTCTCCTAAGTGATGAAAAATCTGCTTCGGGGAGAGCCTTGGTGAAAATGTCAGCAAGGTTGGCTTAGATTCTATGTAGTTAAGTTCAATGTCCCCTTTTTGTTGATGCAATGAGCATCACTCCTTAGTTTTGATGTATGAACCACAGTAAAATGTTAGGATTCACTTGTGTTCTAATATCAGTGTTAAGTGTGCAGGCTTAACAGGAAGTCTTAGTAGGTCGTGTTGACCGAATACTAGACACGTATCTTAACAGATCAAGAGGATCGGACACCAGGCATGAAGTCCAGATGGGTCGCGAGGACCAGACATTTAGCATGAAGATCAGTTGGGTTAGGAGATCGGACAATCGACAAAAAGTCCAGCTGGGTCAGGCAGACCAGATAGCTGGTGGAAGCCCTGATGGGTTAGATCAGATGTCAAGAGTGGTAAGTCCGACAGGTAGCCGACAAGTAAGTCTCGAGTGAAGAGGTGAGGCAGAGTCCTCTGTAGGGGGACAAAGTTAGGCATCAATCTGACGAAAAGTCCGCGTGAGACTTAGTAGTCAAGATCGAGCAGTATAACTACTGCTTTCGCATTTCATATTATCTATTTGTGCTAATCCTATTTTGTAGGGATCAGTCGACTGGATGGATTCAAGATGACTGGAGATGTATCAGTCGACTGGATACCTATTTGGCAAGATCAGCTGGTGATCGATCGGAGATCGTGCGACGCAGATGGAAAGGGTTTCAGTCGACTGAAGGGTTTAAGTTGACTAAAGAGGCAAATTTCCTGATGCGGAGTTGAGTGATGTGGAGTCGATTGGAGAGGTTTCAATCGACTGGAAGATCACGAATTCCATATCGACGGGCTGATATGGAGTGGAATGGAAGGCATTCTAGTCGACTGGAAAAGGTTTATAAAATATGAGCTCGACCAGATCCGAGCAAGACATCATGTTGGTGCAATAGGCACCTAAGTCAAACCTGAGTTTTGATTATAGAAAACGATACAAAGTTAGGCTCATATTGTTATCTCACGAGCTAAATCGAGTGTGTAGAAAAGTGCCAACGCCGGAGCTGAAGGCTAGCGACACCCAGAGGAAGCCGCGGTGGTCGGGCGACACTCGAGTGACTTCGGAGGGAGCCGAAGTAATCGAGTGGAAGGCCGGAAGCGAAAGTGACACAGTAAGTATCGAGGTAAAGCTCGTGTGTGTGAGAGTAAGAGAGGTCGTATCCTCTTTACGGGGATGATCTTAAACGTAGATCCGACTAAAGACATCCTATAGATGGTCTAGGTCGAGATCGGACGGTCAACGGTCGTCGAAATAATATTTTTGTTAAGCTAACTTTGCCTCTTGGAGGACTCGACTACAGTCCATCGATCATTGTCATGCGGTCGACATTCATTGATCGCCATCGATCGATCGTGATGATGGCTATCAGTCGACTGATGGTCAAGGATCAGCTTCGAGGAGTCAAGGCTTATCACTTCATTTCAAGGGGGGTGGTGTTCAAATTCTATTGGCTGAAGTTCTTCTCGAAAAGGGGCTCAAGGGCTATAAAAGGAGGGCCTCTCCTAGGGTTTTCTCATCAATTCTAAGTGCTCAAAAGCCTCTGTAACGCTGCAACTCTCCGACGACTCTACAACGATGAAGTGCTGTCAACAACCCTAGCTAAATTTCTATTCCCTAGTTGTTGGTATAACCTTACTTTGTCGTGTCTTTAATATTGCAATTCTTTTTGTTAATCGAGGTTTTCTATCGTTGCATTTTACCTTAATAGAAGAGAGGGTTTGTCTCTCTATCTTTTGCTTTCGAAGGTTTTTGTAATCGTCAAACTCCTACCTCCAATGAGGAGGAGTGTTTTAGTGAATTGCCCTCCGTACACGGTCTAGGACCGTTAGGGCCTTGGAGTAGTAGCCGAAGGCTACTAACCAAGTAAAAAAATACTATTGTCTCTTGTGTTTAATTTTATCTTCCGCTGTGTCTATTGTCTCTAGCGATCCGCTCGATCCAACAATTGGTATCAGAGCTGGGGGTGCTAAGATTTGGTTAAACCACCAATCTAGCTTTTTTTACATATTTTTTTTTTATTCTATTTATTTTGAATTTATTTCATTCGTTTAGTTTTTCTCCCGCACTACTAATCCAAGACGCGAGTCTTGGTACATTTCGATTGTTTGTGTTGTTGATAGGTTTTTCATCTTCATTCTCTTGTTTCTTTTGTATCAATGGCCCATCTCGAGGGTTTTAGCACCATCCGACCTCCGTTTTACAATGGAGATGACTTCCGTTATTGGAAGGGTCGGATGGAATACTTTCTTAAAACCCAAATCGAGATGTGGATCATAATCCAAACGGGATTCACACTTCCGACTAACGAAGTGGGTGAATCCTTGGATTATGACCAATGGACCAATGCGACAAAAAGACAAGTCGAAGCCGACACCAAGGCAACTCAAATCCTCCAATGCGGCTTGTCCAAGGAGGAGCTTAATCGCGTTGGCCCCTTCATCAGCGCAAAGGACCTTTGGACAAAACTAGTGGAGCTACACGAAGGGACCGATGAAGCCAAGGTATGTAAGCGCGATCTTTTGTTTAATAAGTTATATAACCTAAAAATGCAGGAATACGAGATGGTGACGCAACTTCACGCTCGCATTCAAGACATAGTCAATAACCTACAATCGATTGAACAAAAGGTCGAAAACCACGACCTTATTAGGTATGTTCTTAACTCTTTTCCTAGGACTACCTTGTGGGCATCCATGGTCGATGCCTACAAGGTCTCCAAGGATCTTTCAAAACTTAGGTTAGATGAGTTGTTTTCCAATTTTGAACTTCATGAGCAGTCTAACTCAGAACCCGAGAAGGGTATAGCACTTTTTGCAAGTTCGAGGAAGAAAATCGCGAGCAAGCCACCCCTGAAGGAAGAAGAAGATGAGTCCGATTCGGAAGTCGACCCATAAATGGAGGCCGAACTAGTCAACCTAGTTCGGAGGATAGTCAAGGGTCAAAATTGAACCGTCATTCGACCCAATGAAGGTAATCCTAAAAGTTCTAATATTTGGTGTTACGAATGCAAAAGGTTTGGACACGTCAAGTCCGAATGCCCAAAGCTCAAGAGCAAAGCACCAAAACACAAAAAGGCACTCAACGCTACATGGGAAGAAGTGTCCGAGGAAGAAGACGATGATCACGTCCTCATGGATAAACCGATTGAATCGGAGATGGAGTCGGAACCGAAACACAAATCTAAAATTGAGGACGAGTCAGACTGCGAAGCGCTATTCAAGACAAGCCACGGATACACATCCGGTTCAAAAGATACACTCAAGGTAAGTCGATCCCTTATTAGTACACTTTATAGTGCAATTAAGTTCTTAACTAGGAAATTAGCTAAGTCTGAGTCCAAGGTCAAGACCCTGGTTGAGGAAGTTAAACTCCTCAAACACGAGGTCTCCCTAACCTCTTCGACTAGTCGAGTTCGAGAGGAGGACTTAACTCGGGTTGAAAAGCTCGAAGTTGAGAACTCACTCTTGAAGAGTCAAGTCGAAGATCTTAGGAACATGTTGGAAAGGTTTACTTTGGGATCCAAAGGACTTGACCTCCTACTTGGATCGCAAAGGGCCGTGTACAACAAGGTCGGACTAGTGTTTAGCTCAAATACGACCAACAAGTCGTATATGTCGATTGTAAGTCGACATAAAAAATGTGTCCAAGCATGGGTCCCTAAGACCACTTTGATTTCAAATTTAGGGTCGAACCAGTACTGGGTTCCTAAGGACCAAATCCACTATGTGGAGAGACTGAACCGATTCAACGGTCCAGGGGGAGCCAGTACAAAACTTGTTTGTGTTTTAACTTAGAAATTGCATGCTTAGGTTAGTTATTTATTTTTCTTTTTAGAACGGTTAGATAGGACTATAACTCGTCAATACTTGGTAACATAGTACCAGGACGCGACGAGATGATAGTATGCTAGGAAAGAGGAGTCTTGTGTATTCGGGCTAGATAAGGCGTATCTAGTTCGGTGCACTTGACCGAGCGGAACTAGCTGAAGCTACCTCGCCTTATCCTAGACTAGTTAGACCATGAAGTGGTCTTAGGTAAGTCAAGTTTCTATTTTCTTGAAAATGGCTTTGTCTAAGGAAGTTGTCGTTGTTCCGATCAAAGAAGGCATCTGTGCCTCGCCACTACCTGGAAGCCATGATCTTGAAAAGGTGACTTGATGAGCCTAAGGTCAAATCCGAATTTAACGCAAGGTTGACAAGTGTTCAAATCATTAAATTTAAATCAAGTAAAAATGGAAGTCATCTCTCAAGAACATATAGGGTTAACATGCTTGATCATGTAGACATGGGTGAGATGATTTAGGTTAATAATCTTCAATCAATCTTTAATAAATCCAATATCCGATCCAACAACCTTGTGTGTAGGATCAATGGATGTTGGACAGTGGTTGCTTCCGACACATGATCGGGGATCAACTCAAGTTTTCGAAGCTTCGATTCAAACGACAAGGATCGGTAACCTTCAGAAACAACGACAAGCTCAAAATCATCGGATCAGGTGATATTGAGCTCAACTCTAATTTTATTATTCAAAATGTCTTATTGGTAGAAAAATTTCAATATAATTTACTTAGTGTAAACCAATTGTGTGATAATAACTATAAGGTCATATTTCTAGAAAATGAATGCGTAATTAATACAAATGAAACTTCTAAAACAATCCTTAAGGGAACCAGAAATAACAATATTTATACTATTAATTTAACTAACTCCTCAACCAAGTGTCTTATGACACGGCAAGAGGAATCATGGTTGTGGCACCGACGACTTGGTCATTCACACCCAAGACTCATCCACAAGATGAGTCAGAGTGACTTAGTCAGAGGTTTGCCTAACCTCAATAACTTGGATAATAAAATATGTAATGCTTGTCAACAAGGTAAACAATCTAAGACACAACATCAACTAACTAATCAAGAACGAATCAAAAGTGTTCTTGAGCTCCTACACATGGATCTATTTGATTCACACGGAGCTAAGTTACTTAATGGGAGTAAATTCTGCTTAGTCATAATTGATGACTATTCAAGATTTACTTGGGTTAGGTTCATCAAACACAAAAGTGATACCCTAGATCAATTAATCAATCTATTTAAACTAATAGAAAATCAACAAAACCTTAAAATCAAAAGACTTAGGACTGATCATGGTGGTGAATTCGAGAACCACAAGTTTACAAAATTCTGTAACCTAAATGGATACCACCATGAGTTCTCTTTCCCTAGAACCCCACAACAGAATGACCTAGTAGAACGTAAGAATAGAACCCTACAAGAAGCCGCTAGGACAATGTTAAATGAGTATAACCTACCCGATAGTTTTTGGGCGGAAGCCGTGAGTATGACATGCTATGTCCAAAATAGGATTCTTATGGTAAAGAGGTACCTTAAGACCTCATATGAGATTTATCATGATAAAATACCTAACATCAAGTACTTTAGGGTATTTGGGTGTAAGGTACATATCCTAAACACTAAGGATTACCTAGGGAAATTTACATCCCAAACCTCGACCGGAATCTTTCTAGGATACTCGACTACAAGTAAAGCGTATAAAGTATATAATCATGACACCCTTAGAGTCGAGGAGACTATCAATGTAGTGTTTGATGAAGGACACGAACCTACAAAACCCCCGACAACCCCAATTAGCGAGCCGATTCATACCAGACTCAACTCCGATCCAGAGATCAAGTCTAGTATTAGTCCTAACCTAAGTCAACTAAGTTAGTCTATCGACCAAGTGGTAGATGACTCTAACCAAACTAGGATTCAAACGAGTCATCCTATTGACCAAGTGGTAGACTCAAACCCAAATCCAACTAGGACTCAAACGAATCATCCTATCGACCAAGTGATAGGTGATCCAAGTCTAGGAGTTCAAACTAGAGCCTCATACAGAAACCTTAGTCAAATCTCCTTGATTTCCAAAATTAAACCCAAGACTATTGACCAAGCTCTTCTTGATCCCGATTTGATTATTGCAATGCAAGAAGAGCTGGCTCAATTCACTAGGAATGAAGTATGGGAATTAGTACCACCACCTAAAGATAAAACAATCATTGGAACAAGGTGGGTGTTTAGGAATAAACTTGATGATAAAGGTGAAGTAGTTAGAAATAAAGCTAGACTAGTCGCAAAAGGGTTTAGTCAAGTCGAAGGTTTAGATTACAACGAGACCTATGCCCCAGTAGCTAGATTAGAGTCCATTCAAATGTTATTAGCATATGCTGCACATCGAGGATTTAAGTTGTTTCAAATGGATGTGAAGTCAGCATTCTTGAATGGATATATTAAAGAGGAGGTTTATGTTAGTCAACCCCCCGATTTCGAAAGCCTAGATAAACCCGATCATGTCCTTAGGTTAAAGAAAGCCCTCTATGGACTTAAACAAGCTCCTCGAGCTTGGTACGAGAGACTTTCGGTTTATCTTAAGTCCAAAGGATTTAACCAAGGTGTAGTTGATCCAACTCTTTTCGTAAAAACTATAGGTAAAGACATATTCATAGCCCAAATCTACGTAGATGATATTATTTTCGGAACCACCAACTCGATTCTACTGAATGAGTTCATTTCACTTATGGAAAGTGAATTTGAAATGAATTTAGTAGGTGAGTTAAGTTTCTTCTTAGGTATACAAATTAAACAAACTAAAGATAGAATATATCTACATCAACAAAAATATACTAGGGAATTAATTAAACGCTTCAGAATGCAAGACGCTAAAATTTTAATACCCCAATGGAAACTAATGTGAATATAGAAGAAGATGTAATCGTAAATTCAATTGATTTAAAATATTATAGGAGCATAATAGGGAGTCTTCTTTACTTAACTGCGAGCCGACCTGATATCCTATTTGCAGTAAGTATGTACACAAGGTTCCAAACCTATGCCAAGGAGTCTCACCTAACTCTAGTCAAGCGTATCCTTAGATATCTAAAGGGTACACTTAATGTCGGTATTTAGTACCCTAGATCTACCGAGTTCGAACTAACTGGCTACTCTGATTCGGACTATGCTGGTAGTAAGCTCGATAGAAAGAGTACGAGTGGTTGTTGTCAACTTCTCGGCTCGAGTCTAGTGAGTTGGTGCAGTAGGAAGCAACATTGTGTTGCCTTATATACCACCGAAGCCGAGCACATCGCGATGGGTGAGTGTGTTACTCTGCTTCTTTGGATGAAGCACACTCTCTGAGACTTTAAGTTAGATTTTACGAACACTAAACTCCACGTAGATAATATTAGCTCAATTAACCTAACTAAGAATCCAATATGTCATTCTAGGACCAAACATATAGAGGTCAAACATCATTTCATTCGAGAACATGTGGCAAACGGAGCCATACAACTAGAATACGTTGAATCGAAGTCCAACTTGGTAGACCTATTTACTAAACTCCTACCCGAAGCCAAATTCAGTCTATTAAGACGAAAATTGGGCATGTGCGTAGTAGAATAGGAACTTGCAAATTATATTTTCTTACTACAATTTCTTACTTTTCATTTTCATGGAACTAGCATAGGACATACCTTAGATATCATGCACCTATAGATTTAAGGAGCCAATACATCTCACAACACATAGGACTAATGTGTTTGTGTACTTAGCCACGTAGATGGGCATGAGATGTTAGGACCTTACTCCTGGTTCCAGATGTAGAGCTAGTGCATCGCCATGATCCACGGAGTATAATCATATATATTAACCGACTCTGACCAGGACTGGTTGATTTTTCATATCAATCAAGTCAAATATGAGTCGAACATTTTATAGATGAGCTTATTTTCAGTATATTATTTTCAAAATAATGTGGAACATGCTTGGACTTTAAATTTAATACCTATATTTGTTTTTCACACACCCCCACTCTTTTCGATATATGGCAAAAGGGGGAGAAAAAGGCCAAAGTTAAGGGATTAAGGGATCGATTTTTTTTTTTACATATTTACATGTCCAAAAAGTTAAGTAAAAGTTTACTTAACTTTAAGTTTTGAAAATTTACTTAACTTGTTTTTGTTAACAAAAAGGAGGTAAAGGCCAAGTTAAGAGAATTCTTAACTTAAACTTATTTTTAATACTATGGCCAAACGTTAATGCTTTACTTAAGAAAAGGGGAGAAAGGGCCAAGTTAAGAAGTCTTCTTAACTTAAACGTTTTACTAAGGCCAACTTTAAGTAATGTTAATTACTTAAAATCTTGCTAAATAGCAACCATCAAGGGGGAGGATTAAGGTCTTCTTTCAAGACTCACCCTCGGTCAAAGGGGAGGTTTTCCAAGGGGGAGTACTTGAAGAAAATCCTTACTACTCCTACTTAATCTTTATTATTTTTGTTTCTCATGCACATTATTATTCTTCATGCATGTTATTTTCTTAACTTTGTATATGGGTTTGCCATAGATCAAAAAGGGGGAGATTGTTGGTGCAGTAGGCACCTAACTTTGATTATAGCAAACGATACAAAGTTAAGCTCATATTGTTATCTCACGAGCTAAATCGAGTGTGCAGAAAAGTGCCAACGCTGGAGTTGAAGGCTAGCGACACCCGGAGGAAGCCGCGGTGGTTAGGCGACACTCGAGTGACTTCGGAGGGAGCTGAAGGAATCGAGTGGAAGGCCGGAAGTGAAAGAGACACAGTAAGTATCGAGGTAAAGCTCATGTGTGTGAGAGTAAGAGAGGTCGTATCCTCCTTACGGGGATGATCTTAAGCATAGATCTGACTAAAGACATCCTATAGATGGTCTAGGTCAAGATCGGACGGTCAACGGTCGTCGAAATAATGTTTTTGTTAAGCTAACTTTGCCTTGCAGCTAGCATCAGTCGACTGCCAGCTTGGAGGACTCGACTACCGTCCATCAGTCGACTGTCTGCGATCGGCATTTGACTGATGCTGCTATCAGTCGACTGATGATGACCATCAGTCGACTGATGGTCAAGGATCAGCTTTGAGGAGTCAAGGCTTATCACCTCATTTCAAGGGGGGTGGTGCTCAAATTCTATTGGCTGAAGTTCCTCTCGAAAAGGAGCTCAAGGGCTATAAAAGGAGGGCCTCTCCTAGGGTTTTCTCATCAATTCTAAGTGCTCAAAAGCCTACGCAATGTTGTGACTCTCTGACGACTCTACAATGACGAAGTGCTGTCAGCAACCCTAGCTAAATTTCTATTCCCTAGTTGTTGGTATAACCTTACTTTATCGTCTCTTTAATATTGTAATTCTTTTTGTTAATCGAGGTTTTCTATCGTTGCATTTTACATTAATAGAAGAGAGGGTTTGTCTCTCTATCTTTTGCTTTCGAAGGTTTTTGTAATCGTCAAACTTCTACCTCTAACGAGGAGGAGTGTTTTAGTGAATTTCCCTCCGTACACGGTCTAGGACTGTTAGGGCCTTGGAGTAGTAGCCAAAGGCTACGAACCAAGTAAAAAAATACTATTGTCTCTTGTGTTTAATTTTATCTTTCGCTGTGTCTACTCGTGTTTTAACGAACGAAACGAAAGATAAGTTTTATCGCTATTCACCCCCCCTCTAGCGATCTGCTCGATCCAACACATCCAATCTACGTCGAAGTGCTATTGAAATCAACTCTCATCCACTAAAGCTAAGGCGATCTTCCGACACTCAGAGCAAACTTCAACCATCTACTTAGTGTCGGTATAAGCTATTGTTTACTTTCTTTTTCGCTTCTATACTTAATTTCATAGAGTGGATAGTGTGTTACCCATCTCTAACATTTGTAAAAAGCGAAACCCTCCGAAGTCGAGAGTTCTTGAGTCGGAGGGAATTTAGTTAATTGCCCAACGAGGTAGCTCTCGGATGAGCTACGAGCCTTGGACTAGGAACCCGATTAGGATTGTGAACCAAGTAAAACAAAGAGTGTCGTTACTTTCATTTCTGCTGCATACTCGTATAGTTTTAATTATTCTAAATAGTTTTAAAATTAAAATAATTTTTTAAAACCTCCGAGATTCACCCTCCTCTCTCGGAAAAACATGATCCTATAGTTGGTATCAGAGCGGGGGCGCTCCGAATCGGTGAAACAACCATTGTGAGCTTTAAATTAATTTAGATTAATTTTTATTGCCTTAGATTAATTTAGATTAATTTTTATTGCTTTAGATTATTTTTTATTACTTTAAATTAATTTTTATTTCTTTAGATTAATTTAGATTAATTTTTATTGCTTTGAATTAATTTTTTCTGCATTTAAAAATAATTTTATGCATTAAAAATAATATTCTACATTTAAAAATAATTTTTTGCATTTAAAAAAACATTTTCTGCATTAAAAATAATTTTCTGCATTTAAAAATAATTTTCTACATTTAAAAATAATTTTCTTCATTTAAAAATAATTTTCTACATTTAAAAAATCATTTTTTACATTTAAAAAATCATTTTTTGCATTTAAAAATAATTTTCTGTATTAAAAATAATTTTCTACATTTAAAAATAATTTTCTGCATTAAAAATAATTTTTTGCACATTAAATTTATTTTTTTCATATTAGATATATTTAATTTAATTTTCTGGACATTAGCTATATTTAATTTAATATTATGCAAATTAGATTTATTTAATTTAATTTTTTTCACATTAAATATATTTAATTTAATTTTCTGTACATTAGATATATATTTAATTTAATTTTCTGCATATTAGATATATTTAATTTTTTTTTTCACTTATAAATTATTTAATTTTCTTCACTTAGAAAATAATTCGTTAATAATGTCACACTTAGAGGGATACAACTCCATTCACCCTCCTCTCTTCAACGGAGAAGACTTTTCCTACTGGAAACGACGAATGGAGTGTTACTTGAAGACCAACCTAGAGGCCTGGTTCTCAATGAGGAAGGAGTTCATAGCTCCAGTGGACGACTCGGATGAGTTGTTAGAATCGGAGAAATGAACCGCGGAAATTAGGAAAAGAGCTCAAGTCGACTATAAGACACTTAACACCTTGCAGTGCGAACTTACAAAAGAAGAGCTCAATAGGGTAGGACCATTTGAAAATTCTAAGAAATTATGGAAAAAACTAATTGAACTTCATGAGGGTACAAATGATACTAGAATAGCTAAATGGGACATGTTATTAAATAAATTATTTAATTGTAAAATGAATGAAAATGAAAGTGCTAGTCAACTTCATACTAGAATTAAAGATATATTAAATGGATTATATTTAATAGGACACCAAATAGAAAATAGGGACATAATTAGGTATACGCTTAAGGCATTCCCGAGAAATGTCTTATGGACATCGATTGTCGATGCCTATAAGGTTTCTAGGGATCTTTCCATAATTAGGTTAGACGAACTATTTTGTGAACTCAAACTACACGAACAAGCTAACTCGGGTCAAATCGAGAATGATATAGCTTTGATGGCAGGTTCGACTAAAATGGAAAAAAAAGTGAAGAGTGAATCTGAAGATGAGTCGGAATCGGAAACAAATGGAGAAGAGGAGATCGTAAATATGGTCCGGAAGATATTCAACCTGAGAAAGAAATTTACAAAAAGGGACGCCAAGAAAGTCACCGATAACAAGCCGAGATCCCGATCGGAAGTGACGTGCTACGAATGCAACAGAAAGGGACACTACAAGTCGGAGTGCGCAAATCTAAAAAAGGAAGAAAAACCAAAGAAGAAAAAGAAGAAGAAAGCGCTTAAGGCGACTTGGGATGAGTCGTCATCAGAAGAGTCGGACGTGGAAGAGACGAAGAGGAGTTTCGTCGCATTTATGGTCGAATCGAGATCCAGAGCTGAGTCAAGTTCTGAGTATGAGTCTGATTCCGAGTTCGAGAGAAGCCACAGATCCGTATCCATTTCTGAAGGTTCAAATGAGGTAACTTCTCCCTTAGAAGATAAGTTGTATAATATAATTGCATGCCTAGGTAGGAAAATAGCTAAGTCCAAAAATCGAGTCGACTCGCTACTTAAGGAAGTACAAGTACTTAAGGAGCAAGTCAACTCGAAGACTTCGACTTGCCAAATTAAGGATAGAGACTCAACTCAAGTTGCAAAGCTTGAGAAAGAGAACTCAATCCTAAAAAGGCAAGTAAAAGATCTAACCGGATCTTTGGAAACGTTCACTTCGGGTTCCAAGTATCTTAACATGATGTTTGGATCTCAGCGAGCCGTATACAACAGATCCAGACTTGGATACAAGGCTAAATCCACTTATAAATCATACATGTCATTACTTAGCTGAAATGCTAAGAATCGAGTCCAAGCATGGGTTCCTAAGTCTAGCTTAGTCAACCAAGTTGGACCAAATCAATTTTGGGTTCCCAAGAGTCAAGTTCACTTAGTGAACAAAACTCAATCTAGCTACCATTTAGGGGGAGCTAACACTTTGCTTGTTTCCTTGTTTAGTTAAACATTTGCATGCTTTAGTTTACTTTACTTGCTTAATTTAGAACGGACTAGATAGGAAACAAAGTAGTTTAAACTTGAACAACCTAGTACTAAGACAAGTGAACTGATAGTAAGTTAGGGAAGCTCTTCGAAGTGCATATCTAGGAAGTGGTCGTTGCTCCGATAACCAAGAAGGTCATGTGCCTCGCCATGATCTGGTGCACTAAGTCGAGTGGAACTGACCAAAGCTAACTCACTAAATCTTTAACTAGTTAGACCAAGGCTTAGTCTAAAGTGAATCAAGTACTTGATTCCTTTATTGACTTTGTCAAGAAGACCAAGTGCCTCGCCACGACCTGGAAGTCAATACTAGAAAAACCTACTTGACTAGCTCAAACCAAGCTTGAATCTAATACAAGTTTAAACACTTTGAAATTTCTCATTAAATTTAATTAAGATAAAAGAAATCATCATCTCACAAAACTCATAGGAATAAGTGTATTGAAAACCTAGCTTGGGTAAGATGATTTAGATCTTAATTAAGCTTAATTTAGCTTAACTCAACCTAATAAACTTAATTAATTTACCTTAACAACTTATCTTAACTTAATTCAACTCAACTTAATTTACTATACTTAAACTTAATTTATTAAACTAAACAAATATATCTAAATAAACAAACTTAATCACCAAACTAGTTAATCTACTAAATTTAATCATCTAAATCAATATAACTAACTTTATCAAATAAAAATAATTAAGTAAATAAATAAATTTAACCTAATAAAAATGAGTAAATCGAGTCAAACATAAAAAATAACCAAAATTAAAAATACTTGAATTCAGTCGACTGAATTATTTTCAGTCGACTCAACAAGAGTCGACTGAATCAACTTCAATTGCCTCGGAGTATCGAGAAGGTAAAATGCGACTTCAGTCGACTGAAGTCAATTCAGCCGACTGAAATGAACTGGTGGATAAAGTTTAGGTGGCGAAGTAAATGGTAAAATTTATTACAGTCGACTAAAACATATTCAGTCGACTCCAATTCAGGCGACTGGAATGTTTCCAGTCGACTGAAACATTCACAACAACCACCAATCCACCACAAAAACCCTAATTCCAGACTTCCGAAGCGTTAAGTCATCATATTCCTTTAATATCATCCAAAATGCTGAGGTAATAACTCTAAAACTTTAGTTTCAAATATTTTCAATTAATATTGAATATTTGTTATTCAATTAGGGGTAAAAGAAGAGCTATTGAGATTGAGTCCTCGACTCCATGCTTGGATATTAGGTTTCCCACTGAGGGGCATAGGATTAGGTTTGAGAGCACCACTTACATTTCTATGCCCACTAGGTATATTAGTAGATCATACTTTAGTAATGCGTGCATGCTTAGTATGGATGTCATCACACACTATGGATTAGAAAAACTAGTTTATTGCAAAAACTCCATTAACATAGACATATGTGTGGAGTTTTTCAATAACTTTAGTAAGATTGATGACATTTCATATTCGACTAGAGTACAGGGTAACTCGTTTTTACCCCTACCATGCCAAGAGAGAGCATTTAGACTTATGATCTGATATGCCTCGGGTTGCAGATGTTTTTTCCATCCACTTGAGTTACCATACGGTGACTTCACTACTCATATTACATTAGATAGAATACATATACATCTTTTTGGTGAGGAAAGAACTCTGTCTGTGAGTATCTTTAGTTCTACTAGACTCAGAGTACAGGACTATGCCCTGTACTGAGTCATAGTGAACTGCATTCTGCCACTCACCACTAGGGACATCGCTATGATGCACCCTTATCATTCATTTTTACTTTATGCACTTAGTCATAGGTTAGATATAGACATTAGTTTACAGATGTTCCATTCCATCATTTATCATTCTAGGTCAGTCACTAGCAGGAAAGGCACATTTGCCTTACTGCCATGTCATCACATCCCTCTTAGCTGCATTAGGGTTTGATGTTACCACAGGTAACATCAAACAACTCACTGAGTATGACATGATAGGGTCTAGGCAGTTTAGTTTAGCAAAAATAGGTTTATATGAAAATAATATCCTTGCATGGAAGAGAGATGGCCCTCAGCCCTAGCCTGATCCGGAGCAGGAGCATGAGCCAGAGATCGACCCCGACCACCACTCTGAGTCCGAGCATCAGGAAGCCCCAAGATTTGATAGTTTATCACCATTTCTTGGGATTCCAGCACCTCCTACCATAGCAGAGAGATTATCTAAGTTGGAGGATGCGATGCAACGCCAGGAGCAATAACATCTTGAGATGATGCAAATTTTGCAGGCGCAAAGAGAGGATCATAAAGAGATGATGGAGCTTCTTAGGTCTTAGAGCATGGGTGCTTCTCATCCTCCATCTATTGACTAGGATTGTTATGACACTTGAACTTAATAAATTCAATAATTTTCAAATCTTGTGTGTGAATTGTGTTATGCTTGGTAGATTAGGAAATTTTCATGCTTAATATTCAAAATTATTTTGGAAAATAATATAATATTATTTTTTAAGGAAAATAAAACTTAATCTAGATTAGGTCAATATAGATTTCATGATCCTATAGATTTTAGTTAGCCTTCGCATCTCACAAACACCTAGGATTACCTGTTTGTGTATTGAGCCATGTAGATGGGCGTGAGATGTTAGGAATGCACCCCTGGTTCCAGATGTAGATCCAGTACATCGACATGAACCAACATGAGGTTTATAAGAGAAAATTGATCACTTCGGTGACTAACTCTAATTCAAAGCTTGATGATTAATTCTATATCATTTGAGCTAGTAAAGAGTTAGACATTTGCTTTAAGGATAATTTTTAGATGTGTATTTTCAAAATATAAATTTAATATTTAGGAATTCATGCTTGGACTTATTCCCTATCACTTTTGCATCAAATTATAAGCTTTGGAAAATTTGAAAATTTTGAAAATTTTTGAAAATAAGTTATTATTCAGGGGGAGCTTTGGAAAATTTGAAATTTTTAAAAATTTTGAAAATAAGTTATTATTCAGGGGGAGCTTTGGAAAATTTGAAAATTTTGAAATATTTTGAAAATAAGTTTTTATTCAGGGGGAGCTTTAGAAAATTTAAAAATTTTGAAAAATTTTGAAAATAAGTTTTTATTCAGGAGGAGCTTTGAAAATTTTTGAAAATTCCTTAAAAATTTTGAAAATGAGTTTTTATTCAGGGGGAGTGTTAAAAAGTTTGAAATTTTTTAAAAATTTAGAAATATTGTAAAGCTTAAATTAAGTTGTTGAAAAATTTTAAAACTTAATTTTTGAACTTGAAAACTTCTTATTTCAACTCTTCACTATATTTTGTTGGCATTTTAAATTTAATCCTTATTTTGATGTATGCCAAAGGGGTAGAAAGAGATATAAAGTTAGAGATTTAAAGAAAAATTTATTTATTGAAAGAAAGATGCAAAAATTTGATAATGACTTGTGCATCTATTGTATGTGTCAATATTTGGATATTGGTATTTAATTCTCCTAACTTTAACTGGTGTATTGTCATACATCAAAAAAGGGGAGATTGTTGATGTAGTGAGTATCACTCCTTAGTTTTAATGTATGAACCACAATTAAGTGTTAGGATTTACTTGTGTTCTAATATCAATATTAAGTGTGCATGCTTAACAAGAAGTCCTAGTAGGTCGTGTTGATTGGATACTAGGCACGTATCTTGATAGATCAAAAGGATCGGACACCAGGCATGAAGTCCAGATTTGGTCGTGTGGATCGGACATTTGGCATGAAGACCGATTGGGTCAGGAGACCGGATAATCGACAAAAAGTCTAGTTGGGTCAGGCAGACCGGACAACTGGTGGAAGCCCTGGTGGGTCAGATTGGATGTCAAGAGTGGTAAGTCCGACAGGTAGTCGGCAGGTAAGCCTCGAGTGAAGAGGTGAGGCCGAGTCCTCTGTAGGGGGACAAAGCTAGGCATCGATCCGACGAAAAGTCCACGTGGGAGTTAGTAGTCGAGATCGAGAAGTATTACTACTGCTGTCGCATTTCATATTATCTATTTGTGCTAATTCTGTTTTGTAGGGATCAGTCGACTGGATGGATTCAAGTCGACTGGAGATGTATCATTCGACTAGATACCTATTTGGCAGGATCAGCTGGTGATCAATCGGAAATCATGCAATGCAGATGGAAAGGGTTTCAGTTGACTAAAGGGTTTAAGTCGACTGAAGAGACAAATTTTCCGATGCGGAGCCAAGTGACGTGGAGTCGACTAGGGAGGTTTCAGTCGACTGGAAGACCACGAATTCCATATCGACGGGCTGATGTGGAGTTGATTGGAAGGCATTCCAGTCGACTGGAAAAGGTTTATAAAATATGAGCTCGACCAGATATGAGCAAGACATCCAATCT
Organism: Wurfbainia villosa; assembly: GCA_025175895.1. Taxonomy (NCBI): domain Eukaryota; kingdom Viridiplantae; phylum Streptophyta; class Magnoliopsida; order Zingiberales; family Zingiberaceae; genus Wurfbainia; species Wurfbainia villosa. The sequence goes on from CM045992.1 coordinate 8,679,813, forward strand.
ACGTCGAAGTGCTGTCGAAATCAACTCTCATCCACTAAAGCTAAGGCGATCTTCCGACACTCAGAGCAAACTTCAACCATCTACTTAGTGTCGGTATAAGCTATTGTTTACTTGCTTTTTCACTTATGTACTTAATTTCATAGAGTGGGTAGTGTGTTACCTATCTCTAACATTTGTAAAAAGTGAAACCCTCCGAAGTCGAGAGTTCTCGAGTCGGAGGGCATTTAGTGAATTGCCCAATGAGGTAGCTCTCGGAAGAGCTACGAGACTTGGACTAGCAACCCGGTTAGTGTTGTGAACCAAGTAAAACAAAGAGTGTCGTTCCTTTCATTTCCACTTCATACTCATATAGTTTTAATTATTCTAAATAGTTTTAAAATTAAAATAAATTTTTAAAACCTTCGAGATTCACCCCCTCTCTCGGAAAAACACGATCCTACACTTTTGTCACATGATCTCTAATGAAGTGATGCTTCACTTCAATGTGCTTTGTCCAAGAGTGATGTACCGGATTTTTGGTCAAATTTATGGTACTCATATTATCACAACAAACTTTAATGTTGAAGTAGTGTAGCTCATAGTCCTCTAGAGTGTGTCTCATCCAAAGCAATTGAGCTACACAATCACCCATAGCGATATACTCAGCTTCGGTGGTGGATAAAGCAACACAAGTTTGCTTCCTACTACTCCAACTAGTTAGGGAGGATCTAAGAAATTGACACCCACCACTAGTACTCTTCCGATCTAATTTGCAACCCGCATAATCGGAATCGATATACCCAACCAAGTCAAAAGACCTAGTCCTAGGGTACCAAAGTCCTACACTTAGTGTGCCTTTAATGTATCTTAAAATTCTTTTCACGACCACTAAGTGAGACTCTTTGGCACAAAATTGGTATCTAGAACACATACCTACCGCAAACAAAATATCAGATCTACTAGCGATTAGGTATAGAAGGCTACCATCATGCTTCTATAAAGTTTTGCATCAACTAATTTGCCTTATTGATCATTGTCTATTTTTGTGTTGGTTGCTATAGGGGTATTTACTACCTTAGCATTTTCCAAACCAAAATTCTTGATCATTTCTTTGGTATATTTGGTTTGGTATATGTGGATTCCCTCATTGGTTTGTTTAACTTGTAAACCTAATAAGAAATTTAACTCCCCAACTAGACTCATTTCAAATTCATTTTCCATATTTTTAATAAAGTCTTGAAGGAGTTCATCATTTGTTGACCCAAAAATGATATCATCAACATACACTTAGGCAACAAAGATATCCTTTGACTTTGACTTAATGAAAAGAGTTTGATCTACTTGGCCCCTTCTAAAGGCCTTAGAAATTAAGAAAGAAGAAAATCTTTCATACCAAGCTCAGGGAGCTTGTTTTAACACATATAAAGCTTTTCTAAGCTTATATACGTGGTTTGGATAATCAACACTCTCAAACTCGGGAGGTTATTCTATATATACCTCTTCCTTAATAAAACTTTTTAGGTATGCCGATTTCACATCCATTTGGTAAAGTTTAAATCCCATGTGTGCGACATACTCTAAAAGAAACCTTATTGATTCTAATCTAGCAACCGATGCATAGGTCTCATCATAGTCAGGTCCTTCTACTTGATTGAATCCTCTTGCCATTAATCTAGTCTTGTTTCTAGTTATGTTTCATTGATCATCTAATTTATTCCTGAAGACCCATCTTATGGTAACAATGATGCTATCATTGGGTCTAGGGACTAACTCTCATACTTGACTCCTCTCAAATTGAGTCAATTCTTCTTGCATTGCTAAGATCCAATCCGGATCAAGTAATGCATCATTAGTCAACTTAGGCTCAATTTGTGAGATAAGAGCTACTTGAGTAGTAGGAGATCTATGAAAAGGCCAAGTTCTAACTCCTTGGGATAATTCTCCCACTACTTGATCAAGTGGGTGATTTTGATGAATCCTTAGGGTCCTAGGAGGTGTTGGTGCAATCGGCCCAGAACTCGAGTTTGACTCGAACTGTATTTTAATGTTAGACAAAACGTATGACATGGGATTGTCATGGGAAGTCCAACATGGGTTGGCCACGTAAATCCAAGTGTGTAGCCTTGGTGGTGAAAAGTCTAAGCATGTGGCTTGGTGTTGGGAAAATCCAAGCATAGGGCTTGGTGTTGGAAAGTCCAACATGGGTTGGCCACGTAAGTCCAAGTGTGTAACCTTGATAGTGAAAGTCTAAGCATGGGGCTTGACATGGAAAATCCAAGCATGAGGCTTGGTGTGGGAAGTCTTGAGGACTTGGCAAGTTCACTAGGCTCGGGGTCTTTGAGTAGGTGAAGGATGGCATTGCGAAGCCGTGCGCTTGGTGCATCCGAGGGACCGTCGGACGGGGAGCGAATGAAGTGAGGCCCAAGGGAAGCATACTTCGAGGGCAAGAGATGTGAAGGATGGCATTGCGAAGCCATGCGCTTGGTGCATCCAAGGGATGTAGGCCGAGGGAAGAGAGCTTCGGTGGGGAACTCCATGAGAGGATGAGGTGGACTTAGCCTAGTGGCTAAGACTGAGTGTCAGAGGCTCAAACGTGGTGTTTGAGGGTTTACCCAATGATCGGATGCTCAAACAACTTAGTGTTTGAGATTTTACCCGACATCAGTAGACTAGTATAGGTACCAGTCGACTGCTCTAGGTCGATTGGACTCGACCGATGTTCGACTGACTAGGTTCTGGCCAAACAGTCGAGGGGTGGCAGCCCTCGTATCTAAGATTTAGGGGATTTTATACAAGGAACCAAGGGGTAAACCTGATCTCCTATAACTGTGGGTAGAAGGATGCGATGGAATTGGAAACGATTCATGTAGAGATAGCTCCCGGTAGATGCGATGGCTCATCGGGAGAGTGTATGATGTCTCTTCCACAAAACCATAGCTAAACGTCTAGACAACGCTAGTTGACAGCATTGTTTTGTGACACACAAGAGAAACCGAAGTCCTAGAATCACCTTTGAAGACCTCGGCACACTCCCTTCTTCCTTGTGACACCGTATAGAGTATAGTCCACCGACAGCCTTCACAAATCGAAACCTCTTAGAGTTTACATTCCGAACAATTTCAACCACTGAACATATCGATATTCGAATCCCAGTCCCTATGGGATCGATAATCTTTTATTACTTGATGACATCCGTGCACTTGCAGGCGTTGAGTGTCGGTGCATGCTTCGAGTCCTCGACGGCCTCCGTCATGAGATTTGAGGTCGCGTTCGCGTGCACCAAGTTTTTGGCGCCGTTGTCGGGGACTGATCGATTCGATATCAAATCGAGAAGTGGATAATTGGATCGGGACTTAGGCTAGATTTATTTTCTTGTTTTATTTCAGTTTTATTTCATTTTAGATTTTTTTCTATTCAATTTGCAGTTTAGATTAATTACATCTTTCTATCTTTCAGTTTTTAGTAGTGCTTTAGTTTAATAAAAAAAAAAGAAAAAAAGGGAGACTCTCGCCGACCGACTGCTATTACTTTCCTTACCTATAATTTCCTGTGTATAACGATGCATGCTTTTACTCATGATTATGGTCAATTTAATGCTGTAAGTTTTGGTAACATTTATTGTGAGTATTGTAGTGAAACATGACATACCATTAATGATTGTCCGGATATATTCGAACCTTCACAATTTGAACAAGAAGATGTCACCTACAATTACAACCAGTGGCCACAAGATGATTTCTATTCATATAGTTATGACCCTGGGTACTTAAACCCTCAATATTGTCCGCCTAAATCCCGACTTGAGCAGATGATGGAAGATTTCATTCGAACAGAACAAGCGGCGAATGATGAATTTCGACGGTGACATTCGCAGACAGAGACTCAATATCGTTTCCAAAATGAGAACGAGAGCTATGAGTCACCATGCAAATTTTATCCAGAACCAAGCCCCCACTTAGAAGCCCCACTAGTTAATTTTACTAGGGAATACGAGGAGGATAGCCAACAATTTGCGGAGATTATGGAACGAGATCAAGCAAGAGAAGAAACCAAACGACTAGAAGGTGGCTTTAATGACTGGATCACACCTAATAGGGTGGAGACTCACTTTGAGCGAATGGATGAGGAGGACGTAGATGACATAGGAAGTAAAGAAGGGAAATCCAGTCAATCACCACTTGAAGAAGAACTTGAGGATTATATAATTGATACTTTAATCGAGGAGTGCATTGCTTCAATTAAAACACCTCCTAACCTCAAGGAGCTAGAAGAGCCTACCTTAACCCTCACTGAAACTTTAGTTACTAGTAACAAACCCCTTTTGGTGATTGATAATGATAAATTTTCATTCGACATAATATAATCTACTAATCAATCTTTTGGTGAGGATGTCTATGGTGAGTTAAATTATTTACAACATTTAGAATATAATGATCAAACTATTGATGATTCGTTGAGACTAAGCATGTTACACCTCGAGTCAAGGAAAGCAGCGCCCAAGTATCTTGCCCCTCTACGAGGAAGATTTAAAAGATATAGCAATGGAGGACCAAAAGGCAGGAAGCGAAAGGTGAGAAAGTATCTGGCCCCTCCACGAGCAAGATTTAAGGGATATAGCGATGGAGGACCACCAGGCAAGAGGCATAAAGTGAGCAAATATCTTGCTCCCCCACGAGCAAGATTCAAACACATCAAATGAAACGTAGGGGTATGGTCGAGCTAAAAGACCTTAAACAAAACGCTTCTTAGGAGGCAACCCAAGTTTAGTTTTTAGGATTTCTTTTTATTGCATTCAATTTTTTGTAATTCAAACTTTGATTTATGGTATTTAGCATTTGTAGGTAAGGAAAGAACTTGCTAGGTAAAAACAAAAGTCATTTTAAGTTTGTGCGGTGAAGTGAGTGAGAGAAATCCGACCATTATGCAGCACGAGAAAAGAAACAAAGGACGCACGACCAGGTCGTGTGTTTTCACATGGACGTGCCCTAACTTCCAGAGTCGCACACGGTCAGGCAGTGTGTTTTCACACGACCGTGCCCTGACTTCCAGAGGCGCACACGACCATGTTGTGCCCCCTAGTCCACATGAAAAGCCTACACCTGCACCGTTTCCTTTTCATACTTTTGAGCAGATGCAGGTACTTCTACCTACGATTTCTCAGAGTTCTGATCATGCCTCGATGACATATACGCTGAGCAGTAGACGCAGGGGCAGCGATGGGATGATCATAGCTCCTATACGCAGGCAGAGTTTACAGGCTTACGGGAGCACTTCCAGTGGGCCGAGGACTTCTATGACGAGGCCCGCATATACTTCCAGGAAAAGGCTGCTCGTCGCCAGGATGAGGCCGCCTACCGCTAGGAGATACGACAACACATGCATGCCCAGCAAGCACAGTGGGTAAGGGAGGAGGAGCGCCGAGCAGCCGCTGCATCCACCAACTCCCAGATCGACCACATGTACATGTGGCATCAGCAGCTCAGCAGCAGGTTCTCCCAGGATCCCGAGATGCCGAGGCTCCCAGACTTTCCACCTCGTCCACCATACTAGAGGTATATTTTTATTTAAGTCTGGGGGGGACCCCAAAGTTTATTTTGTTTGTTTCCTAGCAGTAGTTTCTTTTCTAGTATTTTCATTCATTTATTCATGCATGGGTTGTTGAGTTTCTTTCAGTACTTAGTTTTTGTTATCTGTAAAGCTACCTCAGTTGTATTTTTTTTTAAAAAAAAGTTACTTACATGAGTTGTTCCCATAGGTAGCTTAACTTCATTTATCTCATGGTATTTTATTTTATTCACTCTAATGAATGTTCTAGACTTACACTGGTTAGCTTTTATTTTTACACCTACACATGTCAAACATTCTGAAAGGGAGAATCTAGTACATATCTAGTTATGATTCATCTCAGTAGTCTAGTACTTTGGAATCCATAGGTGACTCCAGGTTTAGCATTTTATTTACTGAAGATGCTCGGATTGTGTAAGCCCATTTGGAAAAATCAAAATCCCAGTGAGAAGAAAAAAAAAGAGAAGAGAAATAAAAGAGAAAGAGAAAAATATGAAAAAGAAAACAAAGAAGAGAGAGAGAGAGAGAGAGAGAGAGAGAGAAGATTATGAGGGATAAAAAATAGTTATCGTGGGTGGAAATGGCTAGGTGTCCCTTTGAGACCGAGTTAGGTTACTGAGGAAACACCTATCAATTTCTCTCAATATCGAGCACGCCTTTGAGACTTTATGCTAGATCTAGAGAACGACCCTCGCTTTGGGCAGGTAAGTGCCTAAGAGCCGGAGACCTTAGGAAAGCTATGAGATGACGACTTAACTCACCATGGAATGAGCATCTCCTAAGAATGATTCGCTTAGCATGAGCACGAGGAGCTAACTTAGTGAATTTCTAGAACATATTTATTTTGCTTTGATTGTAAATACCACTTGATAAATTTAGTTAACATGCTAAGTATGGAACAATGTCTTTTTAAATTTCATGGCACTGAGGTTTGCTTGAGGACAAGAAAATTTAAGTCTGGGGGAAGTGATGTGAGCGAAACTTATAGGGTTTTAGGAGTAATTTTTGCTCACATCTCATTACATTTTATGTTAGTTTCATGCATATGTTACTCTATTTTACACGCATTTCCTATTTTCTTGTTCGGAGGTCTGCTCTTTGTACTTTTGCGTGCAGGACAACATTTCGGGGGGAAAAGGTGCACTTTCGGAGCAAAAGGACATTTTACAGCTAGATGCAGAGTGGGACACGGCCAGGGTGAAGGGTTTTTGCCCGGGAAGCTCTCATACCAATTTAATGGTTTTAGCTTATCGAGTCCGTGAGGGGAAGCTTCGCTTCCCACTTCACCTTGGTCATTTGTTCATGGCGATCCCCTCAATGTCCCCGGATTAAAAAAATTTAATCCTAGACAAAAAGGATTGCCCAAACAACCAAGTCATCGTCGTGCTATTCGTTTAGAGAGGTCACTTGAACAAACTAGTTGTTCAAGCGGCCATCCTCTATTCTACGAGTAGCCGCGGAATAGACGATGTCCGGATCACCGATTTTTGTGTTTATTCTCGGGATCCAAGTATTATTTATCCATATACAGATTTATATCATGCTCATAATTGAAAAACAAATACAAACATGTAACATATAAAAATTAGAGAATCGATATACCTCTCGATCTTCTAATGTATGACCTTCCTCCTTTCGGACGTCGTGTGGGCGACGCTCTACCAAAAGTCAAAGCTCCTAGATCGCAAATCTTCCTTCCTTGCTTTTCCAAAGAAAGAGGAAGAATAGAAACAAGGCTCTTCTCCTTCCTATAGCCAACCAACAAGCAACAAGGAGAGTGCTTGCCGTCGGCCAACAAGGAGAAGGAGATTATGGTGGAAACCGACCAAGACACAAAGGGAAAGCCCTATATCTTGTTTCCACCACCAAAGGAGAGGGAGAGGAGGGTCTTTGGACGCCATCCAAGGGCTGGGAAGAAGGTTATGGGCGCCGGCCACCAAGGGAGAGGAAGAAGAAAGCAAACTACTTCCTTATTTGGTGCCACCCAAGCCTACTAAACCCTAAGCTTCCAAACCCTAATCCTAGCTTTCCTTATTGCCGGCCATGGAAGAGGGGAAGAAGAATAGGATGAGCTCATGCCAAGGTAGAGGGAAGAAGAATAGGGGCCGTCCAACCTTAGGAAGAAGAAGGAAAAACTTCATCTTCTTGTTGCCGGCCACTCTAATCCCAAAACCCTAACCCTAGCCCCCACTCCCAATCCTAATCTAATTAGGATTGGTTGCCGCCCAAGGGACAAACCCTAATCCCCTCATCCATCATCCTGCCGCCCAAGCCAATAAGCCTTATTTATAGAGTTGGGTTTATGCCTTGGATTAATCTCCACCATTGGTTCTAGGGATTTAATCTCAACCGTCGGATCTAGAGATTTAATCTCAACCGTCGGATCTAGAGATTTAATCTCTACCTTTGGATCTAGAGTTTTGTTTCTATCCTTTGGATCTAAGCTTCATGAGGTGTTAATAGGCTACATTAGGGACCATGAGGAGGAGTTGGATCTTGGCCACCCATGGATCAAGCCCACATAAAGTCTGATCCACTAATGATGATCCAATCGACTAAAGGATCTTCATTGATCTACCTCACCAACCCCCATATGATAATATGGGCTCCATATATTATTTGTACATTTTCTCCCCGTGTTTAAGATATCGAATTTCCGTCGATTAATTAATTTACTGACCATTAATTAATCAACATCTAACTCCTTGAGTAGTACAACTCAACCTTTTCATCATGCCGGACCAAGTCCACCTGCAGGGTTTACATGATGAACCTTATGAGCTCGTCAAGGGGACATCATCATCCTAATATATAGGACACGGTTTCCTCCTATAATCAACGACACACCATATAAATAATATCATCTCCCAATTTACCGAGCCTATCGATTTAATCTATAAATCTCGCCCATTGGTAAATCAAAGAGATGAATACTAAGTATATGTGCCCGTTATTATATCGGGATTAAGAGCATGTACTAAATAATATCTGAGGTCCGATTCGATTATGTAGTCAGCAATAAATCGAATCACCTCTAATTCGGTCATGCTCAATACACACAAAGTGCACTAGTGTGATTCTATCGTCAAGACAAACCAATACCAAATCACACTACAACCATTCCGATGGTTTGTCCAAAGTCATCTCGGTTGTGAGCCTTTACTTATACTTTACAAGGAGACGATAACATGATCTCCCGTGTGACACCACACACCATGTTATCTACAATGTAATGTATTAGACAATATTGCATAATCATATAAATATGCAAACAATGATCATGTGATTCTTATTTCAAAATAAAGATGTTCATACAAAAGGTAAACTTTTCAGTATACATCCCTAGAATCTCCCACTTATACTAAAAGACTATGTTGTCTTCATAATGTCATACATCTGATTCCCCTTCCCTCCACATGCCTATCAAAGCTCTCGCTAGAAGGGCCTTAGTGAAAAGGGTCTACCAGGTCATCCTCTGATGCAATCTAGGCGACAACAACTTCTACCTCCTTTTCGATTTCTCGTATCAGGTAGTACTTGCGCTCTATGTGTTTACTTGCCTTATGATCTCGTGTTTCCTTCGAGTTTGTAACTGCACCATTATTATCACAATAAATTGTGATAGTTCTGGGCAAACCAGGAATCACATCCAAGTCCATCAGAAAGTTCCTGAGCCACACAACTTCTTTGGCTGCCACATACTCAGCTTCCATGGTAGAGTCCGCCACGCATTTCTGCTGGACACTCCTCCATACAATGGCTCCACCTGCCAAAGTAAACACAAAACCTGAGGTAGACTTACTGTTATCCCTATCTGATTGGAAGTCGCAATCCATGTAACCCACAGGGAGTAATTGGTTTGCCCGGTAAACTAGCATATAATCCCTAGTCCTTCTCAGGCACTTCAATATATGCTTTACTGCAGTCCAATGTCCCTGTCTTGGATTACTCTGATATCTGCTGACCATGCCCACGGCATAGCAGATATCTAGTCTCGTACATAGCATTGCATACATGAGGTTTCCTACCGCCGAAGCATAAGGAACCGCCTTCATTTCCTCTATCTCCTCAGATGTTCTAGGATACATCTCCTTAGATAAAGGAACTCCATGCCTGAAAGGTAGAAAAAACTTTCTTGGAGTTCTGCATGCTAAAACGATCCATAATCATGTCTATGTATGAAGCTTGGGATAAGTACAACATCCTTTTCCTGCGATCCCTTATAACCATGATCCCAAGGATGTGTCCCACTTCTCCCAAGTCCTTCATATCAAACTGTTTGGACAACCATACCCTTACGTCCGATAACACCTTGATATTGTTGTCAATCACCAAAATGTTATCTACGTATAGTACAAGAAATACCACTATGTTTCCATCACATCTCTTGTATACACAAGACTCATCCGTGCTTTGAATAAATCCATAAGACTGGATTACCTCATCAAAGTGGATGTTCCAAGACCTCGAAGCTTGCTTCAATCCATAAATGGACCGATTAAGCTTACATACAAGATGCTCTTTTCCTTTAGCAATGAATCCCTCTGGTTGCTTCATATAGATGTTTTCCTCAAGACTTCCATTAAGGAAAGATGTCTTGACATCCATCTACCACACCTCATAATCCATATGAGCTGCTATGCATAAGAGAATCTGGATAGACTTAAGCATGACTACCGACGAAAAGGTCTCCTCATAATCAATACCCTCTTTCTGAGTATACCCCTTCGCAACAAGCCTCTCTTTGAAGGTCTCAACCTTCCCATCTATTCCTCTCTTTCTCTTGTAGATCCACTTGCATCCAATGGTTTTTACACCATCGGGTGGTTCTACTAGCTCCCAGACTTGATTTGAATCCATAGATTCAATCTCAGCATTCATTGCACTTTGCCAAGATACTGCATCTTTATCTTGGATTGCCTCATCATATGTCTAGGGATCAGGTTCATGTTCGCTAGGGACCAAATCAGAAGATTCTCCCAAGAACATGAATCTATTAGGTTGTCTCATAACCCTCCCACTACGATGAGGTATCACCTGTGTATCCTCTGTGACACGCGGTGTAGTGACATGTGGTATATCCTCTTGTACCGGCGGTACTAAAGAAGTGACTTCCCCTTTTAACTCCTCCAGAATAATTTTACTCTTGGGCTTGTGGCTCATCACATAGTCTTCCTCTAGAAATCTGGCGTTCATGCTAACGATCACCCTCTGATCTCTAGGACTATAAAACAATCCACCCTTTGTTCCTCTAGGATAGCCAACGAACAAGCGTACTTCTGTACGAGGTTCCAACTTACCAGCATCTGCCTTCAGCACATGTGCTGGACTCCCCCATATCCGAATATGTCTTAGACTAGGCTTTCGCCCAGTCCACAACTCTGTGGGAGTAGAAGGCACTGATTTAGATGGAACCAAGTTCAGAATGTACACCGTTGTATCTAGAGCATATCCCCAGAACGAATCTGGCAAGTCAGAATAACTCATCATCGATCTAACCATCTCTATAAGAGTCATATTCCTTCGCTCTGCTACACCGTTCTACTGGGGTGTGCTAGGTGCAGTCAATTGGGATTGAATCCCAGCCTCTGATAAGTAGTTCCTAAACTCTCCCAAGAGGTACTCACCACCACGATCAGATCGTAGTGTCATCCATATCTTGAATAATCATCTATGAAAGAGATGAAATATTCAAGACCACCTCTTGCCTGGATAGTCATAGGACCACACAAATCAGAATGAACCATTTCTAACATATCTTTGGATCTATACCCCTTGGCCTTGAAAAGGCCTCTTGATCATTTTACCCTCCAAGCAAGATTCACAGGTTGGGAGATCCTCCACCACTAATGAACCCAAAGGTCCATCTCTATCGACCTTTGAATTCTGCTTAGGTTAATATGACCAAGCCTAAGATGCCAAAGATATATTTGGTTTATCTTCGAAGGTTCTTTTCTCTTATTGGAATTAGAAGATGAGTTATTAACTTCAATTTTCATCGTGGGAGGTTTTGGTTCAAGTGTATACAAATTTCCTATCAATGTACCTGAATAGATATTCTCCCTATTCCTTTTTATAACAGCTCTGTCATTAAAAGAAATAGAATATCCATCCATAAACAATTTAGAAACTGAAACTAAGTTCTTTCTAAATAAAGGTACATAAAGGGAATTTTCCAGAACCTAAGTTTTATTTTTCTCAAGAGATAAATAAAACTTCTCCCACTGCAATAGCCACCACCTTCATGGCATTGCCCAAGTAAATGGTAATCTCCCCTTTAGCTAGTCGTCGGGTTTCCTGGAACCCCTGTAAAGTATTGCAGACATGATTAGTGGCTCCCGTATCTACACACCAGGTGTCGGTAGATAACACCGCTAATCATGTTTCAACGACTAGTCCAAAGGATATATCTTTGTTCTGCTTTGGATTGGGACAATCCTTCTTCTAATGTCCATCTTGCTTGTAAGTGAAGTACTTGCCTTTTGGCTTCTTCACTCCTCCCTGAGATCCTCCCACCACCTTTGCTCCACCTTGTTTCTCCTTCTTCTTGCCTTTCAGCTTAGAAGTAGAAACCTTTTTGAGCAACCATGGCTTGAGGACACTCTTCAAAGAGTGCATACTTGTACTCCTTAGCAGATAAGACAATATCTAGATTCTTTTCCAATCATCATAATCATGCACAATAAGTTTATTTTCCTTTAGTATCAAAGCAAGTGGACTGAAAGTCAATTTTGAAAATCCTAAGAATCACATAGATCATTACTGTAGATTTCAAAAATTATTGATTCCTCAAACAATAAAATTTCAAAATCAACCAACACCTCAAAACACCGAGAATATCGTATGCCACGATAGTGTGGACGTATACGAATTCTACATTTGTAAGAGGAGGTTTTACCCATTAATTTTACTATCTTGTCAACCTAACTTTATGACAAGTAAAATTAATAGTTGGTTTCTCTTCGGCCCTACAAATAAAAGCAGTGACTCCGATAGGGAGGATACTTATATTTGTATCTAAGTGTTCACCATTACTTGGTACCAAGGTAATTATCTCGGGTTATGTGCCTTACGATGGGAAAGTACACACGCTCCTTAATAATTTCCTATAACCATATTCGACCTTGTGATCCGCAAACAAACCCATCCGATATGGAGGAAGGCACTCAGAGCCGACGCGCAAGTTTGTTTGCATCACTTGTCAAATCGTAATGGAGGCCGTGGGAATTTTAAAAATTCCCACGCCCACTTAGTAATTTGAAATTGAGGAATTTTCCTAGCCTACGACATGCATATCAAACAAAAAGCAATAAATATGAAAAATAAATTATTTTCCAACTATTATGGCTTTTGTCTTCAATATGACTCTCGTCGCATCGCCATCTCGTCCGCTCCTCCTACGCCATGTACGAGCCATCCGGAGATCCGAGCCGAGACTAAAACTTATTTTAATTTACATCCATCGATCTTATACTCCATGAGGGAGTGTACATGAAATCTATATCAAAAGTAAAATAAAATAAAAAGTGGCTAAACAATGCCGTATTTAATTTACAAAAACTAAATACTAGCCTCGTCAATCCCGAGGATTCAACAAAATAAATATTTACACACATACAATCACATACACACATATGGCCATAATAGTCGGATCTTATTTCTGCAACCAAAGAGTTAAACTACGCATATCCTACTATTATCTGGCACATATAATATATGAAAAAGTGCATAAAAATTAACCGAATCTTAAACACACAAAATCGGAAACCTTGGCTCTGATACCAATTGAAGGGTTTTTGCCCCAGAAGCTCTCATACCAATTTAATGGTTTTAGCTTATCGAGTCCGTGAGGGGAAGCTTCGCTTCCAACTTCACCTTGGTCGTTTGTTCATGGCGATCCCCTCGATGTCCCTGGATTAAAAAAATTTAATCCTAGACAAAAAGGATTGCCCAAACAACCAAGTCATCGTCATGCTATTCGTTTAGAGAGGTCACTTGAACAAACTAGTTGTTCAAGCGACCATTCTCTATTCTACGAGTAGCCGCGGAATAGACGATGTCCGGATCGTCAGTTTTTGTGTTTATGCTCGGGATCCAAGTATTATTTAGCCATATACAGATTTATATCATTCTCATAATTGAAAAACAAATACAAACATGTAACATATAAATATTAGAGAATCGATATACCTCTCGATCTTCTAATGTATGACCTTCCTCCTTTCGGACGTCGTGTGGGCGACGCTCTACCAAAAGTCAAAGCTCCTAGATCGCAAATCTTCCTTCCTTGCTTTTCCAAAGCAAGAGGAAGAATAGAAACAAGGCTCATCTCCTTCCTATAGCCAACCAACAAGCAACAAGAAGAGTGCTTGCCGCCGGCCAACAAGGAGAAGGAGATTATGGTGGAAACCGACCAAGACACCAAGGGAAAGCCCTATATCTTATTTCCACCACAAAAGGAGAGAGAGAGGAGGGTGTTTGGACGCCATCCAAGGGCTGAAAAGAAGGTTATGGGTGCCGGCCACCAAGGGAGAGGAAGAAGAAAGCAAACTACTTCCTTATTTGGTGCCACCCAAGCCTACTAAACCCTAAGCTTCCAAACCCTAATCCTAGCTTTCCTTATTGCCGGCCATGGAAGAGGGGAAGAAGAATAGGATGAGCTCATGCCAAGGTAGAGGGAAGAAGAATAGGGGCCGTCCAACCTTAGGAAGAAGAAGGAAAAACTTCATCTTCTTGTTGCCGGCCACTCTAATCCCAAAACCCTAACCCTAGCCCCCACTCCCAATCCTAATCTAATTAGGATTGGTTGCTGCCCAAGGGACAAACCCTAATCCCCTCATCCATCATCCTGCCGCCCAAGCCAATAAGCCTTATTTATAGAGTTGGGTTTATGCCTTGGATTAATCTCCACCATTGGTTCTAGGGATTTAATCTCAACCGTCGGATCTAGATATTTAATCTCAACCGTCGGATCTATAGATTTAATCTCTACCTTTGGATCTAGAGTTTTGTTTCTATCCTTTGGATCTAAGCTTCATGAGGTGTTAATAGGCTACATTAGGGACCATGAGGAGGAGTTGGATCTTGGCCACCCATGGATAAAGCCCACATAAAGTCCGATCCACTAATGATGATCCAATCCACTAGAGAATCATCATTGATCTACCTCACCAACCCCCATATGATAATATGGGCTCCATATATTATTTGTACATTTTCTCCCCGTGTTTAAGATCTCGAATGTCCGTCGATTAATTAATTTACTGACCATTAATTAATCAACATCTAACTCCTTGAGTAGTACAACTCAACCTTTTCATCATGTCGGACCAAGTCCACCTGCAGGGTTTACATGATGAACCTTATGAGCTCCTCAAGGGGACATCATCATCCTAATATATAGGACATGGTTTCCTCCTATAATCAACGACACACCATATAAATAATATCATCTCCCAACTTACCGAGCCTATCGATTTAATCTATAAATCTCGCCCATTGGTAAATCAAAGAGATGAATACTAAGTATATGTGCCCGTTATTATATCGGGATTAAGAGCATGTACTAAATAATATCTGAGGTCCGATTCGATTATGTAGTCAGTAATAAATCGAATCACCTCTAATTCGGTCCTGCTCAATACACACAAAGTGCACTAGTGTGATTCTATGGTCAAGACAAACCAATACCAAATCACACTACAACCATTCCGATGGTTTGTCCAAAGTCATCTCGGTTGTGAGCCTTTACTTATACTTTACAAGGAGCCAATAACATGATCTCCCGTGTGACACCACACACCATGTTATCTACAATGTAATGTATTGGACAATATTGCATAATCATATAAATATGCAAACAATGAACATGTGATTCTTATTTCAAAATAAAGATGTTCATACAAAAGGTAGACTTTTTAGTATACATCCCTACACAGGGCGTGTGGCTACACACGGTCATGTCCAATGGGCGAGATCAGCCACCCCAGGGCCGCACACGACCTGGCCGTGTGGAAACACATGATCGTGTGGCAGCCCGCTAGATTTGCACGACTAGGGCTTTTTCTGGGTTTTGCAGTGGTCCGAGGTGATGTCTATATAAGGATGGTTCCGCCCAAACCCTAGGAGGAGGCACGATGGCTAGGACAACACACCGAAGCCCTAAAAAGCTTTGGGAACTCGCAACAGGGAGGAAGAATGCCGCCGGAGGTCCACGCTTGCACTTCAACGCCGGAGAGAAGACCATGAAGGCATTGTAATCCCTTGTTCTTGCACTTTATTTCTGATGTATTCGAACATGTACATGCCTTGTGATTCCTCCCTTATATACATGGAGTAGTTCCTTCGATTCTAGAATTAGGGAGTAGCTTGTGTGCACATTACATGTTGGTTCACGTTAAATTCTATCTTTGAGTTTAATTTGGCAATTGGAAGTTGTTTATACTATATCTATGCGTGTTTGGTTTTCTACCTGCTGTGCTTAGGCGATACGAGGGGTGACAGCCCTCGTATCTAAGATTTAGGGGATTTTATACAAGGAACCTAGGGTTAAACCTGATCTCCTGTAACCGTGGGTAGAAGGATGCGATGGAATCAAAAATGGTTCATCGTAGGGATTGATTCGGTATCCTCGTACCGTCTATCCCATCTTTTTAAGGTGGAGATAGCTCCTGGTAGATGCGATGGCTCATCGGGAGAGTGTATGATATCCCTTCCATAAAACCATAGCTAAATGTCTAGACAATGCCAGTTGACAGCATTGTTTTGCGACACACAAGTGAAACCGAAGTCCTAGAATCACATTTGAAGACCTCGTCACGCTCTCTTCTTCCTCCGTGTGACACCTTATAGAGTATAGTCCACCGACAGCCCTCACAAATCGAAACCTCTTAGAGTTTACATTCCAAACAATTTCAACCACTGAACATATCGATATTCGAATCCCAGTCCCTATGGGATTGATAATCTTTTATTACTTGACGACATCCGTGCACTTGCGGGCGTTGAGCGCGAGCGCACACTTCGAGTCCTCGATGGCCTCCGTCACGAGATTTGAGGTTGCGTTCGCGTGCACCACTTGTCCTCAAGTAAACCTCAGTGCCATGAAATTTTAAAAGATATTGTTCCATACTTAGCATGTTAACTAAATTTATCAAGTGGTATTTGCAATCAAAGAAAAATAAATATGTTCTAGAAATTCACTAGGTTAGCTCCTTGTGCTCGTGCTAAGCGAATCATTCTTAGGGGATACTCGTTCCATGGTGAGTTAAGTCGTCATCCTATAGCTTTCCTAAGGTCTCCGGCTCTTAGGCACTTACCTGCCCAAAGCGAGAGTCGTTCCCTAGATCTAGCACAAAGTCTCAAAGGCGTGCTCGGTATTGAGAGAAATTGGTAGGTGTTTCCCCAGTAACCTAACTCAGTCTCAAAGGGGCACCTAGCCATTTTCACCCACGACAACTATTTTTTTTATCCCTCAAAATCTCTCTCTCTCTCTTTTTTCCTTTTTTTTTCCTTTTCTTTTTCATTTCTCTCTTTTATTTTTTGGCTCATTGGGATTTTGATTTTTTCGAATGGGCTTACACAATCCGAGCATCTCCAGTAACTAAAATGCTAGCCTAGAGTCACCTGTGGATTCCAAAGTACTAGACTACTAAGATGAATCATAACTAGGTATGTACTAGAATCTCCCTATCAAAGTGTTCGACATGTGTAGGTGTGGAAATAAAAGCTAACCAGTGTAAGTCTAGAACATTCATTAGAGCAAATAAAATAAAATACCATGAGATAAATGAAGTTACACTACTCATGAAAACAACTCATGAAGAAGACTTTTAAAAATACTACTGAGGCAGCTTTACAGATAACAAAAACTAAGTACTGAAAGAAACTCAACAACCTATGCATGAATAAATGAATGCTAATGATAATGCAAATACCATGAAATAAACTACTGCTAGAAATAAAATAAAATTTGGGGTCCCCCCCAGACTTAAATGAAAGTATACCTCTAGTATGGTGGACGAGGTGGAAAGTCTGGGAGCCTCGGCATCTCAGGATCTTGGGAGAACCTGCTGCTGAGCCGTTGATGTCACATGTACATGTGGTCGATCTGAGAGCTGGTGGATGCAACGGCTACTCGGTGCTCCTCCTCCCTAGCCCACTGTGCCTGCTAGGCATGCATGTGCTATCGCATCTCCTGGCGGTAGGTGGCCTCATCTTGGCGACGGGAAGCCTCCTCTTGGAAGTAGATGCGGGCCTCGTCGTAGAACTCCTCAGCCCACTAGAAGTGCTCTCGAAAACCCTAGAACTCCGCCTGCGTGTAGGCGCTCTGCTCCTTTCATCGCTGCCTCTGCGTCTTCTACTCGACATATATGTCATCGACGCACAATCGAAACTCCAAGAAATCATAGGCTGATGTACTTGCATCCTGCTCAAAAGTGGAAAAAGGTGGTGGTGCAGGTGAAGACTCATGTCTGCGTAGACTAGGTGGGCTCCTATGCATGTGTGGACTGGAGGGAGAGTGATGCAAAGGGGGAGAGATTGTTGGGAGTATGGGGAATACAATCAAAGTCCCACATTGGTAAGACATGGAAAAGATCATGTGCTTATAAGAAAAAAAGATATCTCCATTGGTATGAGGCCTTTTGGGTAAAGCCCAAAAATAAAACCATGAGGGTCTAGGCCCAAAGTGGACAATATCATGTCATTGTGGAGATATGTGGATATTATAAGCACTAACAATTGGTATCAGAGCCATGGTCCATGTCAAGCCATGAACCTCGAACGAAGGAAGTTGAGCTCCCACGTCCGGATCAAGAGAACCAGACATCAGGAAGGAAGTCTAGTTGGGTCGGGGGGACCGAACAACTGGCAGGAAGTCCTGGTGGGTTGAAGATCGGACATCAAGCAGAGAAAATCCTTCGAGGAGGGATAGGCTTGAGGGGGGGCCCAATGTGGTCCTTCGTTTGAGGGGGGGATTGTTGGGAGTATGGGGAATACAATCAAAGTCCCACATTGGTAAGACATGGAAAAGATCATGTGCTTATAAGAAAAAAAGATATCTCCATTGGTATGAGGCCTTTTGGGTAAAGCCCAAAAATAAAACCATGAGGGTCTAGGCCCAAAGTGGACAATATCATGTCATTGTGGAGATATGTGGATATTATAAGCACTAACAGAGATGAGCGCTGATGTGGATGGTCCCTCATGTGGAGGGGACTCCACTATTAGGTCCAAGCGCCAGTTGGTGCGTGTAGTTATGGTGGTACGATCAAGGTCGGGGAGCCTAAGGGTTGTCAGATTTTTCCTTACAAAGCATAAGGAGTGTCCTTCTCTCACAATCATCTTCATGGCCATGCACACTCCTAGGTCGATCCTAGGGCTCCCCTCTATACTCTTTAACGTAGTGTAATCGTACCCCATCCTATGATAAATGTGGGTAAGTAGGCCCCCCACATTAATCTCTCCTTGTGCTGCTTTGCCCATCTTCACTAAGTGTCTGATAAAGTGGGACCCTACATCGATGCTACTCCTTTCTTATAGCATGTCCCAGAGGCAAAGCAGCTCGCTAGCTCTAACCACACCGTCACTCTCCCTATGACCAAATATAGTACTGGCCATGATGCGGTGGAGGTATCGGAAAACGTGGTTTTGGAGGCGCGCCGCTTTGGCCCTTGAAGGGTCATAAGCGTGCTCCCCCGTCAACTCGGTCCAAAATATCCGAGAGTTAAACCCAATAGGGGTTCTTCTCTCTCCCCCACTCGGCAAGCCAAAGCATTAATTCCATTGGTGAAGGGTCTATTCATGCTCAATGTTAAAAATCCTAAAAGTTATCCTACCCTCTTCGCTCTCTCTACCCATTAAAATTTCCGCCTCTAAGGAACTCAAAAATTCTAGAACTATCCTAGGGTAGGTTGGGTGTTTTATTCCCATCATCTCTTCCCACCCCATTTTTACAAATAGGGCTTGAATGTTACCCAACAACTCTAAGGACTCTAGCAAATCTTCATCAAGGTACCTAGTAGCAGCGAGTTTACGAGTAGAAAGCATATTATATCTATCTTTATGTTCATTGTTGCAAAAAAGATGGGTTGGTAGAGTGTTACCCTCCTCCGGAGCTTGAGGGGCATCGGTTCTCCTTGCTCGTCGCTCTGAAGCACCAGATCGAGGCGCCACATGCTTGGTCCTCCTATCCTTGCTTCTTTTGGCTTCCTTGATGGTTAAAAGAGCTTCTAGGTGGCGAGGAAGAAGAAACCACACGACTAGGGCAAGGGAAATTGAAGCACACGGTGCAAATGGGGTGAAAACACACGACTCACCCTATTTAACCTTTCGCGACATGGTCGTGTGAAAACACACGGCCAAGCCATGTGCGGGTCAGTCGGGCACGGTCGTGGGAAAACACACGGCTAGGTCGTGTGTCCCCCTTTTTCTCCTATTTTTGCATAACAGTCCGAATGTCCTTATACACTTCGTCGTGTAAGCTAATATGAATTTTATTTTTACCTAGCAAAGTTCCTTTCTAGTCCTAATTCTAAATGAGATGGAAATCAAAATTCAAATTAACTAAATGCATGCAATACGATCAAAGGGAAATTTAAAAACCTAACTTGGGTTGCCTCCCAAGAAGCGCTTTGTTTGAGATCGTTTAGCTCTACCTCACTCCACTATCAACTTGGCTCTGGAGGTTCAGTGAACCTCCATTCATCCGTCTCGGAATCTGGAGACTCCCCTAGATACTTTTTTAATCGTTGCCCATTTACCTTGATCTTCCCTGATTCCTTACTCCATATATCCACTGCACCATATGGGTATACCCTCTTCACCCGAAACAGTCCTGACCACCTTAATTTTAGCTTTCCTGGAAAAAGTTTTAACCTGGAATTATATAGTAGAACTAAGTCTCCTTCCTTAAACTCCCTTCTCAAAATGTGTTGGGCATGCCATTTCCTAGTTCTTTCCTTATATACCTTAGCATGTTCATATGTGTCTCTTCGAATTTCGTCCAACTCTCTTATCTGCAGTTTCCTTTTCTCTCCTACCGCGCAGTAGTCCAAGTTGAGCTTCTTGATGGCCCAGAAAGCCTTGTGTTCTAATTCAATGGGTAGATGGCAAGGCTTCCCATAGACTAAGCAGAATGGGGTCATGCCTATCGAGGTCTTATAAGCTGTGCGGTAGGCCCAAAGAGCATCGTCTAGCTTTTGTGACCAATCTTTCCATAATGTCACTACTATTTTTTCTAGGATACTTTTGATCTCCCGATTCAAAATTTCCACTTGTCCGCTTATTTGTGGGTGGTAAGCTGTTGAAACTTTGTGGATCACCCCATACTTATGTAATAATTTTTCAAACTATTTTTCGATGAAGTGGGATCCTCCATCACTAATTACTACTCGAGGAACTCCGAATCTAGGGAATATGTTTCTTTTGAACATTTTTATTATGGTCCTGGCGTCGCAATGGGGTGATGCTATGGCCTCCACCCATTTGGAGACGTAGTCTACAGCGACCAGGATATATCTGTTTCCGTCGAAAATGGGGAAGGGCCCCATGAAATCTACTCCCCATACGTCGAAGAGCTCCACCTCTAATATGGTGCTTGTCAGCATCTCATGTCTTCTTCCTATATTTCCTGTTTGCTGGCACCGATCGCAGGAGACTACATAGTTGTGTGTGTCCCTAAACAAGCTAGGCTAATAGAATTCTGCCTGTAGTACCTTTGCAGCGATTTTTGCAATCCCGTCATGACCCCCATATGTAGAGGAATGACAGTGAAAGAGGATGCTCTCCACTTCCTCTTATGTTTTGCACACTTTCTGAATAGGAAGGAGTCGTCCCATATGTATTGTCAAACCTCTGAAAAGAATCTTTTCCTCTGTTGGGTCATAAATTCTAGCGATATCACTCTTCTCGTGAGAAAATTCACCAAATTTGCATACCAGGGGGTGGTGACCTTAGTGATGGCCATGAGGGTATCATCCCGCAGAGCATCGTCTATTTGGGCATTGTCTCCTTCTTCTATTCTGCTATCTATAGGCATGCGCGATAAGTGGTCTGCGACGACATTGTCCGATCCCTTTTTATCCCTGATTTCTATATCAAATTCTTGAAGTAATAAAATCCAGCGAATAAGGCGGGGTTTAGCATCCTTCTTACTTAGCAAGTAACGGACTGCAACATGGTCGGTGTAAACCACTACCTTCGAACCTACTAAGTATTGTCTGAACTTGTCGAATGCGAACACAACTACTAGCAATTCCTTCTCAGTCGTGGCATAATTGATTTGCACCCCGTTCAGTGTATTACTGGCATAGTGAATGGCATGTAGTTTTTTCTCCTTCTGTTGCCCTAATACTGCCCCCACTGCATAATCACTAGCATCACACATGACCTCGAATGGTAGGCTCCAGTCAGGCGGCTGTATTATTGGGGACGTCACTAAGGCTCTCTTTATTTCTTCAAATGCCACTAAACATTGCCGGTCGAAAAATAAACTCTGTGTCCTTAGCTAGTAGATTTGTTAGAGGTCTAGTTATCTGAAAAAAATTCTTTATGAACCTTCAATAAAAACCCGCATGCCCAAGAAAGCTCCGGACCCCTTTTACATCCCTGGGTGGCGGAAGTTTTTCAATTACTTCGACCTTCGCCTTGTCTACTTCGATACCGCTCCCTGATATCTTATGTCCTAGAACTATACCTTCAGTTACCATGAAGTGACATTTTTCCCAATTCAGAACCAAGCTATTCTCCTCACACCTTTGCAGAACCCTTTCTAAATTCTTTAGACATGCATCGAAACTTGTTTCGTAGATGAAAAAATCATCCATAAATACCTCCATAATTTGTTCGATCATGTTCGAAAAGATAGCCGTCATACAACGTTGGAAGGTGGTTGGAGCATTACATAGGCCAAAGGGCATTCGTCTGTATGCGAAGGTTTCGTACGGGCAGGTGAAGGTGGTCTTCTCTTGGTCATTAGGGTGGATTGGGATTTGAAAAAAAACTGATTACCCATCAAGGTAGAAAAAATAGGAATGTTTAGCGAGGCGTTCCAACATCTGGTCGATAAACGGAAGTGGAAAATGATCCTTTCTTGTTGCTTTGTTTAATTTACGGTAATTTATGCACATTCTCCACCCTGTTACCGTTCGAACAGGAATCAACTCATTCTCCTCATTTTTGACTACTGTAGTGTCGCCTTTCTTTGGAACTACGTGTACTGGACTTACCCAGTCACTATCCAAAATTGGGTAAATTATTTCGGCATCCAAGAGTTTAAGCACTTCCTTTTTCACTACCTTCTGCAAATGAGGGTTAAGTCACCTTTGGCGCTCCACGGTCGACTTACACCCATCCTCAAGTATTATCCTATGCATGCACAGAGACGGGCTTATCCCTTTTATGTCATCAATGGTGTAGCCCAACACCTTTTTATATGTCCTAAGCACCCCTAGCAACTTCCCTGTCTCTTCCTCACTCAAGTTGGTGTTTATAATCACCGGATGGGTTGCAGTTGGCCCTAAGAATTCGTACTTTAGGCTAGGGGGAAGTGTCTTCATCTCAAGCCCTTTATGTTTCTCTTCCGTCTCCTGCCCCGATTCCTCCTCTTCCTCTGATCCTGAGGATAGAGAATCTTCTTTCATCCAGTACTCTCTCTCCTTGTTCTCCCCTTGTACTTGGTAGGCTATTTCAGGTATGTCTATCCCCTTGATCGGGAAAGCCTCCTGAAAATGTTGCTCACTATTTGCCCATATTTCGAGAGTCCCCACCACCGTCTCTATAATGCGATATGCGTCGTCCGTGCTTTTTCTCATCAACACACCCCCCGCGGCTATGTACAAGAGTTCTTTCGACGAGTTAGTTATCCCGGAATAAAAAACATGGAGGAGTAACCAATCCTATAATCCATGGTGTGGGCAGCGAATAACCAATCCCTGTAGCCTCTTCCATGCCTCGGCCAGAGTCTCTTCTTGACTTTGCTTGAATGAAAGTATTTTATCCCTAAAGTAGGTCATTTTGTTGGGGGGAGGAGGGGGGGGGAGAATTTACTTAGGAAAGTGTTTTCCATTTGTTCCCATGTCGTTATACTTCCTTCCGATAGCGTGCGTATCCATTGCTTAGCCCCCCCTTTCAGTGAAAATGGGAACATAATGAGCTTAATGGATCTACTGGGACTCCTTCATATTGCACTGTGTTGCAGTACACCAGAAACTCTTCAAGGTGTAGATAGGGTTCCTCAATCTGGGCCCCTCCAAACTGCTTTTCTTGAATAAGAGCAATTAATGCAGGGTTTATTTCCCAGCTCACGGCCTAAATTCGAGGAATAACTATGCAAGAGTCCCGGGCTTTTCATCTAGGCACTATGTAATCATTCAAGGGTCGAGCGGCCTGTGTTAACATTTCAGTCTCCTTTGATGAGAGAGGATTACTAAATCATATACAATAGATAGCTTGGAGGGTGGAACCAAAGTTTTAGTTAAGGAGAAAAGCGAGGAGTATTTGCCTAATACCAAGAAAAGGGAAATAAACAAATCTAGCTAATAAAATAAAAAATGCAAATAGGAAATAAAAATCTACTGCTAAAAATAAAAATCAAAAACTAAATCTAAATATGGAAAACTTAGAACTAAAGTAAATAAGGCAAATTAAAAAGAAAATAAAGCAAGTAAATAAATCTAATCCTAAATCTGATCCAATTCTCCACTGCTCGATTCGATATCGAATTGATCAGTCCCCAGCAACGGCGCCAAAAACTTGATGCACGCGAACGTGACCTCAAATCTTGCGACGGAGGCCGTCGAGGACTCGAAGCGCACGCTCGTGCTCGACTCCCGCAATGTTGGAATGTATACTGAAAGCCTAGCTCTTTTTGTATGAACATTTTATTTTGAAATAAGAATCACATGATCATTGTTTGCACTTTATATATTTATTATATGTGTGCATATTGTCTAATATTTTACATTGTAGATAACATGGTGCTTGGTGTGGCACAGAAGATCATGTTATCAGTTCCTTGTAAAATATAAGTAGAGACTCACAACCAAGATGGTTTTGGACAAACCATTGGCATGGTTGTAGTGTAGCTTGGTATTGTTTTGTCTTGAACAGAGAGTTACACTGGTACACTTAGGTGTATTGAGCAGGACCGACATAGAGGTGATTCAATTTAGTACTGACTACATAATTGAATCGGACCTCGGATATTATGTTATACATGCTCTTAATCCCGATATAATAACGGGCACATGTACTTAGTATTTATTTCTTTGATTTACCAGTGGGTGAGATTTAGATGGATTAAATCAATATGCCCGGTAAGTTGGGAAATAATATTATTTACATGGTGTGCCGTTGATTATAGGAGGAAACCGTGTCCTATATATTAGGTTGATGATGTCCCTTTGAGGAGCTCATAAGGTTCATCATGTAAACCCAGCTGGTTGACTTAGTCAACATGATGATAAGGTTGAGTGGTACTACTCGAGGAATTAGATGTTAATTAATTGATGGTCAGTAAATCAATTAATTGACGGACATTCGATATCTTAAACACGGGGAGATGAATGTACAAATAATATATGGAGCCCATATTAATTTATGGGGGTTGGTGAGGTAGTTCAATGATGATCCTCTAGTGGAATGGAACATCATTGATGGATCAAGTTTGTGTGGTTCCGATCCATCGGGTGGCCAAGATCCAACTCCTCCTTATGCTCCCTATCGTAGCCTAATATAATCCTTGTGAAGTCTAGATCCAAGAATGTAAAACAAAACCTAGAACCAATGGTTGGGATTAAATCCCTAGATCCGATGGTTAGGATGAAACCCTAGAACCAATGGTTGGGATTAAATCCCTAGATCCGATGGTTAGGATGAAACCCTAGAATCGATGGTTGGGATTAAATCCCTAGATCTGACGGTTGGGATAAAACCCTAGATCCGACGGTTGGGATGAAACCCTAGATCCGACGGTTGGGATGAAATCCTAGATTCGACGGTTGGGATGAAACTCTAGATCCGACGGTTGGGATAAAACCCTAGATCCGACGGTGGAGATTAAATCCCTAGATCCGACGGTGGAGATTAAAGGAGGCTTAAGCCCAATTCTATAAATAGGGGGCTTAGGCTTGGGCGGAAAGATATTGATTGAGAGTTAGGGTTTGGCTTTTCCAAAAAGTGGGCGGCTAGGGTTTGGGAGTTAGGGTTTGGGCGGCAACCTTCTTCCTCCATCTAATTGTCGGCGCCCAACCTTCTTCCATCAAGGCTTGGCCGGGGCCCATCTTATTGGCCACTCTCTTATTCCTTGGCCGGCGGTTCTCCTTCCATTGGTGGCCGGCGTTCATCTTCCTCCCTTTCTCTTTGGTGGCCGGCGGCAACCCTTCTTCAAGTTGGCCGGCGCTTCATCCACTTGCTCCTTGGCTTCCCTAATTTGGTGGCCGGTTCTAGAAAGGATAGGTATTTGTTGATTCTTCTCTTTGTTCGCAGCGGACAAGGTAGAGAAGAACGCGATCTAGAAGGCTTCTACTCGTGGAGGATCTTCGTCCACACGTAGTCCACGAGAAGGATAGGACATACGGTAGAAGATTGTAAGGTATAAAGTTTTGTAACTTTATTTTCAGATCTAAGCATGATCTTTTATTTGTTGATTATACATGTATGAATTAGTAAATATATTGTATAATCATGGACCCCGAAGACAAACACAAAAACCGGCGATCCGTCCGTCGTCTCTTCCGCGTCTAACCAACTAGAAGAGTTGTGTTGCTTGAACAACTAGTTTGTTCAAGCGACCACTCAAGTTGTTAGCACGACGACGAATTGGTTGTGCTAAGGAAGCTCATCCCATCCGGATTAATTCTTTCATTAGTGAAAATTTTAATCCGGAGACATGGGAGCCAATGAGCCTCCGAAGCGACTCCCAACATGCAAGTGCACGGATGTCGTCAAGTAATAAAAGATTATCGATCCCACAGGGACTGGGATTCGAATACTGATATGTTCAGTGGGTGAAATTGTTCGGAAGTAAAATCTAGAGGTTTCGATTGCGAGGGTTGTTGGTGGACTAAACTCTAGTACGGTGTCACACGGAGGAAGAAAGGACCATGCCAAGATCTTTAAAAGGGATTCTAGGATTTCAGTTTCGCTTGTGTGTCGCAAAACATGCTATCAACTGGGCATTGTCTAAACGTCTAACTATGGTTTTGTGGAAGGGACATCATACACCCTCCCGATGAGCCACCGCATCTATCAGGAGCTATCTCTACCTTACAAGGATGGGATAGGCGGTACGAGGATGCCAAATCAATCCCTATGACGAATCGTTTCCAGTTTCATCGCATCCTTCTACCCATAGTTACAGGAGATCATGTTTACCCCTAGGTTCCTTGTATAAATCCCCTAAATCTTAGATACGAGGGTTGTCACCCCTTGTATCGCCTAAGCGCAGTAGGTAGAAAACCAAACACGCATAGATATGGGTATAAACAATTTCCAATTGCAAATTCAAATTCAAAAGAAGAATTCAATTTAAAGCAACATGTCATGCGTACACAAGCTACTCCCTAATCCTAGAATCGAAGGAACTACTCCATATATAAAAGAGGAGAATCACAAGGCATATTCATGTTCGAATATATCAGAAATAAATTGCAAGAACAAGAGGTTACAATGCCGATGTGGCCTTCTCTTTGGTGTTGAAGTATAGAACCTGGATCTCCAGCAGTGTTCTTCCTCCCCGTTGCGAGTTCCCAAAGCTTTTTAGGGCTTCGATGTGCCATCCTAGCCGTCGTGCCTCCTCCCTAGGGTTTGGGCAGAGCCATCCTTATATAGACATCACCTTGGACTGCTGCAAAATTCGAAAAAAACCCTAGTCGCGTCAATCTGCTGGGCCGCCACACGGCCGTGTGTTTCCACACGGCCAGGCCGTGTGCGGCCCTAGGGTGGCTGAACTCGTCCATTGGACACGGTCGTGTGTAGCCACACGCCCTGGTCGTGTCCCATTCTGCATCTAGCTGCAAAATGTAATTCTTTTGCTCCGAAAGTGCGCCTTTTCCCCCCGAAATGCTATCCTGCATACAAAAGTATAAAGAGCAGACCTCCGAACCAAAAAAAATAGGAAATGCATGCAAAATAGAGTAAAATATGCATGAAACTAACATAAAATGTAATGAGATGTGAGCGAAAACTACTCCTAAAACCCTATATGTTTTGCTCACATCAGGTATCCATCATGGGATGATGGATGTATATTCTTCCTTGTAAGGGGGAGAATGTGAAGAATTTTGGAGAAGTTAGGATTGCCTCTCTTAAGTGATATGGGACTTATCACTAGGAAGATTGTAGGCATCCTAGATGTTTTTGGACTAAGGGGGAGATTGTAAGAT
This sequence comes from Wurfbainia villosa, assembly GCA_025175895.1. Lineage (NCBI taxonomy): Eukaryota > Viridiplantae > Streptophyta > Magnoliopsida > Zingiberales > Zingiberaceae > Wurfbainia > Wurfbainia villosa. The sequence goes on from CM045992.1 coordinate 8,707,742, forward strand.
CTCATTGGGATATGAGACATTGACCTCCTTGGAGAGAACCTTTTTGATGTATGTCAAAAAGGGGGAGAAAGTGAAACAACCAATTTGGGATAATTGGTAAGGAGAGTTGAGTCAGGGTTTAGACCTAACTCAAGGGTGTTTTTGTCAAACATCAAAAAGGGAGAGATTGTTGGTACAATCGACCCAGGTCACGATTGGCCAGACTCGAGTTTAACTCAAGTAGTGTTTTGATGTTTGACATTGATGTCTGACAATGTGTTGGAGAGATTGCTGGTGTAATCGACCCAGGTCATGTTGATGTTTGACGATGATTTGACCATTGTCATGGGAAAGTCCAAGCTTGAGTCTTGGCATGGAAAGTCCAACATGGGTTGGCAAGGAAAGTCCAAGCATGGGTCTTGGCATGGAAAGTCCAACATGGGTTGGCAAGGGAAAGTCCAAGCTTGAGTATTGGCAATTGGAAAGTCCAAGGGAAATATTGGCGACGTAAAGTCCAAGGGTGGAGTCTTGGCAGTATAACTCCAATGGTTGGCGGCGTAAAGTCCAAGCAAGAGTCTTGGTAGCGTAAGCCCAATGTGCCTTGGCGGTGTAGACCACATTAGCATGACAATAGCTGATGGAAGCACCTGAATGCTAGCGTATGGATGAATAAGTCATTGATGACTTGGAGGGATCTGATAGGTGCGAGGCTGACGGAGGTAGCTAGAAGGCTTAGGTCTAGGCTAAGGGTGATCTAGCAAGTATGGGGGCACCATACTTGGGGTTAAACCTCATGTTTGAGGTTATCAGTTGACCGGGGCTTTATACTGGTCGGATGGTCAAGTATTTGATACTTGGCAACTGAGTCGACACTCAGCAGTTGACTGGGATTATGGCCGGTTCGACTGCTATGAGTCGACTAGTGCTCTACTGCCGTTTAAGGGTCGAAAAGGCATGGCAATCGACTGATGATAGTCGACTACCATATATGGCAGTCGACTGATGGTTTAGTCGTGAGCACAGAATGCTCCGTAGCCAACTGGGCAGTCGGCTATAGGCGCTGACAATCGTCTTCCAATGTTGGCAGTCGACTGATGTGAGTGCCGTTGGAATTTTTCTAGCGTGGATCGAGTTGTTGTCTCACAACAACAATGTTGGCAGTCAACTGGGGCCTTATGGAAGTCGACTGCCAGGTGGAAATCCAGCCCGATGCAGGTTAAAAGGAGCTATTCATGGGAGATTCGCCTAATGGTTCTTTGGAAGCTTTCTTGAGGCGATTTGAAGGCGAAGTGCAGGTGCATTTTTGGGTCCTTCAAGCTCATCCAAGCAACCAACAAGCAAAGCGCTCAAAACCTAGTTTGTAAAGTGTTCTTTACATTTCAGTTGTATTTTACTTGTATTCCTTTTTATTACTATTGTAATTAGTTGTACGAGGTTTCGCCACTCCGACATGTTGTCGAGAAGGAGTATTTGAGTAGTGGTGTGTGTTGGCATCGCTAGAGCTCATTTGAGCTCAATCCGTGGAGTAGGAACCATACGGTTCCGAACCACGTTATATTGTCTTGTCATGTGATTGTGTTTGTGTTTTTGCATTGTATTATTTATATTTCCTCTGCGTATGACATATTTTGTAGCAAGCACAATCGAGTTCCATCAAGCAACACCGAATTGCTATTCACCCCCCTCTAACGGGCACACAGGTCCTAACAAACTTGACTTACCTTTCTATTTAAACTTCCTTGAGAATTGTTTAGATATTCAATATTCTGTTAATCTCGTTAAGTTGGTTTTGTTGTTTGTTTAGTGTTGTTGTTCTTAGGCCTACAATATGATGTAAGTCTTGAAAATTAGTTTCACCTGATAGACTGCTTCCTATAATAAGATCTATTATTGTATTTAGTTGGGAATGTTCAGAATGTATTTGATGAGATGTCTGCTTAGATCTGTGATAACAATGATGACTTCTAAAATATTATGTTTGTATTTTTCTTGCAGGAGAGGTGGCTAGATCAAGGTATTCTAGCTTGTTTATCATTCATCCCTAGGTTAGAAAGCTCTGATACCAAATTTTTCCTTCTTTTTTTTAATAATTAAGGTTTTCTAATGAGCCTCACCTCCCTAAAATCTCCTACTATGCCCTGGTTTTCTAGACTTCCTAGTTTCTTACCAACACAGGTCTTACCAGTAGTTTCGAGGAGTTATCTCTAGTAGAGAAAAAGGACTGAAGAACAACCTTAATATTCAAAGGAAATGAAATACATGCTTAAAAGAAAACTTAGACATGCTTAACAGAAACACACAAACTCAGGCATGCTTACAAAAACATACAAAAACTTAGACATGCTTACAAGAAAATCATCCGAGGGAAATGAGAAAAACACACAAACGAAAAACTTACAGGACAATTAGGGACTGCACCAGACTCACAAACACTTAGAAGGATATATTTCTTTGAAGAGGGATGCACCTTTAATGAAGAGTGGTTCTCCTTTTATAGTCATTGTTGCTTAAGGGAGAAGCCTTCTTTTTCTGAGTGGGGGTGACTTTAATCTGAATTATTGTTTTGCTTTTGCATGGTATCTTGAGAGTGGAGCTTTCTTTTGAGTTGTCATAAGCTTTCTATCACTTTTGAGTTGTCATGATGCTTGTCTTGTCTTGTCTTTTTATTGAGTTGTCTAACTTTCCATCATGTTGTCTAGGTTTTTGTCTTGTGTTGATGTGGTAGAGCTAGGAGTATCTTGTGCTGGAGGAATGCCTTGTGGCTGAGAAACTACCATGTTGGTTGCTAAAGCATTTATGTATTCCCTTGCGGTGATTTGGCTGGATTTCTTTAGGATCCATTTAAAGTGTCTTCTCTTGTAATGTTCTACCAATTCTGAATTTTTAGTGTAATATTTGAATGGGAAGAACTGGTTTCCTATATGTACGGGCCAATATATTTTTTAGTAAATGTTTTTGCAATAAGAGTATATTCTAAGTTGTCTCTAGTTTCTTCCCAAAGCCAGTAGGTGCCTTGGATTGAAGCCCTCCAATTGTTGACTTGTTCTAGCAGAGGAGTCGTTGCTCCCCAATGTTCATCCGGTTCATTTGGAAAAATGTCTTCAATTGCTTCTGGTTTGTAAATGATTTCTTTGGTTCGCAATTTAATAACATGTCGAGCAGGTTCTATCTTGTGGTCAATCCATTCGGGTGGTGTGCTCTGGATGACACATGACACATAGCTTTTGAAAGGCTCCATTTCTAGGAGCATTCGAATGGCATTTCCTAATTTATAAGGAAATGCATCAGTAACATCATTTGTCTGGACCCATAGCTCATTGAGGAGCCCATGGTCCAATAGGATGAAGGGTGTGATTTCAATTCCTCAAAATTTTTGTATTCGATAGACACTGAGGTATATTCTTGCTTTTCTTATGGCGTATAGGAGATGGCAGTGACACCCACCATTTCGTTCAAGAATGCAATCTTTGAACTTGTTTTGACAACGAGTCTTGAAATTGTATTCAGCTTCATAAAGGATGGTAATACTAGACTGGGGTTCAACTTGGAACCATTGTAAAGCTTCTTGTGAAATGTAGAAAGTTTGCCATTCAGCTTGTTCTGCGGTTTGTCGCATGTATACTGCCAAGTCTATTGGTAGATTGTTGAACCTACCCATGTCAATTTTGGTGCTCTTGGGGCCGACTTGAGTTTGTTTAGGAGACTTACCTTTATCGATCCATGAGCACCTCTATTATATCCATCGTCCGATCTCTCAGGGTTCAGTGATTGGACTATAGTACTCACCGATCAAACGGTGGATAATTGAGGCTCTCATGGATGCTCACGGATGAATTGTGTAGGATAGTATGTGTGTGTGTGTGTGTGTCATGCTGCATAACTCATCTATAAACACATCCATTATCTACCATCTGATCTCTAAGGTTCAAGGATTGAGCTAGCAAAAAGAAAAGAAGGAATTATCAGGAAAAAAGAATGGCCGATAATATGGATTGTCGGCCAAAACAATTTCGCCAAGACTTGGTCGGTAATCCATGGTTGGTAAATATGATTTACCGGCCAAAATGGTGGCCATATATTTGGCCAGTATTTTTTTTAAATGACTGGTATATTTTTTATAAATTACTAGCCAAATATATATTGGTTGAAAGATTTTTTAAAATTATCGGTCAAAATATATTTGGCTAATATTTTTTTTAAAAAAATGCCAACCAAAATATATTTGGTTGCTAATCTTTTTTACAATTTATCAAACATTTCTAAAAAATAATAGTCAATAAATTTCAAAACACTAGTTTAACCACTAATAAAAAAGTGAATTTTAAATATAGTAATAAATTATTCAAAGTGACAAAAGAGAAATCATGTCATACAAAAGTAAATGTCAAATATCTAATAAAGATATGATGAAAGATTTAAGTAGAGTATCAAGAAATATTTGGATCGTCTTCTCTTTCTTGCGTGGGAGTCAACTCAAATTGTTGTATTAATCCACTAGGTTAGTATCACATGAGGAGTTGTTGCAAAATTTCTTGTGTTTTGACTTCTCGTTGGGCTTAAATCTCTTACTTCATTTTCATTTCCTGTTTCAATTGAGATATCTCTGCCTCTTGTGCATCAATTGTCTCTTGCATAACATCCATCTTTACTTGTACATTAGCTGATGTAGAGGAAGTAGATGTCAAAGTCTTGTATACTTTTGGTGGTGGTTTGGGTCCCAATCATAATCCACGAATATAATCAGATTTGCACCCAAGTACATCTTGGTGGCATTTAAATGCTAGATTCTTGAAATCATCAAAGGTGGGAAAAGAAGTATCATCCTTTGTTATTCTTGCCAAAAGTGAAGCTTTTTATCATATAGAGAGGGATCGTTGTCTCCTATTAAATAAACATATATCGATATCAATAACTTATTGTATCAAAAATAATGTAAAAAAAAACCTAAATTATGACTTTCATATTGCTTTTGTGCAAGTTCACTAGTCCACCCGTCTTTTTCTATATAATAATATTGCATCATGCATGCCTCAATTGCATCATATCCCTTGCAATTTAAAGAAAAAAGAGAATTAACATCATGTCATCAGTAAAAAATTAATATAAAAAACTATTCATATATAATCAAACATGCAACTATAAAATTAATTTTAAATTAATATACATCCTTTATGTGTTGAACCACAAGTCTAGAGTCGCCATGATGATTAAACAAAAGCTTTGTTCGATTTTTTTTGTGGAAATTACCTTTTAAAAATACACCCAATAATTAGTAGTTATCATACGATAACATTAAGATTATAAAAAATTATAATAAAAAAAAACATCCTTAAACTCTTCAAACTCTCAATAATTACACAAATACTCCTATGCTTCTTGTGATGGTAAATTATCTGGCTTCTTTTATTTTTTCTGATCTAAAGTCCAACTAGCTGATTAAAACCCTCTATATCATTCACTTACTTGAGTAGAATATGAATTCCTCATCAATTTCAAAAGATAAACCTCTATATCATCACAATTTTGAAACTAAAAAACAGACTGATTAAAAAAATATCAATTAGTTCTATAAATTATAAAAACACAAATTGAAATAACATAATTTAAAAATATTATTTGAATGTGATGAATTAGTTGAATTTTATCTGACTCTGGCACTTTTTTAAAGCTTTTGTATGTAAATGGTAAGAAACTGTGCACCAATGCTCCCAACTCAGTAATAAACATATTAGTTGTCGGGCATATTGGCCTACTATGAATTGATTTCAGTGTCACAATAATTTTTCTTCTCCCTTTGTTTCATTTGTCATACGATAAGCATGTGAAAGCCCTAGATGGCTGAGATGATGAACATGGACGATGACCTACAAAAAAATAAAAAAAATAAGTTTTGGACAAGTTAAATTAATGTACAAATAATATACATTTTCTTCAAATTTAATTCAAATGTAAAAATCCCCTACCGTGAAGATGTTGATATCATAGTTGGTGGATCAGGATGGTCGATAGATGAAGAAACAACTAATGTGGTAGCTGCACTAGGTGTTGTTTGTGAATGTCCAACATCAATAGGAATAGGAGTTTGCTCAGTTAACATAGTTTAGCTAGTTATTAGGTTAAGTGGTTTAGGTGGCATCTGCATTAAAAAAAGAATTTAGTAGGTCAATAATTTAAAAATAAAAAATTGAAAAAATAGAAAATACATATAAAGATGCTCGACGGACTAAAAGGAATGCATATTCAAATAATAAAAAAACTTATGCTTATAATTTGTAAACTACACCACATTCATATACTACACCACAATCTAATAATGACCAATTTATTAAAAAATATAATAGTATCATGAAAATAAATACCTGTCATCTTTAGTTAGTATCATAATTAGATATTATTTCAGTGTCAGAATAATTTTTTACAAGATGATTTAAGTTGACTCTAAATGGATCATCATCAACATTGTATGAAAGCCTAGTCTCGTTCTCATTGGCTTGTAATTCTATTATTGGAATCTCTACATAATTCAATTCAATTCAATCAGCTTGTTGATTAGTTGAGTCCACAATAATATCATGCACACTAAGTGTACTATTTTCTATTTGTAATTGAAGCTCAACATCATCATTATCAAATACTTCTGGATAATCCTAAATATGTCTATGCTGGAATGTTTGAACAATTTTTCAAATGTCTCTAAATTTATGATCATCAATGTAGAATACTTGTTTTGCTTAGTTTACGAGAATAAAAGGATCCTCTCTATACCATGTCTTTGAGGTATTAATCCACGTGAGACCAAAATCCATCTTTAAAGACTTCTTTTTTGTGGTACATTTATACCACTTGCAGTTAACTTCCAACAACACACCAAAAAATACATGTTTTCTCTATTATGAGATGATGGCACTGCAACCCCATAATTTTGTGTTATTCTACCTCTATCTCATTCCTCAAAATTATATGGAATACCTGCAACTATAGCTGCATCTGTAGTGCATACACGAAAATCAAGCATACATGACAATGAATACAATTCATTTATCAACTTAGATCTTTCTTCCTTCCTCAAATCATCCATTTTGGTTCTAAACTATGATGGAAATTCTTTTTCTTGACAAAATTGACCTATGATCATATCATCAAGATTTATAATTGACTCTAAATGCTTCCTACATTGCATCAAAAAATATATAAGTTATTATAGTGTAATTTAAAAAAAATAGTTAAAAATGATTTAATTATAGCATAACTTGAAAACTTACTTGATGTATGGTTGAACTACACTACAATTGTTCAATATATATCAATGAGCTTTCTCCCTTATTGTTTGGTCAAACTTGTTGGATATTGGGTGACCAATACAATTTTGCAAGGAAAATTTGAGGTGTCATCAATCGATGAAAGTCTGAATTAACTTCAAAATTGAAATCTATGTTTTGCGTAGATGAATCTAGACTATTAATTTGCCCAAAATCGATTACAAGTGAATGAGAAATTAATTGTTTAAAGTCAGCTCAAAATAGTATTAATTGCAGATTAATGTTATAAAAGGAAGTAGATGGGGAATAGTCCCACATCGGAAATTCCAAAGGGGATTTGCTTCCTTATATGTATTGTTGTGTTAATAAAGTTAACACAAAAATCACAGATGCTCTCTTCTAATGGGTGAGCAGGTGCTTGCACCTGCAAGCCCGTGGCTCGCCACCCGCCACGTGTGTACGCGTGCAATGGGCGCTTTGTTAGGCACACTTTGCACTTGTGGTACTCGGGTGATGTATCGTGCCTATGTGGCACTTGGTTGGGGTAGAGAGAAATGATTAGGATGTTGACTGGGCAGGCAGATGGTAACCGTTGGATTGAAGAGGGATGATGGATCGCAAGTGACGCGATCTGGAGCGTTGATCGCGAAGAATTGCGATCTGATCATTTATGATGAAGGTTGATCTGGAGCATTGATCGAGTGGATCGCTGCATCCAAATTTGACAACTGAGATCAAAGGGTTATTTGAAGGGTTACAACCCTCCAGATCGAACGACCCAAATACATCCTTACCAAAGGATACAACCAATCACCAAAGGGTACGTCACCTCTTCACCTTGTATAAATAGGATCCTCTAGATGATGGAACTCCAAAAACTTAAATCAACTCAAGTTCTCTCAATCCATTCATTCAATGCCTCCCATATTCTGCATCCAGAGTCCAAAAAGCCTACGAGAAGGTTCATGGGTCTTGAAATTTATAGTGCTGCTATTTCGAGACATTGTCATTGTATCTTGGGAAACGAATTGCTATTATCCTTAAGTACCTGTAGTAGAGCAATATCATTTTACGAAGATAGTGTTGAACACTAGCCTCGATGATCTGATATCAGTTTGCATCCTCCTCGACAGCAATCACCGTATTGACTCACAACAATCGTAAAATGATATTGGTGTAAACTGATATGATTGTGATCAATGACATCCCGACTACCGTTCCACTCGCAGAGAAGCCGAAGAAGTTCAATGGAGCTGACTACAAATGATGGCAACAAAAGATGTTGTATCTAATGACGCTAAACCTCGTACAGTTTTTGCGTGAAGACCCGCCAGCCGCTAAGGAAGATGATTCCAATAGTAAGGCTACTTGCGATGAGTGGTTGCACGGAGATTTCCTGTGTCGTAACTATATTCTCAATGCATTGGATAACACGTTGTATAACGTGTATAGTCCGATGGAGACGACAAAATCTCTTTGGGAATCGCTCGAAAAGAAATACAAAATAGAAAACGTCGGATTGAAGAAATTCATCGTCGATCGATTTTTGGATTTCAAAATGATAGATTCCAAGAGTGTGACATCTCAAGTCCAAGATATGCAACTGATACTGCATGACATAGATGTCGAAGGTATGAAGTTGAACGAGTCATTCAAAGTAGTCACGGTAATCAAGAAACTCCCTGCGTCCTGGAAGGATTTCAAAAATTACCTCAAGCACAAGCAAAAGGAGATGGAACTTGAAGACATGATCCTGAGGCTACGAATAGAGGAAGATAATCGAAAGTTATCCGACTCCAGAGGAACGAAGTGGGCTATCGACGAGATGTCCAACCTAGCTGAGACAAACACCAAGAAGCCAAAATAATACAAAAAGATGGCTCAAGGCAAGAAATTCAAGGGCTCGTACTATAACTACAGAAAGCCAGGACACATGTCCAAAGACTGTAGATGCCCGAAAAAACCAACCAAGGGTTAGAAGGATACTGCGAACCAGGTCGCAACTTCTGACGACATGGAACTAGATCTCACTGTGGTCGTGTTTGAAGCCAACAAGGTGGTGGACAACCTGAAGCAGTGGTGGATCGTTACTAGAGCAACACATCATATTTGTTCTGATAAAGCGATGTTCTCCAAGTATACTCCAATAAGTGGAAGAAAGCTCTATATGAGTAATTCCATGACATCCCCGATTGTCGGACTCAGAAAAGTTATTCTAAAAATGACGTTTGGGAAGGAGTTAACGCTCATTGATATACTCCATGTTTCCGACATCAGGAAGAACCTAGTTTCTAGATCGACACTTGTTAAAGTCGGGTTTAGACTAGTGTTCTAGTCAAACAACTTTATACTTTCGAAGAATGGTGTCTTCATAGGTAAGGGGTACTTGGAACAGAATTTGTTCAAAATGTTTGTAATGACTATACACCATGATTTTAATGGTAATAAAATAAAAGCTTCCAGTTACGTTATTGAGTGTTTTAATTTATGACATGATCGACTTGGACATGTCAATAATAATACTCTAAAACATCTCATCAAATTAAATTTATTATCAAATGTCAATGTTGATAAAACACACAAATGTGAAGTGTGCGTAAAAGTAAAAATGATGAGACTACCCTTTCATTCAGTGGAAAGGTCAACGACTCCTCTAGAGTTAATACATAGTGATCTATGTGGCTTAAAATTCGTGCAAGCTAGAGGAGGTAAAAAGTATTTTATTACTTTTATCAATGATTGCATGAAACTCCGCCCATGATAAGTTAACCTTGTCGTGGTTGATCCCAAGCCCAAATAAAGGAGGAGGGTTACGTTAGGTTGTCATCCAGTGTTAAACTAAGACAAATGTTCAGTGAATGGATCAATCAAACTATTGTGCTAATGCTACGTTGTTCCCTGAAAGGAACGCATTGCAGATTCGACTGTAACATCTCAGCAAGTACCGCTATATTTTTAGAACTCGATGTAGTGAAAAATATGCTAGAGTTCGCATTGCAGGGTCTGACTGCAACGTATCGGCAAGGACCACTATGTTAGGGATCGTTTGAAAGCTAGAGGGGGGGTGAATAGCGCTTTTCGTTTCTACAAGAGTAATTAGCGGAAGCAAACACAAATAATATATGTAAAAACAAAAAAACAATGCTAACAAAGCCTTTACGTGGTTCGGAGATAACGCTCCTACTCCACGGCGATCCTTAAGGTGGATCAACCCAAGCAATTTCACTAAGAAGCTTTCTCTTTACAAAGACCTCCTCTTCTTACAAAAGATGACAATGAAAATTTGAGAGGAGAAAGGAGATTAATACACTTAGAAAGCTTGGAAAACTTGTAGGATCTTAGAAGAAAGATCAGAATATAAGCATTAGCCCCTTCTTGCTCCCCTTGGGCTCTTTTTATAGGAAAGAGCCTCTTTTTCTCGTTGGAGGTCTATCGATCGATGACTTACATCGATCGCCGCCAATTCTAAACGGCAACGGCCGGATTTGCGTCGCCGCTATCGCACGGAAGACTATCGATCGCCAGCGATGGCGATTCGGTAAATCGATATCGCCAGCGATCGGCTCACGACGGCCATTGTTATGCGCCGATCGCCAATACGGCGATCATTGCCGGCAGGCGTCGCAGCCGATCAGTCGATCATTGTCACCGGTTCGATCGATAACCCCCGATCGTGATAACAGCCTTCCAACCTCTAATATTGTATTTTAAGGGCCAGTTCGACCGACACCATGTTCCGATCGGCACACTCCAAGTATGACTAATTCATACTTGAAAACATAACCTAAGCCTAGACTTAACCTTCTAGCTTCTCCATGACCTTGCGCCTCTAGGATTTCTCGAGTCCACGACTCCATCCATGCGCTTGCCTTCAAAAGCTTCCTTGGTTTAAATCGTCATGCTTTGGGTTTCTTCTTTGCCAAAGTACGCTTGGACTTTACGCCGCCAAGACTACATGCTTGGACTTATGCCAAGACTTTCCAGAGGCCCTTGGACTTTACATATGAGACTACATGCTTGGACTTACGCTATGTCGCCAAGACCTTTCCTTGACTTCTCTTGCCAAGATCACACTTGACTTGTCTTTACCAAGTCTTCATACTTGATTTTCCGTCACTTAAACATGTATACAATTAGATCACAAAACATTGCCTAACTTAGATGATTATCCAAACATCAAAATATATATCAGCATTGTTGCACCAACAATCTCCCCTTTGATGTTTGCAATCATTTGCTAGGTCTTTAACACAAACATATTTCAATATGAATTTAACTTAAATATCCCTTCTCCCCCTTTGACATACAACAAAAAGAGAAGAGGTTATCCAATAAGTGCAGGAAGGAATTATAATTAACACATCTTGAACAAAGGTATAAAATTGATATGAAGCTCCCCCTAAATCCAAAACATGTTTCATGATGTAAATAACATGTGAAACAAAACATAAGCAATAGAATAGGCAAATATGTCCTAGCCTTGCACCAACAATTATATAAATAAGGGATGTAGCTCCCCTAAACCAAAGTGCACCAAGAAAATCCGCCTTTCCATACAAGGTATCATGTATATACTGTGGAAATCGTATAATGTCCAAAATTGAACCTTTTAACCGATGAAAAACCGCTTTCCATTCCAAAGCAAAGGACACCGTTCGATCGAATAGGCAAAGCAATAATCGCCGAATAAATGATCGCTAATAACCAATGATCGATATCGCAAATCTGAATTTCGAGTTTTTCACCAAGGTTTGAAAATGCGAGAAAATTACGTGGTGTCCAAAATCACGAAAACTTGCATACACATTTTATTCGACTAATATAACATATGAAAATATTAGATGAAAAACATGTTCATCAGATTAATGGATTGATACAATATTTAAAATAACAAAATTATGACGCAAAAAGTGTAATTGTATCGTATCAATATTCATAACTTCGTACTATATGCTCAACTTCTAAACTTGACAAATAACAAATTGTAGGCACTAATAGAAGTGAATAAAAACACAATTTCATTTCATTAATCAAAAGTCATTACATAAGTAGGAGTTTATGCCGCATATACGCCAAAAAGAAAATAACAAAGAAAACAAGCGAAGCTAACGAACGCCGCCCCTCAAAGATCCATCGGTGCAGATGACGAACCATCGTGAGGTGGGTGTCCAGGTGCAGCAGGGCGGAGAATCGCCAAGATGTCCTGCTGCTGCTGATGCACCTCTCTCACGAGGGAGAGGAGCTCCTGATGCTCTAGGCGCAGCTCCTCAAAACGCAGGTCCACCCGGGCCCGCAAAGCATCAAGCGGGCAATCGAGGGATGCGTCCGGTAGAACAAAGATCGCTCGCAGCAGCCTCCCCGTGATCGGGCCCCTCAACAACACCGCGCAGACCACCTCAAGAACTCCTTCCGCAGCATCCTCCGTGCCGAGCGCACTCGCTACCCGTGGCCGGGTCCCGGAAGATTTAATCCTCTGTCGGCCTTTAGGCCCGCCAATGAGAAACTCCGTCGAGTCATCTGATCATATTTTCTATTCATGACTTTAATGACTCCTATATTGACATCAATGCCTACAGAGCTGAGCCATTAAGTGAGGACATTTCCAAATGGTATGTGAATCTTCCCATTGTTTGGCCTTATGAAATGAATGATGCATTGGAAGGTATTGAGACCAATGTTAATGTCTAAGTATTGACGAAAGAAATGCATGAGAAGTAAGTGTGGAGGGCAAACCAAGGCCAAACCATGGGTAACTATGGGGAGAAGACAATGAGCAATGAACTTATAAAGGACATTGTCAGAGGCAGAAAGTTCTTGTGATTGAAATAAATTGGTGTTCAAAGGTCGAGGATAGTGATAGAAAGTATCATGAAGGGAATCTAAAGAAATCTCCTCAAAGGGAGATGGAAGAGGTTCACTCCAAGATGGATATAGAGTGAAATCATTCTCGGAAGAAAGACATCCGAGAAAATCGGTCCAGATCTGGGGACTGAAATCCAGATCGCGCTGAGCAACGCGAGTCTGGTATCTCAGCCCATCTCCAGCCGGTCGTAGGTTGTTGAAAAATTCAGAGAGAAGGGTGATATTTACGTGATGTTCACAGAAAACTAAAGACTCAAGGTTGTAATGTTGGATGATTTGAACAATGTCAAACAAAGAGTCTTTAAGAAACTTGGAATCCATTGATCTAGGTGGAATAAGTTGGAATTTTTTTTTATGGAAAGCACTTTCAAGGGCGGAATTTGGAAATTGAGGATCAACAGAGGGTTGAGGGTTTGACGGGCCCTCATTGGTCGGAGGTGCCCGGGTGCGCTTAGTAGCAAAGTGCTTAATTCTAAATGGGTGAAAAGACAACACAAAAAAAATATGCACAATGTAGGTTGATGATGCATGGACAAAGACAACAAGACAAGCATGGGTTAGTGAAATACAATCATAGGAACAAAACAAACATTGATCAGGAATGAAAATATACCTAGGCGGCATGGTGAACAAAGATCAGTGCCGGACCACGGAACCCTAGCCGAGTGACTGGAAACTAGAGCGCGAACGGAGTGACAAGAGAAGGTCCTCGAGTTGGAGAGCACTCCAAATGGGATCACTGTTGGGTTTCCGGCACCGCGGCGTGTGTGTGTTCGATCATGTTTCGTAAACATGTGCACAGCGGAAGCAACAAAATTAATAAATACTCCTATTTATTACAACACACACAACACACGCATGCTATTACAACAAGTGTAGACATAACCGTAAATTAAAATTGCGATAAAAGGAAATTAAACTACGTTATACCTTTCGTATGACGTGTAGCGGGAACGGCATCAACCGGAACGATTCTCGTAAGAATCGTCTCTATCCGTATCCACGCCGAGCTCCTCGGGATGACTTCGCCAAGCCACGAGCTTCGTCTTCGTACGGGTTACTAGCCTCGTGTTGAAGACGATGTGATCGAGAGATGATCACGGTCCGAATCCAAATTCGGACCTAAAGACAAGTCCTCAAGACTTGCTTCTCCGGAGAGGTATTCGTCAACCGATTGACGAATCCTTCGTCCTCCACCTCAGAGGATTACCGGAGATCAAATCCCCGGTATGTTAGCCGCTGTCGGAGCCCTAACCGTCGTCTAAACGACGCTCCGACGAGAGGAGAAGAAGCTGTCCAGAAAACTGGACAGCTTGGTGGAGGAGTAGGCGCCGGCCAACAAAGGAAGCACAGTGCTCACATTGATGCCAAACCTAAGGAGGATGACCGGAACTCTTCCGGCAGCAGCTCGACGCCGGCGAGGAGGAAGGAAGCAACCTTCTGGACGCCGGTTGGAGGACCTTTGGGCTGGGCGGCGGCAGCTTGGAGTTGGGCGCCGAATAGGAGAGGGAGGGGTTGGGCGGCCAAGTTTTGATCAGGTTTAGGGTTAGGGTTTAATCCCTATTTTATAGAGAACTAATTCTCTTAGTGGTTAATGGATCATATCCATAAAGCCCGTTAACCCGCTCCATTAAGATAAGTTAAAATAAACCAAACCATGATGGTTTATTTTAAGTTAAAACGAACCGAACCAACCTTTGGTTCATTCGTTTAATATAAACCAAACCCTTTGGTTTATTCTCATCCATTGGATTAGGACCAAACCATTTTGGTCCATCCATTATGTCTTCATAAGACACGGCCCATCCACGCTTCCATTGCGACTGAAACAATTTCATGCTCGCTTTATGTTTGGTCCAACCAAACATAATTTCTCTCGGTCTGAGAATCCCATTCTCAAGCTCGTTTTAAATCCTTTGGATTACACTCGTTGTGCGTGTGACCAAATAGGTTCTCGGTTTATGTTGGCCGTCTATAATTAACCATTAATTATAGAACGATCATGAGTGGCACCTAGTAGTACATCATGATCCCCAATTAACCGAAAAGATCAACGATTGATCCAAAACTATTTCAAACCCTTCAGTAGCTTGAATGAATCGTGCCCCATTCCCTTCACTCATCTTATACCCACTTGGTTCAGGACATGGTCTATTGTGTCAGTCCCCACTAGGCTGACTACGTCACACCTAGCCCAAGTATCATTTCCTCGTCCTACGGATTCTAGTTACTCCACATGTATCGAAGAGTACCTTACTCTAAACATGTAATGCTTTGGCCAAAGACTTTAGTAACAATCCGACGAGAGGCCATAGGTATACATCTCCTCGCAAGGAGTGGTGAATCCTTTATAGGCTATTCAAACACCTTCGATCACTTCGACTTATACCCAATCATCCCGGGTCCACATCTCCTTAGAGATGTTTGCTTAAGATGTCAAAGCATAAGTCTCTATGATCAAGATGACTTGAATACCGCAAGTCAAAGGAACATCGCACTTAAGCCACAGTAAGAACTTCATTGACATATCTATATATGCAGAAAACCATATGAAGTCTTACGGTTGGTCACTCCAATGAACTAGTTACCATAACTAGCATCCACGATTAACTCCGGACATCACTATGTCTCCAGCCAGTGAGAATCAGCTGCTTGGATACACCAAGGAGTATACCTCGTGCTAGTCTCGACAGAATTGATGGTGTCCAAATCCATCAATTCATTGACTAGGGATAATTCCGATACATCACAATTACACATGTAGAGATACTCACTAGTTGTGATCCAATCACAAATTCTCTCATGCTGTGAATCGTATCGTGGACATTCAGTAAATGAGTTTAAGATCTAATCAAATACATAAAATATGTATACTCAAATAGTGAATCTTCATTTATCATATAAATGGTTCATACATAAGGCGATTGCCTTAGGACATCTCTCATATATTACTAACAGACTCCCACTTGGCCTAATGACAATCGCTACGGTATCCAATACCATAAGCACTAACATGACCCTCAAACTTACTTTGAGGTAATGCTTTAGTCAAAGGATCCGCTAAGTTCCTTTCAATGGGAATTTTCTCGATTTGTATTTCGTTCCTACTGATGATCTTTCTGATAAGATGATAGCGGCGAAGCACATGTTTGGATCATTGATGAGACCACATCAAGTTCATAGATGAACTACTTGATCCAAACCGCTTCCTTTGCTGCTTCCAAAGATGCAACATATTCTGCCTTAGTGGCAGAATCCGCTATAGTGTCAAGCTTGGAACCTTTCCAACTTATTGCGCCTCCATTCTAGGTGAATACATACCCAGACTAAGACATGGAATCATCCTTGTCATCGATCCGCATCCGTATACCCACGTATCACCATGTACCCTTCTCCATATATTAGGAACACATCCTTAGTTCTTCTCAAGTACTTAAGGATCGTCTTAACAGCCGCCCAATGATCCATTCCTGGATCGGATTGGTATCTGCTCGTGACACTCAGAGCGTACGATACATCGGGCCTCGTACATAACATAGCATACATGATAGATCCTATTGCGGATGCATAGGGAATCTTACTCATGCAAATCCTCTCGTCTTCTGTGCGCGGACACATAGACTTCGAAAGGTGTACCCATTGCCTGATGGGCAGATAACCTTTCTTGGATTCCGACATGCTAAACCTCTTTAGCACTCGGTCTATATATGTAGACTGCGAAAGACCAAGCAACCGTTTCGATCTATCTCTATAGATCTTAATCCCAAGGATGTAGGTTGCTTCTCCTGTGTCTTTCATGGAGAATGTCTTGGATAACCAAACCTTAATCGATCAGAAGATGGACACATCGTTTCCTATAAGTAATATGTCATCGACATACAATACTAGGAACACGATTGCACTCCCACTAACCTTCTTGTACACACAAGGTTCGTCTGGATTTTGTGAGAAATCAAACTTTTTGATTGTCTCATCAAAACGGATATTCCAGCTCCTGGATGCTTGCTTCAATCCATAAATGGATCGCCGCAATTTGCATACCTTGGTTTTATCAACCGATGTGAAACCCTCAGCCGTATCATATACACGCCCCAGCGAGTTTCCATTAAGGAAAGCTATTTTCACATCCATCCGCCATATCTCATAATCATAATGAGCCGCTATGGCCAGAGCATCCGAATGGATTTAAGATAGCTACAGCGAATAGGTTTCGCCATAATCAACACCTTGCTTTTGACGATATCCTTTCGCCACCAATCTAGCCTTATAGGTAATCACATTACCATCCATGTCGGTTTTCTTCTTGAAAACCCACTTGCACCCTATAGGCTTTATGCCTTCAAGTGGGTCAACCAAGTTCCAAACTTGGTTTTCGTACATGGAATCCATTTCCGACTTCATGGCACCAAGCCACTTATCCCTTTCTGAACTTGTCAGCACTTCTTCATAACTGGTAGGCTCCTCATCATCAATGAGTAACACGTCGTTCGATTCACTTACGAGAAATCCATATCTCTCAGGAATATTGCGTGTTCTACCAAATCTACGAAGATGTGGTGTTACAATAGGTCCAGCCGATTGCTCATCACTATGAGTTGTCGGCTGTTGTGCTTCACCAGGTATCTCATCAATGTCTATTTGAGTCTCTCGAGCCTCCTCAAGCTCGACGACACTCCCACTATTTTCTTGCAAGAGAAACTCTTTCTCTAGAAACACAGCATGCCTTGAAACAAACACATTTTGTTCCACAGGATGATAGAATTGGTAACCCCTTGTTTCCTTAGGGTATCCAATAAATAGACATTTATCAGACTTAGCATCCATTTGTCTGATACAGTCCGCTTCACATAAGCAGGACAACCCCATATCTTCAAGTAAGATACATGAGGTTTCTTACCATTCCATATCTCATATGGAGTAGTTGAGACTACCTTGGTAGGCATTATGTTTAACAAGTAAACAGCTGTCTGAAGTGCATAGCCCCAAAAGGACTTGGGAAGAGTCGCATGATTCATCATTGACCTGACCATGTCCAACAAGGTCCGGTTACGCCTCTCAGATACACCATTATGCCTTGGTGTATATGGCGGAGTCCATTGAGACAATATGCCATTGTCTCTTAGATAATCAAGAAACTCTTGACTTAAGTATTCACCACCTCGATCCGATCGAAGTATTTTAATACTTTTGTCATGTTGTTTCTCTACTTCATTTCTGAATTCTTTGAACCTTTCAAAGGCTTCAGACTTGTGTTTCATCAAGAACACATACCCAAACCGTGAGTGATCATCGGTGAAGGTAATGAAGTAGCTATAGCCTCCTAAAGATTGAGTTGACATAGGTCCACATACATCAGTATGTATTAGACCTAGTAACTCTCCCACTCGTTCACCTTTTCCCGTAAAATGTAACTTAGTGATCTTGCCTTTTAAGCATGATTCGCATGTATCGTATGAATCCAATTCAACGATTCCTGCATTCCACATCGTGTAATTCGACGCGCGCTTTTGCTTACATGGCCAAGACGACAATGCCACATGTAGAGTCTATTTGATTATCCTTTCGAGCACTCTTGTTGCTCGCTTCAATATTGCAAATGTCACCGGATACGCCCAACGATAAACACCATTGCTTAAAGTTCCAGTCCCATAAAGAACCCCATTCAAAGTTATGTAACAACAATTGTTACTAAACGTCAAATGGAAACCATTTCTATTTAAACAAGAAATAGAAATGATGTTCTTTATCAACGAAGGAACATAAAAGCAATTGTCCAGTTCTAAGACAAGTCCTACAGGGAGTTCCAACAAATACGTTCTGATGGCGAGTGCAGCAACCATTGCTCCATTCCCAACACGTAAATTTGACTCTCCCTTGACGAGTCTTCTTCTATTCCTTAGCCCATGTATGTCATTACATATATGTGAGCCACACCCAGTATCAAATACCCAAGTGTCTGAGGAAATAGAATGACAATCAATAAAGAAGATTTCTGAAGAAGATGGGGCATCCGATGCCTTATCCTTCTTCACGGACTCAAGATAAATCTTGCACTTTCTGTTGGGAGTATGGGGAATACAATCAAAGTCCCACATTGGTAAGACATGGAAAAGATCATGTGCTTATAAGAAAAAAGATATCTCCATTGGTTTGAGGCCTTTTGGGTAAAGCCCAAAAACAAAACCATGAGGGCTTAGGCCCAAAGTGGACAATATCATACCATTGTGGAGATATGTGGATCTTATATGCACTAACAATTGATATCAGAGCCATGGTCCATGTCAAGCCATGAACCTCGAACGAAGGAAGTTGAGCTCCCACGTCCGGATCAAGAGAACCAGACATCAGGAAGGAAGTCTAGTTGGGTCGGGACCAACAAATGTGAAGTCTCGTGGGTCAAGATCGGACATCAAGCAGAGAAAATCCTTCGAGGAGGGATAGGCTTGAGGGGGGGCCCAATGTGGTCCTTCGTTTGAGGGGGGGATTGTTGGGAGTATGGGGAATACAATCAAAGTCCCACATTGGTAAGACATGGAAAAGATCATGTGCTTATAAGAAAAAAGATATCTCCATTGGTTTGAGGCCTTTTGGGTAAAGCCCAAAAACAAAACCATGAGGGCTTGGGCCCAAAGTGGACAATATCATACCATTGTGGAGATATGTGGATCTTATATGCACTAACACTTTCTTCGCAAATGGCTATCCTTGCCATAATGATGGCAAGTTTCCTTTTGTGCTAGTTCTACCTTCTTAGCCCTTCTCTTCTTTCCCTTCTGCTATTCCTTTGACTTCCTCTTAGAACCTTTCTTCGAGGAATCAACTAACAGCACCGTCCCCTGCTCATGCTTCTCAGAATACTCCACAGTCTTCAGCATATTGAGCAATACCACAGATGAACCTCCTAGCATCTCAGAGGTGAAGAGGAGCTTTGAGACTTCGAACCTTTCGAATCTCACTTGCTCATCAACCAACTCACAAAGATGAAGGACTACGATATGAGCATCCATATGCTCATGCTTCTTTCGTAGCTTGGGTTCCATCGTGGCTAGCATGATGCAACTCATTTGTTCAGAATCACTCACATGTTTCTGATAGGCCAACAATTGGTCCAAAGTTGCATCGTCACTAGGACGGGCGGAAAGAGGCGCTTCGAGGACATACGCAAGCTTTTCCACCTTGAGAACAATTCTCAAGTTTCTAAGCTAGTCCAAGAAGTTCGGCTCAGCCAATTTATTTGAATCCAAAATGGAACGCAAATTCAAACACATCATGATCAATATATTAACTTAGAAATACAAAACGAGCATATATGAGAAGGATGATTTTAAAATGCATCAATATACATTTATAAATCCCATTCATTTTTCGAATTTCAAAAACCCCAAAATCACTTCGGAAGATTGTAGGTCCATCTCCGAATGGGCTGATATCCATCATAGTTATGAACAACCTTGGAGAGAGTCCAACAAGCCATTCATAACTACGACGGTAGGTATCATCTATACCGATTGCATATCCCGTATATGCAACTATCACAATGTTCTATCAACTAATTGAATGTTCACACATACATCGGGTTGTTAACACATTAACAAGTATGCATCATATGCATAGCACCCAACTTCACCTCCCTTTACATCGACCTTGGAGAGAGTCCAACAAACCGATGCTCTAGGTTAAAGCCAGCCCATTAATCAGGACATAGTTTTAATATGGTTAGAGCGCATTCAACCAATTAGCCCAGCTTGGAGAGAGTCCAACAACCAAAGCTAACGATTGACCTCTGACTCTTACCATATTAGTATTAAACTATTCCATGGTTTGAACATATTCAGGTTCGAGCCGGGCTTGGAGAGAGTCCAACAACCCAAACAAGAAACAGAACTCTGGTTCTAACCATATTAATGGAAGGTGTAGGCTTTAATAGTGATTAAGGGTTTTTATGTCTCATCCTCTTTGCATGCAAATAACTATTATCTACATGGCATGGCATACATCGACATGTCACGACACGCATGACATAATGTTATGCATCTAATGCAATTACATGGCATACAATTATGTCATGTATATAATTTCCTTATATGTCATAACTATTTATGGAAATAAAATATGTTTAAGATTTGATTCTCCAAATCAAATCATAATTAAATTAGGAAACAAATTTCCAAATCTAATCACATATTTTATTCATGGAATTATTTGATTAAGGAAAATCTATTTAGGAAACCAATTTCCTAAATCATTAAAACTACTTATGGAAATAAAATATTTTAAGATTTGATTTCCCAAATCAAATCATGATTAAATTAGGAAACAAATTTCCAGAATCTAATCAAATATTTTATTTATGGAAAATATCAATTTCCATAAATACTTCCAACTTTCCAAAAGTGGAAGATTTTCATAAATACTTCTAGACTTTCCAAAATTGAAAATTTTCCATAAATACTTCTAAATTTCCAAAATTTAGAAAACTTCCAGAAATACATTATGACTATCGCAAAACCATTTTTACGATTATGTCGAAACACAACCTGGGCTCTGATACCACTGTTGGGTTTCCGGCACCGCGGCGTGTGTGTGTTCGATCATGTTTCGTAAACATGAGCACAGCGGAAGCAATAAAAATAATAAATACTCCTATTTATTACAACACACACAACACACGCATGCTATTACAACAAGTGTAGACATAACCGTAAATTAAAATTGCGATAAAAGGAAATTAAACTACGTTATACCTTTCGTATGACGTGTAGCGGGAACGGCATCAACCGGAACGATTCTCGTAAGAATCGTCTCTATCCGTATCCACGCCGAGCTCCTCGGGATGACTTCGCCAAGCCACGAGCTTCGTCTTCGTACGGGTTACTAGCCTCGTGTTGAAGACGATGTGATCGAGAGATGATCACGGTCCGAATCCAAATTCGGACCTAAAGACAAGTCCTCAAGACTTGCTTCTCCGGAGAGGTATTCGTCAACCGATTGACGAATCCTTCGTCCTCCACCTCAGAGGATTACCGGAGATCAAATCCCCGGTATGTTAGCCGCTGTCGGAGCCCTCTAACCGCCGCCTAAACGACGCCCGACGAGGAGAAGAAGCTGTCCAGAAAACTGGACAGCTTGGTGGAGGAGTAGGCGCCGCCAAAACCAAGGAAGCAAAGTGCTCACCTTGATGCCAAACCTAAGGAGGATGACCGGAACTCTTCCGCAGCAGCCGGCGAGGAGGAAGGAAGCAACCTTCTGGACGCCGGTTGGAGGACCGGGCTGGGCGGGCGGCAGCCTGGAGTTGGGCGCCAATAGGAGAGGGAGGGTTGGGCGGCCAAGTTTTGATCAGGTTTAGGGTTAGGGTTTAATCCCTATTTTATAGAGAACTAATTCTCTTAGTGGTTAATGGATCATATCCATAAAGCCCGTTAACCCGCTCCATTAAGATAAGTTAAAATAAACCAAACCATGATGGTTTATTTTAAGTTAAAACGAACCGAACCAACCTTTGGTTCATTCGTTTAATATAAACCAAACCCTTTGGTTTATTCTCATCCATTGGATTAGGACCAAACCATTTTGGTCCATCCATTATGTCTTCATAAGACACGGCCCATCCACGCTTCCATTGCGACTGAAACAATTTCATGCTCGCTTTATGTTTGGTCCAACCAAACATAGTTTCTCTCGGATTGAGAATCCCATTCTCAAGCTCGTTTTAAATCCTTTGGATTACACTCGTTGTGCGTGTGACCAAATAGGTTCTCGGTTTATGTTGGCCGTCTATAATTAACCATTAATTATAGAACGATCATGAGTGGCACCTAGTAGTACATCATGATCCCCAATTAACCGAAAAGATCAACGGTTGATCCAGAACTATTTCTGAAACCCTTCAGTAGCTTGAATGAATCGTGCCCCATTCCCTTCACTCATCTTATACCCACTTGGTTCAGGACATGGTCTATTGTGTCAGTCCCCACTAGGCTGACTACGTCACACCTAGCCCAAGTATCATTTCCTCGTCCTACGGATTCTAGTTACTCCACATGTATCGAAGAGTACCTTACTCTAAACATGTAATGCTTTGGCCAAAGACTTTAGTAACAATCCGACGAGAGGCCATAGGTATACATCTCCTCGCAAGGAGTGGTGAATCCTTTATAGGCTATTCAAACACCTTCGATCACTTCGACTTATACCCAATCATCCAGGGTCCACATCTCCTTAGAGATGTTTGCTTAAGATGTCAAAGCATAAGTCTCTATGATCAAGATGACTTGAATACCGCAAGTCAAAGGAACATCGCACTTAAGCCACAGTAAGAACTTCATTGACATAT
Source organism: Wurfbainia villosa (assembly GCA_025175895.1). Classification (NCBI taxonomy): domain Eukaryota; kingdom Viridiplantae; phylum Streptophyta; class Magnoliopsida; order Zingiberales; family Zingiberaceae; genus Wurfbainia; species Wurfbainia villosa. The sequence continues at coordinate 8,731,175 of CM045992.1, forward strand.
CTATATATGCAGAGAACCATATGAAGACTTACGGTTGGTCACTCCAATGAACTAGTTACCATAACTAGCATCCACGATTAACTCCGGACATCACTATGTCTCCAGCCAGTGAGAATCAGCTGCTTGGATACACCAAGGAGTATACCTCGTGCTAGTCTCGACAGAATTGATGGTGTCCAAATCCATCAATTCATTGACTAGGGATAATTCCGATACATCACAATTACACATGTAGAGATACTCACTAGTTGTGATCCAATCACAAATTCTCTCATGCTGTGAATCGTATCGTGGACATTCAGTAAATGAGTTTAAGATCTAATCAAATACATAAAATATGTATACTCAAATAGTGAATCTTCATTTATCATATAAATGGTTCATACATAAGGCGATTGCCTTAGGACATCTCTCATATATTACTAACAATCACGTGTCAATGAAGTCGCCGGAAAACAAAGGAGAACGGCTAAGAGGTGCGGTGGAAGGTCGTCGGAAGAGGAAAAGAAGAGAGAAATCGAGAGGTTCTGGCGAGTCAAACCGGTGGAAAGCCCTAAAACTGGACACCGGGCCGATCCCGTTAGTCGTAGTCGAATCGATGGTGATCGGCCGACCGGGCAATGTGATACGAACGATTTCAGACGCTGGCTACGATCGCTATAAATGGTTATCACCGAATCGACTACGTGATACAAACGATTTCAGATGCTACCGATCGCCATAAATGGCGCTGACGATAACGAACCGAGTAAGCCCGGTTCGATATCGGCGATATCGAATCGGTAAGTAGGTACCGACTAATATCAGTCTGATAGCCTTTTTGGCCAGATTTAAAAATTCATAATTAATTCAATAAAGATCAAAAAATCATGAAATTTTGTGGGTAATATTGTTATATCATTTCCTATCAAGGAAAAATTATTTTAAAATTATATTACCTCTAGATTTTGATATTGACACAATCTTGAGATTTTGCAAAAGTTATGATATTTTTGCAAAACTTTGTATCACTTTGGCTTATCAATAGGAAATTGTTTCTCAAGGTTTGATAGACATAGTTTATATTTTATTTTATTTGACATTTCCAATCATATTCTTGGAGCTATATGCACATTAATTGTACATAGGCCTTCCCAATGATTGGTCCAATGAAGGATTAATGTTTCTAGATGACACTTTGGTTCATAGTAATGCATCATAACAAGCATGATGAACCAAGTGCATCTTCCTAACATCTCACATGTTGTCTAGGTGGCTCAATACAAAAATCATGGTTTCCTAAGTGTTTTGTGAGATGGTTAAAGGTATAAATCCTAGTATTTCTATAGAATCATACAAAACTACACTTCTATTCTACAAAGCACATCCCAAGTTCTCTCCTAAGTGATGAAAATTCTATTTCGGGGAGAGGCTTGGTAAAGATGTCGGCTAGGTTGGACTTAGATTCAATGTAATTAAGCTCAATGTCCCTCTTAGCCACATGGTCTCTAATGAAGTGATGTTTCACTTCAATGTGCTTGGTCCTAGAGTGATGCACCGGATTTTTGGTCAAGTTAATGGTGCTCACATTATCACAAAGTACTTTCATGTTGGAGTAAGTTAGCTCATAATCTTCTAAGGTATGTTTCATTCATAATAGTTGAGCTACACAACCACCCATAGCAACATATTCGGCCTCGGTGGTGGATAAAGCAACACAAGGTTGCTTCCTACTACTCCAACTCACTAGGGAGGACCCAAGGAATTGGCATCCACCACTAGTACTCTTCCGATCCAATTTGCAACTGGCATAATCGGAATCGGTGTACCCAATTAAATCAAAACACCTAGTCCTAGGGTACCATAGACCTACATTTAGTGTGCCCTTGACATATCTTAAAATTCTTTTAACGGCAACTAAATGATATTCCTTAGCACATGATTGATACCTAGCACACATACCAACCGCAAATAATATGTCGGGTCTACTAGCGGTTAAATACAAGAGGCTACCAATCATGCTCCTATAAAGGGTAAGATATATTTGTTTTCCTTCACTATCACTATCTATTTTGGTATTGGTTGCCATTGGAGTTGACACTACCTTAGCATTTTCTAAACCAAATTTCTTAATCATTTCCTTAGCATATTTGGTTTGATAAATGTAAATTCCTTCACTAGTTTGTTTAACTTGCAAACCTAGGAAGAAATTTAATTCTCCAACTAGACTCATCTCAAACTCTTTTTCCATATTTTGAATAAAGTCTTCAAGAAGCTCATCATTTGTTGACCCAAAGATAATGTCATCAACATATACTTGGGGCATTGTTGCACCAACACACTACATCTCCATGAGAACTTGGGTGTAGTGTTAAATAAACAAGAGTTCTCACACCATAGGTTAGGTAAGAATAAATATTATAGAAAAACTAATAGTCTAAGATTTGGTACGTGTAATATAGGAACGCTCACTGGTAAAACAATGGAGATAGTAGATACGATGATTAGGAGAAAAATTAATATTGTATGTGTACAAGAGACAAAATGGGTAGGTGAGAAGGCAAAGATGATAGAGAACTCGGGTTTTAAGTTATGATATACTATTGTAGATAGTTCATTAAAGGATGAAATTGTAGGAGTAATTAGAAAGGGGGATAGGATTATAGCTCTCAAAATAGTAGTGGAGAAAGAAACTATGAACGTAATTAGTGTATATGCACCTCAAATAGGATTAGATGAAAATACTAAATTAAGGTTTTGGAGGACTTGGATGAAGTATTACAAAATATTTCGTCAAATGAGATTTTAATAGGAGGCGATTTAAATGAGCATGTCGGATTGAAAAATGACGAATATGAGAGGGTGCATGGGGGTTATGGGTTTGGAACAAGAAATGAAGAAGGTAAAACTATATTAGATTTTACAATAGCATATGATCTTATACTAGCAAATATATTTTTTAAGAAAAGAGAAGAACACTTGGTCACGTTCAAAAGTGTAAATAATAAATCACAAATTTACTTTCTCATAGTTAGGAAGATATATAGAAAGATTTGTAAAGATTGTAAGGTCATCCCTGGAGAAAGTTTAACTACTCAACATAGATTAGTAGTATTGGATATACGCCTCAAACATAATATTAATAGAAGAAAAATATACACGACTCCTAGAATTAAGTGGTGGAAGTTAAAGGATGAGAAACTAAATATATTTAAAGAGAAGGTAGGAGTACAAGTTTTAGATGAAATATACAGTGATCCTAATACGATGTAGGATAAGATGGTATCAAAATTGAAAATAGTAGCCAAGAGTATACTCGGTGAGTCAAAAGGGCATGCACCACCAAGTAAAGAATCTTGGTGGTGGAATGAAAAAGTGCAAGAGAAAGTCAAGGAAAAACAAACAACATATAAGAAATTATATATTTGTAAAAATGAGAAAAAATTGAAAAAGTATACAATATCCAAGAAAGAAGCTAAGAAAGCAGTGAATGAAGCTAAGACTGAAACTTTTGAACGGTTATATCGAAAATTAGATACAAAAGAAGGGAAAAGAGACATTTATAGAATAGTTAAAGTGAGAGAGAGGAAGACAAAAGATCTTAATCAAATAAGATATATTAAAGATGAATGCAATAGGGTACTAGTACATGATGAAGAAATAAAAGAGCGATGGAAGAGATATTTTCATTAACTTTTTAATGAAGGTTTAGGAAACCAACTTAATTTAGGTAATTTAAGTAGGTCAAATGAGTATAGAAATTTAAATTTTTATCGTAGAATTCAAATTTCAAAAGTAGAACAAGCTTTAAATGGAATGTTAAATGGAAAAGTCGTTGGACCAGATGATATTCCGATAGAGGTATGGAAGTGTCAAGAGAAACAAGGTATTGAATGACTTACAAAATTATTTAACATGATATTGAAAACAAAAAGGATACTTGATCAATGGAGGGTAAGTATCCTAATTTCCTTATATAAGAATAAGGGAGACATATAAACTTGTGAAAACTATAGGGGTATTAAACTAATGAGTCATACCATGAAACTTTGGGAAAGAGTAATAGAAAAAAGATTAAGGAGACCACGGTTCTCAAAAATCAATTTGGATTCATGTCAGGAAGGTCGATAATAGAAGCTATACATCTTCTTAGACAACTAATTGAAAAGTATAGAGAGCGAAAGCAGTATCTACACATGATATTCATTGATTTAGAAAAAGCTTATGAAAGAGTTCCAAGAGAAATAATATGGAGAATTTTAGAAAAAAGAGGTGTTAGTGTAACATATATTGAACTAATTAAGGATATGTATGAGAAAGTAACGACTAGAGTGAAGACTTCAGGTGGATTAACTGAAGCATTTTCAATAAAGATAGGGTTACATCAAGGATCAGCTTTAAGTCCCTATCTTTTTACACTAATCATGGATGAACTCACTGGACACATTCAAGACAGTACCGTGGTGTATGTTGTTTGTAGTTGATATTGTTTTGGTAGATGAGACACGTGAAGGAGTAAATGCTAAACTAGAATCTTGGCGGGAAACACTAGAAGTGAAAGGTATTAAGCTTAGTAGAGTAAAGACAGAATATATGGAATTTAAATTTAGCAATATTAGACGTAATGAGACAAGTGTTAAGATAGGAGATGATGAGTTGTCTGGAACTGAGAGCTTTAAATATTTGAGATCATTTTTGCAAGATGATGGAGGGATTGAGAGAGATGTCTTACATAGAATACAAGCAGGATGGTTGAAATAGAGGAAAGCGTCGGGTGTTTTATGTGATCGTAAAGTACCTCTAAAACTTAAAGGGAAGTTCTACAAAATGATGATTAGACCTGCTATGTTATATGGAGCTGAATGTTGGGCTACGACTCGAGAACATGAGAAAAAGATGAGAGTTGTAGAGATGAGGATGTTAAGGTGGATGTGCGGACATACGAGAATGGACAGAATAAGAAATGAGAGCATTAGAGAAAAAGTTGGTGTTGCATCTATTGAAGGAAAGCTCCAAGAGCCACGTTTAAGGTGGTACGAACTTATACTTAGACGACCCATAAATGCTCCAGTTAGGCGATGTGAAACGATGCCAAATATACACATCAAACGAGGAAGAGGAAGACCAAAAAAGACTTGGTTAGCAACAATAAAACAAGATAAAATTTATTTAAATATGGATGATGATATAGTATGGGATAGAGTCCAATGGCGTAGAAGGATTCATATAACCGACTCCACCTAGTGGGATAAGGCTTTGTTGTTGTTGTTGTTGTTGTTGTATCGATGATTGCATGAGGTTCTGTTATGTCTTTTTTTTTAGAAGTAAAGACGAAGCCTTAGAGGCATTCAGAACCTATAAAATAGAAGTTGAGAATCAACTTGATAAACGAATTAAAATAATTCGTAGCGATAAAGGTGGAGAATATGGTGCACCGTTTGATGAGTATTGTTCAGAATCTGGCATTATCCATCAGACAACGATGCCTTACTCACCTCAATCAAATGGTGTTGTCGAACATAGAAATCGGACACTAAAGGAAATGATGAATGCCTTGTTGATAAATTCAGGCTTACCTAAAACTTGTGGGAGGAAGCAATATTATCGGCAAATCACATTCTCAATAAAATCCTTCACAAGAAAAATGATAAAACACCATATGAACTATGGAAAGGTTGCAAGTCATTGTACAAATACTTGAAAGTGTGGGGGTGCTTGGCAAAGGTCGAAGTACCCAAGCCAAAGCAAATAAAGATCGGACCTAAAATGTTCGATGGAATATTTGTCGGATATGCCCAAAACAATAGTGCATATCGTTTCATAGTTCACAAGCCATACATTTCTGATATTCATGTGGGAACAACCATAGAATCTCAGAATGCGATATTCTTTGAAAAAGTATTCCCAAATAAGAAGGAAAACATTCAAAGTGATAGCAATGGAAGTTCTAACGAAAATGACGTTTCTGAACTTAGTTGTCGTAAAAAGACTATTGACTATCAAAGCAAAGAACCACGTTGGAGTAAATGGGCTAGAGTTGAGAAATCATTCGGGCCAGACTTCATGACTTTTATGTTAGAAACTGACCCAAGAACATTAAGCGAAACTCTCTCTAGTCCCGATGCCCCATTATGAAAAGAAGCTGTGAATAGTGATATTGAGTCCATCATGAATAACCATACTTGGGAATTAATAGACCTTCCTTCTGGTTCTAAACCATTAGGCTGTAAGTGGATACTAAAATGCAAGTATAAAGCTGATGGATCAATTGAGAAGTATAAGGCCAGACTTGTAGCCAAAGGGTACAATCAGAAAGAAGGACTTAATTATTTCGATACCTACTCACCGGTGACAAGGATTACGTCCATACGAGTGTTGATTGCCATCACAGCATTGCATGACCTTGAAATACATCAAATGGATGTTAAGACTGCATTCTTAAATGGTGAGTTGGAAGAAGAAATCTATATGGAGCAACCCGAGGGATTCGTAGCTCCAGGAAAAGAGGAAAAGATGTGTCAACTTGTTAAGTCATTGTACGGACTTAAACAAGCACCTAAACAATGGCACGAGAAATTTGACAAAATAATGCTGTCAAACGAATTCAAAATAAATGAATGTGACAAATGCATTTATGTCAAAGACACACCTAAAGGTCATGTAATCATTTGTCTATACGTAGATGATATGCTTATAATGGGCAGTAATCATGAGATAATCATGAGTACAAAGAAAATGTTTACCAAAAATTTCGATATGAAAGATATGGGTCAAGCAGATGTTATATTGGGAATTAAAATTCTTAGGACATTGGAGGGGATAGTGTAGGATCAAGTAAGCCGAGAGAGGGGGTGAATCTCAGTATTTAATATTTTTATTTATTTTTGAAACTAATTTTATATTGTCAAATAAGAGTATACAGTGGAAATTAAGTGCAGATTAGACACAGGCAGTTTACTTGGTTCACAACCCCAACTGGGTTGCTACTCTAAGGCTCGTAGCTCCCCCGAGAGCTACCTCAATGGGCAATCACTATAATACCCTCCGATTTGAGAACTCTCGACTTCGGAGGGGGGTTCACTTTTTACAAAGATGAAAGAAGGGTAACACACTACCTTCTCTTGAATTCAAGTACACAAGTGAATAAAAAGTAAATAAATTATTGACTACTTCATACCAATAAGAATGTAGAATCGGATGCAGGCACGAGGTGTCGGAAAAGAGCCCTTTTGAAGATTTGAAGCTTTTGTGATCGTGGGAAAATTTTGATAGCACTTCGGCGTAGATTGGATGTGATAATCGGATCTGGTCGAGCACATATTTTATAAACCCTTTCTAGTCGAATGGAATGCCTTCCAGTCGACTCCACATTATCCCGTCGATATGGAATTCGTGGTCTTCCAGTCGACTGAAACCTCTCCAATCGACTCCATGTCACTCGACTCCGCATCAAAAAAATTTGCCTCTTTAGTCGACTCAAACCCTTTAGTCGATTGAAACCCTTTCCATCTGCGTCGCACAATCTCTAATCGATCACCAGCTGATCCTTCTAAATAGGTATCCAATCGACTGATACATATCTAGTTGACTGGACTTCAGTCGACTTGAATCCATCCAGTCGACTGATCCCTGTAAAACAAGATTAGCACAAATAGATAATATGAAATGCGATAACAGTAGTAATACTGCTCGATCTCGACTACTAAGTCTCACATGGGATTTTCATCGGATTGACACCTAGCTTTGTCCCCCTACAGAGGACTCGGCCTCACCTCTTCACTCGAGGCTTACCTGTCGGCTAGCTGCTGGACTTACCACTCTTGACATCTGATCTGACCTACCAGGGCTTCCACCAGCTATTTGGTATGCCTGACCCAACTAGACTTTTTGTCGATTGTCCGGTCTCCTGACCCAACCGGTCTTCATGCCAAATGTTCGGTCTACACGACTCATCTGGACTTCATGTCTAGTGTCCGATCCTTTTGATCTGTCAAGATACGTGCCTAGTATCTAGTCAACACGACCTACTAGGACTTTCTGTTAAGCCTACACACTTAACACTGATATTAGAACACAAGTGAATCCTAACATTTAACTATGATTCATACATCAAAACTAAGGAGTGATGCTCACTGCATCAACAAATAGTTTTGACACAATCCCACTATATAGAATCGGCGTTGAAGAAGGTCAATGCGTACGATCTCTCTACAGTGAAAACACCTATGGATCTAAGTCAACACTTAGCAAAAACTGAGGTGAGCCCATAACGTAATTAGAATATTCTCGGATAATAGGCAGCTTGATGTATCTCATAAACTGCACACGTTCGGATATTGCCTGTTCGGCCAACAAGCTGAGTCATTTTATAAGTAATCCAAACCACACCCATTGGAAAGCACTGATGTGAGTTCTTAGATATTTGAAATATACTATGAACTACGGATTAAATTACGAAAGATATCCCACTGTCTTAGAGGGATATTATGATGCTAATTGGATATCAGATACAAAAGATTCCAAATCCATTAGTGGATATATATTCACGATCGGTGGGGGAGCAGTATCTTGGAAATCCACTAAAAAGACGTGCATTGCTCGGTCAACTATGAAATCTGAGTTTATAGCACTAGATAAAGCAGCTGAAGAAGTTGAATGGTTGCAGAATTTCTTGGAAGATATTCCGAGCTGGACGAAACCTGTGCCCGTTGTACTTATACACTGTGATAGTCAATCGGCGATTGGAAGGGCACAAGTAGTATGTATAATAGTAAGTCACAACATATACGTCGTAGACACAATACCATTAGATAGTTGATCTCAAATGGAGTGATTGCAATCGACTATGTCAAGTCCAAAGATAATTTGGCAAATCCTCTTACGAAGGGGCTAAATCGAGATCAAGTATACTGCTCATCGAGAGGAATGGGATTAAAAAACTACAACTAAAATGAATGTAGCAGTAACCCAACCTTGTTGACTAGAGATCCCAAGATGTTGGTTCAATGGGACAACGAAGTTACAGAAGTTGTGTTACAGCACATGAGATATATTATCTCTATCCCAATCCTAGTATGAACATGTGTTATCCTACCACATGTAGTGAGGTTAAGATTATGCTTTTAATGATTTCTATACCTTTATAAGGTGGAGTATAGTAGGATACTCTTGATAGAAGTGTCACCTATGAGAGTGTGAAGACAGGCCTCTTCAACGAAACACTCTTGAATCCAAGATGGTGTCCATGGCCAAAATGGAACCAACCATGAGAACCAAAAGTAGGTGAGATAAGTCTTTGTGTGAGTGTTATTGTCTAAGTATACACAAATAGCTGAGCAGTTCAAGACATCACGTTCACTGCGCGGCCTAGTATGCTCAATAGCATTCCACTATGGAAGGTTCAAAGCCACAAGCTACCTCTCCCGATACATTGACTTATCGATTGGACTCTTGTAAAGTGGCAGCATGCATTCATGCATTAATTTCCATTCATGTGGGGGATTGTTGGATATTGGGTGACCAATATGGTTTTGCAAGGAAATATCGAGGTACCATCAATCGATGAAAGTTTGAATTGACTTCAAAATCAAAATCTACGTTTCACGTAGATGAATCTAGACTATTAATTTGCTCAAAACCAATTACGGGTGAATGAAAAATTAATTGTGTAAAGTCAGCCAAAAATAGCATTAATTGCATATTAATGTTATAAAAGGAAGTAGAAGGGGAATAGTCCTACATTGGAAATTCCAAAGGGGATTTGCTTCCTTATATGTGTTATTGTGTTAATAAAGTTAACACAAAAAGTACAGATGCTCTCTTCTAATGGGGGAGCAGGTGCTCGCACTTGCGAGCCCACGGCCCGCCACCTGCCATGCGCACACGTGAGCACGGGCACAATGGGTGCTTTGTTAGGCGCACTTTGCACTTGGCATCGTCACGAGAAACACTGAGGAGCTTAAAGTTATGCTCCAGATGATGTGGCAGTGTCTACGTGGCACTTGAGTGATCTGTCGTGCCTATGTGGAACTCGGTTGGGGCAGAGAGAGATGATTGAGATGCTGACTGGGTAGGCAGATGGTAATCGTTGGATCGAAGAGGGATGATGGATCACAAGTGACGTGATCTGGAGCATTGATCACGAAGAGTCGCAATCTGATCGTTGGTGATGAAGGTTGATTTGGAGCATTGATCGAGTGGATCGCTGCATCCAAATCTGACAGCTGAGATCAAAAGGCTATCTGAAGCGTTACAACCCTCCAGATCGAACGACCCAGATGCATCCTAACCAAAGGATACAACCAATCATCAAAGGGTACTTCACCTCTTCACCTTGTATAAATAGGATCCTCTAGATTATGGAACTAAAAAACTCAACTCAACTCAAGTTCTCTCAATCCATTCATTCAATACTTCCCATTTTTTTCATCCAGAGTCCAAAAAGCCTACGAGAAGGTTCGTAGGTCTCAAAATTTATAGTGTTGCTATTTCGAGACGTCGTCGTTGTATCTTGGGAAAAGAATTACTCCTATCTGTAAGTACCTATAGTGGAGCAATATCGTTTTACGAAGATAGTGTTGAACACTAGGCTCGACGATCTGATATCAGTTTGCATCCTCCCCGGCGGCAATCACTGTATCGACTCACAACAAAACTTAACGTATTTTTTATGACCGATGAGATTTACATTTTGAGAAAAAACATCCAACTTGCAACTTGGTCCCTCACCATCAATATTTCTTTCAGGTCTATTGAATCGAGTCTCTCCATCAAACTTGAAAAGTGACATAAATGCATCATCTATTTTTGACATATTTTTTCAAAGTACCCAAATAACACTCAAAAGGATACATCCACCGAGAAGAAATTGACCCAGCTAACATTGCCTCTTCTGGCAAGTGAATTGATAAGTGAATCATGATATAAAAAACAATAGGTGGGAAAATTAATTCATGCTTACATAATAATCAATGTTTTCTTTGTTATCTCATGGAAAAAATTGCAAAGCTCTATAATGGCCTCACACACATCTTTTTGCAAGTATATCTCTTTGCTATAGTGCGTACTCGATAGAACGGTGGATAATAGAAGTGGTCACGGATAATGGAAGGGTTATCTGAAGCGTTAAAATCCTCCAGATCGAATGACCCAGATGCATCCTGGCCAAAGGATACAACCAATCACCAAAGGGTACTTCACCTCTTCACCTTGTATAAATAGGATCCTCTAGATTATGGAACTCAAAAAACTCAACTCAACTCACGTTCTCTCAATCCATTCATTCAATACCTCCCATTTTCTACATCCAGAGTCCAAAAAGCCTACGAGAATGTTCGTAGGTTTCAAAATTTGTAGTGTTGTTATTTCGAGACGTCGTCGTTATATCTTGGGAAAAGAATTACTCCTATCCGTAAATACCTGTAGCGGAGCAATATCATATTACGGAGATAGTGTTGAACACTAGCCTCAATGATCTGATATTAGTTTGCATCCTCCCCGGTAGCAATCACCGTATCGACTCAAAACAAAACTTAACATATTTTTTATGACCGATGAGATTTACATTTTGAGAAAAACATCCAACTTGCAACTTGGTCCCTCACCATCAATATTTCTTTCAGGTCTATTGAATCGAGTCTCTCCATAAAACTTGAAAAGTGACGTAAATATTAATGCATCATCTATTACATAACCCTTTGCAATTGACACTCAGGATTTGCTTTATTTTTGACATATTTTTTCAAAGTACCCAAATAACACTCAAAGGATACATCCACCGAGAAGAAATTGACCCAACTAACATTGCCTCTTCTGGCAAGTGAATTGATAAGTGAATCATGATATAAAAATAAAATAGGTGGGGAAATTAATTCAAGCTTACATAATAATCAATGTTTTCTTTGTTATCTCATGGAAAAAATTGCAAAGCTCTATAATGGCTTCACACACATCTTTTTGCAAGTATATCTCTTTGCTATAGTGCGTACTCGATAGAATAGTGGATAATGGAAGTGGTCGCGGATGAGTTATGTAGTATATATATATATATGATTGAGCGATAGTGCGCACCCGATCAAATGGTGGATAATGGAAGTACTCACAGGTGCTCATGGATGAGTTGTGTAGCATAATATTTTTCTCTCTATATATATATATATATAGAAATATTATACTACACAACTTGTCCATGAGCACCGGTGAGTACTTCTATTATTCACCATTTGATCTCCTAGAGTTCAAAGATTGGGCTATAGTGTTCGCCCGATTGGACGGTAGATAATAGAGATGCTCATGGGTGCTCATAGATGAGTTGTGTAGGGGGTCATTCCTTTATGTATAGATATATATAGACATGTGTTATGCTACAGAACTCATTCGTGAGCACCCGTGAGCACCTCTATTATTCATCGTTCGATCCCCTATGATTGAATGATTGAGTTAAAGTACACACCCAATCGAATGTTGATAATGGAGGTGCTCACGGGTGCTCATGGATGAATTGTGTAGCATACCATTTCTCTCTATATATATAAATATTATGCTACACAACTCACCCGTGAACACCCATGAGCACCAGTGAGCACCTCCATTATTCACAATCTGATTGCTTGCGTACTGATATATATATCTTGGGTGTACATAATGCACGTCTAGGATAAGTGACTGTCTATGCAAAATGCATAGCACATTTTGGGTGTGCACGGTACGTGCATGATGTCCCTTCGCCCGTCGATCCTCGTGACTGCTGCACAAGGCCTTTGTGGCCTCGCTGTAGGCGCTGTAAAATACCGTAAATAGATGGCTAGAGAGGTAATATTATTAGTGGATTAATTAAAATTGTTTTTGAGGGATAGTTAGGGATTTAATTAAATCTAACTTAGGGATTAATGTTTATGGAATTGAATAAACATGGATTTAATTTTTTTATCACGTGGACCCGACCCACTTTCTCCAACTCGATCTGCTTCCTTCCCTTAAATGCCTAGCCACTTTCGTTTCCTCACCGCACGCAGTTTTCTCCGCACGGTCGATTCCTCGCCGTCTAGCTTTTATCCCCATCGCTCTCCTTCAATGTCTCGAGCACTTCTTTTCTTCTCGTGCTCGCCGCCCAAGCTGCGTGCCGCCCTCCTCACCTCACGCCCATTCCCGATCGCTCGCGCATCGGGCAGCGACGCTGCGTAGCCCGCCTCGCGCCGCGGCATAGATCACGCCGCGCCCGCACACTAGGGTCGGACCTCCTCACGATAGACAGACGATCGCACCTTTCGTCCCGTGAGTTCAAGGATCATCATCGGAGTCGGGTGAGTAGGTGCTTCTCTTCTTCGATTTTGGATAGGATCAGAATCCCTGCTATGGTTCTCCTTGTGGTTGAGTGTGGATTCTGTTTGGACAATGATCGTTAGGGTAGTTGCTTTGGTGAACAAGGGATAAGGGAAGGTTGCTGTTGAGGGATTTTTTAGTGTCGATAAGCAATGATTTATTCCTTTTTCTTTTCATCTAAAATTTGATGCATGTTGCTCCCAGCAAGATTAGGTGTGTGGATTCTGTTTTGCAGCAGGACTAGGAGCTAAGATCTTCGATCTGGAGCTCTGTTGGTGTGGTGGCCAATTAGTGAGTGAGACGAGAAGGTGAGCTGAATTGACAGCATTGATTTAGGTGTTGTTCAGTTTTCTATTATTGTCAATTGATTTGAATTGGCTGTGGGGGGTTATGAAAGGGAGTTTGGCCGGTTGTGAAGTAGTAGCTCTGTTCTAGGCTACGAATAGGGATGTAGTATTGTGTTAATGGCTATGAAAAAGGCTGCGCCGGCTGTGCACGGTGGTAAGTTGGAGTTTTGGTCAGTTATGGGTTGTTTCGGTGAATAGAATAGGTTGTGTTGGCTATTTATGGGTTGTTGGTGGTTGTGGGAGTGATTGAGTGAGGTTGTTTCGTTGTGGTAAGTTGTTGGTGGCTGTGTGAGTGAGATGTGAATGACTGTGCGGCTGTGAGTAAGGAATTGTCGGTTGTGCGACTGTGAATAAGGCTGCTCTTGGATATGAAGGGGTTGTAATGGCTGTGAATAGTTTGTTCCGAGGTTTACTCGACTGTGGCTGAGTGAGAAGGGACTGATGGAGTGGGTGTTTCAATTAGGGTGTAGATCCCTAAATAGGTTGTTAAGTGGTCTAATGGTTGATAAGGATTAATGTGGAGGATTGATTGGGTTAATTGGATAACTAGATCAATCTAGTGATCGAGATACGAAGTCGATGTAGGATTTGATTTGATCATTCATTGTATGCTTACACTTAATTATAATGTTTGATATGTGCAGGACATGGATACGAGACAGGACCGCGACAGTGAAGATATTATTCTGAGCTTCTTAGAAGGTGGTTAATTTCCTACCCTAGTCAGGTAGTTATTGTTGCATACAAATTTAGATGTATGATCATATTACCTTAACTCCGCTCTTATTTACTCTTGTGCTTGATACTTTATCTTTGGCCTATTATGCTCTATTGTTGTTATCATATTTCACTCCATCATGATTAGAAGTTACAGATGTGATGTAAGTAAACCTAGAATTGCTTAGTTAGGTGCAAATAGCAAAGTACAGATGACGACCTGATTGTAGATTGGGAAAAAGGGTCATCCATGGGTAGGTAATGTCTTGAACGTAGGGTTAATTCTAATACCCTTAGGTTACAAGTTTACTACCGATCATGTATTGCGTAAATGGTCAGGTAAATTGTGATTAGTGTGTCGCTACGGACTGGTGGTCCTAGCTTGTCATGATCAGTTGAGTATGACTCTCTGCAGGATAGAGAGTGCGTTGATCAGATTGGTATGACTCTCTACAGGATAGAGAGTGTTATGATTAGTTGAGTACGACTCTCTGTAGGATAGAGAGTGTGTTGATCAGATTGGTATGACTCTCTATAGAATAGAGAGTCTGTGGTGGATGTTTATTTGTGTGACAGAGCATTCATGTCATTTGCATGCATACTAGCGACGTGGTCTCCCTTATGGTTGAGAGGGTCGTCAGTAATTCTGTCTCCACGGTTACCTATAGGAGGAGCAACCGGTTTGAGGGTAGAGCATTTGTGGTGCTACACTCCACCACTATAGACAGTGGTAGTTGGATTTGTGTGTCATTGTATTGCGTGTGTGGCACTCGACCACTCATGGGTAGTGACTGTCAGAGTGGCCACCAGCAGGGACCCCCATCCTGTAGCTTGCTCTTTATGCTTATATGCTACTCGATCATACTGCCCACTCAGGCACTCGAAAGTAGTGGTTGGTGTTGAGTTGGGACAGTTGTCATGTCGAGCCACCGAGGCCACACTGGGGTCGTGGTAGCTTTAGGGTGAGCTGGCATGACCATGCATGCTGCATTGCTGTGAGTTATGACATTTTTACATATTGCCATATATATACATATATACATGTATATATATATATATATATATATATGGATGATTGTGATTAGTATATATATATATATATAGATGCAGTCTATATATATATGCTTATTGTGATGTTGCATTTGATTGTACTATGCTTGTTGCATTTGGTTGTACATCATCTTCATACATGCTACCCGCATCTGTTATATGGTTGTGTCAAATACCTGTATACTTGTTGGTTAGACTATTGCATTCTTTGACCAGTATTTATGATGTTGTATGGTATAGACTAGATTTCCTATTATATACATATATTGTGGATATGTGCTCAGGTTGGATAGGTGTAGCGTAGCAGACTTTCAGGTATGTTTGCATTTTACGTTGGCCATTTGGTTAGAAGGTATATACATGTATATGTTTATCATGCTAGTGTTACCTGATGTACCTGTAGATTTTTCTGTTGAATTACATGTGATATTTGATATATACATGTTTTCCTATTACCTACTGAGTTATACTCTCCACCACGGACCTTGGGTTTTTCTGTCACCTAGGTAACAGGTAGAAGCCTTCATGATGACTTGGAGCACCACTGGCTGGCAACATCTCATCTCACCTCTGAGGCTCCTGTAGTCGTTTTGGGCTTTCCGTATGTTGTGTTATGTATTTGGAGTTTTTTGTGGTGTAATGTGTTGTGGACTTATCATGTGATGTACACACTTGTGGATTCGGGATTTGTCGATGTTCCATTATGTGTGATGCGGTCAGTCATATCGGTATGCACTGTGTATAGGTTGTAATATTATTGTATTAGTTTCCATTGTGTTTCGTTATGTTTTTATGTTTTTATTTGTATATGTTGTGGTTGTGGGCCTAAGGGCCTTGTATTAACAGGATATGTTTCCACGTACATGGGAGATGTCGTCTGTTTACTTTTTGGCATGGCATACTCTCGGGGCATGACAACTTTAGTGGTATCAGAGCTGCGATGCCATACAATGATGTTTTTGTTGAGTCTTGGATTCTCATAAGTTGTTTTGTTCGGTTTTAGTTTTCTGAGATGAGATGGACAACGACCTGAGCTCCAAGCAGCATGAGGTAAGAATCCCTGATAACTTATATTTAGTTAGATGTTTATCCAAACTTGCTCAATATGTTTATATAGTTAGACTTATGACGCCTGTGCAGAATTGTAGTAGAAGTCGCCCACTATGACTACCAACCGGAGTTGCCTTTAGGGTTATACTCTCGATTTTGTTGACTATGCATTTAGTGTATATAACAAGGAATAACCTATAGTATATTGGTTATTATTCAAAATTGTGGTTTGAGTTGACCACGGGAATGACCTGTTGAGTCTGTGAGTCTGAACTTGTGTCAAAAAGGTGATTTACCTTTGAGAGTCGACTGATACCGAGTCGGAAAACAAGGGTCAAGTCGTCACATTTCTTGTGGAAATCAGAGACTACAGTCTTAGAGATTTCCACTAACGGTGCTAGTCAGATCATTACCCGTGGGGTAATGGACTAGGTGTGTATACTTTTATTGCTACAGCAAGCGGAGGGTTAGTATAAGGTGTTTCATAGGGATTTTGATCCCTGAGTTGTTCGTACTGGGTTGTATTACTTTGAAGGTACTTTTGAGTACTTAACTCGTGTTATACAGAGAAAGTAGAGTTATTTGTATATCATTATCGGGATCAAGCCGGTATTTGGTGGTAAATGCAGAAAAATAACTTTCAGGGAATAATATATCACTTGATCATGGTTAGTGATGTTGAGAGAGAGCATTTCCCTGCGTCACTTTCTGTGACACATTGTAGGGAATTCTTGAGCTTCAAGTAGGGTGATCGTCAGTAATGGGAATACCATGCAAAGTCGTTAGCCTTGCAGAGTTTACGCTCACCTAATAGCTCAAGAATGTGAATGGATGTTTTAAGCCACCCACGGTTATTGGCTTAGGTTTGGAGTAAGATCACTGGATCTTCTATTAGATCCTACCGGAAGACATTGGATTGAGTCAGAAGTTTAGAAATGACTCCGTACAAGTGTTTAAGAGATGAAGACCGATAAGCAAATATTGCAGGTCAACTTATTAGAGTCAGAAACCTCCGAATGTTGGACAAAAAGAGCAAGATCGGAGTCATAGGCTATGAGCTACTAGTGGAGAGTTTTTTCGATTATAGAAGACCAATCGCAGATCGTCAGAATTGTCTGATGTTATCAGCAAAATCAGAACAAAGACTCCGAAGGGATTTTGTGCGTGCAGTGCAGATCACGAAGACACGCGAAGTCAGATTATCCGTTGGATCAATTCATCTGTTGCTATTATAAGCAACTAGTACAGTTGAGGAGGTGTATTTTGAAGACTCAGCTAAAGACTATCAATGGTGTTCTGGGAGAATGATGCACCATCTCGACAGTAGAGATCAGCACAGAAGATTGAGTTATCTCATCAGCAGCGACCTACTACCTCAGGCGTGGTTGAATTTCCGTGATACTTCCCTTCAAGGGAAGTGATTTATGCAGCAATATCAGCAGAAGACATCGTAGAAGACTCATGCAGACAATAACAACAGTTACCCCCAGATGTGGATTGGCTTTGTACAGAGGAGAGAGTATACGATGATGGTCATATATCTATTCGGTATTCTATGGTTGCAACTCATAGGAATAAGTGATGGGATCAGATGATCAAGGAAAATCCTCGGGTCATTTGTTGCAGAAATGTGACCACTCTATCGCGGACTGTTGGATCTGATCCCGTTCCCTTCGGGGAAAGGCCGAGACCTATGTGGAGCCTTTGGATCGGATCGACAGATAATTGATCGTTTAGGGTATTACTTTAATTTACCCTTTGGGTTAATATATTGAGAGATACTTGTAGTTTACAGGTATCTTTGTCTAGAACATTTTTAGTTTGGATAAGAAGGGTTCCTTTACATCGACTTGTGGGTTGGTGGT
Organism: Wurfbainia villosa; assembly: GCA_025175895.1. NCBI lineage: Eukaryota > Viridiplantae > Streptophyta > Magnoliopsida > Zingiberales > Zingiberaceae > Wurfbainia > Wurfbainia villosa. The sequence goes on from CM045992.1 coordinate 8,749,503, forward strand.
ATCTCTACCATCAAGTGAGATATGGATCAACAATTAAGAAGTCAAGGGATGCCCTTAGACTTGGATAGACATATCTTTACTATAGACATATCCTTACGGATGGTCAACTTGTGGAGATTAGGGTATGATTATGTTTCTCAGATGTGCGTATAATCCGAGAGCATTCGGATGTAGTTTCGGATGAACTCCTAGGCTTGCCGCATAGGCAAGTGGAGTAGGTGATCGAAATAATTGCGGAAATAGTTCCAATATCAATGATCCCATACCGGGTGATAATTTGACTGGTAAAAGTGTTACTAAACACTATGGGAATTGGAAGAATGTGAGTTGCGATTATAGGAGATGTTGGAGGGGATATTTATCTGTCCCAGTATTTCTCCTTGAGAAGATCCGAAACTCTTTGTTGAAAGAGACATGGACCTTTGAGATTATGGATCGATTATCGATGATGGAATGCGATAGTTGTTGAAAGTGAATATCCTTCGTTGTGGATAGATGATCTATTTAGATCAGCTAAGGACACCTGTGTATACTCTAGGGTTGGTTTACGACTGGAGTGTTGATATTGTAGTGACATGATGTCATACAATTATCATTGTCATTGTGATGATTGATATATCATCAGTGTAAAGTAAAGAGGATGCAGGTGTGTAAAGACGATAATTTCATACTTGGTATGAATTTTATGAGTTTTGATTATGTAGTTAGACTATTTAATGATTTAGCCATCTATGGACTTGAGAAATCGTGTATTCTGGACATGATTGGATCAGTTTATGGTTGTTGGAGTTGCACAACTTGGCCATTGTTGATGGTGGTAGTTGGAGTTGCACACTTGACCACTGTAGATGGTGGTTTCCTTGTATGATTTGGTTAATACTACGAATGTGGATAGGATACTTTTAGCGTTACTATACCACAAATTTGTTTGACCAAAAAGGGTAATGGAATTTACTTAGTCTGAAGCCTGTGAAACTAGTTTTCAGGGCTCAGTCGATGATTAACTTTCACACGAGTACTAGTTAATCCTTCCGGGGTGGATAAAAGGATGTTGTACGCCAATGCATCGTTTCAGGGATCAGAGTGATTCCGATGCAGTTGAATGAGGCATATTTTATGCTTACGAGAGTTAAGAAACTACGAGATAGGCTGTCATATACATGATGTGGCTTTAGTAGTTATTATCTGGATTTATGGATGTATGGAGAAGAAGTGCTCATTGAATTTAACTAGCTCTTTGGTAGGATGTACTTCGTTCAGTTACGTATGTGCTAAATATTTGAAGAATTATTTTGCAAAATAGAGTTTGTTTGATATTTTAAAACTCAAAACAATTTGCATGCTGATGTTTTGGCCCCTATCTTGTATCTAACTCTGGTAGTCAGTGATTGCTTTGTAGACTTTTGTGTGCAAGGAGTAGCATTTCATAGGGAAAATGGTACACTTTAAAACGTTTTCAAAACCTTATTTTGGATCATATCACTATTGATTTCATTACGGGATTGCCCATAACCCGTAAAGGACATGATGTGATTCGGGTGATCGTGGATCAACTAACCGAATCAGCTAATTTTCTGTCTATTCGTGGGTCGGATTCATTGGATCGTCTGGCAGAGTTGTATTGCCGAGAGATTTTCAGGTTGCATAACATACCTTTGAGTATTATTTCTGATAGAGATCCACGATTTACCTCGCGATTTTGATAGAGTCTGCATCAGACCATAGGCATAGAGCTTCGACTCAGTACAACATTTCATCCGCAGACAGATGGACAGTCTAAGCGTAACATTCAGACTCTGGAGGATCTATTAAGATCTTGTGTCATGGATATCAGAGGCAGTTGGGAGGACCACATTCATTTAGTGGAATTTGCCTATAACAACAGCTACCAACTCTTCTATTCAGATGGCTCCATTTGAGGCCTTATATGGTAGACCCTGTAGATCTCCCGTGTTATGGGAGGAAGTCGAGGAACGACAGCTATTGGGGCCACAAAGTATCCAACATGATGCAGAGTTGGTGTGCGTCATCAAATGATGGTTATTAGAGGTACCGGGTCGACATAAGAGTTACGCATACCAGAGGCGAAAGCCTTTGGAATTCTCAATTGAGGATTAGGTATTTTTGCGTGTTTCACCTACGAAAGGGGTGAAATAATTTGGTCAAAAAGGGAAATTAGTTCCACGCTATATTGACCCATTTGAGATATTGGAGCGGATTGGAGGTGTAGCTTACCGGTTGATTTTACCTCCGACACTTGCGAGTGTTCATAACGAATTTCATGTTCTATGCTGAGGAAATACATACCGCATTCAGATCATATTATGAAAGAGATTCCAATTCCACTTCAGGTGAATACGACTTATGAGGAGATTCCAGTACGGATTCTTAGTAGCAAGGAGCGACAGTTGCGGAACGAAACCATTCAATTCGTAAAGGTTGGATGGCAACAACATACAGATGATGAGGTTACGTGGGAGTAGGAAGATACTATCCGAGCTCGATACTCTCATCTGTGCACTTGAGGTGTGTATGTGGTCCTTTCAGAAACTTGCTTGAAGTAATTTTTGGCATGTTAGTACGAAATTTGGGGACCAAATTTTATTAAGTGGGGGAGAATGTAAAATATCGTAAATAGTGTTAGAGCAATCAACCCATGTGATGTGGTTTTGATGTGTGTGGCAAAGGGCTTAAGTTAGGATTGATACGGATTTGATATGTGCATTAAAGTCATGCAGGACTTAGTAATTCGCACATGGATGACGATAGCATTGGCAAGATTCACCTCTCATGACTCGGTCCTTGAGTCGGTGAAAGATGCATTGCGGAAGCCGTGCACTTGGTGCATCCGAGGGACCTCCGGACGAGGAGCATTGGAGTGAAGCCGAAGGAAGTAGACTTCAGGGCGAGACGTGAAGGATGGCACTACGAAGCCGTGCGCTTGGTGCATCTAAGGGACATGGTCAGACGAAGAGAACTTTGAAGGTGAGGGACTCCAAGGGAATGAGAGTGAGCGAATGTAACCCGGGATGGGGTAGCTCGTTAGGTGAACTTGGCCAATTGGCTAAGTGTCGGATGGGTTTTCTCGACACCAGTCGACTGCTATGGGTAACAGGTGACTGCTCCAAGTCGACTGGAGACTTGACTGGTGTTTTAGTCCAAGTTTTGGCCGATCTGTCGACTGCCAGCTTGTGGCAGTCGACTGTCAAGGGGAGCAGTCGACTGATATCGAGGGTTTCAGGCACAAAATGTTGGAGAGTCGACTGCTCGGTTCGAGCACTCGACTGTTGGCTCCATCAGTCGACTGATGGGATGATCAGTCGACTGATGTGGGAGCCGTTAGTTAAAATCCAACGTGGATAAAGTCGTTAGAGAGCGCTAGTGATCATTGATCGGGGCATCGATCATTGCTATACACAGGAAGAAAGGCTTCTTCTCTATAAAAAGGAGCCTTGGGTTATCTTGGGAGGCTAATGCTTGAACTCCAAACATACTCCCAAGTGCCTAAATGTTTCTACTCTTCTTACTTTCTCTTATTTCCATTCTATTTTAAGAAGAGAGATCTTGTGTAAGAAAGGTTACCTCCACCTAGCTTTGTGCAAAGGAGAGATTAGTAGAATTGTGTAGGCTTGATTCACCTTGGACGAATAGGTCGTGGATTAGCGGCAAGGGCCGTGAACCATATTACATCGTCGTGTTAGCATTTGTGCTTTCATTTCCCTTTGCATTGCTTAATTGTTTTACTTTAGTATTGTATTTTTGTTGCGCTAATCGTTGATTGTAGACAACTAAGCAAGCGACCATCGTATACGTGAATTGGGGCTATTCACCCCCTCTAGCCGGCCACCGAAGTTCTAACAAGTGGTATCATAGCCAAGTTTCTTGTCACCGAACTCACCGCCGCAACAAGCACAACAACAAAGATGGCCTCCTCCAATATTCATTCACCAAAATTTGAAGGCAAATTCTCTTGGTGGAAGAAGAGAATGGAGGTATTCTTTGAAACCGATTTCGATATTATGCTTATAATGGAAAACGGTTTTGAGATGCCTAGGGACGAAGAGGGTGAACCATTGGAGAAATCTAGATGGACCAAGAAACAAAGGGAGGAGTACTTGGCGAATTTGAAAGCCAAGCATCATCTGTACAATGTGCTCCCTCAACAAGAAGTAAATTGAATAGGAGAATGTGCTAGCGCCAAAGAGATCTGGGAGAAGCTAGTGGAGCTTCATGAAGGCACCTCCGAGGCAAAATTGGAAAGAAGGGATCTCCTCCGCTCCTAATTGAACAACATCAAATTAGATAAGGGGGAGAAGGTAATATCGCTTCATTCTCGCTTTAAGGAAATTATAATCGGATTGTCAAGTGTAGGTGAAAAGCTCTCTAACCGGGGCATGATCATGAAGGCGATAGATGTCTTTCCCCGGTCATTGAAGTGGAGCTCAATGGTGGACTCCTTCTACATCTCTAAGAATCTAGAGATAACTACTCTAGAGGAGTTCTCCACCATGGAACTCCATGAAACAAGGATTGAAGGAGTAGTAGAAGAGTCAATCAAGCCAACAAAGGGAGTAGCACTCATGGCCGAAAAAGGGAAGAAGAAGAAGGAGATTGCACCCTCCTCATCGGATGAAGCATCTTCCTCCTCCATGGATAATAATGAAGAAGCCTATATGGTAAGGAAGGTAAGACGTGCTTTAAAAAGTTTTAGATTTAACAAGTCTAATGATAGGGGAAGAAGGCCAAGGAGGAAGATTATATGCTACAATTGCCAAGGAGAGGGACACATAAGGGATGATTGTCCCCTCTTGAACAAAAGCAAGGAGGAAAGGAAAAAAAAGAAAGAAGATAAGAAGAAGGGGTGTAAGAAGAAGGAAGAAGAAAGAAGAACCAAGGAAAAAGGGAAGGCTAAGGCACACAAAGCAGTGACTTGGGATGATCCTTCATCATCATCCAAAGAAGAAGAAGCCTTCACAAGCCTCGCATTAATGGCAATAGAAGATCTAGACTCCACCTCCTCCTCCGAGCAAGAAGAAAGAAGTTCTAGTGAGGAGAGCTCAAGTGAAGGGGGAGCTTCATCCTCATCGTCATCATCGGAAGAGGATTTTGTTGGGTTTCCGGCATCGCGGCGAGTGTGTGTTCGAACATATTTCGTAAACATGTGCACAGCGGAAGAAATAAAAATAATAAATCTAATTTATTATAACACACACACCACACGCATGCATAGTACAACATGTGTAGACATAATCGTAAATTCAAATTTTGCAATAAAAGAAAATTTATACTACGTATACCTGACGTATCACGTGTAGCAGGAAAGGCATCAACCGGAGCGATCCTCGCTAGAATCGCCTCTATCCGTATCCACGCCGAGTATCTTCGGGATGACTTCACAAAGTCACGAGCCTCGTCTTCGTACGAGTTACTAGCCTCGTGTTGAAGACGATGTGATCGAGAGAAGATCACGATCCAAATCAAAATTCGGATCCAAAACGAGTCCTCAAAAACTCGTTTCTCCGGAGAGGTATTCGTCAACCATTTGACGAATACTTCCTCCTCCACCTATGAGGATTACCGGAGATCGAATCCCCGGCAAGGCTACCGCTGTCGGAGCTCCAAAAGTCGTCCAAACGACACTCTGACAAGAAGGAAACAAGCTGTCCAGAAAACTGGACAGCTTTGGTGGAGACCTTGCGCCGGACAAATAAGGAAAGCAATATGCTCACCTTGTCGCCGGAGCCAAGGAAGATCACCAGAGCTCCTCCAGCAACAGCTAGACGCTGACAAGTGGGGAGGACGGCAGCTGCTGGACGCCGGTTGAAGAAGCTTGGGCGGCGGCTTGGAGTTGGGCACCGGCAAGACTTGGAGAAGAGAGGGAGGTGGGCGGCAACTTTAGGGTTGCAAGGATTAGGGCTTAACAAAACCCTTAAGCCCTATTTTATAGAGAATAAATTCTCTTAATGGTTATCAGATCATAACCAAAAGCCCGTTAACCCGCTCCATTAATTTAAGTTAAAATAAACCAAACCATGTTAGTCTATTTTAAGTTAAAACGAACCGAACCAACTTTGGTTCATTCGTTTAAAAAAAAGTAAACCCCTTTGGTTTATTCTCCTCCATTGGATTAGAACCAAACCAATTTGGTTCATCCATCATGTCTTCATAAGACACGGCCCATCCACGCTTCCATTGCGACTGAAACGATTTCATGCTCGCTCCATGTTTGGTCCAACCAAACCTAGTTTCTCTCGGTCTGAGAATCTCATTCTCAAGCTCGTTTTAAATCCTTCGGATTACGCTCGTTGTGCATGTGATCAAATAGGTTCTCGGTTTATGTTGGTCATCTATAATTAACCATTAATTATAGAACGATCATGAGTGGCACCTAGTAGTACATCATGATCCCCAATTAATCGAAAAGATCAACGGTTGATCCAGAACTATTTCTGAAACCCTTCAGTAGCTCGAATGAATCGTGCCCCATTCTCTTCACTCATCTTATACCCACTTGGTTCAGAACATGGTCTATAGTGTCAGTCCCCACTAGGTTGACTACGTCAAACCTAGCGCAAGTATCATTTCCTCGTCCTACGGATTCTAGTTACTGCACATGTATCTAAGAGTACCTTACTCTAAAAATGTAATGCTTTGGCCAAAGACTTTAGTAACAATCCGACGAGAGGCCATGGGTATACATCTCCTCGCAAGGAGTGGTGAATCCTTTATAGGCTATTCAAACACCTTCGATCACTTCGACTTATACCCAATCATCCTGGGTCCACATCTCCTCAGAGATGCTTGCTTAAGATGTCAAAGCATAAGTCTTTATGATCAAGATGATTTGAATACCGTAAGTCAAAGGAACATCGCACTTAAGTTGCAATAAGAACTTCATTGACATATCTATATATGCAGAGAACTATATGAAGTCTTACGGATGGTCACTCCAATGAACTAGTTACCATAACTAGCATCCACGATTAACTCCGAACATCACAATGTCTCCAGCCAGTGAGAATCAGCTACTTGGATACACCAAGGAGTATACCTCGTGCTAGTCTCGACAGAATCAATGGTGTCCAAATCCATCAATTCATTGACTAGGGATAATTCCGATACATCACAATTACACATGTAGAGATACTCACTAGTTGTGATCCAATCACAAATTCTCTCATGCTGTGAATCGTATTGTGGACATTCAGTAAATGATTTTAAGATCTAATCAAATACATGAAAACATGTATACTCAAATAGTGAATCTTCATTTATCATATAAATGGTTCAAACATAAGACGATTGCCTTAGGACATCTCTCATATATATTACTAACAAACTCCCACTTGGCCTAATGTCAATCGCTACGGTATCCAATACCATAAGCTCTAACATGACCCTCAAACTTACTTTGAGGTAATGCCTTAGTCAAAGGATCCACTAAGTTCCTTTCAGTGGGGATTTTCTCGATTTGTATTTCCTTCCTACTAATGATCTCTCTAATCAGATGATAGCGGCGAAGCACATGTTTGGATCATTGATGAGACCACATCAAGTTCAGAGATGAACTTCTTGATCCAAACCGCTTCCTTTGCTGCTTCCAAAGCTGCAATGTATTCTGTCTTAGTGGCAGAATCCGCTATAGTGTCAAGCTTGGAACCTTTCCAACTTATTGTGCCTCCATTCTAGGTGAATACATACCCAGACTGAGACATGGAATCATCCTTGTCTGTCTAGAGCTGGCATTCGTATACCCACGTATCACCATGTACCCTTCTCCATATATTAGAAACATATCCTTAGTTCTTCTTAAGTACTTAAGGATTGTCTTAATAGTCGCCCAATGATCCATTCCTGGATCAGACTGGTATCTACTCGTGACACTCAGAGCATACAATACATCGGGCCTCGTACATAACATAGCATACATGATAGATCCTATTGCGGATGCATAGGGAATCTTACTCATGCAAATCCTCTCATCTTCTGTGCGCGGACACATAGACTTCGAAAGGTGTATCCCATGCCTGATGGTTAGGAAACCTTTCTTGGATTCCGACATGCTAAACCTCTTTAGCACTCGGTCTATATATGTAGACTGTGAAAGACCAAGCAACCGTTTCGATCTATCTCTATAGATCTTAATCCCGATGATGCAGGTTGCTTTTTCCAGGTCTTTCATGAAGAATATCTTGGACAACCAAATCTTAACTGACTGTAAGACTGAAACATTGTTTCTTATAAGTAATATGTCATCGACATACAATACTAGGAACACGACTGCACTCCCACTAACCTTCTTGTACACACAAGGTTCGTCTGGATTTTGTGAGAAATCAAACTTTTTGATTGTCTCATCAAAACGGATATTCCAGCTCCTGGATGCTTGCTTCAATCCATATATGGACCGTCGCAATTTGCATACCTTGGTTTTATCAACCGATGTGAAACCCTCAGGTTGTATCATATACACGTCCTCGAGCAGGTTTCCATTAAGAAAAGTTATTTTCACATCTATTTGTCATATCTCATAATCATAATGAGCTGTTATGGCCAGGAGCATCCGAATGGATTTAAGCATAGCTACAGGCGAATAGGTTTTGTCATAATCAACACCTTGCTTTTGACGATATCCTTTCGCCACTAATCTAGCCTTATAGGTAATCACATTACCATCCATGTCGGTTTTCTTCTTGAAAACCCACTTGCACCCTATAGGCTTTATGCCTTCAGGTGGGTCAACCAAGTTCCAAACTTGGTTTTCATACATGGAATCCATTTCCGACTTCATGGCTTCATGCCACTTATTCCTTTCTGAACTTGTCAGAACTTCTTCATAACTGGTAGGCTCCTCATCATCAATGAGTAACACGTCGTTCGATTCACTTACGAGAAATCCATATCTCTCAGGAATATTGCGTGTTCTACCAGATCTACGAAGAAGTGGTGTTTCAATAGGTCCAGCCGATTGCTCATCACTATGAGTTATCTGCTGTTGTGCTTCACCAGGTATCTCATCAATGTTTATTTGAGTCTCTCGAGCTCCTCAAGCTCGATGACACTCCCACTATTTTCTTGTAAGAGAAACTCTTTCTCTAGAAACACAGCATGCCTTGAAACAAACACCTTTTGTTCCACAGGATGATAGAATTGGTAACCCCTTGTTTCCTTAGGGTATCCAATAAATAAACATTTATCAGACTTAGCATCCAATTTGTCTGATACAGTCCGCTTCACATAAGCAGGACAACCCCATATCTTCAAGTAAGATACATGAGTTTTCTTACTATTCCATATCTCATATGGAGTAGTGGAGACTACCTTGGTTGACATTTTGTTTAACAAGTAAATAGTTGTCTGAAGTGCATAGCCCCAAAAGGACTTGGAAAGATTCGCATGATTCATCATTGACCTAACCATGTCTAACAAGGTCTGGTTATGCCTCTCAGATACACCATTATGCTGTGGTGTATATGGCGGAGTCCATTGAGACAATATACCATTGTCTCTTAGATAATCAAGAAACTCTTGACTTAAGTATTCACCACCTCGATCCGATCGAAGTATTTTAATACTCTTGTCATGTTGTTTCTCTACTTCATTTCTGAATTCTTTGAACCTTTCAAAGGCTTCAGACTTGTGTTTTATCAAGAACACATACCCAAACCGTGAGTGATCATCGGTGAAGGTAATGAAGTAGCTATAGCCTCCTAAAGCTTGAGTTGACATAGGTCCACATACATCAGTATGTATTAGACCTAGCAACTCTCCCACTCGTTCACCTTTTCCTGTAAAAGGTAACTTAGTCATCTTGCCTTTTAAGCATGATTCACATGTATCGTATGAATCCAATTCAAACGATTCCAAAATTCCACATCGATGTAATTCGGACATGCATTTCTTGCTTACATGGCCAAGACGACAATGTCACATATAGGAGTCTAATTGATTATCCTTTCGAGCACACTTGTTGCTTGCTTCGATATTGAAAATGTCACTGGATACGTCCAACATATAAATACCATTGCTCAAAGTTTCAGTTCCATAAAGTATGTCATTCAAAGTTATATAACAACAATTGTTACTAAACGTCAAATGGTAACCATTTCTATTTAAGTAGGAAATAGAAACAATGTTCTTTATTAGAGAAGGAACACAATAGCAATTGTCCAGTTCCAAGACTAGTCCACTGGGGAGCTTCAGCAAATAAGTTCCGATGGCGACCGCAGCAACCTTTGCTCCATTGCCAACTCGCAAATTTGACTCCCCTCTGACGAGTCTTCTTCTATTCCTTAGCCCCTGTATGTCATTACATATATGTGAGCCACACCTAGTATCCAATACCCAAGTGTCTAAGGAAATAGAATGACAATCAATAATGAAGATACCTGAAGAGGATGGGGCATCAGATGTCTTCTTCTTCTTCACGAACTTAAGATAAATCTTGCAGTTTCTTCGCCAGTGGCCTTCCTTTCCACAATGATGGCAAGTGCCCTTTTGTGCTGGTTCTGCCTTCTTAGCCTTCTTGTTCTTCCCTTTCTTCTGTTCCTTTGCCTTCCTCTTAGAACCTTTCTTTGAGGAACCAACTAACATAATCGCCTTCTCCTCATGCTTCACAGAAGGCTCCACAGTCTTCAGCATATTGAGGAGCTCAAGAATAGTGGATTCTAATTTGTTCATCCGATAGTTCATCACAAATTGTGAGAAACTCTTGGGCAAACAATGCAGAATTAAGTCAATACTTAATTCATGATCCATCACAAAACCCCAGGGTGGCTAGCCGTTCGATGTACCCATTCATCTTTAGCACAAACTGCACTACAGACGAACCTTCTTGCATCTTCATGGTGAAGAGGAGCCTAGAGACTTCGAACCTTTCGGATCTCGCTTGCTCATCAAACAACTCATGAAGATGGAAGACCATGGTATTAGCATCCATATGCTCATGCTGCTTTTGCAGCTCTGGTACCATCGCAGCTAGCATGATGCAACTCGCCAATTCAGAATCTACCACATGTTTCTGATAGGCCAACATTTGGTCTGGAGTTGCATTGTCCCTAGGACGGTTGGGAAGAGGCTCTTCAAGGACATATGCTAGCTTTTCCGCCTTGAGAACAATTCTCAAGTTTCTATGCCAGTCCAGGAAGTTAGGCCCAGTCAATTTGTTTGAATCCAAAATAGTGCGCAAATTCAAAGACATCATGATCAATCGATTAACCTAGAAGTACAAAACGAGCATATATGAGAAAATAATTTTTAGAATTCATCATTATACATTCATAAATCCCATTCATTTTTTGAATTTCAAAAACCCCAAAATCACTTCGGGAGATCGTAGGTCCATCTCTGAATGGGCTGATATCCAACATAGATATGAATAACCTTGGAGAGAGTCCAACAAGTCATTCATAACTACGATGGTAGGTATCAAATATACCGATTGCATATCACATATATGCAACTATCACAATGTGCTATCAACTAATTGAATATTCACACATACATCGGGTTGTTAACACATTAACAAGTATGCATCATATGCATAGCACCCAACTTCACCTCCCTTCACATCGACCTTAGAGAGAGTCCAACAAGCCGATGCTTTAGGTTAAAGCCAACCCATTAATCGAGAAATAGTTTTAATATGGTTAGAGCGCATTCAACCAATTAGCCCGGCTTAGAGAGAGTCCAATAACCAAAGCTAATGATTGACCTCTGACTCTTACCATATTAGTATTAAACTATTTCATGGTTTGAACATGTTCGGGTTTGAGCTGGGCTTGGAGAGAGTCCAACAACCCAAACAAGAAACGGAACTCTGGTTCTAACCATATTAATGGAAGGTGTAGGCTTTAATATTGAGTAAGGGTTTTATGTCTCATCCTCTTTGCATGCAAATAACTATTATCTACATGGCATGGCATACATGACATACATCTACATGTCACGACACGTATGGTATAATGATATGCATCTAATGCAATTACATGGCATATAATTATGACATGTACAAAATTTCCTTATATGTCATAACTATTTATGGAAATAAAATATGTTTGATATTTGATTCTCCAAATCAAATCATGATTAAATTAAGAAACAAATTTCCAAATCTAATCACATATTTTATTTGTGGAAAGTGTTGATTAAGGAAAGTCAATTTAGGAAACCAATTTCCTAAATCATCAAAACAACTTATGGAAATAAAATATTTTAAGATTTGATTTCCCAAATCAAATTATGATTAAATTAGGAAACAAATTTACAAATCTAATCAAATATTTTATTTATGGAAAATATCAATTTCCATAAATACTTCCAACTTTCCAAAAGTAGAAGATTTCCATAAATACTTCTAAACTTTTCAAAATTAAAAATTTTCATAAATACTTATAACTTTCCAAAAGTAGAAAATTTCCAGAAATACCATTATGACTATCGCAAAATAATTTTATGATTATGTCGAAACACAACCTGGGCTCTGATACCACTGTTGGGTTTCCGGCACCGCGGCGAGTGTGTGTTCGAACATATTTCGTAAATATGTGCACAATGGAAGAAATAAAAATAATAAATCTAATTTATTATAACACACACCCCACACACATGCATAGTACAACATGTGTAGACATAATCGTAAATTCAAATTTTGCAATAAAAGAAAATTTATACTACGTATACCTGACGTATCACGTGTAGCGGGAAAGACATCAACCGGAGTGATCCTCGCTAGAATCGCCTCTATCCGTATCCACGCCGAGTATCTTCAGGATGAATTCACAAAGTCACGAGCCTCGTCTTCGTACGAGTTACTAGCCTCATGTTGAAGACGATGTGATCGAGAGAAGATCACGATCCGAATCAAAATTCGGATCCAAAATGAGTCCTCAAAAACTCGCTTCTCCGGAGAGGTATTCGTCAACCGTTTGACGAATCCTTTATCCTCCACCTATGAGGATTACCAGAGATCGAATCCCCTACAAGGCTACCACTGTCGGAGCTCCAAATGTCGTCCAAACGATGCTCCGACAAGAAGGAAACAAGCTATCCAGAAAACTGGACAGCTTTGGTGGAGACCTTGCGCCGGCCAAATAAGGAAAGCAATATGCTCACCTTGTCACCGGAGCCAAGGAAGATCACCGGAGCTCCTATGGCAACAGCTAGACACCGGCAAGTGGGGAGGACGGCAGCTGCTGGACGCCGGTTGAAGAAGCTTGGGCGGCGGCTTGGAATTGGGCGCCGACAAGACTTGGAGAAGAGAGGGAGGTGGGCGGCAACTTTAGGGTTGCAAGGATTAGGGCTTAACAAAACCCTTAAGCCCTATTTTATAGAGAACAAATTCTCTTAATGGTTATCGGATCATAACCAAAAGCCCGTTAACCCGCTCCATTAATTTAAGTTAAAATAAACCAAACCATGTTGGTCTATTTTAAGTTAAAACGAACCGAACCAACTTTGGTTCATTCGTTTAAAACAAACCAAACCCCTTTGGTATATTCTCCTCCATTGGAATAGAACCAAACCAATTTGGTTCATCCATCATGTCTTCATAAGACACGGCCCATCCACGCTCCATTGCGACTGCAACGATTTCATGCTCGCTCCATGTTTGGTCCAACCAAACCTAGTTTCTCTCGGTCTGAGAATCTCATTCTCAAGCTCGTTTTAAATCCTTCAGATTATGCTCGTTGTGCGTGTGACCAAATAGGTTCTCGGTTTATGTTGGTCGTCTATAATTAACCATTAATTATAGAACGATCATGAGTGGCACCTAGTAGTACATCATGATCCCCAATTAACCGAAAAGATCAATGGTTGATCCAGAACTATTTCTGAAACCCTTCAGCAGCTCGAATGAATCGTGCCCCATTCCCTTCACTCATCTTATACCCACTTGGTTCAGGACATGGTCTATAGTGTCAGTCCCCACTAGGTTGACTATGTCACACCTAGCCCAAGTATCATTTTCTCGTCCTACGGATTCTAGTTACTGCACATGTATCTAAGAGTACCTTACTCTAAACATGTAATGATTTGGCCAAAGACTTTAGTAACAATCCAACGAGAGGCCATGGGTATACATCTCCTCGCAAGGAGTGGTGAATCTTTTATAGGCTATTCAAACACCTTCGATCACTTCGACTTATACCCAATCATCCCGGGTCCATATCTCCTCGGAGATGCTTGCTTAAGATGTCAAAGCATAAGTCTTTATGATCAAGATGACTTGAATACCGCAAGTCAAAGGAACATCGCACTTAAGTTGCAGTAAGAACTTCATTGACATATCTATATATGCAGAGAACCATATGAAGTCTTATGGTTGGTCACTCCAATGAACTAGTTACCATAACTAGCATCCACGATTAACTCCGGATATCACAATGTCTCCAGCCAGTGAGAATCAGCTGCTTGGATACACCAAGGAGTATACCTCGTGCTAGTCTCGACAGAATCAATGGTATCCAAATCCATCAATTCATCGACTAGGGATAATTCCGATACATCACAATTGCACATGTAGAGATAATCACTAGTTGTGATCCAATCACAAATTCTCTCATGCTGTTAATCGTATCGTGGACATTCAGTAAATGAGTTTAAGATCTAATCAAATACATGAAAACATGTATACTCAAATAGTGAATCTTCATTTATCATATAAATGGTTCATACATAAGACGATTACCTTAGGACATCTCTCATATCTATTACTAACAGATTTGGTAAGTGAGGTAACGAATCTTCCTCTCAAGAAAATCATGTCTATGATTTAAAGTTTAACTAAGGAATTATTTAGAGCTAAGAAAAAGAATAAATGCATGCAAAATAAAATTAAAGCCCTAGAGGAAAAACTAGAAAATGCATGCTCACAAAATGATTGCATTCCTCTTAATGTTAGTGATGCATGTATGGATGAAAACAATGCCTTAAGGGAAAAGGTAGACCATTTAACTAAAACCCTAGAGAAATTCACTATAGGCTCCAACGCTTTGAACATGATCATAGGGAGCCAAAGGGCAAGTTTCAATAGGAAAGGCCTAGGTTACAAGGGGAACAAAAATGAAAAGGCCTACCATTGCCTAATTGTTAGGGGTCAAGCCAAAAATAAAATGATAGCTAGAAAATGGATCCCTAAGGAATTTTTAGTAAACACTATAGGAAAGAACTTATATTGGGTTCCCAAGTCCATCCTTAAGGTTAGGAAAACCCTAGGATAGTCAACCATAGTAGACTTCATTTATATCATGAAAAATGGTTGACTTGTAAGGATGAGGGTGGTAGTTTTTTATTTAAGTGTTAGGTGATGATAATGTGATCATAACATGAAATTATGTATATGATCATGATATGTAATTAGTGATTTATGATCATGATATGCAATAATTGAAAATTTATGATCATGATTGATAATTCTTGATGCATGTTCATGATTGGGTTTTTAGGATGATACTTAACCATGGGTAGAATTGCATGAAATTTTGGTTTAGTATAAATACCTTTAGATACATCTCACATCCCACTATAAGGCTTACGTGATTGAGAATATAGCAATGGGTGAGATGATAGGATGATACAAATGGTCCACTAATGCTTATGACATTTAGATGGGTCATTAAGTGTATCATTAGAGCAATCATAAACCAACTATGGGGAAAGCAAATGTTTAATCAATGGACATATTGCCCATAGATCATAGTTGGATATTTTAAATATTTTAAAACCATTTTATGTTTCATAAATAGTGAGTTCATGTTTTGAAAATTTTCAAGGCAAAACTAGGCCTCAAAGATGATACAAACCTTAGACTTTTGTAACTTTTGAGTTTTTGCCTAATTTTCGAAAATAAAATGAATTTTCATGAAAAAATCATTTTTCACTGATAAAGGAACTCACTAGAAATATGTACATCAAATTTCATGATTTTTTGAATTTTCTATAATTTCTGGTGCATTTCTGAAGTACATTCGAAAAATTATAAAAACCTGAAAATTGAGTGTCAGTCGACTGATTAGTGATTGATTGGCCGATCGATGTATCAGTATCAGGTTTTGAGTTTTATTTTTGGTATTTTCTTCCATTAGACTTGATGTCATTCTTGTATAACATTTGTATAATATTTTTGATGGTGTCAAAGGGGGAGAAATGATGAGTTTAAGTTAATCATGCTAAGGGGGAATTTAGCATGTCTTAAGGGGGAGTTTCATGTTTAAGGGGGAGTTTGATACTCATATTTACTTACATGATTTCTTGCCTTATGTTTTTATTGTAATTGTTTTACCTAACTTAAACGGATTGCCACACATCAAAAAGGAGGAGATTGTTAGAGCAATCAACCCATGTGAGGTGGTTTTGATGTGTGTGGCAAAGGGTTTAAGTTAGGATTGATATGGATTTGATATGTGTGTTGAAGTCATGCAGGACTTAGTAATTCGCACATGGATGACGATAGCATTGGAAAGATTCACCTCTCATGACTCGGTCCTTGAGTCGGTGAAAGATGCATTGCGAAAGTTGTGCATTTGGTGCATCCGAGGGACCACCGGACGAGGAGAATTGGAGTGAAGCCGAAGGAAGTAGACTTTAGGGTGAGACGCGAAGGATGGCACTGAGAAGTCGTGCGCTTGGCGCATCCGAGGGACGTGGTCGGACGAAGAGAACTTCGAAGGCGAGGGACTCCAGGGGAATGAGAGTGAGCGAATGTAACCCGGGATGGGGTAGCTCGTTAGGTGAACTTGGCCAATTGGTTAAGTGTCGGATGAGTTTTTTCGACACCACGATCATTTGCTATAGGTAGCGATCGGCCTCAATCGATTGGAGACTCGGCGGTGTTCGAGTCAAGTTCTAGCCGATCGATCATTGCCGGCTGGCGATCATTTGCTAACTCCATCGATGCCGAGGAAGCGAGCAATCATCGATGTTGAGGGTTTCAGACACAAAATGTTAGATAGTCGACTGCTCGATTTGTGCACTTTACTGTTGGCTCCATCAGTCGACTGATGGGATGATCAGTCGATTGATGTGGGAGTCGTTGGTTAAAATCCAACGTGGATAAAGTCGTTAGAGGGCAACGGCTACAACAGCAATCGACTGATCGGGGCATCAGTCGACTGCTAGCTGCCCAACGGGAAGAAAGACTTCTTCTCTATAAAAAGGAACCTTGGGTTATCTTGAGAGGCTAAGGCTTGAACTCCAAACATACTCCCAAGTGCCTAAACGTTTCTACTCTTCTTACTTGCTCTTATTTCCATTCTATTATAAGAAGAGAGATCTTGTGTAAGAAAGGTTACCTCCACCTAGCTTTGTGCAAAGGAGAGATTAGTGGAATTGTGTAGGCATGACTCACCTTGGATGAATCGGTCGTGGATTAGCGGCAAGGGTCATGAACCATGTTACATCGTCGTGTTAGCATTTGTGCTTTCATTTCCCTTTGCATTGCTTAATTGTTTTACTTTAGTATTGTATTTTCATTGCGCTAATCGTTGAATGTAGACAACTAAGCAAGCGACCACTGTATATGCGAATTGGGGCTATTCACCCCCCTCTAGCCAGCCACCGACATTCCAACAAATAGATGGCTAGAGGGGTAATATTATTAGTGGGTTAATTAAATTTTTTTTTAGGGATAGTTAGGGATTTAATTAAATCTAACTTAGGGCTTAATGTTTATGGAATTGAATAAACATGGATTTAATTTTTTATCACGTTGACCCGACCCACTTTCTCCAACCCGATCCACTTTCTTCCCTTAAACGCCTAGCCACTTCCGTTTCCTCATCGCACGCAGTTTTCTCTACGCGGTCGATTCCTCGCCGTCCAACTTTTATCCCCGCCACTCTCCTTCAATGTCTCGAGTGCTTCTTTTCTTCTCATGCTCGCTGCCCAAGCTACGCGCCACCCTCCTCACCTTGCATCCATCCCCAATTGCTCGCGGCCCTGGGCAGAGCAGCATGCGTGCTAGCCGCCCCTGCTCGTCGCGGGTATAGGATCAACAGTCACCGCCCCTGCGCACACGGTTAGCGACCACCACCCTTAGCCGTCACCGCGGATCTCCACTGCGAGCACGTACTGTAGGTCGACAGTTGCTGATCTCTTCGGTCTCGATTACTAGGGCTGGACCTCCACTGCCCGATAGATAGTGTCGACGCCAATTCAGACCTTCCGTCCCATGAGTTCAAGGATCGCTGCTGGAGTCGGGGTGAGTAGGTGCTGCTCTTCTTCGATTTTGGACAGGATCAAAATCCATGTTGTGGTTCTCCTTGTGGTTGAGTGTGGATTCTATTTGGATAGTGATCGTTAGGGCGGTTGCTCCGGTGAACAAGGGATAAGGGAAGGTTGTTGTCGAGGGATTTTCTAGTGTCGATGAGCAGTGATTTATTCCTTTTTCTTTTCATCTAAAATTTGATGTATGTTACTCCCAGCGAGATTAAGTGTGTGGATTCTATTTTGCAGTAGGGCTAGAAGATAAGATCTTCGATCTGGTGCTCTGTTGGTGTGGTGGACGATTAGTGAGTGAGACGAGAAGGTGAGATGCATTGACAGCATTGATTTAGGTGTTGTTCAGTTTTCTATTATTGTCAGTTGATTTGAATTGTCTGTGGGGGGTTGTGAAAGGGAGTGTGGCTGGTTGTGAAGTAGTAGCTCTGTTCTGAGCTACGAATAGAGATGTAGTATTGTGTTAATGGCTGTGAACAGTGTTGCGTCGGCTATGCATAGTGGTAAGTTGGAGTTTTTGTCGGTTATGGGTTGTTCCAGTGAATAGAATAAGTTGTGTTGGCTATTTATGGGTTGTTGGTGGTTGTGGGAGTGATTGAGTGAGGTTGTTTCATTGTGGTAAGCTATTGGTGGTTGTGTGACTGAGCTGTGAATGATTGTACGGCTGTGAGCAAGGAATTGCCGATTGTGCGGCTGTGAATAAGGCTGCTCTTGGCTGTGAATAGTTGGTTCCAAGGTTTACTCGGCTGTGGCTGAGTGAGAAGGAACTGATGGAGTGGGTGTTTCAATTAGAGTGTAGATCCCTAAATAGGTTGTTAAGTGGTCTAATGGTTGATAAGGATTAATGTGGAGGATTGATTGGGTTAATTGGATAACTAGATCAATCTAGTGATCGGGATACGAAGTCGATGTAGGATTCGATTTAATCATTCGTTGTATGCTTATACTTAATCATAATATTTGATATGTCCAGGACATGGATACGAGACAGGACCACGACAGTGAAGATATTATTCTGAGCTTCTTAGAAGGTGGGTAATTTCCTACCCTGGTCAGGTAGTCGTTGTTGCATACAGATTTAGATGTATAATCATATTATATGATCATATTACCTTGACTCCACTCTTATTTACTCTTGTGCTTGACACTTTATCTTTTGCCTATTATTCTCTATTGTCGTTATCATATTTCACTCCATCATGATTAGGAGTTACAGATGTGATGTAAGTAAACCTAGAATTGCTTAGTTAGGTGCAAATAGCGAAGTACAGATGATGACCTAATTGTAGATTGGGAAAAAGAGTCATCCGTGGGTAGGTAATGTCTTAAATGTAGGGTTAAATCTAATACCCTTAGGTTGCATGTTTACTACCGATCATGTATTATGTAAATGGTCAGGTAAATTGTGATTAGTGTGTCACTATAGACCGGTGGTCCTAGCTTGTCATGATTAGTTGAGTACGACTCTCTGCAGGATAGAGAGTGCATCGATCAGATTGGTATGACTCTCTACAGGATAGAGAGTGTTATGATCAATTGAGTATGACTCTTTGCAGGATAGAGAGTGTGTTGATCAGATTAGTATGACTCTCTGTAGAATAGAAAGTCTATGGTGGATGTCTATTTGTGTGACAGAGCATTAATGTCATTTGCATGCATGCTGGCGACGTGGTCTCTCTTATGGTTGAGAGGGTCGTCAGTCATCCTGCCTCTACGGTTACTTATAGAAGGAGTAACCAGTGTGAGGGCAGAGCATTTGTGGTGCCGCACTCCACCACTATAGATGGTGATAGTTGGATTTGCGTGTCATTGTCCTGTGTGTGTGGCACTAGACCACTCATGGGTAGTGATTGTTGGAGTGGCCACCAGCAGGGACCCCCATCTTGTAGCTTGCTCTTTACGCTTATATGCTACTCGATCATACTGCCCACTCGATCACTCAAGAGTAGTTGTTAGTGTTGAGTTGGGACAGTTGTCATTTCGAGCCACCGAGGCCACACTGGAGTCGTGGTAGCTTTAGGGTGAGCCGGTATGATCATGCATGCTGCATTGCTGTGACTTATGGCATTTTTGCATATTGCCATATATATACATATATGCATGTATATATATATATAGATGATTGTGATTAGTATATATATATATATATATATATATATATATATATATATATGATTATTGTGATGTTGCATTTGATTGTATTATGCTTGTTGCATTTGGTTGTACATCATCTTCATACATGCTACCCGCATCTGTTATATGGTTGTGTCGGATACCTGTATACTTGTTGGTTAGACTATTGCATTCTTTAACCAGTATTTATGATATTGTATGGTATAGACCAGATTTCCTGTTATATACATATATTGTGGATATGTGCTCAGGTTGGATAGGTGTAGCGTAGCAGACTTTCAGGTATGTCTGCATTTTACGTTGGTCATTTAGTTAGAGGGTATATACATGTATATGTTTATTATGCTAGTGTTACCTGATGTACCTGTAGATTTTTCTGTTGAATTACATGTGATATTTGATATATACATGTTTTCCTATTACCTGCTGAGTTATACTCACTACCACGGACCCTGAGTTTTTCTATCGCTCAGGTAACAGGTAGAAGTCTTCGTGACGGCTTGAAGCACCGCTGGTTGGCAACATCTCATCTCACCTCCAAGGCTCCTGTGGTCGTTTTGGCCTTTTCGTATGTTGTGTTATGTATTTGGAGTTTTTCATGGTGTAATGTATTGTGGACTTGTCATGTGATGAACACACTTGTGGATTCAGGATTTGTCGATGTTCCGTTATGTGTGATGTGGTTAGTCATACCGGTATGCACTGTGTGTAGGTTGTAATATCATTGTATTAGTTTTTGCTGTGTTTCGTTATGTTGTTATGTTTTTATTTGTATATGTTGTGGTTGTGGGCCTAAGGGCCTTGTATTAACAGGATATGTTGCCACATACAGGGAAGATATCGTTCGTTTACTTTTAGGCACGGCATACTCTCGGGTCGTGACAGGCGCGACCCGATTGGCGGTGGGCAATGCATCGCATGTCGATGCCATGGTAGGTGCGGCGATGAGGAGGGAAAGTGGAGAAGATGGACCGCTACAAGCGGTTCCACCTTGAGAGTTGTCGAGAGCTTTTCACTAGTGTGACATAGGACCTCACGGAGGCATCGAGGGGATGATGGAGGGCAAGTGGTTTGAGCATGCAAGTGTGCGATTGAGCGCACTTGTAGATATGTTAGTGATGTGCAATGAAAGGTTCCGAGAGGGCGGGATCGCTCACAGCGAAGGATGGCATCCATAGTCACGCATTACAAGAAAATAAGGTTTCTAAAACAAATGTCTAAAACGGAATTTAAATCTATTTTTAATATTTACATATTAGAAACGGATTTAAAATGGAATTACTAATCCATTTCACTTAAATAAAATATATTGTATATAAAAAAATTTAAGACATGAATTAGAAATAAATTTACAAAATAATTTTTTATAAACAAAAATAAATATGGATTAGAAATAGAATCTAATACGAAGTTATATTTGTCACAAAATTTATTTAAAATAATTATAAATGGAAAAAAAATTGTATATGATTTATATAAATTAAAAGGAAATTTATTAAATAATAATAAATTTATTTATTTTTGATAAACTAAAATCTTATTCTCTATTTTTCGTATCTTCTTACAAAAGAAAGAGCAGAGAAAATGATTTAAGAATCTTTTTGGCTTATATTTTCTTGTTATTGAACTGCACTAGTCACATCTGTCTGTCACATGTCATGATCAAATTGAATGATTAGATATAATACAATTATAATTTTATATAATAAAGTGATGCAGGGTTTTGAGGATCATAACTTTTAACTCAAATTGAGTCACGAGACATGTAATATATCAAATTGAAGCTCGTTTAGAGATCTATAATTGGTTACAAGGTTTACTCATAATAGCCAGCTCAAAAATCTTAGAATTTGAGTAATTTCAAATATCTAAAAAATTTATTTTTAAAATAATTTTACATTAAAAATTTGTGATATGAAATAGTATTATGAAATGTCTACTTAGACGATAACACAAATTAAAAAATATTTTTATTTATTATTTATACTAATTCTTTTAAAATTATTAAAAATAAGTAATTTTAAATTATAAATATCTAAGATTACAAAAATAAATTTAAATTATTTAATTAATATTAATTTTTAAAATATTATATTTATATAATCATAATAAATGAATACAGCATCGGGAATAATGAGATATATAAATAAATCAAGTTGATTCTATTAGGTTTTATTTAGTTTATTGATGAAAATTATTAACCTAAAGGTTTTCCCCAAAGTGTCATCCTCTTCCACGGATCAGTGGCCTGGCATGTGCGCGCCTGTTGTATGACGTTGGCCACGCGTGCGCCTTCTGCATGCTGCGGCGTCGAGGTCGTTGGCCACGTGCGCCTGTCGCAAGACGCAGCATCGCTGTTGCCGATCGTGGCTCCACTTACTTCCCTTCCCTCACCCACGCTGGTTGTGCGCCGTCCTCGCCCATGCGACTCCCTCAACCATCATCAGTCAACGAGGAGTGCCACCCTCTCCGTACTTCCTTCGCGCTCCTCCGCCACAACCCACCTTCCTCCTTCACTGTCAGCCATTTCCGTGCTCCTATGTCATTCTTTGATTCCACTCAAACGGTCGCATCCTTAATAGAGTATGTGATTTAACAAATCGTCCCTAGCAGTGGAATTTTATTTGCACTTGTTATATCTCATCAGCGTTTGCACTTTTCTTTTGCAGGCATCAACGGATCAAAATGTTGTGGACACCACTATTCCTTATCAAATTGGTGCACTTGTCCACCACGTCAAGGTCCAAAGAGTCTCCGTGATTTACCTCTCTCACAATAGCCGTGGGATAGGTCGATGGGAGCTGCTAAATTGACAGTTCCAACCTTTTATGAAAATTGGTGCAGTTGCATTTACTTTCATTCAACTTGTTGGGATAGTTGTGTTGGTGCAGGGAGCATTACTCCTGTATTTTGATATATGTTCCAAGATTCAAGATTTAATATTAGGATTAACCTATGATTTGATATATATGTTAAGTATGCAGGTTTAAAAGGAAATCCTAATAGGTCAGATAAATCAGATACTAGGCAAAGCATGAAAAGTTCTAGTAGGTCGTGTTAACCGGATACTAGGTAGAGGACTTGACAGATCAGGAGAATCGGACACCAGATAGGAAGACCAGATAGGTCAGGAGACCAAACATTTGACATGAAGACGAGTTGGGTCAGGATACCGGACAACCGACATGAAGTCCAATTGGGTCAAGGAAATCGGACAGATGGCATAAGCCCTAATGAGTCATATCAGATGTCAAGTATGGTAAGTCCAGCAGGGCAGCCGACAAGAAAGCCTCGAGTGAAGAGATGAGGCCGAGTCCCATGTAGGGTGACAAAGTTAGGTGTCGATTCAACGGATAGTCTGCGTGGGACTACGAAGTCAAGATCGAGCAGTATTACTACTGCTATTGTATTTTATACTGTATGTTTTGCTAATCTCATTTTACAGGGAATCAGTCGACTGAAATGATTCTAGTCGATTGAAGTACAGTCGACTGAGTATTGTCCAGTCGACTGGATACCCAATTGGCAAGATTAGCTGGTGATCGATCGAAGATCTGGCAACTCATATGGAAAGAGTTTCAGTTGTCTAGGGAGGTTCAATCAACTGGAAAGGCAAATTTTTCGATGTGGAGCCAGGTGACCTGGAGTCGACTAAAATAGGTCCAGTCGACTGGGAAGGTCAAAGTACCATATCGATGGACTGATGTAGAGTTGACTGGAGGGCATTCCAGTCGACTGAAAATGACTTATAAAAGAAATGCATGACTAGCTTCGAGAATAACTAATCTACTACGTCCAAGTGTTGTTGCAAGAATTCCTCATCCGTAAAAGCATCTACACGCCAACACTTCACACTCCGAGCTATATTTCTACATTCAAAAGAAGTATCGATATAACTTTACATTTGTATTTACTTCTTCGCTTTTGTATTTAGTTTCTAGAGAGAAGGTAGTATGTTACCTTTTCCTCTCATCTTTGTAAAAAGTGAATACTCTCTGAGTTTGAGAGTTTCGAATCAGAGGGCTTTTTAGTGATTGTCCATCGAGGTAGCAATCGTAGAGCTACGAGCCTTGGAGTAACAACCATGCCAGGATTGTGAGCCAAGTAAAATAATCTTGTCATATTTATTTTATATTTCTGCTGTAATTACTCTTTAAATTTGTAGGCGATAAAATTAAGTTTTTAAAAGAAAATTTCATATTTCGAGATTCACCTCCTCTCTCGGACAATTCCGATCCTACAATTGATATCAGAGCAGGGGTGCTCTGATTTTGATGCAACCACCAACGAGAGCATTTAAAAAAAAATCTTTAATTTTATTATTCTTGTCTTAGATTGACTTTTATATTAGTTTTAATCTTTGCTTTTGCATTAGAATCATTTTCTCATAAGTTCAATTTTTACACTAGTATAATCTTACTCTATTTTTGTAACTCTAGGAATATTTTTGAAAAATATAAAAAATTTCACATTTAGAAGGTTTAAGTATCGTTCACCCTCCTCTCTTTAATGGAGAGGATTTTCCCTCTAGAAGAAGCGAATGGAGTGCTTTCTGAAAATCGATCTCGAGGTTTAGTTTTCGATTAGGAAAGGGTTCGAAGCTCTGGTAGACGACTCGGGAGAGTCGTTAGATCTGGAGAAATGGACCGTAAATATTAGAAAAAAGGTTCAAGTTGATTACAAGGCTTTAAACACCCTGCAATACGGACTTGCAAATGAAGAGCTAAATCAAGTTGGGTCGGTTCAAAATTCTAAAGAAATATGGTATAAATTAATTGAATTACACGAATAGACTAACTTGAGTCAACCCGAGGATGGTTTAATTTTGATAGCAAGAACGAACAAAAAGGGAAAAAAATCTAAATCGAGGAAAATGAAAAGGAAAGAAGCATCTAAGCCAACCATGGACAAATCATCATCGGACAAGTCGGATGCCAAAATACTAGAGACGAGCTTCGTAGCATTCATGGTGTCCAACGAGTCCGAAGCCAAGACAAACTCCGAGTCTGAGCCCGAGAGAAGCCACAGATCCGCATCTGTTTCCGAAGGACTAGACGAGGTAACTTCTCCCTTAGAAGATAAGTTGTACAATATAATAGCATGCCTAGGTAGGAAGTTAGCTAAGTCTGAGAATCGAGTCGACTCGCTTCTTAAGGAAGTCCAAGTACTTAAGGAGCAAGTCAACTCGAAGACTTCGACTTGCCAAATTGAGGATAGAGACTCAACTGAAGTTGCAAAGCTTGAGAAAGAGAACTCGGTCCTAAAAAGGCAAGTAGAAGATCTCACCGGATCGTTGGAAAGGTTCACTTCGGGATCCAAGTATCTCAACATGATGCTTGGGTCTCAATGAGTTGTGTACAACAAGTCCGGACTCGAATACAAGGCTAAGGACAGAAATAGATCATACATGTCCTTGTTTAATAGAAATGCTAAGGGTCAAGTCCAAGCATGGGTTCTTAAGACTAGCTTAGTCAACCAAGTTGGACGGAACCAATTTTGGATTCCCAAAGGACAAGTTCACTTAGTGAACAAGACTCATCAGAGCTACTATACAAGGGGAGCTAACTCTTTGCTTGTTTCCTTAATTAGATAAGACTCTTGCATGCTTAGTTAGTTATTAATTACTTAATTTAGAATGAACTAGATAGGAAACAAAGTAGTTAAACTTGAACAACTTAGTACTAAGACAAAGTGAACTGATCATAAGTTAGATAAGCTCTTTAAGATGCATGTCTAGGAAGTGGTTCATCCGATATCTAAGAAGGTCATATGTCTCACCACGACCTGGTGCACTAAGTCGAATGGAACTGACCAAAGCTAACTCACTAAGTCTTTAACTAGTCAAACCAAAGATTAGTCCAAAGTGAGTCAAGTATTTGATTCCGTCATTGACATTGTCTAGGAAGTGGTCCATCCGATATCCAAGAATGACATATGCCTCGTCACGACCTAGAAGTCAATGCTGGAAAAAACTACTTGATTAGCTCAAGCTAAACTTGAATATAACACAAGTTTAAAAACTTTTAAATTTCATATTAAAATTAATTAAGATAAAATAAATTCTCATTTCACAAAACTCATAGGATTAACGTTTATTGAAAACTTAGATCGAGTGAGATGAATTAGAACTCAACTCAAATCAAAATCAACTCAACTCAAATTAATCAACTCAAATCAAATCAACTCAACTCAAATTAATCAACTTAAATCAAATCAACTCAACTCAAATTAATCAACTCGAATCAAATCAACTTAATCAATTCGAATCAAATCAACTTAATCAACTCAATCAAATTAACACAACTCAACTTAATCAATTCAATTCTAGCAAACTCAACTTAATCAATTCAATTCTAAACAACTCAACTTAACTCAATACTAATTCAACTCTAATCAAATTAAACCCTAATTCAACTCTAACCCAGTTCTAATCAACTCAACCCTAATCAACTTAATCCTAAGTAAATCAACATAATTCAAAGAGGAAGTTAATTTAGCATTATTCAAACTTTCAAAATATTCATGTATTCAATATATCTTTTAGGAACCATGTTTGGAAAGTCCTTAAGTAAGATTGCATTTTTTACATGCATAAGTATCAAATTAAGGGGGAGTTAAGATACTTTTGAAAATACTATTTTGAAAACTTAAAATAAAAATATAAATCTAGGGAAAGTTTAACATTCAAAATTTTATTTTAAGTATTTTCAAAAGAACTTAAATGTAAGAATAATAATGTTACTTTAATGGGGAAATACAAAATTTAGGGGGAGCCAAAGAAAATTACTTTGCAAAACTATAAAATATCTTGGTTAAAAAATCACTTTCTTTACAAACAATTTTTGAACTAAAATTTAATCTTAAGTTGATGATCAAAATAAACTTAATTTGAACTTGAAATGAATAATATTAGTGATTTTATTTGAAAAGAGAAAAATTTAAGTACGTGAACTGGACTTATCAATCTAATGATACTTAGTACTTAATTAATATTTATTTTAAGTAACTTAACTTCATCTAAATTTGGAAGATAAGAGTTGGCTAAGCTAAGTCAAAACTTAAATTGTTCACTTAAAAATCTAAACAAATCATGATAGGATCTATATTTAGGGTTTTTAAAGATTAAAGTAAATTTGCATCATTAATGAGAAACAATCTTGGAAATTCGTTATGAAAATCTATAAAGTATAATATGGGTTATTAAAAAGAGAGCAAGTTCTTAGAAAATAAATTTCAAGTGTGCAAGAAGACTCACTCTATCACTTTATTTATAAAAATATTTTTGCATTAATTAAGAAGGAGAGTATAATTTCAAAAATATATGACCTTTAAGAGTATGCTTTATTGAGTGGGAGAAAATATGTATTCAAAGGAAAAAAGAAATATAAGAAAGTAAGTAACTTGAATTCAACTATCTAAGCTATTTAAATTTCACTACAAGAAAAGTGGAAAATAGCGGCGAATGAATAATTCGTCTCTAAAACTAGAACTTTACGATGAATTTCTTCATTGTCACAAATAATGATATATTAGCGACGAAAATTTAAATTTTCGTCGCTAATATAATATATATTTACGACGATATGAACATATTCGTCGTAAAATGATACTTAGCGACAGAATAAATAAATATTCGTCATAAATAACTTAGCAACGACCAATTAAACTTCGTCGCAAAATATTCAGTCGAGCCGACAGTCGAGTAAACTTGATTCTGCGGCCAACCAAATGTCTGGCAGTCGAGTCGTCAATCTCTCCAATCAACTGATTATTATCGATGAAATATTTAAATTTCATCGCAAAATATTCAGTTGAGCCGCCAGTTGGGTTAAGTCGATTTTGTGGCCGGTCAAATGACTGCAAGTCGAGTCATCTATCCCACCAGTCGACTGATGATCAAATATTAGCAACAAAAGTGTAAAAATCTGTCGCTAAAGTAATAAATATTAGCGATGAATATTGTTAATTCGTCGCCAATTTCCATAAAAAAAACCCTCGCCCGTGTCAATTCCCCTATTTTCTCGACGTGACTTCCTCTTCTGGCGATTCTCCTTCTCTTCAGCAATTCTCCGGCGACAAGCTTGGCGCGAATCTTCCTTCATCTCCGTGCTCCGTCTTCGACTTCTCCGTCCTCCGGCTTCTCTTCTCTGGTGCGTGCGACTTCTCTTCTCCTGCGCGTGCAAGGACTCCTCTCTTTCGGCAATTCTCTGGCTCCGGCAGCAGCTACGGTGCCTTCTTCTCTAGCTCCGACTTCTTCTTGACGTCATCTCAAGCTCATCCTTCGACGCGAAGACTTAGGTTTATCCAAATTCTTCCTTCAAAGCTTTACAATAAATTTAGGGTTTTTTTATATTTTTGTTATGATTGTTATGATTAGATGATAAATTTAGGGATTTATTTTACTTAGACGATGAATTTAGGGTTTTGTTAGGGTTTAAGGTTATTGTAGATTATATATACGATTGTTAGGATTTTGTTAGGATTATTTTGTGATTAGAGGATAAGTTTAGGATTTTTTTGATTTTTAGATTATAATGTTCGATGATAAACATAGGGTTATAATGTAAATTGTAGGTTATGTTGTGTGAGGTTTAAATTATAAATTGTGTGATTATTTTGTATGTGATAACTAAATTTGAGTTGGTAAATTCCTTTTATTGAAAATTAACATCAAAATTATTGTATATATGTTTAACTAGGGTTTAAGAATATGGATAAAAGTTGGATAATGATTTAGAATCAGATTAGTTCTGAATATATCAATGGGTTGAATCAGTTTATAAATATTGCAGAGAATTATATGATTAGTTTGAATTTATCAAAAATTTGTTGTCCATGTCGACAGTGTGGCAATTTATTTCAGTATGAATTGGAGTATGTGCAAGGACATCTTATAGATGGGGTTTCGATAGATTATATAAAGTGAAACTTTTATAGAGAAGCTTTTACATCATCCGATAGTATAAATATTGTCAATCAAGATGAGAATTATTTTGATGTTGAAGTAGATGATTTCGAAGATGATTTTAAAGACATGTTTACTTATTTACAAAATGCAGAAAATATAACCAACAACGAGCCTCAATCAGATGATATAAATGTAAACACAAATGCAAATAATTGTAGACAAAGTTATATTTCAATGTTGGAAGAAGAACAAAAAGAACTCTATCCCAATTGTACTAAATTTTCGATTTTCAATTTTGTGGTGAAGCTAATGCATGTGAAGGTGTTAAATGGATGGAGCAATAAATCTTTTGATATGTTACTTTAGTTATTGCAAGAGGCATTTCCTAAACCGAATGTGATTCCAAACTCTTATTATGAAGCCAAAAAATTATTAAAAGAGTTAGGATTGACATATGAGAAGATACATGTCTGTAAGAATGATTGTATATTATTTTGGGAAGAGCATGAGAATAAGGATACATGTCCAGTATGCAAGGATCCCAGATACAAGTACGAAGGGATGAATAAGAAAAAGAATCCTCACAAAATTATTCAATATTTTCCTCTGAAATCGAGACTTATGAGGTTGTTTATTTCGAAGCATGCGCCCAAAGAGATGAGATGACATAAAGAAAAGTGAGTTGAAACAGATGGTGTATTAAGACACCCAGCTAATAATGAAGCTTGGAAAGAATTTGCCAATTCACATGAAATATTTACAGGTGATCCACGAAATATTCACTTAAGGTTGGCTACTGATGGGTTTAATCCATTTGGAAACATGTCAAATGCTTATAGTATGTGACCTGTTATACTTGTGAATTATAATTTTCCACCATGGAAAATGATGAAACCACAATATATGATTATGTCTCTTTTAATTCCTGGGCCTAAATCACCTGGCAAAGAGATAGATGTATACCTACGACCTCTGATAAACGAACTAAAGGAACTCTGGGATGACGGAGTGGAAGCATATGATGCATCAACTAAACAAGTATTTCAATTACGTGCTGCTGTGATGTGGACCATTCACGATTTTCTAGCATACGGAATAATTTTTGGATGGAGCACAAAGGGTTATTAGGCATGTTCAGTATGTCTGAATGAAACCAAATCTCAAGGATTAAGGAGTAAAATATGCTACACATGTCACCGTCGATTCTTGGATGAGCACCACCCATGGCGTAGCAATAAAGATTTCAATGGAAAGGTTGAAAAAGAAGGACCACCACGATTAATGAATGGATATGAGATTTTAGCGCAATTAGCCGCGTTGCCCCAAGTGACATTTAGTAAGCATCCTTTATTCAGTAAAAAACGACAGCAATCTTCGGATGATACAAATTGGGTAAAGTCTATATTTTTTTGAATTATCATATTGGTCAGGATTAAAGTTGAGACACAATTTAGATGTTATGCATATTGAAAAGAATGTCTGTGATGCTTTAATTGACACATTATTAAATATAGACGAAAAGTCAAAGGACACTCTCAAAGCAAGATTAGACTTTCAAGATATGGGGATAAGGAGTGAGTTGCATTTATAGCCGGTAGGAGATGATGTGAGCAAAACATATAGGGTTTTAGGAGTAGTTTTCGCACACATCTTATTACATTTTATGTTAATTTCATGCATATGTCACTTTCTTTTGCATACATTTCCTATTTTCTAGTTTGGAGACCTGCTCTTTGTACTTTTGCGTGCAGGATAGCATTTCGTGGGGAAAAGGCGCACTTTTGGAGCAAAAGAAGGGCATTTTACAACTAGACGCAAAAGGGGGCACGACTAGGGCATGTGGCTACACACGGTCGTGTCCTATGGGAGAGATCAGCCACCCCAGGGCCACAAACGGCCTGGCTGTGTGGAAACACAAGGTCGTGTGGCGGCCCAGCAGATTGACACGACTAGGGTTTTTTTTGGATTTTGCAGTGATCCGATGTGATGTCTATATAAGGATAGCTCCGCCCAAACCCTAGGGGGGAGGTACGACGACTGGGACGACACACAGAACCCCAAAAAAGCTTCGGGAACTCACAACAGGCAGGAAGAACGTCGCCGGAGATCCAAGTTTTGCACTTCAACGCCAGAGAGAAGGCCACATTAGCATTGTAAACTCCTGTTCTCACACTTTATTTACTATTGATTCGAACATGAACATGCCTTGTGATTTTCCTCTCCTATCTATGGAGTAGTCTCTTCGATTTTAGGATTAGGGAGTAGCTTGTGTGCGTATGACATGTTGCTTCAAATTGAATTCTGTTATTGAGTTTGAATTTACAATTGGGATTTGTTTATACCGATATCTATGTGTGTTTGGTTTTCTACCTATTGTGCTTAGGTGATACGAGGGGTGACAGCCCTCATATCTAAGATTTAGGGGATTTATACAAGGAACCTAGGGGTTAGCCTGATCTCCTGTAACCGTGGGTAGAAGGATGTGATAGAACTAGAAACGGTTCATCGTAGAGATTGATTCGGCATCCTCGTACCACCTATCCCGTCCTTGTAAGGCAGAGATAGCTCCCGATAGATGTGGTGGCTCATTGGGAGAGTGTATGATGTCCCTTCCACAAGACCATAGTTAGACGTTTAGACAATGCCCAGTTGATAACATGTTTTGCGACACACAAGAGAAACCAAAGTCCTAGAATCCCTTTAAAAGATCTCACGGCAATCTCCTTTCTTCCTCCGTGTGACACCGTACTAGAGTTTAGTCCACTGGCAACCCTCACAATCGCAACCTTTAGATTGACTTCCGAACAATAACATTCACTAAACAAATCGGTACTCGAATCTCAGTCCCTATGGGATCGATAATCTTTTTATTACTTGATGACATCCGTGCACTTGCGGGCATTGAGCGCGAGCACGCACTTTGAGTCCTCGACGATATCCGTCGTGAGATTTGAGGTCGCGTTCGTGTGCATCAAGTTTTTGGTGCCATTGCCGAGGAGTGATCGATTCGATATCGAATCGAGAAGTGGATAATCGGATCAGATTTAGGATTAGATTTACTTACTTGGTTTACTTCCTTTTTATTTATTTTACTTCAGTTTTAGATTTTCCATATCTAGATTTAGATTTTATTTTATTTTAGTAGAAGTTTTCTATTTCCTTATTGCCTCTTTGATTTTATTAGCTAGATTTGTTGATTTCCTATTTCTTAGTATTAGGTAGTACTCCTAATTTTTGTGGCTCGGTTCTTCGTATGCTTAGACGCTTAGGATCGGAAGGCCTGATTCCGATCGATTTAGAAATTGAACGGACCTATCATCGTCGGAGAGCTGAACAGAAGAGGATGGAGGATCAAGCTGCATCCGAAGTAAATCTAGGTAGCCAATCTCTGCGGGATTATGCAGCTCCTAGCGCTAGAGGATTTCGGCAAACAACTTTGAACTTAAACCAGCACTCATACATATGGTCCAACAGAGTCAATTCGGGGGAGCTGCGACTGAAGACCCGAACCGGCACCTAGAGACATTCTTAGAAATCTGTTTAACAATGAAGATAAATGGAGTCCCTGCGAACGCGATCCGCCTGAGCCTATTCCCGTTCTCATTGCGGGATAAGGCTAAGGAATGGCTTCACTCCCTACCTTCGAGAAGTATTACTACGTGGGAGCAATGTGAGTAGCAGTTCTTGAACAAATACTTCCCACCAAACAAGACTGCTCACATGTGCCATCTTATCATAAGCTTTCGTCAGAGGGAGGGGGAGTCCCTATTCGAAGCTTGGGATCACTACAAGGGGCTACCCTACCAATGCCCCCATCATGGATTGGAAAGGTGACTGGTGATCCACATCTTCTACAATGGGATCACGTACGCCATGAAGATGTCCCTTGATTCTCCTGTAGGAGGAGCACTTATGAATAAGACCATAGAGGAAGCAGAAGAGCTAATAGAAGAGGTGGCCCAGAACCACCATCAATGGGCTTCCGAACGTGGCCACCCAGCTCCTGCGGAAGGACGATATGTTGTCAACTCTGTTGACCACTTAACAACGAGGATGGGCGCGCTTAGCAGACAATTCGACTCTTTAAATCCTTCATCTGCATGTGCGGCCATTGACTTTGGAGAAGGAGCAGCAGCATATCGAGAGGACTACTGTGGAGGGCAAGATAGTTTAGAAGAGCAGATCGAGCACTGTGATGCGGTTGGGGACTAAAATCTAAGTCCCAACAACCCATACTCCAGTACCTACAATCCCAGATGGAAGAATCACCCGAATTTCTCCTATAAGAATAACTCGGGGAACTTCCAACCATCAAGAGGGTATGGGTGGCAGCAGGGCAATGGGCAACAGCAGCAACAGAAGTCTAGACTGGAACTGATGATGGAAGACTTCATTGTTGCCCAAACAAAGGCCAATGAGGAATTTCATCGCCAACATCAAAAAATAGA
Organism: Wurfbainia villosa; assembly: GCA_025175895.1. Classification (NCBI taxonomy): domain Eukaryota; kingdom Viridiplantae; phylum Streptophyta; class Magnoliopsida; order Zingiberales; family Zingiberaceae; genus Wurfbainia; species Wurfbainia villosa. The sequence goes on from CM045992.1 coordinate 8,783,208, forward strand.
GGAGTCACTCAAAACTTGAAGGCCACCGTTGGAACGCTAGAGGGGGGTGAATAGCATCGTGTTATACGTCGATGGAATACGTTCGTGTTCATCTCTACAAAACTCGTTATGCGCAGCAGAATAATGATAGTAATAACGAAAAACAAGACAAACACGCAAACACAATTGTTTAACGTGGTTCGGAACCTCAAGGTTCCTACTACACGGTTGAGCTCAACGAGCTCTAGTGATGCACACGCAGCCACTAATCAATAACTCCTTCTCGACACAAGTCGGAGGCGGAGAAACCTCTTACAACAGTTTACAATAATAAACTAAGTACAACAATCAATTATAATGAAATACAATGCAATACAAGTAAAGAAAATACTTTACGAATGCCTTTGGATTGCTTGCTTTTGGTTGCTTGAAGAATGGCCTTGGAGACCCTGATTTGCAGCAACAAATCATCCCAAGGATGCTCAAGAACTGGATGCTTTTTAAAGCTTCAACCTGTGTTGGAAAATGCTGATCAGTCGACTGCTCGGGACCATCAGTCGACTGATACCACTTTATCGTGAGACAACGGCTAGATCCACGCTGGAAAGATCCAACGGATCCATCATCAGTCGACTGATAGAGCCTCCACTCGACTGCTAACCCCAGCAGTCAAGTCAGACTCCATTCTGTGCCCGAAAAATTGAGCACCAGTCGACTGATCACATAATTAGTCGACTGCTCGGCCAATCAGTCGACTGCCCTCCTCTGGCAGTCGACTGCTATGGCACTTCCGCAGTCAAACCCTAGTTGACTTACACCAGTCGATTGCCATATGACACCAGTCGACTAGCACACCTCAAACATGAGGTTTTAACCCAAGTATGGTTCCCCCATACTTGTTAGACCACCCTTAGCCTAGACCTAAGTCTTCTAACCACCTCCATCAGTCTCACGCCTCTCGGATATCTCCAAATCATCCATGACTTGTTCATCCATTGCGCTAGCCTTCAGGTGATTCCATCGGCTATGTCATGCTAACGGTGTCTACACCGCCAAGGCACATTGGACTTACGTCGCCAAGACTCCGCTTGGATTTTATGCCGCCAACCATTGGACTTATGCTGCCAAGACTCCCGCTTGGACTTTACGCCGCCAATATCAAACCCCTTGGACTTCTCAAATGCCAAGACTGAAGCTTGGACTTTCCTTTGCCAACCCATGTTGAACTTTACCTTGCCAAGACCCATGCTTGGACTTTCCTTGCTAACCTATGTTGGACTTTTCATTGCCAAGACCCATGCTTGGACTTTCCTTGCCAACCCATGTTGGACTTTTCATTGCCAAGACCCATGCTTGGACTTTCCCAAATGCCAAGTGTCCCACTTGGACTTTCCATGCCAAGTACTCAAGACTTGGACTTTCCCATGACAATCACATTGTCATATGTTTTTGTCGAACATCAAAACATCTCTCGAGTCCTGGTCAATCGTGACCTGAGTCGATTGCACCAACAATCTCCCCCTTTTTGATGTTTGACAAAAACCAAACAAACCATTGAGTTAGACCATCTAACTCAAAACAATCATCCCCATCAATTTTCCCAATTGATGTCATTCTCCCAACAAATTCTCCCCCTTTTTGACTAACATCAAAAAGGTTATCTCTCCAAGGAGGTCAATGTCTCATGTCCCAATGAGATCTTACAATCTCCCCCTTGGTCCAAAAATACCTAGGATGTCTACCATCTTCCTAGTGATAAGTCCATATCACTCAAGAGAGACAATCCTATACACTCTCCCAATTTCCAAATTGGGTATCTCAAAATCCCATTTTTCTCCTCATGAGGAAAAATAACATCCATCATCCCTTGATGGATACCTCCCCCTAAAGGCTTGCTCCCCCTTGACCATTGCACCAACAATGTCCTTGGGAAGTCCCTAAGCCAATAGGAACTCTAAACCATCAAAAATAAGGTTCAAAGTTCAAACATGAACTCTTCCATCCTTAAATTTGATACAAACCCTAAACAACTCTCCTAATCCATATCCAATGGATTTTCACCCTTTCTAATGCTTCCCAAAGCATATTCTAGGGTTAGGAGTGGTTAGGGAACCTTACTATAGCTGAAACCGGGCTAAACAACCTTGTTTTCCCGAAATCGGCATTGGCAGTCGACTCTCTCAGCTACTAGTCGACTGCCACCCTCATCAGTCGGCTGCCAACCATGGCAGTCGACTGATAACTGAAATATCAGAATTTCAGTTATCAGAAATGAAATTTGGAAAATCATAAGTAATTATACATATATCAAAAAATCATGAAAATTCATACGTATATTACTTATAGTCAATACAATGGGTGAAAAATATTTGAAAATTATTTTACCCATAAAATAGTGAAATTGATATAAAATCCAAAAGTAAATAAAAACTTCAAGGTTTTAGCTCACTTTGTATCAATCTCATCAATGGTGATTGCTATCAAAAGATAGACTTCACCAAGTTTTTTTCAAAATGATTTTAAAATGTTTTCAAAACCTTATTTTGGATCATATTCCTTGGGCTCAATGTATATGACTTGTACACAAGTTTTCCCAATGATCCACCATTGAAATTTGATGAGTTTTAGTTCATCTAGATGCAAAAACTATGCACCTTGAACTTAACTCATATCCTAGCATCTCACATGTATCTAGGGTGTATAAATACACATACATATCAATGTGATGTGAGATGTGAGTTTTGTTCTCCCTAATCTAGGGTTTCATGTATTTTTCTAAGGCAACTCTACTTGATTCCCTTATAAATGGGACTCCAAGTCATGCCAAAATCTTTAACTCAATTTTAATCAATTTAAATGCATGAAATGATCATGGCATAATGATAGCAATAATTAAGCATGGCCAATGATCATGATGTCATGGCATATGATAAAATCTAAAAACACATGACATTAGTCCTTAATCCTAAACATGATCATGACATATAAATGATAAAAATAAACGTGATGTCATGACATGTTATATGACAAACAAAGCATGACATATAAAAAGTATAGGTATAACAATACCTAAATTTTAATATTAGTTGTCATTTGTTATAATTAGATTTATTTTGCCATATTACCAACTAATCTCCCAAGTGTGCCAAAAACCCAAAATGACACACTATGACCTCTAATCCTAAATTGTGTCAATTTAATTGATTTTTCATGATTCCAAAGATGTATTGGCACATCCTAAAATCTTTTAGGATCATAAGATCAAATCTATTTCCAAAGTATCCATAACCTTGAAAATAACCTAAAGTGCCACCTTTACCATGGTTAGGTTAACTACCATTCCATTTAAAGTTGGCACACCCTAACCTCATCTAGCGTGAATCAATCACGCTCTTAGGAACCCAAACCCTATTTGATCTCCTAGGGTTAATTAGGTATTCCTTAGGGATAACCTCCCTAGATACCTTCCTAATGACACTCCTAGGCTTGTTAGCCTTGGCCATTGTGGTCTTACCTAGGTTGACTCTAGGGGTAACTTCCCTTGCAACCTTTTTAGTGGTCACCCTAGGTTTCCTTGAAACCCTAGCCACTAGGCACATACCTTGGTCAACTTTAGGGATGACTTCCCTATTGACCTTGGACTTCCTAGACCTAGTTTGTGTTCCATAATCAAATGGAACACTATGATAAGCCACCTTAGGCTTAGGTTTGTGACCCAAACCTTGCTTGCCCTTGGTTGACTTTTGTTTCGTAGGTCCTAGATGTTGACTTTGAGTGTTAGACCCTTGACTTTGACTATTTGACCCTTGAAATTGATTTTGCATCTTCTTGAGGGTCTTTTCTAATTTTTCAAGCCTTGACCTCAAGACTTGATTTTCTAATTCTAATTGCCCAATTTTTGAATTTTAATTTAGTTTTTGGACATTACTATTTCCTCTAGGCATATGCCTAGTCCATTTAGGATTAAGACCTAGGTGTTCTCCTATTTTCTTGATAGATTCCCTAGGTAGAATTGATCTAGAATTGTTTGACCTAGGTTTGTCCTTAGATAAGATATTTTTAGGGACATTAGTCCCAAATTTCTCCTCCTTCCTAAGGTTGATTTTCTTAGCTCCTAAGCAATATTCTCTATTTCTAGCATGCTCTTTTTGATAAATATCAAGATTGCTAAAATTATTTCTAGCATGCTTTTTGACATTATTTGAATAAGGAGATTTATTTAAAAATACCTTAGGGTTAGCTTTGGAAGCTCCCCTTACTTGTGGTGCTCCTTCTTGGCCCTTTTTCTTCCCCCTTGGGAATTGACTCCGATAATGTCCCGGTAGCCAGCATTTGAAGCAAATGATTTGCTCCTTGCTTTTGATAGTTGGGGGACCGTCTTTGACCTTTGGAGCCGGTGGAGCCTTCTTGACTTTCTTTGGGCACTTACTCTTATAATGCCCAAATTCCCTACACTCAAAACAAATAATATTATTTTTATTTTGAATTACGGTGTTTGAGTTACCTAGGGTAGTTGTGGTGGTCGAAGTGGATTCCTCATTCCTCTCGGAGGTTGAGGCTTCTCCTTGATCTTGCTCCGGCTCCGTTGTGGATGGTCTCTCCTCCCCCTCAATCCTTGAAGTGGAGGCTTCTTCCACTTCTTCCACCGATCCGGAAATTGATTCCCTATCAACTTCCGAATCCTCAAGCTTAAGAGGGTGAGCCCTCCTCTTCTTCTTCTTCTTCTTGGATTGATGATGAATTTTCATGAAGCTTGACCAAATCGCTCCATAGCTCCTTGGCATCCATGCACTCACCTAGGCTACACAAGAAGTCATTATGAATTAAATCAAAAATGAAATTGATTACCTTCTTGTTTTTCTCAAATCTTTGGAGTTGATCTTCACTCCATTTCTTCTTCTTGAGGAAGCCACCCTTTGGTCCTTTTGGATATTCGAATCCTTCCATCAAAACAGACCACTCCTCAAGGTCTCTCATCATCAAAAAGTTTTCAATTCTCGCCTTCCAAGAATTGAAGCCTTCTCGTCCATAGAAGGCATAGGGAATTGGGGTGTTAATATCCCATCCTAATTGTTCTTCCAACTCCATCTTCACCCTCTAGCGTGCTCCTTTAGTTGTTAAACATAGAAGAGCGGTCTCGCTCTGATACCACTTGTAGGTCAATCGTTGGAATGCTAGAGGGGGGTGAATAGCATCGTGCTATACGTCGATGGAATACGTTCACATTCGTCTCTACAAAACTCGTTATGTGCAGCGGAATAATGATAGTAATAACAAAAAACAAGACAAACACACAAACATAATTATTTAACGTGGTTCGGAACCTCAAGGTTCCTACTCTACGGTTGAGCTCAACGAGCTCTAGTGATGCACACACAACCACTAATCAATAACTCCTTCTCGACACAAGTCGGAGGTGGAGAAACCTCTTACAACAGTTTACAACAATAAACTAAGTACAACAAGCAATTATAATGAAATACAATGCAATACAAGTAAAGAAAACACTTTACAAATGCCTTTGGATTGCTTGCTTTTGGTTGCTTGAAGAATGGCCTTGGAGACCCTGATTTGCAACAATAAATCGCCCCAAGGATGCTCAAGAACCGGATGCTTTTTCCTCCTTCACGAGCTCCATTTAAAGCTTCAACCTGTGTTGGAAAACGCCGATCAGTCGACTGCTCGGGACCATCAGTCGACTGATGCCACTTTTGTCATGAGACAACGGCTAGATCCACGCTGGAAAGATCCAACGGATCCATTATCAGTCGACTGATTATGACCATCAGTCGACTGATAGAGCCTCCACTCGACTCCTAACCCCAGCAGTCGAGTCAAACTCCATTCTGTGCCCAAAAAATTGAGCACCACGATCGATCACACGATCGATCGGCCGATTGCTCAATCACCGACCGCCTCCTCCTGGCGATCGCTCTAACACTTCCCGCAATCAAACCCTAGTTGACTTACACCAGTCGATTGTCATATGGCACCAGTCGACTAGCACACCTCAAACATGAGGTTTTAACCCAAGTATGGTTTTTCCATACTTGCTATACCACCCTTAGCCTAGACCTAAGCCTTCTAGCCACCTCTATCAGCCTCACGCCTCTCGGATCCCTCCAAGTCATCCATGACTTGTTCATCCATTGCGCTAGCCTTCAAGTGCTTCCATCAGCTATGTCATGCTAACGGTGTCTACACCGCCAAGGCACATTGGACTTACGTTGCCAAGACTCCGCTTGAACTTTATGCCGCCAACCATTGGACTTATGCTGCCAAGACTCCCACTTAGACTTTACGCCGCCAATATCAAACCCCTTGGACTTCTCAAATGCCAAGACTCAAGCTTGGACTTTCCTTTGCCAACCCATGTTGGACTTTACCTTGCCAAGACCCATGCTTGGACTTTCCTTGCCAACCCATTTTGGACTTTTCATTGCCAAGACCCATGCTTGGACTTTCCTTGCCAACCCATGTTGGACTTTTCATTGCCAAAACCCATGCTTGGACTTTCCCAAATGCCAAGTGTCCCACTTGGACTTTCCATGCCAAGTACCCAAGACTTGGACTTTCCCATGACAATTACATTGTCATATGTTTTTATCGAACATCAAAACATCTCTCGAGTCAAGCTCGAGTCCTGGTCAATCGTGACGTGGGCCGATTGCACCAACAACTCAGAGACTTGAAAGCCACCGTTGACGGTCTTGCAAGTTACATAAGGATGTTGGAGACACAAGTGGCCCATATAGCCCAAACCGTGTCGAAATCCATAGATAGTTCTCCCTCAGTACCCAAGCCAAGTCTGGCTAAAGAAGAAGGAGTGGGCAGTGAGAGAATAGCACAGAGAAATAGATTCGCCAAGGGGTGTGCAGCCATAATTTCCACCCTACCTAACCAAGCTGAAATTGAAGATAAGATTCTGCCACAGCTTGAGGACCCCGGTGAATTTGTTATCCCTTGCTCGATATATGGGGAAAGCTTTGATGAAGCACTGTGTGACTTAGGGTCATTAGTAAGTGTGATGCCCTATGCATACTATCTGAAGATGGGACTGAATGGGCTCCAACCAGCGAATCTTGGTATTTGTATGGGGGATGACTCAATCAAGGAACCCATCGGCTTGCTAGCACACATGTATGTGGTTGTCGAGAACTTCGTGATCCATACAGATTTCATTATACTCGACACAGGACCAAATCCCCAAAATCCCATCATTTTGGGAAGGCCTTTTTTGGCAACTACGGGGGCGTGCATAGATGTTAAGGCACACCACATATCCTTAGAGGTAGATGGGGATATCATCCTCTTCAGCCTATCAGAGTGTAGAGCTCCCTACCTAGATGGCTTCACTTTCAGTAGGTTAAAGCCGAGGCCACCAAATGTTGATTTCGAGACGGGTGAATGGTGGTTCACTGAACCTCCAGAGCCAAGTTGATAATGGAGTGTGGTCGAGCTAAACAACCTTAAACAAAGCACTTCTTGGGAGGCAACCCAAGTTTAGTTTTTAGGTTTTCCTTTGATTGTATTGCATGCATTTAGTTAATTTGAACTTTGATTTCCATTTCGGTTAGCATTAGGACCAGAAGAGAACTTTGCTATGTAAAAATAAAATCCATATTAGCTTATACGGCGAAGCGTATGAGAAAATTCGGATCATTGTACAAAAAGGGGAGAAAAAAAAGGGGACACACGGCCTGGCCGTGTGTTTTCCCACAGCCATGCCCAACCGACCCGAGGTGCACATGGCATGGTCATGTGTTTTCACACGGTCATGTCGCGCAAGGGTTAAGTAGGGCAAGCCGTGTGTTTTCGCCCCATTTGCACCGTGTGCTTCGATTTTTCTTGCCCTAGCCGTGTGGATCCTTCTTCCCCACCACCTAGAAGCTTTTCCAACCTTCAAGGAAGCCAAAAGAAGTAAGGATGAGGATGACCAAGCAAGTAGCGTCTCGATCCGGTGCTTCGGAGCAATGAGCAAGGAGAACCGACACCCCACAAGCTTCGAAGGAAGGTAATACTCTTCCAACCCTTCTTTTTCGCAACAATGAACATAGAGATAGGTATAATATGCTTTCTACTCGTAAACTCACTGCAACTAGGTATCTTGATGAAGATTTACTAGAGTCCTTAGGGTTGTTGGGTGACATTCAAGCCCTATTTGCAAAAATGGGGCGGGAAGAGATAATGGGAATAAGACACCCAACCTACCCTAGGATAGTTTTAGAATTTTTGAGTTCTTTAGAAGCGGAAATTTTAATGGGTAGAGAGAGCGAAGAGGGTAGGAACACCTTTAGAATATTCAACATTGAACATGAATGGACCCTTCACCAATGGAATTCATGCTTTGGCTTGCCGAGTGAGGGAGAGAGAAAAACCCCTATTGGGTTTAACTCTCGGATATTTTGGACCGAGTTGACAGGGGAGCACGCTTATGACCCTTTTAGGGCCAAAGCGTCGCACCTCCAAAACCTCATTTTTCGATACCTCCACCGCATCATGGCCAATACTATATTTGGTCGTGGGGAGAGTGACAATGTAGTAAGAGCTAGCGGGCTGCTTTGCCTCTGGGACATGCTACAAGAAAAGAGTAGCATCGATGTAGGGTACCACTTCATCAGACACTTAGTGAAGATGGGCAAAGCAACGAGAGGAGAGATTAATGTGGGAAGCCTACTTACCCACATTTGCCAGAGGATGGGGTACGATTACACTGCATTAGAGAGTATAGAGGGGAGCCCTAGGATCGACCTAGGAGTGTGTATGGCGATGAAGATGATTGTAAGAGAGGGACACTCCTTATGCTTTGTAAGGAAAAACCTGACGGCCCTTAGGGTCCCCAACCCTGATCGTACCACCATCACCACATGCGCCAACTGGCGCTTGGACCTGATAGTGGAGTCCCCTCCATATGAGGGACCATCCACATCGGCATCCATCTCTCCCCCTTTACATCACTCTCCCTCCAATCCACACATGCATAGGAGCCCACCTAGTCCACGTCGACATGAGCCTACACCTGCACCACCACCTTTTTCTACTTTTGAGCAGGATGTAGGTACGTTGGCCAATGATTTCTCGGAGTTCTGATCGTACCTCGACGATATATACGCCGAGCAGCAGACACAGAGGCATCTACTTCCAGGGGGAGGCTGCCCGTCGCCAGGATGAGGCCACCTACCACCAGGAGATGCGACAACACATGCATGCCCAGTAGGCACAGTGAGCCAGGGAGGAGGAGCATCGAGCAGCCACTGCATCCACCAGTTCTCAGATCGACCACATGTACATGTGGCATCAGCGGCTCAGCAGCAGGTTCTCCCAGGATCCCGAGATGTCGAGGCTTCCAGACTTTCCACCTCGTCTACCATACTAGAGGTATACTTTCATTAAGTCTGGGGGCCCCGAATTTTATTTTGTTTCTAGCAGTAGTTTTTTTCTTGATATTTGCATTATTGTTAGCATTCATTTATTCATGCATAGGTTGTTGAGTTTCTTTCAACACTTAGTTTTTGTTATCTGTAAAGCGGCCTCAGTAGTATTTTTGTTAAAAGTCTTCTTCGTGAGTTGTTTCCATGAGTAGTGTAACTTCGTTTACCTTGTGGTATTTTATTTTATTGGCTATGAATGAATATTCTAGACCTACACTGGTTAGCTTCTATTTTTACATCTACACATGTCGAACATTCTGAAAGGGAGAGTCTAGTACATACCTAGTTATGATTCATCTCAGTAGTTTAGTACTTTGGAATCCACAGGTGACCCTAAGACTGGCATTTTAGTTACTGGAGATGCTCGAATTGTGTAAGCCCATTCAGAAAAATTAAAATCCCAATGAGCAAAAAAATAAAAGAGAGAAAGGAAAAGAAAAGAGAAATAAATGAGGGAGAAAAAAATGAAAAGAAAAAAAAGAAGAGAGAGATTATGAGGGATAAAAAAACATTTGTCGTGGGTGGAAATGGTTAGGTGCCCCTTTGAGACTAAGTTAAGTTACTGAGAAACACCTACCAATTTCTCTCAATACCGAGCACGGCTTTGAGACTTTGTGCTAGATCTAGGGAACGACCCTCGCTTTGGGCAGGTAAGTGCCTAAGAGCCGGAGACCTTAGGAAAGCTATAGGATGACGACTTAACTCACCATGGAACGAATATCCCCTAAGAATGATTCGCTTAGCACGAGCACAAGGAGCTAATTTAGTGAATTTCTAGAATATATTTATTTTTCTTTGATTGCAAATACCACTTGATAAATTTAGTTAACATGCTAAGTATGGAACAATATCCTTTTAAAATTTCATGGCACTGAGGTTTGCTTGAGGACAAGTAAAGATTTAAGTCTGGGGGAAGTGATGTGAGCAAAACATACAGGATTTTAGGAGTAGTTTTCACTCACATCTCATTACATTTTATATTAGTTTTATGCATATGTCACTTTGTTTTGCATGCATTTCCTATTTTCTAGTTCGGAGACCTACTCTTTGTACTTTTGCGTGCAGGATAGCATTTCATGGGAAAAAGGCACACTTTCGGAGCAAAAGAAGGGCATTTTGCAGCTAGATGCAGAAGGGAACATGGCCATGGCGTGTGGCTACACATAGCCATGTCCTATGGGCGAGATCAGCCACCCAAGGGCCACACACGGCCTGGCAGTGTGGAAACACACGGTCGTGTGGCAGCCCAGCAGATTGACACAGCTAGGGTTTTTTTTGGATTTCGCAGTGATCCGATGTGATTTCTATATAAGGATAGCTCCGCCTAAACCCTAGGGGGGAGGCATGATGGTTGGGATGGCACATCGAAGTCCTAAAAAGCTTCGAGAACTCGCAACGGGGAGGAAGAACACCGCCGGAGATCCAAGTTCTGCACTTTAATGCCAGAGAGAAGGCCACATTGGCATTGTAAACTCCTATTCTCACACTTTATTTACTATTGATTCGAACATGAACACGTCTTGTGATTTTCCTCTCCTATCTATGGAGTAGTTTCTTCGATTCTAGGATTCGGTAGTAGCTTGTGTGCGTATAACATGTTGCTTTAAATTGAATTCTATTATTGAGTTTGAATTTGCAATTGGGATTTGTTTATACTGATATCTATGTGTATTTGGTTTTCTACCTATTGTGCTTAGGCGATACGAGGGGTGACAACCCTCGTATCTAAGATTTAGGGGATTTATACAACGAACCTAGGGGTTAGCCTGATCTCCTATAACCGTGGGTAGAAAGATGCAATAGAACTGGAAACGGTTCATCGCAGGGATTGATTCGGCATCCTCGTACCGCCTATATCATCCTTGTAAGGCAAAGATAGCTCCCGATAGATGCGATGGCTCATCGGGAGAGTGTATGATGTCCCTTCTACAAGACCATAGTTAGACGTTTAGACATCGCCCAGTTGATAACATGTTTTGCGACACACAAGCGAAATCGAAGTCCTAGAATCCCTTTAAAAGATCTCATGGAAAGCTCCTTTCTTCCTCCGTGTGACACCGTACTAGAGTTTAGTCCACCGACAACCCTCACAATTGCAACATTTAGATTGACTTCCGAACAATAACATCCACTGAACAAATCGGTACTTGAATCTCAGTCCTTGTGGGATCGATAATCTTTGTATTACTTGATGACATCCATGCACTTGCGAGCATTGAGCACGAGCGCGCGCTTCGAGTCCTCGACAGTATCCATCGCTAGATTTGAGGTCACGTTCGTGTGCATCAGGAGACAAATTCAAGAAGTCGTATGCAAGTTACACGTTGACATTGGAAGAAAGGCATGAATTTTGTCAATTTTTGAAATCAATTAAATTTCCAGATGGTTATGCTACTAATATATCTAGACATGTGAATGCGAATGAAGAAAAGATATATGGACTAAAATCACATGATTGTCATGTATTGTTACAAAGAATACTTCCAGTTGTTGTACGTAAATTTTTCCCAAATGACATATGTAGCCCACTGATTGAGCTATGTGATTTCTTCAAAAAGATCACTGCAAGATCTTTACACACAGCGGACATATGTAAAATGGAGGAGCAAATAGTCCTGATATTGTGTAATATGGAACGGATATTTCCTCCGGTATTTTTTGACATTATAGTCCATTTGATAGTCCATTTACCTCATGAAGCTATGTTGGCTGGGCCAGTTTCGTCACGATGGATGTATCCCTTTGAGCGATATTTAGGAAGGATAAAAAAATATGTTCATAATAAGTCACGACCTGAAGGATCTATTGCAGAGGAGTATATTGTAAATGAGACCTTGACTTTTAGTTCGTTATATATGAGTCAGATTGAGACAAGTTTTTCTAGGCCAGATCAGAAGAAAGATGTCCAACCATCAAAATGCAAATTAAGTGTTTTCTCACAGGAAACAAGAGTCTTTAGCAACCAACAAAATCTAAAATTGCCATTGTCATTGTTTAAGAAAGCACATTGGTATATTCTGAACAATTGTAAAGAAGTCGACCGATATCGAAAGTAAGTGTTTACATTAAGTTATTACTTTAATTCTATTTCATTCACAGTGTTTAAATTGATTAAGTTTTATACAGTGAGCATCTACAACTTGTGTCCCAAAAGGTTCATGCTGATCAAGTGATGCAATATCACGAGCGAGATTTTCCACTGTGGTTTAGGGATAAAATTGTAGCGCTAAAAAATTTTACAAATTCAGAGATCACAGATGAGTTGTATTATTTAGCAATGGGACCTAATGCTGAAGTTCAACTGCACGATGCATGCATAGTAAATGAAATTTGATATCATACGATGTCCCGTGATTCACGCAGAGCTACTCAGAATAGTGGGGTCAGTGTACCATCCTCTGACGATGGGGACAATTTGAATTTCTTTTTGTGTGATGAAGGATGTGGTTCAAATATTTTACTCTTTCAGGTATAAAGTTCAATTATTTTGGTATGAATGGTTCCAATGTAATCTGGAAAAAAAATCGTTGGTGGAAGAGTATAATCTCTTGTGTATTGACACTTCTAAAATATGGTATGATGATGACCCATTCATTTTGACTAACCAAGAAAATCAAGTGTATTATTTGAATGATATCAAATGTGGAAGTCATTGGAAGGTCGTGCAAAGGGTTCACCACCGAGATATATATGGAGCAACTGAAGTTGATGAAGTATCTGAAGATTTTGAGGGTGGTAATATCTTGATAATGGAGCCAAACCAAGAAATTTCATCCAATGATTCATCTTCAGTAGTCGGTGAAGACTTAGCAATAACTCAACTTTGTCGATTAGATGTTGAACATCACCAAATAAATATGGCAAATGCACAAGTGGATCTGGATATGGGCACTCAAAGTAATCGTATTGTTGATGATGAAGATAGTGAAAGTGACAGTGAGACGGATGATTATTTATCCTATTCAGATGATAATAGTGATTAGTTGTATTTACATGGTATTTTTATTGTTCTTCATTTATATTTCATGTATTTAATATAATCTTTTATTATACGTTGATCTGTATATAATGCTTATGTCATAGCTATACCGCATAAGAGAATTAAGCACCCCCCCAGTTGTGCCTATGCTTGATGATGACAGTGCTCCTGCTCCTACTGGTTAGTTATGTGGTTTAATTTTAAGTATGTATATTTTGTTTCCTATATATTTAACTTGTTAATTGTTAACATTCTTTGATTTACAGTTCATCCGACACGTAGAGAGACACGAGACACACACTCCGATCGGCTCTGACGGCAAATTGAGGAACGGGGTAGATTACCCATTACCTTCTGTAAGAGTGATGGTCACCCTATCGGGACAAATGCAGCTGCTTTTATGACAGAGTTAGGTATGTCAATTAAGAAGTTCGCTCCCCTACAAGCTAAGAGCTGGAAGCATATCCCCGTGGATAATAAATAGATTATCTATGACCGATTATCAGTAAGTATGAGTATTTTGATATTTATATAATCAACCATCATTCGTTAATAAATTTCAATATTGGTATTTTTTTAGGCTGCTTTCGATATCAGTTTTGTCGAGGAGGCAACGTTGGTAAGAAAGGAGACTGACAGGTTAATGAGTGCAATGTATAGAGACAATAGAAATAAGATGCACAATCATTATAAGAGTCTACTACATCTTCCCCCTACCAAGCGCCGACATCATATGCCGATCGAGTATTGTGAGACACAGGAAGATTGGAACTATATGTGTGATTTGTTTGAATCAGAGAAATTTCAGATAACTAAATCTATACAAATTAAAATATTTGTTCTATAACTCATGTTTTAAGGTTTATCTTTAAAAAAAATTATATTGTAGACATGATCGGCAACAAATGCCCAAAATCGAGCACAACTATCATTTACCCATCGAGGTGGCTCTAAATCATTCATACAATACAGTTACAACGGTGTAAGTATAAACTTTATAGTTACAGTATATTGTTTGATATTTTTAATATTAACGCATTATAATATTTTTCAGACTGATCAGTTTCAGAGAAAAGATCGGATTACTGTCTTCAATACAACACATTGTAACTCATCAAAAGGGTGGAGTGGGGAGAGGTTGAGGTTGCATACATAAGATATAATCGATAAAATTTAGTAAAGTTATTTTTAAATTTGCATAATTATTTGTAAATATATTAATAATATATTTATTATTCTTAGGGTGATATGGTGAGACTGCGAGATGAACACATCCAATCACAAGAAATCAGAGATGACATCGATGTTGTTCAGATTGCAGATCAGATTTATGATCAAGTCCTCGGTGTTTTCTCTGGATATATTAGAGGACTTGGAAGTGGGCAAAAACTAGTTAGGTCCACTTCTTCAGATGCCAGCTCCTCCTCCAAAACAACTAACGCAACACTGCGTGAACAACTTCAATCCACTGAGCAAATATTAGAAAACACTCAGGCTCAATTAGCTAGCACCCAAGATGAGTTGGCAACAATGAGATCAAGACAAGATATGTTTGAAGCAATTATGAATCGGCTTACACCTGGAGCATTACAATCATTGATGCATGAGTTATCTTCAGCTCCACCTCCTCCTCCATCTTAGAGTTTGTGAACATTTATATTTTGAGCTAGTGAATTTGAATGTGTTTGCATTTTAATATTATGAATTTGTGAAATTGAATATTTTTGGACTTTAAATTTGATGTTATGTATGTGTTTTAAATGCATATATTGGTTTTATTGTTTTAGCTATATGTTGTTAAGTTAAATTGTGTTGTTGATATTGTACTACAAGATTTCGAATACAAATAAAATGGATTCTGAAAATATGTATTTCCAAGGTTAGCGACGATTTTTTTCGATTTCGTCGCTAACTGTCGATATACGACATCAGGAGTCGATAGAGTTTGGCGTATCAGCCGAGTTGACAGTTGACGTGTTCGACTGGTGTAGGATGTTAGCGACGAAATATATATATTTCGTCGCAAAAGTGTCTCCAATCGAGGCGCTAGTCGAGGGTCTCCCGATTCTGTGGCTGGCCAAAATTAGACAGTCGACTATTTTCTTGGATCAGTCAAGTGATGTTAGCGATGAAATAAGTTATTTCCATCATTAATCTGATAGTCGAGGCGCTAGTCGAGTGTTTCCTGATTCTGTGGCGGGGCAAAAAATTAGATAGTCGACTGCTTTATTGTGTCACTCGACTGATAGTTAGTGACGAGTGTTGTATATTTCGTCGCTAATATCGGTGATTTTCCTCTTTCCATCATTTAAGATTTTGTGACAAAATATTTTTAATTAGCGACATTTTTTTCATCAGTAATATTAACGATGAAAATACTTTTAATTCATCGCTAAGGTTTCTTTGCGACAAGCTTATTACGACGACTCTAGCGACGAAATTATTTCGTCGTAAAATTTATTTAGCGGTGAATTATTTATATTAGCGACGAAAATAATTCGTCGCTATTTTCTATTTTTCTTGTAGTGTTTGAACTAATTTTTATCCTAAGTAGCTTAGTCAAAAAATTTAGAAAATAGGTATGCAAAAGGAATGTTAAGGGGAGGTTAATTTTCAAAAGAATAATTCTACAATATTTTTGGGAAGTACTAAGCTTATGAAAACTTTGTTTTAAATTAATTACTAAAGATAAAACTTTAATTGTGAGTTTTAAAAGGAACAATGGGTAAAATATGTGCATCATTAATGAGAGATATAGGGGAAGAAGCTTATATTCAAAACATTAAGAATGTATTTTAAAAATTATTTTTGAAAGCTTACTTGCAAAAATCTAGATACACTATTTTCAAAATAATAAGAGACATTTTGAAAATTATGAGAAGCATGTGTTAAGGAGAAGGTTGTATTTTCAAAGAAATTTTATTGTAGACATGGAAGTTATAGTTTCAAACTTATGCACTTGAATATTTGAAGTTTCATTTTTATAGTTTCAAACTTAGTGAAAAAGATTAATTCTAGGGGGAAGCTATATAAAACTTGTATTTCAAAACAAACTTTTATCTAAACCCATGTCCCATAAACTTCAAGTAATTTAAAAATACAGTTTTAATTAAGTTTGAAAGCAAACTTTTTCAAGACTTAAATTTATGATCTTTGTATATAAGTCATGGGGCATTGCTAAACTCCTTGGCATCTAATTTATTTTAGCATTTTGATGTATGTCAAAGGGGGAGAGAGTGTGTTTAAGTTATAACTTAGAAATACATTTGTATATACAATTTTTTTGTAATTCATGATTTAAAGATCTAGTATTTTTAATCCTAACATTAAACAATTGTCATACATCAAAAAAATGGGAGATTATTGGTGCAGGGAGCACCACTCTTGTATTTTGATGTATTCCACAAGGCTTAATAGAAAGTCCTAGTATGTCAGGCAGACCGGATACTAGGCAAAGCAAGGAAAGTCTTAGTAGGTCATGTTGACCGGATACTAGACAGAGGACTTGACTGATCAGGAGGACCGGACACCAGACAGAAAGACCAAATAGGTCAAGAGACCAGACATTTGGCATGAAGACGAGTTGAGTCAGGAGACCGGACAACCGGCATGAAGTTCAACTAGGTCAGGGAGACCAGACAGCTGGCAGAAGCCCTGATGGGTCAGATCAGATGTCAAGTATGGTAAGTCCGATAGGGCAGTCGACAGGTAAGCCTTGAGTGAAGAGGTGTGGCTGAGTCCTCTATAGGGTGACAAAGCTAGGCGTCGTCCGACGGATAGTCCATGTGAGACTAAGAAGTCAAGATCGAGCAGTATTACTACTGCTATTGTATTTTATACTATATGTTTTTGGTAATCTCGTTTTGCAGGGAATCAGTTGACTAAAAGGATTGCAGTCGACTGAAGTACAGTCGATTGGATACCCAGTTGGCAAGATTAATTGGTGATCGATCGAAGATTTGACAAGCCATATGAAAAGAGTTCTAGTCGATTGGGGAGGTCCAGCCGACTGGAAAGATAAATTTTCCTATGATGAGTCAGGTGACCTGGAGTCAACTAGAATAGGTCTAGTAGACTTGGAAGGTCGAAGTATCATATCGACGGATTGATGTGGAGTCGACTGGAGGGTATTTCAGTCGATTGGAAATTACTTATTAAAGAAATGCACGACCAACTTCGAGAACAACTAATCTACTATGTCCAAGTATTGTTGCAAGAATTTCTCATCCGTAAAAACATCTACACGCCAACACTTCACACTCCGAGCTATATTTCTACATTCAAAAGAAGTGTCGATATAGCTTTACATTTGTATTTACTTCTTCACTTTTGTATTTAGTTTCTAGAGGAAAAGTAGTGTGTTACCTTTCCCTCTCATCTTTGTAAAAAACAAATACCCTCCGAGTTCAAGAGTTTCGAATTGGAGGGCTTTTTAATGATTATCCATCGAGACAGCTCTTAGAGAGTTACGGGCCTTGGAGTAGCAACCTTGCTAGGATTGTGAACCAAGTAAAATAATCTTGTCATATTTATTTTATATTTCCGTTGTAATTACTCTTTAAAATCTTAAACGATAAAATTAAATTTTTAAAAGAAAATTTCATATTCCGAGATTCACTCTCATCTCTTGGACAATTCCGATCCTACAAGTTGCAATCATATCACAAGTTGTATGGCTAGTATTCATTTTCTTTATTCCTGTGATTGCAACCTGCATTTGGTATCAGGTACTAACCTTTTCTTGTTTTTCCTGTTAAGGTCGTTTTCTTCAATTTGACTTTACCATTGAATTATATAGTTAAAGCAAATGTTTCAGGAATTTGACAACAATAGATGCTGGTCTAACATAGGACAACAAAAGTGAAAGTTTGCCTAGAAATTTAGCACCGTTGACTATAATTGTTGTATGGCTAACTCCTCAACAATTAGATAGTAACTAAGTATCAAGAATTTGAGCAAAAGCCCCCAAGAAGAGGAAGTGCAGGATAAAGCACAATAAGTTAAAAATTAAATCAAAATGACATAAGTTATCCCTAGAAAATCAACAATAAGGATTGTGATCTATTGTGTCCAAGGGGAGTTCTTGGTGCACAAAACTTCTAATTAGATTTGATTTACCTGTCAACATTTTCTAGATGACATTTAGTTTCTCATATTCAAATAATTTTTTTCAATCTCTATTTGTCTAACAAACTCCGCCCTTAATAAGTTAACTTTGTCATGATCGGTCCTAAGTCCGAATAAAAGAAGAGGGTTGCGTTAGGTTGTCAGCCAACGTTAAACTAAGGCAAATATTCAATGAATGGATCAATCAAACTATTGTGTTAATGCTATATTGTTTCCCGAAAAGAACGCGTTACAGGATTCGATTATAATGTCTCGACAAGGACCGCTATATTTTTAGAACTCGGATGTAGTGAAAAATATACAAGAGTTCACATTGCAGGGTCTGACTGCAATGTATCGACAAGAACCGTTATATCTCCATGAGAACTTGGGTGTAGTGTTAAATAAGCAAGAGTTCTCACACCATAGGTTAGATAAGAACAAATATTATAGAAAAACTAATAGTCTAAGATTTGGTACATGGAACATAGGAACCCTCACTGGTAAAACCATGGAGATAGTAGATACGATGATTAGGAGAAAAATTAATATTGTGTGTGTATAAGAGACAAAATGGGTAGGTGAAAAAGCAAAAATGATAGAGAACTCGGATTTTAAGTTATGATATACAGGAAAGAGTAAAATAAGAAATGAAGTGGGTATTATTGTAGATAGTTTGTTAATGGATGAAGTTATAGGAGTAATTATAAAAAGGGGATAGAATTATAGCTCTCAAAATAGTAGTGGATAAAGAAACTATGAGCGTAATTAGTGTATATGCACCTCAAATAGGATTAGATGAAAATACCAAATTAAGGTTTTGGGATGACTTGGATGAAGTATTACAAAATATTCCATCAAATGAGATGATTTTAATAGGAGGCGATTTAAATGGGCATGTCAGAGTGAAAAATGATGAATATGAGAAGGTGCATGGGGGTTATGGATTTGGAACAAGAAATGAAGAAGGTAAAACTATATTGATTTTGCAATAGCATATGATCTTATACTAGGTAATATATTTTTTAAGAAAAGAAAAGAACAATTGATCACGTTCAAAAGTAAAAAATAATAAATCACAAATTGATTCATATCAGGAAGGTCGATAATAGAAGTTATACATCTTCTCAGATAACTAACTGAAAAGTATAGAGAGCCAAAGCAGGATCTATTCATAGTATTCATTGATTTAGAAAAAGCTTATGATAGAGTTCCAAGAGAAATTATAAGGAAAATTTTAGAAAAAAAAAAGTGTTAGCATAACATATATTGAACTAATTAAGGATATATATGAGGAAGTAACGACCAGAGTGAAGACTTCAGGCAGATTAACTGAAGTATTTCTAATAAAGATAGGATTACATCAAGAATCAACTTTAAGTCTCTATCTGTTTACACTAATCATGGACGAACTCACTAAACACATTCAAAACACAGTACCGTTGTGCATGTTGTTTGCAGATGATATTATTTTGGTAGATGAGACACGTGAAAGAGTAAATGCTAAACTAGAATATTGGCGGGAAATACTAGAAATGAAAGGTTTTAGGCTTAGTAGAGTAAAGACAGAATATATGGAATTTAAGTTTAGCAATATTAGATGTACTGAGACAAGTGTTAAGATAAGATATAATTAATTGTCTGAAACTGAGAGCTTTAAATATTTATGATCATTTTTGCAAGATGACGGATGGATTGAAAGAGATACCTTACATAGAATACAAGCAGGATGGTTGAAATGGAGGAAAGTGTCGGGTATTTTATATGATCGTAAAGTGGCTCTAAAACTTAAAGGGAAGTTCTATAAAACAGCGATTAGACCTGCTATGCTATATGGCGTTGAATGTTAGGCTATGACTCAAATACATGAGCAAAAGATGAGAGTTGGAAAGATGAGGATGTTAAGGTGGATGTGTGGATGTACAAGGATAGACAAAATAAGAAATGAGAGCATTAGAAAAAAAAAATCGGTATTGCATTTATTAAAGAAAAACTCCAAGAGACACATTTAAGGTGGTACGAACATGTATATAGATGACTAATAAATGTTTCAATTAGGCGATGTGAAAAGATGACAAATATACACATTAAACGAAGAAGAGGAAGACAAAAAAAACTTGGTTAGAAATAATAAAATAAGATAAAATTTATTTAAATATAGATGATGATATAGTAAAGGATAGAGTTCAATGACATAGAAGGATCTATATAGCCAACCTCATCTAGTGGAATAAGATTTTATTGTTTTTGTTCTATTTGTCTAACAACAATTCTTATGATATTGATTTACTTTTCCAAAATGGTGGCAACTTTATTAACTCTGATGTTATTCCCTTTCCCGTTCACTTGCTTATCCACATTTGTCCTATTCTTGAAGAATTATTACATAGGTACAACTCGAGAACTGTCCATGTTGAATGGTGTGTGTAAAGCTCAAATTAGACAACAATTCTTCGAATCATTGTCTGGATCAACAACAATAAGAAACTTTGATCGGAATAAAAAATTTATAAAAACTAATTTCCACCTATCAGATCAGTTTTCTCAACTAAAATTTCACATTGTTGCAGCAATGTAATGGCTTTGCTTTCGTTTGGATATGCTGTCGTCACTTATGTTTACCTTTTCATTTGTTTTCCTAATCTCCATGCTGAGAGGGCCGATTGATCCTGGTACTTTCCCAGCAGCAAGTTCAGTTCTATATTACTCAAGGACATTTTGGACTCACATCCTCTTCTTTTTAGGTTTTTCTAGCCTTATTGTGGCATATGGACTTAATCTTAATATTGACAGTCAACCACCTCTCTTGATAGAATCAAATAAACTAGACTCGCCCCCACGGGAAGGGGCTAGTGGCTAGCGCATGTAGAAAGTTATATGATACGGTGAAGAAGATCTGTTGATTTCCTTTCGATGCGATGAAGCACGAAGGAAGCTTAGGGGGTTCTCTCCGACCGCAACAGTAAAGATGAAAACGTAAAGCAGAGAAGCGCAAACCAACACAGACAACAAAATCAAGACATAGGATGTAACGTGGTTTCGAATAAAAATTCCTACTCCACGGAGGTGAGCTCTCTCACCGGATGTAGTGCCAAAGCACTTTCACTATGAACGTCCTCTTTCCCGGACAGGAAACTTCCGGAGGTCGAGGAAGAAACCTCTTACAGTCAAATCAAGATACAAGAAAGAGTACACGAAAGACGAAGATCACTACTCTCCTTCTCCGGCGAAGTGGTAGCTCTCCTTCTCCCAATGCGTCTTCGTTTCTTGCTGGTTGGAAAAGATGTGGATCCCCTTCCTTTTGTCCTCTCCCTCCCTTTTATTCTCCTCCTCTGATCAGTTGTTGCCTCGGAATAATGGTGCAAGCTTTACCCATCGTACACATGGCCACCATTTCCACCTGGAGAATAATTCTGTTACAGATACGAGGAGCGAATGCTCCTCGGAATATTGTGTGGGGACCCCCCCCCCTTCTATTGTATAACACCTTCTCATCTACATTTTGGAAAATAGGCTAGCCTATCCCTCTCAACCACTTGCCTTTGGTGAAACTAATCTAGACCTATAGCTCACGTGTGGCATAGCCTTTGGGTTCTTCGGCAGCCCGAATCGACTCCCCTTCTTTCTGCACCAAACTACTTCCGGATGAACTAGGTCGAGTCAATTTTCATTCGTCCCATCTGCTTCTAGGCCCTCTAAGTCGAACCGATTTTCGTTCGTCTTCTAGCAAAGTGACCTCCACTCTTGCTTCGTCGTGTCAATTACCTCAACTGGTCCTTCCATTCCAATTATTTCAAACAATCGCGCCCGAACCATTCTTCCTTATTTTCTTCACCGAACCGATTATTTGGTTCGAATAGTGCTTTACATACGAGCCCTTCTACCCAGTTCACAGAGGAAAAGGTAGCATCAGTATCATTAGTCAACCCCCAAAATAGTCAAGCGAAGTCATAAGCTTGACTGTATAAAGTCTCTACTCCATCCTTTGCTCACCAATTCAAATTCACTCTCCTTTTACAGACCCACCCTATGTATTTGAGGCGGCCTAATGGGCCCATGGGCCCCGCTTCTCTCTTTCTCTCGTATAGTCGAACCGTCGTGCAAAATCCTATATAAATCTTTGTCTTTTCCTTTTAGGCAGAATTTAGCGTACCTAACAATCCAGCCTCTCCCGCTTCTTCTCCCCAGCGGTTTCTTCTGGCAGCGTTTCAGTGACCTAGCCTTCCCTTTCCCACACGTTCCTCCTTCAACCCTCAAGTGCTCTACCCTGTTTTATACCTATGGCCCCTAAGACCATGACCTCGCCTCCTTGGTATGAGCACACCATCACACAACTAAGTTGCGACCATTATTTCTTTAATCTTAAAGATCAGTTCATAGATCCTTCCATAAAATGTTGCTTCACCACTAAGACTCACCGACCACACCGTCCTCCCCCCGGTATGCCCTGCTTCTTTTCCGAACAGTTCCTCAATGGCTTGTTTCTACCTGTGCCCTCTCCCTATTTAGAAATCTTAGATTTTTACGGGCTGCCTCTAAACCAATTTACCCCCAATTCTTTTCACATTTTATCGAGGGATATTATAGTGTTTCAACACCTAAATCTCTCCTTATCCCCTCAAATATTCCATTGCTTCTTCCAATTAAAATCCTCCAAGGCAGGCCTTTTTTATCTTTCTAGCTACACGGACTGCCAGTTCTTAATGAATATATCTACTTCCCATAAAGGATGGGAAGAATTGTATTTCTTTGTTCAGCTTCCAACACCTCTACCCCACTCGGACACCTGGAAGCTAGAACTCCCTGAACTACCTCCCTTCCATGAAATGAGGACCCAATGTCCTTTCTCGAAGGTTATAAAGTATTGGGAGAATCCCACTATTGCTCAAACCATCTAATGAAAATCCCTCTCCTAAGTCACTTCAGGTTGTCCCCTTTCCCCTCAACGACCCCGGCCGCCATAGGTAGGATGACATTCACACTTTAATATAGCCTCTTATTTATATCGGCCATCTTTCTTATCGATGAATTCTGCAGATAACCTAATGCAGGACGCTCTAGTAAAGGGAGAAGAGATCGAGGCCGCCAAGAAGAAGAAAACCTCTACCAAGCGAGGTAAGTCTGTGGCAATCCCTTCTTCCCCTCGGAAGAGATTGCGGCTGATTAAGGAAGGAGCTCCCAGCTCGTCATTTCCCCCTTCGTCCTCTTCTGATCAACATAAATCCCTGCCTCTAACCATCTACGAACTGAGGACGAGGGATACCACCTTATCTTCCCTATCCTCTTCTCCCCGAGGGGGAGATTCTCCTTCCCATTCTCCTGTTTCATCCTCCCTTCATCATGATTCTCCCACACCTTCCCAAACCGAATCTATCTCAGCCCCTATTCCCTCAGAGACACATACCCCTGTCGCCCCTCTTCAGCAAGCAGGTCTCCCTCTTCCTTCGGAGGGAGAAAATATTCTTTCCCCGAGCCCTTCAATGGCTACATTAGGATCCCTGCTGAAGATCCGTCACCTTTCAGAGGTGAAGTTTTTCAACCAATCAGGCATATAAGACCCTTGCGACCAAGTGAGCAAACTGCTGGTTGAGGTAATTACTTTCCCTTTTTTACCTTCAGCATATATATACATGTATATACAACTATATGTCAACACTTGACGATTGCATTCTCTTTCCTTCAGGCCTCGGCCAAGCATAACAAAATGGTATCTCAAATAGCCCAATTTCAGTCCAACGTGGAGACACGCCACTTTGCTTCCTTGGCGCACCAAAAGCAACTCACTCAGTAGCTGAGCAAGAAGGAGCAAAAAGAATCATATCTGAGGGGCCAATGTGAAGACTATGACGCAATTGGCCTTAGTTCAGAGTAAGAAGGAGGAGCTTCAACGAAAAAATGAAGACCTCGAACAACAAATCTTCCTGCAGTCCAGCGAGCTTCAGTAGGTGGATCTTCTCACCCATGAATTAACAGAGTACAAAAGACAGCTTGGGGATGCCATTATTCAAGCTGTTGATTCTTCAACTACAATTCAGCAGCTTCGGCAAGAACGCCAAGCGTGGGAAGCCACCCAAAAGTCTTGTTTAGAGAAGTGTCAAGAACTCTCTTCAATGGTGGCTACCCTTCCTCAAGATCTATCGGCAGTGGCTCGGCAGCAAACAGAGCTTCATCGAGAATACTCCGAGGCTCTTTCGGCTCTGGGTCAGCGAGCCATAAAAGCAACAACCGAGAAGGATACCCTGGCAGCCCAACTAGCCGAAAGTCAGGCCCAGCTAGCCATGTGTCAAGCTCAACTAGCTAGTTGTCAGTCTCAACTGAAGGAGCAGGAGGCTGACTTGAAGGGATGTTACGTCAAGAAGGGAGTGGATCTATTTATACTTGGCTTTGACGGGTCCTCGGCCTTAAATGTTGAATGAGGATATCCTCCCCCCGGCACAAACACTAGCTATTTGAATCCCATCGACGCTTTATCCAAGTGCCCTCCCGAACTTTTCGAACTGTAATTTATCACATCGTGATCCTTGTAATGACTTTTTAATGTTGAAGAATGTTTGTGTTGACCCGGTTTTTTGTTATTCATCTTGGTATGGGTCGGGGATTTTAGGTTGGTTCTGTGCTTCCTTCTTTTTTGCAATTGCGCCTCATCTCCCGTCTCGCATGGAGCAATTACATTCTTCGCTCGAGGACCCACTCAGAAGGTCCCGGATGATCTTCTTCATTCCCGACCCAATTTTGGCTCGATTAAAGATTGAGTTACTTCGGTCTCTTAATCTTCTTCGTCTACCTTGCTGCTTCGGAAATGATATATTGACAAGTACCTATGCCGATGCCATTATGATATTAATCTCTTCATCTTCTTCTCCTTCCCGAGAACGAATGTAGTTCTTCTTCCCTTGACTATAAATTATCATTCCCCATGTCTTCGTCCTTCCATCTCACTCTCATGGCTTCGGCGGAGCACCCCATTGAGATTTCTTCAGATTCTGACTCTTTTGAGCTGCAAGACTGGACCACTGAAGACTCAGAGGAATTTAGGACACGTTCGACGACAACTTCGGCCTTTTGCCCCTTCCTTTTCCACCCTTAACCACTGTTCCAATTCCTCCCGCAGGGAGATCCTTCCAAGCACCCTTCCCCTCCTTCCGCAACAAGGTATGGAACCCTCCCCTTGACATGGGAATACACAGTAGGAGATCCCCAAGCTAATGTTGAACTTCCTCCACTTCCGCTGGCCCTGACGTTCGTTCCAGTCTCTCCAGCGAGGATTCGTCCGCCCTCTTTTGATGAAGCTCCACCAACAATACCTCCAGTTCAAGGCGATCTTTACAGAGTCGTCTTGGCACCTTCTCCTCCGGAGGACCCTTCCAACGATCTTCCTATTAAGGATAATCCTAAAAAACTTGTATAAGGGTCAGCTTAAAGGATGTAAATATGATCGAAAATATTAATAAAGAGGGTACTGAGACTTCTCTTTGTCGTTTTCCTGTAAATGTAAGACAACTGTCACCAAAAGAGACTATCATCCCGTCTGAACATACTTTCCTTTACTGCTTTCGTAGAATTTAAGTTGTCCTTCCGAAAGTTACTGCGCTACTAATTTCCACCCACTATCTTTACGTTTCTCCTTCTTTACTAGCATTTATTATTTTACCTTCTCCACGAGTTAATGCACCTTCTTCCTTCGCCGTTATTGTAAAATACGGAGAAAAAAAAGTATAATGGATTAACTCTTTAATTAATTGGATTTAATTAGTGGGTTAATTGAGTTTAATAGGGATTAATTGGGCATAATTAGTGGGCTAATGGGTTAAATATTTAGCTGGGCTGAAATTGGGTTGTATTAGGCTTGGGCTGAAATTGGGCTTGATCTGCAATTGGGCTTGGGCTGAAATTGGGATTGATCTGCAATTGGGCTTGGGCTGAAATTGGGCTTGATCTGCAATTGGGCTTGAATTGGAATTGGATTTGGACTGAACTCGGATTGGATTTGACTTGGGTTAAGTGGCTGAACCGGCTGGGCCAAACCCAATTAGATTGGGTTTGGATTGGGTTGGGTTAACCAAATGGGACGAACGACTTTTAAAGGAATCGAACGAACGGAGCGGGCCATTCGTCGCGATCCACTCTTCTCTTCTCTTCTTTTCCTCGCGCCGCTGCTTCTTCCGTCGTCAGATCGGGTGCTCGTCGACGGTTCCAGTAGGGAAGTACGACAACACCGCCACCCTAACAGATCTCCGACAGCGGGTCCGTTGATTTCAGGCCTTGGAGATCTTATTGAGCCCTCTACCCCGGCGGATCGGAGGTGATATCGCCGTGGCAGTGAGCTGCTAATCCGGGTATTCCGATTGTTCATGTTAGGGTTAAATCATTGTTTTCCTTTGGATCTTGTTGTGGTTTTCATTTTAGCTTCAATCGGTGTTTGGTCAGTGGTGGAGCTCGATTTTGTTCCGGTGAACAGGGCAGCTGGGGACATGGCTGCTGGTGGAGGGATTGAGCTCGGTAAGCTTCAATTTCCCTTTTCCTATGCTATCTGTAATTCATGTGAATTCGTAGTATGCTAATTCCTAAGGAATTTGATGGTTTCTATCGATGGATTATCGAGTGGAATCTGTGATTTGTGTGGTATCTGAACCTGTGGTTTGTCGATGGGTGATGTTGTGTAGTGCCGGCTGTATAGTTGAAGCAGCAAGGTGTAAGCCGTGTTCTTCCTTCAACGTTGTGGAGTTGTTGATCTGTGCTAGGTGTGTGTGGAAGAAGAAGTTGCAGATTGGTGTTTGGCGGCTGAGATTGGAGTGTGTCCGATTGTGATTTGGGGAGTAATTGTGTTGTTGTGGATTGATTGCAGTATTTGAGGTTTACTGTTATTGATTCAGGAATGAGGAGCTATAATAGATGTTGATTATGTGTGTAAATTTAGTTGTTTTGTGGATTGAGTGGTGTGCCAAGGTTGTTGAGATTCGGTAGGTTCTGCCCGTGGATCATTGTATTGTGGCTGATTGGAGTGGTATCCGATTGTGATTTAGATGTTGTTTAGACTTTCAATTATGATGCGGTGATTTGGAGATTAAGGTAAGATCTACATTGATTTATCCTTCCGTTGTATTTCTATGCTTCAGCATGGATTAAGTATGGTGATTTTGATGCGGGATGTGCATTGTATATGATGTTCTATTTCTGCATAGTGTATGGAGCTGTGAATGGCTGAGAGTAAAGCTGGATATTGGTGATCTATTGTGAGTTGGGTTAAGGTGTATCAGATTGGGATAGTCGAGTATCTAACTCGTAGACGAGGAAAGGATGCGAGTATAGGAATGATGTAGTGTTTAGTTCCTATGTTTGTTGGATACTTGTACTTAATCATTGTTTGCTATTATGTGCAGGTTTGGGATACGAAGCAGGTTCGCGGCCGTGAGGATTATTCAAGCTTCGTATCAGGTGGGTAATATCTATCTGGACCGGTAGTTTTGATCAAATTCTAGTACATGATCTTGGATTTATGTTTATACCTGTTTACCTTAAATCCACTCTTATTTAATCATATGCTTGTACTGCCTTGACCTTTGAGATATATACTCTGGTACTTCATTGATTATCTAGCTCGGATAGGAACTATAAAACCCTATTATGTGTTAGCTGATAGATGTTTAGTAAGTACATGTGGTTAGGGTTATTTTTATGACCTCAGATTGGGTTACTGGGTTGCATCACTAGGTTAGGTGATGAGTCCAAATTATGAGGTCGGTCGTTGTATCGTATACATATCAGTGTGTTAGTTTGACGGATCTATTTATCTGTACATAGGTAAATAGGTTGTGATTACGGATTTATCGTCCTTGCATGGTTGACTTTTGGTTGACTAGGTCTCCCCGTGAGTTAGGGAGTGTTGCGAGGATTTGTGTGTGAGCTATGCATCATTACATTTCATGCATGCTGACGACTGGGTCTGCCTTGTGGTTGAGACGAGTCGTCAGTCATCCTGCCTCCCCGGCCACTCGGGGTAGTGGTTGCAGGGTTGAGGGCAGAGCATTGTTGTGCGTGCCGTTCTCGGCCACTATGGATGGTGGTAGCTGGAGATGCGCACTTGGCCACTGTGCGGAGTGGTAGTTAGCGCACTCACCCACTATAGACAGTGCTCGTCTACTCATGGGTAGGGACGGAGCAGCTAGCAGCAGGGACCCCCGTGTGGGTAGCATATAGCTCTATGGCGGGCTAGCTACTGTTTCATACTACCCAACTCGGTCACTCGAGAGTGGTGGCGGCTGGAGTCGGGATAGTTGTCATGTCCTGCCACCTAGGCCACACTGGGGTCGTGGTAGCGAGTTGGGTGCGCAGGCATGACCATGCATATGCATTGCTGATATATATGTATGCATGTATTTGATATATGTTTTACATATGCCTGTGAGATGCTGCATTTGATTGAGCTATGATTGTTGCACATGCTTGTTCATCATGATACATGTCATTTGCATTTTATTTACTGCTATGTGTTGAGCATGATACATGCGTTGATTCAGACTGTTATATGCATTTGATTAGCATCATGTCATTGTGTGGTACGGACCTGGTTGTTAGTACAGGTGATCATATACTATTCATATGTTGGAGTATTGGTCAGGTATGAGATTGACCTGGTACATTATATGGGTTATGTTATTGTATATCTGTCAGGATGATATAGCTTATGGTGTTGCAGACCGTCAGGTACGTTGGTACATTACTTTATGTTCAGTTGATCAGTTTAGTATATACATTGAGTATGACTTTACTGTAGTTACTTGTTATTAGATTTGGATATGACTGTATGTCTATTGGACTCATGCTGTATACCTGTAGATCTTCACATGTATACTTGTAGATCTATCCTTATATGTTGTTCATGCACTTTCTATATATTACCCCTGAGTTTATACTCACCACCCCGGGACCCTGGGCTTCTGCCGCCAGATAATGTAGAAGATTCCTTGGACGTTCGGAGCTCCGCCAGCTGATCCCATCTCACACCGGACGGATGGATATTTAATCCGCATTGTGGTATTTGTGTGGATTGTCGTTTTGTGGTTTTAGCCGTATTGTTTCCGTATCTGTGATATACGGACGTGTTGTATATATTTGGCTTTCGATGTGGCTTCTATTATGTTTCTTGTTGTGTCAAGTCACTCCGGAGTGCACAGTTGGGTCATTGTATATTGTTTTATTTGTTGTATGTTTCCGCTGCGTTTGATATGTTGATATCTATGTATATCATATTATTGTTGTGGGCCTACGGGCCTTGTATTAACCCGATATGTTGCCACGTACAGGGGAGATGTCGTCCGTTTGCTTTTCGTCACGGCATACTCTCGAGGCGTGACAATTTTATTGGTATCAGAGCCAGGTTGCGAAGTCCATTTTCGGATTTTATTTCGTTTGGACATCGAGTTTTGCTTTACTCGATTTTGGTTTCGTGAGTTCTGGGATCTGGCTGTTGCGGACATCTCTGAGCTACAAGGTTTAAGGTATGTTAATTGTTATTACATATCCTTCTATTGGTTATGCATTTAGTTGCTTATAACATGGATGACTTGTAGGGTATTGGTTAGTATTCGTAACCGTGTTTTGAGTTTGACCATGGGAACAATATGTTGAGGTTATTAGATATGTACCTGCTATCGAAAAGGTAATTACCTTTGAGAGCCGACTGATACCGAGTCGGAAAGTAGGGATTAGGTAGGCACATCTCTTGTGGAGATCAAGGATTATAGTCCTAAAGATTTCCACTAATTATGTTAGTCAGATCATTACCCATGGGGTAATGGACAAGCGAGTATACTATTGCGGATGCAGATAGTAGAAAATTAGTGGATGATATTCATGGGGATTTTGATCCTCGGACTGATCGTTCTAGGTTGTCTAACATTGGGAGTACTTTTGGAGTACTTGACTCGGGTTATACGAAGATAGTAGTGTTAGTGGAATACCATTATCCGGATCTAGCCGGTAGTTGGTAGAAGAAATGGGAAGTAACCTACGGGAAATAATGTATCACTTGGTCACAGTTCAGTGATGTTGTGAGATAGTATTTCCCCACGTCATTTTCTTTGACTCATTGTCAAGGAATTCTTGGGCTTTAGGTCGAGTGATCGTTTGGTAATGGAAGTACCACGCAGAGTCGTTAGACTTGCGGAAGTTACGACTATTTAATAGCCCAAGAATGTGATTGGGTTGGTTTTGGCCACCCACGGGTTTATCGGTTGATATCTTGATCATGATGTTTAGGTCTCCTATCGGATCCTACCGGAAGTGCATAGACCGAGTCATGTGTACAAAAATGACTCCGTAGCAAGTGTTTTAAGAGTTGGAGATTTGATAAGCATATATTGCAAGTCAAATTATTGGAATCAGAAGTATCCGTATGTTGGATAAAAAGGAGCGAGATTGGAATTATGAGTCACGAGCGACTATTGGAGAGTTTTTCGATCATAGAAGACCGATTGCAGATTCTCAGCAGCTTCTCATGTTTATCAGCGAACTCAGAGGAAAGACTCCGAAAGGAGATTATGTGTGTGCAGTGCGGGTTACGATGAGACACAGAGCCGGATTATCCGATGGACCATTGTATCTATTTCTACTATAAGCAGCCGATATCTATGAGAAGAGTATGTATTTTGAAGACCCAGTTGAAGACTATGGATGATGCTTTCGAGCGGACGATCCACAACCTCGAAAGCTGAGATCATTACAGAAGAATGGATTATCACATCAGCAGCGATCTACTACCTTAGATATAGTTGGAGCTCTTTGATACTTTCATCCGGAAGAAGTAAGTTACTCAGCAGTATCAGCCAAAGATATCTCAGAAGATTCAGAAGTTCAGACAACAAATGTTACCTTCTCAGACGACAGCAACTGTTATCTTCCCAGATGTGGTTATGCTTTATACAGAGGAGAGATTTTACGACGATAGTCGTATCTATGCGGTATTCTCCAGTGGCAGCTATACCTTTCACAGAGATGGAGCGTTCTTTGATGTTGACAGTTCTTCAGTATTTTTCAGCCGGATGTGTACCCTTTGCTAGTACAACAGTGTTTACCATCTCCATTGTGGTTGTTTCAGTTTGTATCTCAGTTCAGCAGTTGACTTCAGTTTCTCCATGATAGTCTTTGCATCTACATGAGCTCAGTCGTTCAGAACAGATGTTGGACAAGTTTACATGATTACTCGAGAAAAAGTATAGAAGACCGAAGGATCGGTCCTTCGGGGTATTACTTTAGGTTATCCTATTTGCGGATATATCGAGAGATACTAGTAGTTTACAGGTATCTTTGTCTAGAACATTCTTGGATAGGGTTCGAAGGGTTCCTATCGACTTGTGGGTTGGTGATTTTCTCTACCGTCAGGTGAGATGTTGATCAACAATCAAAA
Organism: Wurfbainia villosa; assembly: GCA_025175895.1. Classification (NCBI taxonomy): domain Eukaryota; kingdom Viridiplantae; phylum Streptophyta; class Magnoliopsida; order Zingiberales; family Zingiberaceae; genus Wurfbainia; species Wurfbainia villosa. Next base: position 8,815,108 of record CM045992.1, read on the forward strand.
AGTCAAGGGATACCCTTAGCCTTTGCTAGACATACCTCCACTATAGACATATCCTTACGGATAGTTGGATTGTTGGAGCGTTGGTATACTAGGACTCTCGGATGGACGTATAATCCGAGAGTATTCGGATGTAGTTACGAATGAACTCTCGGGTTGATCACTGCATGGGCAAGTGGAATATGCGATTGAGGTGATTTCGGGAATAGTCCTGATATTGGGGACCTCATACCGGGAGATGATTTTATGGGTATTAGTGTTGCTAAACACTATGGGAGATTTATCTGCCTCAGTGTTTCTTCTTGAGAAGACTTGTAACTCTTTGTTAGAAGAGAGTCAGACTTTGAGTCTATGCATCGATTATCGATGATTTGAAATGCAGTAGTTGTTGTGAATGAATATCCTTCGTTAGGGATAGATGATTTGTTTAGATCAGCTAAATGACACCTGTGTATATCCTAGGGTTGATCTACGACTGGAGGTTTGATACTGTAGTGACTTAGTGTCATACAATTATCATTGTTGGTGTGATGATTGATAAATCATCAACTTAGAGTAAAAGGATGCAGGTGTGTGGAAGACGACATTTCATACTTGGTATGAATTTTAGGAGATGATTGATAATGTCGTTAGACCTATCGACGATTTAGTCATTCATGGACTTGAGGAAATCAAGTACTCTTGGAGTATTTGAGATCGATTGTCATCATATATGTGGAGGATATATTTTTGAGATATATTCACGACTTAAGGGAAGTTATGTTTCCCTAGATTGATTTGGTATTCACCATAAATGTGGATTGGATGTTCTTGCGATACTATACCGCCGACTTGTGGGACCAAGAAGGTGATGGAAATCACCTGGTCGGAAGTTTGTGAACCTAGATTTCAGGGCCTAGAAGGTGACTGACTTTTGGGTCAGTGTTAGTTAATCTGTCCGATATGGATAGAAGGGTATTGTACGTAGATGCATCATGTCAAAGATTAGGAGCGATTCTGATGCAGTTGAATGAGACGTATATTATGTGTATTCTGGTTGAGAAACTAGCGAGATTAGTCATTATAGTCTTCCAGTTACTTTCAGTTCTGAGTGATATAATGAATTTTGGAATAGTAGATTGGTTTCTCTTGTGAGAAAGTAATTCTCCATTTCCGAGGAGAATAGTGGGTTACAGAGTTGCATTCGATTTAGGAAGAGTTGTTCAGAAGACTCTTCATTCGAGAGTGATGATTTGTTCGGAGTGTATCCGAAAATAGTGAGTATTGAGACGTTCCGGTTGGTGGAACGATATGTGGGACATGGATGATTCCGTAGTTTGATGTTGGTATGCCCACTAGCAAAGATGGAATATTGTGATCGGTAGAGTTACGTACCGTGATGAAGTGAGAGCCTAGTACATTAGACTGTGTTGGGAGATTATCTAGAATTCGGAAAGGACTTGATCGGATTTGGGTAGTCGATGGTCGATTAGCTAGGTCCGCTCATTTTCTTCCGGGTCGTAAGATAGACTCCGTTGGATCGCTTGATGGAATTATATCCATGGAGTAACCTTGAGTATCATTTCTGATAGTGATTCATGATTCACCTTATGATTCTGGCAAAGTTTCCCATCGGTTACGGGTATAGAGCTCCACTCTGGTATAGTAATTGACCTCTTAATAGGTGGGCTGAGAACGTATAAGAGATGGAATATAATATTCGAGCTCACTACCCCACTTAGTCACTTGAGATGTGTGACTTTCCTCCGGATACTTGAGATGATTATTGTGACATCTCGCTTGTACATGAGTCGGAAATTTAGGGACCAAATTTTTATAAGTGGGGGAGAATGTAAAATACGGAAAAAAAAAATTATATGGATTAACTCTTTAATTAATTGGATTTAATTAGTGGGTTAATTGAGTTTAATAGGGATTAATTGGGCATAATTAGTGGGCTAATGGGTTAAATATTTAGCTGGGCTGAAATTGGGTTGTATTAGGCTTGGGCTGAAATTGGGCTTGATCTGCAATTGGGCTTGGGCTGAAATTGGGCTTGATCTGCAATTGGGCTTGAGCTGAAATTGGGCTTGATCTGCAATTGGGCTTGGGCTAAAATCGGGCTTGAATTGGAATTGGATTTGGACTGAACTCGGATTGGATTTGACTTGGGTTAAGTGGCTGAACCGGCTGGGCCAAACCCAATTAGATTGGGTTTGGATTGGGCTGGGTTAACCGAATGGGACGAACGACTTTTAAAGGAATCGAACGAACGGAGCGGGCCATTCGTCGCGATCGCCTCTTCTCTTCTCTTCTTTTCCTCGCGCCACTGCTTCTTCCGTCGTCAGATCGGGTGCTCGTCGACGGTTCCAGTAGGGAAGTTCGACAACGTCGCCGCCCTAACAGATCTTCGGCAGCAGGTCCGTTGATTTCAGGCCTTGGAGATCTTATTGAGCCCTCTACCCCGGCGGATCGGAGGTGATATCGCCGCGGCAGTGAGCTGCTAATCCGGGTATTCCGGTTGTTCAGGTTAGGGTTAAATCGCTGTTTTCCTTTGGATCTTGTTGTGGTTTTCGTTTTAGCTTCAATCGGTGGTTGGTCAGTGGTGGAGCTCAATTTTGTTCCGGTGAACAGGGCAGCTGGGGACATGGCTGCTGGTGGAGGGATTGAGCTCAGTAAGCTTCAATTTCCCTTTTCCTATGCTATCTGTAATTCATGCGAATTCGTAGTATGCTAATTCCTAAGGAATTTGATGGTTTCTATCGATGGATTGTCGAGTGGAATCTATGATTTGTGTGGTATCTGAACCTGTGGTTTGTTGATGGGTGATGTTGTGTAGTGTCGGTTGTATAGTTGAAGCAGCAAGGTGTAAGCCATGTTCTTCCTTCAACGTTGTTGAGTTGTTGATCTGTGCTAGGTGTGTGTGGAAGAAGAAGTTGCAGATTGGTGTTTGGCGGCTGAGATTGGAGTGTGTCCGATTGTGATTTGGGGAGTAATTGTGTTGTTGTTGATTGATTGCAGTATTTGAGGTTTACTGTTATTGATTCAGGAATGAGGAGCTATAATAGATGTTGATTATGTGTGTAAATTTAGTTGTTTTGTGGATTGAGTGGTGTGCCAAGGTTGTTGAGATTCGGTAGGTTCTGCCCGTGGATCATTGTATTGTGGCTGATTGGAGTGGTATCCGATTGTGATTTAGATGTTGTTTAGACTTTCAATTATGATGCGGTTATTTGGAGATTAAGGTAAGATCTACATTGATTTATCCTTCCATTGTATTTCTATGCTTCAGCATGGATTAAGTATGGTGATTTTGATGCGGGATGTGCATTGTATATGATGTTCTATTTCTGCATAGTGTATGGAGCTGTGAATGGCTGAGAGTAAAGCTGAATGTTGGTGATCTATTGTGAGTTGGGTTAAGGTGTATCAGATTGGGATAGTCGAGTATCTAACTCGTAGACAAGGAAAGGATGCGAGTATAGGAATGATGTAGTGTTTAGTTCCTATGTTTGTTGGATACTTGTACTTAATCATTGTTTGCTATTATGTGTAGGTTTGGGATACGAAGCAGGTTCGCAGCCGTGAGGATTATTCAAGCTTCGTATTAGGTGGGTAATATCTACCTGGTCCGGTAGTTTTGATCAAATTCTAGTGCATGATCTTGGATTTATGTTTATACCTGTTTACCTTAAATCCACTCTTATTTAATCATATGCTTGTACTGCCTTGACCTTTGAGATATATACTCTGGTACTTCATTGATTATCTAGCTCGGATAGGAACTATAAAACCCTATTATGTGTTAGCTGATAGATGTTTAGTAAGTACATGTGGTTAGGGTTATTTTTATGACCTCAGATTGGGTTACTGGGTTGCATCACTAGGTTAGGTGATGAGTCCAAATTATGAGGTCGGTCGTTGTATCGTATACATATCAGTGTGTTAGTTTAACAGATCTATTTATCTGTACATAGGTAAATAGGTTGTGATTACGGATTTGTCATCCTTACATGGTTGACTTTTGGTTGACTAGGTCTCCCCGTGAGTTAGGGAGTGTTGCAAGGATTTGTGTGTAAGCTATGCATCATTACATTTCATGCATGTTGACGACTGGGTCTACCTTGTGGTTGAGACAAGTCATTAGTCATCCTGCCTCCCCGGCTACTCGGGGTAGTGGTTGTAGGGTTGAGGGCAGAGCATTGTTGTGCGTGTCGTTCTCGGCCACTATGGATGGTGGTAGCTGGAGATGCGCACTTGGCCACTGTGAGGAGTGGTAGTTAGCGCACTCACCCACTATAGACGGTGGTCGTGTAATGTGCAGTTGTCCTGGGTGCGGTGCTCATCTACTCATGGGAAGGGACGAAGCGGCTAGCAGCAGGGACCCCCGTGTGGGTAGCATATAGCTCTATGGCGGGCTAGCTACTGTTTCATACTACCCAACTCGGTCACTCGAGAGTGGTGGCGGCTGGAGTCGGGATAGTTGTCATGTCCTGCCACCTAGGCCACACTGGGGTCGTGGTAGCGAGTTGGGTGCGCAGGCATGACTATGCATATTCATTGTAGATATATATGTATGCATGTATTTGATATATGTTTTACATATGCCTGTGAGATGCTGCATTTGATTGAGCTATGATTGTTGCACATGCTTGTTCATCATGATACATGTCATTTGCATTTTATTTACTGCTATGTGTTGAGCATGATACATGCGTTGATTCAGACTGTTATATGCATTTGATTAGCATCATGTCATTGTGTGGTACGGACCTGGTTGTTAGTACAGGTGATCATATACTATTCATATGTTGGAGTATTGGTCAGGTATGGGATTGACCTGGTACATTATATGGGTTATGTTATTGTATATCTGTCAGGACGATATAGCTTATGGTGTTGCAGACCGTCAGGTACGTTGGTACATTACTTTATGTTCAGTTGATCAGTTTAGTATATACATTGAGTATGATTTTACTGTAGTTACTTGTTATTAGATTTGGATATGACTGTATGTCTATTGGACTCATGCTGTATACCTGTAGATTTTCATATGTATACTTGTAGATCTATCCTTATATGTTGTTCATGCACTTTCTATATATTACCCCTGAGTTTATACTCACCACCCCGGGACCTGGCTTCGTCGCCAGATAATGTAGAAGATTCCTTGGGCGTTGAGTCGCCAAATTGATCCCATCTCACACCGGACGGGTGGATATTTAATCCGCATTGTGGTATTTGTGTGGATTGTCGTTTTGTGGTTTTAGCCATATTGTTTCCGTATCTGTGATATACGGACGTGTTGTATATATTTGGCTTTCGATGTGGCTTCTATTATGTTTCTTGTTGTGTCAAGTCACTCCGGAGTGCACAGTTGGGTCATTGTATATTATTTTATCTGTTGTATGTTTCCGCTGCGTTTGATATGTTGATATCTGTGTATATCATATTGTTGTTGTGGGCCTACGGGCCTTGTATTAACCCGATATGTTGCCACGTACAGGGGAGATGTCGTCCATTTGCTTTTCGGCACGGCATACTCTCGGGGCGTGACAGTTATAAGGACCTCGAACCTTCGCCGCTTAACCTTCATCTTCTCTTTTTCATCTCCCCGTCATGGAAGAAATTTCTGAGCAGGGCATCAATTCTTGTCCCCCCCAAGGGAAAAACTGAAGAACAATGCTATATCGCCAACCTGGAGGAGCAAGTGGCATATCTGCAGCGGTGCTTGAGGGAACCTTCCACCAGCAACGACTCTTTGCGCCAACAACTAGCATTGTCCCAGAAGGATCTATCTAAGCACATCTTCATACAACAATCTTACCTTCGGCAGCTACGGCATCAACCCCATCCACGCAAAGAAGCTCTATCAGTTCCTCCCAACAAAGAACTATAACACCCTATATATAAGGGTTTCTTTTGCTATTTTCTTCTTGTGAAGGAATTGTAATATGTAATCTTTCCGAAATAATGAACTTTCTGTAATTCAAGCCTTCACCTCTACTTTTCCCGCTTATCTTCTTCTTCCCACATTTCTCGAGCTATGTCGAATTCTATCTTCCTCGTATGCAAATCAAATAGATGCACTGTCTCTTCACCCTTTCATTGCACAGGGATCACGCATACACCTCCCCCGTACGAAAATAACATGACATATAGCTGAGGGAATACTCAGCTCTTCCGTTCTGCCATCGCACGGGGATAAAAATAATATGCAGTTGAGAGATACGCTCAACTCTTCCGTTCTGCCACCACACGGGGATAAAATAATATATAATTGAGTGAAAACTCAATTCTTCTGTTCCGCCACCGCACGGGGATAAAATAATATATAGTTGAGAAATACGCTCAACTCTTTCGTTCCGCCACCACACGGGGATAAAATAATATATAGTTGAGAAATAAACTCAACTCTTCCATTTCATGGGGATAAAATAATATGCAGTTGAGGAATACGCTCAACTCTTCCGTTTCACCACCACACGGGGATAAAATAATATGCAGTTGAGGAGTAACCTCAACTCTTCCGTTCCGCCATCATACGGGGATAAAAATAATATATTGTTGAGGAGTAACCTCAACTCTTCCGTTCCGCCACCACACGGGGATAAAATAATATGCAGTTGAGGAGTAACCTTAACTCTTCCATTTCGCCACCACACGGGGATAAAATAATATGCAGTTGAGGAGTAACCTCAACTCTTTCGTTCCGCCACCACACGGGGATAAAATAATATGCAGTTGAGGAGTAACCTCAACTCTTCCATTCCGTCACCGCACAGGGATAAAATAATATGCAGTTGAGGAGTAACCTCAACTCTTCCGTTCTGCCACCACACGGGGATAAAATAATATATAGTTGAGGAGTAACCTTAACTCTTCCGTTCCGCCACCACACGGGGATAAAATAATATATAATTGAGTGAAAACTCAATTTTTCCGTTCTGCCACCACACAGGGATAAAATAATATATAGTTGAGAAATACGCTCAACTCTTCCATTCCGCCACCACACGGGGATAAAATAATATATAGTTGAGAAATAAACTCAACTCTTCCGTTTCACGGGGATAAAATAATATGCAGTTGAAGAGTAACCTCAACTCTTCCGTTCCGCCACCACATGGGGATAAAATAATATGCAGTTGAGGAGTAACCTCAACTCTTCCATTCCGCCACCACACGGGGATAAAAATAATATATAGTTGAAGAGTAACCTCAACTCTTCCGTTCCGCCACCACATGAGGATAAAATAATATAGAGTTGAGTAACCTCAACTCTTCCATTCCGCCACCATACGGGGATAAAATAATATATAATTGAGTGAAAACTCAATTCTTCCGTTCCGCCATCGCACGGGGATAAAATAATATATAGTTGAGAAATACGCTCAACTCTTCCGTTCTGCCACCACACGGGGATAAAATAGTATGCAGTTGAGGAGTAACCTCAACTCTTCCGTTCCGCCACCACACGGGGATAAAAATAATATGCAGTTGAGAGATAAACTCAACTCTTCCGTTTCACGGGGATAAAATAATATGCAGTTGAGAGATAAACTCAACTCTTCCGTTCCGCCACCGCACGGGGATAAAAATAATATATATATATAGTTGAGGAATAAACTCAGCTCTTTCGTTCCGCCACCACACTGGGATAAAATAATATATAATTGAGTGAAAACTCAATTCTTCCATTCCGCCACCGCACGGGGATAAAATAATAGAGACTAAGGCCTTCTGTATAAAGAGTGCACTGCTTTTGTGCCGCTATTCTTTCTTCCTTCATCTTGAGGGTGAACACCCTCATCCATCCCCTCATATGAAAGCAAGGGTTTTAACAAATAACGGGCCATCAGAGGAATAAATCATCATTTTTCTTCTTCTTAGGGCCTCCCTTTATATAAACTAGGAGCCCAATAGCAATCGCCAGCCCATTCCCCCCTCCTTTTATAGGGGGAGTTTCGTCTTTCCTTTCTTCTGTTATCGTCATTCCTTCCGCCTTTTCATCTCCTTCTTCTTCGTCTGTTCTTCTTTCCGCCGCCATCCTCCGGTGCCCCCAGTCACTAACTCCAGCGCTTATCTTCTTTCTCCAACGGGCAAGATGCATTCCTCTTTCTACCGAGAAATAACAAGCCATTACTAACACATCAAACGGGGTGAGGGTCAGCCGCCAGCATCAGCTTCACCCTCACCCTCGTCTATTACCATCCCACCTGCCTCATCTATCCCTTCTTCTCCGCCTTCGCCTGAAACTCTTGTCCCATCCGTCCCAGATGAGACTGGAGTAGTCAACCCATCCTCATCTCCCATGTTACTTATAAACCCTATTTCTTCCATTTTCTCCCCCTCCGCCTTGGGTATTCGGAAGTCGCCCCCTCTCTCATCACAACATGAAGATGAACCCAGAGAGGTGGTGCGTCAACGCCAGTCGACTACAGGCGCTTCTACATCCCCACCTTCTCTTTCTCCGAAACATTCCACCGCCCCTGAACCCATGGTAGTTGATATTCATCCACTGTCCATTTCCCCCGCTGCTCATAACTTGGAGAGCCCTTCACCTTCCATAGGCACTAGCTCAGGTCCTTCCACTTTTCGCCTTCCCAGCGAAGAGTTCTCCATCCCGATGCTTTCTATATCTTCCTCCCCAGATTCCTCGCCAAACCAATCTCCTTCCACAAATTCTCGCGTGCCAATCTCGCGGCCAACCACATTGAGTCTTCCACCCTACATTTCTACTCCTCCTTTCTCATCCCCTATCTCTTTGAGCCTCCTGTTGAGGGCTCCTTCTTCTTTTTCTCCTGAACCCCCGATACAACCACTAACTTCCGTCTTTCCCTCCCCTATTATGAGTGAGCCTTCGCCTCAGGTGTCATCCGTCCCTTCTTCTTTCTCTGCCCAGAGTCTTCGAATACTAAATTTGGAAGAACTGGTTCCCCGGATGGAAGGCCTGCGCCACGCTCTGGAACTGGTATGTTTCTCAGATTGAGTTACCTGACCTTCTTCATTTGATGCCTCCTTTTTGATACACGGCTTACAGGCCCTCACCAATTATCAAGAACTGGATCGCTCCATCCAGCAATATCAGGCTCAATCCCTGAAATGGGAGCAACAACGGCGGGAGGATCAGACAGCTGCCCAGAACCGAGAGCAATTTCTGTCTCAGCAGCTGAAACAGTGCCAGGAACAACTGGCAGAGGCTCGTTCCCAACATCACAAGGATGTCAAAATTATAGCGGCATTACAAGAATAGCAACAGGCTCATACAAAATTATTATCTATCAGACGGGATGTTCAACCAGCACAGCCTGACAAAGAGACTCCCCCTCCTTAAGAATTAACAGACCTTCGAAAGCAGGTGGTGGAACTTCTGCAGGAGAAAAAAAAGGACTTTGAGATCATCGCAAACCCGCAAATTCGACACCAGAGGGCGGAGGACAAGATAGGGGATCTCCGCACCCGCCTGTGCAAGGAGGTACAAGAAAACTCCTCCTTAATAACTTCTAGGGCGCATGCTCACGCCCGTATACGCATGCAAGAAACATCCCTCCAGAGGCTGGGCAATGAACTAGTCCACACCAGATCCTATACAGAGGCGGTAGAGGGAATTTCGGCTTCAATATGCCAGAACATGATGGATATGACTAATCTTCTTCAGCAGGACCAAACTTCCCGAGCAGACGACATCTCGGTCCTGGCGGACGCCATCATGGAAGTATCTCAGCGTTATAGTGAAATGCGCCGAGCCTTCCGGGAGCAACAAGAGAAGTGTCACAGGCTCCATCGGAACCAAAGCCCTGACCGCCCGAATCGGCAGGAGCGGTTGGCCATCCTGATGCGCGCCACCTATCAAGATGGGTTTAATGAGGCAGTTCGACAGTATGCTGATCAAGGACTTCCCCCTGTGAACCATCCCACTCTCTCCCTAAATTGGGAGGCCGGCTTTCGACGTTATCCTCCCGATCGATTTAAGTTATAACTTGATATACTGCTTCGGGACATGGCTCCCTTTTTATCTTCTTTTCTTTTCATAGCTCGCTACAAGGGCTATAGTACTACTGTAAATAACTCATCAATCAAACTTGGATTCGCTACACATCTAATCAATACAACAAATTGCCAAGTACATCCCTTCGAGAACCCCCCCAACTCCTTTTCTTTTATCCATCACTCCTTATACAGTGTGAAAAGGTTTCAAGTGGATAGCATTCCAGGGTTGAGGAAATTCCTTGCCCTGGTCATACTTTAGATAATACGCTGACCCTACTACGCGAGCATCACTTCATAGGGCCCCTCCCAGTTTGGAGCTAACTTTCCAGGATCTCCAGCGGGATTAACTTTATGCAGAACCAAATCCCCCTCTTGAAATCTTCGGGGCATCACCTTTTTGTTAAAGGCTTGCTGCACTCTCCGCTTGTAAAACTCCGCTCGCCTCTGTGCCGTCTCCCTCTTTTCTTCCACTAAGTCTAACTCAGTGCTTCGAATAATTTGGTTCTACTATGGCTCATAAACTTCCACTCGGGCGCTAATTAAAAGGGCTTCCACCATAATAATAGCCTCTGTCCCGTATACTAGGCTGAAAGGAGTTTCTCCCGTTGCAGTTTTTGGTGTGGTTCGGTAGGCCCACAAGATTCCAGGCAGTTCTTCCACTCAATTCCCCCTCTGGGCCCCCAACTTAGTCTTTAACCCTTGAATAAGAATTTTATTAGTGACTTCAACTTGCCCGTTAGCTTGGGGGTGGGCTACCGAAGTGAAAGCTTGTTGGATATTGAGATTTTGGTACCATTCTTTGATCTTCTTGCCCTGGAATTGTCGTCCGTTATCGCTAACTAACCTCCGGGGAATACCGTACCGACAGACAATATTCTTCCACAGGAATTGTATTATAGCATTCTCAGTAATTTTGGCAAGAGGCTCTGCTTCCACCCACTTGGAGAAATAATCCACAGCCACCGATAGGAATTTTTTCTGCAATGGTGCCACAGGCATAGGACCCACTATATCCATTCCCCACTGATCAAAAGGACATGAAGCAACCACAGCTTTCATTAATTCAGCCGGTCGTTCGGACCGGTTGCTATGCTTTTGACAGGCTGGGCAGGTTTACACTATATGAGCTGCATCTTGTTGGAGGGTAGGCCTGAAATATCCTGCTAACAAGGCCTTCCTCACCAAAGCCCTCCCTCCCAAATGATTGCTACAGCAACCTTCGTGGATCTCCCGAAGTACCCATTCAGCATCCTCCTTTCCCAAACACTTTAGTAGGGGTCGTCCAAAAGATGTTTTGTATAAGTCTCCGTTTAAGAGGGTGAATCGTTTGGCTTTGCTCATTAAAGCATATGCTGCCCCTTTTTCTTCCGGGACCCTTCCATGCTGTAGATAAGCTATGATGTCAGTTTTCCAATCGACGATCGAATCAGATTCGGGCACAGCCTCCTCCACACTGCATATCGTCAAAGAAGTAGGGATTTCCACGCAGACTATTTCAAATGGCTTTACTCCTTCCTTCGCGCTTGCCAACCGAGCCAATTCATTCACCTTCCCATTGTTCTCCCTTGGAATCTGCTTCAACAGGACCTGACGAAAATGAGCCTTTTCTTTCTCAAAAGCCTTTAAGTATTTGTGCAGCCTTTCTTCTCGAACCGTGAAAGAGCCTTGAAGTTGTGATACCGCCAACTGAGAATCCGAGTGGATTATAATTGAGGTAGCCCCTACAGCTTTGGCAGCCTGTAGCCCCGCTAGAATGTCTCCATACTCCGCTTCATTATTAGATGCCCGATATCCCAGGCGCACGGCTACGTGCGTCTCCTCTCTACCAAGGGAAATTAACAAGACTCCAACTCCGCTACCTGTAGATCCCGAAGAACCGTCCAAAAATACCTTCCATGTATCTGACCCTTCTTCTTTTGTTGACGAGCTATTTTCCGAACCAACAGGTACTTCAACCAGAAAGTCAGCAAGCGCCTGAGCCTTGATAATGATTCGAGGTTGGTAATGAATGTCATATTCGCTTAGTTCTACGACCCATTTAGCTAATCTCCCAAAAAAATTAGGCTTGGTGACCACCTTACCCAATTCACTGAGTCAAAACAGTGATAGGATGAGCTAGAAAGTATGGCCTCAATTTGTGGGCTGTCAAGACCAGAATATATGTCAACTTCTCCAACTATGTGTAATGGGATTCTGCCCCCTTCAGAATATGGCTGGTATAATAAATAGGTTGTTGATGAGAACCTTCTTGCTTCAGCAACACTGAACTGATAGCTCCTTCTAAGACGGTCAAGTACATCCACAATGGCTCTCCTGCCATTGGCTTGGCTAATAACGGAAGTCCGGCTAGATACTTCTTCAACTCTTAGAAAGTCTGCTCACACTGATCATCCCATTGAAACTTGGTAGCTTTACACAGGATCTTAAAGAAAGGTAGCTCTTTGTCCGCCGATCTGGCTATAAATCGAGATAAGGAAACAATCCTCCCCACTAGCTTTTGAGTCTCTCGCAAATTAGTGGGTGACTTCATATTGCACAGTGCTTGCACCTTCTCTGGGTTAGCCTGCAGTCCCTTCTCAGTTACTATATATCTCAAGAATTTCCCACTCTTTACCCCGAACAGGCATTTTTTAGGGTTCAGCTTCATATTATACCGTCTCAATGTAGCAAAAGTTTCATTTAGATCCTTAACCAAATCCCGAGTGGTCTTTGATTTTACTAGGATATCGTCCACATAAACTTCCACATTTTTTCCTTTTTGCTCTGCGAAGATCCTATCCATGAGCCGTTGATATGTAGCCCCTGCATTTTTTAGGCCGAAGGGCATTACCACATAAGCATATAACCCTCCTGCCGTTACAAAACTAACCCTCTTCTGATCTTCTTTAGCCAAGGGTATTTGATGATATCCCTGGTATGCATCCATTAAGGACACCACTTCATATTCTACTGTAGAATCCACCAATTGATTAATACGAGGCAAGGGGTAGCAGTCTTTAGGGCATGCTTTATTCAAATCACGAAAGTCAATACACATCCTCCACTGCTCAGAAGGCTTGGGGACCAAGACTATATCGGAGACCCACTCGGGGAATTGGATTTCCTTCACATGACCCGCTTTTAACAATTTATCTACTTCCGTGGCTATAACCTTGTCCTTCTCAGGTCCAAAGTGTCGCCACTTCTGTTGGACGGGTCGGACTCCTCTGGTTAGGTTGAGATGGTGTTCGGCAACGCGAGGATCGATTCCCGTGAGGTCATGCACGTCTCCTGCGAAGATGTCTTCGTTCTTCTTCAGACAGGCCACCAACTTTTCCTTGGCCTCCAACTGCTATGCCTCCCATGTGGCCTTTCCCGGAGCTATCTCCACCAGCTCCCCTTCCTCTATCTTGTCCGCCTTGGGAGGAGATTCTTCGAGGATGCATACAGCAGAAATGATGATGGCCTTTCCTTTGGGATCATCAGTTCGGGCCTTCTTCTAATCATTTCAGACCATTTGCTCATAATAGCTCCTAGCGGCTTTTTGCTCGCCTCGGACTTCTCCCACCAACTGCCCAACTGGGAATTTCACCTTCTGGTTGTACGGGGAAGCCACAGCCTGAAAAATGGCAAGGAAGGGATGACCAAGAATTGCATTATAGGTGGGCGGAGCGTCCACAATAAGGAAAGGAACTATACTAGTTTTTTGGCTGGGCTTTGTGCCCAGAGTCAGGGGCAATGAAATCTGTCCTATAGGGTAGACCACATGTCCCGCAAACCCGAAAAGGGGTGTGGCCACATCTTCTAGTTGGGCATTTCCCAGCTGCATCTGTCCAAAGGCCTCCTAGAAGAGGATGTTGATAGAGCTTTCCGAATCAACTAATACCTTGGCCACTTCGTAGTTGGCCAGGGAAATGCGGATCACTAAGGCGTCCGTGTGGGGCAGCAAGACGCCTCGGAGATCTTCCGGCCCGAACGAGACCGACGGCGCAGTTTGGACAGTCTGGTCAGTGACGATGGCCAAACTTTCCATGAGATGGGTGTATGACTTCCGCGCCAGATTGGAGTCTCCGTCAGTGGGTCCTTCTGTAATGACATGAATAACCCCCCATGTGGGGGCGTTATTTAGATGGGATGATGGGCCCTCACCTGATGGGCCTCCTTGAGAGATAACCTCTTGGGACGGAGTTTGGGGGTCCGGAGGGAAAGTAACTTGCGGTGTTGGTTATATGGCCCTAGACGAGCCACATTGGGTCGTTGCCCTCGCCATACCGGCCCTCCCGTCTGAGGCCGTAGTTGTGGGTAAGCGGCTCGGAGGTGCTCCAATTCCTCCTGCAGCTTAAAACATCGGCCACTGGCGTGGCCATACTCCATGTGATACTGGCAGAAGAATGGGGTGGGAGGATTGCGAGGTATTCCCCGGTACCCTGAGGGTCACTGTAGTAGACCCTGTTGATCATAGAACTCCATCTCTCGCTCCTTCCAAGTCCTCACGGGAGAAACTGCATCGACAGCCATAATCTGTAATGGCTGCGCAGGGCGAGCGCCCTATAGCAATAACCGAGGTCTGAGAGCCTCCAATAAAAGAGGTCGCGCAAATCCTCGCCGGGGAGGGGCTTGAGGGGCGGCGGGGCGATTTCTTTCAGCAGGGACTGTTGCAGCAGCTCTTTCGGCCCTCCGTACTTTCAGTCCCTCTTCCTCGTTGATGTACTTTTCCGCACGGCTTAACAGCTCCTCGTAGCTGTTAGCGGGCTTTCTCAAAAGGGAGCTGAGGAAGGGGCCCTCCCTCAGCCCGTGCGGGATGGCTACTCTGAAAGCCTCCGACCTCGCGGAAGGGATGCTTCTGGCGGCGGAGGTGAACCGATGAAGATACCCTCTAAGTGATTCTAAGGGCCCCCTGCATAATGTGCAGCATGATAGAGTCGTCGTGCTTATACGCCTTGCAGCTGGCGAACTCTTGGCGAAACATCCCCTGAAAATCAGCAAAAAAAGTGATAGACCCTGGGGGCAGAGTGTTGAACCATTTTTGTGCCGAACCGGTTAAGGTGGTCCGGAAGACTTGGCACTTGAGGGTGTCGGTATAGCAGTGGAGCGAGGCCGCTCCAGCAAATTGTGATAGATGTTCTTCCGAATCCGTTGAACCATCGTACTTCTCTACTTGGGGATTATAGAAGTATGATGGTGGGACTTCTGAGAGGATATCCATGGTAAAAGGGCTGGGCTCATAAACCTCCGGAGCCCTAGTTGACCGACTTTCGCCTTGTTCTTCTCGTCGATTCTGGGTTAACGGCATAGTGTTCTGATGTGCTCACCCTCCCAGCCCCTCTCTAGGCAATACTTCAATGTTGATGGTTGTACGAGGTGGAGGGAGCATATCTGGTGGTGGTCCACGAGAAGAAGATTCACCAGAATGAGGATGAAGATATCATGTCCTTCTCCTTTCTCTGGCGAGGGCCTCTGCCATGGCGTTGTCCACCATGGCTCTCAGTTGTGATGGTAGTATCGTAATGGGGTTTTCCTCCACAGCGGAGGCAACTGGTTGTTGTATTTCCTCAGGTTGCATCTTTACGTCTTGCTCAAGTGTTCCCACAGACGGCGCCAACTGATGCGGTGAAGAAGATCTGTTGACTTCCTTTCGATGCGATGAAGCACGAAGGAAGCTTAGGGGGTTCTCTCCGACCGCAACAGTAAAGATGAAAACATAAAGTAGATAAGCGCAAACCAACACAGACAACAAAACCAAGATACAGGATGTAACGTGGTTTGGAATAAGGATTCCTACTCCACAGAGGTGAGCTCTCTCACCGAATGCAGTGCCAAAGCACTTTCACTATGAACGTCCTCCTTCCCGGACAGGAAACTTCCAAAGGTCGAGGAAGAAACCTCTTATAGTCAAATCAAGATACAAGAAAGAGTACACGAAAGGCGAAGATCAATACTCTCCTTCTCCGGCGAAGTGGTAGCTCTCCTTCTCTCAATGCGTCTTCGTTTCTTGCTGGTTGGAAAAGATGCGGATCCCCTTCCTTCTGTCCTCTCCCTCCCTTTTATTCTCCTCCTCTGATCAGTTGTTTCCTCACAAGCTTTACCCATCGTACACGTGGCCACCATGTCCACCTAAAGAATAATTCTGTTACAGATACGAAGAGCGAAGGCTCCTCGGAATATTGTGTGGGGACCCCCCCCCCTCTATTATATAACACCTTCTCATCTACATTTTGGAAAATAGGCTAGCCTATCCCTCTCAACCACTTGCCTTTGGTGAAACTAATCTAGACCTATAGCTCACGTGTGGCATAGCCTTTGGGCTCTTCAACAGCCTGAACTGACTCCCCTTCTTTCCGCACCAAACTACTTCCGGATGAACTAGGTCGAGTCGATTTTCATCCGTCCCATCTGCTTCTAGGCCCTCTAAGCCGAACCGATTTTTGTTCGTCTTCTAGCGAAGCGACCTCCACTCTTGCTTCGCCATGTCAATTACCTCAACTGGTCCTTTCGTTCCAATTATTTCAAATAATCGCACCCGAACCATTCTTCCTTATTTTCTTCGCCGAACAGATTATTTGGTTCGGATAGTGCTTTACATACGAGCCCTTCTACCCGGTTCACAGAGGAAAAGGTAGCAGTAGTATCATTGTACAAATGGACAACGGATTAATCCCTCGCAAAAGCAAAGTTTCATCCCTCCATGCGCTGGTTACTAGTCTCAAAGGGTCAAAGGCCCACCGTGATTTACCTCCCTTACGATGGCCCGGGGACGGACTGGTAAGGGTCGCTAGGTTGGCGGATTCCAACCTTTGTACAAATAAACTAGACTCAATTTGACCATCTAATGGAGAAAATGAACTTCATAATTGAGCTAAGCCTATATTTGCTATTTACTGAATCTTCTCAGTGACTAAAAATGGAACAAATTAGAATGTGGGGGCAACGCTAGCTTGTTTGTTTGGATAGGGTGAATCTAAAGAAAAGTGAAGGAGTTTGGTTCGTGAAGAATTTTTTATTTTTTTTTCAGAAAATAAAAATGATTTTTTTTATTTTTTTATTTTTTAGAAAATGAAAATGAAAAAGAAAATAATTTTTTTGTGTTTTTTAGTTTTCTAAAAAATACTTCTTTATTTTCTAAAAAACGAAGATAAAAAATACCAACCAAATATGTTTTCTCGTTTTTCTAAAAAAAAAAAATCGTCTACCAAACGCCGCTAAAGTGTTTTCTCTTGATGAAACAACAACTTCAGTGGATACTACTACAGACAGTGTGATCCAAAAAGACCCTGAGGCAGTGGTGTGTGCATCACTAGAGCTCGTTGAGCTCACCCCGTGGAGTAGGAACCCTAAGATTCTAAACTACGTTATATCGGTTGTCTTTGTGATTGTGTGCTTGTGTTTATATTTGTATTTGTATTATCATCATTCCGCTATGCTAACGAGTATTGTAGATAATCAAGCACGAGCAATTTCCATCGAGCATCACTTAGGCTATTCAACCCTCCTTCTAGTCAGGCCATCGATCCCCAACAAGTGGTATCAGAGCGAGGCTCTTATCATTGGACTCATCGCTGGGATAAGCACAACAATTGCCGGCATAAACATCCACCCACCAAAATTCTAATGGGACTTTTCTTGGTGGAAGAAAAGAATGAAGGTATATTTTGAAATCGATTTTGATATTATGTTAATAATATAAAATGGTTTTGAAGTGCCTAGGGATGAGGACAACAAGCTAATAGAAAATTGAAGATGGACCGAGGAGCAATGATAACAATTCAAGACAACTGTTAAGGTAACAAAAATGTTAATAAAATTGATACCTTATGATATTTTGTCTAGATTAGGGAGCTATGGGGATGCTAAGGAGTTGTGGGATAAGTTGGTCAAATACCACAAAAATCCTGAACCGGCACAAGTAGAGAAGGAAGCCGAGGAAGAATCATCATCCCAAGAGCTTGAGAATTCGGAAGTTGAGAGATGCTCAACGTCTGGATCGGAAGAGGAAGTCTCTACCTCTAGGATTGAGGGGGAGGAGAGGCAATCTTCTATGTCAGAGTAAGAAGAAGTATCATCTACCTCCGGTGTAAATGAAGAACAAGAGTCCCCAACCAAGGAAGGTAACTCAAATGCAATTCATAAAAATAAAGATCACATAATTTGCTTTGAGTGTAGGGAGAAAGGGCATTACAAGAGCAAGTGCCCAAAATTGGCCAAGGAGAAAGCGCCGGCACCGAAAGTCAAAGACAAGTCAAAGGATGTCGGAGTCCCTGCTAGGAAGAGCAAAGAGCACATTATGTGTTTCAAGTGCAATCAACGGGGACACTATAGAAGCCAATGCCCTAAGAGGAGGAAGAAAACCCAAGAAGGAGCATCACATGTAGGGAGAGCTTCTAAAGCAAACCCTAAGGTATCGTTTATTAATGCACCTTCAAGTTCTAAGGTTAAAAAGCATGCTAGAAATAATTTTAGTTCACTTCCTATTGCTAATGAACAAAAGCATGCTAAAAACAAATACCTTTGTTTAGGTGCTAAGAGTTATAGTTTTAGGTCTAAGGACAAGACTAGAACCAATAACCCTAAAACAATCTTACCTAGGGAAAGTATTAGGAGGATAGAAGAAAATTTAGGCATTAACCCTAGGAAGAGTCTTTCCCAAAAGGTAAATAAAACATCAAAATTGGGAAAATTATAATTAGAAAACCAAACTTTGAGGTCAAGACTTGAAAAATTAGAAAAGACACTAGAAAAAATGACAAACTCATTTAAGGGGTCAAATGATCAAAATCTAGGTCCTAGGAGACAAGAACCGTCTAGGGGTAAGAAAGGTTTGAGTCACAAACCTAACCCCAAGAAGATCTATCACGATATTCCATTCGATTATAGAACCATTTCTAGGTCTAGGAAAGCCAAGGTTACTAAGGAGGTCATCTCTAAGGCTAACCATGGTGTGTGTCTAGTGGTCAAGGGTTCTATAAAACCTAGGAAGACCACTAAGAAGGTTACTAGGGAGGCAATCGCTAAGGTTAACCTTGACAAGACCACAATGACCAAGGCTTCTAAGCCTAGGAGGGTTATTAGGAGGGTATCTAGGGAAGTTATCCCTAGTGAATCCCTTGTAAACCCAAGGAGCTCCAATAGGTATTGGGTTTCTAGGAGCGTGATTCCATCATGCTTAATGAGTTAGGGTGTGTCAACCCTAAGTGGATGGGTAGTTAACCTAATCATGGTAGAGTTGACACTTTAGGATATTTTAGGATGTGTCAATGTACTTTGAGAAGTTTAAAAAATTGATCAAATTGGCACAATTAGGTCTTAGAGGTCATGATATGCCATTTTAGGTTTTTGGCACATTTGGGAGATAAATTGTAATATGGCGAAAATGAATTTAATCATAACAAATGACAATTAATAGTAAAATTTAGGTATTTTTATACCTTTACCTTTTATTTTTCATACCTTGTTTGTCATTGCCATGTCATGACATCATATTCATTTTTAATCATATAAAATGTCATGATGATGCTTAGGGTTAATTTTTAATGGCATGTTGTGCTTAGGTTTATGTTATATGTCGTAACATCATGATTATTGGCACATGTCTTATTTATGTTATCATTTATGTCATAATCATTATTCATGCATTAATTAAAATTAAGTTAAGGACAATGACATGATTTGAAGTCCTATGTATAAGGGAATCAAATAGAGTTGCCTAGAAAATGCATGAAACCCTAAATAACCAAAACCCACATCTCACAAGAACACTTGACTTGTATGTGTCTTCATACACCTTAGATACAAGTGAGATGTTAATGGATTAAAGTTTTAAAATCATTTCAAAATCATTTTAAAAAATCTTGGTGAAGTCTATTTTTTTTTATAGCAATTACCATTCAATGAGATGATACAAAGTAGAGTCAAAATATTGAACTTTTCAATAATTTTAAACTTTGTATAAATTTCACTATTTTATGGGTATTTTATTTTTCAACTATTTTTCACTCATACTGATTGTTATAAGTATTATACATATGAATTTTCGTGATTTTTTTATTTATGTGTAATTACTTATGATTTTCTGAATTTGATTTCTGAAAATTTATTTCTGCACAGTGTAGAAATCAGTCGACTGCCATGGATAGCAGTCGACTGGCATCAAGAGCAGTTGACTGGTAGCTGAGAGAGTCGACTATCAATGCTGATTTTGGGTAAACAAGGTTGGCTTAGCCCATGTTCAGCTATGTCTAGGTTCCCTAACTGCTCCTAATCCTAGAATATGCTTTGGAAAGAATTGGAAGGGTGAAAATCCATTGGATATGGATTAGGAGAGTTGTTTTGGGCAATGTATCAATTTTAAGGTGTGTGAAAGTTCAAGTTTGAACTTTTGCCCTTAATTTGATGGTTTAGTGTTTTTATAGGCTTATGGACTCTCCAATGACATTGTTGGTGCAATGGTCAAGGGGGGTCAAGCCTTTAGGGGGAGATTATTCATCATGGGATGATGGATGTGTTTTTCCTCATGAGGGGGAGAATGAGAATTGCCTCTTATTTAGTTATATGAGACTTATCACTAGAAAGAGTGAAGGCATCCTAGATGTTTTTGGACCAAGGGGAAGATTGTAAGATCTCATTGGGATATAAGACATTGACACCCTTGGGGAAAGTCATTTTGATGTATGTCAAAAAGGGGAAGAATGTGAGACAAATTTGGGACAATTGGTAAGATTTACCAATTTGGGAAAATTGGGAGATTTGAGTTAGGTGGCCTAACTCAAAGGTTTTGTGATTTTTGTCAAACATCAAAAATGGGGGAGATTGTTGGTGCAATCGGCCCAGGTAACAATTGACCAGACTCGAGTTTAACTCGAGCGGTATTTTAATGTTTGATAAAATGTATGACAATGTAATTATCATAGGAAGTCCAAGTCTTGTGTACTTGGCATTGGGAAGCCCAAGTGTGTAGCCTTGGCCACGTAAGTCCAAGTGTGTATCCTTGGCGGTGAAAGTCCAAGCATGGATCTTGACAATTGGAAAGTTCAACATGGAGTTGGCATGGGAAGTCCAAGTGTATAGCCTTGGCATGGAAAGTCTAACATGGAGTTGGCATGGAAAGTCCAAGCATGGGACTTGACATTTGGAAGTCTAAGGATGTGCCTTGGCAATGTAGACATTGTTAGCATGACAATAGCCGAAGGAATCACTTAGAGGCCAGCATATGGATGAACAAGTCATGGATGACTTGGAGGGATCCGCGCATGGATGAACAAGTCATGGATGACTTGGAGAGATCCGATAGGTGCGATGCTAGAGGAGGTGGCTCGAAGGCTTAGGTTTAGGCTAAGGGTGGTCTAGCAAGTATGAAGGCATCATACTTGGGGTAAACCTTATTGTTGAGGTTTATCAGTCACCTGGTGTTCGACTGCGGCTGTGTGGCCTTGGCAGTCGACTGCCAACCTTGGGAAGTCGACTGCCATGGAGGGCAGTCGACTAATGGTCACGAGCATAGAAAGCTCAGTAGCCGACTGAGCAGTCGGCTACGAGCATGGGCAGTCGACTGTCAGTGTATCCGTTGGCTGGAATGTCAACGTGGATTAAGTCATTGTGAGACAACGGCTACAGGGGTAGCTAATTGCCAAGCACAAAATTAGCTCGATGCAGGTTATAAAAGGAGCTCGAGTTGGAGGATTTTGCAGTGACTTTTGAGGAGATTTTAAAGGGGAATTGCTGCTGCATTCTAGACCTTCAAGAACAAACCAAAGCAAGCAACAAGCAAAGCGATCGAAGCAATTGTTGTAAAGTTTTCTTTACGTGTATTTCATATTGTCTTTGTATTTACTTGTACATTTTGTATTACCTTTGTAATTGCTTGTACAAGATTTCTCCACCTCCAACGTGTTGTCGAGAAGGAGTTTTAGTAGTGGTGTGTGCATCACTAGAGCTCGTTGAGCTCGCCCCATGGAGTAGAAACCCTAAGATTCCGAACCACGTTATACGGTTGTCTTTGTGATTTTGTGCTTGTGTTTATCTTTGTATTCGTATTATCATCATTCCGTTGCGCTAATAAGTATTGTAGACAATCTAGCACGAGCGATTTCCATCGAGCATCACTTAGGTTATTCAACCCCCCTTCTAGCTAGGCCACCGATCCCCAACACACCTTTCTTTCTCTATAAATTAAGGTCATACTCCTCTTACCCCTACAGACATCTTCCCTCTAAGCATCCCTTTAGTGCTTCCTCCTTCCCTCCCAAGTATCTTTATTTTTATGGCCAACCTTTCTTCCCCCAAAGAGGATCTTGCTTCCGATGAACTACCTAATCTGGATCAGCAATGCATAGTGGAGTTGGAAGAGCTAATAGAGAGTTTACGGTCTTGGTTACACTCCACTTCTACCCGCAGCTACTCTCTGCGCCAGGAACTGGCAATAGCTCAACGTAACATGTTAAGGCTTCATGAGATCAATCAGTCTCTTGTCAGACAACTTCATGCTCGGGTGACCCTTCGCCATACCCCCTTCATCCAACCTACACCCCCGAAAAGGGTTATTCATAAAGTCCCCTAATTTCTATTTTATTGTAATGTACTTCCTTCTTTATCTTAGGCAGTTAGAAGAATTAAGGGTATTTTATATGAATGCACCACAAGATGAATTATATCAACTATATTATGAGGCACTATAGCTTTTGGCAATTAATACAGTGTACTTGTTCCAGAGTTTGATCTTGACTTTGTTTCCTTGAATAATTTATATGATCCATATAGAAATAACTCTCCAGCATCCGATAAACATAATAATGATACCTGCGCAAAAATCTCGCCACATATAATGTAATACTTCGAGGGTCTGAACTGAGCATATATGATAACCCATCCATAATCGCTCTCCCCAAGGTCTTACGAATCACCTCAGGAGGAATAATTGAACATAGATACAGAAACCAACTCGAAATGGGGATTGTCTTACCATCTTATCATAAAGCCTAACCCAACATCTTAGGAATCAATTCAAGTATATGATTTGGACAGATATTAATTCTCATTTCTTTATTTCCTCACTTGACAAAAATAGTCATGTGGCATGATGCACAAGATTGAGTATAAATACAGACTGCTAAGAGGATGCTTTGGCTAGAATACTCCCCCGTCCGATAATAATGACCTTGGCTAGCACCAAGCTGTATGACAATACCGACCTGACCTGAGGGCTTACGAATCACCTCGCCTGACCGTAGAGATACTCCGCCATTCTTCTATAAATGAATTTTAACCCAAAATCAACTCCTCCATTCCACAATCACATGGGGATTGTAGCTTCGATTATTACTGAGCTGTGTAGGAATATAAACCTGACCTGAGAACTTATGAATCATCTCGGTCGGTCATAGAAATACTCCGTCATTCTTCCATAAATGAATTCTAACCAAAACCCAACTCCTCCGTTCTACCATCGCACGGGGATTGTAGCTTCAGCTATTATCGAGCTGTGTAGGAATATAGACCTGACCTGAGGACTTACGAACCGCCTCGGTCGGTCATAGAAATACTCCGCTCTTCTTCCATAAATAAATTCTAACCTAAACTTAACTCCTCCGTTCCACCACCACACAGGGATTGTAGCTTCGACTATTGCCAAGCTGTATAGGAATATAAACCTGACCTGAGGATTTACGAACTGCCTCGACCGGGTTTAAAATACTCCGTCGTTATTCCATAAATAAATTCTAACCTAAACCCAACTCCTCTGTTCCACTACTGCACGGGGATTATAACTTCGGCTATTACCGAGTCGTGTAGGAATATAGACCTAACCTAAGAACTTACGAACTGTCTCATCCGGTCGTATAAATACTCCACCATTCTTCGTAAATGAATTATAACCTAAACCCAACTCCTTCGTTCCGCCACCGCACGGGGATTGTAGCTTCGGATATTGCCGAGATGTGTAGGAATATAGACTTGACCTAAGGACTTACGAACCGCCTCTGCTAATCATAGAAATACTCTGTCGTTCTTCCATAAATGAATTCTAACCTAAATCCAACTCCTCCATTCCACTACCGCACAGGGATTATAACTTCGGCTATTGTTGAGCTATGTAGGAATATAGACCTTACCTAAGGACTTACAAATTGCCTCGGTCGGTCAAAAAAATACTCCGTCGTTCTTCCATAAATAAATTCTAACCTAAATCCAACTCCTTCGTTCCACCACCGCATGGAGATTGTAGCTTCGGCTATTGCTGAGCTATGTAGGAATATAGACTTGACCTGAGGACTTACAAACTGCCTCGATCGACCATAGAAATATTCCATCATCCTTTCATAAATGAATTCTAGCCTAAACCCAACTCCTTCGTTCCACCACTGCACGGGGATTATAGCTTCAACTATTCTTGAGCTGTGTAGGAATATAGACCTGACCTAAGGACTTACGAATCACCTCGGCCGATCGTAGAAATACTCCGTCGTTCTTCCATAAATGAATTCTAACCTAAACTCAACTTCTCTGTTCAACCACCACACGGGGATTGTAGCTTCGATTATTGTCGAGCTGTGTAGGAATATAGACCTGACCTGAGGACTTATGAACCACCTCGGTCAGCTGTAGAAATACTCCGTCATTCTTCCATAAATGAATTCTAACCTAAACTCAACTCCTTCGTTCCACCACCGCATGAGGATTATAGCTTTGGCTATTGCTGAGTTGTGTAAGAACATAGAGCTGACCTGAGGCCTTACGAACCACCTCGGGCAATCGTACAAATACTCCGTCATTGGGCCCTTGGGCCATAATCTATTTATGACCTGGACCTTTCTGAGAGTTTACCTAAACCCTTTCTGTTGCTTCCCTTATACCTATTACAAGGTTGCGAGGTACTTCTTCTCTGACCTTTTAGGATTCTCTTGCATTTCCTTATAATTCATCGCCGCCATTTCCACTGTCGCACCTGTTCTTCCTCCTTCAAAGTCGTCATTCCCCTATTTCCTTGTAAAAATGCATGCAAATATGCTGGATGTTGTTCGCAAAAGACTTCAAAGGAAAGGGGCTAGAAGCCCTGAGATACCTGCCAATCTGTCTCCTTTCACATCTTCTCCAGTTATTGACATTCTTCCCCAAGTCACCTCCTTTTCTACTCCTGCACTCCTCATGCCTTCCTCAACACCCCTTTTGGTTCCCACTAATCCTCCTGGCATTGTCTATGCCGCGCATATAGAGGAGTCCACTCTCCCTTTGGTAACACAAAACCTCGATCTCCCTTCTCTTTCTCTTCCTCCTCCAGGGGAAGCCCCCCTCTACTGCAATCGATCTCCTTCCCTTCTCCTTTCCCTTTCTCTTTACAACCTCCCCTTCTTCTTCATCGGAATCTCCAATAATGTTTCCTACTATTTTTTATCCTTCCTCATGTTCAAAAGAGACGATCGTATCCTCCCTGACCCCCTATCTTCATTCCTCCTCCTTTCCCTTCCCTTTCCAGGCAGAGGCCACTCCCAATATTATAAACTCTTCCTCCCTTACTCTAGGGTTGTCTCCGTTATTTCCTACTTCTCTACTGGAGGGGATATCAATAAACCCCTCTCCCCTTCTACACCCCACTAATCTTCCTCCACCAACTTCAGAGGCTTCTTTTTCAATTCCCACCGAAGCTATCCGATGTTACGATACTGTATCCCTAACCATTTCTCCTGAATGTGAGTCAACTTCACTTACTCTTCTTTCTCTTTCTCCTTCCCTATCTCCACGAGAAGAGTGTATCCTCTATCAAGAAGAGTTGACACTCCGAATGGAAAGTATGCAACAGACTTTAGAATTGGTAAATTTTCTGAATTTGTTCCTCAGTTTTGCGATAACTCTGCCTCCTCACCCAAATTGATACTACCGATGACCAATTATAAAGAGTTGAATCGTTCTCTTTCTCAATATCAAATTATAGTCTACCAACAAGCTTCTTGTCAAAATCAAACCCATCAAGCTACTCTTGAGGCGGTTCATCGGCGTGAGGATTCTCTTCTTCAAGAATTGAACATATGTCGTGCTCAACTGGCGGAGGCATACTCGCAACATAGGCAAAATAAAGAGACAATATCCGTTCTAAGAAGGCAGGTTACCAGAAAAATCTGCCAAAGCTCCTACCTTAGAACAGAGAGAGACTAAGCCCTTTCTCTCATACGACAACACCAAATTTCCCTACAATGGGTGAATCAAGAAGCGACCCACTTTAGGACTCACTCCACCGTCATAAAAAATGTCTCCCTTTCTATATGCTAAGATTTTGTAGAGATGTCCACCATTTTTCAACAAGACCATGTTACTTATGCTGATAATTTGCAAGCATTAGTGTCTTTCCTCCATCAAACCTCTCGCTAATATCGCCGACTCCGAAAAGACTTCGTAGAGAATTGAGAACGTTGTATCAAATTTCATCAGGAGGCAGAGTATTCTGGGAGCCAACGACAAGAATAGATAACTTCCCACATAAGAGCCACTTTCCAAGATAGTTTTAGAGAAGCAGTTCATAAAGCGCAAGGATTTCTCCCAGCTCAGCAACCAGCACCCTTTCTAGATTGGGAAACAACTCTTCAACGTTATCCTCCAGAATATTTCAAACCCTAAATGCCCATTTATTAATGTATATCATAAGAATTAAAGCAATTTGTATGACCATACTTCACACATTGTGTTTCCTTCATTTCAATTTGAGTACGTATGATTCATACATATCCTTTCCCTTTTCTTCTCTTTACATTACCACCTCTATCAACAATAAAAACACTTCAAATGTATAACATTCCATGGTCTAGGTAATTCTTTTCCATTTCCATCTTGAAGATAGTAAGCAACTCTAGCCACCCGTCATGTAACCTGGTATGATCCTTCCCAATTAGGAGCCAACTTTCCTGGGTCTTCTGCTGGGCTAGCTTTGAAGAACCAAGTCTCCTACTTGAAAAGCTTGGGGTGATACCTCTTATTAAATATTTGTAGTACTCTCTATTTAGAAGCTTCGGTTCAGACAAGGGATTGCGCTCGCTTCTCTTCCACTAGATTTAATTCCATACTTCGTACCAATTGATTATGTTTCGAGTTATAAACTTGAACCCAAGAACTATTCATGATGCATTCGATAGGTATCACAGCCTCAGTCCCATACACTAGGTTGAAAGGTGTTTCTCCAGTTTCTACTTTAGGTGTAGTTCGATAAGACCATAATAATCACGGAAGCTCTTCCAACCAATTTCCCCGGCTAGTTCCCAACCTGGTTCTCAACACTTGTATCAGGAATCGATTAACCACTTCCACCTGTCCATTAGCTTGAGGATGCGCTACTGAAGTAAATGCTTGTTTAATGTTAAGACTTTGACACTATTCTTGTATTTTTTAACCTTGAAATTGACGTCTGTTATCACTGATTATCTTTTGATGGATTCCATATTTGTATATAATATTTTTTCATAGAAATTGTATAATAGCCTCTTCTGTAATTTTAGCCAAAGGTTTCGCTTCCACCCATTTAGAGAAATAATCCACTGCTACTAATAAGAACTTCTGCAGAGGAGTGGTGGGCATAGACCCCACTATGCCTATTCCCCATTGATCAAAAGGGCAAGAGACCACTATTGACTTCATCAGCTCAGCAAGTCTATCCGACCTATTACTATGCATTTGACAAGCTCGGCACGCTCTGATAAGTTGCACTGCATCTTGATGATGAGTTGGCTAGAAGTATCTAGCCAACCATACTTTCCTAGTCTAGGCTCGCCCTCCGAGGTGGCTACTACAACATCCTTCATGAATTTCCCTAAGTATCCACTCGGCGTCCTCCTTTCTTAGACACTTTAATAGGGGTCTATCAAATGATGTTTTATATAAAACTCCATCAATGAGTAAAAAATGCTTTGCTCTCTTCATCAAGGATGAGACTTTTCAGGGATCTATAGGAAGACTTCCTTATTGTAGATAAATCATTATGTCTGTTCTCCAATCAAGTGTGCATTTATCCCAAGCGGACGCCTCCTCCACATTGTAAACCATTGAGACTAAATTTGGAAATTGGGAGAGCATATAGGATTGCCTCTCTTGAGTGATATGGGACTTATCACTAGGAAGATGGTAGGCATCCTAGGTATTTTTGGACCAAAGGGGGAGATTGTAAGATCTCATTGGGACATGAGACATTGACCTCCTTGGAGAGTTAACCTATTTTTGATGTATGTCAAAAAGGGGGAGAACATTAAATTACCAATTTGGAAAATTGGTAAGGAAATTTGAGTTAGGAGCCTAACTCAAGGTTTGTTTTGTCAAACATCAAAAAGGGTGAGATTGTTGGTGCAATCGGTCCAGGTCACGATTGACCAGACTCGAGTTTGACTCGAGAGATGTTTTGATGTTTGACAAAGTAAGTTGACATTGATGTTTGACATCAATGTCTGTTGATAAATTGGGAAGATTGTCTATACAATCAACTCGGGTTATGTTAACTGGACTCGAGGGAGACTTTGATGGTTGACTAGGGTTGACCATGTGGTTATGGAAAGTCCAAGTCATGGGTACTTGGCATGGAAAGTTCAAGTGAGACACTTGGCATTTGGGAAAGTCCAAGCATGGGTCTTGGCATGGAAAGTCCAACATGGGTTGGCAAGGGAAAGTCCAAGCTTGAGTCTTGGCACTTGAGAAGTCCAAGGGGTTTGGTATTGGCGGCGTAAAGTCTAAGCGGGAGTCTTGGCAGTATAAGTCCAATGTGCCTTGGTGGTGTAGACACCGTTAGTATGACATAGCCGATGGAAGCACCTGAAGGCTAGCGCGATGGATGAACAAGTCATGGATGACTTGGAGGGATCCGAGAGGCGTAAGGCTGATGGAGGTGGCTAGAAGGCTTAGGTCTAGGCTAAGGGTGGTCTAGCAAGTATGGGGGCACCATACTTAGGCTAAAACCACATGTTTGAGGTGTACCAGTCAACTGGTGTCATGTGGCAGTCGACTGGCGTAGTCAACTAGGGTTTAACTGCTGGAATTTCCCTAGCAGTCGACTGCCATTGATGGGCAGTCGACTGATTGGATGAGCAGTCGAATGATCTTGTGATCAGTCGATTGATGCTCGAATTTCAGGGCACAGAATGGAGTCTCACTCGACCGCTGGGACGAGTAGTCGAGTGATGCTTGATCAGTCGACTGATGTCCTAGCCGTTGGATTTTTCCAGCATGGATTACACCGTTGTCTCACAGCAACAGTGTGATCAGTCGACTGATGCTCCCGAGCAGTCGACTAATCGACCTTTTCCAGCACAGGTTGAAGCTATAAAAGGAGCTCGTGATGGAGGAAAAGGCATCGATTTTCTTGGACGTTTTGAAGCGATTTGCTGCTGCAAATCAGGGCCTTCAAGTGCTAGTCCAAGGCAATCAACAAGCAAGCTTCTAAAGAGTTTTTGTAAAGTGTTCTTTACTTCTCTTGTTGTATTTCATATTGTATTTGCTTGTTGTATTTAGATTATTATTATAATCATATTGTAAGAGGTTTCTCCGCCTCCGACTTGTGTCGAGAAGGAGTGTTTATCATAGTGGTGTGTGATTGGCATCACTAGGGTTCGTATGAACCCAATCCGTGGAGTAGGAACTGTTCGGTTCCGAACCACGTTAAATATTTGTGTTTGCGTGTTGTATATTTTGTTATCATTATTACTTTTCTATTTCCGCTGTGCTAACGAAATTGTAGAGATGAACGATGAAAGATTTCCATCTACGTACATGAGAGACGCTATTCACCCCCCTCTAGCGGCCTCAAATATCCTACACAACCCAGCCAGAATGGCCTCATACTCAGCTTCATTATTGGAGGTCTTGTACCCTAATCATAGGGAGATGCGAGTTTCCTCTTCCAAGGGAGAAACCAACAATATCCCTACTCCACTTCCTTTGACTCTAGATGACCCATCTACAAAGATTTTCCATACAGTTGATCTTTCTCTTTCTTTAGTTGAGTCACTTTCAGAATGAATTGGCACCTCGGTTAGAAAATTAGCTAAGGATTGGGCTTTAATGATAGTATGAGATTTATAGTGAATATCATACTCACTCAACTCTACTGCCTATTTAGATAATCTGCCTAAAGCATTAGGTTGTGTAACTATCCGCTCCAGTTCACTATTTGTTAACACATTCACCAGATGAGCTAGGAAATAAAGTCTTAACTTTCGAGCTGTCAGTACCAAGATATAAGCTAACTTTTCCAAACTATGTATACCTCAGCTCTGCTCTCGTCAATATATGATTGGTATAATAGATAGGTTGTTGTTAAGAGCCGCTACAAGAAAAATGGTAAATAATGACAATTTTTTTTCGTTGCTAAATAATATTAACGACGCTAATATTTCATCACTAGAATCATCGTAATAAGCTTGTCACTAAGAAACTTTAGCGACAAAATTTTCATTTTTTGTCGTTAATATTAACGACGATGGGAAAAATAACAATTTCGTAGCTAAATCTAGAATATCAAAAAGAGGAAAATCACTAATATTGGCGACGAAATAAACCAATTTCGTCGCTAATAATTAGTCAATTGTCTATTATTTGGTCAGTCACAGAATATTTTTTAGTCGACTAGCCAATTGACTGACGGGTTTGCAATGAAATATATTCATTTCGTCGCTATTTAGCAATCGATTGATGGAGGAAAACAGTCGACTGTCCATAATTTGGTCAACCACAAAATATTTTTTAGTCTACTGGCCAATCGAGTGAATCATTTGCAATGAATTTTTATATAATTCATCGCGAATATCCTATAACATGCGACTACGTAATTTGGACAGTCAATTGATACGCAAAACATTAGCGACGATATTAGAAATTTCGTCGCTAACCCTAAAAATCCTGATGTCGTGTATCGACAGTTAGCGACGAAATGGAAAAAAATCATCGCTAACCATAAAAATATAGATTTTCAAAATTCATTTAATTTGTATTCAATATCCTGTAATACAATATCAATCACACAATTTATTTCAACACCTAACTTAACAACATACAACTCAAACAATTTAACAACAATTACATTTAACCACAACTAACATAACATCCAATTTCACAAATACATAAGTAGAAACCAAACTTCAAGTCCAAAACATCCAATTTCACAATTCATAGTATCCAAATTCAAAAACATTCAAGTTCACAATTTCACTAAGTCAAAATTTCTGTTCACAAACTCTAAGATAGAGGAGGATGTGGAGCTGAAGATGACTCATGTATCAATGATTGTAAAGCTCCAGGTGCAAGCCGATTCAGAATTGCTTCAAACATATCTTGTCTTGATCTCATTGATGCCAACTCATCTTGGTTGCTAGCTAATTGAACTTGAGTGTTTGCTAGCTCCTCTTGTGTCCCTTCTAATCGTTGCTCGGTGGACTCAAGTTTTTCATGTAGTGTTGTGTTAGTTAATTTGGAGGAGGAGCTGGCATCCGAAGAAGTGGATCTAACTGGTTTTGGCCCACTTTCAAGTCCTCTAATATATCCAAAATGAACACCAAGGACTTGATCATAAACCTGATATGCAATCTGGACTGCATCAATGTCATCTCCAATTTCTTATGATTGAATGTGCTCATCTTGAAGTCTCACCATATCACCCTAAGAATATCACACATATTATTAAAATGTTTAAAAAGAATTATGCAAATTTAAAAATAACTTTACTAAATTATAGCGATTATATCTTATGTATGCAGCCTCGACTCTCTCCCCACTCCACCCTTTTGACGAGCTACAATGGGTGGTATTAAAGATAGTAATCCGATCTTTTCTCTGTGACTGATCAGTCTAAAAAATATTATAATGTGTTAATATTAAAAATAACAAACAATATACTATAACTATAAAGTTTGTACTTATACCGTCGTAATTGTATTGAATGAATGATTTTGAGCCACCTCGATGGGTATATGGTAGTTGCGATCGATTTTGGCCATTTGTTGTCGATCGTGTCTACAATATAAAAATTTGTTAAAATAAAATGTAAAGTATGAGTTATAGAACAAATATTTTAATTTTTATATAACACAAATAATTGGTAAATTGAGGTACCTGAAATTTCTCTGATTCAAACAGATCGCACATATAGTTCTAATCTTCATGTGTCTCACAAAACTCCATCGACATATGATGTCGGTGCTCAGTAGGGGGTATATACAGTACGCTCTTATAATGAGTGTGCATCTTATTTTTATTGTTTATGTACATTGCACTCATTAATCTGTCAGTCTCCTTTCTTACTGACGTCGCCTCCTCGACAAAACTGATATCAAAAGCAGCCTGAAAAAATACCAATATTAAAATTTATTAACAAAGGATGACTGATTATGTAAATATCAAATTACTCATACCTACTGATAATCGGTCATATCATTTGTTTATTGTCCGCGGGGATATGCTTCCAA
This sequence comes from Wurfbainia villosa, assembly GCA_025175895.1. Lineage (NCBI taxonomy): Eukaryota > Viridiplantae > Streptophyta > Magnoliopsida > Zingiberales > Zingiberaceae > Wurfbainia > Wurfbainia villosa. Next base: position 8,847,471 of record CM045992.1, read on the forward strand.
CTCTTAGCTTGTAGGGGAGCGAACTTCTTAATTGACAGACCTAACTCTGTCATAAAAGCAGCTATATTTTGCCTGATAGGATGACCATCGTTCTTACGAAAGGTAATGGGTAATTTACCTCGTTCCTCGATTTGCCGTCATAGCCGATCGGAGTGTGTGTCTCATGTCTCTCTAGGTGTCGGACGAACTGTAAATCAAAAAGTGTTAACAATTAACAAGTCAAATAAATAGCAAAATAAATAAACATATTTAAAACCGCATAACTAACCAATAGAAGAACTATCATCGTTAGGTGTAGGCATAACTGAGGGGCGCTCAATTCTTTTAGGCGACATAGCTGTGATATAAGCATTAAATATAGATCGATATATAATGAAAGATTATCTTAAATACATGAATTATAAATAAAGAACAATATAAATACCATATAAATACATCTAATCGCTATCATCATCTGAAAAGGATAAATGATCATCCGCCTCACTATCAATTTCACTATCTTCAACCTCATCAATACATTTACATTGAGCGCCCCTATCCAGATCCACTTGTGCATTTGCCATATTTATTTGTTGATTCTCAACATCTAATCAACATAGTTGAGTTATCTCTAAGTCTTCACCGACTATTGAAGTTGAATCATTGGATGAAATCTCTTGGTTTGGATCTATATTCAAGATATTACCAACCTCAAAATCTTCAGATACTTCATCAACTTCAGTTACTTCATATATTTCTCAGTGGTGAACCCTTTGCACTACCTTCTAATGACCTCCACACTTGATATCATTCAAATAATACACTTGATTTGCTTGGTTTGCCAAGATGAATGGGTCATCATCTACTATGTTTTAGAATTGTCAATACACAAGAGATCATACTCTTCCACTAACGATTTTTTTGGATTACATTGGAATCATTCACACCAAAATGGACTTTATACCTAAAAGAGTAAAATATTTGAACCACATCCTTCAACACACCAAAAAAATCTAAATTTTCCCCATTGTTAGAGGATGGTATGTTGATCCCACTATTCTGAGTAGTTCTACGTGAATCACGGGATCTCTTATGATATCAAATCGCATTTACAATGCATGCATCATATAGTTGAACTTCAGCATCAAGTCTCATTACTAAATAGTACACCTCACCTATGATCTATAAATTTGTAAAAAAATTTAGCGCTATAATTTTATCCCTAAACCACAATGGAAAATCTCACTTGTGATATTGCATAACTTGATCAACATGAACCTTTTGGGACATAAGTTGCAGATGCTCATTGTACAAAAACTTAATCAATTTAAAATTTATGAATGAAATAGAATTAAAGTAATAACTTAATGTAAAAACTTATTTTCGATATTGATCGACTTCTTTAAAATTGTCCAGAACATACCAATGTGCTTTCTTAAACAAAAACAATGACAATTTCAGATTGTGTTGGTTGCCAAAGACTCTTATTTCCTATGAGAAAAATACTTAATTTGCATATTGATGGTTGAACATCTTTATTTCGTTCCGGCCTAGAAAATTTTGTCTCAATCTGACTCATATATAACGAATTGAAAGTCAATGCCTCATTTACTATATACCCCTCTGCAATAGATCCTTCAGGTCATGCTTTATTACGAACATATTTTTTTAGTCTTTTCAAATATCGCTCAAAGGGATACATCCTTGTGACCAAGATAACCCAGCTAATATGGCTTCACAAGGTAAATGAACTGTCGAATGAACCATAATATCAAAAAATGACGGAGGAAATATCCGTTCCATCTTATACAATATCAGGACTATTTGCTCGTCCATTTTACATATGTCCACTGTGTGTAAAGATCTTGCAGTGATCTTTTTGAAGAAATCACATAACTCAATTAGTGTGCTACATATGTTTGTTGGGAAAAATTTACGTACAACAACTGGAAGTATTCTTTGCAACAATACATGACAATCATGTGATTTTAGTCCATATATCTTTCCTTCATTTTCATTCACATATCTAGATATATTAGCAACATAACCATCTGGAAACTTCACATATTTCAAAAATTGACAAAATTCATACCTTTCTATCAATGTCAATGTGTAACTTCCATACGGTTTCCTGAATTTATCTTCTACTAGTTGTAAATGCAATTCACTCCTTATCCCCATATCCTACAAGTCTAATCTTGCTTTGAGAGTGTCCTTTGACTTTCCGTCTATATTTAATAATATGTCAATTAAAGCATCACAGATATTCTTTTCAATATACATCACATCTAAATTATGTCTCAACTTTAAATCTGACAAATATGATAACTCAAAAAATATAGACTTCTTTACCCAATTTGTATCATCCAAATATCGCTACCATATTTTACTGAATGAAGGATGCTTACTAAAGGTCACTTGGGGTAACGCGTCTAACTGCGCTAAAATATCATATCCATTCATTATTCGTGGTGGTCCTTCTTTTTCAACCTTTCCATTGAGATCTTTATTTCTACGCCATGGGTGTTGCATATTCAAGAATCGATGGTGACATGTGTAGCATATTTTATTCCTTAATCCTTGAGATTTAGTTTCATTCAGACATACTAGATATGACTTATAGCCCTTTGTGCTCCATCTAGAAACTATTCCATATGTTAAAAAGTCGTGAATAGTCCACATCATAGCAGCATGTAATTGAAATACTTGTTCAGTCGATGCATCATATGCTTTCACCCCATCATCTTATAGCTCCTTCAATTCATTTATCAGAGGTCGTAGGTATACATCTATCTCTTTACCAGGTGATTTAGGAAGAGGAATTGAAAGGGACATAATCATATATGGTGGCTTCATCGTTTTCCATGGTGGAAAATTATAATTCACAAGTATAACAAGCCACATACTATAAGCATTTGACATGTTTTCAAATGGATTAAACCCGTCAGTAGCCAACCCTAAGTGAATATTACATGGATCACCTGTAAATATTTTATTTACATTATCAAATTCTTTTCATGATTCACTATCAGCTGGGTGTCTTAATACACCATCTGTTTCAACTCGCTTTTCTTTATGTCATCTCATCTCTTTGGCCTATGCTTCAAAATAAACAACCACTTAAGTCTCAGTTTCAGAGGAAAATATCGAAGAATTTTTTGAGAATTCTTTTTCTTATTCATCCCTTCGTACTTGTATCTGGGCTCCTTGCACACTGGACATGCGTCCTTATTCTCGTGCTCATCCCAAATTAATATGCAATCATTCTTACATACATGTATCTTCTCATATGTCAATCTTAACTCTTTTAATAATTTTTTGCCTTCATAATAAAAGTTTGGAATCACATTCGGTTTAAGAAATGCCTCTTGCAATAACTGAAGTAACATATCAAAAGATTTATTGCTCCAACAATTTAACACCTTCACATGCATTAGCTTCACCACAAAATTGAAAACCAAAAAATTAGTACAATTATGATACAGTTGTCACGCCCCGAGGAGTCTCCGCCAGACGAAAATCCGACAGCACCTCCCCTGTACGGGTGACATTACCAATTTTTAATACAATGCCTACACGGCCACTATACATCGGTCAACATGACCGGAACATACCACAACACAATATACATAATATGCGACCTCAGGCCATCAACCAAAATAAGTAAAAGATCTAAAACATCAAGACCTACCCCTTCTGCCATCTGAGCAGGATCATACAACCAAAACGAACCGAACATAAGTCCACAAGGACATAACAAATATAACCAAAACATCCACCGGTATACAATCCAAACATAAATCCTAAACATATCCTCTAATAAAATCCCAATCCATAAAACTAATAACCAAAACCATAAGACCAATAAAACCTATCCACTTCGACGAGGGGGGTTGGCAACTGGACTCTCCTGACAGCTTCATCCTGAAATAAATATAAAACCACGGGGTAAGTTCAAAGAACTTAGCGGATAATAGTCGATATGAATAGCAAGATATAGCTAACAATACTATTCATGCCAGTACAGTCTCATATATATGGTAAGCAAGAAATAAATGCAAAAGGACTGTACTCACCAGAATCTCCTACCCTGATATAGGAGCATGTGCCCTACTATAAGAGATAAAGTCATCACCATATACGAATATGAATTCTGTATGCATGGAAATCATATGCAACATCCAAGGCATCAATAAAATGCAACAAACAGAATACAAATGCGATCCATGCAAAAATACATGTCGTGAATATAACATGGTCACCCCTGACGCCAGTCAGCCGCCTCACACATGATGGTGAAGCCGAGTGGGTAGGGCTATGACAACTGTGCACTCTGCCATCACTGCTCCTGAGTGACCGAGTGGATAGGATGTTGTAGGAGTACACCTATCCTCCTGCCCCAAACATAGTGCGGGAGCTAAGCTCTCATCTCCCGGTGTCATAGACCAGAGGAGGGATCCCTGCCCGCTACCACGCTGCCTCATCGCTACCCATGAGCGGATCAATGAGTCGACAGAGCAATCGCACACACCTCCCGATGTACCACTAACCGGCATGTAATGCGGTATGCGGGCTCAACAATAATGGAACTCGTCGGCAAAGATGCAATCATGCAAGATGGTGCATGATACTAAAGCATGTCAATCCTACTCAAAATACCTATCCGAATAATATGTACAATCAATATGTATATATCCATAATCCAAGTAACTATGATCCAAATAAACAGGGAAGACAAAAATCATATCCTATCCAATGCATGTATCAATAGGCACAAAAACATACTAGACATATAAACATGAAAATTATTGAAAGCTATTCTAACTAGCATATCAACTTGACTATATCTAAAAGATAAGTCAAAATACCCGCCTTATAAAAAAAATGTCCGCAAGAAGAACCAGATCGTCACGACCAGAGACCTGCCTCATGACCGAAACCTGCATATAGCATAACTATTGTTAAGCACAAAATGCAATCCACCAATAAATCGAATACTTAATCGATTTCGTTCATAACCCAATTAACCCAAACCACTTCCAATTTTCCCTAATTTTCCAACCCTTTCATAGTCGGTCAAAAACTCCACATCATAGAAAATCTGCACAAAACTCCAACACCTAACTGTGTACAACCGATATCACCCAAATGGACTCTTACATCCCTCTCAACAAACAACATACTCCAATCACAGTCGTACAACCCAAAATCTAGCAATTCACAGCTAAAATAGAGAGTGCTAGATCAACTTACCAACACTTAAGACTACGACGGCGTTCCTTCCTATTCCACTCTGCTCAACGCAACCACCCCCATGTTTGCCACTGCTAGCCACCCAAAGCCCCAACTCACGGTGTTAGGGATTACAACGAATAATGGATTTTGCCCAAAATCAAAGCAGAGGATAAACATCTCACCTACCCCGACGGAATTCACAGCCTTAGGTCCGAATAACAAGCAGTCGTTGCCGACGAAACCTCCCAGCCACCCACCCACCCACTGGTCCACCGTCGGCCAACCACAAAGCAAATGAAAAAGAAGAAAGGTTACCGAGAGAAAGAAGACAGCGACGCTGCCCATAGCCAAGGCTACCTGGACACTCAACCACAGAGGGCTGGTCATCGTTGATGGGGCGACCAAGTTATCGTCGCGTACAGGAGCGGCACCGGTCGTAGTCGGCGTTGACTCCTTGGCGATGTCGTCGCGAGTAGAAGTAGCAGGCGCTCGCTGCGACGCACGATCGGGAGCGGGAGGAGACGATGGGCCAACGACGGTGAGCATGGGAAGGAGATGTGGCTCGCGGTGAAACTAAGATGGTCGGCGGTCGCAACGAAGGAGAGGAAGAGAAGGGACGGCGCTAGGGTTGCGACGGCGAAAGAGGCGTCGAGCGCGGACGATGTTGTGCGCGGCGACAAAAGTTGTTGGTGTGCTGAGGGGGAACAGAACGGGATGGCTTCGGGCGCGAGGGGAAATTCGGGAACAGCAACGAGATTTGGAAACGGAAAGAAAAGGGTGCGGCGGGGTACGCAACCGGAGTAGGAAAAATAAAGAAAACTAGGTTTTTGTTTTAATTAAACCCTAACCCAGGTTTTGGTATTTAAGCATAGGATTAAATCAAACCCATTAATCCCCCAAAATTGATATTTCAAATAGACCCTTTAAAAGCCAATTTTTCTTATCTCCGTAAATACCCCGTAAATATCTCTTACAAGCTCCGTTAAATTCTAGAAAATATCTGGAATAATTCCTAAAATTCTCCAAAAATTCCAAAAATAATTTCTAAGATTATTTTCCTAATTTTTGGGCCATTTAATTTAGTGTTTTAATTTCAGTATTTAACATTCTCCCCCATAAATAAAAATTTGGTCCCCAAATTTCCTATTCAGATGCCTAATAAGTAAGAGATACCACAAGTACTGAAACTATATCTCACGTACCTTAAGTAAACAGGTGGGGGTATTGAGCTCTGATCTTTTCCTCAAGCTCCCAAATAGCCTCCTCATCGATGTGGTGACTACACCCGACCTTGACAAGTCGCACTAACTTGTTCTATAACTGTCGTTCCTTGTGATCCAAAATCCGTACCGGAACCTCTGCATAAGTAGCATCAGGTTGAATGGAACCTGACACATCTGATAGAATATGTGTAGAGTCTGGCACATACTTCCTTAGCATAGACACATGAAACACATCATGGATACTAGCCAAAGACGGTGGTAGCACTAGGTGGTAAGTGACTGCTCTGATCCTCTCCAAAATCTCCACAAACCAATGTATCTAGGAGCTAGCTTACTACGAAGGTCAAATATCTTCACCCCTTTCGTGGGTGAGACTCGCAGGAATACCTGGTTACCAATAGAGAACTTCGGAGGTCTCCGTCTCCGATCTGCATAACTCTTCTGACGATCCTGCGCCTCTGCCATCCTACGTATGATAGTACAGACCAACCCTGTCTCATACTGAGCTCTATGGGTCCTAGCAATCCGTCCTCCCGATTTGCCCTCAAATCCATTACACAGGACCCCCTCATGTCCTCTAGTGTCTGAATGGTCCGCTCAGACTGTCCATCCGTCTGCGGATGGAAAGCAGTACTAAAACGAAGTTGCGTGCCTAAGGCCTGCTGTAGACTCTGCCATAACCGAGACGTGAATCGGGGATCTCTATCGGATATAATGCTCAAAGGACACCATGCAATCTGATGATATCCCGACAATATAACTCTGTCAAATGATCAAAAGAGTCGGTCTTCCGAATCGCTAAGAAGTGCGCGGATTTGGTTAGTCGGTCAACAACTACCCAAATCGCATCATGGTCTTGATGTGTCCTAGGCAAACCCACATAAAATCCATAATAATACGCTTCCACTTCCATTCCGGAATCAGAATTTCCTGAAGCATCTGTTCCTTAAACTAATGCAACTCCGAAAACCATTATCCTCGGAGTCAGAGATGAGGAATTTATCTTTTCACAAGTGAAGTCCATCTACCATCCTAAATCCACTCCACCACACACTCTATAAGTGCATGGGAGGCTATCCCGACCAAACTTCCTCGTTACAACCATTTGTGTTCCAGCTACTCTATAGTAGCTATCCAGGAGCTAGCTAAAGCCCCATGAGCATTCCTGCTCCTCACCTCTACAAAACAACATAATAACTGCGAAGTCCACGTCATATATATGATGGCTTATCTCACAGTCCTTTAACTACCGTAAGGTTTGGATACGTCTATTCAATAGCATCAAAATTGCTCCGATCTCCGAAATAATACATTCAAGTACTACCCTTCCTTCCACACCAGCATGATTAATCAACACTGGCGTAACAGGCAGCCATCGTCTGAGCCCTGAAACTAGTTTCACAAGCTGCAGACCAAGTAAATTCCATCACCTTCCTGATCCAACCAGTTAGTGATGTAGTACCGCTAGAACATCCTATCCATATCTATGGTAATAATCATATCAATACCGGAAAAACCACCATCTACGGCGGCCGAGTGCGCAACTCCAACTACCACCATCAACAGTGGCCAAGTTACACAACTCCAATGACCACAAATGATCCAATCGTGTCCAGAATACATGACTTCCCAAATCCCTGGACAACTAAGTCGTCATTAAGTCTAATAAGATAATCATAAGCTCATACAATTCATACTAAGTATGAAATTGTCGTCGCTACACACCTGCATTCTCTTTACTCTAGGTTGATGATATAACAATCATCACAACGACCATGATAATTGTATGACACCATGTCACTACAATATCAACCCATCAGTCATAAATCAATCCTAGAGCATACACCGATGCCCTATAGCTTATCTAAATAGATCCTCTATCCACAATGAAGGATATTCATTTCCTTCCACAACTACCGCATTCTATCATCGAAAATCGACGCATAAATCTAAAAGGTCTATCTCTCTTTTAACAAAGAGTTCCGGATCTTCTCTGGAAGAAATACTGGGACAGATAAATATCCCATCCAATACCTCCTATAATAAAGTAAAACGATCTTTCATCGTCTTAACCAGTGTAGGCATACACGCCTTATCCATAACCAAATCACTAATAGTAGGGACTGATATTTTCTAAGGGTTTACTCCTTGTCCTTCAAATTGGTGGCTAGCAGGCCAAATCCCTAGCTTCCTAATTCGACATCAGTCGACACCTCTAAAGAGTCTGTACTTCTGAAATCATCGTTAGGTTCCACAAGGTCAATACATCATCGACCTCATCCCCGACCATGAGTAGGGGCAATTTCACTAAGTCAATACTTTTCCTAACCACTAAAGTCAATACCTTTCCTATAGCTCAGAGATATCATTTAGTTTGCCTGGTCCCCAAAACACGAGAACTCCCAAAAATCCAAGGAAAAGAAAATCCTCGAAACACAAAACCCACAAACCAAAACCGCAAACCAATAAATTGTCACGTCCTGGGGGCATATCCATCATCCAAATGACAAAGGAACCCCTAAGTGACAATATTCCGAAATCCATGGACCAGATCTGGTAAAAACCTCAAAATAATAATAGAAATACAAGTATTTATTAACTGCATGCACGCACGACTAAACATATATCCATTAAAGTAAAATAGTTTTTATAACACCAAAACAATTTGCGACAAAATCCAAAGTGCATAAATAAAATGCAATACCGATAAAGTAGATCAAGCAGCATCTTGATGATGCAGGGGGACAAGCACGGCAAGGAACTCTCTGAGTGACACAAGGTAGGTCAACATGACACGTCCTCCATCAGTTAACCTAGAGGATAAGTGAGGAGGGGATAAGTACAACCACTCAGTGAATGGATATACAATAGTGCATAATCATAATGCACATAATGGAAGTCACAGGGAACAAGCTAGTGTAACCCAACCCTCAGAGTATCAATATCAGTCTGCTACTAACCTGGTCAGCAGTATAACAAATATACCCACAACATACACAACCACTGCAACAAGCAGTGCACATCCGAATACCACGACAAAGCCTCGTGGCTCTCACACAAAAAGGGAACTATCTATGAGCTACCGTGAATGTAACCCATGTGTCGACAATCAATATACTCAGCACTGTCTACGTGCAACCACATGCTACCACGAATGAGACTCGTGGGTAAATAAGCAGTATATAAATATTTAGTTATTGACTGCACGCACTAGCATACTACCATTAATAGGTTGCGTGAGCAGTCGATTATCCTAGGTTGTTAAGCCTAGGGTTATCCAATACATCCAGCATAGAACGTCTATCAAAATCGATAAGGATCATCGATCTACAATTAAACCCATTGAGGCGGTCAAGCGAGGGTTTCAACACCTCTAATACGAAATGTTTACCAAAGTCGGTAAAGATCATCGACTTATAAATAAATAAGTCGAGATGGTTAAATCTAGCGTTCCAACCCTTCTAACATGATCGGTAATCCAGGTCGATCAAAATCATAAGTCCACTAATAATCACGTCGAGATGATTAATCATAGGGTTCGTCCCAACTAACAGGAAACGCCTATCAAGGCCAATAAAGACGACCCCTCTACTAACAAACACGGCAAGAGGGTTAAGTCTAAATTATATCATCTTACCAGTTCAATCATGCATGTTCCAACATGCTACCACGAACAGATCTCGTGGGTACTTAACATGTAAAGTAGCTATCTAGCTACAGGCGTCATACGAATCTGATTATCACCAACTCCGAACGAATAACGCAAAAATATAACCTTACAGTAGGTCATCTCAACCATGATTGGGAGGCATGATTGACCACATATATACAAAGCACCTACCTATAGAGAGACACTACTGCAGACTCTCTCTCTCAACCAAGAATGGGAGATATAGTAAGGATTAATCGCATCCTTACCATACGAACTCACTAGTCCGATCACCATATCACTGAAACAGTAAATGGATAAACATATACCAATATGCACATCTGGGTCATTACGCCTAGGGTTCCAATACCTAGGGTTCCACTAATGTTGTTTCATTCCTGAGATCCGCTCCTACAGAATAACCTCATCTAAGTTATTCTACCTCTACTAATCTCCGTCATGGTATCCACCTCAATAACACATAACCCTATAAACATGTAACACGTTGTCTAATAAACGACAGCATAGTCATACCAATGGCAATCAATAACCGAAATTAATTAGGGTATAGCTAAAGGGTCATGCCAGACAAAGTCAAGGCAATACTAAATAAAGCATCAGATGTTTATATATACTCTAAACTACATAAGATGTAATCATGTCATCATGCCTTCTACGAATTTATCCATCTTAGTCATATCATTCAACTAGTCTAAAAAGTAAGAGGTAAACATCTACCAATAATATCTAATCATTTTTATCACAATGATAACAAGCTACGTATAGCAGTAATAGCAATTTATAACCAAATGCTATCTATAAACCAGCAACCTAAAAATCTAACAGTCCAACAGATATCAGGTTAAAACAATACTAGATAAAACATGATATCACCGCATAACCAAATATAACCAATATAAATATGCACTAAATCTAGAAAAATTTCTAGAATTTATTTACCTGTTAGCCGTCTGGAGATGTCCTATCACCGCTAAATCCCCAAATTGACCTCGTCAATAATACCTCGAATTTTCGAAACATAAAAATCATCGAAAATCCATACAAATCCGAAAATACCCTAATTAACCTGCCAAACTTGGCGAACTCCGAAAACCCAAAGACCCTAAGGAACTCGGAAACCTGGCTCTGATACCAAATAAATTGTCACGCCCCGAGGAGTCTCCGCCAGACGAAAATCCGGCAGCACCTCCCCTGTACGGGTGACATTATCAATTTTTAATACAAGGCCTACACGACCACTATACATTGGTCAACACGACCGGAACATACCACGCTGCCGGTGTCATAGACCAGAGAAGGGATCCCTGCCCGCTATCACGCTGCCTCATCGCTACCCATGAGCGGACCAGCGGAGCCTGACAAAGCAACTGCACACACCCTCCTGATGTACCACTAACCCATGAGTGGCAGTGTGTGCAGGCCATGTAACTGGTTGCGGGCTCAACAATAATGGAATCACGTCCAGCCAGCATACAATCATGCAAGATGGTGCATGATACTAAAGCATGTCAATCCTACTCAAAATACCTATCCAAATAATATGTACAATCAATATGTACATATCCATAATCCAAGTAACTATGATCCAAATAAACAGGGAAGACAAAAATCATATCCTATCCAATGCATGTATCAATAGGCACAAAAACATACTAGGCATATAAACATGAAAATTATTGAAAGCTATCCTAATTAGCATATCAACTTGACTATATCTAAAAGATAAGTCAAAATACCCGCCTTATAAAAAAAATGTCCGTAAGAAGAACCAGATCGTCACGACTGGGGACCTGCCTCGTGACCGAAACCTGCATATAGCATAACTATTGTTAAGCACAAAATGCAATACACCAATAAATCAAATACTTAATCGATTTCGTTCATAACCCAATTAACCCAAACCACTTCCAATTTTCCCTAATTTTCCAACCCTTTCACAATCGGTCAAAAACTCCACATCATAGAAAATCTGCACAAAACTCCAACACCTAACCGTGTACAACCGATATCACCCAAATGGACTCTTACATCACTCTCAACAAACAACATACTCCAATCACAGCCCTACAACCCAAAATCTAGCAATTCACAGCTAAAATAGAGAGAGCTAGATCAACTTACCCACACTTAAGACTACGACGGTGTTCCTTCTTATTCCACTCTGCTCAACGCAACCACCCCCCTGTTTGCCACTGCTAGCCACCCAAAGCCCCAACTCATGGTGTTAGGGATTACAACGAATAATGGATTTTGCCCAAAATCAAAGCAGAGGATAAACAGCTCACCTACCCCGACGGAATTCACAGCCTTAGGTCCGAATAACAAGCAGTCGTTGCCGACGAAACCTCCCAGCCACCCACCCACTGGTCCACCGTCGGCCAACCACGGAGCAGATGAAAAAGAAGAAAGGTTACCGCGAGAAAGAAGACAGCGACGCTGCCCATAGCCAAGGCTACCTGAACACTCAGCCACAGAGGGTTGGTCGTCGTTGATGGGGCAGCCAAGTTGTCGTCGCTTACAGGAGCGGCACCGGTCGTAGTCGGCGTTGACTCCTTGGCGATGCCGTCGCGAGTAGAAGTAGCAGGCGATCGCTGCGACGCACGATCAGGAGCGGGAGGAGACGATGGGCCAACGACGGTGAGCATGGGAAGGAGATGTGGCTCGCGGTGAAACTGAGATGGCCGGCGGTCGCAACGAAGGAGAGGAAGAGAAGGGACGGCGCTAGGGTTGCGACGGCGAAAGAGGCGTCGAGCGCGGACGATGTTGTGTGCGGCGACGAAAGCTGCTGGTGTGCTGAGGGGGAACAGAACGGGATGGCTTCGGGCGCGAGGGGAAATTCGGGAACAAAAGCGAGATTTGGAAACGGAAAGAAAAGGGTGCGGCGGGGTACGCAATCGGAGTAGGAAAAATAAAGAAAACTAGGTTTTTGTTTTAATTAAACCCTAACCCAGGTTTTGGTATTTAAGCATAGGATTAAATCAAACCCATTAATCCCCCAAAATTGATATTTCAAATAGACCCTTTAAAAGCTGATTTTTCTTATCTCCGTAAATACCCCGTAAATATCTCTTACAAGCTCCATTAAATTCCAGAAAAGATCTGGAAAAATTCCTAAAATTCTCCAAAAATTCCGAAAATAATTTCTAAGATTATTTTCCTAATTTTTGGCCATTTAATTTAGTGTTTTAATTTCAGTATTTAACAACAGTTCTTTTTTTACTTCTTCTAACATTGAAGTATAAATTTGTCTGTAATCATTTGCATTTGTGTTTTCATTGATATCATCTAATTGAGGCTCATTGTTGCTTATATTTTCTACATTTCGTAAATCAGTAAATATGTCTTCAAAATAATCTACTTCAACATCAAAATCATTTCCATCTTCATTGACAATATTTATGTTACCGGATGATGTAGAAGCTTCTCCATGAAAGTTCCAGACTTTAGATAATCTATTGAATCCCCACCTATAAAAATGTCCTCACACATAATATAATTCATATTAAAACAAATTGTCATACCGTCGACATGGACAATGAATTTTTGATAAACTCAAATTGATCGTGTAATTCTCTGCCATATTTATAAACTGATTCAACTCATTTATATATTCAGGCCTAATCCGATTCTGAATCGTTATCCAACTTTTATCCATATTTTTAAACCCTGGTTAAACATATATAAAATGTCAACTTATTTAATACATTAGTCTTATAAATAACTTTGATGTTAATTTTCAATAAAAGTAATTTAGCAACTTAAATTTATTGATCACATACAAAATAATCAAAAAAATTATGATTTAAACCTCATACAACATAACCTACAATTTGCATTATAACCCTATATTTATCATCAAACATTATAATATAAGAATAAGAAAACCCTGAACTTATCCTCTAATCGCAAAATAATCCTAAACTCATCATCTAAATGACAGTGTATCTCCAAATTTATCATCTAAGCAATAAATTACTGCTTGATTACCATGAATAGGTCCAAATATAAATGATATATAAACTATAATAACCTTAAACCCTAACAAAACCCTAAATTCATCATCTAAGTATAACAAAACCCTAAATTTATTATCTAATCATAACAACAATACAAAAAATATCATTAATTTTATTTTAAAACCTGGAAGAAAGAATCCGAAAAAACCTAAGTTGTCGGAGGTTGAGCTTGAGACGGAGCCGAGAAGGATGCCGAAGCTAGAGATCGGAGTTGGAGACGGAGGCCAAGCAGGAGGCAAGAGCTGGCGACGTAGCCAGATAGCTGGGAGAACGTCGAAGTCAGAGTCAGAGCTAGAGGTCAGAGTTGGCGGACGAGAGGCGAAAGGCAGAAGAGAGACTCACGGTGAAATTGGGGGAAGGGCGTCGAGCCGAGTGCTTGATGGAGCTGGAGTAGGAGACAGAGGATCGGAATCGTTGGAGCAGGACTCGGAGTGGAAGAATCGTCGGAAGTGAAAGAATCGCCAAAAGAGAGGAAGGAGAGTTGCATGGAAAATTTAGGGGAATCGACGATGCGAGGGTTTTTTCTGCATATTTTAGCGAAGAAACCACTTGATTTGTTTATAATATTTATTATCTTAGCGACACACTTTACATTTTCGTCGCTAATATTATGAATATTAGCGACGAACAATACATATCGTCACAAAAATAGGCGTCATAAGTCAACTGGTGGTATACACCAGTCGACTCCCCATAATTTGTCCATCCAAAAAATATTTTTTAGTCGACTTCCAATCTACTGAATAGTTTGCGATGAATATTTATTCATTTCGTCACTAATCATCAGTTGATTGGAGGTATACACCAGTCGACTGCCCATAATTTGGTCGGTCATAGATGTTTTTCACTCGACTGTCAGTATTGGCGATGAATTTTAATAATATTGTCGCTAAACGTAAATATATTAGCGACGAAATATATATTTTATTGCTAATACTCATTTGGCATATAGACTAGCGATGAATATTTTTAATTCGTCTCCAATATTTTTTATTTTTGCAATGAAAAATTACTATTTCGTCGCAAATATGACATTATTTTGACAATGAATATTTTTAATACATTTATTTACGACGATCATAAATTTCATCGGTAATTCCTACTATTAGCGATGAATTAATAATTCATCGCTAATATTTCGTCGCTATTTTACTAATTTCTTATAGTGAGTTTTCCTGTTTTAACAGAACTGAGCTGATCGCCCCTTCAGAGACTGACAAGTACATCCACAAGGCTTCCCGGAAGTAGGTTTAGCCAACAGAGGGAGTTGAGTTAGATATTGCTTCAGTTCTTGAAAAGCGACTTCACATTGTTCGACCCACTGAAATTGGGTAGCTTTTCTAAGGATCCGAAAGAACGGTAGTTCCCTATCTGCTGATCGAGCAATAAAGTGGGACAATGAAACAATCCTTCCCACTAGTCTCTGCTCCTCTTGTCGATTAGTGGGAGATTTTATATTGCATAAGGCATGTACTTTATCTGGATTAACCTGCAGCCCCTTTACTGTGACAATATACCCTAAAAACTTTCCACTCTGTACGCCAAACAAGCACTTTTTAGAGTTCAATTTCATATTGTATCGCCTTAAGGTGGAAAAGGTTTCTTTCAAATCTTGTATCAAATCTTGAACAAGGAGGGATTTCACTAGAATATCATCAATATACACTTCTACATTTCTTCCCTTTTGTTCATAAAAAATCTTGTCTATGAGTCTTTGATATGTGGCTCCAGCATTCTTAAGTCCAAAATGCTGGAGCCTAAGAGATCAACACGATACATAAGAGAAACATAAGAGTACAATCCCCCTGATATCACAAAACTAACTCTTCTCTGATCTTCCTGAGCCAAAGGGATATGATGATATCCCTAGTATGCATCCATAAGAGAAACAACTTCATACTCTACGGTAGAATCAACAAGTTGATCAATACAAGGCAAGGGGTAGTAGTATTTAGGGTACGCTTTATTTAAATCACGAAAGTCAATACACATACATCATTGCCCTGAGGGATTGGGGACTAATACTACAATAAACACTCATTCAGGAAATTGAATTTCTTTTACATACTCTACTCGTACTAATTTATCAACCTCCTCAGTGATGATTTTATCTTTCTCGAGTCCGAAGTGTCGCCTCTTTTGTTAGACTGATCTAGCTGCTCGGGTGATATTCAAGTGATGTTCAACTATTTGAGGATAAGTCCCAGTCATATCGTGAACATTGTTGGGACCGTTGTGACCGCTAGAGAGGGAGTGAATAGCGGGTTTGCTTGTCAATAGAGGAATTCGATCGTTTCTACAAATTGCATTAGCGCACAGCGGAATAATGACAATAACAATAACAAAAAGCACAATCACACAATTACACAATGATATAACATGGTTCGGAACTGAATGGTTCCTACTCCATGGATTGGGCTCGTAAGAGCCCTAGAAATGCAAACACGCACTACTAATCAAAAAAACTCATTCTCGGAACAATCTGGAGGTGGAGAAACCTCGTACAAATGGTCTTACAATAGTAAGAAACAAATACAAGAAAGATACAAATGAAATACACAACAAGTAAAGAAAACAACACTTTACAATTGCTCTTTTGATTGCTTGCTTTGTGGTTGCTTGAAATGCACATGAAGAACCTGATTTGCAGCAGCAAATCGCCTCAAAACTCCTCAAGAATCGGTGATCAAAATCTCCTCCACGAGCTCCATTTAAAGCTGCTGCCTGGGCTGGATTTCGCCTATCAGTCGACTGATCGAGACCATCAGCTGACTGATGACACTGTTGTTGTGAGACAACGATGCAATCCATGCTAGAAAAATCCAACGAATAGGACATCAGTCGACTGATAGAGCCTTCACTCGACTGTTAACCCCAGTAGTCGAGTTTGACTCCATTATGTGCCCGAATTCTCGAGCACCAGTCGACTGATCACAAGATCAGTCGACTGCTCGAGCCAGCAGACGACTGCCCACCTCTGGCAGTCGATCGTTAGAGCACTCCTCGCAGTCAAGCCCTAGTTGACTCACTCCAGTCGACTGCCCATAGGTCTCAGTCGACTGATACACCTTAAACATGAGGTTTTACCCCAAGTATGGTGTCCCCATACTTGCTAGACCACCCTTAGCCTAGACCTAAGCCTTCTAGCCACCTCCTTCAGCCTCGCGCCTATTGGATCCCTCCAAGTCATCCATGACTTGTTCATCCATATGCTAGCCTTCAGGTGCTTCCATTAGCTATGTCATGCTAACGGTGTCTACACCGCCAAGACACATTGGACTTATGCTGCCAAGACTTCGCCCTTGGACTTTACGCCGCCAATATCAAACCCCTTGGACTTTTCAAATGCCAAGTACTCATGACTTGGACTTTCACTGCCAAGACTACACCCTTGGACTTACGTGGCCAAGATTACACCCTTGGACTTTCCAAATGCCAAGACTCAAGCTTGGACTTTCCCTTGCCAACCCATGTTGGACTTTACATACCAAGACCCATGCTTGGAATTTACATACCAAGTACTCAAGACTTGGACTTTCCATGACATGGTCAACCCCAGTCAACCATCAAAATCTCCCTCGAGTCAAACTCGAGTTCGGTCAATCATGACCCAGGTCGATTGCACCAACAATCTCCCCAAAATATTATCAGACATCAATGTCAAACCTTCATGTCAAACATCAAAACATCGCTCGAATCAAACTCGAGTCCGGTCAATCGTGACCTGGGTCGATTGCACCAACAATCTCCCCCTTTTTTATGTTTGATAAAACCATATACCTTTGAGTTAGAACACTAACTCAAATCTTCTTACCAATTATCCCAAATTGGTAATCCCATAAATTCTCTCAATAATTCTCCCAAACATTCTCTCCCTTTTTGACTAACATCAAAAAGGTTCTCTCCAAGGAGGTCAATGTCTCATGTCCCAATGTAATCTTACAATCTCCCCCTTAGTCCAAAAATATCTAGGATGCCTATAATCTTCCTAGTGATAAATCTCATATCACTCAAGAGAGGCAATCCTACAAACTCTCCGAATTTCCAAATTGGGTATCTCAAAATTCCCATTTCTCCCCCTCATGAGGAAAAATAACATCTATCATCCCATGATGGATGCCTCCCCCTAAAAGCTTGCTCCCCCTTGACCATTGCACCAACAATGTTCTTGGAAAGTCCCTATGTCACGCCCCGAGAGTATGCCGAGCCGAAAATAATCGGACGACATCTCCCCTGTACTTGATACAATTTCCTGATATACATAAAGCCTTTCGGCCACAATCACATAACAAATATATAGACATGATCCATACAAATACAGCGGAAGATACTGACAAATAATAAATACACAACGACTCCACTATGCACTCCGAAGTGACTTGACACAAAAGGAACCATAATAGAAACCACATCAGAAGTCAAATAGATACAACACATCCGTAACCACAAATACGGAAACGATACAGGATAAAATCCTAAAATGATAATCCAATAGAAAACCACAAATCGTAATAACCCTCCATCCATTCGGTGTGAGATAGGATCAGCTGGCAGAGCTCTGAACATCCAAGGAATTTTCTACCTGTTACCTGGGCGACAGGAAACCCAGGGTCCCAGGTGGTGAGTATAAACTCAGGGGTAATATGTAGAAAGTGCATGAACAACATATAGGGATATAAAGATCAACAAATATATATGTGAAGATCTACAGGTATACAGAATGAGTCCAATAAACATACAGTCCTAAATGTAACAAGTAACCATCAGTATAGTAATACTCAATGCATATACTAAACAAATCAACTGAACATGAAGTAATGTACCAACGTACCTGACGGTCTGTAACACCATAAGCTATATCATCCTGAACAGGTATACAATAACATAACCCATATAACGTACAAGGTCAATCTCATACCTGACCAACACTCAGACATATGAACAGTATATAATCACATGTAATAACATCCCAGTCCATACTAGGACATGAAGCTAATCAAGTGCATACAACAGTCTAGACCAACACATATATCATGCTCAACACACAACAGTATATGATATGCAAATGGCATGTATCATAATGTACAAACATATGCAGCAATCATAGCTCAATCAAATGCAGCATCTCACAGGCATATGTAAAACATATATCAAATACATGCATACATATATATCAGCAATGCATATGCATGGTCACTGTCTGCGGACCCGTCCAACCACGACCCCAGAGTGGCCAGGGAGGCACGACATGACAACTATCCCGACTCCAGCTACCACTACTCTCAAGTGGCCGAGTTGGGTAGTATGACTGAGTAGCATATAAGCGTAAAGAGCTAACTACTCCTAGGGGTCTCTGCTGCTAGCCACGCCGTCCCTATCCATGAGTAGACAAGCGTCGCACACAGGACAACTGCACATCACGCAACCACCATCTATAGTGGGCGAGTGCGCTAACTACCACTCTGCACAGTGGCCAAGTGCGCATCTCCAGCTACCACCGTCTATAGTGGCCGAGCGCGGCACATCCAATGCTTTGCCCTCAACCCTACTACTAGTACCCCGAGTGGCCGAGGAGGCAGGATGACTGACGACCCATCTCAACCACAAGGGAGACCCCAGTCGACAGCATGCATGCAATGTAATGATGCATAGCTCCACATATGTATCCTCGCAATACTCCCTATCCCATGGGAAGTCCTGGTCAACCAAAAGTCAACTATGCAAGGACTACTAATCCACAAGACACTCTCTCTACCACACAGAGAGTCATACACATCTGACAGTCAACCACGCTAAGACCTCCAGTCCGTAGTGAGATACTGTCGACCATCCATATAACCATACGCAGTCACATGATCCATAATGGATATACAATCACGCTAGGACCTCTAGTCCTTAACCATATATTGACAACCACACACTTATCTATGCACAGATGATTAGATCCACCATATATGCATAACTAATATGTATACGATACAACAATTGACTCTATAATCTGATCCATCACCTAACCCTAGTGATGTGACCCAGTAACCCAATCTGAGTTCACAATGGTAACCCTAATCACATGTACTTAACTGAACATCTATCAGCTAACACACAATAGGGTTTGCAGTTTATATCTATGATATATAAACGATGAAGTAACAGCAATATATCTCAAAGGTCAAGGCTAAGTACAAGCACATGATTAAATAAGAGTGGAGTCAAGGTAAAAGAATTCAGCATAAATCTAAATTCATGCACCAGAATTAGTCAAAACTACTTGACCAGGGTAGATATTACCCACCTGATATGCAATCCATGCTATCCATCTCCACGTCTATGTATCTATCACAATCAAAGTCTTGTAACAATAGGATAAAGTTAAGTACAATCACACATCTAATGATCGAATCAAATCCTACATCAACCTTGTATCTCGATAAACTAAATCAGTGTTAACAATCGAGTAATACTAAATCTAAGCTATAGCAGTAGCTTACCATCCAGTCTCACACACCGATCGGATCACACCGTAGGGAAAATAGCTCAGTGACCCAGGTTGCTGTCGGAAAGTCCAAGCTCTAATGTTGCTTTAATCTCTCCCAACTTCATTCAGCCATAACTTATCTGAAAACACAAATCCACTGCAGATCTCCATAATTTACAAGTATGTCAATTCTCAATCTTCTGAAATCACAACTTACATTGCCAATTCAAATCCAGCTTCCTAGCTCAACTCCGATCACCATAACTGCTCTATAGCCACCATCTATTACCTCCCTCAAACCTCTGCCCAAATAACCGATTGTCGATTCCCCAAATCTGAGCCCTCAAGCTCACAACTCATCAACTCACAGAACAATTACAAAAACCCCAATCAATATAAGACGATCAGCTTCCCGTCTCAAACGTAGCCTCCGACACAACCAATGAAGTGATGTTCAAGATGAGAGAAGATGCAATCGCACTCTCTCTCATAAATCCAAGGAACTCATGAGTTGTTGCATCAACCAGGGAGTGAAGGCCAATATCAGATTCAATAATGAGATGGCCTGCGGTAGTGACAAATCGAGCACAAGCAGAAGGAATAGGCGACACGAATGAACTCCCCATGGCAAGGACTGGATGTGACGGCGATCAACAAACTTGCTCATGGCAACAGCGATAACGATCGACATAGCAGAAGCAATGGAACAGAGTGCAAGCTCGGGCGACAGAATCGGGCGATCGGAGACAAATCGACTAGTGGCGAAGATGGGCGATGGTGCGAGCTCGCTGTGATCGAGCTCACGGTGAGGAAACGAAGAGGGCGGCGACGGCGGTCGTAGCTCCAGCTCACGGTGAAACGGACGATGCGAGGAATCCATGGCGGCGATGAAGAGAAGGAGAAACATGATCGGGAATGAGGAGAAGAATCGACGAAGAAGAAATCGGGCGGAAGAGAATCGACGACGGCTGACTGTAGAAATCGCGAGAAGAGGAAATCGGGGAAAGAAAAGGAAATTGAATTTGGGTTTGCGATCTGACCAGGGAAGGCTTTTAAAAGATATCCATTTGATTGAGCTAACTCAAGTCTAACCCAATCACCTATTAAAACCTTAATCTTCCTCCCAATCGATCATATGAACCCCTTTTAAATCCGGGAAAATTTCTGTGAATTCTTGAGAAATTATATAAGATAATTTCCTAATTAACTAGGGATATTTTATTTTTATTTTTATTTTCTGTATCTTACATTCTCCCCCACTAATAAAAATTTGGTCTCCAAATTTCTAACTCATGTATGAGTGCGAGATGTCAAAACAACCATCTCAAATATCCAGAGGAAAGTCACCCACCTCAAGTGACTAAATGCGGGTACTGATAGCCTCTAAAATCTATCATGGATACTCTCAACAGACCTTTTAAAGTCTGAAAAACACCTTTATATCACTCACCTATCAAAAAGTACATAATTATACTAAAATAGAGCTCTATACTCGTAACTGATGGGAGACTTTGCCAGAATCATAAGGTGAATCATGAATCACTATCGAAAATGATACTCAAGGATACTCCATGAAAATAATTCCGTCAAGCGATCCAATGAAATCGACCTTACGACTCAGTAGAAAATGAGCAGACTTGACTAATCGACCATAGATTATCCAAATCGCAACAAATCCTTACCGAATTCTAGATAATCTTGTTGGGAGTATGGGGAATACAATCAAAGTCCCACATTGGTAAGACATGGAAAAGATCATGTGCTTATAAGAAAAAAGATATCTCCATTGGTTTGAGGCCTTTTGGGTAAAGCCCAAAAACAAAACCATGAGGGCTTGGGCCTAAAGTGGACAATATCATACCATTGTGGAGATATGTGGATCTTATATGCACTAACAATTGGTATCAGAGCCATGGTCCATGTCAAGCCATGAACCTCGAACGAAGGAAGTTGAGCTCCCACGTCCGGATCAAGAGAACCAGACATCAGGAAGGAAGTCTAGTTGGGTCGGGGGGACCGAACAACTGGCAGGAAGTCGTGGTGGGTTGAAGATCGGACATCAAGCAGAGAAAATCCTTCGAGGAAGGATAGGCTTGAGGGGGGGCCCAATGTGGTCCTTCGTTTGAGGGGGGGATTGTTGGGAGTATGGGGAATACAATCAAAGTCCCACATTGGTAAGACATGGAAAAGATCATGTGCTTATAAGAAAAAAGATATCTCCATTGGTTTGAGGCCTTTTGGGTAAAGCCCAAAAACAAAACCATGAGGGCTTGGGCCTAAAATGGACAATATCATACCATTGTGGAGATATGTGGATCTTATATGCACTAACAAATCTCCCATAGCAATCTAACGTACTAGGCTCCCACTTCCATCTTAGTACGTACCCTATTGGTCACTAATATTCCATCTTTACTTGTTGGCACACCCAACATCGAACTACGAAATCAACCATGTCCTACATGTCGTTCCACCAACAAGAACATCTCAATACTCACTATTTTCGGATACACTCCGAATAAATCACCAATCTCGAATGAAGAGTCTCCTAAAACTGTTCTTCCTAAATCGAATGCAACTCTGTAACCCACTATTCTCCTCGGAGACGGAGAATTCCTTTCTCACAAGAGAAACCAATTTACTGTTCCAAAATCCACTCTATCACGTAGCACTATAAGTGACTGGGAGACCATAATGACCAATCGCATCGGAATCGCTCCTAATCCCTGAAATGATACATCCATGTACATTACCCTTCCAGCTATACCGGAAGGATTAACTAACACTGATGCAACAGTTAGCCACTGCCTAGGCCCTGAAACCTAGCTTTATAAGCTTCTGACCAAGTGATTTCCATCACCTTCTTGGTCTAACAAATCAGTGGTATAGTCACGCTAGTAACATCCTATCAACATCTATGGTAAATACCAAATCAATCTAGGGAAACCACAACTTCTCTTAAGCTTGTGAATATATCCAAAATATTGTCTAAAACGACAACCACCACGTTCCAACATCGATAATCGATGCATAACCTCAAAGGTCCATCCCTCTTTTAACCAAGAGTTCCGGATCTTCTCCCAAAAAGGAATACTGGAACAGATAAATATCTCATCCAACACATTCTATAATCGCAACTTACGTTCTTCCAATTTCCACAGTGTTTAGCAACACCAATACCAATAAAATCCTCTCCCAGTATGAGATCTTCAATATCGGAACTATTCCCAAAATCACCCCTAATCGCATATTCCACTTGCCTATACAATGGCAAGCCCGGGAGTTCATCCAAACTATATCCGAATACTCTCGAATTATATGCACATTCGAGATACATGCTATACCCTCATTTCAATAATTTAACTATCCTTAAGGATATGTCTATGGTAGAGGTATGTCTAACAAAGGCTAAGGGTATCCCTTGACTTCTTGGTTGTTGATCAACATCTCACTTGACGGTAGAGAACAATCACCAACCCACAAGTCGATAGGAACCCTTCTAATCTTATCTAAGAATATTCTAGACCTAGCTTCCTATAAACCACCAGTATCTCTCGATACATCAGCAAATAGGGTAACTAAAAGTAATACCCCGAATGACCACTTCTTCGGTCTTCTATACCTCTTCCCGAGTAACCATGTAAACTCGCCCAATATCTGTTCTTGACGGCTGAGCTCATGTAGGTGCCAAAATCTACCATGGAGGAACTGAAGTCAACTGCTGAACTGAGATACAATAGCCAAAATGTCTGCAATGGTGATGGTAAACACTGTTGTACTGGTAGAGAATATACAATCGGCTGTAAGGTACTGAAGAACTGCCAACATCATAGCACACTCCAACTCCGCAAATAGTATAGCTGCAACTGGAGAATACAGCATAGATACGACCATCATCGTAAACGCTCTCCTCTGTACAAAGGATAACTACGCCTGGGGAGGTAATAGTTGTCATCTGGACGTCTGAACGTCTGAGTCTTCTGAGATGTCTTCTGCTGATAGTGCTGAGTAAATCGCTTCTCTCGGATGGAAGTATCAAAGAACTCCACTATGTCTGAGGCAATAAATTGTTGCTGGTGTGATAATCCACTCTTCTGTGATGATCTTGACTTTCGAGGTTGTGGATCGTCCTCTCGAAAGCTTCATCCATAGTCTTCAACTGAGTCCTCAAAGTACATACTCTCCTCGTAGATACTGGTTGCTTATGGTAGAAGCAGATAAAATGATCCATCGGATAATCTGACTCTGTGTGCCGTCGTGACTCGCACTACACGCACATAATCCTTTCGAAGTCTTTCTTCTGAGTTCGCTGATAAACATGAGAAGATGCTGACGATCTGCAATTGGTCTTCTATGGTCGGAAAACTCTCCAATAGTAGCTCATGACTCATGACTCCAATCTCGCTCCTTTTATCCAACATTTGGAGACTTCGGATTCCAATAATTTGACTTGCAATGTCTGCCTTATCAAATCTCCAACTCTTAAAACACTTGCTACAGAGTCATTTCTATACACATGACTCAGTCTAAGGACTTCCTGTAGGATCTGGTAGGAGATCCAAATATCCTGATCAAAATGTCAACCAATAAACCATGGGTAGCCGAAATCAACCCAATCACATTCTTGAGCTATTAGGGGGTCGTAATCTTCGCAAGTCTAACGACTTTGCATGGTACCTTCATTACCAAACGATCACCCTACTTGAAGCTCAAGAATTCCCTGACAATGAGTCAAAGAAGATGATGTGGGGAAATACTCTCTCACAACATCACTAAACTGTGACCAAGTGATACATTATTTCCCGTAGGTTATTTCCTATCTCTTCCACCAAGTATCGGCTTGATCCCGATAATGGTATGCAACCAACTCCACTATCTTCGTATAACACGAGTTAAGTACTCAAAAGTACTCTCAAAGTTATACAACCTAGAACGACCAACCCAGGGATCAAAATCCCTATAAATATCATCCACTAATTTTCTACTATCTGCATCAGTAATAGTATACTCGCTTAGTCCATTACCCCTCAGGTAATAATCTGACAAGCATAATTAGTGAAAATCCTTAGGATTGTAATCTTTGATCTTCATAAGAGATGTGACTACCTAACCCCTGCTTTCCGACTCGGTATCAGTCGGCTCTTAAAGGTAATTTACCTTTTCGACAGCAGGTCCAAGACACACAGACTCTACATGTTCCCGTGGTCAACTCAAACCACGATTACGAATAGTGACTACCACACTACAAATCATCCCTGTTATAAGCAACTAAATGCATAGCCAACAGAAAGGATATGTGATAACAGTTAACATACCTTAAACCTTGTAGCTCGGAGATGTCCCACAACAGCTAGATCCCAGAACTCACAAAACCAAAACCGAGTAAAGCAAAACTCGATGTCCAAACGAAATAAACTCCGAAAGTGGACCTCGCAACCTAGGCCTCTGATACCAATAAAATTGTCATGCCCCGAAAGTATACCGAGCCAAAAATAATCGGGCAGCATCTCCCCTGTATATGATACAATTTCCTGATATACATAAAGCCTTTCGGCCACAATCACATAAAAAATATATAGACATAATCCATACAAACACAGCGAAAGATACTGACAAATAATAAATACACAACGACTCCACTATGCACTCCAGAGTGACTTGACACAACAAGAATCATAATAAAAATCACATCAGAAGTCAAATACATACAACACATCCGTAACCACAAATATGGAAACGATACAGGATAAAATCCCAAAACGACAATCCAACAGAATACCATAAATCGTAATAAACCTCCATCCGTTCGGTGTGAGATGGGATCAGCTGACGGAGCTCAGAACATCCAAGGAATCTTCTACCTGTTACCTGAGTGACAGGAAATCCAGGGTTCGGGGTGGTGAATATAAACTCAGGGGTAATATGTAGAAAGTGCATGAACAACATATAGGGATATAAAGATCTACAAGTAAATATGTGAAGATCTACAGGTATACAGAATGAGTCCAATAGACAAGACATACAGTCCTAAATGTAACAACAAGTAACCATCAATATAGTAATACTCAATGCATATACTAAACTAATCAACTGAACATGAAGTAATGTACCAATGTACCTGACGGTCTGCAACACCATAAGCTATATCATCCTGAACATGTATACAATAACATAATCCATATAACGTACAAGGTCAATCCCATACCTGACCAACACTCAGACATATGAACAGTATATAATCACATGTAATAACATCCCGGTCCATACTAGAACATGATGCTAATCAAGTGCATACAACAGTCTAGACTAACACATATATCATGCTCAACACACAGCAATATATAATATGCAAATGGCATGTATCATGATGTACAAACATATGCAGCAATCATAGCTCAATCAAATGCAACATCACATAGGCATATGTAAAACATATATCAAATACATGCATACATATATATCAGTAATGCATATGCATAGTCACTGTCTGCGGACCCATCCAATTACAACCCCAGAGTGGCCAGGGTGGCATGACATGACAACTATCCTGACTCCAGCTACCACTACTCTCGAGTGGCCGAGTTGGGTAGTATGACTGAGTAGCATATAAGCGTAAAGAGATAACTACTCCTAGGGGCCCCTGCTGCTAGCCACGTCATCCCTACCCATGAGTAGACAAGCGTTGCACACAGGACAACTGCACATCATGCAACCACCATCTATAGTGGGCGAGTGTGCTAACTATCACTCTGCACAGTGGCCAAGTGCGCATCTCCAACTACCACCGTCTATAGTGGTCGAGCGCGACACATCCAATGCTCTGCCCTCAACCCTGCTACCACTACCCCGAGTGGTCGGGGAGGCAGGATGACTGACGACCCATCTCAACCACAAGGGAGACGCCAATCGACAGCATGCATGCAATGTAATGATGCATAGCTCCACATACGTATCCTCGTAATACTCCCTATCCCATGGGAAGTCATGGTCAACCAAAAGTCAACTATGCAAGAACTACTAATCCACAAGACACTCTCTCTACAACACAGAGAGTTATACACATTTGACAGTCAACCACGCTAAGACCTCCAGTCCGTAGCGAGATACTGTCGAATATCCATATAGCCATACGCAGTCACATGATCCATAATGGATATACAATCACGCTAGGACCTCTAGTCCTTAACCACATACTGACAACCACACACTTATCTATGCGCAGATGACTAGATCAACCATAGATGCACAACTAATATGTATACGATACAATAATCGACTCTATAATCTGATACATCACCTAACCCTAGTGATGTGACCCGGTAATCCAATCTGAGTTCACAATGGTAACTCTAATCACATGTACTTAACTGAACATCTATCAGCTAACACACAATAGGGTTTGTAGTTCATATTCGTGATAGATAAACGATGAAGTTACAGCAATATATCTCAAAGATCAAGGCTAAGTACAAGCACATGATTAAATAAGAGTGGAGTCAAGGTAAAAGAATTCAACATAAATCCAAATTCATGCATCAGAATTAGTCAAAACTACCTGACCAGGGTAGATATTACCCACCTTATATGCAATCCGTGTTATCCATCTCCACGTCTATGTTGTTGGGATGTATACTGAAAAGTTTATCTTTTATATGAACATCTTTATTTTTTTGAAATAAGAATCACATGATCATTGTTTGCATATTTTTATGGTTATGCATATTGTCTAATACATTACATTATAGATAACATGGTGTGTGGTGTCACACAGAAGATCATGTTATCGGCTCCTTGTAAAGTATAAGTAAAGGCTCACAATCGAGATGGCTTTGGAAAAACTATTGGTATGGTTGTAGTGTGATTTGGTATTTGTTTGTCTTGACCATAAAATCACACTAGTACACTTTGTGTGTATTGAGCAGGACCGACTTAGAGGTGATTCGATTTATTGCTGACTACATAATCGAATCGGACCTCAGATATTATATTGTACATGCTCTTAATCCCGATATAATAACGGGCACATATACTTAGTATTCATTTCTTTGATTTACCAATGGGTGAGATTTATAGATTAAATCGATAGGCTCGGTAAATTAAGAAATGGTATTATTTATATGGCGTGTCATTAATTATAGGAGAAAATCATGTCCTATATATTAGGATGATGATGTCCCCTTGAGGAGCTCATAAGGTTCATCATGTAAACTCTGCAGGTGGACTTGGTTCGGCATGATGAAAAGGTTGAGTGGTACTACTCATGGAGTTAGATGTTGATTAATTAATGGTCGATAAATTAATTAATCGACGGACATTCGAGATCTTAAACACGGGAAGAAAATGTACAAATAATATATGGAGCCCATATTAACTTATGGGGGTTGGTGAGGTAGATCAATGATAATCCTTTAGTGGATTGGATTATGTGGGTTTATGTGGGTTTGATCCATGGGTGGCCAAGATCCAACTCCTCCTCATGGTCCCTATTGTAGCCTATTAACACCTCATGAAGCTTAGATCCAATGGATAGAAATAAATCTCTAGATCCAAAGGTAGAGATTAAATCTCTAGATCCGACGGTTGAGATTAAATCCCTAAAACCAATGGTGGAGATTAAAACAAGGCTTATCCCTAAACTCTATAAAAGGAGGCTTAAGGTTGGCGTGGAGAACAATTAGAGAAGCTAGGGTTTTTGGAAGTTGGCGGCAAGAAGCAAGGGCTAGGGTTTGGAGCATTGGCGGCACCAAATAAGGAAACAACTTCCTTATTTTTCTTCTTCCTCAAGCTTGTCGGCGCCCATTGAAGCCCTTCCTGTTGGATCGAAGCAGATCGCTAGAGGGGGGGTGAATAGCGATAAAACTTTTCTTTCTTTCGAATTCATTTCAAAACAATTAAGTGCAACGGAAAGATAAATGAAACAATAAAAGAGACAAGATATTTTTTACTGGGTTCGTAGCCTTCGGCTACTACTCCAAGGCCCTAGTGGTCCTTGACCACGCACGGAGGGCAAAACACTAAAGAACTCCTCCTCGTTAGAGGTAGGAGTTAATCGATACAAGAACACAAAAAGCTTGAGGTAGAGGGACACTCCCCCTCTCCTCGTTACGATAGAAAAGCTTCGAATAAGTAAAGAAACAACTGATATAAAGCTTATACCGACGTAAAAAAAATAAAATAAATTAAACCTAGACGTCGGAGAGGAAGCACTTCGTTGTCAGAGAGTTGTAACTTTACGGAGGCTTTTGGAAGCTTAGAATTGATGAAGAACCCCTAGGATAGGCCCTCCTTTTATAGCCTTTGAGCCCCTTTTCGAGAGGAACCCTAGCCAATCACATTTGAGCATCACTCCCCTTGAAATGAGGTGATAAGCCTTAACTCCTCGAGGCTGATCCTTAACCATCAGTCGACTGATGGCCATCATCGATCGTGATGGCGGCTATCGATCGAATGATGACCTCGACGATCATTGTTGGGCTGGCGATTGAGTCCTCAGTAGTAGTCGACTGATGCTAGCTGCAAGGCAAAGTTAGCTTAACAAAAACATTATTTCGACGGCCTTCGACCGTCCGATCTCTACCTAGACCACCTATAGGATGTCTTTGGTTGGATCTATACTTAAGATCATCCCCGTAAAGAGGATACGACCTCACTTACTCTCGCACACACACGAGCTTACCTCGATACTTACTGTGTCGCTTTCACTTCCGGCCTTCCACTCGATTCCTTAGGCTCCCTCCGAAGTCACTCGAGTGTCGCCCAACCACCGTGGCTTCCTCCGGGTGTCGCTAGCCTTCAGCTCTAGCTATAGCAATTTTCTGCACACTCGATTCAACTCGTGAGATAACGACATGAGCTTAACTTTGTATATTTTGCTATAATCAAAACTCATGTTCGACTTAGGTGCCTACTGCACCAACACTTTCAACCCTTGGTCGGCGTCCAAACTCCCTCTTCTCCTTCTCCTTGGCTGGTGGAAACAAGATTTAGCGCTTTCCCTTTGTGTCTTGGCCGGTTTCCACCCTAATCTCCTCTTCCTTCTTGCCCGGCGGCAAGCTCCAACATTGGATGTTGGTGGTTGGTTGAAAGAAGAAAAGGAGCTTTGTTTCTATTCTTCCTCTTGCTCAGAACGAGCAAGGAAGGAAGATTGGCGATCTAGGAGCTTCAACTTTTGGTAGATCGTCGCCCACACGACGTCTGAAAGGAGGAAGGTCATACATTAGAAGATCGAGAGGTATATCGATTCTCTATTCTCTTTTGTAACATGTTTGTTTTTGTTTTTCAATTATGAGCATGATATATTCTGTTTGTGGCTAAATAATACTTGGATCCCGAACATAAACACGAAAGTCGGCGATCCGGACATCGTCTATTCCGTGGCTACTCGTAGAATAGAGGTTGGTCGCTTGAACAACAAGTTTGTTCAAGTGACCTCTCTAAACGAATAGCACGACGATGACTTGGTTGTTTGGGCAATCCCTTTTGTCTAGGATTAAATTTTTTTAATCTGGAGACATCGATGGGATCGCCATGAACAACCGACCGAGGTGAAGTGGGAAGCGAAGTTTCCCCTCACGGATTGATCAAACCCAACAATTGGTATCAAAGCCAGGTTTCCGGTTTTGTGTGTTTAGGATTCGGTTAATTTTTATGCACTTTTCATATATTATATGTGCCAGATAGTAGTAGGATCGATATGCGTAGGTTAACCTTTGGTTGCAGGCATAAGATCCGACTATTATGGTCATATGTGTGTATGTGATTGTATGTGTGTAAATGTTTATTTTGTTGAATCCTCGGGGTTGACGAGACTAGTATTTAATTTTTTGTAAATTAGATACGACATTGTTTAGCCACTCTTTTTATTTTAGTTTATTTTCGATCTAGATTTCATGTACACTCCCTCATGGAGTATAGGATCGATGGATGTAAATTAAAATAGATTTTAGTCTCGGCTCGGATCTCCGGATGGCTCGTACATGGCATAGGAGGAGCGGACGAGAAGGCGATGCGACGGGCGACATATTGAAGACAAAAGCCATAATAGTTGGAAAATAATTTATTTTTCATATTTATTGCTTATTATTTGATATGCATGTCGTAGGTTAGAAAATTCCTCAATTTCAAATTACTAAGTGGGAGAGGGATATTTTTATAAATTCCCACGGCCTCCATTACAATTTGACATGTGATGCAAACAAACTTGCACGTCGGCTCTGAGTGTCTTCCTCCCCATCGGATGAGTTTGTTTACGGATCACAAGGTCAAATATGGTTATAGGGAATTATTAAGGAGCGTGTGTACTTCCCCATCGTAAGGCACATAACTCGAGATAATTACCTTGGTACCAAGCAATGGTGAACACTTAGATACAAATATAAGTATCCTTCCCATCGGAGTCACTGCTTTTATTTGTAGGGCCGAAGAGAAACCAACTATTAATTTTACTTGTCAAAAAGTTAGGTTGACAAGATAGTAAAATTAATGGGTAAAACCTCCTCTTACAAATGTAAAATTCGTATACGTCCACACTATCATGGCATACGATATTCTCGGTGTTTTGAGGTGTTGGTTGATTTTAAAATTTTATTGTTTGAGGAATCAATAATTTTTTGAAATATAAAGTAATGATCTATGTGATTCTTAGGATTTTCAAAATTGAATTTCAGTCCACTTGCTATGATACTAAAGGAAAATAAACTTACTATACCCAAATAATATTGATTGGAAAAGAATCTAGATATTGTCTTAACTGCTAAGGAGTACAAGTATGTACTCTTCGAAGAGTGTCCTCCTAAGCCTGCAAATAAGCTGGAAGTCCTTGGAGTTGAGATCGATGGGGAAACTCAGGTCGATATCATTCTTTAGTCGACAGAAAGTCTTGCTCAGACTCAGGCCATGGTTGCTCAGAAGGTTTCTACTTCTAAGCCGAAAGGCAAGAAGAAGAAGAAACAAAGTGAAGAAAAGGTGGTGGGAGGATCTCAGGGAGGAGTGAAGAAGCCGAAAGGCAAGTACTTCACTTGCAAGCAGGATGGACATTGGAAGAAGGACTGCCCCAATCCGAAACAGAATAAAGGTATATCTTTTGGTCTAGTCATTGAAACATGGTTAGCGGTGTTATCTACCGGCACCTGGTGTGTAGATACGGAAGCCTATGATCATGTCTACAATACTTTGCGGGGGTTCCAGGAAACCCGACGATGAGCTGAGGGAGAGATTACCATTTACTTGGGCAATGCCATGAAGGTGGCGGCTATTGCAGTAGGAGATGTTTTATTTATCTTTTGAGAAAAATAAAACTTTGGTTCTGAAAAATTCCCTTTATGTACCTTTATTTAGAAAGAATTTAATTTCAATTTCTAAATTGTTTATGAATGGATATTCTATTTCCTTTAATGACAGAGTTGTTATAAAAAGGAATAGGGAGAATATCTATTTAGGTACATTGATAGAAAATTTGTATACACTTGAACTAAAATCTCCTACGATGCAAATTAAAGTTAATAACTCATCTTCTAACTCCAATAAGAGAAAAGAACCTTTGAATATGAACCAAACATATCTTTGGCATCTTAGGCTTAGTCATATTAACCTAAGCAGAATTCAAAGGTTGATAGCTGATGGACCTCTGGGTTCATTAGTGGTGGAAGATTTCCCAACCTGCGAATCTTGCTTGGAGGATAAAATGACCAAGAGGCCTTTTAAAGCCAAGGGGTATAGAGCCAAAGATGTGTTAGAATTGGTTCATTCTGATTTGTGTGGTCCTATGTCTATCCAGGCTAGAGGTGGTTTTAAATATTTCGTCTTTTTCATAGACGATTATTCAAGATATGAATGACACTATGATCTGCTCGTGGTGGCGAATACCTCTTGGAAGAGTTTAGGAATTACTTATCAAAGGCTAGGATTCAATCCCAATTGTCTGCACCTGACACACCCCAGCAGAATGGTGTAGCAGAGCGAAGGAATAGGACTCTTATGGAGATGGTTAGATCGATGATGAGTTATTCTGAGTTGCCAGATTCGTTCTGGGGATATTCTCTAGATACGGCGGTGTACATTTTGAACTTGGTTCCATCTAAATCAGTGTCTTCTACTCCCACAGAGTTATGGACTGGGCGAAAGCCTAGTCTAAGACATATTCGGATATGGGGGAGTCCAAAGATCTTGAAGGCGAATCTTTGGTAAGTTGGAACCTTATGCAATGCGCATGATTCATTGGCTATCCTAGAGGAACGAAGGGTGGTTTGTTTTATAGTCCTAGAGATCAGAGGGTGATCGTTAACACGAACGCCAAATTTCTAGAGGAAGACTATGTGATGAGCCACAAGCCCAAGAGTAAAATTGTTCTGGAGGAATTAAAAGGGGAAGTCACTTCTTCAGTACCACCGGTACAAGAGGATATACCACAAGTTACTGCACCGCGTGTCACAGAGGATACACAGGAGATACCTCGTCATAGTGGGAGGGTTGTTAGACAGCCTGATAGATTCATGTTCTTGGGAGAATCTTCTGATTTGGTCCCTGACAAACATGAACCTGATCCCTGGACATATGACGAGGCAATCCAAGATATAGATGCAGCATCATGGCAAAGTGCAATGAATACTGAGATTGAATCTATGGATTCAAATCAGGTCTGGGAGCTAGTAGAACCACCCGATGGTGTAAAAACCATTGGATGTAAGTGGATCTACAAAAGAAAGAGAGGAATAGATTGGAAAGTTGAGACCTTTAAAGCGAGGCTTGTTGCAAAGGGGTATACTCAGAAAGAGGGTATCGATTATGAGGAGACATTTTCGCCGGTAGCCATGCTTAAGTCTATCCGGATTCTCTTATGCATAGCAGCTCATATGGATTATGAGGTGTGGCAGATGGATGTCAAGACAGCTTTCCTGCATGGAAGTCTTGAGGAAGACATCTATATGAAGCAACCAGAGGGATTCATTGCGAAGGGAAAAGAGCATCTTGTATGTAAGCTTAATCGGTCCATTTATAGATTAAAGCAAGCTTCGAGGTCTTGGAACATCCGCTTTGATGAGGTAATCCAGTCTTATGGATTTATTCAAAGTCTAGATGAGTCTTGTGTATATAAGAGATGTGACGGAAACATAGTGGTATTTCTTGTACTATACGTAGATGACATTTTGTTGATTGGCAACAATATCAAGGTGTTATCGGACGTAAGGGTATGATTATCCAAACAGTTTGATATGAAGGACTTGAGAGAAGTGGGACACATCCTTGGGAACAAGGTTATGAGGGATCGCAGGAAAAGGATGTTGTACTTATCCCAAGCTTCATACATAGACACGATTATGGATCGTTTTAGCATGCAGAACTCCAAGAAGGGTTTTCTACCTTTCAGGCATGGAGTTCCTTTATCTAATGAGATGTGTCCTAGAACATTTGAAGAGATAGAGGAGATGAAGGCGGTTCCTTATGCCTCGACAGTAGGAAGCCTCATGTATGCGATGCTATGCACGAGACCAGATATCTGCTTTGCCGTGGGCATGGTCAGCAGATATCAGAGTAATCTAGGACAGGGACATTGGACTGCGGTAAAGCATATATTGAAGTACCTGAGAAGGACTAGGGATTATATGTTGGTTTACCAAGCAGACCAATTACTCCCTGTGGGTTACACGGATTCTGACTTCCAATCTAATAGGGATAACAGTAAGTCTACCTTAGGTTATGTGTTTACTTTGGGAGGTGGAGCCATTATATGGAGGAGTGTCAAGCAAAAATGTGTGGCGGACTCCACCATGGAAGTTGAGTATATGGCAGCCTCTGAGGCGGCCAAAGAAGTTGTGTGGCTCAGGAACTTCCTAATGAACTTGGATATGATTCCTGGTTTGCCCAGAACTATCACAATTTATTGTGATAATAATGGTGCAATTGCAAACTCGAAGGAACCACGAGCCCATAAGGTAAGTAAATACATAGAGCGCAAGTACCACCTGATACGAGAAATCGTAAAGGAGGTAGAAGTTGTTGTCGCCTAGATTGCATCAGAGGATGACCTGGTAGACCCTTTTCACTAAGGCTTTTCTAGCGAGAGCTTTGATAGGCATGTGGAGGGAAGGGGAATCAGATGTATGGCAGTTTGATGACAACATAGTCTTTTAGTATAAGTGGGAGATTATTGGGATGTATACTGAAAAGTCTATCTTTTGTATAAACATTTTTATTTTTTGAAATAAGAATCACATGATCATTGTTTGCATATTTTTATGGTTATGCATATTGTCTAATACATTACATTGTAGATAACATGGTGTGTGGTGTCACACGGAAGATCATGTTATCACCTCCTTGTAAAGTATAAGTAAAGGCTCACAACCGAGATAGCTTTGGACAAACCATTGGTATGGTTGTAGTGTGATTTGGTATTGGTTTGTCTTGACCATAAAATCACACTAGTACACTTTGTATGTATTGAGCAGGACCGACTTAGAGGTGATTCGATTTATTGCTGACTACATAATCGAATCGGACCTCAGATATTATATTGTACATGCTAGTATTCATTTCTTTGATTTACCAATGGGCGAAATTTATAGATTAAATCGATAGGCTCGGTAAGTTGGGAAATTGTATTATTTATATGGTGTGTCGTTAATTATAGGAGGAAACTGTGTCCTATATATTAGGATGATGATGTCCCCTTGAGGAGCTCATAAGGTTCATCATGTAAACCCTGCAGGTGGACTTGGTCCGGCATGATGAAAAGGTTGAGTGGTACTACTCATGGAGTTAGATGTTGATTAATTAATGGTCAGTAAATTAATTAATCGATGGACATTCGAGATCTTAAACACGGGGAGAAAATGTACAAATAATATATGGAGCCCATATTAACTTATGGGGGTTGGTGAGGTAGATCAATGATAATCCTTTAGTGGATTGGATTATCATTAATGGATTGGACTTTATGTGGGCTTGATCCATGGGTGGTCAAGATCCAACTCCTCCTCATGGTCTCTATTGTAGCCTATTAACACCTCATGAAGCTTAGATCCAATGGATAGAAACAAATCTCTAGATCCAAAGGTAGAGATTAAATCTCTAGATCCGACGGTTGAGATTAAATCCCTAGAACCAATGGTGGAGATTAAAACAAGGCTTATCCCTAAACTCTATAAAAGGAGGCTTAGGGTTGGCGTGGAGAACAATTAGAGAAGCTAGGGTTTTTGGAGGTTGGCGGCAAGAAGCAAGGGCTAGGGTTTGGAGCATTGGCGGCACCAAATAAGGAAACAACTTCCTTATTTTTCTTCTTCCTCAAGCTTGTTGGCGCCCATTGAAGCCCTTCCAGCCCTTGGTCGGTGTCCAAACTCCCTCTTCTCCTTCTCCTTGGCTGGTAGAAACAAGATTTAGGGCTTTCCCTTTGTGTCTTAGTCGGTTTCCACCCTAATCTCCTCTTCCTTCTTGCCCGGCGGCAAGCTCCAACATTGGATGTTGGTGGTTGGTTGAAAGAAGAAAAGGAGCTTTGTTTCTATTCTTCCTCTTACTCGGAATGAGCAAGGAAGGAATATTGGCGATCTAGGAGCTTCAACTTTTGGTAGATCGTCGCCCACACGACGTCTGAAAGGAGGAATGTCATACATTAGAAGATCGAGAGGTATATCGATTCTCTATTCTCTTTTGTAACATGTTTGTTTTTGTTTTTCAATTATGAGCATGATATATTCTGTTTGTGGCTAAATAATACTTGGATCCCAAACATAAACACGAAAGCTGACAATCCGAACATCGTCTATTCCGCGGCTACTCGTAGAATAGAGGTTGGTCGCTTGAACAACAAATTTGTTCAAATGACCTCTCTAAACGAATAGCACGACGATGACTTGGTTGTTTGGGCAATCCCTTTTATCTCGGATTAATTTTTTTAATTCGGGGACTTCGATGGGATTGCCATGA
This sequence comes from Wurfbainia villosa, assembly GCA_025175895.1. Taxonomy (NCBI): domain Eukaryota; kingdom Viridiplantae; phylum Streptophyta; class Magnoliopsida; order Zingiberales; family Zingiberaceae; genus Wurfbainia; species Wurfbainia villosa. Next base: position 8,884,989 of record CM045992.1, read on the forward strand.
ACAACCGACCGAGGTGAAGTGGGAAGCGAAGTTTCCCCTCACGGATTGATCAAACCCAACATATGTATCTATCACAATCAAAGTCCTGTAACAATAGGATACAGTTAAGTACAATCACACATCTAATGATCGAATTAAATCCTACATCAACCTTGTATCTCGATCAACTAAATCATTGTTAACAATCGAGTAATACTAAGTCTAAGCTATAGCAGTAGCTTACCATCCAGTCTCACACACCGATCGGATCACACCGTAGGGAAAATAGCTCAGTGACCCAGGTTACTATCGGATAGTCCAAGCTCTCATGTTGCTTTAATCTCTCCCAACTTCATTCAGCCACAGCTTATCTGAAAACACAAATCCACTGTAGATCTCCATAATTTACAAGTATGTCAATTCTCAATCTTCTGAAATCACAACTTACATTGCCAATTCAAATCCAGCTTCCCAGCTCAACTCCGATCACCATAACTGCTCTACAACCACCATCTATTACCTCCCTCAAACCTCTGCCCAAATAACCGATTGTCGATTCCCCAGATCTGAGCCCTCAAGCTCACAACTCATCAACTCACAGAACAATTACAAAAACCCTAATCAATATAAGACGATCAGCTTCCCATCTCAAACGCAGCCTCCGACCCAACCAATGAAGTGATGTTCAAGATGAGAGGAGATGCAATCGTGCTCTCTCTCAGAAATCCAAGGAACTCATGAGCTATTGCGTCAACTAGGGAATGAAGGCCGATATTAGATTCAACAATGAGATGGCCTACGACAGTGACAAATCGAGCACAAGAAGAAGGAATAGGCGACATGAATGAACTCACTATGGCAAGGACTGGATGCGACGGCGATCAGCAAACTGGCTCAGGGCGACGGCGATGGGAGCAACGATCGACATAGCAGAAGCAATGGAACAGAGTGCGAGCTCGGGCGACAGAATCGGGCGGCCAGAGACAAATCGACTAGCGGCGAAGATGAGCGATGGTGTGAGCTCGTTGTGATCGAGCTCACGACGAGGAAACGAAGAGGGTGGCAACGGCGGTCACAACTCCAGCTCACGGTGAAACGGACGATGCGAGGAATCCACGGCGACGATGAAGAGAAGGAGAAACGCGATTGGGAATGAGGAGAAGAATCGACAACGAAGAAATCGGGCGGAAGAGAATCGGCGACGGCCGACTGTAGAAATCGCGAGAAGAGGAAATCGGGGAAAGAAAAGGAAATTGGATTTAGGTTTGCGATCTGACCAGGGAAGGCTTTTAAAAGTTGGCCACTTGATTGAGCTAACTCAAGTCTAACCCAATCACTTATTAAAACCTTAATCTTCCTCCCAATCGAACATATGAACCCCTTTTAAATCCGGGAAAATTTCTGTGAATTCTTGAGAAATTATATCAGATAATTTCTTAATTAACCAGGGATATTTTATTTTTATTATTATTATTATTTTCTGTATCTTACACCCTAAGCCAATAGGAACTCTAAACCATCAAAAATAAGGTCTAAAGTTCAACATAAAACTTTCCCATACCTTAAATTTGATATATCACCCTAACAACTCTCCTAATCCATATCCAATGGATTTTCACCCTTTATAATGCTTCCTAAAGAATATCCTAGGGTTAGGAGTAGTTAGAGAACTTTACCGTAGCTGAACACGGGCTAAACAACCTTGTTTTTCCCAAAATCAGCATTGACAGTCGACTTTATCAGGCATCAGTCGACTGTCGTGCCCATCAGTCGACTGCCAACAAGGGCAGTTGACTGATAACTGAAATTTCCGAATTTCAATTATCAGAATCGAATTTCAGAAATTCATAAATAATTATACGTAATTCAAAAAATCATGAAACTTTATACGTATAATACTTATGACCAATACAATGGGTGAAAAATGTTTGAAAAATATTTTACCCATAAAATAATGAAATTGACACAAATTTTAAAAGTGAAGAAAAACTTCAATGTTTTAGCTCACTTTGTATCAACTTCATCAATGGTGATTGCTATCAAAAGATAGACTTCACCAAGGTTTTTCAAAATGTTTTTAAAATAGTTTTAAAACCTTATATTGGATCATATTCTTTGGGCTCAATGTACATGACTTGTACAAAAGTTTTCCCAATGATCCATAATATGATTTTAGATGAGTTTGAGTTCATCTAGATGCAAAAACTATGCACCTTGAACTTAACTCATATCCTATCATCTCACATGTATCTAAGGTGTAAGAATACACATACATATCAATTTAGATGTGAGATGTGGGTTTTGGTTTATCTTAAACTAAGGTCTCATGCATTTTCTAAGGCAACACTACTTGATTCCCTTATAAATGAGACTTCAAGTCATGTCATTGTTCTTAACTCAATTTTTATTAATGCATGAATGATTATCGCATTAATGATGATATAAATAAATACATGCTCATAATCATGATGTCATGGCATAAGATGAAATCTAAGCATACATGACATTTAACCTTAATCCTAAACATGATCATGACATATTAAATGATTAAAAATAGATATGATGTCATGACATGGTATGACAAACAAAACATGACAAATAAAATGTATAGGTATAACAATACCTAAAATTTAATATTAATTGTCATTTGTTATTATTAAGTATATTTTGTCATATTGCTACTAATCCCCCAAGTGTGCCAAAAACTCAAATGGCACACTAAGACCTCTAAACCTAAATTGTGTCAATTTGATTGATTTTTCATAATTCCAAAAATATATTAACACATCCTAAAAACTTTTAGGATTTAAATTCAAATCTATTTCCAAGGTATCCATAACCTTAAAAATATCCTAAAGTGTCAACTTTGCTATGGTTGAGTTAACTACCCATCCAATCAAGGTTGACACATCTAAACCCATCTAGCGTGAATCGATCACACTCTTAGAAACCCAAAACCTATTTGAGCTCCTAGGATTTACTAGGTATTTCTTAGAGATGACCTCCCTAGATACCTTCCTAATGACCCTTCTAGGCTTGTTAGCCTTGCTCATTTGGGTCTTGCCTAGGTTAACTCTAGGGGTGACTCCCCTTGTAACCTTCCTAGTGGCTTCCTTAGGTTTCTTCGAAACCTTAGCCACTAGGCACATACCTTGGTTACCCTTAGGGATGACTTCCCTAGTAACCTTGGTCTTCCTAGACCTAGGTTTAGTTCCATAATCAAATGAAATATTATGATAAGTTTCCTTGGGCTTAGGTTTATGGCTCAAACCTTTCTCGCCTTTGGATGACTCTTGTCTTCTAAACCCTAGGTTTTGACTTTGACTTCTAGACCCTAGAATTTGACCATTTGACCTTTGCATTTGATTTGTCATTTTTGCAAGGGTCTTTTCAAGTTTCTCAAGCCTTGACCTCAAGGCTTGATTTTCAACCTCTAATTGCCCAATTTTTGAATTTTGATTTAATCTTTAAGCATTATTCTTTCTAGGCATATGCCTAGTCCATTTGGGGTTAAAACCTAGATGGTCCTCAATTTTCTTAATGCTTGCCCTAGGTAAAGTATTTCTAGGGACATTAGTCCCAAATTTCTTCTTATTTGAAAAATTAACACTCTTAGCACCTAGACAAAAATATTTATTGTTCCTAGCATGCTTTTCATGTACAATAGCAAGATTGTTAAAATTATTCCTAGCATACTTTTTGACATTTAAACTAGAATGTGCATTATTAAAATATACCTTAGGGTTAGCCTTAGCTCCCCCTATATGTAATGCTTCTTCCTTATCTTTGATTTCCTTCTTCCTAGGACATTGACTTCTATAGTGCCCCTTCTTATGGCACTTGAAGCATACTACGAGCTCCTTGGCCTTTTTGGTCGGGACACCGACATCCTTTGACTTTTCTTGACTTTTAGGCGCCGATGGACTTTTCTTGACCTTCTTTGGGCACTTGCTCTTATAGTGCCCAAATCCCTACACTCAAAACACATTATATGAATTTTATTTTGAAACGGTGTGTTTGAGTTACCTTCCATGGTAGAGGAGTCTCGAGCTTCCTCTTCCTCTCGACCGGAGGTAGATGGCTCTTCTTGAGGTTCCTCCGGTGTAGAAGGTCTAATCTCCTCCCCCTCAATCCTAGAGGTGGAGGCTTCTTCCAATTCCACCTTCTCTACTAATTCGGATGTCGACTCTTTATTACCATCCGAATCCTCAAGCTCTTGTGATGAGGATGTGCTTGCTTCTTCTTGAGCTTGAGAGGATGAAGACTCCTCTTCTTCTTCTTCTTGGACCGGTGATGGATTTTCGTGATATTTTGTCAATTCGCTCTAAAGCTTCTTGGCATCCATATAATCCCATAGGCTACACAAGATATCATTAGGAATTAGATCAAAAATAAATTGGACTACCTTCTTATTTTTCTCCAAGGCTTGGACTTGCTCTTCGATTCATCTCTTTTTCTTGAGGTATCCACCCTTTGGTCCTCTTGGATAGCTAAATCCCTCCATCAAAATGGACCAATCCTCAAAGTCCCTCATCATTAGGAAGTCTTTAATCCTTGTCTTCCATTGGTTGAAGCCTTCTTGTCCATAGAAAGCATATGGGATTGGGGTGTTGATGTCCCAACCCAAATTCTCTTAAATTTCCATCTTGTTCCTCTTCACCCTCTAGCGTCTTGGCTCCGGGTTGTTAATCCTTAGAAGAGCCCCAGGCTCTGATACCAATTGTTGGGACCGTTGTGACTGCTAGAGGGGGTGTGAATAACGGGTTGGCTTGTCAATGGAGGAATTCGATCGTTTCTACAAGTTGCATTAGCGCGCAGCGAAATAATGATAATAACAATAACAAAAAGCACAATCACACAATTACACAATGATATAATGTGGTTCGGAACCGAATGGTTCCTACTCCACGGATTAGGCTCGTAAGAGTCCTAGCAATGCAAACACACACTACTAATCAAATAAACTCCATCTTGAAACAATCCGGAGGTGAAGAAACCTCGCACAAATAGTCTAACAATAGTAAGAAACAAATACAAGCAAGATACAAATGAAATACACAACAAGTAAAGAAAACAACACTTTACAATTGCTCTTTGATTGATTGCTTTGTGATTGCATGAAATGCACTTGGAGACCTTGATTTGCAACAACAAATCACCCCAAAACTCCTCAAGAACCGGTGATCGAAATCTCCTCCATGAGCTCCCTTTAAAGTTATTGTCTGGGTTGGATTTCGCCTATCAGTCGACTGATCGGAACCATCAGTCGACTGATGATACTGTTGCTATGAGACAACAGTGCGATCCACACTGAAAAAATCCAACGGATAGGACATCAATCGACTGATCATACTCATCAGTCGACTGATAGATCCTTCACTCGACTGTTAACCCCAATAGTCGAGTTCAACTCCATTCTGTGCTCGAATTCTCGAGCACCAGTCGACTGATCACAAGATCAGTCGACTGCTCGAGCCAACAGTCAACTGCCCACCTCTGGCAGTTGACTTCTAGGGCACTCCCCATAGTCAAACCCTAGTTGACTCACTCCAGTCGAAAGCATAGGTCCCAGTCGACTGATACACCTCAAACATGAGATTTTACCCCAAGTATGGTACCCCCATACTTGCTAGACCACCCTTAGTCTAGACCTAAGCCTTTTAGACACCTCCGTCAGCCTCGCGCCTATCGGATCCCTCCAAGTCATCCATGACTTGTTCATCCATACACTAGCTTTCAGGTGCTTCCCATCGGCTATGTCATGCTAATGGTGTCTACACCGCCAAGACACATTGGACTTACATTGCCAAGACTCCGCTTGGACTTTATGCCGTCAACCATTGGACTTATGCTACCAAGACTTCACCCTTGGACTTTATGCCGTCAATATCAAACCCCTTGGACTTTCCAAATGCCAAGTACTCATGACTTAGACTTTCACCACCAAGACTACACCCTTGGACTTTCCAAATGCCAAGACTCAAGCTTGGACTTTACATGCCAAGACCCATGCTTGGACTTTTCCTTGCCAAGACCCATGCTTGGACTTTACATGCCAAGTACTCAAGACTTGGACTGTTCATGACATGGTCAACCCCAGTTAACCATCAAAATCCCCCTCGAGTCAAACTCGAGTCTGGTCAATCATGACTCGGGTCGATTGCACCAACAATCTCCCCAAAATATTATCAGACATCAAAATATTCCTCGAGTAAAACTCGAGTCCGGTCAATCGTGACCTGGGCCGATTGCACCAACAAACATCTTTAGCAAAGATATCTTCATTTCTTCGCAAATAAGCGATGAGATCCTCCTTAACTTCAAGGTGTTTGGCCTCCTAAGTCACTTTTCCCGGAGCTATCTCTATGGGCTCCCCTTCCTCTATTATTTCCTTTATAGGGATTGTTGTCTCCAACATGTAGACCTCCGAGTTCATTGGCGCTTTTCCTTTAGGATCCTCCGTTTGAGCATTCTTTTGATCATCTTGGATCATTTGAACATAACAGCTTCGAGTTGCTTTCTGCTTCCCTCTGATTTCCCCCACAAGTCATCCTATCGGGAATTTAACTTTCTGATGGTAGGGAGAGGCCACCAACTTGAAAGCAAATAGGAAGGGACGTTCCAAAATAGCATTATACACCGAGGGGGCTGTTAGGAATTCGGATTGTGACATTCACAACATCGCGGGCGAAATACTTCTTACAACTGCAGCGGAAACAAAAATACAAATCGGATCCCTCCAGAGATCCATGCAAAACATATAAATCGTTTTCTTAGTTTAATCTAGATCTTATCTAGAAGAAGAAATATACCTTCGATGCGAGCCCTTCGCAATCCCGCTAGCCAAACGTAGTCGGATCTCAATACGATAAGGACAACCGTATCTCTAAGGTATCCACACGAACTGTATCTTGGAGAAGGAGATAACACCTTTGGTTGTGCTAACAACCACACTAAGGCTCTCCACTCTAGACTTTGCCCCAAGAAGAAGGGAGAAGAAGAAATAGGGATGCACTACACGGTAAAAAGGATTCACCACCTCTCACTCTCATTCAAGAGATCTTAAATCCCATTTCACATGCATTAAATCACATTTCATGCATTAACCCCTTCATGCATGCAATGTTTGAGGATGAAACCCCGCTTCATGGATTAATTCTTTTGCATTAACCCTTTTTTGCATGCAACATTTAGGGTGGCTTCTCAAATTCCAATTGCATGTGAAATCACATTTCATGCAATGTTAATGCAATAATCCAATTTGCATGCAATAATCTATTTTGCATGCAATGTTTGGGAATATGTTCCATTTCATGCATTAATCCCTTTGCATGCAACATTAAACATTAAATCTCATTTCATGCATTAATCCATTTGCATGCCTGATTAATCATCATTAATCATGCTTACCTTCTCTAATTGGTTTCACTTGAGTCTAACTCAAATTAAACTAATTTGAGTCCAACTCAAGTTAGGCCAAGCAATGAGTCTAACTCATTCTAGTTCATTCAATTAACTAATGATTCATTTAGTCAGACTAAGATGACCACTTCTCCAAAATATGTTCTTTGTGTGTGACCTTATAGGCTCTCATAGCATTGGTAATGTATCTAAAATCATTTTAGATACATAAGCAATGAGCGACATCTAGAAATACATCATTGCTACCAAAGCTACAAGGAAGTCTAGATCCAACAACTTTTCTGTGGCTATTATCATGTATGACGGTGTCCTTCTATCCTTGATATCTTAGATCGATTAATGAGACATAGACTGTGTCATTCCCTTATCGATCTTTATATTTCTTGATCCCCAAGTAAACTCACTCAAACAAATGAGCTCAATATCTCATATTGACTCATTTGAGCATGACCATGTATTTCGTGGTCATACTCTATCAAGAGGCCAAAGATATCACTTCCGTCATATGGGAGGGATAGATCCCATCTATATCACTCACTCCCTCTACATAATTCATTACATACCCAACAATCACCGTTATAGTGCACCCTGTTACGAGTGACATTAGACGATATGAAAGTACATAACTCTTTCTGTAGAGAACTGTAGTGATTTTAGGTTTAAGGACTATTCATACCAATAGTCACATGAGAAAGTATATAATACTCATATAACGATCCACGACACTTTCTCATGGCGGGTCAATTCAGTACATATATTCTCAAATATATATACCCATGTATCAATGTGATATCACATATCCATGATTTGTGAGATCAAGTCATCCATTGACCTACAGGCTAGTCTCAATGTATCAATATATCCCTTTGTCTATTAATACAATACTTAACTAGGAATGTTTAAGTATAATGTTCTCTACAGCTTCTCATAATCAATTCTTCCAATTAATATACTGTAGATTACAATCTACTATTCAAGGGCATTATTATATTTATTTGGCTGGCACATGTATAAAGTAAATATAATAATCAATCTTTGCCTATTATTAATGAAATATGATACATATGATCCATAATCAATCATCTCATGATTGACACTAAAGGCTGACACTAACAGGGGCATCCACCACCAAGAATAGCTTCATGCATGTCTTCTGACTCGGTTTCCTTCCCAAAGTAAGAGGCAAGATTATCTAGCCTACCGACTATACCATGTGGCCGACAAATCCAAAGAGGGGTGTGACCACATCTTCCAATTGTGCATCCTCCAATCACATCTGACTGAAGGTTTTCTGAAATAATATATTGACATAACTCCCCGAGTCCATCAGTACTCGTGACACCTCGTAGTTAGCAAGATTAATTCTAACTAATAAAGCATCAGTATAAGGTAAGAGAATACCTTGCAAATCTTCTGGTCCAAAACTTACTTATGACATCTCTTGTATAGTCCAGTCTTCTCCAATGGACAAACTCTCTATAAGTTGAGCATAAGACTTTCGGACTATATTAGAATCTCCATCAGTGGGTCCTCCGACAATAACATTAATAACGCCCCTAGTTGGGCCATCTTCTAGAACAGTTGACGTTCCACCACTTGCACCCTTCTCCTGAGGGATATAATCTTTATTCAATTGAGCTTGTCTCGAGGATGGAAGGGTAGGAGGTCTTTTGATATAAGGTCTAGATCGAACGACAGGAGGTCTCCGACCTCTCCCTGCACCCACTCTCGCTTAGGGTCGCAGAGTAGGATATTATATTCTGATGCACTCCAACTCCTTCTGTAAACCGAAGCACCGCTCGTTGGAATGCCCATACTCCATATGGTATTGACAGAAAAATTGAGAGAGAGGATTATGACGAACTCCTTTATATCCTCCAAGTCGTTGGAGCATGCCACATCTCTCGTACATTTCAAGCTCTACCTCTTTTGGGGTTTGGGGTAGAGGTGAAAACTCGGTAGCCATAATGCGGAGGGTGTGATGGGGAGGAGCTTCCTGTTAGGACAATCTCTTGTCGTGATAAGGTTTTGATGTGTGTGGTAAAGGGTTTAAGTTAGGTTGTTATTATGATTTGATATGTGCGTTGGAGTTTTGCAGGACTTAGTAATTTGCACATGGAGCCTTGGCGAGTTTCACCTCTCATGACTCGGTCCTTGAGTCGGTGAAAGATGGCTTTGCGGAAGTCGTGCGCTTGGAGCATCCGAGGGACCGCCGGACGAGGAGCTAGAGTGAAGCCGGAGGAAGTAGACTTCAGGGCGAGACGCGAAGGATGGCGCTGCAGAGTCGTGCGCTTGGCGCATCCGAGGGACGTGGCCGGATGAAGACAACTTCAAAGGCGAGGGACTCCGAGGGATGAGAGTGAGCAAATGTAACCCGGGAAGGGGTAGTGCTCCTAGGTGAAACTTGGTCATTTGGCTAAGTGTCGGATGAGTTTTCCCGATATCAGTCGACTGCCATAGAATGACAGTCGACTGCTCTGAGTCGAACGGGTTCGACTGGTATCCGACGGAGTGATTTTTGGGCCAGCCGATCATTGCGATATGTTGGCTGATCGAGACATCACCGATCGGCAACAAATGATCGGGTCAAGAGGGTTTGGGTCACGTAACCGGCCAGAGCGACAAGGCCGATCGATAGATACATCAGTCGACTGCCAAGGGTTCTGTTGGACTACAACGGTCGGGATCCGACGTGTTCGGAGGTCATTATAGTGGCGGCAGTCGACTACCACGGGCAGCAGTTGACTGGTGGCGGCCAACGGAAAGAAATCAGCCCTCCCTATAAAAAGAGAGGGTGTGGGCTTTTGGATGGCAAATGCTCATATTCCAAACCATCATCCAAGTGCTCTACAAGTGATAAACTCCCTCTTCTAGTTCTCTTTCACATCAATTGTAAAAGAAGGAGTGTTCTTGAGTTGTAAGGGTTACCTCCACCTAGCTTGGTGCAAAGGAGAGACTAATAGTGGATTGGTTGCGGAGTGATTCACCGAGGATGAATCGGGGACCGTGGATTAGAGGTGTAGCCGTGAACCACGTTATATTATCTTGTTAGCATTGTTTTTACCTTTGCATTGTTTATTTGCTTGTCTTGTTTGTTTCCGTTGCGCTAATTAGTTTTGTAGACAAGCGAATTACGTCATCGAACGATTGAGGGTTATTCACCCCCCTCTAGCCGGCCACATCTTCACTTCATCGATCCTACAAGTGGTATCAGAGTCAAGAAAAGCTTGTCGAGGACTAACCGTCACAATAAGCACATTCAAGAATGGTTGCTCCAACATTCACCCACCAAAGTTTGAATGAGAATTCTCTTAGTGGAAAAAGATAATGGAGGTATTTTTCGAAACCGATTTCGAAATCCTTTTAATTATGGAAAACGATTTCGAATTGCCTAGGGATGAAAAAGGGGAGCCATTGGAGAAATCAAGGTGGAGCAAGAGGCAAAGGGAAGAATACTTGGCAAATTCAAAGGCCAAGCACCACCTCTATAATGTACTCCCCCAACAAGAAGTAAACCGGATTGGGGAATGCTCTAGTGCCAAGGAGATGTGGGAGAAGCTAGTAGAGCTTCATGAAGGTACCTCAGAGGTCAAACTTGCAAGGAGAGACCTCCTCCGCTCCTAACTATCAAACATCAAATTAGAAAAGGGAGAAAAGGTAACCTCACTACACTCTAGATTTAAAGAGATAATAACCGGTTTATCTAGTGTAGGTGAGAAGCTTTCAAATAGGGACATTCTCATGAAGGCTATAGATGCCTTTCCTCAGTCCTCAAGATGGAGCTCTATGGTGGACTCATTCTACATCTCCAAGAACCTAGAAGTTAGTACCTTGGAGGAATTTTTCTCAACAATGGAGCTCCACGAAACAAGGCTTGAAGGAATAGTTGAAGAGCCTAGAATTCAACCTTCAAGAAAAGTAGCCTTGATGGCCCACAAAGGGAAGAAGAAGATGGAGACTCCCTCCTCCTCCGACGAAGCATCCTCATCCTCCTCCATGAATAGCACGGAAGAAGCTTATATGGTAAGGAGGGTAAGGCGTGCATTAAAAGGTTTTAAATTCAATAACTCTAATGATAGGAGAAGAAGACCAAGGGGGAAGGTGATTTGTTATAATTGCCAAGGAGAGGGACACATAGGGGGCAATTGTCCCCTCCTAAACAAGAGTAAAGAGGAGAAGAGAAAGAAAGAAGAAAAGAAGAAGAAGAAGGGGAGCAAGAAGAAAAAGTAAGAAGAAAAGAAGGTCAAGGAAAAAGGGAAGGCAAAAGCATTAAAAGCAAGGACTTGGGATGACCCTTCCTCCTCCTCATCATCATCATCCGAGGAAGAAAATGCCTTTGTCACAAATTTGGCATTGATGGCTTTTGACGACCTAGACTCATCCTCCACCGAAAATGAAGAATCAAGCACAAGTGAGGAGAGCTCTAGTGAAGGGGGAGCTTCTTCACCATCATCGGAATCGGAGGAAGAGGACATGGAGACTATGGTAACGAACCTCTCACCAAGTAAAATAGTTTCCATAATTTCTAGTCTAATTAGGGATTTGTTTAGGGCAAAGAAGAAAAATAAATGCATGCTAGATCAAATTAAGGACTTAGAAGAAAAATTAGAAAAAACATGCTTAAATGTAAATGAAAATATTTCTTCTAGTAATGATGATGCATGCTCACATGATCTTTATATGCCATTTGATGTTAATGATGCATGCATAGAAGAAAATAGGGCTTTAAGAGAGAAGGTAGATCACTTAACCAAAGCCCTAGAAAAATTCACAATTGGTTCCAACACTCTTAACATGATCATAGGGAGCCAAAGAGCAAGTTTTAACAAGAAAGACCTAGGATATAAAGCAAATAAAAATGAAAAGGCCTATAAATGCTTAATTGCTAGGGGTCAAGATAAAAAGAAGGTAATAGCTAGAAAATGGATCCCTAAAGAATTTTTAGTGAACCTCATAGGCAAGAATTTATTTTGGGTTCCTAAATCTATCCTAAAGGGTTAGGAAAACCCTAGGATAGTCAACCATAAGGATTTCACCTATATCATATTTTTGGTTGACTTAGGATGATGAGACAATATTTTTGAAATAGTGTTAGGTGATGATAATGCACCTATAAATAGATAAATCATGCTTTAGGTGATATTTGCCTTGTTATCATGATGTAATACCTAATTCATGATTATTAATTGATGAATACATGTGTTTCATGGTCATAATATGAAATCAATGCATATGTATCTTTATGATCATGTGGAATGATAGGATGATACTTAACTTTGTATAGAATAGCATGAAAATAATGGTTAAGTATATACAAATACCTTTAGGATACATCTCACACTTACCATAGGCTACCTTGATTGAAAACATAGCATGAGTGAGATGTTAGGATGACACTCATGGTCCACTAGTGCCTATGACATTTAGATGGTCATTTAAAGTATCAAAATAGCAATAATAGACCAATCATATGGAAGGCTTATGTTTAATTCATAGACATATTGCCCAAAGATCATGGTTGGATATTTCAATTTTTTTCAAAATAATTTCTTAATTTAAAATCTGTGTGCTCACGTTTTGAAACAATTTAAAGCTAAACTAGGTGTTAAACTTAATACTAACTTGATCAAAAACCTAGTTTTTAAAGCTTTTGGATTTTTGGCAAATACTTGAAAATATAATGATTTTTCACGGATAACTATTTTTCATTGATAAATATACTTACAAGAAATATGTTCCCCAAATTTCATGATTTTTCGAATTTTATATATTTTCTAATGCATTTTTTGAAATCCACCCTGAAAACCTGAAAAACCCGAAATACATGTGTCAGTCGACTGGTAGTCTGAATCAGTCGACTGGTAGTCTGATAACATGCCTAGTAATTTCTTTTATCCAATTTCAAGGCATGTTTTGGTTTTTGTTTCTTTCTAGACTTGATGTCATGCTGAATAAACTTTGTTAATCTTTTTGATGGTGTCAAAGGGGGAGAAAGATATATGTTTAAGTAAGAGGGAATATATTTAGGGGGAGTTTCATGTATTAAGGGGGAGAGTTTCTAATCATGTTATTTACATGCTTTCTTTTCTTAATAGTTTATCAAATGTTTTACCTAACTTAAACGGATTGCTACACATCAAAAAGGGGGAGATTGTTAGGGCAATCTCTTGCCGTGATAAGGTTTTCATGTGTGTGGCAAAGGGTTTAAGTTAGGTTGTTATTATGATTTGATATGTGCGTTGGAGTCTTGCAGGACTTAGTAATTCGCACATAGAGCCTTGGCAAGTTTCACCTCTCATGACTCGGTCCTTGAGTCGGTGAAGGATGACTTTGCGGAAGTCGTGCGCTTGGAGCATCCGAGGGACCGCCGGACGAGGAGTTTGGAGTGAAGCCGGAGGAAGTAGACTTCAGGTCGAGATGCGAAGGATGGCGCTGTAGAGTCGTGCATTTGGCGCATCCGAGGGACGTGGCCGGATGAAGACAACTTCAAAGGCGAGGGATGAGAGTGAGCGAATGTAACCCGGGAAGGGGTAGTGCTCCTAGGTGAAACTTGGTCATTTGGCTAAGTGTCGGATGAGTTTTTTCGACATCAGTCAACTGCTATAGAATGACAGTCGACCGCTCTGAGTCGAACGGGTTCGACTGGTATCCGACTGAGTGGTATTTAGGCCAATGATCATCGTATGTCGTGATCCGATCGAAGACCATCGATCGATCGCGATGGCGTGATGACCGTCAAGAGGGTTTGGGCTATAATCGCCGGCCGATCGGGCCAACTACGGGGCATCAGTCGACTGATGGATACATCAGTCGACTGCCAAGGGTTCCGTTAGACTACAACGGTTGGAATCCGACGTGTTTGGAGGCCATTGTAGTGGCGACAGTCGACTGCCACGGGTAACAGTCGACTGGTGGCGGCCAACGGAAAGAAATCAACCCTCTCTATAAAAAGAGAGGGTGTGGGCTTTTGGATGGCTAATGCTCATATTCCAAACCATCATCCAAGTGCTCTATAAGTGATAAACTTCTTCTTCTAGTTCTCTTTCACATCAATTGTAAAAGAATGAGTGTTCTTGAGTTGTAAGGGTTACCTCCACCTAGCTTGGTGCAAATGAGAGACCAATAGTGGATTGGTTGTGGAGTGATTCACCGAGGACGAATCGGGGACTGTGGATTAGCAGCGTAGTCATAAACCACGTTATATTATCTTGTTAGCATTGTTTTTACCTTTGCATTATTTATTTGCTTATCTTGTTTGTTTCCGTTGTGCTAATTAGTTTTGTAGACAAGCGAATTACGTCATCGAACGATTGAGGGATATTCACTCTCCTCTAGCCGCCCACATCTTCATTTCATCGATCCTACACTTCCGTCATGAGTGGTTGGAGATAAGGAACTTTCGACATAAAATGTTTCCTTGGAGGGACCCGAGAAACAGAAGGTTGACTTCTTTCCATGGGGTTGACGACATACTTTTTCTCAGTTCTTTGTACTTTTAGAATTTCTTCTTCACTAATATATTCTTCAGCTCGTCCTAACAATCGTCATAGCTCACGGCGGGCTTCCTTAGCAAAGAACTAAGGAAGGGTCATTCCTTCATCCCATGGAAGGCAATGACCATTATGAAGATTGGGGTTGCCGAAGGTACCCCGAAGGCAGTATTAGTAAACCGGTGGATGTAACTGTATAACGATTCGGTAGGTTCCTATTTCACATGAAACAAATTAGAGGCAGTGTATTTATACCTTTTACTGGTGGCAAAATATTTTAGAAAGACTTCCTTCAAGTCCCTGAAATAAGTAATTGAACCAGGGCATAACAATCCAAACCACGTATGCGCGGAAGCCGACAGGGTGGTACGAAAGGCCCGACACTTTATGACATAAAAATAACGATGAAGCATAGTTGAACCTTCAAACTGTGATAGATGTTCTTCAGGGTGAGAAATACCATTATATGATCCAATATTAGGAGCATGAAAGTGAGGAGGTGGATCCTCCAAGGATAGTTCTTTGGTGAAAGGGGAAGGTTCATATGTTTCCATAGCCTTGGTGGAGTGACTCTCCCCCTGACCTTCCCTTCTTAACACAGGAAAGTGATATCGATCCCCTCCTCCCATCAGTCCTTCCCCAGGCAGTATCTCTGTCTCTTGAAGACCAAGTGCAGGAATATAAGAAGGTCCTCCATGTAGTGGTTCCCTTCGGGAGGGTTCACTAGAATGAGGTTGAAAATACCCCATCCTCTTTCTCCCCTTTACCAATGCTTATGATATTGCGTTTTATATTAGGGCATTTAGTTGGGAAGGTAATAAGGTGAGGGGAGCTTCTTCAGTAGAGGAGGTAGCCGGGGGAGGAATCTCTTGAAGATGCATCTCAACGTCTTGCTCAGTAAAGTTTCTCACAGACGGCACCAACTGATGCGGCTCAAATTTTTCTCCTCGAGGATGTGCTATCAAGGAGGGGTTCTCTCCGACCGCAACAATAAGAGTTTCTTTGCTCCCTTTCTATGAAAGACAATGCACGTTAGACCACCGCTAACCTATCCGGCAGGGATCCTTCGATACTTAAATTAGAGCTTGTATGAGGAAGAGAAAATAAGTAGTAGTAGTGAAGAAGATAAGTGTAGCAGAGAATAGTAACAATGTATGTAGAATGAAATCCAATCCTTTCTCCCTTTTATCCCCTTTTAACCTTAGAGCAAGTCGTTGCATAACCAATGGCGATGGTGATCGCCCACGTGGAAAGGTCACGTGGACCCAGGTGAGGCTCCTCCTTAGGGCGTTAGAGAATAATTCTTTTATATGACCCCTGAAGAGTCCCTGATGATTATCCTCAAGGATGACAAGCATGCCTTCATTATAATAAACTGATAAAAGAATATTTTATGAGGTCCCCACCTCTTAACAACCTGATCACTTCCTCCTTCGGAAAGAGGCCTCATGACCGTTAGTATATTGTTTTCCTTTCTCATTATTTTCCCCATAAAGCTCAATAATTGAATATCTATCCTAAGTAATTATTAATCCATCAGCGGATCTGCTTTTGAGTTGTCCTCTTTCTGATATGTCATTCACCTCGTTTTTCGAGCTATTCCCTCTGAGCTTCACCTTCAATCTGCTTCCCAAGTTGATCTTACTCAGCTCGACTCTTAATTTATTCCCCGAGCTGACTTTCTTCAACTCAACTCTCCACTTGTTCTCCGAGCTAACCTACCTTAGCTCGACTCTCACTTTATTCCCTGAGCTGTCCTTTTTCATCTCAATTCTCCACTTATTCTTCGAGCTGACCTACCTCAGTTTGATTTTCACTTTATTCTCTGAGGCGACCTTCTTCAGTTCAGTTCTCCACTTGTTCTCCGAGCTGACCTACCTCAGCTCGACTTTCACTTTATTCCCTGAGCTAACCTTCTCCAACTCAGTTCCCTACTTATTTACTGAGCTGACCTATCTCAGCTCGACCCTTGCCTTATTCTCTAAATTGATCTTGACCTTTAGTCTATACCAACCATCCTCTCAACTCCTCACTTCTTACGATTAGCTAGATTATGATAGTATAAATGAAATTAGAGATGAAATATTTTCATCTTAAAATTAACTACAGAGCTTTCACTGACGAATTTTTGAGACGGAATATTCCATCTTAAATTATTTTTAGAAACAAAAAAATAATTTTCAAAGACAGATTTTTTCGTCTATGAAATCCTATTTTTTTTTACAGTGACACACAATTACATAGTATTCAATTTAATTTAGAATATATTATATTGTCAATGATTATCTTTTATGATTAATTTTTTCATGACCGACTAGAAAATCTTAGGGTTTGAAAAAGACTCTGCCTTTATCATAAAAAGAAAAAAAATCCTAAGGAAGTCCTTGTCCAATACTAAAGCGAAACAACAACGGTTGAATAAATAAGAATAACATAAGACTGAAGATAAGATCTGGTCAGTGATGGATAAGAAGACGAAATATCAAGGAAGATTTGATTTTAGCTACACAGTGATTTCATCTGATCGTAAAAGATTAGAATCGTCAATTTAACAGTCTATTTTACGATCATTATAAAAAAGATAAATCACAAGAAACTTTGACGCGATTGACCAGAGTAAAAAAGGATCATCTGAATTCAGAGAGAAAATTTAAACTCTCTTTCGAAATCGATTCATGCTCATTTTATAAATATCTTTCTGACTCAACTAAAATACCAACTCTATGGAAACAATTAAATACATCAAGTAACGGATGCACTAAATTAGCTTCAATGTATAAAATTGTTCTGCTGCGCAAATTTTCGACCATTTATCACAGCCCTGAGAGATCTGCGTCGCAGCAGGGCTCGGATCACGGTCGTTAAATGGCTGGACCGGGTCGAACCAGCAAGCCAATCCGATTCATACCGAGAGAGAAGAGAAAGGGCACACGTGAATGTCACCTGAGCGAGTTTCTATAACCCAACATCTCGGTACCCGACGCAGATATCTTCTTGCCCACGGTTACCTAGCCGCCCTAATCACTTCTTTTCTCCGGCCATCGTCCGTCGTAGACGACCATCATACGACGACGCGCGCCCCCGTTGTCTTTCGAGGATCAGCGCCCCCTGCTCTTTCCCTGTGTGGCAAGCTCTTTTCGTCTTGACTTCGTCTCAGGTAATAGCGACCACTGCTGTCCCTTCGGCGTTACACTTTGTCTTCGTCGGAGCTTTGCCCCAGCCACCTAAAGGTACTGAAAGATTCATTTCAAGTCCTTTGTATCCGTTATATCAGCTTTTCCTTTCCTATCGAGTATGAAGTTAGGGTTTTGTGAACTGGGACGCTAAGGTTTGGTTTAAGAATCCTTGCTTGTTGTAAGATTTTATTTCCTGAACTAAACTGTGAAAATGTGGACAGCGATCTTCTCTTTTCTTGTCATTCAGTGGCTGGTGCAAATTTAATTTTCTGCGAGTAGGTTACTATTATCATTGAAAATTTTTCAGGGGAGCTTCCTAAAAATGTCATATTGCAAGGAAAAAACCTTTTCTCCATAATTTACCAGCCCATTCCCTCTACCCGAAATACCCTCAACCTCCAACTCTTATAGACAATCAAAACAGAATTTGCGAAGTTCAAAAAAAAAAAAAGGAAAAAATGATGCATCTTATGGTTAGAATTCCTTGATCAATCCAAAATTAAATAATATGTAAAATCTAGATTTGACTAAAACTTAATTGATTGTCAAAATAAAATTAGTATGTAGGCAAGCTAACCACTGATTCTTCTGAAATGATATTACTGGACTAAATGCTAGATTTGTGTCTGATGGATGGTTATAAGTATCTAACTATATTTTGACATTAAATCTTGGTTAAAATTTGATTATATATTACTTTCCAATATTTGATATGAGATTTTAGTGGCATATTTAATATCCTTAATATATGTTATGAGCATTTGTAACCTTTGCTGGGAATTTGAATATAATAATTATTTTTTTGACACTCATTTAAGTGGTATTCAAAATTTGATTTCATGTTGAGTTTGATGGTACTTTGGCGCTCAACAAAACCAATATAGATCACAAAAGTGTTGTTTTTTCTTTTTCCTTTTATTTTGTCACTTAATCATGATCTGGTAAAAATTTCATTCTGTACAAGGGTTGAGGGTATTTTAGGTAAAAAAGACGTAAGTGTGTAAATTTTTAAAAAGAGACCTTTTCAGGGTAAAAATTGGAACTAGGAGCCATTTTAGGGTAACTGGTCAACATTTGATATATGATTTAGATTTGACTGCTAAGAATTATGATTTTTAATACCATATCCATAACATAATCATAGTTAAACCTTACATTTGAGTGGAGAAGAAGCTTTTCAAACATCTATTAGAGAACTTCTATTAAGCTTAGGTTTCTGATATTCTTTAAAAGGTACTATTTAGATTATATTTGTTTGTCTTCTAAAAATAGATGCCAGGCATATGTGGTTTTCCCTTTCTTATTTTGCTCAATAATATTTATCTTTGGCATCATAGTTTTTGAGTGCCTCGTGTGACATAGAATGGAAAATTTATGGACTTCATGCCGCATATGCTCTATGTGACATATACATTATTGCAATCATAGGCATTTAACATTGCATAATGACTTGGTGGAACTTTGTGTGTGTTACTGGTTAGATTTGTGGCGATCAGTCCAGTTTGTTTTTCTTGAATCTCTAAATACATGATATATAAATGTATAGGCGACATGAAAAGTAGTTGGGACATGTTGGCATGTATTTTTCTTCCATAATCCCACTCAAGTAATTTTGATTTTAAGATGTTTTAGTTGTTTCATGGTTTTATACAAAAAATTTGCTAAAACTTTTAGAATATATTCTGAAATTAAAATTTCAATCTTCTTTGTAGAAGTGGTTAATAATTTTTTGTTCCATACCACTGACCGTTCAATCCTTACATGCAAATATTGGTTGGTCCCTTTTAATAATAGCCTAAACTTTTGGAGTAAATGGTCATCCAATCAAACATACCAGAAGAAGTTAATGCTTGTTAAGCAGTGTTATTTTATAAAAATATATCACTCCAGAGTTCTGTTCACATGCTCTCCGATAACTTTCTAGACTATCCCAGTTCTATCGTGTCCTTGTACATGATTAACCTGTAACAGAATAATTATTGACTGGTTTCTCTCCTAAATGTTAATCCCTTAAACTTCTGGTATAAGTTCTCACTTAATCAATCTTACATATGAATTGCTTAGTTGAAATTTATGTATATAACTTGTTGAATGTTGCAAAACCAGCTATTTTCGGTTGTTGCTGATTATAATTCATTATTCTAGTCTTTGATAAGGAGGCCCAATGTCTTATCTTCTCTTTATATAAACAAGAAACTATACCTGATAATTTGCAATGAATCCATAGACAAGTATTGTGTGGGAGGGGTGTTTCCCTGTTAGTGTCAGCCCTTAGTGTCAATCATGAGATGATTGATTAGGGATCATATGTATCATATTTCATTAATAACAGGCAAAGATTGATTATTATATTTACTTTATGTGTGCTCCAGTAAATAAATATAATAATGCCCTTGAATAGTAGGTTCTAATCTATAGTATATCAATTGGTAGAATTGATTATGAGAAACTGTAGAGAACACTATTCTTAAATATTCTTAATCAAGTATTGTATTAATAGACAAAGGGATATATTGATACATTGAGATTAGCATGTAGGTCAATGGATGACTTGATCTCACAAGTCATGGATATGTGATATCATATTGACACATGGGTATATATATTGGAGAATATATGTACTGAATTGATCCACCATGAGAAAGTGTCATGGATCGTTATAGGAGTGTCATATACTTTTTTATGTGACTATTGGTATGAATAGTCCTTAGACCTGAAGTCACTACGGTTCCCTACATAAGGAGTTATGTACTTTGGTATCGTCTAACGTCACACCGTAACAGGGTGCACTATAACGACGATCACTGAGTATGTAACAAATTATGCGGAGGGATGTGAGTGATGTAGATGAGATCTATCCCTCCCATATGATGAGAGTGATATCTTTGGCCTCTTGATAGAGTATGACCACGAAATGCATGACCATGCTCAAATGAGTCAATATGAAATATTGAGCTCATTTGTTTGAGTGAGTCTACTTAGGGATCAAGAAATATAAAGATCGATAAGAGGATGACACGATCTATGTCTCATTGATCGATCTAAGATATCAAGGATAGAAGGACACCGTCATACAAGATAACAGTCACAGAAAGATTTTGTCGGATCTTGACATTTTCGTAACTTGGGTAGCAATGATACATTGTTAGATGCCGCTCATTGCTTTTGTGTCTAAAGCGGTTTAGAGACATTGCAACGTTCTGATGAATATGTTGTTTTGGAGATGACATTCATTTTAGTTTGACTAAATGAACCATTAAGCATTAAATTGGATTCATTGAAAGGATTGGATTTGAGTTGGACTCAAATTAAATGGCCGAATTTGAGTTGGACTCAAATTGATTTGACTTGAGTTGGACTCAAATCAATTTGGATGGAATAAATTCATCATGCATGATTAATGTGGATTACTCATGCATTGAAGAGGGAAAATCAAAAGTTGGATGAATGAACTCAAATTGATTTGACTTGAGTTGGACTTAAATTAATTTGGATGGTATAAATTCATCATGCATGATTAATGTGGATTAATTATGCATTGAACAGGGAAAACTAAGAGTTGGATAAAACCTCTTTTCATGCATGATTAATGTGGATTAATCATGGATTGAAGAGGGAAAACCAAGGGTTGGATGAAACCTTTCATATTCATTGGATGAATATAAAAAGGGGCCTTGGATCATGATGTTTTTGGTTGAAAATAGCCTTTGTTTTTCCCCTCTTCTTCCCTTGGCCGAAATTCTCTCTTGGCCTAGCATCTTTTGTGGTGTTGTTAGCACAACCTTTCTCCAAAGAGTGTTCTTGTGGATACCATAGAGGCATATACACTTGAACGTGCAAAAGATTTGACGGACCGTGGACAAGCGGGATAAACAAAGGGCACGCATTAAAGGTATACCCTATAGGATAGGGCTTTATAGATCTATTCTTTAGTATGAGTTTTCTTTCGCATGGATCGCTCGAGGGATCCTTTTTCCGCTGCGATTTTCTTATTTATCGCATAGGATTTTCAACAGTGGTATCAGAGCCACTTGCGAAAGATCATACATAAAGATCGTCATAGGTCATTTTATATGTGATATAAAATTTTGTATAAGAAGTTTATTATGGTGCATGCATGATTGTTTGGGTGTTTTTGTGCAACAAGATATGCATGTCATATTTGTTGATGATCGAACAACATGTTTTCCATTCGGATCTATCACACAAAATTGCTATGAACAGTGGCAAGAAAGGGTCCTGGGTTCACTAGCGGGATCGCCGTGTCGTAGCAACTTATAAGTCGTGTTTAACATCATAATAAAATCTTTATGTCATAGATCGTTGTGAATGATGTATGCCATGATGCATGGTTATGGCCCGTTAACCCCGATGTGATTGTAGTTGTGTTGTGAGTGCATGTTGTAATTCATAATACGACCTGTGAGTCGTGTTTCCCTCTCTATTTTTCTAGTTGTAAAATAGATCTAGACTCGAATGTAACTCGAGTATTCTTATTTTGTAATGTACAAAATGATGAGCGGAAAGTCCATTGGAGGATGAAGTTACAAGAAGGATGCCAACGACACAAAACAATCAAAGGATGCAGTTGGAAGAGATGCAATCCCTAGGTTGACCCATCGCTCTTCTCATTGGCTTGAGGAGATCGTAGATTCGGGCTATGACCATGTCACGTTTAAGCTTATATGTTGATATATGCTATGGTTATATGTGATGCATGCGTAGTTAGTTGTCACAAAATTAGGTCACTTATCATATGCCTACCAAAGTTTAATACTTACTATTACCTTGTTCAATCGTAGTGCGTTTGCCAAAGTAAAGTGACTCGATTTACCTCGGTAAAAATCTGACGGAGACAATCATGATCACTTTATTAAACTTTGGGTTTGACTTAACTAAGCTCTCTTAATTAGATTGATGAACTTAGAGGCATAACTCATACGAGACATCTACCTACATTATACAAATCTTGGGCGATTAGTCAAAGCTAATTCAAGATGAGTAGTAATTTAGAAGGATATCTCATTCAATGAGCACTATGAACAAATAATGTTGTTCATATAGATATACAAGAGTTACATTAGATGTAATTGGTATGAGTTACCTACCTAACTTATACGCGTCTTGGGCGATTAACCAAAGCTAACTCAAGATTCAGTATAATATGGATCTTGTCCACTTTATGACCAGTGGGAGAATCATTTAGTTAAAGGCCTAATTAAATGATTGAAATATAATACATGTTTGCATTTCTGTATTGTAGATCACCATGTCGTCAAATACGTCAAACACACTCTCTTTGCGATCTGTCCTTGATAAGGACAAGCTCACTGGAGCTAACTTCCTGGGTGATACGGGAACTTGAGATAGTCCTCGCAAGAACGCAAACTATCGTTCTAGAACGTCCATTCTGAACCACACGCACCTCGACCACTCGTCTTGTGAGGATGCTTATAAGAAGCATCAAGATGACGCATTGGATGTGTCATGCCTTATGCTTGCCACCATGAACTCTGAGCTTCAGAAGCAACATGAGAATATCGATGCCTATGGTATGGATGCCTATGGTATGGTTGAGCATTTAAAACAACTATATCAGGGACAAGCAAGGCACGAGCGATATGAAGTATCAAAGGTTTTGTTTCAATGCAAGATGCAAGAGGAAACTCGTGTAGGTACTCATGTACTCAAGATGATTGGGTACGTTGAGAACCTCTGATTGAATTTCAGATTGGGCGTGGCCGTTGACCTTGTTACTGCGCAATCCTTGCGACTCTGATCGATTTGTCATGAACTATAACATGAATGAAATTGACAAACCTTTACCCGAGTTGTTGAACATGTTCTGATCGAACTCGACCTTAAGAAAGCGAAATCCGACACCGTTTTATGGTGAACAAACAAAGGCAAAGGAAAGCGAAGCCTAAAGGTAAGGGTAAGACTAAGCGAAAGCGAAAGCAATTGAAATCGAAGGAGGGGTGTCTAAGGAAGGAGAATGCTTTCACTGCAGTGAGATCGGACATTGGAAGAGAAACTCCCGTAGGTACTCATGTACTCAAGATGATTGGGTACGTTGAGAACCTCTGATTGAATTTGATTGGGCGAAGTGGCCATTGACCTTGTTGCAATCACGCCAAGACTACGATCGATTTGTCATGAACTATAACATGAATGAAATTGACAAACCTTTACCAGAGTTGTTGGCGTATTCTGGTCGAACTGACCTTAAGAAAGCGAATCGACACCGTTTTATGGTGAACAAGAACAAAGGCAAAGGAAAGCAGAAGCCTAAAGGTAAGGGCAAGACCCAAGCCAAAGGCAAAGGCAAGACAAATGCATTGAAATCCAAAGGAGGGGTGTCTAAGGAAGGAGAATGCTTTCACTGCGGTGAGATCGGACATTGGAAGAGAAACTGCAAGCTATACCTGGAAGAGGTGAAAAAGAAGAGAAGTGAGACTTTTGCCTCAGGTATACATGCAGAAGTTAATTTATCTATCTCGTCTTCTTGAGTATTAGATATCGGTTGTGCTTCTTACATTTGTACCAATGTACAGGACATTCGAAAGACTAGATCATTGACGAAGGGCGAAGTGGACCTACGGATAGACAATGGAGCAAAGGTTGCCACCATCGCTGTAGGGACATATTCCTTATCTTTTCCCACTGGGCTTATCTTAGAACTAGAGGACTGTTATTATGTGCCTACCTTGACGAAAAACATTATCTCCGTTTCTTGTTTAGACAAGAAAGGTTTCTCTTTTGTAATAAAGGACAAGTGTTGTTCCGTTTATTTACATGATATGTTTTATTATAATGCACATCTTGTGAATGGTATCTATCTTATAGATCTTGGAATCCCAGTCTATAACATAAATACCAAACGGTTCAAATTTAATAATCTGAACCAAACATATCTCTGACATTGTCGCCTGGGTCACATAAATGAGAATCGCATATCCCAGCTCCATAAGGATGGATTACTGGACTCATTTGATTTTAAATCATATGAGACATGCGAATCTTGTCTTCTAGGCAAGATGAC
The DNA here is from genome assembly GCA_025175895.1 of Wurfbainia villosa. Lineage (NCBI taxonomy): Eukaryota > Viridiplantae > Streptophyta > Magnoliopsida > Zingiberales > Zingiberaceae > Wurfbainia > Wurfbainia villosa. The sequence goes on from CM045992.1 coordinate 8,910,098, forward strand.
CAAGACTCCATTTAGTGGACATGGCGAACGAGCTACTGATTTGTTAGAACTCATACATACTGATGTATGTGGGCCTTTCAATGTAGCAGCTAGAGGAGGCTATCAGTACTTCATTATTTTTACTGATGATTTCAGTAGATATGGATGTGTATCTTATGAGATACAAATCTGAATCTTTTGAAAAGTTCAAAGAATTCAAGAATGAAGTACAAAATCAACTTGGTAAGAGTATTAAAGTGCTTCGATCAGATCGAGGTGGGGAATACCTTAGCCAAACTTTTCGTGACTATCTCATTGAGTTTGGGATTAGATCTCAACTCATTCCACCTGGAACACCACAGTGGAATGGTGTATCAGAAAGGAGAAATCATACATTATTAGATATGGTACGATCAATGATGAATCACATAAATCTTCCTTCTTTCTTCTGGGGATACATTTTAGAGATGGCTGCTTTCACACTTAACCGCGTCCCATCTAAGACAGTCATAAAGACACCATATACGATATGGACTGGGAAGAGTCCTAAGATGTCTTTTATGAAGATTTGGGGATGTGAGGCTTATGTTCGACGTCAAGTCTCCGACAAACTAGGCCCTAAATCAGACAAGTGCTACTTTGTAGGATATCCTAAGGAAACGAAAGGATATTACTTCTATGATCCACGCAGGCAGTGTTTGTCGCTAGAAATGGAGTATTTCTAGAAAGAGAGTTCATCTCTAGAAGAACTAGTGGGAGTCAAGTACATCTTAAAGAAATTCAAGATAAAGATAGTACTGACATGAAAATTGAACATGCACCATAAAGTGTTGTGGATGATGAGATTGTTGCACAAGAAGTTGTGGAGCAATAACCTGTTCAAGTAGACCAACCTCTTCGCAGGTCTGATAGGATACGTCGTCAGCTTGAGAGATATTCATTTCTCTTGTCTGACAATGATGACGTTATGCTTGTTGAGTTGAACGAGCCTACATCCTATCAGGAAGCTGTGATGAGTCCAGATTCTGAGAAATGGCTAGAGGTCATGAGATCTGAAATGGAATCCATCTACACTAACCAAGTATGGACTTTGGTTGATCCACCTGAAGGGGTCAAACTCATTGGGGGTAAGTGGGTCTTTAAGAGAAAGACTGACATGAATGATCTTATGCATACCTATAAAGGGCGATTGATAGCTAAAGGTTTCAAACAGATTCATGGTATTGACTATGATGAAACTTTTTCACCAGTTGTGATGCTTAAGTCTATTCGGATCATGTTTGCTATTGCAGCTTACCACGATTATGAGATCTGGCAAATGGATGTCAAAACTGTGTTTCTGAATGGAAACCTCCTCGAGGATGTGTACATGACACAACCTGAGGGTTTTGTAGATCCAAAGCATGCTGGTAAGGTATGCAAGCTGCAAATATCCATTTATGGTTTAAAGCAAGCATCTGGAAGCTGGAATCTTCGATTCAATGATGCGATCAAACAGTTTGGTTTCATTAAGAATGAAGATGAACCCTGTGTCTACAAGAGGGTTAGTGGGAGCATAGTTATCTTTCTTATCTTGTATGTTGATGACATACTTCTCATTGGAAATGACATCCCTATGCTGCAGTATGTGAAGACTTGGCTTGAGAATTGTTTCTCAATGAAGGACTTAGGTGAAGCAGCCTATATTTTAGACATTAAGATCTATAGAGATAGATCTAAGAGATTGCTGCTAAGTCGAGTCGTACATTGAGGTGCTTAAGCGTTTTGTAAATGCGAGAATTCCGAAGGATTTACGCGATGTCACATGGTGTGAGTCTTTCGAAGGCTTAATGCCCTTCTTCTAAGGAAGAAAGGGAACGTATGGATCAAATCCTTTACGCATCTGCTATAGGATCTATTATGTACGCCATGCTATGCACTCGTCCTGATGTCTCGTTGATGCACGTGAACGCGACCTCAAATCTCGCGATGGAGACCGTCGAGGACTCGAAACGCGCGCTCGCGCTCAATGCCCGCAAGTGCACGAATGTCGTCCAGTAATAAAAGATTATCGATCCCACAGGGACTGAGATTCGAGTACCGATTTGTTCAGTGAGTGAAATTGTTCGGAAGTAAAATCTAAAGGTTTCGATTGCGAGGGTTGTCGGTGGACTAAACTCTAGTACGATGTCACACGGAGGAAGAAAGGAGCGTGCCGAGATCTTTAAAAGGGATTCTAGGACTTCGGTTTCGCTTGTGTGTCGCAAAACATGCTATCAACTGGGCGTTGTCTAAACGTCTAGCTATGGTTTTGTGGAAGGGACATCATACACTCTTCCGATGAGCCACCACATCTATCGGGAGCTATCTCTACCTTACAAGGACGGGATAGGCGGTACGAGGATGCCAAATCAATCCCTGCGACGAACCGCTTCCCATCGATCCTTCTACCCACTAGCATAGAGATCAGGTTTACCCCTAGGTTCCTTGTATAAATCCCCTAAATCTTATATACGAGGGCTGTCACCCCCTCATATCGCCTAAGCACAATAGGTAGAAAACTAAATACGCATAAATATTGGTATAAACAATTTCCAATTGCAAATTCAAACTCAAAAATAGAATTCAATTTGAAGCAACATGTCATGCGTACACAAGCTACTCCCTAATCCTAGAATCGAAGGAACTACTCCATATATAGAAGAGGAGAATCACAAGGCATGTTCATGTTCGAATATATCAGAAATAAAATGCAAGAACAAGAGGTTACAATGCCAATGTGGCCTTCTCTTCGGCGTTGAAGTGCAAAACTTGGATCTCCGGCGACATTCTTTCTCCCCGTTGTGAGTTCCCGAAGCTTTTTAGGGGGCTTCGGTGTGCCGTCCTAGCTGTCATGCCTCTCTCTTAGGGTTTGGGCGGAGCTCTCCTTATATAGATATCACATCGGATCGCTGCAAAATCCGGAAAAAAACCTAATCGCGTCAATCTGCTAGGCCGCCACACGGTCGTGTGTTTCCACACGGCCAGTCCATGTGCAACCCTGGGGTGGCTGATCTCGCTCATTGGACACGGTCGTGTGTAGCCACATGCCCTGACCGTGTCCCATTCTGCGTCTAGCTGCAAAATGCCCTTCTTTCGCTCCGAAAGTGTGCCTTTTTCCTCCGGAATGCTATCCTGCATGCAAAAGTACAAAGCGCAGATCTCCGAACCAGAAAATAAGAAATGCATGCAAAACAAAGTAACATACGCATGAAACTAACATGAAATGTAATGAGATGTGAGCGAAAACTATTCCTAAAACCCTATATGTTTTGCTCACATCACTTCCCCAGACTTAAATCTTTGCTTGTCCTCAAGCAAATCTCAGTGCCATGAAATTTTAAAAGGATATCGTTCCATACTAGCATGTTAACTAAATTTATCAAGTGGTATTTGTAATCAAAGAAAAATAAATATATTCTAGAAATTCACTAAATTAGCTCCTCGTGCTCGTGCCAAGCGAATTATTCTTAGGGGATACTCGTTCCATGGTGAGTTAAGTCGTCATCCTATAGCTTTTCTAAGATCTTCGACTCTTAAGTACTTACCTGCCCAAAGCGAGGGTCGTTCCCTAGATCTAGCACAAAGTTTCAAAGGCGTGCTCAGTATTGAGAGAAATTGGTATGTATTTCCCCAGTAACCTAATTCGGTCTCAAAGGGGCACCTAGTTATTTCCACCCACGATAATTATTTTTTTATCCCTCATAATCTCTCTCTCTCTCTTTTTTTTCCTCTCTCTTTTATTTCTCTTTTCTTTTCCTTTCTCTCTTTCATTTTTTGGGCTTACTAGGATTTTGATTTTTTCGAATGAGTTTACACAATTCGAGCATCTCCAGTAACTAAAATGCTAGTCTTAGGATCACTTGTGGATTCCAAGGTACTAGACTACTGAGATGAATCATAACTAGGTATGTACTAGACTCTCCCTTTCAGAATGTTCAACATGTGTAGGTGTAAAAATAGAAGCTAACCAGTGTAAGTCTAGAATATCCATTCAAAGCCAATAAAATAAAATACCACGAGGTAAATGAAGTTATACTACTCATGGAAATAACTCATGAAGAAAACTTTAAAAATACTACTGAGGCAGCTTTACAAATAACAAAAACTAAGTGCTAAAAGAAACTCAACCACATATGCACGAACAAATGAATGCCAACAATGATGCAAATATCAGGAAAGAAATTACTGCTAGAAACAAAATAAAATTTGGGGTCCCCCAGACTTAAATGAAAGTGTACCTCTAGTATGGTGGACGAGGTGGAAAGTCTGGAAGCCTCGGCATCTCGGAATCCTAGGAGAACTTGCTGCGGAGCCGCTGATACCACATGTACATGTGGTCGATCTGAGAGTTGGTGGATACAACGGCTGCTCGGTGCTCCTCCTCCCTAGCCCACTGTGCCTGTTGGGTATGCATGTGCTGCTGCATCTCCTGGCGGTAGGCGGCCTCATCCTGGCGACGGGCAGCCTCCTCTTGGAAGTAGATGCGGGCCTCGTCGTAGAACTCCTCAGCCCGCTGGAAGTGCTCCTGGAAGCCCTGGAACTCTGCTTGCGTGTAGGCGCTTTGCTCCTCTCATCGCTGCCTCTGTGTCTGCTGCTCGGCGTTTATGTCGTCGAGGCGCGATCGGAATTCCGAGAAATCATAAGCCGATGTACTTGCATCCTGCTCAAAAGTGGAAAAAGGTGGTGGTGCAGGTGCAGGCTTATGTCGACGTGGACTAGGTGGGCTCCTATGCATATGTGGACTGGAGGGAGAGTGATGGAAAGGGTGAGAAATGGGCGCCGATGTGGATGGTCCCTCGTGTGGCGGGGGCTCCACTATCAGGTCCAAGCGCCAGTTGGCGTGTGTGGTGATGGTGGTACAATCAGGGTCGGAGAGCCTAAGGGCCGTCAGGTTTTTCCTTACAAAGCACAAGGAGTGTCCCTCTCTTACAATCATTTTCATCGCCATGCACACTCCTAGGTCGATCCTAGGGCTCCCTTTTATACTCTCTAATGCAGTGTAATCGTACCCCATCCTATGGCAAATGTGGGTAAGTAGGCCTCCCACATTAATCTCTCCTCTTGCTGCTTTGCCCATCTTTACTAAGTGTCTGATGAAGTGGGACCCTACATCGATGCTACTCCTTTCTTGTAGCATGTCCCAGAGGCAAAACAGCTTGCTAGCTCTTATAACACCGTCACTCTCCCTACGACCAAATATAGTACTGGCCATGATTCGGTGGAGGTATTGGAAAATGGGGTTTTGGAGATGCGATGCTTTGGCCCTAAAAGGGTCATAAGCGTGCTCCCCCGTCAACTCGGTCCAAAATATCCGAGAGTTAAACCCTATAGGGGTTCTTCTCTCTCCCCCACTTGGCAAGCCAAAGTATGAATTCCATTGGTGGAGGGTCCATTCATACTTAATGTTAAATATCCTAAAAGTTATCCTACCCTCCTCGCTCTCTCTATCCGTTAAAATTTCCGCCTTTAAGGAACTCAAAAATTCTAGAACTATCCTAGGGTAGGTTGGGTGGCTTATTCCCATTATCTCTTCCCACCCCATTTTTGCAAATAAGGCTTGAACGTCACCCAACAACGCTAAGGACTTTAGCAAATCTTCATCAAGGTACCTAGTAGTAGTGAGTTTACGAGTAGAAAGCATATTATATCTATCTCTATGTTCATTGTTGCGAAAAAGGAGGGTTGGTAGAGCGTTACCCTCCTCCGGAGCTTGAGGGGTGTCGGTTCTCCTTGCTCGTCGCTCCGAAGCACCGGATCGAGGCGCCACATGCTTGGTCCTCCTCATCCTTGCTTCTTTTGGCTTCCCTGAAGGTTAGAAAAGCTTCTAGGTGGCGGGGAAGAAGAAACCACACGGCTAGGGCAAGAGAAATCGAAGCACACGGCACAAATAGGGCGAAAACACACGACTCGCCCTACTTAACCTGGCGCGACACAGCCGTGTGAAAACACACGGCCAGGCCATGTGCGCCTCGGGTTGATGGGGCACGACTGTGGGAAAACACACGGCCAGGCCGTGTGTCCCCTTTTTGTACAACGGTCTGAATTTTCTCATACGCTTCGCCGTGTAAGCTAATATGGATTTTATTTTTACCTAGCAAAATTCTCTTCTGGTCCTAATACTAAATGAAATGGAAATTAAAGTTCAAATTAACTAAATGCATGCAATACAATCAAAGGGAAATCCAAAAACTAAACTTGGGTTGCCTCCCAAGAAGCGCTTTGTTTAAGGTCATTTAGCTCGACCTCACTCCATTATCAACTTGGCTCCGGAGGTTCAGTGAACCTCCATTCATCCGTCTTGGGATCTTCAAACACGGTTTCCTTCTTAGCTCTCGCTGGAATCACGTACTTCCCCGACGAGGGTTCGTGACTTCCCATTCCAGTAGGCTCAAATTCCATCTTATCCTCTCCCACTTTTAGGGTCAGTTTGTGATTCTTTACATCAATGACCATTTCTGCAGTCGCTAAAAATGGTCGCCCCAGGATGACGGATATCTTTGGATCCTCTTCCATCTCCATGACCACAAAGTCAGTTGGCAGTGTAAAGTTTCCCACCTTAACAAGAACACCTTCTAAAATCTCCAATGGGTAGCGGTATGTGTGGTCAGCTAGTTGTAGTGTTATAGTAGTGAATTTTAAATTTCCTAACCCTAGCTTTTTGCATAAGGTGTAGGGCATAAGACTCACACTTGCTCCCAAGTCACAGAAGGCTTTGCTAATTAGTGTCGTCCCTATATAACATGGAATATAGAAGCTCTCCGGATCTTTTAGTTTCTGAGTGGTTTCGTTTCGGAGATAAGTGTTTGATTCCTCTGTGAGGGTCACTGTTTCAGACTTTGCGACCTTCCTACGATGTGCCAGAATATCTTTCATGAATCTAGCGAACTGGGGCATTTGGTGCAGTGCTTCGAGTATCGGTACCTCTACTGAGATCGACTTCAGCATGTCCAGAAATTTACCAAACTCAGCATCCTTCTTTGCATTAGTTAACCGCTGTGGGAATGGTACAGTAAGGGGTGGTTGAGTCCTTTGCGGTAGGCTCCCGGTTTATTTTTCTGGCCTCTTCCTTCTCGGTCTCCCCCAAAGGTTCCTGTGTTTTAGGTCCCAGGTCCTCTTCAACAATCGATCGGCCTGACATCTCTTTCAGAACCCTCCCACTTCGCAGCATTACTGCCTTGCACTGCTCTACCGGATTGACCTCTGCTTTTCCTGGTAGCTTCCCTGGTACCCTGGAGATCTGGTTTGCAATCTGAGCTACTTGAATCTCTAGCGACTTTTGCCTGCTGGCAAGATCCCTTACAGATGATCCCAACCCTTCGATCATCGTATCTGTCTACGAATGTCGCCGCTGAAATTCAGTATTCGCCTCCCGTTGTGTTCGGATGAAGCTCTCCAGCATATTCTCTAGACGGGTGTTGGGTTGCTGTGGTTACCTCTTTTCTCCCGGCTGTTGGAACCTTCCCAAGTTATTCTTATAGGGAAAATTTGGGTGGTTCCTCCATCCGGGATGGGAAATGCTGGAGTATGGGTTATTAGCCTTTTTATTTAGGTCACCAACTGTGTCACAGTGCTCGATCTGCTCTTCTGAGGTTTCCTGCCCTCCATAGTAGTCCTCTTGATATGCTGTTAGGTGGTCCACAGAGTTGATAGTGTATCGTCCCGCTGCAGGAGTTGGTTGACCACGTTCGGAAGCCCACTGATGGTGGTTCTGGGCCACCTCTTCTATCAGCTCTTCCGCTTCTTCTATGGTCTTATTCATAAGTGCTTCACCTGCAGCTGAATCCAGGGACATCTTCGTGGCGTACGCGATCCCATTGTAGAAGATGTGGATCACCAGCTACCTTTCCAGTCCGTGGTGGGGGCATTGGTAGAGTAGCCCCTTGTAGCGATTCCAAGCTTCGAATAAGGACTCCCCCTCCTTCTGACGGAAGCTTGTGATAAGATGGCGCATGTGAGTAGTCTTGCTTGGTGGGAAGTATTTATTTAAAAACTGCTGCTCACATTGCTCCTATGTAGTGATGCTTCCCGAAGGTAGGGAGTGAAGTCATGCCTTAGTCTTATCCTGCAATGAGAACGGGAATAGGCTCAGGCGGATCGCGTCAGCAGGGACTCCGTTCATCTTCATTGTTGAGCAGATTTCCAAAAATACCTCTAGGTGCCGGTTCGGGTCTTCAGTCGTAGCTACCCCGAATTGACTCTGATGGACCATATGTATAAGTGTTGGTTTAAGTTTAAAGTTGTTTGCCGAAATAGATGGTCCAGCTATACTCGGCCTAAATCCCCTAGCGCTAGGAGCTGCGTAATCTCGCAGAGGTCGGCTATCTATATGTACTTCGGATGCAGCTTGGTCCTCCATCCTCTTCTGTTCTGCTTTCCGACGATGAAAGGTTCGTTCGATTTCTAAGTCGATCAAAATTAGGCCTTCCGATCCTAAGCGTCTAAGCATACGAATAACCGAGCCACAAAAATTAGGAGTGCTACCTAATACTAAGAAACAGGAAATAAACAAATCTAGCTAATAAAATCAAAGAGGCAATAAGAAAATAGAAAACTACTGCTAAAATAAAAAGAAAAACTAAATCTAAATATGGTAAATATAAAACTAAAATAAATGAAGCAAACTAAAAAGAAAATTAAACAAGTAAATAAATCAAATCCTAAGTCCGATCTAATTTTCCACTTCTCGATTCGATATCGAATTGATCAGTCCCCGGCAACGGCGCCAAAAACTTGATGCATACGAATGCGACCTCAAATCTCGCGATGGAGACCGTCGAGGACTCGAAGTGCGTGCTCGCGCTCAACGCCCGCAAGTGCACGGATGTCGTCAAGTAATAAAAGATTATCAATCCCACAGGGACTGAGATTTGAGTACCGATTTGTTCAGTGGGTGAAATTGTTCGGAAGTAAAATCTAAATGTTTCGATTGCGAGGGTTGTCGGTGGATTAAACTCTAGTACGGTGTCACACGGAGGAAGAAAGGAGCGTGCTGAGATCTTTAAAAGGGATTCTAGGACTTCGGTTTCGCTTGTGTGTCGCAAAATATGCTATCAACTGAGCGTTGTCTAAACGTCTAGCTATGGTTTTGTGGAAGGGACATTATACACTCTTCCGATGAGCCACCGCATTTGTCGGGAGCTATCTCTGCCTTACAAGGACGGGATAGGCGGTACGAGGATGCCAAATCAATCCCTGCGACGAACCGTTTTCAGTTCCATCGCATCCTTCTACCCACGGTTACAGGAGATCAGGTTTACCCCTAGGTTCCTTGTATAAATCCCCTAAATCTTAGATATGAGGGCTGTCACCCCTCGTATCGCTTAAGCACAGCAGGTAGAAAACCAAATACGCATAGATATTGGTATAAACAATTTCCAATTGCAAATTCAAACTCAAAAACAGAATTCAATTTGAAGCAACATGTCATGTGTACACAAGCTACTCTCTAATCTTAGAATCGAAGGAACTACTCCATGAAGAGGAGAATCACAAGGCATGTTCATGTTCGAATATATCAGAAATAAAATGCAAGAACAAGAGGTTACAATGCCGATGTGGCCTTCTCTCCGGCGTTGAAGTGCAGAACTTGGATCTCCGGCGGCGTTCTTCCTCCCCGTTGCGAGTTCCCGAAGCTTTTTAGGGCTTTGGTGTGCCGTCCCAGTCGTCGTGCCTCTCCCTTAGGGTTTGGGCGGAGCTCTCCTTATATAGATATCACATCGGATCGCTGTAAAATCCGGAAAAAAACCTAATCGCGTCAATCTGTTGGGCCGCCACATGGCCATGTGTTTCTACACGGCCAGGCCGTGTGCGGCCCTGGGGTGGCTGATCTCGCCCATTGGACATGGTCGTGTGTAGCCACATGCCTTGGCCGTGTCCCATTCTGCATCTAGCTGCAAAATGCCCTTCTTTCGCTCTGAAAGTGCGTCTTTTTCTTCCGGAATGCTATCCTGCACGCAAAAGTACAAAAAACAGATCTCCGAACCAGAAAATAGGAAATACATGCAAAACAAAATAACATACGCATGAAACTAACATGAAATGTAATGAGATGTGAGCGAAAACTACTCCTAAAACCCTATATGTTTTGCTCACATCACTCGTATGCTTTAAGCATGATGAGTAGGTACCAGTTAGATTCAGGTGACGGTTACTGGATAGCCGTCAAGAATATTCTTAAGTATTTGAGAAGAAATAAAGAATATTTCTTGATATTTGGAGACAACGAGGAGCTCGCTGTAAAGGGTTACAGCGATGCTAGCTTCCAAATGGACAAGGACGATTACAGATCGCAGTCAGGGTATATCTTTTGTTTAAATGGTGCCGTGAGCTGGAAGAGTTCAAAGCAAGACACAGTCACGGATTCTACTACAGAGGCCGAGTATATTGCTGCTTCTAATGCGGCAAAGAAGGCTGTTTGGATAAGGAAGTTTGTTTCTGAGTTTGGTGTAGTTCCTAGCATCGTGAGTCCTATAGAGCTTTATTGTGACAACAACGGGGCTATAACATAGGCTAAGGAACCTTGTTCTCACCAGCGTTCCAAATATATACTACGGCGGTATCACCTCATTCGAGAGATTATCGATAGAGGAGATGTGCGGATATGCAGAGTAGATACTGATGCTAACATTGCGGATCCCTTGACTAAGGCTTTGACACAGAGGAAGCATGATGGTTATACTAGGTCACTGGGTTTTAGAGATTACAGTGATTGACACTAGTGCTAGTGGGAGATTGTTAGTGTCAGCCCTTAGTGCCAATCATGAGATAATTGATTAGGGATCATATGTATCATATTTCATTAATAACAGACAAAGATTGATTATTATATTTACTTTATGTGTGTGCCAGTAAATAAATATAATAATGCCTTTGAATAGTAGGTTCTAATCTATAGTATATCAATTGATAGAATTGATTATGAGAAGTTGTAGAAAACACTATTCTTAAACATTCCTAGTCAAGTATTGTATTAATAGACAAAGGGATATATTGATACATTGACACTAGCATGTAGGTCAATGGATGACTTGATCTCACAAGTCATGAATATGTGATATCACATTGACACATGGGTATATATATTGGAGAATATATGTACTGAATTGATCCTCCATGAGAAAGTGTCATAGATCGTTATATGAGTGTCATATACTTTCTCATGTGACTATTGGTATGAATAGTCCTTAGACCTGAAGTCACTTTGGTTCCCTACATAAGGAGTTATGTACTTTGGTATCGTCTAACGTCGCACTGTAACATGGTGCACTATAACGGCGATCACTGAGTATGTAACAAATTATGCGGAGGGATGTGAGTGATGTAGATGAGATCTATCCCTCCCATATGACAGGAGTGATATCTTTGACTTCTTGATAGAGTATGACCACGAAATGCATGACCATGCTCAAATGAGTCAATATGAGATATTGAGTTCATTTGTTTGAGTGAGTCTACTTAGGGATTAAGAAACATAAAGATCGATAAGGGGATAACACGATCTATGTCTCATTGATCGATTAAGATATCAAGGATAGAAGGACACCGTCATACAAGATAATAGTCACAGAAAGATTTTGTCGGATCTTGACATTTTCGTAACTTGGGTAGCAATGATACATTGTTAGATGCCGCTCATTGCTTTTGTGTCTAAAGTGGTTTAGAGACATTGCCAACGTTACGAAAGCCTATAGGGTCACACACAAAGAATATGTTATTTTGGAGATGACATTCATTTTAGTTTGACTAAATGAACCATTAGACATTGAATTGGATTCATTGAAAGGATTGGATTTGAGTTAGACTCAAATTAAATGGCCGAATTTGAGTTGGACTCAAATCAATGTGGATGGAATAAATTCATCATGCATGATTAATCCACATTAATCATGCATTGAAGAGGGAAAATCAAAAGTTGGATGAATGATGGTATAAATTCATCATGCATGATTAATATGGATTAATCATGCATTGAAGAGGGAAAGCTAAGAGTTGAATGAAACCTCTTTTCATGCATGATTAATATGAATTAATCATGCATTGAAGAGGGAAAACCAATGGTTGGATGAAATCTTTCATATTTATGGGATGAATATAAAAAGCGGTCTTGGATCATGATGTTTTTGTTTGAAAATAGCCTTTATTTTTCCCCTCTTCTTCTCTTGGCCGAAATTCTCTCTTGGCCTAGCATCTTTTGTGGTGTTGCTAGCACAATCTTTCTCCAAAGAGTGTTCGTGTGGATACCATAGAGGCACGTACACTTGAACGTGTAAGAGATCTGACGGACCGTGGACAAGCGGGATAAACAAAGGGCACGCATCAAAGGTATACCCTATAGGATAGGGCTTTATAGATCTATTCTTTAGTATGAGTTTTCTTTCGCATGGATCGCTCGAGGGATCCTTTTTCCGCTGTGATTTGCTTATTTATCACATAGGATTTCCAACATTTCCTACCATGAGATATTGTTGCAAGAAAAAAGAATTGCTTGATCATGCCTACATAACCATCAAGGCCAGACATGTCTGTCGCATTTGTCTTTGGGGACTTCACTTTTCTATTGAATTGGCATCTATCAAAATGGAGCAATTACTTGGCAAGGACGGCATCATGATTTTGATTTGGAAAAACTTTCTAGTTGTTTACTCATAGGCAAGAAAAGTACCTGTGAACCAAGCTCTTGAATTTTTTTTCCAATCAGCGAAGAGAGCATTCTGCAATATGCCATGTCCCTTGCATGTTACTTTCACAGTGTCTGTGCATTTTTATGAATCAGCATTTTGCAGAAAAGCTTAGTTCATTTGTTTTCACTGTAGTTTGTCATGCATGAGCATTTTGGTTTATTCAAATTCTTTGTTGGTCTTGAATGCATATCATTTGTTGTTACTTAGAAGCGAAAAACTCTACTTGTCAAGGCTATGGACCAATATTTGACTCTGTCGTGATGTAAAAGGGTTTTACCCATCTATTCCCTCAAACGGATCTCAGTTTACTAGGTTGTTTATGAGCGTTTTGCCTTGCAGTTCGTGTACTGTTACCAGAAAAATACAATTCACGATAGTTCTGCAGGGTATCTTACTAAAATTTGTCATGCACATTTCTGTTTTTGTGCTATGAATGACAGGAGAGGCTGCTCAAGTGGCTTATCTGATGCATTAAATGTAAAGGCAATGTGATACTTTCACTTGTTTCACCTAAAAGATCTTTGGTACATGACAGGATGAAACTACATGCAGGAGTAAAATTGTCTACTCTCCCATTTATCTTTAATTTATTCTCTTTATATAGAGTGAAAAACTGATATTTCTTGATGGTAAGTCACAATTTGATTAGCATTTGCTTATGCTGACTATTATGCATTGCTTAAGGATATTATTATTTAATTTTCTCATGGTCAAATTCAGCCATTATTTTTTACTTGCATGGCTTAATGCCAGGCTGATGCTTAGTTGGGTAGAAAGTTTGAAGCGTTCTAAACTACAATAATTATTCATTTACAGGAAATATTTTTATATTTGTCATTTTAAAAATCTCCTTTGTACCTTATTTTCATGTTCAAGGCTTTCTTGTTTTTCAAATTACTTTAGTTTATTTAATGATTATAGATTTTTTTTTAAATTTTGCATTGCCTTATCTGGTGTTTCAGTAGTTTAGAGGAACATGTCATTTCCATTTTTACCTTCCAAGCGTCCTTATGAAAGAAATCCCATTGAACCAAATGGGAGAGCAAAATGGCAAAAGACAGGACCCCATACAAAACAGCAGAAACAGATAAAAACACCCCCTGGGGTTACCATGCTCCGAGTTCTTTGTCCAGCATCAAAATCTGATGATGTGATTGGTAAAGGTGGAGAAATTGTAGCAAGGATACAGAGAGAAACTGGTGCGAAGATTAGACTTGAAGAAATTGTATCTGGCTGTGATGAGAGAGTTATACTTATTACTGGATCAGACAATGATGCAGAACTTGGCGATGAACATAAAAAAGAAGATGAAGAGACTTTTTTTTCTGAAGGCGAAGTCAATCTCAAGGAAAGTGCTGAAAACATTGGAGAGGTCAAGGACCCTTCTGCTCCAGAAAGTACAAAAGTAGATGGAGGACCACCATTGTTAGTTAATGCTCTCTTGCTTATATTTGGGAGAATTATTGAAAATGAACCAGATAATGAAGTAGATGAAGAAGAAAACAAGAAGCTTTCTACAGTTTCTGCGAGATTGTTAGTTCTGTCTAATCAAGTTGGTTGTCTACTTGGGAAGGGTGGGAGTGTTATCAAACAAATGTCAGCAGACAGTGGGGCCCAGATTCGCATACTTTCAAAAGATAAGCTTCCTTTGTGTGGCACACAACAGGATGAAATTGTCCAGGTAAGAGAGTTTTTAAGATATTTCAACATGTTTCTATTAGTAAACTGTTATTTATTCATTGAGATGCAAATACCATTCCTCAGACAATGCACTAGTTGTAGGTTCCACTTATATTAGTCGTTCTTTTCTATTGTTATACTTCTTATTTGATGCGGTTTCTGCAACTTGTATTGTAAGTATCTTTCTTCTGATTTATTCTGGACTAAGTATATACTGATTTAGTAGATGCACTCTTCAATCCTAAATTGTTGGGATAAACATGGCTTGATAGTGATTTTCCTTTGGTGAATGGGCAAATGCCTGAAATCTGGCTATATGACTTTGCAGGTAACTGGAGGGGTTGATTCAGTGAAGAAAGCTCTTCATTTAGTTGGTCAGCAGCTTCTAGATAACCCACCACGTGAACGTGATTCATTTCCTCCGGCAAATTCTTCTGGTCCCTCATCACGTCCATTTGCTTCTATTCCTCGGCCAGAAGGTCTTCTACCACCAAAGTTTCATTATCCTCCTCAAGGACCACACTTCTCTAACAGGTCCCAGGGCATGCCTGACTTCCATCAAGGCATGGGTCCGCCTTTTCCTAAATTTCATGAAAGTGGACCACCCATCCATCCTCAAATATCTCCAGAGCCCATCACTTTCAGGTTACTCTGCCCCGCTGAGAAGGTTGGAATTGTGATAGGGAAGGGAGGGAACATTGTGAAAACTCTTCAAAATGAAACTGGTTGTGAAGTTAAAGTTACAGAGACAACTCCTGAGTCAGATAATCGCATTATAATCATATCTGGTGTTGCAGTAAGCTACTTTGCCTCTCTCTTTCTAATAGTACACTAGTTATTAAGTTAGTGAATTTAAAGAATGATATTGTCTTTTAACATTAATATATTAAATTGGTAAAATCCTGCTCATTATGACTTGTATGATGTATCACAAGTAGCTTTTGATGGTGTTTTGTTGTGAATTATGTGGTTATTCTTGCTATTTGAAAATATAATTAAATCTAAGCACTTAGATTCAATGCAGTTTTGATGCCATTCTAAATTTATATAACTTAACCTTTCCCTAGGGAGTTGGAGATTTGGTTTATTATGTTACCTAGGAAGTTAAATGTGATGCTACCTTCGATATTTTATTGACCTTTGTCTTACGTATCATTTCCATTATGCTTACCCTAGGATACTAATTTTATGATTTTAAGATTGCAAAGAGTTGGTTAAGAAGGATTAAACTTTGGTTATTAGATTAACCAACAAAACTCCGCCCATGATGAGTTAACCCTATCATGACCAGTCCCAAGTCCGAATAAAAGAGGAGGGCTGCGTTAGGTTGTCAACTAGCGTTAAACTAAGACAAATGTTCAATGAATGAATCAATTTAACTATTGTGCTAATGCTAGGTTGTTCCTCGGAAGGAACGCATTGTAAGGTCCGACTGTAATGTCCTGGTAAGGATCGCTACATCTCCAGAACTCGAGTATAGTGATAAATATGCAAGAGTTCGCATTGTAGAGTTCTACTGTAACGTATCGGCAAGGATCGCTACATCCCCATGAGAACTTGGGTGCAATGTTAAATAAGCAAGAGTTCTCACATTATAGGTTGGGTAAGAACAAATATTATAGAAAAATTAATAGTTTAAGATTTGGAACATGAAACATGGAACATGAGAACTCTCACTGGAAAACAACGAAGATAGTAGATATGATGATTAGGAGAAGAATGAGTATTTTGTGTGTATAAAAGATAAAATGGGTAGATAGGAAGGCAAAGATGATAGAGAATTCAGATTGCAAGTTATGATATACAGGAAAGGGTAAAACAAGAAATGGAGTGAGTATTATTGTAGATAGTTCGTTAAAGGATGAAATTGTAGTAGTAGTTAGAAAGGGAGATAGAATTATAGTTTTTAAGATAGTAATGGAGAAAGAAACTATGAATGTAATTAACGTACATGCATCTCAAGCAGGATTGGATCAAGGTACCAAATCAAGGTTTTAGGACGATCTAGATGAAGTATTATAAAATATTCCGTCAAATGAAATGATTTTAATAGAAGGCGATTTAAATGAATATGTTGGAGTGAAAAATGAGAAATATGAGAGGGTGCAGGGGGTTATGAGTTTGGAACAAGAAATGAATAAGGTAAAATTATATTGGATTTTGCGATAACATATGACCTTATACTAGCTAATACGTTTTTTAAGAAAAGAGAACACTTGGTCACATTCAAAAGTGGGAATAATAAATCACAAATTGATTTTCTTATGGTTAAGAAGAGGGATAGAAAGATTTGTAAAGATTGCAAGGTCATCCCCAAAGAAAACGTAATTACCCAACATAGGTTAGCAGTGTTGATATACATCTCAAGTATAGTATTAATAGAAGAAAAATATACACGACTTCTATAATTAAGTAGTGGAAGTTAAAGAATTGAAAACAAAACATATTTAAGGAGAAGGTAGGAGTACAAGTATTCGATGAAATATACGGTGATCCTAATATGACATAGAATAAAATGGTATCAAAGTTGAAAATAGTAGCTAAATGAGAAAGTACAAGAGAAAGTGAAGGAAAAACGAACTGCATATAAGGAATTATATATTTGTAAGAACGAGAAAAACTTAAAAAAATATACAATAGAAAGAGACTAAGAAAGTAGTGAATGAAGCTAAGAATGAACTTTTGAACGGTTATATCAAAAATTAGATACAAAAGAAGGGGAAAAAGACATTTATAGAATATCTAAAGTGAGCGAGAGAAAGACAAAAGATTTTAACCAAATAAGATGTATTAAAGATGAATGTAATAGGGTATTAGTAAATGATAGAGAAATAAAAGAGCGATGGAAGAGGTATTTTCATCAATTTTTTAATAAAGGATTAGATGATCAACTTAACTTAGGTAATTTAAGCAGATCAAATGAATACCGAAATTTAAATTTTTATCGTAGAATTTAAATTTAAGAAGTAGAACAAGCTTTCAATGAGATGCAAAATGGAAAATCCGTTGGACTAGATGATATTCCTATAGAGGTATGAAAGTGCCTAGGGAAATAAAGTATTGAATGACTTACAAAATTATTTAACATGATATTGAAAACAAAAAAAAAAGCTTGATCAATGGAGAGTAAGTACTCTAATTCCTTTATATAAGATTAAGGGGGACGTACAAACTTGTACCAATTATAGGGGTATTAAACTAATGAGGCATACCATGAAATTTTAGGAAAGAGTAATAGAAAAAAGTAATGAAAGAGACTACAGTTCTTGAAAATCAATTTGGGTTCATGCCAGGAAGGTCGACAATAGAAGCTATACATCTTTTCAGGCAACTAATTGAAAAATATTGGGAGCAAAAGTAGGATCTACATATGATATTCATTGACTTAGAAAAAGTTTATGATAAAGTCTCAAGAGAAATTATATGGAGAATTCTAGAAAAGAAAGGTGTTAGCGTAACATATATTGAACTAATTAAGGATATGTATGAGGAAGTTACGACCAGAGTGAAGACTTCAGGCGGATTAACTGAAGCGTTTCCAATAAAGATAATGTTACATCAATAATCAACTCTAAATCTCTATTCTTTTACACTAATCATGATTGAACTCTCTGGACACATTCAAGATACAGTACCATAGTGCATGTTGTTTACAGATGATATTGTTTTGGTAGATGAGACACGTGAAGGAGTAAATGCTAAACTAGAATCTTGGTGGGAAACACTAGAAGTGAAAGGTTTTAGGCTTAGTAGAGTAAAGACAGAATATATGGAATTTAAGTTTAACAATATTAGACGTAATGAGATAAATATTAAGATAGGAGATGACGAGTTATCTGGAACTGAGAGCTTTAAGTATTTAATATCATTTTTTTCAAGACGATAGAGGGATTGAGAGAGATGTTTTACATAGAATACAGGCAGGATGGTTGAAATGGAGAAAAACATCGGGTGTTTTATGTGATCGTAAAATACTTTTAAAACTTAAAGGGAAGTTCTACAAAACGGCGATTAGACCTGCTATGTTACATGGAGCTGAATGTTGGGTTACGACTCGAGCACATGAGCAGAAGATGGGAGTTGCAGAGATGAGGATGTTAAGGTGGATGTATGGACATACAAGGATGGGCAGAATAAGAAATGAGAGTATTAGAGAGAAAGTTGGAGTTGCATCTATTGAGGGAAAACTCTAAGAGACACGTTTAAGATGATACATACGTGTACTTAAACGACTAATAGATGCTTCAGTCAGGCGATGTGAAACTATGACAAATACACACATCAAACGAGGAAGAAGAAGATAAAAAAAGACTTGGTTAGCAACAGTAAAATTAGATAAAATTTATTTAAGTATAGATGATAATATAGTAGGGGATAGAGTCCAATGACATAGAAGGATCCATATAGTTGATCTCATCTAATGGGATAAAGCTTAGTGGTGGTGGTGGTTGTTGTTGTAGTGAATTAGCCAACAAAATCTTACAAGATAAGGATGGCCAAGTTAACCAAATGGGAACAAAAATTTTCAGTAAGCCCCAAGGCTTCAGAGAACATATGCTAGTGGTCTGTGGTTGACCCACCTCATATATGAAACACTAGGACATATGGAAGGGCATATGCCACTAATATTATTTGTATAGGTGCACCAAAGTAGATTAAGCGACACATTGAATACCTATTTCCATATAGAAAAAAATAGACCAATCATACAATATAACATATTTGAATATAACAATCAATATTAACAACAATGTAAAATAGATAATTTAACTAAAGGCATCATGCATACAATAATTTCTTACAAAACAAATGGCTAAGTTAAAACTTGCAAGCTTTAAATTTAGATAGTTTATGGTTTTAAGTTAATTTACTTTTGTTTTAACAAGTTCAAATGAATCATATAGTTTTTACCCCAGTTACATGTGCATGCAACATATGACATATTTGGGCATCTGCGGTCCTCATGTTGTTGCCTCCAAAATCCACTTAGGGTGCCCGCTTCTTAAAGATATAACATACCCATTGGTACAAGAAGCTCCTTTTTTTTTCTTTTATAGTTCTTTGTTTTGAAGCAAGGATAAGACTGCGTACAATGAATCATTCTTCGAGACTCCGCGTGGGAGCTTCGTACACTGGGCTGCCCTTTAGTTCTTTGTTTTGAAGACCTTCGCGTTACTCATCACACAAACATAAGCTTATTCAGTAAGGTATTGCAGTGTTTCCGCGTACGGGTGCATAAGGATTGTGAGGACTTGATCAATTCCTAAATGTTGAAGTCCAAGTCATGCTGAAATAAATGTTGATTTTGACATGATTAAATCAGTACCGTTGCATAAATGAGAAGTATACTCTCAAATTCTCTTTTATCTATATTATGTTGGTTGGTTAACATGCGTTTATCTATGTTAGAAATTGTGTTAGCAGTGTTGCTTAGATTATGCAAAATGTTTTTGTAGTGAAACTATGGGTTTGTTAGGATGATTGATTCATTGTTAAAGCGAAAATCTGCTTATAGTATTTTTTTAGCTTACAAAATTTGATTATTGCAAATATAATTCACTTATTATTATTATTATTATTTAAAATATGGTTCTGCATTTTCTTTCACATATAAAACTTGTAATTTTGCATTGCGCCTTAGCCAGACAACATCCACCTATAGACATTTTTTCTACATAAAACTGCAATAACTTAACCAGTTTATGCAGTGTTCATATATTTACAATATGACTGATTTTTGTTATGTGCCTTGATATTAGGATGATGCAAAACTAAAATGTCCACGATAATAGTAGGTAATCATTGCCATAAATGTCAAATATATTTTCTTAAAAATAATTTAGAAAGTTATCTTTTATCCTGGTATCTTGCTTATTAGCATTCCTCTTTCTCTAATACTTGTGCTTCTTGGCTATGTTCTTTTTTCTCCAGTATGTTAATTTATCTAGGGTTGATAATGTAATTGATGTCTAGCTTATGATCGAAATTGGGAGGTTCCATCAGGATACCTTATTTCATGTTGTTTTTCTATCAGCATTTAGATGTAACTTCAGCTATTCACTTTCTAATTGTTGCTTTTTTGGTACTTGTCTGCCAGGTATGATATATTCTGTAGTTACATTCTAAAAAAGAGTTGAAATAGTAAATAAAATCGAATGCATAATTTTAGTTGCATTTTTCACATGTTGCTGCCATGTTATGGGTTTTGAGATCTACCTTATATGTTAGCTTATTTACTGCTACGGTGCGTTTGAAATTAACATATCCTTCTTATTTCTCTTTAAAATAAAAATGATTTTTTTATACAAAAGATGATTGGCATTCCCAAAGGGCAGCCTGGTGCATGTTCCCAAAGGGTCGGTAGCTTGTTGCACGAAGCTCCTACCAATGCGGAGTCTCGAGAAAGGATCAAATCACATTGGATCTATTATATGCAGTTTTATCTTGCATTGCAAGAGGTTGTTTCTGTGATCGAACCTGTGACCACAAGGTCACACAACAACAATTTTACTATTCTGCAAAAAGGTTGGAACCGCCAACCTAGCGGCCTCCGGCCCCCCGTCCCAAGAGGAAATCGCGAAGGGGTAAATCGCGAGGCAGGGCCTATGGCCCTTTGGCCAGAACTGATGCAAAGCGGAGGAGGAGGTTACCATGTGTCACGGCTGGGGAGGATTAATCCGCATCGCCACCCGGGGATCAGAACCACGACCTCATCTGCAGAAACCAGTACCTACTGCCTTAGCTTGACCCAACCCATGCCATCCCCGAGGCTTTCCTTCATGATTGGTGTTCCCAAAATAAGAATAAATTATTTACCTTTTAATTCCAATGTACTTATTTACTTAAAAATGTTGTATTTTTAATTCTTTTTTACTGAAAATGAAAAATGCAAAAGTTAGAAAATTTTCCAAACGAACTTACCCTTAAATTCTTAATTATTGGTGTCAGTCATTGTTATTTATTGTTGTCTGGCACACATTATCTTTAAAAAGAGAAATTCTATTTAAATAGACTGCTTCCAAGCCATTTTGTTTTGTCACTTCGTAGCAAACATACTTTGGTAATCGAAAATTCAAGGCCTTATAATATTCTATCTTATCTTTGTAGTTTCCATCGGATGAGGTTGCACCAGTACAGGATGCTGTTCTTCGTGTGCAGCACAGAATAGTAATGGGTGTACCTGATCCTAAAGAGGGCACTGTCATGTGTAGGCTGATTGTTGCTTCCAACCAAATTGGTTGTCTTCTTGGCAAAGGTGGAGCTGTAATAACTGAGATAAGGAAGCTTTCTGGAGCTCAAATACGCATCCTTGGTAAAGATCAGATCCCTAAGGGTGTACCTGAAAATTATGGGATGGTCCAGGTATGCATTGATTGTCTCAGGTTGAGCATCCTAGATACTTCATTCTTTTGTTCTCTTAGTATAGTTTGTATAAAATGACTTGTTTTTTTTAGTTCTTTGCTTTCTTTTCTATGTATAGTGTCTGTGGGTATGTTAGATTTGTCTTAGCACAACATTCCTTTTGCATCATTTTTCGTAGATATCTGGAGAATTTGGAGCAGTTCAGGATGCGTTGTTACAAATAACTTTTAGGCTGAAGCAACATCTTTTCCGTGATAAGTTACCTGCCATGGATTCCAATATGCATCCTTCTTTTGTTGAGCAAATACCTCCATATGGCTTGCACATAGGAAGGAGGGAGTCTTCACCCTCCAGGTTGAACTCTAATTTGCCCCCATTTCAGAAAGATTTTGTTGGTCGCCCCTTTGAGGAAAGAGCTGCCTTTGCTCATCGAATGCATGGTTCAGGTATTCCTCCGCTTGGTCTTGAGAGACCTGGACCATGGCTATCTCAGGTATTTACATTCTTATAAAATAGATGCGACTTATTATAGTTTCAACCTTTGAAGTACTATTCTGTATTTTGAGTATTAAACCTATTATCTATGCTTTACCAAGTAGCTCGGGGGATCATTTATCCCATCTATAACAGGTGTTGATTAGATATTGTATTCCTACCTAGAAACAACACTAGAAGTAATGGACCTAATTTGGTTTGGCATTTACATGTTGTGGATGGCGACGTTCATTGCACATTATTTCCTTTCCATGTACTGTGACCCATGTAAGCAGTTGTGGTGGCTTCATCTTTTGTTTTTTTTGGGTAGTTGAAGGTTTGCTGTTAAAAGCTCAATTAAGTGTATTCATGCAAATTAGTTTTAGTCCTCCTAGGCCTCTGCCTTGTGATATTCATAAAATGTTCTTTTTTTTATTTTACTGAATAAGCTTGTATCTAACATCCTAGGGACTTTATTCTTTGGCTAAATATTATCTGTTGACTTAATAGGGCATGAGAGATTCTAGTGGCCCGTTGCCTTTACCTGATTACCCTGGAGTAGGTCCACATAGAAGGATGGGTGGATTTGCTAGGTTTGGTTTCTCCTACCTAACATACTTTCCTGCTTGTTGCATATTTTTAATTAAGCTGTAATTCCACTTGTTTTTGGTATTCCATGCAGTGGAAACCAATCAGTTCCTATTGGAAGTGTAGATGTTGTTGTTCCACGGTCTCTTGTACCTAACTTGTATGGTGAAGATGGTGGATGCTTAAGGCGGATCCGTGAGGTTTGCTCAATATCTATAATGCAATACATTAAACTGGATTGTTTTATTGTTAACATTTTTGTCTCGTTTTCAGATATCAGAAGCAAAAATTACGATTACTGAACCTAGAGCAGAGGCAACTGAGACAGTGATCATAATAGCTGGAACACCGGAACAGACCCATGCTGCTCAAAGTCTCATCCAAGCTTTTGTGCTGAGTGAAACTAGTTCCATAGAATTGGCCAAACCTTGAGGTGATTTTTGTTTTTAATATTCAATCTGCGTTGCCTTCAATAAGCTTCCTTCCTTTTGAAATAAAATTTTTGGTATTCGTAGAGAAAAACCATGCATCTCTTCCCGTTCAGTTTTTTCACTTCTGTCTGGGGTTTCAAACGTCTGATTCATACCTTTTCATTATTGCGGTTCTTTACCTTTTCCATCAGTGAATCAGGAAGCTTCAAGAAAGGAGAACATGTTTGCAGCTTAGAGATTCTAAAGGTTCAAGCTCTGGTCAAACAATATTAGGTTTTTGTTGGAACTCATGAGTTTTGATGAGACTAGTATTTCTGGAGAGATTTCAAAAATTATGGACATTTAGCTGAACGAGTTAGTTTACCTTTGCAAATTTAGCCAAGAAAGAATCTTCATTCTGTGTACCGGCTGAATTCAAGTGTGGTTATTTTATACTCTGGTAGGAAGACAGCATTAACTGGCTGCTTTTATGGATGTTACACGTGTTAACAGTAAACATAATAAAGGATCTTAGGCTATTATCTCTAAGTTTTCTATGAACCTTTGGTTTTCTGGAACAATATGACAATGAGGTTATACTTTTTAGTTGTTTTCTGAAGAATGGTTGTTTCTTGTTCTTGTAATTTGCTCTCATACAAATAGTCGGATTGTGCATTGATTATGTTGTGCTATTGCAGTGTTCTGTACTAAGCATCCATTAATAGCAAATATGTTATGACTTTTTTAGCCAGTGTTCAGTTCAATATGGAATATCATTGTGGGCTTTTTTACCTCCTAGAGCATATTTACTTTGCTTTTGGTGTTATGTTGTGTCATATTTATCACAATGCCTTATATTAGTAAATTAGTCTCCAATAACATTTTATAAAAAATCTGTGCCAGATTGTGTTGAATTCCTGCTTGCTGAGGCTTGTGGTGCTAGTCTAAGATTCATACTCAAATTCAAAAAATGCAATCGCACACTCCAGCCACTTTAATAAGTCAAAGGAGAGAATGGACATTTCTGTAGGTGATTAAGTATCACTTTTCTTATTTCCTTTGTTCTTTAGACACAATTTCTTAAGTGTCATTGTGACAGGTTTTCTCAAGTACAACAATGCTAGTAAATGGAAATCCATTGGTCATGACAAAAAACTAAGAGATAGTAACAGTGTTTAATCTGTTTCATGGTCGTCAGGAAAGGTGGCCTTTCCTCTGCGCTTCTATTTTCTCCTTGCCTCTTTCTTGTGCTGTCAAACAATCAAAATTTGGCATTCAACTATTCTCATTAGTTTCATGCTATTAAGCCAAGAAATTAGCTGAGACTTCCCTGGACATTATGATACAAATATATGGAATTGGAATTAGTCGACTCCTCAAGTTGACACAGAATTGGAATTAGTCAACACCTCAAGTTGACACAATTGGAATTAGTCGACACCTCAAGTTGAATCCGGTTTGTTAGTACTTCTATAGCAAGTATAAATAAATACATGGAATTGGAATTAGTTGACACCTCAAGTTGAATCTGGGTTTTTAGTACTTGTATAGCAAGTATAAATAAATACATGGAATTGGATTAGTCGACACCTCAAGTTGAATCTGGGTTATTAGTACATCTATAGTAAATGAGAGCTAGTATAAGTTGAAGAAAATAACTAGCTCTTGCAGGGAATCACTTCTGGATAAGAAAAACGTGGAAGATTTTTAACTTCTGGACAAATTTTATTCAATTCTATTTTAAGGAATAATAAGATTATGGTAATAATCTGAATAGAGAGGATCTACTTGGGTATTAGTATATGCACTTCTATTTGTCTTCCTTTTGTTTATCAGATAAGCTCTTCAGCTATTTGATTGATAGACTTGAAAGTGCAATTTGTAGGTTCTACATTTTGAATTTGATTGGGATTCCACTGTTTGCTTTACGGAGTTACCCTGTAAAGGAAGGTACACATTATATATGTATATATATAAATTATTTAGATTCTTCCGCATCATGATTTCCTGTCGTTTTTTATGTATAAATTCAGATTTGTTTACGTAGTTGACATGAGTAATCACATTGTTGTGTGTATCTAAACTGATAAATAAATTATGTTGGGTTTCTGTTTGGTTGGATATAATCTTTGTTTACTGAAAAGCGAAACATCCAGCCCCTTTTGGAAACCATAACTTGCATTTGCTGGATTAGGTGGTGAAAAAATGTAATTGCTGGTCCTGAAGTAAACTAGCGCATTGACATTTTAGATACAAACTTCTGGTTTACAGGAACTAAGTTGTTTGGTTTTTAGAAATTAATTTGGAAACACCTTGGAACTTTTATTAAGGTAGTTTAATATAGCTTTGCTGAGATGATATGTTGGGGCGGGGGGAGTGGTGTTTGAAGTTGCATGGCTCAGTTTATCAGTTTGGCGAGAAAAAAAATTGAAACCGACATGAAAATTTCAGATTGAGATGTCCGAACCACAAGAACCAATTAGTACCTTAACAAGATTTCCATTGAGAATAACCATAAAACATTGTATTTATGGATTATATTGGTTAGCAAACATAAGTAAATAGGAATAAGAAACGATTCTAATTTGTCTATACATGCACACATATACATACATATTCTAAAATCTTAACACTTTGATTCCATTTCGATACTTGTATAGGCTCAAAACAAAACTCATAAGTTTACTTGGTTTGCAAACCAAAACAACGGTTTGGATTGATTTCAGTCAGTTTGTTCTATCGGTTATGCCCATCCTTATTGATATCCCAATATACCATTTGGCTTACCTTACATAGGATGTTTTTTGTCTGAATTTTTGCTGATTAGATTATCACTTTTCATTTTTTCTCTCTGATTATTCTCTTTTCAAAATCTTGAAGCTGCTAACATGGTGCACACCACCAGTTATTAGCTTCGTTAAGTCAGCAAACTCTACCCGGGCATATATGCTGCCTCTTCAACCAAGTCATTTTGAACTTGATTGCTCATATCTCGTCAATGTTTCTCTTTTTCTTTGTCTCCTTGATTAAACTTGTGGGCAATAATTTACCTTCATGAACTACTTTTTTAGATTATGAATAGGATTAGTGGTAGCTATTAGTTACTGTTTATCTGGTTGACATGACCCTTCAAACGGTTCTGAATATTGTTCTTTCATTTTGGATCATACCAAATGCTCACCTATTTTATGTACTTGAGGTTTCACTGAATTTCTCTGTTATCATACCGTTTGACATGTTTTGTAAATTCAAATATTTATCTTTACTGTATAACTTGTGGAGATGGATATTGATCTTTAGGCTGTTATCAAAGGGTGCCCTGTTTTGATTTTCATTGAATGGTTGCCCCCTCTTGCCTTTTACTATCATGCAGAACTGTTAGATTTTTGGAAATCGTGACGTTAATAGGTGGTTTGAATCTGACTTTAAATCTACCAAAACACTTTATAACTCATTCGTCTTTCATTTAGTCAGTAGAAACATGTTTGGTATTTTAAAGCTGGTTACACGTTTTCCCTATCATGTTTTCTGTTTGCAAATCATTACCATACTTGCTTGTACACTAAAAATACATGTAACGTTAGAATTTAGGCATTGGGCATAATAATCGTGATTGAAGACATGCTTCTTATTCTTGCATTTAATGAATATTTCATCACCAGCTCTTAATTCCTTGAGTTTATTAATAATTCCTCTAATCCCATTATCTATGCTACACTTCCTCTTCTGCACAAGTTGAATTTTCTTGCTTATCTCTTATATTTCTATTCTTATTTAGTTAAGGGTTGTATGATCAATGTTTAAGTGTTTAGATTGAGGCACAAGCATCTAGGTGTCTAATGCTTCTAACGTTGGTAAAATTCCAGAATTTGTTTGGGACAATGTTTCTGCTGTTTCGGTTCTAGTTTCATTTGATAGGCAACAACTTTAAATGCTTAATGTTTCTTGATGCTCATGGATGATGAAGGTTGAGTGAGTTCATTATGGTACTCGATACTTTTCAAATTTAATACAGCAGAACTTCAACAAGTCATTATATAATTCTTCAATAATTATTAGGGTAAAAAAAGAGGGAAATTTTATAGAATATTTTCATCTGACTTTAAAAATTGGCACCGCAGATTTGCAGTGGGTATAGTATTTAGACGTGACGTTGTCTTATTTTAATATAGTTTGCTAAAGCCTTGAAAAGCTTCAACTGACTTTAAAAATTGGCACCGCATATTTGCAGTGGGTATAGTATTTAGACGTGACGTTGACTTATTTTAATATAGCTTGCTAAAGCATTGAAAAGCTTCAACTGCCTCGAATATGATGCGTGTTTTATGAATCCATTGTTATTTACCAAAACCTTTGCGAGTTATTATTATACGCTCAGGGGCAATCAGATATGGATTGCATTGGTTATCGCTCAAGTCCCATTTAACAGTGGATTTCTTGAGATTAGGCACAGAAGTTACCTCAGTGACGTTCTCAGTATTAACATTTTGGTGAGATTAACAGAATTTTAGTTTGCCCTTGGAAGTTTGTTTCGTTTGCAATACCTCCCTCAGACTGTTGATTCTTCATGCAAACTTGAGATACGAATTTCATTCTCCATTAAAGCACAAATGAAGAACTTTTGATTCATTTGAAATTCAAGAGTCACTTTAAAGTCAATGTTTTTGTCCACGAGTTGATTATAAACTCTGTCGAATCAAAGACTTGTTAGCAAGTCAGTGTTTTCCCAAGAATTTCTCTTTTTAGTGCATTAGAGGAGGTTGTAAAACTCAAAATTAGATACATACAAAAAATGGCAGTTTTTGAATGGTTTTCTTAGTGCATTTGCTAAAATTTTTATTGATAAATACTTGCCAATTGGATCTATAACTTCCCCTTTCAAAGTTAAAGTTCTATACAAAAGAAGATATTTGATTTGTGAATGAGAGGTTTTCATCGTCCATGACTTTGATAAATTGCAGGATAAGAGTTTGAACAAATCAATAGGTTCTTTGTTCATTTGACCTCCAAGGAAGAATGAATTTTATACGATAATTTATCAAGGGTGCACACTAAGGCTGCCTTTGGCAGTTTTTTTTTCTTTTCCGTTTTTTAGAAAATAAAAAATGATTTTTTTTATTTTTTAATTTTTTAGAAAATACAGTTTTATTTTTTGAAAAATAAAGATGGAAAACGACAATTAAATGTCATTTTTTATATTTTTTTATTTTCTGAGAAAATAAAAATAGAAAATTGAAAAATTCTCCACTAATCAAATCTCCAAGGGGGTGTTTGGTAGAGAGAAAATTTTTTATTTTTTATTTTTATTTTCTGAGAAAACGAGAAAACGCGTTTGGTTGACGTTTTTCATCTCCGTTTTTTGAGAGAATTTTTTGAAAAATTGAAAAATAGAAAAAAATTGTTTTTTATTTTTCAGAAAATAGAAAATGAGAATGCTGTCAAACGCCCCCTAAGTTTTTTAATGTTCAAAAGGTGCATTGTAGTTTTAGATGTATCTAATTCCTTCGTTATCCTTTTTGTCAATCATTTT
Source organism: Wurfbainia villosa (assembly GCA_025175895.1). NCBI lineage: Eukaryota > Viridiplantae > Streptophyta > Magnoliopsida > Zingiberales > Zingiberaceae > Wurfbainia > Wurfbainia villosa. Next base: position 8,938,822 of record CM045992.1, read on the forward strand.
ATTTAATATTTTTTGTATGCACCGGAGCCGCAATAAAAAAATTTCGATTTACATGTCATGTCGATCTTTGTACGTCCTTATCAAGCTTTGTGCTTCTAATACTATGAGTACACACGTCTTTCCTAACAATAGAGGAAAAAATTTGGAGAAATTCTCGAAGTCTAGTTATTCTCTAAAGAATATTGATTAGGTCGGTAGAACTCGGTGTAATTCGTTTTGTTTATACTTTTCAAATTATTTTTATGTGTATGATATCAATTTGTGTATATGCTAGAGTTTTTTATGTATATATGTAGAGTTTTTTTTTTATAAGATGAATTTATAAAATGAAAAAAAATAGTATACACAATTTATTTACACAATACAATCTTTTACTTACTATTATATTAATATACATTTTGGTTTTTATATTTTTTTCATACTTGTTACTCGATGTTAAATTTTGCAAACGTGGTAGAAAGTAAAGAGGCTTAGATTTAAAAATTCGAAACATAGTTGTTTTGATATTTTTAGATTTCGCACAAGTATGATTTCAAAAACACAATACCATAGTGACGACTTTCAGCAACACAGTGTTGTTCTTTACGACGCTGCTTGTTTGAAAGTACAGAATCAAAGTGGTGCTAGACTTTGAACATCAACATCAATGTGTAGCTTATGAAAAATCTTTTTGGTACTGGTTTGACAATACAACACTAGGGTGGTGTTGAACCGTGAATATCAACACCACCGTATAGATCATCTCAAATCTTTACGGTGTTAGTTTTCAAAGTCTAGTACTATAATGATGCTGGATTTTGAACATCAGCATCACTGTGTGGATCATGCACAATGGCGGATTTACATAGGGACTGGAGGGGGCCATGGCCCCCCCTCCAGTCCATGTGTTTTATAAAAAATTATATTTATTTTTATAAATTTTTTTATATAATAATGAGATCTCATCCATGCATAATTAAGCATAAAAATTTCTTTCCCGAAATTCTATACTTATTTTCTATCTATAAAAGTACTATATAATATAATTACTATATATTTATTTTCTCTCCTACCTAGAACGATCATGTCGCAGTCATCGTTCTCAATTTTTTCTATTATGTCATAATCATCATCCACAGTTTCTCTTCGCTTGTTGCTCATATGCCGCGACTCGCGAGCCCGTCGTTGTGCATCGATTTGTCGTTGTCTCTGCCAACTCGGCATTACTAGTCGCGTCTTCGGCCACCGTTGACCTCTACTTCACGTGCACAACCATATCGCAATCACGGAAGTTGTCCCGTCGATGTCGCACCATATTTGCAATCGTATGCCATTGCGTCACTAGTAAATGCGTCGTCTTGCCTTGGCGATGCATAGTTAATTAATTAAGATTTTATTTAATCAATTTTATATTTTGATTAATCGGATTATTTGAATTAATTAATTTGGATTAGATTTAAATATTTAATTAGATTTAGATTAATTAAACCTAGTTGAATTAAGATTAATTAATTTATTTTAATTGATTAATTGGTTTTAGATTGGTTAATCTGTTTTAATTGATTAATTAACTTTAAAGTAATTAATTAAATTTTGATTTAATTAATTAATTGGATTAGATTAATTAATATGTTTAATTAATTAACTAGTGTTTGATTAATTAAATCTGAGTTTAATTAATTATCATAGAGGATCTCCTGTGATTTTTCCTAACATTTCTTTTCTAGTTATTCGACGATTTCTTCTTCTTCTAGTATTATCTAAATATTATTTTGCAGTCTCTTATATATTTCTAACTACGCATGAGATAAATTCTCTTCTTTTTTACTATGTATTATTTTTACTGTATTTAATATATTTTCTTTTATCTATGATGATTCTGATTTAAACATCGGAGGGCTACCACCGGATAGGCCGGCAGTGGTTTAATAGGTATTAATTTTTTAAAAATATTTACTGATGTGGTTGGAGAGAATCCCTCCTAGATGACACAAGATCGAAGAGCAAAAAATCTGAGTTGCATCACGGCCCCTCCAAATTTTAAATTCTGGATCCGCCCCTGATCATGTAAAACTTTCTTTGTTGCTATTTTGTAAGTACAACACCAAGGTGGTATTGAATCCTGAAACATCACCACCATTGTGTAGTTGATTTTAAACATTAATGGAGTTGATTTTCAAAGTACAATACTATAGTGGTGCTAGACCTTGAACATCAGTACTATCGTGTAATTGATCTCAAATATTAATGGTGCTACTTTTCAAAGTACAACACTAAGGTGGTGTTGGACCTTTAAGATCAACACCATTGTGTACCTCATCTTGCACAGCTTGCTTTCTGAATTGGGCAGTGCTTGTCAATTGACATGTATACATAACTGTTGGTAAGAGGCTTATAATCCAGTTTGATCTCCACCTAAACTTTCTATACTTTCTCTTTCACTCCATGTCAAGAATTCACAATTTCAACCCTTCTAGGTCCATCAATGAATTTCGGTCAAAATCTATTGATGATCCTATTCACCCTCCTATTCAATTAAATCCAAGTTCATTAAGTTTCGAAGTGACCCTAGATGCAACCGTGCCCTAAACTCTCATCCTCAAAGGTTGCATAGTCTTGCACAACCTGATTTCAAAATTCAATCGCTGTGTCAATTGACACAAACACATTATTGATGGTAGGAGGCTTAGAATCCAATTTGATCGTCACTTAAACCTTCTATATGACTTCCTCTTTCACTCGATGTCAATGATTCTTAATTTTACCTTCTATATGACTTCCTCTTTCACTCGATGTCCATGATTCTTAATTTTAACTTCTTTTGGTCTATCCATGGGTATTCAATCCAATCCAAATCCATTAGGTTTCCGAAGTGATCCTTGGTGCAACCATGCCCTAAGCTCTCATCCTCAAGGGTTGCATAATCTTGCATAGTCTGATTTCAAAATTCAATCTCCGTGTCAATTAGTGCACACATATTACTATTGGTAGGGGACTCAAAACTTAGTTTAGTCACCACCTAAACCTTCTATATGCCTTTTTCTTTCACTCCATCAAAAGATTCTCAATTTCAATTCTTTTAGGTTCGTCAATGAGTTTCAATCAAAATCCATTGATGACTTTATCCACCTTCTTTCCAATCCAAATCCATTAGATTTCCAAAGTGATCTTGGGTGCAATCGTGCCTTAAACTCTCATCCTCAAAGGTTGCATAACTTTGCACAGTCTGATTTCAAAATTCAATCTTTGTGTTAATTGACATTCACACATTACTATTGGTAGGAGGCTTATAACCCAATTTGGTCGCCACCTAAATCTTCTATATGACTTCCTTTTCCACTCCATATTAAGAATTCTCAATTTCAACTCATCTAGGTCCATCAATGGATTTCGGCTAAAATCCATTGATGACTTTATCCACTTCCTATTCAACTCAATCTAAGTCCATGAGGTTTTCGAAGTGACCCTGAATGCAATTGTGTCTTAACCTCTCATCCTCAAGGGTTGCATTGCCTTGCATAGTCTGATTTTAAAATTTAGATCCGTGTTAATTGACACACACACATTATGGCTGGTAGGAGGCTCAGAATCCAGTTTGGCCGTCACCTAAACCTTCTATATGTATTTCTCTTTCACTCCATATTAAGGATTCTCAATTTCAACTCCTCTAGGCCCGTTAATGGGGTTCGACTAAACCCCATAAATGCCCCTATTCATCTCCTATTCAATCCAATCCAAGTCCGTTAGATTTTCGAAGTGACGCTTGGTGGAATTGTTCCTTAAGCTCTCATCCTCAAGGGTTGCATAGCCTTACACAGTTTGATTTCAAAATTCAATCTCTGTGCCAATTGACACATATTATTGCTAGTAGGAGACTCAATTTGGTCACCACCTAAATCTTATATATGCCTTTCTCTTCCACTCTATATCGAGGATTCTCAATTTTAACTCTTCTATGTTCATTATGAGTTTCGATCAAAATTCATTGATGGTCATATCCATCTCGTATTAAAAATATAGTTAGCACACTATCTTTATCTTCTCTTCTATGTCATTGTTTTGATTATAAAATTGCTTGCAAGGATGACACGCTTCTTGATAAAGTTTTTTCATTTTTTTTGAATCAATTTAGAGAGGCTAGCAAATCAATACTCCATAATGTTAGGATATTGGCGCGGTAGAGGGGGGAGGGTGAATAGCGTTCGACTCGACTTCGTTCTTCTTTCAATTGCATTCGTGTGTTTGTGCTTATCTACAAGAGGTTAATGCGCAGGGGAAACAAGATACAAACAAAAATGAAACAACACACAAACACATTGATTTTTATGTGGTTCAGAATCTCTGATTTATACTCCATGACCTAGCTCTTATAGTCCCACTATCACTTTCTCCTTTTTGGAAACCTTCTGGAGGTGGAGAAATCTCTTACAACCTGAAACTTATACAAAAAATATAACCAAATATAAAATATACAAGTGAAATGAAAACTAGAATCAAAACACTTTGCACAAATGTGATCTTGCTTGCTTGTAGTTTGGTTGCTTTGGAATGCCTTGCAAGGTCTGAAATAAACTACAACCCGGTGCACGAAGCTCCCGCCATGCGGGGTACCGGAGAAGGAATCCATTGTACACAACCTTACCTTGCTTTTTTATAAGAGGCTGTTTCCAGGATTTGAACCCGTGACCTCTTGGTCACAAGACATCAACTTTACCGTTGTGCCAAGGCTCCCTTCTTGCAAGGTCTGGAATGCAGCAACAAATTCCTTTCAAAGTCTCCAAGAACTAACACCTCGAAATCTCCATGAAACCCTCTTTTATAGTCTTCATCGCGCTGATTTCTACCTACCAATTGACTAACCTGATCCCCAGTCAACTGGTCAATTGATCGTTTCTCTCCATGACATGATCCATGTTGGATTCTGATCCATCAGTCGTCTGTCATTGTCCATCAGTCGACTAGTCAGTCGAGTTGCTAACCATCCGTGCCTAGTCACAGTAACACCAGTCGATTGCTTCTTGCATAACAATTGACTACCACTCTTTCTGTGTTCTGCTACAGTGTCATCAGTCGACCGACCTTAGCTAGTCGAGTTGCCAATCAAGTTCTGAACTCTACGACTGTTTAAACAGTGACATCAGTCGACTACTCTTTGCCATTAGTCAATTGTCAAGCTATTTGCGAATGCTCAAATAGTGACACTAGTCAACTGCTCTTTGCCATCAGTCGACTAATCAACTCCATCAGTCGACTGTTCAATTAATCGAGTTGGCAGTTGAGTTCTGAACTCAACGCTTGCTCAAGCACTATTACCAGTCGACTGATAGCTCAATCTCAGCTTAGTTTCAAGTCGACTCTTGCTTCACCTGGTATTCGATTGACTTCAACCTACAAGACTTTCCTTATCCAACATCTGATCACTCTTGATATGTCGGAACCTTGCTTGCCTAACATCCGGTCAATCGTGAACTTCTCTTGTCAAGCTCGGTCTCCCTGACCGGTCGGTTCTTCTCTTGCCAAGCACGGTCTTCCAGACCTGTCGGGACTTCACCTGCTAAGCACAGTCACCCTTGACCTGTTGGGACTTCACCTGCCAAACACGATCACCTTAGATCTGTCGAGACTTCACTTGCCAAACATAATCTCCTCGATCTGTCGGGGCTTTCCTTGCCAAGTATCCATACTTGGACTTTTCTTTGCCAACTCTCAGTTCCTTGACATCTTGGTCAACAACTGCATATGACTACGGATGTCCCATATCATCCAGTCATATTGTCAAACATCAAAACTCTACTCGAGTCTCATTCGAACTTGATCAACCTTGACTTGAGGTTGATTGGACCAACAATCTCCCCAACACATAAATGTGTTTCCAAATAATATTTCATCTTCATCTGGGTATACTAATATGGGGAACAAAAGTAGCATTTATTCCTCCTTTAATCTAAATAAAGAAATTATTATTAGAAGATGAGCGACCCAATACTAGCACGATATTTGAAGAAACTTAGAGTCAGGAGGAAGCAAATAATATAAAAGTGATATAACAATGTGAAGATAATATTGATTTAGAAGAATTCTTAGTTGATGATATCCAATTTGAACAAGTTTAGTTTAACCTAGATCAGTATAGTGACTTAGAGAAAGAGTTTCCACCTACGTATGATCTATATGTTTTGAATTCACGATTAACATAATTACCAGATGTCAATGCATCATATGCAAATGAATTTTTTGTTGGATAAGTTTTTTCCTCCCAACAACAATTTAAGAATGCATTAGTATGACATATCATGTTAAAAACTTTAGATACAATCCAGTTGACACCAGACTAAATAGAGTTAAAAGTCATTTGCTTCAATCAACCAGAGAGTTATTGCAAGGGAATATGTGGAGTTCGCTATTACAAAATATGTGCAACAATACTAATGTGACACGGTTAGGGAAGCACTAAATCACCAGGGTTGCACATCTACATTTATAGCTTCTTAGATTGAAGGACGGTTAGTTTCTTCTGATGATTAAAAACCAAGGATGATTCAAAGAGAAATCAATTTAGATTTGGTGTTCATATTTCATATAAGAAAGCATATTTAACTCGATAGAAAACATTAAAGAATCTTTGGTGATTTTGATCAGATTTATAGTGATCTTTTAATATATTTGTGTGAGTTAAGAGTAAGGGATCATGATATCTATGTTGCACTATACAGAAATGGTGAAAATCAATTCCAACGATGTTTTTGAGCTTTCAGTGCTTGTGAAAAAGTATTCAAGTCCTATCTATGCAAACCTATTGAAATTGATGCAACACATCTGATTGACAAGTTATCTTGGTGTGTTGCTAATGGCAACAATAGTCGATAGTAATGCCAAGATTATCCCAGTTGGATTTGGAATTGCTGAAGTTGAATGTGAGTTTTTTTGGGAGTAACCATCTAAAGAGATTTTTTGCTGTCGATCCATAGTCATTAGCATTGTATTAGATAGACATCGGGACATTGTATCAATAGTTAACAAAGTATACTCCACTGCCCATTATACTTTTTGTTGCTACCACTTGTCTTGTAACATGATAATAGATACCTGAGATAGACATGCATTAGGTTTATTTTGAACAGTAACACGAGCCAATACAATAGACTTGTATGATAAAGTAATGCACATCATGCTTGAAAAACACCCATATGCTTATGTTTGGTTGCAAAATATTGATCCAAAAAAAATGAGATAATGCACACTTACTAGGAGAAGGTACACAATGTTAATCACTAATTGTTCTGAGAGTTTAAATATTTTATTCAAGGATATATGTGAACTTCCCATCAACCATTTAATTGATAATACTAAAAGAAATGTTACTCAATGATTCTTTAACTGTAGAGAAGAAACTTCAAAAGGTTTTGGTATTTTAACGCCTTATGCTATCAATGAATTTGATATAAGGAGAGAGAACTAGACTATATTCAGTCTTTCCATACTCTCAAACTGAAATGGAAGTACAAATAACTTCTTCCTACATTGTTGATTTGGAAAGGCGCATTTGCAATTGTGGTGAGTTTCAGATTTCAGGAATTCCTTGCTCACATACAATCGTGGTCATCACATATTAGAACATAGATCTATACTAGTATTGCGAGGATTATTTTTTGAGTCAAAATTGGGAGGTCACTTTCATGAATCGTATTTATCCATATCGAAGTAAGCAATTTTCTCCTACTATTTAAATAATATGGCAATACTATCTCCTCTTAGCGTTGTACAATCCATTAGGAGAAAAAAGACACACATCGAGTCTAAACATATTGGAAATGTGAAAAATAAATGCAATAAATACAAATAACTTGGACATAATAAGAGGTCTTGTAGAACACCAATATGATTTCATTTTTGCAAATGTGTTGAAATCATTTTTGAGATTGATCTTCTTGTGTTTATCAATTCAATTTTTAGACAATAGCTATTTGTATATATTGTTAGTTGATTGTCGAGCCGAGAAGAGCAGGTCGACTATCGAGTCAGGAAGGGTGCTCGAGAAGCAGCCGAGAGGTGCTCAGGGAATGAAGTGTCCGGACTACTGAGGGGGATGTTGAGGCCTGTATTTAACTTAGTTTTCTTAAAACATATTCGTCCTCTCCAACTGTGCTTTTGAGGATCGATAGAAGGATGTTTGTTTTCCAGGATACAACGACGGGACCATGGACACAATCAAGCATGGATTGTTCACGGTGAACTAAATGTGCATTTGTAGAAACTGACAAGACTTGGGTTGGATTCAATGAGAGCTGGCTAAGGTCATCAATGAATTTTGACCGAAAGTCATTGAACCAAAGTAGTGTGGGTTGTGGTGCTGCATTTCAAATATTAGCACCAATGCGGTGCTTATTTTCAAAACATCAACACCATATTGGTGTTGATAATCAAAATATCAACACAATTTTCGTGTTGATTCTCAAACATCAAAAAATAAGAACCATATATAATGGAATACCTAAGTTTGTCGAAAGTTTTTTTTTTTTGCATTTAACTTCGACTTTTGGTTTAGCGTTTGATGTACGCTATTGGCGCTGAGCTATGAAAACCTGACCCATAAATTTAAAAATCATTACTGTATACTTGACTCATAAATTTTAAAACATTCTCTCTTCCTCAGGTCACGAACACATGCAACTCTCATAATCTCTAACCTCTCTCTCAAGCTCTTTATTTGGTGATAGTTCTGACGCTCCAAATTCTCACTGATTTTAAGTCCCGAATATTACCTAGCTTTTTTTAGTTCAGTTAATATTTTGTTCGATGATTTTCAATGGCAAACGAAAGTGAAATAGTTTAGGGTTTTTTGATTTTCACTGAGCAATTCGACAGTAGTTTATAGGGTTAGGGTGTTATTCATTTGGTCACAACAGTAAGTTCACACTGTTTGTTGCGTTTGTTTGCACTGGATCTGCAATTACTAGAGCAAGACTATATTGGTCCTGTTTATTGTTATTAGTGACAATAATAAACATTGTTGAACAAACAAGCTGTTTGAGCATTCACATTGTGTCTACTACATTGTTTCAATAAACATATAATATTTCTTGATAATTTTTTTTTTGCAGTTCTCGATAGCTTCAACTGCATCATCATCAAGCAACAATGGTATCCGAAATTATAGTTTAATAAGAGGACGAATGAAGAGAATGAATTGGAAAAATATTTTTTTTTTCAATTTAGAAAATTTATAGATTATGTGGCATCTACTATGGAAAAAGAAAACTTTATTTGAAGCACCCCATTTACGTGGGTGTTGGACATCCAAGAGAATCCAAATTTTAGAGGTCTCGTACAAAATGTTTGATAATTGGAACTGCGAGAAAAAATATTTTATTTTCCACGGTAAAAAACTCAACTTGATAAAGACTGATGTCTAGCTCATTCTCGTGTTAGGACATATGCACCCGCTAGAGAGGGGGGAAGGTGAATAGCGCTTCATCGCTTCACGGAATTTGATCGTTCTCACGTGCTTGATTGTCTACGATGTTTGTTAGCGCAGCGGAAATAATAGAAATACAAAATAAACACAAATACAATGCACAGGCTAAGCGATATAACGTGGTTCGGAATCGAATGGTTCGTACTCTACGGATTGAGCTCAACTGAGCTCTAGCGATGCGAACAACACCACTAATCAAAATACTCCACGACAACAAGTCGGAGACGGAGAAACCTCGTACAAGAGATTACAATAGTAATACAAATAAACAACAAGCGTATATAAGTAAATACAACAAAAGAACGTAAAGAACACTTTACAAGAGATCTTTTGGAAGTTTGCTTGTTGATTGCCTTAAATTAGTCTTGAAGACCCTGATTTGCACCAGCAAATCGCTCCAAATCGCTCAAGAAAATCTTGGCCAAAATCTTCTCCACAAGCTCTTTTTAAAGCTTCACTCGGGCTGGATTTTCATCTGGTAGTCGACTAGTCGGGACTATCAGTTGACTGTCCCTGTAGCTGTTGTGAGACAACGACATGAGTCACGTTGGATAAGTTCCAACGGATAGACCATCAGTCGATTGACCATGCCCATCAGTTGACTGATCAAGTCATCTCTTGACTGTCAAACCCTAACAGTCGACTCGGAAATATTTTGTCCCCGAATACCCGACCAACAGTCGACTGTCCAATGATGACAGTCGATTGCTAGGCCAATTCCTGCAATCGAATTCTAGTCGACTCCCATCAGTCGACTGACCATAGTTTCAATCGACTGATACACCTCAAATATGAAATTTTACCCCAAGTATGGTACCCCCATACTTGCTAGGCCACCCTTAGCACCTAAGCCTTCTAGCCACCTCCGTCAGCCTCACGTCTATCGGATCCCTCCAAGTCATCCATGACTTGTTCATCCATATGCTAGCCTTCAGGTGCTTCCATCAGCTATTGTCATGCTAATGTGGTCTACACCGCCAAGGCACATTGGGCTTACGCTGCCAAGACTCCGCTTGGACTTATGCTGCCAAGACTCCACCCTTGGACTTTACTCCATCAATATTCCCCTTGGACTTCTCAATTGTCAAGACTCAAGCTTGAACTTTCCCTTGCCAACCCATGCTAGACTTTCCATACAAAGACCCATGCTTGGACTTTTCTTACCAACCCATGTTGGACTTTCCATGCCAAGTACACAAGACTTGGACTTTCCCTTGACAATGGTCAAACCATCATCAAACATCAAACATGATTTGGGTCAATTGCATCAACAATCTCCCCAACACATTGTCAGACATCAATGTCAAACATCAAAACACTACTCGAGTCAAACTCGAGTCTGGTCAATCGTAACCTGGGCTGATTGCACCAACAATCTCCCATTTTTTGATGTTTGACAAAAACTAAACACCTTTGAGTTAGGCCCCTAACTCAAATTTCCTTACCAATTTTTTCAAATTAGTAATTCTAACATTCTCCCCCTTTTTGACATACATAAAAAAGGTTCTCCCCAAGGAGGTCAATGTCTCATATCCTAATGAGATCTTACAATCTTCCCCTTGATCTAAAAACATTTAAGATGCCTTCACTCTTCCTAGTGATAAGTCCCATATCACTCAAGAGAGGCATTCCTATAAACTCTCCCAATTTTCAAATTGGGCATCTCAAATTCCCATTTCTCCCCCTCATGAGGAAAAATAACATCTATCATCCCATGATAGATACCTCCCCCTAAAGGCTTGCTCCCCCTTGACCATTGCACCAACAATGTCCTTGGGAAGTCCCTAAGCCTATAGGCACTCTAAACCATCAAAATTAAGGTTAAAAGTTCAACATTGAACTTTTCCACTTCTTAAAATTGATATACACCCTAACAACTCTCCTAATCCATATCCAATGAATTTTCACCCTTTCTACAAAGCTGATCCTAGGGTTAGGAGTGGTTAGGGAACCTTACCATAGCTGAAACATGGGCTAAACATCCTTATTTATTCGAATCTCTAGCAATGACTGATAAGAATCACGATCGTCTATACATCACTGATCCGCCATCAAGATTATTGATCGATAATCAAATTTCTAAATTTCAGTTATCAGAAATAATTTTGAAAAAATATAAGTAATTCTACGTATTTTGAAAAATCATGAAAATTTATACGTACATTATTTATAAGCAATACAATGGGTGAAAAATATTTAAAAAATAATTTATCCATAAAATAGTGAAATTGATACAAAGTTTAAAAGTGAAGAAAAACTTCAATTTTTGAGCTCACTTTATATCAACATCATCAATGGTGACTTTTATCAAAAGATAGATTGCATTAAGATTTTTCAAAATGATTTTTAAATTGTTTTAAAACTTTATATTGGATTATGTTCTTTGGGCTCAATGTATATGACTTGAACATAAGCTTTCCCAATGATCCATCCATGATTTTAGATGAGTTTGAGTTCATCTAGATGCAAAAACTATGCACCTTGAACTTAACTCATTTCCTAACATCTCACATGTATCTAGGGTGTATTAATACACATACATGTCAATGTAATGTGAGATGTAAGTTTTGTTCATCCTAATCTAGGGTTTCATGTATTTTTCTAAGGCAACGTTATTTGATTCTCTTATACATGAGACTTCAAATCATGCCATTGTCCTTAACTTAATTTTTATTAATGCATGAATGATTATGATATTAATGATGATATAAATAAACATGTGCTCATAATCATGATGTCATAGCATAAAATGGAATCTAAACATACATGACATTTAAAGAATCCTAAGCATGATCATGACATATTATATAATTAAAAGTAGATATGATGTCATGACATATTATATGATAAATCAATCATGACAAATAAAATATAAAGGTATATAATACCTAAATTTTAACATTAATTGCCATTTATTAGAATTAAATTCATTTTGCCATATTATTAGTTTATCTCCCAAGTGTGCTAAAAATCTAAAATGACACACTATGACATCTAACCCTAATTGTGTCAATTTGATTGATTTTTCAACTTCTATAAATTATATTGGCACATCCTAAAAACCTTTAGGATAATAATCAACCTTATTTCCAAAGTACCCCATTACCTTGGAAATGATCTAAAGTGTCACCTTTACCATGGTTAGGTTAACTACCTATCCATTCAAAGTTGACACACTTAAACCCATTTAGCGTGAATCGATCATGCTCCTAGGAACCCAATACGTATTGGATCTCCTTGGGTTTACTAGGTATTCCTTAGGGATAACTTTTCTAGATATCCTCTTAATGACCCTCCTAGACTTGGTAGCCTTGGTCATTGTGGTCTTGCCTAGGTTAACTGTAGGGGTGACTCCCCTTGTAACCTTCTTAGTGGTTTCCCTAGATTTCCTTGAAACCCTAACCATTAGACATCTACCTTGGTCAACCTTAGGGATACTTCCCTATTGACCTTGGTTTTCCTAGACCTAACTTAAGTTTCATAATCGAATGGAACATTATGATAGGTCTCCTTGGGCTTAGGTTTGTAACTCAAACCTTTCTTGCCATTGGTTGAACCTTGCTTTCTAAACCCTAGGCTTTGACTCCTTGACCTGACCCTAGAATTTGATTTTGCATTTTTTCAAGGGTCTTTTCTAGTTTCTCAAGTCTTGACCTCAATACTTGATTTTCTAATTTTAATTTTCCCAATTTTGAATTTTTATGTTCTTTGGGAATTGTTTTTCCTAAGCATATACCTAGTCCATTTAGGATTAAAACCTAGGTGTTTTTCTACCTTTCTAATTGTCTCCTTAAGTAGGATTTTTCTAGGGACATTAGTTTAAAATTTCTCCTTCCTAAAATGGACATGCTTAGTGAAGGGTTTTGCTTATCGAGTCTGTGAGGGGAAACTTCGTTTCCCACTTCACCTTGGTTGTTTGTTAATGACGATCCCATCGATGTCCTTGGATTAAAAAAAATTTAATCCTAAACAAAAGAGATTGCCCAAACAATCAAGTCATCGTCGTGCTATTCGTTTAGAGAGGTCACTTGAACAAACTCGTTGTTCAAGCGACCAACCTCTATTCTACGAGTAGCCGCGGAATAGACGATATACGGATCGCCGGTTTTTGTATTTATGTTCGGGATCCAAGTATTATTTAGCCACAAACAGAATTTATCATGCTCATAATTGGAAAAACAAATACAAGCAAGTAACAAAAGAGAATAGAGAATAGGTATACCTCTCGATCTTCTAATGTATGACCTTCCTCCTTTCGGACGTCGTGTGGGCGACGATCTACCAAAAGTTGAAGCTCCTAGATCGTCAATCTTCCTTCCTTGCTTGTTCCGAGCAAGAGGAAGAATAGAAACAAAGCTCTATTCCTTCTTTCAACCAACCAACAACCTCCAAGGATGGAGCTTGCCGCCGGCCAAGAAGGAGGAGTAGATTATGGTGGAAACCGACCAAGACACCAAGGGAAAGCCCTATATCTTATTTCCACCACCTAAGGAGAAGGAGAAGAGGGAGTTTGGACGCCGGCCAAGGGCTGGAAAGAAGGTTGTGGGCTCTGGCCACCAAAGGAGAGGAAGAAGAAAAGAAAATACTTCCTTATTTGGTACCGCCCAAGCCTCCAAAACCCTAAGCCTCCAAACCCTAATCCTATCTCTCCTAATGGCCGACCATGGAAGAGGGGAAGAAGAATATGATGAGCACCGGCCAAGGTAGAGGGGAGAAGTATATGTGCCGACAACAACTTGGGAAGAAGAAGAAAAGAGCTCTTCCTCATGTTGCCGCCCACCCCTCTCTCCCAAACCCTAGCAGCCCAAACCTAATCCTAAATCAACTAGGATTCCTAGCCTCCAAAGGAAGCAAACCCTAATCCCCTAAGCCATCAAGTTGCCGCCCACCCCTATCACCTCCTTTTATAGAGTTAGGGATAAGCCATGATTTAATCTTTTCCATTGGTTCTAGGGATTTAATCTCAACCATTGAATCTAGAGATTTAATCTCAACCATCGGATTTAGAGATTTAATCTCTACCTTTTGATCTAGAGTTTTGTTTTCATCCATTGGATCTAAACTTCATGAGGTGTTAATAGGCTACATTAGGGACCGTGAGGAGGAGTTGGATCTTGGCCACCCATGGATCAAGCCCACATAAAGTCCGATCCACTAATGATAATCCAATCCACTAAAGGATTATCATTGATCTACCTCACCAACCCCCATAAGATAATATGGGCTCCATATATTATTTGTACATTTTCTCCCCCTGTTTAAGATCTCGAATGTCTGTCGATTAATTAATTTACTGACCATTAATTAATCAACATCTAACTCCATGAGTAGTACTACTCAACCTTTTCATCATGCCGGACCAAGTCCACCTGCAGGGTTTACATGATAAATCTTATGAGCTCCTCAAGGGGACATCATCATCCTAATATATAGGACACAGTTTCCTCTTATAATCAACGACACACCATATAAATAATACTATTTCTCAACTTACCGAGCCTATCGATTTAATCTATAAATCTCGCCCATTGGTAAATCAAAGAAATGAATACTAAGTATATGTGCCCGTTATTATATCGGGATTAAGAGCATGTACAATATAATATCTGAGGTCCGATTTGATTATGTAGTCAGCAATAAATCGAATCACCTCTAAGTCGATCCTGCTCAATACACACAAAGTACACTAGTGTGATTCTATGGTCAAGACAAACCAATACCAAATCACACTACAACCATTCCAATGGTTTGTCCAAAGTCATCTCGGTTGTGAGCCTTTACTTATACTTTACAAGGAGCCGATAACATGATCTTCCGTGTGACACCACACACCATGTTATTTATAATGTAATGTATTATACAATATGCATAACCATAAAAATATGCAAACAATGATCATGTGATTCTTATTTCAAAAATAAAGATATTCATACAAAAGATAGACTTTTCAGTATACATCCTAACAATCTCCCACTTATACTAAAAGACTATGCTGTCCTCATACTGCCATACATCTGATTCCCCTTCCCTCCACATGCCTATCAAAGCTCTCGCTAGAAGGGCCTTAGTGAAAGGGTCTACCAGGTCATCCTCTGATGCAATCTAAGCAACAACAACTTCTACCTCCTTTACGATTTCTCGTATCAAGTGGTACTTGCGCTCTATGTATTTACTTACCTTATGGGCTCGTGGTTCCTTCGAGTTTGCAACTGAACCACTATTATCACAATAAATTGTGATAGTTCTAGGCAAATCAGGAATCACATCTAAGTCCATCAGGAAGTTCCTGAGCCACACAACTTCTTTGGCCGCCTCAGAGGCTGTCACATACTCAGCTTCCATGGTAGAGTCCGCCACGTATTTCTGCTTGACACTCCTCCATACAATGGCTCCACCTCCCAAAGTAAACACAAAACCTGAGGTAGACTTACTGTTATCCCTATCAGATTGAAAGTCGGAATCCATATAACCCACAGGGAGTAATTGGTCTGCCCGGTAAACCAGCATATAATCCCTAGTCCTTCTCAGGTACTTCAATATATGATTTACCGCAGTCCAATGTCCCTGTCCTGGATTATTCTGATATCTGCTGACCATGCCGACGGCATAGCAGATATCTGGTCTCGTACATAGCATCGCATACATGAGGCTTCCTACTGTCGAAGCATAAGGAACTGCCTTCATCTCCTCTATCTCCTCAGATGATCTAGGACACATCTCCTTAGATAAAGGAACTCTATGCCTGAAAGGTAGAAATCCCTTCTTGGAGTTCTGCATGCTAAAACGATCCATAATCGTGTCTATGTATGAAGCTTGGGATAAACACAACATCCTTTTCCTGCGATCCCTTATAACCTTGATCCCAAGGATGTGTCCCACCTCTTCCAAGTCCTTCATATCACTCTGTTTGGACAACCATACCCTTACGTCCGATAACACCTTGATATTGTTGTCAATCATCAAAATGTCATCTACGTATAGTACAAGAAATACCATTACGTTTCCGTCACATCTCTTGTATACACAAGACTCATCCGGACTTTGAATAAATCCATAAGACTGGATTACCTCATCAAAACGGATGTTCCAAGACCTCGAAGCTTGCTTTAATCCATAAATAGACCGATTAAGCTTACATACAAGATGCTCTTTGCCCTTAGCAATGAATCCCTTTGGTTGCTTCATATAGATGTTTTCCTCAAGACTTCCATTAAGGAAAGCTGTCTTGACATCCATCTGCCACATCTCATAATCCATATGAGCTGTTATGATAAGAGAATCCGGATAGACTTAAGCATGGCTACCGGCGAAAAGGTCTCCTCATAATCGATACCCTCTTTATGAGTATACCCCTTCACAACAAGCCTCGCTTTGAAGGTCTCAACCTTCCCATCTATTCCTCTCTTTCTTTTGTAGATCCACTTGCATCCAATGGTTTTTACGCCATCGGGTGGGTCTACTAGCTCCCAGACCTGATTTGAATCCATAGATTCAATCTCAGCATTCATTGCACTTTGCCAAGATACTGCATCTTTATCTTGGATTGCCTTGTCATATGTCTAGGGATCAGGTTTATGTTCGTCAGGGACCAAATCAGAAGATTCTCCCAAGAACATGAATTTATCAGGCTGTCTCACAACCCTCCCACTACGACGAAGTATCACCTGTGTATCCTCTGTGACACGCGGTGCAGTGACATGTGGTATATCCTCTTGTACCGGTGGTACTAAAGAAGTGACTTCCCCTTTTAATTCCTCCAGAATAATTTTACTCTTGGGCTTGTGGCTCATCACATAGTCTTCCTCTAGAAATCTGGCGTTCGTGCTAACGATCACCCTCTGATCTCTAGGACTATAAAACAAACCACCCTTTGTTCCTCTAGGATACCCAACGAACATGCGTACTTCTGTACGAGGTTCCAACTTACCAGCATCTGCCTTCAGCACATGTGCTGGACTCCCCCATATCCGAATATGTCTTAGACTAGGCTTTCGTCCATCCCACAATTCTGTGGGAGTAGAAGGCACTGATTTAGATGGAACCAAGTTCAGAATGTACACCGCTGTATCTAGAGCATATCCCTAGAATGAATATGGAAACTCAGAATAACTCATCATCGATCTAACCATCTCCATAAGAATCCTATTCCTTCGCTCTGCTACACCGTTCTGCTGGGGTGTGCCAGGTGCAGTCAATTGGGATTGAATCCCAGCATTTGATAAGTAATTCCTAAACTCTCCCAAGAGGTACTCGCCACCACGATCAGATCGTAGTGTCTTGATACTTTTACCTTGACGTTTCTCCACATCAGCCTTGAATTCTTTGAACTTGTCAAAGCATTCAGACTTGCGGTGCATCAGATAAATGTATCCATATCTCGAGTAATCGTCTATAAAAGAGACGAAATACTCGAAACTACCTCTAGCCTGGATAGACATAGGACCACACAAATCAGAATGAACCAATTCTAACACATCTTTGGCTCTATACCCCTTGGCCTTAAAAGACCTCTTGGTCATTTTACTCTCCTAGCAAGATTCACATGTTGGAAAATCCTCCACCACTAATGAACCCAAAGGTCCATCAGCTATCAACCTTTGAATTCTGCTTAGGTTAATATGACCAAGCCTAAGATGCTAAAGATATGTTTGGTTCATCTTCGAAGGTTCTTTTCTCTTATTGGAATTAGAAGATGAGTTATTAACTTCAATTTGCATCGTGGGAGATTTTGGTTCAAGTGTATACAAATTTTCTATCAATGTACCTGAACAGATATTCTCCCTATTCATTTTTATAACATCTCTGTTATTAAAAGGAATAGAATATCCATCCATAAATAATTTAGAAATTGAGATTAAATTCTTTCTAAATAAAGGTACATAAAGGGAATTTTCAGAACCAAAATTTTATTTTTCTCAAAATATAAATAAAGCATCTCCCACTGCAATAACCGCCACCTTCGTGGCATTTGCCCAAGTAAATGGTAATCTCTCCCTCAGCTCGTCGCTGGGTTTCCTGGAACCCCTGCAAAGTATTGCAGACATGATCAGAGGCTCCTGTATCTACACACCAGGTGCCGGTAGATAACACCGCTAACCATATTTCAACAACTAGACCAAAGGATATACCTTTGTTCTGCTTCGGATTGGGACAATTCTTCTTCCAATGTCCATCCTGCTTGCAAGTGAAGTACTTGTCTTTCGGCTTCTTCACTCCTCCCTGAGATCCTCACCTTTGCTCCACCTTGTTTCTTCTTCTTCTTGCCTTACGACTTAGAAGTAGAAACCTTCTGAGCAATCATGGCCTGAGCCTGAGCAAGCCTTTATGTCGACTGGAGAATGATATCGACCTAGGTTACCCCATCAATCTCAGCTCCAAGGACTTCCAGCTCATTCGCAGGCTTAGGAGGACACTCTTTGAAGAGTACATACTTGTACTCCTTAACAGTTAAGATAATATCTAAATTCTTTTCCAATCAATATTATTTGGGTACATTAAGTTTATTTTCCTTTAGTATCATAGCAAGTGGACTGAAAGTCATTTTGAAAATCCTAAGAATCACATAGATCATTACTTTAGATTTCAAAAAATTATTGATTCCTCAAACAATAAAATTTTAAAATCAACCAACACCTCAAAACACCGAGAATATCGTATGCCACGATAGTGTGGACGTATACGAATTCTACATTTGTAAGAGGAGGTTTTACCCATTAATTTTACTATCTTGTCAACCTAACTTTATGACAAGTAAAATTAATAGTTGGTTTCTCTTCGGCCCTACAAATAAAAGCAGTGACTCCGATGGGGAGGATACTTATATTTGTATCTAAGTGTTCACCATTACTTGGTACCAAGGTAATTATCTCGGGTTATGTGCCTTACGATGAGGAAGTACACACGCTCCTTAATAATTTCCTATAACCATATTCGACCTTGTGATCCGCAAATAAACTCATCCGATGGGGAGGAAGGCACTCAGAGCCGACGCGCAAGTTTGTTTGCATCACTTGTCAAATCGTAATGGAGGCCGTGAGAATTTATAAAATATCCCTCTCCCACTTAGTAATTTGAAAATGAGGAATTTTCTAGCCTACGATATGCATATCAAACAATAAGCAATAAATATGAAAAATAAAATTTTTCCAACTATTATGACTTTTGTCTTCAATATGTCTCCCGTCGTATCGCCTTCTTGTCCGCTCTTCCTACGCCATGTACGAGCCATCCGGAGATCCGAGCCAAGACTAAAATCTATTTTAATTTACATCCATCGATCCTATACTCCACGAGGGAGTGTATATGAAATCTAGATCGAAAGTAAACTAAAATAAAAAGAGTGACTAAACAATGTCGTATCTAATTTACAAAAAATTAAATACTAGCTTCGTCAACCCTGAGGATTCAATAAAATATACACATACAATCACATACACACATATGACCATAATAGTCGGATCTTATGCTTGCAACCAAAGAGTTAAACTACGCATATCCTACTATTATCCGGCATATATAATATATGAAAAGTGCATAAAAATTAACCGAATCCTAAACACACAAAAATGGAAACCTTGACTCTAATACAAATTGAAGGGTTTTGCTTATCGAGTCTGTGAGGGGAAACTTCGCTTCCCACTTCACCTTGGTTGTTTGTTCATGACGATCCCATCGATGTCCCCGGATTAAAAAAAATTTAATCATAGACAAAAGGGATTGCCCAAACAATCATGTCATCGTCGTGTTATTCGTTTAGAGAGGTCACTTGAACAAACTCGTTGTTCAAGCGATCAACCTCTATTCTACGAGTAGCCGCGGAATAGACGATGTACGGATCGCCGGTTTTTGTATTTATGTTCGAGATCCAAGTATTATTTAGCAACAAACAGAATTTATCATGCTCATAATTGGAAAAACAAATACAAGCAAGTAACAAAAGAGAATAGAAAATAGGTATACCTCTCGATCTTCTAATGTATGACTTTCCTCCTTTCGGACGTCATGTGGGCGACGATCTACCAAAAGTTGAAGCTTCTAGATCGCCAATCTTCCTTCCTTGCTCGTTCCGAGCAAGAGGAAGAATAGAAACAAAGCTCTATTCCTTCTTTCAACCAACCAACAACCTCCAAGGATGGAGCTTGCCGCCGGCCAAGAAGGAGGAGGAGATTATGGTGGAAACCGGCCAAGACACCAAGGGAAAGCCCTATATCTTGTTTCCACCACCTAAGGAGAAGGAGAAGAGGGAGTTTGGACGCCGGCCAAGGGCTGGAAAGAAGGTTGTGGGCGCCGACCACCAAAGGAGAGGAAGAAGAAAAGAAAATACTTCCTTATTTGGTGCCGCCCAAGCCTCCAAAACCGTAAGCCTTTAAAACCTAATCCTATCTCTCCTAATGGCCGACCATGGAAGAGGGGAAGAAGAATAAGATGAGCACCGACCAAGGTAGAGGGGAGAAGTATATGTGCCGGCAACAACTTGGGAAGAAGAAGAAAAGAGCTCTTCCTCATGTTGCCGCCCACCCCTCTCTCCCAAACCCTAGCCACCCAAACCTAATCCTAAACCAATTAGGATTCCTAGTCTCCAAAGGAAGCAAACCCTAATCCCCTAAGCCATCAAGTTGCCGCCCACCCCTATCACCTCCTTTTATAGAGTTAGGGATAAGCCATGATTTAATCTCCTCCATTGGTTCTAGGGATTTAATCTCAACCGTCGGATCTAGAGATTTAATCTCTACCATTGGATCTAGAGTTTTGTTTTCATCCATTAGATCTAAGCTTCATGAGGTGTTAATAGGATATATTAGGGACCGTGAGGAGGAGTTGGATCTTGGTCACTCATGGATCAAACCCACATAAAGTCCGATCCACTAATAATAATCCAATCCACTAAAGGATTATCATTAATCCACCTCACCAACCCCCATAAGATAATATGGGCTCCATATATTATTTGTACATTTTCTCCCCCTGTTTAAGATCTCGAATGTCCGTCGATTAATTAATTTATTGACCATTAATTAATCAACATCTAACTCCATGAGTAGTACCACTCAATCTTTTCATCATGCCGGATCAAGTCCACCTGCAGGGTTTACATGATGAACCTTATAAGCTCCTCAAGGGGACATCATCATCCTAATATATAGGACACAGTTTCCTCCTATAATCAACGACACGCCATATAAATAATATCATTTCTCAACTTACCGAGCCTATCGATTTAATCTATAAATCTCACCCATTGGTAAATCAAAGAAATGTGGTAGGGCAATCTCTTGCCATGATTAGGTTTTGATGTGTGTGGCAAAGGGTTTAAGTTAGTTTGTTATGTTGATTTGATATGTGCGTTGAAGTCGTGCAGGACTTAGTAATTCGCACATGGAGCCGTGGCAAGTTTCACAACTCATGACTCGGTCCTTGAGTCGGTGAAGGATGGCTTTGCGGAAGCTGTGCGCTTGGAGCATCCGAGGGACCGCCGGACGAGGAGCTTGGAGTGAAGCCGGAGGAAGTAGACTTCGAGGCAAGAGACGCGAAGGAGCATTGCAGAGTCGTGCGCCTGATGCTGCCGAGGGACATAGCCGCGAACAAAGAGAACTTCGAAGGCGAGGGACTCCGAGAGATGAGAGTGAGCGAATGTAACCCGGGAAGGGGTAGCTCTTAGGTGAAACTTGGCCATTTGGCTAAGTGTCGGATGAGATTTCCCGATATCACCAATCGCCATGGAATGACAATGATCGCTTCCGAAGTCGAACGTGATTCGACCGAGTGTTTTGAGGCCGTGATGATTGTCATATGTGGGCGATCAAGACTATCATCGACTACTAAAGGCGCAATGATCGTAGAAAGGGTTT
The DNA here is from genome assembly GCA_025175895.1 of Wurfbainia villosa. NCBI lineage: Eukaryota > Viridiplantae > Streptophyta > Magnoliopsida > Zingiberales > Zingiberaceae > Wurfbainia > Wurfbainia villosa. The sequence continues at coordinate 8,961,124 of CM045992.1, forward strand.
AGCCATGAACCGCCGAGCGACTAGGCAGCGGCTACGAGGAGGCCGATCGATGAGGTCCATCAGTCGACTGCCAAGTGTTCCGTTGGACTACAACAGTCGGGATCCGACATGTTCGGAGGTCGTTGGAGTGGCGGCAGTCGACTGCCAAGGGCAGCAGTCGACTGGTGGCGGCCAACGGGAAGAAAATCTTCCTCTCTATAAAAAGAGAGGGTGTGGGCTTTTGGATGGTTAATGCTTATGCTCTAAGTGATCTTCCAAGTGCCCCACAAGCTCTAAACTCTTCTTACTTGCTTTTACTCTATTCTTATTGTAAGAAGAGTGATCTTGATTGTAAAGGTTACCTCCACCTAGCTTGGTGCAAAGGAGAGACCATTAGTGGATTGGTTTTGGCGGAGTGATTCACCGAGGACGAATCGGGGACCGTGGATTAGCGGCATAGCCGTGAACCACGTTACGACATTGTGTTAGCATTGTCTATTTCTTTTGCTTTATCTTTATTTGTTTAATTTGCTTGTATTGTTGTTTCCGCTTGCGCTAATCTAATTGTAGATGAGCAAATTACGACATCCAACGATAAAGGGCTATTCACCCCCCTCTAGCCGGCCGTTTCGATCCCCCAACAAGTGGTATCAGAGCCAAGGAAAGCTTGTCTAGGACTAACCGCCACAACAAGCAACATTCAAAATGGCCGGCTCCAACATCCACCCACCGACGTTCGACAACGAATTCTCTTGGTGGAAAAAGAGAATTGAGGTATTTTTCGAAATGGATTTTGATATTATGATTACAATGGAATCCGGTTTCGTTTTGCCTAGGGATGAAGAAGGGAAGCCAATAGAGAAATCTAGGTGGACCAAAAAGCAAAGGGAATAGCACCTTGCAAACTCAAAAGTCAAGCATCATCTTTTCAATGTGCTCCCCCAACAAGAGATCAATCGAATTGGAGAATACCTAAGTGCCAAGGAGATGTGGGAGAAGCTAATTGAGCTTCATGAAGGCACATCCAAGGCGAAGCTAGCAAGGAGAGACTTCCTCCACTCCCAACTCAACAACATTAAACTAGAAAAGGGAGAAAAGGTAATTTCCTTACATTCTCGTTTCAAGGAAATTATAACCGGTTTGTCAAGTGTAGGTGAGAAGCTATCAAACCGGGATATGGTTATGAAGGCTATACATGCCTTTCCGCGATCCTCAAAGTGGAGCTCCATGGTGGACTCCTATATTTCGAAGAATCTAGAAGTGAGCACCTTGGAGGAGTTCTTGTCAACAATGGAGCTCCACGAAACAAGGCTTGAAGGAATACAAGAAGAGCCAAAAATCCAACCTTCAAGAGGAGTAGCATTCTTGGCAAACAAGGGGAAGAAGAAGATAGAGATCCCCTCCTCCGATGATGATGATGAAGCATCCTCCTCCTCCTCCATGGATAGCACAGAAGAAGCGTATATGGTAAGGAGGGTAAGACGTGCTTTAAAGGGTTTTCATTTTAATAAATCTAATGATAGGAATAGAAGACCAAGGGGGAAAATTATTTGCTACAATTGCCAAGGAGAGGGACACATAAGGGATAATTGTCCCCTCCTAAACAAGAGCAAGGAAGAGAAGAAAAAGAAGGAAGAAAAGAAGAAGAAGAAGGGGAGCAAGAAGAAAGAGGAGAAGAAGACAAAGGAAAAGGGGAAGACCAAGACATTCAAAGCAAATACATGAGATGACCCTTCTTCCTCATCCTCATCCGAAGAAGAAGAACATGTCTACTCCAACCTTGCATTGATGGCCTTCGATGACTTGGATTGCTCCTCCACCGAAAATGAAGAATCAAACTCAAGTGGAGAGAGCTATAGTGAAGGGGGAGCCTCCTCTAAATCCTCCTCATCCGAAGAAGAAGACATGGAAGCTATGGTAACAAATCTAACTCTCAAGAAAATAGTTTCCATGGTTTCTAGCTTAACTAGGGATTTATTTAGAGCTAAGAAGAAAAATAAGAGCATGCTTGAGCAAATTAAGGACTTAGAAAATAAACTAGAAAAAGCATGCTTAAATGATGACAATATTTCTTCTAGCTTAAATGATGCATGCTCACATGATAACTATATGCCTTTGGATGTTAGTGATGTATGTATAGAAGAAAATAAGGCTTTAAGAAAGAAAGTAGATTATTTAACCAAAGCCCTAGAAAAGTTTACAATTGGCTCAAACACCTTGAACATGATTATAGGGAGCCAAAGAGCTAGCTTCAATAAGAAAGGCCTAGGATACAAAGAAAAGAAAAATGAAAAGGCCTATAAATGCTTAATTGCTAGGGGACAAGATAAGAAGAAGGTAATAGCTAGAAAATGGATCCTCAATGAGTATTTAGTGAACCCAATAGGAAAGAACTTATTTTGGGTTCCTAAATCCATTTTTAAGGGTTAGGAAAACCCTAAGATAGTCAACCATATGCATTTCACCTATATCATATGTTGGTTGACTTAGGATGGTGGGACCTCACTTTTAGAAGTAGTGTTGGGTGATGATAATGTGCCCATAAATAGATAATAATGCTTAAATCATGATAGTTGATGTAATTGTTACACATGTTTGCAATCATGATTTATGATTTTGATATTTGACACATAATCATGAGAAATAGGATTTAAATCATGCCTTAGGTGATATTTGCTAATTATCATCATGTAATACCTAATGCATGATTATTACTTGATGAATACATGTATTTAATGATCATAATGTGTAATTCATTCATATATGTCATTATGATCATGTGGATTGTTAGGGTGATACTTAACCTTGATAGAATTGCATGAATATAATGGTTAAGTATATACAAATACCTCTAGGATACATCTCACACTCACTATAGGCTACCATGATTGAAAACTTAGCATGAGTGAGATGTTAGGATGATACAAATGTCCACTAATGCCTATGACATTTAGATGGTCATTTAAAGTATCAAAATAGCAATAATAGACCAATCATGGGGAAGACTTATGTTTAATTCAAAGACATATTCCTCAAAGATCATGGTTGGATATTTCATATATTTTCAAAATAATTTCTTAATCTAAAATCTATGTATTCATGTTTTGAAACAATTGGAACCAAAACTAGGTGGTAAACTTGATACTAGAATGATCAAAAATCTAGTGATTTTTAAAGCTTTTGGATTTTTGGCAAATCTCAGAAAATATAATGATTTTTCATAAAAAAAAACTATTTTTCATTGATAGATATACTTAAAATAAATGTGTTCCCCAAATTTCATGATTTTTCGAATTTTCTGGAATTTTTAATGCATTTCTGAATTTCGAAAATCGTAATTTCGAAAATGTGCGGTCATTCGGTAGTCTGAACTAGTCGACTGGTGGCCTGATATTCCGAACAGTAAAGGCTGATTTCAGTTATTAAACCAATTTTTGGTATTTTCCTTCTATTAGACTTGATTCCATGTGTTTATAACTTAGTATTAATCTTTTTGATGGTGTCAAAGGGGGAGAAAATATTATGTTTTAGTTAATTATGATAGGGGGAGAAATATGTATGGGGAGTTTCATGGATTAAGGGGGAGTTGCATGTTGCTATATCATGTTTATGTTTACATGCTTTCTTATCTTAGAAATTTTTATCAAATGTTTTTACCTAACTTAAACGGATTGTCACACATCAAAAAGGGGGAGATTGTTAGGGCAATCTCTTGCCATGATTAGGTTTTGATGTGTATGGCAAAGGGTTTAAGTTAGTTTGTTATGTTGATTTGATATGTGCGTTGAAGTCGTGCAGGACTTAGTAATTCGCACATGGAGTCGTGGCAAGTTTCACAACTCATGACTCGGTCCTTGAGTCGGTGAAGGATGACTTTGCGGAAGCCGTGCGCTTGGAGCATCCGAGGGACCGCCGGACGAGGAGTTTGAAGTGAAGCCGGAGGAAGTATACTTCGAGGCAAGAGACGTGAAGGAGCATTGCAGAGCCGTGCACCTGATGCTGCCGAGGGACGTGGCCGTGAACGAAGAGAACTTCGAAGGCGAGGGACTCCGAGAGATGAGAGTGAGCGAATGTAACCCGGGAAGGGGTAGCTCTTAGGTGAAACTTGGCCATTTGGCTAAGTGTCGGATGGGATTTCCGACACCGCCGATCGCCATGGAATGACAATGATCGCTTCCGAGTCGAACATGATTCGACCGTATATTCGATCGAGTGTTTTGAGGCGGAAGTCGATCGCCATATGTGGTCGATCCGCCAAGGCCATCGGATGACCGCCAAGGCGTGAATCGAGTAGAAAGGGTTTAGCCGCAGAACCGCTCGTAGCCGATGAGCGATCGACGGAGCGGCGAATGAATGATGAGGTCCATCGATCGCCAAGTGTTCCGTTGAACTACACCCGGTGGATCCAATGTGTTCTGAGGCCGTTGAGTGGCGGCAATGATCGCCAAGGGCGTGATGATGGTGGCGGCCAACGGGAAGAAAAGCTTCCTCTCTATAAAAAGAGAAGGTGTGGGCTTTTGGATGGCTAATGCTTATGCTCTAAGTGATCTTCCAAGTGCCCCACAAGCTCTAAACTCTTCTTACTTGCTTTTACTCTATTCTTATTGTAAGAAGAGTGATCTTGATTGCAAAGGTTACCTCCACCTAGCTTGGTGCAAAGGAGAGACCATTAGTGGATTGGTTTTGGCGGAGTGATTCACCGAGGACGAATCGGGGACCGTGGATTAGCGGCGTAGCCGTGAACCACGTTACGACATTGTGTTAGCATCGTCAATTTCTTTTGCTTTGTCTTTATTTGTTTAATTTGCTTGTATTGTTGTTTCCGCTTGCGCTAATCTAATTGTAGACGAGCAAATTATGACATCCAACGATAAAGGGCTATTCACCCCCTCTAGCCGACCGTTTCGATCCCCCAACAAAATGAATACTAAGTATATGTGTCCGTTATTATATCGGGATTAAGAGCATGTATAATATAATATCTGAGGTTCAATTTGATTATGTAGTCAGCAATAAATCGAATCACCTCTAAGTCGGTCATGCTCAATACACACAAAGTGCACTAGTGTGATTCTATGGTCAAGACAAACCAATACCAAATCACACTACAACCATTCCAATGGTTTGTCCAAATCCATCTCGGTTGTGAGCCTTTACTTATACTTTACAAGGAGCCGATAACATGATCTCCCGTGTGACACCACACATCATGTTATCTACAATGTAATGTATTAGACAATATGCATAACCATAAAAATATGCAAACAATGATAATTTGATTCTTATTTCAAAAATAAAGATGTTTATACAAAAGATAGATTTTTCAGTATACATCCCAACACTTAGCTTCTAAACAATATAACTCATTATTTCTAGCATGCTCCTTATGAACAAAAGCAAGATTGTTTAAATTGTTTCTAGCATGTTTTTGCCTATTAATTAAGGAAGGAGCAAAATTAGAGGTTAACTTAGGGTTTTCCTTAGAGGCTCCCCCTACATGTGATGCTCCCTCTTTTCTCCTAGGGCATTGGCTTCTATAGTGGCTCTTTTGATGGCATTTGAAGCATACTACGTGCTCTTTGCTCTTGATGATTGAGGCTCCGGTCTCCTTGATCTTTGGCACCGGTGGAGCCTTCTTGACCTGTTTAGGACACTTACTCTTGTAGTGTCCTTGATCCATACACTCAAAATATATTATATAATTTTTATTATTTATTGAAATGCTTGAGTTACCTTCCATAGCCTGGGAGTCCCGAGTTTCCTCTTCCTCTCGACCGGAGGTAGATGATTCTTCTTGAGGTTGCTCTGGTGTAGATGATATAATCTCCTCCCCCTCAATCCTAGAGGTGGAGACTTATTCTACTTCTACCTCTTCCATTGATTCCGATCTAGATGTTGATTCCCTATCAACTTTCGAATCCTCAATTTCTTGTGAGGAAGAGCTTTCTTCTTTGGTCTCTTCCTCCTCTTGAGTCGAATGTGGGTTCTCATGGAATCTTGCCACTTTGCTCCATAGCTCTTTGGCATCCATGTATTCCCCTAAACTAGACAAAATATTGTTAGGTATTAAATCAATCAAAATTTTTATTACCTTCTTATTTTTCTCAAACCCTTGGAGTTGTTCTTCGGTCTATCTCTTCATCTTAAGAAAACCTCCCTTTGGTCCTCTAGGATAATCGAACCATTCCATTAAGATGAACCATTCTTCAAAGTCCCTCATCATGATGAAGTCTTTGTTGGACTTTTCGAGCCGCAAAAACCACTTTTTGTGTTGCGAAAACCCCGGAAGTCCGGCCACGGATCCGTGCGAAGATATATTAAAATAAAAAAATATGTATGTGCTAAGTAAACCTAGATTTACCTTAGATCTAGAAGTTGAGAGTGTTACCCTCGTAGCGACGCCCTTCGCTTATCCCGCTCATCCAAAAGCTTGTCGAAACTCAAGAGTGTCAAGTGTACACTCCTCTATTGGTATCCACACGGACAAATGATGGAGAAACTCAAACTAAAGTGTGCTAGCACTCATGGAAATTTCGGCCAAGAAGGATTGGGAGAGCAAGAGAGGAAGAACCAAGGAAGAAGATGAAGTTACACACCTTAACTTCACACTTTCATAACCCACTATAAGAGGGTTACATGCATGCATGTAACTCCAAGAACCAATGACTCTTGGTCTCCCTCATGAGGTGGCACCCCATGATGTGTTCATGATGATGTGGAGCATCATCATTGGCCGGCCCCATGCCAAGTCATCATCATGACATGACATTTGGTCAAGTCAAACTTGACCTTTCATCTTCCCTCTCAAGTCAAGTCAAACTTGACCTCTTATCTCCCATGGTTGATCAAATCCAACCATGTGATTCAAGTCAATTTTAATTTAATGAATCTCTATTCATTAATTTAAATTAATTTGATGAATCAAATCAAAATTAGACTCATTCAACACTTGAATCAAATTGAGTCCAACTCAATTAGTCTAATTAGGATTACTCTTAATCCAATTTGGTTCATCACATGAACCTAATCCTCATGGTTCATCATATGAACCTAATCTCCATCTAATTGCCCTTTGTGTGTGACCCTATAGGTCCTTGTAATGTTGGCAATGCCCCTAAATCGATTTAGGAACATAAGCAATGAGCGGTATCTAGCAACACATCATTGCTACCCAAGTTGCAAGAATGTTGAGCTCCAATATCACCTTTGTGACTACTAATTGTGACTCTCACAATATGTGACAATGTCCCTCTATTCTTGACATCTAGATTGACCAATTGAGGCATAGACCTTGTCATCCTCGGTACAATCTATATCTTGAACTCCAAGTAGACTCACTCTAATCAAATGAGCTCAATATCTCATATTGACTTATTTGGGCATGGCCATGCACTTTGTGGTCTCACTCTATCAAGAATATCGATGTCACCCCCATCATATAGGAGGGATAGATCTCATCTACATCACTCACATCCCTCCGCATAATTTGTTATATACCCAGTAATCGCCTTTATAGTCCACCCATTTACGGGTGACGTTTGACGAAGCCAAAGTATGCAACTCCTTATGTAGGGAACCATGGTAACTTTAGGTCTAAGGACTAATAGTCATACTAATAGCCACATGAGAAAGTATATGACACTCATATAACAATCCATGATACTTTCTCATGGCGGGTCATTCAGTATACATTGTCCAATGCATATCCATGTGTCAACTTGATATCTCATATCCATGACTTGTGAGATAAGTCATCGTGTTGACCTACATGCTAGTCTCTATGCATTAACATTGTCCCTGAATGTTAATACTCGACTAGGAATGATTAAGAGTAGTGTTCTCTATATCATCTCATTATCGATTCAACCAATTGATTGATATAGATAAGAACCTACTACTCAAGGACATTATTATATTTAGTTATTTGGCACAAATACACGTAAATATAATAATCATGCCTTTATAAATAGGAATATGATACAATAAAGTCCATACAACAATCATCACATGATTGACTCTAGGGCTTTCACTAACAATCTCTCACTAACACTAGTGTCAATCACCGTAGTATCTAATACCCAATGACCTAGTGTGACCATCATGCTTTTTCTGTGCCAAAGCCTTGATCAAGGGATCTGCGATGTTAGCCTTTGTGGGTACTCTGCAAATCTTCACATCTCCTCTATCGATAATTTCTCGAATGACATGGAAGCACCGATATATTCGGCCTCTGTTGTAGAATCAGCAACTGTGTCATGCTTGGAACTCTTCCAGCTCACAGCGCCACCATTCAAGCAAAACACGAACCCTGACTGCGATCTATCATCCTGGTCTGTTTGGAAGCTGACATCGCTGTAACCCTTTACAGCTAGCTCCTCATCGCCTCCAAATATCAAGAAATATTCTTTAGTCTTTCTCAAGTACTTAAGAATATTCTTGACTGCTATCCAGTGACGCTCACCTAGATCTGACTGGTATCTACTCGTCATGCTCAAAACATACGAGACATCAGGACGAGTACACAACATGACGTACATGATAGATCCTATAGCTGATGCATAAGGGATCTTATCCATGCGGTCTCTCTCCTCTCTAGAAGAGGGACTTTGAGTCTTCGAAAGACTCACACCATGTGACATCGGCAGAAGTCCCTTCTTGGAATTCTGCATGACAAACCGTAGTAATACCGTATCAATGTATGTACTCTGACTTATGCTAAACAATCTCTTAGATCTATCTCTATAGATCTTGATGCCTAGAATACAGATTGCTTCACCTAAGTCCTTCATTGAGAAGCACGTCCCCAGCTAATTCTTCACAGACTGTAGCGAAGGGATGTCATTCCCAATGAGTAGTATGTCATCCATATACAATACAAGGAAGACAACTGTGTTCCCATTAACCCTCTTGTAGACACAGGGTTCATCTTCATTCTTGATGAAACCAAACTGTTTGATCGCATCATCGAATCGAAGATTCTAGCTCCGAGAGGCTTGCTTTAGCCCATAAATGGACCATTGCAGCTTGTATACTTTCCCAGTATGTTGTGGATCTTCAAAACCCTCAGGTTGTGTCATGTACACATCCTCGAGTAAGTTTCCATTCAGAAACGAGGTTTTGATATCCATCTGCCAGATCTCATAATCGTGGTATGCTGCAATAGCAAGCAAGATCCGAATGGACTTAAACATCGCCACTGGAGAAAAGGTTTCATCATAGTCAATACCATGAATTTGCTTGAAACCTTTAGCCACCAATCGGCCCTTATAAGTATGCATAAGTCCATCCATGTCAGTCTTTCTCCTAAAGACCCACTTATACCCAATGGGTTTGACCCCTTCAGGTGGATCAACCAAAGTCCATACTTGGTTGGTGTACATGGATTCCATCTCGGATCTCATGGCCTCTAGCCATTTCTCAGAATCTGGGATCATCACAGCTTCCTGATAGGAGGTAGGCTCATTCTCAATGAGCATAACGTCATCATGGTCAGACAAAAGAAATAAGTATCTCTCAGGCTGACGACGTACCCTATCAGACCTGCGAAGAGGTAGGTCTACCTGAACAGGTGGTTGGTCCACAACTCTTTGTGCAACAACCTCATCACCCACAACATTTTGTGGTTCCTGTTCAACCTCCATCAAGGCCTCAGTGCTATGGTCCTTATCTTGAATTTCTTCAAGATCGAACGTACTCCCACTAGTTTTTCTAGAAACAAAATCCCTTTCTAGAAAAACCCCAGTCTTTGCTACAAACACTTTGTGCTGACTGAGAATGTAGAAGTAATATCCCTTTGTATCCTTGGGATATCCAACAAAATAGCACCTATCGGATTTGGGTCCCAGTTTGTCTGAGACTTGACGTCGAACGTAAGCCTCACAACCCCAAATCCTCATGAAAGACATCTTGGGATTTCTCCCTGTCCATATCGTATATGGTGTCTTTATCACAGCCTTGGATGGTACACGGTTAAGGGTAAAGGTTGCTGTGTCTAGAGCATATCCCCAAAAGGATATAGGAAGATCTGTGTGACTCATCATAGATCGTACCATATCTAATAGGGTACGATTCCTCCTTTCGGATACACCATTCCACTGTGGTGTTCTAGGAGGAGTGAGTTGGGATAGAATCCCACACTCAGCTAGATAGTCACGAAACTCATGGCTAAGGTATTCACCACCTCGATCTGATCAAAGTATTTTAATACTCTTGTCAAGCTGATTTTGTACTTCATTCTTGAATTCTTTGAACTTTTCAAAGGATTCTGATTTATGTGTCATGAGATACACATAACCATATCTATCAAGTCATCAAGAAATGTAATGAAGTACCAGAGCCACCTCTAGCAAAGAACATATGAAAGGGCCACATACATCACTATGTATAAGTCCTAACAAGTCTGCTCTTCGTGTGTCCACTAAAGGAGTCTTGGTAATCTTGCCTAAAAGGCAAGACTCACATGTCTCATATGATTCAAAATCAAATGTGTCTAGCAACCCATCCTTATGGAGCTTAGATACGCGACTCTCATTTATGTGACCTAAGCGACAATGCCAGAGATAGGTTTGGTTCAACTCATTTGACTTGAACCTTTTGGTACTTTATGTTATAGATGGGACTCTAAGTCTAGAAAGTAGAGTCAGTTCATTAGAGTGCACTACAATAGAACATATCATTTAAATAAATTGAACAACATTTGTTCTTTATTATAAATGTAAATCCTTTCTTGTCGAACAAGAAACCGAAATTATGTTCTTAGTTAAGCGGACACATAACAACATTCATCTAATTCTAGTACAAGCCCGGAGGCGAGAGATAGATCATAAGTTTCTACAACCTTGCTCCATTGCCTACTCGTAGGTCCACCTGCGCCCTTTGTCAATGCCTGCTATTTCTCACGCCTTTGCACATTGGTACAAATGTGAGATGCACATATCTAATACCCATGATGAAGAAATAGATAGATTGACTTCTATAACATTTATACCTCAAGTAGAAGTCTCACTTCTCTTCTTCTTAAGATCTTCTAGGTATGCCTTGCAGTTACGCTTCCAGTGTCCAGCTTCCTTGCAGTGGAAGCAAGCCCCTTCCTTGGCCACCCCTCCTTTGGGTTTCAGTTCCTTGCCTTTGCCCGTGGCTTGGGACTTTCCCTTACCTTTAGGCTTGCCCTTGCCGTTCTTCTTTTGCACCATCAAAATGGAGCCAGATTTTCCCTTCTTAAGGTTGAGCTCTAGCTTCTCAACATGCCGAGCATCTCAGTAATGGCTTATCAATTTCATTCATGTTATAATTCATGACAAATTGATTGTAGGCTTGTGGCAAAGATTGCAAGATCAAGTCAGTGGCCAGCTCTTGGCCAAGGGGAAATCCCAATCTTTGTAGGTTTTCTACGTACCCAATCATCTTGAGTACATATGGACCTACGGGAGTCCCATCTTGCATTTTGGAACCAAACAGTGCCTTAGAGACTTCATATCTCTCGTGCCTTGCTTATCCTTGATATAGTTGACGAAGATGTTCAACCATATCATAAGTATTCATGAACTTGTGTTGCTTCTGAAGCTCAGAGTTCATGGTCGCGAGCATTAGACATGACACATCTAATGCATCATCTTGATGCTTCTTGTAAGCATCTTTGTCATCTCGCGAGGCAGTGACAGGATATGCCTCCGGAATGAGCTGCTCCAGGACGTACAGTTTCCTTTCTTGGGTGAGAACAATTCTCAGGTTCCTGTACCAGTCCAGGAAATTTGCTCCATTGAGCTTGTCCTTCTCAAGGACAGAACGCAGAGAGAGAGTGTTCGTGTTTGTTGACATAGTAATCTACAACATACAATGCAGAGAATTAATATCATATTCCTTTTATCATTTAATTAGGCCTTTAATTAAATGATGCTCCCACTGAATTATAGGAATTTTGTAGAATCGAGTTATGGATGTAGTCAAACCACATTACTAGATTCATACAAACTAGCTATAATTCTTGCGGGACAAGATCCACATCATACTAAACCTTGAGTTAGCTTTGGCTAAATCGCCCAAGACTTAGTACGATCGGTGAGTAACACATTACCGATTACATCTCTATGCAACTCTTGTTTATAGGATCAAGACCCACATTTACAAAAGACCTTGAGTTAGCTTTGGCTAAATCGCCCAAGATTTAGTGTAAATGCGATCTTATCCTATCTTTCCAACGGTTGGAATATGCCTATAGTTCTACTCGATCCAATTGAGTTAACTAGTTTTACTCAATCTAATTGAGCTTACTCTAACCCAAGCCGTGATAGGCGGGACCAAGATTATCCCTCCGCACCCTACCAAGATAATATGCGCTTGCTCGCTTTCGGCAGATTCAACAACTACAAATGATCGATGTAGTGATGAGTATCAAGGACTTGGTAGGCATTTAGTTGATTCGATTAAGATCTAATCTAATCGTAATGTGTATCATATACGCATTAAGGCCTTTATTATCCTATATTAGCATTCATCACATACATACATTATTTTAGCATGCATCATATATATATACAAGAAAAATATCCTAGCATGCATCATATACATACAAGCATTATTCTACTAGCATGCATCACATACATACAAATATATATATATATATATATATATATATATATATATATATATATCAACATATATATATATATATATATATATATATATATATATATATATATATAAATAACTGTGATGTGGTCATGACCCTACTACGATCTTCTCAAGCCACTTAGAATATCGGACGGTCAACCTAGGGCTAGCGGCTTCTCCAATCTCATCATTTGACCGCCCTGTGTTGTCGACACCCTTCTTGTAACTTCGTCTACAAGTGAACTTTCCACCGCTCCATTTTGTACCTTACAAATATGAAACTCGAGTTACATTCGAGTCTAAAACTATTTACAACTAGAATTTCAAAAGAAGAGGCACGACGCGCAGCAGTCGCATATACTATAAAACACGACAACCACAAAATGGCACGCAGCCGAATGAATTTCAACACATTAACGTCCAATCAAATTGGGGTTCTTGGGCCATGACAATCACAGAATTATACATAATTCTAAATTATGTATTTTTACAGAAAATTTCTATAATTTTTTCTATTTTATGAGTCACCTCTCCGTAACGGTCCCGCTAAGCGGTTTCCGAGCGATCGCGGGACAAGACCCCTTTCGGGGATAGGGGCAGCGCCCCTACTCGCAAAATAAACTTTGTGAGTGTCCCTACTATGATCTTACATTGACTTAAGTCGCTGTCCCAAAAACCTAAAGCGAGAACTCGCCGTTTCGGAGTGTTTTTCTCGATGGTTGAAGCCTACAAGTGTCCCAACACTCGTCGCTTCGACTCTTCGAGAAAAATACCCAAAAATTCTATAAAAATAGGAAATTTACAGAAATATAAAATTCTGTAATTTTTATATCTCATATAAAAACTACAAAAATGAAAACACATACATGCTTCGCACATGACTCTGATACAACTGTTGGACTTTCCGAGCCGCAAAAACCGCTTTTTGCGCTATGAAACCCCAAAGTCCGGCCACAGATCTGTGCGAAGCTATATTAAAATAAAAAAAACATGTATGTGCTAAGTAAACCTAGATCTACCTTAGATCTAGAAGTTGAGAGTGTTACCCTCGTAGCGACGCCCTTCGCTTATCCCGCTCATCCAAAAGCTTGCCGGAACTCAAGAGTGTCAAGTGTACACTCCTCTATTGGTATCCACACGGACAAATGGTGGAGAAACTCAACCTAGAGTGTGCTATCACTCATGGAAATTTCGACTAAGAAGGATTGGGAGAGCAAGAGAGGAAGAACCAAGGAAGAAGATGAAGTTACACACCTTAACTTCACACTTTCATAACCCACTATAAGGGGGTTACATGCATGCATGTAACTCCAAGAACCAATGACTCTTGGTCTCCCTCATGAGGTGGCACCCCATGATGTGTCCATGATGATGTGGAGAATCATCATTGGCCGGCCCCATGCCAAGTCATCATCATGACATGACATTTGGTGAAGTCAAACTTGACCTTTCATCTTCCCTCTCAAGTCAAGTCAAACTTGACCTCTTATCTCCCATGGTTGATCAAATCCAACCATTTGATTCAAGTCAATTTTAATTTAATGAATCTCTATTCATTAATTTAAATTGATTTGATGAATCAAATCAAAATTAGACTCATTCAACACTTGAATCAAATTGAGTCCAACTCAATTAGTCTAATTAGGATTACTCTTAATCCAATTTGGTTCATCACATGAACCTAATCCTCATGGTTCATCATATGAACCTAATCTCCATCTAATTGCCCTTTGTGTGTGACCCTATAGGTCCTTGTAACGTTGGCAATGCCCCTAAACCGATTTAGGAACATAAGCAATGAGCGGTATCTAGCAACACATCATTGCTACCCAAGTTGCAAGAATGTTGAGCTCCAATATCACCTTTGTGACTACTAATTGTGACTCTCACAATATGTGACAATGTCCCTCTATTCTTGACATCTAGATTGACCAATTGAGGCATAGACCTTGTCATCCTCGGTACAATCTATATCTTGAACTCCAAGTAGACTCACTCTAATCAAATGAGCTCAATATCTCATATTGACTTATTTGGGCATGGCCATGCACTTTGTGGTCTCACTCTATCAAGAATATCGATGTCACCCCCATCATATAGGAGGGATAGATCTCATCTACATCACTCACATCCCTCCGCATAATTTGTTATATACCCAGTAATCGCCTTTATAGTCCAACGTTTGTGAAGCCAAAGTATGCAACTCCTTATGTAGGGAACCATGGTAACTTTAGGTCTAAGGACTAATAGTCATACTAATAGCCACATGAGAAAGTATATGACACTCATATAACAATCCATGATACTTTCTCATGGCGGGTCATTCAGTATACATTGTCCAATGCATATCCATGTGTCAACTTGATATCTCATATCCATGACTTGTGAGATAAGTCATCGTGTTGACCTACATGCTAGTCTCTATGCATTAACATTGTCCCTGAATGTTAATACTCGACTAGGAATGATTAAGAGTAGTGTTCTCTATATCATCTCATTATCGATTCAACCAATTGATTGATATAGATAAGAACCTACTACTCAAGGACATTATTATATTTAGTTATTTGGCACAAATACACGTAAATATAATAATCATGCCTTTATAAATAGGAATATGATACAATAAAGTCCATACAACAATCATCACATGATTGACTCTAGGGCTTTCACTAACAATCTCTCACTAACACTAGTGTCAATCACCGTAGTATCTAATACCCAATGACCTAGTGTGACCATCATGCTTTTTCTGTGCCAAAGCCTTGATCAAGGGATCTGCGATGTTAGCCTTTGTGGGTACTCTGCAAATCTTCACATCTCCTCTATCGATAATTTCTCGAATGACATGGAAGCACCGATATATTCGGCCTCTGTTGTAGAATCAGCAACTGTGTCATGCTTGGAACTCTTCCAGCTCACAGCGCCACCATTCAAGCAAAACACGAACCCTGACTGCGATCTATCATCCTGGTCTGTTTGGAAGCTGACATCGCTGTAACCCTTTACAGCTAGCTCCTCATCGCCTCCAAATATCAAGAAATATTCTTTAGTCTTTCTCAAGTACTTAAGAATATTCTTGACTGCTATCCAGTGACGCTCACCTAGATCTGACTGGTATCTACTCGTCATGCTCAAAACATACGAGACATCGTGATTTAGTACATAATACGACATATGATAGATCATATAGCAGATGCATAAGGGATCTTATCCATGCGGTCTCTCTCCTCTCTAGAAGAGGGACTTTGAGTCTTCGAAAGACTCACACCATGTGACATCGGCAGAAGTCCCTTCTTGGAATTCTGCATGACAAACCGTAGTAATACCGTATCAATGTATGTACTCTGACTTATGCTAAACAATCTCTTAGATCTATCTCTATAGATCTTGATGCCTAGAATACAGATTGCTTCACCTAAGTCCTTCATTGAGAAGCACGTCCCCAGCTAATTCTTCACAGACTGTAGCGAAGGGATGTCATTCCCAATGAGTAGTATGTCATCCATATACAATACAAGGAAGACAACTGTGTTCCCATTAACCCTCTTGTAGACACAGGGTTCATCTTCATTCTTGATGAAACCAAACTGTTTGATCGCATCATCGAATCGAAGATTCTAGCTCCGAGAGGCTTGCTTTAGCCCATAAATGGACCATTGCAGCTTGTATACTTTCCCAGTATGTTGTGGATCTTCAAAACCCTCAGGTTGTGTCATGTACACATCCTCGAGTAAGTTTCCATTCAGAAACGAGGTTTTGATATCCATCTGCCAGATCTCATAATCGTGGTATGCTGCAATAGCAAGCAAGATCCGAATGGACTTAAACATCGCCACTGGAGAAAAGGTTTCATCATAGTCAATACCATGAATTTGCTTGAAACCTTTAGCCACCAATCGGCCCTTATAAGTATGCATAAGTCCATCCATGTCTTTTCTCCTAAAGACCCACTTATACCCAATGGGTTTGACTTCGTGGATCAACCAAAGTCCATACTTGGTTGGTGTACATGGATTCCATCTCGATCTCATGGCCTCTAGCCATTTCTCGAATCTGGGATCATCAGACTTCGATAGGAGGTAGGCTCATTCTCAATGAGCATAACGTCATCATGGTCAGACAAAAGAAATAAGTATCTCTCAGGCTGACGACGTACCCTATCAGACCTGCGAAGAGGTAGGTCTACCTGAACAGGTGGTTGGTCCACAACTCTTTGTGCAACAACCTCATCACCCACAACATTTTGTGGTTCCTGTTCAACCTCCATCAAGGCCTCAGTGCTATGGTCCTTATCTTGAATTTCTTCAAGATCGAACGTACTCCCACTAGTTTTTCTAGAAACAAAATCCCTTTCTAGAAAAACCCCAGTCTTTGCTACAAACACTTTGTGCTGACTGAGAATGTAGAAGTAATATCCCTTTGTATCCTTGGGATATCCAACAAAATAGCACCTATCGGATTTGGGTCCCAGTTTGTCTGAGACTTGACGTCGAACGTAAGCCTCACAACCCCAAATCCTCATGAAAGACATCTTGGGATTTTTCCTTGTCCATATCGTATATGGTGTCTTTATCATAGCCTTGGATGGTACACGGTTAAGGGTAAAGGTTGCTGTGTCTAGAGCATATCCCCAAAAGGATATAGGAAGATCTGTGTGACTCATCATAGATCATACCATATCTAATAGGGTACGATTCCTCCTTTCGGATACACCATTCCACTGTGATGTTCTAGGAGGAGTGAGTTGGGATAGAATCCCACACTCAGCTAGATAGTCACGAAACTCATGGCTAAGGTATTCACCACCTCGATCTGATCAAAGTATTTTAATACTCTTGTCAAGCTGATTTTGTACTTCATTCTTGAATTCTTTGAACTTTTCAAAGGATTCTGATTTATGTGTCATGAGATACACATAACCATATCTACTGAAGTCATCAGTAAATGTAATGAAGTACCTGTAGCCACCTCTAGCAGCAACATTGAAAGGGCCACATACATCACTATGTATAAGTCCTAACAAGTCTGTTGCTCTTTCGCTGTGTCCACTAAAGGGAGTCTTGGTCATCTTGCCTAAAAGGCAAGACTCACATGTCTCATATGATTCAAAATCAAATGAGTCTAGCAGCCCATCCTTATGGAGCTGAGATAAGCGACTCTCATTTATGTGACCTAAGCGACAATGCCAGAGATAGGTTTGGTTCAACTCATTTGACTTGAACCTTTTGGTACTTATGTTATAGATAGGACTCTCTAAGTCTAGAAAGTAGAGTCCGTTCATTAGAGGTGCACTACAATAGAACATATCATTTAAATAAACTGAACAACATTTGTTCTTTATTATAAATGTAAATCCTTTCTTGTCCAAACAAGAAACCGAAATTATGTTCTTAGTTAAAGCAGACACATAACAATATTCATCTAATTCTAGTACAAACCCAGAGGGCAGAGATAGATCATAAGTTTCTACAACAACAGCAGCAACCCTTGCTCCATTGCCTACTCGTAGGTCCACCTCGTCCTTTGTCAATGCCCTGCTATTTCTCAGCGCCTACACATTGGTACAAATGTGAGATGCACATCCGATATCTAATACCCATGATGAAGAAATAGATAGATTGACTTCTATAACATTTATACCTCAAGTAGAAGTCTCACTTCTCTTCTTCTTAAGATCTTCTAGGTATGCCTTGCAGTTACGCTTCCAGTGTCCAGCTTCCTTGCAGTGGAAGCAAGCCCCTTCCTTGGCCACCCCTCCTTTGGGTTTCAGTTCCTTGCCTTTGCCCTTGGCTTGAGACTTTCCCTTACCTTTAGGCTTGCCCTTGTCTTTCTTCTTTTGCACCATTAAAATGGCGTCAGATTTTCCCTTCTTAAGGTTGAGCTCAGCAGTTCTCAACATGCTGAGCATCTCAGACAGTGGCTTATCAATTTTATTCATGTTATAATTCATGACAAATTGATTGTAGCTTTGCAGCAATGATTGCAAGATCAAGTCAGTGGCCAGCTCTTGGCCAAGGGGAAATCCCAATCTTTGTAGGTTTTCTACGTACCCAATCATCTTGAGTACATATGGACCTACGGGAGTCCCATCTTGCATTTTGGAACCAAACAGTGCCTTAGAGACTTCATATCTCTCGTGCCTTGCTTATCCTTGATATAGTTGACGAAGATGTTCAACCATATCATAAGTATTCATGAACTTGTGTTGCTTCTGAAGCTCAGAGTTCATGGTCGCGAGCATTAGACATGACACATCTAATGCATCATCTTGATGCTTCTTGTAAGCATCTTTGTCATCTCGCGAGGCAGTGACAGGATATGCCTCCGGAATGAGCTCAGACGTCTGATTTCCTTTCTTGGGTGAGAACAATTCTCGAGTTCATCACCCGAGAAATTTGCTCCATTGAGCTTGTCCTTCTCAAGGACAGAACGCAGAGAGAGAGTGTTCGTGTTTGTTGACATAGTAATCTACAACATACAATGCAGAGAATTAATATCATATTCCTTTTATCATTTAATTAGGCCTTTAATTAAATGATGCTCCCACTGAATTATAGGAATTTTGTAGAATCGAGTTATGGATGTAGTCAAACCACATTACTAGATTCATACAAACTAGCTATAATTCTTGCGGGACAAGATCCACATCATACTAAACCTTGAGTTAGCTTTGGCTAAATCGCCCAAGACTTAGTACGATCGGTGAGTAACACATTACCGATTACATCTCTATGCAACTCTTGTTTATAGGATCAAGACCCACATTTACAAAAGACCTTGAGTTAGCTTTGGCTAAATCGCCCAAGATTTAGTGTAAATGCGATCTTATCCTATCTTTCCAACGGTTGGAATATGCCTATAGTTCTACTCGATCCAATTGAGTTAACTAGTTTTACTCAATCTAATTGAGCTTACTCTAACCCAAGCCGTGATAGGCGGGACCAAGATTATCCCTCCGCACCCTACCAAGATAATATGCGTTGCTCTGCTTTGGCAGATTCAACAACTACAAATGATCGATGTAGTGATGAGTATCAAGGACTTGGTAGGCATTTACGGGTTGATTCGATTAAGATCTAATCTAATCGTAATGTGTATCATATACGCATTAAGGCCTTTATTATCCTATATTAGCATTCATCACATACATACAAGCATTATTTTAGCATGCATCATATATATACAAGAAAAATATCCTAGCATGCATCATATACATACAAGCATTATTCTACTAGCATGCATCACATACATACAAACAAAATCAAATATATATATATATATATATATATATATATATATATATATATATATATATATATATATATATATATATAATTAACTGTGATGTGGTCATGACCCTACTACGATCTTCTCAAGCCAATGAGAAGATCGGACGGTCAACCTAGGGCTAGCGGCTTCTCCAAGCGCTTCCTTTGACCGCCATGTGTTGTCGACACCCTTCTTGTAACTTCGTCTACAAGTGAACTTTCCACCGCTCCATTTTGTACCTTACAAATATGAAACTCGAGTTACATTCGAGTCTAAAACTATTTACAACTAGAATTTCAAAAGAAGAGGCACGACGCGCAGGTCGCATATACTATAAAACACGCACAACCACAAAAATGGCACGCAGGCCGTATTATGAATTTCAACACATTAACGTCCAATCAAATTGGGGTTCTTGGGCCATGACAATCACAGAATTATACATAATTCTAAATTATGTATTTTTACAGAAAATTTCTATAATTTTTTCTATTTTATGAGTCACCTCTCCGTAACGGTCCCGCTAAGCGGTTTCCGAGCGCGATCGCGGGACAAGACCCCTTTCGGGGATAGGGGCAGCGCCCCTACTCGCAAAATAAACTTTGTGAGTGTCCCTACTATGATCTTACATTGACTTAAGTCGCTGTCCCAAAAACCTAAAGCGAGAACTCGCCGTTTCGGAGTGTTTTTCTCGATGGTTGAAGCCTACAAGTGTCCCAACACTCGTCGCTTCGACTCTTCGAGAAAAATACCCAAAAATTCTATAAAAATAGGAAATTTACAGAAATATAAAATTCTGTAATTTTTATATCTCATATAAAAACTACAAAAATGAAAACACATACATGCTTCGCACATGACTCTGATACAACTGTTGGACTTTCCGAGCCGCAAAAACCGCTTTTTGCGTTGCGGAAACCCCGAAAGTCCGGCCACAGATCTGTGCGAAGCTATATTAAAATAAAAAAAACATGTATGTGCTAAGTAAACCTAGATCTACCTTAGATCTAGAAGTTGAGAGTGTTACCCTCGTAGCGACGCCCTTCGCTTATCCCGCTCATCCAAAAGCTTGCCGGAACTCAAGAGTGTCAAGTGTACACTCCTCTATTGGTATCCACACGGACAAATGGTGGAGAAACTCAACCTAGAGTGTGCTATCACTCATGGAAATTTCGACTAAGAAGGATTGGGAGAGCAAGAGAGGAAGAACCAAGGAAGAAGATGAAGTTACACACCTTAACTTCACACTTTCATAACCCACTATAAGGGGGTTACATGCATGCATGTAACTCCAAGAACCAATGACTCTTGGTCTCCCTCATGAGGTGGCACCCCATGATGTGTCCATGATGATGTGGAGAATCATCATTGGCCGGCCCCATGCCAAGTCATCATCATGACATGACATTTGGTGAAGTCAAACTTGACCTTTCATCTTCCCTCTCAAGTCAAGTCAAACTTGACCTCTTATCTCCCATGGTTGATCAAATCCAACCATTTGATTCAAGTCAATTTTAATTTAATGAATCTCTATTCATTAATTTAAATTGATTTGATGAATCAAATCAAAATTAGACTCATTCAACACTTGAATCAAATTGAGTCCAACTCAATTAGTCTAATTAGGATTACTCTTAATCCAATTTGGTTCATCACATGAACCTAATCCTCATGGTTCATCATATGAACCTAATCTCCATCTAATTGCCCTTTGTGTGTGACCCTATAGGTCCTTGTAATGTTGGCAATGCCCCTAAATCGATTTAGGAACATAAGCAATGAGCGGTATCTAGCAACACATCATTGCTACCCAAGTTGCAAGAATGTTGAGCTCCAATATCACCTTTGTGACTACTAATTGTGACTCTCACAATATGTGACAATGTCCCTCTATTCTTGACATCTAGATTGACCAATTGAGGCATAGACCGTGCCATCCTCGGTACAATCTATATCTTGAACTCCAAGTAGACTCACTCTAATCAAATGAGCTCAATATCTCATATTGACTTATTTGGGCATGACCATGCACTTTGTGGTCCCACTCTATCAAGAATATCGATGTCACCCCCGTCATATAGGAGGGATAGATCTCATCTATATCACTCACATCCCTCCGCATAATTTGTTATATACCCAGTAATTGCCTTTATAGTCCACCCATTTATGGGTGACGTTTGACGAAGCCAAAGTATGTAACTCCTTATGTAGGGAACCATAGTGACTTCAGGTCTAAGGACTAATAGTCATACTAATAGCCACATGAGAAAGTATATGACACTCATATAACAATCCATGATACTTTCTCATGGCGGGTTATTCAGTATACATTGTCCAATGCATACCCATGTGTCAACTTGATATCTCATATCCATGACTTGTGAGATCAAGTCATCGTGTTGACCTACATGCTAGTCTCTACGCATTATCATTGTCCCTGAATGTTAATACTCGACTAGGAATGATTAAGAGTAGTGTTCTCTATATCATCTCATTATCGATTCAACCAATCGATTGATATAGATAAGAACCTACTACTCAAGGACATTATTATATTTAGTTATTTGACACCAATACACATAAATATAATAACCATGTCTTTATAAATAGGAATATGATACAATAAAGTCCATACAACAATCATCACATGATTGACTCTAGGGCTTTCACTAACAGTCTTCAATTCTTCCCTTCCATGAATTGAAGTCTCCTCGTCCATAAAGCGCATATGGGATCGGCGTGTTGATATCCAATCCTAGTCTTTCTTCGAATTCCATCTTCTTCCTCTAGAGGTGCTCTCTTGGTTGTTAATCCTTGAAGAGCGGTCTCGCTCTGATACCACTTATTAGGACTTGTGCGCCCGCTAGAGGGGAGGGGGTGAATAGCACTTCGTCGCTCCACGGAATTTGATCGGTCTCGCGTGCTTGATTGTCTACGATGTTTGTTAGCGCAGCAGAAATAATAGAAATACAAAACAAACACAAATACAATGCACAAGACAAGCGATATAATGTGGTTCGGAACCGAATGATTCATACTCCACGGATTGAACTCAACCGAGCTCTAGCGATGCGAACAACACCACTAATTAAAATACTCCTTCTCGACAACAAGTTGGAGGTGGAGAAACTTCGTACAAGAGATTACAACAGTAATACAAATAAACAACAAGCGTATACAAGTAAATACAATAAAAGAACATAAAGAACACTTTACAAGAGATCTTTTGGAAGCTTTCTTGTTGATTGTCTTGGACTAGCCTTGAAGACCCTGATTTGCACCAGCAAATCGCTTCAAATCGCCCAAAAGAATCTTGGCCAAAATCTTCTCCACGAGCTCTTTTTAAAGCTTCACTCGGGTTGGATTTTTACCTGGCAGTCGATTGGTCAGGACCATCAGTCGACTGTCCCAGTAGCCGTTGTGAGACAACGACATGAGTCACATTGAATAAGTTCCAATGGATAGACCATCAATCGATTGATAAACATTCTATCGAATACCGAGTCGATCGCCGTGCCGCTATCGAATCGCCTAATGTTGGCAGTCGACTATTAGGTCAATTCCTACTGTCGAACTCTAATCGACTCCCATCAATAGATTGACCCTAGTCCCAGTCGACTGATACACTTTAAATATGAGATTTTACCCCAAGTATGGTGCCCCCATACTTGCTAGACCACCTTTAGCCTAGACCAAAGCCTTCTAGCCATCGCCGTCAGCCTCATGCCTATCGGATCCCTCCAAGTCATCCATGACTTGTTCATCCATACGCTAGCCTTCAGGTGCTTCCATCATTTATTGTCATGCTAATGTGGTCTACACCGCCAAGACACGTTGGGCTTACGCTGTCAAGACTCCACTTGGACTTTACGCCGCCAACCATTGGACTTATGCTGCCAAGACTCCACCCTTAAACTTTACACCGCCAATATTCCCCTTGGACTTCTCAATTGCCAAGACTCAAGCTTGGACTTTCCCTTGCCAACCCATGTTGGACTTTCCATGCTAAGACTCATGCTTGGACTTTCCTTGTCAACCCATGTTAGACTTTCCATGCCAAGTACACAAGACTTAGACTTTCCCTTGACAATGATCAAATCATCGTCAAACATCAAACATGACCTAGGTCGATTGCACCAACAATCTCCCCAATACATTGTCAGACATCAAAACACTACTCGAGTTAAATTCGAGTCTGGTCAATCATGACCTGGGCCGATTGCACCAACATCTCGGTCTATCGGATCATGGAGAGGAAGTTCCTTTGGATATATATGCTGGTTCTAGTCAACTTTATGTGCATTTTTTTATGGATGATGACTGCACAAATAAGAATCTAAAGAAATTCATCAGGAATTCAAGATCTCCAAAAAAAAAATCCAAGAGATGATAAATTATAGTCATTTTTTATTTTATATTTTTTTCATGTGTGTTTTTTTACTACCACTAACAATATTCCTAATAGATTATAGATGATTTTGACAACTTGGACATGTACAACTGGTGCGATGTATTTTATAAATACATGACTCCTCAAATAGAGTCAATTAGTATGATAGTATCATTGTGACCCAAATCAGAGGTCAATGTTTAATCTAAAAATCAATGTTGATGGGTTTTATAAACTTATTGGTTGTGAGTTAACAAAATTTATTTATACTGATGGTGTGTAATTCACTAATTTATTTGATAATTTATGATCACATTGCAAGTATAGATGTGTGTGCACGTGTGTGTCATAAATTCACACGTGTCTCATTCTTTGCCAAGATTATTGAGATGGAGGTGATTTGCCTCACATCTAAGTAGAGTTAAAAGGATGGTAGATTGCATCTATCATGAACAAATTATTGTAGATTTGATTCCAGCACTGTCATGCCTCGAGGGCATAATCGTCATTCAAATGACGGAGGAGCCCCTTAGTGACAATATTCCGAAATACATTATTGGAACCATATATGGTAAAAACTTTGAAATAATCAAAATATAAAATATAATTATTTTATTAACTGCATGCATGCATTACTAAAACATAAGTAAGTGAAAGTAAAATAGGTTTATGATATCCAAAGCAAATTGCGACAAAATCCAAAGTACGTAAATAAAATGCGATAACAATAAAGAAAACAAATTGACATCTCGACGATGCAGTGGAACCAGCACAGCAAGAGACTCTCTGAGCGAGCGAAGGTAGATCAATAGGACACGTCCACTATCAGCTAACCTGGAGGCTAAAGAAAAGAGAGAGTGAGTACAAATCACTCAATGAGTGTCTAGAAGATAGTGCATGATAATATAAATATAATGGAGGTCAAAAGAAGTAAATCCGAGTAACTCAAACCTCAGAGTATCAGTATCAATCTACAACTAACCCGGTCAGTTATATAATAAATGCACCTATGATATACACAACCAACTGTAAACTTGCAAGAAATACACATCAAGATACCACGACAAAGCCTCGTGGCACTTGAGGTAATACAAAGAGGCATTATCTGCGGACAACAACATGCTACCACGAACGGGACTCGTGGGTAGATAAACAATATACCGAGCATTGTCTACGCGCAACCATATGCTACCATGAACGAGACTCGTGGGTAGACAGGCAATATAATGACTCAATGTTTGCGGGCAATGACATGCTACCACGAATGGGTCTCGTGGGCAGACAGAGTATATAACTATCTAGCATTGATTACACGCAACAACATGCTATCATGAATGAGTCTCGTGGGCAGTCAGAGTATAGAACTATCTAGTTATTGGCTACACGCAACAACATGCTACCACGAATGAGTCTCATGGGCAATCGATTATCCTAGGTTGTTAATGTTGGTGCAATCGACCCAGGTCACGATTGACCAGACTCGAGTTTGACTCGAGTAGTATTTTGATGTTTGACATTAATGTCTGACATTGATGTCTGACATGTGTTGGAGAGATTGCTAATGCAATCGACCCAGGTCATACTTGATGTTTGACGATGGTTTGACCATTGCCATGAAAAGTCCAAGTCTTGTGTACTTGGCATGTAAAGTAAACATAGGTCTTGACATGGAAAGTCCAACATGGGTTGGCAAGGGAAAGTCCAAGCTTGAGTCTTGGCAATTGAGAAGTCCAAGGGTGTAGTCTTGGCCACATAAGTCCAAGGGTGTAGTCTTGGCAGTGAAAGTCCAAGTCATGAGTACTTGACAATTGAGAAGTCCAAGGGGAATATTTGTGACATAAAGTCCAAGGGTGGAGTCTTGGCAGTATAAGTCCAATGGTTGACGGCGTAAAGTCCAAGCGGAGTCTTGGCAGCGTAAGTCCAATGTGCCTTGGCGGTATAAATCAACTTAGCATGACATAGCCGATGGAAGCACCTGAAGGTTAGCGTATGGATGAACAAGTCATGGATGACTTGGAGGGATCCGATAGGCATGAGGCTGACGGAGGTGGCTAGAAGGTTTAGGTCTATGCTAAGGGTGGTCTAGGCTAAGGGTGGTCTAACAAGTATGGGGGCACCATACTTGGATTAGAACCTCATGTTTGCGACTAGAGTTTGACTCTGGAATTGGCCTAGCGGATTGGCGGCATTAGGCGATCGGTGATAAGCCTCTGCGATCTCGATCGGAGATCGATCATTGCTGATCGGTCGGGAATTCGAGCACAGTAAGCTCTCCAGTCGAGTGATCAACTTGAGCACTTGACTGATGGGCATGATCAATCGACTGATGGTCTATCCGTTGGAACTTATCCAACGTGGCTCATGTCGTTGTGAGACAACGACTACAAGGGCAGTCGACTGATGGTCCCGATCAGTCGACTGCTAGGCAAAAAATCAACCCGAATGCAGGTTATAAAAGTAGTTCGTGGGGAGGATTTTTGGCATGGTTCTTTGAGGAGTTTTGGGGCGAATTGCTGGTGTAATTCGGGGTCTCTAAGTGCAACTCAAGCAACTAAATAAGCAAGCTTCCAAAAGATCGATTGTAAAGTTTTCTTTATATTTTTTTGTTGTATTTCATTGTAATAGCTTGTATTCATTTCTTATTATTGTAAGAACTGTTGTAAGGGGTTTCCTCCACCTCCGAATTGTTCCGAGAAGGAGAGTTTATTGTTTAGTGGTGTTTGACATCGCTAGGGCTCTTACGAGCCCAATCCGTAGAGTATGAACCATTCGGTTCCGAACCACATTATATTGCGTGTTGTGATTGTGTGCTTGTATATTTTGTTATTGTTTTATTTCTACTATTTCCGCTGCACACTAACCGAATTGTAGTAAGCACGCGATCGCGAAAGAATTCCTCCATCTACGATGTACGCGCTATTCACCCCCCTCTAGCGGCCACCAAGGTCCTAACAATTGGTATCAGAGCGGATCGCTCTTCACCGGCTTCACATCCGAGGGAGCAAATATGCTAGAGGGCAAGATGGAATTCCAAGAAACATTAGGATGGGATATCAACACTTCGATCCCGTACACCTTCTATGGGCAAGAAGGGTTTTGGCAATGGAGAGCACGGATCGAAGAATTCATTATGATGAAGGACTTCGAAGATTAGTCCGTCTTGATGGAAGGGTATGAATTTCCAAGAGGGCCAAAAGGAGGATTCCTCAAGATGAAGAAATGGACCGAGGAACAACTCCAAGAGTTCGAGAAAAATCAAAAGGTAATAAAATTTTTGGTTGAATTGATACCTAACAATGTTGTGTCCAAGTTAGGTGAATACAAGGATGCAAAGGAATTTTGGAGTGAATTGGCTAAGCTCCATGAAGAACCATCCATGGCTCAAGTAGAAAGAGAGCCCGAAGAAGAAGCTTCATCATCCTCACAAGAGAGTAAGGATTCGGAAGTTGATAGGGAATCAACATCCGGATCCGGATCGGAAGAGGAATAAAAGGTGGAAGAAGCCTCCACCTCTAGGATTGAGAGGGAGGAAGTTAGATCACCCTCCATGCCGGATCAAGAGGTAGCCTCAACATCCAAAAGAGATGAAGAAGAACCAATTCCGGCACCGACCACCAACCTAGGTAACTCAAGCACATTATTTCAAAATAAAAATTCATATAATTTACTTTGAGTGTAGGAAAAATGGACACTACAAGAGTAAGTGTCCTAAAAGGGTCAAGAAGGCTCAACCGGCTCCAAAGGTCAAGAGTGTCGGTCCCCCAACACATAAAAGCAAGGAGCATATCATTTGCTTTAGCACCGACAACCGGGACACTACCGGAGTTAATGCCCTAGGGGGAAGAAAAAGAGCCAAGAAGGATCATCACAAGTAAGTGGAGCTTTAAAAGCAAACCCTAAGGTAACTTTTCAGTATGCTTCTTCTTCAATAAATAGTCAAAAGCATGCTAGAAACAATTTAAACAATCTTGCAATTTATTATAAAGGGCATGCTAGAAATAGGGAGTATTGTTTAGGTGCTAAAAATGTCCACTTTAGGAAGAAGGAGAAATTTGGGACTAATGTCCTTAAAATAATTTTACCAAAGTATTAGGAAGATAGAGAACCACCTATGTTTTAACCCTAAATGGTCTAGGCATATGCCTAGGAAAAATAATGTCCAAAGAATAGATGAAAAACAAAAATTGGACAATTAGAGCTAGAAAACCAAGTCTTGAGGTCAAGGCTTGAGAAATTAGAGAAGACCCTTAAGAAAATACAAAATCAATTTCAAGGGTCAAGTGATCAAAAATCTAGGTCTAGGAGTCAAAGTCAAAGGCCTAGAAAACAAGAACCATCAAAAGACAAGAAAGGTTTGGGTCACAAACCTCAGCCCAAGGAGACCTACCATAGTGTTCCATTCGATTATGGAACACAATCTAGGTCTAGGAAAATCAAGGTTACTAGGGAAGTCATCCCTAAGGGTAACCAAGGTGTGTGCCTAGTGGCTAGGGTTTCAAGGAAATCTAGGGAAGCCATTAAGAAGGTCAAAGGGGGAGTTACCTCTAGAGTTGACCTAGGCAAGACCAAAATGACCAATACTTCTAAGCCTAGGAGGGTCATTAGGAAGGTGTCTAGGGAAGTTATCCCTAGCGAATACCTAGTAAATCCAAGGAGCTCCAATAGGTATTGGGTTCCTAGGAGCATGATTGATTCACGCTAAATGAGTTTAGGTGTGTCAACCTTAAATGAATGGGTAGTTAACCTAACCATAGTAAAGGTGGCACCTTAGGTCATTTTCAAGGTCATGGGTACTTTGGAAATGTGTTTTGATTATAATCCTAAAAGATTTTAGGATGTACTAATATAATTTATGGAACTATGAAAAATTGATCAAATTGACACAACTTAGATTAAGAGGTCTTAGTGTGCCATTTTGGATTTTTAGAACACTTAGGAGATAAATTAATAATATGGTAAAATGGACTTAATAATAACAAATGATAATAAATACTAAAATTTAGGTTTTATATACCTTTATATTCTATTTGTCATGCTTGATTTGCCATATAACATGTTATGACATCATATCTATTTTTAATCATTTAATATGTCATGATCATGCTTAGGATTAAGATTAAATGTCATGTATACTTAGATTCCATTTTATGCCATGACATCGTGATTATGAGAACATGCTTATTTATATCATCATTAATGCCAAAATCACTCATGCATTTATAAAAATTCAGTTAAGGATATATGACATGACTTGAAGTACCATGTATAAGGGAATCAAGTAATGTTGCCTTAGGAAAATGCATGAAACCCTAGATTAGGATGAACAAAACCCACATCTCACATTAAATTGACAAGTATGTGTATTGATACACCCTAGATATATATGAGATGTTAGAAAATGAGTTAAGTTCAAGGTGCATAGTTTTTGCATCTAGATGAACTCAAACTCATCTAAAATCAAGTTATGGATTATTGGGAAAGTTTATGTTTAAGCCATGTACATTAAGCCCAAAGAATATGATCCAATATAAGGTTTTAAAACCATTTTGAAAAACCTTGGTGAAGTATATCTTTTGATAGAAATCACCATTGATGAAGTTGATACAAAGTGAGCTCAAATATTAAAGTTTTTCTTTACTTTTGAATTTTGTGTCAATTTCACTATATTATGGGTAAATTATTTTTCACATATTTTTTATGTAACAACCCAAATTTTAGTTCCTATACTTTTATTTATTTATTTAAAAAAAATAGAAATAAGAATAGGAAGAAAAAAAAAAGAAAAAAAAAGCCTCTATAATT
Source organism: Wurfbainia villosa (assembly GCA_025175895.1). NCBI lineage: Eukaryota > Viridiplantae > Streptophyta > Magnoliopsida > Zingiberales > Zingiberaceae > Wurfbainia > Wurfbainia villosa. The sequence continues at coordinate 8,991,176 of CM045992.1, forward strand.
TCTCCACCGTGGGATAATTCAAGAGGGATCTCCTCAAGGACTTGGTAGAGGATCACGCTAAAGCAAAGGAACACGTAGGAGGTATTTTCTTTACGAAATCTAATGGCATAAATTGGTGAAAAAGTATAGGAAGTAAGTATTGCTCACCTGCAGTATAAGTAGTTATCGTATGTCATTGATATATTTTTATGTGCATGTTATTTCCAGTTACATGGTTGAGCAGTTTATACGCATATATATGAACCAATTATGCATGGTGTTTTAGTTACATGATTTTACCCGTTATGTCATGTTTAGATCCATGATAAGAATGCGATTTATGATCATGCATGTTGTAGATGAGTTGTAGCTTACAATTATATGCATGATGTAGAGTAAGATGTAAAAATATTTCCTTTATAAAGAAAATTTAAAAATGCTCCCTATTCGAATTGGGGATTAAGAGCACAACGATCTTCAGTATGCTCCCCATTTCAATTTTGAGGGTCAAGAGCATAATGATCTTTATGGTGCTCCCCATTCGTGGTTTAGGGGATTGAGAGTATTTTTTTCAGTATGTATAAGAATATAAGTATAAAGAAAGTATTTTACTTTTGATAGGGCATGTACTAGGCATCTGTTTTGCCCACGGGCCAAGACCCTCAGTTTCAGTTATCCTAGTAGGTTCGGTGGTTGGCCACCCCCGCCTATTAGGAAAGCGCGCATTGGTACTATGCCAGGCCCATATTCAGAATGATTATTAATGTGAAGTATCAGTATAAGTATAAGTAAAAGTTTTCAAAGTTATCCAGTTCAGATACACTGTTTACAAGTTTTAAAATACTTAAGAGCATGATTTATACAAGAGACATGTAATCAGAGTTATGATTTCCAGTTATGCTTGCATGTGTATCAATGTATCAAGGGTAAGAGAACTAGTTGCATAATTTCATACAGTGCATATTTTTGTGAGCATAGAAAGTACTTACTAAGCGTTATTGCTTACAGTTTGCATTTCCTTATACTACAGATAAAGGTAAAGAAAAATTTCAGTGAGGTGGCATAACGGATGAAGTGCTTGGAGTGTGTGGCGATGGAACAGTGGAATTAAAAGATCCTAAGTGCAGATGTCTAAACCAGATTTTAAGTTTCTAATTTTTTTTTATATTGTTGAAGTTCAACTGGATTGCTTATGGTTGAGACCAAAGAATGTTAGAGTCATGTTGGGTTAGTCTTAATACTTGCATGTCATGTGAAGATCTTGAAATGGTTATTGTTTAAGTGATGTCAAGGTCCTTATGATCATTTTAGTTGTTAGCATATTGCGTTAGTATATTACATGAATTTAAGATTAAGACAGTAAAGTAGTGACATCTCCCCTAGTATAGAGTGGAAAGACTAGGGGGGTGTTACAAGATGGTATCAGAGCGGGTTCCGCCCTTCCGTCACACACACATCGAGCATCAGGAATGCTTTTTTTTAAGTTAACCATGCTCATCTAGAATGTTCTCTTTGAGTTAAACATGCTTGTATATATATATATATATATGAAGATGATAGACAGTAAGTAATAGAGCATACCTAGATATGTATGTGAAGCTGGAAAAAAATAGTGATAATAGTCTGATAGTGGTTTCGCTTTATCATCTTATGAAGAGCAGGAAATGCCTCGAGAAAGACCCCGTGGAGGACAAGAAATGAATGAAGAAGTACCACCTCCTGCCTGTATGCAGATAGTCACTAAGCTCCAACAGCAAGTGGCAGAGCAACAGCAGGTCATCAATACCTTGATGACGAATCAACGAGAAAATCCTGTTACTCAGCCAGGGACTTAGAATGTCATTCCAACTGCATCTTCTGCCCCACCAGACCCACCAACATCTCCAATGGGAGGGGTGAGATAAGAGGCCTATCTGATTCAATGGCAAAAGCTGAAGCCAGAGAGTTTTGCCGGTGCCAGTGAACCATGGGATGCTCAGGCATGGTTCAAGATAGTAGAGAGCATAGTGGAACTGCTAGACTGGCCTAAGAATGAGAAAGTCAAGTGTGCCTCGTTCTGTCTGACTGGAGATGTCAGAATGTTGTGGAAGCGAGTAAAGGCCAAGAGGGTGGTGAACCAAATGTCATGGACGGACTGTGAGACGGAGTTCTTCCATATGCGAGTCACCAATAAGCATTATGATGAGTTCACGGAGTTCCGACAGAGGAATTTATCAGTAGATGAAGCGGTAAATAAGTTCAATAGGTTGGCTCGCCTATGCCCGGAACTGGTCAGTACTGAAAAGGAAAGAGTTAGGTTGATGTCACGCCCCGAGAGCATGCCGAACCAAAAATCAAACGGACGGCACCTCCCCTATACGTGGCAACATTTCGGGTTAATACAAGGCCCGTAGGCCCACAATAACAACAATATATATGTTACCACCGAACATGTGTTGTGTAAATGGTCAGAGAAATGATACTTAGGGTATCGCTACGGACCGGTGGTCCTAGCTTGTTATAATCAGATGAGTATGACTCTCTACAGGATAGAGAGTGCGTCGAGTAGATTAGTATGACTCTCTACAGGATAGAGAGTATTATGATTAGTTGAGTACGACTTTCTACAGGATAGAGAGTGCGTCGAGTAGATTGGTATGACTCTCTACAGGATAGAGAGTCTATGGTAGACGTCTGTATGTGAGACATTGCATTCATGCATTTACATGCATGCTGGCGACGAGGTCTCCCTTGTGGTTGAGAGGGTCGCCAGTCATCCTGCCTCCACGGTTACTCATAGGAGGAGTAGCCGAGTGTGGCGAGCATTAGTGCCACACTCTACCACTATAGGCGGTGGTAGTTGGATTTGCGGTCGTAGTCCTCTGCGTGTGTGGTACTCGACCACTCATGGGTAGTGACTGCCGAGTGACCAAGCAGGACCCCCATCGTGTAGCTTGCTCTTTACGCTTATATGCTACTCGATCATACTGCCCACTCGGCCACTCGAGAGTAGTGGTTGGTGTTGAGTTGGGACAGTTGTCATGCTCGAGCCACCGAGGCCACACTGGGGTCGTGGTAGCTTTAGGGTGAGCCGACATGACCATGCATCTTTGCATGCCGATATTAGTACATATATATATACATATATGCATGTATATATATATATATGGATGGTTGAGATTAATATATATATAGATACGTCTATATATATGATTATGTGATGTTGCATTTGTTTGTACTATGCTTGCTTTGCATTTGGGTGGACATCATATTCATGCATGTTTCTTGCATATGTTATACTGATTGTAGTCGTGACCAGAGCTAGAGTATAGTTTGAGTTTATCTACTATTCATGTTATATATATATATATATGTTTGATATATATTCATGTTGGATCAGAGTAGCGAGTGCATTTCGTGTATGTCCGCATTTTATGTTGTTCATTCTAGACGGTATATGCTTGTATTTATATACTATGCCGATATACTTGTGTACATCTAGATTATGTTGTTGAAATACATGTGATATTACATATATACATGTTTTCTATTAGAGTTTTACTCACCACCCCGCATGGACTCGGTTTCTCGCCGCCTGTGCAATGTGTAGCCGAGTGATGGACTTGGAGCACACGGCTGGCATCATCTCATCTCAACTCCGAGAGTCCGGATTTTTGGTGTTATCATTTGTATTTCGTTATGGATTTGTGTTATGTGATGTACGCACATGTTGGTGCGGGTTTTGACGAGGCTTCTTTATGTTCTAGTGTTAGTCATACCGGTATGCACTCTGTGGGATTGTATTGTTGTCGTGTTGTTTCCGCTATGTCTTGTGTAGTTTTGTTTTTATACATATATATTGTTGTTATTGTGGGCCTACGGGCCTTGTATTAACCCGAAATGTTGTCACGTACAGGGGAGGTGTCGTCCGTTTGATTTTCGGTTCGGCATGCTCTCGGGGCGTGACAACTTTAGTGGTATCAGAGCCCAAGGTTCTGCGATGCCATACAATATTGTTTTTGAGTCGAGTCTTGGATTCTCGGGAGTCGATTTATTCGGTTTTGGTTTTCTGAGATGAGATGGACAGCGGCCTGAGCTCCAAGCAGCACGAGGTAAGAATTCCTAAAAAAACTTATGGTTCAGTAAATATTTATCTAAACTTGATCAGTAGGTGTATACAATAGAGTTATAACACCTGTGCAGACTTGTAGTAGGGGTCGTCCACCGAGGCGACCAACCGGAGTGACCTTTAGGGTTTATACTCCCGGTTATATTGCCTATGCATTTAAATGCTTATAACAGGGAATAACCTGTAGTATGTTGGTTATTATTCGTAACCGTGGTATGAGTTGACCACGGGAATAACCTGTTGAGTCTGTGAGTTTTGAACCGTGTCAAAAAGGTGATTTACCTTTGAGAGCCGACTGATACCGAGTCGGAAAAACATGGGTCAAGTCGTCACATTTCTGGTTGAAATCAGAGATTTCAGCCTTAGAGATTTTCACTAACTGTGCTAGTCGGATCATTACCTGTGGGTAATGAACAGACTTGTAGACTATTGTTGATGCAGATAGCGGAAGGCTAGGTTATGGAGTTTCATAGGGATTTTATCCCTGAGTTGTTCATATCGAGTTGTATAACTTTGAGAGTACTTTTAAGTACTTAACTCATGTTATATCGATAAAGAAAAGTTGTTTGCATTCCATTATCGGGATTAAGTCGATATTTGGTGTTAAATGCAGAAAATGACATTCGGGAAATAAAACATCACTTGATCATGGTTTAGTGATGTTGAAAGAGAGTATTTCCCCGTGTCACTTTTAGTGACGCATTGTAAGGAATTCTTGAGCTTCAAGAAAGGGTGATCGGTTAGTAAAAGTGTACTGCGCAGAGTCGTGAGACTTGCAGAGGTTACGACCACCTAATAGCTCAAGAAGATGAATGAATATTTTAAGCCACCTACGATTGTTGGCTTATAGTTGGATTAGGATGCCGGGATCTTCTATCAGATCCTACCGAAAGACGTTGGATTGAGACGGGAGTTTAAAAAATGACTCCGTACAAGAGTTTAAGAGTTGGAGACCGATAAGCATATATATTGCAGGTCAACTTAATAGAGTCAGAAGTCTCCGATTGTTGGATAAAGGAGCAATATCAGGGTCACAGGCCTTGAGCTACTTTTCGATTATAGAAGATCAATCGCAGATCATCAGAAGGTTCTTGTGGATATCAGCAAAATCAGAACAAAGACTCCGAAGGGATTGTGTGCGTGCAGTGCAGATCATGAAGACACGTGAAGCCAGAATATCTATTGGAGCAGTTCAGCTGTTGCTATTTATGAGCAACCAGTACAGTGGAGGTGTACCTTGAAGATTCAGTTGAAGACTACCAATGACGTTCCAGGAGGATGATGCACCGTCTCGACAGCAGAGATCAACACAGAAGATTGGGTTATCTCAACAGCAACAACCTACTACCTCAGACGTGGTCGAAGTTCCTTGATACTACCCTTCAGCAAAGATCAGCACAGAAGCAGCATCCGCAGAAGACATCGTAGAAGATTCATGCAGACAACAACAACAGTTACCTCCAGACGTGTTTTGCTTAGTACATAAGAGAGAGTATACGACAAAGGTCGTATCTATTCGGTATTCTACAGTTGCAGCTCGTAGGATTAAGTAATGTGATCAGATGATCTAGCATGATCCTCGGATCATTCATCGCAGAAATGCGACCGCTTTGTCGCGACCGCTGGATCGATCTTTTCTCTTGGAGAAAGGCCGAGACCGTGTGGAGCCTTTTGGATCGGATCAACAGATATTTGATCGCTTCGGTATTACTCTAGTTTTACCCTCTGGGTTAATATATTGAGAGATGCTTGTAGTTACAGGTATCTGTATCTAGAACATTCTCAGTTGGATTAGAAGGGTCCTTTACATCGACTTGTGGGTCGGTGGTATCTCTACCATCTGGCGAGATGAGGATCAACAATTAAGAAGTCAAGGGATGCCCTTAGACTCTGATAGTCATACTTTTACTGTGGACATATCCTTACGGATGGTCAAATTGTCGGAAGTATGGTACGATATGCTCGGAGGTGCGTATAATCTGAGAGTATTCGGATGTAATTTCGGATGAAATCCAAGGCTTGCCGTTGTTTAGGCAAGTGGAGTAGGCGTTCGAAATGATTGCAAAAATAGTCCGGTATCGAAGATCCTATACCGGGGGATAATTTAACTGGTATCAGTGTTGTTAAACACTATAGAAATTGGAAGAATGTAAGTTGTGACTATAGGAGATGTTGGAAGGGATATTTATCTATTCCAGTATTCCTCCTTGTGAAGATCCAGAGCTCTTTATTGAAAGAGAGATGGACCTTTAAAAGTATGCATCGATTATCGATGATGGAATACAGTAGTTATTGTGATGAATATCCTTCGTTATGGATAAATGATTTATTTAGATCAGCTAAGGACACTTGCGTATACTTTAGGGTTGATTTACGACTGGAGTGTTGATATTGTAGTGACATGATGTCATACAATTATCATTGTCGTTGAGATGATTATTATATCGTCAGCTTAGAGTAAAGGAGATGCAGGTGTGTGGAGACGACAATTTCATACTTGGTATGAATTGTATGCATTTTGATTAAGTTAGACTAATTAACGATTTAGTCGTCACTGGATTTGAGAATCGTGTATCCTGAACACGACTGGATCCTTTTGTAGTTGTTGGAGTTGCGTAACTTGGCCACTGTTGATTGTGGTAGTGGGAGTTGCGCACTCGACCACCATAGATGGTGGTTTTCCTTGTATGTTTTGGTTAGTACTGTAGATGTGGATAGAATGTCTTAGCATTACTATACCACGGACTTGTTCGAAAGGTGAGGATAGAAATCATGTAGTCGGAAGCTGGTGAAACCAGTTACAAGGCTTAGACGGCGGTTAACTTTTACACGAGTATTAGTTAATCCTTCCGGTGTGGATAAAAGGATGATGTACGCAGATGCGTCATTTCAGGGATCGGAGCGAGTCCGATACAGTTGAATGAGGCATATCTTATGCTTACGACAGTTAAGAAACTACGAGATAGTCTGTCATATACATGACGTGCCTTTAGTAGTTATTATTTGGATTTGTAGATGTATGGAGCAGAAGTGCTCATTGAATTTAACTAGCTACTCGGTAGCTACAATGGAGTTCTTTGGAACGCGCAGTTGCAACTTGCGAGATTGGGCGCTATAATCTCCCATGCACTCACAGGGTGTGTGGTGGTGTGGATCTTGGACGGTAGATGGACTTATCTTGTGAGAAGATAATTTTCCTTCTCTAATATAGATGTGTTCTGGACACGCATTCACTTAAGATAGAGTTGCTACCGGAGACACATCAATTGAGATTTGCTATGCATCCTGGTGGTACTCGGATGTACCGGGATATGAGATGTTTATACTGGTGGAATGGTATAAAGAGAGTTATAGCAGATTTTGCTGCTTGATGTTTAGTATGTCAGTAGGTGAAGGCTGAACATCAAGAACTCGTTGGATTGCTCTAGAAAATTCCGATTTCAGAATGGAAGTGGGAGCATATCACTATTGATTGCGTTACGGGATTGCCTAGAACCCGTAAAGGACATGGTGCGATTTGGGTGAGTGTGGATCGACTGACCAAATCAGCTCATTTCCTTTCTATTCGTGGGTCGTACTTGTTGGATCATTCGGTAGAGTTGTATTACCGAAAGATTATCAGATTACGTGGGGTACTTTTAAGTACCATATCAGATAGAGATTCGCGATTTACCTCGCGATTTTGATAGAGTCTGCACCAGACTATGGGCACAGAGCTTCGGCTTAGTGCAACATTTCATCCGCAGATAGATGAACGGTCTAAGTGTATCATTTAGATGTTGGAGGATCTATTCAGATCTTGTGTCGTGATTATGGAGGTGTAGCTGATCGGCTGGCTTTACCTCCGACACTTGCGGGTGTTCATAACGTATTTTATATTTATATGCTGAGGAAATACGTGCCGCGATCTGACCATGTTCTGTAAGAGGTTCCGATTCTACCTCAGTTTAATGCAACTTACGAGGTGATTCCAGGGTGGAGCCTGAGTCGCAAGGAGCGACAGTAGTGGGAGCTGGAAGATACTATCTGAGCTCGATGGTCCCATCTGGTCACTTGAGGAAGGTATGGGGTCCTTTCGGAAACTTGCTTAAAGAAATTTTTGCATGTAGTACGAAATTTGGGAACCAAATTTTTATAAGTGGGGGAGAATGTAAGATACCGAAAAAAAATGCTTGTTAATTAGGGAAATACCCTATGGAATTTTTCAGGAATTTTTAGAAATTTTTCTGGATTTAAACGGGGGTCTTATGGACATTTTAGGGGGATAAAGCGAATAGGCTTTTGTAAAGCCTGTTTAGACTATCTGCAAGGAATTAATGGGTTTAATTTAAACCCTTTATATTTTTCCGTTTCCCCTTAATTCCCCATCGCGCCGTTCTCCTCCCCGTCCGATCCTTTTCTCTCCCGATTCCATTCGAGCGCCGCCCCCTCCCCTTCTTCGTTCCATCTCTTCCGATCCAACAACAGCGAGCGCCGCCGCCACTTGAATTCGACCCTTCGTCGCCGGAGATCTCCAACTGAACACCTCTTCCCTGCCGCCTCTTCTCTTCTCCTCACCTCTCCACCAGCGCCGCCGACGAGCCAACTTGGCATGCTCACCGCCACGGTCGTCGTCCCCACGCCGCTGCCACCGCGAGTGGGATTAGCTGTTGCCGCCGCCGATGGCTGTTTCCTCGAGCCGCCCATCGCGCACCCTACCTCACCACCGCGAGCTCAAGGTAGTCGATCGCGTCGGTTTTAGGGTTTCCTTTCTCCGATCCAAATCGCCACGGCCGTATCTTCTCCCGATCTCACGGCGCCGCTGCTTTCTTCGCCAGCGTCTCGTCCGCCTGACAGGCGACTCTTTCCGGCGATGATCAGAATAGTTGGGCGATCTTCCACCGTCGACGGTTGAGTCAGCCCACCGCCGCCTTCCCCATCTCGTCCGACACCAAGATCCCAGCGTTGTGGTGTTCCTTGCAGTCCTAGGGCGCCCGACGAATTTTTATCAACTGCCTTCACCATGAATGAATCCCGTGTACATTTGCTGGTTATTCTTTGGGATCTGGTGTTGCTGCGCTGCTAGCGATGGTGGTTGTTCATGATCTTGACAGGTTAGGGAATGTGGAGAGGAATAAGAATAGGTGTTTAGCTATTGCCCCTGTAAGATGTGTCTCACTTAATTTGGTTGTTGAATATGCAGATGTTATCGATTGATTGTTCTCGGGATGATTTCTTGCCTCGACAAAGAACACCTCTGGAAGAGATATTCAAGTCTCTTTTCTGGTAAATTGAGGACTCAACTCTTAGAGACTGGTATGATTTTCTTTGCACAGTTTACCATGCTTGTTATGTCTAAGATGCATGGTCGATACATGCATATCAGAGGATGCTATGCTAGGAGATCCTCGGAGACTATATGCACCAAGAAGGCTCTATCATATTATTGAGAGGCAGTTGAGTAGATCTGATGAGATCAAGAAGATGTGCAAAGAAAGTTAAGCTTGGTAAGTTCATATCTGGATAAGTTATGCATGTTGTCGTATATGCACTTCTAGGTTGATTAAGTAGTGTAAGGGAATCGATAGGGATTTCATAGCACTGTTGGACTTATAAAGAACTTAGATATGTTCCTTGCTCTTTCTTGCAGGATTTTAAATTGTGAGAAACTCTTGAACGTGGAAGATTTATTGGATACTCTACATAGCAGGTGGGTAATTTCCTACCTGGTCCGGGTAGTTATTTTTCATTCAAATTTAGTCATTGATATGAGCATGTTAGGTGTTCATATTACCTTGATCATGTTCTTTTTATCGTATGCTTGATCTTCTACCATCGGCTATTAACTCCATTGTTGATATCATGTTTATTTTATCATGATTAGGAGTATATATATAAGTGATGTAAGTAACTTAGAATTTGTTTAAGTTAAGTGCAAAGAGTAAAGTCCGGATGACAACCTGATTGTATATTGGGCAAAAAGGTCATCCGTAGGTAGATAATGACTTTAACCTAGGGTTAGTTCTAGTACCCTTAGGATATATGTTACCACCGAACATGTGTTGTGTAAATGGTCAGAGAAATGATACTTAGGGTATCGCTACGGACCGGTGGTTCTAGCTTGTTATAATCAGATGAGTACGACTCTCTACAGGATAGAGAGTGCGTCGAGTAGATTAGTATGACTCTCTACAGGATAGAGAGTATTATGATCGTGAGTACGACTTTCTACTGAGGATAGAGAGTCGTCGAGTAGATTGGTATGACTCTCACGGATAGAGAGTCTATGGTAGACGTCAGTATGTGAGACATTGCATTCATGCATTTACATGCATCGGGCGACAGGTCTCCTTGTGGTTGAGAGGGTCGCAATCATCTCGCCTCCACTGCTACTCATGGAGGAGTAACCGGTGTGAGGCGAGCATTGAGTGCCACACTCTACCACTATAGGCGGTGGTAGTTGGATTTGCGTGTCGTAGTCCTGCGTGTGTGGTACTCGACCACTCATGGGTAGTGATGTCGGAGTGACCAGCCAGGGGACCCCATCGTGTAGCTTGCTCTTACGCTTATATGCTACTCGATCATCACGCCCACTCGGCCACTCGAGAGTAGTGGTTGGGGTTGAGGTGGGACAGTTGTCATGCTCGAGCCACCGAGGCCACACTGGGGTCGTGGTAGCTTTAGGGTGAGCCGACATGACCATGCATGCCGTGACAGCCGATCTCGATGGCGCAGATATTACCATATATATATACATATACGCATGTATATATATATATGGATGGTTGAGATTAATATATATATAGATACAGTCTATATATATATGATTATTGTGATGTTGCATTTGTTTGTACTATGCTTGCTGCATTTGGGTGGACATCATATTCATGCATGTTTCTTGCATATGTTATACAGTTGTGTCATATATTGATATGAGTTGGATAGACCATAGATACCTTGACCTGTAGCTAGAGTATATTTTGAGTTGATCTACTATTCCTTGATCACTTGGTTACCAGGATTCATAAACTTTAGTACTTAGCCTGGAGGTCTAGAGTTCGAATCCTGGGGAAGGCAAAAAACCCACTTCCAGGGGTGGGAAGTCCATGTGAGTAACGACGGGCCAATAGGGGCCAGGTCGTCGACCAATAGTATAATAAAAGGCGCTCGATCGTCGCCGTTGGGTCGTCGACTTATCGTCGACGATCGCTCTATTGGCCTCGTTATCGCTGTCATTTTACACCGGGCTTTGCTTCAGATTCGATCTTGATCTTCAGCAGCATTAAAGTTTATGAATCTCGCAACCAAGCGATCCTTGATCACTTGGTTACCGTGGATTCATAAACTTTAGTACTTAGCCTGGAGGTCTAGAGTTCGAATCCTGGGGAAGGCAAAAAACCCACTTCCAGGGGTGGGAAGTCCATGTGAGTAACGACGGGCCAATAGGGGCCAGGTCGTCGACCAATAGGGGTCGACGGGCCAACAGGGGCGACGGTCGTCGACCAATAGGGGTCGTCGAATTCCGCCAATAGGGGCCCGGTCGTTACAGTTGATGCTAAAGATGTTGAGACCGGAGATAACTCTGAATGTAGCTAGTGGAATTAATAGACCACAGACTACTGAAGAGCTAGTCAATAGTGCCCTAATCACAGAGCATTACATGAATAGTATCAAGCACCAAAATCTAGCCTCGACAGAAAGCAAAAGCCAGGGAAGTTCAAGAGATCAGAAACCTCAGAGCGGTAATTCGAACTGGAAGCGAAACAACAATGACAAGAGGAAACAGTGGAATAATGAAAAGGGAGGTTCAGCCAGTAAGCATCCTACGTATCCTACATGTTCTAAGTGTGGAAGGAAGCATCCAGGAGTTTGCCACCAGGGCGTGAGCGGGTGTTATATATGTGGTGTCGAGGGACACTTCGCCAAATAGTGTCCCACCAAGACCAATCTACCTCCACCATAGTCTACTCAGTATGGAGGTAGACTAGCTCAGCTACATCAGATGCAGGGAGCACTGGAGGGTTCTTACATCAACCAAGGAAGATTGGAGGCCCCATCAGTTACACCTAATGCTCGGATCTTCTCCCTCACTAAGGAAGAGGTAGCAAATGCTTCTACGGTAGTCACAGGTTAGATACCTATCCTTAGTCAGCATGCTACCGTATTGTTTGATACTGGGGCAACCCATTCTTTCATGTCTATGGCATTTGCTAAGAAGATAGATATAACTCCGGATATCTTAGATATTCAATTTTTAAAGACCCTACCTTCGAGTGAAATAATGACATCTACACACTGGTTGCGTGCCGTGCCGGTCAAAATTTCAGACAGAGAGCTTTATAGTGATCTGATCTTGTTGGACATGCATGACTATGATGTCATCTTTGGAATGGACTTTCTGAGCAAGTATGGTGCTTCCATTGAGTGTCGTAAGCGAAGAGTAGTATTTCAACCCGAGACAAAGGCCAAATTTAAGTTTATTGGAGAACCAAGGAAGAAGACTAAGAAGTTCTTGTCTGCCATGGAAGCTCAGAAGATGTTAGCTAGTAGATGCACTGGGTATTTAGCACATATAGTTGATACTAAGCATGAAAGAAGCCAACAGCTGGAAGAAGTCCCAATTGTATGTGACTACCCGGAAGTATTTCCTGATGAGCTACCAGGATTAGCACCTAGAAGGGAAGTTGAGTTTGAGATTGAGCTTGTTCTTGGTACCAACTCAATCTCAAAAGCACCCTACCGTATGACTCCAGCTGAATTGAAAGATCTTCAAGAACAATTACGGGAGTTACTAGACAAGGGATTCATCCACCCTAGTCATTCCCCGTGGGGAGCTCCAGTGTTGTTCGTGAAAAAGAAAGATGGGTCTATGAGGATGTGCATAGACTACCGAGCCTTGAATCAAGTGACAATCAAGAATAGATATCCTCTGCCGAGGATAGAGATTTATTTGATCAATTGAGGGGAGCCACAGTCTTCTCCAAGATTGACTTGTGGTCTGGTTATCATCAAGTAAGAGTTAAAGAGGAGGATATATCGAAAACAACTTTCCGAACGAGGTATGAACACTATGAGTTCGTGGTCATGCCCTTCAGAGTGACAAATGCACCCGCTATGTTTATGGACTTGATGAATCGGGTATTTAAGGAGTTCCTTGATAAGTTTGTGGTCGTCTTCATTGACAACATCCTTATCTACTCGAGAATCTAGGAGGAACATGCCGAACACTTGAAAACAGTCTTACAAACCCTTTAGCAAAGACAGTTATATGCAAAGTTCTCCAAGTGCGAGTTTTGGCTTGATCGAATATCGTTTCTGGGTCATGTTATTTTAAAAGATGGAGTTATGGTAGACCCAACGAAGATAGAAGCAGTCAGTAATTGGAGTCAACTCAAGAATCCCAGTGAAGTCAGAAGTTTCCTCGGATTAGCGGGGTACTATCGGAAGTTTGTGGAAAACTTCTCAAGGATAGCTTCACCGTTGACAGTTCTTATCAGAAAGAATAAGAAGTTCGAATGGATCGAAGATTGTGAAAAGAGCTTCCTTGAATTAAAGAGGAGACTCACAAGTGCTCCAGTGTTTACCCTTCCAGAAAGTAATGAGAGATTTGACATGTATAGTGATGCGTCTAAGATGGGACTCGGAACGGTACTTATGCAGAAGGGTAAAGTCATTGCTTATGCATCTAGATAACTCAAGGATTACGAAAAAAATTACCCCACTCATGACCTTGAGTTGGCAGCAGTGGTCTTTGCTCTGAAAGTTTAGAGAAATTACCTATATGGAGTCCAATGCAAGATTTACATAGATCACCAGAGTATGAAGTATTTCTTCACTCAGAAGGATCTGAATATGCGACAGTGCAGATGACTTGAGCTAGTAAAGGACTATGATTGTGAAATCCATTACCATCCTGGAAAGGCAAACAAAGTAGCAGACGCGCTAAGTAGAAAATCATGCGTCACTTTAATGTCCCTAGCAACACTATCCCAACCACTAGAGAAAGAGATAATGAATTTTGGGGTTGAGATCATTTCTGGATAGCTCTCCGCCTTGACCACAGTACCTACACTGTTTGGGGATATATTAGCAAGACATGACCAAGATCGTAGCCTCCAAAGGATCAAGCAAGAGATCCAAGAAGGAAAGGATGAAGGATTCCGTGTCTCTGACAGTGGGGTATTATATTTGGGTGAACGCCTATGTATCCCCAAGGACCCAGACTTAAGGAAGAAGATCCTAGAAGAAGCTCATGGGACCCCATATTCGATGCATCCTGGATCCACCAAGATGTATCAAGATATGAAAGGGAAATTATGGTGGCTTGGTATGAAGAGGGACGTGGCTAAGTATGTTAGTACTTATCTGACATATCAGAGAGTGAAAGTCGAACATCAAAGACCAGGAGGAGTTCTATAGCCTATCCAAATTCCAGAATGGAAGTGGGAGGAACTAGCCATGGATTTCATAGTAGGATTGCCCAAAACAACTAATGGCTACGATTCTATTTGGGTAGTTGTCGATAGATTGACAAAGTCTGCTCACTTCATGTCTATCAGAATATCATACTCCATGAAGCAGTTAGCCCAGTTATACGTTAAGGAAGTGATTAGACCGCATGGAGTACCTAAGACCATTATCTCTGATAGAGACAGTCGCTTCACTTCACACTTCTGGGAGTGTGTTCAGACAGCCCTCGACATTAAGTTACGATTCAGCACTGCATTTCATCCTCAGACAGATGGGCAAACAGAAAGAGTGAATCAGATTTTGGAGGACATGCTCAGAGCTTGTGCCTTAGATTTTAAAGGAAGCTGGTGTAAATATTTGTGTTTGGCAGAGTTTGCCTATAATAATAGTTATCAAACCACAATTGGAATGACACCTTATGAAGCCTTGTATGGAAGGAGATGCAGATCGCCTATCTGTTGGTATGAGGGTGGCGAGAAGAAAGAAATGAGACTCAAGACTGATTTTATAGATGACGCCACCAAAGTTATAAAGAACATACGCCAAAGGATAGAGATTGTTCAGAGACGGCAGAAGAGTTACGCCGATGTCCGATGCAGACCCCTAGAGTTCTAAGTCGGAGATTCAGTGTTCATTAAGGTAGCTCCTATGAAAGGGGTAATGAGATTTGGGAAGAAAGGCAAGTTAATTCCCAGATATGTAGGCCCCTACCTAGTCACCAAGAGAGTTGGTAAAGTAGCTTATGAGCTAGAGCTACCACATGAAATGTCAGCTATCCACAATGTATTTCATGTTTCAATGCTTAAAAAGCACGTCCCAGACACCAACCAAGTGATTGAGTCACAGACGGTACAGATTCAGACAGATCTAAGTTATGAAAGTCGACCTATTCAGATAATAGATCGAGCAGTCAGGAAACTAAGAAATAAAGAAATACCATTAGTAAAAGTCTTATGGCAAAGTCAAAGGTTTGAAGAAGTAACCTGGGAACATGAGGATGACGAAGTAAAAGTTTCCTGAGCTATTCTAAGTTTCGAGGACGAAATTTTTATAAGGTATAAGGGATTGTAACAGCCCAAATTTTAGTTTCTATACTTTTATTTATTTATTTAGAAAAAAAATAGAAATAAGAATAGGAAGAAAAAAAAAGGAAAAAAAAGAGCCTTTATAATTTCTCCACCGTGGGATAATTCAAGAGGGGATTTTCAAGAGGGATCTCCTCAAAGACTTGGTAGAGGATCACGCTAAAGCAAAGAAACATGTAGGAGGTCTTCTCTTTACGAAATCTAATGGTATAAATTGGTGAAAAAGTGTAGGAAGTAAGTATTGCTCACTTGCAGTATAAGTAGTTATCATATGCCATTGATATATTTTTATATGCATGTTATTTTCAGTTACATGGTTGAGCAGTTTATACGCATGTATATGAACCAATTATGCATGGTGTTTTAGTTGATTTTACCCGTTATGTCATGTTTAGATCTATGATAAGAATGCGATTTATGATCATGCATGATGTAGATGAGTTGTAGCTCACAATTATATACATGATGTAGAGTAAGATGTAAAAATATTTCCTTTATAAAGAAAATTTAAAGATGCTCCCTGTTCGAATTGGGGATTAAGAGCACAACGATCTTCAGTATGCTCCCCATTTCAGTTTTGGGGGTCAAGAGAATAATGATCTTTATGGTGCTCTCCATTCGTGGTTTAGGGGATTAAGAGCATTTTTTTTAGCATGTATAAGAATATAAGTATAAAGGAAGTATTTTATTTTTGACCGGTCATGTACCGGGCATCAGTTTCGTCCACGGGCCAAGGCCCTCAGTTTCAGTTACCCTAGTAGGTTTGGTGGTTGGCCACCCCTGCATATTAGGAAAGCACGCATTAGTGATATGTCGGGCCCATATTCAGAATAATTATTAATTTGAAGTATCAGTGTAAGTATAAGTAAAAGTTTTCAAAGTTAATTATTCCAGTTCAGATACACTATTTACAAGTTTTAAAATACTTAAGAGCATGGTTTATACAAGAGACATGTAATCAGAGTTATGATTTCCAGTTATGCTTGCATGTGTATCAATGTATCAAGGGTAAGAGAACTAGCTGCATGATTTCATACAGTGCATATTTTTGTGAGCATAGAAAGTACTTACTAAGCGTTATTGCTTATAGTTTGCATTTCCTTATACTACAGATAAAGGTAAAGAAAAGCTTCAATGAGGTGGCATAGCAGATGAAGTGTTTCGAGTGTGTGGCGACGAAATAGTGGAATTAAAAGATCCTAAGTGTAGATGTCTAAACCAGATTTTAAGTTTCTAATTGTTTTTTTTTATATTGTTGAAGTTCAATTGGATTGCTTATGGTTGAGACCAAAGAATGCTAGAGTCATGTTGGGTTAGTCTTAATACTTGCATGTCATGTGAAGATCTTGAAATGATTATTGTTTAAGTGATGTCAAGGTCCTTATGATCTTTTTAGTTGTTAACATATTGCGTTAGTATATTGCATGAATTTAAGATTATGACAGTAAAGTAGTAACATCTCCCCTAGCATAGAGTGGAAAGAATAGGGGGTGTTACATTTTACCCATTGTATTGCTTATAAGTAATGTACGTATGAATTTTCATGATTTTTCGATATATGTATAATTACTTATGCATTTCTGAAATTTGTTTCTGATAATTGAAAATCAAAATTTTCAGTTATCAATCGACTTCCGCTTGATGGCAGCCGACTGATGGGTAAGGAAGTCGACTGTTGACTAATAGAGTCGACTGCCAGAGCTGATTTCGGGTAAACAAGGATGTTTAGCCCATGTTTCAGCTATGTTAGGGTTCCCTAACTTCTCATAACCCTAGGATATACTTTGGAAAGAATTGAAAAGGGTGAAAATCCATTGAATATGGATTAGGAGAGTTGTTAGGGTGATGTATCAATTTTAAGGTGTGGGAAAGTCCAATGTTAAACTTTTAACCTTAACTTTGATGGTTTAGTGTTCCTATTGGCTTAGGGACTCTCCAAGGATATTGTTGGTGCAATGGTCAAGGGGAAGCAAGCCTTTAGGGGGAGGTATCCATCATGGGATGATGAATATTATTTTTCCTCATGAGGGGGGAAAATGGGAATTTGAGATGCCCAATTTGGAAATTGGGAGACTTCATAAGAGTGTCTCTCTTAAGTGATATGAGACTTATCACTAGAAAGATTGTAGGCATCTTAGATATTTTTGGACCAAGGGGGAGATTGTAAGATCTCATTGGATATGAGACATTGATATCCTTGGGGTGAATCTTTTTGATGTATATCAAAAAGGGGAGAATGTATGGAATTATCAATTTGAGAAAATTGGTAAGAGAATTTGAGTTAGAGGCCTAACTCAAGGGTGTTTTTGTCAAACATTAAAAAGGAGGAGATTGTTGGTGTAATCGACCTAGGTCACGATTGACCAGACTCGAGTTTGACTCGAGTAGTGTTTTGATGTTCGACATTAATGTCTGACATTGATGTCTGACATGTGTTGGAGAGATTGCCGATGCAATTGACTCAGGTCATACTTGATGTTTGACGATGGTTTGATCATTGTCATGAAAAGCCCAAGTCTTGTGTACTTGGCATATAAAGTCCAAGCATGAGTCTTGGCAAAGAAAGTCCAATATGAGTTGACAAGGGAAAGTCCAAGCTTGAGTCTTGGCAATTGAGAAGTCCAAGGGTGTAGTCTTGGCCACGTAAGTCCAAGAGTGTAGTTTTGACGGTGAAAGTCCAAGTCATGGGTACTTGGCAATTGAGAAGTCCAAGGGGAATATTGGCGGCGTAAAGTTCAAGGGTGGAGTCTTGGCAGCATAAGTCCAATGGTTGACGACGTAAAGTCCAAGCGGAGTCTTGGCAGCGTAAGTCCAATGTGCCTTGGCAGTATAGATCAACTTAGCATGACATAGCCGATGGAAGCACCTGAAGGCTAACGTATGGATGAACAAGTCATGGATGACTTGGAGGGATCCGATAGGCGTGAGGCTGACGGAGGTGGCTAGAAGGCTTAGGTCTAGGCTAAGGGTGGTCTAGCAAGTATGAGGGTACCATACTTAGGTTAAAACCTCATGTTTGAGGTGTATCGGATCGGGGGACTATAATTGATCGGTGATGGGAAATCGACAAGTTCATTTGTTGGAATTAGCCTAGCGATCGGTCGGCATTGGGCGATCGGTGATGGCACTGGCGATCGGCCGATCACGGAGATCGGTCGACTCACTGAATTGAGTCGAGCCTGATAAGCTCTCGGTCGAGTGATCAGCCCGAGCAGTCGACTGATGGACATGATCAGTCGATTGATGGTCTATCCGTTGGAACTTATCCAACGTAGCTCATGCCGTTGTGTGACAATGACTACAGGGGAAGTCGACTGATGGTCCCGATTAATCGACTGCTAGGCGAAAAATTAGCCTGAATGTAGGTTATAAAAGTAGTTCGTGGAGAGGATTTTTGGCATGGTTCTTTGAGGAGTTTTGGGGCGAATTGCTAGTGTAATTCGGGGTCTCCAAGTGCAATTCAAGTAACCAAACAAGCAAGCTTCCAAAAGATCGATTGTAAAGTTTTCTTTGTATTCTTTTGTTGTATTTCATTATAATAGCTTGTATTCATTTCTTATTGTTGTAAGAACTGTTGTAAGTGGTTTCCTCCACCTCCAGATTGTTCCGATAAGGAGAGTTTATTGTTTAGTGGTGTTTGGCATTGCCAGGGCTCTTACAAGCTCAATCCGTGGAGTAGAAACCATTCGGTTCCGAACCACGTTATATTGCGTGTTGTGATTGTGTGCTTGTATATTTTGTTATTGTTTTATTTCTATTATTTCCGCTGTGCACTAACCGAATTGTAGCAAGCACGCGATCACGAAAGAATTTCTCCATCTACGACATACGCACTATTCACCCCCCTCTAGTGGCCACCGAGGTCCTAACAGTTAAGCCTAGGGTTATCCAACACATCTAGCATGAAACGTCTATCAAAGTCAATAAAGATTATCAATCTACTAATAAGCACGTCGAGGTGGTTAAGCCTAGGTTTCCAACCCATCTATTAAAGCCGATAAAAATAATAAATCTCCTAATAAGCACGTGTTCCATAAATATGGTTTCATTCCTGACATTTCCTTCTAAGGAATAATCTCGTCTAAATTATATCATTTCTACCGGTTCAATCATGCACGCAACAACATGCTACCACGAACGGGTCTCATGGGTAGTTAAGATGTAAGGTAGCTATCTAGTTGCAGATGACACATGTAACCAACTATCACTCATTTCAAATGGGTAGTCCAAGAATATAACTCTACGGTAGATTCTCTCAACCACGAATGAGAGATATGATCGACCACAGGTATACAGATGCAACCATTATTCGAAAGTAAGAAAACTCTAATGGAAACTCTCTCAACCACGAATGAGAGACATAGTTCGCAATCGATATATGAGAAACATTATATATCTTCTAAGGAATAATCTCATCTTAATCATACTATCTCTACTAGTTAATCACAATAGCAATCGAAATAATAAATAAATAAACATATACCAGTAACATCTATTAATATATATCGAAGAAATAAATAAGCACATAACCGTAATATCAATCAAACACTAGAATAAATAACTACATGTTAATGATGAGAAGCAACTTAGAAACCAAGTAGAGTATAAAAAGGTCAAACAATTATAGGATCAAAGAAATACTAGAAAGAATATAAAATGTAAATATAATATAACCTAAGTAAACAACGTAATCAAAATAATTATGCACTAAACTCTAAAGAGGTCAAAGAAGGCCTAGTATGTAACTCATACTAGTTGTCCACACGTACAAGTATCTATCACGAATCAAAGTCCTCGCGTCGTTCCATTTTCCTCACAACAAATCCAGAAGTAAACCCACTATCGATACCATAATCGGGAGTGGAGGCTATAGGAAATGTGAATGGTCAATTTGCCGATTTGAACCCCACAAACCACCTTGCACAACTGTGAAAATTTTCTCCCCGATCACTCTGAACAACTAGCAATGTAGCTTATGGTTGAGAGAAAACGATGGAATGTGGCATGGAGGGCTACCAACACTGGCTGTTGTCGGATCTACAAATTGCAACAAGGTAAGGTCATCGAATCTCTTTGTTGATGAAATCGGCGGAGCACAACTAAAAAGGGCAGCGTCTGATCAATGTGACGTCACAAGGGAGAGGGAGGCAGTCATCATGGAGCTGATTCAGTGCAAGGGTGGAAGGAACGACTGCAGATCAAGCGGGATTGATAGGGCAGTGGCGTTGAGCATAGGGCAACATCAACTGTGATCGTCGCTTATCATGAGTTGCTAGCGATGGTCACTGGCATCAACGAGCATGGTGATGGGCGCATGATGTGCGCACGCGAGTAGGGGGCGAAGGCATCGACTACGCTTGGGGTTCGACAGTGGTCGGAGATGGGGCCGATGACCACAATGGGTGATGCCACGATGGCAAGCGAAAGGAAATTTGGTGGCTCGCGATCAGAAGTGGCAGACCGAGCTCCTTCTTGTCCTTGGCCATGAATGCCTGAAGCAATGGCCGGCGGACGCTTACTATTGTCGAATCGGAAGAAGAGGCGACGACCAGCGTGGCAGTGGCGATGAGAAGCAATGCAGCGATGACACGACAGAGGCACGACCGCTGTGCTAGGGGCAAGTCACGACGAGAGGCTGGCCGGAAGGCGATCGACATTGGCCACTGGTAGCAACGAAACCTGGCGGCGGGCGCGGCAGTGTGCGTGGCGGCGAGAAGCGGCGGCCGCAGAAGAGAAGACGAGGAGGGAAAAGAAAAATCGGCTTTAATCCCTAATTCCACTTGGCCCTTTTTTTCCCAACTTAAGGTTTAATTATATACTTAGCCTAATTGACTTCATCAACCTTAGCCTAATTTTTATCCCAATCCTAATCTAGAGTTGGATTTATATAAACTTAGGCCTAGTTGAATTAATCAACCTTATGATTAATAATAGTTAGACTTGTAGGGGATCGTATGTCGCTGGAGGGGGGGGGGGGCAAATAGCATCGTCGTTCGTTCGACGAAATTCGATCGCGTTGCTTATCTACAATTGTCGTTAGCACAATGGAATACAAATAACAAATAACACGATAACAATAATACAAGCACACAAACATAAACATCGCGATATAACGTGGTTCGAAACCTTAGGGTTCCTACTCCACGGAGTGAACTCAAATGAGCTCTAGTGATGTAAATACCACCACTAATCAATACACTCCTCGAAATAATCCGGAGGTGCAGAAACCTCGTACAAATGATTACAAAAGTAATACAATAAAATACAATAAGTAAACTAAGCAATACACAAATACAAGTAAAGAAAATTTTATACTAAGAGCTTTTGATTGCTTGCTTTTTTATTGCTTTGGTTTGCTTTTGAAGGAATGGAATGCAACAACAATTCTCCTCCAAATCGCCCCAAGAACCATGGCCAAAAACCTCCCCTTCAAGCTCCTTATAAAGTTACAACTCAGATTGATTTTCGCCTAACAGTCGACTGCTCATACCCATCAGTCGACTACTTCTGTAGCCGTTGTCTCACAACAACTTGATCCACGCTAGAAAAACTCCAATGGATACCTCAACAGTCTACTACCTTTTCTAGCGATCGTGATGCTTGATATAACCGATTTACGATCATCTCGAAGGTTACGTACGTAACCAAAACTAGCGATTGATCGCCAAGGCGATCGAGACACACCGCCTTGACTGGGACTCTAGTTGAGGCGTCAGTCGAGTCGCCTTGCGTCTGTGGCCGCAACTCGACCGCAGTCGATCGCCAGTCGACTCCCGACCAGTCGACTTGTCATAATCTCAGTCGACTGCTCAGAGTCAACTCGATTGTCAAGTGTCAAAATACTTGACCAGTCGACTGATCCATAACCCCAGTCGACTGACAAACCTCAACCATGAGATTTACCTCAAGTATGATCCCTTCATACTTGCTAAACCACCCTTAGACTAGACCTAAGCCTTCTAGCTACCTCTATCAGCCTCATGCCTATTGGATCTCTCCAAGTCATCCATGACTTGTTCATCCATACGCTAGCCTTCAAGTACTTCCATCGGCTATTGTCATGCTAACCGGGTCTACACCGCCAAGGTATATTTGGGCTTACGCTGCCAAGACACATGCTGAGACTTTACGTCGCCAAACATTGGACTTATGCTGCCAATACTACCTCTTGGACTTTACACCGCCAATATCATACCCTTGGACTTCCCAAATGCCAAGTACCCATGACTTGGACTTTCACCGCCAAGACTACACACTTGGACTTACGTGACTAAGACTATACTCTTGGACTTTCCTTGCTAACTCCATGTTGAACTTTCCAAATGCCAAGACTCATGCTTGGACTTTCCATGCCAAGTACCCATGACTTGGACTTTCCATGTCAAGTATCTCACTTGGACTTCTCTATCATATGGTCAACCCCATATCAACCATATAGTCAATCCATTGTCAAACAATGGTCAACTCATTGTCAAACATCAAAACACTACTCGAGTCTGGTCAATCGTGACCTGGGCCGATTGCACCAATAAGACTTAGTCCAATCTAATAAAATTTTATCCCGAAATTATCGACTAAAATACTAATAAATAACTAATTTTCTTTTAATAAAATAAATAAATAAATTTATTTTATTTATCTCGTTTTAAATTATATTATATTATTTTAATTTTAATTTTTTTTCGATATATTATATTCTCCCCCACTAATAAAAATTTGATCACCAAATTTCCTACTTGATATACCCTAATAAAGATATCCTATATACATGTCGTTCTTCTACTCCAAGTAGTTTCTTCATCAGAATCTCGTTACCATTCAATCTCTATCCAACGAATGACCTTGCTTCATAATCAATATTCTTTGTATCTATAATACGATTTGAAACTCCAACTATAATCTTCACAATGTAAATAAATTGAGTCCCTACTCCCATATTAACAAAATATGAAAATTATCATATACTTTTATGGTTGGACAACCCTAAGTGTTATGTTATTCTACTAGTTTATTCTAATACCTTCACAAGGAAAATAAATCGAGTACATACTCTTATATTTACAAAATATGAAAGTTATCATGTACTTCTATAGTTAGGTAATCCTAAGGGTGCATTTGGTTGGGGGTCATCTATCATAACCTTGGTTATTCATTCAAGGTTATAAAAAAAATTTTTGTTTGGTTTAGGATTTGAACGATTACGAAGTCATGATGGATGCCCGACACGTCATGTCACGTCAGCAAAAGGGTTATGGATGGGGGAATTGGAAAACCTCCAAGAAGCTTGATTTTTCTTGATTCCCTTGGATATGAATTTTTTTTTTCAAAAATACCCTCTAATTTTTACCATTTAGGACAAAACTATCATTATCAATTTATCAAATTACAATCTAGCCAATTGTTGGTTGGTCGTCGGTCGTCGCCATCGTCGGTCGTCGATCGCCGCCGCCGGCACGGCCGCCATCGTCGGACCAAACAAACCGCCTCCGTCGAATCGCCGCCGCCGCCGGGCCGCCGCCGCTGTTGTCGCCGATCGTCGCCATCGCTGTGGTCGCTGGTCGCCGACCGCCGTCGCTGGCCGTCGTTGATCGTCGATCGCCGTGCCGCTCGGCCATCGGATCGCCGACCGCTACGGTGGTTGATCGGTAATATTGTAAATGTCATAGTAAGTAATACATTAAAACCTTCAAACAAACAAGATTTTACCTCATTACCTAGGATTAAACCAAACAACATTAAGTTATGTTTTATTCCTCGTAACCTTGGTTATGTGATTACTTGGTAATCACATGACTAAGGTAATCACAAATGACCCCCAACCAAACACACCCTTAAGTGTTATATCGCTCTCCCAACTTACTTTAATATCTTAACATCCCTTTTTCAGAGCGTAAACTCTCTTTTATAACTTCTCTGTGGGTTATGGGCCCATCATGCTTCTGCTGCACCACTCTGATCTATATCCTTAATTGGTTACTAGTCTTCTCATCTTTAACAAGTGTGATATCTAGTGCATTTGTATTGTGTTTCTATATATCAATACCTCTTACTCTAAGTGCATGGTAGTCTAATATCATGTCAACATATGACTACCAAAAGGGCAACTTTTTTACTTCGTACCGGGATGTTAGAGTCTCCCTTGGTAGTGTCATTATAACTAATCCACAATGATAATATCTTACCAAACTAATGTCATATAATCGCTTCTACTGGTCGACTCGGAGGATGTTCGAGCTAACTTCACTAGTTGAGAGGCTCCTTCAGTGCTAGATCGTGACCTTTAAGTATGACTTTGTGCTTTCTGGCCACCGAGCTGCTTGTCCTCCATCTGAGACTATCTGCAATATCTGTCTCTCTGATTCCTTCTCCCGAGTTACTTGTTGGGTCATCTCGATCATTATGGCTTGGTCTAACACTTTTCAATAAGTCCCAATGAGGGATTTAGACATTCTAATCCGGATATAGGTTATAAGACGTTGGACGAATTGGAGCATAGTCCTGGGCTCCTAAGTGGGTAAAATTCTACAAGTCGATTAAATCCTACATTGTAATCCATGATGCTTCGATAGCCTTGCTTAAGATTTAGAAACTCCTGACGACAACTTATATTGGAAGGGGTCAAAAAATACTCTCTCTCAAAAGTCTCTCAGAATAGTTTCCACTTGATGCTCTATTCTCCAAAAATCATCCACTGCATTTTCCACCATGTGATGGCCTGATCTCGTAAGTGATACACAACAAGCTCCACCTTCTCTGCATCCGTACAGGTTATGTATCCAAATGAGTCTTCTAGATTGTCCATCCATGCACGAGCAATCCACATATTGGTATCCCCTGTAACAAGGTAAAATGATCTTTCATCGTCTTGGCTAGTGTAGGTTTACGCGCCTTGTCCACGACCCAATCGGTAGTGGTAAGGCCTGATACTCTCTGAGGGATTACTCCTTGACCTCCAATGGATGGTTAACGGGCCTAACCCTGCATTCCTAACTCGACATCAGTTGACATCTCCAAAGAGTCTACATTTTCGATATTGGGTTAGATCCCGCAGTGTCAACAGGTCACTTTCGAGGCTGACCCCATCTATGACCACGTGTAGGGGCAGTTTCACTAGGTGGCATTTCCTGTTGTAACCAATTGAGTACCTAACAAAAGAACATAGTGATAACTTCCTATTACTCGAGGAAAGTACAATGACTACTAAAGACAACTACTTTTCCTATAGCTCAGAGATGTCCTTCAGCTTGCTTGGTCCCAAAACACAAAAACTCCAAATTAAAGGTAAAGAAAAACTCGAAACACAAAACCCACAAATCGAAATCACAAACCTAAGCTCTGATACCAATAAAATTGTCACGCCCCAGAGGCATAATCGTCAATCGTCATCTAAATGACGGAGGATCTCCTTAGTGACAATATTTCGAAATACATTACTGGAACCAGATATGGTAAAAACTTTGAAATAATCAAAATATAAAATATAATTATTTTATTAACTGCATGCATGAATGACTAAAACATAAGTGAAAGTAAAATAGATTTATGATATCCAAATCAAATTGCGACAAAATACAAAGTGTGTAAATAAAATGCGATAACAATGAAGAAAATAAATTGGCATCTCGATGAAGAAGTGGGACCAACACAGCAAGGGACTCTCTGAGCGAGCAAAGGTAGGTCAGTAGGACATGTCCACTATTAGCTAACCTGGAGGCTAAAGAAAAGAGAGAGTGAGTACAAATCACTCTGTAGGTGTATAGAAGATAGTGCATGATAATATAAACATAATGGAGGTCAAAGAAAGTAAACCCAAGTAATCCAAACCTCAGAGTATTAGTATCAATCTGCAACTAACTTGGTCAGTCATATAATAAATGCACCTATGATATACACAACCAACTATAAACCTGCAAGAAATACACGTCAAGATACTGCGACAAAGCCTTGTGTCTCGAGGTAATACAAAGAGACATTATCTGCGGGCAACAACATGCTACCACGAATGGGACTCGTGGACAGATAGGTAATATACCGAGCACTGTCAATGCCCAATCACATGCTACCACAAACGGGACTCGTGGGTAGACAAGCAATATAAAGACTAATGTCTGCAGGCAACAACATCTACCACGAATGAGTCTCGTGGACAAACAGAGTATATAACTACTATATTGACTGCACACAACAATATGCTACTACGAATGGATCTCGTGGACAGTCAGAGTATAGAACTATCTAGTTATTGATTGCACGCAACAACATGCTACCACGAATGGATCTCATGGGAAATCGATTATCCTAGGTCGTTAAGCCTAGGGTTATCCAACACATCTAGCATGAAACATCTATCAAGGTCAATAAGGATCATCAATCTACTAATAAGCACGTCGAGGTGGTTAAGCCTAAAGTTCCAACCCATCTAACATGAAACGTCTATCAGGCTGATAAAAATAATAAATCTCCTAATAAGCACATGTTCCATAAATATTGTTTCTGTTGGTGCAATCGGCCTAGGTCACGATTGACCAGGACTCGAGCTTGACTCGAGAGATGTTTTGATGTTCGACAAAAATATATGACAATGTGATTGTCATGGAAAAGTCCAAGTCTTGGGTACTTGGCATGGAAAGTCCAAGTGGGACACTTGCCATTTTGGAAAGTCCAAGCATGAGCCTTGGCAATGGAAAGTCCAACATGGGTTGGCAAGGAAAGTCTAAGCATGGGTCTTGGCAATGGAAAGTCCAACATAGATTGGCATGGAAAGTCCAAGTCTTGAGTACTTGGCATGGAAAGTCCAACATGGGTTGGCAAGGGAAAATCTAAGCTTGAGTCTTGGCATTTGAGAAAGTCCAAGGGGTTTGATATTGGCGGCGTAAAGTCCAAGCGGGAGTCTTGGCAGTATAAGTCCAATGGTTGGCGGCGTAAAGTCCAAGCGGAGTCTTAGCGGCGTAAAGTCCAATGTGCCTTGGTGGTGTAGACACCGTTAGCATGACATAGCCGATGGAAGCACCTGAAGGCTAGCGCGATGGATGAACAAGTCATGGATGACTTGGAGGGATCCGAGAGGCGTTAGACTGATGGAGGTGGCTAGAAGGCTTAGGTAGTCTAGCAAGTATGGGGAAACCATACTTAGGTTAAACCTCATGTTTGAGGTGTACCAGTCGACTGGTGTCATATGACAGTCGACTGGTGTGAGTCAACTAGAGTTTGACTGCGGGAATTGCCCTAGCAATCGACTGCCATAGGTGGGCAGTCGACTGATTGGCCAAGCAATCGACTGATCGTGTGATCAGTCGACTGGTGCTCGGTTTTTCGAGAACAGAATGGAGTCTGACTCGACTGCTGGGGTTAGCAATCGAGTGGAGGCTCTATCAGTCGACTGATGGTCATAATCAGTCGATTGATGATGGATCCGTTGGATCTTTCCAGTGTGGATCTAGCCATTGTCTCACGACAAACAGTGGCATCAGTCGACTGATGGTCCCGAGCAGTCGACTGATCGGCGATTTCCAGCACAGGTTGAAGCTTTAAATGGAGCCCGTGGAGGAGGAAAACACCAATGGTTTTTAAAGGCTTTTGGGGTGATTTGCAGCTGCAAATCAGGGTTTCCAAGTGTAATTCAAGCAACCAAAGATCAAGCATTCAAAAGAGCAATTGTAAAGTAGTTTTCTTTACTTGCATTGTATTTTGTTATTGTAATTGCTTGTATCTATTTCTTATTGTTGTAAGAATACTTGTACGAGGTTTCTTCGTCTCCGACTTGTGTCGAGAAGGAGTATTTGTGATTAGTGGTTGCGTGTGCATCACTAGAGCTCGTAGAGCTCGATCCGTGGAGTAGGAACTTTGAGGTTCCGAACCACGTTAAATATTTATGTTTGTGTGTTTGTCTTTTTCATTATTGCTATTATTATTATTCCGCTACGCGCTAATGAGTTTTGTAGAGACGAACGCAAATGAAATCCATCACGCTACGAAAACGAGCTATTCACCCCCCCTCTAGCTTTCAACGATCCCCTACAAGTGGTATCAGAGCGAGGCCGCTCTTGAAGTTTAACAACTAAGGGAGCATGCTAGAGGGTGAAGATGGAGTTTCAAGAGAATTTGGGCCGAGACATTAACACACCACCATCTTATGAGGACTATGAATTTGAAGGCTTCAACTCATGGAAAATAGGAATTGAGAATTTCTTAATGATGGTGGATATTAAGCTTTGGTCCGCCTTGATAGATGGTTGTGAATTTCCAAAAGGCAAAAAGGGTGGAATCCTCAAGGTTGAAAAATGGACCAAGAAACAACTCAAAGAGTTCAAGACAAATATTAAGGTAATCAAAATGATAAGTGATTTAATTCCTAATAATGTCTTGTCCAAGTTAGGTGAGTACAAGGATGCCAAGGAGCTTTGGAGCGAGTTGGCAAAGTACCATGAAGGACCATCACCGGCTTCAAGTGAAGAACAATCACAAGAGGCTGAAGAGTGCTCATTGGCTCAATCGGAAGATGTCGATGAAGGGAGTTCATCATCCTCACAAGCAAGTGAGGATGCGGAAGTTGATGAGTCAACTTTCAGATCGGTGGAAGAGAAGGTGGAAGAATTAGAAGAAACCTCCACCTCTAGGATTGAGGGGGAGGAAGTTAGATCACCTTCCATGCCAGATCAAGAGGTAGCCTCAACATCCGGTCAAGATGAAGAAGCTCAAAATCCGGCCACCATCGACCTAGGTAACTCAAGCAATTTGGTTTTAAATAAAAAAACATATAATTTACTTTGAGTGTAGGGAAAGTGGGCATTACAAGAGCAAATGCTCAAAGAGAGTAAGGAAATCTCCACCGGCACCAAAAATTAAGGATGTCGGTCCCCCAACTATCAAAAGCAAGGAGCAAGTCATTTGCTTCAAGTGCCGACAACCGGGACATTACCGGAGTCAATGAAAAAAGGGGGAGAAAAAGGCTCAAAATGGAGCATCATATGTAGGGGGAGCTAAGGCTAACCCTAAGGTATATTTTAGTAATGCTCCTTCTAATTTAAATGCCAAAAAGTATGCTAGGAATTTCAATTCCCTTGCAATTTATCATGAAAAATATACTAGGAACAATAAATATTTTTGCTTAGGAGCTAAGAATGTTCACTTAAAAAATAAGGAGAAATTTGGGACTAATGTCCCTAAAAATATTTTATCTAAGGACAAATCTAGGTCAAACAATTCTAGATAAATTCTACCTAGGGAAACCATTAGAAAGGTACAAGAGCATCTAAGTCTTAATCCCAAATGGACTAGGCATATACCTAGAAAGGACAATGCCCAAAGACCAAATCAAAATTCAAAAATTGGGCAATTGGAGATGGAAAATCAAGTCTTGAGGTCAAGACTTAAAAAATTAGAAAAGACCCTTAGGATTATGCAAAATCAAGTTAAAGGGTCAAATGGTCAAAGTCAAGAGTCTATGACCAAGAGTCAACACCTGGGGCCTAAGAGACAAAAGTCAACTAAGGGTAAGAAGGGTTTGAGTCACAAACCTAAGCCTTAGGTGATTTATCATAGTGTTCCATTTGATTATGGAACACAAACTAGGTCTAGGAAGACCAAGGTCAATAGGGAAGTCATCCCTAGAGTTGACCAATGTTTGTGCCTAATGACTAGGGTTTCAAAAAAACCTAGGATGACCACTAAGAAGGTTGCAAGGGGAGTTACCCCTAGAGTCAATCTAGGTAAGATCCAAATGACCAAGGCTAACAAGTCTAGGAGGGTCATTAGGAAGGTATTTAGGGAGGTTATCCCTAAGGAATACCTAATTAATCCTAGGAGCTCAAATATGTTTTGGGTTCCTAAGAGCGTGATTGATTCATGCTAGATGGGTTTAGGGTGTGCCAACCTTGATTGGATGAGTAGTTAACTCAACCATGACAAAGGTGACACTTTAGGTAATTTTTAAGGTTATGGATATCTTGGAAATGATTTGATCTTTGATCCTAAAAGTTTTTAGGATGTGCCAATACATTTTTGAAATTATGAAAAATCAATTAAATTGACACAATTTAGGATTAGAGGTCATAGTGTGTTATTTTGGGTTTTTAGCACACTAGGGAGAAAAGCGATAATATGACAAAATATATTTAATTATATCAAATGACAATTAATATTAAAATTTAGGTATTATTATACCTATACTTTTTATATGACATGCTTTGTTTGTCATATAACATGTCATGACATCATGTTTATTTTTATCATTTATATGTCATGATCATGTTTAGGATTAAGGATTAAATATCATGTGTTTTTAGATTTAATCATATGTCATGACATCATGATCATTGGTCATGCTTAATTATTGCTATCATTATGCCATGATCATTTCATGCATTTAACTTGACTAAAATTGATTTAAGGACAATGACATGACTTGGAGTGTCATTTATAAGGGAATTAAATAGAGTTGCCTTAGAAAAATACATGAAACCCTAGTTTAGGATAAACAAAACTCACATCTCACATCATATTGACATGTATGTGTATTTATACACCCTAGATACATGTGAGATGCTAGGATATGAGTTAAGTTCAAGGTGCATAGTTTTTGCATCTAGATGAACTAAAACTCATCTTATCTTAATGGTGGATCATTGGAAAAGCTTGTGTACAAGTCATGTATATTGAGCCCAAGGAATATGATCCAAAATAAGATTTTGAAAACATTTTAAAATCACTTTAGAAAACCTTGGTGAAGTCTATCTTTTGATAGCAATCACCATTGATGAGATTGATACAAAGTGAGCTAAAACTTTAAAGTTTTTATTCACTTTTGGATTTTGTATCAATTTCGATATTTTATGGGTAAAATATTTTTCTATCATTTTTCACCCATTGTATTGACTATAAGTAATATACGTATGAATTTTCACGATTTTTTGATATACGTAGAATTACTTATGATTTTTCGAATTTCGCTTTACGATAATCGAAATTACGATATTTCGATTATCGATCGATTGCGGGTGGCAATATGGTAGCTGAGATAGTTGACTGTCAATGCTGATTTCGGGAAACAAAGTATGTTTAGCCTATGTTCAGCTACGGTTAAGGTCCCTAACCACTTCTAACCCTAGGATATGCTTTGGGAAACATTATAAAGGGTGAAAATCTATTAGATATGGATTAGGAGAGGTGTTAGGATAATGTATCAAATTTAAGGCATAGGAAAGTTCATGTTTGAACTTTGAAGCTTATTTTTGATGGTTTAGAGTTTCTATTGGCTTAGGGACTTCCCAAGGACATTGTTGGTGCAATGGTCAAGGGGGAGTAAGCCTTTAGGGGGAGGTATCCATCATGGGATGATGGATGACATTTTTTCTCATGGGGAGGAGAAAAAGGGATTTTGAGAGACTCAATTTGGAAATTGGGAGAGTGTATAGGATTGCCTCTCTTGAGTGATATGAGACTTATCACTAGGAAGATGGTAGGCATCCTAAGTATTTTTGGACCAAGGGGGAGATTGTAAGATTTCATTGGGACATGAGACATTGACCTTCTTGGAGATAATCTTTTTGATGTTAGTCAAAAAGGGAGAGAACTTATTGGGAGAAGGTAAAATTATCAATTTGGGATAATTGGTAAGGGATTTGAGTTAGTGTTTTAACTCAATGGTTTGTTTAGTTTTGTCAAACATCAAAAAGGGGGAGATTGTTGGTGCAATCGGCCTAGGTCACGATTGACCAGGACTCGAGTTTGACTCGAGAGATATTTTGATGTTCGACAAAAATATATGACAATGTGATTGTCATGGGAAAGTCTAAGTCTTGGATACTTGGCATGGACATGTTGGATCGAGAAGCGTCGCTAGAGGGGGGGGGTGAATAGCGATCGTAAATCTTTTCGTTCGTTTCGTTCGAGTAGACAATTAAACGAGTAAGTACAGCGGAAAATAAAGAGACACGTTTATTTTACTTGGTTCACAACCCAGCGGTTGCTACTCCAAGGCCCTATCGATCCTAGACGGATGGTAAAGTACTATAACGTCTCCTCCTCGTTGGAGGTAGGAGACAACGATCACAAAATCGGAAGTACGAGGATGAGGCAACAAGCCTACCTCACCTCGTTACGATTAAAACAAAGAATACAATAAAAACAATTACTTGCTATTGCTGCCGACGAAGGAGATTTGAACTTGTCGTCGCGTCGGCGTTATGACGGCGTTGGAGCGTTGGCGTTGTAGGAGCACTTGATGAATAAACTTGATGATGTTTGGAGTTGAAATCCTCCCCTCCTTTTATAGATTTTGGCCTCTGAATTTGTCTCCTCATATTTCGGAACAGATCATGAAGTTGTATAAATTTTATCGCGAAGTGGCCACGTCAAACCTTATCCGTTTTGACCTAGCGCAAGGGCGATTAAATGCGCCATCGATCGACTAATGCCTCCCATCGATCGAATGATGAGCATCGATCGCCGCCCCATGTCGGCGATCATTGCTGCTGACCACTTTCCTGCAGTGAGAGGTTAGCTCGGAAAATGATAAATACGACAGTTTCTAACCGTCCGATCTTGACCTAGACCTTCCACAAGAAGTCTTAGTCGGATCGCCGCCTACGGTCGTCCCCGTACAGAGGACACGACCTTACCATCTCTCACTCACACGAGCTTACCTCAATTCTTACTGTGTCGCTTTCGCTTCCGGCCTTCCACTCGATTCCTTCGGCTCCCTCCGAAGTCACTCGAGTGTCGCCCGACCACCGCGGCTTCCTCCGAGTGTCGCTAGCCTTCAGCTCTAGCTTTAGTACTTTTCTGCACACTCGATTTAGCTCGTGAGATAACGATGTAAACTTAACTTTGTGTCTTTGCCATAATCAAAACACAGGTTCGATTATCTGGTGCACCTGCACCAACAATCTCCCCCTTTTTGATCTATGGCAAACCAACACAAAGTTAAGGGAAATTAAAACATAAAACAAGTATAGTAGATGATGAATGTCATTTTCAAAAACTCCCCCTTAACCCTAGGTGAGTTTTGAAAGAGATACTTTAGTGTTCAAAATTAAATAAATTTTGTGTTACTCCCCCTTAACTTTCGCTCTTATCCCCCTTTTGCCATAAATCAAAATAAATGTTGGGGTTTGTTATGTAAAATTGGAGTTTGTTATATAAAATAGGGGTTTAAAAACAATATGGTATATGCATGCATCAAGATAAATTAGCTATGAGTCCAAGCATGCGTCTAGTAGTAATTAGATAGATTATTGGTGTCCCTCTGTACCAATAATCTAAAGGTTTGTAATATAACCCTTAGGGTTAGTTTGCTTTCCCCCTTAGTCAAATATATGAAGTATAAAAGATGTAGGGGGCGCTAAACTTTGGCCTAAGAGTTGTTAAGTACAATAGTTAGGAAAATAAGTAGTTTTTGAAGAGGTTATATTTCAATTATTCTTAACATCTCACCCATTCTATGTGTCTTAGAATTTGTTCACCTTATATGTTTTGTGAGATGATTTTAAATTGATTAAAGATAGTCAACCTTGGGTTAGATTCGGATTTAACCTTTAGATCGTTAAGTAACTTTTCGAGAAATTGGCTTCCAAGTCGTGGCGAGGCACAGGGGCCTTCTTTGATCGGAACAACGACCACTTCCTTAGACAAAGCCAAATTCAAGAAAATATCACTTAAGTCACTTAGGGTTACTTCCTGGTCTAACTAGTTTAGGATACGACGAGGTAGCTTCAGCTAGTTCCACTCGGTCAAGTGCACCAAGCTAGATACGCCTTATCTAGCTCGAATACATGAGACTTTATTTCCCTAACGTACTATTATCTCGCCGCGTCCTGATACTATGTTGTCAAGAGTTGACTAACTATTTTTCTTATCTAGCCGTTCTACAAATTAAAGTAAAATATTCAATGGTTTTGCTAAGTAAGCGGGTATACTATTTTAGTGTTAGCTCCCCCTGGACCATTGAACAAATATGGTCTATTCAAATAATGAATTTGATCCTGGGGAATCCAAAACTTATTAGTCCTTATATGTGAATTCAATAAAACCTTTGGGACCCATGCTTGGACTCTTTGATGACTACGATTTACGATAGACATATATGACCTATTCGTAGTCGTTGACCTAAATCCGAGTCCGGCTTTGTTGTACACGGCTCTTTGGGTTCCAAGTAGTTGGTTAAGATTCTTAGATCCCAACGTGAACCTTTCCAACGTAGCCTCAACCTCTTGAACTCGGTCTTTCAAGAGAGAATTCTCCTCCTCAAGTTTTTCAATTTGGGTTGAGTTTCCCTCTTGAACTTGACTAGTTGAAGAGGTTAGAGTAGCCTCTTGCTTGAGGGTTTCAACCTCCTCAAGTAACGACTCAACCCTAGACTCGCACTTAGTTAATTTCCTATTAAGCATTTTAATTGTATTGTAAAGCGTATGAATTAGTGAGTGGCTAACCTTAATTTTCTCTTTTGGTCTGGCTTTGAGTTGCTTCTCGAAGTAGTCCTCGAGTTCGGTGTCGGTGTTGTAATTGGATTCTGACTCGGACTCTTCGGGTCTTGCCATGCATGCTATGTCGCCGCCTTCTTCGTTGTCCCATGTTGCATGAAAAGCCTTCTTTTGATTTGATTTGAATTGTGCCCTCTTTTGATTCTTTAGTAGCCTCCTTTCCCTCCGAACGATCTTCCGCACTACGTTCACTATTGCTTCCACCTTTTCGGATTCGGACTCTAATTTGTCGTCGGGTTCGAGTCCATCTTCTTGCCTGGTAGGTGGCTTGCTTCTTTGTCCTGCAAGTAGAGCAATACCTCTCTCGGCCCGGACCACGTTAGTTTGCTCGTGAAGTTCAAACTCGGAAAATAATTCGTCTAACCTAAGCTTCGAAAGGTCCTTAGAGACCTTGTAAGCATCGACCATGGATGCCCATAAGGTAGTCCTAGGAAATGAATTAAGAACGTACCTTAGTAGGTCACGGTTTTCGACCTTGTGTCCGATGGTGTGCAGGCCATTGACAATGTCCTAGACGCGGGCGTGTAGTTGCGTCGTCGTCTCGTGTTCCTGCATCTTAAGGTTATACAACTTATTGAAAAGAAGGTCACGTTTACATACCTTAGCATTGGACGTTCCTTCGTGTAGCTCGATTAATTTGTTCCATAGGTCCTTGGCGCTAATGAATGATCCGATGCGGTTGAGTTCCTCCTTGGACAAGCCGCATTGCAATATTTGGGTTGCTCTTGCATCGGCTTCGATTTGCCTCTTGGTTGCATTTGTCTATTTGTTGAAATCCAAGGGCTCTCCTTGATCATTGGTGGGTAGAGCAAAGCCGGTTTGGATTATTATCCAAGTCTCAACTTGTGTTTTCAAGAAACACTCCATCCGACCTTTCCAATAACGAAAATCATCTCCGTTAAAGAACGGAGGTCGGGTGGTGCTATACCCCTCAATGTGAGACATTAATTATCTTGCAAAACACGAATAAAAACCAAAGGGAATTCCAAGACTTGGTCTTGGATTAGTAATGTGGGAAATAAATAGGAAATAAATAGAATTAAATGAGAAAAATAAGAGACTAACAAAACTAACAACTTACGACCTTCGATGTCCTCGAAAGGGTACTAGACGTTGGATTTTGGAGCTGGAAACAGCTTGTTACGAGAGTACACCCTCATAAGAAATGTAGATCTCTCAGAGAGCTTCGATTTGGTAGGTAGATCGTTATGTGAGTCCACTTGTGCGAAAAGTTATGGTTGTTTTACCGTCGGCTACTCCAAGAGAGAATACTTGCAAGCACACAACCAAAAGAAACGTACCAAGACTTCGTCTTGGATTAGTAGTGCGGGAGGAAAAAGACAAAAAAAAATACGAATCGAAAAATACGAACAGAAAACCAAAACGTGCTAGATCGGTGGTTTCACCAAATCTTAGCGCCCCCGCTCTGATACCAATTGTTGGATCGAGAAGTGTCGCTAGAGGGGGGGGTGAATAGCGATCGTAAATCTTTTCGTTCGTTTCGTTCGAGTAGACAATTAAACGAGTAAGCACAACGGAAAATAAAGAGACACGTTTATTTTACTTGGTTCACAACCCAGCGGTTGCTACTCCAAGGCCCTATCGGTCCTAGACCGCGTACGGAGGGCAAAACACTATAACGTCTCCTCCTCGTTGGAGGTAGGAGACAACGATCACAAAACCGGAAGTACGAGGATGAGGCAACAAGCCTACCTCACCTCGTTACGATTAAAACAAAGAATACAATAAAAACAATTACTTGCTATTCTTTGTAAGCGAAGGAGATTTGAACTTGTCGTCGCGTCGGCGTTATGACGGCGTTGGAGCGTTGGCGTTGTAGGAGCACTTGATGAATAAACTTGATGATGTTTGGAGTTGAAATCCTCCCCTCCTTTTATAGATTTTGGCCTCTGAATTTGTCTCCTCATATTTCGGAACAGATCACGAAGTTGTATAAATTTTATCGCGAAGTGGCCACGTCAAACCTTATCCGTTTTGACCTAGCGCAAGGGCTGATTCGTCGCCATCAGTCGACTAATGCCTCCCATCAGTCGAATGATGAGCATCAGTCGACTGCCCCATGTCCAGCAGTCGACTGCCAGCCTGACCACTTTCTTGCAGTGAGAGGTTAGCTCGGAAAATGATAAATACGACGATTTCTAACCGTCCGATCTCGACCTAGACCTTCCACAAGAAGTCTTAGTCGGATCGCCGCCTACGGTCGTCCCCGTACAGAGGACACGACCTTACCATCTCTCACTCACACGAGCTTACCTCGATTCTTACTGTGTCACTTTCGCTTCCGACCTTCCACTTGATTCCTTCGGCTCCCTCCGAAGTCACTCGAGTGTCGCCCGACCACCGCGGCTTCCTTCGGGTGTCGCTAGCCTTCAGCTCTAGCTTTAGTACTTTTCTGCACACTCGATTTAGCTCGTGAGATAATGATGTAAACTTAACTTTGTGTCTTTGCCATAATCAAAACACAGGTTCGATTATCTGGTGCACCTGCACCAACAGGAAAGTCCAAGTGAGACACTTGGCATTTGGGAAAGTCCAAGCATGGGTCTTGGCAATGGAAAGTCCAACATGGGTTGGCAAGGAAAGTCCAAACATGAGTCTTGGCAATGGAAAGTCCAACATAGGTTGGCATGGAAAGTCCAAGTCTTGAGTACTTGGCATGGAAAGTCCAACATGGGTTGGCAAGGGAAAGTCCAAGCTTGAGTCTTGGCATTTGAGAAAGTCTAAGGGGTTTGATATTGACGGCGTAAAGTCCAAGCGGGAGTCTTGGTAGCATAAGTCCAATGGTTAGCGGCGTAAAGTCCAAGCGGAGTCTTGGCGGCGTAAGTCCAATGTGCCTTGACGGTGTAAACACTGTTAGCATGACATAGCCGATGGAAGCACCTGAAGGCTAGTGCGATGGATGAACAAGTCATGGATGACTTGGAGGGATCCGAGAGGTGTGAGGCTGATGGAGGTTGCTAGAAGGCTTAGGTCTAGGCTACGGGTGGTCTAGCAAGTATGGGGGAATTATACTTGGGTTAAACCTCATGTTTGAGGTGTGCCAGTCGAATGGTGACATATGACAGTTGATTGGTGTGAGTCAACTAGGGTTTGACTGCGGGAATTGACCTAGCAGTCGACTGCCATAGGTGGGAAGTCGACTGATTTACCGAG
Organism: Wurfbainia villosa; assembly: GCA_025175895.1. Classification (NCBI taxonomy): domain Eukaryota; kingdom Viridiplantae; phylum Streptophyta; class Magnoliopsida; order Zingiberales; family Zingiberaceae; genus Wurfbainia; species Wurfbainia villosa. The sequence goes on from CM045992.1 coordinate 9,029,449, forward strand.
CAGTCGACTGATCGTGTGATCAGTCGATTGGTGCTCGATTTTTTGGGTACAGAATGGAGTCTGACTCGACTGATGGGGTTAGCAGTCGAGTGGAGGCTCTATCAGTTGACTGATGGTCATAATCAGTCGACTGATGATGGATCCGTTGGATCTTTCCAGCGTGGATCTAGCCGTTGTCTCACGACAACAGTGACATCAATCGACTGATCGGTGATTTCCAGCACAGGTTGAAGCTTTAAATGGAGCTTGTGGAGGAGGAAAACGCCAACGGTTTTTAAAGGCTTTTGGGGTGATTTATTACTGCAAATCAGGGTCTCCAAGTGCAATTCAAGCAACCAAAGATCAAGCATTCAAAAGAGAAATTGTAAAGTAGTTTTCTTTACTTGCATTGTATTTTGTTATTGTAATTGCTTGTATCTATTTCTTATTATTGTAAGAATACTTGTACGAGGTTTCTCCGCCTCCGACTTGTGTCGAGAAGGAATATTTGTGATTAGTGGTTGCGTGTGCATCACTAGAGCTCGTAGAGCTCGATCCATGGAGTTGGAACTTTGAGGTTCCGAACCACGTTAAATATTTGTGTTTGCATGTTTGTCTTTTTCATTATTGCTATTATTATTATTCCGCTGCGCGCTAACGAGTTTTGTAGAGACGAACGCAAACGAAATCCATCACGCTACGAAAACGAGCTATTCACCCCCCCTCTAGCTTCCAACGATCCCCTACAGTTTCATTCCTTACATTCCCTTCTAAGGAATAATTTCATTTAAATTATATCATTTCTATCGGTTCAATCATGCACGTAATAATATGCTACCACGAACGAGTCTTGTGGACAGTTAAGATATAAGGTAGCTATCTAGCTGCAGACGACACATGTAACCAACTATCACTAACTTCAAATGGGTAGTCCAAGAGTATAACTCTACGGTAGATTATCTCAACCACGAATGAGAGACATGATTGACCATAAGTATACAGATGCAACCATGATTCGAAAGTAAGAAAACTTTACTACCGACTCTCTCAACCATGAATGGGTGACATAGTTCGCAGTTGATATGAGAAACATTATATATCTAATAAGGAATAATCTCATCTTAATCATACTATCTCTACTAGTTCAATCATAATATCAACCGAAACAATAAATAAATAAATATATACCAGTAATATCTACTAATTTATATCAAAGAAATAAATAAGCAAATAACCGTAATATCAATCAAACACTAGAATAAATAATTACATGTTAATGATGAGAAGCAACCTATAAACCAAGTAGAGTATAAAAAGGTCAAACAATTATAGGATCAAACCAATACTAGAAAGAACATAAAATGTAAATATAATATAACCTAAGTAAACAACGTAACCAAAATAATCATGCACTAAAATCTAAAGAGGTCAAGGAAGGAAATACCCACCTAGTATGTAGCTCATACTAGCTGTCCATACGTACAAGCATCTATCACGAATCAAAGTCCTCGCATTGTTCCATTTTCCTCACAACAAATCCAAAAGTAAACCCACCGTTGATACCATAATCGGGAGTGGAGGCTATAGGAAATGTGAATGGTCAATTCGCCGATCTGAACCTCACAAACCACCTTGCACAACCGTGAAAATTTCCTCCCCGATCACTCTGAACAACTAGCAATGCAGCTTATGGTTGAGAGAAAGCGATGGAATGTGGCATGGAGGGCTGCCAACACTGGTTGTTGTCGGATCTGCAGATTGCAACAAGGTAAGGTCATCGAATCTCTTTGTCGATGAAATCAGCGGAGCACAACTAAAAAGGGCAGCATCTGATCAGTGTGACATCACAAGGGAGAAGGAGGCAGTCATCATGGAGTTGATTCGGCACAAGGGTGGAAGGAGCGACTACAGATCAAGCGGGATCGATAGGGCAGTGGTGTTGAGCGCAGGGGCAACATCAATTGCGATCAACGCTGATCACGAGTTGTTGGTGGCAGCGGCGCTAGTCGCTGGCATCAACGAGCGTGGTGACGGGTGCACGGTGTGTGTGCGCGAGTAGGGGGCGAAGGCGCCGGCGGCGCTTGGGGTTCGATAGTGTCGGAGATGGGGCAAACGACCATAGTGGGTGACGACGCGATGACAAGCGAAAGGAAATTTAGCGGCTCACGATCCGAAGTGGCAGACCGAGCTCCCCCTTGTCCTTGGCCACGAATGCCTGAAGCAATGGCTAACGGACGCTTGCTGTTGTCGAATCGAAAGAAGAGGCGACAGTTCTTCCCTTCGCTACCATCCAGGGTTCGATTCCTCCGGGGGCACATCCCGCTGGGTTTAATGCCTGGGGTGTGCAGTCATTTGTACTGATCGACTCTGAGGCGGGACATCTGTCCGGGTTAGTTCAGTCTTGAGATCCTCCCGATTCTTTCTTGTTGGCCAGGTGACATCAAGCGCCAGGGCGCGGCCAAAGTGGATTAGTTGGTGTCAAATGCCCAGATACCACTTGTAAATCAAAAAAAAAAAGAAAAAAAAAAAAGAAGAGGCGACGATCGACGTGGCGGTGGCGATGAGAAGCGGCAGAGGCACGACCGTTGTGCTAGGGGCAAGTCGCGACGGGAGGCTGGTCGAAATGCGATCGGTGTTGGCCGCTGACAGCGACGACCACGACGGCGGCACGCGGTGCGTGCGCGTGAGCAGCAACAGCGACAACGTTGTGGCAGACGCGAGAAGAGAAGACGGGGAGGGAAAAGAAAAATCGGCTTTAATCCCTAATTCCACTTAGCCTTTTTTTTTTTTCCAACTTAGGGTTTAATTTACACTTAGCCTAAGTGACTTAATCAACCTTAGCCTAATTTTTATCCCAAATCCTAATCTAGAGTTGGATTTATATAAACTTAGGCCTAGTTGAATTAACCAACCTTATGATTAATAATAGTTATACTTAGTCCAATCTAATAAAATTTTATCTCGAAATTATCAACTAAAATACTAATAAATAACTAATTTCCTTTTAATAAAATAAATAAATAAATTTATTTAATTTATCTCGTTTTAAATTATATTATAATTATATTATATTATTTTAATTTTAATTTTTTAGATATATTACAAGCACAGTCAAAGTTCCATGAGTTCTCCACCTATAATGCGTTCTCAATATCTTTTACAAACTGAATTTGCTACAGAAGAAAGTTCAAAACAAACTGATTGGCATATCTTGCCAATCATACAAGGATAAGGAGGATTGAATTTCGTCATTGACCATAAAGTTCATGGATGTAACGACAAACTTGCATACCACCTTTACATTTAAAGATATGATAATTAAAGATAATGAAAAAAATCAAGAGCCTCTTGATCATGTGGAGGAGCTCACAAGAACCAAGGATATGGTAATTGATAAAATGGATGATATAATCGCTAAAAAGAATCATTAATTGTGGAAAAAATAGTTTAATAACTAAACTTCAACTTAAATTACAGTCCCTAAATGCAGAAGAGTTAGAATTATAGACAATACAATTCACTGCCTACAATAGAAGGAAGATTTAAGTGAGCAAAAATATTGCTTATGCTGTATCACCCTCAACAAGAACAACTACTGCTTGGTTTGATAAGGTTTCTAAAAGAAGTAGACTTGATAGTCAAATAATTCTTAGAAATCTTATTGTAGAAGAACCTTTAGAGACTAATATTGATCCTCAAGAACCTATGGCCAGAGTTAGATTTGCATCAGGATAAAAAAAGACAAAACACCTAAAGAGTCAAGTGATGCTGACAATAAGTCTATTGTCACCCAATCCTCAACGAATAAAATTAATCGAATTGATGAGTTGAAGAAAAAAATATTGGAGGTAACCATCAATGGTCATGTACAATCCTATGATTTACTTAGAAATTTATTATTTTTAATCTAACAATTTATTTGTATACAACAAACTTATACATAATTCAATAAGAAAGTGGATACAATGGTTGAGAGAACCTTGTTGAATATAAAATAAAATAAAATAAGATCATGAACCTTATCATAGTGATCATAATTTCATTCCTTGTGCTATTCGCTAGTAAATGTTAAGAGTTCTAATAATATTTTACTTGTGCAGATCCACACTATAGTCAGTTTGGTCAACATATTCTTTTTAATTATACATGAACTCATTCTTTATAATATTTTATTGAAATTTATTAATCCATGGGGATTGCATTAATGCTTATTTTGGTGTCTTAGCTAACGAATGTAAGGAGACTGATAAACTGTACTATCTATCGATATTCCGTGGGAGTGAATTCTCTGTAAGTTTTTCAACCTTTCTACTGAACTCAAAATTTTAAATTTACTTTGTTTTGACTTGGTTTTTATACACGTGATATGTTCAATTGTATGTACACCCAAACATTCCAATAAATAGTTGAGGATAAATTAGGAAACACTTCAGCATTCTAAGATTTATCATTCGATTTAAATCGAATTGAAGATGCCTGGAAAGTTATATAAGTGATTTGTTGCTATGTCATAGTCCCGGGTCATAGAAAAAATATTATATAAGAATCAAATTTGGGAGATCAATCGTGCTAAGACATGTTCAACATCCACTTAAGTCAATATATGCTTTTGAACCAAAACTCAAGCTGGCCTTTGCCCAATCTCCATGCTTGTTTGGCATCTGAAATATCCTTGCTGTAACCCTATGATCAGCACAATGTTTCAGGGTATAAAGATACACAAATGGCGAGGAGTGTAGAGAGGCTTTGGGGGTAGCTCTTGCAATTTACATGGTTTTGTGCGTTAAGGAAGCCATCTTCAGTTCGCATTCTATAAGATGAAAGATATTATGTTTTATTTACTTGATTAGATGAAAAGTTCAAAAAATTATTTTTTTTATGTCTCCTTGTGTTTATGGCCTACTTGTGTTACATTTTAATAGCTTGGATTGAGACCCTTGCATGATTTACTTTTATGCAAGGGTTGTTCTGTTTTATTTAAGCGAATTCTACTCCAAATTAACTATAAACCTAGCCACAAAGAACTTGCAATGCAACTCGAAAAAGGATTGATCACTTGTCAAGCAGTTTTCAACTGGCGGGATTAATAAAAGTCTTATGTACCTTTCATTTATTATTAGGCAAAAAGGAGAGAAAATTGCTCCATCTCACGCACTTTTAGAAATATTAGTTGCACCAAAATGGAGTCGGAAAAGGAGACGGGAAAAAAATTGATAAAAATTATTCACGACAAAAGAAATCTTTAATAGCAAGAGTTTCGCATATCTCATCGTAATAAAGTATTATCCCAGAAATAATAAAAGAGCAAAATGAAAAAAACATGAAAGAAAGGGAAAAGCAAAAAGGGCTCAGACAATAAGGAATCACCAAATTTCTATATTGAACTATTTACAATGCATTTTTATTTACATGGGAAGCCAGTGAACGGTTTGCTTTGTCAACCTTTATACCCGAAGGCTGACCACTTCTTCCTAACGTCCTTCGCTCTCTGAGAATTAGTGACCAAAAGGATTTCAAGAGATTTTTGTTTCCTGTTTTTTGACTGACCTGCTTCTTTTAGAAGATCAGTTAACCTTTCCTTCTCCTCGTCCAAATCAGGATTTGCAGTACCAAGCTTCTCTTCCCTTAACTTGAGCACATTTTCCAGAAGCTCAATTGCTTCTTCCACCCTATCAAATAAAAATTGATAAATTACAAAAACAGAAATAAAGGCCAGGACATCTGTCATAACAAGATAAAATAAGATACGATTTTATAATTCTAAAATGCAAATGTTGGCGAGCCCACCTAAGAAGAGGAACTTAACAAGCAAAGAATCAGACCAAGGAGCAGCTCTCCCAGGCCATCGCTCTGGGGTGGCTGTCATCTGATCCTGCAGTTGAACAAGAGGTGCCGCCTTATTGCAAGTCTAGCACAGCTTCAAAGGGAATGAGCCTATGCTAGGAGACTTGGATAGCCTGCGGTCCAAGATCTGCCAGTGGGTGCCAGTAACTTCGAAGTTATAGCAAGAATACACAACAAGGGGAATGAAGGGCAAGTGGCCATTCCAGATAGAGGCCATCCCTAAATACCATAGGAATTTTCATGGAACCAACAAGGACAACTTCAATGGGGACAAAAGGCCTCCCAAGAAAAAGGGACCAACATATGAACAATTTGGACATAAAGAGTAGACTCTGCTACAGCCTTGCTCAACATGATTGTATGAATCAAAAAAGTCAGCCACTAACAAGGAAGGGGTGGGATGGATGGCAGCAAAAGGAGACAAATTGTTCTGAACAATCTAGGGAAGGCCCCAAAGCATTAGGTTGTGCTTGAGCAACATTGCCGGAGGGGTATGGAGAGTCCAACCAAGCATTAGAGGACTTGCTCAATGGCAGTGGGGATTCTTCGTAATGTAGTTGGCGACTCAATCCCCTGAATGGTGCCATAGAAATAACTGGTCTAGGCCTTCTCCAAGGCAAGTTCCACTATCTAATGTGGAACACCACAGTGACTTACTGTAGATCATATACCTCCAGCTTGCAACATGGACGTTGGCCTTGTGAGGAATTGGCATATACCCAAAAGCGAAAATCATTTCAGTGCTCTAGCTGCTTGCAATCAACAATGTGGTCACAGGAATGTCAAACACTAGACAATAACCTCCATCTCATGTTGATTCCAAACAAGGAGGAAACCTTGGATGATGAAACAAATAATAACACCCTCATGCTGTACCCTGTAAAGAACCTCAATGGCCTGAGGGAAAGTGGCCGAAATAAGTTCAAGTTGAAAGGATGTGTGCTCCATTCTCACTCTTTGTTGGCATTCCCAATGAGGAACAAGAGAATCTCTTCAGTCCAATCGCTTCTTATGGAGCAGTGAATAGCTAATTGGCAGACAACCATATTCATCAACATGACCTTTATGGTTCTGCAGTACACTCCACTACGTGAGGGATAATCTAAGGAATCAAGGAGGCTGAGGTAGACACTTGTTATCTACCTCCAAGGAGTGCTCATAAAGGAGGGAGATCAAATCCTTTAGCAATGTCGAATTATTACTGTTCTCACATGGTCAGCGGGATGATGCACTGCATCTTTCAGGAGGTCATCAAGGCAAGGAGGGAAATGTCAGACTCCCTGCCTGAAGTCCAACTGCAACCGCATCTCTCCTTTCATTTGTATCCAAGTTATCCTAATTGATCAGCATTATTTCAGTAAGTAATTTAGAAAACTTGGTCGAATGTATGTGCTAGTAGCTAGACAATAGACACCTTGTTACCAAGATTAAGGTTATGTTTACTTGGAGAGAAATAGATTAAGGGGAAAGGAAAGGGAGAGGAGAGAGTGGGAGGAAAGAGAAGGTTTGAATTCTTTGCTCAGTGCTAGTGCTTATTTTACATTTGAAGGGGAATTTTGGTGCAACAATAAAGTTGCTACCATGTAATTTAGAGGTTACAGATTCGAATCATAAAAATAGTCTCTTACAAAGTAAAATAAAATTACGTACAATAGATTCTTTTTCGGAACTCTGTATTAACAAGAACATCGTGCACCGAACTGTCCTTTATATTTTTCTTCGATAACCTCCTCTATCCTACATTGGGAAGGTGATCATAGATGATGCCTAATGACCACAGGTAGCTGGCCAGCAGTCGCTAATGATTATCTACAGCCAACCTATTGATGACTTATGATCACTAGCATATGATGGCCAACTGGCAATGGGCGATGATCAACTACCAATGGAGGCGTCCCTCTTTTCCGTCCATGTGTCTGAAGTTGGACAAATCAATTTAGGTGGAATGGAGAGGCCAAAGGAGTCCTTGGTTCCTTTCTCTCCATCTATCCTCTCAACTAAATATAGTTTTCTTTCTTCCTCACTTTCATCCTCCCCCTCTATTCTAGATCCCTCCCATCAAGTTAACATAGTCTGACTGAAAAAGTGAATCTTAAGATGAAAGCCCTGGGTACAAGGAAATACCTATTTACCCCAATTGAATTTTTTTTTCTAGTTGATACATTCTATCTATCAGTCCACACAGAATGGAGTTACTCTTTGGATTAAGCCCTAATTTTTTTGTTTGCTTTCATATATAACATTATAAGCGTTTAGAAATTATTAATCATCTTAAGAATTTTGCTACTTTTGGAGTGTAATTTTTTTTCCCCTTACTCTCTCCGGTCACTACTGACTGTGGTATAACAATAACAACAACAATCAACTGTTATCCTATTAGGTGAGATTAGTTATATGAATCCTTCTATGCCATTGGACTCTGACCCCTACTATATCATCATCTATATTTAAATAAATTTTATCTTATTTTATCATTATTAACCAAATCTTCTTTGATTTTTTACTTTCTCATTTAATTTACATATTTGTAATAGTTTCACATTGCATAAGTGAAACATCTATTGGTCGTTTAAGAATATGTCCTTACCATCTTAAATGCATCTCCCGAAGTTTTCCCTCAATAGATGCAACCCCCAACTTTCGCTCTAATGTTTTCATTTTTTATTTCATCCATCCTCATATATTCACACATCATCTTAACATCTTCATTTCTGTAACTCTCATCTTCTACTCATATGCTCTAATCATAGCCCAACATTCAACTCCATATAACATAGTAGGTCTAATTGTCGTCTTGTAAAATTTTCCTTTAAATTTCAAAGGTATTTTACGATTACAAAAAATACATGATATTTTCCTCCATTTTAACTATCTTACTTGTATTCTATGTAATATCTCTCTCTTAACATCTCCATCCTTTTGTAAAAATAATCTTAAATATTTAAAACTTTTAGTTAAAGATAACTCATTATATCTTAACTTAACAATTGTCTCATTGTATTTAACATTGTTAAATTTAAATTTCATATATTCTGTCTTTACTCTACTAAGTGTAAGACTTTTTGCTTCTATCATTTCCCTCTAAGATTCAATTTTATCATTTACTCCTTCACGTATCTCATCTGCAAATAACGACATCATGGTACTATGTCTTTGATATGTCTAGTGAATTCATCCATGATTAGTGTAAAAAGATATGAACTTAGAGCTGATCCTTGATGTAACCTTATCTTTATGAAAATATTTCGGTTAATCCTCCTGATATTTTCACTCTTGTCATTGCATCGTTATATATATCCTTAATTATTTCAAAATATGTTACACTAACACATTTCTTTTCTAGAATTCTCTATATAATTTTCTTTGGAACTCTATCATAAGTTTTTTTAAATCAATAAATACCACGTGTCTTTCGTTTCTAATACTTTTCAATTAGTTATCAGAGAAAATAAATATCTTCTATTGTCAATCTTTCTGATATAAATTCAAATTGATTTTCGATTACTGTGGTCTCCTTTCTTAGTCTTTTTTTCTATTATTTTTATCTATAATTTCATGATATGACTTATTAGTTTAATACCCTTATAATTTCCACAATTTTGTATGTTTTTTTTTGTTTTTATATAAAAGAATTAGATAACTTATCCTCCACTGATCAAATATTTTTTTTTGTTTTCAATATCAAGTTGAATAACTGTGTAAGCCATTTAATGCCTTGCTTGTTTAGACACTTCCGAACCTCTATTGGAATATCATCTGACCCAATTACTTTTCCATTTTGCATCCCATTTAAAGCTTGAAATTTAATTTCTATACTTCTTTGATCTACTTAAATTACCTGAGTTAATTTGATCACCTAAATTTTTATTGAAGAGTTGATGAAACTTTCATCACTTTTTTATTTCCTCATTATCCACTAGTACCCTATTGCATTCATCTTTAATGTATCTGATTTGGGCGAGATCTCTAGTCTTTCTTTCTCTAGTTTTAACTAAAAAAAAGAAAGTCCAATATACGAGGCTCTTGTCATGCGGAGTCCCCGGGAAGAGTCGATTGTATGTAACCTTACCTTGCTTTGCAAGAGTCCATTTTCAGGATTCGAACCCCTGACCTCTAGGTCACAAAACAGTAACTTTATCATTGCACCAAGACTTCCCTTCATTTCTCTAGCTTTAACTATTCTATAAATATCTTTTTCTCCTTCTTTTGTATTTAGTTGTCGATATAAACGTTCAAAAATTTCATTCTTAGTTTCACTTACTACTTTGCTTCTTTCTTGACCATTGCATTTTTTTAAGTTTTCCTCGTTTGTACAAGTGTATAATACCTTATAGACTTTTTGTTTTCTTTCACATTCTACTGTACTTTCTTATTCCACTACCAAGATTTTTTACTTATAGTGCATATCTTTTTGACTCATCTAGTAGACCTTTGACTATCATTTTTAACTTTAATGTCATCTTATCTCATGTTGTATTTGAGTCATAATGTATATCTTCAAATACTTGTACTTGTACTCTCTCTTTAAATATATTTTGTTTCTCATCTTTTAACTCCCACAATTTAATCCTAGGAGTAATATATATTTTTCTTTTATTAATACTATGCTTAAGGCACATATCCAACACTACCAATCTATGTTGAGTAGTTAAGTTTTCTCCAAGAATACCTTTACAATTTTTACAAAACTTTCTCTCATTCTTCCTTACCATAAGAAAGTTAATTTGCGACTTATTATTCCCACTTTTAAATGTGACCAAATGTTCTTCTTTTCTTAAAAAAAAATATATTAATTAGTATAAATTCATATGCTATTGTAAAATCTAATATAATTTTTTCCTTCTTTGTTACTTGTTCCAAATCCATAATCTCATACATCGTATTATATTCTATAATTTTTACTCCTATGTGCCCATTTAGATCTCTTTCTATCAAAATCATTTCATTTGGTAGAATTATTTGTAATACCTCATCTAAATCTTTCCAAAACTTAGTTTTAGTGTCTTCATCTAATCCTACTAGAAGTATATGCTAATTATATTAATAATTTCTTTCATTATTACTATCTTAAGAGCTATAATCCTATCCCCTTTTCTAATTATTCCTACTACTTCATTATTTAATGAACTATCTACAATAATAGTTATTTCGTTTCGTATTTTACTCTTTCTTGTGTACCATAACTTAAAATCTGAGTTCGTTATCATCTTTGCCTCTTTCCCTATTCATTTTCTCTTGTAAATATAAAATATTAATTTTTCTTCTAATCATAGTATCTATTACATCCATTGCTTTACCAGTGAATGTTTTTACATTCCAGGTTCTAAATCGTAAATAATTAATTTTTTTATAATATTTATTTTTATCCAACCTCTTACATATTTAACAATAAACCTAAGTTTTCATCGAGATGTGACAATTCTTGTTGAGATGTTGCAGTCAAATTCTATAACGTGTTTCTTTCAGGGAAGGATCTAGCATTGATATAATATTTTGATGGATCCATTTATTAAAATTTGTCGAAGTTCAACGTTGGCTGACAATCTAATACAACCCTTCCCTTTCTCATCCGGGTTTGGAATCGGCCACTGACTATGGTATCTAAACAAAATATTTGGGACGACACTACTTTGGTTTGGTAGCCTACACTCTTCAATATAAGCTAAAAAGCCACAACAAAAACCCCCTGAAAAAGACTCTGAAACATACTAAAGATATAAGGAAAAAGTTAAGGTAGAAGTCAAGTCATGAGATGCATTATGATACAGAAGTTCCGATATGATACATGAGGAACAAAGGGTTGCATAACTAGGCATAAGGTGCATTGACAATGGAAAGAAAAACCAGCAGCTGAGAGATACAGCGACCAGACATTTGCCATTATACAAGGACAAGAACCTGATGTTTCTCATCAAGTATATCAAATGAGAGACATCAACGAAGAAACATTTAACTGCTCATTTCTATCAAGCCAACGTAGTATAAAGATACAAAAACCTTCAAGAATATTCTGTTTTCCTCAGACATCTCAAAACAGCATGAAGAATGATTAAGACAAACTAACTTAGGAAATGTGAAGTTACTAGTATTGGAGTTTGCTAGACTTTCATCTTGGTTTCACTAGATAAGTTGGTTATTTTACATTGATTTTTTTTTCTCTAAATTATGAAAGTAAGAATTTTTTTTGAAATTGGCAGAACAAATTAGTTTATATTATTCAATTTGTATTTTCATTAAGCTCGACTCTACATCTGCAGATAAAATGGAAAAAATATCAAAAGCTAACAATTCAGTTGAGGCAGAGAATCTTGTTGGGCACCAAAGTTGAGGCAGAGAATGCACCAGCATGGCTGGAACTTACACATAATTTATTTCAAAGCTCAGACTTGTGTTTCGTTTAGCAATAAAGCAGTATAAGATCTAGAAAAATTTAGATACTCCCAGTAGTATATTTAAGCTAGTAGGGTTCACAAGTGTAGACAATATAGAAAATAATAATTCGATTGTATCTCTTATTCATCCCGTAAAGGAGTACATATATACAAAAGGTTTCTTGTCTTGCAAGAAATAATATTATAGTATATTCCAGATTACCTAAATTAGAATATACAACTTCTATAATTAAATTATACAGCTAGCTTTCTATACTCCCCCTCAAGTTGGTGCATAGATGTCTATCATGCTCAACTTGTCAACTGAGCTATCGAACAATTTTCGAGATACCCCCTTAGTGAGGATATCAGCTAATTGTTCCTTTGAAGTTATGAATGGAAACTGAATAATTTTCCCATCAAGTTTTTCTTTAATAAAGTGACGATCAACCTCCACATGCTTTGTTCGATCATGTTGAACTGGATTATGTGCAATTTGAATAGCAGCTGTATTATCACAATGTAGATCCATAGGCCTTTGAAGCTTAAACCCCAATTCCCTTAGGACATTACGGATCCATAACATTTCACATACTCCATGAGCCATACCTCGAAATTCAGCTTCTGCACTTGATCTGGCAACAACTTTTTGTTTTTTACTACGCCAAGTTACCAGATTCCCGCCCATAAAGATGAAGTACCCTGATGTAGGCGTCTATCGGTTTATCACCAATTGCATATCAGATTGTATCCAACCACTTCTAGTGTATCTTTTTCCAAATAATAATCCTTTACTGTGTCATCTTCAGATATTTTAAGATGCGAAAGATCGTCCATATGCTCTTCACTAGGACAATGCAAAAACTGACTAACAACACTTACAGCGTAAGCAATATCCGGTCTAGTATGAGAAAGATAAATTAACCTTCCTACAAGACATTGGTACCTCCCTTTATCAGTAGGGACTTGATCAGGAAAAATAGCAAGTCCATGATTGGCGTCTCTATTGGTTTGCGATCTCAACATCGATTTCAGCGAGCAAATCAAGAACATACTTCCTTTGTGAAAGTGAAATCCCTTCATTTGACCTTGCCACTTCAATGCCCAGAAAATACTTCAATTGTCCTAGATCTGTCATTTCAAATTCCTTCGACAGATATTTTCGCAAATCATTTATTTCTTTTGGATCATCTCCTGTAATGATCATGTCATCAACATACACAATTAGAATTGTAACCTTACCATCCTTATGTTTGATAAACAAGGTATGGTCTGAATTACTTTGTTTGTATCCAAAAACTCTCATGGACTTCGAAAATCTTCCAAACTAAGCTTTGGGCGACTGTTTTAGGCCATACAAAGACTTCTTCAATTTACACACTTTACCAATATCTCTTGGGTTATTCTTCATGCCAGGGGGTATATCCATGTACCCAAGTTTCCATTGAGAAATGCATTCTTCACATCAAGCTGGTGTAAAGGCCAATCTCTATTTGCTGCAAGTGAAATTAAAATTCGGACAGTATTGATTTTTGCTACAGGTGCGAAAGTCTCCTCATAATCAATTCCACGGCGTTGTGTATATCCTTTGGCAACCAATCTTGCCTTGTATCTATCAATAGTTCCATCCGCATTAAGCTTCACATTAAACACCCAACGACATCCTACAGTCTTTTTTCCAACCGGCTTGTCTACTACCTCCCATGTAACATTTTTCTGAAGAGCCTCCAATTCTTCATTCATCATTGCCCATTTGGGATCCTTCAATCGCACGCACATTACTAGGAATAGATCTGACAGATAATTGATTAATAACAAGTGCATGTGACTCGAAAGCTATGGTGAGATATGAAGTTCGCTATAGGGTATTTGGCTTGGGCTTTGATGTCTGGTTCATATTGCCTTTTAGGAACTCCCTTAGTAACCCTTTGTGATTTCCTCGGTTCTACACTTTCTAACCTAGAAGACTCATTAGAGGTTAAAGGTACCTGAGGTGGATCATTCTGAGTGAGATCTTCAGTTATTGATGTAGAAGGGGAAATGTCATCTTGATTATTTGTTTCTGTCTCATGAGGAAATTGCTCATCAGGAACCAAGTGGTTGATTGTCTGTCCATTTTCTGCTGCTACGGGAACCCCAAATTGTTCTTCCAAGTTTTCCAATTCTTCAAAGACTTCAATATTAGTAATAGGGTGAGGATTCCCTTCACTACCACTCTCCCCCTGAAGGGAAGACTGGGAAACTCCCTTCGAGTAATATGGCTCAGATTCATGGAATGAGACATCAAGAGAGATATGCATTCTGTTAGTGAGTGGGTCATAACATCTATACCCTTTTTGGAATTCTGCATAACCAACAAAAATACATTTCGTCGCACGAGGATCAAGCTTGCTTCGTTGTGGTGTTGGTATGTGGACATAAGCAGTACACCCAAACACACGAGGCTCTAAATTCGGCATAGACGAGATGGACAAAAAAGTATGAAGCTTCTGATGAGGATTCTTGAACTCAATTACTCGCGAGGGAGTACGGTTAATAACATATGCGCATTTCTTTGCTTCACCCCAATAGAATCGAGGTACATTCATACCAAACAAAGAAGCACGAACAACTTCTAACAACTATCCGTTCTTCCGTTCCGCTAAACCATTACATTGAGGAGTATTAGAATTGGATTTGATGATTCCATTCGACCGATGTAACTCACACATAAGGCTATTTACAAACTTCGCCACCATTGTCGGTTTGGAAAACTCGATGGATTGGTACGTGTCGCCACCATTTTGCAAAAATCAGAAAATATTCCAAATACATCACTCTTACGTTTCAATAAGGACACCCAGGTCATGCGAGTGCAATCATCAATAAAAGTTACAAAATACCGAGCTCCAGAAAATGAAGGAATTTTGCGGGACCCCAAACATCGGAGTGAATTTTCATAAAAGGAGTAGGACATCTATTAATACTTGGTGCATAAGAAATACGATGACTTTTGGCAGTTCGCAAATGTCATGAATGGAATCAAGCATTAACATTTGAAAACAAATGAGGTTGTAACTTCTTGAGATAACTAAAAGACAAATGTCCTAAACGACGATGCCATAACCACACCCTTTGCATTCTCGACCCTTATGACTTGATTTGCTTGTCCCAAAAAATGCTTGCAATTCTCTCCCTTCTCTGTGAGATTTAAGTAGTACAATTTCCCCCTTCTAACACCATAACCAAGAATCTGCCGAGTTAGAATGTCCTGAAACACACAAAAACATGGATAGAATGTCACAGTACATGCAAGTGTTCGAATGATTTGATAGACAGACAATAGGTTATAAGATAGTGATGGAACTACTAAGACGGACTCAAGAGTTAGGGTATCAGATAACACAATTGAACCTTCTCCGCTAACTAGAGTTGGAGTACCATCAGCAGTAGAGACAGAATTTTGTGGGGAGACTCTAAGATTTTTCACAAGGTTAGGGTCATTTGTCATATGATCAGATGCACCTGAATCAATTATCCATGTACTATTCAAAATAATTGTATCATTCATACCTGATTGTGCTATATTAGCCGAAGCACTATCACAATGTTCATTCTCAGTAGTAGCAATGGCAGCCTTGCTTATATTCTTTCGTGGCTTCTTGGTGAAGTCCCACCAATCAGGATAACCAATCACTTCATAACATCTCTCCTTGCTATGGCCTAGTTCTCCACAAAAATTACACTTCTTATTTGCATATGGATTTGATTTACCTGTAGGACGACGAGGAGGACTAGAAAAACTTGGAGGAGTAACTTTTCTACTATGAATAGCCAAAACAGAAGATTCAGTTGGTACATAATGTCCCATAGCTTGTTTCTTAGATTGCACCTTGCGGATGTAAGCATAACTCTGCTCCAAGGAGAATTTAGGTTCCTTGCGTAGGATCTCTCCACGCACCTGATCATATTCTGAATCTAGTCCGCTCAAAAACATATGAACACGCAATCGAGACATCATTGAAGTTTCATGGACAACAGCTGCAACATCATCATTCTGAGAAGTCATCCTTTGATCAATCTCTTGGAACATAGCCACCAATTCGTTGTAGTAAGTCGGAATAGGTCGACCATCCTGCTTTGCTTCAAAACACTTCTTGTTTAATTCAAAGATTCGAGTTTAAATCGAGTCATCATAAAAAGTTTTCTCCTGACTTCCCAAATATTTTTGCGTAGAAAGGCGAATATATCGGTTCATAAGAGAGGTCTCCATGGAATCAATAAGCGACTTTTACCCTTTCATTATCTGTGGCCCAAACTTCATATTCTGGAGCATTCATAAGGGGTTCAGATTTTGCACCTGTTAAATAACCTATCTTTCCTCGTGCTCCAATACGCATCCGCATGAGGGGAGCCCATATCTTGTAGTTGAATTCATTCAACAGAATTATTTTAGGAAACACAGAGTTGTCATAGAGGTGATGAATGACTTGTGATTGTTTATCATCAATCACAGATCCGTCCATTGAGATCGATAAATTCAGCGGTGAAAAAAAAATGAATTCAACGGCCTACGCAAGTAATTAATACCTCCAAATGCAAGGTGTATGGATGTTTTCAACGTCTTCACAGGAAGCCGCCTTGCTCTGATACCATGTAGACAATATAGAAAATAATAATTCGATTGTATCTCTTATTCATCCCGTAAAGGAGTACATATATACAAAAGGTTTCTTGTCTTGCAAGAAATAATATTATAGTATATTCCAGATTACCTAAATTAGAATATACAACTTCTATAATTAAATTATACAGCTAGAAAAATTTAGATACTCCCAGTAGTATATTTAAGCTAGTAGGGTTCACAAGAACACTCATGCAACTAAAAAACTGATTTTTAAGAAAGAAAAAAGTGACAAATTAAAAGGGCGCCCTTTATTTTTATTATCAAGCATTCCATTTGCGGATAAGTTTAAATCAAAATTGTTACAATGAAGAGATATTATTTTCCATTGCTTCAATAACATCGGACAGGAATATTTTCAAAATATGAAACACTCTTTTAATAATTTAAAAAATGAAGAGATTTTTTTAATGATAATTAAAATAAGGAGCCCTTTTTTATTTATTTTTTTAAAATAATATAATTAACAAGGAAGAGCGAATGAATATCTAAAATGACGTACGAAGGAGAAAATGTGGCTTACCTTCCCATGGCATCGTAAGTGGCAGAAAGATTGCTACAGACCCCAAGGGTATCCTTGTGGGACGTCCCACGTTCCTTCTCCAAAACTGCCCTTGCTTCTTCAAAAAGCGTGGCTGCCTCATCGATCTTAAACAACTGCAGGGACGCTAAGCCCATTTGGTTCAGCAAAACTCCAAAGAAGGCTGATTTCCTCTCTGTGCTTGCTCTTAACTTGAACACACAACTTTCGAATGAGCTCTTTGCCTCGCTGTACTTTCCAACCATGTAATATATTACTCCCATCTGGGCCTCGATCCCTGCCACCGTCCTCCATTGCCCTGGGGCATCCTCCAGAAGCTTAAGTGCTTCATGCAGCAGCTTCAATGCCCCCTCCGGGTCGTTCATTGCCTCATAAATGGCCGCGATTTCCATAATCCCTCCAGCAAGGTCCTCGTTAGAGGAACCCCGCTGGGGCTTCGCGTAGATTTTCAGGGCATTCTCACAGTAGGATTTCGATTCACGGAGCTTTCCGGTCTTGAAGTACAGGCCGGCAAGGCGGACGAGAACGGAAGCGACCGACTGGTTATTCTCTCCCTTTGTGGACTTGAAGACAGTGAGGGCCTTCTGGTAGGAGAAGACGGCCTCGTCGAAGCGGCCAAGGGCGAGGTGGCTGTCTCCGACACCGACGTCGACTGCCGCGACGTCAACGTCCTGGGCGTGGGAGATGAGAATCATGGAAGCGAGGACGAGGTGCTCGAGAATGGCCTCGTGGTCGCCCTTGGCCTCGCATATGAGAGCCATGAGGCGACAGTCGGCAGCCTCCTCCAAGGACCCCGGGAAGCTGTGCTGGTGGATTTCTAGGGTCTTGTAGCATAGCTTCTCGGCGTCGTCGAATTGCATCGCTTGGACGTGAGCTTCCGCCAGGTACCTGTGAGTGCCATCAATGAACCAGACATAGCGACGTGATTTGTCTGAGAGGTAGTTTTGGACGAAGAAATAAACGGGTCCAAAATCGGGATCATTAGACTGATCCGTTTTGGATATCACTGTCTCAGATTGAATACAACGGATTGGGGAGCCCAGGCGAACGGGCACCAATCGCACTCCGGGTTGGCCACTTGGCCGGCGATCAGAAAGTGAAATGGAAGTTCAGTATCGGACGTCGGCTCACCTGCAGGTCTCGGCGACCCTTGGATCGGATTCCCCGAGCGCCTCCATCTGAATCTGGAGCCCCTTGGTGTAGCACGCGATGGACTGCTCCATCCGCCCGGCCATGGCGTGAGTGTCCCCCAGCTGCATGTAGCCGGAAAAGGCAGCGACCGCGTGGTCAGGACCCCGCTCCGGATCAGTCGCCCCCACCGCCCGCTCCAGCGCTGCCACAGCCTCTTCGTGCTGCCCCATCCCGCTGTAGATCGCCGCCGCGACGTGCAAACTCATCGCCAGCTCCAGCTGCCGCTCGTCCCCTCCGCACCGCTCGAGCGACTGCGACGCCCGCAATGCGTACTCCAGCGCCTTGCTCGGCCCCTCCCCGGACGCGATCGATCTGCGCGCTAGCTTCAACAAGAATGGTCCCAGATCCGGGTTATCCAGTGCCGTCTCGTCCATCGTAGCCGGGACTAGATCAGTAACCGCAGCGGCGGTAGAGCCGGGCCTTTCGAGGGGCATCCGACGCTTGCCGGCGTAGGAGGAGCCGCGCTCGGCGGTCCTAGCACGGGAGGAGGAGGAGGGCGTCGTGGTCGGCGTCCGCTTGGGGACCGGCGATGGCGCCTTAGGCACCGGAGCCGGATCTTGGCCGTCTACGGGGATGTCGATCCGAAGAGGCGTCGCTTCCGGAGGGGCGACGAGGCCTGGCATCGCGATGCCGATGGCGGCAGAACGTAGGCTAGGGTTTCGTGGAGGAGGAAAGGAAGGAGCGGCGGAGGCAAAGGGCGTAGCAATTGTGCAGGAGGATTTGCGGACGACACAACTGTCCTTCCGAGGAAGATAGAAGAGACCTTGAGAGATGGAATGGAAGGAAACAAATGACCACCATTAAATTATTTGATCAGTTAGATAAGCTGATACCATTTCCATCTTCCATTTCCACAGTCCACTGTTTCACACTTCCCTTCCTCGGTAATGCACAATGGTTTAAGCCTTATAACCATTATGCATTCATTACTCCGGTGTGGATGGAAGAGGTAAAAAGAAATCATTGAATGGCGAACCACAGCCGTCGTCGGCCTCCTTGTGGCCGCTGCTGCAACCTTCTCGTGGCAAGGCTACAGTCTCCTTGGTGCGAGGAGGCAGTAAACTTCATCTTCACGGGATGGGCACTGGGATCGGGGGATCCACATTGAAGTTTTGAAAAGTTAGCTCCACCCATTCTGTTCTAGCTAGTGTTCTACTCTTTTCTCTTACCATCAATCCTTCTGATCTTTGAAGTATATCCGTACTGCTTTAACCAACGGACCAACTCAGAGTTCTACTCTCCCAACTACTGGGAGCATTCATCCAATGCCGCGAGATCAAAATCCTAGGGGCAATAAAAAGCAAGAAAAGTTAAAGAAACAACAGCAGGAATGAGATAATAATAGACGGTAGGCGATCTGATTCTGATCGCCGTGAGTATAAATGATCGAATCGCAGCCGTCGACTTATTATGTGGAACCGCCTGGCCCGTAGAGTTATCAGCGGCGTAGAAAAAAATAGCAAAATTATTATTATTATAATGCTCACTTTCGTTTGGTTAAATAATTATTTTACCTTATTTTAATTATTATTTTTTGGCGCCAATCATACCTTAATATATTCACCTAGTTGATATCTAAACTAGAAAAAAAAATGATTATATATTAAATGCCTGTGTGTGGATGAGTCGTCGATATGCTTAATAATTAAACAACCTGTTAGCTGAATTATATATTTAAAAACTGAGCATCGGCTTGGTGATGTTTAGTTAATTAGCACGTATTATATATATAACCTTAATTTACTAAGCTGGTACAAAGAACAACGTAAACGACAGTTAAATCGAGAAATCACGATAAACTTCTCATTTTCCTTGAGTTAATAAGCATTCTTTATTTGTAATCCGACCTAGGATCGGTAGATGGATTGGATCTTTTGATACTCTGGATGGCTTTTATAGATGGACCAATTTCTCAACGGTCGATGATCGAATTTGTGGACCTTCACAAATGAGGCAGATTCTATTTTCTTGAATCAACAAGTGCTTGGGTTGTCTGGGTTGTCTGACTTCATTGGTCAGACTGACCTTGTCGGATCGGCTGGTAGTCAGGTCGATAGTCTAGCAAACAGATAAGGAGAAGACAATTCTTGTCAGATATCAAGTGGATAATTCTTCTGATTGCATATAGTAAAAAGAGTTAAGAGAATCAAGGGTGGAATTTTGACAAAATCTCTTCAACATTCAAGTCAGTCATTCTTTTATATCACTCGGAGAAGTAGATCATCGAATGAATGTTATATCGTGCATGTCTCATCCTTCATACCGTGTCAATTCCCATTTGTCATGTCTATAAGTGCATGTAACTATTACGTTTGTCCAAGAGAAGCAACCGTTGTCGGTTCCTCTACCTCATCCAGTCGGCTTCAACTCGACTCGACAGTCAAATCTCTTGGCCCAAGCTCTACGGAGTCAAGATCAGATCTGTTCTATAATTCATTAGTCTTTCATGTATTAATTTGACATATTCTCTATATTGATCGAGTCTTCTCTTATGATGCAAGAGGTTAGAATCCGTCAATCTAGCAGCCCCTACCAGTCCGTCTCCGGACCATCGTAAGGGAGGTAAATCACGGTAGACCTTTGACCCTTGAGACTAGTAACTAACGCATGGAAGGACGACACCCTCGCATTTGCGAGGGATTGGCCCATTGTCCTATAATGCAACGTCTGCATGCGCTGGCCACTAAACCCTTCCCACGGGGGCTTTGATCGAGTCCTCTCTTGCCACTTGGATCCTTTGTTTTTCCGTATCAATTTGCTCAATTAGTAATTGATGCGGGTGCAGGAGAAAATCCGTTCGCTCCGTTTTCAAGGCGATGAAGCGATGAGGGAGGTCTCGGAATATTCTTCCCCGACGGCGATCAGTAAAGAATAAGAAAATGAAGTAGACGAAACGCGAAAACCCGGCACCAGCAATCGAGATTCAGACACGAGATATAACGTGGTTCGGAATAAGGATTCCTACTCCACGGGGGTGAGGTTTCTCACCAGATGCGGTGCCTAAGCACTTTCACTATGAAGATCCTCCTTTACAAAAAGCAAGTTTCCGAAGGTGGAGGAGAAAGGACCTCTTACAATGATGTTACAAGATGAGGAAAATACAAGAGACTTAACAAACAGCAGATCTCCGTCCTCCTTCTCCGGCGAGACCGTTCTTCCTTTTCTCTCGTCTCCTCTTCTCTCTTGCTGGATCCGAATGATTGCGGATCAATCCCCTTTTTCTCTTTCCTTCCTCTCTCCCTTTTATCTTCCCTCCTCCTTCAACGTAACGTCGCGGATTATCTCCATCGTACACGTGGCCCCCACCTCCTCCTGGAGAATAGTGCATTACAAATATGAGAGCGAGGACTCCCGAATATTGCGTGGGGCCCCCAAGCCGTTGCATAGCACCTTTCCTTTACTTTTAGAGCGAGGTTAAACTGTCTCCCTCACCCCTCTGCTTTGGGTGAAGTTAACTTAGGCCCCTATACCATAGGTGACCTAGCCTTAGGGTTTCTCCTTAAACCGAACCAATTCTCCTTTTTCCCGTACCAAACTTCTTTCGCGTTGATTAGGTTGAGTTGACCCTTCCTCCATCCCATTGGCTTACGAATTGCCTAGTTGAACCAGTTCCTATTCCTCTGTTAGCGAAGTGCCTTCTGCCTCTTTTCCACTGCGTCCCCTGCTTCTAGCATTCGCCCGTCGCGATAGCTCACGCTACTTGTCCGTCTTGCCGATGACCTCGGTACTTGCGCCGTGTCGATTACTTCGATAACTCTCGCCCATGTCAATGGCCGTCTAACTTTCGCCGTGCCGGGCCGATAACTCGCCGTGTCGGTAAGCCGTCTAATTCGCCCGTGCGATGGCCGATAACTCGCCCGTGTCGATAAGCCGTCTAATTCGCCCGTGCGTAATGGCCCGATAACTCGCCCGTGCGATGGCCGATAACTCTCGCCGTGTCGATGACTTCTCCTTTTCCCCTTTGGCTGAACCAGGTATTTTGGGGACGGGTCACGGATCACCTGCTAACTCTTTTATTGGGAATTAGGTAGAAAAAGTACCAGTAGTATCATTAGTCAACCCTGAAAAATAGTCAAGCGAAGTTATAAGCTTGACTTTCCAAATGTGCGTAAAGTTTATGCCCTATTTTTCATTCCTCCGTTTGAATCCACCTTTTCCTTTATAACTCCCTTGTGTGCCCTCGGCGGATGGGCCCATGGGCTCAGCTTCTCCTTCTCTCTCGTGAAATTGAACGTCAGGAAACCCTATATAAACCTCGCCTTCTCCTCTTAGGTATCATTTAGCGTACCTAACAATCCGATCTGTTCTTCTTCTTCCGCGATTTTCAGGCGGTGTTTGGCGGTCGGTCCTCCCTTCTCACGCGATTCTCCCTTTCCCCAGTAAGTGCTCTGCTTAGTTTAACACCCATGGCTCCTAGGACCACCCTTCCACTGCACGTGCGAACACACCGTAACTTCGGTTAGATTGCAACCATTACTTCTTTAACATTAAAACGACTACATACATCGACCTCATGCCTCCTCCTCCTGGCGACACCTTTTTCTCAGAACAATTTCTTAGCGGCCTATCCTGCGGTACCCTCAGTCTATTTGGACCTTATAGACTTCTATGGACTACCACTGAACCAATTCACCCCAACTCCTTCAGATTCTATCGGGAGCCACATAGTGTTCCAACATTTGAACCTCCTTTGACCCAGAACTATTCCATTGCTTCTTCCAATTAAAGTCTTCTAAGGGGCCTCTTCTATTTGTCTAGTCGTTGATTTGCCAATTTCAGTGAACACGCCTACTTCCACAGAAATTTGGGAAGCACTATACTTCTTTGTACAACTTCACGAGTCTTTACCTTATTCGATGCTTGGAAGGTAGACCTTCCCGAATTACCTTCCTTAGGGACATGAGGACCAAATGTCCTTTCGGAGGTGTATAGAGTTTTAGGAGAGCTACACTATTGTTGAACCAGTGCTAGAGACTCCCCTCTTGCGTCATTTGGATTGTCTCCTCTACCTCTGGCGACTTGGTTCTTTGTAGGTAGGGTGCTATTTAATAGGACTTCATTTCTGCGTTATTCATCTTTCTCGACAACATACTTTGCAGATAACTGATCACGAAGGCTTTGGTAGAAGGGAGGCGATTGAGGCCGAGAAGAAGAAGAAAACCTCGACCAAAAGAGGTAAATCAACCGTAGTTCCATCATCTCCTCGTAAAAAGCTACGGCTTATTAAGAAAGGAGCCTCGAGTTCCTCGGCTCTTCCTCCCTCATCTTCGGACCAGCTAGAGTCTCGTTCCCTAGCCATTTATGAACCAAGGAGAGGAGGCAATACTTCCCCTGCCCCTTCTTTATCCCCTCACGGAGAGGATTCCCCCTCCCATTTTTTACATTCTTCCCCGTCTGCCCAGAATTCGCCCCCATCCTCTCCTACAGAACTTCCCCCCGCTCCCAAACCTTCCGACCCGAGAGCGGCTCCTGTTCCCCTTCGTCGTATCGGACCTTCCGCCTCTGCTGAAGGGGAAGACCCCTCTATTCCCGTTCCTCCGAGGGCCACATTAGGATCCTTGCTGAAAATTTGGCATCCTTCGGAGGTGAAGTTCTTCAATCAATCGGGCGTACAGGCCCCTTGTGAACAAGTAGGCAAACTACTGGCGGAGGTATCTATTGTTTCTTCGTTTCTTCTTCACCCTGCCTATTTTCATATACTGGCGTGTACTAATAGCTTGTTCTTCTTCAGGCCGCCACCCAATATAGTAGTATGATAACCCATCTGGCCCGATTCCAATCAACTGTGGAAACTCGCCACTTCGCCGCCGTGTCTCAACAGAAAAAGCTCGTCCAGCAACTGAGCGAGCAAGAGGCGAAAGAAAAGGATATGAGGGGCCAATGCGAAGATGCAATGATGCAAGTGGCTCTGCTTGAGTGAGAAAGAAGAGGCTGCGGAAGAATGAGGAATTGGGCGGATTTTCCTCCGATCTAGTGAGTACAGATAGATGAATTGCGCGAGGCGAGGGAGTATAAAGGACACACAGGAGATGCCATGATTGACTCTGCAAAATCCTCAACCACCATCCTCTGACTTGGCGAGGCGCTCCGGCTCGATTGGGCGTCAGCTTAGGAGGCCACGAAATCTTGTACAGAGAAATGCGCGGAGCTCTCTTCCCTGGTGGCAGCTCTTCCTCAAACCTTGTCCACGATGGCTCAGCAGCAAGCCCTTCTTCATCAAGAATATCATGAAGCTCTTTCGGCTCTGGGTCAGCAGGCCATACAGGCGGCCACCGAGAAAGATGCTCTGGCGACTGAACTGGCGGACAGTCGAGCCCAACTAGCCCAGTGTCAAAATCAAATGAAGGAGCGGAAGGTGACCTCAAGAATCGTCAAGAAGGGAGTAGACTTGTTCATATTAGGTTTCGATTTGTGGCTCAAAACGCCGAACAAGGATATCCGCCTCCTGGCGCGAACACTAGATACTAAGAACCTGTAGCGGCGTTGGCTAACTCTTCCCCCGAAAGATTTGAACTGTAACCTCCCGAACTGTCTTATCTGTAATAACTCTTTCTTTACAGTTAAGAGATGACTTTTATCAATATGTACATCCATTCACGGTCCTTGCGTGATTCCCTAGCGAGTCGGGTTTGGACCAATTTTGAGCTTCCCTTGTCATTTCTTTACCGTACCATATAACGCCATCGCTGGTGGTTCGGGGCTCTCTTCTGAGATTTTGCCTACTAGTATCCACATCCGCCCGATTTTGGTTGGACGTCACTTTAAATGGCCTTTTGCATTGATTTTCCTATCCTTCCTCCTGCTTCGGAAAAGATGCCAGCCTCTTCGTCTTCTCCCCCTTCCCCAGAACTTTTTCGCCATTCTCCTTCCATTATAAATCCTTCGTCCCCCTTGTCTTTGTCCTGTTATCTTACCATCATGGCTTGACATCCCATTGAAATTTCTTGAATCGAATCTTTTGAAATACAGGGGCTCGAGGATGATCAGTCGGAGACCCGATCAACCGCCACTTGATCTTCCATCCCCTACCTTTTCCGCCTTCGGTCCAACTCCCACCCCTCCGGTGGGAGATCCTTCGCGCTCCTTTCCCTCCTTCGCAGCAGGTGTGAAATCCTCTCTTCACGTGGGAGTATACGGTGGGAGATCCTCATCTGTGTGATCTTCCCCACTTCCGCCAAAGATTGGCTTGGCTTTTGTTCCTTCAAGGATTCATCCTCACTCTTTTGATGAAGGTCCCCAGTTCTTCCTCCACCTCAAGCGAAGCGCGTTTAGTCATATTGGCTCCTTCTCCTCAAAGAGACATCTCCGTCTCATCTGCCAAATGTAATCGGGAAAATGCAGTATAAATCAAGCCAATGTAATTATTTCAAATATATTAATGAAACAAAGAAGGAAAAGCGATATCTGCTTTTGTCTTTTTACGTAGAAGTAAGGTTTACATTTTTCAGAAGGATGGTACCCAGACCCGAACACACACTTTTCTGTCAGTTCTCAGGGATTCGGACCCTCTTAATTACAGTTGTCTTCCCGTCGACCTTCCCACTACCGCCTCCACGTTTCCCTTTCTTTACTGGCATTTATGGTCCCTACCTCTTCTACCAATAAAGGCGTTCCTCCCTTGCTATAAAATCCACCGACCTTTACCATAGCTTCCACCATTCTCCTTTTCCTTTGCTTGTCATGGATGAATATCGAACAGGCAGCGTTCCTCGCCTTCTAAAGAATGTATAAATGGTACATAGTCATCTTGGAGGAACAAGTGAAGTGTTTACAAGCACAAGAAACCTCCGCCAACAATCGTTCCTGCGCAACAAGCGTCGGGTCCCAAAAGAAGCATCAAGCAAATCTTCTTGAAGCAGTCTTATCTTGGCAGCTCTTTGCGCCACCCAACCGCCTGAACTCCATCCATTCCGCCTAACAAAGAATTGTAATACCCTAGATGTATTAGGGTTTCTCTTGTTGTTTCTCCTTGTAGATGGTCGGGAGTATGTAGTTCTCGTATCATCGAACTTCCCTAGTTTATCTCCTTCCTCCAGGGACCTTCGAGTTGTACTACTCTTTACTCCTTTTGTATTTACATGTAATTTGGGGCATATTTGGCTCTCCGTCTTTTTCAATTTCTTTGGGTATATAGACCCTTAGGCAGTGACTCTGCTATTGCACAAGAATACAACCATATAAAGTTAATTAATACAAGCAATGAGACATAGAACAAATAATAGCAGGAATTTGGTTCTTCCAGTTTCACCACCACAGGATATCTTCCGCTTTTCAAGGATAGCATTTTGTATATAGAGTAAATAGTAACCGAGGAATCTCGGTTCTTCCGTTCCACCACCACACGGGGATAAACTTCCGCTCTGCGGGGATAGCATTTCATATATAGAGTAAATAGTAACCGAGGAATCTCGGTTCTTCCGTTCCACCACCACACGGGGATAAACTTCCGCTCTGCGGGGATAGCATTTTGTATATAGAGTAAATAGTAACCGAGGAGTCTCGGTTCTTCCGTTCCACCACCACACGGGGATAAACTTCCGCTCTGTGGGGATGGCAATTTGTATATAGAGTAAATAGTAACCAAGGAGTCTCGGTTCTTCCGTTCCACCACCACACGGGGATAAACTTCCGCTCTGCGGGGATAACACTTCATATATAATGGGCTATTTAGGAAAAATAAATCCTTCTTTCCCTTTCACTACCGACGCGAAGCTCATTAACAGCTGCAAGCCCATTCTTCCTCCTTTTATAGGGGACCCTTTCGCCTTCGTTTCTTCTGCTACCTTCATCCCCTCGCCTTTTGGTTTCCTCCTTCTTCGTCTGCTTGCTCCTCCACCGCCAAATTTCGTTTCTTCGATCTTTTCTTCCCGGTTCCTCGTCTTTCGTTATTTCCAGATATCCGAGATGCATTCCACCTTCTTCCAGGAAATAGCGGGCCGCTACACGAATCGCAAACGGGGTATCAATCAGCCCTTAGCTTCTTCTTCTTCTTCACCTCCTTCGATCACCACCATACAGGAATCACCTCGTCGTTCTCCCTCTCCTCCTTCGGTGACTTTCGCTACCCCCATCCCGGCGAAGCCGGGTCATCACCCTCTTCACTTCCTCCCACACAAGCCCTAACTTTCCCCTTTGCCTCCTTCCTCACAACGATATTGAATCGCCTCTTCTTCCTCGCAACTGGGAGGCATCCGGGAAGGAGATGCCCTCATGCCCGGTGATGAGGTTATACCCCCGCCTTCTCTTCCTCCAGCCGTTATTCCTCTCCTGAACCCATGGCGATTGACATTCCTTCACCGCTTCCTTCCCTTTGTTTATCGCTCAAGAGTCCTTCCTTCCTCATGGACCCTAATCAGAGCCTTCTACTTCTAAAATCCTCATTGAAGGCTTCCCGACCCAGTGCTCATCATCTCATCTTCTCAGACCCTCCTCCGATCGCCTCCTTCGATTTTTCCTTCCGACTTCCCCTCCGAGACAAATGTGAGCGCCCATTCTCCCGCATCTCTGAATATGCCACCCTTGACCACCACTTCCATGGACCTTTGAATAAGACTCCTCCTTCTCTCCTTTCTCCACCACGAATATCGCCTCCATTCTCCCCTTTATGGGTGAAATTCACCCTTCGACGGCGTCATCTCCCATCTTCTTCCCTTTCTCCTGTGAGTCTTGGATCTCGAACTTAGAGGAGATGACTGTATGGAAGGCTCGGCCATGCTTTGGACTCAGTACATTTTCTTAGTCAATTTCCTTATCTTTGTTTAATCGACCCATTTCTTTTCTCCTCAACCGGTATGTAGGCCTCGACCAATCATCAAGAATTGGGTTCGCTTCCTTCATCAATACCAACCCAAGCTCAAGAATGGGAGCGGCAAAGAACGGAAGACTTGGCGAATGCTCGAGCCGAGAACAACTTCTATCACAACAATTGCGCTTGTGCGAGAAATTAATCAAGCTCGCCAAAGAAATTCAAAAAGATGCTGACATTATCGCAGTATTAAAGGAACAACCATGTCCGGGGGCGGGGCCACTTGTCCCTCAGCAGGAAATCCCATCAAGTTCTCTTGACACGGAATCATCCTCAGCTCAAGAGCTATTGCGTCTTCAAGGGCAGGTAGCAGAGCTCCTCAAGGGGAAACAACAGGACACGGACACCATCGCTCGCCTTCAAGTTCAATACCAACGAGCACAGGATAAGATAGGGGACCTCCGCACCCGCTTGTGCAAGGAGGTACAAGAAAACTCCTCCCTTATAAATTCCCGGGCGCATGCTCATGCCCATCTACGTAGGCAAGAGACTTCCCTTCAGAGGATGAACACTGAACTCGTCCGGACCAGATCTTATTCCGAAGCGGTGGAAGGGATTTCGGCCTCTATGCGTCGGAATATGGTGGAGATGACGCATCTTATGCAGCAGGACCAAAGTTCTCGAGCCGATGATGTTTCCACTCTGGCTGACGCAATTATGGAGGTGTCACGGCGCTATGTGGACGTGCGTCGACATCTTCGCGAACAACAAGAAAAGTGCGAGAGGCAGCATCGAGAACGAAGCCCTGACCGCCCGAACCGCCAGGAGCGACTCGTTATTTTAATGCGCGCCACTTATCAGGACGGATTTAATGACGCAGTTAGACAATATGCCGCCCAGGGATTGCCTCCTCCAACTTATCCTTCATTTTCTTTAAATTGGGAGGCCGGGTTCAAACGTTATCCTTCGAATACAATATCTCATTTTGAAACGGGGATTTCCTTTCTGTGTTTCTGTTTCTCCTTCAATACTCATTGGTAATACCGTATTGCCCTTGTAAATAACCCCTTAATGAAATTTAGAGAGCACTTGGTATTCAATTAATATAATCAATTCAATAAACACTCCCTCTGAGTTTCATAATCTCTCCTTTTCTATTTCATATTTCTCATACAGTGTGAAAGAGCTTCAAGTGAAGGGCGTTTCAAGGTCGTGGAAGCTCTTTGCCTTGGTCGTCTCTCAGATAATATCACTCGCACGCATGTTATCTCGTAGGGTCCCTCCCAGTTGGGAGCCAACTTTCCAGGATCTCTAGCGGGATTGACCTTACGCAAAACCCAATCTCCTTCTTGAAATCTCCGAGGCACCACTTTCTTATTAAAGGCTCGCTGAACTCTCTGCTTATAAAATTCTGCTCGCCTCCGCCATCTCCGCCTTTCCTCCACGGATCTAATTCGGTGCTTGGATAAGTTGGTTCTGATCCGCTCGTATGCTTTTACCCGAGCGCTATCCAACAAAACTTCGACCGGAATAACGGCCTCCGCCCCGTATACCAAACTAAAGGGAGTCTCTCCTGTCGCTGTCTTAGGTGTGGTTCGATAGGCCCACAGGATGCCTGGTAGCTCTTCTACCCAGTTTCCCCTCTGAGCACCCAACTTGGTCTTTAATCCTTGAATGAGGATCCTGTTAGTTACCTCCACTTGTCCATTCGCAGGGTGAGCTACCCGAAAGTGAGCTTGCTGAATGTTGAGACTTTGACACCATTCTTGAATCTTTTTCCCTTGGAACTGTCGCCCATTATCACTGACTATTTTCCGAGGGATACCATACCGACAAATGATATTTCTCCATAAGAATCAGACATAAGACATTCTCGGTAATTTTGGCTAAGGGCTCGGCCTCCACCCATTTGGAAAAATAATCCAGACTAATAAAACCTCTTACAGAAGGTGCCGTTGGCATCGGACCCACTATATCCATTCCCCATTGGTCAAAAGGACAGGAAGAGACTACAGCTTTCATTAACTCCGCTGGTCGCTCCGAACGGTTGCTATGTTTCTGACAAGCGATGCAACCTTGCACTATACGAGCCGCATCTCGTTGAAGAGTAGGCCAAAAGTATCCGGCCAACAAGGTCTTTCTTGCTAAAGCTCTCTCTCCTAAATGATTGCTGCAGCATCCTTCATGGATCTCCCGGAGTACCCATTCCGCATCCTCATTTCCTAGGCATTTTAACAAGGGTCGCAAAGAGGTCTTGTATGTGTCTTCATTTAAGAGGATGAACCGTTTGGCTCGGTGTATTAAAGTAGATGAATTTTCCTTCAGAATCTTCCTGCCGTAAATAAGCTATGATATCGGTTCTCAATCAAGAATTAGGCTTAATTGGTCGTCTCCTCTATGTTGCATATTGCTAAGGAAGTGTGAATTCTACTGGATCGTCTCCGATGATTTTATTCCTCCCATGCGCTAGCCATCCGAGCCAATTCATCCGCCTTCTCATTGTGCTCGAGGATTTGCTTCAAGAGGACTGATGAAATTGAGCTTTTCTTTCTCAAAAGCTTCCAAGTACTTATGCGATCTTTCCTCCCGCACCAAAAGAACCTTGAAGTTGGGATATTACCAACCGGGAATCCGAGTGGATCACAATGGAAGAAGCCCTACCGCTTTAGCGACACTGCAATCCCGCTAGGATAGCTTCATATTCCGCTTCATTATTAGATGCCAACGGCTAATCGAGTTTCTTCACCCTCCGGTAATTAATAGAACACCAACACCACTCAGTAGATCTGAAGAGCCATCTACGAATATATTTCATGCCTTTGATTCCTCTCCTTCATAGTTGAACCTTCTTCCAACCACAAGGTACCTCGGCCAGAAATCGGCGAGTGCTTGGGCCTTGATGACCGTGAGGTTGGTAGTGTATATCATACTGCTAGCTCTACCACCCATTTGGCTAACCTTCCCGAGAAATTTGGCTTAGTGACGACCTTGCCCAACTCATTTGTGTGTTAAAGCGGTGATAGGATGAGCCAAAAAGTATGGCCCGTCTGGGCGGTTAGCACTAAGATATATGCACTTCTCTAACTCCAGATAACGGAATTCCGCCCCTTGAATATGGTCGTATAGTAAATAGGTTGGTGAGAACCTTCTTGTTTGATGTCCAACTAACGACTCTCCGAGACGGCGGATACATCCATAGTGGTTCTCCTGTATTGGTTTAGCCAAGAACGGAGTTCGCGAGATATCTCTTCAACTCTGGAAAGCTTGTTCACATTGATCGTCCCCATCAAATTTAGTAGCTTTGCGCAAGATCTTGAAGAAAGGTAGCCCTTTGTCCGCCGATCCGCTATGAATCGGGATAAAGAAATAATCCCGCCACCAACTTCGGGTCTCTTGCGAGGTTAGTAGGTGATTTCATGTTGCATAAGGCCTTCACCTTCTCGGGTTGGCTTGCAACCCTTCTCACCATCAATGTACCCCAAGAACTTGTCACTTTTTACCCCGAACAAGCATTTGTTAGGGTTTAGCTTCATATTAAATTGCCTTAACGTAGCAAAGGTTTCATTCAAGTCCTTGACTAAATCCCGAGTGACCTTCGACTTGACCAGGATGTCATCCACGTAGACCTCCACATTCTTCCCTTTCTGTTCTGCAAAAATTTTGTCCATAAGGCGCTGATATATAGCCCCGGCGTTCTTCAATCCGAACGGCATGACCACATAGGCATATAATCCCCTTGCAGTCACAAAGCTAACCCTCTTTCGATCCTCTTCGGCCAAAGGTATTTGATGATATCCCTGATATGCATCCATTAGGGAAACCACTTCATATCCTACAGTAGAATCCACCAATTGATCAATACGAGGCAAGGGGTAGCAGTCTTTAGGGCATGCTTTATTCAAATCACGGAAATCGATACACATCCTCCATTGCTCAGAAGGCTTGGGGACCAAGACTACATTAGAAACCCATTCGGGAAACTGGATTTCCTTTACATGGCCCTCTTTTAGTAGCTTATCCACCTCCTCAGCTATGATCTTGTCTTTCTCGGATCCAAAATGTCGCCTCTTACATTGGGCGCTGGTGGGCTCCTCTAATGATGTTGAGGTGGTGTTCCGCTACTTGAGGATGGATACCGTGAGATCATGCACATCTCTTGCAAAGATGTCCTCATTCTCCTTTGCGAGCCACGGCTCTCCTTTGATATCCAATGTTGTGCTACCCGTGTGGCCTTTCCGAGCGATCTCCACGATTCTCCCTCCTCTATCTTATCGGCCTTGGGGGAAATTCCTCCAGACGCAGACGCTTGAGCGACGGCGACTTTGCCTTTTAGGTCTTGATTCGACCTTCTTTTGATCGTCGAACCATTTGCACATAGCATCTCCGGAGGCCTATACATTTCTCCACGAACTTCTCCACCAATTGTCCCACGAAATTTGACCTGGTGGTATGGGAAGCCACTGAAAAAGGGTGAGGAAAGGGCGCCAAGAATAGCGTTATAAGTGGATGGAGCATCCACGATAAGGAAAGGGATTATACTAGTTTTTTGGCGGGCTTTTCACCCGAGTTAAAGGCAATGAAATCGCCCGTTGGGTGGACCATGTGCCTGCGAATCCGAAAGGGAGTGGACACATCTTCTAGCCGGGCATTTCATGCATCTACAAGGCCTCTGGAAGAGGATGTTGTGAGCTCCCGAATCAACTAGCACCCGGGCCACCGTAATTAGCCAGGGATATACGGATAACCAAGGCGTCTGTATGAGGCGTGAGAACACCTGCAGATCTTACGGCCCGAGCGAAGCGGCGGGCGCCGCACTGATCTGATCGATGACGATGGCCAAACTCTCCATAAGAGGCGTATGACTTCGTGCGGTTAGATTCCGTCGAGGTCCTCCGACTATCACATGGATAACTCCCCGAGGGGGGAGGTCATCTGAAGTGGAGGAAGGGCCCTCACCTGATGGACCTTCTTGAGAGACCACCTCTCGGGACGACGTTTGGGGGAAAGTGACCCGAGGTTGTTGATTATACGCCCCTGACGGCGACATTGGTTGGGGCCTCGCCGCGTGCTTCTCCGGCTTGATACCTCAATTGCGGATATGTAACATGGAGGCGATCTAGTTCTTCTTGTAGCTTGAAACATCGATTGCTACTGTGACCGTACTCTGTATGATATTGGCAAAAGAACGGGGCTAGGGGATTACGCGGGATCCCTCTATGTCCCAAGGGTCGTTGTAGCAGACCCTGTTGATTGTAGAACTCCATTTCACGTTCTTTCCAAGTCCTCACAGGAGGAAGCACTTCAGCAGCCATGATTTGCAATGGCGGGGCGGGTCAAACTCCCTGTAGCATTGGTCGAGGCCTCGGAGCCTCGTGCCGAAAAGGTCTTGTATACTCTGTTGGGTTTCCGGCACCGCGGCGTGTGTGTGTTCGATCATGTTTCGTAAACATGTGCACAGCGGAAGCAACAAAAATAATAAATACTCCTATTTATTACAACACACACAACACACGCATGCTATTACAACAAGTGTAGACATAACCGTAAATTAAAATTGCAATAAAAGGAAATTAAACTACGTTATACCTTTCGTATGATGTGTAGCGGGAACGGCATCAACCGGAACGATTCTCGTAAGAATCGTCTCTATCCGTATCCACGCCGAGCTCCTCGGGATGACTTCGCCAAGCCACGAGCTTCGTCTTCGTACGGGTTACTAGCCTCGTGTTGAAGACGATGTGATCGAGAGATGATCACGGTCCGAATCCAAATTCGGACCTAAAGACAAGTCCTCAAGACTTGCTTCTCCGGAGAGGTATTCGTCAACCGATTGACGAATCCTTCGTCCTCCACCTCAGAGGATTACCGGAGATCAAATCCCCGGTATGTTAGCCGCTGTCGGAGCCCTAACCGTCGTCTAAACGACGCTCCGACGAGAGGAGAAGAAGCTGTCCAGAAAACTGGACAGCTTGGTGGAGGAGTAGGCGCCGGCCAAAACCAAGGAAGCAAAGTGCTCACCTTGATGCCAAACCTAAGGAGGATGACCGGAACTCTTCCGGCAGCAGCTCGACGGCGAGGAGGAGGAAGGAAGCAACCTTACGACGCCGGTTGGAGGACCTTTGGGCTGGGCGGCGGCAGCTTGGAGTTGGGTGGTGAATAGGTGAGGGAGGGTTTGGTCGGCCAAGTTTGATTATGTTTAGGGTTAGGGTTTAATCCCTATTTTATAGAGAACTAATTCTCTTAGTGGTTAATGGATCATATCCATAAAGCCCGTTAACCCGCTCCATTAAGATAAGTTAAAATAAACCAAACCATGATGGTTTATTTTAAGTTAAAACGAACCGAACCAACCTTTGGTTCATTCGTTTAATATAAACCAAACCCTTTGGTTTATTCTCATCCATTGGATTAGGACCAAACCATTTTGGTCCATCCATTATGTCTTCATAAGACACGGCCCATCCATGCTTCCATTGCGACTGAAACAATTTCATGCTCGCTTTATGTTTGGTCCAACCAAACATAGTTTCTCTCGGTCTGAGAATTCCATTCTCAAGCTCGTTTTAAATCCTTTGGATTACACTCGTTGTGCGTGTGACCAAATAGGTTCTCGGTTTATGTTGGCCGTCTATAATTAACCATTAATTATAGAACGATCATGAGTGGCACCTAGTAGTACATCAGGATCCCCAATTAACCGAAAAGATCAACGGTTGATCCAGAACTATTTCTGAAACCCTTCAGCAGCTTGAATGATTCGTGCCCCATTCCCTTCACTCATCTTATACCCACTTGGTTCAGGACATGGTCTATTGTGTCAGTCCCCACTAGGCTGACTACGTCACACCTAGCCCAAGTATCATTTCCTCGTCCTACGGATTCTAGTTACTCCACATGTATCGAAGAGTACCTTACTCTAAACATGTAATGCTTTGGCCAAAGACTTTAGTAACAATCCGACGAGAGGCCATAGGTATACATCTCCTCGCAAGGAGTGGTGAATCCTTTATAGGCTATTCAAACACCTTCGATCACTTCGACTTATACCCAATCATCCCGGGTCCACATCTCCTTAGAGATGTTTGCTTAAGATGTCAAAGCATAAGTCTCTATGATCAAGATGACTTGAATACCGCAAGTCAAAGGAACATCGCACTTAAGCCACTATAAGAACTTCATTGACATATCTATATATGAAAACCATATGAAGTCTTACTATTGGTCACTCCAATGAACTAGTTACCATAACTAGCATCCACGATTAACTCCGGACATCACTATGTCTCCAGCCAGTGAGAATCAGCTGCTTGGATACACCAAGGAGTATACCTCGTGCTAGTCTCGACAGAATTGATGGTGTCCAAATCCATCAATTCATTGACTAGGGATAATTCCGATACATCACAATTACACATGTAGAGATACTCACTAGTTGTGATCCAATCACAAATTCTCTCATGCTGTGAATCGTATCGTGGACATTCAGTAAATGAGTTTAAGATCTAATCAAATACATAAAATATGTATACTCAAATAGTGAATCTTCATTTATCATATAAATGGTTCATACATAAGGCGATTGCCTTAGGACATCTCTCATATATTACTAACAGACTCCCACTTGGCCTAATGCCAATCGCTACGGTATCCAATACCATAGTCTCTAACATGACCCTCAAACTTGCTTTGAGGTAATGCTATAGTCAAGGGATCCGCTAAGTTCCTTTCAGTGGGAATTTTCTCGATTTGTATTTCGTTCCTACTGATTATCTCTCTGATAAGATGATAGCGGCGAAGCACATGTTTGGATCGTTGATGAGACCTTGGCTCTTTCGCCTGTGCAATTGCTCCATTGTTGTCGCAGTAGACCGGTATTGCTTCAACAATGGCCGGAATCACACCAAGTTCATGAACGAACTTCTTGATCCAAACCGCTTTCCTTCTGGCCGCAATATATTCTCGCCTGGTAGAATCCGCTACTGATCTCTTGTTTGGAACTTTTCCAACTCATCGCGCCCCATTCAAGGTGAACACGTATCGGTGAGACCGAATCATCCTTGTCGTCTCGAAGTCGCATCCAGATACCCGCGTATCACCATGTCCCCTTCTCCATATGTTAGGAACACATCCTTAGTTCTTCTTAAGTACTTAAGGATCGTCTAATACCGCCCAATGATCCATTCTGGATCGATCGTATCTGCCGTGACACTCAGAGCATACGATACATCGGGCCTCGCACATAACATAGCATACATGATAGATCCTATCGGATGCATAGGGAATCTTACTATGTAAATCTCTCTGCCTTCAAGGCGGACACATAGACTTCAAAGGTGTACCTATGCCCGATGGGTAGGAAACCTTTCTTGGATTCCGACATGCTAAACCTCTTTAGCACTCTGGCCTATATATGTAGATCTAAAAGACCAAGCAACTGCTTCGATCTATCTCTATAGATCTTAATCCCGAGGATGTAGGTTGCTTCTCCTGTGTCTTTCATGGAGAATGTCTTGATAACCAAACCTTAATCGATCAGAAGATTGACATCATTTCCTATAAGTAATATGTCATCGACATACAATACTAGGAACACGATCGCACTCCCACTAACCTTCTTGTACACACAAGGTTCTGGCCGATTTTGTGAGAAATCAAACCTTTTTGATCGTCTCATCAAAACGGATATTCCAGCTCGGATGCTTGCTTCAATCCATAAATGGATCGCCGCAATTTGCATACCTTGGTTTTATCAACCAATGTGAAACCTCAGTTGTATCATATACACGCCCTCGAGGTGTTTCCATTAAGGAAAGCTGTTTTCACATCCATCCGCCATATCTCATAATCATAATGAGCCGCTATGGCCGTGAGCATCCGAATGGATTTAAGCATAGCTACAAAGTAATAGGTTTCGCCATAATCAACACCTTGCTTTTGACGCATATCCTTTGCCACCAATCTAGCCTTATAGGTAATCACATTACCATCCATGTCGGTTTTCCTCTTGAAAACCCACTTGCACCCTATAGGCTTTATGCCTTCAGTGGGTCAACCAAGTTCCAAACTTGGTTTTCATACATGGAATCCATTTCCGACTTCATGGCATCAAGCCACTTTATCCCTTTCTCAACTTGTCGACTTCTTCATAACCGGTAGGCTCTCATCATCAATGAGTAACACGCCGCTCGATTCACTTATGAGAAATCCATATCTCTCGTGAATGTTGCGTGTTCTACCAGATCTACGAAGATGTGGTGTTACATAGGTCCAAATTGATTGCTCATCACTATGAGTTATAGGCTGTTTTGCTTAACCAGGTATCTCATCAATGTCTATTTGAGTATCTCTAGTTTCCTCAATCTCGACGACACTACCACTGTTTTCTTTCAAGACAAACTTTTTCTCTAGAAACACAGCATGCCTTGAAACAAACACCTTTTGTTCCACAGGATGATAGAATTGGTAACCCCTTGTTTCCTTAGGGTATCCAATAAATAGACATTTATCAGACTTAGCATCCAATTTGTCCATCCACATGTCCGCTTCACATAAGCAGGACAACCCCATATCTTCAAGTAAGATACATGAGGTTTCTTACTATTCCATATCTCATATGGAGTAGTTGAGACTACCTTGGTAGGCATTCTGTTTAACAAGTAACAGCTGTCTGAAGTGCATAGCCCCAAAAGGACTTGGGAAGAGTTGCATGATTCATCATTGACCTGACCATATCCAACAAGGTCTGGTTACGCCTCTCAGATACACCATTATGCTGTGGTGTATAGGGCGGAGTCCATTGAGACAATATGTCATTGTCTCTTAGATAATCAAGAAACTCTTAAGTATTCACCACCTCGATCCGATCGAAGTATTTTAATACTCTTGTCATGTTGTTTCTCTACTTCATTTCTGAATTCTTTGAACCTTTCAAAGGCTTCAGACTTGTGTTTCATCAAGAACACATACCCAAACCGTGAGTAATCATCGGTGAAGGTAATGAAGTAGCTATAGCCTCCTAATGCTTGAGTTGACATAGGTCCACATACATCAGTATGTATTAGACCTAGTAACTCTCCCACTCGTTCACCTTTTCCAGTAAAAGGTAACTTAGTCATCTTGCCTTTTAAGCATGATTCGCATGTATCGTATGAATCCAATTCAACGATTCCAATTCCTACATCGGTAATTCGGACATGCATTTCTTGCTTATATGGCCAAGACGACAATGCCACATATAGGAGTCTATTTGATTATCCTTTCGAGCACATCTGTTGCTCGCTTCGATATTGAAAATGTCACCGATACGCCCAACGATAAATGCCATTACTTCAAAGTTCCAGTTCCATAAAGTACGCCATTCAAAGTTATATAACAACAATTGTTACTAAACGTTAAATGGAAACCATTTCTATTTAAGCAGGAAATAGAAACAATGTTCTTTATTAGAGAAGGAACATAATAGCAATTGTCCAGTTCCAAGACTAGTCCACTAGGGAGCATCAGCAAATAAGTTCCGATGGCGACCGCAGCAACCTTTGCTCCATTGCCAACTCGCAAATTTGACTCCCCTCTGACAAGTCTTCTTCTATTCCTTAGCCCCTGTATGTCATTACATATATGTGAGCCACACCCAGTATCCAATACCCAAGTGTCTAAGGAAATAGAATGACAATCAATAACGAAGATATCAAGAGGATGGGGCATCGATGCCTTCTTCTTCTTCATGGACTCAAGATAAATCTTGCTTCTTGTGGCCTTCCTTGCCAGTGATGGCAAGTGCCCTTTACTGGTTCCGCCTTCTTTGCCTTTTTCTTTCCTTTCTTCTCTTTTGCCTTCCTCTTAGAACCTTTCTTTGAGGAATCAACTAATGAACCGCCTTCTCCTCATGCTTCATGTAAGGCTCCACAGTCAAAGATATTGAGGAGCTCTGAATGGTGGATTCCAATTTGTTCATCCGATAGTTCATCACAAATTGCGAGAAACTCTTGGGCAAACAATGCAGAATTAAGTCAATACTTAACTCATGATCCATCACAAAACCGAGGGTAGCTAGCCGCTCGATGTACCCGTTCATCTTTAGCACAAACTGTACTACAGACGAACCTTCTTGCATCTTCGTGGTGAAGAGGAGCCTAGAGACCTCGAACCTTTCGGATCTCGCTTGCTCATCGAACAACTCATGAAGATGGAAGACCATAGTGTTAGCATCCATATGCTCATGCTGCTTCTGCAGCTCAGGTACCATCGCCGCTAGCATGATGCAACTCGCCAGCTCAGAATCTGCCACATGCTTCTGATAGACCAACATTTGGTCTGGAGTTGCATCGTCCTTAGGACGGTCAGGAAGAGGCTCTTCAAGGACATATGCAAGCTTTTCCGCCTTGAGAACAATTCGTGTTTCTAAGCGATCAGAAGTTAGGCCCAGTCAGTTTGTTCGAATCCAAAATAGTGCGCAAATTCAAAGACGTCATGATCAATTTATTGACCTAGAAATACAAAACGAGCATATATGAGAAAACGATTTAAAATGCATCAATATACATTTATAAATCCCATTCATTTTTCGAATTTCAAAAAACCTCAAAATCACTTCGGGAGATTGTAGGTTCATCTCCGAATGGGCTGATATCCATCATAGTTATGAACAACCTTGGAGAGAGTCCAACAAGCCATTCATAACTACGACGGTAGGTATCATCTATACCGATTGCATATCACGTATATGCAACTATCACAATGTGCTATCAACTAATTGAATGTTCACACATACATCGGGTTGTTAACACATTAACAAGTATGCATCATATGCATAGCACCCAACTTCACCTCCCTTTACATCGACCTTGGAGAGAGTCCAACA
Organism: Wurfbainia villosa; assembly: GCA_025175895.1. Classification (NCBI taxonomy): domain Eukaryota; kingdom Viridiplantae; phylum Streptophyta; class Magnoliopsida; order Zingiberales; family Zingiberaceae; genus Wurfbainia; species Wurfbainia villosa. The sequence goes on from CM045992.1 coordinate 9,069,643, forward strand.
AGCCGATGCTCCAGGTTAAAGCCAACCCATTAATCGGGACATAGTTTTAATATGGTTAGAGCGCATTCAACCAATTAGCCCAGCTTGGAGAGAGTCCAACAACCAAAGCTAACGATTGACCTCTGACTCTTACAATATTAGTATTAAACTATTCCATGGTTTGAACATATTCAGGTTCGAGCCGGGCTTGGAGAGAGTCCAACAACCCAAACAAGAAACAGAACTCTGGTTCTAACCATATTAATGGAAGGTGTAGGCTTTAATATTGATTAAGGGTTTTTAATGTCTCATCCTCTTTGCATGCAAATAACTATTATCTACATGGCATGGCATACATGGCATACATCTACATGTCACGACACGCATGGCATAATGTTATGCATCTAATGCAATTACATGACATACAATTATGTCATGTCTATATTTCCTTATATGTCATAACTATTTATGGAAATAAAATATGTTTAAGATTTGATTCTCCAAATCAAATCATAATTAAATTAGGAAACAAATTTCCAAATCTAATCACATATTTTATTCATGGAATTATTTGATTAAGGAAAATCTATTTAGGAAACCAATTTCCTAAATCATTAAAACTACTTATGGAAATAAAATATTTTAAGATTTGATTTCAAATCAAATCATGATTAAATTAGGAAACAAATTTCCAGAATCTAATCAAATATTTTATTTATGGAAAATATCAATTTCCATAAATACTTCCAACTTTCCAAAAGTGGAAGATTTCCATAAATACTTCTAGACTTTCCAAAATTGAAATATTTCCATAAATACTTCTAAATTTCCAAAATTAGAAAATTTCCAGAAATACATTATGACTATCGCAAAACCATTTTACGATTATGTCGAAACACAACCTGGGCTCTGATACCACTGTTGGGTTTCCGGCACCGCGGCGTGTGTGTGTTCGATCATGTTTCGTAAACATGAGCACAGCGGAAGCAAAAAAATAATAAATACTCCTATTTATTACAACACACACAACACACGCATGCTATTACAACAAGTGTAGACATAACCGTAAATTAAAATTGCAATAAAAGGAAATTAAACTACGTTATACCTTTCGTATGACGTGTAGCGGGAACGGCATCAACCGGAACGATTCTCGTAAGAATCGTCTCTATCCGTATCCACGCCGAGCTCCTCGGGATGACTTCGCCAAGCCACGAGCTTCGTCTTCGTACGGGTTACTAGCCTCGTGTTGAAGACGATGTGATCGAGAGATGATCACGGTCCGAATCCAAATTCGGACCTAAAGACAAGTCCTCAAGACTTGCTTCTCCGGAGAGGTATTCGTCAACCGATTGATGAATCCTTCGTCCTCCACCTCAGAGGATTACCGGAGATCAAATCCCCGGTATGTTAGCCGCTGTCGGAGCCCTAACCATCGTCTAAACGACGCTCCGAGGAGAGGAGAAGAAGCTGTCCAGAAAACTGGACAGCTTGGTGGAGGAGTAGGCGCCGGCCAAAACCAAGGAAGCAAAGTGCTCACCTTGATGCCAAACCTAAGGAGGATGACCGGAACTCTTCCGGCAGCAGCTCGACGCCGGCGAGGAGGAAGGAAGCAACCTTCTTGACGCCGGTTGGAGGACCTTAGGGCTGGGCAGCTTGGAGTTGGGCGCCGAATAGGAGAGGGAGGGGTTGGGCGGCCAAGTTTTGATCAGGTTTAGGGTTAGGGTTTAATCCCTATTTTATAGAGAACTAATTCTCTTAGTGGTTAATGGATCATATCCATAAAGCCCGTTAACCCGCTCCATTAAGATAAGTTAAAATAAACCAAACCATGATGGTTTATTTTAAGTTAAAACGAACCGAACCAACCTTTGGTTCATTCGTTTAATATAAACCAAACCCTTTGGTTTATTCTCATCCATTGGATTAGGACCAAACCATTTTGGTCCATCCATTATGTCTTCATAAGACACGGCCCATCCACGCTTCCATTGCGACTGAAACAATTTCATGCTCGCTTTATGTTTGGTCCAACCAAACATAGTTTCTCTCGGTCTGAGAATCCCATTCTCAAGCTCGTTTTAAATCCTTTGGATTACACTCGTTGTGCGTGTGACCAAATAGGTTCTCGGTTTATGTTGGCCGTCTATAATTAACCATTAATTATAGAACGATCATGAGTGGCACCTAGTAGTACATCATGATCCCCAATTAACCGAAAAGATCAACGTTTGATCCGTAACTATTTCAAACCCTTCAAGAGCTTGAATGAATCGTGCCCCATTCCTTCACTCATCTTATACCCACTTGGTTCAGACATGGTCTATTGTGTGTCTCCACTAGTGACTACGCCACACCTAGCCCAAGTATCATTTCCTCGTCCCTACGGATTCTAGTTACTCCACATGTATCGAAGAGTACCTTACTCTAAACATGTAATGCTTTGGCCAAAGACTTTAGTAACAATCCGACGAGGCCATAGGTATACATCTCCTCGCAAGGAGTGGTGAATCCTTTATAGGCTATTCAAACACCTTCGATCACTTCGACTTATACCCAATCATCCCGGGTCCACATCTCCTTAGAGATGTTTGCTTAAGATGTCAAAGCATAAGTCTCTATGATCAAGATGACTTGAATACCGCAAGTCAAAGGAACATCGCACTTAAGCCACAGTAAGAACTTCATTGACATATCTATATATGCAGAAAACCATATGAAGTCTTACGGTTGGTCACTCCAATGAACTAGTTACCATAACTAGCATCCACGATTAACTCCGGACATCACTATGTCTCCAGCCAGTGAGAATCAGCTGCTTGGATACACCAAGGAGTATACCTCGTGCTAGTCTCGACAGAATTGATGGTGTCCAAATCCATCAATTCATTGACTAGGGATAATTCCGATACATCACAATTACACATGTAGAGATACTCACTAGTTGTGATCCAATCACAAATTCTCTCATGCTGTGAATCGTATCGTGGACATTCAGTAAATGAGTTTAAGATCTAATCAAATACATAAAATATGTATACTCAAATAGTGAATCTTCATTTATCATATAAATGGTTCATACATAAGGCGATTGCCTTAGGACATCTCTCATATATTACTAACATACTCCCGCCGAGGGGGAGCTTGAGGAGCAGCGGGACGAGCCCTTTCAGTTGGGACTATTGCGGCAGTTCACTCGGCTCTCATCACCTTTAATCCTTCTTCTTCGCGGATAAACTGCTCTGCACGGCTCAGTAGCTCTTCATAGCTATCCGTAGGCTGTCTCAGCAAGGAACTAAGGAAGGGGCCCTCCTTCACCGAGCCGAATGGCACTCCGAAGGATTCGGGACGGGTCATGGGATTCCCCTAGCCGCTGAGGTGAATCGATGGATATACCCCCTAAGGGATTCTGAAGGTCCCTGGGTGATATGCATTAACATAGAGGCGTCTTGCTTATACGCCTTACAACTGACAAATTCTCGACTGAACATTCTCTGAAAGTCAGCGAAACAGGTGATAGATCCCGGGGTCAGAGTAGTGAACCACTTTTGCGCCGAACCAATCAGGGTGGTCCGGAAGACTCGACACTTGAGAGCGTCCGTATAACAGTGAAGCGAGGCCGCTCCATCGAATTGTGATATGTGCTCTTCCGGATCCGTCGAACCATCGTACTTACAGACCTGAGGATTTCAGAAGTAGGATGGAGGGAGCTCCGAAAGAATGTCCATCGTGAAGGGGCTAGGCTCGTAGAATTTCGGAGGTCGGGTTGATTGACTTTCACCCTGTTCCTCCCGGCGCATTTGGGTGAAGGGCGTAGTATTCTGGGGTGTTCTTCCCCCGAGTCCGCCTCCAGGCAACACATCACCATGGGCGGCTGTACGAGAGGGAGGAGGCATTTCTGGGAGGGGATCTCTAGAAGAAGGTTCCCCGGAGTGCGGATGCAGATATCCGGTCCTTCTCCTTTCTCTAGCGAGGGCTTCTGTGATAGCATCATCCATTAAGGCCTTTAGTTGCGATGGTAGAAGGGTGATGGGGCGCTCCGCCGCAGATATGTCGTTGTTGCATTTCTTGGGTTGCATCTCAACGCCCACAAATGGTTCCCACAGACGGGCGCTAATCGATGCGTGTGGGGAAAATCCGTCGCTCCGCTTTCAAGGCGATGAAGTGATGAGGAGGTCTCGGAATATTCTTCCCGGCGCGATCAAGAAAGAATAAGAAAATGAAGTATTTAAACGCGAAAACCCGGCACCAGCAATCGAGATTCAGACACGAGATATAACGTGGTTCGGAATAAGGATTCCTACTCCACGGGGGTGAGGTTTCTCACCAGATGCGGTGCCTAAGCACTTTCACTATGAAGATCCTCCTTTACAGAAAGCAAGTTTCCGAAGGTGGAGGAGAAAGGACCTCTTACAATGATGTTACAAGATGAGGAAAATACAAGAGACTTAACAAACAGCAGATCTCCGTCCTCCTTCTCCGGCAAGACCGTTCTTCCTTTTCTCTCGTCTCCTCTTCTCTCTTGCTGGATCCGAATGATTGCGGATCGATCCCCTTTTTCTCTTTCCTTCCTCTCTCCCTTTTATCTTCCCTCCTCCTTCAACGTAACGTCGCGGATTATCTCCATCGTACACGTGGCCCCCACCTCCTCCTGGAGAATAATTCTGTTACAAATATGAGGAACGAGGACTCCCCCGAATATTGCGGGGGCCCCTAAGCCGCTTGCATAGCACCTTTCCTTTACTTTTCGTGCAACGAGGTTAAATCGCCTCCTCACCCCTCTGCTTTGGGTGAAGTTAACTTAGGCCCCTATACCATAGGTGACCTAGCCTTAGGGTTTCTCCTTAAACCGAACCAATTCTCCTTTTTCCCGTACCAAACTTCTTTCGCATTGATTAGGTTGAGTTGACCCTTCCTCCATCCCATTGGCTTCTGGAATTGCCTAGTTGAACCAGTTCCTAGTCCTCTATTAGCGAAGTGTCTTCCGCCTCTTTTCCACTTGCATCCCCTGCTTCTAGCATTCGCCCGTGCCGATGGCTCTGGCTACTTGTCCGTGCCGATGACCTCGGGTACTTGTGCCCGTGTCGATTACTTCCGATAACTCTCGCCCGTGTCAATGGCTTCGTCCAACTTTCGCCCGTGCCCATGGCTTCTGATAACTCTCGCCCGCGTCAATGGCTTCGTCTAATTCTCGCCCGTGCCAATGGCTTCTGATAACTCTCGCCCGCGTCAATGGCTTCGTCTAATTCTCGCCCGTGCCAATGACTTCTGATAACTCTCGCCCGTGCCAATGGCTTCTGATAACTATCGCCCGTGTCAATGGCTTCGTCTAATTCTCGCCCGAACTGTTTCCCCTTTTCCCCTTTGGCTGAACCAGGTGTTTTGGGGACGGGTCACGGATCACCTGCTAACTCTTCTATTGGGAATTAGGTAGAAAAAGTACCAGTAGTATCAGTAATGATAGCTAATAAAATGAGATTAATCACATAAAATTGAGACGCTTAAATTATAAAATAAAAATAATAATCTGTAAGAAGGTTGGAATCGTCAATTTAACGGCTTTTATCGGTTCGTTCCAAAACCATTGTGAGAAAGATAAATTATAGGGAGTTTTTTAGACTTTGACGTGATTGACAAAACTGTGAAGGGCCATTTTGAGCTTCTAAATAATTCAAGTTGCAAGCATGTTCATTGAAGTACAGATATAAAACGGCAGGACCAGTGCATTTTCTTATCGGTAGTTGGGTTGTACGATGAGATTATATTTAGTTACGAGGTGATATTGTATTTTTCCATGTAGAGACTGATGATTAGGACATCTAGAAATATATTAAGTTTTTTTTTTCTTTTTCTTCTTAAAAGTCTTTTCCTAAACACAAACCAAAAGTCATTTTGGTGTTCTCGAAAAGACAAATTCCAAACGATACGAATTGGTACGAGCGGATAGTAAGAGGACAATCACGTAGTTGATAATTTACCAAATGCGAATGTATATAGAGTTTGAGGTCCTCAGAGCAGTGTGTAATAAAAGTTTGATCTTTTTTGAATTTTGTTTTTTTTTGAAATTTTTTGAGTTTGAGTCTTTGAAAGAGTTTGACCAATCTATACTGTTGAGTCATCCGTTGATTCAATTTGTACTATTCAAATTTATTTGGATGATGAATGAAATTAAAAACTTTCATAAGTCAAATTATACATCTAAAAAATAATCGGATAAAAAATCTGGATACGATTAATCAAATTATGCATGATATGGAAGAGAATATCCCCGTTGGGCGATGTTCTGATAGTCGGGTCAAGTCAACAATCCAATTGAGATGGAGTCTCATGTTGAACCTAAGTCAAGGGCAAGCTGGGTCAACCCAAAACCATAGAGGACAAGTAATATTGACAGACTTCTCTTCAAATGCCTTAGCTCAATGCCGTATCTCGGTAGCTATCACTGAATGCTTCGGCTTAATGCTATATCTCGATAGTTATCTTCAAATGCCTTGGCTCAATGCTATATCTCGGTAGCTATCTCTGAATGCTTTGGTTCAATGTCGTATCTCAGCAGTTGCAAATGCCTTGGCTCAATGTCGTATCTCAGTAATTATCTTTGAATGCCTTGGCTCAATGTCGTATCTCGGCAGCTATCTCCGAATGCTTCGACTCAATGTCATATCTCGGAGGCCATTTTCATACGCCTCAGTAAGATATTTTGGCCTCGCAGTAGTCCACTTTACTAAGCCAACACAAGTATAAAAAAGGTTTTCTTTTGACATTATGTTTGTACTTCCGTACGATCCTGACAACAAGGCAAGGTCTGCTATAAAGTATGCCTCTCCTCAATTCCTATTGTGCATTTATGGAGTTATGTCCCTCATTAACTGGTTTGATAGAATTAATGAGAATATGACTACCATTATGTTCTCCCAATCATCATATACAAGACAAGTACACAGGATCTTGGGATATATCTTATATAAACTAAAAGAGGTAAGTGAGCCAGAGGAGATTTCTTCTTTTCTCAATTCAACTCTCTTCATCTTCCTCATACCCTAACTTGAGTATCAAAGAGGCAACACTGAGGCCTCCCTCAGTGCTCCCCCTTTACTCTCTCTTGAGTATTTCCTATCGGTGCAACAAGCCCCGGGTCAATGTTGACCGAATTCGAGTGAGACTTGAGTAGTATTTTGATGGTTGACAATGGATTTGACTATTGTTTGTCAATATGGTTTGATCATATGTTGACCATATGACTAGTGGATGATTGAAATATCCAAAGTCATATGAGAAAGATTATTTGGGAGAGATTATTGGAGCAATCAACCACGGAAGTCCAAGTTTGGATACTTGGCAAGAAAAGTCTAAATATGGATATTTGGAAAGGGAAGTCCAACTTGGCATCATAAATCCAAATGAACCTTGGGAAAGGACCCGGTTAGCATGACATAGCCAACGGAAGCATTTGAAGGCTAACACAAAGGATGAAGAGTCACAGACTCGAGAGATCCGAGAGGCGTGAGACTGATAGAAGTGGTTAGAAGGCTTAGGTCTAGGCTAAGCGAGGTCAATCAAGTATGAGGGGATTATACTTGAGTTAAAGCTCATGTTGAGGTTTACCAATCGATTGGGGTATTAGACCAGTCGACTGACCGAGTGTTTGACACTCAGGAGCCTAGTTGACTCGTATCAGTTGATTGAGATTATGACTAATCAACTAGTCAATAGCCGATTGGAGGCTCGACTACTGTTGTGTGCAACTGGTAGTCGACTGCCATGTATAGGCAGTTGATAACTGTCATTTTGTCGTATTATTTTGGTCTTAATATCACTATTTTAATCCTCTCGTGCGATTTATTATTGATTATTAACATGTTTTATGAGTTGGATTTATTTTTGAACCTTATTGTAAATTCTCCTAAATTTTGGACTTATATGCAAATTTTATCTTTGTTTGTAGGAGATCGAGATGAGCTACTGGACGAGACTCAAGTCGGATCAAATATGACTTTATCTAAGACTGGAAGGATCATTTTAAGCTGGAAGAATCTGGACCTTTCATTAAGATCAGAAGCAGTTTAATCAAAGGACTAGATCTAAGAAATATGGACCGTCCGAGGAAAGCGATTGATTCTGAGCCATCTATCTAGTATGGAGAGATACAGTCCATACATTTAGATCTGGACATCTAAGCCCTTCCTCTAGATTCGACCAATCGTGATTATCCATTCAGATTGATCAGATCCATCCATTCAAAGTTGGAGAAATCTGAGCCGTTGGATGCACAACCTTTTTAATGGATTAATCACAGCAATTAAACCTAGCTCAATGGACGACTGGGATTAGATCTTGCTTTGATCAGACGGCTACCAAAATGAAGCTTAAAAATCCAACAATCTTCTAAATCGCACAGCCGACTCCATCCTCTTCTCACGCGATCGCCCGACACCTTCCTTCCATCCATTTTCCTCCACGGTTTCGAGGAGGAACCGCTTCATCAAGAGATTTTGGCGTTGTCCTCCATCTCCACAGCTCATCCACCTTCTCTTTTGGATTCAAGGAGGAGTCCAGCCCGACGACACTTCTTCGAGCTCAATCGAATCCGCGAGAGTTTGGAGCATCCATCAAACTATTGGATTCAGGAGTTTGCAACATCCCACATCCACTGCCATTTGCAGAGTCTCGATCGAGCTTCGTTGGACTTTGCCGGAGGAACTTGTTCATTCACTGGGCCTATCTTGGGTTGATTAGATCATTTATTTCCTCTTCCAATTTTTATTGCTTTAGTTCTTGCATTGTTTGATTCAGTTGTTGCATGTTAGTTTAGAGTTTTAATTACCTTGCAATTGTAGGTTAGAGCTCAAATCCCTAACCCCCATCTTCAATAGAAAAACCAAAGCAATAATTAGAAATCTTAAGTTTACTGTTCTATCGATTATACTCATTGGGAAACGATCCGGGCCATTCACTATGCTATATTAGTGTAGAGGGGATTCGATAATTAATTTGTAACGGTACCACGACAAATACCTGTTACCAAATTTTTGCACCGTTACCGGGGAGTGTAATGATGTTTGGTAGACTTAGGATTCTTTGTCCATTTTTTTAAAAAAAAATTCAAAATTCAAAAACTTTTGTTTAAGGCTTCATTCTTTTATTCTCTTATATATCCATGTATTTTATCATGTATGCTTTCTGTGTCTTTTGATGTTTTTTGTTAGTATTTCAGGAAAGGACAAGAAATTTCTTTGAGCATGGATCCATATTATCATCAGTGTGGAGACTTTAGTGATGCTTACTATTCAGGCACTGGACAACAGGAGTATTATCAGTACCAGCCGCAATATCATCAGCTTGTTCCTCAGTATCATCAGTCTTATCAGCAGGATAGGTATAATTCATTTTCTGATACATATAATTTCAATTCAGATTTCAGGTATGGGAACACACAACAGTACACCCTTGAGCAGTCTCAGTGCTATCTCCCCCCATCGTCCATTGATACTTACATGCCTAGTTGGGGAGATCAATCAAGTTACTGTGAAGAAATTGTTGGTGCAATTGGCCCAGGTCACGATTGATCGGACTCGAGTTTGACTCAAGAGATATTTTGATGTTTGACATGAAGGTTTGACATTGATGTCTGATAATGTTTTCGGGAGATTGTTGGTGCAATCGACCCGGGTCATGATTGACCGGACTCGAGTTTGATTCGAGGGGGATTTTGATGGTTGACTGGGGTTGACCATGTCATGGAAAGTCCAAGTCTTGAGTACTTGACATGTAAAGTCCAAGCATGAGTCTTGACAAGGAAAAGTCCAAGCATGGGTCTTGGCATGGAAAGTCTAACATGGGTTGGCAAGGGAAAGTCCAAGCTTGAGTCTTGGCATTTGAGAAGTCCATGGGGTTTGATATTGGTGGCGTAAAGTCCAAGCGGGAGTCTTGGCAGCATAAGTCCAATGGTTGGTGGCGTAAAGTCCAAGCGGAGTCTTGGCAGTGTAAGTCCAATGTGCCTTGGCGGTGTAGACACCGTTAGCATAACAATAGCCGATGGAAGCACCTGAAGGTTAGCGTATGGATGAACAAGTCATGGATGACTTGGAGGGATCCGATAGGCGTGAGACTGACGAAGGTGGCTAGAAGGCTTAGGTCTAGGCTAAGGGTGGTCTAGCAAGTATGGGGGGGGGAGGGGGTTAAAACCTCATGTTTGAGGGTGGCAGTCGACTGGCAATATGGTTGGTTCGACTGTCGTGAGTCGGCTAGAGTTCGACTGCTGGTTAAGGGCTGGAAATGCCTTGGCAGTCGACTGTTGGACGGGGTTTTTTGGTCGCGACCACAGAACGCTTCGTAGCCGACTGGGCAGTCGGCTACGAACATTAGCAGTCGACTGGTGATGTCATCAGTCGATTGCCAAGAGATCTGTTGGAATTTTTCTAGCGTGGATCGAGCCGTTGTCTTACGATAACAGTGTTGGCAGTCGACTGGGGCCTTATGTCAGTCGACTGCTAGGCGGAAATCCAGGTCGCACGGAAGGATAAAAGGAGCTCGACGGGAGGGATTTTTAAAGCGATTTCTTGGACGTTCTTGGGGCAATTTGCTGTTGCAAATCAGAGTCTTTAACCACGGTTCAAGCGATCAACAAACAAGCATTCAAAAGAGCATTTGTAAAGTTTTTCTTTGCATAGATTGTTGTATTCCTTTTGTATTTGCTTGTTTTACTTTGTATTACTTAGTGTAATCTTTGTACGAGATTTCTTCGCCTCCGACGTATTGTCGAGAAGGAGTTTATTGTTTAGTGGTGTTTGTGGCATCGCTAGAGCTCTTTAGAGCTCGATCCGTGGAGTAGAAACCGTTCGGTTTCGAACCACGTTATATCTCGCATTGTGGTTGTGTATCTTGTTGTTTATATTTGTTATTATCATTCCGCTGTGCTAACAAGATTGTAGACGATCAAACGTGAACAAATTCTATCTACGCATACAAACCGCTATTCACCCCCCTCTAGCGGTCACCGAATCCTCTACAATTGGTATCAGAGCAAGGAGCTCTTCTACGAACTAACCGTCGAGAGCAAACCGCTAAAGGAAGAAGATGGAAGTTGAAGAACAATTTGGATGGGACATCAATACACCGGTCCCATACGCATTATATGAATGAGAAGGCTTCAATTCTTGGAAGAGAAGAATTGAAGATTTTATCATGTTGAGAGATTTTGAGGAGTGATCCATTTTAATGGGAGGATTCGAATATCCAAGAGGATTAAAGGGAGGATTCCTCAAGAAGAAGAGATGGACCGAAGAGCAAGTCCAAGCCTTCGAGAAAAATGATAAGGTAATGAAATTTTTGATAGATTTAATACCTAACAATATCTTGTGTATGTTAGGTAATTATATAGATGCCAAGGAGCTATGGAGCCAAGTGGCTAAGCTCCATGAAGACCCATCGGCGACTCAAGAAGAGGAGGCCGAAGATGAATCCTCATCCTCACAAGTAAGTGAGGATTCGAAAGTTGAGGAGGAGTCAACTTCCAGATCGGTGGGAGAGGAATTGGAAGAGGTGGAAGAAGCCTCCACCTCTAGGATTGAGGGGGAGGAGAGAATTCCCACACCGGAGCAACCTCAAGAGAAGACATCTACATCTGGTCGAGAGGAAGAGCAAGTTCAAGAGGCTTCCACCACGGATCTAGGTAACTCGAGCATGTTGATTAAAAATAAAAACCATATAATATGCTTTGAGTGTAGGGAATCTGGGTACTATAAGAGTAAGTGTCCGAAAAGAGTAAAAAAGACTCCACCGGCGCCTAAAAGACAAGAAAAGTTAAATGAAGATGGAGTCCCCACCAAGAAGAGCAAGGAGCACGTGATTTGCTTCAAATGCCGGCTACCGGGGCATTATAGAAGTCAATGCCCTAGGGGGAGCAAAAAGACCCAAGAAGGAGCATCACAAGTAGGGGGAGCTAAGGCTAACCCTAAGGTATATTTTAATGCACCTTCTAGTTCTATTTTAAATGTCAAAAAACATGCTAGGAATAATTTTAACAATCTTGCTATTGTAAATGAAAAGCATGCTAGAAACAATAAATATTTTTGTCTAGGTGCTAAGAGTGTTAATTTTTCAAATAGGGAGAAATTTGGGACTAATGTCCCCAAAAATATCTTATTTAAGGACAAACCTAGATTAAACAACTCTAGACCTATCCTACCTAGGGCAAGCATTAAGAGAATTGAGGACCACCTAGGTTTTAATCCCAAATGGACTAGGCATATGCCTAGAAAGAACAATGCCCAAAGATTAAATCAAAATTCTAAAATTGGGCAATTAGAGTTGGAAAATCAAGCCTTGAGAAACTTGAAAAGACCCTTGCAAAAATGACAAATCAAGTGCAAAGGTCAAATGGTCAAACTCTAGGGTCTAGAAGTCAAAGTCAAAACCTAGGGACTAAGAGACAAACATCATCCAAAGGCAAGAAAGGTTTGGGTCACAAACTTAAGCCTAAGGAGGCTTACCATAGTGTTCCATTTGATTATGGAACACAAACTAGATCTAGGAAGACCAAGGTTACTAGGAAAGTTATCCCTAAGGGTAACCAAGGTGTATGCCTAATGGCTAGGGTTTCAAGGAAACCTAGGGAAGCCACTAAGAAGGTTGCAAGGGGAGTTACCCCTAGAGTCAACCTAGATAAGACCCAAATGACCAAGGCTAACAGACCTAGAAGGGTCATTAGGAAGGTATCTAGGGAGGTCATCCCTAAGGAATACCTAATAAACCCTAAGAGCTCAAATAGGTTTTGGGTTCCTAAGAGCGTGATCGATTCATGATAAATGGGTTTAGGTGTGCCAACTTCAAATGGATGGGTAGTTAACCTAACCATGGTAAAGGTGACACTTTAGGTAATTTTTAAGGTTATGGATACCTTGGAAATTGATTTGAGTTATGATCCTAAAAGATTTTAAGATGTGCCAAGACATTCTTGGGATTATGAAAAATCAATTAAATTAACACAATTTAGGTTTAGAGGTTGTAGTGTGTCATTTTGGATTTTTGGCACACTTGGGAAATTTGGGTAATATGGAAAAATATACTTAATTATATCAAATGGCAACAAACATTAAAACTTAGGTATTATATACCTATACATCTTATTTGCCATGCCTTGTTTGCCATATAACATGCCATGACATCATATTTATTTTTAACCATTTAATATGTCATGATCATGTTTAGGATTAATGTTTAATGTCATGCGTTTTTAGATTATATCATATGCCATGACATCATGATCATTGGCCATGCTTAATTTTGCTATCATTTATGCCATGATTATTCATGCATTTAATTTGATTAAAATTGATTTAAGGACAATGACATGACTTGGAGTCCCATGTGTAAGGGAATCAAGTAGGGTTGCCTTAGAAAAATGCATAAAACCCTAGATTAGGATGAACAAAATCCACATCTCACATCGCATTGACTTATATGTGTTTTCATACACCCTAGATATATGTGAGATGCTAGGATATGAGTTAAGTTCAAGGTATATAATTTTTGCATCTAGATGAACTAAAACTCATCTTATTTTAATGGTGGATTATTGGGAAAGCTTGTGTACAAGTCATGTACATTAAGCCCAAGAAATATGATCCAATATAGGTTTTCAAAAATATTTTAAAATCATTTTAGAAAACCTTGGTGAAGTTTATCTTTTGATAGCAATCACCATTGATGAAGTTGATACAAAGTGAGCTAAAACATTGAAGTTTTTCTTCACTTTTGAACTTTGTGTCAATTTTCCTATTTTATGGGTAAAATATTTTTCTAACATTTTTCACTCATTGTATTGCTTATAAGTAATGTACGTATGAATTTTCACAATTTCTCAAAATACGTAGAATTACTTATGCTTTTTCAAAAAATCAATTTGGATATGCACTTATCGGAATTTGGGCTTTGATGGCAATGATCGATGAAGGGTAGTTCGACTAATAACTGTAAGTAGTCGAGTACCAGGCTGATTTCAAGAAAAACAAGGTTGTTTAGCCCATTTTCATCCACGATAAAGTTTCCTAACCACTCCTAACCCTAGGATATACTTTGGGAAGCATTATAAAGGGTGAAAATCCATTGGATATGGATTAGGAGAGTTGTTAGGGTGATGTATCAAATTTAAGGGGTTGGAAAGTTCAATGTTGAATTTTGAACTTTATTTTTGATGGTTTAGAGTTCCTATTGGCTTAGGGACTTCCCAAGGACATTGTTGGTGCAATGGTCAAGGGGGAGAAAGCCTTTAGGGGGAGGTATCCATCATGGGATGATGGATGTTATTTTTCCTCATGAGGGGGAGAAATGAGATTTTGAGATACCCAATTTAGAAATTGAGAGATTTTGTAGGATTGCCTCTCTTGAGTGATATGAGACTTATCACTAGGAAGATTGTAGGCATCCTAGGTATTTTTGGACTATGGGGGGATTGCAAGATCTCATTGGGACATGAGACATTGACCTCCTTGGAGATACCTTTTTGATGTTAGTCAAAAATGGGGAGAATGTTTGAGGAGAAGATTTGAGTTAGTGTTCTAACTCAAAGGTATGTGGTTTTGTCAAACATCAAAAAAGGAGAGATTGTTGGTATAATCGGCCCAAGTCACGATTGACCGGACTCGAGTTTGACTCGAGAGATGTTTTGATGTTTGACATGAAGGTTTGACATTGATGTCTGATAATGTTTTGGGAAGATTGTTGGTGCAATCGACCTGGGTCATGATTGATCGGACTCGATTTGACTCGAGGGGGATTTTGATGGTTGACTGGGGTTGACCATGTCACAGAAAGTCCAAGTCTTAAGTACTTGGCATGTAAAGTCTAAGCATGGGTCTTGGCAAGGAAAAGTCCAAGCATGGGTCTTGGCATGGAAAGTCCAACATGGGTTGGCAAGGGAAAGTCCAAGCTTAAGTCTTGACATTTGAGAAGTCCAAGGGGTTTGATATTGATGGCGTAAAGTCCAAGCAAGAGTCTTGGCAGCATAAGTTCAATGGTTGGCGGTGTAAAGTCCAAGCGGAGTCTTGGCAGTGTAAGTCCAATGTGCCTTGGTGGTGTAGACACCGTTAGCATGATAATAGCCGATGGAAGCTCCTGAAAGCTAGCGTATGGATGAACAAGTCATGGATGACTTGGAGGGATCTGATAGGCGCGAGGATGATGGAGGTGGCTAGAAGGCTCAGGTCTAGGCTAAGGGTGGTCTAGCAAGTATGGGGCCACCATACTTGGGTTAAAACCTCATGTTTGAGGTTGGCAGTCGACTGGCAATATGGCCGGTTCGACTGTCGTGAGTCGACTAAAGTTCGACTGCTGGTTAAGGGATGAAAATGCCTTGGCAATCGACTGATCATTGGATCAGTCGACTGATGACAGTCGACTACCATGGATGGCAATCGACTGCTTGATGGGGTTTTTTGGCCACGACCATAGAACGCTTTGTGGCCAACTGAGCAGTCAGCTACGGACGTTAGCAGTCGACTGGTGTTGTCATCAATCGATTGCCAAGAGATCCGTTAGAATTTTTCCAGCGTGGATCGAGCCGTTGTCTCACGACAACAGTGTTGGTAGTCGATTGGGGCCTTATGGTAGTCGACTGCCAGGCGGAAATTCAGGTCGCGTGGAAGGATAAAAGAAGCTCGATGGGAGGATTTTTGAAGCGATTTCTTGGACGTTCTTGAGACGATTTACTACTGAGGGTCTTCAACCACGGTTCAAGCGATCAACAAGCAAGCATTCAAAAGAGCATTTGTAAAGTTTTTCTTTGCATAGATTGTTGTATTCCTTTTGTATTTGCTTGTTTTACTTTGTATTACTTAGTGTAATCTTTGTACAAGGTTTCTCCGCCTTCGACGTATTGTCGAGAAGGAGTTTATTATTTAGTGGTGTTTGTGGCATCGCTAGAGCTCTTTAGAGCTCGATCCGTAGAGTATAAATCATTCGGTTCCGAACCACGTTATATCTCGCGTTGTGGTTGTGTATCTTGTTGTTTATATTTGTTATTATCATTCCGCTGTGCTAACAAGATTGTAGACAATTAAACGCGAACAAATTCCATCTATGCATCCAAACTGCTATTCACCCCCCTCTAGCGGTCACCGAATCCTCTATAGAAACCCCTTCTCTCAGTCAAGAAAATACAGAGACACTAGAAAAACTAGCATCATTTCTACATCAATATCAACAACAAATGAACGATAGTCATCAGTGAATACAGAACATGCAAATCATGTTGGATCAAATTGCATCATCCATCAGCCAGACACAAGCACAAGATTCCTCTCAGTTTACCCCAGAGATCATTTCTGATGGAAGGGATGTGCTTGAGGAGATGGATTGCAGATCTAGTGATATGTACGCTTCTACCTCTGCAACTCTACAGGACTCCTCTACTGATGTGCATGATGATGATGTACTATCTGATGCTCAAGATAATGATGAAGTTGCTTCTATGGTCGATGACTTGAAGGATGATACTAGCGGCTTAGATTTACTCTATGATGCTATTTGTGCCCTAGATTATTCTGAAGAAAAGGAGCAGTTTCCAGATACCAGTGCCCAGACTTGCCAGCTAGACCAGAAGACAAGTGAGATAGTGGTGGCAAGCAATTCTGATGAGTTGATTCCCATGAAAGTGGTGGATAGCTAGAGGCCCCCAGACTGGACACTTCCATCTCAGCCAGAGTCTCCAAGAATTTTGCTGATGAAGACCCTTACAACAAATGCAATAATCCAGCCCCAAGGCTGGACACTTTATCTGAATCACCTCTGACCACCAGAAATTACATATGATGAGGCGATGTTATTGGAGGGAGCGACATGGACCTATCTTGATCACACCATGAAGGCGCTTACCCCCATTCAGTCCATCCCACTCCCGGAATGGATGCTTACTCTGAATCTTCTTCAACCATCGGGACGAGATTTCTTTCGGAGCACTCCACGACCTGAGTGACTTCTCTTACTGAATCTTCTTCAACCGCCAGAACCTCAGGGGAGTTTGCTCCATCTCATCTTCTTTTCTTTTTCTTTGTATATACATTTCTTTTACTTCATTTGTTTTTATTTTAGTTGTTATGTTTTGTTTGTTGAGTTTTTGTTTTGTTGGAATTTTCAAATAAATTTCTTATGCATTCCTTTATATCATCTTAGAAGTCGTGAAAGCTAGTTAAATTTGATTGTCGAGTTTCGGAGATTTATTGTCATGAATGGATTATTTGATTGCATGCTGTTACTACTTAGTGATGGATTCTATGTTGATAGACTGAAATGATTATTTTTGTTTACCTAGTGAAGAGTGAGCCTATTTTTATTGCTTGTGTGTGGTGCACTTGTGGTTATTGTAACTCTAGAACTTGCTTTGATTCTTTCAAGGCCTAACAACAGTAGGTTTGCATGATTATTATGAAGGCAACCACATTTGTTTTCCTTCACTTCTTTTATCATCACATGCTTATTTGAATAACATTCTAGTCATTCATCTTTACATTTTTTTCTTTCCTTCCATTACTTTCTTCTCCATTTCTATTTTCGAATGTGGAATACTTGGATGATCCATGATGAGTGTTTTGCCTAGGATGGACAAAAGTTTAAGTGTGGGGGAGAGGAGTAGCTCAGGGAAATTTAGTGTAAGCATAGGCGAGTCATGCTTGATCACCATGAGCTAGCCATGCTCTTTATCTTTTTAGCTGAGTTTGATGTTGGAGCATAGGGAAGTGCACTACATGTCAGAAAAAAAAGTTTGAAAAAAATAAATTGGGTGCCCATGAAATAAAAACAAAAAAAAGTATTGTGAAAATTTTGATATGTTGTGTCATTTTTTATTTATGTGTGATAGTATTTTTGTTAACGACATCCCTTGTTACAATTATTGAGAGATTTATTGTATATCATTAGTAGATTTGTATTGAAGAATGTGATAAGGGTTGTTTACATGTTTATTGGGTTGGAAGAAAAATTTTAGGGCAATACTTTCTTGTACTCATCTATGTAGCATTCAAGTATTTCCATATCTTCTTGCATTTCTTTAGCTATTTCCAACCTTCTTTCCTTACACACATACTATTATTTGCTTTTTATTTATGTTTCCCTTACATTCTTAATAAGCCTTCAGTGATTATGCATTCTTATGTGTATATAGTGGTGAAGGTAAAAGAAAAACAAGCATATGGTAGTTCATAAACCATGAGTAGCTTGAGTGAACTCCACTATTACATGCACTCCACTATTACATGCTTATAAGAGCGAGAGAAACCATCACTTACCTTGTGAGACTTAATCATTCTTAGTCTATTCATGATGGATTGAAGTCACCATGTTTGTTAACCTATGTAAGATTTGAGTCCATGATTGCTTGAGTCTTTGAGAATTGACAATCCTAGGTAACTTTCTTTCACAATTTTCTATGTATGATTGAGAATTACTAGGGAAATATATCTTCAGCTTACTTTTAGTTTTCTTTACTTGCTCGGGACGTGCAAGAATAAGTGTGGGGGAATTGATAACTGTCATTTTGTCGTATTATTTTGGTCTTAATATCACTGTTTTAATCCTCTCGTGTAATTTATTATTGATTATTAACATGTTTTATGAGTTGGATTTATTTTTGGACCTTATTGTAAATTCTCCTAAATTTTGGACTTATATGCGAATTTTATCTTTGTTTGTAGAAGATCAAGATGAGCCACTGGACGAGACTCAAGTCGGATCAAATATGGCTTCATCTAGGGCTAGAAGGATCATTTTAAGTTGGAAGAATCTGAACCTTTCATCAAGATCAGAAGCAGTTTAATCAAAGGACCAGATCTAAGCAATATGGACCGTCCGAGGAAAGCGGTTGATTCTGAGCCATCTATCTAGATCTGGAGAGATCCAGTCTGTACATTTACCTCTGGACATCTGGGCCCTTACTCCAGATTCGACCGATCGTGATTATCCATTCAGATTGATCAGATCCATTCATTCAAAGTTGGAGAAATTTGAGCCTTTGGATGCACAACCTTTTTAATGGATTAATCACAACAATTAAACCTAGCTTAATGGATGGCTGGGATTAGATCTTGCTTTGATCGGACGACTACCAAAATGAAGTTTAAAAATCCAACAATCTCCCAAATCGCACAGTCGGCTCCATCCTCTTCTCACGCGATCGCCCGACACCTTCCTTCTATCCATTTTCCTCCACGGATTCGAGGAGGAACCGCTTCATCAAGAGATTTCAGTGTCATCCTCCATCTCCACAGCTCATCCACCTTCTCTTTCAGATTTGAGGAGGAGTCCGACCCGACGACACTTCTTCGAGCTCAACCGGATCTGCGAGAGTTCGGAGCATCCATCAAACTACTATATTCAGGAGTTTGCACCATCCCACATCCACTGCCATTTACGGAGTCTCGATCGAGCTTCGTTGGACATAGCCGGAAGAACTTGTTCATTCACCGGGCCTATCTTGGGTTTATTAGATCATTTATTTCCTCTTCCAGTTTTTATTGCTTTAGTTCCTGCATTGTTTGATTCAGTTGTTGCATGTTAGTTTAGAGTTTTAATTACCTTGCAACCGTAGGTTATAGCTCAAATTCCAAACCCCCATCTTCAATAGAAAAACCAAAGCAATAATTAGAAATCCTAAGTTTACTGTTCTATCGATTGCACTGGTTGGGAAACGATCTGGGCCATTCACTATGATATATTAGTGTAGAGGGGGTTCGGTAATTAATTTGTAATGGTACCACCACAAATACCTGTTACCAGCAGTCGACTGGCTTTGAGCACTCGACTGGAATTTATGGACACGAGCACAGAATGTCCCATAGTCGACTGGCCAGTCGACTACTGGGTTGGTAGTCGACTGCATGGATATCCGTTGGAGTAATCCAACGTGGATTAAGTCTGTTGTGAGACAATGATATTGTGGGCAGTCGATGTTGGGAATCGGTACGTTGCTAGAGGGGGGGGGGTGAATGGTGCATACGTTGCATAGATGGAAATCGATCGTGTGTTTGCTACAATTATATTAGTACGCAACAGAAATAGAAAATACAATACAAATACAAATACACAAGCACAAATATACCAAGATATAATGTGGTTCGAAACCTTAGGGTTCCTACTTCACGGATTGAGCTCAAATGAGCTCTAGCGATGCCAAACACCACTAATAATCAAATACTCCTTCTCGGCAACAAGTCAGAGGCGGAGAAACCTCGTATAAAGGTTCTTACAACAATAAGAAATAAATACAATTAAACTAAACAAATACAAGTAAAGAAAATTTTACACAATATGAACTTGAATGCTTGCTTTTGGTTGCTTGAGAAGAGCTTTGAAGGTCTGGATTGCAACAACAAATCCCCTCCAAATCCCCTTAAAGAACCATTTCCAAATCCTTCTTCATGAACTACTTTTATAACCTACATTCGGGCTGGATTCCACCTAGCAGTCGACTGATCGAGACCATCAGTCGACTGCTCTTGTAGCCGTTATCTCACAACGATTCGAGCCACGCTGGATAAGTTTCAACGGATAGTCCATCAGTCGACTAATCATGCTTCCACTGATCACAAACCCTAGCAATGACTCGTAAATATTCTGCACTGCGACATCACCGATCGATCAAGCCATCAGTCGACTGCCAAGGCCTTTTGTCGCAGTTGAACCCTAGTCGACTCACGACAGTCGACTGGTCATAATCCCAATTGACTGCTACACGTCGACTCGGCTGCCAAGTATCAAAATACTTGACCAATCGACTGGTCCAAAACTCTAGTTGATTGATAACCTCAACAATGAGGTTTAACCCCAAGTATGATGCCCTCATACTTGCTAGACCACCCTTAGCCTAGACCTAAGCCCTTGGTAGTGTAGGCCACCTTCATCAGCCTCACGACTATCAGATCCCTCCAAGTCATCCATGACTTGTTCATCCATATGCTAGCCTTCAGGTGCTTCCATCGGCTATTGTTATGCTAAGTTGGTCTACACTACCAAGGCACATTGGGCTTACGCTGCCAAGACTACCGCTTGAAATTTATGCCACCAACCATTGGACTTATGTTGCCAAGCCTCCCGCTTGGACTTTACGCCACCAATATCAACCCTTAGACTTTCCTTGCCAACCCATGTTGGACTTTCCAATTGCCAAGACTTAAGCTTGGACTTTTCCTTGCCAAGTACCAATGACTTGGACTTTCCCATGACAATCACATTGTCATACATTTTGTCGAACATCAAAATACCGCTCGAGTCAAACTCGAGTCTGGTCAATCGTGACCTGGGCCGATTGCACCAACAATCTCCCCCTTTTTGATGTTTGACAAAAACCATAAACACCTTTGAGTTAGGCCACCTAACTCAAATCTCTTTATCAATTCTGCCAAATTGGTAATCTCAAATTCTCCCATTGATTTTTCCATCAATTCTCCCCCTTTTTGACATACATCAAAAAGGCTCTCCCCATGGGTGTCAATGTCTCATATCCTAATGAGATCTTACAATCTTCCCCTTGGTCCAAAAATACCTAGGATGTCTTCACTCGTCCTAATGATAAGTTCTATATCACTAAAGAGAGGCTATCCTCAAACTCTCCCAATTTCCAAATTGGGCGTCTCACATTCTCCCATTTTCCAAAATTCTCCCCATCATGAGGAAGAATACATTCGTCATCCCATGATGGATAACCTCCCCCTAAAGGCTTGCTCTCTCTTGACCATTGCACCAACAATGTCCTTGGAGAGTCCCTAAGCCAATAGGAACATTAAACCATCAAAATTAAGGTCAAAAGTTCAACCTTAAACTTTCACACACCTTAAAATTTGATACACACCCAAACAACTCTCCTAATCCATATCCAATAGATTTTCACCCTTTCTAATACTTTCTAAAACATATCCTAGGGTTAGGAGTAGTTAGGGTAGCCTAACATAGCTAAAACATGGGCTAAACATCCTTATTTACCCGAAATCAGCATTGATAGTCGACTGATACCAATCAATGACTTCCCTATGCATCACGATCACACATAAGAATAATGATATCTGAAAATGCGAAAATCGTAATCGTAAAATAGTTTTTCAAAAATCATAAGTAATTATACATAAATAAAAAAAATCATGAAAATTCATATGTATAATACTTATGTCAAACATTATGGGTGAAAAATATTTAGAAAATAAAATATCTATAAAGTATTGAGATTGATACAAAGTTCAAAACCATTGAAAAGTTTAATGTTTTGGCCCTACTATGTGGCAACTCTATCAATGATGATTGCTATCAAAAGATGGACTTCACCAAGCTTTTCTAAAATGATTTTAAAATATTTTTAAAAACCTATATTGGATCATGATCAATGGGCTTAATGCACATGACTTGCACATTAGCTTTCCCCATGATCCACCCATGATATAAGATGAGTTTGAGTTCATCTACATGCAAAAACTATGCACCTTGAACTTAACTCATTTCCTTACATCTCACATGTATCTAGGGTGTATGAAAACACACACATATCAATTTGATGTGAGATGTGATTTTGTTCATCCTAATCTAAGGTCTCATATATTTTTCTAAGGCAACACTACTTGATTACATGGGACTTCAAGTTATGCCATAGTCCTTAAATTAATTTTAATTACCTTAAATGCATGAATGATGATTATGACATATATGATGACATAAATAAGCATGTGCCAATAATCATGATATCATGACATATAAATAAAAACTAAACATACATGACACAAAACTAATCCCTAGAAATTAATCATGACATTTTATATAATTTAAATGAATATGATGTCATGACATGGTATATGACAATCAAGGAATGACAAATAAGATACAAGGCATAAGAATACCTACATTTTAATATTTGTTGCCATTTGTTAGGATTAGGTTTATTTTGCCATATTACCAACTTATCTCCCAAGTGTGCCAAAAATCTAAAATGTCACACTCTGACTCTAAGATCTAAATTGTGCCAAATTGATCAATTTTCCATACTTCTCAAAATATATTGGCACATCCTAAAAATCCTTTAGGATTAAAGATTCAAACTTATTTCCAAGGTACCCATAACCTTGAAAATAACCTAAAGTGCCAACTTTGCTATAGTTAGGTTAACTACCCATGCATTCAAGGTTGACACAACCTAACCCATTTAGCGTGAATTGATCACGCTCCTAGGAACATAAAATCTATTGGAGCTCCTTGGGTTTACTAGGTATTCCCTAGGGATGACTTCCCTAGATACCCTCCTAATGACCCTTCTAGGCTTGGTAGCTTTGGTCATTGTGGTCTTGCCTAGGTTAACTCTAGGGGTGACTCCCCTTGTAACCTTCTTAGTGGCTTCCTTAGGTTTCTTCGAAACCTTAGCCACTAGGCACACTCTATGGTTAGCCTTAGGGATGACCTCCCTAGTAACCATGACCCTCCTATACCTAGGTTGTATTCCATAATCGAATGGAACACTATGGTAGGTCTCCTTGGGCTTAGGTTTGTGACCCAAACCTTTCTTGTCCTTGGGTGGACTTTGCTTCCTAGACCCTAGGTTTTGACTTCTTGATTCTAAATTTTGACTATTTGACCCTTGAATTTGATTTTGCATCTTCCTAAGGGTCTTTTCTAGTTTCTCAAGCCTTGACCTCAAGACTTGATTTTCCTTTTCTAATATCTCAATTTTTTATTTTTCATTAACTCTTGAGATATTCTTCTTTCTAGTCATATGTCTAGTCCATTTAGGGTTGATGCCTAGGTGATCCTCTATCTTCCTAATGGTCTCCCTAGGTAGAATAGGTCTAAAGTCGTTGTTTCTAGATTTGTTCTTAAGTGAAGTAGGCCTAGTATGATCCTTAGACCTATAATTGCAACTCTTAGCATCTAAGCAAAAATATTTATTTCTACTAGCATGCTTTTGTTCATGAGCAATAGAAAGAGTATTTAAATTATTTCTAGCATGCTTTTTGATATTAAAATTTGAAGGTGCATGACTAAAATATACCTTAGGATTTGCTCTAAAGGCTCCCCCTACATGTGATGCTCCTTCTTGGCCCTTCTTCCTCCCCCTAGGGCATTGACTCCTATAATGCCCCTTTTGTTGACACTTGAAGCACACCACGTGCTCCTTTCTCTTCCTAGTGGGGACTCCGGCATCCTTTGATTTTTCTTGAATTGTTGGCACCGGTTGAGTCTTCTTGACCTTCTTAGAGCACTTGCTTTTATAGTGCCTATATTCCCTACACTCAAAGCATATGATATGGTTTTTATTTTTAATTAAAATGCTCGAGTTATCTAGGGTGGTGGTGGAATTTTGAGCTTCCTCTTCTTCTTGACCGGAGGTAGAAGCTTCTTCTTGATGTTTCAGAGTGGATGGTCTCTCATCTCTCTCAATCCTAGAGGTGGAGACTTCCTCTACTTCTTCCTCTTCCACTGATCT
Source organism: Wurfbainia villosa (assembly GCA_025175895.1). Taxonomy (NCBI): domain Eukaryota; kingdom Viridiplantae; phylum Streptophyta; class Magnoliopsida; order Zingiberales; family Zingiberaceae; genus Wurfbainia; species Wurfbainia villosa. Next base: position 9,094,070 of record CM045992.1, read on the forward strand.
AGAAGTTAACTCCTTCTCAACTTCCGACTCCTCACTTTCTTGTGAGGATGAGCTTATTTCTTCGGCCTCCTTCGATTGAGCCGATGAGCATTCCTCTTCCTCTTCTTCTTGGACCGGTTGCGGGTTCTCATAGAATCTTGCCACTTGGCTCCATATCTCCTTGGCATTCATGTATATTGGTGCAATTGGCCCAGGTCATGATTGATCAAACTCGAGTTGGACTCGAGTAGTGTTTTAATGTTTGATAATGTTTTGGGGAGATTGTTGGTGCAATCGACCCGGGTCATGATTGATTGGACTCGAGTTTGACTCGAGTGGTATTTTGATGTTTGACGATGGTTTGACCATTGTTTGACTATATGGTTGACATGAGGCTGACCATATGATGGAGAAGTCAAAGTCTTGTGTACTTGGCATAGAAAGTCCAAGCATGGGTCTTGGCAAGGGAAAGTCCAAGCTTGAGTCTTGGCAATTGGAAAGTCCAACATGGGTTGGCAAGGAAAGTCCAAGCATGGGTCTTGGCAAGGGAAAGTCCAAGCTTGAGTCTTAGAAAATGAGAAGTCCAACATGGGATGGCAAGGGAAGTCCAAGGGGTGATATTGGCGGCGTAAAGTCCAAGGGTGGAGTCTTGGAAGCATAAGTCCAATGGTTGGTAACGTAAAGTCCAAGCGGGAGTCTTGGCAGTGTAAGCACAATGTGCCTTAGTGGTATAGACCAACTTAGCATGACAATAGCCAATGGAAGCACCTGAAGGCCAGCATATGGATGAACAAGTCATGGATGACTTGGAGGGATCCGATAGGTGTGAGGCTGACAGAGGTGTCTAGAAGGCTTAGGTCTAGGCTAAGGGTGGTCTAGCAAGTATGAGGGCATCATACTTGGTGTTAAAGCCACATGGATGAGGTTATCAGTCGACTGATATTATGTTTAGTCAAATAATGGAAGTTGATTGGAGTTCGACTACAGGAAATGGCTTGGCAGTCGACTGCCAGCATTGGGCAGTCGATTGATGGCCCGAGCAGTCAACTGCTATGGCTGACAATTGACTGATGGTCAATGTCATGGACACAGAAGGTTCCAGAGTCGACTGTTAGGGTTTGACAGTCGAGTGATGACTCGATTAGTCAACTGATGGGCATGATCAGTCGACTGATGATCTATCCGTTGGAACTTATCCAACGTGGCTCGAGCCGTTGTGAGACTACGACTACAGGAGCAGTCGACTGATGGTCTCGATCAGTCGAATGCTAGGCGAAATCTAGCCTGAATGCAGGTTATAAAAGCAGCTCATGGAGAAGTTTTTTGCCATGGTTTCTTAGGGTGATTTGGGGCGATTTGCTGGTGCAATTAAGGGTCTCCAAGTGCATCTCAAGCAACCAAACAAGCAAGCTTCCAAAAGATCATTTGTAAAGTGTTCTTTGCATTCTTTTATGTATTTCACCTTGTATTTGCTTTGTATTACTATTGTAATCATTATAAGAGGTTTCTCTGCCTCCGACTTGTTGTCGAGAAGGAGTATTTGGTTTAGTGGTGGTGTTTGCATCACTTGGGCTCGTTCAAGCCCAACCCATGGAGTAGGAACCTTGAGGTTCCGAATCACGATATATCTTTGTGTTGTGATTGTGTATTTGTCTCTATATTCGTATTCTATTTTATATTTCTGCTGTGCTAACCGAATTGTAGAGACAAACAATCGAAATCCATCAAGCACGATGAAATGCTATTCACCCCCCTCTAGCGACGATCAATTCCCCAACAAGTGGTATCAGAGCGGGTCGCTCTTCACCGGCTTCACATCCAAGGGAGCACGTTAGAGGGAAGAAAATGGATCTTAAAGAAAGATTGGGTGACGACATCAATATTCTGCCTTCCTTCGACCGCGAAGATTTTGCATATTAGAAAGGTAGAATGATGCACTTTCTTATGTGAGATTTTGATAATTAGATTAGTGTCATAGTAGGTTTCGACACTCCAAAGGACGAAGAAGGAAGAAAACTCAAGAAGAAGAATTGGAGCAAAGAGCAACTCCGATACTTCAACATAAATAATAAGGTAATGGGTATATTACTTAGCGTAATTCCTAATGGTATATTTTGTAAGATAGGAGATTGTAAAGATGCCAAGGAGCTTTGGATCAAGTTGGCAAGATATCATGAAAACCCATCGGAATGCTCACCGGTCCAAGAAGAAGAGGAAGAAGAGGAATGCTCATCGGCTCAATCGGAGGAGACCAAAGAAGCAAGTTCATCCTCACAAGAAAGTGAGGAGTCAGAGGTTGAGAAGGAGTCAACTTCCGGATCGGTGGAAGAAGAAGAATTAGAGGAAGCCTCCACCTCTAGGATTGAGGGGGAGGAGATTCGGCCAATTTCCATGCCGGAGCAAGAAGAAGAGCTTTCAACATCCGGAAGAGTTAAAGAAGCGCAAAATTTGGCCACCATTGACCTAGGTAACTCAAGCACATTGATTCAAAATAAAAATTATATAATGTGTTTTGAGTGTAGGGAGCAAGGACACTACAAGAGTAAGTGTCCTAAACGGGTCAAGAAGACGGCACAAGTTGTGCCAAAGACCAAGGAAACTGGTGCCCAAAGTCAAAAGAGCAAGGGGCATATCATTTGCTTCAAATGTCATCAAAAGGGGCACTATAGAAGCCAATACCTTAGGAGAAAGCAAACCAAGGGACAAGAAGGAGCATCATATGTAGGAGGAGCTTCTAAAGCGAACCCTAAGGTATATTTTAATAATGCACCTTCAACTTATGTTAAAATGCATGTTAGAAGTTATGTTAATAATCTTGCTATTACTCATGAACAAAAGCATGCTAGGAATAATAGGCTTTATTGCTTAGGGGCTAAGCATGTTGATTTTAGGTCTAAGGACAAGTTTAGAAATAATGACTCTAGACCTATTTCAACTAAGGAGAAATTTGAGACTAATGTCCCTAGAAAAATGCTACCTAAGGTAAGTATTAGGAAAATACAAGATCATCTAGGCTTTAATCCAAATAATTCTAGATATATGCCTAGAAAGAACAATCCTACTCAAAGAAATAATGGGCCCACAAAATTTGAGAAATTAGAGCTAGAAAATTAAGTTTTGAGGTCAAAACTTGAGAAATTAGAAAAGACCCTTAAGATTATGTAAAATCAAATGCAAGAGTCATATAGTCAAAATCTAGGTCATCCAAAGGCAAGAAAGGTTTGAGTCACAAACCTAAGCCTAAGGAGACCTACCATAGTATTCCATTTGATTATGGAACTCAACCTAGGTCTAGGAAAACCAAGGTCACAAGGGAAGTCATCCCTAGAGTTGACCATGGTAGATGCCTAGTGGCTAGGGTTTCAAAGAAACCTAGGGAAGCCACTAAGAATATTACAAGGGGAGTCACCCGTAGAGTTAACTTAGGCAAGACCCAAATGACCAAGGCTACCAAGCCTAGAAGGGTCATTAGGAGGGTATCTAGGGATGTTATCCCTAAGGAATACCTAGTTAACCCAAGGAGCTCAAATATATTTTGGGTTCCTAGGAGCGTGATCGACTCATGCTAGATGGGTTAGGTTGTGCCAATCTTAAATGGATAGGTAGTTAACCTAACCATGGTAAAGGTGGCACTTTAGGTCATTTTCAAGGTCATGGGTACCTGGGAAATAAGTTTTGATCATAATCCTAAAGGTCTTTAGGATGTGCCAATATATTTTGAGAATTATGAAAAATCAATCAAATTGGCACAAACTAGGTTTAGAGGTCATAGTGCGCCATTTTGAGTTTTTGGCACACTTGGGAGATTAGTGATAATATGAAAAATGGGTTTAATTCTAACAAATGGCAATTAATACTAAAATTTAGGTATTGTTATACCTATATCTTTTATTTGCCATGCTTTATTTGCCATATACCATGTCATGACATCATATTTATTTTTATCATAAATATGTCATGATAATGTTGTTGGATCGAGAAATGTCGCTAGAGGGAGGGGGGGGGGTGAATAGCGAGCGTAAATATTTTTGTTCGTTCGTTCGATACACAAGTAAGCACAGCGGAAAATAAAGAGACACGTTTATTTTTACTTGGTTCATAACCCAGCGGTTGCTACTCCAAGGCCCTAACGGTCCTAGACCGCGTACGGAGGGTAAAACACTATAACGTCTCCTCCTCGTTGGAGGTAGGAGACAACGATCACAAAACCGAAAGTATGAGGATGAGGCAACAAGCCTACCTCACCTCGTTACGAATAAAAATAAAGAATACAATAGAATATGTTACTTGTTGCTGCTGCCGACGAAGAGGATGAGAACTTGTCGTCGCGTCGGCGTTATGATGGTGTTGGAGCTTTAGCGTTGTAGGAGCACTTGAGAATAAACTTGATGATCTTTGGAGTTGGAATCCTCCCCTCCTTTTATAGATTTTGGCCTCTAAATTTGTCTCTTCATCTTTCGGAATAGATCACGAAGTTGTACAAATTTTATCACGAAGTGGCCACGTCAAACCTTATCCGTTTTGACCTAGCGCAAGGGTTGATTCGTCGCCATCAATTGACTGATGCCTCCCATCAGTCGACTGCCCAATGTCCAGCAGTCGACTGCCAGCCTGGCCACTTCCCTAAAGTAAGAGGTTAGCTCGGAAAATGATAAATGCGATGATTTCTAACCGTCCGATCTCGACCTAGACCTTCCACAAGAAGTCTTAGTTGGATCGCCGCCTACGGTCATCCCCGTAAAGAGGACACGACCTTACCATCTCTCACTCACACGAGCTTATCTCGATACTTACTTTGTAGCTCTCGCTTCTGGCCTTCCACTTGATTCCTTCGGCTCCCTCCGAAGTCACTCGAGTGTCGCCCGATCACCGCGGCTTCCTCCGGGTGTTGCTAGCCTTTAGCTCCAGCTTTAGTACTTTTCTGCACACTCGATTTAGCTCATAAGATAACGATGTAAACTTAACTTTATGTCTTTGCCATAATCATAACACAGGTTCGATTATCTAGTGCCCCTACACGAACAAATGCTTAGGTTTATGTCATGTATATATAGATTTAATCATATGCCATGACATCATGATCATTGGCCATGCTTATTAATGATATCATTTATGCCATGATCATTCATGCATTAATTAAAATTGATTTAAGGACAATTAACATGACTTGAAGTCCCATGTATAAGGGAATCAAGTAGTGTTGCCTTAGAAAATGCATGAAACCCTAGTTTAGGATGAACAAAACCCACATCTCACATCAAATTGACTTGTATGTGTTTTCATACACCTTAGACATATGTGAGATGCTTGGAAATGAGTTAAGTTCAAGGTGTATAGTTTTTGCATCTAAATGAACTCAAACTCATCTTATACCATGGTGGATCATGGGGAAAGCTAATGTGCAAGCTATGTGCATTGAGTCCATTGATCATGATCCAATATAGGCTTTCAAAAATATTTTAGAAAACCTTGGTGAAGTCTATCTTTTGATAGCAAACACCATTGAGAGAGTTGATACAAAATAGGGCCAAAACATTGAACGTTTCAATGGTTTTGATCTTTGTGTCAATCTCCTAATTTTATGGGAAATTTAATTTTCAAATATTTTTCACCCATTATATTTGTTATAAGTAATATACATATGAATTTTCAAGATTTTTTAAAATATATATATTTACTTATGATTTTTTGAAATTTGTTTCTAATTTCTTATTTCTGCATTTGCAAAAATCAGTTGACTGCCGCTTATGGCAGTCGACTGGAGCCAATGGAAGTTGACTGGTGACTATAAGAATCGACTGTCAGAGCTGATTTCGGGTAAACAAGGATGTTTAACACATATTTCAGCTATGTTAGGTTACCCTAACTGCTCATAATCCTAGGATATGCTTTGGAAAGTATTGGAAAGGGTGAAAATCCATTGGATATGAATTAGGAGAATTGTTTAGGGTGTGTATCAATTTTAAGGTGTGTGAGAGTTCATGTTTGAACTTTTGCCCTTAATTCTGATGGTTAAGTGTTCCTATAGGCTTAGGGACTCTCCAAAGACATTGTTGGTGCAATGGTCAAAGGGAAGCAAGCCTTTAGGGGGAGGTATCCATCATGGGATGATGAATATGTTCTTCCTCATGAGGGGGAGAAATGGGAATGTGAGATGCCCAATTTAGAAATTGGGAGAGTTTATAGAAAGTCTCTCTTAAGTTATATGGGACTTATCACTAGGAAGAGTGAAGGCATCCTAGGTGTTTTTGGACTAAGAGGGAGATTGTAAGATCTTATTGGGATATGAGACATTGACCTCCTTGAGGAGAACCTTTTTGATGTATGTCAAAAAGGGGGAGAATTTATGAAATTATCAATTTGGGAGAATTGGTAAGGAGATTTGAGTTAGGTAGCCTAACTCAATGGTTTTGGGGTTTTTGTCAAACATCAAAAAGGGGGAGATTGTTGGTGTAATCGGCCCAGGTCACGATTGACCAGACTCGAGTTGGACTCGAGTAGTGTTTTGATGTTTGACAATATTTTGGGGTGATTGTTAGTGCAATCGACCCGGGTCATGATTGACCGGACTCGAGTTTGACTCGAGTGGTATTTTGATGTTTGACGATGGTTTGACCATTGTTTGACTATATGGTTAACATGGGGTTGACCATATGATGGAGAAGTCCAAGTCTTGTGTACTTGGCATGGAAAGTCCAAGCATGGGTCTTGGCAAGGGAAAGTCCAAGCTTGAGTCTTGGCAATTGGAAAGTCCAACATGGGTTGACAAGGAAAGTCCAAGCATGGGTCTTGGCAAGGGAAAGTCCAAGCTTGAGTCTTCAACAAATGGAAAGTCCAACATGGGTTGGCAAGGGAAATCCAAGGGGTGATATTGGCGGCGTAAAGTCCAAGGGTGGAGTCTTTGCAGCATAAGTCTAATGGTTGACGGCGTAAAGTCCAAGCAGGAGTTTTGGTAGTGTAAGTCCAATGTGCCTTGGCGGTATAGACCAACTTATCATGACAATAGCCGATGGAAGCACCTGAAGGCTAGCATATGGATGAACAACTCATGGATGACTTGGAGGGATCCGATAGGCGTGAGGCTAACGGAGGTGGTTAGAAGGCTTAGGTCTAGGCTAAGGGTGGTCTAGCAAGTATGAGGGCATCATACTTGGTATTAAAACCTCATGGATGAGGTTATCAGTCGACTGATATTATGTTTAGTTGACTGATGGGAGTTGATTGAAGTTTGACTACAGGAAATGGCCTCGCAAATGATCGCCAAGATTGGGCGCCGATCGATGGCTCGAGCAAAGGGACCGCTATGGTCGGGCAAATAATCGATGGTCAATGTCACGGACATAAAAGGTTCCAGAGTCGACTGTTAGGGTTTGACAGTCGAGTGATGGCTCGATCAGTCGACTGATGGGCATGATCAGTCGACTGATGATCTATCCGTTGGAACTTATCCAACGTGGCTCGAGCCGTTGTGAGACTACGACTATAGGAGCAGTCAACTGATGGTCTCGATCAGTCGAATGCTAGGCGAAATCTAGCATGAATGCAGGTTATAAAAGCAGCTCATGGAGAAGTTTTTTGCCATGGTTTCTTAGGGTGATTTGGGGCGATTTGCTGGTGCAATTAAGGGTCTCCAAGTGCATCTCAAGCAACCAAACAAGCAAGCTTCCAAAAGATCATTTGTAAAGTGTTCTTTGCATTCTTTTATGTATTTCACTTTGTATTTGTTTTGTATTACTATTGTAATCATTGTAAGAGGTTTCTCCGCCTCCGACTTATTATCGAGAAGGAGTATTGGTTTAGTGGTGGTGTTTGCATCACTAGGGCTCGTTCAAGCCCAACCCGTGGTGTAGGAACCTTGAGGTTCCGAACCACATTATATCTTTGTGTTGTGATTGTGTATTTGTCTCTATATTCATATTCTATTTTATATTTCCGCTGATCTAACTGAAATGTAGAGACGAACAATCGAAATCTATCAAGCACGATGAAACACTATTCACCCCCCCTCTAGCGACGATCAATTCCCCAACAATGTAATCACCTAAACTACACAAAATATCGTTAGGAATTAAATCAAGCAAGAATTTAATTACCTTCTTATTTTTCTCAAATTCTTGGATTTGTTCCTCGGTCCACTTCTTCATCTTGAGGAATCCTTCCTTTGGTCCTCTTGGATAATCGAATCCTTCCATCAAGATGGCCCATTCTTCAAAGTCCCTCATCATCATGAAGTCTTCAATCCTTGCCTTCCATTGATTGAAGCCCTCTCATCCATAGAGCGCATATGGAATTGGGGTGTTGATGTCCCATCCCAATTTCTCTTCAAACTCCATCTTCTTCCTATAGTGGTGCTCCCTTGGTTGTCAAACCTTGAAGAGTGGCATCACTCTCATACCACTTATTGGGAATCAGTACGTTACTAGAGGGGGGGGGGGTGAATGACACGTACATTGCGTAGATGGAAATTGATCATGTGTTTGCTAATTATATTAGTACGCACTGAAAATAGAAAATATAATACAAATACACCAAGATATAACGTGGTTCGGAACCTTAGGGTTCCTACTCCACGGATTGAGCTCAAATGACCTCTACTGATGCCAAACACCACTAATAAACAAATACTCCTTCTCGACAATAAGTCAGAGACGGAGAAACCTCATACAAAGGTTCTTACAATAATAAAAAATAAATACAAGCAAATATAAGTAAACTACACAAATACAAGTAAAGAAAACTTTACACAATGTGAACTTGAATGCTTACTTTTGGTTGCTTGAGAAGAGACTTGAAGGTCTGGATTGCAGTAGCAAATCCCATCCAAATCGCCTCAAAGAACCATTGTCAAATCCTCCTCCACGAGCTTCTTTTATAACCTGCATTCGGGCTAGATTTCGCCTAGCAGTCAACTGATCGAGACCATCAGTCGACTGCTCCTATAGCCGTTGTCTCACAACGGTTCGAGCCACACTGGATAAGTTCCAATGGATAGACCATCAGTCGACTGATCATACCCATTAGTCAACTGATCATACTCATCAGTCGATTGATCATGCTTCCACTCGACTGCCAAACCCTAGCAGTTGACTCGGAAACATTCTATGTTCGTTTCCTCGACCATCGGTCGACTGCCCAATGCTGACAGTCGACTGCCAAGGCCTTTTTCCATAGCCAAACCCTAGTCGACTCATGGCAGTCGACTGGTCATAATTCTAGTCGACTGCTACACATCGACTTGGCTGCCAAGTGTCAAAACACTTGACCAATCGACTGATCCAAAGCCCCAGTCGATTGATAACCTCAACCATGAGATTTAGCCCCAAGTATGATGCCCTCATACTTGCTAGACCACCCTTAGCCTAGACCTGACTTGTTCATCCATACACTAGCCTTCAGGTGCTTCCATTGGCTATTGTCATGCTAAGCTGGTCTACACCGCCAATGTACTTTGGGCTTACGCTGCCAAGACTACCTCTTGGACTTTACGCCGCCAACCATTAGACTTATGCTGCCAAGACTCCCGCTTGGACTTTACGCCGTCAATATCAACCTTGGACTTTCCTTGCCAACCTATGTTGGACTTTCCAATTGCCAAGACTCAAGCTTGGACTTTCCCTTGCCAAGTACTAATGACTTGGACTTTCCCTAGACAATCACATTGTCATACATTTTATCAAACATTAAAATACTGCTCGAGTCAAACTCGAGTCTGGTCAATCATGAACATGAGCCGATTTCACCAATAGTCGACTAATAGACAGAAAATCAAACTGATGGAGAACTTAAAAGGAGCTCGATGGGGAGGTTTTCTACAGTGTTTTTGGAGCAATTTTAAAGGGAAAGTGTCGTTGCATTCCAAACCTTCAAGAGCAATTCAAAGAAATCAACAATCAAGCAAGCAATCAAGTTTTTGTAAAGTGTTCTTTACTTATTGTTATATTTGTTTCTTGTATTTGATTGTATCTTCTTGTATTACTGTTGTAATAATTTTGTACGAGGTTTCTCTACCTCTGATTTCATACCGAGAAAGAGAAATTGATTAGTGGCAGTGTGCATCACTAGAGCTCAATTAGAGCTCGCCCCGTAGAGTAGGAACCCTAGTTCCGAACCACGTTAAATTGCTCTTGTGTATTGTGTGTGTTTGTTGTTTATTCTTGTTGTGGATATTTATCTTTGTATATTCGACTGCGTATTAATAAGTTTTGTTGACAAGCACGTAATCACAATCGAACGAAGTGAAAATGCTATTCACCCCCTCTAGCATGACATATGATCCCCAACAAGTGGTATTAGAGTGGGGTCACTCTTCAAGGATTAATTGCCATGAGAGAAAGTGCTAGAAAAATAGAAGTTTCATCGGGAGAATCAAGATTAATGGAGTTGCCCGATGATGGATTGAGATGTGACATCAACACTCTAATCCCATATGCATTCTATGGACAAGAAGGTTTTGATCAATAGAAGATGAGGATGGAAACCTTCTTCATGATGAACTTCGAAGAGTGGATGATCTTGACGAAGGGATTTGAAGCTCCCATAGATAAAAAGGAAAGATCCCTTAAGAAGAAGAAATTAACCAAAGAGAAAATCCAAGCCTTTGAGATAAATGAAAAGGTAACGAAAATTATAATTAATATAATTCCTCATGATTTGTTGTGTAAGATAGAAAAATTCGAGGACGCTAAGGATCTATGGAGCAAGCTAGCTAAGTTCCATGAAGAGCCCACAACAGTCCAAGACAAGGAAGAAGAAGAATGCTCATCCTCACAAGAGTGTGAAGATTCGAAGGTTAAAAGAAGTTCAACATCTGAGGAAGACGAGGTTGAAGAAGTCACCACCTCTAGGATTGAGGGGGAGGAGAGACCATTGGTACCAGAGCAAAATCAAGATGAACCATCTAATTCTGGGAGCCATGAAGAACTAGACCAAACCTTCTCTACTAAGCTAGGTAACTCAAATACATGCATTATAAATAAAGATCACATTATATACTTTGAGTGTAGGGAGAAGGGTCACTACAGAAGTAAGTGTCCAAGGATAATCAAGAAGAAGACTAAAGAGACATCTAAGGCCAAGGAGAAGGTCAAGGAGGTCGGAGCCCCGATACAAAAGAGCAAGAAACACGTGGTGTGCTTCAAATGCCAACAAAGGGGCAACTACCAGAGTCAATGCCCTAAGGGAAGACAACCTAAGAAGGGTAAAGGAGAGAGCTTAAATGTAAGGGCAACAAAGGCACTCCCTAAGTACATTTAAATAATGATCCTTATTTATGTAATAATCAAAAGCATGCTAGGAATTTTATTGCTATTGCACATGAACAAAAGCATGCTAACAATAAGTATTTGTGCTTAGGAGCCAAACATGTCAACTTACCTAAGGACAATCCTAAAACTATTAGACCTAAGGAAACTATTAGGTAGATAGAGAACAATTTAGGCATTAACCTTAAATGGACTAGACATATGCCTAGGAAGAAGAATTATCAAAAGGTCAATAAAAAAAATCAAAAAATGGGAAATTAGAAATGAAAAATTAAATCCTGAGGTCAAGGGTTGAGAAATTGGAAAAATACCCTTAATAAGATGAAAAATTCAATTAAATGTTCTAATGGGCAAACCTTAGGTGTTATGAGGCAAGAACTATCACTACAAAAAAACATCAAATTGGCGACGAAATTTGGCAACGAAAATAATTTGTTGCAAATCTGCAACAAAATTTATGACGAATTTCAAATTATTAACGAAATTTCCCACAAAAATTATTTTGTTGCAAAATTATTTAAATTTCCAACAATTCATTTTCGCCGTAAAATTTGTTGCAAATTTACGACGAAAATGATTTTTCATAGCAAATTTGCGACGAAAAATCAAATTCGTCGCAAAAATTTGCAACGAATCCTAGATTCGTTGCAAATTTTTCGACAAATTTGGAAATGAAAGATTTTTATCGGACATTTTCAATTATTTGGGAAAAATAATGCGCTGGATAATTTTGCGACGAATTTAATATTCATCACTAATTTGGCAACGAATTTTATTTTCGTCGCTAATTTTGGACGAAAAATAAAATTCGTCATAGAATATTGCGATGAAATTTGAATTCGTCACTGAATTTGCAATGATTAAATAATTTGTTGCAAATTTTTGCGATGAATATTAAATTAGTCACAAAATTGGTGACGAATATTTGATTCGTCGCCAAATTCCTAATTATCAATCATCTCCTCGCTTTCCCTTTATCACGCTCCGATCCGATCAATCCTCTCCTTCGGTATGCATCTCTCCCTTCCACTTCCCCGCTCTTCTGGCCGTAGCAGATCTGGCATCTGTGCGCGATCGACATGTGTTGTGCCAGCTTGCAGCATGCCTATCGTCATGCGAGCTCGCGACTGCCTTCCGCCGCGAGCTCGCGGCTGCCTGCCGTCGCGAGCTCACGGCTGTCTGCCACGTAAGCTCACGACAGGTGCGTGCTCTTGGCGACCTACTGTGAGCACGCGTCATGCTCCCGGTGGCCTGCCGTGAGCACACGTTGTGCTCGCAGTGGCCCCACGAGCACGCTTCGTGCTCGCGGTTGGCCGGCGCATGCTGCCGCGAGCACGCATCGTGCTCACGACCGACCACCACGAGCTCGCGGCAGCTTCGCGAGCATGCATCGTGCTCGCGGCAGCTGCCGCGAACTCGCGCACGACAGGCATGTGCTGCCAGGAGCATGCAACATGTGCTCGTGTTAGTCGCCCTTGCCACACATCGGTGACGCTTCGGTCGTGCAACAGGGGAATCGCGTGCTCGCGTTAGTCACCCCTGCCGCACGTCGGTGCCGCTGCATTCGCGTGGCAGGGGCGACACCCCTGCCACATGACCGACATGCAGCAGGGGCAACGTCCCTGCTGCGCAACTGATACGCAGCAGGGTTCGCATGTTCACGGTAGTCGCACGATAGGGGCCACGGCCCTGCTGCGTGATCGACGTGCGACAGGGGATGCCCCTGCTACGCGACCAACGCATGGCATGGGACGCCTGGCCGAGGCGATCGACGCCGCGGGCGCCTGCGGCGACCGGCGCGACGACAAGGATGCCTTGTCGCGGCGATCGACGCGGTAGGGGACGCCCCTGCCTCATCCTTCGCGCGGCAGGGGCGATGCTCTTGCAGCGCCGTTGCCCTCTACCGCGTCATTCGCGCGGCCAATGACTCTGTCACACCGACCCTTCTGTGTCGTTCGCGTGGTTAGGATCGACGACTTTATCGTGCCGATGGCATGACTGGGTCGTTCATCCAGCTAGGATGTTGCTCCAGGCGCGTGGATAGTTCATCGTCGCCCTTGGATCGACACAACTATTGTGTCGACTTTGGATCGTGTATAAAGCGTCAACATGTTATTCAAATTAAATCATTTAAATTATGTAATGTGTAATATAAATAAAAAATTAATATTTTATTTTTCATAGGTTTATCGTACTTTGTCCTTTAGGTGATCCGCGTGTTTGTAAAGTCTTCTGCTGTGAGCTCATCCGTTGCTTCCACAGGGCAGGTATATTCTAAAATTTATACCATTATCATTTTATAATATATATAATTAATGCTTGATTTTATGTATTTCTTCTCCGGAGAATTTATTGTCATTTTTTTCTTTACATTACTTTTTGTAGGTTTCAAATTTTATGATACAATAAATACCTTTGTTGATCCATATATTTACAGGATGTCACCAGTCTTTGAGAAGATGCCCAGCAGTTTCTTATAACTTATAATTCTTTTTCTTCGTTCGATTTGTATCGCTATCTATATGTAGTATCTTAACTTCCTCGATCGAATTCTCGGCTTCAACTTTCCTCTAGCTTAGACTCGGAATCATATCTAGTAACATTGCATGAAGAGGATCTGCTAAAAAATGCTAACTACTTATGTCGTCTAGGACACAAGAGTCACTTCAGGATGACACAAGAAGTTAGGACAATTTTGAGAGATTCTTTTCGTGCCATGTTACTAGACATGATTCCGAGTCTAAGACAGAGGAAAGTTGAAGCCGAGAATTCGACCGGAGAAGTTAAGATACCACATATAGATAGGGATGCAAATCAAGGGAAGAAAAAAATTGTAAGTTTTAAGACGTCAGAGAATTTTTTTGATATATTGGTAGATTATTTCGGCGTCTAGTACTGCAGATAAAATATGGTAATTTTTTTCATATTATTCATTATACATTCGATTAAGATGCGATTCTTTTTTTACTTTATTATTCTAATAATTATGATTGATAGTTTCGATGTGGCAGTAATAGATGGAATAGTGATGGAAGAATACTCTCTTCCTCTGCTTCAACACTCGTATCGATAGGACATGTGTCTTCGGCCCCTTCTCCAGCTACAAGATCTCCTTCTCTAGTTGCAGGATCTTCTGGTTCTGCAACTACAAGATCTCCTTCTCTAGTTGCAGGATCTTTGATTCTCTTACTGCAGGATCTCCTTCTCCAGTAAAGATCAATTGTTGAGAGGGAAGATACACGAGAGTTAAGGATGATAGTTATGTTTTAATTTTATACCTAAATATTTCTTGACTTGTTACATTCGATATTTTTGTATTATAAATTTCATACGATGAATAGTTTATTATTTGTATTGATGAATCATTTTGAATGATTAGATGTGTTTAACAAGTTTGATATGTGAATTTTTATATATTGTTATATTTGATTGGAGTAAAAATAGTAAATTATATAATAGTGTTTTTTTTCATAATATTTTAAATTTGTGACGAAAACAAAGTTCATTGCAAATTTAGCCACGGTAAAAAAAATTCGTCGCTAATTTGGCGACGAAAATATAATTTTGTTGCAAAATCTGCGACACCAATCGCCTGATTTACTGTAGCACCTTACAGAACCTTTGGTAACCAACTGATCAGTTGAATTGGTCACACGTCAGTCGACTGATGGTATTCTTCAGTCGATTGGCAATGAATATTTTGCAACGATTTATTTTTCATCGCAGATTTGGCGATGAAAAAATATTCATCGCTAAATTTATTTTTATTCATGAAAATATGTTTATTAGATTTTTGCGATGAATTGTATTTTTGTCGCAGATTTGGCGACGAATATTTATTTTCATCGCCAAATTCGACGACGAATAGTTATTTTTGTTGCCGAAATTAGCGACAAATAGTTATTTTCGTCGCCAAAGTTTTGTGATGAACTTTTTTTTCGTCTCAGATTTGGCGACGAACAATTTTTTCGTCGCAGAATTGGCGACAAACTATGTTTCGTTGCCACATTTGGTGATGAATAATTATTTTCATCGCCAAATTTAGCGATGAATAGTTATTTTCGTCGCTGAATAGTTATTTTCGTTGCCAAATTTTTCTGACGAACTATTTTTTCATCGTAGATTTGGCGACGAACTATTTTTTGTCGCAGATTTGGCGACGAACTATGTTTCGTCGCCAAATTTGGCGACGAATAATTATTTTGGTCGCCAAATTTGGCGACGAATTTTGCAATGAAAATTTTATTCGTTGCAATTTTTGTGAAGAATTTTTTGTTTTCGTTGCCAAATTTAGTGGTGAATTATTTCCAACGGAAAAAAATTCATTGCAAAAAAATTTTGCAATGAATTTTTATTAAAAATTCGTTGCCAAAGATTACATTTTTTGTAGTGTATTTAAGGATAGGAAAGGTTTAGTTCACAAATCCAAGTCCAAGGAAGTCATGCCAACCTACCATAGTGTTCCATTTGACTATGAAACCATCTCTTGGTCTAGTAAAACTAAGGTCACAAGGGAGGTCATCTCTAGAGTTGACCATGGTAGATGTCTAGTAGTTAAGGTTTCAAAGAAACCTAGGAAAGTCACTAAGAAGATTACAAGGGGAGTTACTCCTAAGGTTAACCTAGATAAGACCCAAATGACCAAGGCTTAAAAGACTAGGAGGGTCATTAGGAGGGTAGATAGGGAAGTCATTGTTGGTGCAATCGACCCAGGTCACGATTGACTGGACTCGAGTTTGACTCGAGCGATGTTTTGATGTTTGACATGGAGATTTGACATTGATGTCTGATAATGTTTTGGGGAGATTGTTGGTACAATCGACCCGGGTCATGATTGATCGGATTTGAGTTTGACTCGAGGGGGATTTTGATGGTTGACTAGGGTTGACCATCTCATGGAAAGTCCAAGTCTTGAGTACTTGACATGTAAAGTCCAAGCATGGGTCTTGGCATGGAAAGTCTAACATGGGTTGGCAAGGGAAAGTCCAATCTTGAGTCTTGGCATTTGAGAAGTCCAAGGGGTTTGATATTGGTGGCATAAAGTCCAAGCAGAAGTCTTGACAGCATAAGTCTAATTGTTGGCGGCGTAAAGTCCAAGCGGAGTCTTGGCAGCGTAAGTCCAATGTGCCTTGGTGGTGTAGACACCGTTAGCATGACATACCCGATGGAAGCACCTTAAGGCTAGCGTATGGATAAACAAGTCATGGATGACTTGGAGGGATCCGATAGGCGTGAGGTTGACGGAGGTAGCTAGAAGGCTTAGGTCTAGGCTACGGGTGATCTAGCAAGTATGGGGGCACCATACTTGGGTTAAAACCTCATGTTTGAGGTGTATCAGTCGATTGGGACGTATGGGCAGTCAACTGGAGTGAGTCAACTAGGGTTTGACTGCGGGGAGTGCCCTAGTAGTCGATTGCAGGTGGGCTGATCGTAGCATCTCGAACGATCGGTGATCCGGTGATCGATCCGGGTGCTCGAGAATTCGAGCACAGAATGGAGTCATACTCGACTGCTGGGTTAACAGTCGAGTGAAGGCTCTATCAGTCGACTGATGTCCTATCCGTTGGATTTTCCAGCGTGGATCGCACCGTTGTCTCACAGCAACAGTGTCATCAGTCGACTGATGGTCCCGAGCAGTCAACTGATAGGCAAAATCCAGCCTAGACAGCAGCTTTAAAGGGAGCTTATGGAGGAGATTTCGATAAGCATTTCTTGAGGAGTTTTGGGGCGAATTGCTGGTGTAATTCAGGGTCTCCAAGTGCAACTCAAGCAACCACAAAGCAAGCAATCCAAAAGCTCTTGTAAAGTTGTTTTTCTTTACTTGTATTGCAATTTATTATTGTATCTTGCTTGTATTTGTTTCTTACTATTGTAAGAGCTATTGTACGAGGTTTCTCCACCTCCGGATTGCTCCGAGAAGGAGTTTATTGGATTAGTAGTGCGTGTTTGTATTGCTAGGGCTTTTAGAGCCCGATCCGTGGAGTAGGAACCATTCGGTTCCGAACCACGTTATATTCTTGCGTTTGTGATTGTGTATTGTGTTATTGTTTTTATTATTATTCCGCTGCGCACTAATCATTTGTAGCAAGCACGCGAACGAAATCCATCAAGCATCGACGATGCTATTCACCCCCCTCTAGCGGGCACATCGGTCCCAACAGTCATCCCTAATGAGTATTTACAAAACCCAAGGATCTCCAATAAGTATTAATTTCGTAGGAGTGTGATTCCTTCATGCTAAATGGATTTAGGGTGTGTCAACCTTGAATGGATAGGTAGTTAACCTAACCATGGTAAATGTGTCACTTTAGGATATTTTTGAGATTATGTGATACCTTGAAAATGAATTTAGAATTTAATCCTAAAATATTTTAGGATGTGCTAATAGAAATTATGGAAGTTGAAAAATCAATTATAATTGACACAAATTAGGTTTAGAGTCAATGGTATGCAATTTTGGATTTTTGGCACACTTGAGAATTTGGTCATTGTGGAAAAATTGGGGTTTAATCCTAACAAATGACGATTAATATTAAAATTTAGGTAGTTTTATACTTTTACATTTTATTTACCATGTTTTGTTTGCCATGTGCCATGTCATGACATCATATTTCATTTGATCTTATAAAATGTCATGCATGATTAATATTTAGGTTATTATGTCATGTTTGTATTTAGGTCATTTTTATGCCATGACATCATGATTATTGGTAAATAATTTAATTTATGTACATTCTTATGCCATGATAATCATTCATGCATTTAGGTTAATAAAATTGAATCAAGGACAATGACATGATTAGAAGTCCTATTATAAGGGAATCAAATAGAGTTGCATAGACAAATACATGAGACCCTAGATTAGGGAAGAACAAAAACTCACATCTCACAAAAATATTAAATTGACATGTGTGTGTATTGATACACCCTAGACACATGTGAGATGTTAGAAAAATGAGTTAAGTTCAAGGTGCATAGATGTTGCATCTAGATGAACACAAACTCACAATATGACATTAAGAAATTATGAGAAAAGCTAATGTACAAGTCATGTGCATTGAGCCCATAGACCATGATTCAAATAAGATTTTGAAAATATTTTAAAAACCCTTGGTGAAGACTATCTTTTGACAACATTACTATTGAACAAGTTGACACAAAGTTAAGCAAAAACATTGAAGTTTTCAGTGGTTTTGAACTTTGTATCAATCTTTCAATTTAATGGGTATTTTAATTTAAAATTATTTTTCACCCATTGTATTTAATACAAGTAATATATGTATGAATTTTCAGGATTTTTCAAATTACATATAATTACTTATATATTTTCAAAACTCATTTTTGAAAAATTATTTTTTGCATTTGAAGAAACCAGTCGACTGACGCTTTGAGCAGTCAATTGGTGGTGAGGCAGTCGACTGGTTGCTGATCTAATTGACTATTGATGTTGATTTCGGCTAAATAAGATTTGTTTAGCATGTATCAGCTATTTTATAGTACCCTAACGTCTCTAAATCCTAGGATATGCTTTGGAAAGCATGGGAAGGGAGAAATATCATTGAAAATGATTAAGAGAGGTGTTTAGGATGGAGTATCGATTTTTAAGGGTTGTGAAAGTTCAAGTTTGAACTTTTAACCTTATTTTCGATGGTTTAAGTTTCCTATTGGCTTAGGAACTCTCCAAGGACATTGTTGGTGCAATGGTCAAGGGGGAGTAAGCCTTTAGGGGGAGGTTATCCATCAAGAGATGATGGATGAGTATTCCTCAAAGAGGGAGAAATGAACGGTATGAAACATGTTGAATCGAATTGAGCGCTAGAGGGGGGGGGTGAATAGCGTAAAATAAATTTCATTCGTTCTTTGGATATGAAATAATTAAAAGAGCGAGGATGCAGCGGAAATATAAAAGACAAGGTTTGTTTTTACTTGGTTCACAACCTTCGGCTGCTAGTCCAAGGCCCTAATGGTCCGAGACCATGTACGGAGAGCAATAAACTAAAACAATCTCCTCCTCGTTGGAGGTAGGAGACAACAGAATACAAAAATATCGAAAGATTAAGGTAGAGGGACACTCCCTCTCTTCTTATTATGATATAAAGCTCCGAGAAACTAAAATAAGTACAATAGAAGACCTGAATAAAACTTATACCGACGAGAAAAAGAATGAAACTAAAGCTTGATTGTCGGAGTAGTAGAGCTTCGCTGTAAAGATGTCGAAGAGTCGAGGCATTGTGGAGGCTTTTTGGAGAGCTTTTGATGATCGAAATGGGGTGGATAACCCCTACTTTTATAGCCTTGTAAACCCTAGACGTTCAGATCTTCAACCAATGAGAGTAAGCCATCTAGCCCTTGAGAAATGGAGATAAGCTTTGACTCTCCTCGAGGCTGATCCTTGACCAACAATCGACTGCTATCCTTACCAGTCGACTGCTAGATGAATCAATCGACTGATCCAAGCCCTCAGTCGACTGATGGCAGGTTTTCTAGCTGCAATGAAGAGTTAGCTCGAAAATGCAGTTAATATAAGTGAACTTGATGGTTATTTACCATCTGATCTTGACTTAGACTATCCATGGGAAGTCTTGAGTCGGATCATCACCTAAGGACGTCCTCGTACAGAGGACACGACCTTACTTACACTCACTCACACGAGCTTACCTCAACTTTTACCTTTGAAGCTTTACTTCGGGTCTTCACCTGAGTTCTTCGGCTTCCTCCGAAGTCCTCCCGGTGTCGCCCGATCACCACGGTTCCCTCTGGGTGTCGCTGACCTTCAGCTTTAGCTTAGCAATTATGCACACTAGATTCAGCTCATGAGATAACAAAATGAGCTTACCTTTGTATCGTTTGCTATAATCAAAACCCAGGTTCGACTTAGGTGCCTACTGCACCAACAATCTTTTCCTTTTTATCTATGGCAAACCCGAACACAAAGTTAAGTAAATGATTTGAAGTGCATTAAATGAATGACAAGCATAAGACATGAAGTGCATGAATGACAAGAATAAAATATGAAGAAATGAGTATACTTAAATTAGCAAGTTAAGTAGGAGTAATAAAAACCATTTTTCAAGTGCTCCCCCTTGACCGAGGGTGAGTACTTGAAAAAGGATCTTGACCCTCCCCCTTGATGTGTGCTACTTTAAAAAGAACTTAAGTAACTGAAATTACTTAATATTGGCCTTAGTGTTTAAAATAGGTTTTAAGTTAAGGTACCAAAAAAAATAATCCCTTAACTTTGGCCTTTTCTCCCCCTTTTGCCATAAATCGGAAAGAGCGGGGGAATTGAAAAACATAGTTCGAAAAATAAGTTTTAAGTCCAAGCATGTTCCAAATGAATTTTGAAAATAGTAATTTGAACATAAGCTCATCTATTTGGATGTTCAACTCTTATTTGACTCGATTGATATGAAAGATCAACAAGTCCTGGTTATAGTTGGTTAATTTATGTAATTATACTCCGTGGTTCATGTCGATGCACTGAATCTACATCTAGAACCAGGAGTAATGTCCTAACATCTCACGCCCATCTACGTGGCTAAGTACACAAACACATTAGTCCTATGTGTTGTGAGATGTAATGGCTTCTTGAATCTATAGGTGCATGATATCTAGGGTAAACCCTAAGCTAGTTCCATTAACATGAAATAGTAAATAATAGAGTATATAATATGCAAGTCCTACTCTATTATACACATGCCCAATTTTCGTCTAAGTAGACTAAATTCGGCTTCGGGTAGTGGCTTGGTAAAAAGATCGGCTAGGTTAGACTTGGATTCCACATATTCGAGTTGAATGGTTCCGTTAGCTACATGTTCTCGAATGAAGTAGTGTTTAACTTCGATATGTTTGGTCCTAGAGTGGCATATGGGATTCTTGGTTAAGTTGATTGAGCTAATATTATCTATGTGAGTTTTAATATTGTTGAAGTTTAAGTTAAAGTCTTGGAGAGTGTGCTTCATCCAAAGAAGCTGAGCTACACACTCACCCATTGCGACGTATTCGGCTTCGGTGGTAGATAAGGCAACGCAGTGTTGCTTCCTACTACACCAACTCACTAGACTCGAGCCGAGAAGTTAACAACAACCACTCGTGCTCTTTCTATCGAGTTTACTACCGACATAGTCCGAGTCAGAGTAGCCGATTAGTTCGAACTCGGTAGATCTAGAGTACCAAATGTTGGTGCAATCGACCCAGGTCATGATTGACCAGACTCGAGTGGAACTCGAGTAGAGTTTTGATGTTTGACAATAGTTCACAATGTGGTTTGACCACATAACTAGTGGATACTATGGGACATCCAAGGTCATATGAGGAGGAAGACTATTGGAGAAGTCCAAGTTTGGTGACTTGGCAAGGAGAAGTCAAAGTATGGATACTTGGCAAGAGAAAATCCAAGTTGGTCAAGGGAGACCGGACACTTGGCGATGGGAAGACCAACGGGGAGTTGGCGAGGAAAGTCCCAGCAGGTCTGGGAGACCGTGCTTGGCAAATGAAGTCCCGGACGGGGAGTCTTGGCAGTGAAGTCCCGGAGGTGTGGCCTTTTGGCAGTGAAGTCCCGGAGGCGTGGCCTCTTGGCAGTGAAGTCCCGGACGAGGAGTCTTGGCAAGGGAAGACCCGGCTGATCAGGGAGATTGAGCTTGGAAAAAAGGAAGTCCCGGAGGCGAGGTCTCTTGGCAAAAGTAGACCCGAGAGCATGACAATAGCCGATGGAAGCACTTGAAGGCAAGCGCAAGGATGAAGAGTCGCGGACTCGAGGGATCCGGGAGGCGTGAGGCTGATGGAAGTGGGTTGAAGGCTTAGGTCTAGGCTTAGGGTGAGTATCAAGTATGAAGGGATCATACTTGGTGTGTTAAACCTCAGTAT
Source organism: Wurfbainia villosa (assembly GCA_025175895.1). Lineage (NCBI taxonomy): Eukaryota > Viridiplantae > Streptophyta > Magnoliopsida > Zingiberales > Zingiberaceae > Wurfbainia > Wurfbainia villosa. The sequence continues at coordinate 9,116,176 of CM045992.1, forward strand.
AGAGGTATAACATTCGTAGGCTCGACCAGCGCCTCGACTAGAGTATCAGTCGAGGCGGCGCTTCGACTGGAGGACGCGACTGGCGCCTCGACTCATTTCAGAACAGGTATGAAGACGGAGGCACAGTGGCAAGGTGGCTCGACTGGCGCCTCGACTGGGGTCACAGTCGAGGCGGCGCCTCGACTGGTTTCCGACCGTTGGAGCTCGGGAGGCCTCGACGCAGATCTATAAGAAGGAACTTTTAGGGTTTCTTCTAAACCGATTCTTGAACAGGTTCTGAGCGATCATTCTGGAGATTTCAGGGGCGATTTGAAGCGAGGTGCTGCTGCACTTCAGGGCCTTCAAAGTCATTCCAACGTGATCCACGAGCAAGCATTCAAAAGCCCTAAAATTGTAACATCTATTCATTTGCTTTTGTATTTGGTGTATTTGCTCGTTTTATTCTATTCTTATTGTTGTAAGATCCTTGTGAGAGGTTCCTCCACCTCCGGTGTGTTCATCGAAAAGGAGAAGTGATATAGTGGTGGTGTGCATCACTAGAGTCCGCTAGGGCTCGCCCGTGGAGTAGGAACTAGGGTTTCGAACCACATAAATACTGTGTATTGTGCTTGGTGTTTGTTTTTATATTTGTATTTGTATTTTCGCTGCGTACTAACAATTGTAGATAAGCACGACGATCGAAATCCATCAATGAATCGAAAAGATGAGCGTAGCTATTCATTCCCCCCCCTTTCTAGCGACGCCAACGATCCTACAAGTGGTATCAGAGCCAGTTTGGCTCTAAGAAGAAGACACACTGATATCTAACAAGTGGTCTTCAATCGGACTAATCGCCGAGGGAGCTAAAGCTAGAGGAGATGGATTTTAAAGATGGATGTGGACGTGATGTTCGATTTCCACCGCCCTATGGATTTGAAGGATTTGCGCAATGGAAGACGATGACTGAATTCTTCTTCCAAATGAACATAGAGGAGTGGTTTGCACTAACCGAAGGGTTCAAGACTCCAACGGACAAAAAGGGACGAGCTCTAGATCGGAGTAAATGGACTGAGGGGGAAGTCCAAAGATTTGAGGCAAATGAGAAGGTATTGGATATTTTAGTTAATTTAATACCTAACAATGTTTTGTGTGAATTAGGGAACTTCATGGATGCAAAAGAATTATGGGAAAAGCTTGCTAAGCTCAATGGTGAAACTTCCACGATTCAAGAAGATGAGGAAAAATCCGAAGAGGAAATTATGGAAACCTCCATGCCAAGGATTGAGGGGGAGGTTAAATCTTCAACCCTGGAGGAAGAGCAAGAGAAGCCTTCTACCTCGGAGAGAAATGAAGAAGAAGTCCAAAAGTCTCCAATCACTCAAGAAGGTAACTTAAATTCAATTGTTAAGGATAAAAGTAATATAACATGTTTTGAGTGTAGGGAAGTAGGGCACTATAAGAGTAAATGCCCAAAAAGAGTCAAGAAGGCTCAACTGATACTAAGGGCCAAAGAAAAATCAAAGGAAGTCGGAGCCCAAATTCATAAGAGCAAGGAGCATATAATATACTTCAAGTGCCACAAACGGGGACATTACCGGAGCCAATGTTCTAGGGGGAGTCACCCACGGAAGGGCAAAGGAGAGAGTTCAAGTGTAGGGGGAGCTAAGGCAAACCCTAAGGTAATTTTAAATAATGCTCTTCCTTTACATAATGTTACAAAGCATGCTCATAACTTTAATGCACTTGCTGTTCATCACGACAAAACGCATGTTAAAAACAAGTTTTATTGTTTAGGTGCTAAGAATGTAAATTTGACTAAGGACAATGCTAGACTAACTCTACCCAAGGATAGGAGGGTAGAGAACAATATTCTATGCATCAACCCTAAATGGACTAGACATATACCTAGAAAGAAGAACATCTCAAGAGTAAATGAAAAATCGAAACTTGAGATATTAGAAAAGGAAAATCAAGCTTTGAGGTCAAAGCTTGAGAAAATGGAGAAGACCCTTCAGAAAATGGAAAATATGATTAATGGGTCTAATGAACAAAACTTAGGTTCTAGGAGGCAAGGAGCATCTAAGGACAAGCAAGGCTTGAGTCACAAGCCTAGGTCCAAGATAGATAAGCCTACCTATCATAGTGTTCCATATAATTATGGAACAAGTTCTAGGTCTAGGAGTACCAAGGTCACAAGGGAAGTCATCCCTAGAGTTGACCATGGTAAGTGTCTAGTGGCTAAGGTTTCAATGAAATCTAGGAAAGCCACTAAAAAGGTTATAAGGGAAGCAATCTCTAGGGTTAACCTTAACAAGACTAAAATGACCAAAACTTCCAAGTCTAGGAGGGTCATTAGAAAGGTACTAAGGGAAGTTATCCCTAGTGAGTACTTAGTAAACCCAAGGAGCTCCAATAGGTATTGGATTCCTAGGAGCGTAATCGATTCACGCTAAATAGGTTAGGTTGTGTCAACCTTGAATGGATGGGTAGTTAACCCAATCATAGCAAAGTTGACACTTTAGGTCATTTCCAAGGTTTTGGATACTTTGGAATTAAGGTTGATTTTAAATCCTAAAAGTGTTTAGGATGTGCCAATAAATTGTATGGAAGTTGAAATTTTTGATCAAATTGGCACAATGAGGTTTTAGAGGTCATGGTGTGCCATTTTGAATTTTTGGCACACTTGGGAGATAACTGGTATATAGCAAAATGAACTTAATTCCAACAAATGGCAACAAATATTAAGAACTTAGGTATTTTCATGGCTTTGCATCTTATTTTCCATACCTTGTTTGCTTTGCCATGACATGACAACATATTTACCTTTTATCATATAAAATGTCATGATCATGCTTAGATCTATTGTTTTTAATGTCATGTTAGTATTTAGGTTTATGTTACATACCATGATATCATGATTATTGACACATGATTTATTTATGCTATCTTATATTCCATGATCATTTATGCATTTATTAAAATTGATTAAGGACAATGGCATGACTTGAAGTCCCATGTATAAGGGAATCAAGTAGAGTTGCCTTAGAAAATTCATGAGGCCTTAGTTTAAGATGAACAAAACACACATCTCACATCAAATTGACATGTATGTGTATTGATACACCCTAGATACATGTGAGATGTTAGGATATGAGTTAAGTTCAAGGTACATAGTTTTTGCATCTAGATGAACTCAAACTCATCTCAATCATAGGCATAAATCATGAGGAAAGCTAGTATACAAGTCATGTGTACTTAGCCCATAGACCATGATTGAAATTAAGGTTTTGAAAATATTTAAAAATCATTTTGAAAAATCTTGGTGAAGCCTATCTTTCGATAGCAATTACCATTGAGAAGATTGAAACAAAGTTGGCTCTAAACATTGAAAATTTCAATGCTTTTGAACTTTGTATCATTCTTATAATTTAAAGGTTATTTTCATAGAAAACTATTTTCCCCCAATAGTGTTTGGCATAAGTAATGTGTGGTTGAAATTTCACGATTTTTTGAATTTTCTAGAATTATTTATGCATCAAGTTGGTCTGAAAATTTGATTGAATTAGAATCAATGAGGCGGCCTCATCGGAGATGCTTCCACTGATCAAGCCTTTCTTAGTCGATCGTTAGCTATTTTGACTTATCAATGTTAGGTTAAGCCATATGATCATAACCCTAGGCTAGATAACTACTTCTACACCTCTAATGTGCTTAAACAAGCATTGAAATGGTGAGATTTTCATTGGAAATGAATAGAAGTACAAATCAAAATTTAATGGTTGTGAAAGTTCAAATATGAACTTTTATCCTAATTTTCTAGTGTTTAATGTTTATATTGGCTTAGAAACTCTCCAAGGACATTGTTGGTGCAATGGTCTAGGGGGAGTAAGATTTTAAGGGGATAATTATCCATCTAGGCATGATGGATGATGGTTTATCACAAAAAGGGGGAAAATGGAAGTTTGATTTTCATCTAGTGATAGATCACTAGAAGAATGAAGACATTCAAGATGAATGTTGACCAAGGAGGAGAAGGAAGAATCTCATTAGAAAATGAGACATTGAGAACCTTGGTGGACTTTTTGATGTGTGTCAAGAAGGGGGAGAAATGCAAGGGGGTTAAGTTAGGCTTTTAACTTAGGATACCCTAACCCTTTAACTTAGAATACCCTAATATACACAAAACCCCGAAAATTTCAAAATTTGAAATTCTAGATTGGGAACACTTCGTGATGCTTTGGCATAAGAAGTGTCAAGTTGGGTTTATGGGATAACCTAACTTAACGGTATTGTCAAACATCAAAAAGGGGGAGATTGTTGGTGCAATCGACCCAGGTCATGATTGACCAGACTCGAGTGGAACTCGAGTAGAGTTTTGATGTTTGACAATAGTTCACAATGTGGTTTGACCACATAACTAGTGGATACTATGGGACATCCAAGGTCATATGAGGAAGACTATTGGAGAAGTCCAAGTTTGGTGACTTGGCAAGGAGAAGTCCAAGTATGGATACTTGGCAAGAGAAAATCCAAGTTGGTCAAGGGAGACCGGACACTTGGCGATGAAAAGACCAATGGGGAGTTGGCGAGGAAAGTCCCAGTAGGTCTGGGAGACCGTGCTTGGCAAATGAAGTCCTGGACGGGGAGTCTTGGCAGTGAAGTCTCGGAGGCGTGGCCTTTTGGCAGTGAAGTCCCGGACGAGGAGTCTTGGCAGTGAAGTCCCGGAGGTGTGGCCTCTTGGCAGTGAAGTCCCGGACGAGGAGTCTTGGCAAGGGAAGACCTGGCTGATCAGGGAGATCGAGCTTGGCAAAAAGGAAGTCCCGGAGGCGAGGTCTCTTGGCAAAAGTAGACCCGAGAGCATGACAATAGCCGATGGAAGCACTTGAAGGAAAGCGCAAGAATGAAGAGTCGCGGACTCGAGGGATCCGGGAGGCATGAGGCTGATGGAAGTGAGTTGAAGGCTTAGGTCTAGGCTTAGGGTGAGTATCAAGTATGAAGGGATCATACTTGGTGTGTTAAATCTCGATAGTGAAGCCGTTTGCGGCAAGCGAGAAGCAAGTGGGCTCGACGGTGCGCCTCATTGAGAGTATCGATCGGCACTCGACCGAGGAGGACGCGACTAGCGCCTTGAATCATTTCAGAATAGGTATGAAGATGGAGGCACAGTGGCAAGGTGGCTTGACTGGCGCCTCAACTGGGGTCGCAGTCGAGGCGGCGCCTCGACTGGTTTCTGACCGTTGGAGCTCGGGAGGCCTCGACGCAGATCTATAAGAAGGAACTTTTAGGGTTTCTTCTAAACCGATTCTTGAATAGGTTCTGAGCGATCATTCTGGAGATTTCAGGGGCGATTTGAAGCGAGGTGCTGCTGCACTTCAGGGCCTTCAAAGTCATCCCAACGTGATCCATGAGCAAGCATTCAAAAGCCCTAAAACTGTAACATCTATTCATTTACTTTTGTATTTGGTGTATTTGCTCATTTTATTCTGTTCTTATTGTTATAAGATCCTTGTGAGAGGTTCCTCCACCTCCGGTGTGTTCATCGAAAAGGAGAAGTGATATAGTGGTGGTGTGCATCACTAGAGTCAGCTAGGGCTCGCCCGTGGAGTAGGAACTAGGGTTCCGAACCACGTAAATACTATGTATTGTGCTTGGTGTTTGTTTTTATATTTGTATTTGTGTTTTCGTTGTGTACTAACAATTGTAGACAAGCACGACGATCGAAATCCATCAACGAATCGAAAAGACGAGCGTAGCTATTCATTCCCCCCCCTTTCTAGCGACGCCAACGATCCTACACCAAATACCTACGCTTAGTGTGCCCTTTAGATATCTAAGAATATGCTTGACTAGGGTTAGGTGAGACTCCTTGGCACAGGTTTGAAACCTTGCGCACATACTTACTGCGAATAAAATGTCGGGTCGACTCGTAGTTAAGTATAGAAAACTCCCTATCGCACTCCTATAGTATTTTAGGTCGATGGGCTTTCCTTCTAAGTCTTCTCCTATATTGACATTAGTGGCCATGGGTGTATTGATGGTTTTAGCATCTTGCATTCCAAAACATTTAATTAGTTCCCTAGTATATTTTTGTCGATGTAAATATATTCCATCCTTAGTTTGTTTAATTTGTAGTCCTAGAAATAAACTCAATTCACCTACTAAATTCATTTCAAATTCACTTTCCATAAGTGAAATGAACCCGTTCAGTAGGATCGAATTGGTTGTTCCGAAAATGATATCGTCTATGTAGATTTGGGCTATAAAGATTTCCTTACCTATGGTTTTTATGAAAAGGGTCGGGTCGACTAGGCCTTGGTTAAACTCTTTTGACTTAAGATAAATTGAAAGCCTCTCATACCACGCTCGAGGAGCTTGTTTGAGTCCATAAAGAGCTTTCTTTAGTTTAAGGACATAGTCGGGTTTATCTAGACTTTCGAATCCTGGGGGTTGGTTAACATAAACCTCTTCCTTAATATATCCATTCAAGAATGCTGACTTGACATCCATTTGAAATAATTTAAATCCTCGATGCGCAGCATATGCTAACAACATTCGAATGAATTCTAGTCTAGCTATGGGGGCATAGGTTTCATCGTAATCTAACCCCTCTACTTGACTAAACCCTTTCACGACTAATCTCGCTTTGTTTCTAACTACTTCACCTTTGTCATCAAGTTTGTTTCGGAAAACCCACCTTGTTCCAATAATTGACTTATCTTGAGGTGGTGGTACTAATTCTCAAACTTTGTTCCTAGTAAATTGAGCTAGCTCTTCTTGCATTGCAATGATCCAATCGGGATCAAGAAGAGCTTGTTCAATGGTTTTGGGTTCAATTTTCATAATCAAGGAGATTTGACTAAGATTTATATATGATGATCTAGTTCGAACTCATAGGCTAGGATCACCTATCACTTGGTTGATAGGATGATTCGATTGAATCCTAGTATGACTTGGGTTAGGGTCACCTATCACTTGGTCGGTAGGATGACTTGATTGAATCCTAGACTGGCTCGGATTAGGATTGATACTAGACTCGTGTTCAAGATCAAAGTCGAGTCTGTTCTGAATCGGTTCGCTAGTTGGCTTTACTATGGATTTTGTAAGTTCATGTCCTTCGTCGAATACTACATTAATGGGTTTTTCAATTTTAAGGGTGTCATTGTTATATATCCTATAGGCTATACTTGTAGTTGAGTATCCTAGGAAGATACCGGTAGAGGTTTTGGATGTGAACTTTCCTAGGTAGTCCTTAGTGTTTAGGATATGTACCTTACACCCAAATACCCTAAAGTATTTAATGTTAGGTACTTTGTCATGGTAGATTTCGTATGAGGTCTTAAGGTGCCTCTTTGCCATAAGAATTCTATTTTGGACATAACAAGTCGTACTAACGGCTTCTGCCCAAAACCTATCGGGTAGGTTGTATTCGTTCAACATGGTCCTAGCGGCTTCTAGTAGGGTTCTATTTTTTCGCTCGACTAGGCCATTTTGTTGTGGGGTTCTAGGACATGAGAATTCATGGTGGTATCCATTTAGGTTATAGAAATCTGTGAACCTGTGGTTTTCAAATTCACCATCATAATCGCTTCTAAGTCTTTTAATTTTATGGTTCTTTTGGTTTTCGATTAATTTAAACAAGTTGATGAGTTGATCTAAGGTATCACTTTTGTGTTTAAGGAACCTAACCCAGGTAAACCTAGAATAGTCGTCAATGATGACTAAGTAAAATTGACTCCCATTAAGTGACTTGGCTTCATGAGAATCGAATAGATCCAAATGAATGAGCTCAAGCACACTTTTGGTTCATTCTTGGTTAGTTAGTTGATGTTGTGTCCTAGATTGTTTACCTTGTTGACAAGCATTATAAATTTTATTATCTAGGTTGTTAAGGATAGGAAAACCTATGACTAAGCCACTCTAACTCATCTTGTGAACGAGTCTTGGGTGCGAGTGACCGAGTTGTCGGTGCCACAACCAAGATTCCTCTTGCTGTGTCATAAAACACTTGGTTGAGGAGTTGGGTAAGTTAATTGTGTAGATGTTGCTATTCCTAGTTCCTTTAAGTATTGTTTTAGAGGTTTCATTTGTTTTAATTAAGCATTCATTTTCTAGGAATATAACCTTATAGTTGTTATCACACAATTGATCACTTACACTAATTAAATTATATTGAAAATCTTCAACTAATAAAACATTATGAATTGTGAAATCAGAATTTGGCTCAATATCACCTGATCCGATGATTTTGAGCTTGTCGTTGTTTTCGAAAGCTACCGATCCTTGTCGTTTGAATCTAAGCTTCGAAAATTTAAGTTGATCTCCGGTCATATGTCAGGAGTACCCACTGTCCAATATCCATTGATCCTACATACAAGGTAATTGGATCGGATATTAGAATTTAAGGGTTGGTTGAAAATTATTAGTCCTAGATCATCTCACCTATTTCTACATGATCAAACACGTTGTCCTTATGTGTTCTGTGAGATGACTTCAATTTTACTTGATTAATTTTAATGAATTGAGACTAGTCAACCTTGGGTTAGATTCATATTTAACCCTAAGCTCATCAAGTCACCTTTTCAAGAAATTGGCTTCCAGGTCGTGGCGAGACACAAAAGCCTTCTTTGATCGGAACAACGACCACTTCCTTAGACAAAGCCAAGCTCGAGAAAATAATGACTTGATTCACCTAAGATCACTTCCTGGTCTAACTAGTTAAAGACACGGTGAGGTAGCTTCAACTAGTTTCGCTTAGTCGAGTGCACCGAGCTAGATACGCCTTATCTAACTCAGACACACAAGACTTTGCTTTCCTAGCATACTATCATCTCGCCGCATCCTAGTACTATGTTGTAAAGAATTGACTAGTTATGGGTCCTATCTAACCATTCTAAAAGAAATAAAAAGTAAAAATTCCTAAGCATGCAAAGTCTAATTAATAGCACAAACAAATTTTGTACTAGCTCCCCCTGGACCATTGAATCGGTTCGGTCTTTCCACATAGTGGATTTGGTCCTTGGAAACCCAGTACTTGTTAGATCCTAATTGAGAAATCAAAACGGTCTTAGGGACCCATGCTTGGACATGTTTTTTTATTTCTACTTACAATTGACATATACGACTTGTTAGTTGTATTTGAGCTAAACCCAAGCCCGACCTTGTTGTACATGACCCTTTGCGATCCAAGTAAAAGGTCAAGTCCCTTGGATCCCAAAGTGAACCTTTCCAATGTATTCCTAAGATCTTCGACTTGACTTTTCAAAAATGAGTTCTCAACTTCGAGCTTTTCAACTCGAGTTGAGTCCTCCTCTTGAACTTGACTAGTCGAAGAGGTTAGGGAGACCTTGTGTTTAAGGAGTTTAACCTCTTCAACTAAGGTCTCGACCTTGGACTCGGACTTAACTAACTTTTTAGTTAAGAATTTAATTGCATTGTATAAAGTGCTAAGTAAAGATCGACTTACCTTAAGTGACTCTTTTGAACCGGATGCGTATTCGTGGCTTGTCTTGAATAGCGACTCATCATCAGATTTAGACTCAGACTCTTCCTCGGGTTCGGAGTCTTGTTCGGGCTCGGTCGGCTTGGCCATGAAGATGAGATCGTCGTTTTCCTCCTCCGACGATTCTTCCCAAGTAGCGTTGAGCGCTTTCTTGGGTGCTTTGCCTTTTAGTTTCGGACACTCCGACTTGATGTGCTCGAACCTGTTGCATTCAAAACATCTCAAATTTGAATTAGACTTAGACTTAGTTTTACCTTGATTGATGGGTCATTTTTGGATCTTGATCATCTTCCGAACTAGATTTACTAGTTCGGTTTCCATTTTGGGATCTACCTCGACTCGTACTCGTACTCGTCCTCTTCCTTAGGGGGTGATTTGTTCATGACCTTCTTCTTGGAACATGCAATTAAGGCAATATCTTTCTCGTCCCGGACCACGTTAGTTTGCTCATGAAGTTCAAACTCAAAAAATAACTTGTCTAATCTAAGTTTAGAAAGATCCTTAGAAACCTTGTAGGCATCGACCATGGATGCCCACAAGGTGGTCCTAGGAAAAGAGTTTAAATTGTACCTTATAAGGTCTTGATTCTCGACCTTTTGTCTGATGGCGTGCAAGCTATTGATGATGTCTTGAATACGGGCGTGTAGTTGTTTCTCCATCTCATGTTCCTGCATTTTTAAGTTATACAATTTATTGAAAAGCAAATCACGCTTACATACCTTAGCATCATTGGTTCCTTTGTGTAACTCAATTATTTTAGTCCATAAATCTTTAACGCTAATGAAGGGGCCGACGCGATTTAGCTCCTCTTTGGATAAGCCGCATTGAAGGATTTGGGTTGCCTTGGTGTCGGCTTCCACTTGTCTTTTCATGGCATTAGTCCATTGATCATAATCCAACGATTCACCCACTTCATTAGTAGGAAGCGTGAATCTGGTTTGGATTATGATCCACATCTCGATTTGGGTCTTTAGGAAGCACTCCATCCGACCCTTCCAATAACGAAAGTCATCTCCGTTGTAAAACGGAGGTTGAACAGTGCTAAACCCTTCGAGATGGGCCATTTAGACAAAAGAGAGAAAACTAATACCTCGCAAAAACACAAACAACAAAAAAGTACCAAGACTTTCATCTTGGATTAGTAGTGCGGGAGAACAAATTTAACTTAAACGAAAAAAACTTGTAAAAACACAAAATAAACAGAAATAAAAAATAAAAAAAATCTGTAAAAATTGCTAGATTGGTGGTTTCACCAAATCGTAGTGCCCCCGGCTATGATACTAATTGTTGGATCGATTTGAGAGCTAGAGGGGGGTGAATAGTGCAAAATAAATTTCATTCGTTCTTTGAATATGAAATAATTAAAAGAGCGATGACGCAGCGGAAATATAAAAGACAAGGTTTATTTTTACTTGGTTCACAGCCTTCGGCTGCTAGTCCAAGACCCTAATGATCTGAGACCACGTATGGAGGGCAATACACTAAAACAATCTCCTCCTCGTTGGAGGTAGGAGACAACGGAATACAAAAAGATCGAAAGATTAAGGTAGAGGGACACTCCCCCTCTCCTTATTATGATATAAAGCTCCGATAAACTAAAATAAGTACAATAGAAGACTTGAATAAAACTTATACCGACGAGGAAAAGAATGAAACTAAAGCTTGATCATCGGAGTAGTAGAGCTTCGCCGTAAAGATATCGGAGAGTCAAGGCATTGCGGAGGCTTTTTGGAGAGCTTTTGATGATCGAAATGGGGTGGAGAACCCCTACTTTTATAGCTTTGGAAACCCTAGACGTTCAGATCTTCAACCAATGGGAGTAAGCCTCCTGGCCCTTGAGAAATAGAGATAAGCTTTGACTCTCCTCGAGGTTGATTCTTGACCAACAGTCGACTGCTATCCTTACCAGTCGACTGCTAGATGAATCAGTCAACTGATGCAAGCCCTCAGTTGACTGATGGCAAGTTTTCCAGCTGCAATGAAGAGTTAGCTCAAAAATGTAGTTAATATAAGTGAACTTGATGGCCATTTACCATCTGATCTTGACTTAGACTATCCATGGGAAGTCTTGAGTCGGATCATCGCCTAAGGATGTTCCCGTATAGAGGATACGACCTTACTTACACTCACTCACATGAGCTTACCTCAACTTTTACCTTTGAAGCTTTACTTCCGGTCTTCACCTGAGTTCTTCGGCTTCCTCCGAAGTCCTCTCGGTGTCGTTCGATCACCACGGTTCCCTTTGGGTGTCGCTGACCTTCAACTTTAGCTTAGCAATTCTGCACACTTGATTCATCTCGTGAGATAACAAAATGAGCTTAACTTTGTATCTTTTGCTATAATCAAAACCCAGGTTCAACTTAGGTGCCTACTGCACCAACAAAACCCTCATTGTACTCACCAAAGGGGGAGAATTGTAGAAGTGAGGTTTGTCTCTCATTTAGTAATATGAGACTTATCACTATGAAGAGTAAAGACATCCTAAATACTTTTGGACCAAAGGGGAGATTGTAGGTTCTCTTTGAGAGATGAGGCATTGAAAACCTTAGTAGTCTTTTTGATGTATGTCAAAGGGGGAGAAGTGAGGTTTAAGTTAGGTAAACCTTCACTATGCTTTGGCATTGGAAGAGTTAAGTTTGGATTATTATTAGCTTAACTTAAAGGTATTGTTAAACATAAAAAAGGGGGAGATTATTGGTGCAACAAGCCCCGGATCAATGTTGATCGAACTCGACTGGGACTTGAGTAGTATTTTGATATTTGACAGTAGGTTGACAATGGGTTTGACTATTGTTTGACAATATGGTTTGACCATATGGCTAAAGGATGATTGAGATATCCAAAGTCATATGGGGGAGATTATTAGAGCAATCAACCTCGGAAGTCCAAGTTTGGATACTTGACAAGGAAAGTCCAAATATGGATATTGGCAAGGAAGTCCAAAGGTATAGTCTTAACAGCATAAGTCCAAATGAACTATGGTAAAGGACTCAGTTAGCATGACATAGCCGATGGAAGCACCTGAAGGGTAACGCAAAGGATGAAGAGTCACAAACTCGAGAGATCCGAGAGGTGTGAGGCTGATAGAGATGGCTAGAAGGCTTAGGTCTAGGCTAAGGGGGGCCAATCAAGTACGAGGGGATCATAGTTAGATTAAATCTCATGTTGATATTTACTAGTTGACTAGGGTATTGGACTAGTCGACTGGCCGAGTGTTTGACACTCGGGAGCCTAGTTGACTCGTATCAATCGATTGGGATTATGACCAGTCGATTAGTCAGTAGTCGACTAGAGGCTTGACTATTGTTGTGTGCCACTAGTAGTCGACTGCCATGGAGGACAATTGAATAGAATTTGTGGACAGGAGCACAGAATGTCTGTAGTTGATTGGCCAGTCAACTACTGGGTTGGCAGTCGACTGCTAGTAAGATCAATCGACTGTTAGGGTATCCGTTAAAGTAATCCAAGTACGTTGTGAGACAATGGTACTGTGGGAAATCGACTGGGACCTTTTAGCAATCGACTACTCAGGAGCAAATCAGTTCGATGGAGGACTTAAAAGGAGCTCGATTGGGGGAGGTTTTCTATAACATTTCTGGTGCAATTTTGAAGGAGAAGTGCTATTGCATTCCAGACCTTCAAGAGAAATCCAAAACAATCAACAAGCAAGCAAACAATCAAGTTTTTGTAAAGTGTTCTTTACTTATTGGTGTATTTGTTTCTTATATTTGATTGTATACTTTTGTATTACTATTGTAATCATTTTGTACGAGGTTTCTTCACCTCCAGTGTCATACCGAGAAGGAGAAGTTGATTAGTGGTGGTGTGCATCACTAGAGCTCAATTAGAGCTCGCCCCGTGGAGTACGAACCTTAGTTTCGAACTACATTAAATCGCTCTTGTGTATTATGTGTGCTTATTGTTTATTCTTGTTGTGCATATTTATCTTTTTATACTTCATTGTGCATTAATAATTTTTGTCGACAAGCACGCGATCGCAATCGAACGAAGTGAAAATGCTATTCACCTCCCTCTAGCGTGACGTTCGATCCCCATCATTTCCTTCATAGGTCTAGGTTTCTTTTGCTTCAAGGAGTTTCTCTCAATTTTAGTCCCCTATTTCTCGAAGAGCCACCTAGTTCTAGCTCCAGATTCTAGAAGACATATCTCACAACATCTCAGCCATCTCAACTTCCAGCCATAACATAATTGACGCTGTCTGTGGAAAATCTTTTGGTACAAGTTGGGAAATTGGAGATGAGAGATTGCATAGGAGACTCAGAGAATCAAGGCTCCACTGAAAGGGAAAACATGACCAGGGAAACTATTGTTGCACTCGTCACTACTACCATGGAAGACCTACTATGAAGACACCTCTCATAGAACCCCACTTCGATTCCGATGCCACCATCTCCTATTTCAATTCCTCCAACCTCAACTCCAGTGTAACCAGCCCCAATTGTTACTCCTCCAGGCCCGGTTCCAGTGCCTCCTATTTCAGTTTCAACTCCCCCAGCCTCGACACAGATTCCCCCTACTCCGACCGAATCATCCTCGACTGTGCCACGAAAAGAGCAGTCACGAGAGACCATGCCTCAAAAATCACTTAAGAGAGACCCCAAGAAGGGAAAAGCTCCGATGAGTGGCCCTGGTATGCCTTTCTCTTGGGATATCATAGCAGAAAGACTACCTAAGAATTTCAATTCTCTACAAGTGGGAGACTATAAGGGCTCCTCCGACCTAGAAGAATACCTCAGAAAGTTTGAAAAAGCAGCTCTGCTACATCAGCACACAGATGGAGTAAAATACAAGGCTTTTTCCAACACTCTAATCAGACCCGCTGACAAATGGTTAGATAGGTTGATAGCTGGATTATTTGATCCTTTGTCAACCTGTGGACTATTTTTCTCCATCACTTTGTCAGTAGCAAAAGGTGTTATAAGAATGCTCTCAGCCTCCTTTCTATTAAACAGAGAGGTAGGCAATCCTTGAGGGACTACATCCACTGTTTCAATCGAGCAGTTATGGGCATGCCAATTGCCTCGGTGGACACACTCGTTAATGCTTTCTCCCAAGGGTTAGCTAGAGGGAATTTCTTTAAGTCTTTGATGAAGAGACCTCCTGAAAATTTTGAGACCCTTTTGGGATGAGTTGAGAGGTACATTCATCTGGAGGAATCTGAGAAGGTTGTGGACGAGAATGCTTTAGGAAGACCAAATTTAACTGAGCTAATGGGGTCAGGATTTTATTTAGCTAAGGCAGAATACCTAGTATGTTTTCAGAATACTTCTTTGAATTTACAGAGCATTAAGTGTGTTTACAGAGTCCATAACACTTTGTGTTGTGCAGAGCAGTTTATGTATTTCCCGATTGACCAGTGTATTTCCCGAGCTTATAGGGATGGTCAGTGTAGTTATTCTAGAGCTCTATTATGTGAAGTGTTAATATTTAGTATGTGCAGTTCCCGAGTAGTCTATGTATTTTTCGATTGACCAGTGTATTTTTCGAGCTCGGCAGGGATGGTCAGTGTAGTTGGTCTAGAGCTCTTCTATGTGAAGTGTTAATATTGAGTAGTGTGTGCAATTCCCGAGCAGTCTATGTATTTTCTGGTTGACCAATATATTTCTTGAGCTCAATAGGGATGGTCAGTGCAGTTGGTCCAGAGCTCTACTATGTGAAATGTTAATATTGAGTAGTATGTGCAATTTTCGAGCAGTCTATGTATTTCTTGATTGATCAGTGTAGTTCCCGAGCTCATTAGAGATGGTTAGTGTAGTTGATCTAGAGTTCTACTATGAAGTGCTAATATTGAGTAGTATGTACTATTCCCGAGCAGTCTATGTATTTCTCGAGCTATTTATATATTTCCCGAGAGACTTATGTATTTCCTAAGCTTAGTAATAGAGTAGTTGATACAAAGTTCAATTTTGTGAAGTCTGAGCAATTTATGTATTTCCCGAGATGTTTATGCATTTCTCGAGTGACCTATGTATTTCCCGAGCTTAGTAACAGAGTAGTTGATACATAGTTAAGTTTTGTAAAGTCTGAGTAGTTTATGTATTTCCCGAGTGACCTAGGTATTTCCCGAGCAACATGTGTATTTCTCGAGCAACATATGTATTTCCCGAGTGCTTTCCTATTTTCTAAGTTTCAGAAGGATTTCTTGAATTTAGTAAGGGTAAATAACATGGATGCTATGGGATATGATTAAAAAGGATGTCAAGGGATTTTTTGAACAAAAAGTATTTTTATTATTGTTTGTTAGAAATTTGTGTGTGGTTTATTTAGGAAGATGATAAGGAAGAAGAAGGAGGGACACATGGAAGACATGGAAGGAATTATTTTGAAAAGGAGCGGGAAAAGTAGTTACGTCTCAACGGGCTAGTAAGGGCATTAAAATAAATTCATTTGGGAACAAGGTAGGCAAATCTCCTATAAAAGGGGGTGGAGATGAATGAAAAAGGGATGGTTCTTTCTTCTCTATTCGGTATAAAAGGATCTCTTTTCATTTCTTCTTCTTCATTGTACTACTCTATACTTGCGATTCTGACTTGAGCGTCGGAGGGGTCATGCCAGGAATGTCGGCCCATCTCTAACATTCTATTTGCGTGACAGATCTATCCTCTAGCCCAAAGATTCAAGGTGGTCAGTGGAGATTCTCAAGAAAGGAGAAGGGGATCTGAGTGGGCCAAAGAAGAGGACACCATCAAATTGGCGCCGCATGTGGGAAACTGAACAAAAAGCTACAATGGTGAATACTAGGAGAACGAGGAAGGATCCAGTAGGGGAGGAGAAGTTTGTATCTAGTACCTCTCGAGAAGGTACAAGTGAAAGGATGGAAGGACCCATGTGTAGGACCTTATGGAAGTAGTAGTTGCTGTAATGGACCAAATATCACAGCGACCTGTTCCTAGAAGGGTAGAAGAAGATGATACATCTAGGGAGGATTCTGAAGATGTGGTTAGAGTCTCTCGGCCAAAAAATAATTCTTCTTGTATCTCTAAGCGTTCAAAGGGAAAAAGGGGTGTGTAGCTCCCCCCTTGGGAGAGTAATCTGATGAGGAGTATCCCTTTGGAAGGAGTATCTCAAAGGTGGAGGAGCAAAGTCCCTTTACAGATAGCATTCTAAATGAAGAGGTGCCTCAACATTTTCGGGTTCCTCATATTCCTGAATATACTGGTTCCTCAAATCCCAAGGATCATTTAGGTAGATTTGAGAATACAACATTATTATATCACTACACTGAG
Organism: Wurfbainia villosa; assembly: GCA_025175895.1. Taxonomy (NCBI): domain Eukaryota; kingdom Viridiplantae; phylum Streptophyta; class Magnoliopsida; order Zingiberales; family Zingiberaceae; genus Wurfbainia; species Wurfbainia villosa. Next base: position 9,132,901 of record CM045992.1, read on the forward strand.
AGAGTTAGATGTCGAGTTTTCCTTACTACTTTAGTAGGATCTACACAACAATGGTTTGATACTTTAAAGACTCGAAGTATTGCTTCGTTTAAGGAGTTTTCTGCGTTATTTTTGAGGCATTTTTCTAGTTAAAAAAATATCCTCCTTCACCATTAAGTCTTTTTAATCTTAAGCAGAGAGAGCAGGAGACTCTTCAGCAGTATGTGCAAAGGTTTACTCAGTCGGCGCGAAAGATTCCTGCAATAGGACCTGGCATGGTAGTAGGGGCATTTACTCAAGGATTGAAAGAAGGAGATTTCTTCTGGTCTCTAGCTAAGAAGTCTCCTATGGATTTTTATGCCTGATTGTCTAGAGCTGAGTAGTTTATTAATTTAGAGGATGCTTAGAAGGCTCGTTAAGAATCAAGGGATTATTGAGTGGCGGAGATGCCAGAGCGTCGAACTAAATGGTTAAAACATGTCATCCTTCGGGGGAAAGACCTTTATATGCCCTACCATTATGAGTTTCTAAAGAGCAGATTATGGACATTTGTGAAGAGCAACAACTATTAAGAAGGCCAATGGGAGGAGCTATTAAAGGGCCTCGAAGATGACCAACTTCTACTTTCTATTCTTACCATTAGGAATATGGACATAGTGCTTAGGATTGTCAACAGTTGGATGCTGAGTTACAAAGGATCATGGGAGCTCATCCCATAATTAGGGCTATAGTCATGAATCCAACCTCGTATCAACCAAGGCCATGGGTAAGAAATTATGTTAAAGCGAATAGGTTGGGGCCTTTTATTAACCGACCTTTCCAGCTTGCTCAGATGAGGGAAGCAATTTCTAATAGAGTAATTCCTGCAAATCAATCTTCTGTAAGAGGTGTCATTAATATGATTTCTGGAGGTTCTACTAATAGAGCCTCAAATAGGGCTCGAAAAAGACATAGTCAAGAAGACTATTTAGCAGTGACAACCTTGCCCAAAGTAGGAGGACCTATCTTGAGCTTTGGTCCTAGAGATCTAGAGGGAGTGATGACTCCTCATACTGATGCTTTGGTAATTCGAGCTCTGATTGCTACTTTTGATGTGGGAAGAGTATTTGTGGACTCGGATAGTTCGGTGGATATTTTATATTGATCTGCACTAGAAAAATTGGGAGTGGGCATAGAGGATTTCCAGCTTATAAGTACTTCTTTGTTTGGATTTTTTTGGTCATTAAGTACAACCAATGGGGAAAATAAAGCTACCTATGTAATTAGAAGATCCAAGAAGAGAAACAACACTTATTAATTTTACAGTGGTAGATATGCATTCTTTTTATAATGCTATTTTGGGTCGACCTATCTTAGGGGGTTTATAGGCAGTGGCTTCTCCCTACCATCAAAAGATTAAATTCTCTGTCGGAAATGAGGTAGGAGAAGTTAGAGGAGATTAACAACTCTCTAGAAAATGTTATGTAGATGCCATTCGAATAGGAAAGAAGGGAAAAGCTTTAAATAATTCTTTCTAAAAGTCTGGTTGGTATATGGATACAATCTGTGTTATTCAGAAAGGTGGTTCGGAGGATATAGGAGAATCTGATAAAGAAGCAGTGGTGATTGATGCTAAGTGTGCTGAGCATGTAACATTTATAGCTAGAGAACTTTCTGTACAATTGAAAGCTTCTTTGATAGAATGCCTTATTAAAAATATTGATGTTTTTGCATGGTCACCTCAAGATTTGACAGAAATTGATCCTGCCATTATGGAGTACAAATTATATATTTTTCCCACCATAACGCTTGTAAAACAGAAGCGTCGACATTTTAGAGTCCAAAAGGATGCAATTATTAAGGAGGAGGTGCACAAATTGTTGAAAGCAGGGCATATTAGGGAGGTACAATATCCATCCTAGTTGTCCAATGTAGTGTTGGTGCCCAAGCCATTATGGAAATGGAGGATGTGTGCAGACTTTCGTGATCTCAATAAAAAATGTTCTAAGGATTGTTATCCTTCGCCTCATATAGATCAATTAGTAGACTCTACTATAAGACATCAATTTATTTCAATGATGGATGCTTAACAGGGGTGCCATCAGATACCATTGGCATTAAAAGATCAAGATAAAATTAGTTTTATCACAACTGAAGGAACCTTTTGTTATGTTATTGTGTCATTTGGTTTGAAGAATGTTGGGGCTACTTATCAGAGATTAATGAATAAATTCTTTAAGGAGCAATTAGGAAGAAACATTGAAGTGTATGTTAATAATATCCTTGTTAAGACTTTGCAGGTCGAGCAGTTAATATCTAATTTAGAGGAAACTTTTAGTACTTTATGAAGATTCAGAATGAAGCTCAATCCAAAAAAGTGTGTTTGGAGTTACACAAGTATGTTTCTTGGGATATGTGGTTACTGAGCAAGATATAAAAGCTAATCCTAGCAAGATTGATGTTATTCAGCAAATGCAACCTCCTAAAAATTTGACGAAGGTATAAAGATTGTTAGGGAGAATTACTGCTTTATTCTGATTCATATCTCGGTTGGTAGATAGGAGTCTTCCCTTTTTTAAGATATTAAAGAGAGCTGCTCTATTTCAATGGGATGAGCATTGCGATTAGGCTTTTCAATCCTTAAAAGAATATTTGTTTAAGCCCCCTTTTCTAGCTAACCCGCAACCTGGAGAGGTGTTGTGGATATATTTGTTCCTTTATGAAGTTGTTGTAAGTCCTGTATTGATACGACAAGAGCAGAATCAACAACATCTGGTTTATTATATCAGTTATCTTTTAAAGGGGGCAGAGATTTGTTATACTAATTTAGAAAAGTTAACTTGGAGTTTAGTTTTAATAGCTCAACAGTTACGTCCTTATTTTCTGTCACATCCATTGATAGTGCTCACTGATACTCCTTTGGGGCATATACTTATGCATCCGGAAGATACTGGGAAGCTTATTAAATGGGCCAATAAACTTAGTGAATATGATACTACATATCAGCCTTGCACTTCTATTAAGGCACAAGCTTTAGTTGATTTCTTAGTGGAGACCGTGCATAAAGAAGAGAAAGATCCTTGGATTATATATGCAGATGGGTCTTCTAGGAAAGAGGTTTGTGGAGTAGGAGTAATTTTGATTTCACCACAAGGGGAGGAGGTTAAGTTGGCAGTTCAATTACATTTTAGAGCATCTAATAATGAGGATGAGTATGAGGCTTTACTTATAGCACTCCAGGCTGCTAAAAGTGTAGGGGTCGAGCGAGTAGTAGTACGTATGGATTCTCAGTTAGTGGTGCAACAGATGAGTGGGGGATTTGAGGTCAAGGATGATAAATGTTGGAATTATTGTGAGTTAGTAGAAAAAGCTAAGGGACATTTTTCAGAAGAATTAATAAAGAAAATTTCTCAGGCAAAAAATCAGAGAGATGCTGAGTTGGCTCAGTTACCTAACTCTGTAGGAAATTGGAGTACTAGGGAGGTAATTGCACAAATTGAATTACTACCTCAGGGTGAGAAATTGGAAGAATTAATGGAGGATGATTGGAGAAGGGAGTTAGTGTCATTTTTGCAGGATAAGCAAGTGCCTGAGGATCCTATTTGAGCTCTACAATTGAAACAATGAGTTATTCATTTTTGCATGCTGAAATGAGTTTTATATAAAAGAACCAATGTTGGGCCTTTGTTGAGGTGTTTAAGGAAGATTGAGGTGAATTATGTACTAAGAGAGATACATGAAGGAGCTTGTGGAAGCCACATAGGTAGTCATTCATTAGCTCGGAAAGTATTACTAGCTAGTTATTTTTGGCCTACCCTAATGAAGGATGCTATTCAGTTAGTACAACAATGTGAAAGTTGTCAAAAGCATCATAATTGGAAGCATCAGCCGACTGAGTATATGAAGGTAGTTGTGTCATCTTGTCCTTTTGATCAATGGGGCATGGATATAGTAGGACCATTCCCAGTCGGAACAAGTCAGAAAAAGTTTCTGTTAGTGGATATTGATTATTTTTCTAAGTGGGTGGAAGCTGAGCCCTTAGCTCGTATTACAGAACAAATGGTATTAAAATTTTTATGAAAGAATATAATATGTCATTTTGGTATACCTAGGCGATTAATATCAGATAATGGGCGACAATTTCTAGGGAAAACACTAGCTAAATGGTGTCAAGATTTTAAAATTGAGTAAGTATTTACATCAATGGCTTATCCTCAGAGCAATGGGCAGACTGAAGTCACTAATAGGGAATTGGTACATGGGTTAAAAGTTAAATTGAAGCAAGTAGGGGGTAGTTGGGTAGAAGAATTACCCAATATACTGTGGTCCTTTTGCACCACTCCTAGAAGAGCTACAGGAGCAACTCCTTTTAGTATGGTGTATGGTACAGAAGCAGTATTGCATGTGGGGGTAGGGATAAAATCTGCTAGAGTGGTAGCCTATACCCCGGGTGATAATGAAGTGGCTTGGAATATGGAATTGGACTTGATTCAAGAAAGAAGGGATCATGCCTTGTATCATGATGAAAGGTATAGGTCACAGGTAATGAAAGCTTATAATAAAAAGGTGGTACCACACTCTTTTTAGGTAGGAGATTTAGTGTTAAGAAAGGTATTGCCTGAAGGATGAAAAGGTAAGCTAGGACCTAAGTGGGAGGGTCCCTTTCAAGTAGAGAGTCGAGTGGGAATTGGAGCTTATTACTTGAAGGATGCACAGGGAAGACTTTTAGCACGACCATGAAATGCATATCATTTGCGTTCTTATTTTAGTGGATAATTTGTAAAATTTGTCTTTATTTTTCTGGAGGAATGTAAGGGAAAAAATGGATAAAATGTATTGTAGTTCAAGTGTTATAACAAATACAAAGTTTACATTTTCTTAGTATTGAATTGGAAAGGGAAAGACAGTAAATTGGGAGGAGTGCGATCTATAGTAGTGGCTAAGTCCAGGAAAGTGAGGGGATGTCCGAGCGGAGGATAGCATGCTGCTTGGAATTGATTTATGTAGTCTTGAAAGCCCCATTGCAAGAAGCCAAAAGCTTGGTTAAGAAATAAGCCATTAATTTTAGTGGAAGACCAAAAAGTTTCTTCTGGAGTTGTATTGTTCTTTCCCTCGGATGATGACTGAGTCGGTTTAGTGTCCTAGGCATTTTGTAAGTAAGTTGCTTGGAATCGAAGGGCTACAAGTTCTGCTAAGTCAGCTTGTGCTTTTATGTGGGAAGCCTGTAATTCTCTCTCAAGCTTTTGGTAGGCATGTTGTAGAGATGCTTCTCAGGCTTGACTTTCTTGTAGTTCTTTTTTCAAAGTGGAGGTATATTGAGCCCAGTGGTTGTTGAGATGAGTTATGCTTACAAACCCTTGAAAGGGTGAGTATTAGTATCAACCAAAAGTAATAAAGAAAATAATATACTAACCTGATTAATGCTGTGTAAGAGGGGATTTGGTAGATCCTTGGCTAAAGGTGAAGGAAAAAGGGATTTAGGAACAAAATTAGTTGAAGGTGTGGGGGTGGAAATATTGGGGGGATTGGTTATGTAAAAATTGGGGATGTGGGTAGCTGGGTTTGAAGGTAGGGGTTCGGTAGAAGGTGTTAAGTGATGGGGGTGTAATTGAATGGGGTTTATGCGTGAAGGTGGTGGAACACTGACTGTATATATATATACAGTCGGTGAAGAAGTTACCCAGAGTATCAATCGATTGCAAGGGGAGGTTTATTCTGATTAATACCAGCGCTGATATGGTAAGTAGTTGATTCAAATTAAATTGTTTTTCTGCTAATGATGATGTGATTAGTTGGTATTTTGCATTATCTCGATATTGACCCATAGGAGGACTAGGGGGAAGAGTGTGTAGTCAGGTGGAGGGGAAGGTGAAAGGGGAAGGAGGATGTATAAAGAGATAGTGTTCTTTCCATCCTTTATGTGAAGAAGGGATGCCTGTTAAAAATTGAAAGTCAGAGTGGGCTTGGAAATAAAAGATGCTAGTTTCTGATGGTTTTATCTGGAAAAAGAAATAAAATAAGAAGGGTGAAGGGGTGATGTTTAAATATGAAGTGACAAGATAAAAGCCTAGTTTAAAGCGAAAGGAATTAGGACTTAGTTGGTTCAGAGGAATAGAGAAATACTGAGATACTTCAAGGAAGAAAGGGTGAAGGAGAAAGTGTAGGCCAACTTCTAGTTGTTCTATGAAGAATGCTTTGGTACGACTTGGAGGTAAATGGGGGCATTCGATAGAGGAAGCTGGAATCAGATAATATTCAGAAGGAATTTGAAATTGGTGGGATAGAGATCTACATCGATCACCTGTTAATTTGGAGCGAGTATATGTGAACCATGGACAAGGGTTTTGGGAAGGAGGTTGCATCTCTGGGGGTTGTGTTTTTAGGAAAATAAAGCAGGAGTATATGAAGGCAAGAAGGATTGGCTTTGTATATATAGTGATGGAGAAGGGGAAAAAGCGGGGAAATAATAGTTTTTCCCACTTATTTTTTGTAGGAGAAAAGGTGGGGTCAGGGAATCAAATTAGGGTGTTAGGGTGAAGATAGTGGGTAAGTAGGTGATTCTGGAGGGGCCCATTTTTAGTTATTATACTGATTGGAGTGTGTCATTAATTTTAGGTGATGATCTGGATAAAGTGTACAGGATGTGTAAAGAATTGCTTATATTTTGATGTGGAAAATATGCACATTATAGCACAAGTAATAAGGTTGGAAATATGAAAATAAGAAGAAACAGTTATATTGGATGTAAGCATAATGTGTTCAAAATTACAAATTCATTATAGAGGTGAAAAATAAATATTCATTACAAGAATGGGAATTATAATAGTGCTAATCTGAATCAGTATCCGATTCAGTATCAAAAGTCTGTGGAGGGAATTTGTTGAAAACAACCTCCATGTCTAAAGTAGTGGTGGGTTGGTCAGAATCGAGAAGGCCTCTGTCGTTAGCCTCCTGGATGACCCCTTCAAATCCCCTCTAGAAATATCTCCCATGTTTTGATGCCATTTTGTTCAATAGTGTAGTTTATTGGGTTGTCCAGCGCTCTACCTCAGCCTCCTGCATAACAGATAGTTCTTTGTGGAGGTGTGCAACACAATGAGTTTGTTCATTGCAAACCTCTGATAGGTTATGGAAGTGTTGAGTCAATATAGAGAAATGGAATTGGAACTCGACTATGCTGCCATTGGTCCTTTGATTGAGTTCATCAAAGGAATTTCTGAGGTCGTACAGAGGTTGGAAACACTGGCTTGACTGGAAGTGCCAGTCTTTTTCTCTCTGTGCCAGCTTTTGGACTTGCTCCTGGATTGCAGTCAATTTTGATTGTAGTAATTCTATTTGTTGTTTATAGTTTACCCTTTCTCGGAGCAATCGAATAGTGGTGTCTTTACATGCACTTTCTCATTCTACCATGTGCTTTTCGTGTATGTGCTAGATAAGGTTCTTTTCTTTCTTTGCTAATAGTTTCTCTTTTTCTGCAGTAAGAGTTTGTATATGAGATTGCAGTGTTTATTGTTACTGAAGATATGCTTCTTCTTTTTCAACCCTTTCATGGGATTTCGAGGGGTTGGTTTGAATGACTTGAGAAGAGGTTGAGGGTTCTAAAGAAGGAATGATAGGTGGAGGTATTTCTGTACATGGAGGTGGAGGATGAAAATGTTGAGTTTGGAATGCTAGAAACCACTGACTTAAATTGTGCAGTTTGGAGGTGCTCTGTAAATGAACAAGTGAAAGTAATATTGGAAATCTATTTATGCATTTGTATGAATTAATAAAGGGAAGGAAGCATACCATATTAAGAGCCTAGCGAAGTTCCTATAAAGGCTTAGGGATATCAGAATTGGTGATGGAAGGAATGGTTTGGGGTTTTGAGGAGTCAGCAGTGGGAATTTCTAGAAGGATAGAGGAGGATAGGTGGGGCATGTTAGGAGAGCCAAGACTGAATGGAGGCATAGGAAGTGCCTAGGGTGAGCCTGTAGGATTGGTGTAGGCTTCTGATATGGCTTGTACTAGTAAATCAAGGGGAGATGAGGTTGGTATGTCAAGAATTATGGGGCTAGGAGGAGATGAATGTTGATGTTTGGTAGGAAAAAGGGAAGCTAAGGGAAGGTTATCTGCAGAAGAAGTTGGGGAAGAGGAGGAGGAAAGGTCAATAGGAGTATCAGAGGGGTCGGAAAGTGAAGCAGGTGCTTCTGTAGGGGATGGTAGTTCTTGAGAAAGGGAAATTGAGGAGACTGGGTGAATATAGATTAGATCGGTAAGGGTGATGGAAAATGGAGGGTTTTCTGGCTCTTCGATGGTTAATATTGGGCTTTCTAGGAATTCAGGAGGAACTTGTTCCAGAGATATGTAAAGTTTTTTTTATGATATTTTTAAATTTTGAATAGAAATAATTGAGATGATCACTAGTGTAGATTGGAATACTTACAGAGGAGGATGAGAGTTTTTTGCTGAGAATAGAGGTAGTTGCTGCCTGCATTTTTCTTTTCTTTTGTTTTTTTTTGCTAGGGTTCTAGGAATGACTATGTGCATCATGTCCTCTTCAAGATAATTATATGTCAGTATACATTTGGAAATAAAAAAGTAAAGTACATGGTAAGTAATGTTTACCTATGGGATGAGCTTCAGAAGAAGGAATAGGAGACAACCCATAATAAAACAGTATGGGTTCTTGTAAGAGTTCAGCAATGTTGAATCGTTTGTTCTTAAGTAGGGGTTCAATGGAGGAAAAATTGTAGTAGGATTTGATGTCTTTGAGTTCGTAGAGCGGGGAAGGGAAGTTCTCCAGGATAAGGAGAACTGTAGAACGGGATCCATGGGGACGAAAAAGTACAAGTTTTTCTAGCCTTTGTGGGAGGTAGGCATATCGGTGAGGAATTGGCAGTCCTGGCGTGCCATGAAGTAGAAGACACCCATATCAACCATCTTGAGTTAATAAAGATAGTGGAAGATGTGGGGAGTTTAAGGGATGTTAAGGTGTTTGAAGATGATTAGGGTTCCGGTGAGGATTTGGATGGAATTAGGGGTCAGTTGATTAATGGGCAGACCATAGAAGTCGGGGGGTGGGGATGGGAAGGTGGAGGCTTCCTTCGAGTTGGCTTGTGAAGAGGGTGCTGGTGCCAGTTGGGGATTGGTGAGGTTGTTGGTGAGGAGCTGGGATGATGGCGAAGAAGCCTTCTGGGATGTATTTCGGTTTGTGATGAAAGAACGAGTGGTTGAGAGTTAGTAAGTCGGGGGTGGTTTCATACCAAGGAAGGGCAGTAGAGGAAGACACCATTGAAGGAGGAGAAGATTGCAGAAGTGGAGAAGGTGTCGAGACGAAGGAGGTTAGGGTTTCTGAGAAGCAAAGGCGAGTTGTGTTAAGTGGTAAATGAGGGGGTTCTTTTTTTTAAAAAAAAAAAAAAGAAGAGAAAGAGAAAATGATAGATGAAAGGGAGGGAGGAGTGAAGTTAAAGAGGGTTTTTTGTTTTTTTTTCTTAGTTTTTGTAAAAGTAAAATGTTCTTAAAGTGTGTTCTTGTGCAGGAATCAAGTGGTTTTCTCAAGGTTGTATGCCTAATATAATAGACTAAAGGTTAAATAATTACATTTCTTTTGCAGAAATCAGGTGGTTTTTTTTTTCAAGGTTGTAAGCATAATATAATAACCTATGGGCTAGATAATTAAATTCCCCTAGAGGGACTATAATAGCCCGCTATAGTGGCTAAGCAAAATTTCAAGGCTTTATGCCTAATATAGCAACCTATGAGCTAGGTAATTACATTCCCCCAGCGGGACTATAACAACCCGCTATAGTGGCTAGGTAAAATTCTCTGGGGCTCAACGCCTAGGGTGACATCCTGAGGGCTAAAATGAATTATTCAGGCCCTACGTCTAGTGACATGGTGATTGAATAAGGCATAGCAGGACAATGTACGGTAATGATTTTTGAGTTCAGTAAAGTGTTTTTAGTGGATACTTGCAAAACTTCATTTGATTTTTCTCTTCAGTTTTACTAAAGAGGGGGAACTTATGATGGGTTCGAGATTTTTTATCTAAGACAGAATATGGAGGTTGGCAGTAGTAGAGGTCAAGATAGAGGACCCTCCATCTACTTCGGCCAGGAGGACCTACTGGGGATACACACCCCTCACGACAATGCATTAGTTATCCAAGCTACCATAGCCAACTATGATGTGGCTCAGATTTTCATCGACATAGGTAGCTCGGTCAATATCTTATTTAAAGAAGCATTTGATTGTTTATAGATTAATCAAGCCAAGCTTCAACCGATGAACACCGCTCTCTTTGGATTTTATGGCCATAAAGTCCTACCGCTCGGATGGATTGACCTACCTCTATCATTGAGACGAGAGCCGCTTTGCTAAACTAACATGACCACCTTCACAGTGGTAGAGGCTCCCTCTACTTACAATGTCATCCTTGATAGTCTAGTTCTGCACTCCTTCAAGGTCGTGGTCTCCACATACCATCAGAAGGTAAAGTTTCCCATAGGAGATCAGACAGGGGAGAAAGTTGGGGATCAAAAAGTAGCCCGAAAATGTTACGTCGAAGAAGTGTGGATCAACTCCAAGAAAAGCCGAAGGATGGGGAAAGCTGAGGTATACACCCTCCAGGAAGAGTCTCTGCAAAAAGATGAGGAGGTGCGGATATGGCCAAACAAGCAGGAAAGAACTGTTAAGATAGCAGCGGATCTGTCTACCCAGCTGAAGCAACAAGTGTTGGACTACCTCTCCTCCAACCATGATGTCTTTGCATGGACCGGAGAAGAAGTCTGAGGGATCTCTCGAATGGTGATGGAACACAAGCTAAATTTCTACCAAGAGCTCGACCTATAAGGAAGAAGAAGTAACACTTCGGCCCTGAGAAAGACCAAGTTATCCGAGCCGAGGTGGACAAGCTGCTGCAGGCTGGGCATATTAAGGAGGTTCAGTTTCCAAGCTTGAGGACAAGTGGAGAGTTTGTATAGACTTTAGAGATCTTAATAAAGCTTACCCTAAAGATTGCTACCTGCTACCTCGGATAGATTAGTTGTTGACTCGACTTTTGGATATGAACTCATTTGTATGCTTGACACTTACCAAGGGTACCACCAAATTCCCTTGGCCAAAGAGGATCAAGAGAGGGTCAACTTTATTACTTCAGATGACACTTTCTGCTACCAAGTTATGCTATTTGGACTTAAGAATGTCGGAGCCACATATCAGAGGTTGATGGATTGGGTCTTCAAATATCAAATCGGTTGGAACATCAAAGTATACGTGGATGACATACTTATCAAATCTACTCAGGCTACGTATATTATAGGAGATATGATAGAGACATTCGGGATGCTATGAAGATAAGTATTAAGCTCAACCCAAAGAAATGTGTATTTGGCGTTCACAGTGGTCGGTTCCTCAGATATATTATTACCGAATGAGGGATCGAAGTCAACTTGGATAAAGTGCAGATGCTACAGAATATGGTCTCGCCTTGGAATCTAAAAGAGGTGCAAAAGTTAGTCTGGCGGATCACCGTGCTCTAACATTTCATCTCTAAGTTGGCTAAGCAAAGTTTACCCTTCTTTAAGGTGCTTCAGAAGTCGGCTCGATTTTCATGGGATGAAAAGTGCGATAGGGTTTTGCCGATTTAAAGCAATACCTAGCTTAGTTACCTACTCTCGCCAAACCGATGCCCGGAGAAAGATTATGGTTATACTTAGCTACGACAGAAGATGCAATAGGAGTTGTGCTAATTTGGCAAGAAGAAGACAGGTAGTTCCCCATCTATTTTATCAGCCATTTGCTAAAAGAGGCAGAGAGTGATACACCACTCTTTAAAAGTTAGCCCTTGTTCTGACAGCTCGGAAGCTTCGTCCTTATTTTCTATCTCATCCCATCATAGTCTTGACTAACAACGACCTCGGAAGAGTACTAGTGAATCCTAAAGCCTCTGACTGACTCATCAAATGGACCACTAAGCTCGCTGAGTATGACATCTAGAATGAACCTTGAACAACTATCAAAGGGCAGGCATTGGCATATTTTCTAGCTGAAGCTTCAGAACCTTAAAATAATGAGGTTTGGAAAGTTTTTGTTGACAGATCGACCATTAAGCAGGGAAGTGGAGCAGGAATCCTACTAGTATCGCCTCGAGAGGAAACATCTAAATGGTCCTCCAACTCAACTTCCAACCTCCAATAATGAAGCTGAGTATGAAGCTTTGTTGGCCGGTCTTTGGGCAGCTCGGCAAGTTGGCACTTCAAAAGTCATCATTCATTCAGATTCTCAGTTAGCCATGAAGCAGATTAAAGGATCTTTTGAAATTAATAATGATTGACTCCAATATGCGAGGAGTTATGGAAGGTTAGCCATCGAATTTCAAGAAGTCGTCCTCCACAAAATTCCCCAAAGTGAGAACTAGAAGGCAGATGAATTAGCTCGAATGACCAGTGTGTTGACTACCTGGACTATGGATGGACCAATTGCAGAAGCACAGCTCGTAGCTTAGGTCGATCGAGATACGACAGAATCTACCCTTGACTGGAGAGATCCCTTGATCTCTTACCTAAAACATGGGATGGTACCAGATGCGCCCGAGGAGGCTTGGCTCCTAAAGAAAAGAGGTGCTTGTTTTACTTTAATAGGGGATAATCTATACATACAACCTTTCGCTCGCCCCTACTCAAGTGCCTCAGTCTAGAAGAGGCGAATTACGTGATGCAGAAGATACATGATGGATGCTGCGGTAATCACTTGAGCGGGAGGGCTTTGGTCTGGAAAGTTTTGTTAGTAGGGTATTTCAGATATCGCTCATGGCCGCCACAAATTTCAATCGCTAGAAACATCAGAGTTTCTAAGAGCCTCCGTGATATCTTGCCCCTTTGATCAATGGGGAATGGATATTGTGAGGCCCATGCCAGTGGGGACCAACCAAAGAAGATTCTTGCTAGTAATCGTAGATTACTTCTCCAAATGAGTAGAAGATGAGCCATTGGCTCGAATTACTAAGGAAGTCATGCTTAGGTTTCTTTGGAAAAACATTGTTTGCAGATTCGACATTCCTCGGAGAATTATCTCGGATAATGGCCAACAGTTCCAAGGCCAAAAGATCAAAGAGTGGTGTTGACAGTTAAAAATTCAGCAGGTCTTCACTTCGGTTTCTTATCCTCAAAGTAATGGGCAAGCCGAAGTAGTCAACCGAGAGTTTGTCCGAGGGTTGAAAACCAAGCTCGATCATGTGTGTCACGCCCCGAGAGGGGGTAGTTGTCCGATGGAAATCGTACAACACCTCCCCTATACTGTGGAAAATTGAAACCTATATACAAATCTCACACGACCCACTATACATCGGCCAACATGGCCGGAACATAAAACCACAATGCAAGTAATATATGGGCCTCAGGCCAACAACCCAACGTATAGACGAAGCCTAAAACTTCTAGACTTACCTCTTCTACCATCTGAGCAGGAATAAACAATCACACATAACCAAAACAAATCGAACAAAAAGTCCATAAGGACATAATCAAGTACCATCAAAACAATCACGAGCATAAAGTACTATAAGGTTAAAACATAGAGTACTAGTGATAAAAATGCGGAAGACTGAAAAGGAAATAACGGAGTCGTCAGATCAGGGGACTGGAAATTGGACCCTCCGGAAGGCTTCATCCTGAAATAAAATAGATATCAATGGAGTGAGTAAAACTCAGCGGATATCTAACAGTCATGCATAGTAAACTATATGTAGCAATAATAATCATGTTGGTATAGTTTCTTGACAATAAACAAAAATACATATACATACCTGAAATTGTACATACCATAATCACCTAAGCTGACATAAGATACAATCTTACAAGAAAATGTAGAATCACCAAAACAAACTACATAATACCTCCTGTATGTGCATGGCAATCATATGCAACAACCAAAAGTGCAACAAACAATGCATATAGTAAAAACATATGTGTTGGAGATTTGACGCCGCTAGAGGGGGGTGAATAGCGTTTGACCGTACGTAGATGGAATTTGTTCACGATCGTCTCTACAAAACTCGTTATGCGCAGCGGAATAGAAATAATAAAAGCAATAACGAAAAGATACAATCACGAACACAAGGATATAACGTGGTTCGGAACCGCACGGTTCCTACTCCACGGATCGGGCTCAAACGAGCCCTAGTGATGCCAATCACACACCACTAAGCAATAAACTCCTTCTCGACAACAAGTCAGAGGTGGAGAAACCTCGTACAATGGATTACAACAAGTAATACACAAAAATACAAGCAAAATACAAGGAAATGTAAAGAACACTTTACAAACTAGGGTTTGAGCGCTTTGCTTGTTGGTTGCTTGGATGAGGTTGAAGGGCCCTGAAATGCACCTGCAAATCGCCTTCAAATCGCCTCAAGTAAGCTCCCAAAGAACTGATGCTTGAGCCTTCCACGAACAAACCGCTTATACTTCATCGGCCGATTTCCGCCAGCAATCGCCAAAGATCAGAGGCTGTGAGACAACGACTAATCCACGCTGGACAAGTTCCAACGGACCGATCGCCAACATTGGCGCAATGACGCCAACGCCAGTCGATCGCCACGCTACGGCCGCTCGCATGCTCGACATAACTAGCAATGATCGCCGACTCTTGGCAATGATCGTTAGAGACATCACGATCGCTTCCAATGAGCACGACCGTGAGCAAATTAAACTTGGCAATAACTCAAGTCGACTCACGGCAATGAACCGCCATATATGCTACGACCGCCAACCTCAAACATGATGAGGTTTTAACCCAAGTATGGTGCCCCATACTTGCTAGACCACCCTTAGCCTAGACCTAAGCCTTCTAGCCACCTCCATCACCTCACGCCTCGATCCCTCCAAGTCATCCATGACTTGTTCATCCATCGCGCTTAGCCTCCGTGTGCTTCCTCGGCTATGTCATGCTAATCTGTCTACACCGCCAAGGCACATTGACTTACGCCGCCAAGACTCGCTGACTTTACGCCGCCAATATCAAACCCCTTGACTTCCCAAATGCCAAGACTCAAGCTTGACTTTCCTTGCCAACCCATGTTGACTTTCCATGCCAAGACCCATGCTTGACTTTCCATTTGCCAAGACCCATGCTTGACTTCTCATTTGCCAAGACCCATGCTTGACTTCTCATGCCAAGTACTCAAGACTTGACTTTCCCAAATGCCAAGTACCCATGACTTGACTTTCCATGCCAAGTGTCCCACTTGACTTTTCATGCCAAGTACTCAAGACTTGACTTTACTAAATGCCAAGTGTTCCACTTGACCTTCATGCCAAGTACTCAAGACTTGACTTTACCATGACAATTACATTGTCATATGTTTTTGTCAAACATCAAAACATCACTCGAGTCAAACTCGAGTCCTCGTCAATCGTGACTGGGCCGATTGCACCAACAATCTCCCCTTTGATGTTCGACAAAACTAACAAATCATTTGAGTTAGACCACTAACTCAAATCCCTTACCAATTATCCCAAATTGGTAAACACTCTCCAAATGTTCTCCCCCAAACATTCTCCCCCTTTTTGACTAACATCAAAAAGGTTTTCTCTCCAAGGAGGTCAATGTCTCATGTCCCAATGAGATCTTACAATCTCCCCCTTGATCCAAAAATAAATACCTAGGATGTCTACCATCTTCCTAATGATAATTCACATATCACTCAAGAGAGACAATCCTATACTCTCTCCCAATTTCCAAATTGGGTATCAAAAACCCATCAATTTTCCCAATTGATGATACTCTCCCAATAACTTCTCCTCTTCAAGGAGAAAAACACATCCATCATCCCAAGATGGATACCTCCCCCTAAAGGCTTGCTCCCCCTTGATCATTGCACCAACAATGTCCTTGGGAAGCCCCTAAGCCAATAGGAACTCTAAACCATCAAAATTAAGGTTCTAAGTTCAACATAGAACTTTCACTCACCCTAAATTTGATACTTTGACCTAACACAACTCCTAATCCATATCTAATGAATTTTCACCCTTTATAATGCTTCCTAAAGCATATCCTAGGGTTATGAGTGATTAGGAACATTTTCCATAGCTGAACACGGGCTAAACAAATCTTGTTAACCCGAAATCAGACCTGGCAATGACTAACAAGAATTAGTCGATCACTTACATCACCGACTACACACAAGCAAGCCGATCGATAATCAAAATCTCGATTTTCAGCTATCAGAAATGAATTTTAGAAATTCATAAATAATTATACGTAATTCGAAAATCGTGAAAATTCATACGTATAATACTTATGACACACACAATGGGTGAAAAATATTTGAAAATTATTTTACCCATAAAATAGTGAGTTTGATACAAAACTCAAAACCATTGAAATTTTCAATGTTTTGGCCCTATTTTGTATCAATTCTATCAATGGTGATTGCTATCAAAAGATAGACTTCACCAAGGTTTTTCAAAATGATTTTAAAATGTTTTCAAAACCTTATTTTGGATCATATTCCTTGGGCTCTATGTACATGACTTGTACACATGCTCTCCCAATGATCCACAAATGAAACAAGATGAGTTTTAATTCATCTAGATGCAAAAACTATGCACCTTGAACTCAACTCATATCCTAGCATCTCACATGTATCTAAGGTGTATAAATACACATACATGTCAATTGGATGTGAGATGTGGGTTTTGTTCATCCTAATCTAGGGTTTCATGCATTCTCTAAGGCAACCCTACTTGATTCCCTTATAAATGGGACTTCAAGTCATGCCATAGTCCTTAATTCAATTTCAACCAAATTGTCTTAAATGCATGAATGATTATGGTATTAGAAATGTTATAAATAAGCATATGCTCATAATCATGATGTCATGGCATAAGATGAAATCTAAAAACACATGACATTTGAAACCTTAATCCTAAACATGAACATGACATATAAAATCATAGAACTAGGCATGATGTCATGACATGGCATATGGCAATCAAAGCATGGCATATAAAATATATAGGTATAGTAATACCTAAATTTTAATATTAATTGCCATTTGATATAGTTAGATATATTTTGCCATATTGTCATTAATCTCCTTAGTGTGCCAAAAACCCAAAATGGCACACTAACACTTTAAACCCTAATTGTGCCAATTTGATCATTTTATCAAAACTTCTCAATTAATATTGGCACATCCTAAAATCCTTTAGAATTCAAATCTAACCACATCCCAAGGTAACCAAAACCTTGAAAATGACCTAACATGCCACCTTTTCCATGATTGAGTTAACTACCCATCCAATCAAGGTTGGCACACCCTAAACCTATCTTAGCGTGAATCAATCACGCTCTTAGGAACCCAAAACCGATTTGAGCTCCTAGGGTTAATTAGGTATTCCTTAGGGATAACCTCCCTAGATACCTTCCTAATGACCCTCCTAGGCTTGTTAGCCTTGGTCATTTGGGTCTTACCTAGGTTGACTCTAGGGGTAACTCCCCTTGCAACCTTCTTAGTGGCCACCCTAGGTTTGCTAGAAACCCTAGCCACTAGGCATACCCTTTGGTCAACTCTAGGGATAACCTCCCTATTGACCTTGGTCTTCCTAGACCTAGTCAGTGTTCCATAATCTAATGGAACACTATGGTAAGCTACCTTAGGCTTAGGTTTGTGACTCAAACCTTGCTTACCCTTGGTTGACTTTTGACTCTTAGGTCCTTGGTGTTGACTTTGACTTTTGGACCTTTGACTTTGACCATTAGACCCTTTAAATTGATTTTGTATATTCCTAAGGGTCTTTTCTAGTTTTTCAAGCCTTGACCTCAAGGCTTGATTTTCAACCTCTAATTGCCCAATTGATTTTTGATTAAGTTTTTGGGCATTACCATTTTCTCTACCCTTCTTAGGGTTAATGCCTAAGTGGTTTTCTATTTTCCTAATGCTTTCCTTAGGAAGAGTTTTTCTAGGGACATTAGTCCCAAATTTCTCCTTTCTTGAAAAATTTACCCTCTTGGCTCCTAAGCAAAAATATTTATCTCTAGCATGCTTTTCATGGTGAATTGCAAGAGAATTAAAATTTCTAGCATGCTTTTGACTTTTAAATTTGGAAGGTGCATTATTAAAATATACCTTAGGGTTAGCTATAGAAGCTCCCCCTACTAGTGATGCTCCTCCTTGCCCCTTCTTCTTCCCCCTAGGGCATTGACTCCGATAATGCCCCTTTGAATTGCACTTGAAGCATACGATGTGCTCCTTGCCTTTAGGTGTTGGGGAACTGGCATCCTTGACTTTTGGTGCCGGTGGAGCTTTCCTAATCTTCTTTGGGCACTTGCTCTTGTAGTGCCCGGCTTCCCTACACTCAAAACATATGATATGATTTTTATTACAAATTGACATGTTTGAGTTACCTATGGTGGTGGAAGGTGTTGGAATTGAAACTTCTTCATCTTGACCGGATGTGGAAGCTTCTTCTTGATGCTCCGGTGTTGAGGAAACTCTAATCTCCTCCTCAATCCTAGAAGTGGATGATTCTTCCACTTCCTCTACCTCTTCCGATCCAGATGTTGATTCCCTATCAACCTCCGAATCCTCAAGCTCTTTGGATGAAGATGTATTTGCTTCTTTTTGAGCTTGAGAGGATGAGCACTCTTCTTCTTCTTCTTCTTCTTGGACCAATGAATAGTTTTCATGGGGCTTTGCCACTTGGCTCCACAACTCCTTAGCGTCCATATAGTCCCCTACCATACACACAATCTCATTAGGGACCAAATCAAGAATAAATTTTACTACCTTCATGTTTTTCTCGAAGGCTTGGAGTTGATCTTCACTCCACTTCTTCTTCTTGAGGAATCCTCCCTTTGGTCTTATTGGATAGCTAAAACCCTCCATCAAGATAGACCATTCTTCGAAGTCCCTCATCATTAGGAAGTCTTCAATTCTTGACTTCCATTGCTTAAACCCTTCTTGTCCATAGAAGGAGTAAAGGATTGGTGTGTTAATATTCCATCCCAATTGTTCTTCCATCTTCACCCTCTAGCTTCTTTGTCCTAGCTCCCGGCGGTTAGTCCGTAGAAGAGCCCTGGGCTCTGATACCAATTGTTGGAGATTTGACGCCGCTAGAGGGGGGTGAATAGCGTTTGACCGTACGTAGATGGAATTCGTTCGCGATCGTCTCTACAAAACTCGTTATGCGCAGCGGAATAGAAATAATAAAAGCAATAACGAAAAGATACAATCACGAACACAAGGATATAACGTGGTTCGGAACCGCATGGTTCCTACTCCACAGATCGAGCTCAAACGAGCCCTAGTGATGCCAATCACACACCACTAAGCAATAAACTCCTTCTCGACAACAAGTCGGAGGTGGAGAAACCTCGTACAATGGATTACAACAAGTAATACACAAAAATACAAGCAAAATACAAGGAAATGTAAAGAACACTTTACAAACTAGGGTTTGAGCGCTTTGCTTGTTGGTTGCTTGGATGAGGTTGAAGGGCCCTGAAATGCACCTGCAAATCGCCTCAAGTAAGCTCCCAAAGAACTGATGCTTGAGCCTTCCACGAACAGCTGCTTTTATCCTTCATCGCCGGTGGATTTACGCCTGGCGATCAGCCATAAGTCCCGATCGACTACCGATTGTGTGTGAGACAACGGCTCAATCCACGTTGGACAAGTTCCAACGGGACTAGTCGCTTGGCGATCGGCTGAAGCATTCATGCTCGACCGCGAGAACTAGCGATCATTGCCCGACCGCCAGCGATCGACTCACAGTAGACATCGATCATTGCTCGATGAGCAGTCGACTTCTAGAGCAATTCCAGCTCTAAGTTGGCAGTCGAACTCAAATCGACTCACGGCAGTCGAAACGACCATATTGCTAGTCGACTGCCAACCTCAAACATGAGGTTTTAACCCAAGTATGGTGCCCCCATACTTGCTAGACCACCCTTAGCCTAGACCTAAGCCTTCTAGCCACCTCCATCAGCCTCATGCCTCTCGGATCCCTCCAAGTCATCCATGACATGTTCATCCATCGCGCTAGCCTCCAGGTGCTTCCCTCGGCTATGTCATGCTAACGGTGTCTACACCGCCAAGGCACATTGGACTTACGCCGCCAAGACTCCGCTTGGACTTTACGCTACCAATATCAAACCCCTTGGACTTCCCAAATGCCAAGACTCAAGCTTGGACTTTCCCTTGCCAACCCATGTTGGACTTTCCATGCCAAGACCCATGCTTGGACTTTCCATTTGCCAAGACCCATGCTTGGACTTCTCATTTGCCAAGACCCATGCTTGGACTTCTCATGCCAAGTACTCAAGACTTGGTCTTTCCCAAATGCCAAGTACCCATGACTTGGACTTTCCATGTGCCAAGTGTCCCACTTGGACCTTTCATGACAAGTACTCAAGACTTGGACTTTACCAAATGCCAAGTGTTCCACTTGGACCTTTCATGCCAAGTACTCAAGACTTGGACTTTACCATGACAATTACATTGTCATATGTTTTTGTCGAAACATCAAAACATCACTCGAGTCAAACTCGAGTCCTGGTCAATCGTGACCTGGGCCGATTGCACCAACAATATGCACATGATGCAATGATCTGTGTCACCCCTGATGCCAGTCAAACCACTGACATGTCATGTGTGCCGGCCGAGTGGGTAGGAGTGTGACAACTGTGCACTCTGTCATCACTACACCTATGTGACCGAGTGGACAGGATGCTGGCGGAGTATCACCCTCCTACCCCATATATGTATATAGGGGGCATCACCTCGTCTCATCTCCTCATCTCACGACAAAGGAGGGATCCCTGTCTGCTACCACATCGCAATACTAATATCCTGAGCGACCACTGTGGAGCCTTGATAGAGCAACTACACACACCCTCCTGAAATACCACTAACTCACGAGTGGTTGTGTGTGTAGATAATGTAACTGACGATGGGCTCAACTACCAAGTAGTATCACCTCCTACCGAAGAGCCGATGATCGCCAGTCATGCAATAATGCAAGATGGTGCATGTAACTAATACACGATACACCTATCAATCCATGGCTACCTATAGTATGTACCAATAGGAGCCCATATCAAATAACCTAAGTACATAAGTCTATGTACACATGCAAGGTATATCCATTATTCATTCAATGCCCAGTATGTAAGGTATGTCACTACTCTAGTGTCAAATAAACAAATGACAAGTATCAAAGTGATAGAACATCAATATAATAAGCATATGAAAAGGCTACAACACATACTAGGTAGTGACATACCAGGGCAGTTAAAAGCATAGAAAATTATTACTAGCTATAGTGAACGATGCACAACAATATGACAATACCTAAAAGAAGATAAGTCAAAGATACCCGCCTGCTATGAAAAATGCCAACTGTATTTACGCCTGTGGACTTGTCTCGTGACTGAAACCTGCACACAACATAATTACCATTAAGTTCTAACACACATGACAACGATTAAATCATATCCTTCATGAACACACTCATCGATAACCATTCACAGCCGTCACAGCCGTTCATAGCCCCTTCATAACATACTATTATGCCAAATTAGGGATCTAACTCCCTAATTGACATCCACATCGCAAACCCATCTTTAGATTCATTCGCAACATAATTAGAGCATCACCCCCACACAACCTGTTACCATCAATTCACTCATCCAAATACAAAGCTCTGACCCACAACTCAACCCACAGCTCGACAAAACCTCCTCACTCATCCTCAGCCGAAACAACCTCCATCCAACTTGTTGACTAATCGGCCTCCACGCTCCATTCAACCACATCATCCCTCAAAACTAATCTGAACACTCCTCGAAAACTCACAAACTCAATACATCCTCCACTCCACCTTGCTGCCGCTGCCCTTGACTCATAAATCGGCACCAACGCCCCCCCTTGATCACAAAAATCCCTAGAAACACTGAATAGAAAGGAAACAAGGGGAAAAATGAGGTATTTACCGGAAGCTTCAACCCCACCGGTGACACTTCCCTCCCAACAGCTCTGTTTGCTGGCCGAAAACTGCCGATGCCCTAATCCCAGGTTGGTGTACTGCAAGAGGAGACAGAATGGGTTAGAGATGGCTTCTCATTCGAAATTGAGAACGAAAACAAAGCCTCACCTTGCTCTGGCAGAGATCGAGATCGCGAAGGCAGTTCACTGTCGGAACGTTGCCGATCAAGCTCCCCTACCACTCGCTCACTGCTCCCGCTCATCCGTAAAGATTGTCGAGGGGTCCAGTCACCGCTGTTTTCCACGAGGAGGAAGACACCGAGAGGTTGGCGATGCGGAGCGGTGTGGTCACAAGAAGGAGAGGATTGTGAGGGGAAGAGGGTGTGGCGAGGAATTGGATCGCGGCGAAGAAGAGTTGGTTAGGTAAAAAATAAACCGGATTAACCCCTTATATAAGAATTAAACCTAGGTTACATTTTTATTAATCCCTCATTAATCTAATTATCCCAATAATAAATTTCTAAGGAATAATAAAAATATTATTCTAAAAATTTATTTTGTAGTATTTTACATTCTCCCCCACTTGATAAAAATTTAGTCCCCAAATTTTCCACTCAAATGTATAATGAGTAAGAGATAGCACACTCAAGTAGCACAAGTACTGAAAGTATATTTCACGTACCTTAAGTAAACAGGTGGGGGTATTAAGCTTTGATCTTTTCCTCAAGCTCCCAAGTAGCCTCCTCATCAGTGTGGTGACTCCACCCGACTTTAACAAGTCGCACAATCTTGTTCCACAACTGTCATTCTTTGTGATCCAGAATCTATACCGAAACCTCTTTGTAAGTAGCGTTAGGTTGAATGGAACCTGACACATCTGACAGAATATGTGTAGGGACTGGCACATACTTCCTCAGCATGGACACATGAAACACATCATGAATACCAGCCAAGGATGGTGGTAGCGCTAGGCGGTAAGTGACTGCTCCGATCCTCTCCAAAATCTCGAAAGGACCAATGTATCTTAGAGCTAGCTTACCATGGAGGCCAAATCTCTTCACCCCTTTCGTAGGTGAGACTCGCAAGAATACATGGTCGCTAATAGAGAACTCCAGAGGTCTCCATCTCCGATCGACATAACTCTTCTGACGATCCTACGCCTCTCCCATCCTTCATCTGATAGTACGGACCAACTCTGCCTCATGCTGAGCTCTTTGGGGGCCTAGAAACTAGGCCTTCCCAACCTCCTCCCAGAGGGTGGGTGTTCGATACTGTCTACTAAACAATGCTTCAAATGGTGCCATTTGGATAGCCGAATGATAGCTGTTATTGTAGGCGAATTCCACTAATGGAAAGTGGTCTTCCCAGTTGCCCCCGAAATCCATAACGTAGGTCCTCAGCAAGTCCTCTAGAGTCTAAATGGTCTACTCAGACTGTCCATCAGTCTGCGGATGGAATGTTATACTAAAATGGAGCTGTGTGCCTAAGGCCTGCTGTAAACTCTGCTAAAACCTGGACGTGAACCAGGGATCTCTGTCTGATATAATGCTCAAAGGAACACCATGAAATCTGATGATCTTCCAACAATATAACTCTACCATACGATCCAGAGAGTCGGTCTTCCGAATCGCTAAGAAGTGTGTGGATTTGGTTAATCGTTCAATGACTACCCAAATCACACCATGGCCTCGTCGTGTCCTAGGCAGACCCACCACAAAATCCATGGTAATGTGATCCCACTTCCACTTGGGAATAGGAATCCTCTGAAGTAGTTCAGCTGGTCTCTGGTGCTCAGCATTCACCTGTTGACAAACTAGACATCTAGCTACAAAATCTGCAATGTCTTTCTTCATGTCGTTCCACCAATACAAACACCTTAAATCTCAATACATGTGGATTCCGCCTTGGGTGGATCACAAATCAAGAGCAATGAGCCTTATAAAGTAACTCCTCCATGACCGGGTGAGACTGAGGTACGCATAACCTGCCCCGAAAATAAATAATTCCCTCGTCATCACGGGTGAACTCAGTTTGCTATCCAGAGGTTATCTGACTGCCAATGAACTGTAAGTGTTGATCACCGGCCTGAGCCTCTCGGACTCTCGTCCTGATAGATGACTGAGCAACCATGGTAACAAGAATGCCTTGCTCTGTCGGTCCCTTCTGCTCAAGGCCCAACTCAGAGAAACTCTGAATCAAATCCGTGGCTAAAACTCGGTAGCAAGCTAAAGTCCCTCGGGACTTCCGGCTAAGTGCATCGGTAACCACATTGGCTTTTCCTGGGTGGTAGCTAATGGTACATTCATAATCCTTCAGAAACTCTATCCATCTCCTCTGTCGGAGATTGAGTTCCTTCTACGTAAATAGATATTTTAGACTCTTAGATCAATGAGAATCTCAAATGTAATACCATACAGATGATGCCTCCAATCTTTAAGGCAAAGATAATAGCAGCTAACTCTAGATCATGTACTTGGTAGTTTTTCTCATGCTCCTTCAACTGGCAAGAAGCATAAGAGACCACCCTACCGTGCTGCATTAGTACTGTACCTAAACCCTGGAGAGACGCATCGGTATAAAGGATGAAACTGTCATCCCCTGATGGCAATACCAGAATCGATGCTGACACCAGTCTCTTCTTCAACTCCTGAAAGCTAGTCTCGCAGGTCTCTGACCACGTGAACTTCACACCCTTCTTGGTAAGGCGTGTCAACGACATAACAATGCTTGAAAACCCTCAACGAACCATATATAATATTCGACTAAGCTCAAGAAACTGCGAACCTCCTGAACCGATTTCGACTGCTCCCAACTAGTGACAGCCTCGATCTTCTGGGGGTCAAATAAAATGCCTTTGCTAGAAACCATGTGTCCCAGAAAACCGACTGAGGGTAACCAGAATGCGCATTTACTAAACTTCACATATAGTTGCTTCTGTCGAAGCCTATCCAGGACAATGCGAAGATGTTGCACGTGTTCTTCTTCGGAATGGGAATAGACCAGAATGTTGTCAATAAAGACAATGACGAACCGATCTAGGAAATTCATAAATTCACGATTCATCAAGTCCATGAATACTACCGGAGCATTGGTAAGCCCAAATGGCATTACCAAAACTCATATTGCAAATATATGGTACAGAACGTTGTCTTTTGAACATCCGAATCTCTGACCCTTAGTTGATGATATCCGGACCGCAGATCAATCTTAGAATACACTGACGTACCTCTAAGATGATCAAATAAGTCTTCAATATATGGAAGGGGATATTTATTCTTGATGGTGACGGTGTTCAACTGCCTATAGTCGATATATAATCTCATTGAACCGTCTTTCTTCTTTACGAAGAGAATCGAAGAACCCCAGGGAGATACGCTAGGGTGAATAAAACCTCTGTCTAAAAGCTTATGAAGCTGGACCTTTAACTCATTCAACTCTTTCAGAGCCATATGATAAGGAGCTTTCGATGTTGGCGTAGTCCTCGGAATTAAATCAATTGTGAACTCTACTTGCCTTTTGGGAGGCAGGCCCGGTAACTCCTCTGGAAAGACATCCGGATACTCTTGAACGAAAGGAATGTCTGAGATCTGAGAGTCACCACTATCCTCGGCGTTGATCAATGATAATAAAAAACCCTGACAACCACATGATAAAAGCTTTCGAGCCTGAATTGCATAAATGGTCGATATACCATCGTTTCTGGTGCCAGTGAAATTCCACGAGGGTTGGTTAGGAGGATGGAACGTAACCACCCTCGTCTGGCAATCCACAGTAGCATGATACATTGTTAGCCAGTCCATACCAAGAATGATGTCGAATTCGATCATGTCGAGAACCAACAAATCTACCGGGAGTATAACGCTGCCGAAATCTAATGGACATCCTCTAACCTCCTGGGTGACTTCTAATTTATTCTTAGAGGGCAGAAATACCATCAATCTTTGTGACCTAAGGGTGGGTAGTCTACCAATCTCTCTCAGGAATGCCCGAGAAATAAATGAATGTGAACTACCAGTGTCAACTAGCATATCATCAGAAATGCATAAAATAAAACCGTACCATGAAAAATAGATCTGTCGGCTCACTGCGCATCCTCTCGAGTAACTGCATGAATATGTCTAGTCTCTGGCGGGGGTGGAGGTGGTAGCGCTGCCAGAGGCTATGACGATTGTGCTCGAGACTACCACTGAGACGGATACTGAGGTGGTGCCGAGTACTGTACCGGAGGCTGATAATGATACTACTGCTGATAATGAACCAACGACTAAGGCTGCGACTGATACTGCACCAACGGCTAATACTGAGGTCTTGAAATAAAACTCTACAACTCCATAGGGGCACTAGAGTGCTCCTGTCCATGCATGGCATAAGCAGCAACTGTCGGGGGAGCCGTCCTCTGCTGGCGTTGTGAAGATTGGGATTTCTGCCCGCCTCATTGAGGTCCCTTTTGTCCGAACTATCCTCTCTGCACAGACACTGCTGAAGCCACATGCTGAGCCTTCAGCAAACAATCTCGGCTTTGGTGTCCAAGAAGTTTACAGTAATAGAAAACTGACTGTGTCAGTGAACAGGTTGATATCATATGATCCCTGGACCCGCATCTAACACAGTGATTGTCATTAGAGGACCACTTCTGGTTCTATTGGTCAGACTGGGAGTGTCCTGACGAAGATCGTCTGGTATTCTGGGACTTGCCCGATGCCCTAGAAGCATTCTGACCCGTCTCACTGCGACCGCCTCGCTGCTGACCCGTAGTTGGCAGCTGCTAAGCCTGAACTAAACTCTGAGCTGGCTGTTTCCTTTTCCTTTCCGCATTTGCTCTTTGCTGAGCCAACTCAATCAGAAGAGCTCGATCCAATGCCTCTTTGTACAAAGAATTCCCAAAACCTGCTAGCTTCACCTGAAGATGTCTGTCTAAACCTTGAACAAACTGAAGCATGCGGACCGGTCCTCAGCGACTAACTCCGGACAGAATTTGGCTAACCGATTAAATTCAGTATTATATTCCATCACCGTGCAATTGTTCTATCAAAGATTTTGAAAATTCTGACGACGTGTTATCTGATAAGATAGTGGAAAATATTGGCTCTCGAAAACCTCTCTGAATTTCGCCCATGTTATCTGCTGCTCGCCTATAATCGTGTGTCGCGTGTCCCACCAAGTTTCAGCCTCGTCCTATAAATGGTAGGCTGCAAGCTCTGTCTTCTACCACTCGGAGCAAGCCATATAGAAAAAGGTCTGCTCCATAGTCTCTATCCAGGATTAAGCCGCCCTCGGATCTATCTCTCCGTGGAAGAGCATGAATCGACCTTTCACTGACTCCGCCAAGGTTGGGATCCGAGATCGTGACGCAGTCACATCAGCAGGATGAGTAGGGATCATCGCAGGAGCTGGCGGAACCACTGGAGTTGGTACGATCGCATGCTGGCGTGCATCCGAGAAAGGGGCAACCATTACCGCCGGTGGGCTGCCGGGTATGCAATAGTGCACCGCCGGTGGAGGTGTCGTGATATCCCATAGGCACCGGAGGAGGTGCTCGGTATGTAGCAGCAGGGCTACCGGGTACTCGCAGTGCAGAGCTGTGCCGGGGTATCGCGGATTTGTTGGAATGGGTACCACTGGTGGTACCATGAATATCGCAAAAGTGGGTATCTCTGGAGGAGAAATCGTCAGGGACTGAGGGCCCAATACACCCGTGACACGATGTGAAGTCTGACCCAGATCGACAGGCTCATTCTCCATAGACCTTTCTGGCAACTGAGTAGATCTCAATGTCCTCTTGCGTGACTGCCCTGCACCACGTCTCGACGCGAGAGCACGCCCACCTCATTTCATATCTGCTAAATTATTACCCAAGTATTACTACAGATAGAAAATCAATAATTTCACCTGTTAGCCATCTGGAGATGTCCTATCGCCGCCAAGTCCCCAATAGGATATTGCCAAATTATGACTCTAAAATATCCGAAACACCAAATCGACGGAAATTCGTAAAAATCCAAAAATGCACAGGTCGACCTACCAAACGTGGCGAACTCCAAAAACCCAAAAACCCTTAGGAACTCGGAACCTAGGCTCTGATACCAAATAAATTGTCACACCTCGAGAGGGGGTACTTGTCTGATGGAAATCGGACAACACCTCACCTGTAATGTAGATAATTGAAACCTGTATACAAGGCCCACATGACCTACTATATATCGGCTAATATGGCCGGAACATAAAACCATAATGCAAGTAATATATGGGCCTCCGGCCAACAACCCAACGTACAGACGAAGCCTAAAACTTCTAGACTTACCTCTTCTGCCATCTGAGCAGAAATACACAACCACACACATAACCAAAACAAATCTAACAAAAAGTCCATAAGGATATAATAAAGTACCATCAAAACAATCACGAGCATAAAGTACTACAAGGTTAAAACATAGAGTACTAGTGATAAAAATGCAGAAGACTGAAAAGAAAATAATGGAGTCATCATATCAGGGGACTGGCAACTGGACCCTCCGGAAGGCTTCATCCTAAAATAAAATAGATATCAACGGAGTGAGTAAAACTCAACGGATATCTAATAGTCATGCATAATAAACTATAAGTAGCAATAATAATCATGTTGGTACAATTTCTCGACAATAAACAAAAATACATATACATACCTGAAACTGTACATACCAGAATCACCTAAGCTGACATAAGATACATCTATACAAGCAAATGTAGAATCACCAAAACAAACTACATAATACCTCCTGTATGTGTATGACAATCATATGCAACAACCAAAAGTGCAACAAGAAATACATATAGTAAAAATGTATGCACATGATGCAATGACCTGTGTCACTCCTGACGCCAGTCAAGCCACCGACATGTCATGTGTCCCGGCTGAGTGGGTAGGGTTGTGACAACTGTGCACTCTGCCGTCACTACACCTATGTGACCGAGTGGACAGGATGCTGGTGGAGTATCACCCTCCTACCCCATGTATGTATATGTGGGACATCAACTCGTCTCACGACAAATGAGGGATCCCTGTCTGCTACCATATCGCAATACCAATATCCTGAGCGACCACCGTGGAGCCCTGACAAAGCAACTACACACACCCTCCTGAAATACCACTAACTCATGAGTGGTTGTGTGTGTAGATAATATAACTGATGATGGACTCAACTACCAAGTAGTATCACCTCCTATTGAGGAGCCGATGATCGCCAGTCATGCAATAATGCAAGATGGTGCATGTAACTAATGCACGATACACCTATCAATCCATGACTACCTATAGTATGTACCAATAGGAGCCCATATCAAATAACCTAAGTACATAAGTCTATGTACACATGCAAGATATATCCATTATTCATTCAATGCTCAGTATGTAAGGTATGTCACTACTCTAGTGTCAAATAAACAAATGACAAGTATCAAAGTGATAGAGCATCAATATAATAAGCATATGAAAAGGCTATAACACATACTAGGTAGTGGCATACCAGGGCAGTTAAAAGCATAGAAAACTATTACTAACTATAGTAAACGATGCACAACAATATGACAATATCTAAAAGAAGATAAGTCAAAGATACTCGCCTGCTATGAAGAATACCAACTATTTTTATGCCCATGGACCTGTCTCGTGACCGAAACCTGCACACAACATAATTACCATTAAGTTCTAGCACACATGACAACGATTAAATCAGATCCTTCATGAACACACTCATCCACAACCATTCACAGCCGTCACAGCCGTTCATAGCCCCTTCATAACCTACTGTTATGCCAAATTAGGGATCTAACTCCCTAATTGACATCCCCATCGCAAACCCATCTTTAGATTCATTTGCAACATAATTAGAGCATCACCCCCACACAACCTGCTACCATCAATTCACTCATCCAAATACAAAGCTCTGACCCACAACTCAACCCACAGCTTGACAAAACCTCCTCACTCATCCTCAGCCGAAACAACCTCTGTCCAACTTGTTGGTTGACCGACCTCCATGCTCCATTCAACCACATCATCTCTCAAAACTAATCTGAACACTCCTCGAAAACTCACAAACTCAATCCATCCTCCACTCCACCTTGCTGTCGCTGCCCTTGACTCATAAATCAGCACCAACGCCCCCTTTGATCATAACAATCCCTAGAAACACTGGACAGAAAGGAAACAAGGGGGGAAAATGAGGTATTTACCTGAAGCTTCAAACTCATCGATGTCACTTCCCTCCCAACAGCTCTGTTCGTCGATCGAAAACTATCAATGCCCTAATCCCAGGTTGGTGTACTTCCAGAGGAGACAGAATGGGTTAGAGATGGCTTCTCATCCAAAATTGAGAACGAAAATGAAGCCTCACCTTGCTCTGGCAGAGATCGAGATCGCGAAGGCAGTTCACCATCGGAACATCGCCGATCAAGCTCCCCTACTACTCGCTCACTACTCCCGCTCATCCACAGAGATCGTCGAGGGGTCCAGTCGCCACCGCTTGCCGTGAGGAGGAAGACGCCGAGAGGTTGGTGGCGCGAAGTGGTGTGGTCGCGAGAAGGAGAGGATCGCGAGGGGAAGAGGGTGTCGCGAGGAATTGGATCGCGGTGGAGAAGAGTTGGTTCGGTAAAAATAAACTGGATTAACCCCTTATATATGAATTAAACCTAGGTTAGATTTTTATTAATCCCTCATTAATCTAATTATCCCAATAATAAATTTCTAAGTAAGGAATAATAAAAACATTATTCCATAAATTTATTTTATGGTATTTTACAATGTGTCTAGAAGCTGAGTTGAGGAATTACCTAGTATCCTTTGGGCATACCAAATGCCACCCAAAGACAGCATGGGGCTAACTCATTTTCATATAGTGTATGGATTAGAGATCATGATGCCCATGGAAATTGGTATGGGCTCCCTACAGATTTCTACTCATGACTCTGATAGTGTCAAGGCCACAGAGAAGAGATTGACGGAGCTGGATTTGGTAAGTGAAGCTAGAGATGAAGCGGTAGCAAGAATGAAAGCATATCGACTGCGAATAGCCCAGGCCTACACAAAAAGGTTATGCATCGCTCCTTTCAACTGGGAGATTTTGTATGAAAAAAGATTCAACTTGCAGGAGAAGTTCGGAAGCTTGCTCCAAGATGGGAGGGGCCTTATAAAATAACTAAGAAGCTTAGTTCAGACGGCTACTACCTGCAAGACGAAAGCGGGAAAGAACTCATGCATAGTGGAACACTTTCCACCTCCACCCTTATTGTGCTTAATGCAGACAGTTGATGTGGAATCCATATTTTCATTGGAGTAATAAAATCTTCTATTACTTCTATCTGTAGGTCATCTATTCCCTTGTGTCTCAAATTGAGGTGTCCATTAGCAAAGTCGGCCAAGCGACGTCGTCTATTCTCTCATGTCTTGGACCGAGACATACATCAGCAAAGTGGCCCCCATGATACCGCCTATTCCCTCGTGTCTCAGACTGAGGAATCCATCAGCAAAGTCGCCCCCGTGGTGCCACTTATTCCCTCGTGTCTCAGACTAAGGCGTCCATCAGCAAAGTTTCCCCCATGACGCCATCTATTTCCTTGTGTCTCAAATCGAGGTGTCCATCATCAAAGTCACCCCCGCGACGCCGTCTATTCCCTCATGTCTCAGATTGAGGCATCAATCAGCAAAGTTGCCCATGCGGTGCCACCTATTCCCTCGTGTCTCTGACCGAGGCACCCATCAGCAAAGTCACCCCAACGTGCTGCCTATTCCCTCGTGTCGTAAACTGAGGCATCCAATAGCAAAGTCACCCATGCAACACCGCCTCTTCCCTCGTGTCTCAGACCGAGGCATCCATCAGCAAAGTCACCCCCGTGGTGCCGCCTATTCCCTTGTGTCTCGAATTGAGGTGTCCATCAGCAAAGTCGCCCCTGCGCCGCCGCCTATTCCCTTGTCTCTCGGACGGAGGCATCCATTAACAAAGTCACCCCTGCGGCATCGTCTATTGCCTCATGTCTTGGATGTGGGAATCCATCAATGAAGTCACCCCCGCGTCGCCATCTATTTCCTCGCATCTTGGACCGAAGGTCATCCCTGCGGTGCGATCTCTCCCAGATTTACTTCGGTCCTTCCAGTTCTCGCTCCTTCGGAATTATCTCAGCCGCTTCGGCCCTCTCTTTAGAAGGGAAGATACTTTATTTACCCAAAAAGTCATTGCATTGATATTCAAAAGTTCATTACATCAAAAAGACAATACACCATCTAATCCTCGAGGACGTCAATGGGGGTCTCATCGAGAAGCCTTTGTAAATCCAGGAAGTCCGGGGAAATTCCTACTGGAGGGTACCCAGCTTCTTTGAAGTGTCGAGCAACCCCTGTGTAGGCGACGTCCAATAAGCGGAGAGTGCACCTCGCCAATATATCGTTGAACTCTTCAGACTCAAGGAAGGGTTTCTTCCAACTCTCTCGTCGACCCCCCTCCCCTCCCTGATAGGAAGCTAGCTCAGATTTGGCAGTCTCTGCCTCTGCCGCTAGTTTCTCTCACCATGTAGCCTCCTCAATCGCCTAAGTCTCCTACACTTTCTCCAATGCCTGTAGCTTTGATTGGAGTTCGTCCATCTCTGAGGCTTTGATGCGAAATTCGATCATCTCCTTGACTTGGCCTCGTAGCTCACTCAGCTCAATTTAGTGAAGGACCTTTACCTCATAGGCGGATAGCTCGACCTTCATTTCTTTCAGCTCTTTCTCTTTTTCTTGGAGTTCACACTATTTTTCTTGTAGTTGAGCCAAAATTTCGGAAACTTGGGCCTGCATCCAATGGAAGGTATTCATCAGATGGGGGAGGCGAGCCATCAGTTCCAAATAGTGACCCCAAAACTAAAGGATATCACAAATTAGCAAATCGGAAAGGTTATAAAATTAGAGGGGGAGAGAAGTACCTTAGTTACGAGGGTGTTCAGGGAGTCACAGAGAATAGGAATAGATTTCCCCCATACTTTGGCTCACATCTCCTCATGAATTTACTTCAAGTAGCCTCGAGGTTGGTGCATACTTCGGGGTATCCCGTGTCTGCAGGACATCCCTGGAAGGGAAGGAGAGTTGGGGGTCAGACTCTTGAGGTTGAGAGGATGCTTCAGTGGGTGGTGGAGCCGAAGTTTTGAAAGGAGGATTGGTTGTTGAGGGAGCAGTTGTCTCGGGAGCTAGATTGGGATGAGATCACCGAGCATGGCTCGGCCCAACCAAAGTTTATTCAGTCCAGCCTCGCTTGTGGGGATGATCTTGTTCCTCATAATTCTTTGATCTTATTGTAGGGGATCGATTGATGTCACTAGAGGGGCTGGGGATGAATAGCGATTTCTTATTGTTTGATGGATTTGATCGCGTTCGTGTTGTGCTCGTCTACAAAAGTGTTATATGCATCAGAATATACAATACAAAATACAAATAGAAATACACAAGCACAACAAGATGATATAACATGGTTCGAAACCTAGGGTTCCTATTCCACGGGTCGAGCTCAAGTGAGCTCTAGTGATGCACACCACCACTAATAAACTCCTTCACGGTGACACACCGGAGGTGGAGAAACCTCGTACAATGGTCTTACAATAATAAGAATGAAATAAGCAAATACAAAAAGAAATACAACAATGATGTAAAGAAAACTTTACAAAAGATCACTTTGAATGCTTTGCTTATTGATTGCTTGGACGAGCTTGAAGGACCCTGAAATGCATCAACACTTTACCTCAATTTGCCCCTAGAACCATGGCTAAAATCCTCCATTAGTTACTCCCTTTATAACCTGTAGATGGCTGATTTCGTGCCTAGCAGTCGACTACCTAAAGGCACCAGTCGACTGCCCATAATGTCGTTGTCTCACAACGGCTCAATCCACATTGGAAAAACTTCAACGAATACACTAGCAGTCGACTACCCTTACCAACAGTCGACTACCAACCCAGTAGTCGACTGGCCAGTCGACTACAGAAGCTTCTATGTTTGTGTCCACATAAATCAGTCAACTGCCCTCCATGGCAATTGACTATCCAAGGCTAGTCTACTGACCAAAGCTAGTAATCAACTGCTAAAGCTTCATCCAAGCAGTTTGAAGCTCAGCCGACTACTTGACCAGTCGACTGGTCATAATCCTACTCGACCGATGCAAGTTGACTAGGCTGCCAAGTGTCAAACACTTGGCCAGTCGACTGGTCTATAACTACAATCGACTGATAAACCTCAAACATGAGGTTTAACCCAAGTATATTCCCCTCATACTTGATAGACCACCCTTAGCCTAGACCTAAGCTTTCTAGCCACCTCCATCAGTCTCATGCCTATCGGATCCCTCCAAGTCATCCATGACTTGTTCATCCATACACTAGCCTTCAGGTGCTTCCATCGACTATTGTCATGCTAACCGGGTCTACTTTGCCAATATACATTTGGACTTACGCCGCCAAGACAAACGCTTGGACTTTACGCTGCTAAACATTGGACTGATGCTGCCAAGACTATATCTTGGACTTTATACTGCCAATATCACACCCTTAGACTTCTAAATTGCCAAGATCCATTTGGACTTATACCGCCAAGACTCCATGTTTGGACTTTCCAAATGCCATGTACCCATGACTTGGACTTTTCCATTGCTAAGTACCCATTACTAGGACTTCTCAAATGCCAATACCATTCTTGGACTTTCCATGACAATCACATTGTCAATTGTTTTTTCAAACATCAAAATACTGTTGGTGCAATCGACCCAGGTTGACTTGAGTTTGACTCGAGCAGTATTTTGATGATAGACAAAACTCATGACATGGGATTGTCATAGGGAAGTCCAACATGGTGTTGGCATGGAAAATCCAAGCATGGAGCTTGGTGTGGGAAAATCCAAGCATGGAGCTTAGTGTTGAAAAGTCCAAAGCATTGCGAAACCATGCGCTTGGTGCTTGGTGAGAAATGTATTGCGAAGTCGTGCACTTGGTGCATGTGGGAAGTCTTGAGGACTTGGCAAGTTCACTAGGCTCGGGGTCCTTGAGTCGGTGAAGGATGACATTGCGAAGCTGTGCGCTTGGTGCATCCGAGGGACCGTTGGACGGGGAGCGAATGAAGTGAGGCCAAGGGAAGCATACTTCGAGGGCAAGAGACGCGAAGGATGGTATTGCGAAGCCGTGAGCTTGGCGCATCCAAGGGATGTAGGCCGAGGGAAGAGAGCTTCGATGGGGAACTCCATGAGGGATAAGGTGGAATTGGCCAAGTTGCTAAGACTTTGTGTCGGAGGCTTAAACTTGATGTTTGAGGGTTTACCTAACGGTCAGATGCTCAAACAACTTGGTGTTTAAGGTTTTGCCCAACAACAGTCGACTGGCATAGATGCCAGTCGACTGATCCAAGTCGACTAGGGTTTGACTGGTATTAGACTACAGGTTTTGTGGCTAGCGATCGGATGTCATGAGTCGATCGCCGAGGATGACAATGATCGATGGAAATGTCGTGAGCACAGACGCCCATAGCTCCATGGCCGATTATCGACTACTAGGTCACGGTCATTGCCATGGATCGGCAATGATCGGGTAGGTGATCCGTTGGAACTTATCCAATGTGGATCTGGTCGTTGTGAGACAACGGCTACAGGGGCAGTCGACTGGGGCCTTTTGGTAGTTGACTGCCGCGCACGAAAATAGCTTGATGTAGGTTATAAATGGAGCTCAAGTGGGAGGATTTCACCAAGACTTTAAGGAAGCTATTGGAGGGGAATTGCTGTTTCATTACAGACCTTCAAGAGCCATCCAAAGCAAGCTACAAGCAAAGGGTTCAAAGTAAGCGTTGTAAAGTGTTCTTTACGTGTATTTCGTATTTGTCTTTGTATTATTTGTATTTCATATTACTTAGTGTAATTGCTTGTGAGAGGTTTCTCCACCTCCGACGTGTTGTCGAGAAGGAGTGGTTTAGTTAGTGTCGTGCGCATAACTAGAGCTCGCCCGTGGAGTAGGAACCATTCGATTCCGAACCACGTATATTGTCATGTCTTGTGTGTGATTATTGTTGTTAGTTTCATTATTATTGTCTTTTCGCTGCGCTAACGATAATTGTAGACGAGCACGCAACAAGAACGATCGTATTCCACCATACGACGATTGAGGGCTATTCACCCCCCTCTAGCCGGCCAAACATCGACCCTACAAGTGGTATCAGAGCCAAATCACTTATTGAGGACTAACCGCCAACACAAGCACTATAAGATGGCCGGCTATAATATCCATCCACCGAAATTCGATGGAGATTTTGCTTGGTGGAAGAAACGGATGGAGGTATATTTCGAAACTGATTTCGATTTCATGTTAATCATTGAAAATGATTTTGAAGTGCCTAGGGACAAAGAAAACAAGCCAATTGAAAAGTCATGGTGGACCCAAGACCAAATAAAAGACTTCAAGACAAATCTCAAGGTAATAAAATTACTTAGTGATTTGTTACCTAACACTATTTGGTCTAGATTGGGTGACTATAGGGATGCGAAGGAATTGTGGAATAAGATAATAAAATTCCAAGAAAATTCCCAACCAGCACAAGTAGAGGAGAATGCCGAGGAAGAAGCACCTACCACATTTGAAGATGTTGATGATTTGGTGGAGACCTCCACCTCTAGCATTGAAGGGGAGGAAAGAGTTTCTATTCTGGAGCAAAGTCAAAACGAAGCATCTACCTCCGGAAGATGTGATCAAGAAGAATCCTCCACCTCCCTAGGTAACTCAAGTGTTGTTATTTTTAAAAAAATATCACATAATATGCTTTGAGTGTAGGGAGAAAGGGCATTACAAGAGTAAATGCCCAAAATTGGCTAAGAAGAAAACACCGGCACCAAAAGTCAACCCAAAGTTAAAGGATGCCGGAGTCTCCACAACTAGAAGCAAAGAGCACATTGTGTGCTTTAAATGCAATCAAAAGGGGCACTACCGAAGTCAATGCCCTAGGGGGAGGAAGAAGGGCAAGAAGGTGTATCTCATGTAGGGGGAGCTTCCAAAGCTAACCCTATGGTATATTTAAATAATGCATCTTCAATTCCTAAGGTTAAAAAGCATGATAAAAATTATTTTAGTTCTCTTGCTATTATTAATGAAAAGCATGCTAGTAGAAACAATAAGGTTTATTGCTTAGGTGTCAAGCATGTTCATGTAACTAAGGATAAACCTAGGACTCATAATTCTAGAAATATTTTACCAAAGGATTCCATTAGGAGAATAGAAGAGAATCTAGGCATTAACCCTAAGAAGGGTAGACACATGCCTAAGAGAAAGAACATTTCCCAAAAACCTAATGAAAATTCAAAATTGGGAAAATTAGAGCTAGAGAACCAAGTCTTGAGGTCAAGGCTTGAGAGAATGGAGAAAACCCTTAGGATTATTGAAAATTCAGTTCAAGGGTCAAATGCCCAAAAGTCAAGACCTAGGGTTCAAAAACGGTTTAAGGGCAAGGAAGGTTTGGGTCACAAACCTAAGCCCAAGAAGACTTATCATAATGTTCCATTTGATTATGGAACTATTTTTAGGTCTAGGAAAACCAAGGTTAGTAGGGAAGTTATCCCTAAGTCTAACCATGGTAAGTATCTAGTGGTTAAGACCTCAAAGAAATCAAATGTAGCCACTAGAAAGGTCATTGGGGGAGTTAACTTTAGAGTTGACCTAGGAAAGACCCATTTGACTAAGGCTTCAAAGCCTAAAAGGGCCATTAGGAAGGTATCTAGGGAAGTTATCCCTAGTGAATACCTTGTTAGCCCAAGGAGCTCCAATAGGTATTGGGTTCCTAGGAGCGTGATCGATTCACGCTAAATGGGTTAGGGTGTGTCAACCCTAAGTGGATGGGTAGTTAACCTAGCCATGATGAGTTGACACATTAGGATGTGCCAATGTGCTTGAGAAGTCAAAAATGATTTAAATTGGCACAATTAGGTCTTAGAAGTATTGGTGTGCCATTTTGGATTTTTGGCACACTAGGGAGATAAATGGCTTTAAGGCAAAATGGAATTAATTCCTAGAAATGGCAATTTGGACTTAACACTTAGGTATTCCATACCTTAGTATATTTTTCTTTGCCATGATTTATTTGTCTTGCCATGTCATGACATCATTTTCATTTTTATCTCTAAAAATGTCATGATCATATTTAGACTTATGTTTAGATGTCATGTTTGCTAAAATATCATTCACATGCCATGACATCATGATTTTGGCACATGTTTAGTTATATCATATATATGTCATAATCATTATCATGCATAAACTAAAATGTAATTAAGGACTATGGCATGATTTGATGGGAATCAAATAATATTGTCTAGAAATATGCATGAGACCTTTTAAGAACAAAAACCCACATCTCACTAGATTAATTGCCTTGTATGTGTTTTACACATCTAGATACAAGTGAGATGTTTAGGAAAAATAGATTAAAGGTTTCAAAAATATTTTGAAAACATTTCGAAAAACCTTGGTGAAGTCTATCTTTTGATAGCTATCACCATTGAATGGGATGATACAAAGAGGGCTCAATATTGAAGCTTTTTTTAACTTTTGGACTTTGTATCAATCTCCTAATTTAGTAGGTAAAATAATTTTCATATATTTTTCACCCATAGTGTTTATGATAAGTATTATATGTATGAATTTTCAAGATTTTTAAAAACTAAGTATATTTACTTATGGATTTCAGAAATTTATTTCTGAAAATGTTGAAAACTGCAAATGCAGTTATCATTCGACTGATGGGGGTGGCAGCCGACTGATTTCTGAATTCAGTCGACTGCCCAAGCTGATTTCGGGTAAACCTTGATAGTTAGGCCTATGTTCAGCTATGTTTTGGTCCCCTAACCACTCCTAACCCTAGGACATGCTTAGGAAAGCATTAGAAAGGGTGGAAATCCATTGGATATGGATTAGGAGAAGTGTTTAGGGAGAGTATCAATTTTAAGGTGGATGAGAGTTCATTGTTGAACTTTGCCTTAATTTTGATTTAGTTAATGTTCCCATTGGCTTAAGGGCTCTCCAAGGACATTGTTGGTGCAATGGTCAAGGGGGAGCAAGCCTTTAGGGGGAGGTATCTATCATGGGAAGATGGATGTGTCTTTTTCCTCATGGGAGGAAAATTGGGTTGCCTCTCTTAAGTGATATGGGATCACTAGAAAGATTGTAGGCATGTGTACCTCCAAGGGAGAGATTGTAAGATCTCATTGGGATATGAGACATTCATACCCTTGGGGAGGACCTTTTTGATGTAATGTCAAAAAGGGGGAGAAGTTACCAAGTTACCAATTAGGGTTCGTTGGAATTCTCATTGGGATATGAGAATTACCAATATGGGAAAATTAGTAGACTTGAGATGGTAGTTTTGTCAATCATCAAAAAGGGGGAGATTATTGGTGCAATCGGCCCAGGTTGACTCAAGTTTGACTCGAGCAGTATTTTGATGATAGACAAAACTCATGACATGAGATTGTCATAGGGAAGTCCAACATGGTGTTGGCATGGAAAATCCAAGCATGGAGCTTGGTGTGGGAAAATCCAAGCATGGAGCTTGGTGTTGAAAAGTCCAAAGCATTGCGAAGCCGTGCGCTTGGTGCTTGGTGAGAAATGCATTGCGAAGCCGTGCACTTGGTGCATGTGGGAAGTCTTGAGGACTTGAAAAGTTCACTAGGCTCGGGGTCCTTGAGTCAGTGAAGGATGGCATTGCGAAGTCGTGCGCTTGGTGCATTCGAGGGACCGCTGGACGGGGAGTGAATGGAGTGAGGCCAAGGGAAGCATACTTCGAGGGCAAGAGACGCGAAGGATGGCGTTGCGAAGCCGTGCGCTTGGCGCATCCGAGGGACGTAGGCCGAGGGAAGAGAGCTTCGGTGGGGAACTCCATGAGGGATAAGGTGGACTTGACCAAGTGGCTAAGACTGAGTGTCAGAGGCTCAAACTTGATGTTTGAGGGTTTACCCGACAGTCAGATGCTCAAACAACTTGGTGTTTGAGGTTTTGCCCGACAACAGTTGACTGGCATAGATGCCAGTCGACTGATCCAAGTCGACTAGGGTTCGACTGGTGTTAGACTACAGGTTTTGTGGTGGCGGCATTTGCCATGGATTGGCATTCGGCAATGATCATTGCCGATGTGATGGCATCGCCATCGGCTAATAGTCGACTGGTAGGTGATCCATTGGAACTTATCTGACATGGATCTGGCCGTTGTGAGACAACAACTACAGGGGCAGTCGACTGGGGCCTTTTGGCAGTCGACTGCTGCGCGCGAAAATATCTTGATGCAGGTTATAAATGGAGCTCAAGTGGGAGGATTTCACCAAGACTTTAAGGAAGCTATTGGAGGGGAATTGTTGCTGCATTCCAGACCTTCAAGAATCATCCAAAGCAAGCTACAAGCAAAGAGTTCAAAGCAAGCGTTGTAAAGTGTTCTTTACGTGTATTTCGTATTTGTCTTTGTATTGCTTGTATTTCATATTACTTAGTGTAATTGCTTGTGAGAGGTTTCTCCACCTCCGACGTGTTGTCGAGAAGGAGTGGTTTAGTTAGTGTCGTGCGCATAACTAGAGCTCGGAGAGCTCGCCCGTTGAGTAGGAACCATTCGGTTCCGAACCACGTATATTGTCGTGTCTTGCATGTGATTGTTGTTGTTAGTTTCATTATTATTGTCTTTCCGCTGTGCTAACGACAATTGTAGACGAGCACACAACGAGAACAATCGTATTCCACCATACAACGATTGAGGGCTATTCACCCCCCTCTAGCCGGCCAAACATTTACCCTACAAATACTACTCGAGTCAAACTCGAGTCTAGTTAATCGTGACCTGGGCCAATTGCACTAACAATCTCTCTCTTTTTGATGGTTGACAAAACCTTTAAGTTAGGCTATCTAACTCAAGCCATCAATTCTCCCCCTTTTTGACATACATCAAAAAGGTTCTCCCTAAGGGTATCAATGTCTCATATACCAATGAGATCTTACAATCTCCTCCTTGGTCCAAAAATATTTTAGATGCCTTCACTCTTCATAGTGATAAATAACATATCACTAAATAAGAGACAATCCTCACTATTCTCCAATTCTCCCCCTATGAGGAGAAATCCATCCATCATCCCTTGATAGATAACCTCCCCCTAAAGGCTTGCTCTCCCATGACCATTGCACCAACAATGTCCTTGGAGAGACCTTAAGCCAATAGGAGCACTAAACAATCGAAATTAAGGGTAAAGCTTTAACATTGAACTTTCACCTCCCTTAAAATTTTATTTTCATCCTAAACACCTCTCCTAATTCATTTCCAATTTATTTTCACCCTTTTGATGCTTTCCAAAGCATATCCTAGGGTTAGGAGAACTTAGGGTACCTAGAAATGGCTGAAGATGGGATAAACAACCCTTGTTTATTCGAAATCAACCTAGTAGTCAACTACCCTCAACATCAATCAACTTCCCTCAAGTTTCAGTCGACTGATATCTGCAAATGTAAAAAATTAGAAATTAGAAAATAATTTTTCGAAAATAATAAGTAATTATATGTATTTTGAAAAATCACGAAAATTCATATGTATGATACTTATATCGAATATAATGGGTGAAAAATAGTTTTAAATTAAAATACCCATTAAATAGTAAGATTGATACAAAGTTCAAAACCATTGAAAATTTCAATGTTTTGACCTTACTTTGTATCAACTTTATCAATGGTGATTGCTATCAAAGATAGACTTCACCAAGGTTTTCTAAAATGTTTTTAAAATATTTTTTAAACCTTATATTGGACCATGATCTATAAGCTCAATGCACAAGACTTGCACATTAGCTTTCCCCATGATCCATCATTATTATTTAATGAGTTCTAAGTTCATTATAATGTACTAAGTAAGCACATGAACTTAACTCATTTTCTAGCATCTTACATGTGTCTAAGATGTATGAAAACACATACAAGTCAATT
This sequence comes from Wurfbainia villosa, assembly GCA_025175895.1. NCBI lineage: Eukaryota > Viridiplantae > Streptophyta > Magnoliopsida > Zingiberales > Zingiberaceae > Wurfbainia > Wurfbainia villosa. The sequence continues at coordinate 9,174,800 of CM045992.1, forward strand.
TAATATAAGATGTAGATTTTAGTTCTTAGGATTTCATGTATTTTTCTAGGCAACTCTATTTGATTCCCTTATACATGGGACTTCAAATCATGTTATTATCCTTAAATCAATTTTTAATTAATTATAAATGCATAAATGATGATTATGGTATATAAGATAGCATAATTAAACATGTGCCAATTGTTAGGGCAATCAACCCAAGTATGTTATTGGTTTTGATGTGTGGCAAAGGTTTTAAGTTAGGATGTTTATGTGATTTGATATGTGTGTTTAAGTTGTGCAGAACTTAGTAAATCACACATGTTTAGCTTGATGAAGCATTGACGAGTTCATCATCTCATGGCTCGGGTCCTTGAGACGTGAAGGATGGCATGGGAGAAGCCACGGGTTTAGTGCATCCGAGGGATGCAGATCGGACAAAGAGATCTTCAGTGAAGGACTCCATGGGAGATGAGAGATTAAGTGATTGTAACCCGGGATGGGGTAGCTCAAGTTAGGTGAACTTGGCTGAATGGCTAAAGTCAAGTGTCGAACGCTCAAACATGTGTTTGAGATTTTACTCGATGATTGGAAGTATTGGATGCTCAAACATGTGGTTTGAGGTTTTACCCCGACGGTCAGATGCTTAAACATGTGTTTGAGGTTTTACCCGACTATTGGAAGTGTCGGATGCTCAAACATGTGGTTTAAGATTTTATCCGACGGTCGGATGCTCAAACACTTTGTCGTTTAAGGTTTTACTCGACATCAATCAACTGATATACGTATCAGTTGACTGGTCCGAGTTGACTACTAGTTGACCAGTGTCAACTATGGTTTTGTGGCCATCAGTCGATTGTCAAGGGATGACAGTCGACTGCTATAGGTGGAAACAACCACAGAAGCGAGGCATCTCAACTAGCGGCTCAACTTCACGGGCATCAGTCGATTGCTAGGGTTTGATAGTTGATTGATTGGCTATCCGTTGGCTGGGATGCCAACGTGGATGATGTCGTTGTGAGACAACGGCTGTAGCAACAGTCGACTGTTGGCATGCAACAGTCGACTGCTGCATGCCCAATGGGAAGAAAGCTTTTTTCTCTATAAGAAGGAGGCTTGGGTGCCTTGGAGAGGTTAATGCTTCCACTCCTAAGTGCTCTCCAAGTGCCCTAAATGTTTCTAGCCTCCTCTTCCTTGTTTCTATCTCAATCTTATTGTAAGAGGGAGGGTTTTTTGTAAAGAGGTTACCTCCACCTTGTCTTGAGCTAAAGGAGAGATTAGTGGTTTGATTTGAGGGAGTGATTCGCCTTACGAATTGTCCGTGGAATAGCGGCAAGGGCCATGAACCACGTTACATCTCTTTGTTAGCATTGCTCTTCTCTTCTTATCTTTGTTTTAGCTTAATTGTCTTTGGTTTCATTATTCTGCTGTGCTAACCACTATTGTAGATGATTAAGCCGAATGAATTCCATCGAGCACGAATTTGGCTATTCAACCCCCCTTCTAGTCGGACCACGATCCTCCAATAAGTGGTATCAGAGCCAAGTTGCTTGTCATCGGACTCACCACCGCAACAAGCACAACAACAATGGCCGGCATTAACATCCACCCACCGAAGTTTGTAGGCAACTTCTCATGGTGGAAGAAACGGATGGAGGTATTTTTTGAAACCAATTTTGATATAATGTTAATTGTGGAAAACGGTTTTAAGGTGCCTAGGGATGAAGGGAACAAGACAATAGAAAAATCAAGATGGACAAAGAAGCAAAGGGAGGAACACCTAGCAAATTCAAAGGCCAAGCATTATCACTTCAATGTGTTGCCTCAACAAGAGATCAATAAATTTGGAAAATTCTTGAGCACCAAAGTGATGTGGGAGAAGCTAGTGAAGCTTCATGAAGGCACATCCGAAGCAAAACTTGTAAGAAGGGACCTTCTCCGATCTCAACTAAATAACATCAAGCTAGACAAAGGAGAGAAGGTATTGTCCCTATATTCTAGGTTTAAGGAGATAATTAACAGTTTATCAAATGTAGGGGAGAATCTCTCGAATAGGGATATGATCATGAAAGTCATTGATGCATTCCCCTGATCATCGAAATGGAGCTCTATGGTGGACTCATTCTACATTTCAAGGAATCTAGAGGTTAGTACTCTAGAAAAATTTTTCTCTACCATGGAACTTCATGAAACTCGCCTTGAAGGTATAGTTGAAGAACCAATCAACAAATCAAGGGGAGTAGCGCTTGTAGCAAACAAGGGGAAGAAGAAGGAGATCACACCCTCCTCATCGGATGATGAATCATCCTCTTCAATGGATAGCAATGAGGAGACATATATGGTAAGGAAGGTAAGACGTGCTCTTAAAAGTTTTAAATTTAACAAGTCTCATGATAGGAGAAGAAGGAGGAAGGTTAAATGCTATAATTTCCAAGGAGAATGACCCATGAGGGATGAGTGCCCACTATTGAACAAGAGCAAGGAAGAGAAAAAGAATGATAGCAAGAAGAAAGGCAAGAAGAAAGAAGAGAAGAAGTCTAAGGAAAAGGAGAAGAAAGCCCGGAACCTTAAAGCCACATGGGACGATCCATCCTCATCGAAGGAAGAAGAAACCGTCTCCCATTTTGCACTTATGGGGATAGATGACATTGCCTCCACCTCATCTGAGCAAGAAGAAGGAAGTATGAGTGAGGAGGAGAGCTCAAGTGTAGGGAGAGCATCTACCTCAGATTCAAAAGAAGAAGATTGGGTAAGTGAGGTGAAAAAACTACCCTCTCAAGATGTTATTTCTATTATTTCAAGCTTAACTAGGGATTTGTTTAGAATAAAGAAGAAAAATAAATGCATGCTAAATAAAATTAAAGCCCTAGAAGAAAAACTTGAAAATGCATGTTCAGATGATGATGTCTCTTCTAGTACTAATGATGCATATTTAGAAGAAAATAAGGTGTTAAGGGAAAAGGTAGAATATCTCACTAAGGCCCTTGAAAAATTTACTATAGGCTCAAATATCTTGAATATGATCATTGGGAGTGAAAGAACAAGTTTCAATAAGAAGGGCCTAGGATATAAGGGATCTAAAAATGAAAAACTCTATCATTGTTTAATTGCTAGGGAGCAATCAAAGACTACAATGGTAGCTAGGAAATGGATCCCTAAGGAATACTTGGTGAACTCTATTAGAAAGAACTTATGTTAGTGCCTATAAGATCCACATATCTCCACAATGACATGATATTGTCCACTTTGGGCCTAAGCCCTCATGGTTTTATTTTTGGGCTTCACCCAAAAGGTCTCATACCAATAGAGATATCTTTTCATCTTATAAGCACATGATATTTTCCATGTCTTATCAATATGGGACTTTGATTGTATTCTCAATACTCCAACAATCCCCCCCCCCCTCAAACGAAGGACCACATTGACCCCCCCCCCCCCCCCCTCAATGATAATTAACTTAATTAAATTAATCTATTATCCAAAATATCATATAATATTTTTAAATATTCCAAAAAATTTCTAAGGTAATTTCCTAATAACCCAGTGTTATTATTTTCGATATATTACAACTTATATTGGGTTCCCAAGTCAATCCTTAAAGGTTAGAAAAATCTAGGATAGTCAACCATGTTTGATTTTATTTCATATTATGATAAATGGTTGACTTATAACTATGTTGGGTGTTATTGGGGTGATACTTGATTTATGATCATGATGAGTAGTGATTTTGCATGATACTTAACCTTATGTAGAAATTGCATGAAATTTGTGGTTAAGTATAAATACCTTAGTTACATCTCACAACCCACTATAGGCTAACTTGATTGAAAACATAGTCATGGGTGAGATGTTAGGATGATACAAATGATTCACTAATGCTTATGGCATTTTGATGAGTCATTAGGTGTATCTTGACATAGTAATCATAGACCAACTATGGGGAAAGCAAATGTTTAATTCATGAACATCTTGCCCAAAGATCATAGTTGGATATTTTTAATGATTTAAAAACATTTTATGTTTTGAAAACTGAGGGTTTGTGTTTTGAAATGTTTCAAGGCAAAACTAGCTTTCAAAGGTGATACAAATTTGAGAACTTTTCAAACTTTTGAATATTTGCCTAATTTTCAAAAATTGAATGAATTTTCATGAAAACTCATTTTTTCTTGGTAGAGGAACTCATTATAAATGTGTTCCCAAAATTTCATGTTTTTTCAAATTTTCTTGATTTTTTAATGCATTTCTAAAGTTGACTTCAGAAATCAAAAATCAGAGTTATCAGGTGCTAGTCGATTGGTGCTCTGAACCAGTCGACTGATGGAATTGTGCACGAGCACAACAGCTTGGTTTGTAGGTTTTTCAAAGGTGTTTTGGTATTTTTATTCCCTTAGATATTGATGTCATGTTGAATAACATATGTATGATATTTTTGATGGTGTCAAAGGGGGAGAAGTGTTAGAGTTTAAGTTAATCATGCCAGGGGAAATTAATATGTGTTAAGGGGGAGTTGGTATGTATTAAGGGGGAGTTTTGATATCCATGTTTGATTTACATGCTCACTTTAAGTGTTTTTGAATATTTTACCTAACTTAAACATATTGCCACACATAAAAAATGGAAAGATTGTTAGGGCAATCAACCCAAGTATGTTATTGGTTTTGATGTGTGTGGCAAAGGCTTAAGTTAGGATGTTTATGTGATTTGATATGTGTGTTTAAGTTGTGCAGAACTTAGTAAATCACACATGGTTAGCTTGATGAAGCATTGGCGAGTTCATCGTCTCATTGCTTAGGTCCTTGAGATGCGAAGAATGGCACGAGAGAAGTCGCGGCCTTAGTGCATCCGAGGGATGAAGGCCGGACGAAGAGAGCTTCCGTGAGGGACTCCATGGGAGATGAGAGATTGAACGATTGTAACCCGGGAAGGGGTAGCTCAAGTTAGGTGAACTTGGTCGAATGGATAAAGTCAAGTGTCGGACGCTCAAACATGTGTTTGAGGTTTTACCCAATGATTGGAAGTGTTGGATGCTCAAACATGTGGTTTGAGGTTTTACCCGACCGTCGGACGCTTAAACATGTGTTTGGAGTTTTACCCGATAATTGGAAGTGTCGAATGCTCAAACATGTGGTTTGAGGTTTTACCCGATGGTCGGATGCTCAAACACTTTGTTGTTTGAGATTTTACCCGACATCAGTCAACTGATATAGGTATCAGTCAACTAGTCCGAGTCGACTGCTAGTTGACCGATGTCAACTAGGGTTTTATGGCCATCAGTCGACTGTCAAGAGATGGCAGTCGACTTCTATAGGTGGAAACAACCACGAGCGGCTGACCACGGCGCTCATGCGGGCATCGATCCGATTGCTAGGGTTTGTGATCGGTGATTGACTATCCATTGGTTGGGATGCCAATGTAGATGATGCCATTGTGAGACAACTACTACAACAACAGTCGACTACTGCATGCCCAATAGGAAGAAAGCCTTCTTCTCTATAAGAAGGAGGCTTGGGTGCCTTAGAGAGGTTAATGCTTCCACTCCTAAGTGCTCTCCAAGTGCCCTAAACTAAATGTTTCTAACCTCCTCTTCCTTGTTTTTATCTCAATCTTATTGTAAGAGGGAGGGTTTAGTGTAATGAGGTTACCTCCACCTTGTCTTGAGCTAAAGGGGAGATTAGTAGATTGATTTGAGGGAGTGATTCACCTTACGAATCGTCCATGGACTAGTGGCAATGGTCGTGAACCAAATTACATCTCTTTGTTAGCATTTCTCTTCTTTCCTTTTCTTTGTTTTAGCTTAATTATCTTTAGTTTCATTATTCCGCTGCGCTAACCACTATCGTAGACGATTAAGCCGAACGAATTCCATCGAGCACGAATTTGGCTATTCAACCCCCCTTCTAACCAGACCACGATACTCCAATACCAATAATCATGATGTTATGACATAAAGATATAACCTAAGTATAAGCATGACATTAAAAATTAAACCTAAGCATTATCATGATATTTTAAATAGTAATATGAAGCATAATATCATGACATGACAAGGCAAACAAGGCATGATAATTTTACAATATCAAGGTATAAAAATACCTAAAGTTTAAACCTAATTGCCATTTCCTAAAATTAAACCCATATTTGCCATAATGGATCAATCTTCCAAGTGTGCCAAAAACTCAAAATGGCTCACCATGACCTCTAAACCTAATTGTGTCAATTTTGATTGATTTTTCTGTTGGTGCAATCAGCCCAGGTCACGATTAACCAGGACTCGAGCTTGACTCAAGAGATGTTTTGATGTTCGACAAAAATATATGACAATGTAATTGTCATGGGAAAGTCCAAGTGGGACACTTGGCATTTGGGAAAGTCCAAGCATGGGTCTTGGCATGGAAAGTTCAATATGGGTTGGCAAAGGAAAGTCCAAGCTTGAGTCTTGGCATTTGAGAAGTCCAAGGGTTTGATATTGGCAGCATAAAGTCCAAGCGGGAGTCTTGGAAGTATAAGTCCAATGGTTGGTGGCGTAAAGTCCAAGCGGAGTCTTGGCGGCGTAAGTCTAATGTGCCTTGGCGGTGTAGACACCGTTAGCATGACATAGCCGATGGAAGCACCTGAAGGCTAGCGCAATGGATGAACAAGTCATGGAATGACTTGGAGGGATCCGAGAGGCGTGAGGCTGATGGAGGTGGCTAAAAGGCTTAGGTCTAGGCTAAGAGTGGTCTAGCAAGTATGGGGGAACCATACTTGGGTTAAAACCTCATGTTTGAGGTATGTCAATCGACTGGTGGCATATGGCAGTCGACTGGTGTAAGTCAACTAGGATTTGACTGCGGGAAATATCCCATCAGTCGACTACCAGAGGTGGTCAGTCGACTGAGTGGATGAGCAGTCGACTGATCTTGTGATCAGTCGACTGATGCTCGGGTTTTGGGGAACAGAATGGAGTCTCACTCGACCGCTGCGGTCAGCAGTCGAGTGATGGCTTGATCAGTTGACTGATGGTCATAATCAGTCGACTGATGTTCTAGCCGTTGGATTTTTCCAACGTAGATTACACCGTTGTCTCACAGCAACAGTGTCATCAGTCGATTGATGGTCCCGAGCAGTCGACTGATCGGCGTTTTCTAGCCCAGGCAGAAGCTTTAAATGGAGCTCGTGGAGAAGGAAAAAGCATCCGATTCTTGAGCATCCTTGGGGCGATTTGTTGTTGCAAATCAGGGTCTCCAAGGTCATTCTTTAAGCAACCAAAAGCAAGCAATCCAAAGGCATTTGTAAAGTGTTTTCTTTACTTGTATTGCATTGTATTTCATATTAGTTGCTTGTTGTATTTAGTTTATTGTTGTAAACTATTGTACGAGGTTTCTCCGCCTCCGGATTGTTCCGAGAAGGAGAGTGTATTAGTGGTTGTGTGTGCATCACTAGAGCTCGTAGAGCTCAATCTGTGGAGTAGGAACCTTGAGGTTCTGAACCACATTATATCCTTGTGTTGTGGTGTGTTTGTCTATTTCATTATCGCTTTATTATTATTCCACTGCGCGCTAACAAAAATTGTAGACAAACGCAAAACAAATTCCATCACGAACGAAAACAAGCTATTCACCCCCCTCTAGCTTCCAACGATCCCCTACAAGTGGTATCAGAGTGAGGTCACTCTTCAAGTTTAACAACTGAGGGAGCACGCTAGAGGGTGAAGATAGAAGTTCAAGGACAACTTGGATGAGATATCAACATGTCGGTCCCATATGGTTTTTATGGGCGAGAGGGCTTCAACCAATGGAAGGCAAGGATTGAAGCTTTCGTGATGATGAGAGACTTTGAGGAATGGTCTATTTTAATGGATGGATTTGAATATCCAAGAGGACCAAAAGGTGGCTTCCTCAAAAAGAAGAGATGGAGTGAGGATCAACTCCAAAGATTCAAGAAAAACAAGAAGGTAATTAAATTTATTTTTGATTTAATTCCTAATGACTTCTTGTGTAGCCTAGGTGAGTGCTTGGATGCCAAGGAGCTATGGAGAGATTTGGACAAGCTTCATGAAAATTCATCATCAATCCAAGAAGAAGAAGAAGAAGAAGAGTGCTTACCCTCTCAAGTTCAAGCAAGTACATCGTCATCTAAAGAGCTTGAGGATTCGGAAGTTGATAGGGAATCAACTTCCGGATCGGTGGAAGAAGTGGAAGAAGCCTCCACTTCAAGGATTGAGGGGGAGGAGAGACCATCCACACCGGAGCCGGAGCAAAATCAAGGAGAAGTCTTAACCTCCGGGAGGGATGAAGAACCCACTTCAATCACCACCATAAATACCCTAGGTAACTCAAGCAATTTAGGTTTAAATAAAAATTATATAATTTGCTTTGAGGGTAGGGAAAGTGGGAATTACAAGAGCAAATTCCAAAAGAGAGTAAGAAAAGCTCCATCGGCACCAAAAGTTAAGGATGTTGGTCCCTCAACAATCAAAAGCAAGGAGCAAGTGATTTGCTTTAAATGCCGGCAACCGGGATACTACCGGAATCAATGCCCAAAGGGGGAGAAGAAGACTCAAAGGAGAGCATCACAAGTAGGGGGAGCTAAGGCTAACCCTAAGGTATATCTTAATAATGTACCTTCCAAATTTAAAAGTCAAAAGCATGCTAGGAATTTTAATTCTCTTGCAACTCATCATGAAAAGAATGCTAGAGATAAATATTTGTGTTTAGGTGCTAAAAGTGTCCATTTTGGTAATAAGGAGAAATTTGGGACTAATGTCCCTAAAAATATTTTACCTAGGGAATCTATCAAGAAAATAGGAGAACACCTAGGTCTTAATCCTAAATGGGCTAGGCATATGCCTAGAGGAAATGCTAATGCCCAAAGACAAAATCAAAAATCAAAAATTAGGCAATTGGAGATGGAAAATCAAGTCTTGAGGTCAAGACTTGAGAAACTAAAAAAGACCCTTAGGAATATGCAAAATCAATTTAAAGGGTCAAATGATCAAAAGTCTAGGACCAAGAGTCAAACTCAAAACCTAGGACCTAAGAGACAAAAGTCAACCAAGGGCAAGCAAGGTTTGGATCACAAACCTAAGCCTAAGGTGGCTTATCATAGTGTTCTATTTGATTATGGAACACAAATTAAGTCTAGGAAGACCAAGGTCAATAGGGAAGTCATCCCTAGAGTTAACCATGGTGTGTGCCTAGTGGCTAGGGTTTCAAGGAAACCTAGGGAAGACACTAAGAAGGTTGCAAGGGGAGTTACCCCTAGAGTCAACCTAGGTAAGACCACAATGACCAAGGCTAACAAGCCTAGGAGGGTATCTAGGGAGGTCATCCCTAAGGAATACCTAATTAACCCTAAGAGCTCAAATAGGTTTTGGGTTCCTAAGAGCGTGATTGATTCACGCTAGATGGGTTTAGGGTGTGTCAACTTTAAATGGAAGGGTAGTTAACCTAACCATGGTAAAGCGCACTTTAGGTTATTTTCAAGGTTATGGATACCTTGGAAATAGGTTTGATCTTTGATCATAAAAGATTTTAGGAAGTGCCAATACATTTTTGGAATTATGAAAAATCAATTAAATTGGCACAATTTAGGATTAGAGGTCATAGTGTGCCATTTTGGGTTTTTGGCACATTTTGGGAAATTTGGGTAATATGATAAAATATACTTAATTATATCAAATGACAACTAATATTAAAATTTAGGTATTATTATACCTATACATTTTATTTGTCATGCCTTGATTGTCATATAACATGCCATGACATCATATCTATTTTTAAATTATTTAATATGTCATGATCATGTTTAGGATTAAGGATTAATGTCATGTGTTTTTAGATTTAATCATATGTCATGACATCATGATCATTGGCCATGCTTTACTTATGTTATCACTTATGCCATGATCATTCATGCATCTAAATTGATTAAAATTGAATTAAGGACTTTGGCATGACTTGGAGTCCCATTTATAAGGGAATCAAGTAGGGTTGCCTTAGAAAAATACATGAAATTCTAGATTAGGAGAACAAAATACACATCTCACATCACATTGACATGTATGTGTATTTATACACCCTAGATACATGTGAGATGCTAGGATATGAGTTAAGTTCAAGGTGCATAGTCTTTGCATCTAGATGAACCAAAACTCATCTTATATGAGTGGTGGATCATTGGGAAAGCTTGTGTACAAGTCATGTACATTGAGCTCAAGGAATATGATCCAAAATAAGGTTTTGAAAATATTTTAAAATCTTTTTGAAAAACCTTGGTGAAGTCTATCTTTTGATAGCAATCACCATTGATGAGATTGATACAAAGTGAGCTAAAATTTTGAAGTTTTTATTCACTTTTGGATTTTGTATCAATTTCGATATTTTATGGGTAAAATATTTTTCTATCATTTTTCACCCATTGTATTGACTATAAGTAATATACGTATGAATTTTCATGATTTTTCGATATATGTAGAATTACTTATGATTTTCTAAATTTCATTTGTGATAACTGAAATTCTGATATTTCAGTTATCAGTCGACTGCTCTGGGTGGCAGTCGACTGGTAGTTGAGAGAGTCGACTACCAATGCTGATTTCGGGAAAACAATGTATGTTTAGCCCAATTTCAGCTACGGTTAAGGTCCCTAACCACTTCTAACCCTAGGATATGCTTTGGGAAGCATTATAAAGGATGAAAATCCATTGGATATGGATTAGGAGAGGTGTTAGGATTTGTATCAATTTTGTAGGGATGTATACTGAAAAGTCTATCTTTTGTATGAACATCTTTATTTTGAAATAAGAATCACATGATCATTGTTTGCATATTTTTATGGTTATGTAATCTTGTCTAATACTTTACATTATAGATAACATGGTGTGTGGTGTCACACAGGAGATCATGTTATCGGCCCCTTGAAAAGTATAAGTAAAGGCTCACAACCGAAATGACTTTGGACAAACCATCGGAATGGTTGTAGTATGATTTGGTATTGGTTTGTCTTGACCATAGAATCACACTAGTGCACTTTGTGTGTATTGAGCAGGACCGACTTAGAGGTGATTCGATTTATTGCTGACTACATAATCGAATCGGACCTCAGATATTATTTAGTACATGCTCTTAATTCCGATATAATAACGGGCACATATACTTAGTACTCATCTCTTTGATTTACCAATGGGCGAGATTTATAGATTAAATCGATAGACTCGGTAAGTTGGAAGATGATATTATTTATATGGTGTGCCGTTGATTATAGGAGGAAATCGTGTCCTATATATTAGGATGATGATGTCCCCTTGAGGAGCTCATAAGGTTCATCATGTAAACCCTGCAGGTGGACTTGGTCTGACATGATGAAAAGGTTGAGTGGTACTACTCAAGGAGTTAGATGTTGATTAATTAATGGTCAGTAAATTAATTAATCGACGGACATTCGAGATCTTAAACACGGGAAGAAAATGTACAAATAATATATGGAGCCCATATTATCATATGGGGGTTGGTGAGGTAGATCAATGATGAACCTTTAGTGGATTGGATCATCATTAGTGGATCGGACTTTATGTGGGCTTGATCCATGGGTGGCCAAGACCCAACTCCTCCTCATGGTCCCTAATGTAGCCTATTAACACCTCATGATGCTTAGATCCAATGGATAGAAACAAAACTCTAAGATCCATAGGTAGAGATTAAATCTCTAAGATCCGACGGTTGAGATTAAATCTCTAGATCCGACGGTTGAGATTAAATCCCTAGAACCAATGGAGGAGATTAATTCATGACTTATCCCTAACTCTATAAAAGGAGGGAATGGGAGTTGGCGTGGAGAACATTGAAAGAGAGCTAGGGTTTTTGGAGTTGGCGGCAAGGCTAGGAATTAGGGTTTAGGCTTGGGCGGCACCTATTAAGGAAATTTTTTCCTTAAGTTGTTCTTCTTCCCCAAGCTGCCGGCGCCCTTGGAGTTCCTTTCAGCCCTTGGCCGATGTCCAAAACAAGTCTTCTTCTTCTCCTTGGCCGGTGGAACAAAGGTTTAGGGTCCTCCCTTGAAGCTTTTGGCCGGCCACTCTCAAACTCCTTCTCCTTGTTGGCCGGCGGCAAGGATCTTCTTAGTTCCTTGTTGGTTGGTTTTAGGGAGGAGAAGAACTTTGTTTCTATTCTTCCTCTTGCTTTGGAAGAGCAAGGAAGGAAGATTTGCGATCTAGGAGCTTCGACATTTAGTAGAATGTTGCCCACACGACATCCAAAAGGAGGAAGGTCATACATTAGAAGATCAAGAGGTATACCTATTCTACTTTCTTCTTTTGTTTGTTGCTTGTTTTTGTTTTTCAATTATAAGCATGTTATAAATCTGTAAATGGCTAAATAATAGTTGGATCCTGAGCATAAACACAAAAACTGGTGATCCGGACATCGTCTATTCCGCGGCTACTCGTAGAATAGAGGATGGTCGCTTGAACAACTAGTTTGTTCAAGTGACCTCTCTAAACGAATAGCACGACGATGGCTTGGTGGTTTGGGCAATCCCTTTTGTCTAGGATTAAAGTTTTTTTTAATCTGGGGACATCGAAGGGATCGCCATGGACAAGCTTCCGAGGTGAAGTGGGAAGCAAAGTTTCCCCTCACGGACTCGATAAGCAAAACCCTACAATTGGTATCAGAGCCAAGGTTTCCGGTTTTGTGTGTTTAGGATTCGGTTAATTTTTATGTACTTTTTCATATATTATATGTGTCGGATAATAGTAAGATATGCGTAGTTTAACTCTTTGGTTGCAGGCATAAGATCCGACTATTATGGCCATATGTGTGTATGTGATTGTATATGTGTAAATATTTATTTTGTTGAATCCTCGGGGTTGACGAGGCTAGTATTTAGTTTTTGTAAATTAAATTCGGCATTGTTTAGCCACTCTTTATTTTATTTTACTTTCGATCTAGATTTCATGTACACTCCCTCGTGGAGTATAGGATCGATGGATGTAAATTAAAATAGGTTTTAGTCTCGGCTCGGATCTCTGTGTTAGTGAAAGCCCTAGAGCCAATCATGTGATGATTGTTGTATGGACTTTATTGTATCATATTCCTATTTATAAAGGCATGGTTATTATATTTACTTGTATTGGTGCCAAATAACTAAATATAATAATGTCCTTGAGTAGTAGGTTCTTATCTATATCAATCGATTGGTTGAATCGATAATGAGATGATATAGAGAACATTACTCTTAATCATTCCTAGTCGAGTATTAACATTCAGGGACAATGTTAATGCGTAGAGACTAGCATGTAGGTCAACAAGATGACTTGATCTCACAAGTCATGGATATGAGATATCAAGTTGACACATGGGTATGCATTGGAGAATGTATACTGAATGACCCGCTATGAGAAAATATCATGGATCGTTATATGAGTGTCATATACTTTCTCATGTGGTTATTAGTATGACTATTAGTCCTTAGACCTGAAGTCACCATGGTTCCCTACATAAGGAGTTGCATACTTTGGTTTCACGGACGTCACCCGTAAATGGGTGGACTATAAAGGCGACATCGGGTATGTAACGAATTATGCGGAGGGATGTGAGTGATGTAGATGGGATCTATCCCTCCTATATGTGGGGTGACATCGATATTCTTGATAGAGTGAGACCACGAAGTGCATGGCCATGCCCAAATGAGTCAATATGAGATATTGAGCTCATTTGATTAGAGTGAGTCTACTTGGGGTTCAAGATTTAGATTGTACCGAGGATGACACGGTCTATGCCTCGATTGGTCAATCTAGATGTCAAGGATAGAGGGACATTGTCACATATTGTGAGAGTCACAATTAGTAGTCACAAAGGTGATGTTGGAGCTCAACATTCTTGTAACTTGGGTAGCAATGATGTGTTGCTAGATACCGCTCATTGCTTATGTTCCTAAATCGGTTTAGGGACATTGCCACCGTTACAAGAACCTATAGGGTCACACACATAAGGGCAATTAGATGGAGATTAGGTTCATATGATGAACCATGAGGATTAGGTTCATGGGATGAACCAAATTGGATTAAGAGTAATCCAAATTAGACTTATTGAGTTAGACTCAAGTTGATTGAAGTGTTGAATGAGTCTAATTTAGATTTGATTCATCAAATCAATTTAAATTAATGAATAGAGATTCATTAAATTAAAATTGACTTGAATCAAATGGTTGGATTTGATCAACCATAGGAGATAATAGGTCAAGTTTGACTTGTCTTGAGAGGGAAGATGAATGGTCAATTTTGACTTGACCAATTGCCATGTCATGGTGACTTGGCATGGGGTCGGCCAATGATGATGCTCCACATCATCATGGACACATCATGGGGTGCCACCTCATGAGGGAGACCAAGAGCCATTGGCTCTTGGAGTTACATGCATGCATGTAACCCCCTTATAGTGGGTTATGGATGATGTGAAGTTAAGTTGTGTAACTTCATCTTCTTCCTCTCTCTCTTCCCTCAAGCTCTCTCTTCCTCATCTAGCCATGAACGTCCAAGGGGTGCTAGCACACTCTAGGATGCTTTTCTCCACCTATTGCTTGTGTGGATACCGATAGAGGAGTGTACACTTGACACTCTCGAGTTCCGGCGAACCTTTTGGACGAGCGGGATAAGCGAAGGGCGTCGCTACGAGGGTAACACTCTCACCTTCTAGATCTAAGGTAGATCTAGGGTTTTTAGTAAGCACATACATGATTTGTTGTTAATACATCTTCGCACGGATCCGTGGCCGGGGCTTCCGAGGTTTCCGCAACGCAAAAAGCGGTTTTTGCGGCTCGGAAAAACCCAACAGTGGTATCAGAGCCACGTGCGAAGCATGTATGTGTTTCGTTTTTGTAGTTTTTATATTAGATATAAAAATTACAGATTTATATGTTTCTGTAAATTTTCTTATTTTATAGAATTTTTGGGTATTTTTCTCGTAGAGTCGAAGCAACGAGTGTTGGGACACTCGTAGGCTTCAACCGTCGAGAAAAACTCTCCGAATTGGCGAGTTCTCACTTTAGGTTTTTGGGACAGCGACTTATGTCGCTGTAAGATCATTGTAGGGACACTTGCGAAGTTTATTTTGCGAGTAGGGGCGCTGCCCCTATCCCCGAAAGGGGCCATGTCCCGCGATCGCGCCCGGAAACCGCTTAGCGGGACCGTTTCGGAGGGGTGACTCATAAATTCAAAATAAATTAGGAAAAATTATAGAAATTTTCTGTAAAAATACATAATTTAGAATTATGTATAATTCTGTGATTGTCATGGCCCAATAACCCAATTGGATTGGATTATGTGTGTTGTAATTCATAATACGACCTGCGTGCCGTTTTGTGGTATGCGTGTTGTAAAGTGTTTGCGACTGCGCGTCGCACCTATTCTTTAATATTCTAGTTGTAAATAGTTTTAGACTCGAATGTAACTCGAGTTTCGTATTTGTAATGTACAAAAATGGAGCGGTGGAAAGTCCACTTGAAGACGAGCTTACGAGAAGGGTGACGACGACACATGGCGGTAAAAGGAAGCGCTTGGAGAAGCCGCTAGCCTTAGGTTGACCGTCCGATCTTCTCATTGGCTTGAGAAGATCATAGTAGATGACTATATCACATTTAATGATATATATATATGTTGATATATATATATGTATATTTAATTGATTTTGCTTGTATGTATGTGATGCATGCTAGTAGAAAAATGTTTGTATGTATATGATGCATGCTAGGTTAATTTTCTTGTATGTATATGATGCATGCTAGAATAATTAATGTATGTATATGATGCATGCTAATATAGGATAATAAAGGCCTAAATGCGTATAAGATACACATTACGATTAGATTAGATCATAATCGAATCAACTCGAAAATGCCTACCGAGCCTTGATACCCATCACTACCTCGATCATTTGTTGTTGTTGAATCTGCCAAAGCAGAGCAACGCATATTATCTTGGTAGGGTGCGGAGGGACAATCTTGGTCCCGCCTATCACGACTCGGGTTAGAGTAAGCTCAATTAGATTGAGCAAAACTAGTTAACTCAATTGGATCGAGTAGAACTATAGGCATATTCCAATCGTTGGAAAGATAGGTTAAGATCGCATTTACACTAAATCTTGGGCGATTTAGCCAAAGCTAACTCAAGGTCTTTTGTAAATGTGGGTCTTAATCCTACAAACAAGAGTTGCATAGAGATGTAATCGGTAATGTGTTACCCACCGATCGTACTAAGTCTTGGGCGATTTAGCCAAAGCTAACTCAAGGCTTAGTATGATGTGGATCTTGTCCCGCAAGAATTATAGCTAGTTTGTATGAATATAGTAAAAGTGGTTTGACCACATCCATAACTCGATTCTACAAAATTCCTATAATTTAGTGGGAGCATCATTTGATTAAAGGCCTAATTAAATGATAAAAGGAATATGATATTAATTCTCTGCATTGTATGTTGTAGATAACTATGTCGACAACCACGAACACTCTCTCTCTGCGATCCGTCCTTGAGAAGGACAAGCTCAATGGAGCAAATTTCCTGGACTGGTACAGGAACTTGAGAATTGTTCTCACCCAAGAAAGGAAGCTGTACGTCCTGGAGCAGCCCATTCCAGAGGCACCTCCTGCCACTGCCTCGCGAGCTGACAAAGATGCTTACAAGAAGCATCAAGATGATGCATTAGATGTGTCATGTCTAATGCTCATACCATGAACTCGAGCTTCAGCAACACGAGTTCATGAATGCTTATGATATGGTTGGACATCTTTCAACTATATCAAGGACAAGCTAGGCATGAGAGATATGAAGTCTCTAAGGCATTATTTGGGTCCAAAATGCAAGAAGGGACTCCCGTAGGTACATATGTACTCAAGATGATTGGGTACGTAGAAAACCTACAAAGGCTGGGATTCCCACTTGGCCAAGAGCTGGCCACTGACCTAATCTTGCAATCTTTGCCACAAGCCTTCAATCAATTTGTCATGAATTATAACATGAATGAAATTGATAAGCCATTGCCTGAAATGCTCAGCATGTTGAGAACTGCAGAGCTTAACCTTAAGAAGGGTAAATCTGACACCATTTTGATGGTGCAGAAGAAGAAAGGCAAGGGCAAGCCTAAAGGTAAGGGAAAGTCCCAAGCCAAGGGCAAAGGCAAAGAACTTAAACCCAAAGGAGGGGTAGCCAAGGAAGGGGCTTGCTTCTTCTGCAAGGAAGCAGGACACTGGAAGCGTAACTGCAAGGCATACCTGGAAGATCTTAAGAAGAAGAGAAGTGAGACTTCTACTTCAGGTATAAATGTTATAGAAGTCAATCTATCTATTTCTTCATCTTGGGTATTAGATACCGGATGTGCATCTCACATTTGTACCAATGTGCAGGGGCTGAGAAATAGCAGGGCATTGACAAAGGGCAAGGTAGACCTACGAGTAGGCAATGGAGCAAGGGTTGCTGCTGTTGCTGTAGGAACTTATGATCTATCTCTGCCCTCTGGGCTTGTACTAGAATTAGATGAATGTTGTTATGTGCCTGCCTTAACTAAGAACATCATTTCAGTTTCTTGTTTGGACAAGAAAGGTTTTTCATTTATAATAAAGAACAAATGTTGTTCAGTTTATTTAAATGATATGTTCTATTGTAGTGCACCTCTAATGAACGGACTCTACTTTCTAGACTTAGAGAGCCCTATCTATAACATAAATACCAAGAGGTTCAAGTCAAATGAGTTGAACCAAACCTATCTCTGGCATTGTCGCTTAGGTCACATAAATGAGAGTCGCTTATCTCAGCTCCATAAGGATGGGCTTCTAGACTCATTTGATTTTGAATCATATGAGACATGCGAGTCTTGCCTTTTAGGCAAGATGACCAAGACTCCCTTTAGTGGACATAGCGAAAGAGCAACAGATTTGTTAGGACTTATACATAGTGATGTATGTGGTCCTTTCAATGTTGCTGCTAGAGGTGGTTCTGGTACTTCATTACATTTTGATGACTTGGTAGATATGGTTATGTGTATCTTATGACATAAATCTGAATCCTTTGAAAAGTTCAAAGAATTCAAGAATGAAGTACAAAACCACAGCAAGAGTATTAAGATACTCGATCGGATCGAGGTGGTGAATACCTTAGCCATGAGTTTCGTGACTATCTAGCCGAGTGTGGAATTTATCCCAACTCACTCCTTCCGGAACACCACCGGTGGAATGGTGTATCCGAAGGAGGAATCATACCCTATTGGATATGGTATGATCTATGATGAGTCACATGCAGATCTTCCTATATCCTTTTGGGGATATGCTCGACACAGCCTTTACCCTTAACCGTGTACCATCCAAGGCTGTGGTAAAGAAACCATATACGATATGGACAGGGAAAAATCCCAAGATGTCTTTTATGAGGATTTGGGGTTGTGAGGCTTACGTTCGACGTCAAGTCTCAGACAAACTGGGACCCAAATCCGATAGGTGCTATTTTGTTGGATATCCCAAGGATACAAAGGGATATTACTTCTACATTCCCAGTCAGCACAAAGTGTTTGTGGCAAAGACTGGAGTTTTTCTAGAAAGGGATTTTGTTTCTAGAAAAACTAGTGGGAGTACCTTCGATCTTGAAGAAATTCAAGATAAGGACCATAGCACTCAGGCCTTGATGGAGGTTGAACAGGAACCACAAAGTGTTGTGGGTGATGAGGTTGTTGCACAAAGAGTTGTGGAACAACCACTTGTTCAAGTAGACCTACCTCTTCGCAGGTCTGATAGGGTACGTCGTCAGCCTGAGAGATACTCATTTCTCTTGTCTGACCATGATGACGTTATGCTCATTGAGAATGAGCCTACCTCCTATCGTGAAGGTGATGAGCCCAGATTCTCGAGAAATGGCTAGACGCCATGAGATCCGAGATGGAATCCATGTACACTAACCAAGTATGGACTTTGGTTGATCCACCTGAAGGGGTCAAACCCATTGGGTGTAAGTGGGTCTTTAGGAGAAAGACTGACATGGATGGACTTACGCATACCTATAAGGGCCGATTGGTGGCTAAAGGTTTCAAGCAAATTCATGGTATTGACTATGATGAAACCTTTTCTCCAGTGGCGATATTTAAGTCCATTCGGATCTTGCTTGCTATTGCAGCATACCACGATTATGAGATCTGGCAGATGGATGTCAAAACCGCGTTTCTGAATGGAAACTTACTCGAGGATGTGTACATGACACAACCTGAGGGTTTTGTAGATCCACAGCATACTGGGAAGGTATGCAAGCTGCAAAGGTCCATTTATGGGCTAAAGCAAGCTTCTCGGAGCTGGAATCTTCGATTTGATGATGCGATCAAATAGTTTGGTTTCATCAAGAATGAAGATGAACCTTGTGTCTACAAGAGGGTTAATGGGAACACAATTGTGTTCCTTGTATTGTATGTGGATGACATACTACTCATTGGGAATGACATCCCTTCGCTACAGTCTGTGAAGACTTGGCTGGGGACGTGCTTCTCAATGAAGGACTTAGGTAAAGCAGCCTGTATTCTAGGCATCAAGATCTATAGAGATAGATCTAAGAGATTGCTTGGCCTAAGTCAGAGTACATACATTGACACGGTATTACTTCGGTTTGCCATACAGAATTCCAAGAAAGGACTTCTGCCGATGTCACATGGTGTGAGTCTTTCGAAGACTCAAAGTCCCTCTTCTAGAGAGGAGAGAGACCGCATGGATAAGATCCCTTACGCATCTGCTATAGGATCTATCATGTACGCCATGCTGTGTACTCATCCTGATGTCTCGTATGCTTTAAGCATGACGAGTAGACGATTAGATCGGTGGCGTCATCGATAGCGATAGAATATTCTTAAGTACTTGAGAAGGACTAAAGAATATTTCTTGATATTTGGAGGCGATGAGGAGCTAGCTGTAAAGGGTTACAGCGATGCCAGCTTCCAAACTGACCAGGATGATTATAGATCGCAGTCAGGGTTCGTGTTTTGCTTGAATAGGTAGCACTGTGAGCTGGAAGAGTTCCAAGCAGGACACAGTTATTGATTCTACAACAGAGGCCGAATATATCGGTGCTTCCATCTCATTCGTGAGATTGATCGATCGAGAGATGTGAAGATTTGCGAGTACCCACATGGTCACACTAGGTCATTGGGTATTTGATACTACGATGATTGGCACTAGTGCTAGTGGGAGATTGTTAGTGAAAGCCCTAGAGCCAATCATGTGATGATTGTTGTATGGACTTTATTGTATCATATTCCTATTTATAAAGGCATGGTTATTATATTTACTTGTATTGGTGCCAAATAACTAAATATAATAATGTCCTTGAGTAGTAGGTTCTTATCTATATCAATCGATTGGTTGAATCGATAATGAGATGATATAGAGAACATTACTCTTAATCATTCCTAGTCGAGTATTAACATTCAGGGACAATGTTAATGCGTAGAGACTAGCATGTAGGTCAACAAGATGACTTGATCTCACAAGTCATGGATATGAGATATCAAGTTGACACATGGGTATGCATTGGAGAATGTATACTGAATGACCCGCCATGAGAAAGTATTATGGATCGTTATATGAGTGTCATATACTTTCTCATGTTACTATTAGTATGACTATTAGTCCTTAGACCTGAAGTCACCATGGTTCCCTACATAAGGAGTTGCATACTTTGGCTTCGTCAAACGTCACCCGTAAATGGGTGGACTATAAAGGCGATTACTGGGTATGTAACGAATTATGCGGAGGGATGTGAGTGATGTAGATGGGATCTATCCCTCCTATATGACGGGGGTGACATTGATATTCTTGATAGAGTGAGACCACGAAGTGCATGGCCATGCCCAAATGAGTCAATATGAGATATTGAGCTCATTTGATTAGAGTGAGTCTACTTGGGGTTCAAGATTTAGATTGTACCGAGGATGACACGGTCTATGCCTCGATTGGTCAATCTAGATGTCAAGGATAGAGGGACATTGTCACATATTGTGAGAGTCACAATTAGTAGTCACAAAGGTGATGTTGGAGCTCAACATTCTTGTAACTTGGGTAGCAATGATGTGTTGCTAGATATCGCTCATTGCTTATGTTCCTAAATCAGTTTAGGGACATTGCCAACGTTACAAGAACCTATAGGGTCACACACATAAGGGCAATTAGATGGAGATTAGGTTCATATGATGAACCATGAGGATTAGGTTCATGGGATGAACCAAATTGGATTAAGAGTAATCCAAATTAGACTTATTGAGTTAGACTCAAGTTGATTGAAGTGTTGAATGAGTCTAATTTAGATTTGATTCATCAAATCAATTTAAATTAATGAATAGAGATTCATTAAATTAAAATTGACTTGAATCAAATGGTTGGATTTGATCAACCATAGGAGATAATAGGTCAAGTTTGACTTGTCTTGAGAGGGAAGATGAATGGTCAATTTTGACTTGACCAATTGCCATGTCATGGTGACTTGGCATGGGGTCGGCCAATGATGATGCTCCACATCATCATGGACACATCATGGGGTGCCACCTCATGAGGGAGACCAAGAGCCATTGGCTCTTGGAGTTACATGCATGCATGTAACCCCCTTATAGTGGGTTATGGATGATGTGAAGTTAAGTTGTGTAACTTCATCTTCTTCCTCTCTCTCTTCCCTCAAGCTCTCTCTTCCTCATCTAGCCATGAACGTCCAAGGGGTGCTAGCACACTCTAGGATGCTTTTCTCCACCTATTGCTTGTGTGGATACCGATAGAGGAGTGTACACTTGACACTCTCGAGTTCCGGCAAACCTTTTGGACGAGCGGGATAAGCGAAGGGCGTCGCTACGAGGGTAACACTCTCACCTTCTAGATCTAAGGTAGATCTAGGGTTTTTATATAAACACATACATGTTTTGTTTTAATACATCTTCGCACGGATCCGTGGCCGGGGGCTTCCGAGGTTTCCGCAACGCAAAAAGCGGTTTTTGCGGCTCGGAAAAACCCAACACTCTGGATGGCTCGTACATGGCGTAGGAGGAGCGGATGAGATGGCGATGCGACGGGAGTCATATTGAAGACAAAAGCCATAATAGTTGGAAAATAATTTATTTTTCATATTTATTGCCTTTTGTTTGATATGCATGTAGTAGGCTAGAAAAATTCCTCAATTTCAAATTACTAAGTGGGAGAGGGATATTTTTATAAATTCCTGCGGCCTCCATTACAATTTGACAAGTGATGCAAACAAACTTGCACGTCAGCTCTGAGTGCCTTCCTCCCCATCGGAAGGGTTTGTTTGCGGATCACAAGGTCGAATATGGTTATAGGAAATTATTAAGGAGTGTGTGTACTTACCCATCGTAAGGCACATAACCCGAGATAATTACCTTGGTACCGAGTAATGGTGAACACTTAGATACAAATATAAGTATCCTCCCCATCGGAGTCACTGCTTTTATTTGTAGGGCCAAAGAGGAACCAACTATTAATTTTACTTGTCAAAAAGTTAGGTTGACAAGATAGTAAAATTAATGGGTAAAACCTCCTCTTACAAATGTAGAATTCGTATACGTCCACACTATCGTGGCATATGATATTCTCGGTGTTTTGAGGTGTTGGTTGATTTTAAAATTTTATTATTTGAGGAATCAATAATTTTTTGAAATCTAATGTTTTGATTTATGTGATTCTTAGGTTTTCTTTCAAAATAACTTTCAACCCACTTGTTGTGATACTGAAAGAGAACAAACTTACTGGACCCAACTATGTAGATTGGAAGAGGAATCTAGACATTGTCTTGACTGTAGAGGAATACAAATATGTACTCCTCGAAGAGTGCCCTCCCAAGCCTGCAAATAATTCTGGGGAAAAGGAGAGAGAGAGCTATAAGAAGTGGATCAAGGCCGATGAGATGGCGCGGTGTTATATTTTGGCATCTTTGTCAAATGTACTGCAACATCAGCATCAAGCCATGTCCACTGCTTATGATATGATGCTCAATCTCAAGAAGCTTTTCGGACACCAGAATCGGGCTGCGAGGCAAGAGGTCATGAGAAACTTGATGACGACCACCATGGTCGAGGGAACACCCGTGAGGGATCATGTTCTCAAGATGATGGCTCATTTGAATGAGCTGGAGGTCCTAGGAGCTGAGATCGATGGGGAAACCCAGGTCGATATCATACTCCAGTCTCTGCCTAGGAGTTTTGAGCAGTTTCGCCTTAAGTACAACATGAACAAGAGGTTGTATTCGTTGGCAGAACTTCTGACAGAACTCTAGGCAACAGAGGGACTATTTCGTCAGAGTTCTCAGGCACATGTCGTGGTGACCCAGAAGATTTCTACTTCTAAGCCAAAAGGCAAGAAGAAGAAGAAACAAACCGGGGCGAAGGCGGTGAGAGGCACTCAGGGAGGAGTGAAGAAGCCGAAAGGCAAGTTCTTCACTTGTAAGCAGACTGGACACTGGAAGAAGGACTGCCCCAACCGCAAGAACAAAGGTATATCTTTTGGTCTAGTCGTTGAAACATGTTTAGCGGTGTTATCTACCGGCACCTGGTGTGTAGATACGGGAGCCACTGATCATGTCTGCAATACTTTGCAGGGGTTCCAGGAAACCAGACGACTGGCTGAGAGGGAGATTACCGTGTACTTGGGCGATGCCACGAAGGTGGCGGCTGTTGCAGTGGAAGATGTTCATTTATCTTTTGAGAAAAATAAACTTTTGGTTCTTAAGAATTGCCTTTATGTACCCTTATTTAGAAAGAATTTAATTTCGGTTTCTAAATTGTTTATGGATGGATATTCTATTTCTTTTAATGACAGAGTTGTTATAAGAAAAGATAGGGACATTATCTGTTCGGGTACATTGATAGGAAATTTGTACACACTTGAACCAAAACCTCCCATGATGCATGTTGAAGTTAATAACTCATCTTCTAATTCCAATAAGAGAAAAGAACCTTTGAAGATGAACCAAACATATCTTTGGCATCTTAGGCTTGGTCACATTAACCTAAGCAGAATTCAAAGGTTGATAGCTGATGGACCTTTGGGTACATTAGTGGTGGAGGATCTCCCTTAGAAGGTAAGATGACCAAGAGGTCTTTTAAGGCCAAGGGGTATAGAGGCAAAGATGTGTTAGAATTGGTTCATTCTGATTTGTGTGGTCCTATGTCTATCCAGGCTAGAGGTGGTTTTGAGTATTTCGTCTCTTTTATAGACGATTACTCAAGATATGGATACATTTACCTGATGCGCCGCAAGTCTGAATGCTTTGACAAGTTCAAAGAATTCAAGGCTGATGTGGAGAAACGTCAAGGTAAAAGTATCAAGACACTACGATCAGATCGTGGTGGTGAGTACCTCTTGGGGGAGTTTAGGAACTACTTATCAGAGGCTGGGATTCAATCCCAATTGACTGCACCTGGCACACCCCAGCAGAACGGTGTAGCAGAGCGAAGGAATAGAACTCTTATGGAGATGGTTAGATCGATGATGAGTTATTCTGACTTGCCAGATTCGTTCTGAGGATATGCTCTAGATACGGCGGTGTACATTCTGAACTTGGTTCCATCTAAATCAGTGTCTTCTACTCCCATAGAGTTGTGGACTGGGCGAAAGCCTAGTCTAAGACATATGATATGGGGAGTCCAAAGACATGTGTCAAGGCGATGTCGTAAGTTGGAACCTCGTACAGAAGTACGCTTGTTCGTTGGCTATCCCAGGGGAACGAAGGGTTTATTGTTTTATAGTTCTAGAGATCAGAGGGTGATCGTTAGCACGAACGCCAGATTTCTAGAGGAAGACTATGTGATGAGCCACAAGCCCAAGAGTAAAATTGTTTTGGAGGAGTTAAAAGGGGAAGTCACTTCTTTAGTACCACCGGTACAAGAGGATATACCACATGTCACTGGGCCGCGTGTCACAGAGGATACACAGGTGATACCTCGTCGTAGTGGGAGGGTTGTAAGATAGCCTGATAGATTCATGTTCTTGAGAGAATCTTCTGATTTGGTCCCTGGCGAACATGAACCTGATCCCTGGACATATGACGAGGCAATCCAAGATAAAGATGCAGTATCTTGGCAAAGTGCAATGAATGCTGAGATTGAATCTATGAATTCAAATCAGGTCTGGGAGCTAGTAGAACCACCCGATGGTATAAAAACCATTGGATACAAGTGGATCTACAAGAGAAAGAGAGGAATAGATGGGAAGGTTGAGACCTTCAAAGTGAGGTTTGTTGCGAAGGGGTATACTCAGAAAGAGGGTATCGATTATGAGGAGACCTTTTCGTCGGTAGCCATGCTTAAGTCTATCCGGATTCTCTTATGCATAGCAGCTCATATGGATTATGAGGTGTGGCAGATGGATGTCAAAACAGCTTTCCTTAATGGAAGTCTTGAGGAAAACATCTACATGAAGCAACCAGAGGGATTCATTGCTAAGGGCAAAGAGCATCTTGTATGTAAGCTTAATTGGTCCATTTATGGATTGAAACAAGCTTTGAGGTCTTGGAACATCCGCTTTGATGAGGTGATCCAGTCTTATGGATTTATTCAAAGTCCGGATGAGTCTTGTGTATACAAGAGATGTGACAGAAACGTAGTGGTATTTCTTGTACTATACGTAGATGACATTTTGTTGATTGGCAACAATATCAAAGTGTTATCGGACGTAAGGGTATGGTTGTCCAAACAGTTTGATATGAAGGACTTGGAAGAGGTGGGACACATCCTTGAGATCAAGGTTATAAGGGATCGCAGGAAAAGGATGTTGTGCTTATCCCAAGCTTCATACATAGACACGATTATGGAGCGTTTTAGCATGCAGAACTCCAAGAAGAGTTTTCTACCTTTCAGGCATGGAGTTCCTTTATTTAAGGAGATGTGTCCTAGATCATCTGAGGAGATAGAGGAGATGAAGGCGGTTCCTTATGCTTCGGCAGTAGGAAGCCTCATGTATGCGATGCTCGTGACGACCGGATATCCGCTTTCACTGTGGCATGGTCCAGCAGACATCGAGTAATCCAGATGGACATTGGGCTGCGGTAAAGCATATATTGAAGTACACGAGAAGGACTAGGGATTATATCTTTGGTTTTGCGAGACCAATTACTCCTGTGGGTTTACCTGCAGTTCACGACTTCAATCGATAGGGATATACTTGATGAAAGTCTACCTCAGGTTTTGTGTTTACTTTGGGAGGTGGAGCCATTGTATGGAGGAGTGTCAAGCAGAAGTGCGTGGCGGACTCCACCATGGAAGCTGAGTATGTGGCGGCCTCTGAGGCGGCCAAAGAAGTTGTATGGCTCAGGAACTTTCTGATGGACTTGGATGTGATTCCTGGTTTGCCCAGAACTATCACAATTTATTGTGATAATAATGGTGCAGTTGCAAACTAGAAGGAACCATGAGCTCATAAGGTTAGTAAACACATAGAGCGCAAGTACCACCTGATACGAGAAATCGTAAAGGAGGTAGAAGTTGTTGTCACCTAGATTGCATCAGAGGATGACCTGGTGGACCCTTTCACTAAGGCCCTTCTAGCGAGAGCTTTGATAGGCATGTGGAGGGAAGGAGAATCAGATGTATGGCAGTATGAGGACAGCATAGTCTTTTAGTATAAGTGGGAGGTTATAGGGATGTATACTGAAAAGTCTATCTTTTGTATGAACATCTTTATTTTGAAATAAGAATCACATGATCATTGTTTGCATATTTTTATGGTTATGCAATCTTGTCTAATACTTTACATTGTAGATAACATGGTGTGTAGTGTCACACAGGAGATCATGTTATCGGCCCCTTAAAAAGTATAAGTAAAGGCTCACAACCGAGATGACTTTGGACAAACCATCGGAATGGTTGTAGTGTGATTTGGTATTGGTTTGTCTTGACCATAGAATCACACTAGTGCACTTTGTGTGTATTGAGCAAGACCGACTTAGAGGTGATTCGATTTATTGCTGACTACATAATCGAATCGGACCTCAGATATTATTTAGTACATGCTCTTAATTCCGATATAATAACGGGCACATAAACTTAGTACTCATCTCTTTGATTTACCAATGGACGAGATTTATAGATTAAATCGATAGACTCGGTAAGTTGGGAGATGCTATTATTTATATGGTGTGTCGTTGATTATAGGAGGAAATCGTGTCCTATATATTAGGATGATGATGTCCCCTTGAGGAGCTCATAAGGTTCATCATATAAACCCTGCAGGTGGACTTGGTCCGAAATGATGAAAAGGTTGAGTGGTACTACTCAAGGAGTTAGATGTTGATTAATTAATGGTCAGTAAATTAATTAATCGACGGACATTCGAGAACTTAAACACGGGGAGAAAATGTACAAATAATATATGGAGCCCATATTATCATATGGGGGTTGGTGAGGTAGATCAATGATGAACCTTTAGTGGATTGGATCATCATTAGTGGATCGGACTTTATGTGGGCTTGATCCATGGGTGGCCAAGACCCAACTTCTCCTCATGGTACCTAATGTAGCCTATTAACACCTCATGATGCTTAGATCCAATGGATAGAAACAAAACTCTAAGATCCATAGGTAGAGATTAAATCTCTAAGATCCGACGGTTGAGATTAAATCTCTAGATCCGACGGTTGAGATTAAATCCCTAGAACCAATGGAGGAGATTAATTCATGACTTATCCCTAACTCTATAAAAGGAGGGCATGGGAGTTGGCATGGAGAACATTGAAAGAGAGCTAGGGTTTTTGGAGTTGGCGGCAAGGCTAGGAATTAGGGTTTGAGCTTGGGCGGCACCTATTAAGGAAATTTTTTCCTTAAGTTGTTCTTCTTCCCCAAGCTGCCGGCCCCCTTGGAGTTCCTTCCAGCCCTTGGCCGGCATCCAAAACAAGTCTTCTCCTTCTCCTTGGCTGGTGGAACAAAGGTTTAGGGTCCTCCCTTGAAGCTTTTGGCCGGCCACTCTCAAACTCCTTCTCCTTGTTGGCCGGCGGCAAGGATCTTCTTAGTTCCTTGTTGGTTGGTTTTAGGGAGGAGAAGAACTTTGTTTCTATTCTTCCTCTTGGTTTGGAAGAGCAAGGAAGGAAGATTTGTGATCTAGGAGCTTTGACTTTTGGTAGAACGTCGCCCACACGACGTCCAAAAGAAGGAAGGTCATACATTAGAAGATCAAGAGGTATACCTATTCTACTTTCTTCTTTTGTTTGTTGCTTGTTTTTGTTTTTCAATTATAAGCATGTTATAAATCTGTAAATGGCTAAATAATACTTGGATCCCGAGCATAAATACAAAAACCGGCGATCTGGACATCGTCTATTCCGTGGCTACTCGTAGAATAGAGGATGGTCGCTTGAACAACTAGTTTGTTCAAGTGACCTCTCTAAACGAATAGCACGACGATGGCTTGGTGGTTTGGGCAATCCCTTTTGTCTAGGATTAAAGTTTTTTTAATCCGGGGACATCAAAGGGATCGCCATGGACAAACTTCCGAGGTGAACTGGGAAGCAAAGTTTCCCCTCACGGACTCGATAAGCAAAACCCTACAAATTTTATGGTGAGGGAAAGTTCTATGTTGAACTTTGAACCTTAATTTTGATAGTTTAGAGTTCCTATTGGCTTAGGGACTTCCCAATGACATTGTTAGTGCAATGGTCAAAGGGGAGCAAGCTTTTAGGGGGAGGTATCCATCATGGGATGATGGATGGTATTTTTCCTCATGAAGAAGAGAAATGGGATTTTGAGATACCCAATTTGGAGATTGGGAGAGTGAATAGGATTGCCTCTCTTGAGTGATATGAGACTTATCACTAGGAAGATGGTAGGCATCCTAGGTATTTTTGGACCAAGGAGGAGATTGTAAGATCTCATTGGGACATGAGACATTGACCTCCTTGGAGAGAACCTTTTTAATGTTAGTCAAAAAGTGGGAGAATTTATTAGGCGAATGAAATCAATTGGGAAAATTGATGGGGGTGTTGGGTTTGAGTTAGATGGTCTAACTCAATGGTTTGTTTGGTTTTGTCAAACATTAAAAAGGGAGAGATTGTTGGTGCAATCGACCCAGGTCATGATTGATCAGGACTCGAGCTTGACTCGAGAGATATTTTGATGTTCGACAAAAACATATAACAATGTAATTATCATGGGAAAGTCCAAGTGGGACACTTGGCATTTGGGAAAGTCCAAGCATGGGTCTTGGCATGGAAAGTCCAACATGGGTTGGAAAAGAAAAGTCCAAGCTTGAGTCTTGGCATTTGAGAAGTCCAAGGGTTTGATATTGGCGGTGTAAAGTCCAAGCGGGAGTCTTAGAAGCATAAGTCCAATGGTTGGCGACGTAAAGTCCAAGCGGAGTCTTGGCGGCGTAAGTCCAATGTGTCTTGGCAGTGTAGACACCGTTAGTATGACATAGCCGATGGTAGCACCTAAAGGCTAGTGCAATTGATGCACAAGTCATGGATGACTTGGAGGGATCCGAGAGGCGTGAGGCTGACGGAGGTGGCTAGAAGGCGTAGGTCTAGGCTAAGGGTGGTCTAGCAAGTATGGGGGAACCATACTTGGGTTAAAACCTCATGTTTAAGGTATGTCAGTCGACTGGTGACATGTGGCAGTCAACTAGTGTAAGTCAACTAGGGTTTGACTGTGGAAAATATCCCATCAGTCGACTACCAGAGGTGGTCACTCGACTGAGTGGACAAGCAGTCGATTAATCTTGTGATTAGTCGACTGATGCTCGGGTTTTGGGGCACAGAATGGAGTCTCACTCGACCGCTGTGGTCAGCAGTCGAGTGATGGCTTGATTAGTCAACTGATGGTCATAATTAGTCGACTGATGTCCTAGCCGTTGGATTTTTCCAGCATAGATTACACCGTTGTCTCACAGCAACAGTGTCATCAGTCGACTGATGGTCCCGAGAAGTCGACTGATCGACATTTTTTAGCCCAGGTAGAAGCTTTAAATGGAGCTCATGGAGGAGGAAAAAGCATCCGGTTATTGAGCATCCTTGGGGTGATTTGTTGCTGCAAATCAGGGTCTCCAAGGTCATTCTTCAAGCAACCAAAAGCAAGCAATTCAAAGGCATTTGTAAAGTGTTTTCTTTACTTGTATTGCATTGTATTTCATATTAGTTGCTTGTTGTATTTAGTTTATTGTTATAAACTATTGTACGAGGTTTCTCCGCCTCCGGATTGTTCCAAGAAGGAGAGTGTATTAGTAGTTCCGTGTGCATCACTAGAGCTCGTAGAGCTTGATCCGTGGAGTAGGAACCTTGAGGTTCCGAACCACGTTATATCCTTGTGTTGTGGTGTGTTTGTCTATTTCATTATCGCTTTATTATTATTCCACTGTGCTCTAACGAAAATTGTAGACAAACGTGAAACAAATTCCATCACGAATGAAAACAAGCTATTCACACCTCCCACCCTCTATCTTTCAACGATCCCCTACATTTTCAACTTCCATAGAATCCATTGGCACATCCTAAACACCTTTAGGATATAAATCTCAAACTTATTTCTAAGGTATCACATAACATTGAAAATGCCCTAAAGTATCAACTTTACCATGGTTAGGTCAACTACTCATCCACTTAAGGTTGACACACCCTAATCCATTTAGCGTGAGGGAATCATACTCCTAGGAACCCAAAACCTATTTGAGCTCCTTGGATTAACTAGATACTCACTAGGGATATCCTCCCTTAGTACCTTCCTAATGACCCTTCTAGGCTTTGACGCCTTGGTCATTTGAGTCTTGTCAAGGTTAACCTTATGGGTAATTCCCCTTGTAACCTTCTTAGTAGCTTTCCTAGGTTTCTTTGAAACCTTGGCCACTAGACACCTACCATGGTTAGCCTTAGGGATGACTTTCCTAGTAACTTTGGTTTTCCTAAACCTATGGGTGGTTCCATAGTCAAATGGAATGCTATGGTAGGTTGGCATGACTACCTTGGACATAGATTTATGACCCAAGCCTTTCTTGTCTTTAGGCAATTCTTGCCTCCTAACACCTAAGTTTTGACCATTTAACTCCATAATAATGTTTTCCATCTTCCTTAGGGTTTTTTTCCATTTTCTCAAGCTTTGACTTCAAAGCTTGGTTCTCTAACTCTAATTTCCCAATTTTTAAATTTTCATTTATTCTTTGGGCATTGTTCTTCTTTTTAGGCATATGTCTACCCTTCTTAGGGTTAATGCCTAAATGACTCTCTATCTTCTTAATAGCTTTCTTAGTAGAATTGTTCTTGGGTTATTGGTTCTAGACTTATCCTTAACCCTAACATTGAAAGATTTAGCGCCTAAGCAATAAAATTTATTGTTACTAGCATTCTTTTTATGATCATGAGCAATTGCAATAAAATTCCTAGCATGCTTTTGACTTTTAATTAAAGGAGTATAATTAAAAGTTACCTTAGGATTTGCCTTAACTCCCCCTACATGTATAGCTCCTCCCTTGCTCTTGGTTTGCTTCCTCCCCCTAAGATATTGAGTCCTATAGTGGCTCCTTTGATTGCACTTGAAGCAAATGATATGCTCCTTGCTCTTGATTGTTGGGGCTCTAACATCCGTAGCCTTTTCATGAACTTTTGGCGCCGGTTGAGTCTTTTTGACTCTTTTTGGGCACTTTCTCTTGTAATGCCTGATTTTCCTACACTCAAAGCATACAATATAATTTTTATTTTTAATCAAAGTTCTTGAGTTACCTAAGTTGGTGGTGGGAGCTAGATTTGGTCCTTCATCTCTCCCGGAGGTTGAAGCTCCCTTTTGATTTTTCTCCGGAGTGGATGGTCTATCCTCTCCCTCAATCCTAGAGGCGAAGGCTTCCTCCGATTCTTCCACCTCTTCCTCGAAAGTTCAACATCTCTCAACTTCTGATTCCTCACTCTCTTGAGAGGATGAGCTTGCTTTTTAGGTCTCCTTTTCCAATTGAGCCGATGATGGATCTTCATGATATTTTGCCAACTTGCTCCAAAGCTCCTTGGCATCCTTATAATCTCCTAGTCTACACAAAATATCATTAGGGATCACATTAACTAATATACTTGTTACCTGATTGTTTATGTTGGAATATCAGATTTACTCCTTGCTCCACTTCTTCTTCTTGAGTATTCTCCCCTTTTCATCCTTAGGAGTATCAAACCCTACTATAACACTAATCCAATTATCATAATCACACATAAGGAAATACATCATTCTACCTTTCCATTGATTGAAATTTTTGATTCCATAGTCTTCGTATGATGGTGGTGTGTTGATGTCGTATCCCAATTTAAGAATTGGCTCTTCCATCTTCCTTCTTCTCTCTTACGCTTGCTCCCTTGGTTGTTAAGCCTTGAAGAGTATCCTTACTCTGATACCATTTGTAGGGGATCGATTGACATCGCTAGAGGTGAGAGGGGGGTGAATAGCGATTTCTCATCGTTTGATGGATTTGATCGCGTTCGTGTTGTGCTCATCTACAAAAGCGTTATACGTAGCAGAATATATAATACAAAATATAAATAGAAATACACAAGCACAATAAGATGATATAACGTGGTTTGGAACCTAGGGTTCCTACTCCACGAGTCGAGCTTAAGTGAGCTCTAGTGATGCACATCACCACTAATAAACTCCTTCACGGTGACACATCGGAGGTGGAGAAACCTCGTACAATGGTCTTACAATAATAAGAATGAAATACAAGCAAATACAAAAAAAATACAACAATGATGTAAAAAAAACTTTACAAAAGATCACTTTGAATGCTTTGCTTGTTGATTGCTTGGACGAGCTTAAAGGACTCTGAAATGCACCAGCACTTCGCCTCAATTCACCCCTAGAACCATGGCCAAAATCCTCTATTACCTTCTCCCTTTATAACCTGTAGATGGCTGATTTCGCGCCTAGCAATCGACTATCCAAAGGCGTCAGTCGACTGCCCACAGTGTCGTTGTCTCACAATGGCTCAATTCACGTTGGAAAACTCTAACGGATACACTAGCAGTCGACTGTCCTTACCAGAAATTGACTGTCAACCCAGTAGTCGACTGATCAGTCGACTATAGAAGCTTCTGTGCTCGTGTCCACCTAAATTCGTCGACTTCCCTCCATGACAGTCGACTGTCCAAGGGCAGTCGATTGCCCAAAGTTGGCAATCGACTGCAAATCTTCATCCGAGCAGTTTGAAGCTTAGTCGACTACTTGACCAGTCAACTGGTCATAATCCCAGTCGACTGATGCAAGTTGACTAGGTTGCCAAGTGTTAAACACTTGATCAGTCGGCTGGTTCATAACTCTAGTCGACTGATAAATCTCAAATATGAGATTTAATCCAAGTGTGATCCCCTCATACTTGATAGATCACCCTTAGCCTAGACCTAAGCCTTCTAGCCACCTCCATCAGCCTCATGCCTATCGGATCTCTCTAAGTCATCCATGACTTATTCATCCATATGCTAGCCTTCAGGTGCTTTCATTAGTTATTGTTATGCTAACCGGGTCTACTTTGCCAAGATACATTTGGACTTATGCCACCAAGACAAACACTTGGACTTTACACCGTCAAACATTAGACTTATGTTGTCAAGACTATAGCTTGGACTTTACGCCACCAATATCACACCCTTGGACTTCCCAATTGCCAAGATTCATTTGGACTTATGTCACTAAGACTCTATATTTGGACTTTCAAAATATCAAGTATCCATGACTTGGACTTTACCATTGCCAAATACCTATGACTTGGACTTCTCAAATGCCAAGACTATTCTTAGACTTTCTATGACAATCATATTGTCAATCATTTTATCAAACATCAAAATACTACTCGAGTCAAACTCGAGTCTGGTCAATCGTGACCTAGACCGATTGTACCAACACTTACTATCTCTGGTACTAAGGAGGGTCGAGGGGATGACGCTTGCTCAGACCCCGTTTCTTCCGAGGTAGGAGCCTCGGCTTGGGTTGCTGGAGGAATATTCACCTAGGCCCTCTGCCATTTCAAGAGTTTGTTGTAAGACACCCAAAGCATGACTTCAGTTGCAAGTAGAAAAAAAGAAATAATGCTAAGTATGTTTTAATGAAGGAAAGATAGGAGATCTCTTACCTAGAGAGCCATGGAGCTCAGCTTCTATCGGGCTTAAGCCGAAGTGATAAAGAAGCCCCTCTTCTAAGAGCAAATTGACATTGAAATTTAAGCCGGAAAGTACCTCGGCCATCTCTTGGAAAGAAGCGGACTCCTTGAAGTGTCTAAGCTTCGGAGGGGGTGACAGATCCATCTACCATTTTGTAGGCCAAGTAAGAGGGGGGATAGAGCGCATGCAAATGTACCGAGACTTCCAGTGCTTGTGAGAGGTGATGAACTTGGTCAAAAATTTAGTCTTGCATCGGGAGGTAAAGTAAAAAACCCTGGGCTCCTTCTTTGAGGAATAAAGAAGTAATGGAATGCCTCAGTGCTCACTGGAAGGTGGTAAAATTAAAAGATGATGAAGAAGCCGCATATTAGACTTATAGAGTTAGGCGCTAACTGTTGAATGGGAATACGAAAATAGGAGGAAAGGTTACTGAAGATAGATGGTATGGGGAAGCGAAGGCTCACTGCTAACTAGCCACGGAAGAAAGTTACGAAATCTTCAGGAGGGGTATGGTCCTTGGTCAGGTTTTGGCACTCTAGTTTGTAAGAGCTAGGGATTTCGAAGGTCAACTTAAGGGTCGCTCGATCCTTTCGGTCAAAAGCAGTGGCAAGGATCTTATACCAAAGAGACGGGATTTCAGCCATAAGAGAAGGAGACGAAGAGACTTATGAGTTGATGAAGAGGGCAAAAGCCATAGACGGGAGGAGATTGAAGAAGACGCTGCAATTATGACGTTCGAACCCTAGTGCAAGAAAAATTATATAAGGGGGAGGGCCAGTAGGGGCGAGCGTCAAATTCGAGACATCCAAGATGTGAGACTGATCTGGGCCATCAAATAAGCTATAATAGTTGTCGTTTCTCCCGTAGTTACCTTGACACAGACCTTGTAAGGATAGACACGCGAGCACCACCGGAAGGGCCTTCGGAGGCCCGGAGTACAAGACGATGCTTGGCTACTCTGTGAGGTCTCGACATTAATATACCTTATCTTGCCATTGTACAGCACAGATGTGTCGTTGGCCAGGATCAAGTTACTTCAAAGTAGAATGAACTCTCTTTTTTTCAATTGTTAAGAGCATGGAAGGCCTTGTAAAGGAGATGACCGACGGACGAGTTTAGTCAGTCAGGCAAAGCCCATCCTTCGACTAGACAAATAGGGGATGCCTATGATTTGGAAGAGAATATCCCCATTGGGTGATGCCCTGATAGTCGGGTCAAGTCAACAATCCAGATGAGATGGAGCCTCATGTTGAACCTAAGTCAAGGGCAAGTTGGGTCAACCCAGAACCATGGAGGGCAAGTAATATCGATAGACTCCTCTTTAAATGCCTCGGCTCAATGCCATATCTCGGCAGCTATCTCCGAATGCTTTGGCTCAATGCCGTATCTCGACAGTTATTTTCAAATGTCTCGGCTCAATGTCGTATCTTGACAGCTATCTCCGAATGCCTTGGCTCAATGCCATATCTTGGTAGCTATCTCTGAATGCTTCGGCTCAATGTTGTATCTCGGCAATTATCTCCAAATGCCTCGACTCAATGTCGTATCTCGGTAGCTATCTCCGAATGCCTCTGCTCAATGTCGTATCTTGATAGTTATCTCTGAATGCCTTGGCTCAATGTTGTATCTCGGCAATTATTTCCGAATGCCTCAGCTCAATGTCGTATCTCAACAATTATCTCCGAATACCTCAGCTTAATGCCGTATCTCGGCAGCTATCTCCGAAAGCCTCGGCTCAATGTCGTATCTCCGAGGCCATCTTCATATGCCTTAGCAAGATATTTCGGCCTCGTAGTAGTCCACTTTACTAAGCCAGCTCAAGTGTAAAAAAAGGTTTTCTTTTTAACATCATGTTTGTACTTCCGTACGATCCTGATAACAAGACAAGGTCTGTCATAAAGTATGCCTCTCCTCATTTCCTATTGTGCATTTATGGAGTTATGTCCCTCATTAACTGGTTTGATAGTATTCATGAGGATATGACTACCATTATATTCTCCCAATCATTATATACAGGACAAGTGGACAGGATCTTGGGATATATCTTATAAAAACTAAAAGAGGTAAATGAGCCAGAGGAGATTTCTTGTTTTCTCGATTCTACTCTCTTCATCTTCCTCAGACCTTGACTTGAGCGTCGGAGAGGCAATGTCGAAACCACCCTCGGCGTCCCTCCCCCCTTTACGCTCTCTTGAGTGTTTCTTTCGCAGGTCTAGATTTCTTTCACTTCAAGGAGTTTCTCTTAATTTTAGTCTCCTATTCCTCGAAGAGCCACCTGGTTCTAACTCCGGACTTCAAAGACAAACCTCACAGCATCTCCACTTCCAACCACAACAATGCCTTATGAATAATACGAGGCATTATGTTCCATTTTTATTACTCCACGCGACAAATGAAATTATTGTATCTATTGCTTAAAAGAATGAGATAAAAAATTGTCATTTCATATCTAAGTAAGAGCACTAATTACAGAGACAAGGATCTCAACTATATAGATCGAAATCCATGCCTAGATCTTCTAAGATGTGCAACGCTGCAAATGCAAAGCAAATAGTTGTATGATCAAGAGTTGCCCAGATAAAGACTTTAGAATATTATATATGTAGATAGTCGAGGTTAAGGATATTATTAATTACTCTTATACTCATAAAGGAAAATGCATTTTCTTATAAGTTGATGTAACCTTAGACATAAAAATAGTTAGGGGAACAAATTATATCTCCTTGTCTCGATCACATTACATTTAAAAATTGATTGAGAAATTTTATTAGTCACAATCTCTATGACCATTTTATTAGAAATGTTATCCTACATAAATCCGTGAGCAGCTTCATTATTCATCGTCCGATCCTCTAGGGTTCAAAGATTGAGATATAATACGTAAGCGATCGGACGATGAATAATGGAGATATTCACGAGTGTTCATGGACGAGTTGTGTATGATAACATTTCTTCTATTTTATAATCTAAATGTTGGCGGTGGACTTATATGTTATTACCGTAACATATTTGATTGTGTCGTATTAGTTCGAACCAGATTAAGCGATCTAATTATGGTTTTGATTAACGGAGTTTGTGTTATTGGATATGGGTTAATAGATTTAGATTCATATGTGTAGAATCCTTTAGTCCATACCGTTAGTATTGATGAGTTGTTAATGGATTAGAGTCATCTCTAGAGTGTGATGCCCGCAGGAGAGAGGATAATTGATTGTCTCTTTTTCCCCAATCAGATAGAATATTTTGGAGTCGTCTCTCTCGCACCTATAGAAAATCAAGCCCTACGGCACTTTGATTTATTCCGACTTCATATTCTTCTGACGACAATGTAACCAAATCCAAGTGCATGTTTATGTTTATGTTGTATTTTATTTTGTACTCATATATTGTTGTAGATTAGACGATAAGATCTTGTGTTCAGATCGTTTGACTTGTTTTTTTTTTTTGAATCATATGCGGATGCACGATCTATTGACGGATTGAGAGATCCATCATATCACTAAATACCATAAAAAATCTGTGTGAACTTAGAAAAACAATCTCAAATCATATGCTCGCTTTTATTTTTACCTAATAGAACTGAATTTGATATGGCTCATACAATAGTAGCAATCCTAGTCGTCATGATCACTGGAAACATTGTTAATAAACTTTTAAGATAACTCAAAAGGGCAGTTAATTATGAGTTAAAATATATTGAATATCTAGATGTTATGGATTGATTCGACAATGTTAACTTTATAAATGCTAAATCCGTATTTGATTTATATTTTTCTTAAGGGTAGTGCTAGTGTTTTGCAATCTACTAATTAAACAATTGTTGTAATTGCTAATACTACCATAGCTTTTTGATATTACCTATTTTGAAGTTGAATGGGTTAGAGAACTTTTCAACTTCTTTACTCAGAACACAATATTGGAATTCTAGCATACAAAGTGTTAGATAAAAGTCAACTAGGTAATTTATGACACTACAGGCTAAAACTGATAATAACCTTGCTAATTAAGTTACTAGAGACTTAATAAGAGTAAACTTTTGAATTCATTAAGAGGAATAAAAAATTTTAGGCTACGAACCTTCTACTTAAGACATACAACCCAACATTGTATACTACAAGAAAAATCCTTATTAAAAATCAAATTAGAGACCGATTTTCGATCTCTAAATTCATTAGAGACCGTTTTAGAGACCCAATATTTGATTCTTAATTTTTAGGTCTCTAAATTTAGAGACCAACTAATTGCCTTGTTATTATAGAACCCCTTTCGAAGATTTCTATTACCAAATTTACGTACATATAAAATTAAAAGTATATGATGAATGCATCGATATGAAGATGTTTTGAAATCTTATGCAGAGGCAGAAAGAGCATTTTAAAATTCAAAAACAAATCCGAAGTGATAATTTAGTTAGGATGTTGGATTTAAAGACAACATAGTTTAGGACTTTTTAACCTATTCCTATAGATTCTCTTAGCACTTTCATAGTGATAATTGAACCTTTGTGAAATGGCTCATTGACATTGTGGTATATATATACTTAGTCAAACAAATAAAATTGATTTATTTTTCTTTATTTGTTCAAGAAACTTTTTGTATTTGTAAAAGATTGCTAGAGTAGAGACAACCTCAAAAGTCTACAACTTTAGTCTCATTTCATAAGTTTCCTATTTTAAAACTCTTCATATAATAAGCTTCGTTTTTTTTTCTTTTTAAAATTGCTTCCTAGCTAGACGGTGGACCTTTTGAGAGGTTGTCTATATAATTGCATATATAATGTTAATTATATTTGAGAGGCAGTCTATCTTGCCCACATAATAGTAATTACATTGAATTATCTTGACAAATAACATTTGGAATATCTTAATTTTAAAAATAAGTTTATTAATATTTTTAGCACCCTTTAATGTCGATACGTATATAATGTTCTACCTATCGGTTTGCGTGCATCATTATCATTTGTTCATCCCATGCAACTATTTTGAGGTTGGACTTGCTGATGATGCTGTTAGTTATATAATTAGCAATATTCAAAATGACAAGGTCAATAACTTCTTTTGGGTCACCAATTTATGTATATAATCTATCAAATGATTGCCTATTAAGTAATCTAAAGTTTGATAGTGGAGTCGTGGATTATGAGCAATTGGAAGGCCACTTCCTAATATTGCAACAGTGATACTGTCGATCACACATGCATATGGCCA
This sequence comes from Wurfbainia villosa, assembly GCA_025175895.1. Taxonomy (NCBI): domain Eukaryota; kingdom Viridiplantae; phylum Streptophyta; class Magnoliopsida; order Zingiberales; family Zingiberaceae; genus Wurfbainia; species Wurfbainia villosa. Next base: position 9,214,082 of record CM045992.1, read on the forward strand.
ACAAAATTCAATAGAAAAGTTGGACAAGTGGTGAAGCACATAAAAGCCACTCTAGAATTAAAGTAGAAACATGCATTGCATGCTTATGTACACCACTATGATCCCTAGCTTGTACTCCACAACTCGACACTAACACTTCCAATCTCTATAAATATTCCAAAAATTAAAGAGCCAATTCTGAAAGGATTTGGGAGCAATAATGGAGAGAGCTAAGTAAAGAGATGGTGTTCCTTGCCCCCACAAACATTCCTTCTTTTCTTTGATTTGAGAACATGGACATGGATCTGCTTTTGTAAAAATTTCGATTTCTTTCTCTCCTTTTGCGCCCATGTCGTTTTGTTACTGCAGCAATCTCAAATCCATCCGTTGACAGATGAATGGCACAGAGACTGCAGTCCGACACCGAGACCGACACCGACACCCAGGAAATCCCTGGTCTCTCCTCCGAGGAAGTCTTTCAGGATGCTCGTGTGATTCTGAGCGAACAGCGCTCCATCAAATTTGCTGCCGCCGTCGGCCGTGTTCTGGCACCTGTATGATGATGGCTCAAAGCTCCCTGCAAACCCCATGCTCGAGGTCACACCGACCTGCGCGGCCTTCTGCAGCAACGCCGTCGCCGACATATCCGACGCCGGCGGCGGGTGATGCAAGGAGGCAGCGGCGAACAGCGCAGGCGCGCTCGCCGTTAAATCGACAGCACTGTTGGAACTGCTTGCGGTTGGCAAAGCGGAGGTCGTGAGCTCCGCTGCACTCAGTGGGAACTTGTGGCTCTGCGTCCAATTGAACCGACTCGGGTTAGGGCCGATGAGGTCGCCGTACAAAGTGGAGGCGTCGGCGACAAGTCCCATGTCCAGGAGTTGATTAATGCTGGCGGCGTTAGGCTTAAATTGAGTTGTAGGCATAAGATACGGGACCTCGTTTGATTTTGCGTTTAAACCCTGTTGAAGAAGAAGGTAGTCGCCGCTGCCGGCGATGGAGGTGGCGTTGGTCATGTTGTAAGCGGCAGAAACTCTCGCGGTCTCTTCCGCGAGGGCGTCGCAGAAAGCTCTGTGTGTTATGAAGCTGTCTCTCCTGTGGTCAAAATGACAAACTAGTGTTTATTCAATTCGCCATGCCCGTCAAATTGTGAATACGGTATACAACAGGGAAAAATTCACTGGAACCGAGAAATGATGAGGGCATTGTTGTCGTCGTACTCGGAACTCCGACGACGCACGACAGAGTCATTTGGCTCTTGTTCTCCAATGATTTACAACGCATGATTAATATAATGGACGACAATAATAATACTGGTTGAAGCAGCAAGAAATTTTGCAAATCAAAATCGATGCATGCCTGGAGAAGAGGACGCCGCAGTCGCAACGGTACTCCCTGGTGCCGCAGGTTTTGGTATGCGCCTTCCAGTCCGACTGCACCGCGTACTTCTTCGAGCATTTCTCGCACTTCCACTTCTTCTCCCCGTGCTTCCGGCAGTAGTGCTTCTTGATGCCGGTGAGGTCGCCAAGCGCCCGCCCCGGGTTGTGGTGCACGCAGCTCGGCTCCGGGCATACGTACACACGCTTCCGCGGCGGCGCCCGATCGCCGCTCCTCTGCTTCAGTTTCCACGGCAGGTTGTGGCCACGCCGGTGCAACTGCAGGTTCTGGTCCCGCTGAAACCCCTTCCCGCATATCTCGCACACGAAACGGTTCGTCGCCAGCAGCGTCCGCGGCGACAGCACGATCACCTCTGCCTCCGGATCTACATATAAATCATTCAATCAATATCTTATGATCGTATTACTTCCATTGTAATTTGTCAACGATGCTAATTAACCATTACATGTATATACCTGGTGTTCCTGGTAGGCTTCTCTTCTTCTTGATGGCAGGAACAGGAGGCATCTTTGAGATTGCTTCTCCAACTCCAGCCATTAATACCTGTAATTGATTGCCTACGGACAATTGCCAGATTTCCTGCTTGTATTTATGAGCGAGAGGAAGACATTGTTGTCCGATGTGTTTACCAAAACACACACTCTCTCTCTCTCTCTCCATCGATTTTGAAGTCGATAACTGAATTGTTAAATGTCCCGAGGCGTAAAAGGCTAACAGCTGAATCGTTTGTTTTTTCCAGACCAAGTGGACTGTGACACACACATGCAAAAAATACAGAGAAAGATTCAACTTTTCAAGGGAAGAAAAGTTGGGACCTGTTGCCTTTCTTCTCATTCTGATTTCTGAATCATTGTTCCATCATTTGGTTTGCAACTGCTTTCTAAAACGAGTTTTGAACACAAGATTTTGACAATTACTTTTAAAGATCTCATGAACCTGTCGCACTCTGATTTGGTTTGCTCCATCATTGGGTTTGTAATTGTTTTGTAAAACGAGTTTTGAACACAGGAATTTGACAATTACTTCTAGGGTGCGTTTGGTTCAAGTAATCATACATAACTTTAGTTATGTGATTATCAGAGAATAAAACATAACCTTAGAATAAACTATAACCTTAGATAAAAACCTTGTTTGGTTGGAGATTTTAATATATAACTTAATTTAACATTTTACTAAATTATCCTTTGTCTTTACTCAATCAATTCGACAACAACGACAGAAATATTAATGACGACGACAGCGATCGACCGACCGACGATAGTGTCCGTCGCCGGCCGCATGGCACGGCGCCGGCGAGCGGCGGCAGCACGACGCGATAGGGGCGAGGGCGCGGCGGCGAGGCCGTCGGCGGCGGTGGCGACGACGGCAGCGGCAGCGGCGGCGGCGGCCACGGCGGCGACGGCGACGGCAGCGGCGCGGCAGCGGCGACGCGGCGGCGCAGCGGCGACGCCGGCGACGGCGGCGGCGGCAGCTGGCGGCGGCACGACGACCGGCCGGCGACGGCAGGCGGCGCCGGCAGGCAGCGGCCGGCATGACCGGTGGCAGCAGCGCGAGCGGCCCGGCGGCCGCACGCGCAACCGACGGCGACGGCCGGCGGCACGGCAGCCAGCCGGTGAAGCGACGGCGGCCGGCGGCGACGACGCGGCGACGCGAGGCGCGACGGCGACAACCGCGGCGCGCCGTGGCGGCACAGGCGCGGCCGGCAACGACGGCAGCGGCGGGCGCGGCGACAGCGGCGCGGCAACGACGGCGGCGGCGACGACAACGGCCCGGCGGCGGTGGCCGACGATGCCGGCGATCGGCCGACGACGCAGCGGCGACAGCGGCGGCGGCAAGCGACGGCAGCGGCGACGACGGCGGCAGACCGTGCGCGGCAGCGATGCGGCGATGGCGGCGGCAGCAGCAGCGGCCGACGGCGGCAGTGGCGACGATGGCCGGCGACGGCGCAGCCGGCAGCGACGGCGGCGCGGCGGCCGGCCGACGGCGGCGGCGGCGGTGGCAGACAGTGCCGTAACGACGAGCGGCAGCCATGGCGGCGGCGATTTGGCGACGGCGACGGCCGGCGACGAGCGACGGCAAGGCGGCGAGCGAGCGGCGGCGGCGGCAGTGACGGCGACGGAGGCGCGGCCGGCGCAGCGGCATGCGGCGTGTGCGGCGATGGCGACGGCGACGAGCGGCAATGCGAAGCGGCGCGAGCGCGAGGCGCGGCAGCGTCTGCGCGGCAGCGGCTTATGCGGCGGCGGCGGCGACGGCCAAAGACGGCGGTGGCCGACGGTGATAACAATCGATTGAAGCATAAATCGACATTTAATATATCGGGGTAATATTAAAAAAGCACTGACCTCGTTGAATCAACAAAACCTTGGTTCTCTGTGCGCTTCCATTCCCTAAAAAGGCTTGTTCATAACTTGGTAATAATCAATTACCAGGTAATTGTTTATAACCCAAACCAAACAAAGTTTTTGTTGATAATTTATCAAAGTTATCAACAAAAACCCCAACTAAATGCACCCCTAAAGATCGGATGAACCTGTCACTCTCTGATTTTGGATTGCAAAAAATATGTTTGATTTTGATGGTTTGCACGGCGATAAGAATTTAGAGGGAAAGTGCTTTTAACAACCATTAATTTCCCAAGACCAAGGCACAAATTAAGGGAAAAGATATATGATTAATAAATTGGGAACAGACAGCTTAGTCTTAGGGTTCCTTGGGACACATGCTACACCCATGCAGGCCGTAGAAATCCATGGCTAAACGACGGCGAATAGGACAGACAAGGAATAATTGTCCATGGCTAACTGAAGCCAGATCTAGTAACAGGAGGTTGCATTAATTGTATTTCAGATTTCATTTCGCTATTCATTTGATTCTCCCTGACAGAATTAGCAGACACTTATAATTAGAGAAGTGGACTCAAATGTTTAGGGAATAGAAAAGGGAAGAGGCTGCATGGAAGCAGTGGATATTTGTGGAAGCATGCGAAGATATCAAGTTGGTTTTTCATGTGAGGTCTACAGTTTGGTCCTTGGTTTGCTTCAAAGGCTTTGGAGTTTAGCATTTGAAGGCTTGTAAAGGCACAGGATATTCTGTCCTTCGCCCGAGGCACGTCGGGCGACGGCAGCTAATTTCACCGTCCTCTAGATTCCCCTGCAGGGAGGCAGAATTAAGCAGAGATGTCAAGAGAGTGATAGTGTGTATCGGTTGTCGTCAACCGTTTGGGGAAAAGAGAGAACTTGTCATTAAGGGCATGTTTGTTTGCTTGCACAGTAATTGCGTGGGTACGCCTAAAATTATATTAAAATTCTACCTCTTTTTATTGATAATATGATTTAACAGTTTTTGTTTTAAAAAAATTATATGCACAAATATCAAATAGGCTCAAATTATCTAAAAACTTTGAAATATCAATTAATTGATCTTCTAAAGGAATCTTTAATAGTTTTATACTCATTATCGTTTAGTTCCCCTTTAATAAAGAACATGTCTATCCATCACGGAAAAAGTCAGATGGTTAGTGCAACAGTAAACTTGCCAGAATGAGCACCAATCGATCTCTGAGAGCTATAAAATCTTTCGGAGATGTTTTCCCTCCCGCCATACTAGCGATCGGTTGGACGAAGGCCCCATGATTTACCTTTTTATGATGGTCATAGGGCTAATTGTTAGAGACGTTTGGGATGAACGTATCATATTTTGTTATAATATCTATCTCCACATATTTTGTACGATTCTATTGACTTGAATTCTAGATTATCACACTATAGTTGAATTGATTTCAACAAAAAAATAGTCTAAGTCTTAATGAGAAATTTCAATCATAATACGTTGAAGGATGACTCATATGGAGCAAGCCTACCACAGGCGTGGCCAGAAGCACGCCCAAGCCATGGTTCTCTTTGGAGTAAATGCCACACCCATGGCCAGAACCATGGTCAACCTATGGTTAGGTTTGAGGGAGTGAGCAACCATGACTAGGAATAGTTATGACTATATGTTAGGGCAATCTCTTGTCATGATAAGGTTTTGATGTATATGACAAAGGGTTTAAGTTAGGTTATGATTATGGTTTGATATGTGCGTTGGAGTCTTGCAGGGCTTAGTAATTCGCACATGGAGCCTTAGCGAGTTTCACCTCTCATGACTCGGTCCTTGAGTCGGTGAAGGATAGCTTTGCGGAAGCCGGGCGCTTGGAGCATCCGAGGGACTGCCGGACAAGGAGCTTGGAGTGAAGCCGGAGGAAGTAGACTTCAGGGCGAGACACGAAGGATGGCGCTGCAGAGCCGTGCGCTTGGCGCATCCGAGGGACGTGGCCGGACGAAGATAACTTCGAAGGCAAGGGGCTCCGAGGGATGAGAGTGAGCGAATGTAACCCGGGAAGGGGTAGTATCTCTTAGGTGAAACTTGGCCATTTGGCTAAGTGTCGGATGAGTTTTCCCGACATCAGTCGACTGCCATGAATGACAGTCGACTTCTCTGAGTCGAAAGGGTTCGACTAGTGTCCGACTCATGGGCATTTGGCCCAAGCAATCGACTGCCATGGACTGGCAGTCGACTACTGTCAACTGCCAAGGGATGACAGTCGACTGATGGCACTGTGCACGGGCACAGAATGGAGTCGAGCTCACGAAGCACTCGACTGATGGTACATCAGTCGACTGATGGTAAGATCAGTCGACTGATGATGTTGCCGTTGGATGAAATCCAACGTGTAAAGCGACCGTTATTGGGCAACGGCTACAGGACCAGTCGACTGATCGGGACATCAGTCGACTGCTCCTGTGTCAACGGGAAGAAACCCTCTTCCTCTATAAAGAGGAATGGTGTGGGGCTTTGGGAACCTAATGCTTCAACTCATAACATCTCCCAAAGTGCTCTAAGGGTTTTTTCACTCTTCTTCTTGTGCTAATTCTCATTCAATTGTAAGAAGAGGGATTGTAAAGAGGTTACCTCCACCTAGTTTGGTGCAAAGGAGAGATTAGTGGATTTGGCAAAGGAGTGATTCACCTTGGACGAATCGGGATCGTGGACTAGCGGCATAGCCGTGAACCACGTTACATCTTGTGTTAGCCTTGTTTGTTTATCTTTTGCTTTGTCTATTTGTATTTGCATATTCCGCTTGTGCTAATATCTTTGTAGACGAGTTAATATCGGTATCCAACGAAAGAAGGCTATTCACCCCCTCTAGCCGGCCGACCGATCCCCTACAAGTGGTATCAGAGCCAAGTCGCTTGTCGAGCACTAACCGCCGCAACAAACACTTCATCAAAAGATGGCCGGCTCAAACATTCACCCACCGAAGTTCGAAGGCGAATTCTCTTGGTGGAAAAAGAGAATGGAGGTATATTAGTTATAGCCCTAAGAACCAATCATGTGATGGTTGAATAGGGAACATTTTGTATCATATTCTATAAAGGCAAAGGATTGGTTATTATATTTAAGTCTTGCTTGTGTCAGCTAAATTAAATATAGTAATGCCCTAGAAAAGTAGGTTCTTATCTACAGCACATCAATTGGCAGAATTGATTATGAGAGGCTGTAGAGAACACTTTCTAAATGTTCCTAGTCAAGTATTAATATGCAAGGGCAATATTAATACATAAAGACTAGCATGTAGGTCAATTGATGACTTGATCTCACAAGTCATGGATATATGATATCAAGTTGACACATGGGTATATATTAGAGAATATATCTGAATGACCCGCCATGAGAAAGTTTCATGGATCGTTATATGAGTGTCATAAACTTTCTCATGTGACTATTGGTATGAATAGTCCTCGAGAGAAGTCACTACGGTTCCCTACATAAGGAGTTATGTACTTTGGTATCAAACATCACCCGTAATCAGGTGGACCATAAAGGCGACATCGGGTATATAACAAATTATGCGGAGGGATGTGAGTGATGTAGATGGGATCTATCCTCTCTCATATGACGAGAGTGATATCGGTGGGCCCTTGATTGAGTAGAACTACTAAAACGCATGGCCATCCATGCTCGAATGAGTCAATATGAGATATTGAGCTCATTTGTTTGAGTTAGTTTACTCGGATCAAGAAACACATAGATTGATCGAGGATGACACGGTCTATGCCTCATTGATCAATCGATATCAAGGATAGAAGGACACGGTCATATATTATAGTAGTCACGCGGAAAGGTTAGTCGGATCTTGACTTATCTCGTAACTTGGGTAGCAATGATGTATTGCTAGATGCCGCTCATTGCTTGTGTATCTAAAAGAGTTTAGGTCCACTGCCAACGTTATGAGAGCCTATAGGGTCACACACAAAGAGCATGATAATTAGAGGAATTAGAGTATTCTAGTTTGACTAGAATAATTTGGGAATAAGCTTAAGTACAAAATGGTTTTTGGACTTTAAGCTTAATGAGAATTTTAGCTAATTGATTTAATGAGATTAATTCAATATGTTATCTCATTGATTTAATAAGATTAATTCAATATGATAACATAAGCTTAATTGAATTAATAAGATTAATTCAATATGATAACATAAGTTTAATTGAATTAATAAGATTAATTCAATATGATAACATAAGCTTAATTGAATTAATAAGATTAATTCAATATGATAACATAAGCTTAATTGAATTAATAAGATTAATTCAACATGCATGAATGCCACATAAGAATGCCACATAAGCATGCCACCTAAGCATCCACCTAAGCTAGATAAGGTGGAAGGAAACAAAATGGTTTTGTCTCCTTAAGTGGCCCAAACAAATGTCCCAATGCAATGGATTGCATTGAATGTGTGGAGGTGAAAGGGTTTTTCCAACCCTATAAAAGACCCCATGGAGTGGCCGGCCAAAGGAATTGTGGGTGTGGTTGTTGGGAGCTTGAGGCTTGGAGAGAGCTTGAGAGCTTATTGTTGTGTGGCTTTTGTGAGTGTAGCAAGAAGAGTAGTCTTCTTCTTCCCTTCTCTTTTCCCTAGCTTCCTCTCCTTTAGGGACTTCTCTAGCAAGAAGTAAAGGAGAGCTCCTCTAGTTTTCTTTTGTGAGACAAGAGCTTGCTCGTGTGGATACATATAGAGGCACGGACACTTGAACGTGCTAAAGATCCAACAAACAAAAGGAAGAAGCGGGATTAACAAGGGCACGCAACAAAGGTAATCCTCTCCTATAAGATAGGCTTGGTTTAGAGAAATTTATTTTATACGAGTTTGCTTTCGCATGGATCACTTGGAAGGGATCCTAATTTTTCGTTGCGCATATGCCATTTGGCATAAAGAATTCCCTACAAGGGTATCGAGCCACTTGCGAAAGATCGTATAAAATAGGTTTTCTCTATTTTATATGTGATATAGAAGTAGGATAAATTTTATTATGAGTTGATAATTGCATTAGCAATTGTCAAACATAATAAAATATCCAATGTCTTTTAAAAGTTAAAATGACATGGTGCATGATTATGGCCTAGTCCCAAAAGGTTTGTGAATGTGTGTGTTGTAATTCTTAAATACGGCCTGCGTGTCGTGCCTTCCTCCTAAAATTCTTGTTGTAAAATTAGTTTTAGACTCGAATGTAACTCGAGTATTTCTCCTTTTGTAATGTACAAAACAAAGATGGAGGGTCCATTGGAAGATGAGGTTACAAGGAGAAAGTCAACACACAAGACAACCAAAAGGAAGCACTTAGGAGAAGATGCTATCCCTAGGTTGACCAATCAATCTTTTCATTGGCTTGAGAAGATTGTAGAATAAGGGCCATAACCATGACACGCTTAGTTTAATATGTATGTGATGCATGTTAGTTTAGCTTGTATGTGATGCATGATTAGTTTAGCTTATATGTGATGTATGCTAATATGTATATGATACATGTTTATTTCTTAATAAGTCAAAAATGATATGCCTACCAAAGCTTGGTACTCACTACTTCCTCGATCATTTGTTATTGGGTTTGCCAAAGCAAAGCAATGTATTTTATCTTGGAAGAGTGCGAGTGGACAATCGTGATGTCCCGCTATCAAACTTGGTTAAGACTTAATTAAGTTTTCTTAATTAGTTAAGAAAGTAGAGGCATATATTAGCTTTGAACATAAGTTTTAAAATTAGTTTTATGTGATTTAGAACATCACTTTGTCTTAGAAGTGGTCGTTGTTCGATATCCAAGAAGGCCCTCGTACCTCGCCACAGCCTGGAAGCTGGTTTAGGAATAAACACTAAACTAATCTAAAACTTAACCAAAGCTATTAAAGAGTTACATCAGATGTAATTGGAAAAAGATTGCCTACCTAATTATACTACGTCTTGGGCGATTAGCCAAAGCTAACTCAAGACGAATTATAATGTGGATCTTTATCCCATATAAATTTATAGCTAAATAGTAGCTATGAGAATTTAGTGGGAGCCTCATTTAATTAAAGGCCTAATTAAATGATTTAGGTATGATACTTAACTTTGCATTTTAATGTTGTAGATCACCATGACATCTAACACGACACACCCCCTCAACTTGCGATCTGTCCTTGAGAAGGACAAGCAATGGAGCGAACTTTCTTGGTCGGTATAGGAACTTGAGGATTATCCTCAAACAAACTTGTATGTCCTAGAGCGATCTACCTGAAACACACCCGTCACGCCACTCGTCTTTGAAAAGGATGCTTATAAGAAGCATCAAGATGACGCATTAGATGTGTCATGTCTTATGCTTGCCACCATGAACTCTGAGCTTCAGAAGCAACATGAGAACATGGATGCCTATGATATGGTTGAGCATTTGAAACAACTATATCAAGGACAAGCTAGGCACGAGCGTTTTGAAGTGTCTAAGGCTCTTTTTGCATGCAAGATGCAAGAAGGAACACACATGGAACTCACGTACTCAAAATGATTAGATGCGTTGAGAACCTTGAAAGACTAGGTTTTCCAGAGCCAGAATTGGCAGATGTTATCACCTGTCGTTCTTGGGAAGCATATAATCAATTCGTCATGAATTATAACATGAATGAAATTGATAAACCTTTGCACTGAGATTCTCGGCATGTTAGAAGCTACGAACCAAATCTCAAGAAGAAAGTTAGTTAATGTACTAATGGTCAAGAAGGGCAAAGGTAAGTGAGAAGGGTAAGACCCAAAGCCAAAGGCAAGGCCAATTCATCCACTTCAAAGGGTAAAGGTAAAGTACCTAAGGAAGGGGTGCTTCCATTCGGTGAGGCTGGACCTTTAGGAGGCTGAAAGTCTACCTTGAGGAAGTAAAGAACAAAAGAAGTGGGACTTACGCCTCGGTATACACGTTATAGAAGTTAATCTATCTATTTCTTCTACATGGGTATTAGATACCGGATGTGCATCTCACATTTGTACTAATGTGCAGGGACTGAGAAATAGTAGAATAATGGCAAAGTGCGAAGTGGACCTACGAGTAGGCAATGGTATGAAAGTTCTTCTTTGTAATTTGTAGGAACATATTCTTTGTCTTTGCCCCTTTGGGCTTATCTTAGAACTAGAGGAGTGCTTATATGTACCATTGACAAAGAACATAATTTACGTATCTTGTTTAGACAAGAAAAACTTTTCTTTTATAATAAAGGACAAATGTTGTTCCATTTATTTAAATGAAATGTTCTATTGTAATGCACCACTTATGAATGGTCTCTATGTTCTAGATTTAGAAAACCCAATTTATAACGTAAATACCAAGCGGTTCAAATCGAATGATTTGAACCAAACATATCTCCTCAACCGCATCGCCTAGGTCACATAAATGAAAACGCATATCCCAACTCCATAAAGATGGATTATTGGACTCATTTGATTTTGAATCATATGAGGTATCACGAATCTTGCCTTTAGGAAAGATGACTAAAACTCCATTTAGTGGACATGGAGAGAAGCGGCGGACTTGTTAGGACTCATACATACGATGTATGTGGGCCTTTCAATGTCGAAGCAGGAGGAGGCTATAAGTACTTTATTACTTTCGCGATGATATGAGTAGATTTGGCTACTTATATTTGATGAGACATAAGTCAGAATCCTTTGAAAAGTTCAAAGCATTCAAGAATGAAGTACAAAACCAACTTGGTAAGCGTATCAAGCTACTTCGATCAGATCGAGGTGGTGAATACCTTAGTCAAGAGTTTCGTGATCACCTGGCTGAGTGTGGGATAATATCCCAACTCACTCCCCCTGGAACACCACAATGGAATGGTGTATCTGAGAGGAGAAATCGTACTCTATTAGATATGGTACGATCAATGATGAGCCAGACTAATCTACCTACTTCCTTTTGGGGACTAGCTCTAGAGACAGCCGCTTTCACACTTAATCGCGTCCCATCAAAAGCCGTAGAAAAGACACCATATACGATATGGACTGGGAAGAGTCCCAAAATGTCTTTTATAAAGATTTGGGGTTGTGAAGCTTACGTAAGACGTCAAGTCTCAGATAAACTAGGACCCAAATCAGATAAGTATTATTTTGTCGGATATCCCAAGGAAACAAAGGGATATTACTTTTACAATCCCACACTTGGCAAGGTGTTTGTTGCCAGAAATGCTGTCTTTCTAGAAAGAGAATTTATTTCTAGAAAAACTAGTGGGAGTAAAATTCATCTTGAAGAAGTTCAAGATGATGATAACACTAAGGCTTCGATGGAAAATGAACAGGAACCACAAAGTGTTGTGGATGAGAAATTGTTGCCCAAGAGTTGTGGAACAAACACTGTTCAAGTAGACCAACCTCTTCTAGATCTAATAGGATCGTCGTCAACCCGAGAGATATTCTTTTCTCTTGGGTGACAATGGTGATGTATTGCTTGTCGATCTTGGCGAGCCTACATCCTATCAGAAGCTATGATGAGCCCAGTTAAGAAATGGCTAGAGGCCATGAGATCGAAATGGAATCCATGTACACTAACCAAGTATGGACCTTGGTTGATCCACGAAGGGGTAAAACCCATTGGGTGTAAGTGGGTCTTTAAAGTAAAGGACATGGAATAGTAATAAGCATACCTATAAAGGTAGATTGGTGGCTAAAGGATTCAAACAAATTCATGGTATTGACTATGATGAAACCTTTTCACCGATTGCGATGCTTAAATCCATTCGGATCATACTTGCTATTGCGACCTACCATGATTATGAGATCTGGCGGATGGATGTCAAAACCGCTTTTACGAATGGAAAGCTACTCGAGGATGTGTACATGACACACACTGAGGGTTTTGAAGATCAAGCATCCTGGAAAGGTATCAAGCTGCAAAGGTCCATTTATGGACTAAAGCAAGCCTCTCTGGAATCTTCGATTCGATGATGCAATCAAAGAGTTTGGTTTCATCAAGAATGAAGATGAACCTTGTGTCTACAAGAGAAATAGTGGGAACAGAGTTGTATTTCTTGTCTTGTATGTAGATGACATACTTCTCATCGGAAATGATATTCCCTCACTCCGATGTCTGTGAAGATGTGGTTAGGGAATTGTTTCTCGATGAAAGACTTAGGTGAAGTCCTATATTCTAGGCATCAAGATCTATAGAGATAGATCTAGAAAGCTTACTTGGCCTAAGTCGAGTACATACATTGATAAAGTGCTAGATCGTTTTGCTATGCAAAATTCCAAGAAAGGATTTCGCTTTATCACATGGTGTGAGTCTTTCGAAGACTCAATGTCCCTCTTCTAAGGAGGAGAGAGATGCATGGATAAGATCCCTTATGCGTCGCCATAGGGTCTATCATATGCGCCATGCTTTGTACTCGTCACGACGTCTCGTATGCTTTGAGCATGGCGAGTAGATACGATCGGATCGGTGAAAGTCATTTGGATAGCGATAAAAATATTCTTAAATACTTACGAAGAGCGAAAGAATATTTCACGATATTTGGAGGCAATGAGGAGCTAGCTGTAAAGGGTTACGATGATGCAAGCTTCCAAGCAGACAAGGATGACTATAGATCGCAATCGGTAGTCGTGTTTTGCACGAATGGTGGAGTGTGGTGGAAGAGTTCAAAGCGAGGACACGATTCTTGATTCTACAAGCGAGCGAGTATATTCAGTCGATGCGTGAAAGGAGGCTGTTTGGCTCCGTAAGTTCATCGATGAACTTGGGGTAGTTCCTAGCATTGCAGATCAATAGACCTCTATTGTGACAACAATGGGGCTATTGCGCGAGCTAAGGAACCTCGATCACATCACGGACCAAACACATCTTGCGGCGCTTCCATCTCATTCGAGATCATCGATAGAGGAGATGTGAGGATATGCAGAGTACCGGCGAAGCTAACATCGCAGATCCATTGACGAGGCTTTGTACGGAGGAAGCATGATGGTCACACTAGGTCACTAGGTATTAGATATCATAGTGATTGGTACTAGTGCTAGTGGGAGATTGTTAGTTATAGCCCTAAGAACCAATCATGTGATGGTTGAATAGGGAACATTTTGTATCATATTCTATAAAGGCAAAGGATTGGTTATTATATTTAAGTCTTGCTTGTGCCAGCTAAATTAAATATAGTAATGCCCTAGAAAAGTAGGTTCTTATCTACAGCACATCAATTGGTAGAATTGATTATGAGAAATTTATGAGAACACTTTCTAAATGTTCTAGTCAAGTATTAATATGCAAGGGCAATATTAATACATAAAGACTAGCATGTAGGTCAATTGATGACTTGATCTCACAAGTCATGGATATATGATATCAAGTTGACACATGGGTATATATTAGAGAATATATCGAATCGACCCGCCATGAGAAAGTTTCATGGATCGTTATATGAGTGTCATAAACTTTCTCATGTGACTATTGGTATGAATAGTCCTCGGACACAAGTCACTACGGTTCCCTACATAAGGAGTTATGTACTTTGGTATCGTCAAACGTCACCCGTAATGAGGTGGACCATAAAGCGATTCTTGGGTATATAACAAATTATGCGGAGGGATGTGAGTGATGTAGATGGGATCTATCCTCTCATATGGCGAGTGATATCGGTGGGCCCCTTGATTGAGTAGAACTACTAAAACGCATGGCCATGCTCGAATGAGTCAATATGAGATATTGAGCTCATTTGTTTGAGTTAGTTTACTCAGGGATCAAGAAAAACATAGATTGATCGAGGATGACACGGTCTATGCCTCATTGATCAATCGATACGAGATAGAAGGACACGGTCATATATTATAGTAGTCACGGAAGGTTAGTCGGATCTTGACTTATCTAACAGGTAGCAATGATGTATTGCTAGATCCTCATTGCTTGTGTATCTAAAGAGTTTAGGTCCCTTTGCCAGCGTTATGAGAGCCTATAAGTCACACACAAAGAGCATGATAATTAGAGGAATTAGAGTATTCTAGTTTGACTAGAATAATTTGGGAATAAGCTTAAGTACAAAATGGTTTTGGACTTTAAGCAATAATTTTAGCTAATTGATTTAATGAGATTAATTCAATATGTTACCTCATTGATTTAATAAGATTAATTCAATATGATAACATAAGCAATTGAATTAATAAGATTAATTCAATATGATAACATAAGCAATTGAATTAATAAGATTAATTCAATATGATAACATAAGCAATTGAATTAATAAGATTAATTCAATATGATAACATAAGCAATTGAATTAATAAGATTAATTCAACATGCATGAATGCCACATAAGAATGCCACATAAGCATGCCATAAGCATGCCACCTAAGCATCCACCTAAGCTTGGAATAAGGTGGAAGAGCAAAATGGTTTGTCTCCTTAAGTGGCGGCCAAACAAATGTCCCAATGCAATGGATTGCATTGAATGTGTGGAGGTGAAAGGGTTTTTCCAACCCTATAAAAGACCCCATGGAGTGGCCGGCCAAAGGAATTGTGGGTGTGGTTGTTGGGAGCTTGAGGCTTGGAGAGAGCTTGAGAGCTTATTGTTGTGTGGCTTTTGTGAGTGTAGCAAGAAGAGTAGTCTTCTTCTTCCCTTCTCTTTTTCCCTAGCTTCCTCTCCTTTAGGGACTTCTCTAGCAAGAAGTAAAGGAGAGCTCCTCTAGTTTTCTTTTGTGAGACAAGAGCTTGCTCGTGTGGATACATATAGAGGCACGGACACTTGAACGTGCTAAAGATCCAACAAACAAAAGGAAGAAGCGGGATTAACAAGGGCACGCAACAAAGGTAATCCTCTCCTATAAGATAGGCTTGGTTTAGAGAAATTTATTTTATACGAGTTTGCTTTCGCATGGATCACTTGGAAGGGATCCTAATTTTTCGTTGCGCATATGCCATTTGGCATAAAGAATTCCCTACAAGGTATTCTTCGAAACTGACTTTGAAATTCTCTTAATAATGGAAAACAGTTTCGAGTTGCCTAGGAACGAAAATGGAGAGCCATTGGAGAAATCAAGGTGGAGCAAGAGACAAAGAGAAGAATACTTGGCAAATTCAAAGGTCAAGCATCACCTATACAATGTCCTCCCCCAACAAGAAGTCAACCGGATAGGAGAGTGTGCTAGCGCCAAGGAAATGTGGGAGAAACTAATAGAAATTCATGAAGGCACATCCGAGACAAAGCTAGCAAGGAGAGATGTCCTTCGCTCCCAATTGTCCAATATCAAACTCGAAAAGGGAGAGAAGGTAAAATCCCTACACTCTAGATTTAAGGAAATTCTAATCGGCTTGACAAGTGTAGGTGAAAAGCTCTCCAACCGGGATATGGTAATGAAGGCCATAGATGCCTTTCCTCGGTCCTCAAGATGGAGCTCCATGGTGGATTCGTTTTACATCTCCAAGAACTTGGAAGTAAGTACCTTGGTGGAGTTCTTCTCAACAATGGAGCTCCACGAAATGAGGCTTGAAGGAATACAAGAAGAGCCAAGAATCCAACCTTCAAGAGGAGTAGCATTTTTGGCAAACAAGGGGAAGAAGAAGATAGAGATCCCCTCCTCCTCCGATGATGAAGCTTCCTCCTCCTCCTCCATGGATAGCACGGAAGAAGCCTATATGGTAAGGAGGGTAAGACGTGCATTAAAAGGTTTTCAATTTAATAAATCTAATGATAGGAGGAGAAGACCAAGGGGGAAGGTCATTTGCTACAATTGCCAAGGAGAAGGACACATAAGGGACAATTGTCCTCTCCTAAACAAGAGCAAAGAAGAGAGGAAGAAGAAAGAAGAAAAGAAGAAGAAAAAGGGGAGTAAAAAGAAGGAAGAAGAAAAGAAGGCCAAAGAAAAAGGGAAGGCCAAGGCATTCAAAGAAAAGACATGGGATGACACGTCCTCTTCATCCTCATCCGAAGAAGAAGAACATGTCTACTCCAACCTTGCCCTAATGGCATTTGACGACTTGGATTGCTCTTCCTCCGAAAATGAAGAATCAAGCTCAAGTGGAGAGAGCTCAAGTGAAGGGGGAGCTTCCTCATCCTCCTCATCAGAAGAAGAAGACATGGAAACTATGGTAACGAATGCCTCTCCTAAGAAAATAGTTTCCATAATTTCTAGTTTAACTAAGGACTTATTTGGAATGAAAAAGAAAAATAAGAGCATGCTAGATCAAATTAAGGATTTAGAAAATAAATTAGAAAAAGCATGTTTTAATGATAATGATGACGATGCATGCTCACATGAATATATGTCATTTGATGTTAATGATGCATGCATAGAGGAAAATAGGGCTTTAAGGGAAAAGGTAGATTATTTGACAAAAGCCCTAGAAAAATTCACTATTCTCTCAAATACATTGAACATGATAATTGGGAGCCAAAGAGCAAGTTTTAACAAAAAAGGCCTAGGATATAAGGAAAAGAAAAATGAAAAGACCTATAAATGCCTAATTGCTAGGGGACAAGATAAGAAGAAGGTAATAGCTAGAAAATGGATTCCTAAGAAATTTCTAGTGAACCCCATAGGCAAGAATTTGTATTGGATTCCAAAATCCATCCTTAAGGGTTAGAAAAACCCTAGGATAGTCAACCATATGGACTTGACCTATATCATAATTTGGTTGACTTAGGAAGGCGAGGGACAACATTTTTGAAATAGTGTTAGGTGATGATAACGTGCCTATAAATAGATAAAATCATGCTTTAGATGATGTTTACCTTATTATCATCATGTAATATCTAATGCATGATTATCACTTGATGAATACATTTGTTTCATGATCATAATGTGAAATTAGTTCATATATGCCTTTATGATCATGAGGATTGATAGGATGATACTTAACCTTAATAGAATTGCATGAAAATAATGGTTAAGTACATACAAATACCTTTAGGATACATTTCACACTCACAATAGGCTACCTTGATTGAAAACATAGCATGAGTGAGATGTTAGGATGATATAAATGTCCACTAATGCCTATGACATTTAGATGATCATTCAAGGTATCAAAATAGCAATAATAGACCAATCATGGGGAAGACTTATATTTAATTCATAGACATATTGCCCAAAGATCATGGTTGGATATTTCATAAGTTTTCAAAACAATTTCTTACTTTAAAATCTGTGTATTCATGTTTTGAAACAATTGGATGCAAAACTAGGTAGTATACTTGATACTAGAATGATCAAAAACCTAGTGTTTTTTTAAAGCCCTTGGATTTTTGGCAAAAACAAGAAAATATAATGATTTTTCATGAAAAACTATTTTTCATTGATAGATATACTTAAAAGAAATATGTTCTCCAAATTTCATGATTTTTCGAATTTTCTGGAATTTTTAATGCATTTCTGAATTTCACCCGAAAATCGAAATCTGAAATCTGCGATGCCCGATCATTGGTAGTCTAAACCGATCATTGGTGGCCTGAAAATCAGAACAGTAAAGGCTAAATTCAATTTTTAATCAATTTTTGGTATTTTCCTTCTATTAGAATTGATGCCATGAGTTTATAACTTATTTCAATCTTTTTGATGGTGTCAAAGGGGGAGAAATAATTGTGTTTAAGTAAATTATGATAGGGGGAGAAATATGTATGGGGAGTTTCATGGATTAAGGGGGAGTTGCATGTTGCTATAACAAGTTTATGTGCTTTCTTACCTTATAAATTCTATCAAATGTTTTTTCCTAACTTAAACGGATTGCCACACATCAAAAAGGGGGAGATTGTTAAGGCAATCTCTTGCCATGATAAGGTTTTGATGTGTGTGGCAAAGAGTTTAAGTTAGGTTATGGTTATGGTTTGATATGTGCGTTGGAGTCTTGCAGGGCTTAGTAATTCACACATGGAGCCTTGGCGAGTTTCACCTCTCATGACTCGGTCCTTGAGTCGGTGAAGGATAGCTTTGCAGAAGTCGTGCGCTTGGAGCATCCGAGGGACCGCCAGACGAGGAGCTTGGAGTGAAGTCGGAGGAAGTAGACTTCAGGGCAAGACGCGAAGGATGGCGCTGCAGAGCCGTGCGCTTGGCGCATCCGAGGGACGTGGTCGGACGAAGATAACTTCGAAGGCGAGGGACTCCGAGGGATGAGAGTGAGCGAATGTAACCCGGGAAGGGGTAGTAGCTCTTAGATGAAACTTGGCCATTTGGCTAAGTGTCGGATGAGTTTTCCCGATATCAGTCGACTGCCATGAATGGCAGTCGACTGCTCTGAGTCGAAAGGGTTCGACTAGTGTCCGACTCATGGGCATTTGGCCCAAGTAGTCGACTGCCATGGACTGGCAATGATCGTTGTCGACATCGATCGATCGCCAAGGGATGGCGATCGGTGATCTGTACGGGCACAGAATGGAGTCGAGCTCGCGGAGCACTCGACTGATGGTACATCATTCGACTGATGGTAAGATCAGTCGACTGATGATGTTGCCGTTGGATGAAATCCAATGTGTAAAGCGGCCGTTATTGGGCAATGGCTATAGGACCAGTCGACTGATCGGGGCATCAGTCGACTGCTCCTGTGTCAACGGGAAGAAACCCTCTTCCTCTATAAAGAGGAATGATGTGGGGCTTTGGGAACCTAATGCTTCAATTCATAACATCTCCCAAAGTGCTCTAAGGGTTTTTCCACTCTTCTTCTTGTGCTAATTCTCATTCAATTGTAAGAAGAGGGATTGTAAAGAGGTTACCTCCACCTAGCTTGGTGCAAAGGAGAGATTAGTGGATTTGGCAAAGGAGTGATTCACCTTGGACGAATCGGGATCGTGGACTAGCGGCGTAGCCGTGAACCACGTTACATCTTGTGTTAGCCTTGTTTGTTTATCTTTTGCTTTGTCTATTTGTATTTGCATATTCCGCTTGCGCTAATATCTTTGTAGACGAGTTAATACCGGTATCCAACGAAAGAAGGCTATTCACCCCCCTCTAGCCGGCCGACCGATCCCCTACACTATAGACATAGTCACGCCATGGTCCATTCTGGAGTCAACACTACGACCATGACTAGGAACACATCCAGGTTGTAGTTCGTCTTGGAGGAGACAACACATCGACACCATGATCATGGTCGTGTACATGTGTAGACTGTGGTTCATTCTGGAGGTGAAGAGGAGTTCGAGATTTTCACTAATACGTGATATTTTAGATTTAAAATATCATATATGACTAGGAATGTATATATAGGATCATTGTAACCCTAAAACTATTTGATTCTAATTGCTTTTTTAGTCGTTTTGTGAAATAGGTACTTTGTCAAACCACGTTAAAAATTCTTATGTTCCCATCTCTCTTTTTCTCAATTTTCTTTTTCTTCCAACTTGGTTTTTTTCGCTATTGTTGCATCTTGATCCCAACAATTGGTATCAAAGTTAAATATGATAGGATTCTCTTATGTGAAATTCAATCTAGTAAAGTTCGATGAAACTAAAAACTTCGAATTGTGGCCGAGGAGGGTTAAAGATTTGTTAGTGCAACAAGATATGATAAAGGCACTAAGAGAAAAGAAATTGAATGACATGGATTAAGACAGATTGGGAGGAATTACAAGCAAGGATAATGACAATGATCAAACTTTGCCTGACGAATGACATAATATGTCATGTCATGGATAAGAAAATCATCGGTGGTAGTTTAGCAGAAACTGGAAAGTCGATATATGTCCAAGTCATTACCAAACAAGTTGTATTTTAAGAAGAAATTATTTGGGCTTAAGATGACAGAAGATACCGATCTAACACAACACATTAACATATTCAATTAAATTGTCAGTGATTTGAAGCAAATTGATGTAAAGATCGATGATGAAGATAAGATACTGATGTTATTGAACTCTCTAACTTCATCTCTTACGTATGAGAGTTTGGTTAGCATTCTGATGTGGAGAAAGAAAACTCTAAATCTGGAGGATATTACAAGTGTTCTATTATATTTTCATCAGTAGAAAAAAACTAATGATGAGACTTCGCAAGTTGAAGGACTTGTGGTGAAAAGTAACTAGGAACGTGGAAGGAGCAAGACTCGATATGAGTCGAGCAACAATAATCAAGCCCGCTCTAGATTGAGAAAGAAAAAAGAAATTATGTGCTACAAGTGCAGAATAAAGGGTCAAATATTCCATATACTAATGTAGTTGGTTGTTTGATATATGCCATGGTTTGCACAAGATTTGATTTAGCGTCTGTTGTTAGTAGGTGAACAAATTTCTTTCAAATCTAGGTTGACAATATTATGATGTGCTCAAGTGAATTTTTAGATACTTGAGAAATACTACAAGTTATGACATCATGTTCAGCAAACAACAGAGTGATCCTTCAGTGAAAGGATATTTAGATGCATACTATACAGGAGATTTGGATGATAGAAGATCTACTACGGGATATATGTTCATTGTGGTGGGAGGACCTATTTGTTGAAAGTCCATGATACAATCTATAGTTGCATTATCCACTACTAAGTTGGAGTACATGATAGTTGCTAAAGCAATCAAAAAAGCATTATGGCTTACAAGGTTGGTCAGAGTGCTTGGTGTTTAACAAGATGGAGTCAAGTTGTATTGCGATTGTCAGAGTACTATATATTTGGTGAAGAATAAGGTGTATCATGCAAGGACCAAGCATATAGACGTGAGGTTTCACAAGATCAGAGAGTTAATTTCTTTTGGTGAAATTCAACTTGAAAAAGTTCACACTTCTGAAAATATTACATATATGTTGACAAAGTCAGTTATCATAGAGAAGTTTAAGCATTGCTTGAACTTAATCAATCTCTCTAGTTGATAGAAGGGGTGCAACCTGAATTGAATTTTTTCACTAATACATGGTATTTTAGGTTCAAAATACTATATATGGCTAGATATGTATATATAGGATCATTGTAACTCTAAAACTATATGATTCTAATTGATTTCTTTTAGCTGTTTTGTGGAGTAGGCACTTTGCTAGACCATGTTAAAAATCATCTCTCTTATTCTCAATTTTCTTCTTCTTCTATCCTCATTTTCTTCATTATTCTTACATGTCGATCCTCGACATAATACTTACAAAGGTAACACATCCTGAACTTGATCACTTATTATCATATATTCTAGGTCAATCAATATCTGTATAAATTTTGATATTTTGCTTGCTTTTGTTTCTAGAGAGCAGAATTTTTTTTTTATTGGAGTGGATTTTAGTTACCTTAAAGTAGGTAAAATTGATCTTTTGTGAGCTAAGTGTATCAATCTTCCCACAAGTCTTGTGTATCTTTCCCTTGTCCAATGGTACCTAACAAATAATTCTTTTACTGGATTGTGGATGATTCTGTTGGGTGATGATGAAGTAAAACAAATAATTTACTTCTACTTTGTGGAAATTAAAATATATCTCGATTGGCGATGCATAAATTTTTGACACTGCACTACTAAAAAATTGTTGCGAACTCTGGACCTCGCAGAACGCTCGCAGTCATGATGAAAGTCATGAGTATTAATATGAACTTTCACCACATCTCCACAATGCCACAACCCTTAGCTTGGTGATTGTGACAACACTTTTGTTCTTCTCAATAAGAGATGGTGAGAACTATTGAAGGTGAACTTCCTTCTCACCTGCGCAGATTACAAATCTTGCCTGCACACACATTTGTCAATCTCTTCTCGTGCACAACCCTCACAGATGCACCTGCCTCCTTCATGCCATTCATCACTTCATCAGCCTACTTATGTACAACTTTTCTCTTTTATGGAAGATGAATGTTATATTGAATAATGGGTGGTTATCCATTATCCATGTCTTAGGCCCCAATGTGGGCATATTCCCATGCCCCAACGTGAGCAGGGAACTAACATCTTCCACTTGCACATGAGGGTATTTCATGTTCGTTACTTGATCACATCTCATGTGATTCATCACATCACCCTACCAAAAAAAAGTGGAACTGCTACATTAGTGGCCCCCTCCGACTACCTCTACCAGTGGAGGAGATAAATCAAGAACCTAGGTGGCAAGTGCAAAGGAGGGGGTCGGTCGATAGCCCAGAGTCATGACCTCTCTAAGAATTGACCCCTGCCCACTTAAGAGTTGTCCCTTTGTACTTACCAACTAGGCTAGCCCTGGGGGCTATATCACCCTACCAAGCTTTCACACAGAGTTGGATGTCGTGCGACTTGCGAGTACACATGTAAACAAAAACTACTTGTTAGGACCGATTTAATGCGCTAGAGGGGGGTGAATAGCGTCTTGCGATTTCTTTGATTGCGTTCATATGCTCATCTACAAATGGTTAGTACACAACGGAAATACAAGCATACACAACATAAACAAAAACAACACAATCACTACACAATGATTTTCTCATGGTTCGAACCCTACGGTTCCTACTCCACGCGATGCTTTAGTGATCTACACTCACTATGAACTTCTCCTTCTCGGTATGACACCGGAGGTGGAGAAACCTTTTACAATGAATGTTTACAACAATAAACAATAAATACAACAAAAAACAAGAAGAAAATACAAGAACAAGTGA
The DNA here is from genome assembly GCA_025175895.1 of Wurfbainia villosa. Classification (NCBI taxonomy): domain Eukaryota; kingdom Viridiplantae; phylum Streptophyta; class Magnoliopsida; order Zingiberales; family Zingiberaceae; genus Wurfbainia; species Wurfbainia villosa. The sequence continues at coordinate 9,237,295 of CM045992.1, forward strand.
AAACACTTTACAAATGATTGTAATTGCTGATGCACGTGAGAGCGACCTCAAATCTTCGACGAGGATAGTCGAGCACTCGAAGAGCGCGCTTGCGCTCAACTCCCACAAGTGCACGGATGTCGTCAAGTAATAAAAGATTATCGATCCCACAGAGACTGAGATTCAAATACCGTTTGTCCAGTGGATGTTGTTGTTTGGAGTTAATATCCTAAGAGTATGGGTTGCGAGGTTGACGGTAGTCCTAACTCAAGTACGGTGTCACTCGGAGGAAGACAAGGTTGGTTCAAAGTTCTCTAAAAGGATTCTAGGACTTTGGTTTCACTTGTGCATCGCGGAACATGCTATCAATTAGATGCGTTGAGATCTCTAATTACGATGTTGAGGGAGGATCATCATGCATAAGATGAACTTTTGCTTCTACCGGGAACTACCTATTCCTAACCAAGTTTCTCTTTCGGATCGTCAGAGCTCGGGGGGTTGATACCATTGGGAACCCTCTGTCACTAAGGTCCCTCAACCCTTCTAGAGTTAATCTCTCCTACTCTGGGCCTTCCGCTAAGATAGGTTATTGGGGTACGAGGATGTCCTAATAATCCCTATGAAGAGGCGAATCGTATTTCATATCCTACTCTATCATATTCTATCTTCTATAATTACGGGAGGTAGGATGACCGCAAGGTTCATCCTTGGTTCTCCTAGATTTTTACTAGGAAGGTTGTCACCCTTTGTATCACCTATGTTCAATATAAATAGAATCAAGACGTAATCCTCATCGATCTCAACAACAAACAATTGCAAATAGAATCAAAAGAGATGACTAATTATTTGATCTAGCATGTCCACATACACAAGTTACTCCCTAATCCTAGAATCGAAGTATCTACTCTATAGACAAATATGAATAAACACAAGACATCTTAATAAAAGTAATTACAATGCAAGTAGAATGAGAAAAATAAAGAGAGTACTTTCTGTCCTATCCAATGTACGTGTCTTGGTTGTTCTCCACAGTGCTGGAGCTTCAAGAGGGATCTTCTAGTTGCTTCCTTCCTCCCCGTTGCGAGTCTCCAGTGCTTTTTAGGACACCCTCTTACTTTCCTAGCCGTCGGGTCTCTCCCCTAGGGTTTGGGTGTGCTTTCCTATTTATAGAGGAGAAGCTGGCTTTCATTAAAATCCTGTAAAAATCTAATTTGCGCCAACTCGGGCTGACGCCACATGATCGTGTGGATTCCACATGGTCGATCGTGTGGCACGTTGGAAATCCTGCCTCGATCTGGCTTCGAGGTCGGGCACGACCGTGTAAATTTCACATGGCCAAGCTGTGTGCATCTCTGAACTATTCGATGAATGCCTTCTTTTGCTCCAGAGCATGCCCGTGTTTTGGGAAAAACACGAGCAGAGTATGCTCGCCTTCCTTTGGCTCCAAAAGTGTGTCATTTTACCTACAAAATGTCATCCTATACATAAAAACAACAAGAGCAAATCTCCGAACTAGAAAATAGGAAATGAATGCAAAACATGGAAAAAGATGCATGAAACACGTACGAAATGCAATGAGATGTGTGCTAAAACTACTCCTAAAATCCTATATATTTTGCTCACATCAATTCCCCCAGACTTAGATCTTTGCTTGTCCACAAGCAAACCTCAGTGCCATGAAATTTAAAAAACATTGTTCCCATACCTAGCCTGTTAACTAAATTATCAAGTGGTATTTTCAATCAAAGAAAATAGATATGCTCTAAAAGTTCACTAAGTTAGCTTTTCGTGCATGTATTGAGAGAATTTTCTTAAGGGATACTCGTTCCACAGTCGTCATCCTATAGCTTTCCTAAGCTCTCTAGCTTTTAGGCACTTACCTGCCCTAAGCGAGGGTCGTTCCCTAGAATTAGCATAAAGTCTCAAAGGCATGCTCAGTATTGAGAGAAATTGATAGGTGTTTCCCCAGTAACCTAACTCGGTCTCAAAGAGGCACCTAACCATTTCCACCCACGACAACTATTTTTAACTCTCTCCTTTTTTTCCTTCTTCTCTCTCTCTTTTTTTCTTTTTATTATTATTATTATTATTTTCAAGGAACTTTATTCCTCTCTAGCTCACTGGTATTTTATTTTTTTTCAAATGAACTTACACAATTCGAGCATCTCCAATAACTAAAATGCTAAATCTAGAGTCATTTATGGATTCCAAAGTACTAGACTACTGAGATGGATCATAACTATGTATGTAATAGATTTTTTCCTTTCAAAATATTCGTCAAGTATAAGTGAAAGATAAAGGCTAACAAGTGCAAATCTAGAACATCCATCAATGCAACCAAAAATAAAATACCACAAGATAAATGAAGTTAAGCTATCTATGGTATGAAAGCAAATCGTGAGAAATTTTGAGAATACTACTGAGGCAGCTTAAAATGACAAACAACTAAGTGCTGAAAGGAACCTAAATACTATTGGTGCAATCGACCCAGGTCGTGATTGACCAGACTCGAGTGGAACTCAAGTAGAGTTTTGATGTTCGACAATAGTTCACAATGTGGTTTGACCACATGACTAGTGGATGGTATGGGACATCCAAGGTCATATGAGGAAGACTATTGGAGAAGTCCAAGTTTGGTGACTTGACAAGGAGAAGTCCAAGTATGGATACTTGGCAAGGGAAAAATCCAAGTTGGTCAAGGGAGACCGGACATTTGGTGATGGGAAGACCAACGGGGAGTTGGTGAGGGAAGTCCCAGCAGGTCTGAGAGACCGTGCTTGGCAAATGAAGTCCAGGATGGGGAGTCTTGGCAGTGAAGTCTCGGAGGCGTGATCTCTTGGCAGTAAAGTCCCGAACGAGGAGTCTTGGTAGTGAAGTCCCGGAGACGTGGCCTCTTGGCAGTGAAGTCCCGGACGAGTCGCTACATTGAGAACCTTGGTGGACTTTTTGATATGTGTCAAGAAGGGGGAGAAATAGAAGGGGTTAAGTTAGGTTTTTAAATTTAGGATACCCTAATATATACAAAACCCCCTAATATACTCAAAACCCCAAAAAATTTCAAAATCTGAAATTTTAGATTGGGAACACTTCGTGATGCTTTGGCATAAGAAGTGTCAGGTTGGGCTTAGGGGATAACCTAACTTAACGGTATTGTCAAAAATCAAAAAGGGAGAGATTGTTGGTGCAATCGACCCAGATCATGATTGACTAGACTCGAGTGGAACTCGAGTAGAGTTTTGATGTTCGACAATAGTTCACAATGTGGTTTGACCACATGACTAGTGGATGGTATGGGACATCCAAGGTCATATGAGGAAGACTATTGGAGAAGTCTAAGTTTGGTGACTTGGCAAGGAGAAGTCTAAGTATGGATACTTGGCAAGGGAAAATCCAAGTTGGTCAAGGGAGACCGGATACTTGGTGATGGGAAGACCAACGAGGAGTTGGCAAGGGAAGTCCCAGCAGGTCTGGGAGACCGTGCTTGACAAATGAAGTCCCGGACGAGGAGTCTTGACAGTGAAGTCTCAGAGGTGTGACATCTTGGCAGTGAAGTCCCGGATGAGGAGTCTTGGCAGTGAAGTCCCGGACGAGGAGTCTTGGCAAGGGAAGACCCGATTGATCAGGGAGATCGAGCTTGGAAAAAGGGAAGTTCCGAAGGAGAGGCCTTTTGGCAAAGGTAGACCCTAGAGCATGACAATGGCTGATGGAAACACTTGAAGGCTAGCGCAAGGATGAAGAGTTGCAGACTCGAGGGATCCGAGAGGCGTGAGGTTGATAGAAGTGGGTTGAAGGTTTAGGTCTAGGCTTAGGGTGAGTATCAAGTATGAAAGGATCATACTTGGGGTGTTAAACCTCATTGTAGAGGTATAACAGTCGATTGCTAGGTTGAATCAGTTGACTGGGCTTCATTTGTAGGCAAACAGAAGCAAGGTGACCTCGACTAGCGCCTCGACTGGTAAGGTAGAGTCGAGCAGTGAGACTTGGGGAGTCGAGACAGTGCTATGGAAGCACTTGACCAGCGCCTCGACTAGAGTCTAGTCGAGGTGGCGCCTCGACTGGTGCCTCGACTGGTTGTTCTGGATGGTGGCACAAAAGCGAGGCACACTCGACCAGCTTCTCGACTGGAGGCTAGTCGAGGCGGTGCCTCGACTGGTGCCTCGACTGGTTCCAGCACAGGTATGAAGACAACTGCTCAGAAGCAAGGTGATTCGACTGACGCCTCGATTGGAGGCCTAGTTGAGGCGGCGCCTCGACTGGCGAAACGACCGTTGCAATTCCAGAAGCTTCAATGAAGCTTTATAAAAGGAGGATCGAGGGCATCTTTGAGAAGAGATCTCTTGGAGGTTTTAGGGGCGATTTGAAGGGAGGTGCTGCTGCATTTCAGGGCCTTCAAAGTCATCCCAAAGCGATCTACGAGCAAGCATTCAAAAGCCCTAAATCTATAACATCTATTCATTTTCTTTTGTATTTATTGTATTTGCTTGTTTTATTCTGTTCTTATTGTTGTAAGAGCCTTGTGAGAGGTTCCTCCACCTCCGATGTGTTCACCGAGAAGGAGAAGTGATATAGTGATGGTGTGCATCACTAGAGTCCGGTAGGGCTCGCCCGTGGAGTAGGAACTAGGGTTCTGAACCACGTAAAATCCTCGTGTTGTGCTTGCTATGTGTTTTGTATATGTATATGTATTTGTATTTGTGTTTCCGCTGCGTACTAACAATTGTAGACAAGCACGACGATCGAAATCCATCAAGCGAACGAAATAGATGCGAAAAGCTATTCACCCCCCCCCTCTAGCGACGCCAATGGTCCTAACAAATATTGTATGCATGGACAAGTAAATGCAAATAATATAAAACTAAACCTAAATGTCAAGAAAGAAACTACTGCTAGAAGATGGGCATATCAAAATTCGGGGCTCGCCAGACTTAAACGAAACCGTACCTCTAGTATGGCGGTCGAGGTGGGAAATTCGATAGTCTAAGCATGTCGGCCTCTTGGGAGAATCTGGTGCTCAGCCGCTGATGTCACATTACATATGGTCGATCTGGGAACTGGTGGATGTAGCGGCAACTCTGTGCTCCTCCTCCCTGGCCAATTGCGCCTGTGTAGCATGCATCTGCTGTTGAACCTCCTGGCGATAGGAAACCTCCTCCTGAAAATAAGCTCAGACCTTGCTGTAGAACTCCTCGTCCCCCTAGAAATGCTCTCAGAGGCCTTGAAACTCCGCCATCATGTAGGCGTTGTGCTCCTCCCATCGCTGCCCCTGTGTCTGTTGTATCCTGCTCATAGGTAGAAAAAGAAGGAGATGCAGGTGTAGGCTCTCGGCGTGGACTAGGGTGCCCTGCTTGGAAAAAGTTCTGGATTTGGCATGGCTATGTGAAATTAACATGGTCGGCTATGTGTGACTCTGAATTTCTCCTGGAGTGCAACACGGTCTGAGACTTTCCACACACCCTTGCCATGTGCTCTTCTGACCGTTGGGCACGACCCTGTGGAATCTACATGGCCGCCCGTGCTTTCTTCTGAGGTTCTAACAAGAGATCTCCTTTCTACTTAGCAAGTTCCATCTGACCCTAAAACACTTGTGAAGATTCCAATGGACAAAAATTAAAGTCTAAACTAACATGCATGAATGCAAAAAGAATAAAAACATGTAAATTTAAACTTTGGTTGCCTCCCAAGAAGCGCTTGTTTAAGGTCTCTAGCTCGGCCGTACTCTTTTGCTTCATCTCGGCTCCGGTGGCTTCGTGAACCTCCATTCATCCGTTTTAGAATATTCACCCTTGCTTTGCGCCTTAGCTCTTGTAGGAATGATATACTTATCTAAGGCAGGTTTCAAATCCCCAGCACTAGCAAGCTGGAACTCTAAATTATTATCCCTCGATGTTAGAGTCAGTTTATGATTCTTTACATCGATGACCATTCCTGCTATGGCTAAAAATGGTCGTCCAAGGATCACGGAGATTTTTGGGTCTTCCTCCATTTCCATGACCATAAAATACATAAGAAGTGTAAAATTTCCCACTCTAATCGGTACATCTTCCAAAATCCCTAGTGGGTATCGGTACGAGTGGTCGGCAAGTTGTAATATCATAGTGGTGAACTTCAAATTCCCCAACCCTAATTTTTTGCATAAGGTATAAGACATCAAGCTCACACTGGCGCCCAAGTCATAGAAGGCCTTGCTAACTAGTGTCATCCCTATGTGATACGGAATATAGAAACTCCCCAAATCCTTTAATTTCTGGGTGGTCTCGTTCTGGAGATAAGCACTCGATTCTTTCGTAAGGGCCATTGTCTCTGACCACTCGACCTTCCTGCGGTGTACCAGAATATCTTTCATGAATTTTGCAAATTGAGGTGTTTGGTGAAAAACTTCAAGTATCGACACCTCCACTTAGATTGATTTTAACATGTTCAAGAATTTTCCGAACTCAGCATCTCTCTTTGCATTGGTCAACCTCTGCAAGAATGGTACTGTCAAGGGTTGTTGAGTTTTTTTATCAAGTTCATGCTCTATGTTTTCAACTTCTTCCTTGCTGGTATCCTCAGAAGGTTCCTTTACTTCGGATCCTTATTCCGGTTTGGCAACTAACCTGCTCGGCAAGCAATTCTTTCAGAATCCTCCCGCTCTATAACGTCACCGCCTTACACTACTCCACTGAATTAGCCTATGATTTTCCTAGTAATCGCCCCAGTGCTCTGGCAACTTGACTGGTGATCTAAGCTACCTGAATCTCTAGCATCTTTTGTCGGCTAGCGAGATCATTCACAGACGATTTTAATTCTTAAATCATTGTACCTGTCTACGAATGGCATCGTTGGAATTCAGCGTTCGCCTCTCATTGCGTCTGAATAAAGTTTTCAATCATCTGCTCCAGTCGATGGTTGGGTGGTTGCTGCTGCCCATTGCTCGGTTGCCCATATCCTCCCGTTTGTTGGAAATTTCTCGAATTACCTTTGTAGGAAAATTTTGGGTGGTTCCTCCATCTGGGGTTGTATGTGCTTGAATAAGGATTATTGGGCCTCTGATTATACTCACCCATCGCATCAACATGCTCAACTTGATCCTTGTATCTACTTTGCTCTCCACAGTAGTCCTCTTGATGTGCCGCTACTCCATTGCTAAAGGAGTTGACTGCACATATGGAAGTAGGGGTTAGGGAGTCAAATCGTCTGCTTAGTGCGTCCATCCTTGCCGCTAGATGATCCACGGAGTTAACAACATATCTCCCTACTGCAAATGCTGGGTGACTCCGCTCAGAAGCCTATTGGTGGTGGTTCTAGCCACCTCCTCAATCAACTCTTCCTCTTCCTCGATGGTATTGTTCATTAATTCTCCTCCTGCAGCAGAATCAAGGGAAACCTTCGTGGCATATGTGATCCCATTATAGAATATGTGGATCACCAGCCACCTCTCTAGACCATGATGGGGGCATTGATAGAGTAGCCCTTTATAGTGATCCCAGACTTCAAATAGAGATTCTCCTTCCTTCTGACAGAAGCTAGTAATCAAGTGGCACATGTGAGCAGTCTTACTTGGCGGGAAAAATTTATTCAGGAATTGTTGCTTGCACTGCTCCCATGTGGTGATGCTTCCTGAAGGAAGGGAGTGTAGCCATGTCTTCGCCTTGTCCCGCAGTGAGAACAAAAGGAGGCTTAAACGGGATCGCATCGGTGAGTTCTCTATTGAATTTCAATGTTGAACATATCTCTAAAATCGTCTCTAGGTGTTAGTTTGGGTCTTCAATTGTAGCTCCTCCGAATTGGCTCTGCTGGATCATGTGTATGAGTGCAGGTTTTAATTCGAAATTATTAGCTGTGATAGACGGTCTAGCTATACTCGGCTTATACCCTCTAGCATTGGGGGTTGCATAATCCCGCAGAGGTCGGCTACCTAAGTTCGCCAAAGGGGCATCTTGTTCCTCCATACCTTTCTGTTCATCTCTCCTGCGATGGTAGGTTTGTTCTATTTCTAGATCTATCAGAAGCAGATTTTTCGATCCTAAGCATCTATGCATACGACGAACCAAGCTGCGCAATCAGGAGTATATATACTACTTATAAAAAGGGAATCAAATAACCTAAAGCACTAAACCAAATGAAGAAAAACTAAAACTGAACTAAAGCAAGATGCAATATAACTACTAAAATTAATCTAAACTGAATTTAGATAGCAAAAATCCAAACTGAGTAAACTGAAAATAAAATAAAAATAAAATAAGAAAACAAATCTAACCTAGGTCCGATCCAAACTATCTACTTTCGATTCAATATCAAATCAACAATCCCCGATAATGGCACCAAAAACTTGATGCATGCGAGAGCGACCTCAAATCTTCGATGAGGATCATCGAGGACTTGAAGCACACGCTCGCGCTCAACGCTCGCAAGTGCACGGATGTCGTCAAGTAATAAAAGATTATCGATCCCACAGAGACTAAGATTCGAATACCATTTGTCCAGTAGATGTTGTTGTTCGGGGTTAATATCCTAAGAGTATGGGTTGTGAGGTCGACGGTAGTCCTAATTCAAGTACGGTGTCACTCGGAGGAAGAGAAGGTTGGTTCAAAGTTCTCTAAAAGGATTCTAGGACTTTGGTTTCACTTGTGCGTCGTGGAACATGCTATCAATTAGATGCATTGAGATCTCTAATTACGATCTTGAGGGAGGATCATCATGCATTTACCCGATGAACTTTTTCTTATACCGGAAACTATCTATTCCTAACCAAGTTTCCCTTTCAGATCGTCAGAGCTCAGGGGGTTGATACCATTGGGAGCCCTTTGTCACTAAGATCCCTCAACCCTTATAGAGTTAATCTCTCCTACTTTGGGCCTTCTACTAAGATAGGTTATTGGGGTACGAGGACGTCCTAATAATCCCTATGAAGAGATAGATCATATTTCATATCCTACTCTATCATATTCTATCTTCTACAATTACGAGAGGTAGGATGACCGCAAGGTTCATCCTTGGTTCTCCTAGATTTTTGATACGAAGGATGTCACCCTTTGTATCACCTATGTTCAATATAAATAGAATCAAGATGTAATCCTCATCGATCTCAACGACACACAATTGCAAATAGAATGAAAAGAGATGACTAATTATTTGATCTAGCATGTCGACATACATAAGTTATTCCCTAATCCTATAATCGAAGTATCTACTGCATAGACAAATATGAATAAACACAAGACATCTTAAGAAAAGTAATTACAATGCAAGTAGAACGAGAAAATAAAGAGAGTACTTTCTTTCCTATCCAATTCACGTGTCTTGGTTGTTCTCCACAATGCTGGAGCATCAAGAGGGATCTTCTAGCCGCTTCCTTCCTCCCCATTGCGAGTCTCCGGTGCTTGTTAGGGCACCCTCTTACCATCCTAGCTATTGGGCCTCCCCCCTAGGGTTTAGGTGTGCCTTCCTATTTATTGGGGAGAAGCCGACTTTCATTAAAATCCCGTGAAAATCTAATTTGTGCCAACTCGGGTGGATGCCACACGACCGTGTGGATTCCACACATCTCGCCGCGTGACACGCTGGAAATCCTACCTCAGTCTGGCTTCAGGGTCGGGCATGATCGTGTGAATTTCACAAGGCCAGGCCATGTGCGCCTCTGAACTATCCGGTGAATGCCTTCTTTTGCTCCGGTGCATGCCCGTGTTTTGGGAAAAATATGGCCAGAGCTTGATTGCCTTCCTTTGGCTCCAAAAGGGTGTCATTTTATCTCCAAAATTCCTTCATACACATAAAAATAGCAAGAGCAGATCTCCAAACTAGAAAATACAAAATGAATGCAAAATATGGAAAAATATGCATGAAACACGTGCAAAATGCAATGAGATGTGTGCTAAAACTACTCCTAAAATCCTATATGTTTTGCTCACATCAATTTCTTAAATGCTTGCTTGATTGCTTTGGATTCCTTAGAAGGTCTGAAATGCAACAGCCAATCCACTACCAAAATCTTCAGTTGTAGACTCCTTTTATAACCTGCATCGAGTTCGATTTCTACCTAGCAATCGACTGTCAAAAGACCCCAATCAACTGCTTTCTTATCCATTGTCTTACAACGGACTAATCCATGTTAGATTCTGCCCAACATATACTTGAGCAGTCAACTGCCATTACCATCAGTCGACTTCAAGCCAGAAGTCGACTGCCCAGTTGACTATGAGACCTTTTGTGCCCTGTCCACTTACGGCCAGTCGATTACCCATCCATGGCAGTCGACTGCCAATGGCCAATGGACTAGTGAAAGCCACCAGTCGACTTCTAGAGCCATAGTAGCAGTCAAACTGCAATCGACTACATGACTAGTCGACTGAGTCATAATCCCAGTCGATTGTTCGAGCCAACTAGGCCTCTAAGTGCTGAATGTTGGGACCGTGATGTCCGCTAGAGGGGGTGAATAGTGATTTCATAGACGTTGATGGAATTCGTTCGTGTTCGTCTCTATAAAGCTTGTTATACACAGCGGAATATATATAATAGCAATAAAAAAAATGAAGACAAACACAAATACACAAGGATGTAATGTGGTTCGTGTTAGGGCAATCTCTTGCCGTAATATGGTTTTGATGGTGTGGCAAAGGGTTTAAGTTAGTTTGATATGTTGATTTGATATGTGCGTTGAAGTCGTGCAGGACTTAGTAATTCGCACATAGAGCCGTGGCGAGTTTCACATCTCATGACTCGTGCCTTGAGTCGGTGAAGGATAGCTTTGCGGAAGCCGTGCGCTTGGAGCATCCGAGGGACCGCCGGACGAGAAGCTTGGAGTGAAGCCGGAGGAAGTAGACTTCGAGGCAAGAGACGCGAAGGAGCATTGCAGAGCTGTGCGCCTGATGCTGCCGAGGGACGTGGCCGAGAACGAAGAGAACTTCGAAGGCGAGGGACTCCGAGAAATGAGAGTGAGCGATTGTAACCCGGGGAAGGGTAGCTCTTAGGTGAAACTTGGCCATTTGGCCAAGTGTCGGATGGGTTTTTCCGACACCAGTCGACTGCCATGTCATGACAGTCGACTGCTCTGAGTCGAGTGAGTTCGACTGGTATACGATCGATCGATTGTGGCGTGATGATCGCCATACGTGAGCAATCGGTGACAAGACCATCGGATCGGCCAAGGCGATGATCGATCAATGGGGTTTCGACGCAGAATCGTTCGTAGTCGATCGGCGATTACGAGGCAGCGATCGGCCCGATGAGGTCCATTAGTCAACTGCCAAGAGTTCCGTTGGACTACAACGGTCGGGATCCGGCGTGTTCGGAGGCCGTTAAGTCGGCGCCAAGGGCGAGATCGTGATGGCGCCAACGGAAGAAATCAGCCTCTCTATAAAAAGAGAGGGTGTAAGCCTTTGAGAGGCTAATGCTTATGCTCCAAGTGATCTTCCTAGTGCCCCACAAGCTCTAAACTCTTCTTACTCACTTTTACTCCATTCTATTTGTAAGAAGAGTGATCTTGATTGTAAAGGTTACCTCCACCTAGCTTGGTGCAAAGGAGAGACCATTTAGTGGATTGGTTTAGCGGAGTGATTCACCGAGGACGAATCGGGGACCGTGGATTAGCGGCGTAGCCGTGAACCACGTTACATTCTTTGTTAGCGTTTGTTTTCTCGTATTTCTATTTGCTTATCTTTATTAGTCTTCCGCTTGCGCTAATTAGTTTTGTAGATGAGCAAATACCTGCATCCAAACGTAAAGGGCTATTCACCCCCCTCTAGCCGGCCATTCGATCCCCTACAAGTGGTATCAGAGCCAAGGAAAGCTTGTCGAGGACTAACCGCCACAACAAGCAACATTCAAAATGGCCGGCTCCAACATCCATCCTCCGAAATTTGAAGGAGAATTCTCTTGGTGGAAAAAGAGAATGGAGGTATTTTTCAAAACGGATTTTGATATAATGATTACAATGGAATCCGGTTTCGTTTTGCCTAGGGATGAAGAAGGGAAGCCAATAGAGAAATCTATGTGGACCAAAAGGCAAAGGGAAGAGCACCTTGCAAACTCAAAGGCAAAACATCATCTTTTCAATGTGCTCCCCCAACAAGAGATTAACCGGATCGGAGAATGTGCTAGCGCCAAAGAGATGTGGGAGAAGCTTATAGAACTCCATGAAGGCACATCCGAGGCCAAGCTAGCAAGGAGAGACCTCCTCCGCTCCCAACTATCCAATATAAAACTAGAAAAGGGAGAAAAGGTAACCTCACTACACTCTAGGTTTAAAGAAATTTTAATTGGGCTAACAAGTGTAGGTGAGAAGCTATCAAACCGGGATATGGTAATGAAGGCCATAGATGCCTTTCCCCGGTCCTCAAAATGGAGCTCCATGGTGGACTCATTCTATATCTCAAAGAATTTAGAAGTGAGCACCTTGGAGGAGTTCTTCTCAACAATGGAACTTCACGAAACGAGGCTTGAAGGAATACAAGAAGAGCCTAGAATTCAACCTTCAAGGGGAGTAGCATTGTTGGCAAATAAGGGGAAGAAGAAGATGAAAATCCCCTCCTCCTCCGATGACGAAGTGTCCTCCTCCTCCTCCATGGATAGCACCGAAGAAGCCTATATGGTAAGGAGGGTAAGACGTGCATTTAAGAATTTTAGATTTGATAAATCTAATGATAGGAATAGAAGACCAAGGGGGAAGGTCATATGCTACAATTGCCAAGGAGAGGGACACATAAGGGACAATTGTCCCCTCCTAAACAAAAGCAAAGAAGAGAAGAAAAAGAAAGAAGAGAAGAGGAAGAAGAAGAAGGGGAGCAAGAGAAAGGAAGAAGAAAAGAAGGCAAAAGAAAGGGGGACGGCCAAAGCATTCAAGGCCACGCCATGGGATGATCCTTCCTCATCCTCCTCCGCATCATCGGATGAGGAGACTGCGTTTGTCACCAATTTGGCCTTGATGGCCTTTGATGACTTGGATTGCTCTTCCTCCGAAGATGAAGGTTCAAGCTCAAGAGGAGAGAGCTCAAATGAAGGGGGAGCTTCTACATCATCCTCATCATCCAGAAGAAGAGGACATGGAAACTATGGTAACCAACCTCTCACCTAATAAAATAGTTTCTATGATTTCTAGCTTAACTAAGGACTTATTTAGAGCTAAGAAGAAGAACAAAAGCATGCTAGATCAAATTAAGGACCTAGAACAAAAATTAGAAAAAGCATGCTTAAATGAAAATGAAAATATTTCTTCTAGCTTAGATGATGCATGCTCACATGATTATATGCCTTTAAATGTTAATGATGCATGCATAGAGGAAAATAGGGCATTAAGGGAAAAGGTAGATTACTTAACCAAAGCCCTAGAGAAATTCACAATTGGCTCCAACACCTTAAATATGATCTTAGGGAGCCAAAGAGCTAGTTTCAACAAGAAAGGCCTAGGATACAAAGAAAAGAAAAATGAAAAGGCCTATAAATGCCTAATAGCTAGGGGACAAGATAAAAAGAAAGTAATTGCTAGGAAATGGATCCCCAAGGAGTATTTAGTGAACCCAATAGGAAAGAATTTATTTTGGGTTCCAAAATCCATCCTTAAGGGTTAGAAAACCCCTAGGGTAGTCAACCACATGGACCTAACCTATATCATATTTTGGTTGACTTAGGATGATGGGACAACATTTTTTAGATAGTGTTGGGTGATGATAACGTACCCATAAATAGGTAATAATGCTTAAATCATGATGATTAATGTAATTGCTATGTATGTTTTAAATCATGATTTATGTTTTTGAAATTTGGCGCGTTATCATGAGAAATAGGTTTGAATCATGCTTTAGGTAATACTTTATTTAGCATCACATATTACCTAATGCATGGTTATAAATTGATGAAAACATGCATTTCATGATCATAATGTACAATTCATTCATATATGTCATTATGATCATGTTAATTGTTAGGATGATACTTAACCATGATAGAATTGCATGAATATATTAGTTAAGTATATACAAATACCCCCTAGGATGCATTTCACACTCACCATAGGCTACTTTGATTGAAAACTTAGCATGAGTGAGATGTTAGGATGATACAAATGGCCACTAATGCCTATGGCATTTAGATGGTCATTTAAAGTATCAAAAATAACAATAATAGACCAATCATGGGGAAGGCTTATGTTTAATTCATAGACATATTGCCCAAAGATCATGGTTGGATATTTCATATGTTTTCAAAACAATTTCTTAATCTAAAATCTATGTATTCATGTTTTGGAACAATTCAAAGCAAGACTAGGTGTTGAAATTGATACTAACATGCTCAAAAACTAGTGGTTTTTCAAGTGTTTGGATTTTTGGAAAAAACAAGAAAATATAATGAGTTTTCATGAAAAACTATTTTTCATTGATAGATATACTTAAAAGAAATATGTTCCCCAAATTTCATGATTTTTCAAATTTTTTGGAATTTATAATGCATTTCTGAAATTAAATCGAAAATCGAAATTGGATTCCTTTTGTGCCAGGACCGCCATACGATCTTGTAGCTGATCGGGTGGCTCAATCAGAACATTGAAGGCCGATTTCAATTTGTAAACCAACAAGTGGTACCCAATTTTAAATCAACTTGTCATATTTTCCCTCCATTATACTTGATGCCATGAGCTTATGACTTAGTGTTATTCTTTTTGATGGTGTCAAAGGGGGAGAAATAATTTATGTTTAAGTTAATCATTTTAGGGGGAAGAAATATATTTTAGGGGGAGAAATATATGATAGGGGGAGAAAATTTGCATAGAGAGTTTCATGGATTAAGGGGGAGTTGCATGTTGCTATATCATGTTTATCTTCACATGCTTTCTTACCTTAGAACTTATATCAAATGTTTTTACCTAACTTAAACGAATTGCCACACATCAAAAAGGGGGAGATTGTTAGGGCAATCCCTTGCCGTAATATGGTTTTGATGGTGTGGCAAAGGGTTTAAGTTAGTTTGATATGTTGATTTGATATGTGCGTTGAAGTCGTGCAGGACTTAGTAATTCGCACATAGAGCCGTGGCGAGTTTCACATCTCATGACTCGTGCCTTGAGTCGGTGAAGGATAGCTTTGCGGAAGCCGTGCGCTTGGAGCATCCGAGGGACCGCCGGACGAGAAGCTTGGAGTAAAGCCGGAAGTAGACTTGAGGCAAGAGAGCGAAGGAGCATTGCGAGTCGTGCGCTGATCGCCAGGGGCGTGGCGAGAATGAAGAGGACTTGAGGCGAGGACTCAGAGCAATGAGAGTGAGTGATTGTAACCCGGGAAGGGTAGCTCTTAGGTGAAACTTGGCCATTTGGCCAAGTGTCGGATGGGTTTTCGACACGGTCATTGCCATGTCATGGCGGATCGGCTGAAATCAGTGAGTTCGACTAGTATACGATCGGTGGATTGTGGCGTGATCGCCATCGTGGCGGTCGTCGACAAGACCATCGATCGGATCGGCGGCGATCGG
The DNA here is from genome assembly GCA_025175895.1 of Wurfbainia villosa. Lineage (NCBI taxonomy): Eukaryota > Viridiplantae > Streptophyta > Magnoliopsida > Zingiberales > Zingiberaceae > Wurfbainia > Wurfbainia villosa. The sequence continues at coordinate 9,252,709 of CM045992.1, forward strand.
ATCGATCAATGGGGTTTTCCCGAACCGTTCGTAGGCCATCGGGCACTATGGAAGCGTGATCGTGATGAGGTCCATCGATCAGCGCCAAGAGTTCCGTTGGACTACAGCGGTCGGGATCCGGCGTTGTTCAAGGCCGTTGTAGTGGATCGCCAAGGGCGGATGGCGGCGGAAGAAATCAGCCCTCTCTATAAAAAGAGAGGGTGTAAGCCTTTGAGAGGCTAATGCTTATGCTCCAAGTGATCTTCCTAGTGCCCCACAAGCTCTAAACTCTTCTTACTCACTTTTACTCCATTCTATTTGTAAGAAGAGTGATCTTGATTGTAAAGGTTACCTCCACCTAGCTTGGTGCAAAGGAGAGACCATTTAGTGGATTGGTTTAGCGGAGTGATTCACCGAGGACGAATCGGGGACCGTGGATTAGCGGCGTAGCTGTGAACCACGTTACATTCTTTGTTAGCGTTTGTTTTCTCGTATTTCTATTTGCTTATCTTTATTAGTCTTCCGCTTGTGCTAATTAGTTTTGTAGACGAGCAAATACCTGCATCCAAACGTAAAGGGCTATTCACCCCCCTCTAGCCGGCCATCCGATCCCCTACAGTTCGGAACCTCAAGGTTCCTACTCTATGGATTGAGCTCAAATGAGCTCTAGCGATGCAACCAACACCACTAAACAATAATACTCCTTCTCGACAACACATCGGAGGTGGAGAAATCTCGTACAAGCGATTACACAAAGTAATACAACAAATACAAGTATGAAATGCAATACAAGTAAAGGAAATCACTTTACAAGAGAACTTTGATTGCTTTCTTTTGGTTGCTTGAGAGTAGCCTTAAAGGTCTGGATTACAATATCAAATCCCCTCCAAATTGCCCCAAAGAACCATAGCCAAATCCCTCTCCACGAGCTGCCTTTATAACCTACATTCGGGCTAGATTTTGCCTAGCAGTCGACTGATCGAGACCATCAGTCGACTGCTCCTGTAGCCGTTGTCTCATAATGGCCCAAGCCACGTTGAATAAGTTCCAACGGATAGACCATCAATCGACTGATCATGCACATTAGTCGAATGATAGAGCCATCACTCGACTGTCAAACCCTAACAATCGACTCAAAAACATTCTGTTCTCGAAAATTTGACCATCAGTCGACTTCCCAACATATCAGTCGACTGATCAAGACATCAGTCAACTACTAGGTCATTTCCTACAGTTGAACACCAGTTGACTCACATCAGTCGACTGACTATAATAGCAGTCGACTGATAACCTCATCCATGAGGTTTTAATCACCAAGTATGATGCCCTCATGCTTGCTAGACCACCATTAGCTTAGACCTAAGCATTCTAGCCACCTCCGTCAGCCTTCTAGCCACCTCTGTCAGCCTCACGCCTATCGGATCCCTCCAAGTCATCCATGACTTGTTCATCCATACGCTAGCCTTCAGGTGCTTCCATCAGCTATTGTCATACTAATATGGTCTACACTGCCATGACACATTGGGCTTACGCTGCTAAGACTCCCGCTTGGACTTTACGTCGCCAACCATTGGAGCTGCCATGACTCCACCCTTGGACTTTACACCGCCAATATCACCCCTTGAACTTCCCTTGCCAACCCATGTTGGACTTTCCATTTGTCAAGACCCATTCTTGGACTTTTCCTTGCCAAGATCCATGCTTGGACTTTCCTTGCCAACCCATGTTGGACTTTCCCTTGCCAAGACCCATGCTTAGACTTTCCATCATATGGTCGACCCCATGTCAACCATATAGTCAAACAATGGTCAAACTGTTAGTGAAAGCCCTAGAGCCAATCATGTGATGATTGTTGTATGGACTTTATTGTATCATATTCCTATTTATAAAGGCATGGTTATTATATTTACTTGTATTGGTGCCAAATAACTAAATATAATAATGTCCTTGAGTAGTAGGTTTTTATCTATATCAATCGATTGGTTGAATCGATAATGAGATGATATAGAGAACACTATTCTTAATCATTCCTAGTCAAGTATTAACATTCAGGGACAATGTTAATGCGTAGAGACTAGCATGTAGGTCAACATGATGACTTGATCTCACAAGTCATGGATATGAGATATCAAGTTGACACATGGGTATGCATTGGAGAATGTATATTGAATGACTCGCCATGAGAAAGTATCATGGATCGTTATATGAGTGTCATATACTTTCTCATGTGGCTATTAGTATGACTATTAGTACTTAGACCTGAAGTCACCATGGTTCCCTACATAAGGAATTGCATACTTTGGCTTCGTCAAACGTCACCCGTAAATGGGTGGACTATAAAGGCGATTACTGGGTATGTAACAAATTATGCGGAGGGATGTGAGTGATGTAGATGAGATCTATCCCTCCTATATGATGGGGGTGACATCGATATTCTTGATAGAGTGAGACTACGAAGTGCATGGCCATGCCCAAATGAGTCAATATGAGATATTGAGCTCATTTGATTAGAGTGAGTCTACTTGGAGTTCAAGATATAGATTGTACCAAGGATGACACGGTCTATGACTCAATTAGTCAATCTAGATGTCAAGGATAGAGGGACATTGTCACATATTGTGAGAGTCACAATTAGTAGTCACAAAGGTGATGTTGGAGCTCAACATTCTTGTAACTTGGGTAGCAATGATGTGTTGCTAGATACCGCTCATTGCTTATGTTCCTAAATCGGTTTAGAGACATTGCCAACGTTACAAGAACCTATAGGGTCACACACAAAGGGAAATTAGATGGAGATTAGGTTCATATGATGAACCATGAGGATTAGGTTCATGGGATGAACCAAATTGAATTAAGAGTAATCCTAATTAGACTAATTGAGTTGGACTCAATTTGATTCAAGTGTTGAATGAGTCTAATTTAGATTTGATTCATCAAATCAATTTAAATTAATGAATAGAGATTCATTAAATTAAAATTGACTTGAATCAAATGGTTTGATTTGATCAACCATGGGAGATAAGAGGTCAAGTTTGACTTGACTTGAGAGGGAAGATGAAAGGTCAAGTTTGACTTGACCAAATGCCATGTCATGATGATGACTTGGCAGGGCCGGCCAATGATGATGCTCCACATCATCATTGACTTATCATGTGGTGCCACCTCATGAGGGAGACCAAGAGACATTGGCTCTTGGAGTTACATGCATGCATGTAACCCCCCAAGGTTAAAGTGGCCGGCCACTTCTTGATGAGGAGTGAATTGTTTTTGGGTAACTCCATCTTCTTCTTCCTTGGATCATCTTCTTCCTTGGCTCTCTTCCTCTCTTGCTCTCCAAATCCTCCATTTCCGAGACCTTCAAGGAGTGCTAGCACACTCAAGATTGTCTTTTCTCCACCTATTGCTTGTGTGGATACCAATAGAGGAGTGTGCACTTAACACTCTCGAGTTTCGGCAATCCATTTGGACGAGCGGGATAAGCGAAGGGCATCGCTTCAAGGGTAACTTCTTATCATGTAGATCTAGAGTAGATCTAAAGGTATTAAACACATACATGTTAGTTTTATTTTTTATACTTCGTACGGATCCATGGCCGGGGCTTCCGAGGTTTCCGCAACGCAAAAAGCGATTTTTGCGGCTCGGAAAACCCAACAGTGGTATCAGAGCAACGTGCGAAGCATGTATGTATTTCATTTTTGTAGTTTTTATATTAGATATAAAAATTATAGATTTTTATGTTTCTGTAAATTTCCTATTTTTATAGAATTTTTGGGTATTTTTCTCGAAGAGTCGAAGCAACGAGTGTTGGGACACTTGTATGTTTCAACCATCGAGAAAAACTCTCTGAAACGGCAAGTTCTCGCTTTTGATTTTTTGGTACAGCGACTTAAGTCGCTGTAAGATCATAGTAGGGATACTCGCAAAGTTTATTTTGTGAGTAGGGGCGCTGCCCCTATCCCCGAAAGGGGCCTTGTCCCGCAATCGCGCCCGGAAAACGCTTAACGGGACCGTTACGGAGAGGTGACTCATAAAATTGAAAAAAAAGGAAAAATTATAGAAATTTTCTGTAAAAATACATAATTTAGAATTATGTATAATTCTGTGATTGTCATGGCCCAAGAACCCCAATTTTATTGGACGTTAATGTGTTGTAATTCATAATACGGCCTGCGTACTGTTTTTGTGGTTGTGCATGTTGTATAGTGTATGCGACCTACGCGTCGTGCCTCTTCTTTTGAAATTCTATTTGTAAATAGTTTTAGACTCGAATGTAACTCAAGTTTCATATTTGTAATGTACAAAATGGAGCGGTGGAAAGTCCACTTGTAGACGAAGTTACGAGAAGGGTGCCGACGACACATGACGGTCAAAGGAAGTGCTTGGAGAAGCCGCTAGCCCTAGGTTGACCGTCCGATCTTCTCATTGGCTTGAGAAGATCATAGTAGGGCCATGAACACATCACAGTTGATTATATATATATATATATATATATATATATATATATATATATATATATATATATATATATATATATATATATATATATATATATATATATATATATATATATATATATATATATATATATATATATATATATATATATATATTTGATTTTGCTTGTATGTATGTGATGCATGCTAGTAGAATAATTCTTGTATGTATATGATGCATGCTAGGATAATTTTCTTGTATGTATATGATGCATGCTAGAATAATGTATGTATGTATGTGATGCATGCTAATATAGGATAATAAAGGCATTAATGCGTATATGATACACATTACGATCAGATTAGATCTTAATCGAATCAACTCGTAAATGCCTACCAGGTCCTTGATACCCATCACTACCTCGATCATTTGTAGTTGTTGAATCTGCCAAAGCAGAGCAATGCATATTATCTTGGTAGGGTGCGGAGGGACAATCTTGGTCCCGCCTATCACGGCTTGGGTTAGAGTAAGCTCAATTAGATTGAGTAAAACTAGTTAACTCAATTGGATCGAGTAGAACTATAGACATATTCCAATTGTTGGAAAGATAGGATAAGATCGCATTTACACTAAATCTTGGGCGATTTAGCCAAAGCTAACTCAAGGTCTTTTGTAAATGTGGGTCTTGATCCTATAAACAAGAGTTGCATAGAGATGTAATCGGTAATGTGTTACCCACCGATCGTACTAAGTCTTGGGAGATTTAGCCAAAGCTAACTCAAGGCTTAGTATGATGTGGATCTTGTCCCGCAAGAATTATAGCTAGTTTGTATGAATCTAGTAATGTAGTTTGACCACATCCATAACTCGATTCTACAAAATTCCTATAATTCAGTGGGAGCATCATTTGATTAAAGGCCTAATTAAATGATAAAAGGAATATGATATTAATTCTCTGCATTGTATGTTGTAGATTACTATATCGACAAACACGAACACTCTCTCTCTGCGTTCTGTCCTTGAGAAGGACAAGCTCAATTGAGCAAATTTCCTGGACTGGTACAGGAACCTGAGAATTGTTCTCACCCAAGAAAGGAAGTTGTACATCCTGGAGCAACCCATTCCAGAGGCACCTCCTGCCACTGCCTCGCGAGCTGACAAAGATGCTTACAAGAAGCATCAAGATGATGCATTAGATGTGTCATGTCTAATGCTCGCGACCATGAACTCTGAGCTTCAGAAGCAACACGAGTTCATGAATGCTTATGATATGGTTGAACATCTTCGTCAACTATATCAAGGACAAGCAAGACACGAGAGATATGAAGTCTCTAAGGCATTGTTTGGGTCCAAAATGCAAGATGGGACTCCCGTAGGTCCATATGTACTCAAGATGATTGGGTACATAGAAAACCTACAAAGGCTGAGATTCCCACTTGGCCAAGAGCTCGCCACTGACCTGATCTTGCAATCTTTGCCACAAGCCTACAATCAATTTGTCATGAATTATAACATGAATGAAATTGATAAGCCACTGCCTGAGATGCTCAGCATGTTGAGAACTACTGAGCTTAACCTTAAGAAGGGAAAATCTGACACCATTTTGATGGTGCAAAAGAAGAAAGGCAAGGGCAAGCCTAAAGGTAAGGGAAAGTCTCAAGCCAAGTGCAAAAGCAAGGAACTAAAACCCAAAGGTGGGGTGGCCAAGGAAGGGGCTTGCTTCCACTGCAAGGAAGCTGGACACTGGAAGCGTAAATGCAAGGCATACCTGGAAGATCTTAAGAAAAAAAGAAGTGAGACTTTTACTTCAGGTATAAATGTTATAGAAGTCAATCTATCTATTTCTTCATCATGGGTATTAGATACCGGATGTGCATCTCACATTTGTACCAATGTGTAGGCGCTGAGAAATAGCAGGGCATTGACAAAGGGCGAGGTGGACCTACGAGTAGGCAATGGAGCAAGAGTTGCTGCTGTTGCTGTAGGAACTTATAATCTATCTCTGCCCTCTGGGCTTGTACTAGAATTAGATGAATGTTGTTATGTGCCTGCTTTGACAAAGAACATAATTTCGGTTTCTTGTTTGGACAAGAAAGGATTTACATTTATAATAAAGAACAAATATTGTTCAGTTTATTTAAATAATATGTTTTATTGTAGTGCACCTCTAATGAACGGACTCTACTTTCTAGACTTAGAGAGCCCTATCTATAACATAAGTACCAAAAGGTTCAAGTCAAATGAGTTGAACCAAACCTATCTCTGGCATTGTCGCTTAGGTCACATAAATGAGAGTCACTTATCTCAGCTCCATAAGAATGGGCTGCTAGACTCATTTGATTTTGAATCATATGAGACATGTGAGTCTTGCCTTTTAGGCAAGATGACCAAGACTCCCTTTAGTGGACACAGCGAAAGAGCAACAGACTTGTTAGGACTTATACATAGTGATGTATGTGGCCCTTTCAATGTTGCTGCTAGAGGTGGTTACAGGTACTTCATTACATTTACTGATGACTTCAGTAGATATGGTTATGTGTATCCTATGACACATAAATCAGAATCCTTTGAAAAGTTCAAAGAATTCAAGAATGAAGTACAAAACTAGCTTGGCAAGAGTATTAAGATACTTCGATCAGATCGAGCTGGTGAATACCTTAGCCATGAGTTTCGTGACTATCTAGCTGAGTGTAGGATTCTATCCCAACTCACTCCTCCTGGAACACCACAGTGGAATAGTGTATCCGAAAGGAGGAATCGTACCCTATTAGATATGGTATGATCTATGATGAGTCACACAGATCTTCCTATATCCTTTTGGGGATATACTCTAGACATAACAGCCTTTACCCTTAATCGTGTACCATCCAAGGCTGTGATAAAGACACCATATACGATATGGACAGGGAGAAATCCCAAGATGTCTTTTATGAGGATTTGGGGTTGTGAGGCTTACGTTCGACGTCAAGTCTCAGACAAACTGGGACCCAAATCCGATAGGTGCTATTTTGTTGGATATCCCAAGGATACAAAGGGATATTACTTCTACATTCCCAGTCAGCACAAAGTGTTTATGGCAATGATTGGGGTTTTTCTAGAAAGGAATTTTATTTCTAGAAAAACTAGTGGGAGTACGTTCGATCTTGAAGAAATTCAAGATAAGGACCATAACACTGAGGCCTTGATGGAGGTTGAACAGGAACCACAAAGTGTTGTGGGTGATGAGGTTATTGCACAAAGAGTTGTGGAACAACCACCTGTTCATGTAGACCTACCTCTTCGCAGGTTTGATAGGGTACGTCGTCAGCTTGAGAGATATTCATTTCTCTTGTCTAACCATGATGACGTTATGCTCATTGAGAATGAGCCTACCTCCTATCAGGAAGCTGTGATGAGCCCAGATTCTGAGAAATGGCTAGAGGCCATGAGATCCGAGATGGAATCCATGTACACCAACTAAGTATGGACTTTAGTTGATCCACCTGAAGGGGTCAAACCCATTGGGTGTAAGTGGGTCTTTAGGAGAAAGACTGACATGGATGGACTTACACATACCTATAAGGGCCGATTGGTGACTAAAGGTTCCAAGCAAATTCATGGTATTGACTATGATGAAACCTTTTCTCCAATGGAGATGTTTAAGTCCACTCGGATCTTGCTTGCTATTGCAGTATACCACGATTATGAGATCTGGCAGATGGATGTCAAAACCGCATTTCTGAATGGAAACTTACTCGAGGATGTGTACATGACACAACCTGAGGGTTTTGAAGATCCACAGCATACTGGGAAAGTATGCAAGTTGCAAAGGTCCATTTATGGGCTAAAGCAAGCCTCTCGGAGCTGGAATCTTCGATTCGATGATGCAATCAAACAGTTTGGTTTCATCAAGAATGAAGATGAACCCTGTGTCTACAAGAGGGTTAATGGGAACACAGTCATCTTCCTTGTATTGTATGTGGATGACATACTACTCATTGGGAATGACATCCCTTCGCTACAGTCTGTGAAGACTTGGCTGGGGATGTGCTTCTCAATAAAGGACTTAGGTGAAGCAGCCTGTATTGTAGGCATCAAGATCTATAGAGATAGATCTAAGAGATTGCTTGTCCTAAGTCAGAGTACATACATTGACGCGGTATTACTACGGTTTGCCACGCAGAATTCCAAGAAGGGACTTCTGCCGATGTCACATGGTGTGAGTCTTTCGAAGACTTAAAGTCCCTCTTCTAGAGAGTAGAGAGACCGCATGGATAAAATCCCTTACACATCTGCTATAGGATCTATCATGTATGCCATGCTGTGTACTCGTCCTGATGTCTCGTATGCTTTAAGCATGACGAGTAGATACTAGTCAGATCCAGGTGAGCGTCACTGGATAGCAGTCAAGAATATTCTTAAGTACTTGAGAAGGACTAAAGAATATTTCTTGATATTTGGAGGCGATGAGGAGTTAGTTGTAAAGGGTTACAGCGATGTCAGCTTCCAAACTGACCAAGATGATTATAGATCGCAGTCAGGGTTCGTGTTTTGCTTGAATGGTGGCGCTGTGAGCTCGAAGAGTTCCAAGCAGGACACAGTTGCTGATTCTATAAAGGTCGAATATATCGGTGCTTCCATCTCATTCGAGAGATTATCGATAGAGGAGATGTGAATATTTGCAGAGTACCCACAGAGGCTAACATCGCAGATCCCTTGACCAAGGCTTTGATACAGAAAAAGCATGATTGTCACGCTAGGTCATTGGGTATTAGTACTACGGTGATTAGCACTAGTGCTAGTGGGAGATTGTTAGTGAAAGCCCTAGAGTCAATCATGTGATGATTGTTGTATGGTCTTTATTGTATCATATTCCTATTTATAAAGGCATGGTTATTATATTTACTTGTATTGGTGCCAAATAACTAAATATAACAATGTCCTTGAGTAGTAGGTTCTTATCTATATCAATCGATTGGTTGAATCAATAATGAGATGATATAGAGAACACTATTCTTAATCATTCCTAGTCAAGTATTAACATTCAGGGACAATGTTAATGCGTAGAGACTAGCATGTAGGTCAACACGATGACTTGATCTCACAAGTCATGGATATAAGATATCAAGTTGACACATGGATATGCATTGGAGAATGTATACTGAATGACCCGCCATGAGAAAGTATCATAGATCGTTATATGAGTGTCATATACTTTCTCATGTGGCTATTAGTATGACTATTAGTCCTTAGACCTGAAGTCACCATGGTTCCCTACATAAGGAGTTGCATACTTTGGCTTCGTCAAACGTCACCCGTAAATGGGTGGACTATAAAGGCGATTACTGGGTATGTAACAAATTATGCGGAGGGATGTGAGTGATGTAGATGGGATCTATCCCTCCTATATGACGGGGGTGACATCGATATTCTTGATAGAATGAGACCACGAAGTGCATGGCCATGCCCAAATGAGTCAATATGAGATATTGAGCTCATTTGATTAGAGTGAGTCTACTTGGAGTTCAAGATATAGATTGTACCAAGGATGACACAGTCTATGCCTCAATTAGTCAATCTAGATGTCAAGGATAGAGGGACATTGTCACATATTGTGAGAGTCACAATTAGTAGTCACAAAGGTGATGTTGGAGCTCAACATTCTTGTAACTTGGGTAGCAATGATGTGTTGCTAGATACCGCTCATTGCTTATGTTCCTAAATCGGTTTAGGGACATTGCCAACGTTACAAGAACCTATAGGGTCACACACAAAGGGAAATTAGATGGAGATTAGGTTCATATGATGAACCATGAGGATTAGGTTCATGGGACGAATCAAATTGGATTAAGAGTAATTCTAATTAGACTAATTGAGTTTGACATAATTTGATTCAAGTGTTGAATGAGTCTAATTTAGATTTGATTCATCAAATCAATTTAAATTAATGAATAGAGATTCATTAAATTAAAATTGACTTGAATCAAATGGTTTGATTTGATCAACCATGGGAGATAAGAGGTCAAGTTTGACTTGACTTGAGAGGGAAGATGAAAAGTCAAGTTTGACTTGACCAAATGCCATGTCATGATGATGACTTGGCATGGCCGGCCAATGATGATGCTCCACATCATCATTGACTTATCATGTGGTGCCACCTCATGAGGGAGACCAAGAGCCATTGGCTCTTGGAGTTACATGCATGCATGTAACCCCCCAAGGTTAAAGTGGCCGGCCACTTCTTGATGAGGAGTGAATTGTTTTTGGGTAACTCCATCTTCTTCTTCCTTGGATCATCTTCTTCCTTGGCTCTCTTCCTCTCTTGCTCTCCAAATCCTCCATTTCCGAGACCTTCAAGGAGTGCTAGCACACTCAAGATTGTCTTTTCTCCACCTATTGCTTGTGTGGATACCAATAGAGGAGTGTGCACTTGACACTCTCGAGTTTCGGAAATCCATTTGGACGAGCGGGATAAGCGAAGGGCATCGCTTCAAGGGTAACTTCTTATTATGTAGATCTAGAGTAGATCTAAAGGTATTAAACACATACATGTTAGTTTTATTTTTTATACTTCGCACGGATCTGTGGCCGGGGCTTCCGAGGTTTCCGCAACGCAAAAAACAATTTTTGTGGCTCGAAAAACCCAACACAAACCATCATCAAACATCAAAATACCACTCGAGTCAAACTCGAGTCTGGTCAATCATGACCCGAGTCGATTGCACCAACAATCTCCCCAAACGATTGTCAAACATCAAAACACTACTTGAGTCCTACTCGAGTCTGGTCAATCATGACCTGGGCCGATTGCACCAACACTGAATATTCAACCAGTCGACTAGCCAAATCCATCAATCGACTGATAAACTTCAAACATGAGGTTTAACCTAAGTATGATCTCCTCATACTTGATACTTATCCTTAGCCTAGACCTAAGCTTTCTAGCCACCTCTATCAGCCTCACGCCCTCAGGATCCATCTAAGTCTTCCACAACTCGTTTACCCTTCGTGCTAGCCGTCAGGTGCTTCCATCGATTATGTCATGCTAATCGAATCTCTTTTGCCAAAAGGTCACGCCTCCGGAACTTCTGCATTGCCAAGCCTCAATGCTTGGACTTTCACCGCCAAGACTACACACTTGGACTTACATGATCAAGACTACACCCTTAGACTTTCCTTTGATAAATATTCATATTTGGACTTTCACTGTCAAGACTATACACTTGGACTTACGTGGCCAAAACTACACCATTGGACTTTTCCTTTGCCAAGAATCCATACTTGGACTTTCTCTTGCCAAGACTTTACTTTTAGACTTTTCCTTGCCAAGTATCCATACTTGAACTTCTCTATTGCCAAGAATCCAATCTTGGACTTCCCTTGCTAAGTCTCCAAACTTGGACTTCCACTCGAGTCTCACTTGAGCTAGGTCACCCTTGACATGAGGCTGATTGCTCCAACAATCGCCTCCTAATGATCTCCTCCCATATGACCTTGGATATCCCAAACATCCACTTATCAAATGGTCAACATTTGGTCAAACCATTTTGTCAAACTCATTGTTAATCCATTGTCAAATATCAAAATACTACTTGAGTTCTACTCGAGTCTGGTCAATCATGACCTAAGCCGATTGCATCGACACTGCTCAATGCACCTGTTAGGATGATTGAGTAGTCATCATTGTATCATAAGATACAAAGTCTTGCTGCACCCAGATCAAAGACTAATTACATCCATCGAGCTTCTTTCCACATCGAAAATAATCCCCAAATTTTGCTCAACATTATATTGATGCACATGGATGCGACCTCGAATCTCGCGACGGATACCACCGAGGACTCAAAGTGCACGCTCGTGCTCAACGCCCGCAAGTGCACGGATGTCGTCAAGTAATAAATATTTATCAATCCCACAGGGACTGGGATTCGAATACCAATACACTAAGTGGTTGCGATTGTTTGGACGAAATCTCTGAGAGAGTCGGTTGGTGAGGACTATCGGTGGACCCTACTCTGTACGGTGTCACACGGAGGAGGAAAAGAGTGTGCTGGGGTCTTAAAAGGCGATTCTAGGACTTCGATTTCGCTTTTGTACCACAGAACAATATTGTCAATTGGCATCGTCTAAACGTCTACCTACGGTTTTGGGGAAGGGGCATCATACACTCTTCTCGCAGAGCTGCCACATTCACCGGGAGCTACCTTCGCCCAAAAGGACGGGATAGAGGGTATGAGGATGTCAAATCAATTCTTGCGGTGGACCGTTTCCGATTCCACCGCTCCCTTCTCCCCGCAGTTACAGGAGATTAGGTTTACCCCTAGGTTCCTTGGGTCAAACCTCCTAAATTTAGATTGCGAGGGCTGTCACCACCTCGTATCGCCTAAGCACAGCGGAAAGAAAGCCAAACTCACGAAGATATAATAGAGAGCAACTACCAATTATCAAATCAAACTTTTGGCCAGAATTTAATATGAACCAACATTGTTTATGTACACAAGCTACTCCCTAATCTTAGAATCAAAAGTACTACTCCATAAATACAAAGGAAGAATCACAAAACATGTTTAAGTTTGAATACAATAGAAATAAAGCGCAGAAATAGAGATATACGATGCTTCGTGATCTTCTCTCCGGCGTTGTATTGCAAGTTGTGGACCTCCGACGGCGTTCCTCCTCCCCGCTGTGAGTTCCCGAAGGTTTTTAGGGTTTCGGCATGCTGTCCTAGCCGTCGTGCCTCCCCCCTAGGGTTTGAGCAGAGCCATCCTTATATAGATATCACCTCGGACCATTGCAAAATCCGGAAAAAGTCCTAGTCGCGCAAATCCGTCGGGCCACCACACGATCGTGTGTTTCCACATGGCCAAGCCATGTGCGGCCCTAGGGTGTTATTCTTTGCCCATTGGACATGGCCGTGTGAATCTACACGCCCTGGTCATGTCTCACTCTGCGTCTAGTTGCGAAAGTCCTTCTTTTGCACCGAAAATGCATCTTTTTCACCAGAAAAGCTAACTTGCACACAAAAGTACAACGAGCAGACCTCCAAACCAGGAAATAGGCAATGCGTGCAAGAATATAGTGACATATGCATGAAACTAACACAAAATGTAACAAGATGTGAGCGAAAACTACTCCTAAAACCCTATATGTTTTGCTCACATCACTTCCCCCAGACTTAAATCTTTGCTTGTCCTCAAGCAAACCTCAGTGCAATAAAATTTTAAAAGGATATTGTTCCATAATTAGCATGCTAACTAAATTTATCAGGTGACATTTGCAATCAAAGCAAAATAGATATGTTCTAAAAATTCACTAAGTTAGCTCCTCGTGCTCGTGCTAGGCGAATCATTCTTAGGGGATGCCCGTTCCATGGTGAGTTAAGTCGTCACCCCATAGCTTTCCTAAGGTTTCCGTCTCTTAGGCACTTACCTGCCCAAAGCGAGGGTCGTTTCCTAGATCTAGCATAAAGTCTCAAAGACGTGCTCGGTATTAAGAGAAATTGGGAGGTATTTCCCCAGTAACCTAACTCAGTCTCAAAGGGGCACCTAGGCATTTCCACCCACGACAACTATTTTTTATCCCTCATAATCTCTTTTTTTTCAGCTCATAGGGATTTTTATTTTTTCGAATGGGCTTACACAATCCAAGCATCTCCAGTAACTAAAATGCTAAACCTAGAGTCACCTATGGATTCCAAAGTACTAGACTATTGAAGTGAATCATAACTAGGTATGTACTGGATTTTCCCTTTCAGAATGTTCAACATGTGTAAGTGCAAAAATAAAGCTAACCAATGCAGGTCTAGAACATTCAATAGAGTGAATAGAATAAAATACCACAAGATAAATAGAGTTAAGCTACCTATGGGAACAACTCATGCAAGCAACTTTCAAAAATACTACTGAGGTAGCTTTTCAGACACCAAAAATTAAGTACTGAAAGGAACTAAACAACTCATGCATGAATTAACAAATGAATGAAAATACCAGAAAAGAAACTACTGCTAGGAAACAAAACAAAATAAATCTTGGGGTCTCTCCCCCAGACTTAAACAAAAATATACCTCTAATATGGTGGACGAGGTGGAAAGTCTAGGAGCCTGGGCATCTCTGGATCCTGGGAGAACCTGCTGCTGAGCTGCTGATGCCACATATACATGTGGTCGATCTGGGAACTGGTGGATGCAGCGGTTGCTCGGTGCTCCTCCTCCCTAGCCCACTATGCCTGCTGGGCATGCATATGTTGCCGCATCTCCCTGCGGTAAGCTGCCTCATCATAGCGACGAGCAACCTCCTCCTGGAAGTATATGAGGGCCTCATCATAGAACTCCTCAGCCCGCTGGAAATGCTCCCGGAATCCCTGGAACTCCGCCTACTAGTAGGCGCTCTACTCCTCCCATCGTTGCCTCTGCGTCTGCTGCTCAGTGTAAATGTCGTCGAGGTGCGATCGGAACTCCGAGAAATCATATGCCGATGTACCTGCATCTTGCTCAAAAGTAGAAAAAGATGGTGGTGCAGGTGTAGGCTTATGTCGGCGTGGACTAGGTGGGCTCCTATGCATCTGTGGACTGGAGGGAGAGTGATATAAATGTGGAGAGATGGGCGCTGATGTGGATGGTCCCTCATGTGGAGGGGACTCCACTATCATGTCTAAGCACCAATTGGCGCGTATAGTGATAGTGGTACGATCCGATTCAGGGAGCCTAAGGGCCGTAAGATTTTTCCTTACAAAGCATAAGGAGTCTCCTTCTCTTACAATCATCTTCATGGCCATGCATACTCCTAGGTCGATCCTAGGGCTCTCCGCTATACTCTCCAATGCTGTGTAATCGTACCCCATCCTATAGCAAATGTGAGTAAGTAGGCCTCCCACATTGATCTCTCCGCGTGCTGCCTTGCCCATCTTCACTAAGTGTCTGATGAAGTGGGACCCCACATCGATGCTACTTCTTTCTTATAGCATATCCCATAAGCAAAGCAGCTCGCTGGCTCTTACTACACCGTCACTCTCCCCACGACCAAATATAGTACTGGCCATGATGCGGTGAAGGTATCGAAAGATGGGGTTTTGGAGGTGCGACGCTTTGGCCCTAGAAGGGTCATAAGCGTGCTCCCCCGTCAACTCAGTCCAACATTCCTGAGAGTTGAACCCAATAGGGGTCCTTCTCTCTCCCCCACTTGGAAAGCCAAAGTATGAGTTCCATTGGTGAAGGGTCCACTCATGCTCAATATTAAAAAGCCTAAAAATTATCCTACCCTCCTCGCTCTCTCTACCCGTTAAAACTTCCGCTTCTACAGAACTCAAAAATTCCAAAACTATCCTAGGGTAGGTTAGGTGCCTTATTCCCATAATCTCATCCCACCCCATTTTTGCAAATAGGGTTTGCATATCACCTAACAACCCTAAAGATTCTAGCAAATCCTCATCTAAGTACCTAGTAGCAGTAAGTTTACGAGTAGGGAGCACATTGTACCTATCTCTATGTTCATTATTGTGAAAAAGTAGAGGGGGTAGGGCGTTACCCTCTTCTCGAGCTTGAGGAGCATTGGCTCTTCTTGTTCGTCGCTCCGAGGCACCGGATCGGGATGCTACGGTCTTGGTCCTTCTCATCCTTGCTTCTTTTGGCTTCTTTAGAGGTTCGAAATGCTTCTAGAGAAAGAGGAAAGCGAAATCACACGGCTAGGGCAAGAACTTTTGAAGCACACGGCGAAAATGGGGTGAAAACACACGGCTCGCCCCTTTTAACCTCGCGCGCCACGACCGTGTGAAAACACGGTCAGTCCAGACGCGACATTAGGAAAACACCGCGGGCCGTGTGTCCCCATTAATGTCAGCCCATTTATGCACCATAGTTATAGAAATTTGTTCCGCCATCCTTACTTGTCATTTTGTAGACTAATATGGGTTTTCATTTTTTGCCTAGGAATAAGTTCTTTCTATTCCTAACTCTAAATGTGATGGAAATCAAAACTAAAATCAAACAAATGTATGCAATGCAATAGAAAAGGGAAATCTAAAACTAAACTTGGGTTGCCTCCCAAGAAGCGCTTTGTTTAAGGTCATTTAGCTCGACTGTACTCTTCTATGAACTCGGCTCTGGTGGTTTAGTGAACCTCCATTCATCCGTCTCGGGATCTGCATCTGGAGGTTCTGGCTTCAATTTGCTAATCGTGAAGCTGTCAAAGTAGGGAGCTCTGTGCTCCGAAAGGCTGAAAAGGATGATCTCCCCGTCTACCTCTAGGGAGATCTGGTGTGCCTTCACATCTATGCACACCCTTGCGGTTGCTAGAAAAGGCCTTTCCAGAATGATGGGATTCTGGGGATTCGATCCTGTGTCCGGTATGATGAAGTCTGTGGGTATCACGAAATCCTCAATCATCACAGGAACGTGTGGTAGCAGGCCAATGGGCTCCTTCACTGAATCATCCCCCATACGAATACCAAGATTCACTGGTTGGAGCCCGCTTAGTCCCATCTTCAGAAAATATGCATAGGGCATCACACTGACTGATGACCCCAAGTCACATAGTGCTTCATCAAAGCTCTCCCCATAAATCGAGCAGGGAATAACGAATTCACCAGGGTCCTCAAGCTATATTGGAATCTTCTCTTCAAACTCATCTTGGTCAGGTAGGGTGGAAATCATGGTTGCACACCCCTTTACGAATTGGCTACTTTGCCCTACTCCTTCCTCCTTTTCTTCGCTCGTCGGAGAGTTCTTCATAGGTTGTGACACGGATTGGGCTATTTGGGCCACTTGTGTCTCCAACATCCAGGTATGACTTGCAAGGCCATCAACGGTGGCCTTCAAGTCTCTCAGTGCTTCTTCAGACCTTTGATGCTGACGACGAAATTCCTCATTGGCCTTAGTTTGGGTAGCGATGAAGTACTCCATCATCTGTTCTAGTCTGGACTTCTATGGTCACTGCTCATTGCCCTGCTGTTGCCCGTACCCTCCGGATGGTTGGGGGTTTCTCAAGTTATTTTTGTAGGAGAAATTCGGGTGACTCCTCCATCCGGGATTGTAGGTATTAGAGTACAGGTTGTGGGGCCTTTGATCATAGTTCCCAATCGCATCACAATGCTCAATCTGCTCGTCTGAGGTCCCCTGCCCTCCATAGTGGTCCTCACGATACGCTGCCGCTCCTTCTCCAAAGTCAATGGCCGCACATGCAGATGAAGGATTCAAAGATTCAAACCATCTGCTGAGCGCATCCATCCTTGTCGAAAGGTGGTCCATGGAGTTGACAGTGTATTGTCCTATCGCAGGCGTGGGTTGACCACGTTCGGAAGCCCATTGATGGTGGTTTTGGGCCACATCTTCGATAAGCTCCTCTGCCTCCTCTATGGTCTTGTTCATTAGAGCTCCTCCTGCGGTAGAATCTAGGGACATCTTTGTGGCATAAGCGATCCCATTATAGAAAATATGGATCACCAACCACCTCTCCAGTCCGTGGTGTGGGCATTGGTAAAGTATCCCCTTGTAGTGATCCCATGCTTCGAACAAGGACTCCCCCTCCTTCTGGCGAAAGCTCGTGATAAGGTGGCGCATGTGAGCAGTCTTACTTGGTGGGAAGTATTTATTCAGAAACTGTTGCTCACACTGCTCCCATGTGGTGATGCTGCTAGAGGATAGAGAGTGAAGCCAAGCCTTAGCCTTATCCCGTAGTGAAAACGGGAACAGGCTCAGGCGGATCGCGTCAGAAGGGACTCCGTTCAATTTCATAGTGGAGCAAATTTTGAGAAAAGCCTCAAGATGTCGGTTCGGGTCTTCAGTCGCAGCTCCCCCGAATTGTCTCTACTGGACCATATGTATAAGTGTCGGCTTCAACTCAAAGTTATTTGCCGAAATAGATGGTCCAACTATGCTCGGCCTGAATCCTCTAGCGCTAGGAGCTGCGTAGTCCCGCAGAGGTCGGCTTCCTATGTTCACCTCAGATATAGCTTGATCTTCCATCTTTCGTTGTATTGCTCTCCGACGGTGAAAGGTTTGCTCAATCTCTAAATCGATCAGAATTAGACCTTCCGACCCTAGTATTCTAAGCATACGACGAACCAGACCACAAAAGTAAGAGTGCTACCCTAATGCTAAAAGTAGAAAATAAATAAATCTAACAAATAAAAATCTAATATGCAATAAGTAAATAGGAAACTACTACTAAAAATAAAAACTAAATCTAAATATGGAAAATAGAACTAAGCAGATAAGATTAAACTAAAAGGAAAATAAAGCAAGAAAATAATCTAATCCTAAGTCCGATCCAATCTACCACCGTTCGATTTGATATCGAATCGACAGTCCCCGACAACGGCGCCAAAAACTTGATGCGCATGGATGCGGCCTTGAATCTCGCGACGGATACCGCCGAGGACTCAAAGCGCACGCTCGCGCTCAACGCCCGCAAGTGCATGGATGTCGTCAAGTAATAAAGATTTATCGATCCCACAGAGACTGGGATTCGAATACCAATACACTAAGTGGTTGCGATTGTTCGGACGAAATCTCTGAGAGAGTCGGTTGGTGAGGACTATCGGTGGACCCTACTCTGTACGGTGTCACACGGAGGAGGAAAAGAGTGTGCTGGGGTCTTAAAAGGCGATTCTAGGACTTTAGTTTCGCTTGTGTACCACAGAACAATGTTGTCAATTGGCGTCGTCTAAACGTCTACCTACGGTTTTGGGGAAGGGACATCATACACTCTCCTGCATAGCCGCCGCATTCACCGGGAGCTACCTCCGCCCAAAAGGACGGGATAGAGGGTACGAGGATGCCAAATCAATCCTTACGGTAGACCGTTTCCGATTCCACCGCTCCCTTCTCCCTGTAGTTACGAGAGGTCAGGTTTACCCCTAGGTTCCTTGGATCAAACCTCCTAAATTTAGATTGCAAGAGCTGTTACCACCTCGTATCGCCTAAGCACAGCGGAAAGAAAGTCAAACTCACGAAGATATAATAGAGAGCAACTACCGATTGTCAAATCAAACTTTTGGCCAGAATTTAATATGAACCAACATTATTTATGTACACAAGCTACTCTCTAATCCTAGAATCAAAAGTACTACTCCATAAATATGAAGGAAGAATCACAAAACATGTTTAAGTTCGAATACAATAGAAATAAAGCGCAGAAATAGAGATATACAATGCTTCGTGATCTTCTCTCCGACATTGTATTGCAAGTTGTGGACCTCCGGCGACGTTCCTCCTCCCCGCTGCGAGTTACCGAAGCTTTTTAGGGCTTCGGCATGCCATCCTAGTCGTCGTGCCTCCCCCCTAGGGTCTGGGCGGAGCCATCCTTATATAGACATTGCCTCGGACTGCTGCAAAATCTGGGAAAAGCCCTAGTCGCGCAAATACGTCGAGCCGCCACACGGTCGTGTGTTTCCACATGGCCAGGCCGTGTGCTGCCCTGGGGTGTTGTTCTTCGTCCATTGGACATGGTCGTGTGAATCCACATGCCTTGACCGTGTCCCACTCTGCGTCTAGCTGCGAAAGTCCTTTTGCTCTGAAAACACATCTTTTTCGCCAGAAAAGCTAACATGCACACAAAAGTACAACGAGCAGACCTTCGAACCAGAAAATAGGCAATGTGTGCAAGAATATAGTAACATATGCATGAAACTAACACAAAATGTAACAAGATGTGAGCGAAAACTACTCCTAAAATCCTATATGTTTTGCTCACGTCATATATTTACTAATATATTTAATCCCTTCATTGATAAATATAAAAGACTAGTCGGTGAATATATGATAATGATATATTGTCAATTGGGCTTCCTTTTCCCAAACACGAATCTGTCAGTTTCAACTTAGCTGCTTTCCTAGACCTATCCCTCATATCTCAATTTATCTTCCGAGCCATCGGTAAATAGACTAAAGTATCAAACGCTGAATAGGACCTCAAGAAATGACCGAAAGTAATAAGGGCATAAGAAATCTCATCTAGAAGATTTCGGATCTCACACAGTGGGGATCAGGGATATTCATTTATTGTCTCAAATAATATGACTCATACTTTCCCTAGTCATTTTATCACAGTGGTATGAAACATGTGCCACAGTGTTAATCCCCCATCTTTCATAAGGGTATATGTCAGATTTCTCTAATACTGTGCAGGTATGAGACTCAGTCTACGAATAAGACTCTATTCAGAGATCTCAGAGAGAGTATCTCTCAAAGACAATATCACAAATCACAGGTGATATCTGAGATCTCAGACCTGGCTACTTACAGGCAATATGGATGTGATTACGTCCATGTTAGTCATGTTGCACATGACTTCATCCTGAACACATCAGGGTGACTTAAGTTCTAGCAAGGTTACTTTCAAAACCTCTTACAGCTAGAAACAATCTTTTCTCCACTCTTGGAGTGGTAACTTGTGTGAGAGAGTTGACTATATATATATATATATATATATATATATATATATATATATATATATATATATATATGCATTACATAAAATATTAGTGTGACAAAATAATGCACAAGAAAAAATATATATCATTAATCATTAAGCATCATTGTTGTCAATAAAGTACAACTTGAGAAATAACAAATAATACCCAAACCTAATGACTCTTTATGTCCCATAAAAGAGTCTCTAGTGATAAGTTTGGTGAAGGGGTCAACCACCATGTTGTGTGTTAAAATGTACTTAACAGTCACTTCATTCTTCTCAATGATATCTCTCACAAAATGATATCTGGTATCAATATGTTTGGTTCTACTATGAAATTTTGGGTTTCGAGTGTAAGCGATAGTGACCTGATTATCAAAATAAATCATTACTGGCCTCTCATTATCCACTACAATTCCTAAGTCATCCAATAGTCTTCGGATCCAAACACTCTCCTGAACTGCTGCTGAGTATGCCACAAACTCAGCCTCCATCGTAGATAGAGTAACACAGGGTTGCTTCTTACTGCTCTAATAGATGACCCCACCATTGAGCAAGAACGTGAAACCTGATGTTGATTTGCATTTATTCAGATTGCCTCTCCAATCGGCATCTGAATATCCCACTAGTGGCAAATTGCTTCCTCTATAACACAGAGAGAAGTTTGCAGTTCTTTTAAGATATCAAAAAATCCTTTTCACTGCTCTCCAGTGACCCCTTCTAGGATTTACTTGATATCTACATACCAGACTGACTGCATAATATATGTCTGGTCATGTACTCATCATTGCGTACATTAGACTTTCAACTGCACTAGAATAAGGTACTTTACTCATTTCCCTTATTTTTTTTGAGTTTCAAGACACATTTCCAAGCTAATACCTTCACCTTTAGAAATTGGAGTATCTATGAGATTACAATTACTCATCCCAAATCGCTTGAGAATTTTTTTAATGTAGGTCTCTTGTGAAAGAGCTAGAAATCTTCTCGAACAATCCCTCTAGATATGTACTCCAAGGATGAACTCAGCTTCACCCATGCCTTTCATGTCAAAAGTGGATCATAACCATGCTTTAATGGTTATCGGATACTCAATGTTGTTCCCAACCAATATTATGTCATTCACATATAACGATAAAATCACAAAAGGGTTATCAGATCTTATCAGATAGACACAATGATCCTCGTCAACCATTGTAAAATCATAAGATATTACCTCTTCATGAGATCTTAGGTACCATTGCCTGAATGATTATTTTAGGTTATATATCGAATTCCAAATTCGACATACCTTATCCTCTTGACCTACTAGAATGAATCTAGCAAGTTGTTCCATGTAGATCTCCTTATCCAAACTTCCATTAAGGAAAGCGGTTTTCATGTCTATCTAATGTAACTCTACATCTAATCTCGCGAAACCGCTAAAAGTAAACGGATCGATGTAAACTTGACTACTGGAGAGAAGGTCTCCTCATAGTCAATGCTCTTTGTCTGTGTGTAACCTTTGGCTACCAGGCAGGTCTTATACCTCTTGATCAATCCATCAACCTTCCTCTTGATTTTGAGAACCCACTTGTTCCCAATGACCTTTCTATTCTCACGTAAGTCAACTAGATCCCAGATCTCTTTGACTTTCATTGATTCTATTTCTTCCTACATGGCCTTCAACCATTGGTCCTTTGTTGAACCCTCAAGAGCCTCTCTCAGAGTTCTCAGATCCTCCTTGTCCTTCGGAGCACAATGAGAATCTCATTCTCAATCGGGAAATGACAACGAGGTATATTTTTTTGACCACTCTTGCTACGACCAAGATCTATTACTAGGTCTTGAATCCCACCGCTA
The DNA here is from genome assembly GCA_025175895.1 of Wurfbainia villosa. Lineage (NCBI taxonomy): Eukaryota > Viridiplantae > Streptophyta > Magnoliopsida > Zingiberales > Zingiberaceae > Wurfbainia > Wurfbainia villosa. The sequence continues at coordinate 9,275,349 of CM045992.1, forward strand.
GGATCCACTGAGCCACTAGGCTCGTCCATCTCATAGAAAGTGAAGTCTTGATTGATTTCTCTTCTCTTAGGAAAATCATTTTTAAGAAATATGGTATCCCGAGACTCAATCTTAGTGACTGAGTCGTCCGTATATTCTCTAGGAACACATATCTCTTGGAGTGTTCATAGTATCTAATAAAGATACACTTCTACCATGTGGAGTAGATCCGACAGCTGGATCATCGGATCTGTGCAGATCGGATGATCTAGCTATCAGATTTTGAGAGAGGGGGAGGGAGAGAAATGTTCTCGCACCGCGAAAGAGATGAGTGTTGTGAGAGAAAAACACGAAGCAGAGTTATAATGGTATTCTGCTACGAAATAAAATTCATAGGAAATTTTTGGAGTGAAAATAAAATTCGTTGGAAATGTTGTGAGGAATTATATTTTCGTTGCAAAATTTGCGATGAAAAAGTAATTCATCGTAAATTTTTGCAACGAAAATATAATTCGTCACAAATTTTGAAACAAATTTTCCCTTTCATCACAAAATTTGCGACGAAAGAAATTTCATTGCAAAATTTTTATTTTCTTAATGTGATGGCCTTGAGTGAAAAGTTATCGGATTTTTTGAAATTAATTGAAAATTTACAACGAAAATAAAATTCGTTGGAAATTTTTGCAACGAATTATATTTTCATTGCAAATTTGCGAAGAAAGTACGTTGCAAATTTTTTCAACGAAAATATAATTCCTCACAGATTTGCAAAAATTTTATTTTTTTAATGCGATTACCTTCAGCGAAAAGTTACTGAATTTTAAAAATAATTAAAATTTACAATGAAAATAAAATTCATTGGAAATTTTTGCGATGAATTATATTTTCGTTGCAAATTTGTAACAAAGAAGCAATTCGTTGCAATTTTTGCAATGAAAATATAATTTGTCACAAATTTTGCAATGAATTTTTTCTTTGGTCACAAATTTTGCGATGAAAAAAAAATTGTTGCAAAATTTTTATTTTCTTAATGTTATGGGCTTGAGCGAAAAATTACTGTGTTTTGGAATATAATTGAAAATTTGTGACGGAAATTTTTGTTGCGAAAATCAGAATTTTTCTACGGAAATAAATTTTGTCACAAATTTACAAAGAAAATAAAATTCATCGCAAATTTATGACGAAAATATTTTTTAGTTGTAAAATTTGGGACAAAAATGAAATTCGTCGAAAATTTTGCAACGGACAGTGTGGTCACTTGCTGCGGGCACAGGCCATGAATGTGATGGTATTGAAAGTCATCGCCATTCAGCAAGCTAAGCTCGGGCGGTGTGGTCAATTATTGTGGCAAAGGCGACCTAATTTCGTATCCCTAAGTGGTGGGCAGTGGCGGAGGATTCGTCGGATGCTGAGTGTGGAGGAGAGGAGCGATCGAAGCGGAGGCCACTTCCGCTTCTTCTTCTTGTAGGCAATCCCCCTGGCCTTGACCTAGTTATCCTTGACGCCCCCGAGGTAGAGTTGCATGGCGGGAGTGGTGAAGGAAGGGGGGGTTGGGGGAGCCCCAAGCCTGGAAGAGCACAAAGGGGCAGGGCATCGGCAGGAACTCCAGTATGTGCATGTCGTTGCACCACGACAGCTCCAACGACGATCGGTGGAGGGGGCACCCCTACTGTGTGTCTGTGTGGCATAGATCAGAGGGATGGATCATCAAATCTGTGCAGATCCGACGATCTAGCCATCGAATTTTAAGAGAGGGGGGAGGGAGAGAAACATTCTCACACTGCGAGAGAGATGAGTGTTGTGAGTGAAAAACATGAAGCAGAGTTATAATGGGGTTCTACGACGAAATAAAATTCATTGGAAATTTTTGAAATAAAAATAAAATTTGTTGGAAATTTTGCGACGAATTATATTTTTGTTGCAAAATTTGGGACGAAAAAGTAATTCATCGTAAATTTTTGCAACGAAAATATAATTCGTCACAAATTGTGAAACAAATTTTTTCTTTTGTCACAAATTTGCGATGAAAAAAATTTTGTTGCAAAATTTTTATTTTCTTAATGTGATGGCCTTGAGTGAAAGGTTACCATTTTTAAAAAAAAATAATTGAAAATTTGTAACGAAAATAAAATTCGTGGAAAATTTTGCAATGAATTATATTTTTGTTGTAAATTTGCGACGAAAAAGTAATTTGTCACAAATTTTTGCAACGAAAATATAATTTGTCACAAATTTTGTGATGAATTTTTCTTTCGTTGCAAAATTTGCGATGAAAAAAATTCATTGCAAAATTTGTGATGAAAAAATTCGTTGCCAAATTTTCATTTTTTTAATGTGATGACCTTGAGAAAAAAGTTACTGTGTTTTTGAAAACAATTGAAAATTTACAACGAAAATAAAATTCTTTATAAATTTTTGCGATGAAAGAGTAATTCGTCGTAAATTTTTGCAACAAAAATATAATTCGTAGCAAATTTTGCGACAAAAAAATTTCGTTGCAAAATTTTCATTTTGTTAATGTGATGGGCTTGAGTGAAAAATTACCATGTTATAGAAAATAATTGAAAATTTGTGACAGAAATTTTCTTTCCTAAAATTGTGGAAATTTTGCTATGAAAATAAAATTCGTTATAAATTTGCGACAAAAATATTTTTTCATCGCAAATTTTGGGATGAAAATAAAATTCGTCGCAAATTTTGCAACAGACGGTGTGGTCAATTGCTACGGTGGAGGCCATGAATGTGATGGTACTCAAAGTTGTCGCCATTCAGCAAGCTAAGCTCAGGCAATGTCGTCAATTGTTGCGGCGAAGAGCAGTGGGCAATGGCGGAGGATTCGTCGGATGCTGATGGTGGAGGGGAGGAGTGGGCAGAGGCGGAGGGCTCTTCCACTTCTTCTTCTTGTAGGCGATCCCCTTGGCCTTGACCTAGCTGTCCTTGACATCCCTTAGGTATAACCGCAGGATGCGGGGGCAAAGGGAGTTGGGGGAACCCCAAGCCTGGCAGAGCGGGAAGGGGGTAGGGCGCTTGTAGGTGGGGGCGACCGAAGAAGGGGAACCCGCTAGCATGCACTTTGGTCTTCCTAAACTGGTTGAGGTGGCGTAGAAACTCCAACACATGCACGTCGCTGCACTGCAACAGCTCCAATGACGGTCAGTGGAGGGTGGCATCACTACTGCATGGTGCATATTCGGAGGTTGGATCGTTGTATCTGCACTAATCCAACAATCTAGCCGTCGGATTTTGCGAGAGGGGAGAGGGAGAGAAACATTTTTGCACCACAACATAGATGAGTGTTGTGAGCGAAAAACATGAAGCAAAGTTATAATGAGATTCTGCGACGAAGTAAAATTCATTGGAAATTTTTATAATGAAAATAAAATTCATCGAAAATTTTACGGCAAATTATATTTTCGTCATAAAATTTATGAAAAAAAGTAATTCATTGAAAAATATTGCAACGAAAATATAATTCGTCGCAAATTTTGCAACATTTTTTCTTTGTCGCAAATTTTCATTTTCTTAATGTGATAGCCTTGAGCAAAAAGTTACTATATTTTTTTTGAAAATAATTTAAAATTTACAATGAAAATAAAATTCGTTGAAAATTTTTTCAATGAATTATATTTTCATTGTAAATTTGCAACGAAAAAGTAATTTGTTGCAATTTTTTGAAACGAAAATATAAATGTTCACAAAATTTTCAATAAATTGTTTTCTTTTATTGCAAAATTTGCGAAGAAAAAGAATTTCGTTGCAAAATTAGCGACGAAAAAAATTTCATTGCAAAATTGTCATTTTTTTATGTGATGGTCTTTAGCGAAAATTTACTGCATTTTTGAAAATAATTAAAAATTTGCAATGAAAAATAAATTTTGTTGGAAATTTTTGCGAAGAATTATATTTTCGTTGCAAATTTGCAACGAAAAAGTAATTCGTCGCAAATTTTTGCAACAAAAATATAGTTCGTCGCAAATTTTGCAATGATTTTTTTTCTTTCATTTCAAAATTTGCGATGAAAAAAAAAATCGTTGCAAAATTTTTATTTACTTAATGTGATGGCCTTGAGCGAAAAATTATTGTATTTTGAAAAATAATTGAAAATTTGTGATAAAAATTTTTGATGTAAAAATCATCGCAATTTTCTGATGAAAATAAATTTCGTCGTAAATTTGCAATGGAAATATTTTTCGTTGCAAAATTTGAGACAAAAATGAAATTCTTCGTAAATTTTGCAACAAACTTTGTGAAAAAAGTTTATTTGTTATAATTTTGAAAATAATTTTTGTTAAAAATTTTGTTGCTAATTGGCGACGATTTATTTTTTTGATAAATTTCGTTATTAATTTACAATGAATTATTTTCATTGCTAAAATTCGTCACTAAATCAATATTTTTTTAGTATGAAATTAATAATGTTTTACTCATTGTGAAAGATAGATAAATTATTTACTTTGGATGTATGGTTTTCTAAAATGCCAAAGGAAAAATTATTGCATCCATAACATTGGTATATGATTTGATTATTTAATTATTTAAATACTGAAATCATACATAACATTTGATACGGCTAGAATTGCCCCAAGATAAATGATGATATCCTGGATTTCTAGGTAAAGATTAAGAGTTGTCCGAATGCGTACTTATAGCTCTTCCAAGCGACAGAGGTCATCATGATACAACATTAAGTCCCCCCTCCCTAGGGACCCACGGTCGTTCCAGAGTTTTGCTCAGATATTTCAAGTTCCCCGAGTACTCCAGTCTCCCGAGTCAGTACCATAGCTGAGTACCTTAGCCTCCTGAGTCATCAGAGCTTTTCTCGAGTGATTTCTCCTGAGTTAGCATCGCAATGTTACCGTGACATCTCTCCCGAGTGGTTGTCTCTAAGTCAAGCAACCCGAGCGCCTGACCTCCCGAGTCGCCCGATCACTTGTCTTTCCGAATCTCTTGAGCACAACTTGTCGAGTGCCGCTCGAACACTCGCCTTCCCGTGTCGCCCGAGCACTTGGTTTCTCGCACCGCCTAAGCATAGCTTGCCAAGTGCCGCTCGAGCACTTGGCTTCCCACGTCACTCGAGCACTTGGCTCCTTGGATCACCAAAGCACTTGGCTTCCCATGTCGTTCGAGCTCCTACATTTCTGCATCACCCCAAGCTCCCACATTGCCCGAGCACCCACGTGAGCGGGTCGCGAATCCCTTGCTCGAGTTAGTGACTCTTCTGAGACCCTACTCACCCGCGTGCGCCTGAGTGACTTCTCCCGAGTCACATGCATACTCTTCCTGAGTCACATAAATTGAAAGGACCCAACCTGATACCTAAATATGGACTCTTAGTCCATCCGCTAATAATAGCATAAACCACATACACATGATTGAAAATCCTCTTTATTTTATTCAATTTCAAGTAAGAGTCTCAGATACAGCCTTTACACTTAGCACCTCACTGAAGTATATCATCCCTTTCCACCCTACTCACTCAGACAGTCCAACAATCGTTAACGTCCCGGACAGTGTGTGGCCTGCTCATCATCATCTCCTCGGTTACATCACCCCAGCGTCTCCCAACTCTGCTTGAGAACTCAATTCTCTACCTGTAAATATTTAGTGACATCATGAGTTCACAGCCCAGTAAGTAAATCAAGGGTAAATACACGACGTAGAGAGGGAAAAAGAAATCAAACATAAATCGTAAAGTTATATATATAGATATGTATATCTAGCATGCAACTCCAGCCTAGCATTAATAACTCATAATAAGTCATGCAAATATTACACCATGGCAGTGCAACCAATTCTTAAACAAAAGGGGACATGAAAATATAACAAGCAGTAACCCCATTCATGCTTTTCTATCATGCTAATCAGATAACATAAGTCTTCGTGGTACCTCACATTTATTGCATTTTTAAATGCGGAGCTACTAAAAACCTTATTTTCTTGTGCAATCTCGAGGTACCTCTAGAAAGAACTAAGGGAATCACCATCACCATTAGTCATCAACATCATTAATTTGGGTGGGCCCTTCCCGAGCTCATCCCGGGAAGCCCAACCTGGCCCGTGCACCACTAATACTCATGTACATACAATTAGCTAGATAAAGAAAGTCTGTCATTTCTTGTCATAGTCAATCATATCTGTCACTTCATATACAGTTGAACATTTCAAGCTAGCGTTTAACTCAGAATGTAGATGGATGATATCACAAAACATTATGAAGTAGCATCTACTTTAGGTACAGATGGATAATCATACCTATATATATATATTTATATGTATATATAGCATCTAACCTCATACACAGGTAGATGGTAATTACACACATTTACATATAGCATCTACACTCATATACAGATAGATGGTAATGACACCCATTTACTTATAGCATCTAACCCCATACACAGGTAGATGTTAGTTATAACTGATTCACATAGCAAATAGGCATTTGAAAGATTTGATGAACAATAAACTAAAATGATAACATGGCACATCATGGATGATCATAAATATCTATACATAGCATCTAACCTCATACACAGGCAGATGGTAATTACACACATTTACATATAGCATCTACACTCATACACAGATAGATGGTAATGACACCCATTTAATTATAGCATCTAACCTCATACACAGGTAGATGTTAGTTATAACTGATTCACATAGCAGATAGGCATTTGAAAGATTTGATGAACAACAAACTAAAATGATAACATGGCACATCATGGATGATCATAAATATCTATACATAGCATCTAACCTCATACACAGGCAGATGATCATTATAATATTTTACATAGCAACTACAACATAAAGAAAAATCTTCCGAACCGTTAACTAAGCATGTAGAGGGGATAAGAACATAACAGAATTACTCTACTAACATTGAAGTCTCATCTATAATCCAGAAATCCCAACTTTCCATGGCTCCATCATTTTATACTAACAATTAGCTCCTACCTACAACGATTTCACCGTTATATCCCTCGGTAAAGCTAAGAGAATTTTCCAGGAACCCTAAATCAGCCCCTCCGAGACCCTTAACTGGAGTTGACCTATATCACAGCTGCAACCGGACTACACCCTCTTCCTATCTCTGCAAAAGATCCAACCAATCCGCCCAATCCCATACGCCATTCACCACCGCAGAACCTATCTGTGCCGGAACCCAATCCAACCCGATGGCAACCTTCATCCAGGTTCTACCGTCCCCTCTGTCCCTAAACCCACCCGGAAATTCCTAATCACACTAAGCAGTCCCTCCCTGCAAACTCCCAGCGACCACCCACACATCCAGCATAAACGTCCGATCGCAACCCCCCCATCTCAAGCTCAAACAAAAACCTAAAATCCCCCATTCAAACACCATGTGATCAGCCCTCTAGAATCGATCTACAACCCTGACCACACCCTTCGATTTATCCTTGAAAATGTCCAGCGTCACCCCACGAACTCACCGAAATCGAGCTCGCTTACACCCGCTTAAATGCCCAAAACAAGCCTTCACCCAAATCCGATCGGAAACTCCAATCTCACGCAAACAAACACCACCGATTAAACCCCTTAAAACCGCTCTTCATCCCTCCATCGCCCTTCATTTTCCAGAGATTTACTTATCGTACAGCCGAGGGAGGACGATCGGGTGGCTGCCGGCAGCTTCGTGACGATCTTCGGCGGAAGAAATCACCGAGAAATGTTTATCCGAGTCGGCGAGGGCGAAAGGATGAAGCGCATGAAGCAGCAGAGGGAAAGAATGGGATCGGGCCGTGGCTTATAAACGCGGTTTCTTTAGGTTAAGCCAACTCGAGTTAAGTCCAAGCTAGCCCCAATTTAACCTAAGTCTAACCTCAATTAATCCAAACACCCCTTCAAGCCCAAACCTTTCCCCGTAACGATCATATGAACTCCGTTTGAATTCAGACTTCCCAGTCCGACTATACCTACCCGTTTATTTCTGTTATTGTTATATATATATATATATAGATATTTTATTTATTTATTTATTTATTTTTTTTTTTTTTTTTTTCGAGACTTGACAACTCTCCTCCCCTTAGAAGAATTTCGTATATCTCGACTTACCAAATAATTGGGGTAATCTGGCCACGCATGTCCCGCTCGGTCTCCTGTAGCTTCCTCCTTTTCGATTTCGCCATAAAACTTTCACCATTCGATTTCCTTATTTCTCGACTTGTCGATCGATCCGATGTTCTGGTATTGCCTCATAAGATAGGTCTGGTGTCCATTGTATGGCCTCATGCCCAATTACATGTGCAGGGTTGGATAGGTACCTCCTGAGCATGGATACATGGAACACATTATGAACTCCTGCCAGATTTGGTGGTAATGCAACTCGGTATGCCCTGGTCCCAATCCGGTCTAGAATCTCAAAAGGCCCAATATACGTCGGACTGAGTTTGCCCTTCCTGCCAAACCTCAGTACCCCCTTCATAGGTGACACTTTGAGAAATACATGGTCTCCCACTGTGAACTCCAAGTCCCTCCTTCGACAATCTGCGTAACTCTTTTGGCGACTTTGAGCTGACTGCATTCTGTCTCGGATCTTTGCCACCAATTCCACAGTTTGTGCCACCATCTCCGGACCCAAAACTTCCCTTTCTCCTACCTCTTCCCAATGCAATGGAGTTCTACACCTTCTTCCGTATAGCGCTGCATAGGGAGCCATACCGATGGTGGCTTGATAACTATTATTATAGGTGAACTCCACCAAAGGCAATTTAGACTCCCAACCCCCTTTAAAATCTATAATGCAAGCCCGTAGCATATCTTCTAAAATCTGAATTACTTCGAGATTGACCTGTCTGGGATGGAAAGCAAGATCGAAAGTAAGTTTCAGACTAATCCCTGCAAGCTCTTCCAGAATCCGGATGTAAATTTTGGATCTCTATCTGACACAATCTGATCCGGAATTCCATGTAACCTTACTATTTCCCATATATACAGCTCTGCGTATTGTACCATAGTGAAAGTGGTTTTCACCGCGGAAGAAGTGTGACTTTCATTAATCGATCCACAATGACCCACACTGCATTTGATCCCTTAGCCGAGATCGGTAATCCTACCACGAAATCCATGGCAACATTTTCCCACTTCCAGACGGGTATTGGAAGCGGTTCAAGCAATCCAGCGGGCCTCGGTGCTCGGCCACTGGCCGATGTAAGGCACTCATGAACCATCTTGATTATGTCTCTTCATGCCCGGCCACCAATATAATAGCTGCATATCTTTATACATCTTCGTGCTGCCGGGGTGAACCGAGTACGGGGTAGTGTGGGCTTCCATCATGAGATTCTCTCTCAGAGATCCTTCTTTAGGCACCCATATGCGGCCTTGTATCTCACAATCCCATCAACCACGAGTAGATGGTGCCACCCTTTGCTTCATCTCGTGTTTCCATTCCATTAATCTGTTGATCCGATGCTTGTTCTCGCCTGAATTTGATTAGAACTGATTTAACTCGGCCGCCAATCTAGCTCGCTCACTGGTGCTATCACTTCCACCCGCAAATTGTTGGAATTCGATATCAACCTTTCTTTGGGTAATCAATCGTAAATACGCTAACTTGCGACTCAGTGATCCGCCACCACATTTGCCTTACCCGGGTGATAGTTAATATTGCAATCATAATCCTTTACCAACTCCAACCATCGTCTCAGATATTCAATTCCTTACGAGAAAGAGATATTTCAAGCTTTTATGATCGGTGTAGATCTCACAACGGCGTTCTCCGTAAAGATAGTGTCGCCAAATCTTCAAAGCAAATATAATCTACGCCAATTCCAGATCATGTGTAGGATAATTCGCTCATGCACCTTCGGGCGGGATGCATAGGCGATGACCTCCCATTCTCATCGACAGACAAATTTCTAGTCGGTGTTGGAGGCATCAGTGTACACCACAAACTGCCCAGAATTGTCTGGACCCGCAAGCACCGGTGCCATCGTCAACCTTTCCTTTAACTCCATAAAACTCCTCTCACACCGATCCATTCATACCTCACCCTTTTGGTCAACGGCCGTGGGTAGCGCAATGCGTGAAAATTTTTTAATGAATCGCGATAGTACCCAGCTAGTCCCAAGAAGCTCAATTTGTAACATTTCTTGGGGTAGCCCTAACTCGATTGCCTCCACTTTGATGGATCCACCTCTATTCCCTTCTCGAGACTATGTGCCCTAGGAATGATATCGCCTCAACCAAAAATGCGCATTTCTTTGAACTTAGCGTATAGCAGCTTATCCTTGAGTCTGCGGCACGATTGTCGGATGTTGTCGGTGTTCTTCCGACTTGAGAAGTAAATCATATATCATCGATAAAGACAATCACAAAGCAGTCAAGTATGGGTTGGAAGATCCGGTTCATCAAATCCATAAAGGTTGCGGGGGCATTAGTAAGCCCAAATGGCATAACTAGAAACTCGTAATGGTCATATCGAGTTTTGAACGCAGTTTTATGAACATCTTCTCCTTTAACCCGCAATTGATGGTACCCCGACCTCAAATCAATCTTTGAGAATACGGTTGCTCCCTATAGTTGATCAAACAGATCATCGATTCTAGGCAACGGGTACTTATTCTTATGTAACCCGGTTGACTCGGTAGTCAATGCCGCAACGCGTCGACCGATCCTTCTTGCGAAACAACGCGCTCCCCATGGTGACAGGGTCGGATGAAACCCTTATCCAATAGTTCTGTAATCGCTGCTCCTTCAGTTCCTTCATTTCAGTAGGTGCCAGGCGGTACGGTGCTTTAGACACAGGGGTGGTTCCCGATAGTAGTTCTATCCCAAACTCGACTTCCCTGATAGGGGGTAAACCTGCAATGTCCTCCGGAAACACCTCGGGAAAATTTCGAACTACCTCTACTTCCTCTAGATTCGGTCTATGGGCCTCCGCACTACTCATTATGTTGACTAGAAATCCGTTACACCCCTTACTCAACATTTTCTGAGCTTTACAGCTTTACATGCGGACACAATATGAGGAAGCCCCAGAGTGGAGGTTGCATTGAAGATGAAAAATTCATCATTTTGTAGTTTAGTTTAACCATCCTTTGTCTACAATCAATAATTGCCTCGTACCGGGTCAGCCAATCCATACCTAGAATCACATCGAAGTCCACCATTTCCAACACAATAAGGTCGGCGTACACTGTAGAGTTCTGCATCTTCATCGGACAGTTCCTCACTATTCTATTACTGGTCAGTTCCTCCCCAGAAGGTAAGGACACGCGATAGCCGGTAACCATCCAATCACATGAAATTTCCAGTCTTGCAACATAAGCCACAGATATGAAAGAGTGTGTAGCTCCAGAATCAATTAAGGCATGAGCGGGTAGATTGACAATAGAAATTCTACCTGTGATAATGGTCGAATCTGGATCCACCTGCTCCTGTGTCATGGCATACACCCTTCCTCTGGTTGGCTCTGTGAGTTGCGGGCAGTTCATAGCAAAATGCCCCGACTTCTTACACTTGTAGCACACGTCTGTACCCACTAAGCATTGACCTGCATGAGCCTTCTCACACTTGGGACACTGAATTTTTCTTTCGCCCTTAGAAACAGTATGGTCAACTGGTCGGGGTTCTGGGTCTATCGTGCTGCGTCTGTACTGTATGGTCGCTTGCCTCAGCAGGCGCAAACTTCTTCTGACTCGATGCCTGAGGTTCCCTTCCCTGGTAACTCGGTCTCTTGTTCTGTACCTCCCTTATCATGTCATTCCTGTCCCTCTCTGACATCAGAGCCTGATCCACAGCCTCCCTGAAGGTGGTAACTCGGCTCACTCTGACATCATGTCGAATCGCTGCCCTCAGTCCCTCAGTAAAATGTTTCAGCTCCTCTACTGGTTGACTTGCAATCATAGGTACAAAATACCGCCCCTTCTCGAATTCTCTGACATACTCAGCCACTGTCCGGTCCCCTTGGCGAAGCTCTAGGAATTCCCTAGCCATTCGAGTTCTGGTGTCAGCAGTGAAATATTTACCATAGAATACCTCTTTAAATTCAGCCCAAGTAACTGTAGCTAGGTTCACTGCTGCGCGTGCCCCCTCCCACCATATCCGAGCATCGCCGCGCAACATGAATATGGCGCATCTCACCTTGTCGGCATCCATAAGCTGCATGAAATCGTATATCGTCTCCAATGATCGAATCCATCCTTCTGCAGCGATAGGATCTGTACTTCCCTTAAACTCCGTCGGACCAAGATCCTTGAACTGCTTGTACACCGGATTCACACTGGCTGTAGGCCCACTGTGCGCATTTCCTTGCTCCCTGGCTCTCAACAGTTGTTGGATCTGTTCTCCCTGAATTCGACTCTGTTCCTGCATGATTGCGGCAAGCTCAGCGAGAAACTGACTACTCTGCCCAGCTTCCCCATTGTTCCTTCGACCCGCCATACCCTACAAACGCAGTACCTGCACCGTTATCTCCAGTTTTGTACATAACCTCAAACATGATTACATTAAAATTACTACTTGAAAAGTAAGTATAAAACCTACAACCGCGGGGATGAATGTATCCGAGTCCTTGATGAGATGGCGTGCCAACACTGTCCTTTGGGATCGTGCTCTGATACCAACTGAAAGGACCCAACCTGATACCTAAATATGGACTCTTAGTCCATCCGCTAATAATAGCATAAACCACATACACATGATTGAAAATCCTCTTTATTTTATTCAATTTCAAGTAAGAGTCTCAGATACAGCCTTTACACTCAAGACTCATCAAGTATATCATCCCTTTCCACCCTACTCACTCAGACAGTCCAACAATCGTTAACGTCCCGGACAGTGTGTGGCCTGCTCATCATCATCTCCTCGGTTACATCACCCCAGCGTCTCCCAACTCTGCTTGAGAACTCAATTCTCTACCTGTAAATATTTAGTGACATCATGAGTTCACAGCCCAGTAAGTAAATCAAGGGTAAATACACGACGTAGAGAGGGAAAAAGAAATCAAACATAAATCGTAAAGTTATATATATAGATATGTATATCTAGCATGCAACTCCAGCCTAGCATTAATAACTCATAATAAGTCATGCAAATATTACACCATGGCAGTGCAACCAATTCTTAAACAAAAGGGGACATGTAAATATAACAAGCAATAACCCCATTCATGCTTTGCTATCATGCTAACTGTAGATAACATAAGTCTTCGTGGTACCTCACATTTATTGCATTTTTAAATGCGGAGCCAGTCAAAACCTTATTTTCTTGTGCAATCCTGAGGTACCTCTAGAAAGAACTAAGGGAATCAGTCATCAGTCATCAGTCAATCTGTCAATTTGGGTGGGCCCTTCCCGAGCTCATCTCGGAAGCCCAACCCGTCGAGCACCACTAATACTCATGTACATACAATTAGCTAGATAAAGAAAGTCTGTCATTTCTTGTCATAGTCAATCATATCTCACTTCATATCTGATTGAACATTTCAAGCTAGCATTTAACTCAGAATGTAGATGGATGATATCACAAAACATTATGAAGTAGCATCTACTTTAGGTACAGATGGATAATCATACCTATATATATATATTTATATGTATATATAGCATCTAACCTCATACACAGGTAGATGGTAATTACACACATTTACATATAGCATCTACACTCATATACAGATAGATGGTAATGACACCCATTTACTTATAGCATCTAACCCCATACACAGGTAGATGTTAGTTATAACTGATTCACATAGCAAATAGGCATTTGAAAGATTTGATGAACAATAAACTAAAATGATAACATGGCACATCATGGATGATCATAAATATCTATACATAGCATCTAACCTCATACACAGGCAGATGGTAATTACACACATTTACATATAGCATCTACACTCATACACAGATAGATGGTAATGACACCCATTTAATTATAGCATCTAACCTCATACACAGGTAGATGTTAGTTATAACTGATTCACATAGCAGATAGGCATTTGAAAGATTTGATGAACAACAAACTAAAATGATAACATGGCACATCATGGATGATCATAAATATCTATACATAGCATCTAACCTCATACACAGGCAGATGATCATTATAATATTTTACATAGCAACTACAACATAAAGAAAAATCTTCCAACTGCTAACTAAGCATGTAGAGGGGATAAGAACATAACAGAATTACTCTACTAACATTGAAGTCTCATCTATAATCCAGAAATCCCAACTTTCCATGGCTCCATCATTTTATACTAACAATTAGCTCCTACCTACAACGATTTCACCGTTATATCCCTCGGTAAAGCTAAGAGAATTTTCCAGGAACCCTAAATCAGCCCCTCCGAGACCCTTAACTGGAGTTGACCTATATCACAGCTGCAACCGGACTACACCCTCTTCCTATCTCTGCAAAAGATCCAACCGAATCGTCCAATCCCATACGCCATTCACCACCGCAGAACCTATCTGTGCCGGAACCCAATCCAACCCGATGGCAACCTTCATCCAGGTTCTACCGTCCCCTCTGTCCCTAAACCCACCCGGAAATTCCTAATCACACTAAGCAGTCCCTCCCTGCAAACTCCCAGCGACCACCCACACATCCAGCATAAACGTCCGATCGCAACCCCCCCATCTCAAGCTCAAACAAAAACCTAAAATCCCCCATTCAAACACCATGTGATCAGCCCTCTAGAATCGATCTACAACCCTGACCACACCCTTCGATTTATCCTTGAAAATGTCCAGCGTCACCCCACGAACTCACCGGAAATCCCGAGCTCAGTTACACCCGTTTAAATGCCCAAAACAAGCTGCCTTCACCCCGAAATCCGATCGGAAACTCCAATCTCACGCGCAAACAAACACCACCGATTAAACCCCTTAAAACCGCTCTTCATCCCTCCATCGCCCTTCATTTTCCAGAGATTTACTTATCGTACAGCCGAGGGAGGACGATCGGGTGGCCGCCGGCAGCTTCGTGACGATCTTCGGCGGAAGAAATCGCCGAGAAACGTTTATCCGGGAGCTGGCGGCGAGGGCGACGAAGGATGTAGCGCGCGGAAGCAGAGGGAAAGAATGGGATCGGCCGTGTGGCTTATAAACGCGGTTTCTTTAGGGTTAAGCCAACTCGAGTTAAGTCCAAGCTAGCCCCAATTTAACCTAAGTCTAACCTCAATTAATCCAAACACCCCTTCAAGCCCAAACCTTTCCCCGTAACGATCATATGAACTCCGTTTGAATTCAGACTTCCCAGTCCGACTATACCTACCCGTTTATTTCTGTTATTGTTATATATATATATAGATATTTTATTTATTTATTTATTTATTTATTTATTTTTTTTTCGAGACTTGACATAAACTGTTCTGGCAGGCGACTCTTTGAGAATTCTTTAGTCTCATCCATATGTGGCAAAGAGGAATCTGTCAGAGCAAGGGGTCCTTGACATCATTGGTCTCCTAACCGCCACACAACTAGTGAAGATCTGATCGACAAGGTTGGGAGGAGGGGGGGGGGGGGGGGGGGGGGGCCCAAAAAAATAATGGAGGGAGGTAAAGGAAAGGGGACTTCTTCTACCGAAGGCTCCTTCTTCCTCCTAGTTATGCTGCTTCTTCTTCTCTAAGTTTTCTTCCATGGGATAGCAATCCAAGTGGAGCTTCTTCTAGGGCTCCCTCTCACTCTAATTCTTCCAGTGATACAGGAGATAACTCTCCTCCTTCTCTTCTCATTCTTCATTATGTTTACTGCACTAAATATATTTTCTTTTATATATGCCCTTTTTTTATGAAAAGGTAAATATATATCATCAAAGAAAGATACAACGCATCCATACATCTAGGTCTTAGCTCCGGTCATGTCTGGCGAAGTGTCAAATCTGAGTAAGAAGCCCTAGTAGGGTGTGGGCACTAACATACAATTCAAAACCAAACCGAACATATCCCATAGTCTGGTCGTGCTCTCATCCATCACACAAGTCAAGGATCATGTGATGGCCAGTGTCCATCCTCACTAGATGGGTGTGTCAATCTATCCTCTGCATATGTTCCATCAATTGCCTATACCAGCATATTCGGATGCACTGTGGTTGGTGTGGCATCATCCTCATCTCTCCATCCTCCATTTGTATCTCTCCTCCAAAAGCCACTTTAAGCAAGTGGTCAACTATTAACGAATTTGATATGTATTTACTATAGCCGTTACTACGGACTAGATAAACCATTCAGATGGGCCTATTCACCTGCTATAGGCTTTTTGACAAAGCCTCAGCCATCAACGGATTTGATGTGTTTTTACCACAGACGTTATCTGTGGACTAGATAGGTCATCGTGATGGACCTATTCATCATCTCCTCCATGTCCACCCATCAACTGGATCCACTCATCAAAATTTGTTTCCCTCAAAAAAGGAAGTTAATGCATTTTTTTCCCAAAAAAGAAGTTGAGGTTGGAACCCTAACCCCGTCAGTGTCATTTTTTCCCCTAAAAAAGAAGTTAGGGTTGGAACCCTAACTGTCTGCATCATTCATTTTTTTTTTTCAAAAGAGGGGTTAGGGTTCCAAATTCTATTAGGGGTTAGGGTTTGGAACCCTAAAAATGAAGTTAGGGTTGGAACCCTAACTGTCTACATCATTCATTTTTTTTTCCCAAAAGAAGGGGTTAGGGTTTGGAAAACTTTAACCCCGACCCTATTCTACAGTAGTGTTTTTTTATGTCCTCTTTTTTTTTTTTTTGATGAAAGATAAATATGTATCATCAAAGAAAAGCACAATTATACAATAGCCTAGGAGTCATGCTCATGTCATGTCTGACGAAATGTCAGATCTGAGATGCATCCAAGGTGTGACGTACATGTGCTCTCATGAGTACCAACCCTCTCACTTGATACATACAAGCATTCCTCTACATCACCCTTCTCGTGTCCATCTCATGCCAGTGTGTCATGTGTACCATCCATGTCTCTACGTGCTCCTGTGTACTGTCCGCCTGCCATTAGCTCCTCCTGTGCACCTCCGTGTGTCGTCCTATCTCCTGGGACTGCCTATCCTCATGGTTCTCTAGTATTTATCACTTTTAGCAAGTGATCAGCTGATAACGGATTTGACATGTCTTTACCGTAGCCGTTTGCTACGAACTAGATAGGCCATTCAGGTGGACCTATTCACCTCTCATAGGCTTTTTGGCAAAGCCTCAACCATAAACGGATTTGCAATGTCTTTACCGTGGCCATTTGCTACGGACTAGATAGGCTATTTCAGGTGGGCCTATTCACCATCCCTCATTAATTCACACTGCCAATTTTTTTTTTTTTTGAATAGTTCCCTTCCCTAACAATATTCCCTGCGATGGGACTTAGTGTGTTCTGGAGTCTACCCTGGACGAGGTGAATCGCCCTGGAGAGAGAGTAAGGAGAGCCCCCCTGGAGCAAGAGAGCTATCCTAGCCAAGGGTGAACCGGTCTGGAAAGCCCCAAAACTAGCCTAGAATCATAGACTACCCTGCCAAAGCACCCTATGTTGGGAATCAGAGAGTACCCTGGGCGAGGTGAACCTGCCGGGACAAGGAGGTCCCCCATGGAGTCGAAGAGACTGCCCTGTCCGAAGGTTGACCAGTCTGGAAAGGGAGCAGGGATTCCTCCCTGATCAAGGTGAACCAGCCGGGACAAGGAGATCCACCTTGGAGTCGAGGAAGACTTCCCTGTCCAAGGGTTAACCAGTCTGGAAAGGGAGCAAGCATTCTCTCCTGGTCCACCCTGGAGCCGCAGAACTGCCCTGGTGAAAGGTGAATAAGGGAGCGAGGGTGCCCCCTGGACACGGGAGACTGCTCTGGTCTAGGAAACCGCTCTGGCCGAGGTGCGCTATTCAGGGCAAAGGAAACCACCCTGGAGTTGAAGAAAACTGCCCTAACCAGAGGTGACAATCTGGAAGGGCCAAGTGTTCCTTCTTGGACTGGGAAAACTGCCCTGGTCAAGTGAAAATAATAATAACAATAATTTTGTTTTTGAAAAAACCTGCCCTACGATAGGGATCATTGTGGACCGATCGGGATCAGGGGAACTGGTCTGGAAACAAAAGAACTGCCCTGGACAGTGGGCGAACCAATCGGGGAAAGAACCACCCTGGTTCAGGTTAGTATTGGCCCTAAGTGCGAACTGGCCGAGAAGTAGGGGAACCGCCCTGGAAAGGCCAAAACTACTCAGGAGTATGTGAATTGGGGGGGGGGGGAGGGGAGGATTGCCCTGGATCCAAGGAAAATTGCCCTATCCGGAGGGACTTAGTCTATAAAAGAGGTAAGGTTTCCTCCCTGGACCAAGGGAGATGCCCTACTGCCCTGGAACCAGGGAATTGCTCTGGAAAGGTAAAAACCCGTCCTGGAAAGACGGGGAACTGGCCTGGAGAGGGGGAGAGGACTAAGGACAAAGAATAAAGAAATAACCTAAGTAAAAGGGGAGAGAGAGAGAGGGGGGGGGGGGGGGAGGGACAACCCTGGATCCAAGGAAAACTGCCCTGCCCCGAGGGGGGGGGTGGCCTTAGTCTGCAAAGGAGATAAGGTTTCCTCCCTAGACCAAGGGAGATGCCCTACTACTGCCCTAGAACCAGGGAACTGCTCTGAAAAGGCCAAAATCTGCCCTGGAAAGATAGGGAATTGCCCTGGATAGTGGAGACTCAGTGGGGGGAGGACCAAGGACAAAGAATAAGGAAAAAACTTAAAGAGAGAAGAGAGAGAGAGAGAGAGAGAGAGGGGGGGGCTAGCCTGGAGAGGGATTGTTAGTGCTTATAAGCTCCACATATTTCCACAATGGCATGATATTGTCCACTTTGGGTCTAAGCCCTCATGGTTTTATTTTTGGGCTTTACCCAAAAGGCCTCATACCAATGGAGATATCTTTTTTCTTATAAGCACATGATCTTTTCCATGTCTTACCAATGTGGGACTTTGATTGTATTCCCCATACTCCCAACAATCCCCCCCTCAAACGAAGGACCACATTGGGCCCCCCCTCAAGCCTATCCCTCCTCGAAGGATTTTCTCTGCTTGATGTCCGATCTTCAACCCACCAGGACTTCCTGTCAGTTGTTCGGTCCCCCCGACCCAACTAGACTTCCTTCCTGATGTCTGGTTCTCTTGATCCGGACGTGGGAGCTCAACTTCCTTCGTTCGAGGTTCATGGCTTGACATGGACCACGGCTCTGATACCAATTGTTAGTGCTTATAAGCTCCACATATTTCCACAATGGCATGATATTGTCCACTTTGGGTCTAAGCCCTCATGGTTTTATTTTTGGGCTTTACCCAAAAGGCCTCATACCAATGGAGATATCTTTTTTCTTATAAGCACATGATCTTTTCCATGTCTTACCAATGTGGGACTTTGATTGTATTCCCCATACTCCCAACAGGGATAAGGGTTCCACTCTGGACCAAGGGAGATGATATAGTGGAGTTGCACTGGAGAGGCAACTGGTCTAGAAAAGGGAAACTTGCCTGGAAAGGGCTAACTATCTGCAGGATGGAAAAGGCCATGGCCAGAAACTACCCTGGAAAGACAAAATTGGCCGGTAAAGAAGTAAGAGAAAGAGAACAAAGAACAAAGGCAAGGAGGATTGGGAGGGGGGAAGGGAGGGCCTACCCTGGCTTCACGTGATTCCTGTTGGGAACTGAAAATTATGATCCTCCATTGCCCTGTATACATGGATTTGTATTTTACGGAAGATCAGATCTCCTTCAAATCTTGTCCCTTCAAATCTGCTGGAGTTTCTCGCCCTCCAAACGAGGTGAATCAGTGCTGACATGGCTAGGTAGCAGGTACGGTTCAAACCAGAGGTTTTCTTGTACTGTTTACGTCCTCTTTAGTTTAGGCATCGGGGAGTCAACGTCGGAATTCTAACAGTGCCTTTGACATATATTGATTTTGATAAAACTTACTGCTACGGCTATAAAGAATTCACTCTATGTGGAAGGAATTCAAAAATGATTGCATCAGCTATTGTATGTGGGAAACTTCTGAGTTGGAACATTGAGATGGTTAATCGTTTCAAAAATTCACGGCGCAGTGAAGGTCCGAATCTTATCTCTTTCTCGGCGACTGTTCAAAGTTGTCTCTTCCGCAATTGTTCGAGGCTGGCCACAATTTGACAAAAGGGAGAAATAATTAGACGATGCAAATCTCCGCATGGTTGAGTTCAAGATTCCGGTTCCCTCGAAACCTACCAGATCTTACAATTTTGCTAGCGCATCACCACCACTTCTTGGAGACCTCCCTTCGCAGTCCCGACGCCTCGCTTCCCTCGCCATCTCGGCCTTCTTGTCATCCCCATCTGGCATGCCGAAGTCCATCACCACCTTGACCCACCTGCTCAAGGCATAATCCAGAACCATCAAGTCCATATATGAATTCCAGAGCGTGCATTCCGTCGCACTCAATGCATCTCTCGGCTACGAAGATCGAGTTCGTCACAACCCTCTGAACCTCTACACCAAATGTTGCTTTTTTGATATCACCTGCAAGTTATTCGACGAAATGCAAAACAGAGATGCATTATCATGGACTATTCTTATATTGGAAAATTTGAAGAAGGGATCAGTGTTTTTACCGAGATGCTCATCGATGGAGTTCGCCAAACTGTGTTACCCTGTCTAGTGTCCTAAAGTGTAGTGTGAGCTTTGATGATAGCGCACATGGATGAGATTGAGTTCGATGATGTTTTTGCAGAACTCCATTCTTGATTTATAGGCAGAATGTGGTACCTTGGCTTGCATGGAAAATGTTTTCTGATTGTTGAGCGAGAAGTATGCTATATCATAGAATATTATGATCAGTAGTTTTGACGCAACGGTAAGGTTGTTGTCTTGTGATCAAAAGATCACAGATTTAAATCCTAAAAATAATCTATTGTAAAAAGCAAGATAAGATTATATACAATAGATTCTTCTCCGGAACTCCACATGGTGGGAGCTTCGTGTACCAGATTGCTTTCCTAGCTGAAAGGAGTTCTTAGAGTGTTAGGATTGCTAGTTATGTTCAAAAAAATGACATGAATCAAGAAGCTTTCAAAAAATGTAGAACCACCATATTAGCGGCCTTCTTCGACTGTTCTTATCATTGGAGGAGGTAAATTACGAACTCAGTTGGCAAGTACAGAGGAGGGAATCAGTCGATAGCTCAGGACGATAAAATTTTCGGAAATTAATCTCTGTTCACTTAAAAATTATTCATATGTACTTACAACTGGACTAGTCCTTGAAGCTAACGAAGAGGCCTCCAAGCCTATGATTCAACAAGGGGATGAAGGTGGACCAATTTCTATGATTGCTTTTGCGGCAGTATGTTCTGATGGATCACTTTGAGGCAATGAACAAGGATAGGGAGTAGTCTGAAGTTTTGAGCACCTCACGTGTATGGTTGATCACCTTGGTCGAGTTGGTTTCTGTTGATTCCCTGCCACGTTGGGGCATGGGAATATGCCCACGTTGGGCATGATACATGGATAATGAGTCCATGTATCCTTCATCATCTATAAAATAGGATGGCTGCTAAGTGTGGTGGTGGCTGAAAAATAGAAGCTGTGAATGTTTCTTGGCTGCTCGTGTAAAACAGCATGGAGGTTGTGCAAGCTATGGATACAAACGTGAGAGAGCATAAGAGGCGATTAAGCTTCTTGTGTGTTGTGCCGTGAGGTTATCTTGAAGGAGAGTATTTTTGTGCAAGGGTTATGCAAGAAGGTACGATGACTTACAAAGGTAGATAACACTCAAAGATTTCACCGTCTTTGTTGAGTAGAACAAGGAACAATTGTTGTCATCGAACTTAGGATTGCAACGTTGTGAAGATTATGGTGAAACTTCGAATTAATTTTCGTGACTTTCATCCCGGTTGCGAGATCCAAGAGTTGCTGAGATCTAGCAGTTCCAGACAATTCGGCATCTACATATTTCAGATATATTTATGTTTTCGTAATTTTCATAAATATACGAGTTATTTCTGACAGTTCCTTTAAAGGGGCAGTGTACTTCATACATGAAAATAGCATCAACAATCATCTAATTGCCTTGAAAGCACTGCTATCTGCTTGTCAAAGCCACAACATAACATGGAGATGGGGATTTCTGAGCAATTTGAACCATGTGATCATAAACATTATGTTCTTATATCAAATCTGTAGGCTTCAAAGGTGAGAACCATTATCAAAAAACTTCCAGGACAATCATGGATATCAATGAGGAATAAGATGTGGTATATGTTTGGGAACATGATCTAGAGATTAGGACAATGAAGTTCAAAGAATAAACCAATTTGTGGATTTTGTTTACTAGAGTTGAGATCACACATGACCTGTCTTGCATAACCAGCATATTGGAGAGGCACAGAAAGAGAGATTGGCTGGATATTCTATCTTTATATCCTAATCCATTAGACTCTGGATTTATTCAAAGTATCGCGGGGTTCATGGTACTTCATCAAGTGACTTGATTTTAGGCTTGGTAATCAGGAATTGCAATGCCATGTTGTTGTAATCTCCTATCACTATCTCTTTCTTCAAAATGCAGCAAAGATGGTTGGAGAAAGTAGAATCTTGAAAGTTCAGTCTGGGACTTGTAATGAACCAACAAATTCAACATTGAAACCTGCGCTGAAAAATTGCATATGCTTTATGGATTTGGCAGTTTGTTAGAAACTAGAAGGCAAAGTCACTCACTGATCCTCTTGAACACACTTACGCTCTGTTTGGGGAGGAGATGAAGAGAGTGTAAGTAATGAAAGAGGAGGAGAGGAGAGGAGAAGAGAAGTTTACAACCCAAATTAGGGTGTAACCTTTCCCCCTCCCTCTTCTCTTTCCAAACAAAATTTATTTATTTTTTCTTTCTTTCCTTCTCCTTTCATTATTTACACTCCTCTCACCTCCTCCCAAATAAAGTGTTAGATACTCAATTATGTCTATGAAAATTGCTACTCGAGCAAAGTTGAATGCCCATTCAGTTCCATCTTGCTTGGATTCTTTGAATGGAGAACTTCATACTTCTAGTGGGCATATGATGAGGATTCTGCTTCATGTCGTTGTTCAATCAATCCGCAACTACAATTCTTATGAAGTTTTTTTAAGGTTGAATTGTCTTCAACTTTTAGCAGGGTTCTGGTCTGTCAGATGATTACAACTCATACACAACTGATATCTTTATCGTACAGACATTATTAATGGTTAAGCCTTGTCCTTGTCTTCACGCATTCACCACTTCCGTGAAGTATCATTTATTGCTACAGCCTGAAAGAAGTCATCCTCCTGCAGGTGTCTTGTAGTAGGTTGACGGTTTGTTCTAGTTGGTCATCCACTTGCTTAGTAGCTGGATATCAATCGGACCACCAGTTGTCTTTGGAGCTTCTCTGTTGACACTCATACTTCTTTAATGACTGTATCAGTCTAAGCTACTGAAGTGCATTTGTGGCTTGTACTACTGCCTGTTACCATGACCAAAACATATCATGACAGTACTTCTTGAGGATGCCTCCCTTCCTTCGAAGGATCTAATGGAAACTCTTGCAGGAACTATGATGCACACGGACGCGACATCGAATCTCGCGACGGATACCGTCGAGGACTCAAAGCGCACGCTCGCGCTCAACGTCCGCAAGTGCACGGATGTCGTCAAGTAATAAAGATTTATTGATCCCACAGGGACTGAGATTTGAATACCAATACACTAAGTGGTTGCGATTGTTCGGACGTAATCTCTGAGAGAGTCGGTTGGTGAGGACTATCGATGGACCCTACTTTGTACGGTGTCACACGGAGGAGGAAAAAAGTGTGCCGGGGTCTTAAAAGGCGATTCTAGGACTTCGGTTTCGCTTGTGTAACACAGAACAATGTTGTCAATTGGTGTCGTCTAAACGTCTACCTACGATTTTGGGGAAGGGATATCATAAACTCTTCCGCAGAGCCGCCGCATTCACCGGGAGCTATCTCCGCCCAAAAGGACGGGATAGAGGGTACGAGGATGTCAAATCAATCCTTGCGGTGGACTGTTTCCGATTCCACCGCTCCCTTCTCCCTGCAGTTACGGGAGATCAGGTTTACCCCTAGGTTCCTTGGATCAAACCTCCTAAATTTAGATTGTGAGGGCTGTCACCACCTCGTATCGCCTAAGCACAGCGGAAAGAAAGCCAAACACAGGTAGATATAATAGAGAGCAACTACCAATTGTCAAATCAAACTTATGGCCAGAATTTAATATGAACCAACATTGTTTATGTACACAAGCTACTTCCTAATCCTAGAATCAAAAGTACTACTCTATAAATACGAAGGAAGAATCACAAAACATGTTTAAGTTTGAATACAATAGAAATAAAGCGCAGAAATAGAGATATACGATGCTTCGTGATCTTCTCTCCGGCGTTGTATTGCAAGTTGTGGACCTCCGACAGTGTTCCTCCTCCCCGCTGCGAGTTACCGAAGTTTTTTAGGGCTTCGGCATGCCGTCCTAGCCATCATGCCTCCCCCCTAGGGTTTGGGCGGAGCTATCCTTATATAGATATCGCCTCGGACCGCTGCAAAATCCGAAAAAAGCCCTAGTCGTGCAAATCCGTCGGGTCACCACACGACCGTGTGTTTCCACACGACCAGGAAATGTGCAGCCCTGGGGTGCTATTCTTCGCCCATTGGACACGACCGTGTGAATCCACACGCCGTGGCCGTGTCCCACTCTGTGTCTAGCTGCGAAAGTCCTTCTTTTGCTCCAAAAACGCGTCTTTTTCACTAGGAAAGCTAACCTGCACACAAAAGTACAATGAGCAGACCTCCAAACCAGAAAATAGGCAATGCGTGCAAGAATATAGTAACATATGCATGAAACTAACACAAAATGTAACAATATGTGAGCGAAAACTACTCTTAAAACCCTATATGTTTTGCTCACATCACTTCCCCCAGACTTAAATCTTTGCTTGTCCTCAAGCAAACCTCAGTGTCATAAAATTTTAAAATGATATTGTTTTATAATTAGCATGCTAACTAAATTTATCAGGTGGTATTTGCAATCAAAGCAAAACAAATATGTTCTAAAAATTCACTAAGTTAGCTCCTCGTGCTCGTGCTAGGCGAACCATTCTTAGGGGATGCCCGTTCCATGGTGAGTTAAGTCGTCACCCCATAGTTTTCCTAAGGTTTCCAGCTCTTAGGCACTTACCTGCCCAAAGCGAGGGTCGTTCCCTAGATCTAGCATAAAGTCTCAAAGGCGTGCTCGGTATTGAGAGAAATTGGTAGGTATTTCTCCAGTAACCTAACTCGGTCTCAAAGGAGCACCTAGTCATTTCCACCCACGACAACTGTTTTTTGTCCCTCATAATTTCTCTTTTTTTTTCTTTTTCTCTCTTTTTTTTTTCAGTTCACAGGGATTTTGATTTTTTCGAATGGGCTTACACAATCCGAGCATCTCCAATAACTAAAATGATAAACCTAGAGTCACCTATGGATTCCAAAGTACTAGACTACTAAAGTGAATCATAACTAGGTATGTACTAGATTCTCCCTTTCAGACTGTTCGACATGTGTAAGTGCAAAAACAAAGCTAACCAGTGTAAGTCTAGAACATTCAATAGAGCGAATAGAATAAAATACCACAAGATAAATGGAGTTAAGCTACCTATGGGAACAACTCATGCAAGCAACTTTCAAAAATACTACTGAGGTAGCTTTACAGACACAAAAAATTAAGTGCTGAAAGAAACTCAACAACTCATGCATGAATGAACAAATGAATGAAAATACCAGAAAAGAAACTACTGCTAGGAAATAAAACAAAATAAATCTTGGGGTTCCCCCCAGACTTAAACAAAAATATACCTCTAATATGGGGGACAAGATGAAAAGTATGGGAGCCTGGGCATCTCTAGATCTTGGGAGAACCTACTGTTGAGCCGCTGATGCCACATATACATGTGGTCGATCTGGGAACTGGTGGATGCAGCGGCTGCTCGGTGCTCCTCCTCCCTAGCCCACTATGCCTGATGGGCGTGCATATGTTGTCGTATCTCCCTGCAGTAGGCGTCCTCATCCTAGCGACGAGCAACCTCCTCCTGGAAGTATATGCGGGCCTCATCGTAAAACTCCTCAGCTCGCTGGAAATGCTCCCGGAATCCCTGGAACTCCACCTGCTGGTAGGCGCTCTGCTCCTCCCATCGCTGCCTATGCGTCTGCTGCTCAGGGTAAATGTCATCGAGGCACGATCGAAACTCCGAGAAATCATAGGCCAATGTACCTGCATCCTGCTTAAAAGTAGAAAAAGGTGGTGGTGCAGGTGTAGGCTCATGTCGCCGTGGACTAGGTGGACTCCTATTCATCTGTGGACTGGAGGGAGAGTGATATAAAGGTGGAGAGATGGGCGCTGATGTGGATGGTCCCTCATGTGGAGGGGACTCCACTATCAGGTCTAAGCGCCAGTTGACGCGTATAGCGATGGTGGTACGATCCAGGTCGGGGAGCCTAAGGGTCGTAAGATTTTTTCCTTACAAAACATAAAGAGTCTCCTTCTTCTACAATCATCTTCATGGCCATGCATACTCCTAGGTCGATCCTAGGGCTCCCCTCTATACTCTCCAATGCTGTGTAATTGTACCCCATCCTATAACAAATGTGGGTAAGTAGGCCTCCCACATTGATCTCTCCGCGTGCTGCTTTGCCCATCTTCACTAAGTGTCTGATGAAGTGGGACCCTACATCAATGCTACTCCTCTCTTGTAGCATATCCCATAAGCAAAGCAGCTCGCTAGCTCTAACTACACCGTCACTCTCTCCACGACCAAATATAGTATTGGTCATGATGCGGTGAAGGTATCGAAAGATGGGGTTTTGGAGGCGCAACGCTTTGACCCTAGAAGGATCATAAGCGTGCTCCCCCGTCAACTCGGTCCAACATTCCCGAGAGTTGAACCCAATAGGGGTTCTTCTCTCTCCCCCACTTGGTAAGCCAAAGCATGAGTTCTATTGGTGAAGGGTCCACTCATGCTCTATGTTAAAATGCCTAAAAGTTATCCTACCCTCCTCGCTCTCTCTGCCCGTTAAAACTTCTGCCTCTAAAGAACTTAAAAATTCCAAAACTATCCTAGGGTAGGTTAGGTGCTTTATTCCCATAATCTCTTCCCACCCCATTTTTGCAAATAGGGTTTGCAGGTCACCCAACAAACCTAAAGATTATAGCAAATCCTCATCTAAGTACCTAGTAGCAGTAAGTTTACGGGTAGAGAGCATATTGTACCTATCTCTATGTTCATTATTGTGAAAAAGTAGAGGGGGTAGGGCGTTACCCTCTTCCGAAGCTTGAGGGGCGTCGACTCTCCTTGTTCGTCGCTCCGAGGTGCCGGATCGGGATGCTACGGTCTTTGTCCTCCTCATCCTTGATCCTTTTGGCTTCTTTAGAGGTTAGAAATGCTTCTAGAGGAAGGGGAAAGCAAAATCACACGACTAGGGCAAGAACTTTTGAAGCACACGGCGCAAATGGGGTGAAAACACACGGCTCGCCCCTTTTAACCTCGCGCGCCATGGCCGTGTGAAAACACATGGCCAGGACGTGTGCACCTCTTGTCAATCGGGCACGACTGTGGGAAAACACACGGCCAGACCGTGTGTTCCCATTTTTCACCCATTTATGCACTATGGCCCAAATTTCCTCATACACTTCGCCGTGTAAGCTTATATGGGTCTCATTTTTGCCTAGCAAAGTCCTTTTCTATTCCTAACTCTAAATGTGATGGAAATCAAAACTAAAATCAAGCAAATGTATGCAATGCAATCGAAAAGGGAAATCAAAAACTAAACTTGGGTTGCCTTCTAAGAAACGCTTTGTTTAAGGTCTTTTAGCTCGACTTTATTCCTACGTTTCATTTGAGGTGTTTGAATCTTGCTCGTGGGGGAGCAAGATATTTGCTCACCTTACACCTCCTCCCTTGGGGTCCCTTATCACCATATCTCTTAAATCTTGCTCGTGGAGGGGCAAGGTATTTATTAGTTGCCTTCCTTGGTTCAAGATTGAACATGCTTATCCTCAAGTAATCATTAGGAGTTTGATCATAATATTATATTTTGTCCAAATGTTGTAAATAACATAACTCACCATGAACATCCTCAACAAAAGATTGGTTAGCAAATTCTATTATGTCGAATGAAATTTTATCATTACAAATCGCTAAATGAGCTTCGTTATTGGTAGCTAAAGTTTCAATGAGGGTTATGGTAGGCTCTTCTAGATCCTTGAGGTTAGGAGGTGTTTGGATTGAAGCAATGCTCTCCTCGATTAAAATATCAATTATATAATCTTCAAGTTCTTCTTTTAGTGGTGACTGAATTGATTGTCCTTCTTCACTTTCTATGTCATCTACGCCCTCCTCATTAATTCGCTCAAAGTGAGTTTCCACCCTATTAGATGTGATCCAGTTATTAAAGCCACCTTCTAGTCGTTTGGTTTCTATTCTAGCTAGATCCCGTTCCATCATCTCTGCAAATTGTTGGCTATGCTCCTCGCATTCCCTAGTAAAATTATCTAGTAGGGCTTCTAAGTGGGGACTTGGTTCTGGATAAAATTTGCATGGTGACTCATAGCTCTCGTTCTCATTTTGGAAACAATATTGAGTCTCTGTCTGCGAATGCCACCATCGAAATTCAGCGTTCATCGCTTGTTCTGTTTGAATAAAATCTTTCATCATTTGCTCCAGTTGGGATTTAGGCGGACAATATTGAGGGTTTTCGTAGCCATGGTCATAACTATATAAATAGGAATCATCTTGTGGCCATGCGTTGTAATTGTAGGTGACATCTTCTTGTTCAAATTGTGAAGGTTCGAATATATTTGGACAATTATTAATAGTATGCCATGTTTCACCACAATGTTCACAATAAATGTTACCAAAACTTACAACATTAGATTGACCATAATCATGAGTAAAAGCATGCATCGTTTTATGCAGGAAATTATAAATAAGGAAAGAGCAACTGAATAAACAAAACTGAAATAAAATAAAATAAAATAAAATAAAACAAGAAAAGTAAATCTATCCTAAGTCCGATCCAATTTACCACTGTTCGATTTGATATCGAATCGATCAGTCCCCGACAACGGCGTCAAAAACTTGATGCGCACAGACGCGATCTCGAATCTCACGATGGATACCGTCGAGGACTCAAAGCGCACGCTCGCGCTTAATGCCCGCAAGTGCACGGATGTCATCAACTAATAAAGATTTGTCGATCCCACAGGGACTGGGATTTGAAAACCAATACACTAAGTGGTTGCGATTGTTCGGACGTAATCTCTGAGAGAGTCGGTGGGTGAGGACTATCGGTGGACCCTACTTTGTACGGTGTCACACGGAGGAGGAAAAAAGTGTGCCGGGGTCTAAAAGGCGATTCTAGGACTTCGATTTCTCTTGTGTACCACAGAACAATGTTGTTAATTGGCGTCGTCTAAACGTCTACCTACGGTTTTGGGGAAGGGACATCATACACTCTCCCGCAGAGCCGCCGCATTCACCGGGAGCTATCTCCGCCCAAAAGGACGGGATAGAGGGTACGAGGATGCCAAATCAATCCTTGCGGTGGACCGTTTCCGATTCCACCACTCCCTTCTCCCCGCAGTTACGGGAGGTCAGGTTTACCCTTAGGTTCCTTGGATCAAACCTCCTAAATTTAGATTGCGAGGGTTGTCACCACCTTGTATCGCCTAAGCACAGCGGAAAGAAAGCCAAACACACGTAGATATAATAGAGAGCAACTACCAATTGTCAAATCAAACTTATGGCCAGAATTTAATATGAACCAATATTGTTTATGTACACAAGCTACTCCCTAATCCTAGAATCGAAAGTACTACTCCATAAATACGAAGAAAGAATCATAAAACATGTTTAAGTTTGAATACAATAGAAATAAAGCACAGAAATAGAGATATACGATGCTTCATGATCTTCTCTCCAGCGTTGTATTGCAAGTTGTGGACCTCCGGCGGTGTTCCTCCTCCCCGCTGCGAGTTATCAAAGCTTTTTAGGGCTTCGGCGTGCCATCCTAGCCGTCGTGCCTCCCCCCTAGGGTTTGGGCAGAGCCATCCTTATATAGACATCGCCTCGGACTGCTGTAAAATCTAGAAAAAGCCCTAGTCGTACCGTCAAGTCGGGCGCCACTGCGGTAGTGTCCACACGGCGGTGTATCGCGACCACTGGGTGCTGTTCTTCACCATTGGACACGACCGTGTGAATCCACATGCCCTAGCTGTGTCCCACTGCATCTAGCTGCGAAAGTCCTTTTTTGCTCCGAAAATGCGTCTTTTTCACCAGGAAAGCTAACCTGTACACAAAAGTACAACGAGCAGACCTCCGAACCAGAAAATAAACAATGCGTGCAAGAATATACTAACATATGTATGAAACTAACACAAAATGTAACAAGATGTGAGCAAAAACTACTCCTAAAACCCTATATGTTTTGCTCACATCAAACTATAAGCCCATGACCCTCTGTACTCCGGTCCAAGGACCTTTCCTTAGAAACTTCGGGGTCTGAGGATGACTTCCTCGAACATATTCAATACTTGGCAGGACTCTCTCACATACCTCCTGACTCGACTTTTGAGGATGCGCCTATTTGGGACTCCTCTCCTGAGGATGACGACTGGCTCAACCCCTTCGCATTGAAAGATGGTGGGGGTCACCTACTAGCCACTAGTTTTGAAATGGACTATCCTAGCTTAAGAAGGTTGATGGATGATGTGAGCAAACCATATAGGATTTTAGGAGTAGTTTTCGCTCATATCCTGTTACATTTTGTGTTAGTTTCATGCAAATGTTACTCTATTTTTGCATGCATTTCCTATTTTCTAGTTCGGAGGTTTGATCGTTGTTCTTTTGAATGCAGTTTGGCTTTTCGGGCGAAAAAGATGCATTTTTGGAGAGAAAGAAGGACATTTCATGCTAGACACAGAGTGGGACATGACCAGGGCGTGTGAATTCACACGGTCATGTCCGATGGGCGAAGATTAGCACACCAAGGCTGCACACGACCTGACCATGTGGAAACATATGGTCGTGTGGCAGCCCGATGGAGTTGCGCGACTAGGGTTTTTTTTTCTGATTTCAAAGCGGTCCGGGGCGACGTCTATATAAGGATGGCTCCGCCCAAACTCTAGGGGGGAGGCACGATGGCTAGGACGGCACGCCGAAGCCCTAAAATGCTTCGGTAACTCGCAGCGGGGAGGAGGAACGCCGCCGGAGGTCCACCACTTGCAACACAACGGCGGAGAGAAGGTCTCAACGCATTGTAATCTTTATTTCTGCATTTTCTTTCTATTGTAATTGAACTTAAACATGTGTTGTGATTCTTCCTTCGTGTTTATGGAGTAGAACTTTTGATTCTATGATTAGGGAGTAGCTTGTGTTCATAGACAATGTTGGTTCATATTAAATTCTGGCAAAAAGTTTGATTTGACAATTGGATGTTGCTCTTTATTATACCTACGTGTATTTGGCTTTCTTTCCGCTGTGCTTAGGCGATACGAGGTGGTGACAACCCTCACAATCTAGATTTAGGAGGTTTGATCAAGGAACCTAAGGGTAAACTTGACCTCCCGTAACTGCCGGGAGAAGGGAGCGGTGGAATCGGAAATGGTCCACCGCAAGGATTGATTTGACATCCTCGTACCCTCTATCCCATCCTTTTGGGCGAGGATAGCTCCCGGTGAATGCGGCAGCTCTGTGGGAGAGTGTATGATGTCCCTTCCCCAAAACCATAAGTAGAAGTTTAGACGACACCAATTGACAACGTTGTTCTGTGGTACACAAGTAAAACCGAAGTCCTAGAATCGCCTTTTTAAGACCTCGACACCCTCTTTTCCTCCTCCGTGTGACACCGCACTGAGTAGGGTCTTCCGATAGTCCTCACCAACCGACTCTTTCTGAGATTTCGTCCGAACAATCGCAACCACTTAGCATATTGGTACTCGAATCCTAGTCCCTGTGGGATCGATGATCTATTATTACTTGACGACATCCGTGCACTTGCGAGCGTTGAGCGCGAGCGCGTACTTTGAGTCTTCGACGGTCTCCATCACGAGATTTAAGGTCGCGACCGTACGCATCAAGTTTTTGGCGCCGTTGCCGGGGACTGTCGATTCGATATCAATCAAACGGTGGTAGAATGGATCGGACTTAGGGTTAGATTATTTTCTTGCTTTATTTTCTTATTAGTTTACTTTATTTGCTTTAGTTTTATTTTCCATATTTAGATTCAGTTTTTATTTCTAGTAGTAGTTTCCTGTTTACTTATTGCATCTTAGGTTTTTATTTACTAGATTTAGTTATTTCCTGCTTTTATCATTAGGTTAGCACTCTTACTTTTGAGTGTTGGTTCGTCGTATGCTTAGAAGACTAGGATCAGAAGGCCTAATTCCGATCAATTTAGAGATAGAGCGAACCTTTCACCGACGGAGAGTAGCGCAGCGAAAGATGGAAGATCAAGCTGCATCCGAGGTGAACATAGGCAGCCGACCTCTGCGGGACTATGTAGCTCCTAGCGCTAGAGGATTCAGGCTGAGCATAGCTGGACCGTCCATATCGGTGAATAACTTTGAGCTTAAGCCGACACTCATATATATGATCCAGCAGAGCCAATTCGGGGGAGCTGCGACTGAAGACCGCACTCATATTGAAGAGGTGGCACAAAACCACCATAAATGGGCCTCCGAACGTGGTCAACCCACACCTACGGCAGGACGATACACTGTCAACTCCATGGACCACCTTTCAGCGAGGATGGACGGGCTAAGCAGACGGTTTGAATCTTTGAATCCTTCATCTGCATGCGCGACCATTGACTTTGGAGAGGGGGTGGCAGCGTATTGTGAGGACCACTTTGTAGGGCAGGGGACCTCAGATGAGCAGATCGAGCATTGTGACGCGATTGGGGACTATGATCAAAGACCCCATAACCCGTACTCTAATACCTACAATCCCGGATGGAGGAGTCACCCAAATTTCTCCTACAAAAATAACTCGGGAAACCCCCAACCATCCGGAGGATACGGGCAGCAGCAGGGCAATGGGCAGCAACCACAGAAGTCCAAACTAGAACAGATGATGGAGGACTTCATCGCTACCCAAACTAAGGCCAATGAAGAATTCCGTCGCCAGCATCAAAAGTCTGAAGAAGCACTGAGAGACTTGAAGGCCACCATTGACGACCTTGCGAGTCATAACAGGATGTTGGAGACACAAGTGGCCCAAATAGCCCAATCCATGTCACAACCTGTGAAGAACTCTCTGCCAAGCCAAGGAAAAGAGGAAGGAGTAGGGCAAGGCAGCCAATTCGCCAAGGGGTGTGTAACCATGATTTCCACCCTACCTGACCAAGCTGAGTTTGAAGAGAAAATCCTAGTACATCTTAAGGACCCTGGTGAATTCATTATTCCCTGCTCGATTTATGGGGAGAGTTTCGATGAAGCGCTATGCGACTTGGGGTCATCAGTCAGTGTGATGCCCTACGCATATTTTCTGAAAAAGGGACTGAGCGGGCTCCAACCCGCGAATCTTGGTATTCGTATGGGGGATGACTCAGTGAAGGAGCCTGTTGGCCTGCTACCACACGTTCCTGTGATGATTGAAGATTTCGTGATACCCACGGACTTCATCATACTGGACACAGGACCAAATCCTCAGAATCCTATTATTCTGGGAAGGCCTTTTCTAGCAACCGCGAGGGCGTGCATTGATGTGAAGGCACACCGGATCTCCCTGGAGGTAGACGGGGAGATCATTTTTTTCAGTCTTTCGGAACAAAGAGCTTCCTACTTGGATGGCTTCACGATTAGCAGGTTGAAGCCAGAACCTCCATATGCGGATCCCGAGACGGATGAATGGAGGTTCACTGAACCACCGGAGCCGAGTTGATAGAAGAGTGCGGTCGAGCTAAACGACCTTAAACAAAGCGCTTCTTGGGAGGCAACCCAAGTTTAGTTGTATATTTCCCTTTTTCTATTGCATTGCATACATGTGTTAGATTTTAGTTTTAATTTCCATCACATTTAGAGTTAGGAGTAGAAAAGAACTTTGCTAGGCAAAAATGAAGCCCATATTAGTCTATGCGGCGAAGTGTATGAACAAATTCGGGCCATGGTGTATGAAAGGGGCAAAAAATGGGGGCACCACTGACCGTAGTGTGTTTTCCATGGCCCGCTGCTTGAGGCGCACACGGCTGGCCGTGTTTTCACACTAGTGGCCGAGTTAAAAGGGGTGAGCCGTGTGTTTTCACCTCATTTGCATCATGTGCTTCAAAAGTTCTTGCCCTAGCTGTGTGATTTCATTTTCCCCTTCCTCTAGAAGCATTTATAACCTCTTTAGAAGCCAAAAGGAGCAAAGATGAGGAGGACCAAGACAGTAGCATCCCGATCCGGTGCTTCGGAGCGACAAACAAGAAGATCCGACCCTCCTCAAGCTCCGAAAGAGGGTAACACCCTACCCCCTCTACTTTTTCGCAATAATGAGCAAAGAGATAGGTTCAATATGCTCTCAACTCGTAAACTTACTGCTACTAGGTACTTAGATGAGGATTTGCCAAGATCTTTAGGTTTGTTAGGTGACATACAAACCCTATTTGCAAAAATGGGGTGGGATGAGATTATGGGAATAAGACACCTAACCTACCCTAGGATTGTTTTGGAATTTTTGAGTTCTTTAGAGGCGGAAGTTTTAACGGGTAGAGAGAGTGAGGAGGGTAGAATAACTTTTAGACTTTTTAATATTGAGCATTAGTGGACCCTTCACCAATGGAACTCATGCTTTGACTTACCAAGTGGGGGAGAGAGAAGAACCCCTAATGGGTATAACTCTCGTTTGATTTGGACTGAATTGATAGGGGAGCATGTTTATGACCCTTCTAGGGCCAAAGCGTTGCGCCTCCAAAACCCCGTCTTCGATACCTTCACCATGTCATGGCCAGTACTATATTTGGTCGTGGGGAGAGTGACGGTGTAGTGAGAGCCAGTGAGCTGCTTTGCCTATGGGACATGCTATAAGAGAGGAGTAGCATCGATGTAGGGTCCCACTTCATCAGACACTTAGTGAAGATGGGCAAAGCAGCACGTGGAGAGATCCATGTGGGAGGCCTACTTACCCACATATGTTATAGGATGGGGTACGACTACACAACATTGGAGAGTATAGAGGGGAGCCCTAGGATCGACCAAGGAGTCTGCATGGCCATGAAGATGATTGTAAGAGAAGGAGACTCCTTATGCTTTGTAAGGAAAAATCTTACGACCCTCAGGCTCCCCGACCCGGATCGTACCACCATCACTATATGTGCCAATTGGCGATTAGACCTGATAGTGGAGTCCCCTCCACATGAGGGATCATCCACATCAGTGCCCGTCTCTCCACCTTTGTACCACTCTCCCTCCAGTCCACACATACATAGGAGCCCACCTAGTCCACGCCGACATGAGCCTACACCCGTGCCACCATCTTTTTCTACTTTTGAACAGGATGTAGGTACATCGACATATGATTTCTCGGAGTTCGATCGTGCCTCGACGACATCTACACTGAGCAGCAGACGTAGAGGCAGCGATGGGAGGAGTAGAGCGCCTACCAGCAGGCGGAGTTCCAGGAATTCCGGGAGCATTTCCAGCGGGCAGAGAAGTTCTACGATGAGGCCCGCATATACTTCAAGGAGGAGGCTACTCGTCGCCAGGATGAAGCAGCTTACCGCAGAGAGATGTGGCAGCATATGCATGCCCAATAGGAATAGTGGGCTAGGGAGGAGGAGCACCGAGCAGCCGCTGCATCCACCAGCTCTCAGATTGACCACATGAATATGTGGCATTAGCGGCTCAGCATCAGGTTCTCCCAGGACCCAGAGATGCCCAGGCTCCCAGACTTTCCACCTCGTCCACCATATTAGAGGTATACTTTTGTTTAAGTCTGGGGGGGGGGGGACCCCGAGATCTATTTTGTTTTGTTTTCCTAGTAGTAGTTTCTTTTATGGTATTTTCATTTGTTCATGCATGCATGAGTTATTTAGTTCCTTTCAGTACTTAATTTTTGGTGTCTTAAAAGCTACCTCAGTAGTATTTTTGAAAGTTACTTACATGAAGTGTTCCCATAGGTAGCTTGACTCTATTTATCTTATGGTATTTTATTCTATATGCTCTATTGAATGTTCTAGACTTACACTGATTAGCTCTATTTTTGCACTCACACATGTCGAACATTTTGAAAGGGAGGATCTAGTACATACCTAGTTATGATTCACTTCAATAGACTAGTACTTTGGGATCCATAGGTGACTCTAGGTTTAGCATTTTAGTTACTGGAGATGCTCGGATTATGTAAGCCCATTCGGAAGAATCAAAATCCCTGTGATTTAAAAAAAAAAGATTATGGGGAATAAAAAATAGTTGTCGTGGGTCGAAATGGCTAGGTGCCCCTTTGAAACCGAGTTAGGTTACTGGGGAAACACCTCCCAATTTCTCTCAATACTGAGCACGCCTTTGAGACTCTATGCTAGATCTTTGGGCAAGTAAGTGCCTAAGAGCCAAAAATCTTAGGAAAGATATGGGGTGACGACTTAACTCACCATGGAACGAACATCTCCTAAGAATGATTCGCCTAGCACAAGCACGAGGAGCTAACTTAGTGAATTTTTAGAACATATCTATTTTGCTTTGATTGCAAATACCACCTGATAAATTTAGTTAGCATGCTCATTATGGAACAATCTCTTTTTAAAATTTTTTTATTGAACTGAGGTTTGCTTGAGGATAAACAAAGATTTAAGTCTGGGGGAAGTGATGTGAGCAAAACATATAGGGTTTTAGGAGTAGTTTTCGCTCACATCCTGTTATATTTTGCATTAGTTTCATGCATATGTTACTCTATTTTTGCATGCAATTCCTATTTTCTAGTTCGGAGGTATGCTCGTTGTTCTTTTGAATGTAGATTGGCTTTTTGGGCGGAAAAGACGCGTTTTCGGAGCGAAAGAAGGACATTTCATGCTAGACACAGAGTGGGACACGGCCAGGGCGTGTGGATTCACACGGACGTGTCTGATGGGCAAAGATTAGCACACCAGGGCTGCACACGGCCTGACCGTGTGGCAACCCGATGGAGTTGCGCGACTAGGGTTTTTTTCCTGATTTCGCAGCGGTCCGGGGCGACGTCTATATAAGGATGGCTCCACCCAAACCCTAGGGGGGAGGCACGACAGCTAGGATGGCATGCCGAAGCCCTAAAAAGCTTCAGTAACTCACAGCGGGGAGGAGGAATGTCGCCGGAGGTCCACCACTTGCAACACAACGGCGGAGAGAAGGTCTCAACGCATTGTAATCTCTATTTCTGCGCTTTCTTTCTATTGTAATTGAACTTAAACATGTGTTGTGATTCTTCCTTCGTGTTTATGGAGTAGAACTTTTGATTCTAGGATTAGGGAGTAGCTTGTGTTCATAAACAATGTTGGTTCATATTAAATTCTTGCCAAAAGTTTGATTTGACAATTGAATGTTGCTCTTTATTATGCCTACGTGTATTTGGCTTTCTTTCCGCTGTGCTTAGGCGATACGAGGTGGTGACAGCCCTCGCAATCTTGATTTAGGAGGTTTGATCAATGAACCTAGGGGTAAACCTGACCTCCTGTAACTGCGGGGAGAAGGGAACGGTGGAATCGGAATGGTCCACCGTAAGGATTGATTTGACATCCTCGTACCCTCTATCCCATCCTTTTGGGCGAGGATAGCTCCCGGTGAATGCGGCGGCTCTACGGGAGAGTGTATGATGTCCCTTCCCCAAAACCGTAAGTAGAAGTTTAGACGATGCCAATTGACAACGTTGTTCTATGGTACACAAGTGAAATCGAAGTCCTAGAATCACCTTTTTAAGACATCGACACCCTCTTTTCCTCCTTCGTGTGACACCGCACTAAGTAGGGTCCTTCGATAGTCCTCACCAACCGACTCTTTCTGAGATTTTGTCTGAACAATCGTAACCACTTAGCATATTGGTACTCGAATCCCAGTCCCTGTGGGATCGATAATCTATTATTACTTGACGACATCCGTGCACTTGAGGGCGTTGAGCGCGAGCACGTACTTTGAGTCTTCGACGGTCTCCGTCGCGAGATTTAAGGTCGCGATCGTGCGCATCAATGGACACTGAGACAGAACAACAAGAGCCAATGCAACAACAACAAATCTACTCCACCAGTACTGTGAACTCCCCTTATACTCTACCACAGGATACAACTATGGTCCTCCCTGGTTATCCTCCGATAATAAGGAACTCACTTGTTAAATGGAGAATATCAAAAAGACACCCTCTCATTGTTTGAATATTCTCACATTGGGGAAGTTTTTCCTTTTGTCCAATTCCATAAATGCATTGTCGATCCTATCCTTGCTCATGATCCATTTTCTTCACTCATGTGGGTTCTTTTATGCCTCCCAGTGACATTCATATTCTCAAGGGAATATTTCATTGCTATT
Source organism: Wurfbainia villosa (assembly GCA_025175895.1). Taxonomy (NCBI): domain Eukaryota; kingdom Viridiplantae; phylum Streptophyta; class Magnoliopsida; order Zingiberales; family Zingiberaceae; genus Wurfbainia; species Wurfbainia villosa. The sequence goes on from CM045992.1 coordinate 9,313,813, forward strand.
GTGCATCTATTGCATGTTATTTGTTTTGTTCAGGCTACAATTACATGATATAAGACACAAAACTTTGACATATCAAATTTTGGTAGCCCTTTTGGTGACATATGAAAGAAGATGGCTGATTTTTTGCTTATGAGATAGTACTTTGTTTCCAACTTCACTGATGAACATCGCCAGCCAAAGGATATGTATGCAGACTTACATTTCCTTGTCTTCGCAGATATGCACTATTTTGGAATATTCTGAGCTCTTCTACATTAGCTCATATTGGGAATCCTATGTGATAAATAAGAAAATCACAGCGGAAAAAGGATCCCTCGAGCGATCCATGCGAAAGAAAACTCATACTAAAGAATAGATCTATAAAGCCATATCCTATAGGGTATACCTTTGATGCGTGCCCTTTGTTTATTCCGCTTGTTCACGGTCCGTCGGATCTCTTGCATGTTCAAGTGTACGTGTCTCTATGGTATCCACACGAACACTCTTTGGAGTAAGATTGTGCTAGCAACACCACAAAAGATGCTAGGCCAAGAGAAGATTTCGGCCAAGGGAAGAAGAGGGGAAAAACAAAGGCAATTTTCAACTAAACACATCATGATCCAAGGCCCCCTTTTTATATTCATCCCATGAATATGAAAGGTTTCATCCAACCCTTGGTTTTCCCTCTTCAATGCATGATTAATCCACATTAATCATGCATGAAAAGAGGTTTCATCCAACTCTTGGTTTTCCCTCTTCAATGCATGATTAATCCACATTAATCATGCATGATTAATTTATACCATCCAAATTGATTTGAGTCCAACTCAAGTCAAATCAATTTGAGTCCATTCATCCAACTTTTGATTTTTCCTCTTCAATGCATGATTAATCCACATTAATCATGCATGATCAATTTATTCCATCCAAATTGATTTGAGTCCAACTCAAGTCAAATCAATTTGAGTCCAACTCAAATTTGGCCATTTAATTTGAGTCTAACTCAAATCCAATCCTTTCAATGAATCCAATTCAATACCTAATGGTTCATTTAGTCAAACTAAAATGAATGTCATCTCCAAAATAACATGTTCTTTGTGTGTGACCCTATAGGTTTTCGTAACGTTGTCAATGTCTCTAAACCACTTTAGACACATAAGCAATGAGCGACATCTAGTAATGCATCATTGCTACCCAAGTTACGAAAATATCAAGATCCGACAAAACCTTTCTGTGACTATTATCTTGTATGACGGTGTCCTTCTATCTTTGATATCTTAGATCGATCAATGAGGCATAGACCGTGTCATCCCCTTATCAATCTTTATGTTTCTTGATCTCCAAGTAGACTCATTCAAACAAATGAGCTCAATATCTCATATTGACTCATTTGAGCATGGTCATGCATTTCGTGGTCATACTCTACCAAGAGGCCAAAGATATCACTCCCGTCATATGGGAGGGATAGATCCCATCTACATCACTCACATCCCTCCGAATAATTTTTTACATACCCAGTGATCGCCTTTATAGTCCACCCTATTATGAGTGTCGTTTGACAATATCAAAGTACATAGCTCCATATATAGGGAACCGTAGTGATTTCAGGTCTAAGGACTATTCATACTAATAGTCACATGAGAAAGTTTATGACACTTCATATAACGATCCATGAAACTTTCTCATGGCGAGTCAATTTAGTACATATATTCTCCAATATATATACCCATGTGTCAATGTAATATATCCCTTTGTCTATTAATACAATACTTGACTAGGAATGTTTAAGAATAGTGTTATCTACAGCTTCTCATAATCAATTCTACCAATTGATATACTGTAGATTAGAACCTACTATCCAAGGGCATTATTATATTTATTTGGCTGACACACATATAAAGTAAATATAATAATCAGTCTTTATCTATTATTAATGAAATATGATACATATGATCCCTAATCAATCATCTTATGATTGACACTAAGGGCTGACACTAATAATCTCCCACTAGCACTAGTGTCAATCACTGTAATCTCTAAGACCCAGTGACCTAGTGTGACCATCATGCTTTCTCTGTGCCAAAGCCTTGGTCAAGGGATCCGCAATGTTAGCATCAGTATTTACTCTGTATATCCACACATCTCCTCTATCGATGATCTCTTGAATGAGGTGATACTGTCGTAGTATATGTTTGGAATGTTGGTGAGAACGAGGTTCCTTAGCTTATGCTATAGCCCCGTTGTTGTCACAATAAAGCTCTATAGGGCTCAGAATGCTAGGAACTACACCAAGATCAGAAACAAACTTTCTGATCCAAACAACCTCCTTTGCCGCATATGAAGCAGCAATATACTCGGCCTTTGTAGTAGAATCTATGACTGTGTCTTGCTTTGAACTCTTCCAGTTCACAGCGCCACCATTTAAACAAAAGACATACCCTGCCTGCGATATGTAATCATCCTTATCAGTTTGGAAGGTAGCATCGCTGTAACCCTTTACAGTGAGCTCCTCATTGCCTCCAAATATCAAGAAATATTCTTTAGTTTTTCTCAAGTACTTGAGAATATTCTTGACGGCTATCCAGTGACTGTCACCTGGATCCGACTGATTCCTACTCGTCATGCTTAAAGCATATGAGACATCAGGACGAGTGCATAGCATGACGTATATAATAGATCCTATATTAAATTCATAAGGGATCTAATCCATGCGTTCCCTTTCTTCCTTAGAAGAAGGGCATTGAGCCTTCGAAAGGCTTGCACCATGTGACATTGGCAGAAATCCCTTCTTGGAGTTCTGCATGGCAAAACGTTTAAGAACCTTGTCAATGTATGCACTCTGACTTAGGCCAAGCAATCTCTTAGATCTTAATGCCTAAAATGTAGGCTGCTTCACCTAAGTCCTTCATTGAGAAACAATTCCCAAGCCAAGTCTTCATAGACTGCAGCATAGGGATGTCGTTTCCAATAAGAAGTATGTCATCAACATACAAGATAAGAAAGATAATTATGCTCTCACTAACCCTCTTGTAGACACAAAGTTTATCTTCATTCTTGATGAAACTAAACTATTTGATCGCATCATCGAATTGAAGATTCCAGCTTCTAGATGCTTGCTTTAAACCATAAATGGAACTTTGCAACTTACATACCTTGCCAGCATGCTTTGGATCTACAAAACCCTCAGGTTGTGTCATGTACACATCCTCGAGGGGGTTTCCATTCAGAAATGCAGTTTTGACATCCATTTGCCATATCTCATAATCGTGATAAGCTACAATAGCAAGCATGATCCGAATAGACTTAAGCATCGTAACTGGTGAAAAAGTTTCATCATAGTCAATACCATGAACCTGTTTGAAACCTTTAGCTACCAATCGCCCTTTATAGGTATGCATAAAACCATCCATGTCAGTTTTTCTCTTAAAGACCCACTTACACCCAATGGGTTTAACCCCTTCAGGTCGATCAACCAAAGTCCATACTTGGTTAGTGTACATGGATTCCATTTCAATTCTCATGGCCTCTAGTCATTTCTCAGAATTTGGGCTCATCACAACTTCCTGATAGGATGTAGGCTTGTTCAACTCAACAAGCATAACGTCATCATTGTTAAACAAGAGAAATGAATATCTCTCAGGCTGATGACATATCCTATCAGACATGCGAAGAGGTTGGTCTACTTGAATAGGTTGTTGCTCCACAACTTCTTGTGCAATAATCTCATCGTCCACAACACTTTGTGGTGCATGTTCAATTTCCATCTCAGTGCTATCTTTATCTTGAATTTCTTCAAGATGTGTTTTACTCCCACTAGTTCTTTTAGAAATGAACTCTCTTTCTAGAAATATTCCATTTCTAGCGACAAACACTTTGCCTTGTGTGGGATTGTAGAAGTAATATCCTTTCGTTTCCTTAGGATATTCTATAAAGTAGCACTTGTTTGATTTGGGGCCTAGTTTATCGAAGACTTGCCGTCGAACATAAGCCTCACAACCCTAAATCTTCATAAAAGACATCTTCAGACTCTTCCCAGTCCATATCATATATGGTGTCTTTATGACTGCCTTAGATAGGACGTGGTTAAGTGTGAAAATATCCGTCTCTAAAGCATATCCCCAGAAGAAAGAAGGAAGATTTGTGTGACTCATCATTGATCGTACCATATCTAATAATGTACGATTTCTCCTTTCTGATACACCATTCCACTATGGTGTTCCAGGTGGAGTGAGTTGAGATCTAATCCCAAACTCAACGAGATAGTCATAAAATGCTTGGCTAAGGTATTCCCCACCTCGATCTGATCGAAGCACTTTAATACTCTTACTAAGTTGGTTTTGTACTTCATTCTTGAATTCTTTAAAATTTGTGTCTCATAAGATACACATATCCATATCTACTGAAATCATTAGTAAAAGTAATGAAGTACTGATAGCCTCCTCTAGCTACTACATTGAAAGGCCCACATACATCAGTATATATGAGTTCTAACAAGTCAGTAGCTCGTTTTCCATATCCACTAAATGGAGTCTTGGTCATCTTGCCTAGAAGACAAGATTCGCATGTCTCATATGATTCAAAATCAAATGAGTCTAGTAATCCATCCTTATGGAGCTGGGATATACGACTCTTATTTATGTAACCCAGGCGACAATGCCAGAGATATGTTTGGTTCAGATAATTAGATTTGAACCATTTGGTATTTATGTTATAGACTGGCGTTTCAAGATCTAGAAGATAGAGACCATTCACAAGGTGTGCACTACAAAAAAACATATCATGTAAATAAACAGAACAACACTTGTCCTTTATTACAAATGAAAAACCTTTCTTGTCTAAACAAGAAACGGAGATAATGTATTTCGTCAAGGCAGGAACATAACAACATTCTTCTAGTTCTAAGATAAGCCTAGTGGGCAAAGATAAGGAATATGTCCCTACAGTGATGGCGGCAACTTTTGCTCCATTGCCTACCCATAGGTCCACTTCTCCCTTCGTCAATGATCTAGTCTTTCGAAGGCCCTGTACATTGGTACAGATATGAGAAGCACAACCGGTATCTAATACCCAAGAAGACGAGATAGGTAAATTGACTTCTATAACATATATACCTGAGGCAAAAGTCTCACTTCTCTTCTTTTTCACCTCTTCCAGGTATAGCTTGCAGTTTCTCTTCCAATTCCTGGTCTCACCACAGTGGAAGCATTCTCCTTCCTTAGACACCCCTCCTTTGGGTTTCAATGCATTTGCCTTGCCTTTTCCTTTATTCACCATCAAAATGGTACCAGGATTTGCCTTCTTAAGGTTGAGTTCAGCAGTTCGTAACATGCTCAACAACTCAGGTAAAGGCTTGTCAATTTTATTCATGTTATAGTTCATGACAAATTGACGGTAGCCTTTTGGCAGTGACTGCAGAACAAGGTCAGCGGCCAGCTCTTAGCCCAATGGAAATCCCAATCTCTGTAGGTTCTCAACGTACCCAATCATCTTGAGTACATGAGTGCCTATGGGAGTTTCATCTTGCATTGAAATAAGACCTTTGATACTTCATATCGCTCGTGCTTTGCTTGTCCCTGATATAGTTATTTTAAATGCTCAACCATACTATAGGCATCCATGTTCTCATATTGCTTTTGAAGCTCAGAGTTCATGGTGGCAAGCATAAGGCATGATACATCCAATGCGTCATCTTGATGCTTCTTATAAGCATCCTTGTTAGCACGAGTGGTCGTAGGAGCAGGTGGTTCAGGAATGGACTGCTCTAGGACGTACAGTTTGTGTTCTTGTTTGAGGACTGTCCTCAAGTTCCTTTACCAGTCCAGGAAATTAGCTCCAGTGAGCTTGTCCTTATCAAGAATAGATCACAGAGAGAGTGTGTTTGACGTATTTGACAACATGGTGATCTACAATACAGAAATGCAGAAATGTATCATATTTCAATCATTTAATTAGGCCTTTAACTAAATGATTCTTCCACTGGTCACAAAGTGGGACAAGATCCATATTATACCGTATCTTGAGTTAGCTTTGGCTAATCGCCCAAGACTCGTATAAGCTAGGTAGGTAACTTGTACCAATTACATCTAATGTAACACTTGTACATCTATATGAATAACATTATTGGTTCATTGTGCCCATCGCATGAGACATCCTACTAAATTATCACTCATCTTGAGTTAGCTTTGGCTAATCGCCCAAGATTTGTATAATGTAGATAGATATCCCGTATGAGCTATGCCTCTAAGTTCATCAATCCAATAGAGAGAGCTTAGTTAAGTCAAACTCAAGGTTTAATAGGCGGACATCATAATTGTCCTGTCATACTTTATCGAGGTAAATTGAGTAATTTTGCTTTGACAAACACGCTACGATTGAACAAGGTAATAGTAAGTATTAAACTTTGATAGGCATATAATAAGTGACCTTAATTTTTGTGACAACTAACTACGCATGCATCACATACAAGCATCACATACAAACATCACATGCATCACATATAACCATAGCATATATCAACATATAAGATTAAATGTGACATGATTATGGCTTGAATCTACGATCTCCTCAAGCCAATGAGAAGAGCGATGGGTCAACCTAGGGATTGCATCTCCTCCAACCGCATCTTTGGTTGTTTTGTGTCGTTGGCATCCTTCTTGTAACTTCACCCTCCAATGGACTTTCCACTCATCATTTTATACATTACAAAATAAGAATATTGAGTTACATTCGAGTCTAGATCTCTTTTACAACTAGAAAAATAGAGAGGGAGGCACGACTCACAGGTCGTATTATGAATTACAACATGCACTCACAACACAACCATAATCACATTGGGGTTAATAGGCCATAACCATGCACCATGGCATACATCATTCACAACGATCTATGACATAAAGATTTTATTATGATGCTAAACATGACTTATAAGTTGCTATGACACGGTGGTCCCTCTAGTGAACCCGGGACCCTTTCTTACCACTGTTCGTAGCAATTTTGGGTGATAGATCCGAATGGCAAATATGTTGTTCGATCAACAAATATGACATGCATATCTTGTTGCACAAAATCACCCAAACAATCATGCATGCACCATAATAAACTTCTTATAAAAAATTTTATATCACATATAAAATGACCTATGACGATCTTTATGAATGATCTTTCGCAAGTGGCTCTAATACTATTGTTGGGAATCCTATGCGATAAATAAGAAAATCGCAGCGAAAAAAGGATCCCTCGAGCGATCCATGCGAAAGAAAACTCATACTAAAGAATAGATCTATAAAGCCCTATCATATAGGGTATACCTTTGATGCGTGCCCTTTGTTTATCCCGCTTGACCACGGTCTGTCGGATCTCTTGCACATTCAAGTGTACGTGCCTCTATGGTATCCACACGAACACTCTTTGGAGAAAGGTTGTGCTAGCAACACCACAAAAGATGCTAGGCCAAGAGAAGATTTCAGCCATGGGAAGAAGAGGGGAAAAACAAAGGCAATTTTCAACCAAACACATCATGATCCAAGGCCCCCTTTTTATATTCATCCCATGAATATGAAAGGTTTCATCCAACCCTTGGTTTTCCCTCTTCAATGCATGATTAATCCACATTAATCATGCATGAAAAGAGGTTTCATCCAACTCTTGGTTTTCCCTTTTCAATGCATGATTAATCCACATTAATCATGCATAATGAATTTATACCATCCAAATTGATTTGAGTCCAACTCAAGTCAAATCAATTTGAGTCCATTCATCCAACTTTTGATTTTCCCTCTTCAATGCATGATTAATCCACATTAATCATGCATGATCAATTTATTCCATCCAAATTGATTTGAGTCCAACTCAAGTCAAATCAATTTGAGTCCAACTTAAATTCGGCCATTTAATTTGAGTCTAACTCAAATCCAATCCTTTCAATGAATCCAATTAAATGCCTAATGGTTGATTTAGTCAAACTAAAATGAATGCCATCTCCAAAACAATATGTTCTTTGTGTATGACCCTATAGGTTTTCGTAACGTTGGCAATGTCTCTAAACCACTTTAGACACATAGGTGATGCGCACGAACGCGACCTCAAATCTCGCGACGGAGACCGTCGAAGACTCAAATTGCGCGCTTGTGCTCAATGCCCGCAAGTGCACGGATGTCATCAAGTAATAAAGATTATCGATCCCACAAGGACTGGGATTCGAATACCGATCTATTCAGTGGATGTTATCGTTCGGAGATCAGATTTAAAGATTTGTGATTGTGAGGGTCGTCGGTGGACTAAACTCTAATACGGTGTCACACGGAAGAAGAGAGAGTTTACTACAAGGATTTTTATGGGATTCTAAGACTTTGGTTTCGTTTGTGTATCACAGAACATGCTATCAATTGAATGAATCGAGACTTTCTAACTAGGGATTTGTGGAAAGGACATCATACACTCCCCCGATGAGCCTTCGCATCTATCGGAAGCTACCTCTGCCATGCCAGGTCATCCCCTGGCCTCAGGATGGGATAGTCGGTACGAGGATGCCGAATCGATCCCTGCGACGAGTCAGAAATGAGATACATTACCGACTCTATCGCATCCTTCTATCCACAGTTGCAGGCGATGAGGCCAACCCTTAGGTTCCTCCTATTATCCCCTAAATTTGCAATACAAGGACTGTCACCTCTTGTATCGTCTACACACAGAAGATACAAAACCAAAACACAAAGCTATAGATCTAAACTATCATTCAATTGCAAATACGATTTCAAGAAACATATTTGAAATAGCAATGTTCTACTCAACACAAACTACTCCCTCATCCTAGAATCGGAGAATCTACTCCATGAATATGAGAAGGGAATCACAAAGCATTATGGAATTCATGAATACAATAATAGACATGTAAGGAATACGAATTACAATGCTATGCAACCCTTCTCTCTGGCGTTGAGGTGCACAACTTGATCCTCGAGCATCTCCCTTCTTCCCCGTTGTGAGTTCCTGGTACTTTTTAGGGCACCAGTGTGCCGTCCCGACCGTCGTGCCTCCCCCCTAGGGTTTGGGTGGAGCCATCCTTATATAGACATCGCCTCGGACCGCTGTAAAATCCGAAAAAAGCCCTAGTCGCACAAATTTATCGGGCCGCCACACGACCGTGTGTTTCGACACATCCAGGCCGTGTGCAACCCTGGAGTGTTGATCTCGTCCATTGGGCATGACCGTGTGAATCCACACGCCCTAGCCGTGACCCACTCTGCGTCTAGCTGCGAAATGTCCTTCTTTTGCTCCGAAAGCACATCTTTTTAACCCGAAATGCTAACCTGCACACAAAAGTACAACGAGCAGACCTCCGAACTAGAAAATAGGAAATGCGTGTAAAACAGAGTAACATATGCATGAAACTAACACAAAATGTAATGAAATATGAGCGAAAACTACTCCTAAAACCTTATATATTTTGCTCACATCACTTCCCCCAGACTTAAATCTTTGCTTGTCCTCAAGCAAACCTCAGTGCTATGAAATTTTAAAAAGATATTGTTCTATAATTAGCATGTTAACTAAATTTATCAAGTGGTATTTGCAATCAAAGCAAAATAAATATGTTCTAGAAATTCACTAAGTTAGCTCCTCGTGCTTGTGCTAAGCGAACCATTCTTAGGGGATGCCTGTTCCATGGCGAGTTAAGTCGTCACCCCATAGATTTCCTAAGGTTTCCGGCTCTTAGGCACTTACCTACCTAAAGTGAGGGTCGTTCCCTAGATCTAGCATAAAGTCTCAAAGGTGTGCTCGGTATTGAGAGAAATTGATAGGTGTTTCCCCAGTAACCTAACTCGGTCTCAAAGGGGCACCTAGCCATTTCCACCCACGACAACTATTTTTTATCCCTCATAATCTTTTCTCTCTTCTTTTTTTTTCATTTCTTTTTCTCTTTTCTCTCTTATTTCTCTTTTTCTTTTCTCTCTTTTATTTTTCGGCTCACTGGGATTTTGATTTTTCCAAATGGGCTTACGCAATCCGAGCATCTCCAGTAACTAAAATGCTAAACCTAGAGTCACCTATAGATTCCAAAGTACTAGACTACTGAGATGAATCATAACTCGTTATGTACTAGATTCTCCCTTTCAGAACATTCGACATGTGCAAGTGTAAAAATAAAGCTAACCAATGTAAGTCTAGAACATTCAATAGAGCGAATAAAATAAAATACCACGAGATAAATGAAGTTAAGCTACCTATGGGAACAACTCATGCAAGCAACTTTCAAAAATACTACTGAGGTAGCTTTGCAAATAACAAAAATTAAGTGCTGAAAGAAACTCAACAACCCATGCATGAATAAATGAATGAAAATACCAGAAAAGAAACTACTGCTAGGAAACAAAACAAAATAAACTTTGGGGTCTCCCCCCAGACTTAAATGAAAATATACCTTTAGTATGGTGGACGAGGTGGAAAATCTAGGAGCTTGGGCATCTCTGGATCCTGGGAGAATCTGCTGTTGAGCTGCTGATACCACATGTACATGTGGTCGATCTGGGAGCTGGTGGATGCAGCGACTGTTGGAGATTTGACGCCCGCTAGAGGGGGGGTGAATAGCGTGTGACCCGTACGTCGATGGAATTCGTTCGCGTGCTTGTCTACAAAATTCGTTATGCGCAGCGGAATAGAAATAATAGCAATAACGAAATACAACCACACATGAACATAAAGATATAACGTGGTTCGGAACCGTAACGATTCCTACTCCACGGATTGGGTTTGTACGAACCCTAGCGATGCCACAAACACCACTAAGCAATAAAAACTCCTTCTCGACAACAAGTCGGAGGTGGAGAAACCTCGTACAATGAATTACAACAAGTAATACAAAGTAAACAAGTAAATATAAGTGAAAATGTAAAGAACACTTTACAAACTAGGGTTTTGAGTGCTTGCTTGTCGGTTGCTTAGATGAGCTTGAAGGACCCTGAAATGCACCTGCAAATCGTCTTCAAATCGCCTCACCAAAGCCCCCAAAGAACTGATGCTTGAGCCTTCCACGAACAGCTGCTTTTATCCTCCCTCGGGCTGGATTTCCGCCTGGCAGTCGACTGCCATAAATCACCAGTCGACTGCCCACACTGTAGATGTGAGACAACGGCTCAATCCACGTTGGACAAGTTCCAACGGGACTCTCACCGATCGCGCCAACATTGGCGATTGATCGCCAACGCGTAGTCGGCCCGATCGGCCACGGAGCGCTTCGCTCGCTGACCGGCATTGGCGATCATTGCCATCTTAGCGATCATTGCCCGTCGACATCGATCATCGCTCCCATTTGCGGTCATTGCCGACAGAGCCCTAAAAGCTCTCAAACGGCAGTCGAACTCAAGTCGACTCCCGGCAGTCGAACCGACCATAATGCCAGTCGACTGCCAACCTCAAGAATGAGGTTTTAACCCCAAGTATGGTGCCCTCATACTTGCTAGACCACCCTTAGCCTAGACCTAAGCCTTCTAGCCACCTCCATCAGCCTCACACCTCTCGGATCCCTCCAAGTCATCCATGACTTGTTCATCCATCGCGCTAGCTTCCAGGTGCTTCCATCGGCTATGTCATGCTAACGGTGTCTACACCGCCAAGGCACATTGGACTTACACCGCCAAGACTCCGCTTGGACTTTACGCCGCCAATATCAATCCCCTTGGACATCCAAATGCCAAGACTCAAGCTTGGACTTTCCCTTGCCAACCCATGTTGGACTTTTCATGCCAAGACCCATGCTTGGACTTTCCATTTGCCAAGACCCATGCTTGGACTTCTCATTTGCCAAGACCCATGCTTGGACTTCTCATGCCAAGTACACACGACTTGGACCTTCCCAATTGCCAAGTGTCCCACTTGGACTTTCCATGCCAAGTACCCATGACTTGGACTTTACCAATTGCCAAGTGTCCCACTTGGACTTTCCATATCAAGTACTCATGCTTGGACTTCTCATTAATCACATGGTCAACCCTGGTCAACCATCAAGTCAATTATAACCTGGATCGATTGTATAAACAATCTCCCCAACATATTAACCGACATCAATGTCCAATCATTAATGTCAATCCTATGTCAAATATACTTTGTCAAATATCAAAACATCACTCGAGTCAGACTCGAGTCCTGGTCAATCGTGACCTGGGCCGATTGCACCAACAATCTCCCCCTTTTTGATGTTTGACAAAAACCAAATAAATCACGAGTTAGAACACTAACTCAAATCCCTTACCAATTATCCCAAATTGGTAAACACTCACCAAATGTTCTCCCCCAAACCTTCAAGTGAAAATGTAAATCAAATGTTCTCCCCCAAACATTCTCCCCCTTTTTGACTAACATCAAAAAGGTTATCTCTCCAAGGAGGTCAATGTCTCATGTCCCAATGAGATCTTACAATCTCCCCCTTGATCCAAAAATACCTAGGATGCCTACCATCTTCCTAGTGATAAGTCCCATATCACTCAAGAGAGGCAATCCTATTCACTCTCCCAATTTCCAAATTGGGTATCAAAAACCCATCAATTTTCCCAATTGATGATACTCTCCCAAAAACTTCTCCTCTTCAAGGAGAAAAACACATCCATCATCCCAAGATGGATACCTCCCCCTAAAGGCTTGCTCCCCCTTGACCATTGCACTAACAATGTCCTTGGGGAGCCCCTAAGCCAATAAGAACTCTAAACCATCAAAATTAAGGTTGGAAATTCAACATTGAACTTTCCACCACCTCAAGTTGATACTTTGACCTAACACCTCTCCAAATTCATATCCAATGAATTTTCACCCTTCATAATGCTTCCCAAAGCATATCCTAGGGTTAGGAGTGGTTAGGGACCTTTACCATGGCTGAAAATGGGCTAAACAAACCTTGTTAACCCGAAATCAGACATGGCAATGACTTTCGACAGAAATCACCGAATCGCCATCCATCACCGATCGCCACCAAGTGGCGATCGGTAATAATAAAAATTCCCGAATTTCAACTATCAGATCGAATTTCAGAAATTCATAAATAATTATACGTATATCGAAAAATCACAAAATTTGATACGTATAATACTTATGACCAAAAAAATGGGTGAAAAATGTTTTAAAAATATTTTACCCATAAAATAGTGAATTTGATACAAAACTCAAAACCATTGAAATTTTCAATGTTTTGGCCCTATTTTGTATCAACTTCATCAATGGTGATTGCTATCAAAAGATAGACTTCACCAAGGTTTTTCAAAATGATTTTAAAATGTTTTCAAAACCTTATTTTGGATCATATTCCTTGGGCTCTATGTACATGACTTGTACACATGCTCTCCTAATGATCCACATTTAAAATTAGATGAGTTTTAGTTCAACTAGATGCAAAAAACTATGCACCTTGAACTCAACTCATATCCTAGCATCTCACATGTATCTATGGTGTATAAATACACATACATGTCAATTAGATGTGAGATGTGGGTTTTGTTCTCCCTAAACTAGGGTTTCATGCATTTTTCTAAGGCAACTCTACTTGATTCCCTTATAAATGGGACTCCAAGTCATGCCAAAGTCCTTAACTCAATTTTAATCAATTTAGATGCATGAAAATGATCATGGCATAATGATAGCAAAATAAATCATGGCCAATGATCATGATGTCATGACATATGATAAAATCTAAAAACACATGACATTTAAAACTTAATTCTAAGCATGATCATGACATTTAAATGATAGAAGTAAACATGATGTCATGTCATGTTATATGGCAAACAAAGCATGGCATATAAAATATATAGGTATAGTAATACCTAAATTTTAATATTAATTGCCATTTCATATAATTAATTGCATTTTGCCATATTTCTAGTTTTCTCCCAAATGTGCCAAAAACCCAAAATGACACACTAACCTCTAAACCTAAATTGTGCCAATTTTGATCATTTTATCAAACTTCTCAAGTAATATTGGCACATCCCAAAAAAAACTTTTAGGATTATAGCTCAAATGTATTTCCAAGGTGACCATAACCTTGAAAATATCCTAAAGTGCTACCTTTACCATGGTTGAGTTAACTACCCATCCAATCAAGGTTGGCACATCCTAAACCCATCTAGCGTGAATCAATCACGCTCTTAGGAACCCAAAACCGATTTGAGCTCCTAGGGTTAATTAGGTATTCCCTAGGGATAACCTCCCTATATACCTTCCTAATGACCCTCCTAGGCTTATTAGCCTTGGTCATTTGGGTCTTACCTAGGTTGACTCTAGGGGTAACTCCCCTTGCAACCTTCTTAGTGGTCACCCTAGGTTTCCTAGAAACCCTAGCCACTAGGCATACCCTTTGGTCAACTCTAGGGATGACTTCCCTAGTAACCTCGGTCTTCCTAGACCTAGTTTGTGTTCCATAGTCAAATGGAACACTATGGTAAGCCACCTTAGGCTTAGGTTTGTGACCCAAACCTTGTTTGCCCTTGGTTGACTTTTGACTCTTAAGTCCTAGGTGTTGACTTTGACTTTTGGACCTAGAAGTTTGACTAATTGACCCTCGCATTTGATTTTGCATAACCTTAAGGGTCTTTTCAAATTTTTCAAGCCTTGACCTCAAAGCTTGATTTTCAACCTCTAATTGCCCAATTGATTTTTGATTAAATTCTTGGGCATGGGACTTTCTAGGCATATGCCTAGTCCATTTAGGGTTTAGACCTAAATGTTCTCCTATTTTCCTAATTGATTCCTTAGGTAAAATATTCTTAGGGACATTAGTCCCAAATTTTTCCTTATTTCCTAAGTGAACCTTCTTAGCTCCTAGACAAAATTCCTTATGTCTAACATGCTCTTTGTGATAAATAGCAAGATTGCTAAAATTATTTCTAGCATGTTTTTTGCTAAAATTTAAGGAACGAGCATTGTTTAAATATACCTTAGGGTTTGCCCTAGAGGCTCCCCCTACTTGTGATGCTCCATCTTGTCCCTTCTTCTTCCCCCTAGGACATTGACTCCGGTAATGTCCTTTTGCATTGCATTTGAAGCATATGATGTGCTCCTTGCTCTTGATACTTGGGGAACCGGTGTCCATTGACTTTTGGGCGCCGGAGGAGTCTTCTTAACTTTCTTTGGGCACTTGCTCTTGTAGTGCCCGGTTTTCCTACACTCAAAGCAAATTATATGTTTTTTAGTTAAAACCAAATTGCTTGAGTTACCTAGTTCGGTGGTAGAGACCGGAATTGGACTTTGGGCTTCTTCATCTTGACCGAATGTCGAAGCTTCTTCTTGATGTTCCGATATGGAGGTTCTCTCCTCCCCCTCAATCCTTGAGGTGGATGCTTCTTCCACTTCTACCTCCTCCTTGGAGATTGATGGCCTCTCAACCTCCAATTCTTCACACTCTCCTCTTGACCCGGATGTTGACTCTTCTTCAACTTCCGAATCCTCACTTGCTTGTGAGGAGGAGCTTGCTTCTTCGGCCTCTTCCGATTTGACCGATGAGCATTCTTCGGTCTTTTCCTCTTGGACCGGTGGTGAGCCTTCATGATATTTTGCCACTTGACTCCAAAGCTCTTTGGCATCCTTGTACTCACCTAGCTCACACATAATTTTATTAGGAATCAAATCAACCAAGAATTTAATTACCTTTGTATTCTTTTCGAACTCTTGGATTTGTTCCTCGGTCCACTTCTTCATCTTGAGAATTCCTCCCTTGGGCCCTTTTGGATATTGAAATCCCTCCATCAAAATGCCCCACTCTTCAAAGTCCTTCATCATCAAGAATTCTTCAATCCTCACCTTCCATTGATTGAATCCCTCTTGTCCATAGAAGGTATAAGGGATAGGTGTGTTGATATCCCATCCAAGCTTGTCTTGGAATTCCATCTTCACCCTCTAGCTTCTTTGTCCTAGCTCCCGGCGATTAGTCCGTAGAAGAGCCCCGGGCTCTGATACCACTTGTTGGAGATTTGACGCCCGCTAGAGGGGGGGTGAATAGCGTGTGACCCGTACATCGATGGAATTCGTTCGCGTGCTTGTCTACAAAATTCGTTATGCACAGCGGAATAGAAATAATAGCAATAACGAAATACAACCACACACGAACACAAAGATATAACGTGGTTCGGAACCGTAATGGTTCCTACTCCACGGATTGGGTTCGTACGAACCCTAGCGATGCCACAAACACCACTAAGCAATAAAAACTCCTTCTCGACAACAAGTCGGAGGTGGAGAAACCTCGTACAATGAATTACAACAAGTAATACAAAGTAAACAAGCAAATATAAGTGAAAATATAAAGAACACTTTACAAACTAGGGTTTTGAGCGCTTGCTTGTCGGTTGCTTGGATGAGCTTGAAGGACCCTGAAATGCACCTGCAAATCGTCTTCAAATCGCCTCACCAAAGCCCCCAAAGAACTGATGCTTGAGCCTTCCACGAACAGCTGCTTTTATCCTCCCTCGGGCTGGATTTCACCGTGATCGATAAATCACCAATCATTGCCACCGCCACATCAGATGTGAGACAACGGCTCAATCCACGTTGGACAAGTTCCAACGGGACTCTCACCAGTCGACTGCCAACATTGGCGATCGCGCCGATCGCTAACATTGGCGCCGATCGCTAACGCCGTAGTCGACCGCTCGGCTACGCGAGCGCTTCGGCATTGCTCGACCGGCGGTCATTGCCATCCTTGGCGGATCGCCGATCGTCGACATCCGATCGCTTCCATTTGCGGATCACTAAAGCTCTAACTCGTCGACTACCATAATGCCCTCAAGAATGAGGTTTTAACCCCAAGTATGGTGCCCTCATACTTGCTAGACCACCCTTAGCCTAGACCTAAGCCTTCTAGCCACCTCCATCAGCCTCACGCCTCTCGGATCCCTCCAAGTCATCCATGACTTGTTCATCCATCGCGCTAGCTTCCAGGTGCTTCCATCGGCTATGTCATGCTAACGGTGTCTACACCGCCAAGGCACATTGGACTTACACCGCCAAGACTCCGCTTGGACTTTACGCCGCCAATATCAATCCCCTTGGACATCCAAATGCCAAGACTCAAGCTTGGACTTTCCCTTGCCAACCCATGTTGGACTTTTCATGCCAAGACCCATGCTTGGACTTTCCATTTGCCAAGACCCATGCTTGGACTTCTCATTTGCCAAGACCCATGCTTGGACTTCTCATGCCAAGTACACACGACTTGGACCTTCCCAATTGCCAAGTGTCCCACTTGGACTTTCCATGCCAAGTACCCATGACTTGGACTTTACCAATTGCCAAGTGTCCCACTTGGACTTTCCATGTCAAGTACTCATGCTTGGACTTCTCATTAATCACATGGTCAACCCTGGTCAACCATCAAGTCAATTATAACCTGGATCGATTGTATAAACAATCTCCCCAACATATTAACCGACATCAATGTCCAATCATTAATGTCAATCCTATGTCAAACATACTTTGTCAAACATCAAAACATCACTCGAGTCAGACTCGAGTCCTGGTCAATCGTGACCTGGGCCGATTGCACCAACAGCGACTACTCGGTGCTCCTCCTCCCTAGCCCACTGCGCCTGCTGGGCATGCATGTGCTGTCGCATCTCCCTGCGGTAGACGACCTCATCCTGGCGACGAGCAGCCTCCTCCTGGAAGTATATGCGGGCCTCGTCGTAGAAGTCCTCGGCCCACTGGAAGTGCTCCCGTAAGCCTATAAACTTCGCCTGTGTATAAGAGCTATGATCATCCCATCGCTGCCCCTGCGTCTGCTGCTCATCATATATGTCATCGAGGCGCGATCGGAACTCCGAGAAATCGTAGGCAGAAGTACTAGCATCTTGATCAAAAGTAGGAAAAGAAAACGGTGCAGGAGTAGGCTTTTCACGTGGACTAGGGGGCGCGACACAGTCGTGTGAAATCACACGGCCTGACCATGTGTGCCTCTGGAAGTCAGGGCACGACCATGTGAAAACACACTGCTTGACCGTGTGTGACTCTGGAAGTCAGGGCACGGTCGTGTGAAAACACATGACCTGGTCGTGCGCCCTTTGTTTCTTTTCTCGTGGTCCACAATGGTCTGATTTCACTCACTCACTTCACCGTATAAACTTAAAATGACTTTTGTTTTTACCTAGCAATTTCTTTCTAGTCCTAATTCAAATGCAACACGCTAAACGAATATAAATCAAAGTTCAAAACAAACGAATGCAACAAACTAATAAGAAATAAACAGAAAAATCTAAACTTGGGTTGCCTCCCAAGAAGCGCTTTGTTTAGGGTCTTTTAGTTCAACCTTATTCCTACGTTTCATTTAAGGCGTTTGAATCTTGCTCGTGGGGGAGCAAGATATTTGCTCATCTTATGCCTCCTCCCTTGTGATCCCTTATCACCATATCTCTTAAATCTTGCTCATGGAGGGGTAAGATATTTATTGGCTGCCTTCCTTGGTTCGAGAGTGAACATGCTTATCTTTAAAGAATCATCAGGAGTTTGGTCATGATATTCTATCTTGTCCAAATGCTGTAAATAATATAACTCACCACGAACATCCTCAACAAAAGTTTGGTTAGCAGATTCTATTATGTCGAATGAAATTTTATCATTACAAATCGCTAAATGGGCTTCGTTATTGGTAGCTAAAACTTCGGTGAGGGTTATGGTAGGCTCTTCTAGATCCTTGAGGTTAGGAGGTGTTTGGATTGAAGCAATGCTCTCCTCGATTAAAGTATCAATTATATAATCCTCAAGTTCTTCTTCCAGTGGTGATTGAATTGATTGTCCTTCTTCACTTCCTATGTCATCTACGCCCTCCTCATTCATTCGCTCAAAGTGAGTCTCCACCCTATTAGGTGTGATCCAGTCATTAAAGCCACCTTCTAGTCATTTGGTTTCTATTCTAGCTAGATCTCGCTCCATCATCTCTGCAAATTGTTGGCTATGCTCTTTGCATTCCCTAGTAAAATTTTCTAGCGAGGCTTCTAAGTGGGGACTTGGTTTTGGATAAAATTTGCATGGTGACTCATAGCTCTCGTTCTCATTTTGGAAACAATATTTAGTCTCTGTCTGTGAATGCCGCCGTTGGAATTCAGTGTTCACCGCTTGTTCTGTTCAAATGAAATCTTCCATCATCTGCTCAAGTCAGGATTTAGGCGGACAACATCGAGGGTTTAAGTACCCAAGGTCATAACTATATGAATAGGAATCATCTTGTGGCCACTGGTTGTAATTGTAGGTGACATCTTGTTGTTCAAATTGTGAAAGTTCGAATATATCCCGACAATCATTAATGGTGCCATGTTTCACCACAATGTTCACAATAAATATTACCAAAACTTACAACATTAAATTAACCATAATCA
The DNA here is from genome assembly GCA_025175895.1 of Wurfbainia villosa. Taxonomy (NCBI): domain Eukaryota; kingdom Viridiplantae; phylum Streptophyta; class Magnoliopsida; order Zingiberales; family Zingiberaceae; genus Wurfbainia; species Wurfbainia villosa. The sequence continues at coordinate 9,333,141 of CM045992.1, forward strand.
TGAGTAAAAGCATGCATCATTATATGCAGAAAATTATAAATAAGGAAAGAGCAACTGAATAAGCAAAATTGAAATAAAATAAAATAAAATAAAATAAAACAAGAAAAGTAAATCTATACTAAGTCCGATCCAATTATCCACTTCCCGATTCGATATCGAATCGATCAGTCCCCGGCAACGACACCAAAAACTTGATGTGCACGGACGCGACCTCAAATCTCGCGACGGAGACCGTCGAAGACTCAAAGTGCGCGCTCGCGCTCAACGCCCGCAAGTGCACGGATGTCGTCAAGTAATAAAGAGTATCGATCCCACAGGGATTGGGATTCGAATATCGATATATTTGGTGGATGTTATTGTTCGGAGATCAGATTTAAAGATTTGTGATTGTGAGGGTCATCGGTGGACTAAACTCTAGTATGGTGTCACACGAAAGAAGAGAGAGTTTGCTATGAGGATTTTTATGGGATTCTAAGACTTCGGTTTCGTTTGTGTATCGCAGAACATGCTATAAATTGAATGAATCCAGACTTTCTAACTAGGGATTTGTGGAAAGGACATCATACACTCCCCCGATGAGCCTTCGCATATATCGGAAGCTACCTCTGCCATGCCAGGTCATCCCTTGGTCTCAGGACGGGATAGTCGGTATGAGGATGCCGAATCGATCCCTGCGACGAGTCAGAAACGAGATACATTACCGACTCTATCGCATCCTTCTATCCACAGTTGCAGGCGATGAGGCTAACCCTTAGGTTCCTCCTAATATCCCCTAAATTTGCGATACAAGGACTGTCGCCCCTTGTATCGTCTACACACAAAAGATAGAAAACCAAAACACAAAGCTATAGATCTAAACTATCATTCAACTGCAAATACGATTTCAAGAAACATATTTGAAATAGCAATGTTCTACTCAACACAAACTACTCCCTAATCCTAGAATCGTAGAATCTACTCCATGAATACAAGAAGGGAATCACAAAGCATTATGGAATTCATGAATACAATAATAGACGTGTAAGGAATACGAATTACAATGCTATGCAACCCTTCTCTCTGGCGTTGAGGTGAAGAACTTGATCCTCGAGTGTCTCCCTTCTTTCCCGTTGTGAGTTCTAGGTGCTTTTTAGGGCACCGGTGTGCCGTCCCGACCGTCGTGCCTCCCCCCTAGGGTTTTGTCGGAGCCATCCTTATATAGACATCGCCTTGGACCGCTGCAAAATCCGAAAAAAGTCCTAGTAATGCAAATCTATTGGGTTGCCACACGACCGTGTGTTTCCACACGGCCAGGCCGTGTGCGGCCCTAGAGTGCTGATCTCGTCCATTGAGCACGACTGTGTGAATCCACATGCCCTGGTCGTGTTTCACTCTGCCTCTAGCTGCGAAATATCCTTCTTTTGCTCTGAAAGCACATCTTTTTAACCTGAAATGCTAACCTGCACACAATAGTACAACGAGCAAACCTCCGAACCAGAAAATAGGAAATGCGTGCAAAACAGAGTAACATATGCATGAAACTAACACAAAATGTAATGAGATGTGAGCGAAAACTACTCCTAAAACCCTATGTGTTTTGCTCACATCAATAAGCAATGAACGACATCTAGTAATGCATATTGCTATCCAAGTTACGAAAATGTCAAGATTTGACAAAACCTTTCTGTGACTATTATCTTGTATAACGGTGTCCTTCTATCCTTGATATCTTAGATCGATCAATGAGGCATAGACTGTGTCATCCCCTTATCGATCTTCATGCTTCTTGATCCCCAAGTAGACTCACTTAAACAAATGAGCTCAATATCTCATATTGACTCATTTGAGCATGGTCATGCATTTCGTGGTCATACTCTATCAAGAGGCCAAAGATATCACTCCCGTCATATGGGAGGGATAGATCTCATCTACATCACTCACATCCCTCCGTATAATTTGTTACATACCCAGTGATCACCTTTATAGTCCACCTTGTTACGAGTGACGTTTGACGATACCAAAGTACGTAGCTCTATATATAGGGAATCTTAGTGATTTCAGGTATAAGGACTATTCATACTAATAGTCACATGAGAAAGTTTATGACACTTCATATAACGATCCATGAAACTTTATCATGGCGGGTCAATTCAGTACATATATTCTCCAATATATATACCCATGTGTCAATGTAATATCACATATCCATGACTTATGAGATCAAGTCATCCATTGACCTATAGGCTAGTCTCAATGTATTAATATATCCCTTTGTCTATTAACACAATACTTGACTAGGAATGTTTAAGAATAGTATTCTCTACAACTTCTCATAATCAATTCTACCAATTGATATACTGTAGATTAGAACCTACTATTCAAGGGCATTATTATATTTATTTAGCTGGCACACGCATAAAGTAAATATAATAATCAATCTTTGCCTATTATTAATGAAATATGATACATATGATCCCTAATCAATTATCTCATGATTGACACTAAGGGCTGACACTAACAGTTCTATCATTTGATAGTCATACATAGGAAAGTTCATATCTTTGTTTGAAAGATGTTAAGTTAGGCAGTGATAATCACCTCAAAGTAGAGCTTACTAGAGTAGGGGGATTGGAGGACACACTCAAGATTTGCTCATCGGAAGTGATCCTTAATAATGAGATTGTGCATGTGTTAGCTTTGAGATGGTGTGAGTACTTCTTAAAGAAGTTTAGGGATTTACTACTAAGACTGGGTAGATGCTCAAATCATGCTACGGTCTGTGGAGCTGGTATCGGTGTATTCCTGTTGATAAGGAGAACAATAATATTTCTGCAAAGGTCTACTTGTCGGACCTTCTGGCCATCTCCTTATTTGGATTGTGTGGGGGAAGAAGATCATGAAATGTCCTGAGGGAAACCGTTGCATCTGAGTAAGGAACACCATGCAACTCTTACATACTTCATGAGTAAATATATGCTTTGTTCTCTTCGATGTATTTCATTTAGAAAAATGATTTGCAAACATAATTGTAAACACCTCAGCATGGTCAGCCTATCGTAAGCCCTTGACCGTCCATAGTATTTATCTTTCATTCGACACTGATAGACCAATCGTAAGCCCTACACCGCCCGAGACTTTTATTCTCCATTCAGCACGGACAAACCATATGTAAGCTTTGCACCACTCAAGGCTCTTATTCTCCATTCAGCATGGATAGACCATATGTAAGCTTTGTACTGCTCGAGGCTCTTATTCTCCATTCGACGTTGACAATCCAATCGTAAACCCTACATCGTTCGAGGTTCTTATTCTCCATTCGGCACGGACAGGTCATACATAAACCCTGCACCATCTAAGACTCTTTTTCTCCATTCGGCATGGACAAACCAAACATAAGCCCTGCACCGTCCAAGGCTCTTTTTCTCCATTCGACACAGACATGTCATACATAAACCCTGTATCGTCTGAGGCTCTTATTCTCCATTTGGCATGGATAGGTCATACGTAAGCCCTGCACCGCTCGAGGCTTTTATTGTCCATTTGGCTCGGACATGCCATACGTGAGTCTTGCACTGCCTAAGGCTCTTATTCTCCATTCGACATGAATACATCATACGTAAGTCCTGCACCGCCCGAGACTCTTTTTTCCATTCGGTACGAACATGTCATACGTAAATCCTACATCGTTGTGGCTCTTATTTTCCATTCGGCATGGACAGGCCATACGTAAGCCCTACACCACTCGAGACTCTTATTCTCCATTCGACACGGACAGGTCATACATACGCCTTTGAGACTCTTATTCTCCATTTGGCACGGACAAGCCATTCATAAGCCCTGCACCACCCGAAGTGCTTACTACTCGGCACGGGCAAACAATTCATAAGCCCTGCACCGCCCAAAGCACTTACTACTCGACACAGATAGACAATTCGTAAGCCCTCCACTTCCCGAAATGCTTATTTTCTATTTAGCATGGACAAGCAATTTGTAAGCTCTGCACCGCCCGAAGCGCTTACTACTTGGCACAGACAGACAATTCATAAGCCCTGCACTGCTCCAAGTGCTTACTACTCGGTATAAATAGGCCATACATAAGGCTTGCATCGTCGAATACTCTTATTCTCCATTTGGCACGAACATGCCATACATAAGCCCTGCATCGCCCGAGGCTTTTATTCTCCATTTGACACAGATAGGTCATACGTAAGCCCTGCATTGCTCGAGACTCTTATTCTCCATTCGGCACAGACAGGTCATACGTAAGCCCTGCACCACTCGAAGCGCTTACTACTCATCACGAACAGGCAATTTGTAAGCCTTGCACCGCCCAAAGCATTTACTACTCGGCACGAGCATGCCATTCATAAGTCTCGGACTATTTGTAGCCACTATTTCCCTGAATGGAGATGACACGAGGAGGGGAGAAGATTAAGCCAGCTGTCATTATATTTGTTCGAGGCAATTGGTAAGTCCTTGAGTCTGTTATCTCCTTACTATTCAGCCGAGGCAATTCGTAAGCCCTCTCATCGACCTTTTTTCTATTCGGTCGAGGCAGTTCGTAAGCCCTCATGCCAACCCTTTTTTTTATTTAGCCGAGGCAATTCATAAGCCCTCAAGCCAACCTCTTTTCTATTTGCCTGAGGCAGTTCGTAAGCCCTCATGCCAACTCTTTTTTTCTTATTCGGCCGGAGCAGTTTGTAATCCCTCGGGCCGACTTTTTTCTATTCAGCCGAGGCAGTTCGTAAGCCCTTATGCTGATCCTTTTACTTATTCGGTCGAGATAGTTCATAAGCCCTTGGCCCGACCTTCTTTCTTCTTATTCGACCGAGGTAATTCGTAAGTCCTTGCATTTGCCTTTCTTATTTGATCGAGGCAGTTCATAAGCCCTCGTGTCGACTTTCTTTCTATTCGACTGAGACAGTTCATAAGCCTTCACGCCGACCTTCTTCTTATTCGGCTGAGGCAGTTCGTAAGCCCTTGCACTGACCTTCTTTCTATGTGACCGAGGCAATTCATAAGCCTTCACACTGACCTTCTTCTTATTCGGCTTATGCAATTCGTAAGCCCTCGATCTGAACTCTTTCCTATTTGGTTGAGGAAATTCATAAGCCCTTGTGTTGACTTTCTTTCTATCCGATCAAGGTCATTTGTAAGCCCTCGAGTTGACCTCCTTCCTATGTGGCCAAGGCAATTCGTGTTGGTGACCGTTTGGTGCACTAGAAGGGGGGATGAATAGCGATTCTCAATTTCACTTGATTTCACTCGTTGTCGTGCTTATCTACAAATGTGTTAGTGCAACAGAAATACAAATACAAATAGAAAGCAAAACACAAAACAAGCACACACAAAATACAAAATCAATTTTATGTGGTTTGGAACCCTAGTTCCTACTCCATGGATGAGCCTTAGTGTCCACACCACTAAAACTTGTCTCCTTCTCGGAATAACACTGGAGGTGAAGAAATCCTCTTACAATGATATTACAATGAAAAGAAACAACAAAAACAAGCAAATACAAGAAGAATGAAATGCAAATATAAAGAACACTTTATAAAAAGGAACTTTTGATTGTTTGATCTTTTGGTTGCTTTAAATGACTTGGAAGGTCTGGAATGCAACAATAACTCCTCTTCAAAGTCCTCAAGAATCGCTGCTTGAAACCTCCATCATTATCTCCATTTAAAGCACCACGTTAGACTGATTTTCCATCTAGCAGTCGACTACTCTTACCCACCAATCGACTGCCTGCTTGTTCGTTGTCTCACAATGAACTAATCCACATCAGAAAATGTTCGACTATTCGACTATCGTGACCCAGCAGTCGACTGTCATAGCCCTCAGTCGATTGTCATAAACTAGCAGTCGACTACGAGACATTTTGTGCCCTGTTCACTTATGGCTAGTCGACTGCCATCCCTAGCAGTCGACTGCCAGTGGCCAGTCGACTGGTACAAGCCATTAGTCGACTGCCAGAACCACATGTCAGCAGTCAAGCCTCAGTTGACTATTCGACCAGTCGATTGGGTCATAATCCCAATTGATTGTCTGAGGCAAACTGAACTCCCGAGTACCGAGCACTCAGCCAGTTGATTGCCAATGCCATCAGTCGACTGGTAAATCTCAAAACTGAGATTTAACCCAAGTATGATCCCCTTATTCTTGAAACTCACCCTAGGCCTAGACCTAAGCCTTCAAGCGACCTCCATCAGCCTCACACTCTTAGGGTTCATCCGAGTCCTCCACGACTCCTTCATCCTTCGTGCTAACCTTCAGGTGCTTCTATCGGCTTCGTCATGCCATCGGGTACCCTTAGCCTAGACCTAGGCCTTCAAGCCACTTCCATCGGCCTCAAAATCTTGGTTCGAGTCTACGACTCCTCTCCCTTGGCACTAGCCTTCAAGTGCTTCCGTCGGCTTTGTCATGCTAACAGGTCTCCTTTACCAAGTGTCCAAACTTAGACTTTCATCGCCAAGACTACACACTTAGACTTACACGACCAAGACTACAATCTTGGACTTTTCCTTTGCCAAGTATCCATACTTGGACTTTCACCACCAAGACTATACACTTGGACTTACACGACCAAGACTACACACTTAAACTTTTTTTTTTTGTCAAATATCCATATTTGGACTTTCCCTTGCCAAGACTCCAAACTTGGACTTTCACTCGAGTCTCACTCGAGCTTGGTCAATCTTGATTTGAGGTAGATTGCTCCAACAATCTTTTCCTAAAAATTTCCCTCATATGATCTTGGATATCTCAATCATCTACTAGTCATGTGATCAATATATGGTTAAACCATATTATCAAATCCATTGTCAAACATCAAAATCCTACTTGAGTCCCACTCGAGTTTAGTCAATCGTGACCTGGGCCGATTGCACCAACAATCTCCCCCTTCTTTATGTTTGATAATACCTTTAAGTTAGGCTAACCCATAAGCTCAAATATGTCTTTTTTTATGCCAAAGCATAATAAAGGTTTACTTAACTTAAACTTTTCATTTCTCCCCTTTTGGCATACATCAAAAAGTCTATCAAGGTTTTTCATGTCTCATCTCCCAATGAGGTCATTCATTCTCCCCCTTGATCTAAGACTCATCATGCATGCCCTAATTCCAATGAAAGGCAATTCTTTGCTCTCCTCCTTTTAACATTCATCCATCATCCCTTGATGGACAAACTCCTCCTAAAGGTTTACTCCCCTTAACCATTGCACCAACAATGTCCTTAGAGAGTTCCTAAGCCTATAGAAAAATTTAAGCCATAAAAAATAAGGGTAAAAGTTCAAACTTGAACTTTCACCTCTCTTAAAATTTGATTCTTATCCTAATTAACACTCCAATTCATTTTCAATGAACATTTCGCCCTTCCAATACTTCTCTAAGCATATCATAGGGTTAGAAGCAGTTATGGTACTTAGGGGTATTGATAAATGACTAAACAACTCTTGTTCAGCCAAAATCAGCATCATTAGTCGACTATATCAGCAACCAGTCGATTGTCACTACCTCCAGTCGATTGTCACTACCTCCAGTCGACTGGCTACCCTAGCAATCGATTGGTTTTTGCTATTTACAAAAATCAGACTTTTAGTTTGGTTTTTAAAAAATTATAAGTAATTATATGTTTTTCGAAAAATCTTGAAATTGTATACGTACATTACTCATGTCAAGTAAAATGGGTGAAAAATAGTTTTGTATTAAAATACCCATTATTTTCAAAAAATGATACAAAGTTTAAAAGTATTGAAATCTTCAATATTTTATCTAACTTTCTGTCAATCTTATCAATGGTGATTGCTACCAAAAGACAGACTTCACCAAGGTTTTTCAAAATGATTTTAAAATATTTTTTCAAAACCTATTTTCAATCATCGTCTATGGGCTAAATGTACATGACTTGTACACTAGCTTTCCTCATGATTTATTTCTATGATTAAAATAGCTCAAGTTTATTTTGATGTACCATATAAGTACATTGAACTTAACTCGATTTCCTAGCATCTCACATGTGTTTAGGGTGTATCAATACACACACATATCATCCTGTGGGTCTTTGTAAGATGTAAGTTTAATTTTTCCCTAAATCTAAAGGTTCATGCATTCTTATCTAGGCATATCCATTTGAATCTTTTATCTAGGACATCAAATAATGTCATTTATCCTTAAATTCAATTTTAATACCCTTAATGCATGAATTGTAATCATGACATATATTGATTTGTATAATTAAAAATATTTGCCAATGATTTATGATGTCATGACATAATAAAATATAACCTAAGTATTAACATGACATTTATCAACCTAAGCACTATCATGACATTTTAAATGATCATAAGAAGCATGATGTCATGACATGGATTATGGCAAGCAAAGCAATGCCAAATATATAATATCAAGGTATAAAAATACCTAAGTTTTAACCCTAATTGTCATTTGTTAAAATTATACCACTTTGTCATAATGATGCCTAAATCCCAAAATGACATACTTTTGATTCTAAATATATTTGTGTCAATTATGATAAATTTTTTAAACTTCATAATTTCTATTGGCACATCCTAAAACCTTTTAGGATAAATTTTTTATCTCATTTCCAAGGTATCACATCACCTTAAAAATGTCTTGAAGTGTAAACTCTATCATAGTTAGGTTAACTATCCATTCATTCAAGTTGACATACCCTAAACCCAAATAGCGTGAAGGAATTACGCTCCTAGGAACTCAATACCTATTGGAGCTCTTTGGGTTTACAAGGTACTCACTAGGGATAACTTCCCTTAGTACCTTTCTAATGACCCTCATAGGTTTGGAAGTCTTGGTTATTGTTGTCTCATTAAGGTCGACCCTAGGGATATCTTCCCTTGTGACCTTCTTGGTGACTTTTCTAAACTTCTTCGAAGCCTTAGTCACTTGACTCTTACCATGGTTATAGGGATGACTTCCCTTGTGACCTTGGCTTTCCTAGACCTAGGGTTGTTTCCATAACTATATGGAATACTATGGTAAGAGGGCTTGATTTCTTTGGACTTAGGCTTGTAATCTAAACTTTTCTTGTCCTTAAATGATTCTTGCCTCTTACAACTTGGTTTTGTCCATTTGACCCATTAAATATAGTTTCTATTCTTTTTAGGGTCTTTTCCAAATTTTCAAGTTTTGACCTCAAAACTTAATTTTCTACCTCTAAGTTATTCAATTTTGATTTTCCATTATATATTTGGATATATTTCTTCTTCCTAGACATATGTCTATCCTTCTTAGGGTTAATACCTAAGTTGTTCTTATCCTTAGGTGGGGTATTCCTAGAGTTATTCTTATGTCGAATTTCATGAGATTTAGCACCTAAATAATAAAATTTATTTTTTGCATGCTTTTTATTATGAAAGATTGCAAGTAAATTATAAGATGATACATTTCTAGCATGCTTCCTATCATTACATAAAAGAAGAGCATTATTAAAATATACTTTAGGGTTTACCTTAGCTCCCACTATAAACGAGCTCTCTATCTTATCCTTCCTAGGGTGACTCCTCCTTAGAAATTGGCTTTGATAATACCCCTTTTGTTGGCACCGGAAGCACACTATACGCTCCTTGCTCTTGCTAATTTGGGCTATGATCTCCTTGGTGCTTGAGTCATCTTTTTGACTCTTTTTGGGTATTTTCTCTTATAATGCCCTTGTTCCCTACACTCAAGTATATTATTTGATTTTTATTCCTAACGACTATGTTTGAGTTACCTATAGGGGACACTTGAATTTGTTCTTCATTTTGTTCGGATGCAGAGGTCTCTTCTTGCTCTAGCTCCAGTGTTAGTTGCCTATCCTCCCCCTCAATCTTATAGGTGGGGGCTTCCTCAACCTCTTCCAATTCGGATGTTGAGCACCTCTCAACCTCCGAATCTCAAAGCTCTTGAGCTGATGAGCATTTGTTCTTAGACTCCTCTACTCATGTCGTTGAGGAATCTTCATGGAGCTTGGATATCTTGCTCCATAGATCCCTTGCATCCTTATAATCACCTATCTTGAACAAGATATCATCAGATATTAAATTTATTAGCATTTCGGTTACCTTAATGTTTGCCTTGAATTTTTAGAGTTGTTCCTCGATGCATTTCTTTATCTTGAGGATTCCTCCCTTCTTGCCCCTTGGAGCTTCGAATCCTTCCATTAGGATGAACCATTGCTCGATGTCCATCATAAGGAACATCTCCATCCTCGTGCTCCATGCTAAAAAATATTCTCAGTTGAATGGTGAAGGAATCCGGATGTCATAGCCAAATCCATCATTGGGCAACTCCATTGTCCTCTAGCGCTTGCTCTCGCGATGGTTAGTCCTTATAAAGCGGTCTCGCTCTGATACCAATTGTTGGAGACCATTTGGTGTGCTAGAAGGGGGTGAATAACGATTCTCGATTTCACTTCTTGTTGTGCTTTTCTACAAATGTGTTAGCGCAGTGGAAATACAAATATAAATAGAAAGCATAACACAACACAAGCACACACAAATACAAAACCGATTTTAAGTGGTTCGGAACCCTAGTTTCTACTCTACGCCCGAGCCTTAGTGTCCATACCACTAAAACTTGTCTCCATCTCGGAATAACACCGAAGGTGGAGAAAACCTCTTACAAAGAGATTACAATAAGGAGCAACAATAAAAACAAGCAAATACAAAAAGAATGAAATGCAAATGTAAAGTACACTTTATAAAAAAGAATTTTTGATTGCTTGATCTTTTGATTGCTTTGAACAACTTGGAAGGTTTGGAATGTAACAAAAACTCCCCTTCAAAGTCCTCAAGAACCGATGCTCGCAACCTCCATCACAATCTCCATCACCACATCAGGCTGATTTTCCCCTAGTAGTCGACTGCTCTTATCCACTAATCGATTGCCCGCTTGACCGTTGTCTCACAACGAACTAATCCATGTCAGAAAATATCCGACCCATCGACTTCCCTGACCCAGCAGTCGACTATCATAAGCCAACAGTCGACTACGAGACATTATGTGCCTTGTCCACTTAAGGCCAATGGACTGTCATTCCTAGCAATTGATTGTCAATGGCCAATCGACTGGTGTAAGCCACCAGTTGACTGTCAGAGCCACAGGTCAGCAGTCGAGCCTCAATCGACTACTCGACCAGTTGACTGGGTCATAACCCCAGTCGACTGCCCGAGTTAAATTGAACTCTCAAGTGTTGAGCACTCGGCCAATTGACTGGCCAATGCCATCAGTCGACTGGTAAATCTAAAAATTAAGGTTTAATCCAAATATAATCCTCTCATATTTGATATTCACTCTAGGCCTAGACCTAAGCTTTCAAACAACCTCCATCAGTCTAATACCCTCAAAGTTCATTCAAGTCCTCCATGACTCCTTCACCCTTCGCACTAGCCTTCAGGTGCTTCCATCGACTTCGTCATGCCATCAGGTACCCTTAGCTTAGACCTAAGCCTTCAAGCCACTTTTATCAGCCTTAAGCCCTAGTTCGAGTCCACGACTCCTCACCCTTAGCCCTAGCCTTCAAGTGCTTCCGTCGACTTTGCCATGCTAATAGGTTTCCTTTGCCAAGTCTCCAAACTTAGACTTTAGTTGTCAAGACTACATACTTGAACTTACATGACCAAGACTACACCTTTAGAATTTTCCTATGTCAAGTACCATACTTGGACTTACATAACCAAAACTATATGTAATATATCGAAAAATAAAAAATAATAATAACACTGGTTAATTAGGAAATTACCCTATAATTTTTTTTGGAATGTTTAGAGATTTATATGATATTTTGGATAATAGATTAATTTAAACTAAGGGTTAATTAATCTAACCCTAACCCTAAGTCTAAGTTTTCTATTTAAGCCATCCTTAATTATTTTCTTTTCCTCGTTTCTCCATCGCCGTGATTCTCTTCTCCCTTCCTCATTTCCCCTCTCGTGCCCAACCCGACATCACCCTGCCTTTCGTTGTCACGCGTCACCACTGCCTTCTTCCCTGCGCCGCGTGCACCCATCACCACGGTCGGTCAGCACCAGCCGCTATCGTCGCTTCCAGCCACTTCCAATCGCTTGGAGATCCTGATCTATGATGTCTTCCATCAACAATGCCCTGAGTTTGCTGCCTTTCTTCCTTGCGTGCGCCTGCTGTCAGGCTGCCGCCACTGCTCTCGCTTCGTCGCCAACGCACGCACGACACACCACATGACCCATCGCAACCCGCACTGCCATGAGGACAACATCGCCTCCTACCCTCTTTTTCGATCCTCGGTTGGGGATCGAAATTATGAAGGCGGTGGGGTTCGATTGACTTTGCAATTATGCCATAGACGGAGAGGCGAAGATCGAGGGTTGTCGCTGTGGTTTCCTGGGTCGTCTTCTGAGACCTTGACACCGATGATTTTAGGCATCCTCTCGATAAGTAGAACACTTTGTTGCTGAGGACAATTCCTAGTCTGAATGAACTTGGCAAAGCATTATTAGGACCAGTTACAGAGCAAGTTATGCTCCTTGAGAACATAGGAACATCAATTCTTGTTTCTGAAAAACAACTCCCTGTCCTATATAAGTTGATTGTTGAGGCTGCCAAAGTACTAAATACAGATGCTCCTGATCTTTATGTTCGCCAAAATCCTGTTCCAAATGCAAACACTTTGGTAGTCAGTGGCAGGAAGCCTTTTATAGTTGTCCACACAAGTCTCGTGGAGCTTCTTAGCAGGAGAGAATTATAGGCTGTTCTGGCTCATGAATTAGGCCACTTGAAATGTGACCATGGGGTGTGGCTTAAATTTGCAAACATAATTACCCCCGGAGCTTACTCTGTCCTTGGGCTTGGTGTGATAATAGCCCAGAGTTTGGAAGAGAAACTATTCAGGTTGCTCCGAGCTGCTGAGCTAAATTGTGATAGGGCACCTCTCCTTGTCGCACAGGATCCAAAGGACTTCGATTGCGATAGAATCTTGGATGTGTAGATGGTTAGCACAGACTGCATATTAGGTGGGTGGATCATTGACCTTTTTAGAATTTAGTGCATGGTTATATTGGTTACATTATTTACTGAGGTTATCTTGTAATTACACTTTACGTTCTTGCTAGAACTACTTTGATCCTATATCTGCTGGACCTTTAGATTCTAGGTTGCTTGCTCATCATTAGCTTGTAGTATTGATTGATATTACTGTTATACGTGCCTAGCTATTGTTGTGATATAATTGATAGGTATTACTGGTAGATGCTTACCTATCATTTATTGGATTAGTATTAGGATTGGACTAGTGGAGTAGTATAACTAAGATAAATTCCTAGAAGGTATATATAGGTTCTATGACCTCTTTAGATTTTAGTGCATGGTTTTTACATTGCTTACTTAGTTTATATTAAATGTGTACTTGATGCTCTTTCTAGTATTGCCTTGACCTTGTACTCGTTTAACCCCTTTTTATACCCTATTTGACTTCGGGCTATTGGTTTCCATTAGTATAGTTATGCTATTGCTATTGTTATGTGCTTATTTGGTTATGTATTGTTGCGGTTGATACCATGATTGAGACTAGTAGAGATAGTATAACTTAGATGAGGTTATTCCTTAGGAGCGAATCTAAGGAATGAACAACATTAATAGAACCTTAGGTGTAATAATTCGGGCGTGCTTATTGGTATATGTTTATCTATTTACTGTAGAGATAGTAGAAATAGTATAATTTAGATGAGGTTATTCCTTAGGAGTGAATCTAAGGAATGAAATGACACTAATAGAACCCTAGGTGTAACAACTCGAATGTACTAATTGGTGGATGCTATTGGTATATGCCTACTTATTTATTGTTTTGATTGATATGGTGATCGAACTAGTAGAGGTCGTATGATTAAGATGAAATTAATCCTAGAGGGTATATAATGGTATTCATATCTCGGCTGCCAACTATATCTCCCATTCATGGTTGAGAGAGACTTAGTAGAATCTTACTGTGGTTGCTTTGTATATCTATGGTTGATCATGTCTCCCATTCATGGTTAAGATAATCTACCGTAAAGTTATACTCTTGCGTTATTCCATTCAAAGTTAGTGATACTTGGATTCGTATGTCGTCTATATCTAGATAGCTATCTTACATCTTAAGTACCTAGGAGACCTGTTCGTGGTAGCATGTTGTAGCATGCACGATTGAACTGGTAGAAATAGTATAATTTAGGCTTAACCATCTTGATGTATTCGTTAGTAGATTTATGATCCTTATCGGCCTTGATAGACATTTCATGTTAGTTGGGTTGGAACCATAGGATTAGCCACCTTAACGTGTTTACTAGTAGATTGATGATCTTTATCGACTTTGATAGACGTTCCATGCTAGATGTGATGGATAACTCTAGGATTAACAACCTAGGATAATCGACTGCCCACGAGACCCATTCGTGGTAGCATGTTGTTGCGTGCAGGTCGATAACTAGATAGTTATATACTCTGACTGCCTATGAGACCCATTCGTGGTAGCATGTTATTGCGTGCAATCAATAGCTAGATAGCTATGTACTCTGTCCGCCCATGAGATCCATTTGTGGTAGCATGTCGTTGCCCACAGACATTGAGTCCTCATATTACCTGTCTATCCACGAGTCACGTTCGTGGTAGCATGTGGTTGTGCGTAGATAGTGCTTTGTATATTGCTTGTCGGCCTACAAGTCCCATTCGTGGTAGTTAGCAAATAGTTCCCCTTTGTATTACCTTGAGAGCCACGAGGATTTGTCACGATAGCTTGATATTTATTGCTTGTAGATTCACAGTTGGTTGTATATGTTGCAGGTGTATTTGTTATACTGCTGACCAGATTAGTTACAGACTGATATTAGTACTCAGAGGTTTGGGTTAGTCTAGTTTGTTTCCTTTGACTTTCATTATGTCCATTATGATTATGCACTATTTTCTATCCACCCACTGAGTTGTTGTGCTCACCCCCTCTTCTCTTATCCTCCAGGTTAGCTGATAGAGGATGTGTCATGTTGACCTACCCTCGCGTCACTCAGAGAATCCCTTGCAGTGCTGGTCCCACTACATCGTCGAGATGCCGATTTGCTTCTCTTTATTGTTATCGCATTTGGTTTACATACTTGGATTTTGTCGCAATTAGATTTGATGTCATTAATATATTTTACTTTTAATTGATTTATATTTTAGTTGTGTAGTCATACAGTTAATATAATATTTGTATTCTATTATTATTTTGGAGTTTTTGCCATATTTGGTTCCAGCGATATATTTCGGAATATTGTCACTAAGGAGCTCCTTCGTCATTTGGATGACGAATAGGCCCCTGGGGCATGCCAATTTTATTTGTATCAGAGCTTAGGTTTGTGATTTTGATTTGTGGGTTTTACGTTTCAAGGTTTTCTTTTTCTTTGTTTTTGGAGTTCTCGTGTTTTGGGACCAGGCAAGTTGAAGGACATCGCTGAGCTATAGGAAAAGTAGGTGTTGGTAGTAGTTACTGTACTTTCCTTATGTAATAGGAAGTTATCATTATGTTTTGTTAGATACTTACATATTTGCTCATAGTAGGAAATGCTACCTAGTGAAATTGCCCCTACTCATGGTACTGGATGAGGTCGACCTCGGAAGCGACCTATTGACATTGTGGGACCTAACCCTGATTTCAGAAGTATAGACTCTTTGGAGGCGTCGACTAATGTCGAGATAGTAAGCCAGGGTTAGGCCCACCGACCACCCCTTTGGAGGTCAAGGAGTAATCCCTCAGAGAGTATCGTTCCCTACTACTAGTGATTTGGTCATAGATAAGACGTGTATACCTACACTGGTCAAGACGATGAAGAATTATTTTACCTTATTTTAGGGGATACCGGTCCATGGATTGCTCATGCATGGATGGACAATGTAGAAGACTCACTTGGATACATAACTTGCATGGATGCAGAGAAGGTGGAGCTTGTCGTGTATCACTTACGAGGTCAGACCATTACATGGTGAAAAATGTTACAGACGATTTTCGAGGAGTAGAGTGTCACTTGGAGACTATTCCGAGAGGCCTTGGAGAGACAGTACTTTCTCGCCTCTTTCCATATAAGTTGTCATCAGGAGTTTCTAAATCATAAGCAAGGCGATCGAAGCGCCATGGATTACATTGGAGAAATTTAATCGACTTGTAGAATTTTTACCCCATTATGGAGCTCAGGACTATGATCATATGCTCCAGTTTGCATGGTCTTGCAACCTACATTCGGATTAGGATGTCCGAATCCTCCATTAGTATCTATCGAGAGGCACTAGATCGGGTCATACTGATTGAGATGACTCAACGAGCCGATGGGTTTGGTATACGAGGTATCATATTGGTTTATCCTATTCTAGATGATATATTGATAGCTCACATTTCTTTATATCCCGATAATACTTAGAAAAAAAATTGGTAGAATTCTGATACCTCGACCTTGTAGATTAGTTATCAAGGAAGACTTTAACGTCTCGTTACGAAGTAAAGGAGTAACCCTTAGATCTTGATAGTCATACATTGACTTGAGATTAGACTACCCGTAACTTAGAGTATGAGACTCGTCATACAAAAACTCAACACTAAGGCACTAGATCTCACACTTGCTGAAGATGAGAAGACTAGTAAACCAATTTAGGATATAGATTCGAGTTTTGCAGCGGAATCATGGTGGGCTCATAACCCACAGAGAAGTTTATGCTCTAGTAATTGTGGACTGTTAAGATATTAGAATAAGCTGGGAGAGAGATAAAATACTTGGGGTTATCTAACTGTAGAAGTACGTGGAAGTATGTGCTTAGTTTAATTACATTGTGAAGGTTATAGTTGGAGTTCCATATCATATTCTAGATACAAAGAATGTTGATCATCCACTGAATTGAGGTTGAATGGTAATGTGAGTATGATATAGAAACTACTTAGAGTAGAAGAACAACATGTAGATAAGATACTTTTATTAGGATATATCAAGTAGAAAATTTGGGGACCAAATTTTTATTAGTGGAGGCGAAGGTAATATATAAAAAAAAAATAATAACACTAGTTAATTAGGAAATTTCCCTATAATTTTTTTTGGAATGTTTAGAGATTTATATGATATTTGGGATAATAGATTAATTTAAACTAAGGGTTAATTAATCTAACCTTAACCTTAAGTCTAAGTTTTCTATTTAAGTCATCCTTAATTATTTTCTTTTCCTCGTTTCTCCATCGCCGCGATTCTCTTCTCCCTTCCTCATTTCCCCTCTCGTCCTCAACTCGATGTCGCCCTACCTTCATTGTCGCGCGTCACCGCCGCCTTCTTCCCTGCATCGCGCACACCCATAGCCACGGTCAGCCAGCACTAGCTGCTACTGTCGCTTCCAGTCGCTTGGAGATCCCCATCTGTGCTGTCTTTCATCGCCGATGCCCTGAGTTCGCTGCCTTTCTTCCTTGTGCGCGCCTACTGCCAGGCTACCACCGCTGCTCTCGCTTCGCTACCAGCACATGCATGGCACGCCCCATGACCCATCGCAGCCCGCGCCGCCATGTGGATAGCGTCGCCTCCTCGAAACCCTCTTTCCTGATCCTTAGTTGAGGATCGAAACTACGAAGGCAGTGGGGTTCAATTGACTTTTCAATTGTGCCGCAGACGGAGAGGCGAAGATCGAGGGTTCTCACTGTGGTTTCCTGGGTCATCTTCCAAAACCTCGACGCTGATGATTTCAGGCATCCTCTTGATAAGCAGAACACTTTGTTGCTGAGGAAAATTCCTGGTCTGAATGAACTTCGCAAAGCATTATTAGGACTAGTTACAGAGCAAGTTATGATCCTTGAGAACATAGGAACATCAGTTCTTATTTCTGAAAAACATCTCCCTGACCTTCATAAATTGATTGTTGAGGCTGCCAAAGTACTAAATACAGATGCTCCTGATCTTTATGTTTGGCAAAATCCTGTTCCAAATGCATACACTTTGGCAGTCAACGACAAGAAGCCTTTTATAGTTGTCCACACAAGTCTCGTGGAGCTTCTTAGCATGAGAGAATTACAGGCTGTTCTGGCTCATGAATTAGGCCACTTAAAATGTGACCATGGGGTGTGGCTTACATTTGCAAACATAATTACCCTCGAAGCTTACTCTGTCCCTGGGCTTGGTGCGATAATAGCCCAGAGTTTGGAAGAGTAACTATTTAGGTGGCACTGAGCTGTTGAGCTAAATTGTGATAGGGCACCTCTCCTCGTCACATAGGATCCAAAGGACTTTGATTGCGATAGAATCTTGGATGTGTAGATGGTTAGCGCGAATTGCATATCAGGTGGGTGGATCATTGACCTTTTTAGAATTTAGTGCATGGTTATATTGGTTATATTGTTTACTGAGGTTATCTTGTAGTTACACTTTATGTTTTTTCTAGAACTATTTTGATCCTATATATGCTGGACCTTTAGATTCTAGGTTGCTTGCTCGTCATTAGCTTATAGTTATTGATTGATATTACTGTTATATGTGCCTAACTATTACTGTGATATAATTGATAGGTATTACTGGTAGATGCTTACCTATCATTTGTTGGATTAGTATTAGGATTGGACTAGTGGAGTAGTATAACTAAGATAAATTCCTAGAAGGTATATATAGGTTCTATGACCTCTTTAGATTTTAGTGCATGTTGTTTATGTTACTTAGTTTATATTAAATGTGTACTTGATGCTCTTTCTAGTATTGCCTTGACCTTGTACTTGTTTGACCCCTTTTATACCCTATTTGACTTCGGGCTATTGGTTTCCATTAGTATGGTTATGCTATTATTGTTGTTATGTGCTTATTTGGTTATGTATTATTGCAGTCGATACCATGATTGAGACTAGTAGAGATAGTATAACTTAGATGAGGTTATTCCTTAGGAGCGAATCTAAGGAATGAACAACATTAATAGAACCTTAGGTGTAATAATCCGGACGTGCTTATTAGTATATGTTTATCCATTTAATGTAGAGATAGTATAATTTAGATGAGGTTATTCCTTAGGAGTGAATCTAAGGAATGAAACGACACTAATAGAACCCTAGGCGTAACAACTCGGATGTGTTAATTGGTGGATACTGGTATATGCCTACTTATTTATTGTTTCAGTTGATATGGTGATTGGACTAGTAGAGGTCGTATGATTAATATGAGATTAATCCTAGAGGGTATCTAACGGTGTTCATATCTCGGCTGCCAACTATATCTCCCATTCGTGGTTGAGAGAGAGACTACAGTAGAATCTCCCTGTGGTTTCTTTGTATATCTGTGGTTGATCATGTCTCTCATTCATGGTTGAGATAATCTTCCGTAAAGTTATACTCTTGCATTATTCCGTTCGAAGTTAGTGATACTTGGATTTGTATATCGTCTGTAGCTAGATAGCTACCTTGCATCTTAAGTACCCACGAAACATGTTCGTGGTAGCATGTTGTAGCATGCATGATTAAATTGGTAGAAATGGTAAAATTTAGGCTTAACCATCTCGACGTGTTTGTTAGTAGATTTATGATCCTTTCGTCC
Source organism: Wurfbainia villosa (assembly GCA_025175895.1). Classification (NCBI taxonomy): domain Eukaryota; kingdom Viridiplantae; phylum Streptophyta; class Magnoliopsida; order Zingiberales; family Zingiberaceae; genus Wurfbainia; species Wurfbainia villosa. The sequence goes on from CM045992.1 coordinate 9,352,656, forward strand.
TTTATAGACGTTTCATGTTAATTGGGTTGGAACCCTAGGATTAACCACCTCGAGTTGTTTACTAGTAGGTTGACGATCTTTATCGACTTTGATAGACATTCCATGCTAGATGTGTTGGATAACCTTAGGCTTCAAAATCTAGGATAATCGATTACCCACGAGACCCATTCATGGTAGCATGTTGTTGCGTGCAGGTCGATAACTTGATAGTTATATACTCTGACTGCCTACGAGCCCCATTCGTGGTAGCATGTTGTTGTGTGCAGTCAATAGCTAGATAGCTATGTACTCTGTCTGCCCACGAGACCCATTCGTGGTAGTATGTTGTTGCCTGCAAACATTAAGTCCTCATATTGCCTGTCTAACCATGAGTCTCGTTCGTGGTAGCATGTGGTTGCATGTAGACAAGCTTTGTATATTGCATGTCGGCCCACGAGTCCCGTTCGTGGTAGACCTTTGTATTACCTCGAGAGCCACAAGGCTTTGTCATGATAGCTTGATATTTATTGCTTGTAGATTCGCAGTTGGTTGTATATGTTGCAGGTGTATTTGTTATACTGCTAACCAGGTTAGTTGCAGACTGATATTGGTACTCTAACGTTTGGGTTACTCTAGTTTGTTTCCTTTGACTTTCATTACGTCCATTATGTCCTTTATGATTATGCACTATTTTCTATCCACCCACTGAGTGATCCTCTTCTCTTACCCTTCAAGTTAGCTGATAGAGGACGTGTTGTTGGAGCAATCGGCCCAGGTCACGATTGACCATGACTCGAGCTTGACTCGAGATATGTTTTGATGTTCGACAAAAATATATGACAATGTGATTGTCATAGGAAAGTCCAAGTCTTAGGTACTTGGCATAGAAAGTCCAAGTGGGACACTTGACATTTGGGAAAGTCCAAGCATGGGTCTTGGCAAATGGAAAGTCCAACATGGGTTGGCAAAGAAAGTCCAAGCATGTGTCTTGGCAAAGAAAAGTCCAAGCATGGGTCTTGGCATGGAAAGTCCAACATGGGTTGGCAAGGGAAAGTCCAAGCTTGAGTCTTAGCATTTGAGAAGTCCAAGGGGTTGATATTGGCGGCGTAAAATCCAAGCGGGAGTCTTGGCAGTATAAGTCCAATGGTTGGCGGCGTAAAGTCGAAGCGGAGTCTTGGCGGCGTAAGTCCAATGTGCCTTGGCAGTGTAGACACCGTTAGCATGACATAGCCGATGGAAGCACCTGAAGGCTAGAGCAATGGATGAACAAGTCATGGATGACTTGGAGGGATCCGAGAGGCGTGAGGCTGATGGAGGTGGCTAGAAGGCTTAGGTCTAGGTTAAAGGTGGTCTAGCAAGTATGGGGGCACCATACTTGGGTTAAAATCTCATGTTTGAGGTTGGCAGTCGACTGACATTATGGTCGGTTCGACTGTCGTGAGTCGACTGCAGTTTTAGAGCTGAAATTGCTTTGGCGATCATTGCTCATTGATCGATCGATTGGTGCCGATAATGCCGATCATGCCAAGGGACAATGATCACCGGTTTAGTCGCGAGCGAGAATGCTCGTAGTCGATCAAGGCCGACGACGGCGGATCGAATGCCAATGTTGGCAGTCGACTGGTGAGAGTCCCGTTGGAACTTTTCCAGCATGGATTGAACCGTTGTCTCACAGCAATAGTGACATCAGTCAACTGGTGACTTATGGCAGTCGACTGATCGGCGGAAATCCAACTCGATGCAGGTTAAAAGGAGCTATTCAGGGAGATTTCGGCATTGGTTCTTTGGGAGCTTTCTTGGGGCGATTTGAAGGCGATTTGCAAGTGCATTTCAGGGCCCTTCAACCTCATCCAAGCAACCAACAAAGCAAAGTGCTCAAACCCTAGTTTTGTAAAGTGTTCTTTACATTTCTTTGTATTTTGCTTGTATTTTCATGTATTGCTTTTGTAATCATTGTACGAGGTTTCTCCACCTCTGGATTGTTCCGAGAAGGAGTTATTTGTGATTAGTGGTTGCGTGTGCATCACTAGAGCTCGTTGAGCTCAACCGTGGAGTAGGAACCTTGAGGTTCCGAACCACGTTAAACAATTGTGTTTGTGATTGTGCTTTTCGTTATTGCTTTATTATCTTTGTTTCCGCTATGCTAACGAAATTTGTAGACGTGATCACGAAAGAATTTCATCAACGCATAACACGACGCTATTCACTATTGGATCGAGAAGCGTCGCTAGAGGGGGGGGTGAATAGCGATCGTAAATCTTTTCGTTAGTTCGTTCGATATACGAGTAAGAGCAGCGGAAAATAAAGATACACATTTATTTTTACTTGGTTCACAACCCAGCAGGCCCTATCGGTCCTAGACCGTGTACGGAGGGCAAAGCACTATAACGTCTCCTCCTCGTTGAAGGTAGGAGACAACGATCACAAAATCGAATGTACGAGGATGAGGCAACAAGCCTACCTCACCTTGTTATGAATAAAAACAACGAATACAATATCAAAATATATTACTAGATGCTACTGCCGACGAAGAAGATCTGAACTTGTTGTCGCGTCGGCGTTATAATAGTGTTGGAGCATTGGCGTTGTAGGAGCACTTGATGAATAAACTTGATAATCTTTGGAGTTGGAATCCTCCCCTCCTTTTATAGATTTTGGCCTCTGAATTTGTCTCCTCATATTTCGGAACAGATCACGAAGTTATATAAATTTTATCGCGAAGTGGCCACGCAAACCTTATCCGTTTTGACCTAGCGCAAGGGCTGATTCATCGCCATCAGTCGAATGATGTCTCCCATCAGTCGACTGATGAGCATCAGTCGACTGCCCAATGTCCAACAGTCGACTGCAAGCCTGGCCACTTCCCTGCAGTGAGAGGTTAGCTCGGAAAATGAAAAATACGACGGTTTCTAACCGTCCAATCTCGACCTAGACCTTCCACAAGAAGTCTTAGTCGGATCACCACCTACGATTGTCCCCGTACAGAGGACACGACCTTACCATCTCTCACTCACACGAGCTTACCTCGATACTTACTGTGTCGCTTTCGCTTCCGGCCTTCCACTCGATTCCTTCGGCTCCCTCCGAAGTCACTCGAGTGTCGCCCGACCACCGCAGCTTCCTCCGGGTGTCGCTAGCCTTCAGCTCTAGCTTTAGTACTTTTCTGCACACTCGATTTAGCTCGTGAGATAACGATGTAAACTTAACTTTATGTCTTTGCCATAATCAAAATATAGGTTCGATTATCTAGTGCCCCTGCACCAACAATCTCCCCCTTTTTGATCTATGACAAACCAACACAAAGTTAAGGAAAATTAAAGCATAAAACAAGTATAGTAAATGATGAATGTCACTTTCAAAAACTCCCCCTTAACCAAAACTCCCCCTTAACCCTAGGTGAGTTTTGAAAGAGATACTTTAGTTTTCAAAATTAAAATTTTTTTATGTTACTCCCTCTTAACTTTCGATCTTCTCCCCCTTTTGCCATAAATCAAAAACAAATGTTGGGGTTTGTTATGTAAAATTGAAGTTTGTTATATAAAATAGAGGTTTAAAAATAATATGGTATATGCATGCATCAACATAAATCAACTATGAGTCCAAGCATGCGTCTAGCAGTAATTAGATAGATTGGTTCGAGGTGTGTCCCTCTGCACCAATAATCTAAAGGTTTATAATATAACCCTTAGGGTTAGTTTTCTTTTCCCCTTAGTCAAATATATGAAGTATAAGAGATGTAGGGGGGCTAAACTTTGGCCTAAGAGTTGTTAAGTACAATAGTTGGGAAAATAAGTAGTATTTTGAAGAGGTTATATTTCAATTATCCTTAACATCTCACCCATTCTATGTGTCTCAGAATTTGTTCACCTTATATGTTTTGTGAGATGATTTTAAATTGATTAAAGATAGTCAACCTTGGGTTAGATTCGGATTTAACCTTTAGATCGTTAAGTAACTTTTCGAGAAATTGGCTTAGACCGCATGGCAGGCACGTGGGCCTTCTTTGATCGTAACAATGACCACTTCCTTAGACAAAGCCAAATTCAAGAAAATATCACTTAAGTCACTTAGGTTACTTCCTAGTCTAACTAGTTTAGATACGACGAGGTAGCTTCACTAGTTCCACTTGGCACCAAGCTAGATACGCCTTTATCTAGCTCGAATACACGAGACTTTGTTTCCTAACGCATACTATCATCTCGGCCGGCCCCGATACTATGTTGTCAAGAGTTGACTAACTATTTTCCCTATCTAGCCGTTCTACAAATTAAAGTAAAATATTCAATGGTTTTGCTAAGTAAGCGGGTATACTATTTTAGTGTTAGCTCCCCCTGGACCATTGAACCAATATGGTCTATTCAAATAATGAATTTGATCATGGGGAATCCAAAACTTATTAGTCCTTATATGTGAATTCAATAAAACCTTTGGGACCCATGCTTGGACTCTTTGATGACTACGATTTACGATAGACATATATGACCTATTCGTAGTCGTTGACCTAAATCCGAGTCCGGCTTTATTGTACACGGCTCTTTGGGTTCCAAGTAGTCGGTTAAGATTCTTAGATCCCAATGTGAACCTTTCCAATGTAGCCTCAACCTCTTGAACTCGGTCTTTCAAAAGAGAATTCTCCTCCTCAAGTTTTTCAATTTGGGTTGAGTTTCCTTCTTGAACTTGACTAGTTGAAGAGGTTAGAGTAGCCTCTTGCTTGAGGGTTTCAACCTCCTCAAGTAACGACTCAACCCTAGACTCAGACTTAGTTAATTTCCTATTAAGCATTTTAATTGTATTGTAAAGCGTATGAATTAGTGAGCGGCTAACCTTAATTTTCTCTTTTGGTCCGACTTTGAGTTGCTTCTCGAAGTAGTCCTCGAGTTCGGAGTCGGTGTTGTAATTGGATTTGGATTCAGACTCTGACTCGGACTCTTTGGGTCTTGCCATGCATGCTATGCCGTCGCCTTCTTCGTTGTCCCATGTTGCATGAAAAGCCTTCTTTTGATTTGATTTGAATTGTGCCCTCTTTTGATTCTTTAGTAGCCTCCTTTCCCTCCGAACGATCTTCCGCACTACGTTCACTATTGCTTCCACCTTTTCAGATTCAGACTCTAATTCATCGTCGGGTTCGAGTCCATCTTCTTGCTTGGTAGGTGGCTTGCTTCTTTGTCCTGCAAGTAGAGCAATACCTCTCTCGGCCCGGACCACATTAGTTTGCTCGTGAAGTTCAAACTCGGAAAATAATTCGTCTAACATAAGCTTCGAAAGGTCCTTAGAGAACTTGTAGGCATCGACCATGGATGCCCACAAGGTAGTCCTAGGAAATGAATTAAGAACGTACCTTAGTAGGTCGCGGTTTTCGACCTTGTGTCCGATGGTGTGCAGGCCGTTGACAATGTCCTAGACGCGGGCGTAGTCAAGGCCGCCGTCTCGTGTTCCTGCATCTTAAGGTTATACAACTTATTGAAAAGAAGGTCACGTTTACATACCTTAGCATCGGACGTTCCTTCGTGTAGCTCGATTAATTTGTTCCATAGGTCCTTGGCGCTAATGAATGGTCCGATGCGGTTGAGTTCCTCCTTGGACAAGCCGCATTGCAATATTTGGGTTGCTCTTGCATCAGCTTCGATTTGCCTCTTGGTTGCATCTGTCCACTTGTTGAAATCCAAGGGCTCTCCTTGATCATTGGTGGGTAGAGTAAAGCCGGTTTGGATTATTATCCAAGTCTCGACTTGTGTTTTCAAGAAACACTCCATCCGATCTTTCCAATAATGGAAATCATCTCCGTTAAAGAACGGAGGTCGGGTGGTGCTATACCCCTCAATGTGAGCCATTAAGTATCTTGTAAAACACGAATAAAAACCAAAGGGAATTCCAAGACTTGGTCTTGGATTAGTAATAGGGTAAATAAATAGGAAATAAATAGAATTAAATGAGAAAAATAAGAAACTAACAAAAACTAACAACTTACGACCTTCGATGTCCCCGAAAGGGTACTAGACGTTGGATTTTGAGGCTGGAAATAGCTTGTTACGAGGGTAAACCCTCCTAAGAAATGTAGATCTCTAAGAGAGCTTCGATTTGGTAGGTAGATCGTTTTGAGAGTCCTCTTGTGTGAAAAGATATGGCCGTTTTACCGTCGGCTACTCCAAGAGAAAATACTTGCAAGCACACAACCAAAAGAAATGTACCAAGACTTCGTCTTGGATTAGTAGTGTGGGAGGAAAAAGACCTAAAAAAAATACGAATGGAAAAATATGAACAGAAAACCAAAACGTGCTAGATCGGTGGTTTCACCAAATCTTAGCGCCCCCGCTCTGATACCAATTGTTGGATTGAGAAGCGTTGCTAGAGAGGGGGGTGAATAGCGATCGTAAATCTTTTCGTTAGTTCGTTCGATATACGAGTAAGAGAAGCGGAAAATAAAGAGACACGTTTATTTTTACTTGGTTCACAACCGAACGGTTGCTACTCCAAGGCCCTATCGGTCCTAGACCGCGTACGGAGGGCAAAACACTATAATGTCTCCTCCTCGTTGGAGGTAGGAGACAACGATCACAAAATCGAATATACGAGGATGAGGCAACAAGCCTACCTCACCTCATTACGAATAAAAACAACGAATAAAATATCAAAATATATTACTAGATGCTGCTACCGACGAAGAAGATCTGAACTTGTTGTCGCGTCGGCGTTATGACGGTGTTGGAGCGTTGGCGTTGTAGGAGCACTTGATGAATAAACTTGATAATCTTTGGAGTTGGAATCCTCCCCTCCTTTTATAGATTTTGGCATCTGAATTTGTCTCCTCATATTTCGGAACAGATCACGAAGTTGTATAAATTTTATCGCGAAGTGGCCGCATCAAACCTTATCCGTTTTGACCTAGCGCAAGGGCTGATTCATCACCATCATCCGATCGATGCCTCCATCACCGACCGATGAGCATCATCGACCGCCTAATGTCCAATGATCACACCCGGCTGGCCACTTCCCTGCAGTGAGAGGTTAGCTCAAAAAATGAAAAATACAACGATTTCTAACCGTCCGATCTCGACCTAGACCTTCCACAAGAAGTCTTAGTCGGATCGTCGCCTACGATCGTCCCCGTACAGAGGACACAACCTTACCATCTCTCACTCACACGAGCTTACCTCGATACTTACTGTGTCGCTTTCGCTTCCGACCTTTCACTCGATTCCTTCGGCTCCCTCCGAAGTCACTCGAGTGCCGCCCGACCATCGTGGCTTCCTCCGGGTGTCGCTAGCCTTCAGCTCTAGCTTTAGTACTTTTCTGCACACTCGATTTAGCTCGTGAGATAACGATGTAAACTTAACTTTGTGTCTTTGTCATAATCAAAACACAAGCTCGATTATCTAGTGCCCCTGCACCAACATTCACCCCCCCCTCTAGCGTTCCAACGATCCCCTACACGTGTCCTGTTGACCTACCCTCGCATCGCTCAGAAAGTCCCTTACCGTGCTGGTCCCACTGCATCGTCGAGATGTCGATTTGCTTCTCTTTATTATTATTGCATTTGGTTTACATACTTGGATTTTGTCGCAATTGGATTTGATGTCATTAATATATTTTACTTTTATCTAATTTATATTTTAGTCGTGCATGCATGCAGTTAATATAATAATTGTATTCTATTATTGTTTTGGATTTTTTTCCATATCTGATACTAGCGATATATTTCGGAATATTGTCACTAAGAGGCTCCTTTGTCATTTTGATGACGAATAGGTCCCCGGGACGTGACACTATACCCTTTGACTTTTTCCTTTGCCAAATATCCATATTCGGACTTTCCCTTGCCAAGACTCCAAACTTGGACTTCCACTCGAGTCTCACTCGAGCTTGGTCAACCTTGACTTGAGGCAGATTGCTCCAATAATCTCCTCCTAATAATTTCCCTCATATCACCTTTGATACTCTAATCATCCACTAATTATATGATCAACATATGGTTAAACTATATTGTTAAACTCATTGTCAAACATCAAAACCTTACTCGAGTCCCACTCGAGTTTGGTCAATCGTGATTTGGGTTGATTGCACTAACAATTTGTAAGCCCGCGAACCGACCTCCCTCATATTCATTCGAGACAATTCATAAGCCCTCATATCTTATTCAATCGAGGTAGTTTGTAAGCCCTTGTATCCTACTTATCCCTAGTAGTTCATAAGTCATCAGTTCGATCGACAAGACATTATGGATAAGTATCATCTCTCCCACTAAAGGAATGGAGATCAAAGATGTGGTCTGGCTTAAGGCAAAGAAGTAGTAAAATTAAAGTCAAACTCATCAGAGTGAATCACCTGACTATTTAGGGGGGTTACTTATGATACTGCTAGAATTGACTCCAAGATAAATGATGGTATCCAGGATTTCTAGGTAAAGATTCAGAGTTATCCGAGTGCATACTTATAGCTCTTCCAAGCGGCATAGAGGTCGCCATATTACAACGTTAAGTCCCTCCCTAGGGACCCATGGTCGTTCCAGAGTTTTGCTCGGATATTTCGGGTTCCTCGAGTACTACAGTCTCCCGAGTTAGTACTATAGCTGAGTACCTTAACCTCCCGAGTCATAAAAACTTTCCCCGAGTGATTTCTCCCGAGTCGGCGTCGTAGCACTACCTTAGCATATCTCCCAAGTGGCTCCTCCCGAGTCGTAGCCAACCTCCCGAATCATGCAATCAGGTAGCTCGAGCGCCTAACCTCCTAAGTCGTCCGAGCACTCAGCTTCTCGCATCGCTCAAGCATAGCTTGCCGAGTGTCGCCCGAGCACTCGTCTTCCCGCATCGCCCGAGCACCCATTTTCCCGCATTGCCTGAGCACAACTTGCCAAGTGTTGCCCGAGCACTCAGCTTCCCGCATCGCCCGAGCACTTGGCTTCCTGCGTCGCCCAAGCACTCACCTTCCCGCATTGTCCAAGCACTTGGCTTCTTGCATCACTTGAGCTCCTGCATTTCCGCATCACCTGAGCACCCACGTGCGTGGGTCGTGGATCCCTTGCCCAAGTCAATGACTCTTCCAAGTGCTTGTTTCCTCTTCTGAGACCTTGCTCACCTGCACACACCCGAGTAACTTCTCCCAAGTCACACAAACTGGTTTGGTAGGTGACTCTATGGGAACTCTTTAGTCTCATCCATATGTAGCAAAGAAGAATCTATCAGAGCCGGAAGTCCCTGGCAGCATTGGTCTCTTAATTGCCACACAACTAGTGATGATCTGGTCGATAAGGTAGGTGGAAGCTCCTACATAAGAATGGAGGGAGGTAAAGGAAAGGGGACTTCTTCCGGAGTCTACTTCTTCCTTCGAATTTTGCTGCTTCTTCTTCTCTAAGCTTTCTTTCATCGGACAACAACTCAAGTGGAGCTTTTTCTAGGGCTTCCTCTCACTCTGATTCTTCCCGCGACACAGGAGATAACTCTCCTTCTTCTCTTCTCCTTCTTCATTATTTTTATTATACTAAATATATTTTCTTTTATATATGTCATGTCTAATTTAGATATCGAAGGATCATCATCGAAATCCCGATAATGCCCTTTAATGCATGTCGATCTTGATAGGATTTGCTGCTGCGACTATGAAAAATTCATCCTTCTCCGACGTTTCTATGGAAAGGGCTAAAAAACAACCGCATCAACATTGAAGCGGCCATGGCCAAGATCAATCTTGATCTCCTCATACGGATTAATTTCTTCTGAAGTCGAGTCAAAGTCGTCATCTCCAACATTGTCCCTGACTACACGTCAAGAATCAACTATTTCTTGGAGATTTAAATTTTCCTGTGATACATACTTTTCCTGCGATGACTTTGAGTCGTTATTTCATTGACTTGACTATGATCTTATGGCAAGAACAACATAACATGCAGTTGGCATTCTTCTTTCTATAAATTAGCAGCGGATCTTTCTTGAATACATACATATTGCACAATTAATTTTAAAGCTATTTTATTTATTCATCATCCATCCATCCAATGCCTGTGATCTCTACTCTCTTCTGCTGCTTGGGCATTCTTGTTCCCTTGGCAACCGCTCTCTCCTTCGACTTCCCTAGCTTAGACCAAAGCAGTCATTCTAATATCAAACTCCAAGGCGATGCAACATGGTCTAGATCTTCTAATGGCTGCATTCAGCTTACCAGAAACCAGCAAGATACCAACATGGTATTCAGCATGGGCAGAGCAGTCTACTCGGAGCCTCTTCTGCTCTGGGATGAAGAAAACCTGACCGATTTCTCCACCCATTTTGCCTTTATAATCAACCCGAATGGCCACAAGTGGCCAGGAGATGGCATGGCTTTCTTCCTCTCTCCGTATCCTTCCAACTCCACTATCCCTCCCAGTTTCAGTGGCTGTGGCCTCGGCCTGTTCGATGGAACTATATGTAACTCATCGAGAGACAGCGCCTCACCCCCACCAACTGCAATTGTAGCTGTGGAGTTTGACACGTACCCAAATGATGTAATCCACGATCCATCGTCTCCTCATGTTGGGATCGATGTCGGATCACTCGTTTCAGTGGTGTATAGAAGTTGGGAGGAGGATGGCAGCCATGAAAGTAGAAACAAATGGAAGGGAGATGCATGGGTGAGCTACGATTCAGGCACTCAAAATTTAAGCGTTTTCCTAACTCTGGGATCACATGGATCCCGTACTACAACTTACAGCCTTAGCTACGTTGTGAACCTTCGGCTGGTGCTCCCATCGCAGGTTAGTGATCAGAGAGAACACATAAGTCAATGCTAAAGGCTCATGCACGCATGCATCGAAGTGTGTTTTTTTTCTTGTCAGTTGATTTGATACAATATGGATTTTAATCTTTCCTCACCGCATGCATCAGGTTGCAGTAGGGTTCTCGGCGGCGACGGGTCAGAGGAATGAGACACATGCACTTCTATCATGGAAATTCTCTTCGACTCTAGTGCAGCGCCCCATTCGACCACACCCTGTGGAAGCCCACATGCAACCTCCTCCTGCACGATCCGCCGTGCAACGCAAAAGCAAATTGGGGATCATCGTTGGCATGGTCGCAGGGGTAGGGATCCTCCTCCTCTTGGTGTTGATTTTTGTGTTGTCGTGGAGCATGAAGAAGAAGAGGGCCAGCGGAAGGAACATCGGAGAAAACGAGGACCAGCAGTTCGATGACGACTTGGAGATACAAGGAAAGCCAAAGCAACGACAACAAGATTAGCAACTAATTAAGGAATAATATATGTCGATCAATTGAGATTTAATTTATCGATGATATTTCCGTATTTTTCATATTTACGTTATAGATATAATAATTTTTATAATTTTATACTATTTGAATACAGCATGTATAAATTAAGCTCTTCGGATTATTTTCTATTTTCTTCTCTGTTCTTTTAAAAAGAGGTTCTCGTACGAAGAGCTAGCCACTGCGACGAGGAACTTCTCTCAAGCTCGGGGAAGGTGAATTCGGGTCGGTCTACAGAGGCCATCTGGAGGGCCATGAGCCTCGACGTCGCCGTCAAGGAGTCGTCCAAGTCAGGAAAGAAAGAGTACTTCTCTCGCTGTAAAAATAGAAGGATTTGACGATAAATTTTGTAACTAATTTTTATTTAAAATTTATTATATATTTTTTTTTTTGCAATGAATTTATTTTCATTATAAATAATCAAAATTTTGTAATGAATAAAAAAAATTTGTTGCAAAAATTACAATGAAAATTTGACGACAAATATAACTATTCGTCGCCAAATTTTGAGACGAAACATAATTTGTTGTCAAATCTGCGACGAAAATATATAGTTCGTCACAAAAATTTGACGACGAATTTAATTTTCGTCGTCAAATCTGTGACAAAAAAATAATTCGTCCCAAAAATTTAGGGACGAAAATTAAATTCGTCGCCAATTTTAGCGATGAATAAATAGTTCGTCGTAAAAGTCTAATAAACATATTTTCACGAATAAAAATAAATTTGGCGACGAATATTTTTCGTCGCCAATATGCGTTGAAAAAAAAAATTCGTTGTAAAATATCCAAGTCCAGTCGACTGATGAATAGCATCAGACGATTGGAGTCTGACCAGTTCGACTGGTCAATCGGCTACCAAAGGTTTTGTAAGCTGCTATAGTAATAGCAGTCAACTGATCATTTTGATCAGTCGACTGGTAAGGAAGCCTTGACTCGTACCTGCACTCTGCACAAAATCACTTGAGATGCTCGGAGAGGTACGAGATCGCACTCGACATGCCCTCTCCAATGTTCTACCTCCACCACTATTGTGCAAAAGATTGGAATCGTCAATCTATTGGTCCTCTCATCCCAGTCTCTCAGGATTCAAGATGGAGTAAATTATGGGAAGATTATGCCCGTGAATGCTATTTATAAGACAATGAGTGATCATTTGAACTTGGATAGAATTTTAGATCGCTTCTGAAGTTGACTCTTATCCGTTGTGTAAATTTATCTATTGATTTACCATCGTGTTGCACCCACGGGGATAAAATATGACTTCCTCCACCATGAAATGGAGCAGTGCATGCTCCATCGCGATGTCAAATTGAGTATGTTGGATTTTGCATTTAACGCAAAGCTTGGGGACTTCGACCTCACTAGTCTCATCTACTATGATCAGATCTCGGAGGCCACAATGTCTTCCAGAACGCTGGGGTACATGGTCTCTGAGTCCGTTGACACTGGTAAAGTAACGAAAGTCAAATGTATGTAGCTTCAAAGTCGTAGCCCTGGAGATTGCTCATGGTAGAAGACCGAGCAAGGGCAAACTAGCTAGTGGAATGGGTGTGGGAACATTATGCAAAGGGCACAACACACTTGAAGCGCTCTGATGCGGCATGAATTTTCTATCTCATTTGGAACGAAGATGTCAGGGCGGCTTGGGGGTACTCTCCGGCTATAATAGTAAAATGAAAGAGTAATGACAAGAGATTTAATGTGGATCAGAATTCAAATTCCTACTCCACGGGTGAGCTCTAGAGTGAACTTCAATGCTAGACACCTTTACTATAATCCCTCCTTCTTGGAAATGCTTTCGGAGGTAGAGAAACCCCTTACAGAGAATAACTTATACAAGATAAAAGAAAATGAGACTCGTATGACTCTCCTTCTTCTTCCTCCATCCAGGATGGTTCTTCTTCTCCAGTAGTGAGTCTCCGTTGGGAAAGCCAACAACCACTGGGAGAGAGAGAGGTCCCAAAAGTCTCCTTATTCTTCCTTCCTTCCTTCCTTTTATCCTTTCCGCCCCTGAAGGCAACTATCGCATAACAAACTACCTGGATCACCGTCCATGTAGAGGGTCATCCCAGTCTGAAGAATAATGTTGTTATGATATTAGCGAGTGAAGGTCACTAAGAATCTTCTATGGGGTCTTCCAGGTGCCTTGGTTTGTTATGTTGTGTAACAAATTCTCATGAGAAAGCATAATAGGAACCCTCCCTTCTTACCTTCATTTTACCAATGGACCCCTCCTTATCCACATTCAACTTCCACTTTATTTCCCGAGTTACCCTATTACTGGTTTGGCTCATTTTCCCGACTTGCTTTCCTACACTATTCTGGTCATTTAAGCCGAGGTGCATACAACTCAACTCAACCCTCCGAGTTGCTATTTGACTTTGTTCTGACTATCGAGCACATGCGCTTATAACCAACCTTGGCTTCCCGAGTTGCTATTCGTCATTGTTCTGGCTGTCAACCCAATTCAGCTTCCCGAGTTGCCATCTCCTCAACTTGGCTTACTTTCCCGAATCACTATCTAGTTTCATTCTGACCACCGAACCTCCTTTCCCCTTCCCGAGTTTCCACCTTACTGACTCAGCCTATTTCCCCGAGTCGGGTCTTGCTGGACTAGACTGTATATCATGCATTCTGATCCTTCCCTCCGATTTCATCCTACAAATCATGATTCCTTTCTCTAGCGCCTAAGTCATATTATAGCAGTATCATTAGTCACCCCCCAAAATAGTCATACGAAGCCTTGAGGTTGACTTTTTAAATTATGAATCCCCTTTAATCACCCTTCCTCGACCATAACTCAACCGTCTTATCATCTCATACCGATTTTATTTAACTTATTGGGTTAGGATCTTCTTCTTCATTACTTATCATAAGCATATTAATGTTGGTCAACAATGCCCCAAGCATTTATATGTTTTGATGTTTTGGATAATCATCTAAGTTAGGAAATATTTGTGATCTAATTGTGAACATGTTTAAATGACAGGAATTGGTTAAAGTAAAGTCCAAGTGTGATCTTGGCAAAAGAAGTCCAAGGAAAGGTCTTGGCGGCGTAAGTCCAAGAATGTAGTCTTGGCGGCATAAAGTCCAAGCGGACCTTGGTAAAGGAAGTCCAAAGGCAAGACTTGGCAGTGTAAGTCCAAGCATGTAGTCTTGGCAGCGTAAAGTCCAAGCATACTTTGGCAAAGGGAAACCCAAGACATGACGAAATCGAAGGAAGCTCTTGGAAGTAAGCGCAAAGGATGAACAAGTCACGGACTCGGAGGGATCCTGGAGGCGCAAGGCTAAAAGAAGAGCTAGAAGGTTGAGTCTAGGTCTAGGGAGTCAATTCAAGTATGAATTACTCGTACTTGGCTAGTATCAGTCGACTGATAGGATACTCGACTGGAGGCCGAGTCGAGGCAGCACCTCGACTGGCCTCGGCTAGGCAGCCATAGACGCAAGGGCGACTCGGCTGGCGCCTCGACTGGAGGCCTAGTCGAGGCGGTGCCTCGACTGGAATCGACTGATGTTGAGAAAATTCCACAGACGCGAGGCAGGCTTGACCATCGACTCGACTACCTGTGCATCAGTCGACTGATCAGCTTGCCATTGGAAATGGCGGCTGTGAATCCCTCTGGATCTGCCTCGTCAGAAGTCGTTGGCTTCGGCGACAGTCGACTGATTGAGTCTCAACGGGAAAAACAACCCTCTCTCTATAAAAAGAGGGCATGGGGTACTTGATGAGGCTAGTGCTTATCTTCCAACTTTACTCTCAAGCTTCCCACGATTTTCTAAGCTTTCTAAGTGTTCTAATCCTCCTCTTCTCTAATCTTCATCTTCATCAATTATAAAGAAGAGGAGAGAGTGTTGTAAAGAAAGGTTTCTTTGTGGAGACTCTTTGGATTGATCCACCTTAAGGATCGCCGTGGAGTAGGAGCTTAATCTTTGAACCACGTAAACTCTTTCTTGTTAGTGATTGTGCTTTTAGTCTCTTAATTTCATTTAGTATTTGCTTTGCTTCCGCTAACTTTTCTTGTAGAAACGAAAAGAGGTTATTCACCCCCCTCTAGCCTTCCAAAGATCCCCAACAAGTGGTATCAGAGCCCGGATCGCGTCGGAAGATGTTACCATCAACCGGAGCACAATGGCTTTTCAAGAGAGATATAGCATGGCAATGCCTCCATTCTTCGACGGCAACGATTTCGGATATTGGAAAGGTAGGATGAAATATTATCTTATGAACGATATTGAAAATTGATTTAGTGTTGTAGATGGATTCGAGAAGCCAGTCGATGAACACGGAGCGCCTATACTAACCAAGGATTGGATGAGGGATATGGCCAAGAAGGCTCAAGCTAACGCCAAAGCAACAACCACACTTCAATGTGGTTTGTCTAAGGATCAACTAAGTAAAGTGGGACCGTTCAAATCGGTAAAGGAGCTTTGGGAGAAGCTAATCGAGCTCAACGAGGGATCGAAGGAAACAAGAAGAGAAAAAAGGGACCTTTTGATAGGTCAACTCAAAAATTTCAATATGAAGACAAATGAGACCGTGAGCCAAATGCACGGTCGCTTCAAGAAGGTAGTCAACGGACTACATGAAATAGGTGAGAAGGTCGACAACCGAGACCTTGTGAGGTATGTACTTCAAGCCTTCCCTAGAAAAATGTTATGGGCATCAATGGTAGATGCCTATAAGGTCTCTAGGGATCTCTATTTAGTTAGCTACATGTGCATGCTAACACTTCTTCGAAAGAAAAAGGTATAACTCTTGTTGTAGGTAAGAAGGACAAGAAGAATAAGAAGGAGAAGAAGGAGGTTTCCTCTTCATCCGAGTCGGAGGAGGAATCTTCAAGTAGCGATGAGGAGCTATCGGCTAGTGAGGTAGCTCACTATGTAAAGAAGTTTGGTGGGAGGTCAAGAAAACTTACCAAGAAGGATGTGAGGAGGATGTTTAATCCTCCAAAGGTAAAACCTCTAGTGTTTTAACTTCTACATCTAATGTAACTTGTTATGGTTGCAACAAGAAAGGGCATATCAAGCTGAATTGCCCGAAGCTAAAAAAGGAGGAGAAGGAAAAGAAGAAGAAGGAAAAGAAGGAGAAGAAGAAGAAGGAAGCCATGGCGCCCAAACTTGGGATACACAAAGCTTAGAAGATACATCGGATGATGATGAGCTTTGCCACATCACCCGTAACCTTTCACTCATGGCCATGGAGGATGAAGCTGAAAGCTCAAGTGAAGAGTCATCCACCTCCTCAAGTGATGAATCGTCCTCTAGTGACGATGAGGTAAAAGACTCCCCTAGGATAGATTTGCTTTATAAAACTATTGTATGTCTTCAAAACGCTTTAAATAGATCAAAATCTAAGATTAAGGACTTAAAAGTAGAAAATAGGAAAATTAGAGATGTAGAACCTTCGTGTGATGATGCATGTTCACTTAGGAATGAAAATGATGAACTAAGAAAAGAATAAGTGAACTAAGAGCATGATTAGAAAAATTTACAAATGACTCCAAATACCTAGATATGATAATTAAGGATCAAAGGGCTATTTACAATAAGGTCGGAATAGGATATAGGCATAAGAAAAAGGAAGTAGCCTTTACCTCCCTTGTTAGTAGAAAATCAACTATTAGGAGCAAGGTTAGAAAGGCATGGGTTCCTAAGAGCTATATAGTTAATGCTACCGGTCCTAAGATTTGGGTGCCTAAGACTTGTATTTTTCATGTTGTATAGGTAAGAAGACCAAGCTTGTGGATTGTTGATAGTGGTTGCTCAAAACACATGACCGGTGATGAGAGCAAATTCTCAACAATCAACCACATTAGCAAGGGGAAAGTGTCATTTGAAAATAGTGGAAAACTTAAAATTCTAGAAAAAGGCACAATTAAGGTATCCCCAAATCTTGCCATTTATAAAGTACTATTGGTTGAAAACATGAAGTTTAACTTGCTTAGTGTAAGTCAATTATGTGATGCAAATTTTAATGTTCAATTTGATTATTCTAAATGCCTTATAAGACATAAGAAATTAAATGATTGCATGTTAGTTGGATATAGGAAATTAAATATTTATTATGTTGATTTATCATATGCCACTAACATTTCCCCTAAGTGTCTTATGGCAAAAAAAGAAGAGAATTGGCTATGACATAGGAGATTAGGGCATATCAACATGAAGAACATAGCCAAAGTATCCAAATTAAAGCTAGTGAAGGGATTGTCAAAAATGAAGTACATGAAGGATAAGATATGTGATGCATGCCAAGAAGGGAAACAATCAAGGTCATCACAAAAGGGTAACAATTTAATTAGTACTTCATTGCCTTTAGAGCTTATTCATTTAGATCTATTTGATTGTCATAGTACTCCTTCATTAAATGGTAGCAAATATTGCTTAATTATAGTAAATAATTTTTCTAGATATACTTGGGTGTATTTCATGAAACATAAGGACAATACCTTAGAAACAATCATAAGCTTTAGCAAAAGAGTAGAGAATGAGAGAAATCTCAAAATCAACTGGATCCATAGTGATCACGGTGGAGAATTTGAGAATTCTAACTTCTCCAAATTTTGCTTAAAACAAGGGTACAAGCATGAATTTTTTTGTCCTAGAACACCTCAACAAAATGGGGTGGTGGAGAGGAAAAATCGTGCCCTACAAGAAGCTACTAAGACTATGCTTAATGCATATTCATTGCCTAGCTACTTGTGGGCGGAAGCAGTTAATACCGCTTGCTATATCCAAAATAGAGTCCAAATCCATAGGTTTTTAGGAAAAACTTCATTTGAGTTATGGAATGGCTCAATTCCAACAATTCACTACTTTAGGGTCTTTGGATGTAAAACTTATATCTTAAACACCAAAGATAATTTAGGTAAATTTGAGTCCAAAGCGGATGAGGGAATCCTAGTTGGATACTTATCCACTAGTAGGGGCTATAGAGTATATAACAAAAGGACTCAAATAGTTGAGTCATCAAATGTTCAATTTGATGAGACCTCTATCACTTATCCTAGGAAATCCCCCATTGATAATGATATCAATGACAAAAATCAAGATATTACCCAAAAATTACAAAACTTGACCTTAGGGGGTAATAATCAAGGGGGAGGATTAGATCAAGGGGGAGCAAGAGGAGATTCGGATGATGAAATGAGAATTGAGGATAATCATGATCGAAATCAATTTAATACACCTCCTAGAACAATAAGAGTTCATCAAAATCACCCTCTATATCAAGTTGTAGGGGAATTATCTCAAGGTGTTAGAACTAGGTCATTCCATAGAGCTTCCTCTAGTCATATAGCCCTCATCTCCCAAATTGAGCCCAAAGCAATCAATGATGCATTACTTGATCCGGATTGGATCTTAGCAATGCAAGATGAATTGGCTCAATTTGAAAGAAATCAAGTATAGGAGTTAGTTCCTACTGATAGTACCATCATTACTACAAGATGAGTCTTTAAGAACAAACTAGATGATCAAA
This sequence comes from Wurfbainia villosa, assembly GCA_025175895.1. Taxonomy (NCBI): domain Eukaryota; kingdom Viridiplantae; phylum Streptophyta; class Magnoliopsida; order Zingiberales; family Zingiberaceae; genus Wurfbainia; species Wurfbainia villosa. Next base: position 9,371,348 of record CM045992.1, read on the forward strand.
GCAATATAACTAGAAATAAGGTAAGGTTAGTTGCAAGGGGCTTCAATCAAGTTGAAGGATTTGATTATGATGAAACATATGCCCCGGTTGCTAGGTTAGAATCCATTAGAATCCTATTAGGATATGCCTCCTACATAGATTTTAAACTCCAACAAATGGATGTAAAATCGGCATTCCTAAATGGGTTCATCAAAGAAGAAGTATATGTAGAACAACCTCTCGGGTTTAAAAATATAGATTACCCTAAACATGTATACAATCTTAGAAAAGCCTTATACGGGTTAAAACAAGCTCCCCGGACTTGGTATGAAAGATTATCATCTTTCTTAGTGTCTAAAGGATTTAGAAGGGGTAAAATAGATCCAACTCTCTTTATTAAATCAAAATCAAAGGATATATTTGTAGCCCAAGTATATGTAGATGACATAATCTTTGGGTCAACCAATGATGAACTCCTTCAAGATTTCATCAAAAATATGGAAAATGAATTTGAAATGAGTCTAGTTGGAGAATTGAAATTCTTCTTAGGATTACAAGTCAAACAAACAAATGAAGGAAACTATGTATACCAAACCAAATATGCTAAAGAAATGATCAAGAAATTTGGTTTGGAAAATGCTAAGGTAGTTTCAACCCCTATGGCAACCGATACAAAAATAGATAATGACCATGAAGGAAAATCAATTGACCTTAAGCTTTATAGGAGCATGATTGGTAGTCTTTTATACTTAACTCCTAGTAGACCCGACATTTTATTTGTGGTAGGTATGTGTTCAAGATACCAATCTTGTGCCAAAGAGTCTCATTTAGTGGTCGTTAAGAGAATTCTAAGATATATTAAAGGCACACTAAATGTAGGACTTTGGTACCCTAGGACTAAGTCTTTTGATTTGGTTGGGTACACCAACTCCGACTATGCGGGTTGCAAGTTGGATCGGAAGAGTACTAGCGATGGATGCCAATTTTTTGGCTCATCCCTAGTGAGTTGGAGTAGTAGAAAGCAACCTTGTGTCGCTTTGTCAACCACCGATGTCGAATATGTGGCTGTGTGGTTGTGTGACTCAATTACTTTGGATGGGACACACATTAGAAGATTATGAGCTACACTACTCCAATGTCAAAGTCTATTGTGATAATGTGAGTACCATAAACTTGATCAAAAATCCGGTACATCACTCTAGGACTAAGCATATTGAAGTGAAGCATCACTTCATTAGAGATCATGTGGCTAAGGGGGACATTGAACTTAATTACATAAAATCTAAGTCCAACTTAGGCGACATATTCACCAAGGATCTCCCCGAAGCGGAATTTTCATCACTTAGGAGAGAACCTGAAATATGCTTAGTGGAATAGAGGTTTAGGTTTGCATGATCCTAAAGAAACCCTAGGATTTATACCTCTAAGCATCTCACAAAAGACCTAAGAAACCATGATTTTTGTATTGAGTCACTTAGACAATATGTGAGATGTTAGGAAGATGTATTTGGTTCATCATGCTTGTTATGATGTATTACTATGAACCAAAATGTCATCTAGAGACTTTAATCCTTCATTGGACCAATCATTGGGAAGATTTATGTACAATTGATGTGCATATAGCTCTAAGAATATGATTGGAAATGTTAAACAAAATATATTTTAAACTATGTTTATCATACTTTGAAAAACAATTTTCAATTACTAAGCAAAAGTGATTCAAAGATTGCAAAATACTTAAAGCTTTTGTTAGTTTTCAAAATTGTATCATTTTCGAAATCTAAAAAACATATATTTTTCAAATTATTTTTCCTTGATAGAAAATGATTTCAGAAATGTGTATGCAAAATTTCGTGATTTTTCAATGTTTCTTAAATTTTTGATGCATTTCTGAAGTTGGGCTGAAAATGTTGAAAATGACATTTCGTGTGGCAGTCGACTGCGTCAGAATTCAGTCGATTGCCACTTTGTTTTGTCTGCAAATCAGCCCTATTTCTTGGTCTTAAGTATACTCTTAAGTTTCCTAACCCTATAGTATGTTAACTTAAGTAATTAAAAGGGTATAGGACTGATTGATGCATTGTTTTAGGGGGAGCTTCATAGTAAAATCTTTTCATCTCCTATATTTATATTGTTGGTGCAAAGTCAAGACATAAGTTTCATACTTCTTGTTTATGTTTTTCTCCACATGCTATTCACACATAAGAACCATGTCTTGGATTAAAGTTTATGATTTGGAGCATAAACATACCGAATCGCCTTCAAATTAACCACGCAAAATCGCTTCGCGAATCGACATGGCGAAACCGCCGTCAAACTATCTCAAAATCGCCTTAACAAAGCATCTGCCTGGCGAATTGCCTCTGCGAAATGCAAATTACCTGCAAAGCGCCGCCAAATCGCTCGCAAAATCGCAAACTACCTTGACAAATCGCCCTAAATCGCTTCGCCAAATTGCCTGACCAAACTCCTGCGAAATTGCAAAATTACCTGCAAAACGCCTTGGAAAATTTCCTAGCAAATGGCAAAACTACTCCATACTGGAAAAAGCTTAACCTTAGTTAAAGACATAATCAATTCAATACTTTCATGAATATGAATTTTTCTCTTTTTGATGTATGTCAAAGGGGGAGAAGGAAGATTTAAGTTAGAATTCACATTGATATATGATGTTTATTTTCTAAGAATATTTGAAGACCTAACTTAAATGATTACCAAATATCAAAAAGGGGGAGATTGTTGGTACAATAATGCCCTAAGCATTTATATGTTTTGATGTTTTGGATAATCATCTAAGTTAGGCAATATTTGTGATCTAATTGTGAATATGTTTAAGTGACAGGAATTGGTAAAAGTAAAGTCCAAGTGTGATCTTGGCAAGAGAAGTCTAAGGAAAGGTCTTGGCGGCGTAAGTCCAAGCATATAGTCTTGGCGGCATAAAGTCCAAGCAGACCTTGGCAAAGGAAGTCCAAAGGCAAGACTTGGCAGCGTAAGTCCAAGCATGTAGTCTTGGTGGCGTAAAGTCCAAGCACACTTTAGCAAAGGGAAACCCAAGACGACGAAACCGAAGGAAGCTCTTGGAAGCAAGCGCAAAGGATGAACAAGTCGCGGACTTGGAGGGATCCTGGAGGTGCAAGGCTAAAGGAAGAGCTAGAAGATTGAGTCTAGGTCTAGGGAGTCAATTCAAGTATGAATTACTCATACTTGGCTAGTATCAATCGACTGATAGGATACTCGACTGGTGCCTCCATTGGAGGCCCAGTCGAGGCAACGCCTTGACTCGCCTCATCTAGGCAGCCACAGACGCAAGGGCGCCTCGATTGGCGCCTCGACTGGAGGCCCAATCGAGGTGGTGCCTCGACTGGACTCGACTAATGTTGAGAAAACACCTCAGATGCGAGGCAGGCTCGACCATCGACTCGACTACCTATGCATCAGTCGACTTATCAGCCTACCATTGGAAATGGTGGCTGTGAATCCCCGCGGATCTGCCTCGTCAGAAGCCGCTGGCTTTGGCGGTAGTCGACTGATCGAGGCTCAATGGGAAAAATAACCCTCTCTCTATAAAAAGAGGGCATGGGGTGTTTGATGAGGCTAGTGCTTATCTTCCAACTTTACTCTCAAGCTTCCCATGATTTTCTAAGCTTTCTAAGTATTCTAATCCTCCTATTCTTTAATCTTCATCTTCATCAATTGTAAAGAAGAGGAGAGAGTGTTGTAAAGAAAGCTTTCTTAGTGGAGACTCTTTGGATTGATCCACCTTAAGGATTGCCGTGGAGTAGGAGCTTAATCTCCAAACCACGTAAACTCTTTCTTGTTAGCGATTGTGCTTTTAGTCTCTTAATTTCATTTAGTATTTGCTTTGCTTCCGCTAACTTTGCTTGTAGAAACGAAAAGAGGCTATTCACCCCCCTCTAACCTTCCAAAGATCCCCAATAATTAATCCTCTTGCTGGGCTGATGGGCCCCGCTTTGCCATCTTAGGAGGAAGTTTAAAAGCTAAAACCCTCGAAAACCTTATCTTCAAATGACAATTTCTTTTCTTCTATTTCAACTCTTCCTCTTCCTCCCAGCAGTTTTCGCCGACGACTGTCCCACGCCTAAACCTTCAGCACCTAGGAGTCCTCTTTCTTCCAACGACAGCTTCCTCTCAACCATAAGTAAGTGTCACCCTGCCTTCCCTACTATGGCTCCTTCTCTGACAAACCCTAGCTCGACCCCCTAGTACGAAGATACTTTTTCACGCATAGACAGTAACCATTACTTCCTCGACATTAAAGATTTGTTTATAGACCCCACTATAAAATGTCTTTTTACTTCCTCCTCTTATCGGCCACATCTTCTGTTGGAACTTCGATGAGCGCTAGAGGGGGGGGTTGAATAGCGTGTTCGTTCGCTTGACAAAATTCGTTCGCATTTGTCTTTGCACAATCATTAGTATGCAGTGGAATATAGAAATACAAATATAGAGACAAATACAAACACAAACACACACACTACGCACGATATACGTGGTTCGAAACCTTAGGGATCCTACTCCACGAGGCAAGCTCAACGAGCTCTAGTGATGTACACACCACTACTCAATAAACTCCTTGACAACACGTCGGAGGTGGAGAAACCTCGTACAAATGATCTTACAGTAATAAGAAAGAAATACAAGCAAATACAAGTAAACTACACAAATACAAGTAAAGAAAATTTACAAATATGAACTTAAATGCTTGCTTGTTGATTGCATTGGACCACACTTGAAGACCCTGCTTTGCACTAGCAAATCGCCTCAAATCACCCAAGAAATCACTGCAAAAATCCTCCCCTTTGTGCTCCTTTTAAAGTTGCAACTTGAGCTGATTTTTACCTAGCAGTTGACTACTCATACCTATCAGTCGACTACCCCCCACGTCAATCGACTGCCCAATGTTAACAGTTGACTACCAAGGACATTTGCCCACAATCGAATGCCAGTCGACTCTCGGCAGTCGACTGATCATAATCTCAGTCGACTGCTCAGTGTCGACTCGGCTGCCAAGTGTCAAACACTTGACCAGTCGACTGCTACACCTTAACCATGAGGTTTACCCCAAGTATGATGCCCTCATACTTGCTAGACCACCCTTAGCCTAGACCTAAGCCTTCTAGCCAATAAGTTAAATAAAACCAGTATGAGATGATAAGACGGTTGAGTTATGGTCGAGGAAGGGTGATTAAAGGGGATTCATAATTTAAAAAGTCAACCTCAAGGCTTCGTATGACTATTTTGGGGGGTGGATAATGATACTGCTTTAATATGACTTAGGTGCTAGAGAAAGGAATCATGATTTGTAGGATGAAATCGGAGGGAAGGATCAGAATGCATGATATACAGTCTAGTCCAGCAAGACCCGACTCAGGGAAATAGGCTGAGTCAGTGAGGTGGAAACTCGGAAAGGGGAAAGGAGGTTCGGTGGTCAGAATGAAACTAGATAGTGATTCAGGAAAGTAAGCCAAGTTGAGGAGATGGCAAGTCGGGAAGCCGAATTGGGTTGACAGCCAGAACAATGAAGAATAGCAACTCGGGAAGCCGAGGTTGGTTATAAGCGCATGTGCTCAATAGTCAGAACAAGGTCAAATAACAACTCGGAGGGTTGAGTTGAGTTGTATGCACCTCGGCTTAAATGACCAGAATGGTGTAGGAAAGCAAGTCGGGAAAATGAGCCAAATCAGTAATAGGGTAACTCGGGAAACAAAGTGGAATTTGAGTGTGGATAAGGAGGGGTCCATTGGTAAAATGAAGGTAAGAAGGGAGGGTTCCTATTATGCTTTCTCATGAGAATTTGTTACACAACATAACAAACCAAGGCACCTGGAAGACCCCATAGAAGATTCTTAGTGACCCTCACTCGCTAATATCATAACAACATTATTCTCCAGACTGGGATGACCCTCCACATGGACGGTGATCCAAGTAGTTTGTTATGCGACAGTTGCCTTCAGGGGTGGAAAGGATAAAAGGAAGGAAGGAAGGAAGAAGAATGAGACTTTTGGGACCTCTCTCTCTCCCAGTGGTTGTTGGCTTTCTCAACGGAGACTCACTACTGGAGAAGAAGAACCATCCTGGATGGAGGAAGAAGAAGAAGAGTCATACGAGTCTCATTTTCTTATATCTTGTATAAGTTATTCTCTGTAAGGGGTTTCTCTACCTCCGAAAGCATTTCCGAGAAGGAGGGATTATAGTAAAGGTGTCTAGCGTTGAAGTTCACTCTAGAGCTCACCCGTGGAGTAGAAATTTGAATTCTGATCCACGTTAAATCTCTTGTCATTACTCTTTCATTTTACTATTGCGGCCGAAGAGTACCCCCAAGCCTCCCTGACATCTTCGTTCCAAATGAGATAGAAAATTCGTGCCGCATCAAAGCGCTTCAAGTGTGTTGTGCCCTTTGCATAATGTTCCCACACCCATTCCACTAGCTAGTTTGCCCTTGCTCGGTCTTCTACCATGAGCAATCTCTAGTGCTACGACTCTGAAGCTACAGACATCTGACTTTAGTTACTTTACCAATGTCAACGGACTCAGAGGCCATGTACCATAGCGTTCTGGAAGACACTGTGGCCTCCGAGATCTGATCATAGTAGATGAGACTAGTGAGGTCGAAGTCCCCAAGCTTTGCGTTAAATGCAAAATCCAACATACTCAATTTGACATCGCGATAGAGCATGCACTGCTCCAATTCATGGTGGAGGAAGTCATATTTTATCCCCGTGTGTGTGACACGATGGTAAATCATTAGATAAATTTTCACAACGGATAAGAGTCAACTTTAGAAGCGATCTAAAATTCTATCCAAGTTCAAATGATCACTCATTGTCTTATAAATAGAATTCATGGGCATAATCTTCCCATAATTTACTCCCTCTTGAATCCTGAGAGACTAGGATGAGAGGACCGATAGATTGATGATTCCAATCTTTTGCACAATAGTGGTGGAGGTAGAACATTGGGGAGGGCATGTTGAGTGCGATCTCGTACCTCTCCGGGCATCTCAAGTGATTCTGTGCAGAGTGTAGGTACGAGTCAAGGCTTCCGTCGGTAGTAACTCGTAGACGAGAAGGAGTTCTCGCTGGTCGTGGCACCAGCCGACCAACTTATACGTTGACTTCAGACACTACAAAAATACACCAAAATAGTGACGAAATTTGGCAACGAAAATAATTTGTTGCAAATATGCAACAAAATTTGCGACGAATTTCAAATTTCGTCGCAAATTAGTAACGAAATTTGCAACAAACCTTTTTTTTTTTGCAAACTTATTTACATTTCAAGCAAATTCATTTTCATCGCAAATATTGTTGCAGTTTTGCAATGAAATTTATTTTTCGTCGCAAATTTGTGATGAAAAATCAAATTTGTCACAAAATTTTGTAACGAATTACAAATTCTTTGCAAAATTTGCGACGAAAATATAATTCGTTGAGAAAATTTACAATGAAAATATAATTCGTTGCAAATTTTGCAATGAAAATATAATTTGTTGCCAATTTTCACAACGAATTATGAATTCTTTGCAAATTTTGCGACAAATTTGGCGATGAAAAATTTTTATCGGACATTTTCAATTATTTGTCAAAGAAAATCAACGGCGGGAATTATAAAATTTGCGACGAATTTAATATTCGTTGCTAATTTGGCTATGAATTTATTTTTCGTCATCAATTTTGCAACGAAAATAGAAATAAAGACAAAACACATGCACAACACAAGATTTTACGTACTTCGAAACTAGGGTTCCTACTCCACAGGGCGAGCTCTAATTGAGCCCTAGTAATGCACACCACCACTATCAAACTTCTCCTTCTCGGTATGACATTGGAGGTGGAGAAACCTCGTGCAAAATGATTACAACAGTAATACAAGAAGATACAACCAAATACAAGGATGAAGCAAAAATAAAAAGTAAAGAACACTTTACAAAAACTTGATTGCTTACTTGCTTGTTGATTTCTCTTGAAGATCTAGAATGCAACATCACTTCCCCTTCAAAATCACCCCAAAAATCTTGGCCAAAATCCTCCACGAGCTACTCCATTTATAACCTGCATCAGACTGATTTCACGCATAGTAGTTGACTGCCAAAAGGCACCAGTCGACTGTCCACAGTGTCATTGTCTCACAATAAACTTAATCTATGTTAGATTACTCTAACGGATACCCTAGCAGTCGACTGCCCTTACCAGAAATCGACTGCCAACCTCATAGTCGACTGGCTAGTCGACTACGAGATATTTTGTGCCCATGTCCACCACCACTAGTCGACTGGCTAGTCGACTGCGCAATAATCTATGTATTGCTATAGTGCCAGCAATCGACTGGTAATAATCCCAGTCAATTGCTCCGAGTTGATTAGGCTCCCGAGTGTCAAACACTTGGCCAATTGACTGGTCCATAATCCCAGTCGACTCGTAAATCTCAAACATGAGGTTTAACCCAAGTATGATTCCCTCATACTTGATTGACCACTCTTAGCCTAGACCTAAGCCTTCTAACCATCTCCATCAACCTCACACCTCTCGGATCTCTCGAGTCTGCGACTCTTCATTCTTCATGTTAGCCTTCAGGTGCTTCCATCGGCTATGTCATGCTAATAGGGTATTTTACCAAGGTTCATTTGAACTTATTCCGCCAAGACACATGCTTGAACTTTACGCTGCCAAACTTGCACCCTTAGACTTTCACATTGCCAAGATCCATTTGGACTTACACCGCCAAGACCCATGCTTGGACTTTATGCCGCCAAACCTACACCTTTGGACTTTCACTTTGCCAATATCCATTTGGACTTACGATGCCAAGACCCATGCTTGGACTTTATGCCGCCAAACCTACCCTTGGACTTCCTAATTGTCAAAGTTCACTTGGACTTTACGCCGCCAAGACTATACCTTTGGACTTTACCATTGCCAAGTACCCATGACTTGGACTTTCCTTGCTAAGACAATTCTTGGACTTTCCAATTACCAAGACCATGCTTGGACTTTTCCATGCTAAGACTATTCTTGGACTTTCCATGCCATGACCATGCTTGGACTTTCCATGCCAAGTATCCAAACTTGAACTTTCGAGGTTGATTACTCCAACAATCTCCTATAAATAATCTCTCGCATATGACTTTGGATATCCCAATCATTCACTAGTCAATGGTCAACATATGGTCAAACCATATAGTTAAACAATGGTCAAATCCATTGTCAATCCATTGTCAAACATCAAAATGCTACTCGAGTCCCACTCGAGTTTGGTCAACATTGATCCAGGGCTTGTTGCACTAACAATCTCCCCCTTTTTGATGTTTGACAATACCTTTAAGTTAGGCTAACAATAACCCAATTTAAATCTTTCAATGGCAAAGCATAGTGATAATTTACCTAACTTAAACCTCACTTTTTTCCTTTTGACATACATCAAAAAGTCTACCAAGGTTTTCAATGCCTCATCTCTCAAAGAGATCCTACATTCTCCCCTTAGTCCAAAAACATTTAGGATGTCTTCACTCTTCATAGTGATAAGTCTCATATCACTAAATGAGAGGTAATCCTCACTTCTCCAATTCTCCCCCTTTAGTGAGCACAATGAGGGTTTCAAACCCTTCATTTCTCCCCCTTTGAGGAATATTCATCCATCATCCCTTGATGGATAACCTCCCCCTAAAGGCTTGCTCCCCCTTGATCATTGCACCAACAATGTCCTTGGAGAGTTCCTAAGCCAATAGGAAATCTAAACCATCGAAAATAAGAGTAAAAGTTCAACATTGAACTTTCACAACCCTTAAAGATCGATACTCCACCCTAAACACCTCTTCTAATCATTTCAATGATATTTCACCCTTCCCATGTTTTCTAAAGTATATCCTAGGGTCAGGAGACGTTATGGTAGCTAATACATGGATAAACAAACCTTGTTCAGTTGAAATCAACACCATCAGTCGATTGAAATCAAAAATCAATCTATTGCCTTACCACCAGTCGATTGCCCAAAGTAGTAATCGATTGGTTTCTGCAAATGCAGAATTAGTTTCACAAATTAGATTTTGAAAAGCATAAGTAAATATACGTATTTCTAAAAATCTTGAAAATTCATACATACATTACTTACATGAAACACAATGGATGGAAAATAATTTTAAATTAAAATATCATTTAAATTGAAGTATTGATACAAAGTTCAAAATCATTCAATGTTTTTGCCTAACTTTGTGTCAACTTGTTCAATGGTGATTGCTATCAAAATATAAGCTTCACCAAGGTTTTCTAAAATAATTTTAAAACCTTATTTTGAACCATGATCTATAGGCTAGATGTACATAACTTGTACATTAGTTTTCCTCAAGATTCATCAATGTCATATTATGAGTTTGAGTTCATCTAGATGCAACAACTATGCACCTTGAACTTAACTCATTTTCTTAATATCTCACATGTCTAAGGTGTATAAATACACACACATGTCAATTTATAGTTCTTGTGAGATGTGAGTTTAGGTTCTTCCCTAATCTAGGGTCTCATGCATTTTATCTAGGCAACTCTATTTGATTCACTTATCATGGTACTTCAAATCATGTCATTGTCCTTAATTTCATTTTAATTAGTCTTAATGCATGAAATATGATCATAGCATATAATGATTACATAATTTAAAATATTTGTCAGTAATCGTGATGCCATGGTATAAAAATAAACCTAAATACAAACATGACATATATTACCCTAAGCATGATCATGACATTTAAATAATTATATAAAGCATGATGTCATGACATGACATATGACAAACAAAGCATGACAATTTTATATAGTAAAGATATAAGAATACTTAAGTTTTAATTAAAATTACTATTTCCTAGAATTAAACGCCATTTTGTCATAATACATCAATTTCTCAAGTGTGCCAAAAATCCAAAATTGCACACCATTGACTCTAACCTAGTTTGTGCCAATTATGATTGATTTTTCAAACTTCTTAAATTCTATTGGCACATCCTAAAATCTTTTAGGATTAAAATATAAATTCATTTTCAAGGTATTACATAACCTCAAAAATACCCTAAGGTGTCACCTTTATCATGGTTAGATTAACTACTTATCCATTCAAGGTTGACACATCCTAAACCCATCTAACATGATGGAACCACACTCCTAAGAACCCAATACCTATTGGAGCTCTTTGGGTTAACTAGGTATTCACTAGGGATAACTTCCCTAGCTACCCTCCTAATGACCCTCCAGACTTTGAAGCCTTGGTCATTTGGGTCTTATCTAGGTTAACGTTAGGGGTAACTCTCCTTGTAACCTTGTTAGTGGCTTTCTTAGGTTTCTTTGAAACCTTAGCCACTAGACATCTACCATAGTCAACTCTAGGGATGACTTCCCTTGTGACCATGGTTTTTCTAGACCTAGAGATGCTTCCATAGTTAAATGGAACACTATAGTAGGAAGACATTACCTTCTTGTGATCCAAATCTTTCTTGTCCTTAGGTAAATCTTGCCTCCTAACACCTAGAGTTTGACTACTAGACCCTTTAATTGAATTTTGCATCTTCCTAAGGGTCTTTTCTAATTTATCAAGTTTAAACCTTAAAGCTTGATTTTCTTTTTCTAATTTTTGAATTTTCATTCATCTTTTGGGAATTGTTCTTCCTTTAGGCATATGTCCAGATTTCTTGAGATTAAAGCCTAGATTCTTCTTATCATTAGGTATAGTAGTCTTAGGGTTATCCTTAGTTCTAAATTCACAAGATTTTGCCCCTAAACAAAAATATTTATCTCTAGTATGCTTCTTATGATCATGAACAATAGCGAGTGCATTAAATTAATCCTAACATGCTTTTTTATCCTTACCTAAAGAAAGAGCATTATTGAAATATACCTTAGGGTTTGCCTTAGCTCCCTCTACAATTGAGCTCTTCCTTTTATCCTTGGTAAGGTGACTCCCCCTAGGACATTGACTTCTATAGTGCTCCTTTTTTTGACATTTGAAGCACACAATGTGCTCCTTGTTCTTCCTAATTGGGGCTCCGACTTCCTTGGTCTTCTCCTTAGCCTTTGGTGCCGGTTGAGTCTTCTTAACTCTTTTTGAATATTTTCTCTTATAATGCCCTACTTCCCTACATTCAAAGCATGTTATATGATTTTTATTTTTATTTACCATGCTAGAATTACCTTCTTGGATGGTGGTAGGAGACACTTGGTCGGATTCTTCTTCTCTTTCAAAAGTAGAGGCTTCCTCTTGATTTTGCTCGGGTTCCAATTGTCTCTCCTCCCCCTCAATCCTAGAGGTGGAAACTTCCTCAACCTCCTCTATCAACCCTGATATTGAGCATCTCTCAACTTTTGAATCCTCAAGCTCTTGGAATGATGATGTACTTTCTTCTTGAGCTTAAGAGGATGAGCACCTTGATTCTTCTTTGGCTTTCTCCTCTACTTCTTAAGGCGGTGATGGATTCTCATGGATCTTGGCTAGCTTACTCCATAGTTCCTTAGCATCCTTAAACTCACCTAACTTTGTCAAAATATCGTTAGGTAACAAATTAACCAACATTTTCTTTGCCCTATTATTTATTTCAAAATATCGGATTTGCTTCTTGGTCCACTTCTTCATCTTGAGTATTCTCCTCTTCTTATTCTTCGGAGCATCTAACCCTACTACAACACTAATCCAATTATCAAAATCACACATAAGAAAATACATCATTCTACTTTTCCAATATGCAAAATTTTCATGTTCGAAGGAAAGTGGAACCGTGACATCATCATCCAATCTTTCTTGAAGCTCCATTTTTCTAGCACATGTTCCCTTGGTTATTAATCCTTGAAGAGCAACATTGCTCTAATACCAAATGTAGAGGAATCAGTGACCCCGCTAGAGGAGCTGAATAGTGATTTTCACAATTTCGACTATCATGATCGTGTCCTGCTCGTCTACAAAAATATTATACACAGTAGACTACAATACAAATAGAAATAAAGACAAAACACATGCACAACACAAGATTTTACATGGTTCGGAACTACGGTTCCTACTCCACGGGGCGAGCTCTAATTGAGCTCTAATGATGCACACCACCACTATCAAACTTCTCCTTCTTGGTATGACACCGGAGGTGGAGAAATCTCGTATAAAATGATTACAATAGTAATATAAGAAGATACAACCAAATACAAGAATGAAACAAAAACAAAAGTAAAGAACACTTTACAGAAACTTGATTGCTTGCTTGCTTGTTGATTGCTTTGGATTGCTCTTGAAGGTTTAGAATGCAACAACACTTCCCCTTCAAAATTGGCCTAAAAATCTTGGTCAAAATCCTCCATGAGCTGCTCCATTTATAACCTATATCAAACTGATTTTGGTGCCTAGCGGTCGACTGCCAAAAGGCACCAGTCGATTGCCCACAGTGTCGTTGTCTCACAATGGACTTAATCCATGTTGGATTACTCCAATGGATACCCTAGCAGTCGATTGCCCTTACCAACAGTCGATTGCCAACTCAGTAGTCGACCGACCAGTTGACTATGAGATATTCTGTGCCCATGTCCACCACCACTAGTCGACTGGGCAGTCAACTACACAACATTTTGTGCACTGCTACAGTGCCAACAGTGGGCTACTCAAGGCTAGTCAATTGGTAATAATCTCAGTTGATTGCTCCGAGTTGACTAGACTCTCAAGTGTCAAACACTCGACTAGTCATCTGGTTTGTTGGTGCAATCGACCCAGGTCATTATTGACCGGACTCGAGTAGTGTTTTGATGTTTGACAGTGATGTCTAACAATGTGTTAGGGAGATTGTTGGTGCAATCAACCTGGGTCATGATTGACCGGACTCGAGTTTGACTCGAGTGGTATTTTGATATTTGACGATGGTTTGACCATTTTCATAGGAAAAGTCCAAGTCATGGGTACTTGGCATGGAAAGTCTAAGCATGGGTCTTGGCAAGGGAAAGTCCAAGCTTGAGTCTTAGCAAATGGAAATACCAACATAGGTTGGCAAGGAAAGACCAAGGGTGCAATTTTGGTCACATAAGTCCAAGTGTGTAGTTTTGACTGTGAAAGTCCAAGTCATGAGTACTTGGCAATTGGGAAGTCCAAGGGGTGATATTGGCGGCGTAAAGTCCAAGAGTGGAGTCTTGGCAGCATAAGTCCAATGGATAGCAGCATAAAGTCCAAGAGGGAGTCTTGGCAACGTAAGCCCAATGTGTCTTGGCGATGTAGACCACATTAGCATGACAATAGCAGATGGAAGCACGTGAAGGCTAGCGTATGGATGAACAAGTCATGGATGACTTGGAGAGATCTGATAGGCGTGAGGCTGACGGAGGTGGATAGAAGGCTTAGGTCTAGGCTAAGGGTGGTCTAGAAAGTATGACGGCATCATACTTGGGGTAAAACCTCATGTTTGAGGTGTATCAGTCGACTGGGACTATGGTCAGTCGACTGATGTGAGTCGACTGATGTTCGACTGTAGGAAATGGCCTAGCAGTCGACTGCCAGCATTGGGCAGTCGACTGATGGCGTGAGTAGTCGACTGATCTGGAGATCAGTCGAATGATGGTCGAGTTTTCGGGGAAAGAAGGTTTCCAAGTCGACTGTTAGGGTTTGATAGTCGAGTGATGGCTCGATCAATCGACTGATGGGCATGATCAGTCGACTGATGGTCTATCCGTTGGAACTTATCCAACGTGGCTCATGCCATTGTGAGACAACGACTACAGGAGTAATCAACTGATGGTCTCGATCAGTCGACTGCTAGGTGAAATCCAACCCGAGTTGTAGGTTTAAAAGGAGCACGAAGGAAGGGATTTGGCATCGATTTCTTGAGCATCTTTGAGGCGATTTGCTGTTACAAATCAGGGTCTTCAAGCACAGTTCAAGCAATCAACAAGCAAGCATTCCAAAGCAATACTTGTAAAGTTTTCTTTATGTTGTTTTGTATATTCATCGTGTATTTGCTTGTTGTATTTCGTATTACTTAGTGTAATCATTTGTACAAGATTTCTCCACCTCCGACTTGTTGTCGAGAAGGAGTATTTGAGTAGTGGTGTGTATTTGCATCGCTAGGGCTCGTTCGAGCCTAATCCGTGGAGTAGGAACTGTACGGTTCCGAACCATATTATATCCTGGTGTTGTGATTGTGTTTGTGCATTTTGTATTGTATTATTTCTATTTCCGCTGCGTATAACAAGTTTTGTAGCAAGCACGATCGAGATCCATCTTCGACGATGAATCGCAATTCACCCCCCTCTAGCGGGAGCATAGGTCCTAACAAGTGGTATCAGAGCTAGGTCGCTCTTCAAGGATTAACAACCAAGAGAGCACCGCTAGAGGAAAAAGATGGAATTTGAAGAAAAAGTCGGATGGGATATCAACACTCCGATCCCATATGCATTCTATGGACGAGAAGACTTCAACCAATGGAAGGCAAGGATTGAAGACTTCGTGATGATGATGGATATCGAGGATTGGGCTACCTTGATGGAAGGATTCAAATTTCCAAGAGGGCCTAAGGGAGGATTCCTTACAATGGAAAAGTGGACCGAGGAACAACTCCAAGAATTCGAGAGAAGTAATAAGGTAATTAAATTCTTGGTTGATTTGATTCCTAACAATATCTTGTGTAGCTTAGGTGAATACAAGGATGCCAAGGAGCTTTGGAGCGAATTGGCTAAGTATCATGAAAGTTCATCACTGGTTCAAGAAGAAGAGGAAGAAGAGGAGTGCTCATCCTCTCAAGCTCAAGAAGAAGCAAGCATATCTTCATCCCAAGAGCTTGAGGATTCGGAGATTGATAGGGAATCAACATCCGGATCAGAAGAGGAAGAAGAAATGGAAGAAGCCTCCACTTCAAGGTTTGAGGGGGAGGAGTGCTCATCCACTCAAGCTCAAGAAGAAGCAAACACATCTTCATCCCAAGAGCTTGAGGATTCGGAGATTGATAGGGAATCAACATCCGGATCGGAAGAGGAAGAAGAAATGGAAGAAGCCTCAACTTCAAGGTTTGAGGGGGAGGAGAGACCATCTACTTTGGAACAAGGGCAAGAGCAAGGAGAGCCATCTACTTCTGAGAGAAGTGATGAACAAGCTCAAGAGGCCCTTTCCACCACCATTGACCTAGGTAACTCAAACACATTAATTTAAATTAAAAATCATATTATGTATTTTGAGTGTAGGGAATATGAGCACTATAAGAGCAAGTTTCCTAAGAAGGTTAAGAAGGTTCCACCGGTGTCAAAGGTCAAAGAGACCGAAGCCTCAACCATCAAGAGCAAGGAGCACGTGGTGTGCTTTAAGTGCCACCTAAGAGGACATTATAGGAGTCAATGCCCTAGGGGGATGAAGAAGACTCAAGAGGGAGCAACACATGTAGGGGGAGCCTCTAAGGCAAACCCTAAGGTAAAATTTATTAATGCACCTTCTTTAATTTATAGGCAAAAGCATGCTTTTAATTCACTTGCAATTCATCATGAAAAGCATGCTAATAGAAATAATAGATTTTATTGTCTAGTTGCTAAACATATCGATATTAGAAATAAGGAAAAATTTAGGACTAATGTTCCTAAAACAATTTTACCTAGGAAGACCATTAGAAAGATAGAGGATCACCTAGGCATCAATCCTAAATGGACTAGACATATGCCTAGAAAGAACAAATCAATTCAAAGAAACAATGGGCCCACAAAATTAGAGAAATTGGAGTTGGAGAACCAAGCCATGAGGTCAAGGCTTGAGAAAATGGAAAAGACTCTTAGGATTATGCAAAATCAAATGCAAGGGTCAAATAGTCAAAGCCTAGGATCTAGGAGTCAAAGTCAAAGACCTAGGAAACAAGAATTATCTAAGGGCAAGCTTAAGGTCAAAAAGACCTATCACAATGTTCCATTCGATTATGGAACTCAATTTAGGTCTGGGAAAATCAAGGTCAATAGGGAAGTCATCCCTAAGGTTGACCAAGGTAGGTGCTTAGTGGCTAAGGTTTCAAGGAAACCTAGGGAAGTCATTAAGAAGGTTACAAGGGGAGTTACCCCTAGAGTTAACCTAGGTAAGACCCAAATGACCAAGGCTTCTAAGCCTAGGAGGGTCATTAGGAAGGTATCTAGGGAAGTTATCCCTAAGGAATACCTAG
This sequence comes from Wurfbainia villosa, assembly GCA_025175895.1. Lineage (NCBI taxonomy): Eukaryota > Viridiplantae > Streptophyta > Magnoliopsida > Zingiberales > Zingiberaceae > Wurfbainia > Wurfbainia villosa. The sequence continues at coordinate 9,388,479 of CM045992.1, forward strand.
TAAACCCAAGGAGCTCCAATAGGTATTGGGTTCCTAGGAGCGTGATCAATTCATGCTAAATGGGTTAGGGTGTGCCAACTTTAAATGGATGGATAGTTAACCTAACTATGGTAAAGGTGGCACCTTAGGTCATTTTCAAGGTTATGATTACCTTGGAAATGTGATTGTAACTTAATCCTAAAATATTTTAGGATATGTCAATATTATTTAAGAAGTTTAATAAATTTATCAAATTTGTACAATTTAGGTCTTAAAGTCATAGTGTGTCATTTTGGGTTTTTGGCACACTTGGGGGATTAGTAGTAATATGACAAAATGGATTTAATAATAACAAATGACAACTAATATTAAAATTTAGGTATTATATACCTTTATATTTTATTTGTCATGTCTTGATTGCCATATACTATGTCATGACATCATATTTATTTAAATCATATAAATGTCATGATTATGCTTAGGGTTTATCTTTTAATGTCATATATGTTTAGATTAAATCATATGTCATGACATCACGATCATTGGTCATGCTTATTTATGTCATCATTTATGTCATGATCATTCATGCATTTAAAGTAATTTAAATTGATTTAAGGACTATGGCATGACTTGAAGTCCCATGTATAAAGGAATCAAGTAGTGTTGCCCTAACAAATGCATGAAACCCTAGTTTAGGATGAACAAAAATCCACATCTCACATCAAATTGACATGTGTGTGTTTTCAAACACCCTAGATACATGTGAGATGTTAGGAAATGAGTTAAGTTTAAGGTGCATAGTTTTTGCATCTAGATGAACTCAAACTCATCTAAAACCATGGGTGAATCATGAGGAAAGCTTATGTACAAGTCATGTGCATCAAGCCCATAGACCATGGTTCAATATAAGATTTTAAAACTATTTCAAAATTATTTTGAAAAACTTTGGTGAAGTCTATCTTTTGATAGCAATTACCATTAATGATGTTGATACAAAGTGAGCTCAAAACAATGAAGTTTTTCTCATTTTTGAACTTTGTATAAATTTCACTATTTTATGGGTAAAATAATTTTCAAATTTTTTTCACACATTGTATTTGTTATAAGTATTATACATATGAAGTTTCGTGATTTTTCAAATTATGTATAATTACTTATGCATTTTGAAAATCCAATTCTAATTTTTGATTTCTGGGTTTTGTAGCTATTAGTTGACTGCTGCTTGATGGTAGTCGACTGATTACTATCAGAGTCGACTATCAATGCTGATTTTAGGTAAACAAGGATGTTTAGCCCATGTTTCAGCTATGTTAGGGTTCCCTAACTGCTCCTAATCCTAGGATATGCTTTGGAAAACATTGGAAAGGGAGAAAATCCATTAAATATGGATTAGGAGAGTTGTTTAGGGTGTGTATCAATTTAAGGTGTCGAAAAGTTCAATGTTGAACTTTTAACCTTATTTTTGATGGTTTAGTTTTCCTATAGGCTTAGGGACTCTCCAAGGACATTGTTGGTGCAATGGTCAAGGGGGAGCAAGCCTTTAGGGGGAGGTATCCATCATGGGATGATGGATATGTTTCTTCCTCATGAGGGGAAGAATTGGGAATGTGAGATGCTCAATTTGAAAATTGGGAGACTTTATAGGATTGCTTCTCTTGAGTGATATGAGACTTATCACTAGGAAGAGTGAAGGCATCCTAAGTATTTTTGGACAAAGGGGGAGATTGTAAGATCTCATTGGGATATGAGACATTGACCTCCTTGGGGAGAACCTTTTTGATGTATGTCAAAAAGAGAGAATTTATAGGATTACCAATTTGGGACAATTGGTAAGGAGATTTGAGTTAGGTGGCCTAACTCAAACGTGTTTAGTTTTTGTCAAACATCAAAAAGGGAAAGATTGTTGATGCAATCAACCCAAGTCATGATTGATCGGACTCGAGTTTGACTCGAGTAGTATTTTGATGTTTGACAATGATGTCTGACAATGTGTTGGAGAGATTTTTGGTGCAATTGACCCGGGTCATGATTGACCGGTCTCGAGTGGTATTTTGATGTTTGACGATGGTTTGACCATTGTCATGGGAAAAGTTCAAGTCGTGGGTACTTGGCATGGAAAGTCAAGCATGGGTCTTGGCAAGGGAAAGTCCAAGCTTGAGTCTTGGCAAATGGAAAGTCCAACATGAATTGGCAAGGAAAGACCAAGGGTGCAGTCTTGGCCACGTAAGTCCAAGTGTGTAGTCTTGGCAGTGAAAGTCCAAGTCATGGATACTTGGCAGTTGGAAAGTCCAAGAGGTGATATTGGCGGCGTAAAGTCCAAGGGTGGAGTCTTGGCAGCATAAGTCCAATGGTTGGCGGCATAAAGTCCAAGCAAGAGTCTTGGCAGCGTAAGCCCAATGTGTCTCGATGGTGTAGACCACATTAGCATGAAATAGCTGATGGAAGCACCTGAAGGATAGTGTATGGATGAATAAGTCATGGATGACTTAGAGAGATCCGATAGGCGTGAGGCTGACGGAGGTGGCTAAAAGGCTTAGGTCTAGGCTAAGGGTGGTCTAGCAAGTATAAGGGCATCATATTTGAGGTAAAACCTTATGTTTGAGGTGTATCGGTCGGTATCACCGACCGACTATGGTCAATGGCCCGATGTGAGTCGACCATACGTGAATGGTTTCAGCAAATGATCAGCCAAGACATTGGGAAGTCGACGATGGTTCGAGCAATAATCGATGGCCTGATCAGTCGATTGATGGTCGAGTTTTCGGGGATAGAAGGTTTCTGAGTCGATTATTAGGGTTTAACAGTCGAGTGATGGCATGATCAGTCGACTGATGGTCTATCCGTTAGAACTTATCCAATGTGGCTCATGCCATTGTGAGACAACGGCTACAGGAGCAGTTGACTGATGGTCTCGACCAGTCGATTGCTAGGCAAAATTCAGCCCGAGTTGCAGGTTTTAAAGGAGCACGAAGGAAGGTATTTGGCAGTGATTTCTTGAGCATCTTTGAGGCAATTTGCCGCTGCAAATCAGGGTCTTCAAGCACAGTTCAAGCAATCAACAAGCAAGCGTTCCAAAGCAATAGTTGTAAAGTTTTCTTTACGTTGTTTTTGTATATTCATCTTGTATTTTCTTGTTGTATTTCGTATTACTTAGTGTTATCATTTGTACGAGGTTTCTCCACCTCCGACTTGTTGTTGAGAAGGAGTATTTGAGTAGTGATGTGTGTTTGCATCGCTAGGGCTCATTCGAGCCCAATCCATGGAGTAGGAACCGTACGGTTCCGAACCACGTTATATCCTAGTGTTGTAATTGTGTTTGTGCACTTTGTATTGTATTATTTCTATTTCCGCAGCGTATAACAAGTTTTGTAGCAAGAACGATCGAGATCCATCTTCGACGACGAATCGCTATTCACCCCCCCCTCTAGCGGGCGCATAGGTCCTAACATGGTCCATAACCCCAATCGACTGGTAAATCTCAAACATGAGATTTAACCCAAGTATGATCCTCTCATACTTAATTGACCACCCTTAGCCTAGACCTAAGCCTTCTAGTCACCTCTATCAGTCTCACACCTCTCGGATCCCTCGAGTCCGTGACTCTTCATCCTTCGCGTTAGCCTTCAAGTGCTTCCAAGGGATATGTCATGCTAATCAGGTCCTTTGTCAAGGTTCATTTGGACTTATGTCGCCAAGACCCATGCTTGTGTTGGGTTTCCGGCACCGCGGCGTGTGTGTGTTCGATCATGTTTCGTAAACATGAACACAGCGGAAGCAATTAAAAATAATAAATCTATATTTATTACAACACACGCATGCATATTACAACAAGTGTAGACATAACCGTAAATTAAAATTTGCAATAAAAGAAATTTATCTACGTTATACCTTTCGTATGACGTGTAGCGGGAACGGCATCAACCGGAACGATCCTCGTAAGAATCGTCTCTATCCGTATCCACGCCGAGCTCCTCGGGATGACTTCGCTAAGTCACGAGCTTCGTCTTCGTGCGGGTTACTAGCCTCGTGTTGAAGGCGGCGTGATCGAAGATGATCACGATCCGAATCCAAATTCGGATCCTAAAGCGAGTTCTCAAAACTTCGCTTCTAGGAGAGGTATTCGTCAACCGTTTGGCGAATCGCCGTCCTCCACCTCAGAGGATTACGGAGATCAAATCCCGGTAAGTTAGCGCTGTCGGGCACTAACCGTCGTCCAAGCGGCGCTCCGACAACAAAGAAACAAGCTGTCAGAAAACTGGACAGCTTTTGGTGGAGGAATAGAGCGCGGCCAAGGAAGATGGAAGCTCACCTTATCACCGAACCTATAGGAGATCACGGAGGGTCGCGGAGGTTCACCGGCTGAAGCTTGGATCTTGCGGCAAGACTTGGGCGGCAGCACACAAGGTGAGCGGCGGCGACTTTAGGGTTTGTTGGCACCAACCTATTTTATAGAGAACTAATTCTCTTAATGGTTAATGGATCATATCCATAAAGCCCGTTAACCCGCTCCATTAAGATAAGTTAAAATAAACCAAACCATGATGGTTTATTTTAAGTTAAAAACGAACCCGAACCAACTTTTGGTTCATTCGTTTAAAATAAAACCAAACCCTTTGGTTTATTCTCATCCATTGGATTAGAACCAAACCATTTTGGTCCATCCATTATGTCTTCATAAGACCACGGCCCATCCACGCTTCCATTGCGGTGAAACAATTTCATGCTAAGCTTTATGTTTTAGTCCAACCAAACATAGTTTCTCTCGATGAGAATCCCATTCTCAAGCTCGTTTTAAATCCTTTGGATTACACTCGTTGTCGTGTGACCAAATAGGTTCTCGGTTTATGTTGGCCGTCTATAATTAACCATTAATTATAGAGCGATCATGAGTGGCACCTAGTAGTACATCATGATCCCCAATTAGCGAAAAGATCAGCGGTTGATCGAACTATTTACGAAACCCTTGATGCTCGAATGATTCGTGCCCCATTCCCTACACTCATCTTATACCCACTTGGTTCAGGACATGGTCTATAGTGTCAGTCCCCACTAGGCTGACTACGTCACACCTAGCCCAAGTATCATTTCCTCGGCCTACGGATTCTAGTTACTCCACATGTATCGAAGAGTACCTTACTCTAAACATGTAATGCTTTGGCCAAAGACTTTAGTAACAATCAGACGAGAGGCCATGGGTATACAACTACTCGCAAGGAGTGGTGAATCATTTATATGATATTCTAACACCTTGATCACTTGACTTATACCCAATCATCCGGGTCCACATCTCCTTAGAGATGTTTGCTTAAGATGTCAAAGCATAAGTCTCCATGATCAAGATGACTTGAATACATTAAGTCGAAGAACATCGCACTTAAGCCACAGTAAGAACTTCATTGACATATCTATATATGTAGAGAACCATATGAAGTCTTACGGCTGGTCACTCCAATGAACTAGTTACCATAACTAGCATCCACGATTAACTCCGGACATCACAATATCTCCAGCCAGTGAGAATCAGCTGCTTGGATACACCAAGGAGTATACCTCGTGCTAGTCTCGACAGAATTTATGGTGTCCAAATCCATCAATTCATCGACTAGGGATAATTCTGATACATCACAATTACACATGTAGAGATACTCACTAGTTGTGATCCAATCACAAATTCTCTCATGTTGTGAATCGTATTGTGGACATTCAGTAAATGAGTTTAAGATCCAATCAAATACATAAAACATGTATACTCAAATAGTGAATCTTCATTTATCATATAAATGGTTCATACATAAGGCGATTGCCTTAGGACATCTCTCATATATTACTAACAGACTCCCACTTGGCCTAATGCCAATCGCTACGGTATCCAATACCATAAGCTCGAACATGACTCTCAAACTTATTTTGAGGTAATGCCTTAGTCAAGGGATCCGCTAAGTTCCTTTCAGTGAGAATTTTCTCGATTTGTATTTCGTTCCTACTGATGATCTCTCTGATAAGATGATAGCGGCGAAGCACATGTTTGGATCATTGATGAGACCACATCAAGTTCATAGATGAACTACTCGATCCAAACCGCTTCCTTTGCTGCTTCCAAAGCTGCAACGTATTCTGCCTTAGTGGCAGAATCCGCTATAGTGTCAAGCTTGGAACCTTTCCAACTTATTGCGCCTCCATTCTAGGTGAATACATACCCAGACTAAGACATGGAATCATCCTTATGCATGCGGATCCGCATCCGTATACCCACGTATCACCATGTACCCTTCTCCGTATATTAGGAACATCCTTAGTTCTTCTTAAGTACTTAAGGATCGTCTTATGATCACCCAATGATCCATTCTGGATCGGGGTATCTGCTCGTGACACTTTCGAGCATACGATACATCGGGCCTCGTACATAACATAGCATACATGATAGATCCTATTGCGGATGCATAGGAATCTTACTCATGCAAATCCTCTCATCTTACGTGCGCGGACACATAGACTTGAAGGTGTACCCCATGCACGATGGGTAGAAACCTTTCTTGGATTGACATGCTAAACCTCTTTGCTTTTCGGTCTATATATGTAGACTGCGAAAGACCAAGCAACCGTTTCGATCTATCTCTATAGATCTTAATCCCGAGGATGTAGGTTGCTTCTCCCAGGTCTTTCATGGAGAATGTCTTGGATAACCAAACCTTCACTGACTGTAAGATTGAAACATCATTTCCTATAAATAGTATATCATCGACATACAATACTAGGAATACGACTGCACTCCCACTAACCTTCTTGTACACACATGGTTCGTCTGGATTTTTGTGAGAAATCAAACCTTTTGATTGTCTCATCAAAACGGATATTCCAGCTCCTGGATGCTTGCTTCAGTCCATAAATGGACCGTCGCAATTTGCATACCTTGGTTTTATCAACCGATGTGAAACCCTCAGGTTGTATCATATACACGTCCTCGAGCAGGTTTCCATTAAGGAAAGCTGTTTTCACATTCATCTGTCATATCTCATAATCATAATGAGCCGCTATGGCTAGGAGCATCCGTATGGATTTAAGCATAGCTACAGGCGAATAGGTTTCGTCATAATCAACACATTGTTTTTGACGATATCCTTTCGCCACCAATCTAGCCTTATAGGTAATCACATTACCATCCATGTCGGTTTTCTTCTTGAAAACCCACTTGCACCCTATAGGCTTTATGCCTTCAGGTGGGTCAACCAAGTTCCAAACTTGGTTTTCGTACATGGAATCCATTTCCGACTTCATGGCACCAAGCCACTTATCCCTTTCTGAACTTGTCAGCACTTCTTCATAACTGGTAGGCTCCTCATCATCAATGAGTAACACATCATTCGATTCACTTACGAGAAATCCATATCTCTCAGGAATATTGCGTGTTCTACTATATCTACGAAGATGTGGTGTTACAATAGGTCCAGCCGATTGCTCATCACTATGAGTTGTCGGCTGTTGTGCTTCACCAAGTATCTTATCAATGTCTATTTGAGTCTCTCGAGCCTCCTCAAGCTTGACGATACTCCCACTGTTTTCTTGCAAGAGAAACTCTTTCTCTAGAAACACAGCATGTCTTGAAACAAACACCTTTTGTTCCACAGGATGATAGAATTGGTAACCCCTTGTTTCCTTAGGGTATCCAATAAATAGACATTTATCAGACTTAGCATCCAGTTTGTCTGATACAGTCCGCTTCACATAAGCAGGACAACCCCATATCTTCAAGTAAGATACATGAGGTTTCTTACCATTCCATATCTCATATGGAGTAATTGAGACTTCCTTGGTAGGCATTCTGTTTAACAAGTAAACAGCTGTCTGAAGTGCATAACCCCAAAAGGACTTGGGAAGAGTCGCATGATTCATCATTGACCTGACCATGTCCAACAAGGTCCGGTTACGCCTCTCAGATACACCATTATGCTGTGGTGTATAGGGCGGAGTCCATTGAGACAATATACCATTGTCTCTTAGGTAATCAAGAAACTCCTGACTCAAGTATTCACCACCTCGATCCGATCGAAGTATTTTAATACTCTTGTCATGTTGTTTCTCTACTTCATTTCTGAATTCTTTGAACCTTTCAAAGGCTTCAGACTTGTGTTTCATCAAGAACACATACCCAAACCATGAGTGATCATCGGTGAAGGTAATGAAGTAGCTATAGGCTCCTAAAGCTTGAGTTGACATAGGTCCACATACATCAGTATGTATTAGACCTAGTAACTCTCCCACTCGTTCACCTTTTCCCGTAAAAGGTAACTTAGTCATCTTGCCTTTTAAGCATGATTCGCATGTATCGTATGAATCCAATTCAAACGATTCCAGAATTCCACATCGGTGTAATTCGGACATGCGTTTCTTGCTTACATGGCCAAGACGACAATGCCACATGTAGGAGTCTATTTGATTATCCTTTGAGCACTCTTGTTGCTCGCCCGATATTGAAAATGTCCTTTGAATCGTCCAGCGTATAAACACCATTGCTTAAAGTTCGGTCCATAAAGAACCCATTCAAAGTTATGTAATAACAATTGTTACTAAGCGTCAAATGGAAACCATTTCTATTTAAACAAGAAATAGAAATGATGTTCTTTATCAACAAAGGAATATAAATACAATTGTCCAGTTCTAAGACAAGTCCTTGCAGGAGTTTCAACAACACGCTCCGATGGCGAGTGCAAAGAACCTGCTCCATTCCCAACACGTAAATTTGACTCTCCTCGACGAGTCTTCTTCTATTCCTTAGCCCATGTATGTCATTACATATATGTGAGCCACACCCAGATCCAATACCCAAGTGTCTAAGGAAATAGAATGACAATCAATAAAGAAGATTTCAAGAAGATGGGGCATCCGATGCCTTATCCTTCTTCACTGACTCAAGATAAACCTTGCAATTTCTTCAATGACCTCCTTGCCATAATGATGGCAAGTGCCCTTTGAGCTAGTTCTACGCTTTTTAGCCTTTTTCTTCTTCCCTTCGTTCCCTTTGACTCCTCTTAGAACCTTTCTTCGAGGAATCAACTAAGACCGCCCCGCTACTCATGCTTCTCGTAAGGCTCCACAGCCTTCAAAGATATTGAGCAAGATACCAGATGATCCTCCTTGCATCTCAGAGGTGAAGAGGAGCTTGGAGACTTCGAACCTTTCGAATCTCACTTGCTCATCAACCAACTCACAAAGATGAAGGACTACGATATGAGCATCCATATGCTCATGCTGCTTTCATAGCTTGGGTTCCATCGCGGCTAGCATGATGCAACTCATTTGTTCAGAATCACTCACATGTTTCTGATAGGCCAACAATTGGTCCAAAGTTGCATCGTCACTAGGACGGGCGGGAAGAGGCGCTTCGAGGACATACACAAGCTTTTCACCTTGAGAACAATTCTCAAGTTTCTAAGCTACCCAAGAAGTTCGCCCACTAATTTATTTGAATCCAAAATGGAACGCAAATTCAAACACATCATGATCAATATATTAACTTAGAAATACAAAACGAGCATATATGAGAAAGATGATTTTAAAAATGCATCAATATACATTTATAAATCCCATTCATTTTTCGAATTTCAAAAACCCCAAAATCACTTCGGGAGATCGTAAGTTCATCTCCGAATGGGCTGATATCCATCATAGTTATGAACAACCTTGGAGAGAGTCCAACAAGCCATTCATAACTACGACGGTAGGTATCATCTATACCGATTGCATATCCCGTATATGCAACTATCACAATGTGCTATCAACTAATTGAATGTTCACACATACATCGGGTTGTTAACACATTAACAAGTATGCATCATATGCATAGCACCCAACTTCACCTCCCTTTACATCGACCTTGGAGAGAGTCCAAAAGCCGATGCTCGAGGTTAAAGCCAACCCATTAATCGGACATAGTTTTAATATGGTTAGGCGCATTCAACCAATTAGCCCAGCTTGGAAGAGTCAACAACCAAAGCTAACGATTGACCTCGGCTCTTACCATATTAGTATTAAACTATTCCATGGTTTGAACATATTCGGGTTGAGCGGGCTTGGAAAGTCCAACAACCCAAACAAAGCGAACTCTGGTTCTAACCATATTAATGGAAGGTGTAGGCTTTAATATTGATTAAGGGTTTTATGTCTCATCCTCTTTGCATGCAAATAACTATTATCTACATGGCATGACATACATGGCATACATCTACATGTCACGACACGCATGGCATAATGTTATGCATCTAATGCAATTACATGGCATACAATTATGTCAGCTATATTTTATTCATGGAATTATTTGATTAAGGAAAATCTATTTAGGAAACCAATTTCCTAAATCATTAAAACTACTTATGGAAATAAAATATTTTAAGATTTGATTTCAAATCAAATCATGATTAAATTAGAAACAAATTTCCAGAATCTAATCAAATATTTTATTTATGGAAAATATCAATTTCCATAAATACTTCCAACTTTCCAAAAGTGGAAGATTTACAAATACTTCTAGACTTTCCAAAATTGAAAATTTCCATAAATACTTCTAAATTTCCAAAATTTAGAAAATTTCCAGAAATACATTATGACTATCGCAAAACCATTTTTACGATTATGTCGAAACACAACCTGGGCTCTGATACCACTGTTGGGTTTCCGGCACCGCGGCGTGTGTGTGTTCGATCACGTTTCGTAAACATGAACACAGCGGAAGCAATAAAAATAATAAATCTACATTTATTACAACACACACAACACACGCATGCATATTACAACAAGTTTATACATAACCGTAAATTTAAATTTGCAATAAAAAAAAATTTATCTACGTTATACCTTTCGTATGACGTGTAGCGGAAACGGCATCAACCGAACGATCCTCGTAAGAATCGCCTCTATCCGTGATCCACGCCGAAGCTCCTCGATGACTTCGCTAAGTCACGAGCTTCGCTTCGCACGGGTTACTAGCCTCGTGTTGAAGACGACGCGGATCGAGAGATGATCACGATCCGAATCCAAATTCGGATCCTAAAACGAGTTCTCAAAACTCGCTTCTCCGGAGAGGTATTCGTCAACCGTTTGACGAATCCTTCGTCCTCCACCTCAGAGGATTACCGGAGATCAAATCCCCGTTAAGTTAGGCGCTATCGGAGCACTAACCGTCATCCAAACGACGCCCGACAACAAGAAACAAGCTGTCCAGAAAAACTGACAGCTTTTGGTGGAGGAATAGAGGCCGCTAAGGAAAGATGGAAGCTCACCTTATCACCGAACCCAAAGGAGATCGCCGGAGGGTCGCCGAGGGTCGCGCGGAGGTTCTCCGGCTGAAGCTTGATGCCGCAAAGACTTGGACAGCACACACAAGCTGGGCGGCGGCAGCTTTAGGTGTTGGCGCCGAATAGGAGAGGGAGGGGGTTTGGGCGGCCAAAACTTGATTAGCTTTAGGGTTAGGGTTTAAGCCCTATTTTATAGAGAACTAATTCTCTTAATGGTTAATGGATCATATCCATAAAGCCCGTTAACCCGCTCCATTAAGATAAGTTAAAATAAACTAAACCATGATGGTTTATTTTAAGTTAAAACGAACCGAACCAACTTTTGGTTCATTCGTTTAAAATAAACCAAACCCTTTGGTTTATTCTCATCCATTGGATTAGAACCAAACCATTTTGGTCCATCCATTATGTCTTCATAAGACACGGCCCATCCACGCTTCCATTGCATCAAATAATTTCATGCTCGCTTATGTTTGGTCCAACCAAACATAGTTTCTCTCCGAGAATCCCATTCTCAAGCTCGCTTTTAAATCCTTTGGATTATACTGCGTGCGTGTGACCAAATAGGTTCTCGGTTTATGTTGGTCGTCTATAATTAACCATTAATTATAGAACGATCATGAGTGGCACCTAGTAGTACATCATGATCCCCAATTAACCGAAAAGATCAACGGTTGATCCAGAACTACTTCTGAAACCCTTCAGCAGCTCGAATGAATCGTGCCCCATTCCCTTCACTCATCTTATACCCACTTGGTTCAGGACATGGTTTATTGTGTCAGTCCCCACTAGGCTGACTACGTCACACCTAGCCCAAGTATCATTTCCTCGTCCTACGGATTCTAGTTACTCCACATGTATCGAAGAGTACCTTACTCTAAACATGTAATGCTTTGGCCAAAGACTTTAGTAACAATCCGACGAGAGGCCATGGGTATACATCTCCTCGCAAGGAGTGGTGAATCCTTTATAGGCTATTTAAACACCTTCGATCACTTCGACTTATACCCAATCATCCCGGGTCCACATCTCCTTAGAGATGTTTGCTTAAGATGTCAAAGCATAAGTCTCCATGATCAAGATGACTTGAATACCGCAAGTCAAAGGAACATCGCACTTAAGCCACAGTAAGAACTTCATTGACATATCTATATATGTAGAGAACCATATGAAGTCTTACGGCTGGTCACTCCAATGAACTAGTTACCATAACTAGCATCCACGATTAACTCCGGACATCACAATGTCTCCAGCCAGTGAGAATCAGCTACTTGGATACACCAAGGAGTATACCTCGTGCTAGTCTCGACAGAATTTATGGTGTCCAAATCCATCAATTAATCGACTAGGGATAATTCCGATACATCACAATTACACATGTAGAGATACTCACTAGTTGTGATCCAATCACAAATTCTCTCATGTTGTGAATCGTATCGTGGACATTCAGTAAATGAGTTTAAGATCCAATCAAATACATAAAACATGTATACTCAAATAGTGAATCTTCATTTATCATATAAATGGTTCATACATAAGGCGATTGCCTTAGGACATCTCTCATATATTACTAACAGCTTGGACTTTACGCCACCAAACCTACACCCTTGGATTTTCACATTGCCAAGATCCATTTGGACTTACACCGCCAAGATCCATGCTTGGACATTATGCTACCAAACCTACACCCTTGGACTTTCACTTTGCCAAGATCCATTTGGACTTACGATGTCAAGATCCATGCTTGGAATTTACGCCGCCAAACCTACCCTTGGACTTCCCAATTGCCAAAGTTCACTTGGACTTTACGCCGCCAAGACTACATGCTTGAATTTATGCTACCAAGACTATATCTTTGGACTTTACCATTGCCAAGTACCCATGACTTGGACTTTTCCATGCCAAGACCATTCTTTGACTTTCCATGCCAAGTATCCAAACTTAGACTTCCAAGATTGATTGCTCCAACAATCTCTCAAATAATCTCCCCCGTATGACTTTGGATATTCCAATCATCCATTAGTCATATGGTCAAACCATATAGTTAAACAATGGTCAAACTCATTGTTAATCCATTGTCAAACATCAAAACACTACTCGAGTCCCACTCGTGTTTGGTCAACATTGACCCGGGGCTTGTTGTACCAACAAAAGTAATGTATATTGATAAGAGCGTTAAATTTTTCTTCACCTCATCTAATCATCGACCCCATCATCCTCCCCCTCACCACTACTTCTTCCTAGACCAACTGGAAAATGGTCTCTACCTTCCCATCCCATCTATCTATTTTAAACTTCTATATTTTTACAAAATACCTATAAATCAGTTGGTCCCCAACACTTTCCAAATCCTAGCAAGCATGATCATCATTTTTAAACACCTAGGGTTCTCTCTATCCCCACTAATATTCCATCACCTATTTCAACTGAAATCATCAGATGTCGGGGTATTTTAATTTGTTGGTCGACTTGATTGTAAATTCCTCTGAAATATGCCCTTGTCACACAAGGGTTGAAAAGAACTATACTTTCTTGCCCGACTCCCTACCTCTCTACCCTACTTGGAAACTTGTCGAACAGACATTCCTGACCTCCCCCACCCCCCCCTTCTAGGAGTGCCGACTAAAATGTCCTTTCGCGGAGGTCAAGAGAGTTCTTCAAGACTACTAATATAACTCTGACCTACTTTTGGATGCTCATCTCCAAGGACACTTTGGATTGTCCCCCCCCCCCTTTCGTTCTGGATGATACCATTTTGATAGGTTGTGTGTTATTATGAGTCTTTTTGTGATATAAAGTTCTATTAACAACTAATGACTTCTAACTTTTTCCCTTGTTGTAGATGACCTAATGCAAAAGGCAATGCTTAACATATTCGAGGCTATGACAGAGAAAGGGAAAGGTAAGCGTAAATAGGCGAAGTCTTCGGCCTGCCCTTCCTGTCCTCTTCATGATTCGATCACCGAGGCAGCCTCCTTGCCATCTAAAGAGAATCCTACCCCCCAACTATCTCAACAAAATCTTTCTTCTTCGCATCAAAGGAAATCTGTTCGACTGGGGGGAGGATCCTCTACTCATACCTCCTCTTGCATCATCTCTTCTTCCTGCTCCCCCAGTCCTCCTTGTCGTCGTCGTCATCTCCGCCCCTACAATCTTTCCCCCTCCCCATCAAAGGGGAATCTTGCTACATCCGGATGTAGGGGATCGGTGGTGGCCGGCTAGAGGGGGTGAATAGCCCTCAATCATCGTATGGTGGAATTCGTTCGTTCTTGCATGCTTGTCTACAATTGTCATTAATATACGCAGCGGAATAACAATAGAAATAATAACAACAATACAATCACATGCAATACACAAGATATACATGGTTCGGAACCGAATGGTTCCTACTCCAATGGGAGAGCTCACCGAGCTCTAGTTATGTGTACGACACTAACTAAACCACTCCTTCTCGACAACACGTCGGAGGTGGAGAAACCTCGTACAAGCTATTACAATAAGTAATATGAAATACAAACAAGAATACAAATACAATACAAAGAACACTTTTCACCGATTGCTTTTGATCGCTTGTTTGTTGCTTGCTTTGGTTGGCTCTTGAAGGTCTGGAATACAACAACAATTCCCCTCCAATGTCACCCTTAAAGTCTTAGCGAAATCCTCCCTCTTGAGCTCCATTTATAACCTGCATCAAGCTGATTTCTCTCCCATCAGTCGACTGATCGTGACCATCAGTCGACTGGTCCTGTAGTCGTTATCTCACAACGGCCAGATCCACGTCGATCAAGTTCCAACGGATCACCCATCAGTCGAGTACTGGCGCAAGCACTCGACTGGAAATCATTCTGTGGCTGAAAACACTCCGATCAATCAATTGATATCCCTCATCAGTCGACTGATGGTGTTATCAGTTGACTGTCATCCCTCAGCAGTCGACTGATCAGCAAGACCCTGTTCAGTCGAACACCAGTCGAACCCTGGTCGACTTGGAGCAGTCGACTGGCACCTATGTCAGTCGACTGATGTCGAGTAAAATCTCAAACACCAAGTTGTTTGAGTATCCGACACTCAGTCTTAGCCACTTGGCCAAGTCCACCTCATCCCTCATGGAGTTCCCCACCGAAGCTTTCTTCCCTCAGCCTACGTCCCTCGGATGCGCCAAGCACACGACTTCGCAACGCCATCCTTCACGTCTCTTGCCCTCGAAGTATGCTTCCCTTGGGCCTCACTCCATTCGCTCCCCGTCCAGCGGTCCCTCGGATGCACCAAGCGCACGGCTTCACAATGCCATCCTTCACCGACTCAAGGACCCCGAGCCTAGTGAACTTTCCAAGTCCTCAAGACTTCCTAAATGCACCAAGCCACGGCTTCGCAATGCATTTCTCACCAAGAACCAAGCACACGGCTTCGAAATGCTTTGGACTTTCCCACACCAAGCTCCATGCTTGGATTTTCCATGTCAACTCCATGTTGGACTTTCCTATGACAATCTCATGTCATAAGTTTTGTCTATCATCAAAATACTACTCGAGTCAAACTCGAGTCAACCTGGGTCGATTGCACCAACAATCTCCCCCTTTTTGATGATTGACAAAACTACCATCTCAAGTCTACCAATTCTCCCATATTGACAATTCTTATATCCCAATGAGAATTCCAATGAACCCTAATTAGTAACTTGGTAACTTCTCCCCCTTTTTGACATTACATCAAAAAGGTCCTCAAGGGTGTCAATGTCTCATATCCCAATGAGATCTTACAATCTTCCCCTTGGCATGTCCTCAATCTTTCTAGTGATAATCCCATATCACTTAAGAGAGGCGCAATCACTCAATTTTCCTCCCATGAGGAAAAGTACACATCCATCTTCCCATGATGGATACCTCCCCCTAGAGGCTTACTCCCCCTAGAGGCTTACTCCCCCTTAACCATTGCACCAACAATGTCCTTAGAGAGTCCCTAAGCCAATAGGAACATAAAAACAATCAAAATTAAGGCAAAGTTCAACAATGAACTCTCATCCACCTTAAAATTGATACTCTCCCTAAACACTTCTCCTAATCCATATCCAATGGATTTCCACCCTTTCTAATGCTCTCCCAAGCATGTCTGATGTGGGTGAATCATGCTATGTTTTCACTACTTTATATATGTGCATTTTATCTCATTTCATATCCTAGACATGTATTTTATCATGATTAGCATATTTTGGAGGAAGAGACTGCTGTCAGGGTGTTTTTGTGTTAACAGGGCGAAGAAGAAGGGCGTATCAAAACAACACAGGCGTGCTCGGAATCGACACGCCTGTGTCATGAGAGCCAGCGGACAACACGCCTGAGTTCAAAGAGCAACACGCCCGTGCCGGTGATTCCAGCAGCCAACACGCCCTATGCAGCCGCGACACGCCCCAGTTCAAACCGTAACACGCCTTGTGGGAAACCCGCGACACGCCGGTGCCCTCATGTGGCATGGGCGTGTTGGCTGATTCGCCTTCCTTTCGCGAGCAATCGGGATCTTCGTGGGAATCTATTGCCTTAAAGAGGAGGCAAGGCTATAAAAGAGAAGATATTCTAACCCTAAAGGGGGACGGCGGATGGTCAAAAAGGAGGAGAGAAGGCGGCAAAGGATCGACAGCGAGGAAGCAAAAGAGAAGGAGTGCGGAGGAGCGCAGATGGCATCCGATGTGTATTTTCTTTCTCTAGCAACTCTTGTCGGACTATGGAGTAGTGTCCTGTAATCTTAGGATGGGGAGTAGCCCTTTGACGATTTACGATGATGATATAATCTATACTACTTAAATTATTGTTTGTGTTGATTTGGTTTCGTTGGATTCTTATTGACAAACCTAAGGAGCTAAGGGGAAGTACCTAACAGTGAACCCAAGTTCGAAACCCCGAACCAACTAGGGATAAACTCTGTCAAGTAGCGGTAGGCGTATCTCGAGGCTTGCGGGGTCTCGTGGAGTCCTTAGGCGATTATGGTCAGGTGTGCAAACCTCTAGTGAAAAAAATTTGACTCTAGAGGAACTCTTATGGACTTAATGGATCTATCAAATCCAGTTTCTACCTAGTGGAGGTAAGAATAGGGAGGTTTGCGGGGTCTCATGAGTCCCCTTAGTGATTATGATCCCTATGCTCGAACAGTGATGAGTAAATTGAATTTGATAGATGCGATCGGCGTAGACCTCGAAAGGGCCGTTGATTTACCTTAGGATAGGTTCCATCAAAACAAACTCTAATAGGGGTAGGAAAGAATCAAATCACCTTATAAATCATCGGCGTGGTGAAACCCATATCACGAGATTCTCCTCAACTATCGACTTTTAGCTCGTTCTTCTCATTCGTTGTTATTATTTGCTCGGTTTCTTAGCTTAAACCATACATTGATTTACTAGATAACTTGGTATCACGATCATTCGATGTTCCAATCCTGTGGGATCGATATTTTTATTACTTGGCGACAACCGTGCACTTGCGGAAAATAACACATCAAGTTTTTTGGCGCCCGTTGCGGTTGACACTCAATATTGAATTAGCGTGATTTAGTTAATCTAGATTTACATTACGAATTCTTGTTACGAATATTGATTGTTCCTATTTTTCTTTTGTATCTATGCAATTCTTGTTTTGGGAGCCCTCTTGTTGTTGCATGCACAGACTTAATAGGAAATTCTCGATATTGATCACGAGATAGAGAGAACTTTCCTTGCTAGAAAACGATTTCAACCTCGGAAAACAATCGACCTCTAACATGGTGACGAGCGAAAATAAACCTTTAAGGGATTATCGGCACCTAGTACAAGGGGATTGAGATCGAGTATTAGAAGACCCTATTGAAGCAAACAATTTGAATTAAAACCGGTAGCTACTATCTATGGTCCATGACATCAATTCGGAGGAGCACCTCTGAAGATCCAAATCTGCACTTGGAAGTATTTTTGGAATTTTGAGACTTTAAAATGAATGGAGCCTCGGTGATGCTATTAGATTGCGCTTGTTTCCTTTCTCATTGCGGGACAAAGCGAGCTTGGCTACACTCTCTTCAGATTGTATAACTACACAGGATCACCTTTGGAGCAAAGATTTTTAGACAAGTATTTTCCACCCAGAAAGCTGCAAGTCTTCGCCATCAAATCACTAATTTTATGCAAAAGGATGGAGAAACATTATTTGAAGCCCGGGATGATTTAAGGGATTACTACAACAATGCCCTCATCATGGCTCATTGTTCATACTTTCTACAATGGAATCTCGTATGCTACTAAGGTTTCTCTTGATTCTGCTGCGGGAGGAGCTCTTATGAACAAAACATTGGATGAAGCTTTTGAGATCATCGAGAATGTGGCAATGAATTCTCACCAATGGGCTCTGAGCGAGGATATCAAACTAAAATGCGAGTAAGTTTGAGGTAAGTACCATTGATCTACTCGGTGCAAAAGTCGATGCATTAACTCAAAAGCTCGAACATTTTAATGTATCGTAGTAAACTCATCTAATGTCACTTGCGAGATCTGTGGTGTAACAGACACGTGGCGATGAATCTCAAATCCTACACGCACCATCATCTAAGCCGGATTGAGCAAGTTGATGCGTTGAATAATTTTAATCGAAGCCTAATGGTGGCAACCCTTACTCAAACACGCATAATCCCGGTTGGAGAAATCATCCCAACTTTTCATATAGAGCCCATCAAAATTCTTACAGACGAACAACTTTGGAGCACCTTGAGATTTGGCCCGGGACCGTCGAGCTTAGAAAAGATGATGGAAAATTTTATCACGTGTCGGGAAGATAAATGATGAATTTCTGGTAGCATATTGTAGAATCAAATAGGCAACATCAAAATAATACGAGGCAATCAAGCAATTGGGAAGCAAGGTTGATAATTTGACTAATCACACAAGAATCTTTGGAAAATCAAATTTCCCAAATTGCATTTCAAGATCAAGGACGCCCGTGATTTCCTAGAAATTGATAAACCGGTAGAGAGCATTGTAATTCTATAAGTTTGAGAAGTGGAAGGATTTTAGAAGGAGAGAGCTAAACAAGCGACCTACGACGGCGTGTCGGAGTTGGAAGATAATGACGACGCGCAGGTTGAGCACCGACACCACGACCCGAGGCGTGTTAAGCAACAGCCGGAGGCCCACGGCGCGTGTCGGTAGACACACCGTGTCGGGTCATTCCAGCAGACAACACGCCCAGGCTGTGCCAAACAACACAGGCGTGTCGAATAGGGAACCAAGAACATATAAGCCCCCTATCTCGTTCCCTCAAAGGCTTATTAAGGAAAAATTGGATGAACAATTTGGTAAGTTCCTTGAGGTAATTAGGAAGCAATATATCAATATACCTTTTATAGAAGCTCTTCAACAAATGCCTACATACTCTAAGTTCTTGAAGGACATCTTAACCAATAAAAGAAAAGTCGAGGAGCATGTAAGCAGTGGCTCTTCTTGAGAGTGCATGCCTTAATTAAGAACATGGTACCTCCCAAACTAAATGATCCAGTAGCTTTTCTATACCTTGCATAATTAATGACTCAAATTTTGATAAGGCTTTTTGCGATTTGGGTGCATACCTCTTTCCATATGCAAGAAATTGGATTTGGGAGAAATGAAACTAACTACTATGGCCTTGTAGTTAGCCGATCGCTCAATTAGATATCCTTTGGGAATCTTAGAAGATGTACCAGTGCAGGTGGGAAATTTTATTATTCTCGCGATTTTAGTGCTTGACATGGATGAAGACCCATGCATTCCACTCATTTTGGGGAGACCTTTCTTGGCTCTGCGAGGCAATGATAGATGTCAAGAACCACAAACTCTCACTTGCATTTGGAAACGACAAAATTGAATTGACCTTTCAAAAGTCATTAAACAGCCTTCTATTTTTGATGTTTGTTGTAGGATTGATAGTTTCCAGTCAATAGCACTAGAAGGAGCATCAGAACAAACTTATCTTAATAAGCTCGAAGGGGATTTTGAGGATAAAGAGCTGGAGATTTCCGACCCCAACCTAACACCACAGAGCTGGTTGAGGAGGAAGAGGGGCAGAGCACACTCCTCGAGCCATATCCCCAAAACTAGGGGATAACTGAGGGGTCAAGCTAACGACCTTAAACAAGCGCTTCTTGGGAGGCAACCCAAGCTATTTTCATTTTTTAGTAATTTTATTTTATTTTATTTGATTTTGAGTTTTACATTTTTTTTTCAGGTTTACAGGACACGACATGTTAAACGTGCCACTGCGTGCCAAATTGACACGACCCTCCTATGCCGAACGACACAGGCGTGTTGAGGTTACCCGAAGACAACACAGGTCGAGCGTGCTGTCGAGCACGCCCGTATCGCACGTTTCTCACCTGTGACACGCCTGGGCTGGATGGAAGCATGCCTATGTCGCGCTTAAAGACCACCTTGAGCTATTTTGTGAGTTTCGATGCACATCCTTTACTGCTTATGCTGTCTCTACTTAGATTTTTATAGATTTTTAGTCTGGTTAGTGCTATTTTGTTTGTATCTTTTCATATATCATAACAGTGCATTTTTTATATCATCTAGCGTAATACAACTGAACATTGGTCGGATCATGAAATTCCTTTTTGCCTATTTGATAAGAACCCTATTTCACCTCTAACACGGTCTATAGGTCTGAGGTATCCAAAGAAAAGATTTAAACCCCCCATATCAGACGAGTACCCGATTTTCCATTGGAGACTTACCTGCGCAAATTTGGTTACTGGAGAAACACTTTCCCTAGAAGTATTGTGAAAAAAAAAAAAAAAAGAAAAAAAGGGAATTGTTTTCAAGCACCCCTTTGAGACCAAGTAGTTACTGGGGAAACACCTACAAGGTGCCCCTTTGAGACTAACTAGTTACTGGGGAAATACTCTCTAGGAATTGTTTTCAAGCACCCCTTTGAGACCAAGTAGTTACTGGGGAAACACCTAAAAGGTGCCCCTTTGAGACTAACTAGTTACTGGGGAAATGCTCTCTATAATTCCTTTCCTTCTCTCTTCTTGGAAAGTGCTCCTTTGAGACCTTTTGATGATAGGTAAGGATGATCCATGCATTAAGGCAGGTAAGTGCCTCTATCGAAATAAGAATGCTCTACGATAGAAGGGATGTCAAGTCCGGATTGGTGTCCAATGACTTTAGTCCAACTTTTCACGTGCACTATATAGGGATCTTTCGAACTTGGCAACTAGGAATGATTTGAAAAGATTAAGATCAGACTGTATACCCCTAGATGATGCCTAGTATTCCCACAAATAAGTTGTCTTTCGAGTTGTCTTTGCTTGAGGACAAGCAAAAGTTTAAGACTAGGGGATTTTGATGTGGGTGAATCATGCTATGTTTTCACTACTTTATATATGTGCATTTTATCTCATTTCATATCCTAGACATGTATTTTATCATGATTAGCATATTTTGGAGGAAGAGAAGACTGTCAGGTGTTTTTGTGTTAAGGCGAAGAAGAAGGCGTATCAAAACAACAGGCGTGCTCGAATCGACACGCTGTGTCATGAGAGCGGCGGACAACACGCCTGAGTTCAAAGAGCAACACGCCCGTGCCGGTGATTCCAACAGCCAACACGCCCTATGCAGCCGCGACACGCCCCAGTTCAAACCGTAACATGCCCTGTGGGAAACCCGCGACACGCCGGTGCCCTCATGTATGGCATGGGCGTGTTGGCACGATTTCACCTTCCTTTTCTGCGAGCAATCGGGATCTTCGTGGGAATCTATTGCCTTAAATTGAAGAGGAGGCAAGGCTATAAAGAGAAGATATTCTAACCTAAAGGGGGCGGCGGATGGTCAAGGAGAGAGAAGACGGAAGGATCGACAACAGAGGAAGCAAAGAGAAGGAGTCGGCAGAGGAACGCAGATGGCATCCGATGTATTTTCTTTCTCTAGCAACTCTTGTCGGACTATGGAGTAGTGTCTCCTGTAATCTTAGGATGGGGGAGTAGCCCTTTGACGATTTACGATGATGATATAATCTATACTACTTAAATTATTGTTTGTGTTGATTTGGTTTTCGTTGGATTCTTATTGACAAACCTAAGGAGCTAAGGGGAAGTACCTAACAGTGAACCCAAGTTCCCGAAACCCCGAACCAACTAGGGATAAACTCCTGTCAAGTAGCGGTAGCGTATCTACAAGGGCTTGCGGGGGTCTCGTGACAGGTCCCCTTAGCTGATTATGGTCCCGTGTGCAAACCTACCGTGAAAAAAAGGAAATTTGACTCTAGAGGAACTCTTATGGACTTAATGGATCTATCAAATCCAGTTTCTACCTAGTGACAGAGGTAAGAATAGGGAGGTTTGCGGGGGTCTCGTGACAGGTCCCCTTAGCTGATTATGATCCCCTATGCTCGAACACCGTGACAGGTAAATTGAATTTGATAGGTACAGTCAGTGTAGACCTCGAAAGGGGCCGTTGATTTACCTTAGGATAGGTTCCATCAAAACAAACTCTAATAGGGGTAGGAAAGAATCAAATCACCTTATAAATCATCGACGTGGTGAAACCCATATCCTGAGATTCTCCTCAACTATCGACTTTTAGCTCGTTCTTCTCATTCGTTGTTATTGACTGCTCAGTTTCTTAGCTTAAACCATACATTGATTTACTAGATAACTTGGTATCACGATCATTCGGTAATTGTTCCAATCCCTGTGGGATCGATATTTTTATTACTTGACGACAACCGTGCACTTGCGGAAAATAACACATCAATGTCCTAGGGATAGAAGTGGTTAGGGGACCAAAACACAACTGAACATGGGCCTAACCACCAAGGTTTACCCAAAATCAGCCATTGCCAGTCGACTCTCTCAGATACCGGATCATTGGGCTCATCGATCGCGCCATTCATGGCAATGATCGATAATCGTGATTCTAGTTTTGATTCAAAATCCATAAGTAAATATACGTAATTTTAAAAATCTTGAAAATTCGTACGTATAATACTTATCATAGATATTATGGGTGAAAAATATTGGAAAATTATTTTACCCACAAATTAGTGAGATTGATACAAAGTTCAAAAGTTAAGAAAAGCTTCAATATTGAGCCCTCTTTGTATCATCCCATTTAATAGTGATAGCTATCAAAAGATAGACTTCACCAAGGTTTTTCAAAATATTTTCAAAATATTTTTGAAACCTTTAATTCCTTTTTCCTAAACATCTCACTTGTATCTAGATGTGTAAAACACATACAAGTCAAGTTTTTAGTGAGATGTGGAGTTTTGTTCTTTAATGGTCTCATGCATATTTCTAGGCAATATTATTTGATTCCCTTCAAATCATGCCATAGTCCTTAAATTCATTTTAATTATATGCATGATGATGATTATGGTATAAATATGATTTAACTAAGCATGTGCCAAAATCATGATGTCATGGCATGTGAATGACATTTTAGCATACATGGCATATAAAGAATAAGTCTAAACATGATCATGACATTTTTAGAGATAAAAATGAAAAAGATGTCATGTCATGGCAAGGCAAATAAATCATGGCAAGTAAAATATACTAAGGTATAAAATACCTAAGTGTTAAATCCAAATTGTCATTTCTAAGATTAAACTTATTTTTGCCTTAATGTCATTTATCCCCCTAGTGTGCCATAAACCTAAAATGGCACATCAATACCTCTAAGACCTAATTGTGCCAATTTAATCATTTTTCAACTTCTCAAAGCATATTGGCACATCCTAATGTGTCAACTCACCATGGCTAGGTTAACTACTCATCCACTTAGGGTTGACACACCCTAACCCATCTAGCGTAAATCGATCACACTTCTAGGAACCCAATATCTATTGGAGCTCCTTGGGTTAACAAGGTATTCACTAGGGATAACTTCCCTAGATACCTCTAATGACCCTTTTAGTCTTTAAAGTCATAGTCTTTTGGGTCTTTCCTAGGTCAACTCTAGAGGTAACTCCTCCTTTGACCTTCCTAGTGGCTTTCTTAGATTTTCTTGAGTCCTTAGCCACTAAGCAAGCACCATGGCTAGACTTAGGGATAACTTCCCTATTAGCCTTGATTTTTCTAGACCTAGAAATTGTTCCATAATTAAATGGAACATTATGATATGTCTTCTTGGGCTTAGGCTTGTGACCCAAACCTTCCTTGCCCTTAGACCGTTTTTGAACCCTAGGTCTTGACTTTTGGGCATTTGACCCTAGAATTGAATTTTCTATGATTCTAAGGGTTTTCTCCATTTTCTCAAGTCTTGACCTCAAGACTTCATTTTCTAGCTCTAATTTTCCTAATTTTAAGTTTTCATTTATCTTTTGGGAAATGTTCTTCTTCTTAGGCATGTGTCTACCCTTCTTAGGGTTTAAGCCTAGATTTTCTTCTATTCTCTTAATACTCTCTCTAGGTAAAATAGTTCTAGTGTTGTTGGTCCTAGGTTTATCCTTAGATAAATTTACATACTTAGCACCTAAACAATAAACCTTATTATTTATACTAGCATGCTTTTCATTAATAATGGAAAGAGAACTAAAATAATTTTTAGCATGCTTTTTATCCCTAGAAATTGAAGGTGCATTATTTAAATGTACCTTAGGGTTAGCTTTGGAAGCTCCCCTTACATGAGATATACCTTCTTGCCCTTTCTTCCTCCCCCTAGGGCATTGACTTCGGTAGTGCCCCCTTTGGTTGCATTTGAAACACACAATGTGCTCTTTGCTCTTAATTGTGGGGACTCCGACATTTTTGACTTTTGGTGCCGGTTGAACCTTCTCCTTAGCCAATTTAGGGTATTTACTCTTGTAATTCCCTTTCTCCCTACACTCAAAGCATATTATATGATCTTTATTTAAAATCAAAATACTTGAGTTACCTAGAGAGGTGGTGGAAGCCTCTTGATCACATCTTCCGGAGGTAGATGCTTCATTTTGACTTTGCTCCGAAATGGAAACCCTTTCCTCCCCCTCAATGCTAGAAGTGGAGGTCTCCACCAAATCATCAACATCTTCAAATGTGGTGGGTGCTTCTTCCTCGGCATTCTCCTCTACTTGTGCCGATTGAAAATTTTCTTGGAATTTCATTACCTTATCCCATAATTACTTTGCATTCCTAAAAATTCCTAATCTAGACCAAATATGGTTAGGTAACAAATCATTAAGTAATTTTATTACCTCGAGATTTATCTCGAAGTCCTTGATTTGGTCTTGGGTCCACCTTGACTTCTCAATGGGCTTGTTTTCTCTATCCCTAGGCATTTCAAAACCATTTTCTATAATTAACATGAAATCAAAATTGGTTTCGAAATATACCTCCATCCTTTTCTTCCACCAAGAAAAGTTTCCATCATATTTCAATGGATGGATGTTGTCGGCCATCTTGTAGTGCTTGTGTTGGCGGTTAGTCCTCGACAAGCTCCTAGCTCTGATACCACTTGTAGGGGATCGGTGGTGGCCGACTAGAGGGGGGGTGAAAAGCCCTAAATCATCATATGGCGGAATTCGTTCATTCTTGCGTGCTTGTCTACAATTGTCGTTAATATACGCAGCGGAATAACAATAGAAATAATAACAACAATACAATCACATGCAATACACAAGATATACGTGGTTCGAAACCGAATGATTCCTACTCCACGGGCGAGCTCACCGAGCTCTAGTTATGTGCACGACACTAACTAAACCACTCCTTCTCGACAACACATTGGAGGTGAAGAAACCTCGTACAAGCTATTACAACAAGTAATATGAAATACAAACAAGAATACAAATACAATACAAAGAACACTTTTCATCAATTGCTTTTGATCGCTTGTTTGTTGCTTGTTTTGGTTGGCTCTTGAAGGTCTGGAATGCAATAGCAATTCCCCTCCAATGTCACCCTTAAAGTCTTGGTGAAATCCTCCCTCTTGAGCTTCATTTATAACCTGCATCAAGCTGATTTCGCACCCATCAGTCGACTGGTCCTGTAGTCATTGTCTCACAACGGCCAGATCCATGTCGGTTAAGTTCCAACGGATCACCCATCAGTCGACTGATTATCCCATCACGATCAGTCTTCGAGCACTCGATTGGAAACCATTCTGCGTGGTCGAAAACACCCCCGATCGATCGATATCCCTCATCGATTGGTGATGGTGTTATAAGTCGACTGTCATCTCTCAATAGTCGACTGATCAGCCAGACCCTGTTCAGTCGAACCCTAGTCGACTTGGAGCAGTCGACTAGCACCTATGTTAGTCGACTAATGTCGGGTAAAACCTCAAACACCAAGTTGTTTGAGCATCCGACACTCAGTCTTAGCCACTTGGCCAAGTCCACCTCATCCCTCATGGAGTTCTCCACCGAAGCTTTCTTCCCTCGGCCTACGTCCCTCAGATGCGCAAAGCGCACGACTTCGCAATGTCATCCTTCACGTCTCTTGCCCTCGAAGTATGCTTCCCTTGGGCCTCACTCCATTCGCGCCCCGTCCGGCGGTCCCTCGGATGCACCAAGCGCACGACTTCGCAATGCCATCCTTCACCGACTCAAGGACCCCGAGCCTAGTGAACTTGCCAAGTCCTCAAGACTTCCCAAATGCACTAAGTGCACGGCTTCGCAATGCATTTCTCACAAAGCACCAAGCGCATGGGTTCGCAATGCTTTAGACTTTCCCACACCAAACCCCATGCTTGGATTTTCCATGCCAACTTCATGTTGGACTTTCCTATGACAATCTCATGTCATAAGTTTTGTCTATCATCAAAATACTGCTCGAGTCAAACTCGAGTTAACCTGGGCCGATTGCACCAACACCGAGACCCTTCTCCTAGACCTGAAGGAAGTTCTCCCGTTTTATCCTCCTATCCTATACCCTTATCTCCAAGTCTGGAAATAGGACCTACTTCATCATCCCTACCCCCAACCCCAGGCCTAGAAGAACCTCCAATTTCCTCTCACCCCCCCCCCTCCCCTTCGGCCCAACTCCCTCCTCCTGAATCCTCTTCTCCTCTGGTTGAACTAAACCCCACTATAAGGGATGATCCCCCTTATGTTCCTTCCCCAATAAATCCTCCTATTACTGCCTTACACTTTGCCCTTAGGATCCATGCTCCTCAAGTAGTAAAACCTTTTAGCCAATCGTTTGAATGCCTACAGGTTAATCTTGTTGGTGCAATCGACCCAGGTCACGCTTGACCAGACTCAAGTTTGACTCGAGTAGTGTTTTGATGTTTGATGATGAGTTGACCATTTTTTGACAATGGGTTGACTATATGGTTGACATGGGGTTAACCATATGATGAAGAAGTCCAAGTGGGACACTTGGCAATTGGAAAGTCCAAGTCTTCTTGTGTACTTGGCATGGGATTCCAAGTCTTGGGCACTTGGCATGGAAAGTCCAAGCATGGGTCTTGGCAATGGTAAAGTCTAAGCATGGGTCTTGGCAATGGAAAGTCCAAGCATGGATCTTGGCATTTGGAAAGTCCAACATGGAGTTAGCATGGAAAGTCCAAGGGTGTAGTCTTGGCCACGTAAGTCCAAGGGTGTAGTCTTGGCGGTGAAAGTCCAAGTCATGGGTACTTGGCAATTGGGAAGTCCAAGGGTATGATATTGGTAGCGTAAAGTCCAAGCGATAGCCTTGGCAGCATAAGTCCAATATTTGGCAGAGTAAAGTCTAAGCGTGTGTCTTGGCAACGTAATCCCAAATGTACCTTGACGATGTAGACCATCTTAGCATCACAATAATCGATGGAAGCATCTGAAGGCTAGCGTGTGAATGAATAAGTCATGGAGGACTTGGAGGGATCCGATAGGCGTGAGGATGATGGAGGTGACTAGAAGGCTTAGGTCTAGGCTAAGGGTGGTTTATCAAGTATGAGGACATCATACTTGGGGTTAAACCTCATGGTTGAGGTTTATCAGTCAACTAGGGTTATGGACCAGTTGACTGGTCAAATGTTTTGACACTTGGCATCCAAGTCGACTCTGAGCAGTCGACTAGGATTATGACAAGTCGACTGGTCAGGAGTCAACTAGAGATCGACTGCGACCGAGTGGCCTTGGCAATCGACTGCTAGACTTGGGCAGTCGATTGATGGCTTGAGCAGTCAACTGCCATGAAGGGCAGTCGACTGATGGTCGAGGACACAGGCACAGAAAGTTCCGTAGTCGACTACTGATTAAGGGCAGTCGACTGATGGTTATGTTCAGTCGATTGATGGTCAGATCAATGGACTGGTGTGCCCTAATCTGACGTGGACTAGTCCGTTGTAAGACAATGACTCTATGAACAGTCGACTGGGCCTTCTGGCAGTCGACTGATCGGTGGAAATAAGCCCTAGACACAACTTTAAATGGATCTCGAAGAGGAGGAGATGGATGTCGATTCTTGGTGATCTTGAAGGGGATAAGTTGATACTTTCCAGACCTTCCAAGCTATCCAAAGCAACCAAAGCGTGATCAAGCAATCAAAGCTCATTTGTAAAGTGTTTTCTTTACTTTTTATTCATATGCTAGTGTAATTGCTTGTATTTGGTTGTATATCTTTCTTATTGTTGTAAGAACCCTTGTAAGAGATTTCTCCACCTCCGATGTGTCACCGAGAATGAGAGATTTGATAATGGTGATGTTCATCACTAGAGCTCGCTATTGAGCTTGCCCCGTGGAGTATGAACTAGGATTCCAAATCACGTTATATGCTTGTGTTGTGTATTCATATTTTTATTTTGTATTTCCACTGTGCTAAACCGAATTGTATAGACGAATGATTGAACTCCATCATCAAGCACAAAAATGTTATTCACCCCTTCTAGCGCATCACCAACGATCCTGCAAATCTTATGGTGGTACTCCCTTTAGACATCTTTCTTCTAACTTTTACTTGCTTCATCCATTGAAATTTTCTTAACATATCTTTACTATTGTACAGGCAACCGCCGATTATGATGAGGCAGTATGCCATTTGGCTGAATACCAATCTGTCATGGAAACTCGACAGAACAGATGGTGCATCAACTAACCCAATCTAAACAGTGTGAAGCATCCCTAGTTATCTCGAAAGAGACCTTGAGAAAAACGTGCACTGATCTCAGGGTTGAACTATTCATTGTGGGGCGTGATCGAGAGGAAGCTCTTCGTGAGGCCGACTTGATGTGTACCCAATTGCTGATCCAAAATGACTGATTCCTACAACCTGAATCCCTAGCTAGGGAATTGGAAGAATACAAAATTCAACTTCAAGAGACTCAGGCTAGACGGGCAAAATCCCTTGCTTCGTTGACACAAGCATTATCCTCCACCAAAACTCTCAAAGCAGCGCGTGATTCTGTTCGAACTCAACTGGATTACCTCTCCTATGTTGTTTTTGAAGTCTCAGGGGACCTTTTAGAGGTAACAAACCTAGTACAATCATTTCAGTTAGAATGCACTAATAATATAGATTTCCTCAGTCATAAAACATTATCCATCTCCAAAGAAAGAGACGAGCTTAAAGCTGCTCTCGCCACCCAAATATCCACCGAAGAAGTCCGTTGAAAAGTGCGAGAGCAAGAAATAATAGGAAAATTTGGCTCTAAAGATACTGACATCTTCATAATGGGTTTTGAAGGAGCCACCAAACAGTTTGATGATAGAGGGTATCCAACCCCGAGAGAGGATGATAATTTTCTAAGTGTCGAGGCTGCTATAGCAAGATATCCAGTAGAAGCCTTCAACTTGTAACAATTTTACCTTCTACAATAGAACTGACTATATTTGGATGTAATGTGATGACTATCTTTTCATATACTAAGCATGCCCCTTTCTTACTCTTCATGTACCAATTAATTGACACCGTAATATTCCCAAAAACTTTTATCGTTGAGTCGATTGGAATTCTGCACACTAATTATGCCCTCTCTATCACCTATCTTATATTAGTTGACTGATACTACGATGTTATGAAGAACTTTACTAGGTTAGCTGTTATTCGACAAACATTCCTTTGTTGTGCATGTAATAACACGTCATATAAGCCTTTATAGAATTCTACATCTTACGCACTTGTCTCCCCAACATTATAATTATAAGATCATACCTAAATGGTCTTCTCCGAATACAGAAACCATTAATTATCATGACTCTTCACCTTCCTCTTTAATATACAAGACTCCTTGGATACCCCTACTGAAGTACTTATCCTTTCGAGCATTCTTTATCTGTTGCTTCATCTTCCATCACATCTCTTCCCTAGAAACTTGTTTAACACTTATTCTTCCTTTATAAATATCCCTTATCTTCATTCATTTATCCTAATGCTTCGTCCCCTTTCTGTCTTTCTAAACGTTGCTCAATACATAGCTGATAGTCCACTACCAAAGGAGGGACTTTCTTCCATGGAGCACCCAAATCCTAATCAACAACGCATAACATAACTAGAAGAATTGGTGGAGAGCTTACGCTTTCGATTGCGGTCCACATCCACCCGAACCTATTCTCTAAGCCAAGAACTGGCGGTTACTCAGGGCAACTTGGTAAGAGCTCACGAAGCGTACAAAATTCTCCTGAGGCATCACCTCTCTTAGATGCCTCCCCTTGTCACTCTACCCACAGATATCCCAATAGAAGAGATCATCTGAGAGGCTCCTTAACTCATCCCCATTTAGAATGTATCTCCTTCTCTTTATTAGAGAGTAATTGCATTTGCTACTATGATTTCAAATAAATATATCATGTTGCTACTTCTGTTACTCAATTATTTTCACCACATATACATCATAAAGAAAATCAAAATTTGATAGTCAACACCACATACCTCTTTTTGGAGCTTATACTTTCAGAGTTATTTTCCTTACTTCCATGTATGAATTCCATAGTGATATAACTGACACACCCATACACCTCAGAAATCCATCACAGTATAATACGGATCACCCCAGAAAAAGGATGAGATAGATGAATAGCATCGGTCACTTAAGTCGAGTGATAGAATGAAGATTAACTCACAAACTCCTACAAAACTCCTGAGGTACATGCTCCGTCATTCTTCCAATGTGATTCCTACCTTTACCTTGACTCCTCTGATCTACCACCACACGGAGATTGTTAAGGTGCAGCTAGTGCCAAACTGAATGAGAATGAAAATCCGCTCGAGGGCTTACGAACTACCTTGGCCGACCTTGATAATATCATCCGCTGTTCTTCCAAAGTGAGTTCTTCCTTAAACATGACTCCTCTGATCCACCACCACATGGGGAATGTAAGCCTCGGCCAATGTCGAGTTGAATAAGAATGAAGACCGACTTGATGGCTTATGAATTACCTCGGACGACCATGATAATATGCTCCACCATTCTTCCAAAGTGAATCCTACCTTAAATCTGACTCCTCAGTTCCACCACTGCACAGGGATTGTAAACTTCGGGTAGTGCTAAGCTAAATAAGAATGAGGATCAACTTGAGGGCATATGAACTGCCTCGGTCAGCCATAGTAATATACTCTGTCATTCTTCCACAATGAATTTTACTTTAAACTCAACTCCTCTAATTCGCCACCGCACGGGGACTGTAAGCTTCAGCCAATGCCAAGTTGAATGAGAATGAAGACTGACTCGAGGGCTTATGAACTATCTCGGCTGACCGTAGTAATATACTTTGTAGTTCTTCCAAAATGAATTCTACCTTAAACTTCACTCCTCCATTCCACCACCGCATAGGGACCGTAAACTTCGGCTAACGCTAGAGTTGAATGAGAATGAAGATCGACTCGAGGGCTAATGAACTGCCTTGGTTGGACATAGTAATATACTCCACCGTTCTTTCAAAGTGAATTCTACCTTAAATCTAACTGCTCTGATCTGCCACCGCATGGGGACTATTAAGCTTCGGTCAATGTCGAGCTGAATAAGAATGAAGACCAACTCAATGGCTTACAAACTGCCTCGGTTGAGCATAGTAATATACTCCACCGTTCTTCTAGATTGAATCCTACCTTAAACCTGACTCCTCCATTCCACCACCGCACAAGGACTTTAACCTTCAGTTAATGGCGAGTTGAATGAGAATGAAGACCGACTTGAGGACTTACAAACTACCTCAGCTGACTGTAGCAATATACTCCGTCGTTCTTCAAAAATGAATTCTATCTTAAACTCCACTCCTCCGTTCCACCACCGCACATGGACTATAAGCTTCGACCAATACCGAGCTGAATGAGAATTAAGATCGAATCGAGGGCTTATGAACTTCCTCGGCTGACCATAGTAATATACTCAACCATTTTTTCAAAGTAAATTCTACCTTAAACCTGACTCCTCCGATCCACCACCGCACGGAGACTATTGAGCTTTGACCAATGTCGAGCTGAATAAGAATGAAGACTGGCTCGAGGGGCATACAAATTGCCTCCGTCGACCATAGTAATATACTCTATGCATTCTTCTAGAATAAATTCTACCTTAAACCCTACTCCTCCGATCCACCATTGTATGGGGATTGTAATCTTTGATCAACACCATGATGAATGAGAATGAAAACTGACTCGAGGGCTTACGAACTGCCTCGACCAACCGTGTGAAAGACTTTTGTAGAAATCTTCTGCTACAAAGTTTCAGAATTGAGTTTCTGATACCATTAGTTTACAAACCTCCCCATGAATGGCTTGTAACTTGGATCTGGATTGTCACTTGTAGCCTTGCCCATGAGCTATTCTCCTCACCCTCTTTTTACAAAATATCCACCACTGCAACATAAATAGGGTTTCCTGCTCCTATCCTCAACCCTTTCAAATTCTCCGATATTCGAGTGTTCCCTGTCGCCACTACTTTGACTGAGAATTTCGCCTCTCTTGTTTTTATAGCCACCTTACTTCCTTCTTCCCAAAAAATAAAGGTGACCATGATGAACGCTGCTCACCAAATGACTCGAAAGAATCATGCTAATACCACAAGCGTGTCCATCCATCCTTCTTCTCTAATATTTTCCCCTGCCCCCGATGACCTTCCTTCTGCCGTCCCCTCTCTGGTCCATACTTCTTCATCACTGCTGGTAATATCCCTTTCCGTCTTGCCAAACATTTTTGCCCCGATTTCGTCCCCTTGCCACTAGAGGAAATGATTCCTCCGCCCCTACCACAGAACCCCAATTCCCCTTCTTCTTCCCTCTTTTTTTACAAAGAAAATGTATCACCCATAAACGACCTCTTCCCCATCGCCCTCCTATCCTCTGTCACAATTCCTATCTTTTTTTTCCCCAGCATCCCCACCAATAGTTTCTCCTGCCCCCTCTTCACCCCCCCCCCCCCCTCTATATCAAGGGGACATAGATTCCTCGTCAACAACGTAGAACCCTAACTCCTCTTCTCCTCCCTTCTCCTTTGGGGGAGAACCTATTCCTACTCCTAATACTTTTTCTTCCCTTGTTCCTTGGCTACCTCAAGTATCACCCAGTTCCTATTGGATCGATTTGAGCGCTAGAGGGGGGTGAATAGCGCAAATGATAACTTTACAGAATCGTTCGATTAAAGAAAATGTACGCAGTAGAAAAGTAACTAACACATTTTGTTTTTACTTGGTTCACAGCCTTTAGCTGCTAATCCAAGGCCCTAGTGGTCCGAGAACACGTACAGAGGGCAATTCACTAAAATAATCTCCTCCTCATTGGAGGTAGGAGATAACGCAATACAAAAGCTCGAAAGATTAAGGTAGAGGGACACTCCCTCTCTCCTTATTACGATATAAAGCTCCGAGAAACTAAAATGAATACAATATAAGACTTGAATAAAAAAATATACGGATGAGGAAAAGAAAAGAGACTAAAGCTTGATCGTCGGAGTAGTAGAGCTTCACCGTAAAGATGTCAGAGAGTCGAGGCATTGTGGAGGCTATTTGGAGAGCTTTTATCATCGAAATAAAGTGGAGAACCCCTACTTTTATAGCCTTGGAAACCCTAGACGTTCAGTTCTTCAACCAATGAGAGTAAGCCTCCTAGCCCTTGAGAAAAGGAGATAAGCTTTGACTATCCTCGAAGTTGATCCTTGACCAACAGTCGACTGCTACACTTACCAATCGACTGCTAGATGGATCAGTCGACTGATGTAAGCCCTCAGTCGATTGATGGCAGGTTTTCCAGCTGTAATGAAGAGTTAGCTCGAAAATGCAGTTAATATAAGTGAACTTGATGGCCATTTACCATTGATCTTGACTTAGACTATCCATGGGAAGTCTTGAGTCAGATCATCGCCTAAGGGCATCCCCGTACAGAGGACACGACCTTACTTGCACTCACTCACACGAGCTTACCTCAACTTTTACCTTTGAAGTTTCTCTTCCGGTCTTCACCCGAGTTCTTCGACTTCCTCCGAAGTCCTCCCGGTGTCACCCGATCACCACGGTTCCCTCCGGGTGTCGTTGACCTTCAGCTTTAGCTTAGCAATTCTACACACTTGATTCAGCTCATGAGACAACAAAATAAGCTTAACTTTGTGTCGTTTGCTATAATCAAAACCCAGGTTCGACTTAGGTGCCTACTGCACCAACAATCTCCCCGTTTTTGATATATGGCAAACCCGGACACAAAGTTAAGTAATTGATTTGAAGTGCATTAAATGAATGATAAGAATAAGACATGAATGAGTTTGAAGTGCATAAATGACAAGAGTAAAATATGAGTATACTTAAATTAGCAAGTTAAGTAGGAGCAAGAAAAACCTTTTTCAAGTGCTCCCCCTTGAGGAATCCTCCCCCTTGACCGAGGGTGAGTACTTGAAAAAGAATCTTGACCCTCCCCCTTGATGTGTGCTACTTTAAAAGGAACTTAATATTGGCCTTAGTGTTTAAAATAGGTTTTAAGTTAAGGTAAAAAAAAAAATGATCCCTTAACTTTGGCCTTTTATTAACTTAAGTAATCGAAATTACTTAATATTGGCCTTAGTGTTTAAAATCGGTTTTAAGTTAAGGTACCAAAAAAAATTGATCCCTTAACTTTGACCTTTTCTCCCCCTTTTGCCATAAATCGGAAAGAGCGAGGGAATTAAAAAACATAGCTTGAAAACTAAGTTTTAAGTCCAAGCATGTTCCAAATAAATATTAAAAATAGTAATTTGAACATAAGCTCATCTATTGGATGTTCAACTCTTATCTGACTCGATTAATATGAAAGATCAACAAGTCCCGACTAGAGTTGGTTAATTTATGTAATTATACTCCGTGGTTCATGTCGATGCACTGAATCTACATCTGGAACCAGGAGTAAGATCCTAACATCTCACGCCCATCTACGTGGCTAAGTACACAAATACATTAGTCCTATGTGTTGTGAGATGTAATGGCTCCTTAAATCTATAGGTGCATGATATCTAGGGTAAACCCTAAGCTAGTTCCATTAACATGAAATAGTAAATAATAGAGTATATAAGAAAAATACAAGTCCTACTCTATTACACACATGCTCAATTTTCGTCTAAGTAGACTAAATTCGGCTTCGAGTAGTGGCTTGGTAAAAAGATCAGCTAGGTTAGACTTGGATTCCACATATTCGAGTTGAATGGTTCCGTTAGCTACATGTTCTCGAATGAAGTGGTGTTTAACTTTTATATGTTTGGTCCTAGAGTAGCACATGAGATTCTTGGTTAAGTTGATTGAGCTAATATTATCTATGTGAGTTTTAATATTGTTAAAGTTTAGGTTAAAGTCTTGGAGAATATGCTTCATCTAAAGAAGTTGAGTTACACACTCACCTATTGCGACGTATTCAGCTTCGGTGGTAGACAAGGCAATGCAGTGTTGCTTCCTACTGCACCAACTCACTAGACTCGAGCCGAGAAGTTGACAACAACCACTCGTGCTCTTTCTATCGAGTTTACTACCGGCATAGTCCGAGTCGGAGTAGCCGATTAGTTCGAACTCGGTAGATCTAGGGTACCAAATACCTACGTTTAGTGTGTCCTTTAGATATCTAAGAATACGCTTGACTAGGGTTAGGTGAGACTCCTTGGCACAGGTTTGAAACCTGGTGCACATACTTACTACGAATAAAATGTCGGGTCAACTCGCAGTTAAGTATAGAAGACTCTCTATCGCACTCCTATAGTATTTTAGGTCGATGGGCATTCCTTCTAAGTCCTCTCCTATGTTGACATTAGTTGCCATGGGTGTATTAATGGTTTTAGCATCTTGCATTCCAAAACGTTTAATTAGTTCCCTAGTATATTTTTGTTGATGTAAATATATTCCATCCTTAGTTTGTTTAATTTGTAATCCTAGAAAGAAACTCAATTCACCTACTAAATTCATTTCAAATTCACTTTCCATGAGTGAAATGAACTCGTTCAGTAGGATCGAATTGGTTGTTCCGAAAATGATGTCGTCTACGTAGATTTGGGCTATAAAGATTTCCTTACCTATAGTTTTTACGAAAATGATGTCGTATACTAGGCTTTGATTAAACCCTTTTGACTTAAGATAAATTGAAAGCCTCTCGTACCAAGCTCGAGGAGCTTGTTTGAGTCCATAAAGAGCTTTCTTTAGTTTAAGGACATGGTCGGGTTTATCTAGTTTTTCGAATCCTGGGGGTTGACTAACGTACACCTCTTCCTTAATTAGTCCATTTAAAAATGCTGACTTGACATCCATTTGAAATAATTTAAATCCTCGATGTGCAGCGTATGCCAATAACATTCGGATGGATTCTAGTCTAGCCACGGGGGCGTAGGTTTCATCGTAATCTAATCCCTCTACTTGACTAAACCCTTTCGCGACTAATCTCGCTTTGTTTCTAACTACTTCACCTTTGTCATCAAGTTTATTTCAGAAAATCCACCTTGTTCCAATAATTGACTTATCTTGAGGTGGTGGTACTAATTCTCAAACTTCATTCCTAGTAAATTGAGCTAGCTCTTCTTGCATTGCAATGATCCAATCGGGATCAAGAAGAGCTTGTTCAATGGTTTTGGGTTCGATTTTCGAAATCAAGGAGATTTGACTAAGATTTCTATATGATGATCTAGTTCGAACTCCTAGGCTAGGATCACCTATCACTTGATCGATAGGATGATTTGCTTGAATCCTAATTTGACTTGGGTTAGGGGTCACCTATCACTTGGTCGATAGGATGACTTGTTGGACTTGGGTTAGGATTAATACTAGACTCGATCTCAAGGTCGGAGTCGAGTCTGGTATGAATTGGTTCGCTAGTTGGTGTAGCTATGAGTTTTGTAGGTTTGTGTGCTTCATTGAACACTACATTAATGGTCTCTTCAACTCTAAGGGTGTCATGGTTATACACCCTATAGGCTCTACTTGTAGTCGAGTATCCTAAGAAGATTCCATTAGAGGTTTTGGAGGTGAACTTTCCTAGGTAGTCCTTAGTGTTCAGGATATGTACCTTACATCCAAATATCCTAAAGTACTTGATGTTAGGTACTTTGTCGTGATAGATTTCGTATGAGGTCTTAAGGTGCCTCTTTATCATAAGAATTCTATTTTGGACATAACAAGTCGTGCTAACGGCTTCTGCCCAAAACTTATCGGGTAGGTTGTATTCGTTCAACATGGTCCTAGTGGCTTCTTGTAGAGTTCTATTTTTTCGCTCGACTAGGCCATTTTGTTGTGGGGTTCTAAGACATGAGAATTCATGGTGGTATCCGTTTAGGTTACAGAAATATGTTAACATGTGGTTTTCGAATTCACCACCATGATCACTTCTAAGTCTTTTAATTTTAAGGTTCTTTTGGTTTTCGATTAATTTAAACAAGTTGATGAGTTGATTTAAGGTATCACTTTTGTGTTTAAGGAACCTAACCCCAGGTAAACCTAGAATAGTCGTCAATGATGACTAAGCAGAATTGACTCTCATTAAGTGACTTGGCTCCCTGAGAATCGAATAGATCCAAATGAATGAGCTCAAGCACACTTTTGGTTCGTTCTTGGTTAGTTAGTTGATGTTGTGTCCTAGGTTGTTTACCTTGTTGACAAGCATTACAAGTTTTATTATCTAAGTTGTTAAGGTTAGGCAAACCTCTGACTAAGCCTCTCTGACTCATCTTGTGAACGAGTCTTGGGTGCGAGTGACTGAGTCGTCGGTGCCACAACCAAGATTCCTCTTGCTGTGTTATAAGACACTTGGTTGAGGAGTTGGGTAAATTAATTGTGTAGATATTGCTATTCCTAATTCCTTTCAGTATCGTTTTAGAGGTTTCATTTGTTTTAATTAAGCATTTATTTTCTAAGAATATAACCTTATAGTTGTTATCACACAATTGACTTACACTAAGTAAATTATATTGAAAATATTCAACTAATAAAACATTATAAATTGTGAAATTAGAATTTAGCTCAATATCACCTGAACCGATGATTTTGAGCTTATCATTGTTTCTGAAAGCTACCGATCCTTGTCGTTTGAATCTAAGCTTCGAAAATTTAAGTTGGTCTCCAGTCATATGTCGGGAGCACCCACTGTCCAATATCCATTGATCCTACACATAAGGTAGTTGGATCGGATATTGGAATTTAAGGGTTGGTTGAAATTATTAGTCCTTGATCATTTCACCCATTTCTACATGATCAAACACGTTATCCTTATGTGTTCTTGTGAGATGACTTCAATTTTACTTGATTAATTTTAATGAATTGAGAATAGTCAACCTTGGGTTAGATTCGGATTTAACCCAAACTCACCAAGTCATCTTTTCAAGAAATTGGCTTCTAGGTCGTGGCGAGGCACAGAGGCCTTGTTTGATCGGAACAATGACCACTTTCTTAGACAAAGACAAATTCGAGAAAATAATAACTTGATTCACCTAAGATCACTTCCTGGTCTAACTAGTTAAGGATATGGCGAGGTAGCTTCAGCTAGTTCCACTTAGTCGAGTGCACCGAGCTAGATACGCCATATCTAACTCGGACACACAAGACTTCGCTTTCCTAACGTACTATCATCTTGCCGCATCCTAGTACTATGTTGTCAAGTATTGACTAGTTATTGGTCCTATCTAACCATTCTAAAAGAAATAATAAAAAAACTAAGCATGCAAAGTCTAATTGATAGCGCAAACAAATTTTGTACTAACTCCCCCTGGACCATTGAATCGGTTCGGTCTTTCCACATAGTGGATTTGGTCCTTGGGAACCCAGTATTTGTTAGATCCTAATTGAGAAATCAAAATGGTCTTAGGGACCCATGCTCGGACATGTTTTTTATTTCTACTTACAATTGACATATACAACTTATTAGTCATATTTGAGCTAAACCCAAGCCCGGCCTTGTTGTACACGGCCCTTTGCTATCCAAGTAAAAGGTCAAGTCCCTTAGATCCCAAGGTTAACCTTTCCAACATATGCCTAAGACCTTCGACTTGACTTTTCAAAGATGAGTTCTCAACTTCGAGCTTTTCAACTCGAGTTGAGTCCTCCTCTTGAACTTGACTAGTCGAAGAGGTTAGGGAGACCTTGTGTTTAAGGAGTTTAACTTCCTCAACTAAGGTCTCGACCTTGGACTCGGACTTAGCTAACTTTCTAGTTAAGAACTTAATTGCATTGTATAAAGTGCTAAGTAAAGATCGACTTACCTTAAGTGACTCTTTTGAACCGAATGTGTATTCGTGGCTTGTCTTGAATAGTGACTCGTCATCGGACTTGGACTCGGACTCTTCCTCAAGTTCGGAGTCTTGTTCGGGCTCGGTCAGCTTGGCCATGAAGACGAGATTGTCGTTCTCTTCCTCCGACGATTCTTCCCAAGTAGCGTTAAGCGCTTTCATGGGTGCTTTGCCTTTTAGTTTCGGACACTCTAAGTTGATGTGCCCGAACATGTTACATTCAAAATATCTCAAATTTGAATTAAACTTAGACTTAGTTTTACCTTGGTTGACGGGTCATTTCTGACTCTTGATCATCTTTCGAACTAGATTTACTAGTTCGATTTCCATTTCGGGATCTACCTCCGACTCGTACTCGTACTCGTACTCGTGCTCGTCCTCTTCCTTGGGGGTGATTTGTTCACGGCCTTCTTCTTGGAACCTGCAATTAAAACAATATCTTTCTCGGCCCAGACCACGTTAGTTTGCTCATGAAGTTCAAACTTAGAAAATAACTCGTCTAATCTAAGTTTAGAAAGATCCTTAGAAACCTTGTAGGCATCGACCATGGATGCCCACAAAGTGGTCCTAGGAAAAGAGTTTAAAGTGTACCTTATAAGGTCTCGATTCTTGACCTTTTGTCCGATGGCATGCAAGCTATTGACAATGTCTTGAATACGAGCATGTAGTTGTGTCGCCGTCTTATGTTCCTGCATTTTTAAGTTATACAATTTATTGAAAAGCAAATCACGCTTGCATACCTTAGCGTCGTCGGTTCCTTCGTGTAACTCAATGAGTTTAATCCATAAATCTTTAGCGCTAATGAAGGGGTCGACGCGGTTTAGCTCCTCTTTGGATAAGCCACATTGAAGGATTTGTGTTGCCTTGGCGTCGGCTTCCACTTATCTTTTTATGGCATTAGTCCATTGATCATAATCCAATGATTCACCCACTTCATTAGTAGGAAGCGTGAATCCGGTTTGGATTATGATCCACATCTCGATTTGGGTCTTTAGGAAGCACTCCATCCGACCCTTCCAATAACGGAAGTCATCTCCATTGTAAAATGGAGGTCGGATGGTGCTAAACCCTTCGAGATGAGCCATTTAGATAAAGGAGAGAAAACTAATACCTCACAAAAACACAAACAACCAAAACATACCAAGACTTTCGTCTTGGATTAGTAGTGCGGGAGAACAAACTTAACTTAAATGAAAAAACTTGAAGAAAAAATTCGAAATAAACAAAAATAAAAATGAAAATAAATCTGTAAAAAAATGCTAGATTGGTGGTTTCACCAAATTGTAGCGCCCCCAACTCTGATACCAATTGTTGGATCGATTTGAGAGCTAGAGGATAACTTTACGGAATCGTTCGATTAAAGAAAATGTATGCAGCGGAAAAGTAACTATCACGCTTTGTTTTTATTTGGTTCACAGCCTTCGGCTGCTAATCCAAGGCCCTAGTGGTCCGAGACCACATACGGAGGGCAATTCACTAAAACAATCTCCTCCTCGTTGGAGGTAGGAGACAACGCAATACAAAAGCTTGAAAGATTAAGGTAGAGGGACACTCCCCCTCTCCTTATTACGATATAAAGCTCCGAGAAACTAAAATGAATACAATATAAGACTTAAATAAAAAAAAATTATACTGATGAGGAAAAGAAAAGAGACTAAAGCTTGATCGTTGGAGTAGTAGAGCTTCGCCGTAAAGATGTCAGAGAGTCGAGGCGTTGCGG
The DNA here is from genome assembly GCA_025175895.1 of Wurfbainia villosa. Lineage (NCBI taxonomy): Eukaryota > Viridiplantae > Streptophyta > Magnoliopsida > Zingiberales > Zingiberaceae > Wurfbainia > Wurfbainia villosa. Next base: position 9,430,005 of record CM045992.1, read on the forward strand.
AGGCTATTTGGAGAGCTTTTTATCATCGAAATAGAGTGGAGAACCCCTACTTTTATAGCCTTAGAAACCCTAGACTTTCAGTTCTTCAACCAATGAGAGTAAGCCTCCTAGCCCTTGAGAAAAGGAGATAAGCTTTGACTCTCCTCGAAGCTAATCCTTGACCAACAGTCGACTGCTACACTTACCAGTCGACTGCTAGATGGATTAGCTGACTAATGCAAGCCCTCAGTCGACTAATGGCAGGGTTTTCAACTGCAATGAAGAGTTAGCTCGAAAATGCAGTTAATATAAGTGAACTTGATGGCTATTTACCATCTCATCTTGACTTAGACTATCCATGGAAAGTTTTGAGTCAGATCATCACCTAAGGGCATCCCCGTTCAGAGAACACGATCTTATTTGCACTTACTCACACGAGCTTACCTCAGCTTTTACCCTTGAAGCTTCACTTCTGGTCTTCACCCGAGTTCTTCGGCTTCCTTCGAAGTCCTCTCGGTGTCGCCCGATCACTATGGTTCCCTCCGGGTGTCGCTGACCTTCAGCTTTAGCTTAGCAATTCTGCACACTTGATTCAGCTCGTGAGACAACAAAATGAACTTAACTTTGTATCGTTGCTATAATCAAAACCCAGGTTCGACTTAGGTGCCTACTGCTCCAATATTTCCTCCTTGCAGGGGGTTTCCATAGACACTTCTTCAGGCCCATTTCCTACTAATATTCCCTCATCATTCCCTGAGGATTTTCCTCCTCCCCCCCCCCCCCCGAGACAATTCAATATTCTAATACAATATCCTCTTTCTCCACTCAAGTACATGAATTAATTTCATTCCCTCTTCCTTCTCTTCCTTCTATTCCTTCAAGAGATTTAAGAATTCTCTTTCTTTTCCCCATGGGAGGGCCTTGTGGCTAGCATGACAGCAGAGTTGCATCAATTAGCAAGGGTCAATCTCCGAGGGTTGCAAGCCTTTTGGAGTGTCTGCCCTCCTGTCGAGCTAGTCCTGAGTTGGGCAATATGCTCTCTATTGTTTACCTCTTTCGTTTTGGCTGTGGGACCGGTTGCGGGGGTGCTAAGGGCGAGCGAATCTCCTTTTGCACCAAAGAGATTTAAGAATTCTCCATTAGGAGGAGTTGATACCTCGAATGGAAAATATGCAATATGCCTTAGAGTTGGCAAGTTCTTTTAAACCCTTTCTTATTTGTTCTTGAATGACACCTTTTCTTTGACCCATCTTGTATAGGCAATGACAAATTATTAGGATTTAGGGCACTCCCTATCCCAGTATCAAACTCAAGTCCATCAACAAACTTCTCTACAAAGTCAAGCAGATTTGACAGCTCAGAAGATATCTCATCAATGAGAAGACTCCCTCCTATAAGAATTAGCCTTGTGTCGTGCCCAATTGGTAGAGGCACAATCACAACAAAAGAAAAAAATTAGGAAATGATATCAGACTTGAGGGGTCAGATAATCAAGGAAACCTGTCAGAGCTCCTACTTCTAAACAGAGAGGGATAGGGCTCTTTGCCTTGTGTAGAGATAAGTCAGTTATGAAGCAGCCCATTCAATGGCTCACTCAGCAGCCGTTAGAGATACTTTGGCCTCTATGTGTTAGGATTTGGTTGAAATGTATAAGATTTTTCAACAGGATCAGACTTCTTATACCAATAATATGCATGCTCTGGCTGTAAGTCTCAACCAAACATCCCGCCGATATAGTTGACTCCACCAAGACTTTATAGAACATCAAGAACAATATGTTAAATTCTGCCAAGATGTAGAGGTTGTTGAGAAACAATGACAAGAAAACCTAGCTCCCCGGATGAAGGATGCTTTCCAAGATGATTTGAATGAGGCGGCTCAGCAATATGCAGAATAAGGATTCCCTCCTGCTCAGCAGTCGGCTCCCTTTCTTAATTGTGAAATTGGCTTTCAATGTTATCCTCCTGAGCATTTTAACTTGTAACCTCATTATTTCTTATTCATATAATTGTAAATATTAGAGACCATTGTGAATGAAGGTTAATGCTATAAAATATTGTATCCTTCTTGTTTATTCGTAATACAAGTATACAAGTGTAAGGCCGAGACTTCTTTGCTCTTGTATCTTCTACTTACACCTTCTCTTCAGCAGTAAAAATGCTTCAAATACACTACATTCCAAGGTCTAGGCAACTCTTTACCCTTAGCATCTTGGAGATAGTATGTGTTGGTGCAATCGACCTAGGTCACGATTGATCAGACTCGAGTGGGACTCGAGTAGGGTTTTGATGTTCGATAATAGTTGACAATAAGATTTGACCATATGACTAGTTGACAAGAGAAAATCCAAGTTGGTCAAGGGAGACCGGACACTTGGTGTTGGAAAGACCAACGGGGAGTTGGCGAGGGAAGTCTGGCAGGTCTGAGAGATGTGCTTGGCAAATGAAGTCCCGGACGGGGATGGCAGTGAAGTCCCGGAGGTGTAGCCTCTTGGCAGTGAAGTCCCGGACAAGGAGTTTTGTTAAGGGAAGGCTCGGTTGATTAGGGAGATTGAGCTTGGTAAAAGGGAAGTCCCAAAGGCAAGGCCTCTTAGCAAAGGTAGACCCTAGAGCATGACAATAGCCGACGGAAACACTTGAAGGCTAGCGCAAGGATGAAGAGTCACGGACTCGAGGGATCCGGGAGGTGTGAGGCTGATAGAAGTAGGTTGAAGGCTTAGGTGTAGGCTTAGGGTGAGTATCAAGTATGAGGGGATCATACTTGGAGTGTTAAACCTCAATGTAGAGGTATAACAGTTGACTACCAATTCGGTTCAGTCGACTGGGCTTCGTTTGTAGCCAAACAGAAGCAAGGTGACCTCGACTAAAGGCTAGTCAAGGCGGCACCTCGACTGGACCACTCGACTAGTGCCTCGACTGGTCGTTCTGGATGGAGGCACAGAAGCGAGGTGCACTCAACCAGCGCCTCGACTAATGGACAGTCGAGGCAGCGCCTCGACTGGTCCCAGCACAGGTATGAAGACAACTACTCAGAAGCAAGGTGACTCAACTGGCACCTCGACTAGAGTTCCAGTCGAGGCGGCACCTCGACTGGCGAAGCGACCGTTGCAGATCGGGAAGCTTCGATGGAGCTCTATAAGAAAAGGTTTGAGGGGGTCTTCGAGCAAGGTTTTGGAGGGGTAATTTGAGGCGAGGTGTTGTTGCATTTCAGGACCTTCAAAGTCATCCCAAAGTAACCAACAAGCAAAGATTCAAAAGCCCTAATCTGTAAAGTGTTAGTGAAAGCCCTAGAGTCAATCATGTGATGATTGTTGTATGGACTTTATTATATCATATTCCTATTAATAAAGGCATGGTTATTATATTTACTTGTATTGATGCCAAATAACTAAATATAATAATGTCCTTGAGTAGTAGGTTCTTATCTATATCAATCGATTGGTTGAATCGATAATGAGATGATATAGAGAACACTACTCTTAATCATTCCTAGTCGAGTATTAACATTCAGGGACAATGTTAATGCATAGAGACTAGCATGTAGGTCAACACGATGGCTTGATCTCACAAGTCATGGATATGAGATATCAAGATGACACATGGGTATGCATTGGAGAATGTATACTGAATGACCCGCCATGAGAAAGTATCATGGATCATTATATGAGTGTCATATACTTTCTCATGTGGCTATTAGTATGACTATTAGTCCTTAGACCTGAAGTCACCATAGTTCCCTACATAAGGAGTTGCATACTTTGGCTTCGTCAAACGTCACCCGTAAATGGGTGGACTATAAAGGCGATTACTGGGTATGTGACAAATTATGCGGAGGGATGTGAGTGATGTAGATGGGATCTATCCCTCCTATATGACGGGAGAGACATCGTTATTCTTGATAGAGTGAGACCACGAAGTGCATGGTCATGCCCAAATGAGTCAATATGAGATATTGAGCTCATTTGATTAGAGTGAGTCTACTTGGAGTTCAAGATATAGATTGTACCGAGGATGACACGGTTTATGCCTCAATTGGTCAATCTAGATGTCAAGGATAGAGGGACATTGTCACATATTGTGAGAGTCACAATTAGTAGTCACAAAGGTGATGTTGGAGCTCAACATTCTTGTAACTTGGGTAGCAATGATGTGTTGCTAGATACCGCTCATTGCTTTTGTTCCTAAATCGGTTTAGGTACTTTGCCAATGTTACAAGAACCTATAGGGTCACACACAAAGGGTAATTAGATGGAGATTAGGTTCATATGATGAACCATGAGGATTAGGTTCTTGGGATGAATCAAATTGGATTAAGAGTAATCCTAATTAGACTAATTGAGTTAGACTCAATTTGATTCAAGTGTTGAATGAGTCTAATTTAGATTTGATTCATCAAATCAATTTAAATTAATGAATAGAGATTCATTAAATTAAATTGACTTGAATCAAATGGTTGGATTTGATCAACCATGGGAGATAAGAGGTCAAGTTTGACTTGACTTGAGAGGGAAGATGAAAGGTCAAGTTTGACTTGACCAAATGTCATGTCATGATGATGACTTGGCATGGCCGGCCAATGATGATGCTCCACATCATCATTGACTTAGCATGTGGTGCCACCTCATGAGGGAGACCAAGAGTCATTGGCTCTTGGAGGAGTTACATGCATGCATGTAACCCCCCCCCCCCCTAAGAAAAGTGGCCGGCCACTATTAACATTAGATGGGAATTCATTTTGTGAGTTACACAACTTCATCTTCATCCTTGGATCACCCTCTCAAGCTCTCCCAACCTCCTTGGCCGAAATTCCTAAAGGGTGCTAGCACACTCTAAGGTATTTTTCTCCACCTATTGCTTGTGTGAATACCAATAGAGGAGTGTGCACTTGACACTCTCGAGTTCCGGCGAACCTTTTGGACGAGCGGGATTTGCGAAGGGCGTCGCATCGAGAGTAACTTCTTATCATGTAGATCTAGAGTAGATCTAAAGGTATTAAACACATACATGTTAGTTTTATATTTTATACTTCGCACGGATCCATGGCCGGGGCTTCTGAGGTTTCCGCAACGCAAAAAGCGGTTTTTACGGCTCGAAAAACCCAACAGTGGTATCAGAGCCACGTGCGAAGCATGTATGTGTTCCGTTTTTGTGGTTTTTATATTAGATATAAAAATTACAGAATTTTATGTTTCTGTATATTTCCTATTTTTATAGAATTTTTGGGTTTTTTTCTCGAAGAGTCGAAGCAACGAGTGTTGGGACACTTGTCGGCGTCAACCATCGAGGAAAACTCTCCGAAACGGCGAGTTCTCGCTTTAGGTTTTTGGGACAGCGACTTAAGTCACTGTAAGATCATAGTAGGGACACTCGCAAAGTTTATTTTACGAGTAGGGACGCTGCCCCTATCCCCGAAAGGTGCCTTGTCCCGCGATCGCGCCCGGAAACCGCTTAGCGGGACCGTTATGGAGAGGTGACTCATAAAATTGAAAAATAAAATAGGAAAAATTATAGAAATTTTCTGTAAAAATACATAATTTAGAATTATGTATAATTCTGTGATTGTCATGGCCCAATGACCCCAATTTGATTGGATTTTGATGTGTTGTAATTCATAATACGGCCTGCGTGCCGTTTTTGTGGTTGTGCGTGTTGTATAGTGTATGCGACCTCCGCGTCGTACCTCTTCTTTTGAAATTCTAGTTGTAAATAGTTTTAGACTCGAATGTAACTCAAGTTTGATATTTGTAATGTACAAAATAGAGCGGTGGAAAGTCCACTTGTAGATGAAGTTACGAGAAGGGTGTCGACGACACATGGCGGTCAAAGGAAGCGCTTGGAGAAGCCGCTAGCCTTAGGTTGACCGTCCGATCTTCTCATTGGCTTGAGAAGATCGTAATAGGGCCATGACTACATCACAGTTAATTATATATATATATATATATATATATATATATATATATATATATATATATATATATATATATATATATATATATATATATATATTATATATATATGCTATGTATGTATGTGATGCATGCTAGTAGAATAATGCTTGTATGTATATGATGCATGCTAGAATTATGTATGTATGTGATGCATGCTAATATAGGATAATAAAGGTCTTAATGCGTATATGATACACATTACGATTAGATTAGATCTTAATCGAATCAACTCATAAATGCCTACCAGTTCCTTGATACCCATCACTACCTCGATCATTTGTAGTTGTTGAATCTGCCAAAGCAGAGCAACGCATATTATCTTGGTAGGGTGCGGAGGGACAATCTTTGTCCCGCCTATCACGGCTTGGGTTAGAGTAAGCTTAATTAGATTGAGTAAAACTAATTAACTCAATTGGATCGAGTATAACTATAGGTATATTCCAATCGTTGGAAAGATAGGATAAGATCGCATTTACACTAAATCTTGGGCGATTTAGCCAAAGCTAACTCAAGGTCTTTTGTAAATGTGGGTCTTGATCCTATAAACAAGAGTTGCATAGAGATGTAATCGGTAATGTGTTACCCACCGATCGTACTAAGTCTTGGGCGATTTAGCCAAAGCTAACTCAAGGCTTAGTATGATGTGGATCTTGTCCCGCAAGAATTATAGCTAGTTTGTATGAATCTAGTAATGTGGTTTGACCACATCCATAACTCGATTCTACAAAATTCTTATAATTCAGTAGGAGCATCATTTGATTAAAGGCCTAATTAAATGATAAAAGGAATATGATATTAATTCTCTGCATTGTATGTTGTAGATTACTATGTCGACAAACACGAACACTCTCTCTCTCTCTCTGCGTTCTGTCCTTGAGAAGGAAAAGCTCAATGGAGTAAATTTCCTGGACTGGTACAGGAACCTGAGAATTGTTCTCACCCAAGAAAGGAAGTTGTACGTCCTGGAGCAGCCCATTCCGAAGGCACCTCCACGCCACCCTTTGCCTTTACAAGAAGCATCAAGATGATGCATTAGATGTGTCATGTCTAATGCTCGCGACTATGAACTCTGAGCTTCAGAAGCAACACGAGTTCATGAATACTTATGATATGGTTGGACATCTTCGTCAACTATATCAAGGACAAGCAAGGCATGAGAGATATGAAGTCTCTAAGGCATTGTTTGGGTCCAAAATGCAAGATGGGACTCCCGTAGGTCCATATGTACTCAATATGATTGGGTACGTAGAAAACCTACAAAGGCTGGGATTCCCACTTGGCCAAGAGCTGGCCACTGACCTGATCTTGCAATCTTTGCCACAAGCCTACAATCAATTTGTCATGAATTACAACATGAATGAAATTGATAAGCCACTGCCTGAGATGCTCAACATGTTGAGAACTGCTGAGCTTAACCTTAAGAAGGGAAAATCTGACACCATTTTGATGGTGCACAAAAAGAAAGGCAAGGGCAAGCCTAAAGGTAAGGGAAAGTCCCAAGCCAAGGGAAAAGGCAAAGAACTTAAACCCAAAGGAGGGGTAGCCAAGGAAGGGGCTTGCTTCCACTGCAAGGAAGCTGGACACTGGAAGTGTAACTGCAAAGCTTATCTGGAAGATCTTAAGAAGAAAAGAAGTGAGACTTCTACTTCAGGTATAAATGTTATAGAAGTCAATCTATCTATTTCTTCATCATGGGTATTAGATACCGGATGTGCATCTCACATTTGTACCAATGTGCAGGCGCTGAGAAATAGCAGGGCATTGACAAAGGGTGAGGTGGACCTATGAGTAGGCAATGGAGCAAGGGTTGCTGCTGTTGTTGTAGGAACTTATGATCTATCTCTGCCCTCTGGGCTTGTACTAGAATTAGATGAATGTTGTTATGTGCATGCTTTGATTAAGAACATAATTTCGGTTTCTTGTTTGGACAAGAAAGGATTTACATTTATAATAAAGGACAAATGTTGTTCAGTTTATTTAAATGATATGTTCTATTGTAGTGCACCTCTAATGAACGGACTCTACTTTCTAGACTTAGAGAGCCCTATCTATAACATAAGTACCAAGAGGTTCAAGTCAAATGAGTTGAACCAAACCTATCTCTGGCATTGTCGCTTAGGTCACATAAATAAGAGTCGCTTATCTCAGCTCCATAAGGATGGGCTGCTAGACTCATTTGATTTTGAATCATATGAGACATGCGAGTCTTGCCTTTTAGGCAAGATGACCAAGACTCCCTTTAGTGGACACAGCGAAAGAGCAACAGATTTGTTAGGACTTATACATAGTGATGTATGTGGTCCTTTCATTGTTGCTGCTAGAGGTGGTTACAGGTACTTCATTACATTTACTGATGACTTCAGTAGATATGGTTATGTGTATCTTATGACACATAAATCAGAATCCTTTGAAAAGTTCAAAGAATTCAAGAATGAAGTACAAAACCAGCTTGACAAGAGTACTAAGATACTTCGATCAGATCGAGGTGGTGAATACCTTAGCTATGAGTTTCGTGACTATCTAGCTGAGTGTGGGATTCTATCCCAACTCACTCCTCCTGAAACACCACAGTGGAATGGTGTATCCGAAAGGAGGAATCGTACCCTATTAGATATGGTATGATCTATGATGAGTCACACAGATCTTCCTATATCCTTTTGGGGATATGCTCTAGACACAGCAGCCTTTACCCTTAACCGTGTACCATCCAAGGCTGTCATAAAGACACCATATACGATATGGACAGGGAGAAATCCCAAGATGTCTTTCATGAGGATTTGGGGTTGTGAGGCTTACGTTCGACATCAAGTCTCAGACAAACTGGGACCCAAATTCGATAGGTGCTATTTTGTTGGACATCCCAAGGATACAAAGGGATATTACTTCTACATTCCCAGTCAGCACAAAGTGTTTGTGGCAAAGACTGGGGTTTTTCTAGAAAGGGATTTTGTTTCTAGAAAAATTAGTTGGAGTACGTTCGATCTTGAAGAAATTCAAGATAAGGACCATAGCACTAAGGCCTTGATGGAGGTTGAATAGGAACTACAAAGTGTTGTGGGTGATGAGATTGTTGCACAAAGAGTTGTGGCACAACCACCTATTCAGGTAGACCTACCTCTTCGCAGGTCTTATAGGGTACGTCGTCAGCCTGAGAGATACTCATTTCTCTTGTCTGACCATGATGACGTTATGCTCATTGAGAATGAGCCTACCTCCTATCAGGAAGTTGTGATGAGCCCAGATTCTGAGAAATGGCTAGAGGCCATGAGATCCGAGATGGAATCCATGTACACCAACCAAGTATGGACTTTGGTTGATCCACCTGAAGGGGTCAAACCCATTGGGTGTAAGTGGGTCTTTAGGAGAAAGATTGACATGGATGGACTTACGCATACCTATAAGGGCCAATTGGTGGCTAAAGGTTTCAAGCAAATTCATGGTATTGACTATGATGAAACCTTTTCTCCAATGGCGATGTTTAAGTCCATTCGGATCTTGCTTACTATTGCAGCATACCACGATTATGAGATCTGGCAGATGGATGTCAAAACCGCATTTCTGAATGGAAACTTACTCGAGGATGTGTACATGACACAACCTGAGGGTTTTGAAGATCCACAGCATACTGGGAAAGTATGCAAGCTGCAAAGGTCCATTTATGGGCTAAAGCAAGCCTCTTGGAGCTAGAATCTTCGATTCGATGATGCGATCAAACAGTTTGGTTTCACCAAGAATGAAGATGAACCCTGTGTCTACAAAAGGGTTAATGAAAATATTGTTGTCTTCCTTGTATTGTATGTGAATGACATACTGCTCATTGGGAATGACATCCCTTCGCTACAGTCTGTGAAGACTTGGCTGGGGACGTGCTTCTCAATGAAGGACTTAGGTGAAGCAGCCTGTATTCTAGGCATCAAGATCTATAGAGATAGATCTAAGAGATTGCTTGGCCTAAGTTAGAGTACATACATTGACACGGTATTACTACGGTTTGCCATGCAGAATTCCAAGAAGGGACTTCTGCCGATGTCACATGGTGTGAGTCTTTCGAAGACTCAAAGTCCCTCTTCTAGAGAGGAGAGAGACCGCATGGATAAGATCCCTTACGCATCTGCTATAGGATCTATCATGTACGCCATGCTGTGTACTCATCCTGATGTCTCGTATGCTTTGAGCATAATGAGTAGATACCAGTCAGATCCAGGTGAGCGTCACTGGATAGCAGTCAAGAATATTCTTAAGTACTTGAGAAGGACTAAAGAATATTTCTTGATATTTGGAAGTGATGAGGAGCTAGCTGTAAAGGGTTACTGCGATGCCAGCTTCCAAACTGACCAGGATGATTATAGATCACAGTCAGGGTTCGTGTTTTGCTTGAATGGTGGCGTTGTGAGCTGGAAGAGTTCGAAGCAGGACACAGTTGTTGATTCTACAATAGAAGCCGAGTATATCGCTGCATCTGAGGCAGTAAAGGAGGCAGTTTGGATCCGCAAGTTCATTACTGAGCTTGGGGTGGTTCCTAGCATTGCAGATCCTATAGAGCTCTATTGTGACAACAATGGAACGATTGCACAGGCTAAGGAACCTCGCTCACACCAGCGGACCAAACACATACTACGGCGCTTCCATCTCATTTGAGAGACTATCGATAGAGGAGATGTGAAGATTTGCAGAGTACCCACAGAGGCTAACATCGCAGATCCCTTGACCAAGGCTTTGGCACAGAAAAAGCATGATGGTCACACTAGGTCATTGGGTATTAGATACTACGGTGATTGGCACTAGTGCTAGTGGGAGATTGTTAGTCAAAGCCCTAGAGTCAATCATGTGATGATTGTTGTATGGACTTTATTGTATCATATTCCTATTTATAAAGGCATGGTTATTATATTTACTTGTATTGGTGTCAAATAACTAAATATAATAATGTCCTTGAGTAGTAGGTTCTTATCTACATCAATCGATTGGTTGAATCGATAATGAGATGATATAGAGAACACTACTCTTAATCATTCCTAGTCGAGTATTAACATTCAGGGACAATGTTAATGTGTAGAGACTAGCATGTAGGTCAACACGATGACTTGATCTCACAAGTCATGGATATGAGATATCAAGTTGACACATGGGTATGCATTGGAGAATGTATACTGAATGACACGCAATGAGAAAGTATCATGGATCGTTATATGAGTGTCATATACTTTCTCATGTGTCTATTAGTATGACTATTAGTCCTTAGACCTGAAGTCACCATGGTTCCCTACATAAGGAGTTGCATACTTTGGCTTCGTCAAACATCACCCGTAAATGGGTGGACTATAAAGGCGATTACTGGGTATGTAACAAATTATGCGGAGGGATGTGAGTGATGTAGATGGGATCTATCCCTCCTATATGACGGGGGTGACATCGATATTCTTGATAGAGTGAGACCACGAAGTACATGGTCATGCTAAAATGAGCCAATATGAGATATTGAGCTCATTTGATTAGAGTGAGTCTACTTGGAGTTCAAGATATAGATTGTACCGAGGATTACACGGTCTATGTCTCAATTGGTCAATCTAGTTGTCAAGGATAGAGGGACATTGTCACATATTGTGAGAGTCACAATTAGTAGTCACAATGGTGATGTTGGAGCTCAACATTCTTGTAACTTGGGTAGCAATGATGTGTTGCTAGATACCGCTCATTGCTTATGTTCCTAAATCGGTTTAGGGACATTGCCAACGTTACAAGAACGTATGCTTCGTTCCAGTTACGTATTGCTGATTAGGGTTCATATTCATGAACCATGAGGATTAGGTTCATGGGATAGACAAATTGGATTAAGAGTAATCCTAATTAGACTAATTGAGTTGGACTCAATTTGATTCAAGTGTTGAATGAGTCTAATTTAGATTTGATTCATCAAATCAATTTAAATTAATGAATAGAGATTCATTAAATTAAATTAACTTGAATCAAATGGTTGGATTTGATCAACCATGGGAGATAAGAGGTCAAGTTTGACTTGACTTGAGAGGGAAGATGAAAGGTCAAGTTTGACTTGACTAAATGTCATGTCATGATGATGACTTGGCATGGCCTGCCAATGATGATGCTCCACATCATCATTGACTTAGGATGTGGTGCCACCTCATAAGGGAGACCAAGTGCCATTGGCTCTTGGAGGAGTTACATGCATGCATGTAACCCCCCCCCCCCCTAAGAAAAGTGGCCGGCCACTATTACCATTAGATGGGAATTCATTTTGTGAGTTACAACTTCATCTTCTTCCTTGGATCACCCTCTCAAGCTCTCCCAACCTTCTTGGCCGAAATTCCTAAAGGGTGCTAGCACACTCTAAGGTATTTTTCTCCACCTATTGCTTGTGTGGATACAAATAGAGGAGTGTGCACTTGACACTCTCGAGTTCCGGCGAACCTTTTGGACGAGCGAGATTTGCAAAGGGCGTCGCATCGAGGGTAACTCCTTATCATGTAGATCTAGAGTAGATCTAAAGGTATTAAACACATACATGTTAGTTTTATATTTTATACTTCGCACGGATCCGTGGCCGGGGCTTCTGAGATTTCCGCAACGCAAAAAGCGGTTTTTGCGGCTCGAAAAACCCAACATCACTGGCATTGTCGCTTAGGTCACATAAATGAAAGTCTCTTATCTCAGCTCCATAAGGATGGGCTGCTAGACTCATTTGATTTTGAATCATATGAGACATGCGAGTCTTGCCTTTTAGGCAAGATGACCAAGACTCCCTTTAGTGGACACAGCGAAAGAGCAACAGATTTGTTAGGACTTACATAGTGATGTATGTGGTCCTTTCAATGTTGCTGCTAGAGGTGGTTACAGGTACTTCATTACATTTATCGATGACTTCAGTAGATATGATTATGTGTATCTTATGACACATAAATCAGAATCCTTTGAAAAGTTCAAAGAATTCAAGAATGAAGTACAAAACCAGCTTGGCAAGAGTATTATGATACTTCGATCAGATCGAGGTGGTGAATACCTTAGCCATGAGTTTCGTGACTATCTAGCTGAGTGTGGGATTCTATCCCAACTCACTCCTCCTGAAACACCACAGTGGAATGGTGTATCCGAAAGGAGGAATCGTACCCTATTAGATATGGTATGATCTATGATGAGTCACACAGATCTTCCTATATCCTTTTGGGGATATGCTCTAGACACAGCAACCTTTACCCTTAACCGTGTACAATCCAAGGTTGTCATAAATACACCATATACGATATGGACTGGGAGAAATCCCAAGATGTCTTTCATGAGGATTTGGGGTTGTGAGGCTTACGTTCGACGTCAAGTCTCAGACAAATTGGGACCCAAATCCGACAGGTGCTATTTTATTGGATATCCCAAGGATACAAAGGGATATTACTTCTACATTCCCAGTCAGCACAAAGTGTTTATAGCAAAGACTGGGGTTTTTCTAGAAAGAGATTTTATTTCTTGAAAAACTAGTGGGGGTACGTTCTATCTTGAAGAAATTCAAGATAAGGACCATAGCACTGAGGCCTTTATGGAGGTTGAATAGGAACCACAAAGTGTTGTCGCTGATGAGATTATTTCACAAAGAGTTGTGGAACAACCACCTGTTCATGTAGACCTACCTCTTTGCGGGTCTGATAGGGTACGTCGTTAGCCTGAGAGATATTCATTTCTCTTGTCTGACCATGATGATGTTATGCATATTGAGAATGAGCCTACCTCCTATCAGGAAGCTGTGATGAGCCTAGATTCTGAGAAATGGCTAGAGGCCATGAGATCCGAGATGGAATCCATGTACACCAACCAAGTATGGACTTTGGTTGATCCACCCGAAGGGGTCAAACCCATTGGGTGTAAGTGGGTCTTTAGGAGAAAGACTGACGTCTTTAGGAGAAAGACTGACATGGATGGACTTACGCATACCTATAAGGGTCGATTGGTGGCTAAAGGTTTCAAGCAAATTCATGGTATTGACTATGATGAAACCTTTTCTCCAGTGGCGATGTTTAATTCCATTCGGATCTTGCTTGCTATTGCAGCATACCACGATTATGAGATCTGGCAGATGGATGTCAAAACTGCATTTCTGAATGGAAACTTACTCGAGGATGTGTACATGACACAACCTGAGGGTTTTGAAGATCCACAGCATACTGGGAAAGTATGCAAGATGCAAAGGTCCATTTATGGGCTAAAGCAAGCCTCTCAGAGCTGAAATCTTCGATTCGATGATGCGATCAAACAGTTTAGTTTCATCAAGAATGAAGATGAATCCTGTGTCTACAAGAGGGTAAATGGAAACACAGTTGTCTTCCTATTATTGTATGTGGATGACATACTACTCATTGGGAATGACATCCCTTCGCTACAGTCTGTGAAGACTTGGCTGGGGACGTGCTTTTCAATGAAGGACTTAGGTGAAGCAGCCTGTATTCTAGGCATCAAGATCTATAGAGATAGATCTAAGAGATTGCTTGGCCTAAGTCAGAGTACATACATTGACATGGTATTACTACGGTTTGCCATGCAGAATTCCAAGAAGGGACTTCTGCCGATGTCACATGGTGTGAGTCTTTCGAAGACTCAAAGTCCCTCTTCTAGAGAGGAGAGAGACCGCATGGATAAGATCCCTTACGCATCTGCTATAGGATCTTTCATGTACGCCATGCTGTGTACTCATCCTGATGTCTCGTATGCTTTGAGCATGATGAGTAGATACCAGTCAGATCCAGGTGAGCGTCACTGGATAGCAGTCAGGAATATTCTTAAGTACTTGAGAAGGACTAAAGAATATTTCTTGATATTTGGAGGCGATGAGGAGCTAGCTGTAAAGGGTTACAGCGATGTCAGCTTCCAAACTGACCAGGATGATTATAGATCACAATCAGGGTTCATGTTTTAGTTGAATGGTGGCGCTGTGAACTGGAAGAGTTCCAAGCAGGACACAGTTGCTGATTCCACAACAGAGGCCAAATAGATCGGTGCTTCCATCTCATTCGAGAGATTATCGATAAAAGACATGTGAAGATTTGAAGAGTACCCACAGAGGCTAACATCGCAGATCCCTTGACCAAGGCTTTGGCACAGAAAAAGCATGATGGTCACACTAGGTCATTGGGTATTAGATACTACGGTGATTGACACTAGTGCTAGTGGGAGATTGTTAGTCAAAGCCCTAGAGTCAATCATGTGATGATTGTTGTATGGACTTTATTATATCATATTCCTATTTATAAAGGCATGGTTATTATATTTACTTGTATTAGTGTCAAATAACTAAATATAATAATGTCCTTGAGTAGTAGGTTCTTATCTATATCAATCGATTGGTTGAATCGATAATGAGATGATATAGAGAACACTACTCTTAATCATTCCTAGTCGAGTATTAACATTCAGGGACAATGTTAATGCATAGAGACTAGCATGTAGGTCAACACGATGGCTTGATCTCACTAGTCATGGATATGAGATATCAAGATGACACATGGGTATGCATTGGAGAAAGTATACTGAATGACCCGCCATGAGAAAGTATCATGGATCGTTATATGAGTGTCATATACTTTCTCATGTGGCTATTAGTATGACTATTAGTCCTTAGACCTGAAGTCACCATGGTTCCCTACATAAGGAGTTGCATACTTTGGCTTCATCAAACGTCACCCGTAAATGGGTGGACTATAAAGGCGATTACTGGGTATGTGACAAATTATGCGGAGGGATGTGAGTGATGTAGATGGGATCTATCTCTCCTATATGACGGGGGTGACATCGATATTCTTGATAGAGTGAGACCACGAAGTGCATGGTCATGCCCAAATGAGTCAATATGAGATATTGAGCTCATTTGATTAGAGTTAGTCTACTTGGAGTTTAAGATATAGATTGTACCGAGGATGACACGGTCTATGCCTCAATTGGTCAATCTAGATTTCAAGGATAGAGGGACATTGTCACATATTGTGAGAGTCACAATTAGTAGTCACAAAGGTGATGTTGGAGCTCAACATTCTTGTAACTTGGGTAGCAATGATGTGTTGCTAGATACCGCTCATTGCTTATGTTCCTAAATCGGTTTAGGTACTTTGCCAACGTTACAAGAACCTATAGGGTCACACACTAAGGGCAATTAGATGGAGATTAGGTTCATATGATGAACCATGAGGATTAGGTTCATGGGATGAACCAAATTGGATTAAGAGTAATCCTAATTAGACTAATTGAGTTGGACTCAATTTGATTCAAATGTTGAATGAGTCTAATTTAGATTTGATTCATCAAATCAATTTAAATTAATGAATAGAGATTCATTAAATTAAATTAACTTGAATCAAATGGTTGGATTTGATCGACCATGGGAGATAAGAGGTCAAGTTTGACTTGACTTGAGAGGGAAGATGAAAGGTCAAGTTTGACTTGACCAAATGTCATGTCATGATGATGACTTGGCTTGGTCGGCCAATGATGATGCTCCACATCATCATTGACTTAGCATGTGGTGCCACCTCATGAGGGAGACCAAGAGTCATTGGCTCTTGGAGGAGTTACATGCATGCATGTAACCCCCCGCCCCCCCCCCCTAAGAAAAGTGGTCGGCCACTATTACCATTAGATGGGAATTCATTTTGTGAGTTACACAACTTCATCTTCTTCCTTGGATCACCCTCTCAAGCTCTCCCAACCTCCTTGGCCGAAATTCCTAAAGGGTGCTAGCACACTCTAAGGTATTTTTCTCCACTTATTGCTTGTGTGGATACCAATAGAGGAGTGTGCACTTGACACTCTCGAGTTCCGGCGAACCTTTTGGACGAGCGGGATTTGCGAAGGACGTCACATCGAGGGTAACTTCTTATCATGTAGATCTAAAGTAGATATAAAGGTATTAAACACATACATGTTAGTTTTATATTTTATACTTCGCACGGATCCGTGGCCGGGGCTTCCGAGGTTTCCGCAACGCAAAAAGCGGTTTTTGCAGCTCGGAAAACCCAACATAAAGTGTGTTCATTTGGTCTTCCATTTGCTTTTGTTATTATTGTAGTTGCTTATTGTATCTTGCTTTTACTGTTGTAAGAGACTTATAAGAGGTTCCTCCATCTCTGATGTGTCACCGAGAAGAAGAAGTTTTATAGTGGTGGTGTGCATTACTAGAGCTCGCTAGGGCTCGCCCGTGGAGTAGGAACTAGGGTTCCGAACCATGTAAAATTCGTGTTTTGTGCTTGTGCTGTGATTTTGTACTTGTATTTGTATTTCTGCTGCGTACTAACAATTGTAGACAAGCATGACGAATTCCATCAATGAAATCGGCAAATTGCTATTCACCCCCCCCCCTCTAGCGGGCACAACGGTCCAACAAGTGGTATCAGAGCAAAATCGCTCTTCAATGCTTAACAACCAAGAGAGCACGCTAGAGGGAAGAAGGAAGATGAAGGAGCCAAATTTTGATTTGGGATGGGACATCAATGTGCCTACTCCATATGAACTCTATGGAGCTAAAAAATTCGATCAATAGAAGGTAAGGATGGAACATTTTCTAATGTGTGAAATAGAAAATTGATTTATTTTAATGCAAGGAGTTGAAGTTCCTATGGACAAGAAGGGTAGAATACTCAAGAAAAAGAAATGGACAAAGGAGCAACTAGAACAATTCGAAAGAAATGATAAGGTAACGCAATTGTTATTAAATTTGTTACCTAATGAGGTTGTGTCTAGATTAGGTGAGTTTAGGGATGCTAAGAAATTATGGAGCAAGATAACCAAGCTTCATGAAGATTCCTCTTCCACACAAATGGAGGAGTCTCATGAAGAAGAAAGTCCATCTTCGTCCCAAGCTCATGTAGACTCGGAGTTGATAGATGTTCAATTTCCGACGAAGAGGTGGAAGAAATAGTCGAAGCCTCCACTTCAAGAATTGAGGGAGAGCTTAGATCTTCAACCTTGGAACAAGAACAAGAGGAGGAGCCCTCTACCTCTGAGAGAAATGAAGAAGAAGTTCAAAATTCTCTAATCATTCAAGAAGTTCAACATGCTTTGAGTGTAGGGAAGTAGGGCACTATAAGAGTAAATGCCCAAAAAGAGTCAAAAAGGCTCAACCGACACCAAGGGCCAAAGAAAAGTCAAAGGAAGCCGGAGTCCCAATTCACAAGAGCAAGAGCAAGGAGCATATGGTATGTTTCAAGTGCAACAAAAGGGGACACTACCGAAGCCAATGTCTTAGGGGGAGGCACCCTCAGAAGGGCAAAGGAGAGAATTCAAAAGTAGGGGGAGTTAAGGAAAACCCTAAGATAAATTTAAATAAAGCTCTTCCTTTATCTAATGTTAGAAAGCATGATCATAATTTTAATGCACTTGCTATTTTTCATGAAAAGCATGCTAGAAATAGATTTTATTACTTAGGTGCTAAGTGTAGGACCGTTGGCGTCGCTAGAAGGGGGGATGAATAGCGGATGATCATCTCTCGATTCGTCGTGCTCTTCTACAGTTGTTAGTACGCAGCAGAAACACAAATACAAGTACAAAAATACAACAAGCACAACACGAGGATTTACGTGGTTTGAAACCCTAGTTCCTACTCCACGGTCGAGCCCTAGTCGGCTCTAGTGATGCACACCACCACTATAATACTTCTCCTTCTCGGTGATACACCGGAGGTGGAGAAACCTCTTAATACAGATTTACAATGATCACTCAAGTCCTTGCAATAGAAAAAGATTGAGAAGAAAAAGTTTAAAGCGTATGCAGTGTAAGAATAGAGTTTCTTCTCTTTAGAAACCTTTGATTTCCTTTTAGGATGATCAAAACTTGGAGGATGAAGGAACCCTCGCTAGAGAAAAAATAGCTTCAAAGGTTGTCGTGAGCAGTAAAAATTTATCTCTCTGAAAACATCCGTATAAACCTTTTAAATCGAGCTTGATTAGGGCATTTTCGGCCCGCGCAGTCGAGTCGCCTCGACTGGAGCATTAACTCGCATTTAATGAAGATTCCAATGGTAAGTTTTCACCATAATTTGAATTATTTGTCCATTGTAACATAGGTCCAGTCGAGACGATGGATCAATGCCTCAACTGATAGCCTTAGTTGAGTTTGCAGTCGAACCGACCTCGCTTCTGTTCTCCGCTGCGCAAGGCAACAGTCGAGGCACCGCCTCGACTAATATGGAGTTCTGCTTAAATTAAGCTTCATCAGTCGAGCTCGCAGTCGATAGGCCCTTGCATCTGTTTAGTTGAACCAAAGCTCCAGTCGAGGCGCAGCCTCAACTGTTGTAGGTTTTTCCTTCGAACACGCAGGCCCCAGTCGAGGCGTTAATCGACTACGGCTTGCTTCTGTTCGTGAGAAACAACCCCAGTCGAGGTGCCGCCTCGACTGCTACGGTCTTCTCAGTGCTTTGCAAGCCAGTCGAGGTGTGAAGGAATCAACACATCCAGTTGAGGTGCTTCCTTGACTCTTGACCGTTTTAACTCGTCTAGAGTTGAAACCACGCCTAAGAAAGGGGTCTAACCTGTACCTTTTACCTGATGCTTGTGAACCACTGTTCATAGGTATTCCATGCCAAGAATCGCCTCCAAGACTTCGTGCCAAGACTCCTCGTTTGGGTCTTCATGTCAGGACTCCTCGTCTGGGTCTTCATGCCAGGACTCCTCGTCCAGGTCTTCACTTGCCAGGACTCCTCGTCCGGGTCTTCATTTGCCAGGACTCCTCGTTCCTCGTCCGGGTCTTCACTTGCAAGGACTCCTCGTCTGGGTCTTCATTTGCCAAGACTCCTCGTTCGGGTCTTCACTACCTTGCATCCAGTCCTCGACCTACAAGGAATTTCCTGAAAATACATCTCAAACAATCGCATGAGATAACACATAATTATTACCTTGACTTAAACCCTTGTCAAACACCAAAACATCATTTGGACCTGATTACACCAACAATCTCCCCCTTTTTGATGTTTGACAACATGGTCTAAGTTTAGGTGATGCAATTATAGCAAAATATAATATTCTCATATTTGTACAGAATTTTCAGTATTTAAGAACTTCATCAAACCAAGATGTGCAATAAGATATTTATTTCAAATGAAATACAGATTTGCAATGAATTTCAAAACTTCCATATAAGCAAGGTTAAAGGTTAAAGATCCCACCTTCAGCTTAAAACCACTTATTCCACTTATCTTCCCACCTAAATGTTAGTGAAATCCCTAGAGTCAATCATATGATGATTATTGTATGGACTTTATTGTATCATATTCCTATTTATAAAGGCATGGTTATTATATTTACTTATATTGGTGTCAAATAACTAAGTATAATAACGTCCTTGAGTAGTAGGTTCTTATCTATATCAATCGATTGGTTGAATCGATAATGAGATGATATAGAAAATACTACTCTTAATCATTCCTAGTCAAGTATTAACATTCAGGGACAGTATTAATGCGTAGAGACTAGCATATAGGTCAACACGATGAATTGATCTCACAAGTCATGGATATAAGATATCAAGTTGACACATGGGTATGCATTGGAGAATGTATACTGAATGACCCGCCATGAGAAAGTATCATGGATCGTTATATGAGTGTCATATACTTTCTCATGTGGCTATTAGTATGACTATTAGTCATTAGACCTGAAGTCACCATGGTTCCTGACATAAGGAGTTGCATACTTTGGCTTCGTCAAACGTCACCCGTAAATGGGTAGACCATAAAGGCAATTACTGGATATGTAACAAATTATGTGGAGGGATGTGAGTGATATAGATGGGATCTATCCCTCCTATATGATGGGAGTGACATCATTATTCTTGATAGAGTGAGACCACGAAGTGCATGGTTATGCCCAAATGAGTCGATATGAGATATTGAGCTCATTTGATTAGAGTGAGTCTACTTGGAGTTCAAGATATAGATTGTACCGAGGATGACACGGTCTACGCCTCAATTGGTCAATCTAGATGTCAAGGATAGAGGGACATTATCACATATTGTGAGAGTCATAATTAGTAGTCACTAAGGTGATGTTGAAGCTCAATATTCTTGTAACTTGGGTAGCAATGATGTGTTGCTAGATACCGCTCATTGCTTATGTTCCTAAATCGGTTTAGAGACATTGCCAACATTACAAGAACCTATAGGGTCACACACAAAGGGCAATTAGATAGAGATTAGGTTCATATGATGAACCATGAGGATTAGGTTCATGGGATGAACCAAATTGGATTAAGAGTAATCAAAATTAGACTAATTGAGTTAGACTCAATTTGATTCAAGTGTTGAATGAGTCTAATTTAGATTTGATTCATTGAGTCAATTTAAATTAATGAATAGAGATTCATTAAATTAAATTGACTTGAATCAAGTGGTTAGATTTGATCAACCATGGGAGATAAGAGGTCAAGTTTGACTTGACTTGAGAGGGAAGATGAATGGTCAATTTTAACTTGACCAATTGCCATGTCATGTTGACTTGGCATGGGGCCGGCCAATGATGATGTTCCACATCATCATGGACTTTTCATGTGGTGCCACCTCATTAGGGAGACCAAGAGCCATTGGCTCTTGGAGTTACATGCATGCATGTAACCCCCCAAGAATGAAGTGGCCGGCTAATATTTTGATTGTGGGAAGTTATTGGAAGTAACTTCATCTTCTTCCTTGGTGCTCTCCTTCTTGCTCTCTCCTAATCCTCTATCTTGGCCGAATCTTCCATGAGTGCTAGCACACTCTAGGTTGATTTTCTCCACCATTTGTCCATGTGGATACTAATAGAGGAGTGTACACTTGACACTCTTGAGTTCCGACAAAGCGTTTGGACGAGCGGGATAAGCGAAGGACGTTGCTACGAGGGTAACGCTCTCATCTTTTAGATCTAAGGTATATATAGGTTTACTTAAGCACATACATATTTTATTTTTATATATCTTCGCACGGATCCGTGGCCGAACTTCCGAGGTTTCTGCAACGCAAAAAGTGGTTTTTGCGGCTCAAAAAACCCAACAGTGGTATCAGAGCCATGTGCGAAGCTTGTATGTGTTTTAAATTTGTAGTTTTTGTATTAGATATAAAAATTACATATTTTTAAGTTTCTGTAAATTTCCTATTTTTATAGATTTTTGGGTATTTTTCTCGAAGAGTCGAAGCAACGAGTGTTGGGACACTTGTAGGCTTCAACCACCGAGAAAAACTCTCCGAAACGGCGAGTTCTTGCTTTAGGTTTTTGGGACAGCGACTTAAGTCACTGTAAGATCGAGTAGGCACACTCGTAAAGTTTATTTTGCGAGTAGGGGTGTTGCTCCTATCCCCGAAAGGGGCCTTGTCCCGCGATCGCGCCCGGAAATCGCTTAGCAGGACCGTTACAGAGAGGTGACTCATAAAATTGAAAAAAAATAAAAAAAATTATAGAAATTTTCTGAAAAATACATAATTTAGAATTATGTATAATTCTATGATGGTCATGGCCCAAGAACCCCAATATGATTGGATGATAATGTGTTGTAATTCATAATACGGTCTGCATGCCGTTTTTGTGGTTGTGCTTGTTGTATAGGGTATGCGACCTGCACGTCGTGCCTATTCTTTTAAAATTCTAGTTGTAAATAGTTTTAGACTCGAATGTAACTTGAGTTTCATGTTTGTAATGTACAAAATGGAGAGGTGGAAGGTCCACTAGTAGACGGAGTTATGAGAAGGGTGCCGACAACACATGGAGGTCAAAGGAGGCGCTTGGAGAAGCCGCTAACCCTAGGTTGACCGTCCGATCTTCTCATTGGCTTGAGAAGATCGTAGTAGGGTCATGACCTAATCACAATTAATTTATATATATATATATATATATATATATATATTGCACGAATAATGTTGTGAACAGTATTTTCACTATTCACATCAACTGCTGTGAACAATGAAAACACTATTCACAGTGTTATTCGCGCACAGGCGCTCACAAATCCGACGCTCAGCAGATAATCATCTTATATATATATATATTTGTTATGCTTGTATGTATGTGATGCATGCTAGTAGAATAATGTTTGTATGTATATGATGCATACTAGGATATTTTTCTTGTATGTATATGATGCATGCTAGAATAATGCTTGTATGTATGTGATGCATGCTAGTGTAGGATAATAAAGGTCTTGATGCGTATATGATACACATTCATGATTAGATTAGATCATAATCGAATCAACTCGTAAATACCTACCAAGTCTGATACCCATCACTACCTCGATCATTTGTTGTTGTTGAATCTGCCAAAGCAGAGCAACGCATATTATCTTGGTAGGGTGCGGAGGGACAATCTTGGTCCTGCCTATCACGGCTTGGGTTCGAGTAAGCTCAATTAGATTGAGTAAAACTAGTTAACTCAATTGGATCGAGTAGAACTATAGGCATATTCTAACCGTTGAAAAGATAGGATAAGATCGCATTTACACTAAATCTTGGGCGATTTAGCCAAAGCTAACTCAAGATCTTTTGTAAATGTGGATCTTGATCCTATAAACAAGAGTTGCATAGAGATGTAATCGGTAATGTGTTACCTACCGATCATACTAAGTCTTGGGTGATTTAGCCAAAGCTAACTCAAGGCCTAGTATGATGTGGATCTTGTCCCGCAAGAATTATAGTATGTTTGTATGAATCTAGTAATGTGGTTTGACCATATCCATAACTCGATTCTGCAAAAGTCCTATAATTCAGTGGGAGCATCATTTGATTAAAGGCCTAATTAAATGATAAAAGGAATATGATATTAATTTTTCTACATTGTGTATGTTGTAGATAACTATATCGACAAACACAAACACTCTCTCCCTGCGTTCTGTTCTTGAGAAGGACAAACTAAATGGAGCAAATTTCCTGGACTGGTACAGGAACCTGAGAATTGTTCTCACCCAAGAAAGGAAACTGTACGTCCTGGAGCAACCCATTCCGGAGGCACCTCTTGCCACTACCTCGCGAGCTGACAAAGATGCTTACAAGAAGCATCAAGATGATATATTAGATGTGTCATGTCTCATGCTCGCGACCATGAACTCTGAGCTTCATAAGCAACACGAGTTCATGAATGCTTATGATATGGTTGAACATCTTCATCAACTATATCAAGGACAAGCAAGGCACGAGAGATATGAAGTCTTTAAGGCATTGTTTCAGTCCAAGATGCAAGATGGGACTCCTGTAGGTCCATATGTACTCAAGATGATTGGGTACATAGAAAATCTACAGAGATTGGGATTCCCGCTTGGCCAAGAGCTGGCCACTGACTTGATCTTGCAGTCTTTGCCATAAAGCTACAATCAATTTGTCATGAATTACAACATGAATGAAATTGATAAGTCACTGCCTGAGATGCTCAGAATGTTGAGAACTGCTGAGCTCAACCTTAAGAAGGGAAAATCTGACTCCATTTTGATGGTGCAAAAGAAGAAAGACAAGGGAAAGCCTAAAGGTAAGGGAAAGTCCCAAGCCAAGGGCAAAGGCAAAGAACTAAAACCCAAAGGAGGGGTGGCCAAAGAAGGGGTTTGCTTCCACTGCAAGGAAGCTAGACACTGGAAGCGTAACTGCAAAGCTTACCTGGAAGATCTTAAGAAGAAGAGAAATGAGACTTCTACTTCAGGTATAAATGTTATAGAAGTCAATCTATCTATTTCTTCATCATGGGTATTAGATACCGGATGTGCATCTCATATTTTTACCAATGTGCAGGCGCTGAGAAATAGCAGGACATTGACAAAGGGCGAGGTGGACCTACAAGTATGCAATGGAGCAAGAGTTGCTGCTGTTGCTGTAGGAACTTATGATCTATCTCTGTCCACTGGGCTTGTATTAGAACTAGATGAATATTGTTATGTGTCTACTTTGACTAAGAACATAATTTCGATTTCTTGTTTGGACAAGAAAGGATTTACATTTATAATAAAAAATAAATGTTGTTCGGTTTATTTAAATGATATGTTCTATTGTAGTGCACCTCTAATGAACGGACTCTACTTTCTAGACTTAGAGAGCCCCATCTATATCATAAGTACCAAGAGATTCAAGTCAAATGAGTTGAACCAAACCTATCTCTAGCATTGTCACTTAGGTCACATAAATGAGAGTCGCTTATCTCAGCTCCATAAGGATGGACTGTTGGACTCATTTGATTTTGAATCATATGAGACATGCGAGTCTTGCCTTCTAGGCAAGATGACCAAGACTCCCTTTAGTGAGCACAGCGAAAGAGCAACATACTTATTAGGACTTATACATAGTGATGTATGTGGTCCTTTCAATGTTGCTGCTAGAGGTGGTTACAGGTACTTCATTACATTTACTGATGACTTCAGTAGATATGATTATGTGTATCTGATGACACATAAATTAGAATCCTTTGAAAAGTTCAAAGAATTCAAGAATGAAGTACAAAACCAGCTTGGCAAGAGTATTAAGATACTTCAATCAGATCGAGGTGGTGAATACCTTAGCCATGAGTTTCGTGACTATCTAGTTGAGTGTGAGATTCTATCCTAACTCACTCCTCCTGGAACACCACAGTGGAATGGTGTATCCGAAAGTAGGAATCGTACCCTATTAAATATGGTACGATCTATGATGAGTCACACAGATCTTCCTATATCCTTTTGGGGATATGCTCTAGACACAGCAGCATTCACCCTTAATCGTGTACCATCCAAGGTTGTGGTAAAGACACCATATACGATATGGACAGGGAGAAATCCTAAGATGTCTTTCATGAGGATTTGGGGTTGTGAGGCTTACATTCGACGTCAAGTCTCATACAAACTGGGACCCAAATCTGATAAGTATTATTTTGTTGGATATCCCAAAGAGACGAAGGGATATTACTTCTACATTCCCAGTCAGCACAAAGTGTTTGTGGCAAAGACTGGGGTTTTTCTAGAAAGGGATTTTGTTTCTAGAAAAACTAGTGGGAGTACGTTCGATCTTGAAGAAATTCAAGATAATGACCATAGCACTGAGGCCTTGATAGAGGTTGAACAGGAACCACAAAGTGTTGTGGGTGATAAGATTGTTGCACAAAGAGTTGTGGAACAACCACCTGTTAAGATAGACCTACCTCTTCGCAGGTCTGATAGGGTACGTCGTCAGCCTGAGAGATACTCATTTCTCTTGTCTGACCATGATGATGTTATGCTCATATAGAATGAGCCTACCTCCTATCAGGAAGCTTTGATGAGCCCAAATTCTGAGAAATGGCTAGAGGTCATGAGATCCGAGATAGAATCCATGTACACCAACCAAGTATGGACTTTGGTTGATCCACCTGAAGGGGTCAAACCTATTGGGTGTAAGTGGGTCTTTAAGAGAAAGACTGACATGGATGGACTTATGCATACCTATAAGGGTCGGTTGGTGGCTAAAGGTTTCGAGCAAATTCATGGTATTGACTATGATGAAACTTTTTCTCTAGTTGCGATGTTTAAGTCCATTCAGATCATGCTTGCTATTGCAACATACCACGATTATGAGATCTGGCAGATGGATGTCAAAACTACGTTTCTGAATGGAAACTTGCTCGAGGATGTGTACATAACACAACCTGAGGGTTTTGTAGATCCACAGCATACTGGGAAAGTATGCAAGTTGCAAAGGTTGATTTATGGGCTAAAGCAAGCTTCTCGGAGTTGGAATCTTCGATTCGATGATGCAATCAAACAGTTTAGTTTCATCAAGAATGAAGATGAACCCTGTGTCTACAAGAGGGTTAATGGGAACACAGTTGTCTTCCTTGTATTATATGTGGATGACATACTACTCATTGGGAATGACATCCCGTCGCTATAGTCTATGAATACTTGGCTGGGGACGTGCTTTTCAATGAAGGACTTAGGTGAAGCAGCCTATATTCTAGGCATCAAGATCTATAGAGATAGATCTAAGAGATTGCTTGACCTAAGTCAGAGTACATACATTGACACGGTATTACTACGGTTTGCCATGTAGAATTCCACGAAAGGACTTCTACTGATGTCACATGGCGTGAGTCTTTCGAAGACTCAAAGTCCCTCTTCTAGAGAGGAGAGAGACCGCATGGATAAGATCTCTTATGCTTCTGCTATAGGATCTATCATGTACGCCATGCTATGTACTCGTCCTAATGTCTCGTATGCTTTGAGCATGACGAGTAGATACCAGTTAGATCCAGGTGAGTGTCACTGGATAGTAGTCAAGAATATTCTTAAGTACTTGAGAAGGACTAAAGAATATTTCTTGATATTTGGAGGCGATGAGGAGCTAGCTGTAAAGGGTTACAGCGATGCTAGCTTCCAAACCTACCAGGATGATTATAGATCACAGTCAGGGTTCGTGTTTTGCAGAGTACCCACAGAGGCTAACATTATAGATCTCTTGACTAAGGCTTTGGCACAGAAAAAGCATGATGGTCACACTAGGTCATTGGGTATTAGATACTATAGTGATTGGTGCTAGTGCTAGTGGGAGATTGTTAGTGAAAGCCCTAGAGTCAATCATGTGATGATTGTTTTATGGACTTTATTGTATCATATTCCTATTTATAAAGGCATGGTTATTATATTTACTTGTATTGGTGTCAAATAACTAAGTATAATAACGTCCTTGAGTAGTAGGTTCTTATCTATATCAATCGATTGGTTGAATCGATAATGAGATGATATAGAGAACACTACTCTTAATCATTCCTAGTCAAGTATTAACATTCAGGGACAGTGTTAATACGTAGAGACTAGCATGTAGGTCAACACGATGACTTGATCTCACAAGTCATGGATATGAGATATCAAGTTGACACATGGGTATGCATTGGAGAATGTATACTGAATGGTCCGCCATGAGAAAGTATCATGGATTGTTATATGAGTGTCATATACTTTCTTATGTGGCTATTAGTATGACTATTAGTCCTTAGACCTGAAGTCACCATGGTTCCCGACATAAGGAGTTACATACTTTGGCTTGGTCAAATGTCACCCGTAAACAGGTGGACCATAATGGCGATTACTAGGTATGTAACAAATTATGCGGAGGGATGTGAGTGATGTAGATGGGATCTATCCCTCCTATATGACGGGAGTGACATCGTTATTCTTGATAGAGTGAGACCACGAAATGCATGGTCATGCCCAAATGAGTCAATATGAGATATTGAGCTCATTTGATTAGAGTGAGTCTACTTGGAGTTCAAGATATAGATTGTACCGAGGATGACACGGTATATGCCTCAATTGGTCAATCTAGATGTCAAGGATAGAGGGACATTGTCACATATTGTGAGAGTCACAATTAGTAGTCACTAAGATGATGTTGGAGCTCAACATTCTTGTAACTTGGGTAGCAATGATGTGTTGCTAGATACTGTTCATTGCTTATATTCCTAAATCGGTTTAGGGACATTGTCAACGTTACAAGAACCTATAGGGTCACACACAAAGGGCAACTAGATAGAGATTAGGTTCATATGATGAACCATGAGGATTAGGTTCATGGGATGAACCAAATTGGATTAAGAGTAATCCAAATTAGACTAATTGAGTTAGACTCAATTTGATTCAAGTGTTGAATGAGTCTAATTTAGATTTGATTCATTGAGTCAATTTAAATTAGTGAATAGAGATTAATTAAATCAAATTGACTTGAATCAAGTGGTTAGATTTGATCAACCATGGGAGATAAGAGGTCAAGTTTGACTTGACTTGAGAGGGAAGATGAATGGTCAATTTTGACTTGACCAATTGTCATGTCATGGTGACTTGGCATGGGGCCGACCAATGATGATGTTCCACATCATCATGGACTTATCATGTTGTGCTACCTCATGAGGGAGACCAAGAGTCATTGGCTTTTGGAGTTACATGCATGCATGTAACCCCCCAAAAATGAAGTGGTCGGCCAATATTTTGATTGTGGGAAGTTATTGGAAGTAACTTCATCTTCTTCCTTGGTGCTCTCCTTCTTGCTCTCTCCCAATCCTCTATCTTGGACAAATCTTCCATGAGTGCTAGCACACTCTAGGTTGATTTTCTCCACCATTTGTCCGTGTGGATACCAATAGAGGAGTGTACACTTGACACTCTTGAGTTCCGATAAAGCGTTTGGACGAGCGGGATAAGCGAAAGACGTCGCTACGAAGGTAATGCTCTCATCTTGTAGATCTAATGTAGATCTAGATTTACTTAAGCACATACATGTTTTATTTTTATATATCTTCGCACGGATCCGTGGTCGGGCTTCCGAGGTTTCCACAATGCAAAAAGTGGTTTTTGCGGCTCGGAAATCCCAACACTTAACTTAAAATCCACTTATCACTCCCCCTTTGGCAAACATGCAAAAAGAGTAATCTATAGTATCCTCCCCCTGAATCATTACCCTTAGTTATCCAATGCATTTCAACAAAGTAGATATCATCGTGCATATATTGAAAGGCATAGAAAATAAAAAAAAATGGCAGAATTTCCTCTAAAAATAGTTGTGATAAAACCTGTTAATAACATATAAACACACATAGACACTGAAAAAATGAACTATCAACACTCAACATCCAATATATGAAACAGCAGAATTTCACCATTCAACATTCAACATATTTATCAGTCAAGCTCATATATAGGTTTACTAAATTTTGCAAACTTCTAAAAGTTGATACACACACACAAGACTAGCCAAAACTACACAGCCGACGATGATGGACCCGATGAATCAGTCACCAAGGAACGTAGGAGACTAAGAATCTCTTGCTGTTGAGAAGAAACTTCTGAAAATCGTGTATCTATTCTTGTTTGAAGCTCCTCGAATCTAGTATCAATCGTCATACTGAGCTCCTCATACTTTGAATCAACTGACTCCACGAACTCAGCATAATCGCTGCGTAGGCGCTCTAGCTGCTCAAACACGGAAGAATAAGGTTCGTCAGCTAGGGCTAGATGTGCTTCTTCTTCTTCTTCTTCCATATCCCATCTCTCTCTAGCCTAGTGTCCATCGGCCAACTCAATGCTATTACGTACTTGAGACATGCCGACCAGTGAAAAATTTCTCCATTTTATGAAATCGAAGTCCGTCATTTGCTTACCTTGCCCCTACTTGTGTTGATGCCTATGGATTCTAGCCAAAAGGTGATGATATGTCCAAATGGCATGTAAATTTTTTTTTTTGGACAGGAACTATAAAGTGGACGATGCAGAGAAAGATGTTTAATGAAATGTTAAAGTTTAGACGATTCTTTAGGAGATGTAGGGTGAGTAAATGATGTGGTCTGACTTTAGCTTACCCCCGTGTGACAATTGGAAGGATGCAACCTACGATGACCTTATATAGGACATTATCAGGGGCAGCCAGTGCCATGGCTAGAAACAGATTAACACTGGGTTGTCGTGGTTTTTTAAAGAAATACTCATGAATGACATTGATTGAGTAATCCTCAAGCGGTTCTTGAATGCTTGGATAGCATTCAAGGGTTGAGTTCGACTCTCGGCACTCTAGAAATTCCCTAAGAATATCAGGAGTGAATGATATGTCCCTCCTGGCTACTCTACTCTTATAGATGAGCCTATCACCTGTAGGCTGTAGGTTATTGTAGAATTTACTGACTAAGTCTACATTGATGTCGTGATCACAATAGACTAGTTTATTGAGCCCATAGTAGTCAACTACCTGTACGACATTTTGGGCATACTTATCAAAAAACTCCTTATCCAATGACCTAGTATGCATCAGCTTAAATTTGTGGGCGGCGAAAGTATGTTGATGGTGTGCGGAGGGAAATCGGGGATCCGAAGATGGATTCTCCCGGGGTGTTTCCCTCCTACTGGTCTCGCCTACCTTACGTTTTTGTCTAATGAATGCAGAAATCATGACCAAAATGCAAGATGAATGCAATATGATGGTATGATGCATGACACAGATTAACACCCGATTAGTTAACCCAGGTAATTTCTAAATCGTGAAAACAAAGAGAAGGGTTTAGAATTTTACTTAGGTGCCATTTTCGTTGATCAGGAAGGTTGAGATCTTGAGGGATCTGAAAGACAATGGAACCTTCTGCGAGATGACCTTCTCCGGCGAACCCTAGGTTTGGAGAAACTGGCGATTAGGGTTAGGGATTGACCGAGAGAAAAAATGAGAGGCTGGAGGATGTACTTGAGGTCGGTTAGGGTTCAAGGGAGGTCTTCTAAGCTTTGGTTGCCGTCGATCTTACCAGAAGCGAGAGAGGCGACGGTGAGGGCGAGAACAGTCGAGGCAAAAAAAACGGGATGAGTCGAAGTGGAAATAGGGTTTGCATATATATTCCCGAGTCGAACAGTCGAGGCAATAAGTTGAACGCCTCGACTGATAAATCAATCAAGGCTCCAGTTGAGTGCGCCTCACTTCTGTGCTTTCATTCGGATAGACTATCGAGGTGTGGGTCGAGTTTACCTCGATTCTGTGCCTTTGTCTGAAATTTAAACTGGCCTAACTTCTCAAACCGCCCTGAATTCTAAACCGCCCTGAAATCTAAACCGTCCTAAAATCTAAACCGTCCTGAAATCAAACCGCTTTGAAATCTAAACCGGTCTGGAATTTTAAAGCGGCCTGGATTTAAACCAGTCTGGAATTAAATCGGCCTGGACTTAAACCAGTCTGGAATTAAAACGGCCTGGACTTAAACCAATCAGGTCTGGAATTAAATTGGTCTAGAATTAAATCAGCCTGGACTTAAACCAGTCTAGAATTAAATCGGCCTGGAATTAAATGAGTCTGAAAATTTCTTAAGCTCCCTAGAAACCAGTCTGAAATTTCTTAAGCTCCTTGAAAACCAGTCTGAAAATTTCTTAAGCTCCCTGGAAACCAGTCTGAAAATTTCTTAAGCTCCTAAACTCAAATTTTGAAAGCCGATCGCTTTAAAAGGTCCGAATTCAACATCCGTCCGAATTTCAGAAAGCCGCTCAGTTTGACCTTTGGGAAATTTCTATAGGCGTGGCAAAATGTCCAGTCGAGGCGCTAGTCGAGCGCACCTTGATTCTGTTCGCTGGTGGCTGCAACCGAGGGTGCCAGTCGAGGCGCTGGTCGAGTGCACCTCGCTTTTGTTTGCACGCAACAGCTAGCAGTCGAAGCAAATACTGAAATGCCTCGAATGTTTATCTGAAATTTTGTTTTCTTAGGTATTTTAAGTCCTAAATTCGTTGTATTTAAGCCCCTAAACCATTTTACAAGCAACAATACACTTAATAGACAATTTCTAACATATTTTTGATGTTTTAGTTGAATTTTTATCATTGTTTAGGATGGCCAACCAATTTGACTTAGTTGGAATGTCCAATTATGATATTAGAACCAAATACACATGAATTATGTATTGGTCTTCCCCATAATTGGTCAACTTAATGATTTATGTTATTTTCAACCTCATTACTCAAGTTGATGCATCATAACAAGCATTTGAGTAAATCGGTTGTTCCTAACATCTCACCCCTATCTAGCAATACACACACATAGTTATACCTAAGGTTTGTGTGAGATGTTTTCCCAAGGCATTCCAAAACCATTTTCCCATTTCTCTTGTACGTATGAATTTGTCCTTATGATCATGGAGAGTTTTTACTCAGCGGCACACATTCCTAACTCTCTTCTTAAATAGCTAAATTCATTTTCTGGAAGAGGCTTTGTGAAAATATCAGCAAGATTAGCCTTAGACTCAACATAATTAAGTATAATATCTTCTCTTGCTACATGATCCCTAATGAAGTGATGTCACACTTCAATGTGTTTTGTTCTGGAATGATGGACTGGGTTTTTCGTTAAGTTTATCATGCTAATATTATCACACAGCAATTGCACTTTCTTATATGAAAAATCATAATCTTCCAAGGTGTGAGTCATCCATAACAATTGTGAATCACTCTCTCCCATGGCTATGTACTCAGCCTCAATGGTGGAGAAAGCAACACAATGTTGCTTTCGACTTGACCAACTAACTAATGCTGAACCTAAGAATTGACAGCCCCCCGCTAGTACTTTTCCTATCTAGTTTGCATCCTGCATAATCTGAATCTGTATAGCCTACTAAATCAAAAGACTCAGTTCGGGGATACCACAATCCAACTTTTATGGTTGCTTTAAGATATCTCATAATTCTTTTAAAAGCAATCCAATGAGACTCTTTCGCACACGATTGATATCGTGCACACATACCTACAGCAAATACTATATCAGGTCTACTTGCTGTAAGGTATAAAAGACTACCTATGGCACTCCTATAAAGCTTTAAATCAATAGGTTTTCCATCAACATCACTATCTAAATGAGTGTTTTGTGTCATTGGAGTGAAAACCTCCTTAACATTTTCCATATTGAATCTTTTTAGCAATTCCATGGCATATTTTGATTGATAGACATGAATTCCTTCTTTAGTTTGTTTGATTTCCAGTCCAAGAAAAAATGTCAATTCTCCTACTAGACTCATCTCAAACTCACTCTCCATGTGTTCTATGAATTCATTTAGGTAATCCCTATTGTTTGAGCCACAAATTATGTCATCAACATAAATCTGAGCTACAAATATATCTTCACCATTTCTTTTCAGAAATAGTATGGGATCAATTTGACCTCTTCTAAAACCCCTCTCAACTAGAAAAGTTGACAACCTTTCGTATCACGCACGAGGTGCTTGTTTCAGCCCGTAAAGAGCCTTCTTAAGCTTATACACGTGATTTGGAAATGCAGAATTTTCAAATCCTGGTGGTTGTTCAACACAGACTTCCTCCTTTATAAAATCGTTCAAAAATGCCGACTTCACATCCATTTGATATAATTTGAAGCCTTTATATGCTGCAAATGCTAGCATAACTCTTATGGATTCTAATCTAGCCATGGGTGCATAAGTTTCATTATAATCAAGTCCCTCAACTTGATTGTACCCTTTGGCAACTAACCTAACTTTATTTCTGACTATTTCTCCCTTATCATTCATTTTATTTTTAAATACCCATTTTGTCGCTATTATGGTAGCTTGATTAGGTCTTGGAACTAAATCTCAAACTTGGCTTCTCTCAAATTGTCCCAATTCATCTTGCATTGCTATAATCCAGTCCGAATCAAGCAAAGCTTCATCAATTACTTTTGGTTCAATTTTAGAGATTAATACTACTTGATTCACTTCATTACTAAAGAACAATCTTGTCCTTACCCCATGATGGATGTCTCCAACAACTTGGTCTAGGGGATGACTAGTGACCATTCTAGTGGATCTTGGTACTTGAGATGTTTCTTGAACCTCACAATTTGGCACAAGCTCAAGTGATGACCTATTGACCTAGATTTTTCATTATCGGAGTCAAATTTAACTCCCCCTACATTAGTGTTCTCATTCAAACTCAATCTCTTGAGTTCGAACTCCACTTCATCGCTCTTATCCTTAGAGTCAACTTGCTCTTTACATTCTTCAAAAACTACATTTGACGATTCCTCAACCAAATTTGTTCTTTTGTTATAAACTCGATAAGCCTTACTAGTGAGAGAATATCCTAAAAGGACACCTTCATATGCTTTTGCAGTGAATTTTCCTAGATGATCCTTAGTGTTTAAAATAAATACCTTACAACCAAATACCCTAAGATGTTTGATTGTTGGTGGTTTTCCAAACCATAGTTCATGAGGCATTTTTTCTAAGAATCTATGTATCAAAACTCGTGTTTGTACCACACTATTTTGTTGTAGTGTCCTAGGAGTGGAAAACTCGTGTTTGTACCCTTTTTCTAAACAAAAATCTTTAAACCTCATGTTTTCAAATTCTCCTCCATGATCGCTTCTAATTGTTTTAATTGTTACATTTTTCTCATTCTCAATTCTTCTACAAAAGGAAATAAAAATTTCTAACGTTTGATCCTTATGTTTGAGAAAGAAAGTCCATGTATATCTAGTATAGTCATCTACTACTACCAAGCAATATCTACTACCATTCAAGGATTTAGTTGAGCTACTATCAAACAAATTCATATGCAATAAATCTAAAGCACTTAACGTACTAACAGTGTTTTTCCTTTTGTGTGATGCTTTTATTTGTTTACCTTTTTGACATGCGTCACATAATTTGTCCTTTTCGTACTTGAGCAATGGTAGTCCTCGCACAAGCTCTCCCTTGGCCAACCTCTTAATATTCTTCATGTTGACATGTGCGAGTCTTCGATGTCATAGCCATGAGTTATCTTCTTTGGACAACAAATACTTCACATGCATGTTAGTAGCACTATTAAACTGAACTTGATAGATATTTTCCTTCCTAGCCCCTACTAGCATGATAGTATTGGATTCATTTTGTTTAATTAAGCATTGAGTTGAATAAAATTCTACTCTATATCCTTCATCACATAATTGACTAACACTCAACAAATTAACAGTCATTCCTTTAACTAGCAGGACATTCTTAATTCTGAATTGTTCAGAAATAACAATATCTCCTACTCCTATGACTTTTAGTTTACCACTATTACCAAAAGAAATAGTACCTTTACATCTGTTTTTAATTGTAGCAAACTTTGAAGAATCCCCGATCATGTGCTTAGAGCATCCGCTATCCATCATTAGACACTCCCCCTCGACTGGTGCCTAATCAAACACAAAATACAAAATCTTTTGGAACCCAGATTTTGGATCCATTAGCATTCACAACATATTTCTTAGGAACCCATGATTTAGTTGCTTTTGCCTTAACAACATGAGTTCTACTAACTAAGGACATAAAGCTAAATTCCTTTTGTTTTGGTTTATAGCCTATTCCGGCTTTGTTGTAGACTGCCCTTTGGGCATCTAAAATCATGTTCAGAGTTTTGGAGCTTGTTGTGAATTTCTCAAGTGTGCACTTGAGATCATCAACTTGTGCTCTTAATGTTGTGTTCTCTTCTCTAAGTTCTTCTACTTGAGAAGTATCATTCCTATGTTCTGCAGAAATAGAATTCTGGTTTCTAAGTTCCTCTACCTCCGATTTCAACATCTTAATTTTATTTTTTTATCTACTCAAAGCATTGGTCAAGCATGTTATTGCTTCATACAGTTTATCTAACTTGGGAGATGTTACCTCATCATCAGATGATGATGATGTGTCCTCCAGTGAAGATTCATTCTGACTTTCATTTTCCTCCGATTCTGAATTCTCGAGGGCCATTAGGGCAGCGTGCTTGGTCCCTTTTGCCTTTACTTCGTCCTCTGAGGAGCTGGAAAAAGATTCATCCCATGTCGCCTTCAATGCCTTCTTCTTCCTTGGCTTGTCCTCTTTCTTGTTGAGATCAGGACATTCACTTTTGATATGCCCATTCATGTTACACTCAAAACAAACAACATCAGTTTTACCTCTAAATTTATGCGATGTCTTACCCTTCCTCTTGTCCACGAAAATTTTCTTCACATCCTTCTTATTGTACTTTCTACTTCTCCTCATCATCCTCCTCACGAAATTTGCTATGTCGTTGGATGATGATTCATCACCACCGTCGTTGCTTGACTCGGATGAGGACGACGACGATTCCCACTTCTTTTCCTTTTTCTTGCTCTCCTTGTTCTTATCCTCCTTGTATTGCTCACCTGCAATAAATGCAATACCTTTCTCTTTTGGACCTTTATTAGCTTGCTCATGTAATTCCATTTCACAAAACAATTCATCCAATTTTACAATAGATAAATCCCTTGATACTTTGTAGGCATCTACCATAGATTACCACAAAGCATTTCGGGGAAAGGATTTTAGGACATACCTGATAGTGTCTCTGTTTTCCAAGCCTTCTCCAACTGAATACAATCAATTTAACACCTCCTTGAACCTTCCGTGCAATTCGCCGACAGTCTCGCCATCTTTCATAGCGAAACATTTGCAGCTGGTTCATGTAGAGGTCACGTTTTGCGATTCTCGAGTCCCTTGTGCCTTCGTTGAGTTCTATCAGTTTATTCCAAAGATCTCACGCACTGTTGAACGGACCAATCTTGTTGAGTTGGTCCTTCGCCAAGCCACATTGCAGAGTTACTGTGGTCTTGGCATTTGCTTGCGCCTTGCGTCTTTGTTTTGTAGTCCATTGAATAGATTCAAGAACCCTTCCTTCTGCATCCATTGGTGGAGTGAAGCCTTCGGTCACCGAGAACCACATATCTATCTCAGTCATGAGATAGTACTCCATTCGGCTTCGCCAATATTGGAAATTTATCCCATCGAAGAAGGGAGGTATGTTTGTGTTGTAGCCTTCTTGCATTGCCATTAGAGCTTGCTCTTACGGTGTGAATCCGGAGAAGAGCACCAGGCCCTGATACCACTTGTAGGATCATTGGCGTCGCTAGAAAGGGGGATGAATAGCGAATGATCATCTCTCGATTCGTTGTGCTCTTCTACAGTTGTTAGTACGCAGCGGAAACAAAAATATAAGTACAAAAACACAGCAAGCACAACACGAGGATTTACGTGGTTCAGAACTCTAGTTCCTACTCCACGGTCGAGCCCTAGTCGGCTCTAGTGATGCACACCACTAGTATAATACTTCTCCTTCTCGGTGATACACCGGAGGTGGAGAAACCTCTTAATATAGATTTACAATATCACTCAAGACCTTGCAACAGAAAAAGATTGAGAAGAAAAAGTTTATAGCGTATGCAGTGTAAGAATAGAGCTTCTTCTCTTTAGAAACCTTTGATTGCCTTTTAGGATGATCAGAACTTGGAGGATGAAGGAACCCTCGCTAGAGAAAAAATGGCTTCAAAGGTTGTCGTGAGCAGTAAAAAATTATCTCTCTGAAAACAGTCGTATAAACCTTTTAAATCGAGCCTGATTAGGGCATTTTCGACCCCCACAATCGAGTCGCCTTGACTGGAGCATTAACTCGCATTTAATGAAGATTCCAACGGTAAGTTTTCACCATAATTTAAATTATTTGTCTGTTATAACATAGGTTCAGTCGAGGCAATGGATCAACGGCTCGACTAATAACCTTAGTCAAGTTTGCAGCCGAACCAACCTCACTTCTGTTCTCTGCTGCGCAGGGCAACAGTCGAGGCGCCGCCTCGACTAATATGAAGTTCCGCTTAAATTAAGCTTCATTAGTCGAGCTCGCAGTCGACAAGCCCTTGCGTCTGTTCAGTTGAACCAAAGCTCCAATCGAGGCACCGCCTCGACTACTGTAGGTTTTTCCTTCGAACATGCAGGCCCCAGTCGAGGCGTTAATCAACTGCGGCTTGCTTCTATTCGTGAGAAACAACCCCAATCGAGATGCTGCCTCGATTGCTATGGTCTTCTCAGCGCTTTGAAAGCCAGTCGAGGTGTGAAGGAATCAACACATCCAGTCGAGGTGCTGCCTCGACCACTGCCTTGACTCTTGATCGTTTCAACTCGTCTAGAGTTGAAACCATGCCTAAGAAAGGGGTCTACCCTATACCCTTTATCTGATGCCTGTGAACCACTGTTCATAGGTCTTCCGTGCCAAGAATCACTTCTGGGACTTCGTGCCAAGACTCCTCATCTGGGTCTTCATGCCAGGATTCCTCGTCCGGGTCTTCATGCTAGGACTCCTCGTCCGAGTCTTCACTTGTCAGGACTCCTCGCTCCTCATTCGGGTCTTCACTTGCAAGGACTCCTCGTCCGGGTCTTCACTTGCCAGGACTCCTCGTCCGGGTCTTCACTACCTTGCATCCAGTCCTCGGCCTACAAGGAATTTCCTAAAAATACATCTCAAACAACCGCATGAGATAACACATAATTATCACCTTGACTTAAACCCTTGTCAAACACCAAAACATCATTTGGGCCTGATTGCACCAACAATAAGCATGTTAATTTACCTAAGGACAATGCTAGATCAACCATATCTAAGGGTAGGAAGCTAGAAAACAATAATTTAGGCATCAACCTTAAATGGACTAGACATATGCCTAAGAAGAAGAATGTCTCAAGTCAATGAAAAATCAAAAATTGAGGTATTAGAAAAGGAGAATCAAACTTTGAGATCAAAGCTTGAGAAAATGGAGAAGACCCTAAGAAAGATGGAAAATAAGATTTTAGGGTCAAATGGATGGAACTTAAGTGTTGGGATGAAAGATTTAGTTAAGGACAAGCAAGGCTTGGGTCACAAGCCTAGGTCCAAGGTAGGTAAGCCTACTTATCATAATGCTCCATATAGTTATAGAACAAGTTCTAGGTCTAGGAGTGTCAAGGTCACAAGGGAGGTCATCCCTAGAGTTGACCATAATGTGTGTCTAATGGCTAAGGTTTCTATGAAATCTAGGAAAGCCACTAACAAGGTTACAAGGGAAGCAATCTCTAAGGTTAATCTTGACAAGACCAAAATGACCAAGGCTTCCAAGCCTAGGAGGGTCATTAGGAAGGTACCAAGGGAAGATATCCCTAGTGAGCACCTAGTTAACCCGAGGAGCTCCAATAGGTATTGGGTTCCTAGGAGCATGATCCCTTCACGCTAGATGGGTTAGGTTGTGTCAACTTGGATTGGTAGGGTAGTTAACCTAACCATAGCAAAGTTGACACTTTAGATCATTTTCAAGGTTATGGGTACCTTGAAAATAAGTTTGATTATAATCCTAAATGATTTTAGGATGTGCCAATATCATTTAAGAAATTTTAAAAATTAATCAAATTAGCACAACTTAGGTCTTAGAGTCATAGTGTGTCATTTTGGGTTTTTGGCACACTTGGGAGATAAGTAGTATCATGGCAAAATTGGATTTAATTCTACAAATGACAATTAATACTAAAACTTAGGTATTCTCATACATTTATATTTTATTTGTCATGATTTGTTTGTCATTTACCATGTCATGGTATCATATTTATTTTTAATCATAAATGTCATGATTATGCTTAGGTTTAGTTTAATATCATATATGTTTAAATTTCATTTATAGGTCATGACATCATGATTATTGACACATGTTTAATTATACTATCATTTATGTCATAATCATCATTCATGCATTAATGAAATTGAGCTAAGGACAATGGCATGATTTGAAGTCACATTTATAAGGGAATCAAATAGAGTTGCCTTAGAAAATGCATGAGACCTTAGTATAGGTATAATCAAAACTCACATCTCA
This sequence comes from Wurfbainia villosa, assembly GCA_025175895.1. Classification (NCBI taxonomy): domain Eukaryota; kingdom Viridiplantae; phylum Streptophyta; class Magnoliopsida; order Zingiberales; family Zingiberaceae; genus Wurfbainia; species Wurfbainia villosa. The sequence goes on from CM045992.1 coordinate 9,470,000, forward strand.
CATCAAATTGACATGTTTGTATATTGATATATCCCAGACACATGTGAGATGCTAAGAAATGAGTTAAGTTCAAGGTGCATAGTTCTTGCATCTAGATGAACTCAAACTCATCTTATACCATGGATGAATCATGAGGAAAGCTAGTATACAAGTCATGTATATGTTGGGATGTATACTGAAAAGTCTATCTTTTGTATGAACATCTTTATTTTGAAATAAGAATCACATGATCATTGTTTGCATATTTTTATGGTTATGCATATTGTCTAATACATTACATTGTAGATAACATAGTGTGTGGTGTCACACGGGAGATCATGTTATCGGCTTCTTGTAAAGTATAAGTAAAGGCTCACAACTGAGATGGCTTTGGACAAACTATTGGAATGGTTATAGTGTGATTTGGTATTGGTTTATCTTGACCATAGAATCACACTAGTGCACTTTGTGTGTATTGAGCAGGACCGACTTAGAGGTGATTCGATTTATTGTTGACTACATAATCGAATCGGACCTCAGATATTATATTGTACATGCTCTTAATCCCGATATAATAACGGGCACATATACTTAGTATTCATTTCTTTGATTTACCAATGGGCGAGATTTATAGATTAAATCGATAGGCTCGGTAAGCTGGAAAATAATATTATTTATATGGTGTGTCATTGATTATAGGAGGAAACCGTGTCCTATATATTAGGATGATGATGTCCCCTTGAGGAGCTCATAAGGTTCATCATGTAAACCCTGCAGGTGGACTTGGTCCGGCATGATGAAAAGGTTGAGTGGTACTACTCATGGAGTTAGATGTTGATTAATTAATAGTTAGTAAATTAATTAATCGACGAACATTCGAGATCTTAAACACGGAGAGAAAATGTACATATAATATATGGAGCCCATATTAACTTATGGGGGTTGGTGAGGTAGATCAATGATAATCCTTTAGTAGATTGGATTATCATTAATGGATCGGACTTTATGTGGGCTTGATCCATTGGGTGGCCAAGATCCAACTCCTCCTCATGGTCCCTATTGTAGCCTATTAATATCTCATGAAGCCTAGATCCAATGGATAGAAACAAAACTCTAGATCCAAAGGTAGAGATTAAATCTCTAGATCCAACGGTTGAGATTAAATCTCTAAATCCAACGGTTGAGATTAAATCCCTAAAACCAATGGTGGATATTAAAACAAGGCTTATCCCTAACTCTATAAAAGGAGAGCAAGGGGTGGGCGGCAAGTAGAATCCAATTAGAGATAGGATTAGGGTTTTAGACGGCAAGAAGCTTAGATTAGGGTTTGGGCTTGGCGGCACCAAATAAGGAAAGTCTTTCCTTGTCTTCTTCTTCTCCATTGGTGGCCGGCGCCCATACCAACCTTTCCAGCCCTTGGCCGGCGTCCAAAGTAGCTCTTCTCCTTCTCCTTGGCCGGTGGATCCAAGGCTTAGGGTCCTCCCTTGAAGCTCTTGGCCGGCAACCATCTTTTTCTCCCTTCTCCTTGTTGGCCAGCGGCAAGCAAGTTGCTTGTTGCTTGTTGGTTGGCTAAAGGAAGGAGAAGGGTTTTGTTTCTATTCTTCCTCTTGCTCGGAACGAGCAAGGAAGGAAGATTGGTGATCTAGGAGCTTCGACTTTTGGTAGATCGTCGCCCACACGACGTCCGAAAGGAGGAAGGTCATACAATAGAAGATCGAGAGGTATATCGATTCTCTATTTTCATTTGTTACATGTTTATACTTGTTTTTCAATTATATACATGATATATATTCTGTTTTGTGGCTAAATATACTTGGACCCCGAACATAAACACAAAAGCCAACGATTCGTACATCGTCTATTTCGCGGCTATTCGTAGAATAGAGGTTGGTCGCTTGAACAACAAGTTTGTTCAAGTGACTACTCTAATCGAATTGCACGACGATGACAAGGTTGCTTGGGCAATCCCTCTTGTCAAGGATAAATTTTTTTTATCCAGGGACGTAGAAGGGATCGCCATGAACAAGCAACCGAGTTGAAGTGGAAAGCGAAGTTTCCCCTCCCTTCAAGTGGTATCAGAGCTTCGATTCCGCAAAACCTTCAAGTGGTATCAGAGCCACGGTTTCCATTTTTGTGTGTTTAGGATTCGGTTATTTCTATGCACTTTTCATATATTATATGTGTCGGATAATAGTAGGATATGCGTATGTTAACTCTTTGGTTGCAGGCATAGGATCCAACTATTATGGCCATATGTGTGTATAATTGTATATTTTGTTGAATCCTCGGGGTTGACGAGGCTAGTATTTAATTTTTGTAAATTAGATACGGCATTGTTTATCCACTCTTTTTATTTTAGTTTACTTTCGATCTAGATTTCATGTACACTCCCTCGTGGAGTATAGGATCGATGGATGTAAATTAAAATAGTTTTTTATTCTCGGCTCGGATCTCCGGATGGCTCGTACATGGCGTAGGAGGAGCGGACGAGATGACGATACGACAGGAGACATATTGAAGACAAAAGCCATAATAGTTGGAAAATAATTATTTTTCATATTTATTTCTTATTGTTTGATATGCATGTCGTAGGCTAGAAAATTCCTCAATTTCAAATTACTAAGTGGGAGAGGGATATTTTTATAAATTCTCACGGCCTCCATTATGATTTGACATGTGATGCAAGCAAACTTGCGCGTCGGCTCTGAGTGCCTTCCTCCCCATCGGATGAGTTTGTTTGTGGATCACAGGGTCGGATATGGTTATAGGAAATTATTTAGGAGCGTGTGTACTTCCCCATCGGAAGGCACATAACCCGAGATAATTTCCTTGGTATCGAGTAATGGTGAACACTTAGATGCAAATAGGAGTATCCTCTCCATCGGAGTCACTGCTTTTATTTGTAGGGCCAAAGAAAAACCAACTATTAATTTTATTTGTCAAAAAGTTAGGTTGACAAGATAGTAAAATTAATGGGTAAAACCTCCTCTTACAAATGTAGAATTCGTATACATCTACACGATCGTGGCATACGATATTCTCGGTGTTTTGAGGTGTTGGTTGATTGGTTGATTTTAAAATTTTATTGTTTGAGGAATAAATAATTTTTTGAAATCTAAAGTGATGATCTATGTGATTCTTAGGTTTTCTTTCAAAATGACTTTCAGTCCACTTGCTATGATACTAATGAAAAATAAACTTACTATACATAATTATGTTGATTGGAAAAAAGGAATCTTGATATTGTCTTAACTGCTGAGGAGTACAAATACGTACTCTTCGAAGAGTATCCTCCTAAGCCTGCGAATGAGCTGGAAGTCCTTGGAGCTGAGATCGATGGGGAAACCCAGGTCGATATCACTCTCCAGTCGACAGAAAGGCTTGCTCAGGCTCAGGCTATGGTTGCTCAAAAGGTTTCTACTTCTAGGCCGTAAGGCAAGAAGAAGAAGAAACAAGGTGGAGCAAAGTTGGTGGGAGGATCTCAGGGAGGAGTGAAGAAACCGAAAGGCAAGTGCTTCACTTGCAAGCAGACTGGACATTGGAAGAAGGACTGCCCCAACCGCAAGCAGAACAAAGGTATATCTTTTGGTCTAGTCGTTGAAACATGTTTAGCGGTGTTATCTACCGGCACCTAGTGTGTAGATACGGGAGCCACTGATCATGTCTGCAATACTTTGCAAAGGTTGCAGAAAACCAGATGACTAGCTGAGGGAGAGATTACCATGTACTTGGGCGATGCCACGAAGGTGGCGGCTGTTGTAGTGGGAGACGTTCATTTATCTTTTGAGAAAAATAAAGTTTTGGTTCTTAAGAATTTCCTTTATGTACCTTTATTTAAAAAGAATTTAATTTCGGTTTCTAAATTATTTATGGATGGATATTCTATTTCTTTTAATGACAGAGTTGTTATAAAAAGGAATAAGGACATTATCTGTTCAGGTGCATTGATAGGAAATTTATACACACTTGAACCAAAAGCTCCCACGATGCAAATTGAAGTTAATAACTCATCTTCTAATTCCAATAAGAGAAAAGAACCTTCGAAGATGAACCAAACATATCTTTAGCATCTTAGGCTTGGTCATATTAACCTAAGCAGAATTCAAAGGTTGATAGCTGATGGACCTCTGGCTTCATTAGTGGTGGAAGATTTCCCAACCTGCGAATCTTGCTTAGAGGGTAAAATGACCAAGAGCCTTTTAAGGTCAAGGGGTATAGAGCCAAAGATGTGTTAGAATTGGTTCATTCTGATTTGTGTGGTCCTATGTCTATCCATGCTAGAGGTGGTTTTGAGTATTTCGTCTCTTTTATAGACGATTATTCGCGATATGGATACATTTACCTGATGCACCACAAGTCTAAATGCTTTGACAAGTTCAAAGAATTCAAGGCTGATGTGGAGAAATGTCAAGGTAAAAGCATCAAGACACTACGATCTGATCGTGGTGGTGAGTACCTCTTGGGAGAGTTTAGAAATTACTTATCAGAGGCTGGGATTCAATCCCAATTGTCTGCACCTGGCACACCCCAGCAGAATGGTGTAGCAGAGCGAAGGAATAGGACTCTTATGGAGATGGTTAGATCGATGATGAGTTATTCTGAGTTGCCAGATTCGTTCTGGGGATATGCTCTAGATACAACAGTGTATATTCTGAACTTGGTCCCATCTAAATCCATGCCTTCTACTCCCACAGAATTGTGGACTGAGCGAAAGTCTAGTCTAAGACATATTCGGATTTGGAGGAGTCCAGCACATGTGCTGAAAGAGGATGCTGGCAAGTTGGAACCTCGAACAGAAGTACGCATGTTCGTTGGCTATCCTAGAGGAACGAAGGGTGATTTATTTTATAGTCCTAGAGATCAGAGGGTGATCGTTAGCACGAACGCCAGATTTCTAGAGGAAGACTATGTAATAAACCACAAGCCCATGAGTAAAATTGTTCTGGAGGAATTGAAAGGGGAAGTCACTTCTTCAGTACCACCGGTACAAGAAGATATACCACAAGTCACTGCACCACGTGTCACAGAGGATACACAGGTAATACCTCGTCGTAGTGGGAGGGTTGTTAGACAGCCTGATAGATTCATGTTCTTGAGAGAATCTTCTGATTTGGTCCCTGGCGAACATGAACCTGATCCCTGGACATATGACGAGGCAATCCAAGATAAAGATGCGGTATCTTGACAAAGTGCAATGAATGCTGAGATTGAATCTATGGATTCAAATCAGGTCTGGGAGCTAGTAGAATCACCCGATGGTGTAAAAACCATTGGATGCAAGTGGATCTACAAAAGAAAGAGAGGAATAGACAGGAAGGTTGAGACCTTCAAAGCGAGGCTTGTTGCGAAGGGGTATACTCAGAAAGAGGGTATCGATTATGAGGAGACCTTTTCGTAGGTAGTCATGCTTAAGTCTATCCGGATTCTCTTATGCATTGCAGCTCATATGGATTATGAGGTGTGGCAGATGGAGTCAAGACAGCTTTCCTTAATGGAAGTCTTGAGGAAAACATCTATATGAAGCAACCAGAGGGATTCATTGCGAAGGACAAAGAGCATCTTGTATGTAAGCTTAATCGGTCCATTTATGGATTGAACAAGCTTCGAGGTCTTGGAACATCCAATTTGATAAGGTAATCCAGTCTTATGGATTTATTCAAAGTCTGGATGAGTCTTGTGTATACAAGAGATGTGATGGAAACGTAGTGGTATTTCTTGTACTATACGTAGATGACATTTTATTGATTGGCAACAATATCAAGGTATTATCGGACGTAAGGGTATGGTTGTCCAAACAGTTTGATATGAAGGACTTGGGAGAAGTGGGACACATCCTTGGGATCAAGGTTATAAGGGATCGTAGGAAAAAGATGTTGTGCTTATCCCAAGCTTCATACATAGACACGATTATGGATCGTTTTAGCATGCAGAACTCCAAGAAGGGTTTTCTACCTTTCAGGCATGGAGTTCCTTTATCTAAGGAGATGTGTCCTATAACATCTGAGGAGATAGAGGAGATGAAGGTGGTTCCTTATGCTTCGGCGGTAGGAAGCCTCATGTATGCGATATGCACAGACGAGACCGATATCCGCTTTCGTGGGCATGGTCACAGATATCGAGTAATACAGATGTGACATTGAATCGTAAAGCATATATTGAAGTACCTGAGAAGGACTAGGGATTATATGCTAGTTTACCAGGCAGACCAATTACTCCCTATGGGTTATACAGATTTCGACTTCCAATCAGATAGGGATAACAGTAAGTCTACCTCAGGTTTTGTGTTTACTTTGGGAGGTGGAGCCATTGTATGGAGGAGTGTCAAGCAGAAATGCGTGGCGGACTCCACCATGGAAGCTGAGTATGTGGCAGCCTCTGAGGCGGTCAAAGAGACTGTGTGGCTCAGGAACTTCCTGATGGACTTGGATGTGATTCCTGGTTTGCCAAGAACTATCACAATTTATTGTGATAATAGTGGTGCAGTTGCAAACTCAAAGGAACCACGAGCTCATAAGGCAAGTAAACACATAGAGCGCAAGTACCACCTGATACGAGAAATCGTAAAGAGAGGAGAAGTTGATGTGGCCAAGATTGGATCGGAGGATAACCTGGCAGATCCTTTCACTAAGGCCCTTCTGGTGAGAGCTTTTGATAGGCATGTGTAGGGAATGGGGATCAGATGTATGGCAGTTTGAGGACAACATAGTCTTTTAGTATAAGTGGGAGATTGTTGGGATGTATACTGAAAAGTCTATCTTTTGTATGAACATCTTTATTTTGAAATAAGAATTACATGATCATTGTTTGCATATTTTTATGGTTATGATATTGTCTAATACATTACATTATAGATAACATGGTGTGTGGTGTCACACGGGAGATCATGTTATCGGCTCCTTGTAAAGTATAAGTAAAGGCTCACAACCGAGATGGCTTTGGACAAACCATTAGAATGGTTGTAGTGTGATTTGGTATTGGTTTGTCTTGACCATAGAATCACACTAGTGCACTTTGTGTGTATTGAGCAGGACAGACTTAGAGGTGATTCGATTTATTGCTGACTACATAATTGAATCGGACCTCAGATATTATATTGTACATGCTCTTAATCTTGATATAATAACGGGCACATATACTTAGTATTCATTTCTTTGATATACCAATGGGCGAGATTTATAGATTAAATCGATAGGCTTGGTAAGTTGAGAAATGATATTATTTATATGATGTGTCGTTGATTATAGGAGGAAACTGTGTCCTATATATTAGGATGATGATGTCCCCTTGAGGAGCTCATAAGGTTCATCATGTAAACCCTGCAGGTGGACTTGGTCCGGCATGATGAAAAAGTTGAGTGGTACTACTCATGGAGTTAGATGTTAATTAATTAATAGTTAGTAAATTAATTAATCGATGGACATTCAAGATCTTAAACACAGAGAGAAAATGTACATATAATATTTTAAGCCCATATTAACTTATGGGGGTTGGTGAGGTAGATCAATGATAATCCTTTAGTGGATTGGATTATCATTAATGGATCGGACTTTATGTGGGCTTGATCCATTGGGTGGCCAAGATCCAACTCCTCCTCATGGTCCCTATTGTAGCCTATTAATACCTCATGAAGTCTAGATCCAATGGATAGAAACAAAACTCTAGATCCAAAGGTAAAGATTAAATCTCTAGCTCCGACGGTTGAGATTAAATCTCTAGATCCGATAGTTGAGATTAAATCCCTAGAACCAATGGTGGAGATTAAAACAAGGCTTATCCCTAACTCTATAAAAGGAGAGCAAGGGGTGGGCGGCAAGTAGAATCCAATTAGAGATAGGATTAGGGTTTTGGGCGGCAAGAAGCTTGGATTAGGGTTTGGGCTTGGCGGCACCAAATAAGGAAAGTCTTTCCTTGTCTTCTTCTTCTCCATTGGTGGCCGGCGCCCATACCAGCCTTTCCAGCCCTTGGTCGGCATCCAAAGTAGCTCTTCTCCTTCTCCTTGGCCGGTGGATCCAAGGCTTAGGGTGCTCCCTTGAAGCTCTTGGCCGGCAACCATCTTTTTCTCCCTTCTCCTTGTTGGCCGGCGGCAAGCAAGTTGCTTGTTGCTTGTTGGTTGGCTACAAGGAAGGAGAAGGGTCTTGTTTCTATTCTTCCTCTTGCTCGGAATGAGCAAGGAAGGAAGATTGGTGATCTAGGAGCTTCGACTTTTGGTAGATCATCGCCCACACGACGTCCGAAAGGAGGAAGGTCATACAATAGAAGATCGAGAGGTATATCGATTCTCTATTTTCATTTGTTACATGTTTATACTTGATTTTCAATTATATGCATGATATATATTTTATTTTGTGGCTAAATATACTTGGACCCCGAACATAAACACAAAAGCCGGCAATCCGTACATCGTCTATTCCGCGGTTATTCGTAGAATAGAGGTTGGTCGCTTAAACAACAAGTTTATTCAAGTGACTACTCTAATCGAATAGCACGACGATGACAAGGTTGCTTGGGCAATCCCTCTTGTCAAGGATAAATTTTTTTTATCCGAGCACGTAGAAGGGATCGCCATGAATAAGCGACCGAGTTGAAGTGGGAAGCGAAGTTTCCCCTCCCTTCAGGTGGTGTCAGAGCTTCGATTCCACAAAACCTTCAATATACTTAGCCCATAGACCATGATTGAACTTAAGGTTTTGAAAATATTTTGAAAAATCTTAGTGAAGTCTATCTTTTAATAGCAATCACCATTGAGAAGATTGAAACAAAGTTGGCCTAAAACATTGAAAGTTTCAATGCTTTTGAACTTTGTATCATTCTTTGAATTTAAAAGTTATTTTCATAGAAAATTATTTTTCCCCTATAGTGTTTGGCATAAGTAATGTGTGGTTGAAATTTCATGATTTTTTGAATTTTCTAGAATTATTTATGCATTTCTGAAGTTGGTCTGAAAATTTGATTTTAGAAAAGTCAGAAACCAGTCGAGGCGGCGCCTCGAGTCGATGCCACTGATCGAGAGATTTCTCAATGATCATATCACTATTTTGGCTTACCAATGTTGGTTTAATCCATTTGACCATAACCCTAGGCTAGATAACTACTCCTACACCTCTAATGTGCTTAGACAAGCATTGAAAGGGTGAGATTTTCATTGGAAATGAATTGGGGAGTTAATTAGGGTAAAAATCATTTTCTAAAGGAGTTTAAAGTTCAAGTTTGAACTTTTATCCTTATTTTCTATTGTTTAAGATTTCTATTGGCTTAGGAACTCTCCAAGGACATTGTTAGTGCAATGGTCTAGGGGGAGTAAGTTTTTAGTAGGAGATTATCCATCTAGGTATGATGGATGATGGTTTATAAAAAGGGGGGCAAAATAGAAGATTGCTTTTCATCTAGTGATAGATCACTAAGGAGAATGAAAGCATTCAAGATGAATTTTAACTAAGAAGGAGTAGGAAGAATTTTATTGAAAATGAGACATGGTAAAACTTGGTGGACTTTTTGATGTGTGTCAAGAAGGGCGAGAAATAGAAGGGGTTAAGTTAGGTTTTAACTTAGGATACCCTAATTTACACTAAACCCCAAAAATTTCAAAAATTTGAAATTCTGAATTGGAAACACTTCGTTATGCTTTGGCATAAGAAGAGTCAAGTTAGGTTATGGGATAACCTAACTTAACGGTATTGTCAAACATCAAAAAGGGGGAGATTATTGGTGCAATCGACCTAGGTCACAATTAACCAGACTCGAGTGGGACTCGAGTAGGATTTTGATGTTCGACTATAGTTGACAATATGATTTGACCATATGACCAGTTGACAAGAGAAAATCCAAGTTGGTCAAGGGAGACCGGACACTTGGTGTTGGAAAGACCAACGGGGAGTTAGCGAGGGAAGTCCCGGCAAGTCTGAGAGACCGTGCTTGACAAATAAAGTCTTGGATGGGGAGTCTTGGCAGTAAAGTCCCGGAGGCATAGCCTCTTGGCAGTGAAGTCCTGGAGGCATAGCCTCTTGGCAGTGAAGTCCCGGACGAGGAGTCTTGGCAAGGGAAGACCCGGCTGATCAGGGAGATTTAGCTTGGCAAAAGGGAAGTTCCGGAAGCGAGGTCTCTTGGCAAAGGTAGATCTTAGAGCATGATAATAAACGATGGAAACACTTGAAGGCTAGCACAAGGATGAAGAGTCACGGACTTGAGGGATCCGAGTGGCGTAAGGCTGATAGAAGTGGGTTGAATGCTTAGGTCTAGACTTAGGGTGAGTATCAAGTATGAGGGGATCATACTTGGAGTGTTAAACCTCAGTGTAGAGGTATAACAGTCGACTGTCGATTCAGTTCAGTCAACTAGGCTTCGTTTGTAGCCAAACAGAAGCAAGGTGACCTCGTCCAGCGCTCGACTAGAGGCTTGTCGAGGTGGCACCTCGACTGGACCACTCGACTGACGCCTTGACTGATCGTTCTGGATGGAGGCACAGAAGCGAGGTGCACTCGACCAACGCCTCAACTAGTGGACAGTTGAGGCGGCGCCTCGACTAGATCACTTGACTGGCGCCTCGACTAGTCCCAGCATAGGTATGAAGACAACTGCTCAGAAGCAAGGCGACTTGACTGGAGTTCTAGTCGAGGCGGCACCTCGATTGGCGAAGCGACCGTTGCAGATCAGGAAGCTTCGATGGAGCTCTATAAGAAGAGGTTTGAGGGGGTCTTCGAGCAAGGTTTTGGAGGGGTGATTTGAGTCGAGGTGTTATTGCATTGCAGGGCCTTCAAAGTCATCCCAAAGCAACCAACAAGCAAAGATTCAAAAGCCCTAATCTGTAAAGTGTGTTCATTTGTTCTTCCATTTGCTTTTGTTATTGTTGTAGTTGCTTATTGTATCTTGCTTTTACTATTGTAAGAGACTTGTAAGAGGTTCCTCCACCTCCGGTGTGTCACCGAGAAGGAGAAATTTAATAGTGGTGGTGTGCATTACTAGAGCTCGCTAGGGCTCGCCTGTGGAGTATGAACTAGGGTTCCGAACCACGTAAAATTCGTGTGTTGTGCTTGTGTTGTGTTTTTGTACTTGTATTTGTATTTCCACTACGTACTAACAATTGTAGACAAGCACGACGAATTCCATCAATGAAATCGACGAATTGCTATTCACCCCCCTCTAGTGGGTGCAACGGTCCAACAGTATGCAGCTCTAGCAACCCGCCGAGTAACCTTGTAAGGACCTTCCCAGTGGGCCAACTTTTTCGGATCCCCAATAGGATTGACTTGCGTAAAACCATGTCTCCTACTTAAAACGTCCAAGGTATCACCTTTTTGTTGAAGACTTGTTGTATTCTTTGCTTGTATGCTTCAGCTCTGACTCGATCTGTTAGGGCAATCAACCCATGTGATGTGGGTTTGATGTGTGTTGCAAAGGATTTAAGTTAGGTTGTTATGGATTTGATATGTACGTTGAAGTCATGTAGGACTTAGTAATTCGCACATGGATGACGATTGGCAAGATTCACCATCTCATGACTCGGTCCTTGAGTCGGTGAAAGATGAATTGTGGAAGCCGACCGCTTGGTGCATCCGAGGGACCGCCGGACGAGGAGCATTGGAGTGAAGCCGAAGGAAGTAGACTTCAGGGCGAGACGCGAAGGATGGCACTGCGAAGTCATGCGCTTGGCGCATCCGAGGGACGTGGCCGAACGAAGAGAACTTCAAAGGCGAGGGACTCCAAGGTAAGATGAGAGTGAGTGATTGTAACCCGGGAAGGGGTAGCTCTTAGGTGAACTTGGCCAATTGGCTAAGTGTCGGATGGATTTTCCCGACATCACCGATCAGTTATATCATGGCAATGATCGCCCAAGTCGAATGGGTTCGATCGGTGTTCGATCGTGGGTTTTGGCCCAAAGAATCGATCGCTAAGGAATGGCGATCGATACGCATCATCACCGATCACAAGGATGGAAGTCGATGATGAAGGCAATCGTACAGAACCTCCGTAGCCGATCGATCAATCGGCTATGGAGGCATCGATCGATCGATGGATACATCACGATCGCCAAGTCTCCGCTGGACTACAAGCAAATCGATGTGTTCAAGTCGTTAGACGACGGCAGTCGACTACCAAAGGTAGCAGTCGACTGATAGGCGATCAATGGGAAGAAATCAGCCTTCTCTATAAAAAGAGAGGGGGTGGGCTTTGAGATGGCTAATGTTTTATTCCTAAACATCCTCACAAGTGCCCAAACAAATTCTACTCTTCTTACTTGCATTTATTTCAATCTTTCGTTTGCAATACAAGATAAGTATAAAAGAACTATAGAAAATATACAGACTTGTATTAAAATATGCAGAACTTACAAGACTTAGAGACTTAGACTTTGTACTCAAGTAAGACTTCAGTGAACGATTGATGTCTTGCAAGAGTTGAAGGTAAGGGGATTTTATAGGGTGAGGATGAAGAGATAAGAACCGGGTACACAAGGGGCCCCATCGCATTCTTATCTTCATATCGTCACCAAGATTCCCTTCTGACAGAATATTGTAAGAAGAGAGATTGTAAGAAAGGTTACCTCCACCTAGCTTTGTGCAAAGGAGAGATTAGTGGAAAGCTTAAGGCATGATTCACCTTGAAACGAATCGGGTCATGGACTAGCGGCAAGGACTGTGAACCACGTTATATCGATTTGTTAGCATTGCCTCTTGTATTGTCTTTTATATTTCCATTGTGCTAATCATATTCGCAGGCAATCAACGAACGACATCCACCGTACGACGATAAAAGGCTATTCACCCCCCTCTAGCCGGCCACCGACGTTCCAACAAGTAGTATCAGAGCCAAGGTTGCTTGTCACCGGACTCATCGCCGCAACAAGCATGACATCAAAAATGGCCGGCTCCAACATCCATTTGCCAAAGTTCGAGGGGGAATTTGCTTGGTGGAAAAAATGAATGGAGGTATTTTTCGAAATGAATTTTGATATCATGTTAATAATGGAATCCGATTTCGATATACCTAGGGATAAAGAGGGAGAGCCAATAGAAAAATCAAGGTGGACCAAGAAGCAAAGGAAGGAGCACCTTGCAAAATCAAAAGCAAAACATCACCTCTTCAATGTGCTGCCCCAACAAGAGATCAACCGGATTTGAGAGTGTGCAAGCGCCAAGGAAATGTGGGAAAGATTGGTAGAACTTCATGAAGGTACTTCCGAGGCGAAGCTTGCAAGAAGGGACCTTCTCCGCTCCCAACTCAACAACATCAAACTCGATAAAGGGGAGAAGGTATTATCACTACACTCTAGGTTAAAAGAAATAATTAATGGATTGTCAAGTGTAGGTGAAAAGCTCTCCAACCGGGACATGATCATGAAGGCTATAGATGTCTTTTCCCGATCATCAAAGTGGAGCTCCATGGTGGACTCCTTCTACATTTCGAAGAATCTAAAGGTGAGCACCCTAGAAGAATTTTTCTCCACCATGGAACTCCATGAAACAAGGTTTGAAGGAGTAATAGAAGAGCAAATCAAGCCATCAAGAGGAGTGGCACTAGTAGCAAGCAAGGGGAAGAAGAAGAAGGAGACGTCACCTTCCTCATCGAATGAAGATTCTTCCTCCTCATCCATGGATAGCAATGAAGAGGCCTATATGGTAAGGAAGGTAAGGCGTGCTTTGAAAAATTTTAAATTTAACAAATCTAATGATAGGAGAAGAAGACCAAGGAGGAATATTATATACTATAATTGTCAAGGAGAGAGACACATAAGGGATGATTGTCCCCTCTTGAACAAGAGCAAAGAAGAAAGGAAGAAGAGAGAAGAAAAGAAGAAAGGGAGCACGAAGAAGGAGGATGAAAAGAAAGTCAAGGAAAAAGGGAAAGATAAGGCACACAAAGCGGTGACATGGAATGATCCATCATCCTCATCGAAAGAAGAAGAAGCCTTCACAAGCCTTGCCCTAATGGCAATAGAAGACTTGGACTCCACCTCTCCTCCGAACAAGAAGCAAGCATAAGTGAGGAGGAGAGCTCAAGTGAAGGGGGAGCTCCATCTTCATCCTCATCATTGGAAGAGGATTTGGTAAGTGAGGTAACAAATCTCCCTCCCAAGAAAATTATGTCTATGATTTCTAGTTTAACTAAGGAATTATTTAGGGCTAAAAAGAGAAATAAATGCATGCAAAATGAAATTAAGGCCCTAGAAGAAAAACTAGAAAATGCATGTTCACATAATGATTACATTCCTCTTAATGTTAGTGATGCATGTATGGATGAAAACAAGGTCTTAAGAGAAACGGTAGACCATTTAACTAAGGCCCTAGAGAAATTCACTATTGGCTCCAACACCTTGAACATAATTATTAGAAGCCAAAGGGCTAGTTTCAATAGGAAAGGCCTAGGTTATATGGGATCTAAGAATGAAAAGGTCTACCATTGCTTGATTGCTAGGGGTCAAGCTAAAAATAAAATGATAGCTATAAAATAGATCCCTAAGGAGTTTTTAGTGAACCCTATAGGAAAGAACTTATATTGGGTTCCCAAATCCATCCTCAAGGGTTAGAAAAACCCTAGGTTAGTCAACTATAGTAGACTTTATTTTATATCATATTATTTGGTTGACTTAGGATGATGAGGGTTATAAGTTTTTAAATTGAGTGTTGGGTGATGATAATATGATCATAATATGGAAATCATAATAATGTTTGATTTTATGATCATGATATGTAATAATTGAAAATATTTGATCATGATTGATAATACATGTTTTTATGATCATATTGGTGGTTATAGGATGCATGATACTTAACCTTGATAGAATTGCATGAAATTTTGGTTAAGTATAAATATCTTTAGGAACATCTCACACTCACTATAGGCTACTTTGATTGAGAACATAGCAATGGGTGAGATGATAGGATGATACAAATGGTCCACTAATTTTTATGGCATTTAGATGTGTCATTAAGTGTATCAATAAATTTATCATAGACCAACTATGGAGAAAGCAAATGTTTAATCAATGGACATATTGCCCATAGATTATAGTTGGATATTTTAAATGATTTAAAAACATTCCATGTTTCATAAACAGTGAGTTCATGTTTTGAAAAGTTTCAAGGCAAAACTAGGTTTTAAAGATGATACAAACTTTAGACATTTTGCAACTTTTGAGTTTTTGCCAAATTTTCAAAAATAAAATGAATTTTCATGAAAAATCATTTTTCACTGATAAAGGAACTCACTAAAAATATGTTCTTCAAATTTCATGATTTTTCGAATTTCCTAGATTTTTTAATGCATTTCTGAAGTTGGATTTCGAAAATTAAAATTTCTAAAACTTAGGTGACAGTCGACTGAATCAGTGGATCAGTCGACTGATGTATTGTGCACGAGCACAGTAACCTATTTTTATCAGGTTTTGAACTTGTTTTGGTATTTTTCCTTCATTAGACTTGATGTCATGCGTATATAATATTTGTATAATATTTTTGATGGTGTCAAAGGGGGAGAAATGGTGAGTTTAAGTTAATCATGCTAAGGGGAGAGTTAGCATGTCTTAAGGGGGAGTTGCATGTTTAAGGGGGAATTTTTATACTCATGTTATTTACATACTTTCTTACCTTATGTTTTGTGTTTATGTTTTACCTAACTTAAACGTATTGTCACACATCAAAAAGGGGGAGATTGTTAGGGCAATCAACCCATGTGATGTGGTTTTGATGTGTGTGATAAAGGATTTAAGTTAGATTGTTATGGATTTAATATATGCATTGAAGTCATGCAGGACTTAGTAATTCGCACATGAATGACGATTGGCAAGATCCACCATCTCATGACTCGGTCCTTGAGTCGGTGAAAGATGCATTGCGAAAGTCGTGCGCTTGGTGCATCCAAGGGACCGCTGAACAAGGAGCATTGGAGTGAAGTCGAAGGAAGTAGACTTCAGGGCGAGACGTGAAGGATGGCGCTGTGAAGCCATGCGCTTGGCGCATCCGAGGGACGTGGCCGGACGAAGAGAACTTCAAAGGCGAGGGACTCCAAGGGAAGATGAGAGTGAGCGATTATAACTCGAGAAGGGGTAGCTCTTAGGTGAACTTGGCCAATTAACTAAGTGTCGGATGAGTTTTTCCGATGGTATTCTGGGTTTCGCCAGAGATGATCGCCAAGTGATGGAAGTCGATCACGGCGCCGCGGCATGTAACCTCTCATAACCGATTGATCAATCGGCTACGGAGGCATCAGTCGACTGATGGATACATCAGTCGACTGCCAAGTCTCCCGTTGGACTACAACGGTCGGGATCTGACGTGTTCAGAAGTCGTTGAAACGACGACAGTCGACTGATGGGCGGCCAACGAGAAGAAATCATCCTTCTCTATAAAAAGAGATGGTGTGGGCTTTGGGATGGCTAATGCTTTATTCCTAAACATCCTCACAAGTACCCAAATGAATTCTACTCTTCTTACTTGTATTTATTTCAATCCTATTGTAAGAAAGGTTACCTCCACCTAGCTTTGTGCAAATGAGAGATTAGTGGAAAGCTTAAAGCGTGATTCACCTTGGAACGAATCGGGTCGTGGACTAGCGGCAAGGGTCGTGAACCATGTTATATCGGTTTGTTAGCATTGCCTCTTGTATTGTCTTTTATATTTCTGTTGCGCTAATCATATTTGTAGGCAATCAACGAACGACGTCCACCGTACGACGATAAAAGGCTATTCACCCCCCTCTAGCCGGTCACCGACGACGTTCCAACACGATCTTGTTCTCGCCTTTCCTCCACCAAATCTAACTTAGTACTTCTCAATATCTGATTCTATTCGAAATCATAAACTTGGACTCGGGCACTGTTCACAAGAGCTTCTACAGGGATACCAGGCACGGTCCCATACACTAGGTTGAAAGGTGTCTCTCCTATTGCTGCCTTAGGTATAGTTCGGTAAGCCCACAATATTTCTGAGAGCCCATCCACCCAATTCCCTCGGTTAGGCCCTAATTTGGCCTTCTTCCCTTGAATAATGATCCGATTAACTACCTCCACTTGCCCATCAGCTTGGGGATGAGCCACCGAGGTAAAAGTCTGCTCAATGTTAAGACTTTGACTCCATTCTTGAATTTTTTTTAGCCCTAGAACTGGCATCCATTATCACTAACCAACTCCCGTAGAATTCCATATCTATAAATGATATTTTTCCATAAAAACTGTATCACTGCTCCCTTTGTAATCTTAGCCAGGGGTTCAGCTTCTATTCATTTGGAGAAGTAATCCACCAATAAGAACTTCTTCTGCAAAGGAACTATATGCATCGACCCGACTATATCCATTCCCCACTGGTTAAAGGGACAGGAAGCTACCAACACCTTCATCAACTCGGTCAATCAATCTGACCTATTGTTATGCATCTGACAAGCTTGACAAGCCTTAACTAGGTGGACAACACCTTGGTGTAGAGTTGGCCAAAATATCCAGCTAGCAACGCCTTCCGAGTCCATGCTCGACCTCCTAAATGATTATCACAGCAACCTTTATGAATCTCCTGTAGTATCCAATCTACATCCTCCTTTCCCAAGCATTTTAATAAAGGTCTACCAAATGACAATTTGTATAAAACCCCCATCAATAAGCACAAAACATTTTACTCTTCTCATCAAGGATGATGTTGCTCAAGAATCAACTAGAAGACTTCCCTATTAGAGATAAGTTATTATGTCGGTCATCCAGCCAGGTGTACCACCCCCTTCAATCATCGCCTCCTCCACATTATAGACTATTAAAGATGCAGACTCATATTCCTTCATAGTCTCCTCCCTTGGGATTTGTTGTAGATGAACCTCTCATAAATGAGATTTTAATTTCTCAAATGCCTCAAAAATTTTCTACAATCTCTCTTCTCGTACAGCGAAAGCACCTTGAAGCTGGGAAACAACCAGTTGAGAATCTGAGTTCACCGGGACTGAGTCGACTCCTACTGCTTGAGCTACTTGCAATCTTGACAAAATAGCTTCATATTCGACTTCATTATTAGATGTCTTATACCCCAGCCGTATGGCTATACGAGTTTCCTCTTTTGAAGGAGACACCAATAATACCCCTACTCCACTTCCTTCAGCCCCTGAAGACCCATTTACAAGAACTCTCCATGTGGTTGTCCCTCCTCCTTCCTTTGCCGAGCTGATTTCAGGATCAACTGACACCTCAAATAGAAAGTCAGCCAAAAACTAAGCCTTAATAGTAGTACGAGGATGATAATGAATATCATATTCACTCAGTTCCACAACCTATTTAGTCAATCTTCCTGAAGAATTAGGTTTAGTACAACTCGACCCAGCTCATTACTGGTCAACACATTCATTGGATGAGCCAGGAAATAAGGTCTCAATTTTTGAGCGGTCAACACCAAAATATAGGCTAGTTTTTCTAATAAGACCAAACTGATTAAGGCCAAACTGATTGCCCCTTTAAAAACTATTAAATACACCCACATAGATTTTCCAAAGGTAGGTTTAGCTAACAAAGAGAGCTAAGCCAAATACTTCTTTAATTCCTGGAAAGTATGTTTACATTGATCGTCCCACTAGAACCGAGTCGCCTTTCTAATAATCCGAAAGAAGGGTAACCCCCGGTCTAATGATCGAGCAATGAAACAAGATAATGAGACAATTCTTTCGATAAGTCTCTGTGTCTCTTATCGATTGGTAGTGACTTCATGTTACATAACGCTTGAACCTTCTTCAGATTAGCTTGCAATCCCTTCTCTGTAACAATATATCCCAAAAATTTTACACTCCGCACTCCGAACAAGCACATTTTTGGATTCAGCTTCATGTTATAATGTCTTAGTGTGGCAAAGGTTTCTTCTAAGTCTTGTATTAAATCCTGACTGAGTTGAGACTTCACTAGGATATCATCAACATATACCTCTACATTCCTTCCCTTATGTTCGACAAATATCTTATCCATGAGTCTTGTTGGTGCAATCAATCCAGGTCACGATTGACCAGATTCGTGTGGAACTCGAGTAAGATTTTAATGTTTGACAATGGTTTGACAATGGGATTGTCAATGTGTTTATCAATATGGTTTGACCATACGTTAACCATATGACACTACAACAAAAATTTGAATAGGCAACGGTGAAAAACCATTGTCTATAATCCAAAAAATCCGTGGTAAATCAATCCGTTGTGAAAAGTAGGGCGCTCAAAGACAACGATGAAAAACCATTGTCGATTTAAGGAAAAGATAATGATTTTTAACCGTTGTCTTTGAGCACCCCACTTTTCACAACGAATCGATTTACCACAGATTTTTTAGATCATAGACAATAATTTTTCATCGTTGTCTTTCAACTAAACTTACAACGAATTATAACCGTTGTCTTTTAGCGTCCTATTTTTCTCAACGCATAGATTTATTATAATTTTTTAAGTCATAGACAACGGTTATTAACCGATGTCATTTGTATTATCATTGTTATTTTAACCGTTGTGTTTTTAACCATTGTCATTTTTCAACGGTTACTCTAGAGAACAATAAACCGTTGTTGATTTATAGTGTTGTGTTTTTAATATAAATCATACAACATCAAAAAGAATTATAGAAAACACATATACACTCCCAATTGTAGCAATGTAAAGTACAAGGTCACATCATCCTATTTTAAATGATCACTCTTAAAAACATATATAAAAAAGTACTGTAGCAAAACAACTACACATTATATGTTTAGTACTGTACCAAAAGTATTATGGATAATAACCAAAACACTTATAGATTACCACATCTAACCAAAAGATGTATGTACATTTAAATCTCCTAATCATTAGATATGTAATCTTGTATGCATTCAGCCCACTCCGAACATACTTCATCAATTTCCTTTGCAGCTATCACAGATTTTGCGAACTACATGTGAATAAATGAATGAAAAATGTAATTAAACACTTTAAGTATTATGTGATAATTAATTGCATAAATCATTTTACAAATATGTATTAATAAGAAAATTTGAAAATATATCTAATATTACTATTGATCGTAGAGAAGACTTGTCAATGGATGCGGTGCCTTCAATTATATCTCTCATATATCGCAAAATAAAATAACCGCATTGAACTCCATCCAATTGAAGGGGAACCTGTGATGAAAAAAATTATAATAATTATGCGGAGATTTTCACAAAGTTTTTCTCAACGAAAAATAACACAAGAAAGTATATGATTCATCCTTCTAATAACAATAACAAATAACAAATAACTTGATTATATAAATGTCACTAAATAATTCACATCTACTTTAACAAATGACATACAAGAAAGTATATGATTCACATCTACTTTAACAAAAATATCACTAAATAATTACTCCTCAAATTATATAAGCATCCCAAAATATAAAACATACCTTGATTATTTCCCACAAAGGTTGTTTCTTCCCGTGCTTGTCAATCTCTGTGTTGAACAATTTCAAGGTCCTTCATAAAATCATAAGAGATTATAGACTCTTAGTGCATCTAGTATATATAAAAAAATTATAATAAATATTCACAATATTTTCCTACTAAAACTTACATCTTCACAACATTCTTCCAAGTCTCATCACGATTATGCTGACCGAGAGGATCCAACAACGAAACACCCTCTTTGTGAGGATCGATGACAGTCAAAATCCAATGGAAACTAAATATATACACAATATTAATGCATGTAGTTAAGCAAGTATTTATCAAAATAAAAAATGAGCATCTCACCTCTATTTTACACACCCTATGTTAACTAGAACTAAAGCTAATTGGTTTGTTGGTGTGTCATTCAACCTAGCTGCCAAACCAAGGGTCCTCTTATCAACTAATGTGAAGTGACACCCAACAACATATGGATCCATAAATCTAAGCCTCTCCAGCTTATTTTCCTCCTTCATCTTTTTATATAAATGTCTACCATTTAAACATACAAGAAAATGCATAAGACCAGAATAAATAAAACTCACAAATCAAGAGTCAAAGTGTTAGTACATGAAAACAATATACGTACCATATGTACACAACTATGCAATTGTATGAAATCAACGCCAAGTTGCAGAAAGGAATGATGTCTTGAAGGCAAACACTGGCTTCGAACTTACCACCAAATACATCGTAACCTAACATTAATTTGATGGTCTGGTGATCCTGAAGAGCACGCTTGCAATAACAATACAACAACCACAGTGATCTAGGCACACTTGATGATCGCACTACTAATGATTGCACATTTGGTGATTGCAATCGATGCTTCTTTTTAGCATAGTCAGCTTTCCCTCCCTGTTAGAATGTCTTGTATTGGTTCACTAAGCACTAGCTTTCCCTCCCTCTTCTGTAAGATACCATCATCCTGCAATGCACAAAAAAATATATATTGACTACTATTTAGATGGGAACATTAACATAACAAGCTTAAATCTAAAATATTTATTTACAATTTTTGAGGTTGTTGCCCTCAACTGATCACCAACAAACTGAAAGAAAATTTCGTTAAAGATATGCAATCCAAAGAGATCCTCAGCTCTTTTGTTATTCTTACGAACAAGTTGAAACAATTTTTTTTAAAAAAAGAAACAATTTGACGTAGGGTTTGTTAAGTAATTGAATAGTTATAGGGTACTGAAAATCAAGATTTGTCTATCCCTTTGTTTCTCTTTGTCCTAGATAATGCTCTATCAAAGTTTCTTCTTGAACGTATACAAATATGTGAATATCTTTATAAGAGCAGTATTTGAGTATGAGAATAGATTGTTTGAATTGCTTCGTTGAAAAATTCATTTGCAATTAAGCTTGAGCTAAAAGCCTAAACCTAGTGCAGGGGAATATTAATATATTTTGGCATGTGTTTTCACTTTTCTTAGGTCTGATAGTAAAGTTTATCAGTCAGAATCCTAAAGAAACATTACTATTTTAGTTGTTGAGTCCATTTTGATTTATCAACATAGGATACCACCCATTCATAAGGAAATTCTAGTCAGGAATCAAAACCATACTCCAGCCAAACAATTAAGATGATTATATCTTTTCCTTAAAATCACTTCTAGCCCAAGCTTATGAAATTTTATGGTATGTAACAGTTGAATAACCAAACCTTTGTGCACATTTCTTATAAAATCACCACCATGAATAACTACAAAATATACAACCTCAATTAATAAGACAGTAACAAATGCATCCAAATATTTCAGCTACAAAAGATGACATGGGAAAAGGTTTGTAAGTGCCTGTATGTGCGCCAATGCAATATCCACATAGGATCTTATGGCTCACTAAGATATCATTTCAGCTTCACATAGAACATGTGTTTGAGATTGGTTCATGTACTGAAATAGCTTACTAACCTATTTTTTGGACCAAAAGCTAACTCGTAATTTCTACAGAAGAAGCACATCAACAAAATCACTCAGTCATGGTAGTAGGGTACTTCGATAATTTAGAACGAAGTTTTAACAATCTATCTGACCAAAAAATTAAGTGCTACTGGGAATTTTGGCAATCGACAAACCACTCAAACTCTCTTTAGGCCCTATGTGCTTAGGAAAATGGACAAGATCATTTTGTGAAATCAGGCAAACGATGGAAAGATTTACACGAACAATTGTTGTCACGATGGCTCTTCCAAGGAATTAATAATTGCTTTTCCTATGCTTCTCAATTCGTAATCATACAGATGTAGATCTTGCTTATGATGGTAGATTGGTAGTGATAATCAGTTTCACGCAGCATCATTCTTGTATTACATATTGCGGTTTGAAATATAAGAAATGCAAACAATGAATTATTAGAAGAGAACAAAATGCAGTCGAATTTCATCATGGTCATCATCGGAAAAAAGGTTGGACAATTGTTTTTGGATGCATAGGGAGT
Source organism: Wurfbainia villosa (assembly GCA_025175895.1). NCBI lineage: Eukaryota > Viridiplantae > Streptophyta > Magnoliopsida > Zingiberales > Zingiberaceae > Wurfbainia > Wurfbainia villosa. The sequence continues at coordinate 9,492,829 of CM045992.1, forward strand.
CGGAGGAATGAAGATGGACAAAGGCAGGGATTAAGGTAGGAATAACCAATTCAGGGCCCCAAAATAGCAGAGAAATTAAAGTTTCTATGGTGGAAGGAAAAGAAAGTCTCTTCTGACTTAACCAACGGATTGACAAAGATTCGATTATTCACGAATCATAGATCGCCTGCCGAGGGGCGGGAAAAAAGAAACAAAGAGAGAGCAGATGAAGTACAATACCTGGACGTCGTACCTCAGCGCAAGACCAGCGACGGAATCACCGCGACTGAGGCGGTGGAAGATGGCGAAACGATCGAGGCTAGGGTAACGCCAGAAGGCTGGGGAGGACGGCTCGCCTAGGACTTGGCACACCTGCCAAGGAGACCGGAAGATCCTCTCCTGCATCTCCCGGTCTGAGGCAAAGTCCCTCCCCGACCGGCAGACGCAAGCCGACCGGGCAAGATCGGACAGCGGAAGGCGTTCGAAAATCGACCGGAGTAGGTCGCCAGAGACGACGGTGGAGAAATCGCACATGGGGGACAGCATCCTGAGGAGGAGGAAGAGTAGACAGAATCTTCAGGATCAGGGACGATGCAGCGATCGCGGTCGTCGTCTCCGCTGCATCATCCGAGACGTCGACGAAAGGGGGGCGGCGAACTCTGAAATATAGAACGACAAGTACGATTTAGGTCACGAAATCTCTCTTAGCGGATCAAATCGAATGGGATGATGAAAGAAAATTAAAATGTATGTGATAAATTAATCAACTAATCCTGAATAAACATCCAATTATTGAGGAATTAGGAATTAATAAAAAGGAAATATTGTGTATTTGATAGGATATATTCTGATGTATCATTATTAGCATCATTAGCAACAAGTAAGCATTAGATAGGTAGAGATGTTAATCTAGATAAGTTGTTGATATTGATAACAATTGAATCGAAACTAATATTCTATGAAAAATAATCAATATAAACAATCAAAATTAGAAAATACTGTATACCTAAAATATCGAATCGCCTGAGAGTAAGTAATGTCGTGAGAACTCATTGAAAGAGGAAGGGAATCGATGGGATGACAGAAGCGCTATCGGAGTATCGGACGAAAGCTATGGGGAAAATAACGGAAGCTATGGGAAAAACAATGGAAGCTATCGGGCGGAATCGGACGAAAGCTATGGGAAAAATATCGGAAGGGGAAACAGCGGAAGCTATCAGGCGGAAGCTCAGGAAAATGGCAAAAGGAAAACGACGGAAGGGAACTATCGGGCGGAAAAGCAACAAAGATTATGAAATTAACCTTTTAACTTAAATATATATATATATCCGTAGAGGATATTATTCCTTATATATAATTTAAATAACATGATTTAAATTTTGTAATACATTAAAATTTATTTAATTTATTATTGGTTGAATAATTTTATTTTATTTTTGTAATCTTATATATTTATAAATTTTAAAAAAATATATATTTCCAATAATTAAAAAAATAGTATTAATAATAATAAAAATAATTTTTATTTGTTTTAAAAATATTTTAAAATTAAAAATTATTATTAACGATTTATATTGTATTTCTCCTAATTCAATTACACCATCAAAATTTAATTACCAATGGTTTAAAATCGTTGTATTATTATCACAACGACAATAATTTTTTACCGTTGTACCTAACGTTATGAAAATATTCTCATTGACAACGGTTAATTGCACCGTTGTCCCAACTGTTATTAAAATAAAACAAAAATTCTTAAAAACAATAGTTCTAGAAAACCATTATAAAATGTGTTGTTGATTAAAAAAAATATGCTCAACGACAACGGATAGTGTAAAATCGTTGTCTTTTGTATTATATGGGTGCTCAAAGACAACGATTTTTGTCAAAAACCGTTATCTTTTATCAAAATCACAACAGTTTCTCCTAAAATCGTCATCTTTGTAGTGTTGTCTTTTAGCATTTTTGTTGCAGTGTGACTAGTGGATGACTAAGATATCCAAGGTCATATGAGAGAGATTGTTGGAGCAATCAACATCAAGTCAAGATTGACCAAACTTGAGTGGAAGTCCAAGATTAGATTCTTGGCAATTGAGAAGTACAAGTATGATACTTGGCAAGGAAAAGTCCAATGATGAAGTCTTGACAAGGAAAAGTCCAAATATGACTATTTGGCAAAGGAAAGTCCAAAGGTGTAGTCTTGGTCATGTAAGTCTAAAGGCGTAGTCTTGACAGCGAAAGTCTAAGTTTGGAGACTTGTCAAAGGTAGACCCATTAGTATGACATGACCGATGGAAGAACTTGAAGGCTAGGGCCAAGAGTGAGGAGTCGTGAACTCAAACTAAGGGATTGAGGCTGATAGAAGGGGTTTGAAGGCTTAAGCCTATGTTAAGGGTACCCAATGGTATGACGAAGCCGATGGGAGCACTTGAAGGCTAGCGCGAAGGGTGAAGGAGTCGTTGAGAACTCGGATAGACCCTGAGGGTGTGAGGCTGATGGAGATGGCTTGAAGGCTTAGGCTAGGGATTATATTTAGGTTCAACATCATGTTTGAGGTGTACTAGTCGACTGATGGTATGGCCAATCGACTGGCCAAGTGCTCGACACTCGGGAGCTCAATTTGGCTCAGCAATCGACTGGGGTTATGACCCAGTCGATTGGTCATGTAGTCGACTGAGGCTTAACTGCGGACTATGACTCTCGTAGTCAATTGCTAGTGTCGAGCAGTCGACTGCTAGGGTTGAGCAATCGACTAATTTCAATGGACATGAGTACAAAAGATTTGGTAGTCGACTGCTGACTTATATGAGTCGACTGGTGGGTATGACAGTCAATTGCTAGGTCAAGGTAGTCAACTGATCGGTAATAATCTGACGTGGATTAGTCCATTGTGAGACAATGACACTGTGCCCAGTCGACTAGGAGGCAGAAAATCAGTCTGATGTGAGACGTTATAAGGAGCTCAAGAAGGAGGAAAGGGTTGCCAGTTCTTGGTGATTTGGGAGGAGATTTGCTGTTGCATTCTAGACCTTCAATGGCATTCAAAGAAACCAAACAACAATGATCAGGCATTCTTTATAAAGTGTTCATTATATTTCATTCTTTCTTTACATTTATATTTTCTTATTGTATTGTTGTATAAATTTTATTATAAGAGATTTTCTCCACCTCCAGTGTGTTGCCGAGAAGAAGATAAGGTTTAGTAGAGTAGACACTAAAGCCCGACCATGGAGTAGGAATCTTAGGTTCCAAACCATGTAAAATCTCGTGTATTGTGTGTACTTGGTTTTGTGTTTTATTGGTCATTGTATTTGTATATCCACTGCATACTAACACTTGTAGATGAGCATGACACGATCGAACGTTGAAGAATCGACGAATCGCTATTCACCCCCCCCCCCTCTAGCGCATCCAAAGGTCCCTAACATTTGATATATGACCCCAGCATTCTTAAGCCCAAAAGGCATAACCATATAAGAATACAAGCCTCATGCTGTCACAAAACTAACTTTCTTCTGATCCTCCCGAGCTAAAGGAATCTGATGATACCCCTAATATGCATTCATAAGTGAGACAACTTTGTAACTACTATAGAATTAATAAGAAGATTGATACGAGGCAAGGGGTAGCAGTGTTTAGGGTATACTTTATTTAAATCATGGAAGTCAATACACATATGTCACTGCCCTGAGGGCTTGAGGACCAACACTACATTAGACACTCATTCAGGAAATTAAATTTCTTTTACATGGCCCACCTGCTGCAATTTCTCCACTTCTTCAGCGATGACTTTGTCCTTCTTAAGTTTGAAATGACGCCTCTTATGTTGAACCGGTCAAGCTTCGTGGGTTATATTCAAGTGATATTCAACCACTTGAGGATCGATCCCGGTTAGGTCATGTACATCCTTGGTGAAAAATAGCTTCATTTCTTCGCAAGCAGACAATGAGTTCTTTCTTCACCTCCAGTTGCTTTGCCACCCGAGTCAGTTTCCTCGGGGCTATCTCTATTAACTCCCCTTCTTCCATTGTTTCCTTCTTGGAAGCCGCCTCCTCCAACACGTAGACTTTAGAAATTATAGGAGTTTTTCCTTTGGGATCTCCTGTTTGTGCTCTTTTCTAATCAGCTCGAACCATCTGTACATAACATCTCTGGGATGCCTTCTGCTCACCTCTGACTTCCCCCACCAATCGACCCATAAGAAATTTCATCTTCTGATGGTAAGGAGAAGCCACCACCTTGAATGTTGAAAGGAAGGGTTGACCCAAGATGACATTGTAGGTTGAAGGGGCGTCAACTACCAAGAAAGATGTGATGCTCGTCTTTTAGCTTGGCTTCTTCCCCAGAGTGAGAGGTAAAGATATTTGCCCTACAGGATTCACCATGTGGGCAGCAAACCCGAATAGCGGTGTGGCCAAATCCTCTAATGGGCATTCTCTAACTGCATTTGACTGAAAGCTTCTTGGAATAGTATGTTAACAGAACTTTTCGAGTCCAGCAGGATTCGTGCCACTTTATAATTTGCAACAGTAACCCTAATCACCAAAGCATTAGTATGAGGGAGAAGGATACCTTGCAAATCCTTTGGTCCAAAGCTTAACTGAGGCGCCTCTTGAGCTGCCCGGTCCTCTCCATTGGTTAGACTCTCCATCAAGTAGGCATAAGACTTTCAAGCTCTATTGGAGTCTCCATCAGTGAGTCCTCCAGTGATGACATTAATAACGCCTTTAGCGGGGGTGTCTTCAAGAGTAGCCAGGGTCCCGTCGCTCGCCCCTCCTTCATGAGGGATGGCTCCCCAGCTTGGCTACATCTATCCTTGCAGTGGGAGGGTCTATAGTCTCCTGTTGTAAGGCCCTAGACAAGTGATAGGAGGCCTACGACCCTTTCTTGCTCCAACCCTAATTGTTGTTACAAATGGGGGTGCTCCATTCTAATTCGTTCCAATTCCCTTTGTAATCTGAAACATTGATCACTAGAATGCCCATACTCCATGTGGTATTGATAGAAGAATGAGTTTGGGGGATTGCAAGGAGCTCCTCTATATCTAGTAGGATGTTGAAGGATGACTTACTTATCATAAACTTCTAATTCTCACTCTTTCAAGATTTGGGGCAGGGAGAACTCAATGGCTATAATCCAAAGGGGGTGATTGGGAGGAGCTTCTAACATAAGAGTTCGTGGATGAGGAACTTTTGGAGGAAAAGATCTAACATACTCTCTTCTAGGAGAACCCTGATGAGCAGGGGGTTGATTTCTTTCTATAGGGACAGAAATAGGTTTCTTATCAATTCTCCGGACCTTCAATACATCTTCTTCATTGATATAATCCTCAGCCTGACCTAGCAGCTCCTTGTAACTGGCAGCGGACTTTCTCAACAGAGAACTGAGGAATTGTCCTTCCTTCAAGCCGTGGGAGATAGCGACCATTAAGAAATCTAGCGTAGTCGAGGGTACTTCCAAAGTTGTATTAGTAAACAGATGAATATAACTCTACAACAATTCCACCTGTTCCTACTTCAAATGAAGTAAACTAAAAACATTATATTTGTACCTTTTGCTACTAGCAAAGTGCTTGAGAAAGACTCCCTTAAGATCTTTAAAATAGGTAATGGAACTTAGACGCAGTAATCCAAACCATCTCTAGCCCGAGGATGACAAAGTGGTGCGAAAGCTCTACATTTGAGAGCATTCATGCATTGATGGAGAGAGGTTTCACCCTCGAACTGAGATAGGTGTTCCTCTGGATTGGAGGTACCATCGTACAACCCAATGTGAGGAGAGCGAAAATGAGAAGGTGGATTTTTCAACACTATGTCCTCCGTGAAGGGGGAAGACTCATATAGCTCCTGAGCCTTAGTTGAATGGCTCTCTCCTTGATCCTTCCTTCTCGTGAGCAAGGGAGAAAGGGGATACCGATTAGCTCACTCTAGTAGTCCTTCCCCTGGCAGTATCTCCGTTTCTTGCTGGCCAATCACAGGGATGTGCGAGAGTCCACCATATGGTTGCTCTCTTCAGGATGAAGGTGGAAACTTCACTTCCCACTTCAACTCGGTCGCTTATGCATGACGATCCCATCTACGTCCCTGGATTAAAAAATTAATCCTTGACGAAGAGGAATTACCCAAGCGACCGATCCATCGTCGTGCTATTCGATTAGTGTGGTCACTTGAATAAACTAGTTGTTCAAGAAACCCACCTCCTTTCTTCGATTAGCCGCGGAATAGACGATGTACGGATCACCGATTTGTGTGTTTATCTTCGGGGTCCAAGTAAATTAGCCACATACAATTGTAAACAATTATATACATAATACAAAAGAACACTAATCAAAGTAAATAAGCTTATATCTCTTGATCTTTTATTGTATGTCCTTCCTCCTTTTGGACGTCGTGTGGGCGACAATCTTCCAAAAGTCGAAGCCTCCTAGATCACGATCTTCCTTTCCTTGCTCGCTCCGAACAAAAGGAAGAATAAAACAAAACTCCTTCTCCTATCTAGAACCAACCACCAAGCTCCAAGCTTGGTCCTTGCCGTCGACCAAGGAGAGGAGATGGAGTGGGCACCGGTCAAGAGCTCCAAGGGAAGAACCCTAACCCTTGTTCCCACCGACCAAGGAGAGAAAGAAGATTGGGGCGCCGACCAAGAAGAGAAAGGAGAAGAGGGGCGCTGGCCAAAACCCTAGGAAGATAGGAAAACTTGCCGCCCAAGACTTCTCCAAACCCTAGCCGCCTAATCCTTGAAGCAAAACCTAATCTCCTTGAGTTGTTCTTGCCGCCCACCCCTTAAGCCTTATTTATAGAGTTAGGCTTAAGACTCCTTTCAATCTCCACCGTCGGATCTAGGGATTTAATTTTAACCGTCGGATCTAGGGATTTAATCTCCACCGTCAAATCTAGAGATTTAATCTCCACCGTCGGATCTAGAGTTCTATTTTTCACCATCGGATCTAGGCTTCATGAGAGTTTTAATAGGCTATAATATGAACCATGAGGAGGAGTTGGATCTTGGCCACCCAATGGATCAAGCCCACATAAAGTCCGATCCATTAATGATAATCCATTCCACTAGAGGATTATCATTGATCTACCTCACCAACCCCCATAAATAAATATGAGCTCCATATATTAATTGTACAAATATCTCTCCGTGTTTAAGATCTCGAATGTCCGTCAATTAATTAATTTACTGATAATTAATTAATCAACATCTAACTCCATGGGTAGTACCACTCAACCTTATCATCATGCCGGACCAAGTCCACCTGCAGGGTTTACATGATGAACCTTATGAGCTCCTCAAGGGGACATCATCATCCTAATATATAGGACACGGGTTCCTCCTATAATCAACGGTACACCATGTAAATAATATTATTTTCCAACTTACCGAGCCTATTGATTTACTCTATAAATCTCGCCCATTGGTAAATCAAAGAAATAAATACTAAGTACATGTGCCCGTTATTATATCGGGATTAAGAGCATGTACACCATAATATCCGAAGTCCGATTCAATTATGTAGTCAACAATAAATCGAATCACCTCTAAGTCAATCCTGCTTAATACACACAAAGTGCACTAGTATAATTCTATGGTCAAGACAAACCAATACCAAATCACACTATAACCATACCAATGGTTTGTCCAGAACCATCTCGGTTGTGAGCCTTTACTTATACTCTACAAGGAACTGATAACATGATCTCCCGTGTGACACTACACACTATGTTATCTACAATATACATAACCATAAATATGCAAACAATGATCATGTGATTCTTATTTCAAAAATAAAGATGTTCATACAAAAGATAGACTTTTCAGTATACATCCCAACACAGGATGACTCTCCGAAATGAGGTTGAAGATACTCCAACCTTCTATCATCTTGCATCCGTGCATCAACTGCTGGTGCAATCGGCCTAGGTCACGATTGACCAGGACTCGAGCTTGACTCAAGCTTGTTTTGATGTTCGACAAAAACATATGACAATGTGATTGTCATGGGAAAGTCCAAGCATGGGTCTTGGCATGGAAAGTCCAACATGGGTTGGCAAGGGAAGTCCAAGCATGAGTCTTGGCAATGGAAAGTCCAACATGGGTTGGCATGGAAAGTCCAAGTTTTGAGTACTTGGCATGGAAAGTCCAACATGGGTTGGCAAGGGAAAGTCCAAGTTTGAGTCTTGACATTTGAGAAGTCCAAGGGGTTTGATATTGGCGGCGTAAAGTCCAAGCGGGAGTCTTGGCAGCATAAGTCCAATAGTTGGCGGCGTAAAGTCCAAGCAGAGTCTTGGCAGCGTAAGTCCAATGTGTCTTGGCGGTGTAGACACCGTTAGCATGACATAGCCGATGGAAGCATCTAAAGGCTAGCGCAATGGATGAACAAGTTATGGATGACTTAGAGGGATCCGAGAGGCGTGAGGCTGACGGAGGTAGCTAGAAGGCTTAGGTCTAGGCTAAGGGTGGTCTAACAAGTATGAGGGCACCATACTTGGGTTAAACCTCATGGTTGAGATTAAAACCTCATGTTTGAGGTGTGCCAGTCGACTGGTGTCATATGGCAGCCGACTGGTGTAAGTCAACTAGGGTTTGACTACGGGAATTGCCCTAGCAGTCGACTATCATAGGTGGGCAGTCGACTGATTGGACGAGCAGTCAACTGATCTTGTGATCAGTCGACTGATTCTCGGGTTTTGGGGCACAAAATGGAGTCTCACTCGACCGCTGCAGTCAACAGTCAAGTGATGGCTTGATCAGTCGACTGATGGTCATGATCAGTCGACTGATGTCCTAGCCATTGAATTTTTTCAGCGTGGATTACACCGTTGTCTCACAGCAACAATGTCATCAGTCGATTGATGGTCTCGAGCAGTCGACTGATCGGCATTTTCCAGCCCAGGCAGAAGCTTTAAATGGAGCTCGTGGAGGAGGGTTGGAGCAGCGTTTCTTAAGAGCTTTTGGGGCGATTTGCTGCTACAAATCAGGGTCTCCAAGTGCAATTCAAGCAACCAAAGATCAAGCATTCAAAAGAGCAATTGTAAAGTAGTTTTCTTTACTTGCATTGTATTTTGTTATTGTAATTGCTTGTATCTATTTCTTATTGTTGTAAGAATACTTGTACGAGGTTTCTCCGCCTCCGACTTGTGTCGAGAAGGAGTATTTGTGATTAGTGATTGCATTGGCGTCGCTAGAGCTCTTTAGAGCTCGATCCATGGAGTAGGAACCGTTCGGTTCTGAACCACGTTAAATACTTGTGTAATTGTGTTTGTCTTGTTTCGTTATTGTTATTGTTTCTATTTCTGCTGCGCTAACGAAATTTATAGACGAACATAATTGAATTCCATCGACGTATAGCATGACGCTATTCACCCCCCCCCCCCTCTAGCATTCTAACGATCTCCTACAAGTGGTATCAGAGTGAGGCCTCTCTTTTAAGTTTAACAACTAAGGGAGCACACTAGAGGGAACAAGATGGAATTCCAAGACAAGCTTGGATGGGACATCAACAATCCACCACCATACGACCGAGAAGATTTTCCGACATAGAGAGCAAGAATGGAGACATTCTTGATGATGGACATAGAGGATTGGTTCATCCTCGTAGAAGGCTTTGAACCTCCTAGAGATAAGAAGGGACAAGTCCTCAAGTTGAAGAAATGGACCCAAGAGCAACGACAAAAATTCAAGACCAAAGCCAAGGTAACAAAACTTTTAGAAGATTTGATACCTAATGATGTTTTGTCTAGGCTAGGTGAATATCTTGATGCCAAGGAGCTATGGGACAAATTGACCAAGTTTCATGAGAAGCCTCACTTGGCACAAGTAGAAGAAGAAGAATCTTCATCGGCTCAAGAAGAGCAAGAAGCCGAGGAAGAATCATCATCATCCTCACAAGAAAGTGAGGACTTAGAGATTGAGAGACCATCAACATCCAAGAAGGAAGAGGAAGTAGAATTGGAGGAGACCTCCACCTCTAGGATTGAGGGGGAGGAGATTAGATCACCGGAGCAACAACAAGAAGAAGCTTCGACATCCGATCAAGATGAAGAAGCTCAAAATCCGATTCCGGCCTCCATTGACTTAGGTAACTCAAACACCGTAATTCAAAATAAAAATAATATTATGTGTTTTGAGTGTAGGAAATTTGGGCACTATAAGAGTAAGTACCCAAAGAAAGTCAAGAAAGCTCCTCCGGCGCCGAAAAGTCAATCAAAGGTCAAGGATGCCGGTGCCCAAAGTCAAAAGAGCAAGGAGCATGTCATATGTTTCAAGTGCAATTCAAAAGGACATTACCGGAGTCAATGCTCAAAGGGGGAAAAGAAAGGGAAAAAGGGAGCATCACAAGTAGGGGGAGCCACTAAGGCAAACCCTAAGGTATATCATTTCAATAATGCTCATTCTTCTAGTTTTAATGTCAAAAAGCATGCTAGAAATAACTTAAGTAATCTTGCAATTATTCATGAAAAACATGCTAGGAATAACAAATATTTTTGTTTAGGAGCTAAGAATGTCCACTTAGGAAATAAAGAGAAATTTGGGACTAATGTCCCTAAAAATATTTTATCTAAGGACAAACCTAGGTCAAACAATTCTAGATAAATTCTACCTAGGGAGACCATTAGAAAGGTACAAGAGCATCTAGGTCTTAATCCCAAATGGACTAGGCATATGCCTAGAAAGGACAATGCCCAAAGACCAAATCAAAATTCAAAAATGGGGCAATTAGAATTAGAAAACCAAGCCTTGAGGTCAAGGCTTGAAAAATTAGAAAAGACCCTCAAAAAGAAGCAAAATCAATTTCAAGGGTCAAATGGTCAAAGTCAAGGGTCTAGGACTCAAAGTCAACACCTAGAACCTAAAAGACAAAAGTCAACCAAGGGCAAGAAATGTTTGGGTCACAAACATAAGCCTAAGGTGGCTTATCATAGTGTTCCATTTGATTATGGAACACAAACTAGGTCTAGGAAGACCAAGGTCAATAGGGAAGTCATCTTTAGAGTTGACCATGGTGTGTGCCTAGTGGCTAGGGTTTCTAGAAAATCTAGGGTGACCACTAAGAAGGTTGCAAGGGGAGTTACCCCTAGAGTCAACCTAGGTAAGACCACAATAACCAAGGCTAACAAGCCTAGAAGGGTTATTAGGAGGGTATATAGGGAGGTCATTCCTAAGGAATACCTAGTAAACCCTAGGAGTTCAAATAGGTTTTGGGTTCCTAAGAGCGTGATCGATTCACGCTAAATGGGTTAGGGTGTGCCAACATTAAATGGAAGGGCAGTTAATCTAACCATGGTAAAGGTGACACTTTAGGTTATTTTCAAGGTTATGGATACCTTGGAAATAGATTTGATATTATATCCTAAAAGATTTTAGGTTGTGCCAATACATTTTTGGAATTATGAAAAATCAATTAAATTGGCACAATTTAGGATTAGAGGTCATAGTGTGTCATTTTGGGTTTTTGGCACACTAGGGAGAAAAGTGATAATATGGAAAAATATATTTAATTATATCAAATAGCAATTAATATTAAAATTTAGGTATTATTATACCTATACTTTTTATATGTCATGCTTTGTTTGTCATATAACATGTCATGACATCATGTTTATTTTTATCATTTATATGTCATGATCATGTTTAGGATTAAGGATTAAATGTCATGTGTTTTTAGATTTAATCATATGTCATGACATCATGATCATTGGTCATGCTTAATTATTGCTATCATTATGCCATGATCATTTCATGCATTTAAATTGATTAAAATTTGATTTAAGGACAATGACATGACTTGGAGTCCTATTTATAAGGGAATCAAGTAGAGTTGCCTTAGAAAAATGCATGAAACCCTAGATTAGGGAGAACAAAACTCACATCTCACATTACATTGACATGTATGTGTATTTATACACCCTAGATACATGTGAGATGATAGGATATGAGTTAAGTTCAAGGTGCATAGTTTTTGCATCTAGATGAACTAAAACTCATCTTATTTCATTTGTGGATCATTGGGAAAGCTTGTGTACAAGTCATGTACATTGAGCCCAAGGAATATGATCCAAAATAAGGTTTTGAAAATATTTTAAAATCACTTTAGAAAACCTTGGTGAAGTCTATCTTTTGATAGCAATCATCATTGTAGAAGTTGATACAAAGTAGATCAAAAACTTTAAAGTTTTAATAGTTTTTGAACTTTGTATCAATATCTTATTTTAATGGTTAAAATATTTTTCCAAGATTTTTCACCGATTGTATGTGTGATAAGTATTATACATGTGAAATTTCGTGATTTTTCAAGCTATGTATAATTACTTAGGATATTTCAAACTTGGATTCTGATAACTGAAAAATTGGTTTTTCAGTTATCAATCGACTGCCTCTATAGGGCAGTCGACTGATGGGTGGCAGCTGCTCCGGCGGCAACATCTCTGGCTGAAACCGCTCTGGCGATAAAACTGCCCTGGCAAAAGTGCTCGGGCGTCAAAATCGCCCTGGAAAAATCGCACTGGCGCCCTAGCGTCTGATGCGCATCGTGGCGGAAACCGCTTCGCGGCATAACCGCCAGTGGAAAACCGCCGCGGAAACCACCCGGTGGAAGTGGCTGGCGAATCGCCGCATAGTATCAATCGATCGCTACTCGGTGCGGTCGATCGATGAGCACTTCATCGGACCGGATTACGTGACTCGACTGATAGCCTGATTTCGGGAAAAACAAGGTTGTTTAACCCGGTTTCAGCTACGGTAAAGGTTCCTAACCACTCCTAACCCTGCTTTGGGAAGCATTATAAAGGGTGAAAATCCATTGGATATAGGTTAGGAGAGGTGTTAGGTCGATGTATCGAATTTAAGGTGTGGAGAGTTCATTTTTGAACTTTGAACTTTATTTTTGATGGTTTAGAGTTCCTATTGGCTTCGGGACTTCCCAAGGACATTGTTGGTGCAATGGTCAAGGGGGAGCAAGCCTTTAGGGGGAGGTATCCGTCATGGGATGATGAATGATATTTTTCCTCATGAGGAGGAAAATGGGACTTTGAGATACCCAATTTGAAAATTGGGAGAGTGCATAGGATTGCCTCTCTTGAGTTATATGAGACTTATCACTAGGAAGATGGTAGACATCCTAGGTATTTTTGGACCAAGGGGGAGATTGTAAGATCTCATTGGGACATGAGACATTGACCTCCTTGGAGAGATAACCTTTCTTATGTTAGTCAAAAAGGGGGAGAACTTATTGGGAGAAGGTAAAATTACCAATTTGGGATAATTAGTAAGGGATTTGAGTTAGTGTTCTAACTCAATGGTTTGTTTGGTTTTTGTCAAACATAAAAAAGGGGGAGATTGTTGGTGCAATCGGCCCGGGTCACGATTGACCAGGACTCGAGCTTGACTCGAGAGATGTTTTGATGTTCGACAAAAATATATGACAATGTGATTGTCATGGGAAAATCCAAGCATGGGTCTTGGCATGGAAAATCCAACATGGGTTGGCAAGGGAAGTCCAAGCATGGGTCTTGGCAATGGAAAGTCTAACATGGGTTGGCAAGGGAAAGTCCAAGCTTAAGCTTTGGCATTTGAGAAGTCCAAGAGGTTTGATATTGGCGGCGTAAAGTCCAAGTGGGAGTCTTGGCAGCATAAGTCCAATGGTTGGCGGCGTAAAGTCCAAGCGGAGTCTTGGCAGCGTAAGTCCAATGTGCCTTGGCGGTGTAGACACCGTTAGCATGACATAGCCGATGGAAGCATCTGAAGGCTAGCGCAATGGATGAACAAATTATGAATGACTTGGAGGGATCTGAGAGGTGTGAGGCTGACGGAGGTGGCTAGAAGGCTTAGGTCTAGGCTAAGGGTGGTCTAGCAAGTATGAGGGCACCATACTTGGGTTAAACCTCGTGGTTGAGGTTAAAACCTCATGTTTGAGGTATGCCAGTCGACTGGTGTCATATGACAGTCAACTGGTGTAAGTCAACTAGGGTTTGACTGTGGGAATTGCCCTAGCAGTCGATTGTCATAGGTGGGCAGTCGACTGATTGTACGAGCAGTCGACTGATCTTGTGATCAGTCGACTGATTCTCGGGTTTTGGGGCACAGAATGGAGTCTCACTCGATCGCTGCAGTCAGCAGTCGAGTGATAGCTTTATCAGTCGATTGATGGTCATGATTAGTCGACTGATGTCCCAGCCGTTGGATTTTTTCAGCGTGGATTACACCGTTATCTCACAAAGAACGTGTCATCACGATCGATGGTCTCGGCGATCGATCGGACGCTTTCCGACCAGCGAAGCTTTAAATGGAGCTCGTGGAGGAGGGTTGGAGCAGCGTTTCTTAAGAGCTTTTGGGGCGATTTGCTGCTGCAAATCAGGGTCTCCAAGTGCAATCCAAGCAACCAAAGATCAAGCATTCAAAAGAGCAATTGTAAAGTAGTTTTTTTTACTTGCATTGTATTTTGTTATTGTAATTGCTTGTATCTATTTCTTATTGTTGTAAGAATACTTGTACGAGGTTTCTCCGCCTCCAACTTGTGTCGAGAAGGAGTATTTGTGATTAGTGATTGCATTGGCGTCGCTAGAGCTCTTTAGAGCTCGATCCATGGAGTATGAACCGTTCGGTTCTGAACCACGTTAAATACTTGTGTAATTGTGTTTGTCTTGTTTCGTTATTGTTATTGTTTCTATTTCTGCTGCGCTAAAAAAATTTGTAGACAAACGTAATTGAATTCCATCGACGTATAGCACGACGCTATTCACCCCCCCCTCTAGAGTTCCAACAATCCCCTACATCAACCATTGTTCTTATTTATCATTGCGACCAGTTGAGAAGGTAATATAATAATAGGAGTTTCTTCAGAAGTAGAAGTCACAGGAGGAGGAATCCCTTTAGGTTGCATCTCGACATCTTGCTCACAAGGTTCCCATAAACGGTGCTAATTGATGTGGTGCAGATTGTTCTTCCTTGATCTTAAGCCACTAAGGATGGGTCCTCTTCGACCGCAATAGTAAATCCCCTTACTCTCTCCCGTCAAAATTAACATAGGTCAAATGACTGCTGGAATTCCAGCTATGACCCTCCGATGCCTCAGTTAGAGCTTATTGCAAGAAGAGAAGCAATTAGTAGAAGTAATGAAATCAGTAGTAGAGAAACAGTAAGTGTAAGAATGATCATCTCCTCTCTTTTTCTCCTCCGCTTCCTGTTTATATATCTCCTCCCCCTCTTTCCCCACAACTCCTCTCTGATGCTTTAGGGCAAGCTATTGTATAACAAACTGTGAGGGTGACCGTCCATGCAAAAAGTCACGCCAGTCGAGGTGATGATGTTGTTAGATCGTTAGAGATTTATTCCTGTGAGGATTATGTTTATGGGGCCCATGAGGCGTCTTTAATCCGCTACTAAAGATGGTGATGTATATGAATGAACTCTAATAAACCATCAAGGGAATATTTTGTGAGGTCCCACTTTAACTAACTTATTATTCCTTTCTCTAATTTGGCTCTCTACTGCGCTTCCCAAGTCAACCCTTCCCTGATTCAACACCCTATCCATTTCCCGAACCATTTCTTCACTGACTCGCTCTCTGCCACCTTCCCGACTCATCTCTTTCCCAACTTAACACTCTGTCTGTTTCCCAAGTCATCTTCTTTTTCGCCTCGACGCTCTGTCTGCTTCCCAAGTCATTTCCTTCTCGACTCAACACTCTACCTGCTTCCCGAGTCGCCTTCTTTCCCACCCCAACGCTTTGCTTGCTTCTTGAGTCATTTCCTTTCCGACTTAGCACTCTACCTATTTCCCGAGTCGTTTCTTTTCCGACTCAGCACTCTTCTGCTTTTCAAGTCGCCTTCTTTCTAATTCGACATTCCCAACACTTAGTCATATTATTGCAGTATCACTATGATTTTTAAAAAACTCAACTAATCAACTTTATAAATATCTCTTTTGACTCTCATACTCTTAAATTAATTAAGCAATAATGGAGTAATAATTGCACAAAATTTACAAACTAGTATAGAAAAAACTAATAAACATGGTTAATTTAGTTAATTAAGCAATAAAAAGATATCAAAAATAAATCTCATAATATTTTTTTAGTTAACACCGAGTATCTAGGCGTTTAATCTTATTAATTAGGCATCTGATTCAACCCCATGAAAATTTCTCATCGATTGTCAAGATAAATTGAAAGTGCTCATAGTGGGTGGTGGTCCAACAACCCAATGTTCTAAGATTTATTATTCTATTCGAAGAAAAAAATCCCTACAAATACATCTCAAATACGAAAATATTTGAAAAATTATATTGACATCCTACCGTTTGCACCGTAGCCCGAGAAATCTCACACCACTCTAGAAGATTGAACAAGTTGCAAAAACATATTTAAAAGTGAGAAGTATATATATATAATTTTATTTTGATATAATTAAATATATATCTATTATTACAAATTTTATATATATATATATATATAATAAAAAAATTTAGCATATGATCATGATAATTTTAATTAATTATTCAAGAAATTAGATTGGTTGATACACGTTGATTTTCTATTTGGATGACTTAATTATATATATAGGTGAATCAATGATATAATCTACTCTCAAATCTCGATCAAATCTGTAAAAGGTTGGAATCGTCAACCTAGCGACCTCCATCGGGCGGTCTCATGACCATTATAAAGGACATAAATCACTGAGGGTCCTATGGACTTTGATATGGTGACCAAGATACGTAGATGTCATCTGAATTCAGGAAAAGATTTTAGACCTCCTCCGGAATCGACCCATATCACTTTTACAAGCACCGCCATATCTTAGCCACCACGTCATCCCCGTGAGAATCTCAAACCTTGATCAAAGGGAATAGATTTATCACTGATTCGCTACCTATCGAATCACTGTATTTTTTTTTAACCTTTTTTTTTTACAATTTGTAATTTAAAAGGTCTCATAAAATTTGTTAGACTCTTAATTACATGCTTGGATAATTAAGTTACATAAGGGTAAAAAAAATTAAAATTAATTTTTTAGATCTATAATTAATTTATGATATTTTTTGGGCCTCTAGCTGGTGAGGCCTGAGGCGGAGGCCTCCTGGACTTCCCCTCGTGTCTGCCCCTGCCGGCGTGCAAGAAATTAAAGGAGAAGCAAAGTTCGTGTAGCAAAGTTTTAATCCATCTGAGTGCAACAACTATTTCATCTTCAACTTTATATTTAACTTCAGTGGAGTATGTATGCTCTAGTTTGTTGCTTAATGGGATGGACACTAATAATTAAAGACAGGACATGCATGCCGCCATTGAAGTATTATCATCCGCAATGCTTGCCTAGCTACTCAACACCTGAAAAGGCATAAGAATCTATTGTAGATAAGTACACATTCATACATGACTGACGTTTTGTTTGAGGTATTGAAGAACTAGCTTCCTTAGTACCAGATCAATATGAGCTAGCTAGGCAGTTGCTCATGCCTGAATTGATAAAATAGAAGCATCGATAATTAACTTCACTACTGTACCATATATGCTCTTGAAACTAGATAGCCTTTGGAAGCTGATAGACAAATTAAGCATATATAGTGATTTTTACATGCATGTAAAGCTCATCTTCAACACCATCTCGATCGACAAAGCTAAGGGGTCATTCTTAATTACCAACCAAACTTCAGCTAAGGTGGAATACCAATTAATGTCCCACTGTTGTGTGGAATCCTTGGCAAGCAAGCAAGTGAGCTAGCCTTGTTTTAGTCAACTGTCTCACCAGCTTTTAGATTTTCCTGTAAATCAATTTGCAACTAGCTAGCTAGGACTGCTGTGTGTTATAAGTAGGAACTAAATTACAAATGCAACTTAATTTAAAACAAATGCTGAAAGAAGTTATCATAAACCACGTCTATAGTAAAGAATAATATTTTTGAGGAGTTAAGGGGAACCATTTGCAATTGGTTTTATGTGCAATATAATTGCAGTACAATTGCATGCGTTGCAGAAGAAGATAAAGCTCTCTCTAGTTATGAAATTTTACGTTGCACCGACGTTGTTATATAAGTCAATACTGAAAGCCCAGTAACCTCGAAGTAGTTGATTTATGAGAAATTTCGAAGGGTACATATACTTATCATTGTTGGAAATTAGCATAAACGACATATCAGGTCAACATATTTAATTTGACTGATTAAATGCTTTTTATTTCCTCTTGTTTGTCGATAAATTTATTATTGGCACTCGGAAAAGAATAATCTATTATGGAAGATAAAAGGTGAAAAATTCATTGTATTATAAGTTTTGTCTATGCTTATGAACTTTATTAACATATTTTTCTCACTAAATCTTGAATAAATGCTTGGATCTTACATAAAACATATGATTCTCCGTCATTACTCTTCATTGCAATTGCTATAACATGTTGTTAATTACAATGAATGACAATTGACCTAACTACGTAAACTCTTGCAAATCTAAAAATATTCTTCTTGATTGAACATCTTTAAATGTTGTTAGTACTAGTTGCAATATTGTGTATTCGTCTTCGACAAAATATAGCTTAATTGTCTTATATTTTGTAGATTTGCATTCATTGTCATAGAAGTTAAAATAACATGATCACTTCTTTCTTTCTTAGCAAATCAACAAGTTATATGCCATTTTTGCAATTTGATCGTATCCATATTGTATTTTTATAGTTCTTTGATACCGATGCCTTCCTTGAAGTTCTAAGGCTCGTAACAAAAGATATGCATTGTAGAAACTAATTGAGAAGATCTATCAATTAGTATTGTTTTCGACGGGTCATGGCCATATAAATTGCTTAGACATTCCTAATAGAATATACACTAACCTAAATCTTAAGGGCACATATATAATAATATAAAATAAAATAGATTTTATTGATCAATCGTAAAAGGTTGAAACCATCAATCTAGTGTCCCCATCGGTCTGTTCCAAGAGCATTGTGAGGAAGATAAATTACGGAGATTCTATGGACAACCTGGACACGATTGACAAGGCCGTGGAGGGCCGTTCTGAGCTCAGAGCAGGATTTTAGACCTCCCTTCGAAATTCAATCTATATCTCATCCGCGAGCTGCCACACAACTTTACCATCAAGAATTATGCCATGGAGGACCTCGATGAAAATGGATGGATCTAGTTGGAAGTTAATCAAAATTTAGGTAAATTTAAATTCTTAAACAGATGAATAATGATCTTCATGTGGAATTAAATAGTTTAATCACTTTTGTGCATTGCCAATATATTTAGAAGTCTATAAAATTACATGCATAAGACTTGGAACTCTCAGCATGGATATATATTCATGTATTTAATTTGAGAAAGAAATGATAAATTATTAATCTAATCAATTAATAATTGAACTTGATTGAAAACATAATTTATTAAATAAAGATAGAGAAATTAATTATAAAATGAAATGGTTAATTTGTTCGTTGAAAATTAACTAAGATTTATTAAAATTTTAGAGAAGTTTAAATTATTTTTACAAGCGCTGTGTAAATTCATTTAAAATAAAAAAATAATTTTACAAATGATTTCCTTCTCAAGTATGATAAATAGTATATTTTTTACAAGTATTAATTAATTTATCTCTTGATTAAAAATATTGATAATAAGAGGCTTAACTAATAATTGAAATTATTTATTAGTTAAAAGAAATGAACTAAAGGTCAACCATGAGCTTTTCATGCCAATCTTTGGTAGCATTTTTATGGGTGATCATATGTGTGGATTTCTTGGATATATGGTATCTTTTATTATTATTATTTTTAAGTTAACATATTTAGATCTTCGATCCAATTAATTTTGAGCGGCGATCAATTCGGTGCTATATAAATTTTTCATCAACGACTAAAATAAATCAAAAAATACTCATAGCGAATAATCCAATAGTTCAGTGTTTTAAAATTTATAACTCTATAGTATATCACAATTAAAAATCAAATCAAAAATATTTAAAAGATTGTATAAATATTCTGGCACTCCACCCTCCACCGTAACTCCGGGGCGGACGTATGATACCTCTTATGTTCATTCCTTGTGAGGTACTGGGATATCTAATGGTGACATCAGTGTGACATTGGGTGTAACATTGTAACAATGCACTAAGACATTAGATCGGGTCTAAAATAGATTGCAGTCTTATGGTGATATCGTGGAAATTTGAAGGAAAAACGGTGAACAAACGTAGGAGTTTAGTTTCACCTTCATAATTGAGAATTGACTGATAAATTAGTTGATTTAACTGTGAATATATATGGATGAAAAATTATTTCTCACGTAGACATTTATAAGGGTGCAAATCGAAGGTCTGAAGGTGAATATTGCCATCTTAAAATTATTTTTGGTTGCCTACGTACTCAATCGTATAACAGATGCATGAATATCTGAATCCGTAATGGTTGGACTAGCACCTTGAGCAAAAGGCAGAAAACGACGAACATCCACCTTCATCTTCCTAGAGAGCGACGAGCATCCACATGCATCTTCCCTATGAAATTCTCTCACTACAAAAATTATAAGCTTTGACGATGAATTTTACACTGAATTTTAAATAAAAATTCGTTATAATTTTTTTTTGCAACGAAATTTATAATGAATTTTTTTTCGTTGCAAATAATTCGCCGTTAAATTCTCCAACAAAAAAAATCATCGTAAAAATTACAACGAATAACATTTTCATTGCAAAATTTGTCGTCAAATTTGGCGACGAAAATAATTATTTGTCGCCAAATTTGGCGATGAAAATAATTATTCTTCGCCAAATTTGACGACGAAACATAGTTCGTCGTCAAATTTGCGACGAAAAAATAGTTCGTCACCAAATCTGTGACGAAAAAAATAGTTCATCTCAAATATTTGGTGATGAAAATAATTATTCGTCATAATTTTGGCTACGAAAATAACTATTCGTCGTTAACTTTGATGACGAAAATAACTATTCGTTGTCAATTTTGATGACGAAAATAACTATTTGTTGCCAATTTTGGCGACGAATAGTTATATTCGTCGCCAAATCTGTGACGAAAATACAGTTCGTCGCAAAAGTCTATTTTCATGAATAAAAAATAATTTGGCGACGAATATTTTTTCATCGCCAAATCTGCGACATAAAAAAAAATTCGTTACAAAATATCCAAGGTCAGTTGACTGAAGAATACCATCAGTCGACTGATGTCTGACTAGTTTGACTGGTCAACCGACTACCAAAGATTCTGTAAGGTGTAAGATCAAATGATCGATCGCTTTGATCACGATCATTCAATCGACTTATAATGGTCGTGAACTATCAGTCGATTGGTGGATTTTTCCAATCGACTGATCTCGTAGATTTTGCAACAAAATTATATTTTCGTCTCCAAATTAGCGACGAATTTTTATTTTGTTGCTAAATTTGTGACGATTCTTGTTTTCGTCACAAATTTAAAATATTATGAAAAAATACTATTATATAATTTACTATTTTTATCTGTTTTTATAAATTTTACTCCAAACACATCTAACAATATATAAAAATTTACACATCAAACTTGATAAACACATCTAATCATTTAAAGTGATTCATCAATACAAATAATAAACCATTCATCATATGAAACTTATAATACAAAAATATCGAACGTAACAAGTCAAGAAACATTTAGGTATAAAATTGAAACATAACTACGTCATCAACTCTCGTGTATCTTTCATCTCGTGTATCTTCCCTCTCAACAATTGATCCTACAATTGGAGAAGGAGGTTCTACAGCTGGAGAACCGAAGATCCTGCAACTGGAGAAGGAGATCTTGCAGTTGGAGAATCAGAAGATCCTGCAACTGGAGAAGGAGATCCTGCAGCTAGAGAAGGGGCTGAAGACACATGTCCTGCAAGTGAATCAGATGATATAGGGGTTGAAGCAGAGGAAGAGAGTATTCTTCCATCACTATTCCATCTATAACCGCCACGTCCAAACTATCAATCATAATTATTAGAATAATAAAATATAAAAGAATCGCATCTTCATTGGATGTATAATGAATAATATGAAAAAACTTACCATATTTTATCTAAAGTATTAGATGCTGAAATAATATACTAATATATCAAAAAAATTCTCTGACGCCTTATAACTTACAATTTTTTTCTTCCCTCGATTTGCATCGCTATCTATATGTGATATCTTAATTTCTCCGGTCGAACTCTCGCCTTCGACTTTCCTCTGACTTAGATTCGGAATCATGTCTATTAACATGGCATGCAGAGGATCTGTCAAAATTGTTCTAACTTCTTGTGTCATCTTGAAGTGACTAGACGACACAAGAAGTTAGAATAATTTTGGCAGATTCTCTGCATGCCATGTTACTAGACATGATTCCGAGTCTAAGCCAGAGGAAAATCGAAGGTGAGAGTTCAACCGGAGAAGTTAAGATACCACATATAGATAACGATGCAAATCGAGCGAAGAAAAAAATTATAAGTTATAAGGTGTCAGAGAATTTTCTTTTATATATTAGTATATTATTTCGGCACAAGAAGAATGAAGAGAGGCTGACAATGGTGTGTTTGCTGACAAAATAATCCACAATATCAGGATATGAAGTGCTTAGATATTAGATTATGGCAACATAATAAGATGAACAAGTATGACATATCTTAGTCCCTTTCACTGATAAGTAGTCACCAACTTTCATTTCACGAAAATAATGAGACATTCTTCCTTGAGGATACATCTGCATTATAGGCACAGATCACAACATAATTAGGTTCAGAGTTTTATATATGCTATATGCATCATAATTGTGCAAATGGACCGTTTACACACTCAGGTAAATGATTATATGGTCAGTATAGCATATATTACAAAATCATGGATTGGTTTGTGAAATCAAAACCAATTCAGTTAGCCAACTCACTTGAGCCCACAACTAAAAGCTAAAATCCACTTTTAGTGCAAATTGATGGCAGATGCCACCCTAAACCTAATTCTTCATTTTCCTATTGCTTCACCACTTGTAGCAAACTCGTGATTTGAGAAACTCAATCAGATCATCTTGTAAATCTTTCCTTCCTAAAATATATTTAACAATTATGAATAACAATGTTTGAATCTTATGGCACTACCACTGATTAAGAACCAATTTTTTTTTTGCAGTTTGGCTATTTATTATGAGATAGAAGTCAATGATATTGTATAGTAGGTTCATACTGTCAATTACTGAAACTATTTAAAATCTATTATTCCACTAAGGACCATATATGCACTCGCATACAACATACTGCGTATGTACACCGAGCACACGAATTCATGCTTAACCGTATGCATATGGATTATCTCATTTACATGGAACAAGTCTCTGTATTACCTTTATAACAAGTTCAAAGTATCCAAGATCAGAGTCCAGAGTAGTTGGTGTATGGTTTAATAACTTCTTCACCAAGATTGTCTTTTCCTCTGCCAATTAAAACAAAAATGCCATTAGATAGATATAAGAGCATTCACCACATTGCATGTGAACAAAGATTAACCAACCTGCAGCTTATATGTTGACCAATTGGAAGACCTAGCACAGAAGTGGGAGTAGGAAGAGTAAATCGAAATTTAGCAACATTATGGCTAATTTGTTTTTTCTAAACAAGTTTGAAATCCCTGAAATTCTCAGGATCCAAGGAACCTGTGAAAGCAAAGAATGAAATTATAAAGAGCCCACTAGATTCTAAACATTTTTCAACAATGAAATCCGAATTCACTCGCCAATCAAAAAATATTCCTAAATCAATTAGTATAACTCAAAAGGAAAAAAGATTGCGCATCCTGTAACATAAACTAAGTGTCATCTCCAACATATCATCACTTTCACGACCAAGTCAAAGAGACTACCAATTCACCCAGAATTATTTACAGCAAAATCAGTTGAAGAAAAAGGAAAAATGGTATAACTCTGGATCACCATCTAATCATCCTCTAATTTCGAGTCATCATACCAATTCAAAGAAAATCTATATGATGTGATTTGATATTCGGAAATTTTGCAACGAATTATAGATTCATTGTAAAATTGTGACGATATTCGCGACGAAATTTATTTTGTTACAAATGTAAATAAGTTTGCAACAAAAAAATTTTTGTTGAAAATTTCGTTACTAATTTGCGACGAAATTTATAATTCGTCACAAAATTTATTGTAAATTTGCAACAAATTATTTTCATCGCCAAATTTCGTCACTATATTAATGTATTTTTGTAGTGTCTTTTCCATTATATGATAATGTTTGGGGTGTGTACCACCAATTTGTCACGATTAGTTAGTGTTTTGGTTGAGACCGGGATGCTGAGGTGTCCAATAGCGACGACGGCGAAAGAGGGATGACTCGGTTCGAAGGGTTGACATGACAATGGTGCCGAATGAAAGTGTGAGCTATCTCAGACATGGGTCGAATGAAGCTTCAAGGTCGAGACGAGTCCTACGCAGAAAGAAACGGTTAAGGGCGCCGAGAGAGATCTCGGTCCGACCCCTCCGACGCTCAAGGCAAGAATTAGTACGTAGAGGAGAAAATGTGAAACACTAGCACAAGGTGAAAGACGTCGAACCTCTCTTCTTCCCTTCAAGTGCCCCTAATATAGGTGAATTCCTGCCTGCAGAGTTGTACGGAGGGGGTGTGGGTGATATGACCTTATGACAGGACGGCGCCGACTATTAGAGATAATTGAGATCATTACCCTCATAAATATTGTCGGCGCATTAGCCGTAATTAATACCCTCGCGTGGTTGATAGGAGACACGCCTTCATTTAATAGACCTGACATATTTCTCTGAAGCAGGTATGGTCATATGTCATCCTGTCAGAGGAGATTATTGCTAGAGAATGTCCTGCTAGCTATTTTATCTCGAATGAATGCAACGTCCTTTAATTAAAGCTGAGCCATAAAATATGCTAGAAATTCCACCTGTCAGGAGGGGAATATATAATTGAATGTCAGGCCTTCGGATGACCATATAGCCGAGATGGAATAAGCTAGCCGAGACACCAAGCCTTTGTGTTTAAGGCGTCTTTCCTCATTTGGCAAGGCCGAGATATAATATCAGCATCATTTAGCCTATGTCTTTGTCACTCAGCATCATGCCGAGATGTGAGGCCTTTATCACTTGGCATCTTGCCGAGATGTAATGCCTTAGTAGTTATAAATACAAAAGTCTTTTCAATCATAGGTTAGTTTTGCCTGGTATCATAGACATCCCCCCAAGTCTAGTCGAAGGACATACGTAGCATGACTGACTGGACTAGCCTTAACTCATTATGATTCATTTCTTCCAGTTTAATAGGGTATGGGAGGCAACGCTTGATATCTGACCTCGAAACCGGACAAAATCCGCCTTTAGGGATATGTCATAAATGTGAGGATTCGATATGATTGCCTCATCCCAAGGCTTCGCATTGCCGTGCCATGCGTCCATGGGATCTCGAAAAAGGATCCTCGAGAGATGAAGCGATGTGGTTCCTTTATAAATGCCCTTCAAAACCTAGGTTCTGTCAGTTTTGCATTTGACTTTCCCAACGTCTTCTTCTCCGGCGACTATTCTCCCCTTTCCTTCTTCATCGAGATTTCCGTCCTGTAAGTCCTCTATCCCTTTCCCCTTTTTCTGATGGCTGAACCAGCGATCTGTGGTTCCTTAAGACTCGCAGTGCCATCACTTCTGATGTACGCAGCGAGATTAGGGTTGCCTTTCATATTCCTCCATCCTATAGGCTTAGAGCTCCTCAGCGAGACCAACACCCTCATGAGCCTCCTCTCGAGTTCATCGCCTTTTTCCACGACCAACTAGCGGCGGGTCTTCGATTCCCAATCCACCCTTTCTATGCCGAGCTGTCTAATTATTTCCTTCTTCTGTTACAATAGCTGGCCCCTAATGCCTTTAGCCTCATCAATGGTTTTATCATTGTTTTCCTTTCCTATCATCTTCCTCTCTCAGCAGCCGCCTTTCATTCCTGTTTTGTCCTGAAGAAGAAGGAAGTAGGAGTCTTCTTCTTCACGGCTCGCCGAGAAACTAAGTTCTTGACGAAACTTATCACTTCTCACAAGTACTGGAAAACCCGGTACTTGTTTGTAAAACTAGAATCTCCCTTCCTTTGGATGAATGGGTGGCAGCTTGATCTGCCCCCTTCTCCCTCTCTTCACAGCTTTAAAAAATCTTCTTCTTACCGAGAGATAGTCGAAGTCCTTTCTGGCTTAAATTTTGATGTTAATGTCTTGTTGGAAGAAGGGCTCTTGTATCATTTTAGTCTAAGTCTCATAGAGGCAGAGCTGAGTGGCACATTAGGTAAAAGTTTTTATTTTTTTCTTCTTTTATATTTTTAAACTCTAACTAACCTTTTGTCTTTTGCATCCGAAGTCATGTTTAGGGTTTCGATTAACAAAAAGATGAAATGGAAACGAGTGCAGATGATTGCCCCTGTAGATGCTCCAGTCGAGACGCCGGAGGGGACCGATTTTGAAGATCTCCCCCCACCTCGGGCTTCCATGGTGACCGAGGTGATTAGCTCCGAGGGGTCGGAGGAATAGCTACGGCGGAAAAGGAGCTGGGCAGTGCTCTCCTCTGTGGTAGGGAGCCCTTCCACAGATCCTCCCCTAGCCCAAGTCTTCATGACTCAGCTGGGTCAAGTGGTTCCGGTCCCTCTAATAGTCCGACTCCACCAGCGGAGGAGTACGCGGAGGTTCCTGCTCCTCTGGCCAACCCACCACCTCGCATCAGCACAGCCCCATCCTGTCTTTGCCCGGGATGTCATTCGGGCATTCCATACCGAGACAAGAATGCCCAACCCGGGGTTTCCTCCAGAAAATCCGAGATGAGGTAGGGGCGTTCACCAAGGAGAAGTCCATCCCGACTCTGAGCGACGAGATGAATACTCACTTGGCACAGGTAAAGAATTTTTTTTTAAGTTTTAAGTTATTCTCTTTCGTCTCGTGTACTAACTTAACTTTTTCTTTGTAGTTCTGGGGGTACCACCTGGAACTGATAACCCGCCTATCTCACTTGACCACGACCTTCCAAGGTATGCGGGCTCAGGTGACGACCACCGCTGCTCAACTCTGTGACAAGGAGATGGAGCTCGGGATCACCCAATCCGAGGCGGTCGTGTCTCGATCGAAGGTCCTTCATTACAAGGACGACCTTCAGAACCAAGCGCAGGAGATCGAGCGTGTTCATCTTCAAGCGGTCGAGGTGGAGGAGCTTTGAACTCGGGCAGCGGAGGAGGAGGCCAAACTGTTGGAGGGCGAGCAGACTAGGGTCACTCAAGCGGCTTCCGAGGCCAGGCGGCAAGACGAACTAGTAGCCCAGGCAAAAACAACCAGGGATGAATTGGTTTCTTACCAGGCTGGCAAGGAAGGCCGGTGGGAGCTTTGCAAGAAGGCATTCCTCATCTTAGAGGAGTTCTTCGATATCCTAGGAGGGCGAACCATCGACTTCGTAGAGATAGGATATGAGGGGGCCATTCGACATTTCAAGGAGGCCGGGTAACCCCCCCCCCGAAGGGGCTTCTACCAAGTTTTTGAATTTGCAACACCTTATCGATGAGACCTATGATTCGGCGCTAGGCGGGCTCCCCAAATAGTTTTAGTTTTTTGTTTTTATTTCTAGTACTTGTGTAACTGCACCAGGCACAAGTTTTTCCTTTTCGATAATTTTAGAAACTTGTAACCTCATGTAACCCCGTATTTTACTATAACAAGTTTTTGCTGAACCTAGCTGTCATTGTTTCAGAAGAATTAATCGCGTCTCTCGGCTTTCTCAGAGTATGAAGAAATGTAAAGAAATAAATCATACTTATGCAGTAATTAATAAGGCTTGGGATGGTGACGGGTATAATAAATACCTTCACCCTGCCTTAAGGTAAGGATCTTGGTCGAGACGTGCCACGATAGGTGACTTAATAAGTAATATGCCACGCCGATCGACCATAATAAGAATGAGCCAAGAGATAATACTCGACACCGACCGTGATAAGCAATCTTCAATGAGAATACTCTGAGAGAGAAATACTTGGGGCTAGCCATGATAGGTGATCTTCAATGAGAATAATTCGAGATGCACCGTGATAGGTGACTTTTGTAAAGGTGCGTTGTGATAGACAGTTTTTATAAGAATGTGCCATATCCGAGATACGACGTGATAGACGACTTTTATAACGACTTGAAATCATGAAGAAAATCTCTTATTATTCACAAATGAAAAGCTTTCTTACATACCGTGTGAATGTTACACATGATAGGGCCGCAAATGGAAAGCATTCCATGGTCAGACGAGCTCTTTTCCTTCGCTATCTTGAATATAATAGGCGCCTGAACTGAGCTTCTTAATAATTTTGTATGGGACCTTCCATCGGGGTGCCAATTTGTGGACTTCTCCTGCGGGCTAGATTTTCTTCCATAATCGTCAAGTTGAAAGGAGTGAGGTACCACTCTCTTGTTGTAGGCCTGTGCTAGCTTTCTCCGGAAAACACTCATTCGGCTGGCAACGTTGTCTCTTGTCCCTGTTACTAAGTCTAACTCTACCAGCCTTGTTTCATCATTGTTGCTGTTATCCAGAGTGTAAGCTGAGATTCTAGGCAACCCCATACTAATTTCAATCGGGACCAGGGCTTCGGATCCATAAACTAAATGAAAAGGGGTGAAACCAGTACTATCCTTGGGAGTTGTTCTATATGACCAAAGAATGTTTTGCAATTCTTCCACCCAACTTCCTCCCGTATGGTCCAACTTAATTTTAAGCCCCCGAATCAATTCGTGGTTGGTTACTTCAACTTGTCCATTACTTTGAGGGTGCGCCACTGATGTAAAAACTTGTTGAATCTCCAACTGTTGGCACCATTCCTTTATTTTTTGGC
Organism: Wurfbainia villosa; assembly: GCA_025175895.1. Taxonomy (NCBI): domain Eukaryota; kingdom Viridiplantae; phylum Streptophyta; class Magnoliopsida; order Zingiberales; family Zingiberaceae; genus Wurfbainia; species Wurfbainia villosa. Next base: position 9,521,671 of record CM045992.1, read on the forward strand.
CCTGAAATTGTCGCCCATTATCCGAGACCAATTTTCTTGGAATGTCGAATTGGCAAACTATATTTTTCCATAAGAATTTCAATACGGCTTCTTCGGTTATCTAGGCCAGGGGTTCTGCTTCTACCCACTTTGAAAAGTAATCCATTGCGACCAATAAGAACTTTTTCTCATTCGACCCGGTTGGTAACAGACCCATTATATTCATTCCCCATTAATCAAAAGGACATGATATCACTAATGCTTTTAATAACTCAGCTGGCTGCCGGGAGAAATTCTGATGCTTCTGGCAGCTAAGGCAGATCTGAACACAGTGAGTAGCATCCTTTTGAAGAGTCGACCAAAAATACTCGTCCAAGATAATCTTTTAGGCTAAAGATGTCCCTCCTGGGTGATTCCCACAGCATCCTTCATGTATTTTCCTCATGACGTAATCGGCTTCCTCCGCACCGAGACATTTAAGTAGGGGTCGAGCGAAAGCTTGCTTATATAGGGTGTCTCCCACTAGGACAAAATGAGCTCCCCTTTTTTTTATGCGGCTCAGTCATTCGGCAATGCCCCCTTTTTCAGATAATCAACAAGGGGAGTTCTCCAATCTGACATGCTTCCGGGCGCAATCGGATCTTGATCTATATGACCAATGATTTGAGTCTCGACCAGTGAGTCTTCAAGGCTCTAGGTAGTGAGAGCACTGGTCATGCGAGCTAACTCGTCAGCCTTCTGATTATCTGGCCGAGAAATTTTGTGTAGGGTAACTTCTTGGAATTCAGATGCCATTTTACGATAAGCCTTCATATACAATTGGAGCCACTGATTGTTGGTGTCGTATGAGCCTTTAACTTGTTCCACGGCCAGCTGTGAATCAGAGTATAAGGAAACTCGTGAAGCTCTAACATGTCGAGCAGCTCGAAGACTTGCCAGTAGAGCTTCGTATTCAACTTCATTGTTAGAGGCCCGGAAGTTGAGTTGTACTGCGATTCAGATTAGATCTTTCTGTGGAGATACTAGCAGCACTTCCACTCCGCTGCCTTGCTTAGTAGTCGAGCCGTCGACATATACTCACCATGTTTCATTTCTTTCTACTCCTAGTGTCTCGGCCAAGAAATCCGCTAACACTTGTGCTTTGAGGGTCGTTATGGGTTGATACTAGATATCATACTCGACTAGTTCTGTGGTCCACTTGATTAAGCGGCTGGATGCCTCAAGATTTGTCAATATTCTTCCGAGGCCACTATTGGTTAGGACTGTGACCGGATGAGACAGGAAGTAGGGGCGGAGTTTTCTAGCCGTTATAAGTAGAGCTAGCGCCAATTTTTCCAATGTTGTATACCGACTCTCAGCAGTTTTTAATAGATGACTGACAAAATAGATAGGCAATTGCTTACCATCCTCTTACTGAAGCAGGACTGCCACCATAGCTTCTTCTACAGTGGCCAAATATAACTACAAGCTCTCTCCGGGCACTGGCTTGGCAAGTGTAGGCAGTTCAAATATATATTGTTTCAGCTCTGTAAAGGCTTGTTCACACTTCTCATCCCATGAAAATTGAGCCGACTTGCGGAGCACCTTGAAGAAAGGGAGGCTCCGCTCAGGCGACTTAGGGATGAAGCATGAGAGCGTTGTTATCCTTCCGAGCAGCCTTTGCACTTCTTTGATATTCCGAGAAGAGATCATGTTCTGCACGGCTTGAGCTTTTTCTAGATTGACTTTGATGCCTCGTTCGATCACAATGTACCTGAGAAACTTGCCTCCTCGGACGCCGAATATACATTTGTTGGGATTGAGCTGAATTCCGTACTAGCGCAGCGTGTTGAATGTTTTTGCCATGTCTTTAACAATGTCTTCGGCTTTTGTGGACTTGATGAGAATGTCATCCACATATACTTCAATGTTTCGGCCTATTTGAGACCGAAATACCTTGTCCATTAGCCTTTGGTAAGTGGCGCCAGTATTCTTTAATCCGAATGGCATGACCTTGTAGCAGAAAGTACCATCCGCCGTGACAAAATTGACTTTATCTTGATCTCTTGTGTCAATAGAATTTGATGATACCCTTGATGTACATTTAACATGCAAATTAATTTGCATCCTGCCGTAGAATCAACTAGCTGATCTATCCGAGGCAAGGGGCAGCAATCTTTAGGGCATACTTTATTAAGATCCCTGAAATCTATACATATTCTTCATTTCCCTCCTGGTTTAGGTACTAGTACAATATTTGACAACCATTTGGGAAACTGGATCTCTCGGATGTACCCGACTTATAGTAATTTCTGTACTTTAACTCGGATGATCTGATCTTTCTCCGGGCCGAAGTGTCTTCTCTTTTGTTTTATTGGGTGAGATCCGGGAAGGACATTCAGCCGGTGCTCTATTACAGTCCGAGAGATACTCTGATTTTGTTCTTCAGACCAGGTAAAGACGTCTCAGTTGTTTGCCAAACAGTTGGTTACTCCTTGCTTTAGCTTAGCTGGCAAATCGATAGCAACTCAGATGACTCAGTCAGGTTGATCCGACCATATTTGTATAGTTTCCTCGTCTAATGGCTCTTCTCAAAGAGTATAAACCTCTGATATTTTAATCTTTTGACTTTTTCTAGGGTCCGTCCGGACTACTTCTACATAGCATCTCTGGGCTATCTTTTGATCTCCAGTAGCCTCCCCAACTCGATTATTCATAAGGAATTTGACCTTCTGGTGATAAGTTGATACGACAGCTTCGAAGGAATGTAGCGTCGGTCTTCCCAAGATGATGTTATAAGCTGAGGCAACGTCTACCATCGTGAAGGCGATAATCTAGTCAAGCAGAGGGGTTCCTCTCCTAGAGATAGTGGCAGGTCAATTCGACCAAGTGGAAACACCTCATGCCCCGAGAAACCGAATAGAGTCGTATTCATTGGTTGGAGTTGAGCCAGGTCGAGCTGCATACGGTCAAAAGAGTCTTTAAACAAAACATTAACTGAGTTACCTATATCCACGAAGATCTTGGTCACGTCAGAATTGCCGATGGTAGCTTGAATCACCAAGGCATCATCATGCGAAATAAAAACTCCTCGCAGGTCCTCGGGGCCGAATGTGAGTGAAGGTCGTTCGGCCTATCCCCGGCTGGTATTTACCTCCATATTTTCCAACCGCTTGCCATGAGCTTTCCCAGCTCGGTTTAAATCTCCATCCATGACCTCGGCGGTGATCATGTTGATAGTGCCATGGTGTGGAGTGTTGGAGAGTTCCCTTGGCGACTCTGGCTGAGGAGCGGGTTGCCTTGGGAAAGCTTCCTTGGTTCTTCGTGGAGCTTGAGCTTGTCTACTTGGCTCCTCCGGAGAAGGTTAATGTTCCCGCTTCAGAGGTTTTCACTTTGCATAGCTCCTTGGCCCGGGCCTCGCCTCTATTTGCGGAAGCCTGGGTTGAGCACTGAAATTCTACTGATGTTCCCACATTACTTGTCTAATTTCTTCAACTAGATTACGTAACTCCCGTGTTGAATTGTCGTAGACTTGGTGAAAGCCACAGAAAGGGCTGTGCTGACTGGGCATCATCAAGGGCTGAGTGGCCTCTTAAACCGCGTGAATTGCCCGATCTTTGACCAACCGTGGTGCATAAGTAGGCGGGGCTCGAGGAAGACGAGTCAATGCTGGTGGGAGAGCCTTTTTGTTCGACTTCAGGGGTTGTGGCTTGCTAGGCTCCCTCACATTTTTCTGTTCATCTACTGCTCTTTCGACCTCCTCCAGGTTGATGTATGCTTCGGCTCATCCCAATAGTGCCTCAAAGTGGGGTGGGGGTCTCTTCATTAAAGATTTCGAGAAATCTTCTTGTATTAAGCCTTGTGAGAAGGCGTTAACTATGGTATCGGGAGAAACGCTCGAGACATCCACAGCCATCCGGTTCAACCGGTGTATATAATCCCTTAAGGGCTCATGACTTTTTTGTTTTACGGACATAAGGTACTAAGCAATTTTTTGGTACCTTTTACTGATGGAAAAGTGTTGAAGGAAGAGAGCCAAGAGTTCTTAGAAGGAGCTGATAGATCCTTTTGGGAGTCGATCAAACCATCTCTGAGCATGACCCACTTGGTTGAAAGAGAAAACTTGACACTTTGCTCCATCAAAATATTTGTGCAGCAAGGCAATTTTTTTGAATCGCCCTAAATACTCTTTGGGATCAGTGGAGCTGTTATATTCTCCGACAAACAACATCTTGAACCTCTTGGGTAATCTTTCGGTTATAATGTTGGGGGAGAGAGGAGAATCCAAGCTGACAGATGGAGCTTTTCCCTTTTTGGGATCTCGGTGTGGCAGTGTGCAAGATGGCGCTTCCTTTGAGGATTCTTACAAAGATGTCATTAAAGATGACTCAGTCAGTAGTGACACTATGGGAATGGCTTTGGGAGGAGCCGGAGTTGATGGGGCGGGTGCTGGCGTCAGGCCTTGAACCGGGCTGGGGGATGCCGGCATAGAGGCAGGCCCTCTAGGAAAGTGTTCGTGCATGACGTCCTCCATGGTAGCCTTAACGAGGGAGATGATGCTTTCCCTTGTCAGGTTTCCTTCGGTAGAGTTCAGGTTGCTGGAATTCGCTCCTTGGTCTCTCATCCTTGTCTCAGTTATGTTTGCGAGGTTCCCACAGATGGCGCCAATTATGCTTTGGTTATGACCGGGATGACTCGGTTCGAAGGGTTGACACGGCAATGGTGCCGAATGAAAGTGTGATATATCTCAGACATGGGCCGAATGAAGCTTCAAGGCCGAGATGAGTCCTGCGCAAAAAGAAACGATTAAGGGAGCCGAGAGAGATCTTGGCCTGACCCCTTTGACGCTCAAGGCAGGAATTAGTAGGTAGAGGAGAAAATGTGAAAACACTAGCACAAGGTGAAAGACGTCGAACCTCTCTTCTTCCCTTCAAGTGCCCCTTATATAGGTGAATTCCTGCCTGCGGAGCTGTACGAAGGAGTGTGGGTGATATGGCCTTATGACAGGATGGCGCCAGCTATTAGAGATAATTGAGATCATTACCCTCAAAAATACTGTCGGTGCATGGGTTGTAATTAATACCCTCGCGTGGTTGATAGGAGACATGCCTTCATTTAATAGACCTGACATATTTCTCTGAAGCAGGTATTGTCATATGTCATCCTGTCGGAGGAGATTATTGCTAGATAATGCCCTGCTGGCTATTTTGTCTCGAATGAATGCCACATCCTTTAATTAAAGTTGAGCCATAAAATATAATAGAAATGCCACCTAGCAAGAGGGGAATATATAACTGAATGCAGGCCTTCGGATTACCATATAACCGAGATGGAATAAGCTAGCCGAGACACCAAGCCTTTGTGTTTAAGGCGTCTTTCCTCATTTGGCGAGGCCGAGATATAATATCAGCATCATTTAGCCTATGTCTTTGTCACTCAGCATCATGCCGAGATGTGAGGCCCTTATCACTTGGCATCTTGTCGAGATGTAATGCCTTAGTAGTTATAAATACAAAAGCCTTTTCAATCATAGGTTAGTTTTGCTCGGTATCAGTTAGTGTTTTGGTTAAGATCGTGATCTGTTGTTATATCCTAGAAAATAGATGTTCGTCAAACCTTGGAGCATTGTCGGAGAAGACAAATTTATTTTAAAGAAACTGTGCGTACAATCCTCAACACTTCTTTTTCAAATCGGATTTGGATTTCTCAAGCACTGCATAATCAACTTGGCCCTTAGCTTCGCTTCTTGAGCACTTAACGCTTAGACTCGGATTCTTCATGATTACTCGACCACTTAGTTTGGCCTCTAGAGCACTCAATGCATCTTCCTGAGCACATGGTGTTGATGGTGAGCTTATATATGATTATCATAACGCATTTGATTGTGTCATATTGGTTCGAACCCGATTAAAGTGATTGATTTAACTATTATGGTTTTGGTTAATGGGTGTGTGTTATTGGATGTGGGTTATTAGTTTATGGATCTATATGTGTAGAACCCATGGACCCGTACCTTTAACATTGATGGATTGTTAATGGATTTAGGGTTAGCTCTATATATAGGGTGTGATCCCCATAGCAGAGGGATCAATCAACCTTTTCTTTTTCCCCATTGGGAAGAGCATATAGGGTCATCACTCTTGACCTGTGGAAGATCAAGCCCTGCGACTCTTCAGCTTCTTCTGACTTAAGATTCTTCCGGTGATGATGTCTCCGGATTCAGGTGCATGCTTATGCTTTATTATGTTTCCACTGTATTTTATTTTTTCGTATGCTTGTTGTTGATCAATTGACAAGATCATGTATTCGGATCATTTTGTTTTCATTTTCTTGAATACATATGTAGATGCACGATCCATTGATGGATCCAAAAGATCCATCAATTGGTATCAGTGCACAAGGTTAGGTGTCGCTGATCGTACAATATTAGGATGCATTTTTCAATGATTTTGATTCGAATGCATGTGTTTTGTATTAGATCTTGATTTAACATGCTTACACATGCATAATTGTCGAATCTAAGGCTTAGGAGTCCTATGTTTAGTGTCGAATCGAAGTTTTTCACATTTTTCTTCGAAGAACACGAAGAACGACAGTGTAACAACCGCTGTTTTTCATCAAATCCGTCACTTAGATCCACATAAATTAGGTCTCCAGATGACTAATATAGACATCGGTTGACTAGAGAAGAATCAGTCAACTGATATAAACCATCAGTCGACTGATATGAACCATCAATCGGACTGTTGGTCAAAATTCGATGCACATAAACTATTTTAGTTGACTGGGGCACTCGATCGATCTTCATCAGTCGACTGCCATAAGGACTAGTCGACTGGTACGTGAAAAATTTCGAACAGAATGTTTATGAGTCGACTACGGAACTCGAATTGGGTATTCCAATTAATTGGCATTTTTGTCAGTCGACTAGTGGGCTTGAACTTCAGCACAGAAGGGTTTTGAGTCAACTGAGGTAATCGACTGATGACATTAGTCGACTGCCATGAGGCACCAATCGACTGTCGAGCCTTAGTTTGAGCATAGAAGGTTTGATAGTCGACTGGAGCAATCGACCAATCACAATTAGTCGATTGATATATGATAATAATCGACTGGTGACATAGGGAACTTTCGGAGGCCATAACTTTTCGTTCGGGATGAATTTTGAGGCGTTCTTGGTTGCATTTCAAAGATCATTCAGAGATATACGTTTATTATGATGGGGTAAACAATAACAACATGTTTCGGGCCTTAAAAATATCATTTAGGGTCTTTTGGAGGCTTCGAAGTTTTTGGGTCCCAAGTTAAGGCCGTTTTTGGTCCCCTACATTATATAAGAGCAACAAAATAGTTGAGTTGCCTAGGATTTCATTTGTATCCATTAACAAATATGTTATTAAGTTGAACTAATATTATCACCAAAGTGAGAACTATTAGCTAAACTTAATGCATCATTGTGTAAATGGATGTATATCTATGCTAAGGATGGTTGGCCCAAAAGAAAATCATCTTTAGGCCAGATGTATGTTTAAGGCGGTTCACTATAAACATCATACATGAAATATGTCGACCCAAAAGAAGACATGTTATGTGACTGATTAAAAAAAATAGTGAACTATGATTATAATTGATATAACTAAACCTAACTCATATTGGGTTATCAATCATGCACATAGTGTGTCGATCCAAAGGAAGACACAATGTGTGGCGGATTACAGTGTTTTGAGTTAGGATTAGAGAGTACCGCTAACAAGTTATAATTTAATCCAAAGATTAAATTGTAATTTGTATTTGGTATCCCATAAAGGGACCCATTGTATGTACATATATTTTTTTGGTGTTTACTTTATGCCACTGTTTATATATGTACATGTTTATGATTATTAATGTGAGCATTTGTTCTGTTTTTTCTTTTGTCTTATAGTACAAATGATATTTGCCAATAAAATTAATATTACAATAACTTTAGTTTTAGAAACCACTGAACATAAAAGGACCATTATAAGTAAAGTTACTAAAACTAAGTATCTGGTAATGAACTTCTTAGCTTAGTTAGTTCAGAAGTCAATTTTATTACTGTTCCTATTTACACTTGGTAGATAGACACTGGGCTACCACTCATATTAGTGTCACTGAGCATGGTTATCTTACTAGTCGATTGCCTATTAATGGTGAAAGATACATCTATACTGGTAATGCCAAGAAGGCTAGAGTGACTGTTATAGGTGTTTTTAGACTTTGTCTAGGGACTGATATATTTTTGGATTTGGAGAATACATTTGTAATTTCATCCTTTAGGAGGAACTTAATTTCCATTTCTTCTTTGGACAAATCAGGATATACCTATTCATTTGGAAATGAAAAATTTAGTATTTTTCAAGATTCAAAACTAATTGGTACTAGTTCCCTAGTCAATAAGTTATATAAGTTAAATACCATAGCTTTCACGGACAACATAATAATACATAGTATAGGTACGAAGCCTAATTTGACTGGCAAGAATTCATCCATGTTGTGGCATAGACGTTTAGGATATATATACAAAAAAAATGCCTAGAAAAGTTAATGTCACAAGGAGTTATTCATTCCCTTGACATGTCAGACTTTGATGTTTGCATACAGTGTGTCGAAGGAAAAATAACTAACAAAAGGAATAAATGTGCAAGCCGGTGTAGTAACACTTTAGAACTGATACATACAAATATATGTGGATCATTCCCTAAGGCATTTTGAAATGGACAAACATATTTTATCAATTTTATAGATGATTACTCCCAATATGACTACTTGTACCTTTTGCATGAGAAGTTACAGTCCTTGGACATGTTCAAGATCTTCTGGGCTGAAGTTGAAAATTAACTAGATAAGAAGATTAAAGCTGCCAGATCTGACGTGGAGGTGAATATTATGATAGTTATAATGGATCAGGTGAACATCCTTCAGGATCTTTTTCCAATTATCTATCTAAGTGTAGTATTATGTCTCAATACACCATGCATGATACTCCTCATCAGAATGGTATAGCTGAGCGAAGGAATCGAACCCTAAAGAACATGGTGAGAAGTATGATGTCTTCCACTTCTTTACTAGAGTCCTCATGGGGTGATGCATTCAAGACTTTAGTTTACTAACTTAATAGAATACTCAGTAAGGCAGTCAGTAAAACCCCATATGAGTTATGGATGAGTAAACAACCTAGCATTAGGCATTTACATGTTTGGGGTTGTTCAGCTGAGGCCAAGTCTTATAGACCTAAAGAAAAAAAACTGGACTCAAGGATGGTTAGTTGTCATTTTATACGGTATTCTAAAAGGTCAAGAGGCTTTAAGTTTTATGACCCCTCAAATAGGTCCTTTTTTGAAATGGAAAATGCCAAGTTCATTGAGGACAGTGGGAGAACAAACCTAAGTGACATATCTTTTGAGGAGAATAACACTTGTCATCCTACTTCAGTTACTACAGGTGCAACTAGTAGTAGTATAACTACTACACCCTATGTTATTGATGTTGCACATCCGGTATGAGTAGTATTTCATGAGATCCTTGTGTCCTCCCCTATGAAAGTAGAGGAAACATCTACTTAGGTTGAGGTACACCCTCCTATAGTTGAGTAGGTTCCTCAAGCACCTCAAGTGCCGCTAAGGTGATCCACTAGGGAAAAGAGATCCATGGTTTCACGTGATTATGCTTATCTCCAAGAGCATGAGTTTGACATAGGGATGGAAGATGATCGTTCATCTTTTTAGAAAGTCAAATATTGTTATAATCATAAAAAGTGGATTGAAGCCATGAAAGATGAGATGAAGTCTATGACAGACAATGATGTATGAGAACTAGTCAAATTGCCTGAAAGGGTGAAACCTATTAGTTGTAAATGGATATTTAAAATCAAACGGAATTCACTAGGCAATATCAAAAAATATAAGGCACACCTTGTAGCCAAGGGATTCACTCGGAAGGAGGATATTGATTACAAGGAGACTTTCTCACCTGTATCCATGAAAGACTCCCTAAGAGTAATCATGGCACTTGTAGCTCATTATAATTTGGAGTTACATCAAATGAATGTTAAGACTTCATTCCTTTATAGAGATATTAAGGAATCGATATACATGGTGCAATTAGAGAACTTTGAATCTGATGATTTAAAGCACCTAGTATGTAAATTAAAGAAGTCTATTTATGGCTTAAAGAAGACATCCCATTAGTAGTATAAGAAATTTGATTAAGTGGTTACTTCATTTGATTTTAAGGAGAATCTAGTTGATCAATGTATATATATCAAGTTCAGTAGAAACAAGTTTGTAATACTTGTACTATATGTGGATGACATATTATTCGCAAGCAATTGTAAACAATTACTACATTAGACCAAGTCATTTCTATCATAAAATTTAAAATGAAAAACCTTGGTAAAGCATCTTTTGTATTAGGCATACAAATATTTTGTGATAGATCCAAAGGTATATTTGGACTATCACAAAAGACCTATATTGAAAAGGTGCTCATACGATATGACATGCATAATTGTACACCTGGAGACACACCTGTATCTAGAGGTGATAAGTTTAGCTTGCAACAATGTCCACAATGTGAATTTGAAATAAATGAGATGAAGAAGCTTCCTTATGCATCAACAGTAGGAAGTTTCATGTATGATCAGGTTTGTACACTTCCGGATATTGCGTACATTGTTAGAATATTAGGTAGGTATTTAAGTAACCCTAGACTAGGGAATTGGAAAGCTATAAAAAGGGTAATGTGGTATCTATAAAGAGCCAAAGAACTCATGCTCACATATTGGAGATCCAATTAGTTGGAAGTGATTGAATATTCAGATTTCGATTTTGCTAGATGCTTGGATAGCAGGAGGTCTACCTCAAGTTTTGTCTACATGCTTGCTGGAAGAGCTATATCATGGGAAAACATCAAATAAACGCTTATAGCGACTTCAACGATGGAGACAAAATTAATAGCCTGCTATCAAACATCAAATCACGGGATATGGCTGTAAAATTTTATCATAACATTACAGATCATCGATGGTGTTAACAAACCTTTAAAAATTTTCTGTGATAATAAAGTTGTAGAACTCTATTCCAAGAACAACCGTAGCTCATCGAAGTCAAAGCATATCAACATCAAGTACCTAGCAGTTAGGGAAAGAGTCTAGAGTGGTCAAATAATGATAGAGCATATTCAGATAGACTCAATGCTGGCAGATCCGCTCACCAAGGGACTGATGCTCAAGGTGTTTCATCATCATGTGTTGTATATGGGGGTCCTTCATATGGAGTACCCATTTAGTGGGTGCCTGTAGTTATTTATTATTTTGGATGCTCTATGTATATAATGGACACATGTAAATTTTAATTATCGTATGAATAAAGTTTTTCCTTTTACAAGTGTATTTGTTGACACTCTGAATAAAGAAACATCATGATTTACTAATGCGATTTGCATATGATGATTGTAAATGTGATGTAGGACTCATTATTGAGTCATAAGGTGATCATGGTTTGCTAATGCAGTTTAGCATATGGTGCTTGCAAACATAATTGAGATTCGATATTGGATCATAAGGAGGATCAGTTGAGAATAGGCATGTGGAGATCACATTTCATGCATTTCTCATACTACATTCCACATTAGATCTATGTCCTTGACAATATTGATATTGTGATTAATGATGTGTTTTGCTACCGATTACATATATAGAGTAGAAAAGATTACTTTAGTCCTATACCAGTGAAGTTGATGGACCAGATTGTTTCAGTTTAATATGACATGATGTGCGCAATTAAGAAATTTGATTATGTGTTACATTTGGAATTCATATATAGTCCAAGTGAGAGATTGTTGGTAGTGGGCTTACATATGATTATTGTAACGCATCCGATTGTATCGCATTGGTTCGAACCCGATTAAAGTGATCTAACTATTATAGTTTTGGTTAACGAATTTGTGTTATTGGATGTGGATTATTAGATTATGGATCTATATATGTAAAAGACATTAACTCGTACCGCTAGCATTGATGTATTGTTAATGGATTTAGGGTTAGCTCTATATATAGGGTGTGATCTCCGCAGGAGAGGGATCGATCGATCGTCTCTTTTTTCCCATCGGATAGAGCATACAGGGTCGTCACTCTCGACCTATGCAAGATCAAGCCCTACGACTCTTCGGCTTCTTCCACCTTCAGATTCTTCCGACGATGATGTCTTCAGATTCAAGTGAATGTTTATGCTTTATTACGTTTCTGCTGCATTTTGTTTTTCCACATACTTGTTGTAGATCAATTGATAAGATTTTGTATTCGAATTGTTTTGTTTTCATTTGATCCATCACATGATGCCTTTTCTGGTACTCGACATGCAACACTCGTACTTGAGTCGATTCTCTTGGACTCGAGCAATCTGGCTTGACACTCGGACACGTGGCATGTAACACTTGGGCTTGGACAATATAACGTGGCATGAGACACGTGAGCACAAATTTGACTCAGCTCACACTACAAAAAAGCCTTAATTTTGCAACAAATTTTTATTAAAAATTCGTTGCAAAATTTTTTGCAATGAATTTTGCAACGAAAAATTTTTCGTTGCAAATAATTCGTTGCTAAATTTTGCAACAAAAATTAAAAATTCATCGCAAAAATTACGATGAATAAATATTTCATTGTAAAATAGCGATAAAAATACGAACGAAAAAATTTTCATTGCAAATATCTGCAACGAAACAAATATGCGTCACTTATATTTGGCGATGAAAACAATTTTCGTCACCAATATTTGATACGAAAATTGTTTTCGTCGCCAATATTTACGTCGAAAATTATTTTTGTCACAAAAAATGAACGATGAATATTTTTTTCGTCGCAGATATTTGCGACTGAAATAGTTTTCGTCGTCAAAATTTGCGACGAAAATAGTTTTCGTCGCAGATATTTGCATTGAATTTTTTTTCATCGCCAAATCAGCCACTAAAGTATGTTTCATTGCCAAACAATAATAAATTTATGAACTGTATTTTTAAGAAAATTTGGCGACGAAAATAAATTTCATCCCCAAATTCGCAATGAATCGAGTTTTCGTTGCAAAATATTTAACATCAGTCGACTGCATGTAGTCATTAGTTGACTAATCAGTCGACTAAAAAAAGTTATGTGAACTGATACAATATTATCAGTCAACTGATGGATACTTCTGTTGGGAGTGTGGGGAATACAATCAAAGTCCCACATTGATAAGACATAGAAAAGATCATGTGCTTATAAGATAAAAAGATATCTCTATTGGTATGAGACCTTTTGGGTAAAGTCCAAAAATAAAACCATGAGGGTTTAGGCCAAAGTGGACAATATCATGCAATTGTGGAGATATATGAATCTTATAAGCACCAACAATTGGTATCAGAGTCATGGTTCATATCAAGCCATGAACCTCAAACGAAGGAAGTGGAGCTCCCATGTCCGGATCAAGAGAACCAAATACTAGACAGGAAGTCCAGTTGGGCCAAAGGGGTTGGAAAATTGACAGGAAGTCCAGCTGGGTCAAGAGGACCAGAAAGTTGGTAGGAAGTCCTGGAGGGTTGAGGATTGGACATCAAGCAAAAGAAGTCCTTCGAGGATGGATAAGATTGAGGAGAGGGCTCAATGTGGTCCTTCGTTTGAGGGGGAGATTGTTGGGAGTATGGGGAATACAATCAAAGTCCCATATTGGTAAGACATGGAAAAGATCATGTGCTTATAAGATAAAAAGATATCTCCATTGGTGTGAGACCTTTTGGGTAAAGCCCAAAAACAAAACCAGGGTTTAGGCCCAAAGTGACAATATCATGCCATTGTGAAGATATATGAATTTATAAGCACCAACAACTTCCAGTCGACTAATGACACTCAATTTACAACGAAAACAAATTTTGTCGCCTAATCCATGACGAATCGAGTTTTCTTTATAAAATATTTAATGTCAGTCGACTTTATATATCCATTAGTCGACTGATCCTAGATCAATCGACTGACTAGTCGACTAAAAAAGGTTCTGTGAACTGATACAGTATTATCAATCGACTGATGGATACTTCCAGTGAATTGATGGATACTCCAGTCAACTATTAGCTTTTGATAGTCGACTGATAGAACCGTATCAGATCACAGAGTATTTTTTTAGTTGACTGACCAATCGACTGGTCAATCATCAGTCGACTGATTGATTAAGACAGTCGATTGCTACTCATTTTTTCAACGAAAAGTTATTTTCATCGCAAAATCTACGACGGATTTTTTCGCTCGCCGCCAAATCTGTGACGAATCTTATTTTCATCGTAAATATGAAAAAAAAGGAAAAAAATACCATACTAAATCCTACATGTTTTTACCTATTTTACAACAAACACAACCAACGATATAAACTAATTCATATATACAACTTCATAAACATATAATACTCAAAATGATTCAATACTAAGTCATTACAGATAACAAATATAATTCATCGTACAATATGTAACTTATAATACAAGAATATCAAATGAGACAAATCAAGTAAGATTTAGAGTTAACAATTCAAACATAACTACCATTATCACCATCATCATCAAAAAAATTCATCTTCATTTTCATTATTACAAGCATCTGCAGGAGGAGATCGAGAAGGAGAAAGTTGACTTCAACCAAAGGATAATTGAAGATTCTGCATGATTAACATCTGTTGCCTATGAAATTCATTCATTTGATCATTTAATGTTAGGGCAATCTCTTGCCATGATAAGGTTTTGATGTGTGTGGAAAAGGGTTTAAGTTAGATTGTTATTATGATTTGATATGTGCATTGGAGTCTTGCAGGGCTTAGTAATTCACACATGGAGCCTTGGCGAGTTTCACCTCTCATGACTTGGTCCTTGAGTCGGTGAAGGATGGCTTTGCGAAAGCCGTGCGCTTGGAGCATCCAAGGGACCGTCGGACGAGGAGCTTGGAGTGAAGCCGGAGGAAGTAGACTTCAGGGCAAGATTCGAAGGATGGTGCTGCAGAGCCGTGCGCTTGGCGCATCCGAGGGACATGGTCGGACGAAGATAACTTCAAAGGTGAGGGACTCCGAGGGATGAGAGTGAGCGAATGTAACCCGGGAAAGGGGTAGCGCTCTTAGGTGAGACTTGGCCATTTGGCTAAGTGTCGGATGGGATTTCCCGACATCGGTTGACTACCATGTTATAGTAGTCGACTACTCTAAGTCGACGGTGACTCGACTAGTGTTTGAGTCCGGTTCAAGTGCCAACTGACCGCCATGGAATGACGATCATCGCGAGATACCTGATCGGTGATGAAGGCATCAGTCGACTGGTCGCAAGTGTTTCGAGCACAGAATGGAGTCGAGCTCACGGAGCACTCGAATGATCAAGCATCAGTCGACTGATGGCAATATCAGTCGATTGATGTCGGTACCGTTGGATGAAATCCAACGTGGAAAGCGGCTAGATTATTGCGGCTAGAGGACCCGACCGTGATAGGGATATCAGTCGACTGCTCCTGTGTCAACGGGAAGAAACCCTCTTCCTCTATAAAGAGGAATGGTGTTGGGCTTTGGGAACCTAATGTTCATGCTCTAATCTTCTCCCAAAGTGCCCTAAAGTATTCCCACTCTTCTTACTTGCTATTGTTCCATTATATTGTAAGAAGAGGGATTGTAAAGAGGTTACCTCCACCTAGCTTGGTGCAAAGGAGAGATCTAGTGGATTTGGCAAAGGAGTGATTCACCTTGGACGAATCGGGATCGTGGATTAGCGACGTAGCCGTGAACCACGTTACGACTTTGTGTTAGCATTGTTTGTTTCCTTTGCTTTGTCTTTCTTTGCTTGATTTGCTTGTCTTGTTGTTTCTGTTGCGCTAATCTTGTTTGTAGACGAGCAAATTCTTTTATCCAACGAAAGAGGGCTATTCACCCCCCTCTAGCCGGCCGATCGATCCCCTACATTTAATTCTTTGACTTCCTGATCTCTTTGTCTTCATTCATTTTCTTTTTGCGCTAGTAACTGTTGGTGAGTAGGCACCTGAATCGAACCTGAGTTTTGCTTATAACAAATACACAAAGTTAAGTTCACTTTGTTATCTCACGAGCTGAATCAAGTGTGCAGAATTGCTAAGCTAAGCCGAAGGTCAGTGACACCCGGAGGAAACCATGGTGGTCGGGTGACACCGAAAGGACTTCGAGAGAGCCGAGGAACTCGAGTGAAGACCGGAAGCGAAGCTTCAAAGGTAAAGGTTGAGGTAAGCTCATGTGAGTGAGTGTAAGTAAGGTCTTGTCCTCCGTATGGGGACGTCCTTAGGCATCGATCCGACCAAGACTTCCCATGGAAGGTCTAAGTCGAGATCGGATGGTAAATGACCATCGAGCTTACTTATACTAACTGCATGCATTTTCGAGCTAACTCTTCATTGCAGTTGGAAACCCTACCATCAATCGACTGATGCCTCCAGCAGTCGACTGATAGGGTTGATCAGTCGACTGCTGGTCAAGGATTAGCCTCGAGGAGAGTTAAAGCTTATCACCATTTTTCAAGGGCTAGGTGGCATCACCTCATGAAATCTCATCTCAACAATTAGGGTTTCACAAGGCTATAAAAGTAGGGGTTCTCCACCCCTTTTCCATAATTCTAAGAGCCTCCAAGTGCTTTTAATACGTTGCGACTCTCTGACATTCTTACTATGATGAAGCATTGCTGAAACGACGACTAGAGCTCAACCTTCTCATCTACAAGTCATCGGTAAAAGTTATTTTAAAGTTCAATCAACACTTGTAATTTTTGTTTTATTATCGTGCTTTCATCGTAACGAGGAGAGGGGGAGTGTCTCTCTACCTCAATCCTTTTTTGTGATTTTGTAATCGCTTACTCCTACCTCTAACGAGGAGGAGTGTTTTTAGTGATTTGCCCTCCATACACGGTCCAGGACCGTTAGGGCCTTGGATTAGCAGTTGAAGGCTGTAAACCAAGTAAAAACAAAGAGTATCTTATTTATTTTATATTTTGTACTTTTTCATTAAACGAATTCTCTCAAAAAGTTTTCTCGCACGCTATTCACCCCCCTCTAACGCTCAAATCGATCCAACAATTGGTATCAGAGTCGGGGGCACTACGATTTTGTGAAACCACCAATCTAGCAATTTTTACAAAATTTTTTTCTGTTTATTTTTGTTTTACGAGTTTTTCTTTTCATTTAGATCCATTCTCCCACACTACTAATCCAAGACGAAAGTCTTGGTACATTTCGATTGTTTTTGTTTTGCGAGGTACTTATTTTCCTTATTTTGTCTAAATGGCCCATCTCGAAGGGTTTATCACCGTTCAACCTCCGTTTTACAACGGAGACGACTTCCATTATTGGAAGGGGCGAATGGAGTGCTTCCTTAAGACCCAAATCGAGATGTGGATCGTAATCCAAATCGGATTCACGCTTCCTACTAATGAAGTGGGTGAATCCTTGGATTACAATCATTGGACTAATGCCATGAAAAGACAAGTGGAAGCTGATGCAAAGGCTACCCAAATCCTTCAATGCGACTTGTCAAAAGAGGAGATAAACCATGTCGGCCCCTTTATAAGTGCGAAGAACTTGTGAACTAAACCATAGAACTACACGAAGGAACCAATGATGTGAAGGTATGTAAGTGTGATTTGCTTTTTAATAAGTTATATAACCTTAAGATGCAGGAACACGAGACGACAACACAACTACACACCCGTATTTAAGATATCGTCAATAGCTTGCATGCCATCGGACAAAAGGTCGAGAATCGAGACCTTATAAGGTATGCTTTAAATGCTTTCCCTAGGACTACCTTGTGGGCATACATGGTCGATGCCTACAAGGTTTCTAAGGACCTTTCAAAAATTAGATTAGATGAGTTATTTTATGAATTTGAACTCCATGAACAGTCAAGTCGAAGTTGAAAAATTAGATTAGATGAGTTATTTTCTGAATCTGAATTATAACTTCAAGAGGAGGACTCAACTCGAGTTGAAAAACTCGAAGTTGAGAACTCACTTTTTAAAAGTCAAGTCGAAGACCTTAGGCATACGTTGGAAAGGTTCACTTTGGGATCTAAGGGCCTTGACCTTTTACTTGGATCACAAAGGGCCATGTACAACAAGGTCGGGCTTGGGTTTAGCTCAAATACGACTAACAAGTCATATATGTCTATTGTAAGTCGAAATAGAATACATGTCCAAGCATGGGTCCCTAAGACCACTTTGATTTCTCAATTAGGATCTAACCAATACTGGGTTCGCAAGGACCAAATCCACTACGTGGAAAGACCGAACTGATTCAATGGTCCAGAGGGAGCTAGTACAAAATTTGTTTGTGCTATCACTTAGAATTTGCATGCTTAGGTCTTTTTCTTTTTATTTTTAGAATGGTTAGATAGGAACTATAACTCATCAACACTTGACAACATAGTACTAGGACGCGGCGAGATGATAGTACACTAGGAAAGCGAAGTCTTGTGTGTCCGAGTTAGATAAGGCATATCTAGCTCGATGCACTCGACTAAGTGGAACTAGATGAAGCTACCTCGTCGTATCCTTAACTAGTTAGACCAGGAAGTGATCTTAGGTGAATCAAGTTATAATTTTCTCGAACTTGGCTTTGTCTAAGGAAGTGGCCGTTGTTCCGATCAAAGAAGGTCTCTGTGCCTCACCACGACCTAGAAGCCAATTTCTTGAAAAGGTGACTTGGTGAGCTTAGGGTTAAATCCGAATCTAACTCAAGGTTGACTAGTTTTGATTCATTAAAATTAATCAAGTAAAATCGAAGTCATCTCACAAGAACACATAAGGATAACGTGTTTGATCATGTAGAAATGGGTGAGATGAACTAGGACTAATAATCTTCAACCAACCCTTAAAATTCCAATATCCGATCCAATTACCTTGTGTGTAGGATCAATGGATGTTGGACAGTGGGTGCTCCCGACATATGACCGGAGACTAACTTAAATTTTCGAAGCTTAGATTCAAACGACAAGGATCGGTAGCTTTCGGAAACAACGACAAGTTTAAAATCATCGGTTCAGGTGATATTGAGCTAAATTCTAATTTCACAATTCACAATATTTTATTAGTCGAAGATTTTCAATATAATTTACTTAGTGTAAGTCAATTGTGTGATAACAACTATAAGGCTATATTATTAGAAAATGAATGCTTAATTAAAACAAATGAAACCTCTAAAACAATACTTAAAGGAACTAGGAATAGCAACATCTACATTATTAATCTACCTAACTCCTCAACCAAGTGTCTTATGACACAGTAAGAGGAATCTTGGTTGTGGCTCCGATGACTCGATCACTCACACCCAAGACTCGTTCACAAGATGAGTCAGAGTGGCTTAGTCAGAGGTCTGCCTAACCTTAACAATTTAGACAATAAAATTTGTAATGCTTGTCAACAAGGTAAACAACCTAGGACACAACATCAACTAATTAACCAAGAATGAACCAAAAGTGTGCTTGAGCTCATTCATTTGGATCTATTCGATTCTCATGGAGTCAAGTCACTTAATGGCAGTCAATTTTGCCTAGTCATAATTGACGACTATTCTAGGTTTACCTGGGTTAGGTTTCTTAAACACAAAAGTGATACCTTAGATCAACTCATCAACTTGTTTAAATTAATCGAAAACCAAAAGAACCTTAAAATTAAAAGACTTAGAAGCGATCATGGTGGTGAATTCGAAACCACAAGTTCACAGATTTCTATAACCTAAACGGATACCACCATGAATTCTCATGTATTAGAATCCCATAACAAAATGGCCTAGTCAAGCGGAAAAATAGAACCCTACAAGAAGCCGCTAGGACCATGTTGGACGAATACAACCTACCCGATAGGTTTTGGGCAAAAGCTGTTAGTATGACTTGTTATGTCCAAAATAGAATTCTTATGGTAAAGAGGCACCTTAAGACCTCATACGAAATATACCATGATAAAGTACCTAACATTAAATACTTTAGAGTATTTGGATGTAAGGTACATATCCTAAACACTAAGGACTACCTAGGAAAGTTCACATCCAAAACCTCCACTGGTATCTTCCTAGGATACACAACTACAAGTAGAGCCTATAAGGTATATAACAATGACACCCTTAGAATTGAGGAAACCATTAATGTAGTATTCGACGAAGGACATAAACCCACAAGAGCCTTAGTAAAACCAACTAGCGAACCGATTCATACCAGACTCGACTGTGACCTTGAAATTGAGTCTACTATTAATCCTAATCCGAGCCAGTCCAGGATTCAATCGAGTCCTCTTATCGATCAAGTGATAGGTGACCCTAACCCAAGTCAATCTAAGATTCAATCAAATCATCCTATCAACCAAGTGATAGGTGATCCTAGCCTAGGGGTTCGAACTAGATCATCATATAGAAATTTTAGTCAAATCTCCTTGATTTCGAAAATCGAACCCAAGACCATTGAACAAGCTCTTCTTGATCCTGATTGGATTATTCCAATGCAAGAAGAGCTAGCTCAATTTACTAGGAATGAAATTTGGGAATTAGTACCACCACCGCAAGATAAATCAATTATTGGAACAAGGTGGGTCTTCCAAAATAAACTTGATGACAAAGATGAAGTAGTTAGAAACAAAGCGAGATTGGTCGTGAAAGGGTTTAGTCAAGTAGAAGGGTTAGATTACGATGAAACCTATGCCCCCGTAGCTAGATTAGAATCCATCCGAATGTTGTTGGCATACACTACACATCAAGGATTTAAATTGTTTCAAATGAATGTCAAGTCAGCATTTTTGAATGGACTTATTAAGAAAGAAGTGTACGTTAGTCAACCCCCAGGATTCGAAAGCTTAGATAAATCCGACCATGTGTTTAAACTCAAGAAAGCTTTATATGGACTAAAACAAGCCCCTAGAGCTTGGTATGAGAGGCTTTCTATATACCTTAAGTCCAAAGGGTTTAGCCAAGGCTTAGTCGACCCGACTCTTTTCGTAAAATCCATAGGCAAAGAAATTTTTATAGCTCAAGTCTATGTAGATGACATAATTTTTGGAACAACTAATTCAATCCTTCTAAACAAATTCATTTCACTCATGGAAAGTGAATTTGAAATGAACTTAGTAGGAGAATTAAATTTCTTTCTAGGATTACAAATTAAGCAAACTAAAGAAGGAATTTATTTACATCAACAAAAATATGCTAAGGAATTAATTAACCGATTCGGAATGCAAAATGCTAAAATCTTTAATACACCCATGGCTACAAATGTTAATATAGGAGAAGATGTAGATGGAAAACCTATTGACCTAAAGTATTATAGGAGCGCAATAGGGAGTCTCCTTTACTTAACTGCGAGTCGACCCGATATATTATTCGCAGTAAGTATGTGCGCAAGGTTCCAAACTTATGCTAAGGAGTCTCACCTAACATTAGTTAAGTGTATCCTTAGATATCTAAAGGGCACGCTAAGCATAGGTATTTGGTACCCTAGATCTACTGAGTTCGAACTAATCGGCTACTCCGACTTGGATTATACCGGTAGTAAACTCGATAGAAAGAGTAGAGTGGTTGTTGTCAACTTCTCGGCTCAAGTCTAGTGAGTTGGTGCAGTAGGAAGAAACACTGTGTTGCTTATCTACCACCGAAGCCGAATACGTCATGATGGGTGAGTGTGTAGCTCAGCTTCTTTGGATGAAGCACACTCTCCAAGACTTTAACTTAAACTTCAACAATATTAAAAGTCACATAGATAATATTAGCTCAATTAACTTAACCAAAAATCTCATATGCCACTCTAGGACCAAACATATAGAGGTCAAACACCACTTTATTCGAGAACATGTAGATAACGGAACCATAAAACTCGAATACATGGAATTAAAGTCGAATCTAGCAGACTTATTTGTCAGCTAAGACGAAAATTGAGCATGTACGTAATAGAGTAGGATTGACAAACTTATATTTTTATATACTCTATTATTTACTTTTCTTTTCATGTTAATGGAACTATCTTAGGGTTTACCCTAGATATCATGTACCTATAGATTTAAGGAGTCAATGCATCTCACAACACATAGGACTAATGTGTTTGTGTACTTAGCCACGTAGATGGGCGTGAGATGTTAGGACCTTACTCCTGGTTCCAGATGTAGACTTAGTGCATAGCCATGAACCACGGAGTATAATTGCATAAATTAACCAACTCTAATCAGGACTTGTTGATCATTTCATATCAACCGAGTCAAATAGAGTTGAACATTCAAATAGATGAGCTTATGTTTAAACTACTATTTTCAAAATTTATTTGGAACATGCTTGGACTTAATACTTATTTTCCGACTTATGTTTTTCCAAAACCCCTGTTCTTTTTCGATTTATGGCAAAAGGGGAAGAAAAGCCAAAGTTAAGGGAGCAATTTTTCTTTAATATTGACTTAACTTAACTTTTAGAAACTCTTAATTGAGAAAGGCCAAGGTTAAGGAATCAAGTTTTGATCTAAATTATTTTAAACACTAAGGCCAATATTAGTAGCACGCATTAAGAGGGAGGATTAAAATCCTTTCTTAAGTACTCACCCTCGGTCAAGGGGGAGGATTCCTCAAGGGGGAGCACTTGAAAAAGGTTTTTCATGCTCCTACTTAACTTACTAAACTAAGTATACTCATTCCTTCATATTCATGTTTTATGTTATTCATTTTTAATGCACTTAATTTATTTACTTAACTTTGTGTTGGTTTGCCATATATCAAAAAGGGGGAGATTGTTGGTGCAGTAGACACCTGAATCGAACCTGAGTTTTGATTATAGTAAATGCACAAAGTTAAGTTCACTTTGTTATCTCACGAGCTAAATCAAGTGTGCATAATTTCTAAGCTAAGCAGAAGGTCAGCGACACCCGGAGGAAACCATGGTTGTCGGGTGACACCAGGAGGACTTCGGAGAGAACTGAGGAACTCGGGTGAAGACCGAAAGCAAGGCTTCAAAGGTAAAAGTTGAGGTAAGCTTGTGTGAGTGAGTGTAAGTAAGGTCGTGTCCTCTGTACGGGGACGTCCTTAGGCGTCGATCCGGCCAAGACTTCCCATGGAAGGTCTAAGTCGAGATCGGATGGTAAATGACCATCGAGCTTACTTATACTAACTGCATTTTCGAGCTAACTCTTCATTGTAGCTAGAAACCCTGCCATTAGTCGACTGATGCCTCCAGCAGTCGATTGATAGAGTTGATCAGTCGACTATTGGTTAAGGATTAGCCTCAAGGAGAGTCAAAGCTTATCACCATTTATCAAGGGATAGGTGGAATCACCTCATGAAACCTCATCTCAACGATTAGGGTTTCACAAGGCTATAAAAGTAGGCATTCTCCACCCCTTTTTCATCATTCTAAGAGCCTCCAAGTGCTTCCAATATGCTGCGACTCTTCGACATTCTTATGACGACGAAGCGCTGCCGAAACGACGACTAGAGCTCAACCTTCTCATCTACAAGTCGTCGGTAAAAGTTCTTTTAAAGTTCAATCAACACTTGTAATTCTTGTTTTATTATCGTGATTTCATCGTAACGAGGAGAGGGGGAGTGCCCCTCTACCTCAATCCTTTTTCGTGATTTTGTAATCGCTTACTCCTACCTCTAACGAGGAGGAGTGTTTTTAGTGGTTTGCCCTCTGTACACGGTCCAAGATCGTTAGGGCCTTGGATTAGCAGCAGAAGGTTGTGAACCAAGTAAAAACAAAGAGTATCTTATTTATTTTCCACTGTGTACTTTTTCATTAAACGAATTCTCTCGAAAAGTTTTCTCGTGCGCTATTCACCCCCCTCTAGCGCTCAAATCGATCCAACAGTAACTCCTTCAAATGGCTTACCTCTTCGGTCAATTGATTTATTTCTACTCTTACTATCGGTGAGGATGAAGAAGAAGCACCAGGGACTTTATAAGTTCAGCTCAAAGAACCCAGTCCAATTATTCTTCCACCTTTCGACCTGCCAATCGCTTCGAGTCATAGATTCATATTTCCAACGGATGGCTCGGATTTGACTGCATCATCACTTGCACTCAAATTTCTCTGTGCAAGTTCATCGTATTTCTTTTATTTTAAAAGAAAAAAAGTTAAATACTAACATAAGAATTTAAATTTTTTAAATTATAAACCTTCATTGTTCTAGCTCTCTCTCCACTCCACGTCTTATCTTTCTTTTGGAATGTACGGGTGAAAGTGTCTATGAATAATGGCTCAGTCCCCATTTCCTGGGCCTAAACAAACATCTTTATAAATAATAAATTAGTGCGTATTAGATTCAAAAATTAGGATTTGAAAAAACTCACCAATCGATGTCTATGTTCATCGATATTGATTGACCCACCCACATACATCGCAGACAAAGAACTAGAATTAAAAGTTTGATTTTTCCTATTTTGTTCGCTGATGTGAGCAAAATATATAGGATTTTAGGAGTAGTTTTCGCTCACATTTCGTTGCATTTTATATTTTATTCTTGCATATTTCACTTTATTTTTCATGCATTTCTTATTTTCTGGTTCGAAGATCTTCTCTTTGTACTTTTGTTTGCAGGACAACATTCTACGGGGAAAATGGCGCACTTTTGGAGCAAAAGGAAGGCATTTGGCAGCTAGAACCGAAGGATACACAGCTTGACCCTGTGAATCCACACGGGCAGCCCCAGAGCACACACCAGCACAACACATGGCCTGACCATGTGAATCTACATGGTCATGTGGCATTGGGGCAATTTCGATGCGATTCAATTTTTTCCAGGGTTTGGGAAGATCCAGCCTCATGTCTATATAAAAGAAGCTACGCCCAAACCCTACGGGGGAAGTAAGACGGCTGGGACGGCACATCGATGCCCTAAAAATTTTTGGGAACTCGCAATGTGGAGGAAGGAGGTCGCTCGAGGACCAAATTCTGTACTTCAACACCAGGGAGAAGAATCAAAGTACATTGTAATTCGCTTTCCTTACATAATCTGCATTGTATCTATGAATTCGATTATGCTTTGTGTTCCTCTTCTCATATTCATGGAGTAGATTCTCTAATTCTAGGATTAGGGAGTAGTTTGTGTGCGTAGAACATGTTATTTCAAATATACTTTTGTTCATGATTTCATATTTGCAATTGGTGATTGTTTAGATCGATAACAGTTGGTTTTAGTTTTCTATCTACTGTGCGTAGCCGATACGAGGGGTGATAGCCCTCGTATCAAAGATTTAGGAGAATTAAGAAGGAACCTTGGGGTTGGCCTCATCTCCGACAATCGTGGATAGAAGGATGTAATAGAGTCGGAAACGAGACACGTTCCGACTTGTCATAGGGATTGACCCGGCATTCGCGTACCGCCTATCCCGTCCTAAAGCCAGGGGGTCGAACTGGTATGGCAGAGATAGTTCTCGATAGATGCGAAGACTCATCGGGAAAGTGTATGATGCCAATTCCACAAGACCATAGTTAGACGTCTAGATAATACTCAATTGATAGCGTGTTCTATGACACACAAGCAAAATCGAAATCCTAGAATTCCCTTAAAAGACTCGTAGCTACCCTTCTCTTCTTCCGTGTGACACTGTACTAGAGTTAGGACCACCGACAAAAATCATAAGCACAACCCTTAACGTTAAACTCCGAACAATAACATCCACTGAACAATCGGTACTCGAATCTCAGTCCCTATGGAATCGATAATCTTTTTATTACTTAACGACCTCCATGCACTTGCAGGCGTTGAGCACGAGCACGCACTTTGAGTCCTCGATGGTTCCCATCGCAAGATTTGAGGTCGCGTTTGCATGCATCATTCACTTCTTCGTTTGCTATCCTCCGATGCCCAATATTCAACAATCTTATTCCAATTCTCCTCGGATATGCAGTGTGGCTTTTTTACCTCTGGTTTTTTTACATAATTTAATATATTTCTGATATGATCGTAATACATTTTCTTGAAAATTTTTCTTATCTCTAGTGTTTCATATTCATCCCAAGTAAATACCCGCTGCAGTAGAAAAAAATGAATTGATTATATTAACTACATTTTTATATATAAATTGATTTACATAACTTACCTTGAACTCATTCTACCACAGATAAAGGTTTCTTCCGGCGTACTCGTATAAGTCATTGAAGCTCCGCCCAATGATTATTCACTATTTTATTCACCTTGTGAATAACATGTACAAAATTTGTAAATTTATCATGAAATAAAAACAAATCATGTTAGATATTTATAAAAAAAACATATCTTATTAAAAACATAGATAATTTAAAACTTAAATACTTACGAATCTCCACGCGGGGATATCAACTCTCGCATATCTTCCCTCTTAATGAGTGATTGTTGTACTGGGGAAGATATGTTAGCAGGGGTTTATCGAGAATCAAAAGATCCTGCAACTGGAGAAGGGGTCGAGGGCACATTTTCTGCAAGAGCATCAGACTATGTAGGGGTTGAAGCAGAGGAAGACTGTGATCTTCCATCGCTACTCCGTCTATGACCGCCATGTCAAAACTAATAATCATAATTATTAAATATGAAAGTAAAAAATAATTGCATTTTCATATCGGATTTATAATATGAACAATACAAAAAAATTACCATATTTGAAGCAACTGGATAACCTATAAAAAAAGATAGTTCATTAGTATATCAAATATACGAAATTTAGAATTAGACAGTAAATAGAAACATAATTGATACTGAATAAAAGTTACTCATATTTATAAATTGAAGTCATCATTGTCATTTTCATCCTCGTCATACGTCTCTTCAATCTCATCATCCTCATTGATGTGGATACACGGATTTTTCATCTCCTTTTAGAGCAAAAGAACGTTCAGGAGGCTTAGGGTTCTCTCCAGCCGCAACAGTAATAGAAAATGAATAGAGGATGAGAAAACCAATACAAATAACAGAGACACAAGGTTTAATGTGGTTCAGAATTCTAATTCATACTCCACGGGGTGAGCTCTATAGTGAGCTGCGGTGCCAAAAGCACTTCACTATGAGACTTCTCTTTCTTGGAAATATTTTCAGAGGTGGAGAAAAACTCCTTACAACTTCAGCGGTGTACAATATATAGAGAGAGAGTATATGAACTGCCCCAGCCTCCCTGCTACTCTCTTCCTCTTGCCTTAATCTCCTCCTTCTCCGATGTAAGGTCTCCCTTCTTCTCCTGCCATGGAACTAGAAGCGATGGTGGTCTCTTGCCAATTCCCAAAAAAGAAGAAGAAGAAGCTCTCCTTCTCTTTCTTCTTTCCTTCCCTTTATCTTCCTCGTCTTTCCTCGCCCTTTGTGATGTAACGAACCACCCTGATCACCATCCACATGGAGGGCTCCTCTTCCCTGGAGAATAATTCTGTTAGAAGGATAAGAAATGGAAACTCCTATGAATATTACGTAGGGTTCTAGTCCGTTATATCATGTAACAAACTCTCATAAACTACTGCCTCGGGAAATATTCTGCCCCCACTTTTCACCCTGTCTTCCTTCACCGAGTCTGATATTGACTCTGTCCTCATCTCAACTAGACCATCCTTTCTCATTCAGACCAAGGAGTACACTACTTATTTTACCTTGTCAAACCAATATTCAAACCCACTCTGGCTATGAGAGCCAATACCTCCTGCTTTCCGCAACTCCCCGAGTCAATCTCCGACTCCCTTCCCGAGTCAGATCCCAAACTTGTCCCTAGATCACTCATCCGGTCTCCTTTCATTCCTAGAGCTTAGCTTTCCTAGCCTACACCTTCACCCTATCAGCCCGGTCGACCCCCTTGGGTCGGATTCTACCGGTTCAGTCAGTGTTTCACACATGACCTTCTTCATCTTCATCCCTAGATTAGGTCACAACGGTATCATTAGCCACCCCCTAAAAATAGTCAAATGAAGCATTGAGTTTGACTTTTCAAGTGAAACACTTTGATCTATCTTCCTCCCTATCAATCCCATTAAATCTAGGTTACCCTCCTCCTTCACTTTATCATATCCGTGCAAAGCGGCTTATTGGGTCCATGGGCCCCGCTTCCTTTCCTTCGCAGGGAAGCTTAAAAACTAAAAACCCTGCCTAATTTATTTTTTATACGACATCTTCACCCTCGTAGCCTTGACACTCCTCCTTCCCTCTCAGCGACACCCATCGACGATCGTTCGACCTCCCTAAGTCTCAGCACCCAGGCATCATCTTCTTTCCACAAGCATCGCTCCTTTAAACCTAAGTAAGTGCTTTTCTTACTTAGTAGTGATGGCTTTGAAAAACCCTAAACCTCTCCCTTGGTACGAAAGGACTATCAACCGTCTCAATGCCCAAAGCTCTTTCTTCGTCACTAAGGGCCAATATATAGATCCTTCCATACCGTGTCATTTTGCCGCAACTTCTTTCAGGCCCCATCTTCCACCTCCTAGTTTCTATTGCTTCTTCTCCGACCAACTAATGAACGGTCTACACTTGCTGATACCTTCTGTTTACACTGATATATGTTAGTGCAACAATGCCCCAAGCATTTATGTCTTTTGATGTTTGGATAATCATTTATAGTTAGACAATGTTTTGTGATCTAACTATGAACATGTCAAGCGACAGGAAAATCCAAGTGTGAAGACTTGGTAAAAGAAAATCCAAGTATGAACTTGGCAAGGGAAGTCCAAGGGAAGGTCTTGGCGGCGTAAGACCAAGCATGTAGTCTTGGCGGCGTAAAGTCTAAGCGGACCATGGCAAAGGAAGACCAAAGCTAAGGTCTTGATAGTGTATATCCGAGCATGCAGTCTTGGCGGCGTAAAGTCCAAGTGGTCCTTTAGAAAAAGAGAAACCCAAGACATGATAAAATTGAGGGAAACTCTTGGTAGCAAGCACAAGGATGAAGGAGTCGCAGACTCGGAGGGATCTTGGAGGCGTAAGGTTGAAGGAAGAGCTAGAAGGTTGAGTCTAGGTCTAGGGAGTTGATTTCAAGTATGATTTAATCATACTTGAAGTATCAGTCGACTGGAGCCTTTGTCTCAGTCGACTGATCAATCACTCGACTGATGTTGGCAGAGTTCTGTGGGCAACAGTCGACTGCTAGGGTTTGGCAGTCGACTGGTCCACCATCAATCGACTATTATAAGTGGACATCGGCACAGAAGGTTCTCCAGTTGAGTGATCGCTTCGAGCACTCGACTGGTTACTCAATCAGTCGACTGATGGCATAATCAGTCAACTGATCAGAGTTCTGTTGGGCAGTGACAATTGCGTATCCAGCTTGTCAGAAGCCTTTGGATGGCGACGACTACAGCAGCAGTCGACTGATGTTGTACATCAATTAACTGATCGAGACTCAACAGGAAAATTAGTCCTCTCTTTAAAAAAAGAGGGCATGGGGTGCTTTAGGAGGCTAGTGCTCATATTCATATTCATACCTTCAAGCTCCCCACGTCTTCAATAGCCTTCTAGTGATTTCTAATCTCTTGTTCTCTTATTTTCATCTACATCATTTGTAAGAAGAGGAGTTCATTTGTAAAGAAGGCTTCTCCTCCTAAAAGGAGCTCTTAGTGAAGATTTTCTTGGGTTGATCCACCTTATGGATCGTCGTGGAGTAGAAGCATAATCTCCGAACCACGTTAAATCATTTTGTTAGTGCTTGCTTTTGTCTTTTCGATTATATTTGTTTTTCTTCCGCTAACCTTTCTTGTAGAGACAAAAGAGGCTATTCACCCCCTCTAGCCTTCCAAAGATCCCCAACAAGTGGTATTAGAGCCCGAATCGGGTCGAAAGATCTAACAATCAACCGGAGCACGATGGCATTTCAAGAGGGATATGGCACGACGAGGCCTCCATTCTTCGACGGCAACGACTTCGGCTATTGGAAAGTTAGGATGGAATACTACCTTATGAACGATATTGAAAATTGGTTTAGCATTGTAGATGGATTCGAGAAGTCGGTCGACGAATATGGAGCGCCAATACCAACAAAGGATTGGACTAGGGAGATGGCAAAGAAAGCGTAAGCCAACGTAAAAGCAACGACCACACTTCAATGTGGTCTATCCAAGGAGCAACTATCCAAGGTCGGACCCTTCACCTCCGCAAAAGAGCTTTGGGAGAAGCTCATAGAACTCAACGAAGGGTCAAAGGAGACGAGAAGAGCCAAAAGGGACCTATTGATAGGTCAACTCCAAAGCTTCACCATGAAGACCAACGAGACCGTGAGCCAAATGCACGGTCAATTCAAGGAGGTACTCAACAAACTACACGTAATAGGTGAAAAGGTCGAAAACCAAGACCTTGTAAGGTATGTGCTTCAAGCTTTCCCTAGAACAACTCTATGGGCATCAATGGTAGATTCCTATAAGGTTTCTAGGGACCTTTCTTTAGTTAAGTTAGATGAACTTTTTTGTGAATTTGAGTTACATGAGTAAGCTAACACTTCTTCGAAAGAAAAAGGTATAGCTCTTGTTGTAGGTAAGAAGGAGAAGAAGAAGAAGGAGAAGAAGGAAGTCTCTTCATCATCCGAGTTGGAGGAAGAGTCTTCAAGTAGTGATGAGGAGCTATTGGCTAGTGAGGTGGCTCACTATGTGAAGAGATTTGGTGGGAGATCAAGAAAGCTCACCAAGAAGGATGTGAGGAGGATGTTCCAATCCTCAAAAAGTAAATCCTCTAGTAGTTCAATTTCTACTTCTAACGTTACTTGCTATGGTTGCAATAAAAAGGGGCACATCAATCCAAATTGTCCGGAGATAAAGAAAAAGGAAGAAAAGGAAAAGAAGAAGAAGGACAAGAAGGAGAAGAAAAAGAAGAAAGCAACGGTAGCACAAATGTGGGATACACAAAGCTTGGAAGATTCATCGGATGAGGATGAGCTTTGTCACGTCACACGCAACTTTGCACTCATGGATATGGAGGATGAAGCCGGAAGCTCAAGTGAGGAGTCATCATCATCCTCAAGCGACGAATCGTCCTCTAGTGATGATGAGATAAAAGACTCCCCTAGGGTAGAATTACTTTATGAAACCATTGCATGTCTTTAAAATGCTTTAAATAAATCAAAATCTAGGATTAAGGATTTTAAAGTAGAAATCAAGGAAATTAGGAATGTAGAACTTTCTTGTAATGATGCATGTTCACTTAAGGATGAAAATGATGAGCTTAAAAAGGAAATAGGTGAATTAAGAGCATGTTTAGAAAAGTTTACAAATGGCTCAAGATATCTAGACATGATACTTAGGGACCAAAGGGCTATTTACAACAAGGCCGGTATAGGGTATAGGCCTAAGGAGAAGGAAGTAGCCTTTACCTCCCTTATTAGTAGGAAATCAACACTTAGGAGCAAGGGTAAAAAGGCATGGGTTCCAAAGAAATTTCTAGTTGATGCTACCGGTCCAAAAATTTGGGTGCCTAAGGCTTATGTTTTTCATGTTGTTTAGGTAGAAGGACCAAGTATGTGGATTGTTGATAGTGGTTGCTCAAGACATATGACCGTGTCATTTGGTAATAGTGGCAAACTTAAAATTTTAAGAAAAGGCACAATTGAGGTATCCCCAAAACTTGCCATTCATAAAGTATTTTTAGTTAAAAATATTAAATTCAACTTGCTTAGTGTTAGCCAATTATGTGATGCCAACTTTAGTGTTGAATTTACTTATACTAAATGCCTTATAAGAAACAAGGAATTAAATGATTGCATGTTAGTAGGATATAGGAAATCAAATATTTATTATGTTGATTTATCCTATGCTTCTAACATTTCCCCTAAGTGTCTTATGGCAAAAGAAGAAGAAAGTTGGCTATGACATAGGAGATTAGGGCATATCAACATGAAGAACATAGCCAAGGTAGCTAAATGGGAGCTAGTGAAGGGATTGCCAAAAATGAAGTACATCAAGGATAAGATGTGTGATGCATGCCAAAAAGGAAAATAATCAAAGTCATCACACAAGGGTAAAACTTTAATTAATACTTCTTTACCTTTAGAGCTTATTCATTTAGATTTATTTGATTGTCATAGTACTCCCTCTTTAAATGGTAGTAAATATTGCTTAGTTATAGTTGATGACTTTTCTAGATATACTTGGGTATATTTTATGAAACATAAGGACAATACCCTAGAAATAATCATAGGTTTTAGCAAAAGAGTAGAGAATGAAAGAAATCTCAAAATCAACCGGATCCGTAGTGATCATGGTGGAGAATTTGAGAATTCTAATTTCTCCAAATTTTGCTTAGAACAAGGGTACAAGCATGAATTCTCTTATCCTAGAACATCCCAACAAAATAAGATGGTGGAAAGGAGAAATCGTGCCCTACAAGAAGCGACTAGGACTATGCTTAATGGATACTCATTACCTAGCTACTTGTGAGAGGAAGCGGTTAATACCGCTTGCTATATCCAAAATAGAGTCCAAATCCATAGGTTTCTAGGTAAAAATCCATTTGAATTATGGAATGACACAATTCCAACAATTCATTACTTTAAAGTCTTTGGATGCAAAGCTTACATCTTAAACACCAAGGACAATTTAGGAAAATTTGAGTCCAAAGCGGATGAGGGAATCCTAGTTGGATACTCATCCACTAGTAGAGGCTATAGAGTCTACAACAAGAGAACATAAATAGTTGAGGAATCTTTAAATGTTCAATTTGATGAAAACTCTACTACTTACCCTAGGAAATCCCCCATTGATAATGATATCAATGATAGAAATCAAGACATTACCCATAAGCTTCAAACCTTGACCTTAGGGGGTAATGATCAAGGGGGAGGATTAGTGAGTAATAATCAAGGGGGAGTAAGAGGAGATTCTGATGATGAGAGGAGGATTGAAGATAATCATGATCAAAATCAACTTGATACACCTCCTCGAACAATAAGAGTTCATCAAAATCATCCTCTAGACCAAGTTGTAGGAGAATTATCTCAAAGTGTTAGAACTAGGTCTTTTTATAGAGCTCCCTCTAGTCAAATAACTCTCATCTCCCAATTTGAGCCCAAATCAATCAATGATGCATTACTTGATCCGAATTGGATTTTAGTAATGCAAGATGAATTGACTCAATTTGAAAGGAGTCAAGTATGGTAGCTAGTCCCTAGACCCAATGATAGCACCATTGTTACTACAAGATGGGTCTTTAGGAACATATTAGATGATCAAGGTAACATAACAAAAAATAAGGCTAGGTTAGTTGCAAGGGGCTTTAATCAAGTTGAAGGACTTGACTATGATGAGACTTATTCCCTGGTTGCTAGGTTAGAATCAATTAGAATCCTATTAGGATATGCCTCTTACATGGGTTTTAAACTCCATCAAATGGATGTAAAATCGGCATTGGTAAATGGGTTCATTAAGAAAGAGGTATATATAGAACAACCTTCCAGATTTGAAAATGTAGACTATCCAAACCATGTATACAAGCTTAGAAAAGCTTTATACGGGTTGAAACAAGCTCCCCGGGCTTGGTATAAAAGACTATCATCTTTCTTAGTTTCTAAGGGTTTTAGAAGAGGTCAAGCAGATCAAACTCTCTTCATAAAGTCAAAATCAAAGGATATCTTTATGGACCAAGTATATGTAGATGATGAAGGGGATCCTTGGAACGCTAGAGGGGGGGGGGTGAATAGCTTGTTATCGTATCGTGATGGAAATCATTCGCATTTGTCTACAATTTTCATTAGCATAGCGGAAATAAAACAAATAACAATAATGAAATACGACAAACACAATTCACAACAATAGCATATAACGTGGTTCGGAACCAAACGGTTCCTACTCCACGGATCGGGCTCTAAAAGCCCTAGCAATGCAAACATGCACTACTAATCACAATAACTCCTTCTCGACACAAGTCGGAGGTGGAGAAACCTCGTACAAATGATCTTACAACAGCAAGAAATAAATACAAGCAATATACAATACAAATATGAAAGAAAAGTAAAGAAAACTTTACAACACTTTGCTTTTGATTGCTTGAATGCTTGGTTGCTTGACTTGCACTTGGAGACCTGATTTGCAGTAACAAATCGCCCCAAAATCTCTCAAGAACCGGATGGGATTTCCTCGTCCACGAGTTCCATTTAAAGCTGTAACCTGGGCTAGAAATCGCCGATTAGTCGACTGATCGGGACCATCAGTCGATTGATGACACTGTTGCTATGAGACAACGGTGTAATCCACGCTGGAAAAGTCCAACGGATAGAACATCAGTCGACTGATGGAGCCTTCACTCGACCACTTCCCTCGCAGTCGAGTCTCGACTCCACTCTGTGCCTGATTTCTCGAGCACCACCGACCGGATCACACGATCGATCGGCGATCGCCAAGCAATGAGTGCCAAGCTCCGCAATGATCGCTAGGACACTTCCCGTAATCAAACCCTAGTTGACTCACACCAGTCGACTGTCACATGGCACCAGTCGACTGGCACACCTCAAACATGAGGTTTTAACCCAAGTATGGTGCCCCCATACTTGCTAGACCACCCTCAGCCTAGACCTAAGCCTTCTAGCCACCTCTGTCAGTCTCACACCTCTCAGATCCCTCCAAGTCATCTATGACTTGTTCATCCATTGCGCTAGCCTTCAGGTGCTTCCATCGGCTATGTCATGCTAACGATGTCTACACTGCCAAGGCACATTGGACTTACACTGCCAAGACTCCACTTGGACTTTACGCCGCCAACCATTGGACTTATGCTGTCAAGACTCTCGCTTGGACTTTACGCCGCCAATATCAAACCCCTTGGACTTCTCAAATGCCATGACTCAAGCTTGGACTTTTCCTTGCCAACCCATGTTGGAGTTTCCATGCCAAGACCCATGCTTGGACTTTTCCTTGCCAAGACCCATGCTTGGACTTTACATGCCAAGTACTCAAGACTTGGACTTTCCATGACATGGTCAACTCCAGTCAACCATCAAAGTCTCCCTCGAGTCAAACTCAAGTCCGGTCAATCATGACCCAGGTCGATTGTTCCAACAATCTCCCCAAAGCATTATTGGACATCAATGTCAAACATCAATGTCAACTCTCTATGTCAAACATCAAAATATCACTCGAGTCAAACTTGAGTCCGGTCAATCGTGACCTGGGCCGATTGCACCAACAATCTCCCCCTTTTTGATGTTTGAAAAAAACACATACCTTTGAGTTAGAACACTAACTCAAATTCCCTTACCAATTATCTCAAATTGGTAATTTTACCTGTCTCCCCCTTTTTGACATACATCAAAAAGGTTCACCTAAGGAGGTCAATGTCTCATATCCAATGAGATCTTACAATCCCCCCCTTGGTCAAAGAATACTTAGGATGTCTACCATCTTCCTAGTGATAAGTCTCATATCACTCAAGAGAGACAATCCTATATACTCTCCCAATTTCCAAATTGAGTATCTCAAAATCCCATTTCTCCTCCTCATGAGGACAAATGACATCCATCATCCCTTGATGGATACCTCCCCCTAAAGGCTTGCTCCCCCTTGACCATTGTACCAACAATGTCCTTGGGAAGTCCCTAAGCCAATAGGAACTTTAAACTATCAAAATTAAGGCCTAAAGTTCAACACTGAACTTTTCTTCACCTTAAAATTGATACAAAACCTCAACAACTCTCCTAATCTATATCCAATGTATTTTCACCCTTTCTAATGCTTCCCAAAGCATTTTCTAGGGTTAGGAGTGGTTAGGGAACCTTAATATAGCTGAAATGGGGTTAAACACCCTTGTTTTACCTGAAAATAGCATGGGTAGTCGAGTCCTTTAGAAATCGATCATTATGCCCACGATTGCACCAAGCAACGATCGATTGATAATTGTGTCGAAGCGATTCCACCGGGCACTTCGCCAGGTGGTTTCGCGGCGATTCCGCCGAGGAAGTGTCGCCGTCGCTAGTGCGATTTGCGGGCGGTTTCTGCCAGGCGCGATTGCGAAGGCAATTTTTATCGTCGAGGCGGTTTCGCGAGCGATTCTTGCTTCGGCGGTATCGGCCATCGATCGCCGCTTGCGATGGCGATCGATGATAGCAAAACTCAGTTTTTTAATTATCAAAAACAGACTTTGAAAAATCATAACTAATTATACATAGCTTGAAAAATCATGAAATTTCATATGCATAATACTCATAATACATACAATCGGTAAAAAATATTAGAAAAATATTTTACCCATTAAAATAGGAGATTGATACAAAGTTCAAAACAATTGAAATTTTCAATGTTTTGGCCCTACTTTATATCATCTTCATCAATGGTGATTGCTATCAAAAGATAGACTTCACTAAAGTTTTCTAAAGTGATTTTAAAATGTTTTTAAAAACCTATTTTGAACCATGGACTCTTGGCTAGATGTACATGACTTGTACATTAGCTTTTCTCATGATTCATATTGATGATAGAGATAAGTTTAAGTTCATCTAGATGCACTACCTATGCACCTTGTACTTAACTTATTTTTCTAACATCTCACATTTTATCTAAGGTGTATACATACACATACATGTCTATTTAGATGTGAGATGTGGAGTTAGGATTATTATAGCCTCATGCATTTTCTAGGCAACCCTACTTGATTCCCTTATAAATGGGACTCCAAGTCATGCCATTGTCCTTAAATCAATTTTAATCAAGTTAAATGCATGAATGATCATGACATAAATGATAGTAATAATAAAACATGGCCAATGATTATGATGTCATGACATATGAATAAGCTCTAAAAATGAACATGACATCTAAAATAATCCTAAACAATATCATGACATGTTATATGATAAGATAAAATTTGATGTCATGACATGGCAAATTTGTATAAACAAGCACATTAATACACACATATAACCAGACAAAAACATTTTTTATAAACAAAACATTTCATTCAATTAAAACTTCAGTTTTTACAACCAAAATAGAAGTTTGAAACGCTCAACTAAAACCAGAATTCCTAAACATCCTCTAGATCTAATCTCCTGCAGAAGGTGGAGGCGGAGGAGGCTGCTGGCTCAGGGTCCATGCTCGCATCATCTCGTACATATCAAGCTGACACTGCTCCATGCGGCTCTTACACTCCTCCATCTGGGTGTGGCGCTCCTCCATCCGAGTGTGGCGCTCCTCCATCCGGCTAAGGTGCTAACCCATGGAGGACTGCCCCGATATGATCTCCGCCAGTCGAGAGTCAATCGTCTGCTGATAATCCTCGAATCTGGCATTCAGCTGTACAACCCGATCTGAAGGACCTACTGCTGATGCATCTGCTGGCATATGGTCATCCTCATCAGTAGCATCAGGGTCCTCATACCATCCTGCAGGCTCTCCAAGCACAAGAGGTGGCCCCCCATGTGCCCTGGGCTGAGGCCGAGGTATCAACTCCATCTGTCCATCTCCGATCCGCAGCCCCGCCAATGTGAAGTTACACACTGATATACAGTTGTAAACCTCGGATAGCACCCTTAAAGATCCCCTGGAAATGTTAATGCCTATGGACTCTAACCATGCAGTGATGATATGTCCAAAAGGCATATGAACTTTCCCTTGCACAGGAGATATGAAATGAACAATGCAATGAAACATGTTCAATGCAATATTTACATCTAATCTATGACGCATGTCATACATGAGGAAGAGATGGGGAGGCCGGACCTTGGCCAGACCCCGAGTCACAATAGGAAGAAAGCACCCAACAATGACTTTGTAAAGCACATTGTCAGGTGAAGATAACTCACTAATGGGGAAAAGGTTCTGAGCTGGTGGGAGAGGACGGCGAAAAAGGTGCTCATGCATGGAATCTAAAGAGATGTGATCAAACGGAGCAGGAAGAGGGGCATCAAAGGTAGGATAGAAGATGAAGGTATCATCCGATGGCCTACACTCAAGGAACTCCTGCAAGATTGTAGGAGTGAACTCCAAGTATCATTTTGCAATGCGAGTGGTGTAGGTAGGACCATCGTCTACCTTCCTCAAGTTTTGGTAGAATTCCTTGAGGAGATCATCATTTATGGCATGAGTACACAACGCAACCTTCATGAGCTGATAATGCATTAGGATCTCAATGATGTCGCTACAGAAGTGTCTAAAAAATTGGTTATCTATGTACCTAACCGCCATTGGTTGGTACAAATGTGGTCCACCCTCATTTGGGTCATTCCTACGTTGTCTCCTATATGATGAATGATGAATACAATGCAATGCAATGGAATGACACAAATAAATACGTGATTAGATCAATAATGTGGTGAAAAAATTAGGGTTTAAGGGGTATAGAGATATACTTTGGTGCCATTACACAGTCGATGGTTGTGAGGGCCTAACGGACAGTTGGTTTGTCGGAGAGAACGCCGGAGGGTCGCCGGAATGATGTTCTCGCCAGAACCCTAATGCTGGAGGAGAACCCTAGGGTTGTGATATGCCATTAGGGCTATAGAGAGATCAAAAACATGAGCGGGAGAGATGGCTTCCCAACCTAGGGCTTTTGGTCGCCGACGTGGACGGGGAACGACTGGTTGGAGAGGGTTGGCGACGATAGGAGAGAAGAAATCGAGTGAAGAGGGCGTGAAGATGCCGAACCCTAGCGGTTCAACATTATAAAATCACGACTCCAGTAGACTGATGTGTGACATCAGTCGACTGATGGCGGGTTAGTATGCGGTTCACCGAATCGTGATCATCGCTCCGGCTCGGCACTGACTCGATCGTTGAACATTCTCCGCGCTTACCATAAGAACATCCGAATGATAGTTGTCGCTGACCGATGTGACCAAAGACTCATCGCTAGACAAGCCACTCGACTATTGGCTCTTCTGTCCCAATGAACAGGACCATCAGTCGACTGATTTAGATGTTCAGTCGACTAATGGACAAATCAGTCGAGTCTTGGAGCAAAGACTTTCGATCCGGGCTCACGATGTCGTTATTAAGAAGTTATCAATGATCGATAACTGTATCAGTCGACTAATATTTGATTTTCAGTTTCTGAAATTAAGTGAATTTCGATTTCTTCACTCATTTTGTTTCATTTTACCATGTTTATTCATGTATATCGAATATATTAATGTTATACTTATGTTCATGTATTTGCCAATGTATTTTGGTATTTTATTTCATTTTCACAAGAATTATCATTCAATAGTTTCAAATCCTAACATCTCACCCTTTCTAAGTGTTGAAATACACAATCAAGGTGAATGACCTATTTTGTGAGATGCAATACACTATAAACATTCCTTCCATGCAAACATATGGTAAAACACATGAAGCATGGTAAGTATGAGACATCAAGAGGTGTAATACTTTAGTATCAATCTTAGATATAATTTGTAAGTCTTAAGACACTTTTCTTGATACACTAAATCCTAAAGTGTGCCAAAACCCAAAAATGGCACACTATGACCTCTCGATCTAAGTTATGCCAATTTGATTGATTTATTAAACTTCTTAGTTAATATTGTCACATCCTAAAAGCCTTTAGGATTCAAGATCAAAACACATTCCCAAGGTAACCATAACCTTGAAAATGACCTAAAGTGCCACCTTTACCATGGTTAGGTTAACTACCCTTCCATTTAAAGTTGGCACGCCCTAACCCCATTTAGCGTGAATCGATCACGCTCTTAGGAACCCAAAATCTATTTGAGCTCCTAGGGTTTACAAGGTATTCCTTAGGGATAACCTCCCTAGATACCTTCCTAATGACCCTTCTAGTCTTGTTAGCCTTGGTCATTGTGGTTTTGCCATAGTTAACTCTAGAGGTGACTCCCCTGTTGAAGATTTGACGCCGCTAGAGGGGGGTGAATAGCATTTGACCATTCGTAGATGGAATTCGATCGCGTGTTCGTGTCTACAAGTTTCGTTAGCACAGCGGAATATATATATGATAACAATAACGAAACACAATCACAAACACAATAACACAAAGATTTAACGTGGTTCAGAACCACACGATTCCTACTCCACGGATCGAGCTCTAACGAGCTCTAGCGACGCCAATGCAATCACTAATCAATAAACTCCTTCTCGACAACAATTCGGAGGCGGAGAAACCTCGTACAAATGTTTACAACAATAAACGAAAGAAATACAAGCAAATACAAGTGAAAATGTAAAGAACACTTTACAAACTAGGGTTTTGAGCGCTTGCTTGTCGGTTGCTTGGATGAGCTTGAAGGACCCTGAAATGCACCTGCAAATCGCCTTCAAATCGCCTCACCAAAGCCCCCAAAGAACTGATACCAAAAACCCTCCCGTCGAGCTCCTTTTATCCTTGCGCGCGACCTGGATTTTCGCCCATCAGTCGACTGCCATAAGTCACCAGTCGACTGATGCCACTGTTGTCGTGAGACAACGGCTCGATCCACGCTGGAAAAACTCCAACGAATCTCTTGGCGCGATCGCCAACATTGGCGCCGATCGATTGCGCACAGAGCCGAGCCACGGCTATGGAGCGCTCGTGCTCGACATTGAACCGCGGCAATGATCGCCGACTTAGCAATGATCATCGCCGTCGACACTAGTCGACTGTTCCAATGAGAAGTCGACTGTCAGAGCATTTCCAGCTCTAAACGGCAGTCGAACTCTAGTCGACTCTTGGCAGTCGAACCGACCATAATGCCAGTCGACTGCCAACCTCAAGAATGAGGTTTTAACCCAAGTATGGTGCCCCCCATACTTGCTAGACCACCCTTAACCTAGACCTAAACCTTCTAGCCACCTCCATCAGCCTCACGCCTCTTGGATCCCTCCAAGTCATCCATGACTTGTTCATCCATCGCGCTAGCCTTCAGGTGCTTCCATTGGCTATGTCATGCTAACGGTGTCTACACCGCCAAGGCACATTGGACTTATGCCGCCAAGACTCCGCTTGGACTTTACGCCGCCAATATCAAATCCCTTGGACTTCTCAAATGCCAAGACTCAATCTTGGACTTTCCCTTGCCAATCCATGTTGGACTTTTACATTGCCAAGACCCATGCTTGGACTTTTCATGTGCCAAGTGTCCCACTTGGACTTTTCATGCCAAGTACTCAAGACTTGGACTTTACCAAATGCCAAGTGTTCCACTTGGACTTTCCATGCCAAGTACACAAGACTTGGACTTTCCCATGACAATTACATTGTCATATGTTTTTGTCGAAACATTAAAACATCACTCGAGTCAAACTCAAGTCCTGGTCAATCATGACCTGGGCCGATTGCACCAACAATCTCCTCCTTTTTGATGTTTGACAAAAACCAAACAAATCATTTGAGTTAGACCACTAACTCAAATCCCTTACCAATTATCCCAAATTGGTAAACACTCTCCAAATATTCTCCCCCAAACATTCTCCCCCTTTTTGACTAACATCAAAAAAGGTTTTCTCTCCAAGGAGGTCAATGTCTCATGTCCCAATGAGATCTTACAATCTCCCCCTTAATCCAAAATAAATACCTAGGATGCCTACCATCTTCCTAGTGATAATTCACATATCACTCAAGAGAGGCAATCCTATACTCTCTCCCAATTTCCAAATTGGGTATCAAAAACCCATCAATTTTCCCAATTGATGATACTCTCCCAATAACTTCTCCTCTTCAAGTAGAAAAACACATCCATCATCCCAAGATGGATACCTCCCTTTAAAGGCTTGCTTCCCCTTGACCATTGCACCAACAATGTCCTTGGGAAGCCCCTAAGCCAATAGGAACTCTAAACCATCAAAATTAAGGTTCTAAGTTCAACATAGAACTTTCACTCACCCTAAATTTGATACTTTGACCTAACACAGCTCCTAATCCATATCCAATGGATTTTCACCCTTTATAATGCTTCCTAAAGCATATCCTAGGGTTAGGAGTGATTAGGAACCTTTTCCATAGCTGAACACGGGCTAAACAAACCTTGTTAACCCAGCCACCCATATCGAATCATATACCAAGGCGATCGATGATTGAAATTTCCGAATTTTAACTATCAGAATCGAGATTTGGAAAAGCATAAGTAATTCTACATAATTTGAAAAATCATAAAATTTGATACGTATATTACTTATAGTCATTACAATGGGTGAAAAATATTTGAAAATTATTTTACCCATAAAATAGTGAGTTTGATACAAAACTCAAAACCATTGAAATTTTCAATGTTTTGGCCCTATTTTGTATCAACTTCATCAATGGTGATTGCTATCAAAAGATAGACTTCACCAAGGTTTTCTAAATTGATTTTAAAATGATTTCAAAACCATGTTTTGGATCATATTCCTTGGGCTCTATGCACATGACTTGTACACAAGCTTTCCTAATGATCCACATTTGAAATTAGATGAGTTTTAGTTCATCTAGATGCAAAAACTATGCACCTTGAACTTAACTCATATCCTAGCATCTCACATGTATCTAGGGTGTATAAATACACATACATGTCAATTGGATGTGAGATGTGGGTTTTGGTTCATTTAAAACTAGGGTTTCATGCATCTTCTAAGGCAACCATACTTGATTCCCTTATGAATGAGACTCCAAGTCATGCCATAGTCCTTAAATCAATTTCAATCGAAATTTTTCTTAAATACATGAATGATTATGGCATTAATGATGATATAAATAAGCATATGCTCATAATCATGATGTCATGACATAAGATGAAATCTAAAAACACATGACATTTAAAACCTTAATCCTAAAACATGAACATGACATATAAAATGATTAAAAGTAGGCATGATGTCATGACATGTTATATGACAAACAAAGCATGACATATAAAATATATAGGTATAATAATACCTAAATTTTAATATTAATTGCCATTTGTTGGGATTAATCATATTTTGCCATATTAACCTAATCTCCCTAGTGTGCCAAAAACCCAAAATGGCACACTAACCTCTAAACCTAAATTGTGCCAATTTAATTGATTTTTCTTAATTTCAAAAGTGCATTGGCACATCCTAAAATCTTTTAGGATATTGATTCAAATCTATTTCCAAGGTAACCATAACCTTGAAAATATCCTAAAGTGCCACCTTTACCATGGTTGAGTTAACTACCCATCCAATCAAGGTTGGCACACCCTAAACCCATCTAGCATGAATCAATCACGCTCTTAGGAACCCAAAACCGATTTGAGCTCCTAGGGTTAATTAGGTATTCCTTAGGGATAACCTCCCTAGATACCTTCTTAATGACCCTCCTAGGCTTGTTAATCTTGGTCATTTGGGTCTTACCTAGGTTGACTCTAGGGGTAACTCCCCTTGCAACCTTCTTAGTGGCCACCCTAGGTTTCCTAGAAACCCTAGCCACTAGGCACAACCTTTGGTCAACCTTAGGGATGACTTCCCTATTGACCTTGGTCTTCCTAGACCTAGTTTGTGTCCCATAATCAAATGAAACACTATGGTAAGCTACCTTAGGCTTAAGTTTATGACCCAAACCTTGCTTGCCCTTGGTTGACTTTTGACTCTTAGGTCCTTGGTGTTGACTTTGACTTTTGGACCTTTGACTTTGACCATTAGACCCTTTAAATTGGTTTTGTATATTCCTAAGGGCCTTTTCTAGTTTCTCAAGCCTTGACCTCAAGGCTTGGTTTTCTAATTCCAATTGCCCAATTGATTTTTGATTAAATTCTTGGGCATGGAACTTTCTAGGCATATGCCTAGTCCATTTAGGATTTAGACCTAAGTGCTCTTGCACCTTTCTAATTGTCTCCCTAGGTAAAATTGA
This sequence comes from Wurfbainia villosa, assembly GCA_025175895.1. NCBI lineage: Eukaryota > Viridiplantae > Streptophyta > Magnoliopsida > Zingiberales > Zingiberaceae > Wurfbainia > Wurfbainia villosa. The sequence goes on from CM045992.1 coordinate 9,565,308, forward strand.
TCTTGAGTTATTTGACCTAGGTTTGTCCTTAGGTAAATTGTTTTTAGGGACATTAGTCCCAAATTTCTCCCTATTATCTAAGTAGACACTCTTAGCACCTAAACAAATATATCTATTATTTCTAGCATGCTTTTCATGTACAATAGCAAGAGAATTAAAACTCCTAGCATGCTTTTGACTTTGAAATTTTGAAGGTGCAGGATTAGAGGTTACCCTAGGGTTTGCCTTGGATACTTCCCTTACATGTATAGCTCCTTCTTGGGTCTTCTTCCTCCCCCTAGGACATTGACTCCGGTAATGTCCCTTTGAGTTGCACTTGAAGCATATGATATGCTCCTTGCTCTTTTGACTTGAGGCACCGGCATCCTTTGACTTTTGTTGACTTTTGGATGCCGGAGGAGCTTTTCTTACTCTCTTTGGGCATTTGCTCTTGTAATGCCCACTTTCCCTACACTCAAAGCAAGTTATGTGATTTTTATTTAAAACTAAATTGCTTGAGTTACCTAGGGTATTTGTAGTGGGTGCCGGAGTGGATTCTTCATTCCTCCCGGAGATTGAGGCTTCTTCTTGAATTGGTTCCGGCTCCGGTGTGGATGGTCTCTCCCCCTCAAACCTAGAGGTGGATGCCTCCTCCACTTCTTCCATTGCTTCTACCTCTTCAGATTCAGATGTTGATTCCCTATCAACCTCCGAATCCTCTAGCTCTTTGGATGTTTCTTCTTGAGCTTGAAAAGGTGAGCACTCCTCTTCTTCTTCTTCTTCTTGGACTGATGATGAGTTTTCATGGAGCTTTGCCACTTGACTCCATAACTCTTTAGCATCTACATAATTACCTAACATACACAAGATATTTTTAGGCATTAAATCAATTAAAAATTTTATCACCTTATCATTTTTCTCGGATGCTTGAACTTGCTCTTCGGTCCATCTCTTCTTTTTGAGGAAACCACCTCTTGGTCCTCTTGGCTATTCAAATCCATCCATCAAAATGGACCATTCCTCAAAGTCTCTCATCATAATAAAATCCTCAATTCTTCCCTTCCAAGAATTGAATCCTTCTCGTCCGTATAGAGTGTAGGGCACCGGTGTGTTGATGTCCCAACCTAATTGATCTTGGACTTCCATCTTTTACCCTCTAGCGTCTTGCTCCCGGTTGTTAATCCGTTGAAGAGCAACCTTGCTCTGATACCACTTGTTGGAGATTTGACACCGCTAGAGGGGGGTGAATAGCGTTTGACCGTTCGTAGATGGAATTTGATCGTGTGTTCGTGTCTACAAGTTTCGTTAGCACAGTGGAATATATATATGATAACAATAATGAAACACAATCACAAACACAATAACACGAAGATTTAACGTGGTTCGAAACCACACGGTTCCTACTCCACGGATCGAGCTCTAACGAGCTCTAGCGACGCCAATGCAATCACTAATCAATAAACTCCTTCTCGACAACAAGTCGGAGGCGGAGAAACCTCGTACAAACATTTACAACAATAAATGAAAGAAATACAAGCAAATACAAGTGAAAATATAAAGAACACTTTACAAACTAGGGTTTTGAGCGCTTGCTTGTCGGTTGCTTGGATGAGCTTGAAGGACCCTGAAATGCACCTGCAAATCGCCTCACCAAAGCCCCTAAAGAACTGATACCAAAAACCCTCTCGTCGAGCTCCTTTTATCCTTGCGCGTGACCTGAATTTCAGCCCATCAGTCGACTGCCATAAGTCACCAGTCGACTGATGCCACTGTTGTCGTGAGACAACGGCTCAATCCACGCTGGAAAAACTCCAATGGATCTCTTGGCAGTCGAATGCCAACATTGACGATCGCTGCCGAGCCGTGGCGCCACGGCTACGAGCATTTTGTGCTCGACATTAACCGGCAATGATCGCGACGGCGCCGATCGATCGTTGCCGACACTACCGATCGGCTTCTCGATGAGCACGATCAGTGAGCATTTCCATCTCTAAACGGCAGTCGAACTCTAGTCGACTCTTGGCAGTCAAACTGACCATAATGCCAGTCGACTGCCAACCTCAAGAATGAGGTTTTAACCCAAGTATGGTGCCCCCATACTTGCTAGACCACCCTTAACCTAGACCTAAACCTTCTAGCCACCTCCATCAGCCTCACGCCTCTTGGATCCCTCCAAGTCATCCATGACTTGTTCATCCATCGCGCTAGCCTTCAGGTGCTTCCATCGGCTATGTTATGCTAACGGTGTCTACACCGCCAAGGCACATTGGACTTACGCCGCCAAGACTCCGCTTGGACTTTACGCCGCCAATATCAAATCCCTTGGACTTCTCAAATGCCAAGACTCAAACTTGGACTTTCCCTTGCCAACCCATGTTGGACTTTTACATTGCCAAGACCCATGCTTGGACTTTTCATGTGCCAAGTGTCCCACTTGGACTTTTCATGCCAAGTACTCAAGACTTGGACTTTACCAAATGCCAAGTGTTCCACTTGGACTTTCCATGCCAAGTACACAAGACTTGGACTTTCCCATGACAATTACATTGTCATATGTTTTTGTCGAAACATCAAAACATCACTCGAGTCAAACTCGAGTCCTAGTCAATCGTGACCTGGGCCGATTGCACCAACATCCCCTTGTAACCTTCTCAGTGGCTTCCCTAGGTTTCTTAGAAACCCTAGCCACTAGGCACACACCATGGTTGGCCTTAGGGATAACTTTCCTAGAAACCTTGGTTTTCTTAGACCTAGGTTTAGTTCCATAATCAAATGGAACATTGTAGTAAGTAGACATTACTTTCTTGGACATAGGCTTGTGACCCAAACCTTGCCTCCTAGATGGTTCTTGCCTTTTACACCCTTTACTTTGACTCCTAGATCCTAGAGTTTGACCATTTGACCCTTTAAATTGATTTTGCATATTTGCAAGGGTCTTTTCCAATTTCTCAAGCCTTGACCTCAAGGCTTGATTTTCTAACTTTAATTGCCCAAATGATTTTTGATTAGGTTTTTGGGCATTACCATTTTCTTTAGGCATATGCCTACCCTTATTAGGGTTAACGCCTAAATGGTTTTCGATTTTCTTAATTGTTTCCCTAGGAAGGATGTTTCTAGGAATATTTGTCCCAAATTTCTCCTTCTTTGAAATAGGTCTAGAGTTATTATTTCTAGATTTTTCTTTAGACCTAAGACCAACATGTTTAGCTTCTAAACAAACATACTTATTATTTCTAGCATGCTTTGATTCATGAGTAATAGAAAAATTGTTTAAATTATTTCTAGCATTCTTTTGCCTAAAATTTAAAGAATGAGCATTATGAAAATATACCTTAGGGTTAGTCTTAGAGACTCCTCCCACATGTGATGCTCCCTTTTGAGTGTTCTTGCTCCCCCTAGAGCATTGACTCCTATAGTGCCCCTTTTGATGGCACTTGAAGCAAATGATGTGCTCTTTGCTCCTTTGACTTTGAGCACCGACATCCTTGACCTTTGGCGCCGGTGGACTTTTCTTGACCCTCTTTGGGCACTTGCTCTTATAGTGCCCAATTTCCCTACACTCAAAACAAATTATATGGATTTTATTTTCAACCGAAATGCTTGAGTTACCTAGGGTGATGGTTAGGGCCTCTTGAGCTTGTTCATCACTTCTCCCGGAAGTAGATGGCTCTCCTTCCTCCTGCCCTTGCTCCGGAGTAGATGATCTCTCCTCCTCAATTCTAGAAGTGGATGCTTCTTCCACTTCTTCCACCTCTTCTTCCACTGATCCAAAAGTTGACTCCTTCTCAACTTCTGACTCCTCACTTTCTTGTGAGTATGATGATGATTCTTCCTCAGCTTCTTCCTCTTCTTGAGCCAATGAAGATTCTTCTTCTTCTACTTGTACCAAGTGAGGCTTCTCATGGAACTTGGCCAGTTTGTCCCATAGCTCCTTGGCATCTTGAAATTCACCTAAGCTAGAAAAATATCATTAGGTATCAAATCTTCTAAAAGCTTTGTTACCTTGACTTCGGTCTTGAACTTGAGACGTTGCTCTTGTGTCCACTTCTTCAACTTCAAGACGTTTCCATTCTTATTCCTAGGGGGTTCAAAGCCTTCTACAAGGATGAACCAATCCTCTATATCCATCAACAAGAAATTTTCCATTCTAGCCCTCCACGTCGAAAAATCTTCTTGGTCGTATGGTGGCGGAGTATTGGTGTCCCATCCAATCTTGTCTTTGAATTCCATCTTGTTCCCTCTAGTGTGCTCCCTTAGTTGTTAAACTTAGAAGAACGACCTCACTCTGATACCACTTGTAAAAGATCCTTGGAACGCTAGAGGGGGGGGGGTGAATAGCTTGTTATCGTAACGTGATGGAAATCGTTCGTGTTTGTCTACAATTTTCGTTAGCGCAGTGGAAATAAAATAAATAACAATAACGAAATACGACAAATACAATTCACAATACAAGCATATAACGTGGTTCGAAAACAAACGGTTCCTACTCCACGGATCGGGCTCTAAAAGCCCTAGCAATGCAAACATGCACTACTAATCACAATAACTCCTTCTTGACACAAGTTGGAGGTGGAGAAACCTCGTACAAATGATCTTACAACAACAAGAAATAAATACAAGCAATATATAATACAAATATGAAAGACAAGTAAAGAAAACTTTACAACACTTTGCTTTTGATTGCTTGAATGCTTGGTTGCTTGACTTGCACTTGGAAACCTGATTTGCAGCAACAAATCACCCCAAAAGCTCTCAAGAACCGGATGGGATTTTCTCCTCCACGAGCAAATCGTCGATCGTCATTGATCGGGACCATCAGTCGACTGATGACACTGTTGCTATGAGACAATGGTGTAATCCACACTGAAAAAGTCCAACGGATAGAACATCAGTCGACTGATCATGTCCATCAGTCGACTGATGGAGCCTTCACTCGACTGCTTCCCTCGCAGTCGAGTCTCGACTCCACTCTGTGCCTGATTTCTCGAGCACCAGTCGACTGATCACACGATCGATCATTTGCTCGCCGAGCCGATCAGTGCCAAGCTCGCGGCGGCTGGTCATGGATACTCATGATCAAACCCTAGTTGACTCACACTAGTCGACTGCCTCATGGCACCAGTCGACTGGCACACCTCAAACATGAGGTTTTAACCTAAGTATGGTGCCCCCATACTTGCTAGACCACCCTCAGCCTAGACCTAAGCCTTCTAGCCACCTCTGTCAGCCTCACATCTCTCGGATCCCTCCAAGTCATCCATGACTTGTTCATCCATTGTGCTAGCCTTCAGGTGCTTCCATCAGCTATGTCATGCTAATGGTGTCTACACCGCCAAGGCATATTGGACTTACACTGCCAAGACTCCGCTTAGACTTTACGTCGCCAACCATTGAACTTATGCTGCCAAGACTCCCGCTTGGACTTTACGTCGCCAATATCAAACCCCTTGGACTTTCAAATGTCATGACTCAAGCTTGGACTTTCCCTTGCCAACCCATGTTGGACTTTCCATGCCAAGACCCATGCTTGGACTTTTCCTTGCCAAGAACCATGCTTGGAATTTACATGCCAAGTACTCAAGACTTGGACTTTCCATGACATGGTCAACTCCAGTCAACCATCAAAGTCTCCCTCGAGTCAAACTCGAGTCTGGTCAATCATGACCCGGGTCAATTGTTCCAACAATCTCCCCAAAGCATTATTGGACACCAATATCAAACATCAATGTCAACTCTCTATGTCAAACATCAAAACATCACTCGAGTCAAACTCGAGTCCGGTCAATCGTGACTTGGGCCGATTGCACCAACAGATGACATCATTTTTGGGTTAACAAATGATGAGCTCCTACAATATTTAATCAAAAATATGGAGAATGAGTTTGAAATGAGTCTAGTTGGAGAATTAAAATTCTTCTTAGGTCTATAAGTCAAACAAACTAATGAAGGAACTTATGTATACCAAACCAAATATGCCAAAGAAATGATCAAGAAATTTGATTTGGAAAATGCTAAGGTAGTATCAACTCCTATGGCAACCAACACAAAGATAGATATGTTGGGTTTCCGGCACCGCGACGAGTGTGTGTTCGAACATATTTCGTAAACATGTTCACAGCGGAAGAAATAAAATAATAAATCTAATTTATTACAACACACACATCACACGCATGCATAGTACAACATGTGTAGACATAACCATAAATTCAAATTTTGCAATAAAAGGAAACTTAAACTACATATACCTGACGTATCACGTGTAGCGGGAAAGGCATCAACCGGAACGATTCTCACTAGAATCGTCTCTATCCGTATCCACGCCGAGTATCTTCGGGATGACTTCACAAAGTCACGAGCCTCGTCTTCGTACGGGTTACTAGCCTCATGTTGAAGATGATGTGATCGAGAGAAGATCACGATCCGAATCAAAATTCGGATCCAAAATGAGTCCTCAAAAACTCGCTTCTCCGGAGAGGTATTCGTCAACCGTTTGACGAATCCTTCATCCTCCACCTATGAGGATTACCGGAGATCGAATCCCCATCAAGGCTACCGCTGTCGGAGCTCCAAACGTCGTCCAAATGACACTCCGACGAGAAGGAAACAAGCTGTCCAGAAAATTGGATAGCTTTGGTGGAGGAATAGGGACCGACCAAAAGGGAAGGTTGAAGCTCACCTTATTGCCGAACCCAAAGGAGATCACCGGAGCTTCTCTGGCAGCAGCTCGACGCTGGCAAGGGGGAAGGACAGTACCTTCTGGACGCCGGCAAGGGAGCTAGGTGGTGGTGGGCGGCGGCGCTAGGGTTGGCGCCGACTTCACCAAGGAGAGGAGGGGGCGACAACAATTAGGGTTGCTTGGACTTTGATTAGGGTTTTACAAAAAACCCTTAAGCCCTATTTTATAGAGAACAAATTCTCTTAATGGTTATCGGATCATAACCAAAATCCCGTTAACCCGATCCATTAATTTAAGTTAAAATAAACCAAACCATGATGGTTTATTTTAAGTTAAAACGAACCGAACCAACTTTGGTTCATTCGTTTAAAACAAACCAAACCCTTTGGTTTATTCTCCTCCATTGGATTAGAACCAAACCAATTTGGTTCATCCATCATGTCTTCATAAGACACGGCCCATCCACACTTCCATTGTGACTGAAACGATTTCATGCTCGCTCCATGTTTGGTCCAACCAAACCTAGTTTCTCTCGGTTTGAGAATCTCATTCTCAAGCTCGTTTTAAATCCTTCGGATTACGCTCGTTGTTCGTGTGACCAAATAGGTTCTCGGTTTATGTTGGCCGTCTATAATTAACCATTAATTATAGAACGATCATGAGTGGCACCTAGTAGTACATCATGATCCCCAATTAACCGAAAAGATCAACGGTTGATCCATAACTATTTCTGAAACCCTTCAGCAACTTGAATGAATCGTGCCCCATACCCACATGGTTCAGGACATGGTCTATAGTGTCAGTCCCCACTAGGCTGACTACGTCACACCTAGCCCAAGTATCATTTCCTCGTCCTACGGATTCTAGTTACTGCACATGTATCGAAGAGTACCTTACTCTAAACATGTAATGCTTTGGCCAAAGACTTTAGTAACAATCCGACGAGAGGCCATGGGTATACATCTCCTCGCAAGGAGTGGTGAATCCTTTATAGGCTATTCAAACACCTTCGATCACTTCGACTTATACCCAATCATCCCGGGTCCACATCTCCTCAGAGATGCTTGCTTAAGATGTCAAAGCATAAGTCTTCATGATCAAGATGACTTGAATACCGCAAGTCAAAGGAACATCGCACTTAAGCTGCAGTAAGAACTTCATTGACATATCTATATATGCAGAGAACCATATGAAGTCTTACGGCTGGTCACTCCAATGAACTAGTTACCATAACTAGCATCCATGATTAACTTTGGACATCACAATGTCTCCAGCCAGTGAGAATCAACTGCTTGGATATACCAAAGAGTATACCTCGTGCTAGTCTCGACAGAATCAATGGTGTCCATATCCATCAATTCATCGACTAGGGATAATTCTGATACATCACAATTACACATGTAGAGATACTCACTAGTTGTGATCCAATCACAAATTCTCTCATGATGTGAATCGTATCGCGGACATTCAGTAAATGAGTTTAAGATCCAATCAAATACATGAAAATATGTACACTCAAATAGTGAATCTTCATTTATCAAATAAATGGTACGACCATAAGGCGATTGCCTTAGGACACCTCTCATATATTACTAACAAGATAATGATCAAGAAGGTAAATCAATTGACCTAAAGCTTTATAAAAGCATGATTGGTAGCCTTTTATACTTAACCGCTAGTAGACCCGACATTTTATTTGCGGTAGGTATGTGTGCTAGATACCAATCATGTGCCAAAGAATCCCATTTAGTGGCTGTTAAGAGAATTTTAAGATATATCAAAGGCACACTAAATGGGAAATGGGAAAATCAAGGGCTACCGGAGCTGGAATAGGTGTTGCCGCGACCATGGTAGTAGAAGATAACCCCAGCCTTTTAAAATCATGTCCAACTAGGTCGCTTAGCTCCGTTTGCCAAGTGTGAAAGGAACACCGGTGAAGATGCCGAACTCCCAACCACTCGATGAAGCTGCAGTCTGCCCAAGTGCAGATCTCCGCTCCGTCGCTCGGTGAAGCTGCGGATGGGTGGAAGGTGGAGGACCGTTGCCGGTTTCTATCGGATTGTCACCGTCGAGAGGAGGGAAAGCTCCGCCACTCACGCGTGGAAGGAAGGCATCTGCCGGCACGTGCGATGGAGGAGAAGCTCACTGTGATGCGTGTTCTTATATACATCTCGCCTTCTACTTGCGCGAGGAAGAAGCGTCGCCACCGCTCCTCGCGAGTGAGGAAGAAGAAGCCTGCGTCGCTCTTTGCTGCTGCGCCGTGAGATGGAATAAATGTTGGATTTTTGGGTGATTTCCGGTGATCATCTGATCAAAGCCCCTTCAATCTCAGTCGTCTATTAAAGCTAGGGTTTAATTGCCTTGATTAATCGATTAAGCTGGCTCTGCATCCAACGACTCAGATTCCACCAATTTTGAATGAACGAATCTGATCAATCTGAAGGGATAATCATGATCGGTCGAATCTGGATGAAGGGCTCAGATTAATCCATCTTGAAATTTCCTTTATGACCCTAGATGAAGCCACATTTGATTTAACTCAAGTCTAGTTCATTGGCTCATCTCGATCTCTTACAATTAAGATGTAAAATTTGCATATAAGTCCAAAATTTAGGAGAATTTACAATAAGGTCCAAAAATAGATCCAACTCATAAAACATGCAAATAATCGATAATTAATCACTCGAGTAGATAAAAACATGGATATTAAGGACAAAAATAATACAATAAATTGGTAGTGATCAGCCCTCTCCAAAGCGGATTATTCATCACTTAGGAGAGAACTTGGAATGTGCTTGGTAGAGTAGAGGGTTTGTCTTGCATGATCCTATAGAAACCCTAGGATTATACCTCTATAGCATCTCACAAAATACCTAAGAAACCATGCTTTTTGTATTGAGCCACTTAGACATCATGTGAGATGTTAGGAAGATGCACTTGGTTCATCATGCTTTTTATGATACATTACTATGAACCAAGGTGACATCTAGAGACATTGATCCTTAATTGAACCAATCATTGGGAAAACTTATGTACAATTGATGTACATATAGTTCTAAGAACATGATTGGAAATATCAAACAAAATATATTTTAAACTATGTTTATTATATTTTGAAAAATAGTTTTCAATTGATAAGCAAAAGTGATACAAAGTCTTCAAAAACCTTAAAGCTTTTGCTAGTTCTCAAAATTGTATCATTTTCGAAATCTAGAAAACATATATTTTTCAAATTATTTTTTCTTGATAAAAAATGATTTAGTAAATGTGTACACAAAATTTCATAATTATTTGATATTTTTTGAATTTTTGGCGCATTTCTGAAGTTGGGTTGAAAACCTTGAAAATGGCGTTTCAGGCGTGTCAGTCGACTGCTTCAGTATTCAGTTGACTGTCACACTGATATTTTTGTAAATCAGCCTTACTTCTTTGCCTTAAGTGTAATCTTAAGTATCCTAACCCTATGGTATGATAATCCTAGTAATTAATAGGGTGTAGGACTGGTTGATGCATTGTTTTAGGGGGAGCTTCATGACTTAATCTCTTTATCCCTAAAATATATATTGTTGGTGCAAAGTTAGGACATATTTGTCGGATCGAGAAGCGTCACTAGAGGGGGGGGGGTGAATAGCTAGCGTAAATATTTTCTTTTCGTTCGTTCGATATACGAGCAAGCACAGTGGAAAAGTAAAAAGACAAGTTTATTTTTACTTGGTTCACAACCTAGCGGTTGCTACTCCAAGGTCCTAACGGTCCTAGACCGCGTACGGAGGGCAAAGCACTATAAGATCTCCTCCTCATTGGAGGTAGGAGACAACGATTACAAAACCGAAAGTACGAGGATGAGGCAACAAGCCTACCTCACCTCATTACGATTAAAACAAAGAATACAATAACAAAAACAATTATTTGCTACTGCTGTCGACGAAGAAGATTAGAACTTGTCGTCACGTCAGCGTTATGATGGTGTTAGAGCTTTGGCGTTGTAGGAGCACTTGAGAATAATCTTGAATTATGTTTGGGTTGGAATCCTCCCCTCCTTTTATAGAGTTTGGCCTCGGAATAAGTCTCCTCATCTTTTGGAACAGATCACAAAGTGGTACCATATTTTATCGCGAAGTGGCCACGTCAAACATTATCCATTTTGACCTAGCGTAAAAGGTCGATTCGCCATCGATCGACTAGTGCCTTCCATCGATTGGTGATGAGCATCGATCGGCCCAATGGTCGTGATCATTGCCGGCTGCCACTTCCTATAATACGAGGTTAGCACGGAAAATGGTAAATGTGATGATTTCTTACCATCCGATCTCGACCTAGACCTTCCACAGAAAGTCTTAGTTGGATCACCGCCTACGGTCATCCCCGTACAGAGGACATGACCTTACCATCTCTCACTCACACGAGCTTACCTCTGGTCCTTTAAGATCTGTCGCTTTGCTTCCGGTCTTCCACTTAGGTTCTTCGATTCCCACGAAGTTCCCTCGGTGTTGCCCGACCACCACAGCTCCCTCTGAGTGTCACTAACCTTCGGCTTAGCTTAGCCTTTCTGGACACTTGATTTAGCTCGTGAGACAACAATGTAAACTTAACTTTGTGTCTTTGTCATAATCAAAACACAGGTTCGATTATCTGGTGCCCCTGCACCAATAATATTTTCATACTTCTTGTTTAATGCTTTGCTCAACATGATCTTTACACATCATAAACCATGTCTTGGATTAAGGAGGAGCCCCATATCTTATACTTTAGTTCAAGACATAACCAATTTAATTCTTTCACGAACTTATCTTGTATGAATCCTTCTCTTTTTTTTTTTAATGTATGTCAAAGGGGGAGAAGGAAAATTTAAGTTAGAATTCATATTGGAAATATGATGTTTTTCATTATGTGCATATGTTAAGACCTAACTTAAATGATTGCCAAACATCAAAAAGGGGGAGATTGTTGGTGCAACAATACCCCAAGCATTTATGTCTTTTGATGTTTGGATAATCATTTATAGTTAGGCAATGTTTTGTGATCTAACTATGAATATGTCAAGTGACATGAAAATCCAAGTGTGAAGACTTGGAAAAGGAAAGTCCAAGTATGAACTTGGCAAGGGAAGTCCAAGGGAAGGTCTTGGCGGCGTAAGACCAAGCATATAGTCTTGGCGGTGTAAAGTCCAAGCGGACCTTGGCAAAGGAACACCAAAGGTAAGGTCTTGGCAGCGTAAGTCCAAGCATGCAGTATTGGCGACGTAAAGTCCAAGCGGTCCTTTGGCAAAAGAGAAACCCAATACATGACGAAACCGAGGGAAGCTCTTGGAAGCAAGTGCAAGGATGAAGGAGTCGCGGACTCGGAGGGATCCTGGAGGCGCAAGGCTGAAGGAAGAGCTAAAAGGTTGATTCTAGGTCTAGGGAGTTGATTTCAAGTATGATTTAATCATACTTGACGTATCTGTCGACTGGAGCCTTTGTCTCGTGGTGATCAATCACTCACTGAAGTTAGCGAGAGTTACGTGGCAATCAAGCTGCTAGGGTTTCGATAATGATCGTTCACCATCACCGATCGTTATATAACAATGATCATTATAAGTGGACATTGACAAAAAAGGTTCTCCAGTCAAGTGATCACTTTGAGCACTCAACTGGTTACTCAATTAGTCAACTAATGGCATAATCAGTCGATTGATTAGAGTTCCATTGGGCAGTGACGATTGCATATCCAGCTTGTCAGAAGCCATTGGATGGCGATGGCGACAACTACAGCAATAGCCAACTAATGTTGTACATCAGTTGACTGATCGAGGCTCAATGGGAAAATCAGCCCTCTCTCTATAAAAAGAGGGCATGAGGTGCTTGAGGAGGCTAGTGCTCATATTCATATTCATACCTTCAAGCTCCCCCGTCTTCAATAGCCTTCTAGTGATTTCTAATCTCCTCTTATCTTATTTTCATCTACATCATTTGTAAGAAGAGGAGTTCATTTGTAAAGAAGGCTTCTCCTCCTAAAAGGAGCTCTTAGTGAAAATTTGCTTGGGTTGATCCACCTTACGGATCGTCGTGGAGTATGAGCATAATCTCCATACCACGTTAAATTATTTTGTTATCTCTTGCTTTTGTCTTTACGATTATATTTGTTTTGCTTCCGCTAACCTTTCTTGTAGAGACAAAAGAGGCTATTCACCCCCCCCCTCTAGCCTTCCAAAGATCCCCAACAAAATATTAGATTTTTATGGACTACCTATTAACCAATTGGCCCCTAATGCTTTCCGCATATTAACAGGGGCAGTAATAGTTTTCCGACATCTAAATCTTACTCTGTCCTCGCTACTATTCTATTGTCTTTTTTTAACTAAAGTCTTCTAAAGAAGGCATTTTCTACTTTGCTAGTCAGCAAGATTGCCAGTTTCTTGTGAATATGCCTTCTTCCCATAAGGGTTGGGAAGATTTATACTTTTTTGCCCAACTTCCCACTCCGATACCCCACTTGGAAACCTGGAAAACTACTCTCCCTGATTTACCTCCTTTTAAAGAGAGGTAAACCCCAAAATCACTTCGGGAGATCGTAGGTCCATCTCCGAATGGGCTGATATCCATCATAGATATGAACAACCTTGGAGAGAGTCCAACAAGTCATTCATAACTACGATGGTAGGTATCAACTATACCGATTGCATATCACGTATATGCAACTATCACAATGTGCTATCAACTAATTGAATGTTCACACATACATCGGGTTGTTAACACATTAACAAGTATGCATCATATGCATAGCACCCAACTTCACCTCCCTTTACATCGACCTTGGAGAGAGTCCAACAAGTCGATGCTCCAGGTTAAAGCCAACCCATTAATCGAGAAATAGTTTTAATATGGTTAGAGTGCATTCAACCAATTAGCCTGGCTTGGAGAGAGTCCAACAACCAAAGCTAACGATTGACCTCTGACTCTTACCATATTAGTATTAAACTATTCCATGGTTTGAACATGTTCGGGTTCGAGCTGGGCTTAGAGAGAGTCCAACAACCCGAACAAAAAATGGAACTCTGGTTCTAACCATATTAATGGAAGGTGTAGGCTTTAATATTGAGTTAGGGTTTTTATGTCTCATCCTCTTTGCATGCAAATAACTATTATCTACATGGCATGACATACATCTACATGTCACGACACGCATGGCATTATGATATGCATCTAATGCAATTACATGACATACAATTATGTCATGTACAAAATTTCCTTATATGTCATAACTATTTATGGAAATAAAATATGTTTAAGATTTGATTCTCCAAATCAAATCATGATTAAATTAGGAAACAAATTTCCAAATCTAATCACATATTTTATTTATGGAAATAGTTGATTAAGGAAAGTCAATTTAGGAAACCAATTTCCTAAATCATCAAAACTACTTATGGAAATAAAATATTTAAAGATTTGATTTCCCAAATCAAATCATGATTAAATTAGGAAACAAATTTTCAAAATCTAATCAAATATTTTATTTATGGAAAATATCAATTTCCATAAATACTTCCAACTTTCCAAAAGTAGAAGATTTCCATAAATACTTCTAGACTTTCCAAAATTAAAAATTTCCATAAATACTTATAACTTTCCAAAAGTAGAAAATTTCCAGAAATATCATTATGACTATCGCAAAATAATTTTACGATTATGTCGAAACACAACCTGGGTTCTGATACCACTGTTGGGTTTCCGGCACCGCGGCGAGTGTGTGTTCGAACATGTTTCGTAAACATGTGCACAACAGAAGGAATAAAATAATAAATCTAATTTATTACAACACACACATCACACGCATGCATAGTACAACATGTGTAGACATAACTGTAAATTCAAATTTTGCAATAAAAGGAAACTTAAACTACGTATACCTGACGTATCACGTGTAGCGGGAAAGGCATCAACCGGAACGATTCTCGCTAGAATCGTCTCTATCCGTATCCACGCTGAGTATCTTCGGGATGACTTCACAAAGTCACGAGCCTCGTCTTCGTACAGGTTACTAGCCTCGTGTTGAAGACAATGTGATCGAGAGAAGATCACGATCCGAATCAAAATTCGGATCTAAAACGAGTCCTCAAAAACTCGCTTCTCCGGAGAGGTATTCGTCAACCGTTTGACGAATCCTTCGTCCTCCACCTATGAGGATTACCGGAGATCAAATCCCCGGCAAGGCTACCGCTGTCGGAGCTCCAAACGTCATCCAAATGACGCTCCAACAAGAAGGAAACAAACTGTCCAGAAAACTGGACAGCTTTGGTGGAGGAATAGGGACCGGCCAAAAGGGAAGGTTGAAGCTCACCTTATTGCCGAACCCAAAGGAGATCACCGGAGCTTCTCTGGCAGCAGCTCGACGCTGGCAAGGGGGAAGGACAGTACCTTCTGGACGCCGGCAAGGGAGCTAGGTGGTGGTGGGCGGCGGCGCTAGGGTTGGCGCCGACTTCACCAAGGAGAGGAGGGGGCGACAACAATTAGGGTTGCTTGGACTTTGATTAGGGTTTTACAAAAAACCCTTAAGCCCTATTTTATAGAGAACAAATTCTCTTAATGGTTATCGGATCATAACCAAAAGCCCATTAACCCGATCCATTAATTTAAGTTAAAATAAACCAAACCATGATGGTTTATTTTAAGTTAAAACGAACCGAACCAACTTTGGTTCATTCATTTAAAACAAACCAAACCCTTTGGTTTATTCTCCTCCATTGGATTAAAACCAAACCAATTTGGTTCATCCATCATGTCTTCATAAGACACGGCCCATCCACGCTTCCATTGCGACTGAAACGATTTCATGCTCGCTCCATGTTTGGTCCAACCAAACCTAGTTTCTCTCGGTTTGAGAATCTCATTCTCAAGCTTGTTTTAAATCCTTTGGATTATGCTTGTTGTTCGTATGACCAAATAGGTTCTCAGTTTATGTTGACCGTCTATAATTAACCATTAATTATAGAACGATCATGAGTGGCACCTAGTAGTACATCATGATCCCCAATTAACCGAAAAGATCAACGGTTGATCCAGAACTATTTCTGAAACCCTTCAGCAGCTTGAATGAATCGTGCCCCATACCCACTTGGTTCAGGACATGGTCTATAGTGTCAGTCCCCACTAGGCTGACTACGTCACACCTAGCCCAAGTATCATTTCCTCGTCCTACGGATTCTAGTTACTGCACATGTATCGAAGAGTACCTTACTCTAAACATGTAATGCTTTGGCAAAGACTTTAGTAACAATCGACGAGAGGCCATGGGTATACATCTCCTCGCAAGGAGTGGTGAATCCTTTATAGGCTATTCAAACACCTTCGATCACTTCGACTTATACCCAATCATCCCGGGTCCACATCTCCTCAGAGATGCTTGCTTAAGATGTCAAAGCATAAGTCTTCATGATCAAGATGACTTGAATACCGCAAGTCAAAGGAACATCACACTTAAGCTGCAGTAAGAACTTCATTGACATATCTATATATGCAGAGAACCATATGAAGTCTTACGGCTGGTCACTCCAATGAACTAGTTACCATAACTAGCATCCACGATTAACTTTGGACCTCACAATATCTCCAGCCAGTGAGAATCAACTGCTTGGATATACCAAAGAGTATACCTCGTGCTAGTCTCGACAGAATCAATGGTGTCCATATCCATCAATTCATCGACTAGGGATAATTCCGATACATCACAATTACACATGTAGAGATACTCACTAGTTGTGATACAATCACAAATTCTCTCATGCTGTGAATCGTATCGCGGACATTTAGTAAATGAGTTTAAGATCCAATCAAAAACATGAAAACATGTACACTCAAATAGTGAATCTTCATTTATCAAATAAATGGTACGACCATAAGGTGATTGCCTTAGGACACCTCTCATATATTACTAACAAGATAATGATCAAGAAGGTAAATCAATTGACCTAAAGCTTTATAAAAGCATGATTGGTAGCCTTTTATACTTAACCGCTAGTAGACCCGACATTTTATTTGCGGTAGGTATGTGTGCTAGATACCAATCATGTGCCAAAGAATCCCATTTAGTGGCTGTTAAGAGAATTTTAAGATATATCAAAGGCACACTAAATGGGAAATGGGAAAATCAAGGGCTACCGGAGCTGGAATAGGTGTTGCCGCGACCATGGCAGTAGAAGATAACCCCAGCCTTTTAAAATCATGTCCAACTAGGTCGCTTAGCTCCGTTTGCCAAGTGTGAAAGGAACATCGGTGAAGATGTCGAACTCCCAACCACTCGATGAAGCTGCAGTCTGCCCAAGTGCAGATCTCCGCTCCGTCGCTCGGTGAAGCTTCGGATGGGTGGAAGGTGGAGGATCGTTGCCGGTTTTTGTCGGATTGTCACCGTCGAGAGGAGGGAAAGCTCCGCCACTCACGCGTGGAAGGAAGGCGTCTTCCGGCACGTGCGATGGAGGAGAAGCTCACTGTGATGCGTGTTCTTATGTCTGTCTCCGCCTTCTCGCACGCGAGGAAGAAGCGTCGCCACCGCTCCTCGCGAGTGAGGAAGAAGAAGCCTGCGTCGCTCTTTGCTGCTGCGCCGTGAGATGGAATAAATGTTGGATTTTTGGGTGATTTCCGGTGATCGTCTGATCAAAGCCCCTTCAATCTCAGTCATCCATTAAAGCTAGGGTTTAATTGCCTTGATTAATCGATTAAGCTGGCTCTGCATCCAACGACTCAGATTCCACCAATTTTGAATGAACGAATCTGATCAATCTGAAGGGATAATCATGATCGGTCGAATCTGGATGAAGGGCTCAGATTAATCCATCTTGAAATGTCCTTTATGACCCTAGAAGAAGCCACATTTGATTTAACTCAAGTCTAGTTCATTGGTTCATCTCGATCTCCTACAATTAAGATGTAAAATTTGCATATAAGTCCAAAATTTAGGAGAATTTACAATAAGGTCCAAAAATAGATCCAACTCATAAAACATGCAAATAATCGATAATTAATCACTCGAGTAGATAAAAACATGGATATTAAGGACAAAAATAATACAATAAATTGGTAGTGATCAGCCCTCTCCGAAGTGGATTATTCATCACTTAGGAGAGAACTTGGAATGTGCTTGGTAGAGTAGAGGGTTAGACTTGCATGATCCTATAGAAACCCTAGGATTATACCTCTATAGCATCTCACAAAATACCTAAGAAACCATGCTTTTTGTATTGAGCCACTTAGACATCATGTGAGATGTTAGGAAGATGCACTTGGTTCATCATGCTTTTTATGATGCATTACTATGAACCAAGGTGACATCTAGAGACATTGATCCTTAATTGAACCAATCATTGGGAAAACTTATGTACAATTGATGTACATATAGTTCTAAGAACATGATTGGAAATATCAAACAAAATATATTTTAAACTATGTTTATTATATTTTGAAAAATAGTTTTCAATTGATAAGCAAAAGTGATACAAAGTCTTCAAAAACCTTAAAGCTTTTGCTAGTTCTCAAAATTGTATCATTTTCGAAATCTAGAAAACATATATTTTTCAAATTATTTTTTCTTGATAAAAAATGATTTAGTAAATGTGTACACAAAATTTCATAATTATTTGATATTTCTTGAATTTTTGGCGCATTTCTGAAGTTGGGTTGAAAACCTTGAAAATGGCGTTTCAGGCGTGTCAGTCGACTGCTTCAGTATTCAGTCGACTGTCACACTGATATTTTTGTAAATCAGCCTTACTTCTTTGCCTTAAGTGTAATCTTAAGTATCCTAACCCTATGGTATGATAATCCTAGTAATTAACAGGGTGTAGGACTGGTTGATGCATTGTTTTAGGGGGATCTTCATGACTTAATCTCTTTATCCCTAAAATATATATTGTTGGTGCAAAGTTAGTGTTAGTGCATATAAGATCCACATATCTCCACAATGGTATGATATTGTCCACTTTGGGCCCAAGCCCTCATGGTTTTATTTTTGGGCTTTACCCAAAAGGCCTCATACCAATGGAGATATCTTTTTTCTTATAAGCACATGATCTTTTCCATGTCTTACCAATGTGGGACTTTGATTGTATTCCCCATACTCTCAACAATCCCCCCCTCAAACGAAGGACCACATTGGGCCCCCCCTCAAGCCTATCCCTCCTCGAAGGATTTTCTCTGCTTGATGTCCGATCTTCAACCCACCAGGACTTCCTGCCAGTTGTTCGGTCCCCCCGACCCAACTAGACTTCCTTCCTGATGTCTGGTTCTCTTGATCCGGACGTGGGAGCTCAACTTCCTTCGTTCGAGGTTCATGGCTTGACATGGACCATGGCTCTGATACCAATTGTTAGTGCATATAAGATCCACATATCTCCACAATGGTATGATATTGTCCACTTTGGGCCCAAGCCCTCATGGTTTTATTTTTGGGCTTTACCCAAAAGGCCTCATACCAATGGAGATATCTTTTTTCTTATAAGCACATGATCTTTTCCATGTCTTACCAATGTGGGACTTTGATTGTATTCCCCATACTCTCAACAGTTAGGACATATTTGTCGGATCGAGAAGCGTCACTAGAGGGGGGGGGGTGAATAGCTAGCGTAAATCTTTTCTTTTCGTTCGTTCGATATACGAGCAAGCACAGTGGAAAAGTAAAAAGACAAGTTTATTTTTACTTGGTTCACAACCTAGCGGTTGCTACTCCAAGGCCCTAACGGTCCTAGACCGCGTACGGAGGGCAAAGCACTATAAGATCTCCTCCTCATTGGAGGTAGGAGACAACGATTACAAAACCGAAAGTACGAGGATGAGGCAACAAGCCTACCTCACCTCATTACGATTAAAACAAAGAATACAATAACAAAAACAATTATTTGCTACTGCTGTCGACGAAGAAGATTAGAACTTGTCGTCACGTCAGCGTTATGATGGTGTTAGAGCTTTGGCGTTGTAGGAGCACTTGAGAATAATCTTGAATTATGTTTGGGTTGGAATCCTCCCCTCCTTTTATAGAGTTTGGCCTCGGAATAAGTCTCCTCATCTTTTGGAACAGATCACGAAGTGGTACCATATTTTATCGCGAAGTGGCCACGTCAAACATTATCCATTTTGACCTAGCGTAAAAGGTCGATTCGTCGCCATCAGTCGACTAGTGCCTTCCATCAGTTGACTGATGAGCATCAGTCGACTGCCCAATGGTCAGCAGTCGACTGCCAGCCTGACCACTTCCCTATAATACGAGGTTAGCACGGAAAATGGTAAATGTGATGATTTATTACCATCCGATCTCGACCTAGACCTTCCACAGGAAGTCTTAGTTGGATCACCGCCTACGGTCATCCCCGTACAGAGGACATGACCTTACCATCTCTCACTCACACGAGCTTACCTCTGGTCCTTTAAGATCTGTCGCTTTGCTTCCGGTCTTCCACTTAGGTTCTTCGACTCCCACGAAGTTCCCTCGGTGTTGCCCGACCACCACAGCTCCCTCTGAGTGTCACTAACCTTCGGCTTAGCTTAGCCTTTCTGGACACTTGATTTAGCTCGTGAGACAACAATGTAAACTTAACTTTGTGTCTTTGTCATAATCAAAACACAGGTTCGATTATCTGGTGCCCCTGCACCAATAATATTTTCATACTTCTTGTTTAATGCTTTGCTCAACATGATCTTTACACATCATAAACCATGTCTTGGATTAAGGAGGAGCCCCATATCTTATACTTTAGTTCAAGACAACCAATTTAATTCTTTCACGAACTTATCTTGTATGAATCCTTCTCTTCTTTTTTTTTAATGTATGTCAAAGGGGGAGAAGGAAAATTTAAGTTAGAATTCATATTGGAAATATGATGTTTTTCATTATGTGCATATGTTAAGACCTAACTTAAATGATTGCCAAACATCAAAAAGGGGGAGATTGTTGGTGCAACAATACCCCAAGCATTTATGTCTTTTGATGTTTGGATAATCATTTATAGTTAGGCAATGTTTTGTGATCTAACTATGAATATGTCAAGTGACATGAAAATCCAAGTGTGAAGACTTGGAAAAGGAAAGTCCAAGTATGAACTTGGCAAGGGAAGTCCAAGGGAAGGTCTTGGCGGCGTAAGACCAAGCATATAGTCTTGGCGGTGTAAAGTCCAAGCGGACCTTGGCAAAGGAACACCAAAGGTAAGGTCTTGGCAGCGTAAGTCCAAGCATGCAGTATTGGCGGCGTAAAGTCCAAGCGGTCCTTTGGCAAAAGAGAAACCCAATACATGACGAAACCGAGGGAAGCTCTTGGAAGCAAGTGCAAGGATGAAGGAGTCGCGGACTCGGAGGGATCCTGGAGGCGCAAGGCTGAAGGAAGAGCTAGAAGGTTGAGTCTAGGTCTAGGGAGTTGATTTCAAGTATGATTTAATCATACTTGACGTATCTGTCGACTGGAGCCTTTGTCTCGTGGTGATCAATCACTCGGAAGTTGGCGAGTTACGTGCCGATCAAGCTGCTAGGGTTTGTGATCATTGGTCACCCACCATCGATCATTGTTATACCCCAACGATCATTATTATAAGTGGACATTGACAAAAAAGGTTCTCCAGTCAAGTGATCACTTTGAGAACTCGACTGGTTACTCAATTAGTCAACTAATGGCATAATCAGTCGACTGATTAGAGTTCCGTTGGGCAATGACGATTGCATATCCGGCTTGTCAGAAGCCATTGGATGGCGATGGCGATAGCTACAGCAATAGCCAACTAATGTTGTACATCAGTTGACTGATCGAGGCTCAATGGGAAAATCAGCCCTCTCTCTATAAAAAGAGGGCATGAGGTGCTTGAGGAGGCTAGTGCTCATATTCATATTCATACCTTCAAGCTCCCCCGTCTTCAATAGCCTTCTAGTGATTTCTAATCTCCTCTTCTCTTATTTTCATCTACATCATTTGTAAGAAGAGGAGTTCATTTGTAAAGAAGGCTTCTCCTCCTAAAAGGAGCTCTTAGTGAAAATTTGCTTGGGTTGATCCACCTTACGGATCGCCGTGGAGTATGAGCATAATCTCCATACCACGTTAAATTATTTTGTTATCTCTTGCTTTTGTCTTTACGATTATATTTGTTTTGCTTCCGCTAACCTTTCTTGTAGAGACAAAAGAGGCTATTCACCCCCCCCCCCTCTAGCCTTCCAAAGATCCCCAACAAAATATTAGATTTTTATGGACTACCTATTAACCAATTGGCCCCTAATGTCTTCCGCATATTAACAGGGGCAGTAATAGTTTTCCGACATCTAAATCTTACTCTGTCCTCGCTGCTATTCTATTGTCTTTTTTTAACTAAAGTCTTCTAAAGAAGGCATTTTCTACTTTGCTAGTCAGCAAGATTGCCAGTTTCTTGTGAATATGCCTTCTTCCCATAAGGGTTGGGAAGATTTATACTTTTTTGCCCAACTTCCCACTCCGATACCCCACTTGGAAACCTGGAAAACTACTCTCCCTGATTTACCTCCTTTTTAAGAGAGTAGGGCTCAAGGCTCTTTCCAGGAGGTCTACCAAGTGTTGAGGGAATGTCATTATAATTCTAATGATTTGCTGAAGCCCTCTCTCCTGAGTCACTATGGGCTATCTCCTTTCCCCCTAGCCAATCCAGGCGTCATAGGTAGGATGCTACTTCCACCCAAACACACAACATACACCCCCTTTTGTTACTGCTAACTATTATTTTCACTGATTTGTGTTGCAGATAACATGATGTAGGATGCCAGAGTCAATGGGGAAAAAATTATTGTGGCAAAGAAGAAACCCTCGAAGAAGCGAGCTAGGGGTAAATCCCCTATTATTCCTTCCCCTCCCCGCAAGAGACTCCGCCCTTGCAGGGAGGATGCCCCAAGTTCCTTGGTCATTTCTGAACCCCCAAAGGAGGAGGCTGCCCCTTTAACCCTTACTCCTTCCCCTCAGGAAGAACTTTCTCCTTCCCCCTCTCTTCCTTTATCCCCACCTCAACCTAGTAGAAGAATTGACTCCCCCACCTATTCTCCTCCTCTACTTGCCTGTACAGAATTACCTCCTTCACCTCTTCCTACACTGAATGTGGACCCTTCTATGCCCCATATAGCAGAAACGAGATGACTTGGGGGGGGGGGGGGTAGTTATTGCTTGCAACGAGATGACTCCTAATATAGTTAACTACCAGCCCACCATGGTCGCATGTCACACTGCCTCTCTTACTTAGCAAAAAAAACTGACTCAGCAATTGGCTGATAGTAAACAAAAGGAGGCTTCTCTGACCACGCAGTGTGAAGATTTAATGACACAGCTAGTGATGGCCCAGAGTGAAAAAGAAGAACTTCTGAAGAAGAATGTTGACCTCACTCAACAACTATTTTTGCAATCTAGCCAGCTTCAACAAGTCGACCTCCTTACTCAAGAATTAGCAGAGTACCAAATTCAATTGAAAGAAGCAGAAAGTAGAACTTCACAGTCTTCGACGACCTTCCTACAAATGCAAACCAGGAATCAAGCATTTGAGGCCTCTCTAAGGACCTGCCGAATGAAGCTAGAAGATCTCTCCTCCACTGTTTCTAGCCTTCTTGGAATGTTGACATCCCTCTCTACACAGCAGCAAGAATTACACAGGGAATACTCTGAAGCTATGGCCTCCTTGGGTCAGCAAGTTGTAGTAGCCGCCAAAGACAAAGGCACTGTGGCTGCTCAACTATCTGAACATCA
The DNA here is from genome assembly GCA_025175895.1 of Wurfbainia villosa. Taxonomy (NCBI): domain Eukaryota; kingdom Viridiplantae; phylum Streptophyta; class Magnoliopsida; order Zingiberales; family Zingiberaceae; genus Wurfbainia; species Wurfbainia villosa. The sequence goes on from CM045992.1 coordinate 9,588,667, forward strand.
TGCCCAATGGAAAGAACGGGAGGAAGATCTAAAGATACAATATGCCAAGAAGGGAGTGTAATTATTCATCCTAGGCTTCGAAGGGTCCTCAGCTCAGAATGCTGCCAAGGGCTACCCTCCATCGGGTGCAGATACAAGCCACTTGGATCATAAGGTTGCCCTGGCTAACTACCCCCCGAACCTCTTCGAGCTGTAATGTTTAACACTCCTTGTAATGTATGAACAATTATTATCAATGAGAAGTATTCCAGGGCCCATCTTGTTCTTCCCCTTTTCTTTATAATGAATTAAACTTATCTCTTATATTCCCTAGGATCACCTATCCTTCATAATGTCAGTCAACTTCCATTTTTTCCCACCCGGGAATTCACTCGGGCTATAAAAGCCACTATTCCCCAAAATTCAGAGTCCCTTCTCGTGTGGTAGAACGTATTACAAGTTATCAAGCCAAATCACCTCCCCTTGCCTGGATGAGGATGCAATCACTCGTTTCAGGATTAATACCTCTGTTATTCCCCATACTAATGCCATCACTTCCCTTGACCCTTCACCTCCTCCTTCCTTTCCCAAGAGGGAATATGAACCTTCTTCCCCTTCTAGAAATTGCCACTACAAATCTTGTGCACCCTCATCTTACCTCAATGGCTTCTAAAGGGCATCCTATTGACGTAAGCTCTAGCTTTGATTCCCTTGACTTGAGTTACTTCAACACGGGCTCCTCAGATGACTCGAACATTCAGTCCATAGCTACTTCAGCATACCGGCCTCCTCCTCTTCCAACTCCAGCCGATACCCCAGCCCCCAACGTGAGAAGGTCCTTCCATTCTCCCTTTCCCTCCTTTGGCAACCGGGTATGGAACCCTCCTAGGACCTGGGAATACATCGTGGGAGATCCCCAGGCCCCAGCCATATTTCCCCCTCTTCCCCCAGATGTCGCCTTTCTTCCGGTCCCTCCATATGAGGCTCCTCCACTCCCCCCAACTGAAGCACTACCTCCTTCACCCCGAGCATGGGGTAACGTCTACAGGGTCATTCTGGCGCCTCCTCCTGCAGAGGAGTCTTCTGTCGGCTCTTCCAATAATAATAATAATAATAATCCTGTGTGAACCACATTTTAACGGATGTAATTGCTACTTTTCATATTTATAAAAAGAAGAAAATATTTAAATTTGCCCCCATTATTTTTTTGTTGGCTTCGGATATCCTTAGCAAAATGCTTTTGATGATACTTGACATGTTCAACCGGGTTGACCCCGCATAACTAAATTTGAGGAATATTTTTAGAAAAGGACTAACCTCTACATCAAAGGACTTGACTTCATACATACCTTCTCCACGGGATATGACTAGTCTTTTCAGATTAATGCATTCAACCACCCCACTACTGTCCCTATACCTTCCCATCTTATCTATACTTACTATCTCTGTTTCCCAAGGAGACTAATTAATGTCTCCCTTTCTTTCTATAAAAACCCTCGACACTACCTTCATCCCACACACCCCTCTGTTATTCTTCTTCTGCCAGTGTGCTTCTCCCTTTTTCTACCTTCACCATGGAAGGCATGTCAGAGCAAGGCAACAACTCTCCTTCTCCTGCTAGAAAGACCGAAGAGCAACGCCGCATAGAAGAACTAGAAGAACAGGTCATGGACCTGAGGAAGCGCCTATAGTTAGCTTCCACTCACAATTACACCCAGTGCCAAGAGTTGGCTGTAGCCCAAAGGGCCTTGTCAAAACACTACTTTATGCAACAATCCTACCGTAGACAACTCCTCAACGTCAAGTCTGGTGGTCGACAGGCCCCACTATCACTTCCAGAGAAAATCATCCGCGAAACACCTTAGCTCTCCTTAGAGTGAACCTTCGTCATTTTCTTGTAAAAGACTGCATCTTGTAATCCTTCTATTTATTAATAAAAATCTTCTTTTAGAAACTGCGTATGTCTCTTCTTGCTAAACGAGGATCCTTCTGAAATGGATAAAGTATCCCAGTATTAGTGGTAAACAAAAACTTACCAACTCCATGCCAATGTTCCCTTCGAACCATCTATCAACTTAGCTGCCATCCTTCCTGTATATGATCTCGGATGGATAATCTTTAATGTATCTACTCTGATACAATTCCTTCTATCCGCCCTCCTATGAGGATAATAATAACACATATGAGTACCGACTCAGCTCTTCCAATGCACCCTCATACTGGAAAGATAATAATATAGTTAAGTACAAACTCAATTCTTTCGATCCACCACCACACGGGGATAATAATAATATAGTTGAGTGAAAACTCAACTCTTCCGATCCACCACCACACGGGGATAATAATAATATAGTTGAGTGAAAACTTAACTCTTCCGATCAACCACCACACGGGGATAATAATAATATAGTTGAGTGAAAACTCAACTCTTCTGATCCACCACCACACGAGGATAATAATAAGATAGTTGAGTGAAGACTCAACTCTTCCGATCCACTACCACATGTGGATAATAATAAGATAGTTGAGTGAAGACTCAACTCTTTCGATTCACCACCATACGGGGATAATAACAATATAGTTGAGTGAAGACTCAACTCTTCCTATCCACCACCACACGAGGATAATTGATTGACCTTACGATAAGCAGAAAGAATTTGTAACGACTTGACCTAGGGCTTCGCCTGATCAAATCAGAATGATTTTTTTCTCCGTCGTTTCTTCTTCTTTGCATCTACCTTGAACCCATCTCCTCCGTTCTGCCACCATACGGGGATAATTGCTTGACTTAGAGGCAAGAAAAAAGAATTGTGATGACCTAACTTAGGGCATCACCTGGTCAGGTAGGAATTTTTTACTTTGTCGTTTGTTCTTTTGTGCATCTACCTTGAACCCAACTCCTCCGTTCCACCACCATACATGGATAATTGCTTGACTTGGAGGCAAGCAGAAAGAATTGTGATGACCTGACTTAGGGCTTCGCCTGGTCAGGTCAAAAAATTTTACTTCGTCGTTTGTTCTTCTGTGCATCTACCTTGAACCCAACTTCTCCATTCTACCACCATACGGGGATAATTGCTTGACTTATAGGCAAGTAGAAAGGATAGTGATGACTTGATTCAGGGCTTCGCCTGATCGAGTCGAAATTTTTTACTCCGCCATTGTATTTCTCTAGTGCATCTACCTTAAACCCAACTCCTCCGTTCCACCACCACACGGGGATAATTGCTTGCCTCAGGGACAAGCAAAAAGAATAGTGATAACTTAATCCAGGGCTTTGCCTGATCAAGTCAAAAAAATTTACTCCGCCATTGTCATTAATGCATTAGCTTTGAACCCCCAACTCCTCCGATCTGCCACCACACGGGGATAATAGCTCTGGATAATACCATGCCATAAAAAATGTGACGACCTGATCTAGGGTGTTACCCAATCGGGTCAGAATGAATGTTTTACTTCGTCGTTCTTCATAGGTGTATTTACCTTAAACCCTACTCCTCCGTTCCACCACCACACGGGGATGACATCTCTAGATAATACCATGCCATAAAAATGTGATGACCTGATCTAGGGCGTTGCCCAATCGGGTCGGGATGAATGTTTTACTCCGTCGTTCTTCACAAGTGTATTTACTTTAAACCCTACTCCTCCATTCCACCACCACACGGGGAAGACGACTCTGGATAATACCATGCCATAAAATGTGATGACATGATCTAGGGCATTGCCCAATCGGGTTGGAATGAATGTTTTACTTCGCCGTTATTCACGGGTGTATGTACCTTAAACCCTACTCCTCCGTTCCACCACCGCACGGGGATGATGGCTCTGGGTAATACCAGGCCATAAAAATGTGATGACCTGACCTAGGGCATTGCCCAATCAGGTCAGAATGAATGTTTTACTCTGCCGTTCTTCACAGGTGTATGTACCTTAAACCCTACTCCTCCATTCCACCACCGCACGGGGATGATGGCTCTGGGTAAAGAAGATAAAAAATGTGACAACCCGATCTAGAGTGTTGCCCTATCGGGTCGGAATAAATATTTTACTCTGCCGCTCTTCACAGGTATTTTTATCTTAAACCCTACTCCTCTGTTCCACCACCGCACGGGGATGAGGGCTCCAGTTGATACCGGGTCGTAAAGAAGACAAATTATGATTCTGGATCTCTTTGGGGCCCACATCTCTGCTCTTAAGCCCAATTAATACCATAAGCATACCCTTACCCATTATATAAGACTCTTCATCTTCCCCTTCTTCATCTTCGCCCCCCTTTAGTTTCCAGCACTTCTCCTCCTTTCTCCCTCTGCCAGAAACTTTCTTGCTTCCTTCGGACAACTTCTTTTCTTTCCTTGCTTTTTGTAGGCCAAGATGCAATCTCTTCTGCAACGAATGATGGCGGAGTACCTTCAGGAGCTTAGACAGAGCAGAAATCAATCTTCTGCTACCACAATATTTCCGCCCCTTGCTTCGGCTTCTTCGGTACCCCCCCCCCCACTCTTGCTCCGACATCCACCTCTTCTCCTTGTTCCTCTGCACCTTCATCCCCCGTTGTTTCACCTTTGCCCAATGTAAATTCTCAATCGTTACAATCCTCTCCACTTCCTTCTTCACCATTATCACCAAACCCTAGCCTGTCCACCTCCCCACCTTCAATTTTAGATGGCCATAGGCCACCCCCTCCTTTTTTACAATCCCAAACTGAAGTGAGGGGGGTTGCACGCCGATGACTTCAGGAAGAAGAGACAACTCCCCTTGATTCTCCTCTTTCTTCTGAGCCCCCCTAAGAATTAGAGTCAATTTCAGCTAAACCACCTCCATCTTTGCCTTTACAAGTTCCGACCATGTTCCCCATCATCTTCCCCATTGACCCCTAGCTCAGAAGGCCTTTCTCCTCGGCCTGGTTTAGAACTTGACTCTGGCACCCTTCCTCCTACTAGCAAAGAACCGCTAATAATGGTGCCCCCTCCAGCCACTGATCTTCCTTCAACTTCGTCTCCTCTTCCTATGTCCACATTGTAGGGGATCCTTGGAAGCTAGAGGGGAGGGTGAATAGCTTGTATTCATAGCATGATGGATTTCGTTGGCGTTCGTCTCTACAAAACTCGTTATGCACTGCGGAATATAGATAATAGCAATAACAAGAAACAAGACAAACACGCAAACACAAGTATTTAACGTGGTTCGGAACCGAATGATTCCTACTCCACGGATCGAGCTCTAAAGAGCTCTAGTGATGCCACAAACACACCACTATGCAATAACTCCTTCTCGACACAAGTCGGAGGTGGAGAAACCTCGTACAATTGATTACAACAGTAATAAAAAAAATAAACAAGAAAATATAATGTAAATACGAAAACAAGTAAAGAGAACTTTACAACACTTTGCTTTTGATTTCTTGAATGCTTGGTAGCTTGACTTGCACTTGGAGACCCTGATTTTCAGTAGCAAATCGCCCCAAAAGCCCTCAAGAAACCATTTCATTTTCCTCCTTCACGAGCTCCCTTTAAAGCTTCAACCTGTGCTGGAAATCGCCGATCAGTCGACTGCTCGGGACTATCAGTCGACTAATGCCACTATTGTCGTGAGACAACGACTAGATTCACGCTGGAAAGATCCAATGGATCCATCATCACTCGACTGATAATGACATCAGTCAACTGATCGAGCCTCCACTCGACTGCTAACCCCAGCAGTCGAGTCAGACTCCATTCTGTGCCCAAAAAACCGAGCACCAATCGACTGATCATAAGATCAGTCGACTACTTGGCCAATCAGTCGACTGCCCTCCTCTGTCAGTCGACTACTAAGGCACTTCCCACAGTCAAACCCTAGTTGACTCACGTCAGTCGACTGCCACATGACATCAGTCGACTGGCACACCTCAAACATAAGGTTTTAACCCAAGTATGGTTCCCCCATACTTGCTAGATCACCTTTAGCCTAGACTTAAGCCTTCTAGCCACTCCGTCACCCTCATGCCTCTCGAATCCCTCCAAGTCATCCATGACTTGTTCATCCATTTCGCTAGCCTTCATATGCTTCCATCGGCTATGTCATGCTAACGATGTCTACACCACCAAGGCACATTGAACTTACGCTGCCAAGACTCTACTTGGACTTTATACCGCCAACCATTGGACTTATGCTGCCAAGACTCCCGCTTGGACTTTACGTCACCAATATCAAACCCCTTAGACTTCTCAAATGCCAAGACTCAAGCTTGGACTTTCCCTTGCCAACCCATGTTGGACTTTCCATGCCAAGACCCATGCTTGGACTTTTCCTTGCCAACCCATGTTGGACTTTCCATTGCCAAGACCCATGCTTGGACTTTTCCTTGCCAACCCATGTTGGAATTTCCATTGCCAAGACCCATGCTTGGACTTTCCCAAATGCCAAGTGTCCCACTTGGACTTTCCATGCCAAGTACCCAAGACTTGGACTTTCCCATGACAATCACATTGTCATATGTTTTTGTCGAACATCAAAATATCTCTCGAGCCAAGCTCGAGTCCTGGTCAATCATGACCTGGGCCGATTGCACCAACACACATCACGAGACATATTTAACCCCCTATTTTCCCTTCCTTTTTTTCTCCCGATGGTTCTATTGGAACGTCAGTGGTTGGCTAGAGGGGGGTGAATAACCTTTCTCGTGTGCGGTGGTGGTTGATCGCTCTTAATTGTTTACAAACAATATTAGTTCAATGAAATAATAAAAGACAATTAAGTAAACAAGAAATGAAAACGCTAATAAGAGTGTGTAACGTGGTTCACGACCTTGCCGTTAATCCATGACCCGATTCGTCCAAGGTGAATCATGCCTTAACCAATCCACTATTCTCTCCTTGGCACCAAGCAAGGTGGAGGTAACCTTTTCTTACAAAATCACTCTTCTTATAATAGGATTGAGATAAAAGCAAGTAAGAAGAGTAGGAAAATGTTTTGGGCACTTGGTTGTTGTTTGAAGTTAAAGCATTAGCCTCCCTAAGTGTCCAAAGGCCTCCTCTTATAGGGAAGAGGTCATTCTTCCCATTGAGCTAGCAGCAGTCGACCGATGCCCCGATCAGTCGACTGTTGCTGTAGTCGTTTCCCTCTAACGGCTTCTTCCACATTGGATTTCATCCAATGGATCCCACATCAGTCGACTAATAGTCCCATCAGTCGAGTGCTCGAACCGAGCAGTCGACAATCCAACATTTTGTGCCTGAACCCCTCGACATCAATCGACTGCTCCCCTTGGCAGTCGACTGATGGAGCTAACAATCGACTGCCACAAGCTGTTAGTCGACTGTTCGGCTAGAACTTGGACTCGAACACCAGTATAGTCTCCAGTCGACTTGGATCAGTCGACTGCTACCTATAGCAGTCGACTGGTGTCGAGAAAACTCATCCGACACTTAGCCAATTGGCCAAGTTCACCTAACGAGCTACCCCGTCCTGAGTTACATTCGCTCACTCTCATTCCCTTGGAGTCCCTCGCCTTCGAAGTTCTCTTCGTCCGGCCATGCCCCTCGGATGAGCCAAGCACACGGCTTCGCAGCGCCATCCTTCGCGTCTCGCCCTGAAGTCTACTTCCTTCGGCTTCACTCCAATGCTCCTCGTCCGGCGGTCCCTTGGATGCACCAAGCACACGACTTCCGCAATGCATCTTTCACCGACTCAAGGACCGAGTCATGATATGGTGAATCTTGCCAATGCTCCATCATCCATGTGAAAATTACTAAGTCCTACATGACTCCAACGAACATATCAAATCTATATCAATCCTAACTTAAACCCTTTGTCACACACATCAAAACTATATCACATGGGTTGATTGCCCTAACAATCTCCCTCTTTTTGATGTGTGGCAATCCGTTTAAGTTAGGTAAAACAATTAACATAAAAACATAAGGCAAGAAAGCATGTAAATAACATGAGTATAAAAACTCCCCCTTAAGACATGCTAACTCTTCCCTTAGCATGATTAACTTAAACTCACATTTCTCCCCATTTGACACCATCAAAAATATTATATAAATGTTATACACGCATGACATCAAGTCTAATGGGTGAAAATACCAAAAACCAACCCAAAACCTGATAAAATAGGTCAATCTATTAATCAATGGTCACCGCCCTCAATTTTCAGGTTTTTTTGATTTTTTGAATGAACTTCAGAAATGCACCAAAAATTATAAAAAATTCAAAAAATCATGAAATTTGAAGTACATATTTCTAGTGAGTTTCTTTATCAGTGAAAAATTATTTTTCATGAAAATTCATTTTATTTTTAAAAATTTGGAAAAAAAAAAATCAAAAGTTGCAAAAATGTCTAAAGTTTGTACCCACTTTAAAAGCTAGTTTTACCTTGAAACTTTTCAAAACATGAACTCACTATTTATGAAACATGAAATGTTTTTAAATCATTTAAAATATCCAACTATGATCTATGGGCAATATGTCCATTGATTAAACATTTGCTTTCCCCATAGTTGGTCTATGATTAATCTATTGATACACTTAATGACCCATCTAAATGTCATAAGCATTAGTGGACCATTTGTATCATCCTATCATCTCACCCATTGCTATGTTATCAATCAAGTTAGCCTATAGTGAGTGTGAGATGTTTCTAAAGGTATTTGTACTTTACCAAAATTTCATGCATTTCTACCCATGGTTAAGTATCATCCTAAAAACCCAATCATGAACATGCATCAAGAATTATCAATCATGATCATAAATCATCAATTATTGCATATTATGATTATAAATCACTAATTACATATCATGATCATAAAATATAAAATTAAGAATGAATCATGATTCAATTTATGGGTTATACATTATCATCACCCAACACTATGTTAAAAATTTATAAACCACACCACCCTAAGTCAACCAAATAATATGATATAAGTAAAGTCCACTATGGTTGACTATCCTAGGGGTTTCCTAACCCTTAAGGATGGATTTGGGAACCCAATATAAGTTCTTTCCTATAGGGTTCACCAAAAATTCCTTAGGAATCCATTTTCTATCTATTATTTTTTTTTTTGGCTTGACCCCTAGCAATTAGGCAATGGTAGGCCTTCTCATTTTTGTTTCCCTTATATCTTATTAGGCCTTTCTTATTAAAACTTGCTCTTTGGCTCCCAATAATCATATTTAGGGTGTTGGAGCCAATTGTGAATTTTTCTAAGACCTTTGTTAAATGATCTACCTTTTCCCTTAGAGCCTTATTTTCCTCAATGCATGCATCTTTAACATCAAAAGGAATATAATCATTAACATCTAAGCATGCATTTGCTAATTTTTCCTCTAGGGCTTTAATTTCATTTTGCATGCATTTATTTCTCTTTTTATCCCTAAACAAGTCCTTAGTTAAACTAGTAGTCATTGAAATTACTTCATGGGAGGGTAGTTTCATTACCTCACTTACCCAATCCCCTTCCGATGATGAGGATGAAGATGAGGACACTCCCCCTTCACTCGAGCTCTCCTCGCTAGTGCTTCTTTCTTCTTCCTCAGAGGAGGTGGTGTCCAAGTCATCTATCCCCATTAGGGCAAGGTTTGTGAAGGCATCTTCTTCTTCGGATGAGGATGATGGATCATCCCATGTAGCCTTGTGTGCCTTAGCCTTTCCTTTTTCTTTAGTTTTATTCTCTTCCTCCTTTCTCTTGCTCCCCTTCTTCTTGTCCTCTTTCTTCCTCCTCTCTTCTTTGCTCTTGTTCAAGCTTATGTGTCCCTCTCCTTGGCAATTGTAGCATATAATTTTCCTCCTTGGCCTTCTCCTCCTATCATTAGATTTTTTAAATTTAAAACTTTTTAAAGCACGTCTTACCTTCCTTACCATGTAGGCTTCTTCCGTCCTATCCATGGAGGAGGAGGAGTCTTCATCGGATGAGGAGGATGAAAATGGCGTCTCCTTCTTCTTCTTCCCCTTGCTTTCTACTAGTGTCACTCCCCTTGATGGCTTGATGCTTGGTTCTTCAATTATTCCTTCAAGTCGTGTTTCATGCAATTCCATAGTAGAGAAAAATTCATCTAGAGTACTTACCTCTAGATTCTTGGAAATGTAGAAGGAGTCCACAATGGAGGTCCACTTTGAGGACCGGGGAAAGACATCTATTGCCTTCATGATCATATCCCAGTTGGAGAGCTTTTCACCTATACTAGACAATCCATTAATTATTTCTTTGAATCTAGAGTGTAGTGATAATACCTTCTCCTCTTTATCGAGTTTGATGTTGTTGAGTTGGGAGCGAAGAAGGTCTCTTCTTGCAAGCTTCGCCTCGAAAGTGCCTTCATGAAGTTCTACCAATCTTTCCCACATTTTCTTGGCACTTGCACACTCTTTAATTCGGTTTATTTCTTGTTGGGGGAGCACATTGAAAAGGTGGTGCTTGGCATTTGAGTTTGCAAGGTGCTCCTCCCTTTGCTTCTTGGTCCACCTTGATTTCTCTATTGGATTCCCCTCATCATCCCTAGGTATATCGAAACTGGATTCCATTATTAACATGATATCAAAATCCGTTTCGAAAAATACCTTCATTCGCTTTTTCCACCAAGCGAATTCTCTTTCAAACTTCGGCGGATGAATATTGGAGTCGGCCATCTTTGTTGTCGTGCTTGTAGCAGCGGTGAGTCCGGTGACAAGCAACTTGGCTCTGATACCACTTGTTGGAACGTCGGTGGCCGGCTAGAGGGGGGTGAATAGCCTTTCTTGTGTACGGTGGTGGTTGATCGCTCTTAATCATCTACAAACAATATTAGCGCAATGGAATAATAAAAGACAATTAAGTAAACAAGAAATGCAAACGCTAACAAGAGTGTGTAACGTGGTTCACGACCTTGCCACTAATCCACGACCCGATTCGTCAAAGGTGAATCACACCTTAACCAATCCATTATTCTCTTCTTGGAACCAAGCAAGGTGGAGGTAACCTTTTCTTACAAGATCACTCTTCTTACAATAGGATTGAGATAAAAGCAAGTAAGAAGAGTAGGAAAACATTTTGGGCACTTGGGTGTTTTTTGGAGTTAAAGCATTAGCCTCCCCAAGTGTCCAAAGGCCTCCTCTTATAGGGAAGAGGTCATTCTTCCCATTGAGCCAGCAGCAGTCGACTGATGCCCCGATCAGTCGACTGTTGTTGTAGCCGTTGCCCTCTAACGACTTCTTCCACATTGGATTTCATCCAACGGCTCCCACATCAGTCAACTGATAGTCCCATCAGTCGACTGTTGAAGCCAACAGTCGAGTGCTCGAACCGAACAGTCGACTATCCAACATTCTATGCCCGAAACCCTCGACATCAGTCGATTGATTGCTCCCCTTAGCGGTCGGTGATGGAATAACGATCGATTGCCACAAGGTGGCGATCGTATTCGAACGGACTTGAACACGGTCGAGTCTCGATCATTTGCTACCTATAGCAGTCGACTGGTGTTGAAAAAATCCATCCAACACTTAGCCAATTGGCCAAGTTCACTTAACGAGCTACCCCGTCCCGGGTTACATTCGCTCACTCTCATTCCCTTGGAGTCCCTCACCTTCGAAGTTCTCTTCGTCCGACCACGTCCCTCGGATGCGCCAAGCGCACGGCTTCGCAGCGCCATCCTTCGCGTCTCGCCCTGAAGTCTACTTCCTTCGGCTTCACTCCAATGCTCCTCGTTCGGCGGTCACTCAGATGCACCAAGCGCACGACTTCCGCAATGTATCTTTCACTGACTCAAGGACCGAGTCATGAGATGGTGAATCTTGCCAATGCTCCATCATCCATGTGCGAATTACTAAGTCCTATATGACTCCAACGCACATATCAAATCCATATCAATCCTAACTTAAACCTTTTTTCACACACATCAAAACCATATCACATAGGTTGATTGCCCTAACAGGTTCCCCTTCCTCCATTATACATCAAGTGGTTTCTGACATTTTGCAACCACCATCAACCTTCCCCCTTTCCTCTCCTTCTTCCATGAGCCTTCTGGCAATGACTCTTTTTGTGACCCCTTCAGCATCTCCCTTCTTCTCAGGAACCCCCTCCACTTCCCAAGGTGTCACCATTCCCCCTCTGGGATCATTAGCACAACCCTTCGGGTTGCCCCCCTTTAGGTCCATCATGAGTGAGTCCAATCCTCTGGTTGCCTCCACTCCTTCTTCCTCCTCTGACAGGAATACTCGAATCCTCAATTTAGAGGAACTCATTCCGAGGATGGAGAGCTTGCGCCACAGCTTGGAGTTGGTATGGTTTCTCAGCTACCTTTGTATATGTTTTCAGCAATAACTTCATTTTACATCTTCTATTTTCAGGTGATGATGAATTATCAAGAACTGGACTGCTCCTTCCCCCACTATTGAGCCCAGATTCAACAGCAGACCCACCAGCAGCTAGAGGATCAGATTGCCTTTAAGGAGAGGGAGAAATTCTTACTACAAGAATTGGTCCACTGCCAGGACCAACTAGCCGAAGCCCATCGTCAAAGACGGGAAGATGCTGAGGCCATAGCAGGCCTTCAGAACCAACGACAAAAGGATGCCGAAACCATGTTCACTCTTCAAAGCGTTCAGCAAAAAGATGATCATGCCACTACTTCCAGAGAAAATTCCTTGTCATAAGAACTAGCTGGCTATCAAAGCCAAATGGCTGAAATCCAACAGCAGAGATAGAAGGATGAAGAAACCACAGCAGCCCTTCGAGCTCAGCAGCTGAAGGATGCAGAGACCATATCCGTCCTTCGTACCCGACTGAGCAAGGAGATACAAGAAAATTCCTCTTTAATATCTGCTAGGGTGCATGCTCACGCTTGAATACACAGGCAAGAAACCTCTCTACAACAGCTGAGTAATGAAATCTCTCACACCAGGGCTTATACTGAGGCGGTGGAGGGGATTTCAGCTTCCATGCGTCAAGATATGATGGGCATGTCAAGAGTCATGAAGCAGGGTCAAACTTCCCAGTCCGATGATGTGTCCACTCTAGCTGATGCCATAATACAAGTATCTCAGCGCTACTGTCAAGTATGCTGAGTCCTCCGAGAGCATAGAGCACATTGCGCCAGGTTCCACCAAGGTGCACACACAGTTGATCCCAACCAACCAGAGCACTTGCGGTCTCTAATGAGGGCTACCTATCAAGATGGGTTCAATGAGGCGGTCCAATAATATGCCGATCACGGACTCCCTCTAGCTAATCAACCAGCTCTTTTCCTATAGTGGGAGATTTGCTTTAGGTGCTATCCCCCAGATCATTTTAGATTATAATATTCCTGCTAGCTTTCTGGACAATATTGTATACCCGTCACCTTGAACTCACTAGAATTTATGCATGAACTTGATCATAGATTACTTGTATTTGATATGGTTTTTTGTTTTCTTTACTCTATGAATGAGGAACTTAATTACCATGGTAATTATTCTTTGTATTTTCTCCCAATTGTGAATTGTATTGTTATAAACTGATGGCCCCATTATATTCTCCTCTTCCAAACTTCATAGGAAATATATAAAACTTCTCCTTTTAACAACCTTCTTTTACATAGTATGGAAGTGTTTTAGATGTACAACATTCCATGGCCGAGTAACTCTTTGCCCTTATCATCTTTTAGGTAATAAACTGACCCAGCCACTCGGCGAATAACAATGTAAGGTCCTTCCTAATTATGAGCTAGCTTTTCAGGGTTCCCTGTAGGGTTGACCTTGCACAGCACTAAGTCACCTCCTGGAACCTCTTGGGTATCACCCTTTTATTGAAGGTTCGTTGGATCCTTTGCTTGTAAGCTTCAGCTCGCATTCGGACTTGCTCCCGTTTTTCTTCTAAAAAGTCCAACTCAGCGCCTCTTATAATTTGATTCTTCTCTGGCTCATATGCCTCGACTCGGGCACTACTCAGAATGGTTTCTATCGGGATAACTACCTCAATTCCATACACCAAGCTAAACGGAGTCTCTCCAGTGGTTGATTTAGGAGTAGTTCGATAAGCCCATAGAATCCCAGGCAATTCATCCACCCAATTTCCTCTCTTAGCGCCCAACTTAGTCTTCAATCTTTGGATGAGAATTATATTAGTCACCTCCACCTGACCGTTGGCTTGAGGGTGAGCTACTGAAGTAAAAGCTTGCTGAATGTTAAGGCTCTGACACCATCCTCGAATCTTCTTGCCCTGGAATTGCCGCCCATTTTTGCTTATTAATTTTCGAGGAACTCCATATCGACATATAATATTCTTCTAGAGGAACTGAATGATCGCATCTTCTGTAATTTTTGCTAAAGGCTCCGCTTCCACCCATTTAAAAAAGTAATCCACTGCTACCAATAGAAACTTCTTCTGCAAAGGAGTAGTAGGCATGGGACCCACTATATCCATTCCCCATTGATCAAAGGGGCAGGAAGCAACTATAGCTCTCATCAACTCGGTTGGCCGTTTGAACCTATTACTGTGTTTCTGACAGGATGAGCAAATCTGCACCAAATGGGTCGCATCTTGATGAAGAGTTGGACAGAAATATCCAACCAATAATACTTTCCGTGCCAAAGCCCTTCCTCCAAAATGATTGCTACAATATCCCTCATGTATTTCTCGAAGCACCCACTCGGCATCTTCCTTCCCCAGGCATTTCAATAGAGGACGCCCAAAAGACATTTTGTACAAACTCCCATCGATAATTATAAATTGTTTCGCTCTTGTCACCAGGGTAGATGTCGCTCCTCCTTCATCAGGAACCTTCCCTTGTTGTAAATATGACATAATATCAGTTCTCCAATCGGGGACCTGATCATTTTCTAGTGCCACCTCTTCTACACTGCATATCGCCAGGGAGTTAGGAACTTCCATGCAAACAGAGCCTTGCTGTCTCACCCCTTCTAGGGCATTAGCTAGCCGAGCCAATTCATCTGCCTTTCGGTTGTTTTCTCTTGGAATCTGTTGTAGGATGACCTCCTGGAAATGAGCTTTTCTTTTTCAAAATCTATTAGATACTTTTGCAATCTCTCTTCCCGAACAGGAAAAGCACCCTGGATTTGTGACACAGCTAACTGGGAATCTGAATGCATGATAATTGAAGTTGCCCCAACAGCTTTGGCTGCTTGCAATCCAGCCAGGATGGCCTCATACTCTGCTTCATTGTTGGACGTCCGGTATCCGAGGCGAACGACTATACAGGTTTCTTCCTCTTCTAGAGATACTAGCAACACCCCTACTCCACTGCCTGTAGATCCAGAAGAGTCATCTACAAAAACATTCCATACCTTCTTCCCTTCTTCTTTTCCGGCCGAGTTGTTCTTCGACCCTATGGGTACCTCTGCTAGGAAATCGGCTAACAACTGAGCCTTGATAGCAGTTCGGGGATGATAGTGAATGTCATATTCACTTAGCTCCACAGCCCACTTGGCCAATCTCCCTAAAGAATTAGGTTTAGTAACCACTCTACCTAATCCATTGTGAGTCAAGACAGTGGCCGGATGAGCTAGGAAGTACGACCTCATCTTACGAGCCGTTAAAACTAGGATATATGCCAATTTCTCCAACTCAGTATACCGTAACTCTGCTCCCTTCAAGATATGACTGGTATAATAAATGGGCTGCTGTTGAGAACCTTCTTGCTTCAACAACACGGAATTGATGGCTCCTTCTGAAATAGCTAAATATATCCATAATGGTTCTCCTGATACGGGTTTAGCTAGCAGAGGTAGTTCAGCTAAATATTTCTTTAGTTCTTGGAAAGTTTGCTCATACTGATCATCCCACTGGAATCGAGTGGCCTTGCGCAGAATCCGAAAGAAGGGTAGCCTCTTGTCTACCGATCTGGCTATAAAGCGAGACAAGAAAACTATTCTTCCTACTAACTTTTGAGTCTTCTGTAGATTGGTAGGTGACTTCATATTGCAGAGTGCTTGCACCTTCTCTGGATTAGCCTGCAACCCCTTCTCTGTAACAATATATCCCAGAAATTTTCCACTTTTTACTCCGAATAGACACTTCTTGGGATTCAACTTCATGTTGTACCGCCTAAGGATAGTGAAAGTCTCCTCCAGATCCGCAACCAAATCCCGAGTAGTTTTTAATTTGACGGGAATGTCATCAATATATACCTCCACATTCTTGCTTTTTTATTTTGCAAAAATCTTATCCATAAGCCTTTGATAGGTAGCTCCTATGTTCTTTAGCCCAAAGGGCATCACTACGTAAGCATACAATCCTCCAGCTGTTACAAAACTAACCCGCTTCTGATCTTCCTTCGCTAAGGGAATTTGGTGATATCCCTAGTAAGCATCCATTAGTGATACCACCTCATATCCCATAGTAGAATCAACCAATTGATCAATATGAGACAAGGGATAGTAGTCTTTAGGGTATGCTTTATTCAAATTACGAAAGTCAATACACATCCTCCACTGCCTAGAAGGCTTGAGGACAAAAACTACATTAGACACCCACTCAGGGAATTAAATTTCTCTAACATGACCAGCTTGTAGTAATTTATCTACTTCTTCAGCAATGACTTTATCCTTCTCGGGCTCGAAGTGTCGCCTTTTCTTCTGAACGGGTCAGACTCCCCGAGTGATGTTAAGATGGTGCTCAGCTACTTTAGGATCTATCCCCATGAGATCATGCACATCCTTGGCGAAGATATCTTCATTCCTACGTAGGCAGTTCACAAGTTCTTCCTTTGTCTCCAGTTGCTAGGCCACCCGAGTGACTTTTCCAGGAGCTATCTCCACATGTTCACCTTCTTCCATTTTTCCAGCTCTAGGTGGGGACTCTTCCAACACGTACACATTAGAGGTGACAACCGCTTTACCCTTAGGGTTGTCCACCCTTGCCTTCTTCTGATCGTCCTTTACCATTTGTACATAACAACTCCGAGCCGCCTTATGTTCTCCCCGCACTTCCCCGATCAGCTACCCGACTGGGAATTTCACCTTATGATGGTAAGGGGAGGCCACCACCTGAAAAATGGACAAAAAAGGATGACCTAGAATAGCTTTATTAGTGGATGGAGCATCTACTATGAGAAAAGGAATAATATTAGTCTTCTGACGGAGTCTTGCACCCAGAGTGAGAGGAAAAGAGATTTGCCCCACGAGATGCACCATGTGTCCCGCGAACCCAAATAGAGGAGTAGCCACGTCCTCCAGTTG
This sequence comes from Wurfbainia villosa, assembly GCA_025175895.1. Lineage (NCBI taxonomy): Eukaryota > Viridiplantae > Streptophyta > Magnoliopsida > Zingiberales > Zingiberaceae > Wurfbainia > Wurfbainia villosa. The sequence continues at coordinate 9,605,786 of CM045992.1, forward strand.
CACATTTCCCAACTGCATCTACCTGAATGCTTCCTGGAAAAGGATATTGACTGAACTTCCCGAGTTAACCAGGACTCATGCTACCTCATAGTTCCCCAGAGAAATTTAGATTACTAAGGCATCTGTATGAGGAAGAAGGACACCCTGCAGATCTTCAGGTTCGAAAGATATCAAGGGTGCATTCTGAATGGCCTACTCTGCCCCAATAGCTAAACTTTCCATGAGGCGGGTGTATGACTTTCGGGCCCTATTGGAGTCCCCATCAGTAAGTCCTCCTACAATAACATGAATGACTCTCCGAGTGGGAATGTCACTCGGGGCAGTCAATGCCTCCTCGTCTGCTAACCCTCCTTGCGAAGTACCTTCTTGGGTGGGTGGTTGCTGGCTTGGCAGGAGGGGAGCCCGGGTCCTCTGCTATAGGGTCCCGGGCGTGCAGCATTAGGTCGCTGACCTCTTCTTGTCGGCCCTCCCCTTTGAGGTTGCAAATGTGGATAGGTGGCTCGAATGCGCTCTAATTCCTTCTGTAACTTAAAACAGCGACCGCTGGTATGACCATACTCTATGTGATACTGGAAGAAATAAGGGGTAGGGGGGATTCCAGAGAACTCCCCGATATCCAATTGGGCATTGAAGAATGCCCTATTGATCATATGCCTCCATTTCTAGCTCTTTCCATGTCTGCGGGGGAGGTATGGCATCAGCAACCATGATCTGTAAGGGAGGGGTCGGACGAGCTCCTGGCAATAATAACCTAGGCCTAGGTGCTTCCGGTATGAAAGGTCTGACATATTCCCTTCAGGGAGGAGCTCGAGGGGATGTTGGATGACTTCTTTTAGTAGGGGTTGCTATAAGCATCTGTTCAGCTCACCTCCTTCTTCTTCGTTTATATATTCCTCGGTGCGACTTAGCAATTCCTCGTAACTGGCAACTGGTTTCCTTAGTAAAGAGCTGAGAAAGGGTCCTTCCCGAAATTCCATGAGGGATAGCTACCCTAAGGATTTCTGATCATATTGAAGGGATGTTCCTAGCAGTGGCGGTGAACCGATGAAGATAACCTCTGAGAGATTCGGAGGGTTCTTGCTTGATATGAAGTAAAATTGAAGCATCATGTTTGTAAGTCTTGCAACTAGCAAATTCTTGGCAGAAAACTCCCTTAAGATCTGCAAAATAGGTGATAGATTCGGGAGGCAGAGCACCAAACCATGTCTGTGGGGAGCCTGTTAATGTGGTGTAAAAAGCTCAGCACTTAAAGGCATCTGTATAGTAGTGAAGAGAGGCAGCTCTTGCAAATTGCGACAGATGCTCCTCCGGATCAGTCATGTCATCATACTTCTCCATTCGGATTTCTAAAGTAAGGAGGTGGCAGCTCAGAAAGAATGTCGGTGGTGAAAGGAATAGGCTCATAGAATTTTGAAGCCCTAGTGGACTGACTTTCTCCCTGATCCTCTCACCTTATTTGCGTCGTAGGAATGGTGGGCTGATATACTCTCCCCATAGGTGTTAGGACCTGTGCGTCCGCTAGAGGGGGGGGGGTGAATAGCGATTGTTGTTGGTTGATCAGAATTTGTTCATTTCTACAAATCGTGTTAGCGCACAGGGGAATAATAATAATAACAAAAATAAAATGCACAAATACAATCACAACACAAGAATGTAATGTGGTTCGGAACCGTATGGTTCCTACTCCACAGATTGGGCTCTAAAAACCCTAGCGATGTAAACACACACCACTAATCTAATAAACTCCTTCTCGACAACACGTCAAAGGTGGAGAAACCTCGTACAAATGATTACACAAAGTAATACAACAAAAAATAAGCAAATACAAGTATGAATACAACAATCTATGTAAAGAAAACTTTACAAATGAGCTTTTTGATGCTTGCTTGTTTGGTTGCTTGAGTTGCACTTGGAGACCCTGAATTGCAGCAGCAAATCACCCCAAAACTCCTCAAGAAACCTTAGCCAAAATCTTCCCTTCGTGCTCCTTTTAAACCTGCAACTCGGGTTGATTTTCGCCTAACAGTCAACTGATCGAGACCATCAGTCGACTGCTCTTATAGTCGTTGTCTCACAATGGCATGAGCCACGTTAGATAAGTTCCAATGGATAGGCCATCAATCGACTGATCATGCCCATCAGTTGACTGATCGAGTCATCACTCGACTATCAAACCCTAACAGTTGACTCGGAAACCTTCAGGCTCAATACCCACCGAGAGTCGATCGATCTCCATATCCCGACCGATCAAAGCATCACGATCGCCTAATGCCGCATCAACTACTAGGCTAGTTCCTGTAGTCAAACTCTAGTCGACTCTCATCAGTCGACTGACTATAGTCTCAATCGACCGATACACCTCAAACATGAGGTTTTAACCCCAAGTATGGCGCCCCCATACTTGCTAGACCACCCTTAGCCTAGACCTAAGCCTTCTAGCCACCTCCGTTAGCCTCGTGCCTATCGGATCCCTCCAAGTCATCCATGAATTGTTCATCCATACGCTAGCCTACAGGTGCTTCCATCGGCTATTATCATGCTAACGGTGTCTACACCGCCAAGGCACATTGGGTTTACGCTGCCAAGACTCTCGCTTGGACTTTACGTCGTCAACCATTGGACTTATGCTGCCAAGACTCCACCCTTGGACTTTACGCCGCCAATATCCCCCCTTGGACTTCCCAAATGCCAAGTACCCATGACTTGGACTTTCACCGCTAAGACTACATCCTTGGACTTACGTGGCCAAGACTACACCCTTGGACTTTCCATGTCAACCCAATGTTGGACTTTCCAAATGCCAAGACTCAAGCTTGGACTTTCCATGTCAAGTACCCATGACAATGGTCAAACCATCGTCAAACATCAAACATGACTTGGGTCGATTGCACCAACAATCTCCCTAACATATTGTCAAACATCAATGTCAAACATCAAAACACTACTCGAGTCAAACTCGAGTCTGGTCAATCGTGACCTGGGCCGATTGCACCAACAATCTCCCCCTTTTTGATGTTTGACAAAAACCAAACACCTTTGAGTTAGACCTAAACCCTAACTCAAATCTCCTTACCAATTATCCGAAATTGGTAGTTTCACTTTCTCCCCCTTTTTGACATACATCAAAAAGGTTCTCCCCAAGGAGGTCAATGTCTCACATCCCAATGAGATCTTAAAATCTCCCCCTTGGTCCAAAAATACCTAGGATGTCTTCACTCTTCCTAGTGATAAGTCGCATATCACTCAAGAGAGACTTCCTATAAACTCTCTCAATTTTTAAATTGGGCAACTCACATTCTCATTTCTCCCCCTCATGAGAAAGAACACATCCATCATCCCATGATGGATACCTCCCCCTAAAGGCTTGCTCCCCCTTGACCATTGCACCAATAATGTCCTTGGAGGGTCCCTAAGCCAATAGGAACACTAAATCATCAAAATTAAGGTCCAAAGTTCAACATTGAACTTTCACATACCTTAAATTGATACACACCCTAACAACTCTCCTAATCCATATCCAATGGATTTTTTCCCTTTCTAATGTTTTCCAAAGCATATCCTAGGATTAGGAGCAGTTAGGAAACCCTAACATAGCTGAAACATGAGCTAAACATTCTTGTTTACCTGAAATCAGTATTGACAGTCTATTCTGATAGTAATCAGTCGACTGTCGTATACATCAGTCGACTGTCATCAAGCGGCAGTCGATTGATAACTGAAATTTTTGAATTTTAGTTATCAGAAATGAATTTTAGAAATTCATAAATAATTATACGTAATTTGAAAAATCCTGAAATTTTATACGTATAATACTTATGACAAATAAAATGGGTGAAAAATATGTGAAAAATAATTTACTCACAAAATAGTGAGTTTGATACAAAGTTCAAAAGTGAAGACAAACTTCAATGTTTGATCTCACTTTGTATCAACATCATCAATGGTGATTGCTATCAAAAGATAGACTTCACCAAGGTTTTTCAAAATGTTTTTTAAAATGTTTTTAAAACCTTATATTGGATCATGTTCTTTGGGCTCAATGTACATGGCTTGAACATAAGCTTTCCCAATGATCCATCAATAATATAAGATGAGTTTGAGTTCATCTAGATGCAAAAACTATACACCTTGAACTTAACTCATTTCCTAACATCTCACATATGTCTAAAGTCTATGAAAACACATACAAGTCAATTTGATGTGAGATGTGAGTTTTGGTTCATCTTAAACTAACATTTCATGCATTTTTCTAAGGCAACACTACTTGATTCCCTTATACATGCGACTTCAAGTCATACCAATTGTCCTTAACTCAATTTTTATTAATGCATGAATGATTATGCCATTAATGATGATATAAATAAACATGTGCTCATAATCATTATGTCATGGCATAAAATGGAATCTAAACATACATGACATTTAACCTTAAACCTAAGTAATATCATGACATATTAAATGATTAAAAGTATATATGATGTCATGACATGTTATATGGCAATCAAGACATGACAAATAAAATATAAGGGTATATAATACCTAAATTTTAACATTAATTTCCATTTGTTAAGGTTAAATCTATTTTGCCATATTATCACTTTTCTTCCAAGTGTGACAAAAATCCAAAATGACACACTATGACCTCTAACCTTAATTGTGTCAATTTGATTGATTTTTCAACTTCCATTAATTATATTGGCACATCCTAACATCTTTTATGATTATAATCAAAACACATTTCCATGGTACCAATAACCTTGAAAATGACCTAAGGTGTCACCTTTACTATAGTTAGGTTAACTACCCATCCATTTAAAGTTGGCACAACCTAACTCATTTAGCGTGAATCAATCACGCTCCTAGGAACCCAATACCTATTGGAGCTCCTTGGGTTTACTAGGTATTCGCTAGGGATAACTTCCCTAGATACCCTCCTAATGACCCTCCTAGGCTTTGAAACCTTGATCATTTGGGTCTTGCCTAGGTCAACTCTAGAGGTAACTCCCCCTTTGACCTTCTTAGTGGCTTCCCTAGATTTCCTTGAAACCCTAGCCACTAGGTATCTACCTTGGTCAATCTTAGGGATGACTTCCCTATCGACCTTGGTTTTCCTAAACCTAACTTGAGTTCCATAATCGAATGGAACATTATGATAGGTCTCCTTGGGCTTAGGTTTGTTACCCAAACCTTTCTTGCCCTTGAATGGACCTTGCTTCCTAAAACCTAGGTTTTGACTCTTAGACCTAGATTTTTGATCCTTTGACCCTTGTATTTGATTTTGCATTTTTGCAAGAGTCTTTTCTAATTTCTCAAGTCTTGACCTCAAGGCTTGATTTTCTAATTCTAATCTTCTCAATTTTGAATTTTCATATGTCCTTTGGGAATTATTTTTCCTAGGCATATGCTTAGTCCATTTAGGGTTAAAACCTAGGTGCTCTTCTACCTTTCTAATTGTCTCCCTAGATAGGATTTTTCCAGGGACATTAGTCCCAAATTTCTCCTTCTTCCTAAAATGGACACGCTTAGCTGATGTGGAGTCGACTGGAAGGCATTCCAGTTGACTGGAAAGAGTTTATAAAAGTCGTGCTCGACCAGAACTCGAAATCAACATTCAATCAACGTCGAAGTGCTGCCGAAATACTTGCTCGTCCACTAAATTTTCATTCCACAACAAGAGACCTTCCGACACACTGCAACTACCTCTACAATCTCTTAGTATCGGTATAAAGTCTTGTACTTTATTTTAATTTATTATTTCGCTTCTGCACTTAATTTTAAGAAGAGTGGGTAGTATGTTACCCTTCTTCATCATTTGTAAAAAGCGAAACCCTCCGAAGTCGAGAGTTCTCAAGTCGGAGGATATTTAGTGAATTGCCCATTGAGGTAGCTCACGGGAGAGTTATGGACCTTGGAGTAGCAATCCAGTCCGGGTTGTGAACCAAGTAAATTGCTTGTGTTGATAATTATCTTTATATTCCGCTGCATACTTTGACTAGAATAAATAATATAAAATTAGTTTAAAATTATAAAATACCGAGATTCACCCCCCTCTCTCGGTTCACTCGATCCTACAATTGGTATCAGAGCAGGGGCACTCCGATTTCGTGAAACCACCATCGTGAGCTTTTTATTGCTTTAGAATAATTTTTATTGCTTTAGAATAATTTTTATTACTTTAGAATAATTTTTATTGCATTAGAATAATTCTTATTGCTTTAGAATAATTTTTATTGCATTAGAATAATTATTATTTCTTTAGAATAATTTTTATTATTTTAGAATAATTTTTATTGCATTAGAATAATTTTTTTTGCTTTAGAATAATTTTTATTGCATTAGAATAATTTTTATTGTAGTAGAATAATTTTTATTATATTAAATTAATTTTCTGCATTTTAAAATTAATTAAAATAATTTTTTGCATATTAAATTCATTTTCTGTATTTTAAAATTCTTTAAAATAATTTTTTGCATATTAAATTCATTTTCTATATTTTAAAATTCTTTAAAATAATTTTTTGCATATTAAATTCATTTTCTGCATTTTAAAATTCTTTAAATAATTTTTTGCATATTAAATTTATTTTCTACATTTTAAAATTCTTTAAAATATTTTTTTGCATTTAAAAATTTACCATAATATTTTTTCAGCATTTAAAAAATTACCATAATATTTTTTTCAGCATTTAAAACATTACCATAATATTTTTCAGCATTTAAAAATTGCCAAAATATTTTTTTTTTGCATTTAGAAAATTTCCAAAATATTTTTTGCATTAGATTATTTTTTTTTGCTACAATTAATTTAATTTTTAATAATCTTTGCTTAGAGTAAATTTCATTAACATTTACAATTTAAATAATTCTTAATTATTGCAAGTAGGAATAATTCTTAATTTTAGTTAATTTAAATAGAAATGTCACATTTAGAGGGTCTAAGCACCGTTCACCCTCCTCTCTTTAACGGAGAGGATTTTCCTTCTTGGAAGAGGCGAATGGAGTGTTTTTTGAAAACCAACCTAGAGGTCTGATTCTCGATTAGGAAAGGGTTCATAGCTCCGGTAGGCAACTCGGGTAAGTTGTTAGATCCGGAGAAATGAACCGCAAACTTTAGGATAAAAGCTCAAGTCGATTACAAGGCTTTAAACACCTTGCAATGCAGACTTACAAATGATGAGCTAAGTCGAGTCAGATTAGTCAAAAATGTTAAAGAATTGTGGGATAAATTAATTTTATTACATGAACAGGCTAACTTGAGTCAACTCGAGGATGGTTTAGTTTTGATGGCAGGAACGAACAAAAAAAGGAAAGAAATCCAAATTGAGAAAAAGAAAAAAGAAGAAAGCATCTAAGGCAAATTTGGACAAGTCATCATCGGAAGAGTCAGACGCGGAAATATCTAAGACATGCTTCGTAGCACTCATGGCAGATGACGAGTACGAAGCCGAATCAAGACATGAGTTCGAGTCCGAGTCCAAGAGAAGCCATGGATCCGCATCTGTTTCTGAAGGTTCTGACGAGGTAACTTCTCCCCTAGAAGATAAATTGTACAATATTATTGCATGCTTAGGTAGGAAACTAGCCAAGTCCGAGAATCGAGTCGACTCGCTTCTTGAGGAAGTCCAAGTACTTAAGGAGCAAGTCAACTCGAAGACTTCAACTTGTCAAACTAAGGATAGAGACTCAACTCAAGTTGCAAAGCTTGAGGAAGAGAACTCGGTCCTAAAAAGGCAAGTAGAAGATCTAACCGGATTGTTGGAAAGGTTCACTTCGGGCTCCAAGTATCTCAACATGATGCTTGGATCTCAACGAGCCATGTACAACAAGTCCGAACTCAGATACACGGCTAAGGACACAAATAGATCATACATGTCTTTGTTTAATAGAAATGCTAAGGGTCGAGTTCAAGCTTGGGTTTCTAAGACTAGCTTAGTCAACCAAGTTGGACCGAATCAATTTTGGGTTCCTAAAAGTCAAGTTCACTTAGTGAACAAAAGTCAAACTAGCTACCATTTAGGGGGATCTAACACTTTGCTTGTTTCCTTGTTTAGTTAAACACTTGCATGTTTTAGTTTACTTTACATGCTTAATTTAGAACGGACTAGATAGGAAACAAAGTAATTTAAACTTGAACAACCTAGTACTAAGACAAGTGAACTGATAGTAAGTTAGAGAAGCTCTTCGAAGTGCATGACTAGGAAGTAGTCGTTGCTCCGATAACCAAGAAGGACATGTGCCTCGCCACGACCTGGTGCACTAAGTCGAGTAGAACTGACCGAAGCTAACTCACTAAGTCTTTAACTAGTTAGACCAAGGCTTAGTCTAAAAGTGAATCAAGTACTTGATTCCTTTATTGACTTTGTCTAGGAAGTGGTCGTTGCTCCGATAATCAAGAAGGTCATGTGCTTCGCCACGACCTGGAAGTCAATACTGGAAAAATGTACTTGACTAGCTCAAACCAAGCTTGAATCTAACACAAATTTAAACACTTTGAAATTTCTCATTAAATTTAATTAAGATAAAAGAACTCCTCATCTCACAAAACTCATAGGAATAAGTGTATTGAAAACCTAGCTTGGGTGAGATGATTTTGATCTTAATTAAGCTTAATTAGTTTTATATAGCTACTCTAAGCCTAATATACTTAAACCAAGATTAATAAACTTATCAAACTTAACAATAACTTAATTAAATTTAATCATAACTTAACTAAACTTAATCACAACTTAATTAAATTTAATCATAACTTAATTAAACTTAATCACAACTTAATTAAACTTAATCATAACTTAATTAAACTTAATCATAACTTAATCAAACTTAAACTTAATCACAACTTAATTAAACTTAACAATAACTTAATTAAATTTAATCACAACTTAATTAAAGTTAACAACTACTTAATTAAACTTAACTAAACAACTAAACATAATCAACTTAATTAAATCAACTTAATTAACCATCTTATCAATTCAACTTAACTATTTCAACTTAAACATCCTAGTGAACTTAATCGATTCAACTCAATTCTAATCAACTCAACTTTAATTCTAAGAGAAACAACATAATTAAGGGAAAGTTAAGATATATTATAATTCTAGGGGAAGTTAAACATTTAAAATTTTATTTTGAAAAGAAATTAAGTATAAATATAACAATGTTACTTTAAGGGGGAGATCAAGAGTCTAGGGGGAACCTAAAATATTGTGCTAAATTATGATATATTCTCTAAAATTATACTGGAATTGGATAAGAAATATTCTTAAGGGGAGAAAATAATTAAGGAGAAGTTTCAAGATGTTAATTAAGGGGGAGAAAAGCTTAAGCTTGAATGCTCTTTGAAAAGCTTAAATAGTTTCAAGTTTATTAGACTTAAATTAAGGGGGGGGGAAAACTTACTTTGAAAGGATTAAGTCTTAAAAAGCTTAAATATTTTTAAAATTACTACTTAGGTTTTGATGTATGGGAAGAAAACAATTAAACACTGTAAAGCTTTATTCAAGGGGGATTTTTTTTTTTAAAAAAAACTTTAAAGAGTTATAATTTTGAAAATTTAAATTATTTGAAGAAGAGTTCTAATTTTGAAATTTTAAATTCTTTGAAAAATATTTGAATGAGGAGTTTTTTAAAAAAAATGTTTGAAAATTTTGAATTTTTCATGGAAACTTGTGAATACTTTAAAAAATTTTAAGGAGGAGTTTCCGAAAAAGTTTGAAAAATTTTGAATGAGGAGTTTTTTAAATGTTTGAAAATTTTGAATTTTTCATGGGGACTTGTGAATACTTTGATTTTTTTTAAAATTATTAAATTTTTCAGGGGAGTTTCTTAAAAAGTTTGAAAAATTTTGAATGAGGAATATATCTTTAATTTCACCTTTATTTTGATGTATGCCAAAGGGGAGAGAAGAGATATAAAATTTTGAATGAGGAGTTTTTAAAATGTTTGAAAATTTTGAATTTTTCATGGGGACTTGTGAATACTTTGATTTTTTTTTTAAATTATTAAATTTTTCAGAGGGAGTTTCTGAAAAAGTTTGAAAAATTTTGAATGAGGAATATATCTTTAATTTCACTCTTATTTTGATGTATACCAAAGGGGAGAGAAGAGATATAAAATTATAGAGATAAAATTAGAGAAGATACAAAAATTTGATAAGGGTTAATGCATGTCATACATGGTTAAATTTATGCATCTATATTCATTACAAAAGTTGTAAGTTCATTTCTTATACATGTTAAATATGGAGATTGGTATTTGATTCTTCTAACTTTAATTGATGTGTTGTCATACATCAAAAAGGGGGAGATTGTTGATGCAGTAAGCATCACTCCTTAGTTTTGATGTATGAACTACAATTAATAGTTAGGACTCACGTGTGATCTAATATAAGTGTTAAGTGTGCAGGCTAAACAGGAAGTCCTAGTAGGTCATGTTGACCGGATACTAGGCATGAATCTTGACAGATCAAGAGGACCGGACATCAGGCATGAAGTCTAGATGGATTGCGTGGACCAGACATCTGGCATGAAGACCGGTTGAGTCAGGAGACCGGACAATCGGCAAAAAGTCCAGCTGGGTCAGGCAGACCGAACAGCTGGTGGAAGCCCTGGTGGGTCAGATCAGATGTCAAGGATGGTAAGTCCGGCAGACAACCGGCAGGTAGTCGGCAAGTAAGCCTCGAGTGAAGGGTTGAGACCGAGTCCTCTGTAGGGGACAAAGCTAGGCGTCGATCTGACGAAAAGTCCGCGTGGGAATTAGTAGTCGAGATCGAGCAGTATTACTACTGCTATTGCATTTCATATTATTTGTTTTGTGCTAATCCTATTTTGCAGGAATCAGTCGACTAAATGGATTCAAGTCGACTGAAGTCCAGTCGACTGGAGATGTATCAGTCGACTGGATACCAATTTGGCAGGATCAGCTGGTGATCGATCAAAGATCGTGCGACGCAGATGGAAAGGGCTTGAGTCGACTAAAGAGTTTGAGTTCACTGAAGAGAAAAATTTACCGATGCAGAGCAGAGTGACATGGAGTCGACTGAAGGGGATTCAGTCGACTGGAAGACCACGAATACCATATCGACGGGATGATGTGGAGTCGACTGGAAGTCATTCCAGTCGACTGGAAAGAGTTTATAAAAGTCGTGCTCGACCAGAACTCGAAATCAACATTCAATCAACGTCGAAGTGCTACCGAAATACTTGTTCCTCCACTAAATTTTCATTCCACAACAAGACGACCTTCCGACACACTACAACTACCTCTACAATCTCTTAGTGTCGGTATAAAGTCTTGTACTTTATTTTAATTTATATTTCACTTCTCTACTTAATTTTAAGAAGAGTGGGTAGTGTGTTACCTTTCTTCATCATTTGTAAAAAGTGAAACCCTCCGAAGTCGAGAGTTCTCGAGTCGGAGGGTATTTAGTGAATTGCCCATCGAGGTAGCTCGCGAGAGAGCTACGGGCCTTGGAGTAGCAACCCAGTCCGGGTTGTGAACCAAGTAAATTGTCTGTGTTGATAATTGTCTTTATATTTCGTTGTGTACTTTGATTAGAATAAATAATATAAAATTAGTTTAAAATTATAAAATACCAAGATTCACCCTCCTCTCTCGGTTCACTCGATCCTACATTGGAGTTGTTCCTCGATCCATCTCTTCATCTTAAGGAAACCTCTCTTTGATCCTCTAAGATAATTCAACCCTTCCATTAAGATGGACCATTCTTCAAAATCCCTCATCATCATGATGAAGTCTTCAATTCTTCCCTTCCATGAATTGAAGTCTTCTCGTCCATAAAGCGCAAATGGGACTGGCGTGTTGATATCTCATCCTAGTCTTTCTTCGAATTCCATCTTCTTCCTCTAGCGGTGCTCTCTTGGTTGTTAATCCTTGAAGAGCGGCCTCGCTCTGATACCACTTGTTAGGATATGTCCGCCCGCTAGAAGAGGGGTGAATAGCGATTGTCGTCGATTGATCGAAATTCGTTCGCTTCTACAAATCGTGTTAGCGCGTAGCGGAATAATAATAATAACAAAAATAAAATGCACAAACACAATCACAACATGAGGATGTAACGTGGTTCGGAACCGTATGGTTCCTACTCCACGAATTGGGCTCTAAAAGCCCTAGCGATGCAAACACACACCACTAATCCAATAAACTCCTTCTCGACAACACGTCGAAGGTGGAGAAACCTCGTACAAATGATTACGCAAAGTAATACAACAAAAAACAAGCAAATACAAGTATGAATACAACAATCTATGTAAAGAGAACTTTACAAATGAGCTTTTTGATGCTTGCTTGTTTGTTTGCTTGAGTTGCACTTGGAGACCCTGAATTACAGCAGCAAATCGCCCCAAAACTCCTCAAGAAACCTTAGCCAAAATCTTCCCTTCGTGCTCCTTTTAAACTTGCAACTCGGGCTGATTTTTACCTAGCAGTCGACTGCTCCTATAATCGTTGTCTCACAACGGCATGAGCCACGTTGGATAAGTTCCAACGGATAGGCCATCAGTCGACTGATCATGTCCATCAGTCGACTGATCGAGTCATCACTCGACTATCAAATCCTAACAGCTGACTCGGGAACCTTCTATGCCCAAATATCCGACGTAGTCGATCGATCTCCGGATCGCCGATTAATCATCACCGATCGCCTAATGCCGGGCCATCGCTAGGCTAGTTCCTACAATCGAACTCTAGTCGACTCTCATCAGTCAACTGACCATAGTCCCAGTCGACTGATACACCTCAAACATGAGATTTTAACCCCAAGTATGGTGCCCCCATACTTGCTAGACCACCCTTAGCCTAGACCTAAGCCTTCTAGCCACCTCCGTCAGTCTCGTGCCTATTGGATCCCTCCAAGTCATCCATGACTTGTTCATCCATACGCTAGCCTTCAGGTGCTTCCATCGGCTATTGTCATGCTAACGGTGTCTACACTGCCAAGACACATTGGGCTTACACTGCCAAGACTCCCGCTTGGACTTTACGCCGCCAACCATTGGACTTATACTATCAAGACTCCACCCTTGGACTTTACACCGCCAATATCATCCCTTAGACTTCCGAAATGCCAAGTACCCATGACTTGGACTTTCACCACCAAGACTATACTCTTGGACTTACATGACCAAGACTACACCCTTGGACTTTCCATGTCAATCCAATGTTGGACTTTCTAAATGTCAAGACTCAAGCTTGGACTTTCCATGCCAAGTATCCATGACTTAGACTTTTCCCATGACAATGGTCAAACCATCGTCAAACATCAAACATGACCTGGGTCGATTGCACCAACAATCTCCCCAATACATTGTCAGACATCAATGTCAAATATCAAAACACTACTCGAGTCAAACTCGAGTCTGGTCAATCGTGACCTGGGCTTATTGCACCAACAATAGGTACTTCACCCGGCAAGACCTTAGTATATTGTAGAGTGCCTGAATGGGCTTGGGGAGGTACTTCAAGTATCGACTCTCGAGGAGAGGGCTCATCAGAATGGGGAAGAAGATACCCCACTATTCTCCTCTCCTTAGCTAATGCATCAGCCGCGGCAGCATCCACCATGGCTTGTAACTGCGCTGGTAACAGTGTGATGAGTGTCACGCCCCGAGAGTATGCCATGCCGAAAAGCAAACGGACGGCATCTCCCCTGTACGTGGCAACATATCGGGTTAATACAAGGCCTGTAGGCCCACAACAACAATATGATATACACAGATATCCACATAACAAATGCAGCGGAAACATACAACAGATAAAACAATGTACAATGACCCAACTGTGCACTCCGGAGTGACTTGACACAACAAGAAACATAATTGAAGTCGAATCAAAAACCAAATACATACAATATGTCCGTATATCACAAATACGGAAACAATACAAGGAAAAACCCAAACCAAAAATCCGTAAGGTTACAACAACACGGAAAACACATCCATTCGTCCGGTGTGAGATGGGATCAGCTGACGGAGCTCCGAAAGTCCAAGGAATCTTCTACCTGTTATTTGGGCGACAGAAAGCCCAGGGTCCCGGGGTGGTGAGTATAAACTCAGGGGTAATATATAGAAGTGCATGAACAACATATAAGGATAGATCTACAAGTATACATGTGAAGATCTACCGGTATACAGCATGAGTCCAATAGACATACAGTCATATCCAAATCTAATAACAAGTAACTACAGTAAAGTCATACTCAGTGTATATACTAAACTAATCAACTGAACATAAAGTAATGTACCAACGTACCTGACGGTCTATAACACCATACGCTATATCATCCTGAACAGATTTACAATAACATAACCCATACAACATACTAAATCCCATACCTGACCAATACTCCAACATATGAACAATATATGATCACCTGTAATAACAATCCGTCCATACACAATGACATGATGCTAATTAAATGCATATAACAGTCTAAATCAACGCATGTATCATGCTCAACACATAGCAGTATATAAAATGCAAATGACATGTATCATGATGAACAAGCATGTGCAACAATCATAGCTCAATCAAATGCAGCATCTCACAGGCATATGTAAAACATATATCAAATACATGCATACATATATATCAGCAATGCATATGCATGGTCATGCCTGCGCACCCCACTCGCTACCACGACCCCAGTGTGGCCTAGGTGGCAGGACATGACAACTATCCCAACTCCAGCCGCCACCACTCTTGAGTGACGGAGTTGGGTAGTATGAAACGGTAGCTAGCCCGCCATAGAGCTATATGCTACCCACACGGGGGTCCCTGCTGCTAGTTGCTCCGTCCCTACCCATGAGTAGACGAGCACCGCACCCAGGACAACTGCACATCACACGACCACTGTCTATAGTGGGTGAGTGCGCTAACTACCACTCCGCACAGTGGCCAAGTGCGCATCTCCAGCTACCACCATCCATAGTGGCCGAGAACGGCACGCACAACAATGCTTTGCCCTCAACCCTGCAACCACTACTTCGAGTGGCCGAGGAGGCAGGATGACTGACGACTCGTCTCAACCACAAGGCAGACCCAGTCGTCAGCATGCATGAAATGTAATGATGCATAGCTCACACACAAATCCTCGCAACACTCCCTAACTCACGGGGAGACCTAGTCAACCAAAAGTCAACCATGCAAGGATGACAAATCCGTAATCACAACCTATTTACCTATGTACAGATAAATAGATCCGTCAAACTAACACACTGATATGTATACGATACAACGACCGACCTCATAATTTGGACTCATCACCTAACCTAGTGATGCAACCCAGTAACCCAATCTGAGGTCATAAAAATAACCCTAACCACATGTACTTACTAAACATCTATCAGCTAACACTTAATAGGGTTTTATAGTTCCTATCCGTGCTAGATAATCAATGAAGTACCAGAGTATATATCTCAAAGGTCAAGGCAGTACAAGCATATGATTAAATATGAGTGGATCTAAGGTAAATAAGTATATACATATATCCAAAATCATGCACTGGAATTGATCAAAACTACCGGACCAGGTAGATATTACCCACCTGATACGAAGCTCGAATAATCCTCACGGCCCCAGACCTGCTTCGTATCCCAAACCTGCACATAATAGCAAGCAATGAGTAAGTACAATCACTAGACAAATATACGAATCAAACACTACTCATTTCTATGTTCGCATTCTTTCCTTGTCTACGAGTTAGATACTCGACTATCCCAATCTGATACCCCTTAACATCATGAACATACCCACCAAATTTAATTAGCAAGTATATACATCTACTACGTTCACAACTAATAATCAATAATCGATTACAACATCAACTATAAATACCATAAGCATCCATATCCTTACCTCTCCCTCCTTGATCCGATTGAATCATCACCAATACAGCTGATGAAGATTCCTCTGCTGCCCAACACAGCAAACATCAAGGTCCCAATCAACTCCCCTGATCTAGAAATGAATTGAGCACACCAATCCTACAACATACTACTAAATTTAAATCAATGAATATCTTAACTTCATTCTAACTCACCTTGCACTGTTTACTAAATTCAGATTCTCCGCTCCACTTCATCAACTGCCGATTCAATAGAACTGAGCTCTCAACCCATAGCTCATCAACACAACAGAACACACCTCTGCAACACCATCCCATACAACACCGAATCTTTAGAAAACACAATGTACAGAATAGAAAAGGAAAAATCAGAGATTATACCCGAAATTTCACTTCATCGGCGAATCCTATCTACCTATTGAATTCTGTTCACCAGATCTGCCGCTACCCCCTTCTTCACACAGCAATCTGAGCTACCTTTGGAGACAATCGGCCAAAGACAGCCATAGCAAGAACAAATCATAGGAAGAACAACGGTCTGATCGTTGCGACAATCGTGAAGACTACGGCTGGGACTTAATCATCCACAACAAGAACAAGAAGCTACAAGGAATAGATTCAATCGAAACTAAATCTTATGAAGAAACCCATAAGCGCCCAAAAATACACATACTGAATCTATGATGGAAACTCACTGTCGCCCAGCAACGTCGTCGATCTGCCCACGCGAGGTATTACTGAGATCTTGGAAGCCAAGAATCAATTGGGGCCGACAACATCGCCGAACTGCCCTCCCTAGGTTACCAGCGAGCTGGGCACATGCGGCGGCTGGACCATCCTCGTGATGCTACAAAAAGGGCGGCGATGGAGAAGAGGAGACGCCGACGAGCTGAGCTTCGAGATCCCAGGCGACTGCCGAATTGAGATCGACGTCGAAGAAAATCAGCCGCAGTGACGAAACAGGGAAGAAGGAGATCAGTCGTGGCTGCCGTAGGCGTTCAACGGAGCCAACGATCGCTCCGGCGATGCTTGAACGAAAGAAGAGGAGTGGCGAAGACACAGATCGGGAAGATGAGGAAGCAGCGACGGCGATCGGCTATAGAAGTCGCGAGAGGAAATCGGGGGAAAACGCAGAAGAAATCGGTTTTAAGGCCGATCGGCTTGGTTGGGCTAGCTCCGATTTGACTCAAGCTAACCTAGTTAACTCCAATCCAATCCAATTTGGTTCAAATCCAATTCCAATTCAAGCCCGATTTCAGCCCAAGCCCAATTACAGATCAAGCCCAATTTCAGCCCAAGCCTAATATTTAACCCATTAGCCCACTAATTATGCCCAATTAATCCCTTAATTAATCCCAATTAATTACAGGGTTTAATCTATATAATTTATTTTTTTTTTCGTATTTTACATTCTCCCCCACTTATAAAAATTTGGTCCCCAAATTTCCGACTCATGTACGAGTACAAGATGTCACAATCACCATCTCAAGTATCCGGTGCAAAGTCACACCTCCAGTGACTAAGTGGAGTACTGAGCTCGAATATTATATTCCAGCTCTCCTACAATCTCAATTAACCTATTACAAGGTAAATAATTGTACCAAAGTGGAGCTCTATACCCGTAACCGATGGGAGACTTTGCCAGAATCGTAAGGTGAATCATGAATCACTATCAGAAATGACACCCAAGGATACTCCATGGATATAATTCCATCAAGCGATCCAACGGAGTCCATCTTACGGCTCGGAAGAAAATGAGCGAACCTAGCTAATCGATCATCGATTACCCAAATCCTATCAAGTCCTTTCCGAATTCTAGATAATCTCCCAACACAGTCTAACGTACTAGGCTCCCACTTCATCACGGTACGTAACCCTACCGATCACAGTATTCCACCTTTGCTTGTGGGCATACCCAACATCAAACTACGGAATCATCCATGTCCCACATATCGTTCCACCAATCGAACGCTCAATACTCACTATTTTCGGATACACTCCGAATAAATCATTACTCTCGAATGAAGAGTCTCCTAAAACAACTCTTCCTAAAGCGAATGCAACTCATGAACCATTATCCTTCCTCGAGACGAGATTTATTCTCGCAAGAGAAATTAATATAATATCCAAAATTTCACTCTGTCACACAACACTATAAGTGACTGGAAGACAGCAATGACCCATCTCCCCAGTTGTATCTATCCGTGCTCTAACAACCCTATAGCAGTTACCCAGTAGCTAGCCAAAACTCCCTGAGCACTCCTGCTCTATACATCTACTACTCAAGATAATAACTGCTAAGCTCCACGTCATATATATGACAGCTTATCTCGCAGTTCCTCAACTGACGTAGGCATAAGACACGTCTCATACAACTGCATCGGAATCGCTCCTAATCCCTGAAATGATGCATCTGCGTACAATACTCTTCCATCCATATCGGACGGATTAACTAACACTGACACAAAAGTCAGTCACCTTCTAGGCCCTGAAACCTAGCTTCACACACTTCCGACCAGGTGATTGCCATCACCTTCTTGGTCCAACAAGTCGACGGTATAGTATCGCTAGAACATCCTATCCTTATCTCTGGTAACCACCAAATCAATCTAGGGAAACCACAACTTCCCTCAAGATTGGGAATATATCCATAAATATATCATCCACAGATATGATGACAATCGATCTCAAATACTCCAAGAGTACTTGATTCCTCAAATCCATAAACGACTAAATCGTCGATAAGTCTAACAACATTATCAATCAGCTCTATACGCCTGCATCCTTTTACTCTATGCTAATGATAGCTCAATCATCACACCGACAATGATAATTGTATGACACTAAGTCACTACAATATCAAACCTCCAGTCGTAGACCAACCCTAGGATATACACAGGTGTCATTTAGCTGATCTAAACAGATCATCTATCCACAACAAAGGATATTCATTCTCAACAACTACTGCATTCCATCATCGATAATCGATGCATAACTCAAGGTCTGACTCTCTTCTAACAAAGAGTTACAAGTCTTCTCAAGAAGAAACACTGAGGCAGATAAATCTCCCATAGTAGTTAGCAACACTGATGCCCATAAAATCATCTCCCCATATGAGGTCCCCAATATCAGGACTATTCCCGAAATCACCTCAATCGCTTACTCTACTTGCCCATGCAGTGGCAAGCTCGAGAGTTTATCCAGAACTATATCCGAATACTCTCGAATTATACGTACATCCGAGAGTCCTAGTATACCAACGCTCCCACAATCCAACTATCCGTAAGGATATGTCTATAGTGGAGGTATGACTAGCAAAGGCTAAGGGTATCCCTTAACTTCATGATTGTTGATCAACATCTCACCTGACGGTCGAGAAAATCACCAACCCACAAGTCGATAGGAACCCTTCAAACCCTATCCAAGAATATTCTAGACAAAGATACCTGTAAACTACCAGTATCTCTCGATATATATGCAAATAGGATAACCTAAAGTAATACCCCGAAGGACCGATCCTTCGGTCTTCTATACTTCTTCTCGAGTAATCATGTAAACTTGTCCAACATCTGTTCTGGACGGCTGAGCTCATGTAGATGCAAAGCCTATCATGGAAGAACTGAAATCAACTTCTGAAAATGGAGGTACAAACTGAAACAACTGCACGGAGATGATAACCATCAAATCGTAGAGATACACATCCGGTAAATATCAAGAATCACAACATCGTAGCACGCTCCAACTCTGTGGAAGGTACAACTGCAACTGAAGAATACCGCATAGATACGACCATCGTCGTATACTCTCTCCTCCAACAAATCATAACTACGCTCGAAGGTAATAGCTTGTTATCGCACGCGTCCGAGTCTTCTCGAGATGTCTTCGAGCATCAGTAACTTACTTCTTCCGGATGAAAATATCAAAGGACTCCAACTATATCTGGGGTAGTAGATCGCTACTGATGTGATAACCTAATCTTCTCAGAATAATCTCGCCGAGGTTGTGGATCGTCCGCTCGAAAGCATTATCCATAGTCTTCAACTGAGTCTTCAAAATACACTCTTCTCGTAGATATCGGCTGCTTATAGTAGAAACAGATACAATGGTCCATCAGATAATCTGACTCTGTGTCTCGTCGTAACCCGCACTGCACACACATAATCTTTTTTCGGAGTCTTTCCTCTGAGTTCGCTGATAAACATGAGAAGCTGCTGACAATCTGCAATCGGTCTTCTATGATCGAAAAACTCTCCAATAGTAGCTCATGACTCATAACTCAAATCTTGCTCCTTTTTGTCCAACATTCGGAGACTTCTAATTCCAATAATTTGACTCGCAATATCTGCTTATCAAATCTCCAACTCTTTAAAACACTTACTACGGAGTCATTTCTATACACATGACTCGGTCTATACACTTCCGGTAGGATCTGGTAGGAGATCCAAACATCCTGATAAAGATGTCAACCGATAACCTGTGGGTGGCCAAAACCAACCCAATCACATTCTCGAGCTATTAGGGTCAGAATCTCACGAGTCTAACGACTCTGCATGGTACCTTCGTCACCAGACGATCACCCAACCTGAAGCTCAAGAATTCCCTGACGATGAGTCAAAAATGACATGGGAAAATACCCTCTCACAACATCACTACACTGTGGCCAAGTGATGTGTGATTTCCCGAAGGTTATTTCCTATCTCTTCCACCAAGTACCGGCTAGATCCGGATACTAGTATGCAGCTAACTTAGCTTCCTCTGTATTATACGAGTTAAGTACTACAAAAGTACTCCCAATGTTATACAACCTAGAACGATCAACTCGGGGATTAAAATCCCTATGATACATCGCAACCTAATCTTCTACTATCTGCACCAGCAATAGTGTACTCGCGCAATTCATTACCCCATAGGTAATGATCTGACTAACATAATTAGTGAAAATCTTAGGATCATAATCCTTGATCTCCACAAGCGATGTGACTACCTAACCCCTGCTTTCCGACTCGGTATCAGTCGGCTCTCAAAGGTAATTACCTTTTCGATAGCAGGTACATATCTAATAACCTCAACATATCGTTCCCGTGGTCAAACTCAAACCACGGTTACGAATACTAATTAACATACTACAAGTCATGCACTGTTATAAGCAACTAAATACATAGCCAATGTATGATATGTAATAACATTAACATACCTTAAACCTTGTAGCTCGGAGATGTCCGCCGGATAACTACAAAACCGAGTAAAGCAAAACTCGATGTCCGAACAAAATCAAATTCGAAAATGGACTTCGCAACCTAGGGCTCTGATACCAATAAAATTGTCACGCCCCGAGAGTATGCCGTGCCGAAAAGCAAACGGACGGCATCTCCCCTGTACGTGGCAACATATCGGGTTAATACAAGGCCTGTAGGCCCACAACAACAATATGATATACACAGATATCCACATAACAAATGCAGCGGAAACATACAACAGATAAAACAATGTACAATGACCCAACTGTGCACTCCGGAGTGACTTGACACAACAAGAAACATAATTGAAGTCGAATCAAAAACCAAATACATACAATATGTCCGTATATCACAAATACGGAAACAATACAGGGAAAAACCCAAACCAAAAATCCGTAAGGTTACAACAACACGGAAAACACATCCATTCGTCCGGTGTGAGATGGGATCAGCTGACGGAGCTCCGAAAGTCCAAGGAATCTTCTACCTGTTATCTGGGCGACAGAAAGCCCAGGGTCCCGGGGTGGTGAGTATAAACTCAGGGGTAATATATAGAAGTGCATGAACAACATATAAGGATAGATCTACAAGTATACATGTGAAGATCTACCGGTATACAGCATGAGTCCAATAGACATACAGTCATATCCAAATCTAATAACAAGTAACTACAGTAAAGTCATACTCAGTGTATATACTAAACTAATCAACTGAACATAAAGTAATGTACCAACGTACCTGACGGTCTATAACACCATACGCTATATCATCCTGAACAGATTTACAATAACATAACCCATACAACATACTAAATCTCATACCTGACCAATACTCCAACATATGAACAATATATGATCACCTGTAATAACAATCCGGTCCGTACCACACAATGACATGATGCTAATTAAATGCATATAACAGTCTAAATCAACGCATGTATCATGCTCAACACATAGCAGTATATAAAATGCAAATGACATGTATCATGATGAACAAGCATGTGCAACAATCATAGCTCAATCAAATGCAGCATCTCACAGGCATATGTAAAACATATATCAAATACATGCATACATATATATATCTGCAATGCATATGCATGGTCATGCCTGCGCACCCCACTCGCTACCACGACCCCAGTGTGGCCTAGGTGGCAGGACATGAACACTATCCCAACTCCAGCCGCCACCACTCTCGAGTGACGGAGTTGGGTAGTATGAAACGGTAGCTAGCCCGCCATAGAGCTATATGCTATCCACACGGGGGTCCCTACTGCTAGTTGCTCCGTCCCTACCCATGAGTAGACGAGCACCGCACCCAAGACAACTGCACATCACACGACCACTATCTATAGTGGGTGAGTGCGCTAACTACCACTCCGCACAGTGGCCAAGTGCGCATCTCCAGCTACCACCATCCATAGTGGCCGAGAACGGCACGCACAACAATGCTTTGCCCTCAACCCTGCAACCACTACTTCGAGTGGCCGAGGAGGCAGGATGACTGACGACTCGTCTCAACCACAAGGCAGACCCAGTCGTCAGCATGCATGAAATGTAATGATGCATAGCTCACACACAAATCCTCGCAACACTCCCTAACTCACGGGGAGACCTAGTCAACCAAAAGTCAACCATGCAAGGACGATAAATCCGTAATCACAACCTATTTACCTATGTACAGATAAATAGATCCGTCAAACTAACACACTGATATGTATATGATACAACGACCGACCTCATAATTTGGACTCATCACCTAACCTAGTGATGCAACCCAGTAACCCAATCTGAGGTCATAAAAATAACCCTAACCACATGTACTTACTAAACATCTATCAGCTAACACTTAATAGGGTTTTATAGTTCCTATCCGTGCTAGATAATCAATGAAGTACCAGAGTATATATCTCAAAGGTCAAGGCAGTACAAGCATATGATTAAATATGAGTGGATCTAAGGTAAATAAGTATATACATATATCCAAAATCATGCACTGGAATTGATCAAAACTACCGGACCAGGTAGATATTACCCACCTGATACGAAGCTCGAATAATCCTCACGGCCCCAGACCTGCTTCGTATCCCAAACCTGCACATAATAGCAAGCAATGAGTAAGTACAATCACTAGACAAATATACGAATCAAACACTACTCATTTCTATGTTCGCATTCTTTCCTTGTCTACGAGTTAGATACTCGACTATCCCAATCTGATACCCCTTAACATCATGAACATACCCACCAAATTTAATTAGCAAGTATATACATCTAGTACGTTCACAACTAATAATCAATAATCGATTACAACATCAACTATAAATACCATAAGCATCCATATCCTTACCTCTCCCTCCTTGATCCGATTGAATCATCACCAATACAGCTGATGAAGATTCCTCTGCTGCCCAACACAGCAAACATCAAGGTCCCAATCAACTCCCCTGATCTAGAAATGAATTGAGCACACCAATCCTACAACATACTACTAAATTTAAATCAATGAATATCTTAACTTCATTCTAACTCACCTTGCACTGTTTACTAAATTCAGATTCTCCGCTCCACTTCATCAACTGCCGATTCAATAGAACTGAGCTCTCAACCCATAGCTCATCAACACAACAGAACACACCTCTGCAACACCATCCCATACAACACCGAATCTTTAGAAAACACAATGTACAGAATAGAAAAGGAAAAATCAGAGATTATACCCAAAATTTCACTTCATCTACCTATTGAATTCTGTTCACCAGATCTGCCGCTACCCCCTTCTTCACACAGCAATCTGAGCTACCTTTGGAGACAATCGGCCAAAGACAGCCATAGCAAGAACAAATCATAGGAAGAACAACGGTCTGATCGTTGCGACAATCGTGAAGACTACGGCTGGGACTTAATCATCCACAACAAGAACAAGAAGCTACAAGGAATAGATTCAATCGAAACTAAATCTTATGAAGAAACCCATAAGCGCCCAAAAATACACATACTGAATCTATGATGGAAACTCACTGTCGCCCAGCAACGTCGTCGATCTGCCCACGCGAGGTATTACTGAGATCTTGGAAGCCAAGAATCAATTGGGGCCGACAACATCGCCGAATCGCCTCCTAGGTTACATGAGCCGGGCACATCCCGACCATCCTCGTGATGCTACAAAAAGGGAGGCGATGGAGAAGAGGAGACGCCAACGAGCTGAGCTTCGAGATCCCAGGCGACTGCCGAATTGAGATCGGCGTCGAAGAAAATCAGCCGCAGCGACGAAACAAGGAAGAAGGAGATCAGTCGTGGGCGCCGAGGTCAACGGAGCCAACGATCGCTCCGGCGATGCTTGAACGAAAGAAGAGGAGTGGCGAAGACACAGATCGGGAAGATGAGGAAGCAGCGACGGCGATCGGCTATAGAAGTCGCGAGAGGAAATCGGGGGAAAACGCAGAAGAAATCGGTTTTAAGGCCGATCGGCTTGGTTGGGCTAGCTCCGATTTGACTCAAGCTAACCTAGTTAACTCCAATCCAATCCAATTTGGTTCAAATCCAATTCCAATTCAAGCCCGATTTCAGCCCAAGCCCAATTACAGATCAAGCCCAATTTCAGCCCAAGCCTAATATTTAACCCATTAGCCCACTAATTATGCCCAATTAATCCCTTAATTAATCCCAATTAATTACAGGGTTTAATCTATATAATTTATTTTTTTTTTCGTATTTTACATTCTCCCCCACTTATAAAAATTTGGTCCCCAAATTTCCGACTCATGTACGAGTACAAGATGTCACAATCACCATCTCAAGTATCCGGTGCAAAGTCACACCTCCAGTGACTAAGTGGAGTACTGAGCTCGAATATTATATTCCAGCTCTCCTACAATCTCAATTAACCTATTACAAGGTAAATAATTGTACCAAAGTGGAGCTCTATACCCGTAACCGATGGGAGACTTTGCCAGAATCGTAAGGTGAATCATGAATCACTATCAGAAATGACACCCAAGGATACTCCATGGATATAATTCCATCAAGCGATCCAACGGAGTCCATCTTACGGCTCGGAAGAAAATGAGCGAACCTAGCTAATCGATCATCGATTACCCAAATCCTATCAAGTCCTTTCCGAATTCTAGATAATCTCCCAACACAGTCTAACGTAGGCTCCCACTTCATCACAGACGTAACCCTACCGATCACAGATTCCACCTTGCTTTGTGGGCATACCCAACATCAAACTACGGAATCATCCATGTCCCACATATCGTTCCACCAACTGGAACGTCTTAATACTCACTATTTTCGGATACACTCCGAATAAATCATTACTCTCGAATGAAGAGTCTCCTAAAACAACTCTTCCTAAAGCGAATGCAACTCTGTGAACCATTATCCTTCCTCGAGACAGAGATTTATTCTCGCAAGAGAAATTAATATAATATCCAAAATTTCACTCTGTCACACAACACTATAAGTGACTGGAAGACAGCAATGACCCATCTCCCCAGTTGTATCTATCCGTGCTCTAACAACCCTATAGCAGTTACTCCAAAGAGCTAGCCAAAACTCCCTGAGCACTCCTGCTTTATACATCTACTACTCAAGATAATAACTGCTAAGCTCCACGTCATATATATGACAGCTTATTTCGCAGTTCCTCAACTGACGTAGGCATAAGACACGTCTCATACAACTGCATCGGAATCGCTCCTAATCCTCAAATGATGCATCTCAAAATACTCTTCCATCCATATCGGACGGATTAACTAACACTGACACAAAAGTCAGTCACCTTCTAGGCCCTGAAACCTAGCTTCACACACTTCCGACCAGGTGATTGCCATCACCTTCTTGGTCCAACAAGTCGACGGTATAGTATCGCTAGAACATCCTATCCTTATCTCTGGTAACCACCAAATCAATCTAGGGAAACCACAACTTCCCTCAAGATTGGGAATATATCCATAAATATATCATCCACAGATATGATGACAATCGATCTCAAATACTCCAAGAGTACTTGATTCCTCAAATCCATAAACGACTAAATCGTCGATAAGTCTAACAACATTATCAATCAGCTCTATACGCCTGCATCCTTTTACTCTATGCTAATGATAGCTCAATCATCACACCGACAATGATAATTGTATGACACTAAGTCACTACAATATCAAACCTCCAGTCGTAGACCAACCCTAGGATATACATGTCATTTAGTCTGATCTAAATGCATCATCTATCCACAACAAAGGATATTCATTCTCAACAACTACTGCATTCCATCATCGATAATCGATGCATAACTCAAGGTCTGACTCTCTTCTAACAAAGAGTTACAAGTCTTCTCAAGAAGAAACACTGAGGCAGATAAATCTCCCATAGTAGTTAGCAACACTGATGCCCATAAAATCATCTCCCATATAGGTCCCCAATATCAGGACTATTCCCGAAATCACCTCAATCGCTTACTCTACTTGCCCATGCAGTGGCAAGCTCGAGAGTTTATCCAGAACTATATCCGAATACTCTCGAATTATACGTACATCCGAGAGTCCTAGTATACCAATGCTCCCACAATCCAACTATCCGTAAGGATATGTCTATAGTGGAGGTATGACTAGCAAAGGCTAAGGGTATCCCTTGACTTCATGATTGTTGATCAACATCTCACGGGAGAAAATCACCAACCCACAAGTCGATAGGAACCCTTCAAACCCTATCCAAGAATATTCTAGACAAAGATACCTGTAAACTACCAGTATCTCTCGATATATATGCAAATAGGATAACCTAAAGTAATACCCCGAAGGACCGATCCTTCGGTCTTCTATACTTCTTCTCGAGTAATCATGTAAACTTGTCCAACATCTGTTCTGGACGGCTGAGCTCATGTAGATGCAAAGCCTATCATGGAAGAACTGAAATCAACTTCTGAAAATGGAGGTACAAACTGAAACAACTGCACGGAGATGATAACCACTGTTGTACTGGTAGAGATACACATCCGTCAGAAATATCAAGAATCACAACATCGTAGCACGCCCAACTCGTGGAAGGTACAATCGCAATCAAGAATACGCATAGATACTACTCATCGCCGTATACTCTCTCCTCTCAACAAATCATAACTACGCCTCGAAGATAATACTTGTTGTCGTGACGCCTCGAAGTCTTCGAGATGTCTTCTACCGATCTGAGTAACTTACTTCTTCCGGATGAAAATATCAAAGGACTTCAACTATATCTGGGGTAGTAGATCGCTACTGATGTGATAACCTAATCTTCTCAGAATAATCTCGCCGAGGTTGTGGATCGTCCGGCCGAAAGCATTATCCATAGTCTTCAACTGAGTCTTCAAAATACACTCTTCTCGTAGATATCGGCTGCTTATAGTAGAAACAGATACAATGGTCCATCGGATAATCGACTGCGGTCTCGTCAGAACCCATACCGCACACACATAATCTTTTTTCGAGTCTTTCCTCCGAGTTCGCTGATAAACATGAGAAGTCACGACAACTGCAATTGATCGAAAAACTCTCCAATAGTAGCTCATGACTCATAACTCAAATCTTGCTCCTTTTGTCCAACATTCTGAGACTTCTAATTCCAATAATTTGACTCAATATCTCGCTTATCAAATCTCCAACTCTTTAAAACACTTACTACGAGTCATTTCTATACACATGACTCGGCCTATACACTTCCTGAGGATCCGGTAGAAGATCCAAACATCCCGATAAAGATGTCAACCGATAACCCGTGGGTGGCCAAAACTAACCCAATCACATTCTCAAGCTATTAGGGGTCAGAACCCTCACGAGTCTAACGACTCAAGATGGTACCTTCGTGCCACTGCACGATCACCCAACCTCAAGCTCAAGAATTCCCTGACGATGAGTCAAAAATGACATGGGAAAATACCCTCTCACAACATCACTACACTGTGGCCAAGTGATGTGTGATTTCCCGAAGGTTATTTCCTATCTCTTCCACCAAGTACCGGCTAGATCCGGATACTAGTATGCAGCTAACTTAGCTTCCTCTGTATTATACGAGTTAAGTACTACAAAAGTACTCCCAATGTTATACAACCTAGAACGATCAACTCGGGGATTAAAATCCCTATGATACATCGCAACCTAATCTTCTACTATCTGCACCAGCAATAGTGTACTCGCGCAATTCATTACCCCATAGGTAATGATCTGACTAACATAATTAGTGAAAATCTTAGGATCATAATCCTTGATCTCCACAAGCGATGTGACTACCTAACCCCTCGCTCCGACTTAGATTACGGCCTCAAAGGTAATTACCTTTCGATAGCAGTACATATCTAATAACCTCAACATATCGCTCCCGTGGTCAAACTCAAACCACTACTACTTTAACATACTACAAGTCATGCACTGTTATAAGCAACTAAATACATAGCCAACAGAAGGATATGTAATAACAGTTAACATACTTTAAACCTTGTAGCTCGGAGATGTCCGCAACAGCCAGATCCCAGAACTCACGAAACAAAACCGAGTAAAGCAAAACTCGATGTCCGAACAAAATCAAATTCGAAAATGGACTTCGCAACCTAGGGCTCTGATACCAATAAAATTGTCACGCCCCGAGAGTATGCCGTGCCGAAAAGCAAACGGACGGCATCTCCCCTGTACGTGGCAACATATCGGGTTAATACAAGGCTCAGAGGCCCTACAACAATATGATATACACAGATATCCACATAACAAATGCAATGAAACATACAATGATAAAATAATGTACAATGACCCAACTGCACTCGGAGTGACTTGACACAACAAGAAACATAATTGAAGTCGAATCAAAAACCAAATACATACAATATGTCCGTATATCACAAATACGGAAACAATACAGGGAAAAACCCAAACCAAAAATCCGTAAGGTTACAACAACACGGAAAACACATCCATTCGTCCGGTGTGAGATGGGATCACCGACTGAGTCTAAAGTCCAAGGAATCTTCTACCGTTATCTCGGCATGTAAAGCCCAGTGGTCCCGGTGGTGAGTATAAACTCGTGGGTAATATATAGAAGTGCATGAACAACATATAAGGATAGATCTACAAGTATACATGTGAAGATCTACCATATACAAAGATGAGTCCAATAGACATACAAATATATCCAAATCTAATAACAAGTAACTACAAGAAAGTCATACTTGTATATACTAAACTAATCAATCAACATAAAGTAATGTACCAACGCATTACTGACGGCCTATAACACCATACGCTATATCATCCCGAACAGATTTACAATAACATAACCTATACAACATACTAAATCTCATACACGACCAATACTCCAACATACGAACAATATATGATCACCAATTGTAATAACAATCCTATCTGTACCACACAATGACATGATGCTAATTAAATGCATATAACAGTCTAAATCAACGCATGTATCATGCTCAACACATAGCAGTATATAAAATGCAAATGACATGTATCATGATGAACAAGCATGTGCAACAATCATAGCTCAATCAAATGCAGCATCTCACAGGCATATGTAAAACATATATCAAATACATGCATACATATATATATCTGCAATGCATATGCATGGTCATGCTCAAGACCCCACTCGCTACCACGACCCCAGTGTGGCCTAGGTGGCAGGACATGACAACTATCCCAACTCCAGCCGCCACCACTCTCGAGTGACGGAGTTGGGTAGTATGAAACGGTAGCTAGCCCGCCATAGAGCTATATGCTATCCACACGGGGGTCCCTACTGCTAGTTGCTCCGTCCCTACCCATGAGTAGACGAGCACCGCACTCCAAGACAATCGACATCACACGCCACTATCTATAGTGGGTGAGTGCGCTTAACTACCACTCCGCACAAAGGCTGGCGCGCGATCTGCTACCACCATCCATAGTGGCCGAGAACGGCACGCACAACAATGCTTTGCCCTCAACCCTGCAACCACTACTTCGAGTGGCCGAGGAGGCAGGATGACTGACGACTCGTCTCAACCACAAGGCAGACCCAGTCGTCAGCATGCATGAAATGTAATGATGCATAGCTCACACACAAATCCTCGCAACACTCCCTAACTCACGGGGAGACCTAGTCAACCAAAAGTCAACCATGCATGGTCGACTAATCCGTAATCAAAATCTATTTACATATGTACAGATAAATAGATCCGTCAAACTAACACACTGATATGTATACGATACAACGACCGACCTCATAATTTGGACTCATCACCTAACCTAGTGATGCAACCCAGTAACCCAATCTGAGGTCATAAAAATAACCCTAACCACATGTACTTACTAAACATCTATCAGCTAACACTTAATAGGGTTTTATAGTTCCTATCCGTGCTAGATAATCAATGAAGTACCAGAGTATATATCTCAAAGGTCAAGGCAGTACAAGCATATGATTAAATATGAGTGGATCTAAGGTAAATAAGTATATACATATATCCAAAATCATGCACTGGAATTGATCAAAACTACCGGACCAGGTAGATATTACCCACCTGATACGAAGCTCGAATAATCCTCACGGCCCTGCACCGCCAGATCCCAAACCTGCACATAATAGCAAGCAATGAGTAAGTACAATCACTAGACAAATATACGAATCAAACACTACTCATTTCTATGTTCGCATTCTTTCCTTGTCTACGAGTTAGATACTGACTATCCTAACTGATACTTAACATCATGAACATACCCACCAAATTTAATTAGCAAGTATATACATCTACTACGTTCACAACTAATAATCAATAATCGATTACAACATCAACTATAAATACCATAAGCATCCATATCCTTACCTCTCCCTTCTTGATCCGATTGAATCATCACCAATACAGCTGATGAAGATTCCTCTGCTGCCCAACACAGCAAACATCAAGGTCCCAATCAACTCCCCTGATCTAGAAATGAATTGAGCACACCAATCCTACAACATACTACTAAATTTAAATCAATGAATATCTTAACTTCATTCTAACTCACCTTGCCTGCTTACTAAATTCGTATTCTCCGCTCCACTTCATCAATCACGATTCAATAGAACGAGCTCTCAACCCATAGCTCATCAACACAATGTAACACACCTCTGCAACACCATCCCATACAACACCGAATCTTTAGAAAACACAATGTACAGAATAGAAAAGGAAAAATCAGAGATTATACCCGAAATTTCACTTCATCGGCGAATCCTATCTACCTATTGAATTTTGTTCACCAGATCTGCCGCTACCCCCTTCTTCACACAGCAATCTGAGCTACCTTTGGAGACAATCGGCCAAAGACAGCCATAGCAAGAACAAATCATAGGAAGAACAACGGTCTGATCGTTGCGACAATCGTGAAGACTACGGCTGGGACTTAATCATCCACAACAAGAACAGGAAGCTACAAGGAATAGATTCAATCGAAACTAAATCTTATGAAGAAACCCATAAGCGCCCAAAAATACACATACTGAATCTATGATGGAAACTCATCGCCGCCAAAGAACGCCGCCGATCCGCCACGCGAGGTATTATCGATCTTGAAGCCAAGAATCAATTGGGGCCGACAACATCGCCAATCGCCTCCTAGGTTACACTGAGCCGGGTACATGCGGCCGACCATCCTCGTGATGCTACAAAAAGGGCGGCGATGGAGAAGAGGAGACGCCGACGAGCTGAGCTTCGAGATCCCAGGCGACTGCCGAATTGAGATCGGCGTCGAAGAAAATCAGCCGCAGCGACGAAACAGGGAAGAAGGAGATCAGTCGTGGCTGCCGTAGGCGTTCGACGGAGCCAACGATCGCTCCGGCGATGCTTGAACGAAAGAAGAGGAGTGGCGAAGACACAGATCGGGAAGATGAGGAAGCAGCGACGGCGATCGGCTATAGAAGTCGCGAGAGGAAATCGGGGGAAAACACAGAAGAAATCGGTTTTAAGGCCGATCGGCTTGGTTGGGCTAGCTCCGATTTGACTCAAGCTAACCTAGTTAACTCCAATTCAATCCAATTTGGTTCAAATCCAATTCCAATTCAAGCCCGATTTCAGCCCAAGCCCAATTACAGATCAAGCCCAATTTCAGCCCAAGCCTAATATTTAACCCATTAGCCCACTAATTATGCCCAATTAATCCCTTAATTAATCCCAATTAATTACAGGGTTTAATCCATATAATTTTTTTTTTCGTATTTTACAATGAGGCTATCTTCCGCAGAAGAAGCCGCTGGATTTGTATTTCCTCTAACGACATCTCGACGTCTTGCTCAACAAAAGTTTCCCACAGACGACGCCACTCATCATCATCGTCATCGTCATCACCATCCTCATCCTCTAAATTAAATTTCTTATCTTCATCCTCATTTATTTCACTTACATCAACGTCTATTACTGTGCCGCTGGGATCTCGTAACGTTGAAATATTATATTCTTCGATCTGAAATGTATTGACAACTTTATCTTGTCGATATGCTATGTCTTCCCAACGTTCCTCGATTTTTTTTCTATGCTTTTGTTTTACAAATAGCCTACCAATTAATTTTTTCACGAATTTAATTTTAGCCGCAAATTTAGCGATGAAAGATGCTTTTGTTGCAATATTTTACCGTATTTTTTACCCAAATTATTTAAAAATATCATCGTTATTTTACAACGAATTCCCAATTCGTTGCAAAGTTTGCGACGAAAAATCAAATTCGTTGCAAGAGTTGGCAACGAATTAGGAATTCGTTGCAAATTTTATAACGAATAAGAAATTCATTGCAAGAGTTGACAACAAATTAGGAATTTGTTGCAAATTTTGCAACGAATTGAGAATCGTTGTAAGAGTTGGCAACGAATTTGCAATTCGTTACAAGACGTTGCAAAACAGCGACGATATTTACAACGAAAGATAATTCATCATA
Source organism: Wurfbainia villosa (assembly GCA_025175895.1). NCBI lineage: Eukaryota > Viridiplantae > Streptophyta > Magnoliopsida > Zingiberales > Zingiberaceae > Wurfbainia > Wurfbainia villosa. The sequence continues at coordinate 9,638,824 of CM045992.1, forward strand.
AGTTTGGGATTAATTATTTTTTATTGCAATATCATTACTAATTTATCACGATTTAAGAATTTACTACAAATTTCATTCCAGATGTCCAACGAAATATTTTCATTGTTAAATTTCGTCTTATTCGAGTATTTTTTTTTTTAGTGTCAGGACTCGAGCAAACCCACTCAGGTTCATAATTTGAGAACGATCCCATTGAAGTGGGCTTAGATTTAAATTTTAAATTATTATAGTAAAACTATTATTTTATGACAATGACGTCCCTGTAAATTTGTTATAATAAAAAATAATATAAAATTCATGATGAATGTTAATTACTTTATCATTTTCCTCAAGTCATGTGTGTAATATAATTCATTTATTTTATCTAATAAATATTTCATGATTTAAATATTTAAAAAACTACTTTTTAAACTTCTAAATTTTGATTTTTTAAAATGAACACATATAATCTATACATAAAAAAAAACATAAAATAACGATCGAATTTTCGATCCCTAATATAAATTAGCGATTGATAAATTCGGTCGCTAAAATTTAGCGACCAAACGCTAATTCGGTCGCTAAATATTAGCGACCGAATTAGTATTCAGTCGGTAATGTTAGCGACCGAATAATAATTTAGTCGGTATATTTAATGACCGAATAATAATTTGGTTGTTATATTTAGCAACCGAATTAGCATTCGATCGTTATATTTAGTGACCGAACTCTAATTTGGTCTATAATTAGCGACCGAATTCTAATTCGGTCTCTAATTAGCGATCGAACTCTAATTTGGTTGCTATTTAAGATCGGTCGCTAAAATAACGACGAAATTTTACTTCCGTCGCTATTTAGCGACCGAATTAGAGATCGGTCGCTAAATAGCGACCGATTATAAAATCCGTCGCTAATTAGCGACCGAATTTTTATTTTGATTGCTAATTAGCGACGGAATAAAAGTTCGATCGTTAATTAGCGATCGATTATGATTTGGGTCGTTAATTTAGCGATCGTATGTAATTCGATCGCTAATTAACGATCGATATTTAATTCGGTCGCTAATTGGTTAGTAATCAGCGATGGAATTTTAATTCCGTCGATAATTTATATTTTTTTTCGGTGCTACCTTATCCACGTCACAATGATATCATTATTTTAAAGGTTAAAAGATAAAAACATAAAGCGTGTTATATTTAAAATAAAAATTATATTATATTAGATGTAATAAAAAAATTAAACTTATTTTAAAAAAATACAACATAAGCATCGTAATCATGAAACTGCAAAGGCAGCCAAATTGTGCAGTTACACTGCATCTGATTCAATGGATACTAATTAATTATAAACTGATGGACCAATTAATTAATAACAATAACAAAATACAAGTTGCTTGCTTCTCATTTTGACAACGACACTAAATAGATATATCAACTAATTAACTTCTCTAGTTAATTAAACTACAAACACTAACGATGGTGACGCTTCTAATGCCGTTTCTAAACTTAGCTTAACTAGGCTCATAGCGTTGCTTTCATGCTTAACCATTAGACTCACCAATCATGCATGTCAGAATAGAAAGCGTTTGGTGGATGATATGCCAATATATAGTTCTAATAATTAATCGCACCATTATCTAAATCGGAACGATCAGTTGCAGTCCTTAACGTGACCATTAAAAACAAGTAATTGACTAATACACAGTAGTTCGTGGAAGATAGAGTTAGGCAAATGACCGAGGATTCGATGGCATCTTTCTTCTTCTTTTTTCTACCTGCTGATCGAAGTCTAATTTTCCTGTCGATCGAACAGAAAATTTGACTTTGAGAACATTTCGCGGGGGAGAAAAAAGAGTCGAAGGATTCGAATGGAGTTCACAAATGAAGTCATTTAGGTGCAAAATTTCCTCCGATCAGATCAGTTGATATCTTGTTAGTAAAAACAGCGCGCAGTAGGGTGGGAGAGTACGTACGTTCCGGGAACATACATGCCATTCGCCTCGTGCTTACTGCATGCCCACCACACCGGACACGGAGCGCTGTAATGTCTGGCCCTGCCGGGTTGCACATGTCGCTGCTCGTGGCTCGCTTGTCAGCAGCGACACTGATAGACAGTTTTTTTTATATATATATAATTTAAGTGTTTAAGTTATTCTGAAGATATATTAATTTTTTTTTATTGATACAGAGTAATTGAATTTTCAATCCGATTAATTTTTAGGAGTAATCGATCCTACTCTACTACTCTACGTAGGAATCTTTAGAATGTCTTATCTGAGTCAGTAAAATCGAAGCTCAAATAATCTTCATCGATCATCAAAAATAAATCATAAAAACGCTCATAATTTTTTATAAAAAGATGTATTTGATTTTTTTTTTTTTTTAAATAAGAGCTTAATTTAAAATTTAAAAAAATAATATTCATCTGATGAAAAAGATAATAACTCTCACCCAAATGTCATTCATTCCACTCCATAGTAATATGACCATTTAAGCGTAAGCGCGGAACAGTCCTAAATTATTCTAAAATCCTAGACAAGATTTTAATAATTGAGTTTTATTCATGTTTAATTTTGACATAAAAGTTTTTTTGAACTCTATATAAAGACTCTAATTAGGCCTTGGGTGGTCGTCCTAACAGGTCTAACTCAGGCCTGGCTCTAAGCGTGAGAAATTATTCTTATGAATATATATTTGTCGGAAATTGATTCTTATTTTTCATGTAAATCTATCATTATCATTACGGTATGTCGGTTAAAATAAAAAAAAATAAACCGTAACAATATAATTATCATTTTACGACATTCTTGAGAATCAAGCAAACTGAGCCTGTGCATGTGAGCCATGGATGAATCCTGCGCATGTGAAAACCCATGACCAACCACAGAATTAACTAGGCAGTCGACGACAAATTAATTAAGTTGGTCGCCTTACTTATTAATTGACAAAATGTTAGCGCTTGGGCGTTCGACGAATGGACCAGGCAGGCAGCAGCAAAATAATGTTCAAAAGGCAGCATGCAGGAGGGTTTCGATCAGGGCGGGTCAACCGGACGCCTCGACGTGGAGGGCAAGTAGTTGGCTTGACTGACTTTTTCGGACGAACCTTTTCCAGACGTTTGACCGCTCGATTCGACTCGATCGGTTTGAATCGGGCAGGGGAGGTCAGTAAGCGATTGAAATTCAAACTGCTTTAATGGAAAGAAAGTTCAGCGAATCTTTTCCAGATTTGACCGTTCGATTCGACTCGATATGTGTTATAGCAACTGGAGGTCAAACTGCGCCTGTCGATTCGATCGGTTCGAAACGGGCAGGGGAGGTCAGTAAGGGGGATGGAAATTCAAGCTACTTCAATGAAAAAAAAAGAAGAAGAAGGTTTTTTCAGTGTTTTTATGCAAATGTTTCTTGCAACCGTTTCGTTTAAAACGAACGGCTAGATAAAGCCTTCCGTAGGGAACTCTTTGAAATAGATAAAATTTACGTGAAAATGCCCTTTAACCATAATCACATGGAGGCTATCTACATTGATGCTGCGTGAATCTCGATGACACCCCTTTTTTTTTAGAGAAAAACTTTATTTTTTTTAATGAGATAATTGTGCGTTTTCATAGTCATTTAATTATAATAAATATCTTTTCTGCATTTATACTAGGTGCATTCCTTTAGTTATATATATATAAGGAAACTTTATTTTGATTAAAAAAAATTAATAGAAATGTAGATATTCTTATTTAGTTATATTCTTTAATATACACATAGAATTATTCTAATAATTATGCACAAATTAATACATTCACTCTTTATGCAATTAAGCATGAAAATACCCTCGCATCAATTTTATCTCTTCGATACTCCTCTATAACCTCTATTACACATATAATATAATATTAGTACGATACAATCACGTGGAAAAATATCATAAAAGAGAGGTGTTTTTTTTTTTTTGCTTTTAGATGTATATGTTATGAAAATGAGAATTAAAAAAATTGTAAATGCTGATTTTTTTTATTTCTTTGGAAATTAATATTCTTTTTTTTATATTTGATATAGGCATTTTATTTTATATAAAAAAATGTAGAATGATTATTTTTGATAACATGTAAGAATAGTTAAATGAGTTAATTACTCGAGTGCTCTTCGTTGAAATATATATGGATCAAGTACAAATAATTCATTACAAAGTGATGCGGTGAAGAAGATCTGTTCACTTCCTTTCGATGCGATGAAGCACGAAGGAAGCTTCGGGGGTTCTCTCCGACCGCAACAGTAAAGATGAAAGAGTAAAGCAGAGAAATACAAATCAACGCAGACAATAAAACCAAGACACAAGATGTAACGTGGTTCGGAATAAGGATTCCTACTCCACGGAGGTGAGCTCTCCCACCGGATGCAGTGCCAAAGTACTTTCACAATGAACGTCCCCCTTCGCGGAAAGGAAACCTCCGGAGGTGGAGGAGAAAACCTCTTACAGTCAAATCAAGATACAAGAAAGAGTACACAAAAGGTGAAGATCACTACTCTCCTTTGTAGGATATTTGACGCCGCTAGAGGGGAGGTGAATAGCGCGTGACGGTTCGTAGATGGAATTCGATCGCGTGTTCGTCTCTACAATTTCGTTAGTGCGCAGCGAAAATAGTACAATAACAAAATACGCAAACACAACAAGAACACAAGTATGTAACGTGGTTCGGAACCGCACGGTTCCTACTCCACGGATCGAGCTCTACGAGCTCTAGTGATGCACACGCAACCACTAATAAACACTCCTTCTCGGAACAATCCGGAGGCGGAGAAACCTTGTACAATAATAATTACAACAATAATCAAATAGATACAAGCAAATACGATAATGAAATACAAATGCAAGTAAAGGAAAACACTTTACAAAAGCCTTTGATTTCTTGATCTTTGATTGCCTTGAACTAGCTTTGAAGGACTGAAAAGCACCAACTTTCCCCTTCAATTTTGTCCAAAAAAATCGCTATCTTTTCCTCCATCACGAGCTCCTTATATAGCTTCAACCTGTGCTGGAAAAGGTCGATCAGTCGACTGATCGGGACCATCAGTCGACTGATCACACTGTTGCTGTGAGACAACGGTGTAATCCACGCTGGAAAAATCCAACGGCTAGGATATCACCGATCGATCATGAGCATCACCGATCGATGAGCCATCACCGACCGTCATTCCAAAGAATGAGTGAGACTCCACTGCGGCCCTAAAATCCGAGCATCACCGACCGATGAGCCATATCGACGATCATTGTCTAATCACCGACTGCCCATCAATGGCAGTCGACTGCTAGGGCAATTCCCGCAGTCAAACCCTAGTTGACTACGCCAGTCGACTGCCACATGACACCAGTCGACTGGCACACCTCAAATATGAGGTTTTAGCTCAAGTATGGTGCCCCCATACTTGCTAGACCACCCTTAGCCTAGACCTAACCCTTCTAGCCACCTCCATCAGCCTTACGCATCTCGGATCCCTCCAAGTCATCCATGACTTGTTCATCCATCGCGCTAGCCTTCAGGTGTTTCCATCGGCTATGTCATGCTAACGGTGTCTACACCGCCAAGGCATATTGGACTTATGCCGCCAAGACTCCCGCTTGGACTTTACGCCGCCAATATCAAACCCCTTGAACTTCAAATGTCAAGACTCAAGCTTGGACTTTCCCTTGCCAACCCATGTTGGACTTTCCATTTGCCAAGACCCATGCTTGGACTTTTCTCAAATGCCAAGTGTCCCACTTGGACTTCCCATGCCAAGTACCCATGACTTGGACTTTTCCCATGACAATTACATTGTCATATGTTTTTGTCGAAACATCAAAACATCACTCGAGTCAAACTCGAGTCCTGGTCAATCGTGACCTGGGCCGATTGCACCAACAATCTCCCCCTTTTTGATATTTGACAAAAACCAAACCATTTGAGTTAGACCGCTAACTCAAGTCTCTTACCAATTATTCCAAATTGGTAATCCCAAATATTTTCCCAAACATATTCTCCCCCTTTTTGACATACATCAAAAGGTTATCTCTCCAAGGAGGTCAATGTCTCATGGCCTAATGAGATCTTACAATCTCCCCCTTGGTCCAAAAATACCTAGGATGCCTACCATCTTCCTAGTGATAAGTCTCATATCACTCAAGAGAGGCAATCCTATATGTTCTCCCAATTTCCAAATTGAGACTCTCAAAATCTCACTTTCCTCTTTATGAGGAAAAATATCATTCATCATCCCATGATGAATTCCTCCCCCTAAAGGCTTGCTCCCCCTAGACCATTGCACCAACAATGTCTTTGGGAAGTCCTTAAGCCAATAGGAACTCTAAATCATCAAGAATACGGTTAGAAATTCAACATTGAACTTTCCAACACTCTAAATTTGATACAAACCCTAAACACCTCTCCAAATCCATATCCAATGGATTTTCACCCTTTATAATGCTTCCCAAAGCATATCCTAGGGTCAGAAGCGATTAGGGACCTTAATCAGAGTTGAAACGCTAAACAAACCTAGTTTTCCGAAATCAAGATTATCACGATTTGTTTACTACGATCGATGTGCATCACGATCGGGCACGGCAACAATGAGTGATATCTACCGCCAATGAGTCCAACGCTACCCATCACCGATCAGACCAGAGGCAATGATCGATAATCAAAACCTGATTTTTAGAAATCAGACTCGACTTTTGGAAATTCATAAGTAATTCTACGCAAATCAAAAAATCATGAAACTTGATACGTATATTACTTATCACACATACAATCGGTGAAAAATTTTGGAAAAATATTTTTACCATTGAAATAGGAGATTGGTACAAAGTTCAAAAACTATTAAAACTTTAAAGTTTTTGATCCACTTTGTATCAACTTCTACAATGATGATGGCTATCAAAAGATAGATTTCACCAAGGTTTTCTAAAATGATTTTAAAATATTTTTGAAAACCTATTTCAAACCATGGTTTATTGGCTAAATATACATAACTTGTATATTGGCTTTCCTCATGATTCTTAGTGATTATTGAAATAAGTTAAGTTCATCTAGATGCACTATCTATGCACCTTGAACCTAACTTATTATCCTAACATCTCACATGTTATCTAAGGTGTATACACACACATACATGTCAATTTTAAATGTGAGATGTAGGATTAGGATTATTATGACCTCATGCATTTTCTAGGCAACCCTACTTGATTCCCTTATGAATGAGACTCCAAGTCATGCCATTTTACTTTAAATCAATTCTAATCAAAATAAATGCATGAATGATCATGGCATAAAGATAGCAATAATTAAGCAGTACCAATGATCATGATGTCATGACATGTGATATAATTTAAAACAACATGACATCTAAAATAATCCTAAGCAATGACATGACATGTTATATGATAATATGCAATTTCACGTCATGATATAACAACTTTCATAAACCAATACAATAATACAGATATTCACTCAAACACGCATGATTTTCACAAACAGAAATTTCATTTAATTCAAAAGATTTCAGTTTTTTACATCTAAAATGGAGATTTGATATGCTCAATCTCACTAGAAAAATTGAAAAACAAAAAAAAATATAACATCCTCTAAATCTAGTCGTCTGCAGGAGGTGGCGGTGGAGGAGGCTGTTGGCTCAAAGTCCAAGCCCGCATCATCTCATACATATCGAGCTGACGCTGCTCGATACGACTCTGGGACTCTGCAATCTGCATGTATCTCTCCTCTATCCGACCAAGACATGCACCCATGGATGCTTGCCCTACTAAGAGCTCTGTCAGTCTAGAGTCGACCGTCTGCTGATAGTCCTGGAATCTGGACTCCAGCTGGCCAAGACGATCTGATGGACCCACCGCTGATGCATCCACTGGCAGCTGATCCTCCTCATCAGCGGCGTCTGCATTCTCATAGTCCTCTGCCGCCTCTCTGGGTACCAAAGGAGGCTCTCTGCGTGCCCTGGGTGGTGGTCGAGGCGCCAACTCCATCTGTCCAGGCCCCATCCGCAGCTTCGCTAACGAGAAGTTGCGAATCGATATGCAGTCGTACACCTCAGAGAGCGCTCTCAGAGAACCCCTGTGAATGTTGATGCCTACTGACTCTAACCATGCTGTGATAATGTGACCATATGGCATATGCACTTTCCCTTGTACAGGGGAAATGAAATGCACTATGCAATGAAACATATTTAATGCAATGTTAATGTCTAATCTATTACGCATGGTGTAGAGTAGAAAGAGATGGGGAGGCCGAATCTTGGCCAGACCCCGAGTCACGATAGGAAGAAAACACCCAACAATGACCTTGTAGAGTACATTGTCAGGTGCAGATAACTCAGTAATAGGAAATAAATTCTGGGTTGGTGGACGAGGATGACCAAAAATATGCTCATGCATGGAGTCCAAAGAAATATGGTCAAATGGCTCGGGTAAAGGAGCATCAAAGGTGGGGTAAAAAATGAAGGTGTCATCCGAGGGCTTACACTCGAGAAACTCCTGCAGTATCGCAGGAGTGAACTCTAAATCGCATTTTGCAATGCGAGTAGTGTAGGTAGGGTCATCGTCTACCTTCTTTAGGTTCTGATAAAACTCCTTAAGGAGGTCATCGTTAATGGCATGTGTGCATAAGACAATTTTCATGAGATGATAATAGGCAAATATGTCAATGACATCACTACAATAATGTTGGAAAAAGTCCCTATTGATGTACCTAACCAACATAGGTTGGTACAATCGAGATTCACCCTCGGGTGGATCATTCCTACGGGTTCTCCTATATGACATGCATGGGCACCAATACACAATTAGATTTAAAAGGATTACAATGGAAAGGAAAACAAAATTAGAGTTTTTGGGTAAAAAAAAAAATTTACTTCGGTGCCATTTGGAGGTGTGACGAGGGAATGCTCAGATATTGCTGAGGGGGTCGTCGGAAAGTTCGCCGGAGGACTTAGATGTCGGAACCCTAATCGGAAACAGGGAAACAAACCCTGGAAACGAGTGAACTAAGACTTGAGATGAGTGAAAAACACAAGAAGAGAAGCTTAGCTATCAAACCTAAGGCTTGGGCGGTGGCACAGCCGGAAAGACTGGTCGGAGAAGAGTTGGCGATCGGAGAGGAGGAAGAGAAAGAAGACGCCAACCCCTTCGGCGTTATAAAATCGCGACGCGGCCGATCGATGTCGCGGTCGACTGATAGCAGCTTATTAGCGGGTTTACCGAACCGACAAGCGATCGATCGCTCGGCCAAGAATCGATCACGAGCCTTACGTGACATGCTACAAGAATATTAGTCGATTGCGTGGCTCTCATCGACGACTTGTGTTGTCACCACTCGTGATGGCGAGCACTCGATCGATGACCTCACCTCGGTGAATAAGATACTATCGATCGATGTATCCCATCGATCGATGATGTTCAACGATCGAGTCCTGAGCCGACTGATCGGGACGATCGTATCGCACTCTGAAGATGATCACCGATCGATAATCGATCGATCGATATCTCGATTTCTGTTAAATTCAGAAAATCTCGATTTCTTTCATCTAATTTATTCCATTTTATCATGCTTAATCTTGTATATCGAACATATTGATGTTATACTTATATTCATGTATTCGTTAATGTATTTTAATATTTTATTTTATTTTGGCAAATATTAACATCCAATGATTTTCAAATCCTAACATCTCACCCTTTCTAAGTGTTGAAATACACAATCAAGGTAAAAAGGCTTATTTTGTGAGATGCAATTCATCCTAGACATTCCTTCCATGCAAACACATGGTGAAACATATGAAGCATGGTAAGTAAAAGACATCAAGTTGTGTGGCACTTGAGTATCACTCTAGATGTTACTTTTACATCTTAAACACACTTCTCTTGATACATGAACTTCTAAAGTGTGCCAACAATCAAAGTTACACACTATGACCTCTAAATCTAGATAGTGTCAATTTTATTGATTTTTATGTTTTCAAAAATATATTGACACATCCTAAAATCCTTTAGGATTAAGGCTCAAATGTATTTCCAAGGTAACCATAACTTTGAAAATAACCTAAAGTGTCACCTTTACCATGGTTGAGTTAACTACTCATCCAATCATGGTTGACACATTCTAACCCATTTAACGTGAATCAATCACGCTCTTTGGAACCGAAAATCTATTTGAGCTCATTGAATTAATTAGGTATTCCTTAGGGATAACCTCCCTAGATACTTTCCTAATGACCCTCCTAGGCTTGTTAGCCTTGGTCATTGTGGTCTTACCTAAGTTGACTCTAGAGGTAACTTCCCTTGCAACCTTGGTCTTCCTAGACCTAGTTTGTGTTCCATAGTCAAATGGAACACAATGATAAGTCACCTTAGGCTTAGGTTTGTGACCCAAACCTTTCTTGCCCTTGGTTGACTTTTGTCTTTTGGGTCCTAGATGTTGACTTTGATATCTTGACCCTTGACTTTGACCATTAGACCCTTGAAATTGATTTTGTAGCTTATTTAGAGTCTTTTCTAGTTTTTCAAGCCTTGACCTTAAGGCTTGGTTCTCTAATTCTAATTGCCCAAATGATTTTTGATTAGGTTTTTGGGCATTACCATTTACCTTAGACATATGTTTACCCTTATTGGAATTGATACCTAAATGGTTTTCGATTTTCTTAATTGCTTTCTTAGGAATGACATTTCTAGGGACATTAGTCCCAAATTTCTCCTTCTTTGAAATAGATCTAGAGTTATTATTCCTAGCATGCTTCGATTCATGAGTAATAGCAAAGTTATTTGAATTAATTCTAGCATGCTTTTGCTTAGAATTTAAGGAATGAGCATTATGAAAATATACCTTAGGGTTTACCTTAGTAGCTCCCCCTACTTGTGATACTCCTTCTTGGGTCTTCTTCCTCCCCCTAGGACATTGATTTCGGTAATGTCCCGGTTGCCGACATTTGAAGCAAATGATATGCTCCTTGTCTTTAGATGATGGGGAACCGACATCCTTTGATTTTTGTTGACTTTTAGGCGCCGGAGGAGTCTTCTTAACCTTCTTTGGACACTTGCTCTTGTAGTGCCCATACTCCCTACATTCAAAACACAATATATGGATTTTATTTGAAATTGGAGTGTTTGAGTTACCTTGTTCGGTGGTGAGGGTCTCTTGAGCTTGTTCTTCCTCTTGACCGGATGTAGATGATACTTCTTGTTGCTCCGGTGTTGAGGATGCTCTAATCTCCTCAATCCTAGAAGTAGATACTTCTTCCACTTCTTCCACCTCTTCTTTCTCCGATCCGGAGGTTGACTCCTCACTTTCTTGTGAGGATGATGAAGCTTCCTCTTCGGTCTCCTTCTCTTCCAAGTCTTCTTGGACCGATTCGGGATTGTCGTGGAACTTGACCAACTTGTTCCACAACTCCTTGGCATCCCTATAGCTTCCTAATCTAGACAAAATATCGTTAGGTATCAAATTAATTAACATTTTTGTTACCTTAACGGTTGTCTTGAATTTTTGCCGTTGCTCCTCGGTCCATCGCTTCATTTTGAGGATTTCGCCGTTCTCTCCTCTCGGAGCATCAAAACCTATAATCACGGCAAACCAATTTTCTATGTTCGTCATTAGAAAATATTTCATCCTACCTTTCCAATACGCGCAATGTTCGCGGTCGAAAGAAGGCGGAACATTGATGTCGTCACCCAATCTCTCCTCGAACTCCATCTTGTTCCTCTAGCGTCTTGACTCTGGGTTGTTAATCCGTAGAAGAGCCCCGAGCTCTGATACCAATTGTAGGATATTTGATGCCGCTAGAGGGGCGGGGGGGGGGGGGTGAATAACGCGTGACGGTTCGTAGATGGAATTCAATCGCGTGTTCATCTCTACAATTTCGTTAGTGCGCAGCGGAAATAGTACAATAACAAAATACACAAACACAACAAGAACACAAGTATGTAACGTGGTTCGGAACCGCACGGTTCCTACTCCACGGATCGAGCTCTACGAGCTCTAGTGATGCACACGCAACCACTAATAAACACTCCTTCTCGGAACAATCCGGAGGCGGAGAAACCTCGTACAATAATGATTACAACAATAATCAAATAGATACAAGCAAATACGATAATGAAATACAAATGCAAGTAAAGGAAAACACTTTACAAAAGCCTTTGATTGCTTGATCTTTAATTGCCTTGAACTAGCTTTGAAGGACTGAAAAGCACCAACTTTCCCCTTCAATTTCGTCCAAGAAAATCGCTATCTTTTCCTCCATCACGAGCTCCTTATATAGCTTCAACTGCGGTGAAAAGGTCGACAATCGACCGATCGGGACCATCGATCGATCACACTGCTATTCTTGAGACAACGTGTAATCCACGCCGAAAAATCCAATGGCTAGGATATCACGATCGATCATGAGCATCAGTCGACCGATGAGCCATCACTCGACGCTCGTCCCGGTTGAGTGAGACTCCACTCAGGCCCTAAAATCCGAGCATCACCGATCGATGAGCCATATCACGATCATTGTTTAATCACCGACCGCCCATCAATGGCGTGATCGTTAGGCAATTCCCGCATTGACTACGCCACGACCGCCACATGACACCAAATATGAGGTTTTAGCTCAAGTATGATGCCCCCATACTTGCTAGACCACCCTTAGCCTAGACCTAAGCCTTCTAGCCACCTCCATCAGCCTTACGCATCTTGGATCCCTCCAAGTCATCCATGACTTGTTCATCCATCGCGCTAGCCTTCAGGTGCTTCCATCGGCTATGTCATGCTAACGGTGTCTACACCGCCAAGGCACATTGGACTTATGCCGCCAAGACTTTCGCTTGGACTTTACGCCGCCAATATCAAACCCCTTGGACTTCAAATGCTAAGACTCAAGCTTGGACTTTCCCTTGCCAACCCATGTTGGACTTTCCATTTGCCAAGACCCATGCTTGGACTTTTCTCAAATGCCAAGTGTCCCACTTGGACTTCTCATGCCAAGTACCCATGACTTGGATTTTTCCCATGAAAATTACATTGTCATATGTTTTTGTCGAAACATCAAAACATCACTCGAGTCAAACTCGAGTCCTGGTCAATCGTGACCTGGGCCGATTGCACCAACATCCTTCTCCGGCGAAGTGGTAGTTCTCCTTCTTCCAATGCGTCTTCGTTTCTTGCTGGTTGGAATAATGCGGGTCCTCCTCCTTCTGTCCTCCCCTCCCTTTTATTCTCCTCCTCTGATCTGTTATTGCCTCGCAAGCTTTCCCTATCGTACACGTGGCCACTATGTCCACCTGGAGAATAATTCTGTTACAGATACGAGGAATGAAGGCTCCTCGGAATATTGTGTGGGCCCCCCCCGCATCCGTTGTATAACATCTTCTCATCTACATTATGGAAAATAGGCTAGCCTGTCCCTTTCAACCATTGGCCTTCGGTGAAACTAATCTAGACTTATAGCTCACGTGTGGCATGGCCTTTGGGCTCTTCAGCGATCCGAACCGACTCCCTTTCTTTCCGCACCAAACTAGTTCCGAACTAACCAGGTTGAGTCAATTCTCATCCGTCCCATCTGCTCCTAGGCCCTCTAAGCCAAACCGATTTTCGTTTGTCTTCTAGCGAAGCGACCTCCACTCTTGCTTCGCCATGTCAATTGCCTCAACTGGTCCTTCCGTTCCAATTATTTGAAACAATCGCGCCCGAACCGTTCTTCCTTTCTTTCTTCGCCGAACCGATTATTTGATTCAGATAGTGTCTTACATGCGAGCCCTCTTATCCGGTTCACAGAGAAAAGGTAACAGCAGTATCACAAAGTAAGAGCGTGATCCTTTAGAAATTGTTTCTACGGAGATAACGTGTTGGTTGGAACAAGATGATACTTACAAAATAAGTTCGAATCAATTTCGGAGAAAGATCTAAAATCTCTTTTTGATGTCAGATGACCCTCCTCTGCCCTGTCTAATTGTGTCAAGGCCAAAGGTCCTCCACGATTTAACTCCCTTATAATAGTCGTGGGACAGACCACTAAATTGACGGTTCCAATCTTTTGAGAAGTGAACCTTTAGAAATTAATTATTATTTTGCTAGTCACTTTCCTTCTTTATCCTCCTTCACATTCATAGTTTATAAATGAATATACAGATTCATAGAATATTCTTTCAAATATTTTCAATTTGATTTTCAATTGAACTTTTTTCTAAATAAAATGATAAACTTCGGAATGTCATTGGATTGTTAGACCGTTCATTATGAATACTTCATGATTTATCTTAACTATTAGTGAAATTTTTTGATAAGATCAAATCAATCACTCTTATAATTAATCAAATAAAAAATTTGAATATCCGATGTCAAATTATAAAAAAAAAAGAAAGAGTATTAGTCATGAAATTTGTAAATGAAATTGTTAATATGGATGTGCGTTAACCTTTATCTCATAGTTCCATATAATGCTTTATCATCCACCAATAAATGTATCTTATCCTATTGGATCAATTTGTCAATTCAAATTGTGGTTTGGTTCTATACGGCAGGTGGCTTAACTATGCCACATGCTACCTTGCTAGAGGTGGGGTATGATAATACGTATGCCAAGAATCTCCTTGAATTGTTTTTTCCAAGATGACTTTAACAAAACTAAAATATCTTTCATGATCTTGTTGGCAAAATCATGGTTTGTCATTTCAAATGATGGTTCTATTAGGAAACTGGCCTCTTTTTGTCATATGTCAAACCTTTTTTTTTTGTTTGTTTGTTTGTTTTCTTTTAAGTCTTCGATTGACTTTGGAAAGGGAATCATTGCCTAGAGAAAGATATGGTTTTTGTATTATTATCAATGTCATGCTCTGATCAAAAGTTCGGTGGAATCACTCATTATATGAGCTACATTTCAAACTTTTTCTTAGAGTTAGGTAAACCATTAAGGCAAGAGGATATGTCTCCGCCAATGGTGTTTATTTCTTTATCGTAATTGAGTTTGATTATGTGATTTTGATGTTTGTCAAAAAAAGTTTGAATTAGATGATTTGGACTAATATAATCGTATTTTAGATTTACAATTCCAATTTTTATTATAGGACATTAGACAATATAAAAATTGATCTAAGCACTTAGAAGCATAGCACGGAACTACTATGAATTTCCATCTCGATGAAAGTGTCAAGCTTGAAGTCAACTGAAAATTTGAGAAAAAAATCTAATCTTGATTTGTTGACGACAGTGCATTGTAGGAGTAGTAAAAACAATCTAAATCAAGTAGGTTGGTTAGAGAGATGGTTTGTTAAGGCATTTAGCACCCAATAGTGTATTTAGATCAAGTTATTTATTTTTTCACCCTTAGTATTTGATATTATTAGATCCATTGCGTAGTTAGATGGAATTGTTGGGAATTTGACCGTCGCTAGAGGAGAGAGGGTGAATAGCGTGTCATACGTCGATGGAGTTCATTCGTGTTCGTCTCTACACTTCGTTAGTATACGCAGCAGAATATATATAAAGCATAAACTAAATACGACAAACACAATGACACAAAATACACAAGCGATATACGTGGTTCAGAATCTTAGGGTTCCTACTCCACGGAGAGAGCTCAACGAGCTCTAGTGATGATAACACCACTAATAAACTCCTTCTCGACAACACGTCGGAGGCAGAGAAACCTCGTACAGGTGTTTACAACAATAAATGAAATACAACAAGCAAATACAAATATAATACAACAAATAACGTAAAGAAAATATTACACACGGTTGCTTTGAATGCTTACTTGTTGATCGCCTTGGACTAACCTTGAAAGTCTGAAATGCAGCAACAATTCCCCTCCAAATCACCCAAGAAAATCGCTGCCCAAATCCTCCACGAGCTGCTCCTTTTATGCCAACACCGGGCTGGATTCGCGGCTGGCAATCGCCTGTCAACAGTACCGTTGTGAGACAACAGCTTAATCCACGTCGGCATCCAAGCCAACGGTTACACTGGCAGTCGATTGCCAGTACACAGCAGTCGACTGCCAAGGCCGTAGCCGACTGACCAATCGACTACCGAGCGTTCTTCCCCTGCAACCCGACCAGCAGTCGATTGCTCAAGGCATCAGTCGACTGCCCAATGCTGGCAGTTGGCTGCCAGGCTATATCCTGCAATCGAACACTAGTCAACTCTGAGTATTTTGAATGTCCATAATCTCAGTCGACTGTTGCAAGTTGAATCGGTTGTCAAGTGTCAAAACACTTGATCAGTCGACTGATCCAAAACCTCAGTCAACTGTTAACCTCAAACATGAGGTTTAACCTCAAATATGATGCCCTCATACTTGCTAGACCACTCTTAGCCTAGACCTAAGCCTTCTAGCCACCTCTGTCAGCCTCACGCCTATCGGATCCCTCCAAGTCATCCATGACTTGTTCATCCATACGCTAGCCTTCAGGTGCTTCCATCGGCTATTGTTATGCTAAGCTGGTCTATACTGCCAAGACACATTGGACTTATGCTGCCAAGACTCCCGCTTGGACTTTATGTCGCTAAACATTGGACTTATGCTGTCAAGACTCCCGCTTAGACTTTACGCCGTCAATATCACCCCTTGGACTTCCCTTGCCAATCTATGTTGGACTTTCCAATTGCCAAGATTCAAGCTTGGACTTTCCCTTGCCAAGACCCATGACTTGGACTTTCTCATTGCCAAGTGTCCCACTTGGACTTTCCATGCCAAGTACACAAGACTTGGACTTCTTCATCATATGGTCAACCTCATTTCAACCATATAGTCAAACAATGGTCAAACCATCGTTAAATATCAAAATACCATATGAGTCAAACTCGAGTCCGATCAATCATGACCCGGGTCGATTGCACCAACAATCTCCCCAAAACATTGTCGAACATCAAAACACTACTCGAATCCAACTCGAGTCTTGTCAATCATAATCTGGATCGATTGCACCAACAATCTCTCCCTTTTTAATGTTTGACAAAAATCACAAAATCATTGAGTTAGGCTACCTAGCTCAAATCTCCTTACCAATTCTCCCAAATTGGTAATTCCATAACTTCTCCCCCTTTTTGACATACATCAAAAAGGTTCTCTTCCCAAGGAGGTCAATGTCTCATATCCCAATGAGATTTTACAATCTCTCCCTTGGTCCAAAAACACCTAGGATGCCTTCACTCTTCCTAGTGATAAGTCACATATCACTAAAGAGAGGCTTTCTATAAACTCTACCAATTCTCCCTCTCATGAGGAAGAACACATCCATCATCTCATGATGGATACCTCCTCCTAAAGGCTTGCTCCCCCTTGACCATTGCACCAACAATGTCCTTGAAGAGTCCCTAAGTCAATAGGAATACTAAACCATCAAAATTAAGATTAAAAGTTCAACCTTGAACTTTCACAGACCTTAACATTGATACACACGCTAAACAACTCTCCTAATACATATCCAATGGATTTTCACCCTTTTCAATACTCTCCAAAGCATATCGTAGGGTTAGGAGCAGTTAGGATAACCTAACATAATTGAAATCAGGCTAAATAAATCTTGTTTATTCGAAATCAGCTATGACAGTCGACTCTCACAGTCACTAGTCGACTGCCATTGAAGCCAGTCGACTGCCATAAACGGCAGTCGACTATTTCTGCAAATGCAAAAATTCAGTATTCAGAAATCGAGTTTCGAAAATACATAAGTAAATATATGTATTTTGAAAATTCTTGAAACTTCATACATATACTACTTATAACAATCATTATGGGTGAAAAATATTTGAAAAATAAAATATCCATAAAATAATGAGATTGACACAAAGTTCAAAACCATTGAAAAGTTCAATATTTTGACCATATTTTGTATCTTCTCCTTCATTGGTGATTGCTATCAAAAGATAAACTTCACCAAGGTTTTCTAAAATAATTTTAAAATATTTTTGAAAACCTATATTGGATCATGATCAATGGGCTTAATGCACATGACTTGCACATTAGCTTTCCCCATGATATAAGATGAGTTTGAATTCATCTAGATGCAAAAACTATGCACCTTAAACTTAACTCATTTCCTAGCATTTCACATGTGTCTAGGGTGTTTGAAAAACACACACATGTCAATGTAATGTGAGATGTGAGTTTTGGTTATCCTAATCTAAGGCCTCATATATTTTCTAAGACAACACTACTTGATTTTCTTATACATGGGACTTCAAGTCATGCTATAGTCCTTAACTCAATTTTATTAATGCATGAAATATGATCATGGCATAAATGATAGCATAAATAAATATGACCAATGATCATGATGTCATGACATTAAGTATAACCTAAGTATACATGACACTAAAATTAAAACCTAAGCATGATTATAACATATAAATGATAAAAATAAATATGATGTCATGACATGGTATATGACAAATAAAGCATGACAAATAAAAGGTATAGGTATAACAATACCTAAATTTTAATATTAATTGTCATTTGTTATTATTAATTCTATTTTGCCATATTACTACTAATCCCCAAAGTGTGCCAAAAACCCAAAATGACACACCATGACCTCTAAACCTAGTTTGTGCCAATTTGATTGATTTTTCAAAATTTTTAAATAATATTGGCACATTCTAAAATCTTTTAGGATTTAAAATTCAAACATATTTCCAAGGTATCCATAATCTTGAAAATGACCTAAAGTGTCACCTTTACCATAGTTAGGCTAACTATCTATCAATTTAAAGTTGGCACAACCTAACCCATTTAGCGTGAATCGATCACGCTCCTAGGAACCCAATACATATTTGAGCTCCTTGGATTTACTAGGTATTCCTTAGGGATGACCTCCCTAGATACTCTCCTAATGACCTTTCTAGACTTGGTAGCCTTGGTTATTTGGGTCTTGCCTAGTGGCTTCCCTAGGTTTCTTCGAAACCCTAGCCACTAGGCACACACCTTGGTTACCCTTAGGGATGACTTCCCTAGTAACCTTGGTCTTCCTAGACCTAGGTTGTATTCCATAATTGAATGGAACATTATGATAGGTCTCCTTGGGCTTAGGTTTGTGACCCAACCCTCTCTTGCCTTTGGATGGACCTTGCTTCCTAGACCCTAGGTTTTGACTATTTGACTCTTTACTTGAATTTTGCATCTTCCTAAGGGTCTTCTCCAACTTCTCAAGCCTTGACCTCAAGGCTTAAATTTCAAACTCCAATTTTTCTAATTTAGTGGGCCAATTATTTCTTTGAATTGATTTGTTCTTTCTAGGCATATGTTTAGAATTCTTGGAGTTAAAATCTAGATAATTTTCTACCTTCCTAATAGACTCCTTAGGTAGAATTGTTTTAGGGACATTAGTCCCAAATTTCTCCTTATTCATAAAATGGCAAGACTTTGCATCTAAGCAATAAAGTTTACTATTTCTAACATGCCTTTCATGAACGATTGCAAGTAAATTAAAAGTATTCTTTTGCCTATTACTTAAAGAAGGTGCATTATTGAATTTTACCTTAGGGTTTGCCTTAGAGGCTCCCCTTACATGTGATGCTCCCTCTTGACCCTTACTAGGCTTCCTCTCCTAGGGCATTGACTCATATAATGCCCTTTTTGGTTGCACTTGAAGCACACAACGTGCTCCTTGCTCTTCCTCATGGGGATTCCAACATCCTTTGATTTTTCTTGAGTGTTTGGCACCGGCTGAGTCTTCTTGACCTTCTTAGGACACTTGATCTTATAGTATACATATTCCCTACACTCAAAACACATAATATGTTTTTTTTTTATTTTGAATTAATGTGCTTAAATTACCTAGGGTGATGGTGAGGGCCTCTTGAGCTTGTTCATCTCTCCCGGAGGTAGAGGCTTCCTCTTGCTCTTCCCCTTGCCCTGGTGACCTAATCTCCTCCCCTTCAATCCTAGAGGTGGAGGCTTCTTCTTCCATCGATCCAGAAGTTGATTCTTTCTCAACTTCCGACTCCTCACTTTCTTGTGAGGATGAGCTTTCTCATTCTTGTGTCGCTTCAGATTTTTCATGAAGCATTGTCAATTTTCTCCATAGATCCTTGGCATCTTGAAATTCACCTATCTTGGACAATAACTTGTTAGGTATTAAATCAACTACTATATTGATTACCTTGTCATTTGTCTCGGATTTTTGGAGTTGGTCTTGAGTCCATCTCTTCTTCTTGAGGTATCCTCCCTTCGACCCTCTTGGCAATTCAAAGGCTTTCATCAAGGCGGACCATAGCTCAATGTCCATCATCATCATGAAGTCCTCCATTTGTGTCCTCCATTGCTCAAACCCTTCTTATCCATAGAAGGTGTACGGGATCAGAGTGTTGATGTCCCATCCTAGTCTTTCTTCAAGCTAGATCTTCTTCTTCACCCTCTAGTGGTGCTCTCTTGGCGGTTAGTCTAAATGAAGAGCGGCCTCGCTCTGATACCACTTGTTGGGAATTTGACCGTCTCTAGAGGGGGGTGAATAGCGTGTCGTACGTCGATGGAGTTGGTTCGTGTTCGTCTCTACACTTCGTTAGTATGCACAGCGATATATATATAAAGCATAAACTAAATACGACAAACAAAATGACACAAAATACACAAGCGATATATGTGGTTCGGAACCTTAGGGTTCCTACTCTACGGGGAGAGCTCAGCGAGCTCTAGTGATGACAACACCACTAATAAAACTCCTTCTCGACAACACGTTGGAGGCGGAGAAACCTCGTACAAGTGTTTACAACAATAAACAAAATACAACAAGCAAATACAAATATAATACAACAAATAACGTAAAGAAAACATTACACACGGTTGCTTTGAATGCTTGCTTGTTGATCGCCTTGGACTAGCCTTGAAGGTCTGAAATGCAGCAGCAATTCTCCTCTAAATCACCCAAGAAAATCACTGCCTAAATCCTCCACGAGCTGCTCCTTTTATGCCTGCATCGGGCTGGATTCGCGCCTGGCAGTCGACTGCCGTAAGGCCCCAGTCGACTGCCAACAGTACCATTGTGAGATAATGACTTAATCCACATCGACATCCAAGCCAACGGTTATACTGGTAGTCGACTGGCGATGCCAATGATCGACTATCGAGTAGGCCGATGACGATCATCGAGTATTCTGCCCCCACAACCCGACCAGCAGTCGACTACCATCCATGGCAGTCGACTGTCTAATGTTGGCAGTCGATTGTAAGGCTATTTTCTACAGTCGAACACCAGTCAACTCTGAGCAGTTTGACTGGCCATAATCCTAGTCGATTGCTGCAAGTCGACTCGGCTGCCAAGTGTCAAAATACTTGACCAGTCGATTGATCCAAAGCCCCAGTCGACTGTTAACCTTAAACATGAGGTTCAACCCCAAGTATGATGCCCTCATACTTGGTAGTGTAGGGATCTGAGCGCACTCGGAAACAATTTTACAAGCACTACACAATGGAAAATAGGATCCTCCAAAGATCCATGCGAAAACCATACTCGTTGTTATCGATTCTACCCTATAAGAATCGTGATTACCTTCGCTGTGTGCCCTTCGCAATCCCGTCAGCGACACTTGTGTATGGATCTCAGTGCGATCAGTACGTTCGCGCCTCCACGGTATCCACACGAAGCGTGAAGTGGAGAAGAACCACACTGTGGTGCCAGCCACAAGATAGGTTCGGCCAAGAAGGTAGAAGAGCAGGAAGAAGATGATCACTCAAGCAAAATCAATACCCACGAAAACTAAAAACTCATCAAATCCTCTTTTATATTCAACCATTGAATATCAAAGGTTTTTGACTCTTGGTTTGCTTGGAATTAATAATCCATTAATTCCATCTTAATGATCATGCAACCCCTCTTAATGGTGAGTCTCACTCAATCCGAACTGGACTTGAGTCTAACTCGAGTCAAGTTCATTAGGTATACTTTGAGTCTTACTCAATCTGAATTTGACTTGAGTCTAACTCGAGTCAGATCCATTGGGTATACTTTGAGTCCTACTAAATCATCCCATGATTGGCACTAAGGGCTAACACTAATAGCTAGACCACCCTTAGTCTAGACCTAAGCCTTCTAGCCATCTCCGTCAGCCTCACGCCTATCAGATCCCTCTAAGTCATCCATGACTTGTTCATCCATACGCTAGCCTTCAGGTGCTTCCATCGGCTATTGTCATGCTAAACTGGTCTATACCGCCAAGGCATATTGGACTTATCCTACCAAGACTCACGCTTGGACTTTACTCCGCCAACCATTGGACTTATACAGCTAAGACTCCCGCTTGGACTTTACGCCGTCAATATCACCCCTTGGACTTCCCTTGCCAACCTATGTTGGACTTTCCAATTGCCAAGACTCAAGCTTGGACTTTCCCTTGCCAAGACCCATGCTTGGACTTTCCATGCCAAGTACCCATGACTTGGACTTTCCCATTGCCAAGTGTTCCACTTGGACTTTCCATGCCAAGTACACAAGACTTGGACTTCTCCATCATATGATCAACCTCATGTCAACCATATAGTCAAACAATGGTCAAACCATCGTCAAATATCAAAATACCACTCGAATCAAACTCGAATCTGGTCAATCATGACTCGGGTCGATTGCACCAACAATCTCCCCAAAATATTGTCAAACATCAAAATACTACTCGAGTCTGGTCAATCGTGACCTGGGCCAATTACACCAACAAGAATGAATAATGATTTCCAATTTATCGTATGTCAATCATATTTTTATTTGCAATACATTAATATGTAGTAGAAAAAATTACAAAAACTTCCCTCTCTTTTATAAGTTGTAGATTAAATTAATTTTTGTCTAACAGTAAAATTCATCAGTCAATTGATCCACTATATATTCAAACATTGCACTATTAGAATTATTGCATCTATTGCATGAATTTAAATGCCAATAAATACAACTGTAAATACGAAACTTATAGTGATTCGTTAGATTCTTCATACTTTCGAAGATGAATAACTTCTGGGAGAATTCTTTCGATCCAAAGTATGTCGTCTGAAGAATGATCACATACTCGAACTGTTCTTACTCTTCCACAAATCAAAATCCAATGTCTTGGATGTTCTCCGACCTCGACAGCACTTCTGTAGCATTTTTGATCTCTCACTCACACTCTACCTCTTGCCTTCACACTCTAGCCTCCACAGTCCACACTCTTGTGTCATCCATAAAGCCTTGGACATTCACCTATTTATAGGTGTTGAGCACAAGCACAACAAGTGTGCATGTTGCTTGCACACGTTGGCTACGTGTGCTCACATCTCCCACTCGCCCAAGATATATCACATAGGCAAATGATCACATAGACCAATAAGAGGTATTTAGTCATGTAGACTAAAATAGAATCGGAGTCCATAGTCACATAGACTAATAATAAAGATCAATAGGCACAAAGACCAAAAGAACAGAGATCAATATTCATAAAGACCAATAGAACAACTAATTATTTAAGAAAATGGTTTGTGTCATGGTTTAAAATTTCGACCTGTGCCGAGCGATATGGGCGGAATTTATCGTTTCGCTCGTCGCTCGACACTGGTACAGTTGTACCGATGGGCGCGAGGCCTCATGCAGCCTCCGTGACTTCGCACGGGGCTATGACGACTTACGGGAGCTGTCACGGCGTCACACGGTCTGCGATGCCCGAGGCAGCATCGCACAACCTCAACGATTCTCGCGGCAGTGTCGCGTGACTTCTGCGACGTCTGCAACAGCGTCGCACGACCTCCGCGATGCCTGCAGCAGCGTCGCACGACCTTCGCGATGTTGTGGCCTCCATGTTGGCCGTGCGACACCGTCGGCCTCGTGGGGGACGTGTGACATCGCCCTGAGGGCTGCGACAGCGTCGTGTGAGCGCGACGAGGAGCTGCTATCGCGAGCTATGGGTGCGAGTTGCACAGTGATTTTAATAATCAACTTCCCAAACTATAGTTCAAACTATATGAAAAAATAAATAAAATAATTAAAATTTAATAAATTTATCTTATTAATTTAAAAAATATTTCATAAATTATTTTAAAATTTATTTTATTAATTTATATATTATAAATAATAATTTTATTATTATTAAAATTTATTTTATTTTTTAATCCTATTTAAATTAATTTTACTATTATAATTAATTGTTTGATATTTTTCTTTCCATGATTATTTTGTCTATTTTTAATATTTAAATTAAAATTTTCATTTTTATATTTAAAAATTATCGAAATTTACCTATGCAGCACGATACGATATCGAAACTGTATCGTTCCGATCACGGACCGAAACCTCGATACAAGTCGAAATTTTAAACCTTGGTTTGTGCGACAGTAAGCACACTAAGCATTCATTGCTGAGAAATTTGTTACACCTTACATAGTTGCTCATAGAGTGAACAATGCTAAGAAAAGTTATTACACATAACTTAGCCGCTCCCCAAATGGTACATAACCATTCTCTGAATGACATTCTTCAGGTGGTACACAACTATTCTCCTAGATACATCCATGTTTTGCTATTTATTCAGATTAAATAATCTTCATTTACATCAATATAAACATCTCTAATCCCTTATAATAACCATCATGTTAAGAGCATGTCCCATATTCTCAATATTCACAATCATTTCTATACACAACAGAAATGGATCAACCAGTGAATAATTCTCAAAAGATGTAAATCTATTTAATCTTCCTTTTTAGCTTGAATCCATTCATTTTAATCAATTTCTTTTCTAGTCATGTTCCATAGACCGTATCATCCATAGTCAATAGGTTTACATGCTAAAGTAGCATACTCCGATTAAAACTTCAAGTAGACAGCTAAATAGTCACTTAAGGTGAATATTGAGATCAACATATAATCTCAAAGGGCTAACATAGTAGAGAAGAAGGGATCCATGCTCTTACTACCCTTATTGTCGTCTTAGCACATGTTGTACAAATCACATGTTATGATGCTATTCTCTTTACTAATAAAGAGTGCATGTTTCCATCAAATTAACATCGTATAGATTTCAATCTAGACATTCTAAATGTCTAATCCTGAATTCAACACATGAATTCAAATCTGACTCAAAACAGGTATAGGAAATGGTGGGAGCATTTACTTTGATCACTTTTCTCAAATGATCTTATCTTGATACAAATATCAAGATGACCCCAGCTTATAGGTATGTATCTCTATACATATAGCTTCTAAAGCTATCCTATAAGCAATGGTCTTACCCCTATTCATACTTAACAAATAAAGATGATTATTCATGTGAGAGGACCAATCAATACCTGCCAACATGCTCATCGAGATCTTATCAAAATATAATATTACATATACTGAATAAATTATGGTTGACATTTTAAACAATCAAATTACAATATCCGATTGTCATTACAAAATTATTATATTCTACGAAGCTACATAGACTTTACATGATCATTAAATGACTCTTTAGTTATCGACTTAGTAAAATGATCTGCAAGCATATCACATGTAGGGATATACTCAAGAATCACCCTCTTCTAAGCAACACAATCCCTCGCAAAGTTATACTTTATAGCTATATGCTTGCTCTTGCTATGATATTTGAGATCCTTAGAAAAAGCTATCGCAGCTTGATTGTCACAGTAGATAGTAATTGGAGTTCCACTGTCCTTAGTAATCTTTCCGATGCTTCAGGAACCTCCTTAACTAGACTTCTTCTTGGACAGATATTGAACATGCCACATATTTAGCTTCCATAGTTGACAATGCCACACAAGCCTGTTTCTTGCTGTTTCACGAGATAGTGCCACCATTCAGCAAGAACGCATAGTCTGATATGAATTTTCTATCATCCAGGTCCCTAGCCCAATCTACATCTAAATAGACCTTCAGGCTCATATATGATCCTTGATAACAAAGACTATAATCTGAATATCCATTTCACTGTCTTCCAGTGTCTCGGTCCTAGATTTGATTGGAACCGACTGACTAAGCCAACATCATAGCTAATATTGGGACGAGTACACAACAAAGTGTACATCAAACTATCCATAGCACTGTCATATGGTTTTTATTCATCTCAACCATTTCTTCAAAAGTCTTGGGACTCATACTCTTGGTCAGAATAGTACCTTTCACAATGAGCGTATGTTCACTGTTGCAATCAGATATGTTGAAATGTTGTAATATCTTATTTATATAAGACTCTTGAGATAAACCCAAAAGTCTCTTAGATCGATCCCTGATGATCTTAACTCCTAAGATGTCAGCTTCTACCATATCTATTGTGTCAAACTGTGATGAAAGCCACTTTTTGACTTCTATCACAAAATCCATGTCATTTCTTACTATCAGCATATCATCGACATATAATAATAAAATGACATACTTTCCTTTTTCCTTTTCAGGAAAACACAATGATTCTCATTGATCATTTCGAAATTATAAGATAAAGCAACTTCATTAAATCTTATGTTCCATTGTCTTGACACTTGCTTTAGCCCATATATAGATTTCTTCAATCTACATATTTTTTCTTCTTAGCCTTCAACAATGAAACCTTCTGGCTAAACCATTTAGATTTCCTCATCAAACTCACCATTAAGGAAAGCGATTTTTACATCCATATGATGTAACTCCAAGTCATAATTAGCCACAAAAGCCAAAATGACTCAGTTTGACACAAACTTAACTACAGGAGAAAATGTCTCTTCAAAGTCTATATCCTCCAATCGGGTAAATCCTTTTGCAACTAAACGAGCTTTGTATCGATTAATTAATCCATCTGATTTTCTTTTTATTTTGAGAATCCATTTATTCCCAATAGCCCTTTGACCAGGAGGAAGATCGACTAACTCGCAAACATGATTTTGAATCATTGACTCCATCTCTTCAACCATTGCATTTTTTCACTTTTCTCTAACTCTACATCCTAGGGCTTCCTCAACTGATTGAGGTTCATCATCGTCAACTAGGAGTGTCATCATTGTCTCATTCTCAATATCAAATCTCTTCTTAGGTTTGATCTTACAAATACTTCTTTGTAAGTTGGGCTCCTGAGAAGTCACCCGGTGACTAGGCAAATTACTCCCACTGGGTTGACTAGGTCTAGGTATCCCACTTGACACCTGTCTTATTGATAATGACTCATCCTCCTCAAATAGAGGAACTATCTTATAACCTCACCTCTAGCTGGGAACTCAGTTTCAAGAAAAATAGCATCTCTCGAATCAAATTCAGAGATGATTCCATCTTGTTGCTCACCTATGAAGAGATAACCTTTGTAGGCCTCAGAATATCTTATAAAGATACATTTCTTACCTCTAGGTCCTAGTTTTCTATATTTGTGAGAACTATTATGAACATAGACAACTGACCCTTAGGGTCTCAGATTACTCAAATACAATTTTTTGCCTATCCAAAGTTCATATGGGGCGTAGCTAACTTTGAAGGCACTTTGTGAGACTGACTTTGAAGGCACTTTGTTAAGTATATAGGTCACAGCTAATAATCCATCTCCCCAATAGGAGATCGTTCATAGACACTTGCTTTAGCCCATATATAGATTTCTTCAATCTACATATTTTTTCTTCTTAGCCTTCAACAATGAAACCATCTGGCTAAACTATTTAGATTTCCTCATCAAACTCACCATTAAGGAAAGCGATTTTTACATCCATATGATGTAACTCCAAGTCATAATTAGCCACAAAAGACAAAATGACTCAGTTTGACACAAACTTAACTACAGGAGAAAATGTCTCTTCAAAGTCTATATCCTCCAATCGGGTAAATCCTTTTGCAACTAAACGAGCTTTGTATCGATTAATTAATCCATCTGATTTTCTTTTTATTTTGAGAATCCATTTATTCCCAATAGCCCTTTGACCAGGAGGAAGATTGACTAACTCGCAAACATGATTTTGAATCATTGACTCCATCTCTTCAACCATTGCATTTTTTCACTTTTCTCTAACTCTACATCCTAGGGCTTCCTCAACTGATTGAGGTTCATCATCGTCAACTAGGAGTGTCATCATTGTCTCATTCTCAATATCAAATCTCTTCTTAGGTTTGATCTTACAAATACTTCTTTGTAAGTTGGGCTCCTGAGAAGTCACCCGGTGACTAGGCAAATTACTCCCACCGGGTTGACTAGGTCCAGGTATCCCACTTGACACATGTCTTATTGATAATGACTCATCCTCCTCAAATAGAGGAACTGTCTTATAACCTCACCTCTAGCTGGGAACTCAGTTTCAAGAAAAATAGCATCTCTCGAATCAAATTCAGAGATGATTCCATCTTGTTGCTCACTTATGAAGAGATAACCTTTGTAGGCCTCAGAATATCTTATAAAGATACATTTCTTACCTCTAGGTCCTAGTTTTCTATATTTGTGAGAACTATTATGAACATAGACAACTGACCCTTAGGGTCTCAGATTACTCAAATACAATTTTTTGCCTATCCAACGTTCATATGGGGCGTAGCTAACTTTGAAGGCACTTTGTGAGACTGACTTTGAAGGCACTTTGTTAAGTATATAGGTCACAGCTAATAATCCATCTCCCCAATAGGAGATCGACAAATTAGCCTATGCCATCATAGACCTAACCATTTCTAGAAAAGTCATATTTCTTCTTTCAGCAACCCCATTTTGCTGTGGAGTTCTAGAGATTGTCAATTGTCTAATAATCCCCTTATCATTATATATTGTCTTGAATAGATCAAACAAATATTCCCCTCTATGGTCAGTGTGTAAAGTCTTAACCTTACGCTCCGTTTGATTCTCAACTGTGTTCATATAACGAATGAAGCAATCAAATGCTTTAAATTTATGAGAAATCAAATACACATGATCGAAACGAGAGAAATCATCAATAAATGTAATAAAATAGGATGCTCCATGTCTAGCCTCACATTCATTGGACTATAAATATTCGAATGAATTAACTGTAATGATGACTCAGCCCTAATAGCCTTACCGAATGATTTCCTAGTTATTTTTCCAACATGACAATACTCACATATAAATAAGTTAATCCTAGCATGAGAGCCCAATAGCCCTCTTTAGCTAACTGATTCATGCAATCTTGTCCTATATATCCTAATCTAGCATGCTAAACTTCATCAGTTATTTCTACATCACTAGTAAGAGCAATGTTTGAAAAATAACTATCAATCACACAATTGACATTTGGTTCCTGATGGGGTCAGGGTTTTCGAAGTAGTGAGAAGGTTTCGTGAGCTATTTGTATATTTTCAGAGTAGTAGGGATATTTTCAGAGCAGTATATGTATTTCGAGCGTATGTTGATTCTGAGCGATATGTGTTTTCTAGGCGTGGGTTGATTTTAGAGGCGATTAGTGTACTTCAGAGCGATATGTGTATTTAAGACGTATGTTCTCGAGCAGTATGAGTATTTCTAGAGAAATATGTATATTTTCAGAATAGTATGTGTATTTCCAGAGCAGTATGTATATTTCTAGAACCGTATGTGTATTTCTAGAGCAGTTTGTCCAGCTCCAGGGTAGTAGGGATATTTCCAGAGCAGTGTGTATTTCTAGGGCAGTATGTTCAGTTGCAGAGAAGTATGTGTATTTCTAGGGCAGTAGGTTGACTTCTAGGGCAGTTAGTATATTTGCAGGGCAGTGTATGTGGTTCTTGTTCTCGGTAAGGAAGGATGATGTATGGGGCATTAGCAGGACAATCCATATGTTTCCAGGGCAGTTAGTGTACTTCTCGAGAAGTTTATGTGTTCCCAGAGCAGTTAGTATATTTGCAGGATAGTGTATGTGATTCTTGTTTTTAGTAAGGAAGAATGATGTAGGGGGGGGGGGGGGGTTAGCAGGGCAATCTATATGTTTCCAGGGCAGTTAGTGTACTTCCTGAGCAGTTTATGTGCTTCCAGGGTAGTGTATGTGGTTCTTGTTTTTAGTAAGGAAGGATGATGTAGGGGATGTTAGCAGGACAGTTCATATATTTTCAAAGCAGTTTATGTGTTTTCCAGGGCAGTTTATGTGCTTCTAGGGCGGTTAGTATATCTGCTGAGCAGTACGTTCATTTCCTAAGCAGTAGGTTCATTTCCTTAGCCATATGTTTATTTCCTGAGCCATCGGTGGATTTCGGGATTCTCTCCTCAGTGTGGTGAAATAAGGAGAAAAGGGCTACGTCGAAGGATAGGAAGTAACAATGGAAGGTTAAAGGTGGTTAGTTTAATATAATCACATTTATCTTTGTATGATATTTAAATTAACATGTGGAAGAAGATATTTTGAATTAGGAACGGGAAAAACGGTTATGAGGACAGCTTGGCAAAAGGCATTCAGGTAAATGCACTGTAAGAAGAAGGCGGGATGACTCATCTATAAAAGGCATAGAGGACAACAGGATCAGGGATGGTTGTTTCTTCTCCATTTAGTATTCCCAAGATCTCTCTTCTTCTCCAATTCATTGTTTTCCTCATACTCATACTAACTTGATCGTCGGAGTGGCCGCGCCAGGAAGTCGACCAACCCTTAATGCTCTTTCTTAGTGTGGCAGATCTAGCTTAATTCCTAAGACCAAGGGTGGTTTCAGCAACTAATCTTCTTTTCTCTAAGCCTCTTGGCGATAGATCCAGCGATCCATGAGGGGGACAGATCCAATGATCCATAAGGAGGGGGAGAGAGGTCTTGGTATTCCAAAGAAGTAAGCACCATCAGTTCCACATTAAAAACCATAAAAACATTTGTTAAAAAATCATATTCGATTGACACGGAGTCAATCTAAAATTCTACACACCGGCTGTAAAAATTAATATAGTATCTTAAATCAAGAAGACCAGTAATAGAAATAAGATTCCTTCGAATCTCAGGAGCATACAAAACATCATGTAGAAACAAAGTACTTCCACCCTGAAGGTTAAGTTTGTAAGTGTCTACTCCTTTGACTTCAACTCTTACATTGTTTCCTACATAGATTCATTTGTTGCTAGTTGGTACCCTAGAGTACTCTACATATGTAACCCACTCCCGAGCTACATGGTTGGTTGTTCCCGATTCTATAATCCACAAAGGATAAGAATCAACCAACAACACAAAACTAGCAACAAAATACTCAGAAGATGAACTTGAAGTTACCTTTTTCGACTTAGTACACTCCTAAGCGAAGTAACCCTTCTTACCATAGTTAAAGCAAGACATCTTGCTTTTAGGTTTCTTTCCAGTCTTCTTTCCCTTCTTGATCGGGCCTTCCCCAGTAGCAACAGAAGTAACTTCCTTCTTCTTTTCCTTTCCCTTCTTGAACCATTTCTTTTTCTTAGATTCAAATGATTCAGCAGAACGATAGCCAAATAGGCTTTGCCGGAAATCATTGTGGATTCTACTCTCTCCGCCTCCAGTTCAACATGGTGTGAGATGTCAATGAAAGTCTTAATACTCTCACTGTGAGTTAAAGTCTGCTTCATGGTTTCTTAAGAATCTGGAAGAAAACGAATAACTGCTTGAACCTGTTGTTCATTAATCATCTCATGACCAATAGTTTTAAGCTCCCGAATTATGTTTGATATCTCCCTGAGATGTTGAACCATCGAAATATTCGGATGCTTCTTGTAGCTGTCGAACCTGATCATCAGTTGCCAAAGCTTGCTCAAACTCATTTCACTGTATCTATCCCTAAGGGTTACCCAAATTGTATGAGTTGTAGGATATGACTCATACTAAAAAACTAGGTCATCAACCTTGAACTTATCAATATACCCTTAGTAGTGGAATCTTTCTTTTTCCATGTCTTATAGCCATCAGAATCTCATCTGTACTGTGCAGTAGGACCCTCAATAGGTTCTATCATAATATGATGTACAACCTCTAGAACTTCTTGTTCCTCAAGAACATACTGAATCTTGAGATGCCAAATTTTGTAGTTTTCCCCTTGTTGAGTTCAGCTATAATGTTCTTTATTGCCATAATCTATCATAAATAAATAA
The DNA here is from genome assembly GCA_025175895.1 of Wurfbainia villosa. Classification (NCBI taxonomy): domain Eukaryota; kingdom Viridiplantae; phylum Streptophyta; class Magnoliopsida; order Zingiberales; family Zingiberaceae; genus Wurfbainia; species Wurfbainia villosa. The sequence continues at coordinate 9,670,726 of CM045992.1, forward strand.
ATTATTTAGATACTCAGTGTATGTCTCATGTATGTAATATATGATTGACTCAATGTAAATCTGAATTGATTTACAAAATCAAGTGGCAACTATGTTTCCACTCATCATTTGTATATGCCAATCTAACTTACATTGACTTATTCTATTACATACATCCCATCTAATGAACTTAATCATTATATAATCATGATATTTAACATTAAATGAATTGATCATTTATAATTATACTCATAATGAACTAATCAAGGAGTATATTGCAATAAATAAATATCATGCATCATGTAGAGTAAAAAGAAAAAAATGAACAAATCATTAACATAAACATGTTGTACATTATTAACAAATAACAAAACTCTATTAAGAATGTTACACATAACATTCTTACTACTCATAACCTAAACAACAACTCTAACAAGCTAGATAAGCAATTGCTACTCCCACTAGAACAAACCCTAGTGCAGTAGTAATCCAAACATGTCCTATCTTTCTAGGTTGAACTAGGACATCTTCAGCTGGGATGTTCTCAAGATGATGTCAGGACACAGAATCATGTAAAGAACCCACATGAAGAGATCCCATAGAAAAATCTCTTCAGGGTCTTCTTTTGGATCTTCTTCTGGGTCCTCTTCACAATTTGCATAGTGAAGCAACTCTATGCACAACTGGGTATAGGAAATGCACGCCTCTTAGCGCCCCCATATATGGTGTACAACATCACTCAGGTTGTCTGGCAGTGAACGAACCAATGCCCAGATCCTGTAGTTGTCCAGAATCGAAAAATTCTGCATCTCTAGGTGCTAAAATAGTCTATCTAATCTCCTCATGTGTCCACCGACTCCATAAGCTGGATCGTACTTTATCCCCTGGATAGCTTCTCTCAGCTGATTTCGCATCACATCACAACGAGTCATAATAGTAATCATCCGTGTCATCTAAAAAATTAAAATTAATTAAGTCGGTACAAAACTACAAACCAACACATATACCGACTTAATTCAATTTATACATGCATAAAACCAACACAATAAATCAAGAAAAAATAAATTTCTTTGATTTGTTGGAGAACAGTCGATTGATCCACTTAGACTAGTCGACTAAAACTTTTCCAGTCGACTAGAACCATGAAGACTCAACTTAGTCGTGAATTCGTGAGAACCCGAATACATCTGATTTGCTCTGAGCACCCTAGGCACCCAAGCACTTATGTATGATATTCTGTCTTCTTATCGTCCCTAGCCACCAACCCTAGTTGACTAAGCCTATTATTAAGTTGTTTGTGTCGAGTCCTAGTTGTTCCAAATAACTACTAGACAATCAAGTTATGAGTTAAGTTAACCATAGTCAACTATGGAAGGTCAACCAATGTTAACCACCATATGGTGTGGCAGAGCACCTTATGTGCTAGTCGACCACCATTAGGTCCGGGCGAGCACCAAGTGTGCAAGCCGACCACTATTAGGTCCGACCGAGCACCAAGTGTACAAGCCGACCACTATTAGGTCTGGTCGAGCACCATGTTCTCTTACCGACCACCATTTGTGCTAGTCGAGCACCTTGTGCTATGGTTGAGCACCCCAGGTGTCGAGCACGACCGCCTCTGTCACTTGACCATCACATGTCCAGTTCGAGCACTGTACATTTCACTATCAAGCCGAGTTACGAGAACTTTTTCCCAGTGCCCTAGTAATCCCGAGAACACAACCCAAGAGTTTCATCGCTCGACTTATGTTGTCGAGCACTGCTTGCTCAGGCACTTTGTGCCTGCTATAGTATCGAGCACCCAGTGCTCGAGCACCGCGTGCCCAAGCACCCTCGCGCTAGGGAGTTTCACTTTGCCACGGTGCCGAGAAGCCAATACTTAACCACCGCGTGCCTAAGCACAATGTGCTTGGGCATTGTGCGCCTGACGCGATGTCGAGCACCCAGTGTTCGTGCATTGTGTGCTCGATTTATTCTCGTCGAGTGACCCAAGCGGCAGTTGTTTCCTACTCGGGAATTGTCGCTCGACCATTGGAAAATCGCCGAGCGCTTCCCGCTCCTTGTCCCGAGCATAGAAAATGCTCGTGTAACTGCATTTCCCAATTGGGCTCAACTCGACAATTTCGTTTTCGCAATGAACTATGAAATTTATAGTATAAAAACTTCATACAAATCAGATGTAAACCAACGTTTGCTCTGATACCAATGTTGGAATTATTACATTTATTGCATAAATTTAAATGCCAATAAATAAAACTGTAAATATGAAACTTACAGCGATTCATCATATTCTTCGTGCTTTCAAAGATGAACAATTTCTTGGAGAGATCTTTTGATCCGAAACAAGTCGTCTAAAAAATGATCACGTACTCAAACTGTTCTTACTCTTCCACAAATCAAGATCCGATGTCTTGGATGTTCTCCGACCTCATCACAGAATCTCAGCAACGTTTTTGTAGTGCTTTTGATCTCTCACTCACACTCTACCTCTTGCCTTCACACTCTAACCTCCACACTCTTGTGTCATCCACAAAGCCTTGTACGTTCACCTATTTATAGGTGTTGAGCACAAGCACAAGTGTTCACATTGCTTGGCAACATGCACACGATTAATGTGTGATCACATGCACTTGCAGAATGACCCTTCCAGTTTATCTTTGATCAACATTAGTCGACTCTTCATTATCATTAGTTGACTAATACCTAAGTAGTTGAGTTTCTTGATCAATTATCAAATCTTTTGTATGCTACTATAGTACTATTAGTCGATTATTCTTCTCAATTAATTGACTAATAATAATTAGTTGAATTAAATAATTGATCTCTAAATTTTATTCGTTCGAATAGTAACATTGGTCAATTACTACTCCATAGTAGTCGACTGATCACAATCAATCAAGTTGAACAACTAAGTTCTAAACTTTCTATTCGCTCAAATAGTAACATCAATCGACTACTAATTTTAACAGTTGATTGATTGCACCCAAACCCTAATAAACCCCCTAAATCTTCGATCTTAGGGTTTACAATTCATCTATTGATTGCTACTCGACGGTAGTCGATTAATACTCTTATTTTAGTCTTTTCAAATTAAGCTAAAATCTCACTTTGTCTAATATCTGATTGACTACAACTTACTAAAACTTTTCCATTTAGCATTTGATCATCTGTAATCTGCCAAAACTTCACTTTCTTAACTTTAAATTAAACCTGACCTGCTTGAACTTCATTCGTCTCACATCCAATTAATCTTGACCTGTTAGTATTTCATCATTGTCATACATTCCATCCTACTATATTTGTTTGGACTTCTTTTTCTTGTGTCAAGCATTAAGTCAATCTTTACATGTCGAGACTATACTATTGTTAAACATTCTGTTCTTCTAGATCTGTTTGGACTTGTCATCTCACATCTAACATTTGATTTTTCTTGACCCATTAGGACTTTCATCTGCATTCCTAACATCTAGTCCTCCGTGATTTGGTAGGACTTTTATGACTTTCCAAGTGTCAGATCCTCTATCATCCATTTGAACTTTCCTTTTTGTCTTGTGCCAAGTATTTGATATTTCATGATCCACTTGGACTTTCATTCTTATTTTGTATCAAGTGTCTGGTTAATCACGATCAACTTGGGATTCATTTCTCTCATACCAAGTGTCCCATCAACTACGAACCACTTGGGCTTTGCCACTTGCTAGCTCCTCATTAGATTTCCAATTGCTAAGTGTCTGATCCACTATGACCCATTTGGACTTCTCATTCAACCATCAAGTTCGATTACACCATAATTTCTCTCATCTAATAATCTCTTCTTCTAAACTGAGCTTGATCACCCTTGACCAATAATCTTTTCCTAGAGAGTATTGCTCGGTTATTATCACATACTATTTAAATATCAAAATCCAATTCAAACTCAACTCGAGTTTAGTAAATATTGATCAGAGGTTAATTGCACTAACAATCTCCCCTTCTAGATGTTTAACAATATGTTTAAGTTAGGCTAGTCTATTAGCCCAATTTTCTATTTTTTATGACAAAGCATAATGAAGATTTCTTAACTTGAACATTTCATTTTCCCCCCTTAGGCATACATGAAAAATTCTCTCCAAAATCCTAAGTCTTTCCTTATTCACCAACAAATTTTTTCATTCTCCCCCTTTCATTCTTAGCCTTGACAACATTTTAATGAAGTTTTTCAATCTTCTATTTTCTCCGATGCTTAACCTTGAGCACACCATCTTACATATACCGCCCCCCCTCCCCCCCCTAAGTCATTTCATATGCTTTCAAGGAGAACTTCTCCCTCAAAGCATGTTTCCCTCTATCATTGCATCAATAATGTTTTAGAGTTCCTTAATGTTTAGGAAGTTTCAAATTCTAAATTGTGAGGTTAAAAGTTCAACCACCAACCTTAACCTCCCTCTTAATATATCAACCTTGATATATTATTCTCCAAGTTACATTTCTCCCTCTTTTAGGTTATACTAAAAAAAAATCACCCTTTGAATACTTATTCAAGCATGTCCTAGGGTTAGGGAAGGTTAAAATATCATGCAAGTCAAATGACCAAAATAACCTTGTTTCAACTAAAATCCTAGGTACCACTCAATTAATATAATCTATCAATCGATTGATAATGTCATCAATTGATTATTTTTCTAAAATAGTCGACTGTTGTTTGATAACTTTTAGATTGAATTTCAGAAATACATAAATAATTTTATAATTTTTGAAAAAATCATGAAATTTCATATAATATTATCAGTGAAAAATAATTTTCCTATGAAAATAGCTATTATTTTTAAAGAATGAAACAAAGTTGAAACTATTAAAAATTTCAATGTTTCACCTTAATTTTGTATCGATACTATCAATGGTGATTTCTATTAACAAATAGAGTTCACCAAGATTTTCAAAAATGATTTAAAAAAAATTCAAACCCAATTTTTCATCATGCTTTATGAGCAAGTGTACATGACTTATATATTAGCTTTCCTCATAATTGATTTATACAAAATCCATATCATTTGATGATACTTAGTTCATGTAGATGCACAAGGTCAACACCTTGAACTTAGCTCATCATCTTAACATCTTAACATATACAAGTCATTATATAGTTCTTGTGAGATATAAATTTATTTTCACTAAGCTAAAGAATCATTCATTTCTACCTAAGCATTCCTAATTTGTCCATTGTACCTAGGATGTTAAATAATGTCAATAATCCTTAATTGAATTAATTTAAATATATGCATATAGATGAACATGACATATATAAAATGCATATTTTCAACAAAAATTTGTCATGCTTGAGTAATGCACTTAGATATCCAATATATGTACCATCATCTAATATTACGCCAAATATACAATTTGCATAAAAACAAACCAAACTCCTTCAAGTGTATCAAAAATCTAAAATTTGACATACTTTATATTCTATCATACAATGCCAATTTTGATCGACTTAATTTTAAATTTTTATTTGCATGTTTTAAAATTTTCTAAAATAAGATTTAGATATTCTCAAGTATTACAATACCTAAAAAAACCCTTGAAATGCCAACTTTTCTTTTGTTGAGTTAACTACCCTTTAAATTAAGTTACCACATCCTAACCCATCTAGTATGAATGAATTACACTCTTAGGTAAGGGTGAGCAAAAATTCGATTAAATCGAATAAATCAACTGAACTGAACTTTTCGGTTCAGTTTATTCGAAAATTTATTTTTTTTAAATATCAATTTAATCAGTTTATTCGGTTCAGTTTCGATTTCGAAACAAAAATAATCGATTAAATAGATTAAATCGAACTGGAGTCCATCAGTGGACTGATTTGTCATATTAGTCGATTGATTGTCTCGAGCCCTACGATCTCCACCATTATCAGTCAACTGATATTTCACATCAGTCGACTGATATGAAAATATTAGTGACTGATGATAACAAATTCGGTTTGTTCAGTTTTCAACCTAATTAACCTATTTTTTATCGGTTCAGTTTGTTCGATTTTGTTGAAAAGTTTGATCGGTTAGGTTTGTTAAAAAAATCAATTTATTCTATTTTGATTTAATCGGTTCAGTTACTAATCAATTTCACACCCCTACTCTTAGAAATCCAATACTTATGAGTTCCCTGGATTTATAGGTATTCACTAGGGATAACCTCCTTAAATACTTTCCTAATGACCCTCCTAGACTTCTTAGAAGCCTTAGTCATTCTAGTTTCGTTAAAGTCAATACTAGAAATGGTTTCCCTAGGAATCTTAAATCTAACCCTAGTCTTAGGATTTGTTACATAGTTATATGGAACTTTATAGTATAAGGGGATACTTTCCTAGACTTGGATTTGTATCCAAAACCCTTCATGTCCTTAGATTGTTCTTGTCTATTTGATCTTAGATTTTGCTTCTCTAAACCTTTAAACATGTTTGTCATCTTCCTAAGTGCCTTTTTTAAATTTATTAAGTGGTGACCTCAAGACTTGATTTTCCACTTTTAAATCTTAAATTTTTTATTTTTTATATTTAGCTTGAATTTATTCTTCCTAAGCATATGTCTATCTTTCTTAAGGTTTTCGCCTAAATTACTATTTATTTTTTAATCCTTAGGTATGTAGATCTAATATTATGCAATCTAAAATTGTCCTCAGTAGGTCTATCAAAGTTCTTATTTTCATTGTAATTAGTACTAAAATCATAAAATTTAGTTTTAGTGTTCTTTTTATCATAAAATAAAGATATTCCATTAACTAATGATATCTTAGATCTTACCTTAGCATCTCTCCCTAAACTTGAGCTTTCACTCTTATCTTTGCTTGGGCGCCTTCTCCTTGGACATTGATTCTGATAATGTACATGTTGATTGTATGAGTAGTACACTATTTGTTCCTTGCTTTTACATATCAACGTTCAAGCTTCTTTTGGCTTTCTTTTTGCCCTCGTTGTCACTTGAATCTTTTTCTCGATTAATTGTGAATACTTGTTCTTATAGTGCTCTTTCTTTCTATACTCAAAGTATATTATATGATCTTTATTTTATTAATTGAAATTGTTATATCTCTCATAATAGTAGAGGTGACATGTGTTTCCTCTTCATCAGCTCCTAATGTTGAGGGTTTATCTCATTCCGATGTCAATGGTCTGCCCTCTCATTTAATCCTTGAGATACAAATTTCTTCATCTTTCTTGATCTAAAAAATTGAGCACCTCTCAACTTCTGAATCTCTAATCTCTTGAGTCTATGAATCTTCCATCTTTAACTCATCCTTGTTTTACGCGAGTAATGGATTCTCATAGAGCTTGGCCAATTTTCCCCATAGATTGTTTACATCCTTATATTTATCTAATTTACACAAGATATCATTGAACACCAAATTAATTAAAATTTTGATTACTTTATCATGTGCCTCGGATCTCTTGAGTTGCTCCTTAGTCCATTTGCTCTTCTGAAGAGGATTTCTCTCCTTATCTTTCAGAGCTCCAAATTCCATTATTAGGGTAAACCACTACTCTATATTCACTTAGAAGAACATCACTATCATTGTCTTCCATTAAACAAATCATTATAATTCGCAGGGAGGTGGACTCCGAGTGTCAAATCTGAGTTCATCATTTAACTCCATTTGACTTTTTTTTATCGTAGCTCTCCTTTCTTTCTCTAGCTTGTGTTCCCTCGACGATTAGTCTAGTGAAGAGCGGCTTCACTCTAATATCAATTTCTAGGACCATTGCATTGTTAGAGGGTGTGAATAGGGATATTTAATTTGTCGTATTATGATTGTGTTCTAGTCTACAATATGTTAATACGTAGGGGAAACAAATAAAAAAAATAGCATAAACACAAACCAATTTACATGCTTCGAAACCTTCGATTTATACTCTACGACTTAGCATCCTATCGATAGTCCACTATACTTTCTTCTTCTTGGATACATTTCAAGGGTGGAGAAACTTCTTATAACACTTGATCTTATAAGCAATACAAACCAACTGCAAAGATAAATATAAAAATAAATAAACTATTTACATATAAAATCTTTACTTTGCTCGTTGTTGATTGCCTTTTGAAATGCCTTCTAAGGTCTAAAAATGTAATAATGCTCTCCTCCAAAAACTCTAAGAACTGACTGCTTCAAACATCCCCTAAGCCCTATTTTATAAGCAATATATCACGTTGATTTCTACCTAACAGTCGATTGATCAATTGTAAATTTGAATATTGTATTGGGATTGTTGGGAGTATAATTAAAATCTCACATTGATAAGACATGAAAAAGATCATGAGCTTATAATATGAACAAGATATTTTCATTGGTATGATACCTTTTGGATAAAAATCAAAAATAAATACATGAGGATTTAGGCCTAAAGTAGACAATATCATACCATTATAGAGATATATGAATTTCATCAGAGCCAACAAGTGGTACTAGAGCCAATGGTTCGAGTCGAACCATGAGCCTCGAACAAAAGAAGTAGGGGCTCCCATGTTCGGATCAAGAGAACTAGACATCAAAAAGGAAGTCCAATTAGGTTAGAAGGACCAGACAACTAATAGAAAGACTTGGTGGGACACTAGGCAGGAAGTCCAATTGGGTCAAGAGGACTAGATAACCAGTAGAAAAGATCTAATGGGACACTAGATAGGAAGTCCAGTTGGGTCAGGAGGACTGGACAACTAGCAAGAAGACTTGGTAGGTTGAGGATCAAACATCAAGGAAAAGAAGTCATTCGATGATGGATGGGCTTGAGAGGGGGGGGTCTGATGTGGTCCTTCATTTGAGGGGGGAATTATTGGAAGTACAATCAAAGTCCTACATTGATAAGATATGAAAAAAATCATGAGCTTATAAGATGAAAAAGATATCTCCATTGGTATGAGGTCTTTTGGGTAAAGTCAAAAAATAAATCCATGAGAGTTTAGGCGCAAAGTAGATAATATCATATCATTATGGAGATATATGAATTTCATGGGACCTAAAGTCAGTCGTTTGCTCATTATCATCAATCTACTGATGCCCAACAGTCGAATTTCTTGATCGATTATCAAACCTTCTATATGCTACTACAATACTATAAGTCAACTACTCATCTCTATTAATCAATTGATAATGATCAGTCGAACTGTAAACTCTATTCGCTCAAAAAATAGCATTAGTTTATTAATACTCCATAACAATTGGCTAATCACGATCAATTGAGTTGAACAATCGAGTTTTAAACTATTTATTTGCTTAAACAGAAAAATAAGTTGATTGCTAATCCTAACAATTGATTGATCACACTCAAAGCCCTCATAACCTCCCTCAAATCATCGATATCAAGGTTTATGATTCAGTAGTCATTTGTTACTCCACAACAACTGACGATACTCTCATTTCTGCTTTTTAAAAGCTAAAATCTCACTTTGCCTAGCATCGATTGACCATGGCATACTAGGACTTCTTCCACTTAGCATCTAGTCATCCTTAATCTATCAAGACTTTATCGTGCCTAACATTCAATCAATTTTGATATATTAAGACTTTGTTGGTGCAATCGGCCCAGATCATGATTGACCAAACTCGAGTTGGACTCGAGTAGTATTTTGATATTTGATAATGGTTTGGGGAGATTGTTGGTGCAATTGACCCGGGTCATAATTGACTGGATTCGAGTTTGACTCAAGGGGTATTTTGATGTTTGACGATGGTTTGACCATTGTTTGACTATATAGTTGACATGAGATTGACCATATGATGGAGAAGTCCAAGTCTTGTGTACTTGGCATGGAAAGTCCAAGTCTTGTGTATTTGGCATGAAAAGTCCAAGTCATGGGTACTTGGCATGGAAAGTCCAAGCATGGGTCTTGGCAAGGGAAAGTCCAAGCTTGAGTCTTGGCAAATGGAAAGTCCAACATGGGTTGGCAAGGGAAGTCCAAAGGGTAATATTGGCGGCATAAAGTCCAAGGGTGGAGTCTTGGCAGCATAAGTCCAATGGTTAGCGACATAAAATCCAAGCGGGAGTCTTGGTAGTGTAAGCTCAATGTGTCTTGTCGGTGTAGGCCACATTAGCATGACAATAGCTGATGGAAACACCTGAAGGCTAGCGTATGGATGAACAAGTCATGGATAACTTAGAGGAATCCGATAGACGTGAGGCTGACGGAGGTGGCTAGAAGGCTTAGGTCTAGGCTAAGGGTGGTCTAGCAAGTATGAGGGCATCATACTTGGTGTAAAAACCTCATGGATGAGGGTGTCAGTCGACTGATATTATGAGCAGTCGATTGATATAAGTTGACTGGTGTTTGAATGTAGAAAATGGTCTAGTGATCATTTGCCCGACGTTAGCAATCGGTGATGGCACGCTCGATCGGCCCGATATGTCGGGCGATCGTGATGGTCGAGTTTTCGAGAACAGAATGTTTTTGAGTCGACTGTTAGGGTTTGATAGTCGAGTGATGACTTGATCAGTCGACTGATGGGCATTATCAGTCGACTGATGGTCTATCCGTTGGAACTTATCCAATGTGGCTAGGGCCGTGTGAGACAACGACTACAGGAGCAGTCGACTGATGGTCTCGATCAGCCGATTGATAGCTGAAATCTAGCCCAAATGTAGGTTATAAAAGTAGCTCGTGGAGATGGAGTTTGGAATGGTTCTCTTGGGCGATTTAAAGGGGAATAGTTGGTGCTTTCCAGTCCTTCAAGGCTAGTTCAAGACAATCAAAGATCAAGCAATCAAAAGCTCCTTGTAAGGTGTTTTTTTTACTTGTATTGCATTTCATATTTGTATTTGCTTGTATTCATTGTATTACTTAGTGTAATCATTTGTACGAGGTTTCTCCGCCTCCGACTTGTTGTCGAGAAGGAGTATTTTTGTTTAATGGCATTGGTTGCATCGCTAGAGCTCATTTGAGCTCACCCCGTGGAGTAGGAACCTTGAGGTTCCGATCCACGTTATATTTGCATGTTGTGCTTTGTTGTATCATTTCTATATTCCGCTACGTACTAACAATCATAGGCAAGCACACGAACGAATTCCAACACGCAATGTCGAATCGCTATTCACCCCCTCTAGCGGACTTCACAGTTCCTACAATTGGTATTAGAGCTAGGAGCTCTTCACCGGCTTCACATCCGAGGGAGCGCGCTAGAGGGAACAAGATGGAATTTGAAGAAAAAGTTGGATGGGGTATCAACATGCCGGTCCCATATGCACTCTATGAACAAGAAGGCTTCAATCAATGGAAGGCAAGGATTGAAGACTTCATCATGATAAGGAACTTTGAAGAATGAGCCGCCTTGATGGAAGGATTCGTGTTTCCAAGAGGGCCTAAGGGAGGATTTCTCAAAATGAAAAAGTGGACCGAGGAACAACATCAATAATTCGAGAGAAGTAATAAGGTAATAAAATTCTTGATAGATTTAATTCCTAATGATGTTGTGTCCAAGTTAGGTGAATTCAAGGATGCAAAGGAATTTTGGAGCGAATTGGCCAAGCTCCATGAAGAATCATCTTCGGCTCAATTTGAGGAAGATGCTGAAGAAGCAAGCTCATCCTCACAAGGAAGTGAGGATTCATAGGTCGAGGAGTGTTCGACATCTGAGGAGGAAGAAGAAGTAGAAGAGGTGGAAGAAGCCTCCATATCAAGGTTTGAGGGGGAGGAGAGACTATCTACTCTGGAGCAAGGGCAAGAGCAAGAAGAGCCATCTACTTCCGAGAGGAGTGATGAACAAGCTCAAGAGGACCTCACCACCACCCTAGGTAATTCAAGCATTTCATTTAAAAATAAAATTCATATCATATACTTTTAGTGTAGGGAAACTGGACATTACAAGAGTAAGTGCCCGAAAAGAGTCAAGAAGGGTCAACCGACACCAAAATCTCAAGAAAAGGCCAAGGATGCCAGTCCCCCAACAATTAAAAATAAGGAGCACATCATTTACTTCAAATGTCAACAAAAAGGGAATTATAGGAGTCAATGCCCTAGGGAGAGGAAGAAGACTCAAGAGAGAGCATCACATGTAGGGAGAGCCTCTAAGGCAAATCCTAATGTATATTTTAGTAATGCAACTTCTTTAATTAATAAGCAAAAGCATGCTAGTAATTTTATTGCCATTACTCATGAACAAAAGCATGTTAGAAATAAACTCTATTGCTTAGGTGCAAAGTCTTGCCACTTTAGAAATAAGGAGAAATTTGGGACTAATGTCCCTAAGACAATTTTACCAAAGAAAAAGCATTATGAAAATAGAAGACTATCTAGGCTTTAACTCCAAGATCCATAGACATATGCCTAGGAAGTTTCATGTCCAAAGAATAGAAGAAAAATAAAAAATTGGACAATTAGAGTTAGAAAATTAAGTCTTGAGGTCAAGGCTTGAAAAACTTGAAAGGACCCTCAAAAAGATTCAAAATCAAGTTAAAGGGTCAAATTGTCAAAATCTAGGGTCTAGGAGTCAAAGTCAAAGGCCTAGGAAACAAGGTTCATCCAAAGGAAAGAAAAGTTTGGGTCACAAACCTAAGCCTAAGGAGACCTACCACAATGTTCCATTCGATTATGGAACACAACCTAGTTCTAGGAAGGCTATGGTTACTAGGGAGGTCATCCCTAAGCCTAACCATGGAGTATGTCTAGTGGCTAGGGTTCCGAAGAAACCTAGGGAAGCCACTAAGAAGGTTACAAGGGGAGTCACCCATAGAGCTAACCTAGGCAAGACCATAATGACCAAGGCTATCAATCCTAGAAGGGTCATTAGGAGGGTATCTAGGGAGGTCATCCCTAAGAAATACCTAGTAAATCCAAGGAGCTCAAATAGGTTTTGGGTTCCTAGGAGCATGATCAATTCATGCTAAATGAGTTAGGGTGTACCAACTTTAATTGGATGGGTAGTTAACCTAACCATGGTAAAGGTGGCACCTTAGGTCATTTTCAAAGTTATGGATACCTTGGAAATTGGTTTGAATTAATATCCTAAAGGCTTTTAGGATGTGCCAATATATTTTGAAGAATTATGAAAAAATCAATCAAATTGGCACAAACTAGGTCTAGAGGTCATGGTGTGTTATTTTGAATTTTTGGCACACTTTGAGGATAAGTAACATTAAGGCAAAATTGGATTTAATTCTAGAAATGATAATTTGGGCTTAACACTTAGGTATTTAATACCTTAGTATTTTACAATTGTCATGCTTTGTTTGCCTTATCATGTCATGACATCATGTTTCTTTTAATCATATAAAATATCATGTATGCTTAGGTTATATCATATGTCATGACATCATGATCATTGGTCATGCTTATTTATGTCATCATTTATGCCATGATCATTCATGCATTTAAAGTAATTAAAATTGATTTAAGGACTATGGAATGACTTGAAGTCCCATGTATAAGGGAATCAAGTAGTGTTGCCCTAGAAAATGCATGAAACACCCTAGACACATGTGAGATGCTAGGAAATGAGTTAAGTTCAAGGTGCATAGCTTTTGCATCTAGATGAACTTAAATTCAACTCATACCATAGATGAATAATGAGGAAAGCTTGTATACAAGTCATGTGCATTAAGCCTATAGACCATGGTTCAATATAAAGTTTTAAAACTATTTCGAAATCATTTTGAAAAACTTTGGTGTAGTCTATATTTTGATAAAAGTCACCATTGATGATGTTGATACAAAATGAGCTCAAAACAATGATATTTTTCTCATTTTTGAACTTTGTATCAATTTTCACTATTTTGTAAGTAAATTATTTTTGAAATATTTTTCACCCATTGTATTTGACATAAGTATTATACGTATGAAGTTTCAAGATTTTTCAAAACACATATATTTACTTATGAATTTCTAAAATTCATTTTCTATTTCTGATGTCTGCATTTTGCAGATATCAGTCGATTGCTGCTTGATGGTAGTCGACTGATTACTATCAGAGTTGATTACCAACGCTAATTTCGGGTAAACAAGGATGTTTAACCCATGTTTCAACTATGTTAGGCTACCCTAACTGCTCCTAACCCTAGGATATGCTTTGAAAAGCATTGGAAATTGTGAAAATCCATTGGATATGGATTAGGAGAGTTGTTTAGGGTGTGTATCAATTTTAAGGTGTGTAAAAGTTCAAGATTGAACTTTTACCCTTAATCTTGATGGTTTAGTGTTCCTATAGGCTTAGGGACTCTCCAAGGACATTGTTGGTGCAATAGTCAAGAGGGAGCAAGCCTTTAGGGGGAGGTATCCATCATGGGATGATGGATGTGTTCTTCCTCATGAGAGGGAGAAATGAGAATGTGAGATGCCCAATTTGGAAATTGAGAGAGTTTATAGGAAGCCTCTCTTAAGTGATATGAGACTTATCACTAGGAAGAGTGAAGGCATCCAAGATGTTTTTGGACTAAGGGGGAGATTGTAAGATCTCATTGGGATATGAGACATTGACCTCCTTGGGGAGAACCTTTTTGATGTATGTCAAAAAGAGAGAGAATTTATAGGAGAAGTTGTGGGAGAATTTGAGATTACCAATCTGGGAGAATTGGTAAGGAGATTTGAGTTAGGTGGCCTAACTCAATATTTTGTTTGTGGTTTTTTGTCAAACATAAAAAAGGGAGAGATTGTTGGTGCAATCGGCCCAGGTTATGATTGACCAGACTCGAGTTAGACTCGAGTAGTATTTTGATGTTTGACAATGGTTTGGGGAGATTGTTAGTGCAATCGACCCAGATCATGATTGACCGAACTCGAGTTTAACTCGAGGGGTATTTTGATGTTTGACGATAGTTTGACCATTGTTTGACTATATGGTTGACATGGAGTTGACCATATGATGGAGAAGTCCAAGTCTTGTGTACTTGGCATGGAAAGTCCAAGTCTTGTATACTTGGCATGAAAAGTCCAAGTCATGGGTACTTGGCATGGAAAGTCCAAGCATGGGTCTTGGCAAGGGAAAGTCCAAGCTTGAGTCTTGGCAAATGGAAAGTCCAACATGGGTTGGCAAGGGAAGTCCAAGGGGTAATATTGGTGGCGTAAAGTCCAAGGGTGGAGTCTTGGCAGTATAAGTCCAATGGTTGGCGGTGTAAAATCCAAGCGGGAGTCTTGGCAGCGTAAGCCCAATGTGCTTTGGCGGTGTAGACCACGTTACCATGATAATAGCTGATGGAAGCACCTGAAGGCTAGCGTATGGATGAACAAGTTATGGATGACTTGGAGGGATCCGATAGGCGTGAGACTGACGGAGGTGGTTAGAAGGGGTGGTCTAGCAAGTATGAGGGCATCATACTTGGTGTTAAAATCTCATGGATGAGGGTATCAGTCGACTGATATTATGGGTAGTCGACTGATGTAAGTTGACTGGTATTCGACCGCAGGAAATAGTCTAGCAGTCGACTGCCAGCATTGGGCAGTCGACTAAAGGCCTGCTCAATCGACTGATATGTCGGGCAGTCGATTGATGGTTGGGTTTTCGGGAACAGAATATTTTCGAGTCGACTGTTAGGATTTGATAGTCGAGTGATGACTTGATCAATCGACTGATGGGCATTATCAGTCGACTGATGGGCTATCCGTTGGAACTTATCCAACGTGGCTCGGGCCGTTGTGAGACAACGACTACAAGAGCAGTTGACTGATGGTCTCGATCGGTCGACTGATAGGCAAAATCCAACCCGAATGCAGGTTATAAAAGCAGCTCGTGGAGATGGATTTTGGAATGGTTCTCTTGGGCGATTTGAAGGGGAATAGTTAGTACTTTCCAGTCCTTTAAGGATAGTCCAAGGCAATCAAAGATCAAGCAATTAAAATCTCCTTGTAAAGTATTTTTCTTTACTTGTATTGCATTTTATATTTGTATTTTCTTGTATCCATTGTATTACTTAGTGTAATTATTTGTACGAGGTTTCTCCACCTTCGACTTGTTGTCGAGAAAGAGTATTTTTGTTTAGTGGTGTTGGTTGCATCGCTAGAGCTCATTTGATCTCGCCCCGTGGAGTAGGAACTTTGAGGTTCTGAACCACATTATATTTGCGTGTTGTGCTTGTGCTGTATATTTGTTGTATCATTTATATATCCCGCTGCGTACTAACAATCATAGGCAAGCACGCGAACGAATTGCATCACGCAACGTTGAATCGCTATTCACCCCCCCCCCTCTAGCGGACTTCACGATTCCTACAGACTTTACTCGCTTAACATTCAGTTAATCTTGACCTGTTAGAATTTTATCATTGTCAAACATTATGTTCTCCTTAATCTGTTCGGATCTCTCTTCTCTTACCAAACTCTGATCAACTTTGATATGTTAGGACTTCACCATTGTCAAACATTCTATCTTCTTTGACTTGTTTGGATTTTTTTATCTCACACCTAACATTGGATCTTCTTTGACTTGTTTGGATTTTCCATCTCACACCTAACATTCGATCCTTTCTGACCTATTAAGACTTTCATTTATGTGTGTTAGGTCTGATAAAATTCACATATCTCTACAATGATATGATATTGTCTATTTTGAACCAAATCCTCATGCCAATGGAGACATATTTTTCATTTAATAGGCCCATGATCTTTTTTATATTTGACTAATATGAGACTTTGATTGTGTTCTCAACAATTCCAATAATTATCCCTCAAACGAAGAACCATATAGAATCCCCCTCAAGCCCATCCATTCTCGAATGACTTTCTCTGCTTGATGTCTCACTATGTCTTCCTACCAGTTGTCCGGTCCTTCTGCCCATCTAGACAACCTACTTGGTGTCTGATTATCTTGATCAGGACATGGGAGCTCCCACTTCTTTCATTCGATTCTCATGGCTTGACTTAGAACATTGACACTGATACCCCTTTTGGGTCCAATAAAATATATATATTTCTACAATTGTATGATATTGTTCACTTTGGACTTAAATCTTTGTGGATTTATTTTTGAATTTTACTCAAAAGGTCTTATATCAATGGAAATAAATATTTTTCATTTCTTATCAATATGGAACGTTACCAACAATCTCAACAATGTTAGTTAACCACTTGAGTTTGTTTAGGGACCAAAGGATACCTTTTGTTTGAAGGCTATCCGACTAAACCTTTTGTTAGTCATCCAAAAGTTTTTTTTTGTTTTTTTTATTTTAGAGGTTGGATAAACATAACCTTTTGGTTTGTCAATCAAGTCATCTTACAAAAGATTGGAATCGTCAATTTAGTGGTCTTTATCGATCTATTCCAAGACCATTATGAGAAAGATAAATCGCAGGGGGTCTTAAGTCTTGATGCGATTGACCAAGACAAAAGAGAACCATCTGATACCAAAAAAATTTTTTTTTTCCAAATAATACGTCGTTCCTGTGGGAACTTGACTTATCAATCAAGTCATCGAAGGGTGACCAAATTTTGAATATCCATATATAATTACTATTTATGATCGACTTTACTCAACCAAGACTCTTGTGATGGGTGACCATAAAGTGATAAAGATACTTGCTGAAATCAATTTTATGACGATATTGAAGTGATCTTTTCTTCTAAATCTGTAGATTCATAATCTCCAAAAAGAACATCCAATTATTGTTTATTTTATATTCTAGAAAAGCTCATCATTTTCAAGGATTTCTATTTAAAAGTTGTCGTTCTATAACTCTAGTTTGATCTTTGTGTTGATTTCTATGCTTTTGGGAGATATTAGTTTTGATTTCTCAACCTACTTATTTTCATATCTATTTTGAGAGAGTAGTAACTTTTAGAGAATATCTAAAGTATTTTTTTAATTGATATCATATATTCAGGTTTTAATCTCGATTAATTCTGAGATGACTAGTTTGACTCTGTAGAAATTTCTCATTAATCACTTGAATAAATCGAAAAATGTGAGCAACAGACAAACGATCCACAAGTTCAGCATCTTTTAGCACACGCCTCATTTGAAGAATAAATCATATAAATTCGTTATATCTGAGACTTGAACCGCGAATTCTTAATTTTACGCTTGAGGCACCTTGCCAGCTGCCGTACCCCGGGATATAAAATTTATTATTGAGCATATTTATAGGTTGTTTTAGACCTGTGTACTATAAGCAGATGGAGTCATGGATAAAGGAACTTAGGATGCGTTTGATTGGGATTTTTGTTGATAATTTTATTAGGTTATCAATAAAAATTTTGTTTTGTTTAGGTTATAAATAATTACCTAGTAATTATTTATTATCTGGTTATGTACAAAAATCTTTTTAGGAAAATCGAAAAAGCTTAGAGAATCAAAGTTTTTATTGATTCCCGAGGCTAAAGAATTTTTTTTCAATATTACCCCTAGCAATATATTAAATGTCAATTTATCAAAACTCAATCGAGTCGGTTGCCACCGCCGTGGTCGATCATTGTCGCCCGTCGTCGTTCGCCGTCGCGCCGCCAACCGCTGCCGCGGTCGTTGCCGCCGTCCGTCGTCGTCATTGCCCGCCGCAAGTCGCCACCGTGTCGCCATCGCGCGGTTGTCATCGCCGCCCGTCGCCGTGTCAGCCGTCACCGACCCACCGCCACCGCGATCATAATCGCCGTCGCCGTCCGCCGCCCGTCGCTGCCGTCGCCGCCCGTCGCCGTCGCCACCCGTCGCCGCCGCCGTCGTTGTCGTCGCCGCCACCGCCCGTCGCCCTCCGCCGCCGCTGCCGACCAACGACCATCGTCAGTCGTCGCCCGACCAGTTACCGCCATCGATCGCCGCCGATTGACCGATTGTCATTGCCGCCATCGATCGGTCGGCCACCGTCGTCGCCGCCGATCGGCCGTCGACCGATCGCCGGTCACCGTGTCGACCACTAGTCTTTGTCATGCCGCCGGCCGACCGATCGCTGCCGTCGTCATTAATATTTCCGTCGTCGTCGAATTGATTGAGCAAAAGACAAAGGATAATTTAGTAAAATATTAAACTAAGTTATATATTAAAATTTCAAATCAAACAAGATTTTTATCAAAGGTTATATTTTATTCTAAAGTTATGTTTTATTTTCTGATAATCACATAATCAAGATTATATATGATTATTTGAACAAAGCACCCTTAAAATTTTAAACTATAACTATATTGCACAGTAATATTGTCCAAATTTTTGTTGCTTATTATCACTCTTATTGATTTACACACGTATGTACTTCTAACATTTAAATTCAATTCTATTATTGTAAAAAGTATATAATTGTTTATTTATCTCCTCCGTCTACACAATGTCCATTTGATCCTACAAATAATGGGGCTTTTTTTGCAATCATTGACCTTGCATGTGTTGCGATATAACCATCATTTTAGGGAAGTGATCATCTATAAAGCCATAACATTGTTAGGCTTGAGGAGATTACTCTTGAACTCAGTGGATTAGTAGTGTTAACGGGGCAAGAATCATTATGACACGAGACATTCAAGAATTCACCTTTTTTTCATAACTTCATGTGCGCCCTCTAAGGAAGAATTATGGGGATACATTAGGTAACCTAGATCATGGATGCTTCTTGTTGGTGCAATCGATTTAGATCATGATTGACTAGACTCGAGTTTGACTTGAGTAGTATTTTGATGTTTGACATTGATGTCTGATAATGTGTTAGGGAGATTGTTGGTGCATTAGACCCAGGTTATGATTTTGATGTTTGACGATAGTTTGACCATTGTCATGAGAGAAGTCCAAGTCTTATGTACTTGACATGAAAAGTCCAAGCTTGAGTCTTGGCATGGAAAGTCCAACATGGGTTAGCAAGGAAAGTTCAAGCATGAGTCTTGGCAAGGAAAAGTTCAAGTATGAGTCTTGGCATGGAAAATCCAACATGAGTTGGCAAGGGAAAGTCCAAGCTTGAGTTTTGGCAATTGGAAAGTCCAAGGGGTGATATTAGCGGTGTAAAATTCAAGGGTGGAGTCTTGGCAGCATAAGTCGAATGGTTGGCGGCGTAAAGTCCAAGCGGAGTCTTGACAGCGTAAGTCCAATGTGCCTTGGCGATATAGACCATCTTAGCATGACAATAGCCGATGGAAGCACTTGAAGGCTAGCGTATAGATGAACAAGTCATTGATGACTTGGAGGGATCCGATAGGCGTGAGACAGACGAAGGTGACTAGAAGGCTTAGGTCTAGGGTAAGGGTGGTCTAGCAAGTATAGGGGCACCATACTTGGGGTAAAACCTCATGTTTGAGGTGTATCAGTCGACTGAGACTATGATCAGTCTCATCAACTGATGGGAGTCGACTAGAGTTCGACTATAGGAAATGGCCTAGCGATCATTTGCCCGGTATTAGGCGATCGTGATGATGGCTGAGCAATCGTGATCTCTAGATCGTTAAATGCACCTGCCGAATTGAGCACAAAAGGTTTACGAGCCATTGTTAGGGTTTGTGATCAGTGATGACTCGATCAGTTGACTAATGGTCTACCCGTTGGAACTTATCCAATGTGGCTCATGTCGTTGTGAGACAACGGCTACAAGGGCATTCGACTGATGGTTTCGATCAGTC
Organism: Wurfbainia villosa; assembly: GCA_025175895.1. Classification (NCBI taxonomy): domain Eukaryota; kingdom Viridiplantae; phylum Streptophyta; class Magnoliopsida; order Zingiberales; family Zingiberaceae; genus Wurfbainia; species Wurfbainia villosa. Next base: position 9,691,173 of record CM045992.1, read on the forward strand.
GACTGCTAGGCAGAATCCAGCCCAAGAAGAAGCTTTAAAGGGAGCTCGTGGAGGAGATTTTCGCTATCGGTTTCTTGGACGATTTGAAGCAATTTGTTGGTGCAAATTAGGGCCTTCAAGTGCAGTTCAAGCAATCACAAAGTAAGCATCCAAGTTCACAATTGTAAAGTGTTTCTTTACTTGTATTTGTGTAGTTTATTTGTATTCGTTTGTATTTATTTTTATTACTATTGTAATTCATTGTACGAGGTTTCTCCACCTCCGACTTATTGTCGAGAAGGAGTATTATTGATTAGTGGTATTTTTTGCATCGCTATAGCTCGTTTGAACTCAATCCGTGGAGTAGAAACCATTCGGTTCCCAACCACGTTATATCGTTTGTCTTATGCATTGTATTTGTGTTTGTTTTGTATTTATATTATTTCCGCTGCGCTAACAAACATCGTAGACAATCAAGCACGCGAGAACGATCAAATTCCGTGAAGCGATGAAACACTATTCACCTCCCCCCTCTAGTGAACGCACAAATCCTAACAAGTGGTATCAGAGCTTGGAGCTCTTCTATGGACTAAAACCCGAGAGCAAAAGCACTAGAGGGAACTGTTGGAGTATTGGGAATACAATCAAAGTCACACATTGGTAAGACATGGAAAAGATCATATGTTTATAAGATGAAAAGATATCTCCATTGGCATGAGGCCTTTTGGGTAAAGGCCAAAAATAAAACCATGAGGGCTTAGGCCCAAAGTGGACAATATCATGTCATTGTGGAGATATATGAATCTTATAGACACTAACAAGTGGTATCAGAGCCTGGTGCTCTTCTCCGGACTCACAACCGCAAGAGCAAGTTCAAATGGCGATGCAAGAAGGCTACAACACAAACATCCCTCCTTTCTTTGACGGAATAAATTTCCAGTATTGGCGAAGCCGAATGGAGTACTATCTCATGACTGAGATAGATATGTAGTTTTCGGTGACCGAAGGCTTCACAACACCAATGGACGTAGAAGGCAAAATACTTGAGTCTAGAAAGTGGGCTGCAGAGTAAAAACGCAAGGCGCAAGCAAATGCTAAGGCCACAGTAACTCTGCAATGTGGTTTGGAGAAGGACCAACTCAACAAGATTGGTCCGTTCAATAGCGTGCAAGATCTCTGGAATAAACTGATAGAACTCAACAAAGGCACAAGAGACTCGAGAATCGCAAAACGTGATTTCTACATGAACCAGCTGCAAAATTTCGCTATGAAAGATGGCAAGACTGTTGGTGAATTGCACGGAAGGTTCAAAGAGGTGTTGAATGGGTTGCATTCAGTTGGAGAAGGTTTGGAAAACAGAGACACTATCAGGTATGTCCTAAAATCCTTTCCCCGAAATGCTTTGTGGTCATCTATGGTAGATGCCTACAAAGTATCAAGGGATTTATCTACTGTAAAATTGGATGAATTGTTTTGTGAAATGGAACTACATGAGCAAGCTAATAAGGGTCCAAAAGAGAAAGGTATTGCATTTGTTGCAGGTGAGCAATACAAGGAGAATAAGAAAAATGAGAAGAAGAGGGAGTCATCTTCATCCTCATCCGAGACAAGCAGTGATAGTGATGATGAGTCCTCATCCAGTGAGATAGCAAATTTCGTGAGGAGGATGACGAGGAGAAGTAGAAAGTACAATAAGAAGGATGTGAAGAAAATCTTCGTGGAAAAGAGGAAGGGTAAGTCATCACATAAATTTAGAGGTAAAACTGATGTTGTTTGTTTTGAGTGTAACAAGAAAGGGCATATCAAAAGTGAATGTCCTGATCTCAACAAGAAAGAGGACAAGCCCAGGAAGAAGAAGGCATTGAGGGCGACATGGGATGAGTCTTCTTCTAGCTCCTCAGAAGATGAAGACAAGGAAAAAGGGACCAAGCATACTGCGCTAATGGCGTTTGATAACTCAGATTCAGAGGAAAATGAAAGTCAGAATGAATCTTCACCGGAGGACACATCATCATCCGATGGCGATGAGGTAACATCTCCTGAGTTAGATAAATTGTATGAAACAATAGCATGCTTGACCAATGCCTTGAGTAGATCAAAAATTAAAGTTAAGATGTTGAAATCGGAGGTAGAGGAACTTAAGAATCAGAATTCTATTTATGTAGAAAATAGAACTGATACCTCTGAAATTGAAACACTTAGAGAGGAAAACAATTCCATGAGAGCACAAGTTGATGATCTCAAGTGCACACTTGAGAAATTCACAACAAGCTCTCAAACCCTTAACATGATTTTAGATGCCCAAAGGGCAGTCTACAACAAAGCCGGGATAGGCTATAAACCGAAATAAAGGGAATTCAGTTTTATGTCATTAGTTAGTAGAACTCATGTTGTTAAGGCAAACGTAACTAAAGATTGGTTTCCTAAACAATATGTTGTGTATGCTAATGGATCCAAAATCTAGGTTCCAAAAGATCTTGTATTTCGTGTTTGATTAGGTACCGGTCGAGGGGGAGTGTCCGATGATGTGGGTTGTAGATAGCAGATGCTCCAAGAACATGACCGGGGATTTCTCAAAGTTTGCTTCATTTAAAAATAGGAGTAAAGGTACTATCTCTTTTGGTAATAGTGGCAAACTAAAAGTCATAGGAGTAGGAGATATAGTTATTTATGAACAATTTAGGATTAAGAATGTTCTGCTAGTTAAAGGAATGATTTTTAATTTGTTGAGTGTTAGTCAATTATGTGATGAAGGATATAGAGTAGAATTTTATTCAACTAAATGCTTAATTAAACATAATGAATCAAATACTATCATGCTAGTAGGGACTAGGAAGGAAAATATCTATCAAGTTTAGTTTAGTAGTGCTACTAATATGCGTGTGAAGTGTTTTTTGTCCAAAGAAGATGACTCATGGCTATGGCATCGAAGACTCGCACACGTCAACATGAAGAATATTAAGAGGTTGGCCAAGGAAGAGCTTGTGCGAGGTCTACCATTGCTCAAGTACGAAAAGGACAAGCTATGTGATGCATGTCAAAAAGGTAAACAAATAAGAGCATCACACAAAAGAAAAAATGCTGTAAGTATGTCAAATGCTTTAGATTTATTGCATTTGGATTTGTTTGATAGTAGCTCAACTAAATCTTTGAATGGTAGTAGATATTGCTTGGTAGTAGTAGATGACTATACTAGATATACATGGACTTTCTTTCTCAAACATAAAGATCAAACGTTAGAAATTTTTATTTCCTTTTGTAGAAGAATTGAGAATGAGAAAAATGTAATAATTAAAACAATTAGAAGTGATCATGGAGGAGAATTTGAAAACATGAGGTTTAAGGATTTTTGTTTAGAAAAAGGGTATAAACACAAATTTTCCACTCCTAGGACACCACAACAAAATGGTGTGGTAGAGAGGAAAAATAGAGTTTTACAAGAAGCTGCGAGGAGTATGCTAAATGAGTATGCTCTTCCTAATTACTTGTGGGATGAGGCAATTAATACTGCATGCTATGTTCAAAACTGAGTTTTGATACATACGTTTTTAAGAAAAATGTCTCATGAACTATGGTTTGGAAAACCACCAACAATCAAACATCTTAGGGTATTTGGTTGCAAGGTATTCATTTTAAACACTAAGGATCATCTAGGAAAATTCACTGCAAAAGTAGATGAAGGTATTCTTTTAGGATATTCTCTCACCAGTAAGGCGTATCGAGTTTATAACAAGAGAACGAAGCTGGTTGAGGAATTGTCAAATATAGTTTTTGAAGAATGTAAAGAGCAAGTTGACTCTAAGGATAGAGTGATGAAGTTGAGTTTGAACTCAAGAGATTGAGGTTGAATGAGAACACTAATGTAGGGGGAGTTAAATCTGACTCCGATAATGAAAAATCTAAGTCAGAAGGGTCATCACTTGAGCTTGTGCCAAATTGTGAGACATCTCAAGTACCAAGATCCACAAGAATGGTCACTAGTCATCCCCTAGATCAAGTTGTTGGAGACATCCATCATGGGGTGAGGATGAGATCATTCTTTAGGAGTGAAGTGAATCAAGTAGCATTAATCTCTGAAATTGAACCAAAAGTAATTGATGAAGCTTTGCTTGATCCAAACTGGATTATTGCAATGCAAGATGAATTGGGACAATTTGAGAGAAGCCAAGTTTGGGATTTAGTTCCAAGACCTGATCAAGCTATCATAATAGGGACAAAATGGGTATTTAAAAACAAAATGAATGATAAGGGAGAAATAGTTAGAAATAAAGCTAGGTTAGTTGTCAAAGGGTACAATCAAGTCGAGGGACTTGATTATGATGAAACTTATGCACCTGTGGCTAGATTAGAATCCATAAGACTAATGCTAGCATTTGCAGCATATAAAGGATTCAAATTATATCAAATGGATATTAAGTCAGTATTTTTGAACGGTTTTGTAAAGGAGGAAGTATATGTTGAACAACCACCGGGATTTGAAAATTCTGCATTTCCAAATCACGTGTATAAACTTAAGAAGGCTCTTTATGGGCTGAAACAAGCACCTCGTGCTTGGTATGAAAGGTTGTCGACTTTTCTAGTTGAAAGGGGCTTTAGAAGAGGTCAAATTGATCCCACACTATTTCTGAAAAAAATGATGAAGATATATTTGTAGCTTAGATTTATGTCGATGGCATAATTTGTGGTTTAAACAATAGGAATTATCTCAATGAATTCATAGAACACATGGAGAGTGAGTTTGAGATGAGTCTAGTAGGAGAATTGATATTTTTTCTTGGACTACAAATCAAACAAACAAAAGAAGGAATTCATGTCTATCAATCAAAGTATGCCATGGAGTTGCTGAAAAGATTCAACATGGAGAATGTTAAGGAGGTTCTCACTCCAATGGCACAAAACACTCACTTAGATAGTGATATAGATGGAAAACCTATTGATTTAAAGCTTTATAGGAGTGCCATAGGTAGTCTTTTATACCTTACAACAAGTAGACCTGATATAGTATTTGTTGTAGGTATGTGTGCACGATATCAATCGTGTGCGAAAGAGTCTCATTGGGTTGCTGTTAAAAGAATTATGAGATATCTTAAAACAACCATTTCAGTTGGACTGTGGTATCCCTGAACTGAGTCTTTTGATTTAGTAGGCTATACTGATTCAGATTATGCGGGATGCAAACTAGATATGAAAAGTACTAGCGGGGGCTGTCAATTCTTAGGTTCAACATTAGTGAGTTGGTCAAGTCGAAAGCAACATTGTGTTGCTTTCTCCACCACTAAGGCTGAGTATATAGCCATAAGAGAGAGTGTGTCACAATTGTTATGGATGACTCACACCTTGGAGGATTATGGTTTTTCATATAAAAATGTGCAAGTGCTTTGTGATAATATTAGCACGATAAACTTAACGAAAAACCCAGTCCATCATTCCAGAACAAAACACATTAAAGTGAGACATCACTTCATTAGAGATCATGTAGCAAGAGGAGATATAATACTCAATTATGTTGAGTCTAAGGCTAATCTTGCTGATATTTTAACAAAACCTCTTCCAGAAAATGAATTTAGTTATTTAAGAAGAGAATTGGAAATGTGTGTCGCTGAGTGAAAACTCTCCTTGATCATAAGGCCTAATTCATAAGTACAAAAGAAATGGGAAATTTATTTTTGGGATATCCTTGGGGAAACATCTCACACAAACCATAGGATTAACTATGCTTGTGTATTGCTAGATAGGGGTGAGATGTTAGGAACAACCAAGTTACTCAAAATGTTTGTTATGATGCATGACTTGAGTAATAAGGTTGAAAATTACATAAATCATTAAGTTGACCAATTATGGGGAAGACCATTACATAATTCATGTGTATTTGGTTTTAAAATCATAATTGGACATTCCAACCAAGTCAAATTGGTTAGACACCTTAAATGATGATAAAACTCAAGTAAAACATCCCAAATATGTTAGAAATTGTCTATTAAGTGTACTGTCACTTGTAAAATGGTTTAGGGACTTTAATACAACGAATTGAGGACTTAAAATACCTAAAAAAATGAAATTTCAGAAAAACAATGAGGCATTTCAAGATTAGCCTCATCGCAAAGCAAGCGAAGCGAGGGCACTCGGGGCGCCTCGTAGCACTCATTTGCGACCACGATGACCGATAATCTAGGCACGCTCGATCGGCCTCATTTGGACATCTTAAAGGGACTTAAGAAGGACTTAAGAAATTTTACCAAAGTCGGGATGAGTTTTCAAACAAGTTTTGAAATTCCGGACAAGTCTTCGCAATACCGGACCAGTTTTTGGAAATCGGACGATTGTTTAAAAGTCGAGAACACTTTTGAAATTTGGTGGTTTCGGGGTAGTTAAGAAGTTTTGGTTTCCGGTAGTTAAGTGTCGGGGGTTTCGAGGGACTTAAGAAATTCGGACCAGTGTAACGGTGGTTTCGGGGAGTTTTGAAAGTTGAGGTAGGTTCGAGGATCGTAAGGAATTCCAGACTACGTTAATCTCAGATTGGTTTAATCCCAGGGTGGTTTAATGTCGAGCGGTTTAATTCGGGCGATTCTATTCGGGCGATTTTATTCGAGCCATTTTAATCCCAGGTGGTTGAAGTCGGTAGTTCGATTTCAGGATGGTTTAAAAATCAGGGTGGTTCGGAAGTCAGGACGGTTTAAGAAGTCAGGCCGATTTAAGAAGTTAGGCACATAATCGAGGTAAACTCGACCCACGCCTCGACTGTTCGTCTGGATGAAAGCACAGAAGCGAGGCACACTCGACTGGTGCTTCGACTGATTTAATAGTCGAGGCGTTCAACTTATTGCCTCGACTGATCAACTCGGACTATATAAGGAAACCCGCTTACCACCTCTCCCAGACCCAATTTTCGCTTTGACTGTTCTCGCTGCGATTGCGATCTCGTCACCCTCATCGTCGCCTCTCTCATTTCTGGCAAGATCAACGATGACCAAAGCTTAGATGACCTCCATTGAACCCTAATTGACCTCGAGTAAGTCCTCTAGCCTCTCATTTCGTTTCACAGTCAAACCCTAACCCTAATCGCAAGTTTCTCCAAACCTAGGGTTCATCGGTGTTTCTCTCGTAAGAGAAGGTCATTTCACAGAGGGTTCTATTGTCTTCCACATCACTCAAGATCTCACCCTTTTCTGATCAACGAAAATGGCACCAAAGTAAATTTCTAAACCCTTCTCTTTGGTTTCATGATTTAGATATTATCTGAGTTAGCTAATCGGGTGCTGGTCTTTGTCATTCATCATACCATCATATGGCATTCATCTTGCATTTTGGACATAATTTTGACATCCTTAGGCAAAAACGGAAGATAGCCGAGACTAGTAGGAAGGAAACACCAAGGGAGAATCCATCTTCGGACCCACGATTTCCTTCTGAACATCATCAACACACTTACATGACCCATAAGTTCGAGCTGATGGCTACTCGTTCTTTGGATAAGAAGTTTTTTGACAAATTTGCTAATAATGTCGAGCATGTAGTTAATCATTACGGCCTCAGTAAGTTAGTCTACTGTGACCATGACATCAATATAGACTTAGTTAGTGAATTCTATAACAACCTACAGGCTACAAGCGATAGGTTCATTTATAAAAGTAGGGTAGCCAGGAGAGATATATCATTCACTCCTGATATTCTTAGGGCATTTCTAGAGTGCCGAGAGTCGAACTCAGCTCTTGAGTGCTATCCAAGCATTCAAGAATCAGTTGAGGGATACTCTATCAATGCCATACATGAGTACTTCTTTAGGAAACCAAGACAACCTGGCCTTAATCTATTTCCCGCCATGGCATTAGCTGCTCCTGATAATGTTTTATATAAGGTCATCGTAGGATGCATACTTCCCATTGTCACTAGGGGCAAGCAAAAATACGACCACATCACTTACTCGCATTACATCTTCTAAAAAATTGTCTCGACTTTAACATTGCATTGAACATGTTTCTCTGCATAGTCCACTTCACCGTCCCTGTCCAAAAGAAAGTTTACATGCCTTTTGGACATATCATCATCTTCTGGTTAGAATCCATAGGCATCAATACAGCCAGGGGTAAGGTTAAACAGATGATGAACTTTGATTTTATCAAGTGGTGAAACTTTTCATTGGCCGGAATGGCTCGAGTAAATGGGAACATTGAGTGGGCCAATGGACACCAGGCTAGTGAGAGGTGGGACATGGGAGCTGAAGAAGGCGAAAAAGAACCTCCAGCCCAAGCTGATGAACCACATTCCTCTATGTCTGAACAGCTCAAGAAACTAGGCAAAGATTATGCTGAGTTCGTGGACTCAGTTGTTACAAAATACAAGGACCTTAGTACAACAATTGATACACAACACAAGGACCTTAGTACGATGATTGATACTCGATTCAAGGAGCTTCAAACCAGGATGGATACCTGGTTTTCAGAAGTTTCTGCCCAGCAGGAAGAGATTCTTACTCTCCTACGTGCCATGATGACGGATTCGTTGGGTCCATCGTCGCCAGTCATGTAGTATTGGGACATTGATTCTCTTTTATATATGTATTAAACTTTTGAATTCAATAAAAATGTGTATATCAGGATGGTTGACTTACACTTGAGTTATATATTTAAATATGTTGACTGCATATATTTTGATTGAATATGACTGTTCTTGTGTATTTAGTTTCTGTATTTAGATATTATGAACAGGTTTATCACAACCATTTTTAAGGAAAATTCTGCCAAATTTTTTTTGGTTGTCTATACCTTTTAATATATATGCACGATCGATATCTACTTGTTAAAATATATTGTTGGTGAATTGGATAACTAAGGGCAATAAATTCAGGGGGAGTGATCCTATAGATTGCTCTTTTTGTGTGTTTGTCAAAGGGGGAGAGATGAGTAGGTTTTAAGTTTATGGTGGAAAGATAAGTGGAAGACAAGTGGAATAAGTGGAGCTATATCTCGTTTTGAAAATAATATGAATTATAAATTTCCTAAAATGTCAAACGTAGTGCAAATCTATATATCTTTTGAAATGAAAATCTTACTGCATATCTTGATTTGATGACCTGATGAAGTTCTTAATCAATTTCGAGTATATCATAATTGTGCTATAATTTCATCACCTAAAACTTAAACCATGTTGTCAAACATCAAAAAGGGAGAGATTGTTGGTGCAATCATGCCCAGATGATATTTTGGTGTTTGACAAGGGTTCAAGTCTAGGTGATAATTATGTGTTATCTCATGCGGTTGGTTGAGATGTATTTTCAGGAAATTCCTTGTAGGACGAGGACTGGATGCAAGGTGGTGAAGACCCATATAAGGAGTCTTGGCAAATGAAGACCCGGACGAGGAGTCCTGATAAATGAGACCCAGACGAGGAGTCCTGGAAAATGAAGACCCGAACGAGGAGTCATGGCAAGTGAAGACCCGGATGAGGAGTCCGGGCAAGTGAAGACCCGGACGAGGAGTCCTGGCATGAAGACCCGGACGAGGAGTCTTGGCATGAAGACCCGGACGAGGAGTCCCGGAAGTGATTCTTGGCATGGAAGACCTATGAACAGTGGTTCACAGGCATCAGGTAAAGGGTACAGGGTAGACCCTCTCTTAGGCGTGGTTTCGACTCTAGACGAGTTGAAACGGTCAAGAGTCGAGGCAGCACCTCGACTGGCTTGCAAAACGCTGAGAAGACCGTAGTAGTTGAGGCGACGCCTCGACTGGGGTTGTTTCTCACGAACACAAGCAAGCCGTAGTCGATTAAAGCCTCGATTGTGGTTTGCATGTTCAAAGGAAAAACCCCTCAACAATCGAGGCGACACCTTGACTGATGCTTGGTTCAACGAAAAAGATGCAAGGGACTATCGACTGCGAGCTCGACTATTGCTCTGTTTGGATTGAAACAGAAGCAAGGGAGTTTCGACTGAAGGCTCGACTAAAGCCTACCAATTGAGGCGATGAACCATCACCTCGACTGGACCTAAGTTACAACGGACAAATAATATTAATTATGGTGGAAAACTTACCATTGGAAGCTCATTAAATGCGAGTTAATATGCCAGTTGAGGCGACTCGACTACACGGGCTGGAAAAGCCCTAATCAGGCTCGATTTAAAAGGTTTACACGACTGGTTTTCATTAATAAGAAGAAAAGAAAAAGACTTACTGCTAACGAGAACCCAAGAAGCTATTACTCAAACGAGGGTTCCTACATCCTCGAGGTTTTTGATCTCAAAGGCAATTACAGGTTCTGAAAAGAAGAAGCAATCTAGTTTTCACTGCAATCATTGTAATCGGTTTCTTCTTCATCTCCTACTACTGTAAGTTTCGTATAAATTTCTGATAAACTGTGTTAAGAGGTTTCTCCACCTCCGGTGTGTCACCGAGAAGGAGAAGTATTATAGTGGTGGATTACATCACTAGAGCTGACGAAGGGCTCAATCGTGGAGTAGGAACTTGAGTTCCAAACCACGTAAATACTATGGTTTGTGCTTGTTGTGTGTTGTTGTGCTTGTATTCGAGTTTTCCGCTGCGTACTAACATTGTAGACGAGCACAACGAATCGAAGAGACGAGTATCGCTATTCATCCCCCCTTCTAGCGACGCTAACGGTCCTACAAGTGGTATCAGAGCCATGGTCCATGTCAAGCCATGAATCTCGAACGAAGGAAGTTGAGCTCCAATGTCCAGATCAAGAGAACCAGATATCAGGCAGGAAGTCCAGTTGGGGCGGGAGGACCGAACAACTAGCAGGAAGTCCAGTTGGGCCAGAAGAGCTGGACAATTGACAGAAAGTCCAACTGGGTCAGGAGGACCAGACAGTTAGCAGGAAGTCCTAGTGGATTGAGAATCAGACATCAAGCAGAGGATGTCCTTCGAGGATGGATAGGCTTGAGAGGGGTCAATGTGGTCCTTCATTTGAGAGGGGGATTGTTGGAGTATTGGGAATACAATCAAAGTCCCACATTGGTAAGACATGGAAAAGATCATGTGTTTATAAGATGAAAAGATATCTCCATTGGCATGAGGCCTTTTGGGTAAAGCCCAAAAATAAAACCATGAGGGCTTAAGCTCAAAGTGGATAATATCATGTCATTGTGGAGATATATGAATCTTATAGATACTAACAGGAACAAGATGGAATTTGAAGGAAAATTAGGATGAGATATCAACACACCTCCACCATACGACCAAGAAGATTTTCTGGCATGGAGGGCGAGAATGGAAACATTCTTGATGATGGACATAGAGGAGTGGTTCATCATCATGGAAGGTTTTGAACCCCCTAGGGATAAGAAGGGAGATGTCCTAAAGTTAAAGAAGTGGACCCAAGAGCAACATCAAAAGTTCAAGACCGAAGTTAAGGTAACAAAGCTTTTAGAATATTTGATACCTAATGATATTTTGTCTAGACTAGGTGAATATCAAGATGCCATGGAGCTTTGGAGCAAATTGGAAAAGTTCCATGAAGGTCCATCATCGATCCAAGAAGAAGAAGAGTGTTCATCCTCTCAAGCTCAAGAAGAAGCAAGTACATCTTCATCACAAGAGCTTGATGATTCGGAGGGTGATAGAGAATCAACATCCGGATCAGAACCAATGGAAGAGGTAGAAGTAGAAGAAGTCTCCACCTCTAGGATTAAGGGGGAGGAAGTTAGATCACCCTCCATGCCAGATCAAGAGGTAGCCTCAACATCCGGGAGAGATGAAGAAGAACCAACTCCGGCACCGACCACCACTCTAGGTAACTCAAGCATTTCAATTAATATTAAAAATCATATTATATTCTTTGAGTGTAGGAAAGTAGGACACTACAAGAGCAAGTGTCTTAAGAAGGTCAAGAAAAGTCAACCGACACCTAAAAGTCAAGAGAAGTCAAAGAAAGTCGGACCCCCAACAATTAAAAGTAAGGAGCACATCGTTTGCTTCAAATGTCAACAAAATGAACATTACCGGAGTCAATGCCTTAGGGGGAAGAAGAAAGGGCAAGATGGAGCATCACATGTAGGGGAGCCTCTAAGGTAAACCCTAAGGTATATTTAAATAATGCTCACTCTTTAAGTTATAGGCAAAAGCATGCTAGAAATAGATTTTATTATCTAGGAGATAAAAATGTCAACCTTTTAAATAAGGAGAAATTTGGGACTAATGTCCCTAAAACAATTTTATCTAAGAAAAGCATTAGGAAAATAGAAGATCACCTAGGGAACAATCTTAAATGAACTCGACATATGCCTAGAAAGAACAACCCTAATCAAAGAAATAATGGACCCACCAAAATTGAAAAATTAGAAGTTGAAAATCAAGCCTTGAGGTCAAGGCTTGAGAAGTTGGAGAAGACCCGGATTATACAAAATCAAATGCGAGGGTCAAAGGATCAAAAATCTAGGTCTAAGAGTCAAAACCTAGGGTTTAGAAAGCAAGAACCATCCAAGGGCAAGCTTAAGCCCAAAAAGACCTTTCATAATGTTCCATTCGATTATGGTACTCAAGTTAGGTCTAGGAAAACCAAGGTCAATAGAGAAGTCATCCCTAAGGTTGACCAAGGTAAATGCCTAGTGGCTAGGGTTTCAAGGAAACCTAGGGAAGCCACTAAGAAGGTTACAAGGGGAGTCACCTCTAGAGTTAACCTAGGCAAGACCACAATGACCAAGGATTCAAAGCCTAGGAGGGTCATTAGGAGGGTATCTAGGGAAGTTATCCCTAGAGAATACCTAGTAAATCCAAGGAGCTCCAATAGGTATTGGGTTCCTAGGAGCGTGATCGATTCACGCTAGATGGTTTTAGGTGTGCCAACCTTGAATGGATAGGTAGTTAACCTAACCATGGTAAAGGTGACATTTTAGGTCATTTCCAAGATTATGGGTATCTTGGAAATAAGTTTGATCAAAATCCTAAAGGTTTTAAGGATGTGCCAATATATTTTGAAGACTATGAAAAATCAATCAAATTGGCAAAATTAGGGTTAGAGGTCATAGTGTGTCATTTTGGTTTTTTTTTTGGCATACTTGGAAGAAAAGTGATAATATGACAAAATAGATTTAACCTTAACAAATGGAAATTAATGTTAAAATTTAGGTATTATATACATTTATATTTTATTTTCCATGTCTTGATTGTCATATACCATGTCATGACATCATACTCATTTAAATCATATAAATATCATGATTATGCATAGGGTTTGTTTTTTAATGTCATGTATGCTTAGACTTCATCATTATGTCATGACATCATGATCATTGACAATGTTTATTTATGTTATCTTTTATGTCATGATCATTCATGCATTTATGAAAATTGATTTAAGGACAATTGACATGACTTGAAGTTCCATGTATAAGGGAATCAAGTAGTGTTGCCTTAGAAAAATGCATGTGACCTTAGTTTAAGATGAACCAAAACCCACATCTCACATTACATTGACATGTATGTGTATTGATACACCCTAGATATATGTGAGATGCTAGGATATGAGTTGAGTTCAAGGTACATAGTTTTTGCATCTAGATGAACTAAAACTCATCTATATCATGGGTGGATCATTGGAAAAGCTTATATTCAAGCCATGTACATTGAGCCCAAAGAACATGATCCAATATAAGGTTTTAAAACAATTTGAAAATCATTTTGAAAAACCTTGGTACAATCTATCTTTTGATAGAAGTCACCATTGATGATGTTGATACAAAGTGAGCTCAAACATTGAAGTTTTTCTTCACTTTTGAACTTTGTATCAATTTCACTATTTTATGGGTAAATTATTTTTCAAATATTTTTCACCCATTGTATTGCTTATAAGTAATGTATGTATAAATTTTCATGATTTTTTAAAATATGTAGAATTACTTATGCTTTTTCAAAACTCATTTCTAATAACTGAAATTCGGAAATTTCATTTATCAGTCGACTGCTGCTTGATGGCAGTCGACTGATGTATAGGGCAATCGACTGATTACTGTTAAAGTTGACTGTCAGAGTTGATTTCGAGTAAACAGAGATGTTTAGCCCATGTTTCAGCTATGTTAGGGTTCCCTAACTGCTCCTAATCCTAGGATATGCTTTGGAAAGCATTATAAAGAGTAAAAATCCATTGGATGTAGATTAGGAGAGTTGTTAGGATGGTATATAAATTTTAAGGTGTGGAACTTTTAACCTTATTTTTGATGGTTTAGTATTCCTATTGGCTTAGGGACTCTCCAAGGACATTATTGGTGCAATGGTCGAGGGGGAGCAAGCCTTTAGGGGGAGGTATCCATCATGGGATGATGAATGTGTTTCTTCCTCATGAGGGGGAGAAATAGGAATGTGAGATGCCCAATTTGGAAATTGGGAGATTTTGTAGGATTGCTTCTCTTTAGTGATATGAGACTTATCACTAGGAAGAGTGAAGACATCTTTGGTATTTTTAGATCAAGGGGGAGATTGTAAGATCTCATTGGGATATGAGACATTGACCTCCTTGTGGAGAACCTTTTTGATTTATGTCAAAAAGGGGGAGAATGTATGAAATTACCAATTTGGGATAATTTGTAAGGAGATTTGAGTTACGTGGCCTAACTCAAAGGTGTTTGATTTTTGTCAAACATCAAAAAGGGAGAGATTGTCGGTGCAATCAACCCAGATCATGATTGACCAGACTCGAGTTTGACTCGAGTAGTATTTTGATGTTTGACATTGATGCCTGATAATGTATTGGGGAGATTGTTGGTGCAATCGGCCCAGGTTATGATTTTGATGTTTTACGATGGTTTGACCATTATCATGGGAGAAGTCCAAGTCTTGTGTACTTGGCATGAAAAGTCCAAACTTGAGTCTTGGCATGGAAAGTCCAACATGGGTTGGCAAGGAAAGTCCAAGCATGAGTCTTGGCAAGGGAAAGTCCAAGCATGGGTGTTGGCATGGAAAGTCCAACATAGATTAGCAAGGGAAAGTTCAAGTTTGAGTCTTGGCAATTGGAAAGTCCAAGGGGTGATATTGGCGGTGTAAAGTCCAAGGGTGGAGTCTTGGCAGCATAAGTCCAATGGTTGACGGCGTAAAGTCCAAGCAGAGTCTTGACAGCGTAAGCCCAATGTGCCTTGGCGATATAGACCAACTTAGCATGACAATAGCCGATGGAAGCACCTGAAAGCTAATGTATGGATGAATAAGTCATAGATGACTTGGAGGGATCCGATAGGTATGAGGCTGACGGAGGTGGCTAAAAGGCTTAGGTTTAGGCTAAGGGTGGTCTAGCAAGTATGAGGGCACCATACTTGGAGTAAAACCTCATGTTTGAGGTGTATTAGTCGACTGAGACTATGGTCAGTCGACTGATGGGAGTCAACTAGAGTTCGACTGTAGGAAATGACCTAGCAATCGACTGCCAACATTGGGTAGTCGACTAATGTCTTGAGCAATCAACTGATCTCCAGATCAGTCGACTGCTGGTCGGGAATTCGGGCATAGAAGGTTCCCGAGTCGACTGTTAGGATTTGACAGTCGAGTGATGACTCGATCAGTTGACTGATGGGCATGATCAGTCGACTGATGGTCTATCCGTTGGAACTTATCCAACGTGGCTCATGTCGTTGTGAGATAACGACTACAGGGGAAGTCGACTGATGGTCTCGATCAGTCGACCGCTAAGCAGAATCTAGCCCAAGAAGAAGCTTTAAAGGGAGCTCATGGAGGAGATTTTCGCTATTGGTTTCTTGGACAATTTGAAGCGATTTGTTGATGCAAATCAGGGCCTTCAAGTGCAGTTCAAGCAATCACAAAGCAAGTATCCAAGTTCACAATTGTAAAATGTTTCTTTACTTGTATTTGTGTAGTTTACTTGTATTCGCTTATATTTATTTTTATTACTGTTGTAATTCATTGTATGAGGTTTATCCACCTCTGACTTATTGTCAAGAAGGAGTATTATTGATTAGTGGTGTTGTTCGCATCGCTAGAGTTCATTTGAGCTCAATCCGTGGAGTATGAACCATTCGGTTTCGAGCCACGTTATATCGTTTGCCTTGTGCATTGTATTTGTGTTTGTTTTGTATTTCCATTACTTCCACTGTGCTAACAAACATCGTAGACAATCAAGCACGCGAGAATGATCAAATTCCGTGAAGCGACGAAATGCTATTCACCCCCCCCCCCTACTCTAGCGGGCACACAGGTCCTAACACTTCTTCCATTTGAACCTAAGGGGTATTTTTGTTTGATTTTGCTCCTCTACCCTTTCTTGTTCAAGAGATATGTTTCAAGAATGATGATAAAAATCTAGACATATGTTATCCTACTTAGAGGGTAGGAATGAATAGACTACAAATTAAAAATTCTTTCTATTGCAAGGTAAGGATAAAACAAATGTTAGTATTCACATGGGGTGCTCGTGTGTATCCGATTGTACTCACATCAAGTACAGATGTAATAGGAAATATAATAAGAACAATGCTAACATAATTAATTTCACATGATTCAAAATCTTGTTCCTACTCCAGTGAGTCACCTTGCAAAGATTCCACTAATAAGAATTTCTTTACAAGAAGTAATAAGACAAACCTTTTGGATAGTCAATTGGATAAATTGTCTAGATGATTGCTTATTCTTCCTATCAATTGGAACATGAACATAAATATTTTATTCTTTGAACCTCTTCTATTTAGTGACCACTCCAGTTAACCAAATTTACTTAAAGATCTTGGTTTTACTTGGTTTATGCCCTTGTGAAGCTATTCAAAACTATGAAATCTGTTAGGACTTGGCGTGCTAGGAGGGGTAAATAACGACCTCAAATCTTGATCGTTGATTACATTTATGTGCTCATCTACAAAATATTAATACAGCGAAAATAATGTATAAACAAAACAAAAGACAAAACACAAACACAACATATCGAATTTTACGTGGTTCTGAACCCCCGATTTCTACTCTATGGCCTAACTCCTACTGATAGTTTCACTATCACTTCCTCCTTGAAAATCTTCCAGAGGTGAAGAAACCTCTTACAACATCTGGAGCTTACAACAAGAACAACCAAACACGAAATATACAAGCAAATGAAAGAACAAGTGAAAACACTTTTACATGATTGCGATCTTCCTTACTTGCTTGTTGGTTGCTTTGGAAATTCTTGGAAGGTTTGAAATGCAGCAGCAAATCCCCTTCAAAGTCTTCAAGAATAGACACCTTCAAATCACTCGAAATCGTCTTTTATAGGATTTTCATCGGGCTGATTTTTGCCTCCCAATCAATTTCCAAAACCACCAGTCGACTAGTCAATAGACCGTTATGCTATCTGATGCTCCAACGGCATGATCCACGTTGGATTCTGCTCCATCAGTCAACTACCATTATCCATCAGTCGACTGTCAAGCCACTAGTCGACTAGTCAGTCGAATTGCTAATCTTTTGTGCCCAATCATAGTAGTATTAGTCGACTTCTCCTTGAACAACAATCGACTACCAACCTTTCTGTGCCCTGCTATAATTCCATCAGTTGACTTCCCTTAGCCAGTCGAGTTCTAATCTCCACAGTTGCTCAAACAGTGACACCAATCGACTGATCAACCCTATTAGTCGACTGCTCCACTAGTTGAGTCCCAAACTCAACACTTGCTTTAGCACTATTATCAGTTGATTGGTAACCTCTACCAGTTGACTGATGCCTCAGTCTCAACCTAGTTTTAAGAGAACTCTTACTTCACCTGGTATCTGATTGACCTCAACCTACTAAAACTTTCCTATCTTGCCTAGCATCTGGTCCATCATGACCTACTAGGACTTCTCTTGCCTAACTCGATCTCCCTAATTAGTCAAGTCTTCCCTTGCTAAGTACGGTCTCCTAGATTTATCGGGTCTTCACTTGCCAAGCACGGTCTCCCAGACCTACCGGGACTTCTCTTGCCAGACACGGTCTCCAAAATATGTTGGGACTTCACTTGTCAGACATAGTCTCCTAGACCTGTTGGGACTTCACTTTCCAGACACAGTCACCCCATAGCCTACTGGGACTTCACTTCACCAAGCATCTAGTCCTCCTTGACCTTCTTGGATTTTTCTCTCCTCATGCCAAGTGTCTGATCAACCTTGACAAACCTAGACTTCCCTTGTCAACTCCCAATTAGACTTTCCAATACCAAGTGTCCAGTTAACCTTGACCGACTTAGATTTCTCCACTTATCAAGTATCTGGTCAACTTTAACCTACTTGACTTTTTGCTCATCTCCATATAACTATGGATGTCTCATACCATCCCATAGTCATATTATCACTCATATTTAAACCCGACTCCAACTCGAGTCTCATTTGAACTTGGTCAACTTTGACCTGAGGTTGATTGCACCAACAATTTCTCTTATCCAATTCTTTATCTCTAATTATATTGTCAAATATCGAAACTCAATTCGAGCTCAACTCGAGCTAGGTCAAGGTTGACCTAAGGTTAATTGCACCAACAATCTCCTCCTTTTTGATGTTTGACAATACTTTTAAGTTAGGCTAGTCCATAAGCCCAACTTACCTCTTCTTATGCTAAAGCATAACGAAGAGTTCCTAATTCAAATTTCAAAATTTGAAATTTGGGATTTTAGTTTAGAGTTTAGGCTTATATGTTATCTTTGTGTACTAAGCATCATGAGCCTAACTTAAACTCTTCCATTTCTCCCCCTTTGACATACATCAAAAAGTTATTATTGACTTTACACATCCCCCCCCCTTCTTCTTCATCTTCCCCCTTTTATTATCCTTAATGATAAAACTCTTATCACTAATCAACCATCATGCCTTTATGAAATCCCTCTAGAGGCTTGCTCCCCCTTGACCATTTCACTAACAATGTCTTTGGAGAGGTCCTAAGCCTTTAGGAAATCTAAACAATCAAATATGAGGTAAAAGTTCAACCATGAACTTTAGCATTTCTTAAAATTGGGGTATTACCCTAATTAACTCTCCTATTTAGTTTCAATAAGAATATCAATGCTTGTGTAAGCATATTAGAGGGTTAGGAGAAGTTAACTCACCTAGCGTTGAAGTTTAATGGCTAATTCGAAATAAATCAGCCAAAAACAACCCAATCAATCGACTGGTTTTAGTAACCAGTCGATTGCTACATCAGTAGTCAATTGTCCAGTTGGCTGGTTCTGAAATTTCAAAAACTGCATAATTTTTAGCTTTTCAGACCAAGTTTTGGAAATGCATAAGTAATTTTATGATTTTCAAAAAATCATGAAACTTCATACATGCATTACTTATGCTAAATACTATTGGGGGAAAATAAGTTTCTATGAAAATAACTATTATTTTCTGAGAATAATATAAAGTTTAAAAGCATTGAAACCTTCAATGTTTTAAGCAACTTTGTTTCAATATCATCAATGATGATTCCTATCAAAAGATAGACTTCACCAAGGTTTTTCAAAATGATTTTAAAAGAGGTTTCAACCTCATTTTCAATCATGATCTATGGGCTAAGTGTACATAACTTATACATTAGCTTTCCTCATGATTTCTCTCTATGATTTGATGAGTTTGAGTTCATTTTGATGCAACATCTAAGCACCTTAAACATAGCTAATTTTCGTAACATCTCACATGTGTTTAGAGTATTTCAATACACACATGTCATCCTATGATTTTGTGAGATGTAATTGGTTTTCCCTTGACCTAAGGATCATGCATAACTATCTAGGCATTCGAATTTGACCTCCTTATCTAGGATGTCAAGTCATGTCAATTGTCCTTAATTTCAATTTAATAATCAATGCATGAATATGATCATGACATAAATGATTGTATAATTTAAAAGTATGTCCAATGGTGCATGATGTCATGATATAACATGGATAACCTTAATATTAACATGACATGTCCTAAATAATTATATGATATGATGTCATGACATGGTATGACAATAAAAACATGACAAATGTATATAAAATATGAAGGTGTAAAGATACCTAAGTCTTGAATCTATTCGCCATTATTTGTTGGAATTACATTAAATATTTAATTTGACATAATGACGTATTAACTCCCTCGAGTGTGCCAAAATCCCCAACTTGATACACTATTGACTTTATCCTAATTGTGTCAATCATGATCAAATTACCAAACTCCTTTAATTCTATTGGAACATCCTAAATTCTTTTGGGATCAAATTCTAATTTCATTTCCAAAGTATAACAATACCTTGAAAATGTTTTAAAGTGTCAACTCCACTATGGTTAGGTTAACTACCTTTCCATTTGAGGTGACACATCCTATATTCATTTAGTGTGAAAAGATTACACTCCTAAGAACCCAATACCTATTGAGCTCCTTGGATAGTCTAGGTATTCACTAGGAATGATTTCCCTTGATACCTTCTTGATGACTCTCCTAAACTTCTTGGAAGCCTTAGTCATTGTGGTCTCCTCAAGATTAACTCTAGGGATAACTTCCCTTGTAATCTTCTTAGTGACTTTTCTAGGCTTCTTGGAAGCCTTAGTCATTTGACTCTTATTATAGGGGTAGCTTCCCTTGCAACCTTGACACTCCTAAACCTAGAATTAGTTCCATAGTTATATGGAACATTATGTTGGATCGAGAAGCGTCGCTAGAGGGGGGGGGGGTGAATAGCGATCGTAAAACTTTTCGGCATTTCGTTCGAGTAGATAATTAAATGAGTAAACACAGCGGAAAATAAAGCGACATGTTTATTTTACTTGGTTCACAACCCAGCGGTTGCTACTCCAAGGCTCTATCGGTCCTAGACCGCGTACGGAGGACAAATCACTATAACGTCTCCTCCTCGTTGGAGGTAGGAGACAACGATCACAAAACCGAAATTATGAGGATGAGGCAACAAGCCTACCTCACCTCGTTACGAATAAAAATAAAGAATACAATATCAAAATATGTTACTTAACGCCGACTTAAGAAGATCGGAACTTATCGCCGCGGCTTATGACGGTGTTGGAGCGTTGGCGTTGTAGGAGCACTTGATGAATAAACTTGATGATCTTTGGAGTTGGAATCCTCCTCCTTTTATAGACTTTGGGCTCTGAATATGTCTCCCCTTTTTTTTGGAACGGATCACGAAGTTTTTCAAATTTTATCGCGAAGTGGCCGCGTCAAACGTTATCCGTTTTGACCTAGCGCAAAGGCTGAGTCGTCGCCATCAGTCGACTGATGCCTCCCATCAGTCGACTGATGGGCATCGCCGATCGCTCCATGTCCAAAGAATTGCCGCCACCGCCACTTCCTGTAGTGAGAGGTTAGCTCGAAAAATGATAAATCGATAGCTTTCTAACCGTCCGATCTCGACTAGACCTTCCACAAGAAGTTTTAGTCGGATCGCGCCACGGCCGTCCCGTGATAGAGGACACGACCTTACCATCTCTCACTCACACGAGCTTACCGATTCTTCTTGTGGCTTTAAGCTACGGCCTTCCACTCGATTCCTTCGACTCCCTCCGAAGTCACTCGAGTGTCGCCCGACCACCGCAGCTTCCTCCGGGTGTCGCTAGCCTTCAGCTCTAGCTTTAGTACTTTTCTGCACACTCGATTTAGCTCGTGAGATAACGATGTAAACTTAACTTTGTGTCTTTGCCATAATCAAAACACAGGTTCGATTATCTAGTGCCCCTGCACCAACAATCTCCCCCTTTTTGATCTATGGCAAACCAACACAAAGTTAAGGGAAATTAAAACATAAAACAAGTATAGTAAATGATGAATGTCATTTTGAAAAACTCCCCCTTAACCCTAGGTGAGTTTTGAAAGAGATACTTTAGTTCAAAATCAAATAAATTTTGTGTTACTCCCCCTTAACTTTCGCTCTTCTCCCCCTTTTGCCATAAATCAAAACAAACGTTGGGGTTTGTTATGTAAAAATGAAGTTTGTTATATAAAATAGGGGTTTAAAGATAATATGGTATATGCATGCATCAAGATAAATCAGCTATGAGTCCAAGCATGCGTCTAGCAGTAATTAGATAGATTGGTTCGAGGTGTGTCCCTCTGCACCAATAATCTAAAGGTTTGTAATATAACCCTTTAGGGTTAGTTTGCTCTCCCCCTTAGTCAAATATATGAAGTATAAGAGATGTAGGGGGCGCTAAACTTTGGCCTAAGAGTTGTTAAGTACAATAGTTGAGAAAATAAGTAGTATTTTGAAGAGGTTGTTTTAACTATATTTCAATTATCCTTAACATCTCACCTGTGTCTATATGATCAAGCATGTTATACTTATGTGTTTTTGTGAGATGACTTCCAATTAAGTTGATTAAGTGCTTTTAGGTTCAAGTAAATTTATGTTAGATTTGGATTTGACCCTAGGCTTGTCAAGTTTACCTTTTCAAGATCATGGCTTCCAGGTCGTGGCGAGGCACAGGGGCCTTCTTTTATCGGATCATCGACCACTTCCTTAGACAAAGCTATTTTCAAGAAAATGATGACTTGACTCACCTAAGACTATTTCCTAGTCTAACTGGTTATTTTTTTTTGAAAAGAGGCTCCCCGAGGCTCAATCTTTTCGTAGGATTTTAGTTGGTTATGTACGTGTTCTAAGTGAGCTCACACATTTTAAAGCACAAACTTTCTAAGTTAAAGCATGCAATTTCTAAGTTAAAGCACAAACATGTTTTGTACTGGCTCCCCCTAGACCGTTGAATTGGTTCGGTCTATCCACATAGTGGATTTGGTCCTTGGGAACCCAGTACGGGTTGGATCCTAGAGTTGAAATCAAAAAGTTCTTAGGGACCCATGCTTGGACTCTTTGATGACTACGATTTACGATAGACATATAAGACCTATTCGTAGTCTTTGACTTAAATCCGAGTCCGGCTTTATTGTACACGGCTCTTTGGGTTCCAAGTAGTCGATTAAGGTTCTTAGATCCCAACGTGAACCTTTCCAACCTAGCCTCAACCTCTTGAACTTGGTCTTTCAAGAGAGAATTCTCCTCCTCAAGTTTTTCAATTTGAGTTGAGTTTCCCTCTTGAACTTGACTAGTTGAAGGGGTTAGAGTAGCCTCTTGCTTGAGGGTTTCAACCTCCTCAAGTAACGACTCAACCCTAGACTCGGACTTAGTTAATTTCCTATTAAGCATTTTAATTGTATTGTAAAATGTACTAATTAAAGAGCGATTAAACTTGACTTTCCCTTTTGGTCCGGCTTTGAGTTTTCTCTCGATTCTCTCGAAATAATCTTCGGGGTCGGAGTCGGAGTTGTAGTTGGACTCGGCTTCGGATTCTGACTCGGACTCCTCCATTCTTGCCATGTAAGCTATGTCTTCTCTGTTGTCCCAAGTTGCATGGAAGGCTTTCGTTGCTCCCTTTTTCTTTTGGTTCTCATTCTTCAATTTCCTTTTTTCTTGTCGAACTATTCTCCGCACAATGTTGACTATTATGGCCTCCTCTTCGGATTCGGATTCGTCTTTGGGTTCGAGTTCATCTACTTGCTTAGTAGGTGGCTTCCTTCTTTGTCCTGCAAGTAGAGCAATACCTCTCTCGGCCCGGACCATGTTAGTTTGCTCATGAAGTTCAAACTCAGAAAATAATTCATCTAACCTAAGCTTCGAAAGGTCCTTAGAGACCTTGTAGACATCGACCATGGATGCCCATAAGGTAGTCCTAGGGAAAGCATTTAAAGCGTACCTTATAAGGTCCCGGTTCTCTATGACTTGCCCGATCGAATGAAGATCGTTGACGATATCTTGGATCCGCACATGTAGTTGGGTGGCGGTCTCATGATCCTGCATCTTTAGATTGTACAGTTTATTTAAAAGTAAATCTCTTTTACATACCTTAGCATCGGGCGTCCCTTCGTGTAGATCAATCAATTTGTTCCAGAGGTCTTTGGCGCTAATGAATGGACCGATGCGGTTGAGCTCCTCATTGGACAAGCCACATTGTAATATTTGAGTTGCTCTTTCATCGGCTTCGATTTGCCTCTTGGTTGTATTTGTCCACTTATTGAAATCCAAGGGCTCTCCTTGATCATTGGTGGGTAGAGCAAAGCCGGTTTGGATTATTATCCAAGTCTTGACTTGTGTTTTCAAGAAACACTCCATCTGACCTTTCCAATAACGGAAATCATTTCCGTTAAAGAACGGAGGTCGGGTGGTGCTATACCCCTCAATGTGAGCCATTAAGTCTCTTGCAAAAACACGAATAAAAACCAAAGAGAATTCCAAGACTTGGTCTTGGATTAGTAGTGCGGGAAATAATAGGAAATAAACAGAAATAAATAAGAAGAATAAGAAACTAACAAAAACTAGAAACTTACGACCTTCGGTGTCCCCGAAAGGCTACTGAACGTTGGATTTTGGGGCTGGAAATAGCTTGTTACGAGGGTAAACCCTCGTAAAAAATGTAGATCTTTCTGAGAGCTTCGATTTGGTATGTAGATCGTTATATGAGTCCACTTGTGCGAAAAGTTATGGCCGTTTTACCGTCGGCTACTTCAAGAGAGAGAACTTGCAAGCACACAACCAAAAGAAACGTACCAAGACTTCGTCTTGGATTAGTAGTGCGGGAGGAATAAGACCCAAAAAAAATACGAATCAAAAAAATACGAACAGAAAACCAAAACGTGCTAGATTGGTGGTTTCACCAAGTCTTAGCGCCCCCGCTCTGATACCAATTGTTGGATCGAGAAGCATCGCTAGAGGGGGGGGTGAATAGCGATCGTAAAACTTTTCGACGTTTCGTTCGAGTAGACAATTAAATGAGTAAACACAGCGGAAAATAAAGCGACACGTTTATTTTACTTGGTTCACAACCCAGCGGTTGCTACTCCAAGGCCCTATCGGTCCTAGACCGCGTACGGAGGGCAAATCACTATAACGTCTCCTCCTCGTTGGAGGTAGGAGACAACGATCACAAAACCGAAATTATGAGGATGAGGTAACAAGCCTACCTCACCTCGTTACGAATAAAAATAAAGAATACAATATCAAAATATGTTACTTGCTACTGCTGCCGACGAAGAAGATCGGAACTTATCGTCGCGTCGGCGTTATGACGGTGTTGGAGCGTTGGCGTTGTAGGAGCACTTGATGAATAAACTTGATGATCTTTGGAGTTGGAATCCTCCTCCTTTTATAGACTTTGGGCTCTGAATATGTCTCCCCTTTTTTTGGAACGGATCACGAAGTTTTCCAAATTTTATCGCGAAGTGGCCGCGTCAAACGTTATCCGTTTTGACCTAGCGCAAAGACTGAGTCGTCGCCATCAGTCGACTGATGCCTCCCATCAGTCGACTGATGGGCATCAGTCGACTGCTCCGTGTCCAGCAGTCGACTGCCAGCCTGGCCACTTCCCTGCAGTGAGAGGTTAGCTCAGAAAATGATAAATACGACAGTTTCTAACCGTCCGATCTCGACCTAGACCTTCCACAAGAAGTTTTAGTCGGATCGCCGCCTACGATCGTCCCCGTATAGAGGACACGACCTTACCATCTCTCACTCACACGAGCTTACCTCGATTCTTACTGTGACGCTTTCGCTTCCGGCCTTCCACTCGATTCCTTCGGCTCCCTCCGAAGTCACTCGAGTGTCGCCTGACCACCGCAACTTCCTCCGGGTGTCGCTAGCCTTCAGCTCTAGCTTTAGTACTTTTCTGCACACTCGATTTAGCTCGTGAGATAACGATGTAAACTTAACTTTGTGTCTTTGCCATAATCAAAACATAGGTTCGATTATCTAGTGCCCCTGCACCAACACATTATGGTAGGATGACATGGATTTCTTGGACTTAGGTTTGTTGGTGCAACAATGCTCCAAGCATTTATATGTTTGGATGTTTGGATAATCATCTAAGTTAGGCAATATCTTGTGATCTAATTGTGAATATGTTTTAAGTAACAGGGAAATCCAAGGATGAAGACTTGGTAAAAGAGAAGTCCAAGTATGATCTTGGCAAGGAAAGTCCAAGGGATGGACTTGGCAGCGTAAGACCAAGCTTGTAGTCTTGGCAGCGTAAAGTTCAAGTGAACCTTGGCAAAGGAAGTCCAAAGTAAGGTCTTGGCAGCATAAGTCCAAGCTTGTAGTCTTGGCGGCGTAAAGTCCAAGCATTTGGCAAACCCAAGACATGACGAAACCGAAGGAAGCTCTTGGAAGCAAAGCGCAAAGGATGAACAAGTCACGGACTCGGATGGATCCTGGAGGCGCAAGGCTTAATGAGGAGCTAGAAGGTTGAGTCTAGGTCTAGGGTGTAAAATCAAGTGTGAATTATTCATACTTGATGAGTATCAGTCGACTGATACACTGTATTTTTTTATAAACAGCTCCATTTTATGGTATTTAGTGTATCATTGATGTCCTACAACTATAGCTTGATAATATCGCGTATAAACAAAGGTTTAGGACTGTTTAGTGCAGTGGTTTAGGGGGAGTTTCATAAATTGTATCTTTTTCATCCCCAAATCCATTGTTGGTGCAAAGTTAGGACTTAATGGTTTTAAATTTCTGTTATGCTTTGCTTCAAATATTGTTTACACATTGTAAAGCATATCTTGGATTAAGGGGGAGCTTAATTTCAATCTTATACCTTAGTCCAAGATCCAACACCTTTAATTCTTTCATTTTTGAATCCTTCTCTTTTTGATGTATGTCAAAGGGGGAGAAGGAATGTTTAAGTTAGATGATTATGTGTGTATCTTTAAAGACCTAACTTAAATGATTGTCAAACATCAAAAAGGGGGAGATTGTTCGTGCAACAATGCTCCAAGCATTTATATGTTTTGATGTTTGGATAATCATCTAAGTTAGGCAATATCTTGTGATCTAATTGCGAATATGTTTTAAGTAACAGGGAAATCCAAGGATGAAGACTTGGTAAAAGAGAAGTCCAAGTATGATCTTGGCAAGGAAAGTCCAAGGGATGGACTTGGCAGTGTAAGACCAAGCTTGTAGTCTTGGCAGCGTAAAGTCTAAGTGAACCTTGGCAAAGGAAGTCCAAAGTAAGGTCTTGGCAGCATAAGTCCAAGCTTGTAGTCTTGGCGGCATAAAGTTCAAGCATTTGGCAAACCCAAGACATGACGAAACCGAAGGAAGCTCTTGGAAGCAAAGCGCAAAGGATGAACAAGTCGCGGACTCGGATGGATCCTGGAGGCGCAAGGCTTAATGAGGAGCTAGAAGGTTGAGTCTAGGTCTAGGGTGTAAAATCAAGTGTGAATTACTCATACTTGATGAGTATCAGTCGACTGATACGATGTATCACCGACCGAGCGCTCGACAGTCGGTGAAATCGCCATCACCGACCGCTTTGGTCGAAGCGACTGATGTTGAGATCAGTCGACTGATCAGGGCAGCAGTCGACTGATCAAGGAGAAAATCGCCACAGAATGCAGTCTCACTCGACTGATCACTCCATCAGTCGACTGATGGAGGGATCAGTCGACTGATCACCTGGCCGTTGGAAAATGCGGCTACGAATCTCCGCGGATCTGCATGGTCAGAAGCCGTTGGCTTCGGCGGCAGTCGACTGATGGCAAGCATCAGTCGACTGATCGAGGCCCAACGGGAAAAACAACCCCTCTTCTATAAAAAGGGGCCTTGGGGAGCTTAGTGAAGCTAGTGCTCTTACTCCCAACTACACCCTCGTGCTCACCAAGCTTTCCCAAGTGTTTTAGCAATCCAAAACCTCCTCTTCTCTAGTTCTTAATCATCCATCATTGTAAAGAAGAGGAGAGCATTGTAAGAAAGGTTTCTCCACCTTGGTTCATCCAAAGGAGGTGTTTAGTAAAGCTTGGTTAGGGCTAATCCACCTTACGGATTGCCGTGGAGTAGGAGCGTCATCTCCGAACCACGTACATCGGGTGTTAGTGTTGATTTTCTTGTTTCTTATTTGTATTTGTATTGCTTCCGCTAACTTGCTTGTAGAAACGAAGAAAGGCTAATCACCCCCCTCTAGCCGTTACAATATTCCTAACAAGGTTTATATCCTAAACTTTTCTTATCCTTAGATATCTCTTGCATATCAACTCTTAGGTTTTGCTCATTAGACCCTTTAATTATATTTTCCATCTTTTTGAAGGGACTTTTCTAATTTATCAAGTTTGACCTCAAGATTTGATTTTCTTCCTCTAATGTTTCCACTTTTGATTTTTCACTCTTTCTTTGGACATTCCTCTTCCTAGGGATATGTCTATTCTTCTTAGGGTTATTGCTTAGGTTGTTTTCCTCTTTCCTATCCTTAGGTAAACTAGGTCTACCTCTAAAGGTTCTAATGGTTTTCTTAGGTAGAATGTGTTGGATCGAGAAGCGTCGCTAAAGGGGGGGGGGGGTGAATAGCGATCGTAAATCTTTTCGACGTTTCGTTCGAGTAGACAATTAAACGAGTAAGAGTAGCGGAAAATAAAGAAACACATTTATTTTTACTTGGTTCACAACTCAGCGGTTGCTACTCCAAGGCTCTATCGGTCCTAGACCGCGTACGGAGGGAAAATCACTATAACGTCTCCTCCTCGTTGGAGGTAGGAGACAACGATCAAAAAAACCGAATGTACGAGGATGAGGCAACAAGCCTACCTCACCTCGTTACGATTAAAACAAAGAATACAATAAAAATAATTACTTGCTACTGCTGCCGACGAAGGAGATTTGAACTTGTCGTCGCGTCGGCGCTTATGATGGCCGAGCGTTGGGCGTTAAGAACTTGATGAATAAACTTGATAATGGAGTTGAATCCTCCCTCCTTTTATAGATTTTGGCCTCTGAATATGTCTCCTCTTTTTTGGAACAGATCACGGTTGTCCAAATTTTATCGCTGGCGGCCGTCGAACCTTATCCGCTTTTGACCTAGCAAAGGTCGATTCGTCACCATCACGATCGGTGATGCCTCCCATCACCGATCGATGAGCATCAATCGATCGCTTGATGTCCAGAATGATCGCCTGGCCACTTCCCTGCAGTAAGAGGTTAGCTCAAAAAATGATAAATGCGACGGTTTCTGACCGTCCGATCTCGACCTAGACCTTCCACGGGAAGTCTTAATCAGATCGCCGCCTACGGTTGTCCCCGTAAAGAGGACACGACCTTACAATATCTCACTTACATGAGCTTACCTCGATAGTAGCTCTCACTTCCGGCCTTCCAATCGATTCCTTCGGCTCCCTCCAAAGTCACTCGAGTGTCGCCCGACCACCGCGGCTTCCTCCGGGTGTCACTAGCCTTCAGCTCCAGCTTTAGCACTTTTCTGCATACTTGATTTAGCTCGTGAGATAACGATGCAAACTTAACTTTGTGTCTTTGTCATAATCAAAACACAGGTTCGATTATCTAGTGCCCCTGCACCAACAATCTCCCCCTTTTTGATCTATGACAAACCAACACAAAGTTAAGAAAAATTAAAGCATAAAACAGGTATAGTAGAAGATGAATGTGAAGATGAATATCATTTCCAAAAACTCCCCCTCAACCAAAATTCCCCCTTAACCCTAAGTGAGTTTTGAAAGAGATAATTTAATTTTCAAAATTAAATTTTATGTTACTCCCCCTTAACTTTTGCTCTTCTCCCCCTTTTGCCATAAATCAAAAAAATTTGGGGTTTTTGTATAAAATAGGGTTTTGAAAACAATATCGTATATGCATGCATCTAGATAAATCAAATATGAGTCCAAGCATGCGTCTAGCAGTAGTTAGATAGATTGGTTCGAGGTGTGTCCCTTTGCACTAATAATCTAAAAGTTTATAATATAACCCTTAGGGTTAGTTTGCTCTCCCCCTTAGTCAAATATATGAAGTATAAGAGATGTAGGGGGCGCTAAACTTTGGCCTAAGAGTTGTTAAGTACAATAGTTGAGAAAATAAGTAGTATTTTGAAGAGATTGTTTTAAGTATATTTCAATTATCCTTAACATCTCACCCATTCTATGTGTCTCAGAATTTGTTCACCTTATATGTTTTGTGAGATTATTTTAAATTGATTAAAGATAGTCAACCTTGGGTTAGATTCGGATTTAACCTTTAGATCGTTAAGTAACTTTTCGAGAAACTGGCTTCCAGGTCGTGGCGAGGCACAGGGGCCTTCTTTGATCGGAACAACGACCACTTCCTTAGACAAAGCCAAATTCAAGAAAATATCACTTAAGTCACTTAGGGTTACTTCCTGGTCTAACTAGTTTAGGATACGGTGAGGTAGCTTCAGCTAGTTCCACTCGGTCAAGTGCACCAAGCTAGACACGCCTTATCTAGCTCGAATACACGAGACTTTGTTTCCCTAACGTACTATCATCTCTCCGCGTCCTGATACTATGTTGTCAAGAGTTGACTAACCATTTACCCTATCTAGCCATTCTAAAAATTAAAGTAAAATATGCAATGGTTTTGCTAAGTAAGCGGGTATACTATTTTAGTGTTAGCTCCCCCTGGACCATTGAACCAATATGGTCTATTCAAATAATGAACTTGATCCTGGGAAATCCAAACCTTATTAGTCCTTATATGTGAGTTCAATAAAACCTTTTGGACTCATGCTTGGACTCTTTGATGACTACGATTTACGATAAACATATAAGACCTATTCGTAGTCTTTGACTTAAATCCGAGTCCGGCTTTGTTGTACACGGCTCTTTGGGTTCCAAGTAATCGATTAAGGTTCTTAGATCCCAATGTGAACCTTTCCAACCTAGCCTCAACCTCTTGAACTTGGTCTTTCAAGAGAGAATTCTCCTACTCAAGTTTTTCAATGGGGGCTGAGTTTCTCCTGAACTTGACTAGTTGAAGAGGTTAGAGTAGCCTCTGCTTGAGGGTTTCAACCTCCTCAAGTAACGACTCAACCCTAGACTCCTGACTTAGTTAATTTCCTATTAAGCATTTTAATTGTATTGTAAAGTTTATGAATTAGTGAGCGCTAACCTTAATTTTCTCTTTGGTCCGCTTTGAGTTGCTTCTCAAGTAGTCCTCGAGTTCGAGTCTGTTATAGGCTGATTCTCGACTGGACTCTCGGCCTTGCCATGTAAGCTATGTCTTCTTTGTTGTCCCAAGTTGCATGGAAGGCTTTCCTTGCTCCCTTTTTCTTTGATTCTCAGATTTCAATTTCCTTCTTTCTTTCGAACTATTCTCCGCACAACGCTCACTATTGCTTCCACCTCTTCCGATTCGGACTCTGATTCGTCTTCGGGTTCGAGTTCATCTACTTGCCTAGTAGGTGTCTTGCTTCTTTGTCCTGCAAGTAGAGCAATACCTCTCTCGGCCCGGACCATGTTAGTTTGCTCGTGAAGTTCAAACTCGGAAAATAATTCGTCTAACCTAAGCTTTGAAAGGTCCTTAGAGACCTTGTAGACATCGACAATGGATGCCCACAAGGTAGTCCTAGGGAAAGCATTTAAAGCGTACCTTATAAGGTCCTGGTTCTCTACGGCTTGCCCGATCGAGTGAAGACCATTGACGATGTCTTGGATCCGCGCATATAATTGGGTAGCGGTCTCGCGATCCTGCATCTTTAGATTGTACAGTTTATTTAAAAGTAAATCTCTTTTACATACCTTAGCATCGGACGTCCCTTCGTGTAGATCAATCAATTTGTTCTAGAGGTCTTTGGCGCTAATGAATGGACCAATGCGGTTGAGCTCCTCCTTGGACAAGCCACATTGTAATATTTGAGTTGCTCTTTCATCGGCTTCGATTTGTCTCTTGGTTGTATTTGTCCACTTATTGAAATCCAAGGGCTCTCCTTGATCATTGGTGGGTAGAGCAAAGCCGGTTTGGATTATTATCCAAGTCTTGACTTGTGTTTTCAAGAAACACTCCATCCGACCTTTCCAATAACGGAAATCATTTCCGTTAAAGAACGGAGGTCGGGTGATGCTATACCCCTCAATGTGAGTCATTAAGTCTCTTGCAAAAACACGAATAAAAATCAAAGAGAATTCCAAGACTTGGTCTTGGATTAGTAGTGCGGGAAATAATAGGAAATAAAAAGAAATAAATAAGAAGAATAAGAAACTAACAAAAACTAGAAACTTACGACCTTCGGTGTCCCCGAAAGGCTACTGAACGTTGGATTTTGGGGCTGGAAACAGCTTGTTACGAGGGTAAACCCTCGTAAGAAATGTAAATCTCTCAGAGGGCTTCGATTTGGTAGGTAGATTGTTATGTGAGTCCACTTGTGCGAAAAGTTATGGCCGTTTTACCGTCGGCTACTCCAAGGGAGAATACTTGCAAGCACACAACCAAAAGAAACGTACCAAGACTTCGTCTTGAATTAGTAGTGCCGGAGGAATAAAAACCTAAGAAAGATACGAATCGAAAAATATGAAAAGAAAACCAAAATGTGCTAGATTGGTGGTTTTACCAAATCTTAGCGCCCCCGCTCTGATACCAATTGTTGGATTGAGAAGTGTCGCTAGAGGGGGGGTGAATAGCGATTGTAAATCTTTTCGACGTTTCGTTCGAGTAGACAATTAAACGAGTAAGAGCAGCGGAAAATAAAGGAACACATTTATTTTTACTTGGTTCACAACCCAGCGGTTGCTACTCCAATGCCCTATCGGTCCTAGACCGCGTACGGAGGGCAAAACACTATAACGTCTCCTCCTCGTTGGAGGTAGGAGACAACGATCACAAAAACCGAATGTACGAGGATGAGGCAACAAGCCTACCTCACCTCGTTACGATTAAAATAAAGAATACAATAAAAATAATTACTTGCTACTGCTGCCGACGAAGGAGATTTGAACTTGTCGTCGTGTCCGCGTTATGACAGCGTTGAAGCGTTGGCGTTGTAGGAGCACTTGATGAATAAACTTGATGATGCTTGGAGTTGGAATGCTCCCCTCCTTTTATAGATTTTGGCCTCTGAATTTGTCTCCTTTTTTTTCGGAACAGATCACGAAGTTGTCCAAATTTTATCGCGAAGTGGCCGCGTCAAACGTTATCCGTTTTGACCTAGCGCAAAGGCTGATTCGTCGCCATCAGTCGACTGATGCCTCCTCCCATCAGTCGACTGATGAGCATCAGTCGACTGTCCAACGTCCAGCAGTCGACTGCCAGCCTGACCACTTCCCTACAGTAAGAGGTTAGCTCGGAAAATGATAAATGCAACGGTTTCTGACCGTCCGATCTCGACCTAGACCTTCCACGGGAAGTCTTGATCGGATCGCCGCCTACGGTCGTCCCCGTAAAGAGGACACGACCTTACAATCTCTCACTCACACGAGCTTACCTTGATAGTAGCTCTCGCTTCCGGCCTTCCACTCGATTCCTTCGGCTCCCTCCGAAGTCACTCGAGTGTCGCCCGACCACCGCAGCTTCCTCCGGGTGTCGCTAGCCTTCAGCTCCAGTTTTAGCACTTTTCTGCACACTTGATTTAGCTCGTGAGATAACGATATAAACTTAACTTTGTGACTTTTCCATAATCAAAACACAGGTTCGATTATCTAGTGCCCCTGCACCAACAGAATGGTTTTAGAGTTTATGGATCTAAAATTTTCCTTAGTCCTATTGTCA
This sequence comes from Wurfbainia villosa, assembly GCA_025175895.1. Taxonomy (NCBI): domain Eukaryota; kingdom Viridiplantae; phylum Streptophyta; class Magnoliopsida; order Zingiberales; family Zingiberaceae; genus Wurfbainia; species Wurfbainia villosa. The sequence continues at coordinate 9,724,563 of CM045992.1, forward strand.
TGATATTGAGCACCAAGTTGATAAAATCTATTGCTAACATGTTTTTTATCATGATAAAAAGAAATTGCATACCATAGGCTTTGACATAGAAGCTCCCCTTACACATGAGCTTCCTACTATGTCTTTGGTTGGGTGTTTTCCCTTCAAACATTGAGTGTGATAGTGCCCATTTTGATTGCACCGGAAGCACACTATGTGCTCCTTTCCTTTACGCATTGGGGCTCCGGTCTTCTTGGACTTTTCTTTTGCCTTTGGCACCACTTGAACCTTCTTCTTGATTAATTTAGGATACTTACTCTTGTAGTGCCCTTTCTCTCTTCACTCAAAATATGTTATGTGACCTTTATTTTTATTGATTGTGCTTGAGTTACCTATTTTAGTGTTAGTGGAATTTTAAGCTTGTTCTTCGGCTCTGGAAGTTGAGACCTCCTCTTGTTCCAGTGTCGAACATCTAACCTCCCCCTCAATCCTTGAGGTGGAGGCTTCTTCAGTCTCTTCCGACTCGGATGTTGAGCACCTCTCATCTTATGAATGGTTATGAGTTTAAGATGATGAATCTTCTTCCTTGGACTCATCATCATATTGGGACGACAAGGGCTCTTCAAGATAGCTTAAACAATTTGCTCCATAGTTCGCTTGCATCATTGTATTTACCTAACTTGCACAAAACATTGTTAGGTATCAAGTTAACCAAAATTTTGGTTACCTTGTCATTTGCATCGGATCTCAACATTTGGTCCTCAATCCACTTGCTCCTTCTAAGAATTTTTCCCTTCTTGTCCATAGGAGTTTCAAATCCTTCCATAAGAGCGAACCATTCCTCTATGTTAGTTTGGAAAAATGTCTCAGTCCTTAACCTCCATTGATCAAAACCTCCTAGCTTGTAAGGAGGTGGAAATCTCGCGTCGAGTCTGAATCCATCTTGAAACTCCATTCTTCTCAGCAAATCTTCCAACCCTCTAGCTTTTGTGCTCTTTCGACTGTCAGTCCAGTGAAGAGCAACCTTGCTATGATACCACTTGTTAAGACCTTGCCATGCTAGGGGGTGAATAGCGATCTCAAATCTTGATCGTTGATTGCATTTGCATTCTTGTCTACAAAACATTAATGCAGCAGAAACAATGTATAAACAAAACAAAAGACAAAGCACAAACACAACACATCAAATTTTATGTGATTTAGAATCCCGGTTCTTACTCCACGACCTAGCTCCTATCGATAGTCCCACTATCACTTCCTCCTTCTCGAAAATCTTTCGGAGATGGAGAAACCTCTTACAACACCTGAAGCTTACAACAAGAACAACCAAATACAAAATACGAAAGCAAATGAAAGAATAAGTGAAAACACTTTTACACGATTGTGATTTTGCTTGCTTGCTTATTGGTTGCTTTGGAACTATTTGAAAGATATGGAATGCAACAACAAATCATCTTCAAAGTCTCTAAGAACTGACACCTTCAAATCACCTTGAAACCCTCTTTTATAATGTCTTTATCGAGTTGATTTTTGCCTCCTAATCGATTGCCAAAACCACTAGTCGACTAATCAATGGACCATTACACTATCTGGTGCTCCAACGACATGATCCACATTGGATTCTTGCTCAAACAGTGACACCAGTTGATTGCCAAGACACTAATCAACTGATCAACCCTATCAGTCGACTACTCCACTAGTTAAGTTGGCAGTTGAGTCCCAAGCTCAACACTTGCTCGAGCACTTTTACCGATCGATTGTAAACCCTACCAGTCGATTGATGCCTCAGTCTCAGCCTAATTTCAAACCAACTCTCACTTCACTTGGTATCTGGTTGAACTCAACCTATCAAGACTTTTCTCACTTACCTAGCATCCGGTCAATTGTGACCTAATAGGACTTCTCTTTGCTAGCTTAATCTCCTTGATCAATAGGGTCTTTCCTTGCCAAGCATGATCTTCTAGACCTGGCGGGGTTTCACTTACCAACACGGTCTCTCATACCTACTAGAACTTCCCTTGCTAGACATGGTCTCTTAGATTTGTTGAGACTTCACTTGCCAAATAAAATCTCCTAGACCTGTCAGGACTTCACTTGTTAGACACAGTCACCTCGTGATCTGCTGGGACTTCACTTCACAAAACATCTGGTCCTCCTTGAATTCTCTTCTCGTGTCAAATGTCCTGTCAACCTTGACCGACCTGCACTTCCCTTGTCAACTCCCAATTGGACTTTTCAACATCAAGTGTTAAGTCAACTTTGATCGACTTGGATTTCTCCACTCATCAAGTATCTAGTTAACTTTGACTTACTTGACTTTTCGCTCATCTCCATATGACTATGGATGTCCCATACCATCCTATAATCATATTATCACCCATACTCAAATCCAACTCCAACTCTAGTCCCGCTCGAGCTTGGTCAACCTTGATCTGAGGTTGGTTGCACCAACAATCTCTCTCATCTCATTCTTTTACCTCTAATCATATTGTCAAACATCGAAACTCAATTCGAGCTCAACTCGAACTTGGTCAATCTTGATATGAGATCGATTGCACCAATAAAATCAATATGAACAATTGACTATAACTCAGTACCTATTACCCATTGATTAAACCCTCCACATAATCCACTAGGTAGTCTACCCCTACTTAGTTAAAGACATCATCTCTCAATTATGTTGCTTAAAGACTCAAATCCAATATTATTATTTCACTCATAATCTCTCATGTCTCTCTTACCTCTAGTTCTTTAATCCTTAGAGATGCTTTAAGTTGTCATCCAATTCACTTTATAATAAACCGTTAGTCCTCAGGATGCATCAAGTCCTCCAAACTTACTCAAATATGCTATCCTTTATTGTTCATCTTTGAAGTCCACCTTTTATTGGGATAACCTAGAGTATGCTTGCTAGGAATTTCTAGTCTCTCAAATGCTCCATGTCATTTTTCTTTAATTACCTATGAGCTCACCTTATTATAATAAGTCAAATTATCATAATCCATGTAATTTGAGTCTCTCTTGTTAGAAATTTTTACTCTCTTGGATACTCTAAGTCATCCTTCATTAATTACCTTTGAATCTACCTCATCACAGACCTATGAGACATGAAGCATATTCCATCTAATTTGACCATGTCAAGTTAACCATAACAACTTCACTACATTGAGTTATGAGCTCTCTAACTTCATGTGCGATATGTCAACTCCCTACTCACTTATGTATCAATATCACAATATAAACCTAACGTAAATATTTTTTTTCTAAATACATTAAGATACTCCATTTGATCTCAACTAGTTAAGAGAATAATTGTACCCACAAGATGTTCATACAATTACTTGAAAAATTTAAAATCATATCAGACATTTTTAACCATCTAATTGACCTAGTTAAGGGATCAAATGCTATTTGATATTAAAATTTGGTTGTTGCCTATCATATCGGTAACTCCTCACCATCTAATAATGTGGCACAAGTACATATTTGTATATATTTTTTTTCTTTATTTTGAGTTTCCAACTTACCTTTTTGAGTGCTAGGTTTGAGACATGCACATTGAACTTTTCAACTTATGGATAGACTAGTTACTTAAGTGATTATGTCACACCTTTTGTTCTTATATAGTTTAATCAACTTTTAAATTTATGTAAAGAATTTTGAGAAATATAAAAATTACAAACCATTTTGTATACTAGCTTAGTGTCATATTTTGACTTTTAGCTTATGACACGAATCATTCTACGGTGATTTATCAAACAATATTTATGAAGTTTGGAATTGTTCAAAAAACATTCCATACTTTCATATTTACTAAATAGCACACTTAATTCTCTTTTTATTTCTCCCAACAGGTGTCTGAATTGAAATTCCAAAGACCACTACGGTGCTAGAATTTGAATTCTCAGTGTCACAGTGGTGGTGCAATTCCAACACCATCACTGTGGTGCTGGAAATTCAAATTTCAGCACCATAATGATGTTGGAATTTGCAATCTCAGTACCACTGTGGTGCTGGGAACTGTGGTGCTGAGATTTGAATTTTCAGCACCACATTTGAAAATTAAGTGTGCTATTTCTGAAGGATAAAAAAAAAATTAAGTGTGTTATTTGATAAATATAAAAATATGAAATATTTTTTAGATAATTTCAAACTTTAAAAGTGTTGTTTGATAAATTGTCGATCATTCTAGTATGTATTTGAGTATAAATTTGTACATGTTCCTTGGCTCTTGCCATAACGACTGATAGACTCTAGAGTCTAGATCTTAATGCTTTACCGTTTAAAATCCAAGACTTTGGCATTTTGCCTCATTCTTAATTGACTTTGGGTCTTGTGTCCTCGACACTTTGATTCTTTTTCCTTCGTTCTTTTTAGTTTGGCTCTTCATTTTAAAAAAAAAATTCCAAGCCATCTTCTTTTTAGCTTAGGTCTTCAACCTTTTGCACTCTCCTTTTAAATTAGATGTTCAAGATTTTTCCTAATTGTTAATTGACTTTGATTTTCAACTATCTTTAAATTAGTGATTGTTCTTTTTTAATTTGACTATTATTTTTTAATCTTCATGTTTTATAAAATTAAGCATCTAAGGTCGATCCTCAACTTCGATGTATTTATGAGAATTTTTTCTTAAATAAGGTGACAATCTATGGATGTTGGACCTTAGATTATTCGGTACGAGTACTTTCCAATTTATCCAGATGGTTCGTGAAAAAATTTTGTGAGGCCGAATCGTCCACTCTTAGAATTAGTTAGGTCTAAAATTTGAATACTCCGTGTCAATTAAAAAAAATAGATGAATCATCTTGATTTATAAACTTGGAGTAATCTCAATAGTCATCAATTGGTCATAATATTATAATCAACTCTCAAATAAAAAGAAAAGAGAATTTAAATTGAGCAAATATTACAAAGAAAAAAAAATGAATCCTCCATTTCAAATGCACGTGAGATTGAGCTTGCTAATTGGATTAAGATAATATAAATCAGTCATGTTCTAAGTAGGAAGGTTAGTAGCCATAAGAGTCGACAACCTCATCAAGAATTGATCCTCCCAAACCTCCTTGGGAAGGTATTAAGCTACTAATGAAATTATCAACCAACTAGTGAAACTTATATGACAAATTATTATCCCCCAAGTCACCTTTCTCTTTTAGTACATAACATAAGATATTTGTATATTGATGAAAATATAATATAGTAGGATCTCAACCCGAAATGTATTTAAAAGAATGCGAATTAATCTTCTATCTCGAAGTTGTACCAATTTTTCATGCTTGCTAACACGATCGAGATCATCATCGACGACGAGTTCAGGACCGAGCTTGGCTCCTAATGAGGTTAGCTTTTGAACAATATGTAGTCTTTGCCCAAGCAAAGTAAATCAAATATCTAAATATTTTGTTGCCATTGACTAACAAATATAAACAAACTTTCAAGCTGAATTTTTCTTTTTAACATTAGTTAACTTTTCATGGTCTAACGCTAACTTTCAATCCCTCTTGGATTGTATAATGGGTTGAAGATCTTTTCAATGCCTTTCTATTTTATTTTATCTCACAAGCAAGCGATGCTGATTGCTGAGGAAGTTCATTTTATAAACGTAGCCAACCTCAACACGTACTGAAGCAGAACTGCTTCGCTGTAAATGGAGAATAGTCGTCCCACCGCTCTCCTGGGAGCACGGTGGAGAAAATAAAAAAGGAAAAAATGTAAAGGAAAGGGCGACTGAAAGAAACAAGTGGGGGAATCAAAGGCAGTGGTCAGCCATGACCAAGCAAGCAAACTCTTGGTCTCATTTTTTTAGTTTTACTGGCAGAAGATTCAAAGTTTACCATTGAGAATAAAATCTGAAAAAAATATATATATAACCTAAAATATTAATTTTATTTGATGCATACTAAATAACTATAATTCTCCACACAAGCATTCAATGCTACCAGACTTATCGTCTATTTCCGCTACCACCATCACGAAAGCCGCGTTTTCCAACATCGACATTTCTTCCTACCTTGTGCCCTTCTTGTTCAAACCTGTGGAAGAATGAAAGGAGAGAAAGAAAGAGGAAGAAGAGAGAGAGAGAGAGAGCATATAAAATTCCTCAAACCAAAAGCCAATGGCAATCCTTTGTTGTTTGAACATTCCGAGGCATCTTCTCCTTTTTGATCTCTGCAACTCTTCTCCTCCTCCTCCTCCTCCTCCGTCTTCTACTCCTCTACTTTCCTTCTTTATTGAGAATCTAGTGCATTCTTATTGCCTTGTGTAGTTTTTGAATTTGTTTGTTTTCATGAAATTTGAAGTCTGAAATGGCTTCCTGTAAGAATTGGACCCCCATTTGGTTCCTGTTTTGCTGTTGTCTTCTGCAACCCTTTAACTCCTCCGCCTTTGTCTACAACTGGAGCTCCCCGGCTTCGCGTAGAACGCCGCTTCATGGGATTGAATTACCCGTCCACTTGATGAGTTTCAACGCCGTCACCTCCTCCGGCGACTCGAGCTGCGACCAAAATGGAGAAAACGGAGCATCGTATGTCGATGTCCATGTCGGTGCGGCACCGGCGTTGAAGCTTCACCTCAAGCACCAGTCGACGACGGACAAGGCGACGGCGGAGAGGAGCAAAAAGGAAGCGTTGGAAAACTCCAGCCGTAGAGACGATCTCAGAATTCAGACCCTCTTTAGAAGGATCGGCGAGAGGAAGAACCAAAATGCCATGTCCCGCCTCGCCGCCACTACCGCTACCGCTAACCAAACCCGCCCAGAGATTAGACAGAAAGTAGCGTTGGCGAAGTCGCCAGAGCTGGCCGGGCGGCTGATGGCCCAGGTGGAGTCGGGCGTCACCCTCGGCTCCGGTGAGTACTTCATCGACGTGTTCGTCGGCACGCCGCCGCGCCACTTCTCCCTCATCCTGGACACAGGCAGCGACCTCAACTGGATCCAGTGCCTTCCGTGCGACGACTGCTTCGAGCAGCACGGCCCAGTCTACGACCCCGCCTCCTCCTCCTCCTACCGCAACGTCAGCTGCGGCGACCACCGTTGCGGCCTCGTCTCTTCCCCTGACCCTCCGCTCCCCTGCCGAGGCCAAGACCAGGCCTGCCCATACTTTTACTGGTACGGCGACCGTTCCAACACCACCGGAGACCTCGCGCTGGAGACCTTCACCATGAACCTCACCGGTGTCGGCGAGTTCCGTGTGGACGACGTCATCTTCGGTTGCGGCCACTGGAACCGCGGGTTGTTCCACGGTGCGGCGGGACTTCTGGGCCTCGGCCGCGGCCCGCTCTCTTTCGCCTCCCAACTCCGCTCGCTCTACGGCCACATCTTCTCCTACTGCCTCGTCGATCGCAACAGCGACCTAAGCGTCAGCAGCAAGCTCATCTTCGGCGAGGACGATTACCTCCGCCTGAATCCCCTCTTGAACTACACCACCTTCGTTACCGGCGAGGACAACCCCACCGACACCTTCTACTACGTCAAGATCAAGTCCATCCGCGTCGACGGCGAGGAACTGGCCATCCCACCGGTGACGTGGGACATAGCCAAGGACGGCAGCGGGGGAACCATCGTGGACTCCGGCACGACGCTGAGCTATTTCACCGGCCCGGCGTACGAGAGGATAAAGGAAGCCTTCGCCAAGAAGGTGAAATACCCGGTGGTGTCGGACTTCCCGGTGCTCGACCCCTGCTACAATGTGACAGGGGTAGGGAAGGTGGAGGTGCCGGAGTTTGCCATCCTCTTTGCAGACGGTGCGGTGTGGAACTTCCCGCCGGAGAACTACTTCATCCGGTTGGAGTCGGAGGAGATCATGTGCCTCGCCGTGCTACCGACGCCGCAGTCGCCGCTCTCGATTCTGGGAAACTACCAGCAGCAGAACTTCCACATCGTGTACGACATGAAGAACTCCCGGTTGGGCTTCGCGCCGACGAGATGTGCGGAGATGTAGAACGACGGCGGCCGGATCAATTAATTCCCGTCGGCACACACTATTCATACCTTAATTTTAGGATTAATTTTCCAAGTTTTGTTTACAGATTCTTCCCTTCTTGGTAAGGACAAGACAGAAGGGGAGTTCAGCCTACAGCAGATTCGTTTCTTTTTTCTCTCTTTTGTCAATCATTTCTGTTTGGATTCTACGTAGTTTAATCAATATACTCATCATACAATGACAATCTCATCTGCAATCTGCAATCTGCAATCTGCAATCTGCAAGGATGTTGTGAATAGATTCTCGAGATCCCTCACCGACAGGTGTGGGGCAAAAGCAAATCTCTCAACTTGTTCTTCATGTGTTTCCCTTTTTCCTTGGTTCTGATTGACTCTCCAATTCCACCTCGTTCTCTCATTTTTCTCTGTAATAAGCTTCACATTTTCAGAAATTCTAAACTTCCGAAAGTGTTGCGAAACCTTATTTTTCTTACTCTGCACTGACATTAGACATGTAAATGTGAAGCGGAGAGGGATAGTCAACATCCGTTGGATGTTCCTTCTTCTATCTGTATTGACCATGGGACCTGTAATTACTACCACCGAATCTCACGACCTACTCCCACTCGTTTAATTGATCCCACCTTACAATAATGGATTGCCACACACATGGATACCCTCTTAATTTTGTTGAAAAATTAATCTATCGTACTTTGCATTACTTTTATAAATATTTTAATTATAATGGAATGTTTAAGATTATATTTCTTTGTGGGCAATAAATATGATGAATAAATCGATACATAAAAGAAAAATCGAACGATATATGTCTCAAATCATTGATTGAATTATAACATTTGAATAAGATTTTAAAATTCTTCAAAATTATAATATAATCATTCCTAAAGATGTATGTGGTTAGGTATCTGCAGTTATGCTTCGTTCCAGTTACGTATTACTATTATCTGTCTGGGTTTTAATTTTTTGATGAAATGCATCGCGGTAGATCTTTTGACCTTGATAATGGCGCATTGAGATAAGCTCGTATTTGAGGATTGAGTTGTTCTACGATCTTCGTCTACAATCTTTACGTTAGATCATACAGAGTTAATGATTAGGCATCTCAAAGCTACTCTTTATAAGTAACTCATTATCCAAAATATTGTGATAAATCATTATAATATTTCTTCCATATTAAAAGAAATCATCATTAAATTTTTACTATATCAAGAGAAATTATGATAAAAAATTTAATTCATCGTGATGATGAGATTATATATATTTTTAAAAATATTATAACTAGGGGTGTAAACGAATCGAGTCGGTTCGCGAGCTTTTCAAGCCGGCTCGAATAATATTCGGTTTGAATTCGAGTCGAACTTGAATATGTGTAAATATTTTTTGAATCGAACTCGAACCGAAATAATACTGTTCGAACTGTTCGTGAACTGTTCGCGAACTTTAATTTTTTATTTATTAAAAATTTTCGAATATTAAATCGAGTATCAATTTTCGAATATCAAATCGAGCATCATTCGAATATTAAATCGAGTCTCAATTTCGAATAGTAATCGAACCGTTTGAATTAATATTCGAAAATTTCGAATCGAATCCGAACTCGAGCTTTGATTAGAATCGAATTCGAGTCCAAAATTATTAAATTTTTGAACTTCGAATCGATTCGAATATGACAATTCGAATTTCGAATCGAACTCGAATACTAAATTTTTTTAAAAATTCGATTCGTTTACACCCCTAATTATAACTATGCATATAATTTTTTTTACTTAATTATTAATAATTAAATCTTAATAAATGTATGATCCTTTCTGTAGTAATATTTGATATATTTAAATATTTATTTAGGTTCATCAGATCGCATATCAAAATTTCATCCAAATATTGATATATATATGACCACTATATGATAATATTTGAAATAATCAAATATTTATCTAACATTCTCCCACCACTTAGTCATATATATCATCATTGTTTTGGAGTAAACAAAAATACATGAATCATGGTAATAAATCCTTGTATGAGTATTCTCTCATATGCCATAATGTATCATATTTCTTAAACTAATATAACTTAGTGAATAAAGCTAAGGTTCATATTTTTCAAATCAATGAATGTGTACACAAATGAAAAAATATCTCAGCATAATAGAGTTTTAAAAATTATTCTTATAACAAAATTATATGGAGGAACCAAATCTCATTTTTTCCATATAATTCTTAAATTTCAATCGTGGCCGTACCTTTATTCAAAAGATCTACAACCATCAATTTAGTAATAATGTGTTCAATAATCACTGTCTTATTTTTAACACATTCTCTTAGCTAGCTAAGTACTTGATGTCACTGTGTTCTCTTTGACTATCACTTTTGTTATTTTTAGCCATGAACATAGTAGTTAAATGGGATGTCCCAACCCAAACTCTCTTGAATTTCCATCTTATTCCTCTTCACCCTCTAGCATCTTGGCTCTGGGTTGTTAATCCATAGAAGAGCCCCGGGCTCTGATACCAATTATTGAGGATTCGGTGACTGCTAGAGGGGGGGGGGTGAATAGCTCGTTTCGATGCGTCGATGGAATTCGTTCGCATTTGCTACAAAATATGTTATACGTAGCGGAAATAGAAATAATAAAACAAATACAATCACGCAAACACAATGATATAACGTGGTTTGGAACCGAACGGTTCATACTCCACGGATCGAGCTCAACAAACTTTAGCGATGCGACCACACACCACTAATCAAGAATAACTCCTTCTCTGAACAATCCGGAGGTGGAGAAACCTCGTACAAGTGATTACAAAAGCAATACACAAAAATACAAGCAAAATACAAAGAAATGTAAAGAGCACTTTACAATTTAGGATTTTTGAGCGCTTGCTTGTTGGTTGCTTGGATGAGCTTGAAGGACCCTGAAATGCACATGCAATTCGCTTTCAAATCGCCTCACCAAAGCTCTCAAAGAACCAATGTCAAAATCCTCCTCGAGCTCCTCTTTTTAACCTGCATCGGGCTGGATTTCCGCCTGGCAGTCGACTTCCATAAGGCCCCAATCGACTGCCAACACTGTTGTCGTGAGACAACGGCTCGATCCACGCTGAAAAAATTCCATCGGATCTCTTGGCAGTCGACTGATGACATCACCAGTCGACTGCTAGCGTCCGTAGCCGACTACCTAGTCGTCTACGGAGCATTTTGTGCTCGTGGTCAAACCATCAGTCGACTGCTCCAATGAGCAGTCGACTGCCAGAGCCTTGTCAACCCTTAAGTGGTAGTCGAACTCTAGTCGGATCAGACAGTCGAACCGGCCATAATGCCAGTCGACTGCTAACCTCAAACATGAGGTTTTAACCTCAAGTATGGTGCCCCCATACTTGCTAAACCACCCTTAGCCTAGACCTAAGCCTTCTAGCCATTTCCGTCGGCCTCGTGCCTATCGGATCCCTCCAAGTCATTCATGACTTGTTTATCCATACGCTAGCCTTCAGGTGCTTCCATCGGCTATGTCATGCTAATGGTGTTTACACCGCCAAGGCACATTGGACTTACGCTTCCAAGACTCCGCTTGGACTTTACGCCGCCAACCATTGGACTTATGCTGCCAAGACTCCCGCTTGGACTTTACGCCGCCAATATCAAACCCTTTGGACTTCTCAAATGCCAAGTATTCATGACTTGGACTTTCACTGCCAAGACTACACCCTTGGACTTACGTGGCCAAGACTATACCCTTGGACTTTCCAAATGCCAAGACTCAAGCTTGGACTTTTCCTTGCCAACCCATGTTGGACTTTCCATGCCAAGACCCATGCTTGGACTTTCTTCATCACATGGTCAACCCTAGTCAACCATCAAAATTCCGTCGAGTCAAACTCGAGTCCGGTCAATCATGATCCGGGTCGATTGTGCCAACAATCTCTCCAAAATATTATCAGACATCAATGTCAAATCTCCATGTCAAACATCAAAACATTGCTCGAGTCAAACTCGAGTCCGGTCAATCGTGACATGGGCCGATTGCACCAACAAAGTTCAAGTCATGTGTACTTGGCAAGTAAAGTCAAGTCTTGGGTACTTGGCATGGAAATTCCAAGCATTAGTTTTGGAAAAGGAAAAGTCTATGTCATGGGTACTTGGCAAGGAAAGTCCAAAGGTATAATCTTGGCGGCATAAGTCCAAGCTGTAGTCTTGGCGGCGTAAAATCCAAGTGAACTTTGGTGGTGAAAGTCCAAGTATGAATTAATACTTAGCAATTGGGAAGTTCAAGGGTATGATATTGGTGACATAAAGTCCAAGCATGTAGTCTTGGCAGCATAAGTCCAATGTTTGGCAGCATAAAGTCCAAGCGTTTGTCTTGGCGGCGTAAGTCCAAATGTATCTTGGCAAAGTAGACCCGGTTAGCATGACAATAGCCGATGGAAACACCTGAAGGCTAGAGTATGGATGAACAAGTCATGGATTGTTAGTAATATATGAGAGATGTCCTAAGGCAATCGCCTTATGTATGAACCATTTATATGATAAATGAAGATTCACTATTTGAGTATACATGTTTTATGTATTTGATTGGATCTTAAACTCATTTACTGAATGCCCACGATACGATTCACAGCATGAGAGAATTTGTGATTGGATCACAACTAGTGAGTATCTCTACATGTGTAATTGTGATGTATCGGAATTATCCCTAGTCGATGAATTGATGGATTTGGACACCATCAATTCTGTCGAGACTAGCACGAGGTATACTCCTTGGTGTATCCAAGCAGCTGATTCTCACTGGCTGGAGACATTGTGATGTCCGGAGTTAATCGTGGATGCTAGTTATGGTAACTAATTCATTAAAGTGACCAGCCATAAGACTTCATATGGTTCTCTGCATATATAGATATGTCAATGAAGTTCTTACTGTGGCTTAAGTGCGATGTTCCTTTGACTTGCGGTATTCAAGTCATCTTGATCATGGAGACTTATGCTTTGACATCTTAAGCAAACATCTCTAAGGAGATGTGGGCCCGGGATGATTGGGTATAAGTCGAAGTGATCGAAGGTGTTTGAATAGCCTATAAAGGATTCACCACTCCTTGCGAGGAGATGTATACCCATGGCCTCTCGTCGGATTGTTACTAAAGTCTTTGGCCAAAGCATTACATGTTTAGAGTAAGGTACTCTTCGATACATGTGGAGTAACTAGAATCCGTAGGACGAAGAAATAATACTTGGGCTAGGTGTGACGTAGTCAGCCTAGTGGGGACTGACACAATAGACCATGTCCTGAACCAAGTGGGTATAAGATGAGTGAAGGGAATGAGGCACGAATCATTCGAGCTACTGAAGGGTTTCAGAAATAGTTCTGGATCAACCGTTGATCTTTTCGGTTAATTGGGGATCATGATGTACTACTAGGTGCCACTCATGATCGTTCTATAATTAATGGTTAATTATAGACGGCCAACATAAACCGAGAACCTATTTGGTCACACGCACAACGAGCGTAATCCAAAGGATTTAAAATGAGCTTGAGAATGAGATTCTCAGACCGAGAGAAACTAGGTTTGGTTGGACCAAACATAAAGCGAGCATGAAATCGTTTCAGTCGCAATGGAAGCGTGGATGGGCCGTGTCTTATGAAGACATAATGGATGAACCAAAATGGTTTGGTTCTAATCCAATGGAGGAGAATAAACCAAAGGGTTTGGTTTATTTTAAACGAATGAACCAAAAGTTGGTTCGGTTCGTTTTAACTTAAAATAAACCATCATGGTTTGGTTTATTTTAACTTATCTTAATGGAGCGGGTTAACGGCCTAATGGTTATGATCCAATAACCATTAAGAGAATTAGTTCTCTATAAAAGAGGGCTTAATGGATAATTAAGCCCTAATCCAAAACCCTAGATTAAGTTGCCGCCCACCTCATCTTCTCTTTGAGTTGGCGCCAACCTCCTTTGCCGCCCAGCCCATTGTGCCGCCGATCAAGTTGTTGCCGGCGTCCAAGCTTCGGCCGGTGATCCTCCGGCGACCCTCCGGTGATCTTCCTAGGCCTCGGTGAAAAGGTGAGCACTTGGCTTCCTTGTTTTTGGCCGGCGCCTATTCCTCCACCAAGCTGTCCAGTTTTCTGGACAGCTTCTTCTCCTCTCATCGGAGCGTCGTTTGGACGACGGTTAGAGCTCCGACAGCGGATAACTTACCGGGGATTCGATCTCCGGTAATCCTCTGAGGTGGAGGATGAAGGATTCATCAATCGGTTGACGAATACCTCTCCGGAGAAGCGAGTTTTGAGGACTCGTTTTGGATCCGAATTTGGATTCGGATCGTGATCATCTCTCGATCACGTCGTCTTCAACACGAGGCTAGTAACCCGTACGAAGACGAAGCTCGTGGCTTAGCGAAGTCATCCCGAGGAACTCGGCGTTGATACGGATAGAGACGATTCTAGCGAGGATCGTTCCGGTTGATGCCGTTCCCGCTACACGTCATACGAAAGGTATAACGTAGATAAATTTCCTTTTATTGCAAATTTAAATTTACGATTATGTCTACACTTGTTGTAATATGCATGCGTGTGTTGTGTGTATTGTAATAAATAGGAGTATTTATTATTTTTATTGCTTCCGCTGTGTTCATGTTTACGAAACATGATCGAACACACACACGCCATGTTTAAACCCAACAAAGGGTATCGAGCCCAGGTTGTGTATCGACATAATCGTAAAAATTGTTTTGCGATAGTCGTAATGTATTTCTGGAAATTTTCTAATTTTGGAAATTTAGAAGTATTTATGGAAATTTTTCAATTTTGGAAAGTCTAGAAGTATTTATGGAAATCTTCCACTTTTGGAAAGTTGGAAGTATTTATGGAAATTGATATTTTCCATAAATAAAATATTTGATTAGATTCTGGAAATTTGTTTCCTAATTTAATCATGATTTGATTTGGGAAATCAAATCTTAAAATATTTTATTTACAAAAGTAGTTTTAATGATTTAGGAAATTGGTTTCCTAAATAGATTTTCCTTAATCAAATAATACCATGAATAAAATATGTGATTAGATTTGGAAATTTGTTTCCTAATTTAATTATGATTTGATTTGGAGAATCAAATCTTAAACATATTTTATTTCCATAAATAGTTATGACATATAAGGAAATATATACATGACATAATTGTATGCCATGTAACATTAGATGCATAACATTATGCCATGCTGTCGTGACATGTAGATGTATGTCATGTATGCCATGCCATGTAGATAATAGTTATTTGCATGCAAAGAGGATGAGACATAAAACCCTTAAACAATATTAAAGCCTACACCTTCCATTAATATGGTTAGAACCAGAGTTCCGCTTTTTGTTTGGGTTGTTGGACTCTCTCCAAGCCCTACTAAACCCAACATGTTCAAACCATGGAATAGTTTAATACTAATATGGTAAGAGTCGAGGTCAATCGTTAGCTTTGGTTGTTGGACTCTCTCCAAGCTGGGCTAATTGGTTGAATGCGCCTAACCATATTAAAACTATTTCCGATTAATGGGTTGGCTTTAACCCGAGCATCGGCTTGTTGGACTCTCTCCAAGGTCGATGTAAAGGGAGGTGAAGTTGGGTGCTATGCATATGATGCATACTTGTTAATGTGTTAACAACCCGATGTATGTGTGAACATTCAATTAGTTGATAGCACATTGTGATAGTTGCATATACGTGATATGCAATCGGTATAGTTGATACCTACCGTCGTAGTTATGAATGGCTTGTTGGACTCTCTCCAAGGTTGTTTATAACTATGATGCATATCAGCCCATTCGGAGATGGACCTACGATCTCCCGAAGTGATTTTGGGGTTTTTGAAATTCGAAAAATGAATGGGATTTATAAATGTATATTGATGCATTTTAAAAATCATCTTTTTCATATATGCTCATTTTGTATTTCTAAAATTGATCATGTTGTCTTTAATTTGCTGCTCCATTTTGATTCAATAAATGGGCCGAAGTTTCATGGATCGGCTTAGAAGCTTGAGAATTGTTCTCAAGGTGGAAAAGCTTGTGAATGTCCTCGGCGCCTCTTCTTCGCTGTTCTAGTGACAATGCAACTCGACCAATTGTTGGCCTATCGTAAACATGTGAATGATTCAAATGGTGAGTTGCATCATGCTAGCCGCAATGGAACCTAAGCTTACGAAAGCGCATGAGCATATGGATGCTCATATCGTAGTCCTTCATCTTGTGAGTTGGTTGATGAGAAAGTGAGATTCAAAGGTTCAAGTCTCAAAGCTCCTCTTCACTCCGAGATGCTAGAAGGTTCATCTGCGTGGTATCGCTCAATATCAAGACTATGGAGTCCTTCGAGAAGCATGAGCAGGACGATCTGTTGTTAGTTGATTCCTCAAGAAAGGTTCTAAGAGGAAGTCAAAGGAACAAAGGAGGAAAAGAAGAGAAGGGCTAAGAAGGTAGAACTAGCACAAAAGGAAACTTGCCATCATTATGGCAAGGAGAGCCATTTGCGAAGAAAGTGCAAGATTTATCTTGAGTCCGTGAAGAAGGATAAGGCATCGGATGCCCCATCTTCTTCAGAAATCTTCTTTATTGATTGTCATTCTATTTCCTCAGACACTTGGGTATTTGATACTAGGTGTGGCTCACATATATGTAATGACATACATGGGCTAAGGAATAGAAGAAGACTCGTCAAGGGAGAGTCAAATTTACGTGTTGGGAATGGAGCAACGGTTGCTGCACTCGCCATCGGAACGTATTTGTTGGAACTCCCTGTAGGACTTGTCTTAGAACTGGACAATTGCTTTTA
This sequence comes from Wurfbainia villosa, assembly GCA_025175895.1. NCBI lineage: Eukaryota > Viridiplantae > Streptophyta > Magnoliopsida > Zingiberales > Zingiberaceae > Wurfbainia > Wurfbainia villosa. The sequence goes on from CM045992.1 coordinate 9,741,291, forward strand.
TGTTCCTTCGTTGATAAAGAACATCATTTCTATTTCTTGTTTAAATAGAAATGGGTACCATTTGACTTTAGTAACAATTGTTGTTACATAACTTTGAATGGAGTTCTTTATGGACCGGAACTTTAAGCAATGGTGTTTATATGTTGGACGATCCAGTGATATTTTTAATATCGAAGCAAGCAACAAGCGTGCTCAAAAGGATAATCAAATAGACTCCTATATGTGGCATTGTCGTCTTGGCCATGTAAGCAAGAAACGCATGTCCGAATTACACAAATGTGGAATTCTGGAATCGTTTGAATTGGATTCATACGATACATGCGAATCATGCTTAAAAGGCAAGATGACTAAGTTACCTTTACCGAAAAGGTGAACGAGTGGGAGAGTTACTAGGTCTAATACATACGATGTATGTGGACCTATGTCAACTCAAGCATTAGGAGGCTATAGCTACTTCATTACCTTCACCGATGATCACTCACGGTTTGGGTATGTGTTCTTGATGAAACACAAGTCCAAGCCTTTGAAAGGTTCAAAGAATTCAGAATGAAGTAGAGAAACAACATGACAAAAGTATTAAAATACTGATCGGATCGAGGTGGTGAATACTTAAGTCAAGAGTTTCTTGATTATCTAAGAGACAATGGTATATTGTCTCAATGGACTCTATACACCACAAAGATAATGGTGTATCCGAGAGGCGAATCGACTTGTTGGACATGGTCAGTCAATGATGAATCATGCAACTCTTCCCAAGTCCTTTGGGCTATGCACTTCGCATAAATCAAGCATTTGTTAAATGTAATGTCTACTAAGGTAGTCTCAACTACTCCATATGAGATATGGAATAGTAAGAAACCTCATGTATCTTACTTGAAGATATGGGGTTGTCCTGCTTATGTGAAGCGGACTGTATCAGACAAATTGGATGCTAAGTCTGATAAATGTCTATTTGTTGGATACCCTAAGGAAACAAGGGGTTACCAATTCTATCATCCTGTGGAACAAAAGGTGTTTGTTTCAAGGCATGCTGTGTTTCTAGAGAAAGAGTTTCTCTTGCAAGAAAACAAAGGGGAGTGTCGCGAGCTTGAGGAGGCTCGAGAGACTCAAATAGACATTGATGAGATTGGTGAGCACAATGTACGACAACTCATAGTGATGAGCAATCTACGACCTATTGTAACACCACATCTTCGTAGATCCGGTAGAACACGCAATATTCCTGAGAGATATGGATTTCTCGTAAGTGAATCGAACGACGTGTTACTCATTGATGATGAGGAGCCTACCAGTTATGAAGAAGTGCTGACAAGTTCAGAAAGGGATAAGTGGCTTGGTGCCATGAAGTCGAAAATGGATTCCATGTATGAAAACCAAGTTTGGAACTTGGTTGACCCACCTGAAGGCATAAAGCCTATAGGGTGCAAGTGGGTTTTCAAGAAGAAAACCGACATGGATGGTAATGTGATGACCTATAAGGCTAGATTGGTGGCGAAAGGATATCGTCAAAAGCAAGGTGTTGATTATGACGAAACCTATTCGCCTGTAGCTATGCTTAAATCCATTCGGATGCTCCTGGCCATAGCGGCTCATTATGATTATGAGATATGGCAGATGGATGTGAAAACAGCTTTCCTTAATGGAAACCTGCTCGAGGACGTGTATATGATACAGCCTGAGGGTTTCACATCGGTTGATAAAACCAAGGTATGCAAATTACGACGGTCCATTTATGGATTGAAGCAAGCATCCAGGAGCTGGAATATCCGTTTTGATGAGACAATCAAAAAGTTTGATTTCTCACAAAATCCAGACGAACCTTGTGTGTACAAGAAGGTTAGTGGGAGTGCAGTTGTGTTCCTAGTATTGTATGTCGATGACATATTACTTATAGGAAACGATGTCTCAATCTTACAGTCAGTGAAGGTTTGGTTATCCAAGACATTCTCCATGAAAGACCTGAGAGAAGCAACCTACATCCTCGGGATTAAGATCTATAGAGATAGATTGAAACGGTTGCTTGGTCTTTCGCAGTCTACATATATAGACCGAGTGCTAAAGAGGTTTAGCATGTCGGAATCCAAGAAAGGTTTCCTACCCATCAGGCATGGGATACACCTTTCGAAGTCTATGTGTCCGCGCACAGAAGACGAGAGGATTTGCATGAGTAAGATTCCCTATGCATCCACAATAGGATCTATCATGTATGCTATGTTATGTACGAGGCCCGATGAATCGTATGCTCTGAGTGTCACGAGCAGATACCAGTCTGATCCAGGAATGGATTATTGGGTGGCTGTTAAGACGATCCTAAAGTACTTGAGAAGAACTAAGGATGTGTTCCTAATATATGGAGAAGGGTACATGGTGATACGTGGGTATACGAATGTCATCTCCAGACAGACAAGGATGATTCCATGTCTCAGTCTGGGTATGTATTCACCTAGAATGGAGGCGCAATAAGTTGGAAAGGTTCCAAGATTGACACTATAGCGGATTCTGCCACTAAGGCAGAATACATTGCAGCTTTGGAAGCAGCAAAGGAAGCGGTTTGGATCAAAAAAGTTCATCTCTGAACTTGATGTGGTCTCATCAATGATCCAAACATGTGCTTCGCCGCTATCATCTTATCAGAGAGATCATCAGTAGGAATGAAATACAAATCGAGAAAATTTCCACTGAAAGGAACTTAGCGGATCCCTTGACTAAGGCATTACCTCAAAATAAGTTTGAGGGTCATGTTCGAGCTTATGGTATTGGATACCGTAGCGATTGACATTAGGCCAAGTGGGAGTCTGTTAGTAATATATGAGAGATGTCCTAAGGCAATCGCCTTATGTATGAACCATTTATATGATAAATGAAGATTCACTATTTGAGTATACATGTTTTATGTATTTGATTGGATCTTAAACTCATTTATCAATGTCCACGATACGATTCACAAAGATGAGAGAATTTGTGATTGGATCACAACTAGTGAGTATCTCTACATGTGTAATTGTGATGTATCGAATTATCCCTAGTCAATGAATTGATGGATTTGGACACCATCAATTCTGTCGAGACTAGCACGAGGTATACTCCTTGGTGTATCCAAGCAGCTGATTCTCACTGGCTGGAGACATTGTGATGTCCGGAGTTAATCGTGGATGCTAGTTATGGTCACTAGTTCATTGGAGTGACCAGCCGTAAGACTTCATATGGTTCTCTGCATATATAGATATGTCAATGAAGTTCTTACTGTGGCTTAAGTGCGATGTTCCTTTGACTTGCGGTATTCAAGTCATCTTGATCATGGAGACTTATGCTTTGACATCTTAAGCAAACATCTCTAAGGAGATGTGGACCCTGGATGATTGGGTATAAGTCGAAGTGATCGAAGGTGTTTGAATAGCCTATAAAGGATTCACCACTCCTTGCGAGGAGATGTATACCCATGGCCTCTCGTCGGATTGTTACTAAAGTCTTTGGCCAAAGCATTACATGTTTAGAGTAAGGTACTCTTCGATATATGTGGAGTAACTAGAATCCGTAGGATGAGGAAATGATACTTGGGCTAGGTGTGACGTAGTCAGCCTAGTGGGGACTGACACAATAGACCATGTCCTGAACCAAGTGGGTATAAGATGAGTGAAGGGACTGGGGCACGAATCATTCGAGCTGCTGAAGGGTTTCAGAAATAGTTCTGGATCAACCGTTGATCTTTTCGGTTAATTGGGGATCATGATGTACTACTAGGTGCCACTCATGATCGTTCTATAATTAATGGTTAATTATAGATGGCCAACATAAACCGAGAACCTATTTGGTCACACGCACAACGAGCGTAATCCAAAGGATTTAAAACGAGCTTGAGAATGGGATTCTCAGACCGAGAGAAACTAGGTTTGGTTGGACCAAACATAAAGCGAGCATGAAATCGTTTCAGTCGCAATGGAAGCGTGGATGGGCCGTGTCTTATGAAGACATAATGGATGAACCAAAATAGTTTGGTTCTAATCCAATGGAGGAGAATAAACCAAAGGGTTTGGTTTATTTTAAACGAATGAACCAAAAGTTGGTTCGGTTCGTTTTAACTTAAAATAAACCATCATGGTTTGGTTTATTTTAACTTATCTTAATGAAGCGGGTTAACGGGCCTAATGGTTATGATCCAATAACCATTAAGAGAATTAGTTCTCTATAAAAGAGGGCTTAATGGATAATTAAGCCCTAATCCAAAACCCTAGATTAAGTTGCCGCCCACCTCATCTTCTCTTTGAGTTGGCGCCAACCTCCTTTGCCGCCCAGCCCATTGTGCCGCCGATCAAGTTGTTGCCGGCGTCCAAGCTTCGGCCGGTGATCCTCCGGCGACCCTCCGGTGATCTTCCTAGGCCTCGGTGAAAAGGTGAGCACTTGGCTTCCTTGTTTTTGGCCGGCGCCTATTCCTCCACCAAGCTGTCCAGTTTTCTGGACAGCTTCTTCTCCTCTCATCGGAGCGTCGTTTGGACGACGGTTAGAGCTCCGACAGTGGATAACTTACCGGGGATTCAATCTCCGGTAATCCTCTGAGGTGGAGGATGAAGGATTCATCAATCGGTTGACGAATACCTCTCCGGAGAAGCGAGTTTTGAGGACTCGTTTTGGATCCGAATTTGGATTCGGATCGTGATCATCTCTCGATCACGTCGTCTTCAACACGAGGCTAGTAACCCGTACGAAGACGAAGCTCATGGCTTAGCGAAGTCATCCCGAGAAACTCGGCATGGATACGGATAGAGACGATTCTAGCGAGGATCGTTCCGGTTGATGCCGTTCCCGCTACACATCATACGAAAGGTATAACGTAGATAAATATCCTTTTATTGCAAATTTAAATTTACGGTTATGTCTACACTTATTGTAATATGCATGCGTGTGTTGTGTGTATTGTAATAAATAGGAGTATTTATTATTTTTATTGCTTCCACTGTGTTCATGTTTACGAAACATGATCGAACACACACACGCCGCGGTGCCGGAAACCCAACATGGATGACTTAAAGCGATTTGATAGGCGTGAGGCTGATGGAGGTGGTCAAAAGGCTTAGGTCTAGGCTATGGGTGGTCTATTAAGTATGAAGGGATCATACTTTAGTTAAACCTCATGTTTAAGGTTTATCAGTCGACTGAGATTATGGATAAGTTTACTACCCGAGTGTTTAACACTTGGCGACCTAGTCAACTTGGATCAATCGATTGGGATTATGACCAGTTGACTGCTCAAGGAGTCAACTGAGGCTCGACTGCTGATTTGTGACTCTAGCAGTCGACTACTAGGGTTTAACAATCGATTGGTCCACAACAGTCGACTGCTAGGGTTTGACAGTTGACTAATTTTAAGTGGACACGAGCACAAAAACTTTGGTAGTCGATTGATCAATTGACTGCCGGGATTGCAGTCGACTGCTAGTGTATCCATTAGAGTTTTTCCAGCACACGTAGATTGAGCCGCTGTGAGACAACGATATTATGGGCAGTCGACTGCTAGGCGTGAAATCAGCTCGATATAGGTTATAAAAGGAGCTCGAGATGGAGGATTTTGCATCAGTTTTTGGGGAGATTTTAAAGGAAAATTGCTATTGCATTCCAGATCTTCAAGAGCAATCCAAAGTAAGCAACAAGCAAGACAATCAAAGAACTCTCTTGTAAAGTTATTCTTTACATTTCACTTGCATTGTTGTAATTGATAATATCTTGTTGTTGTATTACTTTTGTAATCACTTATAAGAGGTTTTTGTAGGGACCGTTGGTGACCACTAGAGGGGGGTTGAATAGTGTGTAGTTGCGTCGAAGATGGAAATCGATCGTGCTTGCATCTACAATTGTTATTAGCGCAGCGGAAACAAATAAAATAAAGCAAAAATACAAGCACACAAACACAACAATATAACGTGGTTCGGAACCTCAAGGTTCCTACTCCGCGGGTTGGGCTCGAATGAGCCCTAGCGATGCCAAACAACACTAATAATCAAATACTCCTTCTCGACAACAAGTCGGAGGCGGAGAAACCTCGTACAATGATTCTTACAACAATAAGAAACAATAAATAAGCAAATACAAGTGAAAAGCACAAAAGAATGTAAAGAACACTTTCCAAATGATCTTTTGGTAGCTTGCTTGTTGATTGCTTGAACCGTGCTTGAAGACCCTAATTTGCACTGGCAAATTGCCAAAAAAATGCCCAAGAAATTGCTGTGGAAATCCCTCCCGTCGAGCTCCTTTTAAGCCTCCTCACGACCTAGACTTCTGCCTAGCAGTCGACTGTCATAAGTCCCTAGTCGACTGCCAACAGTATCGTTGTGAGACAACGACTTAATCCACATCGACATTCAAGCAAACGGTTACATTGACAGTTGACTGCCATTATCCAGGAATCGACTGCAAGGGTCATAGTTGACTGATCAGTCGGCTACCGAGCATTCTGCTCCCGCAACCCGACTAGCAGTCGACTACCTAATTATGACAGTCGACTGGCAGGCAATTTCCTATAGTCGAACACCTATCGAGTCCGAGCAGTTTGATTGACCATAATCTCAGTCGACTGCCAAGAGTCAACTCGACTGCCAAGTGTCAAAACACTTGACCAATCGACTGGTCCAAAGCCCTAGTCGACTGATAACCTCAAACATGAGGTTTAACCACAAGTATGATGCCCTCGTACTTGCTAGACCACCCTTAGCCTAGACCTAAGCCTTCTAGCCACCTCCGTCAGCCTCACGCCTATCGGATCCCTCCAAGTCATCCATGACTTGTTCATCCATACACTAGCCTTCAGGTGCTTCCATCGGTTATTGTCATGCTAAGCTGGTTTATACCGCTAAGGCACATTGGGCTTACGCTGCCAAGACTACCGCTTGGACTTTACGCCGCCAACCAATAGACTTATGCTGCAAAGACTCCACCCTTGGACTTTACGCCGCCAATATCAACCCTTGGACTTCCCTTGCCAACCCATGTTGGAATTTCCATTTGCCAAGACTCAAGCTTGGACTTTCCTTTGCCAAGACCCATGCTTGGACTTTCCATGTCAACCCATGTTGGACTTTCCAATTGCCAAGTGTCCCACTTAGACTTTCCATGGCAAGTACACAAGACTTGGACTTCTCCATCATATGGTCAACCCCATGTCAACCATATAGTCAACCCATTGGCAAACAATGGTCAACTCCCTTGTCAAACATCAATGTCAAACGTCAAAATACTACTCGAGTCCGGTCAATCGTGACCTAGGTCGATTGCATCAACAATATTTTCCTTTTTGATGTTTGACAAAAATCATAAACACCTTTGAGTTACACCACCTAACTCAAATATCCTTACCAATTTTCCCAAATTGGTAATCTCAAATTCTTCCATAACTTCTCTCGTTAATTCTCCCCCTTTTTGACATACATCAAAAAAGTTCTCCCTAAGGGTGTCAATGTCTCATATCCCAATGAAATCTTACAATCTCCCCCTTGGTCCAAAAACACCTAGGATGTCTTCACTCTTCCTAGTGATAAGTCTCATATCACTCAAGAGAGGCAATCCTATAAACTCTCCCAATTTCCAAATTGGGCATCTCACATTCTCCCAAAATTCTCCCCCTCATGAGAAAGAACAATCCATCATCCCATTATGGATAACCTCTCCCTAAAGGCTTGCTTCCCCTTGACCATTGTACCAACAATGTCCTTGGAGAGTCCCTAAGCCTACAGGAATACTAAACCATAAAAATTAAGGTCAAAAGTTCAACCTTGAACTTTCACACATCTTAAAATTGCTACACACCCTAAACAACTCTCCTAATCCATATCCAATGGATTTTCACCCTTTCTAATGCTTTCCAAAGCATATCCTAGGGTAGAAGCAGTTAGGGTAGCCTAACATAGCTGAAATTGGCTAAACAAACCTTTTTTACCCGAAATCAGGCCGATAAATAACTTCTTACAATCACCAATGATCATTATCGATGTTAATATGCAAATGTAGAATTTTAGAAATCAGAAACAGAATTTTGAAAATACATAAGTAAATATACATATTTTGAATAATCTTGAAACTTTATAATATAGTACTTATAACAATCATTATGGGTGAAAAATATTTGAAAAATAAAATACCCATAAAATAATGAGTTTGACACAAAATTCAAAACCATTAAAAAGTTCAATGTTTTGCCTCTACTTTATATCAACTCTCTCAATGGTGACTTCTATCAAAAGATAGACTACACCAAGGTTTTCTAAAATAATTTTAAAATATTTTTAAAAACCTATATTGGATCATGATTAATGGACTCAATACACATGACTTGCACATTAGCTTTCCTCATGATCCACCATGGTATAAGATGAGTTTGAGTTCATCTAGATGCAAGAACTATGCACATTGAACTTAACTCATTTCCTAGTATCTCACATGTGTCTAGGGTGTATCAGTACACACATGTCAATTTGATGTGAGATGTGGATTTTGGTTATACCTATACTAAGATCTCATGCATTTTCTAAGGCAACACTATTTGATTCCTTTATACATGAGACTTCAAGTCATGCCATAGTCCTTAAATCAATTTTAATTACCTTAAATGTGTGAATGATCATGGCATAAATATAACATAAATAAGCATGACCAATGATCATGATGTCATGACATATGATTAAATCTAAATATACATAACATAAACCTAAGCATGATCATGACATATAAATGATAAAAATAAATATGATGTCATGACATGGTATATGACAAATAAAGCATGACAAATAAAAGGTATAGGTATAACAATAACTAAATTTTAATATTAATTTTCATTTGTTATGATTAATTCAATTTTTCCATATTACTACTAATCCCTCAAGTGTGTCAAAAATCCAAAATGACACACTATGACTCTAAGACCTAAATTGTGCCAATTTGATTAATTTTTCAAACTTCTCAAAATATATTGGCACATCCTAAAATATTTTAGGATTAAAATTCATACTTATTTCCAAGTGTCCCATTACCTTGGAAATGACCTAAAGTGCCACCTTTACCATAGTTAGGTTAACTACCCATCCATTTAAAGTTGGCACAACCTAACCCATTTAGCGTGAATCGATCACACTCCTAGGAACCCAAAACCTATTCGAGCTCCTTGGGTTTACTAGGTATTCCTTAGGGATAACGTTCCTAGATATCCTTCTAATGACCCTCTTAGGCTTGGTAGCCTTGGTCATTGTGGTCTTGCCTAGGTTAACTCTAGGGGTGACTCCCCTTGTAACCTTCTTAGTGGCCTCCCTAGGTTTCTTTGAAACCTTAGCCACTAGGCACCTACCATGGTCAACTCTAGGGATGACTTCCCTTGTGACCTTGGTTTTCCTAGACCTAGGTTGAGTTCCATAATTAAATGGAACACTATGGTAAGTAGGCATTACCTTCTTGGACATAGGCTTGTGACCCAAACCTTGCCTCATAGATGGTTCTTGCCTCTTACACCCTAGGTTTTTACCCTTTAATTGAATTTTGCATCTTCCTAAGGGTTTTCTCCAACTTCTCAAGTCTTGACCTCAAGGCTTGATTTTCAAACTCCAATTTTTCTAATTTAGTAGGCCCATTATTTCTTTGAATTGATTTATTTTTTCTAGGCATATGTCTAGAATTCTTGGAGTTAAAGTCTAGATGGTTCTCTATCTTCCTAATACTTTCCTTAGGTAAAATTAGTTTAGGGACATTAGTCCCAAATTTCTCCTTATTCCTAAAATGGCAAGACTTTGCACCAAGCAATAAAGTTTACTATTTCTAGCATGCCTTTGTTCATGAGCAATAGCAATAAAATTCCTAGCATGCTTTTGCCTATTAATTAAGGAAGGAACATGATTAAAGGTTACCTTAGGGTTTGCCTTAGCTCCCCCTACATGTGATGTTCCTTCTTTTCTCCTAGGACATTGACTTCGATAGTGTCCCCTTTGATGACACTTGAAGCACACCACGTGCTCCTTGCTCATACTTGTTGGGGCACCGACATCCTTGACCTTTCGCACAGGTGGAGCCTTCTTGACTTTCTTAGGACACTTGCTCTTGTAGTGTTTGTTAGGGCAATCTCTTGCCGTGATATGGTTTTGATGGTATGACAAAGGGTTTAAGTTAGTTTGATATGTTGATTTGATATGTGCGTTGAAGTCGTGCAGGACTTAGTAATTCGCACATGGAGCCATGGCGAGTTTCACATCTCATGACTCGTGCCTTGAGTCGGTGAAGGATAGCTTTGCGGAAGCCGTGCGCTTGGAGCATCCGAGGGACCGCCGGACGAGAAGCTTGGAGTGAAGCCGAAGGAAGTAGACTTCGAGGCAAGAGACGCGAAGGAGCATTGCAGAGCCGTGCGCCTGATGCTGCCGAGGGACGTGGCCGCGAACGAAGAGAAATTCGAAGGCGAGGGACTCCGAGGGATGAGAGTGAGCGATTGTAAGCTCTTAGGTGAAACTTGGCCATTTGGCCAAGTGTCGGATGAGTTTTCCCGACACCAGTCGACTGCCATGTCATGGCAGTCGATTGCTCTGAGTCGATGGTTCGATCGACTGGTCTAATGTGGCTGAATCAAGTTGATCAGTCGACTGCCAGCATGGGAAGTCGACTGATGGCTTGATCACCGACGCGCGGATACGATCGATGTCATCGCGGCACGCACGTAATGGAGTCGACCTCATTGAGGACTCGATCCGGGTTGACATCACCGATCGGGGTGCCATCGATCGATGATACCGTGGATGGAATCCAGCGTGGAAAGGATGGGTGCCAACCCTCTTCCTCTATAAAAAGGAAAGGGTTGGGGCTTTGGGGGGTTAATGTTTGAATGCCCAACTACTCCCAAAGTGCCCTAAACGTTTTTCCACTCTTCTACTTGCTTTAATCTTCATTCCATTGTAGAAGAGTGATCTTGGTTGTAAAGGTTACCTCCACCTAGCTTGGTGCAAAGGAGAGACCAATATTGGATTGGCTTTGAAGGAGTGATTCACCTCGGACGAATCGGGATCGTGGATTAGCGGCGTAGCCGTGAACCACGTTACATCTTCTTGTTAGCATTTGCTTTCTTGTAATTTCTATTTGCTTGTCTTTATTAGTCTTCCACTTGCGCTAATTAGTTTTGTAGACGAGCAAAATACGACGACAAACGAACAAGGGCTATTCACCCCCCTCTAGCCGGCCATTCGATCCCCAACAAGTGGTATCAGAGCCAAGGAAAGCTTGTCGAGGACTAACTGCCACAACAAGCAATTTTCAAAATGGCCGGCTCAAACATCCATCCACCGAAGTTCGACGGCGAATTCTCGTGGTGGAAAAAGAGAATGGAGGTATTCTTCGAAACCGACTTTGAAATCCTTTTAATAATGGAAAACGGTTTCGAGTTGCCTAGGAACGAGGATGGGGAGCCATTGGAGAAATCGAGATGGAGCAAAAGACAAAGAGAGGAGTATTTGGCAAATTCAAAGGCCAAGCACCACCTCTACAATGTGCTCCCTCAACAAGAAGTAAATAGAATAGGGGAGTGCTCAAGTGCCAAAGAGATGTGGGAGAGATTGGTTGAACTTCATGAAGGCACTTCGGAAGCCAAGCTAGCGAGAAGAGATCTCCTCCGCTCCCAACTATCAAATATTAAGCTTGAAAAAGGAGAAAAGGTAACTTCCCTACATTCTAGAATTAAAGAAATATTAATTGGGCTAACGAGTGTAGGTGAGAAGCTATCAAACCGGGATATGGTAATGAAAGCCATAGATGCCTTTCCCCGGTCCTCAAAATGGAGCTCCATGGTGGACTCATTTTACATCTCCAAGAACTTGGAAGTAAGTACCTTGGAGGAATTCTTCTCAACAATGGAGCTTCATGAAACTAGGCTAGAAGGAATACAAGAAGAGCCTAGAATCCAACCCTCAAGAGGAGTAGCCTTGATGGCAAACAAGGGGAAGAAGAAGATGGAAGTCCCCTCCTCCTCATCCGATGAAGCCTCTACCTCCTCCATGGATAGCACGGAAGAAGCCTATATGGTAAGGAAGGTAAGGCGTGCATTTAAGAATTTTAGATTTGATAAATCTCATGACAGGAATAGAAGACCAAGGGGAAAGGTCATATGCTATAATTGCCAAGGGGAAGGACATATAAGGGACAATTGTCCCCTCCTAAACAAGAGCAAGGAAGAGAAGAAAAAGAAAGAAGAAAAGAGGAAGAAGAAGGGGAGCAAGAAAAAGGAAGAAGAAAAGAAGGCAAAAGGAAAAGGGAAGGCCATGACACTCAAAGCCAAGACATGGGATGACCTTGCCTCCTCATCCTCATCCGAAGAAGAAGAGCACGTCTACTCCAACCTAGCACTAATGGCTCTTCATGACTCGGATTGCTCCTCCTCCTCCTCAAATGAAGAATCAAGCTCAAGTGGGGAGAGCTCAAATGTAGGGGGAGCTTCTACATCCTCCTCATCCGAAGAAGAAGAGGATATGGAAACTATGGTAACGAATGCTTCTCCTAAGAAAATAGTTTCCATAATTTCTAGTTTAACTAAGGAATTATTTGGCGTGAAAAAGAAAAACAAAAGCATGCTTAGTCAAATTAAGGAATTAGAACAAAAGCTAGAAAATGCATGCTTAAATGATAATGTTTCTTCTTGCCATAATGATGCATGCTCACATGACTATATGCCTTTGGATGTTAATGATGCATGCATAGAGGAAAATAGGGCATTAAGGGAAAAGGTAGATTATTTAACCAAAGCCCTAGAGAAATTCACAATTGGCTCCAACACATTAAATATGATTATTGGGAGCCAAAGGGCAAGCTTCAATAAAAAAGGCCTAGGATATAAGGAAAAGAAAAATGAGAAGGCCTATAAATGCCTAATTGCTAGGGGACAAGATAAGAAGAAAGTAATTGCTAGGAAATGGATCCCCAAGGAATATCTAGTAAACCCAATAGGAAAGAACTTATTTTGGGTTCCAAAATCCATCCTTAAGGGTTAGAATAACCCTAGGGTAGTCAACCACATGGACCTAGCCTATATCATATTTTGGTTGACTTAGGATGACGGGACAACATTTTTTAGATAGTGTTGGGTGATGATAACGTACCCATAAATAGATAATAATGCTTAAATCATGATGATTGATGTAATTCCTATGTATATTTGATGAATACATGAGTTTCATGATCATAATGTAGAATTCATTCATATATGTCTTTATGATCATGAGGATTATTAGGTTGATACTTAATCATGATAGAATTGCATGAATATATTGGTTAAGTATATACAAATACCCCCTAGGATGCATCTCACACTCACCATAGGCTACCTTGATTGAAAACTTAACATGAGTGAGATGTTAGGATGATACAAATGTCCACTAATGCCTATGGCGTTTAGATGGTCATTTAAAGTATCAAAATAGCAATAATAGACCAATCATGGGGAAGGCTTATGTTTAATGCATAGACATATTGCCCAAAGAACATGGTTGGATATTTCATATGTTTTCAAAACAATCTCTTACTTTAAAATATATGTATTCATGTTTTGAAACAATTGGATGCAAAACTAAGTAGTTAACTTGATACTCTTATGATAAAAAACCTAGTAGTTTTTAAAGCCTTTTGATTTTTGGCAAATATGTGAAAATATAATGATTTTTCATGAAAACATATTTTTCACTGATAGATATACTTAAAAGAAATGTGCTCCCCAAATTTCATGATTTTTTGAATTTTTTGGAATTTTTAATGCATTTTTGAAATTCGATCTGAAAATCAGAAAATCCCGAAATTCACGTGCGGTCGACCGTATCCGAACCGATCGATGGCACAATATCGCATCAAGAAAGGCTGAATTCCAATTTTAAATCAACTTGTGGTATTTTCTTTCTATGAGACTTGATGCCATGTGTTTTTAACTTAGTGATAATCTTTTTGATGGTGTCAAAGGGGGAGAAAATATTATGTTTAAGTTAATTATAAAAGGGGGAGAAATTTATGATAGGGAGAAATTTACATAGAGAGTTTCATGGATTAAGGGGGAGTTGCATGTTGCTATATCATGTTTATGTTTACATGCTTTCTTTCCTTTAAAATTTATATCAAATGTTTTTACCTAACTTAAACGGATTGCCACACATAAAAAAGGGGGAGATTGTTAGGGCAATCTCTTGCCGTGATATGGTTTTGATGGTATGGCAAAGGGTTTAAGTTAGTTTGATATGTTGATTTGATATGTGCGTTGAAGTCGTGCAGGACTTAGTAATTCGCACATGGAGCCATGGCGAGTTTCACATCTCATGACTCGTGCCTTGAGTCGGTGAAGGATAGCTTTGCGGAAGCCGTGCGCTTGGAGCATCCGAGGGACCGTCGGACGAGAAGCTTGGAGTGAAGCCGGAGGAAGTAGACTTCGAGGCAAGAGACGCGAAGGAGCATTGCAGAGCCGTGCGCCTGATGCTGCCGAGGGACGTGGCCGCGAACGAAGAGAACTTCGGCGCGAGGACTCGAGGGATGAGAGTGAGCGATTGTAAGCTCTTAGGTGAAACTTGGCCATTTGGCCAAGTGTCGGATGAGTTTTTCGACACCCGCCGATCGCATGTCATGGCAATGATCGCTTCCGAGTCGATGGTTCGATCGACCGTCTAATGTGGCCGAATCAAGTTGATCACCGATCGCGATGGGCGATCGATGAGTGATCACCGACCGCTAAGGACGGCATGATCGATGTCACCGCGCACGGCACATAATGGAGTCGACCGCTGAGGACTCGACCGGTTGACATCACGATCGATGGGTGCCATCCATCGATGACCGATGCAATACCGCTGGATGGAATCCATCGTGGAAAGCGTACCGTTATGGGCATCTCTTCCTCTATAAAAAGGAAAGGGTTGGGGCTTTGGGGGGTTAATGTTTGAACGCCCAACTACTCCCAAAGTGCCCTAAACGTTTTTCCACTCTTCTACTTGCTTTAATCTTCATTCCATTGTAGAAGAGTGATCTTGGTTGTAAAGGTTACCTCCACCTAGCTTGGTGCAAAGGAGAGACCAATATTGGATTGGCTTTGAAGGAGTGATTCACCTCGGACGAATCGGGATCGTGGATTAGCGGCGTAGCCGTGAACCACGTTACATCTTCTTGTTAGCGTTTGCTTTCTTGTAATTTCTATTTGCTTGTCTTTATTAGTCTTCCGCTTGCGCTAATTAGTTTTGTAGACGAGCAAAATACGACGACAAACGAACAAGGGCTATTCACCCCCCTCTAGCCGGCCATTCGATCCCCAACAGTGTTCATTTTCCCTACACTCAAAGCATACAATATGATTTTTATTTTTGATTGAAATGCTTGAGTTACCTAGGTCAATGGTGGAAGTTTGGGCTTCTTAATCTCTTTCGGATGTTGATGGTTCTTCTTAGTTTTGCTCTTGTTCTGGAGTGGATGGTCTCTCCTCCTCCTCAATCCTAGAGGTGGAGGCTTCTTCTACTTCTTCCACCTCCTCTTCCTCCTCGGATGTCGAACACTTCTCGACCTCCGAATCTTCACTTTCTTGTGAGGATGATGAACTTACTTTTTCGGCCTCCTCCTCTTCTTCAGCCGGTAATGGATCTTCATGAAGCTTGGCCAATTTATCCCATAGCTCTTTGGCATCTTGGAATTCACCTACTCTAGACAATAAATCATTAGGTATTGAATCGACTAATATATCAATTACCTTATCATTAATTTTGGATATTTGGAGTTGGTCTTTGGTCCATCTCTTCTTCTTGAGATATCCTCCTTTTGGACCCCTCGGAAGTTCAAATCCGACTAGTATGATGAACCATTGCTCGATGTCCATCATCAAGTGTTGAGGATTCGATGACCGCAAGAGGGGGGTGAATAGCTCATTTCGATGCGTCGATGGATTACGATCGTGATTGCGTCTACAAGTCGAGTTAGTGTGCAGCAGAATAATAAGAATAAAACAATAAAACAATAACACAAATACAAACACGATAACACAATGATATAACGTGGTTTGGAATCGAATGGTTCATACTCAACGGATTGGGCTCGTAAGAACCCTAACAATGCAAACACACACTACTAATCAAATAAACTCCTTGTCGACACAAGTCGGAGGTGGAGAAACCTTGTATAAATGATTACACTAAGTAATACAATAAATACAAGCAATTACACTAATGAAATGCAATACAAGTAAAGAAAAATACTTTACAATTGCACTTTTGGATGCTTGCTTTGTGGTTGCTTGAAATGCACTTGGAGACCCTGATTTGCAGCAGTAAATCACCCCAAAACTCCTCAAGAACTGGTTGCAAAATCCTCCTCCACGAGCTTCCATTATAGCTGCTGCCTGGGCTAGATTTTGCCTATCAATCGATTGCTCGGGACCATCAGTCGACTGATGACACTATTATTGTGAGACAACGGTGTGATCCATGTTGGAACAATCCAACAGATAGGACATCAGTCGACTGATAGAGCCTTCACTCGACTGTTAACTCCAGCAGTCGAGTCCGACTCCATTCTGTGCTGGAATTCTCGAGCACTAGTCGACTGATCACAAGATCTGTCGACTGCTCGATCCAGCAGTCGATTGCCCACCTCTGGCAATCGACTGTTAGGGCACTCCCCGTAGTCAAACCCTAGTTGACTCACTCCAGTCGACTGATACACCTCAAACATGAGGTTTTACCCCAAGTATGGTGCCCCCATACTTGCTAGACCCTTAGACTAGACCTAAGCCTTCTAACCACCTCCGTCAGCCTCGCGCCTATCGGATCTCTCCAAGTCATCCATGACTTGTTCATCCATACGCTAGCCTTCAGGTGCTTCCATCGACTATGTCATATTAATGGTGTCTACGCCGCTAAGGAACATTGGACTTACGCTGCCAAGATTTCGCTTGAACTTTACGTCGCCAACCATTGGACTTATGCTGTCAAGACTCCACCCTTGGACTTTACGCCGCCAATATCACCCCTTGGACTTTCCAAATGCCAAGTACTCATGACTTGGACTTTCACCACCAAGACTACACCCTTGGACTTACGTAGCCAAGACTACACCCTTGGACTTTCCAAATGTCAAGACTCAAGCTTGGACTTTCCCTTGCCAACCCATGTTGGACTTTACATGCCAAGACCCATGCTTGGAATTTTCCTTGACATGGTCAACCCTAGTCAACCATCAAAATCCCCCTCGAGTCAAACTCGAGTCCGGTCAATCATGACCCAAGTCGATTGCACCAACAATCTCCCCAAAACATTATCAAACATCAATGTCAAACATCAAAACATCGCTCGAGTCAAACTTGAGTCCGGTCAATCGTGACCTGGGCTGATTGCACCAACAATCTCCCCCTTTTTGATGTTTGACAAAACCACATACCTTTGAGTTAGAAAACTAACTCAAATCTTCTTACCAATTATCCCAAATTGGTAATCCCATAAATTCTCCCAATAAGTCTCCCAAACATTCTCCCCCTTTTTGACTAACATCAAAAAGGTTCTCTCCAAGGAGGTCAATGTCTCATGTCCCAATGAGATCTTACAATCTCCCCCTTGGTCCAAAAATACCTAGGATGCCTACAATCTTCCTAGTGATAAGTCCCATATCACTTAAGAGAGGAAATCCTATAATCTCTCCCAATTTCCAAATTGGGTATCTCAAAATCCCATTTTTCCTCCTCATGAGGAAAAATAACATCCATCATCCCATGTTGGATACCTCCTCCTAAAGGCTTGCTCCCCCTTGACCATTGCACCAACAATATCCTTTGGAAGTCCCTAAGCTAATAGGAACTCTAAACCATAAAAAATAAGGTCTAAAGTTCAACATTGAACTTTCCCATACCTTAAATTGATACACACCCTAAACAACTCTCCTAATCCATATCAAATAGATTTTCACCCTTTCTAATGCTTGCCAAAGCATATCCTAGGGTTAGGAGTGGTTAGGGAACTTTACCGTAGCTGAACACGGGCTAAACAACCTTGTTTTTCTCGAAATCAGCCTGACAGTCAACTTTATCAGGAATCAATCGACTGCCAACAAGGGCAGTCAACTGATAACTGAAAAATTTGATTTTCAGTTATTAGAATCGAAATTCGGAAATTCATAAATAATTATATGTAATTCGAAAAATCATGAAACTTCATACGTATAATACTTATGACCAATACAATGGGTGAAAAATGTTTGAAAAATATTTTACCCATAAAATAATGAAATTGATATAAAGTTCAAAAGTGAAGACAAACTTCAATGTTTTAGCTCACTTGTATCAACTTCATCAATGGTGATTGCTATCAAAAGATAGACTTCACCAAGGTTTTTCAAAATATTTTTTAAAATAGTTTTAAAACCTTATATTGGATCATATTCTTTGGGCTTAATGTACATGACTTGAACATAAGCTTTCCCAATGATCTACAACATGATTTTAGATGAGTTTGAATTAATCTAGATGCAAAAACTATGCACCTTGAACTTAACTCATATCCTAGCATCTCACATGTATCTAGGGTGTATAAATATACATACATGTCAATTTAGATGTGAGATGTGGGTTTTGGTTTAAACTAAGGCCTCATACATTTTTCTAAGGTAACACTACTTGATTCCCTTATAAATGAGACTTCAAGTCATGCCATTGTCCTTAACTAAATTTTTATTAATGCATGAATGATCATGACATAAATGAAACATAATTAAGCATGACCAATGATCATGATGTCATGACATATGATATAATCTAAATATTCATGACATTAAAAACTAACCCTAAACATACTCATGACATTTTATATGATTAAGAATAGATATGATGTCATGACATGTTATATGGCAAACAAGTCATGACAAATAATATATAAAGGTATATAATACCTAAATTTTACTATTTGTTGCCATTTTAATTATTAAACCAATTTTTCCATATTGTCAATTATCTCCCAAGTGTGCCAAAAACTCGAAATGACACACTAAGACCTCTAAACCTAAATTGTGCTAATTTGATTGATTTTTCATAATTCCAAAACTATATTGGCACATCCTAAAATCTTTTAGGATTAAAATTCAAACATATTTCCAAGGTATCAATAACCTTGAAAATATCCTAAAGTGCCACCTTTACCATGGTTAGGTTAACTACCCATCCATTAAAGTTGACATACCTAAACCCACCTAGCGTGAATCAATCACGCTCTTAGAAACCCAAAACCTATTTGAGCTCCTACGGTTTACTAGGTATTTCTTAGGGATGACCTCCCTAGATACCTTCCTAATGACCCTCCTAGGCTTAGAAGCCTTGATCATTTGGGTCTTAACTGGGTTAACCTTAGGGATTGCCTTCCTAGTAACCTTCTTAGTGGTCTTCCTAGGTTTCATGGAAACCTTGGCCACTAAGCACCTACCTTGGTCAACCTTAGGGATGACTTCCCTATTGACCTTGGTCTTTCTAGACTTAAGTTTAGTTCCATAGTCAAATGGAACACTATGGTAGGTAGGCTTATCTACCTTGGACTTAGGCTTGTGGCTCAAGCCTTTCTTGCCCATAGATGAGCCTTGCCTCCTAGACTCTAGGTGTTGACTCTTATATCTAGACCCTTGACTTTGACCATTTGACCCTTTTATTTGGTTTTGAATAATCCTAAGGGTCTTTTCCATTTTCTCAAGCCTTGACCTCAAGACTTGATTTTCCTTTTCTAATTGCCTAATTTTTGAATTTTGATTTAATCCTTGGGCATGGTTCTTCCTAGGCATATGCCTAGTCCATTTAAGATTAAAACCTAGGTGGTCCTCAATTTTCTTAATGCTTGCCCAAGGTAAAGTCTTTCTAGGGACATTAGTCCCAAATTTCTCCTTATTTGAAAAATTAACACTCTTAGCACCTAGAAAAAAATATTTATTGTTCCTAGCATGCTTTTCATGTACAATAGCAAGATTGTTAAAATTATTCCTAGCATGTTTTTTGACATTTAAACTAGAAGATGCATTATTAAAATATACCTTAGGGTTAGCCTTAGCTCCCCCTACATGTGATGCTCCTTCCTTATCTTTGATTTCCTTCTTCCTAGGGCATTGACTTCTATAGTGCCCCTTCTTATGGCACTTGAAGCATACTACGAGCTCCTTGGTCGTCTTGTTGGGGACACTGGCATCCTTTGACTTTTCTTGACTTTTAGGCACCGGTGGACTTTTCTTGACCTTCTTTGGGCACTTGCTCTTATAGTGCCCAAACTCCCTACACTCAAAACACATTATATGAATTTTATTTTGAAACGGTGTGTTTGAGTTACCTAGGTCCGTGGTGGAAGCCGGAGTTGCTTCTTCACTTCTTTCGGAGGTTGAAGTGACTTCTTGCTCTTGCTCCGGTGTGGGAATTCTTTCCTCCCCCTCAATCCTAGAGGTGGAGGCTTCTTCCACCTCTTCTTCCTTCTCGGATGTTGATTCTCTATCAACTTTCGAATCCTCACTTGCTTGTGAGGATGATGTGCTTGCTTCCTCGATCTCCTACAATTGAGCCGATGAACACTCTTGTTCTTTGGGCTCCTCATGGAGTCTTGCCACTTGGCTCCATAGCTCTTTGACATCATGTGTTCACCTAAGCTACACAATATGACATTAGGAAGCAAATCAATAATAAATTTTGCTACCTTCTTATTTTTATCGAATTGTTAGAGTTGCTCCTCGGTCCATCTCTTCTTCTTGAGGAAGCCTTCCTTTGGTCCTCTTGGATATTCGAATTCTTCCATTAAGATGAACCACTTCTCAAAGTCCCTCATCATCAAGAAGTCATCAATCTTTGCCTTCCATTGGTTGAAGCCTTCTCGTCCATAAAAAGCATATGGGATTGGGGTGTTGATGTCCCAACCCAAATTCTCTTGAATTTCCATCTTGTTGCTCTTCACCCTCTAGCGTCTTACCTCCGAGTTGTTAATCCGTAGAAGATCCCCGAGCTCTGATACCAAGTGTTGAGGATTCGATGACCGCTAGAGGGGGGGGGGTGAATAGCTCGTTTCGATGCTTCGATGGATTACGATCGTGATTGCATCTACAAGTCATGTTAGTGCGCAGCGGAATAATAACAATAAAACAATAACACAAATACAAACACGATAATACAACGATATAACGTGGTTCGAAACCGAATGGTTCCTACTCCACGGATTGGGCTCGTAAGAGCCCTAGCAATGCAAACACGCACTACTAATCAAATAAACTCCTTGTCGACACAAGACGAATGTGGAGAAACCTCGTATAAATGATTACACTAAGTAATATAACAAATACAAGAAATTACACTAATGAAATGCAATACAAGTAAAGAAAAACACTTTACAATTGCGTTTTTAGATGCTTGCTTTGTGGTCTTGAAATGCACTCGGAGACCCTGATTTGCAGTAGCAAATCACCCCAAAACTCTTCAAGAACCGGTTGCAAAATCCTCCTCCATGAGCTTCCTTTATAGCTGCTGCCTGGGCTGGATTTCGCCTATCAGTCGACTGATGACACTATTGCTGTGAGACAACGATGTGATCCATGCTGAAAAAAATCCAATGGGTAGGACATCAGTTGACTGATAGAGCCTTCACTCAACTATTAACTCAAGCAGTCGGGTCCGACTCCATTCTATACCTGGATCGAGCAGTCGATTGCCCACCTCTAGCAGTCGACTGCTAGGGCACTCCCTACAGTCAAATCCTAGTTGACTCACTCCAGTCGACTGCCCATAGGTCCCAGTCGACTGATACACCTCAAACATGAGGTTTTACCCCAAGTATGGTGCCCCCATACTTGCTAGACCACCCTTAGCCTAGACCTAAGCCTTCTAGCCACCTCCGTTATCCTCGCGCCTATCGGATCCCTCCAAGTCATCCATGACTTGTTCATCCATACGCTAGCCTTCAGGTGCTTCCATCGGCTATGTCATGCTAACGGTGTTTACGTCATCAAGGCACATTGGACTTATGCTATCAAGACTCCGCTTGGACTTTACGCAGTCAACTATTGGACTTATGCTACCAAGACTCCACCCTTGGACCTTACACCGCCAATATCACCCCTTGGACTATCCAAATGCTAAGTACTCATGACTTGGACTTTCATCACCAAGACTACACCTTTGGACTTATGTGGCCACGACTACACCCTTGGACTTTCCAAATGCCAAGACTCAAGCTTGGACTTTCCCTTGCCAACCGATGTTGGACTTTATATGCCAAGATCCATGCTTGGACTTTTCCTTGACATGGTCAACCCTAGTCAACCATCAAAATTCCCCTCGAGTCAAACTCGAGTCCGGTCAATCATGACCCAGGTCGATTGCACCAACAATCTCCCCAAAACATTATCAGACATCAATGTCAAACCTTCATGTCAAACATCAGAACATCGCTAGAGTCAAACTCGAGTCTGGTCAATCGTGACCTGGGTTGATTGCACCAACATCAAGAAGTTCTCTATCCACATCCTCCATTGGTTAAATCCCTTAGCTCTAAAAATTTTGTATGATGGAGGTGTGTTGATGTCTCGACCCAATTTAAGACTTGACTCCTCCATCTTCTTCTTCACCCTCTAGCGGTGCTCTCTTGGTGGTTAGTCCAAATGAAGAGCGGCCGCACTCTGATACCAATTATAGGGACCATCGGTGACGGCTAGAGGGGGGGGGGAGGGGTGAATAGCGTGTAGTTGCGTCGAAGATGGAAATCGACCGTGCTTGTGTTTACAATTGTTATTAGCGCAGTGAAAACAAAGAAAATAAAGTAATAAAAAAAAATACAAGCACAAAAATACAACAATATAACATGGTTCGGAACCTCAAGGCTCCTCCATGGGTTGGGCTTGAATGAGCCCTAGCGATGCCAAACACCACTAATAATCAAATACTCCTCGATAACAAGTCGGAGGTGGAGAAACCTCGTACAATGATTCTTACAAAAATAAGAAACAATAAACAAGCAAATACAAGTGAAATACACAAAAGAATGTAAAGAACACTTTACAAACGATCTTTTGGAAGCTTGCTTGTTGATTGCTTGAACCGTGCTTGAAGACCCTAATTTGGACCATCAAATCACCTAAAAAATGCCCAAGAACGTGCTGTGGAAATCCCTCCCGTCGAGCTCCTTTTAAGCCTTCTCGTGACCTAGATTTTCGCCTGGCATTTGACTGCCATAAGTCCCTAGTCGACTGCCAACAGTACCATTGTGAGACAACGACTTAATCCACGTCGGCATTCAAGCCAATAGTTACACTTACAGTCGACTACCATTACCCAGCAGTCGACTGCCATGGTTGTAGCTGACTGATCAGTCGGCTATCGAGCATTCTGCTCCCGCAAACCGACCAGCAGTTGACTGCCCTCCATGCCAGTCGATTTCCAGGCCATTTCTTACAGTCGAACACTAGTCGAGTTTGAGCAGTTCGACTGACCATAATCCCAGTCGACTGCCAAGAGTCAACTTGGCTGTCAAGTGTCAAAACACTTTACCAATCGACTGGTCCAAAGCCCCAGTCGACTGATAACCTCAAACATGAGGTTTAACCCCAAGTATGATGCCCTCATAGTTACTAGACCACCCTTAGCCTAGACCTAAGCCTTCTAGCCACCTCCGTCAGCCTCACGTCTATCAGATCTCTCCAAATCATCCATGACTTGTTCATCCATACGCTAGCCTTCAGGTGCTTCTATCGGTTATTGTCATGCTAAGCTGGTCTATACCGCTAAGACACATTGGGCTTACACTGCCAAGACTACTGCTTGGACTTTACGCCGCCAACCATTGGACTTATGCTGCCAAGACTCCACCCTTAGACTTTACGCCACCAATATCAACCCTTGAACTTCCCTTGCCAACCCATGTTGGACTTTCCATTTGCCAAGATTCAAGTTGGACTTTCCTTTGCTAAGACCCATGATTGGACTTTCCATGCCAATCCATGTTGGACTTTTCAATTTCCAAGTGTCTCACTTGGACTTTCCATGCCAAGTACAAAAGACTTAGACTTCTCCATCATATGGTCAACTCCATGTCAACCATATAGTCAACCCATTGTCAAAATATGGTCAACTCCCTTATCAAATATCAATGTCAAATATCGATGTTAAACATCAATGTCAAACATCAAAATACTATTCGAGTCAAACTCGAGTCCGGTCAATCATAACCTGGGCCAATTGCACCAACAGTTTCTCCACCTCCTGATTGTTTTTTGAGGAGAGTTTCATTAGTAGTGATGTGCATCACTAGAGCTCACTTGAGCTCGACCCGTGGAGTAGGAACCCTAGGTTCCGAACCACGTTATATGCTTGTGTATTCTTGTTATACATTTGTATTTGTTGTATATTCCACTGCACACTAACATCATTGTAAACAAGCAATCGAACAAACGTGATCGAATTCTAAGTGACGAAGTGAATCGCTATTCACCCCCCTCTAGCGACGCCAACCGATCCCTAACATTTTTCACCCTTCGTAATGGGAGCTATACTTAATGAACAAATCTTCATCCGAAATCTCTCAAAAACTTTGTTAATATAGATTTCCTGAGACAACCCCAAAATATCTTGATGTCCGTCTCTATGAATCTTAATGTCAATAACATAAGATGCATCACCCATATCCTTCATATCAAAATTTTTATAGAGAAATTATTAATATAACAAACTCTTATCATTGATTGCAAGTTAAAATATCATTCACATATAGAATAAGAAAACATATTTTACTCCCATTAAACTTCTAGTATATACATTGATCCAATATGTTTTCTATAAAACTAAACAAAATTATAACATCATAAAATTTGAAATACTATTAACGAGAAGCTTGTTTCAATCCAAATGTGGATTTCTTTAGCTTTCACACTAGGTGCTCACTACCACTAGAGGAAAATCCTTCTAGTTTTCTCATGTAAACCTCTTCATCTAGATTTCCATTGAGAAATGTCATTTTCATATCTATTTGTTGCAACTCTAAGTAAAAATGGGCAACCAATGTCATAATGATATGAAAATAATCTTTCTTAGAGATAAGAAAAAAATTCTCTTTATAGTCTATTCCTTCCCTTTGAGTGGATCTTTTAGCAATGAGTCTTGTTTTATATCTTTTGATGTTGTCTAATGAGCCTTTCTTTGTTTTGAAGACCCATTCACATTCAATGGCTTTTATATCATCGGACAACTCAACAAGATCCCAAACTCCATTTAATGCCATTGAATTTATTTCTTCCTCCATAGCATCATACTATAATTTTGATTCACTACAACTTATGACTTGTGAAAATATTTTAGGATCATTTTCAGTTCCAATGTTAAAGTTCAATTCTTATAGATACACAATGTAGTCACTAGGTATCATTGATTTTCGTATTCTAGTAGATTTTCTTAAGTTCTCTTGAGGAATATGTTGTTCAATTGCTTGATCAACCATTTCTTGTCATTTCTCATTAACAATATGATTTACTATAAATTCTCATTAGATGTTTGTAGAATTTAAGAAATCGATTATCTCACATATATTTGGGCTCGAGGTGTGTCAATAACAACTAATTTATCCCTTGAATAGGAGGGTTGAGTATAATGTAATCTTTTTTCAAAAGTTATATCATGAGAACGATCATTCCCACTAATCAAGTCTGATCGTAGTTGGTACTCTCGATTAGTGGTTTGTCGCCCTCTATTGATTTTTTTTGGCTTTATTTTCTTTCCCAAGATCTATTGCCTTTCTCGAGTACTATGGTCTTCTCGATCATTATTGACTTTCTCGAGCACCATAGTCTTCCCGATCATTATTGACTTTTCTGAACCCCATGGTCATCCCAAGTACTATTGGTTTTCCCGAACATCACTTGTTCTCTCAAGTACTATTGATTCTATAGAGTGCTACTGGCTTTCCCGAGCTAAGGACTTAAGGATCTTCTCGAGCATTATTAGCTTTCCCAAGCTAAGGACTTAAGGATATTCTCGAGCATTATTAGCTTTCCCAAGCTAAGGACTTATGGGCCTTCTCAAGCCGAGCATTATCTATTCTCCCAAGTATTACTGACCTCCCGAGTTGAGCACTATCTATTCTTCCAAGTATTATTAGCTTTCTTAAGCCGAATAGTATTGGCCTTCCTTGAGCACCATTTATTTTCTCGAGCCGAGCACTGTCTATTCTTCCGAGTACTACTAGCCTTCCCGAGCTGAGAACTATCTATTCTTCTAAGTATTATTGATCTTCCCGAGTCGAGCACTATTAGTTTTCCCTGAGCGTCGACTGTTTTCCTGAGCTGAGCACTCTCTATCCTCCTGAGCACCATTTGTTTTTCTGAGCTCCCATTCTCGGACTTGTGACTTGTGTCGCATATGTGGTGATCTATGAGGGATGATATAGTCCCCTTAATTTGTAAAAAAGGAGCTTGTTAGAGCAGACAGACTTTGTGTAATGATTACCCCTTAACAACCCTTCAAGAAATATTACAAGTGAACAAACTTGGTTGACAAATCGTTGCTTGAGATACTATATAAGGCCTCAGAAGGTAAAGGAGAGGGGGATGGTTCTTTCCTTATTATGGTATGCGGAGACAACTCTTCTTTCCTGAGATTTTTCCTCTTGTTGTCCTCCTTTGTTCTCTACTTACTACCTCTACTATGTTTTTTACCCTCCTCGTCGGCGGATAATGACTTAAGCATCGAAGGGGCCAAGTCGATAAAGATGACCCACCCTTACTGTTTTCCCCCTTGCAGATCGAGAATTGCGACAGTATTTTCGAAAGATAACCCATCCTACTCTTCAGAGAAAAGAGAAGAGGAGTCCGAGTGTGTTGAAAAGAGACCCATCAAATTGGTGCAGTCTATGGGAACTGGGACAAAAAGTTACTAGGTCAGCCGCAGCAGCCATCAACTTTTTCACTCTATCAGAAAGAGTCGTTTCCCTCCCGACTACATCTCCATAAAGGACAACATTGCTACCTCTTTGTGTCGCTTGTTGCCTATCTCCAGCATGTCCAATAGTACTACCACGCTTGCTTCCTCTGCAATCGCTACCCGACCCTTTAAAGCCACTAAATCACGAAATAACACATGTGTGGCCTTGTCCACCATCCTTGACTCCGGATCGGCCATGAGCTCCAATAGGGGCGGACCACCCCAACCTACAATGCAAGAGCTACGTACAAAGATTAGGGCAAGGAAGTTTCAAGATTAGAGCAATCCATGATTCCTTTCTTGAATTGCCTCTACTCCCAAGTCACCACACTCATCATCTGATCGCTTTCTCTGTTGGCTTTAATCCGAACGATGTCGCGCTAGAGGGGGGAGAATAGCAATTCTTTGATTTTGTCGATTTGATTCGTGTTGTGCTTGTCTACAATTCATTAGCAAAATGGAAATACAAATATAACACAAACAAATAAAAACAAATACACAACTCACAACGCAAGAATTTTTACTTATTTCTGAACCCTAGTTCCTACTCCATGGCCGAGCTCTAGAGTGAGTTCTAGTGATACACCACCACTAACTATTTCTCCTTCTTGGAAATAATCCGGAGGTGGAGAAACCTCTTACAATTAATCTTATATAAGAAGACACAACACCCAAATATAAAATACAAAAGTAAATGAAAGAACAAGTGAAAACACTTTTACAAGATTGAGCTTTTGATCAAATGCTTATTGGTTGTTGTGGAATGTCTTTGAAGGTCTAGAAAGCAACAACTATTCCCCTTCAAGAGCTCCAAGAACTGACTTCTTTAAAGGTCCACTATAGCCTCCTTTAAAAGCTCTGCTTGGGTTATTTTCCGTAGAACAATCGACTGACCTTACCCACCAATCGACTATTCACTTGATCGTTGCCTTATAACAGACTAATCCATGTCAGAAGTAGCCAATCAATCGACTACTCATAGCCATCATTCGACTGCCTGAGCCATCAGTTGCTTGCCATAAGTCAGTAGTCGACTCAGAAACATTTTGTTCTCTTGTCCACTGAAGTCAGTCGAATGCTAAATCCTACCAGTCAACTGCTAGTGGCTAGTCGACTGATCTAACCCATCAGTCGACTGCTAGAGCCACAGTTAGTTTTCCTGAGTCGACTACTTGATCAGTCGACTGGTCCATAATCTCAGTCGGCTGTCCGAGTTAATTGAGCTCCCGAGTGCCGAGCACTTGATCAGTCGACTGGTTCATAATCCCAGTCAATTGCCAAACAACCTACCCAATTGTTTTAATCCATCAGTCGACTGGTAAACCTCAAAATTGAGATTTAACACCCAAGTACGATCCCCTCATACTTGACACTTACTCTTAGTCTATACCTAAGCCTTCAAGCCACTTTCATCAGCCTCACACCTTCAGTTTGAGTCCATGACTCCTCACTCTTATGTTAGCCTTCAAGTGCTTCCATCAACTTCGTTATGCCATCGAGTACCCTTAGCCTAGACCTAAGCCTTCAAGTCACTTTCATCAGTCTCACGTTTTTGGTTTGAGTCCATGACTCCTCAACCTTGCGCTAGCCTTCAAGTGCTTCTATCGGCTTTGTCATGCTATCGGGCCGACCTTTGCCAAGAGGTCGCACCTCCGGGACTTCCATTATCAAGTTTTCATACTTGGACTTTCGCCGCTAAGACTACACCATTGGACTTGTATGACTAAGACTATACACTTGGACTTTTCCTTTGCCAAGTATCCATACTTGGACTTCCCCTTGCCAAAAATCCATTCTTGGACTTCTCATTGCCAAGTATCCATACTTGAACTTTCTCTTGCCAAGTCTCCAAACTTAGACTTCCTTTGCCAAGAATCCATTCTTGGACTTCCACTTGAGTCTTACTCGAACTTGGTCAACCTTGACCTGAGGTTGATTTCTCCAACAATCTCCTCCTAACAATCTCCCTCTTATGACCTTGGATGTCTAAACCATCCACTAGTCATATTGTCAAATATATCGTCAAGCATATTGTCAAACGCCAAAACACTACTCGAGTCGCACTCGAGATTGGTCAACATTGACCTGAGGTCAATTGCACCAACAATCTCTCCCTTTTTGATGTTTGACAATACCTTTAAGTTAGGTTATCCCATAACCCTACTTGCCTCTTCTTATGCCAAGGCATAATGAAAGTTTCATAACTTAAACCCTTCATTTCTTCTCCTTTAGCATACATCAAAAAGTCTCTCATCTTCCAATGAGATCCTTCATTCTCTTCTTTTATCCAAATTCATCTTGGATGCCTTCATTCTCCTTAGTGATAAAATCCTTATCATTAATGAAAGGTAATTCTTCACTCTCTCCCTTTTTAACCTTCATCCATCATGCCTTGATGGATAAACTCCCCTTAAAAGCTTGCTCCCCCTTGACCATTGCACCGACAATATCCTTGGAGAGTTTCTAAGCCTATAAGAAATCTAAAAAATCAAATATAAGAGCAAAAGTTCAAACTTGAACTTTAACATACCTTAAAATTTGATTTTCACCCTAATTAACTCTTCTAATCATTTTCAATGAAAATATCACCCTTTCAATGCTTGTCTAAGCATATCATAGGGTTAGGAGTGGTTAGGGTACTTAGGGGTACTGATAAATAGCTAAAAAAATTTTGTTTAGCCAAAATCAGCTCCATCAATTGGTTCTGTCAGCTACCAGTCGACTGGCTACATGCAACAGTCGATTGGTGTCTGATTTTTCAGAATTCAAGTTTTTTCAGATGAGTTTTAAAAATAAATAAGTAATTCCATAATTTTTAAAAATCTTGAAATTTTAAACACACATTACTTATGCTAAATACTATGGGTAAAACAAAATTTTATATGAAAACTTTCATTATTTTGAAAGAATGATGCAAAGTTCAAAACCATTAAAAACTTCAATGTTTTTGCTTAACTTGTATCAATTTTATCAATGGTGATTGCTATCAAAAGATAGACTTCACCAAGATTTTTTAAAATGATTTTAAAATTATTTTCAAATCTTATTTTAAATCATGGTCTATGGGCTAAGTACACATGACTTGTACATTATTTTTTTTATGAGTTTATGTTCATTTGATGTACCATATAAGCACATTGAACTTAACTCATTCTCCTACCATCTTACATGTATCTAGAGTGTTTCAATACACACACATGTCATCCTATAGTTTTTGTGAGATGTGATTTTCGTTCTTCCTTAATCTAAGGGTTCATGCATTATTATCTAGGCATATCCAATTTGATCTCCTTACCTAGGATATCAAATCATATCATTTGTCTTTAAATTCAATTTGATAAACATAATGCATGAATTATGATCATGACATATTTTGATTGCATAATTTAAAAACATTTACGAATGATGCATGATGTCGTGACATAATAAACATAACCTAAGTATTAACATGATATTAATCAATCTAAGTACTATCATGACATTTTAAATAATCATATGAAATATGATGTCATGACATGGATTATGACAATCAAAACATGACAATTATATAAAATACAAAGGTATAAGAATACCTAAGTTTTGAACCTAATTGCCATTACCAAATACCACCTTTGCCATAATAAAATCCAACTCTCTCACGTGTGTCAAAACCCCAACTTAGTACACTCTTGAATCTAATCGAAATTGTGCCAATTATGATTAAATTTTTAAACTTCCATTATTACAATTGGCATATCCTAAAATCTTTTAGGATCATAATCTAATTTCATTTTCAAAGTATCACTACCTCGAAAATGCTCTAAAGTGTCAACTCTACTATGGTTAGGTCAACTACCTTTCATTTAAAGTTGACACACCCTATACCCATTTAGCATGAAAGAATCACACTCCTAGGAACCCAATGTTTATTGGAGCTCCTTGGATTTACTAGGTATTCAATAGAGATAACTTCTCTTAATACCTTCTTAATGACTCTTCTAGGCTTCTTAAAAGCCTTAGCCATTGTGGTCTCATTAAGGTTAAACTTAGGGATATCTTCCCTTGTAACCTTCTTGGTGACTTTTCTAGGTTTCTTTGAAACCTTAGTCACTTGACTCTTGTCACGGTCAACTCTAGGGATAGCTTCCCTTGTAACCTTGATATTCCTAGACCTAGGATTAGTTCCATAGTTAAATATAACACTATGGTAGGTTTGCATGTTTCCCTTGGACTTAGGCTTGCAATCCAAATCTTTCTTGTCCTTAGGTAGATCTTTCCTACTAAATCCTAGATTTTCCCTATTTGACACTTTAATCATATTTTTCATCCTATTAAGGTTTTTTTTTTTTCAAATTTTATAGTTTTGATCTCAAAACTCAATTTCCTTTTTCTAATTTTTAAATTTTTAAATTTTTAAAATTTGATTCTCTCTTTGGGCATTCCTCTTCCTAGGCATATATCTACTCTTCTTAGGGTTAGTTCCTAAGTTGTTTTCCTCTTCCCTAATATATTCCTTATGTAGTGTAGTTTTGGAGGTAATGGTTCTATAATTGTCCTTATTTCTAATTTCAGAATGTTTAGTGTTGGTGCAACAATGTCCCAAGCATTTATATGTTTTGATGTTTGGATAATCATCTAAGTTAGGTAATGCTTTGTGATCTAATTGTGAACATGTTTAAGTGACAGGAAAATCCAAGTATGAAGACTTGGTAAAAGACAAGTCCAAGTGTGATCTTGGCAAAGAGAAGTCAAAGGAAAGGTCTTGGCGGCATAAGTCCAAGTTGTTGGATCGAAGCGGATCGCTAGAGGGGGGGGGTGAATAGCGATAAAAACTTTTCTTTTAAATCGTTCGATAGACAATTAAACGCAGCGGAAATGTAAATAAAAACTAAATGAGACAAATAGTTTTTTTACTTGGTTCGTAGCCTTCGGCTACTACTCCAAGGCCCTAACGGTCCTAGACCATGTACGGAGGGCAATTCACTAAAACACTCCTCCTCGTTGGAGGTAGGAGTTTTACGATTACAAAAGCCTTCGAAGCAAAAAGATAGAGAGACAAACCCTCTCTTCTATTAAAGTAAAATGCAACGAAAAGCCTCGATTAAAAATAATTGCAATATTGAAAGCAATAACAAATTAAGATTATACCAACAACTAAACAAAAGAAACTTTAAGCTAGGGTTGTTGGCAGCACTTCGTTGTTGTAGAGTCGTCGGAGAGTTGCAGCGTAACAGAGGCTTTTGAGCACTTAGAATTGAGGATGAAACCCTAGGTTTGGCCCTCCTTTTATAGCCTTTAATCCCCTCAACGAATGGGTCTTCAACCAATCACAAATGGGCACAAAACTCCTTGAAAAATGGTGATAAAGCTTGACTCCTCGAGGATGATTTTTGACCACCGGTTGAACTGTCCGGTTGAACTGATGGCCAGGATTTTTGACTACAATAAAGAGTTAGCTCAAAATATAAGTGGATTCGACGGCCACTTGCCGTCCGATCTCAACATAAACCTTCCATGGGAAGTCTTGGGTCGGATCGTCGCCTAAGATCATCCCCGTAAAGAGGATACGACCTCACTTACGCTCGCACACACGAGCTTACCTCGATACTTACGTGTCTCTTTTGCTTCCTACCTTCCACTCGATTCCTTCGGCTCCCTCCGAAGTAACTCGAGTATCGCCCGACCACCGCGGCTTCCTCCAGGTGTCGCTAGCCTTCAGCTCCAGCATTGAGACTTTTCTGCACACTTGATTTAGCTCGTGAGATAACAATATAAGCTTAACTTTGTATCGTTTGCTATAATCAAAACTTAGGTTCGACTTAGGTGCCTACTGCACCAACAATCTGCCCCTTTTTGATTTATGGCAAACCCACATACAAAGTTAAGACAAAAATAAGTATGAGATTATGCATGAATGAGTAGGAGTATATAAAAATTCTTTTTCAAGTGCTCCCCCTTGAGGAATCCTCCCCCTTGACCGAGGGTGAGTACTTGAGAAAGGGTTTTAACTCTCCCCCTTGATATTTGCTACTAAGAAAAAGAATTAAGTAACCGAAATTACTTAATATTGGAAATAGTGTTTAAAATAAGTTTTAAGTTAAGAAACCAAATGATTTATTAACCTTGGCCTTTAAAAGTTAAATAAGTTTTCAAAACTTAAAGTTAACTTTTGGTTTAATTATGAAGTAAGAGTTAAGTTATCAAAAAATTTTTGACCCCTTAACTTTTTTCCTTTTTCTCCCCCTTTTGCCGTATATCGAAAAGAGTAAGGGGTGTGTGGAAAACAAAATAAATGTTAAATTTAAAGTCCAAGCATGTTCCACATTTTTATTTTTAAAAATAATATACTGAAAATAAGTTCATCTATAAAATGTTCGACTCATATTTGGCTTGATTGATATGAAGGATCAACCAGTCCTAGTCAGAGTCGGTTAGTATATATGATTATACTCCGTGGTTCATAGCGATGCACTAGCTCTACATCTGGAACCAGGAGTAAGGTCCTAACATCTCACGCCCATCTACGTGGCTAAGTACACAAACACATTAGTCCTATGTGTTGTGAGATGTATTGACTCCTTAAATCTATAGGTGCATGATATCTAAGGTATGTCCTATGCTAGTTCCATGAAAAAAAAGTAAGAAATAGTAGTAAGAAAATATAATTTGTAAGTTCCTATTCTATTACGCACATGCCTAATCTTCATCTCAAGAGACTAAATTCGGCTTCGATGGTAGATAAGGCAACACAATGTTGCTTCATACTGCACCAACTCACTAGACTTGAGCCGAGTAGTTGACAACAACCACTCGTGCTCTTTCTATCGAGTTTACTACCGGCATAATCTGAATCGGAGTAGCCGATTAGTTCGAACTCTGTAGATCTAGGGTACCAAATACCAACGTTAAGTGTACCCTTAAGATATCTAAGGATACGATTAACTAGGGTTAGGTGAGACTCCTTAGCACAGGTTTGAAACCTGGCGCACATACTTACTGCGAATAGGATGTCAGGTCGACTCGCAGTTAAGTATAGGAGACTTCCTATCGTCTCCTATAGTACTTTAAGTCAATGGACTTACTTTCTAGGTCTTCTCCTATGTTAACATTAATCGCCATTGGGGTGTTTATTATCTTAGCGTCTTGCATTCCAAATCTTTTAATTAACTCCTTAGTGTATTTTTGTTGATATAGGTATATACCATCCTTAGTTTGTTTAATTTGTAGACCTAAAAAGAAACTTAACTCGCCTACCAAGTTCATTTCAAACTCACTTTCCATGAGTGAAACGAACTCGTTTAGTAAGGCTGAGTTAGAGGTTCCAAAAATTATATCGTCTACGTAAATTTGAGCTATGAGTATTTCTTTACCTAAGGTTTTTACGAAGAGAGTTGGGTCAACTAAGCCTTGGTTAAACCCTTTTGACTTAAGATGGATTGAAAGTCTCTCGTACCAAGCTCGAGGAGCTTGGTTAAGTCCATAGAGAGCTTTCTTAAGTTTTAGAACATGGTCGGGTTTATCTAGATTTTCGAATCCGGGGGGTTGGCTAACATAAACTTCTTCTTTAATGTATCCATTTAAGAATGCCGACTTAACATCCATTTGAAACAGCTTAAATCCTCGATGTGCAGCATATGCTAGCAACATTCGAATGGATTCGAGTCTAGCTACTGGGGCATAGGTTTCGTCGTAATCTAAGCCTTCGACTTGACTAAACCCTTTGGCGACTAACCTAGCCTTATTTCTAACTACTTCACCTTTATCATCAAGCTTATTTCGAAACACCCACCTTGTTCCAATTATCGTTTTGTCTTTAGGTGGTGGTACTAATTCCCACACTTCATTCCTAGTAAATTGAGCTAGCTCTTCTTGTATTGCAATAATCCAATCGGGATCAAGAAGAGCTTGTTCAATTGATTTGGGTTCTATCTTTGAAATTAAGGAAATTTGACTAAGGTTCCTATAGGATGCTGTAGTTCGAACTCCTAGATTAGGATCTCCTATCACTTGATCGATAGGGTGGTTAGTCTGAATCCTAGATTGGGTTGGGTTTGTGTCACCTAATGCTTGATCAATGGGGTGACTTGGTTGAACATTAGTTTGGTTGGAGTCATCTATCACTTGATCAATAGAGTGACTTGGTTGACTTAGGTTAGGATTAACACTAGACCTGATCTCCGGATCAAAGTTAGGTCTAGTATGAATCGGCTCGCTAATTGGGGTTGCCGGGGGTTTTTTAGGTTCATGTCCTTCATCAAATACTACATTGATAGTCTCCTCGACTCTAAGGGTGTCGTGGTTATATACTCTATAAGCTCGACTTGTAGTCGAGTATCCTAGAAAGATTCCGGTCCTGGTCTTGGATGTAAATTTCCCTAGGTAATCCTTAGTGTTTAGGATATGTACCTTACACCCAAATACCCTAAAGTACTTAATGTTAGGTATTTTATCGTGATAAATCTCGTATGAGGTCTTAAGGTGCCTCTTTACCATAAGGATTCTATTTTGGACATAGCATGCCGTACTCACGGCTTCTGCCCAAAACCTATCGGGTAGGTCATATTCGTTCAACATGGTCCTAGCGGCTTCTTGTAGAGTTCGGTTTTTCCGCTCCACTAGGCCATTTTGTTGAGGGGTCCTAGGGCAAGAGAATTCATGGTGGTATCCGTTTAGGTTACAAAAGTCGGTGAACCTTTGATTTTCGAATTCACCACCATGATCGCTTCTAATTCTTTTAACCTTAAGGTTTTTTTGATTCTCGATTAATTTGAATAAATTGATTAATTGATATAGGGTATCATTTTTATGTTTGATGAACCTAACCCAGGTAAACCTGGAGTAGTCGTCAATTATGACTAAGCAATATTGACTTTTATTGAGTGACTTGACTCCATGTGAATCGAATAGATCCATATGCAGGAGCTCAAGTACACTTGAGGTTCGTTCTTGGTTAGTTAACTTGTGTTGTGTCCTAGGTTGTTTTCCTTGTTGACAAGCATTACAGATTTTATTAACCAAATTGTTAAGGTTGGGTAAGCCTCTGACTAGGCCACTCTGACTCATCTTGTGGACGAGTCATGGGTGCGAGTGACCGAGTCGTCGGTGCCACAACCATGATTCCTCTTCCTGTGTCATAAGACATTTGGATGATGATTTGATTAAGTTAATTGTATAAATGTTATTTGTCCTAGTTTCTTTGAGTATTGTTTTAGCTGTTTCATTTGTTTTAATTACACATTCATTTTCTAAAAATATGACCTTATAATTATTGTCACATAATTGGCTTACGCTAAGCAGGTTATATTCAAAATTCTCTACAAGTAATACATTTTTAATAACAAAATTCAATTTAAGCTCGATATCACCTGATCCGATGATTTTGAGCTTGCCGTTATTCCCAAAGGCTACCAATCCTTGTCGTTTGAATCGAAGCTTCGTGAATTTGAGTTGATCCCCGGTCATGTGTCGGGAGCAACCGCTGTCTAACATCCATTGATCCTACACACAAGGTGGTTGGATTGGATGTTAGATTATTATATATATTTTTTTAAAAAAATTGGTTGTAAGTTGTTAAACCTAGGTCATCTCACCGGAGTCTATATGATCAAGCATGTTATACTTATGTGTTCTTTGTGAGATGACTTCCAATTAAGTTGATTAAGTGCATTTATGTTTATGTAATGTTAGATTTGGATTTGACCCTAGGCTTGTCAAGTTTACATTTTCAAGATCATGGCTTCCAGGTCG
The DNA here is from genome assembly GCA_025175895.1 of Wurfbainia villosa. Taxonomy (NCBI): domain Eukaryota; kingdom Viridiplantae; phylum Streptophyta; class Magnoliopsida; order Zingiberales; family Zingiberaceae; genus Wurfbainia; species Wurfbainia villosa. The sequence continues at coordinate 9,777,937 of CM045992.1, forward strand.
TGGCGAGGCACAGGGGCCTTCTTTTATCGGATCATCGACCACTTCCTTAGACAAAGCCATTTTCAAGAAAATGATGACTTGACTCACCTAAAATTATTTCCTCGTCTAACTAGTTATTTTTGAAAAGAGGCTCCCCGAGGCTCAATCTTTTCGAAGGATTTTAGTTGATTATTTGAAAAGAGGCTCCCCGAGGCTCAATCTTTTCGAAGGATTTTAGTTGGTTATTTGAAAAGAGGCTCCCCGAGGCTCAATCTTTTTGAAGGATTTTAGTTGGTTATTTACATGTTCTAAGTGAGTTCACGAAAGAAAAAAAACAAAAATAAATCTAAGCATGCAATTTCTAAGTTAAAACACAAACATGTTTTGTACTGGCTCCCCCTAGACCGTTGAATCGGTTCGGTCTATCCACATAGTGGATTTGGTCCTTGGGAACCCAGTACGAGTTGGATCCTAGAGTTGAAATCAAAGTGGTCTTAGGGACCCATGCTTGGACACATTTTTTATGTCTACTTACGATTGACATATACGACTTATTGGTCGTGTTTGAGCTAAACCCTAGTCCGACCTTGTTGTACACGACCCTTTGCGATCCAAGTAGGAGGTCAAGTCCTTTGGATCCCAAAGTAAACCTTTCCAACGTATTCCTAAGATCTTCGACTTGACTTTTCAAGAGTGAGTTCTCAACTTCGAGTTTTTCAACCCGAGTTGAGTCCTTCTCTTGAACTCGACTAGTCGAAGAGGTTAGGGAGACCTCGTGTTTGAGGAGTTTAACTTCCTCAACCAGGGTCTCGACCTTGGACTCGGACTTAGCTAACTTCCTAGACAAAAACCTAACCGTATTATGTAAAGTATTAAATAAGGTTCGACTCACCTTAAGGGTATCTTTTGAACCGGATGCGTATCTGTGGCTTGACTTGAAGGTAGCTTCGTAGTCCGAGTCATCCTCAGGTTCTGACTCAAGTTCAGGTTCGGTCTCCGTGTCGGACTCAATCGATTTCGCCATGAAGACGTGGTCTTCGTCTTCTTCGGATGACGCTTCTTCCCATGTCGCCTTGAGGGCCTTCTTGTGCTTAGGTGCTTGGTGGTTGAGCTTGGGGCACTCGAACTTTATATGTCCAAACCTGTTACACTCATAACACCTAATATTAGAACTTTTAGGCTTACCTTGGTTGGGTCGAGTTGTGGTTCGCTTTCGTCCCTTGGCTATCCTTCGAGCTAGGTTCATTAGTTTGGCAGTCAATTCCGGGTCAACTTCTTCTTCGGACTCATCTTCCTCCTCGGTTGGTGGTGGCTTGCTTGCGAATTTCTTCTTCTTTGAACCTGCAAACAAGGCTATACCCCTTTCGGATTCTGAGTTGGGCTGCTCATGTAATTCAAAATCCGAAAAGAGTTCATCTAATCTACGTTTAGAAAGGTCCTTGGAGACCTTGTAGACATCGACCATGGATGCCCACAAGGTAGTCCTCAGAAAAGAGTTTAGAACATACCTTATAAGGTCGCGATTTTCGACCTTTTGCCCGATTGCGTGTAGGTTGTTGACTATGTCTTGGACATGGGCGTGGAGTTGCGTCGCGGACTCGTGTTCCTGCATTTTTAGTGTGTACAATTTATTGAACAACAAATCACGTTTGCAAACCTTAGCTTGATCCGATCCTTCGTGTAACTCGATCAGCTTTGTCCAAAGGTCCTTTGCGCTAATGAAGGGGCCGACGCGATTTAACTCCTCCTTGGACAAGCCGCATTGGAGGATTTGTGTTGCCTTGGCGTCGACTTCGACTTGTCATTTTGTCGCAATGGTCCATTGATCATAATCCAAGGAGTCACCCACTTCATTAGTCGGAAGTGTGAAACCCGTTTGGATTATGATCCACATCTCGATTTGGGTTTTGAGAAAGCATTCCATCCGACCCTTCCAATAACGGAAGTCATCTCCATTGTAAAACAGAGGTCAGACGGTGCTAAAACCCTCGAGATGGGCCATTAGAACAAAAGACAAAAAGGGACGAAGACGAAGAAACTAGCAACGACAAAAACACAAAACAAAGTACCAATACTCGAGTCTTGGATTAGTAGTGCGGGAGTAAATTTAACAAAGCGAAATAAATTAGAAATAAACAGAAATAAAATAAAAATAAATCTGTGAAAAATGGCTAGATTGGTGGTTTCACCAAATCTTAGCAACCCCCGGCTCTGATACCAATTGTTGGATCGAAGCGGATCGCTAGAGGGGGGGGGGTGAATAGCGATAAAAACTTTTCTTTTAAATCGTTCGATAGACAATTAAACGCAGCGGAAATGTAAATAAAAACTAAATGAGACAAATAGTTTTTTTACTTGGTTCGTAGCCTTCGGCTACTACTCCAAGGCCCTAACGGTCCTAGACCGTGTACGGAGGGCAATTCACTAAAACACTCCTCCTCGTTGGAGGTAGGAGTGTTACGATTACAAATGCCTTCGAAGCAAAAAGATAGAGAGACAAACCCTCTCTTCTATTAAAGTAAAATGCAACGAAAAGTCTTGATTAAAAAGAATTGCAATATTGAAAGCAATAACAAATTAAGATTATACCAACAACTAAACAAAAGAAACTTTAAGCTAGGGTTGTTGGCAGCACTTCGTTGTTGTAGAGTCGTCGGAGAGTTGCAGCGTAATGGAGGCTTTTGAGCACATAGAATTGAGGATGAAACCCTAGGTTTGGCCCTCCTTTTATAGCCTTTAAGCCCCTCAATGAATGGGTCTTCAACCAATCACAAATGGGCACAAAACTCCTTGAAAAATGGTGATAAAGCTTGACTCCTCGAGGCTGATTTTTGACCATCGGTTGAACTCGCCGGTTGAACTGGCAGGTTGAACTGATGGCCAGGATTTTTGACTACAATAAAGAGTTAGCTCAAAATATAAGTGGATTCGACGGCCACTTGCCGTCCGATCTCAACATAGACCTTCCATGGGAAGTCTTGGGTCGGATCGTCGCCTAAGATCATCCCCGTAAAGAGGATACGACCTCACTTACGCTCGCACACACGAGCTTACCTCGATACTTACGTGCCGCTTTTGCTTCCGGTCTTCCACTCGATTCCTTTGGCTCCCTCCGAAGTAACTCGAGTATCGCCCGATCACCGCGGCTTCCTCTGGGTGTCGCTAGCCTTCAGCTCCAGCATTGAGACTTTTCTGTGCACTTGATTTAGCTCGTGAGATAACAATATAAGCTTAACTTTGTATCATTTGCTATAATCAAAACTTAGGTTCGACTTAGGTGCCTACTGCACCAACAATCTCCCCCTTTTTGATTTATGGCAAACCCACATACAAAGTTAAGACAAAAATAAGTATGAGATTATGCATGAATGAGTAGGAGTTTATAAAAATTCTTTTTCAAGTGCTCCCCCCTGAGGAATCCTCCCCCTTGACCGAGGGTGAGTACTTGAGAAAGGGTTTTAACTCTCCCCCTTGATATTTGCTACTAAGAAAAAGAATTAAGTAACCGAAATTACTTAATATTGACCATAGTGTTTAAAATAAGTTTTAAGTTAAGAAACCAAATGATTTCTTAACCTTGGCCTTTAAAAGTTAAATAAGTTTTCAAAACTTAAAGTTAACTTTTGGTTTAATTATGAAGTAAGAGTTAAGTTATCAACAAATTTTTGACCCCTTAACTTTTGTCCTTTTTCTCCTTTTTCTCCCCCTTTTACCGTATATCGAAAAGAGTAAGGGGTGTGTGGAAAACAAAATAAATGTTAAATTTAAAGTCCAAGCATGTTCCACATTTTTATTTTTAAAAATAATATACTGAAAATAAGTTCATCTATAAAATGTTCGACTCATATTTGGCTTGATTGATATGAAGGATCAACCAGTCCTGGTCAGAGTCGGTTAGTATGTATGATTATACTCCGTGGTTCATAGCGATGCACTAGCTCTACATCTGGAACCAGGAGTAAGGTCCTAATATCTCACACCCATCTACGTGGCTAAGTACACAAACACATTAGTCCTATGTGTTGTGAGATGTATTGGCTCCTTAAATCTATAGGTGCATGATATCTAAGGTATGTCCTATGCTAGTTCCATGAAAAAAAAGTAAGAAATAGTAGTAAGAAAATATAATTTGTAAGTTCCTATTCTATTACGCACATGCCTAATCTTCATCTCAAGAGACTAAATTCGGCTTCGATGGTAGATAAGGCAACACAATGTTGCTTCCTACTGCACCAACTCACTAGACTTGAGCCGAGTAGTTGACAACAATCACTCGTGCTCTTTCTATCGAGTTTACTACTGGCATAATCCGAATCGGAGTAGCCGATTAGTTCCAACTCCATAGATCTAGGGTACCAAATACCAACGTTAAGTGTACCCTTAAGATATCTAAAGATACGCTTAACTAGGGTTAGGTGACACTCCTTAGCACAGGTTTGAAACCTGGCGCACATACTTACTGCGAATAGGATGTCGGGTCGACTCGCAGTTAAGTATAGGAGACTTCCTATCGCGCTCCTATAGTACTTTAAGTCAATGGACTTACTTTCTAGGTCTTCTCCTATGTTAACATTAATCGCCATTGGGGTGTTTATTATCTTAGCGTCTTGCATTCCAAATCTTTTAATTAACTCCTTAGTGTATTTTTGTTGATATAGGTATATACAATCCTTAGTTTGTTTAATTTGTAGACCTAAAAAGAAACTTAACTCGCCTACCAAGTTCATTTCAAACTCACTTTCCATGAGTGAAACGAACTCGTTTAGTAAGGCTGAGTTAGAGGTTCCAAAAATTATATCGTCTACGTAAATTTGAGCTATGAATATTTATTTACCTAAGGTTTTTACGAAGAGAGTTGGGTCAACTAAGCTTTGGTTAAACCCTTTTGACTTAAGATGGATTGAAAGTCTCTCGTACCAAGCTCGAGGAGCTTGTTTAAGTCCATAGAGAGCTTTCTTAAGTTTTAGAACATGGTCGGGTTTATCTAGATTTTTGAATCCGGGGGGTTGGCTAACATAAACTTCTTCTTTAATGTATCCATTTAAGAATGCCGACTTAACATCCATTTGAAACAGCTTAAATCCTCGATGTGCGGCATAAGCTAGCAACATTCGAATGGATTCGAGTCTAGCTACTGGGGCATAGGTTTCATCGTAATCTAAGCCTTCGACTTGACTAAACCCTTTGGCGACTAACCTAGCCTTATTTCTAACTACTTCACCTTTATCATCAAGCTTATTTCGAAACACCCACCTTGTTCCAATTATCGTTTTGTCTTTAGGTGGTGGTACTAATTCCCACACTTCATTCCTAGTAAATTGAGCTAGCTCTTCTTGCATTGCAATAATCCAATCGGGATCAAGAAGAGCTTGTTCAATTGATTTGGGTTCTATCTTTGAAATTAAGGAAATTTGACTAAGGTTCCTATAGGATGCTGTAGTTCGAACTCCTAGATTAGGATCTCCTATCACTTGATCGATAGGGTGGTTAGTCTGAATCCTAGATTGGGTTGGGTTTGTGTCACCTAATGCTTGATCAATGGGGTGACTTGGTTGAACATTAGTTTGGTTGGAGTCATCTATCACTTGATCAATAGAGTGACTTGGTTGACTTAGGTTAGGATTAACACTAGACCTGATCTCCGGATCAGAGTTAGGTCTAGTATGAATCGGCTCGCTAATTGGGGTTGCCGGGGGTTTTGTAGGTTCATGTCCTTCATCAAATACTACATTGATAGTCTCCTCGACTCTAAGGGTGTCGTGGTTATATACTCTATAAGCTCGACTTGTAGTCGAGTATCCTAGAAAGATTCCGATCGTGGTCTTGGATGTAAATTTCCCTAGGTAATCCTTAGTGTTTAGGATATGTACCTTACACCCAAATACTCTAAAGTACTTAATGTTAGGTATTTTATCATGATAAATCTCGTATGAGGTCTTAAGGTGCCTCTTTACCATAAGGATTCTATTTTGGACATAGCATGCCGTACTCACGGCTTCTGGCCAAAACCTATCGGGTAGGTCATATTCATTCAACATGGTCCTAGCGACTTCTTGTAGAGTTCGGTTTTTCCGCTCCACTAGGCCATTTTGTTGAGGGGTCCTAGGGCAAGAGAATTCATGGTGGTATCCGTTTAGGTTACAGAAGTCGGTGAACCTTTGATTTTCAAATTCACCACCATGATCGCTTCTAATTCTTTTAACCTTAAGTTTTTTTTGATTCTCGATTAATTTGAATAAATTGATTAATTGATCTAGGGTATCATTTTTATGTTTGATGAACCTAACCCAGGTAAACCTGGAGTAGTCGTCAATTATGACTAAGCAATATTGACTTTTATTGAGTGACTTGGCTCCATGTGAATCGAATAGATCCATATGCAGGAGCTCAAGTACACTTGAGGTTCGTTCTTGGTTAGTTAACTTGTGTTGTGTCCTAGGTTGTTTTCCTTGTTGACAAGCATTACATATTTTATTAACCAAATTGTTAAGGTTGGGTAAGCCTCTGACTAGGCCACTCTGACTCATCTTGTGGACGAGTCTTGGGTGCGAGTGACCGAGTCGTCGGTGCCACAACCATGATTCCTCTTCCTGTGTCATAAGACATTTGGCTGATGATTTGATTAAGTTAATTGTATAAATGTTATTTGTCCTAGTTCCTTTGAGTATTGTTTTAGCTGTTTCATTTGTTTTAATTACACATTCATTTTCTAAAAATATGACCTTATAATTATTGTCACATAATTGGCTTACGCTAAGCAGGTTATATTCAAAATTCTCTACAAGTAATACATTTTTAATAACAAAATTCGAGTTAAGCTCGATATCACCTGATCCGATGATTTTGAGCTTGCCGTTATTCCCAAAGGCTACCAATCCTTGTCGTTTGAATCGAAGCTTCGTGAATTTGAGTTGATCCCCGGTCATGCGTCGGGAGCAACCGCTGTCTAATATCCGTTGATCCTACACACAAGGTGGTTGGATTGGATGTTAGATTATTATATTTTTTTTAAAAAAAATTGGTTGTAAGTTGTTAAACCTAGGTCATCTCACCGGAGTCTATATGATCAAGCATGTTATACTTATGTGTTCTTTGTGAGATGACTTCCAATTAAGTTGATTAAGTGCATTTATGTTTAAGTAATGTTAGATTTGGATTTGACCCTAGGCTTGTCAAGTTTACCTTTTCAAGATCATGGCTTCCAGGTCATGGCGAGGCACAGGGGCCTTCTTTTATCGGATCATCGACCACTTCCTTAGACAAAGCCATTTTCAAGAAAATGATGACTTGACTCACCTAAAATTATTTCCTTGCCTAAGTAGTTATTTTTGAAAAGAGGCTCCCCGAGGCTCAATCTTTTCGAAGGATTTTAGTTGATTATTTGAAAAGAGGCTCCCCGAGGCTCAATCTTTTCGAAGGATTTTAGTTAGTTATTTGAAAAGAGGCTCCACGAGGCTCAATCTTTTCGAAGGATTTTAGTTGGTTATTTACGTGTTCTAAGTGAGTTCACGAAAGAAAAAAAACAAAAATAAATCTAAGCATGCAATTTCTAAGTTAAAACACAAACATGTTTTGTACTGGCTCCCCTTTGAATCGGTTCGGTCTATCCACATAGTGGATTTGGTCCTTGGGAACCCAGTACGAGTTGGATCCTAGAGTTGAAATCAAAGTGGTCTTAGGGACCCATGCTTGGACACATTTTTTATGTCTACTTACGATTGACATATACGACTTATTGGTCGTGTTTGAGCTAAACCCTAGTCCGGCCTTGTTGTACACGGCCCTTTGCGATCCAAGTAGGAGGTCAAGTCCTTTGGATGCCAAAGTAAACCTTTCTAACGTATTCCTAAGATCTTCGACTTGACTTTTCAAGAGTGAGTTCTCAACTTCGAGTTTTTCAACCCGAGTTGAGTCCTTCTCTTGAACTCGACTAGTCGAAGAGGTTAGGGAGACCTCGTGTTTGAGGAGTTTAACTTCCTCAACTAGGGTCTCGACCTTGGACTCGGACTTAGCTAACTTCCTAGACAAAAACCTAACCGTATTATGTAAAGTATTAAATAAGGTTCGACTCACCTTAAGGGTATCTTTTGAACCGGATGCGTATCCGTGGCTTGACTTGAAGGTAGCTTCGTAGTCCGAGTCATCCTCAGGTTCTGACTCAAGTTCAGGTTCGGTCTCCGTGTCGGACTCAATCGATTTCGCCATGAAGACGTGGTCTTCGTCTTCTTCGGATGAAGCTTCTTCTCATGTCGCCTTGAGGGCCTTCTTGTGCTTAGGTGCTTGGTGGTTGAGCTTGAGGCACTCGAAATTTATATGTCCAAACATGTTACACTCATAACACCTAATATTAGAACTTTTAGGCTTACCTTGGTTGGGTCGAGTTGTGGTTATCCTTGAGCTAGGTTCATTAGTTCTGATCGATTCGGGTCAACTTCTTCTTCGGACTCATCTTCCTCCTCGGTTGGTGGTGGCTTGCTTGCGAATTTCTTCTTCTTTGAACCTGCAAACAAGGCTATACCCCTCTCGGGTTCTGAGTTGGACTGCTCATGTAATTCAAAATCCGAAAAGAGTTCATCTAATCTAAGTTTAGAAAGGTCCTTGGAGACCTTGTAGGCATCGACCATGGATGCCCACAAGGTAGTCCTCAGAAAAGAGTTTAGAACATACCTTATAAGGTCGCGATTTTCGACCTTTTGCCCGATTGCGTGTAGGTTGTTGACTATGTCTTGGACACGGGCGTGGAGTTGCGTCGCGGACTCGTGTTCCTGCATTTTTAGTATGTACAATTTATTGAACAACAAATCATGTTTGCAAACCTTAGCTTGATCCGATCCTTCGTGTAACTCGATCAGCTTTGTCTGAAGGTCCTTTGCGCTAATGAAGGGGCCGACGCGATTTAACTCCTCCTTGGACAAGCCGCATTGGAGGATTTGTGTTGCCTTGGCGTCGGCTTCGACTTGTCGTTTTGTCGCAATGGTCCATTGATCATAATCCAAGGAGTCACCCACTTCATTAGTCGGAAGTGTGAAACCCGTTTGGATTATGATCCACATCTCGATTTGGGTTTTGAGAAAGCATTCCATCCGACCCTTCCAATAGCGGAAGTCATCTCTGTTGTAAAACGGAGGTCGGACGGTGCTAAAACCCTCGAGATGTGCCATTAGAACAAAAGACAAAAAGGGACGAAGACGAAGAAACTAGCAACGACAAAAACACAAAACAAAGTACCAAGACTCGCGTCTTGGATTAGTAGTGCGGGAGTAAATTTAACAAAGCGAAATAAATCAGAAATAAAAGAAAAATAAATCTGTGAAAAATGGCTAGATTGGTGGTTTCACCAAATCTTAGCAACCCCCGGCTCTGATACCAATTGTTGGATCGAAGCGGATCGCTAGAGGGGGGGGTGAATAGCGATAAAAACTTTTCTTTTAAATCGTTCGATAGACAATTAAACGCAGCGGAAATGTAAATAAAAACTAAATGAGACAAATAGTTTTTTTACTTGGTTCGTAGCCTTCGGCTACTACTCCAAGGCCCTAACGGTCCTAGACCGTGTACGGAGGGCAATTCACTAAAACACTCCTCCTCGTTGGAGGTAGGAGTTTTACGATTACAAAAGCCTTCGAAGCAAAAAGATAGAGAGACAAACCCTCTCTTCTATTAAAGTAAAATGCAACGAAAAGCCTCGATTAAAAAGAATTGCAATATTGAAAGCAATAACAAATTAAGATTATACCAACAACTAAACAAAAGAAACTTTAAGCTAGGGTTGTTGGCAGCACTTCGTTGTTGTAGAGTCGTCGGAGAGTTGCAGCGTAACGGAGGCTTTTGAGCACTTAGAATTGAGGATGAAACCCTAGGTTTGGCCCTCCTTTTATAGCCTTTAAGCCCCTCAACGAATGGGTCTTCAACCAATCACAAATGGGCACAAAACTCCTTGAAAAATGGTGATAAAGCTTGACTCCTCGAGGCTGATTTTTGACCACCGGTTGAACTGGCCGGTTGAACTGGCGCCGGTTGAACTGGCCGGTTGAACTGATGGCCAGGATTTTTGACTACAATAAAGAGTTAGCTCAAAATATAAGTGGATTCGACGGCCACTTGCCGTCCGATCTCAACATAGACCTTCCATGGGAAGTCTTGGGTCGGATCGTCGCCTAAGATCATCCCCGTAAAGAGGATACGACCTCACTTACGCTCGCACACACGAGCTTACCTCGATACTTAGGTGTCGCTTTTGCTTCCGGCCTTCCACTCGATTCCTTCGGCTCCCTCCGAAGTAACTCGAGTGTCGCCCGACCACCGCGGCTTCCTCCGGGTGTCGCTAGCCTTCAACTCCAGCATTGAGACTTTTCTGCACACTTGATTTAGCTCGTGAGATAACAATATAAGCTTAACTTTGTATCGTTTGCTATAATCAAAACTTAGGTTCGACTTAGGTGCCTACTGCACCAACACAAGCATGTAGTCTTGGCAGCATAAAGTCCAAGCGTACTTTGGCAAAGAAGAAACCCAAAGCATGACGAGACCGAAGGAAGCTTTTGAAGGCAAGCACATGGATGGAGTCGTGGACTCAGAGAAATCCTAGAGGCACAAGGTTGATGGAGAAGCTAGAAGGTTAAGTCTAGGCTTAGGGTATGTTTTTAAGTATGAATTAGTCATATTTGAGGTGTTCCAGTCGACTGGAACATTGTTTCAGTCGAACTGGCCTTAAAATGTAGCATTAGAGGTCGGAGCTGCGCGATCGGAGTTATCCCAATCGAGCTGGCGATAGTCGACTCGCACGCATCGCCGCATATGCCGATCAATCGCCATTATTGGCGTCATCGCTACAACGAAAGGCGCTAGGCGATCGCCGGGCGATTACGGCATTACAGACGCTCGAATCGGCTGCATTGGCGGCCGATCGATAGTCCTCCCGTTGGTGATGACGATGGTAAATCCCCTGAATCCAACTGTTCAGAAGCCGTTATAATCGACGACAGTCGATTGATGTAAGTCATCAGTCGACTGATAGACCTCCAACAGGAAAAAGAGGCTCTTTCCTATAAAAAGAGGCCAAGGGGAGCAAGAAGAGGCTAATGCTTATATTCTGATCATTCTCCTAAGCTCCCACAAGTTTTCCAAGCTTTCTAAGTGTGTTAATTCCTTTCCTCCTCTCAAATCTTCATTGTCATCTTTTGTAAGAAGAGGAGGTTTTTGTAAAAGAGAAAGCTTATTAGTGAAGATTGATTTGGGTTGATCCACCTTAAGGATCACCGTGGAGTAGGAGCGTTATCTCCGAACCACGTAAAAGCTTTTGTATTAGCATTGCATTTTCGTTTCTATTATTATTGTATTTGTTGTGTTTCCACTAATCATTTTATAGAAAACGAAAAGAGACTATTCACCCCCTCTAGCCATTCAAGGATCCTACAAGTGGTATCAGAGCCCGGATCGCATCGGAAGATCTAACAATCAACCGGAGCACGATGGCTTTCCAAGAGGGGTATAGCACGACGAGGCCTCCATTCTTCGACGGCAATGATTTCGGCTACTGGAAAGGTAGGATGGAATACTACCTTATGAATGATATTGATAACTGGTTTAGCATTGTAGATGGGTTCGAGAAGTCGGTCGACGAACACGGAGCACCCATACCGACCAAGGATTGGACAAGGGACATGGCCAAGAAGGCTCAAGTCAACGCCAAGGCAACAACCACACTTCAATGTGGATTGTCAAAAGAGCAACTAAGCAAGGTGGGGCCATTTGAATCGGCAAAGGAGCTTTGGGAGAAGTTAATAGAGCTCAACGAGGGATCCAAGGAAACAAGAAGAGCCAAGAGAGATCTCCTAATTGGTCAACTTCAAAGTTTCTCCATGAAGACAAATGAAACCGTGAGCCAAATGCACGGTCGCTTCAAAGAAGTAGTCAACAGACTACATGTAATAGGTGAGAAGGTCGACAACCGAGACCTTGTAAGGTATGTGCTCCAAGCCTTCCCTAGAACAACCTTATGGGCTTCAATGGTAGATGCCTATAAGGTCTCTAGGGATCTCTCTTTAGTTAAGTTAGATGAGTTATTTTGTGAATTTGAATTGCACGAACAAGCTAACACTTCATCCAGAGAGAAGGGTATAGCTCTTTTTGTAGGGAAGAAGGACAAAAAGAAGAAGGAGAAGAAAGAAGTGTCTTCCTCATCCGAATCCGAGGAAGATTCATCTAGTAGTGAAGATGAGCTATCGGCAAGCGAGGTGGCACATTACGTCAAGAAGTTTAGTGGGAGATCAAGGAAACTCACCAAGAAAGATGTGAGGAGGATGTTCCAATCCTCAAGAGGTAAGCCTTCAAATAGTTCAAATTCTTCATCTAATGTAACTTGTTATGGTTGCAACAAGAAAGGGCACATCAAGCCAAATTGCCCGGAACTAAAGAAGAAGGAGGAGAAAGAAAAGAAGCATAAGGAGAAGAAGGAAAAGAAGGAAAAGAAGAAGAAAGAAGCAATGGTGGCTCAAACATGGGACACACTAAGCTTGGAGGACTCTTCCGATGATGAAGAAGTGTGTCATGCCACCCGGAATCTAGCCCTCATGGCCTTGGAGGAAGAAGCCGGGAGCTCAAGTGAGGAGTCTTCATCCTCTTCCTCAAGCGACGAATCATCATCAAGTGATGATGATGAGGTAAACAACTCCCCTAGGGTAGATTTACTTTACAAGACAATTGCATGCCTTCAAAATGCATTGAATAGATCAAAAACTAGGATTAAGGACTTAAAAGTAGAAATTAAATCACTTAAGAATGTAGAACCATCTTGTGATAAATTATCTTGTGATGATGCATGTACCCTTAGAGATGAAAATGATGAATTGAGAAAAGAAATAGGTAATCTAAGAGCATGTTTAGAAAAATTTACTAATGGCTCAAAATACCTAGACATGATAATTAAGGATCAAAGGGCTATTTACAACAAGGCTGGACTAGGATATAGGCCTAAGGAAAAGGAGGTAGCATTTACATCTCTTGTTAGTAGAAGATCCATAATTAGAAGCAAGGGTAGAAAGGCTTGGGTCCCTAAGAAATTTCTAATTGATGCTAGTGGTCCTAAAATTTGGGTGCCTAAGGCTTGTATTTTTCATGTGATATAGGTAGAAGAACCAAGCTTATGGATTGTTGATAGTGGGTGTTCAAAACACATGACCGGTGATGAGAGAAAATTCTCCACTATCAACCACACTAGCAAGGGAAAGGTATCATTTGGTAATAGTAGCAAACTTAAGATTCTAGGAAAGGGGACAATTGAGGTATCCTCCAACCTTGCCATCCATAAAGTGTTATTAGTTAAAAATATAAAATTTAATTTACTTAGTGTAAGCTAATTATGTGATGCAAATTTTGATGTTCAATTTGACTCTTCAAAATATTTTATAAGATACAAAACTCTAAATGATTGCATGATAGTAGGTTTTAGGAAATCAAATATATATTATGTTGATTTATCCTATGCTACTAATGCTTCTACTAAGTGTCTTATTGCAAAAGAGGAAGAAAGTTGGCTTTGGCATAGAAGGCTAGGACACATAAACATGAAGAACTAGCCAAAATAGCCAAAATGAAGTTAGTCAAAGGGTTGCCTAAAGTCAAGTTTCTCAAGGACAAAATGTGTGATGCATGCCAAGAAGGGAAACAATCAAAAACATCACACAAAGGTAAAACTTTACTTAGCACCGCTTTACCTTTAGAACTTTTACATATGAACTTATTTGATTGTCATAGTACCCCTTCTATGATTGGTAGTAGATATTGCTTAGTAATAGTAGATGATTTCTCTAGATTTACTTAGGTATTTTTCATGAAAAATAAAGATGAAACCCTAGGAATAATAATAGGATTTAGTAAGAGAGTAGAGAATGAAAGAAAACTCAAAATCAATCGGATCCGTAGTGATCACGGTGAAGAATTTGAGAATTCTAATTTCTCAACTTTTTGTCTAGAACAAGGGTACAAGCACAAATTTTCTTGTCCTAGAACACCCTAACAAAATGGGGTTGTGGAAAGGAAAAATTGTGCCCTACAAGAAGCGGCTAGGACTATGCTAAATGCATATTCTTTACCTAGCTACTTATGGGCGGAAGCGGTTAACACCGCTTTCTATATCCAAAATAGGGTTTTAATTCATAGGTTTTTAGAAAAAATCCCATTTGAATTATGGAATGGTACAATTCCAAAAATTCACTATTTTAAGGTCTTTGGATGCAAAGTTTATATTTTAAATACCAAAGACAACCTAGGTAAGTTTGAGTCCAAAGCGGATGAGGGAATCCTAGTTGGATACTCATCGACTAGTGTAGGGTATAGAATTTACAATAAAAGGACTCAAAAGATTGAGGAATCTTCAAATGTATAATTTGATGAAACTTCCAATACATACCCTAGGAAATCCCCTATTGATGATGATATTAATAATGAACAAAAAGAAATTACCCAACAATTCCAAGATTTAACTTTAGGGGGTAATGATCAAGGGGGAGGATTGAATCAAGGGGGAGTAAGAAGTGATTCCGATGATGAGCAAAGGATTGAGATTAATTATGATCAAACTCAAATTAATACACCTCCTAGAACCATAAGAGTTCATTAAAATCACCCCTTAAATCAAATTGTGGGTGAAATATCTCAAGGTGTTAGGACTAGGTCATTTCATAGGGATCCCACTAGTCATATAGCTCTAATTTCTCAAATTGAGCCCAAAACAATCAAAGATACATTACTTGATCCGGATTGGATCTTAGCAATGCAAGATGAATTGACTCAATTTGAAAGGAGTCAAGTATGGGAGTTAGTTCCTAGACCTAATGAAAACACCATCATTACTACAAGATGGATCTTTAGGAACAAACTAGATGACCAAGGGAATATTACTAGGAATAAGGCAAGATTAGTTGCAAGAGGCTTTAATCAAGTTGAAGGACTTGACTATGATGAAACATATGCCCCGGTTGCTAGGTTAGAGTCTATTAGGATACTATTAGGGAATGCCTCCTATATGGGTTTCAAACTCCATCAAATAGATGTTAAATCAGCATTCCTAAATGGGTTTATTAAGGAAGAGGTATATGTAGAACAACCTCCTGGGTTTGAGAATATGGACTATCCAAACCATGTATACAAGCTTAAGAAAGCTTTGTATGATTTGAAATAAGCTCCCCGGGCTTGGTATGAAAGATTATCATCTTTCTTAATTTCTAAGGACTTTAAAAGGGGTAGTGTAGATCAAACTCTATTTATAAAGTCAACATCAAAGGACATTTTTGTAGCCCAAGTATATGTTGATGACATTATCTTTGGGTCAACAAATGATGAACTTCTTCAAGACTTTATTAAGAATATGGAAAAAGAATTTGAAATGAATCTAGTTGGGCAATTAAATTTCTTCCTAGGATTACAAGTCAAACAAACAAGTGAAGGAATTTATATTTACCAAACCAAATATGCTAAGGAAATGATTAAGAAATTTGGTTTGGAAAATGTTAAGGTAGTTTCAACTCCAATGGCAACCAATACAAAAATAGATAGTGATAATGAAGGAAAACAAATTGACCTTACACTATATAGGAGTATGATTGGTATCCTTTTGTACCTAACTGCTAGTAGACCCGATATATTATTTGCGGTTGGTATGTGTGCTAGGTATCAATCATGTGCCAAAGAATCATATTTAGTTGTCGTTAAGAGAATCCTAAGATATATTAAAGGCACACTAAATGTAGGATTATGGTACCCTAGGACTAGGTCTTTTGATTTGGTTGGGTACACCGATTCTGATTATGCCGGTTGCAAATTGGATCGGAAGAGTACTAGTGATCAATGCCAATTCCTTGGGTCCTCCCTAGTTAGTTGGAGTAGTAGGAAGCAACCTTGTGTTGCCCTATCCACCACCGAGGCCGAATATGTGGCTATGGGTGGTTGTGTAGCTCAACTTCTATGGATGAAACATACTTTAGAAGACTATGAGCTATCTTACTCCAACATGAAAGTATTTTGTGATAATGTGAGCACCATAAATTTGATCAAAAATCCGATGCATCACTCTAGGACTAAGCACATTGAGGTGAAACATCACTTCATTAGGGATTATGTGGCTAAGGGGGATATTGAGCTTAACTACACTGAATCTAAGTCCAACTTAGCCGACATCTTTACCAAGCCTCTCCCCGAAATAGAATTTTCATCACTTAGGAGAGAACTTGGAATGTGCTTTGTAGAATAGAAGTGTAGGTTTGCATGATCCCATAGAAAATTGAGTTTTTATACCTCTAAACATCTCACAATAGACCTAAGAAACCATGATTTGTGTATTTAGACACTTAGACATCATGGGAGATGTTAGGAAGATGCACTTGGTTCATCATGCTTGTTATGATGCATTATTATGAACCAAAGTGCTATCTAGAGACATCAATCATTCATTGGACCAATCATTGGGAAGACTTATGTACAATTAATGTGCATATAACTCCAAGAATATGATTGGAAATGTCAAATAAAACAAATTTAAACTATGTCTATCAAACTTTGAAAAACAATTTTCAATTGATAAGCCAAAGTGATACAAAGTTTGCAAAAATATCATAACTTTTGTAAAATCTCAAGTTTGTGTTAATATCAAAATCTAGAGGTGATATATTTTTAAAATAATTTTTCCTTGATAGGAAATGATCTAATAACGTTAACCATAAAATTTCATAATTTTTTGATCTTTATTGAATTAATTATGCATTTTTTAATCTGGCCAAAAAGGCCTATCAGACTGATATCAGTCGACTGGCGCTTATCGCCAGTTCGACTGATACGACGTTGTCGAACTGGGCTTACTCGGTTCACTAGAAGTTTGACTGTCGCGCACAGAAGCACTCGTATTCGACTGGCTAGTTCGGCTGATTTGTATCAGTTTGACTGCCGACTAACGGCAGTCGACTGCTGTCGCAGTTTTTAGGGTTTTCCCACCTATTCGACTCGCCAAAAAATCCCGATGTTCCTTCTTCTTCTTCTTTCGATGATTTTCCACCGCATTTCTCTCGCCGTTTCCCCCCGTTTTTTGGCGATTTCACCGACTGGTGCTCTCGTTTGAAGTGTTCTCCGACTCGAGGACCACCTCCTCTCACCCGGTTCACGCCCTAGTCTCCACCACAGTCCACTCGCTCGGTTAGGGTTTTGTGGAAACTAGCTTCCGACACCCTTCTTTGATCGTCCACCATGCCTCCTAGGTAAACCCTCACCACTGCTCATATTTTGGTTGTTTCTCTAGTTTTGTTTCACTAACCATTGTTTGTTTGTTGTCTTTGTGTATGCATTCATCATCTTTGACCTACATTGTTCTTTTCACACATTTAGAACTAAGCATTATGCAAGTAAGCGTGCCCGGGTACCACCGGTCAACGAGGGTCTGTCAAACCCTCCACCCATTGTCGATCTTAGGTTTCCAAACTCCACACTTGAAAATGCTTTCAATAAAAACAAATTTCAACTCATCCCGCCTCGATCAATGGACCTAAAATTTTTTAAGGACAACTGCTTCGATATTATCCAGATTATCCAATTTTACAAACTTGAATCCTTAGTCTTTTGTGACCACCATGTCAATATTACCCTTCTTTTTGAATTCTTCAACAATTTACGATTGGCTGGAGATGGCTTGAGATACCGGACTCGCGTCGCTCAATGCAATCTGGATTTCAACCCCCAGATTTGGACGAATTTTCTCGGATGTCTCTCTTCTGAGAATGACTTCGTTTTTTATCCGTCTTGGAGTGATCCACTTCCACCTCCCTTTGAGGAGATTTCTCTAGACTCACTTCATACTACCTTCTATAATTCTCCTCGTCCTTTAAACACCAATCGTTTTCATTCCCAAGAGCTTTTTGCTTCTGACAATGTCCTTTATAAGGTCATTGCTCATTGTATTCTTCCTATAGTTACACGCGGGTTGGCCTTAGTTCGACCTGTACACTTCTTCCTCATGCATATCTTCCGTCAGTACTTAGACATCAACATTGGTCTCAACACCTTCCACTGCATTACTCATTTCATAAAGCCAAACAATGGGAAGGTTCATATGCCACTTGGAAATGTCCTTACTCAGTGGCTTAGTTCCGAGGCATTGATGTAAGCATAGGGGTCATTAAAATCATGAATAAGAAATATGACCAGATGAATGGTCGGAGCTTCTCCTTGGCGGGCTTAAAGGCCCATGAGGGGTCCGTTATCTGGGACCCTGCACGACGGCCAGTAGGTGGCGCTCCGGCACCAGAGGGTGCCGACGATGCAGGAGATGCTGAGGGTGCTACTACTGCGAGAGCCGATGCGGAGGGGACTGCTACAGGCGATGCCATTCTGCCAGACTCATCCTTCGTAGCCCGTTTCGATGCTTTTGCGGAGCGGGTAGATACGCGCCTTGAGGAGCTTCTCTTGGGGCAACAGGAGCTTCGCCGAGAGCATCAGGAGCTCCTCTCCCTCGTGAGTGGGATGCATCGTCAGCAGCAGGACATTTTGGCGATTCTCCGCCCTCTTGCACCCGGAAACCCACCTCCTCACGATGGTTCGTCATCTACACCGATGGACGCTGATGACGACGATCTTTAGCTAGCATGTGTTTTTATTTTTTTTTGGCCGTATGTATGGCACAAACTCAAACTTGTGTAATGACTTTTTGTTTAATGAAATGAAGTTGTGTTTTAGTTCATTTCTATTCGTGCCTACATTACTATAATTTGTTATTTTCAAGTTTAGAAATTGAGCACATAGTACTAAGCATTTTTTTTTTTGAAAAACCTTTATTGTAAGCCTAAGTTACGAATATTGATACGATACAATTCCATTTTTGCTTCATATTTTTATCATTTTGAATATCGTATCAATCCATTAATCTGATGAGCATGTTTTTAGCCTAATATTTTTTATATGTTATATTAGTCAAATATAATGTGTATGCCGAGTTTCATGATTTTTGGACATCCATAGAATTTTCTACACATTTTTAAACCTTGACTGAAAAATTCTGATTTCAGAATTGTCTGATATCAGTCGACTACCGTTATTAGCAGTCGACTACCAAAGTCGGCAGTTGACTGATGACAATTTCAGTCGAACTGGTGACACTGTTTTGGAATAGAAAATGGTTTTTCACCGTTTAAAAGGTCCAATTTTGGACATTATATCTCCATACTATGATTCCCACAGTATATACATAATAACTTGTATGGAAAGAAGGATTTTCTTTATGCACTGGTTTAGGGGGAGCTACATCCCTTAATTCTATAATTGTTAGTGCAAATCTAGGACATATTTGCCTACTCTATTGTTTATGCTTTACTTCACATGTTCATTTCCACATCATGAACCATGTCTTGGATTAAGGGGGAGCTGCATATCAATCTTATACCTTAGTTCAAGATGTGTCAATTATAATTCTTTCCTAAACTTATTGTTGTGTGAACTCTTCTCTTTTTGATGTATGTCAAAGGGGGAGAAGGGATATTTAAGTTAGAATTCATATTGGAAATATGTTTATGTGCATATGTTAAAGACCTAACTTAAATGATTGCCAAACATCAAAAAGGGGGAGATTGTTGGTGGAACAGTGCCCCAAGCATTTATATGTTTTGATGTTTGGATAATCATCTAAGTTAGGCAATGCTTTGTGATCTAATTGTGAACATGTTTAAGTGACAGGAAAATCTAAGTATGAAGACTTGGTAAAAGACAAGTCCAAGTGTGATCTTGGCAAAGAGAAATCAAAGGAAAGGTCTTGGCGGCATAAGTCCAAGCATGTAGTCTTGGCAGCGTAAAGTCCAAGCGTACTTTGGCAAAGAAGAAACCCAAAGCATGACGAGACCGAAGGAAGCTTTTGAAGGCAAGCGCATGGATGAAGTCCTTGACTCAGAGAAATCCTGGAGGCGCAAGGCTGATGGAGAAGCTAGAAGGTTAAGTCTAGGCTTAGGGTATATTTTCAAGTATGAATTAGTCATATTTGAGGTGTGCCAGTCGACTGGAACATTGTGTTAGTCGAACTGGCCTTTAAAATACAACATTAGAGGTCGGAGAGTGCCGCCACGATCGAGTTATCGAATCGGCCGATAGTCGACTGCACTGCATCGCCACATGCCGATCATCGCCATTATTGGCAGTCGACTGCTACGAACAGAAAGGCCCGTAGCCGACTGGCCAGTCGGCTACGGGCAGTATCAGTCGAACTGCTACTGTTGGCAGTCGACTGATAGTCCTCCCGTTGGTGATGACGATGGCAAATCCCGCGAATTCGGCTGTTCAGAAGCCGTTATAATCGACGACAGTCGACTGATGTAAGTCATCAATCGACTGATAGACTTCCAACGGGAAAAAGAGGCTCTTTCCTATAAAAAGAGGCCAAGGGGAGCAAGAAGAGGCTAATGCTTATATTATGATCATTCTCCTAAGCTCCCACAAGTTTTCCAAGCTTTCTATGTGTGTTAATTCCTTTCCTCCTCTCAAATCTTCATTGTCATCTTTTGTAAGAAGAGGAGGTTTTTGTAAAAGAGAAAGCTTATTAGTGAAGATTGATTTGGGTTGATCCACCTTAAGGATCGCCGTGTAGTAGGAGCGTTATCTCCGAACCACATAAAAGCTTCCGCGTTAGCATTGCATTTTCATTTCTATTATTATTGTATTTGTTGTGTTTTCACTAATCATTTTGTAGAAAATGAAAAGAGGCTATTCACCCCCCTCTAGCCATTCAAGGATCCTACATTTAGCACCTAAACGATAAAATTTGTTATTAGTATGCATCTTATGATAAATTGCAAGTGCATTAAAATGTGATACACTACTAGCATGCTTCTTGTTTATGAGAAATTGAAATTGCATTATTTAAAGATGATATCTTAGCCTTATGAGCTCTCTCTATACTTGAGCTCTCTCCATTGTCCTTGCTAGGGTGCCTCTCCCTTGGATATTGACTTCGGTAGTGACCCATTTGATTGCACCGGAAGCACACTATGTGCTCCTTGCCTTTGCGTATCGGGGCTCTGACCTTTTTTACCTTCTCCTTCCCCTTTGGCCCTATTTGAATTTTCTTCTTAACCAATTTTGGACATTTATTCTTGTAGTTCCCTTTTCCCCTACACTCAAAGTAAATTATGTGATCTTTATTTTTACAAATTATGCTTGAGTTACCTAGCTTAGTGGTAGGAGAATCACTCCTAGATATAGATGATGACTCCTCTTTGCTTCGACATGGAAGATATAACCTCCCCCTCAATCCTTGAGGTGGAGACTTCTTCAACTTCTTCTTCCAACTTGGATGTTGAACATCTTTCTATCTCCAAATCTACAAGCTATCGGGAGATGAGCTTTCTTCTTTGGATTCCTCCTCACGTTGTGTCGACGAGGGATTCTCATGGAATTTGACTAACTTACTCCATAGCTCCTTAGCATTCTTAAGTTTCCCTAATTTGGACAAGATATCATTAGGTATTAAATTAATTAACATTGTTTTTACCTTGTCGTTGGTCTTGGATTTTTTGCACTTGTTCCTCGGTCCATTTCTTTTTGTTAAGAATTCTCCTCTTTTTGTCCAAAGGAGCTTAGAATATATCTATCAAAATAAACCAATTTTCTATATCACACATAAGAAAATATTCCATCCTACCTTTCCAATATCCAAAATCCTCGCAGTAAAAGAAAGATGGAAATAGGATGTTGCATCCTGATCCATCACTGAAATCCATTTCTTTTCTACTCCTATAGCGCTTTCTCTCGTGGCGATTAGTCCTTGAAGAGTGGCCTCGCTCTAATACCAATTGTTAGGACCTTGATGTCTCACTAGAGGGGAATAAATAGCGATTTTTCGATTTTGTCAATTCGATTCGCATTGTGCTTGTCTACAATTTGTTAATGAAGAAGAAATACAAATATAACACAAACAAATAGAAACAAATACACAACTCACAATGCAAGGATTTTTATGTAGTTTGGAACCATAGTTCCTACTCCATGGTCGAGCTCTAGAGTGAGCTCTAGTGATGCACCACCACTAACTCTTTTTCCTTCTCGGAAACAATTCGAAGGTGGAGAAACCTCTTACAATGGAGCTTATACAAGAAGAAACAACAACCAAATACAAAATACAAAAGCAAATGAAAGAACAAGTGAAAACAATTTTACAAGATTGAGCTTTTGATCGAATGCTTGTTGGTTGATGTGGAATGTATTTAAAGGTCTAAAAAGAAACAACTATTCCCCTTCAAGAGCTCCAAGAACCAACTTCTTCAAAGGTCCATCGTAGCCTCCTTTAAAAGCTCCGCTTGACTATTTTCTACCGAATAGTCGACTAACCTTACACACCAATAGACTGCCCACTTGATCGTTGCCTCACAATGGACTAATCGACGTCAGAAATAGTAGATCAGTCGACTCAGAAATATTTTGTTCTCTTGTCCACTGAAGCCAATCAATTGTTAAACCCTAGTAGTCGACTACCAGTGGCCAGTCGATTGGTCTAATCTTCTCAAGGTGTTGCGGAAGGGTCGTCTATGTTGCGAAAAGGAAAGCGACCAACATATGGGTATTCTGGAGGTTCTTAGAAGAGCCGAAGGAACCACGACATGGTTAGGTGTTTTCAATGTGGGTCTAGAAGCCATCAGGATTCGGAGTGTCCCCTGGATCGGCTTGTTTGCTACTATTGCAAGCAGCCAGGGCATTCTAGCAAAGAGTGTACTATTAAGGCACAGTTGGAGTTTTTTGATGACTCCAACAAGGGAAAGAGGTCTGGCCAACATCATCAGCAGAGGAAAGCACCTAGGACACAGACATATGGTCAGAGGCAACCACTACCTCCCCCAGCACAGTTGTATCATAAACAAGGGAGTGACTCTTCAGGGATGCCAACAGTTATTCACTATCCTACAACTCTAGAGATGTATTATTTAGGGGAACCTACACAGCGGTACCTATCGGCCAGCTCTCAGGGGTATATTATGCCTTCACAGCAGATTCAACCTCCTGTAGAAGTATCAGAGAGCTAGATTCAACCTGAGTAGAGGTACCCTACTACTTCATCAGGAACGCAACCGCCAACTATGGAGGTTGGACGGGTTTATGCTATTACCAGAGAGGAGGCACAGCAGGCCGATGGATCGGTCATTCGAGGTATGGTTTCAGTTTATTCCGTATATGCAGATACTTTGATTTATATTGATAGTTCGCATTCTTTTGTATCTAAAATATTTCTGGGTAGAATTGGAAGGATTCTGATGGTTCATTCTTGTAGGTTAGTGGTATCATTGCCATCGGGAGAGGTGCTGACTAGCCATCAAGAAATCAAAGATTGCCCGTTGGATTTTGATGGGCATTTCTTTACGGTGGACCTTCAGGTGTTGGAGATGGTGGAATTTGACATCATTCTCGGCATGGATTGGTTAGCTGCGTATTATGCTACAGTGGATTATAGGGCAAGAGTCGTGACTTTCTAACCACCGGATCAACCTACATGTAAATTCGCTGGTACCAGAGATGATGGAGTGTCCATTATATCTGCATTACAGACTTGAAAATTATTGTCTCATGGTTGTCAGTGGTACTTATTGTCTTTGGTCAAAGTAGAGAGTGAGGAACTACCACCCCTCTCATGGTAGTCCGAGAGTATCCGGATGTATTCCCAGATGAACTTCCGGGTTTGCCACCTCTAAGGCAAGTGGAATTTGCGATAGAGGTAATTCCAGGAACTGCACCGGTATCGAAGACTCCTTATCGGATGGCACCGAAAGAGCTGAATGAACTTAAAGTACAACTGCAGGAGTTGTTGGATAAGGGATTTATTCGCCCTAGTATTTTGCCATGGGGAACTCCAGTACTTTTTGTTAGAAAGAAAGACGGATCATTGCGGTTATACATTGATTACCGAAAATTGAATGCGGTAACCGTTAAGAACAAATATCCACTACCAAGGATAGAGGATCTGTTTGATCAACTCAAGGATACACATGTGTATTCTAAGATTGATTTGCGCTCAGGCTATCATTAGCTTAGAGTAAGAGATGAGGATGTTCAGAAGACAATAGTCTGCACTCGTTATGGACATTACGAGTTTCTGGTGATGCCATTTGGTCTCACTAATGCCCCAGCTGCATTTATAGACTTGATGAATCGGGTATTCTTGAGGTACCTGGATCAGTCTGTGATAGTATTCATAGATGATATTTTGATATATTCTCGATTTGAGGAGGAGCATGAGCATCATCTTAGGATAGCGACATCTATATGCCAAGTTTAGTAAATGTTCTTTTTTGCTATCCTCAGTGGGTTTTCTTGGACACGTGGTATCTAGTAGAGGTATTTCTATTGATCCCCAGAAAATTGAGGCGATTACCGGTTGGGAGCAGCCAAAGTCAGTTCAAGAAGTTCATAGTTTCCTTGGTATGGCCGGGTATTATCGTAGATTTGTGGAGGGATTTTCTAGTATTGCTACCCCACTTACTCGGTTGACCCAGAAGGGGATCAAGTTCACCTGGTCAGAGGCTTGTGAAACTAGCTTTCAAGAGCTTAATTAGTGGCTAATTTCTGTACCAGTGTTAGTAATTCCTTCTGTTATTGATGGGATGATACTGTATACTGATGCTTCTTTCCAGGGGTTGGGAGCAGTTCTAATGCAGTTCAATCATGTGGTATCTTATGCTTCTCATCAACTAAAGGATCACGAAAGGAATTACCCTGTGCACGATTTAGAGTTGGCGACCATTATTTATTGAAGATATGGAGACATTATCTCTATAGGATTACTTTTGAGATCTACATGGACCATAAGAGTTTGAAATATCATTTCACTCAGAAAGAGTTGAATCTTAGACAAAGATGGTGGATGGAATATCTGAAGGATTATGATTGCACCATTCACTATCTTCCGAGAAAAGCTAATGTGGTGGCAGATGCACTGAGCAAGAAGTCCCATGGGATTCTAGCCAGTCATTTGACAACAATTACTGATTTGGTTCAACAGTTCTCAGAGTTGGAATTGTCTGAACAGGGTCAAATATCCCAGGGAATATTAGTTTCTATGGTTGCCCAGTCCTCTATTGTTGAGAATATCAAAGAAGAACAAGTGAGTGATCAACATCTGAAGTTTTTATGTAGCACAGTGGACTCAAGACGACAGACAGATTCTCGTGTGACGAGAATGGAGTACTTCGTTTCCGTGAAAGATTATGTGTTCCGGACTCACATCCAGTTAAGGAAGAGTTATTACGGGAAGCACATCATTCTAGATTTTCTATACATCCTGGTGGTACTTGGATGTATCAGGATTTAAAGCATTCATACTGGTGGGACGGTATGAAGAGAGACATTGCAGACTTTGTTGCTCGATATTTAGTATGCCAGTAGGTAAAGGCTGAACATCAGAAACCCGCTGGGTTGCTTCAGGAAATTCCGATATCGGAATGGAAATGAGAGCATATCACTTTGGATTTCATTACGGGGTTACCCAGAACCCGTAAAGGTCATGATGCGATTTGGGTGATTGTGGACCGGTTAACCAAATCTGATCATTTCCTTTTGATTCGTGGGACGAACCCATTAGATCGTCCGACATAATTATATTGCCGAGAGATTATCAGGCTGTATGGAGTACCTTTGAGTATTATATCTAATAGAGATCCGCGATTTACCTCACGATTTTGGCAGAGTCTTTAGCAGGCTATGGGCACAGAGCTTCGTCTCAGTACAACATTTCATCCATAGATAGATGGACAATATGAGCATACCATTCAGACTTTGGAGGACTTATTGAGATCTTATGTTATGGATTTCGGAGGCAGTTGGGAGGATCATGTTCATTTAGTGGAGTTTGCTTATAACAACGGTTATCACTCTTCTATTCAGATGACTCCTTTCGAGACTTTATATTGCAGACCCTACAGATCTCCTGTATTGTGGGAGGATGTTGGGGAACAACAGCTATTTGGGCCACAGAGTATTCAACATGATGCACAACTAGTGTGTGTCATCAGATGGCGGATATCAGAGGCACAGGATCGACAGAAGAGTTATGCGGATCGGAGTCGAAGGCCTCTGGAGTTCTCAATAGGGGATCATGTATTTCTGCGTGTTTCACCTACAAAAGGAGTCAAGAGATTTGGGCTTAAAGGAAAGTTAGCACCACACTACATTGGTCCATTTGAGATATTTGAGCGGATTGGGGGTGTAGCTTACCGGTTGGCTTTACCTCCGACACTTGTGGGTGTTCATAACTTATTTCATGTGTCTATGCTGAGGAAATACATGATGCATCCTGATAATGTTTTGACAGAGGTGCCGATTCCACTCCAGCCTAATGTGACTTATGAGGAGATTCCAGTGCAGATTCTTGGTTGCAAGGAGTGTCAATTAGGAACAAAACCATCCAACTTGTAATGGTTGGATGGCGACATCATAATAATGTGGAGGCTATGTGGGAGCTGGAAGATACTATTCGAGCTCAATACTCACATCTGTTTACATGAGGTATATGGTATTTCAGAAAATTGCTTGTATTAATTATCGCATTTAGGTACAAAATTTGGGGACTAAATTTTATTAAGTGGGGGAGAATGTAAGATATGGTGGGAAAAAAATTAATTTAAGTATATGGATTAACCCATTTAAGTAGCTAATTGGGTTTAATCAATGGATGAGTTTAATTAAGGGTTGGACTTAATTCGGGTTGGCTTGAACTCGGTTTGTTGAACCAAACCACCGAACAACCTTTAAATCTCCCCAAATCAGATCGCGATCACGGTTCTTAACTCACCGCACCTCTGATCTCTTCTCATCGCCAGATCTCACTTTCTCCCAGCTCATCGACATTCTTGTGAGAGCAGCTCGGCGATGTCGCCGCCCCAACTGATCCTTGTCCTCCGAGGTCTCAACGATCCTTCGTGCAAGTAGATTGGCGATGTTGCTGCTGCGACAGTGAGCTGTCGTCATAGGTTCTACGATTTCTATTTATCTTGGGTTCGATTGTTGGTTTCTTCATGGGATCTAGCTTTGATCGTATTTGTATTTGTAGTTTTCTGTTCTTGCTGTGGTTGATCGGGTTCCAGCCATAGTGTTCACGATTGTCGCAGCGATTAGATCGTTGTTCTTTTTATTTGTTATGTTATTTCTATTCTTGCTGTGGCTATCTCCAGCTGACTTCCTCCATAGGTAGCTCAGATCACTGTGTGGAAGGGGGCAACAGTAGATTTCTGATGAATAGAGTGATTAGAGACAGGATTCGTCGGTGGAGTTGCAATTTCAGGTATAATTCCTGTTTTTCCCCTTTTCTCTACTGTTCATTGTGTTTCCTATAGATCAATGTTGTGCGTGAATGGTAGTGGTTAGGTTGATGCAGTGGAGGTGTTGTATGGGATGTTTTCTGATCGTTGTTGTTAAGGGGATGTGGATGTCGATTGATCAACTAGTTGGACAGGGTAGGCTCCAATGGCTGCACAACTGTGTGTAGTTGAAGCAGCGAAGAGTAAGCTGTCTGTTCCCTCGACTCGATTAGATCTAGACGTTCCTCGATGTAGAATTGTTTGTAGCAAGTTGATTGGGGATATATTTTGGATGTGCTTTGATATGGAGTTGTGGACAGCTTGACTGTGAGCTGGTGTGAGTAGGTTGAGGGTGAATTGTGTGGGTAGAAGCTAAATGGATTTAGAAGGTTGATGTATGTGGGTTTGGGTGTTGTGAATCAGCCAGGGATAATCGGGGTTGTTAACTCGTATTCGAGGAAAGGACGTGAATATAGAAGCGATGTAGTAGTTAATTTGTATATTTGTCGGGTGCTTTAACTTAACCGTAGTTTGCTATTATGTGCATGTTTAGGATACGAGGCAGGACCATGGTCGTGAGGATTTTTATTACGAGCTTCGTATCAGGTGGGTAATTCCTACCCTGGTCAGGCAGATTATTAATTTCTAGTGCATGAGATATTATGATGATGATGATACCATTATCTTGACTCCACTCTGATTTATTCTTGTGCTTGATACTAGCCTTTGAACTTTGAGATGTTCTTCTTGTTATCATTACAGTTTCATATGTCCTCGTTGTTGAATATAGACTCTACATGTATTTGTGTTGTAGATGTTATATAAGGGCATGTAGTTGAGTATGGTTGTGGTCCTGTATTGGGTCATCATATTACACTGAGTGTGAGTGTTGCATATAGCTACAGGCATGATTATGGTTGCATACTTGATTATGTTGTTGCTGATGTGTAGCCATGCGCGGTGGCGTATATATATGATATAGAATTCTGATGTATTACTATGAGTGGTGGCTTATCCATGAGTAGTGGTGTATATGTATAGAACATATATTGCATCTGTGTAGCCTTGAGTGGAGGTGAACCATGAGTGGTGGCGTGTCTGTATCGTGATACATATTGCATCGGTATTGCCATGTGTGGTGGCGTAGCCACGTGTGATGGCATATATACATGTGAAACTTGTTAGGACCTATGTGCCCGCTAGAGGGGGGGGGTGAATAGCGATTTGATGCTTCAATGGAATTATTTCGCATTTGATCATCTACAATCTTGTTAGCACAGCGGAATAATAATAAAAAAGAAAAATAACAAGATACACAATCACAACGCACAAATATAACGTGGTTCGGAACCTCAAGGTTCCTACTTCACGGATTAGGCTCGAAAGAGCCCAAGCGATGCAAACACACACCACTAATCAAATACTCATTCTCGACAACAAGTCGAAGGCGGAGAAACCTCTTACAAGTGATTACACTAAGTAATACAATGTAAAACAAGAAAATACAAGATGAATATATAAAATAACGTAAAGAAAACTTTACAACTATTGCTTTGGAATGCTTGCTTGTTGATTGCTTGAACCGTACTTGAAGACCCTGATTTGAAGTAGCAAATCACCTCAAAGATGCTCAAGAAATCGCTGCTAAATCCCTCCTTTCATGCTCCTTTTAAACCTACAACTCGGGCTAGATTTTGCCTTGCAATCGACTGATTGGGACCATCAGTCGACTGCTCCTGTAGCCGTTGTCTCACAATGGCCTGAGCCACGTTGGATAAGTTCCAACGGATAAGACATCAGTCGACTGATCGAGCCATCAGTCGACTGTTAAACCTTAACAGTCGACTCGGAAACATTCTGTTCCTGGAACCCCAACCAGCAGTCGACTGATCTTCAGATCAGTGGAATGCTCAATATTGGCAGTCGATTGCTAGCCCATTTCCTGCAGTCGAACACTAGTCGACTCACATCAGTCGACTAACCATAGTCCCAGTCGACTGATACACCTCAAACATGAGGTTTTACTCCAAGTATGATGCCCTCATACTTGTTAGACCACCCTTAGCCTAGACCTAAGCCTTCTAGTCACCTCCATCAGCCTCACGCCTATCGGATCCCTCCAAGTCATCCATGACTTATTCATCCATACACTAGCCTTCTGGTGCTTCAATCAGCTATTGTCATGCTAATGTGGTCTACACCGCCAAGGCACATTGGGCTTACGCTGCCAAGACTCCCGTTTGGACTTTACGCCGCCAACAATTAGACTTATGCTGCTAAGACTCCACCCTTGGACTTTACGCTGCCAATATTACACCTTGGACTTCCCAATTGCCAAGTACCCATGACTTGGACTTTCACCGCTAAGACTACACACTTGGACTTACGTGGCCAAGACTGCACCCTTGGTCTTTCCTTGCCAACCCATGTTGGATTTTCCATTTGCCAAGACTCAAACTTGGACTTTCCCTTACCAAGACCCATGCTTGGACTTTCTATGCCAAGTACCCATGACTTGGACTTTTCCCATGACAATGGTCAAACCATCGTCAAACATCAAAATACCACTCAAGTCAAACTCGAGTCTGGTCAATCATGACCTGGGTCGATTGCACCAATAATCTCCCCAACACATTGTCA
This sequence comes from Wurfbainia villosa, assembly GCA_025175895.1. Lineage (NCBI taxonomy): Eukaryota > Viridiplantae > Streptophyta > Magnoliopsida > Zingiberales > Zingiberaceae > Wurfbainia > Wurfbainia villosa. The sequence continues at coordinate 9,807,858 of CM045992.1, forward strand.
AAGATCACTGTCAAACATAAAAATACTACTTGAGTCAAACTCGAGTCTGGTCAATCATGACCTGGGCTGATTGCACCAACAATCTCCTCCTTTTTGATGTTTGACAAAAACCAAACACCTTTGAGTTAGGCCACCTAACTCAAATCTCCTTACTAATTGTCCCAAATTGGTAATCCTATAAATTCTCTCCCTTTTTGACATACATAAAAAAGGTTCTCCCCAAGGAGGTCAATGTCGCATATCCTAATTAAATCTTACAATCTCCCCCTTAGTCCGAAAACACCTAGGATGCCTTCACTCTTCCGAGTGATAAGTCCCATATCACTCAAGAGAGGCAATCCTACAAACTCTCCTAATTTCCAAATTGAGCATCTCACATTCCCAATTCTCCCCCTCACGAGGAAGAACACTTCCATCATCCCATGATGGATACCTCCCCCTAAAGGCTTGCTCTCCCTTGACCATTGGACCAACAATGTCCTTGGAGAATTCCTAAGCCTATAGGAACACTTAACCATCAAAATTAAGGTTAAAAGTTCAACCTTGAACTTTTCCACACCTTAAAATTGATACATCACCCTAACAACTCTCCTAATCTATATCCAATGGATTTTCATCCTTTCCAATGCTTTCCAAAGCATATCCTAGGGTTAGGAGCAGTTAGGGAACCCTAACATAGCTGAAACATGGGCTAAACATCCTTTTTTACCCGAAATCAGCTCTGACAGTCGACTCTGACAGTAATCAGTCGACTGCTCTATGCATCAGTCGATTACCATCAAGTAGCAATCGACTGATATCTGTATAACGTAGATATCAGATTTTAGAAATGAAAAATGAAAATGCATAAGTAATTATATGTAACTTGAAAAATCGTGAAAATTCATACGTATAATACTTATGACCAATACAATGGGTGGAAAATATTGAAAAATAATTTAATCACAAAATAGTAAAATTGATACAAAGTTTAAAAATAAGAAAACCTTCATTGTTTGAGCTCACTTTGTATCAACATCATCAATGGTGATTGCTATCAAAAGATAGTCTTCACCAAGGTTTTTCAAAATGATCTTGAAATAGTTTTAAAACCTTATATTGAACCATGGTCTATGGGCTTGATGCACATGACTTGTACATAAGCTTTCCTCATGATTCACCCATGATTTTAGATGAGTTTGAGTTCATCTAGATGCAAAAACTATGCATCTTGAACTCAACTCATTTCCTAGCATCTCACATGTGTCTAGGGTGTATCAATACACACACATGTCAATGTGATGTGAGATGTGAGTTTTGTTCATCCTAAAATAGGGTTTCATGCATTTTCTAGGGCAAATCTACTTGATTCCCTTATACATGGGACTTCAAGTCAAGCCATAGTCCTTAAATCAATTTTAATTACTTTAAATGCATGAATGATCATGGAATAAATGATAACATAAATAAGCATGGCCAATGATCATAATGTCATGATATATGATTTAATCTAAAGATACATGACATTAAAAAAATAAACCCTAAGCATAATCACGACATTTATATGATTTAAATGAATATGATGTCATGACATGATATATGACAATCAAGACATGGCAAATAAAATATAAAGGTATATAATATCTAAATTTTAATATTAGTTGTCATTTGTTATTATTAAACCTATTTTTCCATATTACTACTAATCCCCCAAGTGTGCCAAAAATCCAAAATGGCACACTATGACTTTAAGACCTAAATTATGCCAATTTGATCAATTTATCAAACTTCTTAAATAATATTGGCACATCCTAATATCTTTTAGGAATAAGTTCCAACCACATTTTTAAGGTACCCATAACCTTGAAAATGACCTAAGGTGTCACCTTTACTATGGTTAGGTTAACTACCCATCCATTTAAAGTTGGCACACCCTAACTCATTTAGCGTGAATCGATCACGCTCCTAGTAACCCAATACCTATTGGATCTCCTTGGGTTTACTAGGTATTCCTTAGGGATAACTTCCCTAGATACCCTCCTAGGCTTAGAAGCCTTGGTCATTTGGGTCTTACCTAGGTGATGTGAGCAAAACATATAGGGTTTTAGAAGTAGTTTTTGCTCACATCTCATTTCATTTTATGTTTGTTTCATGCATATTTTACTTTGTTTTACATGCATTTCTTATTTTCTAGTTTGGAGATTTACTTTTGTTAATTTATGTGTAGGGTGGCATTTTTGGAGCAAAAATGGAGCAATTTGTGGAGCACGAACCTTAAGGAACACGCACTGCCATGTCCCAAGACTTGGGCATATTTTCGAAGTGAAACAGATCAAAACAGGGGCTCCAGGAAAAGACACAGCCAAGCCGTGTGAAAACACACGATCGTGCTTTTTTTCAAGCTCAATTTCCAATCGAGATTTCATCTATTTTCTAGCCTTGCACATGGCCAGGCCATGTGAAATTCACACATGGCGGGGGACGACGAGGGAGCTGCCCTAGGGCTCCCAAACCCTAGGGAGGAGGCAAGATGGCTGGGATGGCACCTCGAAGCCCTAAAAAGCTTAGGGAACTCGCAATGGGGAGGAAGAACACCGCCGGAGATCCGAGTTATGCACTTCAATGCTAGAGAGAAGGCCACATTGGCATTGTAAATTTCTATTCTTGCACTTTATCTATTATTTATTCGAACATGAACATGCCTTGTGTTTCTCCTCTCCTATCTATGGAGTAGTTTCTTCGATTCTAGGATTAGGGAGTAGTTTGTGTACATAGGATATGTTGCTTCAAATTGAATTCTGGTATTGAGTTTGAATTTGCAATTGGAATTAGTTTAGATCGATATCTATGTATATTTGGTTTTCTATCTACTGTGCTTAGTCGATATGAGGGGTGACAGCCCCCGTATCTAAGATTTAGAGGATTTATATGAGGAACCTAGGGGTTGGCCTCATCTCCTGTAACCGTGGGTAGAAGGATGCTATAGAACTGGAAATGGTTCGTCGCAGGGATTGATTCGGCATCCTCGTACCACCTATCCAGTCCTTGTAAGGCAGAGATAGCTCCCGATAGATGCGGTGGCTCATCGGGAGAGTGTATGATGTCCCTTTCACAAGACCATAGTTAGACATTTAGACAACACCCAGTTGATAAGATGTTTTGCGACACATAAGCGAAACTGAAATCCTAGAATCCCTTTAAAAGATCTCACGACAAACTCCTTTCTTCCTCTGTGTGACATCGTATTGAGTAGGACCACAGATAACCCTCACATTCACAGCCCTTAGAGTCTAGTCCTGTACAATTACATCTACCGAACAAATCAGTACTCAAATCTCAGTCCCTGTGGGATGGATAATCTTTTTATTACTTAATGCATCCGTGCACTTGCAGGTGTTGAGCGCGAGCGCGCGCTTCAAATCCTCGATGATCTCCATCGCGAGATTTGAGGTCGCGTTCGCGTGCATCAAGTTTTTGGCGCCGTTGCCAGGGACTGATCGATTCGATATCGAATCGAGAAGTGGATAATTGGATCGGACTTAGGCTAGATTTATTTTCTTGTTTTATTTTATTTTATATTTTGCTATTCAATTTGCATTTTAGATTAATTACATCTTTCTTTCTTTCAGTTTTCAGTAGTGCTCTAGTTTAATAAAAAAAAAGGAGACTCTTGCCAACCCACTGCTATTCCTTTCCTTACCTACAATTTCCTGTGTATAACGATGCATGCTTTTACTCATGATTATGGTCAATTTAATGCTGTAAGTTTTGATAACATTTATTGTGAGCATTGTGGTGAAACATGTCATACCATTAACAATTGTCCGGATATATTCAAACCTTCACAATTTGAACAAGAAGATGTCACCTACAATTACAACCAGTGGCCACAAGATGATTCCTATTCATATAGTTATGACCCTGGGTACTTAAACCCTCAATATTGTCCGCCTAAATCTCAACTTGAGTAGATGATGGAAGATTTCATTCGAACAGAACAAGCGGCGAACATTGAATTCCAATGGCGGCATTCGCAGACAAAGACTCAATATTATTTCTCAAGTGAGAACGAGAGCTATGAATCACCATGCAAAATTTATCCAGAATGAAGTCCCCACTTATAAGCCTTGCTAGACAATTCTACTAGGGAATGCAAGGAGCATAGTCTACAATTCGCAGAGATTATGCAACGGAAAGAAGAGACCAAACGACTAGAAGGTACCTTCGATGACTGGATTACACCTAATATGGCGGAGACTCACTTTGAGCGAATGGATGAGGAAGACATAGATGACATAGGAAGTAAAGAAGGGCAATCCATTCAATCACCACTTGAAGAAGAACTTGAGAATTATTTAATTGATATTTTAATCGAGGAGTGCATTGCTTCAATCAAAACACCTTCTAACCTCAAGGATCTAGAAGAGCCTACCTTAACCCTCACTAAAACTTTAGTTACTAGTAACAAAACCCTTTTGGTGATTGATAATGGTAAAATTTCATTCTACATAATAGAATCTACTAATCAATCTTTTGGTGAGGATGTCTATGGTGAGTTAAATTATTTACAACATTTAGAATATAATGATTAAACTATTGATGATTCGTTGAGACTAAGCATGTTCAACCTCGAGTCAAGGAAAGCAGTGCCCAAGTATCTTGCCCCTCCACGAGGAAGATTTAAAAGATATAGAAATGGAGGACCAAAAGGCAGGAAGCGAAAGGTGAGAAAGTATCTGGCCCCTCCACGAGCAAGATTTAAGGGATATAGCAATGGAGGACCACCAGGCAAGAGGCATAAAGTGAGCAAGTATCTTGCTCCCCCACGAGCAAGATTCAAACACAACAGGGGAGGGAGAAAGATCTCCTTTGGCCATCAAAGCCAAGCTGAAGCATAACAGTACTATCGAGCTAAAGACCTTAAACTAGCACTTCTTGGGAGGCAACCCAAGTTTAGATTTTGTGTTTATTTCTTATTAGTTTGTTGCATTTGTTTATTTTGAACTTTGATTTATATTCGTTTAGTGTGTTGCATTTGAATTAGGACTAGAAAGAACTTGCTAGGTAGAAATAAAAATCATTTTGAACCTACATGACTGAGCGTGTAAGGAGAATTCGGACCATTTTACACCATGAGAGAGAAACGGGGGGCACATGGCCTGGCCGTGTGTTTTCACACGGTCGTGCCCACATTCCAGTAGCGCACACGGCCTGACCATGTGTTTTCACATGGTCATGTTGCGCAAGGGATAAAGGGCACTGCACTATGCGTTTCGCCCCTATACATCACTCTCCCTCCATTCCACACATGTATAGGAGCCCATCTAGTCCACATCGACATGAGCCTGCACCTGCACCACCATCTTTTTCTACTTTTGAGCATGATGCAGGTACATCTACCTATGATTTTTCAAAGTTCCGATCGCACCTCGACAATATATATGTCGAGAAGAAGACGCAGAGGCAGCGATGGGAGGAGCAGAGCGCTTATATGCAGGCAGAGTTCCAGGGCTTTCGAGAGCACTTCCAGCTGGTTGAGGAGTTCTACGACGAGGCCCGCATCTACTTCCAGGAGGAGGATGTCCGTCGCCAGGATGAGGCCACCTACCGCTAGGAGATGCGACATCACATGCATGCCTAGCAGCCATAGTGGGCCCGTGAGGAGGAGTACAGAGCGGCCGCTGCATCCACTAGCTCTCAGATCATCCACATGTACATGTGGCATCAGCGGCTGAGCACCAGGTTTTCCTAGGAGCTTGACATGACGAGACTGTCGGACTTCCCACCTCGGCCACCATATTAGCGGTACGGTCTCATATAAGTCTTGGGGGGACCCCAAGTTTTGATTTATTTTGTTTCTAGCAATAGTTTCTTTCCTGATATTTTCATTTTAGTTTTAGTTAGCATTCATTTATTCATGCATAGTGTGTTTAGTTTCTTTCGGCACTTAGTCTTTGCTATCTTTAAGCTGCCTCAGTAGTATTTTTAAAGTTACTTTCATGAGTTGTTCCCATAGGTAGCTTAACTTTATTTATCTCGTGGTATTTTATTTTAGTTGCTCTTATGAATGTTCTAGACTTACACTGGTTAGCTTTTATTACACCTACACATGACGAACATTCTGAAAGAGAAAATCTAGTACGTACCTAGTTATGATTCATTTCAGTAGTATAGTACTTTGGAATCCATATATGACTCTAGATTTAGCATTTTAGTTACTGGAGATGCTCGGATTATGGAAGCCCATTCGGAAAAATCAAAATCCCAAGAGAGAGAAGAAAAAAATGGAATAAGAAATGAAAAAAAAAGAGAAAGAAGAAAAAAAAAAGAGAATAAGAAAAAAAAATTGAAATTTTTTTTTTGAGGGATAAAAAACAGTTGTCGTGGGTGGAAATGGTTAGGTGCCCCTTTGAGACCGAGTTAGGTTATTGGGGAAACACCTACCAATTTCTCTCAATACCGAACACGCCTTTGAGACTTTATGCTAGATCTAGGGAACGACCCTCGCTTTGGGCAGGTAAGTGCCTAAGAGCCGGAGACCTTAGGAAAGCTATAGGATAATGACTTAACTTACCATGGAACGAATATCCCCTAAGAAGATTCGATTAGCACGAGCACGAGAAGCTAACTTAGTGAATTTCTGGAACATATCGATTTTGCTTTGATTGCAAATACCACTTGAAAATCTAGTTAACATGCTAAGTATGGAACAATACCTTTTTAAAATTTCATGGCACTGAGGTTTGCTTGAGGACAAGCAAAGATCTAAGTCTGGGGGAATTGATGTGAGCAAAACATATAGGATTTTAGGAGTAGTTTTCGCTCACATCTCATTTCATTTTATGTTTGTTTCATGTATATTTTACTTTGTTTTGCATGCATTTCCTATTTTCTACTTCGGAGATCTACTTTTGTTAATTTATGTGTAGGGCGGCATTTTTGGAGCAAAAATGGAGCAATTTATGAAGCACGGACCTTAAGGAACACGCACTGGCCATGTCCCAAGACTTGGGCATGTTTTAGAAGTGAAACGGATCAAAATGGAGGCTCTAGGAAAAGACACAGCCGTGCCTCTTTTCCAGCTCAATTTCTAGTCGAGATTTCATCTGTTTTCCAGCCTTGCACACGGCTAGGCCGTGTGAAATTCACACAGTCGTGTGGCGGTGTTGCGAATTCAAGGAAATAGAGTTTTTCAAGCATTTATGGAAATCTGGAGTGACCTTTATATATAGGAAACTCATCTAAGAGGCGAGGGACGACGAGGGAGCCGCCCTAGGGCTTCAAAACCCTAGGGAGGAGGCGAGACGATTGGGACAACACCCCGAAGCCCTAAAAAGCTTAGGGAACTCGCAACGGGGAGGAAGAACACAGCTGGAGATCCGAGTTCTGTACTTCAATGCCAGAGAGAAGGCCACATTGGCATTGTAAATTTCTGTTCTTGCACTTTATCTATTATTTATTCAAACATGAACATGCCTTGTGTTTCTCCTCTCCTATCTATGGAGTAGTTTCTTCGATTCTAGGATTAGGGAGTAGTTTGTGTGCATAGGATATGTTGCTTCAAATTGAATTCTGGTATTGAGTTTGAATTTGCAATTGGAATTAGTTTAGATCGATAATTATGTGTATTTGGTTTTCTATCTACTGTGCTTAGCTGATACGAGGGGTGACAACTCTCGTATCTAAGATTTAGGAGATTTATACGAGGAACCTAGGGGTTGGTCTCATCTCCTATAACCGTGGGTAGAAGGATGCGATATAACTGGAAACGGTTCAATGCAGGGATTGATTCGGCATCCTCGTACCGCCTATCCAGTCCTTGTAAGGCAGAGATAGCTCCCGATAGATGCGGTGGCTCATCGGGAGAGTGTATGATGTCCCTTCCACAAGACCATAGTTAGATGTTTAGACAAAGCCAAGTTGATAGCATGTTTTGTGACACAAGCGAAACCGAAATCCTAGAATCCCTTTAAAAGATCTCGTGGCAAACTCCTTTCTTCCTCTGTGTGACACCGTATTGAGTAGGACCACCAATAACCCTCACATTCACAACTCTTAGAGTCTAGTCCCGAACAATTACATCCACCGAACAAATCTGTACTCGAGTCTTAGTCCCTATGGGATCGATAATCTTTTTATTACTTGATGACATCCATGCACTTGCGGGCGTTGAGCGCGAGCACGCGCTTCGAGTCCTCGACGGTCTCCGTCGCGAGATTTTAGGTCGCATTCGTGTGCATCACTAGGTTAACTCTAGGGGTAGCTCCCCTTGTAACCTTCTTAATGACTTCCCTAGATTTCTTTGAAACCTTAGCCACTAAGCACCTACCTTGCTCAACCTAGGGATGACTTCCCTATTGACCTTGGTTTTCCTAGACCTAGATTGAGTTCCATAATCGAATCGAACATTGTGATAGGTCTTTTTGGGCTTAAGCTTGCCCTTGGATGGTTCTTGTTTCCTAGGCCTTTGACTTTGACTCCTAGACCCTAGGCTTTGACTATTTGACCCTTGCATAATCCTAAGAGTTTTTTCCATTTTCTCAAGCCTTGACCTCAAGGTTTGGTTCTCCAACTCCATTTTCTCTAATTTTGTAGGCCCATTGTTTCTTTGAATTGATTTGTTCTTTCTAGGCATATGTTTGGAATTCTTGGAGTTAAAGCCTAGATGGTTCTCTATCTTCCTAATACTTTCCTTAGGTAAAATTGTTTTAAGGACATTAGTTCCAAATTTCTGCTTATTCTTAAGGTTGACATGTTTCGCTCCTAAACAATAAAGCCTATTATTTCTAGCATGCCTTTCATGAATAATTGCAAGATTACTTCTAGCATGCTTTTGATAATTAATTGAAGAAGAGACATACTTAAAAGTTACCTTAGGGTTTTCCTTAGCTCCCCCTACATATGTAGCTCTTCCTTCATGAGTCTTCTTCTCCCCCTTTGGGCATTGACTCCTATAGTGTCCCGGTTATTGACATTTGAAGCAAATGACATGCTCCTTGCTCTTCTTAGCGGGGACATCGATATCCTTGACCTTTAGCACCGGTTGAGCCTTCTTAACCTTCTTAGGACACTTGCTCTTGTAGTGTCCAGCTTCCCTACACTCAAATCATATTATATGATTTTTAATATTTATCAAAATGCTTGAGTTACCTAGGTTATCGGTGGATGTTTGGGCTTCTTCATCTCTTCTGGAAGTTGATGGTATTTCTTGATTTTGCTCTTATTCCGGAGTATATGGTCTCTCAACCTCCAATTCTTCACACTCTTCTCTCGACCTAGATGTTGACTCCTCTTCAACTTCCGAATCCTCACTTGCTTGTGAGGATGTTGTGCTTGCTTCTTCGGTCTCCTTCGATTGAGCCGATGAGCATTCCTCTTCTTCCCCTTCTTCTTGGACCAGTGATAGACTTTCATGATACTTTGCTAATTCACTCCAAAGCTCCTTGGCATCCTTGTATTCACCAAAGCTACACAAGATATCATTAGGAATCAAATCAACCAAGAATTTAATTACCTTATTACTTCTCTCGAATTCTTGGAGTTGTTCCTCGGTCCACTTTTTCATTTTGAGGAATCCTCCCTTAGGCCCTCTTGGAAATTTGAATCCTTCCATCAAAGCGGACCAATCTTCAATGTCCATCATCATCACGAAGTCTTCAATCCTTGCCCTCTATTGATTAAAGCCTTCTTGTCCGTAGAAGGTGTACGGAATTGGGGTGTTGATGTCCCATCCCAAATTCTCTTGAAATTCCATCTTCTTCCTCTAGCGGTGCTCCCTTAGTTGTTAAACCTTGAAGAGCGACCTCGCTCTAATACCACTTGTTAGGACCTATGCGCTCGCTAGAGGGGGAGCGGTGAATAGTGATTCGATGCTTCGATGGAATTCTTTCACGTTTGATCATCTACAATCTTGTTAGCACAGTGGAATAATAATAACAAAGACAAATATCAAGATACACAATCACAACACACAAATATAACGTGGTCATGGATTGGGCTCGAAAGAGCCCTAGCGATGCAAACACACACCACTAATCAAATGCTCCTTCTCGATAACAAGTCGGAGGCTGAGAAACCTCTTACAAGTGATTACACTAAGTAATACAATGTAAAACATGCAAATACAAAATGAATATACAAAACAACGTAAAGAAAACTTTACAACTATTGCTTTGGAACCCTTGCTTGTTGATTGCTTGAAGCGTGCTTAAAGACCCTGATTTGCAGCAGCAAATCGCCTCAATGATGCTCAAGAAATCGCTGCTAAATCCCTCCTTTCGTGCTCCTTTTAAACCTGCAACTCGGGCTAGATTTTGCCTTGTAGTTGACTGATCAAGACCATCAGTCGACTGCTCCTATAGCCGTTGTCTCACAACAACCTGAGCCACGTTGGATAAGTTCCAACTAATAAGACATCAGTTGACTGATCATGCCCATCACCAATCGATGTCATCACAATGACTCTAAACATTTTGTTCCCGTAACCCCGACTCAGAATGATCGATCTCAGATTAGTCGATCCGCTAAGGCCATCACGATCGTCAATGTTGGGCAAATGATCGCTAGGCCATTTTCAGCTTGACACTGCCGATTCACATCACCGATCGACCATAGTCTCGGGCCGATGATACACCTCAAACATGAGGTTTTATCCAAAGTATGATGCCCTCATACTTGCTAGACCACCCTTAGCCTAGACCTAAGCCTTCTAGCCACCTCCGTCAGCCCCACACCTATCAGATCCCTCCAAGTCATTCATGACTTGTTCATCCATATGCTAGCCTTCAGGTGCTTCCATCAGCCATTGTCATGCTAATGTGGTCTACACCGTCAGGCACATTGGGCTTACGCTGCCAAGACTCCCGCTTGGACTTTACGCCACCAACCATTGGACTTATGCTACCAAGTTTCCACCCTTGTACTTTACGCCGCCAATATCACACCTTAGACTTCCCAATTGCCAAGTACCCATGACTTGAACTTTCATCGCCAAGACTACACACTTGGACTTACGTGACCAAGACTGCACCCTTGGTCTTTCCTTGCCAACTCATGTTGGACTTTCCATTTGCCAAGACTCAAGCTTAGACTTTCCCTTGCCAAGACCCATGCTTGGACTTTCCATGTCAAGTGCCCATGACTTGGACTTTTCCCATGACAATGGACAAACCATCGTCAAACATCAAAATACCACTCGAGTCAAACTCGAGTCCAGTCAATCATGACCCGGGTCGATTGCACCAACAATCTCCCCAACACATTCTCAGACATCACTGTCAAACATCAAAACACTACTCGAGTCAAACTCGAGTCCAGTCAATCGTAATCTGGGCCGATTACACCAACAATACTAAATGTATCTTCATACCCATAGGCAGCAGCATACCCATGATTGGTGGTGTTTATACATACAATACAAATTGCATTCGCATTACCAAGTGTAATGGTGTAGCCATGTGGATGGTGTTTTGTATATGATGCTGTGGTATCTGCATAGTCATGAGCAGTGGTGTACCCATGTGTAGTTGTGTATATATATATGATATACATTGCATTTGCATTGCCATGTGCGGTGGCATAGCCATGTATGTGGTGGCATTCATATGTGCATGTGTTGCATATTGCATATATCCTGCGAGGTTGCATTTGGATGATCCATGGTTGTTGCATATTTTTGCACATTTCTATATATGCCATTTACATATTATCCATGTGGTTATATGGTGCTATGGTAGTTGAGAGCTATATATGTGTGTGACACTATTCAGGTTGGGTCAAGTTGGTACTTGGTATTTATTTTCTACCATGATATTGTAGTGGTTAGATCAGGTTGATACATAGCAGTTGATAACCTTATGATACCATCTAGAATGGATCAGGTTGATTATTTCATGTGACCATGTGTTGCTCATATGATTAGAAGATGTTCACAGGTGCATTATTGATCTTGCTTGTTAGTTGTATATGTTATGTTGCGGTATACTTATCCAGTTTACTACAGGTAAAGTTATTGTCGACTTACAGGTATGTCAGTAATTTGCATTACATTCGATTGGTCAGTTGGTATATGCATTGATTATGGATATACTGAGGGTTATTTGATATTGCCTATAAACTGTATACCTGTTATTCTCTTCTTAGTTATTTATTGTTCATGCACTATCTTCCTTATTACCGCTGAGTTTATACTCACCACCACAAACCCTGGGTTTCTTGTCGCCCAGGTGGAAGGTAGAGGATTTCGTGACATACTTGGAGCCTTGCCAACTGATCCCATCCCACCCCACTTCCGATGGTTACTATTTTTCGATTATCATACATTTCATATTTTGAGATTTGTATTCGTATGTTGACAGTATTGTTGGTTGGTTATTTGGTGTTGCTTATATCTTTTCAGACTCTTTGCAGTAAACTTTTACTCGTGGTCAGTCGTACCGGTATGCATTTGTGATGAGTTTATATTTTCATATTGTGGTTGTTTTCTGCTGTTGATTATATGTATTTCCATATGTGTTGTGTTGGCTACGACTATCTGGCTATGTATATTGAATTGTCATAAGGGGGTTTTGTCTGTTGGTCGGACGGATAGAGTCTACCCCGGGACATGACAACCACAGTCAATTGCCCGAGTCAACTGAGCTCCCGAGTGTCGAGCACTCAATCAACTAGTCCATAGCCCCAGTCAATTGCCCGAGTCAACTGAGCTCCCGAGTGTCGAGCACTCTACCAGTCGACTGATCCATAACCCCAATCGACTGTTAAACAATCTGTCTGATTGTTTTAATCTATCAATCAATTGAACCAAGTCCCAGTTGACTGATAAACTTCAAAACTGAGGTTTAACACCCAAGTATGATCCTCTTATACTTGACACTTACCCCTAACCTAGACCTAACCCTTCAAGCCACTTCCATCAATATCGCGTCTTTGGTTCGAGTCCAAGACTCCTCACCCTTGCGCTAGTCTTCAAGTGCTTACATCGACTTCGTCATGCCATCGAGTACCCTTAGCCTAGACCTAAGCCTTTAAGCTACTTTCATCAACCTCATGTCTCTGGTTTGAGTCCATGACTCCTCACCCTTATTCTAGCCTTCAAGTGCTTCTATCGGCTTTGTCATGCTACCGGGTCTATCTTTGCCAAGAGGTCATGCCTCTGAGACTTCCATTTCCAAGTCTCCATACTTGGACTTTGCCGCCAAGACTACACTCTTGAACTTATATGACCAAGACTATAGACTTAGACTTTTCCTTTTCCAAATATCCATACTTGGACTTTCCTTTGCCAAGAATCCATTCTTGCGCTTCTCTATTGCCAAGTATCTATACTTTGACTTTTCCTTGCCAAGTCTCCAAACTAGGACTTCCCATGCTAAGAATCCATTCATAGACTTCCACTCGAGTTTTACTCGAGCTTGGTCAATCTTGACCTTGTTGGGGGTCCTTTGGATGGCTAGAGAGGGGAAGGGGGGGGGGGTGAATAGCCTCTTTTGTCGATTTCTACACAAAGTCATTAGCAGAAACAAAAACAAAAACAAAAACACAAACTAAAATTGAAATCAACACAAGCAAAGCTAACACAATTATTAACATCGTTCGGAGATGACACTCCTACTTCACGACAATCCTTAAGATGGATCAACCCTTTTCAACCTTCACTAAGATTTTCTTTTGATGAACACACTAAGGTGGAGAAACCTCCTTTACAAGCACACTCTTCTTCTTACAAGATTTGTAATGAGATTAAGAAGAAGAGGTTAGAGAACTTAGAAAACTAAGAGGAAGGATTGGAGAGCTTATGCTTAGTAGTCAATCCACAATCAACTACTTGGGTAGTCAACTGGATTATAACCCCAGTCGAGTGCTCGAGTCAATCTGAGTTCTCGAGTGTCAAACACTCGACCAGTCGACTGGTATACCTCAAGTATAACTAATTCATACTTGAAAATACACCCTAAGCCTAGACTAAACCTTCTAGCTTCTCCATCAGCCTTGCACCTCCAAGATCTCTTTGAGTCCGTGACTCCTTCATCCTTGCGCTTGCCTTCAAAAGCTTTCTTCGATTTTGTCATGCTTAGAATCTTCCTTTGTCAAGGTCTGCTTGGACTTTACGCTGCCAAGACTATATACTTGGACTTATACTGCCAAGACTCACCCTTGGACTTCCTTGCCAAGATCCACTTAGACTTATGCCGCAAAGACTAGATGCTTGGACTTATGCCACCAAGTCCACATTCTTAGACTTCTCTTGCCAAGGCTTTGCCCTTGAACTTTCCTTGCCATGTCTTCACACTTGGACTTCCTTTGCCAAGATTTACACTTGGACTTTCTTGTCACTCAAATATGTATGTTAGATCATAAATATTGTCTAACTAAAAATGATTATCCAAATATCAAAATACATTAATATTTAGTACATTCTTGCACCAACAATCTTCCCCTTTTTGATGTTTGGCAATCATTTAAGTTAGGACTTTAAATATGCAATAAGAACATCATAATGTGAATCTAACTTACATCTTTCCCTCTCCCCCTTTGACACACATCAAAAAAAGAAGGGAAAATTCAATAAAGCACGTGTGAATAGGATGTTTATGTCTTGAATTAAGGTATAAAACACACTTAAGGCTCCCCCTTAATCCGAGACACATTCCATTATGAATGACATGTGGAGAAAATTATGAAAACATGAGTAAAAGTATTGCCTAATTTTGCACCAACAAGAGAACATGTGCATATAGGTTTCGGGTTTAGAAATATATCATAGGAAATCTCCCCCTTAAGCAAGGCATCAATAAGGCCTATTGGTAGGCGAAGCCTAACAATTTAGTTACTAAACCCTCTCTATGCCAAAATAACACAGGGAATGCCTCGGATCGTCTCCCACGAAAGGTAACGGTGTAAGTATATACTAGAGTTAAGGTTTTTCTTAATAGGATGGGGTTTGGATTTGAAGATTATGCAACTACACGGATAACTGAAATTAAAGAGATAAAGTATATCAATGAAAATAAATTATGTATTCAACAATTAAATGCTGAAAGTAAAAACTATTCTAAACAACAATTCATCAAACACTAAGAATGCAAGTTAAACAAACAACTACATAACTAGAAATTCATCCAATATCAAGTAGAAAGAAATTGACAACTATCAAATTAATGTACGAAATAGTAAATAACAATCATCCCATTGATGTACGCTCGAATAATGATGCAGAAAACCCCCAATGAGTTCGACGGAGCTCAATCGAGTCTCCGGAGTGAAAGGATGGTGCGGATGGCGTAAACTCCCAAATCTAGAAATCTAGTGGTGTCTCCTTGCTCGCTTGAATCCAGTGAAGCTAGGAGACTGTCGTTGAGGCAACACTCCTCCGTGAATCCACAGAAGGAGGTAATCAACAGAAGGAGGTAACAACTGGCTGAAGGTGAAGAACTCGTCGGAGATTTCTGATGGAACGGTTCTTCGTCAGATCCGATGAAGAAGGTGATGGTGGATGACTATGACAGCGTGTGTGAGGGCTCTCGATGGGAAGATGATCAACGACGAGCTATTTTGGCGAAGCAGAAGATGCGATCCTAGCTCCCATTTCCTCCGCTCGCGCGAGGAAGAAGACGAAGTCCACCCCGTGGCACCTCTCTGTCGCGCAATGGAAGGAAACTGTTCTGCATCGTCTCCGCCTGCTCGTTCACGAGGAAGAAGCACTACCGTTGTCCCTCACGCGTGAGGAAGTGTTAGAATGTATACTGAAAGCCTAGCTCTTTTTGTATGAACATTTTATTTTGAAATAAGAATCACATGATCATTGTTTGAATTTTATATATTCATTATATATGTGTGCATATTGTCTAATATTTTACATTGTAGATAACATGGTGCTTGGTGTGGCACAGAAGATCATGTTATCAGTACCTTGTAAAATATAAGTAGAGGCTCACAACCAAGATGGTTTTGGACAAACCATTGGCATGGTTGTAGTGTAGCTTGGTATTGTTTTATCTTGAACATAGAGTTACACTAGTACACTTAGGTGTATTGAGCAGGACCGAAATAGAGGTGATTCAATTTAGTGCTGACTACATAATTGAATCGGACCTCGGATATTATGTTGTACATGCTCTTAATTCCGATATAATAACGGGCACATGTACTTAGTATTTATTTCTTTAATTTACCAGTGGGTGAGATTTAGATGGATTAAATCAATATGCCCGGTAAGTTGGGAAATAATATTATTTACATGGTGTGCCGTTGATTATAGGAGGAAACCGTGTCCTATATATTAGGTTGATGATGTCCCCTTGAGGAGCTCATAAGGTTCATCATGTAAACACAGCTGGTTGACTTAGTCAACATGATGATAAGGTTGAGTGGTACTACTCGAGGAGTTAGATGTTAATTAATTGATGGTCAGTAAATCAATTAATTGACGGACATTCGATATCTTAAACACGGGGAGATTGATGGACAAATAATATATGGAGCCCATATTGATTTATGGGGGTTGGTGAGGTAGTTCAATGATGATCCTCTAGTGGAATGGAACATCATTGATGGATCAAGTTTGTGTGGTTCCGATCCATCGGGTGGCCAAGACCCAACTCCTCCTTATGGTCCCTATCGTAGCCTAATATAATCCTTATGAAGTCTAGATCCAAGAATGTAAAACAAAACCTAGAACCAACGGTTGGATTAAATCCATAGATCCGATGGTTAGGATGAAACCCTAGAACCAACGGTTGGATTAAATCCATAGATCCGATGGTTAGGATGAAATCCTTGATCCGACGGTTGGGATGAAATCCTTGATCCGACGGTTGGGATGAAATCCTAGATCCTACGGTTGGGATGAAATCCTAGATCCTACGGTTGGGATGAAATCCTAGATCCGACGGTGGAGATTAAATCCCTAGATCCGACGGTGGAGATTAAATCCCTAGATCCGACGGTGGAGATTAAATCCCTAGATCCGACGGTGGAGATTAGAGGAGGCTTAAGCCTAAATTCTAGAATTAGGGTTTGGCTCATCCATGGGTTGGCAACAAACCCTAGAGGAGTTAGGGTTAAGTAAGAATATAGGAGTTAGTTCCTATATTTTAGGCTAACCAACTTTCTCCTAAATTCTATAGATATATAAGACATAGGAGTTGGTTCGAATTGAAGTTAGGGTTTTGGCTCTTATCAAGGTGGGCGGCTAGGGTTTGGAGATAGAGCTTGGGCGGCAACCTTTCTCCTTCATTGATTGTTGCCGGCGCCCATTCTTCTCCATCAAGGCTTGGCCGGCCCCATCTTATAGACCTCTCCTTTCTTCCTTGGCCAGCTCTCATTCTTCTCCTTTAATCCTTGGTGGCCGGTGGTTCCAAGCTTCTTGGTGGCGGCGCTCATCCATTAGTGGGCGCAACTTTGTTTCAAAGTTGGCCGGAGTTCATTCATTCGTTCCTTGGCCGACGGTTACATCAAACTTCTTTACTTGGTGGCCGGTTCTAGAAAGGAAAAGGTTTTGTTCATTTTTCTCTTTGTTCGCAGCGGACAAGGTAGAGGAGAACTCGATCTAGAAGGCTTCTACTCGTGGAGGATCTTCGTCCACACGTCGTCCACGAGAGGGATAGGACATACGGTAGAAGATCGTGAGGTATAAAGTTATTTTAACTTTATGTACAGATCTGAGCATGTTCTTATTTGTTTTGATTATGCATGTGTGTGTGTGCAAATATATTGTATAATCATGGACCCCGAAGACAAACACAAAAACCGGCGATCCGTCCGTCGTCTCTTCCGCGGCTAATCAACTAGAAGAGTAGAGTTGCTTGAACAACTAGTTTGTTCGAGCGACCACTCAAGTTGTTAGCACGACGACAAAATGGTGTTGCTAAGGAAGCTCATCCCATCCGGATTAATCCTTTCATTAGTGAAAATTTTAATCCGGGGACATGGGAGCCAATGAGCCTCCGAAGCGACATATACCAACAGGAAGAAGATCGGTGTTGCGTCTTCGGGTGTGAGATTTGGGAGAAGAGTTGTGTCACGCGATGGTTTTGCTCTCTCGAAGAGAAGGCATTAAGTGAATTATCTCCACCGTCCACTTTCTTTGCCATCAAATCCCAGCCGTCCAATTGAAGCTAGGGTAAATTAATCTGATTAATCAAGTAAAAAGTTTGTGCATCCGATGGCTATGATCAAGCCAACTTTGGATGACCGGATCTGATCAATCTGAAGGAATGGTAGAGATCAAACGGTCTGGATGAATGACCAAGATGCGTGGATCTTAATGTATGGACCAGATCACTCCAGATCCAGATGGATGGCTCAGAATCGATCAGATCTCATCAAACGGTCAGAATTGAATAGATCTGAACCTTTTGATTAAACTGCTTCTGATCTTGATGAAAGGTCCAGATTAATCCAATTTAAAATGATCCTTCTAGCCCTAGATGAAGTCATATTTGATCCAACTTGAGTCTAGTCTAGTGGCCCATCTCGATCTTCTACAATTAAGATGTAAAATTTGCATATAAGTAGAAAATTTAGGAGAATTTACAATAAGGTCCAAAAGATAATCCAACTCATAAAATATGCAAATAATCAACAATTAAACCCACAAGAGGATTAAAACAGTGATATTAAGGACCAAAATAATATGACAAATTGACAGTTATCAATTCCCCCACACTTATTCTTGCACGTCTCGGGCAAGTATTAAAAACGACGAATAATCAAATCCATTTTCCCCAAGCAATTCCTCCTAATATCATGAAAATCGAAAAAGGTAGTTACTTAGGGTTGTCAATCCACAAAAATCATGACATTCATGCGCTTAGTTCTTGTATTAGTTAACAAGTATGGTGGCTTCAATTAATCCTAAATGGACCAAGAATGATAAACCTTACCAGATCAATAAAGGTGGCTCTTATTCTCATAAGCATTGCGAAAGTAGAGCTCCCTCAAAGCTACTCAAGATGTTACACTATTATACGCTTGCTTATTTCCTACTCTCCACCACTTCAACCACATGAATGCATGATTCAAAAGGACTTTCAAGAATTGCAATGAAGAACAAGAACAAGATATAAGAATGGCACAAATATAGGAATAGAAAACATTGAAGACAAGAGACAATTGAAATACTATCATGTTGCATTCAATGAAACAATGCCCATGCACATCTCCTTCCATTCTCAAAACTAACAACCATTATCGTTCTCCAAATCCATGTTCATCCTCAAGAAACACACACTTGTACATCTCATGCAAGAAATAAATAAAGCTCATCAACAAGAAGCATTCTCCATTCAAGAAAATAGCATGTCGTCTAAAACTATCCACTTTTTTTTCTTTTTTTTTTCAAGTTAGTTTTTTTTTTATTTTTTATGGGCACCCTAACATCAAGAAAATTTTCTTTTCTTTTTTTTCTATTTGAATCAGTTTTTTTTTCATTTTTTTTACGACATGCTCTTTTCTTAATGGCCTTTTAATGCAAATACACACTCATAGGAAAATAAAACATGGCTCAACCATGGTGATCAAGCATGGTTCACTCATGCACCATTTAAATCTAGCCTTTCTACAATAAATCCTCAACTATGACTCTCCCAATCATTTCCTCCCCCACACTTAAATTTGACCGTCTCGGGCAATAGATCCAACATGATAAAGTTCAAATGTCTCAACAACAAAAGAATAACAAGACATGTCATAGAAGAAGGAGAAATGAAAAAGGATAAGCAATGTCTATCTACATGGAAGAGTATATTCATTGTAGCACATGTATCAACAAGAGTATCAATAAGGAAAAACAAGGTGGCCTTCATCATAATCATGCAACTTATAGTAATGTGGTCTCGATAAAGAGCAAAGCAAGTTCTAAAGTGTTAGCAATCATGAGTGCTACCCACATGCAAGGAAAATAATCATGAAAGCTCAAATCCTCACTGGGTGTATGAAATAATCAAGCTCAGTCTATCACAATTAAATTCAACACCACACGAGTAACCAAATGCAATCACTACAATCAATCATGTCCAATCGATCTCCAAGTTCGACAACCAAACTTAACTAGCTTTTACGACATCCAAGACTCGGGTAAGAATGCTTACGAAATTGAACTCGATATCCGACAAAACCCAAGAATCGATTATTCAAAACTCACGAAAGAAATAAAATTGCGCAATAGAACTACGATAGGAAAGTGCATATGTACAAAAAGAAAGAAGTGAAGAGGAACAAACTCCCCTCAAGTCGGGTAAATGACGTAGATAAATGTCGCCGCCTCCTCTATTATTCCTTACAGGCTTTCATGAAATTGTTTGAGTCTATGCCCGTTGACTTTGAATGTTCTTCCCAAAGTAGGATCATGTATCTCAATAACACCATATAGGAAAACATCAAAAATAATGAACGAACCTTCCCATTTAGACTTCAACTTACCTACAGACCATTTGAATTTGGAATTGTACAATAATACCTTCTCTCCAGCATGAAATTTCTTACGCAAAATATGTTTGTCATGGAAAGCCTTTGTCTTTTCTTTGTAGGCGCGGGCATTCTCATACGCTTCCAGTCTCAATTCCTTCAATTATTGCAATTGCAGTTTTCTTTTACAACCAACTTCTTCCAAACTCATATTGCATGCTTTCATGACCCAATATACTTTGTGTTCCACCTCCACTAGTAAATGACAAGCCTTTCCAAATACAATCCGATAGGGAGACATTCCAATTGGAGCCTTGTAAGCAGTCCGATAGGCCCATAATGCATCGTACAATCTTTTTCTCCAATCCTTCCTATCCGGTCATACTGTCTTCTCCAAGATTAATTTAATCTCCCTATTTGAAATTTCAGCCTGACCATTTGTCTGAGGGTGGTATGGGGTGGACACCTTATGTACTACGTCGTAGTTGCTCAAGAGTGACTTCAAGTGTCAGTTGCAAAAGTGGGACCCTTGATCACTGATGATCGCCCTGGGTACCCCAAACCTACAAAATATCTGTGACCTAATAAAATCTACAACAACTGTAGCATCATCAGTTCTGGTGGGGATAGCCTCCACCCATTTAGAAACATAATCAACAGCTAGCAGGATGTAAATAAAGCTGAATGAACTAGGAAAAGGACCCATAAAATCAATACCCCACACATAAAAAATTTCTCAAAACAAAATTGGTTGTTGGGGCATTTCATTCCTTTGGCCTAAAGTCCCTATCCGTTGACAACGGCCACAAGTTTTGAAAAATAAAAATGCATCCCGAAATAAAGTAGGCCAGTATAATCCTGCATCTAATACTTTCCTAGCTGTATGTTGGGGACCGAAATGACCCCCACATGCAAGTGAGTGACAAAAGGAAAGTACAGAGTGAAACTCAGCATCAGGAATGTATCTCCTAACTACTTGGTCTTTACAAAATTTCCGTAGATAAGGATCGTCCTGCACATAAAATTTTGCATCACTTTTCAATTTTGCACATTGGGTCTTAAAAAAGAGTGTAGGAAAAATATAAGCAACCAAATAGTTAGCAAGATCTACGTACCATGGCGTCTTACCCTGCAGCTGTAAAAGCTGCTCCTCAGGAAATGAATCTCTGATCGGTATAGGGTCTGCCTCTCTCTCAATCCTACTCAAGTGATCGGCTACTAGGTTCTCCCTACCGCTCATATCGCGTATCTCGACGTTGAATTCTTGGAGCAGAAGCATCCATCGTATCAATCTCGGCTTTGCATCTTGCTTCTTTAGTAGGTACCTGAGGGTTGCATGATCAGAAAAAATGATCACATGAGAACATAAAATATAAGATCAAATTTATCTAAAGAAAAAACAATAGCCAAAAATTCTTTTTCTATTGTTGTGTAGTTGGCTTGTGTTGAATCCAGAGTCTTCGATGCATAGCATATGACTTGTGATGCTCCTCCCACTCTCTGAGCTAGAAATGCTCCTACTACATGATTCAAAGCATCGCACATCACCTCGAATGGCAGAGTCCAGTCTGGTGGTCGTATAATCAGAGTTGAGGTAAGAGCACTCTTCAACTGGTCAAACACATCCTTTACACTGTTGATCAAAATTGAACTCCAAATCTTTTTGTAGCAATCTGGACAATGGAAGGGCAATCTTACTAAAATTTCTGATGAATCGCCTGTAGAAACCTGCATGTCCAAGAAAAGAATGCACTGCCCGCATGCATGTGGGGTAAGATAGCAAAGAAATAGTATCGATTTTTGCAGGATCTACTTCAATACCCTTCCTAGAGACTATATGACCTAAGACTATGCAATGTGTAACCATGAAATGACATTTTTCAAAATTTAATACCAGGTCAGTCTCTATACACCTATGCAAGACTTGGGACAAACTTTCCAAACATGTATCAAATGAGGTGCCATACACAGTGAAATCATCCATGAAAACTTCCATACAATGCTCTAATAGATCAGAAAATATGATTACCATACATTGCTCGAAGGTACCTGGAGCGTTGTAGAGCCCAAATGGCATACGTCGGTATGCGAAAGTTTCGAATGACATGTGAAGGTAGTCTTTTCCTGATCCTCTAGCGCTATGGGAATCTGAAAATAGCATGTGTAGCAATCCAAGAAGCAATAATATGACTTCCCTGCAAGCCTCTCCAACATCTGATCAATAAATGGTAGGGGGTAGTGATCTTTCCTGGTGGCCTGGTTCAACTTGCGATAATCAATACAGACTCTCCATGCATTCTGTGGTCGTGTGGGGATCATCTCATCATGTCAATTCGCTACCATGGTGATATCGGACTTCTTTGGCACTACATGCACCGGACTGACCCACTGACTATCAGAAATGGAGTATATGATACCAACACGAAGAATCTTGGTTATCTCTGTCTTGACAACCTCTAATATAAGTGGGTTCAGTCTACGTTGTGGTTGCCTCACTGGCTTCATTCCGTCGTCCAAGAAAATCCGGTGCAT
Organism: Wurfbainia villosa; assembly: GCA_025175895.1. NCBI lineage: Eukaryota > Viridiplantae > Streptophyta > Magnoliopsida > Zingiberales > Zingiberaceae > Wurfbainia > Wurfbainia villosa. The sequence continues at coordinate 9,830,775 of CM045992.1, forward strand.
ACACAAAGTAGGGCTAATACCAGGCATATCATCAATCGTCCACCCGATAGCTTTCTGATGTTGCCTAAGAAGATCTAGTAGACACTGCTCCTGCTCTGGGTCCAAATCTCTAGCAATAATGACCGGTCTCTGCTCGTCTTCACCTAAGTAGGCATACTTAAGGTGCTCAGGCAATGCTTTTAATTCCATTCTCAGTGGTTGAACAGTCCTTGGAAGTGATTTTTTAGAATCTGCTTCCTTTGTAGATACCTCGATTTCCTTAGCAAAAATAGCCTCACAGAGTAAATCTAAACCACCAACATCATCCTCTGCATCAGCTGCATCGCAACCAATGTCTCCCAATGAAATATCTACACTGGCAAACCTGCTCTCCCAATTTGTGTCAAAATGCTCATCCTCCTTGCAATCTAACTCATCCAGCATGCCTATGCTCAAAAGTGAATGATCCTCAACAGCATATCTCATTGCATCTGGAATACTGAATTGAACAACTGTGTCACCAAACTCCATAGTAAGCATTCCTGTTAGTAATATATGAGAGATGTCCTAAGGCAATCGCCTTATGTATGAACCATTTATATGATAAATGAAGATTCACTATTTGAGTATACATGTTTCATGTATTTGATTGGATCTTAAACTGATTTACTGAATGTCCACGATGCGATTCATAGCATGAGAGAATTTGTGATTGGATCACAACTAGTGAGTATCTCTACATGTGTAATTGTGATGTATCGGAATTATCCCTAGTCGATGAATTGATGAATTTGGACACCATCAATTCTGTCGAGACTAGCACGAGGTATACTCCTTGGTGTATCCAAGCAGCTGATTCTCACTGGCTGGAGACATTGTGATGTCCGGAGTTGATCGTGGATGCTAGTTATGGTAACTAGTTCATTGGAGTGACTAGCCGTAAGACTTCATATGGTTCTCTGCATATATAGATATGTCAATGAAGTTCTTACTGTAGCTTAAGTGCGATGTTCCTTTGACTTGCGGTATTCAAGTCATCTTGATCATGGAGACTTATGCTTTGACATCTTAAGCAAACATCTCTAAGGAGATGTGGACCCGGGATGATTGGTTATAAGTCGAAATGATCGAAGGTGTTTGAATAGCCTATAAAGGATTCACCACTCCTTGCGAGGAGATGTATACCCATGGCCTCTTGTCGGATTGTTACTAAAGTCTTTGGCCAAAGCAATACATGTTTAGAGTAAGGTACTCTTCGATACATATGGAGTAACTAGAATCCGTAGGACGAGGAAATGATACTTGGGCTAGGTGTGACGTAGTCAGCTTAGTGGGGACTGACACTATAGACCATGTCCTGAACCAAGTGGGTATAAGATGAGTGAAGGGAATGGGGCACGAATCATTCGAGCTGCTGAAGGGTTTCAGAAATAGTTATGGATCAACCGTTGATCTTTTCGGTTAATTGGGGATCATGATGTACTACTAGGTGCCACTCATGATCGTTCTATAATTAATGGTTAATTATAGACGGCCAACATAAACCGAGAACCTATTTGGTCACACGCACAACGAGCGTAATCCAAAGGATTTAAAACGAGCTTGAGAATGAGATTCTCAGACCGAGAGAGACTAAGTTTGGTTGGACCAAACATAGAGCGAGCATGAAATCGTTTCAGTCGCAATGGAAGCGTGGATGGGCCGTGTCTTATGAAGACATAATGGATGGACCAAAATGGTTTGGTTCTAATCCAATGGAGGAGAATAAACCAAAGGGTTTGGTTTATTTTAAACGAATGAACCAAAAGTTGGTTCGGTTCATTTTAAATTAAAATAAACCATCATGGTTTGGTTTATTTTAACTTATCTTAATGGAGAAGGTTAACGGGACAAATGGTTATGATCCAATAACCGTTAAGAGAATTAGTTCTCTATAAAAGAGGGCTTAAGGGATAATTAAGCCCCGATCCACAACCCTAAGTTGCCGCCCACCTCTCCTTGGAGAAATTCGGCGCCAACTCTCCTCCTCCTTGCCGCCGCCCACCTTGAGGCTTCAACCGGCATCCAGAAGGTGCTGACCTTCCCCCTCGCCGGCGTTGAGCTGCTGCCGGTGGTACTCCGGTGATCTTTTTTAGGTTTGGCATCAAGGTGAGCTCTATCTTCCCTTGGTTGGCCGGCGCCTATCTCCTCCACCAAAGCTGTCCAGTTTTCTGGACAGCTTGTTCTCCTCTCGTCGGAGCGTCGTTTGGACGACGGTTAGAGCTCCTACAGCGGATAACTTACCGGGGATTCGATCTTCGGTAATCCTCTGAGGTGGAGGACGAAGGATTCGTCAATCGGTTGACGAATACCTCTCTGGAGAAGCGAGTTTTGAGGACTCGTTTTGGATCCGAATTTGGATTCGGATCGTGATCATCTCTCGATCACGTCATCTTCAACACGAGGCTAGTAACCCGTACGAAGACGAAGCTCGTGGCTTAGCGAATTCATCCTAAGGATACTCGGTGTGGATACGGATAGAGATGATTCTAGCGAGGATCGTTCCGGTTGATGTCGTTCCCGCTACACGTAATACGAAAGGTATAACGTAGTTAAATTTCCTTTTATTGCAAATTTAAATTTACGGTTATGTCTACACTTGTTGTACTATGCATGCGTGTGATGTGTGTGTTGTAATAAATGTAGATTTATTATTTTTATTGCTTCCGTTGTGCTCATGTTTACGAAACGTGATCGAACACACACACGCCGCGATGCCGGAAACCCAACAGTGGTATCAGAGCCCAGGTTGTGTTTCGACATAATCATAAAATGGTTTTGCGATAGTCATAATGTTATTTCTGGAAATTTTCTAATTTTGGAAATTTAGAAGTATTTATGGAAAATTTTCAATTTTGGAAAGTCTAGAAGTATTTATAGAAATCTTCCACTTTTGGAAAGTTGGAAGTATTTATGGAAATTGATATTTTCCATAAATAAAATATTTGATTAGATTTTGGAAATTTGTTTCCTAATTTAATTTTGATTTGATTTGGGAAATCAAATCTTAAAATATTTTAATTTCCATAAGTAGTTTTAATGATTTAGGAAATTGGTTTCTTAAATAGATTTTCCTTAATCAAATAATTCCATAAATAAAATATGTGATTAGATTTGGAAATTTGTTTCCTAATTTAATTATGATTTGATTTGGAGAATCAAATCTTAAACATATTTTATTTCCATAAATAGTTATGACATATAAGGAAATTATGTACATGACATAATTGTATGCCATGTAATTGCATTAGATGCATAACATTATGTCATGCGTGTCGTGACATGTAGATGTATGCCATGTATGTCATGCCATGTAGATAATAGTTATTTGCATGCAAAGAGGATGAGACATAAAACCCTTAAACAATATTAAAGCCTACACCTTCCATTAATATGGTTAGAACCAGAGTTCCGTTTCTTGTTTGGGTTGTTGGACTCTCTCCAAGCCCGGCTCGAACCCGAACATGTTCAAACCATGGAATAGTTTAATACTAATATGGTAAGAGTCAGAGGTCAATCGTTAGCTTTGGTTGTTGGACTCTCTCCAAGCTGGGCTAATTGGTTGAATGCGCTCTAACCATATTAAAACTATTTCTCGATTAATGGGTTGGCTTTAACCTGGAGCATCGACTTGTTGGACTCTCTCCAAGGTCGATGTAAAGGGAGGTGAAGTTGGGTGCTATGCATATGATGCATACTTGTTAATGTGTTAACAACCCGATGTATGTGTGAACATTCAATTAGTTGATAGCACATTGTGATAGTTGCATATACGTGATATGCAATCGGTATAGTTGATACCTACCATCGTAGTTATGAATGGCTTGTTGGACTCTCTCCAAGGTTGTTCATATCTATGATGGATATCAGCCCATTCGGAGATGGACCTACGATCTCCCGAAGTGATTTTGGGGTTTTTGAAATTCGAAAAATGAATGAGATTTATAAATGTATAGTGATGCATTTTTAAAATCATTTTCTCATATATGCTCGTTTTATATTTCTAGGTCAATAAATTGATCATGACGTCTTTGAATTTGCGCACTATTTTGGATTCGAACAAACTGACTGGGCCTAACTTTCTGGACTGGCTTAGAAACCTAAGAATTGTTCTCAAGGCGGAAAAGCTTGCATATGTCCTTGAAGAGCCTCTCCCCAACCGTCCTAAGGACGATGCAACTCCAGACCAAATGTTGGTCTATCAGAAACATGTGGCAGATTCTGAGCTGGCGAGTTGCATCATGCTAGCGGCGATGGTACCTGAGCTGCAAAAGTAGCATGAGCATATGAATGCTAATACTATGGTCTTCCATCTTCATGAGTTGTTCGATGAGCAAGCGAGATTCGAAAGGTTCGAGGTCTCTAGGCTCCTCTTCACCACGAAGATGCAAGAAGGTTCGTCTGTAGTGCAGTTTGTGCTAAAGATGAACGGGTACATCGAGCATCTAGCCACCCTCGGGTTTGTGATGGATCATGAATTAAGTATTGACTTAATTCTGCATTGTTTGCCCCAAGAGTTTCTCACAGTTCGTGATGAACTATCGGATGAACAAATTAGAATCCACCATTCCTGAGCTCCTCAATATGCTGAAGACTGTGGAGCCTTCTGTGAAGCATGAGGAGAAGGCGGTTCTGTTAGTTGATTCCTCAAAGAAAGGTTCTAAGAGGAAGGCAAAAGAACAGAAGAAAGGGAAGAACAAAAAGGCAAAGAAGGCGGAACCAGTGCAAAAGGGCACTTGCCATCATTGTGGCAAGGAAGGCCACTGGCGAAGAAACTGCAAGATTTATCTTGAGTCCATGAAGAAGAAGAAGGCATCCGATGCCCCATCCTCTTCAGGTATCTTCGTTATTGATTGTCATTCTATTTCCTTAGACACTTGGGTATTGGATACTGGGTGTGGCTCACATATATGTAATGACATACAGGGGCTAAGGAATAGAAGAAGACTCGTCAGAGGGGAGTCAAATTTGCGAGTTGGCAATGGAGCAAAGGTTGCTGCAGTCGCCATTGGAACTTATTTGCTGAAGCTCCCCAGTGGACTAGTCTTGGAACTGGACAGTTGCTATTATGTTCCTTCTCTAATAAAAAACATTGTTTCTATTTCCTGTTTAAATAGAAATGGTTTTCATTTGACGTTTAGTAACAATTGTTGTTATATAACTTTGAATGGCGTACTTTATGGAACTGGAACTTTGACTAATGGCATTTATACGTTGGACGTATCCAGTGACATTTTCAATATCGAAGCGAGCAACACGCATGCTCGAAAGGATAATCAAATAGACTCCTATATGTGGCGTTGTCGTCTTGGCCATATAAGCAAGAAACGCATGTCCGAATTACACCGATGTGGAATTCTGGAATCGTTTGAATTGGATTCATACGATACATGTGAATCATGCTTAAAAGGCAAGATGACCAAGTTACCTTTTACTGGAAAAGGTGAACGAGTGGGAGAGTTATTAGGTCTAATACATACTAATGTATGTGGACCTATGTCAACTCAAGCTTTAGGAGGCTATAGCTACTTCATTACCTTCACCGATGATCACTCACGGTTTGGGTATGTGTTCTTGATGAAACACAAGTCTGAAGCCTTTGAAAGGTTCAAAGAATCCAGAAATGAAGTAGAGAAACAACATGATAAGAGTATTAAAATACTTCGATCGAATCGAGGTGGTGAATACTTGAGTCAGGAGTTTCTTGATTACCTAAGAGACAATGGTATATTGTCTCAATGGACTCCGCCCTATACACCACAGCATAATGGTGTATCGAAGAGGCATAACCGAACCTTGTTGGACATGGTCAGGTCAGTGATGAATCATGCGACTCTTCCCAAGTCATTTTGGGGTTATGCACTTTAGATAGCTGTTTACTTGTTAAACAGAATGCCTACCAAGGTAGTCTCAACTACTCCATATGAGATATGGAATAGTAAGAAACCTCATGTATCTTACTTGAAGATATGGGGGTGTCCTGCTTATGTGAAGCGGACAGTATCAGACAAATTGGATGCTAAGTCTAATAAATATCTATTTATTGAATACCCTAAGGAAACAAGGGGTTACCAATTCTATCATCCTGTGGAATAAAAGGTGTTTGTTTCAAGGCATGCTGTGTTTCTAGAGAAAGAGTTTCTCTTGCAAGAAAACAGTGGGAGTGTCGTCGAGCTTGAGGAGTCTCGAGAGAATCAAATAGACATTGATGAGATACCTGGTGAAGCACAACAGCCGACAACTCATAGTGATGAGCAATTGGCTGGACCTATTGTAACACCACATCTTCGTAGATCTGGTAGAACGCGCAATATTCCCGAGAGATATGGATTTCTCGTAAGTGAATCGAATGACGTGTTACTCATTGATGATGAGGAGCCTACCAGTTATGAAGAAGTGCTGACAAGTTCAGAAAGGGATAAGTGGCTTGGTACCATGAAGTCGGAAATGGATTCCATGTATGAAAACCAAGTTTGGAACTTGGTTGACCCACCTGAAGGGATAAAGCCTATAGGGTGCAAGTGGGTTTTCAAGAAGAAAACCGACATGGATGGTAATGTGATTACCTATAAGGCTAGATTGGTGGCGAAAGGATATCGTCAAAAATAAGGCGTTGATTATGACGAAACCTATTCGCCTGTAGCTATGCTTAAATCCATTCGGATGCTCCTGGCCATAGCGGCTCATTATGATTATGAGATATGACAGATGGATGTGCAAACAACTTTCCTTAATGGAAACCTGCTCGAGGACGTGTATATGATACAGCCTGAGGGTTTCACATCGGTTGATAAAACCAAGGTATGCAAATTGCGACGGTCCATTTATGGATTGAAGCAAGCATCCAGGAGCTGGAATATCCATTTTGATGAGACAATCAAAAAGTTTGATTTATCACAAAATCCAGACGAACCTTATGTGTACAAGAAGGTTAGTGGGAGTGTCGTGTTCCTAGTATTGTATGTCGATGACATACTACTTATAGGAAACGATGTGTCAATCTTACAGTCAGTTAAGGTTTGGTTATCCAAGACATTCTCCATGAAAGACCTAGGAGAAGCAACCTACATCCTCGGGATTAAGATTTATAGAGATAGATCGAAACGGTTGCTTGGTCTTTCGCAGTCTACATATATATACCGAGTGCTAAAGAGGTTTAGCATGTCGGAATCCAAGAAAGGTTTCCTACGCATCAGGCATGGGGTACACCTTTCGAAGTCTATGTGTCCGCGCATAGAAGACGAGAGGATTTGCATGAGTAAGGTTCCCTATGCATCCGCAATAGGATCTATCATGTATGCTATGTTATGTACGAGGCCCGATGTAATGTCGAGTGCTCACGAGCAAATACTCACCGATCCAGAATGGATCATTGGGTGGTCGTTAAGACGATCCTTAAGTACTTGAGAAGAACTAAGGATGTGTTCCTAATATATGGAGAAGGGACATGGTGATACGCGGTATATTGATGTTAGCTTCCGCATGCATAAGGATGATTCCAGGTCTCATTCTGGATACGTGTTCACCTTGAATGGGGGCGCAGTGAGTTGGAAAAGTTCCAAACAAGAGACTGTAGCGGATTCTACCACTGAGGCAGAATACATTGCAGCTTCGGAAGCAGCAAAGGAAGCAGTTTGGATCAAGAAGTTCGTTCATGAACTTGGTGTGATTTCGGCCATTGTTGAAGCAATACCAGTCTACTGCGACAACAATGGAGCAATTGCACAGGCGAAAGAGCCAAGGTCTCATTAACGATCCAAACATGTGCTTCGCCGCTATCATCTTATCAGAGAGATCATCAGTAGGAACGAAATACAAATCGAGAAAATTCCCACTGAAAGGAACTTAGCGGATCCTTTGACTAAAGCATTACCTCAAAGTAAGTTTGAGGGTCATGTTAGTGCCTATGGTATTGGATACCGTAGCGATTAGCATTAGGCCAAGTGGGAGTCTGTTAGTAATATATGAGAGATGTCCTAAGGAAATCGCCTTATGTATGAACCATTTATATGATAAATGAAGATTCACTATTTGAGTATACATGTTTCATGTATTTGATTGGATCTTAAACTCATTTACTGAATGTCCACGATGTGATTCACAACATGAGAGAATTTGTGATTGGATCACAACTAGTGAGTATCTCTACATGTGTAATTGTGATGTATCGGAATTATCCCTAGTCGATGAATTGATGAATTTGGACACCATCAATTCTGTCGAGACTAGCACGAGGTATACTCCTTGGTGTATCCAAGCAGCTGATTCTCACTGGCTGGAGACATTGTGATGTCCGAAGTTGATCATGGATGCTAGTTATGGTAACTAGTTCATTGGAGTGACCAGCCATAAGACTTCATATGGTTCTCTGCATATATAGATATGTCAATGAAGTTCTTACTGTAGCTTAAGTGCGATGTTCCTTTGACTTACGGTATTCAAGTCATCTTGATCATGGAGACTTATGCTTTGACATCTTAAGCAAACATCTCTAAGGAGATGTGGACCCGGGATGATTGGGTATAAGTCGAAATGATCGAAGGTGTTTGAATAGCCTATAAAGGATTCACCACTCCTTGCGAGGAGATGTATACCCATGGCCTCTCGTCGGATTGTTACTAAAGTCTTTGGCCAAAGCAATACATGTTTAGAGTAAGGTACTCTTCGATACATGTGGAGTAACTAGAATCCGTAGGACGAGGAAATGATACTTGGGCTAGGTGTGACATAGTCATCCTAGTGGGGACTGACACTATAGACCATGTCCTGAACCAAGTGGGTATAAGATGAGTGAAGGGAATGGGGCACGAATCATTCGAGCTGCTGAAGGGTTTCAGAAATAGTTCTGGATCAACCGTTGATCTTTTCGGTTAATTGGGGATCATGATGTACTACTAGGTGCCACTCATGATCGTTCTATAATTAATGGTTAATTATAGACGACCAACATAAACCGAGAACCTATTTGGTCACACGCACAACGAGCGTAATCCAAAGGATTTAAAACGAGCTTGAGAATGGGATTCTTAGACCGAGAGAGACTAAGTTTGGTTGGACCAAACATAGAGCGAGCATGAAATCGTTTCAGTCGCAATGGAAGCGTGGATGGGCCGTGTCTTATGAAGACATAATGGATGGACCAAAATGGTTTGGTTCTAATCCAATGGAGGAGAATAAACCAAAGGGTTTGGTTTATTTTAAACGAATGAACCAAAAGTTGGTTCGGTTCATTTTAACTTAAAATAAACCATCATGGTTTGGTTTATTTTAACTTATCTTAATGGAGCGGGTTAACGGGCCAAATGGTTATGATCCAATAACCGTTAAGAGAATTAGTTCTCTATAAAAGAGTGCTTAAGGGATAATTAAGCCCAGATCCACAACCCTAAGTTGCCGCCCACCTCTCCTTGGAGAAATTCGGCGCCAACTCTCCTCCTCCTTGCCGCCGCCCACCTTGAGGCTTCAACCGGCATCCAGAAGGTGCTGACCTTCCCCCTCGCCAGCGTCGAGCTGCTGCCGGTGGTACTCCGGTGATCTTCTTTAGGTTTGGCATCAAGGTGAGCTCTATCTTCCCTTGGTTGGCCGACGCCTATCTCCTCCACCAAAGCTGTCCAGTTTTCTGGACAGCTTGTTCTCCTCTCGTCGGAGCGTCGTTTGGACGACGGTTAGAGCTCCGACAGTGGCTAACTTACCGGGGATTCAATCTCCGGTAATCCTCTGAGGTGGAGGATGAAGGATTCGTCAATCGGTTGACGAATACCTCTCCGGAGAAGCGACGTGATCATCATCTACGATCCAAATCACGTCGTCTTATTCCCAATTTCCTTGCCTTAAGCCAGGCTGTTCTTTAGTAACTTTTGCGTAGGCCTGAAGATGAAGCTCGTGGCTTAGCGAAGTCATCCTAAGGATACTCGGCATGGATACGGATAGAGACGATTCTAGCGAGGATCGTTCCGGTTGATGCCATTCCCGCTACACGTAATACGAAAGGTATAACATAGTTAAATTTCCTTTTATTGCAAATTTAAATTTACGATTATGTCTACACTTGTTGTACTATGCATGCGTGTGATGTGTGTGTTGTAATAAATGTAGATTTATTATTTTTATTGCTTCCGCTGTCCTCATGTTTACAAAACGTGATCGAACACACACACGTTGCGGTACCGGAAACCCAACAGTTCCTACATGTACATCGATTTTTGTCCTTGCTGTCTTCAGGAACGGTCGTCCAAGAATCAGTGGAGGTTGGCCTGAAGCTGCATCTCCCTCCATATCCAAAATATAGAAATCCATTGGAAAAATTAACTCCTTTACCATGACTAATACATCCGCTATCACTCCTGCTGGGTGTGCGAAACTACGGTTGGCCAACTGTATAACAACTCTGGTGGCTTGAAGTGGGCCAATACCGAGCGTCTGAAAAATAGACTTAGGCATAACATTAATGGAAGCTCCTAGGTCTAGCATAGCATCTCCAAAAGTGATGTCTCCAATCACACATGTCACGGTAAATACACAAGGATCCTTGCACTTCTGAGGCATCGACTGAATCATACTTGATACATTCCTCCCCATGCTGACCAACTCATTCCCCTTAAGCTTCCTCTTATGAATGCACAAATCTTTCAGGAACTTGGCATATTTTGGGATGTGCTTGATGACTCTCAACAATGGAATGTTCACTTCCACCTTACTAAATGTGTCCATAAGCTCCTGAAGTTCCTCTACCTTGTCTGCATCACTGTTTCTTTTTGTAGGTACTAGCCTCTGAGGAAATGGTAAAGGCACTGAGGTATCTGATATGGTTCGTGAAACATCTCTCTGCTCCTCACATATTGAATCTGAAACTAGCACTGGTGCAGATGCTGCTGGGTCAGAAGTAGTCTTACCACTCCGCAGTGTGATGGCACTGACATTCCCTCTGGGGTTCGGAATGGTTTGCGAAGGTAACTGACTGGACCCCTGTGATTGAAACTGCATAATGCTGGATGCTATCTGACTAAGCTATCTCTCCAGATTCTGCATGGATGTATCCATCTTCTGTTGTTGCTGCATCTGCTACACAAGCTTCTCCAATTTTTGCACTGAAGCCTCTGGTCTAGTAGGTTGAGACTGTTGTGGTTTAACTGGAGTTGCATTCTTACAAACAGCAAATGGTCTCTGAAATGCTGGAGGTGGTTGATATGACTGTTGCTGCTGCTGATGCACATTCCCATACCTCAAATTTGGGTGATCTCTCCATCCTGGGTTGTAAGTGGGAGACATGGGATCATACTACTTGTACCCAGGTTGCGATTGATAAAATTGAGACCTTGGTTGAAAAACATTTGCTACAGCTGCCTAATCCGTAAAGTTTGAACTCCCTTCTTGTTGTAACATGGGGCAAACATCGGTTAAATGAGTGGAACTAGAACAAATCCCACAGGTGCTCACTGGCTGAATAGACTGCATCAATGGTTGTTGAGCCTGCTTCAGAGCTATCTATCTAACCATAGAAGTTAGCTCCTACAATTCAGTTTTAAGCTCCTGGTTATTTGCTCTGGGCACTAGAATCTCATTCACCCCTCTGGTAAGCAGTTGTCTGCTCCTAAACTACTGTGCATTGGTGCCATAATTGAGATGAGATGCCTTGCTGCTTCAGGTGTCTTGTTTACCAGTGCTCCCCCACTAGCTACGTTGATCATACATCGATCCATAGGAAGTAGTCCCTCATAGAATGACTGAATGAGTATCTTCTCACTGAGCCGATGATGAGGACAACTGGTACATAGCTTTTCAAAATGCTCCCAATACTCATGCAATGTCTCTCATGTCAGCTATTGAATTGCACAGATACTTCTTCGGATAGCCATATATCATGAAGCTGGAAAATATTTCTCTAGGAATGATCTCTTCATCTCAGCCCAACATGTGATAGATCTGGGTGGTAAAGCATAAAGTCAATCCTTTGTTCCTCCCGCTAATGAAAATGGAAAAGCTCTTAAGCTAATATCCTCCTCACTGATGCCATGCGGTTTCATGGTGGAACAAACCGCATGGAACTCCTGTAAGTGTCGGGTAGGATCTTCTCCAGCTGATCCATTGAATTTAGGCAGAAGATGAATGATCCCAGATCGTAGCTCAAAGTCTAGATCAAGGTCTGGATACTGAATGCACAATGAATGATAGGAAACATCTGGCACTACGAGCTCCCTAAGTGTTCAATTGTTTGCCATATTCGAATCAAGTCCCACAAGACTAGCACTCTCACTTGTAGTTGAAATCCGGTGTGCTTGCTGCAGTGCGTGAAAAGTCCGATCAATTTCTGGGTCAAGCTCAAGTAAATCCTCACTGGATGATCTTATCATGCACTGCACAAAAGTAAAAGATTAGAAAGCTCAAACAAGAAAGAATATCTAAAAGAAATTATTGCAACTCTAACAACTAACTAACACCGCTAACAAACTTCCCCGGTAACGACGCCAAAAATTGGTAGGCGAAGCTTAACAATTTAGTTACCAAACCCTCTCTATGCCAAAATAACATAGGGAACGACCCAAATCGTCTCCCACAGAAGGTAATGGTGTAAGTCAATACTAGAGTTAAGGGTTTTCTTAATAGGATGGGGGTTTAGATTTGAAGATTACGCAACTACACGGATAACTGGAATTAAAGAGATAAAGTATAACAATAAAAATAAATTCTGTATTCAACAATTAAATGCTGAAAGTAAAAACTATTCTAAATAGCAATTCATCAAACACTAAGAATGCAAGTTAAACAAACAACAACATAACTAGAAATTCATCCAATATCAAGTAGAAAGAAATTGACAACTATCAAATTAATGCACGAAACAGTAAATAACAATCATCCCATTGATATATGCCCAAATAATGATGCAGAAAAACCCCAACGAGTTTGACAGAGCTCAATCGAGTCTCTGGAGCGAAATGATGGTGCGGATGGCGTAAACTCCCAAATTTGGAAATCTAGTGGTGTCTCCTTGCTCGCTCGAATCCAATGAAGCTAGGAGACTGTCGTCGAGGCGGCACTCCTCCGTGAATCCACAGAAAAAGGGAACAACCGACTGAAGGTGAAGAACTCGTCGAAGATTTCTGATGGAATGGTTCTTCATCGGATCCAATGAAGAAGGTGACGGTGGATGGCTATGACAGCGTGTGCGAGGGCTCTCGATGGGAAGATGACCGACGACGAGCTGTTCCGGCGAAGCAGAAGCTGTGATCCTAGCTCCCGTTTCCTCCGCTCACATGAGGAAGAAGACGAAGTCCACCCCCACGACACCTCTCTGTCGTGCGATGGAAGGAAACTGTTCTGCGTTGTCTCTGCCGACTCGTGCGCGAGGAAGAAATGCTGCCGTCATCCCTCATGCGTGAGGAAGAAGATCGACGTCGCGTCTCCGACTGCGCGATTTGGGAGAAGAGTTGTGTCGTGCGATGGTTCTGCTCGCTCGAAGAGAAGGCATTAAGTGAATTATCTCCACCGTCCGATTGCTTTTCCATCAAATCCCAGTCGTCCAATTGAAGCTAGGGTAAATTCATCTGATTAATCAAGTAAAAAGGTTGTGCATCCGATGACTATGATCAAGCCAACTTTGGATGGGCGGATCTGATCAATCTGAAGGAATGGTAGAGATCAAACGGTCCGAATGAATGACCAAGATGTGTGGATCTTAATGTATGGGCCGGACCACTCCAGATCCAGATGGATGACTCAGAATCGATCAGATCTCATCAAATGGTCAGGATTGAATAGATCTGAACCTTTTGATTAAACTGCTTTTGATCTTGATGAAAGGTCCAGATTAATCCAGTTTAAAATGATTCTTCTAGCCCTAGATGAAGCCATATTTGATCCAACATGAGTCTAGTCTAGTGGCCCATCTCAATCTCTTACAATTGCGATGTAAAATTTGCTTATAAGTCCAAAATTTAGGAGAATTTACAATAAGATCCAAAAGATGATCCAACTCATAAAACATGCAAATAATCAACAATTAAACACACTAGAGGATTAAAACAGTGATATTAAGGACCAAAATAATACGACAAATTGACAGTTATCACCTACTCCCCCTTAATCCTTAAACAATTATCAGTTTAATATTGCACTAATCATATTATAGGGTTAGGACAACTTAGGATTGACGATAAAAGGTCAAATAAGGCTTAAATAACTAAAATTAGAGTTATCAGTCGACTCAGATGAATGTTAGTCAACTGGTGCAAGACCAATTTACTAGTATCTGAAGAAGTCAACTACTTTTGGCTAATACGTGCAGTTTAGTTTTTCAATCGAAATTCCAAAATGCATAAATAAATATGGAAGTGTCAAAAATTCATGAAATTTTGCAGACACATTCATAAACCCATTTTCTATCAAGGAAAAATAATTTAAAAAATATATATCTTCCATATTTCAAAATTGACACAAACTTAAAAATTGGCAAAAAATCTAAATGTTTTTAAAAACTTTGTACCACTTTTGCTTAACAAGTGAAGACTATTTTTCAAAACATGATGAATACAGTTTAAAGGTTATTTTATCTGACGTTTCTAACCATGTTCTTAGAGTGATGTGCATATCAATTATACACGAGTCTTCCCAATGATTGGTCTACTAAAGGATTTATGTCTCTAGATGTCACTTTGGTTCATAGTAATGTTGGAACTTTGGTGAGAGTTAGAGGGGGGGGTGAATGGAGTGTTTTCGTTGTTCGATGAAACTTGATCGCATGCTTGCTACAATTGTTAGTATACGCAGTAGAATATATAATAGTAGAAACAAAAGAACAATACAAGCACACAAGCCAAAAGATATATGTGGTTCGGAACCTTAGGGTTCCTACTCCACGGGTGAGCTCAACGAGCTCTAGTGATGCACACACCACTAATAAAACTCCTTCTCGGTGAAACACCAGAGGTGGAGAAAACTCGTACACAATATTACAACGGTAATACTAAAGATACAAACGATTACAAAAATAAAAGAAAATACAAGTAAAGAAAAACACTTTACAACAATGCTTTGAATTCTTGATCTTTGGTTGCTTGCGAAGTGCCTTAAAGGTCTGGATTGCAGTAGTAATTCCCCTTCAAATCGCCTCAAGAACCATTGGCAAAAACCTCCCATTCATGATCCTTATAAAGCTGTAACTCAGGCTTATTTCCACCTAGCAGTGAATGCCAAAAGGCCCCAGTCATCAGCTCCTATAGTCGTTGTCTCACAACGCCTTAATCCACATCAGCATTTCAGCCAATGAATACAATAGCAATCGACTGCCATTCCCAGCAGTCGACTGCTCAAGCCCATAGCTGACTGCTCAGTCGGCTACCGAGCGTTCTACCTTCGTGACCAAAACCACCATCAGTCAACTGCCCTCCATGGCAATCGACTGCTCATGGCCAGTCGATTGCCCAATGTTGGCTGATCGCAAAACCACTGTGAGTCGAACACCAATCGACTCCACGATCGATTAGTCATAATCTCGATCATCGATGTTGACTCGACTGTCAAGTGTCAAACACTTGACTAGCCGACTGGTCCATAATCCCAGTCGATTGATACACCTCAACCATGAGGTTTACCCCAAGTATGATGCCCTCATACTTGCTAGACCACCCTTAGCCTAGACCTAAGCCTTCTAGCCACCTCCATCAGCCTCACGCCTATTGGATCCCTCCAAGTCATCCATGACTTGTTCATCCATACGCTAGCCTTCAAGTGCTTCCATCGGCTATTGTCATGCTAAGCTGGTCTATACCGCCAAGGTACATTGGGCTTATACTGCCAAGACACACGCTTGAACTTTACACCGCCAACCATTGGACTTATGCTGGCAAGACTCTACTCTTGGACTTTACACTGCCAATATTAATCCTTGGACTTCCCTTGTCAACCCATGTTAGACTTTCCAATTGCCAAGACTCAAGCTTGGAGTTTCCCTTGCCAAAGCTCATGCTTGAACTTTCCAAATGCCAAGATCCATGCTTGGACTTTCCATGCCAAGACCCATGCTTGGGCTTTCCATGCCAAGTACTCAAGACTTGGACTTTACCATTGCCAAGGCCCATGCTTGGACTTTCCATGCCAAGTGTTCCACTTGGACTTCTCCATCATATGGTCAACCCCATGTCAACCATATAGTCAACCCATTATCAAACAATAGTCAACTCATCGCCAAACATCAAAACACTAACATCAAAACACTACTCGAGTCAAACTCGAGTCTGGTCAATTGTGACCTAAGTCGATTGCACCTACAATCTCCCCCTTTTTGATGGTTGACAAAAACCAAACCTTTGAGTTAGAACACTAACTCAATCCAATCCTCCCAATTATCCAAATTGGGAATTCTCACTTAATTTTCCCAAAATTCTCTCCCTTTTTGACATACATCAAAAAGGCTCTCCCCAAGGGTATCAATGTCTCATATCCCAATGAGATCTTACAATCTCTCCCTTGGTCTAAAAATATCTAGGATGCCTTCACTCTTCGTAGTGATAAGTCCCATATCACTAAAGAGAGGCAATCCTCACTTATCCAAATTCTCCCCCCTATGAAGAAAAACACATCCATCATCCCATGATGAATAACCTCCCCTTAAAGGCTTGCTCCCCCTTGACCATTGCACCAACAATGTCCTTGGAGAGTCCCTAAGCCTATAGGAACACTAAACCATCAAAATTAAGGACAAAAGTTCAAACTTGAACTTTCACACACCTTAAAAATTGATACATTACCTAAACAACTCTCCTAATCCATATCCAATGGATTTTCACCGTTTATAATGCTTTCCAAAGCATATCCTAGGGTTAGGAGCAGTTAGGGTAGCCTAACATAGCTGAAACATGGGCTAAACATCCTTGTTTAACCGAAATCAGCATTGGTAGTCGACTCTGTCAGTCAACAGTCGACTACCCTTGATGCCAGTCGACTGTCATTCATGGCAGTCGACTGATTTCTACAAGTACAGAAATTAGGTTTCAGAAAACGAAATTTGAGAAATCATAAGTAACTATACATAAATCAAAAAATCATGAAAATTCATATATATAATACTTATAACAATCATAATGGGAGAAAAATATTTGAAAAATAAAATACCCATAAAATAGTGAGATTGATACTAAGTTCAAAAACAAGAAAAACTTCATTTATTTGAGCCTACTTTGTATCAACTTCATCAATGATGATTGCTATCAAAAGATAGACTTCACCAAGGTTTTCTAAAATGATTTTATAAACTTATATTGAACCATGGTCTATGGGCTTAATGCACATGACTTGTACATAAACTTTCCTCATGATTCATCCATGGTATAAGATGAGTTTGAGTTCATCTTGATGCAAGAACTATGCACCTTGAACTTAACTCATTTTCTAGCATCTTACATGTGTCTAGGGTGTATGAAAACACACACATATCAATGTGATGTGAGATGTGGGTTTTGTTCATCCTAAACTAAGGTCTCATGAATTTTCTAAGACAACACTATTTGATTCCCTTATACATGAGACTTCAAATCATGCTAATTGTCCTTAAATCAATTTTATTAATACATGAATGATGATTATGGCATAAAATATAGCATAAATAAGCATGTGCCAATAGTCATGATGTCATGGCATGTGAATACATGACATAAAAAAAATTTAAACCTAAGCATTATCATGACATATAAAATGATAAAAATAAGATATGATGTCATGACATGTTATATGACAATCAAGGCATGCCAAATAAAATATAAAGGTATAATAATACCTAAATTTTAGCATTAGTTGTCATTTGTTATGATTAAGTCCATTTTGCCATATTACCACTTATCCTCCAAGTGTGTCAAAAATCCAAAATGACACACTATGACCTCTAAACCTAGATTGTGTCAATTTGATCAATTTTTTTATAGTTCTCAAAATATATTGGCACATCCCAAAATCTTTTAGGATAAAATCTCATCTTATTTCCAAGGTACCCATAACCTTGAAAATGACTTAAAGTGACAACTTTGCTATGGTTGAGTTAACTATCAATCCAATCAAGGTTGACACATCCTAACCCATTTAGCGTAAATCGATCACACTCATAGGAACCCAATACCTATTGGAGCTCCTTGGGTTTACTAGGTATTCCTTAGGGATAGCTTCCCTAGATACCCTCCTAATGACCCTTCTAGGCTTAGAAGCCTTGGTCATTGTGGTCTTGCCTAGGTTAACTCTAGGGGCGACTCCCCTTATAACCTTCTTAGTGGCTTCCTTAGGTTTCCTTGAAACCTTAGCCACTAGGTACACACCATGATTAACCTTATGGATGACCTCCCTAGTAACCTTGGTTTTCCTAGACCTAGGTTGTGTTCCATAATCGAATGGAACATTGTGGTAGGTCTCCTTGGGTTTAGGTTTGTGACCCAAACTTTTCTTGCCCTTGGGTGGTTCTTGTTTCCTAGGCCCTAGGTTTTGACTCCTAGACCCTTTAATTGAAATTGTCATTCTTGCAAGGGTCTTTTCAAGCTTCATAAGCCTTGACCTCAAGGCTTGGTTTTCCAACTCTAATTGCTTAATTTTTGATTTTTGATTCTGTCTTTGGCCATTGTCTTTCCTTTTAGGCATATGTCTACCCTTCTTAGGGTTAATGCCTAAAAGATCTTCTATCTTCCTAATAGTTTCCCTAGGTAGGATTTTTCTAGGGTTATTAGTCCCAAATTTCTCCTTAGTTCTAAAATTACAACTCTTAGCACCTAAATAATAAAATTTATTATTTCTAGCATACCTTTCATGAACAATAGCAAGATTACTCCTAGCATGCTTATTTTTATCATGAAAACTAGTAGGTACATAACTAAAATATTCCCCCTACATGTGATGCTCCTTCTTGAGTTTTCTTCTTCCCCCCTAGGGCATTGACTCCTATAATGCCCCCTTTGATTGCACTTGAAGCAAATTATATGCTCCTTGCTTTTAATTGTTGGGGCACCGTCATCCTTGACTTTTTCTTGACTTTTTGATGTCGGTTGAGTCTTCTTGACTCTTTTCGGACACATGCTCTTGTAGTGTTTTTGTTCCCTACACTTAAAGCATACAATATGGTTTTTATTTTTAATTGAAATGTTGGAGTTACCTAGGTCAATGGTGGCTGGAATTGGTTCTTCATCTCTTCCAGAGGTTGAGGCTTCCTCTTGTTGCTCAGACATTGAGATTGGCCTAATCTCCTCCCCCTCAATCATAGAGGTGGAGGCTCCTTCTACCTCTTCTTCCTCGGATGTTGATGACCTTTCAACCTCTGACTCCTCACTTTTTTGTGAGGATGATCTTTCTTCCATATCCCCTTGGACCAATTGGGGCTTCTCATGAAATTTTGTAAATTTGTTCCAAAGCTCCTTGGCATCCTTATATTCACATAAACTAGACAAAACATCATTAGGAATTAAATCACTTAAAAAATTTATTACCTTCCTATTTTTCTCAAATTCTTGGAGTTATTCCTCGATCTATTTCTTTATCTTGAGGAATCCTCCCTTTGGATATTTGAATCCTTCCATCAAGGTGGATCAATCTTCGATGTCCATCATCATCATGAAGTCTTCAATCCTTTCCTTCCAGTGATTGAAGCCTTCTCATCCATAGAAGGTGTATGGGATTGGCGTGTTGATATCCCATCTCAATCTGTCATTGGGTAGCTCCATTTCCTCTAGCGCTTTTGCTCCCGGTTGTTAATCCGTAGAAGAGCTCCTTGCTATGATACCACTTGTTGGAATCGGAGCGGCTTCTTCTTCTAAGAGCCACCGGTCTCTAATACCACTTGTTGGAACTTCGGTGAGCATCTTCTTCTTCTAAGAGACACCGGGCTCTAATACCACTTGTTGGAGCTTCGGTGAGCACTAGAGGGGGGGGGGTGAATGGTGCATTTTCATTGTTCGATGGAACTCGATCGCGTACTTGCTACAATTGTTAGTATACGCAGTGGAATATATAATAGTAGAAACAAAAGCACAATACAAGCACACAAGACACAAGATATATGTGGTTCAGAACCTTAGGGTTCCTACTCCACAAGGTGAGCTCAACGAGCTCTAGTGATGCACACACAAATAATAAAACTCCTTCTCGGTGACACACCGGAGGTGGAGAAACCTCGTACACAAGATTACAATAGTAATACTAAAGATACAAGCGATTACAAAGATAAAAGAAAATACAAGTAAAGAAAAATACTTTACAACAATGCTTTGAATGCTTGATCTTTGGTTGCTTGCGAAGTGCTTTGAAGGTCTGGATTGCAGTAGCAATTCCTCTTCAAATCACCTCAAGAACCATTAGCAAAAACCTCCCATTCGTGCTCCTTATAAAGCTATAACTAGGGCTAATTTTCGCCTAGCAATCAACTGCTAAAAGGCCCCAGTCGACTACTCCTATAGTCATTGTCTCACAACGCCTTAATCCATGTCAGCATTCTAGCCAACAAATACATGCAATGATCGCCATTCCCAAAGATTCGATCGTTAAGCGTGAGCCGATCGCTCACCCTACCAATCATTCTACCTTCGTGACCAAAACCACTATCAGTCTATCGCCCTCCATGGCAGTCGACTGCTCATGGCCAGTCGACTGCCAATTGCTGGCAGTCGACTGCTAAGGCCACTTGCTATAGTCGAATACCAGTCGACTGGTCATAATCCCAATCGACTGCTCAGTGTTGACTCAGCTACCAAGTGTCAAATATTTGACCAGTCGACTGGTCCATAATCCCAGTCGACTGATACACCTCAACCATGAGGTTTACCCCAAGTATGATGCCCTTATACTTGTTAGACCACCCATAGCCTAGACCTAAGCCTTCTAGCCACCTCTATCAGCCTCACGCCTTTTGAATCCCTCCAAGTCATCCATGACTTGTTCATCTATACGCTAGCCTTCAAGTGCTTCCATTGGTTATTGTCATGCTAAGCTGGTCTATACCACCAAGGCACATTAGACTTATGCTGCCAAGACACACGCTTGGACTTTACGTCGCCAATCATTGGTCTTATGCTACCAAGACTCCACCCTTGGAATTTACTCCGCTAATATCACTCCTTGGACTTCCTTTGCCAACCCATGTTGGACTTTCCAATTGCTAGGACTCAAGCTTGGACTTTCCCTTGCCAAAGCTCATGGACTTTCCAAATGCCAAGACCCATGCTTGGACTTTCCATGCCAAGACCCATGTTTGGACTTTCCATGTCAAGTACTCAAGACTTGGACTTTACCATTGCTAAGACCCATGCTTGGACTTTCCATACCAAGTGTTCCACTTGGACCTCTCCATCATATGATCAACCCCATCTCAACCATATAGTCAACCCATTGTCAAACAATGGTCAACTCATTGTCAAACATCAAAACACTAACATCAAAACACTATCCAAGTCAAACTCGAGTCTGGTCAATCATGACCTGGGTCGATTGCACCAACAAGTAATACATCATAACAATCATGATAAACCAAATGCATCTTCCTAACATCTCACATGATGTCTAAGTGGCTAAATACAAAATTCATGGTTTATTAGGTATTTTGTGAGATGTATCAAGGTATAATCCTAGGTATTAACTATAGGATCATGCAAACCTATACCAATTACTCTACAAAGTACATTCCAAGTTCTCTCCTAAGTGATATAAATTTCACTTCGGGGAGAGATTTGGTGAAAATGTCGGCTAGGTTAGACTTGGATTCAATATAATTAAGTTCAATGTCTCCTCTTGCCACATGATCTATAATGAAGTGATGCTTCACTTCAATGTGCTTGGTCCTAGAGTGATGTACCGGATTTTTGGTCAAGTTGATGGTACTCATATTATCACAATAAACTTTGATTTTGGAGTTGTGTAACTCATAATCCTCTAGAATATGTCTCATCCAAAGTTATTGAGTTACACAACTACTCATGGCCACATACTCACCCTCGGTTGTGCATAGAGAAATACAAGGTTGCTTCATGCTACTCCAACTCACTAGGGAGAATCCAAGAAATTGGCATCCACCACTAGTACTCTTTTGATCCAATTTGCAATCCGCATAATCGGAATCGGTGTACCCAATCAAATCAAAAGTTTGAGTCCTAGGGTACCATAACCCTACATTAAGAGTGCCCTTGATGTATCTTAATATTCTTTTGACCTCCATCAAGTGGGACTCTTTAACATAAGATTGGTATCTTGTACACATACATACTGCAAATAAAATATCAGGTCTACTAGCGGTTAAGTATAGTAGACTACCAATCTTACTCCTATAAAGTTTTGAGTCAATTAATTTTCCATCTTGATCATTGTCTATCTTAGTGTTGGTTGCCATAGGAGTAGACACTACCTTAGCATTTTCTAAACCAAATTTCTTGATAATTTTCTTGATATATTTGGTTTGATAGAAATGGATTCCTTCACTAGTTTTTTTGACTTGTAAGCCAAAGAAAAAGGTCATCTCTCCTACTAGACTTATTTCAAATTCATTTTCCATATTTCTAATGAAGTCTTGGAGAAGTTCATCATTGGTTGACCCAAAAATAATGTCATCAACATACACTTGGGCAACAAATATATCTTTTTCTTTTGACTTTAGAAATAATGTTTGGTCAACTTAGCCTATTTTAAAGTCCTTAGAGATGAGGAATGATGAGAGTCTCTCATACCAAGCCCAGGGAGCTTGTTTTAACCCATATAGAGCTTTCTTAAGCTTACACATATGGTTTGGGTAGTCTATATTTTCCAAGTGGTTGCTCCACATAGATTTCTTCCTTAATGAACCCATTTAGGAATGCCGATTTCACATCCATTTGATAGAGTTTGAAACCCATGTAAGTTGCATATCTTAATAGGGTTCAGATAGACTCTAATCTAGATACCGGAGTATAGGTTTCATCATAATCAAATCATTCAACTTGATTAAATCCTTAGGCCACTAACCTAGCTTTGTTTCTAGTGATTTTACCTTGATCATCTAACTTGTTCTTAAAGACCCATCTTGTGGTAACAATAGTGCTATTATTGGGTCTAGGAACTATTTCTCATACTTGACTTCTCTCAAATTGAGCTAATTCTTATTGCATTGCTAATATCCAATCCGGATTAAGCAAGACAACATTAATTGATTTTGGCTCAATTTGGGAGATGAGGGCAACTTGACTAGTAGGAGCTCTATAGAAGGACCTAGTCCTTACTCCTTGTGATAATTCTCCTACTACTTGGTCTAGAGGATGGTTTTAATGAATCCTTAAGGTCTTAGGAGGTGAATCACATTCAATTTGATCATGGTTATCCTTTCTTCTTTCATCATCGAAAACTCCTCTTCCTCCCCCTTGATCATTACCTCCTAATCAGGTATATGGATTAAATACCTAAGTAGCTATTTGGGGGTTTAAATAGGTGGTTGGGTCAATTTAGGCTAGCTTGGACTTAACCTAGGTTAGCTTAACCATAAGTGAATGGCTTATATAAGTATTAAACCCAAGCCGGTTGTTTTCCAAACCCGACCCATTTTCTTAAGCCATGCATTTCTTCCATTTCTGCGTTTTACTATTCGTCGAGTGTTTCCTCAACCGTAGCCCGATTCTTCTTCCGCTGTGATTCTTTCATTTCCTGATCGTGACTCCTCTTCCCTTCTCCCCGATCTTGTCAGTTTCTCATCGCCGAACTCCCTTATTTCCCTGTGCATTCTCCCAATCGTGATTCTTCTCCCTAATCTCGCCGCCGCTCGACTGCCGATCGCGCACCTACCTTGCTGTCGCCTCTGCCCTCACAGCCGTCATCGACTACTTGCTCCGACTACCTCACGCTGTGACTTTTCTTTTTCCCCATGGTCGATCATCGTCGCCTCTTCTCCCCTCTGCTTTGTCTCCACAGCTCCTCTTCCGATGCCGATTTCGATCTACAATCGCCTTGGATCTACCAAAGCTTGGCTTCGTCGGCGTTGTTTCCCTCTCACCGGTCCATCTCTTCGGTTGTTGGCCTCTGGTTTGCACGTGGCAGTCGATCCCTCTTTCTCTTCATCCACCGCTGCTTCCATTTTGCTCGTCAACGGCTTGCCTTCGGCCATCGGAGTCGCCTGCCGGTGACATAGTTGAGTCTGTGAACTCAGCTTGGCGAGATCTGCATCGTCACCAGCCTCACTACTCGATCGCCACATCCATCACTCTCCTCAATTTCCTGCAGTCCTCCACGATGATTTTAGCTCGGATCACCGCTGATCAACAACTCACTCCGACTTCCAAAGGAGGAACCAATAATTTGTGATTTCTGAGGGTTCCAACGATGTTGTAGTCTTCACCACGATTAGGTGCTGCCTCTTATTGAATAGTTTGAGCGCTGTGGCGCTTGATCTGTGTTATCTTCCTGAGGTTTGGATCAAGAGGGTGATGTGATTTCAACTATGATAGGGCATTGGTATGGAATATATCTACAGATGGTTTGATTGAGGTGGATTGAACTTATTTAGCTGATTAAGGAACTAATGGTTTTTGTATGATAGGTTGTGAGCTTGAGAGCTCAGATTGGTGGTCGATTTGTTTGCATCTCGTCAGCTAGTTGGTGATCCGAGGAGGGTGATTTCCATATACGGCTTGAGTAAATGCAGATCTGATATCCTATACTTGGAATGGGAAGTGGTGGGGATGGTATAAGCTCGGTAAGTTCATATTTGATATCATATGGTTGTGTAGTATGCCACTGTTAGCTTGTTATGGATTTGGTTATTAGGAGTTCACGAAAAAGGGCTAATCCTTTGGTTGAATTTTGGAGTAACAATTTATGTTAATGAACGATTAGGTAAGGGAGCTAGATCATGATCCATTATTAGTGGATTGATGGACTAGTTAATGGGTCAATGAATCGATTTGATTCGATTATTGGAAAATGATAGAACTTAGTCATATATGTTCTGGGTGCAGGGTTTTGATTCGAGACATTCATGGCTGTGAAGACTAAAAACATGAGCTACATAGCAGGTGGGTAATTTCCTACCCTAGTCAGGTAGTAGCTAAACCCTGAAGTATATGACTTCATATTATTGTCACTTTGACCTTGACTCCACTCTAATTTTTCTAATGCTTGATACTTAGTCTTTGACCTTTTAAATACTCTATGGTTGTTATCACATTTTTTCTTCATCATGATTATGGGTTATAGATGTTATGCATGTAAGCCTATAGTTGTTTAGTTAGGTGTATTTAATAGAGTACAAATGAAGACTTGAATTGTAAATGGGATAAAAAGGTCATCTGGGGGAGTGGATAATGTCTTGAACATAGAATTGAATCTGATGATAAATTCTTATGTGGCAGTCCCATTTTTGATCATGTGTTTATTTATGGTCATATGGATTGTTGATAGTTCATCGCTATGGACCGGTTGTCCTAGCTTGGTTGTGATCAATTGAGGATGACTCTCTGTAGGATAAAGAGTATGTTGATCAGATTAGTATGACTCCCTGTAGAATATGTTAGGACCTGTGTGCCCGCTAGAGGGGGATGAATAGCGATTCTGTGTTGTTTGATGGAATTTGATCGTTCGTATCTACAAATCATTTTAGCGAAGAAAAAATAGAAATAATACAATATAAAATGTACAAACACAATCACAACACGAGATGTAACATGGTTCAGAACCGTATGGTTCGTACTGCACGGATTGGGCTCTAAAAGCCCTAGCAATGCAAACACACACCACTAATCACAAATACTCCTTCTTGACAATAAGTCGAAGGTGGAGAAACCTCTTACAGTGATTACAATAGTAATACTAAGCAAATACAAAATGAATACAACAATCTATGTAAAAAGAACTTTACAAATGAACTTTTTGATGCTTGCTTGTTTGGTTGCTTGAGTTGCACTTGGAGACCCTGAATTGCAGCAACAAATCGTCCCAAAACTCGTCAAGAAACCTTAGCAAAAATCTTCCCTTTGTGCTCCTTTTAAACTTGCAACTCAGGCTAATTTTTACCTAGCAGTCGACTGATCGAGATCATCAGTCGACTGCTCCTGTAGCCATTGTCTTACAACGGCATGAGCCACATTGGATAAGTTCTAACAGATAGACTATCAGTCGACTGATCATGCCCATCAGTCGACTGATCGAGTCATCACTCGACTGTCAAACCCTAACAATGACTCGAATCTTCGTTCGAATACCGGACCAGAATCAATCGATCTCCGGATCGATCAGCGCTCAGCCGTGATCGTTGCTCAATCTTTGGCGATCGACTACCAGGTAATTTCTCGACAATCGAACTCCAGTCGACTCACATCAGTCGACTGGCCATAGTCCTAGTTGACTGAAACACCTCAAACATGAGGTTTTACCCCAAGTATGATGCCCTCATACTTGCTAGACCATCCTTAGCCTAGACCTAAGCCTTATAGTCACCTCCATTAATCTCATGCCTATCGGATCCCTCCAAGTTATCCATGACTTGTTCATCCACATGCTAGCCTTCAGGTTCTTTCATCAGCTATTGTCATGCTAATGTGGTCTACACCGCCAATGCACATTGGGCTTATGCTGCCAAGACTCCGCTTGGACTTTACGCCGCCAACCATTGGACTTATGCTACCAAGACTCCACCCTTGGACTTTATGTCGCCAATATTCCCCTTGGACTTTTCAATTGCCAAGACTCAAGCTTGGACTTTCCCTTGCCAACCCATGTTGGACTTTCCATGCCAAGACCCATGCTTGGACTTTTCCTTGCCAAGACCCATGCTTGGACTTTTCCTTGCCAAAACCCATGCTTAGACTTTCTTTGCCAACCCATGTTGGACTTTCCATGCCAAGTACATAAGACTTGGACTTTTCCCATGACAATGGTTAAACCATCATCAAACATCAAAATCATAACCTGGGTCGATTGCATCAACAATCTCCACAACACATTGTCAGACATTAATGTCAAACATCAAAACACTACTCGAGTTAAACTTGAGTCTGGTCAATCGTGACTTGGGTCGATTGCACCAACAATCTCTCCCTTTTTGATATTTAACAAAAACACCCTTGAGTTAGGCCTAAATCCTAACTCAACTCTCCTTACCAATTATCCCAAATTGGTAGTTTCACTTTCTCCCCCCTTTTGACATACATCAAAAAGGTTCTCTCCAAGAATGTCAATGTCTCATATCCAATGAGATCTTACAATCTCCCCCTTGGTCCAAAAACATCTAGGATGCCTACAATCTTCCTAGTGATAAGTCTCATATCACTTAAGAGAGGCAATCCTAACTTCTCCAAAATTCTCCACATTTTCCCCCTTATGAGGAAAAAATACATCCATCATCCAATGATGGATACCTCCCCCTAGAGGCTTGCTCCCCCTTGACCATTGCACCAATAATGTACTTGGGAAGTCCCTAAGCCTATATGCACTCTAAACCATCAAAAATAAGGTTAAAAGTTCAACATTGAACTTTCCCACACTTTAAATTGATACACACCCTAAACCAATTCTCCTAATCCATATCCAATAGATTTTCACCCTTTCTAATGCTTTTCAAAGTATATCCTAGGGTTAGGATTGGTTAGGGAACCCTAACATAGTTGAAACATGGGCTAAACGTCCTTATTTACCCGATATCAGCCTATCAGTCGACTCTTCCATACAACAATCGACTGAAATCATCATCAGTCGATTGATAAACTATAATAGTCGACTGATCCCTGATTTTCAGAAATCAGGTTTTTAGAAATGAAGTTTGAAAATGCGTAAGTAAATATACGTATTTCGAAAAATTTTGAAATTTCATACACACATTACTCACATGGAATATAATGGGGGAAAATAGTTTGAAAATAAAATACCCATTAAAATAGGAGATTGATACAAAGTTCAAAAACCATTAAAACTTTAATGTTTTTTATCTACTTTGTATCAACTTCTTTAATGGTGATTGCTATCAAAAGATAGACTTCACTAAGATTTTCTAAAAGGATTTTAAAATGATTTTGAAAACCAATTTTGAACCATGGACTATTGGCTTGGTGTACATGACTTGTACATTAGCTTTCCTCATGATCCATATTTATGATTGAAATAAGTTTAAGTTCATCTAGATGCAACATCTATGCACCTTGAACTTAACTTATTTTCCTAACATCTCAAATGTATCTAGGGTGTATAAAACACACACAAGTCAATGTGATTGTGAGATGTAGAATTAGGGTTACTATGGCTTTATGCATTTTCTAACTAACTCTATTTGATTCCCTTATACATGGGACTTCAAATCATGCCATTGCCCATAAATCAATTTTATTAATGCATGAATTATCATGGCATAAATGATAACATAAATAAGCATGACCAATGATCATGATGTCATGGCATATAATTAAGCTCTAAACATGACTATGGCATAGAAAGTAACCCTAAGCAATTGCATGACATTTTATATGATAAAAGGAGATATGATGTCAAGATAAAATGAATTATACAAATAAATCAACACACACACAACCAAACAAAGACACATGGTTTTGCACAAACAAAATATTGCATTCAAATATAAATTCAGTTTTTACAAACAAAATAGATGTCCAAAATGCTCTCGACCTCACTACGAAAATAAAAACAAAATATATGTTGGTGCAACAATGCCCCAAGCATTTATATGTTTTAATATTTGGATAATCATCTAAGTTAGGCAATATTTTGTGATCTAATTATGAACATGTTTTAAGTGACAGAAAAAATCCAAGTATGAAGACTTGGTAAAGGAAAAGTCCAAGTGTGATCTTGGCAAAAGAAGTCCAAGGAAAGGGCTTGGCAGCGTAAGACCAAGCATGTAGTCTTGGCGGCGTAAAGTCCAAGTGGACCTTGGCAAAGGAAGTCCAAAGGCAAGTCTTGGAAGCGTAAGTCCAAGCATGTAGTCTTGGTGGCGTAAAGTCCAAGCGTACTTTGGCGAAGAGAAACCCAAGACATGATGAAACCGAAGGAAGCTCTTGGAAGCAAGCACAAAGGATGAACAAGTCGCGGACTAGAGGGATCCTGGAAACGCAAGGATAAAGGAAGTTCTAGAAGGTTAAGTCTAGGTCTAGGGAGTCAATTCAAGTATGAATTACTCATACTTGATGAGTATTAGTCAACTGATACAATGTAGCAGTGATAAGGTGCTCGACTAAGTCAGGCTGAAACTCTGATGATCAGTTGACTACCAAGAGCTGGCAATCGACTGATGCCGCAATCAGTCGACTGCCAATACCGGCAGTCAACTGATCAAGTTGACGACAAGCATAGAATAGAGTCTCACTCGACTCCGTTCGGTGATCACTCGACTGATCGCTTCATCAATCGACTGATGAAGTGATCAGTCGACTGATCAGCCTGCCGTTGGAAATAGTGACTGCGTATCTCCGCAGATTCGCCTCGTCAAAAGTCGTTGGCTTCGACGACAATCGACTGATGTTGTACATCAGTCGACTAATCGTGGCCCAACGAGAAAAACAACCCTGTCTCTATAAAAAGAGGGCGTGGGATGCTTGAGAAGGCTAGTGCTTATTTTCCAACCTTGTTCTCAAGCTCCCATGAATTTTCAAAGGCTTTCCTTGTGTTAATTCCTCCTCTTATCCTAAATCTCATTTTCATCATTGTAAGAAGAGGAGAGTGTTTTGTAAAGGAAAGCTTCTTAGTGGAATTGCTTTGGGTTGATCCACCTTAAGGATTGCCGTGGAGTAGGAGCGTTATCTCCGAACCACGTAAAAGGCTTCGTGTTAGCGTTTGTGTTTAGCTTCTTATTTTTATTTAGTATTTGCTTCCGCTAACATTTCTTGTAGCACGTCGAAAAGAGGCTATTCACCCCACTCTAGCCTTCCAAGGATCCCTAACAAGTGGTATCAAAGCCCGGATTGCATCGGAAGATTTAACAATCAACCGGAGCATGATGGCATTCCAAGAGGGGTATAGCACGTCGAGGCCTCCTTTCTTCGACGACAACGACTTCGGCTACTGGAAAGGTAGGATGGAATACTACCTTATGAATGATATTGAAAATTGGTTTAGTGTTGTAGATGGATTTGAGAAGTCGATCGATGAACACGGAGCGCCTATACCAACCAAGGATTAGACAAGGGACATGGCCAAAAGGCTCAAGCTAACGCCAAAGCAACAACCACACTTCAATGTGGTTTGTCAAAAGAGAAACTAAGCAAAGTGGGGCCTTTCGAATTGGCAAAGGAGCTTTGGGAGAAGCTAATTGAGCTCAATGAGGGATCGAAGGAAACAAGAAGAGCCAAGAGAGATCTCTTGATAGGCCAACTCCAAAGCTTTGCCATGAAGACCAACGAGACCGTAAACCAAATGCACGATCACTTCAAGGATGTAGTCAACGGACTACATGTGATAGGTGAGAAGGTCGACAACCGAGACCTTGTGAGGTATATCCTTCAATCCTTTCCTAGAACAACCTTATGGGCATCAGTGGTAGATGCTTATAAGGTGTCTAGGGATCTTTCTTTGGTTAAATTCGATAAACTTTTTTGTGAGTTTGAGTTGCACAAGCAAGCTAACACTTCATCCAAGGAGAAAGGTGTAGCTCTTTTTGTAGGAAAGAAGGACAAGAAGAAGAAGGAGAAGAAAGAAGTCTCTTCTTCATCCGAATCCGAGGAGGAGTCATCTAGTAGTGACGACGAGTTATTGGCTAGTGAGGTAGCTCACTATGTAAAGAAATTTGGTGGGAGATCAAGAAAACTCACCAAGAAGGATGTGAAGAGGATGTTCCAATCCTTCAAAGGTAAAACCTCAACTAGTTCAATCTCTACATCTAATGTAACTTGTTATGGTTGCAACAAGAAAGGGCACATCAAGCCAAATTGCTCGGATCTAAAGAAGGAGGAGAAGGAAAAGAAGAAGAAGGAAAAGAAGGAGAAAAAGAAGAAGGAGGCAATGGTGGCACAAACTTGGGATACACAAAGCATAGAATATTCCTCCGATGATGAAGAAATTTGCCATGTCACAAGAAACATGACACTCATGGCCTTGGAGGATAGATCAAGTGAAGAATCCTCCTCCTGAAGCGATGAATCGTCATCTAGTGACGATGAGGTAAAGGATTCCCCTAGAATAGAATTATTATATGAAACTATTGCATGCCTTTAAAATGCACTAAATAAATCAAAGTCTAGGATTAAGGATTTAAAAGTCGAAATTAGAGCCATTAAGAATGTAGAAATTTCTTGTAATGATGCATGTTCATTTAGGGATGAGAATGATGAACTTAGAAAAGAAATAGGTAACCTAAAAGCATGCTTAGAGAAATTTACGAATGGGTCCAAATATCTTGATATGATTTTTAGGGACCAAAGGGCCATTTATAACAAGGCTGACATAGGATATAGGCCTAAGGAGAAGAAGGTAGCCTTTACATCCCTTGTGAGTAGAAAATCAACCATTAAGAGCAAGATTAAAAAGGCTTGGGTCCCTAAGGAATTTTTAATTGATGCTACCGGACCTAAAATTTGTGTGCCTAAGACTTGCATTTTTTATGTTGTATAGGTAGAAGGACCAAGCTTATGGATTGTTAATAGTGGTTGTTCAAAATACATGACCGGTGATGAGAGCAAATTCTCAACAATCAACCACATTAGCAAAGGGAAGGTGTCTTTTGGAAATAGTGGTAAACTTAAGATCCTAGAAAAAGGGACAATTGAGGTATCTCCAAACCTTGCAATTCACAAAGTATTATTAGTCAAAAATATGAAATTTAATTTGCTTAGTGTAAGTCAATTATGTGATGCCAATTTTGATGTTCAATTTGATTCTTCTAAATGCTTCATAAGACACAAAAATCAAAATGATTGCATGTTAGTAGGTTTTAGGAAATCAAATATATACTATGTTGATTTATCCTATGCTGCTAATGCTTCTACTAAGTGTCTTATTGTAAAAGAAGAAGAGAGTTGGCTATGACATAGGAGGCTACGACACATCAATATGAAAAATATTGCCAAAATAGCCATGAAGAAGCTAGTCAAGGGGTTGCCAAAAGTCAAGTATCTTAAGGACAAAATGTGTGATGCATGCCAAGAAGGAAAGCAATCAAGATCATCACACAAAGGTAAAACTTTACTTAGTATCGCTTTACCTCTAGAACTTTTGCATGTTGATTTATTTGATTGTCATAGTACTCCTTCCATGATTGGTAGTAAATATTGCCTAGTTATAGTAGATGATTTTTCTAGATTTACTTGGGTATTCTTCATGAAACATAAGGATGAAACCCTAGGAATAATCATAGGCTTTAGCAAAAGAATAGAGAATGAAAAGAATCTCAAAATCAATCGGATCCGTAGTGATCATGGTGGAGAATTTGAGAATTCTAACTTCTCAAATTTTTTCCTAGAACAAGGGTACAAACACGAATTTTCATGTCCTAGAACACCTCAACAAAATGGGGTGGTGGAAAGAAAAAATCATGCCCTATAAGAAGCGGCTAGGACTATGCTTACTGCATATTCTTTACTTAGCTACTTGTGGGTGGAAGTGGTCAATACCGCTTGCTATATCCAAAATAGGGTTTTAGTTCATAGGTTTTTAGGGAAAACCCCATTTGAATTTTAGAATGGTACAATTCCAACAATTCACTACTTCAAAGTCTTTGGATGCAAAGTTTACATTTTAAACACCAAAGACAACCTTGGTAAATTTGAATCCAAAGCGGATGAGGGAATCCTAGTTGGATATTCATCCATTAGTGTAGGGTATAGAGTTTATAATAAAAGAATTCAAAAGGTTGAGGAATCTTCAAATGTCCAATTTGATGAACCTTCAAATACTTACCCTAGGAAATCCCCTATTGATGATGACATCAATGACAAAAATCAAGAAATTACTCAAAAATTTTAAGATTTGGCTTTAGGGGGTAATGATCAAGGGGGAGAGTTAAATCAAGGGGGAGTAAGAGGTGATTCCGATGATGAAAGAAGGTTTGAGGATAATTATGATCAAAATCAAGTTAATACACCTCCTAGAATAATAAGAGTTCATCAAAATCACCCCCTAGATCAAATTATAGGTGAATTATCTCAAGGTGTTAGGACTAGGTCATTTCATAGACCTCCCTCTAGTCATATATCCCTCATCTCTCAAATTGAGCCCAAAACAATCAATGATGCATTACTTGATCCGGATTGGATCTTAGCAATGCAAGATGAATTGGCTCAATTTGAAAGGAATCAAGTATGGGAGTTAGTTCCTAGACCTAATGATAATGCCATCATTACTACAAGATGGGTTTTTAGGAACAAACTAGATGATCAAGGCAATATAACTAGGAATAAGACAAGGTTAGTTGCAAGGGGCTTCAATCAAGTTGAAGGACTTGATTATGATGAAACATATGCCCCGGTTGCTAGGTTAGAATCCATTAGAATCCTATTAGGATATGCCTCTTACATGGGCTTTAAACTCCATCAAATGGATGTAAAGTCGGCATTCCTAAATTGGTTTATTAAGGAAGAAGTATATGTAGAATAACCTCCCGGATTTGAAAACATAGACTATCCAAACCATGTATTCAAGCTTAAAAAGGCTTTATACGGTTTGAAACAAGCTCCCCGGGCTTGGTATGAAAGATTGTCATCTTTCTTGGTCTCTAAGGGGTTTAGAAGGGGTCAAGTAGACCAAACTCTCTTCATTAAATCAAAGTCTAAGGACATCTTTGTAGCCCAAGTATATGTAGATGACATTATCTTTGGGTCAACAAATGATGAGCTCCTTCAAGACTTCATCAAAAATATGGAGAATGAGTTTGAGATCAGTCTAGTTGGGGAACTAAATTTCTTCCTAGGTCTACAAGTCAAACAAACAAATGAAGGAATTTATGTATACCAAACCAAATATGCTAAGGAAATGATTAAGAAATTTGGTTTGGAAAATGCTGAAGTAGTGTCAACCCCAATGACAACTAATACAAAAATAGATAATGATCTTGAAGGAAAACAAATTGACCTTAAACTCTATAGGAGTATGATTGGTAGCCTTTTGTACCTAACTGCTAGTAGACCCGACATATTATTTACGATAGGTATGTGTGCAGGGTACCAATCATGTGCCAAAGAGTCCCATTTAGTGGTCGTAAAAAGAATCTTAAGGTATATCAAGGGCACACAAAATGTAGGACTTTGGTACCCTAGGACAAAAGCTTTTGATTTAATTGGATACACCGATTCCGACTATGCGAATTGCAAGTTGGATCGAAAGAGTACTAGTGGTGGATGCCAACTTCTTGGATCCTCCCTAGTAAGTTGGAGTAGTAGAAAGCAACATTGTGTTGCTTTGTTAAACACCGAGGCAGAATATGTGGCTATGGGTGGTTGTGTGGCTCAATTGCTTTGGATGAGACACACATTAGAAGATTATGAGCTACACTACTCCAATGCAAAAGTATATTGTGACAATGTGAGTACCATAAACTTGACCAAAAATCTGGTACATCACTCTAGGACTAAGCACATTGAAGTGAAGCATCACTTCATTAGAGATCATGTGGCTAAGGGAGACATTGAACTTAATTACATAGAATCTAAGTCCAACTTAGCTGACATATTCACCAAGGCTCTCCCCGAAACGGAATATTCATCACTTAGGAGAGAACTTGGAATGTGCTTAGTAGAATAGAGGTCTAGGTTTGCATGATTCTATAGAAATTCTAGGATTTACACCTTTAAGCATCTCACAAAAGACCTAAGAAACCATGATTTTTGTATTGAGCTACTTAGACAACATGTGAGATGCTAAGAAGATGCATTTGGTTCATCATGCTTGTTATGATACATTACAATGAACTAAAGTGTCATCTAGAGACATTAATCCTTCATTGAACCAATCATTGGGAAGGCTTATGCATAATTGATGTGCATATAGCTCCAAGAATATGATTGAAAATGTCAAATAAAATATAATTTAAACTATGTTTATCATACTTTGAAAAATAATTTTCAATTGCTAAGAAAAAGTGATACAAAGTTTGTAAAATACTTAAAGCTTTTGCTAGATTTCAAAATTGTATCATTTTCAAAATCTGGAAAACATATATTTTTTAAATTATTTTTCCTTGATAGAAAATGATTTCAGAAATATGTATACAAAATTTCGTGATTTTTTGATGTCTTCTAAATTTTTGGCACATTTCTGAAGTTGGACTGAAAAACCTAAAAAATGGACTTTGGGCGTGGCAGTCGACTAAATCAGAATTCAGTCGACTGATACCCTGGTTTTTCTACATTTCAGCCTTATTTCTTGATCTTGAGTGTGCTATTAAGTGTCCTAACCTTGTGGTATGTTGACTTAAGTAATTAAAAGGGTATGAGACTGTTTGATGCAATGTTTTAGGGGAAGTTTCATAATATAAACCTTTTCATTCCTTAAATTTATATTGTTGGTACAAAGTTAGGATTTAACCTTCTATCTTTTATTATACTTTGCTCCACATGTTATTCACACATCATAAACCATGTCTTGGATTAAGGGGGAGCCTTACATTGATCTTATACCTTAGTTCAATATATAACATATTCAATTCTTCATGAAACTTATTTTTGCATGAATTCTTCTCTTTTTGATGTATGTCAAAGAGGGAGAAGGGTTGTTTAAGTTAGAATTCATAAGTTAGATTTCATATTGGAAATATGATTATGAGCATATGTTAAAGACCTAACTTAAATGATTGTCAAACATCAAAAAGGGAGAGATTCTTAGTGCAACAATGCCCCAAGCATTTATATGTTTTAATGTTTGGATAATCATCTAAGTTAGGCAATATTTTGTGATCTAATTATGAACATATTTTAAGTGACAGGAAAAATCCAAGTATGAAGACTTGGTAAAGGAAAAGTCCAAGTGTGATCTTGGCAAAAGAAGTCCAAGGAAAGGGCTTGGCAGCGTAAGACCAAGCATGTAGTCTTGGCGGCGTAAAGTCCAAATGGACCTTGGCAAAGGAAGTCCAAAGGCAATTCTTGGCAGCATAAGTCCAAGCATGTAGTCTTGGCGGCGTAAAGTCCAAGCGTACTTTGGCGAAGAGAAACCCAAGACATGAAGAAACCGAAGGAAGCTCTTGGAGGCAAGCGCAAAGGATGAACAAGTCGCGGACTCGGAGGGATCCTGAAAGCGCAAGGCTAAAAGAAGAGCTAGAAGGTTAAGTCTAGGTCTAGAGAGTCAATTCAAGTATGAATTACTCATACTTGATGAGTATCAGTCGACTGATACGATGTAGCAGTCGACTGATAAGGTGCTCGACTAAGTCAGGCTGAAACCCTGATGATCAGTCGACTGCCAAGAGCTGGCAATCGACTGCCAATACCGACAGTCGACTGATCAAGCCGATGATGAGCATAGAATGGAGTCTCAATCAACTCCACACGGGGATCACTAGACTGATCGCTTCATCAGTCGACTGATCAGGCTACCGTTGGAAATGGCGGCTGTGTATCTCTATGGATTCGCCTCGTCAGAAGCCATTGGCTTCGACGGCAATCGACTAATGTTGTACATCAGTCGACAGATCGTGGTCCAACGGGAAAAACAACCCTTTCTCTATAAAAAGAGGGCTTGGGATGCTTGAGAAGGCTAGTGCTTATTTTCCATCCTTGTTCTCAAGCTCCCATAAATTTTCAAAGGCTTTCCTTGTGTTAATTCCTCCTCTTCTCCTAAATCTAATTTTCATCATTGTAAGAAGAGGAGAGTGTCTTGTAAAGGAAAGCTTCTTAGTGGAATTGCTTTGGGTTGATCCACCTTAAGGATTGCCGTGGAGTAGGAGCGTTATCTCCGAACCACGTAAAAGGCTTCGTGTTAGCATTTGTGTTTAGCTTCTTATTTTTATTTAGTATTTGCTTCCGCTAACATTTCTTGTAGATTTCAAAAAGAGGCTATTCACCCCACTCTAGCCTTCCAAGGATCCCTAACAATATATAATGTGCGCCTAGCGATCATCCCTGGAACCATCTCCTGGAGGTGGTGGAGGCGTGGTGAGCCTCGACTCGCACCATCTCGAGATCTCGGTGATCTTTGCTCCATCCTGTGTTTGTTGTCCCAGCTGTTGACCAGTGGAAGACTTCTCTAATCTAAGCTCCTCCAACCTCGAGTCAACCTTCCCCTGGTACTCCATAAAACTGGCCTCTATATGTGAAATCCGCTCTAAGAGACCTACTGCTAGTGCATCTGGTATCATAGGGTCATTCTCCTCAGCAGCTAGTCCCTCATGCTCTGTCGTGGGCTCTCCAGGCTTTATAGTTGGCTCCTCATGCTCCATGGGCTGAGGCTGAGCCACCCACTCCATCTGTCCAGGTCCAGTCCGCATCCCATCTAGTGTAAAGTTTTGCACCGTGATGCGGTCATATGCATCTGATAAAGGCCTAAGTGATCCCCTGGATATGTTGATGCCAATGGACTCTAACCATGCAGTGATAATGTGTCCAAAAGGCATATGCACCTTCCCTTGTACAGGGGTCTTAAAATGGACAATGCAATAAAATATGTTCAATGCAATGTTTATGTCCAAAAGATGACGCATGGCATACATAAGGAAAAGATGGGGAGGGCGGATCTTGGCCTGACTCCAAGTCACTATAGGTAGAATACACCCAACAATGACTTTGTAAAGAACATTGTCAGGTGCAGATAAGTCATTGATTGGAAATAGGTTTTGAGCTAGTCGACAAGGGCAAAGAAAGAAGTGATCATGCATGGACTCTAATGATATATGCTCAAACGGAGCAGGAAGAGGGGCTTCAAAAGCAGGGTAAAAAATAAAAGAGTCGTCAGATGGCCGACACACCAGGAACTCCTGCAAAATCGCAAGAGTGAACTCCAAGTCACATTTTGCAACACGAGTAGTGTACGTCGGGCTATCATCGACTTTCCTCAAATTGAGGTAAAACTCCTTGAGAAGATCATCGTTTATGGAATGCGTGCAGAAAACGACCTTCATCAACTGGCAATGCCATAGAATCTGAATGACATCGCCATAGTATGTTCTAAAGAATCGCTCATCTAGATACCTAACCAGCATCGGTTGGTATGCGAGCGACCCACCCTTATTAGACTCACTCCTACGTTGTTTTCTACATGAATGCAATGAATGTAATGCAATACAATGCAATGACATCCAAAATATGGTTAAATCAAAATATGGTTTAGGAGGTATACTTTTGTGCCATTTTATTCGAGGCTTGTGAGGAACAACTGAGTAGTCGAATTGCTGGAGAGGACACTGGAGGAACATCGAAAAGAAGCTCTCGCCACAACCCTAACTCGTGGAGGAGAAGAGTGGAAACCGTGAGAGGCGCCATTAGCATGATAGAAGGACTCAAAATACGAAAAACAAGGTTGGGTTCCAAACCTAAGGCCTTTGAGTTGCCGGTGTGGACACGAGATGGACGGTCAGAGGGTTTTGGGAGTGATCGGAGAAGAAGTCGCGCGAGAAGGAGCGTGAAGAAGCCGAGCCCTAGTGGTTCGGCGTTATAAAATCGTGACTTCAGTCGACTGATAGCGGTTCAGTGAACGGTTTACAAAACTAGCAGTCGACTGATCAAGCTTGGCACTCGACTGCTGAACCTTCTGTGTCAAGCTACAGTAGCATCAGTCGACTGTTATGGGTCATCATTGGTGATGTGACCGACTCATTCTTTGGTGAGTACTCTGCCTCTTGTCTCGAGCAGCAATATCAATCGGTGATGTAGATCTTGATCTGATGGACAATAAGTCTAGTGTTGGAAGCATCACTCGACTGCTGAACTTGCGGTGTCGTGCTACAGTGTTATCAGTCGACTGATATTTTCAGTTCTGAAATTAAGTGAATTTTGATTTCTTTACTCAATTTGTTTCATTTTAACGTGTTTATGCATGTATATCGAATATATTAGTGTTATGCCTGTGTTTACGTATTTGTTAATGTATTTTGGTATTTTATTTCATTTTCACAAGAATTAACATCCAAGAGTTTCAAATCCTAGCATCTCACCCTTTCTAAGTATTGAAATATACAATCAAGGTGAATAATATATATTTTGTGAGATGCAATACACCATAAACATACCTTCCATGCAAACATATGGTAAGACACATGAAGCATGGCAAGTATGTGACATCAAGATATATGGTGCTTGAGTGTTAATCTTAAACGTAATTTCTAAAACTTAAGACAATTTTCTTGATACATGAATTCCCAAAGTGTGCCAAAACCCCAAATTGCACACTAATATCTCTAAGTCTAAATGTGACAAATTTAATCAATTTTTCACAATTCTCAAGGCTTATTGGCACATCCTAGAAACCTTTAGAATTAAAATTCAAGCTTATTTCCAAGGTATTACATAACCTTGAAAATGCTATAAGGTGTTAACTTTACTATGGTTAGGTTAACAACCGCCCAATTCAAGTTAACACCCCCAACCCACTTAGCGTGATGGAATCACGTTCTTAGGAACCCAATACTTATTGGAACTCCTTGGATTAATTAGGTATTCACTAGGGATAACTTCCCTAGATTGTTGGATCGAGCAGATCGCTAGATGGGGGGGTGAATAGAAATAAAAACTTTCGTTCATTTCGATACTTGAGTTACGCAGCGAAAAGAATAAAACAATATAAAAAAGACAAGAGAGTTTTTTACTTGGTTCGTATCCTTCGGCTACTACTCCAAGGCCCTAGTGGTCCTTGACCATGCACGAAGGGCAAATCACTAACGAACTCCTCCTCGTTGGAGGTAGGAGTTAATCGAATACAAAAACCACGAAAAGGATCGAGATAGAGGGACACTCCCCCTCTTCTCGTTACGATAAAAGCACGATAAAGAACTTAAGTACAGATTGAAACTATAAAAACACTTTTACCGATGACTCGTAGATGAAGAAGATTGAGCCCTAGTCGTCATGTCTGCAGCGCTTCATCGTAGGGATGCCGGAGAGTCGTAGCGTATCAGAAGCACTTGGAGGCTTTTTCAATTGATGAAAAACCCTTAGAGAAGCCCTCCTTTTATAGCTTTTGAGCCCCTCATCGAATGTGTCTTCAACCAATCACAAATAGGCAAAAAGCTCCTTTGAATGAGGTGGTAAGGCTTGAGTCCTTAAAGCTGATCCTTGACCATCAGTCGACTGATGGTTATCATCAGTCGACTGATGGCAGCGCCAATCGAGTCACAACACTCAGCAGTCGACTGATTTAAGGCAGTCGAGTGGCTCTTGTGAGCAGTCGACTGATGCTAGTTGAAATCACAAGTTAGCTTAAGAAAAATATAATTTCGACGGTCGCCGACCGTCCAATCTCGACCTATACCATCCATGGAATGTCTTAGGTCAGATCTACGCTTAAGACCATCCCTGTAAGGAGATTACCTCGATACTTACTTTGTAGCTTTCTCTTTCGGCCTTACACTCGATTCCTTCACCTCCCTCCGAAGTCACTCGAATGTCGCTCGACCACCGTGGCTTCCTCTGGGTGTCTCTAGTCTTCAGCTTCAGCTTTTGCACTTTTTTGCACACTCGATTAAGCTCGTGAGATAACGATGTAATCTTAACTTTGCGTCTTTTGCCATAATCAAAACACAGGTTCAATCATCTGGTACCCCTGCACCAACATAGATACCCTCTTAATGACCCTCCTAGGCTTAGAAGCCTTGGTCATTTGGGTCTTATCATGATTAACCTTAGGGATTGCCTCCCTAGTAATCTTCTTAGTG
This sequence comes from Wurfbainia villosa, assembly GCA_025175895.1. NCBI lineage: Eukaryota > Viridiplantae > Streptophyta > Magnoliopsida > Zingiberales > Zingiberaceae > Wurfbainia > Wurfbainia villosa. The sequence continues at coordinate 9,871,492 of CM045992.1, forward strand.
GTCTTTCTAGGTTTCATGGAAACCTTAGCCACTAGACACTCACCATGGTCAATCTAAGGGATGACTTCCCTTATGACCTTCGTTTTCCTAGACCTAGGTTGAGTTCCATAATCAAATGGAACCCTATGATAGGTCTCCTTGGCCTTAGGTTTGTGACCCAAACCTTTCTTATCCATAGGTGGACCTTGCTTCCTAGACCCTAGGTTTTGACTCATAGACCCTAGATTTTGACAATTTGACCCTTTAATTTGATTTTGCATCTTTCTAAGGGTCTTCTCCATTTTCTCAAGTTTTGACCTCAAAACTTGATTTTCTAGCTCTAATTTCCTAATATTTGAATTTTGATATAATCTTTGGGTATTGCTCCATTTCTTAGGTATATGCCTACCCTTCTTAGGGTTAATATCTAAATGGTCCTCTACCTTCTTAACAGCTTCACTAGATAGAATTTTTCTAGGAACATTAGTCCCAAATTTCTCCTTATTTTTAACATTGTAACTCTTAGGCCCTAAATAATAAGATTTATTATTTTTAGCATGCTCTTTATGAAACATAGAAAGATTACTTCTAGCATGCTTTTTCTTATTACTTAAAGAATGAGCATTATTTAAATTTACCTTAGGGTTTGCCTTAGAGGCTCCCCCTACATTTGATGTTCCTTCTTTTCTCCTAGGGCATTGGCTTCTATAGTGCCCTCTTTGGTGACACTTGAAGCATACCACATGCTCCTTGCTCTTAATGGTGGTGACTCCGGCATCCTTGGTCTTTTCTTGAGATTTCGGTGCTGGTTGACTTTTCTTGACTTTCTTAAGGCACTTGCTCTTATAGTGTCCATATTCCCTACACTCAAAACACATAATATGATTTTTATTTCGAATTGATGTGCTTGAGTTACCTAGGTTAATGGTGGTCGGAATTGGTTCTTCATCTTCTCGATCGGAGGTAGATAGTTCCTCTTGAGTTGGATCTGGTATTGAAGATGGCCTAGTCTCCTCCCCCTCAATCCTAGAGGTGGAGGCTTCTTGTGCTTCTTCTTCCTCCTCGGATGTTGACTCCCTCTCAACCTCCAAATCCTCACTTTCTTATGAGGAAGATAAACTTGCTTCGTTAGCCTCCTCCTCTTCTTGAGTCGATGAACATTCTTTGGCTTCTTGTGATTGTTCTTCGCTTGAGGCCGGTGATGATCCTTCATGAAGCTTTGTCAGTTTGCTCCAAAGCTCCTTGGCATCTTGATATTCACCTAGTCTAGACAAAACATCATTAGATATCAAATCTTCTAAAAGTTTTGTTACCTTGACTTCGGTTTTGAACTTTAGGCATTGCTCTTGGGTCCACTTCTTCAACTTTAGAACATTTCCCTTCTTATCCCTAGGGGTTTCAAAACCTTCCATGATGATGAACCAATCTTCTATGTCCATTATCAAGAATGTCTCCATTCTTGCCCTCCACGTCGGAAAATCTTCTTGGTCATATGGTGGAGGTGTGTTGATGTCCCATCCTAATTTTTATTGAAACTCCATCTTGTTCCTCTAGCGGTGCTCTCTTGGTTGTTAATCCTTGAAGAGCGACCTCGCTCTGATACCACTTGTTAGGACCTGTGCGCTCGCTAGAGGGGGTGAGTAGCGATTCGGCGTTGCTTGATGGAATTTGATCGTTCGTATCTACAAATCGTGTTAGCACAGAGGAAATAGAAATAATACAATATAAAATGTACAAATACAATCAAAACACGAGATGTAATGTGGTTCAGAACCATATGGTTTCTACTCCACGGATTGGGCTCTAAATGCCCTAGCGATGCAAACACACACCACTAATCACAAATACTCCTTCTCGATAATAAGTCGGAGGTGGAGAAACCTCTTACAGTGATTACAACAGTAATACTAAGAAAATACAATCAAATATAAAATGAATACAATAATCTATGTAAAGAGAACTTTACAAATGAACTTTTTGATGCTTGCTTGTTTGGTTTCTTGAGTTGCACTTGGAGACCCTGAATTGCAGCAGTAAATCGCCCAAAAACTCCTTAAGAAACCTTAGCCAAAATCTTCCCTTCGTGCTCCTTTTAAACCTGCAACTTGGGGTGATTTTTGCCTAGCAGTCGACTGATCGAGATCATCAGTCGACTGTTCCTGTAGTCGTTGTCTCACAACGGGATGAGCCACATTGGATAAGTTCTAATGGATAGACCATCAGTCGACTGATCATGCCCATCAGTCGACTGATCGAGTCATCACTCGACTGTCAAACTCTAACAGTCGACTCGGGAACCTTCTGTGCCCAAATACCTGACCAACAGTCAACTGATCTCCAGATCAATCGATTGTTCAGGCCAGCAGTCGACTGCCCAATGCTAGCAGTCGACTGCTAGGCCATTTCCTGGCAATCAAACTCCGGTCGACTCACATCAGTCGACTGATACACCTCAAACATGAGGGTTTACCCCAAGTATGATGCCCTCATACTTGCTAGACCACCCTTAGCCTAGACCTAAGTCTTCTAGCCACCTCCATCAGCCTCACACCTATCGGATCCCTCCAAGTCATCCATGACTTATTCATCCATACGCTATCTTTCAGGTGCTTCCATCAACTATTGTCATGCTAATGTGGTCTACACCACCAAGGTACATTGGGCTTACGCTGCCAAGACTCCACTTGGACTTTACGTTGTCAACCATTGGACTTATGCTGCAAAGACTCCACCTTTGGACTTTATGCCACCAATATTCCCCTTGGACTTTCCAATTGCCAAGACTCAAGCTTGGACTTTTCCTTGCCAACCCATGTTGGACTTTCCATGCCAAGACCCATGCTCAGACTTTTCCTTGCCAAGACCCATGCTTGGACTTTCCTTTGCCAAGACCCATGCTTGGACTTTCCTTGCCAACCCATGTTGGACTTTCCATGCCAAGTATACAAGAATTGGACTTCTCCCATGACAATGGTCAAACCATCGTCAAACATCAAAATCATAACCTGGGTCAATGCACCAATAATCTCCCCAACACATTGTCAGACATCAATGTCAAACATCAAAATACTACTCGAGTCAAACTCGAGTTTGGTCAGTCATGACCTAGGTCGATTGCACCAACAGAATAGAGAGTCTGTGATGGATGTATATATGTGTGACTATGCATTCATGTCATTTACATGCATGCTGGTGACTTGGTCTCCCTTGTGGTTGAGAGGGTTGTCAGTCATCCTGCCTCCCAGGTTACTCATGGAGGGGTAACTGGTGTGAGGGCAGAGCATTGTTGCACCGCACTCGACCACTATAGACGGTGGTAGTTGGAGTTGTGTGCAGTTGTCCTGCGTGTGTCGCACTCGACCACTCATGAGTAGTGACTGTCGGAGTGGCCAATAAAGGGACCCCCATTATATAGCTAGCTCTTTATGCTTATATGCTACTTGACCATACTGCCCACTCGGCCACTCGAGAGTAGTGGTTGGTGTTGAGTTGGGACAGTTGTCATGTCGAGCCACTGAGACCACACTAGAGTCATGGTAGCTTTAGGGTGAGCCGGCATGACCATGGATTCTGCATTGTCGTGTCTTATACCATTTTACATATTTCCACACACACACACACACACACACACACACACACACACACACACAGATGCAGTCTATATGCATGCTTATTGTGATGTTGCATTTGTTTGTGTTATGCTTGTTGCATTTGTTTGTACATCTTCAAACATGATACTTGCATTTGCTATATGGTGTGTGTGGGATACCTGTGTATGAGTTGGTCAGACTATCATATTCCTTTGACCAGTACCTTGAGATGATACGGGATGGACCCGATTCATCGTTGTATTTTCCATAGGATGTTAGTATGGTGGTTTGTCGCTTATAGAGTTAGATTTACTCTACCATATTGTAGGTGTGTATTATGTTACTTATACTCAGGTTGTATGAGTTGCATCATTGTCGATCTTCAGGTATGTCAGTACCTTATGTTGATATTGCTGATCAGTTTAGTTATACAATTGTTATATCATGTTGTTGTATACCTATTATACCGTTAGACAACATATTGTTGACTTGAATGTGATATATATAAATTATGCATGCACTTTTATTCTTATTACCGCTGAGTTATACTCACCACCATAAACCCTAGGTTTTATGGTCGCCCAGGTAACAGGTAGAAGTCTTGGTGACGGCTTGGAGCATCGCTGACTGATCCATCTCATCTCACTTCTGAGGCTCCTGTGGTTGTTTTGGGTTTTCTATATGGTTTGTTATGTACTTGGATTTATTTGGTGGATGTGTGTTAGACATTGTTGTTGTACACACTTATTGATTCAGGTTTTGCCGATGTTTTCTGTATATTTTTGTGTTAGTCATACCGGTATGCACTGTATGTAGGTTGTTATGTCATTGTGTTTAGATTTTCGCTGTGCTTTGTTATATCTACATTTGTATATGTTATTGTGGTTGTGGCCGAAAGGCTTGTATAAATAGGATATGCTGCCATGTACAGGGGAGATATTGTCCATTTGTTTTCGGTTTGGCATACTCTCGGGGCGTGATAACTTTATTGGTATCAGAGCCCCAGGTTCTACGATGTCATACAATGATTTTTTTTGTTGAGTCTTGGATTCTCGGGAGTCGATTTATTTTTGGTTTTGGTTTTGTGAGATGAGATTAACAGCGGTCTGAGCTTCGAGCAGTACGAAGTAAGAATTCCTGATAACTTATATTCTAGTTAGACACTTATCTAAACTTGTTCAACAGGGGTATACAGACAGAGTGATGACACATGTACAGACTTGTAGTAGGGGTCGTCCACCGAGGCGACCAGTCGGAGTTGCCTTTAGAGTTTCTACTCTTGGTTTTGTTGGCTATGCATTTAGTGTTTATAATAGGGAATAACATGTAGTGTGTTGGTTAATCACTATTCGTAACCATGGTATGAGTTGACCATGAGAATGACATGTTGAGTCTGTGAGACTTGAACCTGTGTTAAAAAGGTGAATTTCCTTTGAGAGTCGACTGATACCGAGTCGGAAAGCAGGGGTCAAGTCGTCGCCTTTCTCGTGGAAATCAAAGACTACAGTCTTAGGGATTTTCACTAATTATGCTAGTCAGATCATTACCTATTGGGTAATGGACAAGACGTGTGGGCTATTATTGATGCAGATAGAGAGGGTTAGTTTACGGTGTTTCACAGGGATTTTGATCCCTGAGTTATCCTGCTGGGTTGTATAACTTTGAAGGTACTTTGAGTACTTAACCTGTATTATACAAAGGAAGTAGAGTTGTATATTATTATCGAGATCAGGCCGGTACTTGGTGGAAGATGCAGAAAATAACCTTCGGGGAATAATATATCACTTATCATGGTTAGTGATGTTGAGAGAGAGTATTTCCCCGTGTCACTTTCTTTGACTCATTGTAGGGAATTCTTGAGCTTCAAGTAGGGTGATCGTTTGGTAAAGGGAGTACTGTACAGAGTCGTGAGACTTGTAGAGGTTACGACCACCTAATATTTCAAGAATGAGAATGGATGTTTTAAGCCACCTACGGTTTATTGGCTTACATTTGGATTTGGATGTCTGGATCTTCTATCAGATCTTACCGAAAGACATTGGATCGAGTCAGGAGTTTAGAAATGACTCCATACAAGTGTTCAAGAGTTGGAGACCGATAAGCAGATATTGCAGGTCAAATTATTAAAATCAGAAGTCTCCGAATGTTAGATAAAAGGAGCAAGATCAGAGTCATGGGTTATGAGTCGTTTCGATTTGCATCTCCGTTTTGACATTTGCCTTAAGTTTCTCCATGGTAGTCTTTTGTACCCACATGAGCTCAATCGCCAAGAGAGAAGTTGGATGAGTTTACATCTTTATTCGAGAGGAGATGTAGAGGGTTGAAGCATTGATCATTTGAGGTATTGTTGTAGTTTACCTTACTTGATGATATATTGAGAGATACTGGTAAGTTTACAGGTATCTTTGTCTAGAACATTCATAGATAGGATTAGAAGGATTTCCATATTTGGATCATGTGGAGTAGTTGTATTTCCACCGACAGGTGAGATGTTGAGATTACTACGGTGATGATTATCATAGGGTTATGATATGGAATTTAGATGTTTAGAGGTTGATTGTTGGAGATGTTATATTATGGTGAGAGACTTGACTTAGTTGATAGATTGTTGACTTGGTTGATATAATATGGATATCTTGATATTAACTTGGATGTTATAATGTTGAAATGATGGTATAAAATGTCTCTCAAATGTGTATATAATCCGAGAGTATTCAAATGTAGTTTCTGTTGGATCGAGCGAATCGCTAGAGGGGGGGTGAATAGCGATAAAAACTTTCGTTCGTTTTGATACTTGAGTTACGCAGCGGAAAGAATAAAACAATATAAAAATAAAGAAGACAAGAGTGTTTTTTTACTTGGTTCGTAGCCTACGGCTACTACTCCAAGGCCCTAGTGGTCACACGGAGGGCAAATCACTAACGAACTCCTCCTCGTTGGAGGTAGGAGTTAATCGAATACAAAAACCACAAAAAGGATCGAGATAGAGGGACACTCCCCCTCTTCTCGTTATGATAAAAGCATGATAATTAACTTAAGTATAGATTGAAACTATAAAAACACTTTACCGGCGACTCGTAGATGAAGAAGATTGAGCTCTAGTCGTCGTTTCTGCAGCGCTTCGTTGTAGGGATGTAAGAGAGTCGTAGCGTATCGGAAGCACTTAGAGGCTTTTAGAATTGATGAAAAACCCTTAGAGAAGCCCTCCTTTTTATAGCTTTTGAGCCCCTCATTGAGTGAGTCTTCAGCCAATCAAAATTAGGAACCAAACTCCTTGGAATGAGGTGATAAGGCTTGACTCCTTGAAGTTGATCCTTGACCATCAGTCGACTGATGGCCATCATCAGTCGACTGATGGCAGCGCTAGTCGAGTCACAACACTCAACAGTCGACTGATTTAAGGCAGTCGAGTGGCTCTTGTGGGCAGTCAACTAATGCTTGCTAAAATCACAAGTTTAGCTTAATAAAAACATAATTTCGACGACCGCGGACCGTCCGATCTCGACCTAGACCATCCATGGGATGTCTTTGGTCAGATCTATGCTTAAGACCATCCCCGTAAGGAGGATACGACCTCACTTACACTCACACACACGAGCTTACCTCGATACTTACTTTGTAGATCTTGCTTCCGACCTTTCACTCGATTCCTTCGGCTCCCTCCAAAGTCACTCGAGTGTCGCTTGACCATCGCGGCTTCCTCCGGGTGTCGCCAGCCTTCAGCTCCAGCTTTAGCACTTTTCTACACACTCGATTCAGCTCGTGAGATAACGATATGAGCTTAACTTTGTATCGTTTGCTATAATCAAAACTCAGGTTCGACTTAGGTGCCCACTGCACCAACAATCTCCCCTTTTTGATCTATGGCAAACCCATAAAAAGTTAAGGAAATAATATGAAGAATAATAATATGCATGAAGAATCAAAGATTAAGTAGGAGTAGTAGGACTTTCTTCCAAGTACTCCCCCTTGAGGAAACCTCCCCCTTGACCGATGGTGAGTCTTGAAAGAAGGTCTTAATCCTCCCCCTTGATGTTTGCTATTTAGGAAGAGTTTAAGTAATTAGCAATTACTTAAAGTTGGCCTTAGTAAAAAAATAAAATTTAAGTTAAGAAAATTTCTTAACTTGGCCCCTTCTCCCCCTTTCTTAAGTAAACATTAACGTTTGCCCATAGTATTAAAAATAAGTTTAAGTTAAGAATTTTCTTAACTTGGCCTTTATCTCCCTTTTGTTAACAAGTTAAGTTGCAAAAATTAAAGATAAGTAAATTTAAAAATTAAAATTGATCCCTTAACTTTGGCCTTTTTCTCCTCCTTTTGCCATATATCGGAAAGAGTGGGGGGTTTTGAAAAAAATATATATAAGTATTAAGTTTAAGCTCCAAGTCCAAGCATGTTCCATATTATTTTGAAAATAATATACTAAAAATAAGCTCATCTATATAATGTTCAACTCTCATTTGACTTGATTGATATGAAAGATCAACAAGTCCTAGTCAGAGTCGGTTAATATATATGATTATACTCTGTGGTTCATGGTGATGCACTAGCTCTATATATGGAACCAGGAGTAAGGTCCTAACATCTCACGCCCATCTACGTGGCTAAGTAGACAAACACATTAGTCCTATGTGTTGTGAGATGCATTGGCTCCTTAAATCTATAGGTGTATGATATCTAAGGTATGTCCTAAGCTAGTTCCATGAGCATGAAAAGTAAAAGATAGTAATAAGAAAATATAATTTATAAATTCCTACTCTACTACGCACATGCCCAATTTTCATCTTAATAGACTGAATTCGGCTTCGGGTAGGGGTTTAGTAAATAGATCTGCCAAGTTAGACTTTGATTCAACATATTCGAGTTGTATGGCTCCGTTGGCCACATGTTCTCGAATGAAATGGTGTTTGACCTCTATATGTTTGGTCCTAGAGTGACATATTGGATTTTTAGTTAGGTTAATTGAGCTAATGTTATCTACGTGAATTTTAGTGTTTGTAAAGTGTAACTTAAAATCTTGGAGAGTGTGCTTCATCTAAAGAAGCTGAGTGACACACTCACCCATTGCGATGTATTCGGCTTCGGTGGTAGATAAGGCAACACAGTGTTGCTTCCTACTGCACCAACTCACTAGACTCGAGCCGAGAAGTTGACAACAACCACTCGTACTCTTTCTATCGAGCTTACTACCGGCATAGTCTGAGTCGGAGTAGCCGATTTGTTCAAACTCGGTAGATCTAGGGTACCAAATACCGACGTTAAGTGTACCCTTTAGATATCTAAGGATATGTTTAACTAGAGTTAGGTGAGATTCCTTGGCACAGGTTTGTAGCCTTGCACACATACTTACTGCAAATAAGATATCAGGTCAGCTCGCAGTTAAGTAAAGGAGACTCCCTATCACGCTCCTATAGTATTTTAAGTCAATTGAATTTCCGATTACATCTTCTCCTATATTTACATTTGTTGCCATTGGGGTATTAATAATTTTAGCGTCTTGCATTCCAAAGTGTTTAATTAATTCCCTAGTATATTTGCGTTGGTGTAAGTATATTCCATCTTTAGTTTATTTAATTTGTAGACCTAAGAAGAAACTCAACTCACCTACTAAATTCATTTCAAATTCACTTTCCATAAGTGAAATGAATTCGTTTAGTAGGATTGAATTGGTAGTTCCGAAAATGATATTGTCTACATAAATTTGGGCTATAAATATTTCCTTACCTATGGTTTTTACGAAGAGGGTTGGATCGACTAGGACTTGGTTAAATCCTTTGGACTTAAGATAAACTGAAAGCCTCTCGTACCAAGCTCGAGGAGCTTGTTTGACTCCATAGAGAGCTTTCTTTAATCTAAGGATATGGTCGGGTTTATCTAGACTTTCAAAACTGAGGGGTTGACTAACATAAACCTCTTCCTTAATATATCCACTCAAGAATACTGACTTTACATCCATTTGAAATAACTTAAATCTTCGATGTGCAACATATGCTAATAACATTTGGATGGACTCTAATCTAGCTATTGGGGCATAGGTCTCATCGTAATCTAAACCTTCGACTTGACTAAATCCTTTAGCGACTAATCTAGCTTTATTTCTAACTACTTCACCTTTATCATCAAGTTTATTTCGAAACACCCACCTTGTTCCAACAATTGTTTTATCTTTAGGTGGTGGTACTAATTCCCATACTTCGTTCCTAGTGAATTGAGCTAGCTCTTCTTGCATTGCAATAATCCAATTGGGATCAAGAAGAGATTGGTCAATGGTTTTGGGTTCAATTTTGGAAATCAAGGAGATTCGACTAAGGTTTCGGTATGAAGCTCTAGTTCGAACTCCTAGGCTTGGATCACCTATCACTTGATCGATAGGATGATTTGTTTGAGTCCTAGTTTGACTTGGGTTAGAGTCACCTATCGCTTGGTCGATATGATGACTCGGTTGACTTAGGTTAGGATTAATACTAGACTCGATCTCAAGATCGGAGTTGAGTCTGGTATGAATCGGCTCGCTAATTGAGGTTGCTAGGGGTTTTGTAGGTTCGTGTCCTTCATCAAACACTACATTAATAGTCTCTTCGACTCTAAGGGTGTCATGGTTATATACCCTATAGGCTCTACTCGTAGTCGAGTATCCTAAAAAGATTTCGGTAGAGATTTTGGATGTGAATTTCCCTAGGTAATCCTTAGTGTTTAAGATATGTACCTTACATCCAAATACCCTAAAGTACTTGATGTTAGGTATTTTATCATGATAAATTTCGTACGAGGTCTTAAGGTGGCTCTTTACCATAAGGATCCTATTTTGGACATAGCAAGTCGTACTAACAGCTTCTGCCCAAAACCTATCAGGTAGGTTATACTCGTTTAACATTGTCCTAGCAACTTCTTGTAGGGTTCTATTTTTACGTTCTACTAGGCCATTCTGTCGTGGGGTTCTAGGGCATGAGAACTCATGGTGGTATCCATTTAGGTTACATAATTCTGTAAACTTGTGGTTCTCGAATTCACCACCATGATCACTCCTAAGTCTTTTGATTTTAAGATTTTGTTGATTTTCTATTAGTTTAAATAGGTTGATTAATTGATCTAGGGTATCACTTTTGTGTTTGATGAACCTAATCCAAGTAAATCTAGAATAGTCGTCAATTATGACTAAGCAGAATTGACCCCCATTAAGTGGCTTAGCTCCATGTGAATCAAATAGATCCATGTGTAGGAGCTCAAGAACACTTTTGGTTCATTCTTGATTAGTTAGTTGATGTTGTGTCCTAGATTGTTTACATTGTTGACAAGCATTACATATTTTATTATCCAAGTTGTTGAGGTTAGGCAAACCTCTGACTTAGTCACTCTAACTCATCTTGTGGATGAGTCTTGGGTGCGAATGACCGAGTCATCGGTGCCACAACCAAGATTCCTCTTGTCGTGTCATAAGACACTTGGTTGAGAAGTTAGTTAAATTAATAGTATAAATATTATTATTTCTGGTTCCTTTAAGAATTGTTTTAGAGGTTTCATTTGTATTAATTACACATTCATTTTCTAGAAATATGACCTTATAGTTATTATCACACAATTGGCTTACACTAAGTAAATTATATTTGAAATTTTCTACCAATAAGACATTTTGAATAATAAAGTTTGAGTTAACATCAATATCACCTAACCCGATGATTTTGAGCTTGTCGTTGTTTCCGAAGGCTACCGATCCTTGCTATTTGAATCGAAGCTTCGAAAACTTGAGTTAATCCCCGGTCATATATCGGGAGCAACCACTGTCCAACATCCATTGATCCTACACACAAGGTAGTTGGATCGGATATTGGAATTCCTAAAGGTTGGTTGTAAATTATTAAACCTAAATCATCTCACCCATGTCTACATGATCAAACATGTTAACCTTATATGTTCTTGTGAGATGACTTCCAATTTTACTTGATTTAAATTTAATGATTTAAACACTTGTTAACCTTGCATTAGATTTGGATTTGACCTTAAGCTCATCAAGTCACCTTTTCAAGATCATGGCTTCCAGGTCGTGGCGAGGCACAGGGGCCTTCTTTGATCGAAAAAATGACCACTTCCTTAGACAAAGCCATTTTTAAGAAAATAAAGACTTGACTCACCTAAGACCACTTCCTGGTCTAACTAGTCTAGGATACGATGAGGAAACTTCAGCTAGTTCCACTCGGTCAAGTGCACCGAACTAGATACGCCTTATCTAGCCCGAATACATGAGACTCCACTTTCCTAGCATACTATCATCTCGCTGCATCCTGGTACTATGTTACTAAGTATTGACGAGTTATAGTCCTATCTAACCATTCTAAGAAAAATCAAAAAACATAATGGACCTAAGCATGCAATTTCTAAGTTAAAGCACAAACAAGTTTTGTACTGTCTCCCCCTGGACCGTTGAATCGGTTCGGTCTCTCCACATAGTGGATTTGGTCCTTGGGAACCCAGTACTAGTTGGATCCTAAGATTGAAATCAAAGCAGTCTTAGGGACCCATGCTTGGACACATTTTTTATGTCGACTTACAATCGACATATACGACTTGTTGGTCATATTTGAGCTAAACCCTAGTTCGACCTTTTTGTACACGGCCCTTTATGATCCAAGTAGGAGGTCAAGTCCCTTGGATTCCAAAGTAAACCTTTCCAACGTGTTCCTAAGATCTTCGACTTGACTTTCCAAGAGTGAGTTCTCAACTTCGAGTTTTTCAACCTGAGTTGAGTCCTCCTCTCGAACTTGACTAGTCGAAGAGGTTAGGGAGACCTCATGTTTGAGGAGTTTAACCTCCTCAACCAGGGTCTCGACCTTGGACTCGGACTTAGCTAATTTCCTAGTTAAGAATTTAATCACACTATAAAGAGTACTAATAAGAGATCGACTTACCTTAAGTGTATCTCTTGAATCGGATGCAGATCCGTAGCTTATCTTGAATAGAGCTTCATAGTCCGATTCATCTTCGGGTTCAGACTCGTGCTCCGGTTCAGACTTCGTCTCCGATTCAGCTGGTTTAGCCATGAAGATGTGATCGTCGTCTTCTTCCTCTGACACTTCTTCCCACATAGCGTTGAGTGCCTTCTTGAGTTTCGGTGCTTTGCTCTTGAGCTTCGGACATTCGGACTTGATATGTCCAAACTTGTTGCATTCGTAACACCTAACATTAGAACTTTTAGGCTTACCTTCGTTGGGTCGAGTGACGGTTCACTTTCGTCCCTTGACCATCCTCCGAACTAGGTTAACTAGTTCGGTCTCCAATTCCGGGTCGACCTCTGAATCAGACTCATCTTCTTCCTCCTTCGGGGGTGGCTTGCTCGTGGTCTTCTTCTTCGATCCTGTAAAAAGTGTTATACCCTTCTCGGGTTTCGAGTTAGACTGTTCATGGAATTCAAAATCCGAAAACAATTCATCTAATCTAAGTTTTGAAAGATCCTTAGAGACCTTGTAGGCATCAACCATGGATGCCCACAAGGTGGTCCTAGAAAATGAGATTAGTACATACTTGATAAGGTCGTGATTTTTGACCTTTTGTCCGATTGCGTGTAGGTTATTGACGATATCTTGAACCCGAGCGTGCAATTGTGTCGGCGTCTCGTGTTCTTTCATTTTTAGATTATACAACCTATTGAAAAGGAGATCACACTTACATACCTTGGCTTCATCGGTCCCTTCATGTAGCTCCACTAGCTTTGTCCAGAGATCCTTTGCACTGATGAAGGGGCCGACGCGATTAAGCTCTTCCTTAGACAATCCGCATTGAAGGATTTGAGTTGCCTTGGCGTCAGCTTCAACTTGTCTTTTTGTAGCATTGGTCCATTGGTCATAATCCAAAGATTCACCCACTTCGTTAGTCGGAAGTGTGAATCCTGTTTGGATTATGATCCACATCTCGATTTGGGTCTTAAGGAAGCACTCCATCTGACCCTTCCAATAACGGAAGTCATCTCCGTTGTAAAATGGAGGTCGAATGGTGCTAAAACCCTCGAGATGGGTCATTGCCACAAAAAGAGCAAGAAAATGAAGAGAGAACAAAGGAAAACCTAGCAACGACACAAACGAGCGAAATGTACTAAGACTCGCGTCTTGGATTAGTAGTGCGTGAGAAAAACTCAACGAATGAAAGAGCTTAAAAAAATGAAATAAACAGAAATAAAAATAAAAAAATCTGTAGAAAAGCTAGATTGGTGGTTTCACCAAATCTTAGCACCCCCGGCTCTGATACTAATTGTTGGATTGAGCGGATCGCTAGAAGGGGGTGAATAGTGATAAAAACTTTCGTTCATTTCGATACTTAAGTTACGCAGTGGAAAGAATAAAACAATATAAAAATAAAGAAGACAAGAGGGCTTTTTACTTGGTTCGTAGCCTATGGCTACTACTCCAAGGCCCTAGTGGTCCTTGACCATGCACGGAGGGCAAATCACTAACGAACTCCTCGTTGGAGGTAGGAGTTAATCGAATACAAAAACCACGAAAAGGATCGAGATAGAGGGACACTCCCCCTCTTCTCGTTACGATAAAAGCACGATAATGAACTTAAGTACAGATTGAAACTATAAAAACACTTTTATCGATGACTCGTAGATGAAGAAGATTGAGCTCTAGTCGTCATTTCTGCAGCGCTTCGTCGTAGGGATGTCGGAGATTCGTAGCGTATCGGAAGCACTTGGAGGATTTTAGATTTGATGAAAAACCCTTAGAGAAGCCCTCCTTTTATAGCTTTTGAGCCCCTCATCGAGTGGGTCTTCAGTTAATCAAAATTAGGCACCAAGCTCCTTGGAATTAGGTGATAAGGCTTGACTCCTCGAAGCTGATCCTTGACCATCAGTCGACTGATGGCAGTGCTAGTCGAGTCGCAACACTCAACAGTCGACTGATTTAAGCAGTCGAGTGGCTCTTGTGGGCAGTCGACTGATGCTTGCTGAAATCACAAGTTTAGCTTAATAAAAACATAATTTTGATGGTCGCCGACCGTTCGATCTCGACCTAGACCATCCATGGCATGTCTTTGGTCGGATTTATGCTTAAGACCATCCCCATAAGGAGGATACGACCTCACTTATGCTCACACACACGAGCTTACCTCGATACTTACTTTGTAGCTCTTGCTTCCGACCTTCCACTCGATTCCTTCGGCTCCCTCCGAAGTCACTCGAGTGTCGCCCGACCACCGCAGCTTCCTCCGAGTGTCGCCAGCCTTCAGCTCTAGCTTTAGCACTTTTCTGCACACTCGATTCGGCTCGTGAGATAACGATATGAGCTTAACTTTGTATCGTTTTCTATAATCAAAACTCAGGTTTGACTTAGGTGCCCACTACACCAACAGTTTTGGATGAACTCCCAGGCTTTCCATTGCATAGGCAAGTGGAGTATACGATTGGAGTGACTTTGGGGAATAGTTTCGATACTGAAGACCTCATATCGGGAGAAAATTTCGGATGATTACTTTATCGATTGAGGTAATAATATTTTAGAGACAAATGTGTTTACTTATTGTGTATTAGCTGAGGGCTGGTGTAAAGCACACGAAGTAGTTGAAGCACATGATGTACTCAATGTAATGTCATTCATTGGTTGTGAGCCTAATCATATTGTTTGATACCCTCAGTGATCGGTTTTGCAAAGTTGGCAAGGTTGATGATGCACAAAAGGTATTTGTTGGAATGACGATTTTACCAGGAGATGATTTTATTGGAAACAATGTTGCTAAACACTATGGAAATTGGAAGAACGTAAGTTGCGATTATAGGAGATGTTGGATGAAATATTTATCTTTCTCAGTATTTCTTCTTGAGAAGATTCGGAACTCTTTGTTGAAAGAGAGATGGACCTTTGAGATTATGCATCGATTATCGATGATGGAATGCGATAGTTGTTGAAAATGAATATCCTTCATTGTGAATAGATGATCTGTTTAGATCAGCTGAAGGACATCTGTGTATACTCTAGGGTTGGTTTACGACTGGAGTGTTGATATTATAGTGACATGGTGTCATACAATTATCATTGTCATTATGATGATTGATATATCATCAGTTTAAAGTAAATAAGATGCAGGTGTGTAGAGACGACAATTTTATACTCGGTATGAATTTTATGAGTTTTGAATATGTTGTTAGACTATTTAACGATTTAGTCATCCATGGATTTGAGAAATCGTGTATTCTGGACACGATTGGATCAGTTTGTGGTTGTTGGAGTTGCGTAACTTGGCCACTGTTGATGGTGGTAGTTGGAGTTGCGCATTCGGCCACCGTAGATGGTGGTTTCCTTGTATGATTTGGTTATTACTGTAAATGTGGATAGAATGTTGTTAGCATTACTATACCACAGACTTGTTTGACCAAGGAGGTGATGGAAATCACTTAGTCAAAAGCTTGTGAAACTAGGTTTCAGGGCCTAGACGATGATTGATATTTGCACCAGTGTTAGCTAATCCTTCCAGTGTGGATGGAAGGGTATTGTACACAGATGCATCATTGTAGGGATTGGAGCGAATTCGATATCGTTGCATGAGACGTATCTTATGCTTATATCGGTTAAGAAACTACGAGATAAGTTATTATGCACGTGATGTGGTTTTAGCAGATATGATCTTGTGTAGTAGTTGTATGGAGCAGAAGTGCTCATGGAATTTTGACTAGCTACTGGGTAGCTACTATAGAATTGCTGGAACACAAACAGATGCAACAAGGGAGATTGGTCATTATCGTCTCCCAATCACTTGCAGTCTCTATGTGGTAGAGTAGATTTTGGATAGTGGATGCATTTCTCTTGTGAGAAAATAATTCTCCATCTCTGGGAAGGATAGTGATTTCCATAGTTGCATTCAAATTTAGGAAGAGTTACTTTTGATTCAGAACAATAGACAAATCTCTGTTGTGATGATAGAGAGATTCTTCACCTTCGAGGAAGATTGTGACCCAGAGTTGTTTCAGTTTCAGGAAGAGTTGTTCCAAGAGACTTGTCATTCGAGATTGGTGATTTATTCGGATTGTATCTGGAAAATAGTGAGTGTTGAAATGTCGTTATTGGTGGAACGATATATGGGACATGGTTGATTCCATAGTTTGGTGTTGATGTGTCAACTAGTAAAGGTTGAATACTAGTGACCAGTAGGATTACGTACCGAGATGGAAGGGGAGCCTAGTACGATGGACGGTGTGAGGAGATTATTGATGTGAGCAAAACATATAGGGTTTTAGGAGTAGTTTTCGCTCACATCTCATTACATTTCATGTTAGTTTCATGCGTATGTTACTTTATTTTGCATGCATTTCTTATTTTCTAGTTCGGAGATATGCTTTTTGTACTTTTGCATGCAGGATAGCATTCCGGGGGAAAAAGGCGCACTTTCGGAGCGAAAGAAGGGCATTTTGAAGCTAGACGTAGAATGGGACATGACCAGAGCATGTGGCTACACACGGTCATGTCCAATGGGTGAGATCAGCCACACCAGGGCCGCACACAGCCTGGCCGTGTGGTAGCCCAGCAGATTGACGCAATTAGTTTTTTTTCCCAGATTTTGCAGCAATCCGATGTGATGTCTATATAAGGAGAGCTCCGCCCAAACCCTAAGAGGAGGCACGACGGCTGAGACGACACACCAAAGCCCTAAAAAGCTTCGGGAACTCACAACAGGGAGGAAGAACGCCGTCGGAGATTCAAGTTCTGCACTTTAACGCCGGAGAGAAGGCCACATCGACATTGTAACCTCTTGTTCTTGCATTTTATTTCTGATATATTCGAACATGAACATGCCTTGTGATTCTCCTCTTCTATATATGGAGTAGTTCCTTCGATTCTAGGATTAGGGACTAGCTTGTGTATGCATGACATGTTGCTTCAAATTGAATTTTGTTTCTGAGTTTGAATTTGCAATTGGAAATTGTTTATACCAATATCTATGTGTATTTGGTTTTCTACCTACTATGCTTAGGTGATACGAGGGGTGACAACCCTCGTATATAAGATTTAGGGGATTTATACAAGGAACATAGGGGTAAACCTGATCTCCTGTAACCATGGGTAGAAGGATGCGATGGAACTGGAAATGGTTCATCGCAGGGATTGATTTGGCATCCTCGTACCGCCTATCCAGTCCTTGTAAGGCAGAGATAGCTCCCAATAGATGCGGTGGCTCATCGGGAGAGTGTATGATGTCTATTCCACAAAACCATAGCTAGACATTTAGACAACGCCCAGTTGATAGCATGTTTTGCGACACACAAGCGAAACTGAAGTCCTAGAATCCCTTTTAAAGATCTCGGCATGCTCCTTTCTTCCTCCGTGTGACACCATACTAGAGTTTAGTCCACTGACAACCCTCGCAATCAAAACCTTTAGATTTTACTTCCGAACAATTTCACCCACTGAACAAATCGGTACTCAAATCTCAGCCCCTGTTGGATCGATAATCTTTTATTACTTGACGACATCCGTGCACTTGCGGGTGTTGAGCGCAAGTGCGCGCTTCGAGTCCTCGATGGTCTCCGTTGCGAGATTTGGGGTCGCGTTCGCGTGCATCAATTATTTGGAGTTCGGAAAGTACTTGATGCAATTTGGATAATCGATGGTCAATTAATCGAGTCCGTTTATTTTCTACCGAGCCGTAAGATGAATATGTTGAATCGCTTGATAGAGCTATACTATGAAGAGATTTCCAGTTTCATGGAGTATCTTGAGTATCGTATCTGGTAGTAATTCGAGATTTATCTTACGATTCTGGCAAAGTTTCCATCAGGTCATGGATATAGAACTCCACTCTAGTACAATTATTTACTTTTTAATAGAAGGTTTATATGAAGGTGTTATTCAGACACTAGAAGGTCTATTGAGAGTATATGTGATAGATTTAGAGGCTATGTGAGAGCTGAAAAGTAATATTCAAGCTCAGTAGGCCACTTAGTCACTCGAGGTGTGTGACTTTCCTCCGGATACTTGGGAGGGTTGTTTTGACCCCTCGTACTCATACATGAGTCAGAAATTTGGGGACCAAATTTTTATTAGTAGGGGAGAATGTGAGATACCAGAAAAAAATTAAAAAATTTAAAATTAATTAGGTATATGGATTAAATACCTAAGTAGCTATTTGGGGGTTTAAATAGGTGGTTGGGTCAATTTACGCTGGCTTGGACTTAACCTAGGTTAGCTTAACCATAAGTTAATGGCTTATATAAGTCTTAAACCCAACCTGGTTGTTTTCCAAACCTGACCTGTTTTCTTAAGCCGTGCGTTTCTTCCATTTCTGCGTTTTACTCTTCGTCGAATGTTTCCTCAACCGCAACACGATTCTTCTTCCGCCATTATTCTTTTCATTTCCCGATCGCGACTCCTCTTCCCTTCTCCCCGATCCCCGTCGGTTTCTCATCGTTGAACTCCCTTATTTCCCCATTCATTCTCCCGATCACAATTCTTCTCCCCAATCTCGTCGCTGCACGACTGTCGATCGCGTTCCTACCTTGTTGACGCCTCTGCCCTCACTATCGTTGTCGACTGCTTGCTTCGACTACCTCACGCCGCGACTTTTCTTTTTCCCCATGGTTGATCGTCGTTGCCTCTTCTCCCCTCTGCTTCATCGCCATAGCTCCTCTTCCGATGCTGATTTTGATCTACATTCATCTTGGATCGCTCCAAGCTTGGCTTTGTTGATGATATTTCCCTCTCGTCGGTCCATCTCTTTAGTCGTCGACCTCCGGTTTGCACATCGCGGTCGATCCCTCTTTCTCTTCATCCATTGTTGCTTCTATTTTGTTTATCGACGGCTTGCCTCTGGCCATCGGAGTCGCCTGCCGATGACATAGTTGAGTCTGTTAACTCAGCTTGGCGAGATCTGCATCGTTGCCAGCCTCATCGCTCGATCGCCACAGCCGTCATTCTCCTCTGTTTCCTACAGTCCTCTATGGTGATATTGGCTCGGATCACCGCCGATCAACAGCTCACTCCGACTTCCAAAGGAGGAACCAGTAATCTGTGATTTCTGAGGGTTCCAACGATGTTGTATTCTTCACCACGATCGGGTACTGCCTCCTGTTGAATACTTTGAGCGATGTGGTGCTTGATCTGTGTTATCTTTCTGAGGTTTGGATCAAGAGGTTGATGTGATTTTAGCTGTGATGGGGCATTGGTATGGAATTTATCTTCAGATGGTTTGATTGAGGTGGATCGAACTTATTTAGCTGATTAAGGAACTGATGGTTTTTGTATGATAGGTTGTGAGCTCGAGAGCTCAGATTGGTGGTCGATTTGTTGGTAGCCCGTCAGCTGGGTGGTGATCCGAGGAGGGTGATTTCCATATACGACTTGAGTAAATGCAGATCTGATATCCTATACTTGGAATGGGAAGTGGTGGGGATGGTATAAGCTCGGTAAGTTCATATTTGATATCATATGGTTTTGTAGTATGCCACCATTAGCTTGTTATGGATTTGGTTATTATGAGTTCATGAAAGAGGACTAATCGTTTGGTTGAATTTTGGAGTAACAATTTATGTTAATGAACGATTAGGTAAGGGAGCTAGATCATAATCCATTGTTAGTGGATTGATGGACCAGTTAATGGGTCAATGAATCGATTTGATTCGATTATTAGAAAATGATAGAACTTAGTCATATATGTTTTGGGTGCAGGATTTTGATTCGAGACATTCATGGATGTGAAGACTAACAACATGAGCTACATAGCAGGTGGGTAATTTCCTACCCTGGTCAGGTAGTAGCTAAACCCTGAAGTATATAACTTCATATTATTGTCACTTTGACCTTGACTCCAGTCTAATTTTTCTAATGCTTGATATTTAGTCTTTGACCCTTTAAATACTCTATTGTTGTTATCACATTTTTTCCTTCATCATGATTATGGGTTATAGATGTGATGCATGTAAGCCTATAGTTGTTCAGTTAGGTGTATTTAATAGAGTACGGATAAAGACTTGAATTGTAAATGGGATAAAAAGGTCATCCGGGGGAGTGGATAATGTCCTGAACATAGAATTGAATCTGATGATAAATCCTTATGTGGCGTAATGTGTTTATTTATGGTCATATGGATTGTTGATAGTTCATCGTTGTGGACCGGTGGTCCTAGCTTGGTTGTGATTAATTGAGGATGACTGTGTGTAAGATAGAGAGTATGTTGATCAGATTAGTATGACTCCCTGTAGAATAGAGAGTCTGTGATGGATGTTTGTATGTGTGACTATGCATTCATGTCGTTTACATGCATGCTGACGACTTGGTTTCCCTTGTGGTTAAGAGGGTTGTCAGTTATCCTGCCTCCTAGGTTACTCATGGAGGGGTAACTGGTGTGAGAGCAAAGCATTGTTGCGTCACACTCGACCACTATAGACAGTGGTAGTTGGAGTTGCGTGCAGTTGTCCTACGTGTGTGGCACTTGACCACTCATGGATAGTGACTGTCGGAGTGGCCAACAGCAGGGACCCCGTTGTGTAGCTAGCTCTTTATGCTTATATATTACTTGACCATACTACCCACTCGGCCACTCGAGAGTAGTGGTTGGTGTTGAGTTGGGACAGTTGTCATGTCGAGCCACCGAGGCCACACTAGGGTCATGGTAGCTTTAGGGTGAGCTGACATGACCATGCATTCTGCATTGTCGTGTCTTATGGAGTTTTGCATATTGCCATATATATATATATATATGGATGATTGTGATTAGTATATATATAGATGCAGTTTATATGTATGTTTATTGTGATGTTGCATTTGTTTGTACTATGCTTGTTGCATTTGTTTGTACATCTTCATACATGATACTTGCATTTGCTATATGGTGTGTGTGGGATACCTGTGTATGAGTTGGTCAGACTGTCTTATACCTTTGACCAGTACCTTGAGATGATACGGGATGGACCCGGTTCATCGTTGTATTTGCCATAGGATGTTAGTATGGTGGTTTGTCGCTTATAGAGTTAGATTTACTCTACCATGTTGTAGGTGTCGTATTATGTTATTTATACTCAGGTTGTATGAGTTGCATCATTGTCGATCTTCAGGTATGTCAGTACCTTATGTTGATATTGCTGATCAATTTAGTTATACAGTTGTTATATCATGCTGTTTTATACCTGTTATACCGTTAGACAACATATTGTTGACTTGCATGTGATATATATAAATTATGCATGCACTTTTATTCTTATTATCGCTGAGTTATACTCACCACCACAGACCCTGGGTTTTCTTGTCACCCAGGTAACAGGTAGAAGTCTTGGTGACGGCTTAGAGCATCGCTGACTAATCCATCTTATCTCACTTCCGAGCCTCCTATGGTCGTTTTGGGTTTTCTGTATGCTTTGTTATGTACTTGGATTTATTTGGTGGATGTGTGTTAGACATTGTTGTTGTACACACTTGTTGATTCGGGTTTTGCCGATGTTTTTTGTATATTTTAGTGTTAGTCATATTTGTATGCACTGTATGTAGGTTGTTATGCCGTTGTGTTTAGATTTCCACTATGCTTTGTTATATCTATATTTGTATATGTTATTGTGGTTGTGACCAAAAGGCTTATATAAATAGGATATGTTGCAATGTACAGGGGAGATGTTGTCCATTTGTTTTCGGTTCGGCATACTCTCGGAGCGTGACATGGATCAACCCTTTTCAAGCCTTCACTAAGATCTCCTTTTTATGAACACACCAAGGTGGAGAAGCCTTCTTTACAAGCACACTCTTCTTCTTACAAGATTTGAAATGAGATTAAGAAGAATAGGTTAGAGAACTTAGAAAACTAAGAGGAAGGCTTGGAGAGCTTAGGTTGAACGTTTAGAATCATAGCACTAACCATCTCCAAGCCTCCTTTTATAGAGTTTAGTCAATTTTGTCCGTTGAACTCGACTCCAGTCGACTGCTGCATATTATTAATTGACTGGTGTTACTGTTGACCGGATCCAATGACTTCTAATGAAGCCTAATCATGATCATCACCACTCAATGGACACTTGATCATTTGATTGTTCATACCAACAGTCGACTGGTGTAAGCCCAGTCAATTGATCAGTCGACTGCCAAACAATCTATGCCTTGGCCACTTAAATCCAGTTGATTGCTAAACCCTAGCAGTCGACTGACAAAAGCCAATCCACTGGTATAAAACACCAGTCAATTGTAAGAGCTTGTGTTTAGCAGTTGACTCACAGTCGACTACTCAAACAATCGACTAGGTCATAATCCAAGTCAACTGCTCGAGTCAATCTGAGTTCTCGAGTGCCAAACACTCGAGACCAGTCAATTAGTAAATGCTCCAATCGGCTGGTACACCTCAAGTATGACTAATTCATACTTGAAAATACACCCTAAGCCTAGACTAAACCTTCTAGCTTCTCCATCAGCCTTGTGCCTCCAGGATCCTTCCGAGTCCGTGACTCCTTCATCCTGGTGCTTGCCTTCCAAAGATTCATTCAATTTTGTCATGCTTAGAATCTTCCTTTGCCAAGGTCCGCTTGGACTTTATGTTGGTTCAGTAGGCACCTAAGTCGAACCTGAGTTTTGATTATATCAAACGATACAAAGTTAAGCTCATGTCGTTATCTCACGAGCTGAATCGAGTGTGCAGAAGATTGCTATAGCTGGAGCTGAAGGCTAGCGACACCCGGAGGAAGCCGCGGTGGTCGGGCGACACTCGAGTGACTTCGGAGGGAGTCGAAGGAATCGAGTGGAAGGTCGGAAGCAAAAGCAACACGTAAGTATCGAGGTAAGCTCGTGTGTGCGAGCGTAAGTGAGTTCGTATCCTCGTTACGGGGATGATCTTAAGCATAGATCCGACCAAAGACATCCTATAGATGGTCTAGGTCAAGATCGGACGGTCGACGACTGTCGAAATTATGTTTTTGTTGATCTAACTTTGACTTGCAGCAAGCATCAGTCGACTGCCAGCTTGGAGGACTCGATATGCGTCCAATCAATCAATCGGCCGGAGGTCGGCCCTCGGCCCGATCATGCCATCGGTCGTGATGATGGTCAATGATCATATTCGAGGAGTCAAGACTTATCACCCCATTTCAAGGAGATTGGTGCTCAATTGTGATTGGCTAGGGTTCCTCTCGAAAAAGGGCTCAAAGGCTATAAAAGGAGGTCCTAACCTAGGGTTCTCTCATCAATTCTAAGTGCTCAAAAGCCTCCGCAACGCTGCGACTCTCCGACGACTCTACAACAACGAAGTGCTGCCAACAACCCTAGTTTAAGTCCTATCTTCGAGTTGTTGGTATAATCTTAGTTTGTCATTTCTCTTAATCTTGCAATTCGTTTGTTAATCGAGGCTTTCGACCGTTGCATTTTATTTTAATAGAAGAGAGGGATTGTCTCTCTATCTTTTGCTTCGAAGGTTTTTGTAATCGTAAAACTCCTACCTCCAACGAGGAGGAGTGTTTTAGTGAATTGCCCTCCGTACACGGTCTAGGATCGTTAGGGCCTTGGAGTAGTGGCCGAAGGCTACGAACCAAGTAAAAAAACTATTTGTCTCATTTAGTTTTTATTTACATTTCCGCTGCATTTAATTGTCTACCGAACGATTTAAAAGAAAAAGTTTTTATCGCTATTCACCCCCCCCCCTCTAGCGATCCACTCGATCCAACAATTGGTATCAGAGCCAGGGGCGCTCAGATTCGGTGCAACCACCAATCGAGCAATTTTCTTTTCGTATTTATCATTTTAAGATTTCTCCCACACTACTAATCCAAGACCAAGTCTTGGTACATAGTTTTTGGTTGTGTTTTTGCAAGTACTAATCGCCTTCGGAGTACCTCACGATCAAACGAGCATAACTTTTGCTACAAGGGGACTCACGAAACGATCTACCCACCAAATAGAAGCTCTCTGAGAGATCTACACTTCTTATGGAGGTTTACCCCCGTAATAAGCTGTTTTCATCCTCAAAAATCGATGTTTAGTAGCCTTTCGGGGACATCGAAGGTTGTGAGTACTTACTTTTTATTTAGTTTCTTATTTCTTTGCTTAACTTTCTATTTCTCGTTTGTTTCTTTTTATTTCCCGCACCACTAATCCAAGGCGAAGTCTTGGAACCCTTTTCGTGTTTTCTTTTGTATTTTTTTGTGCAAGGTTTTCCTTCCAAATGACCCATCTCGAGGGTTTTAGCACCATCCGACCTCCGTTTTACAACGGAGATGATTTCCGTTACTAGAAAGGTCGGATGGAGTGCTTTCTCAAAACCCAAATCGAGATATGGATCATAATCCAAACGGGTTTCACACTTCCGACTAACGAAGTGGGTGAATCCTTGGGTTATGATCAATGGACCGTTGCAACAAAATGACAAGTCGAAGCGATGCCAAGGCAACACAAATCCTCCAATGCGGCTTGTCCAAGGAGGAGTTAAATCGCGTCGGCCCCTTCATCAGCGCAAAGGACCTATGGACAAAGCTAGTGGAGCTACACAAAGGGACCGATGAAGCCAAGGTATGTAAGAGCGACCTTTTATTCAATAAATTATATAATCTAAAAATGCAGGAACACGAGTCCGCGACGCAACTTCACGCCCGAGTCCAGGACATCGTCAACAATCTACACGCAATTGGGCAAAAGGTCGAAAACCACGACCTTATAAGGTATGTCCTAAACTCCTTTCCGAGGACTACCTTGTGGGCATCCATGGTCGATGCCTACAAGGTCTCCAAGGATCTTTCTAAACTTAGATTAGATGAACTTTTTTCTGATTTTGAACTTCATGAGCAGTCTAACTCGGAACCCGAGAAAGGTATAGCATTATTTGCAGGTTCAAAGAAGAAAACCGCTAGCAAGCCACCTTCGAAGGAAGAAGAGGATGAGTCTGATTCGAAGGTCGACTCGGAAATGGAGGCCGAACTAGTCAACCTAGTTCGGAGGATAGTCAAGGGCCAAAAATGAGCCGTCACTTGACCCAACGAAGGTAAGCCTAAAAGTTCAAACATAAGATGTTATGAATGCAACAAGTTTGGACACATTAAGTCCGAATGCCCAAAACTCAAGAGCAAGGCACCAAAACACAAAAAGGCACTTTAACGCCACTTGAGAAGAAGCTTCTGAGGAAGAAGATAACGATCGAGTCCTCATGGCTAAACCGGTGGAATCGGAGATGGAGTCGGAACCGAAACTTGAATCGAAAACCGAAGACGAGTCGGACTGCGAAGCACTATTCAAGACGAGCCACGGATACGCATCTGGTTTAAAAGATACACTCAAGGTAAGTCGGTCTCTTATTACTACACTTTATAGTGCAATTAAGTTTTTAAATAGAAAGTTAGCTAAGTCCGAGTCCAAGGTCGAGACCCTGGTTGAGGAAGTTAAACTCCTCAAACACGAGGTCTCCCTAACCTCTTCGACTAGTCGAGTTCAAGAGAAGGACTCAACTCGGGTTGAAAAACTCGGGTTGAGAACTCTCTCTTGAAGAGTCATGTCGTAGATCTTAGGAATTATTTTGAAAGGTTTACTTTGGGATCCAAAGGACTTGACCTCCTACTTGGATCGCAAAGGGCCTGGTACAACAAGGCTCGAGCTAGGGTTTAGCTCAAACACGACCAATAAGTCGATATGTCAATCGTAAGTCGACATAAAAAACGTGTCCAAGCATGGGTCCCTAAGACCACCTTGATTTCAAACTTAGGATCAAACCAGTACTGGGTTCCCAAGGACCAAATCCACTATGTGGAGAGACCTAATCGATTCAACATCGGGGAGCTAGTACTAAATTTGTTTGTGTTTTAACTTAGAAATTGCATGCTTAGGTTTTTATTTAGTTTGATTTTACTTCTTAGAATGGTTAGATAGGACTATAACTCGTCAATACTTGATAACATAGTACCATGACGCAGCGAGATGATAGTACGCTAGGAAAGTGGAGTCTTGTGTATTCGACTAGATAAGGCGATCTAGTTCTGCACTTGACCGAGCGAACTAGCCAAGCTACCTCGCCAGATCCTAGACTAGTTAGACCAGAAGTGGTCTTAAGTGAGTCAAGTCTCTATTTTCTTGAAAATGGCTTTGTCTAAGGAAGTGGTCATTTTTCCGATCAAAGAAGGCCTCTGTGCCTCGCCACGACCTGGAAGCCATGATCTTGAAAAGGTGACTTGATGAGCCTAAGGTCAAATCTGAATCTAACGCAAGGTTGACAAGTGTTTAAGTCATTAAATTTAATTCAACTAAAATTGGAAGTCATCTCACAAGAACATATAGGATTAACATGTTTGATCATGTAGACATGGGTGAGATGATTTAGGTTAATAATTTTCAACCAATTTTTAATAAATCCAATATCCGATCCAACTACCTTGCGTGTAGGATCAATTGATGTTGGACAGTGGCTTCTCCCGACACATGACCGGGGATCAACTCAAGTTTTCGAAGCTTCGATTCAAACGACAAGGATCGGTAGCCTTCGGAAATAACAGCAAGCTCAAAATCATCGGATCAGGTGATATTGAGCTTAACTCAAATTTTGTCATTCAAAACGTTTTATTAGTAGAAAATTTTCAATATAATCTTCTCAGTGTAAGCCAATTGTGTGATAATAACTATAAGGTCATATTTCTAGAAAATGAATGCGTAATTAATACAAACGAAACCTCTAAAACAATTCTTAAGGGAACTAGAAATAACAACATTTACACTATTAACTTAACTAACTCCTCAACTAAGTGTCTTATGACACGGCACGAGGAATCATGGTTGTGGCACCAACGACTCGGTCACTCACACCCAAGACTCATCCACAAGATGAGTCAGAGTGACTTAGTTAGAGGTTTGCCTAACCTTAATAACTTGGATAATAAAATATGTAATGCTTGTCAACAAGGTAAACAATCTAGGACACAACATCAACTAACTAGTCAAGAACGAACCAAAAGTGTGCTTGAGCTCCTACACATGGATCTATTTGATTCACACTGAGCTAAGTCACTTAACAGAAGTAAATTCTACTTAGTCATAATTGATGACTATTCTAGATTTACTTGGGTTAGGTTCATCAAACACAAAAATGATACCCTAGATCAATTAATCAATCTATTTAAGTTAATAGAAAATCAACAAAGCATTAAAATCAAAAGACTTAGGACTGATCATGGTGGTGAATTCGAAAACCATAGGTTTACAGAATTCTGTAACCTAAATGGATACCACCACGAGTTCTCTTGCCCTAGAACTCCACAACAAAATGGCCTAGTAGAACGCAAAAATAGAACCCTACAAGAAGCCGCTAGGACAATGTTAAATGAGTATAACCTACCCGATAGGTTTTGGGCGGAAGCCGTGAGTACGGCATGCTATGTCCAAAATAGAATCCTTATGGTAAAGAGGCACCTTAAGACCTCATACGAGATTTATCACGATAAAATATCTAACATCAAGTACTTTAGGGTATTTAGATGTAAGGTACATATCCTAAACACTAAGGATTACCTAGGGAAATTTACATCCAAAACCACGATCGGAATATTTCTAGGATACTCGACTATAAGTAGAGCTTATAGAGTATATAACCACGACACCCTTAGAGTCGAGGAGACTATCAATGTAGTATTTGATGAAGGACACGAACCTACAAAACCCCCGGCAACCCCAATTAGCGAGCCGACTCATACTAGACCTAACTCTAATCCAGAAATCAGGTCTAGTGTTAATCCTAACCTAAGTCAACCAAGTCACTCTATCGACCAAGTGATAGATGACTCCAACCAAACTAGAACTCAAACGAGTCATCCTATGGATCAAGTTGTAGACTCAAACCCAAATCCAACTAGGACCCAAACAAATCATCCTATCGACCAAGTGATAGGTGATCCAAGTCTAGGAGTTCGAACTAGAGCCTCATACAGAAACCTTAGTCAAATATCTTTGATTTCTAAAATTGAACCCAAAACTATTGACCAAGCTCTTCTTGATCCCGATTGGATTATTGCAATACAAGAAGAGTTGGCTCAATTCACTAGGAACGAAGTATGGGAATTAGTACCACCACCTAAAGATAAAACAATCATTGGAACAAGGTGGGTGTTTAGAAATAAAATTGATGATAAAGGTTAAGTAGTTAGAAATAAAGCTAGACTAGTTGCTAAAGGGTTTAGTCAAGTCGAAGGTTTAGATTACGACGAGACATATGCCCCAGTAGCTAGATTAGAGTCCATTCGAATGCTATTAGTATATGTAGCACATCGAGGATTTAAATTGTTTCAAATGGATGTGAAATCTGCATTCTTAAATGGATACATTAAAGAAGAAGTTTACGTTAGTCAACCCCCCGGTTTCGAAAGTTTAGACAAACCCGATCATGTCCTTAGGTTAAAGAAAGCTCTTTAAGGACTTAAACAAGCTCCTCGAGCTTGGTACGAGAGACTTTCGATTTATCTTAAGTCCAAAGGTTTTAACCAAGGTGTAGTTGACCCAATTCTTTTCGTAAAAACCTTAGGTAAAGACATATTCATAGCCCAAATCTACGTAGATGATATTATTTTCGGAACCACCAACTCAATCCTACTAAATGAGTTCATTTCACTTATGGAAAGTGAATTTGAAATGAATTTAGTGGGTGAGTTAAGCTTCTTTTTAGGTCTACAAATTAAACAAACTAAAGATGGAATATACCTACATCAACGCAAATATACTAGGGAATTAATTAAACGCTTTGGAATGCAAGATGCTAAAATTATTAATACCCCAATGGCAACTAATGTCAATATAGAAGAAGATTTAATCGGAAACTCAATTGATTTAAAATACTATAGGAGCATAATAGGGAGTCTCCTTTACTTAACTGCAAGCCGACCTAATATCCTATTTGCAGTAAATATGTGCGCAAGGTTCCAAACTTGTGCCAAGGAGTCTCACCTAACTCTAGTTAAACGTATCCTTAGATATCTAAAGGGTACACTTAATGTCGGTATTTGGTACCCTAGATCTACCGAGTTCGAACTAATCGGCTACTCTGATTCGGACTATGCCGGTAGTAAGCTCGATAGAAAGAGTATGAGTGGTTGTTGTCAACTTCTCGGCTCGAGTCTAGTGAGTTGGTGCAGTAGGAAGCAGCACTGTGTTGCCTTATCTACCACCGAAGCCGAATACATCGCGATGGGTGAGTGTGTCACGCAGCTTCTTTGGATGAAGCACACTCTCCGCGATTTTAAGTTAGACTTTACCAACACAAAACTCCACGTAGATAACATTAGTTCAATTAACCTTACTAAGAATCCAATATGTCACTCTAGGACCAAACATATAGAGGTCAAACACCATTTCATTCGAGAACATGTGGCCAACGGAGCCATACAACTCGAATACGTCGAATCAAAGTCTAACTTAGCAGACCTATTTACTAAACCCCTACCCGAAGCCGAATTTAGTCTATTAAGACGAAAATTGGGCATGTGCGTAGTAGAATAGGAACTTGCAAATTATATTTTCTTACTACTATTTCTTAATTTTCATTTTTTATGGAATTAGTATAGGACATACCTTAGATATCATGCACCTATAGATTTAAGGAGCCAATACATCTCACAACACATAGGACTAATGTGTTTGTGTACTTAGCCACGTAGATGGGCGTGAGATGTTAGGACCTTACTCCTAGTTCCAGATGTAGAGCTAGTGCATCGTTATGTACCACGGAGTATAATCATACATACTAACCGACTCTGACCAGGACTGGTTGATCTTTTATATCAAACAAGCCAAATATGAGTCAAACATTTTATAGATGAGCTTATTTTCAGTATATTATTTTTAAAAATAATGTGGAACATGCTTGGACTTTAAATTTAACACTTATTTTTGTTTTCCACACACCCCTTACTCTTTTCGATATATGGCAAAAGGGGGAGACCAGCCAAGCCAAAGTTAAGGGGTCAAATTTTTTTTATAACTTAACTCTTACTTCATATTTAAACCAAAAGTTAACTCTAAGTTTTGAAAACTTATTTAACTTTTAACAAAGAAAGTAAAGGCCAAGTTAAGAGAATTCTTAACTTAAACTTATGTGTACCGTCAACGTAAACATTATGCCATTAATGCTTTACTTAAAGGGGAGAAAGGGCCAAGTTAAGAAGAACTCTTAACTTAAATGTTTTACTAAGGCCAACTTTAAGTAATTACTTAAAGAAACCCTCAAGGGGGAGGATTAAGGTCTTTCTTCAAGACTCACCCTCGGTCAAGGGGGAGGTTTCCTCAAGGGGGAGTACTTGAAGAAAATCCTTACTACTCCAACTTAATCTTCTTTATTTCTTGTTTGTTTCTAATGCACATTATTCTTCATGCTTGCTATTTACTTAACTTTGTATGTGGGTTTGCCATAAATCAAAAAGGGGGAGATTGTTGGGCAGTAGGCATCTAAGTCGAACCTGAGTTTTGATTATAGCAAACGATACAAAGTTAAGCTCATGTCGTTATCTCATGAGCTGAATCGAGTGTGCAAAAGATTGCTATAGCTGGAGCTGAAGGCTAGCGACACC
The DNA here is from genome assembly GCA_025175895.1 of Wurfbainia villosa. Taxonomy (NCBI): domain Eukaryota; kingdom Viridiplantae; phylum Streptophyta; class Magnoliopsida; order Zingiberales; family Zingiberaceae; genus Wurfbainia; species Wurfbainia villosa. Next base: position 9,902,530 of record CM045992.1, read on the forward strand.
CGGAGGAAGCCACGGTGGTCGGGCGACACTCGAGTGACTTCAGAGGGAGCCGAAGGAATCGAGTGGAAGGCCGGAAGCAAAAGCAACACGTAAGTATCGAGGTAAGCTCGTGTGTGCGAGCGTAAGTGAGTTCGTATCCTCGTTACGGGGATGATCTTAAGCATAGATCCGACCAAAGACATCCTATAGATGGTCTAGGTCGAGATCGGGCGGTCGATGACCGTCGAAATTATGTTTTTGTTGAGCTAACTTTGACTCGCAGCAAGCATCACGATCGCGCCTTGGAGGACTCGACCGCCATCAATCACCGATCCGAGGTCAAGATCGATCGATGCTACCATCAGTCGACTGATGATGGCCATCAGTCGACTGATGGTCAATGATTAGATTTGAGGAGTCAAGGCTTATCACCCCATTTCAAGGAGATTGGTGCTCAATTGTGATTGGCTAGGGTTCCTCTCGAAAAGGGGCTCAAAGGCTATAAAAGGAGGTCCTAACCTAGGGTTTTCTCATCAATTCTAAGTGCTCAAAAGCCTCCATGTATGTGACTCTCAGCGACTCTACAACAACGAAGTGCTGCCAACAACCCTAGTTTAAGTCCTATCTTCGAGTTGTTGGTATAATCTTAGTTTGTCATTTCTCTTAATCTTGCAATTCGTTTGTTAATCGAGGCTTTCGACCGTTGCATTTTATTTTAATAGAAGAGAGGGATTGTCTCTCTATCTTTTGCTTCGAAGATTTTTTTAATCGTAAAACTCCTACCTCCAACGAGGAGGAGTGTTTTAGTGAATTGCCCTCCGTACACGGTCTAGGATCGTTAGGGCCTTGGAGTAGTGGCCGAAGGCTACGAACCAAGTAAAAAAACTATTTGTCTCATTTAGTTTTTATTTACATTTCCGCTGCATTTAATTGTCTACCGAACGATTTAAAAGAAAAAGTTTTTATCGCTATTCACCCCCCCCCCTCTAGCGATCCACTCGATCCAACACTTTACACTGGCAAGACTACATACTTGGACTTATGCTGCTAAGACTCACCCTTGGACTTCCTTGTCAAGATCCACTTGGACATATGCCGCCAAGACTACATGCTTAGACTTATGCCGCAAAGTCCACATTCTTGGACTTCTCTTGCCAAGGCTTCACCTTTGGACTTCCCTTGCCAAGTCTTCACACTTGGGCTTCCTTTACCAAGATTTATACTTGGACTTTCCTGTCACTCAAACATCCATGTTATATCATAAATATTGACTAACTATAAATGATTATCCAAACATCAAAATACATTAATACTTAGTGCATTCTTGCACCAAAAGACCTAAGGTTGATTGCTCTAGCAGTCTCTTTCTAACAATCTCCCTCATATGACTTTGGATGTCCAAACCATCTACTAGTCATATTGTCAAACATATCATTAAGCGTATTATCAAACGTCAAAATACTACTCGAGTCTTACTCGAGCTTGGTCAATATTGACCTGAGGTCGATTGCACCAACATTGAGTACAATACAACAATGATGCATTTTGATGTTTTTTTTTTAAAAAAAGTGGAACTACTATATTAGCGACCCCCACCACTGCCTCTATCGTGGAGAGAGAGATAGGGGGGGGGGGGTGGTAAATCAAGATCCTAGTTGACCAGCGCAAAGGAGAAGGGTCATCGATAGCCTAAGGTCATGACTTGTCCAGGAATTGACCCTTATCCACTAGAGACAAGCCCCTTTGCACTTGCCAACTGGGTTAGCCCTGGGCGCTATTCTGATGTTTTTGAAGTTTTGACAAAAGGGTAAAGTCATAGCTATGGGTTTCCCTTCTGGTTACATAAGTTAAGGATTTTTTGTCCTTTTTTGAGGGGTTTTACATAAGGTTTATGGAAGAAGCGATTGATTAAGTTCTTTGAAGCACAACACAAGGGGAAGTACAAAGTCTATAATCTCTGCTTTGAGAATGGAAAGTCATGGTTAGAGCATAATTTACTGATAGGTTCTTGGATTACTTCAGGAAGGAAAGATACCCAGACTCAAAGGTGTTAGGGCAATCTCTTGCCGTAATATGATTTTGATGGTGTGGAAAAGGGTTTAAGTTAGTTTGATATGTTGATGTGATATGTGCGTTGAAGTCGTGCAGGACTTAGTAATTCGCACATTGAGCCGTGGCGAGTTTCACATCTCATGACTCGTGCCTTGAGTCGGTGAAGGATAGCTTTGCGGAAGCCGTGCGCTTGGAGCATCCGAGGGACCACCGGACGAGAAGCTTGGAGTGAAGCCGAAGGAAGTAGACTTCGAGGCAAGAGACGCGAAGGAGCATTGCAGAGCCGTGCGCCTGATGCTGCCGAGGGACGTGGCCGAGAACAAAGAGAACTTCGAAGGCGAGGGACTCCGAGAGATGAGAGTGAGCGATTGTAACCCGGGGAAGGGTAGCTCTTAGGTGAAACTTGGCCATTTGGCCAAGTGTCGGATGGGTTTTCCCGACACCCGGTCATTGCCATGTCATGGCGATCGGCCCGCTTCTAAGTCGAGTGTAGTTCGGTGGTATACGATCGAATGGATTGGGCGTGATCGCCGCCATCGTGGCGATCATTGCCAAGACCATCGATCGGCTGCAGCGGCGATCGGTCAATAGGGTTTCGCAGCCGTTCGTAGCCGAAGGCGGTCGACTACGGAAGCGTGATCGTGATGAGGTCCATCAGTCGACTGCCAAGAGTTCCGTTGGACTACAATGGTCGGGATCCGACGTGTTCGGAGGCCGTTGTAGTGACGGCAGTCGACTGCCAAGGGCGGCAGTCGACTGATGGCGGCCAACGGGAAGAAAACAGCCCTCTCTATAAAAAGGGAGGGTGTAAGCCTTTAAGAGGTTAATGCTTATGCTCCAAGTGATCTTCCTAGTGCCCCACAAGCTCTAAACTCTTCTTACTCGTTTTTACTCCATTCTATTTGTAAGAAGAGTGATCTTGATTGTAAAGGTTACCTCCACCTAGCTTGGTGCAAAGGAGAGACCAATATTGGATTGGCATTGAAGGAGTGATTCACCTCGAACGAATCGGGGATCGTGGATTAGCGGCGTAGCCGTGAACCACGTTATACTCTTTGTTAGCGTTTGTATTTTCATTTATTGCTTGTCTTAGTTTATTGCTTCCGCTTGCGCTAACTATTGTGTAGACGAGCAAACGAACGCGAGAATTCCAACATCAATTGGAAGAGGGCTATTCACCCCCCTCTAGCCGGCCGCACCGATCCCCTACAAGTGGTATCAGAGCCGAGGAAAGCTTGTCGAGGACTAACCGCCGCAACAAGCAACTTTCAAAATGGCCGGCTCCAACATCCATCCTCCGAAGTTTGAAGGAGAATTCGCTTGGTGGAAGAAGCGAATGGAGGTATTTTTCGAAACGGATTTTGACATTATGATTACAATGGAATCCGGTTTCGTTTTGCCTAGGGATGAAGAGGGGAAGCCAATAGAGAAATCTAGGTGGACCAAAAGGCAAAGGGAAGAGCACCTTGCAAATTCAAAAGCCAAGCATCATCTCTTCAATGTGCTCCCCCAACAAGAAATCAACCGAATAGGAGAATGCCTAAGCGCCAAGGAGATGTGGGAGAAGCTAATTGAGCTTCATGAAGGCACATCCGAGGCAAAGCTAGCAAGGAGAGATCTCCTCCGCTCCCAACTATCCAACATCAAATTAGAAAAGGGAGAAAAGGTAATTTCTTTGCATTCTAGATTCAAAGAAATTTTAAATGGACTAACAAGTGTAGGTGAGAAGCTATCAAACCGGGATATGGTAATGAAGGCCATAGATGCCTTTCCCCGGTTCTCAAAGTGGAGCTCCATGGTGGATTCGTTCTACATCTCCAAGAATTTGGAAGTAAGTACCTTGGAGGAATTTTTCTCAACAATGGAGCTCCACGAAACTAGGCTTGAGGGAATACAAGAGGAGCCTAGAATTCAACCCTCAAGAGGAGTAGCATTGTTGGCAAATAAGGGGAAGAAGAAGATGGAAATCACCTCATCCTCCGATGACGAAGCGTCTTCCTCCTCCTCCATGGATAGCACCGAAGAAGCCTATATGGTAAGAAGGGTAAGACGTGCATTTAAGAATTTTAGATTTGATAAATCTAATGATAGGAATAGAAGACCAAGGGGGAAGGTCATATGCTACAATTGCCAAGGAGAAGGGCACATAAGGGACAATTGTCCTCTCTTAAACAAGAGCAAGGAAGAGAGAAAAAAGAAAGAAGAAAAGAAGAAGAAAAAGGGGAGCAAGAAAAAGAAGGAAGAGGAGAAGAAGACAAAGGAAAAGGGAAAGGCCAAAGCTCTCAAGGCAAGGACTTGGGATGACCCATCCTCATCCTCCTCATCTTCATCGAATGAGGAGAATGCCTTTGTCACCAATTTGGCCTTGATGGCCTTTGATGACTTGGATTGCTCTTCATCCGAAAATGAAAGATCAAGCTCAAGTGGGGAAAGCTCAAGTGAAGGGGGAGCTTCTACATCCTCCTCATCCGAAGAAGAAGAAGAAGATATGGAAACTATTGTAATGAAAGCTTCTCCTAAGAAAATAGTTTCCATAATCTCTAGTTTAACTAAGGACTTATTTGGCATGAAAAAGAAAAATAAGAGCATGCTAGATAAAATTAAGGATTTAGAAAATAAGCTAGAAAATGCATGCTTAAATGATAATATTTCTTCTAGCTTAGATGATGCATGCTCACATGACCTTTATATACCTTTGGATGTTAATGATGCATGCATAGAGGAAAATAGGGCATTAAGGGAAAAGGTAGATTATTTAACCAAAGCCCTAGAGAAATTCACAATTGGCTCCAACACCTTAAATATGATCTTAGGGAGCCAAAGAGCTAGTTTCAACAAGAAAGGCCTAGGATACAAAGAAAAGAAAAATGAAAAAGCCTATAAATGCCTTATAGCTAGGGGACAAGATAAGAAGAAGATAATAGCTAGAAAATGGATCCCCAAGGAATACTTAGTGAACCCAATAGGAAAGAACTTATTTTGGGTTCCAAAATCCATCCTTAAGGGTTAGAAAACCCCTAGGGTAGTCAACCATATGGATTTGACCTATATCATATTTTGGTTGACTTAGGATGACGGGACAATATTTTTTAGATAGTGTTGGGTGATGATAACGTACCCATAAATAGGAAATAATGCTTAAATCATGATGATTAATGTAATCCCTATGTATATTTGCAATCATGATTTATGTTTTTGAAATTTGGCACATTATCATGAGAAATAGGTTTAAATCATGCTTTAGGTGATAATTTGTTTATTATCATCACATAATACCTAATGCATGACTATTATTTGATGAATACATGAGTTTCATGATCATAATGTAGAATTAAATCATATATGTCATTATGATCATGTAGGTTGTTAGGTTGATACTTAACCATGATAGAATTGCATGAATATATTGGTTAAGTATATACAAATACCCCCTAGGATGCATCTCACACTCACCATAGGCTACCTTGATTGAAAACTTAGTATGAGTGAGATGTTAGGATGATACAAATGTTCACTAATGCCTATGGCATTTAGATGGTCATTTAAAGTATCAACATAGCAATAATAGACCAATCATGGGGAAGGCTTATGTTTAATTCATAGACATATTGCCCAAAGATCATGGTTGGATATTTCATATGTTTTCAAAACAATTCCTTAATCTAAAATCTATGTATTCATGTTTTGGAACAATTCAAAGCAAGACTAGGTGTTAAAATGGATACTAACATGCTCAAAAACTAGTGGTTTTTCAAGTGTTTGGATTTTTGGCAAATCTCAGAAAATATAATGGTTTTTCATGAAAAACTATTTTTCCTTGATAGATATACTTAATAGAAATATGCTCCTCAAATTTCATGATTTTTCGAATTTTCTGGAATTTTTAATGCATTTCTGAAATTCGCCCAGAAAATCAGAATTTCGGAATCAATTGTGCCAGTCGACTGCCATACTGATAGCAGTCGACTGCTCACCTAAAAATCAGCCTGCAATTTTCTGATTTCAGATTTTAATCATGCTTTTGGTATTTTCCTCCATTATACTTGATGCCATGAGCTTATAACTTTGTGTTAATCTTTTTGATGGTGTCAAAGGGGGAGAAATAATTTATGTTTAAGTTATTTATTTTAGGGGGAGAAATATATGATAGGGGGAGAAAATTTGTAATATAGAGTTTCATGGATTAAGGGGGAGTGGCATGTTGCTATATCATGTTTATCTTACAATGCTTTCTTACCTTAGAATTTATTTCAAATGTTTTTACCTAACTTAAACGGATTGCCACACATCAAAAAGGGGGAGATTGTTAGGGCAATCTCTTGCCGTAATATGGTTTTGATGGTGTGGCAAAGGGTTTAAGTTAGTTTGATATGTTGATGTGATATGTGCGTTGAAGTCGTGCAGGACTTAGTAATTCGCACATTGAGCCGTGGCGAGTTTCACATCTCATGACTCGTGCCTTGAGTCGGTGAAGGATAGCTTTGCGGAAGCCGTGCGCTTGGAGCATCCGAGGGACCGCCGGACGAGAAGCTTGGAGTGAAGCCGGAGGAAGTAGACTTCGTGGCAAGAGACGCGAAGGAGCATTGCAGAGCCGTGCGCCTGATGCTGCCGAGGGACGTGGCCGAGAACGAAGAGAACTTCGAAGGCGAGGGACTCCGAGAGATGAGAGTGAGCGATTGTAACCCGGGGAAGGGTAGCTCTTAGGTGAAACTTGGCCATTTGGCCAAGTGTCGGATGGGTTTTCCCGACACCAGTCGACTGCCATGTCATGGCAGTCGACTGCTCTGAGTCGAGACCATCGATCGGCTAAAAGCGGCGATCGACTGTCAATAGGGTTTCGACCCGCAGAACCGTTCGTAGCCGATCGGGCGTCGACTACGGAGCGCCGATCGATGAGTCCATCGATCGCCAATAGTTCCGTTGGACGACAACGGTCAGGATCCGACGTGTTCGGAGGCCGTTGTAGTGACGGCAGTCGACTGATGGCGGCCAACGGGAAGAAAACAGCCCTCTCTATAAAAAGGGAGGGTGTAAGCCTTTAAGAGGTTAATGCTTATGCTCCAAGTGATCTTCCTAGTGCCCCACAAGCTCTAAACTCTTCTTACTCGTTTTTACTCCATTCTATTTGTAATAAGAGTGATCTTGATTGTAAAGGTTACCTCCACCTAGCTTGGTGCAAAGGAGAGACCAATATTGGATTGGCTTTGAAGGAGTGATTCACCTCGGACGAATCGGGGATCGGGGATTAGCTGCATAGCCGTGAACCACGTTATACTCTTTGTTAGCGTTTGTATTTTCATTTATTGCTTGTCTTAGTTTATTGCTTCCGCTTGCGCTAACTATTGTGTAGACGAGCAAACGAACGCGAGAATTCCAACATCAATTGGAAGAGGGCTATTCACCCCCCTCTAGCCGGCCGCACCGATCCCCTACAAAAGGGACTTATCATCACAAGTCGAAGTGGCAAGCATGCTTAAGGGTTCTCATTTTCTTTATTGAACATATCAGACCAAGCCTTTAATTATTGTTAGGCAGCAAAATGGTATTTGTTGATTTCCCAGCTCCTCATGATTATTCTTCATTCTTATTTCTTGTTGTTTCTTCCTCTCGACCATTCGGGCTGGAAAACTCTCCTCCTCTCCTGGCTGCTCGGGCTAGGAAGATTCTTTCCTTTTCTCTCGACCATTTGAGCTAGGAAATTCTCCTCCTCTCCTAGCTACTCGGGCCAGGAAGCTTGTTTCCTTTTCTCTCGGTTGTTGAGGCTAGGAAACTCTTCTTCTCTCTTGGTCGCTCAGGCCAAGAAGCTTTTTTTTCCTTCTCTTAGCCGCTCGGGCTAGGAAACTCTCCCTCTCTCTTGGCCGCTTGGGCCATGAAGCATTTTTTCCTTTTTCTCTTGACTGCTCAAGCTAGGAAATTCTCCTCTTCTCCTATTTGCTGAGGCCAGGAAATGTTTTTCCTTTTCTCTCGGTCGCTCAGGCTAGGAAATTCTCCTCATCTCCTAGTTTCTTGGGTCAGGAAGCTTTTTTCCTTTTCACTTGACCGCTTGTGCTAGGAAACTCTTCTTCTCTCATGGTTGCTCGAACCAATAAGCTTTTTTTTTTCTTTTCTCTCAGTCACTTGGGTTGGGAAACTCTCCTCTCCTAGCCACTCAGATCAAGAAGTTTTTCTCCTTTTCTCTCAACTGCTCTGGTAGGGAATTCTTTTCCTCTCCTGTCTGCTTTAGTCAGAAACCTTTTTCCCTTCTCTCAGCTATAGGGTTAGGAAACTCTTCTCCTCTTTGTCCTGCTCGCTCGGACCAGGAAGTTTTTCTCCTTTTCTCTCAGTCACACATGCTAGAAAGCTATTTTCTATCTCTCTTGACTGATTGAGCCAAGAAGATTTTCTCCCCATCTAACCACTTCAACCAAGAGATGCCACTCTCTCAGCCTCTTGGGCTTGGAAAAACTCTTCTCTAGCCCAATCAAGATGAGTTTCCTCTCTCTCTCTCCTACTCGCTAGGTCACGATGAGCTCCTATTTGGTTGCAACAAGCTCCCGCTCGGCCAGGACTATCATTATATCAAACAATCGTTAAACTCACATCACATATGGATATCATTAAGCAGTCACATCTGCCATCATCTCGAAGAGCCGAGTGCACATGCGAGACTTTCAAGATAATGAGCCTACCTAGACATGCATCAAAAGCAGAGGTCTCATCAAAAGTCAATTATCTGACCTCCATGATGAATGGAATTGGAAGTGTTGCCATCTGCTAGCCAAATAGCCTTGACTTACTCCTACATAATGAAGGACAATGTGTATCTCCCTTATGCTCAATCAGTAAGAGTTCTAATTGATACTGTTAGAGGTTCTGTTAATTTTTTACTTCTTGATCCAACACTTCCTTTTTAACTCATGTTGATGAGAGTTCATCTTTGGAGAGTTTTGATTTGTTGAAAGACCTACTAGGGCTAGTTCCAGGTAATTCCTTCCAAGAGAATGTTGTGGGTAATGACTAGAAATTAATTCATAGGTTTATATTAGTATTCTTTGGAGGATTGAAACTTATTGGTGTGGGATTTGTCTTTAGTATTGGTGCTAGAGTTACTTCAAATATTTTGTATGACACACTGCTACCCAGCAAATGGCCCTAGATGATTCAGACTCAAGATGTTAAACTAAAAGTTCAATTTTAAATTCAATTTTATTATCTGATATGGTGGAAGTAAGCAAGATTATGTGACCAGGTCAAGTCAATAATCATGTTGTGGTGGAAGTCAAGAAGCCAAAATCAAAATTTAGATTTGGTTTAATTGAATCCAAATTATTCCAAATTTAGCCGAGTCACACTCAGGTTCATTCCAATTGAACCTAGATTCAACTCGACAATTATTCAAGTTAGCAACCAAACAAAAGGACTCAACGCTTAAGAAGGTGTGTCTCTCTAGTGAAGGGGCTCAACATTTAGGAGGTATCGAAAAGAAGAAGACATGATCCTTCCAAGTCTGAAGTACTTAGTGTTTGGATGATCAATCTGAAGAAAGTCGACCATTCAAAGGCTAACCTAGGGGTGTTCGTGTAGGGATGTATACTAAAAAGTCTACCTTTTGTATGAACATCTTTATTTTGAAATAAGAATCACATGATCATTGTTTACATTTTTATGGTTATGCAATATTGTCTAATACATTACATTGTAGATAACATGGTGTGTGGTGTCACACGGGAGATCATGTTATTGACTCCTTGTAAAGTATAACTAAAGGCTCACAACTAAGATGACTTTGGACAAACCATCGGAATGGTTGTAGTGTAATTTGGTATTGGTTTGTCTTAACCATAGAATCACACTAGTGCACTTTGAGTGTATTGAGCAGGACTGACTTAGAGGTGATTCGATTAATTTCTAATTACATAATCGAATCGGATCTCAGATATTATTATGTACATGCTCTTAATCCCGATATAATAACGGGCATATATACTTAGTATTCATCTCTTTGATTTACCAATGGACGAGATTTATAGATTAAATCGATAGGCTCGGTAAGTTGGGAGATGATATTATTTATATGGTGTGTCGTTGATTATAGGAGGAAACCGTGTCCTATATATAAGGATGATGATGTCCCCTTGAGGAGCTCATAAGGTTCATCATATAAACCCTGCAGGTGGACTTGGTCCGACATGATGAAAAGGTTGAGTGGTACTACTCAAGGAGTTAGATGTTGATTAATTAATGGTCAGTAAATTAATTAATCGACGGACATTCGAGATCTTAAACACGGGGAGAAAATGTACAAATAATGTTGGATCGAGTGGATCGCTAGAGGGCGGGGTGAATAGTGATAAACACATTTACTTTTAAATCGTTCGGTAGACAATTAAATGCAGCGGAAATGTAAAACTAAATGAGACAAATAGTTTTTTTACTTATTTCATAGCCTTCGGCCACTACTCCAAGGCCCTAACGATCCTAGACCGTGTACGGAGGGCAATTCACTAAAACACTCCTCCTCGTTGGAGGTAGGAGTTTTACGATTACAAAAACCTTCGAAGCAAAAGATAGAGAGACAACCCCTCTCTTCTATTAAAATAAAATGCAACGGTAGAAAGCCTCGATTAACAAACGAATTGCAAGATTAAGAGAAATGACAAACTAAGATTATACCAACAACTTGAAGATAGGACTTAAACTAGGGTTGTTGGCAGCACTTCGTTGTTGTAGAGTCGTCGGAGAGTCGCAGCATTGTGGAGGCTTTTGAGCACTTAGAATTCATGAGAAACCCTAGGTTAGGACCTCCTTTTATAACCTTTGAGCCCCTTTTCGAGAGGAACCCTAGCCAATCACAATTGAGCACCAATCTCCTTGAAATGGGGTGATAAGCCTTGACTCCTCGAATCTGATCATTGACCATCAGTCGACTGATGGCCATCATCTCGATCGTGATGGCAAAGATCGGCCGAGTCGCCGACCTCCGGCGATCGATTGATGGCGGTCGAGTCCTCAAGTAGCGGCAATGATCGATGCTTGCTGCAAGTCAAAGTTAGCTCAACAAAAACATAATTTCGACGGTCGTCGACCGTCCGATCTCGACCTAGACCATCTATAGGATGTCTTTGGTCGGATCTACTCTTAAGATCATCCCCGTAAGGAGGATACAACCTCACTTATGCTCGCACACACGAGCTTACCTCCCGCTTTTGCTTCTGGCCTTCCACTCGATTCCTTCGGCTCCCTCCGAAGTCACTCGAGTGTCGCCCGACCACTGCGGCTTCCTCCGGGTGTCGCTAGCCTTCAGCTCCAGCTTTAGCACTTTTCTGCACACTCGATTCATCTCGTGAGATAATGATATATCCTTGACTTTGCGTCTTTTGCCATAATCAAAATATAGGTTCGACTTAGGTGCCCCTGCACCAACAAATAATATATGGAGCCCATATTATCATATGGGGGTTGGTGAGGTAGATCAATGATAATCCTTTAGTGGATTGGATCATCATTAGTGGATCGGACTTTATGTGGGCTTGATCCATGGGTGGCCAAGATTCAACTCCTCCTCATGGTCCCTAATGTAGCCTATTAACACCTCATGAAGCTTAGATCCAATGGATAGAAACAAAACTCTAAGATCCATAGGTAGAGATTAAATCTCTAAGATCTGACGGTTGAGATTAAATCTCTAGATCCGACGGTTGAGATTAAATCCCTAGAACCAATGGAGGAGATTAATTCATGACTTATCCCTAACTCTATAAAAGGAGGGCATGGGAGTTGGCATGAACTATGATCAAGGAGAGCTAGGTTTTGGGCGGCAAGAGAAGGAATCCTAGTTGAGATAGGATTAGGGTTAGGGTTTGGAGGCTAGGGCGGCACCAAATAAGGAAGGTGATTGTTTCTTCTTCTTCCTTCATTGGCCGGCGTCCAGATTGTTTTCCAGCCCTCTTCCAGCCTTTGGCTGGCAGCGAAGCCTCTCTTCTCCTTCTCCTTAGGTGGTGGAAACAAGATATAGGGCTTCCCTTGGTGTCTTGGTCGGATTCCACCACAAACATCTCCTTCTAGTTGGCCAGCGGCAAGGAGTTTGTGTGCTCCTTGTTGGTTGGTTTTAGGGAGGAGAAAAACCTTGTTTCTATTCTTCCTCTTGCTTTGGAAGAGCAAGGAAGGAAGATTTGCGATCTAGGAGCTTCGACTTTTGGTAGATCGTCGCCCACACGACGTCCAAAAGGAGGAAGGTCATACATTAGAAGATCAAGAGGTATATCTATTCCCTTTTCTCTTATGTTACATGTTTGTATTTGTTTTTCAATTATAAGCATGTTATAAATCTGTATATGGCTAAATAATACTTGGATCCCGAGCATAAATACAAAAACCAATGATCCGGACATCGTCTATTCCGCGGCTACTCGTAGAATAGAGGATGGTCGCTTGAACAACTAGTTTGTTCAAGTGACCTCTCTAAACGAATAGCACGATGATGACTTGGTTGTTTGGGCAATCCTTTTTGTCTAGGATTAAATTTTTTATTCCGGGAACATCGAGGGGATCTCCATGAATAAACGACCAAGGTGAAGTGGGAAGCGAAGTTTCCCCTCACGGACTCGATAAGCAAAACCCTATAGTTCGATCTCCCAAGCTCCCAATGATGTTTGATCTTCTGAGCTTCCAGTGCTGCTCGATCTCCCGAGCTCCTGGTGACACTCGATCTCTCGAACTCCCGGTGACACCCAACCTAGGCCTAGTTCCAACCTGACCTATCAAAATTTTGTAGAAGAAAGTCGATCTAACAAGATTGACACATTGAATATCGATTTGATTTGTATTCAGTTGGTCGAAAGTACTCGCCCGTGAGTATTCTACTGAGTCATCTCATCCATTGATCTTAGATCATACCATTGTCTAATACAAATTCAAATCTTGGAAGAAGAACTCGTGTTTACCTTGAGTGTTGGACCTTTGGAGCTGCTTGCTGAGAAAGAGCTCTCTCTCACTCGATCGCTCGGTCGAACAGAGCTCCGTTCGACATACTTCCTCCCAACCTTTTTATGAAGCTTGGGATGTACAAGAGCTTGTGTTCAACTCTCTTAGTCTCTCGGGGAAAAGAAGCTATTTGATTTGATCTGAGTGGTCACGAGCGACAACATTCGGTGGTCTCCATCTGTGAAAAGCATTGGAATAACAAAATCTAGGAATTGTTGAGACCCCTAATAAGAATGTCAACATTTGTTACAAAGATAGTCTCGACCGTGTTAAAACTCTCTCTCTCTTGGTTGCTAGACCGACAAGAGTTATTTCTTCTAGTTGCTCAGCCAGGAAGAGTCCTTTCTTTCCCGGTCACATTCAGTGCTTGGCCATCGATTAGGCTACAACTTTCTCTCTCGACCTCTCATTCGTAATCAAGTTCTTTCTATCATTGAGCTCAGATCGATCCCCTTCTTGAGTTCTCTTGTCCAACCCCTCCATTGAGATTGAATTATTCTTGCTGAGCATTTCATTGCCAAAGGATCAAGATAGTTTTTGCTAATATGTGTTCCTCGGCTTTGTTGGTTTTCAAAGCCAGGGGCTGGTAATGGTATTCTATATTATTCTCTATCAGACTACACTAATCTTTGGGGTAAAGAGTGAAATATGATCTTCTTATATAATTTTTCAGCTCACTACCTTACTTCTAGGTTCATGGTTTTCTTTATTAGTTCGAGGTGGTATTTTATTTTGCTCTCCCTAGCTCTGTGGATACTTGGAAGTTGTAGAATTGAGCATATTATTCACTCTCCGATCTTACTAGTCTTTCGAACAAAGGGATCGAGAAGGCCTTCCATATTATCCTTTCTTTAGTTTCGTTGGTTTTCTGAGTTGAGGGATTGAGGCGGTATTCCATAATATTCCCTCTCAAACTTCATTAGTTTTCCAAGCCGAAGGGTAGAGGCCTATCGTCTTCTTTATTACTCTCTCTCTCTCTCTCTTCGAGAAGATGAAGTGACATTCAATTGTTCTTTCTCTAACTACGTGGGCGTTTGGGGACACTGGATTGGACTTTTTCTCCATTAATAGCAACAGACTCTCCCTCCCTGAGGGATGGACTCCATCATTCTATTTTATTGCCTATAGCCCAGCTCAAGGTGGTAGTACCAGGCTGCCCCCCCCCCCATTTAGTTTTCTAGGGAACACCCCTATTGGTACTCGGAATCTCTCCCAGCTCACCTGCACTAGATACTCTCATCTCCATCTCACTCGCATGGGATCCAATCCATCTCCGATGATCTCTCAATAGTCACCAAGTACAAGGGGGTGGTGTGATGCTAGAAAATCTCAATTCAACGATTCAAGGTGTGGGGACCTATCAACCACTTCTTAGAGTTTGACTTCTAATGTTGACATCGTCACAAAAGGAACTAACAATCTCTAAGGTTGTCGGCTTGAGATTATTTTCTCAAGCCCATTTATAGATAAGTCTAAATTTTGTTATTATTCTAGTATGATAGGTTTCACTACAAAAATGTTGCTTTTTGGCGACGAATTTTACAAAAAAATTCGTTGCAAAAAAATTTTGCAACGAAATTTTTTTCGTTGCAAATAATTCGCCGCTAAATTCTGCAATGAAAAATAAAAATTCATCGCCAAATTACAACGAATAATATTTTCGTTGCAAAATTCGTCGCCAAATTTGGCGACGAATAAATGTTTCGTCGCCAATTTAGCGACGAAGAGCAAGATTCGTCGCAAAATTTTGCAACGAATAAGACTTTTCGTCGCAAAATATGGCGACGAATAATTATTTTCGTCGCCGAATTTGGCGACGAATTATACTTTCATCGCCAAATTTGCGACGAAAATATTTTTTCGTTGCCAACTTTGCGACGAAAGTATAATTCGTTGCAAAACTCTCACACGCATACTCCAGCAAATATAATAAAATTTGGCGACGAAAAATATATTCGTCGCCAAAATCTAATGAACATAATTAACGAATAAAATTAAATTTGGCGACGAATTTATTTTTCATTGCAAATTTGGCGACGAAAAGAAAAATTCGTCGCAAAAATTTTCACTATCAGTCGACTGATGAATACATCAGTCGACTGAATGTGCGACCAGTTGGACTGATCGGTCGGCTACCAGAGGTTCTGTGAAATGCTACAGTATGGCAGTCGACTGATCATATCCATCAGTCGACTGCCAGGTGAGTAGTCGACTGCTCAGTCGTCTACGAAATATTCTATAAACTGCTACAATAAAGCAGTCGACTGATAATGTATATTAGTCGACTGATGTTGAAAATATATTTGGAAGCCGCATTTTCTCAAGTATCAGTCGACTGATACATATATTTTTGCAACGAAAATTGTATTTTCGTTGTAAATCTAGAAAAAAATAAAAAAAAAAAAATTTGGATTATTCTTTTTTCCCTGTTTTACAACAAACACACAACAATATTAACAAATGTATACATCAAACATTAATATGGAATTAAAATATATATAACAAATACATCCAAAGGTACTTACTAATGACCATCATCATCAAGTAGCATTTAAATACAACAAACTTACAAAAATATAAATATCGTATATGTCATAAGTCAAGTAGCTAACATTTAATTAAATACAGCAAATACAGTCAAAGATAACCACCATCATCATAAAAAAAACATCATCATTGTCTCCATGACAGGGATCAGAAGGAGGAGGAGCAGAGCTAGAAGGAGGAAGTTGATTTGAGCTTGACGTTAACTGAAGATATTGCATAATAAACATTTGTTGCCTTTGAAATTCGTTCATCTTTTCATTTAAGTCTTGTACTTTCTGAGTGTTCTCTCTCGATTCAGTTTCCTTCTGTGCTAGTAACTATCTCAAATGATTAACCTCTTCGGTTAATTGAATTACTTGTGCTTTTGATGTTGGAGAGGATGAAGAAGAAGCATCAGGGACTCTATAGGATCGGCTCAAAGAGTCGAGTCCAAGTATTCTTCCACTTTTCGGTCCTCCAGATACTTCGAGCCATAAATTTATATTGCTAACAGATGGCTCCGATTCGTCTGCATCATCACTTGTACTCAAATTTCTTTGTGAAAGTTCATCGTATTTCTCCTATTGTGAAAGGAAAAAAATTAAATAGTAATATAAGAAATTAAAAATTTTACAATTACACACCTTTATTGTTCTATCTCTTTTCCCACTCTATGTCTTGTCCTTCTTTTGAAATGTACTGGTGAAAGTGTCTATAAATAATGGCTCAGTTCCCGTCTCCTTGGCCTAAACAAATTAAACAGTTAAAATTTATAAATTATTGAGTATTATATTACAAAATTATAAATTGAAAACACTCACCAATCGATGTCTATGCTAATCGATATTTATGGATCCTCCCGCATACGTGGCAGACATAACGCCAGAGTTACAATGTTGATTTTGCTTATTCTGTTCACTCCTCTGTTTGCTTTCCTCAGATCCCCAATGTGCAACAATTTTATTCCAATTCTCCTTGGTTATACAGTGTGGTTTCTTATTACTAGTTTTGGCATGATTTAGTATGTTTCTAATATAATCACCACACTTTTTCTTAAAAATCCTCTTCATCTCTAGTGTTTGACTCTCCTCCCAAGTAAATACCCGCTACAGTAGATAAAAATAAAAATTGATTATATTAACTACAATTTCATATACTAAATGATTGAAATAAGTTACCTTGAACTCATTCCACCACAAAACTTTAATTTCTTCCGGCGTGCTTGTATAAGTCATAGAAGCGCCGCCCCAATGGTTATTCACTATTTTATTCACCTCATGAATAACATATACAGAATTTGTAAATCTAACATAAATTAAAAACAAACCCCGTTATATACTTATAAAAAAATATATTGTATTAAAAATTATATATAGATATTCTAAAACTTGAATACTTACGAATCTCCGCACGGAGATATAAACTCTCTCGTATCTTCCCTCTCAACAAGTGATTGTTGTACCAGGGAAGATACATTAGCAGGTATATGCTGAGAATCAGAGGATCCTACAACTGGGGAAGAGGTGGAGGACACATTTCCTGCAAGAGCATCAGAATGTACAGGGGCTGAAGCAGAGGAAGACTGTGATCTTCAATCACTACTACATCTATGACCGCCACGTCGAAACTAACATTCATGATTATTAGTAGAATATTACAGAAAAAAATATAGTTGCATATCGAATTTTTAATAGGAACAATATGAAAATATTACCATATTCATAGCAACTGGATGACCCTAAAAAAAAGAATTCATTAGTATATCAAATATATGGAATTTTGAATTACACAGTGAATTAAAACATAATTGGTACTCAATAAAAGGTTAATTACCCACAATTAAAAATCGAAGTTTGCAATAAAATTTTCGGCCTGGTCATGCATCTAATCATCATCGTCATCGTCATCATCATCCTCATCCTCATCCTCATCCTCATCAATGAAATCCTCATCTTCATACTCATTCAGTTCACTTGCATCCACGTCTATTACTACGTCGCTGGGATCTCGTAACGTTGAAATATTATACTCTTCGATATGAAATGTATTGACAACTTCATCTTGTTGATATGCTATGTCTTCCCAACGTTCTTCAATTTTATTACGTGCTTTTGTTTTACAAACTGCCCACCAATCACTTTTGTCTCGTCTTAGACAAGGATATGAAGCATAAAATACTTGAATCGCTTGCTGAGCTAACACAAATGGTTCGTACCTCTTGTATATTTTTTTGTAGTTAATTTCAACCAAATTAAACTATGGATGCACCCTCATGCCTTTGATAGGGTCAAACCAACGACACATAAATAAAATAACTCATAAATCTGAGCCTGGATACGATACCTCTAAAATTTCATCTAGTAAGCCATAAAATTCATTCCTTGCACCCCCATCAATAGATGACTGAACACAAACTCCGCTATTCATTGTAGTTTTCCCAGTTCCATAAGCTTGAGTATGAAAATTATATCCGTTTATGAAATATGCCGGCCAATTTTTAACCATTGAATTTGGATGACAGATGTTTTATTAGGTCTTGCTCAATGTGACTGTGATTATCAAGAACCTAAAGTAAAATAAATATGTGTTAAAGTCAAGATTTATCAAATGTATTATCATATACTACTTACATAATTTTTGGACCATTGTGCAAATTCTTCATCACAAAAATTATTAAACTCATGCTCCGGAAGCTCCGAATATAGAGTTTGAAAAATCCTACAATAAAATTTAATAAAACATGAACAATAATTTATGATATATGAAATGTTTAATATAACTTTTATATACTTGCTCAAAATACGGCGTTACTTCTGGACAGTTCAATAAAATATATGTATGGGCTACTCGCCACTCCTGACCAGTTAAGTATCTACTTGTACAAGATCCACTTGGTCGACCAAGGTAATTAAAAATTGAGAATGCCCTCAAATTTGGATCAACAGGACCCTCATCGTTTCTTCTTGGTTTCCGACTCTTGCATTGAACATGAGGTTCAAAATAATATAATGCAAAAGTTGTAACTTCCTTCACAATATATGTATTAACAATAGAAGCTTCAACATGAGCATTATTTTTCACTTTTTTTTTCAAGTGATAGAGGAATCTAAGAGTAATACAATAAAATTTAGTGGCAAATAAATTAGACTAAATTTGACCAAATGAAATAAGATTGAAATAAAAAGTCAAAAAAATTCACCTTTCAAATGGATACATCCATCGAAATTGAACAGGACCTCCAACTTTAGCCTCATATGGCAAGTGAACCAAAAGATGTTCCATTGAATCAAAAAACGCCGGTGGAAATATCCTTTCTAAGTTACACATAATAATCGAAATGTCTCCATGTGTGAATGACTTAATACTGTCGAGCAGATATCATGAAAGAAAATGCTTAATTCCGTAATTGCACCCCAGACAAAATTTGGTAACAGTTCCTTCAAAGCAATAGGAATTAATCTTTCCATGAATATATGACAACCATGACTTTTAAAACCCATCAATTTGCAGTCCTTCAAATAAACACATCTACCAAGATTTGAGACATAACCATCAGGAAATCTCAATGATTTCAACCATTCACAAACAATCCATCTCTGATCCTTATTCAATGTATAAACTGCTTTCGGTTTTGGTCCCCTACTATTTTCATCAACATCAAGGGTTGGTCGTTTACATATGAGACGCAAATCTTTTCTTGCATTTAGATTGTCTTTTGGTTTTCCGGTAATATCCATCACCGTATTTATCAGATTATCAAAAACATTCTTCTCAATATGCATTAAATCAAGATTGTGATAAATCAAATTACTCTGCCAATACAGTAAATCCCAAAATATACTCCGTTTTATCCATTTATGTGTAATTCCATAGTCATATGTTGTAACATTTGGTTCTTCAATAACAGATGGAAAGTTAAGCACTCTTTGCCATAAAATTTGACCGGTGAATTTCAATGATGGAGGTGTTCTTTCAATTCTATTCTTAGTAAATTATTCTTTATTTCTTCTAAATTTATGATTTGGCGGTAAAAATTGTCTATGACAATCAAAATAATTCGGTTTCTTTCCGTGTTTCAATATGAATGACTTTGATCTCTCCATACATATTGGATATCCTAAAATCCCCGCTGTACTCCAGCCCAATAACATCCCATAAGCAGGAAAATCATTTATGGTCCAAATAAGTGCAGCTCTCATTGTGAATATCTGATTAGTATGGACATCATATGTGGAAACACCCACATCCCATAGTTGGATCAACTCGGCAATCAACGGTTGCATGTAAATATCTATTAACTTCTTCATATTATAAGGATCAGGCACAATCAATGTTAAAAACATATAAGGTGTTTTCATATACGTACCAGGTGGAAGATTGTAGGGAGTTACGATAATTGGCCAGCAAGAATAAGTTCTTCCTGATTTGCCAAATGGAGCAAATCCATCAGAACATAGACCCAACCTGATGTTTCGGGTCTCATTCACAAACTCAGGATATGTTCGATCAAAATTTTTCCACGCCTCTGCATCAGATGGATGACACATTAGTCCATTCTCTGTTTTATGATTTGCATGCCAAGTCATGTGTTCACCAGTCACCTTCGAAGCATAAAGCCTTTGCAATCTAGGAGTTAATGGCAAATAGAACATTTGTCTGAATGATTTTAATCGCTTATTACAATTTGATCTCATGGTACTCTTGTACCTGCATTGACTACAGAATTTACAAGCCTCTAAATCTGCATTATCTCCCCAATATAGCATAAAACCATCTCTGCAAACATCATTTCTTTGCACCGGGAGACCCAAATCTTTCATAAGTCTTTTCATACTGTAAAAATCCTTCGGCATTATGTGATCACACGGCAATACTTCTCCAAAAACTCGAACAAAATCATTAAAACATTCTTCGGACACATTATGCTCAACTTTAACATTCATCAATCTTGCGGTGAGAGATAATTTTGTGTGACTGTCACAACCAGAACACACGGGTTCATCTGCAGCTCTCAATACTTCTTGAAATTTTATATATGGCCCATTATTGTACACATTTTCATTACCATCAGTAACTTCTACCTCCTACAATGGTGTTGAATAATTGGTATACATGTGTTCAAATGCTTGAGGATAACTAGAACTTGCAGTGTTTGGTTCGCTATTCAAATTATGACCAACTGCATCAACTATCATCCTCTGGTATGGATTGAATTGATCGTAATATACTTGCTCTCCACTAACTGTCCTTTATATGTTTCGTCCAACCTCTTCATCAGATATAAATGGTTCACCATGACAAGTCCAATTATAATAATTTGGCATAAAACCAAATCTACAAAGATGTTCTCGAACTTTATCACATTGATAAAATTTACCATTATGACATTTTTTGCACGGACACCTTAATTTATTCCCATCCATAAACTCAACATTGTTATTAGCAAATCTCAAAAATTATTCCAACCCAATTATAAATTCATCGATTAAACCACGACGTTTTGGTAAATTCTTTTTATACATCCAACTTCGTTCTCTCTCCATTGATCATGTTTTTGAAATTATATCAATGATTAAATTTAATTTCTTCCAAACTTCATCCATATATATCAATCTAACCATAAATTTATACTCAAAATAAATTAAATTTTTCTAATACTAAATATGATTTTGTGTGATATTTAATTGCAAACTATAATATCATTTTGAACAAATATGATCTATTAACAGCAATTAAATTACTTAAAATCAAACATTAAGAATAATTATTATAACATAATTAATAATACTGTAATTAATGCTATAAATATACAATATTCTTATGCATACCTGTCCAAATGGAAACAATGTGCGGATGAGCTGACGGCTAGATGAACACTTCACGAACACACTGAACACCTTTCGAAGTAGGTCAACCTATGAAAATTAATTTTGTATTTAGATTACAACACATTAATGTACTGATTTATATAATTTGAATAACATTTGAAATCATGATCGAGATCACGCAACAACTACCAAGCATGCGCAAGCCGCAGCAAGTACGGTGCAGCATAACCATATGCCAGTGAGGGCACGCGCGCGATGGCCACGAGGGCACGCGCGCGTCGGTCACAAGGCCACGTATGCAGCGGTCGCGAGGACACGTGTGTATCGGCCACTAGCCGTCGTGCGTGCACGCGCGCGATGCACGGGCGCCGCGTGCAGCGCCCGCAAGGGCACACACGCAATGCCCGTGAGGGCACACGTACGCCAGCTACTGCCGTCGCGCGAGGGCACGCGGCTGTCGTGTGTTGGAATGTATACTGAAAGCCTAGCTCTTTTGTATGAACATTTTTATTTTGAAATAAGAATCACATGATCATTGTTTGCACTTTATATTTATTATATGTGTGCATATTGTCTAATAATTTACATTGTAGATAACATGGTGCTTAGTGTGACACAGAAGATCATGTTATCAGTCCCTTGTAGAATATAAGTAGAGGCTCACAACCAAGATGGTTTTGGACAAACCATTGGCATGATTGGTATTGTTTTGTCTTGAACATAGAGTTACACTAGTACACTTAGGTGTATTGAGCAGGACCGACATAGTGGTGATTCAATTTATTGCTGACTACATAATTGAATCGGACCTCGGATATTATGTTGTACATGCTCTTAATCCCGATATAATAATGGGCACATGTACTTAGTATTTATTTCTTTGATTTACCAAAGGGTGAGATTTATATGGATTAAATCAATATGCCCGGTAAGTTGGAAAATGATATTATTTACATGGTGTGCCATTAATTATAGGAGGAAACCATGTCCTATATATTAGGTTGATGATGTCCCCTTGAGGAGCTCATAAGGTTCATCATGTAAACCCTGCAGGTTGACTTAGTCAACATGATGATAAGGTTGAGTGGTATTACTCGAGGAGTTAGATGTTAATTGATTGATGGTCAGTAAATCAATTAATTGACGGACATTCGATATCTTAAACACGGGGAGATGGATGTACAAATAATGTATGGAGCCCATATTAATTTATGGGGGTTGGTGAGGTAATTCAATGATGATCCTCTAGTGGAATGGAACATCATTGATGGATCAGTTGTGTGGTTCCGATCCATCGGGTGGCCAAGATCCAACTCCTCCTCATGGTCCCTATCGTAGCCTAATATAATCCTCATGAAGCCTAGATCCAATGATGGAAAACAAAACTCTAGATCCGACGGTGGAGATTAAATCTCTAGATCCAATGGTTGAGATTAAATCTCTAGATCCGACGGTTGAGATTAAATCCCTAGATTCGACGGTGGAGATTAAATCTCTGATCTGACGGTTGAGATTAAATCTCTAGATCCGGCGGTTGAGATTAAATCCCTAGATCCGACGGTGGAGATTAAATCTCTAGATCCGACAGTTGAGATTAAATCTCTAGAACCGACGGTTGAGATTAAATCCCTAGAACCAACGGTGGAGATTAAAACAAGGCTTAAGCCTAACTCTATAAAAGGGGGCTTAAGGTGGGCGGCAAGAAAGTTGTTGGTTGGTTTTGGAGATTAGGGTTTTGCCTATCATAAGCTTGGGCGGCAAGAAACCCTAAGGAGGAAACCCTAGGGAGATTACGGTTTGGTTGGGCGGCTAGGGTTTGCAAGTAAGAGTGGGCGGCAACAATAGGTCTTCTTCCTAAGGTGTTGCCGGCTCCTACCTCTCTTCCCTCTACCTTGGTCGGCGCTCAACCTATTCCTCTTCTCCTCTTCTTTTCCTCTTGGCCGGCGGCACAAAGGAGCTAGGGATTGTTCCCTTGTTCGGTTCCTTGGTTGGCCATCTTGTTCTATCTTTTCTTGGGGCCGGCGGCATCAAGCCTTTGTGGCTTGGTGGTTGGCTCAAGCGAGAAGGGAAGGAGAGTTCTTCTTTCTTTTGATTGAAGAAGATCTAGGAAGCCTCAACTTGTGGAGGATCTTCGCCCACACGAAGTCTACAAGGAGGTTAAAACATACGATAGAAGATCGAGAGGTATAAAAGTTTTACAAGTTTTATTATTGATCTTTACATGTTCTTATTAATATGTTTGTATGTGTTGATTATACATGTCTACATCCATATGTATTTGTATAATCATGGACCCTGAAGATAAACACAAACACCGGTGATCCGTCCGTCGTCTCTTCCGCGGCTAACCGACTAGAAGAGCTTGGTTGCTTGAAAAACTAGTTTGTTCAAGTGATTGCTCAAGTCGTTAGCACGACGACGAATTGGTTGTGCTTAAGAAACTCATCCCATTCAGATTAGTTTTCATTAGTGAAAATTTTAATCTGGTGACATGGGAGCCAACGAGCCTCCGAGCAATGCCATCAAAATTGTATCAGAGCCACGGTTTCCGGTTTTGTGTGTTTTGGATTCGGTTACTTTCACGCACTTGTCATATATTGTATATGCCGGATGATAGTAGGATGTGCGTAGGATAACTTTTTGGTTGCAGGCATAAGTTCCAACTATTATGGCTATATATGTGTGTATGTGATTGCATGTGTGTGTGATTATATATTATTTGAATCCTCGGGGTTGACGAGGCTAAATTAGTATTTAATTTTTGTAATTAAATATGGCATTGTTTAGCCACTCATTTTAGTTTACTTTCGATCTAGATTATTTGTACACTCCTTCGTAGAGTATAGGATCGATGGATGTAAATTAAAATAGTTTATCTTTGCTCGGATCTCTTTGGTGACTTGCGCACGGGAAAAGGTGGAGCGGACAAGGTGGCGACACGACGGGACGCATATTGAAGAACAATGCCATAATAGTTGGGAAAATTCTGTTTTTTCCATATTTATTGCTGATTTGTTTTATATGCATGTTGTGTGTGCTTGAAAATTTCTCACTGACAATTTACTAAGTGGGAGAGGGACATTTTAATTAATTCCCGCGGCCTCCATTACAATTTGACGTGTGATGCAACAAACTTGCGCGTCGGCTCTGAGTGCCTTCCTCCCCATCGGATGAGTTTGTTTGCGGATCACTAGGTTCAATAATGGTTATAGGAAATTATTTAGGAGCGTGTGTACTTCTCCATCGGTAAGGCACATAATCCGAGATAATTCCCTTAGTATCGTGTAATGGTGCACACTTAGATGCAAATAAAAAGTATCCTTCCTATCGGAGTCACTGCTTTTATTTGTAGGGCCAAAGAGGAACCAACTATTAATTTTATTTGTCAAAAAGTAAGATTGACAAGATAATAAAATTAAAGGGTTAAACCTTCTCTTACAAATGTAGAATTCGTATACGTCCACACTATCGTGGCATGCGATATTCTCGGTGTTTTGAGGTGTTGGTTGATTTCAAAAATTTATTGTTTGAGGAATCAATGATATTTGAAATCTAATATTTTGATCATTGTGATTCTTAGGTTTTTCAAATGGCTTTCAACCCACTTGCTGTGATATTAAAAGAAAATAAACTTACTGGAACAAATTATATTGATTGGAAAAGAAATTTGGATATTGTCTTAACTGCAGAGGAGTACAAATTTGTACTCTTCGAGGTCTATCCTCCTAAGCCCACCGATGACTCTGATGAAAAGGAGAAAGAAAGTTATAAGAAATGGATCAAGGCAGATGAGATGGCGCGGTGTTACATTTTGGCATCTATGTCAAATGTGCTGCAACATCGATCGTCATGGCTACGCTTATGACATGATGTTCAATCTCAAGGAACTTTTCGGACATCAGAGTAGGGCGGCCACACAGGAGGCTATGAGGAACTTGATGACAACCACCATGATCGAGGGAACACCCGTCAGGGACCATGTTCTCAAGATGATGGCTCATCTGAATGAGATGGAAGTCCTCGGAGCTGAGATCGATGGGGAAACCCAGGTCGATATCATTCTCCAGTCTCTGCCTAGGAGTTTTGAGCAGTTCCGCCTCAACTACAACATGAATAAGAGGAGCTTTTGACAGAACTCCAGGCGGCAGAGGGGCTTTTTCGTCAAAGCGCTCAAGCCATGGTTGCTCAGAAGGTTTCTACTTCTAAACCGAAAGGGAAGAAGAAGAAGAAGCAAGGTGGAGCAAAGAAAGTGGCAGTAGGACCTCAGGCAGGAGTGAAGAAGTCGAAAGGCAAGTGCTTCACTTGCAAGCAGATTGGACATTGGAAGGTGGACTGTCCTCGCCGAAAGAACAAAGGTATATCTTCTTGTTTAGTTGTTGAAACATGTTTAGCGGTGTTATCTACCAATACATGGTGTGTAGATACAGGAGCCACTGATCATGTCTGCAATACTTTACAGGGGTTCCAGGAAACCCGACGACTAGCTGAGGGAGAGATTACCGTCTTCATGGGCAATGCTTCAAAGGTGGCAACTATTGCAGTGGGAGACGTTTATTTATCTTTTGATAGGAATAAAGTTTTGGTTTTGAGAAATTGTCTTTATGTACCTACTTTTAGAAAGAATCTAATTTCAGTTTCTAAATTGTTTCTGGATGGATTTTCTATTTCTTTTAATGACAAAGTTGTTATAAAAAGGAATAGGGAGATTATCTATTCTGGTACATTGGTTGGCAATTTGTACACTCTTGAACCGAAAACTCCCACGATGCATATAGAAGTGAATAACTCATCTTCTAAGTCTAATAAGAGAAAAGAACCTTCAAAAATGAACCAGACATATCTTTGGCACCTAAGACTTGGTCATATTAACCTGAGTAGAATTCAAAGGTTGATAGTTGATGGACCCTTGGGTTCATTAGTGGTGGAAGATCTCCCAACCTGCGAGTCTTGCTTGGAAGGTAAGATGACCAAGAGGCCTTTTAAGGCTAAGGGGTATAGAGCCAAAGATGTATTGGAATTGGTTCATTCTGATTTGTGCAGTCCTATGTCTATCCGGGCTAGAGGTGGATTTGAATACTTTGTCTCTTTTATAGATGATTATTCAAGGTATGGATACATTTACTTGATGCACCGCAAGTCTGAATGCTTTGACAGGTTCAAAGAATTCAAGGCTGATGTGGAGAACCGTCAAGGTAAAAGTATCGAGACACTACGATCTGATCGTGGTGGCGAGTACCTCTTGGGAGAGTTTAGGAGTTACTTATCAGAGGCTGAGATTCAATCCCAATTGTCCGCACCTGGCACACCCCATCAGAATGGTGTGGCGGAGCGAAGGAATAGGACTCTTATGGAGATGGTCAGATCGATAATGAGTTATTCTAAGTTACCTGATTCGTTCTGGGGGTTTGCTCTGGAAACGGTAGCACACATTCTGAACTTGGTTCCATCTAAGTCAGTACCCTCTACTCCCACAGAATTGTGGACTGGGCGAAAGCCTAGTGTAAGACATATTCGGATTTGGGGTAGTCCAGCACATGTGCTAAAGGGAGATGCTGGTAAGTTGGAATCTCGTACAGAAGTACGCTTGTTTGTTGGCTAACCTAAGGGAACGAAGGGTGGTTTGTTCTATAGTCCTAGAGATCAGAAGGTGATCGTGAGTACGAATGTCAGATTTCTAGAGGAGGACTATGTGATGAACCACAAGCCCACGAGTAGGATTGTTCTTGAGGAGTTGACAGGGGAAGTCCCGACTTCAGTACCACCGGTACAAGAGGAAATACCACAAGTCACTGCACCGCGGGTCACTGAGCAAACACAGGAGGCACCTCGTCATAGTGGGAGGGTTGTTAGACAACCAGAGAGATTCATGTTCTTGGGAGAGTCTTCAGACTTAGTCCCTAGTAAACATGAACCTGATCCCTGGACATATGACGAGACACTCCAAGATAGAGATGCGGTATCTTGGCAAAGAGCGATGAATTCAGAGATAGAATCTATGGATTCTAATCATGTCTGGGAGCTAGTAGAACCACCCGATGGTGTGAAAGCCATTGGATGCAAGTGGATCTACAAGAGAAAGAGAGGAGTAGACGGGAAGGTTGAGACCTTCAAAGCTAGGCTTGTTGCGAAAGGGTATACTCAGAAAGAGGGTATCGATTATGAGGAGACCTTTTCGCCGGTAGCTATGCTTAAGTCTATCCAGATTCTCTTATCTATTGCTGCTCATGAGGATTATGAGATTTGGCAGATGGATGTCAAGACAGCTTTCCTTAACGGAAGTCTTGAGGAAAACATCTATATGAAGCAACTAGAGGGATTCATTGCAAAGGGCAAAGAGCATCTTGTGTGTAAGCTTAATCGGTCCATTTATGGATTGAAGCAAGCTTCTAGATCTTGGAACATCCGCTTTGATGAGGTAATCCAGTCATATGGATTTATTCAAAGTCCGGATGAGCCTTGTGTATACAAGAGATGTGATGGAAACGTAGTGGTATTTCTTGTACTATACGTAGATGACATTTTGTTAGTTGGCAACAATATCAGAGTGTTATCAGATGTAAGGGTATGGTTATCCAAACAGTTTGATATGAAGGACTTGGGAGAAGTGGGACACATCCTTGGGATCAAGGTAATAAGGGATCGCAAGAAAAGGATGTTGTGCTTATCTCAAGCTTCATACATTGACACTATCCTGGATCGTTTTAGCATGCAGAACTCCAAGAAAGGTTTTCTACCTTTTAGGCATGGAGTACCTTTATCTAAAGAGATGTGTCCCAAAACATTAAAGGAGATAGAGGAGATGAAGGCGGTTCCTTATGCTTCGGCAGTAGGAAGCCTCATGTATGCTATGCTATGTACGAGACCAGATATCTTCTTTTTCGTGGGCATGGTTAGCAGATATCAGAGTAATCCTGGACAGGTACATTGGACTGCGGTAAAGCATATATTGAAGTACCTGAGAAGGACTAGAGATTATATGCTGGTTTACCGGGCAGATCAATTAGTCCCTGTGGATTACACGGATTCTGATTTCCAATCAGATAGGGACAACAGTAAGTTTACCTCGGGGTTTGTATTTACTTTTGGAGGTGGAGCCATAGTATGGAGGAGTGTCAAGCAGAAATGCGTGGCGGACTCTACCATGGAAGCTGAGTATGTGGCAGCCTCTGAGGCAGCCAAGGAAGTTGTATGGCTCAGGAACTTCTTGATGGACTTGGATGTGATTCCTAGTTTGCCCAGAACTATCATAATTTATTGTGATAACAGTGGTGCAGTTGCAAACTCGAAGGAACCACGAGCCCATAAGGCGAGTAAACACATAGAGCGCAAGTACCACCCGATATGAGAAATCATAAAGCGAGGAGAAGTAGCTGTCGCCGAGATTGCATCAGAGGATAACCTGGCGGATCCATTCACTAAGGCCCTTCCAGCGAAAGCGTTTGATAGGCATGTGGAGGACATGGGGATCAGATGTATGGCAGTGTGATGACAGCATAGTCTTTTAGTATAAGTGGGAGATTGTTGGAATGTATACTGAAAGCCTAGCTCTTTTGTATAAACATTTTTATTTTGAAATAAGAATCACATGATCATTGTTTGCACTTTATATTTATTATATGTGTGCATATTGTCTAATACTTTACATTGTAGATAACATGGTGCTTGGTGTGGCACAGAAGATCATGTTATCAGTCCCTTGTAGAATATAAGTAGAGGCTCACAACCAAGATGGTTTTGGACAAACCATTGGCATGGTTGGTATTGTTTTGTCTTGAACATAGAGTTACACTAGTACACTTAGGTGTATTGAGCAGGACCGACATAGAGGTGATTCAATTTATTGCTGACTACATAATTGAATCGGACCTCGGATATTATGTTGTACATGCTCTTAATCCCGATATAATAACGGGCACATGTACTTAGTATTTATTTCTTTGATTTACCAAAGGGTGAGATTTATATGGATTAAATCAATATGCCCGGTAAGTTGGAAAATGATATTATTTACATGGTGTGTCATTAATTATAGGAGGAAACCGTGTCCTATATATTAGGTTGATGATGTCCCCTTGAGGAGCTCATAAGGTTCATCATGTAAACCCTGCAGGTTGACTTAGTCAACATGATGATAAGGTTGAGTGGTACTACTCGAGGAGTTAGATGTTAATTGATTGATGGTCAGTAAATCAATTAATTGACGGACATTCGATATCTTAAACACGGGGAGATGGATGTACAAATAATGTATGGAGCCCATATTAATTTATGGGGGTTGGTGAGGTAATTCAATGATGATCCTCTAGTGGAATGGAACATCATTGATGGATCAAGTACGTGTGGTTCCGATCCATCGGGTGGCCAAGATCCAACTCCTCCTCATGGTCCATATCATAGCCTAATATAATCCTCATGAAGCCTAGATCCAATGATGGAAAACACAACTCTAGATCCGACGGTGGAGATTAAATCTCTAGATCCGATGGTTGAGATTAAATCTCTAGATCCGACGGTTGAGATTAAATCCCTAGATCCGACGGTGGAGATTAAATCTCTAGATCCGACGGTTGAGATTAAATCTCTAGATCTGACGGTTGAGATTAAATCCCTAGATCCGACGGTGCAGATTAAATCTCTAGATCCGACGGTTGAGATTAAATCTCTAGAACCGACGGTTAAAATTAAATCCCTAGAACCGACGGTTAAGATTAAATCTCTAGAACCAACGGTGGAGATTAAAACAAGGCTTAAGCCTAACTCTATAAAAGGGGGCTTAAGGTGGGCGGCAAGAAAGTTGTTGGTTGGTTTTGGAGATTAGGGTTTTGCCTATCATAAGCTTGGGCGGCAAGAAACCCTAAGGAGGAAACCCTAGGGAGATTAGGGTTTGGTTGGGCGGCTAGGGTTTGCAAGTAAGAGTGGGCGGCAACAATAGGTCTTCTTCCTAAGGTGTTGTCGGCTCCTACCTCTCTTCCCTCTACCTTGGTCGGTGCTCAACCTATTCCTCTTCTCCTCTTCTCCTCTTCTTTTCCTCTTGGCCGACGGCACAAAGGAGATAGGGATTGTTCCCTTGTTCGGTTCCTTGGTTGGCCATCTTGTTCTATATTTTCTTGGGGCCGGCGGCATCAAGCCTTTGTGGCTTGGTGGTTGGCTCAAGCAAGAAGGGAAGGAGAGTTCTTCTTTCTTTTGATTGAAGAAGATCTAGGAAGCTTCAACTTGTGGAGGATCTTCACCCACACGAAGTCTACACGGAGGTTAGGACATACGATAGAAGATCGAGAGGTATAAAAGTTTTACAAATTTTATTATTGATCTTTGTATGTTCTTATTAATATGTTTGTATGTGTTGATTATACATGTTTACATCCATATGTATTTGTATAATCATGGACCCCGAAGATAAACATAAAAATCGGCGATCCGTCCGTCGTCTCTTCCGCGGCTAACCGATTAGAAGAGCTTGGTTGCTTGAAAAACTAGTTTGTTCAAGCGATCGCTCAAGTCGTTAGCACGACGACGAATTGGTTGTGCTTAGGAAACTCATCCCATCCGGATTAGTTTTCATTAGTGAAAATTTTAATTCGGGGACATGGGAGCCAACGAGCCTCCGAGCAATGCCATCACCGTGTTCACACACGGCAGCACCGCCGCGAGCTCACGGCGGTAGTTGCAGCCCCGCACGACCTCACGGTAGCACCTACCGCGAGCACGCGATAGGACCTACCATGTGTACGCACGGCAGCACCTACCGCGAGCACGCGGCAGCACCTTCCGCGTGTACGTGCGACAGGTGATGTCGCGAGTTCGAGGCACCAGCGAGCTCGGATCATTCTTGTTGGCGGGTGCTTGCGCGTGACGGCGGCCGCGAGCTCGTGGCGTCGTTCTTTGCTCGGCGATGGCATATTGCTCCGTGACGACGTGGGAAGAAGGAGACGAGCAGTGTACCAGCGGCGACGGGAGGAGAAATGACCGATCGAGCGAGGGGAGATGGAGTTGTGTACTTCAGCCGGGATAATTAGGGGAAAATTAGCGACGAATATTTTTTTGTCGCTAATTTCATCGCCAATTTGGCAACGAATCCTATATTCGTCGCCAAATCTGTGACCAATTATGAATTGCAGAATCTGCAAAGAATTTTGAATTCGTCGCAGAATCTGCAACGAATTTTGAATTCGTTGTAGAAATCTGCAACGAAAAAAAAAATCATTACAGATTCTGCAACGAAAAATAAATTCGTTGCAGAAATATGCAATGAAAAAAAAAATTCATTGTAGATTCTGCAACGAATTAAAAATTTAGTAGAGATTCTGCAACGAAAAAAAAAATCGTTGTAGAATTCTGCAACGAAGAAAAAATTCATTGCAGATTGTGCAACGAAAAAAAAAATTCATTGCAGAATTCTGCAACGAAAAAAAAATCATTGTAGATTCTGCAATGAAAAAAAATTCGTTGTAGAATTCTGCAACGAATTAAAAATTCGTTGCAGATTCTGCAACGAAAAAAAATTTCATTGCAGATATTTGAAACGAAAATATTTTTTTATCACAAATTGGCGATGAAAAATTATTTTTGTCGCAAATTTGCAACTAATTTTGCAACGAAAATTAAATGTTAGAAATTCAACTAATTTTATAACAAAATAATTTTTTGTTGAAAATTTCGTTATAAATTTGCGACGAAACATAAAATTCGTCGCAAAATTCGTTGCAGATTTGCAACGAACTATTTTTGTTGCCAAAGTTCATCGCCAATTAAATATTTTTTTTGTAGTGTTTACTTCTATCTGAATGAAAGTTACAATCCATAACTTACTCATGTTCTTAGCATTGTAGTTTTCAAGCTCTACTTCTCAATTTGACAGTCTCATCACAGCATGGTCCTATTTCTTGATTTACTATGAGTTGCGGACTATTATCACTTATATGCATGGGGTTTCCCTAGGGAGATTCAAGCTAGAACATATGCTCTCATGCAACGTCCTGCTATGTCAAACTAACACCCTCAAGGTTCTCACCTATTTGTGTCAGTTCGACACCATTATATAAAAGCACGTGCTATAATATTACAAGATCGCCCCACAGACCTCCTCTTATAATAGCTTAAAGGGATAGGTATATACCCATCAATCTAGTGCCAAAATATAACAACCTAAGTATTTGTATAACTTCACAGCCTGCCCCCGCAATAACACTATAACAGCCTAAGCGCTATAGTATATATCAGTCGGTCCAACGCTAAACTATAATAGCCTAAGTGCTATATTATCACCTCACAACCTCTGGGTCACTTATAATGACCACTATAAGGGCTAAGTAGGTCTTCTCTTGAAGGGAGAAACTTCGCTTCCCACTTCACCTCGGTCGCTTGTGCATGGTGATCCTCTCTACGTCCCCGGATTAAAAAAATTAATCCTTGACGAAGAGGGATTACCCAAGCAACCGATCTATCGTCGTGCTATTCGATTGGAGTGGTCACTTGAACAAACTTGTTGTTTAAGCAACCTGCCTCTTTTCTTCGATTAGCAGCGGAATAGACGATATACGGATCACCGATTTTTGTGTTTATCTTCAGGGTCCAAGTAAATTAGCCACATGCATAATACAAAAGAACTAAATCAAAACAAACAAAATTATACCTCTTGTTTACCTCTTGATCTGCTATTGTATGAGCTATCCTCTTCTTGGACGTTGTGTGGGCAACGATCCTCTATGATTTGAAGCCTCCTAGATCACATTCTTCCCTTCCTTGCTCGCTCCGAACAAAGGAAAGAATACACGCACCCTTATTCTCCTATCTAGCACCGACCACCAAGCCACCTATCTTGGATGTTGCCACCGACCAAGGAGAGGAAGAAGGAGAAGATGTCAGCCCTTTCCAAAGGACAAGGAACCGTCGCCCAAAGGAGAGGAGGAGAGGGTGCTCCGGCCAAGAGAGGAAGAAGAGAGGCTAATCCCTAACCTCCTTACCGCCGGCCCTAGAACATGGACAATAGGCGCCGCCTAAAACAATAAGGAATCAAAACCCTAATGCCTTGCCACCCAAAGCCTCTCCCAAAACCCTAGCATCCATAAACCATAAGTTACCGCCCAAAGCAATGGGACCTTATTTATAGATATTGCCCAAGACTCCTTTTAATCGTGTCCGTTGGATCTAGACTTCATGAGGGTTTTAATAGGCTACAATAGGGACCATGAGGAGGAGTTGGATCTTGCCCACCCAATGGATCTAGCCCATATAAAATCCGATCCATTAATGATAATCCATTCCACTAGAGGATTATCATTGATCTACCTCACCAACCCCCATAAATAAATATGGGCTCCATATATTAACTGTACAAATGTCTTCCCGTGTTTAAGATATTGAATGTTCGTCAATTAATTAATTTACTGATAATTAATTAATCAACATCTAACTCCATGAGTAGTACCACTCAACCTTATCATCATGTCGGACCAAGTCCACCTGCAGGGTTTACATGATGATCCTTATGAGCTCTTCAAGGGGGCATCATCATCCTAATATATAGGACACGGTTTCCTCCTATAATCAATGGCACACCATGTAAATAATATCATTTTCCAACTTATCGAGCCTATCAATTTAATCTATAAATCTCGCCTATTAGTAAATCAAAGAAATAAATACTAAGTACATGTGCCCGTTATTATATCGGGATTGAGAGAATGTGCACCATAATATCCGAGGTCCGATTCAATTATGTAGTCAACAATAAATTGAATCACCTCTAAATCGGTCCTGCTCAATACACACAAAGTGTACTAGTATAATTCTATGGTCAAGACAAACCAATACCAAATTACACTACAACCATACCAATGGTTTGTCCAAAACCATCTCGGTTGTGAGCCTCTACTTATACTCTACAAGGAAATGATAACATGATCTCCCGTGTGACATTACACACCATGTTATCTATAATGTAATGTATCAGACAATATGTATAACCATAAATATGTAAATAATGATCATGTGATTCTTATTCCAAAAATAAAGATGTCCATACAAAAGATAGACTTTTCAGTATACATCCCAATAATCTCCCACTTATACTAAAAGACTATGTTGTCCTCATACTGTCATACATCTGATTCTCATTCCCTCCACATGCCTATCAAAGCTCTCGCTAGAAGGGCCTTAGTGAAAGGATCAGGTCATCCTCTGATGCAATCTAGGCGACAGCAACTTCTACCCGTTTTACGATCTCTCGTATCAGATGGTACTTGCGCTCTATGTGTTTACTTGCCTTATGGGCTCGTGGTTCCTTCGAGTTTGCAACTGGACCAATGTTATCACAATAAATTGTGATAGTTCTGAGCAAACCAGGAATCACATCCAAGTCCATCAAGAAGTTCCTGAGCCACACAACTTCTTTGGTCGCCTTAGAGGTTGCCACATACTCAGCTTCCATGGTGGAGTCCGCCACGCATTTCTGCTTGACACTCCTCTATACAATGGCTCCACTTCCCAAAGTAAACACAAAAACCTAAGGTAGACTTACTGTTATCCCTATCTGATTGGAAGTCGAAATCTGTGTAACCCACAGGGAGTAATTGATCTGCTTGGTATACCAGCATATAATCCCTAGTCCTTCTCAGGTACTTTAATATATGCTTTACCGCAGTCCAATGTCTCTATCCTGGATTACTCTGATATCTACTAACCATGCCTACGGCAAAGCAAATATCCATCCTCGTACATAATATAGCATACATGAGGCTTCCTACTGTCGAAGCATAAGGAACCGTCTTCATCTCCTCTATCTCCTTTGATGTTTTAGGACACATCTCTTTAGATAAAGGTACTTCATGCCTAAAAGGTAGAAAACTTTTCTTGGAGTTCTGCAGGCTAAAACGAGCCAAAATGGTGTCTATGTATGAAGCTTGAGATAAACACAATATCCTTTTCCTGCGATCCCTTATAACCTTGATCCCAAGGATGTGTCCCACTTCTCCCAAGTCCTTCATATCAAACTGTTTGGACAACCATACCCTTATGTCCGATAACACCTTGACATTGTTGCCAATTAACAAAATGTCATCTACGTATAGTACAAGAAATACCACTACATTTCTGTCATATCTCTTATATACACAAGACTCATTCAGACTTTGAATAAATCCATAAGACTGGATTTCCTCATCAAAGTGGATGTTCCAAGATCTCGAAGCTTGCTTCAATCCATAAATGGACCGATTAAGCTTTCACACAAGAGAATCCCTCTGGTTGCTCCATATAGATGTTTTCCTCAAGACTTCCATTAAGGAAAGTTGTCTTGACATCCATCTACCATACCTCATAATCCATAGAGTAGCAATACATAAGAGAGAATCTGGATAGACTTAAGCATGGCCACCGGTGAAAAAGTTTCCTCATAATCGATACCCTCTTTCTAAGTATACCCTTTCGCAACAAGCCTCGCTTTGAAGGTCTCAACCTTCCCATCTATTCCTCTCTTTCTTTTGTAGATCCACTTGCATCCAATGGTTTTTACACCATTGGGTGGTTCTACTATCTCCCAGACCTGATTTGAATCCATAGATTCTGTCTCAGAATTCATTGCACTTTGCCAAGATACTGCATCTTTATCTTGGATTGCCTCGTTATATGTCCAGGGATCAGATTCATGTTTGCCAGGGACCAAATCAGAAGATTCTCCCAAGAACATAAATCTATCAACCTGTCTAACAACCCTCCCACTACGATGAGGTATCACCTGTGTATCCTCTCTGACACGCGGTGCAGTCACTTGTGGTATATCCTCTTGTATTGGTGGTACTGAAGTAGTGACTTCCCCTCTTAATTCCTCCAGAACAATCTTACTCATGGGCTTATGGTTCATCACATAGTCTTCCTCTAAAAATCTGGCGTTTGTGCTAACGATCACCCTTTGATCTCTAGGACTATAGAACAAACCACCTTTTGTTCCTCTAGGATAGCCTACGAACATGCGCACTTCTGTATGAGATTCCAACTTACCAGCATCTTCCTTCAGCACTTGTGCTGGACTCCCCCAAATCTGAATATGTCTCAGACTAGGCTTTCATCCAATCCACAATTCTGTGGGAGTAGAAGGTTTTGGATCGATTAGAGTGCTAGAGGGGGGGGTGAATAGCGCAAAAGCTTTTTCTTCGAATTCGTTCGGTAGACAATTAAACACAACGGAAAGATAAATGAATAAATAAACAAGACAAATGGATTTTTTACTTGGTTCATAGCCTTCGGCTACTACTCCAAGGCCCTAACGGTCCTAGACCATGTACGGAGGGCAATTCATTAAAACACTCCTCCTCGTTAGAGGTAGGAGTTAGACGATTATAAAAACCTTTGAAAGAAAAAGATAGAGAGACAAACCCTTTCTTCTATTAATGTAAAATACAACGATAGAAAACCTCGATTAACAAAAAGAATTGCAATATTAACGAAACGACAAAGTAAGATTATACAAACAACTAGGGAATATAAATTAAGCTAGGGTTGTTGGTGTTTCGACAGCACTTCGTCATTGTAGAGTCGTCGGAGAGTTGCCGCGTTTTGGAGGCTTTAGGGCACTTAGGATTGATGAAATGGGGAGGAATGGACCTTCTTTTATAGCCCTAGATGTCCCCTCCTCGAGCACATCAAGATCCTACATCAATGGCCACCTCACCCTTGAAGAAAGGGATGAGTTTTGACTCATCTCGAAGCTGATCCTTGACCAGCGGTTGAGAGATTTCTTGGCCGCTTGATTGAGCGGCTTAGCGATTGATGGCCGATTGAGCGATGTCTAGCGATTGGTAGTCGGTTGAACTGATGGCCAGAATTTTTGACTACAATAAAGAGTTAGCTCGAAATATAAGTGAATTCGACGGTCGCCGACCGTCCGATCTCAACCTAGACTATCTATAGGATGTCTTTGGTCGGATCTAAGCTTAAGATCATCCCCGTAAGGAGGATACGACCTCTCTTACTCTCACACACACGAGCTTTACCTCGATACTTATTGTGTCGCTTTCACCTCCGGCCTTCCACTCGATTCCTTCGGCTTCCTCCAAAATCACTCGAGTGTCACCCGATCACCGCGGCTTCCTCCGGGTGTTGCTAGCCTTCGGCTCCAGCTTTAGCACTTTTCTGCACACTCGATTCATCTCGTGAGATAACGATGTAATCTTAACTTTGCGTCTTTTCCATAATCAAAATACAGGTTCGATCATCTAGTGCCCCTGCACCAACAATCTCCCCCTTTTTGATCTATGGCAAACTTACGCAAAGTTAAGGAAAAATGTAATGTGGAAAATGAGTAAATGTAAATGATGCACTCATTATAATCAATTCCCCCTTAACCTTAGGTGAGTTTTAGAACAAATAGTTAATCTTATGATGCACTCATTATAATCAATTCCCCCTTAACCTTAGGTGAGTTTTAGAACAAAAAGTTAATCTTAAAAATTTTAAATTTTTGTTCTCCCCCTTAACTTGTGCTCTTCTCCCCCTTTTGCCATAAATAAAAAAAAAATTAGGGTTGTATAATATAAAAAGTAGGAGTTTTTAACAAAAAAAAAATAGCATGTATAAAGATTATCTAACATGAGTCCAGGCATGTGTCTCGATTTACTTTGGTTCGAGGTATAACCCTCTGCACCAACAATATAAGTCTTGAGACTAATTTGATTTTCAAAAATACTTATACGCTAATAACTTTTGAAAATATATAACCCTTAGGGTTAGTTTGCTCTCCCCCTTAATTAAGTATATAAGGTACAGAAGAGTTAGGGGGCGCTAAACATTGACCTAGAAGGTTGTCTATTTAGAGTTTTGTCCGAGTATAGGTAAACGTTTAAGCTCGATAGTTTGAAAAATAGATAACATTTTTGAAAGGATTATGTGAATTGAAATTATTCCTTATTCATCTCACCCATTCTAAGTGTCTTAGAATTGGTTCACCTTATATGTTGTGTGAGATGATTCCAATTTTATGATTTGACACTGGTCAACCTTGCGTTAGATTCGGATTTGATCCTAAGCTCATCAAGTCACCTTTTCAAGATCTTGGCTTCCAGGTCGTGGCGGGCATATGGGCCTTCTTTGATCGGAAACATGACCACTTCCTTAGACAAAGCCAATTTCGAGAAAATAGTAACTTGACTCACCTAAGACCACTTCCTGGTCTAACTAGTCTAGGATATGGCGAGGTAGCTTCAGCTAGTTCTACTCGGTCAAGTGAACCAAACTAGATACACCTTATCTAGCTCGAATACACGAGACTCCGTTTTCCTAGCGTACTATCATTTCGATGTGTCCTGGTACTATGTTATCAAGCATTGATGAGTTATAGTCTTATCTAACCATTCTAAAGAAAATAAGAGGTTTAGGTTACCAGATATACTATTTTGATATTAGCTCCCCCTGGATCATTGAACCAGTATGGTCTGGTCAAGTAATGAACTTGAGCCTGGGGAATCCAAAACCTATTAGTCCTTATATGTGAGTTTAATAATGTTTTTGGGACCCACGCTTGGACTCGATGATGACTACGATTTACGATAGACATGTAAGATATATTCATAGTCTTTGATCTATATCTGAGTCCGACTTTGTTGTACATGACTCTCTGAGTTCCAAGAAGTCGGATAAGATTCTTGGACCCCATCGAGAACTTGTTCAACCGAGCTTCGAGCTCTTGGACTCGTCTTTTCAAGAGAGAGTTCTCTTCTTCAAGTTTTTCAACTCGAGTTGAGTCCTCCTCTTGAACTCGACTAGTCGAAGAGTTTAGGGGTGTCTTTTGTTTAAGGGTTTCAACCTCCTCAACCAAGGACTCGAACCTAGACTCAGATTTAGCTAATTTCCTAGTTAGCAATTTAATTATATTGTAAAGCATATGAATTAGTGAGCGACTAACCTTAATTTTCCCTTTTGGTCCGGCTTTGAGTTGCTTCTCGAAGTCGTCCTCGAGTTCGGAGTCGGTGTTGTAATTGGATTTGAATTCGGACTCTGACTCGAACTCTTTGGGTCTTTCCATGCACGCTATGTCGACGCCTTCTTCGTTGTCCCATGTTGCATGAAAAACCTTCTTTTGATTCGATTTGAATTGTGCCCTCTTTTGGTTCTTTAGTAGCCTCCTTTCCCTCCGAACGATCTTCCGCACTACGTTCACTATTGCTTCCACCTCTTCGGATTCGGACTCTGATTCATCTTCGGGTTTAAGTCCATCTTCTTGCCTGGTAGATGGCTTTCTTCTTTGTCCTGCAAATAGAGCAATACCTTTCTCAGCCCGGACCATGTTAGTCTGCTCATGAAGTTCAAACTCGGAAAATAACTCATCTAACCTAAGCTTCAAAAGGTCCTTAGAGACCTTGTAGGCATCGACCATGGATGCCCACAAGGTAGTCCTAGGAAATGAATTAAGAATGTACCTTAGAAGGTCACGGTTTTCGACCTTGTGTACGATAGTGTGCAGGCCAATTACAATGTCCTAGACGCGGGTGTGTAGTTGCGTTGCCGTCTCGTGTTCCTGCATCTTAAGGTTATATAACTTATTGAAAAGAAGGTCACATTTACATACCTTAGCATCGGACATTCCTTCGTGTAGCTCGATTAATTTGTTCCACAGGTCCTTTGCGCTGATGAAGGGTCTGATGCGGTTGAGCTCCTCTTTCGATAGACCGCACTGCAACATTTGGGTCGCCTTTGCATCGGCTTTGATTTGCCTCTTGGTTGCATTGGTCCACTTGTTGAAATCCAAGGGCTCGCCTTGATCATTGGTGGGTAGAACAAAGCCAGTTTGGATGATTATCCAAGTCTCGACTTGTGTTTTTAGAAAACACTCCATCCAACCTTTCTAATAACGGAAATCATCTCCGTTAAAGAACGGAAGTCGGATGGTGTTGTACCCCTCAATGTGGGCCATTTGGAAGGAAAACCTTGCACACAAAATAATAAAAAAACACGAAAAAGGTTCCAAGACTTTGACTTGGATTAGAAATGTAGGAAATGAAAAGAAACAAAAGGAATATACGAGAAATAAACAACTAAAATCAAAGATGAGCACTTACAACCTTCGATATCCTCGAAAGGGTACTAAACGTCGGTTTTGGGGGATTAATATAGATTTTTATGAGGGTAAATCCTCATAATAAGTGTAGATCTCTCAGAGAGCTTCGTTTTGGTAGGTAGCCTGTTTCGTGGGTCAACTTGTACGAAAAGTTATGCCCGTTTTACCGTCGGCTACTCCAAAAGCGAATACTTGCAAAACAAAATCAAAAGAAAAGTACCAAGACTTCATTTTGGATTAGTAGTGTGGGAGAAAATTTAAACGAACAAAAAAATATCTGTAAAATTCAAAAACAAAACTGTAAAAAGGCTAGATTGGTGGTTTCACCAAATCTTAGCGCCCCTGACTCTGATACCAATTGTTGGATCAATTAAAGCGCTAGAGGGGGGGTGAATAGCGCAAAAGCTTTTTCTTCGAATTCGTTCGGTAGATAATTAAATGCAGTGGAAAGATAAATGAATAAATAAACAAGACAAATGGATTTTTTACTTGGTTCGTAGCCTTCAGCTACTACTCCAAGGCCCTAACGGTCCTAGACTGTGTACGGAGGGCAATTCACTAAAACACTCCTCCTCGTTGGAGGTAGGAGTTAGACGATTACAAAAACCTTTGAAAGCAAAAGATAGAGAGACAAACCCTCTCTTCTATTAATGTAAAATGCAACGATAGAAAACCTCGATTAACAAAAAGAATTGCAATATTAACGAAATGACAAAGTAAGATTATACCAACAACTAGGGAATATAAATTAAGCTAGGGTTGTTGGTGTTTCGACAGCACTTCGTCATTGTAGAGTCGTCGGAGAGTCGTAGCGTTGTGGAGGCTTTAGGGCACTTAAGATTGATGAAATGGGGAGGAATGTCCCTTCTTTTATAGCCCTAGAAGTCCCCTCCTCGAGCACATCAAGATCCTACATCAATGGCCACCTCACCCTTGAAGAAAGGGATGAGTTTTGACTCATCTCGAAACTGATCCTTGACCAGCGGTTGAACTGATTTCTTGGCCGGTTGAACTGATGGCTCGGCAGTTGACTGGCCGGTTGAACTGATGTCCAGTAGTTGACTGGTCGGTTGAACTGATGGCCATAATTTTTTACTACAATAAAGAGTTAGCTCGAAATATAAGTGAATTCAACGGTCGCCGACCGTTCGATCTCGACCTAGACTATCTATAGGATGTCTTTGGTCGGATCTACGCTTAAGATCATCCCCGTAAGGAGGATACGACCTCTCTTACTCTCACACACATGAGCTTTACCTCGATACTTATTGTGTCGCTTTCGCTTTCGGCCTTCCACTCGATTCCTTCGGCTTCCTCCGAAATCACTCGAGTGTCACCCGACCACCGTGGCTTCCTCCGGGTGTCACTAGCCTTCAGCTCCAACTTTAGCACTTTTCTGCACACTCGATTCAGCTCGTGAGATAACGATGTAATCTTAACTTTGCGTCTTTGCCATAATCAAAACACAGGTTCGATCATATGGTGCCCCTGCACCAACAGAAGGCACTGATTTAGATGGTACCAAGTTTAGAATATACACTGTCGTATCCATAGTATACCCCCAGAACGAATCTGGCAACTCAGAATAACTCATCATCGATCTAACCATCTCCATAAGAGTTCTATTCCTTCGCTCCACTACACCATTCTGCTAGGGTGTGCCAGGTGCAGACAATTGGGATTGAATCCCTATCTCTGATAAGTAATTCCTAAACTCTCCCAAGAGGTACTCACCACCACGATCAGATCGTAGTGTCTTGATACTTTTACCTTGACGTTTCTCCACATCTGCCTTGAATTCTTTGAACCTGTCAAAGCATTCAGACTTGCGGTGCATCAAGTAAATGTATCCATATCTTGAATAATCGTCTATAAAAGAGATGGAATATTCAAAACCACCTCTAGCCTGGAAAGACATAGGACCACACAAATCAGAATGAACCAATTCCAACACATCTTTGGCTCTATACCCCTTGGCCTTAAAAGGTCTTTTGGTCATTTTACCTTCCAAGCAAGATTCGCAGGTTGGGAAATCTTCCACCACTAATGAATCCAAAGGTCCATCAGCTATCAACCTTTGAATTCTACTCAGGTTAATATGACCTAACCTTAAATGCCAAAGATACGTTTGGTTCATTTTCGAACGTTCTTTTCTCTTATTAGATTTAGAAGATGAGTTATTTACTTCTATTTGCATCGTGGGAGCTTTTGGTTCAAGGGTATATAAATTTCCTATCAATGCACCAGAATAGATAATCTCCCAATTCCTTTTTATAACAACTCTATCATTAAAAGAAATAGAATATCCATCCAAAACAATTTAGAAACCAAAATCAAATTCTTTCTAAATAAAGGTACATAAAGGCAATTTTTCAGAACCAAAGTTTTATTCCTATCAAAAGATAAATAAA
The DNA here is from genome assembly GCA_025175895.1 of Wurfbainia villosa. Classification (NCBI taxonomy): domain Eukaryota; kingdom Viridiplantae; phylum Streptophyta; class Magnoliopsida; order Zingiberales; family Zingiberaceae; genus Wurfbainia; species Wurfbainia villosa. The sequence continues at coordinate 9,945,336 of CM045992.1, forward strand.
CATCTCCCACTACAATAGCCGCCACCTTCGTAGCATTGCCCAAGTAAACAGTAATCTCCCCCTCAGCTAGTCGTCTGGTTTCCTGGAACCCCTGCAAAGTATTGCATGTTGGTGCAATCGGCCCAGGTCACTATTGACCAGGACTCAAGTGATGTTTTGATGTTTCGACAAAAACATATGACAATGTAATTGTCATTTGGTAAAGTCCAAGTCTTGAGTACTTGGCATGGAAAGTCCAAGTGGTACACTTGGCATTGGGAAAAGTCCAAGCATGGGTCTTGGCAATGTAAAGTCCAACATGGGTTGGCAAGGAAAGTCCAAGCATGGTCTTGGCATGAAAAGTCCAACATGGGTTGGCAAGGAAAGTCCAAGCATGGTCTTGGCATGGAAAGTCCAACATGGGTTGGCAAGGGAAAGTCCAAGCTTGAGTCTTGGCATTTGAGAAGTCCAAGGGTTTGATATTGGCGGCGTAAAGTCCAAGCGGGAGTCTTGGCAGCATAAGTCCAATGGTTGGCGGCGTAAAGTCCAAGCGGAGTCTTGGCGGCGTAAGTCCAATGTGTCTTGGCAGTGTAGACACCGTTAGCATGACATAGCCGACGGAAGCACCTGAAGGCTAGCGTGATGGATGAACAAGTCATGGATGACTTGGAGGGATTCGAGAGGTGTGAGGCTGATGGAGGTGGCTAAAAGGCTTAGGTCTAGGCTAAGGGTGGTCTAACAAGTATGGGGGAACCATACTTGGGTTAAAACCTCATGTTTGAGGTGTGCCAGTCGACTGGTGTCATGTGGCAGTCGACTGGACCGAGTCAACTAGGGTTTGACTGCGGGTTATGGCCTAGCGAATGACCGCCGAGTTGTGCAATGATCGATGGCTCGAGCAATGACCGATCGTGTAATCACCGATCGGTGCTCGGTATTTTGGGCACAGAATGGAGTCGAGACTCGACTGGTCGAGTGAAGGCTCCATCAGTCGACTGATGGCCATGATCAGTCGACTGATGAAGGTTCCGTTGGACTTATCCAGCGTGGATCTAGCCGTTGTCTCACGACAACAGTGGCATCAGTCGACTGATTGTCCCGATCAGTCGACTGATAGACTTTTTTTAGCACAGGTTGAAGCTATATATGGAGCTCGTGATGGAGAAAAAAAAAAGGTTTTTTTAGGCGATTTGGGGCGAGTTGCTGCTGCAATTCAGGGTCTCCAAGTGCTACTCGATCAACCTAGCGATCAAGCATTCAAGAGCATTTGTAAAGTGTTTTTCTTTACTAGTTTTGCTTTGTATTTCATTGTATTCGCTTGTAGCTTTTGATTATTGTTGTAATCATCTTGTACGAGGTTTCTCCGCCTCCGGATTGTTCCGAGAAGGAGTGTTTATTAGTGTTTGCGTGTGCATCACTAGAGCTCGTAGAGCTCAATCCGTGGAGTAGGAACCTTGAGGTTCCGAACCACGTTATATCATCGTGTTCGTGTGTGATTGTATATTTCGTTATTGCTTTCATTATCTATATTCCGCTGCGCTAACGAAATTGTAGACACGAACGCGAAAGAATTCCATTGACGCTATTCACCCCCCTTCTAGCCGTTCCAAAATATCCCTAACAAGTGGTATCAGAGCCCGGGGCTCTTCTACGGATTAACAACCCGGAGTCAAGAAGCTAGAGGGAAGAATATGGAATTTGAGGAAAGATTGGGTGACGACGTCAACATCCCACCTTCCTTCAACCGCGAACATTTTGCGTATTGGAAAGGTAGGATGGAATAATTTCTAATGACGAATATAGAAAATTGGTTTGCCATGACTATAGGTTTTGATGCTCTGAGAGGAGAAAACGGCGAAATCCTCAAGATGAAGAGATGGACCGAGGAGCAACGGGAAAAATTCAAGACAACCGTTAAGGTAACAAAAATGTTGATTGATTTGATACCTAACGATATTTTGTCCAGATTAGGAAGCTATAGGGATGCCAAGGAGTTGTGGAACAAGTTGATCAAGTTCCACGACAATCCCGAATCGGTCCAAGAAGACTTGGAAGAGGAGGAGACCGAAGAAGAATCATCATCATCCTCACAAGAAAGTGAGGAGTCAACTTCCGGGTCAGAAGAGGTGGAGGAAGTGGAAGAAGCATCCACCTCAAGGATTGAGGGGGAGGAGAGAACCTTCATACCGGAACATCGAGAAGAAGAAGCTTCGACATCCTGGCCAAGATGAAGAAGCCCAAAGTCCACTGTCTCCACCACCATCGGTAACTCAAACACCTCAATTCAAAATAAAAATAACATTATGTGTTTTGAGTGTAGGAAATTTGGGCATTATAAGAGTAAGTGCCCAAAGAAGGTTAGGAAAGCTCCACCGGCACCAAAGGCCAAGGATGCCGGTCCCTCAAGTCAAAAGAGCAAGGAGCATATTATATGCTTCAAGTGCAACTCAAAGGGACATTATCGGAGTCAATGTCCAAGGGGAAAGAAGAAAGGGCAAGAAGGAGCAACACAAGTAGGGGGAGCCTCCAAGGCAAACCCTAAGGTAAAATTTATTAATGCACCTTCAATTTCTAGGGATAAGAAGCATGCTAGGAATAATTTTAATAGTCTTGCTATTGTGCATGAAAAGCATGCTATAAATAATAGATATATTTGCCTAGGAGCTAAGAGTGTTCACTTAGGAAATAAGAAGAAATTTGGGACTAATGTCCCTAAAAATATATTACCTAAGGAAAGCATTAAGAAAATAGGAGAACATCTAGGCTTTAATCCTAAGAAATCTAGACATATGCCTAGAAATAAAAATATCTCAAGAGAAAATGAAAAATCAAAAATTGAGATATTAGAAAAGGAAAATCAAGCCTTGAGATCAAGGCTTGAAAAACTTGAAAAGGCCCTTAAGGTTATGCAAAATCAAATGCAAGGGTCAATTAGTCAAACTTCTAGGTCCAAAAGTCAAAGTCAACACCTAGGACCTAAGAGTCAGAAGTCAACTAAGGGCAAGCAAGGTTTGGGTCACAAACCTAAGCCTAAGATGGCTTATCATTGTGTTCCATTTGACTATGGAACACTAACTAGGTCTAGGAAGACCAAGGTCAATGGGGAAGTCATCCCTAGAGTTGAACAAGGTTTGTTCCTAGTGGCCAAGGTTTCAAAGAAACCTAGGGTGGCCACTAAGAAGGTTGCAAGGGGAGTTACCCCTAGAGTCAACCTAGGTAAGACCAAAATGACCAAGGCTAATAAGCCTAGGAGGGTCATTAGGAAGGTATCTAGGGAGGTTATCCCTAAGGAATACCTAATTAACCCTAGGAGCTCAAATCGGTTTTGGGTTCCTAAGAGCGTGATTGATTCACGCTAGGTGGGTTTAGGGTGTGCCAACCTTGATTGGATGAGTAGTTAACTCAACCATGGTAAAGGTGGCACTTTAGGATATTTTCAAGGTTATGGTTACTTTGAAAATACATTTGAGCTTTAATCCTAAAAGATTTTAGGATGTGCCAATATTATTTGAGAAGTTTGATAAAATGATTAAATTGGCACAATTGAGTTTTAGAGATTAGTTTTCCATTTTGGGTTTTTGGCACACTAGGAAGATTAGTGATAATATGGCAAAATATAATTAATTATATCAAATGGCAATGAATATTAAAATTTAGGTATACTTATACCTATACTTTTTTACTTGCCATGATTTGTTTGTCATATGCCATGACATGACATCATGTTTATGTTCTATCATTTATATGTCATGAGTATGCTTAGGGATTAAGGACCAATGTCATGTGTTTTTAGATTTTATCATATGTCATGACATCATGATCATTGGCCATGCTTAATTATTGCTATCTTTATGTCATGATCATTTCATGCATTAGATTGATTAAAATTGATTTAAGGACAATGGCATGACTTGGAGTCCCATTTATAAGGGAATCAAGTAGGGTTGCCTTAGAAAAATGCATGAAACCCTAGATTAAATGAACCAAAACTTACATCTCACATCCAATTGACATGTATGTGTATTTATACACCCTAGATACATGTGAGATGCTAGGATATGAGTTAAGTTCAAGGTGCATAGTGTTTGCATCTAGATGAACTAAAACTCATCTAATTCTATTTGTGGATCATTGGGAAAGCTTGTGTACAAGTCATGTGCATAGAGCCCAAGGAATATGATCCAAAATAAAGTTTTGAAAACATTTTTAAATCATTTTGAAAAACCTTGGTGAAGTCTATCTTTTGATAGTAATCACCATTGATGAGATTGACACAAAGTGAGCTTAAACTTTAAAGTTTTTAGTCACTTTTGGATTTTGTATCAATTTCTCTATTTTATGGGTAAAATATTTTTCAAACATTTTTCACCCATTGTATGTGTCATAAGTATTATACGTATGAACTTTCAGGATTTGTCGATAAACGTATAATTATTTATGAATTTCCAAAACTCGATTCTGATAATCAAATTGGAAATTTGTTATCACCGATCGCCTGAGTGGCGATCGTGATGAATGTTGATCATTGACCGTAATGACAGAGTCGACTGCCAAGGCTGATTTCGGGAAAACTAGGTTTGGTTAGCCCGTGTTCAGCCATGGTAAAGGTCCCTAACCACTCCTAACCCTAGGATATGCTTTGGGAAGCATTATAAAGGGTGAAAATCCATTGGATATGGATTAGGAGAGTTGTTTAGGGTTTGTATCAATTTTAAGGTGTTGGAAAGTTCTATATTGAATTTCTAACCTTAATTTTGATGGTTTAGAGTTCCTATTGGCTTAGGGACTGCCCAAGGACATTGTTGGTGCAATGGTCAAGGGGGAGTAAGCCTTTAGGGGGAGGTATCCATCTTGGGATGATGGATGTATTTTTCTCCTTGAAGAGGAGAAGTTATTGGGAGAATATGACATCAATTGGGAAATTGATGGGACTTTTTGTTGGATCAATGCGGTTCGCTAGAGGGGGGGTGAATAGCGAAAGAAAAAAACTTTTTCAAATTCGTTTCAAGACAAATATGCGCAGCGGAAAGATAAGCAAAACAAAAAGTAAAGGAGATAATAGAAACAAGATATTTACTTGGTTCGTAGCCGAAGGCTACTACTCCAAGGCCCTAGTGGTCCTTGACCACGCACGGAGGGCAAATCACTAAACAAACTCCTCCTCGTTGGAGGTAGGAGTTAATCGATACAAAAAAACTTGAGGTAGAGGGACACTCCCCCTCTCCTCGTTACGATAGAAAAATAGCTTCGAAGAATGTAAATGAGCAACGACACTAAAATTAAAACCGACGTACAAAAATAAAGGAAATGAAACCTAGACGTCGGAGAAGAAGAAGCACGTTGTTGTCGGTAGCTTTGCGGAGACTTTTTGGAAGCTTAGAATTGTTGTTAAAACCCTAGGTTTGGCCCTCCTTTTATAGCCTTTGAGCCCCTTTTCGAGTGGGTCTTCAACCAATCACAAATGGACACCAAACCGCTTTGAGGTGGAGTGATAAGCCTTGACTCCTCGAATTTGATCATTGACCATCGATCATGATGGCCATCATCGATCGGCCGATCGATGGCGCGATCGATCGACCTTCTGAATCGGCGCATTTGACGGCAGTCGAGTCCTCCAAGCTAGCAGTCGACTGATGCTTGCTGCAAGTCAAAGTTAGCACAACAAAAACATAATTTCGATGGTCATCGACCATCCGATCTCGACCTAGACCATCTATAAGAAGTCTTTGGTCGGATCTATGCTTAAGATCATCCCCGTAAAGAGGATATGACCTTACTTACTCTCGCACACTCGAGCTTACCTCGATGCTTACGTGTTGCTTTTGCTTCTGGCCTTCCACTCGATTCCTTCGGCTCCCTCCGAAGTCACTCGAGTATCGCCCGACCACCGCGGCTTCCTCCAGGTGTCGCTAGCCTTCAGCTCCAGCTATATCAATCTTCTGCACACTCGATTCAGCTCGTGAGAAAACAAAATAGACTTAACTTTTGTGTCTTTGCTATAATCAAAACACAGGTTCGATTTCGGTGCCTCACTGCACCAACACTTTTGAGAGACCCAATTTGGAAATTGGGAAAGTAAATGGGATTGTCTCTCTTGAGTGATATTGGACTTATCACTAGGAAGATGGTAGGCATCCTAAGTATTTTTGGACCAAGGGGGAGATTGTAAGATCTCATTGGGACATGAGACATTGACCCTCTTGGGGAGAAAACCTTTTTGATGCTAGTCAAAAAGGGAGAGAATGTTTAGGGGAGAACATTTGGAGAGTATTTACCAATTTGGGATAATTGGTAAGGGATTTGAGTTAGTGTTCTAACTCAATAATTTGTTTGGTTTTTGTCAAACATCAAAAAGGGGGAGATTGTTGGTGCAATCGGCCCAGGTCACGATTGACCAGGACTCGAGTTTGACTCGAGTGATGTTTTGATGTTTCGACAAAAACATATGACAATGTAATTGTCATTTGGTAAAGTCCAAGTCTTGAGTACTTGGCATGGAAAGTCCAAGTGGGACACTTGGCATTGGGAAAAGTCTAAGCATGGGTCTTGCCAATGTAAAGTCCAACATGGGTTGGCAAGGAAAGTCCAAGCATGGTCTTGGCATGAAAAGTCCAACATGGGTTGGCAAGGAAAGTCCAAGCATGGTCTTGGCATGGAAAGTCCAACATGGGTTGGCAAGGGAAAGTCCAAGCTTGAGTCTTGGCATTTGAGAAGTCCAAGGGTTTGATATTGGCGGCGTAAAGTCCAAGCGGGAGTCTTGGCAGCATAAGTCCAATGGTTGGCGGCGTAAAGTCCAAGCGGAGTCTTGGCGGCGTAAGTCCAATGTGCCTTGGCGGTGTAGACACCGTTAGCATGACATAGCCGACGGAAGCACCTGAAGGCTAGCGCGATGGATGAACAAGTCATGGATGACTTGGAGGGATTCGAGAGGCGTGAGGCTGATGGAGGTAGCTAGAAGGCTTAGGTCTAGGCTAAGGGTGGTCTAGCAAGTATGGGGGAACCATACTTGGGTTAAAACCTCATGTTTGAGGTGTGCCAGTCGACTGGTGCCATGTGGCAGTCGACTGGACCGAGTCAACTAGGGTTTGACTGCGGGTTATGGCCTAGCGATCATGCAGTTGTCTTGATCGATGATGGCTCAGCGATCGACCGCGAGTTGTGCTGATCGTGATGGCTCGAGCAGTCGACTAATCGTGTAATCAGTCGACTGGTGCTCGGTATTTCGGGCACAGAATGGAGTCGAGACTCGACTGGTCGAGTGAAGGCTCCATCAGTCGACTGATGGCCATGATCAGTCGACTGATGAAGGTTCCGTTAGACTTATCCAACGTGGATCTAGCCGTTGTCTCACGATAACAGTGGCATCAGTCGACTGATAGACTTTTTTTAGCACAGGTTGAAGCTATATATGGAGCTCGTGATGGAGAAAAAAAAAGGTTTTTTTTAGGTGATTTGGGGCGAGTTGCTGCTGCAATTCAAGGTCTCCAAGTGCTACTCGATCAACCTAGCGATCAAGCATTCAAGAGCATTTGTAAAGTGTTTTTCTTTACTAGTTTTGCTTTGTATTTCATTGTATTCGCTTGTAGCTTTTGATTATTGTTGTAATCATCCTGTACGAGGTTTCTCCGCCTCCGGATTGTTCCGAGAAGGAGTGTTTATTAGTGTTTGCGTGTGCATCACTAGAGCTCGTAGAGCTCGATCCGTGGAGTAGGAACTTTGAGGTTCCGAACCACGTTATATCATCGTGTTCGTGTATGATTGTATATTTCGTTATTGCTTTCATTATATATATTCCGTTGTGCTAACGAAATTGTAGACACGAACGCGAAAGAATTCCATTGACGCTATTCACCCCCCTTCTAGTCATTCAAAAATATCCCTAACATTGCAGACATGATCAGTGGCTTCCGTATCTACACACCAGGTGCCAGTAGATAACACCGCTAAATATGTTTCAATGACTAGACCAAAAGATATACCTTTATTCTACTTCCGTTTGGGGTTGTCCTTCTTCCAATGTCCAGTCTGCTTGCAAGTGAAACACTTGCTTTTCGTCTTCTTCACTCCTCCCTGAGATCCTCCCGTCACCTTTGCTCCACCTTGTTTCTTCTTCTTCTTGCCTTTCGGCTTAGAAGTTGAAACCTTCTGAGCAACCATGGCCTGAGCATGAGCACTCTGACAAAAAAGCCCCTCTGTCGCCTGGAGTTCTGTCAGAAGCTCCACCAACGAATACAACCTCTTATTCATGTTGTAATTCAGGTGAAACTGATCAAAACTCCTAGGTAGAGACTGAAGAATGATATCGACCTAGGTTTCCCCATCGATCTCAGCTCTAAAGACTTCGAGCTCATTCAAATGAGTCATCATCTTGAGAACATGATCCCTCACGGGTGTTCCCTCGATCATGGTGGTCGTCATCAAGTTCCTCATGGCTTCCTGCCTTGCAGCCCGATTCTGGTGTCTGAAAAGTTCCTTGAGATTGAGCATTATGTCATAAGCAGTGGGCATGGCTTGATGTTGATGTTGCAATACATTTGACATAGAAGCCAAAAAGTAACACCACGCCATCTCATCAGCCTTAATCCACTTTTTATAACTCTCTTTCTCCTTTTCCCCAGAATCATCCCCAGACTTAGGAGGACACTCTTCGAAGAGTACATACTTGTACTCCTCAGCAGTCAAGACAATGTCAAGATTCCTTTTCCAATCAACATAATTGGGTCCAGTAAGTTTATTCTCCTTTAGTATCACAGCAAGTGGATTGAAAGTCATTTTTGAAAAACCTAAGAATCACATAGATCAAAACATTAGATTTCAAAAATTTATTGATTCCTCAAACAATAAAATTTCAAAATCAACCAACACCTCAAAACACCGAGAATATCGTATGCCACGATAGTGTGGACGTATACGAATTCTACATTTGTAAGAGAAGGTTTTACCCATCAATTTTATTATCTTGTCAACCTAACTTTTTGACAAATAAAATTAATAGTTGGTTCCTCTTCGACCCTACAAATAAAAGAAGTGACTCCGATGGGGAGGATACTTCTATTTGCATCTAAGTGTTCACCATTACTCGATACCAAGGCAATTATCTCGAATTATGTGCCTTCCGATGGGGAAGTACACACGCTCCTAAATAATTTCTTATAACCATATTGACCCTGTGATCTGCAAAATAAACTCATCCGATGGAGAGGAAGGCACTCAGAGCCGACGCGCAAGTTTGTTTGCATCACATGTCAAATCGTAATGGAGGCCATGGGAATTTAAAAAATATCCCTCTCCCACTTAGTAATTTAAAATGAGGAATTTTCCTATCACACAACATGCATATCAAACAAGAAGCAATAAATATGAAAAAAAATAATTTCCGACTATTATGGCTTTTGTTTTCCAATATGTCTCCCGTCGTATCGTCATCTCGTCCGCTCCTCCCTACGCCATGTACAAGCCATCCAGAGATCCGCGCCGAGAATAATTATTTTAATTTACATCCATCGATCCTATACTCCACGAGGAGTGTACATGAAATCTAGATCAAAAGTAAACTAAAATAAAAGAGTGGCTAAACAATGTTGTACTTAATTATAAAAATTAAATACTAGCCTCGTCAACCCCGAGGATTCAAATAATATTACAATTACACACATCCAATCACATACAAACACATATGACCATAATAGTTGGATCTTATGCCTGCAACCAAAGAGTTAGCCTACGCACATCCTACTATCATCCGGCACACATAATATATGATAAGTGCATAAAAGTAACCGAATCATAAACACAAAAAACTGGAAACCGTGGCTCTGATACCACTTGAAGGGAGAAACTTCGCTTCCCACTTCACCTCGGTCGCTTGTGCATGGCGATCCTCTCTACGTCCCCGGATTAAAAAAATTAATCCTTGACGAAGAGGGATTACCCAAGCAACCCATCCATAGTCATGCTATTCGATTGGAGTGGTCACTTGAACAAACTTGTTGTTCAAGCAACCTACCTCTTTTCTTCAATTAGCCGCGGAATAGATGATGTACGGATCACCGGTTTTTGTGTTTATCTTCGGGGTCCAAGTAAATTAGTCACATGCATAATACAAAAGAACTAAATCAAAACAAAAAAAATTATACCTCTTGTTTACCTCTTGATCTTCTATTGTATGAGATATCCTCTTCTTGGACGTTGTGTGGGCAACGATCCTCCAAAAATTGAAGCATCCTAGATCAGGTTCTTCCCATCCTTGCTTACTCCGAACAAAGGGAAGAATACATGCACTCTTCTTCTCCTATCTAGCACCGACCACCAAGCCACCTATCTTGGATGTTGCCGCCGGCCAAGGAGAGGAAGAAGGAGAAGATGCCGGCCCTTTCCAAAGGACAAGGAATCGCCGGCCAAAGGAGAGGAGGAGAGGGTGCTCCGGCCAAGAGAGGAAGAAGAGAGGCTAATCCCTAACCTCCTTGCCGCTGGCCCTAGCACTTGGACAATAGGCGCCGCCCAAAACAATAAGGAATCAAAACCCTAATGTCTTTCCGCCCAAAGCCTCTCCCAAAACCCTAGCATCCATAAACCATAAGTTGCCACCCAAAGCAATGGGACCTTATTTATAGATATTGCCCAAGCCTCCTTTTAATCGTGTCCGTTGGATCTAAGCTTCATGAGGGTTTTAATAGAATACAATAGGGACCATGAGGAGGAGTTGGATCTTGCCCACCCAATGGATCTAGCCCACATAAAATCCGATCCATTAATGATAATCCATTCCACTAGAGGATTATCATTGATCTACCTCACTAACCCCCATAAATAAATATGGGCTCCATATATTAACTGTACAAATATCTTTCCGTGTTTAAGATATCGAATGTCCATCAATTAATTAATTTACTAACAATTAATTAATCAATATCTAACTCCATGAGTAGTACCACTCAACCTTATCATCATGTCGAACCAAGTCCACCTGCAGGGTTTACATGATGATCCTTATGAGCTCCTGAAGGGGACATCATCATCCTAATACATAGGACACGGTTTCCTCCTATAATCAACGACACACCATGTAAATAATATTATTTCCCAACTTACCGAGCCTATCGATTTAATCTATAAATCTCACCCATTGGTAAATCAAAGGAATAAATACTAAGTACATGTGCCCATTATTATATCGGGAATAAGAGTATGTACACCATAATATCCGAGGTCCGATTCAATTATGTAGTCAGCAATAAATTGAATCACCTCTAAGTCGGCTCTGCTCAATACACACAAAGTGTACTAGTGTAATTCTATGGTCAAGACAAACCAATACCAAATTACACTACAACCATACCAATGGTTTGTCCAAAACCATCTCGGTTGTGAGCCTCTACTTATACTCTACAAGGAACTGATAACATGATCTCTCGTGTGACACTACACACCATATTAAGTACAATGTAATGTATCAGACAATATGCATAACCATAAATATGCAAACAATGATCATGTGATTCTTATTTCAAAAATAAATATGTTCATACAAAAGATAGACTTTTCAGTACACATCCCAACATCTCAGTCCCGCCCCAAACTATAACTGTCTAAGTGTTATAATATTATGAAAGATCCTTTGGGCAAGTTTTAACAGTCTAAGTGTTATAATATACAATCACAACCTCTGGGCACGTCTATACCAGCCTCCAGGTTCCTCTGTATCAACCTTTGGACTACCTCTTCTGATCTCCTCTAGGAATCTTGACTAGTTACCGTGCAGGGTCGCAATCTCAGTCCCTGGGATGCTCAACTGGGGAACTATAATACTTTCACTTATATAGTCAAGCTCCTTGATTGGCATCTTCTCACTTATATGGTTGGGCTCCCGACTGCATCTTTTCACTTATATGGTTGGGTTCCCCAACTCACATCTTCTTCTTATATAGTCAGGCTCCCCGATTGGCATCTTCTCACTTATATGGTCAGACTCCCTGACTAACATCTTCTCACTTGTATGGTATCGGGTTCTTCGATTGACATTTTCTTACTTATATGGTCGGGCTCCCTGACTAGTACCTTCTCACTTATATGGTCGGCCTCCCCGACTGACATCTTCTCACTTATATGATCGGATTCCTCGACTGGCATGTTCTTACTTATATGGGCGGGCTCCCCAACTGACACCTTCTCACTAATATGGTCAGATTTCTCGACTAACATCTTCTCATGTATATGGTCGGACTCCTCGATTAACATTTTCTTACTTATGTGATTGGGCTCCCTGACTATGCACATGTTTCATTTTCTCAGTCAACCAATGTAGCTTTGATTTTTGGCTTTTCTTGAAAGGTAGGGAGTCAGGAGTTAAGGTGTTCTTAATCACCTCATATTCCTAAATATACTTCTGGGCAAGATTTTTAACTTGGGTACACTTCGAATTTCAATTACATTACAATGGACTTTCTATTTCTCTTCTATATATATTAAATGATTATATTATGGTGATTATCTCTATGTTTATTGGGTCATATACTCCAAAAGCGGGCAGGTATATATCAAATGATTATGGGGACTCTCTTATCTATCTTGGACTAGATTTATTTTATGCTTCTGGGAGGGGAGAGGCAGTTCTATGTTTTATAGAGTGAGGTATGTTGAGGATATTGTTGGTGCAATCAACCTCAGGTCAAGGTTAACTAAGATCGAGTGAGACTCGAGTAGAGTTTTGATGTTTGAAAATAGGTTTGACAATACTCATAGTCATATGGAGTTGTTGATTGAGAAGTCAAGTAGGTCAAGGTTGACCAGAGACTTGATGGGGAAAGTCCAAGTACTTGGTAAGAAAAAGTCCGAGTATGGAGACTTTGAAAGGGAAAGTCTAAGTATACAAGGAAAAGTCCAAGTATGAATACTTGGCAAGGAAAAGTCTAAGTATGGAGATTTGGCAAGGAAAAGTCCAAGTATGAATACTTCACAAGAAAAAGTTCAAGTATGGATACTTGGCAACGAAAAGTCTAAGTATGGAGACTTGGCAATGGAAGTCCCAGAGGCGCAACCTCTTGAAAAAGGAAGATCCATTAGCATGACAAAACCGAAGGAAGTACTTGAAGGCTAGCGCAAAGGGTAAGGAGTCGTAGACTCAATCTAAGAGTGTGAGACTGATGAAAGAAGCTTGAAGGCTTAAGTCTAGACTAAGGGTACCTGATAGCATGATAAAGCCAAAGAAAATACATGAAGGCTAGCACAAAGGATGAGGAGTCATGGAGGACTCGGTGCATCCTAAAGGTGTGAGGCTGATGAAAGATGCTTGAATGCTTAAATCTAGGCTATGGATAAGTGCCAAGTATGAGAGGATCATACTTGGGGCGTTAAACCTCAATTTTGTGTGTACTAGTCGAGTGTGACTTGGTCTTATCAACTAGTGGGATAAAATAATTACATAGATTGTTTGGCAATCGACTAGTGGTTTTGACCAATCGAATGGTCGAGCAGTCAACTTGGGTACTCAGGAGACTCGATGCTCGAGCAGTCTATTACTGTGGTGAGGCAGTTGACTATCCGCGGGTAGTCGAGACTCGGACTCGGACACTCAGATGACTCGAGAAATAGTGCTTCGATGGAGCAATCGACTACTATGATGAGGCAATCAATTGGCTTCAGTAAATAGGAGGACAAAATATTTTTGAGTTGACTGAGCAACTTGACTAGGGCTTGGCAGTCAATTGATCAGTTGAAATTTGATGTGGATTAAGCCATTTTCAGACAACAATATAGTGGGCAGTCGATTAGGGGTAAGGCCAGTCGACTGATCGACGAAAAATAGCCCAATGGGAGTTTATAAAAGGAAGACTTCAGTTGGAGAAAAGACAGCCAATTCTTGATGACTTAGAAGAGGAATTGTTGTTGCATTTCAAAACTTCCAAACCCTTCCAAAACAATCAAACTCAAAGATCAAGCAAAGCTCACTTGTAAAGTGTTATTGTTTCATTCTTTTCATTTGTATTTGTATTTGGTTGTTGCTTTTCTTGCAAGGTCCAGGTACTTGTAAGAGGTTTCTCCACCTCCAGTGTGCTTTTGAGAAGGAGAAAGTTTTAGTGGTGTTGCATCGCTAGAGCTCGGTGGTGGAGTAGGAGCTAGAGTTCTGAACCACGTAAAATCTCAGTGTTATATGCTTGTATTGTTTTCATTTTTATCTTTGTTTCTGCTACGTACTAATGATTTGTAGACGAGCATACGAATGCAATCGATGATTGACGATCGACGATCGATGATCGAGAACACTATTAACCCCCTCTGGCGCACGTCAAGGTCCCAACAAATTGGTATCAGAGCAAATCCCTCTTCACCGGACTAACTTCCAAGGGAACCAACACTAGAGGATCCATCAAGAGCTATGGATTTCAATGATGGATTGGGATACAACATCGTAGTTCCACCTTCTTTCGACTGCGATGACTTCGCATATTGAAAAGGTAGTATGGAATACTTTTTAATGAACGATATAGAAAATTGGTTCATTTTGATTGAAGGTTTTGAAGCTCTAAAGGATAAGAAGGGAAAAAATCTCAAGAAAACAAAATGGACGGAGGAGCAACTTCAAAAATATGAGACAAATGATAAAGTAACCAAAATGTTAATTAATTTAATACCTAATGAAGTTTTGCAAAAATTAGGAGAGTTTAAGGATGCTAAGGAGTTATGGAGCAATTTAATCAAGCTTCATAAAGAACCTTCATTAATACAAGATAAGGAGGGATCCAAGGTAGAAAGTTCATCATCTCAAGAGCTTGAAGATTTAGAGGTTGAGAGGTGCTTAACATCTGAATTAGAAGAAGTTGAAGGAGTCTTCACCTCTAGGATTAAGGAGTAGGTTAGATCTTCAATTTTGGAGAAAGAGGAGGAGCCTTCTACATCTGGGAGTGATGAAGAACAAGTCCATGAGTCCCCTAACACCAAGGAAGGTAACTCAAGTATGAATATTAAACATAAAAATCATATAATTTGTTTTGAATGTAGGGAAAAAGGGAACTACAAGAGCAAGCTAGTGTCCAAGTAAAATCAAGAAGAAGGTTCAAGTGGCACCAAAAGCTAAGGAAAAGCTAAAAGAGGTCGGAACCTCAATACACAAGGGAAAGGAGCACATAGTGTGCTTCTCATGCAATGAGAAAGGATACTATCGGAACCAATGTTCAAATGGGAAGTGTGTAAAGAAGAACAAAATAGGGAGCTCAAGTGTAGAGAGAGCTTTTAAGACAAAACCCAAGGTATTTTACATTAATGCAAATTCAGTTTTCAATGATAAGAAGCATGCAAATAATAAGTTTTATTATTTAAATGCTCAACATCATGATAATATGCCTAAGGAAAATCCTAGAACTATTAACTCTAGAACTATTCTACCTAAGGAAAATACTAGAACCCTTAGAGGTAGACTGAGCTTACATAAGGATAAGAAGGTAGAGAACAATCTAAGCAATAATCTCAAGAAGACTAGAAATATGCCTAGGAAGAATAAGAATGTCCAAAAATATAATAGAAAATCAAAAATTAAGGTATTAGAGGTAGAAAATTAAGTTTTGAAGTCAAAACTTGATAAATTAGAAAAGACTTTTCAAAGAATGGAAAATATGATTAAAGAGTCAAATGGACAAGGTCTAGGTTTTAGGAGGCAAGAACCTTCCAAGTACAAAAAGGGTTTGGGATACAAACATAAGTCCAAGGAAAATATGTCATCCTACCATAGTGTTCCATTTAACTATGGAGCTAACCCTAGGTCTAGAAAAATCAAGGTTACAAGGGAAGTCATCCCTAGAGTTGACCTTGATAAGAGTCAAGTGACTAAGGCTTTCCAGAAATCTAGAAAAGTCGCTAAGAAGGTTACAAGAGAAGGTATCTCTAGAGTTAACCTAGATGAGACCTCAGTGACTAAGGCTTCAAAGAATCCTAGAAGAGTCATCAAGAAGGTATCAAGGGAAATCATCCCTAGTGAATACCTAGAATATCCAAGGAGCTCCAATAGGTATTGGATTCCTAGGAGTGTGATCCCTTCACACTAGATGGATATAGGGTGTGTTAACTTTAAATGGAAAGGTAGTTAACCTTGTTGGTGCAATCGGCCCAGGTCACGATTGACCAGACTTGAGTTTGACTCGAGCGGTATTTTGATGTTTGACAAAATGTATGACAATGTGATTGTCATGGAAAGTCCAAGTCTTGAATGCTTGGCATGGAAAGTCCAAGCATAAGTCTTGATAATGATAAAGTCCAAGTCTTGGGTACTTAGCATTGAAAGTCCAAGCATGGGTCTTGGCAATGGTAAAGTCCAAGTCTTGAGTACTTGGCATGGAAAGCCCAAGCATGGGTCTTGGCAAGAGAAAGTCCAAGCTTGAGTCTTGGCAATTGGAAAGTCCAACATGGGTTGGCATGGAAAGTCCAAGGGTGTAGTCTTGGCCACGTAAGTCCAAGTGTGTAGTCTTGGCAATGAAAGTCCAAGTAATGGGTACTTGGCAATTGGGAAGTCCAAGGTTTGATATTGGCGGCGTAAAGTCCAAGAGTGGAGTCTTAGCAGCATAAGTCCAATGTTTGGCAGCGTAAAGTCCAAGCGTGGGTCTTGACAGCATAAGTTCAAATGTGTCTTGGAAGTGTAGACCAGCTTAGCATGACAATAGTCGATAGAAGCATCTGAAGGTTAATGTATGGATGAACAAGTCATGGATGACTTGGAGGAATCCGATAGGCGTGAGGTTGATGGAGGTGGCTAGAAGGCTTAGGTCTAGGCTAAGGGTGGTCTAGCAAATGTGAGGGCATTATACTTGGGGTTAAACCTCATGGTTGAGGTATATCAGTCGACTGGGTTATGGACCAGTCGACTGGACAAGTGTTTTGACACTTGGCAGCCGAGTCGACACTAAAATCAATCGAGACTAGTTGGATCGATGATCGATCATGCAAGAAGAGGCCTTTGGCAATGACTACCAAGATTGACGATCGATTGAGCGCCATCGCGATGAAGGAAAGTTGACTGATGTTGGTTGTGGTCGCGAGGACAAACACTTGGTAGCCGATCGAGCTACCATGCTTGAGGCGATCGCTAGAAATGACAAAATCGGTGTATCCGTTGGCTTGAATGCCAATGTGGATCAAGTCCATTGTGAGACAACGACACTATTGGCAATGATCGGGCCTTTTGGCATCAATCCCGTGCAAAGTGCAAATAAAGGAGCTCGACGGGGAGGATTTCTAGTAGCAATTTCTTGGACGATTTGAGGCGATTGGCTAGTGCAAATCAGGGTCTTCAATTGTGGTCCAAAGCAATCAACAAGAAAGCATTCAAGTTCACATTTGTAAAGTTTTTTTTTACATTGTTTTGTGTATTTTACTTTTATTTTCTTGTATCTCTTTCTTATTGTTGTAAGATCGCTTGTATGAGGTTTCTCCACCTCCGACATGTTATCGAAAAGGAGTTTATTGAGTAGTGGTGTGTACATCATTCGAGCTCGTTATCGAGCTCGCCCCGTAGAGTAGGAACTAGGGTTCTGAACCATGTTCCATAGTGTGTATTGTTGTGCTTGTATTTTTTTTGTGTTTTTTGTATTTCCACTGCGCTAACAACATTGTAGACAAGCGACACAATCGAGTTTCGTCGACGAACGGAAACACGCCATTCACCTCCCCCCCCCCTCTAACGCTCACCGAAGTTCCTACAAACCTAACCATAGTGGAGTTGACACTTTAGAACATTATCGAGGTAGAATGATACTTTGAAAATGAATTTATAAATATGATCCTAAAAAATTTTAGGATGTGCCAATGGAAATAGAAGTTTGAAAATTTGATCATAATTGATACAATTATGTTAGAGTCAATAGTGCGCCAAGTTAGAGCTTAGGCACACTCAAGGGAGTTGGCACGTTATAATTCTAGCAAATAATGGAAATTATATTTAAGACTTAGGTATCTCTATACTTTTATATTATAAAATTTATCATGCTTTATTTACCATAATCCATGTCATGACATCATGTATCACATGAACATTTAAAATGTCATGCTAATACTATACTTAGGTTATTTTTATCATGTTATGACATCATGTATTATTGGCAATGATT
Organism: Wurfbainia villosa; assembly: GCA_025175895.1. Classification (NCBI taxonomy): domain Eukaryota; kingdom Viridiplantae; phylum Streptophyta; class Magnoliopsida; order Zingiberales; family Zingiberaceae; genus Wurfbainia; species Wurfbainia villosa. The sequence continues at coordinate 9,963,407 of CM045992.1, forward strand.
TTAAATTATATACATCATTTATTCCATGATCATAATTCATGCATTGTTTGTTAATTTGAAATTAAGGACGATTGACATGTTTTTGTAGGGTTGATGGTGTCGCGCTAGAGGAGGGGGGAGGGGTTAATAGCAATTTCGATTTCGCTCTTTAATTGTGATTGAATGTTCGTCTACAAAACTTGTTAATGTGCAGCGGAATATACAATAATAAAAATGCACAAAAAGATAAAGCCAAGAACATAAACAACAATAGATTTAACATGGTTCGGAACTAGGGTTCCTACTCCATGGGCCAAGATCTAATTGAACTCTAGTGATGCACACCGCCACTATCAAACTTCTTCTCGATATGATATTGAAGGTAGAGAAACCTCTTACAAGGTCTTACAACAATAAGAATGCAACCAAAATGAAATACAAAGCAAATACAGACAATTACACGTAAAGTACACTTTACAAAGAGAGCTTTTGATTGCTTGCACTTTGGCTTCTTTGGACGAGCTTGGAAGGTCTGGAATGTAGCAGCAATTCCCCTTCAAGATCACCAAAAATGGCAGCACCAAATCCTCCATGAAGCCTCCTTATAAAGTTGAGCTCGGGCTGATTTTCCACCTTTCAGTCGACTGCTCTTACCCAGCAGTCGACTGGCCTGAATACCATTATCTCACAATAACTCCATCCATGCTAGAATCTACCCAACAGATACATCAGTAGTTGACTGCCTTTGCTAGTAGTCGACTAGCCAGCTGACTACGCAAGAATCTGTGGACTACTATAGTGCCATCAGTCGACTGCCCATTCATGGCAGTTAACTGCTAAAGGCCAGTTGACTGCCCATACATGGCAGTTGACTGCCACAACCTTAGTCGAGTAGTCGAGCCTCAATCGACTGGTCATAATCTCAGTCGACTGCTATGAGTCAACTAGACTCACGAGTGTTGAACACTCGACCAGTCGACTGATAAACCTCAACCATGAGGTTTAACCTAAGTATGATCCCCTCATACTTGATGAACCACCCTTAGCCTAGATCTAAGCCTTCTAGCCACCTCCATCAGCCTCATGCCTCTCGGATCCCTCGAGTCCATGACTCTTTATCCTTTGTATTTGCCTTCAGGTGCTTCCATCGGCTATGTCATTCTAACCAGGTCATTTGTCAAAGTTCATTTGGACTTGTGTTGCCAAGACCACATGCTTGAACTTTATGCTGCCAAAATCTCACCCTTAGACTTCCTTGCTAAGTTCCATTTGGACTTGCGCCGCCAAGACTACATCTTGAACTTTACGCTACCAAATCTACAAACTTGGACTTTTCCTTTGTAAAGTATCCATGACTTAGACTTTCAATTGCCAAGTACCCATGACTTGAACTTTTCAATTGCCAAGACCATGCTTGGACTTTCCATGCCAAGACCATGCTTGGACTTTCCCTTGCCAAGACCATGCTTGGACTTTCCCTTGCCAAGACCATTCTTGGACTTTCCAATTGCCAAAGTTCACATGGACTTTACGCTACCAAGACTACACACTTGGACTTATGTTGTCAAGACTTTATCTTTGGACTTTCCTTACCAAATATCCATATTTGGACTTTCCTTGCCAAGTATTCAAACTTGGACTTTCGAGGTTGATTGGTCCAACAATCTTCCCCAAATGACTTTGGATATCTCAATCATCCAAGAGTCATATGGTCAACATATGGTCAAACCATATTGTCAAACAATAGTCAAATCCATTATCAACTCATTGTCAAATATCAAAATACTACTCGAGTCCCACTCGAGTTTAGTCAACATTGACCCGGGGCCTATTGCACCAACAATTTTGACATCCTAGGTATGGAGGTTAAAATTTAATATGCCTAGATAGTAATGCATGATCCTTAGTTTAAGGAAGAACCAACCCACATCTCACAAAAATCATAGGATGATATGTTTGTGTATTGAAATACTCTAGACACATGTGAGATGTTAGGAAAATGAATTAAGTTCAATGTGCATATATGTTGCATCAATATGAACTCAAACTCTTTAAATCATATGATTGAATTATGAGGAAAGCTAATGTACAAGTCATGTACATTTAACCCATAGATCATGATTGAAGATAAGGTTTGAAAATAATTTTAAAATCATTTTGAAAAATCTTGGTGAAGTCTGTCTTTTGATAGCAATTACCATTGAGAATATTGATACAAGTTAGACAAAAACATTGAAGGTTTAAATGGTTTTGAACTTTGTATCATTCTTAGAAAATATTTGCTATTTTCATATAAAACTATTTTTCTCCCACAGTATTTAGTATAAGTAAAGTGTGTATGAAGCTTCATGATTTTTTCTAAATACGTAGAATTACTTATGCATTTTTTAAACTCATTGAAAAGTATTTGATTTCTATAAATGCATAAACCAATCCATTGCTTCTATAGCCAATCGACTGGCAGTGGTTTCAATCGACTGGTAGCTAAAATCAGTCAATCGATGAGGTTGTTTTTGGTTGATTAAGCCCAGATTGACCATTAAACCTTTACCCTAAGTACCCTAACTATTACTAACCCTCTAATATGCTTAGAAAAGCATTGAAAGGGTGATATTTTCAATGCAAATGATTAGGAGAGTTAATTAGGATAAATACTCCAACTTTAAGGGATGTTAAAGTTCAAGGTCAAACTTCTACCCTTATTTTTAATTGTTTAGATTTCTTATAGGCTTAGGAACTCTCCAAGGATATTGTTGTGCAATGGTCAAGGGGGAGCAAACATTTAAGAGGAGATTCTCCATCAAGATATGATGGATGAATTTTGAAAAGGGAGAGAATGAAGAATTGCCTCTCACTGAGTGATAAAAGTTTTGTCACTATGGAGAATGAAGGCATTCAAGATGAAGAATCTCATTGGAAGATGAGAGACTTTTTGATGTGTACCAAAGGAAGAGAATGAAGGGTTTAAGTTAGGAAACCTCTATTATACTTTGGCATAAGAAGATACAAGTTGGGCTTATGGAATAGTCTAACTTAAAGGCATTATCAAACATCAAAAAGGGGGAGATTGTTGAGAAGATTGTTGGTGCAATCAACCTTATGTCAAGGTTGACTAAACTTGAGTGGAACTCGAGTAGAGTTTTGATGTTTGAAAATAGGTTTGACAATACATTTTACAATATCCATAGCCATATGGAGTTGTTGACCAAGAAGTCAAGTAGGTCAATGTTGACCAGAGACTTGATGGGGAAAGTCCAAGTATGGATACTTTGCAAAGAAAAGTCCAAGTATGGAACTTGCCAAGGGAAAGTCCAAGTATGGATACTTAGCAAGGAAAAGTTCAAGTATAGATAATTAGCAAGGAAAAGTTCAAGTATGGAGATTTGGCAAGAGAAAGTCCAAGTATGGATACTTGGCAAGGAAACGTCCAAGTATGGAGACTTGGCAATGGAAGTCCTGGAGGCGTGACCACTTGGCAAAGGAAGACCCATTAGCATGACAAAGCCGAAAGAAGTACTTGAAGGATAGTGCAAAGGATAAGGAGTCATGGACTCAATCTTAGGGTGTGAGGCTGATGGAAGAAGTTTGAAGGTTTAGGTCTATGGCTAAGAGTACCTTGTAGCATGAAAAAGCCGAAGGAAGTACTTAAAGGCTAGTGCAAAGGATGATGAGTTGTGGAGGACTCGATGTATCTTAAAGGCGTGAGAATGATGGAAGATGCTTGAAGGCTTAGGTCTAGGCTATGGGTAAATGTCAAGTATAAGAGGATTATACTTGGGGTATTAAACCTCAGTTTTGAGGTGTACCAACCAACTGGGACTTGGTCTAGTCAATTGGTGGGATAAAATGATTGTATAGATTATTTGGCAGTCGATTGGTGGTATTGACCAGTCGTCTGGTCAAGTAGTCGACTTGGAAGACTCGGAGCTTTGGCAGTCAACTGTTGTGGTGAGGTAGTCGACTAGCCACAAGTAGTCGGGACTCGGACTCGGGCACTCAGATGACTCCAAAAATAATGCTCCGATGGAGTAGTTGATTGCCATGATGAGGTAGTCGACTAGCTTTAGTGGATAGAAGCACAGAATATTTTTGAGTCGATTAGGCAACTCGACTTGGGCTTGACAATCGACTGATCGACTTAAATCTGATGTGGATTAAACCATTTTGAGACATCGGTATAGTGGGCAGTCGACTAGGGGTAAGGTCAGTCGACTGATCAGCGAAAAATAGTCCGATGGAAGCTTATAAAAGGAAGACTTCGGCTGGAGAAATGTCAACTTCTTGTTGGTGACTTAGAAGAGGAATTGTTGTTGCATTCTAGATCTTCCAAAGCCTTCTAAAGCAACTAAACTCAAAGATCAAGCAAAGTTCACTTGTAAAGTGTTGTTGTTTCATTCTTTTCATTTGTATTTGTATTTTGTTGTTGCTCTTCTTATAAGCTCCAGGTACTTGTAAGAGGTTTCTCCACCTCCAGTGTGATTCTGAGAAGGGAAAAGTTTTAGTGGTGGTGCATCGCTCGAGCTCAACCGTGGAGTAGGAACTAGTGTTTCGAACCATGTAAAATTTTGGTGTTGTATGCTTATGTTGTTTTCATTTTTGCTTATCTTTGTTTATGTTGCATACTAACGATTGGTAGATGAGCATACGAAAGAAATCGACGATTAAGAATGCTATTCACCCCCCCCCTCTCTAGCACACGTCAAGGTACCAACAAGGTCTTTACATTTTGGGGGTAGTTTCATATAAAAAGTTTATCCTCTCCTAGATATCCCTGAGCACGACTATCTTTCCTAAGTATCAAGAAGTTCATTGTCGAGCCAAGTAACTATCCTTATATACTTATCAGATTTCATTCGACTTTGCTTTTTCAGTCTGACTCAAAGGAGGGACTTGTGATGGTAGTCGGTACTCTCAAGTAGTGGCCTTTCACTATCTATTGATTTTCTTAGCCTCTATTTGCCTGCCCAAGACCTATTAGCTTTTCTGAGTGCTATGGTTTTCCTAAGCACTATAGTTTTACCGATCATTATTGGCTTTTCCGAGTACCATGGTCTTCTTGAGTACTATTGATTTTCCCAAACACCACCTATTCTTCGGAGTACTACCGATTCTCCTAAGTGTTACTGGCTTTCCCGAGCTAAGGATTTATGGATTTTTCCAATCATTATTGGCTTTCTCGAGCTAAGGACTTATGGGCCTTCCCGAGCTGAGCACTATCTATTCTCCCAAGTATTACTGGCATATCTGAGCTAAGTACTATATATTCTCCTAAATATTATTGGCCTTCCGAGTCGAGCACTATCTATTCTTCCAAGTATTATTGTCTTTCATGAGATGAGCACTATTGGTTTTCCCTGAGCATCATATGTTTTCTCGAGCTGAGAATTATCTATTCTCATGAGTACTACTACCCTTCTTGACCTGAGCATTATTTATTCTTCCAAGTGTTACTGGCCTTCTCGAGCCGACCACAATTGGTTTTCCCTTAGCACCATCTATTTTTTTTAGCCGAGCACTATCTATCCTCTTGAGTACTATATGTTTTTCCAAGCTCCCATTCTCAGACTCATGACTTGTGTGGCATACATGCTATCTACAAGGAATGATCTGATCCCCTTAATGTATAACAAAGAAGAAAGTTGTCAGAGCTGACGGAGGCTTAGTATAATGGTTGGCCCTTAACAATCCTCTAATGAATATTACAGGTGGGCAGACTTGGTTAATAAGCCGGTTCTTGAGACATTATATAAGACCCATAAAAGAAAAGGAGAGGGGGATGATTCTTTCTCTATTGTGGTACATGGAGATAACCCTTCTTCTTTGAGTTTTTACCTCTTGTTGCTCTTCTTTCTTCTTTTTTCTCTGCTTGCTACCTTTACTGTGTTTTTTACCCTCCTCGTTCAGATACTGACTTAAGCATCGGAGGAGCGGTGTCGGTAAAACCGACCCACCCTTACTATTTTTTCCCTTGTAGACTAGGAGATGCGGTGGTATATTCTAAATATAGCCCATCCTACTCTTCAAAGAAAAGAGAAGAAGAGGAGTTTGAGCATGCCAAAAAAGAGACCCCATCAAAGTCATTCTCACGAAATTTTATATTTTTTGATCCAACAATTTTAATGCTATGGGATGGACAATAGAATCAATACCATTTGGGTTTTTCAACATATCCAATGATATATCCACTAATGGTTTTTGGGTCCAACTTCTTCTCTTATAGGTTGTCTACTCTTATTTCAAACCGACATCCCCAAACATGTATATATCTCAAACTCAATTTTCAACCTTTCCATAATTCAAATGGTATTTTTGGAATAGCCTTAGTTGGAACTCGATTTAATATATACACTATGGTCTTTGGAGCCTCAATCCAAAAGGACTTAAAAAGATTAGAGCTGCTAAGTATGCTTGTAAAATACAAAAAAAAAATTATATGGATTAACCCTTTAATTAATTGGATTTAATTAGTGGGTTAATTGGGTTAATTAGTGGATTAAATTGGGTTTGAATCTGTAATGGGCTTGGGCTGAAATTGGGCTTGGCTGAAATTGGGCTTGGGCCAAATTGCTGGGCTTGAAATTGGCTGAATCAGTTGGGCTGAATCAATTGGATTGAGCTTGGGTTGGCTTGAACTGAAGTTGGATTGAATTGGGTTGAAACAGATTGGATTGGGCTGGGTTAACCGAATCGCTGAACGACACTTATAAAGGTTGTCGAACGAACAGAACACCCAGTTCCTTCTTCGCGATCGTTGTTTTCCCCTTCTCCGCGATTCCGTTTCTCCTCTTCTTCGCGTCACTCTTCGTTCACCGTGATCGTGTCGCCTCTTCTTCAGCTCGTCGACATCCCGGTGAGAGCAGTTGACGACGCCGCTCCCTTGGTCGATCTCCGGTGGTGGATCAAAGGGTTCTCGCCTAGGGGATCTTGGCGATAGCTTCAGCGGACGGACGGTGTTATCACCGCGGCAGCGAGCTGCGGATCAAGTGATTGGGGCTGATTTCGTCGGTGAAAAGGGGGACTGGCGGTGGAGTGTTGAGCTCGTGTTGCCCTTCTCCTATTTCGTTGCCGCAGCTCACCTTTTTCCGATGATGTGCCATCGTCGACGTCGAACTAGCTGATCTCCACTCGATGTGGCCTTATCACCACTGTGGGAGCTCTCGGTCGCTTGCGCTGTCGGATCGTGAGCTGCTTTCGATTGATTGCTGCCATAGTTAGCTGTGAACGGGAGTAGGATGTAGGAGCTTGATGGTCGACGGTGAACAGGGGAGAAACGATTGTCGGCGGAGATTTGAGCTCGGTAAGTTGGTTTACTTTTCTATATTTGCTGTAGATTGTTGTAAATTCATGGGATGTCAATGCGTTTGGGATACAGTGAGTTTTGTCAAAGGATCAGTGTTTGGCGGAGAGATTGGAGTGTATCCGATCAATGTAGATGTTGTTGGTGATACTATTTTGTGCTGGTTGTGGAAGCAAGGCAGATGGGTAAGTTGATTTTCTTTTGCCTGTGATATCTGTAATTGCTATGGATTGGAGGTTGGCCGATTGATGAGTTGGGTGGATTTTTCTGTCATCGTGAGCTTGTAGCTGGGGATCAGTGATCTTGGCTCTATTCAGTGGTTGGCGGCTGTGATTTTGTGGGTAATCAATGTTTGTTGTTGTTGATTTTAGAGTGGTCATTAATGATGCTGTGTTGTTTAGGGTTACTGTGATTGATTGGTGGTGAGTTTGGGTTGTTCTGAGTATTGAGATTATGTTTGGTTGATTGGATGTATTCGGTGTTTGTATTGAATTGATGAGCTGTGACTGAGATCTGTATTCCTTAAATTGATCTTGTTAATGTTGGTTAAGGTTTGGTTAGGGAAATCGGCCAAGGATGAATGTAGTTCTGGGGATACGAGTAGTGTGCTCGAGTTTCTAACTTGTAGACGAGGAAAGGAGTGTGAATATAGAAACGATGTAGTCTTTAGTTTGTATATTAGTCGGACACTTGTACTTAATCATTGTTGCAATTATGTGCAGGTTTGGGATACGAAGCAAGTCCACGGCCATAGGGATTATTTCGAGCTTCGTATCAGGTGGGTAATATCTACCTGGTCAGGTAGTTTTGATCAATTCCAGTGCATGATCTTGGAGTTATGTTTATACCTGTTTACCTTAAATCCACTCTTATTTAATCATATTCTTGTACTGCCTTGACCTTTGAGATATATACTCTGTTACTCATTGATTATCTAGCACAGATAGGAATTATAAACCCTATTATATATTAGATGATGGATGTTCAGTAAGTACAAGTGGTTAGGTTTATCTTTGTGACTTCGGATTGGGTTGCTGTATTACATCACTAGGGTTAGGTGATGGTTTGGATTATGGAGTCGATTGTTATACCATATCCGTTTTAGTGGTGCATTTATAGTGGATCTAGTTGTCTGTGCATGGATAAGTGTATGGGTGTCAGTATGTAACCATGGACTAGAGGTCCTAGCGTGATGGTATATCCATTATGATCGCGGTGCCCGAGTATGGTTATATGACGGCCGATGGTATCTCGCCATCGACTCAGAGGTCTTAGCATGGTCGATCGCCGTGTGTGTATGACTTTGTGTGATAGAGAGAGTCTTATGGATTATAGTCCTTGCATGATTGACTTTGTCTGACTAGGTCTCCCGTGAGTTAGGGAGTGTGCGAGGACTTGTGTGTAAGCTATGCATCATTACATTTCATGCATGCCGACGACCGGTCCGCTTTGTGGTTGAGACGAGTCATCACATCCCGCCTCCTCGCCACTCGGGGTAGTGGTTGCAGGTTGAGGGCGAGCATTGTCAGGCGCGGCCGCTCGCCACTATGGATGGTGGTAGCCGGAGATGCGCACTTGGCCACCGCGGCGGAGTGGTAGTTAGCGACTCACCCACTATAGACAGTGGTCGGTGATGTGCGCTTGTCCCGGTGCGGTGCTCGTCACTCATGGGTAGGGACTGAGCAACTAGCGCCAGGACCCCGTGTGGGTAGCATATAGCTCTACGGCGGGCTAGCCATCGCTTCATACTATCCAACCCTGGCCACCGAGAGTGGTGGCGGCCGGAGTCGGATAGTTGTCATGTCCTCGCCACCCAGGCCACACCGGGTCGTGGTAGCAAGTTGGGTGCGCAGTACGACCATGCATATGCATCGATATATATGTATGCATGTATTTGATATATGTTTTACATATGCCCGTGAGATGCAGATTTGATCGAGCTATGATTGTTGCACATGCTTGTTCATCATGATACATGTCATTTGCATTTTATTTATCGCTATGTGTTGAGCATGATATATGCGCTGATTCGCATCGTTATATGCATTTGATTAGCATCATGTCATTGTGTGGTACGGACCGGTTGTTATACAGTGATCATATATCGCTCATATGTTGTAGTATCGGTCGTATGGATTGACTGGTACATTATATGGGTTATGTTATTGTAAACTGCTCGTGATGATATAGCTTATGGTGTTGCGCATCGTCGTACGCTGGTACATTACTTTATGTTCATTGATCGCTTAGTATATACCTTGAGTATGATTTCACCGTAGTTACTTGTTATTAGATTTGATATGACCGTATGTCTATTGACTCATGTCAGATACCGAGATCTTCACATGTATACTTGTAGATCTATCCTTATATGTTGTTCATGCACTTTCTATATATTACCCCTGAGTTTATACTCACCAAGACTAGACCCTGGGTTTTCTGTCGCCTATAATGTAGAAGATTTCTCGACGCTTGAGCTCTGGCCAAATGATCCCATCTCACACCGAACATTTGGGGTTTTCCACGTATTTGCTTCACCGTTATTTTGTATTATGGCCATGTATAATCGTGTTGTATCCGCCGTGGATTTGTACATTGTTGTGTGTAGTATGTTAGAGTCGCACCGGTGCGCACCTTTTGTGTTGTTGTGGATATATTGTTTGGTATTGTCCATTTATATATTGTTGTTGTGGGCCTACGGGCCTTGTATTAACCCGATATGTTGCCACGCATGTGAGATGCTTCGCTTGCTTTTCGGCACAGCATACTCTCGGGGCGTGACAATTTTATTGGTATCAAAGCCCTAGGTTGCGAAGTCCATTTTCGGATTTGATTTCGTTCGGACATCGAGTTTTGCTTTACTCGGTTTTGGTTTGTGAGTTCTGGGATCTAGCTGTTGCGGACATCTCCGAGCTACAAGGATTAAGGTATGTTAACTGTTATTACATATCCTTTTGTTGGCTATGCATTTAGTTGCTTATAACAGTGCATGACTTGTAGTATGTTAATCAGTATTCGTAACCGTGGTTTGAGATGACCACGGGAACGATATGTTGAGGTTATTAGACATGTACCTGCTATCGAAAAGGTAATTACCTTTGAGAGCCGACTGATACCGAGTCGGAAAGCAGAGATTAGGTAGTCACATCTCTTGTGGAGATCAAGGATTTCAGTCTTAAGATTTCCACTAATTATGTTAGTCAGATCATTACCTATGGGGTAATGAACTGCGCGAGTACACTATTGCTGATGCAGATAGTAGAGGATTAGTTTGGAGATATTCATAGAGATTTTGATCTCTGAGATGGTCGTTCTAGGTTGTATAACGTTGAGGGTACTTTTGAGTACTTAACTTGTATTATACAGAAGAAGCTAAGTTAGCTGCATACCATTATCCGGATTTAGTCGGTACTTGGTGTAAGATATAGGAAATAACCTATGGGAAATAACGTATCACTTAGTCACAGTTCAGTGATGTTGTGAGATAGTATTTTCCCATGTCATTTTTTTGACTCATCGTCAGGAAATTCTTGAGCTTTAGGTCGGGTGATCGTCTGGTGACGAAAGTACCATGTAGAGTCGTTAGACTCGTGAGGGTTACGACCCCCCTAATAGCTCGAGAATGTGATTGGGTTGGTTTTGGCCACCCACGGGTTTATCGGTTGACATCTTGATCAGGATGTTTGGATCTCATACTAGATCCTACCGGAAGTGCATAGACCGAGTCAGGTGTATAGAAATGACTCCGTAGCTGGTGTTTTAAGAATTTGAGATTTGATAAGCATTTATTGCAAGTCAAATTATTGGAATTAGAAGTCTCCGAATGTTGGACAAAAAGGAGCAAGATTGGAGTTATGAGTCATGAGCGACTATTGGAGAGTTTTTCGATCATAGAAGACCGATTGTAGATTGTCAGCAGCTTCTCATGTTTATCAGCGAACTCAGAGGAAAGACTCCGAAAGGAGATTATGTGTGTGCAGTGCGGGTTACGACGAGACACAGAGTCAGATTATTCGATGGACCATTGTATCTGTTTCTACTATAAGCAGCCGGTATCTACGAGGAGAGTATGTACTTTGAAGACTCAGTTGAAGACTATGGATGATGCTTTTGAGCGAACGATCCACAACCTCGAAAGCCGAGTTATCACAGCAGATTAGATTATCACATCAGCAGCGATTTACTACCTCAGATATAGTAGGAGTTCTTTGATACTTTCATCCGAAAGAAGTAAGTTACTCAGCAGTATCAGCCGAAGACATCTCAGAAGACTCAGACGTTCAGACAACAATTGTTACCTTCCCAGACGACAACAACTGTTATCTTCCCCGGCGTGGTTATGATTTGTTCAGAGGAGAGAGAGTATACGACGATGGTCGTATCTATGCGGCATTCTTCAGTTGTAGCTGTACCTTTCGCAGAGTTGGAGCGTGCTACGATGTCGACAGTTCTTCAGTATTTTACAGCCGGATGTGTATCATTTGCCAGTACAACAGTGTTTACCATCTCCATTGCAGTTGTTACAGTTTGTACCTCAGTTCCAGCAGTTGATTTCAGTTCCTCCATGATAGTCTTTGCATCTACATGAGCTCAGCCGTCCAGAACAGATGTTGGACAAATTTACATGATTACTCGAGAAGAAGTATAGAAGACCGAAGGATAGGTCCTTCGGGGTATTACTTTAGGTTATCCTATTTGCAGATATATCGAGAGATACTGGTAGTTTACAGGTATCTTTGTCTAGAACATTCTTTGATAGGGTTCGAAGGGTTCCTATCGACTTGTGGGTTGGTGATTTTTCTCTATCGTTAGGTGAGATGTTGATCGACAACCAAGACGTCAAGGGATACCCTTGACCTTTGCTAGACATACCTCTACTATAGACATATCCTTACGGATAGTTGGATTGTTGGAGCGTTGGTATATTAGGACTCTCGGATGTACGTATAATCTGAGAGTATTCGGATATAGTTTCGGATGAACTCCCGGGCTTGCCACTGCATGGGCAAGTAGGAATATGCGATTGGAGGGTGATTTCGAGAATAGTCCTGATAATTGGGACCTCATACCGGGAGATGATTTTATTGGTATTAGTGTTGCTAAACACCATGGGAGATTTATCTTTCCTAGTGTTTCTTCTTGAGAAGACTCGTAACTCTTGTTAAAAGAGAGACAGACCTTTGAGGTTATGCATCGATTATCGATGATTTGAACGCAATAGTTGAGAATGAGTATCCTTCGTTGTGGATAGATGATTTGTTTGGATCAGCTAAATAATACCTGTGTATACCCTAGGTTTGATCTACGACTGGAGAGTTGATATTGTAGTGACTTAGTGTCATACAATTATCATTGTCGGTGTGATGATTGAGCTATCTGTAGCTTAGAGTAAAAAGGATGGAGGTGTATAGAAGACGAAATTTCATACTTAGTATGAATTTTATGAGTTGTTGATAATGTCGTTAGACTTATTAACGATTTAGTCGTTCATGGATTTGGGGAATCAAGTACTCTTGGAGTATTTAAGATCGATTGTCATCGTATCTATGGAGGATATATTTATGGATATATTCCCAATCTTGAGGGAAGTTGTGGTTTCCCTAGATTGATTTGGGATTCACCATAAATGTGGATAGGATGTTCTAGCGATACTATACCGTCGACTTGTTGGACCAAGAAGGTGATGGAAATCACCAGGTCGAAAGTTTGTGAAGCTAGGTTTCAGGGCCTAGACGGTGACTGACTCTCGTGTCAGTGTTAGTTAATCCGTCCGATATGGATGGAAGGGTATTGTACGTAGATGCATCATTTCAGGGATTAGGAGCAATCCTGATGCAGTTGAATGAGACGTATATTATGTGTATACTGGTTGAGGAATCAACGAGATTAGTCATTATAGTCTTCCAGTTACTTTCAGTTCTGGGTGATATAATGAATTTTGGAACAGTAGATTGGTTTCTCTTGTGAGAAAGTAATTCTCCGTTTTCGAGGAGAATAGTGGGTTACAGAGTTGTATTTCGATTTAGGAAGAGTTGTTTCAGGAGGCTCTTCATTCGAGAGTGATGATTTATTCGGAGTGTATCCGAAAATAGTGAGTATTGAGATGTTCCGGTTGGTGGAACGATATGTGGGACATGGTTGATTCGTAGGTTGATGTTGGGTATGCCAACAAGCAAAGTTGGAATATTGTGATCGGTAGGGTTATGTACCGTGATAAGTGGGAGCCTAGTACATTAGACTGTGTTGGGAGATTATCTAGAATTCGGAAAGGACTTGATAGGATTTGGGTAGTCGATGATCGATTAGCTAGGTCCGCTCATTTTCTTCCGAGCCGTAAGATGGATTTCGTTAGATCGCTTGATGGAATTATATCCCTGGAGTAACCTTGAATATCATTTCTGATAGTGATTTATGATTCACCTTACGACTCTGGCAAAGTTTCCCATCGGTTATGGGTATAGAGCTCCACTTTGGTACAGTTATTTACCTTGTAATAGGTTGATTGAGATTGTAGGAGAGCTGGAATATAATACTCGAGCTCAGTACCCCACTTAGTCACTTAAGGTGTGACTTTGCACCAGATACTTGAGATGATTATTGTGACATCTCGTACTCGTACGTGAGTCGGAAATTTGGGGACCAAATTGTTATAAGTGGGGGAGAATGTAAAATACGAAAAAAAAAATATTATATGGATTAACCCTTTAATTAATTGGATTTAATTAGTGGGTTAATTGGGTTAATTAGTGGATTAAATTGGGTTTGAATCTGTAATGGGCTTGGGCTGAAATTGGGCTTGGGCCAAATAAATTCGGGCTTGAAATCGTCAATGGAATAATCAATTGGATTGAGCTTGGGTTGGCTTGAACTGAAGTTGGATTGAATTGGGTTGAAACGGATTGGATTGGGCTGGGTTAACCGAATCGCTGAATGACACTTATAAAGGTTGTCGAACGAACAGAACACCCAGTTCCTTCTTCGCGATCGCTGTTTTCCCCTTCTCCGCGATTTCGTTTCTCCTCTTCTTCGCGTCACTCTTCGTTCGCCGTGATCGTGTCGCCTCTTCTTCAGCTCGTCGGCATCCCGGTGAGAGCAGTTGACGACGCCGCTCCCTTGGTCGATCTCTGGTGGTGGATCAGAGGGTTCTCGCCTAGGGAATCTTGGCGATAGCTTCAGCGGACGAACGGTGTTATCGCCACGGCAGCGAGCTGCGGATCAAGTGATTGGGGCTGATTTCGTCGGTGAAAAGGGGGACTGGCGGTGGAGTGTTGAGCTCGTGTTGCCCTTCCCCTATTTCATTGCCGCAGCTCACCTTTTTCCGATGATGTGCCATCGTCGACGTCGAACTAGCTGATCTCCACTCGATGTGGCCTTATCACCACTGTGGGAGCTCTCGGTCGCTTGCGCTGTCGGATCGTGAGCTGCTTTCGATTGATTGATGCCATAGTTAGCTGTGAACGGGAGTAGGATGTAGGAGCTTGATGGTCGACGGTGAACAGGGGAGAAACGATTGCCGGCGGAGATTTGAGCTCGGTAAGTTGGTTTACTTTTCTATATTTGCTGTAGATTGTTGTAAATTCATGGGATGTCAATGCGTTTGGGATACAGTGAGTTTTGTCAAAGGATCAGTGTTTGGCGGAGAGATTGGAGTGTATTCGATCAATGTAGATGTTGTTGGTGATACTATTTTGTGCTGGTTGTGGAAGCAAGGCAGATGGGTAAGTTGATTTTCTTTTGCCTGTGATATCTGTAATTGCTATGGATTGGAGGTTGGCCGATTGATGAGTTGGGTGGATTTTTCTGTCATCGTGAGCTTGTAGCTGGGGATCAGTGATCTTGGCTCTATTCAGTGGTTGGCGGCTATGATTTGGTGGGTAATCAATGTTTGTTGTTGTTGATTTTAGAGTGGTCATTAATGATGCTGTGTTGTTTAGGGTTACTGTGATTGATTGGTGGTAAGTTTGGGTTGTTCTGAGTATTGAGATTATGTTTGGTTGATTGGATGTATTCGGTGTTTGTATTGAATTGATGAGCTGTGACTGAGATCTGTATTCCTTAAATTGATCTTGTTGATGTTGGTTAAGGTTTGGTTAGGGAAATCGGCCAAGGATGAATGTAGTTCTGGGGATACGAGTAGTGTGCTCGAGTTTCTAACTTGTAGACGAGGAAAGGAGTGTGAATATAGAAATGATGTAGTCTTTAGTTCGTATATTAGTCGAACACTTGTACTTAATCATTGTTGCAATTATGTGCAGGTTTGGGATACGAAGCAGGTCCACGGCCATAGGGATTATTTCGAGTTTCGTATCAGGTGGGTAATATCTACTTGGTCCGGTAGTTTTGATCAATTCTAGTGCATGATCTTGGAGTTATGTTTATACCTGTTTACCTTAAATCCACTCTTATTTAATCATATTCTTGTACTGCCTTGACCTTTGAGATATATACTCTGTTACTCATTGATTATCTAGCACGGATAGGAATTATAAACCCTATTATATATTAGCTGATGGATGTTCAGTAAGTACAAGTGGTTAGGTTTATCTTTGTGACTTCGGATTGGGTTGTTGTATTACATCACTAGGGTTAGGTGATGGTTTGGATTATGGAGTCGATTGTTATACCATATCCGTTTTAGTGGTGCATTTATGGTGGATCTAGTTGTCTGTGCATGGATAAGTGTATGGGTGTCAGTATGTAACAATGGACTAGAGGTCCTAGCGTGATGGTATATCCATTATGGATTGTGTGCCTGAGTATGGTTATATGGACGGTCGATGGTATCTCGCTACTGACTAGAGGTCTTAGCATAGTGTGGTATGAGTGTGTATGACTTTGTGTGATAGAGAGAGTCTTATGGATTATAGTCCTTGCATGGTTGACTTTTGGTTGACTAGGTCTCCCCGTGAGTTAGGGAGTGTTGCGAGGACTTGTGTGTAAGCTATGCATCATTACATTTCATGCATGCTGACGATTGGGTCTGCCTTGTGGTTGAGACGAGTCGTCAGTCATCCTGCCTCTTCGTCCACTCGGGGTAGTGATTGCAGGGTTGAGGGCAGAGCATTGTTGTGCGTGCCGTTCTCGGCCACTATGGATGGTGGTAGCCGAGACGCACTTGCCACCTGCGGAGTGGTAGTTAGCGCACTCACCCACTATACAAGTGGTCGTGTGATGCGATTGTCTGGTGCGGTGCTCGTCTACTCATGGGTAGGGACGGAGCAACTAGCAGCAGGGACCCCCGTGTGGGTAGCATATAGCTCTATGGCGGGCTAGCTACTGTTTCATACTACCCAACTCGGTCACTCGAGAGTGGTGGCGGCTGGAGTCGGGATAGTTGTCATGTCCTGCCACCTAGGCCACACTGGGGTCATGGTAGCGAGTGGGGTGCGCAGGCATGACCATGCATATGCATTGCTGATATATATGTATGCATGTATTTGATATATGTTTTACATATGCCTGTGAGATGCTGCATTTGATTGAGCTATGATTGTTGCACATGCTTGTTCATCATGATACATGTCATTTGCATTTTATTTACTGCTATGTGTTGAGCATGATATATGCGTTGATTCAGACTGTTATATGCATTTGATTAGCATCATGTCATTGTGTGGTACAGACCTGGATGATAGTACAGGTGATCATATACTGTTCATATGTTGTAATATTGGTCAGGTATGGGATTGACCTGGTACATTATATGGGTTATGTTATTGTAAATCTGTCAGGATGATATAGCTTATGGTGTTGCAGACCGTCAGGTACATTGGTACATTACTTTATGTTCAGTTGATCAGTTTAGTATATACCTTGAGTATGATTTCACTGTAGTTACTTGTTATTAGATTTGAATATGACTGTATGTCTATTGGACTCATGTTGTATACCTGTAGATCTTCACATGTATACTTGTAGATCTATCCTTATATGTTGTTCATGCACTTTCTATATATTACCCCTGAGTTTATACTCACCACCCCTGGACCCTGGGTTTTCTGTCGCCCAGATAACAGGTAGAAGATTCCTTGGACGTTTGGAGCTCCGCCAGCTGATCCCATCTCACATCGAACATTTGGGGTTTTCCACGTATTTGCTTCCGCTGTTATTTTGTATTATGGCCATGTATAATCAGTGTTGTATCTGGCTGTGGATTTGTACGTTGTTGTGTGTAGTATGTTAGAGTCGCACCGGTGCGCACCTTTTGTGTTATTGTGGATATATTGTTTGGTATTGTCCATTTATATATTGTTGTTGTGGGCCTACGGGCCTTGTATTAACCCGATATGTTGCCACGTACAGGGGAGATGTCGTCCGTTTGCTTTTCGGCACGGCATACTCTCGGGGCGTGACAATGCTCCTTACCATTTCCATTAAACACTATAAGAAAACTTTGAATTAGAGACCGACTCAAAGTGGTTCTCTAATTTAGAGACCGATTCTTAAATCGGTCTCTGATTTAGAGACCGATTCTCAAATCGGTCTCTGATTTAGAGACAGATTCTCAAATCGGTCTCTAATTAGAGACTGAATCTAAGACGATCTCTAAATTAGAAATCGATTTGAGAATCGATCTCTAAATTAGAGACTGATTTCAAAATCGATCTCTATATTTTCATCTTATTTTTTTTTATAATCACGTGTGGCCACAACCATGTCAGCGATCAATGTTGCGCGTAGCTGCGACTGTGACCTGGGTCGTAGGAGGCCGTGCTTGCGCCTACGGCTGCGACCTATGTCGCGCCAGGTTGAGGTCGAGTCCACGACCATGACCTAGGTCACGCGAGGTCGAGGCCGCAACCGCGCAACCTAGGTCACGGTCGCGACCTCCATCTTTGATTAAGATTAATTTTTTTTATCTTAATTAAGATTAATTTTTTTTATCTTAATTGTTTTCTTTCCTTTCTAATTCTATTTTATTTTTTTTAAAATATATTAATTAGAAACCGATTCTTAGAATCGATCTCTAAATTGAGATTTTTTTAATCTTAATTTTTATCTCATCCTTAATTCTATTCCATATGTAATTAATTTTTTTTTTAAATATAAATTTAGAGACGATTTTAAAAATAGATGTCTAAATTAAGATTTTTTTTATCTTAATTTTTTCTTCCATTCCTAATTCTATTCAATATCTAATTATTTTTTAAAATAAAATTAATTTAGAGACCGATTCTAACAATCAGTCTCTAAATTAAGAATTTTTTAATTTTCTCTCATATCTAATTCTATTCAATATCTCTAATTTTTTAATATTAATTTAGATACTGATTCTTAGAATCGGTCTTTAATTTTAGAGATCGATTCCAAGAATCGGTCTCTAATTTTTTATTTTCTTTTTCTTGCCCTAATATTTTTTCTCCCGATCCTCTCGCACTCTCCCCTCTTTTTCTCTGATCCCTCTCCTCCTCCCCTCTCCCATGCCTTCCCTCTTCCTCTTCCTCTTGCCCGGTCACGCGAGCCCACAGCCGCAACCTCCATTGCCAGAGGTCGCACTCATGACCTCCATCGCAACAGGATGTGCCCTTCCTCTCCCCTCTCCCCTCTCCCCTCTCCTTGCTCACGCGATACCTCACCCAAGAAGTCGCCGCCCTCTCGCGCGAAATAATGGCCGCGAGATCGCGGTCGCACAAGGTCACGACCGCGGTCACACGAGGTCGGCGTGGTGAGCACGAATGCAGTCACAAGCAGGCTAGGGCCACGATCGTGGTCCCGTGAGAAGGCTGCCCTGACCACAATCCCGCGAGGCCGCCACCACGACCGTGGTCACGGGAGGCCAACGCTGTGACTGTGGTCCCAACCTCATGCGATGGAGTAAAAAGAGGAAGGAAAGCACGAGAGAGGGACGATGTGGGAATCCATCTGTTTGATGCTCATGGTGGCAGCGGGGAACAATATCGGCAAGTCCTTCAAAAGAAGGGCACTCATCCTGGCTCCTATTCGACATTAATTCCACGATCAGGTACTTGCTATTGTAGTATGGGCTGAAAGAAAAAAAATGATATTTATGGTAAACCCTCATGTACATGATATTGTTGTATCCTTATCTTGTTCAACCTTTGATATGCTAGAAATCCTTTTCCTATTTGATATTGAACCTCAATTCTTCAATTCTAATCATTTGAAATTTGTGAGTGCTTTTGCGTTTTGTATATAGCCATAGGGCTGTATATAAGCCTAAATATTTTATTCTTTGAGCTTGTTTGTTTGATAAGATAATTACGTTAAGCCAAACCAAATCTAAAATGAACCATGATATTGAAATTGTTGTTCAAACTTGATTTGTTTTTTTTTATGAGCTTGAGCTTGATTTATTTAAATGTTATCAGCACACTTGTAATAGAGAACGACCAATGTAAAGCAAGATTAGCTTCTCATTCTTTTAGTTTCCAAGATTTCTCATGTAAAAATACTTGGACAATTGACAAAGCTTGACTTATTGCAATATGATTCATGATGTTTATATTACATTCATGGCATTAACCTTGGACAGTTAATAAACTATTTGAGATGATGTGGAAGTGCAACAAATTATAAATGTTAAAGTACATAAATTGTAATGCCCGTAAAATTCTAAACTATGAAAAGTAATTATATGGGTTTTAACTCCATAAAAGGTTTAAAATAAAATAAAATAAAAGATGATTATAGGTAGGATTTGAACCATGAACCTCCTAATAGGGAGGTAGCCTTGACACCACTAGACCCTAGGATAATTCATGGATAAGATATATAAAGAATGTACAAGACCATAGGATGATTCATGGATAAGATATATAAAGAATATAGATGGGAAGATGAGGAGTTGGTTCATCCCCCTCCCCCATGGAAGGATGAAGAGTGTTCATTCCCTAGGTATTAAAGAGGAGAATTAAGACAAGAGAGGAAGAAAAACCCCACTTTCCTTCTTCATTCTCCTTCTTCCTCATCCTTGCCCGAATTTCTCATTTCCCCTTCCTCCCTTTTTCATCCCAAGCTCTAGAAATTTTATAAGAATTTTTGTATGATCAAAATGGACTTTTATGTGGGCTCTTTCAAAAATAAAAGAAAATAGAGCCAAAAAAGATGCAAGGCCCAGGGTTTGAACCCTAAACCTCCAAGTAGATAACTAAACCTTAGGATGCATCTAATGACCAGAAGCCCAGCAGGGTTGTGCTATTAGAAGGGTATGGGAAATGATAGATAAGGGTAAGGGAGGCTAAGGGACACCTTCAAGTGAATAAATAGGAGTATGAGGAGACAAGAGAACCCAAGTTGGCATTCTCCTCTTTCTCTTCTTCTTCCCCACCGAAACCCTAGCTCCCCCTTCTTCCATTTCCAAAAACCAACTAAGCAAGAAGAGAGCTCTAGTCTTGGCATCACATAGGGTATATTCTACTACTAAACAAGCGAAAGGATGTAAGTATCCCCTCACCTGCAGTCAAGTTGCTTCGGTTGATGGTTGTTAAGAAAATTCCTTAGGAAACATTCGGTCAAAACCTCCTCTAAGCTTTCCATGATTGTCCATGATATGTTTTGTATGAATATGATGATAATAGGTTTCTAGATAGGCTTGGGTTAAGTGTTTGATCTTCAAACTTCATGAAACTCTCGGCCAAGTCCCCTTTTGACCCCTAATGGTTTTCTATGCTATGCTCTATATGTGGTCATGGTATGTTTTGATTGTAGATGAAGATAGTATGTTGATAGCTAAACTAAAGTTAAGTGTTTGATCTTCAAACTTCATGAAACTCTCGGCCAAGTCCCCTTTTGACCCCTAATGGTTTTCTATGTTATGCTCTATATGTGGTCATGCTATGTTTTGATTGTAGATGAAGATAGTATGTTGATAGCTAAACTAAATTTAAGTGTTTGATCTTCAACTTCATGAAACTCTCGGCCAAGTCCCCTTTTGACCCCTAATGGTTTTCTATGCTATGCTCTATATGTGGTCATGCTATGTTTTGATTGTAGATTAAGATAGTATGTTGATAGCTAAACTAAATTTAAGTGTTTGATCTTCAACTTCATGTAACTCTCAGCCAAGTCCCCTTTTGACCACTAATGGTTTTCTATGCTATACTCTATATGTGGTCATGCTATGTTTTGATTGTAGATGAAGATAGTATGTTGATAACTAAGCTAAACTTAAATGTTTGATCTTAAAAGATTCATGAAACTTTCGGCCAAGACCCATTTAGGCTCCTAATGGTCTACCATGCTATGATCTATAAGTTGTCATGCTATGTTTAGAATGTAGATGAAGATAACATGTTATTAGCTAAACTAAATTTGAGTGGTTGATCTTTAAGCTCCTTGAAACCTATTTAGGCTCCTAATGGTCTATCATGTTATGCTCTATAAGTTGTCATGTTATTTTTTGAATGTAGATGAAGGTAACATGTTGATAGCTAAGCTAGCTTTAAGAAATTGATCTTAAGGTTCCTTGAAGCTCTCGGCCAAGACCCATTTAAACTCCTAAGGGCCTTCCATGCCATGATCTATATGTGATGGAATTAACATGTGGTTAGTTAGATCTTGTACAAGTTGTTTAGGGTTTAAAATTTTGTGAGAACCCATGAAGTTTAGATCACACCATGTTATGCTTGTTCATGATGTTTATGTCATACTCTATATGTGTGTGATGTTAGTATGATATTAAGTAGACCTTGCACAAGTTGTTTAGCATGTAAACTCCTAAGAACCCTCCCTTAGGGTTTCGGCCAGCCTATGTACATGCCCTCTACTAAGTCCTCCATGCCATGCTACATGTAGAAAAATATGCAAATATGATGTTAGTTAGATTTTATGATAGCATGATTGGTTGATGTCACTACTTTATGTCCATGTTAATTGTATGAATGTATGATTATGTTATGCTCATTGTCATGTTAATTGTATGAGTACATGATATGTCATAAAGAAGGAACATGATATGATATGAAAAGAAATATGATATGTTATGAAGAAGGAAACATGATATGTTATAAAGAAGGAATATGTTATGTTATGAAAAGAAATATGATATGTTATGAAGAAGGAACACAATATGCTATGAAGAAGAAACATGATATGCCATGATAAGGAACATGATATATTTATGAAAAAAAATATGATATGTTATGATAAGGAACATGATATGCTATTTTACTTTCTGCATGGCTTGTACCGGACCCTAACAAGGTCCAAGGGATGGGCTCCTACATGCCCCTGGGTTGACGGTCGTAGTACGGACTCAGTACGGGATGAGCTCCCAGATGCCCTAGGCCGACGGTCATAAGTACGGGCTTAGGATGGGCTTCTATGTTATGTTGCCCCTAGGCCGACAGACATAGTACGGGCCTAGTACTCTAGTGGGTTCGGGATTAGTTACCTCGGGTCTATTAGGGATGCGCGCTATGTTGATGATGTATGTGGTACAATATCGGTCCCAATGTGTTGAGATTATATTTAAGTACCTATAATATATGTGTTTTCAAAGAGCATCTTGCATATACCTTTATTTCATGCCTAGATCATTATGATGTTATTATGGTTGTTATGCTTATTTGTTTCTAAATGCTCATGTCATTTCTTTTATATGAATGTTATGCTTATGTTCTGGTACGTTTATATGCATGTTATAATTGCTTATGTTTTTGAATGTTTCTATGAATGCTATGTTTATGTTCTGGTATGTTTATATGCATGTTATGCTTGCTTATGTTCTTGAATGTTTCTATGAATGTCATGCTTATGTTCTGGTATGTTTATATGCATGCTATGCTTGCTTATATGTTCGTGTACGTTTATATGAATGTTATGTTTATATGAGCTTATATAATCATGTCACTACTCTATGCTTAATGCTTGGCGTATGGTTTTTTTGAGTAGGACAGGATCTTACTAAGCCTATGTACTTATAGTTTTATGTTCCCTTGTATTGCAGATAAGGGTAAAGAATGGCTAAACTAAAGGGAGCAACAGGAGGGGCAAAGTGTGTGTGGTAGTGGCATGGTGGAGGAGATCTATTTATGCTTCCCATACTTATGCACGTTTTCTTTAAGTTGAATGTCATGAACTGGAACTAAGTATTTATGAAATGATGATGCATGCTTATCTTTAAAAGGAAAAAAAAAAGAAGTTTAAAGTCTTCCGCTGTAAGAAGTATATGTAGTCTTCCGCTGTAATGCATGTATGTACGATCGCGTCGCGCCGCCCTCCAACCCTTGGAAAGGGCGGGCGTGACATAAATGGCAGCAGAAAGGAGTACATATAATATACAAACATGGCCTTATTCGTACATGCTACAAAGCTGGGAACCTACAATCTATCATGAATTGTGATTATGTGAAAGATTATGAATTTTTCACAATATCTAATGTAGATTTTCAGCCAGCACCTGATTTCTTAAGGAAGATAATCCCACATTTTAAGGGATCTCTTTTCTTATCATCTAAGGAAGTAGAAAGCAACATTTCTGTTAAGTTGGACAGTATCAAGATTGAGAAGCAAAAGATATAATTTAACCTGACAGATACTTTGAAATGAGAATATGATTTTATTTTTATCATTCTTTTCTTGGCAATGGAAAAGCACTTGGAATAATTTTTAGACCTACGAAAGTTTTTTTTTTTTTTTTTTTTTTTTTTTTTTGTATCTTGAAGACCAAGTTTTTGAAGAGCATTATAGATAGTGCACATATTTGTATTCTAGCTTGATTTTTTTATTTCTTCTTGAATATTTTCTATAGGGGCATGATATTGTAGCATTATCGCAAGCTAGATGGTCCTTTGTAAACAAGGATGAAAACCTTCTCACAAGGTTGCAAAACATAAATTTGACTTTCTGTACAACAAGTTAATGATATATTTATCCATTTCTTTGGCTTCTATGGAACATCTAGAGTATGGAGAATAAAAGTTCTGGAAGAGTCTAGTGCCTTATTGGAAAGAACCATTATATTGTTGAGGACATAGATATTGTCGTTCAAGCTCACCTTTGTAATTGGAAATTTATATTTCTCAATGATGTCAAGGTTCAATGCATGAAAGTTTATTTATTTATTATTTGTTTTAATTTATTCTTATACAAATTCTTCTTGACAATGGGTTCCATTGTAATTGTATGTACAATGTCTTTGTGAACTATCAGAATCTTATGAGGCCTATAAGAAATAATAACACAGATGACTTTCAGGTCCAATACAGCTGTTTCACTTGGGTTTTTTTTTTACATCCTTCATGCGAAGGACAATTCTTCTGCAGTATCCATACAATGAATTTGAATTGCCCAATTATTTATATGGTTCACTAGACATTTTTTTTAAATTCTTTTAATGCTTTATATGATAATTATATAGCAACTTAATCAACATTTACCAAAAGTATTATTAGAAAAGTTTAGTCAGAACAAAGTCTCATTAAAAACTAAGCTCCCTAAATAGAGTAGCGTTTTTAGGAAATCCAGCCGTAGAAAAACAATTTAAATCCGTTTAAGTTCATATATTTTTATGTCACCTCATATTTATCATTAGAAACTCAATTGTTAACATGATGATTATTTAGAAACTCAGTCAACACTTTCTAAGAGTGCTCCCAAGAAAGTTTGGTCAAGACAAAGCCTCATTAAAAATCAAACTCTTTAGACAAATATTCCTTTGACCAATCATAGTAAAACAATTTAAACTAGTGTTAAATATTGGGTCTTATAAAGACCAATATAGTTTACGGTTTTGAAAAGGAAAATCAAGGTGTCATCAATCCATGAAAGTCTAAATTGACTTCAAAATCGAAATCTACGTTTCGAGTAGATGAATCTAGACTATTAATTTGCTCAAAACCGATTATGGGTGAATGAGAAATTAATTGTTAAAGTCAGTCTAAAATGTTATTAAAGGAAGTAAGGGGAGCAATAGTCCCACATTGGAAATTCCATAGAGGATTTACTTCATTATATGTGTTGCTGTGTTAATTGAGTTAACTCAACTAAGCACAGATACTCTCATCCAATAGGCGAGCAGGTGCTCGCACCTGCAAGCCCGCCACGCATGCACGTGCACAATGGGCGCTTTATTGGTGCACTTCGCACGTATGCATCGTCGCGAGGAGCTTAAATTTATGCTCCGGGTGACGTGGCAGTGCCTGCGTGGCACTCGGGTGATGTGTCATGTATACATGACACTCGGTTGGGCATAGAGAGGTGATTGACTACTGACTGGGCAATTGGATGGCCACCGTTGGAACGAAGAGGGTGATGGATCGCAAGTAGTGCGATCTGGAGCGTTGATCACGAAGAATCACGATCGGACTGTTGGTGATTAAGATTGATCTAGAGCGTCGGATTGACTAGATCGCTTGATCCAGATCTGGCGGCTGAGATCAAAGGATAATATGAAAGATTACAATCATCCAGATCTAATGGCCGAGATTAAAAGGTTTGATGAAGGGTCTCTACATCCAATGGCTCAGATGAAACTCACCAAAGGGCACTTCACCTCTTCACCTAATATAAATATGATCCCTAGATGATAGAATAGATCACTCAATCTTACTCACCTTTGCATACATTCCATCCTCTGCATCCAGAGTCTAGAAAACCTACGAGAAGGTTCGCCGGTCTCGGAATTTGTAGTGCTACTATTCCGAGACGTCGTCGTTGTATCTTGGAAACGAATTGCTGCTATCCGTAAGCACCTGAGCAGAGCAATATCGTTTTACGGAGATAGTATTGAACACTAGCCTCGACGAGCTCATATCAGTTTTCTTTCTCCCCGGCAATATTCATCACACCGATCATCAACAACTAATTTTTGAAAAAATCTTTTGATTGATGTAGTTTTATATTACTTTATAATCATCGCTAAGTAATTTAATTATTCACATTTAATTTAATTGTTATTATAGTAATTAAATGTGAAAAATATAATTCTTAAAATACGAATTTTTTTTCACCTAATTAGTATTTATGATTTAACGTAAATATCAAATATTGTAATTATGGAAAAATAAATAAATACAATCATAATATTTAATTTATAAAATATTTATTGTGTTAATTATCATAATTGCATGTAAACAAAAAAAATTTTACATACCTAATTGCCACAATTATTTTACAATGATAGTTGATGCGGTCGCATTTTAAGGTACTTTTCGTCGGACTTTCAAGAGAGCTAGGGTTCATATGGCCGCAACAGTATCCCTGTCAATATCAACACACGTCAAGAGATTGTCATCGGGGTTCTTGGCTTCGATCCTCCGATGCTTAAGTTAGACAGGAAAGAAGAAGGTGTAGAGAAGAAGACTGACTGAAAAGTTTAGAGAGTCCAAATTAGGGGAGAGAGTGCACCTTTTCCTTAATCTTCCCTTATATAACACCTGTGAGGGGTTCTTCGTATTATTAGAGTTATCCTCTAACCACCGCGCTTGTTGAGTGGTTAGGGAGAACCTCTGCTGGGAATCTCCACATGGCGGACCACGAACAAGTAAGAATCATCGTACAGATAAGCCATTGGGGGATCATTCATGCTCTGTACAAGAAGAGAATATTCTGAATGATCTCCACCTTCTCGAGTTGTCTTCACTCCAGACCCGAACTGCTCCGGCCTTAGACCCTTCTCAAGCCATCTCACTCCCGACCCGATCTACTCCGGTCTTAGACCCTTCCTGGGTCGTCTTCGCTCCCGACCCGATCTGCTCCAGTCTTAGACCCTTCTCGAGTCGTCTTCACTCTCGACCCGATCTACTCTGACCTTAGATCCTTCTCGAGTAGTCTTTGCTCCCGACTCATCTTGCGCTAGTCTTAGACATATCTTGAGTCGTTTTTGCCTCCGACTCGACCTACTCCGGTCTTAAACCCTCCTCGAGTTGCACTACTCTCTAATTTGATACGAGATCGTACATTGGGTCTTATTTCTTTTCTCTAATGATCATTTGGGTCCCATAAGCCAGGTCATATCCACATCATATGCTACGCCTCCCAAGTAGTCAGACAAATAGGTATGAAGGGCTGACGTTATTTGATTAGTCTCTTAGGTTGGAGAATCCTCTAAGTTCTTCTAGGGTTAGGTGTATGCCCCCCCCCCCCCCTTTTTTCTTTTTCAATACTTCCCCTCTCCTCTTACTTGTCTTTTCTTTTCGGTCATAATATTTCACCAACATTATGCAAGGAATAGTTAGAGATGGCCTTATGGAATTACAAAAGGAGAAATGGTCCGGTAGGGCAACGTCTTCACCGTCTACTCCTTAGCTAACATTTTCTGAGGTCATTATGCCCCCTTTTCCTTTTCGGATCAAGTGACAGCCTTGTGGTCAATGGATGCTCATGCCACAGGGAAAAGTCTACTTGACATTCTACCTTTGTGAGAAACTTCTCCTCGATCTATCGTTGTTCTTCACTCACTAGAGTCATCCTGGGGGCTTTCGCAACCAGGATCTTCTTCCCAAGGATTCTCAAAATTCGGGGATTCACCAATAGGAGGCTCTTCCCTTGCTCCCCAACCTATTCCCTTGATTGCCCCAATACCTTCCTCTGCTCACATGTCCCTCTCTACACTTGCAGTCCCTTTACCACCCCGTCGTCCTTTCTCATCCAACCACCCCTCATCCCCTTTCTATCTTGGATCGCCCAATTCACTTTCTACCTGGGACCCCAAGTACCTCTACCTAGAGTGCCCTTCTTTTGCTGCTCTAGTCTCCCTCCCCTGAAGAGCTCTGCCTCATGACCTATTCAGGGTGTTCTGTTGTCCTGGAGCGCCTGCATTATGGGTATATGCTGGTGAGTATAATTGATGCAATTATCCATCTTTTTTCTCGCACTCTTCCGTGGATTTTTCTATATCTGCTTCCATACAAATTCAGGACAACTATGTAGAGTTAGTTTGACACCTGACCAAATACCCGGAGAAATCATCCACCATTGCTTGTCTTCTGTAGTCTTCCGTGGATGTCACTCATTCGCCAAATGTCATCCCTTCCATTCAGGAATTTAGTCCCATAGCACCTCTAGATCAGGGTGTGGTAGGCACGATTCATCCTAACAAGATCCTCCCTAGTACTGCCTTCCAACAATCTCAGTTAGTAGCTTGTCACGTGCAAGTCCAAAAGGTTGCTAAGGAAAATGACAGTCTCTCTTGACGAAATGCTCAATTGATGTGGGAATTGTCTCGAGAGATCGATGAAAAACATTGAGTCACAAAGGAGCGAGACTTACTCCTTTCTCATTGCTTAGACTAAGGATCCTTAGTAGCACACCTTGAGACGACCATCAACTGCTCTTTGGATGCCTTTATTCAGGTGAACTGGGCATCTTCTGAAGCGTCGCATGGAGCCAGAGAGTTGATTGCCAACGCATCTTCCCATCCTTCCTCCCATAATGAAAGTTTACATATTTTGGCAAGAGATCTCCTTCACCTTTCAGCGAAATGGACATGCATTTTGAGCTTGTTGATGCCACCTAAGGAATTGGGGGAAGGGTCCAACTCTCTAGTGGATGATGATCAACTATGATCTTAGGAAGTATTTTTGTATTTATTAATCAGATTGGTGTCGGGGCACATATGTTCCCTCTTACTTTTGAATAAGAAATTTTGGGCATAACATATGTTCCCTCTTACTTTTGAATAAGAAATTTTGGGCATATGCTTCTTATGCAGTAACGTCCTCCTGCAATCGGGATCTAGTTCTCCTCGATGTCTATGAGTTTTGTTAACTGGTACAATAATTTTCGTCGTGGTACCATTCCAAATTAATAACCGAACCCCCTACTACACTAATGTAGTATAGGAATAACTCGAATCGTCCCCTAACGAACCTAATGGTTGGATATTTGTTTCTAAACAACATTAACACTGGGGGTTCCTAAGCTCTATCAAGATAATTGATTGAAAGCTAACCTAAGATGTCTAAGCAATTCAACCACGCAGAAAATCAAGCTAACGAACAATTAACCAACAATAACCAATTCATGAACTACAACTAAAAATAAACTGACACTAATCAATTCATCTCATGAACTATAAAATAAACTACAAATTAAACTCTAAAGCTAAACATTCAAATTAAACTACGAACTAAACATCAAAATGAAACTACTAATTAAACTCCTAGATAAACTATGAATTAAACATCAACAACAACATTCAATTAAAAATCCTAATCAAACTACAAGTTAAACAACATCAATTCAATGTATGAACTCCGAATAAAATCAACCAATATCCATAACACCCGGAGAAGGAACCACCCTCTTCGGCGACGACGACGATCCAAATAGCCCCCTCCGATGGATGATGAAGCGGATCCCTTGTCAGAAAATATCTCTGGCAAGGGTTGAACGAGTCTCAAGCTACCATTACCCTGTGAAGAAGGGAGTCATCGAACCACCCCAGTAGAAGTCGACCTCAGCCTTCCGAACCACATCCAGCTGAGGCGTATCAGCTCTGGTCGCAGGCGGTGTAGCGCTGTCGTGAAGATGACTGGAATCGCTGCATCTACAAACTGCACTGCTGAACCACGACTGTTGAGTTCCGCCAATGCAGAGAAGGTGTGTGGCACCGAATGGGAGGAAGGAGGTTGCCACCGGAGATAGCTGCCATGAAGATGACCGGACCGCTCCCGCTCGCTGCAAACCAAGCTGTCGAACCATCGCAGCTTGTTCTGCCGCTGCAGAGGAGAGAAATAGGGTCGTTGCCGTCTAGATGGAAAGGAATGCCCGTCGGAGATAGCTGTCGAATATCCTCACCGCCGATATTGTGGAAAATCACTCGCGCTCGTGAATTTGGGGAAGAAAATCGCAGCTGTTGCATCGCATGAGAGAAGATGTGCGATGAAGAGAAGGAATTAAGTAGCCACTTGACGTTGTCCAATTTCTTTGCCCCTAGAATCTCAGCCATCCATTAAATCTAGGGTTTGATGAATCAATCATTTGCTTAATTAGGCTACTCCATCCAACCGTTGTGATCGATCCAACTCTGGATGGACAACTCCGATCGCTCCAATTAGGCCCTCTTTGTGTTTCCTACAAGATCACATTCAACTTATGAAAAATAACTCTAAAATTGTAGGAATTATACAATTAATCTCAAATAAATCCAATATGTAAAACATACTGAATAAAAATAATTAACCGCATAAAAGAGCCTAAAATTATTGGAGGATCGTGGCCCGGCTAGAAGGGGGTTGAATAGCCTAAGTAGTGCTCGATGGAATTCGGTCGTTCTTAATTGTCTACAATATCGTTAGCACAACAGAATATAGATAATAAAGCTAAAACAAAGACAATTAAGCTAAACAAGTATAAAGAAAGAAGCAAACGCAAACTAAAGCGATGTAACGTGATTAACGACCCTTGCCGCTAGTCCACGGATGATTCATAAGGTGAATCACTCCCTCAAATCAATCCACTAATCTCAACTTTACCTCAAGACAAGGTGGAGGTAACCTCTTTACACAAAACCCTCCCTCTTACAATAATATTGAGATAAGAATAAGGGAGAGGGGGTTAGAAACGTTTAGGGCACTTGGAGAACACTTAAAAGTGGAAGCATTCACCTCTCCAAGGCCCCCAACCCTTCTTTTTATAGAGAAAAAGGGTTTCTTTCCGTTGGACATGCAGCAGTCGACTGCTCCATGCCAACAGTCGACTGCTGCTATAGCCATTGTCTCACAACGGCTTCATTCACGTTGGCATCCCAACCAACGGATAGCCAATCAGTCGACTGTCAAACCCTAGCAGTCGACTGATGCCCGTGCAATTGAGCCGCTGGTCGAGCTGCCTTACTTCTGTGGTCATTTCCACCTATAGCAGTTGACTGCCATCCCTTGGCAGTCGACTGATGGGCCAGAAAATCCTAGTTGACATCGGTCAACTAGCAATCAATGTCTTGTAGTTGGATCTCCATCTTATGGAGTAGATTTCTGTGATTCTTTGATTAGGTAGTAACCTATCTTGACTTGTAAACATACGTATGCAATGAATTCATATTATCTTACATTATTTTCATTATATATGCTTGATTTTTATTCTATGATATGATTGTTCATGGTCCGACTTTATTATGTTAATCTGATTTAGATGTCAAAAGCACTAGTTCATACTTTAGAGGTATGGGGAAGGACCAAAAGGAGAACCTAACCCTCCGAACCATAGAGAATCGAGATGTGGGAGAATCGACTATGAGTGAGGAGTTAATCCGCTAGGGTTCTAGTGACAGATTCCTTATGCGACTAAGGTTATCCCACAAGCAGATTGATTCACCATGATGACCCATAGGTATCATAGAACGTAATGAACCCATTCTAGCAAAAAGGCCCAAAGTAGGAGAAATTAAATCTAGAAGGGTTGTGGGACCCAGTGACAGGGGGCTTCTCAAAGATAAAAACCCCCTGAGTTCTGACGATCCGAAAGAGAAACTTAGCTAGGAATAGGGCAATCCGACGTATTTCCAAATGATCACATAGGATATCCTACCTACATGAACAACCATTGAGAATTAGGAGTAAGACATATGTTTACAATCATTTAGGTGAAATCAAAAATATAGAATCATTCCGTCAATCATAGCAGGGACCCTGTAACAGTGGTGTCCCTGTAAAAGTGATCTCCCAGTCCTCTCGTCTTCCTTTCAACCCTTTTTGTGTATCAACCAACTGATTTTGTCTAAACAATCTATATTTTCTCAGTAAACTAGTACTCAATTATCAGTCCATGTGAGATCGATATTTTATTACTTGACAACAACCTGCACTGGTGGGCGTTGTGCGCGAGCGCGCGCTTCAAGTCCTTGGCAATTCTCGTCGGAGATTTGAAGTCGTGCTCGCGTGCATTAAGTTTTTGGCATCGTTGCTAGGGACTAATTTAAATTGATATAGGTCAAAAGGTGAATTGATTGGATTAGACCACTTTATTTTAAGTTTTTCATTGTTCTTCTTTTTTTAGTATCGTCTTTTCTATTTTTGTCTATTTCAATTATCACAACAATTTCCCTTTTACTGGTTTCTTTCATTTTATTTTTCAGGTGACTAATGGTGCACATGAATACATAGATGCTTTAACTGCCTTATCTTCCTCCATGACCACCTTAATTACTTCACCTGTAAAAGTATGCTTCAATGTAAGTCGGGGAGGGGGGAAGAAATATCATTTTGATTTAATTGGACGTTTGGACATTTAGTTATCTTACTTAAGTAGTTTAGGTATTTGCTTTTACAATTTTTAGGTCTAGTTTATTATTTCTTCATATGGTTACTTGCTTTCTTGTCATATTCATGCAGTGGTAATTTTGTTTTTAGTATAGGCACCCACTTGTCATTTAAGTAGGCTTCAATGTGTACTATTTTGTTGGTATCATGTTGATATGATTTATTATTTTTAGTAATTCATATTCTTATATCTGATGGTGCAAATTTTATAAAAGTTATATAAGTGTTTACTAAGTTCTACTAGCTAGTTTTTATTTTTCACTTACACTTAAACTAAATTCCAAAAAGTTGATCTAGTACATAATTAGTCATGATTCACCTCATTGGACTAGTACTTTGAAATCCATAAGTAACTTTCAATTATCATTTTAGTTACTGAAGGTGCTCGGATTGTGTAAGCTCATTCAGAAAAATTAAAATCCCTGTGAGCACGAGAGGAACAAAAGCTCTTTGAAAAGGAAAAAAAAGAGAAAAAAAAGAAAGAAAGAGAGCATACAGAAAAATTGTGAGGTTAAAAAAAAGAGAAAAAAATTTTTGAGGGATAGAAAACAGTTGTCGTGGGGTGGAAATGGTTTGGTGTCCCTTTGAGACTGAGTTAGGTTACTAGAGAAACACCTACCAATTTCTCTCAATACCGAGTATGCCTTTGAAACTTTGTGTTAGTTTGGGAGGATGATCATCGCTTAGGGAAGATAAGTGCCCAGAGCTGGAAACCTTAGGAACACAATGAGATAACGACTTGACTTATCATGAAATTTGAAAACTCAAGGATGAAATTTTACACTTGCACGAAAAACTTTTTTTTGTAGACTTGGCAAACTTATTTATTTGATTAAACAGTAGCACCACTTGATAGGATTAGATGAACATACTAGATAACAAAGCTATTCATGTATACACATTGAGCTGAACACGGAAGTTTGCTTGAGGACAAGCAAAGTTTAATTTTGGAGGATTTTGATGTGAGCATTTTATATAGGGTTTCGGCTATCATTTTAGTGCACATCTTAGCTCGTTTTTAGGGTATTCATTGCATATTATCTTTGTTTACTCCACTTTTCTATATTTTTCATTCAAAGATTTACTTTTGTTAATTTATGTGTAGGACGACATTTTATGGAGCACGGACTTTAGGGAACACACTCTGGTCGTGTCCCAAGACACGGGCATGTTCCCGAAGTGAAACATATCAAAACGGAGGTTCCAGAGTGGCACACGGTCGGTCGTGTTAAATTATCATGACCGTGTGTTTTTTCAACTCAATTTTCAACCTAGATTTCAGTCGTTTCCAACCTTGCACATGTCCCGACCTTGTAAATTCACACGGTCGTGTGGCGGCACCGTAAATTCAAGGAAATAGGGTTTTTGAGCATTTATGGAAAGTCAGAATCACCTCTATATATAGGAAACTCATCTAAGAGGATCACGAGGGGAGCCACCCTAGGGCTCCCAAGCCCCAAAGGGGGGCCATCCAAGGGCCCCTAACCCGCTGGAGGATGATATTCTAGAGCTTCTCTACTGTCGAGATCATATTGATGTAGATTTCTTCACCATGACTCCAGTTCTGAATGCGAGACGCACCCCAAGACCTTCTTCACATCGAGACTAAGCCTCCCTTTTCCTTTTATGCAATTCCTTTTGGTTTATTCTTGGTTTGTCAATGTCTTGTAGTTAGATCTCCATCTTATGAGTAGATTTCTATGATTCTTTGATTAGGGAGCAGCCTATCTTAACTTGTAAACATACATATGCAATGAATTCATGTTATCTTACATTGCTTTCATTATATATGCTTGCCTTTTATTTTATGATATGATTGTTCATAGTCTGACTTTATTGTGTTAATATGATTTAGATGCCAAAAGAACTAGATCATACTTTAGAGGTATGGGGAAGGACCGAAAGGAGAACCCAATCCTTCAAACCATAGAGAATCGAGAAGTGGGAGAATCGACTATGAGTGAGGAGTTAATCTGCTAGGGTTCTAGTGAAAGATTCCCTGTGCGACAAGGTTACCCCAAAAGTAGATTGATTCATTGCGAGGACCCATAGGTATCATAGAATATAATGAACTTATTCTAGCAGAAGGCCCAAAGTAGGAGAAATTAACTCTAGAAGGGTTATAGGACCTAGTGACAGGGGGCTTCCCAAAGATAGTAACCCCCTGAGCTCTGACGATCCGAAAGGGAAACTTGGCTAGGAATAGGGCAATCTGATGTAGTTCCAAAAGATCACGTCGGTTAAAATAGGATATCCTAGTTACATGAACAACCATTGAGAATTAAGAGTAAGACATATATTTACAATCATTTAGGTGAAACCGAAAACATAGAATCATTCCATCAATCATAACAGGGACCCAGTGGCAGTGGTATCACACCCTAAGAGTATGCCGAACTGAAAATCAAACAGACAGCATCTCCCCTGTACGTGGCAACATATCTTATTTATACAAGGCCCTTGGGCCCACAATAGACATAACATATACACATGTAAACATACAACATAACAAAACATAGCAGAAACTAACACAACTATAATACAACCACACCATGCATACTGGTATGAATAACACCAAACTAAGAAAATATCGTAACAAAACCAGAAAGCATGGTACAACAACAATAGTGTCCAACATTACAAATCATCACATAAAACCAAAGACATCGAAACATCAACGATAAATCTCCAAAAGCTCGTACCCTCGGAGTTGAGATGAGACGATGTCAGCCAGCGATGCTCCAAGCCATCACGAAGACTTCTACTTGTTACCTGGGCGACAGAAAAATCCAGGGGTCATGGTGGTGAGTATAACTCAACGGTAATATGAGAGAACATGTATATATCAAATATCACATATAATTCAACAGTATAACCTACAGGTACAACAGGTATACCAGTATAATAAATATATACATGCATATACCATCTAACCAAATAAACAACGTAAAATGCAAACATACCTGACAGTCCGCTACGCTACTCTGATCTAACCTGAGCATGTATCCACAATATGTAACATGGAGAGTAATACTAACTCATAATATACTCATGATACAGGTCAAAGGTATCTAATGGTCTGTCCAACAAGTATACAGGTATCCGACACAATCGTATAATAGATGCGAGTAGCATGTATGAAGATGATGTACAACCAAATGCAGCAAGCATAGTACAATCAAATGCAACATCACAAAAAGCATATTATATAGACTGCATCTATATATATACTAATCACAATCATCCAATATATATATATATATGACAATATGTAAAATGTCATAAGATACGGCAATGCAGCATGCATGGTCATGTCTGCGCACCCCTACTCGCTACCACGACCCCAGTGTGGCCTAGGTGGCACGATATGATAACTGTCCCAACTCAACACCAACCACTACTCTAGAGTGCCCGAGTGGGCAGTATGAACGAGTAGAATATGAGCGTAAAGAGCTCACTACACAACGGGGGTCCCTGCTGCTGGCCACTCCGACTAACACTACTTATGAGTGGTCGAGTGTCACGCACCCAGGACAACTGCACACAACTCCAACTACCACCGTCTATAGTGGTAGAGTACGACACAACAAATGTTCTGCCCTCACACCAGTTACTCCTCCATGAGTAACCTGGGAGGCAGGATGACTGATGACTCTCTTAACCACAAGAAAGACTTTGTTGTCAGTATGCATGCAAATGATATGAATGCACCGTCACACATACAGACATCCACCATATACTCTCTATTCTACAGAGAGTCATACTAATCTGATCAACGCACTCTCTATCCTGTAGAGAGTCATACTCAACTGATCATAACACTCTCTATCCTGTAGAGAGTCATACTCAACTGATCGAAGTACTCTCTATCCTGTAGAGAGTCGTACTTAACTGATCATAACATTCTCTATCCTGTAGAGAGTCGTACTCAACTAATCGATGCACTCTCTATCCTATAGAGAGTCGTCTTCAACTAATCGTAAAAGCTAGGACCACTGGTCCGTAGCGACACACTAATCACAGTTTACCTGACCATTTATACAACACATGATCGGTAGTAAACAAGCAACATAAGGGTATTGACATCAACCCTATGTTCAGGACCTTAGTTACCCACGGATGCCCTTTTTACCCAATTTACAAATCAGGTTATCATCCATATTCCACTATTTACGCATAACTAAACATTTATAGGTTTACTTAAATCACATAACTCCTAATTATAATGAGGGAAAATGTGATAATAGCAACAGAGCATATAAAGCCAACGACAAAGTATCAAGCACAAGAAATAATAAGAGTGAGGTCAAGGTAATATGATCATATAATATGATCATACATCTAAATCTGTATGTAACAACAACTACCTGACTAGGGTAGGAAATTACCCACCTGATAAGAAGCTCGAAATAATCCTTACAGTCGTGGACCTACTTCGTATCCCAAACCTACACATAATAGCAAACTATGATTAAGTATAAGTATCCGACAAATACATAACTACTACGTCGTTTCTATACTCCCGTCCTTTTATCGAACGCGAGTTAGCACTACAAGCACACACCTCTCGTAACCCTAAATCTACATTCATCCTTGATCAATTCACACCAAACTCAATCCACAACAGATCACCAACATCCACAAGATCAATTAAAGTAATTAGATCTAAACAACACTCAAATAACTATCCAATCATCTAAACATAGTCTCCACACTTCAACCTAACCAATTCGTAACACCATTGCTTAACTGGCTCACCTTACATTTCTTCATCCACGCACAGCAACACAACAACCCAAATCAATTTGCATACACTCACGGATTTGATCCCACCATCTATTGGAATCCTCAGCTCAAACCTAGCTGCACCTTTCTTCCTCATCACCTCTCAGCCGGCAACCACAGATCGGATCACAACCTCTAGAAGCCAAATCACATATCACGGCCACTCCAACCACAGTTTCTATACGAAATTCATCGACAAACACAACCAAATCATCGACATCGAACAGAAACACCATGAATTCACAACAATACTCAGAACATACAGCAAGTAAGGGGAAAATAGATCGGGACTTACCAACACCTGGGATCCACCGGCATTGCTTCTTCCCTAATCCTCCATTCGCCGAAGAAATCCAAGCTCCAAACACTGCCCAAAACCATAGATCTAAGCTAAAATGCGAAAACCCACAGCTAGATACAGATCTCATCTCAAAAGAGGATGAAGATTGACCCTTACCTACCCTCGGCAGAAATCGTGAAGTCCAGCTCACGATCGGAGACCCGGCAGATCCACCGTCGACCCTTGGCTCCCAGCAAAGACACTTCGCCGGAACTCTTTCTTTGAAACCTGCGATCGGAGGTCTTCCAGTGAGGCGATCCCATGTGTGTCGGCAGCGGCTAGCACGCAGAGGAAAAAGGAATGAAGAAATCACGAGGAAGAGATCGCGATGGAAATGAGCTGATCGGGTCTGTTCGATTTTTTTAAGGGTCGTTCGGAAATATGGTTCGAATCAACCGGTTCAAGCCCAACCGGTTCACCTCCAACCCCTAATTAAACCCAGCACTAATTAAGCCTACTTAGTTCCTTAAAGGGGTTAATCCATATACTTAAATAATTTTTTTTTATTTTTTTTCCTGTATCTCACATTCTCCCCCACTTAATAGAATTTGGTCCCCAAATTTCATACTAAATGTAAGAACCAATACAAGAAATATCTGGAATGACCACATACCACAAGTGACTAGATAAGGTTACCAAGTTCGGATAGTATCTTCCAGCTCCCACGTAGTCTCCTCATCGGTATGATGCTGCCATCTAACCTCTACGAGTCTGATGGTTTTGTTTCGCAACTATCACTCCTTGCGACCCAGAATTCGCACTAGAATCTCTTCATAGGTCGCATTCAGCTGAAGAGGAATCGGTACCTCCTTCAGAACATGATCAGCATGCAACATGCATTTCCTCAGCATAGAAAATAGGAAATACTTGTGAACACCCACAAGTGTCGGAGGTAAAGCCAACCAGTAAGCTACACCTCCAATCTACTTCAATATCTCAAATGTACCAATGTAGCGTGGAGCTAACTTTCCTTTTCTGCCCAGATCATTTCACCCCCTTTCGTAGGTGAAACATGCAGAAACACCTAGTCCCCAATCGAGAATTCCAAAGGCCTTCGCCTCCGGTCTGCGTAACTATCCTGTCGATCCTATGCCTCTTATAACTGTCGTCTGACGACGCACACCAACTCTGCATCATGATGGATGCTCTGTGGCCCCAATAGTTGTCGTCTCCCAACCTCCTCCCACAACACAGGAGATCTGCAAGGTCTGTCGTATAAGACCTCGGAAGGAGCCATATGAATGGAGGAGTGATAACTGTTCTCATAGTCAAATTTCCACTAAATTAACGTGATCCTTCCGGCTACCTCCGAAATCCATGACACAGAATCTCAATAGATCATCCAATGTCTGAATGGTACGCTTAGACAGTCCATCAGTCCGCGGATGAAACGTTGTACTAAGCCAGGGCTTTGTGCCCATAGTCTGATGCAGACTCTGTCAAAATCGCGAGGTAAATCGCAGGTCTCTATCAGATATAGTACTCAAAAGTACCCCATGCAGTCTGATAATTTCTCGACAGTACAACTCTGCCAGAGGATCCAACGAGTCCTTCCACGAATAGGCAGAAAGTGAGATGATTTGGTTAGTAGATCCATGATCACCCAAATCGTGTCATGTTCTTTACGGGTTCTAGGTAATCCCGTAATGAAAATCCATCGAGATATGCTCCCACTTCCATTCCAAAATCGAAATTTCCTGGAGTAACCCAACAGGTTTTTGATGTTCAGCCTTTACCCGCTGGCATACTGAACATCGAGCAACCAAGTCTGCACTATCTCTTTTATACCGTTCCACCTGTATAAGTGTTTCAAATCTCGGTACGTCCAAGTACCACCAGGATGTATAGCAAATCTCTAATAATGTGTCTCCTGTAGCAACTCTTTCTCAAGTGGATACGTGTCCAGAACACATATCCATATTAAAGACGGAAAATTATCTTCTCA
Organism: Wurfbainia villosa; assembly: GCA_025175895.1. Classification (NCBI taxonomy): domain Eukaryota; kingdom Viridiplantae; phylum Streptophyta; class Magnoliopsida; order Zingiberales; family Zingiberaceae; genus Wurfbainia; species Wurfbainia villosa. The sequence goes on from CM045992.1 coordinate 10,002,913, forward strand.
CATGAGAAGTCCATCTACCATCCAAAATCCACTCCACCACACACTCTGTAAGTGCATGGAAGACTATAATGACCAATCTCACTTGTTGCAACTGTTCGTGTTCCAGTAACTCTATAGTAGCTACCCAGTAGCTAGTTAAATTTAATGAGCACTTCTGCTCCATACATCCATAAATCTAGATAATAACTACTAAAGTCACATCATGTATATGACAGCTTATCTCATAGTTCGTCAATTGTCGTTAGCTTGAGATACGCCTCACTCCACTACATCGGGATCGTTCCAATCCCTAAAATGATGCATCTGCGTACAATACCCTTCCATCCACCCCGGAAGGATTAACTAATACTGATGCAAACTTCAATCACCATCTAGGTCCTGAAACCCAATCTCACAAGCTTCCGACCGGGTGAATTCCATTACCCTTTTGGTCAAACAAATCTGTTGTATAGTAATGCTAGAAGTATCCTATCCACATTCGTAGTATTAACCAAATCATACAAGGAAACCACCATCTACGGTGGCCGAGTGCGCAACTCCAACTACCACCATCAACAGTGGCCAAGTTACGCAACTCCAACAACCACAACCTGATCCAATCGTGTCCCGAATACATGATTTCTCAAATCCATGGACGACTAAATCATTTAATAGTCTAATAACAAAATAAAAATTCATAAAATTCATACCAAGTATGAAATTGTCGTCTTTAACACCTCCATCCTCTTTACTCTTCACTGATGATATATCAATCATTACATTGACAATGATAATTGTATGACATCATGTCACTGTAATATCAATACTCCAATCATAAATCAACCCTAGAGTATACACAGGTGCCCTTTGCTGATCTAAACAGATCATCTATCCACAACGAAGGATATTCACTTTTAACAACTATCGCATTCCATCATCAATAATCGATGCATAATCTCAAAGGTCCATCTCTCTTTCAACAAAGAGTTCCGGATCTTCTCAAGGAGAAATACTGGGATAGATAAATATCCCCTCCAACATCTCCTATAATCGTAACTTACGTTCTTCCAATTTCTATAGTGTTTAGCAACACTAATACCAACAAAATTATCACTCGTATGAGGAATTCAATATCAACACTATCTCCGCAATCACTCTGATTGCCTACTCCACTTGCGTATGTAACAGCAAGCCTAGGAGTTCATCCGAAACTACATCCGAATACTCTCAGATTATACGCACATCCGAGAGACATATCATACCATACTTCCAACAATTTAACTATCCATAAGGATATGTCTACAGTAAAGGTATGTCTATTAAAGTCTAAGGCATCCCTTGACTTCTTAATTGTTGGTCGACATCTCACATGACGGTAGAGATACCACCGACCCACAAGTTGATGTAAAGGAACCCTTCTAATCCGAACTAAAAATGTTCTAGACACGGGTACCTGTAAACTACAAGTATATCTCAATATATTGACCCGGAGGGTAAACTAGAGTAATACCCTGAACGATTAATTATCTGCCGATCCGATCCAAAAGCTCCCTGCAGGTCTCGGCCTTTCTCTGAAGAGAACATGATCAGATCCAACAGTCCACGACAAAGCGATTGCATTTCTGCGATGAATAATCCAGGGATTTTCCTAGATCATCTGATCCCATCACTTAATCCTACGAGCTGCAACTGTAGAATACCGAATGGATACGACCATCATCGTATACTCTCTCCTCTGTACAAAGCCAATCCACATCTAGGGGGTAACTGTTGTTGTTGTCTACATGAGTCTTCTATGATGTCTTCTGCTAATATAGTTGCGTAAATCACTTCCCTTGAAGAGAAGTATCACGGAACTCCAACCACGCCTGAGGTAGTAGGTCGCTGCTGGTGAGATAACTCAATCTTCTGTGCTAATCTCTACTGTCGAGACGGTGCATCATCCTCTCGGAACACCATCGATAGTCTTCAACTGAGTCTTCAAAATACACCTCCTTAACTATACTAGTTGCTTACAATAGCAACAGATGAAATGATCCAACGGATAATCTGACTTTGCGTGTCTTCGTGATCCGCACTGCACGCATATAATCCCTTCATAGTCTTTGTTTTGATTTCGCTGATGTGCACGAGAACATCCTGATGATCTACGATTGGTCTTCTATAATCGGAAAGTAGCTCAAGGCCTATGACTCCGATCTTTCTCCTTTTATCCAACAGTCGGAGACTTCTGACTCTAATAAGTTGACCTGCAATATCTGCTTATCGATCTCCAACTCTTAAACACTTGTACAGAGTCATTTCTAAACTCTTCACTCAATCCAACATCTTCCGGCAGGATCTGATAGAAGATCCAATCATCTTAATCCAACAGTAAGCCAACAACTGTGGGTGGCTTAAAACATCCATTCGCATTCTTGAGCTATTAGGTGAGCGTAAACTCTGCAAGTCTAATGACTCTGCATGGTATTCTCGTTATCGACGATCACCCTACTTGAAGCTTAAGAATTCCCTACAATGTATCATTGAAAGTGAAGGGGGGAAATACTCTCTTTCAACATCACCAAACCATGATCAAGTGATATATTATTCCCCGAAGATTATTTTTTACATTTACCACCAAATACCGGCTTGATCCCGATAATGGTATGCAAATAACTCTACTTTCTCTGTATAACACGAGTTAAGTACTCAAAAGTACCTTCAAAGTTATATAACCCAGTACGAACAACTCAGAGATAAAAATCCCTATGAAACACCTTATACTAACCCTCCGCTTGCTGTAGCAATAAAAGTATACACACCTAGTCCATTACCCCACGGGTAATGATCTGACTAGCACCATTAGTGAAAATTCCTAAGACTATAGTCTTTGATTTCCAAAAGAAATGTGACGACTTGACCCCTATTTTTCGACTCGGTATCAGTCGGCTCTCAAAGGTAAATCACCTTTTCGACACAGGTTCAAGACTCACAGACTCAACAGGTCATTCCCGTGGTCAACTCATACCACGGTTACGAATAAGAACCAACACACTATATGTTATTCCCTGTTCAAACATTAAATACAAAGCCAATAAAACCGAGAGTATAAACCCTAACGGCAACTCTGGTTGGTCGCCACGGTGGGCGACTTCTACTATAAGTCTACACAAGTGTCATAACTCTAACTGTATATACCTGTTGAACAAGTTTAGATAAGCATCTAACTAAATATAAGTTATCAGGGATTCTTACCTCGTGCTACTTGGAGCTTAGGCCGTTGTCAATCTCATCTCAGAAAACCAAAACCGAAACAAATACACTCCCGAGAATCCAAGACTCGACAAAAAAATAATATTGTATGACATCGTAGAACCTAGGGCTTTGATACCAATAAAGTTGTCACGCCCCGAGAGTATGCCGAACCGAAAATCAAACGGACAACATCTCTCTTGTACGTGGCAACATATCCTGTTTATACAAGACCCTTGGGCCCATAATAGACATAACATATACACATGTAAACATACAACATAACAAAACACAGCGAAAACTAACACAACTACAATACAACCACACCATGCAAACTGGTATGACTAACACCAAACTAAGAAAATACCATAACAAAACTAGAAAGCATGGTATAACAACAATAGTGTCCAACACTATAAATCATCACATAAAACCAAAGACATCGAAACATCAACGATAAATCTCCAAAACCTCGGACCCTCGGAGTTGAGATGAGACGATGTCAGCCAGCGATGCTCCAAGCCATCACGAAGACTTCTACCTGTTACTTGGGCGACAAAAAAACTCAGAGTCCGTGGTGGTGAGTATAACTCAGCGGTAATATGAGAGAACATGTATATATCAAATATCACATGTAATTCAACAGTATAACCTAGAGATACAATAGGTATACCAGTATAATAAATATATACATGCATATACTGTCTAACCAAATAAACAACGTAAAATGCAGACATACCTGACAGTCCGCTAAGTTACTCTAATCCAACCTGAGCATATATCCACAATATGTAACATGGAGAGTAATACTAACTCACAATATACTCATGATATAGGTCAAAGGTATCTAATGGTCTGTCCAACAAGTATACAGGTATCTGACACAACCGTATAACAGATGCGAGTAGCATGTATGAAGATGATGTACAACCAAATGCAGCAAGCATAGTACAATCAAATGCAACATTACAATAAACATATATATATAGACTGCATCTATATATATACTAACCACAATCATCCATATATATATATATATATATATATATATATATATATATATAGGGCAATATGAAAATATTATAAGATACGGCAATACAGCATGCATGGTCATGCCTGCGCAACTCTACTCGCTACCATGACCCTAGTGTGGCCTAGGTGGTACGACATGACAACTGTCCCAACTCAACACCAACCACTGCTCTAGAGTGGCCGAGTGGTATGAACGAGTAACATATGAGCATAAAGAGCTCGCTACACAATGGGGGTCCCTGCTACTGGCCACTCCGACTAACACTACCTATGAGTGGTCGAGTGTCACGCACCCAGGACAATTGCACGCAACTCCAACTACCACCGTCTATAGTGGTAGAGTGTGGCACAATAAATGCTCTGCCCTCACACCAGTTACTCCTCCATGAGTAACCTAGGAGGCAGGATGACTGATGACTCTTTCAACCACAAGGGAGACTATGTCGTCAGTATGCATGCAAATGATATGAATGCACCGTCACGCATATAGACATCCACTACAAACTCTCTATTCTACAGAGAATCATACCAATCTGATCAACGCACTCTCTATCCTGCAGAGAGTCATACTCAACTGATCATAACACTCTCTATCCTATAGAGAGTCATACTCAACTGATCGACGCACTCTCTATCCTGTATAGAGTCGTACTTAACTGATCATAACACTCTCTATCCTGTAGAGAGTCATACTTAACTGATCATAACACTCTCTATCCTGTAGAGAATCATACTCAACTGATCGACGCACTCTCTATCCTGTAGAGATTCGTCTTTAACTGATCGTAAAAGCTAGGACCACTGGTCCATAGCGACACACTAATCACAGTTTACCTGACCATTTACACAATACATGATCGGTAGTAAACAAGCAACATAAGGGTATTGACATCAACCCTATGTTCAGGACCTTACTTACCCACGGATGTCCTTTTTACCCAATTTACAAATCAAGTTGTCATCCGTATTCCACTATTTACACATAACTAAACATTTATAGGTTTACTTACATCACATAACTCCTAATCATGATGAGGAAAAATGTGATAATAGCAACAAAGCATATAAAGCCACGACAAAGTATCAAGCACAAGAAATAATAAGAGTGGGGTCAAGGTAATATGATCATACATCTAAATCTATATGTAACAATAACTACCTGATCAGGGTAGGAAATTACCCACCTAATACGAAGCTTGAAATAATCCTCACAACTGTGGACCTACTTCGTTTCCCAAACCTGCACTTAATAGCAAACTATGATTAAGTACAAGTATCCGACAAATACATAACTACTACGTCGTTTCTATACTCCCGTCCTTTTATCGAACGCGAGTTAGCACTACGAGCACACACCTCTCATAACCCTAAATCTACATTCATCCTTGGTCGATTCACACCAAACTCAATCCACAACATATCACTAACATTCACAAGATCAATTAAAGTAATTAGATCTAAACGACACTCAAATAACTATCCAATCATCTAAACATAGTCTCCACACTTCAACCTAACCAATCTGTAAAACCATTGCTTAACTGGCTCACCTTACATTTCTTCATCCACGCACAACAACACAACAACCTAGATCAATTTGCATACACTCATGGATATGATCCCACCATCTATTGAAATCCTCAGCTCAAACCCAACTGCACCTTTCTTCCTCATTGCCTCTCAATCGGCACCCACAAATCGGATCACAACCTCTAGAATCCAAATCACATATCACGGCCACTCTAACCACAGTTTCTATACGAAATTCATCGATAAACACAACCAAATCATCGACATCGAACAGAAACACCATGAATTCACAACAATACTCAGAACATACAGTAGGTAAGGGGAAAATAGATCGGGACTTACCAACACCTGGGATCCACCGGCATTGCTTCTTCACTAATCCTCCGTTCACCGAAGAAATCCAAGCTCCAAACACTGCCCAAAACCATAGATCTAAGCTAAAATACGAAAACCCACAGCTAGATGCAGATCTCATCTCAAAAGAGGATGAAGATTGACCCTTACCTACCCTCGACAGAAATCGTGAAGTTCAGCTCACGATCAGAGACCGACATATCCATCGCCGACCCTTGCCTCCCAACGAAGACACTTCACCGAAACTCTTGCTTGGAAACCTGCGATCGGAGGTCTTCCAGCGAGGCGATCCCATGTGCGTCGGCAGCGGCTAGCGCGCGAAGGAAAAAGGAACGGAGAAATTGCGAGGAAGAGATCACGATGGAAATGAGCTGATCGGGTCTGTTCATTTTTTTTAAAGGTCGTTCGGAAATATGGTTCGAATCAACCGGTTCAAGCCCAACCGGTTCACCTCCAACCCCTAATTAAACCCAGCACTAATTAAGCCTACTTAGTTCCTTAAAGGGGTTAATCCATATACTTAAATTTTTTTTTTTTTCCGATATCACACAAGTGGTGTCCCTGTAAAAGTGATTTTCCAGTCCTCTCATCTTCCTTTCAACCCTTTTTGCGTATCAACCAACTGATTTGGTCTAAACAATCTATATTCGCTTAGTAAACCAGTACTCAATTATCAGTCCATGTGGAATCGATATTTTATTACTTGACGATAACCGTGCACTTGCAGACATTGAGCATGAGTGCGCGCTTCAAGTCCTTGGCGATTCTCATCGGAGATTTGAAGTCGTGTTCGCATGCATCAATCTCCACATTGCGGACCACGAGCGGGTAAGAATCATCGTGCGGACAAACCATTGGGGCACCGTTCATACTCTGTACAAAGAAGAGGATATTCTGAATGATCCCTGCCTTCTTGAGTCGTCTTCGCTCCCGACCCGATCTACTCCGATCTTAGACTCTTCTTGACTCGTCTTAGCTCTCGACCCGATCTGCTTCGGTCTTAGACCTTTCCTGTGTCGTCTTCACTCCCAACCCAATCTGCTCCGATCTTAGATCCTTCTCGAGTCGTCTTCGCTCCCAACTCGTCCTGTGCTAGTCTTAGACCTGTCTCGAGTCGTCTTCTCTCCCGATCCGATTTGCTCCGATCTTAGTCCCTTCTCGATTAGTCTTCGCTCTCGACTTGTCCTGCGTTAGTCTTAGACCTGTCTTGAGTCGTCTTCGATCTCGACTCAACCTACTCCAGTCTTAAACCCTCCTTGAGTTGCACTACTCTCTAATTTGATACAGGGTCATATGCCGAAGTCTTATTTCTTCCCTCTAATAATCATTTGAGTCTCATAGGTAAGATCATATCCACATCAATAGTCTTTCTAAAAACAATTATTGACATAATTTAAAAGATTAATCATATCTAAAATATATATCCAAATTTGCATGTGCATTGAAAAAAAAAATCAAGAATAACATGCAAATTATAATTTACGTATTACTAAATGCCTAAATTAACAATGTCAAAATTAATTAGTTACACATCATGGAAATTAATTTAACTATATTAGTAAATTACAAAAATTTACACAAATTAATTTTCATAAGCTTAATTAAATCAAGGCCGAGGTAAATTTGAAATTTTTTAATTATCATGCTTTATATAAACTCCATAAACATGATAATTATAACATAATGCTCGAGACCATATTTTTTTCTACGAACGAGATGTGAAAAATAAAAGGTGCTAGTGGCTAGCGCATACAGAAAATTACATAAAATGGGCAACGGGTCAATCCCTCGCAAATTCGAGTTCCGTCCTTCACTGTGCTAGTTATTAGTCTCAAGGGTCAAATGTCCATCGTGATTTACCTCCCTTATGATGGCCCGGGAGCGGACTAGTAGGGGTCGCTATGTTGACGGTTCCAACCTTTTGCACAAAAAATAAAAGGTCAAATAATACCTTTAGTCATTGATTGAATAGCAAATTTTGCCCCGCGAGAAGAATCTAGTGGCTAGCACATACAGACGTTGCACCAGAGGACAACGGGTCAATCTCTCACAAATGCGAGAGTGTCATCCCTACATGCGCTAATTACTAGTCTCAAGGGCTAAAGGTCTACCGTAATTTACCTCCCTTGCGATGGTCTGGGAGCGGATTGGTAGGAGCCGCTAGATTGACGGATTCTAACTTTTACACCAGAATAGCAAATTTTGAATAAGACTTTAAAATTCTTCAAAAATTTTAAGAGTGATTAATACGCAAGTAGAATTGTCTCACATAACAAAATTAATTTTTGAGAACAGTAAAAATTTTCGATGCATTTATTTTTACATCGAACTAATTTTTAATTTGATAAAAATATTCTTCGTAAGTTAGAGATCGATGATAAAAAATACTAATGCATCACTTTTTTATCTCAAAAAAATGTCACACAGAATTTGTTAGCGGGATCGAGTTAGAAATGAGCATGACTCTTTAGGCAGCAAGTTAATTGCCAACAACCTGGCGGCTTGACAGCTCGATGACCGGATAAAGCCTTGGAGCTGGCTGTTAATTAGTCACGATTAGAGTTCAACTTTCCTCTTAAGAGTTTACGTTTGAATAATAATCGTCTACGTACTTTGAGATAGAAGGAGACTTGGGCCTTAGTTGCCTTAGTTCAACAATAAAAAAAAACGCTTAAGCAATGGAATCTCCCCTTTCACCGCTGCTCTATATTCTCTTCCCAGATTATTAGATAAAAATTGACTTGCGCTGAATCTGTCATTGCAATCACACCTATTTCTGAATAGCAGAAGACGATTCGTCTCCATTTATCAATTGGTTTCATAATTTTATAGTCATAAGTAAAAAAAATAAATCACAATAACGAAATGATCTCATGGAGGCCAAATTAATCTTATAGGAATAAATCTCGGAGAGGAATTAATTTCTCTCTTCGTGAATAGTATCAACCACTAGAAGTACCAACCCTGTTGAGCTCTTGAGAATTACAATCACATTTATTTCTTGAGACAGAAATGATGCTCATTTTAGATATTTTTTATTGTCGATTTCACAGATAAATAAAATAAAATAATTTATGAGAAATATTTTTATCTAATCAAGAACTAGTACGATAAGAAAATAGATAATCTAAATTTTTTTATAATTTTTAAAAATTAATTTTTATTTCTTAGAATAATTTTACTATCCATACTAACTATTTAGTCCTCTCTCTCGTGGACACAATCACATCTATTTCTCTGGTGCAAAAAGATTGGAATCCGCCAACCAACAACCCCTATCAATCCGTCCCGGACAATCGTAAGGGAGTTAAATCACGGTAGGTCTTTAGCCCTTAAGACTAGTAACTAACGTATGGACGGACGACACCCTCGCATTTACGAGGGATTGATCCGTTGTCCTCTGATGCAACGTCTGCATGTGCTAGTTATTATACCCTTTCTGCGGGGATAATAAACTATGATGGGTAAATTTTTTAACGTAACTGATTTCACCGCCGAAACGACTCCTTATCAGAAATCTTCGAAGGGATTTTTAAAGGTACAATACCACGGTGTTGATAAAAATATACCTGAATAGCTCAGTATTTCAATCAATAATTAATTTATCGACGAGGAGGTTTCGAATCCGGCATCTATTTCTGATACAATATATATGCAGCAGATGAGTACAGTAATATTTGCTTGTTTTTTTTTTTTTCAATGTTCAGCGGACGGATAAAACTTCAATGGGCTTCACTGGAGAAAATAGAAGTCAGATTGTTTCATTGGTTGATTTTTTTTGGGTGTAAAAAGGAGGATCTTATCATCTCTTATCGAGGCTTCCACTTTGGCTAGAAGGGGAAAAAAATCAAACAAGAGTTATTGGAGTAACATCATAAGTGACCAAAGTAGCCAACAAAAATTATTATCGAAGAAAGGAAGCATGACATTGATAAATAGCGTGTTGTCATTTAACAATCCATCCAGAGGTATGTTTTGATTCAATAATGGATAATCAAAGATATAATAAAATAAGGAAGAAGGTAATTTCTATAATAATTTATCAAACAATGCATGTAAAATTTAGAATTATTCAAATAACATCTCATAATTTTATATTTATCAAATAACACACTTAATTTCCTTTTTATCCCTCCCACCAAACAGACCTACAGCACAGTGAAATTCCCGAACGTGGTGCTGAAAATTCAAATCCCAGCACCACCACAGTGATGTTGGAATTTACAATTTCAAAGACCACGCAGCCGAGTCTTGAAAAATTTTAACACCACGTGATCGAATTGTAAATTCGGCACACGGTGGTATCGAATTGCACCACGCGGTAATCGAAAATTCAAATTTGATCACAGTGGTGTTGGAATTGTAACTTCCAGTACCATTGTGGTGTTGGAAATTCAAATTGTAGCACTACAGTGGTGCTGAGATTTGCAATTACAACACCACAGTAGTGCTGGGACTTGTAATTCCAGCACCACAGTGATGCTGGAATTGCAGTGGTGGTGCTGAGATCTGCAATTCCAACTCTACAGTGATGCTGGAACTTGCAATTACAGCACCATGCTAGAATTGTAGTGGTGATGCTGGGATTGCACCACTACTGTGGTGCTGAAAATTCAAATCTCAAGATGACCACCACCGTAGTCCGAAATTAAATCCTGCATGGTGCCGGGATTTGTAATCCCAAAGACCACAAAGGTACATATCTTTCGGGAGGGTAAAAGAGAATTAAATGTGCTATTTGATAAATATGAATGTATGAGATACTGTTTGGACATTTTTAAATTTTACGTGTATTATTTGATAAATCGCCGTAATTTCTATGGCAAAAACTAGATGAATCCAACTAAAAGTAGTGTACAAATTAGTGAAATGAGAAGATCCAAATCATATGGGATGATGGTGGAACTTGTTAATTAATGATCAAATCATTTAAATTGGTATAGTCAGAGATAGTTCGAGCAAAATGCGGAAAGACCCATCGATTTCCGATACTTAAAAATTCAAGTGCTAGAACAAAGGGATTGCTTTCATTCATATCAACTCGGATTTGGTCATTATGATATGGGTCTTATATTGGAAAGGGATTTTCAAATGGAATAAATATGGAGCTAGATATATGGGCATCAAATCAAAAGTTCTCAGTCGATGGCACACTTATCAAGCATTAGTATAGAATCTGGATCAATATTGATGCCTTTCAGCTGCAGTTGGTGTTGGTTTCAAAGTGAAATTAAAACAAAAATACACAGTAGAAAAGGAACTCAACGAGATTCCATGCGAATTTCAATTGAACGTTGATTTAGAATGTTATCCTTAATGTGTGAATTTTTTAAAGTTAAAAGGTCAAGTAAGCACGATCAGCACGTTCACACCTCTTTAATATCCACCTGAGCACAGTCGTCATAGTCTCACGAACCCAATTGGAGAAATCACGATTTTTTCATCACCCCACACCGTAGTACTGCTAGCTACTATTTAAGGAGAGACCGAAAAAACCTAGCTTTTCAATTGACATAATCCTACACGATCTTCTCATATAACATTGTGTAATTATTACTTAACCTCCAAATCATATCTAATTAATATGATATTTTTCTTTATTTTTATTAAACGTGAGATTTATCTGTGATCTTGTTTGAAAAACTCAAACGCATATTAGATTAATCTATTAATTTAATAAGTTCGAATCAAATAATCTAATAAGTTAGATCCAATTAGATTAATCTATTAATCTAACGAGTTTATGATCCAATAAGATTAACTTATTAATTTTAACTTAGATCCGATGTGAAACTTCGATTGTGATCCCAACAGTTGAACCTCAATTTGCTCTCACATGGTTCGTGTCAAATAACAATAATTGTTAGAAAATTGATTTTATTGACTAATAAATTGAATAATATGGATGTAGGGGATCGATACGCCGGCTAGAGGGGGGGTGAATAGCCCTTTTCGTTTGGATGCCGGTATTTGCTCGTCTACAAAACTAATTAGCGCAAGCGGAAGACTAATAAAGACAAGCAAATAGAAATACAAGAAAACAAACTCTAACAAAGAATGTAACGTGGTTCACGGCTACGCCGCTAATCCACGGTCCCCGATTTGTCCTCGGTGAATCACTCCGCTAAACCAATCCACTAAATGGTCTCTCCTTTGCACCAAGCTAGGTGGAGGTAACCTTTACAATCAAGATCACTCTTCTTACAAATAGAATGGAGTAAAAGTGAGTAAGAAGAGTTTAGAGCTTGTGGGGCACTAGGAAGATTACTTAGAGCATAAGCATTAGCCTCTCAAAGGCTTACACCTTCTCTTTTTATAGAGAGGGTTCCTCCGAACACGCCGATCCCTGTAGTCCAAACTCTTGGCATCGATCGATGGACTCATCACGACCATCGCCTCCGTAGTCGATCGCCGCCCGGCTACGAAACTCTTCGGGTCGAAACCCTATTGACCACCGATCGGCTCGCTCAGAATGATCGATGGTCTTGGCAATGATCGCCCACGATGGCGGGCCGATCACGCCACAATCCAATGGTCGATACCAAATCGAACTACACTCGACTTCGAGCGCCGACCGCCATGACATGGCAATGATCGTGTCGAAAACCCATCCGACACTTGGCCAAATGGCCAAGTTTCACCTAAGAGCTACCCTTCCCGGGTTACAATCGCTCACTCTCATCTCGGAGTCCTCGCCTTGAAGTTCTCTTCGTTCGCCACGCCCCTTGGCGATCAGCGACGGCTCGAATGCTCCTTCGCGTCTCTTGCCTCGAAGTCTACTTCCTCCAGCTTCACTCCAAGCTTCTCGTCCGGTGGTCCCTCGGATGCTCCAAGCGCACGGCTTCCGCAAAGCTATCCTTCACCGACTCAAGGCACGAGTCATGAGATGTGAAACTCGCCACGGCTCCATGTGCGAATTACTAAGTCCTGCACGACTTCAACGCACATATCACATCAACATATCAAACTAACTTAAACCCTTTGCCACACCATCAAAACCATATTACGGCAAGAGATTGCCCTAACAATGGATAGTTATTTTGTGAATAGATCGTCTTAAATCAATTTCTTAAGTGAATGAGAAATTAATCTCTATGATTATTTGAGTAATGAAAGATTGATTCAATACAATCACATGAAAATTTGGCTCGTACATGAGTTGAATTCATGGACGCGATTACATAAACACTAATTAGAATAAGAGTGAATATCAATTCGTGTGAAACCATTGAAGGGGATAAAATTGAAATTAATTTTGAATAGTTCAAGATTACTTAAATAGATTAATTGTTTGATTAAAAAGATTAATTAAGGAAAAATTTATTGTACGCAGTCTTATCCTACATTGTAAGAGGCTATTTTCAGGACTCAAACTCATAATCTCTATGTTATATGATAATAATTTTACCATTGCGTCAAGGTTTCTCTTCGTTAAAAAGATTAATTAATTGATGAAAAAAATAATCAAATTAAAAGTGATTAATTAATATTCATACAATCAATTAATTAAATAATTAATCAATTGATTATAATGTTGATTAATTGGTACATGTCTTTTTGAAGAATCCCTTCACCATTAATTAGGAGAAACTCTTCGTCCCTATAAAAGGAATTCCACTCTTCTCCTCTAATCACCAAAAACAAAGAAAACTCAAATTGTGAATTCTTTTCTTGAGCTTTCTCTCCTCTCTTAAGAGTTCCAAGCCTTCGGAAATTCACTAGGGTTCTAAATTTGAAGTGCTCATATTTCGAAATCTAGGTTATTGTATTTTGGAAGGTAACTATCAATAAACCGTAAGAATCTAGATAACGCAATATCATCTTAAGGAAAGAAAGCCTACCTTCACCTCAACCTTAATACTTTTATCCGTAGGGATATATTCAACCAAAGGGGTATATATCAAAGTAGCACTTGAAAGGTTATATTGATATCTAAAGGGATAACTCGACGATCGACAAGATTAAGTCGGTAATGTTGTCCACACCTTCACTAAATGGGGGTAAATTGTGTAAACTGTGGATGCAAAGATTGAAACCAAAGAAATGAGGGAAAACTCTGAAAATACTGAAGAGCTTATACAAATAAGGGAGGCGAAATTTTTTTTAATACCTACGAGGCAATAACTACTATGGATAATTAAGTTCTATCAGCTTGAACAGAAATCGTAGACGGACTTTCTAGTTAGTGCATATCTTGCTGCTGTGGACAACCCTGGATAGGGATCTTACATATTGATACTGCTGCTATCTCTTTTCTGTGAATAAGGTGAAAAGACTCGCGCGTAGGATGTTGTCTGAACCAAGTAGCTGGTTCGGCGGGAGGAGTCTGAGAAGAACAGTTCGGGCACGTCAATCTGGGAGAAATTGGCTCGAGAGGACGGTTTTGTTGGGTCGGATCGAATCGATTGGCCGGCTAGAGGGGGGTGAATAGCCCTCTTACTTTGGATGTTAGAATTCTCTCGTTCGTTTGCTCGTCTACACAATCGTTAGTGCAAGCGGAAGCATAAACAATAAAAACAAAGCGATAAATGAAAATACAAACGCTAACAAAGGATGTAACGTGGTTCACGACTACGCCACTAGTCCACGGTCCCCGATTCATCCTCGGTGAATCACTCCGCTAAACCAATCCACTAAATGGTCTCTCCTTTGCACCAAGCTAGGTGGAGGTAACCTTTACAATCAAGATCACTCTTCTTACAAATAGAATGGAGTAAAAACAAGTAAGAAGAGTTTAGAACTTGTGGAGCACTTGGAAGATCACTTAGAGCATAAGCATTAGGCTCCCAAAGCCCCACTCCCTCTCTTTTTATAGAGAGGAAGATTTTCTTCCCGTTGGCGGCCACCAGTCGACTGCTGCCCTTTTGCAGTCGACTGCCGCCACTCCAACGGCCTCCAAACACATCGGATCCCGACCGTTGTAGTCCAACGGAACACTTGGCAGTCGACTGATGGACCTCATCAGTCGACTGCTGCCTCCGTAGTCGACTACCAAGTTGGCTACGAGTGATTCTGTGGCCAAACCCTTTCAACGGTCATCGCGCTTTCAAGATCGGCCGTCGATCGCGCCCACATATGACGATCGGCTGCGGCCTCAAAGCACTGGTCGAATACGGTCGAACCACATTCGATTCGAGCGATGACTGCCATGACATGGCAGTCGACTGGTGTCGGGAAAACCCATCCGACACTTGGCCAAATGGCCAAGTTTCACCTAAGAGCTACCCCTCCCCGGGTTACAATCGCTCACTCTCATCTCTCGGAGTCCCTCGCCTTCGAAGTTCTCTTCGTTCTCGGCCACGTCCCTCGGCAGCATCAGGCGCACGACTCTGCAATGCTCCTTCGCGTCTCTTGCCTCGAAGTCTACTTCCTCTGGCTTCACTCCAAGCTTCTCGTCCGGCGGTCCCTCGGATGCTCCAAGCGCACGGCTTCCGCAAAGCTATCCTTCACCGACTCAAGGCACGAGTCATGAGATGTGAAACTCGCCACGACTCCATGTGCGAATTACTAAGTCCTGCACGACTTCAACGCACATATCAAATCAACATATCAAACTAACTTAAACCCTTTGCCACACCATCAAAACCATATTACGGCAAGAGATTGCCCTAACAATCTCCCCCTTTTTGATGTGTGGCAATCCGTTTAAGTTAAATAAAAACATTTGATATAAATTTTAAAGGAAAGAAAGCATGTAAACATAAACATGATATAGCAACATGCAACTCCCCCTTAATCCATGAAACTCCCCCTTAATTTCTCCCCCTATCATAATTAACTTAAAATAATCATTTCTCCCCCTTTGACACCATCAAAAAGATTATCACTAAGTTAAAAGCACATGACATCAAGTCTAATAGAAAGAAAATATCATAAGTTGATTTAAAATCGGAATTCAGCCTTTACTGGTCTAATATTCAGGTCATCAATGATCACGTTCGGACTACTGATCGCACTGCTTTCGGGATTTCGATTGGGTGAATTTCAGAAATGTATTAAAAATTCCAGAAAATTTGAAAAATCATGAAATTTGGGGAACACATTTCTTTTAAGTATATCTATCAGTGAAAAATATGTTTTCATGAAAAATCATTATATTTCTACGTATTTGCCAAAAATCCAAAAGCTTTAAAAACTACTAGGTTTTTGATCATAAGAGTATCCATTTTAACACCTAGTCTTGCATCCAATTGTTTCAAAAACATGAATACATGTATTTTAAAGTAAGAAATTATTTTGAAAACATATGAAATATCCAACCATGATCTTTGGGCAATATGTCTATGAATTAAACATAAGTCTTCCCCATGATTGGTCTATTATTGCTATTTTGATACTTTAAATGACCATCTAAATGCCATAGGCATTAGTGGACATTTGTATCATCCTAACATCTCACTCATGCTAAGTTTTCAATCAAGGTAGCCTATGGTGAGTGCGAGATGCATCCTAGGGGGTATTTGTGTATACTTAACCAATATATTCATGCAATTCTATCAAGGTTAAGTATCAACCTAATAATCCTCATGATCATAAAGGCATATATGAATGAATTCTACATTATGATCATGAAACACATGTATTCATTAAATAATAATCATGCATTAGGTATTATATGATGATAATAAACAAAGTATCACCTAAAGCATGATTCAACCCTATTTCTCATGATTGCGTGCCAAATATTAAAATCATAAATCATGATTTCAAACATTCATAACAATTACATTAGTCATCATGATTTAAGCATTATTATCTATTTATGGGCACGTTATCATCACCCAACACTATTCTAAAAATGTTGTCCCGCCATCCTAAGTCAACCAAAATATGATGTAGGTCAATTCCATATGGTTGATTACCCTAGGAGTTTTCTAACCCTTAAGGATGGATTTTGGAATCCAAAATAAGTTCTTTCCTATTGGGTTCACTAAGTATTCCTTGGGGATCCATTTCCTAGCTATTACTTTCTTCTTATCTTGTCCCCTAGCAATTAGGCATTTATAGGCCTTTTCATTTTTCTTTTCTTTGTATCTTAGGCCCTTTTTATTGAAGCTTGCCCTTTGGCTCCCAATAATCATATTTAATGTGTTGGAGCCAATAGTGAATTTTTCTAGGGCTTTGGTCAAGTAATCTACCTTTTCCCTTAAAACCCTATTTTCCTCTATACATGCATCACTAACATCTAATGACACATAATTATCATGTGAGCATTGATCATCATTATCATGACTAGAAGAAGTATCATCATTTAAGCATGCTTTTTCTAATTTCTCTTCCAATGTCTTAATTTTATCTAGAATGCTCTTATTTTTCTTTTTCATACTAAATAAGTCCTTAGTTAAACTAGAAATTATGGAAACTATTTTCTTAGGAGAAGCATTCGTTACCATAGTTTCCATGTCTTCTTCTTCTTCTTCGGATGAGGAGGTAGAGGAGGCTCCCCCTTCATTTGAGCTCTCTCCACTTGAGCTTGATTCTTCATTTTCGGTGGAGGAGCAATCCAAGTCATCAAAGGCCATCAAGGCCAAATTGGTGACAAAAGCATTCTCCTCATCCGATGATGATGAGGAGGATGAGGATGGGTCATCCCAAGTCCTTGCCTTTAGAGCTTTGGTCTTCCCCTTTTCTTTTGTCTTCTTCTCCTCTTCCTTCTTTTTCTTGCTCCCCTTTTTCTTCTTCTTTTCTTCTTTCTTTTTCTTTTCTTCTTTTCTCTTGTTTAGGAGGGGACACTTATCCCTTATGTGCCCCTCTCGGCAATTGTAGCATATGACCTTCCCCCTTGGTCTTCTATTCCTACATTAGATTTACGAAAATGAAAACCCTTTAAAGCACGCCTTACCCTCCTTACCATATATGCTTCTTCCGTGCTATCCATGGAGGAGGAGGAGGAGGCTTCATCATCGGAGGAGGAGATCTCCATCTTCTTCTTCCCCTTATTTGCCATCAATGCTACTCCCCTTGAGGGTTGGATTCTAGGCTCTTCTTGTATTCCTTCTAGCCTAGTTTCATGAAGCTCCATTGTTGAGAAGAATTCCTCCAAGGTGCTTACTTCTAAGTTCTTGGAGATATAAAATGAGTCCACCATGGAGCTCCATTTTGAGGATCGCGGAAAGACATCTATAGCCTTCATAAGCATATCCCGATTTGATAGCTTCTCACCTACACTTGACAAACCAGTTATAATTTCCTTGAAACGAGAATGTAAGGAAATTACCTTTTCTCTCTTTTCTAATTTAATGTTGTTGAGTTGGGAGCGAAGGAGATCTCTTCTTGCTAGCTTCGCCTCGGATGTGCCTTCATGAAGCTCAATTAGCTTCTCCCACATCTCCTTGGCACTTAGGCATTCTCCTATCTGGTTGATCTCTTGTTGGGGAAGCACATTGAAAAGATGATGCTTGGCTTTTGAGTTTGCAAGGTGCTCTTCCCTTTGCTTTTTGGTCCACCTAGATTTCTCTATTGGCTTCCCTTCTTCATCCCTAGGCAAAACGAAACCGGATTCCATTGTAATCATAATATCAAAATCCGTTTCAAAAAATACCTCCATTCTCTTTTTCCACCAAGAGAATTCGCCGTCGAACTTAGGTGGGTGGATGTTGGAGCCGGCCATTTTGAATGTTGCTTGTTGTAGCGGTTAGTCCTCGACAAGCTTTCCTTGGCTCTGATACCACTTGTTGGGTCGGATCGAATCGATTGGCCGGCTAGAGGGGGGTGAATAGCCCTCTTACTTTGGATGTTGGAATTCTCTCGTTCGTTTGCTCGTCTACACAATCGTTAGTGCAAGCGGAAGCATAAACAATAAAAACAAAGCGATAAACGAAAATACAAACGCTAACAAAGGATGTAACGTGGTTCACGGCTACGCCGCTAGTCCACGGTCCCCGATTCATCCTCGGTGAATCACTCCGCTAAACCAATCCACTAAATGGTCTCTCCTTTGCACCAAGCTAGGTGGAGGTAACCTTTACAATCAAGATCACTCTTCTTACAAATAGAATGGAGTAAAAACAAGTAAGAAGAGTTTAGAACTTGTGGAGCACTTGGAAGATCACTTAGAGCATAAGCATTAGGCTCCCAAAGCCCCACTCCCTCTCTTTTTATAGAGAGGAAGATTTTCTTCCCGTTGGCCGCCACCAGTCGACTGCTTCCCTTTTGCAGTCGACTGCCGCCACTTCAACGGCCTCCGAACACGTCGGATCCCGACCGTTGTAGTCCAACAAAACACTTGGCAGTCGACTGATGGACCTCATCGATTCATTCTCGCTCTCATCAGTCATTGCCGGGTCGCTCTACGATCGGTCAATGGCTAAACCCTTTCGACCCGGTCATTCGCGCCTTCGGTGATCGGTCGGGCCGATCGGCTACCCACATATGGCGGTCATTGCCGGTCGAATACCCGGTCGAACCACATTCGACTAAATGCCATGACATGGCGCAAATGGCCAAGTTTCACCTAAGAGCTACCCCTCCCCGGGTTACAATCGCTCACTCTCATCTCTCGGAGTCCCTCGCCTTCGAAGTTCTCTTCGTTCTCGGCCACGTCCCTCGGCAGCATCAGGCGCACGGCTCTGCAATGCTCCTTCGCGTCTCTTGCCTCGAAGTCTACTTCCTCCGGCTTCACTCCAAGCTTCTCGTCCGACGATCCCTCGGATGCTCCAAGCGCACGACTTTCGCAAAGCTATCCTTCACTGACTCAAGGCACAAGTCATGAGATGTGAAACTCGCCACAGCTCCATGTGCGAATTACTAAGTTCTGCACGACTTCAACGCACATATCAAATCAACATATTAAACTAACTTAAACCCTTTTCCACACCATCAAAACCATATTACGGCAAGAGATTGCCCTAACAGGTTTGAGGGGGTTGGCACGGCCGGGTGAATTTGAAGATTGATCCGATATGAGACGGATGAGAATCGGCTCAGTCCAGCGGGCTTGGAGATGGTTCGGTATGGGAAGAATATAAGTTGGTCTGGGCTATAGGGAAAAGCCTAAGAGCTACGCTACACGTGAATGTTAGGTCTAGGCTAGCTTTATTGAAGGTAAGTGGTTGTAAGGGATGGGCTAGAATATTTCCCGAAATATATATAAGTTGTTACACAACAAAAGAGGGCCCCCACATAATATTCGGAGGAGTCTTCGCTCCTCGTGTATATAACAAAATGATTCTCCAGGTAAGCAAGGTGGTCACATGTACGATGAAGGAGGTTCGTGGTGCAACAGCTGGCCAGAGGAAGGGGGATAAAAGGGAGAAGCAAGACAAGAGGAGGGGGATCCATATTTTTCCAACAAGCAAGAGACAAAGGCATACTCGAAGGGGAGAGCAACCACATCGCCGGAGAAGGAGACAAGGAGAGTAGTGAGCTCCATCTTTTTGATACTTTCTGTGTATTGAGCTAATTGTAAGAGGTTTTCTCCTCCACCTCTAGAAGTTTTTCCATGAAGGAGGAAGTTTATAGTGAAAGTGTCTTGGCATCGTAGCTCGTGGAAGAGCTCTCCCCCTTGGAGTAGGAATCCTTATTCCGAACCACGTTACATCTTTTGTCTCTGTTCTTTGCTTGTGTTGCGTGCATTTTTCTTCTTCATACCTCATTACTGTTGTGGCCAGAGAGAACCCCCAAGCTTCCTGCGCGCTCCCTGGCGTTGAAAGGAAGCCAGAAAATCCATCTACGACCGCATCAGTTGGCGCCGTCTGTGGGAAACTTTCTGAGTAAGACGTAGAGATGCATCCAGAGGAGATATATTATCCGGCAGCCTCCTCCATAGAAGAGAATCCCATCACAATACTACCGTCGCAATTGAGAGCCATGGTGGACACAGTCGTGGCTGAAGCCCTTGCTAAAGAGAGGAGAAGGGCTGGGTATCTTCATCCTCATTCTGACGAACCTTCCCCTCGTGGACCACCACAAGAAATGCCCCCTCCACCTCATATAACCACCAATGTCAAAGTGTTGCCTGGGGAGGGGTTGGGGGGACAAGTCATCAAACCACTATACCAGCAACCCAGATTCAGTGAGAAGAACAAGGCGAAAGCCATTCAACTAAGGCTCCGAAAATTTACGAGCCCAGTCCTTTCACTATGGACATTCTTTCTGAAGTACCGCCTTCATATTTCAAAAATCCCTAGGTAAAAAAGTATGATGGCACGACGGATCGAGAGGAGCATCTATCACAGTTCGCAGGAGCCACCTCGCTTCATTGCTACATCGATGCCCTCAAGTGCCGGGTCTTCCATACCACTTTAATCGGCTCAGCGCAAAAATGGTTTAATACCCTTCCCCCGGGGTCTATTACTTGCTTTGCTGATTTTCAGGGGATATTCCGTCAAGAGTTCACCAGTTGTAAGGCGTACAAGCATGATGCTTCTATCCTGCTGCACATTATGCAGGGGCCCTCGGAGTCACTTAGAGGGTATCTTCATCAATTCACCTCCACTGCCAGAAATATCCCCTCAGCGAGATCAGATGCTTTCAGAGTGACCATTCCACATGGGCTAAGGGAGGGTCCTTTCCTTAGCTCACTCTTGAGAAAGCCCGCGATTAGCTACGAAGAATTACTGAGCCACACAAAAAAATATATTAACGAGGAGGAAGGGCTGAAGGTTCGGAGAGCCGAATGAGCCTCCGCAATGGTCCCTGTAGAGAGAAGTCGCCCGACCACCTCTCGAGCACTTCCTCGACGAGAATATGTGCGACCCTTTCTACCAGAGGCTCCTAGGTCTCGATTATTGATACAAGGAGCTCGCCCTACACCTCCGTTGCAGATCATGGCCGCAGATGCAGTCCCTCCCCCAAGAACTTGGAAAGAGCGGGAGATGGAGTTCTATGACCAGCAAGGTCTTCTGCGACGTCTAATGGGGTATAGGGGAGTGCCTCACAACCCTCCCACTCTATTCTTCTACCAGTATCATATGGAATACGACCACACCAGTGGTCGATGTTTTAAATTGAAAGAAGAACTGGAGCGTATCCGGGTCGCTTACCCACATGTGTGGCCTCAGACGGGAGGACCGACACGGCGAGGTCAACGACCCAACGTGGCTCATCCGGGGACATACAACCAACGACTGCAGGTTACTTTTCCTCCAGACCAACAGACTCCAGCCCAGGAGGGTATCTCACAAGGAGGCCCGTCAGGTGAGGGCCCTTCATCTGATCTCAATGACATCCCCACATGGGGAGTTATTCATGTTATCGCAGGAGGACCCACTTATGGGGACTCCAATCGGGCGCGGAAGTCTTATGCCCGTCTCATGGAGAGCTTGGATATAATTACTGATTAGGCTGTCCAGACCGCGCCACCAGTTTCATTCAAGCCAGAAAACCTCCAAGGCATTTTGCTACCTCACACGGATGCTCTGGTAATCTATATTTCCTTGGCCAACTATGAAGTGACCCGGGTATTAGTCGATTCAGGAAGCTCTGTCAACATCCTCTTCCAAGAGGCCTTCGGACAGATGCAGTTGGGAAATGCCCAGTTGGAGGACGTGGCCACTCCTCTCTTTGGTTTTGTAGGACATGTGGTGCATCCCACAGGGCAAATCTCGTTGCCCCTCACTCTAGGCACAAAGCCCATCCAGAAAACCAACATTGTTCCTTTCCTTATCGTGGACGCTCCGTCCACTTATAATGCGATTCTGGGTCATCCTTTCCTGTTTATTTTTCAGGCGGTGACTTCTCCTTACCACCAGAAGGTAAAATTTTTGATCGGGCAACTGATTGGAGAGGCCAGAGGCGAGCAGAAGGCTGCACGGAGCTGCTATGTACAAATGATCAGGAATGACCAAAAGAAGGCCAGAACAGACGACTCTAAGGGAAAAGCCATCGTGATCTCTAACGTATGCGTGTTGGAAGAGTCTCCCCCCAAAGCGGGGAAAATAGAAGAAGGAGAACTGGTGGAGATAGCTCTAGGAAAAGTCACCCGAGTAGCTTAACAGCTCGTAGTTAAGGGGGAGATGGTGGCCTGCTTAAAGAAAATCGAAGATATCTTTGCTAGGGATGTGCATGACCTTACGAGGATTGACCCTCGCGTTGCTGAACATCATCTCAACATTACTCGAGGAGTCTGACCCGTCCAGTAGAAACGGCGACATTTTGGACCCAAAAAAGACAAAGTGATAGTTGAGGAAGTAGATAAATTATTGTAAGCAGGTCATGTTAAAGAGATTCAATTTTCTGAGTGGGTATCTAATGTAGTTCTAGTCCCCAAGCCTTCGGGGCAATGGAGGATGTGTATTGACTTCCGTGATTTAAATAAAGCATGTCCTAAAGATTGCTACCCTTTGCCTCGCATTGATCAATTGGTGGATTCCATTGTGGGATATGAGGTAGTGTCCTTAATGAATGCTTACCAGGGATATCATCAGATACCGTTGGCTGAAGAAGATCAGAAGAGGGTTAGTTTTGTAACAGCGGAAGGGATATACACCTATGTGGTGATGCTTTTCGATCTAAAAAATGCGGGGGCCACTTACTAGCGGCTCATGGATAAAATTTTTGTAGAACAAAAAGGCAAGAATGTGGAGGTTTACGTTGACAACATCCTGGTTAAATCAAAAACCATTCGGGATCTAGTTACTGACATGGACGAAGCTTTTGCTACTTTGAGGCAATATAACATGAAATTGAACCCCAAAAATGTTTGTTCGGAGTGAAGAGCGGGAAGTTTTTGGGGTATATTGTAACTAAGAAGGGATTGCAAGCCAATTTGGAGAAAGTACAGGCGTTATGCAACATGAAGTCGCCTACTAATCTACGAGAAACTCAAAAGCTAGTAGGGAGAATTGTTTCCTTGTGTCGATTTATAGCCAGATCAGTAGACAAGGGGTTACCTTTCTTCAGGATTCTGCGCAAGGCTACTAAATTTCAGTGGGATGATCAATGCGAATAGGCTTTCAAAGAGCTGAAGAGATATTTAGTCGAACTGCCTCTGTTGGCCAAACCAGTAGCAGGAGAGCCCTTGTGGATGTACTTAGTTATTTCAGAAGGAGCCATCAGTTCAGTATTATTAAAGCAAGAAGGTTCTCAGCAACAACCTATTTATTATACCAGCTATATCTTGAAAGGAGCTGAATCACGATACATTGAGCTGGAGAAGTTGGCGTATATTTTAGTTTTAACAGCTCGCAAGTTGAGGCCATATTTCCTAGCTCACCCAATTAATGTTTTAACTCACAGTGAGTTAGGCAGGGTGGTGACTAAGCCTAATTTTTCTGGTAGATTGGCTAAGTGGGCAGTGGAGTTAAGTGAGTATGACATCCATTATCAAGCCTGAACCGTTATCAAGACTCAAGCTCTCGTTGATTTTCTAGCAGAGATACCTGTTGATCCAGAGGATGGTTCATCGGAAAAGGAAGAGGGATTGGAGGCATGGAATGTCTTTGTGGATGGTTCTTCAGGGTCTACAGGCAGTGGGGTGAGAGTATTGTTGATATCCTCTAAGAAAGAGGAAACTCGCATAGCCGTGCGCCTGGGATATCGGGCGTCCAACAATGAAGCAGAATATGAGGCTATTCTTGTAGGGTTATAAGCCGCCAGAGCCGTAGGAGCAATTTTCATCATAATCCATTCGGACTCCCAGTTGGCAGTGTCACAACTTCAGGGCTCTTTCACGGTTCGGGAAGAAAGATTACAAAAATATTTAAGGGCTTTCGAGAAAGAAAAGGCTCATTTTTGGCAAGTTCTCCTGAAACAGATTCCGAGAGAGAATAATTGGAAGGCTGATGAGTTGGCTCGTTTAGCTAGTGCTATGGAAGGGATAAAATAATCTGATGCAGTCTGTGTGGAAGTCCCCGCATCTCTGGTGATAAATAATGTGGAGGAAGCCATACCAGAACCAAATTAGATCCCTAATTGGAGGACGGACATTATGACATATTTGCAGCAAGGAAAGGTTCTAAAAGAAAGGGGAGCGTTCTGCTGAGCAGAGCAAAGCGGTTCACCATCATGAATGGAGTCCTATACAAGATGTCTTTTGGGCGGCCCCTGTTGAAGTGTTTGGGAAAAGAAGATGCTGAATGGGTACTCCGAGAGATCCAGGAAGGTTGCTGCAGCAATCATTTGGGAGGGAGAGCTTTGGCGAGGAAGGTCTTGTTAGCAGGATACTTTTGGCCCACTCTCCAACAAGATGCAACTCATATAGTGCAAATCTATTCGGCTTGTCAGAAGCATAGTAACTGGTCCGAACAACCAGCTGAGTTGATGAAAGCTGTTGTTGCTTCATGTCCCTTCGATCAGTGGGGAATGAATATAGTGGTCCTCATGTCTGTGGCGCCTTTGCAAAAGAAATTCTTATTGGTGGCCGTGGATTACTTCTCCAAGTGGGTAGAAGTAGAGCCCCTTGCCAAAATCACTAAGAATGTAGTGATACAGTTCCTCTGGAAGAATATTATCTGCCGATATGGAGTTCCCAGGAGGTTAGTTAGTGACAATGGACGACAGTTTTAGGGTAAGAGGATCAGGGAATGGTGTCAAAGTCTTAATATCCAGCAAGCTTTCACCTCTGTAGCTCACCCTCAGGCTAACAGGCAGGTTGAAGCAACTAATAGAATCCTCATTCAACGATTGAAGACTAAATTGGGTGCTCATAAAGGAAACTGGGTAGAGGAACTGCCAGGGATCTTGTGGGCTTACCGAACCACTCTAAAAACTGTAACAGGAGAAACTCCTTTCAACCTGGTATATGGAATGGAGGTCGTCATTCCGGTGGAGGCCCTTTTAAGTAGCGCTCGGTGGAAGTTTATGAGCCAGAGCAGAATCAAATCATTCGTGGCACTGAGCTAGATTTGCTGGAAGAAAAGAGAGAACAGGCACGGAGGCGAGCGGAATTTTATATGCGGAGGGTACAATAAGCCTTTAATAAAAAGGTAAAGCCCCAGAGGTTTCAAGAAGGAGATTTAGTTCTGCACAAGGTCAGTCTAGCTGGAGATCCGGGGAAGCTAGCCCCAAATTGGGAAGGACCCTATGTGGTGGCACGCCGCATGGCAAGGTCGGCTTATTATTTGAAGGATGATCAGGGCAAGGAACTCCCTCGACCCTAGAATGTTGTACACTTGAAGCATTTTCATACTGTGTAAGGGGTGATGGGCAAAGAAAAGAATTGAGAGGTTTCCTGTGAAATGTATGCGACGACTCAACATGTCATTAGATGTATGGCAAATATGAATACACTTGGCGAATCATTTGTATTAACCTTAATTTCTCTTTTGCGGGCTATAAAAAGAAAGAAGACGAAAAGGGAGCTATGTGTAATGATCTAAATCCCTTAATGATGACTATTCTAAAGCGATACATCAAGCTACAATTTAAAATGATCTGGAGGGTAGCGCCGGAAGCCGGTTTCCCAATGCAAGTAGAGAGCAGGTTGGTTCACAAGAGATAATTCTTGGTCAGCATACTGCCGAACCGCTTCATTAAATCCATCCTAGAAGGTGGCTTGCATCAAAAGCTCTTAACCGTTCTCATCGTCTAGAGTCATCGTTATTTCAATTTTGATGAAGCCTGAGACAATTCTTGTCACGCCCCGATGGAGTCCCCGCCAGATGAAAATCCGGCAGCATCTCCCCTATACGGGTGACAATGCCAATTTACATACAAGGCCTACACGACCACTATACATCGGTCAACACGACCGGAATCCAAACAACCCACGCAGATAATAAATTAGCCCTCTGGCCAACTATCAAAGTAAAAGGTAAACAATCTACATAACTAGACTTACCCCTTCTGCCATCTGGGCAGGAATACCCAACCAAAACCAATCGAAATAAATCCGATCAAAGGTCCCTAAGGACATACCAAAACATCCACAGGTACAAATATCCAACTCCAATCCTAAACATATATTCTAATCAAAATATCCAAAATCGTAAACACAAATAACAAATAGAACTTTCACGACGAGTGGGGTTTGACAGTTAGACTCTCCTGACAGCTTCATCCTGAAATAGATATAAATCAACGGGGTAAGTTCAAAGAACTCAGCGGGTATAGTCGATATGCAAAGTAAGATATAGCTAACAATAAGAATCATGCCAGTACAGTCTCACATATAGGGTAAGCAAGAAATAAATGCAAAAGGACTGTACTCACCTGAATCTCCTACCCTGATATAGGAGCATGTGCTCTACTATAAGAGATAAAGTCATCACCATATACGAATATGAATCCTGTATGCATGGCAATCATATGCAACATCCAAGGCATAAATAAAATAATGCAGCAAACACAATACAAATGCGATCCGTGCAAAGTGCATGTCGTGAAAATGACATGGTCACCTCTGACGCCAGTCAGCCACCTCACACGCGATGGTGAAGCCGAGTGGGTAGGGCTATGACAACTATGCACTCTGTCATCACTGCTCCTAAGTGACCGAGTGGACAGGATGCTGTCGGAGTACACCTATCCTCTTGCCCCAAACAGAGTGGGGGAGCTAAGCTCTCATCTCCCGGTGTCATAGACAAGAGGAAGGATCCCTGCCCGCTACCACGCTGCCTCATCGCTACCCATGAGCTGACCAGCGGAGCCTGACAGAGCAACTGCACACACCCTTTTGATGTACCACTAACCAATGAGTGACAGTGTGTGCAGGTCATGTAACTGGCTGCGGGCTCAACTATAAAGGAACCCCGTCCAGCCAGCATGCAATCATGCAAGATGGTGCGTAATACTAAAGCATGTAAATCCAACTAAATACACCTATCTGAATAATATGCACAATCAATATGTACATATCCATAATCCAAGTAACTATGATCCAAATAAAATAGGGAAGGTATAATCATAACCTATCACATGCATTATCAAGTAGGCACCAAAAACATACTAGGCATATAAACATGAAAATTATTGCAAGCTATCCTAACTAGCATATCAACTTGACTATATCTAAAAGATAAGTCAAAATACCCACCTGATAAAATGTCTGCAAAAAGAACCAGATCGTTATGGCCAGTGACACTGCCTGCGTGACGCACACATAATGCATAACTATTGTTAAGCACAAAATACCATTCACCGACAAATCGAATACTTAATCGATTCCTTCCATAACCAATTAATCCAAAATAAATCCATTAAATCCAAGCACACGACAATGTGCTAAATTACTACTATGTATCTCCAAGTAGATCCTCAACCCGTAGGTCACAAATTGTGATTAACTCTTCAATCCAAGAACATATCCTTGCAATTAATCTCACCATGATCAATACTCATCATATAAAAATATTATCGATAATGGCAACAATCATCATAGTATTACAATGATATAATCTTTGGTTGCACCTAAAAAAAAATCAATCAATCAATCTCAACCCAAAATAGATCCATCCCCCAGATCAAAATTTATCCGGAACTAACCAACAATCTAATCTCCACTGAACAATTACAATTAACCGAATAACACAATCAAAATCGTGCTTACCGACCCTAGGATCCCACCGGCAACCAATCCTTTCCCCAATCGGATCCCAACTCAATTTTGCAGAGCCACCTCCGATTTGATGAACCATACAGCGGCCCCTTGAAACCAGACCCTTACATAGCCTCTCGACCAACAACAAATTTCCCATCACAGTAGCCTCAAACACCGGGAAATCATGCCCAAATCAAGCCACTAACTCGGCTCACATGTTCCTGACCATGTCACATATTCATCACGGTATTACACATGCGCCTTCCTGACGGGAGACTCAATCCTACCATTTCCGCGACCTAGTGTGATCCATCACCCACGGCCACCATCAGCAGAAAAAAATCAAGCGACATACCAGCGATAGATAACTCAAGATATACCTACGATTGAAACCTCCCGGTAGCTCGGTTCCTTTGGAGAAAGGATCTACATTGCCTAATTCCTTTGCCCAAACCCAATCCACTGTCAAATCATGGAAAAAATACCGCAGGGGTTAGACAAAACCCAAGTTGACCCTTTACCTTGCTCTAGCGACCTCCGGCCAAAAGGGCAGAGGAGGTGGCATCGGATGGGCAGCCTTGAGAGAAGAAGCGATGGCGGCGCTTGCGGAGGGACGATCGGCCGCGAGGACTTAGGTGGCTGCGGACCTTGAGAAGAAAGGGCTCGGTGGTATGTTGGCTCTGGCCTTGAGAAAGCGGCGAGGCAGCGGCTCGAGAGGCGAAGGCTGCGGTGGCGCTGCGGAGAAATCGCGATCATGGCTTCGGAAGAAGAGGCGTCGCCGTGAAGAATCTGTGTGACGTCGAGGCGTGAAGGGGAACATCTGGCCTTGCCGGGAAAGCGGCGGTGGTTGCGATCTGAGGAAGAAGGGCTCGTGAAATTTTGGGAGCAGGTACATTCTTTGAAGTCGGGAGAAGAGGGGGTCGCGCGAGAGAAGAAATCGAAAAAAAATCACGATAGAAAGTGGTGTCGGGCACGGCGGGGGAAAAGAAAAAGTAAATAGAAAAATAGAAAACTTAGGTTTTTTATTTAAAACTATAGGTTAATAAAATTTATTAACCCCTCAGTATTGATAAACCAAACAAGCCCTTTAAAAGCCTATTTTTCTTATCCTTGTAAATACCTCGTACGGACTCCGTTTAAATCCAGAAAATTTCCGAAAAAATTCCTAAAATTCCCTAAAAAATCCCAAAAAAATTCCCAGGATTATTTTCTTAAATTTATGATCATTAAATTTAATATTTTAAATCTTCAGTATTTAACAATTCTCTTGATGCTCCCGAAGGGATTGGTGCATTATGTTGTAGCGCTGGGATATTTCCATAATGACATCAGTCATGACCGATATGTCGTCTGCTCGGGAGGTTTGGTCTTGTTGCAGGAGCCTCATCATATCCATCATATTCTGGCATATGGAAGCTGAAATTCCCTCTACAACCTCCGTATGGGATCTAGTGCGAACAAGCTCACTACCCAGTCTCTGGAGGGATGCTTCTTGCCTGCGTATACGGGCGTGAGCATGCACCCTAGAGGTTATTAAGGAGGAGTTTTCTTGTACCTCCTTGCACAAGTGGATGCGGAGATCCCCTATCCTATCTTCCGCTCTCTGGTATTGAACCCGCAGATTCGCGATGATCTCCGAGTCCCTTTGTTTTTCACGAAGGAGTTCAGGCACCTGCTCTTGAAGGTCCGCCAACTCTTGAGAACGGGGAGTTTCTATGTTAGTCTATTCTTGCTGAATGCCTCATGGAGTAGATAGCAGTTCTGTGTGAGCCCGTTGTTGTGCTTGTAAGGCTGCTATGGACTCGACAACCTTTTGCTAGTGGCGATGAGCTTCTGTCAGTTGCTCCTGACATTGCTTCATTTGTTGTAATAAAAGGTGCTCTCGACTCTAGGTAGCAGTCTGATCCTCCAGTTGTTGTTGCTCCCACTGTAGAAACTGAGCTTGGTATTGCTTGAAGGAGCGGTCTAGTTCTTGATAGTCGGTTAAGGCCTGGAGATCATTAATCAAAAAGATATCATCAAGCGAACGAAATCAACAAAGTTAATTTGGGGAGCATACCAATTCTAGAACGTGGCGCAAACTCTCCATCCGCGGAGTCAATTCTTCTAAGTTTAAGATTCTAAGACCGTGGGGGGAAGAAGAAGAAGGGATAGATGATACTAGAGGTGAAGATTCGCTCATGATGGGGTGATGAAAGATGGGAGCAATGGGTTGTGTCGGGGGTTCAAAAGGAGGAGAGGTGGTGCTTAAAGGAATGAGAGATAGCATGGGGGCGGCCAGATGGGCTGGGGAGGCTGCGAAAAGAGCTCTTGTTAAGAGGCTTAAAGAAATTGGAGAAAAAAGAGGGGAAGCAGAAGTGGGGGGTGGAAGACCCGAAATTGCTTGTTGTGGGACAGGAATGGAAGAATCCACGGGAGGTGATTGGCCTGGTGAGGAGTTCAGTGAAGAAGATATGGAGAGCACTGGGATTGAAGGTTCTTCGCCGGGAGGAGGATGAGTAGAGGGACCCTGGTTTGTATCCAAATGAGGGGAAATGGCTCTAAAATTTTGAGCGTAGGGGTAAAACGAAGATGGGGGGATCTCAACCGTCATGGGTTCTGACGTGGGAGAATGCTTCGGGGAAAGAGGAGGAAGGGAAGCAACGACGTCTTCTACCTGTAGACGTGATCGTGCAGTGCCTCTTTGCTCAGCCTCATGTTGCAGGAAATGATGGGGTGATTTGTGGATTCCTAGGATGGAAGGTGAAGAGGTGGGCAAGTTAGGGTTTTCCAGCAGTGTCGAAGATGAGGGGGGGGGGGGGGAAGGTTACACCAAGTGTATCTGGCATGGCTGAGACAGAAATTTCAGATGAACCTGGAAGGAAGGGGGGCACTGGAATAGGAGCAGCAGAAATAGTTGAAGACAGAAGGGAGGATGAAGATGGAGGCTCTGTGGGATGTTGGCCCTCGCTTAGCCTGGACCCTTGGCGGCGCTTTGCCACCGCTTGTTGAAAAAGGGAATACATCTGGCCCTTCAAGGAAGAGAAGAAGCGCAGGAGTTAGTTGCGAGAACACCGAGGAGTAGTGGTGGACGAAGAAGAAGGAAAAGAAGAAGAAGAAGATTGAAAGTCCGATAAAGAAGATGAAAGTGGGGAAGAGATGAGGCAAAAAGTCTTATATAAAGGGGGCACTAAATGGGCTTACACTGTCAATTGGGCTTCAAAGCACCAAGATGAACCCCTGGAAATAGGGGAGATAATAATTTATTCTTCCTACTCCCCGTTATCTACCAGAACCATTGTCTTTCCGCAAAAAAAGAACAGAAACATTCAACTTCAGGACGAAGATGTGACCCTCGAAGGTATCCTTTTCATTTTTTCTTTTAAGTTTGGCCTTAGCCAGAGATATTATCCCCATTTCACAGATGAATGAAGAAATAATGGCAGTGCGAAAAAGTTCTTCTGGCCAAAGAGGGGGGAGCCTTGGGACAGATGATCATATTTCTTATGTGGCTAGGCATCGACCGAAGCCGTTATCCCCATACGGTGGTGGAACGGAAGTGCTGAGTTTTTCCTCAGCTATATGTTATTTTATCCCCGTGTGGTAGTGGATCGGAAGAGCTGAGTTTGTCCTCATCTATATGTTATTTTATCCCCGTGTGGTGGTGGATCGGAAGAGCTGAGTATTTTCTCAGTTATATGTTATTTTATCCTCGTGCGATGGTGGAATGGAAGAGCTGAGATTTTCCTCAGCTATATATTATTTTATCCCCGTGCGATGGTGGAACGGAAGAGTTGAGTATTTCCTCAGCTATATATTATTTTATCCCCGTGCAGTGGTGGAACGGAAGAGCTGAGTATTTCCTCAGCTATATATTATTTTATCCCCGTATGGTGGTGGATCAGAAGAGCTGAGTTTTTCCTCAGTTATATGTCATTTTATCCCCGTGTGGTGGTGGATTGGAAGAGCTGAGTATTTTCTCAGCTATATATTATTTTATTTCCATGTGGTGGTGGATCGGAAGAGCTGAGTATTTCCTCAGATATATATTATTTTGTCCCCGTGCGGTGGTGGAATGGAAGAGCTGAATATTTTCTCAGCTATATGTTATTTTATCCCCGTGTGGTGGTGGATCGGAAGAGCTGAGTATTTCCTCAGCTATATATTATTTTATCCCCGTGCGATGGTGGAACGGAAGAGTTGAGTATTTCCTCAGCTATATATTATTTTATCTCCGTGCGGTGGTGGATCGGAAGAGTTGAGTATTTCCTCAGCTATATATTATTTTATCCCCATGTGGCGGTGGATCAGAAGAGCTGAGTATTTCCTCAGCTATATATTATTTTATCCCCGTGTGGTGATGGAATAGAAGAGCTGAGTATTTCCTCAGCTACATATTATTTTATCCCCGTACGGTTGTGGAACGGAAGAGCTGAGTATTTCCTTAGCTATATATTATTTTATCCCCGTGCGGTGGTGGAATGGAAGAGTTGAGTTTTTGCTCAGCTATATATTATTTTATTTCCATGCGGTGGTGGAATGGAAGAGCTGAGTATTTTCTCAGCTATATATTATTTTATCCCCATGCGGTGGTGGAACGGAATCGTAGAGTATTTTTTCAGCTATATATTATTTTATCCCCATGTGATGGTGGAATAGAAGAGATGAGTTTTTGCTCAGCTATATGTTATTTTATCCCCATGTGGTGGTGGATTTGAAGAGATGAGTTTTCCCTCAGCTATATATTATTTTATCTCCATACAAACTAGAGTTTTATATTAATTATACATTTTCCTATATCATTGCACAAGAGCGACATGAAGGAGCTGGATGCTCATCTAAGTGCATATGCGATTCTTGTGTAATGAAAGAATGAAGAAGTCGTATGCTTATCTGATTCTGATACTATACAGAGAAGTTGAGATTTCGCACATCAGGAGGAAGGCCAGAAAAGGGGGTAAGCAAAGAAGGATATGGGCGGAAGCTCATAATAAAGAAGTTCATTAATTTAGAAGAACTACATACTACAACTTCCCTAAAAGAAGAGAATAACAAAGGAAACCCATGTTTATAGGGGATTACAATTTTTATGAGGAGGTACTGAAGGAGCCTCTTTGCGTGACTTAGGTTGGCGTAGTAGCTGCCGGAGGTAAGACTATTGTATGAATATATTCTTGGATAAGTTTTTCTGGGACACGACCAGTTGCTGGCACAGGGAGTAGTTGAGGGTAGAAGACTCCCTCAAGCGTTGCTGCAGATCCCAAACTTGTTCTTCCAGACTTGCAATGTAGCGTTGTTCTTCAGTCTGTTCCTTGGGAGGAGGAGAGCTGCTGTCCTGTTCAGAGGTAGGTTCCATGACGAGGAGAGGAAGAGGAGGAGATGGACTCTAAGCAAATGGTGGTTTAATGTTTTTACAGAGGTGAAAGAAGGATGCTCATTGGCTCACGAAGGAGGTGAAAGTAATAAATACAAATAAAGAAGAGAAAGCGTAAAGACAACAGTTAGGAGTTGTTGAATATAGTAATTCTGAGAGGGATGGTTCAAATTCCACAAAAACAGTAAGGCTGAAGTATGTTCAGATAAGGTTGCAGTCCTTTCTAGTTGAGATCGCTCTACATTTACAAGAAAACAACAAAAATAAGTATCAATACCCCTTTTCTTTTTATTAACATACCTAACAGTTGTTACATTGCTTAAGCTACTAATTATACAGGCTTTTTATGATTATCGTTAATAGGGGAGCTGTCAGAGGATTCTTTTGGAGGGGGAGGCACCAAAATAACTCTGTAAAGGTCGCCTTGAGCTGGGGGTACATTTGGTGGAGCTCCATCAAAATGGGGCAGAGGAATCCCCGCTGAAGGGACTGGAACAAGAGCTAGGGCCGGCGGAAGCGGAGGGAGTTCTGTGGAGGCCCGAGGATCTCCTACGGTGTATTCCCATGTCATGGGGGGATTCGAAACTCGATTGCAGAATGAAGGGAAGGAGGCTCGGAAGGATCTCCCCCTGTTAGGGGTTGGAGCATCCGTTGATGAAACAGGAAGAAAGGGACGAAAGGCCGAAGTCGCAGTTAATCGTGTGGCGGATCCTTCGGCAGTGTCTGTGGCCAGGTCATATAACTCGAAGGAATCTGAGTCTGAAGATATCTCGATGGGATGTTCTGTGGAGGCCATGAAGGTAGGATAGAAGGTAGAAGACCTTCGTGGAGGCAATTTATAATCGTAGAAGGGAAGCTGTGTTTGCCCTCGGGAAGGAAAAGAAGGTGGAAGGACAAACGGGATAAAGGCGTCAGCATGGGAAACCATCGAGACGTCATTTCCGAAGCGATCAATTATACCGAGAAGATCAAGGGGCAACGCAGGTTAATTTTTACCGAACAAAAAATTGGTTATGGCTAGAGGAAGATAACGATCGGAATGTCCCGAGCGGATTCCTGGGCGGGAGATGTTGTTCTTCAATTAGCGCTATGGAAGGCATAGAATAGGCAGTAATTTCGAAGAGAAGAGACCAAGAATAGATTTCAAATTTCCGACCCATGTCAACACATACACGAGAAGCAATATAGGGTCATGCCAGTTCAAACAGAAAATCAGTTAGTACAACAAAGAAAATATGATAAATTACAACTCGAAAAGCTCAGGAGGACATTTAGCCAGAGCTATTTCAGGATCTAGATAGCCGGTATCAATGCCTGGAGGAGGGTAGCCCTATTCAACATTTAAGGAAGAATACCCGTCGAAGCCTAGCACAAACAACTCTACGCCCTTTTGAACACACCGCGCCTTCAAATCCACCTCCTGCTCCTTTAATTGGGATTGGCAAGCAGCTAGTTGAGCTTCACATGAGGCTAATTGAGCAGCCAGAGCATCCTTCTCCTATGCTGCCGTCACTGCCTGCTAGCCCAGAGAAGATAGGGCTTCAGTATATTCCTTGCGAAGTTCCTGTTGTTGTCGGGTCACTGAGGATAGGATGATAGGCAGAGTGGCCATCGTGGAAGACAGGTTCCTACACTTCTCCAAGCAGGATTTTTGAGCGGCTTCCCATGTTTGGCGCTCCCGTTGAAGTTGAAGGATAGTGGCTGAAGAGTCAGCGACCTGAATATACACCTCCGCAAGCTGCCTCTTATACCCGTCTAGTCCATGGGTAAGAAGGTCAACTTGCTGGAATTGGCTGGATTGCAAAAATACTTAATGCTGGAGATCTTCATTTTTTTCTTTGAAGTTCCTCCTTTTCACTCTGGGCCAGAGCCAATTGAGTCATTGTATCTTCGCACAGAGCGATTAGATCAGTCTCCTTCTGCTCACTTTCCTTCAACTTGTCACGCCTCGAGAGTATGCCGAGCCGAAAATATTCGGACAGCATCTCCCCTTTACGTGATACAATTCCTTGATATATATAAAGCCTTTCGCCCACAATCACATGACATATATATGGACATAATCCATAAAACACAGCGGAAGATACTGATAAATAATAAAGATATAAACGACTCAACTATTCACTCCAGAGTGACTTGACACAACAAGAACCACAATAGAAACCACATCAAAAGTCAAATACATACAACACATCCGTAACCACAAATACGGAAACGATATAGGATAAAATCCAAAAACATCAATCCACAATAATACAATAATATGGACATAGAATCCAACCATTTAGTGTGAGATGGGATCAGCTGGTGGAGCTCCAAACATCCAAGGAATCTTCTACTTGTTACCTGGGCGACAAGAAACCCAGGGTCCGGGGTGGTGAGTATAAACTCAGGGGTAATATATAGAAAGTGCATGAACAACATATAGGGATATAGAGATCTACAAGTATACATGTGAAGATCTACAGGTATACAGAATGAGTCCAATAGACAAACAGTTCTAAATGTAATAACAAGTAACCACAGTATAGTCATACTCAATGCATATACTAAACTGATCAACTGAACATGAAGTAATGTACTAACGTACCTGACGGTCTGCAACACCATAAGTTATATCATCCTGAACAGGTATATAATAACATAACCCATATGACGTGCAAGGTCAATCTCATACCTGACCAACACTCAGACATATGAACAGTATATAATCACATGTAATAACATCCCGGTCCATACTACACTAGGACATGATGCTAATAAAATGCATACAATAGTCTGGACCAACACATATATCATGCTCAATATACAGCAGTATATAATATGCAAATGACATGTATCATGATGTACAAACATATGTAATAAACAAATGTAGCATCTCACAGGCGTATGTAAAACATATATCAAATACATCCATACATATATATATCAACAATGCATATGCATGGCAATGTGTGCGGACCCATCCAACCATGACCCCAATATGGCCTGGGTGGCACGACATGATGACTAGCCCGACTCCAGCTACCACCACTCTCGAGTGACCGAGTTGGGTAGTATGAATGAGTAGCATATAAGCGTAAAAAGCTAACTACTCCACGGGGGTCCCTGCTGCTGGCCGCTCCATCACTACCCATGAGTAGACGAGCTCCGCACATAGAACAACTACACGTCACACAACCACCGTCTATAGTGGGTGAGTGCTAACACCACTCTGCACTGTGGTCAGGTGGCATCTCCAGCTACCACTGTCTATAGTGGCCGAGCGCGGCACATCCAATGCTCTGCCGTCAACCCTGCTACTACTACCCCAAGTGGGCGGGGAGACAGGATGACTGACGACCCATCTCAACCACAAGGGAGACCCCAGTCGATAGCATGCATGCAATGTAATGATGCACAACTCCATACACGTATCCTCGCAACACTCCCTATCCCACGAGGAGTCCTGGTCAACCACAAGTCAACTATGCAAGGACTACCAATCCACAAGACTCTCTCTCTATCACACAGAGAGTCATACACATCTGACAGTCAACCACGCTAAGACCTCCAGTCTGTGTGAGATACT
Source organism: Wurfbainia villosa (assembly GCA_025175895.1). Taxonomy (NCBI): domain Eukaryota; kingdom Viridiplantae; phylum Streptophyta; class Magnoliopsida; order Zingiberales; family Zingiberaceae; genus Wurfbainia; species Wurfbainia villosa. The sequence goes on from CM045992.1 coordinate 10,040,383, forward strand.
GTCGACCATCCATATAACCATACGCAGTCACACGATCCATAATGGATATATATAATCCTGTTAGGACCTCTAATCCTCAACCACATACTGACAACCACACACTTATCTATGCACAGATAACTAGATCCACCATAGATGCACCACTCATATGTGTATGATATAACAATCGACTCCATAATCTAATCCATCACTTGACCCTAGTGATGTAACATAGTAACCCAATATGAGTTCACCATGATAACCCTAACCACATATACTTACTGAACATCCATCAGCTAACACACAATAGAGTTTGAAATTCATATTCGTGATAGATAATCAATGAAGTAACAACAATATATCTCAAAGGTCAAAGGCAGTTCAAGTATATGATTAAATAAGAGTGGAGTCAAGGTAAAAGAATTCAGCATAAATCCAAATTCATGCACCGAAATTAGTCAAAACTACCTGACCAGGGTAGATATTACCCACCTGACATGAAGCTCGAACTAATCCTCACGGTCGTGGACTAGCTTCGTATCCCAAACCTGCATATAATAGCAAACTATGATTAAGTACAAGTATCCGACAAATACACAACTTAATTACTATGTCATTCCTATGTTCACATCCTTTCCTCGTCTATGAGTTAGGAACTCGAGCACACCTCTCGTAACCTCAGATCTACATTCATCCTCAGCCGATACACCCAACCAATCATAGCTCTCACAACAGGGCATAAACAGAGCATCACATACAACACACACCCCGCATCAAAATCACCACAGTTAATCCATGCTGGAACATAGCAATACGACAAAAATCATAGGTCACTACAGATCTTACCTCAATTGTTCAGCTTCCACAGCCAACTAGTCTAGCTTCAAATCCAAATTTCCCAAATCAATTCATTTGCATAGAGACACAACCCATTCTGCATCACCTGCAATCACAGCAACCCTATGTTTCAGATTAGGCCATTACAATCAAAGAATTGGGTTATAGATGCGCTCGGAAAAACACAATAACCTACTGTGATCCAAATCTGTGATTGTTGCAAGCACACTGAAAAAGATAGATCAAAAGAACAATGTCAACTCATGATCAGAAGACGGTGAAAAAGCAATTGTCCAAACTCTGGGCGCTCATCGTGACCTCGTTGTTTCTCTTCGTCTCTATTGCCGATTCTTGGCGGTGAGACCCAGCTCGATGACATTGTCATCTTTACCGTGTTCTCAATGCTCAGCTAACCCTTGATTCGGCCAAGTTGTCATCGCCAAAGCCAAGGGGAGCTCGATCGACGAGGAAATGTCATTGCCTGTCGAGCACCGAAGATGAAGCAAGGAGGCGACCGGAAGAGGGCATCGCGATGGTGGAGAAAGGGGAAATTGCGATTTGAGGAAGAGATTGCGGCTGGGAAAGAAGAGGAAGGAAACGGGTTAGCGGATGCGGGTTGGCTCGACCCTTTAAAGGTAGTCCAATGCGATTCAACTTGTGGTTAGGCTAACCCAAGTCAAGCTTAAACTAGCTCAAGTTGACCTAAGACTAACCATATGAACTCCATTTAAATCCCAGAAAATTCCTAAAAATTCCACAAAATACTCTCTTACTTAGTAAGGGATATTTATTTATTTATATATTTATTTTCTTTTCCATATCTTATATTCTCCCCCACTAATAAAAAGTTGGTCCCCAAATTTTCTACTCATTTACGAATATGAGATGTCATAACAACCATCTCAAGCATCGGAAGAAATGTCCATATGAACACCTCAAGTGACTAAGTGGGGTACTGATAACCTCTAAAATCTATCATGAATACTCTCAACATATCAACCATCTATCAAAAGGTAAATAATTGTATCAGAGTGGAGCTCTATGACCATGACATGTTGGAGACCTTGACAGAATCGTAAGATAAATCATGAATCACTATCAGAAATGGTACTCAAGGATACTCTATGGATATAATTCTATCAACTGATCCAATGAAGTCCATCTTACATCTCGGAAGAAAATGAGCGGACCTAGCTAATCGATCATCGATTACCTATATCACATCAAGTCCTTTCCGAATTCTAGATAATCTCCCAACACAGTCCGTCAACTAACCTCCCACCTCTATCCAGGTACATAACCCTACCGGTCACTAATATTCCACCTTTACTTGTTGGTACACCCAACATCGAACTACGAAATCAATCATGTCCCATGTTGTTCCAATATGAAGAATGTTTCAGAACTCGCTATTTTCGAATCCACTCCGAATAAATCACCACTCTTGAATGACGATCCTTATAAATCAACTCGTCCTGAATCCAATACCAGTTGGTAATCCACTATTCTCTTCGGAGATGGAGAATTCCTTTCTCACAAGAGAAATCACTCTACTGTCCAAAATCCACTATGACACATAGAACTGGAAATGACTAGGAGACTATAATGAACAATCTCCTTAGTTGCATCTGTCCATATTCTAGCAAACCTATAGCAACCACCCAGTAGCTAGCCAAAACTCCATGAGCACTCCTGCTCTATACATCTACTACTCAAGATAATAACTGCTAAATCCACGTCATGTATATGACAGCCTATCTCGCAGTTCCTCAACTAACGTAAGCATAAGTGTCGTCTCATACAACTGCATCAGAATCGCTCCAATCCCTGAAATGATGCATCTATGTGTAGTACCCTTCCATCCACAATGGAAGGACTAACTAACCCTTTTGCAAAAGTCAACCACTATCTAGGCCCTGAAACCTAGCTTCAAAGCTTCTGACCAAGTGATTCCCATCACCTTCTTGGTCCAACAAATCAGCGGTATAATATCCCTAGAACATCCTATCCACATTTATGGTAAATACCAAATCAATATAGGGAAACACAACTTCCCTTGAAATCGTGAATATATCCCAAAAATATATTCTCCACAGATATGATGACAATCGATCTCAAATACTCCAAGAGTACTTGATTCCTCAAATCCATAAACGACTAAATCGTCGATAAGTCTAACAATATTATCAACATCTCCTAAAATTCATACCAAGTATGAAATGTCGTCTTCTATACACCGACATCCTTTTACTCTACGCTGATAATATATCAATCATCACACCAACAATGATAATTGTATGACACAAAGTCACTACAATATCAACACCCCAATCATAGATCAACCCTAGAGTATACACAGGTGTCCTTTAGCTGATCTAAACAGATCATCTATCCATGACGAAGGATATTCCTTCTCAACTACTGCATACCAATCATCGGTAATTGATGCATAACCTCAAAGGTCCATCTCTATTTTAACAAAGAGTTACGAGTCTTCTTAAGAAGAAACGCTAGGAAAGATAAATTTCCCATCCAATACCTCATATAATCGCAACTTACATTCTTCTAATTTCCACAGTGTTTAGCAACATTGATACCAATAAAATCATCTCCCGGTATGGGGTCTTCAATATCGGAACTATTCCCAAATTTAACCCCCCAATTGCATATCTCACTTGCCCATGCAATGACAAGCCCGGGAGTTCATCTGAAACTATATCCGAATACTCTCGAATTATATGCACATCCGTGATACATGCTATACCCTCATTCCAACAATTTAACTATCCGTAAGAATATGTCTATAGTAGAGGTATGTCTAGCAAAGGCTAAGGGTATCCCTTGACTTCTTAGTTGTTGATCAACATCTCACCAGATGGTAGAGAAAAATTACCAACCCACAAGTCGATAGGACCCCTTCTAATCTTATATAAGAACATTCTAGACAAAGATACTTGTAAACTACCAGTATCTATAGATATATCAGCAAATAGGGTAATCTAGAGTAATACCCTGAATGATCACTTCATTGGTCTTCTATACCTCTTCCCGAGTAACCATGTAAACTCGTCCAACTTCTGCTCTTGGCGACTGAGCTCATGTAGATGCAAAAGACTACCATGGAGTAACTGAAGTCAACTATTGAACTGAGGTACAAACTAAAACAACTACAACGAAGATGGTAAACACTGTTGTACTGGCAAAGGGTACACATCCGGCTATAAAATACTGAAGAACTGTCAACATCATAGCATGCTCCAACTCTGCAAATAGTATAACTGCGTCTAAAGAATACAACATAGTTACGACCATCATCATAAACTCTCTCCTCTGTACAAAGCATAACCACGCCTGGGGAGGTAACAGTTGTCGTCTGGGCGTCTGAGTCTTCTGAGATGTCTTCTGTTGATACTGCTGAGTAAATTGCTTCTCTCAGATGGAAGTATCAAAGAGCTCCAACTATATCTGAGGTAGTAGATCGCTACTGATGTGATAATCCATTCTTCTGTGATGATCTCGACTTTCGAGGTTGTAGATTGTCCTCTCGAAAGCATCATCCATAGTCTTCAATTGAGTCTTCCAAAGTACATACTCTCCTCGTAGATACTGACTGCTTATAGTAGAAGCAGATAAAATAATCTGTTGGATAATCTGAGTCCGTGTGTCGTCGTGACCCACACTGCATGCACACACTCCCTTCGGAGTCTTTCTTCTGAGTTTGCTGATAAACATGAGAAGATGCTGACAATCTGCAGTCGGTCTTCTATGATCGAAAAACCCTCCAATAGTCGCTCGTGGCCTATGACTCCGATCTTGCTCCTTTATCCAACATTTGGAGACTTCGGATTCTAATAATTTGACTTGCAATGTCTGCTTATCAAATCTCCAACTCTTAAAACACTTGCTACGGAGTCATTCCTATACACATGACTCGATCTAATGCCTTCCGGTAGGATCTGGTAAGAGATCCAAACATCATGATCAAGATGTCAACCCATAAACCGTGGGTAGCTTAAGACATGTCACTCACATTCACGAGCTATTAGGTGGTCCTAACCCTCGCAAGTTTAACGACTTTGCATGGTACCTTCATTACCAAACGATCACCCTACTTGCAGCTCAAGAATTCCCTGACAATGAGTCAAAGAAGATGACATGGGGAAATACTCTCTCACAACATCACTACACCGTGGACAAGTGATGTGTGATTTTCCAAAGGTTATTTCCTATCTCTTCCACCAAGTATCGGCTTGATCCCGAAAATGGTATGCAACCAACTCCACTATCTTCATATAACACGAGTTAAGTGCTCAAAAGTACTCTCAAAGTTATACAACCTAGAACGACCAACCCATGGATCAAAATCCCTATGAATATCATCCACTAATTTTCTACTATCTGCATCAGCAATAGTATACTCGCTTAGTCCATTACCCCTCAGGTAATAATCTGACAAGCATAATTAGTGAAAATCCTTAGGATTGTAATCTTTGACCTCCACAAGAAATGTGACTACCTGACCCTTATATCCGACTCGGTATCAGTCGGCTCAAAAAGGTAATTCACCTTTTCGATAGCAGGTACATGTCTAATAATCTCAATATGTCGTTCCCGTGGTCAACTCAAACCATGGGTACGAATAATGACTACACACTACAAGTCATCCCTGTTATAAGCAACTAAATACATAGCCAACAGAAGGATATGTGATAACAGTTATCATACCTTAAACCTTGTAGCTCGGAGATGTCCGCAACAGCCAGATCCCAGAACTCACAAAACCAAAATCGAGTAAAGTAAAACTCGATGTCTGAACGAAATCAAATCCGAAAGTGGACTTCACAACCTAGGGCTCTGATACCAATAAAATTGTCATGCCCCGAGAGTATGCCGAGCCGAAAATATTCGGACAGCATCTCCCCTGTACGTGATACAATTCCCTGATATACATAAAGCCTTTCGGCCACAATTACATGACATATATATGGACATAATCCATAAAACACAGCGGAAGATACTGACAAATAATAAAGATACAAACGACTCAACTATGTACTGCGGAGTGACTTGACACAACAAGAACCACAATAGAAACCACATCAAAAGTCAAATACATACAACACATTCGTAATCACAAATACAGAAACGATACAGGATAAAATCCCAAAACATCAATCAACAATAATACAACAATATGGACATAGTATCCAACCATTCAGTGTGAGATGGGATCAGCTGGCGGAGCTCCGAACATCCAAGGAATCTTCTACCTGTTACTTGGGCAACAAGAAACCCAGGGTCCGGGGTATAAACTTAGAGGTAATATATAGAAAGTGCATGAACAACATATAGGGATATAGAGATTTACAAGTATACATGTGAAGATCTACAGGTATACAGAATGAGTTCAATAGACATACAGTTCTAAATGTAATAACAAGTAACCACAGTATAGTCATACTCAATGCATATACTAAACTGATCAACTGAACATGAAGTAATGTACTAACGTACCTGACAGTCTGCAACACCATAAGCTATATCATCCTGAACAGGTATATAATAACATAACCCATATGACGTACAAGGTCAATCTCATACCTGACCAACACTCAGACATATGAACAATATATAATCACATGTAATAACATCCCGGTCCATACTACACTAGGACATGACGCTAATAAAATGCATACAATAGTCTGGACCAACATATATATCATTCTCAACACACAGCAGTATATAATATGCAAATGGCATGTATCATGATGTATAAAGATATGCAACAAACAAATGCAGCATCTCATAGGCGTATGTAAAACATATATCAAATACATCCATACATATATATCAACAATGCATATGCATGGCCATGTTTGTAGACCCATCCAACCACGACCCCAGTATGGCCTGGGTGGCACGACATGACGACTAACCCGACTCCAGCTACCACCACTCTCGAGTGGCCAAGTTGGGTAGTATGAATGAGTAACATATAAGCGTAAAAAGCTAACTACTCCATGGGGGTCCCTGCTACTGACCGCTCTATCACTACCCATGAGTAGAAGAGCTCCGCACACAAGACAACTGCACGTCACACAACCACCGTCTTTAATGGGAGAGTGCTAACACCACTCTACACAGTGGTCAGGTGCGCATCTCCGTCTACCACCGTCTATAGTGGGCGACCGCGGCACATCCAATGCTCTTCCCTCAACCCTGCTACCACTACCCTGAGTGGCCGGGGAGGCAGGATGACTGATGACCCGTCTCAACCACAAGGGAGACCCCAGTCGATAGCATGCATGCAATGTAATGATGCACAGCTCCAGACATGTATCCTCATAACACTCTCTATCCCACGGAGAGTCCTGGTCAACCACAAGTCAACTATGCAAGGACTACCAATCCACAGGACTCTCTCTCTATCACACAGAGAGCCATATACATCTGACAGTCAACCACGCTAAGACCTCCAGTCCGTAGTGAGATACTGTCGACCATCCATATAACCATATGCAGTCACACGATCCATAATGGATATATATACTCCCGCTAGGACCTCTAATCCTCAGCCACATACTGACAACCACACACTTATCTATGCACAGACAACTAGATCCACCATAGATGCACCACTCATATGTGTATGATATAACAATCGACTCCATAATCTAATCCATCACCTAACCCTAGTGATGTAACATAGTAACCCAATCTGAGTTCACCATGATAACCCTAACCACATGTACTTACTGAACATCCATCAACTAACACACAATAGGGTTTGAAATTCATATCCGTGATAGATAATCAATGAAGTAACAATAATATATCTTAAAGGTCAAAGGCAGTTCAAGCATATGATTAAATAAGAGTCGAGTCAAGGTAAAAGAATTCAGCATAAATCCAAATTCATGCACCGAAATTAGTCAAAACTACCTGACCAGTGTAGATATTACCCACGTGACATGAAGCTCAAACTAATCTACACGGTCGTGGACTGGCTTCGTATCACAATCCTGCACATAATAGCAAACTATGATTAAGTACAAGTATCCGACAAATACATAACTTAATTACTACATCGTTCCTATGTTCACATCCTTTCCTCGTCTACGAGTTAGGAACTCGAGCACACCTCTCGTAACCTCAGATCTACATTCATCCTCAGTCGATACACCCAACCAATCATAGCTCTCACAACAGGGCATAAACAGAGCATCACATACAACACACACCCTGCATCAAAATCACCACAGTTAATCCATCTGAAACATAGCAATACGACAAAAATCATAGGTCACTACAAATCTTACCTCAATTGTTCAGCTTCCATAGCCAACTAGTCTAGCTTCAAATCCAAATTTCCCAAATCAATTCATTTGCATAGAGCCACAACCTATTCTGCATCACCTGCAATCACAGCAACCCTATGTTGTTGGTGCAACAATGCCCCAAGCATTTTATGTTTTGATGTTTGGATAATCATCTAAGTTAGGCAACAATTTGTGATCTAAATTGTGATGATGTTTAAGTAACAGGAAAATCCAAGTATGAAGACTTGGTGAAAGAAGAGTCCAAGGTAAAGGTTTGGCGGCATAAGACCAAGCATGTTGTCTTGGCAGCATTAAGTCTAAACGGATCTTGGCAAAGGGAGTCCAAAAGCAAGTCTTGGCAGCGTAAGTTCAAGCATGTAGACTTGGCGGCGTAAAGTCCAAGCACGCTTTGGCAAAGGAAAACTCTAGACATGACAAAACCAAAGAAAGCTCTTGGAAGCAAGGCGCAAAGGACGAACAAGTCACGGACTCGGAGGGATCCTGAAGGCGCAAGGCTTAAGGAAGAGCTAGGAGGTTAAGTCTAGGTCTAGGGGGTGAAATCAAGTGTGAAATATTTACACTTGATAAGTATCAGTCGACTGATACGATGTATCGATCGACCGTCGTGCTCGGCCCGAGTAAGGATGAAACTCGACGTGATCATCCGTGACCAAGATCGATCGATGTTAGAATTAGTCGACCGCCAACGATGACGATCGGTGATAGACGTAAAAATGAGCACAGAATGGAGTCGCACTCGACTGCGGCCGTGATCACTCGACTGATCACTCCATCAGTCGACTGATGGAGGGATCAGTCGACTGATGAAAGTGTCGTTGGATGAAACGACTCTGAATTCCGCAAATCCGGCTATTCAGAAGCCGTTAACCATGCAGTGATCGAGCGTCGTACATCAGTCGACTGATCGGGCTCCAACAGGAAAATCAACCTCTTCTCTATAAAAAGAGGGCTGGTGGAGGTTTTTGGGGTTAATACTTATTCTCCAATATTTCTCAACAGCCTCCACAAATTCTTTAGCTTTCTAAGTGATTTAAATCTCCTCCTCTTCTCTCTAAGCTTAGATCAACATCTTTTGTAAAGAAGAGGAGTTGTGGTGTAAAGAAAGCTCATTAGTGGATTTGCTTGGATTGATCCACCTCAAGGATCGCCGTGGAGTAGGAGCGTTATCTCCGAACCACGTAAAAGGCCTTGTTTGCGTTTGATTTTGTTTTTACATACATTATTGTGTTTGCTTCCGCTAATCTTCTTGTAGAAACCGAAAAATGCTATTCACCCCCCTCTAGCCATTCCAACGATTCCTAACAAGTGGTATCAGAGCCCGGATCGCATCGGAAGATCTAGCAATCAACCGGAGCAAAGATGGCATTTCAAGAGGGGTATAGCACGGCGAGGCCTCCGTTCTTCGACGACAATGATTTTGGATATTGGAAAGGTAGGATGGAGTATTATTTAATGAACGATATTGAAAATTGGTTTAGTGTTGTAGATGGTTTTGAGAAGCCGGTCGACGAATTCGGAGCACCACTACCGACAAAGGATTGGACAAGAGAGATGGCCAAGAAAGCACAAGCAAATGCAAAAGCAACGACCACACTTCAATGTGGTCTATCCAAGGAGCAACTTTCTAAGGTTGGGCCATTCAATTCCGCAAAAGAGCTTTGGGAGAAGCTCATCGAACTCAATGAAGGATCCAAAGAGACAAGAAGGGCCAAGAGGGACCTTTTGATTGGCCAACTCCAAAGCTTCACTATGAAGACAAACGAAACCGTGAGCCAAATGCACGGGCGCTTCAAGGAAGTAGTCAACGGACTACACGTTATAGGTGAAAAGGTCGACAACCGAGACCTTGTGAGGTATGTACTACAAGCCTTCCCTAGGACCACCTTATGGGCCTCAATGGTAGATGCCTATAAGGTTTCTAGGGATCTTTCATTAGTTAAACTAGATGAGTTATTTTGTGAATTTCAATTGCATGAACAAGCTAACACTTCATCCAAAGAGAAGGGTATAGCTTTTTTTGTAGGAAAGAAGGAGAAGAAGAAAAAGGAAAAGAAGGAGGTGTCTTCCTCATCCGAATCCGAGGAGGACTCATCAAGTAGTGAGGATGAGTTGTGAGGTAGCACACTACGCCAAGAAATTTGGTGGGAAGTCTAGGAGGCTCACCAAGAAAGATGTGAAGAGGATGTTTCAATCCTCAAGAGGTAAATCTTCTAACAATTCAAATTCTATTTCTAACGTGACGTGTTTTGGTTGCAACAAGAAAGGGCACATAAAGCCAAATTGCCCGGAACTAAAGAAAAAGGAGGAGAAGGATAAGAAGAAGAAGGAAAAGAAGGAAAAGAAGAAGAAGGAGGCGATGATGGCACAAACGTGGGATACTCTAAGTATGGAGGAGTCTACCGACGATGAAGAAGTTTGCCATTCAACCCGGAACTTAGCTCTCATGGCATTGGAAGAAACCGGAAGCTCAAGCGAGGAGTCTTCTTCCTCTTCAAGTGATGAATCATCATCAAGTGATGATGATGAGGTAAATGACTCACCCAAAGTAGATTTACTTTATAAGACTATTGCATGTTTACAAAATGCTTTAAATAGATCAAAAACTAGGATTAAAGATCTAAAATTAGAAATCAAATCATTTAAGAATATAGATGCATCATGTGATAAATCATCTAGTGATAATGATTGTACTCTTAGGGATGAAAATGATGAGTTAAGAAAAGAAATAAGTAAATTAAGAACATGCCTAGAAAAGTTCACCAATGGTTCTAAATATCTAGATATGATTATTAAGGACCAAAGGGCAATTTACAATAAGGCTGGTTTAGGATATAGACCTAAGGAGAAAGAGGTAGCATTTGCATCCCTAGTTAGTAGAAAATCCATGATTAAAAGCAAGGGGAGAAAAGCATGGGTACCTAAAAAATTTATAATTGATGCTAGTGGTCCTAAGATTTGGGTACCTAAGGATTGTATTTTTCATGTGATATAGGTAGAAGAACCAAGCTTATGGATAGTTGATAGTGGGTGCTCAAAGCATATGACCGGGATGATGAGAAAATTCTCCACTATCAACCATACTAGCAAAGGAAAAGTGTCATTTGGCAATAGCAGTAAACTTAAAATTCTAGGAAAGGGCACCATTGAGGTATCTCCCAATCTTGCTATTCATAAAGTTCTATTAGTTAAAAATATGAAATTTAACTTACTTAGTGTAAGCCAATTATGTGATGCAAATTTTGATGTTAAGTTTGATTCCTCAAAATGCTTTATAAGACACAAAACTATAAATGATTGCATGTTAGTAGGCTTTAGAAAATCAAATATATATTATGTTGATTTATCTTATGCTACTAATCCTTCCACTAAGTGTCTTATTGCAAAAGAGGAAGAAAGTTGGCTTTGGCATAGGAGACTAGGTCACATAAACATGAAGAATATAACCAAAATAGCAAAATTGAAGCTAGTCAAAGGATTGCCTAGAGTCAAATATCTCAAGGACAAGATGTGTGATGCTTGTCAAGAAGGGAAACAATCAAAAACATCACACAAAGGTAAAAATTTACTTAGTACCGCTTTACCATTAGAATTACTACATATGGATTTATTTGATTGCCATAGTACCCCATCTATAATTGGTAGTAAATATTGCTTGGTAATAGTAGATGATTTTTCTAGGTTTACTTGGGTGTTTTTCTTGAAAAATAAGGATGAAACCTTAGAAATAATCATAGGATTTAGCAAAAGAGTAGAAAATGAAAGAAAACTCAAAATCAACCGGATCCGTAGTGATCATGGTGGAGAGTTTGAGAATTCTAACTTTTCAACTTTTTGCTTAGAACAAGGGTACAAGCATGAATTTTCTTGTCCTAGAACACCCCAACAAAATGGGGTTGTGGAAAGAAAAAATCGTGCCCTACAAGAAGCGGCTAGGACAATGCTTAATGCATATTCCTTACCTAGCTACTTGTGGGCGGAAGCAGTTAATACCGCTTGCTATATCCAAAATAGGGTATTAATTCATAGGTTTTTAGGAAAAACTCCATTTGAATTGTGGAATGGTACAATTCCAACAATTCATTATTTTAAGGTCTTTGGATGTAAAGTCTATATCTTAAATACCAAAGATAACCTAAGTAAATTTGAGTCCAAAGCGGATGAGGGAATCCTAGTTGGATACTCATCCACTAGTGTAGGATATAGAGTTTACAATAAAAGGACTCAAAAGATTGAAGAATCTTCAAATGTTCAATTTGATGAAACTTCAAATACATACCCTAGAAAATCTCCTATTGATGATGACATAAATAATGAAAATCAAGAAATTACCAAACAATTTCAAGATTTAAACTTAGGAGGTATTAATCAAGGGGGAGGATTGGATCAAGGGGGAGTAAGGGATGACTCCGATGATGAACTTAGGATTGAAGTTAATCATGATCAAACTCAACTTGATACACCTCCTAGAACCATAAGAGTTCATCAAAGTCACCCATTAGATCAAATTATGGGTGAATTATCTCAAGGAGTTAGGACTAGGTCATTCCATAGGGACCCCACTAGTCATATAGCTCTAATTTCTCAAATTGAGCCCAAAAACATTAAAGATGCATTACTTGATCCGGATTGGATCTTAGCAATGCAAGATGAATTGACTCAATTTGATAGGAGTCAAGTGTGAGTTAGTTCCTAGACCAAGTGAAAACACAATTATTACTACAAGATGGGTTTTAGGAACAAACTAGATGACCAAGGAATATCACTAGAAATAAAGCACGATTAGTTGCAAGGGGTTTTAATCAAGTTGAAGGACTTGATTATGATGAAACATATGCCCCGGTTGCTAGATTAGAGTCCATTAGAATACTTTTAGCATATGCCTCCTATATGGGTTTCAAACTCCATCAAATGGATGTCAAATCGGCATTCCTAAATGGGTTTATTAAGTAAGAGGTGTATGTAGAACAACCTCCCGGGTTTGAAAATATGGACTACCCAAACCATGTCTACAAGCTTAGGAAAGCCTTATATGGTTTGAAACAAGCTCCCCGGGCTTGGTATGAAAGATTGTCAACTTTCCTAATCTCTAAGGATTTCAAAAGGGTAGCATAGATCAAACTCTCTTTATAAAGTCAACATCTAAGGACATCTTTGTAGCCCAAGTGTATGTTGATGACATTATCTTTGGGTCAACAAATGATGAGCTTCTTCAAGACTTTATTCAAAATATGGAAAAAGAGTTTGAGATGAGTCTAGTTGGAGAATTAAATTTCTTCCTAGGTTTGCAAGTTAAACAAACTAGTGAAGGAATTTACATTTATCAAACCAAATATGCTAAGGAAATGATTAAGAAATTTGGTTTAGAAAATGCTAAGGTAGTGTCAACTCCAATGGCAACCAATACCAAAATAGATAGTGATAGTGAAGGAAAACAAATAGATCTTACCCTTTATAGGAGCATGATTGGTAGCCTCTTGTATTTAACCGCTAGTAGACCCGACATATTATTTGCGGTTGGTATGTGTGCTAGGTATCAATCATGTGCTAAGGAATCTCATTTAGTTGCCGTTAAAAGAATTTTAAGATATGTCAAGGGCACACTAAATGTAGGTCTATGGTACCCTAGGACTAGGTCTTTTGATTTAATTGGGTACACGATTCCGATTATGCCGGTTGCAAATTGGATCGGAAGAGTACTAGTGGTGGATGCCAATTCCTTGGGTCTTCCCTAGTGAGTTGGAGTAGTAGGAAGCAACCTTGTGTTGCTTTATCCACCACCGAGGCCGAATATGTGGCTATGGGTGGTTGTGTAGCTCAACTCTTATGGATGAAACATACCCTAGAAGATTATGAGCTATATTACTCCAACATGAAAGTATTTTGTGATAATGTAAGCACCATTAACTTGACCAAAAACCCGGTGCATCACTCTAGGACCAAGCACATTGAAGTGAAGCATCACTTCATTAGAGACCATGTGGCTAAGGGGGATATTGAGCTCAATTATATTGAATCCAAGTCCAACTTAGCCGATATATTTACCAAGGCTCTCCCCGAAGTAGAATTTTCATCACTTAGGAGAGAACTTGGAATGTGCTTAGTTGAGTGAAGGTGTAGGTTTGCATGATTCTATAGAAATACTAGGTTTTATACCTTTAACCATCTCACAAAATACCTAAGAAACCATGATTTTTGTATTGAGCCACCTAGACAACATGTGAGATGATAGGAAGATGCACTTGGTTCATCATGCTTGTTATGATGCATTACTATGGACCAAAGTGTCATCTAGAGACATTAATCCTTAATTGGACCAATCATTGGGAAGGCTTATACACAATTGATGTGCATATAGCTCCAAGAACATGATTGGAAATATCAAATAAAACATATTTTAAACTATGTTTATCATACTTTGCAAAACTATTTTCAAGTGAAACACAAAAGTGATACAAAGTTTGCAAAATTTTAGAACTTCTTGCTAGTTTCCAAATTTGTATCAATATTGAAATCTGGAAAACATATATTTTTCAAAATATTTTTCTTTGATAAATTATGATTTCAGAAATGTGTACACAAATTTTCATGATTTTTCGAGGTTTCTAGAATTTACGCGCATTTTGAATTTGCGAAAGGTTTGATTTTAAATATTACAATTATATCGATCGTGGTTGACCACGATCGGTGATACACTGTGGTTTCGGAAAATCAGTCTCATTTTCTAAGGGTTAGGGTAGTGTTGATATCCTAAAGCAATAGCATGATAGTATTGAGTCTAAACAACGTATATGACTGTTTAATGCCATGTTTTAGAGGGAGTTTCACAAAATATATCTTTCTCCTCTAAAAATTTACATTGTTGGTGCAAAGTTAGGTTTTTAAACTTTCAAATTGTTTGATGACTTTAGCTCCACATGTATTTTATATCTTGGATTAAGGGGGAGTTCAGTCTTTAAATCTATGCCTTAGTTCAAGATTGTTACACACTCCTTCATGATATATATGTTTTTATCGTTCTTCTCTTTTTGATGTGTGTCAAAGGGGGAGAAGAAATGTTTAAGTTAGAATTGGAATTGAATACATGATGTGATAATATGCGTATCTTTAAAAGACCTAACTTAAATGATTGTCAAACATCAAAAAGGGGGAGATTGTTGGTGCAACAATGCCCCAAGCATTTTATGTTTTGATGTTTGGATAATCATCTAAGTTAGGCAACAATTTGTGATCTAAATTGTGATGATGTTTAACAGGAAAATCCAAGTATGAAGACTTGGTGAAAGAAGAGTCCAAGGTAAAGGTCGGCATAAGACCAAGCATGTTGTCTTGGCAAGATTAAGTCCAAACGGATCTTGGAAATGGGAGTCCAAAAGCAAGTCTTTACTGCTTAAGTCAAAGAATGTAGATTTGGGGGTGTAAAGTCCAAGCACGCTTTGGCAAAGGAAAACTCTAGACATGACAAAACCAAAGAAAGCTCTTGGAAGCAAGGCGCAAAGGACGAACAAGTCACGGACTCGGAGGGATCCTGAAGGCGCAAGGCTTAAGGAAGAGCTAGGAGGTTAAGTCTAGGTCTAGGGGGTGAAATCAAGTGTGAAATATTTACACTTGATAAGTATCAGTCGACTGATATGATGTATCGGATGAAACCACCGTGATCGGTCATTCTTGGGCCAAAACGATCGTGATGTTGCAATCCGATCATTGCCAGCGATGATCGGATGATAGGCGTAAAAGCGAGCCTGAGAATGGAGTCGCACTCGACTACGGCCGTGATCACTCGACTGATCACTCCATCAGTCGACTAATGGAGGGATCAGTCGACTGATGAAAGTGTCATTGGATGAAACGACTCTGAATCCCACGAATCCGGCTATTCAGAAGTCGTTAACCATGCTAGCAGTCGACTGATGCTATACATCAGTCGACTGATCGGGCTCCAATGGGAAAATCAGCCTCTTCTCTATAAAAAGAGGGCTGTTGGAGGTTTTTGGGGTTAATGCTTATTCTCCAATCTTTCTCAACAGCCTCCACGAATTCTTTAGCTTTCTAAGTGATTTAAATCTCCTCCTCTTCTCTCTAAGCTTAGATCAACATCTTTTGTAAAGAAGAGGAGTTGTGGTGTAAAGAAAGCTCATTAGTGGATTTGCTTGGATTGATCCACCTCAAGGATCGCCGTGGAGTAGGAGCATTATCTCTGAACCACGTAAAAGGCCTTGTTTGCGTTTGATTTTGTTTTTACATACATTATTGTGTTTGCTTCCGCTAATCTTCTTGTAGAAACCGAAAAATGCTATTCACCCCCTCTAGCCATTCCAATGATTCCTAACATATGTTTCATATCAGGCCATCACAATCAAAGAATTGGGTTATACACGCGCTCAGAAAAACATAATAACCTACTGTGATCCAAATCTGTGATTGTTGCAAGCACACTGGACAAGATAGATCGAAAGAACAATGTCAACTCACGATCAGAAGACGATGAAGAAGCAATTGTCCAAACTCTGGGCGACGACGAGCTCACTACAATCGACCCTGATGAAACTGTGATCTTGACCAAAAATCGCCCTAGAGCAAAGGATCTATCACCATGGTGTGGATCGAGCTCCCCTTGGCCTTGGCGATGATAACTTGGCCGAATCGAGGGTTGGCTGAGCGCTGAGCATGCGGTAAGGATGACAATGTCATCGAGCTGGGTCTCACCACCAAGAATTGACAATAGAGATGAAGAGAAACAACGAGGTCACGATGAGCTAGAGGAAACATCGTTGCCCGTCGAGCGCCAAAGATGAAGCAAGGAGACGACCGGAAGAGGGCATCGCGATGGTGGAGAAAGGAGAAATTGTAATTTGAGGAAGAGATTGCGGCTGGGAAAGAAGAGAAAGGAAACGAGTTAGCGGATGTGGGTTGGCTCGACCCTTTAAAGGTAGTCCAATGCGATTCAACTTGTGGTTAGGCTAACCCAAGTCAAGCTTAAACTAGCTCAAGTTGACATAAGACTAACCATATGAACTCCATTTAAATCCCAGAAAATGTTGGTGCAATCGACCCAGGTCACGATTGACCAGACTCGAGTTTGACTCGAGAGATGTTTTGATGTTTGACAAAGTAAGTTGACATTGATGTTTGACATTAATGTCTATTGATGTTTTGGGGAGATTGTTTATACAATCAATCCGGGTTATGTTTAATTGGACTTGAGTTTGACTCGAGGGAGACTTTGATGGTTGACTAGGGTTGACCATGTGGTTATGGAAAGTCCAAGTCATGGGTACTTGGCATGGAAAGTCCAAGTGGGACACTTGGTATTTGGGAAAGTCCAAGCATGGGTCTTGGCATGGAAAGTCCAACATGGGTTGGCAAGGGAAGTCCAAGCATGAGTCTTGGCATTTGAGAAGTCCAAGGGGATTGATATTGGCGACATAAAGTCCAAGCGGGAGTCTTGGCAGCATAAGTCCAATGGTTGGCGGCGTAAAGTCCAAGTGGAGTCTTGGCGGCGTAAGTCCAATGTGCCTTGGCGGTGTAGACACCGTTAGCATGACATAGCCGATGGAAGCACCTGAAGGCTAGCGCGATGGATGAACAAGTCATGGATGACTTGGAGGGATCCGAGAGGCGTAAGACTGATGGAGGTGGCTAGAAGGCTTAGGTCTAGGCTAAGGGTGGTCTAGCAAGTATGGGGGCACCATATTTGGGCTAAAACCTCATGTTTGAGGTGTGTCAGTCGACTGGCGTAGTCAACTAGGATTTGACTGTGGGAATTGCCCTAGCAGTCGACTGCCATAGATGGGCAGTCGACTGATTGGATGAGCAGTCGACTGATCTTGTGATCAGTCGACTGATGCTCGGATTTTGGGGCACAGAATGGAGTCTCACTCGACCGCTGGGATGAGCAGTCGAGTGATGCTTGAATAGTCGACTGATGCTCATGATCAGTCGACTGATGTCCTAGCCGTTGGATTTTTCCAACATGGATTATACCATTGTCTCACAGCAACAGTGTGATCAGTTGACTGATGGTCCCGAATAGTTGACTGATCGACATTTTTCAGCACAGGTTGAAGCTATAAAAGTAGCTCGTGATGAAGAAAAATGAATCCGGTTTTTGAGAGCTTTAGGGGTGATTTGTTGCTGCAAATCAGGTCTCCAAGTGCTAATCAAACAACCAAGCATTCAAGCAATCAAAAGCAAGTGTTGTAAAGTTTTTCTTTACTTGTCTTTCACATTAATTGTTGTAATTGCTTGTTTTTGTTTCTTACTATTGTAAGATCGCTTGTAAGTGGTTTCTCCGCTCCGACTTGTGTCGAGAAGGAGTGTTTATCATAGTGGTGTGTGATTGGCATCGCTAGGGTTCGTATGAACCCAATCCGTGGAGTAGGAACCGTTTGGTTCCGAACCACGTTAAATATTTGTGTTTGTGTGTTGTATATTTCATTATCATTATTATTTTTCTATTTTCACTGCGCTAACGAAATTGTAGAGACAAATGCGACGAATTCCATCATCATACGAATGCGACGCTATTCACCCCCCTCCCCCCTCTAGCGGCCTCAAATCTCCTACAGAAAATTCCTAAAAATTCCACAAAATACTCTCTTACTTGGTAAGGGATATTTATTTATTTATTTATTTTCTTTTACATATCTTACACAACTGGTGCACGAGTTTCTTTTGGTGGGTTAAAGAAGTGAAATGGCGAGTCTCCACATTAGATTGGTAGTTGACCAAATGGGACGTCATCTTATTATATGTGGTCGATAACTGAGAAAAAGGGGCAGACGTTAAAAATAGTAAACATTGGCATGTGTATACTAAAGATAAAGAAAGAAGAAATTTACCTCGGCCAAAAGTTTGCCCATATGGTCGTATGGGCCTTGCACACCCGATTGGTTGAAGAATTTTACTTCTCCCAGGTGGCAGATCTTGAGGAAGGCCCCCAGAGTAGCCAGTGAAGGACTTGGGAGGGGAAGATCTCTCCCCTTCAGAGGGGTAGAGGGACCTATGGTCCGAGGAGGAGCGGGAGAAGGAGGTATAGCAGTGGGAATATTCACATGGAAAGATTCAGTTGGGGAATGAGTTTGAGGGTTGAGTGGAAGAGGGGACGAAATGGGAGAGTGAGAAGGAGAAGCTTCCCCTTGGGGGGAGAGGGTGGGATAGCTAATGTTGTATCCCCCATCCTAGGTTCATATATAACCAAGCGTTGATGCTTCTCTAGTGTTAAGGGAGATGATAAAGGAGAAGAATGGGAGGAAGAAGGTACAGGAAGGGAAGAAGAGCTAGGGGCGCCTTCCCTGGCAGGGCGCAATCTCTTCCGAGGCGAGGAAGGAGATGCTTTGGATTTGCCTTTAACTCATTTCTTAGAGGCCTTCTTCTTGGCGGCAGCAATCTCCTCACCTTTTAAGACGGCGTCCTGCATTATATTATCTGCAAAATCAATTGTTAGAAGGTAGCCTGACATAGAAAAGTGGTTGCACTAAAATATGGACAATATCCTACCTATGGCATCTAGGTCGGTTAATGGAAAAGGGGACAACCCATGGCGACTAAAAAGGGGAGGTTTTATCATATGATCAGAGCTGTAATGAGATTCTTTCAACACTCTATGAACCTCAGAAAAGTTACATTTATCCCTAACTTTACGGAAAGGGGGTAACTCCGGAAGATCTAGCTTCCAAGTATCTGAATAGGGGAGGGGCATCGGGAGTTGAGCAAAGAAGTAGAGTGTTTCCCATCCCTTGTGAGAAGATGACATGTTCACTAAAAATTGGCAATCCGAGCGGCTGGAGAGATAGAAAAGACCCTCCTTAGAGTGTTGGTGCAATCGGCCCAGGTCACGATTGACCGGACTCGAGTTTGACTCGAGCGATATTTTGATGTTTGACATGAAGATTTGACATTGATGTTTAACATTGATGTCTGGTAATGTTTTGGGGAGATTGTTGATGCAATCGACCTGGGTCATGTTTAGCCGGACTCGAGTTTGACTCGAGGGGGATTTTGATGGTTGACTAGGGTTGACCATGTCATGGAAAGACTAAGTCTTGAGTACTTGGCATGTAAAGTACAAGCATGGGTCTTGACATGGAAAGTCCAACATGGGTTTGCAAGGGAAAGTCCAATCTTGAGTCTTGGCATTTGAGAAGTCTAAGGGGTTGATATTGACGGCGTAAAGTCCAAGCGTGAGTCATGGCAGTATAAGTCCAATGGTTGACGACGTAAAGTCCAAGCGGAGTCTTGGCAGCGTAAGTCCAATGTGCCTTGGCGGTGTAAACACTGTTAGCATGACATAGACGATGGAAGCACCTGAAGGCTAGCGCAATGGATGAACAAGTCATGGATGACTTAGAGGGATCCGGGAGACACAAGGCTGACAGAGGTGGCTAGAAGGCTTAGGTCTAGGCTAAGGGTGGTCTAGCAAGTATGGGGGCACCATACTTGGGTTAAAACTGTAGGATATTTGACGCCGCTAGAGGGGGGGGTGAATAGCACGTGACAGTTCGTAGATGGAATTTGTTCGCGGTTGTCTCTACAATTTCGTTAGCGCAGCGGAAATAGAAAGATAATAATGATAACAAAATATACAACATGCAAATACAAATATTTAACGTGGTTCGGAACCGCACGGTTCCTACTCCACGGATCGAGCTCTACGAGCTCTAGTGATGCACACACACTCACTAATCACAAATACTCCTTCTCGACACAAGTCGAAGGTGGAGAAACCCCTTACAAGTAATCTTACAACAATAAGATACAAATACAAGCAATTACAATAATGAAATACAATGCAAGTAAAGAAAACTACTTTACGATTGCCTTTGGATTGCTTGATTGCTTGGTTGCTTGAAATCACCTTGGAGACCCTGATTTGCAACAACAAATCGCTCCAAAACCCTCAAGAAACCGATGCCAATTTCCTCCATCACGAGCTCCTTTTATAGCTTCAACCTGTGCTGGAAAAAGTCGATCAGTCGACTGATCGGGACCATCAGTCGACTGATGCCACTGTTGTCGTGAGACAACGGCTAGATCCACGCTGGATAAGTCCAATGGATCTACCATCGATCGATCAAACCCCTCACTTCCCAGGGCCGAGTGAGACTACACTCGTGGCCAAATTCGAGCACCGCCGACCGATGATGATCACGATCGCTCGAGGCATCACCAATCGCCACCTATGGCGATCGCTAGGCCACTTCTCGCAGTCAAACCCTAGTTGACTCGGTCCAGTCGACTGCCACATGGCACCAGTCGACTGGCACACCTCAAACATAAGATTTTAGCCCAAGTATGGTGCCCCCATACTTGCTAGACCACCCTTAGCCTAGACCTAAGCCTTCTAGCCACCTCCAGCCGCCTCACGCCTCTCGGATCCCTCCAAGTCATCCATGACTTGTTCATCCATCGCGTTAGCCTTCAGGTGCTTCCATCGGCTATGTCATGCTAACGGTGTCTACACCGCCAAGGCACATTGGACTTACGCTGTCAAGACTCCGCTTGGACTTTACGCCGCCAACCATTGGACTTATGCTGCCAAGACTCTCGCTTGGACTTTACGCAGCCAATATCAAACCCCTTGGACTTCTCATGCCAAGACTCAAGCTTGGACTTTCCCTTGCCAACCCATGTTGGACTTTCTATGCCAAGTACTCAAGACTTGGACTTTACCTTGCCAAGACCCATGCTTGGACTTTCCCTTGCCAACCCATGTTGGACTTTCCATGTCAAGTACTCAAGACTTGGACTTTCCATTGCCAAGAACCATGCTTGGACTTCCCATGCCAAGTACTCAAGACTTGGACTTTCCCATGACAATTACATTGTCATATGTTTTTTTCGAACATCAAAACATCACTCGAGTCAAACTCGAGTCCTGGTCAATCGTGACCTGGGCCGATTGCACCAACAATCTCCCCCTTTTTGATGTTTGACAAAAACCAAACAAATCATTGAGTTAGAACACTAACTCAAATCCCTTACCAATTATCCCAAATTGGTAAACACTCTACAAATGTTCTCCCCCAAACATTCTCCCCCTTTTTGACTAACATCAAAAAGGTCTTTTCTCTAAGGAGGTCAATGTCTCATGTCCCAATGAGATCTTACAATCTCCCCCTTGGTCCAAAAATACCTAGGATACCTACCATCTTCTTAGTGATAAGTCCCATATCACTCAAGAGAGGCAATCCTATACACTCTCCCAATTTCCAAATTGGGTTTCTAAAAATCCATCAATTTTCCCAATTGATAACCTTTTCCCTTTCAAGAAGAGAGAAAAACACATCCATCACTCCAAGATGGATACCTCCCCCTAAAGGCTTGCTCCCCCTTGACCATTGCACCAACAATGTCCTTGGGAAGTCCCTAAGCCAATAGGAACTCTAAACCATCAAAATTAAGGTTAGAAATTCAACATTGAACTTTCCAACACCTTAACATTGATACAAACCCTAAACAACTCTCCTAATCCATATTCAATGGATTTTCACCCTTCATCATGCTTCCCAAAGCATATCTTAGGGTTAGGAGTGGCTAGGGACCTTAACCGCAGCCGAAATCGGGTTAGACAAGCTTGTTTATCCCGAAATCAGGCAATCAGTCGAGTGATTCAGAAATCGATCATTGAACTACATCATCATCGCCACTATGAGCAGTCGACTGATAACTGAAAAATCCGATTTTCAGTTATCAGAAATGAGTTTTGGAAAATCATAACTAATTATACGTTTATCGAAAAATCATGAAAATTGATACGTATAATACCTATGACCAATACAATGGGTGAAAAATGTTTGAAAAATATTTTACCCATAAAATATCGAAATTGATACAAAATTCAAAAGTGAAGAAAACTTCTAAGTTTTTGGCTCACTTTGTATCAATCTCATCAATGGTGATTGCTATCAAAAGATAGACTTCACCAAGGTTTTTCAAAATGATTTTAAAATGTTTTCAAAACCTTATTTTGGATCATATTCCTTGGGCTCTATGTATATGACTTGTACACAAGCTTTCCCAATGATCCATAAGTTGAGTTAAGATGAGTTTGGGTTCAACTAGATGCAAAAACTATGCACCTTGAACTTAACTCATATCCTAGCATCTCACATGTATCTAGGGTGTATAAATACACATACATGTCAATTGGATGTGAGATGTGGGTTTTGGTTCATTTAATCTAGGGTTTCATGTATTTTTCTAAGGCAACCCTACTTGATTCCCTTATAAATGGGACTCCAAGTCATGCCATTGTCCTTAGTTCAATTTTAATCAATTAAATGCATGAAATGATCATGGCATAAAGATAGCAATAATTAAGCATGACCAATGATCATGATGTCATGGCATATGATAAAATCTAAAAACACATGACACTTAAATCCTTAACCTAAACATATTCATGACATATAAAATGATTAAGAATAAGCATGATGTCATGGCATGTCATATGACAAACAAAGCATGACATATAAAATATATAGGTATAATAATACCTAAATTTTAATATTAGTTGCCATTTGTTGTGATTAAATATATTTTTCCACATTATCACTAGTTTCCCTAGTGTGCCAAAATCCAAAATGGCACACTAACCGCTAAACCTAAATTGTGCCAATTTGATCACAATATCAAAACTTCTCAATTAATATTGGCACATCCTAAAATCTTTTAGGATATTAATTCGAGTCTACTTCCAAGGTAACCATAACCTTGAAAATATCCTAAAGTGTCACCTTTACCATGGTTGAGTTAACTACCCATCCAATCAAGGTTGGCACACCCTAAACCCATCTAGCGTGAATCAATCACGCTCTTAGGAACCCAAAACCGATTTGAGCTCCTAGGGTTAATTAGGTATTCCTTAGGGATAACCTCCCTAGATACCTTCCTAATGACCCTCCTAGGCTTGTTAGCCTTGGTCATTTGGGTATTACCTAGGTTGACTCTAGGGGTAACTCCCCTTGCAACCTTCTTAGTGGCCACCCTAGGTTTCCTAGAAACCCAAGCCACTAGGCACAACCTTTGGTCAACCTTAGGGATGACTTCCCTATTGACCTTGGTCTTCCTAGACCTAGTTTGTGTCCCATAATCAAATGGAACACTATGGTAAGCTACCTTAGGCTTAGGTTTGTGACCCCAACCTTGCTTGCCCTTGGTTGACTTTTGACTCTTAGGTCTTTGGTGTTGACTTTGAGATCTAGACTTAGACTTTTGATCATTAGACCCTTTAAATTGAGTTTGTATATTCCTAAGGGTCTTTTCTAGTTTCTCAAGCCTTGACCTCAAGGCTTGGTTCTCCAATTCTAATTGCCCAATTTTTGAGTTTTGATTTAAACCATGGGCATTGTCCTTTCTAGGCATATGCCTAGTCCATTTAGGGTTAAACCCTAGGTGTTCTCCTATTTTCTTGATAGATTCCCTAGGTAAAATATTTTTAGGGACATTAGTCCCAAATTTCTTCTTATTTCCTAAGTGGACACTCTTAGCACCTAAACAAATATGTCTATTATTTCTAGCATGTTTTTCATGTACAATAGCAAGACTATTAAAATTATTCCTAACATGCTTCTTATTCCTAGAAATTGAAGGTGCATTAATAAATTTTACCTTAGGGTTTGCCTTGGAGGCTCCCCCTACTTGTGTTGCTCCTTCTTGCCCTTTCTTCTTCCCCCTTGGGCAATGACTCCGGTAATGCCCCTTTGAGTTACACTTGAAGCATATGATATGCTCCTTGCTCTTTTGACTTTGGGGACCGGCATCCTTGACTTTTGGTGCCGGTTGAGCCTTCTTTACCCTTTTTGGGCACTTACTCTTGTAGTGCCCGGATTTCCTACACTCAAAGCAAATTATATGATTTTTGTTTAAAACCGAATTGCTTGAGTTACCTAGAGTAGTTGTAGGCCCCGGAGTGGATTCTTTATTTCTTCCGGAGGTGGATGGCTCCTCTTGAGATTGGCCCGGTGTGGAGGATGGTCTCTCCTCCTCAATCCTAGAAGTGGATGCTTCTTCCACTTCTTCCACCTTTTCTTTCTCCGATCTGGAAGTTGACTCCATCTCAACTTCCGATTCCTCACTTTCACTTGAGGATGAACTCTCTTCTTCATCCTCCTTGTCTTCTTGGATTGAATGAGGCTCTTCATGGAATTTTGCCAATTTGTTCCATATATCCTTGGCGTCTTTACAATCCTCACAGTCACCTAGGCTACACAAGAGGTCATTAGGAATTAGATCAAAAATAAGTTTGATTACCTTCTTGTTTTTATCGAATTGTCGGAGTTGCTCCTCACTCCATTTCTTCTTCTTGAGAAACCCTCCCTTTGGTCCCTTAGGATATTCAAACCCTTCCATCAAAGCGGACCACTCCTCAAGGTCTCTCATCATTAGGAAGTCCTCAATTCTCGCCTTCCATTGTCGAAATCCTTCTTGTCCATATAAGGAATACAGAATTGGGGTGTCGATGTCCCATCCCAATGGTTCTTCCATCTTCACCCTCTAGCGTCTTTTGTCTTAGCTCCCGGCATTTAGTCCGTAGAAGAGCCCCAGGCTCTGATACCAATTGTAGGATATTTGACGCCGCTAGAGGGGGGGTGAATAGCGCATGACGGTTCGTAGATGGAATTCGTTCGCGGTTGTCTCTACAATTTCGTTAGCGCAGCGGAAATAGAAAGATAATAATGATAACAAAATATACAACACGCAAACATAAATATTTAACGTGGTTCGGAACCGCACGGTTCCTACTCCACGGATCGAGCTCTACGAGCTCTAGTGATGCACACGCACTCACTAATCACAAATACTCCTTCTCGACACAAGTCGGAGGTGGAGAAACCCCTTACAAGTAATCTTACAACAATAAGATACAAATACAAGCAATTACAATAATGAAATACAATGCAAGTAAAGAAAACTACTTTACGATTGCCTTTGGATTGCTTGATTATTTGGTTGCTTGAAATCACCTTGGAGACCCTGATTTGCAACAACAAATTGCTCCAAAACCCTCAAGAAACCGATGCCAATTTCCTCCATCACGAGCTCCTTTTATAGCTTCAACCTGTGCTGGAAAAAGTCGATCAGTCGACTGATCGGGACCATCAGTCGACTGATGCCACTGTTGTCGTGAGACAACGGCTAGATCCACGCTGGATAAGTCCAACGGATCTACCATCAGTCGACTGATGGTGTCCTCACTCGACTGCTGGTCCTAGCGGTCGAGTGAGACTACACTCTGTGGCCGAATTCCCGAGCACCAGTCGACTGATCATGCAATGACCGCCGAGGCATCGATCGCTAGGCCACTTCGCATAAACCCTAGTTGACTCGGTCCAGTCGACTGCCACATGACACCAGTCGACTGGCACACCTCAAACATAAGATTTTAGCCCAAGCATGGTGGGCCCATACTTGCTAGACCACCCTTAGCCTAGACCTAAGCCTTCTAGCCACCTCCATCAACCTCACGCCTCTCGAATCCCTCCAAGTCATCCATGACTTGTTCATCCATCGCGTTAGCCTTCAGGTGCTTCCATCGGCTATGTCATGCTAACGGTGTCTACACCGCCAAGGCACATTGGACTTACGCTGCCAAGACTCCGCTTGGACTTTACGCCGCCAACCATTGGACTTATGCTGCCAAGACTCTCGCTTGGACTTTACGCAGCCAATATCAAACCCCTTGGACTTCTCATGCCAAGACTCAAGCTTGGACTTTCCCTTGCCAACCCATGTTGGACTTTCCATGCCAAGTACTCAAGACTTGGACTTTACCTTGCCAAGACCCATGCTTGGACTTTCCCTTGCCAACCCATGTTGGACTTTCCATGCCAAGTACTCAAGACTTGGACTTTCCATTGCCA
Source organism: Wurfbainia villosa (assembly GCA_025175895.1). Classification (NCBI taxonomy): domain Eukaryota; kingdom Viridiplantae; phylum Streptophyta; class Magnoliopsida; order Zingiberales; family Zingiberaceae; genus Wurfbainia; species Wurfbainia villosa. The sequence continues at coordinate 10,067,399 of CM045992.1, forward strand.
AGAACCATGCTTGGACTTCCCATGCCAAGTACTCAAGACTTGGACTTTCCCATGACAATTACATTGTCATATGTTTTTGTCGAACATCAAAACATCACTCGAGTCAAACTCTTAGGGATGAAAATGATGAGTTAAGAAAAGAAATAGGTAAATTAAGAGTATGCCTAGAAAAATTCACTAATGGTTCTAAATATCTAGATATGATTATTAAGGATCAAAGGGCAATTTACAATAAGGCCGGATTAGGATATAGACCTAAGGAGAAAGAGGTAGCATTTGCATCCCTTGTTAGTAGAAAATCAATGACTAAAAGCAAGGGGAGAAAGGCATGGGTACCTAAGAAATTTATAATTGATGCTAGTGGTCCTAAGATTTGGGTACCTAAGGATTGTATTTTTTATGTGATATAGGTAGAAGAACCAAGCTTGTGGATAGTTGATAGTGGGTGTTCAAAGCATATGACCGGGGATGAGAGAAAATTCTCCACTATCAACCACACTAGCAAAGGAAAAGTGTCTTTTGGTAATAGCGGCAAACTTAAAATTCTAGGAAAGGGCACCATTGAGGTATCTCCCAATCTTGCCATTCATAAAGTGCTATTAGTCAAAAATATGAAATTTAATTTACTTAGTGTAAGCCAATTATGTGATGCAAACTTTGATGTTAAATTTGATTCCTCAAAATGTTTTATAAGACACAAAACTATAAATGATTGCATGTTAGTAGGCTTTAGGAAATCAAATATATATTATGTTGATTTATCCTATGCTACTAATCCTTCCACTAAGTGTCTTATTGCAAAAGAGGAAGAAAGTTGGCTTTGGCATAGGAGGCTAGGACACAAACATGAAGAATATAGCCAAAATAGCGAAATTGAAGCTAGTCAAAGGATTGCCTAAAGTCAAATTCCTCAAGGACAAGATGTGTGATGCATGCCAAGAAGGGAAACAATCAAAAACATCACACAAAGGTAAAAATTTACTTAGTACCGCTTTACCGTTAGAATTATTACATATGGATTTATTTGATTGCCATAGTACCCCCTCTATAATTGGTAGTAAATATTGCTTGGTAATAGTAGATGATTTTTCTAGATTTACTTGGGTATTTTTCTTGAAAAATAAAGATGAAACCTTAGGAATAATCATAGGATTTAGCAAAAGAGTAGAAAATGAAAGAAAACTCAAAATCAACCGGATCCGTAGTGATCATGGTGGAGAGTTTGAGAATTCTAACTTTTCAACTTTTTGCTTAGAACAAGGCTACAAGCATGAATTTTCTTGTCCTAGAACACCTCAACAAAATGGGGTTGTGAAAAGGAAAAATCGTGCCCTACAAGAAGCGGCTAGGACAATGCTTAATGCATACTCCTTACCTAGCTACTTGTGAGCGGAAGTGGTTAATACCGCTTGCTATATCCAAAATAGGGTATTGATTCATAGGTTTTTAGGAAAAACTCCATTTGAATTGTGGAATGGTACAATTCCAACAATTCATTATTTTAAGGTCTTTGGATGTAAAGTTTATATCTTAAATACCAAAGACAACCTAGGTAAGTTTGAGTCCAAAGCGGATGAGGGAATCCTAGTTGGATACTCATCCACTAGTGTAGGGTATAGAGTGTACAATAAAAGGACTCAAAAGATTGAAGAATCTTCAAATGTCCAATTTGATGAAGCTTCCAATACTTACCCTAGGAAATCCCCTATTGATGATGATATTAATAATGAAAATCAAGAAATTACCCAACAATTACAAGATTTAACCTTAGGGGGTAATGATCAAGGGGGAGAATTGATTCAAGGGGGAGCAAGGGATGATTCCGATGATGAGCATAGGATTGAAGTTGATCATGATCAAAACCAAATTAGTACACCTCCTAGAACCATAAGAGTTCACCAAAGCCACCATTTAGATCAAATTGTCGGTGAATTATCTCAAGGAGTTAGGACTAGGTCATTCCATAGGGATCCAACTAGTCATATAGCTCTAATTTCTCAAATTGAGCCCAAAACAATTAAATATGCATTACTTGATCCGGATTGGATCTTAGCAATGCAAGATGAATTGACTCAATTTGAAAGGAGTCAAGTATGGGAGTTAGTTCCTAGACCAAGTGAAAACACCATTGTTACTACAAGATGGGTTTTTAGGAACAAACTAGATGACCAAGGAAATATCACTAGAAATAAAGCATGATTAGTTGCAAGGGGCTTTAATCAAGTTGAAGGACTTGATTATGATGAAACATATGCCCCGGTTGCTAGGTTAGAATCCATTAGAATACTTTTAGCATATGCCTCCTATATGGGTTTCAAACTCCATCAAATGGATGTCAAATCGACATTCCTAAATGGGTTTATTAAGGAAGAGGTGTATGTAGAACAACCTCCCGGGTTTGAAAATATGGACTACCCAAACCATGTATACAAGCTTAGGAAAGCTTTATATGGGTTGAAACAAGCTCCCCGGGCTTGGTATGAAAGATTGTCATCTTTCCTAATCTCTAAGGATTTTAAAAGGGGTAGTATAGATCAAACTCTCTTTATAAAGTCAACATCTAAGGACATCTTTGTAGCCCAAGTGTATGTTGATGACATTATCTTTGGGTCAACAAATGATGAACTCCTTCAAGACTTTATTCAAAATATGGAAAAAGAGTTTGAAATGAGTCTAGTTGGGGAATTAAACTTCTTCCTAGGATTGCAAGTCAAACAAACTAGTGAAGGTATTTATATTTATCAAACCAAATATGCTAAGGAAATGATTAAGAAATTTGGTTTGGAAAATGCTAAGGTAGTTTCAACTCCAATGGCAACCAATACTAAAATAGATAGTGATAGTGAAGGAAAACAAATAGATCTTACACTTTATAGGAGCATGATTGATAGTCTCTTGTACTTAACCGCTAGTAGACCCGACATATTATTTGTGGTTGGTATGTGTGCTAGGTATCAATCATGTGCTAAAGAATCTCATTTAGTTGCCGTTAAGAGAATTTTAAGATATGTTAAAGGCACACTAAATGTAGGTCTATGGTACCCTAGGACTAGGTCCTTTGATTTGATTGGGTACACTGATTCCGATTATGTCGGTTGCAAATTGGATCGGAAGAGTACTAGTGGTGGATGCCAATTCCTTGGGTCCTCCCTAGTGAGTTGGAGTAGTAGGAAGCAACCTTGTGTTGCTTTATCCACCACCGAGGCCGAATATGTGGCTATGGGTGGTTGTGTAGCTCAACTATTATGGATGAAACATACCTTAGAAGATTATGAGCTATCTTACTCCAACATGAAAGTATTTTGTGATAATGTGAGCACCATCAACTTGACCAAAAATCCGGTGCATCACTCTAGGACCAAGCACATTGAAGTGAAACATCACTTCATTAGAGATCATGTGGCAAAGGGGGACATTGAGCTTAATTACATTAAATCCAAGTCCAACCTAGCCGACATATTTACCAAGGCTCTTCCCGAGATAGAATTTTCATCACTTAGGAGAGAACTTGGAATGTGCTTGGTTGAGTAAAGGTATAGGTTTGCATGACCCTATAGAAATACTAGGATTTATACCTTTAAGCATCTCACAAAATACCTAAGAAACCATGATTTTTGTATTGAGCCACTTAGATAACATGTGAGATGTTAGGAAGATGCACTTGGTTCATCATGCTTGTTATGATGCATTACTATGGACCAAGGTGTCATCTAGAGACATTGATCCTTCATTGGACCAATCATTGGGAAGGCTTATACACAATTGATGTGCATATGGCTCCAAGAACATGATTGGAAATGTCAAATAAAACATATTTTAAACTATGTTTATCATATTTTGAAAAACAGTTTTCAAGTGAAGCACAAAAGTGATATAAAGTTTGCAAAAATATTAGAACTTTTGTGAGTTTCCAAGTTTGTACCAATCTCAAAATCTGGAAAACATATATTTTTCAAAATATTTTTCCTTGATAAATTATGATTTCAGAAATGTGTACGCAAATTTTCGTGATTTTTCGAGATTTCTAGAATTTCTACCGCATTTCTGAATTTGGACTAAAAAGGCTGAATTTCGGATCTCAGATGATAGCAATGATCGTTCGTAAACCAGTCGATCGATACAATCGCTTTTTTCGGAAAAATAGCTTCTTTTTCTGATATTTAGTGTATCGTTGATATCCTAAAACTCTAGCATGATAATATTGGGTATAAACAACTTGTGTAACTGGTTAATGTGGCATTTTAGTGGGAGTTTCACAATTTTATCTTTTCATCCTAAATGAACATTGTTGGTGCAAAGTTAGGATTTAAATCTTCAAATTGGTTGATAGACTTTTGCTCCACATGTTTTTGGTACTCATCATGAACTATATCTTGGATTAAGGGGGAGCTAATTTTCAATTCTATACCTTAGTTCAAGATTTCAATATTTTCAATTCTTCTATGGAATATATGATTTCTTCTCTTTTTGATGTATGTCAAAGGGGGAGAAGAAATGTTTAAGTTAGGATTGGATATATGATCATATAACTATGTGTATTTTTAAAAGACCTAACTTAAATGATTGTCAAACATCAAAAAGGGGGAGATTGTTGGTGCAACAATGCCCCAAGCATTTATATGTTTTGATGTTTGGATAATCATCTAAGTTAGGCAAAAAATTGTGATCTAATTGTGAATGTGTTCAAGTGACAGGGAAATGCAAGTATGAAGACTTGGTAGAGGCAAAGTCCAAGTATGATCTTGGCAAGAGAAGTCCAAAGTAAAGGTTTGACGGCATAAGACCAAGCATGTTGTCTTGGCAGCATTAAGTCCAAAACAAACTTTGGCAAAGGAAGTCCAAAAGCAAGTCTTGGCAGCGTAAGTCCAAGCATGTAGACTTGGCGGCGTAAAGTCCAAGCACGCTTTGGCAAAGGAGAACCCAAGACATGACAAAATTGAAAGAAGCTCTTAGAAGCAAAGCGCAAAGGATGAACAAGTCGCGGACTCAGAGGGATCCTGGAGGCGCAAGGCTTAAGGAAGAGATAGAAGGTTGAGTCTAGGTCTAGGGGGTGAAATCAAGTATGAAATATACATACTTGATGAGTATCAGTCGACTGATACGATGTATCACCGATCGTCAGTGATCGATCGAGTCGGTGAAACCTCGACGATCACGATCAGCTTTGGTGATGACAATGATCGATGTTGCTATCACGATCGCTAACAATGGCGCCGATCGCCAACAAAGGGCGACCGATCAAAGGAAAATCGTTACGTAACGCAAACCCCACTCGACCGCAGCCTTTGATCACTGATCGATCACTCCATCACCGATCGATGGAGGATCACCGATCGATGAAAGTGTCGCGGATGAAACGACTGCAATCCCGCGAATCCGGCTATTTAGAAGCCGTTAACTGATCGGCCAGAATGATCCGATGTCCGACATCAGTCGACTGATAGTGCTCCAACGGGAAAATCAGCCTTCTCTCTATAAAAAGAGGGTTGATGGAGGTTTTTGGGGTTAATGCTTATTCTCTGACTCTTCTCCAAAACCTCCACGAGTTTTCTAGCTTTCTATGTAATACTAAATCCTCTCCTCTTCTCTCTAAGCCTTAATCTTCATTCTTTGTAAAGAAGAGGAGTTGTGTTGTAAGAGAAAGCTTCTTAGTGGATTTGCTTGGGTTGATCCACCTTAAGGATCGCCGTGGAGTAGGAGCGCTATCTCCGAACCACGTAAAGGCTTTGTTTGCATTGTTTTTGTTTTTACATATATTATTTGTGTTTGCTTCCGCTAATCACTTTTGTAGAAATGAAAAATGCTATTCACCCCCCCCCTCTAGCTTCCAAACGATCTCCAACAGAAACCTCATGTTTGAGGTGTGCCAGTCGACTGATGTCATTTGGAAGTCGACTGGTGTGAGTCAACTAGGGTTTAACTACAGAAAGTGTCCCAGATCAGCCAAAGGTGAGCAATGATCGGCTGCTCAGCGATCGTGATCGTGTGATCGATTGGGGTGCTCGAGAATTTGGACACAGAATGGAGTCTGACTCGATTGCTGGGGTTAGCAGTCGAGTGAAGGATCCATCAGTCGACTGATGGGTATGATCAATCGACTGATGATGTATCTGTTGGATTTTTCCAGCGTGGATTACACCATTGTCTCACAGCAACAGTGTCATCAGTCGACTGATGGTCTCGAGCAGTCGACTAATCGACAATTTCTAGCCCAGGCAGCAGCTTTAAAGGGAGCTCATGGAGGAGAAAATCAACATGGTTCTTTGAGGAGTTTTTGGGGCGAATTGCTGGTGTAATTCAAGGTCTCCAAGTGCAACTCAACCAACCAAACAAGCAAGCTTCCAAAAGATTATTGTAAAGTGTTCTTGGCTTTCTTTTGTTGTATTCATTTATATTTGCTTGTTGTTTTTACTTGTATTACTGTTGTAATATCTTGTAAGAGGTTTCTCCACCTTGGACTTGTGTCGAGAAAGAGTTATTGTGATTAATAGTGCGTGTTTGCATTGCTAGGGCTTTTAGAGCCCGATCCGTGGAGTAGGAACCATTCGGTTCCGAACTACGTTATATTTTCATGTTGTGAATTGTGCTTGTATTTTTGCATTGTATATTTCGTATTTCCACTGCGTATTAACATCTTGTAGTAAGCACGATCGAATTCCATCCACTCATCGAAATGCTATTCACCCCCCCCTCTAGCAGTCAACATTTCCTCTACAATTGGTATCAGAGCCCGGAGCTCTTCTATGGACTAATCGCTGGGAGCAAAGACGCTAGAGGGTGAAGATGAAGTTGGAAGAACAACTAGGTTGGGACATCAACACACCGGTGCCTTACACCCTATATGGACGAGAAGACTTCAATTCTTGGAAGATAAGAATTGAAGATTTTATCATGATGAGGGATCTTGAAGAGTGGTCCATCTTAATGGAAGGATTTGAATATCCAAGAGGACCAAAAGGTGGCTTCCTCAAGAAGAAGAGATGGAGTGAGGAGCAACTCCAACAATTCAAGAAAAACAAGAAGGTAATCAAATTTATCTTTGATTTAATTTCTAATGACTTCTTGTGTAGCCTAGGTGATTGTATGGATGCCAAGGAGCTTTGGAGGGAATTGGCCAAGCTCCATGAAGACCCATCACCGGCTCAAGAAGAGGAGGCCGAAGATGAATCCTCATCCTCACAAGCGAGTGAGGATTTGGAAGTTGATAGGGAGTCAACCTCCGAATCGGTGGAAGAGGAAGAAAAAGTGGAAGAAGCCTCCACTTCAACGATTGAGGGGGAGGAGAGACCATCCACACCGAAGCAACCTTAAGATGAGCCATCTACATCCGGTAGAGAGGAAGAGCAAGCTTAAGAGAACCTCACCACCACCCTAGGTAACTCAAGCAATTTGGTTTTAAACAAAAATCATATAATTTGCTTTGAGTGTAGGGAAACCGGGCACTATAAGAGCAAGTGCCCAAAAAGAGTCAAGAAGGCTCCACCCGTGCCAAAGGTCAAGGAGACCGGTGCCTCAATGCAAAAGAGCAAGGAGCAAGTGATTTGCTTCAAATGCCGGCTACCGGGACATTATAGGAGTCAATGCCCTAGGGGGAGCAAAAAGACTCAAAATGGAGCATCACATGTAGGGGGAGCAAAAAGACTCAAAATGGAGCATCATGTTGGAATGTATACTGAAAGCCTAGCTCTTTTTGTATGAACATTTTATTTTGAAATAAGAATCACATGATCATTGTTTGCACTTTATATATTTATTATATGTGTGTATATTGTCTAATATTTTACATTGTAGATAACATGGTGCTTGGTGTGGCACAGAAGATCATGTTATCAGTCCCTTATAAAATATAAGTAGAGGCTCACAACCAAGATGGTTTTGGACAAACTATTGGCATGGTTGTAGTGTAGCTTGGTATTGTTTTGTCTTGAACATAGAGTTACACTAGTACACTTAGGTGTATTGAGCAGGACCGACATAGAGGTGATTCAATTTAGTACTGACTACATAATTGAATCGGACCTCGGATATTATGTTGTGCATGCTCTTAATCCCGATATAATAACGGGCACATGTACTTAGTATTTATTTCTTTGATTTACCAGAGGGTGAGATTTAGATGGATTAAATCAATATGCCCGGTAAGTTGGGAAATAATATTATTTACATGGTGTGCCGTTGATTATAGGAGGAAACCGTGTCCTATATATTAGGTTGATGAAGTCCCATTGAGGAGCTCATAAGGTTCATCATGTAAACCCAACTGGTTGACTTAGTCAACATGATGATAAGGTTGAGTGGTACTACTCGAGGAATTAGATGTTAATTAATTGATGGTCAGTAAATCAATTAATTGACGGACATTCGATATCTTAAACACGGGGAGATTAATGTACAAATAATATATGGAGCCCATATTGATTTATGGGGGTTGGTGAGGTAGTTCAATGATGATCCTCTAGTGGAATAACATCATTGATGGATCAAGTTAGTGTGGTTCTGATCCATCGGGTGGCCAAGACCCAACTCCTCCTTATGGTCCCTATCGTAGCCTAATATAATCCTTGTGAAGTCTAGATCCAAGAATGTAAAACAAAACCTAGAACCAACGGTTGGGATTAAATCCCTAAGATCTGATGGTTAGGATGAAACCCTAGAAATCGACGGTTAGGATTAAATCCCTAGATCCGACGGTTGGGATAAAACCCTAGATCCGACGGTTGGGATGAAACCCTAGATCCGACGGTTGGGATGAAATCTTAGATCCGACGGTTGGGATGAAACCCTATATCCAACGGTTGGGATAAAACCCTAGATCCGATGGTGGAGATTAAATCCCTAGATCCGACGGTGGAGATTAAAGGAGGCTTAAGTCTAATTCTATAAATAGAGGCTTAGGTTGGGCGGCAAGATAAGATTGAAGAATTAGGGTTTTGGCTCATCCAAAAGTGGGCGGCTAGGGTTTTGGAGTAATTCAAAGTGGGCGGCAACTTCTTCCTTCTAGTTGATTGCCGGCGCCCATCCTCCTCCATCAACACTTGGCCGGCGCCCATCCTAGAGGCCTCTCCCTTCTTCCTTGGCCGGCGGTTCTCCCTCCATTGGTGGCCGGAGTTCATCTTCCTCCCTTTCTCCTTGGTGGCCGGCGGCAACCCTTCTTCAAGTTGGCCGTGCTTCATCCATTTGATCCTTGGCCGGGGGTTGCACCAAATTCCCTAATTTGGTTGCCGGTTCTAGAAAGGATAGGTATTTGTAAGTTCTTCTCTTTGTTCGCAGCGGACAAGGTAGAGAAGAAAGTGATCTAGAAGGCTTCTACTCGTGGAGGATCTTCGTCCACACGTCGTCCACGAGAAGGATAGGACATACGGTAGAAGATTGTGAGGTATAAAGTTATTTTAACTTTATTTACAGATCTGAGCTTGTTCTTTTATGTTTTGATTATGCATGTGTAAATTAGTAAATATATTGTATAATCATGGACCCCGAAGACAAACACAAAAACCGGCGATTCGTCCGTCGTCTCTTCCGCGGCTAACCAACTAGAAGAGTTGAGTTGCTTGAACAACTAGTTTGTTCAAGCGATCACTCAAGTTGTTAGAACGACGACGAAATGGTTGTGCTAAGGAAGCTCATCCCATCCGGATTAATTCTTTCATTAGTGAAAATTTTAATCCGGGGACATGGGAGCCAATTAGCCTCCGAAGCATCCACCTTCACATCACATGTAGGGGGAGCTAAGGCTAACCCTAAGGTATATTTTAGTAATGCTCCTTCTAATTTAAATGTCAAAAAGCATGCTAGGAATTTTAATTCTCTTGCAATTTTTCATGAAAAGCATGCTAGGAATAACAAATATTTTTGTTTACGAGCTAAAAATGTCCACTTAGGAAATAGAGAGAAATTTGAGACTAATGTCCCTAGAAAAACTTTACGTAGGGAATCTATCAAGAAAATAGAAAACCACCTAGGTTTTAATCCCAAATGGTCTAGGCATATGCCTAGAAAGAACAATGCCCAAGGAATAAATCAAAATTCAAAAATTGAACAATTAGAGTTAGAAAATCAAGCCTTGAGGTCAAGGCTTGAGAAACTTGAAAAGACCCTTGCAAAAATGAAAAATCAAATGCAAAGGTCAAATGATCAAACCATAGGGTCTAGAAGTCAAAGTCAACACCTAGGGCCTAAGAGACAAAAGTCAACCAAGGGAAAGAAAGGTTTGGGTCACAAACCTAAGCCTAAGGTGATTTATCATAGTGTTCCATTTGATTATGGAACACAAATTAGGTCTAGGAAGACCAAGGTCAATAGGGAAGTCATCCCTAAGGTTGACCAAGGAATGTGCCTAGTGGCTAGGGTTTCGAAGAAACCTAGGGTGGCCACTAAGAAGGTTACAAGGGGAGTCACCCCTACAGTTAACCATGGCAAGACCCAAATGACCAAGGCTAACAAGCCTAGAAGGGTCATTAGGAAGGTATTTAGGGAGGTTATCCCTAAGGAATACCTAGTAAACCCTAGGAGCTCAAATAGGTTTTGGGTTCCTAAGAGCGTGATCGATTCACGCTAGATGGGTTTAGGGTGTGCCAATTTTAAATGGAAGATTAGTTAACCTAACCATGGTAAAGATGACACTTTAGGTAATTTTCAAGGTTATGGATACCTTGGAAATAGATTTGATATTATGATCCCAAAAGATTTTAGGATGTGGCAATACATTTTTGAGATTGTGAAAAATAATTTGAATTGGTACAATTTAGGTTTAGAGGTTGTAGTGTGTCATTTTAGATTTTTGGCACACTTGGAAGATTAGTAGGAATATGGAAAAATATACTTAATTATGTCAAATGACAACAAATATTAAAATTTAGGTATTATTATACCTATACATTTTATGTGCCATGCTTGATTTGCCATATAACATGTCATGGCATCATGTTTATTTTTATCATTTATATGTCATGATCACATTTAGGATTAAGGATAAATGACATGTGTCTTTAGATTATATCATATGCCATGACATCATGATCATTGGCCATGTTTAATTATGTTATCATTTATGCCATGATCATTCATGCATGTATTTTGATTAAAATCGATTTAAGGACTATGACATGACTTGAAGTCCCATTTATAAGAGAATCAAGTAGGTTTGCCTTAGAAAAATGCATGAAATCCTAGATTAGGATGAACAAAATCCACATCTCACATCACATTGACTTGAGTGTGTTTTTTATACACCCTAGATATATGTGAGATGCTAGGATATGAGTTGAGTTCAAGGTGCATAGTTTTTGCATCTAGTTGAACTAAAACTCATCTTTTACTAAAGGTGGATCATTGGGAAAGCTTGTGTATAAGTCATGTACATTAAGCCCAAGGAATATGATCCAATATAGGTTTTCAAAAACATTTTAAAATCAATTTAGAAAACCTTGGTGAAGTCTATCTTTTGATAGTAATCACCATTGATGAAGTTGATACAAAGTAGGGCCAAAACATTGAAAATTTCAATGGTTTTGAACTTTGTGTCAATTTCGATATTTTATGGGTAAAATAATTTTCTAATATTTTTCACCCATTGTATTTGTTATAAGTATTATACGTATGAAATTTCACGATTTTTAAAGTTACGTATATTTACTTATCAATTTTCAAAGTTCACTTCTGATAATTGAAAAATCGAGTGTCAATCGACTGATGAGCACTTCAGTCGACTGATTTCTGAAGGACTCGACTGCCAATGCTGATTTCGGGTAAACAAGAATGTTTAGCTCATGTTTCAGCTAGGGTAAGATTCCCTAACCACTCCTAACCCTAGGATATGCTTTGGGAAGCATTAGAAAGGGTGAAAATTCATTGGATATGGATTAGGAGAGTTGTTTAGGGTTTGTATCAATTTTAAGGTGAGGAAAAGTTCAATGTTGAACTTTAGACCTTAATTTTGATGGTTTAAAGTTCCTATTGGCTTAGGGACTTCCCAAGGACATTGTTGGTGCAATGGTCAAGGGAGAGCAAGCCTTTAGGGGGAGGTATGCATCATGGGATGATGGATGGTATTTTTCCTCATGAGGAGGAAAATGAGATTTTGAGATACCCAATTTAGAAATTGGGAGAGTTTATAGGATTGCTTCTCTTGAGTGATATGAGACTTTTCACTAGGAAGATGGTAGGCATCCTAGGTACTTTTGGACCAAGGGGGAGATTGTAAGATCTCATTGAGACATGAGACATTGACCTCCTTGGAGAGAAAACCTTTTTGATGTTAGTCAAAAAGGGGAAGAATGTTTTGGGGGAGAATTTATGGAGAGTGTTATCAATTGTCAATTCGGAGAATTGGGGAAAATGTTTGGGATTATCAATTTGGGATAATTGGTAAGAAGAATTGAGTTAGTGTTCTAACTCAAAGATATGTGTTTTTTTCAAACATCAAAAAGAGGGAGATTGTTGGTGCAATCGGCCCAGGTCACGATTGACCGGACTCGAGTTTGTCTCGAGTGATGTTTTGATGTTTGACATGGAGATTTGACATTAATGTTTGACATTGATGTCTGGTAATGTTTTGGAGAGATTGTTGATGCAATCGACACGGGTCATATTTGACTGGACTCGAGTTTGACTCGAGGGGGATTTTGATGGTTGACTGGGGTTGACCATGTCATGGAAAGTCCAAGTCTTGAGTATTTGACATGTAAAGTCCAAGCATGGGTCTTGGCAGGGAAAGTCCAACATGGGTTAGCAAGGGAAGGTCCAAGCTTGAGTCTTGGCATTTGAGAAGTCCAAGGGGTTGATATTGGCGGCGTAAAGTCCAAATAGGAGTCTTGGCAGCATAAGTCCAATGGTTGCCGCCGTAAAGTCCAAGTGGAGTCTTGGTAGCGTAAGACCAATGTGCCTTGGCGGTGTAGACACCGTTAGCATGACATAGCCGATGGAAGCACATGGAGGCTAGCACAATGGATGAACAAGTCATGGATGACTTGGAGGGATATGAGAGGCGTGAGGCTGATGGAGGTGGCTAGAAGATTTAGGTCTAGGCTAAGGGTGGTCTAGCAAGTATGGGGGCACCATACTTGGGTTAAAATCTCATGTTTGAGGTGTGCCAGTCGACTGGTGTCATTTGGCAGTCGACTGGTGTGAGTCAACTAGGGTTTGACTGCGAGAAGTGTCCCAGCAGTCGACTGCCAGAGGTGAGCAGTCGACTGATCGTGTGATCAATCGACTGGTGCTCAAGAATTTGAGCACAGAATGGAGTCTGACTCGACTGTTGGGGTTAGCAGTCGAGTGAAGGCTCCATCAGTCGATTGATGGGTATGATCAGTCGACTGATGATGTATCCGTTGGATTTTTCCAGCGTGGATTATACCGTTGTCTCATAGCAATAGTGTCATCAACCGACTGATGGTCCCGAGAAGTCGACTGATCGGCGATTTCCAGCCCAGGCAGCAGCTTTAAAGGGAGCTCGTGGAGGAGGAAATAAACATGGTTCTTTGAGGAGTTTTTGGGGCGAATTGCTGGTGTAATTCAGGATCTCCAAGTGCAACTCAACCAATCAAACAAGCAAACTTCCAAAAGATTGTTGTAAAGTGTTCTTGGTTTTCTTCTGTTGTATTCATTTATATTTGTTTGTTGTTTTTACTTGTATTACTGTTGTAATATCTTGTAAGAGGTTTCTCCACCTCGGACTTGTGTCGAGAAGGAGTTATTGTGATTAGTAGTGCGTGTTTGCATTGCTAGAGCTTTTAGAGCCCGATCTGTAGAGTAGGAACCATTCGATTCCGAACCACGTTATATTCTCGTGTTGTGAATTGTGCTTGTGTTTTTTCATTGTATATTTCGTATTTCCGCTACGTATTAACATCTTGTAGCAAGCACGATCGAACTCCATCCACGCGTCGAAATGCTATTCACCCCCTCCCCCTCTAGCGGTCAAAATTTCCTCTACATAAAGAATTTCAATTAGAAGAATCAATGGAACAGTTGGGGGGACAACGGGAGATCCAAGTGTCGGAATATTATGATAGTGCCCGATAAAATATGGAAGGAATTGGGGATAAATTGGTTGAGGGGCAGTTTATAAAGTCCAAAATTTCTAGATAGGAAGAGGGCACGGGCAAATACAAACCATCAAATAGTTGTTCTGAAAAGAAACAGGATATGCCTGGGGGAGGACGATGTGGTCAGTAAGAAGTGGTATTGAAATGACATGGCACGGAAGGGTCTATAAATTGGTTCCTAAGGTTGAAGAAATAGTATTTGCTATCTAACTGGGTGATGGTGTGCTCATACTAGGGAAGTGAAGGTGGGGTCTTCGGGGCCATAGGTATGGAACGAGGAAGAACACTTACTTGAAGGTTGAAGAAGGAACGCTTGCAAGAGAAGAGGCTAGGACGTTGGAACACCGTCGGAAAAAACCACTGGAAGGGAAAAGGGGAAAAGACTGGATTGTTAGGCACATTAAGTTATGCATGAAAGGGGAGGACAGAGATTTATATAGGGTTTTGTGAATTTTTGACTACTTAAGAGAAAAAGAAAAGCGGGGCCCATGGGCCCATTAAGCCGCTCCGAGCATATGAGGTAAGGCAACGGGAAAAGGTAAATTTGAATTGGTGAGGAAAGGGTGAGTTAGAGGCCTTATACATTTAGAAAGTCAAGCTTATGACTTCGCTTGACTATTTTTAGGTGTTGACTAATGATACTGCTGCTACCTCTTTTCTGTGAATAAGGTGAAAAGACCCGTACGTAGGACGTTGTCTGAACTAAGTAGCTGGTTCGGCGGGAGGAGTCTGAGAAGAACGGTTCGGGCATGTCACTCTGGGGGAAATTAACTCGGGAGGACGGTTTGAGGGGGTTGGCATGACCGGGTGAATTTGAAGATTGATCCGATGCGAGACGGATGAGAATTGGCTCGGTCCAGTGGGCCTGGAGATGGTTCGGTATGAGAAGAATAAAAGTTGGTTCGAGCTACAGGGAAAAACCTAAGAGATACTCTACACATGAACGTTAGGTCTAGGCTAGCTTTACTGAAGGTAAGTGGTTGAAAGGGATGGGCTAGAATATTTCCCGAAATATAGATAAGAAGTTGTTACACAACAAAAGAGGGCCCCCCACATAGTATTCGGAGGAGCCTTCGCTCCTCGTGTCTGTAACAGAATGATTCTCCAGGTAAGCAAGGTGACTATGTGTACGATGAAGGAGGTTCGTGGTGCAACAGCTGGCCAGAGGAAGGAGGATAAAAGGGAGAAGTAAGACAAGAGGAGGGGGATCCGTATTTTTCCAACAAGCAAGAGACAAAGGCATACTCGAAGGGGAGAGCAACCACATCGTCGGAGAAGGAGACAAGGAGAGTAGTGAGCTCCATCTTTTCGATACTTTCTGTGTATTGAGCTAATTGTAAGAGGTTTTCTCCTCTACCTCTGGAAGTTTTTTTGTGAAGGAGGAAGTTTATAGTGAAAGTGCTTTGGCACTGTAGCTCGTGGAAGAGCTCACCCCCATGGAGTAGGAATCTTTATTCCGAACCACGTTACATCTTGTGTCTCTGTTTTTTGCTTATGTTGCATGCATTTTTCTTCTTCGTACCTCATTACTGTTGCGGCCGGAGAGAACCCCCAAGCTTCCTGTGCACTCCCCGACGTTGAAAGGAAGCCAGAAAATCCATCTACGACCGCATCACATATCCAAGCCGGAAGCTTATGAATTGCTCTCTTTTGTTTTCTTTTTAATCTATCCTACCATGGCAGTCAGTTTATTTGGTTGGGGGATTTTGCCTTTACCCCAACACTTCAAGCATTTTGCGTTTTCCTAACTAGCAAGTTTGCTATATCAATGTTGTTGGTGCAATCGGCCCAGGTCAAGATTGACCAAACTCGAATTAGACTCGAGTAGTGTTTTGATGTTTGATAATGCTTTGGAGAGATTATTGGTACAATCGACCTGGATCAAGATTGACCGGACTCGAGTTTGACTCAAGTGGTATTTTGATGTCTGACGATGGTTTGACTATATGGTTGACATAGGATTGACCATATGATGGAGAAGACCAAGTCTTGTGTACTTAGTATGGAAAGTCCGAGTGGGACACTTGGCAATGGGAAAGTCCAAGTCATGGGTACTTGGTAATGGGAAGTCTGAGCATGGGTCTTGGCAAGGAAAAGTCCAAGCTTGAGTCTTGGCATTTGGAAAGTACGATATTGAATTGACATGGAAAGTCCAAGGGTGTAGTCTTGGCCACGTAAGTCTAAGAGTGTAGTCTTGGTGGTGAAAGTCTAAGTCATGGGTACTTGGCAATTGAGAAGTCCAAGGGGAATATTAGCGGCGTAAAGTCCAAGGGTGGAGTCTTGGCAGAATAAATTCAATGGTTGGTGACGTAAAGTCCAAGCGGAGTCTTGGCAGCGTAAGCCCAATGCACCTTGGCGGAATAGACTACGTTAGCATGACAATAGCTGACTGAAGTGTTAGTAATATATGAGAGATGTCCTAAGGCAATCGCCTTATGTTTGAACCATTTATATGATAAATGAAGATTCACTATTTGAGTATACATGTTTTCATGTATTTGATTAGATCTTAAACTCATTTACTGAATGTCCACGATACGATTCACAACATAAGAGAATTTGTGATTGAATCACAACTAGTGAGTATCTCTACATGTGTAATTGTGATGTATCAAAATTATCCCTAGTCAATGAATTGATGGATTTGGACACCATTGATTCTGTCGAGACTAGCACGAGGTATACTCCTTGGTATATCCAAGCAGCTGATTCTCACTGGCTGGAGACACTGTGATGTCCGGAGTTAATCGTGGATGCTAGTTATGATAAATAGTTCATTGGAGTGACCAGCCGTAAGACTTCATATAGTTCTCTGCATATATAGATATGTCAATGAAGTTCTTACTGCAACTTAAGTGCGATGTTCCTTTGACTTGCGGTATTCAAGTCATCTTGATCATGAAGACTTATGCTTTGACATCTTAAGTAAGCATCTCTGAGGAGATGTGGACCCGAGATGATTGGGTATAAGTCGAAGTGATCGAAGGTGTTTGAATAGCCTATAAAGGATTCACCACTCCTTGCGAGGAGATGTATACCCAAGGCCTCTCGTCGGATTGTTACTAAAGTCTTTGGCCAAAGCATTACATGTTAAGAGTAAGGTACTCTTGGATACATGTGCAGTAACTAGAATCCGTAGGATGAGGAAATGTTACTTGGGCTAGGTGTGACGTAGTCAACCTAGTGGGGACTGAAACTATAGACCATGTCCTGAACCAAGTGGGTATAAGATGAGTGAAGGGAATGGGGCACAATTCATTGTAGCTGCTGAAGGGTTTCAGAAATAGTTATGGATCAACCGTTGATCTTTTTGGTTAATTGGGGATCATGATGTACTACTAGGTGCCACTCATGATCATTCTATAATTAATGGTTAATTATAGACGGCCAACATAAACCGAGAACCTATTTGGTCACACACACAACGAGCGTAATCTGAAGGATTTAAAACGAGCTTGAGAATGAGATTCTTGGATCGAGAGAAACTAGGTTTCGTTGGACCAAACAAGGAGCGAGCATGAAATCATTTCAGTCGCAATGGAAGCGTGGATGGGTTGTGTCTTATAAAGACATGATGGATGAACCAAATTGGTTTTGTTCTAATCCAATGGTGGAGAATAAACCAAAGGGGTTTGGTTTGTTTTAAACGAATGAACTAAAGTTGGTTCGGTTTGTTTTAACTTAAAATAGACCAAATCGGTTTGGTTTATTTTAACTTAAATTAATGGAGTTGGTTAATAGATTTTGGTTATGAACCAATAACCATTAGGAGAATTTGTTCTCTATAAAATAGGGCTCAAGGGTTTAATGAGAGCCCTAATCCAAGTTGCCGCCCCCTCTCCTTCTCCTCTTGTGGTTGGCGCCCAAACCCTAGCCGCCGCCCACCCTTGTGCCGCCGTCCAAGTTGTTGCCGGCATCCAAGCTTCAACCGGCGACCCTCCAGTGATCCTCCTTGGCTCCAGTGACCAAGGACTAGCTGACCCTCCTCCCTTTGGCCGGCGCTAACTCCTCCACCAAGCTGTCCAGTTTTCTATATAGCTTGTTTCCTTTGTGTCGGAGCGTCGTTTGGACGACGTTTGGAGCTCCGACAGCGGCTACTTTGTCGGAGATTCGATCTCCGATAATCCTCATAGGTGGAGGACGAAGGATTCATCAAACGATTGACGAATACCTCTCCGGAGAAGCGAGTTTTTGAGGACTCGTTTTGAATCCGAATTTTGATTCGGATTGTGATCTTCTCTCGATCACATTGTCTTTGACACAAGGCTAGTGACTCGTACGAAGACAAGGCTCATGACTTTGTGAAGTCATCCTGAAGATACTCGGCATGGATACGGATAGAGGCGATTCTAGCGAGGATCGCTCCGGTTGATATCTTTCCCGCTACACGTGATACGTCAGGTATACGTAGAATAAATTTCCTTTTATTGCAAAATTTGAAACTATGGTTATGTCTACACATGTTGTACTATGCGTGCGTGTGGTGTGTGTGTTGTAATAAATTAGATTTGTTATTTTTATTTCTTCCGTTATGCACATGTTTACGAAACATGTTCGAACACATACTCGCCGCGGTGCCGGAAACCCAACAGTGGTATCAGAGCCCAGGTTGTATTTCGACATAATCATAAAATTATTTTGTGATAGTCGTAATGGTATTTATGGAAATTTTCTACTTTTGGAAAGTTAGAAGTATTTATGAAAATTTTTAATTTTGGAAAGTCTAGAAGTATTTATGGAAATCTTCTACTTTTGGAAAGTTAGAAGTATTTATGGAAATTAATATTTTCCATAAATAAAATATTTGATTAGATTTGGAAATTTATTTCCTAATTTAATCAAGATTTGATTTGGGAAATCAAAACTTAAAATATTTTATTTCCATAAGTAGTTTTGATAATTTAGGAAATTTGTTTCCTAAATTGACTTTCTTTAATCAACACTTTCCACAAATAAAATATGTGATTAGATTTGGAAATTTGTTTCCTAATTTAATGATGATTTGATTTGGAGAATCAAATCTTAAACATATTTTAATTCCATAAATAGTTATGACATATAAGAAAATTTTGTACATGTCATAATTGTATGTCATGTAATTACATTAGTTGCATATCATTATATCATGCATGTCGTGACATGTAAATGTATGCCATGTATGTCATGTCATGTAGATAATAGTTATTTGCATACAAAGAGGATGAGACATAAAAACCCTTACTCAATATTAAAGCCTATACCTTCCATTAATATGGTTAGAACCAGAGTTCTGTTTCTTGTTTGGGTTGTTGGACTCTCTCCAAGCCCGGCTCGAACCCGAACATGTTCAAACCATGGAATAGTTTAATACTAATATGGTAAGATTCAGAGGTCAATCGTTAGCTTTGGTTGTTGGACTCTCTCCAAGCCGGGCTAATTGGTTGAATGCGCTCTAACCATATTAAAACTATGTCTTGATTAATGGGTCGGCTTTAACTTGGAGCATCGGCTTGTTGGACTCTCTCCAAAATCGATGTGAAGGGAGGTGAAGTTGGGTGCTATGCATATGATGCATACTTGTTAATGAGTTAACAACCCGATGTATGTGTGAACATTCAATTAATTGATAGCACATTGTAATAGTTGCATATATGTGATATGCAATCGGTATATTTGATACCTACCATCGTAACTATGAATGGCTTGTTGGACTCTCTCCAAGATTGTTCATATCTATGTTGGATATCAACCCATTCGGAGATGGACCTACGATCTCCCGAAGTGATTTTGAGGTTTTTGGAATTCAAAAAATGAATGAGATTTATAAATGTATGTTGATGTATTTTTAAAATCATTTTCTCATATATACTCGTTTTGTATTTCTAGGTTAATCGATTGATCATGACGTCTTTGAATTTGCGCACTATTTTGGATTCAAACAAATTGACTGGCCCTAACTTCCTGGACTGGCTTAGAAACTTGAGAATTATTCTCAAGGAGGAAAAGCTAGCGTATGTCCTTGAAGAGCCTCTTCCCAACCATCCTAGGGACGATGCAACTCCAGACCAATTATTGGCCTATCAGAAACATGTGGTAGATTCTGAACTGGCGAGTTGCATCATGCTAGCTGCAATGGTACCTGAGCTGCAAAAGCAGCATGAGCATATGGATGCTAATACCATAGTCTTCCATCTTCATGAGTTGTTTGATGAGCAAGCGAGATCCGAAAGGTTCGAAGTCTCCAAGCTTCTCTTCACCTCTAAGATGCAAGAAGGTTCGTCTGTAGTGCAGTTTATGCTAAAGATGAATGGGTACATCGAGCGGCTGGCCACCCTCGGGTTTGTGATGGATCATGAATTAAGTATTGACTTAATTCTGCATTGTTTGCCCAAGAGTTTCTCACAATTTGTGATGAACTATCAAATGAACAAATTAGAATCCACTATTCCTGAGCTCCTCAATATGCTAAAGACTGTGGAGCCTTCTGTGAAGCATGAGGAGAAGGCGGTTCTGTTAGTTGATTCCTCAAAGAAAGGTTCTAAGAGGAAGGCAAAGGAATAGAAGAAAGGGAAGAATAAGAAGGCTAAGAAGGCAGAACCAACACAAAAGGGCACTTGCCATCATTGTGGCAAGGAAGGCCACTAGCGAAGAAATTGTAAGATTTATCTTGAGTCCGTGAAGAAGAAGAAGGCATCTGATGCCCCATCCTCTTCAGGTATCTTCGTTATTGATTGTCATTCTATTTCCTTAGACACTTGGGTATTAGATACTGGGTGTGGCTCACATATATGTAATGACATACAGGGGCTAAGGAATAGAAGAAGACTCGTCAGAGGGGAGTCAAATTTGTGAGTTGGCAATGGAGCAAAGGTTGCTGCGGTCGCCATCAGAACTTATTTGCTGAAGCTCCCTAGTGGACTAGTCTTGGAACTGGACAATTTCTATTGTGTTCCTTCTCTAATAAAGAACATTGTTTCTATTTCCTGCTTAAATAGCAATGGTTACCATTTGACGTTTAGTAACAATTATTGTTATATAACTTTAAATGGCGTACTTTATGGAATTGGAACTTTGAGCAATGGTATTTATACGTTGGACATATCCAGTGACATTTTCAATATCGAAGCGAGCAACAAGCATGCTCGAAAGGATAATCAATTAGACTCCTACATGTGGCATTATCGTCTTGGCCATGCAAACAAGAAACACATGTCCGAATTACACCGATGTGGAATTCTGGAATCGTTTGAATTGAATTCATACGATACATGTGAATCATGCTTAAAAGGCAAGATGACTAAGTTACCTTTTATAGGAAAAGGTGAATGAGTGGGAGAGTTGCTAGGTCTAATACATACTGATGTATATGGACCTATGTCAACTCAAGCTTTAGGAGGCTATAGCTACTTCATTACCTTCACCGATGATCACTCACAGTTTGGGTATGGGGTTCTTGATGAAACACAAGTCTGAAGCCTTTGAAAGGTTCAAAGAATTCAGAAATGAAGTAGAGAAACAACATGACAAGAGTATTAAAATACTTCGATCGGATTGAGGTGGTGAATACTTAAGTCAAGAGTTTCTAGATTATCTAAGAGACAATGGTATATTGTCTCAATGGACTCCGCCATATACACCACATCATAATGGTGTATCTGAGAGGCGTAACCGGACCTTGTTGGACATGGTCAGGTCAATGATGAATCATGTGAATCTTTCCAAGTCCTTTTGGGGCTATGCACTTCAGACAGCTGTTTACTTGTTAAACAGAATGTCAACCAAGGTAGTCTCTACTACTCCATATGAGATATGGAATAGTAAGAAACCTCATGTATCTTACTTGAAGATATGGGGTTGTCCTGCTTATGTGAAGCGGACTATATCAGACAAATTGGATGTTAAGTCTGATAAATGTCTATTTATTGGATACCCTATGGAAACAAGGGGTTACCAATTCTATCATCTTGTGGAACAAAAGGTGTTTGTTTCAAGGTATGCTGTGTTTCTAGAGAAAGAGTTTCTCTTGCAAGAGACAGTGGGAGTGTCGTCGAGCTTGAGGAGGCTCGAGAGACTCAAATAGACATTGATGAGATACCTGATGAAGCACAACAACCAATCACTCATAGTGATGAGCCATCGGCTGGACCTATTAAGACACCACATCTTTGTAGATCTAGTAGAACACGCAATATTCCTGAGAGATATGGATTTCTCGTAAGTGAATCGAACGACGTGTTACTCATTGATGATGAGGAGCCTACCAGTTATGAAGAAGTTCTGACAAGTTCAGAAAGGGATAAGTGGCTTGAAGCCATGAAGTCGGAAATGGATTCCATGTATGAAAACCAAGTTTGGAACTTGGTTGACCCACCTGAAGGCATAAAGCCTATAGGGTGCAAGTGGGTTTTCAAGAAGAAAACCGACATGGATGGTAATGTGATTACCTATAAGGCTAGATTGGTGGCGAAAGGATATCATCAAAAATAAGGTGTTAATTATGACGAAACCTATTCACCTGTAGCTATGCTTAAATCCGTTCGGATGCTCCTGGCCATAGCGGCTCATTATGATTATGAGATATGACAGATGGATGTGAAAACAACTTTCCTTAATGGAAACCTGCTCGAGGACGTGTATATGATACAACCTAAGGGTTTCACATCGGTTGATAAAACCAAGGTATGCAAATTGCGACGGTCCATATATGGATTGAAACAAGCATCCAGGAGCTGGAATATCCGTTTTGATGAGACAATCAAAAAGTTTGATTTCTCACAAAATCCAAACGAACCTTGTGTGTACAAGAAGGTTAGTGGGAGTGCAGTCGTGTTCCTAGTATTGTATGTCGATGACATATTACTTATAGGAAATAATATTTCAGTCTTACAGTCAGTTAAGATTTGGTTGTCCAAGACATTCTCCATGAAAGACCTGGGAGAAACAACCTATATCCTCGGGATTAAAATCTATAGAGATAGATCGAAACGGTTGCTTGGTCTTTTGCAGTCTACATATATAGACCGAGTGCTAAAGAGGTTTAGCATGTCGAAATCCAAGAAAGGTTTCCTACCCATCAGGCATGGGATACACCTTTCGAAGTCTATATGTCCGCGCACAGAAGACGAGAGGATTTGCATGAGTAAGATTCCCTATGCATCCGCAATAGGATCTATCATGTATGCTATGTTATGTACGAGGCTCGATGTATCGTATGCTCTGAGTGTCACGAGTAGATACCAGTCTGATCCAGGAATGGATCATTGGGCGGCTGTTAAGACGATCCTTAAGTACTTGAGAAAAACTAATGATGTGTTCCTAATATATGGAGAAGGGGACATGGTGATATGCAGGTATACGGATGTCAGCTTCCAGATGGACAAGGATGATTCCAAGTCTCAGTCTGGGTATGTGTTCACCTTGAATGGGGGCGCAGTGAGTTGGAAAAGTTCCAAACAAGACACTGTAGCGGATTCTACCACCGAGGCAGAATACATTGCAGCTTCGAAAGCAGCAAATGAAGCGGTTTGGATCAAGAAGTTCATTTATGAACATGGTGTGGTTCCAGCCATTGTTGAAGCAAAATCGGTCTACTGCGACAACAATGGAGCAATTGCATAGGTGAAAGAGCCAAGGTCTCATCAACGATCCAAACATGTGCTTCGGCACTATCATCTGATCAGAGAGATCATTAGGAGGAAGGAAATACAAATCGAGAAAATCTCCACTGAAAGGAACTTAGTGGATCCTTTAACTAAGGCATTACCTCAAAGTAAGTTTGAGGGTCATTTTAGAGCTTATGGTATTGGATACCGTAGCGATTGACATTAGGACAAGTGGGAGTTTATTAGTAATATATGAGAGATGTCCTAAGGCAATCGCCTTATGTTTGAACCATTTATATGATAAATGAAGATTCACTATTTGAGTATACATGTTTTTATGTATTTGATTATATCTTAAACTCATTTACTGAATGTCCATGATACGATTCACAGCATGAGAGAATTTGTGATTGGATCACAACTAGTGAGTATCTCTACATGTGTAATTGTGATGCATCGAAATTATCCCTAGTCAATGAATTGATGGATTTGGACACCATCGATTCTGTCGAGACTAGCACGAGGTATACTCCTTGGTGTATCCAAGCAGCTGATTCTCACTAGCTGGAGACACTGTGATGTCCGGAATTAATCGTGGATGCTAGTTATGATAACTAGTTCATTGGAGTGACTAGTCGTAAGACTTCATATGGTTCTTTGCATATATAGATATGTCAATGAAGTTCTTACTACAGCTTAAGTGCAATGTTCCTTTGACTTGCGGTATTCAAGTCATCTTGATCATGAAGACTTATGCTTTGACATCTTAAGCAAGCATCTCTGAGGAGATGTGGACCCGGGATGATTGGGTATAAGTCGAAGTGATCAAAGGTGTTTGAATAGCCTATAAAGGATTCACCACTCCTCGCGAGGAGATGTATACCCATGGCCTCTCATCAGATTGTTACTAAAGTCTTTGGCCAAAACATTACATGTTAAGAGTAAGGTACTCTTGGATACAAGTGCAGTAACTAGAATCTGTAGGACGAGGAAATGATACTTGGGCTAGGTGTGACGTAGTCAACCTAGTGGGGACTGACACTATAGACCATGTCCTGAACCAAGTGGGTATAAGATGAGTGAAGGGAATGGGGCACGATTTATTGTAGCTGCTGAAGGGTTTCAGAAATGGTTCTGGATCAACTATTGATCTTTTCGGTTAATTGGGGATCATGATGTACTACTAGGTGCCACTCATGATCGTTCTATAATTAATGGTTAATTATAGACGGCCAACATAAACTGAGAACCTATTTGGTCACACGCACAACGAGCGTAATCCGAAGGATTTAAAACGAGCTTGAGAATGAGATTCTCAGACCGAGAGAAACTAGGTTTGGTTGGACCAAACAATGAGCGAGCATGAAATTGTTTCAGTCGCAATGGAAGCGTGAATGGGCCGTGTCTTATGAAGACATGATGGATGAACCAAATTGGTTTAGTTCTAATCCAATGGTGGAGAATAAACCAAAGGGGTTTGGTTTGTTTTAAATGAATGAACCAAAGTTGGTTCGGTTCGTTTTAACTTAAAATAGACCAAATCGGTTTGGTTTATTTTAACTTAAATTAATGGAACGGGTTAACAGATTTTGGTTATGAACCAATAACCATTAGGAGAATTTGTTCTCTATAAAATAGGGCTCAAGGGTTTAATGAGACCCCTAATCCAAGTTGCCGCCCCCTCTCCTTCTCCTCTTGTGGTCGGCGCCCAAACCCTTGCCTCCGCCCACCCTTGTGCCGCCGTCCAAGTTGTTGTCGGCATCCAAGCTTCAGCCAGTGATCTCGTTTCAGTTACATGTTGCTCGAGGATCTCTTTGGTGACCAAGGACTAGCTGGCCCTCTTCCCTTTGGCCGACGTTAACTCCTCCACCAAGCTGTCCAGTTTTCTATACAGCTTGTTTCCTTCGTGTCGGATCATCGTTTGGATGACATTTGGAGCTCCGACAGCGGCTACTTTGCGGGGGATTCGATCTCCGGTAATCCTCATAGGTGGAGGATGAAAGATTCGTCAAACGATTGACGAATACCTCTCCGGAGAAGCGAGTTTTTGAGGACTCATTTTGAATCCGAATTTTGATTCGGATTGTGATCTTCTCTCGATCACATCATCTTCGACACAAGGCTAGTGACTCGTACGAAGACAAGGCTCATGACTTTGTGAAGTCATCCCGAAGATACTCGGCATGGATACGGATAGAGGCGATTCTAGCGAGGATCGCTCCGGTTGATGCCTTTCCCGCTACACGTGATACGTCAGGTATACATAGAATAAATTTCCTTTTATTGCAAAATTTGAAACTACGGTTATGTCTACACATGTTGTACTATGCATGCGTGTGGTGTGTGTTGTAATAAATTAGATTTGTTATTTTTATTTCTTCCGCTATGCACATGTTTACGAAACATGTTCGAACACACACTCGCTGCGGTGCCAGAAACCCAACAGGAAGCACCTAAAGGCTAGCGTATGGATGAACAAGTCATGGATAACTTAGAGGGATCCGATATGTGTGAGGCTGACGGAGGTGGCTAGAAGGCTTATGTCTAGGCTATGGGTGGTCTAGCAAGTATGAGGGCATCATACTTGGTGTTAAAAACCTCATGGATGAGGTTATCAGTCAACTGATATTATTGTCAGTCGACTGGTGTTCAACTGCAAGGAAATGGCCTAGCAATCGATCCCGTCGAAGTTTTCGTGAGTAAAGTTTCGAGTCGATCGTTAGGATTTGACAATGAGTGACTCGATCACCGATCGATGCCCATGATCTGATCGATGGTATATCCGCTGAAACTTATCCAACGTATTCGTGCCGCTGTGAGACAACTATAAGAGTAGTCGATCGATGGTCTCGATCACCAATCGCAAAGTAAAATCAGCCCGAGTTGCAAGTTTAAAAGGAGCACGAAAGGAGGATTTTTGGCAGCAGTTACTAGAGAGATTTGGGACGATTTGCTGATGCAATTCAGGGTCTCCAAGTGAAACTCAAGCAACCAAACAAGCAAGCATCCAAAAGCGTATTTGTAAAGTTTTATTTACGTGTTTTTTTGTATTGTATTTGTATTTGCTTGTTGTACTTTCGTTTATTGTTGTAAACTCTTGTACGAGGTTTCTCCGCCTCCAACTTATTATCGAGAAGGAGTATTTTTTATTATAGTGGTGTTTGGCATCGCTAGAGCTCATTTGAGCTCAATTTGTGGAGTAAGAACCTTGAGGTTCCAAACCACATTATATCTCGTGTACTTGTGCTTGTGTTGTGTATTTGTTGTATCTTTATTATTTCTGCTGCGTATACTAATCAAATTGTAGCAAGCACGCGAACGAATTCCATCGACGCATCAAATTGCTATTCACTCCCTTCTAGCGGGCGCATAGGTCCTAACAAGTGGTATCTGAGTGAGGTCTCTCCTCAAGGATTAACAACTAAAAGAGCACCGCTAGAGGAAGAAGATGGAGTTCGAAGATAAATTAGGATGGGACATCAATACCCCAATTCCGTACACCTTCTACGGACGAGAAGGCTTCAATCAATGGAAGGCGAGGATTGAAGACTTTATGATGATGACGGACATTGAAGATTGATCCACTTTGATGGAAGGGTTTGAATTTTTAAGAGGGCCAAAGGGAGGGATCCTCAAAATGAAGAAGTGGACAGAGGAACAACTCCGAGAATTCGAGAGAAGCAAAATTCTTGATTGAGTTGATTCCTAATGAAATTGTGTCCAAGTTAGGTGAGTACAAGGATGTAAAGGAATTTTGGAGCGAATTAGCTATGTCACACCCCGGGGGAGTCCCCGCCAGACGAAAATCCGGAAACATCTCCCCTGTACTGGTGACAATACCAAACTTATATACAAGGCCTACATGACCACTATACATTGGTCAACACGATCGGAATCCAAACAACACACGCAGGTAATAAGGCCTCAAGCTAACAATCAAAATAAATGGTAAACAGTCTACAATCACTAGACTTACCCCTTCTGCCATCTGGGCAGGAATACCCAACAAAAACCAATCGAAATAAAATATGAATAAAAGTCCATAAGGACACCAAAAATCCACGAGTACACAAATCCAACTTCAGTCCTAAACATATCTTCTAATCCAAATATCCAAAACCATAAAATGAATAATTATTAAACTTTCGCGATGAGGGGGTTTGGCAGCTGGACTCTCCTGACAGCTTCATCCTGAAATAGATAAAAATCAACGGGGTAAGTTCAAAGAACTCAGCGGATATAGTCAATATGAAAGGTAAGAAATAGTTAACAATAACAATCATGCCAGTACAATATCATATATATAGGGTATGCAAGAAAGAAATACAAAAGGACTGTACTTACCTGAATCCCCTACCCTGATATAGGAGCATGTGCCCTACTAGAAGAAATAAAGTCATCACCATATACAAATATGTATCCTGTATGCATGACAATCATATGCAACATCCAAGGCATCAATAAAAATGCAGCAAACACAATACAAATGCTATCCATGCAAAATACATATCGTGCAAATGACATGGTCACCCCTGACGCCAGTCAGCCGCCTCACACGCGATGGTGAAGCCGAGTGGGTAGGGCTATGACAACTGTGCACTCTGCCATCACTGCTCCTGAGTGACCGAGTGGACAGGATGCTGTCGGAGTACACCTATCCTCCTACCCCAAACAGAGTGGGGGAGCGAAGCTCTCATCTCCCAGTGTCATAGACCAGAGGAGGGATCCCTGCCCGCTACCACGCTGCCTCATCGCTACCCATGAGTGGACCAGCGGAGCCTGACAGAGCAACGACACACACCCTCCTGATGTACCACTAACCCATGAGTGGCAGCGTGTGCAGGCCATGTAACTGGCTACGGGCTCAACTATAAAGGAACCCCGTCCAGCCAGCAGGCAATCATGCAAGATGGTGCATGATACTAAAGCAAGTAAATCCAACTAAAATACATATCCAAATAATATGCACAACCAATAAGTACATATCAATGATCCGAGTAAAACAGGGAAGATATAACTATAAACTGATCCAATGCATGTATCAAGTAGGCACAATAACATACTAGCCATATAAACATGAAAATTATTGCAAGCTATACAAACTAGCATATCAACATGACTATATCTAAAAGATAAGTCAAAATACCCGCCTGCTATAATGATCGTAATCATGAACTCTTCACACCCATAGACCTATCTCGTGACCGAAACCTGCATAAAACACAATTACCATCAAATCCAAGCACACAACAAATGATCGAATCGAATCCTACATCGATCTCATATCCGATCCACTAGATTGATTTAGTTATCCTATTTAACCTAATCAATCCTCCATATATAATTACAGAACCGATCAACATCACACCAAAATCAACAACCGTTTACAACCATTTAGCTTACCCATTTCCATCCTAAACCTCCCAGCCAACAACCCATAATCTATCAATTTATAGCTAATAAAAAAAAGACGATAGATCAAGCTTACCAAGCTACGACTAATACCAATCCATCGACAACCCTTTCACAGCCAACCCACACTCCACTTCACAGCCGACACAATCGGCCAACCTAAATTCACAAAATCCCAATTCGCAGCCCACTCCACAGATCAAACATCCAACCCCAAATAACAAAAATTAACCATAGCATGGAAAAAGAAGCAGATCGAGCTTACCAGTGGTTGGAATCTCACCGGTATCAACCTTCCTTGTAATCGCTGTTCACCGGAGCAACCGACGCTCACGATCACTGTCCCAAAACCACCGATCAAGCTCAAAACAAGAAATCCACAGCTAGGTTTAGAACTCATCCAAAAATCAAGGAGAAGGTCGGCCCCTTACCTTGCTACCGGTAGAATGTCGCTCCTCCCAACTCTGCCCTATTCGCCGGAAGACCCACTGCAACGCCGCTGCCCTTTCTTGGCAGAGATGGAGCAACTCACAATCGGATCCAATGCTCCCAGCCAATCGCCCACTCGTCGCTTTGGCCTGTCCACGGAGGTTGTTGAGGATGCCGATCGAGAACCTGAGATGCGGCGCAAGGAGAGGGCGTCACTGCGGGGCAGTTGTGGCAGCGCACAAGCGGGAGGGGCGGCCGGTGCGACATGCGTGAGAAGGCGACAATGCTGTGGACGACAAGGCGAAAAGAAACTGTCGGGTGCAGCGATGAAGAGAAGGAAAACCAAGAAATCGGGAGGAGGAAAAGAAGTTACGGCGTGAGATAAATGAAAATTAGGAGAAAATATAAACCTAAGTTAAATAATTATAACTTAGATTAATTGAATCAATTTTCCTAATAACTGATAATCCAAACAGGCTTTATTAAAGCCTATTAAATCTTTCCCCACGAAATGCCACAGAAATTCCATTTAAGTCCAGAAAAATTTCTAAAAATTTTTGAAAAATTATATCAGGTCATTTCTTAATTATCAAGAGTATTTTTTTTCAGTATCTTACATTCTCCCCCACTTATAAAAATTTGGTCCCCAAATTTCTTATTCAAAAGCATAATGAGTAATAGACACCACAATTACTGAAAAATATATCGCACACACCTTAAGTAAACAAGTGGGGGTATTTAGCTCTGATATTTTCCTCAAGCTCCCCAGTAGCCTCCTCATCGATGTGGTGACTCCACCCGACCTTGACTAGTCGCATAATCTTGTTATGCAACTGTCGTTCTTTGTGATCCATAATCCGTACCGAAACCTCTTCGTAAGTAGCATCAGGTTGAATGGAACCTGACACATCTGACAAAACATATGTAGAGGCTGACATACACTTCCTCAGCATTAACACATGAAACACATCATGGATACCAGTCAAGGACGGTGGTATCGCTAGGCGGTAAGCGACTGCTTCGATCCTCTTCAAAATCGCGAAAGGGCCAATGTACCTGGGAGCTAGCTTACCCCGGAGGCCAAATCTCTTTACCCCTTTCGTGGGTGAGACTCGAAGGAATACATGATCACCGATAGAGAACTCCAGAGGTCTCCGTCTCCGATCTGCATAACTCTTCTGACGATCCTGCATCTCGACCATCCTTTGTCTGATAGTACGGACCAACCCTGCCTCATGCTGAGCTCTATGGGGTCCTAGTAACTGGTCCTCCCCAACCTCCTCCTAGAGGGTGGGTGTACAACACTGTCTACCATATAATGCTTCAAACGGTGCCATTTGGATAGCCGAATGATGGTTGTTACTGTAGGCGAATTCCACTAATGGCAAGTGGTCCTCCCAGCTGCCCCCGAAATCCATAATGATATGCTTCCACTTCCATTCCAGAATCGGAACTTCCTGAAGCATCTCTTCCTTTCCGAATTCTAAATAATCTCCCAACACTGTCCATAGGCTCCCACTTCCATCACGGTACGTAACCCTACTGGTCACTAATATTCCACCTTTACTAGTTGACACACTGAACACCAGACTACGAAATCAACTATGTCCTGCATGTCGTTCCACCACAGAGAACTATCTTTTAACAAGAGAAGTCCATGTACCGTCCCAAAATCCACTCCACCACACACTCTATAAGTGCATGGGAGGCTATAGCGACCAAACTCCCTTGTTACAATCGTTCGCGTTCCAGCTACTCTATAGTAGCTATCCCGTAACTAGCCAGAAACCCCATGAGCATTACTGCTCCTCACCTCTACAATACAACATAATCACTGCTAAGTCCACATCATATATATGACTTATCTCACAGTTCTTTAACTGCCGTAAGCTTAGGATACGTCTTATTCTATAGCATCGGAATCGCTCCGATCCCCGAAATGATGCATCCATGTACACTACCATTCCATTTACACCAGAATGATTAATCAACACTGACATAAAAGTCAACCATCGTCTGAGCCCTGAAACTAGTTTCACAAGCTTCAGACCAAGTAAATTCCATCACCTTCCTGGTTCAACCAGTCAGCAATGTAGTACTGCTAGAGCATCCTATCCATATCTATAGTAATTGTTGGGTGGATGCTTCGGAGGCTCATTGGCTCCCATGTCCCCGGATTAAAATTTTCACTAATGAAAGACTTAATCCGGATGGGATGAGCTTCCTTGGCACAACCTATTCATCGTCGTGCTAACAACTTGAGTGGTCGCTTGAACAAACTAGTTGTTCAAGCAACACAACTCTTCTAGTTGGTTAGCCGCGGAAAAAATGACGGATGGATCGCCGGTTTTTGTGTTTGTCTTCGGGGTCCATGATTATACAATATATATTCATATACACACATGCATAATCATAACAAATAAGAACATGCTCAGATCTGTACATAAAGTTAAAATAACTTTATACCTCACGATCTTCTATCGTATGTCCTATCCTTCTCGTGGACGACGTGTGGACGAAGATCCTCCACGAGTAGAAGCCTTCTAGATCGCTTTCTTCTCTACCTTGTCCGCTGCGAACAAAGAGAAGAAATCACAAATACCTTTCCTATCTAGAACCGGCTACCAAATTAGGGAATTTGGTGCAACCGCCGGCCAAGGAACAATCGGATGATGGCCGGCCAACTTCAAGAATTGTTGCCGCCGGCCACTCTAGGATGAAAAGGAGGATGATGGATGCCGGCCACCTATGGAAGGAGAACCGCCGGCCAAGGAAGAAGGGAGAGGCTTGGATGATGGGCGCCGGCCAAGGAAGGATTGAGAGAATTGGGCGCCGGCAACAACCTTGGATGAAGATGATTGCCGCCCACCCTAGCTCCAAACCCTAGCCGCCCAACTTCTTTCCAAACCCTAATCCTAATTCCAAATCTATTTGTTGCCGCCCAACCCTAAGCCCTTATTTATAGAATTTAGGAGAAAGTTGGTCAGCCTAAAATATAGGAACTAATCCCTATTTTCTTGCCGCCCAAATAACCTTATCTCCTTTAGGATTTGTTGCCGCCCAACACATGGATGAGCCAAATCCTAATTCTAGAATTAAGCTTAGGCCTCCTTTAATCTCCACCGTCGAATCTAGGGATTTAATCTCCACCGTCGGATCTAGGGTTTTATCCCAACCGTCGGATCTAGGATTTCATCCCAACCGTAGGATCTAGGATTTCATCCCAACCGTCGGATCTAGGTTTTGTTTTACATTCTTGGATCTAGACTTCACAAGGATTGTATTAGGCTACGATAGGGACCATAAGGAGGAGTTGGGTCTTGGCCACCCGATGGATCGGAACCACACAAACTTGATCCATCAATGATGTTCCATTCCACTAGAGGATCATCATTGAACTACCTCACCAACCCCATAAATCAATATGGGCTCCATATATTATTTGTACATTAATCTCCGTGTTTAAGATATCGAATGTCCACAATTAACTGATTTATCGACCATCAATTAATTAACATCTAATTCCTCGAGTAGTACCACTCAACCTTATCATCATGTTGACTAAGTCAACCAGCTGGGTTTACATGATGAACCTTATGAGCTCCTCAAGGGGACATCATCAACCTAATATATAGGACACGGTTTCCTCCTATAATCAACGGCACACCATGTAAATAATATTATTTCCCAACTTACCGGGCATATTGATTTAATCCATCTAAATCTCACCCACTGGTAAATCAAAGAAATAAATACTAAGTACATGTGCCTGTTATTATATCGAGATTAAGAGCATGTACAACATAATATCCGAGGTCCGATTCAATTATGTAGTCAGTACTAAATTGAATCATCTCTATGTCGGTTATACTCAATACACCTAAGTGTACTAGTGTAACTCTATGTTCAAGATAAAACAATACCAAGCTACACTACAACCATGCCAATGGTTTGTCCAAAACCATCTTGGTTGTGAGCCTCTACTTATATTTTACAAGGGACTGATAACATGATCTTCTATGCCACACCAAGCACCATGTTATCTACAATGTAGAATATTAGACAATATGCACACATATATAATGAATATATAAAATGCAAACAATGATCATGTGATTCTTATTTCAAAATAAAATGTTCATACAGAAAAGAGCTAGGCTTTCAGTATACATTCCAACAATCTCCCACTTATACTAAAAGACTATGTCGTCATCACTCTGCCATACATCTGATCCCCATGTCCTCCACATGCCTATCAAACGCTTTCGCTGGAAGGGCCTTAGTGAATGGATCCGCCAGGTTATCCTCTGATGCAATCTTGGCGACAGCAACTTCTCCTCGCTTTACGATTTCTCGTATGAGGTGGTACTTGCGCTCTATGTGTTTACTCGCCTTATGGGCTCGTGGTTCCTTCGAGTTTGCAACTGCACCACTGTTATCACAATAAATTGTGATAGTTCTGGGCAAACCAGGAATCACATCTAAGTCCATCAAGAAGTTCCTGAGCCATACAGCTTCCTTGGCTGCCTCAGAGGCTGCCACATACTCAGCTTCCATGGTAGAGTCCGCCATGCATTTCTGCTTGACACTCCTCCATGCTATGGCTCCACCTCCAAAAGTAAACACAAACCCCGAGGTAGACTTACTCTTGTCCCTATCTGATTGGAAATCCGAATCCGTGTAACCCACAGGGATTAATTAATCTGTCCGGTAAACCAGCATATAATCCCTAGTCCTTCTCAGGTACTTCAATATATGCTTTACCGCAGTCCAATGTCCCTGTCCAGGATTACTCTGATATCTGCTAACCATGCCCACGGCAAAGCAGATATCCGGTCACGTACATAGCATAACATACATAAGGCTTCCTACTGCCGAAGCATAAGGAACCGCCTCCATGTCCTCTATCTCCTTTGATGTTTTGGGACACATCTCTTTAGATAAAGGAACTCCATGTCTAAAAGGTAGAAAACCTTTCTTGGAGTTCTGCATGCTAAAACGAGCAAGGATAGTGTCAATGTATGAAGCTTGAGACAAGCACAACATCCTTTTCTTGCGATCCCTTATAACTTTGATCCCAAGGATGTGTCCCACTTCTCCCAAGTCCTTCATATCAAACTGTTTGGACAACCATACCCTTACATCTGATAACACTTTGATATTGTTGCCAACTAACAAAATGTCATCTACGTATAGTACAAGAAACACCACTACGTTCACACATCTCTTGTATACACAAGGCTCATCCGGACTTTGAATAAATCCATATGACTGGATTACCTCATCAAAACGGATGTTCCAAGATCTAGAAGCTTGCTTCAATCCATAAATGGACCGATTAAGCTTACATACAAGATGCTCTTTGCCTTTAGCAATGAATCCTCCGGTTGGCGCATATAGATGTTCTCCTCAAGACTTCCGTTAAGGAAAGCTGTCTTGACATCCATCTGCCAAATCTCATAATCAATATGAGCAGCTATAGATAAGAGAATCCGGATAGACTTAAGCATAGCTACCGGCGAAAAGGTCTCCTCATAATCGATACCCTCTTTCTGAGTATACCCTTTCGCAACAAGCCTAGCTTTGAAGGTTTCAACCTTCCGTCCTACTCCTCTCTTTCTCTTGTAGATCCACTTGCATCCAATGGTTTTTACACCATCGGGTGGCTCTACTAGCTCCCAGACCTGATTAGAATCCATAGATTCTATCTCTGAATTCATCGCTTTTTGCCAAGATATCGCATCTCTATCTTGGATTGCCTCGTCATATGTCCAGGGATCAGGTTCATGTTCACCAGGGACTAAGTCCGAAGACTCTCCCAAAAACATGAATCTATCGGGTTGTCTAACAACCCTCCCACTCTGACAGAGGTACCTCCGTGTATGCTCTGTGACACGCGGCGGTGCTGACTTGTGGTGTCTCCTCTTGTACCTGGTAATCAAAGTGGGACTTCCGCCATCTCCTCAAGAACAATCCCGCTCGTGGGCTGATTCATCACATAGTCTTCCTCTAGAAATCGCATTCGTACTCACGATCACCTTCGATCTCTAGGACTATAGAATAAACCACCCTTCGCTCCCTTAGGGTAGCCAACGCGCACATGCGAGATTCCAACTTACCAAAGATCTCCCTTCAAAGACATGTGCCTGGACTACCCCAACCGAATATGTCTTAGATTAGGCTTTCACCCATAACTCGTGGGAGTAGAGTCGACTTAGATGGAACCAAGTTCGGAATGTGTCTTTGCTTTCGAGCAAACCCCGTAGCGAATCGGGTAACTCGAATAACTCATCATCGATCCGACCATCTCCATAAGAGTCCTATTCCTTCGCCTCCGCTACACCATTCTCACTGGGTGTGCACAGTGCATAATTGGGATTGAATCGACCTCGATAAGTAACTCCTAAACTCTCCCAAGAGGTACTCGCCACCACGATCGATCGTAATGTCTTGATACTTTTACCTTGAGCGGTTCTCCACATCGACCTTGAATTCTTTGAACTTGTCAAAGCATCTGGACTTGGCGCATCAAGTAAATGTATCCATACCTTGAATAATCATCTATAAATGAGGCAAAAGTATTCAAAGCCACCTCTTGCCCGGATAGACATAGGATCAAGACAAAATCAGAATGAACCAATTCTAACACATCTTTGGCTCTATACCCTTGGCCTTAAAAGGCCTCTTGGTCATTTTACCTTCCAAGCAAGATTCGCAGGTTGGGAGATCCTCCACCACTAATGAACCCAAAGGTCCATCACCTATCAACCTTTGAATTCTGCTTAGGTTAATATGACCAAGCCTTAGATGCCAAAGATATGTATGGTTCATTTGCGAAGGTTCTTTTCTCTTATTAGACTTAGAAGATGAGTTATTTACTTCTATTTGCATCGTGGGAGTTTTTGGTTCAATAGAATATAAATTGCCAACCAATGTACCAGAACAGATAATCTCCCTATTCCTTTTTATAACCACCTTGTCATTAAAAGAAACAGAATATCCATCCAAAAACAATTTAGAAACTGAAATTAAATTCTTTCTAAAAGTAGGTACATAAAGACAATTTCTTAAAACCAAAAATTTATTCCTATCAAAAGATAAATAAACGTCTCCCACTGCAATAGCCGCCACCTTTGAAGCATTGCCCATGAAGACGGTAATCTCTCCCTCAGCTAGTCGTCAGGTTTCCTGGAACCCCTGCAAAGTATTGCAGACATGATCAGTGGCTCCTGTATCTACACACCAGGCACTGGTAGATAACACCGCTAAACATGTTTCAACAACTAAACAAGAAGATATACCTTTATTCTTACGGCGAGGATAGTCCGCCTTCCAATGTCCAGTCTGCTTGCAAGTGAAGCACTTGCCTTTCGGCTTCTTCACTCCTGCCTGAGGTCCTGTTGCCACCTTCTTCGCTCCACCTTGCTTCTTCTTCTTCTTACCTTTCGGTTTAGAGGAAGAAACCTTCTGAGCGACCATGGCTTGAGAACTCTGACGAAAAAGCCCTCGCCGCTGGAGTTACGTAAGCTCCAACGAATACAACCTTTTGTTCATGTTGTAGTTGAGGCGAATCGCCAAAACTCCTAGGCAAAGACTGGAGAATGATATCGACCTGGGTTTCCCCATCGATCTCAGCTCCGAGGACTTCCATCTCATTAAGATGAGCCATCATCTTGAGAACATTATCCCTAACGGGTGTTCCCTCGACCATGGTGGTCGTCATCAAGTTTCTCATTGCCTCCTTCCTAGCCGCCCTACTCTGATGTCCGAAAAGTTCCTTGAGATTGAACATCATGTCATAAGCTGTGGCTATGGCCTGATGCTGATGTTGCAGCACATTTGACATAGATGCCAAAATGTAATACCGCGCCATCTCATCTGCCTTAACCTATTTCTTATAACGTTCTATCTCCTTTTCATCAGAGTCATCTGAGGGCTTAGGAGGACAGACCTCGAAGAGTACAAATTTGTACTCTTCCGCAGTTAAGACAATATTCAGGTTTCTTTTCCAATCAATGTAGTTTGGACCAGTAAGTTTGTTTTCTTTTAAAATCACAGCAAGTGGGTTGAAAGCCATTTGAAAATCCTAAAAATCACAATGATCAAAAATATTAGATTTCAAAAAATTATTGATTCCTCAAAACAATAAAATTCAGAAATCAACCAACACCTCAAAACACCGAGAATATCGCATGCCACGATAGTGTGGACGTATACGAATTCTACATTTGTAAGAGGAGGTTTTACCCATTAATTTTATTATCTTGTCAACCTTACTTTTTGACAAATAAAATTAATAGTTGGTTCCTCTTTAGCCCTACAAATAAAAGCAGTGACTCCGATGGGGAGGATACTTTTATTTGCATCTAAGTGTGCACCATTACACGATACTAAGGGAATTATTTCGGATTATGTGCCTTACCGATGGGGAAGTACACACGCTCCTAAATAATTTTCTATAACCATTATTTGACCTAGTGATCCGCAAACAAACCCATCCGATGGGGAGGAAGGCACTCAAAGCCAACGCGCAAGTTTGTTGCATCACACGTCAAATTGTAATGGAGGCCGCGGGAATTAATTAAAATATCCCTCTCCCACTTAGTAAATTGCAATCGAGGAATTTTAAACATACACAACATGCATATAAAACAAATAAGCAATAAATATGGAAAAACAGAATTTTTTCCAACTATTATAGCATTGTCCTCCAATATGCATCCCGTCGTGTCGCCACCTCGTCCGCTCCACCTTTTCCCGTGCACAAGTCACCAAAGATATCCGAGCCGAGATAAATCATTTTATTTACATCCATCAATCCTATACTCCATGAAAGAGTGTACAAATAATCTAGATCGAAAGTAAACTAAAATGAGCGGCTAAACAATGCCGTATTTAATTACAAAAATTAAATACTAATCTAGCCTCGTCAACCCCGAGGATTCAAATAATAAATTTTTACACACATCCATTCACATACACACACATGGCCATAATAGTCGGATCTTATGCCTGCAACCAAAAAGTTAAACTACGCATATCCTACTATTATCCGGCACATATAATATATGAAAAATGCATAAAAAATTAACCGAATCCAAAACACACAAAATCGGAAACCGTGGCTCTGATACCAGTTGTTGGGTGGATGCTTCGGAGGCTCATTGGCTCCCATGTCCCCGGATTAAAATTTTCACTAATGAAAGACTTAATCCGGATGGGATGAGCTTCCTTGGCACAACCTATTCATCGTCGTGCTAACAACTTGAGTGGTCGCTTGAACAAACTAGTTGTTCAAGCAACACAACTCTTCTAGTTGGTTAGCCGCGGAAAAAACGACGGATGGATCGCCGGTTTTTGTGTTTGTCTTCGGGGTCCATGATTATACAATATATATTCATATACACACATGCATAATCATAACAAATAAGAACATGCTCAGATCTGTACATAAAGTTAAAATAACTTTATACCTCACGATCTTCTATCGTATGTCCTATCCTTCTCGTGGACGACGTGTGGACGAAGATCCTCCACGAGTAGAAGCCTTCTAGATCGCTTTCTTCTCTACCTTGTCCGCTGCGAATAAAGAGAAGAAATCACAAATACCTTTCCTATCTAGAACCGGCTACTAAATTAGGGAATTTGGTGCAACCGCCGGCCAAGGAACAATCGGATGATGCGCCGGCCAACTTCAAGAATTGTTGCCGCCGGCCACTCTAGGATGAAAAGGAGGATGATGGATGCCGGCCACCTATGGAAGGAGAACCGCCGGCCAAGGAAGAAGGGAGAGGCTTGGATGATGGGCGCCGGCCAAGGAAGGATTGAGGGAATTGGGCGCCGGCAACAACCTTGGATGAAGATGATTGCCGCCCACCCTAGCTCCAAACCCTAGCCGCCCAACTTCTTTCCAAACCCTAATCCCAATTCCAAATCTATTTGTTGCCGCCCAACCCTAAGCCCTTATTTATAGAATTTAGGAGAAAGTTGGTTAGCCTAAAATATAGGAACTAATCCCTATTTTCTTGCCGCCCAAATAACCTTATCTCCTTTAGGATTTGTTGCCGCCCAACACATGGATGAGCCAACCCCTAATTCTAGAATTAGGCTTAGGCCTCCTTTAATCTCCACCGTCGAATCTAGGGATTTAATCTCCACCGTCGGATCTAGGGTTTTATCCCAACCGTCGGATCTAGGATTTCATCCCAACCGTAGGATCTAGGATTTCATCCCAACCGTCGGATCTAGGTTTTGTTTTACATTCTTGGATCTAGACTTCACAAGGATTGTATTAGGCTACGATAGGGACCATAAGGAGGAGTTGGGTCTTGGCCACCCGATGGATCGGAACCACACAAACTTGATCCATCAATGATGTTCCATTCCACTAGAGGATCATCATTGAACTACCTCACCAACCCTCATAAATCAATATGGGCTCCATATATTATTTGTACATTAATCTCCCCGTGTTTAAGATATCGAATGTCCGTCAATTAACTGATTTACTGACCATCAATTAATTAACATCTAATTCCTCGAGTAGTACCACTCAACCTTATCATCATGTTGACTAAGTCAACCAGCTGGGTTTACATGATGAACCTTATGAGCTCCTCAAGGGGACATCATCAACCTAATATATAGGACACGGTTTCCTCCTATAATCAACGGCACACCATGTAAATAATATTATTTCCCAACTTACCGGGCATATTGATTTAATCCATCTAAATCTCACCCACTGGTAAATCAAAGAAATAAATACTAAGTACATGTGCCCGTTATTATATCGGGATTAAGAGCATGCACAACATAATATCCGAGGTCCGATTCAATTATGTAGTCAGTACTAAATTGAATCACCTCTATGTCGGTCCTACTCAATACACCTAAGTGTACTAGTGTAACTCTATGTTCAAGATAAAACAATACCAAGCTACACTACAACCATGCCAATGGTTTGTCCAAAACCATCTTGGTTGTGAGCCTCTACTTATATTTTACAAGGGACTGATAACATGATCTTCTGTGCCACACCAAGCACCATGTTATCTACAATGTAGAATATTAGACAATATACACACATATATAATGAATATATAAAATGCAAACAATGATCATGTGATTCTTATTTCAAAATAAAATGTTCATACAGAAAAGAGCTAGGCTTTCA
Source organism: Wurfbainia villosa (assembly GCA_025175895.1). NCBI lineage: Eukaryota > Viridiplantae > Streptophyta > Magnoliopsida > Zingiberales > Zingiberaceae > Wurfbainia > Wurfbainia villosa. The sequence goes on from CM045992.1 coordinate 10,108,042, forward strand.
GTATACATTCCAACAGTAATAATCCAATCGATACCAAGAAACCACCATCTACGGCGACCAAGTGCGCAACTCTAACTACCACCATCAACAGTGGCTAAGTTACGCAACTCCAACGACCACAACTGATCCAATCGTGTCCAGAATACACGACTTCCCAAATCCCTGGATGACTAAGTCGTCAATAAGTCTAATAAGATAATCATAAACTCATATAATTCGTACCAAGTATGAGATTATCGTCGCTACACGTCTGCATTCTCTTTACTCTAGGCTGATGATATAACCATCATCACAACGACAATGATAATTGTATGACATCATGTCACTATAATATCAACACACTAGTCATAAATCAATCCTAGAGTATACACAGGTGTCCTATAGCTGATCTAAATAGATCCTCTATCCACTATGAAGGATATTCATTTCCTTCCATAACTACCGCATTCTATCATCGATAATCGATGCATAATCTCAAAGGTTCATCTCTCTTTTAACAAAGAGTTCCGGATCTTCTTTGGAAGAAATTTTGGGACAGATAAATATCTCATCCAACACCTCCTATAATAAGGTAAAATGATCTTTCATCGTCTTGACCAGTGTAGGTATACACACCTTATCCATAACCAAATCACTATTAGTAGGGACTGGAACTGATATTCTCTGAGGGTTTACTCTTTGTCCTTCAAATTTTTGGCTAGCAGGTCAAATCCCTAGCTTCCTAATTCGACATCAGTTGGCACCTCTAAAGAGTCCATACTTCTGAAATCATCGTTAGGTTCCGCAAAGTCACTACGTCCTCGACCTCATCTCCGACCATGAGTAGGGCAATTTCACTAAGTCAATACTTTTACTAACCTCTAAAGTATAGTAACCACTAAAGACAATATTTTTCCTATAGCTCAGAGATATCCTTCAGCTTGCCTGATCCCAAAATACGAGAACTCCCAAAAATCCTCGAAACATAAAACCCTCAAATCGAAACCACAAACTAATAAAATTGTCATGTCCTGGGGGCATATCCATCATCCAAATGACAAAGGAGCCCCTTAGTGACAATATTTCGAAATCCATGGACCAGATCTGGTAAAAACCTCGAAATATAATAGAAATACAAATATTTTATTAATTGCATGCATGCACGACTAAACATATATCAATTAAAGTAAAATAGTTTTGTGACACCAAATCAAATTGCGACAAAAATCCAAAGTGCATAAACAAAATGCAATACCGATAAAGTAAACAAAGCAGCATCTCGACGATGCAGTGGGATAAGCAAGACAAGGGACTCTCTGAGCGACACGAAGGTAGGTCAACAGGACACGTCCTCCATCAGTTAACCTAGAGGATAAGTGAGGAGGAGGTGAGTACAACCACTCAGTGGATGGATAGACAATAGTGCATAATCATAATGCACATAGTGGAAGTCAACAGAAACAACTAGAGTAACCCAACCCTTAGAGTATCAACATCAGTCTGCTACTAACCTGGTCGGCGGTATAACAAATATACCTGCAACATACTCAACCACCGCAATCTACAAGCAATGCACATCCAGATACCACGACAAAGCCTCGTGGCTCTCAAGGAAATACAAAGGGAACTATCTATGAGCTACCGCGAACGGAACTTGTGGGTCAACCATCAATATACTAAGAACTGTTTACGTGCAACTACATGCTACCACGAAGGGACTCGTGGGTAGACAGGCAGTAGAAAAACTCAATGTCTGCGAGCAACGACATGCTACCACGAATGGGTATTGTGGGGAGACAACACATATAGATATCTAATTATTGACTGCACGCAACAGCATACTAACACTAATGGGTTGCATGGCCAGTCGATTATCCTAGGTTGTTAAGCCTAAGGTTACCCAATGCATCTTGCATAGAACGACTATCCAAGTCGATAAAGATCATCGATCTACAATTAAACCTATTGAGGCAGTCAAGCGAGGGTTTCAACACCTCTAATACTAAATGTTTGCCAAAGTCGGTAAAGATCATCGACTTATAAATAAATACATCCAGATGGTTAAGTCTAGGTTTCCAACCCTTCTAACATAATCGGTTATCAAGGTCGATAAAAATCACAAGTCCCCTAATAAACATGTCGAGACGATTGATCATAGAGTTTCATCCCAACTAACAGGAAACGCCTATCAAGGCCAATAAGGACAACCCCTCTACTAACAAGCACGACAAGAGGGTTAAGCCTAAATTATACCATTCTACCAGTTCAATCATGCATGTTACAACATGCTACCATGAACAGATCTCGTGGGTACTTAACTTGTAAAGTAGCTATCTAGCTACAGGCGTCATACGAATTCGATTATCACCAACTCCGAACGAATAACGCAAGAATATAACCTTACAGTAGGTCATCTCGACCATGATTGGGAGGCATGATTGACCACAATATACAAAGCACCTATAGGGAAACACTACTGTAAACTTTTTCTCAACCAAGAATGGGAGATATAGTAAGGACTAATCACATCCTAACCATACGAACTCTACTAGTCCAATCACCATATCACTGAAATAGTAAATGGATAAACATATACCAATATGCACATCCGGGTCATTACGCCTAGGGTTCCAACACCTAGGGTTCTACTAATGTTGTTTCATTCCTGAGATCCGCTCCTACAGAATAACTTCATCTAAGTTATTCTATCTCTACTAGTCTTAATCATGGTATCCACCGCAAAAACACATAACCATATAAACATATAACACGCTGTCTCATAAACGATAGCATAGTCATACTAATGGCAATCAATGGCTGAAATTAATTAGGATATAACTAAAGGGTCATGCCAGAACAAAGTCAAGGCAATACCAAATAAAGCATCAGATGCCTATATATACCCTAAACTTCGTAAGCAATGTAATCATGTCATCATGCACTAGGATCTAGAGAGTCAAAGAACCTATATGTATACCTTCTACGAATTTATCCATCTTAATCATATTATTCAACTAGTCTAATTTCAATACTAGTCCAATCCTAATACTAGTCCAAAAATTAAGAGGTAAACATCTACCAATAATATCTAATCATTTATAACACAATGATAACTAGCTACATATAGCAGTAATAGCAATTAATAACCATATGCTAACGATAAACCAGCAACCTAAAAATCTAACAGTCTAACAGATATAGAGTTAAAACAATACTAGATAAAACATGATACCACCGCATAACCAATATAACCAATACAAATATGCGCTAAATCTAGAAAAATTTCTAGAATTTATTCACCTGTTACCCGTCTGGAGATGTCCTGTCGCCGCCAAATTCCCAAATTGACCTCGTCAATAATACCTCGAATTTCCGAAACATAAAAAATCGTCAGAAATCCGTACAACTCCGAAAATACCCCAATTAACTTGCCAAACTTGGCGAACTCCAAAAACCCAAAGACCCTAAGGAACTCAGAACCTACGCTCTGATACCAATAAATTGTGACGCCTCGGGGGAGTCCCCGCTAGACAAAAATCCGGCAGCATCTCCCCTGTACTGGTGACAATACCAAACTTATATACAAGGCTTACACGACCACTATACATCGGTCAACACGACCGGAATCCAAACAACACACGCAGGTAATAAGGCCTCAGGCCAACAATCAAAATAAATGGTAAACAGTCTACAATCACTAGACTTACCCCTTCTGCCATCTGGGCAGGAATATCCAACCAAAACCAATCGAAATAAAATCCGAATAAAGGTCCATAAGGACACCAAAAATCCACGAGTACACAAATCCAACTTCAGTCCTAAATATATCTTCTAATCCAAATATCCAAAACCATAAAATGAATAATTATTAAACTTTCACAATGAGGGGGTTTGGCAGCTGGACTCTCCTGACAACTTCATCCTGAAATAGATAAAAATCAACGGGTTAAGTTCAAAGAACTCAGCGGATATAGTCGATATGCAAGGTAAGAAATAGTTAACAATAACAATCATGCCAGTGTAGTCTCATATATATAGGGTATGGAAGAAAGAAATACAAAAGGACTGTACTTACCTGAATCACCTACCCTGATATAGGAGCATGTGCCCTACTAGAAGAAATAAAGTCATCACCATATACAAATATGTATCCTGTATGCATGGCAATCATATGCAACATCCAAGGCATCAATAAAAATGCAACAAACACAATACAAATGTTATCCATGCAAAATGCATGTCGTGCAAATGACATGGTCACCCTTGATGTCAGTCAGCCGCCTCACACGCGATGGTGAAGCCGAGTGGGTAGGGCTATGACAACTGTGCACTCTGCCATCACTGCTCCTGAGTGACCGAGTGGACAGGATACTGTCGGAGTACACCTATCCTCCTGCCCCAAACAGAGTGGGGGAGCGAAGCTCTTATCTCCCGGTGTCATAGACCAGAGGAGGGATCCCTGCCCGTTACCACGCTGCCTCATCGCTACCCATGAGCGGACCACCGGAGCCTGACAGAGCAACTACACACACCCTCCTGATGTACCACTAATCCATGAGTGGCAGCGTGTGCAGGCCATGTAACTGGCTGCGGGCTCAACTATAAAGGAACCCCGTCCAGCCAGCATGCAATCATGCAAGATGGTGCATGATAGTAAAGCATGTAAATCCAACTAAAATACATATCCGAATAATATGCACAGCCAATAAGTGCATATCAATGATCCGAGTAAAACAGGGAAGATATAACTATAAACTGATCCAATGCATGTATCAAATAGGCACAATAACATACTAGGCATATAAACATGAAAATTATTGCAAGCTATACAAACTAGCATATCAACATGACTATATCTAAAAGATAAGTCAAAATATCCGCCTGCTATAATGATCATAATCATGAACTCTTCATACCCGTAGACCTGTCTCGTGATCGAAATCTGCATAAAACACAATTACCATCAAATCCAAGCACACAACAAATGATCGAATCGAATCCTACATCGACCTCATATCCGATCCACTAGATTGATTTAGTTATCCTATTTAACCTAATCAATCCTCCATATATAATTATAGAACCGATCAACATCACATCGAAATCAACAACCGTTTACAACCATTTAGCTTACCCATTTCCATCCTAAACCTCCCAGCCAACAACCCATAATCTATCAATTTACAGCTAATAAAAAAAAGAAGATAGATCAAGCTTACCAAGCTCCGGCCAATACCAATCCATCGGCAACCCTTTCACAGCCAACCCACACTCCACTTCACAACAAGACATCGTGACCTAAATTCCTACAAAATCGATTCGCAACCCACTCCACGGTTCGAACATACAACGGATAACAAAATTAACAGTAGCATGGAAAAAAGCGGTCGAGCTTACGGTGGTTGGAATCTCACCGGTATCAACCTTCCTTGTAACCGCTATTCACCGGAGCAACCGACGCTCACGATCACTGTCCCAAAACCACCGATCAAGCTCAAAACAAGAAATCCACAGCTAGGTTTAGAACTCATCCAAAAATCAAGGAGAAGGTCAGCCCCTTACCTTGCTACCAGTAGAATCTCGCCAATGACACTCCTCCCAACTCTGCCCTATTCGCCGGAAGACCCACTGCAACGCCGCTTCCCTTTCTTGGCAGAGATGGAGTAACTCACAGTCGGATCCAATGCTCCCAGCCAATCACCCACTCGTCACTTTGGCGTGTCCACGGAGGTTGTCGAGGATGCTGACCGAGAACCTGAGATGCGGCGCAAGGAGAGGGCATTGTTGCAGGGCAGTTGTGGCGGCGCACATGCGGGAGGGGCGGACGGTGCGACGTGCGTGAGAAGGCGACAACGTTGTGGACGGCGACGCGAAAAGAAACTGTCGGGTGCGACGATGAAGAGAAGGAAAACCAAGAAATCGAGAGGAGGAAAAGAAGTTACGGCGTGAGATAAATGGAAATCAGGAGAAAATATAAACCTAAGTTAAATAATTATAACTTATATTAATTGAATCAATTTTCCTAATAACTGATAATCCAAATATGCTTTATTAAAGCCTATTAAATCTTTCCCCACGAAATGCCACAGAAATTTCATTTAAGTCCAAAAAAATTTCTAAAAATTTCTGAAAAATTATATCAGGTCATTTCTTAATTATCAAGGGTATTTTTTTTTCAGTATCTTACAAGCTAAGCTCCATAATGATCCATTACCGGCTCAAGAAGAGGAGGAGCTCGAAGAAGAAGAAAGCTCTTCCTCACAAGAGAGTGAGGAGTCAGAAGTTGAGAGGGAGTCAACTTCCGGATCGGTGGAATTAAAAGGGGATTGTACGGGATATGTACAGGGATAATAAAAACAGGCTTTTAAAGGGTTTGTTTTAACTATTTGATAGGGATAATTACCCTAAGTTACAAGGTGAACCGGTTATTATTTTCTCGATTTCGTTTCCTCTTCTCTCGTTTTCTTTGGCATCATTCCACATGAAACCGGGTCGTTCCTCTTTTTTTCACTCGTGCATCTTCTCCCTCGCGACATCCCTTCGCCGGTGCCACAAACGAGCGGAGCAACGAGTTTGGGGGTCGGCGGCTGGAAGATTTCACTGTCTCCTTCCACGGGTGATCGCAACACCAGCCAACCGTCGTCACGTGCATCGCGCGCGCCCATCCAGCTAGCAGTCGCGGCCTCTGTGCACTCGCCACCCCCATCCACAGCCATCCTCCGGTGACTCCTCGACCATCGACGCCGCAGCCTTTCCCGGTGCCCAGGTCGCCGACACCATGGGTGACAGCCACGTCGCCGCATCGACCCCTGCACCGACAGTGTCACCCCCTATTCGTGTAGCCGCCCACGACCAGCTCACCGTCGGTCGCTGCTTCCGCTTCGATGTCGTCGCGTGCACACTGTCCTCCCACTGCCCACGCCTCGTTCCAAAGGAAGATTCGACCGGAAGGAAGGAGAGCTGCCGAGGGGGGGGGTTCCACTGCCGATTTTCATCATGAATAGGTAAGTGCCGATTTCCTCCTTACTTTGGACGATATCGAGGTTTAAGATGGAATTTTGTTCCTTCTTTGAGGTTGATTTGTCAGTAGGGGTAGTGATCCGACATTGATGAATAGAGGATAGGAGGAAGAGGGCTGCCAAGAGATTTCCAAGGCTGGTAAGTTTGAGCTAGCCTCTCTTTTAGCTGTAAAATTGTTAGATTTTTGAGTGGTTGTGTTGTGGTAATGGTGGATAGATCTAGGAGTGGTTTGTTTATGGGCAGCGAATAGATTGGGGTTGTTTTTCCCCTGTGCCATATCTGATTTCAGGTAAAACCGTCGATTTCCCTATTAGTTGGATTAGGGTTTAGAGTTAGTGGTTTTGGACAAATGGTTATAGTCGACGTGATTACTGGTTGAGGGATGAGTTGGTGAATCAGCCAGTGAATTTCATATAACCTAATCATCGGATTTCTTGTTGATCCGAACGGATCTTTGTAAAGGGAATAAGAACTGATGGCTATGAGTTTATCGTTAGGTGAGTTATTAACAGCTGTAAATGGATTGTGGGTGACAAGTTGTGGGATCCAAGTGTTGGATCGTGTTTGAGGTAAGGATTGGTTGAGTCGTGTGTATGTCACCTAGAGTTAGGTTGGATTCATATTTATGATCGGTTCTGTAATTATGTATGGAGGATTGATTAGGTTGAATAGGATAATTAAATCAATCTAGTGGATCGGATATGAGGTCGATGTAGGATTCGATTTGATCATTTGTTGTGAGATGGATAATATTTTCATATGATGAGTATTGATCATGATGAGATTAATTGCAAAGATATGTTTTTGGATTAAAGAGTTAATCATAATTTATGACCTACGGGTTGAGGGTCTACTTGGGGATACATAGTAGTAATTTAGCACGTTGTCGTGTGCTTGGATTTGATGGATTTACTTTGGATTAATTGGTTATGGAAGGAATCGATTAAGTATTCGATTTGTCGTTGAATGATATTTTGTGCTTAACAATAGTTATGCATTATGCATGTTTCGGTCACGAGGCAGGTCCCCGGTCATGACGATCTAGTTCTTTTTGCTGATATTTTATCAGGCGGGTATTTTGACTTATCTTTTAGATATAGTCAAGTTGGTATGCTAGTTAGAATAGCTTGCAATAATTTTCATGTTTATATGTCTAGTATGATATGTGCCTACTTGATACATGCATTTAATAGGATATGATTATATCTTTCCTGTTTTACTTGGATCATAGTTACTTGGATTATGGATATGTACATATTGATTGTGCATATTATTCGGATAGGTGTATTTAGTTGGATTTACATGCTTTAGTATCATGCACCATCTTGCATGATTACATGTTGGCTGGACGGGGTTCCTTTATTGTTGAGCCCACAGCCAGTTACATGGCCTGCACACACTGCCACTCATGGGTTAGTGGTACATCAGGAGGGTGTGTGCAGTTGCTCTGTCAGGCTCCATTGGTTCGCTCATGGGTAGCGATGAGACAGCGTGGTAGCGGGCAGGGATCCCTCCTCTGGTCTATGACACCGGGAGATGAGAGCTTAGCTCCCCCACTCTGTTTGGGGCAGGAGGATAGGTGTACTCCAACAGCATCCTGTCCACTCGGTCACTCAGGAGCAGTGATGGCAGAGTGTACAGTTGTCATAGCCCTACCCACTCGGCTTCATCATTGCGTGTGAGGCGGCTGACTGGCGTCAGGGGTGACCATGTCATTTGTACGACATGCACTTTACACGGATCACATTTGTATTGTGTTTGCTGCATTATTTTATTGATGCCTTGGATGTTGCATATGATTGCCATGCATACAGGATTCATATTTATATATATGGTGATGACTTTGTTACTTCTAGTCAGGCACATGCTCCTATATCAGGGTAGGAGATTCAGGTGAGTACAGTCCTTTTGCATTTATTTCTTGCTTACCCTATATGTGAGACTATACTGGAATGATTTTTATTGTTAGCTATATCTTACTTTGCATATCGACTATACCCGCTGAGTTCTTTGAACTTACCCCGTTGCTTTACATCTGTTTCAGGTTGAAGCTGTCAAGAGAGTCTAGCTGCCAATCCCCCTCGTTAAAATGGATAGGTTTTATAGGTCTTATTGTTTTGGTTTTTAACTAGATGAAGTGTGTAGGACTTGTGTTTGTTTTGGTTATGTATTTGTGGAGGTTTGGAGATTTTTGTTATGGTCTTTATGGACCTTGGTTCGGAGATTTATTTTCGATTGGTTTGGGTTGTATATTCCTGCTCAGATGGCAGAAGGGGTAAGTCTAGATATAGTAGACTGTTACTATTTTCTTTGATAGTTGGCCAGAGGCCTAATTTATTATCTGCGTGGGTTATTTGGATTCCAGTCATGTTGACCGATGTATAGTGGCGTGTAGGCCTTGTATGTAAATTGGCATTGTCACCCGTACAGGGGAGATGCTGTCGGATTTTCATCTGGCGGGGACTCCATCGGGGCGTGACAATTTATTTGGTATCAGAGCGCCTAGGTTTTCGAGTTCCTAGGGGTTTTTGGATTTTTCGGAGTTCTCCACGTTTGGCAGGTTTTATGAGGCAATTTGGAAAATTTTGAATTGGTATGGATTTCTGATGATTTTTATGTTTCAGAAATTCGAGGATTTATGACGAGGTCAATATGGGGATTTGGCGGTGATGGGACCTCTCCTGCGGCGAAATAGGTATGCTGAAAAATTTTATATATTTTTACTTCTAGTAACATCTGTTCTAGTAACATCTGTAATAATTAAACAGATATGAGACAAGGTGAGCGTGCTCTTGCTTCGAGACGTGGTGCAGGGTAACCACGCAAGAGGACAGTGAGATCTCTGTCTAAGGAGTTGCCAGAAGGGTCTATAGAGTTTTGACTCATGTGCAGACTCGTAGTAGGGGTCGCCCACCAAGGTGACCAGCCGGAGTTTCCGTAGTGTTTATACTCAGGTTAGATTAGCTATGTGTTAAGTGGATAACAGGAAATAACATTTAGTGTATTGGTCACTATTCATAATCGTGGATGGAGTTGACCACGTGAACAATCTGTTCAGTTTGTGAGTCTTGAACCTGTGTCGAAAAGATGAATTTTCTTTGAGAGCTGACTGATACCGAGTCAGAAAGCAGGGGTCAAGTCGTCACATTGGTTGTGGAAATCAAGGACTACAGTGTTAGGGATTTTCACTAATTATGCTAGGCAGATTATTACCCTGGTGGGTAATGGACAAGGAATGTATACTATTTTCGATCCAAACAATGGAGGATTAAGTTACTAAGTTCCATAGGGATTTTGGTCCTTGAGCGGCTTGAGCCTTAGATTGATAACATTGAAGGTACTGTTAAGTACCTAACTGGTATTTATATAGGGGGAGTGGAGTTAGTTTCTTACTATTGCAATGATCAAGTTGTTACTTGGTGGAATATGTAGAAGGAATTTTGGGGAAATAAACTATTACGGGATCACGGGTTCAGGATGTTTTCGAGAGACAGAATTTCCCTATGCTATTTTGTATGACTCATTGTTGAGGAATTCTTGAGTCTTAAGTTGAGTGATCAATTGTTAGTGGAGTTCACTATAGAGTTTACCCCCACTTAACGGCTCAAGTTAGTGATTGAGTTATCTTCGATCACCTACGATTTATTGGCTTACATTTGGATTAGGATAGTTGGATCTTCCATCAGTTCCTATCGGGAGGCATTAGGGTGAGTCATATTTATGAAAATGACACTGCAGCAAGTGTCTCAAGATAATAGTGTAGTCAATCTAGTGATAATAACCTACACTTTTGATAAGGCAACCGTAGAAGTCGTGAACGTGCTCTTCTAGCTGGATTCACGTGGCATTATTTCGCTCCCATATTGTTGCTCGATATTGATCATGTCTGTTGCTAGATGGTAACTTGATGTTGATGATGGAGGTTTACAACCTCTTGAGTGATTGAGGGTTTAGTTGGAATTTTAGTTTATTTTGGTGGTGATCAAGGCTCTGTCCCGGGAATGAAAGATTGATGAAACACCTCATTTCCCAACAGAAAACAGGAATATGGATTAAAGCTTTCTCCTCAGATTTATGTGGCTATCAGAAGTGGTTTGTGCACTTGTGGGGATATGAGGCTGGTTGTATGGTTCTTGAAGATAATGATAGGAAGAGGTGTATACACCTAGATTCATACAGTTACCGAATTCTTTTTCTAGATCACTGTGAAATAGGGAATCCGTTAAGAGCAGAACTTGGATGAGTTTGCATCTTTACTCGAAAGGAATTGTAGATGGTTGAAGGATTGATCATTGAGGTATTACTATAGTTTATCTTACTTGATGATATATTGAGAGATACTGGTATTTACAGATATCTTTGGTTAAAATATGTATAGATAGGATTAAAAGGATTTCTATATTTGGATCATGTGGATTAATAGTGTTTCCACCGACAGGTGAGATGTTGTGATGATTATCAGAGGGGTATGAAAATGATTTTTGATGTTTAGAGGATGATTGATGGAAATGTTATATTATGGTGAGAGAGTTGACTTAGTTGTTTTATAGTTGACTTGGTTGATATGATGTGGATATTTGGATATTAACTTGGAGGTTATGCTTGTGACATGATGGTATAAGAATGTCTCTCATATGCCTGTATAATTCGAGAGTAATCAGATGTAGTGTTGGATGAACTTCTAGGCTTGCCACTGTATAGGCAAGTAGAGTAGGCGACCGGAGTGATTTCGGAAATAGTTTTCGATATCGAAGATCCCCTACTGGGTGATAATTTATTTGGTATCAGTGTTGCTTAACACTATGGGAATTGGAAGAATCTAAGTTCCAATTATAGGAGGTGTTGGATGGAATATTTATTTGTCCCAGTATTTTATTTCTTGAGAAGCTCTGGAACTCGTTGTTCAAAAAGAGATGAACCTTTGAGGTTATACACCGATTTCGATGATGGAATGCGGTAGTGGTAGAAGGAAATGATTATCCTTCATGGTGGATTGAGGATCTATTTAGATCAGCTATAGGACACCTGTGTATACTCTAGGATTGATTTATGATTGATGTGTTGATATTGTAGTGACAGGATGTCATACAATTATCAAAGTCATAGGGATGATTGATATATCATCAGCCTAGAGTAAAGAGGATGCAGGTGTATAGTGGTGACAATTTTATACTTGGTATGAATTGTATAAGGTTTGATTATCTTGTTAGACTTATGATGACTTAGTCATCCAGGGATTTGGGAAATCATGTATTCTGGACACGATTGGATCATTTGTGATAGTGGTAGTTGGAGTTGAGCACTCGGCCACCGTAGATGATGGTTTTTCTGGTATTGATTTGATTATTATCATAGATATGGATAGGATGCTCTAGCGGTACTACGCCGTTGATTGGTGATGGAATTTACTTGGTCTGAAGCTTGTGAAACTAGTTTAGGGCTCAGACGATGGTTGACTTTTACACAGTGTTGTTTGATCATTCTCGGGTGGAAGGAAGGGTGTTGTATGCGGATGCAACGTTTCAGAGAATGGAGCGTTTCTGATGTAGTTGCTCAAGACGTATCCCATGTTTACATCAAAGGAGGAACTACGAGATGGTTTGTCATAGATATGACGTGGACTTCGGAGTTGTTATGTTGTTTTGTATAGGTGAGGAGCTGGAATGCTCATGGGGTTTTGGCTAGCTACTGGGTAGTTGCACGGAGTTGTTAGAACACGGATAGTTGCAACTGGGCAGATTGGTCAGTAAAGTTTTTCAGTCACCTTCCATTCTATGCGATAGAATGGATTTTTGATAGTAGATGACTCTTGTGAGGAAATATTTCTCCGTATCCGAGAAGAATGGTGGGTTACATAGTTACATTCGGATTTAGGAAGAGTTACTTTTGATTCAGAACAGCAGATAGATCCCTATTGCGATGATAGAGAGCATCTACCATAGAGTTGTACCCTTGCTCTACCGGTTCGGAGTAAGTGTTAGTTGAATTCGTATGTCGTTTGTGGCTAGATAGCTACCTGACATCTTGACTGGCTACGAGTCCCGGTCGTGGTAGCATGTCGTTGCCTGCAGATAATGCCTTTTGCATTACCCCGAGAGCCACGAGGCTTTGTCATGATATGTTGATAAGTATTGCTTGTAGATTGCAATAGGTTCTATATGTTGCAGATGTATTCGGATTGTATTCGGAAAATAGTGAGTATTGAAACGTTCTCCGTGGTGGGACGTCATGCGGAACTTAGTTGACTTGGTAGTCTAGTGTTCATTATGTCAACTAGTAAAGGTGGAATGCAAATAATCAGCAAGGTTCTGTACCGAGATGGACGTGAAAGCCTAGTATGATGGACAGTGTTGGGAGATTATTTAGAATTCGGAAAGGACTTAGTATGATTAGCTAAGTCCGCTCATTTTCGTCCGATCCATATGATGAGTTTGTTGGATCACTGGATAGGTTATGCTGTGGAGATTTTCAGTTCATGGAGTATCTTTGAGTATCGTATGCGATAGCGATTCAGGATTTACCTTAGGATTATGGTAAAGTCTTTAACAGGTCACGAATATAGAGCTCCACTCGGGTACAGTTAGGTACTTATGATAGGTGGTCGATATGAAGATACTATTCATACTTTGGAAGGGCTGCTAGAAGCAGGTGTGATTTGATTTTAGGGGATATCAGTAACCCCACTTGGTCACTTGAGGTATGACTTGTCTCTAGATGCTTGAGATAGTTGTTGTGACATCTCGTGCTCATACATGAGTAGGAAATTTAGGGACCAAATTTTTATAAGTGGAGGAGAATGTTAAATACAGAAAATTTAAAAATACCAAAAATAAATGGCCAAAAATTTAGAGAAATACTCCTGGAAATTTTTTGGGATTTTTAGGGAATTTTAGGAATTTTTCTGGAATTAAAAGGGGCTTATACGAGATATGTACGGGGATAATAAAAACAGGCTTTTAAAGGGTCTGTTTTAACTATTTGATAGGGATAATTACCCTAAGTTACAAGGTGAACCGGTTATTATTTTCTCGATTCCGTTTCCTCTTCTCTCGTTTTCTTCGACACCGTTCCACACGAAACTGGGTCGTTCCTCTTTTTTTCACTCGCGCATCTTCTCCCTCGCGACATCCCTTCGCCGGTGCCACGGACGAGCGGAGCAATGAGTTTGGGGGTCGACGGCTGGAAGATTTTGCCGTCTCCTTCCACGGGCAATCGCAGCACCAACCAGTCGTCGTCCCGTGCATCGGCGCGCCCGGCCAGCAGTCGCGACCTCTGTGCGCTCGCCACCCCCATTCGCGGCCATCCTCCGGTGACTCCTCGACCACCGACGCCGCAACCTTTCCCGGTGCCTAGGTCGTCGACGCCATGGGTGACAGCCATGTCGCCGCATCGACCGACCTGCGCCGGCGTCCCCTATTGTACGTAGCCGCCGCCCAGCGGCCACTCACCGTCGGTCGGCGCTCGCCGATGTCGTTAGCGCGACATCGTCCTCCCATCGCCCACGCCTGCGTTCGAAGGAGATTCGGCCGGAAGGAGAGAGGCTGAGGGGGGTTCCACTGTCGATTTTCATCAGGAATAGGTAAGTGCCAATTTCCCCCTTACTTTGGACGATATTTAGGTTCAAGATGGAATTTTGTTCCTTCATTGAGGTTGATTTGTCAGTAGGGGCAGTGATCCGGCGTTGATGAATAGAGGATAGGAGGAAGAGGGCTGCCGAGAGATTTCCAAGGCTGGTAAGTTTGAGCTAGCCTCTCTTTTAGCTATAAAATTGTTAGATTTTTGAGTGGTTGTGTTGTGGTAATGGTGGATAGGTCTAGGAGTGGTTTGTTTATGGGCAGCGAATAGATTGGGGTTGTTTTTCCCCTGTGCCATATCTAATTTCAGGTAAAATCGTCGATTTCCCTATTAGTAGGATTAGGGTTTAGAGTTAGTGGTTTTGGACAGATGGTTATAATCGACGTGATTACTGGTTGAGGGATGAGTTGGTGAATCAGCCAGTGAATTTCATATAACCTAATCATCGGATTTCTTGTTGATCCGAACGGATCTTTGTAAAGGGAATAAGAACTGATGGCTGTGAGTTTATCGTTAGGTGAGTTGTTAACGTCTGTAAATGGATTGTGGGTGACAAGTTGTGGGATCCAAGTGTTGGATCGTGTTTGAGGTAAGGATTGGTTGAGTCGTGTGTATGTCACCTAGAGTTAGGTTGGATTCATATTTATGATCGGTTCTGTAATTATGTATGGAGGATTGATTAGGTTGAATAGGATAATTAAATCAATCTAGTGGATCGGATATGAGGTCGATGTAGGATTCGATTTGATCATTTGTTGTGAGATGGATAATATTTTCATATGATGAGTATTGATCATGGTGAGATTAATTGCAAAGATATATTTTTGGATTGAAGAGTTAATCACAATTTATGGCCTACGGGTTGAGGGTCTACTTGGGGATACATAGTAGTAATTTAGCACGTTGTCGTGTGCTTGGATTTGATGGATTTACTTTGGATTAATTGGTTATGGAAGGAATCGATTAAGTATTCGATTTGTCGTTGAATGGTATTTTGTGCTTAACAATAGTTATGCATTATGCATGTTTCGGTCACGAGGCAGGTCCCCGGTCGTGACGATCTGGTTCTTTTTGCGGATATTTTATCAGGCGGGTATTTTGACTTATCTTTTAGATATAGTTAAGTTGATATGCTAGTTAGGATAGCTTGCAATAATTTTCATGTTTATATGCCTAGTATGATATGTGCCTACTTGATACATGAATTTGATAGGATATGATTATATCTTTCCTGTTTTACTTGGATCATAGTTACTTGGATTATGGATATGTACATATTGATTGTGCATATTATTCGGATAGGTGTATTTAGTTGGATTTACATGCTTTAGTATCATGCACTATCTTGCATGATTGCATGCTGGTTGGATGTGGTTCCTTTATTGTTGAGCCCACAGCCAGTTATATGGCCTGCACACACTGCCACTCATGGGTTAGTGGTATATCAAGAGGGTGTGTGCAGTTGCTCTGTCAGGCTCCACTGGTCCGCTCATGGGTAGCGATGAGGCACCGTGGTAGCGAGCAGGGATTCCTCCTCTAGTCTATGACACCGGGAGATGAGAGCTTAGCTCCCCCACTCTGTTTGGGGCAGGAGGATAGGTGTACTCCGACAGCATCCTATCCACTCGGTCACTCAGGAGCAATGATGGCAGAGTGTACAGTTGTCATAGCCCTACCTACTCAGCTTCACCATCGCGTGTGAGGCGGCTGACTGGCGTCAAGGGTGACCATGTCATTTGTACGACGTGCACTTTGCACGGATCGCATTTGTATTGTGTTTGCTGTATTATTTTATTGATGTCTTGGATGTTGCATATGATTGCCATGCATACATGATTCATATTTATATATATGGTGATGACTTTATTACTTCTAGTCAGGCACATGCTCCTATATCAGGGTAGGAGATTCAGGTGAGTACAGTCCTTTTGCATTTATTTCTTGCTTACCCTATATGTGAGACTATACTGGCATGATTTTTATTGTTAGTTATATCTTACTTTGTATATCGACTATACCCGCTGAGTTCTTTGAACTTACCCCGTTGCTTTACATCTGTTTCAGGTTGAAGCTGTCAGGAGAGTCCAGCTGTCAATCCCCCTCGTCGAAATGGATAGGTTTTATGGTTTTGGTTTTTAACTAGATGAAGTGTGTAGGACTTGTGTTTGTTTTGGTTATGTATTTGTGAAGGTTTGGAGATTTTTGTTATGGTCTTTATGGACCTTGGTTCGGAGATTTATTTTCGATTGGTTTGGGTTATATATTCCTGCTCAGATGGCAGAAGGGGTAAGTCAAGATATAGTAGACTGTTACTATTTTCTTTTATAGTTGGCCAGAGGCCTAATTTATTATCTGCGTGGGTTATTTGGATTCCGGTCGTGTTGACCGATGTATAGTGGTTGTGTAGGCCTTGTATGTAAATTGACATTGTCACCCGTACAGGGGAGATGCTGCCGGATTTTCGTCTGGCGGGGACTCCATCGGGGTGTGACAGAGTCAACTTCCGGATCGGTGGAAGAAGAAGAAGTAGAGAAAGCATCCACCTCTAGGATTGAGGGGAGGATATTAGGTCATCTTCCATGCTGGAGCAAGAAGAAGAGGAACCATCCACCTCCGGTTAAGAAGAGGAAGAAGTCCAAACTTCCACCACCCTAGGTAACTCAAACATTGTAGTTAAAATTAAAAATCATATAATATGTTTTGAGTGTAGGGAGCAAGGACACTACAAGAGTAAGTGTCCTAAACGGGTCAAGAAGACGACACAAGTCGTGCCTAAGGTCAAGGATGTCTGCGTCCCCGCTAAGAAGAGTAAGGAGCATGTCATTTACTTCAAATGCCAACAACCGGGACATTATAGAAGTCAATGCCCTAGAGGGAAGAAGAAGAGGCAAGAAGGAGCTACACATGTAGGGGGAGCCTCTAAGGCAAACCCTAAGGTAAAATTTATTAATGCACCTTCTTTAATTTATAGGCAAAAGCATGCTTTTAATTCACTTGCAATTCATCATGAAAAGGATGCTAGTAGAAATAATAGAGTTTATTGTCTAGGTGCTAAATATATCAATATTAGAACTAAGGAGAAATTTGAGACTAATGTCTCTAGAAAAATTCTACCTAAGGAGTCTATTAGGAAGGTAAAAAACCATCTAGGCTTTAATCCAAAGAATTCTAGATATATACCTAGGAAGGGCAATAATACTCAAAGAAATAATGGGCCCACTAAATTAGAAAAATTAGAATTTGAAAATCAAGTTTTGAGGTCAAAACTTGAGAAGATAGAAAAGACCCTTAGGAAAATGTAAAATCAAATGCAATGGTCAAATAGTCAGAGTCAAAGACCTAGGAAACAAGAACCATCCAAGGGCAAACTTAAGCCCAAAAAGACCTATCACAATATTTCATTCGATTATGGAACTCAATCTAAGTCTAGGAAAACCAAGGTCAATACAGAAGTCATCTCTAAGGTTTACCAAGGTAGGTGCTTAGTGGCCAAGGTTTCAAGGAAACCTAGGGAAGCCATTAAGAAGGTTACAAGGGGAGTTACCCCTTGAGCTAACCTAGGCAAGACCCAAATGACCAAGGCTTCTAAGCCTAGAAGGGTCATTAGGAGAGTATCTAGGGAGGTCATCCCTAAGGAATACCTAGTAAACTCAAGGAGCTCCAATAGGTTTTGGGTTCCTAGGAGCGTGATCGATTCACGCTAGATGGGTTAGGTTGTGCCAACTTTAAATGGATATGTAGTTAACCTAACCATGATAAAGGTGACACTTTAGGTCATTTTCAAGGTTATAGGTATCTTGGAAATGTGATTTGAATTTAAATCCTAAGAGATTTTAGGATGTGCCAATATTATTTAAGAATTATGAAAAATCAATCAAATTGGCACAAACTAGGTTTAGAGGTCATGGTGTGCCATTTTGGATTTTTGGCACACTTTGAGGATAAGTGACATTAAGACAAAATTGGATTTAATTCTAGAAATGATAATTTGAGCTTAACACTTAGGTATTTAATACCTTAATATTTTACAATTGTCATGCTTTGTTTGTTTTGCCATGTCATGACATCATATCTATTTTTATCATTTATATGTCATGATCATGTTTAGATTTTAGTTTTAATGTCATGAATGCTTAGGTTATATCATATGTCATGACATCATGATCATTGGTCATGCTTATTTATGTCATCATCTATGTCATGATCCTTCATGCATTTAAAGTAATTAAAATTGATTTAAGGACTATAACATAACTTGAAGTCTCATGTATAAAGGAATTAAGTAGTGTTTAGGATAAACAAAACTCACATCTCACATCACATTGACATGTGTGTGTATTGATACACCCTAGCCACATGTGAGATGCTAGGAAATGAGTTAAGTTCAAGGTGCATAGTTTTTGCATCTAGATGAACTTAAACTCAACTCATACCATGGATGAATCATGAGGAAAGCTTGTGTACAAGTCATGTGCACTAAGCCCATAGACCATGGTTCAATATAAGGTTTTAAAACTATTTCAAAATTATTTTGAAAAACCTTTGTGTAGTCTATCTTTTGAAAGAAGTCACCATTGATGATGTTGATACAAAGTGAGCTCAAAACAATGAAGTTTTTCTCATTTTTGAACTTTGTATCAATTTCACTATTTTATGGGAAAATTATTTTTCAAATATTTTTCACACATAATGTGTGTTATAAGTATTATACATATAAATTTTCATGATTTTTCGATTTATATATAATTACTTATGATTTTCAAAAATTCGGATTCTGAAATTGAAATTCTGCATTTGTAGATATTAGTTGACTATTGCTTGCTTCAGTCGACTGATTCATAGGGCAGTCGATTGATTACTGTCAGAGTCGACTGTCAATGCTGATTTCGGGTAAACAATGATGTTTAGCCCATGTTTCAGCTATGTTAGGCTACACTAACTGTTCCTAACCCTAGGATATGCTTTGGAAAGCATTAAAAAGGTGAAAATTCATTGGATATGGATTAGGAGAGTTGTCTAGGGTGATGTATCAATTTTAAGGTGTGGGAAAGTTCAATGTTGAACTTTTAACCTTATTTTTGATGGTTTAGTATTCCTATAGACTTGAGGACTCTCCAAGAAAATTATTGGTGCAATGGTCAAGGGGAGCAAGCCTTTAGGGGGAGTTATCCATCATGAGATGATGGATGTGTTCTTCCTCATGAGGGGGAGAATTTTGGGAGAATGTGATATGCCCAATTTGGAAATTAGGAGAGTTTATAGGAAGCCTCTCTTAAGTGATATGAGACTTATCACTAGGAAGAGTGAAGGCATCCTAGGTGTTTTTGGCCAAGGGGGAGATTATAAGATCTCATTGGGATATGAGACATTGACCTACTTGAGGAGAACCTTTTTGATGTATGTCAACAAGGGAGAGAATTTATGAAATTACCAATTTGAGAGAATTGATAAGGAGATTTGAGTTAGGTAGCCTAACTCAATGGTTTTGGAGTTTTTGTCAAACATCAAAAAGGGGGAGATTGTTGGTGCAATCGCCCCAGGTCATGATTTACCAAACTCGAGTTGGACTCGAGTAGTGTTTTGATGTTTGACAATGTTTTGGGGAGATTGTTGGTACAATCGACCCGGATCATGATTGACCGGACTCGAGTTTGACTCGAGTGATATTTTGATGTCTGATGATGGTTTGACCATTGTTTGACTATATGGTTGATATGGGGTTGACCATATAATGGAGAAGTCCAAGTCTTGTGTACTTGGCATGGAAAGTCTAAGTGGGACACTTGGCAATGGGAAAGTCCAAGTCATGGGTACTTGACAATGGAAAGTCCAAGCATGGGTCTTAGTAAGGAAAAGTCCAAGCTTGAGTCTTGGCATTTGGAAAGTCCAACATTGGGTTGACATGGAAAGTCCAAGGGTGTAGTTTTGGCCAAGTAAATCCAAGGGTGTAGTCTTGGCGGTGAAAGTCCAAGTCATGAGTACTTGGCAATTGAGAAGTCCAAGGGGAATATTGGCGGCGTAAAGTCCAAGAGTGGAGTCTTGGCAGCATAAGTCCAATGGTTGGCGGCGTAAAGTCCAAGCGGAGTCTTAGCAGCGTAAGCCTAATGCGCCTTAGCGGTATAGACCACGTTAGCATGACAATAGCTAATGGAAGCACCTGAAGGCTAGCGTATGGATAAATAAGTCATGGATGACTTAGAGTGATCTGATAGGCGTGAGGCTGACGGAGGTGGCTAGAAGGCTTAGGTCTAGGCTATGGGTGGTCTAGCAAGTATGAGAGCATCATACTTGGTATTAAAATCTCATGGATGAGGTTATCAGTCGACTGACATTATTGTCAGTCGACTGATGTAAGTCGACTGCAAGGAAATGACCTAGCGATCGCGAATGGGGCGATCATTGTGGCCCGAAGATCGAATGATATGATAGTGATCGGTCATTCTGGTCGAGTTTTTGGCGACAGAAAGTTTCTGAGTCAACTGTTAGGGTTTGACAGTCGAGTGATGACTCGATCAGTCGACTGATGGTCATGATCAATCGATTGATGGTCTATCCGTTGGAACTTATCCAACGTGGCTCATATCGTTGTGAGACAACGGCTACAGAAGCAGTCGACTGATGATCTCAATCAATCGACTGTTAGGCGAAAATCAGTCCGAGTTGCAGGTTTAAAATGAGCACGAAGGGAGGATTTTTGGCAGTGGTTACTAGAGCGATTTGGGGCGATTTGCTGGTGCAATTCAGGGTCTCCAAGTGAATCTCAAGCAACTAAAAAAGCAAGTATTCAAAAGCGTATTTGTAAAGTTTTCTTTACCTGTTTTTGTGTATTGTATTTGTATTTGCTTATTGTACTTTCGTTTATTGTTGTAAACTCTTGTACGAGGTTTCTCCGCCTTCGACTTATTATCGAGAAGGAGTATTTGTGATTATAGTGGTGTTTGGCATTGCTAGAGCTCATTTGAGCTCAATCTGTGAAGTAGAAATCTTGAGATTTCGAACCACATTATATCTCGTGTACTTGTGCTTGCATTGTGTATTTGTTGTATCTTTATTATTTCCGCTGTGTATACTAATCAAATTGTAGCAAGTACGCGAACGAATTCCATCGACGCATCAAATCGCTATTCACCCCCCTCTAACGGGCACATAGGTCCTAACAAATGTAAGTGTACTAAACCTAACTAGTTAAAACTAATTATATATATATAAAAGAATGCAAAAGCTAATATAACTAAACTAACTGAAGCAGAATAACTTAACTATCAACTGTCAACTGAACCCAAAAAATAACTAGTTAACTACTATTCGATACAGCTGGAGAAGCTACTCAATTTGAATGAAGAACTCGCAACCCTCTTTTCTTGGCAGTGCAATCTGAAGATACCATGCGACCTTTGTAGGACACAGCTTGGCCAAAGCTTAACTTGCGCAATCATTCTCGCACTCTGTCCAACTTTTTTTTTTTGCTTCATTCATTTTCTTCAGCCTCAGTCAGTTCAGCCAACTTTTATATAGCTAAAACCATGCATGAATTTAAGGGCTTCGCAACGATATATTTCTTAAAAATTCAACGAAGCCAGTACTCCATGTCATGTCCGACTCCATGTTTGAGTAGATTTCTTTAAAGTGATGGCCATCTCTTTAGGCAAAAAAAAAAAAAAAAAAATCTCCATTCAACATTTGTAACACACAGCTTGGCCAAAGCTTCTCTTGCACTGATCCATAAAATTTTGCTTTGTCAGTTTGCGCTCAAATTGAGTTATAAAATTCCACTCTCTAGGGTCATGCCTGCCAAACCTTCAGAATCATTTATCCACCATTTATAATCAGTTGTTTTTTTTTAGTAAACTCTGTCCATGTACTTGTCCATTTTGTATTTTGGTTTCCTAAAGATAATGAATTCACTATTTGTGTCAAGTATCAGCTTTGCTAAAGCTTGCTTTTGTGCTAGTACCTTCCCAGTCTTCTTGCATTCCATCATAATATTTTAGACGGTTTCATGTTAACTGTATAAATCTCTACAAAACAACAAAATAAAATTATCAATACAGGCACTTTTTACTGGTGACTTTATTAATTTCATTGGTCATTAGAAACATAGGTTCCATTTCAAATATCCCCTGCCACACTAATGTTAACAGTAACCTCTGTAGGTTGCGCAAATCTTTTATAACAAGTATTTCTTTTCTCTTGATTAAACAAGTAGATTCCACTCCATATCTTGGAGTTGAAATTTTCTCTTTGATCAAAAAGGCTTTTTCCCTAACTTAAACAAGTCTTTTCTCCTGTAGGTGTTGGAAAGTTATAAGTCCTCCCTCGTAATCAGTGTTGATTATGATCTGTTGATGTTTGACAATGTGATTAAGTTGAAATATCTAAACCATGATTTTCTTTTGGATTTGTAGACTCCATTTCAATTTTATGTATAAAGCTTGAGTGACTTGCTCAAAGGGATGACTGTGGAGATATAGAGAGCTACTACCTCAAAAGAAAACATCAAGCTTGAACATCATCAAACCACCTAAAGACTAATATAATTTTATCATTTTGGATTTATTTTGAAGACATCATATGTAAAGATGAACGGAAGTTAAAGAACTATATCTTGATCCAGCTGATTGACATTTAGTAGTATGTTTTGGTGAAGTCTTAATATGAGATTACTACACATGCTGTAGGAGTACCTAGATTCTTAATTGGGTCTTGAATAAAAGCAATACTAAGTGGTAAATCACCCAAAAGGATTTAGGTAGCCTTTGGTGCTGATTGTGCTATGTGTCTTAAAATTCTAGGGCAACTTGCTATTGGTGTAGGGATACCTAGATCCTTATTTGAGATAACCCAAGTGTCAAACCTTTTGGTTTAAAGGTAGGACGACCTAGCTAGCCTTTTGGTTATGTCAAACTTTTGTATCAAACTTTCTATTTTAAAGTAGGAATTTTTTGTAGGTTGACTTAGATTGGAGATCCTAGGTGTTAAACTCTTGGTAGCTTAATTGACCAAGATGGTAAAATTTCAAAGTCAAAATGTTCAAATGTAGAGCGACCTAGTTTTTATAGAGATCAATTTAGGCACCAACAATATGTAGATTGATCTAAATTCTTCTGAGGGTGAACTAGAATTGCATGGCTAGATTCTAAGAGCAACGTAGCATTTGTATAGGTTAGACTAACTATGTTCTATAAAGAACTTTATGTAATTGTTTGATCTAATCGTATACAAGGCCTTTTGGTTGTCATTTAGCATAAAATAATTAAGCACAATAGAATATGAGAAACAGATTCTCACTCGCTTTAAGCTCTCATACTATTGCATTTGTCCACCGATCGACAACCAATTATTTGATTTTAATCTCCAACCAAAGACTTTGTAATCTTGATTCAAGGCTTCATCCTTTAATTTGAAGCTTTCATTCGTTAACACTTTTCTCACCCTGTGGTTCATTTTATCTCTAGGGTGAGATTAGATGTGTTTTTGCTCTCTCGTACTTATATACTCTTTGATAATTATTTCTAGATTTAAAAATATTTGTTTGTACTCGAGCGTTTTTAGAGGGGAACTAGAAACGTTTGCATGGCCTTTTTATAGGGGATCTAGAATTGATTGTTGGGTTCTCATGGTGGTTTAATTTGTAAATTGCTTGCTTCGTTGTCTCGTGTTAACCATTATTTAGTGGATTTATATTCTAAAATGTCAAGGGTGTTCTGCCCTATGTCAAAGATCTATCTCTTCTAGTTGGTAAAGGTTTGCTTCTGCATGGCACTTCAATCTACTATCACCCACCACAGATAATTTTTCTATTACTAATCTTCATTTTTAAGTTTATACTTATAAAGAATGTTAGTCATCTATTCAGCCACCCCTGCTTCCTGAGTTCCAGCACTTCTTCTAGGTGTGCCTATTTGACTGCCCAAAACAGTACTTCTTGCTGAGCTTTTAAGATCTATCTTGTCTTTGCAACTGTAACTATGGTCACTCTCCTTCTCCAAGTCAAAGGCCCATGGAGTTCTTCGATCTCCTTTGACCTTCACCTTGAGCTATCAGAAAAGGCAGTATATCTGTTCTCTTTCGTTGGTAGTGTAACTTGTAAGATCACTGAAATTGCCTATCCACCGTTAGCTTCGACTTCAATAAAAGATGTGTTAGCTGCGTCCAGTATTTGAATATCCTCCCTCCGATCCCCTTTAATTTGCTTGTGCCTTTCTCACTTGTGCAATTGTCAAGGCGGATGACTTTCCTTTTGTCTTTGCTAGTTGCTGCAGGAAAACATTTTCCAGGGTCCCAAATTCAAATTTGTATTGATTTCAAAGGTAATCCAACTAACTTCATTTTCTTTCCCACATGCTCTGGCTCTCTAGTTAGTGTTCAAACTCTACCTTAAGCTAAAATATCGACCCTAACTTCATAACTGAAATTATTAGCACGAAGACCAACCTGCTTAGTAAGCGATTCTAGGGTATTTTCAATATGCATGAGCCCATGTACTCATCGATTAATTTAAATTGATCGAAATCACTTTAAATTAATTAGAACAGTTAGATAATTATTAACAAGTTACTGTTGTCAAAATTATTTAAATTTTATTAAAATTATTTTAAGTTAGTCAAAATCATTTTAAAATCAGCTAAGTAACTGCTACACAATAACAGTAGCTACTTATTGCTGCTACAATGTTACAATATTATTTTTTTATTAGCACTCAATTAGCTATAGAGCCATTAAGTTGAGTTAAGCTTGTTAGATTGATCCGTCCAATTACGTAATTTAAATAGGTTGGATTGAAATTTTATTAATCCGTCATTTTTGCGGACCTAAACGAATCAATCCACACAGATTGCGGGTCTAAACAGATTGACCCGCGACGGATTTTGATTGGTCCGCGGATTGAGAAAGGTTAAAAGAAGATAAAAGATAAGTTTCTCATAATCACAATTTTTTTTATCACACATACACCTCGGTAAAGTGTAGGAGAAGTTAGAGAAAATAATAAAATAATATTTAATTTAGATAATATTTTTTGTATACTTTAATTAGTTTATAATTATTTTATCACTACTATTTCAATTAATATAGAAAATAATGACATATCAGAGTTAACCAATTATCAATATTGAAAATTCTCAATTAAATTTCTATTTGGAGGAGCCAAAATTTGAATTTGTATATTATCAAAATTTTAATATTCTAGAGTATTGGAATAATAAAAAATATCGGTATTTAACATTGTTGATCGATAATTGGATCTAAATTACAAGATTTTAATTGCTTCAAATGCATACTTTCTTTTTATGGTATTTTATCTGTCTTATCGGTTATCGCCTCACGCTCTCAATGTCTTAATAATTTTGAATTTTTTTTATTTTTTTGATCTGCGAATTAACCTGCCTTAATTATATTAATTGTTATAATATTGTATCAGTTACACATCGCATCAATTAGTAGTAGTTGTTACGATAGCGTTGAAAGTAAGAACTATTATAATATTATAGTAGTTACGATTAGTTTCTACAATAGCGAATAAGGATATTTTCTGAATAAATAATATAATAGGGTGCTCACTTAAAAAAAAACTCTTCAGCTGATAAGAGCAACCTGTTATACTTTTTTATTGTACAAAATTGCCATACCAATCTTACACTCTCAATGATCAAATTTCCAAAAGTCTTCGTCGCCATTGACAAATTTCATCTCCACAAGTTAAAGTAGGGAGCCATCGCCATCCCAACTGCAGTGCGAAATTAGAAATAGTGAACAAGACAGGCATCTGCAATTGAGAAGACACCTGCATCTTGCAATTTGTGGCACCAAATTAAACATGCAGTTGTTGCCATCGTTAATAAGTCAACCTCCATAATGAAGGGCTTGCATGTCATCCCCCCTCCCTTTTTTTTTTTCTCAAACGCACTGAAAAACCCCTGAGCTGCCATGTGTGCTTGGAGCGTTGCAATTTGACTCCATGAAAATTTATTGTGGCTGCCGATCTCACAACGTCGACAAGTGGACTTTGGTCGAACAGTTGGTCAACCAACAACTATCCAAAAAAACAACGCTGCACGCGTAGAACCTTTTTTGTTATTTTCTTTACGAAGTGCTCGATCAAGATAAGGTTTACGCTCACAAAGTATGCACCTGTGCCCAACTTTTGGCCTAAATCTACCACCTGCACACACAATCTTTGAACACCTCTTCTTTCTTTCTGCTCCTCTATCAATAAATCCAACTGCATAATGAAGTCCAACTATAACAAGTGTTTTAAGATCACACTGAAATGATTGGTTAAACTTGGGAATGTCGATGGAATGTGTTCAGGCTGAACACAACTCAGGACAGAGAGGTTGAGACAGCTTGATCGACACTGCCCAGGTCCCGAGACTGGCCATCTACAGTCACAAAAGCTATTAAAAGTTTATATATATATATATATAAAATAATCAGCTGTGCCGGTGAACTGCATGCACAGTTGATTTCATGGTTCACTCCAATTGTATAAACAGTGAAGTTACTATTCACCATGATTTATATATATATATATATATATATTTGCATGTTGATTTCTTATGTGTCTATGTACATTTTTTCATATGAACAGTAAATTTATTGTTCACTTCTATTGTACGTGCACAAGCACACAATTGATCGATGTACAGATCATCAGATTTCATATATATGAATACTTGATTTAATTGTCTAACTTTTTGTGATTCACGTATTAGTAAAATAAGGTGCTTCATATCTATTATTCTAGATGAATATAGTGATCCATTATACGAAGGATGTGCTTTTCTCTTAAGTGACTAGTCATAATGGAACGGAACAAGCTCCACTTAATTCAATATGATATCTGAGCTAGATCTGCACCACGCCACTAAGTAGGATGAGTGCGAGGAGTTTGTGTTGAAGATTGGATGCTCTAAAATCATTAGTCTCACACAAACAGCGTTTAAAGAAAAATAGACATAAGCAATAATTGATACGGTTGGGTTGGAATTATCCAAGATACTATTATAAATGATAATATTTGAAATTTCTGAACGAAGATTCATAGTTATTCCGAGTTCCACAGCTAGCTCTCGAGTCCTATGGCTCCTGAGTACTCGTGCACACCCGAGCATCCGACTTCTTGAGTGCCGCCTGAGCACCCGACCTTTCGGGTGTCGTCCAAGCACCCACACGTGTGAGTCGCGAGCTCTTTTTTGGTGCAATAAATCCTGGGTTAATGTTAACCAAATTCGAGTGAGATTCGAGTAATATTTTGATGTTTGACAATATAGTTTGATCATATATTGACCATATGACTAGTAGATGATTGAGATATCCAAAGTCATATGGGAGAGATTATTTGGGGGAGATTGTTGGAGCAATCAACCTCAGAAGTCCAAGTTTGAATACTTAGTATGGAAAGTTCAAGCATAGTCTTAGCATGGAAAGTTCAAGCATGGTCTTAGCATGGAAAGTCCAAGAATAGTCTTGGCATAGAAAAGTCCAAGAATGATCTTAGCAATTGGAAAGTCTAAAGAATAGTTTTGATAAGGAAAGTCCAATTCATGGGTACTTGGCAATAGTAAAATTCAAAGGTATAATCTTGATAGTATAAGTCCAAATATGTAATCTTGGTGGCGTAAAATTTAAGTGAACTTTGGCAATTGGGAAGTCCAAGGGTAGGTTTGGCGGCATAAAGTCCAAGCATGGGTCTTGGTTGCGTAAGTCCAAATGGATCTTGACAAGGAAGTCTAAGGGTGAGATTTTGACAGTGTAAAGTCTAAGCATGGTGTAGGCCGCCAATGCACCACGGACCATTTGGCACAGGGAGGACAGGCAACCCACAACGGACTGCTGACAGCGGGCTATGGTGCGGACCTTTAGCGCACCAGTACAACACACTTGACACTAGGTGTACAGGTGAACTTCCATGGGAGACTAGTGGTGCCCCGTGGTACGGGCCGCCAGCGCACCATGTGGAACATGACATTGGGCGAACAGGCAACCCCCAGCGGACTACTGATGGCGGATTGTGGTGCGGACCTTCAGCGCACCACATGACACTTGGCACTAGGTGTACAGGCGAACTTCCATGGGAGGCTAGTGGCGCCTTGTGGTGCGGGCCGCCAGCGCACCATGGGGCACTTGGCACTGGGCGGACAGACATACCTCCATCTCGCGGAAGGCAGGCAGCAGCAGGCATGACATACATATTTTTCTAGTTGTGAGGTGCGCGCTGTGCCTTGGGCAACAGCGGTGTGGCGACTAAGCATTATGCCAAAGTATCGCTTCATCTATTGGCTAGCGACGCATGGGATATTGCGCACAATGGACCGCATGCCGTATGAGCCGAGGAAAAAGTGTGCACTATGTCATTCTGCGGAGAAATCCAACGCTCACATCTTCTTCCGCTGCTCCTTCACTAGGCGGCTATGGGATATGGTGCGGAGATGGCTACACATTTGGCCACAAATATACACGGTGGCTTGCCTCTTTTAGGCTTTCCGACGTGAGATGCGTGGAAAAGGATGGGTGAGGAAGGTGCGTGACTTGGCTATTTCTTGTATGATTTTTCTTGTATGGCAGGCCCATAATCGGAGATGTTTTGAGGAACATGAGTCTAGTGTTGAGAGGTTATTACTCAAAATACAGACTCATGTCTATCGTTTTATAGAAGCATAACTTCTGTATTTTTTCACATTTCATATATACATATTCACCATTCAAAAAAAAAAAAAATGGAGTCTTGGCGGCATATATAAGTTCAAATGAACATTGGCATGAGATTGATTGCATCGAGTGAAATCGAGAAAATTACTATTCACCCCCTCTAGCACGATGATCGATTCCTCTACAATTAGTATCAGAGCAAGGTTGCTCTTCTATGGACTCATCTCCAAGAGAGAACAAGTGGTAGAGGATGGAATTAAATTGGGGTACGACATCAACACTCCCATTCCCTACGAATTTTATGGACGAGAAGGTTTTGATCAATGGAATGAGAGAATAGAGACCTTCCTCATGATGGACATTAAAAATTGAAGTGCCTTGATGGACAACTTTAAAATTTCAAGAGGCAAGAAGGGTGGAATCCTCAAGGTTGAAAAATAGACCAAGAAACAACTCAAAGAATTCAAGACAAACCTTAAGGTAATCCAAACACTAAGTAATTTAGTTCCTAATGAAAGGTAATCCAAACACTAAGTAATTTAATTCCTAATTATGACTTGTCCAAATTAGGTGATTATAAGAATGCCAAGGAGTTTTGGAGCGAATTGACAAAGTTCCATGAGAAACTCTCACTTGTTCAAATGGTTGAAGAAGAAGCCGAGGAAGAAGTATTATCTTCTGAAAAGCATGAAGTATCGAAAATTGAGAGATGCTCAACTTCCAAAGAAGAAGAGGTTGAGGAGGTTGAAGAAGCTTCCACCTCTAGGATTGAGGAGGAGGAGAGACCATCCACTCCGGAGCGAGAACAAGAGGAAACATCTACCTCCGGAAGAAATGAAGAATTAGACCAAAATTCCCCTACTAAGCTAGGTAACTCAAGTGCATGTATTAAAAAAAAAAATCATATAACATGCTTTGAGTGTAGGGAAGTAGGACATTATAAGAGAAAATGTCCAAAAAGAATCAAGAAAGTTCAACCGGAACCAAAGATGTCGGAGCCCCAACATGCAAAGACAAGGAGCATATTGTGTGCTTCAAGTTCCAACAACGAGGACACTACCGGAGTCAATGTCCTAGGGTGATCCATTAAACCAAGGGCAAAAGAGGACCTTCGCATGTAGGGAGAACTAAGGCAAACCCTAAGATAACACTTAATAATGCTCCTACTTTATGTAAGGCCAAAAAGCATGCTAGGAATATTTTTAATTCACTTGCAATTGTTCATGATAACAAGCATGCTAGAAATAATAATAAATATTTTTGTCTAAGTGCTAATACATTAATTTGCCTAGGATAATTCTAGAACCATTCCACCTAAGAATGATAAGAACTTAGCCATTAACCCTAAATAGACTAGACATATGCCTAGGAAGAGGAATTCCCAAAAGAAGAATGAAAAATCACAAATTAAGAAATTAGAGATTGAAAATCAAGCTTTGAGGTCAAAACTTGAGAAAATGGAAAAGACCCATAGAAAGATGGAAAATATGATTTTAGGATCTAATGGGCAAACCTTAGGGATTAGGAGGCAAGAACCAACTAAGAACAAGAAAGGCTTGAGTCACAATCCTATGTTCAAGGTAGATAAGCCGACTTACCACAATGCTCCATTTACTATGGAACTAAGACTCGGTCAAAGAAAGTCAAGGTCACAAGGGAATGTTGTTGTAACAAGCCTCGGGTCAATGTTGACCAAACTCGAGTGGGACTTGAGTAGTATTTTGAAGTTTGATAATGGGTTTGACCATTGTTTAACAATATGGTTTGACCATATGATAGTCGATGATTGGAATATCCAAAGTCATATAGAGGAGATTATTTGGAGGAGATTGTTAGAGCAATCAACCTTAAAAGTCCAAGTTTCGATACTTGACATGGAAAGTCCAAGCATGGTCTTGGCATGGAAAGTCCAAGAATGGTCTTGGCAATTAGAAAGTCCAAGAATGGTCTTGGCAATTAGAAAGTCCAAGAATGGTCTTGGCAAGGAAAGTCCAAGTCATGGGTACTTGGCAATGGTAAAGTCCAAAGGTATAGCGGCATAAGTCCAAGTATATAGTCTTAGCGACATAAAGTCCAAGTGAACTTTAGCAATTGGAAAGTCCAAGGGTAGGTTTTGTTGGGTTTCCGGCACCGCGGCGTGTGTGTGTTCGATCATGTTTCGTAAACATGAGCACAGCGGAAGCAATTAAAAATAATAAATCTATATTTATTACAACACACACAACACACGCATGCTATTACAACAAGTGTAGACATAACCGTAAATTAAAATTTACAATAAAAGAAATTATCTACGTTATACCTTTCGTATGACGTGTAGCGGGAACGACATCAACCGGAACGATCCTCGTAAGAATCGTCTCTATCCGTATCCACGCTGAGCTCCTCGGGATGACTTCGCTAAGTCACGAGCTTCGTCTTCGTACGGGTTACTAGCCTCGTGTTGAAGACGACGTGATCGAGAGATGATCACGATCCGAATCCAAATTCGGATCCTAAAATGAGTTCTCAAAACTCGCTTCTCCGGAGAGGTATTCGTCAACCAATTGACGAATCCTTCGTCCTCCACCTCAGAGGATTACCGGAGATCAAATCCCCGGTAAGTTAGGCGCTATCGGAGCACTAACCGTCGTCCAAACGACGCTCCGACAACAAAGAAACAAGCTGTCCAGAAAAACTGGACAGCTTTTGGTGGAGGAATAGAGGCCGGCCAAGGAGAGATGGAAGCTCACCTTATCACCGAACCTAGAGGAGATCACCGGAGGTTCACCGGCTGAAGCTTGGTCGCCGGCAACAAGTTGGACGGCGGCACAAGAGGTTGGGCGGCGGCACACTAGGGTTGGCGCCGAAATCCTCCTTCAAGGGGTGGGCGGCAACTCCAAGGGCTAGGGTTTGGATTAGGGCTTAATTATCCCTTAAGCCCTCTTTTATAGAGAACTACTTCTCTTAATGGTTATTGGATCATAACCATTAGGCCCGTTAACCCGCTCCATTAGGATAAGTTAAAATAAACCAAACCATGATGGTTTATTTTAAGTTAAAATGAACCGAACCAACTTTTGGTTCATTCATTTAAAATAAACCAAACCCTTTGGTTTATTCTCATCCATTGGATTAGAACCAAACCATTTTGGTCCATCCATTATGTCTTCATAAGACACGGCCCATCCACGCTTCCATTGCGACTGAAACAATTTCATGCTCGCTTTATATTTGGTCCAACCAAACATAGTTTCTCTCGGTCTGAGAATCCCATTCTCAAGCTCGTTTTAAATCCTTTGGATTGCACTCGTTGTGCGTGTGACCAAATAGGTTCTCGGTTTATGTTGGCCGTCTATAATTAACCATTAATTATAGAACGATCATGAGTGGCACCTAATAGTACATCATGATCCCCAATTAACCGAAAAGATCAACGGTTGATCCAGAACTATTTCTGAAACCCTTCAGTAGCTCGAATGAATCGTGCCCCATTCCCTTCACTCATCTTATACCCACTTGGTTCAGGACATGGTCTATTGTGTCAGTCCCCACTAGGCTGACTACGTCACACCTAGCCCAAGTATCATTTCCTTGTCCTACGGATTCTAGTTACTCCACATGTATCGAAGAGTACCTTACTCTAAACATGTAATGCTTTGGCCAAAGACTTTAGTAACAATCCGACGAGAGGCCATGGGTATACATCTCCTCGCAAGGAGTGGTGAATCCTTTATAGGCTATTCAAACACCTTCGATCATTTCGACTTATACCCAATCATCCCGGGTCCACATCTCCTCGGAGATGTTTGCTTAAGATGTCAAAGCATAAGTCTCCATGATCAAGATGACTTGAATACCGCAAGTCAAAGGAACATCGCACTTAAGCCACGGTAAGAACTTCATTGACATATCTATATATGCAGAGAACCATATGAAGTCTTACGGCTGGTCACTCCAATGAACTAGTTACCATAACTAGCATCCACGATCAACTCCGGACATCACTATGTCTCCAGCCAGTGAGAATCAGCTGCTTGGATACACCAAGGAGTATACCTCGTGCTAGTCTCGACAGAATTGATGGTGTCCAAATCCATCAATTCATCGACTAGGGATAATTCCGATACATCACAATTACACACGTAGAGATACTCACTAGTTGTGATCCAATCACAAATTCTCTCATGCTGTGAATCGTATCGTGTGTTGGGTTTCCGGCACCGTGGCGTGTGTGTGTTCGATCATGTTTCGTAAACATGAGCACAGCGGAAGCAAAAAAAATAATAAATACTCCTATTTATTACAACACACACAACACACGCATGCTATTACAACAAGTGTAGACATAACCGTAAATTAAAATTGCAATAAAAGAAATTAAACTACGTTATACCTTCCGTATGACGTGTAGCGGGAACGGCATCAACCGGAACGATCCTCGTAAGAATCGTCTCTATCCGTATCCACGCCGAGCTCCTCGGGATGACTTCGCTAAGTCACGAGCTTCGTCTTCGTACGGGTTACTAGCCTCGTGTTGAAGACGACGTGATCGAGAGATGATCACGATCCGAATCCAAATTCGGATCCTAAACCGAGTTCTCAAAACTCGCTTCTCCGGAGAGGTATTCGTCAACCGTTTGACGAATCCTTCGTCCTCCACCTCAGAGGATTACCGGAGATCAAATCCCCGGTAAGTTAGCCGCTGTCGGAGCACTAACCGCCGCCCAAACGACGCCCGACGAAGGAGAAGAAGCTGTCCAGAAAAAACTGGACAGCTTGGTGGAGGAGATAGGCGCCGCCAACAAAGGAAGCCAAGTGCTCACCTTGATGCCAAACCTAAGGAGGATCGCCGAACTCTTCCGCAGCAGCTCGACGCCGCGAGGAGGAAGGAAGCCGCCTAGACGCCGGTTGGAGGAGCTATGGGCTGGGCGGCAACACAAGCTGGGCGGCAACAATGTGTTGGGCGGCTAGGGTTTGGATGATTGGATTAGTTAGGGTTTAACAATCCCTTAAGCCCACTTTTATAGAGAACTAATTCTCTTAATGGTTAATGGATCATATCCATAAAGCCCGTTAACCCGCTCCATTAAGATAAGTTAAAATAAACCAAACCATGATGGTTTATTTTAAGTTAAAACGAACCGAACCAACCTTTGGTTCATTCGCTTAATATAAACCAAACCCTTTGGTTTATTCTCATCCATTGGATTAGAACCAAACCATTTTGGTCCATCCATTATGTCTTCATAAGACACGGCCCATCCACGCTTCCATTGCGACTGAAACAATTTCATGCTCGCTTTATGTTTGGTCCAACCAAACATAGTTTCTCTCGGTTTGAGAATCCCATTCTCAAGCTCGTTTTAAATCCTTTGGATTACACTCGTTGTGCGTGTGACCAAATAGGTTCTCGGTTTATGTTGGCCGTCTATAATTAACCATTAATTATAGAACGATCATGAGTGGCACCTAGTAGTACATCATGATCCCCAATTAACCGAAAAGATCAACGGTTGATCCAGAACTATTTCTGAAACCCTTCAGTAGCTCGAATGAATCGTGCCCCATTCCCTTCACTCATCTTATACCCACTTGGTTCAGGACATGGTCTATTGTGTCAGTCCTCACTAGGCTGACTACGTCACACCTAGCCCAAGTATCATTTCCTTGTCCTACGGATTCTAGTTACTCCACATGTATCGAAGAGTACTTTACTCTAAACATGTAATGCTTTGGCCAAAGACTTTAGTAACAATCCGACGAGAGGCCATGGGTATACATCTCCTCGCAAGGAGTGGTGAATCCTTTATAGGCTATTCAAACACCTTCGATCACTTCGACTTATACCCAATCATCCCAGGTCCACATCTCCTTAGAGATGTTTGCTTAAGATATCAAAGCATAAGTCTCCATGATCAAGATGACTTGAATACAGCAAGTCAAAGGAACATCGCACTTAAGCCACAGTAAGAACTTCATTGACATATCTATATATGTAGAGAACCATATGAAGTCTTACGGCTGGTCACTCCAATGAACTAGTTACCATAACTAGCATCCACGATCAACTCCGGACATCACTATGTCTCCAGCCAGTGAGAATCAGCTGCTTGGATACACCAAGGAGTATACCTCGTGCTAGTCTCGACAGAATTGAAGGTGTCCAAATCCATCAATTCATCGACTAGGGATAATTCCGATACATCACAATTACACATGTAGAGATACTCACTAGTTGTGATCCAATCACAAATTCTCTCATGCTGTGAATCGTATCGTGGACATTCAGTAAATGAGTTTAAGATCCAATCAAATACATTAAACATGTATACTCAAATAGTGAATCTTCATTTATCATATAAATGGTTCATACATAAGGCGATTGCCTTAGGACATCTCTCATATTTTACTAACATCGTGGACATCCAGTAAATGAGTTTAAGATCCAATTAAATACATGAAACATGTATACTCAAATAGTGAATCTTCATTTATCATATAAATGGTTCATACATAAGGCGATTGCCTTAGGACATCTCTCATATATTACTAACAGACTCCCACTTGGCCTAATGCCAATCGCTACGGTATCCAATACCATAAGCTCTAACATGACCCTCAAACTTACTTTGAGGTAATGCTTTAGTCAAAGGATCTGCTAAGTTCCTTTCAGTGGGAATTTTCTCGATTTGTATTTCGTTCCTACTGATGATCTCTCTGATAAGATGATAGCGGCGAAGCACATGTTTGGATCATTGATTAGACCACATCAAGTTCAGAGATGAACTTCTCGATCCAAACCGCTTCCTTTGCTGCTTCCAAAGCTGCAATGTATTCAGCCTTAGTGGCAAAATCCGCTATAGTGTCAAGCTTGGAACCTTTCCAACTTATTGCGCATCCATTCCAGGTGAATACATACCCAGACAAAGACATGGAATCATCCTTGTCTGTCTGGAGCTGGCATCCGTATACCCACGTATCACCATGTACCCTTCTCCATATATTAGGAACGTATCCTTAGTTCTTCTTAAGTACTTAAGGATCGTCTTAACAGTCACTCAATGATCCAATCCTGGATCAGACTGGTATCTACTCGTGACACTCAGAGCATACGATACATCGGGCCTCGTACATAACATAACATACATGATAGATCCTATTGCGGATGCATAGGGAATCTTACTCATGCAAATCCTCTCGTCTTAAATGGCGCGGACACATAGACTTGAAAGGTGTACCCCATGCCCGATGGGTAGGAAACCTTTCTTGGATTCCGACATGCTAAACCTCTTTAGCACTTTTCGGCATATATGTAGACTGCGAAAGACCAAGCAACCGTTTCGATCTATCTCTATAGATCTTAATCCCGAGGATGTAGGTTGCTTCTCCCAGGTCTTTCATGGAGAATGTCTTGGATAACCAAACCTTCACTGACTGTAAGATTGAAACATCGTTTCCTATAAGTAGTATGTCATCGACATACAATACTAGGAATACGACTGCACTCCCACTAACCTTCTTGTACACACAAGGTTCGTCTGGATTTTGTGAGAAATCAAACTTTTTGATCGTCTCATCAAAACAGATATTCCAGCTCCTGGATGCTTGCTTCAATCCATAAATGGATCGTCGCAATTTGCATAGCTTGGTTTTATCAACCGATGTGAAACCCTCAGGCTGTATCATATACACGTCCTCGAGCAGGTTTCTATTAAGGAAAGCTGTTTTCACATCCATCTGCCATATCTCATAATCATAATGAGCCGCTATGGCCAGGAGCATCCGAATGGATTTAAGCATAGCTACAGGCGAATAGGTTTCGTCATAATCAACACCTTGTTTTTGACGATATCCTTTCGCCACCAATCTAGCCTTATAGGTAATCACATTACCATCCATGTCGGTTTTCTTCTTGAAAACCCACTTGCACCCTATAGGCTTTATGCCTTCAGGTGGGTCAACTAAGTTCCAAACTTGGTTTTCGTACATGGAATCCATTTCCGACTTCATGGCACCAAGCCACTTATCCCTTTCTAAACTTGTCAGCACTTCTTCATAACTGGTAGGCTTCTCATCATCAATGAGTAACACGTCGTTCGATTCACTTACGAGAAATCCATATCTCTCAGGAATATTGCGTGTTCTACCAGATCTACGAAGATGTGGTGTTATAATAGGTCCAGCCGATTGCTCATCACTATGAGTTGTCGGCTGTTGTGCTTCACCAGGTATCTCATCAATGTCTATTTGAGTCTCTCGAGCCTCCTCAAGCTCGACGACACTCCCACTGTTTTCTTGCAAGAGAAACTCTTTCTCTAGAAACACAGCATGCCTTGAAACAAACACCTTTTGTTCCACAGGATGATAGAATTGGTAACCCCTTGTTTCCTTAGGGTATCCAATAAATAGACATTTATCAGACTTAACATCCAGTTTGTCTGATACAGTCCGCTTCACATAAGCAGGACAAACCCATATCTTCAAGTAAGATACATGAGGTTTCTTACCATTCCATATCTCATATGGAGTAGTTGAGACTACCTTGGTAGGCATTCTGTTTAACAAGTAAACAGCTGTCTGAAGTGCATAACCCCAAAAGGACTTGGGAAGAGTTGCATGATTCATCATTGACCTGACCATGTCCAACAAGGTCCGGTTACGCCTCTCAGATACACCATTATGCTGTGGTGTATAGGGCGGAGTCCATTGAGACAATATGCCATTGTCTCTTAGATAATCAAGAAACTCTTGACTTAAGTATTCACCACCTCGATCCGATCGAAGTATTTTAATACTCTTGTCATGTTGTTTCTCTACTTCATTTCGAATTCTTTGAACCTTTCAAAGGCTTCAGACTTGTGTTTCATCAAGAACACATACCCAAACCGTGAGTGATCATCGGTGAAGGTAATGAAGTAGCTATAGCCTCCTAATGCTTGAGTTGACATAGGTCCACATACATCAGTATGTACTAGACCTAGTAACTCTCCCACTCGTTCACCTTTTCCAGTAAAAGGTAACTTAGTCATCTTGCCTTTTAAGCATGATTCGCATGTATCGTATGAATCCAATTCAAACGATTCCATAATTCCACATCGGTGTAATTCGGACATGCGTTTCTTGCTTATATGGCCAAGACGACAATGCCACATATAGGAGTCTATGTGATTATCCTTTCGAGCACGCGTGTTGCTCGCTTCGATATTGAAAATGTCACTGGATACGTCCAACGTATAAATGCCATTACTCAAAGTTCCAGTTCCATAAAGTACCCCATTCAAAGTTATGTAACAACAATTGTTACTAAACGTCAAATGGAAACCATTTCTATTTAAACAAGAAATAGAAATGATGTTCTTTATCAACAAAAGAATATAAAAGCAATTGTCCAGTTCTAAGACAAGTCCTGCAGGGAGTTTCAACAAATACGTTCCGATGGCGAGTGCAGCAACCTTTGCTTCATTCCCAACACGTAAATTTGACTCTCCCTTGACGAGTCTTCTTCTATTCCTTAGCCCATGTATGTCATTACATATATGTGAGCCACACCCAGTATCAAATACCCAAGTGTCTGAGGAAATAGAATGACAATCAATAAAGAAGATTTCTGAAGAAGATGGGGCATCCGATGCCTTATCCTTCTTTACGGACTCAAGATAAATCTTGCACTTTCTTCGCAAATGGCTCTCCTTGCCATAATGATGGCAAGTTTCCTTTTGTGCTAGTTCTACCTTCTTAGCCCTTCTCTTCTTTCCCTTCTGCTGTTCCTTTGACTTCCTCTTAGAACCTTTCTTCGAGGAATCAACTAGCAAGACTGGCCCTCGCCATGCTTCTCGTAAGACTCCACGTCTTGATATTGAGCAGTACCACAGATGAACCTTCTAGCATCTCAGAGGTGAAGAGGAGCTTTGAGACTTCGAACCTTTCGAATCTCACTTGCTCATCAACCAACTCACAAAGATGAAGGACTACGATATGAGCATCCATATGCTCATGCTGCTTTCGTAGCTTGGGTTCCATCGTGGCTAGCATGATGCAACTCATTTGTTTAGAATCACTCACATGTTTCTGATAGGCCAACAATTGGTCCAGAGTTGCATCGTCACTAGGACGGGCGGGAAGAGGCACTTCGAGGACATTTACAAGCTTTTCACCTTGAGAACAATTCTCAAGTTTCTAAGCCAGTCCAAGAAGTTTGGCCCAGTCAATTTATTTGAATCCAAAATGGAACGCAAATTCAAACACATCATGATCAATATATTAACTTAGAAATACAAAACGAGCATATATGAGAAAGATGATTTTAAAATGCATCAATATACATTTATAAATCCCATTCATTTTTCGAATTTCAAAAACCCCAAAATCACTTCGGGAGATTGTAGGTCCATCTCCGAATGGGCTGATATCCATCATAGTTATGAACAACCTTGGAGAGAGTCCAACAAGCCATTCATAACTACGACGGTAGGTATCATCTATACCAATTGCATATCCCGTATATGCAACTATCACAATATGCTATCAACTAATTGAATGTTCACACATACATCGGGTTGTTAACACATTAACAAGTATGCATCATATGCATAGCACCCAACTTCACCTCCCTTTACATCGACCTTGGAGAGAGTCCAACAAGCCGATGCTCCAGGTTAAAGCCAACCCATTAATTAAGACATAGTTTTAATATGGTTAGAGCGCATTCAACCAATTAGCCCAGCTTGGAGAGAGTCCAACAACCAAAGCTAACGATTGACCTCTGACTCTTACCATATTAGTATTAAACTATTCCATGGTTTGAACATATTCAGGTTCAAGCCGGGCTTGGAGAGAGTCCAACAACCCAAACAAGAAACATAACTCTGGTTCTAACCATATTAATGGAAGGTGTAGACTTTAATATTGATTAAAGGTTTTTATGTCCTATCCTCTTTGCATGCAAATAACTATTATCTACATGGCATGGCATACATGGCATATATCTACATGTCACGACACGCATGACATAATGTTATGCATCTAATGCAATTACATGACATACAATTATGTCATGTTTATAATTTCCTTATATGTCATAACTATTTATGGAAATAAAATATGTTTAAGATTTGATTCTCCAAATCAAATCATAATTAAATTAGGAAACAAATTTCCAAATCTAATCACATATTTTATTCATGGAATTATTTGATTAAGGAAAATCTATTTAGGAAACCAATTTCCTAAATCATTAAAACTACTTATGGAAATAAAATATTTTAAGATTTGATTTCCCAAATCAAATCATGATTAAATTAGGAAACAAATTTCCAGAAACTAATCAAATATTTTATTTATGGAAAATATCAATTTCCATAAATACTTCCAACTTTCCAAAAGTGGAAGATTTCCATAAATACTTCTAGACTTTCCAAAATTGAAAAATTTCCATAAATACTTCTAAATTTCCAAAATTTAGAAAATTTCCAGAAATACATTATGACTATCGCAAAACCATTTTTACGATTATGTCGAAACACAACCTGGGCTCTGATACCACTGTTGGGTTTCCGGCACCGCGGCGTGTGTGTGTTCGATCATGTTTCGTAAACATGAGCACAGCGGAAGCAATTAAAAATAATAAATCTATATTTATTACAACACACACAACACACGCATGCTATTACAACAAGTGTAGACATAACCGTAAATTAAAATTTGCAATAAAAGAAATTATCTACGTTATACCTTTCGTATGACGTGTAGCGGGAACGACATCAACCGGAACGATCCTCGTAAGAATCGTCTCTATCCGTATCCACGCCGAGCTCCTCGGGATGACTTCGCTAAGTCACGAGCTTCGTCTTCGTACGGGTTACTAGCCTCGTGTTGAAGACGACGTGATCGAGAGATGATCACGATCCGAATCCAAATTCGGATCCTAAAATGAGTTCTCAAAACTCGCTTCTCCGGAGAGGTATTCGTCAACCAATTGACGAATCCTTCGTCCTCCACCTCAGAGGATTACCGGAGATCAAATCCCCGGTAAGTTAGGCGCTATCGGAGCACTAACCGTCGTCCAAACGACGCTTCGACAACAAAGAAACAAGCTGTCCAGAAAAACTGGACAGCTTTTGGTGGAGGAATAGAGGCCGGCCAAGGAGAGATGGAAGCTCACCTTATCACCGAACCTAGAGGAGATCACCGGAGGGTCGCCGGAGGTTCACCGGCTGAAGCTTGGTCGCCGACAACAAGTTGGACGGCGGCACAAGAGGTTGGGCGGCGGCACACTAGGGTTGGCGCCGAAATCCTCCTTCAAGGGGTGGGCGGCAACTCCAAGTGCTAGGGTTTGGATTAGGGCTTAATTATCCCTTAAGCCCTCTTTTATAGAGAACTACTTCTCTTAATGGTTATTGGATCATAACCATTAGGCCCGTTAACCCGCTCCATTAGGATAAGTTAAAATAAACTAAACCATGATGGTTTATTTTAAGTTAAAACGAACCGAACCAACTTTTGGTTCATTCGTTTAAAATAAACCAAACCCTTTGGTTTATTCTCATCCATTGGATTAGAACCAAACCATTTTGGTCCATCCATTATGTCTTCATAAGACACGGCCCATCCACGCTTCCATTGCGACTGAAACAATTTCATGCTC
This sequence comes from Wurfbainia villosa, assembly GCA_025175895.1. Lineage (NCBI taxonomy): Eukaryota > Viridiplantae > Streptophyta > Magnoliopsida > Zingiberales > Zingiberaceae > Wurfbainia > Wurfbainia villosa. Next base: position 10,149,890 of record CM045992.1, read on the forward strand.
GCTTTATGTTTGGTCCAACCAAACATAGTTTCTCTCGGTCTGAGAATCCCATTCTCAAGCTCGTTTTAAATCCTTTGGATTACACTCGTTGTGCGTGTGACCAAATAGGTTCTCAGTTTATGTTGGCCGTCTATAATTAACCATTAATTATAGAACGATCATGAGTGGCACCTAATAGTACATCATGATCCCCAATTAACCGAAAAAATCAACGGTTGATCCAGAACTATTTCTGAAACCCTTCAGTAGCTCGAATGAATCGTGCCCCATTCCCTTCACTCATCTTATACCCACTTGGTTCAGGACATGGTCTATTGTGTCAGTCCCCACTAGGCTGACTACGTCACACCTAGCCCAAGTATCATTTCCTCGTCCTACGGATTCTAGTTACTCCACATGTATCGAAGAGTACCTTACTCTAAACATGTAATGCTTTGGCCAAAGACTTTAGTAAAAATCCGATGAGAGGCCATGGGTATACATCTCCTTGCAAGGAGTGGTGAATCCTTTATAGGCTATTCAAACACCTTCGATCATTTCGACTTATACCCAATCATCCCGGGTCCACATCTCCAGAGAGATGTTTGCTTAAGATGTCAAAGCATAAGTCTCCATGATCAAGATGACTTGAATACCGCAAGTCAAAGGAACATCGCACTTAAGCCACAGTAAGAACTTCATTGACATATCTATATATGCAGAGAACCATATGAAGTCTTACGGCTGGTCACTCCAATGAACTAGTTACCATAACTAGCATCCACGATCAACTCCGGACATCACTATGTCTCTAGCCAGTGAGAATCAGCTGCTTGGATACACCAAAAAGTATACCTCGTGCTAGTCTCGACAGAATTGATGGTGTCCAAATCCATCAATTCATCGACTAGAGATAATTCCGATACATCACAATTACACACGTAGAGATACTCACTAGTTGTGATCCAATCACAAATTCTCTCATGCTGTGAATCGTATCGTGGACATCCAGTAAATGAGTTTAAGATCCAATCAAATACATGAAACATGTATACTCAAATAGTGAATCTTCATTTATCATATAAATGGTTCATACATAAGGCGATTGCCTTAGGACATCTCTCATATATTACTAACAGGTTTGGTGGCGTAAAGTCCAAACATGGGTCTTAGCGCCATAAGTCCAAATAGATCTTAGCAATTATGAAAGTCCAATGGTATAGGTTTGGTAGCGTAAAGTTCAAGCATGGGTCTTGGCGGTGTAAGTTCAAATAGATCTTGGCAAGGAAGTCCAAGGGTGAAGTTTTGGCAACGTAAAGTCCAATCATAGAGTCTTGGCGGCATAAGTCCAAATGAACCTTGGCAAAGGACTCGGTTAGCATGACATAGCCGGTGGAAGCACTTGAAGGCTAACATGAAGGATGAAGAGTCGTGGACTCGAGGGATCCAAGATGCGTGAAGCTGATGGAGGTGGATAGAAGGCTTAGGTCTAGAATAAGAGTGGTCAATCAAGTATAAGAGGATTATACTTGGGTTAAACCTTATGTTTGAGGTTTGTAGGGGATCCTTGAAAGCTAGAGGGGGGGGGGGGAGGGAGGGTGAATAGCTTATTTTCGTTTCTACAAAAATGATTAGCGGAAGCACAACAAAAACAATAGTAAAGGAAATGAAAACACAATGCTAACACAAATCCTTTACGTGGTTCGGAGATAACGCTCCTACTCCACGGTGATCCTTAAGGTGGATCAACCCTAATCAATCTCACTAAGAAGCTTTTTTTTTACAACAACCCTCCTCTTCTTACAAAAGATGAAGTTTAGAGAGGAGGAGGGGAATTAAAAACACTAGAAAGCTTGGAAAATTCATGGAGGCTCGAGAGGATGATCAGAATGTATGCATTAACCCTCTCAACCACCACAAACCCTCTTTTTATAGAGAGAGGGTTGTTTTTTCCGTTGGGCCACGATCAGTCGACTGATGTACAACATTAGTCGACTACCGCCGCGGTTAACGACTTCTGAACAACCGGATTCACGGGATTCATAATCGTCATCATCCAACGGCATGCTCATCAGTCGACTGATCCCTCCATCAGTCGACTGATGGAGTGATCAGTCGAGTGATCACGACGCACAGTCGAGTGAGACTCCATTCTGTGCCCGGGTTCGACATGATGAGTCGACTGCCGCCGTTTGGCAGTCGACTGATGGAGACATCAGTCGACTGTTCGTCAACTTTTCAGCCTGACTCAGTCGAGCACCCTAACAGTCGACTGATACATTGTATCAGTCGACTGATACTCGTCAAGTATGAATAATTCATACTTAAATTTACTCCCTAGACCTAGACTCAACCTTCTAGCTCTTCCTTAGCCTTGCACCTCCAGGATCCCTCCGAGTTCGCGACTTGTTCATCCTTTGCGCTTTGCTTCCAAGAGCTTCCTTCGGTTTTGTCATGTCTTGGGTCTCCCTTTGCCAAAGTGCTCTTGGACTTTACGCCGCCAAGACTACATGTTTGAACTTACGCTGCCAAGACTTGCCTTTGGACTTCCTTTGCCAAGGTCCGTTTGGACTTAACGCGGCTAAGACTACATGCTTGGTCTTACGCCGCCAAACCTTTTCCTTGGACTTCTCTTGCCAAGATCATACTTGGACTTTGCCTTTACCAAGTCTTCATACTTGGATTTTCCTGTCACTTAAATATGTTCATAATTAGATCACAAAGTATTTCCTAACTTAGATGATTATCCAAACATCAAAACATATAAATGCTTGGGGCATTGTTGCACCAACAATCTTCCCCTTTTTGATATTTGACAATCATTTAAGTTAGGTCTTTAACACATGCATATAATCATATTTCCAATATGAATTCTAAGTTAAATATTCCTTCTCCCCCTTTGACATACATCAAAAAGAGAAGGATTCATAAATTTCATGAAAGAATTAAATTTGTTGGAATCTTGAACTAAGGTATAAGATTGAAATTAAGCTCCCCCTTAATCCAAGATATGGTTCATGATGAATGAATAACTTGTGGAGCAAAGCCTAACAAAAGATTGAAGGTTAAATCCTAACTTTGCACCAACAATATGAGTTTGGAGATGAAAATATATATATTATGAACCCCCCCCCTAAAACATTACATCAAACAGTCCTAAAAACTTATTTATACTGAAGATTATCATACCATAGTTTTAGAACATTCAAAGATACACTTAAATCCAGGAAATAGAGCTTTTTATCAGAAAACACAGTGTATCAGTTGACTGGTTTCTGATGCAGTCGACTGCTATGCCCGAATGCCATTTTTTTGATTTTTTAGCCCAACTTCAGAAATGCGCCAAAAATTCTAGAAACATCGAAAAATCACGAAATTTTGTGTACACATTTCTGAAGTTATTTTCTATCAAGAAAAAATAATTTAAAAAATATATGTTTTCCACATTTTGAAAATGATACAATTTTAAAACCTAGCAAAAACTCAAGTATTTTGCAAACTTTGTATCACTTTTGTATTCCACTTGAAAACTATTTTTAAAAGTTTGATAAACATAGTTTAAATTATGTTTTATTTGACATTTCCAATCATATTCTTGGAGCTATATGCACATTAGTTGTGCATAAGCCTTCCCAATGATTGGTCCAATGAAGGATTAATGTCTCTAGATGGCACTTTGGTTCATAGTAATGCATCATAATAAGCATGATGAACCAAGTGCATCTTCCTAACATCTCACATGTTGTCTAAGTGGCTCAATACAAAAATCATGGTTTCTTAGGTGTTTTGTGAGATGCTTAAAGGTATAAATCCTAGGATTTCTATAGGATCATGCAAACCTAAACTTTTATTCAACTAAACACATCCCAAGTTCTCTCCTTAGTGATGAAAATTCTACTTCGGGGAGAGGTTTGGTAAAGATGTCGGCTAGGTTGGGCTTAGATTCAATGTAATTAAGCTCAATGTCCCCCTTAGCCACATGAACTCTAATGAAGTGATGTTTCACTTCAATGTGCTTGATCCTAGAGTGATGCACTGGATTTTTGGTCAAATTTATGATGCTCACATTATCACAAAATACTTTCATGTTGGAGTAAGTTAGCTCATAGTCATCTAAAGTATGTTTCATCCATAGTAGTTGAGCTACACAACTACCCATAGCCACATACTCGGGCTTGGTGGTGGATAGGGCAACACAAGGTTGCTTCATACTACTCCAACTAACTATGGAGGACCTAAGAAATTGGCATCCACCACTAGTACTCTTCCGATCTAATTTGCAACCGACATAATCAGAATCGGTGTACCCAACCAAATCAAAAGACCTAGTCCTAGGGTACCATAGTCCTAGATTTAGTATGCCTTTAATATATCTTAAGATTCTCTTAACGGCAACTAAATGAGATTCTTTGGCACATGATTGGTACCTAGCACACATACCAACCGCAAATAATATATTGGGTCTACTAGCGGTTAGGTACAAGAGGCTACCAATCATACTCCTATAGAGTGTAAGGTCAATTTGTTTTCCTTCATGATCACTATCTATTTTTGTATTGGTTGCCATTGGAGTTGAAACTACCTTAGCATTTTCCAAACCAAATTTCTTAATCATTTCCTTAGCATATTTGGTTTGGTAAATATAAATTCTTTCACTTATTTGTTTGACTTGTAATCCTAGGAAGAAATTTAGTTCCCCAACTAGACTCATCTCAAACTCATTTTCCATATTCTTGATAAAGTCTTAAAGAAGTTCATCATTTGTTGACCCAAAGATAATGTCATCAACATATACTTGGGCTACAAAGATGTCTTTTGATGTTGACTTTATAAATAGAGTTTGATCTACATTACCCCTCCTAAAGTCCTTAGAGATTAAGAAAGATGATAATCTTTCATACCAAGCCCGGGGAGCTTGTTTCAAACCATACAAAGCTTTCCTAATCTTGTTTACATGGTTTGGATAGTCCATATTCTCAACCCCAGGAGGTTGTTCTACATATACCTCTTCCTTAATGAACCCATTTAGGAATGATAATTTCACATCAATTTGATGGAGTTTGAAACCCATATAAGAGACATACCCTAATAGGATCCTAATAGACTCTAACCTAGCAACCGGGGCATATGTTTCATCATAGTCAAGTCCTTCAACTTGATTAAAGCCCCTTGCAACTAACCTTGCCTTATTCCTAGTAATATTTCCTTGGTCATCTAGTTTGTTCCTAAAGACCCATCTTGTAGTAATGATGGTGTTGTTATTAGGTCTAGGAACTAACTCCCATACTTGACTCCTTTCAAATCGAGCCAATTCATCTTGCATTGCTAAGATCCAATCCAGATCAAGTAATGCATCTTTGATTATTTTGGGCTCAATTTGAGAGATTAGAGCTATATGACTAGAGGGACCCCTATGAAATGACCTAATCCTAACACCTTGAGGCAATTCACCTACAATTTGATCTAGAGGGTGACTTTGATGAACTCTTATTGTTCTAGGAGGTGTATTAACTTGAGTTTGATCATGATTATCCTTAACCCTTCTTTCATCATCGGAATCACCTCTTACTCCCCCTTGATTTAATTCTCCCCTTGATCATTACCCCCTAAAGTTAAATCTTGAAATTGTTGGGTAATTTTTTAATTTTTGTCATTGATATCATCATCAATGGGGGATTTCCTAGGGTATGTATTAGAGGTTTCATCAAATTGGACATTTGAAGATTCCTCAATCTTTTGAGTTTTTTTATTATAAACTCTATATCCTACACTAGTGGATGAGTATCTAACTAGGATTCCCTCATCCGCTTTGGACTCAAATTTACCTATATTGTCTTTGGTGTTTATGTTAGTGAAAGCCCTATAGCCAATCATGTGATGATTATTGTATGGACTTTATTGTATCATATTCCTATTAATAAAGGCATGATTATTATATTTACTTGTATTGGTGCTAAATAACTAAGTATAATAGCGTCCTTTGAGTAGTAGGTTCTTATCTATATCAATTGATTGGTTGAATCGATAATGAGATGATATAGAGAACACTACTCTTAATCATTCCTAGTCAAGTATTAACATTCAGAGACAATGTTAATGCGTAGAGACTAGCATGTAGGTCAACACGATGACTTGATCTCACAAGTCATGGATATGAGATATCAAGTTGACACATGGGTATGCATTGGAGAATGTATACTGAATGACCCGCCATGAGAAAGTATCATGGATCGTTATATGAGTGTCATATACTTTCTCATGTGGCTATTAGTATGACTATTAGTCCTTAGACCTGAAGTCACCATGGTTCCCTACATAAGGAGTTGCATACTTTGGCTTCGTCAAACGTCACCCGTAAATGGGTGGACTATAAAGGCGATTACTGGGTATGTAACAAATTATGCGGAGGGATGTGAGTGATGTAGATGAGATCTATCCCTCCTATATGATGGGAGTGACATCGTTATTCTTGATAGAGTAAGACCACGAAGTGCATGACCATGACCAAATGAGTCAATATGAGATATTGAACTCATTTGATTAGAGTGAGTCTACTTGGAGTTCAAGATATAGATTGTACCGAGGATGACACGGTCTATGCCTCAATTGGTCAATCTAGATGTCAAGGATAGAGGGACATTGTCACATATTATGAGAGTCATAATTAGTAGTCACAAAGGTGATGTTGGAGCTCAACATTCTTGTAACTTGGATAGCAATGATGTGTTGCTAGATACCGCTCATTGCTTATGTTCCTAAATCAGTTTAGAAGCATTGCCAACATTACAAGAACCTATAGGGTCACACACAAAGGGCAATTAGATGGAGATTAGGTTTATATGATCAGCCATGAGGATTAGGTTCATGGGATGAACCAAATTGGATTAAGAGTAATCCAAATTAGACTAATTGAGTTAGACTCAATTTGATTCAAGTGTTGAATGAGTCTAATTTAGATTTGATTCATTGGGTCAATTTAAATTAATGAATAGGGATTCATTAAATCAAATTGACTTGAATCAAGTGGTTAGATTTGATCAACCATGGGAGATAAGAGGTCAAGTTTGACTTGACTTGAGAGGGAAGATGAATGGTCAATTTTGACTTGACCATTTGCCATGTCATGGTGACTTGGCATGGGGGCCGACCAATGATGGTGTTCCACATCATCATGGACTTATCATGTGGTGCCACCTCATGAGGGAGACAAAGAGCCATAGGCTCTTGGAGTTACATGCATGCATGTAACTCCCCAACAATAAGTGGCCGACCACTTTCATTTGATGATGGGAATTCATTTTTTGTTTTGTAACTTCATCATCTTCTTCCTAGCTCTCCTTCTTGCTCTCCCAAGACTTCCTTGGCCGAAATACCTAAAGGGTGCTAGCACACTCTAAGATGTTTTTATCCACCATTTGTCCGTGTGGATACTTGTAGAGGAGTGTACACTTGACACTCTTGAGTTTCGGCAAAGCATTTGGACGAGCAGGATAAGCGAAGGGCGTCGCTACGAGGGTAATGCTCTCACCTTCTAGATCTAAGGTAGATCTAGGTTTACTTAAGCACATACATGTTTTATTTTATATATCTTTGCACAGATTCGTGGCCGGGCATCCCGAGGTTTTTGCAACGCAAAAAGCGGTTTTTGTGGCTCGGAAAGTCCAACAGTGGTATCAGAGCCACGTGCGAAGCATGTATGTGTTTCATATTTGTAGTTTTTGTATTAGATATAAAAATTATATATTTTTAAGTTTCTGTAAATTTTCTTTTTTTATAGATTTTTTGGGTATTTTTCTCGAAGAGTCGATACAACGAGTGTTGGGACACTTGTAGGCTTCAACTGCCGAGAAAAACTCTCAGAAAACGGCGGATTCTTGCTTTAGATTTTTGGGACAGCGACTTAAGTCACTGTAAGATCTAGTAGGGACACTCGCAAAGTTTATTTTTGTGAGTAGGGGTGCTTCCCCTATCCCCGAAAGGGGCCTTGTCCAGCGATCGCGCCCGGAAACCGCTTAACGGGACTGTTACGGATAGGTGACTCATAAAATTGAAAAAAATAGGAAAAATTATAGAAATTTTCTATAAAATACATAATTTAGTATTATGTATAATTCCTTCGTTCCGGTTACATGTTGCTGTGCCAAATAACTAAATATAATAACGTCCTTGAGTAGAGGTTCTTATCTATATCAATCGATTGGTTGAATCGATAATGAGATGATATAGAAGAGCGCTACTCTTAATATTCTAGTTGTAAATAGTTTTAGACTCGAATGTAACTCGAGTTTCATGTTTGTAATGTATAAAATGGAGCGGTGGAAGGTCCACTTCTAGACGGAGTTACGAGAAGGGTGCCGACGACACATGGCGGTCAAAGGAGGCGCTTGGAAAAGCCGCTAACCCTAGGTTGACCGTCCGATCTTCTCATTGGCTTGAGAAGATCGTAGTAGGGTCATGACCTAATCACAATTAATTTATATATATGTATATATGTTGATATATATATATATATATATATATATATATATTTGTTATGCTTGTATGTATGTGATGCATGCTAGTAGAATAATGCTTGTATGTATATGATGCATGCTAGAATAATGCTTGTATGTATGTGATGCATGCTAGTATAGGATAATAAAGGCCTTAATGTGTATATGATACACATTATGATTAGATTAGATTTTAATTGAATCAACTCGAAAATGCCTACCAAGTCCTTGATACCCATCACTACCTCGATCATTTGTAGTTGTTGAATTTGCCAAAGCAGAGCAATGCATATTATCTTGGTAGGGTGCGAAGGGACAATCTTGGTTCCTCCTATCACGGCTTGGGTTAGAGTAAACTCAATTAGATTGAGTAAAACTAGTTAACTCAATTAGATCGAGTAGAACTATAGGCATATTCCAACCGTTGGAAAGATAGGATAAGATCACATTTACACTAAATCTTGAGCGATTTAGCCAAAGCTAATTCAAGGTCTTTTGTAAATGTGGGTCTTGATCCAATAAACAAGAGTTGCATAGAGATGTAATTGGCAATGTGTTACCCACCGATCATACTAAGTCTTGGGCGATTTAGCCAAAGCTAACTCAAGGCTTAGTATGATGTGGATCTTGTCCCGCAGGAATTATAGCTAGTTTGTATGAATCTGGTAATGTGGTTTGACCACATCCATAACTCGATTCTAGAAAATTCCTATAATTCAGTGGGAGCATCATTTGATTAAAGGCCTAATTAAATGATAAAAAGAATATGATATTAATTCTCTGCATTGTATGTTGTAGATTACTATGTCGACAAACACGAACACTCTCTCTCTGTGTTCTGTCTTTGAGAAGGACAAGCTCAATGAAGCAAATTTCCTGGACTGGTACATGAACCTGAGAATTGTTCTCACCCAAGAAAGGAAATTGTACGTCCTGGAGCAGCCCATTCCAGAGGCACCTCCTGCCACTGTCTCGCGAGCTGACAAAGATGCTTACAAGAAGCATCAAGATGATGCATTAGTTGTGTCATGTCTAATGCTCGTGACCATGAACTCTGAGCTTCAGAAGCAACACGAGTTCATGAATGCTTATGATATGGTTGAACATCTTCGTCAACTATATCAAGGACAAGCAAGGCACGAGAGATATGAAGTCTCTAAGGCATTGTTTGGGTCCAAAATGCAAGATGGGAGTCCCGTAGGTCCATATGTACTCAAGATGATTGGGTACGTAGAAAACCTACAGAGATTGGGATTCTCCCTTGGCCAAGAGCTGGCCACTGACTTGATCTTGCAGTTTTTGCCACAGAGCTACAATCAATTTGTCATGAATTACAACATGAATGAAATTGATAAGTCATTGCCTGAGATGCTCAGCATGTTGAGAACTGCTGAGCTCATCCTTAAGAAGGGAAAATCTGACTCCATTTTGATGGTGCAAAAGAAGAAAGGCAAGGGCAAGCCTAAAGGTAAGGGAAAGTCCTAAGCCAAGGGGAAAGGCAAAGAACTTAAACCCAAAGGAGGGGTGGCCAAGGAAGGGGCTTGCTTCCACTGCAAGGAAGCTGGACACTGGAAGCGTAACTGTAAAGCTTACCTGGAAGATCTTAAGAAGAAGAGAAGTGAGACTTATACTTCAGGTATAAATGTTATAGAAGTCAATCTATCTATTTCTTCATCATGGGTATTAGATACCGGATGTGCATCTCACATTTGTACCAATGTGTAGGCGTTGAGAAATAGCAGGGCATTGACAAAGGGTGAGATGGACCTACGAGTAGGCAATGGAGCAAGGGTTGCTGCTGTTGCTGTAGGAACTTATGATCTATCTCTGCCCTCTGGGCTTGTACTAGAATTAGATGAATGTTGTTATGTGTCTGCTTTAACTAAGAACATAATTTCGGTTTCTTGTTTGGACAAGAAAGGATTTACATTTATAATAAATAACAAATGTTGTTCAGTTTATTTAAATGATATGTTCTATTGTAGTGCACCTTTAATGAACGGACTGTACTTTCTAGACTTAGAGAGCTCTATCTATAACATAAGTACCAAAAGATTCAAGTCAAATGAGTTGAACCAAACCTATCTCTGGCATTGTCGCTTAGGTCACATAAATGAGAGTTGCTTATCTCAGCTCCATAAGGATGGGCTGCTAGACTCATTTGATTTTGAATCATATGAGACATGCGAGTCTTGCCTTTTAGGCAAGATGACCAAGACTCCTTTTAGTGGACACAGCGAAAGAGCAACAGACTTGTTAGGACTTATACATAGTGATGTATGTGGCCCTTTCAATGTTGCTGCTAGAGGTAGTTATAGGTACTTCATTACATTTACTGATGACTTCAGTAGATATGGTTATGTGTATCTCATGACACATAAATCAGAATCCTTTGAAAAGTTCAAAATATTCAAGAATGAAGTACAAAACCAGCTTGGCAAGAGTATTAAGATACTTCGATCAGATCGAGGTGGTGAATACCTTAGCCATGAGTTTCATGACTATCTAGCTGAGTGTGGGATTCTATCCCAACTCACTCCTCCTGGAACACCACAGTGGAATGGTGTATCCGAAAGGAGGAAATGTACCCTATTAGATATGGTACGATCTATGATAAGTCACACAGATCTTCCTATATCCTTTTGGAGATATGCTCTAGACACAGCAGCCTTCACCCTTAACCAAGTACCATCCAAAGGCTGTGATAAAGACATTATATACGATATGGACAGGGAGAAATCCCAAGATGTCTTTCATGAGGATTTGGGGTTGTGAGGCTTACGTTCGACGTTAAGTCTCAGACAAACTGGGACCCAAATTCGATAGGTGCTATTTTGTTGGATATCCCAAGGACACGAAGGGATATTACTTCTACATTCCCAGTCAGCACAAAGTGTTTGTGGCAAAGACTGGGGTTTTTCTAGAAAGGGATTTTGTTTCTAGAAAAACTAGTGGGAGTACGTTCGATCTTGAAGAAATTCAAGATAAGGACCATAGCACTGAGGCCTTGATGGAGGTTGAACAGGAACCACAAAGTGTTGTGGGTGATGAGGTTGTTGCACAAAGAGTTGTGGAACAACCACCTGTTTAGGTAAACCTACCTCTTCGCAGGTCTGATAGGGTATGTCGTCAGCCTGAGAGATATTCATTTCTCTTGTCTGACCATGATGACGTTATGCTCATTGAGAATGAGCCTCTCTCCTATCAGGAAGCTGTGATGAGCCCAGACTCTGAGAAATGGCTGGAGGCCATGAGATCCGAGATGGAATCCATGTACACCAACCAAGTATAGACTTTGGTTGATCCACCTGAAGGGGTCAAACCCATTGGGTGTAAGTGGGTCTTTAAGAGAAATACTGACATGGATGGACATACGCATACCTATAAGGGCCGATTGGTGGCTAAAGGTTTCAAGCAAATTCATGGTATTGACTATGATGAAACCTTTTCTCCAGTGGCGATGTTTAAGTCTATTCGGATCATGCTTGCTATTGCAGCATACCACAATTATGAGATCTGACAGATGGATGTTAAAACTGCATTTCTGAATGGAAACTTACTCAAGGATGTGTACATGACACAACCTGAGGGTTTTGTAGATCCACAACATACTGGGAAAGTATGCAAGCTGCAAAGGTCCATTTATGGGCTAAAGCAAGCTTCTCGGAGCTGGAATCTTCGATTTGATGTTGCGATCAAACAGTTTGGTTTCATCAAGAATGAAGATGAATCCTGTGTCTATAAGAGGGTTAATGGGAACACAGTTGTCCTCCTTGTATTGTATATGGATGACATACTACTCATTGGGAATGACATCCCTTCGCTACAGTCTGTGAAGACTTGGCTGGGGACGTGCTTCTCAATGAAGGACTTAGGTGAAGCAGCCTGTATTCTAGGCATCAAGATCTATAGAGATAGATCTAAGAGATTGCTTGGACTAAGTCAGAGTACATACATTGACACGGTATTACTACAGTTTGCCATGCAGAATTCCAAGAAGGGACTTTTGTCGATGTCACATGGTGTGAGTCTTTCGAAGACTCAAAGTCCCTCTTCTAGAGAGGAGAGAGACCGCATGGATAAGATCCCTTATGCATCTGCTATAGGATCTATCATGTACACCATGCTGTGTACTCATCCTGATGTCTCGTATGCTTTGAGCATGACAAGTAGATACCAGTTAGATCCAGGTGAACGTCACTGGATAGCAGTCAAGAATATTCTTAAGTACTTGAGAAGGAATAAAGAATATTTCTTGATATTTGGAGGCGATGAGGAGCTAGTTGTAAAGGGTTACAACGATGACAGCTTTCAAACTGACCAGGATGATTATAGATCGCAGTCAGGGTTCATGTTTTGCTTGGATGGTGGCGCTGTGAGCTGGAAGAGTTCGAACCAGGACACAGTTGCTGATTCTACAACAGAAGCTGAGTATATCGCTGCATCTGAGACAGCAAAGGAGACAGTTTGGATCCGCAAGTTCATTACTGAGCTTGGGGTGGTTCCTAGCATAGCATATCCCATAGAGCTCTATTGTGACAACAATGAAGCAATTGCACAGGCTAAGGAACCTCGCTCACACCAGCGGACCAAACACATACTACGGCGCTTCCATCTCATTCGAGAGATTATCGATAGAGGAGATGTGAAGATTTGCAGAGTACCCACAGAGGCTAACATCGCAGATCCCTTGACCAATACTTTGGCACAGAAAAAGTATGATGGTCACACTAGGTCATTGGGTATTAGATACTACGGTGATTGACACTAGTGCTAGTGGGAGATTGTTAGTGAAAGCCCTAGAGCCAATCATGTGATGATTGTTGTATGGACTTTATTGTATCATATTTCTATTAATAAAGGTATGGTTATTATATTTACTTGTATTGGTGCCAAATAACTAAGTATAATAGCGTCGTTGAGTAGTAGGTTCTTATCTATATCAATTGATTGGTTGAATCGATAATGAGATGATATAGAGAACACTACTCTTAATCATTCCTAGTCAAGTATTAACATTCAGGGACAATGTTAATGCGTAGAGACTAGCATGTAGGTCAACACGATGACTTGATCTCACAAGTCATGGATATGAGATATCAAGTTGACACATGGGTATGCATTGGAGAATGTATACTGAATGACCCGCCATGAGAAAGTATCATGGATCGTTATATGAGTGTCATATACTTTCTCATGTGGCTATTAGTATGACTATTAGTCCTTAGACCTGAAGTCACCATGGTTCCCTACATAAGGAGTTGCATACTTTGACTTCGTTAAACGTCACCCGTAATTGGGTAGACTATAAAGGCGATTACTGGGTATGTAACAAATTATGCGGAGGGATGTGACTGATATAGATGGGATCTATCCCTCCTATATGACGGGAGTGACATTGTTATTCTTGATAGAGTAAGACCACGAAGTGCATGACCATGCCCAAATGAGTCAATATGAGATATTGAGCTCATTTGATTAGAGTGAGTCTACTTGGAGTTCAAGATATAGATTGTACCGAGGATGACACGGTCTATGCCTCAATTGGTCAATCTAAATGTCAAGGATAGAGGGACATTGTCACATATTGTGAGAGTCATAATTAGTATCCATAAAGGTGATGTTGGAGCTCAACATTCTTGTAACTTGGGTAGCAATGATGTGTTGCTAGATACCGCTCATTGCTTATGTTCCTAAATCAGTTTAAGAGCATTGCCAACGTTACAAGAACTTATAGGGTTACACACAAAGGGCAATTAGATGGAGATTAGGTTTATATGATGAACCATGAGGATTAGGTTCATGGGATGAACCAAATTGGATTAAGAGTAATCCAAATTAGATTAATTGAGTTAGACTCAATTTGATTCAAGTGTTGAATGAGTCTAATTTAGTTTTGATTCATTGGGTCAATTTAAATTAATGAATAGGGATTCATTAAATCAAATTGACTTGAATCAAGTGGTTAGATTTGATCAACCATGGGAGATAAGAGGTCAAGCTTGACTTTACTTGAGAGGGAAGATGAATGGTCAATTTTGACTTGACCATTTGCCATGTCATGGTGACTTGGCATGGGGGCCGACCAATGATGGTGTTCCACATCATCATGCACTTATCATGTGGTGCCACCTCATGAGGGAGACAAAGAGCCATAGACTCTTGGAGTTACATGCATGCATGTAACCCCCCCGAACAATAAGTGGCCGACCACTTTTATTTGTTGATGGGAATTCATTTTTTGTTTTGTAACTTCATCATCTTCTTCCTAGCTCTCCTTCTTGCTCTCCCAAGACTTCCTTGGCCGAAATACCTAAAGGGTGCTAGCACACTCTAAGGTGTTTTTCTCCACCATTTGTCCGTATGGATATTTGTAGAGGAGTGTACACTTGACACTCTTGAGTTCCGACAAAGCATTTGGATGAGCGGGATAAGCGAAGGGCGTCGCTACGAGGGTAATGCTCTCACCTTCTAGATCTAAGGTAGATCTAGGTTTACTTAAGCACATACATGTTTTATTTTATATATCTTCGCACGGATCCGTGGCCGGGCATTCCGAGGTTTCTGCAACGTAAAAAGTGGTTTTTGCGGCTCGGAAAGTCCAACAGTTTAAAATATAGACTTTGCATCCAAAGATTTTAAAATAGTGAATTGTTGGAATTGTACCATTCCATAATTCAAATGGGTTTTTTCCTAAAAACCTATGAATTAAAACCCTATTTTGGATATAGCAAGCAGTGTTAACCACTTCCGCCCACAAATAGCTAGGTAAAGAGTATGCGTTAAGCATAGTCCTGGCCGCTTCTTGTAGGACATGATTTTTTCTTTCCACAACCCCATTTTATTGGGGTGTTCTAGGACAAGAAAATTTGTGCTTGTACCCTTATTCTAGGGAAAGGGTTGAGAAATTAGAATTCTCAAATTCTCCACCATGATCACTACGGATCCGGTTGATTTTGAGTTTTCTTTCATTCTCTACTCTCTTGCTAAATCCTATGATTATTCCTAGGGTTTCATCCTTATTTTTCATGAAAAATACCCAAGTAAATCTAGAAAAATCATCTACTATTACTAAGTAATATTTACTACCAATCATGGATGGAGTACTATGACAATCAAATAAGTCCATATGCAATAGTTCTAAAGGTAAAGCGGTACTAAGTAAAGTTTTACCTGTTGGTGCAACAATGCTCCAAGCATTTATATGTTTTGATGTTTGGATAATCATCTAAGTTAGACAATATCTTGTGATCTAATTGCGAATATGTTTTTAAGTAACAGGGAAATCCAAGGATGAAGACTTGGTAAAAGAGAAGTCCAAGTATGATCTTGGCAAGGAAATTCCAAGGGATGGACTTGGCAGCGTAAGACCAAGCTTGTAGTCTTGGCAGCGTAAAGTCCAAGTGAACCTTGGCAAAGGAAGTCCAAAGTAAGGTCTTGGCAGCATAAGTCCAAGTTTGTAGTCTTGGCGGCATAAAGTCCAAGCATTTGGCAAACCCAAGACATGACGAAACCGAAGGAAGCTCCTGGAAGCAAAGCGCAAAGGATGAACAAGTCGCAGACTCGGAGGGATCCTGAAGGTGCAAGGCTTAATGAGGAGCTAGAAGGTTGAGTCTAGGTCTAGGGTATAAAATCAAGTGTGAATTACTCATACTTGATGAGTATTAGTCGACTGATACAATGTATCAGTCGACTAGTCAGGCATTCGACTAAGTCAGGGTGAATTCCTGGCCATCAGTCGACTGCCTTGGTCATGGCGATCGATGTTTGCGATCGATCGGCCAAGGCGCAGCGAATGATCGATCAAGAAAATATCGCCGAATGCGGTCTCACTGATCGCGCTTGATCACTGATCGATCACTCCATCGGTCGTGATGGAGGATCACCGACTGATCACCTGGCCGTTGGAGATTGCGGCTACGAATCTCCACGGAGATCGCATTTCAGAAGTCGTTGGCTGAGCGATGACCGATGGTAAGCATCATCGACCGATCGGGCCAACGGGAAAAACATCCCTTCTTCTATAAAAAGGGGCCATGGGGAGCTTGGTGAAGTTAGTGCTCTTGCTCCTAACTACACCCTCGTGCTCACCAAGCTTTCCAAGTGTTTTTAGTGATTCAAAATCTCCTCTTCTCTTGTTCTTGATCATCGATCATTGTAAAGAAGAGGAGAGCATTGTAAGAAAGGTTTCTCCACCTTGGTTCATCCAAAGGAGAAGATAGTGAAGCTTGGCTAGGACTAATCCACCTTACGGATTGCCGTGGAGTAGGAGCGTCATCTCTGAACCACGTACATCGGGTGTTAGCGTTTGGTTTCTTATTTCTTATTCGTATTCGTTTTCGTATTTGTATTGCTTCCGCTAACTTACTTGTAGAAACGAAGAAAGGCTAATCACCCCCCTCTAGCCATTCCAATATTCCTAACAAGTGGTATCAGAGCCCGGATAGCTTGGAAGATCTCACCATCAACCAAGACATCAATGACTCTTCAAGAGGGATATAGCACCGCCAAGCCACCGCTCTTCGATGGGAATCATTTTGCATATTGGAAAGGTAGGATGAAGTACTATCTTATGAGTAATATTGAAATTTGACATAGCATTGTAGATGGCTTCAAGGAACCGGTGGATGAACATGGGACCCTATTCCAAGCAAGGATTGGACAAGGGAGATGAACCGGAAGTTCGAGTCAAATGCGAAAGACGTACTCACCATCCAATGCGGCATTACAATGGAGCAACTCAACAAGGTGGGGCCTTTCGAATCCGCCAAGGAGCTATGGGAAAAGCTCATTGAGCTAAATGAAGGTTCCAAGGAGTCAAAGAGGGCCAAGAAGGACCTACTAATTGGACAACTTCAAGCCTTCCAAATGAAGATGCATGAAACCGTAAGTCAAATGCATGGAAGGTTCAAGGAGATTGTAAATGGACTTCACATCATAGGTGAGCGAGTCGACAACCGGGACTTGGTAAGGTATATACTTCAAGCATTTCCTAGAAATTCTTTATGGACTTCTATAGTTGATGCCATTAAGGTAACTAGGGATCTCTCTCAAATTAAAATTGATGAATTATTTTGTGAGTTTGAATTACATGAGCAAACTAACATGTCCTCTAAACAAAAGGGTTTAGCTCTATTTGTTGAAAAGAAGGACAAGAAAGAAAAGAAGAAGAAGGAAAGAAAAGAAGCATCATCATCATCCGAGTTGGAGGATGAGTCAAGTAGTGATGGAGACTCATCTAGTGAAATGGCAAATTTTGTCAAGAAGATTTATAGAAAGTCAAAAGAGTTCAAGAATAGAGAAGCAAGGAAGGGGTCTCATTCCTCAAAAGGTAAATTTCGTGGTAATTCATGTTTTAGCAATAATGTGATTTGTCATGTTTGCAACAAGAAGGGGCACATAAAGCCGAATTGCCCGGAGCTAAAGAAGGAGGAGGAAAAGGAAAAGAAAAAGAAGGACAAGAAGGAGAAGAAGAAGGAGGCCATGGTGGCTCAAACCACATGGGACACACCAAGTGTTGAAGACTCCTCCTCCGATGATGAGCTTTGCCACATCACACGCCATGTGGCACTCATGGCATTAGAAGATGATTCCGGCACATCAAGCCAAGAAGACTCCTCAAGTGATGAATCGTCATCTAGTGACGATGAGGTAATGAACTCTCCCAAAGTTACGCTTCTTTATAAATCAATTGCCTATCTTAAAGAAGCTCTAGATAAGTCTAAATCTAAGGTTAAGAGCATGAAGGTAGAACTAAAGGCTATTAGGAATGAAAAACCCTCACATGTTGATTCTTGCATGCTTAAGGAAGAAAATGACAAACTTAAGGATGAGGTTAGTGAATTGAAAGCATGTTTAGAGAAATTTTCAAATGGCTCAAAATGTCTTGATATGATCCTTAGTCGACAAAGAGTCGTTTACAACAAGGCCGGTTTAGGATATAAGCCA
This sequence comes from Wurfbainia villosa, assembly GCA_025175895.1. NCBI lineage: Eukaryota > Viridiplantae > Streptophyta > Magnoliopsida > Zingiberales > Zingiberaceae > Wurfbainia > Wurfbainia villosa. The sequence goes on from CM045992.1 coordinate 10,168,309, forward strand.
AAAGAAAAAGAAGTTGCTTATATTTCATTGATTAATGGGAAAGCAACCATTAAGGAAAAAGTTAAGAAAGCATGGGTACCTAAGAAGCTTTTATTTAATGTTACCGGTCCAAATGTTTGGGTACCAAAAGCTTGTGTTTTTCATGTGATTTAGGTAGGAGAGCGAGGTATGTGGATTGTGGATAGCGGTTGCTCAACACATATGACCGGGGATGTGAGCAAGTTCTCCACAATTAAATATGTGAAGAAGGGAGCGGTGTCCTTTGGGAATAGTGGAAAACTCAAGATATTAGGTAGAGGTACAATTGAGGTATCCCCCAAAATTGTCATTCACAAAGTTTTACTAGTTGAAAATATGAAATTTAATCTATTAAGTGTTAGTCAACTTTGTGATGCAAACTATCATATCTCTTTTGAATCCTCTAAATGCATGATTAGGCACAAGGAATTAAATGATTGCATGTTAGTTGGATATAGGAAATCAAATATCTATTATGTTGATCTTTCATATGTTTCTAACATTTCTACTAAGTGCTTTGTTGCAAAAGAAGAGGAAAGTTGGCTATGGCATAGGAGATTGGGGCACATCAACATGAAAAACATAGCCAAGGTAGCCAAGATGGAGTTGGTCAAAGGACTACCAAAGATCAAGTATGTCAAGAATAAAATGTGTGATGCATGTCAAGAGGGAAAACAAACAAAGGCATCACACAAAGGTAAAACCCTAACTAATACTTCATTACCATTAGAATTATTGCATCTTGACCTATTTGATTGTCATAGTACTCCTCCTTTAAATGGCAATAAATATTGTTTGGTTATTGTAGATGATTTCTCTAGGTATACTTGGGTCTACTTTATGAAACATAAGGATGATACCTTAGAAATAATCATAGGATTTAGTAAAAGGGTTGAAAATGAAAAGAGTCTCAAAATCAACCGAATCCGTAGTGATCATGGTGGTGAATTTAAAAACTTAAAATTTTCACAATTTTGTTTAGAGCAAGGGTACAAGCATGAGTTCTCTTGTCCTAGAACACCCCAACAAAATGGGGTGGTGGAAAGGAGAAATCATGCCCTACAAGAGGCGGCTAGGACTATGCTTAATGCATATTCTCTACCTAGCTACTTGTGGGCGGAAGCGGTTAATACCGCTTGCTATATCCAAAATAGGGTTCAAATCCATAGGTTTTTAGGAAAGACACCTTTTGAATTATGGAATGGGACTATTCCCATAATTCATTATTTTAAAGTCTTTGGATGTAAAGTTTATATTCTAAACACCAAGGATAACTTAGGAAAATTTGAATCCAAAGCGGATGAGGGAATCCTAGTTGGATACTCATCCACAAGTAGAGGATATAGAGTCTACAATAAGAGAACCCAAGGGATTGAGGAGTCCTCCAATGTTCAATTTGATGAAGCTACAAGTACCTACCCTAGAAATGTAGGGAATTCTTTATGCCAAATGGCATATGCGCAACGGAAAAATTAGGATCCCTTCCAAGTGATCCATGCGAAAGCAAACTCGTATAAAATAAATTTCTCTAAACCAAACCTATCTTATAGGAGAGGATTACCTTTGTTGCGTGCCCTTGTTAATCCTGCTTCTTCCTTTTGTTTGTTGGATCTTTAGCACGTTCAAGTGTCCGTGCCTCTATATGTATCCACACGAGCAAGCTCTTGTCTCACAAAAGAAAAACTAGAGGAGCTCTCCTTTACTTCTTGCTAGAGAAGTCCCTAAAGGAGAGGAAGAGAGGGAAAAGGAGAAAGGAAGAAGAAGACTCCTCTTCTTGCTAGCCTACACTCACAAACCCACACAACCAAAGCTTCCACCAAGCTCTCTCACAACCACAACAACACTTACTTTGGCCGGCCACTTCATGGGGTCTTTTATAGGGTTGGAAAAACCCTTTCACCTCCACACATTCAATGCAATCCATTGCATTGGGACACAAGTTTGGCCGGCCACTTAAGGAGACAAAACCATTTTGTTTCCTTCCACCTTATCTAGCTTAGGTGGATGCTTAGGTGGCATACTTATGTGGCATTCATGCATGTTGAATTAATCTTATTAATTCAATTAAGCTTATGTTATCATGTTGAATTAATCTTATTAATTCAATCATATTGAATTAATCTTATTAATTTAATTAAGCTTATGTTATCATATTGAATTAATCTTATTAAATCAATAAGGTAACATATTGAATTAATCTCATTAAATCAATTAGCTAAAATTCTCATTAAGCTTAAAGTCCAAAAACCATTTTGTACTTAAGCTTATTCCCAAATTATTCTAGTCAAACTAGAATACTCTAATTCCTCTAATTATCATGCTCTTTGTGTGTGACCCTATAGGCTCTCATAACGTTGGCAGTGGACCTAAACTCTTTTAGATACACAAGCAATGAGCGGCATCTAGCAATACATCATTGCTACCCAAGTTACGAGATAAGTCAAGATCCGACTAACCTTTTCGTGACTACTATAATATATATGACCGTGTCCTTCTATCCTTGATATCAGATTGATCAATGAGGCATAGACCGTGTCATCCTCGATCAATCTATGTGTCTCTTGATCCCTGAGTAAACTAACTCAAACAAATGAGCTCAATATCTCATATTGACTCATTCGAGCATGGCCATGCGTTTTAGTAGTTCTACTCAATCAAGGGGCCCACCGATATCACTCTCGTCATATGAGAGGGATAGATCCCATCTACATCACTCACATCCCTCCGCATAATTTGTTATATACCCAGTAATCGCCTTTATGGTCCACCTCTACATGTGACGCTTTGACGATACCAAAGTACATAACTCCTTATGTAGGGAACCGTAGTGACTTGTGTCGAGGACTATTCATACCAATAGTCACATGAGAAAGTTTATGACACTCATATAACGATCCATGAAACTTTCTCATTCGATCAATATATATTCTCTAATATATACCCATGTGTCAACTTGATATCATATATCCATGACTTGTGAGATCAAGTCATCAATTGACCTACATGCTAGTCTTTATGTATTAATACTGCCCTTGCATATTAATATTTGACTAGGAACATTTAGAAAGTGTTCTCTACAGCCTCTCATAATCAATTCTGCCAATTGATGTGCTGTAGATAAGAACCTACTTTTCTAGGGCATTACTATATTTAATTTAACTGGCACAAGCAAAACTTAAATATAATAACCATTCCTTTGCCTTTATAGAATATGATACAAAATGTTCCCTATTCAACCATCACATGATTGGTTCTTAGGGCTATAACTAACAATCTCCCACTAGCACTAGTACCAATCACTATGATATCTAATACCTAGTGACCTAGTGTGACCATCATGCTTCCTCTCGCTACAAGCCTTGGTCAATGGATCTGCGATGTTAGCTTCATTTGCATCGCATATCCTCACATCTCCTCTATCGATGATCTCTCGAATGAGATGGAAGCGCCGCAGTATGTGTTTGGTCCGCTGATGTGATCGAGGTTCCTTAGCCTGTGCAATAGCCCCATTGTTGTCACAATAGAGGTCTATTGGTTCTGCAATGCTAGGAACTACCCCAAGTTTACTGATGAACTTACGGAGCCAAACAACCTCCTTTGCTGCATCAGATGCAACAATATACTGCTTCGCTGTAGAATCAAGAATCGTGTCCTCGCTTTGAACTCTTCCACCACACTCCACCATTCGTGCAAAACACGCACTCGATTGCGATCTATAGTCATCCTTGTCTGTTTGGAAGCTTGCATCACTGTAACCCTTTACAGCTAGCTCCTCATTGCCTCCAAATATCAGGAAATATTCTTTCGTTCTTCGTAAGTATTTAAGAATATTTTTGACTGCTATCCAGTGACTTTCACCTGGATCCGACTGGTATCTACTCGTCATGCTCAAAGCATACGAGACGTCAGAGTACAAAGCATGGCGCATATGATAGACCCTATGGCGACGCATAAGGGATCTTATCCATGCGATCTCTCCTCCTTAGAAGAGGGACATTGAGTCTTCGAAAGACTCACACCATGTGATAAAGGCAGAAATCCTTTCTTGGAATTTTGCATAGCAAAACGATCTAGCACTTTATCAATGTATGTACTCTTACTTAGGCCAAGTAATCTTTTAGATCTATCTCTATAGATCTTGATGCCTAGAATATAGGCAGCTTCACCTAAGTCTTTCATCGAGAAACAATTCCCTAACCACATCTTCACAGATCGGAGTGAGGGAATATCATTTCCGATGAGAAGTATGTCATCTACATACAAGACAAGAAATACAACTGTGCTCCCACTATTTCTCTTGTAGACACAAGGTTCATCTTCATTCTTGATGAAACCAAACTCCTTGATTGCATCATCGAATTGAAGATTCCAGCTTCGAGAGGCTTGCTTTAGTCCATAAATGGACCTTTGCGGTTGCATACCTTTCCAGATGCTTTGGATCTTCAAAACCTCAGCGTGTCATGTACACATCCTCGAGTAGCTTTCCATTCGAAAAGCGGTTTTGACATCCATCTGCCAGATCTCATAATCGTGGTAGGCTGCAATAGCAAGTATGATCCGAATGGATTTAAGCATCGCAACTGGTGAAAAGGTTTCATCATAGTCAATACCATGAATTTGTTTGAATCCTTTCGCCACCAATCTACCTTATAGGTATGCTTATTACCATCCATGTCAGTCTTTACTTTAAAGACCCACTTACACCCAATGGGTTTTACCCCTTCAGGTGGATCAACCAAGGTCCATACTTGGTTAGTGTACATGGATTCCATTTCGGATCTCATGGCCTCTAGCCATTTCTCGGAATCTGGGCTCATCATAGCTTCTTGATAGGATGTAGGCTCGTCAAGATCGACAAGCAATACCTCACCATTGTCAGTCAAGAGAAAAGAATATCTCTCAGGTTGACGACGGATCCTATCAAATCTACGAAGAGGTTGGTCTACTTGAACAGGTGTTTGCTCCACAACTCTTTGGGTAACAATTTCCTAATCCACAACACTTTGTGGTTCCTGTTCATTTTCCATCGAAGCCTTAGTGTTATCGTCATCTTGAACTTCTTCAAGATGAATTTTACTCCCACTAGTTTTTCTAGAAATAAATTCTCTTTCTAGAAAGACAGCATTTCTGGCAACAAACACCTTGCCAAGTGTGGGATTGTAAAAGTAATATCCCTTAGTTTCCTTGGGATATCCGACAAAATAACACTTATCTGATTTGGGTCCTAGTTTATCTGAGACTTGACGTCTTACATAAGCTTTACAACCCCAAATCTTTATAAAAGACATTTTGGGACTCTTCCCATCCCATATCAGATATGGTGTCTTTTCTACGGCTTTTGATGGACGCGATTAAGTGTGAAAGCTACTGCTCTAGAGCTAGTCCCCAAAAGGAAGTAGGTAGATCTCCTGCTCATCATTGATCGTACCATATCTAATAGAGTACGATTTCTCCTCTGATACACCATTCCATTGTGGTGTTCCAGGAGTGAGTTGGGATATTATCCCACACTCACCAGTGATCACGAAACTCTTGACTAAGGTATTCACCACCTCGATCCGATCAAGTAGCTTGATACGCTACCAAGTTGGTTTTGTACTTCATTTTTGAATGCTTTGAACTTTTCAAAGGATTCCGACTTATGTCTCATCAAATATAAGTAGCCAAATCTACTCATCATCGTGAAAGTAATAAAGTACTTATAGCCTCCTCTGCTTCGACATTGAAAGGCCCACATACATCAAGATGTATGAGTCCTAACAAGTCTGTCACTCTCTCCATGTCCACTAAATGGAGTTTTAGTCATCTTTCCTAAAAGGCAAGATTCGCATACCTCATATGATTCAAAATCAAATGAGTCCAATAATCCATCTTTATGGAGTTGGGATATCGTTTTTCATTTATGTGACCTAGGCGTGATGCGAGGAGATATGTTTGGTTGAATCATTCGATTTGAACCGCTTGGTATTTACGTTATAAATTGGGTTTTCTAAATCTAGAACATAGAGACCATTCATAAGTGGTGCATTACAATAGAACATTTCATTCAAATAAATGGAACAACATTTGTCCTTTATTATAAAAGAAAAGTTTTTCTTGTCTAAACAAGATACGTAAATTATGTTCTTTGTCAATGCGTACATATAAGCACTCCTCTAGTTCTAAGATAAGCCCAAGTGGGCAAAGACAAAGAATATGTTCCTACAAATACAACAACAACTTTTGCGCCATTGCCTACTCAGTAGGTCTACTTCGCTTTTGCCATTTGTCTACTATTTCTCATCCTCGCACATTATTACAAATGTGAGATGCACATCCGTATCTAATACCCATGTAGAAGAAATAGATAGATTAACTTCTATAACGTATACCGAGGCGTAAGTCCCACTTCTTTATTCTTTACTTCCTCAAGGTAGACTTCATAGCTTCGCCCAAAGGTCCGGCCTCACCGCAATGGAAGCAATCCCTTCCTTAGGTACTTTACCTTTACCCTTTGAAGTGGATGAATTGGCCTTGCCTTTGGCTTGGTCTTACCCTTGCCTTTGCGCTACCTTTGCCCTTCTTCACCATTAGTACGTTGCTAAGTTTCTTTTTGAGATTAGGTTCAGAAATTCTTAACATGCTGAGAATAACAGGCAAAGGATTATCAATTTCATTCATGTTATAATTCATGACGAATAGATTATATGCTTCCGAACGATTGCGGGATAACATCGGTTGCCAATTCTTGGCTCTGGAAAACCTAGTCTTTCAAGAGGTTCTCAACGCATCAATCATTTTGAGTACGTGAGTTCCTACAGTGTTCCTTCTTGCATCTTGCATGCAAAAAGAGCCTTAGACACTTCAAAACGCCGTGCCTAGCTTGTCCTTGATATAGTTGTTTCAAATGCTCAACCATATCATAGGCATCCATGTTCTCATGTTGCTTCTGAAGCTCAGAGTTCATGGTGGCAAGCATAAGACATGACACATCTAATGCGTCATCTTGATGATTCTTATAAGCATCATTTTCAGAAAGAGTGGCCGCATGGGCTGGTGTTTCAGGGGTAGACTGCTCTAGGACATACAGTTTGCGTTCTTGCTTGAGGATAATCCTCAAGTTCCTATACCAGTCAAGAAAGTTCGCTCCATTAAGCTTGTCCTTCTCAAGGACAGATCGCAAGTTGAGGGGCTGTGTCGTGTTAGATGTCATGGTGATCTACAACATTAAAATGCAAAGTTAAGTATCATACCTAAATCATTTAATTAGGCCTTTAATTAAATGAGGCTCCCACTAAATTCTCATAGCTACTATTTAGCTATAAATTTATATGGGATAAAGATCCACATTATAATTCGTCTTGAGTTAGCTTTGGCTAATCGCCCAAGACGTAGTATAATTAGGTAGGCAATCTTTTGCCAATTACATCTGATGTAACTCTTTAATAGCTTTGGTTAAGTTTTAGATTAGTTTAGTGTTTATTCCTAAACCAGCCTTCGTAGTGGCGAGGCACAGGGGCCTTCTTGGATATCGGAGCAACGACCACTTCTAAGACAAAGCTGATGTTCGGAAATCACATAAAACTAATTTTAAAACTTATGTTCAAAGCTAATATATGCCTCTACTTTCTTAACCAATTAAGAAAACTTAATTAAGTCTTAACCAAGTTTGATAGCGGGACATCACGATTGTCCACTCGCACTCTTCCAAGATAAAATGCATTGCTTTGCTTTGGCAAACCCAATAACAAATGATCGAGGAAGTAGTGAGTACCAAGCTTTGGTAGGCATATCGTTTTTGACTTATTAAGAAATAAACATGTATCATATACATATTAGCATACATCACATATAAGCTAAACTAATCATGCATCACATACAAGCTAAACTAACATGCATCACATACATATTAAACTAAGCGTGTCATGGTTATGGCCCTTATTCTACAATCTTCTCAAGCCAATGAAAAGATTGATTGGTCAACCTAGGGACAGCATCTTTGTTGGATCGAGAAGCGTCGCTAGAGGGGGGGTGAATAGCGATCGTAAATCTTTTCTTTTTCGTTCGTTCAATACGCAAAGTAAGCACAGCGGAAAATAAATGAACACGTTTATTTTACTTGGTTCACAACCCAGCGGTTGCTACTCCAAGGCCCTATCGGTCCTAGACCTCGTACGGAGGGCAAAGCACTAAAACGTCTCCTCCTCGTTGGAGGTAGGAGACAACGATTACAAAAACCGAATACACGAGGATGAGGCAACAAGCCTACCTCACCTCGTTATGAAGATAAAAAAACACAGAATATAATATCAAAAATATTACTTGAATCTTGAATGCGAAGAAGATGCGAGGTTGTCACGTCGCGTCGCGTTATGCGGTGTTGAAGCGTTGGCGTTGTAGGAGCACTTGATGAATAATTGATGATCTTTGGAGATGAATCCTCCTCCTTTTATAGACTTTAGCCTCTGAATTTGTCTCCTATTTCTTTGGAACGGATCATGAATTTTTCCAAATTTTTATCGCTGGCGGCCAAACGTTATCCGCTTTGACCTAGCGCAAAGTCAATCGCCGCCATCACCGATCGATGCCTCTCATCATCCGATGATACAATGATCGATGTATCTCATCGATCGACGATCGATAATATGATCGCCTAATGTCCAGAATGATCACACCGCCACTTCCCGCAAAGAAGAGATTAGCTCGGAAAATGATAAATACGACGGTTTCTAACCGTCCGATCTCGACCTAGACCTTCCACAAGAAGTCTTAGTCGAATCGTCGCCTACGGTCGTCCCCGTAAAGAGGACACGACCTTACAATCTCTCACTCACACGAGCTTACCTCGATAGTAGCTCTTGCTTCCGGCCTTCCACTCGATTCCTTCGGCTCCCTCCGAATTCACTCAAGTGTCGCCCGACCACCACGGCTTCCTCCGGGTGTCGCTAGCCTTCAGCTCCAGCTTTAGTACTTTTCTGCACACTTGATTTAGCTCGTGAGATAACAATATAAACTTAACTTTGTGTGTCTTTGCCATAATCAAAACACAGGTTCGATTATCTAGTGCCCCTGCACCAACAATCTTCTCCTAAGTGCTTCCTTTTGGTTGTCTTGTGTGTTGACATCCTCCTTGTAACCTCTTCTTCCAATGGACCCTCCATCTTTGTTTTGTACATTACAAAAGGAGAAATACTCGAGTTACATTCGAGTCTAAAACTAATTTTACAACAAGAATTTTAGGAGGAAGGCACGACACGCAGGCCGTATTTAAAAATTACAACACACACACATTCACAAATCTTTTGGGACTAGGCCATAACCATGCACCATGTCATTTTAACTTTTAAAAGACATTGGATATTTTATTATGTTTGACAATTGCTAATACAATTATCAACTCATAAAATTTATCCTACTTCTATATCACATATAAAATAGAGAAAACTTATTTTATACGATCTTTCGCAAGTGGCTCTGATACCACTGTAGGGAATTCTTTATGCCAAATGGCATATGCGCAACGGAAAAATTAGGATCCCTTCCAAGTGATCCATGCAAAAGCAAACTCGTATAAAATAAATTTCTCTAAACCAAACCTATCTTATAGGAGAGGATTACCTTTGTTGCGTGCCCTTGTTAATCCCGCTTCTTCCTTTTGTTTGTTGGATCTTTAGCACGTTCAAGTGTCCGTGCCTCTATATGTATCCACACGAGCAAGCTCTTGTCTCACAAAAGAAAAACTAGAGGAGCTCTCCTTTACTTCTTGCTAGAGAAGTCCCTAAAGGAGAGGAAGAGAGGGAAAAGGAGAAAGGAAGAAGAAGACTCCTCTTCTTGCTAGCCTACACTCACAAACCCACACAACCAAAGCTTCCACCAAGCTCTCTCACAACCACAACAACACTTACTTTGGCCGGCCACTTCATGGGGTCTTTTATAGGGTTGGAAAAACCCTTTCACCTCCACACATTCAATGCAATCCATTGCATTGGGACACAAGTCCGCCACTTAAGGAGACAAAACCATTTTGTTTCCTTCCACCTTATCTAGCTTAGGTGGATGCTTAGGTGGCATGCTTATGTGGCATGCTTATGTGGCATTCATGCATGTTGAATTAATCTTATTAATTCAATTAAGCTTATGTTATCATGTTGAATTAATCTTATTAATTCAATCATATTGAATTAATCTTATTAATTCAATTAAGCTTATGTTATCATATTGAATTAATCTTATTAAATCAATAAGGTAACATATTGAATTAATCTCATTAAATCAATTAGCTAAATTTTATTAAGCTTAAAGTCCAAAACCATTTTGTACTTAAGCTTATTCCCAAATTATTCTAGTCAAACTAGAATACTCTAATTCCTCTAATTATCATGCTCTTGTGTGTGACCCTATAGGCTCTCATAACGCTGGCAAAGTGGACCTAAACTCTTTTAGATACACAAGCAATGAGCGGCATCTAGCAATACATCATTGCTACCCAAGTTATGAGATAAGTCAAGATCCGACTAACCTTTCCGTGACTACTATAATATATATGACCGTGTCCTTCTATCCTTGATATCAGATTGATCAATGAGGCATAGACCGTGTCATCCTCGATCAATCTATGTGTTTCTTGATCCTTGAGTAAACTAACTCAAACAAATGAGCTCAATATCTCATATTGACTCATTCGAGCATGGCCATGCGTTTTAGTAGTTCTACTCAATCAAGGGGCCCACCGATATCACTCTCGTCATATGAGAGGGATAGATCCCATCTACATCACTCACATCCCTCCGCATAATTTGTTATATACCCAGTAATCGCCTTTATGGTCCACCCTGTTACGGGTGACGTTTGACGATACCAAAGTACATAACTCCTTATGTAGGGAACCGTAGTGACTTCAGGTCTGAGGACTATTCATACCAATAGTCACATGAGAAAGTTTATGACACTCATATAACGATCCATGAAACTTTCTCATGGCGGGTCAGTTCAGTATATATTCTCTAATATATACCCATGTGTCAACTTGATATCATATATCCATGACTTGTGAGATCAAGTCATCAATTAACCTACATGCTAGTCTTTATGTATTAATACTGCCCTTGCATATTAATATTTGACTAGGAACATTTAGAAAGTGTTCTCTACAGCCTCTCATAATCAATTCTGCCAATTGTTGTACTGTAGATAAGAACCTACTTTTCTAGGGCATTACTATATTTAATTTAGCTGACACAAGCAAAACTTAAATATAATAACCATTCCTTTGCCTTTATAGTATATGATACAAAATGTTCCCTATTCAACCATCACATGATTGGTTCTTAGGGCTATAACTAACAAGAAAGTCCTCTATTGATAAGGATATTAATGACAATAATCAAGACATTACCCAAAAACTTCAAAATTTGACCATTAGGGGTAATGATCAAGGGGGAGGAAGAGGAGACTCCGATAATGAAAGAAGGGTGGAAGATAACAATGATCAAATTGAAACCCCTTCTAGAAACCTAAGAATTCTTCAAGATCATCCACTTGACCGAGTAGTAGGAGATCTATCTCAAGGAGTAAGAACTAGGTCATTTCATAGTCCTCCTACTAGTTAAGTAGCTCTTATCTCACAAATTGAGCCCAAATCAATCAATGATGCATTACATGATACGGATTGGATTTTGGCAATGCAAGATGAATTGACTCAATTTGAGAGAAGTCAAGTGTGGGAATTAGTACCTAGACCCAATGATAGCACCATAATTACTACAAGATGGGTCTTTAGGAATAAGCTAGATGATCAAGAAAATATCACTAGAAATAAGGCTAGGTTGGTTGCTAGGGGATTCAATCAAGTTGAGGGGCTTGACTATGATGAGACTTATGCCCCGGTTGCGAGGTTAGAATCTATTAGGATTCTCTTAGGGTATGCTTCCTACATGGGATTTAAACTTTACCAAATGGATGTTAAATCGGCATTCTTAAATGGTTATATTAAGGAGGAAGTATATGTAGAGCAACCACCCGGATTTGAGAACATAGATTATCCAAATCATGTATGTAAGCTTAGGAAAGCATTATATGGGTTAAAACAAGCTCCCCGAGCATGGTATGAAAGATTGTCATCTTTCTTAATTTCTAAGGATTTTAGAAGAGGCCAAGTAGATCAAACATTGTTTATAAAGTCAACATTAAAAGATATATTCATAGCCCAAGTATATGTTGATGATATCATTTTTGGGTCAACGAATGATGATCTTCTTCAAGACTTTATAAAAAATATGGAAAATGAATTTGAAATGAGTTTGGTTGAGAGCTTACCTTTTCCTAGGTTTACAAGTCAAACAAACCAATGAGGGTATTCATATTTATCAAACCAAATATGCAAATGAAATGATCAAGAAATTTGGTTTGGAAAATGCCAAAATTGTAACCACTCCTATGGCCACTAGCACTAGAATAGATAGTGATCATGAAGGTAAATCAATTGATCTTAAACTTTATAGGAGTATGATTGGTAGCCTACTATACCTAACCGCTAGTAGACCCGACATTTTATTTGCGGTAGGTATGTGTGCAAGATACCAATCTTGTGCCAAAGAATCACATTTAGTAGCTGTTAAGAGAATATTAAGATATATTAAAGGCACCCTAAATGTAGGACTTTGGTATCCTAGGACTAGGTCATTTGAATTGCTTGGTTATACCGATTCCGATTATGCCGGGTGCAAATTGGATAGGAAAAGTACTAGTGGTGGATGCCAATTTCTTGGGTCCTCCCTGGTTAGTTGGAGTAGTAGGAAGCAACATTGTGTTGCTTTATCAACCACCAAAGTCGAATATGTGGCTATGGGTGGTTGTGTAACTCAATTACTTTGGATGAGACATACTCTTGTGGACTATGAGCTACACTACTCTAACATTAAAGTTTATTGTGATAATGTGAGTACCATCAACTTGACCAAAAATCCGGTACATCACTCTAGGACCAAGCACATTGAAGTGAAACATCACTTCATAAGAGATCATGTGGCAAGAGGGGACATTGAACTTAATTATGTAGAATCTAAGTCCAACCTTACCGATATCTTCACCAAAGCTCTTCCCGAAGCCGAATTTTCATCATTAAGGAGAGAGCTTGGTATGTGCTTTGTAGAGTAAAACTCTAGGTTTGCATGATCCTATACTTTTATAGTAGCTTTATACCTTGATGCATCTCACAAAAATCCTTAAGACACCTTGATTTTTGTATTGAGACAATTAGAACCATGTGAGATGATAGGGAAGGTGTACTTGGCTCATCATGCTTGTTATGATGCATTACTATGAGCCAATAACACACCTAGAGATATAAAAACCTTATGGACCAATCATTGGGAAGGCTTGTATTCAAGTAATGAATACATAGCTCAAAGAACATGGTTGGAAATTCCAAATAATATATATATTAAACTATGTTCATCATATTTTGAAAAACAGTTTTCAAATGGAACACAAAAGTGATACAAAGTTTGCAAAATCTTTAGAACTTTTGTTAGGTTCCAAGTTTGTATCAATCTTGAAATCTGGAAAACATATATTTTTCAAATTATTTTTCCTTAATAAAGTATGATTTCAGAAATGTGTACGCAAAATTTCGTGATTTTTTGAGATTTCTGGAATTTCTAACGCATTTCTGAAGTTGGGCTGAAAAGGCTGAAATTTCGATTTCAGGCGTAGCAGTCGACTGGTTCAGAAACCAGTCGACTGATACACTGTATTTTCTGATAAACAGCTCCATTTTATGGTATTTAGTGTATCCTTGATGTACTACAACTATAGCTTGATAATATTGCTTATAAACAAAGGTTTAGGACTGTTTAGTGCAGTGGTTTAGGGGGAGTTTCATAAATTGTATCTTTTTCATCCCCAAATCCATTGTTGGTGCAAAGTTAGGACTTAATGTTTTTAAATTTCTGTTATGCTTTGCTTCAAATATTATTTACACATTATAAAGCTTATCTTGGATTAAGGGGGAGCTTTAATTTCAATTTTATACCTTAGTCCAAGATCCAACACCTTTGATTCCTTCATTTTTGAATCCTTCTCTTTTTAATGTATGTCAAAGGGGGAGAAGGGATGTTTAAGTTAGATGATTATGTGTGTATCTTTAAAAGACCTAACTTAAATGATTGTCAAACATCAAAAAGGGGGAGATTGTTGGTGCAACAATGCTCCAAGCATTTATATGTTTTGATGTTTGGATAATCATCTAAGTTAGGCAATATATTGTGATCTAATTGCGAATATGTTTTTAAGTAACAGGGAAATCCAAGGATGAAGACTTGGTAAAAGAGAAGTCCAAGTATGATCTTGGCAAGGAAAGTCCAAGGGATGGACTTGGCAGCGTAAGACCAAGCTTGTAGTCTTGGCAGCATAAAGTCCAAGTGAACCTTGGCAAAGGAAGTCCAAAGTAAGGTCTTGGCAGCATAAGTCCAAGTTTGTAGTCTTGGCGGCATAAAGTCCAAGCATTTGGCAAACCCAAGACATGACGAAACCGAAGGAAGCTCCTAGAAGCAAAGCGCAAAGGATGAACAAGTCGCAGACTTGAGGGGATCTCAAGGCGCAAGGCTTAATGAGGAGCTAGAAGGTTGAGTATAGGTCTAGGTATAAAATCAAGTGTGAATTACTTATACCCGACGCTTTGGTCATGGTAAATGATCGATGTTGCGATCACCGACCGCTCAAGCGCGCGACCGATCGATCAAGAAAATATCGCCATAATGCGGTCTCACTCGATTGCCGCTTGATCACTCGATCGATCACTCCATCACGATCGATGGAGGATCGATCCGATCACCGGTCATTAGAGATTGATTGCGGCTACGAATCTCCACGAGATCGCGTTTGGCAGCCGTTGGCCGGCGTGATCGATGGTAAGCATCAGTTGACTGATCGAAGCCCAATGGGAAAAACATCCCCTCTTCTATAAAAAGGGGCCATGGGGAGCTTGGTGAAGCTAGTGCTCTTGCTCCTAACTACACCCTCGTGCTCACCAAGCTTTCCAAGTATTTTTAGTGATTCAAAACCTCCTCTTCTCTTGTTCTTGATCATCCATCATTGTAAAGAAGAGGAGAGCATTGTAAGAAAGGTTTCTCCACCTTGGTTCATCCAAAGGAGAAGATAGTGAAGCTTGGCTAGGACTAATCCACCTTACGGATTGTCGTGGAGTAGGAGCGTCATCTCCGAACCACGTACATCGGGTGTTAGCATTTGGTTTCTTATTTCGTATTCGTATTCGTTTTCGTATTTGTATTGCTTCTGCTAACTTACTTGTAGAAACGAAGAAAGACTAATCACCCCCCTCTAGCCATTCCAATATTCCTAACATTACCTTTGTGTGATGATTTTGATTTCTTTCCCTCTTGGCATGCATCACACATTTTGTCCTTAAGATACTTGACTTTTGGCAACCCCTTGACTAACTTCATTTTGGCTATTTTGGCAATGTTCTTCATATTAATGTGCCCTAGCCTCCTATGCCAAAGCCAACACTCTTCTTCTTTTGCAATAAGACACTTGGTAGAAGCATTAGTAGCATAGGATAAATCAACATAGTATATATTTGATTTCCTAAAACCTACTAGCATGCAATCATTTAAAGTTTTGTGCCTTATAAAATATTGTGAAGAGTCAAATTGAACATCACATAGTTGGCTTACACTAAGTAAATTAAATTTCATATTTTTAACCAATAACACTTTATGAATGGCAAGGTTGGGGGATACCTCAATTGTGCATTTTCCTAGAATCTTAAGTTTACCACTATTTCCAAAAGATGCCTTCCCCTTGCTAGTGTGGTTGATGGTGGAAAATTTTCTCTCATCACCGGTCATGTGTTTTGAGCACCCACTATCAACAATCCATAAGCTTGGTTCTTCTACCTATACAACATGAAAAATGCAAGCCTTAGGGACCCAAATTTTAGGACCACTAGCATTAATCGAAAACTTCTTAGGAACCCAAGCCTTTCTAACCTTGCACTTAACAGTGGATTTTCTACTAACAAGGGATGTAAAAGCAACCTCCTTTTCCTTAGGCCTATATCCTATTCCGGCCTTGTTGTAAATAACCCTTTGATCCTTAATTATCATATCTAGGTATTTAGACCCATTTGTAAATTTTTCTAAGCATGCTCTTAGTTCACCTATTTCTTTTCTTAATTCATCATTTTCATTTCTAAGTGTACATGTATCATCATATAGTGGTTCTACATTTTTAAGTGATTTAATTTCTACTTTTAAGTCCTTAATCCTAGTTTTTGATCTATTTAAGGCATTTTGAAGGCATGCAATGGTTTTATATAGTAAATCTACCCTAGGGGAGTTGCTTACCTCATCATCACTTGATGATGATTCGTCACTTGAGGAAGAGGATGAAGACTCCTCACTTGAGCTTTCGACTTCCTCCTCCAAGGCCATGAGGGCTAGGTTCTGAGTGGCATGACACATTTCTTCATCATCGGAAGAGTCCTCCAAGCTTAGTGTGTCCCACGTTTGTGCCACCATTGCCTCCTTCTCTTTCTTCTCCTTCTTTTCCTTCTTCTCCTTATGCTTCTTTTCCTTCTCCTCCTTCTTCTTTAGTTCTGGGCAATTTGGCTTGATATGCCCTTTCTTGTTGCAACCATAACAATTTACGTTAGATGAAGGAATTGAACTAGTTGAGGTTTTAACTTTGGAGGATTGGAACATCCTCCTCACATCTTTCTTGGTGAGTTTCCTTGACCTCCCACCAAACTTTTTCACATAGTGAGCTACCTCACTAGCCGATAGCTCGTCATCGCTACTGGATGATTCCTCCTCGAATTCGGATGAGGAAGACACTTCTTTCTTCTCCTTCTTCTTTTTGTCCTTCTTCCTACAAAAAGAGCTATACCTTTCTCTTTTGATGAAGTATTATCTTGCTCGTGCAATTCAAATTCACAAAAGAGCTCATCTAATTTAACCAAAGAAAGATCCCTAGAGACCTTATAGGCATCTACCATTGAAGCCCATAAGTTGTTCTAGGGAAGGCTTGGAGTAGATACCTCACAAGGTCTCGGTTGTCGACCTTCTCACCTATCACATGTAGTTCGTTGACTACTTTCTTGAAGCGACCGTGCATTTGACTCATGGTCTCATTGGTCTTCATGGCAAAGTTTTGGAGTTGGCCTACCAAGAGGTCCCTCTTGACTCTCCTTGTCTCTTTTGATCCTTCATTCAATTCGATGAGCTTCTCCCAAAGCTCTTTAGCGGAGTTGAAGGGTCCGACCTTGGACACTTGCTCCTTTGATAGACCACATTGGAGTGTGGTCATTGACTTTGCATTTGCTTGCGCCTTCTTGGCCATGTCCCTCGTCCAATCTTTGGTTGGTATTGGCGCTCCAAGTTCGTCGACCAACTTCTCGAATTCGTCTACAATACTAAACCAATTTTTGATGTCATTCATGAGGTAGTATTCCATCCTACCTTTCCAATAGCCTAAGTCATTGCCGTCAAAGAAAGGAGGCCTCGCCGTGCTATACCCCTCCTGGAAAGCCATTGTGCTCCGGTTGATTGTTAGATCTTCCGATGTGATCCGGGCTCTGATATCACTTGTAGGGGATCCTTGGAAGCTAGAGGGGGGGGGGGTGAATAGCTTGTTTTCATTTCTACAAAAATGATTAGCGGAAGCACAACAAAAACAATAGTAAAGGAAATGAAAACACAATGCTAACACAAATCCTTTACGTGGTTCGGAGATAACGCTCCTACTCTACGGTGATCCTTAAGGTGGATCAACCCTAATCAATCTCACTAAGAAGCTTTCTTTTTACAACAACCCTCCTCTTCTTACAAAAGATGAAGATGAAGTTTAGAGAGGAGGAGGGGAATTAAAAACACTAGAAAGCTTGGAAAATTCGTGGAGGCTTGAGAGGATGATCAGAATGTAAGCATTAACCCTCTCAACCACCACAAGCCCTCTTTTTATAGAAAGAGGGCTATTTTTCCCATTGGTCATGGCGATCGATCGGTGATGTTGCGATCGCTAAGGGCAGCGCACGATCGTGATCAAGAAAAATATCGCCATAGAATGCGCCCTCACTCATCACGCTTGATCACTGATCGATCACTCCATCGATCCGATGGAGGGATCACCGATCGATCACCTGGTCGTTGGAGATTGCGGCTACAAATCTCCGCGGAGATCGCGTTTCAGAAGCCGTTGTCTTCGGCGGCAGTCGACTGATGGTAAGCATCAGTCGACTGATCGAAGCCCAACAGGGAAAAACAGCCCCTCTTCTATAAAAAGGGGCCATGGGGAGCTTGGTGAAGCTAGTGCTCTTGCTCCTAACTACACCCTCGTGCTCACTAAGCTTTCCAAGTGTTTTTAGTGATTCAAAACCTCTTCTTCTCTTATTCTTGATCATCCATCATTGTAAAGAAGAGGAGAGCATTGTAAGAAAGGTTTCTCCACCTTGGTTCATCCAAAGGAGAAGATAGTGAAGCTTGGCTAGGACTAATCCACCTTACGGATTGCCGTGGAGTAGGAGCGTCATCTCCGAACCACGTACATCGGGTGTTAGCGTTTGGTTTCTTATTTCTTATTCGTATTCGTTTTCGTATTTGTATTGCTTTCGCTAACTTACTTGTAGAAACGAAGAAAGGCTAATCACCCCCCTCTAGCCATTCCAATATTCCTAACATTACCTTTGTGTGATGATTTTGATTTCTTTCCCTCTTGGCATGCATCACACATTTTGTCCTTAAGATATTTGACTTTTGGCAACCCCTTGACTAACTTCATTTTGGCTATTTTGGCAATGTTCTTCATATTAATGTGCCCTAGCCTCCTATGCCAAAGCCAACACTCTTCTTCTTTTGCAATAAGACACTTGGTAGAAGCATTAGTAGCATAGGATAAATCAACATAGTATATATTTGATTTCCTAAAACCTACTAGCATGCAATCATTTAAAGTTTTGTGCCTTATAAAATATTGTGAAGAGTCAAATTGAACATCACATAGTTGGCTTACACTAAGTAAATTAAATTTCATATTTTTAACCAATAACACTTTATGAATGGCAAGGTTGGGGGATACCTCAATTGTGCCTTTTCCTAGAATCTTAAGTTTACCACTATTTCCAAAAGATACCTTCCCCTTGCTAGTGTGGTTGATGGTGGAAAATTTTCTCTCATCACCGGTCATGTGTTTTGAGCACCCACTATCAACAATCCATAAGCTTGGTTCTTCTACCTATACAACATGAAAAATGCAAGCCTTAGGGACCCAAATTTTAGGACCACTAGCATTAATCGAAAACTTCTTAGGGACCCAAGCCTTTCTAACCTTGCACTTAATGGTGGATTTTCTACTAACAAGGGATGTAAAAGCAACCTCCTTTTCCTTAGGCCTATATCCTATTCCGGCCTTGTTGTAAATAACCCTTTGATCCTTAATTATCATATCTAGGTATTTAGACTCATTTGTAAATTTTTCTAAGCATGCTCTTAGTTCACCTATTTCTTTTCTTAATTCATCATTTTCATTTCTAAGTGTACATGTATCATCATATAGTGGTTCTACATTTTTAAGTGATTTAATTTCTACTTTTAAGTCCTTAATCCTAGTTTTTGATCTATTTAAGGCATTTTGAAGGCATGCAATGGTTTTATATAGTAAATCTACCCTAGGGGAGTTGCTTACCTCATCATCACTTGATGATGATTCATCACTTGAGGAAGAGGATGAAGACTCCTCACTTGAGCTTTCGACTTCCTCTTCCAAGGCCATGAGGGCTAGGTTCTGGGTGTTGGGAGGTCGGATCGAATCGATTGGCCGGCTAGAGGGGGGTGAATAGCCCTCGTACGATGGATGTCGTAATTCGTTCATTCTCGTGTGCTCGTCTATGATTGTTGTTAATATACGCAGCGGAATAACAATAGAAATAACAATAATACTAACAACAATACAAGCACACCAAATACGTAAAGATATACGTGGTTCGGAACCGAATGGTTCCTACTCCACGGGCGAGCTCCTCGAGTTCTAGTTATGCGCATGACACTAACTATTAACACTCCTTTTCGACTACACGTCGGAGGTGGAGAAACCTCTCACAGGCAATTACACTAAGTAATGAAATACAAGCAATACAAAGACAAATACGAAAGACACGTAAAGAACACTTTACAATGCTTGCTTTGAACCCTTTGCTTGTTGCTTGCTTTAGATGGCTCTTGAAGGTTTGGAATGCAACAACAATTCCCCTCCAATAGCTTCACAAAAGTCTTGGCGAAATCCTCCAACTCGTGCTCCATTTATAACTCGTGATCAAGTCGCGCCATCCGATGATGTGACCATCGATCACGATCGTCCAGAGCGTTGTCTCACAACGGCCAGATCCACGTTGGTTAAGTTCCAAAGGATCACACATCGCCGATCGATGGCACCCATCGATCGATCATCCATCACCGAGTCGGGCGAAGCTCGACTCCATTCTGCCTCGTGCAGTGTCATCGATCCGACCGCCATCCCTAGCCGATCGATCTTCCCAACGATCCGCCCTCCTGCAATGATCGATCAGCCAGACTTGGTTCAGTCGAACACTAGTTGAACCCATACGACCTAGAGCAGTCGACTGGCACCTATGCCAGTCGACTGATGTCGGCTAAAACCTCAAACATAACGATGTTTGAGCCTCCGACACTCAGTCTTAGCCACTTGGCCAAGTCCACCTTATCCCTCATGGAGTTCCCCACCGAAGCTCTCTTCCCTCGGCCTACGTCCCTCGGATGCCCCAAGCGCACAGCTTCGCAATGCCATCCTTCGCATCTCATACCCTAGAAGTATGATTCCCTTTGGGCTCACTCCATTCGCTCCCCGTCTGGCGGTCCCTCGGATGCACCAAGCGCACGACTTCGCAATGCCATCCTTCATCGACTCAAGGACCCCGAGCCTAGTGAACTTACCAAGTCCTTAAGACTTCCCAAATGCACCAAGCACACGGCTTCGCAATGCATTTCTCACCAAGCACCAAGCGCACGGCTTCCCAATGCTTTGGACTTTCCCATGCCAAGCACCAAGCGCACGGCTTCGCAATGCTTTGGACTTTCCCATGCCAAGCACCAAGCGCACGACTTTGCAATGCTTTGGACTTTACCATGCCAAGGCTTCCCCCTTGGACTTCCACACCAAGCTTCATGCTTGGATTTTCCATGCCAACCCCATGTTGGACTTTCCCATGACAATCCCATGTCATGAGTTTTGTCTATCATCAAAATATCATTAAGGTACTGCTCGAGTCAAACTCGAGTCAACCTAACCTGGGCCGATTGCACCAACACTGGGTGGCATGACACATTTCTTCATCATCGGAAGAGTCCTCCAAGCTTAGTGTGTCCCACGTTTGTGCCACCATTGCCTCTTTCTCTTTCTTTTCCTTCTTTTCCTTCTTCTCCTTATGCTTCTTTTCCTTCTCCTCCTTCTTCTTTAGTTCTGGGCAATTTGTCTTGATATGCCCTTTCTTGTTGCAACCATAACAAGTTATGTTAGATGAAGGAATTGAACTAGTTGAGGTTTTAACTTTGGAGGATTGGAATATCCTCCTCACATCTTTCTTGGTGAGTTTCCTTGACCTCCCACCAAACTTTTTCACATAGTGAGCTACCTCACTAGCCGATAGCTCGTCATCGCTACTGGATGATTCCTCCTCGAATTCGGATGAGGAAGACACTTCTTTCTTCTCCTTCTTCTTTTTGTCCTTCTTCCTACAAAAAGAGCTATACCTTTCTCTTTTGATGAAGTATTATCTTGCTCGTGCAATTCAAATTCACAAAAGAGCTCATCTGATTTAACCAAAGAAAGATCCCTAGAGACCTTATAGGCATCTACCATTGAAGCCCATAAGTTGTTCTAGGGAAGGCTTGGAGTAGATACCTCATAAGGTCTCGATTGTCGACCTTCTCACCTATCACATGTAGTTCGTTGACTACTTTCTTGAAGCGACCGTGCATTTGACTCACGGTCTCATTGGTCTTCATGGCAAAGTTTTGGAGTTGGCCTACCAAGAGGTCCCTCTTGGCTCTCCTTGTCTCTTTTGATCCTTCATTCAATTCGATGAGCTTCTCCCAAAGCTCTTTAGCGGAGTTGAAGGGTCCGACCTTGGACAATTGCTCCTTTGATAGACCACATTGGAGTGTGGTCGTTGCCTTTGCATTTGCTTACGCCTTCTTGGCCATGTCCCTCGTCCAATCTTTGGTTGGTATTGGCGCTCCAAGTTCGTCGACCAGCTTCTCGAATCCGTCTTCAATACTAAACCAATTTTCGATGTCATTCATGAGGTAGTATTCCATCCTACCTTTCCAATAGCCTAAGTCATTGCCGTCAAAGAAAGGAGGCCTCGCCGTGCTATACCCCTCCTGGAAAGCCATTGTGCTCCAGTTGATTGTTAGATCTTCCGATGTGATCCGGGCTCTGATATCACTTATAGGGGATCCTTGGAAGCTAGAGGGGGGGGGTGAATAGCTTGTTTTCATTTCTACAAAAATGATTAGCGGAAGCACAACAAAAACAATAGTAAAGGAAATGAAAACACAATGCTAACACAAATCCTTTACGTGGTTCGGAGATAACGCTCCTACTCTACGGTGATCCTTAAGGTGGATCAACCCTAATCAATCTCACTAAGAAGCTTTCTTTTTACAACAACCCTCCTCTTCTTACAAAAGATGAAGATGAAGTTTAGAGAGGAGGAGGGGAATTAAAAACACTAGAAAGCTTGGAAAATTCGTGGAGGCTTGAGAGGATGATCAGAATGTAAGCATTAACCCTCTCAACCACCACAAGCCCTCTTTTTATAGAGAGAGGGCTATTTTTCCCATTGGGCCATGATCAGTCGATTGATGTACAACATCAGTCGACTGTCGCCGCGGTTAACGACTTCTGAACAGCCGAATTCGTGGGATTCATAATCGTCATCATCCAATGGCACACTCATCAGTCAACTGATCCCTCCATCAGTCGAGTGATGGAGTGATCAGTCGAGTGATTACGACGCACAGTCGAGTGAGACTCCATTCTATGCCCGAGTTTGACATGATCAGTCGACTGTCATCGCTTTCGCCATCGACACGATTAAGCAATGACTATTCACGCCTTTTAATTCGATCAATGAGCACCCTAACAAATGATTGATACATCATATCACCGATCGATATCCAAGTATGAATAATTCATACTTGAATTTACTCCCTAGACCTAGACTCAATCTTCTAGCTCTTCCTTAAGCCTTGCGCCTCCAGGATCCCTCCGAGTCCGCGACTTGTTCATCCTTTGCGCTTTGCTTCCAAGAGCTTCCTTCGATTTTATCATGTCTTGGGTCTCCCTTTGCCAAAGTGTGCTTGGAATTTACGTCGCCAAGACTACATACTTGGACTTACACTGCCAAGACTTGCCTTTGTACTTCCTTTGCCAAGGTTCGTTTAGACTTAACGCCTCCAAGACTACATGCTTGGTCTTACGCCGCCAAACCTTTTCCTTGGACTTCTCTTGACAATATCATACTTGGACTTTGCCTTTACCAAGTCTT
This sequence comes from Wurfbainia villosa, assembly GCA_025175895.1. Lineage (NCBI taxonomy): Eukaryota > Viridiplantae > Streptophyta > Magnoliopsida > Zingiberales > Zingiberaceae > Wurfbainia > Wurfbainia villosa. The sequence continues at coordinate 10,191,890 of CM045992.1, forward strand.
CATACTTGGATATTTCTGTCACTTAAACATGTTCATAATTATATCACAAAGTATTGCCTAACTTAGATGATTATCCAAACATCAAAACATATAAATGCTTGGGGCATTGTTGCACCAACAAGGTTTACCAGTCGACTAGGATTATGGACCAGTCGACTTCCAAGTGTTTGACAGTCGGAAGCTTAGTTGACTCAGAGTAGTTGACTGGGATTATGACCAGTTTATTGATCGAGGAGTCAACTGAGGCTCGACTGCTTGACTGAGGCTGTGGCAGTCGATTGCCATGTATGGGCAGTCAACTAGCCTTGAGCAGTCGACTGATGACATTGTAGCAGTGCATAAATTGTTACATAGTCGACTGGCCAATTGACTATGGGGCAATAGTCGACTACTGGTAAGGGAAGTCGATTGTTGATGTATCTGTTGGGCAGATTCCAGCGTGGATGGAGTCATTGTGAGACAATGGATAGGCTAGCAGTCAACTGGTGTCTTTTAGCAGTTGACTACTAGGTATAAAATCAACTCAAGCTCAGCTGTATAAGGAGGCTTCATGGAGGATTTGGAGAAGTCAGTTCTTGAGGGATTTGAAGGGAAGTGCTGTTGCAATTCTAGGTCTCAAAATCCATTCAAAGCAACCAAAAAGCAAAGCGATTAAAAGCCCTCATCTGTAAAGTGTTTTCACTTGTATTTCTTAATTTGCTTTTGTATTTCATTTTTGGTTGTATTGCTAGTGTAATTCATATTGTAAGGGATTTCTTCACCTCTAGATTGTATTTCGAGAAGAAGAAGTGATTTAGTGGAGTAGACATTAAAGCCTGACCATAGAGTAGGATCGTAGATTCCGAACCACATAAAATCTCATCTTTACTTGTGATTGTTTTGTGTATTTTTTTCTACTTGTATTTCATATTTTACTGTGCACTAACAATCTTATAGACGAGCACGAATACAATCGAATCAACAAATCTCAAAAATCACTATTCACCTTCTCTAGTGCGATGACTAATTCCTCTACAATTAGTATCAGAGCAAGGATGATCTTCAAGGATTAACAACTGAAGGAGCACACACTAGAAGAAATAGAGTTTCAAGATAAACTAGGCTACGACATCACCGTTCCTCCTCCCTATAGACTCTATGGATTTGGAGGTTTAAATAAATGGAAGGTAAGGATGAAACATTTTATAATATGTGAAATAGAAAATTGGTTTGTTTTGATGCAAGGATTTGAAGCTCCCATGGATAAGAAGAGTAGAATTCTCAAAAAGGAGAAATGGATGGAGGAGCAATTAGAAAAATTTGAAAGAAACAATAAGGTAACAAAAATGTTGATTAATGTAATACCTAAAGACTTTTTGTGCAAGATAGGAGACTATAAGGACGTAAAGGATCTAGGGAGCAAATTGGCCAAGCTCTATGAAGAATACTCACATGCATGAGTAGAAGAGGAGTACCCATCCTCTCAAGCTCAAGAAGAAAGAACATCCCAAGAGCTTGATGATTCGAAAGTTGAGAGATGCTCAACATCCAGATCGGTTGAAGAAATTGAGGAAGCTTACACCTCTAGGATTGAGGAAGAGGAGAGACCATTGTCACCGGAACAAAATCAAGAAGATCCATCTACATCCAGGAGTGATTCTCCTATCACTGACCTAGGTAACTCAAGCATAAGTTGTAAAACTAAAAATCATATTATATACTTTGAGTGTAGGGAACAAGGACACTATAAGAACAAGTATCCAAAAAGAGTCAAGAAGACGACTCAAGTGTCCAAAGGGAAGGAGAAGGCCAAGGAGACCGGTGTCCCCATCCGCAAGAGCAAGGAGCATATTTATACTTCAAGTGCAACCAAAGAGGGTATTACCAAAGCCAATGTCCTAGGGGGAGTCACTCCAAGAAGGACAAATTATGGAGCTCACGAGTAGGGGGAGCTAAGGCAAACCCCAATGTATTATTTAAGAATGCCCTTCAAATTATTAATGATAAAAAACATGCTAGGAATTTAGCATGCAATAATTTTCTTGCAATCGTTCATGATAAAAAGCATGATAAAAATAATAATATGTTTGTGTAGGTGCTAAAAGTTATGAATTTAGGTCTAAGGATAAATCTAGACAAATTACCTCAAGACCTAACTCATCTAAGGACAATTCTAGGTCAATCCCACTTAAGGATAACAAGAACTTAGGCATTAACCTTAAATGAACTAGACATATGCCTAGGAAGAGGAATTCCCAAAAGAATGATGAAAAATAAAAAATTGGGAAATTAGAAATTGAAAATCAAGCTTTGAGGTCAAGGCTTGAGAAATTAGAAAAGACTCTTAATAAGATGAAAAATTCAATTAAAGGGTCTAATGGGCAAACCTTAGGTGTTAGGAGGCAAGAACTATCCAAGGATAGGAAAGGTTGGGTCACAAGCCAAAGTCTAAGGTAGTCATGCCTACCTACCACAATGTTCCATTTGACTATGGAACTAAATCTAGGTCTAGGAAGGTCAAGGTCACAAGGGAGGCAATCCCTAAACTTGACCATGGCAAGTGTTTAGTGGCCAAGGTTTCAAGAAAATCTAGGAACACCACTAAGAAGGTCACAAGGGAAGCCATCCCTAGAGTTGACTTAGACAAGATCAAAATGACCAAGGCTTCCAAGCCTAGTAGGGTAGCTAGGGAAGTTATCTTTAGTGAGTACCTAGTTAATCCAAGGAGCTCTAATAGGTATTGAGTTCCTAGGAGCATGATTCCATCACGCTAGATGGGTTTAGGGTGTGTCAAGCCTAAATTGATAGGTAGTTAACCTAACCATGGTAGACTCAACACTTTAGGGCATTTTCAAGGTTAAGTGTTACTTTGGAAATAAGTTTAGAATTATATCCTAAAAGATTTTAGGATGTGCCAATAAAATTTATGAAGTTTGAAAAGTCAATCAAAATTGACACAAACTAGGCTAGAGTCAATAGTGTGTCATTTTGAGTTTTTGGCACACTTAAAAATTTGGTTTATTATGGAAAAATGGGATTAATCCTAGTAAATGATAATTAGGCTTGAAATATAGGTATTTTTATACCTTGATATTATATATGTGTCATATTTTGTTTGTCATATGTCGTGTCATGACATCATGCTTAATATGATCATTTTATAATGTCATGATAATACTTAGGTTATATGATAATGTCAATTTTATGTTTATGTTTATCTTTTATGTTATGACATCATGATTATTGGCAAATTCTTTAAATTATGCAATTATTATATGCCATGATCATCATTCATGCATTTAGGATAATAAAATTGAATTAAGGACAATGACATGATTTGAAGACCCATGATAAGGAAATCAAATAGAATTGCCTAGATGAAATACATAAGACCCTAGATTAGGAAGAATAAAAAACTCACATCTCACAAAAATATTAAATTGACATATGTGTCTATTGATATATCCTAGACACATGTGAGATGTTAGAAAATGAGTTAAGTTAAAGGTATATAGTTCTTGTATCTAGATGAACTCAAACTCATAATATAACATTAGGAATCATGAGGAAAGCTAATATACAAGTCATGTACATCTAGCCTTGGTGAAAATAAGGATTAAAAAAAATATTTTAAAATTATTTTGAAAAATCTTGGTGAAGTCTATCTTTTGATAGCAATCACCATTGAACAAGTTGATACATGTTAGGCCAAAAACATTGAAGTTACCAATGCTTTTGAACTTTGTATAAATACTTCAATTTAATGGGTATTTTATTATAAAATTATTTTTCACCCATTATATTTCATGTAAGTAATGTACGTATGAATTTTCAGAATTTTTCAAAATACGTATATTTACTTATGCATTTCTAAAAATCAATTTCTGAAACTGTTTTCTGCACATTGTAGAAACCAATCAACTGCTGCTTAGAGCAGTCGACTAGTGGTAAGGCAGTCGATTGATTTATCATTTCAATCGACTGCTAAAGCTGATTTCAGCTGAACAAGGTTTGTTTAGCCATGTATCAACTATTTTATGGTACCCTAATGTCTTCTAACCCTAGGATATGCTTTGTAAAGCATTGAAAGAGTGAAGTAATCATTGAAAATGATTAGGAGAGTTATTTATGATGGAGTATTGAATTTTATAGGAGGTTAAAGTTCAAGCTTGAACTTTTACCCTTATTTTCGATATTTTAAGTTCCCTATAGGCATAAAACTCTCCAAGGACATTGTTGGTGCAATAGTCAAGGAGGAGCAAGCCTTTAGGGGGAGTGTGTCCATCTAGGGATGATGGATGCAACTTTGACCAAAAGGGAGAAGTGAGGGTTTAGTAAACCTTCATTATTGATTGCCTCTCATTTAGTGATATGAGACTTATCACTAGGAAGAGTGAATGCATCCAAGATGCTTTTTGACCAAGGGGGAGAATATATGATCTCTTTGAGAGATGGGGGATTGAAAACCCTGGTAGTCTTTTTGATATATACCAAAGGGGGAGAAGTGAGGTTTATGTTAGGTAAACCTTCACTATACTTTGACATTGGAAGAGTTAAGTTGGGTTATTGTTAGCCTAACTTAAAAGTATTGTCAAACATAAAAAAGAGGGATATTTTTAGTGCAACAAGCCCGGGGTCAATGTTGACCAAACTCGAGTGGGACTTGAGTAGTATTTTGATATTTGACAATGGGTTTGACCATTGTTTGACAATATAGTTTAATCATATATTGACCATATGACTAGTGGATGATTGGGATATCCAAAGTCATATGGGAAAGATTAGTTGGGGGGGGGGGAGATCACTACAAAAATATATAAAAATAGCGATGAAATTTAGTAACAAAAATAATTTGTTGTAAATTTGCAACAAAATTTGTGCCCAATTGGAAATTTCGTCACAAATTCGTAACGAAATTTCCAACAATTTTTTGTTGTTGCAAACATAAAAACATTTATAACAAATTAAATTTCATCACAAATATCATTGCAGTTTTGCAATGAATTTGATTTTTCATCGCAAATTTACGATGAAAAATCAAATTCGTTGCAAAATTTTGTAACAAAATATAAATTCATCACAGAATTTTCAACAAAATTGAGATTCGATGCAAATTCTACGATGAATTCGATTTTCGTTGCAAATTTTGCAATGAATCTAGAATTCGTTGCAAATATTCTGACAAATTTAGCGATGAAATGTTTTCATCGGACATTTTCAATTATTTGGCAAAAAATAAAACAACGGTGGGAATTAAGAAATTTACGATGAATTTAATATTCATCTCTAATTTGGCAACTAATTTAATTTTTGTCGCCAATTTTGGAATGGAAAATAAAATTTATCATAGAATTTTATGACAAATTTAATATTCATCGCTAATTTAGCAATAAATTTAATTTTCATCACCAATTTTATGATAAAAAATAAAATTCATTGTAGAATTTTACGACAAAATATGAATTCGTTGCAGAATTTGCAATGATTTAATAATTCATTGTAAATTGCACGATAAATTTAGCGACAAAAATATTTCGTTGGATTTTTTAATTGGCGATGAATATTACATTCATCGTCAATTTTGTGATGAATACAATATTCGTCGTTGAATTGGTGATGAATATTGCAACGAATTATAAATCGTCACCGATTTCACGTAATTACGCCACCTCTTGTGGTGCAATCGACCCAAGTTATGATTGACCAGACTCGAGTTTGACTCGAGTAGTATTTTGATGTTTGACGTTTGACAAAGGATTAATCATTGTTTGACAATGGTTTGGAGAGATGGTTGACAAGGGTTGACCATATGATGGAGAAATTCAAGTGGGACACTTGGTATTTGGAAAGCTCAAGTCTTGAGTACTTGGCATGGAAAGTCCAAGAATGGGTCTTGACATTTGGAAAGTCCAACATGGAGTTGGCATTGGAAAAGTCCAACATGGAGTTGGCATTGGAAAAGTCCAACATGGAGTTGGCATGGAAAGTCCAAGGGTGTAGTATTGGCCATGTAAGTCCAAGTGTGTAGTCTTAGCGGTGAAAGTTCAAATCATGGGTACTTAGCAATTGAGAAGTCCAAGGGTATGATATTGGCGGCGTAAAGTCCAAGCGGTAGTCTTGGTAGCATAAGTCTAATGGTTGGCGGCGTAAAGTTCAAGCGTGTATCTTAGCAGTGTAAGCCCAAGTGTACCTTGGTAGTGTAGACTCGGTTAGCATGACAATAGCTGATGAAAGCACCTGAAGGCTAGTGTATGGATGAACAAGTCATGGATGACTTGAAGGGATCCAATAGGCGTGAGGCTGATGGAGGTGGCTAGAAGGCTTAGGTCGAGGCTAAGGGTGGACTAGCAAGTATGAGGGCATCATACTTGGGGTAAAACCTCATGGTTGAGGTGTATCAGTCGACTGGGGTTATGGACTAGTCGACTGGTCAAGTGTTTTGATACTTGGTAGCCGAGTCGATACTGAGCAGTTGATTGGGATTATGACTAGTCGACTGTCATAAGTCGCCTAGCGTTCGATTGCGGTAAGTGGACTTGGTAGTCGGCTGCCAGCATTGGGCAGTCGATTGGACATGAGCAATGGACTGCCATGAAGGGTAGTCGACTGCTGGTTTTGGTCGCGATGATAGAAAGCTCGGTAGCCAACTGAGCAGTCGACTATGGGCTTTGGCAGTTGACTGCTGGAAATGGCAGTTCACTGCCAGTATATCCGTTGGCTTGAATGCCAACGTGGATTAAGCTAATTGTGATACAATGACACTGTAGGCAGTCGACTGCCAGACACAGAATCAACCCGATGCAGGGATAAAAAGAGTAGTTCATGGAGGATTTTGGAAATGGTTTCTTGAGAGGTTGTTGAGGCGATTTGAAGGCGAAGTGCAGGCACATTTCAGGGTCCTTCAAGCTCATCCTAGCAACCAACAAGCAAAGCATTCAAAGCACTCGTGTAAAGTTTTCGTTTCTTATTTTTCTTGTATTTACTTGTATTCTCGTGTATTACTTTTGTAACCTGCTGTAAGAGGTTTTCTCCACCTCCGGAGTGTTTTCCAAGAAGGAGAGTTTGATTAATGGTGTTTTGCATCGCTAGAGCTCATTTGAGCTCGACTCATGGAGTAGGAACCCTAAGGTTCCGAACCACGTTATATCTTATGTTTATTGCTGTGATTATGAGTGTTTGTTCCCCCCTCTAGAGGTGTCCGATCCCCTACAAGTGGTATCAAAGTGGATCACTCTTCACTGCTTCACAACCGAAGGAGAAAGGCACTAGAGGGAAAGATGGAACAAAATCTTTGATTAGGGTGGGATATCAACACTCTGATTCTGTATGCATTTTATGGACGAGAAGGCTTCAATCAATGGAAGGCAAGGATTGAAGACTTCATGATGATGATGAACATCGAAGATTGGTCCGCCTTGATGGAAGGATTTGAATATCCAAGAGGGCCAAAGGGAGGATCCCTTAAGATGAAGAAATGGACTGAGGAACAACTCCAAAAGTTCTAAAAAAATAAAAAGGTAATAAAATTTTTGGTTGAATTATTCCCTAATGATATTTTGTTTAGATTAGGTGAATATAAGGATGCCAAGGAGCTTTGGAGTGAGTTGGCAAAATATCATGAAGATCCATCATCGGGTCAATTGGACAAGGAGACCGAAGAAACAAGCTCATCCTCACAAGAAAGTGAGGATTTGGAAGTTGAGAAGGAGTCAACATCCGAAGAAGAGGTGGAAGAATTGGAGGAAGCCTCCACCTCTAGGATCGAGGGGGAGGATATTAGATCACTGGAGCCAGAGTAAAATCAAGAAGTAACTTCAACCTCTGGGAGAGATGAAGAACCAATTCTGACCACCATTGACCTAGGTAACTCAAGCATTCCAATTAAAAATAAAAATCACATTGTATGCTTTGAGTGTAGAGAATCCGGTCACTATAAGAACAAGTGCCCAAAGCGAGTCAAGAAGACTCAATCGGTGCCAAAAGTTCAAGAAAAGACCAATGAAGTTGGAGCCCCAATTAGGAAGAGCAAGGAGCATGTGATGTGCTTTAAATGCAACCAAAAAGGGCATTATAGGAGTTCATGCCCTAAGAGGAGGAAGAAAACCCAAGAAGGAGCATCATATGTAGGGGGAGCTTCTAAAGCAAATCCTAAGGTAAAATTCAATAATGTACCTTCGAATTTTAATGTTAAAAAGCATGCTTTTAATTCACTTGCAATTGTGCATAATCATAAGAAGCATGCTAGAATTAACAATAAGTACTTTTTCTTAGGTGCTAAATATTGTAATTTTAGGGTTAAGGATAAATCTAGAAACAATAACCCTAGAACAATTCTACCCAAGGAAGCAATTAGGAAGGTAGAAGATCACCTATGCATTAACCCTAAGAAGGGTAGGCATATGCCTAGGAAGAATCTTTCCCAAAGGGTTAATGAAAAATAAAAATTAGGAAGATTAGAGTTAGAAAACCAAGCCTTGAAGTCAAGGCTTGAGAAATTGGAGAAGACCCTTAGGAAGATACAAAATCAAATTCAAGGGTCAAATGATCAAAAAGTAGGACCTAGGAAACAAGAACCATCCAAGGGCAAGAAAGGTTTGGGTCACAAACCTAAGCCCAAGAAGACCTATCACCATGTTCCATTTGATTATGGAACCATTCATAGGTCTAGGAAAACCAAGGTTAATAGGAAAGTCATCCCTAAGGTTAACCAAGGTAGGTGTCTAGTGGCCAAGGTTTCTATGAAACCTAAAAAAGCCACTAAGAAGGTCACAAGGGAAGTTATCCCTAGAGTTGACCAAGACAAGACTCAATTGACCAAGGCTTTCAAGCCAAAAAGGGTCATTATGAAGGTATCCAGGGAAGTTATCCCTAGTGAATACCTTGTAAATCCAAGGAGCTCCAATAGATATTGGGTTCCTAGGAGCGTGATTCCCTCATGCTAAATGGGTTATGTTGTGTAAATCTTGAATGAATGGGTAGTTAACCCAACCATAGTAAAGTTGACACTTTAGGACATTTTCAAGGTTATGGGTACCTTGGAATTAAGTTTGTTTTTATATCCTAAAAGAATTTAGGATGTGCCAATTAAATTTGAGAAATTTAATAAATTGATCAAATTGGCACAATTTAGGTCTTAGAGGTTATAGTGTGCTATTTTGGATTTTTGGCACATTTGAGAGATGGGTACCATTATGGCAAGTATGGATTTAATTCTAGAAATGACATTTTGGGAGTACCGCTTAGGTATTATATACCTTTGTATTTTATACTTGCCATACCTTATTTGCCTTGCCATGTCGTGACATCATATTTAGTTTTATCATCTAAAATGTCATGATACTTTAGGTTTATCTTTTAATGTCATGTATGTTTAGATTTAATCATATGCCATAACATCATGATTATTAGCACATGCTTATTTATGTTATCATTTATGTCATAATCATCATTCATGCATTAATTAGAATTGATTTAAGAACTATGACATGATTTGAAGTCCCATATATAAGGGAATCAAATAGTATTGCCTAGAAAATGCATGAGACCTTAGATTAGGAATAACCAAAACCCACATCTCACATCAAATTGACATGTGTGTGTTTTCATACACCCTAGACACATATGAGATGCTAAGAAATGAGTTAAGTTCAAGGTGTATAGTTCTTTCATCTAGATGAACTCAAACTTATCTTATGCCATGGATGAATCATGAGGAAAGCTTATGTACATGTCACGCCCCGAGAGTATGTCGTGCCGAAAAGTAAACGAACGACATCTCCCCTATACGTGACAACATATCCTGTTAATACAAAGCCCTTGGGCCCACAATCAAAACATAATAAGCATAACTAAATCAAAACATAGCAGAAACATAAAACCGAACACCTATAACCACACATACCAACATACAATCCGAAACCAACATAGGTGTACACCAACTAACAAGTCCACAACACCAAAAAGTACATAAAACTCCAAACACAAACTGAAGTACACAAAAGAAACCAAAATCCACGGGTGGCTCGGAAAAAGGAGATGGGATGGATCGCTGGCGATGCTCCAAGCCATCATGAAGACTTCTACCTGTTACCTGGGCGACAGAAAAACTCAGGGTCCATGGTGGTGAGTATAACTCAGCAGGTAATATGAGAGAACATGTATATATATCAAATATCACATGTAATCAACAGTATAATCTATAGGTACGATAGGTATACATCAGCATAATAAATATAGATACATGCATACCTCTAAACAATCTGAACAACAAAAGATGCTGACATACCTGACAGCAGCTACTCTACACTCATCCAACCTGAGCATATATCCACAACATATAATATGAAGAGTAATACTAACTCACACTACATCATGATACGGGTCGAGGGTGTCACAGAGACCGACCAACAACTATACAGGTACCCGACATCCTACCATATAGAAAATGCAATAGCATGTATATATATATGCAAAATTCCATATGATACGGCAATGCAGCATGCATGGTCATGCCTGTGCACCCGTACTCGCTACCACGATCCCAGTGTGGCCTAGGTGGCACGACATGACAACTGTCCCAACTCAACACCAACCATTGCTCTAGAGTGGCCGAGTGGGCAGTATGAACGAGTAACATATAAGCGTAAAGAGCTAGCTACACAATGGAGGTCCCTGCTGCTGGCCACTCCGACTGACACTACCCATGAGTGGTCGAGTGCCACGCACCCAGGACAATTGCACACAACTCCAACTACCACAGTCTATAAGGGTAGAGTGTGGCACAACAAATGCTCTGCCCTTACACCAGTTACTCCTCTGTGGGTAATCTGCGAGGCAGAATGACTGACGACCCTCTCAACCACCAGGGAAGATAATGTCACCAGCATGCATTCAAATGACATGAATACACAGTCACTCATACAGACATCCACCACAAACTCTCTGTTCTACAGAGAGTCATATCCATCTGATCAATACACTCTCTATCCTGTAGAGAGTCGTACTCAATTGATTATGACAAGCTAGGACCACTGGTCCATAGCGACACACTATTCATAATTCACTTGACCATTTACACAACACATGATCGATAGTAAATATGCAACGTAAGGGTATTGGAATTAATCCTACGTTAAGGGCATTACCTACCCACGGATGACCTTTTTCCCAATCACAAATCAGGTCATCATCCATACTCCACTATCTACACATGTCTAAGCATTTATAGGTTTACTTACATCACATCTGTAACTCCTAATCTTGATGAGGGAAAACGTGATAACAACAACAGAGCATATAAGGCCAGTGACAAAGTATCAAGCATAAGAGTAAATAAGAGTGGAGTCAAGTTAATATGAACATATAATATGATCATATATATAACTAAATCTGCATGCAATGACAACTACCTGACCAGGGTAGGAAATTACCCACCTGCTGTAATGCTCGTAATAATAAAGTCCTCACATCCACGGACCTATCTCATATCCACGTCCTGCAAATATCATCAATTACAATTTAGTGCAAGCATACAACAAAATACAAATTGGCTACTACGTTATCCCCATATCCATATCTCTTATCGAATACGAGTTATAACTCCCATTTGTAGCTGAGATCAGAGCATCACACAGCTCGATCGACAATCAACATTTCACACTAATTTAGGGACCTGACTAACCTCAACCAAGCCTTAATCACAACCTTGAAATGGCGCATCACAACCCATAAGTACACCAAATCAAGGATCTAACCACCCTAATGTACACACTTCGTTCCAACTGACTCTTTTTCACTTAGCCCCAACCGAGTAAACCCCGGAACCAACCATTCACAACCATTGCAGCCCCTTCACAGTCAAGAGCAGCCTTATTCACAGCCGCACAACCGTTCATAGCTCACTCATACAACCATTTACAACTCAATTCACAGCCATACAGTTGATAATTCCCAATCAACACTTCACCAACAAATCATCGATCAATACCACTTTACCTCAAACTAGATCCACCTATTCTGTTTCACACTGCCACCGACCCATCCACACAGAACACAACCCACAACAATTGATCATAGCTGCACAATAATTCCTTTTGACCCCCTCACAACCAACACTTCCCAATTAGGACCAATCCATTCAGCAATCTACCGACATTAGGAAGAGGAATAGAAATCTTACCAGCACTTGGGACTCCATCGGCCGTTATCTCCCCCAAATCTCCCCTGTTCACCGGACAACCACTGCCCAAAATAGATTCGAGCTCAACGAAAAGAAAATGCACCGCAACTCTAAGAATTCATCCAAGGTAGGGAAAAAGCAGCCCTTACCTAGTTCCGATGCCAAGCGATCATGACACCCCCCTCAACCGGTGACTATGCCCATGCGGATGTTGGATCGAAGCGGATCGCTAGAGGGGGGGGGGTGAATAGCGATAAAAACTTTTCTTTTAAATCGTTCGATAGACAATTAAACGCAGTGGAAATGTAAATAAAAACTAAATGAGACAAATAGTTTTTTTACTTGGTTCGTAGCCTTCGGCTACTACTCCAATGCCCTAACGGTCCTAGACCGTGTACGGAGGGCAATTCACTAAAACACTCCTCCTCGTTGGAGGTAGGAGTTTTACGATTACAAAAGCCTTCGAAGCAAAAAGATAGAGAGACAAACCCTCTCTTCTATTAAAGTAAAATGCAACGAAAAGCCTCGATTAAAAAGAATTGCAATATTGAAAGCAATAACAAATTAAGATTATACCAACAACTAAACAAAAGAAACTTTAAGCTAGGGTTGTTGGCAGCACTTCGTTGTTGTAGAGTCGTCGGAGAGTTGCAGCGTAACGGAGGCTTTTGAGCACTTAGAATTGAGGATGAAACCCTAGGTTTGGCCCTCCTTTTATAGCCTTTAAGCCCCTCAACGAATGGGTCTTCAACCAATCACAAATGGGCACAAAACTCCTTGAAAAATGGTGATAAAGCTTGACTCCTCGAGGCTGATTTTTGACCACCGGTTGAACTGGCCGGTTGAACTGGCCGGTTGAACTGGCCGGTTGAACTGATGGCCAGGATTTTTGACTACAATAAAGAGTTAGCTCAAAATATAAGCGGATTCGACGGCCACTTGCCGTCCGATCTCAACATAGACCTTCCATGGGAAGTCTTGGGTCGGATCGTCGCCTAAGATCATCCCCGTAAAGAGGATACAACCTCACTTACGCTCGCACACACGAGCTTACCTCGATACTTACGTGTCGCTTTTGCTTCCGGCCTTCCACTCGATTCCTTCGGCTCCCTCCGAAGTAACTCGAGTGTCGCCCGACCACCGCGGCTTCCTCCGGGTGTCGCTAGCCTTCACTCGATTGAGACTTTTACTCGCACTTGATTTAGCTCGTGAGATAACAATATAAGCTTAACTTTATATCGCTTGCTATAATCAAAACTTAGGTTCGACTTAGGTGCCCATCGCACTAACAATCTCCCCTTTGATTTATGGCAAACCCACATACAAAGTTAAGACAAAAATAAGTATGAGATTATGCATGAATGAGTAGGAGTATAAAAAATTCTTTTTCAAGTGCTCCCCCTTGAGGAATCCTCCCCCTTGACCGAGGGTGAGTACTTGAGAAAGGGTTTTAACTCTCCCCCTTGATATGTGCTACTAAGAAAAAGAATTAAATCAAATTACTTAATATTGGGCATAGTGTTTAAAATAAGTTTTAAGTTAAGAAACCAAATGATTTCTTAACCTTGGCCTTTTGTTAAAAGTTAAATAAGTTTTCAAAACTTAAAGTTAACTTTTGGTTTAATTATGAAGTAAGAGTTAAGTTATCAAAAATTTTTTTTTGACCCCTTAACTTTTGTCCTTTTTCTCCTTTTTCTCCCCCTTTTGCCGTATATCGAAAAGAGTAAGGGGTGTGTGGAAAACAAAATAAATGTTAAATTTAAAGTCCAAGCATGTTCCACATTTTTATTTTTAAAAATTATATACTGAAAATAAGTTCATCTATAAAATGTTCGACTCATATTTGGCTTGATTGATATGAAGGATCAACCAGTCCTGGTCAGAGTCGGTTAGTATGTATGATTATACTCCGTGGTTCATAGCGATGCACTAGCTCTACATCTGGAGCCCGGAGTAAGGTCCTAACATCTCATGCCCATCGTGGCTAAGTACACAAACACATTAGTCCTATGTGTTGTGAGATGTATTGGCTCCTTAAATCTATAGGTGCATGATATCTAAGGTATGTCCTATGCTAGTTCCATGAAAAAAAAGTAAGAAATAGTAGTAAGAAAATATAATTTGCAACTTCCTATTCTATTACGCACATGCCTAATCTTCGTCTCAAGAGACTAAATTCGGCTTCGGGTAGTGGTTTAGTAAATATGTCTGCTAGGTTAGACTTCGAGTCAACATATTCGAGTTGTATGGAGCCGTTGGCTACATGTTCTCGAATGAAATGGTGTTTTACCTCTATATGCTTTGTCCTTGAATGGCATATAGGGTTCTTAGTTAGATTTATCGAACTTATGTTGTCTACAAAATTTTTAGTTTTGGTGAAGTCCAACCTAAAGTCTCGGAGAGTGTGCTTCATCCAAAGAAGCTGAGTTACACACTCACCCATCACAACGTATTCGACTTCGGTGGTAGATAAGGCAACACAATGTTGCTTCCTACTGCACCAACTCACTAGACTTGAGCCGAGTAGTTGACAACAACCACTCATGCTCTTTCTATCGAGTTTACTACCGGCATAATCCGAATCGGAGTAGCCGATTAGTTCGAACTCCGTAGATCTAGGGTACCAAATACCAACGTTAAGTGTACCCTTAAGATATCTAAGGATACGCTTAACTAGGGTTAGGTGAGACTCCTTAGCACAGGTTTGAAACCTGGCGCACATACTTACTGCGAATAGGATGTCGGGTCGACTCGCAGTTAAGTATAGGAGACTTCCTATCGCACTCCTATAGTACTTTAAGTCAATGGACTTACTTTCTAGGTCTTCTCCTATGTTAACATTAATCACCATTGGGGTGTTTATTATATTAGCGTCTTGCATTCCAAATCTTTTAATTAACTCCTTAGTGTATTTTTGTTGATATAGGTATATACCATCCTTAGTTTGTTTAATTTGTAGACCTAAAAAGAAACTTAACTCGCCTACCAAGTTCATTTCAAACTCACTTTCCATGAGTGAAACGAACTCGTTTAGTAAGGCTGAGTTAGAGGTTCCAAAAATTATATCGTCTACGTAAATTTGAGCTATGAATATTTCTTTACCTAAGGTTTTTACGAAGAGAGTTGGGTCAACTAAGCCTTGGTTAAACCCTTTTGACTTAAGATGGATTGAAAGTCTCTCATACCAAGCTCAAGGAGCTTGTTTAAGTCCATAGAGAGCTTTCTTAAGTTTTAAAACATGGTCGGGTTTATCTAGATTTTCGAATCCGGGGGGTTGGCTAACATAAACTTCTTCTTTAATGTATCCATTTAAGAATGCCGACTTAACATCCATTTGAAACAGCTTAAATCCTCGATGTGCGGCATAAGCTAGCAACATTCTAATGGATTCGAGTCTAGCTACTGGGGCATAGGTTTCGTCGTAATCTAATCCTTCGACTTGACTAAACCCTTTGGCGACTAACCTAGCCTTGTTTCTAACTACTTCACCTTTATCATCAAGCTTATTTCGAAACACCCACCTTGTTCCAATTATCGTTTTGTCTTTAGGTGGTGGTACTAATTCCCACACTTCATTCCTAGTAAATTGAGCTAGCTCTTCTTGCATTGCAATAATCCAATCGGGATCAAGAAGAGTTTGTTCAATTGATTTGGGTTCTATCTTTGAAATTAAGGAAATTTGACTAAGGTTCCTATAGGATGCTCTAGTTCGAACTCCTAGATTAGGATCTCCTATCACTTGATCGATAGGGTGGTTAGTCTGAATCCTAGATTGGGTTGGGTTTGTGTCACCTAATGCTTGATCAATGGGGTGACTTGGTTGAACATTAGTTTGGTTGGAGTCATCTATCACTTGATCAATAGAGTGACTTGGTTGACTTAGGTTAGGATTAACACTAGACCTGATCTCCGGATCAGAGTTAGGTCTAGTATGAATCGGCTCGCTAATTGGGGTTCTTGGGGTTTTGTAGGTTCATGTCCTTCATCAAATACTACATTGATAGTCTCCTCGACTCTAAGGGTGTCGTGGTTATATACTCTATAAGCTCGACTTGTAGTCGAGTATCCTAGCAAAGATTCCGTGGTCTTGGATGTAAATTTCCCTAGGTAATCCTTAGTGTTTAGGATATGTACCTTACACCCAAATACCCTAAAGTACTTGATGTTAGGTATTTTATCGTGATAAATCTCGTATGAGGTCTTAAAGTGCCTCTTTACCATAAGGATTCTATTTTGGACATAGCATGCCATACTCACGGCTTCTGCCCAAAACCTATCGGGTAGGTCATATTTGTTCAACATGGTCCTAGCGGCTTCTTGTAGAGTTCGGTTTTTCCGCTCCACTAGGCCATTTTGTTGAGGGGTCCTAGGGCAAGAGAATTCATGGTGGTATCCGTTTAGGTTACAAAAGTCGGTGAACCTTTGATTTTCGAATTCACCACCATGATCGCTTCTAATTCTTTTAACCTTAAGGTTTTTTTTTTATTCTCGATTAATTTGAATAAATTGATTAATTGATCTAGGGTATCATTTTTATGTTTGATGAACCTAACCTGTAAACACAGAGTAGTAGTAGTCAATTATGACTAAGCAATATTGACTTTTATTGAGTGACTTGGCTCCATGTGAATCGAATAGATCCATATGCAGGAGCTCAAGTACACTTGAGGTTCGTTCTTGGTTAGTTAACTTGTGTTGTGTTCTAGGTTGTTTTCCTTGTTGACAAGCATTACAGATTTTATTAACCAAATTGTTAAGGTTGGGTAAGCCTCTGACTAGTTCACTCTGACTCATCTTGTGGACGAGTCTTGGGTGCGAGTGACTGAGTCGTCGGTGCCACAACCATGATTCCTCTTCCTGTGTCATAAGACATTTGGCTGAGGATTTGATTAAGTTAATTGTATAAATGTTATTTGTCCTAGTTCCTTTGAGTATTGTTTTAGCTGTTTCATTTGTTTTAATTACACATTCATTTTCTAAAAATACGACCTTATAATTATTGTCACATAATTGGCTTACGCTAAGCAGGTTATATTCAAAATTCTCTACAAGTAATACATTTTTAATAACAAAATTTGAGTTAAGCTCGATATCACCTGATCCGATGATTTTGAGCTTGCCGTTATTAACAAAGGCTACCGATCCTTGTCGTTTGAATCGAAGCTTCACGAATTTGAGTTGATCCCCGGTCATGTGCTCGAGTAATCACGCCTAACATCCATTGATCCTACACACAAGGTGGTTGGATTGGATGTTAGATTATTATATATTTTTTTTAAAAAAATTGATTGTAAGTTGTTAAACCTAGGTCATCTCACCGGAGTCTATATGATCAAGCATGTTATACTTATGTGTTCTTTGTGAGATGAATTCCAATTAAGTTGATTAAGTGCATTTATGTTTAAGTAATGTTAGATTTGGATTTGACCCTAGGCTTGTCAAGTTTACCTTTTCAAGATCATGGCTTCCAGGTCGTGGCGAGGCACAGGGGCCTTCTTTTATCGGATCATCGACCACTTCCTTAGACAAAGCCATTTTCAAGAAAATGATGACTTGACTCACCTAAAATTATTTCCTCGTCTAACTAGTTATTTTTGAAAAGAGGCTCCCCGAGGCTCAATCTTTTCGAAGGATTTTAGTTGATTATTTGAAAAGAGGCTCCCCGAGGCTCAATCTTTTCGAAGGATTTTAGTTGGTTATTTACGTGTTCTAAGTGAGTTCACGAAAGAAAAAAAAAACAAAAAAAATCTAAGCATGCAATTTCTAAGTTAAAACACAAACATGTTTTGTACTGGCTCCCCCTAGACCGTTGAATCGGTTCGGTCTATCCACATAGTGGATTTGGTCCTTGGTAACCCAGTACGAGTTGGATCCTAGAGTTGAAATCAAAGTGGTCTTAGGGACCCATGCTTGGACACATTTTTTATGTCTACTTACGATTGACATATACGACTTATTGGTCGTGTTTGAGCTAAACCCTAGTCCGGCCTTGTTGTACACGGCCCTTTGCGATCCAAGTAGGAGGTCAAGTCCTTTGGATCCCAAAGTAAACCTTTCCAACATATTCCTAAGATCTTCGACTTGACTTTTCAAGAGTGAGTTCTCAACTTCGAGTTTTTCAACCCGAGTTGAGTCCTTCTCTTGAACTCGACTAGTCGAAGAGGTTAGGGAGACCTCATGTTTGAGGAGTTTAACTTCCTCAACCAGGGTCTCGACCTTGGACTCGGACTTAGCTAACTTCCTAGACAAAAACATAATCGTATTATGTAAAGTATTAAATAAGGTTCGACTCACCTTAAGGGTATCTTTTGAACCGGATGCGTATCCGTGGCTTGACTTGAAGGTAGCTTCGTAGTCCGAGTCATCCTCAGGTTCTGACTCAAGTTCAGGTTCGGTCTCCGTGTCGGACTCAATCGATTTCGCCATGAAGACGTGGTCTTCGTCTTCTTCGGATGACGCTTCTTCCCATGTCGCATTGAGGGCCTTCTTGTGCTTAGGTGCTTGGTGGTTGAGTTTGGGGCACTCGGACTTTATATGTCCAAACCTGTTACACTCATAACACCTAATATTAGAACTTTTAGGCTTACCTTGGTTGGGTCGAGTTGTGGTTCGCTTTCATCCCTTGGCTATCCTTCGAGCTAGGTTCATTAGTTCGGCAGTCAATTCCGGGTCAACTTCTTCTTCGGACTCATCTTCCTCCTCGGTTGGTGGTGGCTTGCTTGCGATTTTCTTCTTCTTTGAACCTGCAAACAAGGCTATACCCTGTAGGGGATCGGTATGGCCGGCTAGAGGGGGGTGAATAGCCCTCGTACGTTGGACGTCGTAAATTGCTCGTCTACAAAAGATTAGCGCAAGCGGAATATACAAATACAAAGCAAAAGACAAACAATAAAACAAACGCTAACACGATGGTATAACGTGGTTCACGGCTACGCCGCTAATCCACGGTCCCTGATTCGTCCTCGGTGAATCACTCCGTTAAACCAATCCACTAAATGGTCTCTCCTTTGCACCAAGCTAGGTGGAGGTAACCTTTACAAATCAAGCACACTCTTCTTACAAATAGAATGGAGTAAGAACAGGTAAGAAGAGTTTAGAGCTTGTGGGGCACTAGGAAGATTGTTTGGAGTATGAGCATTAGCCTCTCAAAGGCTTACACCCTCTCTTTTTATAGAGAGGGCTGATTTCTTCCCGTTGGCCGCCATCAGTCGACTGCCGTCACTACAACGACCTCCGAACACGTCGGATCCCGACCGTTGTAGTCCAACGGAACTCTTGGCAGTCGATGGAATCGGGACCGATCACGCTCCGATCGATCGCCTCGTGCTCGGCCGCGAATCGGCTCTGGGTCGAAACCCTATTGACGACCGGTCGCGCCGATCGATGGTCTTCGGCACGACCCATTATGTGGGCCGATCACGCCAATCCAATCAATGATACTAGTCGAACTCACTGATTGAGCGATCGATCGCCATGACATGGCTGATCGGTGTCGAAAACCCATCCGACACTTGGCCAAATGACCAAGTTTCACCTAAGAGCTACCCTTCCCCGGGTTACAATCGCTCACTCATTTCTCGAGTCCCTCGCCGGTTCTCTTCATTCTCGCCACGCCCCTCAGCATCAGGCGCACGACTCTGCAATGCTCCTTCGCGTCTCTTGCCTCGAAGTCTACTTCCTCCGGCTTCACTCCAAGCTTCTCGTCCGACGGTCCCTCGGATGCTCCAAGCACACGGCTTCCGCAAAGCTATCCTTCACCGACTCAAGGCACGAGTCATGAGATGTGAAACTCGCCACGGCTCTATGTGCGAATTACTAAGTCCTGCACGACTTCAACGCACATATCAAATCAACATATCAAACTAACTTAAACCCTTTGCCACACCATCAAAACCATTTTACGGCAAGAGATTGCCCTAACAATCTCCCCCTTTTTGATGTGTGGCAATTCGTTTAAGTTAGGTAAAAACATTTGATATAAATTCTAAGGTAAGAAAGCATGTAAAGATAAACATGATATAGCAACATGCAACTCCCCCTTAATCCATGAAACTCTCTATGCAAATTTTCTCCCCCTATCATATATTTCTCCCCCTAAAATATATTTCTTCCCCCTAAAATGATTAACTTAAACATAAATTATTTCTCCCCCTTTGACACCATCAAAAAGAATAACACTAAGTCATAAGCTCATGGCATCAAGTATAATGGAGGGAAAATATGACAAGTTGATTTAAAATTGGGTACCACTTGTTGGTTTACAAACTGAAATCGGCCTTCAATGTTCGATATAGCCACCAATGATCAATCGATGGCAATGATCGCACAAAGGAATCCGAATTTCTGATTTTCTGGACGAATTTCAGAAATGCATTATAAATTCCAGAAAATTTGAAAAATCATGAAATTTGGGGAACATATTTCTTTTAAGTATATCTATCAATGAAAAATAATTTTTCATGAAAACTCATTATATTTTCTTGTTTTTGCCAAAAATCCAAACACTTGAAAAACCACTAGTTTTTGAGCATGTTAGTATCCATTTCAACACCTAGTCTTGCTTTGAATTGTTCCAAAACATGAATACATAGATTTTAGATTAAGAAATTGTTTTGAAAACATATGAAATATCCAACCATGATCTTTGGGCAATATGTCTATGAATTAAACATAAGCCTTCCCCATGATTGGTCTATTATTGCTATTTTTGATACTTTAAATGACCATCTAAATGCCATAGGCATTAGTGGCCATTTGTATCATCCTAACATCTCACTCATGCTAAGTTTTCAATCAAGGTAGCCTATGGTGAGTGTGAAATGCATCCTAGGGGGTATTTGTATATACTTAACCAATATATTCATGCAATTCTATCATGGTTAAGTATCATCCTAACAATTAACATGATCATAATGACATATATGAATGAATTGTACATTATGATCATGAAATGCATGTTTCCATCAATTTATAACCATGCATTAGGTAATATGTGATGCTAAATAAAGTATTACCTAAAGCATGATTCAAACCTATTTCTCATGATAACGTGCCAAATTTCAAAAACATAGATCATGATTGCAAATATACATAGGGATTACATTAATCATCATGATTTAAGCATTATTACCTATTTATGGGTACGTTATCATCACCCAACACTATCTAAAAAAAAAATGTTGTCCCGTCATCCTAAGTCAACCAAAATATGATATAGGTTAGGTCCATGTGGTTGACTACCCTAGGGGTTTTCTAACCCTTAAGGATGGATTTTGGAACCCAAAATAGATTCTTTCCTATTGGATTCACTAAATACTCCTTGGGGATCCATTTCCTAGCAATTACTTTCTTTTTATCTTGTCCCCTAGCTATTAGGCATTTATAGGCCTTTTCATTTTTCTTTTCTTTGTATCCTAGGCCTTTCTTGTTGAAACTAGCTCTTTGGCTCCCTAAGATCATATTTAAGGTGTTGGAGCCAATTGTGAATTTCTCTAGGGCTTTGGTTAAGTAATCTACCTTTTCCCTTAATGCCCTATTTTCCACTATGCATGCATCATTAACATTTAAAGGCATATAATCATGTGAGCATGCATCATCTAAGCTAGAAGAAATATTTTCATTTTCATTTAAGCATGCTTTTTCTAATTTTTGTTCTAGGTCCTTAATTTGATCTAGCATGCTTTTGTTCTTCTTCTTAGCTCTAAATAAGTCCTTAGTTAAGCTAGAAATCATAGAAACTATTTTATTAGGTGAGAGGTTGGTTACCATAGTTTCCATGTCCTCTTCTTCTTCGGATGATGAGGATGATGTAGAAGCTCCCCCTTCATTTGAGCTCTCTCCTCTTGAGCTTGAACCTTCATCTTCGGAGGAAGAGCAATCCAAGTCATCAAAGGCCATCAAGGCCAAATTGGTGACAAAGGCATTCTCCTCTTCCGATGATGATGAAGAGGATGAGGAAGGATCATCCCATGTCTTGGCCTTGAATGCTTTGGCCTTCCCCTTTTCTTTTGCCTTCTTTTCTTCTTCCTTTCTCTTGCTCCCCTTCTTCTTCTTCCTCTTCTCTTCTTTCTTTTTCTTCTCTTCTTTGCTTTTGTTTAGGAGGGGACAATTGTCCCTTATGTGTCCCTCTCCTTGGCAATTGTAGCATATGACCTTCCCCCTTGGTCTTCTATTCCTATCATTAGATTTATCAAATCTAAAATTCTTAAATGCACGTCTTACCCTCCTTACCATATAGGCTTCTTCGGTGCTATCCATGGAGGAGGAGGAGGACGCTTCGTCATCGGAGGAGGGGATTTCCATCTTCTTCTTCCCCTTATTTGCCATCAAAGCTACTCCTCTTGAGGGTTGAATTCTAGGCTCTTCTTGTATCCCTTCAAGCCTTGTCTCATGAAGCTCCATGGTTGAAAAGAATTCCTCCAAGGTGCTCACTTCTAAGTTCTTGGAGATGTAGAATGAATCCACCATGGAACTCCATCTTGAGGACCAGGGAAAGGCATCTATGGCCTTCATTATCATATCCCGGTTGGAGAGCTTTTCACCTACACTTGTTAAACCGGTTAGTATTTCCTTGAATCTAGAGTGTAGAGATTTTACCTTCTCTCCCTTTTCAAGTTTGATATTGGACAATTGGGAGCGAAGGACGTCTCTCCTTGCTAGCTTTGCCTCGGATGTGCCTTCATGGATTTCTATTAGTTTCTCCCACATTTCCTTGGCGCTAGCACATTCTCCTATTCTATTTACTTCTTGTTGAGGGAGGACATTGTATAGGTGGTGCTTGGCCTTTGAATTTGCCAAGTATTCTTCTCTTTGCCTTTTGCTCCACCTTGATTTCTCCAATGGCTCCCCATCCTCGTTCCTAGGCAACTCGAAACCGTTTTCCATTATTAAAAGAATTTCAAAGTCGGTTTCGAAGAATACCTCCATTCTCTTTTTCCACCAAGAGAATTCGCCGTCGAACTTCGGTGGGTGGATGTTTGAGCCGGCCATTTTAAAAATTGCTTGTTGTGGCGGTTAGTCCTTGACAAGCTTTCCTTGGCTCTGATACCACTTGTAGGGGATCGGTATGGCCGGCTAGAGGGGGGTGAATAGCCCTCGTACGTTGGACGTCGTAAATTGCTCATCTACAAAAGATTAGCGCAAGCGGAATATACAAATACAAAGCAAAAGACAAACAATAAAACAAACGCTAACACAATGGTATAACGTGGTTCACGGCTACGCCGCTAATCCACGGTCCCTGATTCGTCCTCGGTGAATCACTCCGTTAAACCAATCTACTAAATGGTCTCTCCTTTGCACCAAGCTAGGTGGAGGTAACCTTTACAAATCAAGCACACTCTTCTTACAAATAGAATGGAGTAAGAACAGGTAAGAAGAGTTTAGAGCTTGTGGGGCACTAGGAAGATTGTTTGGAGTATGAGCATTAGCCTCTCAAAGGCTTACACCCTCTCTTTTTATAGAGAGGGCTGATTTCTTCCCGTTGGCCGCCATCACGACCGCCGCTTGGCGATCGTTACTACAACGGCCTCCGAACACGCCGATCCCGACCTGTAGTCCAACTAACTCTTGGGAGTCGATCGCCGCCTCCGTAGTCGATCGCCTCGATGGCTATGAACGGTTTTGTGGTCAAACCCTATTGACTACCGACCATCGCTTTATGGCCCGATGATGGCCGATCGCCCCATGATATGGCCATGATCAATGACGCCGATAATCGATCCGGATCGTATACCGTGTCGAACTCACTCCGACACTTGGCCAAATGGTCAAGTTTCACCTAAGAGCTACCCTTCCCCGGGTTACAATCGCTCACTCTCATTTCTGAGTCCTCGCCGGTTATCTTCATTCTCGCCACGCCTCGGCAGATCAGCGCATACCGCAATGCTCCTTCGCGTCTCTTGCCTCGAAGTCTACTTCCTCCGGCTTCACTCCAAGCTTCTCGTCCGGCGGTCCCTCGGATGCTCCAAGCTCACGGCTTCCGCAAAGCTATCCTTCACCGACTCAAGGCACGAGTCATGAGATGTGAAACTCGCCACGGCTCTATGTGCGAATTACTAAGTCCTGCACGACTTCAACGCACATATCAAATCAACATATCAAACTAACTTAAACCCTTTGCCACACCATCAAAACCATTTTACGGCAAGAGATTGCCCTAACATACCCCTCTCGGGTTCCGAGTTGGACTGCTCATGTAATTCAAAATCCGAAAAGAGTTCATCTAATCTAAGTTTAGAAAGGTCCTTGGAGACCTTATAGGCATCGACCATGGATGCCCACAAGGTAGTCCTCGGAAAAGAGTTTAGAACATACCTTATAAGGTCGTGGTTTTCGACCTTTTGCCCGATTGCGTGTAGGTTGTTGACTATGTCTTGGACACGGGCGTGGATTTGCGTCGCGGACTCGTGTTCCTGCATTTTTAGTGTGTACAATTTATTGAACAACAAATCACGTTTTCAAACCTTAGCTTGATCCGATTCTTCGTGTAACTCGATCAGCTTTGTCCAAAGGTCCTTTGCGCTAATAAAGGGGCCGACACGATTTAACTCCTCCTTGGACAAGCCGCATTGGAGGATTTGTGTTGCCTTGGCGTCGGCTTCGACTTGTCATTTTATCGCAATGGTCCATTGATCATAATCCAAGGAGTCACCCACTTCATTAGTCGGAAGTGTGAAACCCGTTTGGATTATGATCCACATCTCGATTTGGGTTTTGAGAAAGCATTCCATCCGACCCTTCCAATAACGGAAGTCATCTCCGTTGTAAAACGGAGGTCGGACGGTGCTAAAACCCTCGAGATGGGCCATTAGAACAAAAGACAAAAAGGGACGAAGACGAAGAAACTAGCAACGACAAAAACACAAAACAAAGTACCAAGACTCGCGTCTTGGATTAGTAGTGCGGGAGTAAATTTAACAAAGTGAAATAAATCAGAAATAAACAGAAATAAAAGAAAAATAAATCTATGAAAAATGGCTAGATTGGTGGTTTCACCAAATCTTAGCAACCCCCGACTCTGATACCAATTGTTGGATCGAAGCGGATCGCTAGAGGGGGGGGGTGAATAGCGATAAAAACTTTTCTTTTAAATCGTTCGATAGACAATTAAACGCAGCGGAAATGTAAATAAAAACTAAATGAGACAAATAATTTTTTTACTTGGTTCGTAGCCTTCGGCTACTACTCCAAGGCCCTAACGGTCCTAGACCGTGTACGGAGGGCAATTCACTAAAACACTCCTCCTCGTTGGAGGTAGGAGTTTTATGATTACAAAAGCCTTCGAAGCAAAAAGATAGAGAGACAAACCCTCTCTTCTATTAAAGTAAAATGCAACGAAAAGCCTCGATTAAAAAGAATTGCAATATTGAAAGCAATAACAAATTAAGATTATACCAACAACTAAACAAAAGAAACTTTAAGCTAGGGTTGTTGGCAGCACTTCGTTGTTGTAGAGTCGTCGGAGAGTTGCAGCATAACGGAGGCTTTTGAGCACTTAGAATTGAGGATGAAACCCTAGGTTTGGCCCTCCTTTTATAGCCTTTAAGCCCCTCAACGAATGGGTCTTCAACCAATCACAAATGGGCACAAAACTCCTTGAAAAATGGTGATAAAGCTTGACTCCTCGAGGCTGATTTTTGACCACCGGTTGAACTGGCCGGTTGAACTGGCGCCGATTGAACTGGCGCCGGTTGAACTAGCCGGTTGAACTGATGGCCAGGATTTTTGACTACAATAAAGAGTTAGCTCAAAATATAAGTTGATTCGACGGCCACTTGGCGTCCGATCTCAACATAGACCTTCCATGGGAAGTCTTGGGTCAGATCGTCGCCTAAGATCATCCCCGTAAAGAGGATACGACCTCACTTACGCTCGCACACACGAGCTTACCTCGATACTTACATGTCGCTTTTGCTTCCGGCCTTCCACTCGATTCCTTCGGCTCCCTCCGAAGTAACTCGAGTGTCGCCCGACCACCGCGGCTTCCTCCGGGTGTCGCTAGCCTTCAGCTCCAGCATTGAGACTTTTCTGCACACTTGATTTAGCTCGTGAGATAACAATATAAGCTTAACTTTATATCATTTGCTATAATCAAAACTTAGGTTCGACTTAGGTGCCCACTGCACCAACAGCGGAGAGTCGACGAGTGCTAGGGAGGAAGAGATCGGTTGACTCGCAGCGAGAGCAACCGACCCAAAGTGATGCCGTTGTCCAATAGATCGGTCAAGGAGGCCGACGACCTTCTAGGACAGCGAGCTCAAGATCGACAATGAAACAACACGAGTGCTCGGTGAGGACGAGAAGAGTCGCGAGAGGCAAGAAGTTATTGCGAATGGGAGAAAGTCGACGAGGAATTGCTGAGAGGAGCGGCGGGCATTTACGAGGCCCGACTGGGAAATGATCGGGAGATGAAGGTTCTGCGGTGGGGAAGAGGAAGGGAAGGGGCGATCGCGATGAAATCTCGATCGACTTGGAATTTAAGGGAAGAAGTGGATCAGGTATACGGGTCGGGTTTGATTTTAACGGGTTGAGCTTAAAACCCCCTTTATGACTAAACCTAGGTTCATTTAAATCTAGGTTAATTAAATCATTAAAATTTCTTAAGCTAGGTTAGATGTAATTAACTCCTAACCATCTCCCAAAAATTTTTAATTAACCCACCCATAATACTACCCTTTAGCCATTTATCTTGCCGTATTTTACATTCTCCCCCACTTAATCAAATTTGGTCCCCAAATTTTGTATTAAAATGTAAGAACCAATACTAGAAATTTTAAAAATGACCACATACCTCACATGAACAGATGTGGGTATCGAGCTCGAATAGTATCTTTCAGCTCCCACGTAGCCTCCTCATCAGTATGATGCTGCCATCCAACCTTTATGAGTCGGATGGTTTTGTTCCGCAACTGGCGCTCCTTGAGACCTAGAATTTGTACTGCCATTTCCTCATAAGTCGCATCTGCCTGGAGTGGTATCGGAACCTCTTTCAGAACATGATCGGAAAACGACACATATTTCCTCAGCATAGAAACATGAAATATGTTGTGAACACCCGCAAGTGTCGGAGGTAAAGTCAATTGGTAAGCTACACCCCCAATCCGCTCTAATATCTCAAATGGACCAATAAAGCATGGAGCTAATTTTCCTTTCAACCCAAATCTCTTGACTCCTTTGGTGGGTGAAACTCGTAGGAATACATAGTCCTCGACTGAGAATTCCAAAGGCCTTCGCCTCTGGTCTGCGTAACTCTTATGTCGATCTTGTGCCTCAGATAACCGTCGTCTGATCACTCGCACCAACTCTGCATCATGCTGAATACTCTGTGGCCCCAGCAACTGTCGCTCCCCAACCTCCTCCCATAACACGGGAGATCTACAAGATCTTCCATATAATGCCTTGAAAGGAGCCATCTGAATAGAAGAGTGGTAGTTGTTATTATAGGCAAATTCCACTAAATGAACGTGGTCCTCCCAACAGGCTCTGAAGTCCATGACACACGATCTCAATAAGTCCTCCAATGTCAGAATGGTACGCTCAGACTGTCCATCTATCTGTGGATGGAATGCGGTACTGAGTCGAAGTTCTGTGCCCATAGCTTGCTGTAGACTCTGCCAAAATCTCGAGGTAAATCGCGGGTCTCTATCAGATATAATACTCAAAGGCAATCCATGCAATCTGATTATCTCTGGGCAGTATAACTCTGCCAGACGATATAGTGAGTCTGTCCCGTGAATAGCAAGGAAGTGGGCGGATTTGGTTAATCGATCCACGATCACCCAAATCGCATCATGACCTTTACGGGTTCTAGGCAATCCCGTAATGAAATCCATCGTGATAGAAGGGTTTTGCTTATCGAGTCCGTGAGGGGAAACTTCGCTTCCCACTTCACCTCGGTCACTTGTTCATGGCGATCCCATCGATGTCCCCAGATAAAAAAATTTAATCCTAGACAAAAGGGATTGCCCAAACAACCAAGTCATCGTCATGCTATTCATTTAGAGAGGTTACTTGAACAAACTTGTTGTTCAAGCAACCAACCTCTATTCTACGAGTAGCCGCGGAATAGACGATGTCAGGATCGCCGACTTTTGTGTTTATGTTCGGAATCCAAGTATTATTTAGCCACAAACAGAATTTATCATGCTCATAATTGAAAAAACAAATACAAGCAAGTAACAAAAGAGAATAGAGAATAGATATACCTCTCGATCTTCTAATGTATGACCTTCCTCCTTTCGGACGTCGTGTGGGTGACGATCTACCAAAAGTTGAAGCTCCTAGATCACCAATCTTCCTTCCTTGCTCATTTCGAGCAAGAGGAAGAATAGAAACAAAGCTCTATTCCTTCTTTCAACCAACCAACAACCTCCAAGGATGGAGCTTTGGCGCCGGCCAAGAAGGAAGAAGAGATTAAGGGTTGTCGGCCAAAAGCTTCAAGGGAGGACCCTAAACCTTTGTTCCACCGGCCAAGGAGAAGGAGAAGAGGGAGTTTGGATGCCGGCCAAGGGTTGGAAGGAGCTCAAGGGGCGCCGACAGCTTGAGGAAGAAGAAGAAGGCAAGGAAATCTTTCCTTATTATGTGCCGCCCAAGCCCAAACCCTAGCTCCTCTTCTTGCCGCCAACTCTAAAACCCTAGCTTCTCTTGATTAATTCTCCACGCCAACCCCTTGTCCTCCTTTTATAGAGTTAGGGATAAGCTTCCTTTTAATCTCCACCATTGGTTCTAGGGATTTAATCTCAACTGTCGGATCTAGAGATTTAATCTCAACCGTCGGATCTTAGAGATTTAATCTCTACCTTTGGATCTAGAGTTTTGTTTCTATCCATTGGATCTAAGCTTCATGAGGTGTTAATAGGCTACATTAGGGACCATGAGGAGGAGTTGGAACTTGGCCACCCATGGATCAAGCCCACATAAAGTCCGATCCATTAATGATAATCCAATCCACTAAAGGATTATAATTGATCTACCTCACCAACCCCCATAAGTTAATATGGGCTCCATATATTATTTGTACATTTTCTCCCCGTGTTTAAGATCTCGAATATCTGTCGATTAATTAATTTACTGACCATTAATTAATCAACATCTAACTCCATGAGTAGTACCACTCATCCTTTTCATCATGCCGGACTAAGTCCACCTATAGTGTTTACATGATGAACCTTATGAGCTCCTCAAGGGGACATCATCATCCTAATATATAGGACACAGTTTTCTCCTATAATCAACGACACACCATATAAATAATATCATCTCCCAACTTACTGAGCCTATCGATTTAATCTATAAATATCACCCATTGGTAAATCAAAGAGATGAATACTAAGTATATGTGCCCATTATTATATCGGGATTAAGAGCATGTACAAAATAATATCTGAGGTCAGATTAGATTATGTAGTCAGCAATAAATCGAATCACCTCTAAGTCGGTCTTGCTCAATACACACAAAGTGCACTAGTGTGATTCTATGGTCAAGACAAACCAATACAAAATTACACTACAACCATTCCGATGGTTTGTCCAAAGTCATCTCGGTTGTGCGCCTTTACTTATACTTTACAAGGAGCCGATAACATGATCTCCCGTGTGACACCACACACTATGTTATCTACAATGTAATGTATTAGACAATATTGCATAACCATAAAAATGCAAACAATGATCATGTGATTCTTATTTCAAAAATAAAGATGTTCATACAAAAGATAGACTTTTCAGTATTCATCCCAACATTCTCCCACTTATACTAAAATACTATGTTGTCCTTATACTGCCATACATCTGATTCCCCTTCCCTCCACATGCCTATCAAAGCTCTCGCTAGAAGGGCCTTAATGAAAAGGGTCTACCAGGTCATCCTCTGATGCAATCTAGGCGACAACAACTTTTACCTCCTTTACGATTTCTCGTATCAGGTGGTACTTGCGCTCTATGCATTTACTTACCTTATGGGCTCGTGGTTCCTTCGAGTTTGCAACTGCACCATTATTATCACAATAAATTGTGATAGTTCTAGGCAAACCAAGAATCACATCCAAGTCCATCAGGAAGTTCCTGAGCCACACAGCTTCTTTGGCTGCCTCAGAGGTTGCCACATACTCAGCTTCCATGGTAGAGTCCGCCACGCATTTCTGCTTGACACTCCTCCATACAATGGCTTCACCTCCCAAAGTAAACACAAAACCTGAGGTAGACTTACTCTTATCCCTATCAGATTGGAAGTCGGAATCCGTGTAACCCACAGGGAGTGATTGGTCTGCCTGGTAAACCAACATATAATCCCTGGTCCTTCTCAGGTACTTCAATATATGCTTTACCGTAGTCCAATATCCCTATCCTAGATTACTCTGATATCTGCTGACCATGCCCATGACATAGCAGATATCTGGTCTCATACATAGTATCGCATACATGAGGCTTCCTACCGTCAAAGCATAAGGAACCGCCTTCATCTCCTCTATCTCCTCAGATGTTCTAGGACACATCTCCTTAGATAAAGGAACTCCATCCCTGAAAGGTAGAAAACCCTTCTTGGAGTTCTGCATGCTAAAACGATCCATAATCGTGTCTATGTATGAAGCTTGGGATAAACATAACATCCTTTTCCTGCGATCCCTTATAACCTTGATCCCAAGGATGTGTCCCACTTCTCCTAAGTCCTTCATATCAAACTGATTGGACAACTATACCCTTACGTTCGATAACACTTTGATATTGTTGCCAATCACCAAAATATCATCTACGTATAGTACAAGAAATACCACTACATTTCCGTCACATCTCTTGTATGCACAAGACTCATCCGGACTTTGAATAAATCCATAAGACTGGATTACCTCAACAAAGCGGATGTTCCAAGACCTCGAAGCTTGCTTCAATCCATAAATGGACTGACTAAGCTTACATACAAGATGCTCTTTGCCCTTAGCAATGAATCCCTCTGGTTGCTTCATATAGATGTTTTCCTCAAGACTTCCATTAAGGAAAGCTGTCTTGACATCCATCTGCCACACCTCATAATCCATATGAGCTGCTATGCATAAGAGAATTCGGATAGACTTAAGCATGACTACCGGCGAAATGGTCTCCTCATAATCGATACCCTCTTTCTGAATATACTCCTTCGCAACAAGCCTCGCTTTGAAGGTCTCAACCTTCCCATCTATTCCTCTCTTTCTTTTGTAGATCCACTTGCATCCAATGGTTTTTACACCATCGGGTGGTTCCACTAGCTCCCAGACCTGATTTGAATCCATAGATTCAATCTCAGTATTCATTGCACTTTGCCAAGATACTTCATTTTTATCTTGGATTGCCTCGTCATATGTCCAGGGATCAGGTTCATGTTTGCTAGGGACCAAATCAGAAGATTCTCCCAAGAACATGAATCTATCAGGCTGTCTCACAACCCTCCCACTACGATGAGGTATCACCTGTGTATCCTCTATGACACGCGGTGCAGTGACATGTGGTATATCCTCTTGTATCGGTGGTACTAAAGAAGTGACTTCCCCTTTTAATTCCTCCAGAACAATTTTACTCTTGGGTTTGTGGCTCATCACATAGTCTTCCTCTAGAAATCTGGCATTCGTGCTAATGATCACCCTCTGATCTCTAGGACTATAAAACAAACCACCCTTCGTTCCTTTAGGATAGCCAACGAACATGCATACTTCTGTACGAGGTTCCAACTTACCAGCATCTGCCTTCAGCACATGTGCTGGACTCCCCCATATCCGAATATGTCTTAGACTAGGCATTCGCCCAGTCCACAATTCTGTGGGAGTAGAAGGCACTGATTTAGATGGAACCAAGTTCAGAATGTACACCGTCGTATCTAGAGCATATCCCCAGAACGAATCTGGCAACTCAGAATAACACATCATCGATCTAACCATCTCCATAAGAGTCCTATTCCTTCGCTCTGCTACACCATTCTGTTGGGGTGTGCCAGGTGCAGTCAATTGGGATTGAATCTCAACCTCTGATAAGTAGTTCCTAAACTCTCCCAAGAGATACTCACCACCATGATCAGATCGTAGTGTCTTGATACTTTTACCTTGACGTTTCTCCACATCAGCCTTGAATTCTTTGAACTTGTCAAAGCATTCAGACTTGCGGCGCATCAGGTAAATGTATCCATATCTTGAGTAATCGTCTATAAAAGAGACGAAATACTCAAAACCACCTCTAGCCTGGATAGACATAGGACCACACACATCAGAATGAACCAATTCTAACACATCTTTGACTCTATACCCCTTGGCCTTAAAATGCCTCTTGGTCATTTTACCCTCCAAGCAAGATTCGTAGGTTGGGAAATTTTCCACCACTAATGAACCCAAAGGTCCATCAGCTATCAAACTTTGAATTCTGCTTAGGTTAATATGACCAAGCCTAAGATGCCAAAGATATGTTTGGTTCATCTTCGAAGGTTCTTTTCTCTTATTGGAATTAGAAGATGAGTTATTAACTTTAATTTGCATCATGGGAGGTTTTGGTTCAAGTGTGTATAAATTTCCTATCAATGTACCTGAATAGATATTCTCCCTATTCCTTTTTATAACAACTCTTTCATTAAAAGAAATAGAATATCCATCCATACACAATTTAGAAACTGAAATTAAATTCTTTCTAAATAAAGGTACATAAAGGGAATTTTTCAGAACCAAAGTTTTATTTTTCTCAAAAGATAAATAAAACATCTCCCACTGCAATAGCCACCAACTTCATGGCATTGCCCAAGTAAACGGTAATCTCTCCCTCAGCTCATCGTCGGGTTTCCTGAAACCCCTGTAATGTATTATAGACATGATCAGAGGCTCCTGTATCTACACACCAGGTGTCGGTAGATAATACCACTAACCATGTTTCAACGACTAGACCAAAGGATATACCTTTTTTCTGCTTTGGATTGGGACAGTCCTTCTTCCAATGTCCATCCTACTTGCAAGGGAAGTACTTGCCTTTCGGCTTCTTCACTCCTCCCTGAGATCCTCCCACCACCTTTTCTCCACCTTGTTTCTTCTTCTTCTTGTCTTTCGGCTTAGAAGTAAAAACCTTCTGAGCAACCATGACCTTAGCCTGAGCAAGCCTTTCTGTCGACTGGAGAATGATATCGACCTGGGTTTCCCCATTGATCTCACCTCCAAGGACTTCCAGCTCATTCACAGGCTTAGGAGGACACTCTTCGAAGAGTACATATTTGTACTCCTCAGCAGTTAAGACAATGTCAAGATTCCTTTCCAATCAATATTATTTGGGTACAGTAAGTTTATTTTCCTTTAGTATCATATCAAGTGGACTAAAAGTCATTTTTAAAAATCCTAAGAATCACATAGATCATTACTTTGGATTTCAAAAAATTAATGATTCCTCAAATAATAAAATTTTAAAATCAACCAACACCTCAAAACACCGAGAATATTGTATGCCACGATAGTGTGGACGTATACGAATTCTACATTTGTGAGAGGAGGTTTTACCCATTAATTTTACTATCTTGTCAACCTAACTTTTTGACAAGTAAAATTAATAGTTGGTTCCTCTTTGGCCCTACAAATAAAAGCAGTGACTCCGATGGGGAGGATACTTATATTTGTATCTAAGTGTTCACCATTACTCGGGACCAAGGAAATTATCTCGGGTTATGTGCCTTCCGATGGGGAAGTACACACGCTCCTAAATAATTTCCTATAACCATATTTGACCTTGTGACCCGCAAACAAACTCATCCGATGGGGAGGAAGGCACTCAGAGCCGACGCACAAGTTTGTTTGCATCACTTGTCAAATCGTAATGGAGGTCGTGGGAATTTATAAAAATTTCCCTCTCCCACTTAGTAATTTGATATTGAGTAATTTTCCTAGCCTACGACATGCATATCAAACAAAAAGCAATAAATATGAAAAAAAAATTCCAACTATTATGGCTTTTGTCTTCAATATGTCTCCCGTCGTATCACCATCTCGTCCGCTCCTCCCTATGCCATGTACGAGCCATCCGGAGATCCGAGCCGAGACTAAATCTATTTTAATTTACATCCATCGATCCTATACTCCACGAGAGAGTGTACATGAAATCTAGATAGAAAGTAAACTAAAATAAAAAGAGTGGTTAAACAATGCCGTATCTAATTTACAAAAAATCAAATACTAGCCTCGTTAACCCCGAGGATTCAACAAAATATACTATTACACACATACAATCACATACACACATATGACCATAATAGTCGGATCTTATGCCTGCAACCAAAGAGTTAAACTATGCATATCCTACTATTATCCGACACATATAATATATGAAAAATGTATAAGAGTAACCAAATCCTTAAACACACAAAATCGGAAACCTTGGCTCTGATACCAATTCAAGGGTTTTTCTTATCTAGTCCGTGAAGAGAAACTTCGCTTCCCACTTCACCTCGGTCACTTGTTCATGGCGATCCCATCAATCTCCCCGGATAAAAAAATTTAATCCTAGACAAAAGGGATTGCCCAAACAACCAAGTCATCATCGTGCTATTCGTTTAGAGAGGTTACTTGAACACTTGTTGTTCAAGCGACCAACCTCTATTCTACGAGTAGCCACGGAATAGACGATGTCCGGATCGCCAACTTTTGTATTTATGTTCGGGATCCAAGTATTATTTAGCCACAAATAGAATTTATCATGCTCATAATTGGAAAAACAAATACAAGCAAGTAACAAAAGAGAATAGAGAATAGATATACCTCTCGATCTTCTAATGTATGACCTTCCTCCTTTCGGACGTCGTGTGGGCGACGATCTACCAAAAGTTGAAGCTCTTAGATCACCAATCTTCCTTCCTTGCTCATTTAGAGCAAGAGGAAGAATAGAAATAAAGCTCTATTCCTTCTTTCAACCAACCAACAACCTCCAAGGATGGAGCTTTGCCGCCGGCCAAGAAGGAAGAAGAGATTAAGGGTTGCCAGCCAAAAGCTTCAATGGAGGACCATAAACCTTTGTTCCATCGGCCAAGGAGAAGAAGAAGAGGGAGTTTGGACACTGGCCAAGGGTTGGAAGGAGCTCAAGGGGCGCCGGCAGCTTGAGGAAGAAGAAGAAGGCAAGGAAATCTTTCCTTATTAGGTGCCGCCCAAGCCCAAACCCTAGCTCCTCTTCTTGCCGCCAACTCCAAAACCCTAGCTTCTCTTGATTAATTCTCCACGCCAACCCCTTGTCCTCCTTTTATAGAGTTAGGGATAAGCCTCCTTTTAATCTCCACCATTGGTTCTAGGGATTTAATCTCAACCGTTGGATCTAGAGATTTAATCTCAACCGTCGGATCTTAGAGATTTAATCTCTACCTTTGGATCTAGAGTTTTATTTCTATCCATTGGATCTAAGCTTCATGAGGTGTTAATAGGCTACATTAGGGACCATGAGGAGGAGTTGAATCTTGGCCACCCATGGATCAAGCCCACATAAAGTCCGATCCATTAATGATAATCCAATCCACTAAAGGATTATCATTGATCTACCTCACCAACCCCCATAAGTTAATATGGGCTCCATATATTATTTGTACATTTTCTCCCCGTGTTTAAGATCTCGAATGTCCGTCGATTAATTAATTTACTGACCATTAATTAATCAACATCTAACTCCATGAGTAGTACCACTCATCCTTTTCATCATGTCGAACTAAGTCCACCTATAGGGTTTACATGATGAACCTTATGAGCTCCTCAAGGGGACATCATCATCCTAATATATAAGACACGGTTTCCTCCTATATTTAATGGCACACCATATAAATAATATCATCTCCCAACTTACTGAGCCTATCGATTTAATCTATAAATCTCGCCCATTGGTAAATCAAAGAGATGAATACTAAGTATATGTGCCCGTTATTATATCGGGATTAAGAGCATGTACAAAATAATATCTAAGGTCTGATTCAATTATGTAGTCAGCAATAAATCGAATCACCTCTAAGTCGGTCCTGCTCAATACACACAAAGTGCACTAGTGTGATTCTATGGTTAAGACAAACCAATACCAAATCACACTACAACCATTCCGATGGTTTGTCCAAAGCCATCTCGGTTGTGAGCCTTTACTTATACTTTACAAGGAGCCGATAACATGATCTCCCGTGTGACACCACACACCATGTTATCTACAATGTAATGTATTAGACAATATTGCATAACCATAAAAATGCAAACAATGATCATGTGATTCTTATTTCAAAAATAAAGATGTTCATACAAAAGATAGACTTTTCAGTATACATCCCAACAGTGATATGCTCCCACTTCTATTCCGGGATCAGAATTTTCTGTAACAATCTAGCAAGTTTCTGATGTTTAGCCTTCACCTGCTGGCATACTAGACACTGAGCAACAAAGTCCGCAATATCTATCTTCTTACCGTTCCACCAGTATAAACATTTTAAATCTTTGTACATCCGAGTACCACCAAGATGTATAGCAAATCTCGAATGATGTACTTCCTGTAATAGTTCTTCCTTAACTGGATGCGTGTCCAAAATACATAATTGTCCATGGAAACGAAGTACTCCATTCTCATCACTAGAGAAATCCGTCTGACGTTCTGAGTCTATCGTGCTACACAAGAACTGCAGATGCTGGTCACTGACTTGTGCTTCTTTGATCTTCTTAGCAATAGTAGACTTGGCAACCATAGATACTAATACTCCCCAGGATATTTGACCGTGTTCAGACAATCCTAACTCTGAGAACTGTCTGTTGGTGCAGGGGCACCAAATAATCGAACTTGTGTTTTGATTATGACAAAGACACAAAGTTAAGTTTACATCGTTATCTCACGAGCTAAATCGAGTGTGCAGAAAAGTACTAAAGCTAGAGCTGAAGGCTAGCGACACCCGGAGGAAGCTGCGGTGGTCGGGCGACACTCGAGTGACTTCGGAGGGAGCCGAAGGAATCGAGTGGAAGGCCGGAAGCAAAAGCAACACAGTAAGAATCGAGGTAAGCTCATGTGAGTGAGAGATGGTAAGGTCGTGTCCTCTGTACGGGGACGACCGTAGGCGGCGATCCGACTAAGACTTCTTGTGGAAGGTCTAGGTCGAGATCGAACAGTTAGAAACCGTTGTATTTATCATTTTCCAAGCTAACCTCTCACCTGCGGAAGTGGTGGCGGATCATTCTTTGGACTTTGGGCGATCGGATGCTCATCGGATCGGTGATGGGTCATCACCGATGGATGGCGAATCAGCCTTTGCGCTAGGTCAAAATGGATAAGGTTTGACGCGGCCACTTAGCGATAAAAATTATACAACTTCGTGATCTGTTCCGAAAAAAGAGGAGACATATTCAGAGGACAAAATCTATAAAAGGAGGGGAGGATTCCAACTCCAAAGATCATCAAGTTTATTCATCAAGTGCTCTCTGGCCCGCTCCAGCGCGTCATAGCAGCCGAGCGACGACAAGTTCAAATCTCCTTCGTCGACAGCAATAGCAAGTAATTGTTTTTATTGTATTCTTTGTTTTAATCGTAATGAGGTGAGGTAGGCTTGTTGCCTCATCCTCGTACTTCCGGTTTTATGATCATTGTCTCCTACCTCCAACGAGGAGGAGACGTTATAGTGCTTTGCCCTCCGTACGCGGTTTAGGACCGATAGGGCCTTGGAGTAGCAACCGCTGGGTTGTGAACCAAGTAAAATAAATGTGTCTCTTTATTTTCCACTGTGCTTACTCGTTTAATTGTCTACTCGAACGAATTCAAACGAAAGATTTACGATCGCTATTCACCCCCCTCTAGCGACGCTTCTCGATCCAACACTGTCGAACTAGATCGGTAACTGCTGTCAGATGACTAGCCAGAATCCCACGAGACTTCCTACTCAGTGCATCTGCTACCACATTAGCTTTTCCTGGATGATAATGGATGGTGCAGTCGTAATCCTTCAGATATTCCATCCACTGTCTCTGTCTCAGATTCAGCTCTTTCTGTGTGAACAGATACTTCAAACTTTTATGGTATGTGTAGATCTCAAAAGTAATCCCATACAAGTAGTGTCTCCATATCTTCAATGCAAAAATGATGGCTGCTAACTCCAGATCGTGCACTGGGTAATTTCTCTAGTGATCCTTTAGTTGACGGGAGGCATAAGATACCATACGGTTGGACTGCATCAGAACTGCACCCAACCCTTGGATAGAAGCATCTATATATAGAACCATCCCATCAACACTAGAAGGAATCACTAAGACTGGTGCAGAAACTAGCCGTCGCTTAAGCTCCTGGAAGCTAGTTTCACAAGCCTCTGACCAGGTGAATTTGACCCCTTTCCGGGTCAGGCGAGTGAGTGGCATGGCAATACTTGAGAATCCCTCCATGAATCTCTGATAATACCTAGCCAGACCAAGGAAACTACGAACCTCCTGGACTGATTTTGGCTGCTCCCAACTAGTAATCACCTTAAATTTCTGGGGATCTATAGAAATACCTCTGTTGGACACTACATGTCCAAGAAAATCCACTGAGGATAACCAGAACACACACTTGCTAAACTTGGCATACAACTGCTCCTGTCATAACGTCTCCAACACTATCCGCAGATGTTGTTCATGCTCTTCCTCGGATCGAGAACAAATCAATATATCATCGATAAACACTTTCACAAACTGATCTATATACCTCAAGAATACCCGGTTCATCAAGTCCATAAATGCAGCTAGGGCATTCGTGAGACCGAAAGGCATCACCAAAAACTCGTAATGCCCATAACGAGTGCGAAATACTATTTTCTACACATCCTCTTCTCTTATCCGAAGCTGATGATATCCTAAGCACAGATCAATTTTAGAATACACACATGTATCCTTAAGCTGATCAAACAAATCCTCTATCCTCGGTAGTGGAGATTTGTTCTTAACTGTGACTGCATTCAGTTGTCGATAGTCAATACATAACTGCAACGATCCATCCTTCTTTTTGACAAAGAGTACTGGAGCTCCCCATGGTGAAACACTAGGGTGAATGAATCCATTATTCAGCAACTCCTACAGTTGAACTTTAAGTTCGTTCAACTCCTTTAGGGCCATCTGATAAGGAGTTTTCGATACCGGAGCAGTTCCTGGAATCACCTCTATCGCAAAT
This sequence comes from Wurfbainia villosa, assembly GCA_025175895.1. Classification (NCBI taxonomy): domain Eukaryota; kingdom Viridiplantae; phylum Streptophyta; class Magnoliopsida; order Zingiberales; family Zingiberaceae; genus Wurfbainia; species Wurfbainia villosa. The sequence continues at coordinate 10,231,170 of CM045992.1, forward strand.
TCCACTTGCCTAGGAGGGGGCAAGCCTGGAAGTTCATCTGGAAATACATCTGGATACTCTCAGACTACTCACACATCAGAGAGGGGTGGTAGTCCTTCATTCATAACTTTGACAAGAGATAGTAAATAACGCTGATAACCATGGGCCAACAACTTCTGAGCCTGTAACGCAGATATAATGGATAATCCATTATCTCTAGTGCCAACAAATTCCCAAGCTGGTTGATTCGGTGGTCGAAATGTCACCACCCTTGCTCAACAATCTACTGTAGCATAATAAGTGGCCAACCAGTCCATACCGAGAATAATATCGAACTCTACCATTTCCAACACCTGGAGGTCCACTGTAAGGATATGCCCGTCAAAATCTAATGGAAACCTTTGATTTCTTAGTGGCTAGTCAGCACCTCTCCTGATGGAAAGGATACTGCTAACCCATAAGAATGAACAATCGGGATCCTTCCAACTCTACCCAGAAATATTCTAGATACAAATAAATGTGAACTACTGGTATCAATCAAAGTATCAACATATATAGAATAAACTAAAACCATACCCCGTATGACTGATCCCTCAGCCCGCTGTGCCTCATCTCTGGTGATGGCATAAACCCGTCCAATCTCCATATTTGTCGGCTGCATCCCTGACGAAGTAGCAGTGTGCCTCCACTCAAGCTAAATATGGCTCTGTGGTATTGGAGACTGAGTCACTAGTGCAGGCATAAGATAACCCTGAGAGTTGGCTGGTAAGAACTGCTGTGGTGCAGAAACTCCTGGATAGTAGATCACCGGAGATGCAGGATACTGGATAGCTATCGACATCACTATAGGGGCACCCCCTGCATCTGGTACAACTGTGCTGGTGGAGGTACTGGCTGCTGTTGGAACCCTTGGAACGGCTAGAGGGGGGGGGTGAATAGCGTTTTTCCCGTTCGTGGATGGAATTCGATCTCGTTCGTGTCTACAATTTCGTTAGCACAACGGAATACAGATAATGATAACAATAACGAAATAGACAACAAGCTAACACAATGATATAACGTGGTTCGGAACCGCACGGTTTCTACTCTACGGATCGAGCTCTAAAGAGCCCTAGTGATGCACACGCACTCACTAATGATAAAAACTCCTTCTCGACACAAGTCGGAGGTGGAGAAACCCCGTACAAACGTTTACAACAATAAACGAAAGGAATACAAGCAATATACAATGTAAATACGAAATACAAGTAAAGAAAAGACTTTACAACACTTGTTTTGATTGCTTGAATGCTTGGTTGCTTGCTTGCACTTGGAGACCTGATTTGCACCAACAAATCGCCCCAATAGCCCTCAAGGAAACCTTAGTTTTTCCTCCATCACGAGCTCCATATATAGCTTCAACCTGTGCTGGAAAAATTCGATCAATCGACTGATCGGGACCATCAGTCGACTGATGCCACTGTTGTCGTGAGACAACGGCTAGATCCACGCTGGATAAGTCCAACGGAACCTTCATCAGTCGACTGATGGAGTCCTCACTCGACCAGTCGAGTCTCGACTCCATTCTATGGCCGATTTCTCGAGCACCGCGATCGGTGATCACCGATCGATCGCTCGAGCCATCGATCACCGACCGCCCACTGGCGTCATTGCTAGGCCATAACCCGCAGTCAAACCCTAGTTGACTCGGTCCAGTCGACTGCCACATGGCACCAGTCGACTGGCACACCTCAAACATGAGGTTTTAACCCAAGTATGGTTCCCCCATACTTGCTAGACCACCCTTAGCCTAGACCTAAGCCTTCTAGCCACCTCCATCAGCCTCACGCCTCTCGGATCCCTCCAAGTCATCCATGACTTGTTCATCCATCGCGCTAGCCTTCAGGTGCTTCCATCGGCTATGTCATGCTAACGGTGTCTACACCGCCAAGGCACATTGGACTTACGCCGCCAAGACTCCGCTTGGACTTTACGCCGCCAACCATTGGACTTATGCTGCCAAGACTACCACTTGGACCTTACGCCGCCAATATCAATCCCCTTGGACTTCTAATGCCAACCCATGTTGGACTTTCCATGCCAAGACCATGCTTGGACTTTCTATGCCAAGACCATGCTTGGACTTTCCCAAATGCCAAGACCATGCTTGGACTTTCCCTTGCCAACCCATGTTGGACTTTTACATTGCCAAGAGCATGCTTGGACTTTCCTTGACAATTACATTATCATATGTTTTTGTCGAAACATCAAAACACATCAAAACATCACTCGAGCCAAAACCGAGTCCTGATCAATCGTGACCTGGGCCGATTGCACCAACAATCTCTCCCTTTTTGATGTTTGACAAAAACCAAACAAATTATTGAGTTATAACACTAACTCAAATTCCTTACCAATTATCCCAAATTGGTAAACACTCTCCAAATGTTCTCCCCCAAACATTCTCCCCCTTTTTGACTAACATCAAAAAGGTTTTCTCTCCAAGGAGGTCAATGTCTCATGTCCCAATGAGATCTTACAATCTCCCCCTTGGTCCAAAAATACCTAGGATGCCTACCATCTTCTTAGTGATAAGTCCCATATCACTCAAGAGAGGAAATCCTATTTACTCTCCCAATTTCCAAATTGGGTATCAAAAACCCATCAATTTTCCCAAATTGATGATACTCTTCCAATAACTTCACCTCTTCAAGGAAACATCCATCATCCCAAGATGGATACCTCCCCCTAAAGACTTGCTCCCCCTTGACCATTGCACCAACAATGCCCTTTGGGAAGTTCCTAAGCCAATAGGAACTCTAAGCCATCAAAAATTAAGGTTAGAAATTCAACATTGAACTCTCCAACACCTTAAAATAGATACAAACCCTAAACACCTCTCCTAATCAATATCCAATAGATTTTCACCCTTCATCATGCTTCCCAAGGCATATCCTAGGGTTAGGAGTGATTAGGGACCATAACCGTAGCTGAAATCGGGTCAAACAACCTTGGTTACTGATGTGTGTAAATCATGCTATGTTTTCACTACTCCATATACATGCATTCTATCACATTTCATATCCTAGGCATGTATTTTATCATGATTCAGTTAAAGTTTAGCATATTTTGGACGAAGAGACTGCTTTTGGGTGTTTTTGTATTAACAGGGCGAAGAAACAGGCGTATCAAAACAACACAGGCGTGTTAGAAATCAACACGCCCGTGTCATGAGAGCCAGCAGCCAACATGCCCTGGCTCACCGATTGACACACCTGTGTCAAGGGTTCCAGCAGCCGACACGCCCAGTTCAGCTCCAACACGCCCCAGTTCAAGCACAACACGCTCGGAGGGAAATGCCCGACACGCCAGTGCCCTCATGTGGCACGGGCGTGTTGGCCTGATTCCAGGATTCCTTTTCTACGAGCAATCAGGATCTTCATCGGAAATCTGTCTCAATTAAAGGGAAATCTATTGCCTTAATTGAAGAGGAGGCCAAAGCTATAAAAGAGAAGATATTCTAACCCTAAAGGAGAGGACGGCGGGTGGTCAGAGATCGACGACAGAAGAAGATAAAGAGAAGGAGTCGGCAGAAGAAGAAGGATATGACACCCAGTATCGTAATTTCTTTCTCTAGTAATTCTTGTCAGACTATGGAGTAGTATCCTGTAATCTTAGGATGGGGGAGTAGCCCTTGACGATTTATGATGGATGATATAATCTATACTACCTGAACTATTGTTTATTTTGATCTGGTTCTTTTGGATTCTTATTGATAAACCCAAGGAGCAAAGGGGAAGTACCTAACAGTGAACCCGAGTTCCCGAAAGCCAGAACCAACTAGGGAATAACTCCTACTAGTAGCGGTAGTGTATCTATGAGGACTTGCGGGGGTCTCGTGACAGGTCCCCTTAGCTGATTATGGTCCCGTGTGCAAACCTACCGTGAAGAGGAAATTTGACTCTAGAGGAATTCTCATGAACTTAATGGATTTATCAAATCCAGTTTTTACCAAGTAACGGAGGTAAGACATAGGGAGGTTTGCGGGGGTCTCGTGATAGGTCCTCTTAGCTGATTATGATCCCCTATGCTCGAACACCGTGACAGGTAAATTGAGTTTGATAGGTACAGTTAACGTAGACCTCGAAAGGGGCCGTTGATTTACCTTAGGATAGGTTCCATCAAAACAACTCTAATAAGGTTAGGAAAGAATTAAATCACCTTATAAATCGTCGACGTGGTGAAACCCATATCCTTAGATTCTCCTCAACTCTTGACTTTTAGCTCGTTCTTCTCATTCGTTGTTATTGACTACTCAGTTTCTTTGCTTAAACCACAATTCGATTGACTAGATAACTTGGTATCACGACCACTCGGTAATTGACCCAATCCCTGTGGGATCAATATTTTTATTACTTGACGACAACCGTGCACTTGCGGAAAACAAGACATCAAGTTTTTGGCGCTGTTGCCGGGGATTGACACTCAATATTGAATTGAGCGTGATTTAGTTAATCTAGATTTCTGTTCTGAATTCTATTCTGAATATTGATTGTTCCTATTTTTCTTTTGTATCTATTCTGAATTCTTGTTTTGGGAGCCTCTCTTGTTGTTGCATGCACAGACTTAATAGGGAAATTCTCGATATTGATCCTGAGATAGAGAGAACGTTCCTTGCTAGAAGACGATTTCAGCAACGACAGGAAGAAAATCTGACCTCCAACATGGCTGATCAGAATGAGAATAAACCTTTAAGGGATTATGCACCACCTAGTACAAGGGGATTGAGATCGAGTATTAGAAGACCCCCTATTGAAGCGAACAATTTTGAATTAAAACTGGCTCTACTATCCATGGTCAAACAGCATCAATTCGGAGGAGCACTCACTGAAGATCCAAATCTACACTTGGAAGTATTTTTAGAATTTTGCGAAACTTTAAAACTGAATGGAGCCTCAGATGATGCTATTAGACTACGCTTGTTTCCTTTCTCATTGTGGGACAAAGCTAGAGCTTGGCTACACTCTCTTCCAGCAGATTGTATAACTACCTGGGATCAGCTAGAGCAAAGATTCTTAGACAAGTATTTTCCACCCAGCAAAACTGCAAGTCTTCGTCATCAAATCACAAATTTTGCGCAAAAGGATGGAGAAACATTATTTGAAGCCTGGGACAGATTTAAGGCATTACTACAGCAATGCCCTCATCATGGGCTGGAGAAGTGGCTCATTGTTCATACTTTCTACAATGGAATCTCGTATGCTACTAAAGTTTCTCTTGATTCTGCTGCAGGAGGAGCTCTTATGAACAAAACATTGGATGAAGCTTTTGAGATCATCGAGAATGTGGCAATGAATTCTCACAAATGGGCTACAGAACGAGGATATCAAACTAAAATGCCAGGTAAGTTTGAGGTAAGTACCATTGATCTACTCAGTGCGAAAGTTGATGCGTTAACTCAAAAGCTCGAACATTTTAATGTATCAGCTGTAAACTCATCTAATGTCACTTGCGAGATATGTGGTGTAACAGGACATGTAGCAATGAATTGCCAAATCCTACACGCACCATCTGAAGGAGCTGGGATTGAGCAAGTAGATGCGCTAAATAATTTTAATCAGAAGCCTAATGGTGGCAACCCTTACTCGAACACGTACAATCCCGGTTGGAGGAATCATCCCAACTTTTCGTATAGAGCCAACCAAAATTCTTCGGGACAGAACAGTTTTGGAGCACCTTCGGGATTTCAGCCAGGACCCAAGTCGAGCTTAGAAAAGATGATGGAAAATTTTATTACGTGTCAGGGGAAGATAAATGATGAATTTCGACAGCATATTGTAGAATCAAACCGGCAACATCAAAATAATACCGAGGCAATCAAGCAATTGGGAAGCAAGGTTGATAATTTGACTAATCACACAAGAATGCTGGAAAATCAAATTTCCCAAATTGCCAGCTCAGCATCAAGGACGCCCGGCAGATTTCCTGGAAATTCAGAAGTAAACCCAGCCGAGCATTGTAATTCTATAAGTTTGAGAAGTGGAAGGATTTTAGAAGGAGACAGAGCTCAACAAGCAGCCTCTGACACGAGCGTGCCAGAGTTGGAAGAAGACAGCAGCACGCCTGGGTTGAGTAGCAAAGGAAGCCGACAACACACCCTGACCCAGGGCGTGTTGTTCAACACGCCTGAGGGAAAGCAGACACACGAGCGCGTGTCAGCCGACACACCCGTGTCGGGTAACTCCAGCAGCCGACACGCCCAGCCTGTGCCGAACGACACAGGCGTGTCGAATAGGGAACCAAGAACATATAAGCCCCCTATCCCGTTCCCTCAAAGGCTGATTAAGGAAAAATTGGATGAACAATTTGGTAAGTTCCTTGAGGTAATTAGGAAGCTGTATATCAATATACCTTTTATAGAAGCTCTTCAACAAATGCCTACATACACCAAATTCTTGAAGGATATCTTAACCAATAAAAGAAAAGTCGAGGAGCATGTAACAGTGGCTCTTACTGAGGAGTGCAGCGCTTTAATTAAGAACATGGTACCTCCCAAACTAAATGATCCGGGTAGCTTTTCTATACCTTGCATAATTAATGACTCAAATTTTGATAAGGCTTTTTGCGATTTGGGCGCCAGTGTAAATCTGATACCTCTTTCCATATGCAAGAAATTGGATTTGGGAGAAATGAAACTAACTACTATGGCCTTACAGTTAGCCGATCGCTCCATTAGATATCCTTTGGGAATCTTAGAAGATGTACCAGTGCAGGTGGGAAATTTTATTATTCCTGCAGATTTTGTAGTGCTTGACATGGATGAAGACCCATGCATTCCACTCATTTTGGGGAGACCTTTCTTGGCTACTGCAGGGGCAATGATAGATGTCAAGAACCACAAACTCTCACTTGCATTTGGAAACGACAAAATTGAATTCGACCTTTCAAAAGCTGTTAAACAACCTCTGTTTTTGATGATTGTTGTAGGATTGACAGTCTCCAGTCAACAACACTAGAAGGAGCACCAGAACAAACTTATCTTAATAAGCTCAAAGGGGGGTCTGAGGATAAAGAGCTGGAGATTTCCGACCCCAACCTAACACCACGGATCGGGTTGAGGAGGAAGAAGAGGCGAGCACTCCTCGAGCCATATCCCCAAAACTAGGGGATAACTGAGGGGTCAAGCTAACGACCTTAAACAAGCGCTTCTTGGGAGGCAACCCATGCTATTTTCATTTTTTTTAGTCATTTTATTTTATTTTATTTTATTCTTTATTCTATTTTTATTTTTTTTTTCGGGACGTGCGCTGCGTAAGTTGACCACGACCGCTGCGCGACACACAGCGTGTTGTTGCACCGAAGACAACACAGCAGGGCATGCCGACTAGCACGCCTGTCGCACCCTTCCGATGCAAAGACGCTGGCCGGATCAGCACACACGGGAGCGACGAGACACGCCATGTCGCGCTTAAATGGGTCGGGTATTTGCGTAAGAGGATGCCCGACACGCCTATGCTGCGGATAGCCCTCTAAAACCGACCCGAGCACGCCCTAATTTTCTACTCGTGATCCAAGGTTGAAGTAGCCACCGTCGGTCTCTCTCTCAAGCAGCCGAGGAGCTAACCTACTGTCTCTCCATCACCAACGCCATGAGCAAGCGAGTGAAGACTAGAGGAGGAGCTTCTTCCTCTTGACGAAGGACAAGGGAAAAGAAAAGCTCAGGGATTTGGGTAACGACCTCCTCGACCTCTAGCCATCCATACTGAATTGTTTTTAGAGATGATGTTATGAAGACTAAATTGATAAGCTTGAAAAAGGAAGTTAGTATCTACAAGAACTATAGACTTCTACACGTTGACCACCCTAGGGTTAAGAGATGACATAACTTGGTTAACCAATAGGATAGGATGGACCGAGTTTATCACGCACCATCATCTTACTTACCCGAGCATCACTCTTGAATTCCTTAGCTCCTGTCTCAAAACACGCAAGGAAAGGATTGTGAGGAAGGAAAAATAAAATTTAGATTAATGAACCATGAGTTTACCCTTTCTTTAAGTGATTTTAATACGATATTTGATTTTCCTAGCGGAGGGGAGAGGCACATTCATAGACATTTTATTGATCATCAATTTTGGAGATTAATTTCTGATGACCCTCGCCCCTATGATGTATCCAGGTCCCAATCATTTAACATCCCTAATCCTACTTTTCGTTATCTCCTTAGATTCATGGCTAATACAATCTCGGGAAGATATGATAGTGCAGGGGTGGCTAGGCAAAGTGAGTTACAATTTTTATGGGCCATGCTAAATGAAGTTAATATTGATTCTGGAGCCCATATGGTTAGACATCTAGTTAAGGTTAGTAATAGCCCATTCGGAGTCATAGTCATAGGTGGTATTATCACTAGGATTGCTGTAGCCTTAGGATGTGATTTAGATGACCTTGAATATTGTCTTGCTAGCCCTAGATTGGATTTGGATGCTTGTATAAATATGAAGATGATTGAGGCATGTGACGAGGGATATCGTTTGGTGTTAAGAAATGGAATTAAAATCCCTCTTCCGAACCCCGAGCGGATAAGCATGCGTAATTCATCCAATTGGCTTTTAGAGATGTCCAGAACCCTTTCCTACCCCCTTGCCCATGCTCCATCACCCCCTCCTAGGAGCCATCTCACATAACCCCGAGCCATCACATTCGACTAACCCCACGGTTTCCTCTCGACAATGTTTCAGGTACTCTTCTTTTGATTTTTTAGGATTCCGATCATCATTTGAAGCTTTCAGGGTCGAACATACCTCGCACATAGGTATGTGGGATCGGTATGCCCAAGCTACGGAGGAGCACCATCGTATAGTGACACAACATTTGGACAGGGCAGCTGATTTTTACAGGAGAGCTGATGAGTTTTTCACTGCTGAGTCCGCCCGGAGGGAAGATGATGATAGATTTCGACAGGAGTCCCGGAAATTTTACCAGGAGCAGCGACGAAGGTGGGCAGAGGAGGATGCTAGTAGTGAAGACGATGGCCATTGACCACCTTGAACTATTTTGTGAGTTTCGATGCACATCCTTTATTGTTTGTTCTATCTCTACTTAGATTTTTAGTTTGGTTACTGTCATTTTGTTTGCATCTTTTCATATATCATAACAGTGCATTTTTATATCATCTAGCGTAATACAACTGAACATTGGTCGGATCATGATATTCCTTTTTGCCTATTTGATAAGAACCCTATTTCACTTCTAACACGGTCTATAGGTCTGAGGTATCCAAAGAAAAGATTTAAATCCCCCATATCGGACGAGTACTCGATTTTCCATTGGAGACTTACCTGCGCAACTTGGTTACTGGAGAAACACTTTCACTAGAAGTATGTTAAAAAAAAAAAAAAGTTACTGGAATTGTTTTCAAGCACCCCTTTGAGACCAAGTAGTTACTGGGGAAACACCTAAAAGGTGCCCCTTTGAGACTAACTAGTTACTGGGGAAATGCTCTCTATAATTCCTTTCCTTCTCTCTTCTTAGAAAGTGCTCCTTTGAGACCTTTTGATGATAGGTAAGAATGATCCATGCATTAAGGCAGGTAAGTGCCTCTATGCCGAAAATAAGAATGTTCTACGATAGAAGGGATGTCAAGTCCAGATTGGTGTCCAATGACTTTAGTCCACCTTTTCACATGCACTATATAGGAATCTTTCAAACTTGGCAACTAGGAATGATTTGAAAAGATTAAGATCAGATTGTATACCTCTGGATGGTGTCTAGCATTTCCACAATTAAGTTGTCTTTTGGGTTTTCTTTGCTTGAGGACAAGCAAAAGTTTAGGACTAGGGGATTTTGATGTGTGTAAATTATGCTATGTTTTCACTACTCCATATACATGTATTCTATCACATTTCATATCCTAGGCATGTATTTTATCATGATTCAGTTAAAGTTTAGCATATTTTGGACGAAGAGACTGCTTTTGGGTGTTTTTGTGTTAACAGGGCGAAGAAATAGGCGTATCAAAACAACACAGGCGTGTTAGAAATCAACACGCCCGTGTCATGAGAGCCAGCAGCCAACACGCCCTGGCTCACCGATTGACACGCCTGTGTCAAGGGTTCCAGCAGCCGACACGCCCAGTTCAGCTCCAACACGCCCCAGTTCAAGCGCAACACGCTCGGAGGGAAATGCCCGACATGCCAGTGCCCTCATGTGGCACGGGCGTGTTGGCCTGATTCCAGGATTCCTTTTCTGCGAGCAATTAGGATCTTCGTCGGAAATCTGTCTCAATTAAAGGGAAATCTATTGCCTTAATTGAAGAGGAGGCCAAAGCTATAAAAGAGAAGATATTCTAACCCTAAAGGAGAGGACGACGGGTGGTCAGAGATCGACGATAGAAGAAGATAAAGAGAAGGAGTCGGTAGAAGAAGAAGGATATAACACCCAGTATCGTAATTTCTTTCTCTAGTAATTCTTGTTAGACTATGGAGTAGTATCCTGTAATCTTAGGATGGGGGAGTAGCCCTTGACGATTTATGACGGATGATATAATCTATACTACCTGAACTATTGTTTATTTTGATCTGGTTCTTTTGGATTCTTATTGATAAACCTAAGGAGCAAAGGGGAAGTACCTAACAGTGAACCCGAGTTCCCGAAAGCCAGAACCAACTAGGGAATAACTCCTACTAGTAGCGGTAGTGTATCTATGAGGGCTTGCAGGGGTCTCGTGACAGGTCCCCTTAGCTGATTATGGTCCCGTGTGCAAACCTACCGTGAAGAGGAAATTTGACTCTAGAGGAACTCTCATGAACTTAATGGATCTATCAAATCCAGTTTTTACCAAGTAACGGAGGTAAGACATAGGGAGGTTTGCGGGGGTCTCGTGACAGGTCCTCTTAGCTGATTATGATCCCCTATGCTCGAACACCGTGACAGGTAAATTGAGTTTGATAGGTACAGTTAACGTAGACCTCGAAAGGGGCCGTTGATTTACCTTAGGATAGGTTCCATCAAAACAACTCTAATAAGGTTAGAAAAGAATTAAATCACCTTATAAATCATCGACGTGGTGAAACCCAAATCCTTAGATTCTCCTCAACTCTTGACTTTTAGCTCGTTCTTCTCATTCGTTGTTATTGACTACTCAGTTTCTTTGCTTAAACCACAATTCGATTGACTAGATAACTTGGTATCACGACCACTCAGTAATTGACCCAATCCCTGTGGGATCGATATTTTTATTACTTGACGACAACCGTGCACTTGCAGAAAACAAGACATCAGTTACCCCAAAATCAGGCTATCAGTTGACTCATCGGCTACGATCGTGATGTGTCCATCGACCGATCGGCACGCAAACAACGATCGAGTGATACAATAGCTGATCAGTCAAGTCCATGCCCATCGATCACCGTAAGCAATGATCGTGATAACTGAAAACCTGATTTTCAGAAATCAGACTCGACTTTTGGAAATTCATAAGTAATTCTACGTAAATAAAAAAATCACGAAACTTGATACGTATATTACTTAACACACATACAATCAGTGAAAAATTTCGGAAAAATATTTTTACCAATGAATTAGGAGATTGATACAAAATCCAAAAGTGACTAAAAACTTTAAGGTTTAAGCTCACTTTGTATCAATCTTATCAATGGTGATTGCTATCAAAAGATAGACTTCACCAAGGTTTTTCAAAATGATTTTAAAATGTTTTTAAAACCCTATTTTGGATCATTTTCCTTGGGCTCTATGCACATGGCTTGTACCCAAGCTTTCCTAATGATCCAAATGTTGAATTAATATGAGTTTGGGTTCAACTAGATGCAAAAACTATGCACCTTGAACGTAACTCATATCCTAGCATCTCACATGTATCTAGGGTGTATAAGTACACATACATGTCAATTTAATGTGAGATGTGGACTTTGGTTCATTTGATTTAGGATTTCATGCATCTTCTAAGGCAACCCTACTTGATTCTCTTATGAATGGGACTTCAAGTCATGTCATTTTCCTTAACTCAATGTTCAATCAAATTAATGCATGAAATGATCATGGCATAGTGATGGCAAAATAAAAATATGACCAATGATCATGATGTCATGGAATATGATGAAATTTAAGAACACATGACATCTAAAATAATCCTAAGCAATAACATGACATGGTATATGATAGGATGCAATTTCATGTCATGATATATCAACTTTCATAAGCAATACAATCATACAAGTACTCATCCAAACACACAAGATTTTCATACACAAAAATTTCATTTAACTTAAAAATTTTAGTCTTTTACATTCAAAATCGAGATTGGCTATGCTCAATCTCACTACAGAAACTAACAACAAAAGAAAATCTAACATCCTAAATATCTAATCGTCCGCAGGAGGTGGCGGTGGAGGAGGCTGCTGACTCAGGGTCCAGGCCCGCATCATCTCTAACATATCGAGCTGATGCTGCTCTATGCGGCTCTGGGACTCCTCCATCCTATCAAGGCGTCGGCCGAAGATGTCGGCTGCCGATATCTCGACGACCTAGTGTCAACCGGCTGCTAATAGTCACTGAAATCGGACTCCGGTAGGCCACGACGATCATCGATGGACCGCCTCGTACATCGCCTCCATCGATCGTCCTCATCACCTCATAGTCCTCTGCTGTATCTCTGGGTACTGGAGGAGGCTCTCTGTGTGCCCTGGGTGGTGGTCGTGGCGCCAACTCCATCTGTCCAGCGCCCATCCGTAGCTTTGCTAAAGAGAAGTTCTGAGCGATATCTGATTGTACACCTTCGATAGCGCTCTCAGAGAACCCCTGTGGATGTTGATGCCTACGGACTCTAACCATGCGGTAATGATATGACCAAAAGGCATATGCACTTTCCCTTGTACAGGGGAAATGAAATGCACAATGCAGTGGAACATGTTTAATGCAAAGTTAATATCTAACCTATGACGCATGGCGTAAAGTAGAAAGAGATGGGGAGGCCGAATCTTGGCCAGACCCCAAGTGACAATGGGAAGAAAACACCCAACAATGACCTTGTAAAGGACATTGTCAGGTGCAGACAACTCAGTAATAGGAAATAAGTTTTGGGCCGGTGGACGAGGATAACCAAAAATGTGCTCATGCATGGACTCCATAGAGATATGGGCAAAGGACTCTGGTAAAGGGAAATCCATGGTAGGGTAACAGATAAAAGTGTCATCTGAGGGCCTACACTCGAGAAACTCCTGCAGTATCGCAGGAGTGAACTCTAACTCACGTTTTGCAATGCGAGTAGTGTAAGTAGGGCTGTCATCCACTTTCTTTAGGTTTTGATAAAATTCCTTAAGAAGGTCGTCGTTAATAGAATGGGTGCATAGGACGACTTTCATGAGACTATAGTATGAAATTAACTCCATGACATCACTACAATGACGGTTAAAAAAATCCCTGTCGATGTACCTAACCAACATTGGTTGGTACACTCAAGATTCACCCTCAGGTGGATCATCCCTACGACCTCTCCTATTATGAATGCAATGTATGATATGACATGCAAGGGAAATAATACATGATTAGATAAACCTAAATTGTAACGGAAATGAAAATTAGGTCTCGGAAAAAAAATTGTTACTTAGGCGCCATTTGAAGGTGTGGCCGGAGAGAGAACTCAGATGTTGCTGGGGGTCACCGAAAAACTCGCCGGAGAACTTCAGACGCCGGAACCCTAAAACATGTGAACTAGGGCTCGAAATAAGTGAAAAACAGAAGAGGAGAGGCTTATCTATCAAACCTAACACTTTGGGCGGTTGGCACGGCCGGAAGAATCGGTCGGAGACGGAGATGGCGATCGGAGAAAGAAAGGAGAAGAAAAGCTCGTCGCGTGAAGACGCCGAACCCTAGCGGTTCGGCGTTATAAAATCGTGATTCAGTCGACTGATGTGAGAATCAGTCGACTGATCGTGGTTCGTTACCGGGTTTACCGTGATCGATCGACCCAGCTCGGCAATCGGATTGAACCTTCATGACGTGCGTGCTTGATAGCATCGATCGGTGATGTCGCATCACTCGGCTCGTCGAGCACTCACGATGACCCTCGGCCTTGGTGAGCGGTACCAGCGGATCGGTGATGTATCCCATCAATCGGTGATGTTCAAGATCGAGTCATGGCGAGCACTCGTATCGTGCTCAGATCTCGATTTCATCATCTCAATTATTCCATTTTATCACGTTAGATCTTGTATATCGAATGTATTGATGTTATACTTTTATTCGTGTATTCGTTAATGTATTCTAATGTTTTATTTCATTTTTGCAAACATTAACATTCAATTATTTCCAAAAACCTAACATCTCACCCTTTCTAAGTGTTAAAATACACAATCAAGGTAAAAGACTTGTTTTGTGAGATGCAATCTATCCTAGACATTCCTTCCATGCAAACATATGGTAAAACATATGAAGCATGGTGAGTACAAGACATCAAGTTGTGTGACACTTGAGTATCACTCTAGATGTTACTTTTACATCTTAAACACACATCTCTTGATACATGAACTTCTAAAGTGTGCCAACAATCAAAGTTACACACTATGACCTCTAAATCTAGATCATGTCAATTTTATTGATTTTCATGTTTTCAAGATATATATATTGACACATCCTAAAATTCTTTGAAATTAAGGCTCAAAGATATTTCCAAGGTAACCATAACCTTGAAAGTAACCTAAAGTGCCACCTTTATCATGGTTGAGTTAACTACCCATCCAATCAAGGTTGGCACACCCTAAACCCATCTAGAGTGAATCAATCACGCTCTTAGGAACCCAAAACCGATTTGAGCTCCTAGGGTTAATTAGGTATTCCTTAGGGATAACCTCCCTAGATACCTTCCTAATGACCCTCCTAGGCTTATTAGCCTTGATCATTTTGGTCTTGCCTAAGTTAACCTTAGGGATTGCCTCCCTAACAACCTTCTTAGTGGCCACCCTAGATTTCTTCGAAACCTTGGCCATTAGGCACAAACCTTGGTCAACTCTAGGGATGACTTTCCCATTGACCTTGGTCTTCCTAGACCTAGTTAGTATCCCATAGTCAAATGGAACACTATGGTAAGTCACCTTGGACTTAGGTTTGTGACCCAAACCATTCTTGCCCTTGGTTGACTTTTGACTCTTAGGTCCTAGAGTTTGACAATTAGACCCTTGAAATTGATTTTGTATCTTGTTTAGGGTCTTTTCCAATTTCTCAAGCCTTGACCTCAAGGCTTGGTTCTCTAATTCTAATTGCCCAATTTTAGAATTTTTATTTAAGTCTTGAGCATTGGACTTTCTTGGCATATGCCTAGTCCATTTTGGATTAAAACCTAGATGTTCTTGTATTTTCTTAATAGATTCCCTAGGTATGGTTTTTCTAGGGACATTAGTCCCAAATTTCTCCTTATTCTTAAGGTGAACATTCTTAGCTCCTAAACAAATATGTTTGTTATTTCTAGCATGCTCTTTATGATACATAGCAAAATTGCTAAAATTAGTTCTAGCATGCTTTTTAATACTTAAATTAGATGGAACATTATTTAAATATACCTTAGGGTTTGCCTTAGTGGCTCACCCTACTTGTGATGCTCCCCTTTGCCCCTTCTTCTTCTTCTTTGGGCATTGACTTCGGTAATGACTCGGTAGTCGGCATTTGAAGCAAATGACATGCTCCTTGCTCTTTTGACTTGGAGAACCGGCGTCCGTTGACTTTTGTTGACTTTTAGGTGCCGGAGGAGCTTTCTTGATCCTCTTTGGGCATTTGCTCTTGTAATGCCCATACTCCCTACACTCAAAGCACATAATATTATTTTTATTTTGAATTGAGGTGTTTGAGTTACCTATGATGGTGGAGACTGGAATTGGACTTTGGGCTTCTTCATCTTGACCGGATGTCGAAGCTTCTTCTTCTTGATGTTCCGGTATGAAGGTTCTCTCCTCCGCCTCAATCCTTGAGGTGGATGCTTCTTCCACTTCCTCCACCTCTTCCGACCCGGAAGTTGACTCCTCACTTTCTTGTGAGGATGATGATGATTCTTCTTCGGTCTCCTCCTCTTCCAAGTCTTCTTGAACCAATTCGAGATTGTTGTGGAACTTAATCAACTTGTTCCACAACTCCTTGGCATCCCTATAGCTTCCTAATCTTGACAAAATATCATTAGGTATCAAATCAATCAACATTTTTGTTACCTTAACGATTGTCTTGAATTTCTCCCGTTGCTCCTCGGTCCATCGCTTCATTTTGAGGATTTCGCCGTTCTCTCCTCTCGGAGCATCAAAACCTATAGTCACGGCAAACCAATTTTCTATATTCGTCATTAGAAAATATTCCATCCTACCTTTCCAATACGCGAAATGTTCACGGTTGAAGGAAGGTGGAATGTTGACGTCGTCACCCAATTTTTCTTGGAAATCCATATTCTTCCCTCTAGATTCTTGACTCCGGGTTGTTAATCCGTAGAAGAGCCCAGGGCTCTGATACCACTTGTTGGAACCTTTGGAACGGCTAGAGGGGGGGGGGTGAATAGCGTTTTGCCCGTTCGTGGATGGAATTCGATCTCATTCGTGTCTACAATTTCGTTAGCGCAGCGGAATACAGATAATGATAACAATAACGAAATAGACAACAAGCTAACACAATGATATAATGTGGTTCAGAACCGCACGGTTCCTACTCCACGGATCGAGCTCTAAAGAGCCCTAGTGATGCACACGCATTCACTAATGATAAACACTCCTTCTCGACACAAGTCGGAGGCGGAGAAACCCCGTACAAACGTTTACAACAATAAACGAAAGGAATACAAGCAATATACAATGTAAATACGAAATACAAGTAAAGAAAAGACTTTACAACACTTGTTTTGATTGCTTGAATGCTTGGTTGCTTGCTTGCACTTGGAGACCTGATTTGCACCAACAAATCGCCCCAATAGCCCTCAAGGAAACCTTAGTTTTTCCTCCATCACGAGCTCCATATATAGCTTCAACATGTGCTGGAAAAAGTCGATCAGTCGACTGATCGGGACCATCAGTCGACTGATGCCACTGTTGTCGTGAGACAACAGCTAGATCCACGCTGGATAAGTCCAACGGAACCTTCATCACCGATCGATTGTGACCATCACCAACCGATGGAGTCCTCACTCGACCACCGAGTCTCGACTCCATTCTCGCGGCCGATTTTCGAGCACCGCCGATCGGTGATCACACGATCGGTGTGCCGATCGCTGAGCCATCGCGATCACGATCGCTAGGCTAACCCAAAACCCTAGTTGACTCGGTCCCGCCACATGGCACAACATGAGGTTTTAACCCAAGTATGGTTCCCCCATACTTGCTAGACCACCCTTAGCCTAGACCTAAGCCTTCTAGCCACCTCCATCAGCCTCACGCCTCTCGGATCCCTCCAAGTCATCCATGACTTGTTCATCCATCGCGCTAGCCTTCAGGTGCTTCCATCGGCTATGTCATGCTAACGGTGTCTACACCGCCAAGGCACATTGGACTTACGCCGCCAAGACTCCGCTTGGACTTTACGCCGCCAACCATTGGACTTATGCTGCCAAGACTACCGCTTGGACCTTACGCCGCCAATATCAATCCCCTTGGACTTCTAATGCCAACCCATGTTGGACTTTCCATGCCAAGACCATGCTTGGACTTTCTATGCCAAGACCATGCTTGGACTTTCCCAAATGCCAAGACCTTGCTTGGACTTTCCCTTGCCAACCCATGTTGGACTTTTACATTGCCAAGACCATGCTTGGACTTTCCTTGACAATTACATTGTCATTTGTTTTTGTCAAAACATCAAAACACATCAAAACATCACTCGAGCCAAAACCGAGTCCTGGTCAATCGTGACCTGGGCCGATTTCACCAACAGCTGCCTCTGACCATTCGTCTGAGTCCGTGGTGCTATCCTCTGTTGTCGCTACTGGCTAGACTAGTATGACCAGGTTGTTTGCAATAATAGCAAACAAGTTGTTCCAAAGGATACTCTGTAACTCTGTGGCTTTCAGATCCACATTTATAACATCCAGTCCTATTTCGACCCTTACGGCTCTTCTGAGACCCTCCAGAATATTCATATGCCGGATGCTTCCCCTTCTGCGATCTAGCTGACCCCTCTGCAACACCTCACGTAGTTCATGAACGCGAACGCGACCTCAAATCTCGCGATGGAGGCTGTTGAGGATTCGAAGCGCGCACTCGTGCTCAACTCCTACAAGTGCACGGATGTCGTCAAGTAATAAAATATTATCGATCCCATAGGGACTGGGATTCGAATATTGATATGTTCAGTGGTTGAAATTGTTCGGAAGTAAACTCTAAGAGATTTGTGATGGTGTCACACGGAGGAAGAAGGGAGTGTGCCGAGGTCTTCAAAGGTGATTATAGGACTTCGGTTTCACTTATGTGTCGCAAAAAAATGCTGTCAACTGGCATTGTCTAGACGTTTAGCTATGGTTATGTGGAAGGGACATCATACACTCTCCCGATGAGCCACCGCATCTATCGGGAGCTATCTCCGCCTTAAAAGGACGGGATAGACGGTACGAGGATGTCGAATCAATCCCTACGATGAACCGTTTTCGGTTCCATTGCATCCTTCTGCCCACGGTTACAGGAGATCAGGTTTACCCCTAGGTTCCTTGCATAAAATCCCCTAAATATTAGATACGAGGGTTGTCACCTCTCGTATCGCCTAAGCACAACAGGTAGAAAACCAAACACGCATAGATATAGTAAAAACAACTTCCAATTGCCAAATTAAACTCAAAGACAGAATTTAACGTGAACCAACATGTAATGTGCACACAAGCTACTCCATAATCCTAGAATCGAAGGAACTACTCCATGTATATAAGGGAGGAATCACAAAGCATGTACTTGTTCGAATACATAAGAAATAAAGTGCAGGAACAAGGGATTACAATGCCTTAGTGGTATTCTCTCCGGCATTGAAGTGCATGGGTGTAAAATACGAAAAAAAAAAAATTATATGGATTAACCCTTTAATTAATTGGATTTAATTAGTGGGTTAATTGGGTTAATTAGTGGATTAAATTGGGTTTGAATCTGTAATGGGCTTGGGATGAAATTGGGCTTGGCTGAAATTGGGCTTGGGCCAAATTGCTGGGCTTGAAATTGGCTGAATCGGTTGGGCTGAATCAATTGGATTGAGCTTGGGTTGGCTTGAACTGAAGTTGGATTGAATTGGGTTGAAACAGATTGGATTGGGCTGGGTTAACCGAATCGCTGAACGACACTTATAAGGGTTGCCGAACGAACAGAACACCAAGTTCCTTCTTCGCGATCGCTGTTTTTTCCTTCTTCCGCGATTTCTCTGTTTCCCCTTTCTTACGCGAGCTCGGCGCTGACAATGCCGTCCCGATCACCACCGCAGCCTTTCCGATAGCACGCGACGTCGCCCACTCCTTCGGTCATCATCGCCATCGCGAGCTTAGCTGCCTCCGACCTTCACTCGCACGATCGGTGATCTTCACTTTATTTCCACCGAGAGCTAGCTGCTGTCGCTGTCAACGTCTCCGGTGGGTGATCCGGCTGAGGGAAAGAGGTCGACCAAGCTTCGTCGGGTTTGAATCGGGTGAGGGATTACATTGGGAGCTAGGGATCGACAACAGGTTTTTCGCTGTTGGATTTGGGGAGCAATCTGCCGTCGCCGTCGGAGCACGGTAAGTTGTTGAATCGATTTTCCAATCTTGGATGGGATCTATTGTTTCTGTGGTGTTCTCTTTCCCATGTGCAGTCCCGTTGATGCTCGAGCTCAGCCCGTCCTCGCCTCTCCTCTTCCGCTGTTTCATCATCGGCACAATGTTGGAGTTGGTGTTGCGCCGGAAAACAAGGGGGTGCTGTCGGAGGGGATTCGATCGAACTTAGGGTATCAAATTGGAGAGAGAGCTCAGTTATGTTGAATCAACAATTGGTGGTTTGGGCAGAAGGTTGTGGTTGTTGAAATTGCCGTGGAAATCAGAGTTGAGCAGGGAGCTGGATTCAAATTGGCAGTGAATTGGTAAGGTTGTAGTTCTCTTCGATGATCTTCAATCCATGATATAGTTTCCTAATTTGTGTTGATCAGGATTGCAAACAATTTAGTGCAGCTATCATTGTGCTAGGTGGGGGCTTGGATCTGTGATTACTTGCTTCTGACCTCGATGATAGCCAAGTGTTCTATTTCGTATGGTAATGCTTCAATACCATTAATATGGATCTAACTAGTATTGGATTAATCTGATAATACACTTATTGTAGGAGAAGGGTGATAAGTGTGATTTATGTGTGTGTAGAAGTTTGATCGAGATATGAGATTGAGGTAGAATTTGATTCGATCATTAGATGTGAGACTGCGCTTAACTGTATCCTATTGTTACAGGACTTTGATTGTGATAGATACATGGACGTGGAGATGGATAGCACGGATTACATAGCATTGAGGTAAGATCTGTATTGATTTATGATTTAATTCGTATTTCTATGCTTCACATTGGAAGAAGTTGTTTATTTGGTAGAGATTCGATTGATGGATTTATGTGGATACTTGATTAGGATAATTGGATCAATCTAGTTGATCGAGATATAAAGTGGATATAGGATTAGGATTTGATCCTAATATTAGAATTGTGACATGATTGGATCAAATATGTTACATTTTGCAGGATGTTGATTTCAGGACTTTGATTAGTGATGATGCTCGTAGTTAGGGATGGCTGATACGAGCTACATATCAGGTGGGTAATATCTACCTGGTTCGGTAGTTTTGATCAAATTCCTGTGCATGATCTTGGATATATGTTTATACCTGTTTACCTTAAATCCACTCTTATTTAATCATATGCTTGTACTGCCTTGACCTTTGAGATATATACTCTGTTACTCATTGATTATCTAGCACGGATAGGAACTATAAACCCTATTATGTATTAGCTGATAGATGTTCAGTAAGTACATGTGGTTAGGGATATCTTTGTGACTTCAGATTGGGTTACTGTATTACATCACTAGGGTTAGGTGATGGTTCGGATTATTGAGACGAATGTTATACCATATCCGTATTAGTCGTGCATTTATGATGGATCTAGTTGTCTGTGCATAGATAATTGTATGGTTGTCAGTATGTGACCATGGACTAGAGGTCCTAGCGCGATGGTATATCCATTATGGATTGTGTGCCTGTGTATGGTTATATGGACGGTCGATTGTATATCGCTACTGACTAGAGGTCTTAGCGTGGTTGACTGTCAGATGAGTATGACTCTTTGTACGATAGAGAGAGTCTTGTGGATTGTAGTCCTTGCATAGTTGACTTTTGGTTGACCAGGACTCCCCGTGGGATAGGGAGTGTGGCGAGGATACATGTATGGAGCTATGCATCATTACATTTGCATGCATCTTGTGACGAGTCTCCTTATGGATGAGACAGTCGTCACATCTACCTCCCCGCCACTCGGGGTAGTGGTAGCGGCGTTGAGGGCGAGCATTGGATGTGCCGCTCTACCACTATGGATGGTGGTAGTCGAGATGGAGATCGCGCCAGATGCAGAGTGGTGTTAGCACTCGCCCACTATAGATGGTGGTTGTGTGACGTGCAGTTGTCCTGTGTGCGGCGTTTGTCTACTCATGGGTAGGGACAGCGTGGCTTGCAGCAGGGGCCCCTAGGAGTAGTTAGCTTTTTACGCTTATACGCTACTCAGTCATACTACCCAACTCGGCCACTCGAGAGTGGTGGCAGCTGGAGTCGGGCTAGTTGTCATTTGTCGTGCCACCCTGGCCACTCTGGGGTCGTGGTTGGACGGGTCCGCAGACAATGACCATGCATATGCATTGCTGATATATATGTATGCATGTATTTGATATATGTTTTACATATGCCTGTGAGATGCTGCATTTGATTGAGCTATGATTGTTGCACATGCTTGTACATCATGATACATGTCATTTGTATTTTATTTACTGCTATGTGTTGAGCATGATACATGCGTTGATTCAGACTGTTATATGCATTTGATTAGCATCATGTCATTGTGTGGTACGGATCGGGTTATTATACAGGTGATCATATACTGTTCATATGTCTGAGTATTGGTCAGGTATGGGATTGACCTGGTACGTTATATGGTTATGTTATAGTATACCTGTTCAGGATGATCTAGCATATGGCGTTACAGACCGTCAGGTACGTTGGTACATTACTATATGTTTAGTTGATCAGTTTAGTATATACCTTGAGTATGATTTTATTGTAGTTACTTGTTATTAGATTTGGATATGACTGTATGTCTATTGGACTCATGCTGTATACCTGTAGATCTTCATATGTATACTTGTAGATCTATCCTTATATGTTGTTCATGCACTTTCTATATATTACCCCTGAGTTTATACTCACCACCCCTGGACCCTGGGTTTTCTGTCGCCCAGATAACAGGTAGAAGATTCCTTGGACGTTTGGAGCTCCGCCAGCTGATCCCATCTCACACCGAACATATGGGGTTTTCCATGTATTTGCTTCCGCTGTTATTTTGTATTATGGCCATGTATAATCAGTGTTGTATCTGGCTGTGGATTTATACGTTGTTGTGTGTAGTATGTTAGAGTCGCACCGGTGCACACCTCTTGTGTTGTTGTGGATATATTGTTTGGTATTGTCCATTTATATATTGTTGTTGTGGGCCTACGGGCCTTGTATTAACCCGATATGTTGCCACGTACAGGGGAGATGTTGTCCGTTTGCTTTTCGACACGGCATACTCTCGGGGCGTGACAATTTTATTGGTATCAGAGCCCTAGGTTGCGAAGTCCATTTTCGTATTTTATTTCGTTCAGACATCGAGTTTTGCTTTACTCGGTCTTGGTTTTGTGAGTTCTGGGATTTGGCTGTTGCGGACATCTCCGAGCTACAAGGATTAAGGTATGTTAACTGTTATTACATATCCTTCTGTTAGCTATGCATTTAGTTGCTTATAACAGTGCATGACTTGTAGTATGTTAATCAGTATTCGTAACCGTGGTTTGAGTTTGACCACGGGAACGATATGTTGAGGTTATTAGATATGTACCTGCTATCGAAAAGGTAATTACGTTTGAGAGCTGACTGATACCGAGTCGGAAAGTAGGGGTTAGGTAGTCACATCTCTTGTGAAGATCAAGGATTACGGTCCTAAGATTTTCACTAATTATGTTAGTCAGATCATTACCTATTGGGTAATGGACAAGCAAGTATACTATTGCGGATGCAGATAGTAGAAAATTAGTGGATGATATTCATGGGGATTTTTGATCCTCGTACTAGTCGTTCTAGGTTGTATAACATTGGGAGTACTTTTGGAGTACTTGACTCGGGTTATACAAAGAAAGTAGTGTTAGTAGAATACCATTATCCGGATTAAGCCGGTACTTGGTGGAAGAGATAGGAAATAACCTTCGGGAAATAACACATCACTTGGCCACGGTGTAGTGATGTTGTGAGAGGGTATTTTCCCATGTCATTTTTTTTGACTCATCGTCAGGAAATTCTTGAGCTTTAGGTCGGGTGATCGTCTGGTGACGAAAGTACCATGCAGAGTCGTTAGACTCGTGAGGGTTACGACCCCCTAATAGCTCGAGAATGTGATTGGGTTGGTTTTGACCACCTATGGTTTACCGGTTGACATCTTGATCAGGATGTTTGGATCTCCTACCAGATCCTACCGAAAGTGTATAGACCGAGTCATGTGTATAGAAATGACTCCGTAGTAAGTGTTTTAAAGAGTTGGAGATTTGATAAGCAGATATTGCGAGTCAAATTATTGGAATTCGAAATCTCCAAATGTTGGATAAAAAGGAGCAAGATTAAAGTCATAAGTCACGAGCGACTATTGGAGAGTTTTCCGATCATAGAAGACCGATTACAGATTGTCAGCAGCTTCTCATGTTTATCAGCGAACTCAGAGGAAAGACTCCGAAGGGAGATTGTGTGCGTGCGATCACGGGTCACGGCCGAGATCTGATCAGTTATCCGATGGATCATTTTATCTGCTTCTACTATAAGCAGCCGGTATCTATGAGGAGAGTATGTATTTTGAAGACCCAGTTGAAGACTATGGATGATGCTTTCGAGTGGACGATCCACAACCTCGAAAGCCGAGATTATTACAGAAGATTAGGTTATCACATCAGCAGCGATCTACTACCCCAGATATAGTTGGAGTTCTTTGATACTTTCATTCGGAAGAAGTAAGTTACTCGTGATATCGGTAGAAGACATCTCGAAGACTCGGGCGTCACGGACAACAATTGTTACCTTTCGGGCAGCGACGCGTAGTCATGATTTATATAGAGGAGAGAGATTTTACGACGATAGTCGTATCTATGCAGTATTCTCCAATTGCAGCTATACCTTTCACAGAGATGGAGCGTGCTATGATGTTTACAGTTCTTCAGTATTTTACAGCCGGATGTGTATCATTTGCTAGTATAACAGTGTTTACCATCTCCATTGCAATTGTTGCAGTTTGTACCTCAGTTCCAGCAGTTGATTTCAGTCCCTTCATGATAGTCTTTGCATCTACATGAGCTCAGCCGTCTAGAACAGATGTTGGACAAGTTTACATAATTACTCGAGAAGAAGTATAGAAGACCGAAGGATCGGTCCTTCGGGGTATTACTTTAGATTATCCTATTTGCGGATATATTGAGAGATACTGGTAGTTTACAAGTATCTTTGTCTAGAGCATTCTTGGATAGGGTTCGAAGGGTTCCTATCGACTTGTGGGTTGGTGATTTTTCTCTACCGTTAGGTGAGATGTTGATCGACAACAAAGAAGTCAGGGGATACCCTTAGCCTTTGCTAGACATACCTCTGCTATAGACATATCCTTATGGATAGTTAGATTGTTGGAGCGTTGGTATACTAGGACTCTCGGATGTACGTATAATTCGAGAGTATTCGGATATAGTTTTGGATAAACTCCTAGGCTTGCCACTGCATGGGCAAGTGGAATATGCGATTGAGGTGATTTCGGGAATAGTCCTGATATTGGGGACCTCATACCGGGAGATGATTTTATTGGTATTAGTGTTGCTAAACACTATGGGAGATTTATCTGCCTCAGTGTTTCTTCTTGAGAAGACTTGTAACTCTTTGTTAGAAGAGAGTCAGACCTTGAGGTTATGCATCGATTATCGATGTTTGGAATGCAGTAATTGGGAATGAGTATCATTCGTTGTGGATAGAGGATCTGTTTAGATCAGCTAAATGACACCTGTGTATACCCTAGAATTGATCTACGACTGGAGGGTTGATATTGTAGTGACTTAGTGTCATACAATTATCATTGTCGGTGTGATGATTGAGCTATCTATAGCTTAGAGTAAAAGGATGCAGGTGTGTAGAAGATGACGTTTCATACTTGTTATGAATTTTTGGAGATGTTGATAAGGTTGTTAGACTTATCGACGATTTGGTCGTTCATGGATTTGAGGAATCAAGTACTCTTGGAGTATTTGAGATCAATTGTCATCATATATGTGGAGGATATATTTATGGATATATTCCCAATCTTGAGGGAAGTTGTGGTTTCCCTAGATTGATTTGGTATTTACCATAAATGTGGATAGGATGTTCTAGCAATACTATACCATCGACTTGTGGGACCAAGAAGGTGATGGCAATCACCTGGTCGGAAGTTTGTGAAGCTAGGTTTCAGGGCCTAGAAGGTGACTGACTTTTGGGTCAGTGTTAATTAATCTGTCCGATATGGATGGAAGAGTATTATACGCAGATGCATCATTTCAGGGATTAGAGCGATTCCGATGCAGTGGTATGAGACGTATGTTATGTGTATGCTGGTTGAGAAACTAGCGAGATTAATCATTATAGTCTTCCAGTTACTTTCAGTTCTGTGTGACAGAGTGAATTTTGGACTTTAGATTAATTTCTCTTGTGAGAATAAATCTCCGTCTCTGGGAAGGATAGTGGTTCCCAGAGTTGTATTTCGATTTAGGAAGAGTTGTTTCAGGAGACTCTTCATTCGAGAGTGATGATTTATTCGGAGTGTATCTGAAAATAGTGAGTATTGAGACGTTCATGATGGTGGGACGATATATGGGACACGGTTGATTTCGTAGTTTGATGTTGGGTATGCCAACAAGCAAAGGTGGAATATTGTGATCGGTAGGGTTATGTATCGTGATGGAAGTGGGAGCCTAGTACGTTAGACTGTGTTGGGAGATTATCTAGAATTCGGAAATGACTTGATAGGATTTGGGTAATTGATGATAGATTAGCTAGGTTTGCTCATTTTCTTCCTAGCCGTAAGATGGACTCCGTTGGATCGTTTGATGGAATTATATTCATGGAGTATCCTTGGGTAACATTTCTGATAGTGATTCACGATTTACCTTACGATTCTGGCAAAGTCTCCCATCGGTTACGAGTATAAAGCTCCACTTTGGTATAATTATAACCTTTTAATAGGTCGGTTGAGAGTGTATATAAGAGCTAGAATGTAATACTCGAGCTCAGTACCCCACTTAGTCACTTGAGGTGTGACTTTTCTCCGGATACTTGAGATGATTGTTGTGACATCTCGTATTCGTACATGAGTCAGAAATTTGGGGACCAAATTTTTATAAGTGGGGGAGAATGTAAAATACGAAAAAAAAAAATTTATATGGATTAACCCTTTAATTAATTAGATTTAATTAGTGGGTTAATTGGGTTAATTAGTGGATTAAATTGGGTTTGAATCTGTAATGGGCTTAAGATGAAATTGGGCTTGGCTGAAATTGGGCTTGGGCCAAATTGCTGGGCATGAATTGGCTGAATCGGTTGGGCTGAATCAATTGGATTGAGCTTGGGTTGGCTTGAACTGAAGTTGGATTGAATTGGATTGAAACGGATTGGATTGGGCTGGGTTAACCGAATCGCTGAACGACACTTATAAGGGTTGCCGAACGAACAGAACACCCAGTTCCTTCTTTGCGATCGTTGTTTTTTCCTTCTTCCACGATTTCTCTGTTTCCCCTTTCTTACGCGAGCTCGGCGCTGACGATGCCGTCCCGATCGCCGCCGCAGCCTTTCTGATATCATGCGACGTCGCCCACTCCTTCGGTCATCGCCGCCGTCGCGAGCTTAGCTGCCTCCGACCTTCACTCGCGCAATCGGCGATCTTCACTTTGTTTCCACCGAGAGCTAGCCGCTGTCGCTGTCGACGTCTTCGGTGGGTGATCCGACTGAGGGAAAGAGGTCGACCAAGCTTCGTCGGGTTTGAATCGGGTGAGGGATTGCATTGGGAGCTAGGGATCGACAACAGGTTTTTCGCTGTTGGATTTGGGGAGCAATCTGCCGTCGCCGTCGGAGCACGGTAAGTTATTGAATCGATTTTCCGATCTTGGACGGGATCTATTGTTTCTGTGGTGTTCTCTTTCCCGTGTGCAGTCCCGTTGATGCTCGAGCTCAGCCCGTCGTCGCCTCTCCTCTTCCGCCGTTTCATCATCGGCACAATGTTGGAGTTGGTGTTACGCCGGAAAACAAGGGGGTGCTGTCGGAGGGGATTCGATCGAACTTAGGGTATCAAATTGGAGAGAGAGCTCAGTTATGTTGAATCAGCAATTGGTGGTTTGGGCAGAAGGTTGTGGTTGTTGAAATTGCCGTGGAAATCAGAGTTGAGCAGGGAGCTGGATTCAAATTGGCAGTGAATTGGTAAGGCTGTAGTTCTCTTCGATGATCTTCAATCCATGATATAGTTTCCTAATTTGTGTTGATCAGGATTGCAAACAATTTAGTGCAGCTATCATTGTGCTAGGTGGGGGCTTGGATCTGTGATTGCTTGCTTCTGACCTCGATGATAGCCAAGTGTTCTATTTCGTATGGTAATGCTTCAATACCATTAATATGGATCTAACTAGTATTGGATTAATCTGATAATACACTTATTGTAGGAGAAGGGTGATAAGTGTGATTTATGTGTGTGTAGAAGTTTGATCGAGATATGAGATTGAGGTAGAATTTGATTCGATCATTAGATGTGAGACTGCGCTTAACTGTATCCTATTGTTACAGGACTTTGATTGTGATAGATACATGGACGTGGAGATGGATAGCACGGATTACATAGCAGATTGAGGTAAGATCTGTATTGATTTATGATTTGGTCGTATTTCTATGCTTCACATTGGAAGAAGTTGTTTATTTGGTAGAGATTCGATTGATGGATTTATGTGGATACTTGATTAGGATAATTGGATCAATCTAGTTGATCGAGATATAAAGTGGATATAGGATTAGGATTTGATCCTAATATTAGAATTGACAGTATGATTGGATCAAATATGTTCTGTTTGCAAGATGTTGATTTCAGGACTTTGATTAGTGATGATGCTCGTAGTTAGGGATGGCTGATACGAGCTACATATCAGGTGGGTAATATCTACCTGGTCCGGTAGTTTTGATCAAATTCCTGTGCATGATCTTGGATATATGTTTATACCTGTTTACCTTAAATCCACTCTTATTTAATCATATGCTTGTACTGCCTTGACCTTTGAGATATATACTCTGTTACTCATTGATTATCTAGCACGGATAGGAACTATAAACCCTATTATGTATTAGCTTATAGATGTTCAGTAAGTACATGTGGTTAGGGTTATCTTTGTGACTTCAGATTGGGTTACTGTATTACATAACTAGGGTTAGGTGATGGTTCGGATTATTGAGACGAATGTTATACCATATCCGTATTAGTCGTGCATTTATGATGGATCTAGTTGTCTGTGCATAGATAATTGTATGGTTGTCAGTATGTGACCATGGACTAGAGGTCCTAGCGCGATGGTATATCCATTATGGATTGTGTGCCTGTGTATGGTTATATGGACGGTCGATTGTATATCGCTACTGACTAGAGGTCTTAGCGTGGTTGACTGTCAGATGAGTATGACTCTTTGTACGATAGAGAGAGTCTTGTGGATAGTAGTCCTTGCATAGTTGACTTTTGGTTGACCAGGACTCCCCGTGGGATAGGGAGTGTGGCGAGGATACATGTATGGAGCTATGCATCATTACATTTGCATGCATGCTGACGACTGGGTCTCCCTTATGGATGAGACGGGTCGTCAGTCATCCTGCCTCCCCGGCCACTCAGGGTAGTGGTAGCAGGGTTGAGGGCAGAGCATTGGATGTGCCGCGCTCGGCCACTATGGATGGTGGTAGCTGGAGATGCGCACCTGGCCACTGTACAGAGTGGTGTTACCACTCACCCACTATAGATGGTGGTTGTGTGACGTGCAATTGTCCTATGTGCGGCGTTTGTCTACTCATGGGTAGGGATAGCGTGGCTTGCAGCAGGGGCCCCTAGGAGTAGTTAGCTTTTTACGCTATACGCTACTCAGTCATACTACCCAACTCGGCCACTCGAGAGTGGTGGCAGCTGGAGTCGGGCTAGTTGTCATTTGTCGTGCCACCCTGGCCACTCTGGGGTCGTGGTTGGACGGGTCCGCAGACAGTGACCATGCATATGCATTGCTGATATATATGTATGCATGTATTTGATATATGTTTTACATATGCCTGTGAGATGCTGCATTTGATTGAGCTATGATTGTTGCACATGCTTGTACATCATGATACATGTCATTTGCATTTTATTTACTGCTATGTGTTGAGCATGATACATGCGTTGATTCAGACTATTATATGTATTTGATTAACATCATGTCATTGTGTGGTACGGATCGGGTTATTATACAGGTGATCATATACTGTTCATATGTCTGAGTATTGGTCAGGTATGGGATTGACCTGGTACGTTATATGGTTATATTCGTATACATTCGTGATGATCTAGCATATGGCGTTCTGAGGCATCGTCGTACGTTGGTACATTACTTTATGCTCAGTTGATCAGTTTAGTATATACCTTGAGTATGATTTTACTGTAGTTACTTGTTATTAGATTTGGATATGACTGTATGTCTATTGGACTCATGTTGTATACCTGTAGATCTTCACATGTATACTTGTAGATCTATCCTTATATGTTGTTCATGCACTTTCTATATATTACCCTTGAGTTTATACTCACCACCCCTGGACCCTGGGTTTTCTGTCGCCCAGATAACAGGTAGAAGATTCCTTGGACGTTTGGAGCTCCGTCAGCTGATCCCATCTCACACCGAACATATGGGGTTTTCCACGTATTTGCTTCCACTGTTATTTTGTATTATGGCCATGTATAATCAGTGTTGTATATGGCTGTGGATTTGTACGTTGTTGTGTGTAGTATGTTAGAGTCGCACCGGTGCGCACCTCTTGTGTTGTTGTGGATATATTGTTTGGTATTGTCCATTTATATATTGTTGTTGTGGGCCTACATGCCTTGTATTAACCCGATATGTTGCCACGTACAGGGGAGATGTCGTCCATTTGCTTTTCGGCACGGCATACTCTCGGGGCGTGACAATTTTATTGGTATCAGAGCCCTAGGTTGCGAAGTCCATTTTCGGATTTTATTTCATTCGGACATCGAGTTTTGCTTTACTCGGTCTTGGTTAAACTTTAGTACTTAGCCTGGAGGTCTAGAGTTCGAATCTTGGGGAAGGCAAAAACCCACTTCGGCAATAGGGTCACGAATTCCGCCAGAGGGCCCGGTCATTACAATAAAGGCGCTTTTGGCGAGCCTATTGGCTATTGGCGGGGCGGCCCCTGGTCGATCGTCGCGCCTGACCGTCGTTACTCACTGGACTTCACTGAAGTGGGTTTTTGTTTTCCCAGATCGAACTCTGACCTCGAAGTACTGTTTATGAATCTCGCAACCAAGTGATCAAGGATCACTTGGTTACCAGGATTCATAAACTTTAGTACTTAGCCTGGAGGTCTAGAGTTCGAATCCTGGGGAAAGCAAAAACCCACTTCCAGGGGTGGGAAGTCCAGGTGAGTAACGATGGGCCAACAGGGGCGACGATCGTCGACCAATAGGGGTCGCCGAATTCCGCCAATAGGGGCCAGGTGCCAATAGGGGCCCGGTCGTTACAATGCGTGGACCTCTGGTGGCGTTCTTCCTCCCCGTTGTGAGTTCCTGAAGCTTTTTAGGGCTTCGGTGTGCCGTCCTAGCCGTCGTGCCTCCCCCTAAGGTTTGGGCGGAGCCATTTTTATATACACATCACCTTAGACTGCTGCAAAATCTGGAAAAAGTCCTAGCCGTGCAAATCTGGTGGGCTGCCACATGGCCGTGTGTTTCCACACGGCCAGGTCGTGTGTGGCCCTAGGGTGGCTGATCTCGCCCATTGGACATGGTCGTGTGTAGCCACATGCCTTGGCCGTGTCCCACTCTACATCTAGCTGCAAAATATCTTTCTTTTGCTTCGAAAGTGCACCTTTTTCTCCCGAAATGCTGTCTTGCACGCAAAAGTACAAAGAGTATACCTCCGAACCAGAAAATAGGAAATGCGTGTAAAACAGAGTAACATATGCATGAAACTAACATAAAATCTAATGAGATGTGAGCGAAAACTACTCCTAAAACCCTATATGTTTCGCTCACATCACTTCCCCCAGACTTAAATCTTTGCTTTTCCTCAAGCAAATCTCAGTGCCATGAAATTTAAAAAGACATTATTTCATACTTAGCATGTTAACTAAATTTATCAAGTGGTATTTACAATCAAAGCAAAATAAATATGTTCTAGAAATTCACTAAGTTAGCTCCTCATGCTCGTGCTAAGCGAATCATTCTTAGGGGATGCCCATTCCATAGTGAGTTAAGTCGTCATCCCATAGCTTTCCTAAGGTCTCCGACTCTTAGGCACTTACCTGCCCAAAGCGAGGGTCGTTCCCTAGATCTAGCATAAAGTCTCAAAGGCATGCTCGGTATTGAGAGAAATTGGTAGGTGTTTTCCCAGTAACCTAACTCGGTCTCAAAGGGGCACCTAACCATTTCCATCCACGATAATTGTTTTTATCCCTCATAATCTTCTCTCTCTCTCTCTCTCTTTTTCTTTGTTTTCTTTTTCATCTTTTTCTCTGTCTTTTATTTCTCTTCTCTCTCTTTTTTTTCTTCTCACTAGGATTTTGATTTTTCCAAATGGGCTTACACAATCCGAGCATCTCTAGTAACTAAAATGCTAAACTTAGAGTTACCTATGGATTCCAAAGTACTAGACTACTGAGATGAATCATTACTAGGTATGTACTAGATTCTCCCTTTCAGAATGTTCGACATGTGTAGGTGTAAAAATAAAAGCTAACCAGTGTAAGTCTAGAATATTCATTAGAGCGAATAAAATAAAATACCACGAGATAAATGAAGTTAAGCTACCTATGGGAACAGCTCGTGTAAGTAACTTTTTTTTTAAAAAAAAGATACAACTGAGGAAGCTTTACAGATAACAAAAACTAAGTATTGAAAGAAAATCAACAACCCATTCATGAAAAAATGAATAAAAATACCAGAAAAGAAACTACTGCTAGGAAATAAAAAAAATAAACTTTGGGGTCCCCCCCAGACTTAAACAAAAATATACCTCTAGTATGGAGGACGAGGTGGAAAGTCTGGGAGCCTCGGCATCTCTGGATCCTTGGAGAACCTGCTACTGAGCCGCTGATGCCACATGTACATGTGGTTGATCTGGGAGCTAGTGTATGCAGTAGCTGCTCGGTGCTCCTCCTCCCCGGCCCACTGTGCCTGTTGGGTATGCATGTGCTGCCGCATCTCCTTACGGTAGGCGACCTCATCCTGGCGACGAGCAGCCTCCTCCTGGAAGTATATGCGGGCCTCGTCATAGAACTCCTCAGCCCGCTGAAAGTGCTCCCGGAAGCCAT
Source organism: Wurfbainia villosa (assembly GCA_025175895.1). Classification (NCBI taxonomy): domain Eukaryota; kingdom Viridiplantae; phylum Streptophyta; class Magnoliopsida; order Zingiberales; family Zingiberaceae; genus Wurfbainia; species Wurfbainia villosa. The sequence goes on from CM045992.1 coordinate 10,263,978, forward strand.
GGAACTCCGCCTGCGTGTAGATGCTCTGCTCCTCCCATCACTGCCTCTGCATCTGCTGCTCGGTGTATATGTCGTCAAGGCACGATCAGAACTCCGAGAAATCATAGACCGATGTACCTGCATCCTGCTCAAAGGTGGAAAAATGTGGTGGTGCAGGTGTAGATTCATGTTAGCGTGGACTAGGTGGGCTTCATGCATGTGTGGACTGGAGGGAGAGTGCTGTAAAGGGGGAGAGATGGGCGCCGATGTGGGTGGTCCCTCTTGTGGAGGGGACTCCACTATCAGGTCCAAGCGCCAGTTGGCACGTGTAGTGATGGTGGTACGATCAGGGTTGAGGAGCCTAAGGGCCGTCAAATTTTTCCTTACAAAGCATAAGGAGTGTCCTTCTCTCACAATCATCTTCATGGCCATACAAACTCCTAGGTCGATCCTAGGGCTCTCCTCTATACTCTCTAATGCAGTATAATCGTACCCCATCCTATGGCAAATGTGGGTAAGTAGGCCCCCCACATTAATCTCTCCTCGTGCTTCTTTGCCCATCTTCACTAAGTGTCTGATGAAGTGGGACCCTACATCGATGCTACTCCTTTCTTGTAGCATGTCCCAAAGGCAAAGCAGCTCGCTAGCTCTAACTATACCGTCACTCTCCCCATGACCAAATATAGTACTGGCCATGATGTGGTGGAGGTATCGGAAGATGAGGTTTTGGAGGCGCGACGCTTTGGCCCTAGAAGGGTCATAAGCGTGCTCCCCCGTCAACTTGTTCCAAAATACCCGAGCGTTGAACCTAATAGGGATTCTTCTCTCTCGCCCACTCGGCAAGCCAAAGAATGTGTTCCACTGGTGAAGGGTCCATTCATGCTCAACGTTAAAAAGCCTAAAAGTTATCCTACCCTCCTCGCTCTCTCTACCCGTTAAAATTTCTGCCTCTAAGGAACTCAAAAATTCTAGAACTATCCTAGGGTAGGTTGGGTACCTTATTCCCATCATCTCTTCCCATCCCATTTTTACAAATAGGGCTTGAATATCACCCAACAACCCTAAAGACTCTAGCAAATCTTCATCTAAGTACCTAGTAGCAGTGAGTTTATGAGTAGAAAGCATATTATATTTATCTCTATGTTCATTATTGCAAAAAAGAAGAGTGGGTAGGGTGTTACCCTCCTCCGGAGCTTGAGGGGCATCGACTCTCCTTGTTCGTCGCTCCGAAGCACCGGATCGAGGTGCTACATGCTTGGTCCTTCTCATCCTTGCTTCTTTTGGCTTCCTTTGAGGTTAGAAGTGCTTCTAGATGGCGGGGAAAACAAAACCACATGACTAGGGAAAGAGCACTCGAAGCACACGACCACGCTCCTTTTAACCTTGCGCGACACGACCATGTGAAAACACACGACCAGGCCATGTGTGCCTCGAGTCAGTTAGACACGACCTTGGGAAAACACACGACCATGCCGTGTGTCCCCATTTTTTTGCCCATTTATGCACCACGGTCCGATTTTCCTCATACACTTCACCGTGTAAGCTAATATGGATTTTATTTTTGCCTAGCAACGTTCTTTTCTAGTCCTAATTCTAAATGGGATGGAAATCAAAATTAAAATTAAATAAATGCAGGCAATACAATCAAAGGAAAATCTAAAACTAAACTTTGGTTGCCTCCCAAGAAGCGCTTTGTTTAAGGTCGTTTAGCTCGACCACACTCCACTATCAACTTGGCTCTGGAGGTTCAGTGAACCTCCATTCATCCATCTCAGAAGCTTCATCCGGTGGTTCTAGCTTCATTCTGCTAAACGTGAAGCCATCGAGGTAGGGGGCTCTGTGCTCCGAAAGGCTAAAGAGGAGGATCTCCCCATCTACCTCTAGGGAGATCTGGCATGCCTTCACGTCTATGCACGCCCCTATAGTCGCTAGAAAAGGCCTTCCTAGAATGATGGAATTCTGGGGATCTTGTCCTGTATCCAGTATGATGAAGTCCGTGGGTATCACAAAATCCTCAATCACCACAGGTACATGTGCCAGCAAGCCAACGAGTTCCTTGATTAAGTCATCCTCCATACAGATACCAAGATTCACTGGTTGGATCCCATTCAGTCCCATCTTCAGATAGTATGCGTAGGGCATCACACTGACTGATGACCCCAAGTCGCATAGAGCTTCATCGAAGCTCTCCCCATAAATTAAGCAGGGGATAACAAATTCACCGGGGTCCTCAAGCTGTAGTGGAGTCTTATCTTCAATTTCAGCTTGGTCAGGTAGGGTGGTAATCATGGTTGCACACCCCTTGACGAATTTGCTACTCTGCCCCACTCCTTCCTCTTTAGCTTGACTCACCAGAGAGCTCTTCACAGGTTGCGACACGATTTGGGCTATCTGGGCCACTTGCATCTCCAACATCCTGGTGTGACTTGCAAGGCTGTCAACGGTGGCCTTCAAGTCTCTGAGTGATTCTTCAGACTTCTGATGTTGGCGACGAAATTCTTCATTAGCCTTAGTTTGGGTAGCAATGAAGTCCTCCATCATCAGTTCCAGTCTAGACTTCTGTGGTTGCTGGCCATTGTCCTGCTGCTGCCCATACTCCCTTGATGGTTATGAGTTTCCCTAGTTATTCTTATAGGAGAAATTTGGATGATTCCTCCATCCGGGATTGTAGGTATTGAAGTATAGGTTGTTGAGCCTTTGGTCTTAGTCCCCAACTGTGTCAATATACTCAATCTTCTCCTCTGAGGTTCCCTGCCCTCCATAGTGGTCCTCTCGATACGCTGCCACTCCCTCTCCAAAGCCAATGGCCACGCATGCAGATGAAGGATTCAAAGATTCGAACCATCTGCTGAGCGCGTCCATCCTTGCTGCCAGGTGGTCCATGGAGTTGACAGTATATCGTCTCGCTGCAGGCATAGGTTGACCACGTTCGGAAGCCCATTGATGGTGGTTCTGGGCCACCTCTTCTATCAACTCCTCTACTTCCTCTATGGTCTTGTTCATTAGTGCTCCTTCTGCAGCAAAATCCAGGGACATCTTCGTGGCGTACGCGATCTCATTGTAGAAGATGTGGATTACCAGCCACCTCTCCAGTCCGTGGTGGGGGCATTGGTAGAGTAGCCCCTTGTAGCGATCCCAAGCTTCGAATAAGGACTCCCCCTCCTTCTGGCAGAAGCTCGTGATGAGATGACGCATGTGAGCAGTCTTTCTTGGTGGGAAGTATTTGTTCAGAAACTGTTGCTCGCATTGCTCCCATGTAGTGATGCTCCCCAAAGGTAGGGAGTGAAGTCATGCCTTAGCCTTATCCCGCAATGAGAACGGGAATAGCTCAGGTGGATCACGTCAGTAGGGACTTTGTTCATTTTTATTGTCGAAAATATTTCTAGAAATGCCTCAAGGTGCCAGTTCGGGTCTTCAGTCGGAGCTCCCCCGAATTGACTCTGCTGGACCATATGTATGAGTGTCGATTTTAGCTCAAAGTTATTTGCCGAAATAGATGGTCCAGCTATACTCGGCTTAAATCCTCTAGCACTAGGAGCTGCGTAGTCCCGCAGAGGTCGACTACCTATGTTCACTTTGGATGCGGCTTGATCCTCCATCCTTCGCTGCTCTGCTTTCCGGCGATGAAATGTTCATTCGATTTCTAAGTCGATCGGAATCAGGCCTTCCATTCCTAAGGGTCTAAGCATACGATGAACCGAGCCACAAAAAAAATTAGGAGTGCTACCTAATCCTAGGAGGCAGAAAATAAAACAATCAAGCTAATAAAACCTAAGATGCAATAAGGAAATGGAAACCTACTGCTAAAAATAAAAATTAAAAACTAAATCTAAATATGGAAAATATAAAACTAAAGTAAATAAAGCAAACTAGAAAGAAAATAAAGCAAGTAAATAAATATAATCATAATTCTGATCCAATTTTCCACTGTTCGGTTCGATATCGAATCGATTAGTCCCTGGCAACGACGCTAAAAACTTGATGCACGCGAACGCGACCTCAAATCTCGTGATGGAAGCCATCGAGGACTCGAAGCGTGCACTCATGCTCAATGCCCGCAAGTGCATGGATGTCGTCAAGTAATAAAAGATTATCGATCCCACAGGGACTGGGATTCGAATATCGATATGTTCAATGGTTGAAATTGTTCGGAAGTAAACTCTAAGAGGTTTCAATTTGTGATGGCTGTCGGTGGACTATACTCTATACGATGTCACATGGAGAAAGAAGGGAGCGTGCCGAGGTCTTCAAAGGTGATTCTAGGACTTCGATTTCGCTTGTGTGTCGCAAAACAATGTTGTCAACTGGCGTTGTCTAGACGTTTAGCTATGGTTTTGTGGAAGAGACATCATACACTCTCCCGATGAGCCACCGCATCTACCGGGAGCTATCTCCACCTTAAAAGGACGGGATAGACAGTACGAGGATGCCGAATCAATCCCTATGATGAACCATTTCCGGTTCCATCGCATCCTTCTACCCACGGTTATAGGAGATCAAGTTTACCCCTAGGTTCCTTGTATAAAATCCCCTAAATCTTAGATACGAGGGCTACCACCCCTCGTATCCCCTAAGCACAGTAGGTAGAAAACCAAACACGTATAGATATAGTATAAACAACTTCCAATTGCCAAATTAAACTCAAAGATAGAATTTAACATGAACCAACATGTAATGTGCACACAAGCTACTCCCTAATCCTAGAATCGAAGGAACTACTCCATGTATATAAGGGAGGAATCACAAAGCATGTACATGTTCGAATACATAAGAAATAAAGTGCAGGAACAAGGGATTACAATGCCTTCGTGGTCTTCTCTCTGGCGTTGAAGTGCAAGCGTGGACCTCCGGCGACGTTCTTCCTCCCCGTTGCGAGTTCCCAAAGTTTTTTAGGGCTTCGGTGTGCCATCCTAGCCGTCGTGCCTCCCCCCTAGGGTTTAGGCGAAGCCATCCTTATATAGACATCACCTCAGACCGCTGCAAAATCCGAAAAAAGCCCTAGTCGTACAAATCTGGCAGGCCACCACACGGCCGTGTGTTTCCACACGGCCAAGCCATGTGTGGCCTTGGGGTAACTGATCTCGCCCATTGGACACGCCTGTGTGTAGCCACATGCCCTGGCTGTGTCCCACTCTGCGTCTAGTTGCAAAATGTCCTTCTTTTACTCCGAAAGTGCGCCTTTTTCCACCGAAATGCTATCCTGCATGCAAAAGTACAAAGCGCAGACCTCCAACCCAGAAAATAGGAAATGCGTGTAAAACAGAGTAACATATGCATGAAACTAACATAAAATGTAATGAGATGTGAGCAAAAATTACTCCTAAAACCCTATATGTTTCGCTCACATCAGTAGTTCCTTTTTACTTTTGTTTCTTCTGAGTCTCCTGAGCTAAACCCTGGTTCTGCTGCTTACTCCGAGTCATCTGTTTCTTTGTATCCTTTTCCTTGGAAATCTGCTGGGAAGTCATCTCAATGAAAATGGCGCGATCCAATGCCTCCTTATAAGAGGTAATAATAGATCCTGACATCCTGCTCCGAATATAAGCAGCAAGGCCCTGTGTAAATTGGAACATCCGATCTGCATATTGTGCTACCAGATGAGGGCAGAACTCTGCAAGTTTGGTAAACTCTGCATTATATTCCATGATGGAACGGTCACCTTGCTTCAGGCTCAGGAATTCCTGATGGCATGCTGTAGAAAATGCCGAGGAAAAGTATTGTCTCCAGAAAGCATCTCGAAAGACTGCCCAAGTAATCCCACGCTTCCCGAGTAGGGTCTTCTACATTTTCCACCAAGTAACAACCTGATCTCTAAGGTGGTACACAGCAAGGCCCACCTTCTCCTCGTCCGTATAGTTCATGTACTCAAAAGTGTCTTCCAAATTTTTCAGCCAAGCTGGGCAATCCATGGGTTGGACTCCCCTCAGAACAAGGTGAACTTATCCTTGGCCGAACATGCTAACACGAGTATCTGTGCTTTATCATTGAGCCAACTGGACTCTGCAGGCTCTGGCATAGTCAATGGTATATCCGGATTCTGAGGCTCCGAACCACCAATAGGGGAAAGTTGAGGTTGTTCCCGAATAACGGGCTCAGTAGTAGCAGCCTCCTATCCCTCAACTTTGACTGATCACCTTGATGGACGACCTCTACTATGAGTCTGCACAAGTGCCATAACTCTGACTGTATACATCTGTTGAACAAGTTTAGATAAGTATCTATCTGAAATATGAGTTATCAGAAATTCTTAGTTCATGCTGCCCGGAGCTTATGCCGCTGTCAATCCCATCTCACAAAACCAAAATCGAAAACAAATCGACTCCAGAGAATCCAAGACTCGACACAAAAAAAAACAACATTGTATGGCATCGTAGAACCGTCGGCTCTGATACCAATAAAGTTGTCATGCCCCGAGAGTATGTCGTGTCAAAAAGCAAACGGACGACATCTCCCCTGTACGTGGTAACATATCCTGTTAATACAAGGCCCTTAGGCCCACAATCACAACATATTAAGCATAACTAAATCAAAACACAGCGGAAACATAAAATCGAACACCCACAACCACACATACCGACATACAATCCGAAACCAACATAGGTGTACACCAACTAATAAGTCCACAACACCAAACAGTACATAAAACTTCAGACACAAACTGAAGTACACAAAAGAAACCAAAATCCATGAGAGGCTCGGAAAAAGGAGATGGGATGGATCGCTAGCGATGCTCCAAGACATCACGAAGACTTCTACCTATTACCTGGGCGACAGAAAAACCCAGGGTCCGTGGTGGTGAGTATAACTAAGCAGGTAATATGAGAGAACATGTATATATATCAAATATCACATATAATTCAACAGTATAATCTACAGGTACGACAGATATACATCAGCATAATAAATATACATACATGCATACCTCTAAACAATCTGAATAACAAAAGATGCTGACATACCTGACAGTCAGCTACTCTACACTCATCCAATCTGAGCATATATCCACAACATACAATATGAAGAGTAATACTAACTCAAACTACGTCATGAAACGGGTCAAGGGTATCACAGAGACCGACCAACAAGTATATAGGTACCCGACATCCTACGATATAGAAAATGCAATAGTATGTATGTATATGTACACACAAATGCAACAAGCATATTACATATAGACTGCATCTGTATATATACTAATCATAATCATCATATATATATATATATATATCAAAATGACATATGATACGGCAATGCAGCTTGGATGGTCATGCATGCGTACCCCTACTCGCTACCATGACCCCAGTGTGGCCTAGGTGGGACGACATGACAACTGTCCCAACTCAACACCAACCACTGCTCTAGAGTGGTTGAGTGGCCAGTATGAACGAGTAGAATATAAGCATAAAGAGCTAGCTACACAACGGGGGTCCCTGCTACTGGCCACTCCGACTGACACTACTCATGAGTGATCGAGTGCCACACACTCAGGATAACTTCACGCAACTCCAACTACCACCGTCTATAAGGGTAGAGTGCGACACAACAAATGCTTTGCCCTCACACTAGTTACTCCTTTATGGGTAACCTGGGAGGCAGGATGACTGACGACCCTCTCAACCACAAGGGAAGATAATGTCGCCAGCATGTATGCAAATGACATAAATACACAGTCACACATACAAACATCCACCACAGACTCTCTGTTCTACAGAGAGTCATACCCATCTGATCAATACACTCTCTATCCTGTAGAGAGTCATACTCAACTGATCATGACAAGCTAGGACCATCGGTCCGTAGCAACACACTATTCACAATTCACCTGACCATTTATACAACACATGATCGATAGTAAATATGCAATGTAAGGGTATTGGAATCAATCCTACGTTCAGGGCATTACCTACCCATGGATGACCTTTTTCCCAATTACAAATCAGGTCATCATCCATACTTCACTATTTACACATGTCTAAGCATTTATAGGTTTACTTACATCACATCTGTAACTCCTAATCATGATGAGGGAAAACGTGATAATAGCAACAGAGCATATAAGGCTAATGACAAAGTATCAAGCACAAGAATAAATAAGAGTGGAGTCAAGGTAATATGAACATATAATATGATCATATATGTAACTAAATCTGCATGCAACGATAACTACCTGACCAGGGTAGGAAATTACCCACCTGCTGTAATGCTCGTAATAATAAAGTTTTCACGTCCACGGACCTATCTCGTATCCACGTCCTGCAAATATCATCAATTATAATTTAGTGAAAACATACAACAAAATACAAATTAGCTACTATGTTATCCCCATATCCATTTCTCTTAACAAATACGAGTTATAACTCCCATTTGTAGCCGAGATCAGAGCATCACACAGCTCGATTGACAACCGACATTTCACACTAATTTAGGGACCTGACTAACCTCAACCAAGCCTTAATCATAGCCTTGAAACGACGCATCACAACCCATAAGTACACCAAATTAAGGATCTAACCACCCTAATGCACACACTCTGTTCTAACCGACTCTTTTTCACTTAGCCCCAACCGAGCAAACCCCGGAACCAACCATTCGCAACCATTGCAACCCCTTCACAGTCAAGAGAAGCCTTATTCACAGCCGTTCACAACTCACTCATACAACCATTTAAAACTCAATTCACAATCATACAGTTGATAATTCCCAATCAACACTTCACCAACAAATCATCGATCAATACCACTTTACCTCATACTCGATCCACCCCTCTATTTCACACTGCCACCGACCCATCCACACGGAACATAGCCCACAACAATTGCTCACAGCCGCACAACAATTCCTTTTGACCCCCCTCATAGGCAACACTTCCCAATTAGGACCAATCCGTTCAGCAATCTACCGATATTAGGAAGAGGAATAGCAATCTTACTAGCACTTGGGACTCCACCGGACGTTATCTCCCCCAAATCTCCCATGTTCACCGGACAACCACTGCCCAAAACAGATTCGAGCTCAACAAAAAGAAAATGCACCACAACTATAAGAATTCATCCAAGGTAGGGAGAAAGAACCCCTTACCTAGTTCCGATGCCAAGCGACCGTGACACCCCCCCTCAACCGGTGACTATGCCCATGTGGAGAGTCGACGAGTGCCAGGGAGGAAGAGATCGGTTGACCCGCTGCGAGAGCAACTGGCCCAAAGTGACGTCGTCGTCCAATCGATCGGTCAAGGAGGCTGACGACCTGCTGGGACAACGAGCTCAAGATCGGCGATGAAACAACACGAGTGCTCGGTGAGGACAAGAAGAGTCATGAGAGGCAAGAAGTTATTGCAAATGGGAGAAAGTCGACGAGCAATTGCTGAGAGGAGAGGTGAGCATTTACTAGGGGTGGCTGGGAAACGGTCGAGAGACGAAGGTTCTGCGGTGGGGAAGAGGAAGGGAAGGGGTGATCGGAAGAAATCGCGATCGTCTTGGGATTTAAGGGAAGAAGTGGATTAGGTATACGGGTCGGGTTTGGTTTTAACGGGTTGAGCTTAAAAACTCCTTTAAGACTAAACCAAGGTTCATTTAAATCTAGGTTAATTAAATCATTAAAATTTCTTAAGCTAAGTTAGATGTAATTAACTCCTGACCATCTCCCAAAAATTTTTAATTAACCCACCCATAATACTACCCTTTAGCCATTTATCTTGCGGTATTTTATAGTACAAGTCATGTGCATTAAACCCATAGACCATGGTTCAATACAAGGTGTTAAAACTATTTCAAAATCACTTTGAAAAACTTTGGTGTAATCTATTTTTTGATAGAAGTCACCATTAATGGAGTTGATACAAAATAGGTCAAAAACATTGAAGTTATCAATGATTTTGAATTTTGTATCAATCTCACTATTTTATGAGAATTTTATTTTTTAAATATTTTTCGCCCATATTGATTGACATAAGTATTATACGTATGAAGTTTCACTATTTTTCAAATAATGTATAATTACTTATGCATTAACAAAATTTGCTTCTGAACTCTGATTTCTACGCAATACAAAAATCAGTCGACTGCCATGAATGACAGTTGACTGACATCAAGAGCAATCGACTGGTAGCTGACAGAGTCGACTGTCAATGTTAATTTCGGGTAAACAAGGTTATTTTTCCCATGTTTCAGCCATGTTAGGCTACCCTAACTGCTCCTAAACCTAGGATATGCTTTGGAAAGTATTGGAAGGGTGAAAATCCATTGGATATGGATTAGGAGAGTTGTTTAAGGTGTGTATCAATTTTAAGGTATGTGAAAGTTCAAGGTTGAATTTTTGCCCTTAATTCTATTGGTTTAGTGTTCCTATAGACTTAGGGACTCTCCAAGAACATTGTTGGTGCAATGGTCAAGGGGGAGGAAGCTTTTTGGGAGATTTTATCCATCATGGGATGATGGATGTGTTCCTTCTCATAAGGGAGAGAATTTGAAGAATTGGGAGAAAATTGGAGGATCGCCTCTCTTTAGTGATATGAGATTTATCACTAGGAAGAGTGAAGGCATCTTAAATATTTTGGACCAAGGGGAAGATTGTAAAATCTCATTGGAATATGAGACATTGACACCCTTGGGGAGAGAGCCTTTTTGATGTATGTCAAAAAGGAAGAGAATCTGGAGATTTTGGAGAAGTATGTGATTTGATGACTTGAGTTAGTGTTCTAAGTCAAAGGTTTTTGGTTTTTGTCAAACATCAAAAAGGGAGAGATTGTTGGTGCAATCGGCCCAGGTCACGATTGACCAGACTCGAGTTTGACTCGACAAAGGATTAATCATTGTTTGAGAATGGTTTGGGGAGATGGTTGAAAAGGGGTTGACCATATGATGGAGAATTCCAAGTGGGACACTTGACATTTGGAAAGTCTAAGTCTTGAGTACTTGACATGGAAAGTCCAAGCATGGGTCTTGACATTTGGAAAGTTCAACATGGAGTTGGAATTTGGAAAAGTCCAACATGGAGTTGGCATGGAAAGTCCAAGGGTGTAGTCTTGGCCACGTAAGTCCAAGTGTGTAGTCTTGGCGGTGAAAGACAAGTCATGGGTACTTGGCAATTGGGAAGTCCAAAGGTATGATATTGGCAGCGTAAAGTCCAAGCGGTCGTCTTGGCAGCATAAGTCCAATGGTTGTTGGCGTAAAGTCCAAGCGTGAGTCTTGACAGCGTAAGCCCAAGTGTACCTTGGCAGTGTAGACCCGGTTAGCATGACAATAGCCGATGGAAGTACCTAAAGGGTAGCATATGGATGAATAAGTTATGGATGACTTAGAGGGATCCAATAGGTGTGAGGCTGATGGAAATGGCTAGAAGGCTTAGGTCTAGGCTAAGGGTGGACTAGCAAGTATGAGGGCATCAGACTTGGGGTAAAACCTCATGGTTGAGGTGTATCAATCGATTGGGGTTATGGACCAGTCGACTGGGGAAGTGTTTTGACACTTTGTAGCCGAGTTGATATTGAGCAGTCGATTAGGATTATGATCAGTCGACTGGCGTTCAACTGTGGTAAGTACCCTTGGTCGTCGATTGCCAGCATTGGATAATCAATCGAGCGTGGCGCTTCCGATGAAGGGCGACGATCGCTAGTTTTGGTTGTGAGGACAGAAAGCTTTGCGAGTCGTCGAGCGAAATGACAATGGGATTTTGCACTCACTGAAATGGCGGGCTTGAATGCCAATGTGGATTAAGCCCATTGTGAGACAACGACACTATAGGCAATCGACTGGGGCCTTATGGCAGTCAACTGTCAGGCGCGGAATCAGTCCGATGCAGGGATAAAAGGAGCAACTCATGGAGGATTTTGGCAATGGTTTCCTGAGAGGTTGTTGAGGCGATTTGAAGGCGAAGTGCAGGCACATTTCAGGGTCCTTCAAGCTCATCCAAGCAACCAACAAGCAAAACATTCAAAGCACTCTTGTAAAGTTTTCTTTACTTATTTTTCTTGTATTCTCATGTATTACTTTTGTAATATGTTTTAAGTGATTTTCTCCACCTCCGAAGTGTTTTCCGAGAAGGAGAGTTTGATTAGTGGTGTTTTGCATCGCTTGAGCTCATTTGAGCTCGACCTGTAGAGTAGGAATCTTAAGGTTCCAAACCACGTTATATGTTATGTCTATTGCTGTGATTGTGAGTGTTTATTGTGTCTTGTTATTGTTATTATTATTTTTGCTGCGTATAACAAGTGTTGTAGACAATCAAGCAAGAACGAATTTAAATCAAGCGACGATTACGCTATTCACCCCCTCTAGCGGTGTCCGATCCTCTACACCTCCCTTTTCCTTTCCCCTTCTCACGCGCTCCTCCTACTCGGTCCGATCAATCCCTTCGGTACACACTTATCCACCTATCCTCTTCCATCGTCGGAGCACTGGCTCACCTCGCAAGATCGTGGTAGCTGCTGCGCGAGATTGCGACAACTGCTGCACGAGCTCGCGGCAGCTGCTCGTCGAAGAGATCGAGCTCGCGGCAGCTGCCACGAGCTCGCATGGCAGTTTCCATGTGCTTCCATGAGAACGACGCGTGCGCGCAACTCTTGCCACCCTGAGCACCGCCCGTGTGTATGCTCGCGGCTGCTGCCGTTGTGAGCACGCGGCTGGGCCTCCGCGCGTGGGTCCGCCCCTGGATAGCGCACAACTGTTGTGTCGACTTCAACCCTCTGTGACATATACTCGACCCACAACAGAGTCAACATGGTATTCAAATTAAATCAGTAATGTGTAATATAAATACAAAATTAATATTTTATTTTTTATAGGCTTGTCGTACTTCATCCTTCAGATGATCCGCGTGTTCTTAAAGTCTTCTGCTGTGAGCTTATCCGTTGCTTCCACTAGGGCAGGTATATTGTATATTCAAAATTTTGCAGCATTATCATTCTATAATATATATAATTAATATTCGATTTTATATATTTCTTTTACAGTAAATATGTACTTTGTAATTCAATATCATACCAAAAATAAGTAAGCACTAGAAGAATTTATTTTGAGTATAAATTTATTGTTTAATTAATATGGATGGAACATGGAAAAATAGAATTAATTCTTGATATAAATTTAGAAACAGGACAAATGGAGAGAGAGAGAAGTTGAATGTATAAAAAGAATTTACCAGAACGTCGGGGTTTAACTAATGAATTTATTATTGGGTTGGAATAATTTTTAAATTTTGCTTGTAGTAATGTTGATTTTATGGATGGGGATAAATTAAGGCGTCCGTGCAAAAAGTGTCATAATAGTAAATTTTTTCAGTGTGATAAAGTTCGAGAACAACTTTGTAGATTTGGTTTTACCCCAAATTATTATAATTAGATATATCATGGTGAACCATTCATATCCGATGAAGTGGTTGGACGAAACATACAAAGAACAGTTAGTGGAGATCAAAGATATTATGATCAATTCAATCCATATCAAAGGATGATAGTTGATACAATTGATCATAATTTGAATACTGAATTGAACGCTGCAAGTTCTAGTTATCCTCAAACATTTAAACACATGTATACCAATTATTCATCACCGTTAAAGGCTGCAGATGAAAAAGTGTTAAGAGCTGCAGATGAAGCCGTATGGTCTAATTGTGACAGCCACACTAAATTATCTCTAGTCGCAAGATTATTGAATATTAAAGCTGAGCATAATGTGTTCGAAGATTGTTTTAATGATTTTGTTCAAGTTATTGGAGAAGTATTACTACGTGATCACATAATGCCCAATGATTTTTACAGTATGAAAAAACTTATGAAAGATTTAGGTCTTTCGGTGCAAAGAATTGATGTTTGCAGAGATGGTTATATGTTGTATTGGGGAGATAATGCAGATACAGAGATTTGTAAATTCTGTAATCAATGTAGGTACAAGAGTACCACGAGATTGAATCATAATAAGTGACGTAAATCATACAGACAAATATTCTATTTGCCTTTAACTTCTAGATTGCAAAGGCTTTATGTATCAAAGGTCACTACTGAACACATGACTTGGCATGCAATTCATGAAATAGAGGAAGGGCTAATGTGTCATCGATCAGATGCAGAGGCATGGAAAAATTTTGATAGAACATATCCTGAGTTTGCGAATGAGACTCGAAATATCAGGTTAGGTATATGTGCTGATGGATTTGCTCCATTTGGCAAATCAGGAAGAACTTATCTTACTGGTCAATTATCTTAACTCTGTGTTAGGGAAATCAACCCATGTGATATGGTTTTGATGTGTGTGGCAAAGGGTTTAAGTTAGGTTGTTATGGATTTGATATATGCATTGAAGTCATGCAGAACTTAGTAATTCACACATGAATGACGATATCATAGGCAAGATTCATCATCTCATGACTCGGTCCTTGAGTCGGTGAAAGATGCATTGCGGAAGCCGTGCGCTTAGTGCATCCGAGGGATCGCTGGACGAGGAACATTGGAGTGAAGTCGAAGGAAGTAGACTTCAGGGCGAGACACGAAGGGTGGCACTGCGAAATCGTGCGCTTGGCGCATCCGAGGGACATGGCTAGACGAAGAGAACTTCAAAGGTGAGGGACTCCAAGGGAGATAAGAGTGAGCGATTGTAACCCAGGTCGGGGTAGCTCTTAGGTGATCTTGGCAAATCGGCTAAGTGTCGGATGAGTTTTCCCGACATCAATCGACTGCCATGATATGGCAGTCGACTGCTCCAAGTCGACTGGAGACTCGACTGGTGTTCGAGTCAAAGTTCTGGCCGAACAGTCGACTGCCAGCTCGTGGTAGTCGACTGCTAGCTCAATAGTCGATTGCCAAGGGGAGCAGTCGACTGATGTCGAGGGTTTCTGGCACAAAAGCTTCAACAGTCGAGTGATCACATTGACCACTCGACTGATGGCTTCATCAGTCGACTGATGGGAAAATCAGTCGACTGATGTGGGAGCCGTTGGTTAAAATCCAACGTGGAAGAAGTCGTTGCAAGGCAAAGGCTATAGCGACAGTCGACTAATCGAGGCATCAGTCGACTGCTAGGCGCCCAATAGGAAGAATGGGTTCTTCCCTATAAGAAGGGGCCTTGGGTGATTTGGGATGGTTAATTCTTAACCTTTAAACATCTCCCAAGTGCCCACAATGATTTTCCTCCTCTTCCTTGTGTTTAATTTCACCTTATTGTAAGAGGAGAGATTCTTGTAAGAAAGGTTATCTCCACCTAGCTTTGTGCAAAGGAGAGATTAGTGGATTTGTGTAGGCGTGATTCACCTTGGACGAATCGGTCGTGGATTAGCGGCAAGGGTCATAAACCACGTTATATTGGTTTGTTAGCACTTGTCTTCTTAATTGTCTTTATTGTTTATATTTCCGTAGCGCTAATCTTAAGTGTAGATGATCAAGAAGCGAGCAAATTCCACCATCTATGAAAGAGGGTTATTCACCCCCTCTAGCCGGCCACCGACGTTCCAACAAGTGATATCAGAGCCAAGGTTGCTTGTCACCAGACACACCGCCGCAACAAGCACGACAACAAAGATGGCTGGCTCCAACATTCATCCGCCGAAGTTTAAAGGAGAATTCGCTTGGTGGAAAAAGCGAATGGAGGTATTCTTCGAGATCGATTTTAATATAATGCTCACTATGGAAAACGGTTTCGAAGTTCCTAGGGATGAAGAGGGGAGAATGCTAGAAAAGTCAAGATGGACCAAAAAGCAAAGAGAGGAGCACTTGGCGAATTCGAAAGCTAAACATCATCTATTCAACGTGCTACCTCAACAAGAGATAAACCGAATAAGAGAATGTGCAAGCGCCAAGGAGATGTGGGAAAAGCTTATAGAACTTCATGAGGGCACCTCCGAGGCAAAGCTTGCAAGAAGGGATCTCCTCTGCTCCCAACTCAACAACATCAAATTAGAAAAGGGAGAAAAGGTACTTTCTTTACATTCTCGATTCAAGGAAATCATAACTGGTTTATCAAATATAGGAGAGAAGCTATCGAATCGGGACATGATAATGAAGGCTATAGACGCATTCCCCCGGTCTTCGAAGTGGAGCTCAATGGTGGACTCCTTCTACATCTCCAAGAATCTAGAGGTAAGTACTCTAGAGGAATTCTTTTCTACTATGGAATTGCATGAAACACGACTTTAAGGCATAGTAGAAGAGCCAAGGAGTCAATCAAGGGGAGTGACACTAGTAGCAAGCAAGGGGAAGAAGAAGAAGGAGACTCCACCTTCTTCATCCGATGAAGATTCTTCCTCCTCCTCCATGGATAGCAATGAAGAGGCATATATGGTAAGAAAGGTAAGACGTACCTTAAAGAATTTTAAATTTAACAAATCTAATGATAGGAGGAGAAGGCCAAGAAGGAAGATCATTTGCTACAATTGCCAAGGAGAGGGACACATAAGGGATGATTGTCCCCTCTTGAACAAGAGCAAAGAAGAAAGGAGGAAGAAAGAGGACAAGAAGAAAGGGAGCAAGAAAAAGGAGGAAGAAAAGAATACTAAAGAAAAAGGAAAGGCTAAAGCACACAAGGCTACATGGGATGATCCATCATCCTCATCGGAAGAAGAAGAAGCCTTCACAAGCCTTGCCTTAATGGAAATAGAAGATCTAGACACCTCCGAAGAAGAAGAAGAAACAAGCACAAGTGAGGAGAGCTCAAGTGAAGGGAGAGCTTCATCCTCATCCTCATCGACGTCACAAGAAGGAGATTTGGTAAGTGAGGTAACAAATCTCCCTCCCAAGAAAATTATGTCTATGATTTCGAGCTTAACTAAGGAAATATTTAGGGCTAAAAAAAAGAATAAATGCGTGCTTGATCAAATTAAGGCCCTAGAAGAAAAACTAGAAAATGCATGCTCACATAATGATTATATTCCTTTTAATGTTAGTGATGCATGTATTGATGAAAACAAGGCCTTAAGGGAAAAGGTAGATCATTTAACTAAGGCCCTAGAAAAATTCACAATTGGCTCCAACACACTAAATATGATAATTGGGACCCAAAGGGCTAGTTTAAATAGGAAAGGGTTAGGATATAAGGGAAACAAAAATGAAAAGGCCTACCATTGCCTAATTGCTAGGGGTCAAGCTAAAAACAAAATGGTAGCTAGGAAATGGATCCCTAAAGAATACTTAGTGAACCCTATAGGAAAGAACTTATATTGGGTTCCTAAATCCATCCTTAAGGGTTAGGAAAACCCTAGGATAGTCAACCATAATTGGATTTTATTTATATCATGTAAAATGGTTGACTTGTAAGGATGTGGATGATAGTTTTTGAATTAAGTGTTGGGTGATGATAATTTGATCATAATATGGAATCATAATAATATTTGATTTTTGATCATGATATGCAATTATTGATAACATTTGATCATGATTGATAATACATGTTTTTATGATCACATTGGGTGTTTTAGGATATAGACACTTAACTATTGATAGAATTGCATGAAAATTATGGTTAAGTATAAATACCTTAGTCACATCTTACACTCACTATAAGGCTAACTTGATTGAGAACATAACAATGGGTGAGATGATAGGATGATACAAATGGTCCACTAATGCTTATGGCATTTAGATGGGTCATTAAGTGTATCAATAGATTAATCATATACCAACTATGGGGAAAGCAAATGTTTAATCAATGGACATATTGCCCATAGATCATAGTTGGATATTTTAAATGTTTTAAAAACATTTCATGTTTCATAAACAGTGAGTTCATGTTTTGAAAAGTTTCAAGGCAAAACTAGACTTTAAAGATGATACAAACTTTAGACATTTTATAACTTTTGAGTTTTTACCTAATTTTCGAAAATAAAATGAATTTTCATGAAAAACTATTTTTCACTGATAAAGGAACTCATTATAAATATGTACTCCAAATTTTATGATTTTTTGAATTTTCTATAATTTCTAGTGCATTTCTGAAATTCATTCAAAAAATCAGAAAATCCTGAAAATTGGGTGCCAGTCGACTGATGCTCGATTCAGTCGACTGATGTACTATGCACGAGCACAATAACCTATTTTATTAGGTTTTGAACTTGATTTTGATATTTTCTTCCTTTAGACTTGATGTCATGCATGTATAACATTTGTATAATGTTTTTGATGGTGTCAAAGGGGGAGAATTATAAGGGTTTAAGTTAATCATGCTAACGGGGAAATTTAGCATGTCTTAAGGGGGGAGTTGCATGTTTAAGGGAGAGTTTGATACTCATGTTTACTTACATGCTTTCTTGCCTTATATGTTTATGTTAATTGTTTTACCTAACTTAAATGGATTGCCACACATCAAAAAGGGAGAGATTGTTAGGGCAATCAACCAATGTGATGTGGTTTTGATGTGTGTGGAAAAGGGTTTAAGTTAGGTTGTTATGGATTTGATATTTGCGTTGAAGTCATGCAGGGCTTAGTAATTCGCACATGGATGATGATAGCATTGGAAAGATTCACCATTTCATGACTCGGTCCTTGAGTCGGTGAAAGATACATTGTAGAAGCCGTGCGCTTGGTGCATCCGAGGGACCACCGGACGAGGAGCATTGGAGTGAAGCCGAAGGAAGTAGACTTCAGGGTGAGACGCGAAGGATGGCGTTGTGAAGCCATGCGCTTGGCGCATCCGAGGGACGTGGTCGGACGAAGAGAACTTCAAAGGCGAGGGACTCCAAGGGAGATGAGAGTAAGCGATTATAACCCAGGTCGGGGTAGCTCTTAGGTGATCTTGGAAAATTGGCTAAGTGTTGGATGGGTTTTCTCGACATCAGTCGACTGCTCCAAGTCGACTGGAGACTCGACTGGTGTTTGAGTCAAAGTTCTGGCTGAACAGTTGACTGCCAGCTCATGGCAGTCATATATTCATGGAAAGACTAATTCCTATTGCTTTGAAGGAACTGTTATCAAATTTTGTCTGGGGTGCAATTATGGAATTAAGCATTTTCCTTCATGATATTTGCTCGACATTATTGAGTCATTCACCAATCGAGGCGCAAGTCGAGCCCGCCTTGCGTCTATGCACTATTGCAAAGAAGGGCCGAGGCGCTACGAGCTCGCCTTTGTCAGGCGTCGCCCGCAAAGGGCTACCGAGGCTTCGCCTTAATTGGAAATGTCAAAACACCAATTTATTCTGCAGCAGTTGAGGCAATAGTCGAGATGCCTTGCTTCTGTTCACTGCTGCCCAAGATCAGTCGAGGCGCCGCCTCGACTGCACTAGTCGAACTAGAAAAAGGTTCACTAACTTGTCCTGCATCAATCGAGGTGCTGGGTGACTGTGGCTCGCTTTTGTTTGCTTCTGTTCAGAATCAGTCAAGGCACCATCTTGACTACGACTTTGTAGAAGAATTGAGGCCGCTAGAGGGGGGGGGGTGAATAGTGTCGATGATGGAATTTGATCGCTTGTTCGTCTCTATAATTTCGTTAGTACGCAGCGGAATAGTAATGAAAGCAATAACGAAACAATTAACAACACGCAAACACAATTGTTTAACGTGGTTCGGAACCGAACGGTTCCTACTCCACGGATCGAGTTCGTACGAACCCTAGCGATATCAATCACACACCACTATAATAAACACTCCTTCTCGACACAAGTCGGAGGCGGAGAAACCCCTTACAAACTACTCTTACAACAATAAGAGATGAATACAAGCAATATACAATAATACAATGCAAAACTAGTAAAGAACCAACTTTACAAATGCCTTGGGTTGCTTGAAGAATGGCCTTGGAGACTCTGATTTGCAGCAACAAATCGCCCCAAAGATGCTCAAGAAACCACACACAAAAATCCTCCCGTCGAGCTCCTTTTATCCTTCCGCGCGACCTGGATTTCCACCTATCAGTCGACTGCCATAAGTCACCAATCGACTGATGCCACTGTTGTCGTGAGACAACAGCTCGATCAACGCTGGAAAAACTCCAACGGATCTCTTGGCAGTCGACTTCCAACATTGGCGATCGCCGACCACAAGTCGATCGATCGCGTACGGCTCACGGAGCGCTAATGCTCAACATCGAATCGGCGATCGATCGTCGACCCTTGGCAGTCGTCGACATCAGTTGACTGCTCCCATGAGCAGTTGACTGCCAGAGCAAATCTAGCTCTTAAATGGCAGTCGAACTCAAGTTGACTCACGGCAGTCGAACCAGCCATAATGTCAGTCGACTGCCAACCTCAAACATGAGGTTTTAACCCAAGTATGGTGCCCCCATACTTGCTAGACTACCCTTAGCCTAGACCTAAGCCTTCTAGCCACCTTCATCAGCCTCACGCCTCTCGGATCCCTCCAAGTCATCCATGACTTGTTCATCCATCGCGCTAGCCTTCAGGTGCTTCCATCGGCTATATCATGCTAACGGTGTCTACACTGCCAAGGCACATTGGACTTACGCTGCCAAGACTCCGCTTAATTGGACTTTACGCTGCCAATATCAATCCCCTTGGACTTCTCAAATGCCAAGACCCATGCTTGGACTTTTCCTTGCCAACACATGTTGGACTTTCCATTTGCCAAGACCCATGCTTGGACTTCCCTTGTGCCAAGTACTCAAGACTTGGACTTTCCCAAATGCCAAGTGTCCCACTTGGACTTTCCATGCCAAGTACCCATGACTTGGACTTTACCTTGCCAAGACCCAGTTGGATCGAAGCAGATCGCTAGAGGGGGGGGGTGAATAGCGATAAAAACTTTTCTTTTAAATCGTTCGATAGACAATTAAATGCAGCGGAAATGTAAATAAAAACTAAATGAGACAAATAGTTTTTTTACTTGGTTCGTAGCCTTCGGCTACTACTCCAAGGCCCTAACGGTCCTAGACCGTGTACGGAGGGCAATTCACTAAAACACTCCTCCTCGTTGGAGGTAGGAGTTTTACGATTACAAAAGCCTTCGAAGCAAAAAGATAGAGAGACAAACCCTCTCTTCTATTAAAGTAAAATGCAACGAAAAGCCTCGATTAAAAAGAATTGCAATATTGAAAGCAATAACAAATTAAGATTATACCAACAACTAAACAAAAGAAACTTTAAGCTAGGGTTGTTGGCAGCACTTCGTTGTTGTAGAGTCAAGGAGAGTTGCACAGAAGAGGCTTTTGAGCACTTAGAATTGAGGGTGAAACCCTAGGTTTGACCCTCCTTTTATAGACTTTAAGCCCTCAACGAATGGGTCTTCAACCAATCACAAATGGGCACAAAA
The DNA here is from genome assembly GCA_025175895.1 of Wurfbainia villosa. NCBI lineage: Eukaryota > Viridiplantae > Streptophyta > Magnoliopsida > Zingiberales > Zingiberaceae > Wurfbainia > Wurfbainia villosa. Next base: position 10,285,137 of record CM045992.1, read on the forward strand.
CTCCTTGAAAAATGGTGATAAAGCTTGACTCCTCGAGGCTGATTTTTGACCACCGGTTGAACTGGCCGGTTGAACTAATGGCCAGGATTTTTGACTACAATAAAGGGTTAGCTCAAAATATAAGCGGATTCGACGTCCACTTGCCGTCCGATCTCAACATAGACCTTCCATGGGAAGTCTTGGGTCGGATCGTCGCCTAAGATCATCCCCGTAAAGAGGATACGACCTCACTTACGCTCGCACACACGAGCTTACCTCGATACTTACGTGTCGCTTTGCTTCCGCCTTCCACTCGATTCCTTCGGCCTCCCAAGTAACTCGAGTGTCGCCCGACCACCGCGCTTCCTCGGTGTCGCTAGCCTTCACTCCAAAGATTGAGACTTTTCGCACTTGATTTAGCTCGTGAGATAACAATATAAGCTTAACTTTATATCGCTTTACTATAATCAAAACTTAGGTTCGACTTAGGTGCCTTGCACCAACAATCTCCCCTTTTGATTTATGGCAAACCCACATACAAAGTTAAGACAAAAATAAGTATGAGATTATGCATGAATGAGTAGGAGTATATAAAAATTCTTTTCAAGTGCTCCCCCTTGAGGAATCCTCCCCTTGACCGAGGGTGAGTACTTGAGAGAGGGTTTTAACTCTCCCTTGATATGTGCATTAAGAAAAGAATTAAGTAACCCAAATTACTTAATATTGGCCATAGTGTTTAAAATAAGTTTTAAGTTAAGAAACCAAATGATTTCTTAACCTTGGCCTTTTGTTAAAAGTTAAATAAGTTTTCAAAACTTAAAGTTAACTTTTGGTTTAATTATGAAGTAAGAGTTAAGTTATCAAAAAAATTTTTTTGACCCCTTAACTTTTGTCCTTTTCTCCTTTTTCTCCCCTTTTTGCCGTATATCGAAAAGAGTAAGGGGTGTGTGGAAAACAAAATAAATGTTAAATTTAAAGTCCAAGCATGTTCCACATTTTTATTTTTAAAAATAATATACTGAAAATAAGTTCATCTATAAAATGTTCGACTCATATTTGGCTTGATTGATATGAAGGATCAACCAGTCCTGGTCAGAGTCGGTATGATTATACTCCGTGGTTCATAGCGATGCACTAGCTCTACATCTGGAACCAGGAGTAAGGTCCTAACATCTCACGCCCATCTACGTGGCTAAGTACACAAACACATTAGTCCTATGTGTTGTGAGATGTATTGGCTCCTTAAATCTATAGGTGCATGATATCTAAGGTATGTCCTATGCTAGTTCCATGAAAAAAAAAGTAAGAAATAGTAGTAAGAAAATATAATTTGTAAGTTCCTATTCTATTACGCACATGCCTAATCTTCGTCTCAAGAGACTAAATTCGGCTTCGATGGTAGATAAGGCAACACAATGTTGCTTCCTACTGCACCAACTCACTAGACTTGAGCCGAGTAGTTGACAACAACCACTCGTGCTCTTTCTATCGAGTTTACTACCGGCATAATCCGAATCGGAGTAGCCGATTAGTTCGAACTCCATAGATCTAGGGTACCAAATACCAACGTTAAGTGTACCCTTAAGATATCTAAGGATACGCTTAACTAGGGTTAGGTGAGACTCCTTAGCACAGGTTTGAAACCTGGCGCACATACTTACTGCGAATAGGATGTCGGGTCGACTCGCAGTTAAGTATAGGAGACTTCCTATCGCGCTCCTATAGTACTTTAAGTCAATGGACTTACTTTCTAGGTCTTCTCCTATGTTAACATTAATCGCCATTGGGGTGTTTATTATCTTAGCGTCTTGCATTCCAAATCTTTTAATTAACTCCTTAGTGTATTTTTGTTGATATAGGTATATACCATCCTTAGTTTGTTTAATTTGTAGACCTAAAAAGAAACTTAACTCGCCTACCAAGTCCATTTCAAACTCACTTTCCATGAGTGAAACGAACTCGTTTAGTAAGGCTGAGTTAGAGGTTCCAAAAATTATATCGTCTACGTAAATTTGAGCTATGAATATTTCTTTACCTAAGGTTTTTACGAAGAGAGTTGGGTCAACTAAGCCTTGGTTAAACCCTTTTGACTTAAGATGGATTGAAAGTCTCTCGTACCAAGCTCGAGGAGCTTGTTTAAGTCCATAGAGAGCTTTCTTAAGTTTTAGAACATGGTCGGGTTTATCCAGATTTTCGAATCCGGGGGGTTGGCTAACATAAACTTCTTCTTTAATGTATCCATTTAAGAATGCCGACTTAACATCCATTTGAAACAGCTTAAATCCTCGATGTGCGGCATAAGCTAGCAACATTCGAATGGATTCGAGTCTAGCTACTGGGGCATAGGTTTCGTCGTAATCTAAGCCTTCGACTTGACTAAACCCTTTGGCGACTAACCTAGCCTTATTTCTAACTACTTCACCTTTATCATCAAGCTTATTTCGAAACACCCACCTTGTTCCAATTATCGTTTTGTCTTTAGGTGGTGGTACTAATTCCCACACTTCATTCCTAGTAAATTGAGCTAGCTCTTCTTGCATTGCAATAATCCAATCGGGATCAAGAAGAGCTTGTTCAATTGATTTGGGTGCTATCTTTGAAATTAAGGAAATTTGACTAAGGTTCCTATAGGATGCTCTAGTTCGAACTCCTAGATTAGGATCTCCTATCACTTGATCGATAGGGTGGTTAGTCTGAATCCTAGATTGGGTTGGGTTTGTGTCACCTAATTCTTGATCAATGGGGTGACTTGGTTGAACATTAGTTTGGTTGGAGTCATCTATCACTTGATCAATAGAGTGACTTGGTTGACTTAGGTTAGGATTAACACTAGACCTGATCTCCGGATCAGAGTTAGGTCTAGTATGAATCGGCTCGCTAATTGGGGTTGCCGGGGGTTTTGTAGGTTCATGTCCTTCATCAAATACTACATTGATAGTCTCCTCGACTCTAAGGGTGTCGTGGTTATATACTCTATAAGCTCGACTTGTAGTCGAGTATCCTAGAAAGATTTCGGTCGTGGTCTTGGATGTAAATTTCCCTATGTAATCCTTAGTGTTTAGGATATGTACCTTACACCCAAATACCCTAAAGTACTTGATGTTAGGTATTTTATCGTGATAAATCTCGTATGAGGTCTTAAGGTGCCTCTTTACGATAAGGATTCTATTTTGGACATAGCATGCCGTACTCACGGCTTCTGCCCAAAACCTATCGGGTAGGTCATATTCGTTCAACATGGTCCTAGCGGCTTCTTGTAGAGTTCGGTTTTTCTGCTCCACTAGGCCATTTTGTTGAGGGGTCCTAGGGCAAGAGAATTCATGGTGGTATCCGTTTAGGTTACAGAAGTCGGTGAACCTTTGATTTTCGAATTCACCACCATGATCGCTTCTAATTCTTTTAACCTTAAGGTTTTTTTTTATTCTTGATTAATTTGAATAAATTGATTAATTGATCTAGGGTATCATTTTTATGTTTGATGAACCTAACCCAGGTAAACCTGGAGTAGTCGTCAATTATGACTAAGCAATATTGACTTTTATTGAGTGACTTGGCTCCATGTGAATCGAATAGATCCATATGCAGGAGCTCAAGTACACTTGAGGTTCGTTCTTGGTTAGTTAACTTGTGTTGTGTCCTAGGTTATTTTCCTTGTTGACAAGCATTACAGATTTTATTAACCAAATTGTTAAGGTTGGGTAAGCCTCTGACTAGGCCACTCTGACTCATCTTGTGGACGAGTCTTGGGTGCGAGTGACCGAGTCGTCGATGGCACAACCATGATTCCTCTTCCTGTGTCATAAGACATTTGGATGATGATTTGATTAAGTTAATTGTATAAATGTTATTTGTCCTAATTCCTTTGAGTATTGTTTTAGCTGTTTCATTTGTTTTAATTACACATTCATTTTCTAAAAATACGACCTTATAATTATTGTCACATAATTGGCTTACGCTAAGCAGGTTATATTCATATTTCTCTACAAGTAATACATTTTTAATAACAAAATTCGAGTTAAGCTCGATATCACCTGATCCGATGATTTTGAGCTTGCCGTTATTCCCAAAGGCTACCGATCCTTATCGTTTGAATCAAAGCTTCGCGAATTTGAGTTGATCCGGCCATGTGCTCGGAGTAATCGCCTAACATCCATTGATCCTACACACAAGGTGGTTGGATTGGATGTTAGATTATTATATTTTTTTAAGAAAAAAATTGGTTGTAAGTTGTTAAACCTAGGTCATCTCACCGGAGTCTATATGATCAAGCATGTTATACTTATGTGTTCTTTGTGAGATGACTTCCAATTAAGTTGATTAAGTGCATTTATGTTTAAGTAATGTTAGATTTGGATTTGACCCTAGGCTTGTCAAGTTTACCTTTTCAAGATCATGACTTCCAGGTCATGGCGAGGCACAGGGGCCTTCTTTTATCGGATCATCGACCACTTCCTTAGACAAAGTCATTTTCAAGAAAATGATGACTTGACTCACCTAAAATTATTTCCTCGTCTAACTAGTTATTTTTGAAAAGAGGCTCCCCGAGGCTCAATATTTTCGAAGGATTTTAGTTGATTATTTGAAAAGAGGCTCCCCGAGGCTCAATCTTTTCGAAGGATTTTAGTTGGTTATTTGAAAAGAGGCTCCCCGAGGCTCAATCTTTTCGAAAGATTTTAGTTGGTTATTTACGTGTTCTAAGTGAGTTCACGAAAGAAAAAAAACAAAAATAAATCTAAGCATGCAATTTCTAAGTTAAAACACAAACATGTTTTGTACTGGCTCCTCTTAGACCATTGAATCGGTTTGATCTATCCACATAGTGGATTTGGTCCTTGGGAACCCAGTACGAGTTGGATCCTAGAGTTGAAATCAAAGTGGTCTTAGGGACCCATGCTTGGACACATTTTTTATGTCTACTTACGATTGACATATACGACTTATTGGTCGTGTTTGAGCTAAACCCTAGTCCGGCCTTGTTGTACACGACCCTTTGCGATCCAAGTAGGAGGTCAAGTCCTTAGGATCCCAAAGTAAACCTTTCCAATGTATTCCTAAGATCTTCGACTTGACTTTTCAAGAGTGAGTTCTCAACTTCGAGTTTTTCAACCCGAGTTGAGTCCTTCTCTTGAACTCGACTAGTCGAAGAGGTTAGGGAGACCTCGTGTTTGAGGAGTTTAACTTCCTCAACCAGGGTCTCGACCTTGGACTCGGACTTAGCTAACTTCCTAGACAAAAACCTAACCGTATTATGTAAAGTATTAAATAAGGTTCGACTCACCTTAAGGGTATCTTTTAAACCGGATGCGTATCCGTGGCTTGACTTGAAGGTAGCTTCGTAGTCCGAGTCATCCTCAGGTTCTGACTCAAGTTCACGTTCGGTCTCCGTGTCAGACTCAATCGATTTCGCCATGAAGACGTGGTCTTCGTCTTCTTCGGATGACGCTTCTTCCCATGTCGCATTGAGGGCCTTCTTGTGCTTAGGTGCTTGGTGGTTGAGCTTGGGGCACTCGGACTTTATATGTCCAAACCTGTTACACTCATAACACCTAATATTAGAACTTTTAGGCTTACCTTGGTTGGGTCGAGTTGTGGTTCGCTTTCGTCCCTTGGCTATCCTTCGAGCTAGGTTCATTAGTTCGGCAGTCAATTCCGGGTCAACTTCTTCTTCGGACTCATCTTCCTCCTCGGTTGGTGGTGGCTTGCTTGCGAATTTCTTCTTCTTTGAACCTGCAAACAAGGCTATACCCCTCTCGGGTTCCGAGTTGGACTGCTCATGTAATTCAAAATCCGAAAAGAGTTCATCTAATCTAAGTTTAGAAAGGTCCTTAGAGACCTTGTAGGCATCGACCATGGATGCCCACAAGGTAGTCCTAGGAAAAGAGTTTAGAACATACCTTATAAGGTCGCGGTTTTCGACCTTTTGCCCGATTGCGTGTAGGTTGTTGACTATGTCTTGGACACGGGCGTGGAGTTGCGTCGCGGACTCGTGTTCCTGCATTTTTAGTGTGTACAATTTATTGAACAACAAATCACGTTTGCAAACCTTAGCTTGATCCGATCCTTCGTGTAACTCGATCAGCTTTGTCCAAAGGTCCTTTGCACTAATGAAGGGGCCGACGTGATTTAACTCCTCCTTGGACAAGCCGCATTGGAGGATTTGTGTTTGTTGGATCGAAAGTGTCGCTAGAGGGGGGGGGTGAATAGCGATACGATGTCGTTAAAAAACTTTTGCAATAAGTAAAAAGCAAGTAGAGAGTGCACAGCGGAAATATAAAGTAGACAAGATATTTTTACGTGGTTCACAATCTTTCGATTGCTAATCCACGGCCCTAGTGATCCTTGATCACGTACGGAGGGCAATTCACTAAAACCACTCCTCCTCGTTGGAGGTAGGAGCAACGATTACAAAAAGAAATCAAGGCAAAGGGACACTCCCCCTTTCCTTGTTACGATTAAAGCACAAAGACAATTTAAAGAAGTAGAACTTAAATAAATATACCGACAACTCTTATAAGTAGAAGATGTAGCTTTCGTTGTCGGCGGCACTTCGTCGTAGCAAATGTGAGTAGTAGTAACGGCGTTACGACGGCGTGTTGAGAGCTCTTGAATTCTTGTGATTTGCTTGGCTTGAACATGTCTATTTATGGATATTGATCTATGAATTTAGACATAGGTAGTGTCCAAGGTGAGGTTCTTATCCCAACTCAAGGATGAGGTGTTTCATCCAACCACATTGTGCCACCTCCAACCTTCTTGTGCGCCAACTCAAGGATGAGGTGTTTCATCCAACCACCTTGTGCCACCTCCAACCTCCTTGGGCGCCAACTTGAGGATTAGGTGTTTCATCCAACCACCTTGTGCCACCTCCAACCTCCTTTGGCGCCAACTTGAGGATGAGGTGTTTCATCCAACCACCTTGTGCCACCTCCAACCTCCTTGGGCGCCAACTTGAGGATGAGGTGTTTCATCCAACCACCTTGTGCCACCTCCAACCTCCTTGGGCGCCAACTTGTTGGAGCCATTCAACTTGTTCCACATCATGGGAGCCAACCATCTTGTGCCAACTCACCTTATTTTGGGCGTCCACCACAAGGAAGCTTGGTGATGGTTTGGATGTCCACCTTGATGCCACATCACCCTTTGTACCAAAACACGAGTCAAGTCCAAATTCACCCCCTTGAAATTCGAGCCTTCTCGAGGTCGAACTTGACTAGCAGCTTGACTGTAGTCAAAGGGTTTTGGACCGCAGCATGTTAGCTTAAAATATAAAGTACGATGGTTCTAACCATCCGATCTCGACCTAGACCTTCCATTGGAGGTATTGGGCCTGGATCTACGCTTAACGACCTTGCTTCGCTTTCACACGAGCTACCTTGTAGCCTCGCTTCCGGCCTTCACCCGAGTACGCTTCCTCCAAGTCCTCTCGGCGCTGTTCGACCACCCTGTTCCCACCGGTGTCGCAGACCTTCCGCCAACTTTAGCATTTCGCACACTTAATCGAGCTCGTAAGATAACAAATATACCCTTAACTATTGAGCCTTTTGCCATAATCAAAATACGTTCGACTTTGGTGCCCATCGCACCAACAATCTCCCCTTTTGATTCATGGCAAACCGACACAAAAGTTAAGAAAAATTTAAGCATAACAGTAAGCTAGCATAATGATTAAGCATGAATGAGCTAGCATAAAGATTAAATATGAATGAGCTAGCATAATGATTAAGCATGAATGAGATAGCATAAAGATTAAATATGAATGAGCTAGCATAAAGATTAAATATGAATGAGCTAGCATAATGATTAAATATGAATGAGCTAGCATAATGATTAAGTATGAATGAGCTAGCATAAAGATTAAGCATGAGTGAGCTAGCATAAAGATTAAGCATGAGTGAGAAATATTATTGTTTCAAGTTCTCCCTTTGAGGTAACCTCCCTTGACCAAGGTGAGTTCTTGAAAAATAATTTTTACTCCCACTTAATAGTTGCTTAAGTAAACGGAATTACTTAATATAAAAGGTAATAATTTTGTTTACTTTCTTCCTTACTTTTGTGACTTTCTCCCCCTTTTGCCTTAACTCAAAAAGTTTGTAAATATATTTTAAGGTTTGTAAGTCCAAGCAAGTTCCCAATATAAATATATATATTTTTTTAAAATAATAATAAGCTTGAAAATATGTTCATCTAAAATGTACAACTCGGTTGGACTTGATTGATATAGAATGATCAATAAGTCTTGAAGGAGTTGATTAATTTTAAATAATTATACTCCATAGTTCATGTCGATGCAATCGAATCTACATCTGAACTGTGAGTAAGGTCCTAACATCTCACGCCTGGCTCACGTGGCTAAGTACACAAACACATTAGTCCTATGTGTTGTGAGATGTGTTGGCTCCTTAAATCTATAGGTATATGATTTCTAAGGTAAGACTTAGGCTAATTTCATAAAAGAAGCAAAAGTAGAGTACATATATAGAAAATTTAAATCCTACTCTATTACGCACATACCTAACTTTCGGCCTTAATAAACTAAATTCCCGGGTAGTGGTTTGGTGAAGATGTCCGCTAGGTTTGATTTGGACTCAACATACTCTAGTTGTATAGTTCCATTAGTTACATGTTCCCTAATGAAGTGGTGTTTAACTTCTATATGTTTTGTCCTAGAATGACATATTGGATTTTTAGTTAAGTTAATTGAACTAATGTTATCTATGTAGGTTTTAATGTTGTTAAAGATTAAGCTAAAGTCTTGGAGAGTGTGCTTCATCCACAGAGCCGAGAGACACACTCACCCATCGCAACGATTCGGCTTCGGTGGTAGATAAGGCAACGCAATGTCGCTTCCTATCGCACCAACTTACTAGACTCGAGCGAGGATTTGACAACAACCACTCGTGCTCTTTCTATCGAGTTTACTACCGCATAGTCGAGTCGGAGTAGCCGATTAGATTAAACTCGGTAGATCTAGGGTACCAAATACCTACGCTTAGCGTGCCCTTTAGATATCTAAGGATACGCTTGACTAGGGTTAGGTGAGACTCCTTGGCACAGGTTTGTAACCTTGCACATACTTACCGAATAAAATGTCGTCGGCTCGCGGTTAAGTATAGGAGACTTCCTATTGCGCTCCTATAGTATTTTAGGTCAACGGGTTTTCCTTCTACATCTTCGTTTATATTAACATTAGTTGCTATAGGTGTATTAATTATTTTAGCATCTTGCATTCCAAATCGATTTATTAAGTCCTTAGTATATTTTTGTTGATGTAAATATATTCCATCTTTAGTTTGTTTAATTTGTAAACCTAAGAAGAAACTTAACTCTCCTACTAAATTCATTTCAAATTCACTTTCCATAATTGAGATGAATTCGTTTAGCAGGATCGAGTTGGTAGTTCCAAAAATTATATCATCTACATAGATTTGGGCTATAAAGATTTCTTTTCCTACTGGTTTTAACGAATAAGGTTGGGTCGACTAAACCTTGGTTGAATCCTTTGGACTTAAGATAGATCGAAAGCCTTCGCTATCAAGCTCTTGGGGCTTGTTTGAGTCCATATAGGGCTTTCTTAAGTCTAAGGACATGGTCAGTTTATCTAGATTTTCAATCCGGAGGTTGACTGACGTAAACTTCTTCCTTAATGTATCCATTCAAAAATGCTGACTTGACATCCATTTGAAACAATTTAAAGATATATGCTAACAACATTCGGATGGACTCTAGTCCAGCTACGGGGCGAGGTCTCATCGTAATCTAAACCTTCGACTTGACTAAACCCTTTATGACTAACCTAGCTTTATTTCTAACTACTTCACCTTTATCATCAAGTTTATTTCAAATACCCACCTTGTTCCAATAATTGATTTTTCTTTAGGTGGTGGTACTAATTCCCGGACTTCATTTCTAGTGAATTGAGCTAGCTCTTCTGCATAGCAATAATCCAAATGGGATCAAGAAGTGCTTGTTCAATAGTTTTGGGTTCGATTTTGGAAATTAACGAGATTTGACTAAGGTTTCGATATGAAGCTCTAGTTCGAACCCCTAAATTTGGATCACCTATAACTTGATTGATAGGATGATTTGTTTGAGTCTTAGTGTGACTCGGGTTAGGGTCATCTATCACTTGGTCGATAGGATGACTTGGGTGAGTTCTAGTTTGACTTGGGTTAGAGTCATCTATCACTTGGTCGATAGGATGACTTGGGTTAGGACGAGATTCAAGTTCAAGATCAGAGTCGGGTTCGCTATAAGTTGATTTGCTAGTTGGTTTTGTTAAGGATTGAACGGGTTCGTGTCCTTCGTCGAAAACTATATTAATGGTTTCTTCGACTCTTATGTGTAGGATCAATGGAATTACTAAAGGGTTGTTTGTAAGTTTTTAAACCTAAATCATCTCACCAATATCTACATGATCAAAACATGTTATTCCTATGTGTTACTGTGAGATGACTTTCAATTTTACTTGATTAATTTTAACCAACATTAGGTTAGATTCGGATTTAGTCTAAGCTCATCAAGTAATCTTTTCAAGAGATTCGCTTCCAGGTCGTGGCGAGGCACAGAGGCCTTCTTTGATCGGAACAACGACCACTTCCTTAGACAAAGCTAATTTCAAGAAATTGATAACTCGACTTACTTGAGACTACGTCTTGGTCTAACTAGTTATTTTTGAAAAGAGGCTCCCCGAGGCTCAATCTTTTCGTGGGATTTTAGTTGGTTTATTTTTGAAAAGAGGCTCCCGAGGCTCAATCTTTCGCAGGATTTTAGTTGGTTATGAGTCCTATCTAACCATTCTAAAAATAAAGGAAAAACTAAGCATGCAATTTCTAAGACTTAACAAAATACATTTTGTATTGGCTCCCTCTCGACCATTGAATCGAGTGGGTCTATTCACATAGTGAATTTGGTCCTTGGGAACCCAATACATGTTAGATCCTAAAGTTGAAATCAAAGTGGTCTTAGGGACCCATGCTTGGACATTTTTCTTATGTTGGTTTACTATAGACATATATGACTTATTGGTTGTATTTGAGTTAAACCCGAGTCCGGCCTTGTTGTACACGGCCCTTTGTGATCCAAGTAAGAGGTCAAGTCCCTTGGATCCCAAAGTGAACCTTTCCAACGTGTTCCTAAGGTCTTCGACTTGTGTTTTCAAAAGCGAGTTCTCAACTTCAAGCTTTTCAACTTGAGTTGAGTCCTCCTCTTGAATACGAGTAGTCGAAGAGGTTAGGGAGACCTCATGTTTGAGAAGGTTAACCTCCTCAATTAGGGTCTCGACCTTGGACTCGGACTTAGCTAGTTTCTTATTTAAAAATTTAATTGCACCATACAAAGTATTAAGTAACGACCGACTTACCCTTAATGATTCTTTTGAACCGGATACGGATCCGTGGCTTGTCTTGAATGGAAGCTCATCATCGGATTCGGACTCGGACTCTTCTTCGGTTTCGGAGTCGTGCTCGGTCGGCTTGGCCATTAGAGCTTGGATATCGTCTTCTTCCTCCGAGGGTGGCTTGCTTGGGGGCTTCTTCTTCTTGGAACCTGCAACTAACGCAATACTCTTCTCTACGGACCACGTTAGTTTGCTCATGTAATTCAAGTTCAAAACAATTGCCTAAACCTAATCTTAGATAGGTCCTTGGAGACCTTGTAGGCATCGACCATGGATGCCCACAAGGTGGTCCTAGGAAACGAGTTAAGAGAATACCTGATAAGGTCACGATCCTCGACCTTTTGTCCGATGGCATGGAGTTGGTTGACGATGTCTTGGATACGAGCATGTAGTTGAGTTGCGGTCTCGTTTTCCTGCATTTTCAAGTTATACAATTTATTTAAAAGTAAATCTCTTTTACATACCTTCGTGTCGTCGGTGCTTTCGTGTAGTTCCACTAGCTTGGTCCATAAGTCCTTTGCACTAATGAAGGGGCCGACGCGGTTGAGCTCTTCCTTGGACAACCCACATTGCAAGATTTGAGTTGCCTTGGCATCGGCTTCTACTTGTTTTTTCATGGAATTTGACCATTGATCGTAACCCAAAGATTCACCATCTTCATTAATAGGAAGTGTGAAACCGGTTTGATTACGATCCACATCTCGATTTGGGTTTTAAGAAAGCATTCCATCCGACCCTTCCAATAACGAAAGTCATTACCGTTGTAAACGGGTCGTGCGGTGCTAAACCCTTCGAGATGGGCCATTTAAAAACAAGAAGAAGAACGAAAAAGAATCTTGCAAAACACACACGAAAGAATATTCCAAGACTTTCGCCTTGGATTAGTAGGGAAGTAAAAAGATATATAAAATGTAACTTGCAAAAAGAAATAAACAATCAAATGCGAATGTCGTTGAAGTTCGAGGACAACCTTACTCGGATCTAACCCAAGGACAACCTTATCCGGATCCTAAAGCCTCTAATGCAATTCTATATGTAGGAGAAGATAAGCAAGTGAAATAATTATACGAAAACAGAAATAAATAAATAAAAATCTGTAAAAAGAAAAACAAAGCTAGATTGGTGGTTTCACGAATCTTAGCGCCCGACTCGATACCAATTGTTGGATCGAAAGTGTCGCTAGAGGGGGTGAATAGCGATACGATGTCGTTAAAAACTTTTGCAATAAGTAAAAAGCAAGTAGAGAGTGCACATGAAATATAAAGTAGACAAGATATTTTTACGTGGTTCACAATCTTTCGATTGCTAATCCACGGCCCTAGTGATCCTTGATCACGTACGGAGGGCAATTCACTAAAACCACTCCTCCTCGTTGGAGGTAGGAGCAACGACATAAAGAAATCAAGGCAAAGGGACACTCCCTTTCCTTGTTACGATTAAAGCACAAAGACAATTTAAAGAAGTAGAACTTAAATAAATATACCGACAACTCTTATAAGTAGAAGATGTAAGCTGGCACTTCGTCGTAGCAAATGTGAGTAGTAGTAGCGGCGTTACGGCGTGTTGAGAGCTCTTGAATTCTTGTGATTTGCTTGGCTTGAACATGTCTATTTATGGATATTGATCTATGAATTTAGACATAGGTAGTGTCCAAGGTGAGGTTCTTATCCCAACTCAAGGATGAGGTGTTTCATCCAACCACCTTGTGCCACCTCCAACCTTCTTGTGCGCCAACTCAAGGATGAGGTGTTTCATCCAACCACCTTGTGCCACCTCCAACCTCCTTGGGCGCCAACTTGAGGATGAGGTGTTTCATCCAACCACCTTGTGCCACCTCCAACCTCCTTGGGCGCCAACTTGAGGATGAGGTGTTTCATCCAACCACCTTGTGCCACCTCCAACCTCCTTGGGCGCCAACTTGAGGATGAGGTGTTTCATCCAACCACCTTGTGCCACCTCCAACCTCCTTGGGCGCCAACTTGTTGGAGCCATTCAACTTGTGCCACATCATGGGAGCCAACCATCTTGTGCCAACTCACCTTATTTTGGGCGTCCACCACAAGGAAGCTTGGTGATGGTTTGGATGTCCACCTTGATGCCACATCACCCTTTGTACCAAAACACGAGTCAAGTCCAAATTCACCCCCTTGAAATTCGAGCTCTTCTCGAGTCTGGAACTTGACTAGCAGTTGACTGTAGTCAAAGGGTTTTGGACTGCAGTACAAGTTAGCTTAAAATATAAAGTACGATGGTTCTAACCATCTGATCTCGACCTAGACCTTCCATTGGAGGTATTGGGTCGGATCTACGTTTAACGACCTTGCTTCGCTTTCACACGAGCTTACCTTGTAGCCTCGCTTCCGGTCTTCACCCGAGTACCTCGGCTTCCTCCGAAGTCCCTCTGGCGTTGCCCGACCACCTCGGTTCCCACCGGGTGTCGCAGACCTTCCGCTCAACTTTAGCATTTCTGCACACTTAATTGAGCTCGTAAGATAACAAATATACCCTTAACTATTGAGCCTTTTGCCATAATCAAAATACCGGTTCGACTTTGGTGCCCACTGCCCACTGCACCAACATTGTGTTGCCTTGGCGTCGGCTTTGACTTGTCGTTTTGTCGCAATGGTCCATTGATCATAATCCAAGGAGTCACCCACTTCATTAGTCGGAAGTGTGAAACCCGTTTGGATTATGATCCACGTCTCGATTTGGGTTTTGAGAAAGCATTCCATCAGACCCTTCCAATAACGGAAGTCATCTCCATTGTAAAATGGAGGTCGGACGGTGCTAAAACCCTCGAGATGGGCCATTAGAACAAAAGACAAAAAGGGACGAAGACAAAGAAACTAGCAACGACAAAAACACAAAACAAAGTACCAAGACTCGCGTCTTGGATTAGTAGTGCAGGAGTAAATTTAACAAAGCGAAATAAATCAGAAATAAACAGAAATAAAAGAAAAATAAATCTGTGAAAAATGGCTAGATTGGTGGTTTCACCAAATCTTAGCAACCCCCGGCTCTGATACCAATTGTTGGATCGAAGCGGATCGCTAGAGGGGGGGGGGTGAATAGCGATAAAAACTTTTCTTTTAAATCGTTCGATAGACAATTAAACGCAGCGGAAATGTAAATAAAAACTAAATGAGACAAATAGTTTTTTTACTTGGTCCATAGCCTTTGGCTACTACTCCAAGGCCCTAACGGTCCTAGACCGTGTACAGAGGGCAATTCACTAAAACACTCCTCCTCGTTGGAGGTAGGAGTTTTACGATTACAAAAGCCTTCGAAGCAAAAAGATAGAGAGACAAACCCTCTCTTCTATTAAAGTAAAATGCAACGAAAAGCCTCGATTAAAAAGAATTGCAATATTGAAAGCAATAACAAATTAAGATTATACCAACAACTAAACAAAAGAAACTTTAAGCTAGGGTTGTTGGCAGCACTTCGTTGTTGTAGAGTCGTCGGAGAGTTGCAGCGTAATGGAGGCTTTTGAGCACTTAGAATTGAGGATGAAACCCTAGGTTTGGCCCTCCTTTTATAGCCTTTAAGCCCCTCAACGAATGGGTCTTCAACCAATCACAAATGGGCACAAAACTCCTTGAAAAATGGTGATAAAGCTTGACTCCTCGAGGCTGATTTTTGACCACCGGTTGAACTGGCCGGTTGAACTGGCGCCGGTTGAACTGGCACCGGTTGAACTGGCCAGTTGAACTGATGGCCAGGATTTTTGACTACAATAAAGGGTTAGCTCAAAATATAAGCGGATTCGACGGCCACTTGTCGTCCGATCTCAACATAGAACTTCCATGGGAAGTCTTGGGTCGGATCGTCGCCTAAGATCATCCCCGTAAAGAGGATACGACCTCACTTACGCTCGCACACACGAGCTTACCTCGATACTTACGTGTCCCTTTTGCTTCCGGCCTTCCACTCGATTCCTTCGGCTCCCTCCAAAGTAACTCGAGTGTCGCCCGACCACCGCGGCTTTCTCCGGGTGTCGCTAGCCTTCAGCTCCAGCATTGAGACTTTTCTGCACACTTGATTTAGCTCGTGAGATAACAATATAAGCTTAACTTTATATCGTTTACTATAATCAAAACTTAGGTTCGACTTAGGTGCCCACTGCACCAACAGACCCATGCTTGGACTTTCCCATAATCACATGGTCAACCCTAGTCAACCATTAAGGTCTCTCTCGAGTCAAACTCAAGTCCGGTCAAACATGACCCGGGTCGATTGCTCCAACAATCTCCCCAACATATTAACCGACATTAATGTCAAACATCAATGCCAAACCACTTTGTCAAATCCCTTTGTCAAACATCAAAACATCACTCGAGTCAAACTCGAGTCTGGTCAATCGTGACCTGGGCCGATTGCACCAACAATCTCCCCCTTTTTGATGTTTGACAAAACAAACCTTGAGTTAGGCCCCTAACTCAAATTACCTTACCAATTTCCCAAATTGGTAATTTCACTCTCCCCCTTTTTGACTACATCAAAAAGGTTATTTCTCCAAGGAGGTCAATATCTCATGTCCCAATGAGATCTTACAATCTCCCCCTTGATCCAAAAATACTTAAAATGCCTACCATCTTCCTAGTGATAAGTCCTATATCACTTAAGAGAGGCAATCCTATTCACTCTCTCAATTTCCAAATTGAGTTTCTCAAAATCCCATCAATTTTCTCAATTGATGATACTCTCTTAATACCTTCTCCCCCTTCAAGAAGAGGAAACACATCCATCATCCCATGATGGATAACTCCCCCTAAAGGCTTGCTCCCCCTTGACCATTGCACCAACAATGTCCTTGGGAAGTCCTTAAGCCAATAGGAACTCTAAACCATCAAAATTAAGGTTCTAAGTTCAAACTTGAACTTTCCACACACTAAATTTGATACTTTAACCTAACACTTCTCCTAATCCATATCCAATGGGTTTTCACCCTTTATAATGCTTCCCAAAGCATATCCTAGGGTTAGGAATGGTTAGGGACCTTTACCATGGCTGAAATTAGGCTAAACAAACCTTGTTAACCCGAAATCGACTGGCAATGACTCGACGAATGTCGATCATTGCCACTCCCATCAATCGATCGCGATCGCCACCGCAGGCGATCGATAATAAATTTCCGAATTTCAATTATCAGACATGAATTTCAAAAATTCATAAATAATTATATGTATATCAAAAAATCATGAAAATTCATACGTATAATACTTATGACCAATACAATGGGTGAAAAATATTTGAAAATTATTTTACCCATAAAATACTGAAATTGATACAAAATTCAAAAGTGACTAAAAACTTTAAAGTTTAAGCTCACTTTGTATCAATCTCATCAATGGTGATTGCTATCAAAAGATAGACTTCACCAAGGTTTTCTAAAAAGGATTTTAAAATGATTTTGAAAACCTATATTGGATCATGTTCCTTGGGCTCTATGTACATGACTTGTACACAAGCTTTCCCAATGATCCACCATTGAAATTAGATGAGTTTTAGTTCATCTAGATGCAAAAACTATGCACCTTGAACTCAACTCATATCCTAGCATCTCACATGTATCTAGGGTGTATAAATACACATATATGTCAATTGAATGTGAGATGTGGGTTTTGGTTCATTTAAACTAGGGTTTCATGTATTTTCCTAAGACAACTCTACTTGATTCCCTTATAAATGGGACTCCAAGTCATGTCATTGTCCTTAAATCAATTTTAATCAAGTTAATGTATGATCATGGCATAAAGATAGCAAGAATAAAACATGACCAATGATCATGATGTCATGGCATATGATATAAAACTAAGGCACATGACATTCAATCCTAATTCCTAAACATAATCATGACATATAATAAAGATAGACATGATGTCATGACATGACATATGGCAAACAAGGCATGGCATATAAAATATATAGGTATAATAATACCTAAATTTTAATATTAATTGCCATTTGATATGATTAAGTATGTTTTGCCATATTACTACTAATCTCCCTAGTGTGCCAAAGACCCAAAATGACACACCAACACCTAATCCTAAATTGTGCCAATTTAATTGATTTTTCATAATTCCAAAAATGCATTGGCACATCCTAAAATATTTTAGGATTAACTATCAAGCCACATTCCCAAGGTAACCATAACCTTGAAAATGACCTAAAATGCCACCTCTATCATGGTTGAGTTAACTACCCATCCAATCAATGGTTGGCACACCCTAAACCCACCTAGCGTGAATCAATCACGCTCTTAGGAACCCAAAATCTATTTGAGCTCCTAGGGTTAATTAGGTATTCCTTAGGGATAACCTCCTTAGATACCTTTCTAATGACCCTCCTAGGCTTGTTAGCCTTGGTCATTTGGGTCTTACCTAGGTGTTAGGGCAATCTCTTGCCATGATTAGGTTTTGATGTGTGTGTGGCAAAGGGTTTAAGTTAGTTTGTTATGTTGATTTGATATGTGCGTTGAAGTCGTGCAGGACTTAGTAATTCGCACATGGAGCCGTGGCGAGTTTCACATCTCATGACTCGTGCCTTGAGTCGTGAAGCGCTTGGAGCATCAGGGACCCGGACGAAAGCTTGGAGTGAAGCCGGAGGAAGTAGACTTGAGGCAAGAGGCGAAGGAGCATTGCAGTCGTCGCTGATCTTTGGGGGGCGTGGCGAAACGAAGAGAACAAGGCGAGGACTCAGAGATGAGAGTGGCGAGAATGTAACCCGGGAAGGGGTAGCTCTTTGGTGAAACTTGGTCATTTGGCCAAGTGTCGGATGGGTTTTCAGACATCATTGCCATGACATGGCGATCGCTCAATCGATGGTTCGATCGGTGGTATAAGACGATTTAGTGCTTAGCGGGCGATCGCCATGGATCGGCCCGATCGATGTCGATAGCAATCGACGCGGAATGATCCGATCGATGGCTGCGACGCGCGAATGGAGTCGACTCCATTGAGCACTCGGACGATCGAGCATCGATCGGTGATGGTTCCATCGGTCGATCGATGCAATCTGGATGGATGGAATCCAGCGTGGAAAGCATGTTATTGGGCAGCGGCTGCGGGATCGGTCGGTGATCGAGGCATCGGTCGGTGATCCTATGTCAACGGGAAGAAACCCTCTTCCTCTATAAAAAGGAAGGGGGTGGGGCTTTGGGAGGCTAATGCTTATGCTCTAATACTCTCCCAAAGTTCCCTAAGGCTTTCCATCCTCTTACTCAAGCTTATTTCCATTATATTTGTAAGAGGAGTGTGTTTGTGTAAAGGGGTTACTGTTGGGAGTATGGGGAATACAATCAAAGTCCCACATTGGTAAGACATGGAAAAGATCATGTGCTTATAAGAAAAAAGATATCTCCATTGGTTTGAGGCCTTTTGGGTAAAGCCCAAAAATAAAACCATGAGGGCTTAGACCCAAAGTGGACAATATCATGCCATTGTGGAGATATGTGGAGCTTATAAGCACTAACAATTGGTATCAGAGCCATGGTCCATGTCAAGCCATGAACCTCGAACGAAGGAAGTTGAGCTCCCACGTCCGGATCAAGAGAACCAGACATCAGGAAGGAAGTCTAGTTGGGTCGGGGGGACCGAACAACTGGCAGGAAGTCCTGGTGGGTTGAAGATCGGACATCAAGCAGAGAAAATCCTTCGAGGAGGGATAGACTTGAGGGGGGGCCCAATGTGGTCCTTCGTTTGAGGGGGGGATTGTTGGGAGATGGGGAATACAATCAAAGTCCCACATTGGTAAGACATGGAAAAGATCATGTGCTTATAAGAAAAAAGATATCTCCATTGGTTTGAGGCCTTTTGGGTAAAGCCCAAAAATAAAACCATGAGGGCTTAGACCCAAAGTGGACAATATCATGCCATTGTGGAGATATGTGGAGCTTATAAGCACTAACAGTTACCTCCACCTAGCTTTGTGCAAAGGAGAGATCTAGTGGATAGATTGCGGAGTGATTCACCGTGGACGAATCGGACCGTGGATTAGCGGTGTAGCCGTGAACCACGTTACATCTTCTTTGTTAGCGTTTGTATTTTCATTTATTGCTTTGTCTTTATTGTTTATGCTTCCGCTTGTGCTAACGATTGTGTAGACGAGCAAACGAAAGAGAGAATTCCGACATCCATCGTAAGAGGGCTATTCACCCCCCTCTAGTCGGCCGTATCGATTTCCTACAAGTGGTATCAGAGCAAGGTTGCTTGTCATCGGACTAACCGCCGCAACAAGCTCTACATCAAAAATGGCTGGCTCAAACATCCACCCACCGAAGTTCGACGGCGAATTCTCTTGGTGGAAAAAGAGAATGGAGGTATTCTTCAAAATCGACTTTGAAATATTGTTAATTATGGAAAACGATTTCGAGTTGCCTAGGAACGAAGATGGGGAGCCACTAGAGAAATCGAGATGGAGCAAAAGACAAAGAGAGGAGTATTTGGCAAATTCAAAGGCCAAGCACCACCTCTATAATGTCCTCCTCTAACAAGAAGTCAATAGGATAGGGGAATGTTCTAGTGTTAAGGAGATGTGGGAGAAGCTAGTAGAGCTTCATGAAGGTACCTCGGAGGCTAAGCTAGCAAGAAGAGACCTCCTCCGCTCCCAACTATCAAACATCAAATTAGAAAAGGGAGAAAAGGTAACTTCCCTACATTCTAGATTCAAAGAGATTTTGATTGGGCTAACAAGTGTAGGTGAAAGGCTCTCCAACCGGGATATGGTAATGAAGGCCATAGATGCCTTTCCCCGGTCCTCAAGATGGAGTTCCATGGTGGACTCATTTTACATCTCCAAGAACCTAGAAGTGAGCACCTTGGAGGAATTCTTCTCAACCATGGAGCTCCACGAAACGAGGCTTGAAGGAATAAAAGAAGAGCCAAAAATCCAACCTTCAAGAGGAGTAGCTTTGATAGCGAACAAAGGGAAGAAGAAGATGGAAATCCCCTCCTCCTCTGATGATGAAGCCTCTTCCTCCTCCTCCATGGATAGCACCGAAGAAGCCTATATGGTAAGGAGGGTAAGACGTGCTTTAAAAGGTTTTCATTTTCATAAATCTAATGATAGGAATAGAAGACCAAGGGGGAAGGTCATATGCTACAATTGCCAAGGAGAGGGGCACATAAGGGATAATTGTCCCCTCCTAAACAAGAGCAAGGAAGAGAAGAAAAAGAAGGAAGAAAATAAAAAGAATAAGGGGAGCAAGAAGAAAGAGGAGAAGAAGGTTAAGGAAAAAGGAAAGTCCATGGCTCTCAAAGCAAAGACATGGGATGACCTTGCCTCCTCTTCCTCATCCAATGAAGAAGAGCATTTCTACTCCAACCTAGCACTAATGGCTCTTCATGACTCGGATTGCTCCTCCTCCTCAAATGAAGAATCAAGCTCAAGTGGAGAGAGCTCAAGTGAAGGGGGAGCCTCCTCTACATCCTCATCAGAAGAAGAGGACTTGGTAAGTGAGGTAACAAATCTACCCCCTAAGCAAATTATGTCTATGATTTCTAGCCTCACTAGGGACTTATTTAGAGCTAAGAAGAAGAACAAAAGCATGCTAGATCAAATTAAGGACTTAGAAAAGAAGCTAGAAAAAGCATGCTTAAATGATAATGATATTTCTTCTAGCTTAAATGATGCATGCTCACATGACTATATGCCTTTGGATGTTAATGATGCATGCATAGAGGAAAATAGAGCTTTAAGGGAAAAGGTAGATTATTTAACCAAAGCCCTAGAAAAGTTCACTATTGGCTCAAACACCTTGAACATGATTATAGGGAGCCAAAGAGTTAGCTTTAACAAAAAGGGCCTAGGTTATAAAGAAAAGAAAAATGAAAAGGCCTACAAATGCCTAATTGCTAGGGGACAAGATAGGAAGAAAGAAATAGCTAGGAAATGGATTCCTAAGGAATTTCTAGTGAACCCAATAGGAAAGAACTTATTTTGGGTTCCAAAATCCATCCTTAAGGGTTAGAAAACCCCTAGGGTAGTCAACCATATGGAATTGACCTATATCATATTTTGGTTGACTTAGGATGGCGGGACAACATTTTTAGAATAGTGTTGGGTGATGATAACGTGCCCATAAATAGATAATAATGCTTAAATCATGATGATTAATGTAATTCCTATGTATGGTTGCAATCATGATTTATGATTTTGAAATTTGGCACATTATCATAAGAAATAGGTTTAAATCATGCTTTAGGTGATACTTTACTTATTATCATGATATAATACCTAATGCATGATTATAATTTGATGAAAACATGTAGTTCATGATCATAATGTCTCTATGATCATGTAGATTGTTAGGGTGATACTTAACCTTGATAGAATTGCATGAATATATTGGTTAAGTATATACAAATACCCCCTAAGATGCATCTCACGCTCACCATAGACTACCTTGATTGAAAACTTAGCATGAGTGAGATGTTAGGATGATACAAATGTCCACTAATGCCTATGGCATTTAGATGGTCATTTAAAGTATCAAAATAGCAATAATAGATCAATCATGGGGAATGCTTATGTTTAATTCATAGACATATTGCCCAAAGATCATGGTTGGATATTTCATATGTTTTCAAAACAATTTCTTAATCTAAAATCTATGTATTCATGTTTTGAAACAATTCAAAGCAAAACTAGGTGTTAAACTTGATACTAGAATGGTCAAAAACCTAGTAGTTTTTTAAAGCTTTTGGATTTTTGGAAAATACGTGGAAATATAATGATTTTTCATGAAAACATATTTTTCACTGATAGATATACTTAAAAGAAATGTGTTCCCCAAATTTCATGATTTTTCGATTTTTTTGGAATTTTTAACGCATTTCTGAAATTCGGTCCGAAAATCAGGAAATCCTGAAAATCATGTGCCAGTCGACTGGTATCTGAACCAGTCGACTGGTGGCCTGTAAATCAGAACAGTAATGGCCGAATTCAGTTTTTAAACTAATTTTTGGTATTTTTCTTCTATTAGACTTGATGCCA
The DNA here is from genome assembly GCA_025175895.1 of Wurfbainia villosa. Classification (NCBI taxonomy): domain Eukaryota; kingdom Viridiplantae; phylum Streptophyta; class Magnoliopsida; order Zingiberales; family Zingiberaceae; genus Wurfbainia; species Wurfbainia villosa. The sequence continues at coordinate 10,307,509 of CM045992.1, forward strand.
TGAGTTTATAACTTAGTGTTAATCTTTTTGATGGTGTCAAAGGGGGAGAATTGATTATGTTTAAGTAAATTATGATAGGGGGAGAAAATTGATAATTTGTAGAGAGAGTTTCATGGATTAAGGGGGAGTTGCATGTTGCTATATCATGTTTATGTTTACATGCTTTCTTACCTTAGAAATTTTTATCAAATATTTTTACCTAACTTAAACGGATTGCCACACATCAAAAAGGGGGAGATTGTTAGGGCAATCTCTTGCTATGATTAGGTTTTGATGTGTGTGTGGCAAAGGGTTTAAGTTAGTTTGTTATGTTGATTTGATATGTGCGTTGAAGTCGTGCAGGACTTAGTAATTCGCACATGGAGCCGTGGCGATTTTCACATCTCATGACTCGTGCCTTGAGTCGGTGAAGGATAGCTTTGCGAAAGCCGTGCGCTTGGAGCATCCGAGGGACCGCCGGACGAGAAGCTTGGAGTGAAGTCGGAGGAAGTAGACTTCGAGGCAAGAGACGCGAAGGAGCATTGCAGAGTCGTGCGCCTGATGCTGTCGAGGGACGTGGCCGAGAACGAAGAGAACTTCGAAGGTGAGGGACTCCGAGAGATGAGAGTGAGCGAATGTAACCCGGGAAGGGGTAGCTCTTAGGTGAAACTTGGCCATTTGGCCAAGTGTCGGATGGGTTTTCCCGACACCAGTCGACTGCCATGACATGGCAGTCGACTGCTCTGAGTCGATGGTTCGATCGACTGGTATAAGACCAGTTTAGTGCTTGGCGATGACGATGTCGATGTCGATCGCCAGGAATGGCAATGATCGATGGCAGCTGCACGGGCACAGAATGGAGTCGACTCCATTGAGCACTTGACTGATCGAGCATCAGTCGACTGATGGTTCCATCAGTCGACTGATGCCAATACCGTTGGATGGAATCCAACGTGGAAAGCGGCCATTATTGGGCAACGACTACGAGATCAGTCGACTGATCGAGGGCATTAGTCGACTGATCCTGTGTCAACGGTAAGAAACCCTCTTCCTCTATAAAAAGGAAGGGGGTGGGGCTTTGGGAGGCTAATGCTTATGCTCTAATACTCTCCCAAAGTTCCCTAAGGCTTTCCATCCTCTTACTCAAGCTTATTTCCATTATATTTGTAAGAGGAGTGTGTTTGTGTAAAGAGGTTACCTCCACCTAACTTTGTGCAAAGGAGAGATCTAGTGGATAGATTGCGGAGTGATTCACCGTGGACGAATCGGACCGTGGATTAGCGGCGTAGCCGTGAACCACGTTACATCTTCTTTGTTAGCGTTTGTATTTTCATTTATTGCTTTGTCTTTATTGTTTATGATTCCGCTTGCGCTAACGATTGTGTAGACGAGCAAACGAAAGAGAGAATTCCGACATCCATCGTAAGAGGGCTATTCACCCCCCTCTAGCCGGCCATATCGATTCCCTACACTAGGTTGACTCTAGGGGTAACTCCCCTTGCAACCTTCTTAGTGGCCACCCTAGGTTTCCTAGAAACCCTAGCCACTAGGCACAATCTTTGGTCAACCTTAGGGATGACTTCCCTATTGACCTTGGTCTTCCTAGACCTAGTTTGTGTTCCATAATCAAATGGAACACTATGGTAAGTCACCTTAGGCTTAGGTTTGTGACCCAAACTAGTCTTGCCCTTGGTTGACTTTTGACTCTTAGGTCCTAGATGTTGACTTTGACTTTTGGACCCTTGACTTAGACCACTAGACCCTTGAACTTGATTTTGTATATTCCTAAGGGTCTTTTCTAGTTTTTCAAGCCTTGACCTCAAGGCTTGGTTCTCTAGTTCTAATTGTCCAATTTTAGAATTTTGATTTAGGCCATGGCCATGATTCTCCCTAGGCATATGCCTAGTCCACTTGGGATTAAGACTTAGGTGTTCTCCTATTTTCCTAATTGATTCCCTAGGTAAAATATTTTTAGGGACATTAGTCCCAAATTTCTCCTTATTCCTAAGGTGAACATTTTTGGCCCCTAGACAAAATTCCTTATTTCTAGCATGCTCTTTATGATAAATAGCAAGACTATTAAAATTATTCCTAGCATGCTTCTTACTATAATTTAAGGAACGAGTATTGTTTAAATATACCTTAGGGTTTGCCCTAGAGGCTCCCCCTACTTGTAATGCTCCATCTTGTCCCTTCTTCTTCCCCCTTTGGCATTGACTCCGGTAATGCCCCTTTGAGTTGCACTTGAAGCATATAACATGCTCCTTACTCTTTTGACTTGGGGAACCGGCATCCTTCACTCTTGGTGCCGGTGGAGCTTTCCTAATCTTCTTTGGGCACTTGCTCTTGTAGTACTCAGCTTCCCTACACTCAAAACATATGATATGATTTTTATTACAAATTGACATGTTTGAGTTACCTAGGTTAATGGAGACCGGAATTGGATTTTGGGCTTCTTCATCTTGACCGGATGTCGAAGCTTCTTCTTGATGCTCCGGTGTTGAGGAAACTCTAATCTCCTCCTCAATCCTAGAAGTGGATGCTTCTTCCACTTCCTCCACCAACCCGGAAATTGACTCCCTATCAATCCTAGAGGTGGAGGTCTCCTCCGATTATACTTCCTCTTCCTCCTTGGATGTTGATGATCTCTCAACCTCCAAGTCCTCACTTTCTTGTGAGGATGATGCATTAGCCTCTTCGGTCTCTTCCTCTTGGACCGTTGATGGGCTTTCATGGAGTTTGGCCACTTGGCTCCATAGCTCGTTTGCATCTACATAATTACCTAACATACACAAGATATTGTTAGGTATTAAATCAATTAACAACTTCATTACCTTCTCATTCTTTTCGAAGGCTTGGACTTGCTCTTCGGTCCATCTCTTTTTCTTGAGGAATCCACCTTTTGGTCCTCTTGGATAACTATATCCTTCCATTAAAATGGACCATTCTTTGAAATCCCTCATCATTAGGAAGTCCTCAATTCTCACCTTCCATTGTCTAAATCCTTCTTGTCCATAGAAGGAGTAAGAGATCGGTGTATTAATATTCCATCCCAATTGTTCTTCCATCTTCACCCTCTAGCTTCTTTGTCCTATCTCCCGGCGGTTAGTCCGTAGAAGAGCCCCGGACTCTGATACAAATTGTAGAAGAATTGAGGCCGCTAGAGGGGGGGGTGAATAGCGTCGATGATGAAATTTGATCGCGTGTTCGTCTCTACAATTTTGTTAGTACGCAGCGGAATAGTAATGAAAGCAATAACGAAACAATTAACAACACGCAAACACAATTGTTTAACGTGGTTCGGAACCGAACGGTTCCTACTCTACGGATCGAGTTCGTACGAACCCTAGCGATGCCAATCACACACCACTATAATAAACACTCCTTCTCGACACAAGTCGGAGGCGGAGAAACCCCTTACAAACTACTCTTACAACAATAAGAGATGAATACAAGCAATATACAATAATACAATGCAAAACTAGTAAAGAACCAACTTTACAAATGCCTTGGGTTGCTTGCTTTTGGTTTCTTGAAGAATGGCCTTGGAGACTCTGATTTGCAGCAACAAATCGCCCCAAAGATGCTCAAGAAACCTCACACAAAAATCCTCCCGTCGAGCTCCTTTTATCATTCTGCGTGACCTGGATTTCCGCCTATCAGTCGACTGCCATAAGTCACGAGTCGACTGATGTCACTGTTGTCGTGAGACAACGGCTCGATCCACGCTGGAAAAACTCCAACGGATCTCTTGGCGATCGCCAACATTGCCGATCATGCGCTAGCGCCCGTAGCCGATCGCTACCGACTCACGAGCATTCTGCTCGACATCGAATCGGCAATGACCGCCGACTTATGGCGCCATCGACATCGATCATTGCTCCCATGAGAAGTCGACTGCCAGAGCAAATCCAGCTCTTAAACGGTAGTCGAACTCAAGTCAACTCACGACAGTCGTACCGGCCATAATGTCAGTCGACTGCCAACCTCAAACATGAGGTTTTAACCCAAGTATGGTGCCCCCATACTTGCTAGACTACCCTTAGCCTAGACCTAACCTTCTAGCCACCTCCATCAGCCTCATGCCTCTCGGATCCCTCCAAGTCATCCATGACTTGTTCATCCATCGCGCTAGCCTCCAGGTGCTGGCTATATCGTACTAGCAGGTGTCTACCACCGAGAGCACGTTGGACTTCTGTTTGCCAAGACTCGCTTGGACTTTCTGTACTTGATATCAATCCCCTTGGACTTCTCAAATTCCAAGACCCATGCTTGGACTTTTCCTTGCCAACACATGTTGGACTTTCCATTTGCCAAGACCCATGCTTGGACTTCCCTTGTGCCAAGTACTCAAGACTTGGATTTTCCCAAATGCCAAGTGTCCCACTTGGACTTTCCATGCCAAGTACCCATGACTTGGACTTAACCTTGCCAAGACCCATGCTTGGACTTTCCCATAATCACATGGTCAACCCTAGTCAACCATTAAGGTCTCTCTCGAGTCAAACTCGAGTCCGGTCAAACATGACCCGGGTCGATTGCTCCAACAATCTCCCCAACATATTAACCGACACTAATGTCAAACATCAATGCCAAACCACTTTGTCAAATCCCTTTGTCAAACATCAAAACATCATTCGAGTCAAACTCGAGTCTGGTCAATCGTGACCTGGGCCGATTGCACCAATAATCGAGCTTCGACTCCCACCGTTGACTGCTACACAAGATCAGTCGAGGAGCCACCTCGACTTCTCCTTGACCAGTCGAGGCACCGACTCGATTGACCTAGCCGACAACAAGTTCCTCTGCTTGACTAATGCAGTAAGGGAAATGGTTGAGGTGTTAGCTCATTGTTGTCCTGACGACCCATTGTTTCAGTCAGCTCTAAGACTGAAACACGCCTAGTAAAGACTCTACCCAGATACCCTTTACTTGCTAAGTGTTTGGTCATCAGCTATTCTTAAACTTTTCACCTTGCCACTCCCACAAGGAATTTCCCTACCGCCAAGGAATTACCCCTCTTAGAATTTTCAACTTGCCACTCTCGCAAGGAATTTTTCAGCTACCAAGGAATTACCTATCTTGGACTTTTCACCAAGGTCCACCCTTGGATTTCTCGCACTTACTTAAACCTTTTTCAAACACCAAAACATAACTTGGAGCTTTCAGCTCCAACAGTCTCCCCCTTTTTGAGTTTTGACAACCCGTTTAAGTTTAGATCACTCTACCCACATGATTGATCACATATCAGAGAATAGTGACAAACCACTGATCAGATCATTTGTCAAATCAGATTATAAATCAGATCATGATAGTTTAACCTAAACTATAAACACTCTCTCCTCCTCCTTTGGCAAACATTGAAAAGGGTTTTGTAATCAAGGATATTAATCAGAACATCGTACATCAAATTATGGTACATCATATCTTAATCAAGGTTATAGATACACACTTAACATCCTCCCCCTTAATGTTGTCTGCATTTTTAGTTTTGAAATCACCTCCCTTTTCTACTCATTTTACTATAAGTTTACCGATGTTAAGCTTTCTCAAGCATTCTCTAGTGTTAGAAGTGGTAAACCATCCTAAAATAGTCCAGTCAAGCCTCTGGTCGAGGCCTTCTTGCTTTTGGAGGCATGCAGTTGAGTGCCCAGTTGAGGTCTACTCGACTCTGTAAGATTGAGATATGAGCAGTCGAGCCACTGGTCGAGTTCCACTCGACTTCGTGTGAGCGCGACACGAATAGTTGAGTCGCTGGTCGAGTTCCACTCAATTCTGTGGACTACACAACAAGACCAGTGAGGGTATCAGTTGAGGTTGCACCTCGACTAGAAGCTTAGTCAAGCTCCTAGTTGAGAACAACTTGATTCTGTTTGGTCTCAAATAGAGCCCAGGCGAGGCGCTGACTCAAATGTTTACTGATAAGTGAAACTGCGGCTGACTGTTTACTGATAAGTGAAACTGTATAGTTTTTCAGACCGAACTTTAGAAACCCATATTTAATTCCAAAAAACTCAATAAATCTTGAAAATTTTCATATAGAATTCGAACATCATACCCCTACAGGGAAAAATATGTGTAAATTAATCTACCTATAATTTCTCCCAATCGATACACTTTTCAAATTTCTGAAATAACGTGCCTTTAGTACTTCTCCCTACTTGTATCAACACCTCTAATAGTGATTCCTATCACTAGATAAGACTCACCATAGTGAAAAGAACATGTTTCAAAAACATTCTATGAAATTAACCTTAGGGTTGCAATTGTTTTAAACGTTCCAATCAATTTTACTTGGTTAGAATGTCCAATTATGATCTTCGGACTAAGTGCACATGATGTTGGTGCAATTGGCCCAGGTCACGATTGACCAGGCTCGAGTTTGACTCGAGCGGTATTTTGAAAATGTATGACAATGTGATTATCATGGGAAAGTCCAAGTCATGGGTACTTGGCATGGAAAGTCTAAGTGGGACACTTGGCAATCGGAAAGACCAAGCTTGAGTCTTGGCAATTGAAAAGTCCAACATGGGTTGGCATGGAAAGTCCAAGCATGGGTCTTGGCAAGGGAAATGTTGGAGTGTTGGTGACCGCTAGAGGGGGGGGGTGAATAGCACGTTTTCGCTGCGTTGATGAAAATCGATCGCGTGCTTGTCTCTATAAAATGATCAGTGCACAATGGAAAATAAAAGCGCAAACTAAAACAAAGACAAATAACACAATCACACGCAATAACACCAGGATATAACGTAGTTCGGAACCTTAGGGTTCCTACTCCACGGGTTGAGTTCAGATGAGCCCTAGCGATACAAAGACCACTAATAACTCCTTCTCGACAACACGTGAGAGGCGGAGAAACCTCATACAAGGATTAAATCAAGTAATACAATGAATACAAGAAAATACAAATGTAATTTACAAAACAACGTAAAGAAAACTTTACAACTATTGCTTTGGATGCTTGTTTGTTGATTGCTTGAACCGAGCTTGAAGACCCTGATTTGCACTAGCAAATCACCTCAAAATCACCCAAGAAATTGTTGTTGAAATTTCTCCTGTCGAGCTCCTTTTAAGCCTCCTCGCGACCTGGATTTTCGCCTGGCAGTCGACTGGCATAAGGCCCCAGGTGACTGCCAATAGTACCGTTGTCTCACAACGGACTTAATCCACATTGGCATTCAAGACAACAGATACATTGGCAGTTGACTGCCATTACCCAACAATCGACTGCTAGGGCCATAGTCGACTGACCAGTCAGCTACCGAGCATTCTTCTCCCGCGACCAACCCATCAGTCGACTGCCTTTCATTAGTAGTCGACTGATCAAGCAGTCGAGGCGCTAGTTGAGACGCCTTGCATTTGTGGCCACCGCAATCGAGGCTAGTCGAGGTGCTGCCTAGACTGGGACACCAGTCAAGGCGCCAATCGAGGCGCCTTGCGTCTGTGACAGTAGCTCGACCATAGTCGATCGCCAATCGACTCACGACAGTCGACTGATCATAATCTCAGTCGAATGCTACAAGTCGACTCGGTTGCCAAGTGTTAAAACACTTGCCTAGTCGACTGGTCTATGATCCCAGTCGACTGCTACACTTCAATCATGAGGTTTACCCCAAGTATGATTCCCTCATACTTGCTAGACCACCCTTAGTCTAGACCTAAGCCTTCTACCCACCTCTATCAGCCTCACGCCTATCGGATCCCTCCATGTCATCCATGACTTGTTCATCCATACGCTAGCCTTCTGGTGCTTCTATCGGCTATTGTCATACTAATGTGCTCTATACTGCCAAGGCACATTGGGCTTACACTGCCAAGACTACTGCTTGGACTTTACGCCACCAACCATTAGACTTATGCTGCCAAGACTCTCGCTTGGACTTTCCTTGCCAACCCATGTTAGACTTTCCATTTGCTAAGACTCAAGCTTGGACTTTCCCTTGCCAAGACCCATACTTGGACTTTCCATGCCAATCCATGTTGGACTTTCCCATTGCCAAGTGTCCCACTTAGACTTTCCATGCCAAGTACCCATGACTTGGACTTTCCCATTGTCAAGTGTCACACTTGCACTTTCCATGCCAAGTACCCATGACTTGGACTTTCCCATGACAATAACATTGTCATACATTTTGTTGAACATCAAAATACCGCTCGAGTCAAACTCGAGTCTAGTCAATCGTGACATGGGTCGATTGCACCAACAATCTCTCCCTTTTTGATGTTTGACAAAAACCACAAACACCTTTTAGTTAGGCCACCTAACTCAAATCTCTTTACCAATTTTCCCAAATTGGTAATCTCAAATTCTTCCATCAATTTTCCCATAATTCTCTCCCTTAATTCTCCCCCCTTTTGACATACATCAAAAAGGTTCTCTCCAAGGGTGTCAATGTCTAATATTCCAATGAGATCTTACAATCTTCCCCTTGGTCCAAAAGCATCTAGGATGCCTTCACTCTTCCTAGTGATAAGTCACATATCACTAAAGAGAGACTATCCTCAAACTCTCCCAATTTCCAAATTGGGCATCTCACATTCTCCCATTTTCCACAATTCTCTCATGATGGATAACCTCCCCCTAAAGGTTTGCTCCTCCTTGACCATTGCACCAACAATGTCCTTGGAGAGTCCCTAAGCCTATAGGAACACTAAACCATCAAAATTAAGGTTAAATGTTCAACCTTGAACTTTCACACACATTAAAATTGATACATATTGTAAACAACTCTTCTAATCCATATCCAATGGATTTTCACCCTTTTTAATACTTTCCAAAGCATATCCTAGGGTTAGGAGTAGTTAGAGTAGCTTAACATAGCTGAATCAGGTTAAACAAATCTTGTTTATCCGAAATCAAGCCTGACAATCGACTGGTTCAGTTAACAGTCAACTGCCCTATGCAACAGTCGACTGAGAAAGCTTCTAGTCGAGTGAAAATAACTCCAGTCGAGGTGTCGCCTCGACTGATTTCTGATTTTGTCGAGATTGTAATTTCAAACCATTTTCATAAATGCATAAGTAATTCTAGAAAATTCGAAAAATCATGAAATTTTAACCACACATTACTTATTCCAAACACTATATGGGAAAAATATTTTAAAAATAAAATACCCAAAAATCAATGAGTTTGACACAAAGTTCAAAACTATTGAAAAGTTTAATATTTTGACCCTACTTTGTATCAACTCTATCAATGGTGATTGCTATCAAAAGATAGGCTTCACCAAGGTTTTTCAAAATGATTTTAAAATATTTTTAAAACCTTATATTGAACCATGGTCTATTGGCTTAATGCACATGACTTGTACATAAGCTTTCCTCATGATTCCTCCATGGTATAAGATGAGTTTGAGTTCATCTAGATGCAAGAACTATGCACCTTGAACTTAACTTATTTTCTAGCATCTCACATGTGTCTAGGGTGTATCAATACACACACATGTTAATGTGATATGAGATGTGGGTTTTATTCATCCTAAACTAAGGCCTCATGCATTCTAAGGCAACACTACTTGATTCCCTTATACATGGGACTTCAAGTCATGTCATAGTTCTTAAATCAATTTTATTAATGCATGAATGATGATTATGACATAAATGATAACATAAATATGCATGTACCAATAATCGTGATGTCATGACATAAATATAACCTAAGCATACATGACATAAAAACAAACTAAGCATGATCATGATATTTATATGATAAAAATAAGATATGATATCATGACATGTTATATGATAAATAAAGCATGACAAATACAAGGTATAGGTATAACAATACCTAAATTTTAATATTGAATGACATTTGTTATTATTAAGTTCATTTTGCCATATAATCACTTATCCCGCAAGTGTACCAAAAACCCAAAATGGCACACCATGACCTCTAAACCTAGTTTGTGCCAATTTGATCAATTTTTCATAGTTCTCAAAATATATTGGCACATCCTAAAATCCTTTAGGATATAAGATCAACCTTATTTCCAAGGTATACCAAAACCTTGAAAATGACCTAAAGTGTCACCTTTACAATGGTTAGGTTAACTACTCATCCATTTAAAGTTGGTACAACCTAACCCATCTAGCACGAGTCGATCACGCTCCTAGGAACCCAAAACCTATTGGGGAACCTTGGGTTTACTAGGTATTCCTTAGGGATAACTTCCCTAGATATCCTCCTAATGACCCTTCTAGGCTTAGAAGCCTTGGTCATTGTGGTTGCCTAGGTTAACTCTATGAGTGACTCCCCTTGTAACCTTCTTAGTGGCCTCCCTAGGTTTCCTTGAAACCTTAGCCACTAGGCATACTCCATGGTTAGCCTTAGGGATGACCTCCCTAGTAACCATGGCCTTCCTAGACCTAGGTTTAGTTCCATAGTCAAATGGAACATTATGATAAGTAGGCATTACCTTCTTGGACATAGGCTTGTGACCCAAACCTTGCCTCCTAGATGATTCTTGCCTCTTACACCCTAGGTTTTGACTCCTAGACCCTTGAGTTTGATTTTGCATATTTCTAAGGGTATTTTCAAGTTTCTCAAGCCTTGACCTCAAGGATTGATTTTCTAACTCCAATTTTTCTATTTTGGTGGGCCCATTATTTCTTTGAGTAGAGCCGTTCTTTCTAGGCATATGTCGATCTTTCTTAGCATTAAAGCCTAAATGACTCTCTATCTTCTTAATTGTTTCCCTAGGCAAGATTTTTCTAGGGACATTAGTCTCAAATTTCTCCTTAGTTGAAATAGATTTAGAGTCATTATTTCTAGATTTGTCCTTAGACCTAAAATCAACATGCTTAACCCCTAAGCAATAAAGCCTATTATTCCTAGCATGCTTTTGTTTATGAGTAATAAAAATAGCATTAAAATTGTTTCTAGCATGATTTTGACTATTAATTGAAGAGGGAGCATACTTAAAGGTTACCTTGGGATTTGCCTAGGCCCCCCTACATTTGATGCTCCTTCTTTTCTCCTAGGGCATTGGCTCCTATAATGCCCCAGTTGTTGGCACTTAAAGCACACAACGTGCTTCTTGCTCTTCTTAATTGGGGCACCGACATCCTTGACCTTTGGTGTCGGTTGAGCCTTCTTGACCTTCTTCGGACACTTACTTTTGTAGTGTCAGGCTTCCCTAAACTCAAAACATATTATATGAATTTTATTATTGACACATGTGTTTGAGTTACCTAGGTCAATGGTGGTCGGTGCCGAAGTTGATTCTTCACTTCTTCCGGAGGTTGAAGCTACTTCTTTCTCTTGCTCCGGCTCCGGTGATCTAATCTCCTTCCCCTCAATTCTAGAGGTGGAGACTTCTTCTACTTCTACCTATTCTTCCACCGATCTTGATCTGGATGTTGATTCCCTATCAACTTCTAAATCCTCACTTTCTTATGAGGAAGAGCTTTCTTCTTCTTCGGGCTCTCTCTCTCTACTTGAGCCATGGATGGTTCTTCATGGAGCTTGGCCAATTTTTCCCATAACTCCTTGGCATCTAGAAATTCACCTAACCTAGACATAATATTGTTAGGTAATGAATTTAATATAAATTGCATTACCTTATCATTTCTTTCGAAGGCTTGGACTTGCTCATCGGTCCATTTCTTCTTCTTGAGGTATCCACCTTTTGGACCCCTTGGGACTTCAAATCCCTTCATTAGGATGAGCCAATCTTTGAAGTCCATCATGAAGAAGTTCTCTATCCATGCCCTCCATTGCTCAAACCCTTCTTGTCCATAGAAGGTGTATGGAATTGGGGTATTGATGTCCCATCCTGATGTTTCTTCAAACTCCATCTTGTTCCCTCTAGCGTGCTCCCTCGGATATGAAGCCGGTGAAGAGCTCCTACCTCTGATACTAATTGTTGGAGCGTTGGTGATGGCTAGAGGGGGGTTAATAATGCATTTTCATTGCGTCGATGGAAATTGATTGCGTGCTTGTCTCTATAAAATGATTAGTGCGCAGAGGAAAATAAAAGCACAAACTAAAACAAAGACAAATAACACAATCACACGCAATAACACTAGGATATAACATGGTTCGAAACCTTAGGGTTCCTACTCTACGGGTTGAGCTCGGATGAGCCCTAGCGATGCAAAGACCACTAATAACTCCTTCTCGACAACACGTCAGAGGTGGAGAAACTCTTACAAGGATTACAACAAGTAATACAATGAATACAAGAAAATACAAATGTAATATACAAAACAACGTAAAGAAAACTTTACAACTATTGCTTTGGATGCTTGCTTGTTGATTGCTTGAACCAAGCTTGAAGACCCTAATTTGCACTAGCAAATCACCTCAAAATCGCCCAAGAAATGACTGCTGAAAATCCCTCCCATCGAGCTCCTTTTAAGCCTCCTTGCGACCAAGATTTTCGCATAGAAGTCGACTGCCATAAGGCCTCAATCGACTGCCAACAGTACCGTTGGCTCACAACAAACTTAATCCACGTCGGCATTCAAGCCAACGAATACACTGGCAATCGATTGCCATTACCCAGCAGTCGATTGACCAGTCGACTACCGAACATTCTACTCCCGCGACCAACCCATCAGTCGACTGCCCTTCATTGGCAGTCGACTGATCAAGTAGTCGAGGCACCAGTTGAGGTGCCAATTGAGGCACCTTGCATTTGTGGCCGCTGCAGCTGAGGCCAGTCGAGGTGCCACCTCGACTTGGACACTAGTCGAGGTGCCTTGCATTTGTGACAACAGCTCGATCGTAGTCGATCGCCAATCGAATCACGGCAGTCGACTGGTCATAATCCCAATTGACTGCTACAAGTCGACTCGGCTGTCAAGTGTCAAAACACTTGACCAGTCAACTGGTCTATAACCCCAGTCAATTTTACACCTCAACCATGAGGTTTACCCCAAGTATGATGCCCTCATACTTGCTAGACCACCCTTAGCCTAGACCTAAGCCTTCTACCCACCTCCATCAGTCTCACATCTATCGGATCCCTCCAAGTCATCCATGACTAGTTAATCCATACGCTAGCCTTCTAGTGCTTCCATCGGCTATTGTCATGCTAATGTGGTCTATACCGCCAAGGCACATTGGGCTTACGCTGCTAAGACTATCGCTTGGACTTTATACCGCCAATCATTGGACTTATGCTACCAAGACTCCCGCTTGGACTTTACGCTACCAATATCAACCCTTGGACTTTCCTTGCCAACCCATGTTGGACTTTCAATTTGCCAAGACTCAAGCTTGGACTTTCCCTTGCCAAGACCCATACTTGGACTTTCCATGCCAACTCATGTTGAACTTTCCCATTGCCAAGTGTCCCACTTGGACTTTCCATGCCAAGTACCCATGACTTGGACATTCTCATTGCCAAGTGTCCCACTTGGACTTTCCATGCTAAGTACCCATGACTGGACTTTCCCATGACAATCACATTAACATACATTTTGTCGAACATCAAAATACCGCTTGAGTCAAAGTCGAGTTTGGTCAATCGTGACTTGGGCCGATTGCACCAATAGGAAAGTCCAAGCTTGAGTCTTGGCAAATGGAAAGTCTAACATGAGTTGGCAAGGAAAGTCCAAGGGTTGATATTGGCAGCGTAAAGTCCAAGCGAAAGTCTTGACAGCATAAGTTGATGTGAGCAAAACATATAGGGTTTTAGGAGTAGTTTTCGCTCACATCTCATTACATTTCATGTTAGTTTCATGCGTATGTTACTTTATTTTGCATTCATTTCCTATTTTTTGGTTCGGAGATCTACTCTTTGTACTTTTGCATGCAGGATAGGATTCTGGGAGCAAAAGAAGGGCATTTTGTAGCTAGACACATAATGGGACACGACCAGGGCATGTGGCTACACACAACCATGTCCAATGGGCGAGATCAGCCACCCCAGGGTGGCACACGGCCTTGCCGTGTGAAAACACACGGTCGTGTGGCGGCCAAGCATTAGGGTTTTTTCTGGATTTTGCAGTGATCCGATGTGATGTCTATATAAGGAGAGCTCCACCCAAACCCTAGGGGGAAGGCACGACGGCTGGGATGTCACACCGAAACCCTAAAAAGCTTCAAGAACTCGCAATGGGGAGGAAGAACACCGCCAGAGATCCAAGTACTGCACTTCAACGCCGGAGAGAAGGCCACATCGGCATTGTAATCTCTTGTTCTTGCATTTTATTTCTGATATATTCGAACATGAACATGCCTTGTGATTCTACTCTTCTATATATGGAGTAGTTCCTTCGATTCTAGGATTAGGGAGTAGCTTGTTTACGCATGACATGTTGCTTCAAATTGAATTCTATTTCTGAGTTTGAATTTGCAATTGGAAATTGTTTATACCAATATCTATGCATATTTGGTTTTCTACCTGCTGTGCTTAGGCGATACGAGGGGTGATAGCCCTCGTATCTAAGATTTAGGGAATTTATACAAGGAACCTAGGGGTAAACCTGATCTCCTGTAACTGTGGGTAGAAGGATGCGATGGAACTGGAAATGGTTCGTCGCAGGGATTGATTTGGCATCCTCGTACCACCTATCCCATCCTTGTAAGGTAGAGATAGCTCATGATAGATGCGGTGGCTCATCGGAAGAATGTATGATGTCCCTTCAACAAAACCAAAGCTAGACGTTTAGACAACGCCCAGTTGATAGCATGTTTTGTGACACACAAGCAAAACCGAAGTCCTAGAATCCCTTTTAAAGATCTCGGCACGCTCCTTTCTTCCTACATGTGACACCATACTAGAGTTTAGTCCACCAACAACCCTCGCAATGGAAACCTTTAGATTTTACTTCCGAACAATTTCACCCACTAAACATATCGGTACTCGAATCTCAGTCCTTGTGGGATCGATAATCTTTTATTACTTGACGACATCCGTACACTTGTGGGCGTTGAGCGCCAGTGCGCGCTTCGAGTCCTCGACGGTCTCCGTCGCGAGATTTGAGGTCGCGTTCGCATGCATCAAGTTTTTGGCGTCGTTGTCGGGCACTGATCGATTCGATATCGAATCGAGAAGTGGAAAATTGGATTGAACTTAGGATAGATTTACTTTTCTTGTTTTATTTTACTTTATTTTATTTTATTTTTAGTTTTGTCTATTAAGTTGCTCTTTCCTTATCTATAATTTTTTGTGTATAACGATGCATACTTTTACTCACGATTATGGTCAATTGAATGTTGTAAGTTTTGGTAATATTTATTGTGAACATTGTGGTGAAACATGACATACCATTAACGATTGTCCGGATATATTCGAACCTTCGCAATTTGAACAAGAAGATGTCACCTAAAATTACAACCAGTGGCCACAAGATGATTCCTGTTCATATAGTCATGACCCTAGGAACTTAAACCCTCAATATTGTCCACCTAAATTCCGGCTTGAGCAGATGATGGAAGATTTCATTCGAACAGAACAAGCGGCGAACACAGAATTCCAACGGCGGCATTCGCAGACAAAGACTCTAGAAGGTGCCTTTGATGACTGGATTACACCTAATATGGCGGATACTCACTTTAAGCAAATGGATAAGGAAGACGTAGATGACATAGGAAGTAAAGAAGGGCAATCCATTCAATCACCACTTGAAGAAGAACTTGAGGATTATTTAATTGATACTTTAATCGAGGAGTGCATTGCTTCAATCAAAACACCTCCTAACCTCAAGAATCTAGAAGAGCCTACCTTAACCCTCACTGAATTTAGCTACCAATAACAAAGCCCATTTAGTGATTTGTAATGATAAAATTTCATTCGACATGATAGAATCTGCTAATCAATCTTTTGTTGAGGATGTATGTGGTGAGTTATGTTATTTACAACATTTGAAAAAAATAGAATATTATGATCAAAGTCCTAATGATTACTTAAGGCTAAGCATGTTCAATCTTCAACTAAGGAAGGCAGCTAATAAATATCTTGCCCCTCCACGAGCAAGATTTAAGAGATATGTTGATAAGGGACCACAGGGGAGGAGGCATAAGGTGAGCAAATATCTTGCTCCCCCACGAGCATGATTCAAACGCCTCAAATGAAATGTAGAAATAAGGTCGAGCTAAACGACCTTAAACAAAGCACTTCTTGGGAGGAAACTTAAGTTTAGTTTTTAGATTTCCCTTTGATTGTATTGCATGCATTTAGTTAATTTGAACTTTGATTTCCATTTCATTTAGCATTAGGATCAGAAGAGAACTTTGCTAGGTAAAAATAAAATCAATATTAGCTTACACAGCGAGGCATATAAGGATATTCGGACCGTTGTGCAAAAAGGGGAGAAGAAAGGGGATACACGGCCTAGCTGTGTGTTTTCCCACGGTCATGCTGTTGGAATGTATACTGAAAGCCTAGCTCTTTTTGTATGAACATTTTATTTTGAAATAAGAATCACATGATCATTATTTGCATTTTATATATTCATTATATATGTGTGCATATTGTCTAATATTTTACATTTTAGATAACATGGTGCTTGGTGTGGCACAGAAGATCATGTTATCAGTACCTTGTAAAATATAAGTAGAGGCTCACAACCAAGATGGTTTTGGACGAACCATTGGCATGGTTGTAGTGTAGCTTGGTATTGTTTTATCTTGAACATAGAGTTACACTAGTACACTTAGGTGTATTGAGTAGGACCGACATAGAGGTGATTCAATTTAGTACTGACTGCATAATTGAATCGGACCTCGGATATTATATTGTACATGCTCTTAATCCCGATATAATAACGGGCACATGTACTTAGTGTTTATTTCTTTGATTTACCAGTCGGTGAGATTTAGATGGATTAAATCAATATGCCCGGTAAGTTGGGAAATAATATTATTTACATGGTGTGCCGTTGATTATAGGAGGAAACCGTGTCCTATATATTAGGTTGATGATGTCCCCTTGAGGAGCTCATAAGGTTCATCATGTAAACCCAGCTGGTTGACTTAGTCAACATGATGATAAGGTTGAGTGGTACTACTCGAGGAAATAGATGTTAATTAATTGATGGTCAGTAAATCAATTAATTGACGAACATTCGATATCTTAAACACGGGGAGATTAATGTACAAATAATATATGGAGCCCATATTGATTTATGGGGGTTGGTGAGGTAGTTCAATGATGATCCTCTAGTGGAATGGAACATCATTGATGGATCAAGTTTGTGTGGTTCCGATCCATCGGGTGGCCAAGACACAACTCCTCCTTATGGTCCCTATCGTAGCCTAATATAATCCTTGTGAAGTCTAGATCCAAGAATGTAAAATAAAACCTAGAACCAACGGTTGGGATTAAATCCCTAGATCCGATGGTTGGATGAAACCCTAGAACCAACGGTTGGGATTAAATCCCTAGATCCGATGGTTAGGATGAAATCCTAGAATCGACGGTAGGAATTAAATCCCTAGATCCGACGGTTGGGATAAAACCCTAGATCCGACGGTTGGGATGAAACCTTAGATCCGACGGTTGGGATTGTTAGGGCAATCTCTTGCCGTGATATGGTTTTGATGGTGTGGCAAAGGGTTTAAGTTAGTTTGTTATGTTGATTTGATATGTGCGTTGAAGTCATGCAGGACTTAGTAATTTGCACATGGAGCCATGGCGAGTTTCACCAACTCATCACTCGGGCCTTGTGTCGGTGAAGGATTGCTTTGTGGAAGCCGTGCGCTTGGAGCATCCGAGGGACCGCCGGACGAGAAGCTTGGAGTGAAGCCGGAGGAAGTAGACTTCGAGGCAAGAGACGCGAAGGAGCATTGCAGAGTCGTGCGCCTGATGCTGCCGAGGGACGTGGCCGAGAACGAAGAGAACTTCGAAGGCGAGGGACTCCGAGAGATGAGAGTGAGCGATTGTAACCCGGGGAAGGGTAGCTCTTAGGTGAAACTTGGCCATTTGGCCAAGTGTCGGATGGGTTTTCCCGACACCAGTTGACTGCCATGTCATGGCAGTCGACTGCTCTGAGTCGATGGGTTGATCGACTGGTATAAGACCGGTCAAGTGCTTGGCCGATCGCCATGGATCGGAAGTCGATCGATGTCGAGCAGCAATGACCGCCAGGAATGGCAATGACTAATATCACCCGCACGGCACAGAATGGAGTCGACTCGACTAAGCACTCGACTGATCGAGCACCAGTCGACTGATGGTACCATCAGTCGACTGATGCCAGTACCGTTGGATGGTATCCAACATGGAAAGCGGCCGTTATTGGGCAACGGCTACAGCACCAGTCGACTGATGGGTGCCATCAATCGACTGCTCCTGTGTCAACGGGAAGAAACCCTCTTCCTCTATAAAAAGGAAAGGGTTGGGGCTTTGGGGGGTTAGTGTTTGAACGCCCAACTACTCCCAAAAGTGCCCTAAACGATTTCCCACTCTTCTACTAGCTCTAATCTTCATTCCATTGTAGAAGAGTGATCCTTGTGTTGTAAAGGTTACCTCCACCTAGCTTGGTGCAAAGGAGAGACCAATATTGGATTGGTTTTGAAGGAGTGATTCACCTCGGACGAATCGGGATCGTGGATTAGCGGCGTAGCCATGAACCACGTTATATCTTCTTGTTAGCGTTTGTATTTTCGTTTATTGCTTTGTCTTTATTGTTTATGCTTCCGCTTGCGCTAACGATTGTGTAGACGAGCAAAAGAATGAGTGAATTACGACGTCCAACGAACGAGGGCTATTCACCCCCCTCTAGTCGGCCATTCATACCGAATCGATCCCCGACAAGTGGTATCAGAGCCAGGTTGCTTGCCACCGGACTAACCGCCGCAACAAGCTCTACATCAAAAATGGCCGGCTCAAATATCCATCCACCGAAGTTCGATGGCGAATTCGCTTGGTGGAAGAAGCGAATGGAGGTATTCTTCGAAACCGACTTTGAAATTCTTTTAATAATGGAAAACGGTTTCGAGTTGCCTAGGAACGAGGATGGGGAGCCATTGGAGAAATCGAGGTGGAGCAAAAGGCAAAGAGAAGAATACTTGGCAAATTCAAAGGCCAAGCACCACCTATACAATGTCCTCCCCCAACAAGAAGTCAATAGGATAGGGGAATGTTCTAGTGCTAAGGAGATGTGGGAGAAGCTAGTAGAGCTTCATGAAGGTACCTCGGAGGCTAAGCTAGCAAGAAGAGACCTCCTCCGCTCCCAACTCTCAAACATCAAATTAGAAAAGGGAGAAAAGGTAACTTCCCTACATTCTAGAATTAAAGAAATATTAATTGGGCTAACGAGTGTAGGTGAGAAGCTATCAAACCGGGATATGGTAATGAAGGCCATAGATTCCTTTCCCCGGTCCTCAAGATGGAGCTCCATGGTGGATTCATTTTACATCTCCAAGAACCTAGAAGTAAGCACCTTGGAGGAATTCTTTTCAACCATGGAGCTTCATGAGACAAGGCTTGAAGGCATACAAGAAGAGCCTAGAGTCCAAAATTCAAGGGGAGTAGCCTTGTTGGCAAATAAGGGGAAGAAGAAGATGGAAGTCCCCTCCTCCTCATCCGATGAAGCCTCTACCTCCTCCATGGATAGCACGGAAGAAGCCTACATGGTAAGGAAGGTAAGGCGTGCATTTAAGAATTTTAGATTTGATAAATCTCATGATAGGAATAGAAGACCGAGGGGGAAGGTCATATGTTATAATTGCCAAGGAGAGGGACATATAAGGGATAATTGTCCCCTCCTGAACAAGAGCAAGAAAGAAGAAAAGAGGAAGAAGAAGGGGAGCAAGAAAAAGGAAGAAGAAAAGAAGGCAAAAGGAAAAGGGAAGGCCATGGCACTCAAAGCCAAGACATGGGATGACGTTGCCCCCGCCTCCTCATCCGAAGAAGAAGAGCATGTCTACTCCAACCTAGCACTAATGGCTCTTCATGACTCGGATTGCTCCTCCTCCACCGAAAATGAAGAATCAAGCTCAAGTGGGGAGAGCTCAAACGAAGGGGGAGCTTCTACATCCTCATCATCCGAAGAAGAAGAGGACATGGAAACTATGGTAACAAATGCTTCTCCTAAGAAAATAGTTTCCATAATCTCTAGTTTAACTAAGGACTTATTTGGCATGAAAAAGAAAAATAAGAGCATGCTAGATAAAATTAAGGATTTAGAAAATAAGCTAGAAAATGCATACTTAAATGATAATATTTCTTCTAGCTTAGATGATGCATGCTCACATGACCTTTATGTGCCATTAGATGTTAGTGATGCATGTATAAATGAAAATAGGGCCTTAAGGGAAAAGGTAGATTATTTAACCAAAGCCCTAGAGAAATTCACAATTGGCTCCAACACCTTGAATATGATTTTAGAGAGCAAAAGAGCTAGTTTCAACAAAAAGGGCCTAGGTTACAAGGAAAAGAAAAATGAAAAGGCCTACAAATGCCTAATAGCTAGGGGACAAGATAAAAAGAAAGTAATAGCTAGAAAATGGATCCCCAAGGAATATTTAGTGAACCCAATAGGAAAGAATCTATTTTGGGTTCCAAAATCCATCCTTAAGGGTTAGAAAACCCCTAGGGTAGTCAACCACATGGTCCTAACCTATATCATATTTTGGTTGACTTAGGATGACGGGACAACATTTTTTAGATAGTGTTGGGTGATGATAACGTGCCCATAAATAGATAATATTGCTTAAATCATGATGATTGATGTAATTCCGATGTATATTTGCAATCATGATTTATGTTGTTGAAATTTGGCACGTTATCATGAGAAATAGGTTTGAATCATGCTTTAGGTAATACTTTATTTATTATCATCATATAATACCTAATGCATGACTATTATTTGATGAATACATGAGTTTCATGATCATAATGTAGAATTCATTCATATAATGCCTTTATGATCATAAGGATTATTAGGTTGATACTTAACCTTGATAGAATTACATGAATATGTTGGTTAAGTATATACAAATACCCCCTAGGATGCATCTCACACTCACTATAGGCTAACTTGATTGCAAACTTAGCATGGGTGAGATGTTAGGATGATACAAATGTCCACTAATGCCTATGACATTTAGATGGTCATTTAAAGTATCAACATAGCAATAATAGACCAATCATGGGGAAGGCTTATGTTTAATTCATAGACATATTACCCAAAGATCACGGTTGGATATTTTATATGTTTTCAAAACAATTCCTTAATCTAAAATCTATGTATTCATGTTTTGGAACAACTCGAAGCAAGACTAGGTGTTATAATGGATACTAACATGCTCAAAAACTAGTGGTTTTTCAAGTGTTTGGATTTTTGGCAAATCTCGGAAAATATAATGATTTTTCATGAAAAACTATTTTTCATTGATAGATATACTTAATAGAAATATGTTCCCCAAATTTCATGATTTTTCATATTTCCTGGAATTTTTTATGCATTTCTGAATTTCGGCCAGAAAAATCAGAAATTCCGAAACTCACGTGCGGTCGTAGTATCGAACGATTGATGGCACGCATTTCAGACCCGATGCTTGGTGAATTCAATTTTTACCAACAAGTGGTATCAACTTGTGGTATTTTCTTTCTATTAGACTTGATGTCATATGCTCTTAACTTAGTATTCATATTTTTGATGGTGTCAAAGGGGGAGAAATGAATATGTTTATGTTTAAGTTAATTATGATATGGGGAGAGATTAAGGGGGAGTTTCATGGATTAAGGGGGAGTTGCATGTTGCTATCAAATGTTTATGTTTACATGCTTTCTTTCCTTTAAAATTTATATCAAATTCTTTTACCTAACTTAAACGGATTGCCACACATCAAAAAGGGGGAGATTGTTAGGGCAATCTCTTGCCGTGATATGGTTTTGATGGTGTGGCAAAGGGTTTAAGTTAGTTTGTTATGTTGATTTGATATGTGCGTTGAAGTCATGCAGGACTTAGTAATTCGCACATGGAGCCATGGCGAGTTTCACCAACTCATCACTCGGGCCTTGAGTCGGTGAAGGATTGCTTTGTGGAAGCCGTGCGCTTGGAGCATCCGAGGGACCGCCGGACGAGAAGCTTGGAGTGAAGCCGGAGGAAGTAGACTTCGAGGTAAGAGACGCGAAGGAGCATTGCAGAGTCGTGCGCCTGATGCTGCCGAGGGACGTGGCCGAGAACGAAGAGAACTTCGAAGGCAAGGGACTCCGAGAGATGAGTGAGCGATCCGGGAAGGAGTAGCTCTTAGGTGAAACTTGGCCATTTGGCCAAGTGTCGGATGGTTTTCAGACACGGTCATTGCCATGTCATGTGATCATTACTCTAGTCGATGGGTTGATCGGTGGTATAAGACGGATCAAGTGCTTGGCGATCATTGCCATGGGTAGCGATCGGTGATATCGGCAATGATCATTGCCGAGAATGGCGATCGGTGATGCTAATGCTGCAGACGCGAGAATGGGTCGACTCGACTGGGCACTTTCGGTGATCGAGCACCCGATCGTGATGGTACCATCGATCGGTGATGCGATCTGGATTGGATGGTATCCAGCGTGGAAGCGGCCGTTATTGGGCAGCGGCTCTGACGCGGTCGGTGATGGGTGCCATCGTCATTGCTCTGTGTCAGCAGGAAGAAACCCTCTTCCTCTATAAAAGGAAAGGGTTGGGGCTTTGGGGGTTAGTGTTTGAGCAACTACTCCCAAAAGTGCCCTAAACGATTTCCCACTCTTCTACTAGCTCTAATCTTCATTCCATTGTAGAAGAGTGATCCTTGTGTTGTAAAGGTTACCTCCACCTAGCTTGGTGCAAAGGAGAGACCAATATTGGATTGGCTTTGAAGGAGTGATTCACCTCGGACGAATCGGGATCGTGGATTAGCGGCGTAGCCGTGAACCACGTTATATCTTCTTGTTAGCGTTTGTATTTTCGTTTATTGCTTTGTCTTTATTGTTTATGCTTCCGCTTGCGCTAACGATTGTGTAGACGAGCAAAAGAACGAGTGAATTACGACGTCCAACGAACGAGGGCTATTCACCCCCCTCTAGCCGGCCATTCGTACCGAATCGATCCCCGACAGGGATGAAATCCTAGATCCGACGGTTGGGATTAAACCCTAGATCCGACGGTTGGGATAAAACCCTAGATCCGACGGTTGGGATGAAACCTTAGATCCGACGGTTGGGATGAAATCCTAGATCCGACGGTTGGGATTAAACCCTAGATCCGACGGTTGGGATAAAACCCTAGATCCGACGGTGGAGATTAAATCCCTAGATCCGACGGTGGAGATTAAAGGAGGCTTAAGCCTAATTATATAAATAGAGGCTTAGGTTGGGCGGCAAGGGTGATTGAAAGATTTAGGGTTTGGCTTTTGGAGGTGGGCGGCTAGGGTTTGGAGCTAGGGTTGGGCGGCAACTTCTTCTTCCTTCTAGTTGTTGCCGGCGCCCAACTTGCACCATCAATACTTGGCCGGCGCCCAACCTTAAGGTCTTTCCCTTCTTCCTTGGCCGGCGGTTCTCCTCCCATTGGTGGCCGGTTCTCTTCCTTCTCCCTATTCTCCAAAGTGGCCGGCGGCAACTCTTCTTGAAGTTGGCCGGCGCATCATCCATTGCTCCTTGGCCGGCGGTTGCACCAAATTCCCTAATTTGGTTGCCAGTTCTAGATAGGAAAGGTATTTGCGAGTTCTTCTCTTTGTTCGCAGCGGACAAGGTAGAGAAGAAAGCGATCTAGAAGGCTTCTACTCGTGGAGGAACTTCGTCCACACGTCGTCCACGAGAAGGATAGGACATACGGTAGAAGATCGTGAGGTATAAAGTTATTTTAACTTTATGTACAGATCTGAGCATGTTCTTATTTGTTTTGATTATGCATGTGTGTGTATGAATATATATTGTATAATCATGGACCCCGAAGACAAACACAAAAACTGGCGATCCATCCGTCGTCTCTTCCGCGGCTAACCAACTAGAAGAGTTGTGTTGCTTGAACAACTAGTTTGTTCAAGCGACCACTCAAGTTGTTAGCACGATGACGAAATGGTGTTGTTAAGGAAGCTCATCCCATCCGGATTAATCCTTTCATTAGTGAAAATTTTAATCCGGGGACATGGGAGCCAATGAGCCTCCAAAGCATCCACCCAACAACTGGTATCAGAGCCATCGGTTTCCGGTTTTGTGTGTTTAGGATTCGGTTAATTTTTTATGTATTTTTCATATATTATATATGTCGGATAATAGTAGGATATGCGTAGTTTAACTCTTTGGTTGCAGGCATAAGATCCGACTATTATGGCCATGTGTGTGTATGTGAATGGATGTGTGTAAAAATTTATTATTTGAATCCTCGGGGTTGACGAGGCTAGATTAGTATTTAATTTTTGTAATTAAATACGGCATTGTTTAGCCGATCATTTTAGTTTACTTTCGATCTAGATTATTTTTACACTCCTTCGTGGAGTATAGGATCGATGGATGTAAATAAAATGATTTATCTCGGCTCGGATATCTTTGGTGACTTGTGCACGGGAAAAGGTGGAGCGGACGAGGTGGCGACACGACAGGATGCATATTGGAGGACAATGCCATAATAGTTGGAAAAAATTCTGTTTTTCCATATTTATTGCTTATTTGTTTTATATGCATGTTGTGTAAGTTTAAAATTCCTCGATCTCAATTTACTAAGTGGGAGAGGGATATTTTAATTAATTCTCGCGGCCTCCATTACAATTTGACGTGTGATGCAACAAACTTGCGCGTTGGCTTTGAGTGCCTTCCTCCCCATCGGATGGGTTTGTTTGCGGATCACTAGGTCAAATAATGGTTATAGGAAATTATTTAGGAGCGTGTGTACTTCCCATCGGTAAGGCACATAATTCGAAATAATTCCCTTAGTATCGTGTAATGGTGCACACTTAGATACAAATAAAGGTATCCTCCCCATCGGAGTCACTGCTTTTATTTGTAGGGCTAAAGAGGAACCAACTATTAATTTTATTTGTCAAAAAGTAAGGTTGACAAGATAATAAAATTAATGGGTAAAACCTCCTCTTACAAATGTAGAATTCGTATACGTCCACACTATCGTGGCATGCGATATTCTCGGTGTTTTGAGGTGTTGGTTGATTTCAGGAATTTATTGTTTTGAGGAATCAATAATATTTGAAATCTAATATTTTGATCATTGTGATTTTTAGGATTTTCAAATGGCTTTCAACCCACTTGCTGTGATTTTAAAAGAAAACAAACTTACTGGTCCAAACTACATTGATTGGAAAAGAAACACGGATATTGTCCTAAGCTGCGGAGAGTACAAATTTGTACTCTTCGAGGTCTGTCCTCCTAAGCCCTCCGATGACTCTGATGAAAAGGAGAAAGAACATTATAAGAAATGGGTTAAGGCAGATGAGATGGCGCGGTGTTACATTTTGGCATCTATGTCAAATGTGCTGCAACATCAGCATCAGGCCATAGCCACTGCTTATGACATGATGTTCAATCTCAAGGAACTTTTCGGACATCAGAGTAGGGCGGCTAGGCAGGAGGCTATGAGAAACTTGATGACGACTTCCATGATCGAGGGAACACCTGTTAGGGATCATGTTCTCAAGATGATGGCTCATCTTAATGAGATGGAAGTCCTAGGAGCTGAGATCGATGGGGAAACCCAGGTCGATATCATTCTCCAGTCTCTGCCTAGGAGTTTTGAGCAGTTCCGCCTCAACTACAACATGAACAAAAGGTTGTATTCGTTGGCGGAGCTTCTGACAGAACTCCAGGCGGCAGAGGGGCTTTTTCGTCAGAGTGCTCAAGCCATGGTCGCTCAGAAGGTTTCTTCCTCTAAACCGAAAGGTAAGAAGAAGAAGAAGCAAGGTGGAGCGAAGAAGGTGGCAACGGGACCTCAGGCAGGAGTGAAGAAACCGAAAGGCAAGTGCTTCACTTGCAAGCAGACTGGACATTGGAAGGCAGACTGTCCTCGCCGAAAGAACAAAGGTATATCTTCTTGTTTAGTTGTTGAAACATGTTTAGCGGTGTTATCTACCAGTGCACGTGTGTAGATACAGAGCCACGATCATGTCTGCAATACTTTGCGAGGGTTCGAAACCCGACGACTAGCTGAGGGAGAGATTACTGTCTTCATGGGCAATGCTTCAAAGGTGGCGGCTATTGCAGTGGGAGACGTTTATTTATCTTTTGATAGGAATAAATTTTTGGTTTTGAGAAATTGTCTTTATGTACCTACTTTTAGAAAGAATTTAATTTCAGTTTCTAAATTATTTTTGGATGGATATTCTGTTTCTTTTAATGACAAGGTGGTTATAAAAAGGAATAGGGAGATTATCTGTTCTGGTACATTGGTTGGCAATTTATATACTATTGAACCAAAAACTCCCACGATGCAAATAGAAGTAAATAACTCATCTTCTAAATCTAATAAGAGAAAAGAACCTTCGCAAATGAACCAAACATATCTTTGGCATCTAAGGCTTGGTCATATTAACCTAAGCAGAATTCAAAGGTTGATAGCTGATGGACCTTTGGGTTCATTAGTGGTGGAGGATCTCCCAACCTGCGAATCTTGCTTGGAAGGTAAAATGACCAAGAGGCCTTTTAAGGCCAAGGGGTATAGAGCCAAAGATGTGTTAGAATTGGTTCATTCTGATTTGTGTGGTCCTATGTCTATCCAGGCAAGAGGTGGCTTTGAATACTTCGTCTCATTTATAGACGATTATTCAAGGTATGGATACATTTACTTGATGCGCCGCAAGTCTGAATGCTTTGACAAGTTCAAAGAATTCAAGGCTGATGTGGAGAACCGTCAAGGTAAAAGTATCAAGACATTACGATCTGATCGTGGTGGCGAGTACCTCTTGGGAGAGTTTAGGAGTTACTTATCAGAGGCTGGGATTCAATCCCAATTGTCTGCACCTTGCACACCCCAGCAGAATGGTGTAGCGGAGCGAAGGAACAGGACTCTTATGGAGATGGTCAGATTTATGATGAGTTATTCTGAGTTACCTGATTCGTTCTGGGGGTTTGTTCTGGAAACAGTAGCACACATTCTGAACTTGGTTCCATCTAAGTCAGTACCCTCTACTCCCACAGAGTTGTGGACTGGGCGAAAGCCTAGTCTAAAACATATTCGGATTTGGGGTAGTCCAAAGACATGTACTTGAAGGAGATCTTTGGTAAGTTGGAATCTCGCATGAAGTGCGCTTGTTTGTTGGCTACCCTAAGGAGCGAAGGGTGGTTTATTCTATAGTCCTAGAGATCGAGAAGGTGATCATGAGTCTGAATGCCGATTTTTAGAGGAAGACTATGTGATGAACCACAAGCCCACGAGTAGGATTGTTCTTGAGGAGATGGCGGAAGTCCGACTTGATGCCACCGGTACAAGAGGAGACACCACAAGTCAGCACACGCGTGTCACAGAGCATACACAGGAGGCACCTGTCAGAGTGGGAGGGTTGTTAGACAACCCGATGATTCATGTTTTGGGAGAGTCTTGGACTTAGTCACAGTGAACATGAACTGATCCTGGACATATGATGAGGCAATCCAAGATAGAGATGCAGATATCTTGGCAAAAGGCGATGAATTGAGATAGAATCTATGGATTCTAATCAGTCTGGGAGCTAGTAGAGCCACCCGATGGTGTAAAAACCATTGGATGCAAGTGGATCTACAAGAGAAAGAGAGGAGTAGACGGGAAGGTTGAAACCTTCAAAGCTAGGATTGTTGCGAAAGGGTATACTCAGAAAGAGGGTATCGATTATGAGGAGACCTTTTCGCCGGTAGCTATGCTTAAGTCTATCCGGATTCTCTTATCTATAGCTGCTCATATGGATTATGAGATTTGGCAGATGGATGTCAAGATGCCTTTCATACGGAAGTCTTGAGGAAAACATCTATATGCGGCAACCAGAGGGATTCATTGCTAAAGGCAAAGAGCATCTTGTATGTAAGCTTAATCGATCCATTTATGGATTGAAGCAAGCTTCTAGATCTTGGAACATCCGCTTTGATGAGGTAATCCAGTCATATGGATTTATTCAAAGTCCTGATGAGCCTTGTGTATACAAGAGATGTGACGGAAACGTAGTGGTGTTTCTTGTACTATACGTAGATGACATTTTGTTAGTTGGCAACAATATCAAAGTGTTATCGACGGTAAGTATGGTTGTCCAAACAGTTTGATATGAAGGACTTGGGAGAAGTAGGACACATCCTTGGGATCAAAGTTATAAGGGATCGCAAGAAAAGGATGTTGTGCTTATCTCAAGCTTCATACATTGACACTATCCTTGCTCGTTTTAGCATGCAGAACTCCAAGAAAGGTTTCCTACCTTTCAGGCATGGAGTTCCTTTATCTAAAGAGATGTGTCCCAAAACATCAAAGGAGATAAAGGACATGAAGGCGGTTCCTTATGCTTCGGCAGTAGGAAGCCTTATGTATGCTATGCTATGTACGAGACCGGATATCTGCTTTGCCGTGGGCATGGTTAGCAGATATCAGAGTAATCTGACGAGGACATTGGGTGCGGTAAAGCATATATTGAAGTACCTGAGAAGGACTAGGGATTATATGCTGGTTTACCGGGCAGATCAATTAGTCCCTATGGGTTACACGGATTCGGATTTCCAATCAGATAGGGACAAGAGTAAGTCTACCTCGGGGTTTGTGTTTACTTTTGGAGGTGGAGCCATAGCATGGAGGAGTGTCAAGCAGAAATGCGTGGCGGACTCTACCATGGAAGCTGAGTATGTGGCAGCCTCTGAGGCAGCCAAGGAAGCTGTATGGCTCAGGAACTTCTTGATGGACTTGGATGTGATTCCTGGTTTGCCCAGAACTATCACAATTTATTGTGATAACAGTGGTGCAGTTGCAAACTCGAAGGAACCACGAGCCCATAAGGCGAGTAAACACATAGAGCGCAAGTACCACCTCATACGAGAGATCGTAAAGCGAGGAGAAGTTGCTGTCGCCAAGATTGCATCAGAGGATAACCTGGCGGATCCATTCACTAAGGTCCTTCCGGTAGCGTTTGATAGGCATGTGGAGGACATGGGGATCAGATGTATGGCAGAGTGATGACGGCATAGTCTTTTAGTATAAGTGGGAGATTGTTGGAATGTATACTGAAAGCCTAGCTCTTTTTGTATGAACATTTTATTTTGAAATAAGAATCACATGATCATTATTTGCATTTTATATATTCATTATATATGTGTGCATATTGTCTAATATTTTACATTGTAGATAACATGGTGCTTGGTGTGGCACAAAAGATCATGTTATCGATTCTTTAAAATATAAGTAGAGGCTCACAACCAAGATGGTTTTGGACAAACCATTGGCATGGTTGTAGTGTAGCTTGGTATTGTTTTATCTTGAACATAGAGTTACACTAGTACACTTAGGTGTATTGAGTAGGACCGACATAGAGGTGATTCAATTTAGTACTAACTGCATAATTGAATCGGACCTCGGATATTATGTTGTACATGCTCTTAATCCCAATATAATAATGGGCACATGTACTTAGTGTTTATTTCTTTGATTTACCAGTGGGTGAGATTTAGATGGATTAAATCAATATGCCCGGTAAGTTGGGAAATAATATTATTTACATGGTGTGCCGTTGATTATAGGAGGAAACCGTGTCCTATATATTAGGTTGATGATGTCCCCTTGAGGAGCTCATAAGGTTCATCATGTAAACCCAGCTGGTTGACTTAGTCAACATGATGATAAGGTTGAGTGGTACTACTCGAGGAAATAGATGTTAATTAATTGATGGTCAATAAATCAATTAATTGACGGACATTCGATATCTTAAACACGGGGAGATTAATGTACAAATAATATATGGAGCCCATATTGATTTATGGGGGTTGGTGAGGTAGTTCAATGATGATCCTCTAGTGGAATGGAACATCATTGATGGATCAAGTTTGTGTGGTTCCGATCCATCGGGTGGCCAAGACCCAACTCCTCCTTATGGTCCCTATCGTAGCCTAATATAATCCTTGTGAAGTCTAGATCCAAGAATGTAAAACAAAACCTAGAACCAACGGTTGGGATTAAATCCCTAGATCCGATGGTTGGATGAAACCCTAGAACCAACGGTTGGGATTAAATCCCTAGATCCGATGGTTAGGATGAAATCCTAGAATCGACGGTAGGAATTAAATCCCTAGATCCGACGGTTGGGATAAAACCCTAGATCCGACGGTTGGGATGAAACCTTAGATCCGACGGTTGGGATGAAATCCTAGATCCGACGGTTGGGATTAAACCCTAGATCCGACGGTTGGGATAAAACCCTAGATCCGACGGTTGGGATGAAACCTTAGATCCGACGGTTGGGATGAAACCTTAGATCTGACGGTTGGGATGAAATCCTTGATCCGACGGTTGGGATTAAACCCTAGATCCGACGGTTGGGATAAAACCCTAGATCCGACGGTTGGGATGAAACCTTAGATCCGACGGTTGGGATGAAATCCTAGATCCGACGGTTGGGATTAAACCCTAGATCCGACGGTTGGGATAAAACCCTAGATCCGACGGTGGAGATTAAATCCCTAGATCCGACGGTGGAGATTAAAGGAGGCTTAAGCCTAATTATATAAATAGAGGCTTAGGTTGGGCGGCAAGGGTGATTGAAAGATTTAGGGTTTGGCTTTTGGAGGTGGGCGGCTAGGGTTTGGAGCTAGGGTTGGGCGGCAACTTCTTCTTCCTTCTAGTTGTTGCCGGCGCCCAACTTGCACCATCAATACTTGGTCGGCGCCCAACCTTAAGGTCTTTCCCTTCTTCCTTGGCCGGCAGTTCTCCTCCCATTGGTGGCCGGTTCTCTTCCTTCTCCCTATTCTCCAAAGTGGCCGGCGGCAACTCTTCTTGAAGTTGGCCGGCGCATCATCCATTGCTCCTTGGCCGGCGGTTGCACCAAATTCCTTAATTTAGTGGCCGGTTCTAGATAGGAAAGGTATTTGCGAGTTCTTCTCTTTGTTCGCAGCGGACAAGGTAGAGAAGAAAGCGATCTAGAAGGCTTCTACTCGTGGAGGAACTTCGTTCACACGTCGTCCACGAGAAGGATAGGACATACGGTAGAAGATCGTGAGGTATAAAGTTATTTTAACTTTATGTACAGATCTGAGCATGTTCTTATTTGTTTTGATTATGCATGTGTGTGTATGAATATATATTGTATAATCATGGACCCCGAAGACAAACACAAAAACCGGCGATCCATCCGTCGTCTCTTCCGCGGCTAACCAACTAGAAGAGTTGTGTTGCTTGAACAACTAGTTTGTTCAAGCGACCACTCAAGTTGTTAGCACGACGACGAAATGGTGTTGTTAAGGAAGCTCATCCCATCCGGATTAATCCTTTCATTAGTGAAAATTTTAATCCGGGGACATGGGAGCCAATGAGCCTCCGAAGCATCCACCCAACACATGCCCCATCAACCCGAGGTGCACACAGCCTTGCCGTGTGTTTTCACATGGTCGTGTCGCGCAAGGGTTAAGTAGGGTGTGCCATGTGTTTTTGCCCCATTTGTGTCGTGTGCTTCGATTTCTCTTGCCCTAGCCATGTGGTTTCTTCTTCCCCGCCACCTAGAAGGTTTTCAAACCTTCAAGGAAGCCAAAAGAAGCAAGGATGAGGAGAACCAAACAAGTGGCGTCTTGATTTGGTGCTTTGGAGCAACGAGCAAGGAGAACCGACACCCCTCAAGCTCCGGAGGAGGGTAACGGTCTACCAACCCTCCTTTTTCGCAATAATGAACATAGAGATATATCTAATATGCTTTCTACTCATAAACTCATTGCTACTAGGTACCTTGATGAAGATTTGCTAGAGTTCTTAGGGTTGTTGGGAGACATTCAATCCCTATTTGCAAAGATGGGGTGGGAAGAGATAATGGGAATAAGACACCTAACCCACTCTTGGGTAGTTCTAGAATTTTTAAACCCCTTAGAGGTGGAAATTTTAACGGGTAGAGAGAGAAAAGAGGGGAGGATAAATTTTTGAATATTTAACATTGAGCATGAATGGACCCTCCACCAATGGAATTCATGCTTTGGCTTGGCGAGTGGGGGAGAGAGAAGAATCCCTATTGGGTTTAACTCTCGGATATTTTGGACCGAGTTGATGGGGGAGTACGCTTATGACCCTTCTAGGGCCAAAGCATCACGTCTCCAAAACCTCATTTTCCGATACCTCCACCGAATCATGCCCAATACTATATTTGGTTGTGGGGAGAGTGATGGTGTAGTAAGAGCTAGCGAGCTGCTTTGCCTCTAGGACATGCTACAAGAAAGGAGTAGCATCGATGTAGGGTCCCACTTCATCAGACACTTAGTGAAGATGGGCAAAGCAGCAAGAGGAGAGATTAATGTGGGAGGCCTACTTACCCACATTTGCCATAGGATGGGGTACGATTACACTGCATTAGAGAGTATAGAGGGGAGCCCTAGGATCGACCTAGGAGTGTGCATGGTGATGAAAATGATTATAACAGAGGGACACTTTTTATGCTTTGTAAGGAAAAGCCTGACGACACTTAGGCTCCCTGACCCACATCGTACCACCATCACCACATGCGTCAACTGGTGCTAGGACCTGATAGTGGAGTCCCCGCCACACGAGGGACCATCCACATCGGCGCCCATCTCTCCTCCATTACATCACTCTCCCTCTAGTCCATACATGCATAGGAGCCCACCTAGTCCACGTCGACATGAACCTGCACTTGCACCACCACCTTTTTCTACTTTTGAGCAAGATGCAGGTATGTCAGCCTATGATTTCTCGGAGTTTCGATCACGCCTCGACGACATATACGCCGAGCAGCAGACACAGAGGCAGCGATGGGAGGAGCAGAGTGCCTACACGCAGGTAGAGTTCCAGGGCTTCCGGGAGCACTTCCAGCGGGCTGAGGAATTCTACGACGAGGCCCGCATCTACTTCCAGGAGGAGGCTGGTCGTCGCCAGGATGAGGTCGTCTACCACCAGGAGATACGGCAGCACATGCATGCCCAGCAGGCATAGTGGGCTAGAAAGGAGGAGTACCGAGCAGCCGGTGCATCCACCAGCTCTCAGATCGACCACATGTACATGTGACATCAGTGGCTCAGCAGCAGGTTCTCCCAAGATCCCGAGATACCGAGGCTTCCAGACTTTCCACCTCGTCCACCATAGTAGAGGTATACTTTCATTTAAGTTTAGGGGGGACCCCAAATTTTATTTTGTTTCTAGCAGTAGTTTTTTCCCTGATATTTGCATCATTGTTGGCATTCATTTGTTCATGCATAGGTGGTTGAGTTTCTTTCAGCACTTAGTTTTTGCTATCTGTAAAGATACCTCAGTAGTATTTTTTAGAGTTTTCTTCATGAGTTGTTTCCATGAGTAGTGTAACTTCATTTACCTCGTGGTATTTTATTTTATTGGCTTTGAATGAATATTCTAGACTTACATTTGTTAGCTTCTATTTTTACACCTACACATGTCGAATATTCTGAAAGGGAGAGTCTAGTACATATCTAGTTATGATTCATCTCAGTAGTCTAGTACTTTGGAATTCACAGGTGACCATGAGACTAGCATTTTAGTTATTGGAGATGCTCAGATTATGTAAGCCCATTCGAAAAAATCAAAATCCAGTGAGCCGAAAAAAAAGAGAAAGGAAAAGAAAAGAGAAATAAAAGAGAGAGAGAAAAAAAAAATGAAAAAAAAAGAAAAGAATGGAAAAAAAGAAAAGAAAGAGAGAGAGAGAGAGAGAGAGAGATTATGAGGGATAAAAAAAATAGTTGTCGTGGTGGAAATGACTAGGTGCCCCTTTGAGACCGAGTTAGGTTACTGGGAAAACACCTACCAATTTCTCTCAATACCGACCGCGCATTTGAGACTTTGTGCTAGATCTAGGGAACGACCCTCGCTTTGGGCAGGTAAGTGCCAGAGAGCTGGAGACCTTAGGAAAGCTATAGGATGACGACTTAACTCACCATGAAATGAGTATCCCCAAAGAATGATTCGCTTGACACGAGCACGAGGAGCTAATTTAGTGAATTTATAGAATATATTTATTTTGCTTTGATTGCAAATACCACTTGAAAAATTTAGTTAACATGCTAGTATGGAACGATATCCTTTTAAAATTTCATGGCGCTGAGGTTTGCTTGAGGACAAGCAAAGATTTATGTCTGGGGGAAGTGATGTGAGCAAAACATATAGGGTTTTAGGAGTAGTTTTAGCTCACATCTCATTACATTTCATGTTAGTTTCATGCGTATGTTACTTTGTTTTGCATGTATTTCCTATTTTCTGGTTCGGAGATCTGCTCTTTGTACTTTTACGTGCAGGATTGCATTCCGGGGGGAAAAGGCGCACTTTCGGAGTTAAAGAAGGGCATTTTGTAGCCAGACGCAAAATGGGACACGGCCAGGGCATGTGGCTACACACGGCCATGTCCAATGGGCGAGATCAGCCATCCCAGGACCGCACATAGCCTGGCCATGTGGAAATACATGATCATCTGGCGGCCTAGCAGATTGACACGATTAGGTTTTTTCGGATTTTGTAGCGATCCGATATGATGTCTATATATGGAGATCTCCGCCCAAACCCTAGGGAGGAGGCATGACGGCTAGGACGACACACCGAATCCCTAAAAAGCTTCAAGAACTCGCAATGGGGAGGAAGAAAGCCGTCGGAGATCCAAGTTCTGCACTTCAACGCTGGAGAGAAGGCCACATCCGCATTGTAACCTCTTGTTCTTGCATTTTATTTCTGATATATTCGAATATGAACATGCCTTGTGATTCTCCTCTTCTATATATGGAGTAGTTTCTTCAATTCTAGGATTAGGGAGTAGCTTGTGTACTCATGACATGTTGCTTCAAATTGAATTCTATTTCTGAGTTTGAATTTGCAATTGGAAATTGTTTATACCAATATTTATGCGTATTTGGTTTTCTACCTGCTGTGCTTAGGCGATACGAGGGGTGACAACCCTTGTATCTAAGATTTAGGGGATTTATACAAGGAACCTAGGGGTAAACCTGATCTCATGTAACCATGGGTAGAAGGATGCGATGGAACTGGAAACGGTTCATCGTAGGGATTGATTTGGTATCCTCATACAACCTATCCCGTCCTTGTAAGGTAGAGATAGCTCCCGATAGATGCGGTGGCTCATCGGGAGAGTGTATGATGTCCCTTCCACAAAACCATAGCTAGACGTTTAGACAACGCCCAGTTGATAGCATGTTTTGCGACACATAAGTGAAACCGAAGTCCTAGAATCCCTTTTAAAGATCTTGGCATGATCCTTTCTTCCTCCGTGTGACACCGAACTAAAGTTAGTCCACTGACAACCCTCGCAATCGAAATTTTTAGATTTTACTTCCGAACAATTTCACCCACTGAACAAATCGATACTCGAATCTCAGTCCCTATGGGATCGATAATCTTTTATTCCTTGACAATATCTGTGAACTTGCGGGCATTGAGCATGAGCGCGCGCTTCGAGTCCTCGACGGTCTCCATCACGAGATTTGAGGTTGCGTTCGCATGCATCAAGTTTTTGGCGTCGTTGCCGGGGACTGATCGATTCGATATCGAATCGAGAAGTGAAAAATTGGATCGAACTTAGGATAGATTTACTTTTCTTGTTTTGTTTTATTTTATTTTATTTTCAGTTTTGTTCATTAAGTTGCTCTTTCCTTATCTATAATTTTTTGTGTATAATGATGCATGCTTTTACTCATGATTATGGTCAATTGAATCCTGTATGTTTTGGTAATATTTATTGTGAACATTGTGGTGAAACATGGAATACCATTAATGATTGTCCAGATATATTCGAACCTTCACAATTTGAACAAGAAGATGTCACCTACAATTACAACCAGTGGCCACAAGATGATTCTTATTCATATAGTTATGACCCTGGGTATTTAAACCCTCAATATTGTCTGCCTAAATCCCGACTTGAGCAGATGATGGAAGATTTCATTCGAATAGAACAAGCGACGAATACTGAATTCCAACGGTGGCATTCGTAGACAAAGACTCTAGAAGGTGCCTTTGATGACTGGATTTCACCTAATATGGTGGAGACTCACTTTGAGCGAACGAATGAGGAAGACGTAGATGACATAGGAAGTAAAGAAG
Source organism: Wurfbainia villosa (assembly GCA_025175895.1). NCBI lineage: Eukaryota > Viridiplantae > Streptophyta > Magnoliopsida > Zingiberales > Zingiberaceae > Wurfbainia > Wurfbainia villosa. Next base: position 10,343,566 of record CM045992.1, read on the forward strand.
GGCAATCCATTCAATCACCACTTGAAGAAGAACTTGAGGATTATTTAATTGATACTTTAATCGAGGAGTGCATTGCTTCAATCAAAACACCTCCTAACCTCAAGAATCTAGAAGAGCCTACCTTAACCCTCACGGAAACTTTTGCTACCAATAACGAAGCCCATTTAGTGATTTGTAATGATAAAATTTCATTCGACATGATAGAATCTGCTAATCAATCTTTTGTTGATGATGTCCATGGTGAGTTATGTTATTTACATCATTTGGACAAAATAGAATATTATGATCAAACTCCTAATGATTACTTAAGGCTAAGCATGTTCAATCTTCAACCAAGGAAGGCAGCTAATAAATATCTTGCCCTTCCACGAGCAAGATTAAAGAGATATGGTGATAAGGGACCACAGGGGAGGAGGCATAAGGTGAGCAAATATCTTTCTCCCCCACGAGCAAGATTCAAATGTCTCAAATGAAACGTAGGAATAAGGTCGAGCTAAACGACCTTAAACAAAGCGCTTCTTGGGAGGCAACTCAAGTTTACTTTTTAGATTTCCCTTTGATTGTATTGCATGCATTTAGTTAATTTGAACTTTGATTTCCATTTCATTTAGCATTAGGATCAGAAGAGAACTTTGCTAGGTAAAAATAAAATAAATATTAGCTTACACGGCGAGGCGTATGAGGAAATTTGGACCGTTGTGCAAAAAGGGGAGAAGAAAGGGGACACACGGCCTAGCCGTGTGTTTTCCCACAGCCATGCCCCATCAACCCGAGGTGCACATGTCCTGGCCATGTGTTTTCACATGGTCATGTCACGCAAGGGTTAAGTAGGGCGAGCCGTGTGTTTTCGCCACATTTGTGTCGTGTGCTTCGATTTCTCTTGCCCTAGACGTGTGGTTTCTTCTTCCCGGCCACCTAGAAGCTTTTCCAACATTTAAGGAAGCAAAAAGAAGCAAAGATGAGGAGAACCAAACAAGTGGCATCTTGATCCGGTGCTTCGGAGCGACGAGCAAGGAGAACCGACACCACTCAAGCTCCGGAAGAGGGTAACGGTCTACCAACCATTTTTTTCGCAATAATGAACATAGAGATATATCTAATATGCTTTCTACTCATAAACTCACTGCTACTAGGTACCTTGATGAAGATTTGCTAGAGTCCTTAGGGTTGTTGGGAGACATTCAAGCCCTATTTGCAAAAATGGGGTGGGAAGAGATAATGGGAATAAGACACCCAACCTACCCTAGGGTAGTTCTAGAATTTTTAAGCTTCATAGAGATGGAAATTTTAATGGGTAGAGAGAGCGAAGAGGGGAGGATAACTTTTAGAATATTTAACATTGAGCATGAATGGACCCTCCACCAATGGAATTCATGCTTTGGCTTGGCGAGTGGGGGAGAGAGAAGAATCCCTATTGGGTTTAACTCTCGAATATTTTGGACCGAGTTGATGGGGGATCACGCTTATGACCCTTCTAGGGAAAAAGCATCGCGTCTCCAAAACCCCATTTTTTGATACCTCCACCAAATCATGGCAAGTACTATATTTGGTCGTGGGGAGAATGATGGTGTAGTAAGAGCTAGCGAGCTGCTTTGCCTCTGGGACATGCTACAAGAAAGGTGTAGCATCGATGTAGGGTCTCACTTCATCAGACACTTAGTGAAGATGGCCAAAGCAGCAAGAGGAGAGATTAATGTGGGAGGCATACTTACCCACATTTGCCATAGGATGGGGTACGATTACACTGCATTAGAGAGCATAGAGGGGAGCCCTAGGATCGACCTATGAGTGTGCATGGCGATGAAAATGATTGTAAGAGAGGGACACACCTTATGCTTTGTAAGGAAAAACGTGACGACCCTTAGGCTCCCCGACCCTGATCGTACCACCATCACCACATGCGCCAATTGGCGCTTGGACCTGATAGTGGAGTCCCCGCCACACGAGGTACCATCCACATCGGCGCCCATCAGTCCTCCTTTACATCACTCTCCCTCAAGTCCACACATGCATAGGAGCCCACCTAGTCCATGTTGACATGAGCCTGCACCTGCACCACCACCTTTTTCTACTTTTGAGGAGGATGCATGTACGTCGGCCTATGATTTCTCAGAGTTCCGATCGTGCCTCGACGACATATACGCCGAGCAGCAAACGCAGAGGCAGCGATGGGAGGAGCAGAGCGACTACACGTAGGCAGAGTTCCAGGGCTTTCGGGAGCACTTCCAGTGGGCTGAGGAGTTCTACAACGAGGCCCGCATCTACTTCCAGGAGGAGGTTGCCCGTTGCCAGGATGAGGCCGCCTACTGCTAGGAGATGTAGCAACACATGCATCCCCAGCAGGCATAGTGGGCTAGGGAGGAAAAGCATCGAGAAATCACTGCATCTACCAGCTCTCAGATCAACCACATGTACATGTGGCATCAGCGGCTCAACAGCAGGTTCTCCCAAGATCCCGAGATGCCGAGGCTTCCAGACTTTCCACCTCGTCCACAATACTAGAGGTATATTTTCATTTAAGTCTGAGACATGCTACAAGAAAGGTGTAGCATTGATGTAGGGTCCCACTTCATCAGACATTTAGTGAAGATGTGCAAAGCAACAAGAGGAGAGATTAATGTGGGAGGCCTACTTACCCACATTTGCTATAGGATGGGGTACGATTACACTGCATTAGAGAGTATAAAGGGGAGCCCTAGGATCGACCTAGGAGTGTGCATGGCGATGAAAATGATTGTAAGAGAGGGACACTCCTTATGCTTTGTAAGGAAAAACGTGACGACCCTTAGGCTCCCCGACCCTGATCATACCACCATCACCACATGCGCCAATTGGCGCTTGGACCTGATAGAGGAGTCCCTGCCACACGAGGGACCATCCACATCGGCGCCCATCTGTCCTCCTTTACATCACTCTCCCTCAAGTCCACACATGCATAGGAGCCCACCTAGTCCATGTCGACATGAGCCTGCACCTGCACCACAACCTTTTTCTACTTTTGAGTAGGATGCATGTACGTCGGCCTATGATTTCTCGGAGTTCCGATCATGCCTCGATGACATATACGCCGAGCAGTAGACGCAGAGGTAGCGATGGGAGGAGCAGAGCGCCTACACGTAGGCGGAGTTCCAAGGCTTCCGGGAGCACTTCCAGTGGGCTGAGGAGTTCTACAATGAGGCCCGCATCTACTTCCAGGAGGAGGTTGCCCATCGCCAGGATAAGGTCGCCTACCGCTAGGAGATGCGGCAACACATGCATGCTCAGCAAGCACAGTGGGCTAGGGAGGAGGAGCACCGAGCAGCCGCTGCATCCACCGGCTCTCAGATCGACCACATGTACATGTTGCATCAGCGGCTCAGTAGCAGGTTCTCCCAAGATCCCAAGATGCCGAGGCTTCTAGACTTTCCACCTCGTGCACAATACTAGAGGTATACTTTCATTTAAGTCTGAGGGGGGACCCCAAATTTTATTTTGTTTCTAGCAGTAGTTTCTTTCGTGATATTTACATCATTGTTGGTATTAATTTATTCGTGCATAGGTGGTTGAGTTTCTTTCAGCACTTAGTTTTTGCTATCTGTAAAGCTGCCTCAGTAGTTTTTTTTTGAGTTTTCTTCATGAGTTGTTTCCATGAGTAGTGTAACTTCATTTACCTCGTTGTATTTTATTTTATTGGCTTTGAATGAATATTCTAGACTTACACTGGTTAGCTTCTATTTTTACACCTACACATGCCGAATATTCTAAAAGGGAGAGTCTAGTACATATCTAGTTTTAATTCATCTCAGTAGTCTAGTACTTTGGAATCCACAGGTGACCCTAAGACTAGCATTTTAGTTACTAGAGATGCTCAGATTGTGTAAGCCCTTTCGAAAAAAATCAAAATCCAGTGATCCGAAAAATAAAAAAGAGAAAGGAAAAGAAAAGAGAAATAAAAGAGAGAGAAAAAATGAAAAAAAAAAAGAAAAGAAAGAAAAAAAGGAAAAAAAGAGAGAGAGATTATGAGGGATAAAAAAAACAGTTGTCATGGGTGAAAATGACTAGGTGCACCTTTGAGACCGAGTTAGGTTACTGGGGAAATACCTACCAATTTCTCTCAATACCAAACACACCTTTGAGACTTTATGCTAGATCTAGGGAACGACCCTCGCTTTGGGCAGGTAAGTGCCTGAGAGCCGGAGATCTTTGGAAAGCTATAGGATGACGACTTAACTCACCATGGAACGAGTATCCCCTAAGAATGATTCGCTTGACACGAGCACGAGGAGCTAATTTAGTGAATTTTTAGAATATATTTATTTTGCTTTGATTGCAAATACCACTTGATAAATTTAGTTAACATGAAAGTATGGAATGATATCCTTTTAAAATTTCATGGCACTGAGGTTTGCTTGAGGACAAGCAAAGATTTATGTCTGGGGGAAGTGATGTGAGCAAAATATATAGGGTTTTAGGAGTAGTTTTTGCTCACATCTCATTACATTTCATGTTAGTTTCATGTGTATGTTTGTTTTCCATGTATTTTCTATTTTCTGGTTTTGAGATTTGTTCTTTGTACTTTTGCATGCAGGATAGCATTCCTGGGAGAAAAGGTGCACTTTTAGAGAAAAATAAGGGCATTTTGCAGCTAGACGCAGAATGGGACATGGCCAGGGCGTGTGGCTACACACGGTTATGTCCAATGGGCAAGATCAGCCATACCAGGGCCGCACATGGCCTGGCCGTTTGGAAACACATGACCGTGTGGCGGCCTAGTAGATTTACATGATTAGGGTTTTTTTAGGATTTTGCAGCGATCCGATGTGATGTCTATATAAGGAGAGCTCCACCCAAACCCTAGGGGGGAGGCACGACGGCTGGGACGACACACCGAATCCCTAAAAAGCTTCGGAAACTCGCAACGGGGAGGAAGAAAGCCGCTGGAGATCCAAGTTCTGCACTTCAATGTCGGAGAGAAGACCACATCAGCATTGTAACCTCTTGTTCTTGCATTTTATTTCTAATATATTCGAACATGAACATGCCTTGTTATTCTCCTCTTCTATATATGGAGTAGTTTTCTTCGATTCTAGGATTAGGGAGTAACTTGTGTACGCATGCCATGTTGCTTCAAATTGAATTCTATTTCTGAGTTTGAATTTTCAATTGGAAATTGTTTATACAAATATCTATGCATATTTGGTTTTCTATATGCTGTGCTTAGGCGATACGAGGGGTGACATCCCACGTATCTAAGATTTAGGGGATTTATACAAGGAACCTAGGGGTAAACCAGATCTCCTGTAACCGTGGTTAGAAGGATGCGATGGAGCTAGAAACGGTTCTTTGCAGAGATTGATTTGGCATCCTCGTACTGCCTATCCCGTCCTTGTAAGGTAGAGATAGCTCCCGATAGATGCGGTGGCTCATCGGGAGAGTGTATGATGTCCCTTCCACAAAACCATAGTTAGACGTTTAGACAATGCCCAATTGATAGCATTTTTTATGACACACAAGCGAAACTGAAGCCCTAGAATCCCTTTTAAAGATCTCGGCATGCTCTTTTCTTTCTCTGTGTGACATCGTACTAGAGTTTAGTCCACCGACAACCCTCGCAATCGAAACCTTTAGATTTTACTTCCGAACAATTTCACCCACTGAACAAATCGGTACTCGAATCTCAGTCCCTGTGGGATCGATAATCTTTTATTATTTGATGACATCCGTGCACTTGCGGGCGTTGAGCGCGAGCACGCGCTTCGAGTCCACGATGGTCTCCATCGCGAGATTTGAGGTCGCGTTCGCATGATTCAAGTTTTTGACGTCGTTGCTGGGGACTGATCGATTTGAGGTTACTTTTTTTGTTTTGTTTTATTTTATTTTATTTTATTTTCAGTTTTGTTTATTAAGTTGCTCTTTCCTTATCTATAATTTCCTGTGTATAACGATGCATGCTTTTACTCATGATTATGGTCAATTGAATGCTGTAAGTTTTTGTAATATTTATTGTGAACATTATGGTGAAACATGACATACCATTAACGATTGTCCGGATATATTCGAACCTTCACAATTTGAACAAGAAGATGTCACCTATAATTACAACCAGTGGCCACAAGATGATTCCTATTCATATAGTTATGACCCTGGGTACTTAAACCCTCAATATTGTCCGCCTAAATCCCGACTTGAGTAGATGATGGAAGATTTCATTTGAACAGAACAAGCGGCGAACACTGAATTCCAACGGCGGCATTCACAGACAAAGACTCTAGAAGATGCCTTTGATGACTAGATTGCACCTAATATGGAAGAGACTCACTTTGAGCGAATGGATGAGGAAGACGTAGATGACATAGGAAGTAAAGAAGGGCAATCCATTCAATCACCACTTGAAGAAGAACTTAAGGATTATTTAATTGATACTTTAATCGAGGAGTGCATTGCTTCTATCAAAACACCTCCTAACCTAGAGAATCTAGAAGAGCCTACCTTAACCCTCACCAAAACTTTAGCTACCAATAACGAAGCCCATTTAGTGATTTGTAATGATAAAATTTCATTCGACATGATAGAATCTGCTAATCAATCTTTTGTTGAGGATGTCCGTGGTGAGTTATGTTATTTACAGCATTTGGATAAAATAGAATATTATGATCAAACTCCTAATGATTGCTTAAGGCTAAGCATGTTCAATCTTCAACCAAGGAAGGCAGCTAATAAATATCTTGCCCCTCCACGAGCAAGATTTAAGAGATATGGTGATAAGGGACCACAGGGGAGGAGGAATAAGGTGAGCAAATATCATGCTCCCCCACGAGCAAGATTCAAATGCCTCAAATGGAACGTAGGAATAAGGTCGAGCTAAACGACCTTAAACAAAGCGCTTCTTGGGAGGCAACTCAAGTTTAGTTTTTAGATTTTTTTTTGAATGTATTGCGTGCATTTAGTTAATTTGGACTTTGATTTCCATTTTATTTAGCATTAGGATTAGAAGAGAACTTTGCTAGGTAAAAATAAAATAAATATTAGCTTACGCAGCGAGGCGTATGAGGAAATTCGGACCGTTGTGCAAAAAGGGGAGAAGAAAGGGGACACACGGCCTAGCCGTGTGTTTCCCCACGGCCGTGCCCTATCAATCCAAGGCGCACATGACCTGGCCGTGTGTTTTCACATGGTCATGTTGCGCAAGGGTTAAGTAGGGCGAGACATGTGTTTTTGCCCCATTTGTGTCGTGTGCTTCGATTTCTCTAGCCCTAGCCGTGTGGTTTCTTCTTCCCCGCCACCTAGAAGCTTTTCCACCTTCAAGGAAGCCAAAAGAAACAAGGATGAGGAGTACCAAACAAGTGGCATCTTGATCCGGTGCTTCGGAGCGACGAGCAAGGAGAACCGACACCCCTCAAGCTTCGGAGGAGGGTAACGGTCTACCAACCCTCCTTTTTCGCAATAATGAACATAGAGATATATCTAATATGCATTCTACTTGTAAACTCACTGCTACTAGGTACCTTGATGAAGATTTTCTAGAGTCCTTAGGGTTGTTGAGAGACATTCAAGCCCTATTTGCAAAAATGGGGTGGGAAGAGATAATGGGAATAAGACACCCAACCTACCCTAGGGTAGTTCTAGAATTTTTAAGCTCCTTAGAGGCGGAAATTTTAATGGGTAGAGAGAGCGAAGAGGGGAGGATAACTTTTAGAATATTTAACATTGAGAATGAATGGACCCACCACCAATGGAATTCATGCTTTGGCTTGCCGAGTGAGGGAGAGAAAAGAATCCCTATTGGGTTTAACTCTCGGATATTTTGGACTGAGTTGATGGGGGAGCATGCTTATGACCCTTCTAGGGTCAAAGCATCACGTCTCCCAAACCCCGTTTTAAGATACCTCCATCGAATCATGGCCAGTACTCTATTTGGTCATGGGTAGAGTGACGGTGTAGTAAGAGCTAGCGAGCTACTTTGCCTCTGGGGCTTGCTACAAGAAAAGAGTAGCATCGATGTAGGGTCCCACTTCATCAGACACTTAGTGAAGATGGGTAAAGCAGTAAGAGGAGAGATTAATGTGGGAGGCCTACTTACCAACATTTGCCATAGGATGGGGTACGATTACACTACATTAGAGAGTATAGAGGGAAGCCCTAGGATCGACCTAGGAGTGTGCATTGCGATGAAAATGATTGTAAGAGAGGGACACTCCTTATGCTTTGTAAGGAAAAACCTGACGACCCTTAGGCTCCCCAACCCTGATCGTGCCACCATCACCACACGCGCCAACTTGCGTTTGGACCTAATAGAGGAGTCCCCGCCACACGAGGGACCATCCACATCGGTGCCCATCTCTCCTCCTTTACATCACTCTCCCTCCAGTCCACACATGCATAGGAGCCCACCTAGTCCACGTCGACATGAGCCTGCACCTGCACCACCACCTTTTTCTACTTTTGAGCAAGATAAAGGTACGTTGACCTATGATTTCTCGAAGTTCCGATCATGCCTCGATGACATATACGCCGAGCAGCAGATGCAGAGGCAGCGATGGGAGGAGCAGAGAGCCTACATGAAGGTGGAGTTCCTGGGCTTCCGGGAGCACTTCCAGCGGGCTGAGGAGTTCTACGACGAGACCCGCATCTACTTCCAGGAGGAGGCTGGCCGTCGCCAGGATGAGGTCGCCTACCGCCAGGAGATGCGGCAGCACATGCATGCCTAGTAGGCACAGTGGGCTAGGGTGCAGGAGCACCGAGCAGCCGCTGCATCCACCAGCTCTCAGATCGACCACATGTACATGTGGCATCAGCAGCTCAGCAGCAGGTTCTCCCAAGATCCCGAGATGTCGAGGCTTCCAGACTTTCCACCTCATCCACCATACTAGAGGTATACTTTCATTTATGTCTGGGGGGACCCCAAATTTTATTTTGTTTCTAGTAGTAGTTTCTTTCTTGATATTTGCATCATTGTTGGCATTCATTTGTTCGTGCATAGGTGGTTGAGTTTCTTTCAGCACTTAGATTTTGCTATCTGTAAAGCTGCCTCAGTAGTATTTTTTAGAGTTTTCTTCATTAGTTGTTTCCATGAGTAATGTAACTTCATTTACCTCATGGTATTTTATTTTATTGGCTTTGAATGAATATTCTAGACTTACACTGGTTAGCTTCTATTTTTACACCTACACATGTCGAATATTCTGAAAGGGAGAGTCTAGTACATATCTAATTATTATTCATCTCAGTAGTCTAGTACTTTAGAATCCACAGGTGACCCTAAGACTAGCATTTTAGTTACTGGAGATGCTCGGATTGTGTAGGCCCATTCGAAAAATCAAAACCCTGTGAGTCGAAAAATTAAAAAGAGAAAGGAAAAGAAAAGAGAAATTAAAGAGAGAGAGAGAAAAAATGAAAAAAAGGAAAAAAAAAAAAGGAAAAAAAGAGAGAGAGAAAGATTATGAGGGATAAAAAAAATAGCTGTCGTGGGTGAAAATCGCTAGGTGCCCCTTTTAGACTGAGTTAGATTACTGGGGAAACACCTACCAATTTCTCTCAATACCGAGCACGCCTTTGAGACTTTGTGCTAGATCTAGGGAACGACCCTCGCTTTGGGCAGGTAAGTGCCTAAGAGTCGATGACCTTAGGAAAGTTATAGGATGACGACTTAAATCACCATGGAACGGTATCCCCTAAGAATGATTCGCTTGACACGAGCACGAGGAGCTAATTTAGTGAATTTCTAGAATATATTTATTTTTCTTTGATTGTAAATACCACTTGATAAATTTAGTTAAGATGCTAGTATGGAACGATATCCTTTCAAAATTTCATGGCACTGAGGTTTGTTTGAGGATAAGCAATGATTTAAGTCTGGGGGAAGTGATGTGAGCAAAATATATAGAGTTTTAGTAGTAGTTTTCGCTCACATCTCATTACATTTCATGTGTATGTTACTTTGTTTTGCATGTATTTCCTATTTTTTGGTTCGGAGATCTGCTCTTTGTATTTTTTCATGCAGGATAGCATTCCGGGGGAAACGGCGCACTTTCGGAGCAAAAGAAGGGCATTTTGTAGCTAGATGCAGAATGTGACACGACCAGGGCATGTGGCTACACACGGTCATGTCCAATGGGCGAGATCATTCACCCCAGGCCCGCACATGGCCTGGCTGTGTGGAAACACACAACCGTGTAGAGGCCTAGCAGATTGACACGATTAGGGTTTTTTTTCAGATTTTGCAATGATACGATGTGATGTCTATATAAGCATAGCTCCGCCCAAACCCTTGGGGGGAGGCACGACGGTTGGGACAGCACACCGAAGCCCTAAAAAGCTTCGGGAACTTGCAACGAGGAGGAAGAACGCCGCCGAGATCCAAGTTCTGCACTTCAATGCTGGAGAGAAGGCCACATCGGAATTGTAACCTCTTGTTCTTGCATTTTATTTCTGATATATTCAAACATGAATATGCCTTATGATTCTCCTCTTCTATATATGGAGTAGTTCTTTCGATTCTAGGATTAGGGAGTAGCTTGTGTACGCATGACATATTGCTTCAAATTGAATTTTGTTTCTGAGTTTGAATTTCCAATTGGAAATTATTTATACCAATATCTATGCGTATTTGATTTTCTACCTGTTGTGCTTAGGCGATACGAGGGGTGACAACCCTCATATCTAAGATTTAGGGGATTTATACAAGGAACCTAGGGGTAAATCGGATCTCCTGTAACCGTGGGTAGAAGGATGCAATGGAACTGGAAACGGTTCATCGCAGGGATTGATTTGGCATTCTCGTACCGCCTATCCCGACCTTGTAAGGCAGAGATAGCTCCCAATAGATGCGGTGGCTCATCGAGAGAGTGTATGATGTCCCTTTCACAATACCATAGCTAGACGTTTAGACAACGCCCAGTTGATAGCATGTTTTGTCGCACACAAGCGAAACCAAAGTCCTAGAATCCCTTTAAAAGATCTTGGCATGCTCCTTTCTTCCTCCGTGTGACACTGTACTAGAGTTTAGTCCACCGACAACCCTCGCAATCGAAACCTTTAGATTTTACTTTCGAACAATTTCACCCACTGAACAAATCGATACTTGTATCTCAGTCCCTGTGGGATCGATAATCTTTTATTACTTGACGACATCTGTGCACTTATAGGCATTGAGCGTGAGCACGCGCTTCGAGTCTTCGACGGTCTCCGTCACGAGATTTGAGGTCGCGTTTGCGTGCATCATAAGTCCAATGGTTTGAAGACGTAAAGTCCAAGCAGTGTAAGCCCAAATGTGCCTTGGCGGTATAGACTAGCTTAGCATGACAATAGCCGATGGAACCACCTGAAGGCTAGCATATGGATGAACAAGTTATGGATGACTTGGAGGGATTCAATAGGCGTGAGGTTGATGGAGGTGGCTAGAAGGCTTAAGTCTTGGTTAAGGGTGGTCTAGCAAGTATGAGGGCATCATACTTGACGTTAAACCTCATGGATGAGAGGTTATCAGTCAACTGGGTCTTTGGACCAGTCGATTGGTCAAGTGTTTTGACACTTGGCAACCGAGTTGACTCTGGGCAGTCGATTGGGATTATGACCAGTCGATTGTTGTGAGTCGACTGGGGTTCGACTGTGCCAAAAAGCCTTGGCAGTCGATTGCCAGAATTGGGAAGTCGACTGATGGCAGTGGACTTCCATGGATGGCAGTCAATTGTTGGTCGAGGTTTCCGGAGCAGAATGTTCGGTAGTCGACTAGTCAATCGGTAACGACCTCGGCAATCGGCTGCCAGTGTATCCGTTGGCTTGAATGCCGACATGGATTAAGTCTGTTGTGAGACAACGGTACTGTTGGCAGTCAACTGGGGCCTTATGGCAGTCGACTACCAGGCGCGAATCCAACCCCAATGCAGATTATAAAAGAAGCTCGTAGAGGAGGATTTGACAGCAATTTCTTGGGCAATTTTCTAGTGCAAATCAGGGTCTTTAAGCACGCTTCAAGCAATCAACAAGCAAGCATCCAAAGCAATAGTTGTAAAGTTTTCTTTACATTGTTTTGTGTATTTCATTTATATTTACTTGTATATCTCATGTATTACTTTTGTAATCGTTGTAAGAGGTTTCTCCGCCTCCGACTTCTTGTCAAGAAGGAGTGTTATTGATTATTAGTGGTGTTTACATCGCTAGGGCTCATTCGAGCCCAATCCGTGGAGTAGGAACCCTAAGGTTCTGAACCACGTTATATCTTGTAGCAATGCGTATTGTGATTGTGTTGTGTATTTATTTTTGTTATTATATATTCCGCTCCGTACACTAACACTTGTAGCAAGCATGCGAACGATTTCCATCTTCGACGAACTACACGCTATTCACCCCCCTCCCCCTCTAGCGACTACCGATTCCCAACAAGTGGTATCAAAGCGAGGTCGCTCTTCAAGGTTTAACAACTAAGGGAGCACGCTAGAGGGAAGAAGATGAAATTTGAAGAAAAGTTAGGATGGGACATCAACACGCTGGTTCCATATGTGCTCTATGGACAAGAAGGGTTTGAGAAATGGAGGGCAAGAATGGAGACATTCTTGATGATGCACATAGAAAATTGGTTCATCATCATGGAAGACTTCGAACTCCTGAGGGATAAGAAGGGAGATCTCCTCAAATAAAAGAAGTGGACCCAAGAGCAACGCCTAAAGTTCAAGACCGAAGTTAAGGTAACAAAACTTTTAGAAGATTTGATACCTAATGATATTTTATCTAGACTAGGTGAATATCAAGATGCCAAGGAGTTGGCAAAGCTCCATGAAGGACCATCACCGGCTCTAAGTGAAGAACAATCACAAGAATTCGAAGAATGTTCATTGGCTCAAGAAGAGGAGGAGGCCGAAGAAGCAAGTTCATCTTCCTCACAAGAAAGTGAGGATTTAGAGGTTGAGAGGTCATCAACATCCAAGGTAGAATAAGAATTGGAGGAAACCTACACCTCTAGGATTGAGGGGGAGGAGATTAGATCGCCTGAGGAAGGGCAAGAGCAAGAGGAAGCTTCTACCTCCGAGAGCCAAGGACAAAATCAAAATTCCACCACCATTGACCTAGGTAACTCAAACACGTGTCAATAATAAAATTCATATAATATATTTTGAGTGTAGGGAAGCCAGACACTACAAGAGCAAGTGTCCGAAGAAGGTCAAGAAGCCCCAATCGACGTCAAAGTTCAAAGATGTCGGTGCCCCAACACATAAAAGCAAGGAGCACATGGTGTGCTTCAAATGCCATAAAAAGGGGCACTATAGAAGCTAATGCCCTAAGGGGAGGAAGAAGGGCGAAGAAGGAGTATCACATATAGGGGGAGCTAAGGCAAACTCTAAGGTAACCTTTAATTATGTTCCTTCCTTAATTAATAGGCAAAAGCATACTAGAAATTTTATTGCTATTGCTCATGAACAAAAGCATGCTAGAAATAGATTTTATTTCCTAGGTGCAAAATCATGTAATTTTAGAACCAAGGATAAATTTGAGACTAATGTCCCTAAAACAATCCTACCTAAGGCAAGTATTAGGAAAATAGAAGACCATCTAGGCTTTAATCCAAAGAAATCTAGACACATGCCTAGGAATAATGGACCCACCAAAATAGAAAAATTAGAGTTAGAGAATCAAGTTTTGAGGTCAAAACTTGAGAAAATGGAGAATACCCTTGAAAAGATGCAAAATCAAATTAAAGGGTCAAATTGCCAAAATCTAGGGCCTAGGAGACAAGAACCATCCAAGGGCAAGAAAGGTTTGGGTCACAAACCTAAGTAAGCCCAAGGAGACTTACCACAATGTTCCATTCGATTATGGAACTAGTACTAGGTCTAGGAGAGCCAAGGTCACTAAGGAAGTCATCCCTAAGGTTGACCATGGCAAGTGCCTAGTGGCTAAGGTTTCGAAGAAACCTAGAGAAGCCACTAAGAAGGTTACAAGGGGAGTCACCCCTAGAGTTAACCTAGGCAAGACCAAAATGACCAAGGCTTCTAAGCCTAGGAGGGTCATTAGGGTATCTAGGGAAGTCAACCCTAAGGAATACCTAGTAAATCCAAGGAGCTCCAATAGGTATTAGGTTCCTAGGAGCGTGATCGATTCACGCTAAATAGGTTAGGGTGTGTCAACCCTAAGTAGATGGGTAGTTAACCTAACCATGGTAGAGTTGACACTCTAGGACATTTTCAAGGTTTTGGGATACCTTAGAAATAAGTTTGAATTTTATATCTTAAAGGATTTTAGGATGTGCCAATATAACTCATGGAAATTGAAAAATCAATTAAATCGGAACAAATTATGTCTAGAGGTGTTGGTGTGCCATTTTGGGTTTTTGGCACATTTGGGAAAAGAGTGATAATATGGAAAATATGGATTTAACTCTAGAAATGGCAACTAATATTAAAATTTAGGTATTATTATGCCTTATATTTTATTTTCCATGATTTGTTTGCCATTACCATGTCATGACATCATATTTCATCTAAATCATATAAAATGTAATGATTAATTTCTAGGGTTTAGTTTTTGTGTCATGTATGTTTAGTTTTTATTTATATGCTATGACATCATGATTATTGGCACATGTTTCATTTATCCTATTATTTATTCCATAATCATCATTCATGCATTAATAAAATTGAGTTAAGGACTATGACATGACTTGAAGTCCCATATATAAGGGAATCAAGTTGTATTGCCTTAGAAAATGCATGAGGCCTTAGATTAGGATGAACAAAACCCACATCTCATATCAAATTGACATGTGTGTGTTTTCAAACACCCTAGACACATGTGAGATGCTAGGAAATGAGTTAAGTTCAAGGTGCATAGTTTTTGCATCTAAATGAATTCAAACTCATCTTATACCATGGGTGGATCATGTGGAAAGCTAATGTGCAAGTCATGTGCATTGAGCCCATTGTTCATGATCAAATATAGGTTTTCAAAAATATTTTAGAAAACCTTGGTGAATCCTATCTTTTGATAGCAATCACCATTGATAGAGTTGATACAAAGTAGGGTCAAAACATTGAAATTTTCAATGGTTTTGAACTTTGTGTCAATCTCCTATTTTTATGGGTATTTTATTTTTCAAATATTTTTCACCCATTATGATTGATATAAGTATTATACGTATAATTACTTATGATTTTTGTAATTTCATTTTCTGATTTTGATTTTTGTATTTTCATATATCAGTCTACTGTCGCTTGTGGGCAGTCAACTGTTGGACTGTTGACCGTTGATTTCGAGTAAACAAGGATGTTTATCCCATGTTTCAACTATGTTAGGCTACCCTAAATACTCCTAACCCTAAGATATGCTTTGGAAAGCATTGAAAAGGGTTAAAATCCATTGGATATGGATTAACAGAGTTGTTTGAGTGTGTATCAATCTTAAGGTGTGTGAAAGTTCAAGGTTAAACTTTTAATCTTAATTTTGATGGTTTATTGTTCCTATAGGTTTAGGGACTCTCCAAAGACATTGTTGGTACAATGGTCAAGGGAGAGCAAGTCTTTAGGGGGAGGTTATCTATCATGGGATGATAGATGTGTTCTTCCTCATGAGGGGGAGAATTTTGGAGAAATAGGAATGTGAGATGCCCAATTGGGAAAATTGGGAGAGTGTAAGGATTTCCTCTCTTTAGTGATATGAGACTTATCACTAGGAAGAGTGAAGGCATCCTAGGTATTTGTGGACCAAGGGGGAGATTGTAAAATCTCATTGGGATATGAGACATTGACACCCTTGGGGAGAGAACCTTTTTGATGTATATCAAAAAGGGGGAGAATTGATGGGAAAATCAATGGGAGAATTGGTAAGGAGATTTGAGTTGGGTTGCCTAACTCAAAGGTGTTTATGGTTTTTGTCAAACATCAAAAGGAGGGAGATTATTGGTGCAATCGGCCCAAGTCACGATTGACCAGACTCGAGTTTGACTCGAGCGGTATTTTGATATTAGACAAAATGTATAACAATGTGATTGTCATGGGAAAGTTCAAGTCATGGGTACTTGGCATGGAAAGTCCAAGTGGGACACTTGGCAATGGGAAAGTCCAAGCTTGAGTCTTGGCAATTGGAAAGTCCAACATAGGTTGGCAGGGAAAGTCCAAGCATGGGTCTTGGCAAGGGAAAGATCAAGCTTGAGTCTTGGCAAATGGAAAATACAACATGGGTTGGCAAGGAAAGTCCAAGGGTTGATATTGGTGGTGTAAAGTCCAAGAAGGAGTCTTGGCAGCATAAGTCTAATGGTTTGGCAGCGTAAAGTCCAAGTGGTAGTCTTGGAAGTGTAAGCCCAAATGTGCCTTGGCAGTTTAGACCAGCTTAGCATCACAATAGTCGATGGAAGCATCTGAAGGCTAACATATAGATGAACAAGTCATGGATGACTTGGAGGGATCCGATAGGCGTGAGGCTGACGGAGGTGGCTAGAAGGCTTGGGTCTAGGCTAAGGGTGGTCTAGCAAGTCTTAGGGCATCATACGGGTTAAACCTCATGGGTGAGGTTATCAGTCGACTTGGGCTTTGGATCAGTCGATTGGTCAAGTGTTTTGACACTTGGTAGCAGAGTTGACTCTGGGCAGTCGACTGAGATTATGACCAGTCGACTCCTGTGAGTCGATTGGGGTTTGACTGCAGCAAAAAACCTTCGCAGTTGACTACCAGAATTGGGAAGTCGACTGATGATAGTCGACTGTCATGGATGGCGATCATTGCTGTCATTCAAGGAGGCGAAGCGCTCGGTAGCCAATCGTCGATCTACGGCCTCGGCAATTGACTGATGGGTAATGGCACTTGACTGCCAATGTATCCGTTGGCTTAAATGCCGACGTGGATTAAGTCCATTGTTAGAACAAGATCGATATTAGCGATCGATTGCGGTAGCGAATCGGCCGAATCACAGTTATAAAAGCAGCTCATGGAGGAGGATTTGGCAACAATTTCTTGGGCGATTTTGAGGCGATTTGTTGGTGCAAATCAAGGTCTTCAAGCTCGGTTCAAGCAATCAACAAGCAAGCATCCAAAGCAATAGTTGTAAAGTTTTCTTTACATTGTTTTGTGTATTTCATTTATATTTTCTTGTATATCTCGTGTATTACTTTTGTAATCATTATAAGAGGTTTTTCCACCTCCGACTTATTGTCGAGGAGTGTTATTGATTATTAGTGGTGTTTGCATTGCTAGGGCTCATTCGAGCCCAATCTGTGGAGTAGGAATCCTAAGGTTCCGAACCATGTTATATCTTGTATTTTCTTCTTGTGTTGTGTATTTGTTTTTGTTATTATATATATTATGCTGCATACACTAACAGTTGTAGCAAGCACACGAACGATTTCCATCTTCGACGAACTACACGCTATTCACCCCCCTATAGCGACGTATCGATTCCCAACACATGAATTATGCATTGGTCTTCTCCATAATTAGTCAAATTAATGATTGCTATCTCGATAACCTCCTTACCCAAGGGATGCAATGAGTATTTTGGGTAAGTTGGTCATACCTAAACATCTCACCCCGCCAACTAGCAATACAAAAATAGTTTTTGTTAACCCTATAGTTTGTGTGAGATGCTTCCCAAGTTATCCAGATTTCTCAATTTCTTCTTGTTATGGTGAGTTAGTCCTTATGACCATGGAAAGGTTTAATCATCACTCAGTGACACACATGCCTAATTCCCTTCTCAAGTGACTAAATTCCTTTTCAGGGAGTGGTTTAGTGAAGATATCAGCTAGTTTAGATTTTGACTCAACATAACTGAGTACAACATCTCCCCTAGCTACATGATCTCTAATGAAATGGTGTCTCACTTCAATGTGCTTCGTCCTAGAGTGGTGGACAGGATTCTTTGTCAAATTAATAGTGCTCATGTTATCACACAGCTCTTGTACATTCTTGTACGACAACCCATAGTCCTCTAACGTGTGAGTCATCCACAACAATTGTGATACACTCTCCCCCATGGCTATATACTCAGCCTCAGTGGTGGAGAGAGCAACACAATGTTGCTTGCAATTCGACCAACTCACTAGTGAAGAACCTAGGAACTAACATCCCCCACTCGTACTCTTCCTATCTAACTTGCATCCAACATAGTCAGAGTCAATGTATCCAACCAAATCAAACGATTCAGTGTGAGGGTACCATAAGCCAACCTTAATAGTTCCTTTAAGACATCTCAGTATCCTTTTCACAACACTTAGATGAGACTCCTTGGCACATGACTGATATCTAGCACACACACCCACAACATATAAAATATCAGGTCAACTTGATGTGAGATAAAGTAGACTATCTATCACGCTTCTATAATATTTTAGATCCATAGATTTTCCTCCTTAGTCACTTCCTAGATTTGTATTTTGTGCCATGGGAGTAGATATCTCCTTTGAATTCTCCATATTAAATTTCTTTAACAAATTCATGGCATACCTAGACTGATGGACATATATACCCTCCTTTGTTTGTTTAATATCAAGTCCAAGGAAGAATGTTAGTTCTCTCACAAGACTCATCTCTAATTCACTCTCCATGTTTCCTATAAACTCATTCAGATAATCCTTTTTATTTGAGCCACAGATTATTTCATCAACATAAACCTAGGCCATAAAAATGTTTTCACAATCTATTTCCAGAAATAGTGTGGGATCTATCTGACCTCTTCTCAACCCTTCTCTATAAGAAATGTTGACAACCTTTTGTACCAAGCACGAGGTGCTTGCTTCAGCCCATAAAGAGCCTTTTTCAATTTGTACACGTGGTTTGAAAAAACCATACGCTCAAACCCTGGTGGTTGTTAAACATATACCTCTTCCTTAATTACCCCATTCAAGAAAGAAGACTTTGTTAGTAATATATGAGAGGTATCCTAAGGCAATCGCCTTATGGTTGTACCATTTATTTGATAAATGAAGATTCACTATTTGAGTATACATGTTTTCATATATTTGATTGGATCTTAAACTCATTTACTGAATGTCCACAATACGATTCACAGCATGAGAAAATTTGTGATTGGATCACAACTAGTGAGTATATCTACATGTGTAATTTTGATGTATTGAAATTATCCCTAGTCGATAAATTGATGGATTTAGACACCATCAATTTTGTCGAGACTAGCACGAGGTATACTCCTTGGTGTATCCAAGCAGCTGATTCTCACTGGCTGGATACGTTGTGATGTCCGGAGTTAATCATGGATGATAGTTATGGTAACTAGTTCATTGGAGTGACTAGCTGTAAGACTTCATATGGTTCTTTGCATATATGGATATGTCAATGAAGTTCTTACTGCAGCTTAAGTGCGATGTTCTTTTGATTTGCGGTATTCAAGTCATCTTGGTCATGAAAACTTATGCTTTGACATCTTAAGTAAGCATCTCTGAGGAGATGTGGACCCGGGATGATTGGGTATAAGTCGATTGACCGAAGGTGTTTGAATAGCCTATAAAGGATTCACCACTCCTTGCCAGTAGATGTATACCCATAGCCTCTCGTCGGATTGTTACTAAAGTCTTTGGCTAAAGCATTACATGTTTAGAGTAAGGTACTCTTGAATACATGTGCAGTAACTAGAATCCGTAGGACGAGAAAATGATACTTGGTCTAGGTGTGACGTAGTCGACCTAGTGTGGACTGACACTATAGACCATGTCCTAAACCAAGTGGGTATAAGATGCATGAAGGGAACGGGGCACGATTCAATGTAGTTGTTGAAGAGTTTTAGAAATGGTTCTGGAATCAACCGTTGATTTTTTGATTAATTGGGGATCATGATGTACTACTAGGTGCTACTCATGATCGTTCTATAATTAATGGTTAATTATAGATGACCAACATAAATCGGGAACCTATTTGGTCACACGCACAATGAGCATAATATGAAGGATTTAAAATGAGCTTGAGAATGAGATTCTCAGATCGAGAGGAACTAAGTTTGGTTAGACCAAACAAGGAGCGAGCATGAAATTGTTTCAGTCGCAATAGAAGCATGGATGGGCCGAGTATTATGAAGACATGATGGATGAACCAAATTAGTTTGGTTCTAATCCAATGGTGGAAAATAAACCAAAGTGGTTTGGTTTGTTTTAAATGAATGAACCAAAGTTGGTTCGGTTCATTTTAACTTAAAATAAACCAATGCGGTTTGGTTTATTTTAACTTAAGTTATTGGAGCGGGTTAACGGGTTTTGGTTATGAACCAATAACCGTTAGGAGAATGTGTTCTCTATAAACATGGCTTAAGGGTTTTTCGTGGAGAATTAATTGGTTCAAGGATTTTGAAAACCCTAGCCACCTTCTCCTCTTCTTCCTTGCTCTAGCCGCCCAAGTTGGTTGCCGCCCAACTTTATTGCTGCCTTCTCCTCACCGCCAGCCACCCACCAGCCGCCGGCGACTCCTCCAGCCATCCTCCATTGGCCACCGGCGACCAAGGAACAGCCGACCATTGATTGACCGTCCATATCTTCCACCAAACAAGCTGTCCAGATTCTGGACAACTTGTTCTCCTCTTCATGGAGAGGTCGTTTGATTGGCGTTTTGCGCTCCAATAGCGACCTATTTTCCGGGGATTGATTCTCCAGCAATCCTCATAGGTGGAGGGTTGAGTTTTCATCAATCGGTTGACGAAAACCGCTTCCGAGAAGTGAGTTTGCGAAACTCAATGTTTGGATCCGAATTTTTTATTCGGATTGTGATCGTCTCTCAGATCACATCGTCTTCGACTCGAGGCTAGTGACTTTTGCAAAGACGAGGTTCGTGTCTTTTTGAAGTCATCCCGATGATACTCGGTGTGGATACGGATAGAGGCGATTCTAGCGAGAGTCGCTCCGGTTGATGTCATTCCAGCTGCACGTGATACGTCAGGTATAACTAGCATAATTTTCTTTTATTGCAAAATTTGAAATTGCGATTATGTCTACACATGTTGTATCTTGCATGTGTGTGATGTGTGTGTTGTAATAAATTATATTTATTGCTTTTAATTCTTTCACTGTGCACATGTTTACGAAACATGTTCGAACACACAATCACCGCGGTGTCGGGGAAACCCAACAGTGGTATCAGAGCCAGGTTGTGTTTCGACATAATCGTAAAATTATTTTGCGATAGTCATAATTGTATTTATGGAAATTTTCTACCTTTAGAAAGTTTAAAAGTATTTATAGAAATTTTCTAATTTTATAAAGTTTAGAAGTATTTATGGAAATCTTTTACTTTTGGAAAGTTTAGAAGTATTTATGGAAATTAACACTTTCCATAAATAAAATTTATAATTAGATTTAGAAATTTATTTCCTAATTTAATCATGATTTGATTTGGGGAATCAAATCTAAAATATATTTTATTTTCATAAATAGTTTTGACAATTTAGGAAATTTGTTTCCTAAATTAAATTTGACTTTCCTTAATTAACACTTTCCATAAATAAAATATGTGATTAGATTTAGAAATTTATTTCCTAATTTAATAATGATTTGATTTGGTAATAAAATCTCAAATATATTTTATTTCCATAAATATTTATGAAATATAAGAAAAATTTTGTACATGTCATAATTGTATGTCATGTAATTGCATTAGATGCATATCATTATACCATGTGTGTCGTGACATGTAGATATATATCATGTATGTCATGCCATATAGATAATAGTTATTTGCATGCAAAGAGGATGAGACTTTAAAACCCTTGTACAATAATAAAGCCTACACCTTCCATTAATATGATTAGAACCAGAGTTCTGTTTCTTGTTTGGGTTGTTGGACTCACTCCAAGCCCGGCTCGAACCTGAATATATTCAAATCATTGGAATAGTTTAACACTAATGTCATAAGAGTCAGAGGTCAATCTTTAGTTTAGGTTGTTGGACTCACTCCAAGCCTGGCTAATTGGTTGAATGCGCTCTAACCATATTTAAACTATTTCGTGATTAATGGATCGACTCTAACTTGGAGCATCGATTTGTTGGACTCACTCCAAGGTCG
Source organism: Wurfbainia villosa (assembly GCA_025175895.1). NCBI lineage: Eukaryota > Viridiplantae > Streptophyta > Magnoliopsida > Zingiberales > Zingiberaceae > Wurfbainia > Wurfbainia villosa. Next base: position 10,365,528 of record CM045992.1, read on the forward strand.
ATGTGAAGAGAGGTGAAGTTGGGTGCTATGCATATGATGCATACTTGTTAATGTGTTAACAACCCCAATGTATGTGTGAATATTCAATTAGTTGATAACACATTGTGATAGTTACATATACGTGATATGTAATCGGTATACTTGATACCCACCATCATAGCTAAGAATGTCTTGTTGGACTCGCTCCAAGGTTGTTCTTATCTATGTTGGATATCAACTCATTCAGAGATTGACCTACGATCTCCTGAATTAATTTTGAGGGTTTTTGAATTTGAAAAATGAATGGGATTTTGTAAATGTATGTGGATGCATTTTAAATCATCTTTCTCATATATGCTCGATTTGTATTTCTAGGTTAATCGATTGATCATGACATCTTTGAATTTGTGCTCTATTTTGGATTCAAATAAATTGACTGGGCCGAACTTCTTGGACTGGCTTAGAAACTTGAGAATTATTCTCAAGGCGGAAAAGCTTGCGTATGCCCTCGAAGCACCTCTTTCCGCCCATCCTAGTGATGATGCAACTCCGGACCAATTGTTGGCCCATCAGAAACATGTGAGTGATTTTGAGCAAGTGAGTTACATCATGCTAGCCATGATGGTATCCGAGCTACGGAAGCAGCATGAGCATATGGAGCTCATACCATAGTCTTTCATCTTTATGAGTTATTTGATGAGAAAGTGAGATCCGAAAGGTTCGAAGTCTCTAAGCTCCTCTTCACCTCTGAGATGCAAGAAGGTTCATTGTGGTACTGCTCAATATGCTAAAGACTATGGAGTCTTATGTGAAGCATGAGCAGGGGACGATGTTGTTAGTTGATTCCTTAAAGAAAGGTTCTAAGAGAAAGTCAAAGGAACAACAAGAGGGGAAGAATAAAAAGGCTAAAAAGGCAGAACTAGCTCAAAAGGGCACTTGCCATCATTGTGGCAAGGAGGGCCATTGGCGAAAAAACTACGAGATTTATCTTGAGTCCGCGAAGAAGAATAAGGCATCAGATGCCCCATCTTCTTCAGATATCTTCGTTATTAATTGTCATTCTATTTCCTCAAACACTTGGGTATTGGATACTGGGTGTGGCTCACATATATATAATGACATACATGGGCTAAGGAATAGAAAAAGACTCATCAAGGGAGAGTCAAATTTACGTGTTGGGAATGGAGCAAAGGTTGCTGCACTCGTCATCGGAACGTATTTGTTGAAACACCCTACAAGACTTGTCTTTGAACTGATAATTGCTTTTATGTTCCTTCATTGATAAAGAACATCATTTCTATTTCTTGTTTAAATAGAAATGGGTACCATTTAACTTTTAGTAACAATTGTTGTTACATATCTTTGAATGGCGTTCTTTATGGGACTGTAACTTTAAGCAATGGTATTTATATGTTGGACGTATCCAGTGATATTTTCAATATCGAAGTGAGCAACAAGCATGCTCGAAAAGATAATCAATTAGACTCCTACATATGGCATTGTCATCTTGGCCATGTGAGTAAGAAATGCATATCCGAATTACACCGATGTGGAATTCTGGAATCGTTTGAATTAGATTCATACGATACATGCGAATCATGCTTAAAAGACAAGATGACTAAGATACCTTTTACTGGAAAAGGTGAACCGGTGGGTGAGTTGCTTGGTCTAATACATACTGATGTATGCGGACCTATGTCAACTCAAACTCTAGGAGGTTATAGCTACTTCATTACCTTCACCGATGATCACTCATGGTTTGAGTATGTGTTCTTGATGAAACACAAGTCCGAAGCCTTTAAAAGGTTCAAAGAATTCAGAAATGAAGTAAAGAAACAACTTGGCAAGAGTATTAAAATACTTCAAGCAGATCGAGGTGGTGAATACTTGAGTCAAGAGTTTCTAGATTATCTGAGGGACAATGGTATATTGTCTCAATGGACTCCGCCGTATACACCACAGCTTAATGGTGAGTCTAAGAGGTGAAACCGGAACTTGTTGGACATGGTCAGGTCAATTATGAATCACGCGAATCTTCCCAAGTCCTTTTGGGGCTATGCACTTCAGACAGCTATTTACTTGTTAAACAGAGTCCCGACCAAGGTAGTCTCTACTACTCCATATGAGATATGGTCTAGTAAGAAACCTCATTTATCTTACTTGAAGATATGGGGTTGTCCTGCTTATGTGAAGTGGACTGTGTCAGACAAATTGGATGCTAAGTTTGATAAATGTCTATTTATTGGATACCCTAAGGAAATGAGAGGTTACCAATTCTATCATCCCTTGGAACAAAAGGTGTTTGTTTCAAAGAATGTTGTGTTTCTAGAAAAAGAGTTTCTCTTGCAAGAAAATAGTGGGAGTGTCGTTGAACTTGAGGAGGTTCAAGAGACTCGGTGAACGATTGAGGAGATACAATTGAACACCTCGGCCGATGACTCATAGTGATGAGACATCGGCTGAACCTATTGTGACACCACATCTTCGTAGATCTGGTAGGGCACGCAACATTCCTAAGAGATATGGATTTCTCGTAAGTGAATCGAACGATGTGTTACTCATTGACGATGAGGAGCCTACCAATTATGAAGAAGTTCTGAAAAGTTCAGAAAGGGACAAATGGCTTGAAGCCATGAAGTCGGAAATGGATTCCATGTATGAAAATCAAGTTTGGAACCTGGTGGACCCACCTGAAGGCATTAAGGCTATAGGGTACAAGTGGGGTTTCAAGAAGAAAATCGACATGGATGGTAATGTGATTACCTATAAGGCTAGATTGGTGGCGAAAGGGTATCGTTAAAAGCAAGGTGTTGATTATGACGAGACCTATTCACCTGTAGCTATGCTTAAATCCATTCAGATGCTTCTGGCCATAGCGGCTCATTATGATTATGAGATATGACAGATGAGTGTGAAAACAACTTTCCTTAATGGAAACCTACTCGAGGACGTGTATATGATACATCCTGAGGATTTCACATCAGTTGATAAAACCAAGCTATATAAACTGCGACGGTCCATATATGGACTCAAGCAAGCATCTAGGAGCTGGAATATCCATTTTGATGAGACAATCAAAAAGTTTGATTTCTCACAAAATCTGAACAAACCTTGTGTGTACAACAAGGTTAGTGGGAGTGCAGTCGTGTTCCTAGTATTGTATATCGATGATATATATATATATATATATATATATTTTATTATTTACATCAGGTATCAGGTACGATTTCTCTTCCCTACTAATCATGATGGCTGACTGGCCCTGCCCCACGGCCTTCGACTAGAGTCCCCACCGGTCAACGAGGGTAAATCAGAGTGACGTGCGGCCCGACGCGTTAAGACTCGTGCTGCCCAGAAGTGTGCGACCACGCTGCGACAAAGGGGCATCGTGCACCTCCATTTGCGCAGGGCGCGGTGCTAGGCCGGAATCGACCCCTGGATGCGCAGAGGAGAACTTCACGCCTTACCATCAGGCCATCGCCCTGGGGGCAAAAAATTAGTAAAAACTGTGATGGGTAAACTTTTTTACATGGCCATTACCAGCGGCCCCTCATCGAAACCCCTTCGGGAATTTTTGGGGAGCATGATACCACGATGTTGATAAAACAGCAGGCCAACCCAAGATCTCGATCAACAGAACCTTATTCTTTGAGGAGGGCTCGAACCCGGCACCTCCCGCAACATGTACCTCCGCAATATGTCGATGACATATTACTTATAGGAAACGATGTCTCTGTCTTACAGTCAGTTAAAATTTGGTTGTCCAAGACGTTCTCCATGAAAGACCTGGGAGAAGCAACCTACATCCTCGGGATTAAGATCTATAGGGATAGATCAAATTGGTTGCTTGGTCTTTCGCAGTCTATATATATAGACCAAATGCTAAAGAGGTTTAGCATGTCGGAATCCAAGAAAGGCTTCCTTCCCATCAGGCATGGGATACACCTTTCAAAGTCTATATGTCCGTGCACAGAAGATGAGAGGATTTGAATGAGTAAGATTCCCTATGTATCCGCAATAGGATCTATCATGTATGCTATGTTATGTATGAGGCCCGATGTATCGTATGCTCTGAGTGTCACGAGCAGATACCAGTCTGATCCAGGAATGGATCATTGGGCGGCTGTTAAGACGATCCTTAAGTACTTAAGAAGAACTAAGGATGTGTTCCTAATATATGGAGAAGGGGACATGGTGATACGCAGGTATACGGATGCCAGCTTCCAGACAGACAAGGATAATTCCAGGTCTCAGTCTGGGTACGTGTTCACCTTGAATGGAGGCAAAGTGAGTTTGAAAAATTCTAAACGAGACACTATAGCGGATTCTGCCACTGAGGAAGAATACTTTGCAGCTTCGGAAGTAGCAAAAGAAGCGGTTTGGATTAAGAAGTTTATTTCTGAACTTGATGTGGTCTCATCAATGATCCAAACATGTGCTTCGCCGCTATCATCTGATCAGAGAGATCATTAGTAGGAAGGAAATACAAATCGAGAAGATTCCCACTGAAAGGAACTTAGCGAATCCTTTAACTAAGACATTACCTCAAAGTAAGTTTAAGGGTCATGTTAGAGCTTATGGTATTTGATACCATGGTGATTGGCATTAGGACAAGTGGGAGTTTGTTAGTAATATATGAGAGGTGTCCTAAGGCAATCGCCTTATTCTTGTACCATTTATTTGATAAATAAAGATTCACTATTTGAGTATACATGTTTTCATGTATTTGATTGGATCTTAAACTCATTTACTGAATGTCCGCAATACGATTCACAGAATGAGAGAATTTGTGATTGGATCACGACTAGTGAGTATATCTACATGTGTAATTGTGATGTATTGGAATTATCCCTAGTCGATGAATTGATGGATTTGGACACCATCAATTCTGTCGAGACTAGCATGAGGTATACTCCTTGGTGTATCCAAGCAGCTGATTCTCACTAGCTGGAGACATTGTGATGTTCGGAGTTAATTGTGGATGCTAGTTATGATAACTAGTTCATTGGAGTGACCAGCTGTAAGACTTCATATGGTTCTTTGCATATATGAATATGTCAATGAAGTTCTTATTGCAGCTTAAGTGCGATGTTCCTTTTACTTGCGATATTCAAGTCATCTTGGTCATGAAGACTTATGCTTTGACATCTTAAGCAAGCATCTCTGAGGAGATGTGGACCCAAGATGATTGGGTATAAGTCGAAGTGACCGAAGGTGTTTGAATAGCCTATAAAGGATTCACCACTCCTTGCCAGGAGATGTATACCCATAGCCTCTCGTCGTATTGTTACTAAAGTCTTTGGCCAAAGCATTACATGTTTAGAGTAAGGTACTCTTGGATACATGTGCAGTAACTATAATCCGTAAGACGAGGAAATGATACTTGGGCTAGGTGTGACGTAGTCGACCTAGTGGGGAATGACACTATACACCATGTCCTGAATCAAGTGGATATAAGATGCGTGAAGGGAATGTGGCACGATTCAATGTAGTTGCTGAAGGGTTTCAGAAATGGTTCTGGAATCAACTGTTGATTTTTCGATTAATTGGAGATCATGATGTACTACTAGGTGCTACTCATGATCGTTCTATAATAAATGGTTAATTATAGATGACCAACATAAATTGAGAACCTATTTGGTCACACGCACAACGAGCGTAATCTGAAGGATTTAAAATGAGCTTGAGAATGAGATTCTCAGATCGAGAGAAATTAGGTTTGGTCAGACCAAACAAGGAGCGAGCATGAAATTGTTTCAATCGCAATGAAAGTATGGATGGGCCGAGTCTTATGAAGACATGATGGATTAACCAAATTGGTTTGGTTCTAATCCAATGGTGGAAAATAAACCAAAGTGGTTTGGTTTGTTTTAAACGAATGAACCAAAGTTGTTTCGGTTCATTTTAACTTTAAATAGACCAATGCGGTTTGGTTTATTTTAACTTAAGTTATTGGACTGGGTTAACGGGTTTTGGTTATGAACCAATAACCGTTAGGAGAATGTATTATCTATAAACATGGCTTAAGGGTTTTTCGCGGAGAATTAATTGGTTCAAGAATTTTGGAAACCCTAGCCACCTTCTCTTCTTCTTCCTTGCTCTAGCCGCCCAAGTTGTTTGCCGCCCAACTTTATTGCTGCCTTCTCCTCGCCGCCGACCACCCACTAGCCGCCGGTAACTTCTCCGGCCATCCTCCATTGGCCACCGTCGACCAAGGAGCAGCCGACCATTGATTGACCCGCCATATCTTCCACCACAGCTTGTTCTCCTCTTCATGGAGAGGTCGTTTGGTCGGCATTTTGCGCTCCGATAGGGACCTATTTGCCGGGGATTGGTTCTCCGACAATCCTCATAGGTGGAGGGTTGAGTTTTCATCAATCGATTGACGAAAACCGCTTCCGAGAAGCGAGTTTGCGAAACTCAGCTTTTGGATCCGAATTTTTTATTCGGATTGTGATCGTCTCTCGGATCACATCGTCTTCGACTCGAGGCTAGTGACTTTTGCAAAGACGAGGCTCATGGCTTTGTGAAGCCATCCCGATGATACTCGGCATAGATACGGATAGAGGCTATTCTAGCAAGAGTCACTCCGATTGATGTCATTCCCACTGCACGTGATACGTCAGGTATAACTAGCGTAATTTTCTTTTATTATAAAATTTGAAACTGTGATTATGTCTACACATGTTGCACCTTGCATATGTGTGATGTGTGTGTTGCAATAAATTAGATTTATTGCTTTTAATTCTTCCGCTGTGCACATATTTACGAAACATGTTCTAACACACAATCGCCGTGGTGTCGGGGAAACCCAACAGACTTCACGCCCATTTGATAGAGTTTGAAGTCTTTGTATGCAGCAAAAGCTAGCATAAGCCTTATGGACTCTAGTCTGGCTACTGGGACATAGGTCTCTTCATAATCTAACTTCTCAATCTAATTATATTCTTTGGCAACTAACCTTGCCTTATTTCTGATTATCTCTCCCTTATGATTAATTTTATTCTTAAACACCCATTTGGTACCAATTATAGAAACTTTTTCTAGTTTCGGAACTATGTCCCACACTTGGCTTCTTTCGAATTGTCTTAGCTCATCCTGCATTGCTAAGACCCAATCAGGATCAAACAAGGCTTCTTCTACTACCCTTGGTTCAATTTCCGAGTCCTTCATTCCTAAAGGATGATCTAGTCCTCACCCCTTGTTGAAGTTGTCCAATGATTTGATCTTGGGGATGACCACTAATTGTCCTAATGGATCTTGGTGCTTGAGATGTTTCAAGTACTTGGTCGTTTGATACATCTTCAAACAATGACCCTTGTAGCCTAGACTTTTCTTCATCAGACCCACTCTTTGCTCCCCCTACTTCAGTGTTTTCATATAATCTAACTTTCTCCAGTCCAAACTTGATTTCCTCATCAATTTTCCAAGTATCACCAGATTTTTCATTTTCCTTAAACATAACATTTTGTGACTCTTCTATCAATTTCGACTTCTTGTTGTACACTCTATATGCCTTGCTAATAGAAGAATACCCTACAAGGATACCTTCATCAGCTTTAGCAACGAACTTACCTAAATGATCTTTGGTATTTAGAATGAACACCTTGCAGCCAAACACCCTCATATGCTTGACTGTAGGTGGTTTCCATAGTTCATGTGATGTTTTTCTTAAAAGCCTATGTATCAACACCCTATTCTGAACATAACAGGTTGTGCTTATGGCTTCAACCCACAAGTAGCATGGAAGAGCATACTCATTGAGCATGCTTCTCGCTGCTGTAAGGCCCGATTTTTCCTTTCCACAACACCATTTTGTTGGGGTGTTCTTGGAACAGAAAATTCATGTCTATACCCCCTTTCTGAATAATAGTCCTTAAACCGAGTATTTTGGAACTCCCCTCCATGATCACTTCTAAGAGTTTTAATAGTCGTGTTTTTCTCATTTTCAACTCTTCTACCAAAAGAAATAAAAATTTCTACTGTTCCATCCTTGTGTTTTAAGAAAAAGGTCCAAGCATATCTAGTGTAATCATCAATAATAACCAAACAATATCTACTGCCATTAAGTGATTTGACAGTGCTACAATCAAAAAGGTCTAGATGTAACAAATCCAAAGCAGTAGAGGTACTTACAATATTCTTGGGCTTCTTTGATGCCCTTTTTTGCTTACCTTTCTGACAGGCATCACACAACCTATCTTTTTGGAATTTTAGCAATGGCAGCCCCCTCACTAGTTCCTTTCCAGCTAGTCTCCTTAAAATTTTCAGATTGACATGTGCGAGCCTCCTATGCCACAACCAGGATTCATCTGTTCTAAACATAAGACACTTGGCACATACATTAGTAGCATTATCAAAATACATATGATATATATTCTCCTTCATAACTCCTACTAACATGGTAACATTCGAAAAATTGTGTTTCACTAGACACCAACATCACACAGCTGACTCACACTTAATAGATTAAAGGACATGTTCTTAACTAGCAGAACATTTCTAATTATAAAGTGTTCCGAGATACAAATGTCCCCTACTCCTATAACCTTTAACTTGCCACTATTACCGAACGAAACAGTACCTTTGTTTTTATTCTGCAAAGAAGAGAATAATAATAGATTCCCGGTCATGTGTTTGGAGCATCCACTATCTACAAACAAGGTTGATGGACACTTCCCCTTGACTAATGCCTACTAGACACGAAAGATAAAGGATTTTGGAACCCAAATATTGGGTCCTTTAGCTTCCAAAACATATTTCCTAGGAATCCATGCCTTAGTTGTTTTAGTCTTCCTACCAGAATTTCTAAAGAGTAAGGAAATGAAACTAAGTTCTCGTTGTTGAGGTTTATAAACTATTCCAGCTTAGTTATAAACAACCCGTTGTGATTCTAAAATCATATTTAAGGTCTGAGAGCTCGAAGTGAATTTCTCAAGAGTGCACTTGAGATCATTCACATGTGCTTTTAGAGATTTGTTTTCATCAACAAATTGAAGAGGGTTAACACTAGTTTCTACCATATGATCCTTATGCTCCTTTAATTGTCCTACTTCAGTCTTTAGCATTTTAACCTTAAACATGGATTTTTCTAACATATCAGTTAAATAAGAAATAGTCTTGTAGCAATCTACGAGTTCAGAGGTTACCTTATCATCATCCGAAGATGATGAATTTGAGTCTGAGTCTGATTCTGTCCTGCTTTTTGATTTTGTCCCAGAGTCCTCCAATGCCATCAGAGTAGTGTGTCGACCAGTCTTTTCTTCCTTGTCCTCTTCTGATGATCCGAATGAGGAATCATCCCACATGGCTCTCAAAGATTTCCTCCTCCTCTTTTCTTCCTTCTTCTTGAGCCGAGGACATTCATTTTAGAAATGTCCTTTCTTGCTGCACTCATAGCAAACGATATTAGTTTTATCAACTGAATTGTCACCTAGCTTACCTTTCTTTTTGTTGAATCTCCTGCTCCTCCTCATCATCCTTCTTACGAAATTGGCCACCTCGCTGGATGAAGATTCATCATCTCCATCAGATTTGGTGGAAGATGACGACGATGACTCCTTCTTCTTCTCCTTCTTCTTCTTTCCTTCCATATTTTGATCACCTGCAAACAAAGCCATACCTTTCTCTTTTTGACCTTTATTAGCCTGTTCATGTAACTCCATTTCACAAAACAACTCATCTATTTTAATGGTTGACAAGTCCCTTGATACCTTATAGGCATCCTCCATGGATGACCATAAGACATTTTGAGGAAATGACTTAAGTACGTAGACCATTTAACAACTCCTTGAATCTTCCATGAAGCTCACTAACAGATTCAATGTCCTTCATAGAGAAATTCTAGAGTTGACTTAGGAACAAATCCCTCTTGGCTATACAAGAGTCTCTGGTACCCTCGTGCAACTCAAGTAACTTGTTCCATAAGTCATGTGCACTGCTGAAAGGACCAACCTTGTTTAGTTGTTCCTTTGTCAGGCCTCACTGTAAGGTTACAGTGGCTTTAGCATTAGCCTGTTCTTTGTGCTTTTGCTCATTTGTCCATTGAGCAGAAACCAAGACCTTACCATCTATATCTACTGGAGTTATGAAGCCCTCCGTGACGGAGAACCACATCTCTATCTCAGTCATGAGATAGTACTCCATCCGACTCTTCCAGTATTGGAAGTTAGTTCCATCAAAAATTGAAGGTCGGTTAGTGTTATACCCTTCTTGTATGACTACCACTCTAAAGTTGTTTATATATATATATATATATATATATATATATATATATCTTTTAAAATGATAGATTAACGCAACGGAAATACTAACATGACAACACAACCAAAACTCGAACAAAAACACAAAGACCACATCCAAGAAAATACAGCCAAACCTTAAGAAAAAAACAAACACAACCAAAAATACGAAAGACACAGCGCAAGGAACATAACATAGAAAATACATCCGATTTTTTACTTTGTTCATAGCTATCTCCTAGAGCTGCTAGTCCAAGGCCTACCTCTATATTTCTCCTTTTTGAAGAATGCTTCAAAAATGAAGAAACCTCTTAAAAAGCTTACAAATTATAGATTCTCTAGATACGAATTGAATACAAGAATCTGAATGGCAGGAAATGAAACAGCAATCTAGACAATAAAAATTTACAGTTTGTGCAGTTGAGACGATCACAAGTAGAGAAGTGTTCTCAGATGTTCAGGTTGAGAAGAAGAGATGGAGAAACAGATGTTGAGAGCAGAGAGAGAGAGCAGAGGTGAGTGCAGAGTAGGAAGAAGGAGCACTTGTTCCAACGTTCTCTCATGCAGTTGATCTAGGATTTTCCTTTGCAAGAACACCTTTTTAATTGGTCAAATTCAAAACTGTGGTCGAGATCTTGATCCTAACAAAACGTCCAAGAAATCAGATGAAAATACATAAGTTGAAATGGATGAGATTTTAGCAGAATCGCTAATTCGCTTTCCCGTAGTCGAGATGCCAGTTGAGCCCGCCTTGTGTCTGTGTGCTGCTGCAAAGGGCCAGTCGAGGCGTCAGTCGAGTCCACCTTGCATCTGTGCATTGCTGTAAAGGTCCATTCGAGGCATCGCCTCGACTGCATATGTCGAAACACCAATTTATTCTGCAACAATTGAGGTGATAGTCGAGATGCCTTGCTTTTATTCGTTGTTGCTCAAGATCACTCGAGGTGCCGCCTCGACTGCACCAATCGAACCAGAAAAAGGTTCACTAACTTGTCTTGCATCAGTCAAGGCGTTGGGTGACCATGTCTCACTTCTATTTTCTTCTTCTTAGGATCACTTGAGGTGCCACCTCGACTGTGACTTGTCTAGCAGTAGTCGAGCTTCAACTCCCACCGCTGACTGCTACACAAGATCAGTCGAGGTGCCACCTCGATTGCTCCTTGACCAGTCGAGGAGCCAACTTGACTAACCTGGACAACAACAAGTTCCTCTACCTGACGAATGCAGTAAGGGTAACGGTTGAGGTGTCAACTCATTGTTGTCCTTACGACCCATTATTTCAGTCACCTCTAAGACTGAAACACGCCTAGTAAAGACTCTACCCAGAGACCCTTTACTTTCCAAGACTCCAACCATCATCCATTCTTGGACTTTTCACCTTGCCACTCCCACAAGAAATTTACCTACTGCCAAGGAATTACCCATCTTGGACTTTTCACCTTGCCACTCCCACAAGAAATTTTCCAGCTGCCAAGGAATAACCGGCTTGGACTTTTCACCAAGGTCCACCCTTGGATTTCTCACCTGCCAAGGAATTAATCATCTTGGACTTTTCACTAAGGTCCACCCTTGGATTTCTCACCTGCCAAGGAATTATCCGTCTTGGACTTCTCACACTTACTTAAACTTTTGTCAACCACCAAAACATAACTTGGAGCTTTCAGCTCCATTAATTTCGAGTGAGTATATACATGTTATATTATATATTTCATATATTGTAAATTATTGTTTGTGTTATATTTATTTTTATGGTAGGATTTTCCAAACCCTATATTCTGAGCTTCTAGAGCATGAGTTTGATCGTTTCTGTGATGAAGAATTTGCACCATGATTCAAAAAAATATGTAAGTAGTCTATGATAATAAATTGGTTAAATCTTGACTTTAATACATTCTTATTTGACTTTAGGTTCTTGATAATTACACTCACATTGAACAAGAATTAGTAAACCATCTTTCATGGGATCCAAACTCAATGGTGAAAACTTGGTTGACATATTTCATAAATAGATATAATTTTCATACTCAAGAATATGGAATGGGCAAAGCTACAATGAATAGTGGAGTTTGTGTTCAATCATCTAATGATGGAGGTGCAAGGAATGATTTTTATGGTTTGATAGATGAAATTTTAGAGGTAGAGTACTCAGGCTCAGATTTGCGAGTTGTTTTATTTATGTGTAGTTGGTTTGACCCTATCAAAGGTATGAGAATGCATCCATAGTTTAATTTGGTTGAAATAAATTACAAAAAATTATACATGAGTTATGAACCATTTGTGTTAGCACAACAAGCGTTTCAAGTATTTTATGCTTCATATCATAGTCTGAGATGAGACAAAAATGATTAGTGGGTTGTTTGTAAAACAAAAGCACATAAAAAAATTGAGGAACATTGGGAAGACATAGCATATCAACAAGATGAAGTTGTCAATACATTTCATATCGAAGAATATAATATTTCAACGTTACGAGATCCCAGTGACATAGTAATAGACGTTGATGCAAGTGAAATGAATGAGGATGAAGATGAGGAATTTAATTTAGAGGATGACAATAATGATGACGATGACGATGACGATGACGATGACGATGACGACGACGATGATGATGATGATGATGATGAGGAGGAGGAGGAGGATGATGTGATTGAAGAGACGTATGACCAGGATGAAATTCATAATGAGGACTTTGATTTATAATTATGGGTAACTGTTATTCAGTATCAATTATGTTTCTATTTATTGTCTAATTCTAAATTTCATATATTTGATATATTAATGAACTGTCTTTTTTATAGGTTATCCAGTTGCTTCAAATATGGTAATTTTTTCGTATTGTTCATATTATAAATTCGATATACAAATGTAATTCTTTTTTTACTTTCATATTCTTCTAATAATTATGATTGTTAGTTTTGATGTGGCGGTCATAGATGGAGTAGCAATGGAAGATTACAGTCTTCCTCTGCTTCAGCCCCTACACAATTTGATGCTCTTGCAGCAAATGTGCCCTCGACCTCTTCTCTAGTTGCAGGATCTTCTGGTTCTCAACAGATCCCTTCTAATGTATCTTCCCCAGTACAACAATCACTGGTTGAGAGGGAAGATATCCGAGAGTTGATATCTCCGCGTGGAGATTCATAAGTATTCAAGTTTTAAATTATCTATTTTTTTAATAAGATATATATTTTTATAAATATCCAACATGGTTTGTTTTTATTTTATGAAAGATTTATAAATTATGTACATGTTATTCATGAGGTGAATAAAATAGCGAATAACCATTGGGGCGGAGCTTCTATGACTTATACGAGCACGCCGAAAGAAATAAAAAGTTTGTGGTGGAATGAGTTTAAGGTAAGTTATTTAAATCATTTTGTATATAAAATTATAGTTAATATAATCAATTCATTTTTCTCTACTGCAGTGGGTATTTGCTTAGGAGGAGAGTGAAACACTAGAGATAAGGAGGATTTTCAAGAAAAAGTATGACGATTATATCAGAAACATACTCAGTCATGCAAAAATCAGAAGTAAAAAGCCACACTACATAACTGAGAAGAATTGGAATAAGATTGTTGCATATTGGGAATCTGAGGATAGCAAACGAAGGAGTGAGCAAAATAAGAAAAATCAACATTGTAATTCTAGCACTATGTCTGCCACGTATGCGGGAGGCTCAATTAATATCGATGAACATATACATCGATTGGTGAGTTTTTTTAACTCCTAATTTTGTAATCTAATACTCACTAACTTATAAATTATAATGATGTTTGTTTAGGCCTAGGAGACAGGGACTGAGCCATTATTTATAGACATGTTCACCCGTACATTCCAAAAGAAAGATAAGACATGGAGTGGGGAAAGAGATAGAACAATGAAGGTTTGTAATTTTAAAAGTTTTACAGTCCTTTGTTATTATTTAACTTTTTTTTCAAAACAGGAGAAATACAATGAACTTGCACAGAAAAATTCAGGTGCAAGTGATGATGAAGTCGAATCTGAGCCTTCTGTTAGCAATATCAATTTATGGCTCGAAGCAACTAGAGGGGCGAAAAGTGGAAGAATAATTAGACTCGGTTCTTTGAGTCAAACCTATAAAGCCCTTGGTGCTTCTTCTTCATCCTCACTGGTAGTAAAAGCAGAAATAAATCAATTGACCGAAGAGATTACTCATTTAAGAGAGTTACTAACACAAAAGGAAAATGAATCAAGACAAAGAGAGCAGGAAGTAAATGAACAGATGAACGAATTTCGGAGGCAACAAATGTTAATTATGTAGCATCTTCAATTAACGTCTAGTTCAAGTCAACTTCCTCCTGTTCGATCTAGTCCTCCTGTTGATCCCTGTAATAATGACAATGATGATATATTTTTTGATGATGATGGTGATGATGGTGGTTACATTTGAATTCACATTCGATATCCATGTATTGTAAGTTAAGTTTATATTTATTATGTATATATTGATTTGATATTGAATTATTTTCATTTATTAGATGATTAAAATTTGATATGTGAATTAGTTTATATTGTTATATGTGTTTGTTGTAAAACAGGAAAAAATAGTAGAATTTATCATGATATTTTTTTTATTTTCCAAGATTAGCAACTAAAATAAATTTCGTCGCAGATTTGCCAGGAAAAATGATTTTTCGTCCCAGAATTGGCAAGAAAAAAAATTTTCATTGCAAAAAAAGAAGCAACAATCTACTGCCTCATGTGACTAGTCGACTGGTATACTATCAGTTGACTGGGAAATTGACTAAAAAATATTCTATGACCTATTTATCCACTACTAGTCGACTGACGTCAACCATCAGTCGATGGATAAATGCATTTTTGCGGCAAAATTTTTTTTTCATCATAGAAATTGCGTTGAAAAATTTTTTTGTCGCAAATTATCCATTATCAGTCGACTGATTTACTGTAGCACCTTATATAAACTTTCTTAGTCGACTGCCCAGTCGACTGATCATCGTCCAATCGACTGATCAACAAGATCAGTCGACTGATATATTGTAGCATCTTACAGAAACTTTCTTAGTCAACTGACTTTGAATATTTTGCAATGAAAATTCGATTCGTGGAAAATTTTGTGACTAAAATTATTTTCGATGCAAAGTTTTAATGAAAATATGGTAAAGAAATTTATTAGTCTTTTGCAACGAACTATATTTTCGTTGCAGATTTGGTGACATATATAATTATTTGTCGCCAAATTTAGCGACGACATTTGTTTCGTCGCCAAATTTGACGAGGAATAGTTATTTTCATGGCCAAATTTGGCAAGGAATAGTTATTTTCATCGCCAAATTGTTGACGAATAATTATTTTCGTCGCCAAATTTACTTTCGATGCAAAGTAATATGTAAATAAATTTATTAGTCTTTTGCGACGAACTATGTTTTCATCGTAGATTTGGCGACGAATAAATATTTTCGTCGCCAAATTTGATGACGAATAATTATTTTCTTCGCCAAAGTTTGCGACGAGTTATTTTTGTTATCATTTTTATCACTAAGTAGCAATTAATTTTGCAACAAAAATTTTATTCGTTGCAATTTTTGCGATGAATTTTTTTTTCACTGCAAAATTTTACGGTGAATTATTTATAACAAAAAATAGTTCATTACAACAAATTTTTATTCAAAATTCATTGCAAAATTCATCGCCAAATGTATGCTTTTTTTGTATTGGATTGTTAGAGAAATAAACTTTAGAAGTCCAAGTTTGGATACTTGGCATGGAAAGTCCAAGCATGGTCTTGGTATGGAAAGTCCAAGAATGGTCTTGGTACGGAAAGTCCAAGTTGTGGATACTTGGCAATGGTAAAGTCCAAAGGTATAGTCTTGGCAGCATAAGTCCAAGCATGTAGTCTTGGCGATGTGAAGTCCAAGTGAACTTTGGTAATTGGAAAGTCCAAGGGTAGGTTTGGTGGCATAAAGTCCAAGCATGGGTTTTGGCGACGTAAGTCCAAATGGATCTTGGCAATTGTGAAAGTCCAAGGGTATAGTTTTGGCGGCATAAAGTCCAAGCATGGATCTTGGCATCATAATCCAAATAGATCTTGGCAAGGAAGTCCAAGGGGGAAATTTTGACAGCATAAAGTCTAAGCATGAAGTCTTGGCGGCATAAGTCCAAATGAACCTTAGCAAATGACCCAGTTAGCATGACATAGCTGATGGAAGCACCTAAAGGCTAACGGGAAGGATGAAGAGTCACGAATTCGAGGGATCCGAGAGGCGTGAAGCTGGTAGAGGTGGCTAGAAGACTTAGGTCTAGGCGAAGGGTGGTCAATCAAGTATGAGGGGATCATACTTGGGTTAAATCTCATATTTGAGGTTTACCAGTCAACTGGGATTATGGACCAGTTGACTGGCCGAGTGTTTGACACTTGGGAGCCTAGTTGACTCAGAGAAGTTGACTAGGATTATGACTAGTCAACTGGTCAAGGAGTCGACTGAGGTTCGACTGCTCAGCTGAGGTTGTGGTAGTCGACTGTCATATATGGGCAGTCGACTAATGGCACTATATTAGTGCATAGATTATTGCGTAGTCGATTGGCCAATCGACTACAGGGAAGTAGTCGACTGTTGGTAAGGGCAGTAGACTACTGGTAAGGGCAGTCGACTAGTGATGTATCTATTCAGCAGATTCCAATGTGGATGGAGTCGTTGTGAGACAACCAATAGGCTAGCAGTCGATTAGTGCCTTTTGGCAGTCGACTGCTAGGCACAAAATCAACTCAAGCTCAGCTTTATAAGAGGCTTCATGGAGGATTTGTAGTTGTCGGCTCTTCAGGGATTTGAAGGGAAGTGCTGATGCAATTCAAGGTCTTTAAAGTCATTCAAAGCAACCTAAAAGCAAAGCGATTAAAAGCTCTTATTTGTAAAGTATTTTCACTTGTATTTCTTCATTTGCTTTAGTATTTTGTTTTTGGTTGTATTACTATTGTAATTCATATTGTAAGGAGTTTCTTCACCTCTAGATTGTATTCCGAGAAGAAGAAGTTGTTTAGTGGAGTAGACACTAAAGTTCGGTCGTGGAGTAGGAACCGCAGATTCTGAACCATGTAAAATCTTATCTTGTGCTTGTGATTGTTTTGTGTATTTTGTTTCTACTTGTACTTCGTATTTTGTTGCTCACTAATAATCTTATAGACGAGCATGAACACGATCGAATCGACGAAATCTTGAAAATCACTATTCACCACCCTCTAGCACGACAATTAATTCCTCTATAAGGAAGTCATCCCTAGAGTTGACCATGACAAGTGTCTAGTGGCCATGATTTCAAAGAAATCTAAGAACGCCAGCAAGACAAGGGAAGCTATCTCTAGAGTTGACCTAGACAAGATCAAAATGACTAAGACTTTCAAGCCTAGAAGGGTCATTAGGAGGGTCGCTAAGGAAATTATCCCTAGTGAGTACCTAGTTAATCTAAGGAGCTCCAATAGATATTGAGTTCCTAGGATAGTGATTCCATCATGCTAGATGGGTTTAGGATGTGTCAACCCTAAATGGATGGGTAGTTAGCCTAACTACGGTAGAGTTGACACTTTAGGGAATTTTCAAGGTTAAGTGATACATTGGAAATGAGTTTAGAATTATATTCTAAAAGATTTTAGGATGTGGCAATAAAATTTAAGAAGTTTAAAAAATCAATCATAATTGGCACAATTTGGTGTTAGAGTCAATGGTGTTCCATTTTGGATTTTTGGCACATTTGAGGGAAATTGGCTTTATGACAAATTGGTATAAATTTTAACAAATGGAAATTAGGCTTGAAATCTAGGTATTTTTATACTTTTGTATCATATATTTGTCATGCTTTATTTTTCATATGCAATGTCATGATCATGCTTAGTGTAATATGTCATGTTTGTATTTAGGTTTATCTTTATGTCATGACATCATGATTATTGGCAAATGTTTAATTTATGCTATCATTTATGTCATGATCATCATTCATGCATTTAGGATAATTAAAATGGAATTATGGATAATGAAATATTTTGAAGTCCCATGATAAGGGAATCAAATAGAGTTTCCTAGATAAAATGCATGAAACCTTAGATAAGGAAGAACAAAAACACACATCTTACAAAAATATTAAATTGACATGTGTGTATATTGATACACCCTAGGCAAATGTAAGATGTTAGGAAAATGAGTTAAGTTCAAGGTGCATAGTTTTTGCATCTAGATGAACTCAAACTCATAATATGACATTGATGAATCATGAGAAAAGCTAATGTACAAGTCATGTACATCTAGCCCATAGACCATGGTTCAAAATATGATTTTAAAATCATTTTAGAAAACTTTGATGAAGTCTATCTTTTGATAGCAATTCCCATCGAACAAATTGACACAAAGTTAATCAAAAACACTGAAGATTTCAATGGTTTTGAACTTTATATCAATTTTGTAATTTAATGGGTATTTTATTATAAAAATATTTTTTACCCATTGTATTTTATGTAAGTAAAATACATATGAATTTTTAGAATTTTTCAAATTACATATAATTACTAATACATTTCCAAAATTCCATTTCTAAACTGTTTTCTGCACATTGCAGAAACTAGCCGACTACTGCTTAGAGTAGTCGACTGGGGATAAGGCAGTCGACTGGTTTCTGATTTCAGTCGACTATTGAAGCTGATTTTGACTGAACATGGTTTGTTTAGCCATGTATTAGCTATTTTATGTTACCCTATCATCTCCTACCCCTAGGGTATGCTTCAGAAAGCATTGGAAGGGTTAAATATTCATTGTGAATGATTAGGAGAATTATTTAGGGTAGAATATCGAATTTTAAGGGAGGCTAAAGTTCAAGTTTGAACTTTTACTCTTATTTTCGATTGTCTAAGTTTCCTATAGGCTTAGAAACTCTCCAAGGACATTGTTAGTGCAATGGTCAAGGGGGAGCAAGCCTTTAAGAGGAGTGTGTCCATCAAGAGATGATGGATGCAAATTTTGACCAAAAGGGAGATGTGAGGGTTTGGTAAACCTTCATTATGGATTATCTCTCATTTAGTGATATGTGATTTATCACTAGGAAGAGTGAAATCATCCTAGATGTTTTTGGACTAAAGGGGAGAATGTAGGATCTCATTGAGAGATGGAACATTGAAAAATACTTGGTAGTCTTTTTGATGTGTGCCAAAGGGGGAGAAGTGAGGTTTATGTTAGGTAAACCTTCACTATGCTTTAGCATTGGAAGAGTTAAGTTGGGTTATTGTTAGCCTAACTTAATGGTGTTGTCAAACATCAAAAAGGGAGAGATTGTTGGTGTCACGCTCCGAGAGTATGCTGAGCCGAAAATAAACGAACAGCATCTCCCCTGTATGTGATACAATATCATGTTGATACAAAGCCTTTCGGCCACAATCACATAACATATATATATGGATATAATCCATAAAACACAGTGGAATATACTGACAAATAATAAAGATACAAAACTCAACTATGCACTCCGGAGTGACTTTGACACAAAAAAATCATAATAGAAACCACCTCCAAACTGAAACCACATCAAAGGCCAAATACATACAACACATCCGTATACTACAAATACAAAAAGATATAGGATAAAATCCCAAAACAACAATCCACAAGAATACAACAATATGGAAATAATATCCAACCATTCGGTATGAGATGAGATCAGCTAGTGGAGCTATGAACATCCAAGGAATCTTCTACTTGTGACATGGGCGACAAGAAACCCAGGGTCCGTGGTGGTGAGTATAAACTGAAGGGTAATATGTAGAAAGTGCATGAACAACATATAAGGACATAGAGATGTACAATTATACATGTGAAGATCTACAGGTATACAGAAGGAGTCCAACAGTTATACAGTTCTAAATGTAATAACAACTAACCACCAGAATAGTCATACTCAATGCATATACTAAACTGATCAACTGAACATAAAGTAATGTAAAGTACTAACATACCTGACGGTCTGCAACAACATATGCTATATCATCCTGAACAGGTATACAATAACATAACCCATATAACATACGAAAGTTTGAACCAACACATATCTCATGCTCAACACACACAGCAGTATAAAATAAGCAAATGCATGTAACATGATGTACAAGCAAATGCAGCAATCATAGCTCAACCAAATGCAGCATCTCACAGGCATATGTAAAACATATATCAAATACATGCATACATATATACTAATCCACAAGACTCTCTCTCTACCACATAAAGAGTCATACACAACCGACAGTCAACCACGCTAGGACCTCTAGTCTGTAATGACATACTATCGACAATCAACCATGCTAGGATCTCCAGTCCGTAGCAATACACTATCAACAATCCATATAACCATACATAGACACATGATCCATAACGGACATACAACCACACTAGAACCTCCAGTCCATAACCACATACTGACAACCACACACACTTATCTATGCACAGATGACTAGATCCACTATAGATGCACAACTAATATGTGTACGATACAAAAATCGACTCCATAATCTAATCCATCACCTAACCCTAGTGATGTAACACGGTAACCCAATCTGAGGTCACAAAGGTAACCCGATTGAACATCCATCGGCTAACACACAATAGGTTTGTAGTTCATATCCGTGATAAATGAACGATGAATTAACAATAATATATCTCAAAGGTTAAGGCTAAGTACAAGCACATGATTAAATAAGAGTGGATTTATGATCAAAGGTATCATCATAAGTCTAAATTCATGCACTGGAATCAGTCAAACTACCTGACCAGAGTAGATATTACCCACCTGATATGAAGCTCGTAACAGAAATCCTCACGGTCGTGAACCTGCTTAGTATCCCAAACTTGCACATAATAGAAAAATATGAATAAGTACAAGTACCCAACAAATATACAAACTAACCACTACTGCATTTCTATACTCCCATTCTTCTATCGAACACGAGTTAGAACCTCGAGCTCACACCTCTCGTAACCCCCATGAAAACATCTACCAAATAGCTATCCAACCGTCCAAATCTATCGGTAACAGACCTAATACCAAGCACAACCAACTTCACCAACAACACAATCCACAGTGACAAATAGAAGTTTGACAGAACCATAGGTTAATTCCGAACTCACCACAAGCTTAATCCATAAAGCCAATCTCCACTGCCACCGATTCCCCCTTGACACCAAGAATCAAGATGTAGCTTCTTACCTCATAGTTACTGCAAATCCAAATCTAAACTCCTCGCCTGATAAAATCAACCCCTTTGTAGCTTGGTCACCCACCGATCGGATCACGCCCACTAGAAGCTAGATCGTAGATCATAGCTGCCCCCATTCCAACCACAGCTTCTGTAGGATCGAGTGAACCGAGAGAGGGGGTGAATCTCGGTATTTAATAATTTTAAATTAATAAACATACGCAGTGGAATATAAAGATAATTAACATCACAAGCAATTTTACTTGGTTCACAACCCGGACTGGGTTGCTACTCCAAGGCCCGTAGCTCTATCACGAGCTACCTCGATGGGCAATTCACTAAATACCCTCCGACTCGAGTGCTCTCGACTTCGGAGGGTTTCGCTTTTACAAATGATAGAGTTATGTGACAACCCACCCACTCTGAGAATTAAGTATACAAGCGAAACAATAAAGTAAAGAGATTACAAGACTTTATACTGACACTTAATGATCTAGAGGTAGTCACTGAGTGTCGGAGGAACGTCTTGTCGTGGAGTCAAAGTGTAGTGGACGAGCAAGTATTTTGGTAGCACTTCGACGTTGATTCAATTTCGATGAATGGATCTGATCGAGCACAACTTTTATAAACTCTTTCCAGTCGACTAGAATACCTTCCAATCGACTCCACATCATCCCATTGATATGGAAGTCGTGGTCTTCTAGTCGACTGAATCCCCTTCAGTCGATTCCACGTCACTCGGCTCTGCATCAGGAAATTCCTCTCATCAGTCGACTCAACATCTTCAGTCGACTCAGGCTCTTTCCATCTGCGTCGCACGATCTCTGATTGATCACAAGTTGATCCTTCCAAATAGGTATCCAGTCGACTAATACCTCTTCAGTCGAATTGAATCCATTCAGTCGACTGGTCCCTACAAAACAGGATTAGCACAAAATAGATAATGTGAATTATGATAGCAGTAGTAATACTGCTCGAACTCGACTATTAAGTCCCACGCAGACTTTTCGTCGGATTGACGCCTATTTTTGTCTCCCTACCGAGGACTCGGCCTCACCTCTTCACTCGAGGCTTACCTGCCGACTACCTGTCAGACTTACCATTCTTGAAATTCGATCTGACCCACCAGGGCTTCCACTAGTTGTCCGATCTGCCTGACCCAACTGGACTTTTTGTCGATTGTCTGGTCTCCTGACCCAACAAGTCTTCATGCCAAATGTCCGGTCCACGCGACCCATCTGGACTTCATGCCTAGTGTCCGGTCCTCCTGATCTGTCAAGATTCATGCCTAGTATCTAGTCAACTCGACCTACTAGGACTTCCTGTTAAGCCTGCACACTTAACACTTATATTAGACTACAAGTGAATCCTAACTTTTAACTTAGGTTAATACATCAAAACTTTGGAGTGATGCTTACTGCATCAACAATCTCCCCCTTTTTGATGTATGACAACATATCAATTAAAGTTAGGAGAATTAAATACCAATCTCCATATATTGAAATGTATAAGAAATGAACTAATAGCTTTTGTCATGCATAAATTTAACCATGTATGAAATGCATATGCCCTTAAAATTTTTTGAATCCTCTAAAGTTTATATCTCTTTTTAAGTTCATAATTTATATCACTTCTCTCCCCCTTTGGCATACATCAAAATAATAGTTAATTTAATGATATTGGAGAGTTAGTATAATACTTTATCAAGAATCATTTGAAAAAAATAAGATTTTCAAAACCTTTTCAAAACTCCCCCTGACTAACTCAATATATTCGGGAATATTTAACAATTTGCAAGAATCTTCAGAAACTCCCCTTGAACAATTCAGAAATTTAAAAATTTTTAAAACATTTTTAAAGCTCTCCTTGACTAACTTAATATTTTCGGGAATATTTAAATATTTACAAAAGTTTTCAGAAAGTTCCCTTGAATAATTCAGAAAAAAAATTTTAAAACATTTTCAAAACTCCCCCTAACTAAATTAATATTTTCGAGAATATTTAAATATTTGCAAAAGTTTTCAGAAATTTCCCTTGAATAATTCAGAAAAAAAATTTTTTAAACATTTTCAAAACTCCCCCTGACTAACTTAATATTTTCGGGAATATTTAAATATTTACAAAAGTTTTCAGAAAGTGCCCTTGAGTAATTCAGAAAAAAAAATTTAAAACATTTTCAAAACTCCCCCTGACTAACTTAATATTTTTGGGAATATTTAAATATTTGCAAAAGTTTTCAGAAACTTTCCTTAAATAATTCACAAGTTTCAAAAGTTTTTGATAAAAAAAAATTCAAAATTTTTAAGACCTCCCCCTGAATGATTGCAAAAATGATAGGGACTGAGTCCAAGCATGAGGTCTAAAATAAATTAAAATTATATTTTGAAAATGCACATCTAAAAATTGTCCTTAAAGCAAATGTCCAACTCTTTATTAGCTCAAATGATATAGAATAAATCATTAAGCTTTGTTTTAGAGTTAGTCAGCGAAGTGATCAATTTGCTCGTGTAAATCCCATGTTGGTTCATGTCGATGCACTGAATCTACATCTGGAACCAGGGGTGCAGTCCTAACATCTCACGCCCATCTACGTGGCTCAATACACAAACAGGTGATCCTAGGTGTTTGTGAGATGCAAAGGCTACTTAGTTCTATAGGACCATGAATTCTAGATTGACATAATCTAAATTCAATTTTTTTAAAATATAATATTATATTTCAAAATAATTCGAAATGGTAAGCAAAAAAATCCTATTCTACCAAGCATAAATCACAGAAGATTATAAAAAAAATATTAAGATTCAGTATTATTACAATCCTAATCAGCGGATGGGGGATGAGAAGGACCCATGCCCCAAGACCTAAGAAGATCCATCATCTGTCGATGATCCTCTCTCTACTCTCGCATAATCTGCATCATCTCAAGATGCTGCCGCTGCATCGTATCCTCCAACCTAGATAGTCTCTCTGCTACGGTTGGAGCTGTTGGAATCCCAAGAAATGGTGATAGGCTATTAAATCCTAGGGCTTCATGATGCTCGGTATCGGAGTGGTGGTCGGGGTCCATATTTGGCTCAGGCTCCTGCTTCGGATCAGGCTGGGGCTGAGGCTGAGGTCCATCTCTCTTCCATACAAGGATATTATTGTCATCTAAACCTACTTTTGCTAAACCAAACTACCTAGAACCTATCATGTCATACTCAGTAAGTTGTTTGATGTTGCCTGTGGTAACATCAAATCCTAATGTGGCTAAGAGAGATGTAATGATATGACAGTAAGGCAAAAGTGCCTTCCTACTAGTGACTGTCCTGAAATGATAAATGATAGAATGAAACATCTATAGGCTAATATATAAATCTAACCTATGACTAAGTGCATACAGTAAAAATGAATGAAAGGGGTACATCATAGCGATGTCCCTAGTAGTGAGTGGCAAAATGCAGTTCACTATAACTCGGTACAGGGCATAGTCCTGTACTCGGAGTCTAGTAGAACTAAAGATACTCACAGAAGGAGTTCTTTCCTCACCAAAAAGATGCATGTGAATCCTATCTAATGTAATATGAGAGTAGGGGTCACCGTACGGTAACTCCGTGGATGGAAAACATGCAATAGGGCATGTCGAATGAAATTGTCTTAAATGCTCTCTCAACATGTCAGGGGTAAAAACAAAGTCCTTATCCTGTACCCTAGTCGAGTATGAAAGGTCATCAATCTTAGTAAAGTTATTGAAAAACTCCGCACATATGTCTATGTTAATGGGGTTTTTACAATACACTAGTTTTTCTAATCCATAGTGTGTGATGACCTTCATATTTAGTATGCATGCATTACTAAAGTATGATCTACTAATGTATCTAGTGTGCATAGGAATATAAGTAATGCTCTCAAATCTAATCCTATGTCCCTGAGTGGGAAACCTAATATCCATGCATGGAGTCGACGACTCAACCTCGACAGCTCTTCTTTTACCCCTAATTAAATTTCAAAATATTCAATATTTATTGAACATAATAAAAACTAAGATTTTAGAGTTATTACCTTGGCATTTCAGGTGATATTAAGAGAATATGATGACCTAAGCCCTCTGGAAGTCCAGAATTAGGGTTTTGAAGGTGGATTGGTGGTTGTTATGAATAAATTTGGCGTGACTTGACGTTGATCTTATAGACATGATTTAGTCGACTGAAAACATTCTAGTCGCCTGAATTTTAGTCGACTGAGGACATTTCAGTCGACTGTAATAAATGTT
The DNA here is from genome assembly GCA_025175895.1 of Wurfbainia villosa. Taxonomy (NCBI): domain Eukaryota; kingdom Viridiplantae; phylum Streptophyta; class Magnoliopsida; order Zingiberales; family Zingiberaceae; genus Wurfbainia; species Wurfbainia villosa. The sequence continues at coordinate 10,391,212 of CM045992.1, forward strand.
ACCATTTACTTCACCGCCAAACTTTATCTACCGGTTCATTCCAGTCGATTGAATTTAATTCAGTCGACTGAAGTCGCGTTTTACCTTCCCGATACTCGGAGGCAACTGAGTTTCTTTCAGTCGACTCTTTTTGAGTCGCCTGAAAACATTTCAATCGACTGAATTCGAGTATTTTTGAATTTTATTGTTATTTAATTTGATTTACTTATTTTTATTAAGTTAAACATAAATTCTTATACATTTAAGCTAGTTATATTGCTTTTCAAATGATTAAATTTGTTTTAATCTTGCTAAATTAGGTTTGTTTAGATCATGTTACTTTCTTGAGTTTAAATAAATCTATTTAATTAAGTTGAGTAGACTTAAGTTATGTTTAATTAAGGTATGTTATTAAGATTTATTAATCTTGGTTTAAGTATTTTAGGTTTAGAGTAGTTACATAAAACTAATTAAGTTTAATTAAGATCTAAATCATCTCACCCAATCTAGGTTTTCAAAACACTTTTTCCTATGAGTATTGTGAGATGGGAATTTCTTTTATCTTAATTAAATTTAATGAGCAATTTCAAAGTGTTTAAACTTGTGTTAGATTTAAGCTTGATTTGAGCTAGTCAAGTAAGTTTTTCCAGTATTGACTTCCAGGTCATGGCGAGGCACATGACCTCCTTGATTATCGGAGCAACGATCACTTCCTAGACAAAGTCAATAAAGGAATCAAGTACTTGATTCACTTTAGATTAAGCCTTGGTCTAACTAGTTAAAGACTTAGTGAGTTAGTTTCGGTCAGTTCCACTTGACTTAGTGCACCAGGTCGTGGCGAGGCACTTGGCCTTATTGATTATTGGAGCAACGACCACTTCCTAGACATGCACTTCGAAGAGCTTCCCTAACTTACTATCAGTTCACTTGTCTTGGTACTAGGTTGTTCAAGTTTAAACTACTTTGTTTCCTATCTAGTCCATTCTACATTAAGCAAGTAAAGTAAACTAAGACATTCAAGTGTTTAACTAAAACAAGGAAAGTTAACTAAAACATGCAAGTGTTTAAGTAGGTAAGGAAACAAGCAAAGTGTTAGCTCCCCCTAAATGGTAGCTAGTTTGAGTTTTGTTCACTAAGTGAACTTGACTCTTGGGAATCCAAAATTGATTTGGTCCAACTTGGTTGACTAAGCTAGTCTTAGGAACCCAAGCTTGGACTCGACCCTTAGCATTTCTATTAAACAAGGACATGTATGATCTATTTGTGTCCTTAGCCTTGTATTCGAGTCCGGACTTGTTGTACATGGCTCGTTGAGACCCAAGCATCATGTTGAGATACTTGGAGCCCGAAGTGAACCTTTCCAACGATCTAGTTAGATCTTCTACTTGCCTTTTTAGGACCGAGTTCTCTTCCTCAAGCTTTGCAACTCGAGTTGAGTCTCTATCCTTAATTTGGCAAGTCAAAGTCTTCGAGTTGACTTGCTCCTTAAGTACTTGGACTTCCTCAAGAAGCGAGTCGACTCGATTCTCGGACTTAGCTAGTTTCCTACCTAAGCATGCAATAATATTATACAATTTATCTTCTAGAGGAGAAGTTACCTCGTTAGAACCTTCGGAAATGGATGCGGATCCATGGCTTCTTTCGGACTCGAACTCGGACTCATGTCTTGATTCGGCTTCAGACTCGTCATCTGCCATGAGTGCTACGAAGCATGTCTTAGATATTTCCATGTCCGACTCTTCCGATGATGACTTGACCAAATTTGCCTTAGATGCTTTCTTCCTTTTTCTTTTTCTCAATTTGGATTTCTTTCCTTTTTTGTTTGTTCCTGCCATCAAAACTAAACCATCCTCGGGATGACTCAAGTTAGCCTGTTCATGCAATTTAATTAATTTGTCCCATAATTCTTTAGCATTTTGAACATGCCCGACTCGACTTAGCTCATCATTTGTAAGTCCGCATTGCAAGGTGTTTAAAGCCTTGTAATCGACTTGAGCCTTTTTCCTAAAGTTTGCAGTCCATTTCTCCGGATCTAACAACTCACCCGAGTCATTTACCGGAGCTACGAACCCTTTCCTAATCGAGAACCAGACATCTAGGTCGGTTTCCAAAAAACACTCTATTCGCCTCTTCCAAGAAGGAAAATCCTCTCTGTTAAAGAGAGGAGGGCGAACAGTGCTTAGACCTTCTAAATGCGACATTTTTATTTTTCCAAAATATTCCTAGAGTTATTAAAATTAAATAATTCTAAATGGAATAATTAATGAAAAATATTCTAAGCGTAGAAAATTAATAAATGCTTTCTTAATATGTAGAAAAAATATTCTAAATTATCTAAATACTAAAAAACTATTTTTAGCAATTTTTTAAATACTGAAAAAATATTTTAAATTATCTAAATACTGAAAAACTATTTTTAGCAATTTAAATATGCAGAAAATAATTTTTTTTACGAATTTAAATATACATAAAATGATTTTTACAAATTTAAATATGCAGAAAATGATTTTTATGAATTTATAAATGCAGAAAATTATTTTAATGCAGAAAACTATTTTGAAATGCAGAAAGTTATTTTAAAATGCAAAAAATTATTTTAAAGTGCAGATAACTATTTTTAAAATGCAGAAAACTATTTTAAAATGCAAAAAAAAATTATTTTAATCCATAAAAATATTTTGAAATGCAGAAAACTAATTTAATGCAGAAAACTATTTTAAAATGGAGAAAACTAATTTAAAATACAGAAAACTAATTTAATGAATTTAAATATCCAGAAAATGAATTGAAATATGCAAAAAATAATTTAATGAATTTAATGCAATAAAAATTAGTCTAAAGCAATAAAAATTATTCTAATGCAATAAAAATTAATCTAATGAAATAAAAATTATTCTAAAATAATAAAAATTAATCTAATGCAATAAAAATTATTCTAAAGTAATAAAAATTAATCTAATGCAATAAAAATTAATCAAAATTATTCTAAATTAATCTAAAGCTCAACGATGGTGGTTTTCACCAATTCGGAGCGCCCCCGCTCTGATACCAATTGTAGGATCGAGTGAACTGAGAGAGGGTGAATCTCGGTATTTAATAATTTTAAATTAATAAACGTACGCAACGGAATATAAAGACAATTAACGACACAAACAATTTTACTTGGTTCACAACCCGGACTGGGTTGCTACTCCAAGGCCCGTAGCTCTACCACGAGCTACCTCGATGGGTAATTCACTAAATACCCTCCGACTCAAGTGCTCTCGACTTCGGAGGGTTTCGCTTTTACAAATGATAGAGTTAGGTGACAATCCACCCACTCGGAGAATTAAGTATACAAGCGAAACAATAAAGTAAGAGATTACAAGACTTTATACCGACACTTAATAATCGTAGAGGTAGTCACAAAGTGTCGGAGGAACGTCTTGTCGTGGAGTCAAAGTGTAGTGGACGAGCAAGTATTTTGGCAGCACTTTGATGTTGATTCAATTTTGATGAATGAATCTAATCGAGCACAACTTTTATAAACTCTTTCCAGTCAACTAGAATGCCTTCCAGTCGACTCCACATTAGTCCATCGATATGGAAGTCATGGTCTTCCAGTCGACTGAATCCCCTTCAGTCGACTCCACGTCACTCGGCTCCCCATCGGGAAATTCCTCTCATCAGTCGACTCAACATCTGCAGTCGACTTAGGCTCTTTCCATCTGTGTCGCATGATCTCCGATCGATCACATGTTGATCCTGTCAAATAGGTATCCAGTCGATTGGACTTCAGTCGACTTGAATCCATTCAGTCGACTGGTCCCTGCAAAACAGGATTAGTACAAAATAGATAATCTGAATTATGATAGCAATAGAAATACTGCTCGAACTCGACTACTAAGTCTCATGCGGACTTTTCGTCGGATCGACACCTAGCTTTGTCCCCTTACTGAGGACTCGGCCTCACCTCTTCACTCGAGGCTTACCTACCGACTACCTGTCGGACTTACTATTCTTGACATCCGATCTGACCCACCAGGGCTTCCACCAGCTGTTCGGTCTACCTAACCCAGCTGGACTTTTTTTCGATTGTCCGATCTCCTGACCCAATCGATCTTCATGCTAAATGTCCGGTCCACGTGACCCATCTGGACTTCATGCCTGGTGTGCGATCCTCCTGATCTGTCAAGATTCATACCTAGTATCTGGTCAACTCGACCTACTAGGAATTCCTATTAAGCCTGCACACTTAACACTTATATTAAACTACAAGTGAATCCTAACTTTTAACTGAGGTTCATATATCAAAACTTTGGAGTGATGCTTACTGCATCAACAGCTTCCAATCGACAATCCATCGACAGACACACCACCAGATCCAAAAACATCGACACACACTCAATGCAAAAATCAACAGATGAAAAAAATAGGTTAGATTAATCTTACGGGCTCTAAATCTCCACCAGCAGCCAACCTTCCCTCGTCCTCTGTTCACAGGAGCAATCCAAGCTCCAAAACACTGCCCACACCCAGATTGAAGCTCAACCGACATATCCACAGCTAGATCTATGAATAAACAAACAATCGAAACCCAAAATACATAGAATCACGAACCTATGATGGCAGCCCACTGCCACGACAGCAACATCGCCGATCTGCTCGCACGAAGGACCGCTGAGACCTCGGAAGCAAAGAACCAGCTGGGTCGACCACATCGCCGAGTTGCTCTCACTTGGTTGTCGGTGAGCTGGGAAGAAGGCAACGGGAGAAACAGAGGTGCAGAGAAACGGAGTTGCGGTTAAAGAGGAATCGCAATTGAGAAGAGAAAGGAAATCGCAAGAAAGAAAAGCGAGGAATGAGGCTGATCGGCAGTTCATCCCTTTAAATGTCGTTCGTTGGTTTGGTTCAAGCCAACCGGTCCAAGCCCAACCGGTTCACTCTAACCCCTAATTAAATCCAACCACTAATTAAACCTAATTAGTTTCTTAAAGGTTAATCCATTATATATATATACACACACACACACACACCGTATCTTACAGTTGGTGCAACAAGTCCCGGGGTCAATGTTGACCAAACTCGAGTGGGACTTGAGTAGTGTTTTGATGTTTGACAATAGGTTTGACAATATGGTTTGACCATATGACTAGTGGATGATTGGGATATCCAAAGTCATATAAGAGAGATTATTTGGGAGAGATTGTTGGAGCAATCAACCTCATAAGTCCAAGTTTGGATACTTGGCATAGAAAGTCCAAGCATGGAAAGTCCACGAATGATCTTGGCATGGAAAAGTCTAAGCATGGTCCTAGTAATTACAAAGTCTAAGAATGGTCTTGGCAAGGAAAGTCCAAGTCATGGGTTACTTGGTAATGGTAAAGTTCAAAGGTATAGTCTGTAGGATCCTTGAGGATAGGCTAGAGGGGGGTGAATAGCACTTCTTTGATTTCTACAAGTTAGTTAGTGGAAGCAATACGAGCAAAATAATAATTAGAATGAAAATCAAAGAAAGCAATGCTAACACATTGATGTAGGTAGTTCAGAGATGACACTCCTACTCCACGGTAATCCGTAAGGTGGATCACTTCTGACAAGCTTTCACTAGAATCTTCTTTTGATGAAAAAACCAAGGTGGAGAAACCTTCTTTACAATCACACTATTCTTCTTACAAGATGATGGAGTTAAGTTTTGGAAGAAGAGGTTAAGAACACTTGAAAGCTTAGAGGAAGACTTGAGGAGCTTAAGATGAACGTTTAGAATGAAAGCATTAGCCTCCTCAAGCTCCCCAAAGTTTCTTTTTATAGAGCAAGGATGTTTTTTCCCATTGAGCCTGATAGCAGTCGACTGTTGTATACCAGAAGTCGATTGATGCTACTGTTGACCAAATCTAATGGCTTATGACAAAGACTGATCTTCGATCATCATAGCTCAGCATCTCCTTGATCAGTCGACTGCTCGTATCAGCAATCGACTCATCAGGTAAACAATCTACTTCTCTAAGCAATCAGTCGACTAAAAATATTTTTGTGCTCATGTCCACTTAAAAAAGTCGACTTCCCAAACATGGCAGTTGACTGATTATGGACCAGTCGACTGTCAAACCATAGTAGTCGACTGATAGAGCCACAAACGTCAGTCGACTTTAGTTGACTGCTTGACCAGTTGACTGGGTCATAATCCCAATCGGTTGTTCAAGCCTTCTGGACCCTCAAGTGCTGAACACTCGAGTCTAGTTGACTGGTATAAGTCATCAATCGACTAATACACTTCAAGTATGACTAATTTATACTTGAAAACATACCCTAAGCCTAGACTTAACCTTCTAACTTCTTTATCAACCTTGCGCTTCCAGGATCCCTCCGAGTCCATGACTCCTTCATTCTTGCGCTTGCCTTCAAAAGCTTCCCTCAAGTTCGTCATGCTTTGGGTTTCTCATTTGCTAAAGTCCACTTGGACTTTACGCCACCAAGACTACATGCTTGGACTTACACTGTCAAGACCTTGCCTTTGGACTTGTTTTGCCAAGGTACGCTTAGACTTTACACCACCAAAACTACATGCTCCGACATATGTTGCCAAGACCTTCCCCTGGACTTTCCTTGCCAAGATTCACACTTGGACTTTCTCTTTACCAAGTCTTCATACTTGGATTTTTCTTATCACTTAAACATTCATAGTTCAATTACATTTATTGTCTAACTTCAAATGATTATCTAAACATCAAAATACATTAATGATTGGGACATTCTTGCACCAATAATCTCCCCCTTTTTGATATTTGATAATCATTTAAGTTGGGTCTTAAAATATATGAAATAAGACACAAATGTGAATCTAACTAAAATCCTTCTCCCCATTTGACACACATCAAAAAGAGAAATACATATATACAATAAAGCAATTGATGAATAAATTGTATATGTCTTGAACTAAGGTATAAAATAAACTTAAAGCTCCCTCTTAACCCAAGACATATTTTAGCAAATGTGAATAACAAGTGATGCAAAGCATGAAACGATGAGTAAGAATATATCATAACTTTGCACCAACAATAGACCATGTGCATATGGATTTTGGGATTAAAGAGATATCATAAGAAAACTCCCCCTAAACCAATGCATTAATTAGTCCGACTCCCTCTTAATTGTTGTACTAATCATACCATAGGGTTAGGATACCTTAGAGTTGACTCTAGACAAGGAAATCAAGCTGATATATAAAAAATCAGTGTTAGTAGTCGACTGGTTACTGCATTAGTCGACTGTCATGCCTGATACACCTAGTTCCTTCAGAAATGCAGAAATAATTCAAGAAGGATAAAAAAATTCATAAATTTTGTAAACATATTTGTCAAGTCATTTTCTATCAAGGAAAAATAATTTAAAAAATATATCTTTTCCATTGAGATAGAAAAAAATTTAAAATCTAGCAAAACTCTAAAGAATTCTCAAAATTTTGTACCACTTTTGATTAACAATTGAAAACTATTTTTTAAAATATGACAAACATAGTTTAAAAGATATTTTATTTGACATTTCCAACCATGTTCTTAGATCTATGTGCACATCAATTGTATGAAGGTGGGACCGAAGTTTTGCTTCCCACCTCGGTCGCTTGTGCATGGCGATCCCATCTACGTCCCCGGATTAAAAAAATTAATCCAAGACGATGACGGATTACCCAAGAAACCGATCCATCATTGTGCTATTCGATTAAAGTGGTCTCTTGAACAAACTTGTTGTTCAAGCAACCTAACTCTTTTCCTCGATTAGCCGCGGAATAGATAATGTACGGATCACCGGTTTTTGTGTTTATCTTAGGGGTCACAGTAAATTAGTCACATGCAATTACATACATAATACAAAGGAACAAAAGGAAACCAAAACAAGAATTATACCTCTTGTTTACCTCTTGGTCTTCTATTGTATGTCCTATCCTCCTCTTGGACATTGTGTGGGCAATGATCCACCAAGAGATGAAGCCTCCTAGATCATGTTCTTCCCTTCCTTGCTCACTCCGAACAAAGGGAAGAAGAAAAGCTCCCTTCTTCTCCTTACTTGCGCCAACCACCAAAGACCAATTCCTTAGTGTCTGCCGGCCCTAAGGAGAGGGAGAAGATGAACCGGCCAAGACAATGGAAGAAAGAACCCTTCCCTCCTTGATTTGTCGCCGGCCCTTGGAGAAGAAGATGGTACGCCAGCAATGAGATGGGAGGAGATGCCGGCCAATGGAGAAGAAGAGAATAAAGGACCTCTCCACCTTCTTGTGTCGTCGGCCTCTAGAAGAAAACCCTAGGTAGGTTACCGCCCAAGGTGAGAAGCAAACCCTAGAACCACCTCTTGCCTCCCAAGCCTCTCACGCCAAACCAAAACTCTTGAACCAAAAATCTTAGTTGCCGCCCAAGCCCTAGCCCTCCTTTTATAGAGTTAGGCTTAAGCCTCCTTTCAATCTCCACCGTTGGATCTAGGCTTTCATGAGGTATTTATATTAGGCTACAATAGGGACCATGAGGAGGAGTTAGATTTTGGCCACCCAATGGATCCGAACCACACAAACCCGATCCATTAATGATGATCCATTCCACTAAAGGATTATCATTGATCTACCTCACCAACCCCCATAAATAAATATGGGCTCCATATATTAATTGTACAAATATCTCCCCGTGTTTAAGATATCGAATGTCCGTCAATTAATTAATTTACTGACAATTAATTAATCAACATCTAACTCTATGAGTAGTACCACTCAATTTTATCATCATGCCAGACCAAGTCCACCTGCAGGGTTTACATGACGATCCTTATGAGCTTCTCAATGGGACATCATCATCCTAATACATAGGACACGGTTTCCTCCTATAATCAACGACACACCATATAAATAATATCATTTTCTAACTTACCGAGCCTATCGATTTAATCTATAAATCTCGCCCATTGGTAAATCAAAGAAATAAATACTAAGTACATATGCCCGTTATTATATCGAGATTAAGAGCATGTATACCATAGTATTCGAGGTCCGATTCAATTATGTAGTCAGCAATAAATTGAATCACCTCTAAATCGGTCCTGCTCAATACATATAAAATGTACTAGTGTAATTCTATGGTCAAGACAAACCAATACCAAATCACACTACAACCATACCAATGGTTTGTCCAAAACCATCTCGGTTGTGAGCCTCTACTTATACTCTACAAGGAACTAATAACATGATCTTCCGTGTGACACCACACACCATATTATCTACAATGTAATGTATCAGACAATATGCATAATCATAAATATGCAAACAATGATCATGTGATTCTTATTTCAAAAATAAAGATGTTCATACAAAAGATAGACTTTTCAGTATACATCCCAACATTGTACACAAACCTTCCCAATGATTAGTCCAATTAAGGATCAATATCTCTAGATGTCACTTTGGTTCATAGTAATGCATCATAACAAGCATGATGAACCAAGTGCATCTTCCTAACATCTCACATGATGTCTAAGTGGCCCAATACAAAAATCATGGAGTCTTAGGTGTTTTGTGAGATGCTTTGAGGTATAGTCCTAGATTATGCTATAGAATCATGCAAACCTATACCACTACTCAACAAAACGCATTCCAAGCTCTCTCCTTAGTGATGTTAATTCCACTTCGGGAAGAGCCTTAGTGAAAATATCGATAAGGTTAGACTTTGATTCAATATAATTAAGCTCAAAATCTCCTCTTGCCACATGATCTCTAATGAAGTGATGTTTCACTTCAATGTACTTTGTCCTAGAGTGATGTACTAGATTTTTAGTCAAATTGATGGTACTCACATTATCACAAAAGACCTTAACTTTGGAGTAATGTAGCTCATAGTCTTCTAGGGTATGTCTCATCCATAGTAATTGAGCTACACAACCACCCATGGCTACATTCTCGGCCTCGGTGGTGGATAAAACAACACAAGGTTGCTTCCTACTACTCAAACTAACTAGGGAGGATCCAAGAAATTGACATTCACTACTAGTACTCTTCCAATCCAATTTGCAACCCACATAATTGAAATCGGTGTACCCAATCAAATAAAAAGACATAGTCCTAGGGTACCAAAGTCTTACACTTAGTGTGCCTTTGATGTATCTTAAGATTCGTTTAGCAGCTACTAAGTGAGACTCTTTGACACAAGATTGGTATCTTGCACACATACCTACTGCAAATAAAATGTCGGGTCTACTAGCGGTTAGATAGAGCAAACTACCAATTATACTTTTATAAAGTTCTGAGTCAATTAATTTTCCTTCATGATCATTATTTATCTTAGTGTTGGTTGTCATAGGAGTAGTTACTACCTTAGCATTTTCCAAATCAAATTTCTTTATCATTTCTTTAGCATATTTGGTTTGGTATATATGAATTCCCTCATTAGTTTGTTTAACTTGTAAACCTAAGAAGAAATTTAATTCTCCAACTAGACTCATTTCAAACTAATTTTCCATATTTTTAATGAAATCTTGAAGGAGTTTATTATTTGTTGACCCAAAAATGATATCATCAACATATACTTGGGCAACAAAGATGTCTTTTGACTTTGACTTTATAAATAAGGTTTGATCTAGTTGACTTCTTCTAAAATCCTTAGAGATTAAGAAAGATGATAGTCTTTCATACCATGCTCGGGAGCTTGTTTTAACCCATATAAAGCTTTTCTAAGCTTATAAACATGGTTTAGGTAATCTACATTCTCAAACCCGGGAGGTCATTTTACATAAATCTCTTCCTTAATGAACCCATTTAAGAATGTCAATTTCACATCCATTTGATAGAGTTTAAAATTCATGTGAGCGGCATACCCTAATAGGATTCTTATGGACTCTAACCTAGTAACCGAAGTATAGGTTTCATCATAATCAAGTCCTTCAACTTGATTGAATCCTCGAGCTACTAACCTAGCCTTATTTCTAGTTATATTCCCTTGATCATCTAACTTATTCCTAAAAACCCATCTTGTGGTAACAATAGTACTATCATTGGGTCTAGGAACTAGCTCTCATACTTGACTTCTCTTAAATTGAGACAATTCTTCTTGCATTGCCAAAATCCAATCCGGATCAAGTAATGCATCATTAATTGATTTAGGCTCAATTTGAGAGATGAGAGCCACATGACTAGTAGGAGCCCTATAAAAGGATCTAGTGCTTACTCCTTGTGATAATTCTCCTACTACTTGGTCTAGGGGATGATTTTGATGAATCCTTAAGGTCCTAGGGGATGAATCAAATTGATTTAGAACATGGTTATCCTTTCTTCTTTCATCATCGGAATATCCTCTTCCTCCCCCTTGATTATTATTTCCTAAGTCTCCCCCTTGACCATTACCCCCTCAATTTAAATTTTGAAGTCCTTGGGTAATATCTTGATTTTTGTCATTAATATCTTTATTAATGGAAGATTTTCTAGGATAGGTGCTAGAGGACTCATCAAATTCAATATTAGAGGATTCCTCAACCTTTTGAGTCCTCTTGTTGTATACCCTATAACCTCTACTAATGGATGAGTATCCAACTAGGATTCCTTCATCCGCCTTAGACTCAAATTTTTCTAGATTGTCTTTGGTATACAAAATGTAGACTTTACATCCAAAGACCTTAAAATAGTGAATTGTAGGAATTTTTCCATTCCATAATTCAAAAGGCATTTTGCCTAAAAACCTATGGATTAAAACTCGATTTTGGATATAGCAAGTGGTGTTAACTGCTTCCTCCCATAAGTAGCTAAGTAAAGAGTATGCATTAAACATTGTCTTAGCTGCCTCTTGTATGGCACAATTTCTCCTTTCCACCATCCTATTTTGTTGGGGTGTTCTAGGACAAGAGAACTCTTGTTTGTACCCTTCTTCTAAGAAAAATTTTAAAAAATTTTAATTCTCAAATTCTTCACCACAATCACTACGGATCCAGTTGTTTTTGAGATTCATTTCATTTTCAACTCTTTTGCTAAATCCTATGATGGTTTATAAGGTATCACCTGTAGGAACTTCGGTGAGCGCTAGAGGAGAGGGGGTGAATGGCGCGTTCATTCGTCGATGATGGAAATCATTCACATTTGTCTACAAAGCTTATTATGCGCAACGGAAATAATAATAATATAATACAAAATGCGAAAAACACAAACACACAATCAACACAAGATATAACATGGTTCAGAACCCTAGTTCATACTCCACGAATCGAGCTCAAGTGAGCTCCAGTGATGCACATACCACCACTAATCAAAACACTCCTTCTCGGTGACACATCAAAGGTGAAGAAACCTCGTACAAAAGGTTACAACAATAATACGAAATATAACAAGCAAATACAAGTGAAATACACAAAAACTCATAAAGAAAACTTTACAAATGTGAGCTTGAATGCTTGCTTGTTTGATTGCTTGAGTTGCACTTGAAGACCCTGACTTGCACTAGCAAATCACCTCCAATCACCCAAGAAATCAATGTGCAAATCCTCCCCATCGAGCTCCTTTTAAGCCTCCATACGATCTGAATTTCGGCCTGGCAGTCGACTGCCAACAGTGTCGTTGTCTCAAAATGGACTTGATCCACGTAGGTATTTAAGTCAATGGATACACTGATAGTCGACTACCATTCCCAGTAGTCGATTGCTCATGGTCAGTCGACTGCCCAATGTTGGCAGTCGACTGCCAAGGCCTCTTGCCGCAATCAAACCCCAGTCGACTCTTGGCAGATGATTGGTTATAATCCCAATCGACTGCTCAGTGTCGACTTGGCTGCCAAGTGTCCAAACACTTGACCAGTCGATTGGTCTATAATCTCAATCGACTGCTAAACCTTAACCATGAGGTTTAACCCCAAGTATGATGCCCTCATACTTGCTAGACCACCCTTAGCCTAGACCTAAGCCTTCTAGCCACCTCCATTAGCCTCACGCCGATTGGATCCCTCCAAGTCATCCATGACTTGTTCATCCATACGCTAGCCTTCAGGTGCTTCCATCGTCTATTATCATGCTAAGCCGGTCTACACCGCCAAGGCACATTAGGCTTATGCTGTCAAGATACACGCTTGGACTTTATGCTACTAATCATTGGACTTATGCTGCCAAGACTCCACCCTTGGACTTTACACTGCCAATATCAACCCTTGGACTTTCCAATTACCAAGTACCCATTGCTTGGACTTTCACCGCTAAGACTACACACTTAGACTTACGTGGCCAAGACTATACTCTTGGACTTTCCATGCCAACTCAATGTTGGACTTTCCTGTTGGATCGAAAGTGTCGCTAGAGGGGGGGGGGTGAATAGCGATACGATGTCGTTAAAAAACTTTTGCAATAAGTAAAAAGCAAGTAGAGAGTGCACAGCGGAAATATAAAGTAGACAAGATATTTTTACGTGGTTCACAATCTTTCGATTGCTAATCCACGGCCCTAGTGATCCTTGATCACGTACGGAGGGCAATTCACTAAAACCACTCCTCCTCGTTGGAGGTAGGAGCAACGATTACAAAAAGAAATCAAGGCAAAGGGACACTCCCCCTTTCCTTGTTACGATTAAAGCACAAAGACAATTTAAAGAAGTAGAACTTAAATAAATATACCGACAACTCTTATAAGTAGAAGATGTAGCTTTCGTTGTCGGCGGCACTTCGTCGTAGCAAATGTGAGTAGTAGTAGCGGCGTTACGACGGCGTGTTGAGAGCTCTTGAATTCTTGTTATTTGCTTGGCTTGAACATGTCTATTTATGGATATTGATCTATGAATTTAGACATAGGTAGTGTCCAAGGTGAGGTTCTTATCCCAACTCAAGGATGAGGTGTTTCATCCAACCACCTTGTGCCACCTCCAACCTTCTTGTGCGCCAACTCAAGGATGAGGTGTTTCATCCAACCACCTTGTGCCACCTCCAACCTCCTTGGGCGCCAACTTGAGGATGAGGTGTTTCATCCAACCACCTTGTGCCACCTCCAACCTCCTTGGGCGCCAACTTGAGGATGAGGTGTTTCATCCAACCACCTTGTGCCACCTCCAACCTCCTTGGGCGCCAACTTGTTGGAGCCATTCAACTTGTGCCACATCATGGGAGCCAACCATCTTGTGCCAACTCACCTTATCTTGGGCGTCCACCACAAGGAAGCTTGGTGATGGTTTGGATGTCCACCTTGATGCCACATCACCCTTTGTACCAAAACACGAGTCAAGTCCAAATTCACCCCCTTGAAATTCGAGCTCTTCTCGAGGCTGGAACTTGACTAGCAGTTGACTGTAGTCAAAGGGTTTTGGACTGCAGTACAAGTTAGCTTAAAATATAAAGTACGATGGTTCTAACCATTTGATCTCGACCTAGACCTTCCATTGGAGGTATTGGGTCGGATCTACGCTTAACGACCTTGCTTCGCTTTCACACGAGCTTACCTTGTAGCCTCGCTTCCGGTCTTCACCCGAGTACCTCGGCTTCCTCCGAAGTCCCTCTGGCATTGCCCGACCACCTCGGTTCCCACCGGGTGTCGCAGACCTTCCGCTCAACTTTAGCATTTCTGCACACTTAATTGAGCTCGTAAGATAACAAATATACCCTTAACTATTGAGCCTTTTGCCATAATCAAAATACCGGTTCGACTTTGGTGCCCACTGCACCAACATTTCCGATTGCCAAGACTCAAGCTTTGACTTTCCCTTGCCAAGACCCATGCTTGGACTTTCCATGCCAAATCTATGTTGGACTTTCCAATTTCCAAGACTCAAGCTTGGACTTTCCATTGCCAAGACCCATGCTTGGACTTTCCATGCCAAGTGTCCCACTTGGACTTCTCAATCATATGGTCAACCCCATGTCAACCATATAGTCAACCCATTGTCAAAAAATGGTCAACTCATCGTCAAACATCAACACACTACTCTAGTCAAACTCGAGTCTGGTCGATCGTGACCTGGGCTGATTACACCAACAATCTCTCCCTTTTTGATGTTTGACAAAAACCAAATACTTTTAAGTTAGAACACTAGCTCAAAACAATCCTCCAAATTGTCCAAATTGGGAATTCCAAATTCTCACTCAATTTTCCCATCAATTCTCCCCCTTTTTTACATACATCAAAAATCTCTCCCCAAGGGTATCAATGTCTCATATCCCAATGAGATATTACAATCTCCCCCTTGGTCCAAAAACATCTAGGATCCCTTCACTCTTCCTAGTGATAAGTCCTATATCACTAAAGAGAGGCAATCCTCACTTCTCCAAATTCTCCAAATTCTCTCCCTTATGAGGAAGAACACATCCATTATCCCATGATGGAAAACCTCCCCCTAAAGGCTTGCTCCCCCTTGACCATTGCACCAACAATATCCTTGGAGAGTCCCTGAGCCTATAGGAACACTAAATCATCAAAATTAAGGGCAAAAGTTCAACATTAAACTTTCATGCACCTTAAAATTGATATACACTCTAAACAACTCTCCTAATCCATATCCAATGGATTTTCACCCTTCCAATGCTTTCCAAAGCAAATCCTAGGGTTATGAGCAGTTTCGGTTGCCTAACATAGTTAAAACATGGGCTAAACAATCTTGTTTACCCAAAATCAGCATTTGGTAGTTGACTCTATTAGTCAACAGTCGACTGCCCTTGACGTCAGTCAATTGCCATCCATGACAGTCGACTGATTTCTGCAAGTGCAAAAATCAGGTTCAGAAACTAAAATTCAGAAAATCATAAGTAATTATATATAAATCAAAAAATCACGAAAATTCATATGTATAATACTTAAGTCAATCATTATGGGTGAAAAATATTTGAAAACTAAAATACCCATAAACTATTGAGATTGATACAAAATTCAAAACCATTGATAACTTCAATATTTTTGGTCTAGTTTGTATCAACTTCTTTAATGATGACTTCTATCAAAAGATAGACTACACTAAGGTTTTTCAAAATTATTTTGAAATGATTTTAAAATATTATATTTAACCATGGTCTATGGGCTTAATGCATATGACTTGTACATAAGCTTTTCTCATGATTCATCCATGGTATAAGATGAGTTTGAGTTCATCTAGATGCAAGAACTATGCACCTTGAACTTAACTCATTTCCTACCATCTCACATGTGTCTAAGGTGTATGAAAACACACACATGTCAATTTGATGTGAGATGTGAGTTTTGTTCATCCTAAACTAAGGTCTCATGCATTTTTCTAAGACAACACTACTTTATTCCCTTATACGTGGGACTTCAAATCATGTCAATTGTCCTTAAATCAATTTTCATTTATCCTAAATGCATGAATGATGATTATGGCATAAGTGATAGCATAAATAAAATATGTGTCAATAATCATGATGTCATGGCATTAAACATAATCTAAATATACATGACATTAAAACTTAAACCTAAGCATTATCATGACATATTATATGATTTAAAAGAGATATGATGTCATGTCATGGCATATGGCAAAAAAGTCATGGAAAATAATGTTAGAGTATTAGGAATACAATCAAAGTCCCACATTGGTAAGACATGGTAAAGATCATGTGCTTATAAGATTAAAAGATATCTCCATTGGTATAAGGCCTTTTGGGTATAACCCAAAAACAAAACCATGAGGGTTTAGGCTCAAAGTGGACAATATCATGTCATTGTAGAGATATATGAATCTTATAGGCATTAACAATTGGTATCAGAGTCATGGTGTCAAGCCATGAACCTCGAACGAAGGAAGTGGAGCTCCCATGTCCGGATTAAGAGAAATAAACACAAGGCAAGAAGTCCAGTTGGCCTAGAAGCATTGGACAACTGGCAGGAAGTCTAGCTGGGTCAGGAGGACCAGACAGTTGGTAGTAAGTCTTGGTGGATTAAAGATCGAACATCAAATAGAGGATGTCCTTTGAGGATGGATAGGCTTGAGAGGGGGTCAATGTGGTCCTTCGTTTGAGGGAGGGATTGTTAGAGTGTATGAGGCATTTTGGGCAAAGTCCAAAAACAAAACCATGAGGGCTTAGGCCCAAAGTGGACAATATCACACCATTGTGGAGATATGTGAATCTTATAGGCACTAACAAATAAAATATAAAGGTATAATAATACCAAAGTTTTAGTATTAATTGTCATTTGTTATGATTAATTTCTTTTTGCCATATTACCACTTATTCCCCAAGTGTGCCAAAAATCCAAAATGACACACTATGACCTTAACCTTAATTGTGCCAATTTGATTGATTTTTCAACTTCCATGAAATATATTGGCACATCCTAAAATCCTTTAGGATCAAATTCAACCTTATTTCCAAGGTACCCATAACCTTGAAAATGACCTAAAATGTCAACTTTGCTATGGTTGAGTTAACTACCCATCCAATCAAGGTTGACACATCCTAACTCATTTAGCGTAAATTGATCACACTCCTAGGAACCCAATACCTATTGGAGCTCCTTGGGTTTACTAGGTATTCCTTAGGGATAACTTCCCTAGATACCCTCCTAATGACCCTCCTAGACTTAGAAGTCTTGGTCATTGTGGTCTTGCCTAGGTTAACTCTAGGGGTGACTCCCCTTGTAACCTTCTTAGTGGCCTCCCTAGATTTCATGGAAACCTTGGCCACTAGGCATATATCATGGTTACCCTCAGGGAAGACTTCCCTAGTAACCTTGGTTTTTCTAGACCTAGGTTGAGTTCCATAATCGAATGGAACATGGTGATAGGTAGGCTTATCTACCTTGGACTTAGGCTTGTGGCTCAAGCCTTTCTTGCCCATAGATGAGCCTTGCCTCCTAGACCCTAGGTTTTGACTCCTAGACCTTTTAATTGAATTTGTCATTCTTGCAAGGGTTTTTTCAAGTTTCTGAAGCCTTGACCTCAAGGCTTGGTATCTAACTCTAATCTTCCCAATTTATATTTTTCATTAATCTTTTGGGAATGAAACTTCCTAGGCATATGTATATGGTTCTTAGGATTAATGCCTACTACCTTCTTATTAGACTCCCTAGGTAAGATTTTTCTAGGGTTATTAGTCCCAAATTTCTCCTTAGTTCTAAAATTATAACTCTTAGCACCTAAACAATAGAATTTATTATTTCTAGCATGCTTTTCATAAACAATAGCAAGATTATTAACATTACTCCTAGCATGCTTTTTGACATGAAAATTTGAAGGTGCATTACTAAATTTTACCTTAGGGTTTGCTTTAAAAGCTCCCCTACATGTGATGCTCCTTCTTGGACCTTCTTTCTTCCCTTAGGGCATTGACTCATATAATGTCCCCGTTGTTGGCATTTCAAGAAAACCACGTGCTCCTTGCTCTTCCTAGTGGGGACTCCGGCATCCTTCGATTTTTCTTGAATTTTTGGCACCAATTGAGTCTTCTTGACTCTTCTTGGACACTTACTCTTGTAGTGTCTGGCTTCCCTACACTCAAAGCATACAATATGGTTTTTATTTTTAATTGAAATGCTCGAGTTACCTAGGTCGATGGTGGTCGGAATTGGTTCTTCATCTCTTCCGAAGGTTGAGGCTTCCTCTTGTTGCTTCGGCATTGAGATTGGCCTAATCTCCTCCCCCTCAATCATAGAGGTGGAGGCTTCTTCTACCTCTTCTCCTTCAAATGTTGAATCTCTCTCAACCTCCGAATCCTCAAGCTCTTGTGAGGATGATGTACTCGCTTCTTCTTGAGCTTGAGAGGATGAGCTCTCCTCCTTGGACTCCTCCTCTTCTTCATGAGCCAGTGATGGATTTTCATGATACTTTGCCAATTCACTCCAAAGCTCCTTGGCATCCTTGTATTCACCTAAACTACACAAAATATCATGAGGAATTAAATCAACCAAGAATTTTATTACCTTCTTATTTTTCTCAAATTCTTGGAGTTGTTCCTCGGTCCATTTCTTCATCTTGAGGAATCCTCCCTTTGGCCCTCTTGGATATACAAATTCTTTCATCAAGTCGGACCAATCTTCGAAATCCCTCATCATTATGAATTCTTTAATCCTTCCCTTTTATTGATTGAAGCCTTCTCGTCCATATAGGGTGTATGGAATTGGCATGTTGATGTCCCATCCAAGTCCATCGTTCAGCAACTCCATCCTCTAGCGTGTTTGCTCCTGGTTGTTAATCCGTAGAAGAGCTCCTAGCTCTGATACTACTTGTAGGAACTTCGGTGAGTGCTAGAGGGGGGTGAATGGCGCGTTCGTTCGTCAATGATGGAAATCGTTCGTGTTTGTCTACAAAGCTTGTTATGTGCAATGTAAATAATAATAATGTAATACAAAATGCGATAAACACAAACACACAATCAACACAAGATATAACGTGGTTCGGAACCATAGTTCCTACTCCACAGATCGAGCTCAAGTGAGTTCTAGTGATGCACATACCATCACTAATCAAAATACTCATTCTCGGTGACACACCGGAGGTGGAGAAACCTTGTACAAAAGGTTACAACAGTAATGCGAAATATAACAAGCAAATACAAGTGAAATATACAAAAACACGTAAAGAAAACTTTACAAATGTGAACTTGAATGCTTGCTTATTTGATTGCTTGAGCCACACTTGAAGACCCTAACTTGCACCAGCAAATCGTCTCAAATCACCCAAGAAATCACTATGGAAATCCTCCCCGTCGAACTCCTTTTAAGCCTCTGCATGACCTGAATTTCCGCCTGGCAATCGACTGCCAAAAAGCCTCAATCGACTGCCAACAATATCATTGTCTCACAACAGACTTCAGTCGATTGCCAAGGCCTCTTGCCGCAGTCGAACCCTAGTCGACTCCTGACCAATCAACTGGTCATAATCCCAATCGACTGCTCAGAGTCAACTTGCCTGCCAAGTGTCAAAATACTTGACTAGTTGACTGGTCCATAACCCCAGTCGACTACTAAACTTCAACCATGAGGTTTACCCCAAGTATGATCCCCTCATACTTACTAGACCACCCTTAGCCTAGACCTAAGCCTTCTATCCACCTCCATCATCCTCACATCTATTGGATCCCTCCAAGTCATCCATGACTTGTTCATCTATACGCTAGCCTTCAGGTGCTTCCATCGGCTATTGTCATGCTAAGCTAGTCTACATTTCCAAGATACATTGGGCTTACGCTACCAAGACACACGCTTGGACATTACTGTTAGTGCCTATAAGATTCACATATCTCCACAATGGCATGATATTGTCCACTTTGGGCCTAAGCCCGCATGGTTTTATTTTTGGGCTCTACCCAAAAGGTCTCATGCCAATGGAGATATCTTTTCATCTTATAAGCACATAATCTTTTCCATATTTTACCAATGTGGGACTTTGATTGTATTCTCAATACTTCAACAATCCCCTCTCCTCAAACGAAGGACCACATTGACCCCCCCCCCCCTCAAGCCTATCCGTCCTCGAAGGACATCCTCTGTTTGATGTCCGATCCTCAACCCACTAGAACTTTCTGCCAACTGTCTGGTCCTCTTGACCCAACTGGACTTCCTAGTAGTTGTCCAGCCCTTCTGGCCCAACTGGACTTTCTGCCAGTTGTTTGGTCCTCCCAACCCAACTGGACTTCCTGCCTAGTGTCTGGTTCTCTTGATCCGGACATGGGAGCTCAACTTCCTTCATTCGAGGTTCATGGCTTGACATGGACCATGGCTCTGATACCAATTGTTAGTGCATATAAGATTCACATATCTCCACAATGGCATGATATTGTCCACTTTGGGCCTAAGTCCGCATGGTTTTATTTTTGGGCTCTACCCAAAAGGCCTCATGCCAATGGAGATATCTTTTCATCTTATAAGCACATAATCTTTTCTATGTCTTACCAATGTGAGACTTTGATTGTATTCTCAATACTCCAGCAATCCCCACTCTAGCTTCCAACGATCCTATTGTCATGCTAAGCTAGTCTACATTGCCAAGACACATTGGCCTTACGCTGCCAAGACACACGCTTGGACATTAAGCCGTCAACCATTGGACTTATGCTGCCAAGACTCCACCCTTGGACTTTACGCCGCCAGTATTATCCCTTGGACTTTCCAATTTCCAAGTACCCATGACTTGGACTTTCATCGCCAAGACTACACACTTGGACTTACATGGCTAAGACTACACCCTTGGACTTTCCATGCCAACTCAATGTTGGACTTTCCAATTGCCAAGACTCAAGCTTGGACTTTCCCTTGCCCAAACCCATACTTAGACTTTCCATGCCAACTCCATGTTGGACTTTTCAATTACCAAGACTCAAGCTTGGACTTTCCCTTGCCAAGACCCATGCTTGGACTTTCCATGCCAAGTACTCAAGACTTGGATTTTCCCATTGCCAAGACCCATGCTTGGACTTTCTATGCCAAGTGTCCCACTTGGACTTCTCAATCATATGGTCAACCATATAGTCAACCCATTGTCAAACAATGGTTAACTCATCGTCAAACATCAAAACACAAACATCAACACACTACTTGAGTCTGGTCAATCGTGACCTAGGCCGATTGCACCAACATCATCCTTAAGCTTCAAAAAGTAAATCCATCTATACCTAGAGAAATCATCAACTATAACTAAGCAATACTTATCACCATTCAAGGAAGGAATACTATGACAATCAAATAAATATAGATGCAATAGTTCCAATGATAATGAAGTACTAGTTAGGATTTTACCTTTGTGTGATGATTTAGATTGCTTCCCCTCTTGGAATGCATCGCACAATTTGTTTTTAATGTACTTGATCTTTAGTAGCCCTTTTACTAACTCCAATTGGGATATCTTGTCAATGTTCTTCATGTTGACATGTCCAAGCCTCCTATGACATAGCCAACCTTTCTCTTCTTTTGTCATAAGACACTTAGTAGAAATGTCAGAAACATAGGATAAATCAACATAATAAATATTTGATTTCTTATATCCAACTAACATGCAATCATTCAAATTCTTATATCTAATTAAACATTTAGTGGAATTAAACTCAACATGTCATGCCCCGGGGTATACTCCGTCCGGCCAATGGACGACACCCCCTTATGAAAATATGATGTACAATTGATACATAGCTATATAGTCACAACCAACACATCACATATGAAAATCATGGAAAACAATAGCAGAAGACAATCACAATATGAGTTATAAACACAACCCAATGCATACTGGTATGACTGACCACAAAATAAAGGAATACTGAAAAGAATTAGAATAAATAAATGCAACTACAAACAACCAACCAACGATACAATCACCATACTGATTCAAACTCAAAATACGAGGTATACTGTAATCGAAAATTGTAACCCTCGGGAGTGAGATGAGACGGGATCAACTGGCGAAGCTCCGAGCACAACAAAAGTCGTCTACATATTACCTGGGCGACAAGAAAACTCAGGGTATGTGGTGGTGAGTATAACACTCAGCGGTAAAATGAAAGATCGTGCATGAACATCATATGAACGAATAGAGATCAGCATGTATACAGTTAATAGGCAATAACAAATAACCATCAGTAAAACTATAATCAATGCATATACCAAACTACCAACTGAATATAATGCAATATATTGATATACCTAAAGGTCTGCAAAGACTTAACCCATAACAACCTGAACAAGTCTACAACAACATAGCACATATGCATAACATGCATGGTCAACTTCACACCTGTGATCCACTCGTAAACATATGGACATCATATATTCAAATACAATAATCAACCTAATTTATTCACAGCAGTATCACAATAATTGTCAAATACCAAATACCAACCTGATCCACCCAAAATAGTATCACCCACATATACAACTCTCAATCACTAGAGCATCATATAACTGCATGTATAATATGCAAATGACATGTATGGCAATGTACAACAATATGAAACAGTCATAGCTTATCCAAATGCAACATCTCCGAATATATGCAATATGTGTCACATGCATATATGAATGCCACCACACATGGCTATGCCATCGCACATAGCAATGCAGATGTAATATTTATCATATACATATACACCACTGCAAATGGGGATACCATTGCACATGACTATGCAAATACAGTTAGTATCATATGCATATGCGCCATCACACATGGCTACACCACAACACTTGGCGATGCAGATGTAATTTGTATTATATGCATATACACCACCACACATGGGTATGACAATGCCTATGACAATGCAGATACAATTAGTATCATATGCATATACGCCATCACACATGGCTACGCTACCGCACATGGCAATACTGATGCAATATGTATCGCAAAATAGACACGCCACCACTCATGGCTCGCCACCGCACATGGCTACACTGATGCAATATGTGTTCTATACATATACGCCACTGCACATGGCTAAGCCACCACTCATGGCAATACATCAGAATCCTATATCGAATACATATATGCCACCGCACATGGCTATACATCAGCAATAACACAATCAAGCATATAGCTATATACAATCATCCACACTAGGAGTAAAACATGATGACCCAAACCAGGATCACAATTATACTCAACTACAAACTATTATGCAACATCTAATACTCAAACATATATTGTCACGCCCCGAGAGCATGCTGTGTTGAAAAGAAAACGGACGGCATCTCCCCTGTACGTGGCAACATTTCGGGTTAATATAAGACCCGTAGGCCCACAATAACAACAACACATATAAAAATGTAACCAAACCACAACAACATAACAAACTAACTACAATAAATACACAGTGGAAACAACACAACAACAATACAATCCCACACACATGCATACCGGTATGACTAACACCAAAACTAAGAACCACCGTAACAAAACCAGAAAGAAAGATACAACAACAATAGTACATCACGAAAACTCCAAATACACTACACCCATGCGGAAAGCCCAAAACGACCACCAGAGTCTCGGAGATGAGATAAGATGTCAGCCAGTGGTGCTCCAAGTCCATCATGAAGTCGACTACCTGTTACCTGGGCGACAGAAAAATCCAGGGTCCATGGTGGTGAGTAAAACTCAAGAGGTAATAGGAAAAACATGTATATATATCAAATATCACATGTTTTAACAACATAATCTAGAGGTACAATAGGTATATCAACATAGTATATAAATACAAATATATACCGTCTAACCAAATAAATAACGTAAAATGCAGACATACCTGAAAGTCTGCTATGCTACTCGGATCCAACCGGAGCATATATCCAACATATATATAACAGGAAGAGTAATATCAACTCACAATATACTCAAGCTACAGGTCAAGGTATCTAATGGTCTGTCCAACACATATACAAATATCCGACATAACCATATAACAAATGCAAGAAGCATGCATGAATATGATGTACAACCAAATGCAACAAGCATAGTACAATCAAATGCAACATCACAATAAGCATATATATATATACTGCATCTATATATATATATATGTATTAATCACAATATATATATATGGTAATATGCAAAGCGCCATGGTCATGTCTGCGCACCCCTACTCGCTACCACGACCCCAGTGTAGCCTAGGTGGCACGACATGACAACTGTCCCAACTCAACACCAATCACCGCTCTAGAGTGGCCAAGTGGGCAATATGATCAAGTAGCATATGAACGTAAAGAGCTCGCTACACAATGGGGGTCCCTGCTGCTGGCCACTCCGACTAACACTACCAATGAGTGGTCGAGTGTCACGCACTCAGGACAACTGCACGCAACTCCAACTACCACAGTCTATAGTGGTAGAGTGCAGCACAACAGATGCTCTACCCTCACACCAGTTACTCCTCCAGGAGTAACCTGGGAGGCAAGATGATTGACGACTCTCTTAACCCCAAGGGAGACGATGTCGTCAGTATGCATGCAATGTCATGAAGGTACTGTCTCACATACAGACATCTACCATAGATTCTCTATTCAACAGAGAGTCACATCTCTTTGATCAGTACACTCTCTATCATATAAAGAGTCGTACTCAACTAATAATGGCAAGTTAGGACCACCGGTCCATAGTGACACACTATTTACAACTCACCTGACCATTTACACAATACGTGGTTGGTAAATAAGTGTACAACATAAGAGTATTGGTATAACTCCTATATTTAGGGCATTACCTATCCACGGATGACCTTTTTGCCAATTTATAAATTTGGTCATCACCCGTACTCTAACATCCACACCCTACTAAATATCTAGGCCTATTTACATCACATCTATAACCCTAAATCATAATAAAGGGAATGTGATATCAACCTTTGAGTAAATATAGCCAACGACAAGTTCAAGCATAAGATAATAAGAGCAGGGTCAAGGTAACATGATCATATAAGATGATCATGCATCTAAATCTGTATGCATTAAACTACCTGACCAGGGTAGGAATTACCCACCTATTATGTAGTTCGTGCTGATTGTATTCACATCCGAATCTCTATCATGAATCAACATCCTGCAACCAAAGAATGCAACATATATTTAATTTCAACTGTCAATCTAATAGTATAACTAAACCAATTCCTTTATCAAATATGAATTAGAAACTCCCAATTAATCTCCAACTCACAGATCAATTAACCCACCATAATTCATCCAGATACAAAGATCTAACTAACCAACTGCAATACCACAGCCGCGCTACTTCCCTAAATCAAACACCATCCAGATACTACTCCGAAGAAGCTCATACTGCACTACACCCTTTTGAAAACCCACCGTCGACACCAATACACCACACTTTATCAGTCCTTTCTCACTCTACCACAACCGAGCAAACCATTACAACCATCTCAATAGCATACATATAACCAAACTCACCCTCAAATCCCTTGGTCACAAAATAGCTTAGCTTCATGCCAACATAGGGAACACAACCCGAACCACCCACTGCACAAAATAGACAACTCCTCTCCACGGTTGCAAACCGAGACTCGTCACTCACAAGCATCACAATTAGGAACATTTACAAGGGATTTATCTCACACGCAGTAACCATCAACACTCACATGGCAGCAATCGATCCACAATCATAATGGACAGAAATGAAGAGGAAGATCAAGGTATATACCATCCAATGGAAGCTACGTCGGCAGTACTCCCTCCTATCCCCTGTTCTGCTCGACTGAAAAAAAAACCCACTGCCCAAATCTATCGATCAATTCAGAATGAGAAATAGCCACAGCTAGAACCTAGATCTTGTCTAGGATTGAGGAAGAGCAACTCTTACCTACTCCGGTGACAATCGGCTAGGGCAGCTCACCGCTGTTGCCGGAGGCGAGCCGAGCTCACATCGCTCAACCCAAACACGAAATCAGAAGGTTGAAGATGTCGACGTTGTTACTCCCGTCGATGATAGCTGCTATGATCCAGATGCCACGGTGGTGCTACATGATTGGGATTAGAGGAAGGAATCAAACTCAAGGGGAAAAAATTGCCGAGAATAGAAACTCACTGATTCTCCCTCTCAGACTCGAAATCTCTCTGTTGAGATGCTGATGATGCTGGAGGTGCTTGCTGCCACCGGGATCGAGAGGAATAAGGTACGATCAATGGAGATCAGGCTGAAACAACGACTGGCACGGCGAGGATAACTCGAGAGGGGTGACGATGGATCGGGGAAAAGATGTCGATCAGCTCGCTGCTCCGGTGAGGCTTGATGAAGAGGGGAGAAGCGCCGACGATGCGGATGGGAGTTGGCAGCGTGCGGAAGGGGAAGACGGCGCCGATCGGGAGAGATGGGAGGGGTCACGAGCGGTCGGGAGAGATGGAAGAAAGGAAATTGCGGTGAAACGGCAGTTCGGGGAATAAAAGAAAACGGCGGATAGAAAATGCTCTTCGGCGGAGTAAAGGCTATTGGGGAAGAACGACATCGCGGTGGGGAATCTCGATAAGTTTTCAATGCTTGTTCTAGGTGGTTGAGCTAGTCCAGATCAAATCTAAGCTAACCCAAATTTACCCCAACACCAAATTAAACCCCAATCAGCTAATTAACTAATTAATCCGATTTTTTTTTCTGGTATCTTACATTCTCTCCCACTTAATAAAATTTGGTCCCCAAACTCATACTAGCATGCAAGAAAATTAAATTCAAGCAAGTTTCCAAATGTCCACACACATATCTCAAGTGAACAGATGAGGGTATTGAGCTCGGATAGTATCCTCCAGCTCCCACGTAGCCTCCTCATCAGTATGATGTTGTCATCCAATTCTTACAAGTCGAATGGTCTTATTTCACAACTGTCGCTCCTTGCGACCAAGAATTCGCACTGGAATCTCTTCATATGTCGCATTAGACTGAGGTAAAATCGGAACCTCTTTCAGAACATGATATAAACGCGGAACGTATTTCCTTAACATATGAACATGAAATACGTTATGAACACCCGAAAGTGTCGGAGGTAAAGCCAACTGGTAAGCTACACCCCCAATCCGCTCCAACATCTTAAATGGACTAATGTAGTGTAGAACTAATTTTCTTTTTAGCCCAAATCATTTCATCCCCTTTCGTAGGTGAAACACGCAGAAATACCTGATCCCCAACTGAGAACTCTAAAGGCGTTTGCCTCTGGTCTGCGTAACTCTTCTGTCGACCCTGTACCTCTAATAACCATCATCCGATGATGCGCACCAACTCTGCATCATGTTGGATACTCTGTGGCCCCAATAGATGTTGTTCCCCGACTTCCTTCCACAACACGGGAGATCTACAGGGTCTACCGTATAGGGCCTCAAAAGGAATCATCTGAATGGAGGAGTGATAACTATTCTTATAGTCAAATTCCACTAAAGGAATGTGATTCTCCCAACTACCTCCATAATCCAGGACACTAGACCTTAATAGATCCTCCAGAGTCTGAATGTTATGCTCAGACTGTCTATCTGTCTGCGGATGAAACGTTATACTAAGCCGAAGCTCTGTGCCCATAGCTTGTTGCTGACTCTGTCAACATCGCAAGGTAAATCGCGGGTCTCTATCAGACATGATCCTTTAAAGTACCCCATGCAGCCTGATAATCTCTCGGCAGTACAACTCTGCTAAACGATCCAATGGATCCAACCTACGAATAGGAAGGAATGAGCTGATTTGATCAGTCGATCCATAATCACCCAAATCGCATCACGTCCTTTACGGGTCATAGGCAATCCCATAACGAAATCCATAGTGATACGCTCCCACCTCCATTCCAAAATCGGAACTTCCTGGAGCAATCCATCGGGTTTCTTATGTTCAACCTTCACCTGCTGGTATACTAAATATTCAACAACAAAGTCTGCGGTATCTCTCTTCATACCATTCCCACCAGTATAAACATCTCAAATCTCGGTACATCCAAGTACCATCAGGGTGAATAGCAAATCTCCAATGATATGCTTCCTGTAGCGACTCTTCCTTAAGTGGATGCGTGTCCGGAACACATATCCATATTAGAGATGGGAAATTATCTTCTCACAAGAGAAGTTCATCTACCATCCAAAAATCCACTCCACACACTCTGTAAGTGCATGGAAGACATAGCGACCAATCTCACAAGTTGCAACTGTTAGCATTCCAGCAACTTTATAGTAGCTACCCATTAGCTAGTTAAAATCCCATGAGCATTCCTACTCCATGCATCTATAAATCTAGATAATAACTACTAAAGTTGCATCATGTATATGACAGCCTATTTCATAGTTTCACAACTAACGTAAGCTCGAGATACACCTCATTCAACTGCATCGGGATCGCTCCGTTCCTTGGAACGATGCATCCGCGTCCAACATCCTTTTATCCACTCCGAAAGGATTAACTAATACTCGTGTAAAAGTTAACCGTCGTCTAGGTCTTGTAACTGGTTTCACCAGCTTCCGACTAAATGATTTCCATCATCACCTTTTGTCAAACAAGTCTGTGGTATAGTAATGCCAAATATTCTATCCACATCTACGGAATTAACCAAAACATATAAGGAAAACCACCATCTATGGTGGTCGAGTGTGCAACTCCAACTACCACAATCAACAGTGGCCAGGTTATGCAACTCCAACAACCACAAACTAATCCAATCGTGTCCAGGATACACGATTCTCAAATTCAATGGCAACTAAATCGTTAATTAGTCTAACAACTTAATCAAAACTCATAAAATTCATACTAAGTATGAAATTGTCGTCTCTACACACCTACATCTCCTTTACTCTACACTGATGATATATATTAATCATCACAACGACATTGATAATTGTATGACACCATGTCACTACAATATCAACGCTCCAATCGCAAATCAATCTTAGAGTATACACAGGTGTCCATTGCAGATCTAAACAGATCATCCATCCCCAACGAAGGATATTTACTTTCAACAACTATCGCATTCCATCATCGATAATCGATGCATAATTTCAATTGTCCATCTCTCTTTTAACAAAGAGTTCTGGATCCTTCTCAAGGAGAAATACTAGGACAGATAAATATCCCCTCCAACATCTCCTATAATCGCAACTCACGTTCTTCCAATTTCTATAGTGTTTAGTAACACTTATACCAGTCAAATTATCACCCGGCATGGGATCTTCAATATCGAAACTATTTTCACAATCATTTCGATCGCCTACTCCACTTGCCTATGGAACAGCAAGGTTAGGAGTTCATCCGAATACTCTCGGATTATTCGCACATCTTAGAGACATATCATACCATAATCTCAACAATTTGACCATTCGTAAGGATATGTCTACAGTAAAGATATGTCTATCCAAGTCTAAGGGCATCCCTTAACTTCTTAATTGTTGGTCCACATCTCACCTAACGGTAGAGATACCACCGACCCACAAGTCGATGCATAGGAACCCTTCTAATCCGAACTAATAATGTTCTAGACACAGATACCTGTAACTACAAGCATCTCTCAATATATTAACCTTGAGGGTAAACTAAAGTAATACCCTAAACAATCCATTATCTGTCGATCTGATTCAAAGGCTCTACGCAGGTCTTGGCCTTTCTCTGAAGAGAACACAATCAGATCCAACAGTCCGCGACAATTCGATCGCATTTCTACGATGAATGATCCTAGGATTTTTCCCAGATCATCCGATCTTATCACGTAATCCTATGAGCTGTAACTGTAGAATACCGAATAAATATGACCATCATCGTATACTCTCTCCTCTATACAAAGTCAATCCACATCTGGGGGTAACTGTTGTTATTGTCTACATGAGTCTTCTACGATGTCTTCTGCTAATACTGCTGCGTAAATCACTTCCCTTGAAGGGAAGTATCACAGAACTCCAACCACGCCTGAGGTAGTAGGTTGCTGCTGATGAGATAACCCAATCTTCTGCGTTGATCTCTGCTGTCGAGACGATGCATCTTCCTCCTGGAATACCATTGATAGTCTTCAACTGAGTCTTCAAAGTACACCTCCTCCACGGTACTGGTTGCTCACAATAGAAACAGATGAACTGATCCAACGGATAATCTGACTTCATGTGTCTTCGTGATCTACACTGCACGCACACAATCCCTTCGAAGTCTTTGTTCTGATTTTGCTGATATCCACGAGAACATCCTGATGATCTAAAGTTGGTCTTCTATAATCGAAAAATAGCTCAAAGCCTATGACTCTGATCTTTCTCCTTTTATCCAACAGTCGAAGACTTCTGACTCTATTAAGTTGACCTGCAATATTTGCTTATCGATCTCTAACTCTTAAACCCTTGTACAAAGTCATTTCTAAACTCCTGTCTCAATCCAACATCTTCTGGCAGGATCTGGTAGAAGATCTCAGCATCCTAATCCAACTATAAGCCAATAACTCTGGGTGGCTTAAATCATCCATGTGTGATCGTTTGCGTCGCTAGAAAGCGAATAGCTACGCTCTTCTTTTCGATTCGTTGTACTCTTCTACAATGATTAGTACGTAGCGGAAACAAGAAAACGAATACAGAAAGAATGACAAATGCAAACACACTGATTTTACGTGGTTCGGAACACAAGTCTCTACTCCACGATTGAGCCCTCGTCGACTCTAGTGATGCACACCACCACTATAAACTTCTCCTTCTCGGTGATACACCGAAGGTGGAGAAACCCTTTAGCACAGTTTATCAGAAACTTTACAAGAAAGCTTACAGTAGATAATGAAGAAGCAGAAAATGAATACAGATTTCAGAGAGAATGAAAGTGCTTCTTGCTTGCTGAATCGTTGACCCTCCTGTTGGATGATCAAGGCTTCAAGAATGAAGGAGCTTTCACTGGTGTCTTTCTTCAGAAATGTCATAAGTAGTTTTTCAGTTTTTTTTTCTTTTTTTTTTCTTACTTGTCTTTTTTTCTTGTCTTTGAATACCAGCCCATAATACTTTATAACTCGAGCCTGATTAGGGCTTTTCTGCCCGCTCAGTCGAGTCGCCTCGACTGGCGCCTCGACTAGAGCATTAATTGGCATTTATTAACGGCTTCAACGGTAAGATTTGGACCATAATTAGAGTTTTATTTCCGTTAAAACATAGGTCCAGTCGAGGCGATGGTCCGACGCCTCGACTGGCAGGCTTTGATTTCAACTGAACAGAGCAACAGTCGAGCTCCCAGTCGATAGTCCCTTGCGTCTGTTCCGTTGGATCAAAGCTCCAGTCGAGTCGCTGCCTGTATCAACCTGCTGCTTGTCCAGAGCAGTTGAGCTCCCAGTCGACAGCCCCTTGCGTCTGCTTAGTTGAACCAAGCATCAGTCGAGGCGTCGCCTCGACTGGTATGAGTCAACTTCTTTGCTCGTCGAAGCGATGGGTTCGATCAGCGTCACCTGGAATCATCTTTAACTGATGCCTATAAATTACTGTTCATAGGTCTTCCATGCCAGGAATCATCTCTGGGACTTCGTGCCAAGACTCCCTGTCCGGGACTTCGTGCCAAGACTCCCTGTTCGGGTCTTCACTGCCAAGAGGTCATGCCTCCGGGACTTCACTGCCAAGACTCCTCGTCCGGGTCTTCACTTGCCAGAACTCCACGTCCGGGTCTTCATCAACCTTGCATCCAGTCCTCGACCTACAAGGGATTTCCTGAAAATACATCTCAACCAACCGTATGAGATAACACATAATTATCACCTTGACTTAAACCCTTGTCAATCACCAAAACATCATTTGGGTCTGATTGCACCAACAATCTCCCCCTTTTTGATGTTTGACAATACAGTTTAAGTTTAGGTAATGAAATTATAGCACAGTATAACATGTTCGAAATTGAATATGCAAAAAGAAGAGATATAGATGTGTAGTTTAAAGAATTTTAATTTCAGGTTAAATTAAACTTAAACCCCATCTTCTCCCCCTTTGGCAAACACCCAAAAAGAAGAGTAGCTTATAGAAGCACTCCCCCTGAATTCATTACCCTTAGTTATCAAATGCACTAACAATATATTTTATCAAGATAATTTCAGTCGTGCATTTCTAAAGAAAGATATAAACCACCGAAAAAAAAAATTTGACATAATTTCCCTTAATATTTATTGTAATATCCCTGTTCATGACAGCTCAATCTAAAAACAAACCTACATACACAGAGACATTAAAAAATATATACAAGTATACACCCAAAATGTCACCCAAAACATCCTGATATATATATTTTCTTGAATTCAAACTGTTCATACAGATAAAAAGAAAAATGATGTCCCAAAAAAAAAACTAAATTGCTGTAGATGATGGTTATGACGAGTCCGACATCATGTCATGAAGGAGAGTTAGAATTTCCTGCTGCTGGGCAGAGACCTCGGAAAATTGAGCATCTAGCTTGGAGTGAAGCTCTTCGAATTTAGTGTCGATTGACGTACTAAGGTCCTTCAATTTAGTATCAACTGAGTTTATGAACTCAGCATGATCTTTTCGCAGATTCTCCAACTGTTCAGACATGGTGGAAGATGGTTCATCAGCTAGATCTGGACGTTCTTGTTCACCTTCTTCCTCCATATCCCACCTTTCACCAGCTTGATGTCCATCCGCCCACTCAACGGTTCTACCAATTTTTGACATGCCGGCCAAAGAAAAGTTTCTCCACTTTATGAAATCAAAGTCTGTCATCTGCCTAATTTTTCCCCTGCTTGTGTTGATGCCTATGGATTCTAGCCAAAATGTGATGATATGACCAAAAGGCATGTAAATTTTCTTTTGGACAGGGGTTGAGAAGTGGACTATGCAGCGAAAGATGTTTAAAGCAACATTAAAGTTTAAACGTTGCTTTAAGAGATGTAGAGCTAGTAAATGATGTGGTCTTATCTTAGCTTGCCCCCTAGTAACAATTGGAAGGATGAAACCTACAATGACCTTATATAGGACATTATCGGGGGCAGCTAATTCCATGGGCGGAAATAGAGTAAGACCAGGTTGTCTGGGGTTTTTAAAGAAGTACTCATGAATTGCATTTATGGAGTATCCCTCAACAGGTTCTTGAATGCTTGGATAGCATTCAAGGGTTGAGTTTGACTCTCGACACTCTAGAAATGCTCTAAGGATATCAGGATTGAAAGATATGTCTTTTCTGGCTACCCTACTCTTAAAGATGAGCCTATCACCTGTAGGCTGTAGATTGTTGTAGAATTCACTAACTAAGTCTATATTGATGTCATGATCACAATAGACTAGTTTATTGAGCCCATAGTAGTTAATCATTTGTATCACATGTAAGGCATTATTTTCAAAAAATTATTTATCTAATGATCTAGTATGCATCAAATGAAATTTGTGGGCAGTAAAGGTATGTTGATGATGTGTGGAGGGAAACCGGGGATCCGTAGACGGATTATCCCGAGGTGTTTCACTTGACTCGCCTATCCTACGTTTTTGTTTAGGTGTCATTTTTCCTGTTGTTGACTGGTCTTGAGAGATCAGGAAGATGACTTCTGCGAAATCACCGTCTCCAGCTAGAGAAAAAAAAAACTGGCGAACCCTAGAAAATCTGGCAAAATCTAGGGTTTGAGAAAATCGTCGTCTAGGGTTAGGGATTGACCAAAAGAAAGGAATGAGGGGTTGGAGAACTTACTACAAGTTAGTTTAGGAGCAAGTGAGGTAATCTAGGGTTTTGTCAGTGTTAAACTTGGCCGGAGACTTGAACGGCGACAGCCAGGCGACAGAAGAGAAGAACCGCGGCGAGAAGAGTCAAGGCGAGATGCGAGTTTGGGAGAGGCGGTAAGTGAAATTCTTTATTTATTTCTAAGTTACGCAGTTGAGGCAGTAAGTTGAACGCCTCGACTATTATATCAGTCGATTGCACCTCGCTTCTATTTGCTCACACCCTCTGTCAGTCGAGGCGATTATTGAAATGCCTCGACTGTTATTCTGAAGGTTCGTTTTTGTTTTAGATATTTTAAATTCCAAATTCATTGTATTTAGGTATTTAAAACATTTTAAAAGTGACAATATACTCTATCGACAATATCAAACATATATTGGATGTTTCACTTGAGTTTTATCATTATTTAAGATGTCCAACCAATTTTACTTGGTTGGAATGTCCAATTATGTTTTTAAACCAAATACACATGAATTATGTATTGGTCTTCCCCATAATTGGTCAACTTAATGATTCATGCAGTTTTCAACCGCATTACTCAAGTTATGCATCATAACAAGCAATTTGAGTAAATTGGTTGCTCCTAACATCTCACCCCTATCTAGCAATACACAAGCATAGTTAATCCTATGATTTGTGTGAGATGTTTCCCAAAGGTATCCCAAACATTATTTTCCCATTTCTTTTGAACTTATGAATTAGTCCTTATGATCACGGAGAGTTTTCACTCAGCTGCACACATTCCCAACTCTCTTCTTAAATGACTAAATTCATTTTCTGGAAGAGGTTTTGTGAAAATATCAGTAAGATTCACCTTAGACTCAACATAATTGAGTATAATATCTCCTCTTGCTACATGATCCCTAATGAAGTGATGTCTCACTTCAATGTGTTTTGTTCTGAAATGATGGACTGGGTTTTTCATTAAGTTGATCGTGCTAATATTATCACATAGCACTTGCACGTTCTTATATGAAAAACCATAATCCTCCAATGTGTGAGTCATTTATAACAATTGTGACACACTCTCTCCCATGGCTATGTACTCAGCCTCAGTGGTGGAGAGAGCAACACAATGTTGCTTTCGACTTGACCAACCAACTAAAGCTGAACCTAGGAATTGATAGCCCCCGCTAGTACTTTTTCTATCTAGTTTCCATCCTGCATAATCTGAATCTGTATAGCCTACTAAATCAAAGGACTCAGTTCGGGGATACCACAGTCCAACTAATGTGGTTGCTTTAAGATATCTCATAATTCTTTTAATAGCAACCCAATGAGACTCTTTTGCACACGATTGATATCGTGCACACATACCCACAGAAAATACTATATCAGGTCTACTTGTTGTAAGGTATAAAAGACTACCTATGGCACTCCTATAACGCTTTAGATCAACAAGTTTACCATCTACATCACTATCTAGATGAGTGTTTTGTGCCATTGGAGTGGCAACCTCCTTAACATTTTCCATGTTGAATCTTTTTAGCAACTCCATGGCATATTTTGATTGACAAACATGAATTCCTTCTTTGGTTTGTTTGATTTGAAGTCCAAGGAAAAATGTCAACTCCCCTACTAGACTCATCTCAAACTCACTCTCCATGTGTTCTATGAATTCATTGAGATAATCCCTATTGTTTGAACCACAGATTATGTCATCGACATAAATCTGAGCTACAAATATGTCTTCACCGTTTCTTTTTATAAAAAGTGTGGGATCAATTTGACCTCTTCTAAAACCCCTCTCAACTAGAAAAATTGACAACCTTTCGTACCAAGCACGAGGTGCTTGTTTCAGTCCATAAAGAGCCTTCTTGAGCTTATACACGTGATTTGGAAATTCAGAATTTTCAAATCCCGGTGGTTGTTCAACATAGACCTCTTCCTTTATAAACCCGTTCAAAAATGTTGACTTCACATCCATTTGATATAATTTGAATCCTCTATATGCTGCAAATGCTAGCATTAATCGAATGGATTCTAACCTAGCCACGGGTGCATAAGTTTCACCATAATCAAGTCCCTCAATTTGATTGTATCCTTTGGCAACTAACCTAGCTTTATTTCTCACTATTTCTCCTTTATCATTCAATTTATTCTTGAATACCCATTTGGTTCCTATTATGGTAGCTTGATCAGGTCTTGGAACTAAATCCCAAACTTGACTTCTCTCAAATTGTCCCAATTCATCCTGCATTGCTATAATCCAGTCCGGGTCAAGCAAAGCTTCATCAATTACTTTTGGTTCAATTTCAGAGATTAATGCTTCTTGATTCACTTCATTTCTAAAGAATGATCTTGTCCTCACCCCATGATGGATGTCTCCAACAACTTGGTCTAGGGAATGACTAGTGACCATTCTAGTGGATCTTGGTACTTGAGATGTTTCTTGAAACTCATCATTAGATACAATCTCAAGCAATGACCCTTCTGATCTAGATTTTTCATTGTCGGAGTCAGATTTGACTCCCTCTACACTTGTGTCTTCCTTCAAACTCAATCTTTTGAGTTCGACCTCTACTGCATCAGTATTATCCTTAGAGTCAATTTGGTCTTTACATTCCTCAAAAACCACATTTGACGATTCCTCAACCAAATTTGTTCGTTTGTTGTAAACTCGATAAGCCTTACTAGTGAGGGAATATCCTAACAAGCATCGCTTTTGTGAATTTTCCTAGATGATCCTTAGTGTTTAAAATGAAAACCTTGCAACCAAAAACCCTAAGATGTTTGATTGTTGGTGGTTTTCCAAACCATAGTTCATGAGGTGTTTTTCCTAAGAATCTATGTATCAAAACTCTGTTTTGAACATAGCATGTAGTGTTAATTGCCTCAGCCCACAAGTAACTAGGAAGAGCATACTCATTTAGCATACTCCTCGCAGCTTCTTGTAAAGCTCTATTCTTCCTCTCTACCACACCATTTTTTTGTGGTGTCCTAGGAGTGGAAAACTCATGTTTATAGCCTTTTTCTAAACAGAATTCCTTAAACCTCATATTTTCAAATTCTCCTCCATGATCACTCCTAATTGTTTTAATTGTTGAGTTTTTCTCATTCTCAATTCTTCTACAAAAAGAAATAAAAATTTCTAATGTTTGATCCTTATGTTTGAGAAAGAAGGTCCATGTATATCTAGTATAGTTATCTACTAGCCAGGTTCTCTTCTTCGGATTCACAACCACAAGAGCAAGTTCAAATGGCGATGCAAGAAGGTTACAGCACAAATAGGCCTCCATTCTTTGACGGAACAAACTTCCAGTATTGGCGAAGCCGGATGGAGTACTTTCTCATGATTGAGATAGATATGTGGTTTTCGATAACCGAAGGCTTCACGACACCGATGGACGCAGAAGGCAAAGTACTTGAGTCTGGAAGGTGGACTGTAGAACAAAAATGCAAGGTGCAAGCAAACGCTAAGGCCACCGTGACTCTGCAATGTGGTCTAGCGAAGGATCAACTCAACAAAGTGGGTCCGTTCAGCAGCGCGCAAGATCTCTGGAATAAACTGATAGAACTGAACGAAGGGACAAGAGACTCGAGGATAGCAAAGCGAGATCTCTACATGAACCAGCTGCAAAATCTCGCTATGAAAGATGGCGAGACTGTTGGCGAGTTGCATGGAAGGTTCAAGGAAGTATTGAATGGGCTGCATTCAGTCGGAGAAAATTTGAAGAACAGAGACATTATCAGGTACGTCCTAAAGTCTTTTCCCCGAAATGCTTTGTGGTCATCTATGGTAGATGCCTACAAAGTATCAAGGGATCTGTCTACTATAAAGTTGGATGAATTATTTTGTGAAATGGAACTACATGAGCAAGCTAACAAGGGTCCAAAAGAGAAAGGTATTGCTTTTATTGCAGGTGAGCAATACAAGGAGAACAAGAAAAAGGAGAAGAAGAAGGAGCCATCTTCATCCTCATCTGAGACAAGTAGTGACAGTGACGACGAGTCTTCATCCAGCGAGGTAGCCAATTTCGTGAGGAGGATGATGAGGAGAAGCAGAAAGTACAATAAGAAGGATGTAAAGAAAATCTTCGCAGACAAGAGGAAAGGTAAGTCATTACATAAATTTAGAGGTAAATCTGATGTGGTGTGTTTTGAGTGTAACAGGAAAGGGCACATCAAGAGTGAATGTCCTGATCTCAACAAGAAAGAGGACAAGTCCAGGAAGAAGAAGGCGTTGAGGGCAACATGGGATGACTCTTCTTCCAGTTCCTCAGAAGATGAAGATAGGGCAAAAGGAGCCAAGCATACGACACTAATGGCGTTTGATCACTCAGATTCAGATGAGTCTTCACGGAAGGACACATCATCATCATCTGATGATGATGAGGTAACATCTCCTGAACTAGATAAATTGTATGAAACAGTAGCATGCTTAACTAATGCCTTGAGTAGATAAAAAAATAAAGTTAAGATGTTGAAATCAGAATTAGAGGAGCTTAAAACTCAGGATTCTGTTCCTGCAGAAATTAGGATTGATACTTATGAAATCGAAAAACTTAGGGAAGAAAACAATTTCTTGAGAGCACAAGTTGATGATCTCAAGTGCACACTTGAGAAATTCACAACAAGCTCTCAAACTCTTAACATGATTTTAGATGCCCAAAGGGCAGTTTACAACAGAGCAGGAATAGGCTACAAACCAACAAAAAGGGAATTCAGTTTCATGTCATTAGTAAATAGAACTCACGTTGGTAAAGCAAACACATCTAAGGCTTGGATTCCTAAACAATATGTTGTAAATACTAATGGACCCAAAATCTGGGTTCCAAAAGATCTTGTTTTTCGTGTTTGAATAGGTATCGATCGAGGGGGAGTGTCCAATGATGTGGGTTGTAGATAGCGGATGCTCCAAGCACATGACCGGGGACTCCTCAAAGTTTGCTACATTTAAAAACCGAAGTAAAGGTACTATTTCTTTTGGTAATAGTGGCAAACTAAAAGTCATAGGAGTAGGAGACATAGTAATATCTGAACAATTTAGGATTAAGAATATTCTGCTTAGGGCTTTTCTGCCCGCTCAATCGAGTCGCCTCGGCTGGCGCCTCGACTAGAGCATTAATTGGCATTTATTAACGGCTTCAACGGTAAGATTTGGACCATAATTAGAGTTTTATTTCCGTTAAAACATAGGTCCAGTCAAGGCGATGGTCCGACGCCTCGACTGGCAGGCTTTGATTTCAATTGAACAGAGCAACAGTCGAGCTCCCAGTCGATAGTCCCTTGCGTCTATTCCGTTGGATCAAAGCTCCAGTCGAGTCGCTGCCTCGACTGATACAGTTAGAACCTGCTGCTTGTCCAGAGCAGTTGAGCTCCCAGTCGACATCCCCTTGCGTCTGCTTAGTTGAACCAAGCATGAGTCGAGGCGTCACCTCGACTGGTATGAGTCAACCTGCTGCTCGTCAAGAGCAGTAGGTTCCAGTCGAGGCGTCACCTGGAATCATCTTTACCTGATGCCTATGAATTACTGTTCATAGGTCTTCCATGCTAGGAATCATCTCCGGGACTTCGTGCCAAGACTCCCTGTCCGGGACTTCGTGCCAAGACTCCCTGTCCGGGTCTTCACTGCCAATAGGCCACACCTCCGGGACTTCACTACCAAGACTCCTCGTCCGGGTCTTCACTTGCCAGGACTCCACGTCAAGGTCTTCATCAACCTTGCATCCAGTCCTCGACCTACAAGGGATTTCCTGAAAATACATCTCAACCAACCGTATGAGATAACACATAATTATCACCTTGACTTAAACCCTTGTCAATCACCAAAACATCATTTGGGTCTGATTGCACCAACAATCCATTCATCTTCTTAAACTATTAGGTGGTCGTAACCTCTGCAAGTCTCACGACTCTGCACAATACACTATTACTAACCGATCACCCTTTCTTGAAGATCAAGAATTCCTTACAATGTGTCACTAAAAGTGACACGGGGAAATACTCTCTTTCAACATCACTAAACCATGATCAAGTGATATATTATTTCCTGAAGATTATTTTTCACATTTATCACCAAATACCAGCTTGATCCCGATAATGGTATGCAACAACTCTTCTTTCTCGATATAACATGAGTTAAGTACTCAAAAGTACTCTCAAAGTTATACAACTCAATACGAATAACTCAAGGATAAAATCCCTATGAAACACCGTAACCTAGCCTTCCGCTATCTGCATCAACAATAGTCTACTTGTCTTGTCCATTACCCAACAGGTAATGATCTGACTAGCATAATTAGTGAAAATCTCTAAGACTGTAGTCTCTGATTTCCACAAGAAATGTGACGACTTGACCCCTATTTTTCGACTCGGTATCAGTCGGCTCTCAAAGATAAATCACCTTTTCGACACATGTTCAAGACTCACAAACTTAACAGGTCATTTCCGGGGTAACCTCATACCACGGTTACGAACAATAACCAACACACTACAGGTTATTCCCTTATACACTAAAAGCATAGCCAACAAAACCGGGAGTATAAACCCTATCGGCAACTCCGGTTGGTCGCCTCGGTGGATGACCTCTATTACAAGTCTGCACAGGTATAATATATCTAACTGTATACACTTGTTAATCAAGTCTATATAAGTATCCAACTAGAAAATAAGTCATCAAGAATACTTACTTCGTTCTTCTTGGAGCTCAGGCCGTTGTCCATCTCATCTTAGACAATCAAAACCGAAACAAATCAACTCCCGAGAATCCAAGACTCGACACAAAAACAACATTGTATGGCATCGCAGAACCTAGGGCTCTGATACCACTAAAGGTGTCACGCCCCGAGAGCATGTCATGTCGAAAAGCAAACGAACGACATCTCCCCTGTACGTGGCAACATTTCGGGTTAATACAAGGCCCGTAGGCCCACAATAACAACAACACATATAAAAATGTAACCAACCCACAACAACATAACAAACTAACTACAACAAATACACAGTGGAAACAACACAACAACAATACAATCCCACACACATGCATACTGGTATGACTAACACCAAAACTAAGAACCACCGTAATAAAACCAGAAAGAAAGATACAACAACAATAGTACATCACGAAAACTCTAAATACACTACACCCATGCGGAAAGCCCAAAACGACCACCAGAGTCTCGGAGATGAGATAAGATGTCAGCCAGCAGTGCTCCAAGTCCATCACGAAGTCGGCTACCTGTTACCTGGGCGATAAAAAAACCCATGGTCCGTGGTGGTGAGTAAAACTCAGCAGGTAATAGGAAAAACATGTAT
Source organism: Wurfbainia villosa (assembly GCA_025175895.1). Classification (NCBI taxonomy): domain Eukaryota; kingdom Viridiplantae; phylum Streptophyta; class Magnoliopsida; order Zingiberales; family Zingiberaceae; genus Wurfbainia; species Wurfbainia villosa. Next base: position 10,432,478 of record CM045992.1, read on the forward strand.
ATATATCAAATATCACATGTTTTAACAACATAATCTAGAGGTACAACAGGTATATCAGCATAGTATATAAATACAAGCATATACCGTCTAACCAAATGAACAACATAAAATGCAGACATACCTAAAAGTCTGCTACGTTACTCTGATCCAACCTGAGCATATATCCAACATATATATAACAGGAAGAGTAATATCAACTCATAATATACTCAAGCTACAGGTCAAGGTATCTAATGGTCTGTCCAACACATATACAAATATCTGACACAACCGTATAACTGATGCAAGAAGCATGCATGAATATGATGTACAACCAAATGCAACAAGCATAGTACAATAAAATGCAACATCACAATATATATATATATATATATATATATATATATATATATATATATATATATATATATATATATATATATATATATATATATTAATCACAATCATCCATATATATATACATGCATATATGTATATATATATATGGTAATATGCAAAACACCATAAGATACGCCAATGCAGCATGCATGGTCATGCCTACGCACCCCTACTCGCTACCACGATCCCAGTGTGGCCTAGGTGGCACGACATGACAACTGTCCCAACTCAACACCAACCACCGCTCTAGAGTGGCCGAGTGGGCAGTATGATCAAGTAGCATATGAGCGTAAAGAGCTCGCTACACAACAGGTCCCTGCTGCTGGCCACTCCGACTGACACTACCAATGAGTGGTCGAGTGCCACACACCCAGGACAACTGCACGCAACTCTAACTACCACCGTCTATAGTGACAGAGTACGGCACAACAGATGCTCTTCCCTCACACCAGTTACTCCTCGGGGAGTAACCTAGGAGGCAAGATGACTGACGACTCTCTCAACCCCAAGGGAGACGATGTCGTCAGTATGCATGCAATGTCATGAAGGTACTGTCTCACATACAGACATCTACCACAGATTCTCTATTCAACAGAGAGTCACATCTCTTTGATCAGTACACTCTTTATCATATAGAGAGTCATACTCAACTAATCATAGCAAGCTAGGACCATCGGTCCATAGCGACACACTATTTACGACTCACCTGACCATTTACACAACACGTGGTTGGTAAATAAGTTTACAACATAAGAGTATTGGTATAACTCCTATATTTAGGGCATTACCTATCCACGGATGACCTTTTTTCCAATTTATAAATTTGGTCATCACTCGTACTCTAACATCCACACCCTACTAAACATCTAGGCCTATTTACATCATATATATAACCCTAAATCATAATAAAGGGAATGTGATATCAACCTTTGAGTAAATATAGCCAATGACAAGTTCAAGCATAAGATAATAAGAGCAGGGTCAAGGTAACATGATCATATAAGATGATCATGCATCTAAATCTGTATGCATTAAACTACCTGACCAGGCTAGGAATTACCCACCTATTATGTAATTCGTGCTGATTGTATTCACATTCGAATCTCTATCGTGAATCAACATCCTGCAACAAAAGAATGCAACATATATTTAAGTTCTACTGTCAATCTAATAGTATAACTAAACCAATTCCTTTATCAAATACGAATTAGAAACTCCCAATCATCAATCTCCAACTCACAGATTGATTAACCCACCATAATTCATCCAGATACAAAGATCTAACTAACCAACTGCAATACCACAGCCGCGCTACTTCCCTAAATCAAACACCATCCAAATACTACTCCGAAGAAGCTCACACTACACTGCACCCTTTTGAAAACCCACCGTCGACACCAATACACCACACTTTATCAGTTCTTTCTCACTCTACCATAGCCAAGCAAACCATTACAACCATCTCAATAGCATACATATAACCAAACTCACCCTCAAATCCCTTGGTCACAAAATAGCTTAGCTTCATGCCAACACAGGGAACACAACCCGCAACACCCACTGCACAAAATAGACAACTCCACGGTTGCGAACCGAGACTCGTCACTCTCAAGCATCACAATTAGGAACATTTACAAGGGATTTATCTCACACGCAGCAACCATCAACACTCACATGGCAGCAATCGATCCATAATCATAATGGACAGAAATGAAGAGGGAGATCAAGGTATATACCTTCCAATGGAAGCTATGTCTACAGTACTCCCTCCTATCCCCTGTTCTGCTCGACTGAAAAAAAAACCATTGCCCAAATCTATCGATCAATTCAAAATGAGAAATAGCCACAACTAGAACCTAGATCTTGTCTAGGATTGAGGAAAAGCAACTCTTACCTACTCCGGCGACAATCGGCTAGGGCAACTCACCGCTGTTGCCGGAGGCGAGCTGAGCTCGCATCGCTCAACCCAAACATGAAATCAAAAGGTTGAAGATGTCGACGTTGTTACTCCCGTCGATGATAGTTGTTGTGATCCAGATGCCACAGCGGTGCTGCACGATCAAGATTAGAGGAAGGAATCAAACTCAAGGGGAAAAAATCGCCGAGAACGGAAACTCACTGATTCTCCCTCTCGGACTCGAAATCTCCCTGCTGAGATGCCGATGATGGTCGGAGGTGCTTGCTGCCACCGAGATCGAGAGGAATAAGGTACGACCAGTGGAGATCGGGCTGAAACAACGACTGGCACGGCGAGGAGAACTCGAGAGGGGCGATGATGGATCGGGGAAAAGATGTCGATTAGCTCGCTGCTCTGGTGAGGCTTGATGAAGAGGGGAGAAGCGCCGACGATGCAGATGGGAGTCGACAGCGTGCGGAAGGGGAAGACGGCGCCGATCGAGAGAGATGGGAGGGGTCGCGAGTGGTCGGGAGAGATGGAAGAAAGGAAATTGTGGTGAAACGACAGTTCGGGGAATAAAAGAATACGGCGAAGAGAAAATGCTCTTCAGCGGAGTAACGACTGTTGGGGAAGAACGACATCGCGGTGGGGAATCGCGATAAGTTTTCAATGCCTGTTCTAGGTGGTTGAGCTAGTCCAGATCAAATCTAAACTAACCCAAATTTACCCCAACACCAAATTAAACCCCAATCAGCTAATTAACTAATTAATCCGATTTTTTTTCTGGTATCTTACATATATAGAGTCTGTAATCAACAATAATGATGAACGAAACTGTAAAGATAACAAACAGATCATCTCAAAGTTCAAAGGCTAAGTATCAATCACAAGAGTAAATAAGAGTGGAGTCAAGGTAATGATACTATCACTATCATAAAATTAATGCACTAAGATCACAATTTATCGGACTAGTGGTAGGATTTACCCAACTGATATGTAGCTCGTGACGATACTCCTGACACTCGTGGACCTGCCTTGTATCCCATTCTTGTACACATCATAGACTACGGTTAAGTTCTAGCATACGACAAAATATTCAAATTAACTCCTACATCGCTCTCGTATACATATCAATTAACCGAATATGAATTAAAAACCAAAATCTCGATCACACCCTTCGTAACCCCGGTTATATCTCTGTGAGTATAACATGCTAGAACCCATTCGAGTCTTTATACCAATTCACATTCCAGATCTACATTCATCCCTCAGCTCACACCCGAAACATTTGCCACTACAACTAATCTTAACACTCAAACTCACCATTCATAGCTCCATAACATGGCACATATAGAGCATCTCAAATCCCTCCATACATCACCTCATTTCCTAGAATCAATTACCCAACAAGTAGAACAAAGGATGAAGAAACTCACCCCCCCCCCTGCCCCCAATCACTCGGTCACAACAGAATAGATCCACACCAATAAAGGAGGAAAAATCGACGATACTCGCTGCCAATCGAAATGCTCAATCACTGCTATGAACAGAGACAACCCAAGCTTAATATCATGCAATTAAGGAGACATTACCAAGCCCTACCTCATGACACAGCTACCACCAACTTTTGGCGAAAATCATAGTGTAAACAACCCCCCCTCTAATCCAATATGTTCACCGAAAATAGCTCAAACACCGAAAATTGTTGTTGTCCTATCACCACAGGAATCTGAGATAAGAGTAATGGAGAATACGGATGAAGATGGATCTCATCCAAGATCGAGGAAGAAGGACAACGACTCACCTGGCTACGACAGCGATCGTGAAGAGGCAGCTCACGATCGGGAAAATGAAGCCGCTGCCAATCCCCAACTCCCAGTGAAGACACTCACCAGAATCATGCAATGGAGCTGCGATCGGTGGTCTTCCATCGAGATGGACCTCCCACCGCGAGCGCGTCGGCAGCAGTGTGTTTCGGAAGAGAAGAGGAGAAGAGGAGGAACGAAAATCGCGATGAGGAATTAGTTGAGGAGAGAAAGAAGTGTTGGGTTTTGGGGGTTTATAAAAGTCGGCCGAAATTTGGTTGAGCCAACCTAGGGTTGAGTCAAAGTCTAACCCAGGTTAACCCCACTGCCCAACTAAAACCCAAATAACTCCCTAAGTATTTAATCCATATTCTTTAATGATTTATTCGTCGTATTTTACATTCTCTCCCACTTAATAAAATTTGGTCCCCAAATTCCATACTTAAATGTGATAATTAATTCAAGAAATTTCCTGAACCACTACATTCCTCATGTAAACAAATTAAACAAATGAGGGTATTGAGCTCGGATAGTATCTTCCAACTCCCAAGTAGCCTCCTTATCAGTATGATGCTGCATTCCAACCTTTACAAGTTGAATGGTTTTGTTCCGTAACCAGAGTTCCTTGTGACAAAGAATTCACACTAGAATCTCCTCGTAAGTCGCATTAGGCTAGAGTGGAATCGGTACCTCTTTTAGAACATTATCAGAATGTGACACATATTTCCTCAACATAGAAACATGGAATACATTATGTACACCTGCAAGAGTCAGAGGTAAAGCCAATCTGTAAGCTACACCCCTAATCCGATCCAATATCTCAAATGGTTCAATGTAACATGGAGCTAATTTTCCCTTTAGCCCAAATCTTTTGACTCCTTTTGTAGGTGAAACACGCAAAAATACATGATCCCCTATCGAGAATTCTAGAGGCCTTTGCCTCTGATCCATATAACTCTTCTGTCAATCCTGAGCCTCAGATATCCGTTGTCTGATGACACACACTAATTCTGTCACGCCTCGAGAGTATGCCAAGCCAAAAAATAAACAGACAATATCTCCCCTATATGTGGCAACATATCCTATTGATACAAGGCCTTTCGGCCACAATCACAACAACATATATAAATGTAAATACAACAAAATAACAACTACACACATTGCATACCGGTATGACTAACACCCAAAACATAAAGGAAATATCGGCAAAACCCGAATCTACAAGTGCGTACATCAACCACAAGTTCCACACTACAATCCACCATATAAAACCAAAGTAATATCGAGAAATACATGGAATACCCAAAACTCAGACCCTCGGATGTGAGATGAGATGATGCCAGCTAGCGCTGCTCCAAGCCCATCATGGAGTTGAGTATTTGTTACCTGGGCGACAATAAACCCAGGGTCTGTAGTGATGAGTATAACTCAGCGGTAATAAGAATAAAAGTGCATGCATAATTTATATATATAACATGCGAGTCAACAATATGTTGTCTAACAGTATAACAGGTATTTACCAGCATAATATAACAACTAAACTGATCAACAATCACAACATAAGGTACTGACATACCTGAGAATCGACAACGATGTAACTCATACTACCTGAGTATCAGTACCATAATACAACACCTACAATATGGTAGAGTAAATACTAACTCTATAAACCATAACACTGACATACTACCGATCTATGTCCAATACGCAAAGAACCAGGTCCATCCCGTATCACCTCAAGGTACTGGTCAAAGGTATACAACCGTTTGACCAGCTCAATACTGGTAATCCATACACGACTATATAGAATATGCAAGTGGAATACAAGATGATGTACAATCAAATGCAGCAAGCATAGTTCAAACAAATGCAACATCCAACGATCATATATATAGACTCTAGCTATATATATTCTCATCACACCCAACTATATATATATATATATATATATATATATATATATATATATATGCAACAAGCATAGTTCAAACAAATGCAACATCCAACGATTATATATATAGACTCTAGCTATATATATTCTCATCACACCCAACTATATATATATATATATATATATATATATATATATATATATATATATGCAAACGTCATCTATCATGGCAATGCAGATGCATGGTCATGCCTGCACATCCCTACTCAGTACCATGACCCCAATGTGGCCTAGGTGATACAACATGACAACTGTTCCAACTCAACACCAACCACTGCTCTCGAGTGGATGAGTGGGCAGTATGAAGTAGCATATAAGCATAAAGAGCTAGCTACACAACGGAGGTCCCTGCTACTGGGCACTCCGACTGTCACTACCCATGAGTGGTCGAGTGCCACGCACCCAGGACAACTGCACGCTACTCCAACAACCACTGTCTATAGTGGGGCGAGTATGGCACAACAAATGCTCTGCCCTCACGCCAGTTATTCCTCCATGAGTAACTTAGGAGGAAGAATGACTGACGACCCTCTCAACCACAAGGGAGACTAAGTCGCCAGCATGCATGTAAATGACATGAATGCACAACAACACACATACATATGTCCACAACACACTCTCTATTCTATAGAGAGGCATACTCAACTGCTCAACACACTCTCTACCCTGCAGAGAGTCATACTCAACTGATCATAACACTCTCTATCCTACAAAGAGTCATACTCGACTGATCAACACACTCTCTATTCTATAGAGAGGCATATACAGCTGACAACACCAAGATAGGACCTCTAGTTCGTAGCGACGTTGTATCGACAAATCACATGTCCATACACAACTACATGATCCATAGTGGATACGTACACAACATTAGGATATAACCTGGAAACTCAACTTTATTTCTGGAATCATCCACCCCCGGATGATTTATCTAAATTTCACAATTCAGTTTTGCAATCGAATTTAGCTACGTACACATAGGTAAACCACTATAGGTCCACTTATCATAACATCTATAATTTATAACAAAGATGAATGAATAGATAACAACAATAATAGAGTATTTAAGTGCAAAGGCAAGTATCAAGCATCATAAAAACTAGAGTGGAGTCAAGGTCAACGTGACAACAATATGAAGTTATATACTTCAGGGTTTATCTACTACCTGACCAGGGTAGGAAATATTACCCACCTGCTATAAAACTCGAAATAAATATCTTCACGGTCGCAAACCTGCCTCGTATTCACGTCCTACAACTAGCATCAATTACAAACAAATTCAAGCACACGACAATCATACAAACTAGATTCTACATCGACCCCGTATTCACTTAATCTACCGAATACAAGTACAACACCTCGATACACCCTCCAAACACATCCAACCCAAAGGTCTTACCATTCCAAATCAACTCCAGCTCCTATTAACCTAGTCATAGCCTTAAACGGCGCATCACAACCAAGATCGAGCTGCTCCAGCCCGTTCCCAACCCCCGTACAGAACACAAACAACCCACACAACTCACCTTCATAGCCATCACAGCTGTCACAGTCGTTCATAGCCCTTTACATCTTTCACAGCTCATTCATTACAATAACACACTCATAGCCCCTTCGTGGCCAAGAACAACCCTATTCACAACCCTTAAATCGACAAAACTCTAACTCACAATCGTGCACCGCCAAAAATTTTCCTTCCCACATCTGCACGACCATTCACAGCTCACTCAACAACGCACTCACAGCCCCTTCGTGGCCAAGAACAGAAACATTCTTCACAGTCGTCCAAAAACTCCCACTCACAGCCATCTTAACCAACCAAAACTTCTGCTCCCGGCCAACTCCATCCCTCTGATCACAACACAGTGGCAATCAACCGAAACACACCAATAGCAGACGAAAGACAAGAGATAGTCTGAGATATACCTACCCTTGGGATACACCGACGATGTTCCTCTCCTAATCCTCTGTTCACCAGCACCACCGATGCTCACAATCACTGTCCAAATAATGGATCACGCTCAATGAGGGAACAACCACTGCTAGGACTCAGATCTCGTCCAAGATTAGAAGAGGAGCAGCTCTTACCTTGCTCCGCAGAGATGTAGTAGCTCACGGTTGGGACACAGCGGAATGTCGCCAATCCAACCTTCCAGCCGCGCACACTCGTCATGGGGGATGCTTGCTGCGAGGAAGAAGAACGAGAGGAAAGAGGAAGGCGCTCAGCAGCCTTGCACTTCGGAGAAGGGAAGACGAGCGGAGAACTGCTCTAGCCGATGGAAAGGGAATTGACAAAGGATGGGAGGAGTCATGAGGAGGAAACGGGTTGTTGCGGTGAGAAGAAGAGTCGGCCTTTTAATCTGTGATGTGAAACTGTCGATAACAAAAGGAAAAGGTGGCTGGCGTTAATGGGAAAAAATGGATCGAGTTTGGGTTTAAGAGCTAATGGGTCAGGTTTAATCCTATAACCAATCAACCCTTGGTTCAATTAAACCTAGATTCAAATAATCAAACCCAATAGATTTAAACCTAGGTTAGGTTTAAATTAACTCCTAACCCTGCATCATTAAATTTAATTTACCCCAATAATATTACTCCCTTAGCCATTTTATTTGTGGTATTTTACAAATTCCGCATCATGCTGAATATCCTGTGGCCCCAGTAGCTATCGTTCCCTAACTTCCTTCCATAACACAGGAGATCTACATGGTCTGCCGTATAGAGCCTCGAAAGGAGTCATCTGAATAAAAGAGTGATAATTGTTGTTATAAGCAAATTCTACTAAATGAACATGATCCTCCCAACTGCCTCCAAAATCCATAATACAAGATCTCAATAGATCCTCCAAAGTCTGAATGGTACGCTTTGACTGTCTATCTATCTGCGGATGAAATGTTTTACTAAGATGAAGCTCTATGCCCATGGCCTGTTGAAGACTTTGCCAGAATCGTGAGGTAAATCGCGGATCTCTATCAGATATGATACTCAAAGGCACTTCATACAGCCTGATGATCTCTCTACAGTATAACTCTGCCAAACGATCTAACGAGTCCGTCCCACGAATCGGAAGGAAATGAGCATATTTGGTTAACCAATCCATAATCACCCAAATCGCATCATGTCCTTTACGGGTTCTAGGTAAACCCATAACAAAATCCATGGTGATATGGTCCCACTTCCATTCCGGTATTGAAATTTTCTGAAGCAACTCAGTTGGCCTCTAATGTTCAGCCTTCACCTGCTGACATACCAAGCATCGAGCAACAAAATCTGCTATATCCCTCTTTATACCGTCCCACTAGTATGAACGCTTTAAATCTCGATACATTCAGGTACCACTAGAACGTATAGCAAATCTCGAATGATGCGCTTCCCATAATAACTCTTCCGTAATTGGATGTGCATCCGGAACACATAGTCTTCCACGAACACGAAGTACTCCTTTCTCATCACACAATAAATCTACCTGATGTCCTGAGTCCACTGTATTGCATAAAAATTGAAGATGTTGATCACTAACTTACGCTTCTTTGATCTTCTCAACATGATACCACTTGTTAGGGATCGTTGGAATGGCTAGAGGGGGGGGTGAATAGCGTCAATGGAATTCTTTCGCGTTCGTGTCTACAATTTCTTTAGCGCAGCGGAATATAGATAATGAAAGCAATAATGAAATATACAATCACACACGAACACGATGATATAACGTGGTTCGGAACCTCAAGGTTCCTACTCCACGGATCGAGCTCTACGAGCTCTAGTGATGCACACGCAAACACTAATAAAAACTCCTTCTCGGAACAATCCGGAGGCGGAGAAACCTCGTACAGGATGATTACAACAATAATCAAAAGCTACAAGCGAATACAATGAAATACAAAGCAAAACTAGTAAAGAAAAATGCTTTACAAATGCTCTTGAATGCTTGATCACTTGGTTGCTTGATATCAACTTGGAGACCCTGATTTGCAATAGCAAATCGCCCCAAATCGCCTCAAAGAACCCTTTGTTTTTCCTCCATCACGAGCTCCATATATGGTCGAAAAAGTCGATCGATCGATCGAGACCATCGATCGATGCCATTTGTTGTCGTGAGCCAACGGCTGATCCACGCCGGATAAGTCAACCTTCTTTCATCGGTCGATTGTGACCATCGATCCGATGGAGTCCTCACTCGACGAGTCTCGACTCCGATTCTGGCCGATTTCTCGAGCACCCGGTCGATTACGATTAGTCATTGCTCGAGCCATCGATCGATCGCAGACAACTCGCAATGATCGACTACTAGGCCATAACCCGTAGTCAAACCCTAGTTGACTCAGTCCAGTCGACTACCACATGGCACCAGTCGACTGGCACACCTCAAACATGAGGTTTTAACCCGAGTATGGTTCCCCCATACTTGCTAGACCACCCTTAGCCTAGACCTAAGCCTTCTATCCACCTCCATCAGCCTCATGCCTCTCGGATCCCTCCAAGTCATCCATGACTTGTTCATCCATCGCGCTAGCCTTCAAGTGCTTCCGTCGGCTATGTCATGCTAACGGTGTCTACACCGCCAAGGCACATTGGACTTACGCCGCCAAGACTCCGCTTGGACTTTATGCCGCCAACCATTGGACTTATGCTGCCAAGACTCCCGCTTGGACTTTACGCCGCCAATATCAAACCCTTGGACTTCTCAAATGCCAAGACTCAAGCTTGGATTTTCCCTTGCCAACCCATGTTGGACTTTCCATGCCAAGACCATGCTTGGACTTTCCTTGCCAACCCATGTTGGACTTTTCATGCCAAGACCATGCTTGGACTTCCCTTGCCAACCCATGTTGGACTTTCCATGCCAAGACCCATGCTTGGACTTCTCATGTGCCAAGTGTCCCACTTGGACTTTCCATGCCAAGTACTCAAGACTTGGACTTTACCAAATGACAATTACCTTGTCATATGTTTTTTTTTTGTCGAAACATCAAAACATCACTCGAGTCAAACTCGAGTCCTGGTCAATCGTGACCTGGGCCGATTGCACCAACAATCTCCCCTTTTTTGATGTTTGACAAAAACCAAACAAATGATTGAGTTAGAACACTAACTCAAATCCTTTACCAATTATCCCAAATTGGTAAATACTCTTCAAATGTTCTCCCCCAAACATTCTCCCCCTTTTTGACTAACATCAAAAAGGTTTTCTCCCCAAGAGGGTCAATGTCTCATGTCCCAATGAGATCTTACAATCTCCCCCTTGGTCCAAAAATACTTAGGATGCCTACCATCTTCCTAGTGATAAGTCCAATATCACTCAAGAGAGACAATCCCATTTACTCTCCCAATTTCCAAATTGGGTCTCTCAAAAGTCCCATCAATTTCCCAATTGATGTCATGTTCTCCCAATAACTTCTCTTCAAGGAGAAAAACACATCCATCATCCCAAGATGGATATCTCCCCCTAAAGGCTTGCTCCCCCTTGACCATTGCACCAACACTTTAGATATTCCATCCACCGTCTCTGTCTAAGATTCAGTTCTTTCTGAGTGAAAATATATTTCAAGCTCTTATGGTCTGTAAAGATCTCAAAAGTAATTCTATACAAATAATGTCTCCATATTTTCAAAGAAAAAATAATGGTCGCTAACTCCAAGTCATGAACAGGGTAATTCCTTTCATGATCCTTCAATTGATAGGAGGCATATGATACTACACGGTCAGATTGCATCAGAATTGCTCCCAACCCTTGGAAAGATGCATCTATATACAATATCATCTCATCCACACTAGAAGGAATCACTAACACTGGTGCAGAAATTAGCTGCTTTTTAAGCTCCTGAAACTAGTTTCACAAGTTCCTGGTCGGGTGAACTTGACCCCCTTCCAGGTCAAGCGAGTCAACGAGGTAGCAATACTAGAAAATCCCTCCACAAATCTACGATAGTACCCAGCTAAACCAAAGAAAAATTCGGACCTCCTGAATTGTTTTTGGTTGTTCCTAACTAGTGATGGCCTTGATTTTCTGGGGACCTACCGAAATACCTCTGTTAGACACCACATGTCTGAGAAAACCTACTGAGGCTAGCCAGAAAGCACATTTACTAAACTTGGCATATAGACATTCTCGTCGTAACATCTCCAACACTATCCGAAGATGTTGTTCATGCTCCTCTTTAGATCACAAATATATCAAAATATCATCTAAGAATACAATAACAAACTAATCCAAATACTACAAGAATACCTGATTCATCAAGTCCATGAACATGGCTAGAGCATTAGTGAGACCAAATGGCATCACTAAGAACTCATAATGCCCATAATGAGTGTGGAATTTTGTCTTCTGAATATCATCATCTCTTTCTCTAAGCTGGTGATAACCTGAGCGCAAGTCAATCTTAGAGTACACACATGTGTCCTTGAGTTGATCAAACAAATCCTCTATCCTTGGTAATGGATATTTGTTCTTGACAGTTACTACATTTAATTGTTAATAGTCAATGCACAACTACAGTGATCCATCCTTCTTTTTAACAAAGAGTATCGGAGCTCCCCATGGTTAAACACTAGGACGTATAAATCCCCTATCCAACAACTCTTGTAGTTGTACTTTAAGTTCATCCAACTCCTTTGGTGCCATCTGATAGGGAGTCTTTAATATCGGTGTGGTTCCTGGAATCACTTCTATCGCAAATTTCACTTGCCTAACAGGTGGCAGCCCAGGAGTTCATCTAGAAACACATTCAGATATTCCTAGAATATCCGCACACTCGAGTGTGGTGGTAGTTCCTCACTCTCAACTTTGACAAGAGACAATAAGTAGCCGTGAAAACCTTGGGATAATAGTTTTTGAGCTTGTAATGCTGATATAACAGACACCCCATCATCTCTAGCACCAATGAATTCCCATACAGGTTGATCTGGTGGTCGAAAAGTCAGTACTCTTGCTCTACAATCCACTGTAGCATAATAAATAGCTAACCAATCCATACCAAAAATGATGTCAAATTCTACCATTTCCAACACCCAAAGATCTACCGTATGAATATAACCATCGAAATCCAATGGGCAACCCTTAATTTCTTAATGGCTAGTCAGCACCTCTCCCGATGGAAAAGATACCGCTAACCCACAAGAATGAAATATTGGGATTCTTCCAATTCTATTGAGAAATATTTTAGATATAAATGAATGTGAACTACCAGTATCAATCAAAGTATCAGCATAAATGGAATAAACTAAAAACATACCCCGAATAACCGATCCCTCGTCCCGCTATGCCTCCTCTCTGGTAATATCAAATACACATCCAGCCTCCACATTAGGCGATTGTGTCCCTGATGAAGTAATAGAGTGCCTCCATTCAGGTTGAATCTGGTTCTGTGGTACTGCTACCGGAGGCTGAATTTGCTGTGAAGGCATAGTATACCCTTGAGAGCTAGCTGGTAAATACAGCTGTGTAGGCACCACTGAATAGTATATCATCGGGGTTGCAAGAACTGTATAGCCGCTGGCCTTATTGAAGAATCACTCCCCTGTATATGATATAGTTGTGCTAGAGGAGGGAACGCCTGCTGCTGACTGAACATATGTGTCCCCGGTGGTGTCCTCTGCTGACAATGCTGAGTAGACTTCTTCCCCTTCATGTGATTATCTGAAAACTCCAACTGAGCTTTAAGAGTACACCCTTTGCTAGAATGCCATGGCTGCTTGCAATAGGAGCAAACAGGCCGATCTAGGAGACACTCCAAAATTTGATGACTTCTAGACCCACATCGAAAACACTTGATTATGTCATGATTCTTACAATTCTTCTGAGAACCTCCAAAATACCCAAATGCTAGTCGCTTTCCTTTTTGTGGTCTAGAAGACTCCCCAACAGAACCTCGAGTAGCTGCATTTCGATCCTGACCCTTCTGGGTGTCATTTGTTGAATTCTATTTCTATTGTTTACCCTGTGACATCTGCTTTTCAACCTCATTCTCCTTTGCAATTTGTTGAGAGGTCATTTCAATAAAATTAGCCCGATCCAATGCTTCTCTGTAAGAGTTAATAGAAGTTCCAAACATCCTGATCCGAATATATACAGCAAGACCTTAAGTGAACTGGAACATTCGATCTCCATCCTGAGTCACCAAATGAGGGCATAACTCCACGAGTTGGGTAAATTCCACATTATACTCCATAACAGATCGGTCACCCTGCTTAAGGCTCAAAACTCCTGACGATGAGCCATAGAAAATGCAGAAGGAAAATATTGCCTCCAAAAAGCATCTCGAAAAACTGACCATGAAATCTCACGCTCCCCAATTATGATTTTCTACATCTTCCACTAGGTAACTGCCTGATCTCGGAGGTGGTATGTAGCTAAGCCCACTTTTTCCTCGTCCGTACAACTCATGTACTCGAAAGTACCTTCCAAGTTATCCAACCAAGCACGAGCAATCCATGGATCAGACTCCCCTCGGAACAGAGTGAATCGATCTTTGACTGAACGTGCCAATGCAGGTACACGAGCTTTGTCTTTTACCCAACTGGAATCCACAAGTGTCGTCATAGTCGGTGATATATCTAGATTTTGTGATTCTGAACCTCTAGTAGGGGATGATGAGCCCGCTCCGGATTAACAGGTTCTTCCGCAACAGTCTCACGTCGCTTTGGTGGATGACCCTTACCACGAGTTTGAACAGGTGCCATAACACCGTCCGTCAACACCTGCTAAACAATTCCAATAAGTATTTAACCAAAGATATAATGCATCAATAATTCTTACTTCGTACTACTCGGAGCTCATGTCGCTGTCAGTCCCATCTCATAAAACCAAAACCAAAACAAAATGTCTCCTGAAGTCCAAAACCCTATGGAAACATCAATGCACGGGGTCGCAACCTTGGCTCTAATACCAATAAAATTGTCACGCCCTAGGGTATACTCCGTCCGGCCAATGGATGACACCCCCTTATGACAATATGATGTACAGTTGATACATAGCCATTTAGTCATAGCCAACACATCACATAAGAAAATCCTGTAAAACAATAGCGGAAGACAATCACAATATGAGTTATAAACTCAACCCAATGCATACCGCTATGACAGACCACAAAATAAAGGAATACTGAAAAGAATCTGAAAAGATAAATGCAACTCCAAACAACCAACCAACAATACAATCACCATACGGATTCAAACTCAAAATATAAGGTATATTGTAACCGAAAATTGTAACCCTCGGGAGTGAGATGAGACGGGATCAACTGGCGAAGCTCCGAGCACAACAAAAGTCTTCTACCTGTTACCTGGGCGACAAGAAAACCCAAGGTCTGTGGTGGTGAGTATAACACTCAGCGGTAAAATGAAAGATCATGCATGAACATCATATGAACGAATAGAGATCAGCAGGTATACAGTTAATAGGTAATAACAAATAACCATGAGTAAAACTATAATCAATGCATATACTAAACTAACCAACTGGATATAATATAATATACTGACATATCTGAAGGTCTACAAAGACTTAACCCATAACAACCTGAACAAGTCTACAACAACATAGCATATATGCATAACATGCATGGTCAACTTCACACCTGTGATCCACTCGTAAACATATGGACAACGTATGTTCAAATACAATAACCAACCTGATCTATTCACAGCAGTATCACAATAATAGTCAAATATCAAATACCAACCTGATCCACCCAAAACAGTATCACCCACATATACAACTCTTAATCACCAGAGCACCATACAACCACATGTATAATATGCAAATGACATGTATGGCAATGTACAACAATATGCAACAGTCATAGCTCATCCAAATGCAACATCTCCGGATATATGCAATATATGTCACATGTATATATGAATGCCACCACACATGGCTATGCCACCGCACATGGCAATGTAGATGCAATATATATCATATACATATACACCACTATACATGACTATGCAGATACAATTAGTATCATATTCATATACACCATCACACATAGCTACACCACTACACTTGGCGATGCAGATGCAATTTGTATTATATGAATATACACCACCACACATGGGTATGTCACTGCCTATTGCAATATAGATACAATTAGTATCGCATGCATATACGCCATCACACATGGCTACGCCACTGCACATGGAAATACTGATGCAATATGTTTCGCAATACAGACACGCCATCACTCATGGCTCGCCACCGCACATGGCTACACTGATGCAATATGTGTTCTATACATATACACCACCGCACATGGCTAAGCCACTACTCATGGCAATACATTAAAATCCTGTAACATATACATATACGCCACTGCACATAACTATACATCAGCAATAAAACAATCAAGCCTATAGCTTTATGCAATCACCCACACTTGGAGTAAAACATGATGAACCAAACCAGGACTACAACTTTACTCAACTATATGCTCTTATACAACATCTAATACTCAAACATATGTAGAGTCTGTAATCAACAATAGTGATGAACGAAACTGAAAAGATAACAAACAGAGCATCTCAAAGTTCAAAGGCTAAGTATCAAGCACAAGAGTAAATAAAAGTGGAGTCAAGGTAATGATACTATCACTATCATAAAATTCATGCACTAAGATCACAATCTACCAGAACAATGGTAGGATTTACCCACCTCATATGTAGCTCATGACGATAATCCTCACACCCGTGGACCTGCCTCGTATCCCAATCCTGCACACATCATAGACTACGATTAAGTTCTAGCATAAGACAAAATATTCAAATTAACTCCTACATCGCTCTCGTATACATATCAATTCACCGAATACGAATTAAAAACTAAAATCTCGATCACACCCTTCATAACCCCGGTTATATCCCCGTGAGCATAACATGCTAGAACCCATTCGAGTCTTTATACCAATTCACATTC
The DNA here is from genome assembly GCA_025175895.1 of Wurfbainia villosa. Taxonomy (NCBI): domain Eukaryota; kingdom Viridiplantae; phylum Streptophyta; class Magnoliopsida; order Zingiberales; family Zingiberaceae; genus Wurfbainia; species Wurfbainia villosa. Next base: position 10,449,418 of record CM045992.1, read on the forward strand.
CAGATCTACATTCATCCCTCAGCTCACACCCGAAACATTTCCCACTACAACTAATCTTAACACTCAAACTCATCGTTCACAGCTCCACAACAGGGCACATACAAAGCATCTCAAATCCCTCCATACATCACCTCATTACCTAGAATCAATTACCCAACAAGTAGAACAAAGGATGAAGAAACTCACTCCCTAATCACTCGGTCACAACAGAATAGATCCATGCCAATAGAGGAAAAATCGGTGATACCTGCTGCCAACTAAAATGCTCAATCACTGTTGTGAACAGAGACAATCCAAGTTCAATATCACACAATTAAGGAGACATTACCAAGGCCTACCTCATGACACAGCTACCACCAGCCTCTGACGAAAATCACAGTGTAAACAACCCCCCTCTAATCCAATCTGTTCACTGGAAATAGCTCAAACACCAGAAATCATTATTGCCCTATCACCACAGGAATTTGAGCTAAGAGTAATGGAGAATACGAATGAAGATGGATCTCATCCGAGATCGAGGAAGAAGGACAATGACTCACCCGGCTACGATAGCGATCATGAAGAGGCAACTCACGATCGGGAAAATGAAGTCATCGCCGATCCCTAGCTCCCAGTGAAGACACTCACCGAAATCAGGCACGATGGAGATGGGATCGGTGGTCTTCCATCGAGATGGACCTCCCACCGTGAGCACGTCGGCAGCAGTGCATTTTGAAAGAGAAGAGGAGAAATGGAAATCACGATGAGGAATTGGTTGAGGAGAGAAAGAAATGTCGGGTTTTGGGGGCTTTATAAAAGTCGGTCGAAATTTGGTTGAGCTAGCCTAGGGTTGAGTCAAAGTCTAACCCAAGTTAACCCCATCGCCCAACTAAAACCCAAACAACTCCCTAAGTATTTAATCCATATTCTTTAGTGATTTATTTGCCGTATTTTACACAACATTATAGCCGACATCACAAAGTTAACTAATGCTAAGTAAATTAAACTTCATGCTTTTAACTAGTAAAACTTTGTGAATAATGATTCTAGGGGATACCTCAATTGTTCATCTACCTAAAATTTTGAGCTTTCCACTATTGCCAAGTGATACGGTTCCTTTGTTAACATAGTTGATTGTGGAGAACTTGCTTACATCTCCGGTCATATGTCTTGAGCAACCGTTATCCACAATCCACATACCTTACTCACCTACCTAAATAATACGAAAAACAAATTCTTTTGGAACCCAAGCATTTGGACCGGAAACATCATTTAAATATTTCTTTGGGACCCATGCTTTCTTGACTCTACCCTTAATGGTTGTCTTTCTATTAATTAAAGAGATATAGGCCACTTCCTTATCCTTAGGTTTGTATCCTATACTGACTTTGTTGTAAACAACTCTTTAGTCTCTAAGGATCATGTCAAGGTATTTTGAGCCACTTGTGAACTTTTCTAAACATGCCCTTAGTTCACAAACTTCATCCTTAAGTTTGTCATTTTCATCCTTAAGCATGCATGAATTAACACATGAAGGTTCTTCATTTCTAATTGCCTTTATTTCTATTTTTAAATCCTTAACCTTAGATTTAGATATATCTAGTGCATTCTTAAGGTAAGCAATAGTTTTATATAATAATTCTACTTGGGGAGAATCCCTTATCTCATCGTCACTAGATGACGATTCATTGTTAGAAGAAGATTCTTCTTGACTCGAGCCCTCGGTGTCATCTCCCAAAGCCATGAGTGCCACATGATGTGTGATGTGGCAAAGCTCATCATCATTGGATGAGTCCTCCACACTTTGAATGTCCCATGTGATTTGGGCCACCATAGCCTCTTTCTTCTTCTTCTCCTTCTTGTCCTTCTTCTTTTCTTTTTCCTCCTCCTTCTTTAGCTCCGAGAAATTTGACTTGGTATGCCCATTTTTATCGCATCCATAACAAATAACATTAGTATTAAAATTTGAATTACCACTAGACTTACCTCTTGAAGATTGAGACATTTTTCTTGCATCCCTATTCTTGAATCCTTTTGTTTTCCTAAACAACTTCCTAACAAGGTGAGCCATCTCACTTGTCGACGATCCTTCGTCACTACTTGACTCATGCTCCGGCCCGGATGATGAGGAGACTTCCTTCTTCTCTTTCTTCTTTTTCTCCTTCTTTTCTACAATGAGAGCTAATCCTTTTTCTTTGGAAGATATGTTAGTTTGCTCATGTAATTCAAATTCACAAAATAATTCATCAATTTTAACCAAAGAAAGATCTCAAGAAACCTTAATAGCATCAACCATTAATGCCCATAAGGTGGTCCTAGGAAAGCATGAAAAATATACCTTACCAAATCTCGGTTGTCTAACTTCTCACCTATGATGTGGAGTCGATTTATAATCTCTTTAAACTTCCATCCATTTAACTTACAGTTTCATGAGTCTTCATGGCAAAGGTTTGAAGTTGTCTGATCAACAAGTCCTTCTTGTCTCTCTTTGATTATTTGAATCCCTCATTTAGTTTAATGAGATTCTCCCATAGCTCTTTGGCGGATCCAAAAGGCTCGACCTTGTTGAGTTGCTCCATTGAGAGGCCACATTGAAGTATGGTTATGGCATTTGCATTTGATTGAGTTTTCCTAGTCATTTCCCTTGTCCAATCCTTGGTTGGGAGAGGTGCACCATCTTCATCCACCGGTTTCTCGAAGCCATCTACAACACTAAACCAAAGTTCAATATCGTTCATTAAGTAGTACTCCATCCTATCTTTTCAATATGCAAAATGGTTGACATCGAAGAGCAGTTGTTTAGCGGTGTTATATCCCTCTTGAAGAGTCATTGAAATGCTTTGGTTGATGGTTAAATCTTCCAAGCGATCCAAGATCTAATACCACTTGTAAAATCCTTGAGGATTGGTTATAGAGGGGGGGGGGGGGGGTGAATAGCACTTCCTTGATTTCTACTAGTTACTTAGCGAAAGCAATACAAGCAAAACAATAATTAGAATGAAAATAAAAGAAAGCAACATTAACAGATCGATGTAACGTGGTTCGGAGATGACGCTCCTACTCCATGATAATCCGTAAGGTGAATCTCTCCTCACAAGCTTTCACTAGAACCTCCTTTTGATGTGAACACCAACGTGGAGAAGCCTTCTTTACAATCACACTCTTCTTCTTACAAGATGATGGAGTTAAGTTTTGGAAGAAGAGGTTAAGAACACTTGAAATCTTAGAGGAAGACTTGAGGAGCTTAGGATGAACATTTAGAATGAAAGTATTAGCCTCCTCAAGCTTCCCAAAGCTTCTTTTTATAGAGCAGGGTTGTTTTGCCCATTGTTCTCGATAACAGTCGACTGATGCTACTATTGACCGAATCCAGTGGCTTATGATGAAGCCTGAACTTTGGTCGTCACAACTCAACGTCTCCTTGATCAGTCGATTGCTTATATTAGCAATCGACTGATTAGGTAAACAATCAACTTCTCCAAGCAATTTGTCAACTAAAAATGTTTCTATGCTCGTGTCCACTTAAAATAGTCGGCTGCCCTAACATGGTAATCGATTGATTGTAGACCAGTCGACTACCAAACCCTAGCAGTCGACTGATAGAGGTACAAACGTCAGTCGACTTCAGTTGACTACTTGACCAGTTGACTGGGTCATAACCCCAGTCGACTGTTAAAGCCTTCTAAACTCTCGAGTGTTGAACACTCAAGACCAGTCGACTGATACACTTCAAGTATGAGTAATTCATACTTGAAAATATACCCTAAGCCTAGACTTAACCTTTTAGCTTCTCTATCAACTTTGCGCCTCCAGGATCCCTCCGAGTCCATGACTCATTCATCCTTGCACTTGCCTTCGAAAGCTTCCCTCGATTTTTTCATGCATGAGGTTTCTCCTTTGCCAAAGTCCGTTCACACTTTATGTCACCAAGACTATATGCTTGGACTTAAGCTGCCAAGACCTTGCCTTTAGACTTCCTTTGCCAAGGTACGCTTGGACTTTACACCGCCAAGACTACATATTTGAACTTATGCTGCCAAGACCTTCCCCTGGACTTTTCTTGCCAAGATTCATACTTGGACTTTCTCTTTACCAAGTCTTCATACTTGAATTTTCCTGTCACTTAAACATTCATAGTTAAATCACAATTATTGTCTAACTTCAAATGATTATCTAAACATCAAAATACATTAATGATTGGGGCATTCTTGCATCAAAATAGTCTTGGCGCCATAAGTCCAAGCATATAGATTTGGTGGCATGAAGACCAAGTGAAATTTAGCAATTGGGAAGTACAAGGGTAGGCTTGGTAGCATAAAGTCCAAGCATGGGCCTTGACTGCATAAGTCTAAATGGATCTTAGCAAGGAAGTCCAAGGGTGAGGTTTTGACAGCGTAAAATCCAAACATGGAGTCTTGGCAGCATAAGTCCAAATGAACCTTGGCAAATGACCCGATTAGCATGACATAGTTGATGGAAGCACCTGAAGGCTAATGCAAAGGATGAAGAGTCATAGACTCGAGGTATCCGAGAGGTATGAGGCTGATGGAGGTGGCTAGAAAGCTTAGGTTTAGGCTAAGAGTGGTCAATCAAGTATGAGGGAATTATACTTGGGTTAAATCTCGTACTTGAGGTTTACCAGTCGACTGGGATTATGGACCAGTCGACTGGCCGAGTGTTTACACTGGGGAGCCTAGTTGACTTAGAGCAATCGATTGGGATTATGACCAATCGATTGGCAAGTAGTCGACTATAGCTCGACTATTATTGTGTGTCACTGGAAGTCAACTGCTATGTATGGGCAATCGACCATGGATGGGTAGTCAACTAATGACATTGTAGCAGTGCATAGATTATTGCGTAGTCGATTGGCCAGTCGACTATTAGGCAACAGTCGACTATTGGTAAGGGCAGTTGACTGCTGATGTATTTGTTGGGCAGATTCCAGCGTGGATGGAGTCCTTGTGAGACAATGAATAGGCTAATAGTGGACTGGTGCCTTTTGACAGTCGACTACTATGCGTGAAATCAACCAACTGCAGGTTATAAAAGGAGCAACTCATGTAGGATTTCGGCCAAAGTTTTTGCGGCGATTTTGAAGGGGAAGTTTTGTTGCATTCCAGACATTTAAAAGCAATACAAAGCAACCAACTAGCAAGGAATCAAAAGTTATTTGTGTAAAGTATTCTTTACTTATATTTACTTATTGCTTAGTATACTTGTTGTATTTGGTTGTATTTAATATATTACTATTGTTATCTTGTTGTAATAGGTTTCTCCACCTTCGGAGTATTTTTCGAGAATGAGAAGTTTGATAGTGGTAGTGTGCATCACTATATCTCAACTAGAGCTCACCCCGTGAAGTAGGAACCCTAGTTCTGAACCACGTTAAATCTTTTGTGTTGTGCTTATGTGTTTTTTGTTGTACATTTTATTTCTATATTCTGTTGCGCACTAACTTATTATAGACAAGCACGAGATCGATCGAATCGAGTGAAATAGAGAAAATCACTATTCACCCCCTCTAGCGTGATGACTGATTCATCTACACTCCTCACTCGTGCACGCTCGAGCACTCGGTCTCACGAGTGTCATCCGAGCACTTGCGTGTGCGAGCCGCCAAACTCCTCACTCATGTGCGACCGAGCACCCGACCTCCTGAATGTTGCCCGAGCACCCTCTCGTTCCCGAGTCGCAAAACGCCTCGCCGAGCACCCGTTCATGTCCAAGTTGTGAACCCCTCTCCTGAGTCAGCGATCTCCCAAGTACCAAACGGTTCTTCCTAAGTCGGTAGCTCTTCCCGAGTCGGTAATTCTTCTCGAGTTATAGCACATGCGAGTGGTTCTTCCCAAGGCAGACATATATGTCATGCTGCTTTTCTCTTGGATCCCACTTTCGGACACTCAATCTATATGGCGTATGTGGTGATCCACTTGCATGGGATATTCTAGTCGTATACGACAAGGAAGAAATATGTCATAACATATAAGACTCCCTAAATTACATGTCCCCTAACAGCTCGACAAAGGACACAACTGATAGATAAACTTGGTCGGTAGAGAAATTAGAAGTTTAGTATAAAGGCCGATGGAAGCTTTTGGGGAAGGGGCTTCTGAGGGGTGGGGACTCTTCTTCTTCTTCTCAATTCTTTTGCTTCTTCTTATCCAACGATTTTACTTCACTTGTATTTTTCTTTCTTCTATATTCTATCTGACTTGAGTATTGGAAGATCATCATCGGAATGTCGATAGCGTCCTTTGACTCGTGTTGATCTTGATAGAATTTACTGTTACGGCCGTGAAGAATCCCCTCTTCTTCTATGCTTCTACGAAAAATGCTCAAAAGTGACCACATCAATAATAAATTTACCTATTGAGCTAAAAGAGAAATATATACATCTTTAACATAAGCATAACTGGAATCAACAAATTATAAATTAATCCTATAAATGACCAGAGAAATATTGCTACGATCAAATATATAAAATTTAAAGAAATTCAATTTACTATTTTGCTATAGTCCATATATATTAGAAAAAGTCTCCCCTCCAAAATATCTAGTCATTTTAGATTAAAATGAGTTCTACCAATTCCAAAGGACTTTGAAAGTTTTTTTTTTTAGTGGTCCAACAGAGGTCACTCTTCAATTTTATTAATCCCGTATCATTGACACCGAAAAATTTTTAGTCTGAAAATTATTTAAAAATAACTATAGTATAATAGATATATCCGAATCATTAGTGTTGTAAAAGAGTCTAGATAAATCAAATTTTATATTATTTAAATTTATTTGATAAAATAATCCAGCGAAATTCAGACAAATTAAAATGAACCAAACTATTAAAATGATTGTTCAAATTTTATTTGATTTTTCCATGAATTTGAGTTTGGTTAGAATTTATCTTGAATTTGGTTTGTTTATATATTATTGAGCTTTGATTATTTAAAATTTTTATATTTTAAAACTAATTTGATTGTTTTAGTAAACTTAATAATATAAGTTTGTTTTGAAAGCTCTTTTTATTTGTTAATAAAATTGATAAGATATCTATTGATGAATGAAATTTATAAATTTTGTTTATGGACATTATTCAAGTTTATTGATTTATTTTAATAAATTATTTAAATTTATTCATTTATATATTGAATGATCGAACATCTAATTTACTCAAATTATTTATAAATTTTTAATTCATTTACAATCCTACAATAAATAAAACATAGTGCTCAGAGGCTACATACGCTGGCAAAGCTAAATTATTTGTTTATAGCATTAAAACCTATTCACGATCTCCACACAGGCCGGTGTAGATGCAGGTTCTTCTCTGGATTTTCACAGTATTTGAAGTTTTCTTTAGGTATAAAAAAAAAAAATCTGAGAAAGCATCAATTTTTGTTCCTTAAAGAAGATGTAGCATTGATGGAACCACATCATGAAATACCTATGATCCTGGGACTATGGAATGGAACTATAGTGCAGTAGTAAGATATTCATATAATTTTTTAGGAATCTCTAATCTAATTTGATCTCTAACTTTGATATATTTAGAGAAATATTCTTTCAAATGAAAGTGAATCTTAGGACGTTGAATTGTTGAATCGTTCATTATGAGTACTTTTCGATTTATTTTGACGGTCGATGAAAAATTTTTTGTATGATTGAATTAGTCATCTTCAGAATTGATCAAACATCTGAATATCTAACAAAAAATTTAGAGAAACAATTTAGCCATTAAGGAAGAGACATGAATATGTGAGATGTCATCCAAAAGCTGCAATTGGGCATGTGAAGAATACGTCTGAGCTTGATTCCTTCATGTAGTAGCCACACAGACACTGGAGAAGTACAGTAAATGAAGTTTCTTTCTTTTTAGACTTGCTCTACTATTCGATTTGTCTTGCAAGTTTGCCAAGTTAAGTTCTTTTAATTTGCCTTAGAATCGAGTATTAGGGGTATGCAAGCTTACGCTAAGTAGTCTCACAGCCACCAAATAGGTGTGCCCTATAAGCAAAGCAAAAGTGATCGAAAATTGTCCACCTTTCTTCCATCTCCAAGTAGTAGAAGAACCTGATTCCCCATCTATTCGAATGTCTCTCACACTAGCCTATCAAAAGACAGTCCAACCGTAGAAGGGAAATCAACCTACCTAAGCATGATTCCTTTATCCAACAAATGGAAAAGAATCAAGGAAATTCTAACTAAACAGCAATCCATATGCCAACTACTATACCAAACATAAGTATTCAAAGAAATATCACTTTGATGAGTCCTAAACTAGCCAAACATTCTACCAAAAGATAAATTGAACATGGATATAAAACTAGCAAGGTTAGAATACTATTTATAGGTGTGTGCCTCCCCCTCCATCCCTGTTAAAGTTAAGCTCGCTGTCATGGTTCCATCATTTTTGCAACTCTAGAAATGAGATTTTTCCTAATGATCCCTCACTAGCTTGCTCATCTTCAGTTGAAAATCAAAATTAGGTCATCAAATTGCCACGAGGGCAGTGAAGAGTATCTACTAGATCATTCCCAAGTGATTTGATTTATTGATATAAGCCAAAGAAGATTTCATTAGGTTTATACACAATCCAATGAAGACTGAGAAGACCACAATAATAATAGGAAGATTCAATATAAGAGGTTCTTCAGTTTGTAAGAATCGAAAGGTGTATTAGAATATGAAAATTGTTAGTCTCCCTTGTGGTTGGGTTATGCTACATTATTTTGATGATTTAACAATATGATTTAAACAAGGTGGAATGAATTTGGAGTTGCAAGTAGGTATACTAGATGTAGTGGTGATAAGCTCAAGGATAGGAGGCTCGGATTAAGGCAATGCTCAGAGCACCCAAGAGCAGAGAGCTTGAATCAAGAAAGAGTTTGATGGACTCGAAAGAAAGATTCAAATGGAGGGGATGCTTAGAGTACTTGAGGGAGGAGAACTTAGATCGAGGAAGAATTTGATGGACTCGAAGGCAAGAGGACCAATTTGAGAAGATGCTTAGTGTACTTAAAGGTGAAGATCTTGGACTAATAAAAAGCTTAACGGACTTGCAAATAGGGGGTAAAAAGTCTACATCAAGGAAGATCTTTCTAGACTTAAAAAAGGAGTTCTAAATCAAGGAGTGATTAGATCAAGGAGTTGAAGGCCTAAAGATATGTGAATGATTACGGTGATGTAATCTTAGATTTGTTTTTGAACATTTAAAATATATGGATGAGCTACCAAGAGCTATTATTAAAACCTTATGACTTTTGGAGGTACTTAAGTCATATTTGTGGACCAACTTAAATGGCAAACCTCATGGAAGTCTTATGGCACACAAATAAAAGTGACTATATAACTATTACTATTGATTGAAATAAGATATTCCAATTAACTATATAATGCTAGTCACATAGGGAACTTTAGTCGAGTAGAGAGAATCTAAGCAACAAAAACTTTTTATTTAATTTTTAACCAACTAAAAAGGTTTTCAATTGACGTTTAGTCAATTGAAAGTTTTCTCTAATCGGCCAAGATATAACCATTAAAATCCAACATTCATATTTGAATGATCTAATCAATTAGACTAATATTTTGGATGATTGAAGCTGTCTATATAATTTTATAAGTGAACATTAGATACATTCATACACATATCACAAATCAATATTTATATTTGCATTTGTCTTTGTATATTAAAAAAAAATTAATTTTAGGTCTTAAATATATTTCATCTTCAATTCCTCTAGCTGATATGCATTCACATCAATCCCACATTTTGTTTAATTGAAATTAATTGAAAAAAATAGAACATCTCCTAACTTAATGACCTAGCCAGATATACAAATTATACAATCATAATTTGCACAAGACATCTTCAATAAAACTATAGGCGGTGATGCAGCAAGAATCTACCGTGTCATTTAAAATTATCGACGAAGTTCCTGAGATTGATGATGATACTTTTTTGATGATGTGGTTATACCTACGTAGGTTAACATGTGTCAAAGGGCTCACCAAGAGTTACCCAATGAGGCTCCTCTGACGCTTGTGTCACGCCTCGGGGAGTCTCCGCTAGACAAAAATCTGACAGCATCTCCCCTGTACGGGTGACAATACGAAATTTGCATACAAGACTCACACGGCCTACTATACATCGGTCAACACGACCGAATCAAAGACCACACATACATATCATAAATGGCCTCAGGCCGACAACCAACATAAATAAAAGATCTACAACATCTAGACCTACCCCTTCTGCCATCTGAGCAGGAACGCACAACCAAAACATATCGAATACAAGTCCGAATAAAAGTCCAAAACACCAGTCTTACACATGTCCTCTAATCAATGTCAATATAACCGAAGACATAAAACCCAATAAAAACGAAGTCATTACGACGAGGGGGATTGGCAGCTGGACTCTCCTGACAGTTTCATCCTGAAACAGATATAAAGCAATGGGGTAAGTTTAATGAACTCAGCAGATAATAGTCGATATGCATAGTAAGATATATCTAACAATAATAATCATGTCAGTACAGTCTTTTAATCAATAATAAGAAAGGCAAGAAAGAAATGCGTAAAGACTGTACTTACCTGAATCTCCTATCCTGATATAGGAGTATGAGTCATACCAGCAGAAATAAGGTCGTCAGACCAACTACAAAATATATCCTGTATGCATGTCAATCATATGCAACATCCAAGGCAGCAACCAAAATGCAGCAAACACAATACAAATGTCATCCATGCAATATGCATGTGATGCAAATGACATGGTCACCCTTGATGCTAGTCAACCGCCTCACACGCAATGGTGAAGCCGAGTGGGTAGGGCTATAACAACTGTTCACTCTGTCATCACTACTCCTGAGTGACCGAGTGGATATGATGCTGTCGGAGTACACCTATCCTCCTGCCCCAAACAGAGTGGGGGAGCAAAGCTCTCATCTCCCGGTGTCATAGACCAGAGGAGGGATCCCTGTCCGCTACCACGCTGCCTCATCGCTACCCATGAGTGGACCAGCGGAGCCTGACAGAGCAACTGCACACACCCTCCTGATGTATCACTAACCCATGAGTGGCTGTGTGTGCATAACATGTAACTGGCTGCGGGCTCAACTACAAAGGAACCCCGTCCAGCCAGCATGCAATCATGCAAGATGGTGCATGACACTAAAGCATGTAACACCAACTAAAATATGTCTCCGAATAATATGCACAACAAATAGATATATATCAATGACCTAAGTAAAACAGGGAAGGTATAACTAAAAGCTAATCAAATGCCTGTATCAAGTAGGCACAATAACATACAAGGCAGTTAAATATAAAAATTATTGCAAGCTATAACCAACTAAGCATATCAATATGACATTATCTAAAAGATAAGTCAAAATATTCGTCTGCTATAATGCTCAAAATAATGAAATCTTCATGCCCGCGGACCTTTCTCGTGATCGAAACCTACATATAACAGACATTATGATTAAGTGCAAGCATGCAACGACTAATCGAATCGAATCCTACATCGACTCCGTAGCCCGATCAACTAGATTGATCTAGTTATCCACGTAACCTAAACAAGTCTTCACATCAATCCCTATCGACCATTAAACCAATTAGCAACCTATTATGCATTTATAAACACCCATATCTGAACTTACCCATTCCCGTCTTAATTCTCACAGCCCCTTCACCGAAAAGAACACCACCCACAAAAGCAAACAACCGAACCGAAATAATCGGCAGACGACAAAAAGGAGATAGTTCGAGATATACCTGCCTTGGACTTCCCCAATTCTGCTCGGTTTGTCGGAAAAGACCGCTGCCCTATTCCTTTGTTCTGCTCGCCGGAAGAAGACCACTGCCCAAACACCCATCAAGCTCAACCAAAGGAAAAATCCCTAGATCTCATCCAAAGCAAAAGATAACCTCACCTTGCTCCGGCGACAGCCAATCGTAAAACAACCCCTTCACTCCGACGCTCTTCTCACTGCCGCCCCTAGGCGCTGCCACTTGCCCAAGCTAGCCGATGAACTGGAATGGGGGAAGAGATCAGAGAGGTCGGCATCACTTGCAGAGGGAAGGATCAGCTGTGGTTAGAAAGGTCTCGAGAAGGAAGGCTTGCATGAAAGGAATAGCGAGGAAAGGGAGGAAATGGCGAGAGTTTACAACCCATGAGGTGAGGAAGAAATCGCGAGAGAAGGGCTCCACGAGGAACGGCGTTGCCTGCCTGGGTGTAGCAGAAGTGTCGGAGGTCGGACACAAGGTCGGCGGCGAAAGGCGCTGCGTCATCAGTGGCAGAGAGGACTACGGAGATGGCGAGGCTATCACCCCCAGCGACGGCGACCTAGGCGCAACGAATGGCGACAACTGGCTCGGGGAGGTAGCGATGGGCGATGACACGAGCTTGGGGTGGAGATCGTGCTCGGATCAACCTCCTGGCGAAGCGGTAGCCACTTGACAAAGGATTTACCAGCGGCGCTGACCTCTAGCTGGCGCAAAGAAGACGCGGGAGGAAGGGAGTGACAACGACCAAGGCGACGCGTGGAGAAAAGATTGCGAGAAGAAGAAGTTGCGAGGGGGGAAGAAGTCACAGAGAGATCATGACGGTTGCGTGAGGAGAGAAACGGAAGAAAAAGGGAAAATCTGGAAAATTAAGAAACCTAATTTTTATTTATAACTTAGGTTAATTAAACCCCTTAAATAATCTAAACAGGTCTTTTAAAAGCCTGTTTTTCTTATCCCCCGTAAATATCTCGTATATGCCCCGTTTAATTCCAAAAAAATTCCTAAAAATTCTTGTAAAATTACCTAAGATAATTTATCAATTAATAATGGGTATTTTAAATTTTCCGTATTTAACATTCTCCCCCACTAATAAAAATTTGGTCCCTAAATTTCCTACTCAGATGCATAATGAGTAAGAGATACCACAAGTACTGAAAATATATTTCACGTACCTTAAGTAAACAGATGGGGGTATTGAGCTCTGATCTTTTCCTCAAGCTCCCAAGTAGCCTCCTCATCGGTGTGGCGACTCCACCCGACCTTGACAAGTCGCACAATCTTGTTCGGCAACTGTCATTCATTGTGATCCAGAATCTGTATCGGAACCTCTGCGTAAGTAGCATCAGGTTGAATGGAACCTGACACCTCTGACAGAATAGGTGTAGAGTCTGCAATATATTTCCTCAACATAGACACATGAAACACATCATGAATACCCATCAAGGATGGTGGTAGCGCTAGGTGGTAAGCGACTGCTCCGATCCTCTCCAAAATCTCAAACGGACCAATGTATCTAGGAGCTAGCTTACTACGGAGGCCAAATCTCTTCACCCCTTTTGTGGGTGAGACTCACAGGAATACATGATCACCAATAGAGAATTCTAGAGGTCTCCGTCTCCGATCGGCATAACTCTTCTGATGACCCTGTGCCTCTACCATCCTTCGTCTAATAGTACGGACCAACTCTGCCTCAGGCTGAGCTCTCTGGGGTCCTAGCAACTGGGCCTCCCCAACCTTCTCCCAGAGGGTGGGTGTACAACACTATCTACTATACAATGCTTCAAATGGTGCTATTCAAATAACCGAATGATGGCTGTTGTTGTAGGTGAATTCCACTAAGGGCAAGTGGTCCTCCCAGCTACCCCCCAAATCCATAATGATATGCTTCCACTTCCATTACGGAATCAGAATTTCCTGAAGCATCTCTTCCTTAAACTAATGCAACTCCAAAAACCACTATCTTCCTCGGAGTCAGAGACGAGGAATTATATTTCCACAAGAGAAGTCCATCTATCATCCAAAATCCACTCCCCCACACACTCTGTAAGTGCATGGGAGGCTATAGCGACCAAACTCCCTTGTTACAACCGTTCGTGTTCCAGCTACTCTATAGTAGCTATCCAGTAGCTAGCCAAAACCCCATGAGCATTCCTGCTCCTCACCTCTATAAAACAACATAATCACTGCTAAGTCCACGTCATATATATGACGGCTTATCTTGCAGTTCTTTAACTGCCGTAAGATTAGGATACGTCTTATTCAATAGCATCGGAATTGCTCTGATCCCCGAAATGATGCATCCATGTACACTACCCTTCCATCCACACCAGAATGATTAACTAACACTGATGCAAAAGTCAACCATCATCTGAGCCCTGAAACTAGTTTCACAAGCTTCAGACCAAGTAAATTTCAACACCTTCCTGGTCCAACCAGTCAGCGATGTAGTACCACTAGAGCATCCTATCCATATCTATGGTAACAATCAAATCAATACCAGAAAACCACCATCTACGGCGACCGAGTGCGCAACTCCAACTACCACCATCAACAGTGGCCAAGTTACGGAACTCCAATGACCACAACTGATCCAATCATGTCCAAAATACACGACTTCCCAAATCCCTAGACGACTAAGTCGTCAATAAGTCTAACAAGATAATCAAAATCTCATACAATTCATACCAAGTATGAAATTATCGTCGCTACACACCTGTATTCTCTTTACTCTAGGCTGATGATATAACAATCATCACAACGACACTGATAATTGTATGACACCATGTCACTACAATATCATCACACCAGTCATAAATCCATCCTAGAGTATACCCAAGTGTCCTATAGCTGATCTAAATAGATCCTCTATCCACAATGAAAGATATTCATTTCCTTCCACAACTACCGCATTCTATCATCGATAATCGATGCATAATCTCAAAGGTCCATCTCTCTTTTAACAAAGAGTTCCAGATCTTCTCTGGAAGAAATTCTGGGACAGATAAATATCCCATTCAACACCTCCTATAATAAGGTAAAACGATCTTTCATCGTCTTGACTAGTGTAGGTACACGCCTTATCCATAACCAAATCACTAATAATAGGGACTGATATTTTCTGAAGGGTTACTCCTTGACCTCCCATTGGGTGGCTAGCGGGCCTAACCCTAGCTTCCTAATTCAACATCAGTTGACATCTCTAAAGAGTCTACCTTTTCAAGCTCAAGGGTAGGTCCCGCAGCATCAATAGGTCGCTTTCGAGGTCAACCTCGTCCACGACCATGAGTAAGGACAATTTCCCTAGGTGACTTTTCCTACCGTGAGCAAATATGTAAGTATCTAACAGAAACATAATGATAACTTCTTATTACATGAGGAAATTAAAGTGACCACTAAAGGCAACTACTTTTCCTATAGCTCAGAGATATCCTTCAGCTTGCCTGGTCCCAAAACACAAGAACTCCCAAAAATCCAAGGAAAAGAAAATCCTCAAAACACAAAACCCACAAACCAAAACCGCAAAACCAATAAAATTGTCATGTCCTGGGGGCATATCCGTCATCCAAATGACGGAGGAGCCCCTTAGTGACAATATTCAGAAATACATGGACCAAATATGATAAAAACCTCGAAATAATAATAGAAATATAAGTATTTTATTAACTGCATACATGCACGACTAAACATATATCAATTAAAGTAAAATAGTTTTATGACACCAAATCAAATTGCGAAAAAATCCAAAGTGCATAAACAAAATGCAATACTGATAAAGTAAATAAAGCGGCATCTCGACGATGCAGTGGGACAAGCACGACAAGGAACTCTCTGAGCGATACGAAGGTAGGTCAACAGGACACGTCCTCCATCAGTTAACCTAGAGGATAAGTGAGGAGGGGTAAGTACAACCACTCAGTGGATGGATAGACAATAGTGCATAATCATAATGCATATAATGGAAGTCAAAGGGAACAAACTAGAGTAACCCAACCCTCAGAGTACCAATATCAGTCTGCAACTAACCTGGTCAGTAGTATAACAAATATACCTGCAACATACACAACCACTGCAATCTACAAGCAATGCACATCCAGATACCACGTCAAAGTCTCGTGGCTCTCAAGGTATATAAAGAGAACTATCTATGAGCTACCGCGAATGAAACTCTTGGGTCGACAATCAATATACTAAGCACTGTCTACGCACAACTACATGCTACCACGAATGAGACTCGTGGGTAGACAGAAAGTAGAAAAACTCAATGTCTGCGGGCAACGACATGCTACCACGAATGGGTCTCGTGGACAGACAGCGTATATAGATATCTAATTATTAACTGCACACAACAGCATACTACCACTAATGGGTTGCGTGGCTAGTCGATTATCCTAGGTTGTTAAGCCTAGGGTTACCCAATGCATCTTGCATAGCACGTCTATCAAAGTCGATAAAGATCATCGATCTACAATTAATCCCATTGAGACAGTCAAGCGAGGGTTTCAACAACTCTAATACGAAATGTTTACCAAAGTCGGTAAAAATCATCGACTTAATAAATACGTCGAGATTGTTAAGTCTAGGGTTCCAACCCTTCTAACATGATCGATTATCAAGGTCGATAAAAATCATAAATCCACTAATAATCACGTCGAGACGATTAATCATAGGGTTTCATCCCAGCTAATAGGAAATGCCTATCAAGGCCAAGAAGGACAACCCATCCGACAAGAGGGTTAAGCCTAAATTATATCATTTCTACCAGTTTAATCATGCATGCTATAACATGCTTCGTGGGTACTTAAGATGTAAAGTAGCTATCTAGCTACAGACGTCATACGAATCTGATTATCACCGACTTCGAACGGATAACGCAAGAGTATAACTTTACGGTAGATTATCTCAACCATGCATGAGAGACATATTAGACCACAGATATACAAAGCAACCATAGGGAGACTCGATTGCAGACTCTCTCTCATCCAAGAATGGGAGGTATAGTTGGCAGCCGAGATATGAACAACGTTATATACCCTCTAAGGATTAATCGCATCCTAATCATACGACCTCTACTAGTCCGATTACCATATCAACTGAAATAGTAAATGGATAAACATATACCAATAAGCACATCCGGGTTATTACGCCTGGGTTTCAACACCTAGGGTTTTACTAATGTTTCATTCCTGAGATCCACTCCTACGGAATAACCTCATCTAAGTTATTCTAACTCTACTAGTGTCAATCATGGTATCCACCCCAATAACACATAACCAAATAAACACATAACAATGATATTCAATAAACGACAGCATAGTCATACTAATGGCAATCAACGGTTAAAATTAATAGGGTATAACTAAAGGGGTCATGACAGTACAAAGTCAAAGCAATATGCTATAGAGCATCAAGTGCAAATATACCCTAAACCATGTAAGCAACATAATCATATTTGTTGAATCGAAGCGGATCGCTAGAGGGGGGGTGAATAGCGATAAACCCTTTTTTTCGAGTTTGTTTCAAGACAATAAAATGCAGCGGAAAGTAAAATCAAACACAAAGAAGACAAATGGTTTTTTACTTGGTTCGTAGCCTTTGGCTACTACTCCAAGGCCCTAGTGATCCTTGATCACGCACGGAGGGCAAATCACTAAAGAACTCCTCCTCGTTAGAGATAGGAGTTAATCGAGTACAAGAAAAATCACAAAGCTTTGAGGTAGAGGGACACTCCCCCTCTCCTCGTAACGATAAAAACTCCGAGACAATTGATATGAAAAATATAAACTGAAATAAAGATTATTCCGACGAAACAAAAATATAAACAATTAAACCTAGACGTCGGAGAAGTAGAACTTCGTTGTCAGAGAGTCGTAGCGTTGCGGAGGATTTTTGGAAGCTTAGGATTTATAAAGAAACCCTAAGATAGACCCTCCTTTTATAGCCTTTGAGCCCCTTTTCGAGAGGAACTTTAGCCAATCACAATTGAGCATCAATCCCCTTGAAATGAGGTGATAAGCCTTGACTCCTCGAAGCTGTCCTTGACCATCAGTCGACTGATAGCCATCATCGATCGATCGTGATGCATCGATCGAATGCGACCATGACCGATCGGTGATTGACAATCCAAGTCCTTGGTCGATCGTGATGCTAGCTGAAATGACAAGTTAGCTGAACAATAACATTATTTCGACGGCCTCCGACCGTCCGATCTCGACCTAGACCACCAATGGGATGTCTTGGGTCAGATCTATGCTTAAGTCTATCCCCGTAAAGAGGATACGACCTCACTTACACTCGCACACACACAAGCTTACCTCGATACTTACTGTGTCTCTTTCTCTTCCGGCCTTCCACTCGATTCCTTCGGCTCCCTCCGAAGTCACTCGAGTGTCGCCCGACCACCACGGCTTCCTCTGGGTGTCGCTAGCCTTCAGCTCCAGCTATAGAAATTTTTTGCACACTCGATTCAGCTCAAGAGATAATGACATGAGCTTAACTTTGTATCGTTTGCTATAATCAAAACTCAGTTTCGACTTAGGTGCCTACTGCACCAATAATCTCCCCCTTTTTGATTTATGGCAAACCCACATACAAAGTTAAGAAAATAGCATGCATGAAGAATAATAATGTGCATGAAAAACAAAAATAAAGATTAGTAGGAGTAGTAAGGATTTTCTTCAAGTACTCCCCCTTGAGGAAACCTCCCCCTTGACCGAGGGTGAGTCATGAAAGAAGACCTTAATCCTCCTCCTTGACTGAGGGTTGCTATCTAGGAAGAGTTTAAGTAATTAACATTACTTAAAGTTGGCCTTAGTAAAATGTTTAAGTTAAGAGGTCTTCTTAACTTGGCCCTTTCTCCCCCTTTAAGTAAAACATTAACGTCATAGTGTTTAAAAATAAGTTTGAGTTAAGATTTCTCTTAACTTGGCCTTTACTTCTTTTTGTTAAAACGTTAAGTAAGTTTTCAAAACTTAAAGTTAACTTTTGGTCATGTAAACGTTTAAGTTAAGAGGTCTTCTTAACCTGGCCCTTTCTCCCCCTTTAAGTAAAACATTAACGTCATAGTGTTTAAAAATAAGTTTGAGTTAAGATTTCTCTTAACTTGGCCTTTACTTCTTTTTGTTAAAAAGTTAAGTTTTCAAAATTTAAAGTTAACTTTTGGTCATGTAAAATATGAAGTAAGAGTTAAGTTATCAAAAATTAAAATTTTGACCCCTTAACTTTGGCCTTTTTCTCCCCCTTTTGCCATATATCGAAAAGAGTAAGGGTGTGTGGAAAACAAAAATAAGTATTAAGTTTAAAGTCCAAGCATGTTCCACATTATTTTGAAAATAATATACTGAAAATAAGCTCATCTATAAAATGTTCGACTCATATTTGGCTTGATTGATATGAAAGATCAACCAGTCCTGGTCAGAGTCGGTTAATATGTATGATTATACTCCGTGGTCCATGGCGATGCACTAGTTCTACATCTGGAACAAGGAGTAAAGTCCTAACATCTCACGCCCATCTACGTGGCTAAGTACACAAACACATTAGTCCTATGTGTTGGTGCAGTAGGCACCTAAGTCGAACCTAAGTTTTGATTATAGCAAACGATACAAAGTTAAGAATATATTGTTATCTCATGAGCTAAATCAAGTGTGCAGAAAAGTCTCAACGCTGGAGCTGAAGGCTAGCGACACCCAGAGGAAGCCGCGGTGGTCAGGCGACACTCAAGAGACTTCGGAGGGAGCCGAAGGAATTGAGTGGAAGGCCGGAAGCAAAAACAACACGTAAGTACTGAGGTAAGCTCGTGTGTGCGAGTGTAAGTAAGGTCGTATCCTCTTTACGGGGATGATCTTAAGCGTAGATCCGACCAAAGACTTCTTATAGATGGTCTAGGTCGAGATCGGATGGTCGACGACCATCAAAATTATGTTTTTGTTGAGCTAACCTTGCCTTGCAGCTAGCATCACGATCGCATACTTGGAGGACTCGATTGCCAAACAATGATCATGGCGAAGGTCGACAATCGATCGATGTCGCCATCACGATCGACTGATGATGGCCATCAGTCGACTGATGGTCAAAGGATCAGCCTCGAGTAGTCAAGAGTTATCACCATTTTTCAAGGGGTTTTGTGCCCATTTGTGATTGGCTAAAGACTCATTCGATGAGGGGCTCAAAGGCTATAAAAGGAGGGTCAAACCTAGGGTTTTTCATCAATTCAAAAGCTTCCAAGTGCTTCCGATACGCTCCGACTCTCTGACATCCCTACGACGCCGCTGAGGCGAGCGACTAGAGCTTCAACCTCCAATCTTTGAAGTCGCTCGGTATAATCTTTAAAATTTGTATAAGTTGTTTTTATTTCAAGCTTTAAATCATATCAAGGAGAGGAGTGTCCTCTACCTTGAGTCTTTCTCGAGTTTTTGTATCCGTTTAACTCCTATCTCCATCGAGAGGGAGTTCGTTTAGTATTTGCCCTCCGTACGTGGTCAACGACCATTAGGGCCTTGGAGTAGTAGCCGAAGGCTACGGACCAAGTAAAACCTATTTGTTTCTATTTACTTTACATTTCCGCTGCAATTAATTTTCTCTCGAGTTTTAACGAAAGAAACGAGAAAAAGTTTTTATCGCTATTCACCCCCCCTCTAGCGAACCGCATCGATCCAACAATTGGTATCAGAGCCGGGGGTTGCTAAGATTTGGTGAAACCACCAATCTAGCCATTTTTCACAGATTTATTTTTCTTTTATTTCTGTTTATTTCAGATTTATTTCGCTTTGTTAAATTTACTCCCGCACTACTAATCCAAGACGCGAGTCTTAGTACTTTTTGTGTGTTTTTGTCATTGCTTTTTTTTTCCTTCGTCTCCTTGTGTTCTTTGTTCTAATGGCCCATCTCGAAGGGTTTAGCACCGTCCAACCTCCGTTTTACAACGGAGATGACTTCCGTTATTGGAAGGGTCGGATGGAATGCTTTCTTAAAACCCAAATCGAGATGTGGATTATAATCCAAACGGGTTTCACACTTCCGACTAACGGCGGGTGACTTTGATTATGACCAATGGACCATTGCAACAAAAAACAAGTCGGCCGACGCTAAGGCAACGCAAATCCTTCAATGTGGCCTATCCAAGGAGGAGCTAAATCGCCGGCCCTTCATAAGCGCAAAAGATCTTTGGACAAAACTAGTGGAGCTACGAAGGGACCGAACGGCCAAGGTATGTAAGCGTGATCTTCTTTTCAATAAACTATATAACCTAAAAATGCAGGAACACGAGTCCGCGACACAACTTCACGCCGAGTCCAGGACATCGTCAACAACCTACACGCAATCGGGCAAAAGGTCGAAAAACCGCGTGACCTTATAAGGTATGTCCTAAACTCTTTCCGAGGACTACCTTATGGGCATCCATGGTCGATGCCTATAAGGTCTCCAAGGACCTTTCTAAAATTAGGTTAGATGAACTCTTTCGGATTTTGAACTTCATGAGCAGCCTAACTCGAGCCCGAGAGGGTATAGCCTTGTTTGCGTGTTCAAAGAAGAAGAAAATCGCAAGCAAGCCACCACCAACCGAGGAGGAAGACGAGTCCAAGAAGAAGTTGACCGAGTTGATCCCAACTAATGAACCTAGCTCGAAGGATAGCCAAGGGACGAAAGCGAACCACGACTCGACCCAACCAAGGTAAGCCTAAAAGTTCCAATATTAAGTGTTATGAGTGCAACAGGTTTGGACATATCAAGTCCGAGTGCCCCAAGCTCAACCACCAAGCACCTAAGCACAAGAAGGCCCTCAACGCGACATGGGAAGAAGAGTCATCCGAAGAAGACGAAGACCACGTCTTCATGGCGAAATCAATTGAGTCGGACACGGAGACCGAGCCTGAACTTGAGTCAGAACCTGAGGATGACTCGGACTACGAAGCTACCTTCAAGTCAAGCCATGGATACGCATCCGGTTCAAAAGATACCCTTAAAGTAAGTCGAACTTTATTTAATACTTTACATAATACGATTAGGTTTTTGTCTAGGAAGTTAGCTAAGTCCGAGTCCAAGGTCGAGACCCTTGTTGAGGAGGTTAAACTCCTCAAACACGAGGTCTCCCTAACCTCTTCGACTAGTCGAGTTCAAGAGAAGGACTCAACTCGAGTTGAAAAGCTCGAAGTTGAGAACTCTCTCTTGAAAAGTCAAGTCAAAGATCTTAGCAACACGTTGGAAAGGTTCACTTCGGGATCCAAAGGACTTGACCTCCTACTTGGATCTCAAAGGGCCGTGTACAACAAGGCTGGACTAGGGTTTAACTCAAACACGACTAATAGGTCGTATATGTCGATTGTAAGTCGACATAGGAAACATGTCCAAGCATGGGTCCCTAAGAACTTTTTGATTTCAACTCTAGGATCCAACCCGTACTGGGTTCCCAAGGACCAAATCCACTATGTGGATAGACCGAACCGATTCAACGGTCTAGGGGGAGCCAGTACAAAACATGTTTGTGCTTTAACTTAGAAATTGCATGCTTTAACTTAGAATGTTTGTGCTTTAACTTAGAAATTGCATGCTTTAACTTAGAAAGTTTGTACTTTAAAACTTGTGAACTCACTTAGAACATGAACATAATCAACTTCGAAAAGATTGAGCCTTGGGGAGCCTCTTTTCAAAAACATAACCAACTAAAATTCTTCGAAAAGATTGAGCCTCGGGGAGCCTCTTTTCAAAAACATAACCAACTAAAATTCTTCGAAAAGATTGAGCCTCGGGGAGCCTCTTTTCAAAAATAACCAGTTAGACTAGGAGATAGTCTTAGGTGAGTCAAGTCATCATTTTCTTGAAAATGGCTTTGTCTAAGGAAGTGGTCGATGATCCGATAAAAGAAGGCCCCTGTGCCTCGCCACGACCTGGAAGCCATGATCTTGAAAAGGTAAACTTGACAAGCCTAGGTTTAAATCCAAATCTAACATAAAATTACTTGAACCTAAATACACTTAATCAACTTAATTGGAAGTCATCTCACACAAAACACATAAGTATAACATGATTGATCATATAGACACAGGTGAGATGACCTAGGTTTAACAACTTACAACCAATTTAAAAAAAAAAATCTAACATCCAATCCAACCACCTTGTGTGTAGGATCAATGGATGTTGGACAACGGTTGCTCCCGACACATGACCGGGGATCAACTCAAATTCACAAAGCTTCGATTCAAACGACAAGGATCGGTAGCCTTTGGGAATAACGGCAAGCTCAAAATCATCGGATCAGGTGATATCGAGCTTAACTCGAATTTTGTTATTAAAAATGTATTACTTGTAGAGAATTTTGAATATAACCTGCTTAGCGTAAGCCAATTATGTGACAATAACTATAAGGTCATATTTTTAGAAAATGAATGTGTAATTAAAACAAATAAAATAGCTAAAACAATACTCAAAGGAACTAGGACAAATAACATTTATACAATTAACTTAATCAATTCCTCAGCCAAATGTCTTATGACACAGGAAGAGGAATCATGGTTGTGGCACCGACGACTCGGTCACTCGCACCCAAGACTCGTCCACAAGATGAGTCAGAGTGGCTTAGTCAGAGACTTACCCAACCTCAACAACTTGGTTAATAAAATCTGTAATGCTTGTCAACAAGGAAAACAACCTAGGACACAACACAAGTTAACTAACCAAGAACGAACCTCAAGTGTACTTGAGCTCCTGCATATGGATCTATTCGATTCACATGAAGCCAAGTCACTCAATAGAAGTCAATATTGCTTAGTCATAATTGACGACTACTCCAGGTTTACCTGGGTTAGGTTCATCAAACATAAAAATGATACCCTAGATCAATTAATCAATCTATTCAAATTAATCGAGAATCAAAAAGACCTTAAGGTTAAAAGACTTAGAAGCGATCATGGTGGTGAATTCGAAAATCAAAGGTTCACCGACTTCTGTAACCTAAACGGATACCACCATGAATTCTCTTGCCCTAGGACCCCTCAGCAAAATGGCCTAGTGGAGCGGAAAAACCGAACTCTACAAGAAGCCGCTAGGACCATGTTGAGCGAATCGACCTGCAGATAGGTTTTGGCGAGAAGCGTTAGTACGACATGCTATGTCCAAAATAGGATCCTTATGGTAAAAAGGCACCTTAAGACCTCATACGAGATTTATCACGATAAAATACCTAACATCAAGTACTTTAGGGTATTTGGGTGTAAGGTACATATCCTAAACACTAAGGATTACCTAGGGAAATTTACATCCAAAACCACGAAGGAATCTTTCTAGGATACTCGACTACAAGTAGAGCTTATAGAGTATATAACCACGACACCCTTAGAGTCGAGGAAACTATTAATGTAGTGTTCGATGAAGGACACGAACCTACAAAACCCAGGCAACCCCAATTAGCGAGCGATTCATACTAGACCTAACTCGATCCGAGATCGGGTCTGAGTGTTAATCCTAACCTAAGTCAACCAAGTCACTCTATTGATCAAGTGATAGATGACTCAGCCAAACTAGTGTTCAACCAAGTCACCCCATTGATCAAGCATTAGGTGACACAAACCCAGCAATCTAGGATTCAAACTAACCACCCTATCGATCAAGTGATAGGAGATCCTAATCTAGGAGTTGAACTAGAGCATCCTATAGGAACCTTAGTCAAATTTCCTTAATTTCAAGATAGAACCCAAATCAATTGAACAAGCTCTTCTTGATCGATTGGATTATTGCAATGCAAGAAGAGCTAGCTCAATTTACTAGGAATGAAGTGTAGAATTAGTACCACCACCTAAAGACAAAGCGATAATTGGAACAAGGTGGGTGTTTGAAATAAACTTGATGATAAAGGTGAAGTAGTTAGAAACAAGGCTAGGTTAGTCGCCAAAGGGTTTAGCCAAAGTCGAAGGCTTAGATTACTGAAACCTATGCCCCATAGCTAGACTCGAATCCATTCGAATGTTGCTAGCTTATGCACATTGCTCGAGGATTTAAATTGTTTCAAATGGATGTTAAGTCGGCATTCCTAAATGGATACATTAAAGAAGAAGTTTATGTTAGCCAACCCCATTGAAAATCTAGATAAACCCGACCATGTTCTAAAACTTAAGAAAGCTCTCTATGGACTTAAACAAGCTCCTCGAGCTTGAGTGCGAGACTTTCAATCCATCTTAAGTCAAAGGGTTTAACCAAGGCTTAGTTGACCCAACTCTCTTTGTAAAAACCTTAGGTAAAGAAATATTCATAGCTCGAATTTACGTAGGCGATATAATTTTTGGAACCTCTAACTCATTGCCTTACTAAGCGAGTTCGTTTCACTCATGGAAAGTGAGTTGAAATGAACTTGGTAGGCGAATTAAGTTTCTTTAGGTCTACAAATTAAACAAACTAAGGATGGTATATACCTATATCAACAAAAATACACTAAGGAGTTAATTAAAGATTTGGAATGCAAGGCGCTAAGGTAATAAACACCCCAATGGCGATAAATGTTAACATAGGAGAAGACCTAGAAAGTAAGTCCATTGACTTAAAATACTATAGGAGTGTAATAGGAGTCTCCTATACTTAAGCTATGATCGACCCGACATCCTATTCGCAGTAAGTATGTGCGCCAGGTTTCAAACCTGTGCTAAGGAGTCACACCTAACCCTAGTTAAGCGTATCCTTAGATATCTTAAGGGCACACTTAATGTTGGTATTTGGTACCCTAGATCTACGGAGTTCGAACTAATCGGCTACTCCGATTCGGATTATGCCGGTAGTAAGCTCGATAGAAAGAGCATGAGTGGTTGTTGTCAACTTCTTGGCTCGAGTCTAGTGAGTTAGTGCGATGAAACAACAACCTTTGTGTTGCTTTATCTACCACCGAAGCCGAATACATCGCGATGGGTGAGTGTGTCACGCAGCTTCTTTAGATGAAGCACACCCTCCGCGACTTTAAGTTAGACTTTACGAATACTAAACTTCATGTAGATAACATTAGTTCAATTAATCTTACGAAGAATCCGATATGTCACTCTAGGACCAAACATATAGAGGTCAAACACCATTTCATTCGAGAACATGTGGCCAACGGAGCAATACAACTCGAATACGTCGAATCGAAGTCTAACTTAGCAGACCTATTTACTAAACCCCTACCCGAAGCCGAATTTAGTCTATTAAGACGAAAATTTGGCATGTGTGTAATAGAATAGGTACATGCAAATTATATGTTCTTACTACTATTTCTTTAATTTCATTTTTTTGGAACTAGCATAGGACATACCTTAGATATTATGCACCTATAGATTTAAGGAGCCAGTACATCTCACAACACATAGGACTAATGTGTTTGTGTACTTAGCCACGTAGATGGGCGTGAGATGTTAGGACCTTACTCCTGGTTTCAGATGTAGAGCTAGTGCATCGCTATGAACCACGGAGTATAATCATACATACTAACCGACTCTGACCAGGACTGGTTGATCTTACATATCAATCAAGCCAAATATGAGTCGAACATTTTATATATGAGCTTATTTTCAGTATATTATTTTTTTTATATAAAAAATGGGGAACATGCTTGGACTTTAAATTTAACACTTTTTGTTTTCCACACACCCCTTACTCTTTTCGATATACGGCAAAAGGGGGAGAAAAAGGCCAAAGTTAAGGGGTCAAATGTTTTTGATAACTTAACTCTTACTTCATATTTAAACCAAAAGTTAAAACTTAGTTAACTTTTACCAAAAGGCCAAAGAATTCTTAAACTTATTTGTGCCGTCTAAGTTTTACTTAAACTTATTTTTTAAAACTTTATGTCGTTAATGTTTTACTTAAGGAGGAGAAAGGGCTTAACTAAAACGTTTTACTAAGGCCAACTTTAAGTAATGTTAATTACTTAAAGCAACCCTCAAGGGGGAGGATTAAGGTCTTTCTTCAAGACTCACCCTCGGTCAAGGGGGAGGTTTCCTCAAGGGGGAGTACTTGAAGAAAATCCTTACCACTCCAACTTAATCTTCATATTTTTTGTTTCTCATGCACATTATTACTCTTCATGCTTGCTATTTACTTAACTTTGTATGTGGGTTTGCCATAAATCAAAAAGGGGGAGATTGTTGGTGCAGTAGGAACCTAAGTCGAACCTAATTTTTGATTATAGCAAACGATACAAAGTTAAGAATATATTGTTATCTCATGAGCTAAATCGAGTGTGCAGAAAAGTCTCAACGCTGGAGCTGAAGGCTAGCGACACCCGGAGGAAGCCGCGGTGGTCGGGCGACACTCAAGAGACTTCGGAGGGAGCTGAAGGAATTGAGTGGAAGACCGAAAGCAAAAGCAACACGTAAGTACTGAGGTAAGCTCGTGTGTGCGAGTGTAAGTAAGGTCGTATCCTCTTTACGGGGATGATTTTAAGCGTAGATCCGACCAAAAACTTCTTATAGATGGTCTAGGTCGAGATCGGATGGTCGACGACCATCAAAATTATATTTTTGTTGAGCTAACCTTGCCTTGCTAGCATCGGTCATTGCACTTGGAGGACTCATTGCCGCCAAACGGATCATTCGAAGGTCGAATCGGCGATCTGCCATCGATCGGTGATGATGGCCATCAGTCGACTGATGGTCAAAGGATCAGCCTCGAGTAGTCAAGAGTTATCACCATTTTTCAAGGGGTTTTGTGCCCATTTGTGATTGGCTAAAGACCCATTCGATGAGGGGCTCAAAGGCTATAAAAGGAGGGCCAAACCTAGGGTTTTTCATCAATTCAAAAGCTTCCAAGTTCTTTCGATACGCTCCGACTCTCCGACATCCCTACGACGAAGCGCTGCCGAGACGACGACTAGAGCTTCAACCTCCAATCTTTGAAGTCGTCGGTATAATCTTTAAATTTGTATAAGTTGTTTTTTATTTCAAGCTTTAAATCATATCAAGGAGAGGGGGAGTGTCCCTCTACCTTGAGTCTTTCTCGAGTTTTTGTATTCGTTTAACTCCTATCTCCATCGAGAGGGAGTTCGTTTAGTATTTGCCCTCCGTACGTGGTCAACGACCATTAGAGCCTTGGAGTAGTAGCCGAAGGCTACGAACCAAGTAAAACCTATTTGTCTCTATTTACTTTACATTTCCGCTGCAATTAATTTTCTCTCGAGTTTTAACGAAAGAAACAAGAAAAAGTTTTTATCGCTATTCACCCCCCCCTCTAGCGAACCGCATCGATCCAACACTATGTGTTGTGAGATGTATTGGCTCCTTAAATCTATAGGTGCATGATATCTGAGGTATATCCTATGCTAGTTCCATGAAAAATGAAAAGTAAGAAATAGTAGTGAGAAAATATAATTTGCAAGTTCCTATTCTACTATGCACATGCCCAATTTTCGTCTTAATAAACTGAATTCGGCTTCAGGGTAGGGGTTTAGTAAATAGGTTTGCCAAGTTAGACTTCAATTCGACGTATTCGAGTTGTATGGCTCCGTTGGCCACATGTTCTCGAATGAAATGGTGTTTGACCTCTATATGTTTGGTTTTAGAATGACATATCGGATTCTTAGTTAGGTTAATTGAGCTAATGTTATCTACTTGGAGTTTAGTGTTTGTGAAATCTAACTTAAAGTCTCGGAGAGTGTGCTTCATCTAAAGAAGTTGAGTAACACACTCACCCATCGCGATGTATTCGGCTTCGGTAGTAGATAAGGCAACACAGTGTTGCTTCCTACTGCACCAACTTACTAGACTCGAGCCGAGAAGTTGACAACAACCACTCATACTCTTTCTATTGAGCTTACTACTGGCATAGTTTGAATCGGAGTAGCCGGTTAGTTCGAACTCTGTAGATCTAGGGTAACAAATATCGACATTAAGTGTACCCTATAGATATCTAAGGATACACTTGACTAGAGTTAGGTGAGACTCCTTGGCACAGGTTTGGAACCTTGCGCACATACTTACTGCAAATAGGATATCAGGTCATCTCGCAGTTAAGTAAAGAAGACTCCCTATTATGCTTCTATAGTATTTTAAATCAATTGAATTTCCGATTACATCTTCTTCTATATTTACATTCGTTGTCATTGGGGTATTAATAATTTTAGCGTCTTGCATTCCAAAGCATTTAATTAATTCCCTAGTATATTTGCGTTGATATAGGTATATTCCATCTTTAGTTTGTTTAATTTGTAGACCTAAGAAGAAGCTCAACTCTCCTACTAAATTCATTTCAAATTCACTTTCCATAAGTGAAATGAATTCATTCAGTAGGATCGAGTTGGTGGTTCCGAAAATAATATCATCTACGTAGATTTGGGCTATGAATATGTCTTTACCTAAGGTTTTTACGAAAAGGGTTGGGTCAACTACACCTTGGTTAAATCCTTTGGACTTAAGATAAATCGAAAGTCTCTTGTACCAAGCTCGAGGAGCTTGTTTAAGTCCATAGAGAGCTTTCTTTAACCTAAGGACATGATCGGGTTTATCTAGGCTTTCGAAACCGGGGGGTTGACTAACATAAACCTCTTCTTTAATGTATCCATTCAAGAATGTTGATTTCACATCCATTTGAAACAACTTAAATCCTCGATGTGCAGCATACGCTAATAGCATTCGAATGGACTCTAATCTAGCTACTGGAGCATAGGTCTCATCGTAATCTAAACCTTCGACTTGACTAAACCCTTTAGCGACTAGTCTAGCTTTATTTCTAACTACTTCACCTTTATCATCAAGTTTATTTCTAAACACCCACCTTGTTCCAATGATTGTTTTATCTTTAGGTGGTGGTACTAATTCCCATACTTCGTTCCTAGTGAATTGAGTCAGCTCTTCTTGCATTGGAATAATCAAATCGGGATCAAGAAGAGCTTGGTCAATAGTCTTGGGTTTAATTTTGGAAATCAAGGAGATTTGACTAAGGTTTCTGTATGAGGCTCTAGTTTGAACTCCTAGACTTGGATCACCTATCACTTGGTCGATAGGATGATTCGTTTGAGTCCTAGTTGGATTTGGGTTTGAGTCTACAACTTGATTAATAGGATGACTCGTTTGAGTTCTAGTTTGGTTAGAGTCATCTATCACTTGGTCGATAGGCTGACTTGGTTGACTTAGGTTAGGATTAATACTAGACTTGATCTCCGGATCGAAGTTGAGTCTGGTATGAATCGGCTCGCTAATTGGGGTTGCCGGGGGTTTTGTAGGTTCGTGTCCTTCATCAAATACTACATTGATAGTCTCCTCGACTCTAAGGGTGTCATGGTTATATACTCTATAAGCTCTACTTGTAGTCGAGTATCCTAGAAAGATTCTGATTGAGGTTTTGGATGTAAATTTCCCTAGGTAATCCTTAGTGTTTAGGATATGTACCTTACACCCAAATACCCTAAAGTAATTGATGTTAGATATTTTATCATGATAAATCTCGTATGAGGTCTTAAGGTGCCTCTTTACCATAAGGATCCTATTTTGGACATAGCATGTCGTACTTACGGCTTCCGCCCAAAACCTATCGGGTAGGTTATACTCGTTTAACATTGTCCTAGCGGCTTCTTGTAGGGTTCTATTTTTGCGTTCTACTAGGCAATTCTATTGTGGAGTTCTAGGACAAGAGAACTCATGATGGCATCCATTTAGATTACAGAATTCTGTAAACCTATGGTTCTTGAATTCACCACCATGATCAGTCTTAAGTCTCTTGATTTTAATGCTTTGTTGATTTTCTATTAACTTAAATAGGTTGATTAATTGATCTAGGGTATCACTTTTGTGTTTGATGAACCTAACCCAAGTAAATCTAGAATAGTCATCAATTATGACTAAGTAGAATTTACTCCCATTAAGTGACTTAGCTCCGTGTGAATCAAATAGATCCATGTGTAGGAGCTCAAGAACACTTTTGGTTCATTCTTGATTAGTTAGTTGATGTTGTGTCCTAGATTATTTACCTTGTTGATAAACATTACATATTTTATTGTTCAAGTTATTGAGGTTAGGCAAACCTCTGACTAAGTCACTCTAACTCATCTTGTGGATGAGTCTTGGGTGTGAGTGACCGAGTCGTCGGTGCCACAACCATGATTCCTCTTGCCGTGTCATAAGACACTTGGTTGAGGAGTTAGGTAAATTAATAGTGTAAATATTATTATTTCTAGTTCCCTTAAGGATTGTTTTAGAAGTTTCATTTGTATTAATTATGCATTCGTTTTCTAGAAATATGACCTTATAGTTATTATCACACAATTGGCTTACACTAAGTAAATTATATTGAAAATTTTCTACCAATAAGATATTTTGAATAATAAAGTTAGAGTTGAGCTCAATATCACCTGATCCGATGATTTTGAGCTTGTCGTTGTTTCCGAAGGCTACCGATCCTTGTCGTATGAATCGAAGCTTCGAAAACTTGAGTTGATCCCCGGTCATGTGTCGGGAGCAACCACTGTCCAACATCCATTGATCCTACACGTAAGGTAGTTGGATCGGATATTGGATTTATTAAAGATTGGTTGAAAATTATTAACCTAAATCATCTCACCCATGTCAACATGATCAAATACGTTAACCCTATATGTTCTTGTGAGATGACTTCCAATTTTACTTGAATTAAATTTAATGACTTTAACGCTTGTCAACCTTGCGTTAGATTCGGATTTGACCTTAGGCTCATCAAGTCACCTTTTCAAGATCATGGCTTCCAGGTCGTGGCGAGGCACAGAGGCCTTCTTTGATCGGAACAACAACTACTTCCTTAGACAAAGCCATTTTCAAGAAAATAGAGACTTGACTCACCTAAGACCACTTCCTGGTCTAACTAGTCTAGGATACGTCGAGGTAGCTTTATCTAGTTCCACTCGGTCAAGTACGCCGAACTAGATACGCTTTATCTAGCCCGACTACACAAGACTCCGCTTTCCTAGCGTACTATCATCTCGCCGCGTCCTGGTACTATGTTATCAAGTATTGACGAGTTATAGTCCTATCTAGCCATTCTAAAAAGAAAAATCAAACTAAATAAAGAACCTAAGCATGCAATTTTCTAAGTTAAAATACACACAAGTTTCGTACTAGCTCCCCCTGGACCGTTGAATCGGTTCGGTCTCTCCACATAGTGGATTTGGTCCTTGGGAACCCAGTACTGGTTCGATCCTAAGTTTGAAATCAAGGTGGTCTTAGGGACCCATGCTTGGACACGTTTTTTATGTCGACTTACAATCGACATATATGACTTGTTGGTCGTGTTTGAGCTAAACCCTAGTCCGACCTTGTTGTACACGACCCTTTGCGATCCAAGTAGGAGGTCAAGTCCTCTGGATCCCAAAGTAAACCTTTCCAACGTGTTCCTAAGATCTTCGACTTGACTCTTCAAGAGTGAGTTCTCAATTTCTAGTTTTTCAACCCGAGTTGAGTCCTCCTCTTGAACTCGACTAGTCGAAGAGGTTAGGGAGACCTCGTGTTTGAGGAGTTTAACTTCCTCAACCAAGGTCTCGACCTTGGACTCAGACTTAGCTAATTTTCTAGTTAAAAACTTAATTGCATTATAAAGTGTACTAATGAGGGATCGACTTAACTTGAGTGTATCTTTTGAACCGGATGTGTATCCGTGGCTTGTCTTGAATAGTGCTTCGCAGTCCGACTCGTCTTCGGTTTTCGATTCATGTTCTGGTTCCGACTCCATCTCCGATTCCACCGATTTATCCATGAGAACACGATCACTATCTTCTTCCTCGGATGCTTCTTCCCAAGTAGCGTTGAGTGCCTTTTTGTGTTTTGGTGCTTTGATCTTGAGATTTGGGCATTCGGACTTGATATGTACAAACCTGTTGCATTCGTAACATCTAATATTTGAACTTTTAGGCTTACCTTCGTTGGGTCGAGTGACGGTTCATTTTCGGCCCTTGACTATCCTCTGAACTAGGTTGACTAGTTCGACCTCCATTTCCAAGTCGACCTCCGAATTGGACTCATCCTCTTCTTCCTTCGGGGGTGGCTTGCTTGCGGTTTTCTTCCTCGAACCTGCAAAAAGTGTTATACCCTTCTCGGGTTCCGGGTTAGACTGCTCATGAAGTTCAAAATCGGAAAATAATTCATCTAACCTAAGTTTCGAAAGATCTTTGGAGACCTTGTAGGCATCAACCATGGACGCCCACAAGGTAGTCCTCGGAAAGGAGTTAAGAACATACCTTATAAGGTCACGGTTTTCGACCTTTTTCCCAATTGCGTGTAGATTATTGACTATGTCTTGAACGTGGGTGTGAAGTTGAGTCACCGATTCGTGTTTCTGCATTTTTAGATTATACAATTTATTAAACAAAAGATCGTGCTTACATACCTTGGCTTCATCGGTTCCTTCGTGTAGCTCCACTAGCTTTGTCCAAAGGTCCTTTGCGCTGATGAAGGGGCCGACGCGATTAAGCTCCTCCTTGGACAACCCGCATTGGAGGATTTGAGTTGCCTTTGCATCGTCTTAAACTTGTCTTTTTGTCGCATTGGTCCATTGGTCAAAATCCAAGGATTCACCTACTTCATTAGTCGGAAGTGTGAATCCCGTTTGGATTATGATCCACATCTCGATTTGGGTTTTAAGAAAGCATTCCATCCGACCCTTCCAATAACGGAAGTCATCTCCGTTGTAAAAAGGAGGTCGGACGGTGCTAAAACCCTCGAGATGGGCCATTGAAACAAAAATAGACAAGAGAACGAAGATGAAAACCCTAACAACAACACAAACAATCGAAAAGTACCAAGACTCGTGTCTTGGATTAGTAGTGCGGGAGAGAAACTAAACGAATAAAATAAATTCGAAATAAACAGAAAAAAAAAAAGAAAAAAAAATCTGTAAAAATGCTAGATTAGTGGTTTCACCAGATCTTAGCACCCCCGGCTCTGATACCAATTGTTGGATCGAAGCGGATCGCTAGAGGGGGGGGGGGGTGAATAGCGATAAACCCTTTTTTTCGAGTTCGTTTCAAGATAATTAAATGCAGCGGAAAGTAAAATCAAACACAAAGAAGACAAATGGTTTTTTACTTGGTTCGTAGCCTTCGGCTACTACTCCAAGGCCCTAGTGATCCTTGATCACGCACGGAGGGCAAACCACTAAAGAACTCCTCCTCGTTGGAGGTAGGAGTTAATCGAGTACAAGAAAAATCACAAAGCTTTGAGATAGAGGGACACTCCCCCTCTCCTCGTAACGATAAAAACTCCGAGACAATTGATATGAAAAATATATACTGAAATGAAGATTATACCGATGAAACAAAAATATAAACAATTAAACCTAGACGTCGGAGAAGTAGAACTTCATTGTCGGAGAGTCGTAGCGTTGCGGAGGCTTTTTGGAAGCTTAGGATTGATGAAGAAACCCTAGTATAGACCCTCCTTTTATAGCCTTTGAGCCCCTTTTCAAGAGAAACTTTAGCTAATCACAAATGAGCACCAATCCCCTTGAAATGAGGTGATAAGCCTTGACTCCTCGAAGCTGATCCTTGACCATCAGTCGACTGATAGCCATCATCAGTCGACTAATGGCAGCATCAGTCGAATGCTGACCACAGACAGTCAACTGAATGACGGCAGTCGAGTCCTCCAAGTTGGCAGTCGACTGATGCTAGCTAAAATGACAAGTCAGCTGAACAATAACATTATTTCGACGGCCTCCGACCGTCCGATCTCGACCTAGACCACCGATGGGATGTCTTGGGTCGGATCTACGCTTAAGTCTATCCCTGTAAAGAGGATATGACCTCACTTACACTCGCACACACACGAGCTTACCTCGATACTTACTGTGTCGCTTTCGCTTCCGGCCTTCCACTCGATTCCTTCGGCTCCCTTCGAAGTCACTCGAGTGTCACCCGACCACCGCGGCTTCCTCCGGGTGTCGCTAGCCTTCAGCTCTAGCTATAGCAATTTTTTGCACACTCGATTCAGCTCGTGAGATAACGACATGAGCTTAACTTTCTATCGTTTGCTATAATCAAAACTTAGGTTCGACTTAGGTGCCTACTGCACCAACAATATTATCATGCACTAAATCTAGAAAATTATCTCTAGAATTTATTCACCTGTTAGCCGTCTGAAGATGTCCTGTCGTCGCCAAATCCCCAAATTGACCTCGTCAATAATACCTCGAATTTCTGAAACATAAAAATCATCGGAAATCCGTACAAATCCGAAAATACTCAAGTTAATCTGCCAAATGTGGCAAACTCTGAAAACCCAAAGACCCTAAGGAACTCGGAACCTATGCTCTGATACCAAATAAATTGTCATGCCCCGG
The DNA here is from genome assembly GCA_025175895.1 of Wurfbainia villosa. NCBI lineage: Eukaryota > Viridiplantae > Streptophyta > Magnoliopsida > Zingiberales > Zingiberaceae > Wurfbainia > Wurfbainia villosa. The sequence continues at coordinate 10,484,431 of CM045992.1, forward strand.
GGGAGTCCACGCCAGACAAAAATCTGATAGCATCTCCCCTGTACGGGTGACAATACGAAATTTGCATACAAGGCCCACACGGCCTACTATACATCGGTCAACACGACCGGATCAAAGACCACACATACATATGATAAATGGCCTCAAGCCGACAACCAACATAAATAAAAGATATAAAACAACGAGGTAAGTTCAATGAACTCAGCAAATAATAGTCGATATGTATAGTAAGATATATCTAACAATAATAATCATTCCAGTACAGTCTCTTAATCAATAATAGGAAAGGCATGAAAGAAATGCGTAAAGACTGTACTTACCTGAATCTCCTATCCTGACATAGGAGTATGAGCCATACCAGCAGAAATAAGGTCGTCAGACCAACTAAAAAATGTATCATGTATGCGTGTCAATCATATGCAACATCCAAGGCAGCAACCAAAATGCAGCAAACACAATACAAATATCATCCATGCAATATGCATGTGATGTATGACACTAAAGCATGTAACACCAACTAAAATATGTCTCCGAATAATATGCACAACAAATAGATATATATCAATGACCTAAGTAAAACAGGGAAGGTATAACAAAAAGTTGATCAAATGCCTGTATCAAGTAGGCACAATAACATACAAGACAGTTAAACATAAAAATTATTGCAAGCTATAACCAACTAAGCATATCAATATGACATTATCTAAAAGATAAGTCAAAATATCTGCCTGCTATAATGCTCAAAATAATGAAATCTTCACGCCCGCGGACCTGTCTCGTGATCGAAACCTGCATATAACAGACATTATGATTAAGTGCAAGCATGCAATGACTAATCGAATCGAATCCTACATCGACTCCGTAGCCTGATCAACTAGATTGATCTAGTTATCCACGTAACCTAAACAAGTCTTCACATCAATCCCTATCGACCATTAAACCAATTAGCAACCTATTATGCATTTATAAACACCCACATCTGAACTTACCCATTCCCGTCTTAATTCTCACAGCCCCTTCACCGAAAAGAACACCGCCCACAAAAGCAAACAATCGAACCGAAATAACCGGTAGACGACAAAAAGGAGATAGTTCGAGATATACCTGCCTTAGACTTCCCCAATTCTGCTCGGTTTGTCAGAAAAGACCACTGCCCAACACCGCTGCCCTATTCCTCTGTTCTGCTCGCCGGAAGAAGACCACTGCCCAAACACCCATCAAGCTCAACCAAAGGAAAAATCCCTAGATCTCGTCCAAAGAAAAAGATAACCTCACCTTGCTCCGGCGACAGCCAACCATAAAATAACCCCTTCACTCCGACGCTCTTCTCTCTGCCGCTGCCACTTGCCCAAGCTAGCCGATGAACTGGAATGAGGGAAGAGATCAGAGAGGTCGGCATCGCTTGCAGAGGGAAGGATCAGCTGTGGTCAGAAAGGTCTCGAGAAGGAAGGCTCGCGTGAAAGAAACAATGAGGAAAGGGAGGAAATGGCGAGAGTTTACCGACCCGTGCGGTGAGGAAGAAATCGCGAGAGAAGGGCGCTGCAAGGGGAAGAATCGCGAGGAACGGCGTCGCCTGCCTGGGTGTAGCAGATGTGCCGGAGGTCGGACACAAGGCCGGTGGTGAAAGGCACTGCGGTGTTGATGGCAGAGAGGGCTACGGTGACGGTGAGGCTGTCACCCCCGGCGACGGCGACCTAGGCGCAATGAATGGCGACGACTGGCTCGGGGAGGCAACGATGGGCAACGACATGAGCTCGGGGTGGATATTGGGCTCGGATCAATCTCCTGGTGACAGCGGCTAGCCACTTGATGGCGATTACCAAGGCGGCGACGCCGACCTCTGGCCTGGCAGCAGGCGCACACGGGAGAGGAAGGGAGCGACAACAACCAAGGCGGCGCGTGGAGAAAAGATCGCGAGAAGAAGAAGTTGCGAGGGGGGAAGAAGTCGCGGAGTGATCATGACGGTTGCGTGAGTAGAGAAACAGAAGAAAAAGGGAAAATCTGGAAAATTAAGAAACTAATTTTTATTTATAACTTAGGTTAATTAAACCCCTTAAATAATCTAAACAAGTCTTTTAAAAGCCTATTTTTCTTATCCCCCGTAACTATCTCGTACACGCCCCTTTTAATTCCAAAAAAAATCCTGTAAAATTACCTAAGATAATTTTGTTGGGTTTCCGGCACCGCGGCGTGTGTGTGTTCGATCACATTTCGTAAACATGAACACAGTGGAAGAAATAAAAATAATAAATCTACATTTATTACAACACACACAACACATGCATGCATATTACAATAAGTGTAGACATAACCGTAAATTTAAATTTGCAATAAAAGGAAATTTATCTACATTATACCTTTCGTATGACGTGTAGCGGGAACGGCATCAACCGGAACGATCCTCGCTAGAATCGTCTCTATCCATATCCACGCCGAGTTCCTCGGGATGACTTCGCTAAGCCACGAGCTTCGTCTTCGTATGGGTTACCAGGCTCGTGTTGAAGACGACGTGATCGAGAGATGATCACGATCCGAATCCAAATTCGGATCCTAATACGAGTTCTCAAAACTCGCTTCTCCGGAGAGGTATTCGTCAACCAATTGACGAATCCTTCGTCCTCCACCTCTGAGGATTACCGGAGATCGAATCCCCGGTAAGTTAACCACTGCCGGAGCTCTAACCGTCGTCCAAACGACGCTCCGACGAGAGGAGAAGAAGCTGTCCAGAAAACTGGACAGCTTTGGTGGAGGAGATAGGCGCCGGCCAACCAAGGGAAGAAAAGGCTCACCTTGATGACAAACCTATACGCCGGAGGATAACGCTGAAGCTTGGTCGCGCAAGGGAGCCGGACTGGACGCACAACAACAAGCTGGGCGGCAATGGAGGTTGGGCGGTAATGAAGGTTGGGCGGCAACTCCAAGCTAGGGTTTTGGATTAGGGCTTAATTATCCCTTAAGCCCTCTTTTATAGAGAACTAATTCTCTTAATGGTTATTGGATCATAACCATTAGGCCCGTTAACCCGCTCCATTAAGATAAGTTAAAATAAACCAAACCATGATGGTTTATTTTAAGTTAAAACGAACCGAACCAACTTTTGGTTCATTCATTTAAAATAAACCAAACCCTTTGGTTTATTCTCCTCCATTGGATTAGAACCAAACCATTTTGGTTCATCCATTATGTCTTCATAAGACACGGCCCATCCACGCTTCCATTGCGACTGAAATGATTTCATGCTCGCTTTATGTTTGGTCCAACCAAACCTTGTTTCTCTCGGTCTGAGAATCCCATTCTCAAGCTCGTTTTAAATCCTTTGGATCAAGGCCACAGCGTGTGACCAAATAGGTTCTCGGTTTATGTTGGCCATCTATAATTAACCATTAATTATAGAACGATCATGAGTGGCACCTAGTAGTACATCATGATCCCCAATTAACCAAAAAGATCAACGGTTGATCCAGAACTATTTCTGAAACCCTTCAGCAGCTCGAATGATTCGTGCCCCATTCCCTTCACTCATCTTATACCCACTTGGTTCAGGACATGGTCTATTGTGTCAGTCCCCACTAGGCTGACTACGTCACACCTAGCCCAAGTATCATTTCCTTGTCCTACGGATTCTAGTTACTCCACATGTATCGAAGAGTACCTTACTCTAAACATGTAATGCTTTGGCCAAAGACTTTAGTAACAATCCGACGAGAGACCATGGGTATACATCTCCTCGCAAGGAGTGGTGAATCCTTTATAGGCTATTCAAACACCTTCGATCACTTCGACTTATACCCAATCATCCCGGGTCTACATCTCCTTAGAGATGCTTGCTTAAGATGTCAAAGCATAAATCTCTATGATCAAGATGACTTGAATACCGCAAGTCAAAGGAACATCGCACTTAAGCCACAGTAAGAACTTTATTGACATATCTATATATGCAGAGAACCATATGAAGTCTTACGGCTGGTCACTCCAATGAACTAGTTACCATAACTAGCATCCACGATTAACTCCGGACATCACTATGTCTCCAGCCAGTGAGAATCAGCTGCTTGGATACACCAAGGAGTATGCCTCGTGCTAGTCTCGACAGAATTGATGGTGTCCAAATCCATCAATTCATCGACTAGGGATAATTCCGATACATCACAATTACACATGTAGAGATACTCACTAGTTGTGATCCAATCACAAATTCTCTCATGCGGAGAATCGTATCGTGGACATTCAGTAAATGAGTTTAAGATCCAATCAAATACATAAAATATGTATACTCAAATAGTGAATCTTCATTTATCATATAAATGGTTCATACATAAGGCGATTGCCTTAGGACATCTCTTATATATTACTAACAGACTCCCACTTGGCCTAATGCCAATCGCTACGGTATCCAATACCATAAGCTCGAACATGACCCTCAAACTTATTTTGAGGTAATGCCTTAGTCAAGGGATCCGCTAAGTTCCTTTCGGGGAATTTTTTCGATTTATATTTCGCTCCTACCGATGATCTCTCCGATAAGATGATAGCGCGGCACATGTTTGGATCGCTGAAGAGACCTTGGCTCTTTCGTCAGTAATTGCTCCATTGTTGTCGCAGAGACCGATTGCTTCAACAATGGCCGAATCACACCAAGTTCATGAACGAACTTCTTGATCCAAACCGCCTTTGTCCGCTTCCGCCGCAATGTATTCGCCTCGCAGTGGTAGAATCCGCCACGCCTCTTGTTTGGAACTTTTCCAACTCATCGCGCTCATTCAAGGTGAACACGATCCGCATCGAGACCGAATCATCCTTGTTCCGTCTCGAAGCCGCATCCGTGATACCCGCCAGATCACCATGTCCCTTCTCCATATATTAGGAACACATTCCTTAGTTCTTCTCAAGTACTTAAGGATCGCCTTAATCTACCGCCTAATGATCCATTCCCTCGGATCGGATGTATCCGCCGTGACACTCGAGAGCATATGTCGGGCCTTGTACATAACATAGCATACACGATAGATCCTATTGCGGATGCATAGGGAATCTTACTCATGCAAATCCTCTCATCTTCTGTACGCGGACACATAGACTTCGAAAGGTGTACCCCATGCCTGATGGGTAAGAAACCTTTCTTGGATTCCGACATGCTAAACCTCTTTAGCACTCGGTCTATATATGTAGACTGTGAAAGACCACAAACTGCTTCGATCTATCTCTATAGATCTTAATCCCGAGGATGTAGGTTGCTTCTCCCAGGTCTTTCATGGAGAATGTCTTGGATAACCAAACCTTCACTGACTGTAAGATTGAAACATCGTTTCCTATAAGTAGTATGTCATCGACATACAATACTAGGAACACGGCTGCACTCCCACTAACCTTCTTGTACACACAAGGTTCGTCTGGATTTTGTGAGAAATCAAACTTTTTGATTGTCTCATCAAAACGGATATTCCAGCTCTTGGATGCTTGCTTTAATCCATAAATGGACCGTCGCAATTTGCATACCTTAGTTTTATCAACCGATGTGAAACCCTCAGGCTGTATCATATACACGTCCTCGAGTAGGTTTCCATTAAGGAAAGATGTTTTCACATCCATCTGCCATATCTCATAATCATAATGAGCCGCTATGGCCAGGAGCATCCGAATGGATTTAAGCATAGCTACAGGCGAATAGGTTTCGTCATAATCAACACCTTGCTTTTGACGATATCCTTTCGCCACCAATCTAGCCTTATAGGTAATCACATTACCATCCATGTCGGTTTTCTTCTTGAAAACCCACTTGCACCCTATAGGCTTTATCCCTTCAGGTGGGTCAACCAAGTTCTAAACTTGGTTTTCATACATGGAATCCATTTCCGACTTCATGGCACCAAGCCAATTATCCCTTTCTGAACTTGTCAGCACTTCTTCATAATTGGTAGGCTCCTCATCATCAATGAGTAACACGTCGTTCGATTCACTTACGAGAAATCCATATCTCTCAGGAATATTGCGTGTTCTACCATATCTACGAAGATGTGGTGTTACAATAGGTCCAGCCGATTGCTCATCACTATGAGTTGTCAGCTGTTGTGCTTCACCAGGTATCTCATTAATGTCTATTTGAGTCTCTCGAGCCTCCTCAAGCTCGACGACACTCCCACTGTTTTCTTGCAAGAGAAACTCTTTCTCTAGAAACACAGCATGCCTTGAAACTAACACCTTTTGTTCCACAGGATGATAGAATTGATAACCCCTTGTTTCCTTAGGGTATCCAATAAATAGACATTTATCAGACTTAGCATCCAATTTGTCTGATACAGTCCGCTTCACATAAGCAGGACAACCCCATATCTTCAAGTAAGATACATGAGGTTTCTTACCATTCCATATCTCATATGGAGTAGTTGAGACTACTGTAGATATTCTGCTTAATAAGTAAACAGCTTGTTCAAGTGCATAGCCCCAAAAGGACTTGGGAAGAGTCGCATGATTCATCATTGACCTGACCATGTCCAACAAGGTCCGGTTACGCCTCTCAGATACACCATTATGCAGTGGTGTATATGGCGGAGTCCATTGAGACAATATACCATTGTCTCTTAGATAATCAAAAAACTCTTGACTTAAGTATTCACCACCTCGATCCGATCGAAGTATTTTAATACTCTTGTCATGTTGTTTCTCTACTTCATTTTTGAATTCTTTGAACCTTTCAAAGGCTTCAGACTTGTGTTTCATCAAGAACACATACCCAAACCGTAGTGATCATCGGTGAAGGTAATGAAGTAGCTATAGCCTCCTAATGCTTGAGTTGACATAGGTCCACATACATCGGTATGTATTAGTCCTAGTAACTCTCCCACTCGTTCACCTTTTCGGTAAAGGTAACTTAGTCATCTTGCCTTTTAAGCATGATACGCATGTATCGTATGAATCCAATTCAAACGATTCCAGAATTCCACATCGGTGTAATTCGGACATGCGTTTCTTGCTTATATGGCCAAGACGACAATGCCACATATAGGAGTCTATGTGATTATCCTTTCGAGCACGCGTGTTGCTCGCTTCGATATTGAAAATGTCACTGGATACGTCCATCGTATAAATGCCATTACTCAAGGTTCGATTCCATAAAATCGCCATTCAAAGTTATATAACAACAATTGTTACTAAACGTCAAATGGAAACCATTTCTATTTAAACAGGAAATAGAAACAATGTTCTTTATTAGAGAAGGAACATAATAGCAATTGTCCAGTTCTAAGACTAGTTCACTAGGGAGCTTCAGCAAATAAGTTCCGATGGCGACCGCAGCAACCTTTGCTCCATTGCCAACTCGCAAATTTGACTCCCCTCTGACAAGTCTTCTTCTATTCCTTAGCCCCCGTATGTCATTACATATATGTGACCCACACCCAGTATCCAATACCCAAGTGTCTAAGGAAATAAATGACAATCAATAACGAAGATACCTGAAGAGGATGGGGCATCAGATGCCTTCTTCTTCTTTATGGACTCAAGATAAATCTTGCAGTTACTTCGCCAGTGGCCTTCCTTGCCACAGTGATGGCAAGTGCCCTTTTGTGCTGGTTCTTCCTTCTTTGCCTTTTTCTTCTTTCCTTTCTTCTGTTCTTTTGCCTTCCTCTTAGAACCTTTCTTTGAGGAATCAACTAACAGAACTGCCTTCTCCTCATGCTTCACAGAAGGCTCCACAGTCTTTAGCATATTGAGGATCTCGGGAATGGTGGATTCTAATTTGTTCATCCGATAGTTCATCACAAATTGTGAGAAACTCTTGGGCAAACAATGCAGAATTAAGTCAATACTTAACTCATGATCCATCACAAAACCGAGGGTTGCTAGCCGCTCGATGTACCCGTTCATCTTTAGAACAAACTGCACTACAGATGAACCTTCTTGCATCTTCGTGGTGAAGAGGAGCCTAGAGACCTCGAACCTTTCGGATCTCGCTTGCTCATCGAACAACTCATGAAGATGGAAGACTATAGTATTAGCATCCATATGCTCATGCTGCTTTTGCAGCTCAGGTACCATCGCCGCTAGCATGATGCAACTCGCCAGCTCAGAATCTGCCACATGCTTCTGATAGACCAACATTTGGTCTGGAGTTGCATCGTTCTTAGGACGGTCAGGAAGAGGCTCTTCAAGGACATATGCAAGCTTTTCCGCCTTGAGAACAATTCTCAGGTTTCTAAGCCAGTCCAGGAAGTTAGGCCCAGTTAGTTTGTTCGAATCCAAAATAGTGCGCAAATTCAAAGACGTCATGATCAATTTATTGACCTAGAAATACAAAACGAGCATATATGAGAAAATGATTTTAAAATGCATCAATATACATTTATAAATCCCATTCATTTTTCGAATTTCAAAACCCCAAAATCACTTCGGGAGATCGTAGGTCCATCTCCGAATGGGGCTGATATCCATCATAGTTATGAATAACCTTGGAGAGAGTCCAACAAGCCATTCATAACTACGACGGTAGGTATCATCTATACCGATTGCATATCACGTATATGAAACTATCACAATGTGCTATCAACTAATTGAATGTTCACATATACGTTGGGTTGTTAACACATTAACAAGTATGCATCATATGCATAGCACCCAACTTCACCTCCCTTTACATCGACCTTGGAGAGAGTCCAACAAGCCGATGCTCCAGGTTAAAGCCAACCCATTAATCAAGAAATAGTTTTAATATGGTTAGAGCGCATTCAACCAATTAGCCCAGCTTGGAGAGAGTCCAACAACCAAAGCTAACGATTGACCTCTGACTCTTACCATATTAGTATTAAACTATTCCATGGTTTGAACTATTTCACCGGCGGCGTTTCGGCGACCCAGCCCTTCCTTTCCCCACACGATTCTTCTTTAACCCCTGAGTAAGTGCTCTGCTTTGTTCACACCCATGGCTCCTAGGACCACCTCTTCACCCGCCTGGTATGAACATACCATAACCCAGTTAGATTGTAACCATTATTTCTTTAATATTAAGAATGACTACATAGACCCCTCTATAAAATGTTGTTTCACGACTAAACTGCATCGGCCTCATAATCCTCCCCCCGGTTTGACATGCTTTTTCTCTGAACAATTTCTTAACGGCCTATCCCTGCCGATACCACCAGTCTATTTGGACCTTCTAAACTTCTACGGACTACCCCTGAACCAATTCACCCCCAACTCCTTCCGAATTCTATCGGGAGCCCACATAGTGTTCCAACACTTGAACCTCTCTTTGACCCCCGAAATATTCCATTGCTTCTTCCAATTAAAGTCTTCTAAGGCAGGTCTCTTTTATTTATCTAGCCGTTCAGACTGCCAATTCCTGGTGAACCTGCCCACTTCCCACAAGGGCTGGGAAGAATTGTATTTCTTTGTACAACTTCCCGAGTCCCTTCCCTATTCTGATACATGGAAGGTAGCCCTTCCTGAATTGCCTCTCTTCCGAGAAACGAGGACCAAATGCCCCTTCCCGGAAGTGTATAGAGTATTAAGAGAGCTACATTACTGCTCCAAACATCTAATAGAAACTCCTCTGTTAAGCCACTTTGGATTGTCTCCTCTACCTTTGATGACTTCGGTTGCTGTAGGTAGGGTGATACTGGTCCTGCACTATGACTTCCTTTCCAAATTATTCATCTTTCTTATAAGTATACCTTGCAGACGATCTAATGCAGAAGGCTTTGGTGGAAGGGGAGGCTATTGAGGCTGCCAAGAAAAAGAAGACCTCGACTAAAAGAGGCAAGTCAGTAGCAGCTCCGTCATCCCCCCGAAAAAAGTTGTGACTCATCAAGAAAGGAGCCTCAAGTTCATCAACTCTTCTTCCCTTATCTTCCGACCAGCCGGGAGCTCAACCCCTAACCATTTATGAGCCCAGAAGGGAAGGCAGTACCTCCCCTGCCTCTTCTTTATCTCCCCAAGGAGGGGATTCTCCCTCCCAATTTCTTCATTCCTCCCCATCTGCACAAAAATCACCCCTGCCTTCTCGTACAGAATCCCTCCAAGCTCCTATACCTTCCGACTCGAGAACCTCTCCTACCCCTCTTCGCCGTACCAGACCCCCATCTTCCTCGGAAGGAGAGGATCCTTCCCTTCCTGTTCCTCCGAAGGCCACGCTGGGATCCTTGCTGAAGATTCGGCACCCTTCGGAGGTAAAATTCTTTAATCAGTCGGGCATACAAGGCCCGTTGGAGCAAGTGGGTAAACTGCTGGCAGAGGTATTTACTTTTTCTTTTCCTCCTCTTTGCTATGGGTATTTCCCTATACTGATGTATGATGATAATTTTCCTTTCCTTTTAGGCCTCAACCCAACATAACAACATGGTGGTTCATCTAGCCCGATTCCAATCTAGTGTGGAGGCTCACCATTTTTTCGCCGTGTCATAACAGAAAGAGCTCGTGCGGCGGTTAAACGAGCAAGAGGCAAAGGAGGCAGACTCGATGCAACTAGCCTTGGTCCGCGAAAAGAGGAGGCACGAAAAATGAAGAACTAGAACAGCGCCTCTTCTTGCGATCCGGTGAGTCAGCGGTAGACATCGACTCGGGGCGAAGGAGTATAAGAGATATCTTATGGACGCCATGATCAAGGATGCTAACTCTTCGGCTACTATCACACAGCTTCAACAAGAACGCCACCATCTTAATCTGGAGCGTCAAGCCTGGGCAATTACCAGGGAATCCTGTGCAAAGAAGTGTCAGGAGCTTTTCTCCATGGTAGCGGCTCTTCCCCGAACCTTATCGTCGGTGGCTCAGCAGCAATCTACCCTCCAACAGGAGTATCTTGAAGCTCTTTCAGCCTTAGGACAGCGAGCTATACAGGCAGCCACCGAGAGAGATGCTTTGGCGATTAAATTGGCGGAAAGTCAAGCTCAGGTGGTTCAATATCAGGACCAACTAAAGGAGCGAAGCCCAGGCCTCAAGGGGCGTTATGTCAAGAAGGGGGTAGATCTCTTTATACTAGGTTTTGAGGGGTCCTCGGCTCAAAATGCCGAACAAGGATACCCGCCTCCTGGCACGGACACTAGCTATTTAGATCCCACGGAGGCGTTAGCTAAATGTCCGCCCGAACTCTTTGAATTGTAATTTCTACTATTCTCCTTTTTTGATAATTTTATCAATAGCCTCTCTTCTGCTTCTGAATGATGAATTTGTCCATAGGCTTAGTTATCATCGTCTTGTCCTGCTTCTTGACGGGTCGAGAATTCTGGACCAATTTTAAACTCCTCCTTTTTTATACCGTTATCTCTTTTCCCGTATCGGATGGTGCAATCACCTTGTTGGTTCAGGCTTATGGGAGAGATATTGAATAACATTATTCACCCCCGCCCCAGTTTCGGTTTGGGAATCTGCTTGAAGTATTTTGTCTGATATTATTCACACCCGTCCCGATTTCGGTTTGGGGACTTACTTTAAGTGACTCTAGCCTGTTAGCCTTCCCCATTCCTTTTTACTGCTTCGGAAACTATATCCACCTTCTCGTCTTCTTCCCCTTCCCAAGAACTTCCCCCATTGCTTTTCTTTCATTATAAATCATCACCCTCCATGTCTTCGTCCCTCTATCTCACTATCATGGCTTCAGTAGGGCATCCCATCGAAATTTCTTCAGAGTCAAAATCCTTCGAGTTATGGAACTGGGCTTCGGAAGATACTGGAGACTCAGAGACTCAGAGACCCGCTCGACCACCACTTCAGCCTTCCGCCCCCTTCCGTTCCCGCCTTCCAGTCCAACTCCAACTCCTCCTAAAGGGAGGTCTTTTCGGGCTCCTTTCCCCTCCTTCCGCAACAGGGTGTGGAATCCTCCCTTCACATGGGAGTATACAGTGGGAGACCCCCGTGCCGTTGACGAACTTCCTCCACTTCCGCCAGCGCTGGCTTTCATCCCAATCCCCCCGGCAGGAGCTCATCCTTCTTCGTTCAACGAAGGTCCATCAGCTCTTCCTTCACCTCAAGTCGAGCGCCGAGGTCATCCCGCCCTCTCCTCCCAAAGAGACCTCTCCCGCCTCGTCTATGGGGAGTAATCAGAGAAAATCTGTATAGATCAAATTAATGTAATCATTTCAAATATATGAGTAAAAATGAGAGAGGGAACTTGATGTTTGCTTTTGTCTTTTTCTCGTAGAGGTAAGAGTTCTGTCTTCGAAAGGACGATAATCTGATCTGAACATACCTTCTTCTATCATCGCCCGGGGATTCGAACCCTCTTAATTACAGTTATAGTCCCGTTGCCCTTTCCACTATCACCTCGCCCCACGTCTCCTCTCCTTTACGGCATTTATGGTCCCCCTTTCTTCTACCCATAAATGCACTTTCCCCCTTCGTTGCTATAAAAGTTCCCGATCTTTACCTGATAGCTTCCATCCTTCCCTTTTCTCTTTATTTGCCATGGACAGAATATCTGAACAGGGCAGCAGTTCCTCTCCTTCTGAAGAACAGATAAATGACCGCCGATACATAGTTAGCTTGGAGGAGCAAGTGAAGTACTTACAGCAACGGCTGAAGGAAACTTCCGCCAGTAATCGCTCCCTACGCCAACAACTGGTCGGGTCCCAAAAGGAATTGGCCAAACAGATTTTCCTGCAGCAGTCTTACCGGCGACAACTATTGTGCCAACCTCAACCATATAAGAGAGCTCCCTCCGTTCCTCCCAACAAAGAACTATAATACTCAAGATGTATAAGGGTTTCTATTTGTCATTTTCCCTCATAAATGACTTAAAATATGTAATTCCTTTGCATTAATGAACTTTCCCAGTTTATCTCCTTTCTCCAGTGTTTTCTGCATGGTACCACGCTTTACTTCTTTCAGATTCCACATAGATCGAGACATATGTCGCTTCTTCCGCTTTATAATCCGCTTGGGATATAGAACCATTAAATGAATTGACTCGCTATTTTGCAAGGATAAAACAATATAGGGTTAAACAAGGACTTCAACTTCCCACCCTTTACAGGACAAACAGATATATATAACCGAGGGGGATATCTTCCGCCTGCTCAAGGGGATAGAAATTTAGATGTAGAATAAATAATAACCGAGGGTCTCTTCTTCCGCTCCACCACCGCACGGGGATATCTTATCGCTTCGTGGGGATAGAAATTTAGATGTAGAATAAATAATAACCGAGGGGTCTCGGTTCTTCCGTTCCACCACCACACGGGGATATCTTCCGCTCTGCCTCGCGGGGATAGAAATTTAGATGTAGAATAAATAATAACCGAGGGGTCTCGGTTCTTCCGTTCCACCACCACACGGGGATATCTTCCGCTCTACCTCGTGGGGATAGAAATTTAGATGTAGAATAAATAATAACCGAGGGGTCTCAGTTCTTCCGTTCCACCACCACACGGGGATATCTTCCGCTCTGCCTCGTGGGGATAGAAATTTAGATGTAGAATAAATAATAACCGAGGGGTCTCGGTTCTTCCGTTCCACCACCACACGGGGATATCTTCCGCTCTGCCTCGCGGGGATAGAAATTTATATGTATATAGTCCCAAAGCCATCAATATAAAGGAGGCAACGCTTTCATACCCTCCCTCTTTTGTGCTTGCCTTCTGAAGGGGGAACGCCCATATCCACCCCTTCCCATGTAAGTGAAGGCTCTAGCACATAACGAGTCATTTAGGAAAAATAATCCTTCTTTCCCTTTCATTTAGGGCCGCTTTTATCACAGGCGAGGAGCCCAAGAACGATTATCAACCCACTCACTTCCCCTTTATAGGGGATCCTTTTGCCTTCGTTTCTCTGCCTATCTTTATCCCTTTGCCTTTTCATCTCCTTCTTCTCCGTCTGTTCGTTCCTCCGCCGCCATACTTCGTTGCCCCAATCCTTATTCTTAGATCATCAAAATGCACTCTACCTTTTTCCAGGAGATAGCGGGTCGTTATCCACTTCGCAAGAGGAAAGCCAGTCAGCTGTCAGCTTCGACCTCTTCTTCCCCTCCCCCGGTCACCAACACAGCTACTTCACCTTGTCCGTCTTCCTCTCCTCCCCTTGAATCTCTTGTTACTTCCACCCCGGAGGGAATTGGTACCATTATTCCTTCCTCCATTTCCCCGGCATTTGTGAACCCTAGCTCCCATACTTTTTCTCCTTCTGCCACCGATATTCAGAAGTCGCCTTCTCCTCCACCCCAACCTAAGGATGAACTTGGGGAGGATGCGCCTCCATGTCAGCCGATGACAGAGACTGACCCATCCTTGCCTTCTTTCTCCCCTGAATACCATTCTTCCTCCGAACCCATGGCGGTCGATGTCCCCTTACCGCAAGGTTCCCCTTCCACTCATCGCTGGAAGAGCCCCTCTCCTCTTCCAAATATCATTCCCCTTCTTCCCCTCCCCAGTGAACTTCCCACCTCAGTATCATCCGTCCCATCTTCTTCCCTTTCTCCCCGGAGTCTTCGGATCCTAAACTTAGAGGAAGTGGTTCCTCGCATGGAAAGCCTACGCCATGCTCTGGATTTGGTATGTTTTCTCGATTAGCTCTCTTAGCTTTGTCTTACTAGCTGATTTTCTTGTTCACAACTGGCATGCAGACCTTAACCAATCATCAAGAGTTGAATCGCTCCCTCCGTCAATATCAGACTCAAGCTCAAGAATGGGAGCGACAACAACGGGAAGATTTAGCGACTGCTCAAAATCGAAACGGCCTCGCATACAACAATTGCACTTGTGCCAGGAGCAATTATCCGAGGCTCGTCAACAAATTCAGAAGGATGCTGATACCATTGCGGCGTTAAGAGAACAACAACGTCCAGGTGTGCAGCCACCCGTGCCTCAGCGGGAAGTCCCACTGGCCCCTCTCGATAAGGAGTCTTCCTCGGCTCAGGAATTAATACGTCTCCAAGGGCGGTGAGAAACTCCTCAAGGGAAGCAACAGATTCTCGATGTCATCGCCGCCTTTCAGTCCAATACCGAGCACAGATAAGATAGGGACCTTCGCACGCTGTGCAAGGAGGTACAAGAAAACTAATCCCTTATAAATTCCCGGCGCATGCTCATGCCCGCTTCACGCAGTAAGAGACTTCTCCGAGGTCCGAGCATCGAACTCGCCCGAACCAGATCTTATTCTGAAGCAGTGGAGGGGATCTCAGCTTCTATGCATCAGAACATGGTGGAGATGACGCGCCTTGTGCAGCAGGACCAAGGTTCCCGAGCCGATGATGTTTCCATCCTAGCCGATGCTATTATGGAGGTGTCGCGACGCTATGTGGACGTGCGTCGAAAACTTCAAGAGCAACAAGAAAAATGCGAGAGGCTGCATCGAGAGCGAAGCCCTGACCGTCCGCACCACCAGGAGAGACTCATCACTTTACTGTGCGCCACCTATCAGGACGGATTTAATGAAGTGGTTCAGCAATATGCTAACCAAGGATTACCTCCTCCAACTTATCCTTCCTTTTCTTTAAATTGGGAGGTTGGTTTTCAACGTTATCCTCCTGACCGATTTAAGCTGTAATATGATAGCCTGTTTTGAAACGGGAATTCCCTTTCCATCTTTTCTTTTTTCTTCAAGATTTATTAACCACACTGTATTGCTTTTGTAAATAACCCCTTAATGAAATTTGGAGAGTACTCGGCATCTAATTAATGTAATCAATTTAAGAAGTACCCCCTTCGGAGTCTCATAATTTCTCTTCTTCCATTCCATATTTCTCATACAGTGTGAAAAAGTTTTAAATGAAGGGCGTTCCAAGGTCGTGGAAGCTCTTTGCCTTGGTCATCTTTCAGATAATATGCTGACCCTGCTACGCAGCGCGTTATTTCATAGGGTCCTTCCCAGTTTGGAGCCAGCTTTCCGGGATCTCCAGCGGGATTAACCTTACGCAAAACCCAATCCCCTTCTTGAAATCTTCGAGGCATCACCTTCTTATTAAAGGCTCGCTGCACTCTTTGCTTGTAGAATTCCGCTCGCCTCCGTGCCATCTCCCGCTTTTCCTCCACCAAGTCCAATTCGATGCTTCGGAGGAGCTGGTTCTGATTTGGTTCGTATGCCTTTATCCGAGCGCTATTTAACAGAACCTCGACTGGAATAACAGCTTCCGTCCCGTACACCAAACTAAAGGGAGTTTCTCCTATTGCTGTCTTGGGAGTAGTTCGATAGGCCCATAGGACGCTAGGTAACTCTTCTACCCAGTTCCCCCTCTGAGCCCCTAATTTGGTCTTTAATCATTGAATGAGGATCCTGTTAGTCACCTCCACTTGCCCATTCGATTGAGGATGAGTGACCGAAGTGAAAGCCTGCTGAATGTTGAGACTCTGGCACCATTCTTGGATCTTTTTTCCCTGGAATTGTTGTCCATTTTCACTGACTATTTTCCTAGGAATACTGTATCGACAAACAATGTTTCTCCACAAGAACTCAGACACGGCATTCTCGCATTCGCTAAGGGCTCTGCCTCCACCCATTTGGAAAAATAATCCATAGCCACCAATAAAAACTTCTTCTGTAAAGGCGCTGCTGGCATCGGACCTACTATATCCATTCCCCACTGATCGAAAGGGCAGGAAGAGATCACCGCTTTCATTAACTCAGCTGGCCGTTCAGAACGGTTGCTATGTTTCTGACAAGCGAGGCAAGCTTGCACTATACGAGCGGCATCTTGCTGAAGAGTAGGCCAAAAATATCCTGTTGAAAGGACCTTTCTTGCCAAAGCTCTCCCTCCTAAATGATTGTTGCAGCAACCTTCATGAATCTCCCGTAGTACCCATTCCGCATCCTCATTTCCCAAGCATTTCAATAAAGGTCGTCCGAAGGAAGTCTTGTATAAGTCCCCATTTAAGAGTGTGAACCATTTGGCTCGGCTTATTAAAGCGGAAGCCGCTATTTTTTCTTCAGGGATCTTCCCGTGCCGTAAATAAGCTATGATGTCGACCCTCCAATCAAGCATCAGGCTTGATTCGGGTATGTCTCCCTCCAAGCTGCATATTGCTAAGGAAGTATGAATTTTCGTATGGACCATTTCTGAGGACTTCATTCCTTCCATAGTACTAGCCAACCGAGTCAATTCATCTGCCTTTCTGTTGTTCTCCCACGGGATCTGCTTTAAGAGGACCTGACGGAATTGAGCTTTTTCTTTCTCAAAAGTCTTCAGGTATTTATGCAGCCTTTCCTCTCGAACCGTGAAAGAACCTTGAAGTTGCGATATCACCAACTGGGAATCCGAATGGATTATAATGGAAGAAGCCCCCACCGCTTTAGCAGCTTGCAATCCCGCTAAAATGGCTTCGTATTCCGCCTCATTATTAGATGCTCGATATTCTAGGCAAACGGCTAATCGAGTTTCTTCACCATCAGGGGAAATTAATAGAACACCGACGCCACGCGTAGACCCAAATTCAGTTACACGTATTGCTGGTTAAACTTGGTAAGTCCGATGAAACCAAGCGCGCGGTCGAATCACGATCAGGTTGAAACCATCGAATTGGCTCCTTGAGTCATAGCGATATGTGTTACAACCGTCGAAGCCTTCAAGCTCATTGAATGAGAGGTCTAATTGATGGCCAATCTTCCAGAGAAATTGGGCTTAGTGACGACCTTGCCCAATTCGCTGTGGGTTAGAATGGTGATGGGATGAGCCAAAAAATACGGCCTTAATTTGCGAGCGGTTAGCACTAGGATATACGCCAACTTCTCCAGCTCTGTATAACGGAATTCCACCCCCTTAAGAATATGGCTGGTGTAATAAATAGGCTGCTGATGAGAACCTTCTTGCTTTAACAATACCGAACTAATGGCTCCATCTGAGATGGCCAGATACATCCATAAAGGTTTGTCGGCTATTGGTTTGGCTAGCAGTGGGAGTCCCACAAAATATTTCTTTAACTCCTGGAAAGCCCGTTCACATTGATCATCCCACTGAAACTTGGTAGCCTTGCGGAGGACCTTGAAGAAAGGCAGCCCTTTGTCCGCCGATCTGGCTATGAATCGTGATAAAGAAACGATCCTGCCCACCAGCCTCTGTGTTTCCCGCAGATTAGCGGGTGACTTCATGTTGCATAATGCTTGGACCTTCTCAGGATTGGCTTGCAACCCTTTCTCAGTCACAATGTACCCCAAGAACTTGCCGCTCTTTACCCCGAACAGGCATTTATTAGGGTTTAACTTCATATTAAACCGCCTCAATGTAGCGAAGGTTTCGTTTAAGTCCTTGACTAAATCCCGAGTGGCCTTCGATTTGACTAATATGTCATCCACGTAGACTTCCACATTTTTCCCTTTCTGTTCAGCAAAGATTTTGTCCATAAGGCGCTAATATGTAGCCCCTGCGTTCTTTAATCCGAATGGCATTACCACATAGGCGTATAACCCTCCTGCGGTCACGAAGCTAACCCTTTTTTGATCTTCTTCTGCCAAAGGTATTTGATGATATCCTTGATATGCATCCATTAGGGACACCACTTCATATCCCACAGTAGAATCCACCAGTTGATCAATACGAGGCAAGGGGTAGCAGTCTTTAGGGCATGCTTTATTTAAATCACGGAAATCAATACACATCCTCCATTGCCCCGAAGGCTTGGGGACCAAGACTACATTAGAAACCCATTCGGGAAACTGGATTTCCTTTACATGACCCGCTTTTAGCAGCTTGTCCACTTCTTCGGCTATGACCTTGTCCTTTTCTGGTCCAAAATGTCGCCTCTTCTGTTGAACGGGTCGGGCTCCTTTAATGATATTGAGACGGTGTTCAGCCACTCGAGGGTTGATCCCCGTGAGATCATGTACATCTTTTGCAAAGATGTTTTCATTCTCCTTCAGGCATGCCACCAGCTCTTCTTTGATTTCCAGCTGTTGTGCTATCTGTGTGTCCTTTCCTGGAGCGATTTCCACCAGTTCTCCTTCCTCCATTTTGCCAGCCTTGGGGGGGGATTCTTCCAGGATGCAGACGTCAGTGATGATGACAGATTTGCCTTTGAGGTCGTTGGTTCGGGCTTTCTTCTGGTCGTCCCGAACCATTTGCACGTAGCAGCTCCTGGAGGCCTTCTGTTCTCCACGAACTTCTCCCACCAATTGACCCATTGGAAATTTCAGCTTCTGGTGGTACGAGGAAGCCACGGCCTGAAAAAGGATGAGGAAAGGATGCCCAAGAATAGCATTATAAGTGGACGGAGCGTCCACAATGAGGAAAGGGATTATACTAGTTTTTTGGCTGGGCTTTACGCCCAGAGTCAGAGGCAAGGAAATCTGCCCCGTAGGGTGTACTACATGCCCCGCGAATCCAAAGAGGGGGGTGGCCACATCTTCTAGCTGGGCATTTCCCAACTGCATCTGTCCGAAAGCTTCCTGAAAGAGGATGTTGACGGAGCTTCCCGAGTCAACTAGCACCCGGGCCACTTCATAATTGGCTAGGGATATGCGAATAACCAAGGCATCCGTGTGGGGCAGCAGGACACCTTGTGGATCTTCTGGCCCGAATGAAACAGGCGGTGCCACTTGAATAGTTTGGTCGGTGACGATGGCCAAACTCTCCATGAGACAGCGTCGACCTTGCGCCCGGTTAGAGTCCCCGTCGGTAGGTCCTCCAGCTATAACATGAATAACTCCTCGCATGGGAATGTCATCTAGATTGGATGAAGGGCCCTCACCTGATGGACCTTCTTGAGAGACATCCTCCTGGAACGGCGTTTGGGGGAAAGTGACCCGAGGTTGTTGATTATATGGATTTGGACGGGTTACATCTGGCCGTGGGCCTCGCCGTGCCGGTCCTCCTGCCTGGAACCTTACTCGCGGATATGCAGTATGGAGGCGATCCAATTCCTCTTGTAACTTGAAACATCGGCCACTACTGTGGCCGTATTCTGTATGATATTGGCAAAAGAACGGGGCAGGGGGGTTACGTGGGATCCCCCTGTGTCCTAAGGGTCATTGCAGCAGACCCTGTTGGTCGTAGAATTCCATTTCCCGTTCTTTCCAAGTCCTCATGGGAGGAAGCGCTTCAGCGGCCATGATTTATAAGGGTGGGACGGGGCGAACTCCTTGCAACATCGGACGAGGCCTCGGGACCTCCTGTCGAAAAGGTCTTGTATACTCCCGTCGGAGGCGCAGCAGAGCGGCCGATGAGCCCTTTCGATTGGGAGCTTCTTCTTCATGGATGAAATGCTCCGCACGGCTTAGTAGCTCCTCATAACTATCGGCAGGTTGTCTTAACAAGGAACTGAGGAAGGGGCCCTCCTTTAGTCTGTGCTGAATAGCACCTCTGAAAGATTCGGATCGGGCTGAAGGGATTCCCCTAGCTGCAGAAGTGAATCGATGAAGATACCCCCTAAGGGATTCTGAAGGTCCCTGGGTGATATGCATTAACATAGAGGAGTCCTGTCTATACGCCTTCGGTGACAAATTAATTTCTGAACATTCTCTCGAAATCGGGCCAAACAGTGATAGACCACAGGCGGTGGTATTGAACCACTTTGCGCCGAGCCGCTTAGGGTGGTTCTAAGACTCGCACTTGAGAGCGTCGAGATACAGATGGAGCGAGGCCGCTCCGTCAAATTGAGATATGTGCTCTTCGGGATCCGTCGAACCGTCATACTTATTAATCTGAGGATTCCGGAAGTAGGATGGAGGGAGCTCCGAGAGAATGTCCATTGTGAAGGGACTGGGATCGTATACTTCCGGAGGCCTGGTTGATTGACTTTCGCCCTGTTCCTCCCTGTGCATTTGGGTGAAGGCCGTAGTGTTCTGAGGCGTTCTTCCCCCGAGTCTGCCTCCAAGCAATGTTTCCCCATTGACGGTTGTACGAGATGGAGGAGGCATTTCTGGGGGTGGGTCTCTGGAAGAAGGTTCCCCGGAATGCGGATGCAGATATCCGGTCCTTCTCCTTTCCCTAGAGAGAGCTTCTGTGATAGCGTCATCCATCAGGGCGAAATAGTAACCTATCCCTGTGGTAAGGAGCTAGCGATCTGAGATAGAGGTGACAGTGAGCAGGGTCGGCGGCGACAGCAAGTAGAGTTCACGGTGGTGGCTGAGGGAGATGACCGCGACGATCTGAGCTTGTGCGATGGCAACGACCTGAACTCGAGCGACAACGGGACTGCACACGGGAAAGAGAACACCACAGAAAAATAGATCCCGTCCAAGATTGGAAAATTGATTCAACAACTTACCTTGCTCCAACGGCGATGGCAGATTGCTCCCAAATCCAACAGCGAAAACCTGTTGTCGATCCCTAGCTCCCAACGCAATCCCTCACCCGATTCAAACCTGACGAAGCTTGGTCGACCTCTTTCCCTCAGCCGGATCACCCACCGGAGGCATCGACAGCGACAGCGGCTGGCTCTCGGTGGAAAGAAAGTGAAGATTGCCGATCGCGCGAGTAAAGGTCGGAGGCAGCTGAGCTCGCGACGGCGGCGATGACCGAAGGAGTGGGCGACGTCGCGTGCTATCGGGAAGGCTGCGGCGGCGATCGGGACGGCATCATCAGCGTCGAGCTCATGTAAGAAAGGGGAAACGGAGAATTGAGATCGAGATTTGAGGAGAAAGACGCAGATCAGGGTCGGGTTTTGGGTTCGGAAGGTTTTTTAAAAGCTGACCAATTGACTAAGCTAGCTCAAATCTAACCCAAAACTAACCTAGGTTTAACCCAATCTGATTTGGTTCAGCTCAGCCGATTCAGCCCAAACCCAATTCTAATCCAAACAGATTTAGCCCATTAGATTCAGCCCAACATGTTTTAGCCCAATTTCAAACCCCATCACAAATTAAACTTAATTAACCCACTAATTAAATTCAATTAATTAAAGGGTTAATCCATATAAATTTTTTTTCCCATATTTTACAATATTTAAGCCATGCTAGCCTACTACCCAACTTGTCACTTCCTATGACAAAGTATAATAAAAGTTTTCTAACTTAAACCGTTTATTCTCCTCCTTTGACACATATCAAAAAGTTTCATACTTCTACCTCATTCATCATTCTCCTCCTTCAACCACTCATATCTTCTTTCTCCCCTTTGATAAATTCGATCACTCTTCATACCTTGAAGAAAAAACCTCCCTTTAAAGATATACTCTCCCTTAAATATTACACCAACAATATTTCTAGAGTTTTTAAACCTTTAGAGAGTCTAGAAT
Organism: Wurfbainia villosa; assembly: GCA_025175895.1. NCBI lineage: Eukaryota > Viridiplantae > Streptophyta > Magnoliopsida > Zingiberales > Zingiberaceae > Wurfbainia > Wurfbainia villosa. The sequence continues at coordinate 10,506,513 of CM045992.1, forward strand.
TTTAACTTCTAAGGTTAAATGTTCAATTTTGAATCTTAACCTCCCTTAAAATATTTGATTCTTCCCCAATTTAACTCCCTAAATCATTTTCTTCAAGAAAACTTTCCCTTTGAATGTTTCTCTAAGCATATCAAAGGGTTATGAGTAGTTAAAAACACTTAGGGTTGAGCTTAAATGGCTAAAACAATCCTATTTAGCCAAAATAGCCTTAATAGTCAACTAATATAGGCTACCAGTCAATTAATACTAGCTTTAGTAGGCTAGTTTTCTGAACGAGTTGATTGAGTTTTGATAAAATAGAAAAATAGTTTCAGCTAGCTTTGAAAATATATAAGTAATTCTATATTTTACTTATGTCAAATATTATGGAAAAATAATTTTCTATGAAAATATCTATTATTTTTAAAGAATGATAAAAAGTTAAAAATGATTAAAAATTTTTAATGTTTTATCATAACTGTGTATCAATACTATCAATGGTGATTTCTATCAAGAAATAGAATTCACTAAAATTTTTCAAAATAATTTTAAATATATTTTCAAAATTTATTTTCAATCATGATATATGGATTACATGTGCATGACTTGTATATTATCTTTCCACATGATTTATCCATATAAAATCCATGTCGTTTGATGAAGTTTAGTTCATTTTAATACATCATATAATCACCCTCAACTTAATTCATCATCTTAACATTTCACTTATTTCTAATGTGTCTCAATACACACATAAGTCATCTTATAATTTTTATGAGATGTAAATTATTTTTCTTTAAACTGAAAGATTATGCATTTCTATCTAGGCATTCTTAATTTGATCATCCTACCTATAATGTCAAATAATGTCATTTATCCTTAATTACAATTAGATAAAATAATGCATGCATATGATTGTGACATATTATAAATGCATAATATTCGAAAAAATCTATCAATCCTAAATGATGCATGAATATCATGACATGGAAAATCAAAAGTTATGTATCAAAATAACAAATTTTATACAATCATGTATGACATGATGTTATGATATATAATAGACACACAAAACACAAAAAATGTATAAGAAAATAAGATATAATAAAAATACCTAAATCTTAAATCTAAACACCATTATCTAAGAATTATATTAAATATTCAATTTGACATAAGAATGGACATGCTCCCTTAAAAGTGTGTCAAAATCCTAAACTTAATACACTATTGACTCTATCCTAATATGTCAATTTTGATCAATTTAAACTTCAAATTCCATTAACACATCCTACCTAAAAAATGTTAGGATAACTACCCTTCCATTCTAAGTTGACACACCCTATACCTATTTAGTGTGAGATGATCATACTTGTAGGAATCTAATACCTATTGGAGCTCTTTGGATTTTCTAGATATAATTAACCTACCTATTTACTTTCCTAATAACTCTTTTAGACTTCTTCAAAGTCTTAGTTATTGTAGTCTTATCAAGGTCACCTTTAGGGATGATTTCTCTTGTAATCTTGACTCCACTCCTAGACATAGGGTTAGTTCCATATTTATATGAAACTCTATAGTATGAAGACATATTTTCCTTGGATTTAAATTTGTATCCTAAGTCCTTCTTGTCCTTAGGTAGTTCTTACCTATTAAGCTCTAGATTTTGTCCCTTAGATCCTTTAAATATATATTTTATTTTCTTAAGGGTATTCTATAATTTATTTAGTCTTGACCTCAAGGCTTGATTTTCTTCCTCTAAAATCATTATTCTTGACTTTTTATGCTTCTTTTGAATATTTTTCTTCCTAGGCATATATCTACTTTTCTTGAATTATTGCTTAGATAGCTCCCATCCTTTCTATTCTTACGTAAATTGGATTTACCCTAAAATACTCTAAAGTTCTTCTTAGGTTTTCCATATTTTAAATTGACATGATACTTGGCACTTAAATCATAAAATTTAGTTCAACATGTTTTTTTATTATGATATAAAGAAATTTTATTATGAAATGATGATACCTTAGGTTTTATCTTAGATTCTCCCCCTAAATCTAAGCTTCCTTCCGTGTCCTTCCTTGGATATCTCCCCCTTGGACATTGATTCTGATAGTGTTTGTTTTGGTTGCATAAGAAACACATAATGTGTTCCTTGTCTTTGCCTATCAAGGTTTCAATCTCCTTTGACTTTTTCTTTGCCCTTGGTGTTATTTGAATCTTCTTCTTGATTTGCTTTGGGAACCTACTCTTATAATGTCCATTCTCCCTAAACTCAAAATATATTATATAATCTTTATTTTTGATAATAAAAATTGAGTTACCTTCTATAGTGGTAGATGAAGTACGAGCTTTTTCTTCATCAGTTCTAGATGTTAAGGGGTTCCTCTTATTCTGGTGTCAGTAATCTATTCTCCCTCTCAATTCTTATGGTAGAAGTTTCTTCATCCTTCTCAATCTTGGAAATTAAACAACTCTCAATCTATGAATCTTCGAGCTCTAATGAGTCTTCTTCCTCAAACTTATTTTTCTCTTGTGCCAATGAAGGCTTTTCATGGAACTCGACAAACTTGCTTCATAGTTCACATGCATCCTTGTATTTTCTTAACTTATACATGTTAAAAGGAGGTTGCCCACAATTAGCACCCTTTTCCAAAAAGGTTGCCAAAACACCCTTTGGAAAAGGTTACTAAAGCAACCTTTGGCCCTTATTTAAGGGAGTGGGGTCTTGGATTCTCAAGAGAACACTCAATTGAGATTCTCCCTTTCTCTCCCTCGCTAACTCACAAGACTTCTCTCATGGGACATCACCATCGGATCCCGAGGACGTTTGGAGCTGTTAGTTAAAGCCCTAGAACCAATCATGTGATGGTTGAATAGGGAACATTTTGTATCATATTCTATAAAGGCAAAGGATTGGTTATTATATTTACATCTTGCTTGTGCCAGCTAATTTAAATATAATAATGCCCTAGAAAAGTAGGTTCTTATCTACAGCACATCAATTGGCAGAATTGATTATGAGAGGCTGTAGAGAACACTTTCCTAAATGTTCCTAGTCGAGTATTAATATGCAAGGGTAATATTAATACATAAAGACTAGCATGTAGGTCAATTGATGACTTGATCTCACAAGTCATGGATATATGATATCAAGTTGACACATGGGTATATATTGGAGAATATATACTGAACTGACCCGCCATGAGAAAGTTTCATGGATCGTTATATGAGTGTCATAAACTTTCTCATGTGACTATTGGTATGAATAGTCCTTAGACCTGAAGTCACTACGGTTCCCTACATAAGGAGTTATGTACTTTGGTATCGTCAAACGTCACCCGTAACAGGGTGGACCATAAAGACGATTACTGGGTATGTAACAAATTATGCGGAGGGATGTGAGTGATGTAGATGGGATCTATCCCTTCCATATGACGGGAGTGATATCGGTGGGCCCCTTGATTGAGTAGAACTACTAAAACGCATGGCCATGCTCGAATGAGTCAATATGAGATATTGAGCTCATTTGTTTGAGTTAGTTTACTCAGGGATCAAGAAACACATAGATTGATCGAGGATGACACGGTCTATGCCTCATTGATCAATCTGATATCAAGGATAGAAGGACACGGTCATATATTATAGTAGTCACGGAAAGGTTAGTCGGATCTTGACTTATCTCATAACTTGGGTAGCAATGATGTATTGCTAGATGCCGCTCATTGCTTGTGTATCTAAAAGAGTTTAGATCCACTGCCAACGTTATGAGAGCCTATAGGGTCACACACAAAGAGCATGATAATTAGAGGAATTAGAGGATTCTAGTTTGACTAGAATAATTTGGGAATAAGCTTAAGTACAAAATGGTTTTTGGACTTTAAGCTTAATGAGAATTTTAGCTAATTGATTTAATGAGATTAATTCAATATGTTACCTTATTGATTTAATAAGATTAATTCAATATGATAACATAAGCTTAATTGAATTAATAAGATTAATTCAATATGATAACATAAGCTTAATTGAATTAATAAGATTAATTCAACATGCATGAATGTCACATAAGCATGCCACATAAGCATGCCACATAAGCATGCCACCTAAGCATCCACCTAAGCTAGATAAGGTGGAAGGGGACAAAATGGTTTTTGTCTCCTTAAGTGGCCGGCCAAAACAACAGGGGTCTCAATGCAATGGATTGCATTAAATTGTAGGAGGTGAAAGGGCTTTGCCAACCCTATAAAAGGCCCCATGGAGTGGCCGGCCAAAGCATCATTTGGATTGTGATTGTGGTGTGGTTGTGAGAGAGAGCTTGAGAAGCTTGGTGGAAGCTTTGGTTGTGTGGCTTTGTGAGTGTAGGCTAGCAAGAAGAGTAGTCTTCTTCCTCCTTTCTCTTCTTCCCTAGATTCCTCTCCTTTAGGGACTTCTCTAGCAAGAAGTAAAGGAGAGCTCTTCTAGTTTCTCTTGTGAGACAAGAGCTTGCTCGTGTGGATACGTATAGAGGCACGGACACTTGAACGTGCTAAAGATCCAACAAACCGAAAGGAAAAGCGGGATTAACAAGGGCACGCAACAAAGGTAATCCTCTCCTATAAGATAGGTTTGGTTTAGAGAAATTTATTTTATACGAGTTTGCTTTGCATGGATCACTTGGAAGGGATCCTATTTTCCGTTCTTGCATATGCCATTTTGGCATACAAGAATTCCCTCTAATGGTATCAGGCCACTTGCGAAAGATCGTATAAAAATAGGTTTTCTCTATTTTATATGTGATATAGAAGTAGGATAAATTTTATTATGAGTTGATAATTGCATTAGCAAATTTTCAAACATAATAAAATATCCAATGTCTTTTAAAAGTTAAAATGACATGGTGCATGGTTATGGCCTAGTCCCAAAAAGTTTGTGATTGTATGTTGTAATTCTTAATACGGCCTGCGTGTCGTGCCTTTCTCCTAATATTCTTGTTGTAAAATTAGTTTTAGACTCGAATGTAACTCGAGTATTTCTCCTTTTGTAATGTACAAAACAAGGATGGAGGGTCCATTGGAAGATGAGGTTACAAGGAGGAAGTCAACACACACAAGACAAGGAAGCACTTAGGAGAAGATGCTATCCCTAGGTTGACCAATCAATCTTTTCATTGGCTTGAGAAGATTGTAGAATAAGGGCCATAACCATGACACATTAGTTTAATATGTATGTGATGCATGTTAGTTTAGCTTGTATGTGATGCATGATTAGTTTAGCTTATATGTGATGTATGCTAATATGTATATGATACATGTTTATTTCTTAATAAGTCTAAACGATATGCCTACCAAAGTTGGTACTCACTACTTCCTCGATCATTTGTTATTGGGTTTGCCAAAGCAAAGCAATGCATTTTATCTTGGAGGGGTGCGAGTGGACAATCGTGATGTCCCGCTATCAGTCTTGGTTAAGACTTAATTAAGTGTTTTCTTAATTGGTTAAGAAAGTAGAGGCATATATTAGCTTTGAACATAAGTGTTAACATTAGTTTTGTGTGATTTAGAACAGCCTTTGTCTTAGAAGTGGTCGTTGCTCGATATCCAAGAAGGCCCTGTGCCTCGCCATACCTGAAGTGGTTTAGGAATAAACACTAAACTAATCTAAAACTTAACCAAAGCTATTAAAGAGTTACATCAGATGTAATTGGCAAAAGATTGCCTACCTAATTATACTACGTCTTGGGCGATTAGCCAAAGCTAACTCAAGACGAATTATGATGTGGATCTTTATCCCATATAAATTTATAGCTAAATAGTAGCTATGAGAATTTAGTGGGAGCCTCATTTAATTAAAGGCCTAATTAAATGATTTAGGTATGATACTTAACTTTGCATTTTAATGTTGTAGATCACCATGACATCTAAACACCCCCTCAACTTGCGATCTGTCCTTGAGAAGGACAAGCTTAATGGAGCAAACTTTCTTGACTGGTATAGGAACTTGAGGATTATCCTCAAGCAAGAACGCAAACTATATGTCCTAGAGCAGTCTTCCCCTGAAATACTCGCCCCTACGGCCACTCGTGCTGAAAAGGATGCTTATAAGAAGCATCAAGATGACGCATTAGATGTGTCATGCCTTATGCTTGCCACCATGAACTCTGAGCTTCAGAAGCAACATGAGAACATGGATGCCTATGATATGGTTGAGCATTTGAAGCAACTATATCAAGGACAAGCTAGGCACGAGCGTTTTGAAGTGTCTAAGGCTCTTTTTGCATGCAAGATGCAAGAAGGAACACCTGTAGGAACTCACGTACTCAAAATGATTGGGTACGTTGAGAACCTTGAAAGACTAGGTTTTCCACTGAGCCAAGAATTGGCAACTGATGTTATCCTGCAATCGTTGCCGGAAGCATACAATCAATTCATCATGAATTATAACATGAATGAAATTGATAAACCTTTGCCTGAGATTCTCAGCATGTTGAGAACTGCTGAACCAAATCTCAAGAAGAAAGTTAGTAATGTACTAATGGTCAAGAAGGACAAAGGTAAGCGCAAAGGCAAGGGTAAGACCCAAGCCAAAGGCAAGGCCAATTCATCCACTTCAAAGGGTAAAGGTAAAGTACCTAAGGAAGGGACTGCTTCCATTGCGGTGAGACTGGACACTGGAAGCGGAACTGCAAAGTCTACCTTGAGGAAGTAAAGAACAAGAGAAGTGGGACTTCTGCCTCAGGTATACATGTTATAGAGGTTAATCTATCTATTTCTTCTACATGGGTATTAGATACCGGATGTGCATCTCACATTTGTACTAATGTGCAGGGACTGAGAAATAGTAGAATAATGGCAAGGGTGAAGTGGACCTCTACAGTAGGCAGGCAATGGCGCAAAAGTTCTTTGTAGGAACATATTCTTTGTCTTTGCCCACTGGGCTTATCTTAGAACTAGAGGAGTGCTTCTATGTACCCGCATTAACAAAGAACATAATTTCTGTATCTTGTTTAGACAAGAAAAACTTTTCTTTTATAATAAAGGACAAATGTTGTTCCATTTATTTAAATGAAATGTTCTATTGTAATGCACCACTTATGAATGGTCTCTATGTTCTAGATTTAGATAACCCAATTTATAACGTAAATACCAAACGGTTCAAATCGAATGATTTGAACTAGACATATCTCGCATCGCCTAGGTCACATAAATGAAAACGATATCCCAACTCCATAAAGATGGATTATTGGACTCATTTGATTTTGAATCATATGAGGTATCACGAGTCTTGTCTTTAGGAAAGATGACTAAAACTCCATTTAGTGGACATGGCGAGAGAATGACAGTTTGTTAGGACTCATACATACCGATGTATGTGGCCCTTTCAATGTCGGCGAGGAGGCTATAAGTACTTTATTACTTTCACGATGATATGAGTAGATTTGGCTACTTATATTTGATGAGACATAAGTCAGAATCCTTTGAAAAGTTCAAAGAATTCAAGAATGAAGTACAAAACCAACTTGGTAAGCGTATTAAGCTACTTCGATCAGATCGAGATGGTGAATACCTTAGTCAAGAGTTTCGTGATCACCTGGCTGAGTGTGGGATAATATCCCAACTCACTCCACCTGGAACACCACAATGGAATGGTGTATCTGAGAGGAGAAATCGTACTCTATTAGATATGGTACGATCAATGATGAGCCAGACTGATCTACCTACTTCCTTTTGGGGTTTAGCTCTAGAGACAGCCGCTTTCACACTTAATCGCGTTCCATCAAAAGCCGTAGAAAAGACACCATATACGATATGGACCGGGAAGAGTCTCAAAATGTCTTTTATAAAGATTTGGGGTTGTGAAGCTTACGTTAGACGTCAAGTCTCAGATAAACTAGGACCCAAATCAGATAAGTGTTATTTTGTAGGATATCCCAAGGAAACTAAGGGATATTACTTTTACAATCCCACACTTGGCAAAGTGTTTGTTGCCAGAAATGCTGTCTTTCTAGAAAGAGAATTTATTTCTAGAAATACTAGTGGGAGTAAAATTCATCTTGAAGAAGTTCAAGATGATGATAACACTAAGGCTTCGATGGAAAATGAACAGGAACCACAAAGTGTTGTGGATGAGGAAATTGTTGCCCAAAGAGTTGTGGAACAAACACACATTCAAGTAGACCAACCTCTTCGTAGATCTAATAGGATCCTTCGTCAACCCGAGAGATATTCTTTTCTCTTGACTGACAACGGTGATGTATTGCTTATCAATCTTGACGAGCCTACATCCTATAAAGAAGCTATGATGAGCCCAGATTCCGAGAAATGTCTAGAGGCCATGAGATCCGAAATGGAATCCATGTACACTAACCAAGTATGGACTTTGGTTGATCCACCTGAAGGGGTAAATCCCATTGGGTGTAAGTGGGTCTTTAAAGTAAAGACTGACATAGATGGTAATAAGCATACCTATAAAGGTAGATTGGTGGCTAAAGGATTCAAACAAATTCATGGTATTGACTATGAAGAAACCTTTTCACCAGTTGCGATGCTTAAATCCATTCGGATCATACTTGCTATTGCAGCCTACCATGATTATGAGATCTGGCAGATGGATGTCAAAACCGCTTTTCTAAATGGAAAGCTACTCGAGGATGTGTACATGACACAACCTGAGGGTTTTGAAGATCCAAAGCATCCTGGAAAGGTATGCAAACTGCAAAGGTCCATTTATGGACTAAAGCAAGCCTCTCGAAGCTGGAATCTTCGATTCGATGATGCAATCAAAGAGTTTGGTTTCATCAAGAATGAAGATGAGCCTTGTGTCTACAAGAGAAATAGTGGGAGCACAGTTGTATTTCTTGTCTTGTATGTAGATGACATACTTCTCATCGGAAATGATATTCCCTCACTCCAGTCTGTGAAGATGTGGTTAGGGAATTGTTTCTCGATGAAGGACTTAGGTGAAGCTGCCTATATTCTAGGCATCAAGATCTATAGAGATAGATCTAGAAGATTACTTGGCCTAAGTCAGAGTACATACATTGATAAAGTGCTAGATCGTTTTGCTATGCAAAATTCTAAGAAAGGGTTTCTGCCTTTATCACATGGTGTGAGTCTTTCGAAGACTCAATGTCCCTCTTCTAAGGAGGAGAGAGATCGCATGGATAAGATCCCTTATGCATCAGCTATAGGGTCTATCATGTACGCCATGCTTTGTACTCGTCCTGACGTCTCGTATGCTTTGAGCATGACGAGTAGATACCAGTCAGATCCAGGTGAAAGTCACTGGATAGCAGTCAAAAATATTCTTAAGTACTTACGAAGAACGAAAGAATATTTCCTGATATTTGGAGGTAATGAGGAGCTAACTGTAAAGGGTTACAGTGATGCAAGCTTCCAAACAGACAAGGATGACTATAGATCGCAATCGGGGTACGTGTTTTGCCTGAATGGTGGAGCTGTGAGCTGGAAGAGTTCAAGCAGACACGATTCTTGATTCTACAATGTAGTTTAGTATATTGTGCAAGATCCGATGCAAAGAAAGGAGGTCATTTGGCTCCGCAAGTTCATCATTGAACTTGGGGTAGTTCCTAGCATTGCAGATCCAATAGACCTCTATTGTGACAACAATGGGGCTATTGCACAGGCTAAGGAACCTCGATCACATCAGCGGACCAAACACATACTGCGGCGCTTCCATCTCATTCGAGAGATCATCGATAGAGGAGATGTGAGGATATGCATAGTACCGACAGAAGCTAACATCGCAGATCCATTGACCAAGGCTTTGGCACAGAGGAAGCATGATGGTCACACTAGGTCACTAGGTATTAGATATCATAGTGATTGGTACTAGTGCTAGTGGGAGATTGTTAGTTAAAGCCCTAGAACCAATCATGTGATGGTTGAATAGGGAACATTTTGTATCATATTCTATAAAGGCAAAGGATTGGTTATTATATTTACATCTTGCTTGTGCCAGCTAATTTAAATATAATAATGCCCTAGAAAAGTAGGTTCTTATCTACAGCACATCAATTGGCAGAATTGATTATGAGAGGCTGTAGAGAACACTTTCCTAAATGTTCCTAGTCGAGTATTAATATGCAAGGGTAATATTAATACATAAAGACTAGCATGTAGGTCAATTGATGACTTGATCTCACAAGTCATGGATATATGATATCAAGTTGACACATGGGTATATATTGGAGAATATATCTTTGACCACCGCCATGAGAAAGTTTCATGGATCGTTATATGAGTGTCATAAACTTTCTCATGTGACTATTGGTATGAATAGTCCTTAGACCAAGTCACTACGGTTCCCTACATAAGGAGTTATGTACTTTGGTATCGTCAAACGTCACCCGTAACAGGGTGGACCATAAAGGCGATTACTGGGTATGTAACAAATTATGCGGAGGGATGTGAGTGATGTAGATGGGATCTATCTCTTCCATATGACGGGAGTGATATCGGTGGGCCCCTTGATTGAGTAGAACTACTAAAACGCATGGCCATGCTCGAATGAGTCAATATGAGATATTGAGCTCATTTGTTTGAGTTAGTTTACTCAGGGATCAAGAAACACATAGATTGATCGAGGATGACACGGTCTATGCCTCATTGATCAATCTGATATCAAGGATAGAAGGACACGGTCATATATTATAGTAGTCACGGAAAGGTTAGTCGGATCTTGACTTATCTCGTAACTTGGGTAGCAATGATGTATTGCTAGATGCCGCTCATTGCTTGTGTATCTAAAAGAGTTTAGGTCCACTGCCAACGTTATGAGAGCCTATAGGGTCACACACAAAGAGCATGATAATTAGAGGAATTAGAGTATTCTAGTTTGACTAGAATAATTTGGGAATAAGCTTAAGTACAAAATGGTTTTTGGACTTTAAGCTTAATGAGAAATTTAGCTAATTGATTTAATGAGATTAATTCAATATGTTACCTTATTGATTTAATAAGATTAATTCAATATGATAACATAAGCTTAATTGAATTAATAAGATTAATTCAATATGATAACATAAGCTTAATTGAATTAATAAGATTAATTCAACATGCATGAATGCCACATAAGCATGCCACATAAGCATGCCACCTAAGCATCCACCTAAGCTAGATAAGGTGGACGGGGACAAAATGGTTTTGGTCTCCTTAAGTGGCCGGCCAACACAAAAGGGGTCTCAATGCAATGGATTGCATTAAATTGTAGGAGGTGAAAGGGTTTTGCCAACCCTATAAAAGGCCCCATGGAGTGGCCGGCCAAAGCATCATTTGGATTGTGATTGTGGTGTGGTTGTGAGAGAGAGCTTGAGAAGCTTGGTGGAAGCTTTGGTTGTGTGGCTTTGTGAGTGTAGGCTAGCAAGAAGAGTAGTCTTCTTCCTCCTTTCTCTTCTTCCCTAGATTCCTCTCCTTTAGGGACTTCTCTAGCAAGAAGTAAAGGAGAGCTCTTCTAGTTTCTCTTGTGAGACAAGAGCTTGCTCGTGTGGATACGTATAGAGGCACGGACACTTGAACGTGCTAAAGATCCAACAAACCGAAAGGAAAAGCGGGATTAACAAGGGCACGCAACAAAGGTAATCCTCTCCTATAAGATAGGTTTGGTTTAGAGAAATTTATTTTATACGAGTTTGCTTTCGCATGGATCACTTGGAAGGGATCCTATTTTCCGTTGCGCATATGCCATTTGGCATACAAGAATTCCCTACAGGAGCGAGGAACTACAAAGAAGACTCTTGTAGACTTCTTCTCGATCCTACGAGATTCCGCAATGCATGAGTAATCACCTCTCAAAAATTGTACATTGGTATAAGAGCCTTCACATTCCTCTCTCCACGATGTTGTCGGAGGATCTCTATGCGCAAGAGCTTGCTACAATGGAAAAAGATGATTTTAAACCGACGGAGATCTCCACCGACGACGATTTCCCGACACCCACGGAGGAGTTTGTGATGCCCATTAGATATCGACGATTGATGACTGCAAGGGATTATGTTGTAGCACTGCATGCTTCTCCCTTGACTCGCTCAGTCGATGCTCATGTGCATGAAAGTGGCGCTTCATGTGAACTGGATGGAGGCACTGCTTGTGAGCGCACTACAGACACTAATCGCGAGCCTGCAAAGGACGCGGCTCACGTCCATGTGGACGGGCGACCCGTCCAAGGCCATGCAGACCTTGCGGCCCATGGAAACACGCATGGATGTGTCGTCCATGGCCTCCTGCAAGACCGCACAGTCAGCAGTCACGCAGGCTGGCAGGCTACAGACACCCGTTGTCCTGCGGTTGTGAATAGGCGCCGTGTCTGTGGCCTCACGAGAGGTCGTGGCCAAGCGGGTCATACGGGTTAGGCGAACCAGCATGATGGCCAGGCGGCTCAGCACAGAGGCCGCACAGATCGCAACGACATCTCCGACGATGGCCCTGCACGCCTCGAACACAGGCGCAGAGGCATCCATGGCTCAGTGGCGCATAGAGAGGTCAGTAGCCCAGGCAAGTGTGGAGGCAACTATGGCCCAGGCTCTCTTGAAAGTGTGCACGACGGTGGTCCACCCATGACCAGACGCAATTTTCTGGTGGAACAGGCCCGCATGAGGGCATCGGCTCGTCAACGACTTGCATTTGACCAACTTGCAAGATGTTGCTCTAATGTGATTTTGCCGAGTGGACCTCATGGTCGAGCTTGACTTAGCTGCATTATTGGACGTGGACCAGCAGGGAATGCTGACCTGGTCTCTCATCTCCACCATAATGAAAATTTAGCGGTACGACAAGTTTAGTGTCACATATGGCATGTTCCACGAAACCGGGCTATGACTCCCACCCGCCTCTAGACGATTGCTTTAGCTATTATGATATTATCATAATTTTAGACATGATTTTATTAGTACTTCAGATCCGTATTAGCTTCATGATTATGAGATTGTCTTATTTAAGACCATGCAATAAATTAATTGTTATTTGCACATGCATGCTTACTTATTGTTCAACATTATTCGAATATCTTTTAAACATGATTAGCTGTTGTTCATCCTTTATTTGAATATTCATGTATATACATGCTTATTAAATAAGAGATGTTAGTTCCTCTCCCTTTATATTATTTGATCGAAATTACTCTAATAATATTGCATATTCTTATATAAATGGGAGATGACTGTAGTACTCTAAGTCTACTTTCGATCTTATTATATAGCGAATATTCAATATTATAGTGTAGAATTTTGGGTCAAATAGACTGATGTGTAGAATTGTCAATTTAGCCTTCTCATCATTATTTTAAATGTAGTGATACACCGATGGCCTCAAATAATGTTATTGCTGACTTAACGAAAGGGGATAAATTAGATGACACTAACTATGACATGGCATCAAAAAATCCAATATCTCTTGAATGAGCAAGAATTGCTTGATCACATTACTACATCCATGACCCCGCCTGCAGAAGGCAACACTGCTCAATACCAAAGAGATCAAGAGGCTTACAACTCATGGTTCAACAAAGATCGTAGCACGCGCTTTACACTTTTAAGCAGCATGCAGGATGATCTGATTGGCGAGTTTGAAAACTGTAAGACTGCCAAGAATATGTGGGATAACTTGAAGATTGCTTTTGGAGGAACCTCTACCATGAGGTTAAGTGCTCTTGTTTTGAAATTTAAGACCCTCCGAAAAGATCCCCGTCAGAACATGGTTGAGCATCTCAGGATGATGTCAAGCATGATCCGTGACTTGAAGTCTACAGGTCACGATCTCACCGATGAGCAGCAGGTGCAGGCTGTAATAAGATCTTTGCCAGACTCTTGGACTCACATGAAACAAATCCTCACTCACAATGAGAGCATTAAGAATTTTTCTGACATCTCTCGCCATGTGGAGTTAGAGGATGAGAGCAAGGAAGCTATGCACACTACTGCCCTTGTCGCCTAGGGAGGCAGACAATAGGGCAAGAAGGGTCCAAAGAAGAACTTCAAAAGAAAGAGGCAAAATGATGCATCCACTTCTAAGGCGGGACAGACACCGAAGCACCAAAGAGGCAAGTGCAGTGGAAAGAGAGATAAATTGAAGGTCAAATGCTATAATTGTGGACAATTGGGACATTTCGCTCGTAAATGCACTAAGCCAAAAAAGGTATTTCCATCTCTTTGCTCTCCAACTGTGCATGTTTGTTCGCATATCTTAGTTGCTCGAACAAATCCTAAATGGATAGTGGATTCAAGAGTGACCAAGCACATAACAAGGGATCGATCAGGATTTGTAGATTATCATCGAATTTCAGCAGGATCGCAAAGAGTATACATGGGAAATGGTTCCAACGAGGAAGTCCTTGGAGTTGGTGTGTATCAACTCAAGTTAAAGACTGGACGAGTCTTAACTCTCCATGACGTACTCTATGCACCTAGAGTTCAGCATAATCTACTATCAGTCTCATCATTATTTGTATTAGACTTCTCTTTTTATTTTGCTAGCAACCAAATTAACATTTGTTTGAACAATGTTCCATATGGTAGACCTGGCCAAGGTCCGGGTCAAACCCGGACCCGACCCGGAACCGGACCGTGGTCAACGGTCCGGTTAACCGGGTCAACGGGTTTGACCCGGACCCGTGACCGGACCACCTATTAGGCGGTCCGGTCCCAATTTTTTAAAAAACCAAACCGGAAAACAAAAAAACCAGATTTCGTAGCCGAGCACGGGTGTGTCGCACAGCCGACATAGGCGTGTCGCTATTTTCCCATTACACGACACGGGCGTGTCGCACAGCCGACATAGGTGTGTCATTTATTTTCCCCAGACGACGGCGTGTCGCTTTCGCTACAGCAGAGGCGTGTTGCTCTCGTCGTCACGACACGGGCGACCGGACGGACCGAACCGCGGTTCCATGGCGATCAGAATCCGCCACTGGCGGGCTTAAATGGTCGATATTTTGTCAACCCGGACCCGGCAGTTTCGACCCGGACCCGGACCGAACCCGGACCGTGGCCAGGTCTGCCATATGGTCATGCTTTATTCATAGATGGTTTGTTTAAATTAGATTTGGATTATCCTAATCTTCCTGTGTATTATGTGGTGAATATTGATAATAACTTTGATTCAAACATTTGGCATGCTCGACTAGGACACATAGGACAAGATAGAATGATAAGGTTAGCTCGAGAAGGCTTGCTAGACTCACTCGCTAAAGTCAATCTTCTTGTGTGTGAATCGTGTCTTGCCGGTAAGGCATGTCGTAAGCCTTTCGGAAAGGCTAAAAGAGCCACTGAACTCTTACAATTGATCCACTCCGATATTTACGGACCCATGAGTGTGAAGACCCATCAAGGGGATTCCTATTTCCTAACATTTATAGATGATTATTCACGATATGGATATGTTTATTTGATCGCTCAACGCTATGAAGCATTAGATTGCTTCAAAAACTTCTTGGTAGAGGTTGAGAATCAATTAAACAAGACCATAAAAGTTTTTCGGACAGATCGAGGACATGAATATCTTTAGGATAAGTTCCGAACTCTATGTGAAGAAAAAGGAATATGCAGACAATTAACTATTCCATACACACCTAACAAAATGGTGTTGCTGAGAGACGGAATATAACACTGTTAGATATGGTTAGGTCAATGATGGCACATGCCAACCTTCCAATATCTTTTTGGGGGGATGCTATAATGATTGCGGCCTATATCCTTAAACGTGTACCTTCACAGTCAGTTCTTTCCACCCCTTATGAGTTATGGCGTGGTGAAAAACCAAATTTAGATAATCTACACCCATGGGGTTCAACAGGGTATGTCCATGACACTTCTCACGAGTTTGGAAAATTTGGCCCTAAAGCAAGAAAGTTTATTTTTATAAGATATCTTGAAGGCTCTAAGGGTTATGTCATGTACGAACTGTAGGGGAATCGATTGGCCGACTAGAGGGGGGTGAATAGCCCTCGTTCGTTTGATGTCGGATTTTGCTCGTTCTCGTTGCGTTGCTTGTCTACGATTGTCGTTAGCGCAGCGGAAATAATAAAACAATAACAATACTAACAACAAATAAGCACACGCAAACACACACGATATACGTGGTTCGGAACCGAATGGTTCCTACTCCACGGGCGAGCTCCTCGAGCTCTAGAGATGCACACGACAATACTCAAACTCCTTCTCGACTACACGTCGGAGGTGGAGAAACCTCTCACAAGCAATTACAACAGTAATATAGAAATACAAGCAAATACACAAATACAATACACAAGAAAACTTTCACCGATTGCTTTGATCACTTTGCTTGTTGCTTGCTTTAGATGGCTCTTGAAGGACTGGAATGCAGCAGCAATTCCCCTCCAATAGCTCCACAAAAGGCTTGGCGAAATCCTCCAACTCGAGCTCCATTTATAACCTGCATAAAGCTATTTCGCCCATCATCGATGATCGTGATCGTGACCATCAGTCGACTGGTCCCGTAGCCGTTGTCTCACAACGGCCCGATCCACGTTGGTTAAGTTCCAACGGATCACACATCAGTCGACTGATGGCACCCCTCAGTCGACTGATCATCCATCACCGAGTCTTTGTGAAGCTCGACTCCATTCTGCGCTGCTGCAGTGTCATCGATCATTGCCATCCCTCGATCGATCCTAACAATGATCGCCCTCCTCGGCGGTCGATCACCAGACTTGGTTCAGTCAAACACTGGTCGAACCCATACGACCTAGAGCAGTCGACTGGCACCTATGCCAGTCGACTGATGTCGGCTAAAACCTCAAACATAACGATGTTTGAGCCTCCGACACTCAGTCTTAGCCACTTGGCCAAGTCCACCTTATCCCTCATGGAGTTCCCCACCGAAGCTTTCTTCCCTCGGCCTACGTCCCTCGGATGCGTCAAGCGCACGACTTCGCAACGCCATCCTTCGCGTCTCATGCCCTAGAAGTATGCTTCCCTTTGGGCTCACTCCATTCTCTCCCCGTCCGGTGGTCCCTCGGATGCACCAAGCGCACGGCTTCGCAATGCCATCCTTCACCGACTCAAGGACCCAAGCCTAGTGAACTTGCCAAGATCTCAAGACTTCCCAAATGCACCAAGCGCACGGCTTCGCAATGCATTTCTCACCAAGCACCAAGCGCACGACTTAGCAATGCTTTGAACTTTCACATGCCAAGCACCAAGCGCACGGCTTCGCAATGCTTTGGACTTTCTCATGCCAAGGCTTCCCCCTTGGACTTCCACACCAAGCTCCATGCTTGGATTTTCCATGCCAACCCCATGTTGGACTTTCCCATGACAATCCCATGTCATGAGTTTTGTCTATCATCAAAATACTATCAAGGTACTGCTCGAGTCAAACTCGAGTCAACCTGGGCCGATTGCACCAACAATCTCCCCCTTTTTGATGATTGACAAAACTACCATCTCAAGTCTACCAATTCTCCCATATTGGCAATTCTCATATCCCAATGAGAATTCCAATGAACCCTAATTGGTAACTTGGTAACTTCTCCCCCTTTTTGACATTACATCAAAAAGGTCCTCCCCAAGGGTATGAATGTCTCATATCCCAATGAGATCTTACAATCTCTCCCTTGGAGGAACACATGCCTACAATCTTTCTAGTGATCCCATATCACTTAAAGAGAGGCAACCCAATTTTCCTCCCATGAGGAAATACACATCCATCTTCCCATGATGGATACCTCCCCCTAGAGGCTTGCTCCCCCTTGACCATTGCACCAACAATGTCCTTGGAGAGTCCCTAAGCCAATAGGAACATTAACCAAATCAAAATTAAGGTAAAGTTCAACAATGAACTCTCATCCACCTTAACATTGATACTCACCCTCAACCCAACTCCTAATCTATATCCAATGGATTTCCACCCTCTCTAATGCTCTCCCAAACATATCCTAGGGTTAGGAGTGGTTAGGGGGCCAAAACACAGCTGAACATGGGCCTAACCATCAAGTTTACCCGAAATCAGCCTATGCCAGTCGACTCCGATACTACTAATCGATCTTACCATCAATGATCGTGACGACATTACAGTGGCTGATCGATAATCGATTCTCAGCTGATTTTAAAAATGGATTTTTGAAATCCATAAGTAAATATACGTAATTTTAAAAATCTTAAAAATGCATACATATAATACTTATCCTAAACACTATGGGTGAAAAATATTGAAAAATTATTTTACCCATTAAATTAGGAGATTGATACAAAGTTCAAAATTTAAGAAAAGCTTTAATAAAGAGTCATCTTTGTATCATCCTATTCAATGGTGATAGCTATCAATAGATAGACTTCACCAAGGTTTTTCAAAATGTTTTCAAAATGTTTTTCAAACCTATATTTTCTTTTTCCTAAACATCTCACCAATATCTAGATGTGTAAAACACATACAAGTCAAATTTTTGTGAGATATGGGTTTTGTTTTGTTTATGTTTTCATGCATATTTCTAGGCAACATTATTTGATTCCTTTCAAATTTTGCCATAGTCCTTAACTCCATTTTAATTCATGCATGATATGATTATGACATAGATATGATATAGATAAAAACATATGCCAATATCATGATGTCATGGCATGTGAATGAAACTTAAGCATACATGACATCTAAACATAAATCTAAACATGATCATGACATTTTTATAGATGAAAATGAAAATGATGTCATGACATGGCAAGGCAAATAAAGCATGGCAAGAAAAATATACAAAGGTATTAAATACATAAGTGTTACAATCAATTTGCCATTTCTAGGGATTAAATTCATTTTGCCTTAATGCCATTATTTCCTTAGTGTGCCAAAAACCCAAAATAGCACACCACGACCTCTATGACCTAATTGTGCCAATTTAAATCATTTTTAACTTATCAAACCATATTGGCACACCCTAATGTGTCAACTCACAATGGCTAGGTTAACCACCCATCCACTTAGGGTTGACACACCCTAACCCATTTAGCGTGAATCAATCACGCTCTTAGGAACCCAATATCTGTTAGAGCTCCTTGGGTTAACAAGGTATTCCCTAGGGATAACTTCCCTTGATACCTTCCTAATGACCCTTTTAGGCTTTGAAGCCATAGTATTTTGGGTCTTTCCTAGGTCAACTCTAGAGGTGACTCCTCCATTGACCTTCGTAGTGGCTACTTTTGATTTCTTTGAGGTGTTAGCCACTAAACACATACCATGGCTAGACTTAGGGATGACTTCCCTATTAGCCTTGGTTTTCCTAGACCTAGATGTGGTTCCATAATTAAATGAAACATTATGGTAGGACATAGGTTTGTGACCCAAACCCTTCTTGCCCTTAGATGTTTCTTGTTTCCTAGGTCTTGACTTTTGTGCATTAGACCCCTTAACCGAGTTTGATATTATTGCTAGGGTCTTCTCTAATTTTTCTAGCCTTGACCTCAAGGCTTGGTTTTCTAACTCTAATTTTCCCAATTTTGAATTTTTATTTATCTTTTGGGAATTGTTTTTCTTCTTAGGCATGTGTCTACCCTTCTGAGGGTTAATGCCTAGATGGTTTTCAACTCTCCTAATGGACTCTTTAGGTAAAATAGGTCTAGAATTATGAGTCCTAGGTTTGTCCTTAGTTATATGAACATGCTTGGCACCTAAGCAATAAACCTTATTGTTTCTCTTAGCATACTTTTCATTGACAATAGCAAGAGAACTAAAATAATTTTTAGCAAGCTTTTTGACTTTAGGAATTAAAGGTGCATTAACTAAATGTACCTTAGGGTTAGCTTTAGGAGCTACCCCTACATGAATTGCACCTTCTTGCCCTTTCTTCCTCCCCCTAGGGCATTGACTTTAGTAGTGTCCCTTTTGATTGCATTTGAAGCACACAATGTGCTCTTTGCTCTTGATTTTGGGAACACCGGTATCGTTTGACTTTGGGTTGACTTTTGGTGTCGATGCCTTCTTCTTAGCCAATTTAGGGCATTTGCTCTTGTAATACCCTTTCTCCCTACACTCAAAGCATATTATGTGATTTTTATTTAAAATAATAACACTTGAGTTACCTAGGGAGGTGGTGGAGGCCTCTTCACTTCTTCCGGAGGTAGAAGCTTTATTTTGATCTTGCTCCGGAATTGAAATCCTTTCCTCCCCCTCAACGCTAGAGGTGGAGGTCTCCTCCAAATCATCAACATCATCAAAAGTAGATGGTGTTTCTTCTTCGGCATTCTCCTCTACTTGTGCTGATTGAGAGTTTTCTTGAAATTTCATTATCTTCTCCCATAATTCCCTTGCATCCCTATAATCACCCAATCTAGACCAAATAGTGTTAGGTAACAAATCACTAATCAATTTAATTACCTCGAGATTTGTCTTGAAGTTCTTGATTTGGTCTTGGGTCCACTTTGATTTTTCAATGGGCTTGTTGTGTTTGTCCCTAGGCATCTCAAAACCATTTTCTATAATAATCATATAATCAAAATCGGTTTCGAGATATACCTCCATCCGTTTTCTCCACCAAGCAAAATCTCCTTCGAATTTTGGTGGTTGGAGGTTGTAGCCGGCCATCTTGTAGTGCTCTCGCGGCGGTTAATCCTTGAAGAGCGACCTCGGCTCTGATACCACTTGTAGGGGAATCGATTGGCCGGCTAGAGGGGGGTGAATAGCCCTCGTTCGTTTGATGTCGGATTTTGCTCGTTCTCGTTGCGTTGCTTTTCTACGATTGTCGTTAGCGCAGCGGAAACAATAAAACAATAACAATACTAACAACAAATAAGCACATACAAACACACATGATATACGTGGTTCGGAACCGAATGGTTCCTACTCTACGGGCGAGCTCCTCGAGCTCTAGAGATGCACACGGCAATACTCAAACTCCTTCTCGACTACACGTCGGAGGTGGAGAAACCTCTCACAAGCAATTACAACAGTAATATAGAAATACAAGAAAATACACAAATACAATACACAAGAAAACTTTCACTGATTGCTTTGATCACTTTGCTTGTTGCTTGCTTTAGATGGCTCTTGAAGGACTGGAATGCAGCAGCAATTCCCCTCCAATAGCTCCACAAAAGGCTTGGCGAAATCCTCCAACTCGAGCTCCATTTATAACCTACATTTCCATCGACCCGATCGTGACCATCGATCGATCGGTTCGAGCCGTTGTCTCACAACGGCCCGATCCACGTTGGTTAAGTTCCAACGGATCACACATCAATCGACTGATGGCACCCATCAGTCGACTGATCATCCATCAGTCGAGTGCTGGCGAGCTCGACTTCATTCTGTGCCCATGCACAGTGTCATCGTCATCATCGCCATCCCTCGCCGATCGCGATCCTCCAACGATCATTGCCCTCCTCGGCGGTCGGTGATCGATCAACTTGTTCAGTCGAACACTGGTCGAACCCATACGACCTAGAGCAGTCGACTGACACCTACGCCAGTCGACTGATGTCGGCTAAAACCTCAAACATAACGATGTTTGAGCCTCCGACACTCAGTCTTAGCCACTTGGCCAAGTCCACCTTATCCCTCATGGAGTTCCCCACCGAAGCTTTCTTCCCTCGACCTACGTCCCTCGGATGCGCCAAGCGCACAGCTTCGCAACGCCATCCTTCGCATCTCATGCCCTAGAAGTATGCTTCCCTTTGAGCTCACTCCATTCGCTCCCCGTCCGATGGTCCCTCGGATGCACCAAGCGCATGGCTTCGCAATGTCATCCTTCACCGACTCAAGGACCCGAGCCTAGTGAACTTGCCAAGATCTCAAGACTTCCCAAATGCACCAAGCGCACGGCTTCGCAATGCATTTCTCACCAAGCACCAAGCGCACGGCTTCGCAATGCTTTGGACTTTCTCATGCCAAGGCTTCCCCCTTGGACTTCCACACCAAGCTCCATGCTTGGATTTTCCATGCCAACCCCATGTTGGACTTTCCCATGACAATCCCATGTCATGAGTTTTGTCTATCATCAAAATACTATCAAGGTACTGCTCGAGTCAAACTCGAGTCAACCTGGGCCGATTGCACCAACACGAACAACATCCGAATGGAGGAATGACAGAAAAAGGCATCCGAGATGTTGTTTTCTTAGAAACAAAATTTCCTAGTATCGATGGCACTAGAAAGAGTCTTGATCTCCATGAGTTGAATGACTCTAATCATGTTCTACCATCTTCCAGTGAAGGGAGGGAATTAGTTCCTATCCAGGAAGCTGCCAGAGATAGTAGAGATGATCATTATAGTGGGAGCACACCTATAGAAGAAGTGCCCAATGGGAGTACACCTATAGAAGAACAAGACGATCAAATACGCCATAGCAAACGTGGACACATACCTCATCGTCGATTTTAGATTGAAGAGGAAGTGCTTGTGTGCCAGCTTACTAATGATGATGAGCTTACTTCTGGTAAATAAGTATTAACTTCATCTACTAGTAAAGAGTGGAAGGAAGCAATGCAAGATGAGATGGATTCTATGAGTAAGAATCAAGTTTGGGAGCTTGTCGACCTCCCTCCAGGGTGTAAGGCTATTGGAAATAAATGGATTTTCGAAGTCAAATGCAAGGCAGATGGATCAATTGACAAATATAAAGCACGACTTAAAGCAAAAGGATATACTTGATGCACGCGAATGCGTCCTCAAATCTCGCAACGAAGGTTGTCGAGGACTCGAAGCATGCACTCGCGCTTAACGCCCGCAAGTGCACGGATGTGGTCAAGTAATAAAAGATTATCGATCCCACAGGGACTGGGATTCGAATATCGATATGTTCAGTGGTTGAAATTGTTCAGAAATAAACTCTAAGAGGTTTCAATTTGTGAGGGTTGTCGGTGGACTATACTCTATACGGTGTCACACGGAGGAAGAAGGGAGTGTGCTGAGGTCTTCAAAGGTGATTCAAGGACTTCGGTTTCGCTTGTGTGTCGCAAAACAATGCTTTCAACTGGCATTGTCTAGACGTTTAGCTATGGTTTTGTGGAAGGGATATCATACACTCTCTCGATGAGCCACCGCATCTACCGGGAGTTATCTCCACCTTAAAAGGACGGGATAGACGGTATGAGGATGTCGAATCAATCTCTACGATGAATCATTTCTGGTTCCATTGCATCCTTCTATCCACGGTTACAGGAGATCAGGTTTACCCCTAGGTTCCTTGTATAAAATCCCCTAAATCTTAGATACGAGGGTTGTCACCCCTCGTATCGCCTAATCACAACAGGTAGAAAACCAAACACGCATAGATATAGTATAAACAACTTCCAATTGCCAAATTAAACTCAAAGACAGAATTTAACATGAACCAACATGTAATGTGCACACAAGCTACTCCCTAATTCTAGAATCGAAGGAACTACTCCATGTATATAAGGGAGAAATCACAAGGCACATACATGTTCGAATACATCAGAAATAAAGCGCAGGAACAAGGGATTACAATGCCTTCGTGGTCTTCTCTCTGACGTTGAAGTGCAAGCGTGGACCTCCGGCGGCATTCTTCCTCCCCGTTGTGAGTTCCTAAAGCTTTTTAGGGCTTCGATGTGTCGTCCTAGCCGTCGTGCCTCCCCCTAGGGTTTGGGCGGAGCCATCCTTATATAAACATCACCTCGGACCGTTGTAAAATTCAGAAAAAGCCCTAGTCATGCAAATCTACCGGGCTACCACATGACCATGTGTTTCCATATGACTAAGCCGTGTGTGGTCCTGGGGTGGTTGATCTCGCCCATTGGACACGACCGTGTGTAGCCACACACCCTGGCCATGTCCCACTCTGCGTCTAGCTGCAAAATGTCCTTCTTTTGCTATGAAAGTCTGCCTTTTCCCCCAAAATGCTAACCTACATACAAAAGTACAAAGAGCAGACCTCCGAATCAAAAAAAGGAAATGCGTGCAAAATAGAGTGACATATGCATGAAACTAACATAAAACGTAATGAGATGTGAGCGAAAACTACTCCTAAACCCCTATATGTTTCATTCACATCACTTCCCCCAGACTTAAATCTTTGCTTGTCCTCAAGCAAACCTCAGTGCCATGAAATTTAAAAAGACATTGTTCCATACTTAGCATGTTAACTAAATTTATCAAGTGGTATTTACAATAAAAGAAAAATAAATATGTTCTAGAAATTCACTAAGTTAGCTCCTCGTGTTCGTGCTAAGCGAATCATTCTTAGGGGATGCCCGTTCCATGGTGAGTTAAGTCATCATCCCATAGCTTTCCTAAGGTCTCCGACTCTTAGGCACTTATCTATCCAAAGCGAGGGTCGTTCCCTAGATCTAGCATAATGTCTCAAAGGCGTGCTCGGTATTGAGAGAAATTGGTAGGTGTTTCCCCAGTAACCTAACTCGGTCTCAAAGGGGCACCTAGCCATTTCCACCCATGATAACTATTTTTTATCCCTCATAATCTTCTCTCTCTCTCTCTCTCTCTCTCTCTTTTTTTGCTGAGATTTTGATTTTTTCAAATGGGCTTACACAATTCGAGCATATCCAGTAACTAAAATGTTAAACCTAGAGTCACCTATGGATTCCAAAGTACTAGACTACTGAGATGAATCATAACTAGGTGTGTACTAGATTCTCCCTTTTAGAATGTTCAACATGTGTAAGTGTAAAAATAAAAGCTAACCAGTATAAGTCTAGAACATTCATTAGAGCGAATAAAATAAAATACAACGAGATAAATGAAGTTAAGCTACCTATGGGAATAGCTCGTGTAAGTAACTCTTTTTTTAAAAAAAATACAACTGAGGCAGCTTTACAGATAACAAAAACTAAGTATTGAAAGAAACTCAACAACCCATGCATGAATAAATGAATGAAAATATCAGAAAAGAAACTACTACTAGGAAACAAACAAAATAAACTTTGGGGTCCCCCCAGACTTAAACGAAAATATACCTCTAGTATGGTGGACGAGGTGGAAAGTCTAGGAGCCTCAGCATCTTGGGATCCTGGGAGAACCTGCTGCTGAGCCACTGATGTCACATGTACATGTGGTCGATCTGGGAGCTGATGGATGCAGCGGCTGCTCGGTGCTCCTCCTCCCAGGCCCACTGTGTCTGCTGGACATGCATGTGTTGCCGCATCTCCTGGCGGTAGGCGGCCTCATCCTGGCGACGAGCAGCCTCCTCCTGGAAGTATATGCGGGCCTCGTCATAAAACTCCTCAGCCCACTGAAAGTGCTCCCGGAAGCCCTGAAACTCTGCATGTGTGTAGGAGCTTTCCTCCTACCATCGCTGCCTCTGCGTCTGCTGCTCGGTGTATATGTCGTTGAGGCACAATCGGAACTCCAAGAAATCATAGGCCGATGTACCTACATCCTGCTCAAAGGTGCAAAAATATGGTGGTGTAGGTGCAGATCATGTCGGCGTGGACTAGGTGGGCTCCTATGCATGTGTGGACTGGAGGGAGAGTGATGTAAAGGGGGAGAGATGGGCGCCGATGTGGGTCGTCCCTCATGTGGAGGAGACTCCACTATCAGGTCCAAGCGCCAGTTGGCACGTGTAGTGGTGGTGGTATGATCAGGGTTGGGGAGCCTAAAGGCCGTCAGATTTTCCTTACAAAGCATACGGAGTGTCCTTCTCTCACAATCATCTTCATGGCCATGCACACTCCTAGGTCGATCCTAGGGCTCCCCTCTATACTCTCTAATGCAGTGTAATCATACCCCATCCTATGGCAAATGTGGGTAAGTAGGCCCCCCACATTAATCTCTCCTCGTGCTGCTTTGCCCATCTTCACTAAGTGTCTGATGAAGTGGGACCCTACATCGATGCTACAATTTTCTTATAGCATGTCCCAGAGGCAAAGTAGCTCGCTAGATCTAACTACACTGTCACTTTCCCCACGACCAAATATAGTACTGGCCATGATGCGGTGGAGGTATCGGAAGACGGGGTTTTGGAGGCGTGACGCTTTGGCCCTAGAAGGGTCATAAGCGTGCTCCCCCGTCAACTTGGTCCAAAATACTCGAGTGTTGAACCCAATAGGGATTCTTCTCTCTCCCCCACTCGGCAAGCCAAAGCATAGATTCCATTGGTGAAGGGTCCATTCATTCTCAATGTTAAAAATTTTAAAAGTTATCCTACCCTCCTCGCTCTCTCTGCCCGTTAAAATTTCCGCCTCTAAGGAACTCAAAAATTCTAGAACTATCCTAGGGTAGGTTGGGTGCCTTATTTCCATCATCTCTTGCCACCCCATTTTTACAAATAGGGCTTGAATATCACCCAACAACCCTAAAGACTCTAGCAAATCTTCATCTAAGTATCTAGTTGCAGTGAGTTTACAAGTAGAAAGCATATTATATCTATCTCTATGTTCATTATTGCGAAAAAGAAGAGTGGGTAGGGTGTTACCCTCCTCCGGAGCTTGAGGGGCATCGGCTCTCCTTGTTCGTCGCTCCGAAGCACCAGATCGAGGTGCTACTTGCTTGGTCCTCCTCATCCTTGCTTCTTTTGGCTTCCTTTAAGGTTAGAAGTGCTTCTAGGTGGTGGGGAAGACGAAACCACACAGCTAGGGCAAGAGTACTCGAAGCACACGGTGCAAATGGGGTGAAAACACACGGCTCGCCCCTTTTAAGCTTGTGCGATACGGCCGTGTGAAAACACACAGCCAGGCCATGTGCGCCTCGGGTCAGTCGGACACGGTCATGGGAAAACACACGGTCAGGCCATGTGTCCCCATTTTTTCACCCATTTATGCACCACGGTCCGAATTTCCTCATACACTTCATCGTGTAAGCTAATATGGATTTTATTTTTGCCTAGCAATGTTCTTTTCTAGTCCTAATTCTAAATGGGATGGAAATCAGAATTAAAATTAAATAAATGCAGGCAATACAATCAAAGGGAAATCTAAAACTAAACTTTGGTTGCCTCCTAAGAAGCGCTTTGTTTAAGGTCGTTTAGCTCGACCACACTCCTACGTTTCATTTGATGTGTTAGAATCTTGATCGTGGGGGAGCAAGATATTTGCTCACTTTATGCCTCTTGCCTGGCGGTCCTCCATCGCTATATCCCTTAAATCTTGCTCGTGAAGGGGCCAGATACTTTCTCACCTTTCGCTTCTTGCCTTTTGGTCCTCCATTACTATATCTTTTAAATCTTCCTCGTGGAGGGGAAAGATACTTGGGCGCTGCTTTCCTTGACTCGAGGTTTAACATGTTTAGTCTCAACGAATCATCAATAGTTTGATCAATATATTATAAATGTTGTAAATAATTTAACTCACCATAGACATCCTCACCAAAAGATTGATTAGTAGATTCTATTATGTTGAATGAAATTTTATCATTATCAATCACCAAAAGGGTTTTGTTACTAGTAACTAAAGTTTTAGTGAGGGTTAAGGTAGGCTCTTCTAGATCCTTGAGGTTGTGAGGTGTTTTGATTGAAGCAATGCACTCCTCGATTAAAGTATCAATTAAATAATCCTCAAGTTCTTCTTTAAGTGGTGATTGAATGGATTGCCCTTCTTTACTTCCTATGTCATCTACGTCTTCTCATCCATTCGCTTAAATTGAGTCTCTGCCATATTAGGTGTATTCCAGTCATCAAAGCCACCTTCTAGTCGTTTGGTTTCTTCATCTACTAGATTTTGTTGCATAAACTCCGCAAATTGTTGGCTATGCTCCTCACATTCCCTAGCAAAATTATCTAGCGGGGCTTCTAACTGGGGACTTGGTTCTGGATAAAATTTGCATGGTGACTCATAGCTCTCATTCTCATTTTGGAAACAATATTGAGTCTCTGTCTGCGAATGCCACCATTGGAATTCAGTGTTTGCCGCTTGTTGCGTTTGAATAAAATCTTCCATCATTTGCTCCAGTCGGTATTTAGGCGGACAATATTGAGGGTTTAAGTAGCCATGGTCATAACTATATAAATAGGAATTATCTTGTGGCCACACATTGTAATTGTAGGTGACATCTTCTTGTTCAAATTGTGAAGGTTCGAATATATCCGGACAATTATTAATAGTATGCCATGTTTCACCACAATGCTCACAATAAATGTTACCAAAACTTACAGCATTAAATTGACCATAATCATGAGTAAAAGCATGCATCATTATACACAGGAAATTATAGATAAGGAAAGAGCAATTGAATAAACAAAACTGAAATAAAATAAAAAAAAATAAAACAAAACAAGAAAAGTAAATCTATCCTAAGTCCGATCCAATTATTCACTTCTCGATTCAATATCGAATCGGTCAGTCCCCGACAACGGCGCCAAAAACTTGATGCATGCGAATGCGTCTTCAAATCTCTCGACGGAGGTCGTCGAGGACTCGAAGCGAGTGCTCACGCTCAATGCCCGCAAGTGTACGGATGTCGTCAAGTAATAAAAAATTATTGATCCCACAGGGATTGAGATTCGAATATCGATATGTTTAGTGGTTGAAATTGTTCGAAAATAAACTCTAAGAGGTTTCAATTTGTGACGGTTGTCGGTGGACTATACTCTATACGGTGTCACACGGAGGAAGAAGGGAATGTGCCGAGGTCTTCAAAGGTGATTCTAGGACTTTGGTTTCGCTTGTGTGTTGCAAAATAATGCTTTCAACTGGCATTGTTTAGACGTTTAGCTATGATTTTGTGGAAGGGACATCATACACTCTCCCTATGAGCCATCGTACCTACCGGGAGCTATCTCCGCCTTAAAAGAACGGGATAGACGATACGAGGATGCTGAATCAATCCTTACGATGAACCGTTTCCGATTTCATCGCATCCTTCTACCCACAGTTATAGGAGATCAGTTTTACCCCTAGGTTCCTTGTATAAAATCCTCTAAATCTTAGATACGAGGGTTTTCACCCCTCGTATCGCCTAAGCACAGCAGGTAGAAAACCAAACACATATAGATATAGTATAAACAACTTTCAATTGCCAAATTAAACTCAAAGATAGAATTTAACGTGAACCAACATGTAATGTGCACACAAGCTACTCTCTAATCCTAGAATCGAAGGAACTACTCCATGTATATAAGGGAGAAATCACAAGGCATGTACATGTTCGAATACATCAGAAATAAAGCGCAAGAATAAGGGATTACAATGCCTTCGTGGTCTTCTCTCCGACGTTAAAGTGCAAGCGTGGACCTCCGACGACGTTCTTCCTCCCTGTTGCGAGTTCTCGAAGCTTTTTAGGGCTTCGGTGTGCCGTCCTAGCCATCGTACCTCCTCCCTAGGGTTTGGGCGGAGCCATCCTTATATAGACATCACCTCGGACCGCTGCAAAATTCGAAAAAAGCCCTAGTCGTGCAAATCTGGCGAGCCGCCACACGGTCAGGCCGTGTGCGGCCCTGGGGTGATTGATCTCGCCCATTGGACATGGCCGTGTGTAGCCACACGCCCTGGACATGTCCCACTCTGTGTCTAGCTGCAAAATGTCCTTCTTTTGCTCCGAAAGTGTGCCTTTTCCCCTCGAAATGCTAACCTGCACACAAAAGTACAAAGAACAAACCTCCGAACCAGAAAATAAGAAATGTGTGCAAAATAGAGTGACATATGCATGAAACTAACATAAAACATAATGAGATGTGAGCGACTACTCCTAAAACCCTATATGTTTCGCTCACATCAATACTCAAAATGAGGGTATAGATTTCGATGAGACATTCTCCCCAGTAGTGAGATTCACATCGGTTCGCCTTATTCTACCTATTGTTGCACATTTAGACTTAAAACTTTTTCAAATGGACTTTAAAACAACATTTCTCAATGGAGAACTAGACGAAGAAATTTATATGGTTTAACCAAAAGTTTTTGAGGCAAAGGGATAAGAGCGCAAAGTTTGCCATCTCAAACGTTCCATTTATGGCTTCAAATAATCGTCTAGATAGTGGTTTTTTAGATTTCATAAATCTATTATCTCATTTGGGTTTGAGATGATTGAAGAAGACCACTGTGTGTATGTTGAACGTACGGTGAAAAAGATTCTTATTTTGTCATTATATGTTGATGACATTTTATTGGTTGGAAATGACATGGAGTCTATCGAAGCCACTCAAAAATGGTTGTCTTCTGTCTTTGAGATAAAAGACATGGGTGAAGCAAATTATGTGCTGGGAATAAAAATCACTAGAGATCGCTCGAATAAACTTCTGTGTTGTCACAGGAGACTTATATAAATAAGATTCTTGAGCGATTTCGGATGCATTATTCTAGACCCATCAATACTCCAGTTGATAAAAGTTGTGTTTTAAGAGTCAGTCAATGTCCACAAACTGATAAGGAAACGAATGAAATGTCTAAAGTTCCATATGCTACAGCAATTGGAAGCCTAATGTATGCCATGTTATGTACACGACCAGACATTAGCTTTGCGGTGACCCTTGTTAGTCGTTATCAAAGTAATCCTGGTCTCGCTCACTGGAAAGCAATTAAGAGGATTTCTCGATATCTCCATGGTACTTCGGACCTTGCCTTATGTTACAAAGGAGGTGACTTAAGACTGAGAGGTTACAACAATGTTGATTGGACCAGTTACAAAGATGAACGCAAATCCACCTTAGGCTATGTGTTTATGTTAGGTGGAGGGGCCATTTCTTGGAGTAGCAAGAAACAAACGTGAATTTATTTATCCACTATGGAATCAGAATATATGGCTTGTTTTGCTGCATGTCAACAGGCTGTTTGGTTTGCAAAATTTCCTACAGTGATTGGCCATAACACAATTATTAAAGGAGGCAGTGGTGCTATATGTTGATAGCACATCAGCCTTGGCCTATGCTAAGGACTCTAAATACCATGGACGAACCAAACACATTGACATTCATTATCATGACATTCGGGATTTAGTTGCAAAGGAGTTGGTGGTTCTTCGACACATTTCAACATGTCATATGTTGGTCGATCCACTAACTAAACAAATCCCAAGGGAGGCATTTGTAACCCATATTAGAAATATGGGATTGTGTAAATTGTAATGTGCACAATATTTATTGACAATTGATTGTGTTTTCCTTCCTTATGTGTGTCTATGGTTGAAATACTTTACACATCAAGAAAAGTGTCACTAGGCTCTGAATAGACCCCCTCACACGGGGCATTCGCCTTGGCACTAAGAAAGCAAGCAAGATGAGATAATTTTTTTTTATCTATGGCACTATGAGAGCGAGCGAGATAAATTTATATCTATGGCGCTATGAGAGCGAGCAAGATATATATTTTTTATTTTTATCGCCTTAAACTGAATTAAGATGAGATCCCTCTGGATTCATCATAGGATATGAGAATCAAATTCGTGAAGCCTTCATTAAGCCGATTGCGAGTTTTATGATAAGACATCATGAGACTCGAGTTTGCCGCAGTGGGAGTGGCTAGACTAAGAACCGTATGGTGTTTTATTATGTTGTATGTGATACGCCCATAATGATAGAAGAACACCATAGCATGTGACCATACCACATGTGCGTAAAACGACCATTAAAGAGAATGATGAATGAGATCTCTGTTTCATCATTGTGTGAGCTCTTAGATCATAATTTGTTGATCCATCTGTACCCTTAGGACTTGAGATATATGTCATGAAAAGGAAGCTTGATATCGCTACTTTAGCATGCACCTTAGGGTTATGGCTGATACAGTTCAGCGGGACATAACTAGGAAAGTGGTCAAGACTAATTAAATTGACATGAGAACTCAAAAAAGACATCTAAATATTGCACCGTATTTTGTGGCTCATACCTCGAGGGACTATGTTAACTTAGTGGCAATAAAGTCGTGAGCACAAAACGTTCGAGTTTTGACATCGCTAGTTTTAAGAGATCCGGGATGTCAAAACTGGTGAATATTGAAGATATCTAGGGCACCATGAGATTCCTTTAGAGTATTGTGTTATGTTAGTTTTTGATGATAACTTAATAGATCACTACTCATGTGTTGTGCCGACTCTCGTAAGGTTACTCACTCCATTCACTGTATGTTAGATTAAGAAGCAAGTGTTGAGAGATGAATTGCTCTTAGTAAGCAACTGACAATTTATTGTGCCCTTTGTGGGCAAGTGGGAGATATTAAAAGGTGGTTGCCCACAATTAGCACCCTTTTCCAAAAAGGTTGCCAAAACACCCTTTGGAAAAGGTTACCAAAGCAACCTTTGGTCCTTATTTAAGGGAGTGGGGTCTTGGCTTCTCAAGAGAACACTCAATTGAGATTCTCCTTTTCTCTCCCTCGCTAACTTACAAGACTTCTCTCATGGCTCATCACCACCGGATCCCGAGGATGTTTGGAGCGAGGAACTACGAAGAAGACTCTTGTAGACTTCTTCCCGATCCTACGAGATTCGCCAATGCACAAGGTAATCACCTCTAAAAAATCGTACAATACAAAACATCATTAGCTATTAAATTTATCAAAATTTTAGTTATCTTTCAATTGTCACTAATTTTTGAATTTGCTTTTTGGTCCATTTATTTCTCTTGAAGAGTTTTCCTTTGCTGTCCTTTAGAGCTTCAAATCCTTCTATCAAGATGAACTACTCCTCTATGTTCATTTGAAAGAACATCTCCATTTTTATCTTCCATTGAACAAATCCTCCTAGTCTATAGGGTGGTGGAAGTTAAGTGTCGTATCCAAATTCATCATTGAACTTCATTTGTCATGATGGATCCTCTACTCCTCTTGCTTGTGCTCCTTCAGTATTAGTCCGATGAAGAGGGGCATTGCTTTGATACAACTTGTTAGGACCTTGACATCACTAGTGGAGGGTGAATAGCATTCGTGATTTGATCGTTGATTGTGCTTGTCTACAACAAATTAATAAACACAATAGAAATAAAACATAAAACACATACAAACATCACAAACAAACTATTTTATGTGGTTTGGAATCCCCCAGTTCCTACTCCATGACTTTGTCACGCCCTCCCTTTCTCGTAATCCAGAGGGGGAGGAAGGGTGGCGTGACATGAACATACATGCATGCATATACAGCGGAAGAATTTAAACTTTAAAAAAAAAACATAAAACATGGAACATGCATTTACCTTCAACCATGCAAATAACTCAACATTCTTAACCATGTAACAGGTGAACATTTACTAAGCATGCATAATCATTTCATAAGAACACTACTTGGTTCAAGTTCATGATAATCAACATAATGGAGTTATGGGAGCCTAAATATAGGTATAGAGCACATGGACATCAATGAGGCATTCAAAGTATCATCTAGGTACATAGTTCTCTATCACTTAACAATTCAATCAGGATAAGAAGGTTCTTAGCAATTCCTTAACTAAATCAAGTGCTTAACATGCCAAGGTTTCATAAAACATAACGAGTATAGTTTCACATCAAGTATAACCCTCAAAACAAGTCTAGGTTAACACCAAGTAGCAACCATCAAAACATCAAGTAGTGATCAACTCTTAACAACTAACATGCAAAACTTTAAAACATGCATAAGTCTTGGAACATAAAAACATATCTCTTCCACCATGCCACTGCCACACACGCTTTGCCCCTCCTGCTGCTCTCTTTAGTTTAGCCATTCTTTACCCTTTTCTGCAGTACAAGGGAAACATGAAACTATAAGTACATAGGCTTAGTAAGATCCTTTCCTACTCACAAAAGCCATACATCAGGTATTAGACATAGAGTAGTGACATGTTCATCTAGACAACATATAGGCATAACATTCATATAAAAGTCTTGACGTGATTATTTAGGAACATAAGACTAGAATTCATAAAAATAGTGACATGTTCATCTAGACAACATATAGGCATAGCATTCATATAAAAGTCTTGACAGGATCATTTAGGAACATAAGACTAGAATTCATAAAAATAGTGACATGTTCATCTAGACAACATATAGGCATAGCATTCATATAAAAGTCTTGACGTGATCATTTAGGAACATAAGACTAGAATTCATAAAAATAGTGACATGTTCATCTAGACAACATATAGACATATCATTCATATAAAAGTCTTGACATGATCATTTAGGAACATAAGACTAGAATTCATAAAAACATGATGACATGTTCATCTAGATAATATATAGGCATATCATTCATATAAAAGTCTTGACATGATCATTTAGGAACATAAGACTAGAATTCATAAAAACATAATGACATGTTCATCTAGATAACATATAGGCATAGCATTCATATGAAAGTCTTGACATAATCATTTAGGAACATAGGACTAGAATTCATAAAAACATAATAATCACATAGACATGAAATGGGTATATGCAAGATGTTCTTTGAAAACATATATTTTATAGGTACTTAAACATAATCTCAACATGAGGGCCCGACATTGTACCACATAGATCATTTTGCGCGCATCCCTAATAAATCTGAGGTAGCTAATCCCGAACATACTAGGGTACTAGGCCCGTACTACGACCGTTGACCTAGGGGCAACGTAGGAGCTCATCCTGTACTATGACCGTCGACCTAGGGGCACGTAGGAGCCCATCCCATGGACATTGCTAGGGTCCGGTACAAGCCATACAAAAGTAAAATAGCATATCATGTTTCTTATCATAACATAAAGAGTGCTCTTAATCCCCATTCATAGGGAAGCGTCTCTTAGGCATTTCATAATACATACTTAAACAAGGCATAACGTAGGTGTGCCCTAGTGGACATGAAACATAAGCGTGTACATCATGACGCAATGAGCATAACATAAGCATACATTAGTACAATTAACATGGACATAAGGTAGTGGCATAAACAATCATCATGTCAACATTATATATATATATACATACATACATCATGGCATGGAAAGATCATTAGTAAACATAAGCATGTTTTAAGGATGATAACCAATACCATCACATACTACCTAACATGGGGGATTCTTAGCAACCATAGAGGGGCTTGGAATTTCTTCCTAACCCTAGTTCTTGGTCTTGGCTGAAACCCCTAATGAAGGTTTTAAGAAAACAAACACTCAAACATACTAACACAAGGCCTAACTAACATCATGTTAACATCCTATATACATATAGCATGGCATGAAAGATCATTAGTGAGCATAAACATGGTTTGGCCGAAACTTTCAAAGGATGATCTTAAGAAATCAAACACTCAACATACTAACACAAGGCCTAACTAACATCATGTTAACATCATATATACATATAGCAAGGCATGGAAGATCATTAGTGAGCACAAACTTGTCATGGCCGAAACATCCAAGGAAAGGTCTTAGGAAATCAAACACTCAAACATACTTGTACAAGGTCTAACTATCAACATGTTAATATCATATATATATATATATATATAGCATGGCAAGGGAGATCATTGGTGAGCATGAACATGTCTTGGCTGAAACTTCCAAGGGAAGGTCTTAGGAAATCAAACACTCAACATACTAACACAAGGCCTAACTAACATCATGTTAACATCATATATACATATAGCAAGGCATGGAAGATCATTAGTGAGCACAAACTTGTCATGGCCGAAACATCAAAGGAAAGGTCTTAGGAAATCAAACACTCAAACATACTTGTACAAGGTCTAACTATCAACATGTTAACATCATACATATATATATATATATATATATATATATATATATATATATATATATATATATATATATATATATATATATAGCATGGAAAGGGAGATCATTGGTGAGCATGAACATGTCTTGGCCGAAACTTCCAAGGGAAGGTCTTAAGGAATCGAACAATCGAAACAACTTGTACTGCAAGTGAGGGAATTACTTACATTCTTTCGGTTGGTTTACTATGAGAATATACCCTTGGTGCCAAGACAAGGCCTCTTTTCCTCCTTGATATTTCGAAAATGGAAGAAGGAGAGGAGGGGGTTTCGGTGGAGGAAGAAGAAAGGAAGAAGAGAATGATGACTTGTTGTTCTCTTGTCTCCTCATTACTCCTATTTATTCAAGTGAAGGTGTCCTTTGCCTCTCCTACCCTTATCTATCATTTCCCTAACCCTTCTAACAACGCACTCTTGCTGGGCTTCTGGTTTTCACATGCATCCTAAGGTTTAGTTACTTGCTTGGAGGTTCAGGGTTCAAACCTGGGCTATGCATCCTTTTTTTTTTGCTCTATTCTCTTTTTTTTTTGAAAGAGCTCACATAAAAGCCCATTATAATCATGCAAAAATTCTTATAAAATTTGCTAAGAATTTTACGGGTGTTACAAACTTAGAGTCCTAGCAATATCACCACTATTATTTCTCCTTCTTGAATACCTTCTAAAGGTGGAGAAACCTTTTATAACCTATTTTTTTTACAGACAAATGCAACCGAAAAATACAAGTATACCAATGAAATAAGAAGAAATCGGAACAAACAACTTCAAAAATGAATTTTACTTTTTTACGCTTTCTTGTTACTTTGGATTTGCCTCTTAAAGATCTAGAATATAATAACACTTCTTCTTCAAAGTTTCTAAGAATCAACTCTTCAACTCTCCACGAAGTTTTCTTTTATAGGGTTATTGTCAAGTTGATTTTCACTAATTAGTTGACAGTTATTTGCCATTGGTTAACTGCTCTATTGTGGATTCAAACATTACATTAACCTGTCGACTTAATGGTTCTATCCATGCCAACATCAATCAATTGCCACTCACACCAGTCGAGTGGAGCCCATCGATCCAATCGAGTCATGCAGCTGACTGCTAAATATTTTGTGCTCTTGTACAGCGACACCAATCAACTGGTCATCTACATTAGTCGATTGTCATATATCAGTCGAGTTGATAATCAAACTTCAAACTCACTGTTTGCTTGACCAATAACACTAGTCGACTAGTGAACCCCATTAGTCGATTGATCACACTCGAACTCTCTTAAATCCTCTCAAACCTATAAACTTAGTGATTAGGATTTATTGTTCAACTGATGTGGCTTATCAGTCGACTGATATCTTACTTTTAATTCTAAACTTGATCTAACTCTCATTTCTTAGTATTCGATTGATTTCAACCTACCATAATTTTTTTTTTCTTTGCATCAAATCTCTCTTGACCTTTCGGGACTTTACTTGCCTAGCATCTGATCACCTTTAATCTATCAGGACTTTATCTACCTAATATTTGGTCACCTTTGACTTGCTAAGAATTTGTCTGCTTAATATTTAATCACTCTTAACCTGTCAAGATTTCACCAGGGAAAGTAATGGCCATAAGAGTAATGACTCCTTTGGTGGCTGCACAAGCTAAGAGGATGAAGAGAAACAAGAAAAATAATTTCCAGAACTTGATGAATTCGATCTTGGATCCACCTTTTCCAGCCATCACCAACCTTGGATGTGGCATCCGTGAAGAAGCTGAGGTGGAAACTATTTGAATCTTGACATCTCAATGCAATGAAAAATCAATAGATACATGGAAAGTGATATGATTGGGCTCTTAGGGTTCACACTTAAGTTGAAAAAAAAAAAGAAAAGAAAAAGAAACAACGATGAATGACTATAGGTTTTTCCCCTTCTTCTCTTCTTCCCCAACGTCTTCAATCTTAATGTCAATGTCTTTGTCTTAGTTTCCACAGGCGATGCCAAAATGATGCAACAAGAATCTACAACATTATTTAATGTTGTTGACCAAGATCTTGAGATTACTAATGATAATTTTTCCAATAATGTGGTTGGACCTGCATAGGTTAACACGTGTCAAAGGGCTCACAAAGAGTTGTCTGATGAGATTCTTTTTGATATTTAAGTGAGACCAATACCATGAGTAAAGAAAGTGGAAAAAGAAGAAGAAAGTAAAAAAAAAAAAAGTGGCCCTTTCACCCTCTTTAATTTTATATTTATATAAATATACCTCAAATCTTAATGGATTCTTAAGTTCAGATTTTGCATGTTGCTGATGGTATGTGGATGTCGTTCTAATATATCTTCCTAGTAATTGAGCTGGATTGGACTTGTGTCATACGAGTTAGATTTGTTGGTCTAGAAGGGGGAATACGTCTCCTATGTTGGTGCAATCAGCCCAGATCACGATTGACCGGACTCGAGTTTGAATCAAGTAGTATTTTGATGTTAGACAAAACATATGACATGTGATTATCATGGGAAGACCAAGTGTGTAGCCTTGGCCATGTAAGTCCAAGTGTGTAGCCTTGGCGGTGAAAGTCCAAGCATGGGGCTTAGCATTGGAAGTCCAACATGGAGTTGGCAAGGGAAGACCAAGTATGTAGCCTTGGCCACGTAAGTCCAAGTGTGTAGCCTTGGCGGTGAAAGTCCAACATGGGTTGGCATTAGCAATGGGAAGTCCAAGTGTGTAGCCTTGGCTACGTAAGTCCAAGTGTGTAGCCTTGGCGGTGAAAGTCCAAGTTATGGGGACTTGGCATTTGGGAAGTCCAAGGGGTGGTTTGGTGGCGTAAGTCCATATGTACCTTGGCGGTATAGACACCGAGAGCATGACAATAGCCGAATGAAACACCTGGAGGCTAGCATATGGATGAACAAGTCATGGATGACATAGAGGGATCTGCGCATAAATGAACAAGTCATGGATGACTTGGAGGGATCTGATAGGTGCGAAGCTAGTAGAGGTGGCTAGAAGGCTTAGGTCTAGGCTAAGGGGTGTCGGATGCTCAAACATGTTGTTTGAGGTTTTATCTGATAGTCGGATGCTCAAACAACTTGTGTTTGAGGTTTTACCTGACAACAGTCGACTGGTGATATGTCTTAGTCGACTGGTGGCAGCCGATTAGCATTAGACTTCTTTGTGATGCTTAGCGATTGCCCGAACCTTGGCGATCGACTACCATGAAGGAAGCGAGCAATTGTCACTGTTGGTCACGAGAGCAGGCGCCGTGCGTGATCAGTCGGCTATAAGGTTGGCAGTCGACTGATGATAACTAACAGTCGACTGCCAGTGTATCCATTGGCTGGATGTCAATATGGATTAAGCCGTTGTCTCACAACGATTACAGGAGCAGTCGACTAAGGCCTTATGGAAATCGACTGCTAGGCACGGAATCAGCCCGAGACAAGCATAAAAGGAGGAGCTTGGGAAGGATTTCCACAGCGATTTTTGGGAAGATTTTGGAGGAGAATTGCTGCTGCATTTTAGACCTTCAAGAGAAAGCCAAAGCAAGCTACAAACAAAGGTTTCAAAGCAATTGTTGTAAAGTGTTCTTTACTTGTTTTGTTTATTGTCTTGTATTCGCTTGTATTTCATTGTATTACTTTTGTAATCATTGTACGAGGTTTCTCCACCTCCGACGTATTGTCGAGAAGGAGATTTGAGTAGTGGTGTGTTCATCACTCAAGTTCGTTGATCTCATCCCATTGAGTAGGAACCCTAAGGTTCCGAACTACATATATCGTATGTTGTGATTGTCTCTTGTATTTGTTTCATTATTTGTATTTCCGTTTCACATAGTAATGAATATTGTAGACGAACGAATGATTTCCATTAATCATGAGAAAAAGCTATTCAACTCCCCCTTCTAGCCGGGCCACGATCCTCCAACAAGTGGTATCAGAGCGAGGAGGTTGTCATCGAACTCACCGTCGCGACAATAACTAAAATGGCCGGCATCAACATCCAACCACCGAAATTCAAAGGAGAATTCTCATGGTGGAAGAAAAGGATGGAGGTATTCTTTGAAACTAATTTCGATATAATGCTAACAATTGAAGACGGTTTTGAAGTACCTAGGGTGAAGACAAGAAGATAATCGAAAAATCAAAATGGACCGAGGAACAACGGCAACAATTCAAGACAACGGTTAAGGTAACAAAAATGTTAATTAAATTAATACCTAACCATATCTTGTGCAAGCTAGGTGAATATCGGGATGCCAAGGACCTATGGAATAAATTGGTAAAATTCCACGAGAATCCCAAACCGGCACAAGTAGAGAAAGATGCCGAGGAAGAATTGTCATCCACATCGGAGAATGTGGATGAATTGGAGGAAACCTCCACCTCTAGCATTAAGGGGGAAGAGAGATCTTCCATCCTGGAACAAGAACAAGAAGAAGCGTCTACATCCGGGAGAAGTGAAGAACAAGAAGAAAATTCCCTAGGTAACTCAAGCATTGTAATTAAGAATAAAAATCACATTATATGTTTTGAGTATAGGGAAACCGGGCATTACAAGAGCAAATGCCCAAAATTGGCTAAGGATAAAGTGTCGACACCAAAAGTTCAAGGAAAATCAAAGGATGTTGGAGTCCTCGCTAAGAAAAGCAAAGAGCACATTGTGTGCTTCAAATGCAACCAAAGGAGACACTACCAAAGCCAATGCCCTAGGGGGAAGAAAAAGGGGCAAGAATGAGTTACACAAGTAGGGAGAGTTTCCAAAGAAAACCCTAAGATATACTTTTAATGCACCTTCTAGTTCTAGAATTAAGAAGCATGCTAGAAATTATTTTAACTCACTTGCTATTGCCCATGAACATAAGCATGCTAGTAGGAATAAATATGTTTGCTTAGGGGCTAAATCCTATGAACTTACAACTAAGGGAAAATCTAGATCAAACAATTCTAGACCTATTTTACCTAGGGAAAGTATTAAGAGGATAGAAGAAAATGTAGGCATTAACCCTAAAAAGGGTAGACACATACCTAAGAAGAAGAGTCCTTCCCAAAAGATTAATGAAAAATAAAAATTGGGAAAATTAGAATTAGAAAATTGAGCCTTGAGGTCAAGGCTTGAAAAATTGAAAAAGACCCTAGCAAAAATGACAAATTCATTTAAGGGGTCTAATGATCAAAATCTAAGACCTAGGAGACAAGAACCGTCCAAGGGCAAAAAAGGTTTGGGTCCCAAACCCTCCTACCACGATGTTCCATTCGATTATGGAACAATATCTAGGTCTATAAAAATCAAGGTTAATAGGGAAGTTATCCCTAAGATTAACCATGATGTGTGTCTAGTGGCCAAGGGTTCTATAAAATCTAAGGAAGCCACTAAGAAGGTTACAAGGGGAGTTACCCCTAGAG
This sequence comes from Wurfbainia villosa, assembly GCA_025175895.1. NCBI lineage: Eukaryota > Viridiplantae > Streptophyta > Magnoliopsida > Zingiberales > Zingiberaceae > Wurfbainia > Wurfbainia villosa. Next base: position 10,547,379 of record CM045992.1, read on the forward strand.
TTAACTTAGGTAAGACCTAAATGACTAAGGCTTCAAAGTCAAAAAGAGTCATTAGAAAGATATCTAGGGAAGTTATTCCTAGTGAATATCTTGTTAACCCAAGGAGCTCTAATAGGTATTGGGTTCCTAGGAGCGTGATCGATTCATGCTAGATGGATTAGGGTGTGTCAACCCTAAGTGGATAAGTAGTTAACCAAACCATAGTAGATTTGTCAATTTAGGATGTGTCAATGTGCTTTCAGAAGTTGAAAATTGATTAAATTGGAACAATTAGGTCTTAGAAGTCAGGGTGTGTCATTTTGAGTTTTTGGCACACTAGGGGGATAGTTAGTATTAAGGCAAAATGAATTTAATTCTAGAAATGACAATTTGGGTTTAACACTTAGGTATTTTATACCTTAGTATTTTATACTTTCCATGATTTATTTGTCTTGCCATGTCATGATATCATATTTATTTTTATCATATAAAATGTCATGATAATACTTAGGGTTATCTAAATGTCATGTTATGCTTAAGTTTATATCACATGCTATAACATCATGATTATTGGCATATATTTTTATTCTTGTTATCATTTATGTCATAATCATTATTCATGCATTAAATAAAATTGAGTTAAGGACTATGACATGATTTGAAGTCTCATGCATAAGGGAATCAAATAGAGTTGTCTAGCATATGCATGAAACCCTAAATAACCCAAACTCACATCTCACTAGAACACTTGACTTGTATATGTTTCGTACACTTAGATACAAGTGAGATGTTAGGAATGAAATTAAGGTTTTAAAATCATTTCAAAATTATTTTGAAAAATCTTGGTGAAGTCTATCTTTTAATAGCAATCACCATTAAATGAGGTGATACAAAGTAGGGTTAAACATTGAAAATTTCAATGGTTTTGAACTTTGTGTCAATCTCACTAGTTTATGGGTATTTTATTTTTCCAATATTTTTTACCCATAATGGTTGTTATAAGTAATGTACGTATGAAATTTCATGAATTTTCAAATTAAGTATATTTACTTATGAATTTTCAAAATTCGGATTCTGAACTTGATTTTTGCACAGTGTAGAAATCAGTCGATTGCCATGTATGGCAGTCGACTGACGTCAATGACAGTCGACTGGTTACTGTAAGAGTCGATTGCCAGAGCTAATTTCGGGTAAAAAAGATTTGTTAGGCCCATGTTCAGCTACCTTTAGGTTCCCTAATTGCTCCTAACCCTAGGATATGCTTTGGAGAGCATTGGAAGGGTGAAAATCCATTGAAAATGGATTAGGAGAATTGTTTAGGGTGTGTATCGAATTAAGGGAGGTGAAAGTTCAATGTTGAATCTTTTCCCTTAATTTCGATGGTTTAGTGTTCCTATTTGCTTAGGAACTCTCCAAGGACATTGTTGGTGCAATGGTCAAGGGGGAGCAAACCTTTAGGGGAAGGTTATCCATCTTGGGATGATGGATGTGTTTTTGGACCAAGGGGGAGATTGTAAGATCTCATTGGGATGTGAGACATTGACACCCTTGGGGAGGACATTTTTTATGTATGTCAAAAAGGGGGAGAAGGTACTAATTGGGGTTAGTTGGAATTCTCAAAGGTGAGAATTGCCAATTAGGGATAATTGGTAGACTTGAGTTAGGGCACCTAACTCAAAGGTGTTTAGGGTTTTGTCAGACATCAAAAATGGAGAGATTGTTGGTGCAATCGGCCCAGGTCACGATTGACCGAACTCGAGTTTGGCTCGAGGAGTATTTTGATGTTAGACAAAACATATGACATGTGATTGTCATGGAAGACCAAGTGTGTAGCCTTAGCCACGTAAGTCCAAGTGTGTAGCCTTGGTGGTGAAAGTCCAAGCGTGGGGTTTGGCATTGGAAGTCCAACATAGAGTTGGCAAGGGAAGACCAAGTGTGTAGCCTTGGTCACATAAGTCCAAGTGTGTAGCCTTGGCGGTAAAAGTCCAACATGGTTGGCATTGGCAATGGGAAGTCCAAGTGTATAGCCTTGGCCATATAAGTCCAAGTGTGTATTCTTGGCGGTGAAAGTCTAAGTTATGGGGACTTGACATTTGGGAAGTTCAGGGGTGGTTTGACGACGTAAAGTCAAGCGGTAGTCTTGGGAGCGTAAGTTCATATGTACATTGACTGTATAGACACCAAGAGCATGATAATAGTCGAAGGAAGCACTTGGAGGCTAGCGTATGGATGAACAAATCATGGATGACTTGGAAGGATCCACGCATGGATGAACAAGTCATTGATGACTTGGAGGGGTCTGATAGGCGCGAAGCTAGTAGAGGTGACTAGAAGTCTTAGGTCTAGGCTAAGGGTGTGTCGGATGCTCAAACATGTTGTTTGAGGTTTTACCCGACGGTCGGATGTTCAAATAACTTGTGTTTGAGATTTTACCTAATAACAGTCGACTGGTGATATGTCCCAGTCGACTAGTGGCAGCCGACTGACGTTCAACTGCGTTGCGATGCTTGGGATTGGCCCGGCCTTAGAGCGATCGTGATGGCGATCGGCCCGTGAAGGAGCAATCATTGCCGGTGTTGGTCGCGACAGAACACTCGATAGCCCGATCGATCGGCCTGGATTGGTGATGGTAGGGCGATCGACTACTAGTGTATCTGTTGGTTGGATGCCAACGTGGATTAAATCGTTGTCTCACAACGGCTAAAGGAGCAATCGACTAGGGTCTTATGGTAGTCGACTACTAGTCGCGGAATCAGCTCGAGATAATCATAAAAGAAGAAGCTTGGGGAGGATTTCCATAGCGATTTTTTTGGAGATTTTGGAGGGGAATTGCTGCTGCATTCCAGACCTTCAAGAGCAAACCAAAGCAAGCTACAAGTAAAGGTTTCAAAGTAATTGTTGTAAAGTGTTCTTTACTTGTTTTGTTTATTATCTTGTATTCGCTTGTATTTTATTGTATTACTTTTGTAATCATTGTACGAGGTTTCTCCACATCCGACATGTTGTCAAGAAGGAGATTTGAGTAGTGGTGTGTTCATCACTCGAGCTCGTTAAGCTCATCCCGTGGAGTAGGAACCCTAAGATTCCGAAAAACGTATATCGTGTGTTGTGATTATCTCTTGTATTTATTTCATTATTTGTATTTCCGCTGCGCATATTAATGAATATTATAGACGAACGAATGATTTTCATCAAGCACGCGAAAAGGCTATTCAACCCCCCTTCTAGTCGGGCCACGATCCTCTAACATCCTAGTATCAATACATCTTATTGATCTAGTCTAGATTGAATACCCTTATCAAGGGGGAAAAAAAGTCCCAATCAAGGAATCAAGAATATCACCAATGAATTAATTGAGGTTGTAGTTACAATTTAATCATGGCTCTAAGTGAGTTAAAGATTTTCCATCGTGACTTCCATTTGCCTAAATTTTTGTCAAAAAGAGTTACCTTCATTTGAATACAAGAAAAGAGAGAATATGAGAAACAAAATAAAGACAAGAAAAAAGGCTTGAGAAAGCTTGAATGGGTAATGGAGTTACTAAGTTGCAAGTGTTGGTGCAATCGATCCAGGTCACGATTGACCATACTTGAGTTTGACTGGAGTAGTGTTTTGATGTTTGACATTGATATTTGACAATGTGTCGGAGAGATTATTGATGCAATCGACCCAGGTCATGTTTTGATGTTTGATGATGGTTTGACCTTTGTCATGGGAGAAGTCCAAGTCTTGTGTACTTGGCATGGAAAGTCCAAGCATGAGTCTTGGCAAGGAAAAGTCCAAGCATAGGTCTTGGCATGGAAAGTCCAACATGGGTTGGTATGGAAAGTCCAAGCATGAGTCTTGGCAAGGGAAAGTTCAAGCATGAGTCTTGACATGGAAAGTCCAACATGGGTTGGCAAGGAAAGTCCAAGCATAGGTCTTGGCAAGGGAAAGTCTAAGCATGGATCTTGGCATGGAAAGTCCAACATGAGTTGGCAAGGAAAAGTCTAAGCTTGAGTCTTGGCAATTGAAAAGTCCAAGGGGTAATATTGGCGGCGAAAAGTCTAAGAGTGGAGTCTTGGCAGCATAAGTTTAATGGTTGCCGACATAAAGTCCAAGCGGAGTCTTGGCATCGTAAGCCTAATATACCTTGGTGGTGTATACCACATTAGCATGACAATAGCTGATGGAAGTACGTGAAGGCTAGCTATGGATGAACAAGTTGTTGGTGCAATCGGCCCAGGTCACGATTGACCAGGACTCGAGTTTGACTCGAGTGATGTTTTGATGTTTCGACAAAAACATATGACAATGTAATTGTCATTTGGTAAAGTCCAAGTCTTGAGTACTTGGCATGGAAAGTCCAAGTGGGACACTTGGCATTGGGAAAAGTCCAAGCATGGTCTTGGCATGGAAAGTCCAACATGGGTTGGCAAGGAAAGTCCAAGCATGGTCTTGGCATGAAAAGTCCAAGCATGGTCTTGGCATGGAAAGTCCAACATGGGTTGACATTTGAAGTCCAAGGGGTTTGATATTGGCTGCGTAAAGTCCAAGCGGGAGTCTTGGCAGCATAAGACCAATGGTTGGCAGCGTAAAGTCCAAGCGGGAGTCTTGGCAGCATAAGTCCAATGGTTGGCGGCGTAAAGTCCAAGCGGAGTCTTGGCGGCGTAAGTCCAATGTGCCTTGGCGGTGTAGACACCGTTAACATGACATAGCCGATGGAAGCACCTGAAGGCTAGCGCGATGGATGAACAAGTCATGGATGACTTGGAGGGATCCGAGAGGCGTGAGGCTGATGGAGGTGGCTAGAAGGCTTAGGTCTAGACTAAGGGTGGTGTAGTAAGTATGGGGGAACCATACTTGGATTAAAACCTCATGTTTGAGGTGTGCCAGTCGACTGGTGTCATGTGGCAGTCGATTGGACCGAGTCAACTAGGGTTTGACTGCGGGTTATGGCCTGCGATCATTGCAAGAGGTGGGCGATCGGTGATGGCTCAGCGATCGGTGATCATGTGATCGATCGACCGTGGTGCTCGAAAATCGACCCGCGAATGGAGTCAAGACTCGGTGGTCGAGTGAGGACTCTATCGTCGGTGATTGTCTGTCGGTCGATCGTAGCCGAACCCGTTGGACTTATCCAGCATGGATCTAGCCGTTGTCTCACGACAACAGTGGCATCAGTCGACTGATGGTCCCGATCAGTCGACTGATCGACTTTTTCCAGCACAGGTTGAAGCTATATATGGAGCTCATGATGGAGCAAAAAGAACGGTTTCTTTGAGGCAATTTGGGGCGATTTGCTGTTGCAAATCAGGGTCTCCAAGTTGATATCAAGCAACCAAGTGATCAAGCATTCAAAGAGCATTTGTAAAGTGTTTTCTTTACTTGTATTACTTTGTATTTCATTATATTGCTTGTATTCATCTTGTATTACTGTTGTATACATTGTACGAGGTTTCTCCACCTCCAGATTGTTCCGAGAAGGAGTTATTACATAGTGGTGTGCTTGTGGCATCGCTAGGGCTCGTTTGAGCCCGATCCGTGGAGTAGGAACCGTGCGGTTCCGAACCACGTTACATACTCATGTTCGTGTGTAATTGTCTATTTCGTTATTGTATTATTTCTATTTCCGCTGCGCACTAACTAAATTGTAGACACGAACGAGATCGAATTTCATTGACGCTATTCACCCCCCTCTAGCCGTTCCAACGATCCCCAACAAGTGGTATCAGAGCCCGGGGCTCTTCTACGGATTAACAACCCGGAGTCAAGAAGCTAGAGGGAAGAATATGGAATTTGAGGAAAGATTGGGTGACGACGTCACACATCCCACCTTCCTTCAACCGCGAACATTTTGCGTATTGGAAAGGTAGGATGGAATATTTTCTAATGACGAATATAGAAAATTGGTTTGCCGTGACTATAGGTTTTGATGCTCCGAGCGGAGAAAACGACGAAATCCTTAAGATGAAGAGATGGACCGAGGAGCAACGGGAAAAATTCAAGACAACCGTTAAGGTAATAAAAATATTGATTGATTTGATACCTAACGATATTTTGTCCAGATTAGGAAGTTATAGGGATGCCAAGGAGTTGTGGAACAAGTTGATCAAGTTCCACGACAATCCCGAATCGGTCCAAGAAGACTTGGAAGAGGAGGAGACCGAAGAAGAATCATCATCATCCTCACAAGAAAGTGAGGAGTCAACTTCCGGGTCAGAAGAGGTGGAGGAAGTGGAAGAAGCATCCACCTCAAGGATTGAGGGGGAGGAGAGAACCTTCACACCGGAGCAACCTCAAGAAGAGCCTTCAACATCCGATCAAGATGAGGAAGCTCAAAATTCAACTCCGGCACCTACCACCACCCTAGGTAACTCAAACACTTTATCTTCCAATAAAAATCATATTATGTGTTTTGAGTGTAGGGAATTTGGGCACTATAAGAGCAAGTGCCCAAAGAAGGTTAGGAAAGCTCCACCGGCACCAAAGGCCAAGGATGTCGGTCCCTCAAGTCAAAAGAGCAAGGAGCATATTATATGCTTCAAGTGCAACTCAAAGGGACATTATCGGAGTCAATGTCCAAAGGGAAAGAAGAAAGGGCAAGAAGGAGCAACACAAGTAGGGGGAGCCTCCAAGGCAAACCCTAAGGTAAAATTTATTAATGCACCTTCAATTTCTAGGGATAAGAAGCATGCTAGGAATAATTTTAATAGTCTTGCTATTGTGGATGAAAAGCATGCTAGAAATAATAGATATATTTGCCTAGGAGCTAAGAGTGTTCACTTAGGAAATAAGAAGAAAGTTGGGACTAATGTCCCTAAAAATATATTACCTAAGGAAAGTATTAAGAAAATAGGAGAACATCTAGGCTTTAATGCTAAGAAATCTAGACATATGCCTAGAAATAAAAATATCTCAAGAGAAAATGAAAAATCAAAAATTGAGATATTAGAAAAGGAAAATCAAGCCTTGAGATCAAGGCTTGAAAAACTTGAAAAGACCCTTAAGGTTATGCAAAATCAAATGCAAGGGTCAATTAGTCAAACTTCTAGGTCCAAAAGTCAAAGTCAACACCTAGGACCTAAGAGTCAAAAGTCAACCAAGGGCAAACAAGGTTTGGGTCACAAACCTAAGCCTAAGGTGGCTTACCATAGTGTTTCATTTGATTATGGAACACAAACTAGGTCTAGGAAGACTAAGATCAATAGGGAAGTCATCCCTAGAGTTGACCAAGGGTTGTGCCTAGTGGCTAAGGTTTCTAGGAAACCTAGGGTGACCACTAAGAAGGTTGCAAGGGGAGTTACCCCTAGAGTCAACCTAGGTAAGACCCAAATGACCAAGGCTAATAAGCCTAGGAGGGTCATTAGGAAGATATCTAGGGAGGTTATCCCTAAGGAATACCTAATTAACCCTAGGAGCTCAAATCGGTTTTGGGTTCCTAAGAGCGTGATTGATTCACGCTAGATGGGTTAGGGTGTGCCAACCTTAAATGAATGGGTAGTTAACTCAACCATGGCAAAGGTGGCACTTTAGGTTATTTTCAAGGTTATGGATATCTTGGAAATAGATTTGAATTATCATCCTAAAAGATTTTAGGGTGTGCCAATATTATTTGAGAAGCTTGATAAAATGGTCAAATTGGCACAATTTAGGTTTAGAGGTCGTAGTGTGCCATTTTGGATTTTTGGCACACTTGGGAAAATTTAGGTTAATATGGCAAAATATACTTAATTATATCAAATGACAATTAATATTAAAATTTAGGTATTACCATACCTATATATTTTATTTGTCATGCCTTGATTGTCATATGCCATGACATCATTTTTTTTTTCATTTTTATATGTCATGATTATGCTTAGGTTTAAGGTTTTAAATGTCATGTGTTTTTAAATTTTATCATATGCCATGACATCATGATCATTGACCATGTTTTAATAATGCTATTATTTCTGCCATGATCATACATTCATGCATTAACTTGATTAAAATTGATTTAAGGACTATGACATGACTTGAAGTCCCATTTATAAGGGAATCAAGTAGAGTTGCTTCAGAAGATGCATGAAACCCTAGTCTAGGGAGAACAAAACCCACATCTCACATCTAATTGACATGTATGTGTATTTATACACCATAGATACATGTGAGATGCTAGGATATGAGTTAAGTTCAAGGTGCATAGTTTTTGCATCTAGATGAACTAAAACTCATTTAATTCTATTTGTGGATCATTGGGAAAGCTTGTGTACAAGTCATGTGCATAGAGCCCAAGGAATATGATCCAAAATAAGGTTTTGAAAACATTTTAAAATCATTTTGAAAAACCTTGGTGAAGTCTATCTTTTGATAGCAATCACCATTGATGAGATTGATACAAAGTGAGCTTAAACTTTAAAGTTTTTAGTCACTTTTGGATTTTGTATCAATTTCTTTATTTTATGGGTAAAATATTTTTCAAACATTTTTCACCCATTGTATGTGTCATAAGTATTATACGTATGAACTTTCAGAATTTTTCGATAAACGTATAATTATTTATGAATTTCCAAAACTCGATTCTGATAACTAAAATTTGGAAATTTCAGTTATCGCTGATCGCTAGTGGCAATGATCGATGAGTGTGATCGACTAGTAGCTGACAGAGTCGACTACCAAGGCTGATTTCGGGAAAACTAGGTTTGGTTAGCCCGTGTTCAACCATGGTAAAGGTCCCTAATCACTCCTAACCCTAGGATATGCTTTGGGAAGCATTATAAAGGGTGAAAATCCATTGGATATGGATTAGGAGAGTTGTTTAGGGTTTGTATCAATGTTAAGGTGTTGGAAAGTTCAATGTTGAATTTCTAACCTTAATTTTGATGGTTTAGAGTTCCTATTAGCTTAGGGACTGCCCAAGGACATTGTTGGTGCAATGGTCAAGGGGGAACAAGCCTTTAGGGGGAGATATCCATCTTGGGATGATGGATGTGTTTTTCTCCTTGAAGAGGAGAAGTTATTGGGAGAACATGACATCAATTGGGAAATTGATGGGACTTTTGAGAGACCCAATTTGGAAATTGGGAGAGTAAATGGGATTGTCTCTCTTGAGTGATATTGGACTTATCACTAGGAAGATGGTAGGCATCCTAAGTATTTTTGGACCAAGGGAGAGATTGTAAGATCTCATTGGGACATGAGACATTGACCCTCTTGGGGAGAAAACCTTTTTGATGTTAGTCAAAAAGGGGGAGAATGTTTGGGGGAGAACATTTGGAGAGTATTTACCAATTTGGGATAATTGGTAAGGGATTTGAGTTAGTATTCTAACTCAATAATTTGTTTGGTTTTTATCAAACATCAAAAAGGGGGAGATTGTTGGTGCAATCGGCCCAGGTCACGATTGACCAGGACTCGAGTTTGACTCGAGTGATGTTTTGATGTTTCGACAAAAACATATGACAATGTAATTGTCATTTGGTAAAGTCCAAGTCTTGAGTACTTGGCATGGAAAGTCCAAGTGAGACACTTGGCATTGGGAAAAGTCCAAGCATGGTCTTGGCATGGAAAGTCCAATATGGGTTGGCAAGGAAAGTCCAAGCATGGTCTTGGCATGGAAAGTCCAAGCATGGTCTTGGCATGGAAAGTCCAACATGGGTTGGCATTTGAAGTCCAAGGGGTTTGATATTGGCTGCGTAAAGTTCAAGCGGGAGTCTTGGCAGCATAAGACCAATGGTTGGCAGCGTAAAGTCCAAGCGGGAGTCTTGGCAGCATAAGTCCAATGGTTGGTGGCGTAAAGTCCAAGCGGAGTCTTGGCGGCGTAAGTCCAATGTGCCTTGGCGGTGTAGACACCGTTAGCATGACATAGCCGATGGAAGCACCTGAAGGCTAGCGCGATGGATGAACAAGTCATGGATGACTTGGAGGGATCCGAGAGGCGTGAGGCTGATGGAGGTGGCTAGTGTTAGTGCTTATAAGCTCCACATATCTCCACAATGGCATGATATTGTCCACTTTGGGTCTAAGCCCTCATGGTTTTATTTTTGGGCTTTACCCAAAAGGCCTCATACCAATGGAGATATCTTTTTTCTTATAAGCACATGATCTTTTCCATGTCTTACCAATGTGGGACTTTGATTGTATTCCCCATACTCCCAACAATCCCCCCCTCAAACGAAGGACCACATTGGGCCCCCCCTCAAGCCTATCCCTCCTCGAAGGATTTTCTCTGCTTGATGTCCGATCTTCAACCCACCAGGACTTCATGCCAGTTGTTCGGTCCCCCCGACCCAACTAGACTTCCTTCCTGATGTCTGGTTCTCTTGATCTGGACGTGGGAGCTCAACTTCCTTCGTTCGAGGTTCATGGCTTGACATGGACCATGACTCTGATACCAATTGTTAGTGCATATAAGATCCACATATCTCCACAATGGTATGATATTGTCCACTTTGGGCCTAAGCCCTCATGGTTTTGTTTTTGGGCTTTACCCAAAAGGCCTCATACCAATGGAGATATCTTTTTTCTTATAAGCACATGATCTTTTCCATGTCTTACCAATGTGGGACTTTGATTGTATTCCCCATACTCCCAACAGCTAGAAGGCTTAGGTCTAGACTAAGGGTGGTCTAGTAAGTACGGGGGAACCATACTTGGGTTAAAACCTCATGTTTGAGGTGTGCCAGTCGACTGATGCCATGTGGCAGTCGACTGGACCGAGTCAACTAGGGTTTGACTGCGGATTATGGCCTAGCATCATTGCAGGTGGGCCGATCGATGGTGATGGCTCAGCGATCGATCGTCGTGTGATCGATCGACCGGTGCTCGAAATCGGACCACGCGAATGGAGTCAAGACTCATCGGTCGGTGAGGACTCCATCGGTCGGTGATGGTCACAATCGGTGATGAATAATTCCGTTGGACTTATCCAGCGTGGATCTAGCCGTTGTCTCATGACAACAGTGGCATCAGTCGACTGATGGTCCCGATCAATCGACTGATCGACTTTTTCCAGCACAGGTTGAAGCTATATATGAAGCTCGTGATGGAGGAAAAAAAAGGTTTCTTTGAGGCGATTTGGGCCGATTTGCTGTTGCAAATCAGGGTCTCTAAGTTGATATCAAGAAACCAAGTGATCAAGCATTCAAAGAGCATTTGTAAAGTATTTTCTTTATTTGTATTGCTTTGTATTTCATTATATTGCTTGTATTCATCTTGTATTACTGTTGTATACATTGTACGAGGTTTCTCCACCTCCGGATTGTTCCGAGAAGGAGTTATTACATAGTGGTGTGCTTGTGGCATTGCTAGGGCTCGTTTGAGCCCGATCCGTGGAATAGGAACCGTGCGGTTCCGAACCACGTTACATACTCGTGTTCGTGTGTAATTGTCTATTTCGTTATTGTATTATTTCTATTTCCGCTGCGCACTAACGAAATTGTAGACACGAACGAGATCGAATTTCATTGACGCTATTCACCCCCCCCTCTAGCCGTTCCAACGATCCCCAACACAAGTCATGGATGACTTGGAGGGATCCGATAGACGTGAGACTGATAGAGGTGGCTAGAAGGCTTAGGTCTAGACTAAGGGTGGTCTAGCAAGTATGGAGGCACCATACTTGAGGTTAAAACCTCATTGATGAGGTTATCAGTCGACTGATATTATAGTCAGTCAATTGATGGGAGTCGACTAGAGTTCGACTGTCGGAATTGGCCTAACATGACTACCGGCATTAGATCGGTCGTGATCGATCCGAGATCATCCGACGGTTTTCGAGGATGTAATATTTTGAGTCGACTGTTAGGGTTTGACAATCGAATGATGACTCGATCAGTAGACTGATGGGTATGATCAGTCGACTGATGGTCTATCCGTTGAAACTTATTTAACGTGACTCATGCCGTTGTGAGACAACGGCTACAGGATCAGTCGACTGATGGTCTCAATAAGTCGACTGCTAGGTGAAAATCAGCCCGAGTTACAGGTTTAAAAGGAGCACGAAGGGAAGATTTTGGCTAAGGTTTCTTGAGGAGTTTGGGGACAATTTGCTATTGCAATTCAGGATCTCCAAGTGCAACTCAAGCAACCAAATAAGCAAGCATCAAAAGGCTCATTTGTAAAGTTCTCTTTACATAGATTGTTGTATTCATTTTGTATTTTCTTAGTATTACTGTTGTAATCACTATAAGAGGTTTCTCCACCTCCGACTTATTGTCGAGAAGGAGTTTATTGGATTAGTGGTGTGTATTTGCATCGCTAGGGCTTTTAGAGTCCAATCCGTGGAGTATGAACCATACGGTTCCGAACCACATTACATCTTGTATTGTGCTTGTGCATTTTGGTTATTTGTATTTGTTATTATTATTATTCCGTTGCACACTAATCGAATTGTAACAAGCACGCGATCAATTCCATCGCAAAACGACGAATCGCTATTCATCCCCTCCCCTCTAGTGGGTGCATAGATCCTAACAACAAGGTTGAAAAATGAAAGAAATTGAGAGAGGAGAAAGAGGAGATTATTTATAGAAGATTTGTTAAAAAAAAAATTAAAAATAATTTTATAAATTTATTGAACTATTTAATAATAAACTATTTTTTATTTTTACATTAAACACAAAAGATAATACTTGGGGCTCAAAGATAATTTTAACACACAAGTATTCAAAGATAATTCTAACATACAAGTCTCATTTATGTTTAACTATGCATTGAAGGTTTAAGATTTCTTACTGGAGCGATAAACAAATGGGGTGTTTTATGAATACAATCTCATTTATGTTTATTCAATGGTAAAAATATATAAATAATAAATATACTGAATTCGATTCATGATTATCAACAAAACTTATGAATGATCTCAATAAAAAAGTTTTGAGCTCAATAATAATAATAATAATAATAATAATAATAATAACAACTCAAGCTCAATTTGAACTTGATACAATTTTTTCATAAATTAACTCAAACAAGTATGATAAAAATAAATAAATAGATTTAAATACAATCGATCAAGGTCGGCTTAACTCGATAAGTTCACTGTTCGGTAAAAGCCCTGTTTGCGCCTGAATTCAGAGTTTAATTTGTTCCCGTTAAAAAAAAAATAATAGAAGCATATGGAGTGAACCAAATGTTTGATCAATTCAGCCGGAAGAAAAACAAAAACCAAACAAGCATAATTAGCCATGCTCAAAGCTTCGTTAATCGGAGACCAAACAGAGACGTCCACCACAATCACAAGAACTACTCTTCCACTAACGCCATGCTCGAATCACAATGTCCCAAAAACACGATTCCCCGTTGCCTTTTAATGGTCAAGGTGTTTCACTCCAAGCTTCTTGGCTTCCACCTTGAGAGACTTGAGGTACTTCACGGCCTCATCGAGCACGGCAGGAGTATCCATGCGTTCGCCGCCGGGGATGATCCCCTTCAACGTCTTCATCATCTTCTTTACCTTCGCCTTCTTCCCGCTGCTGCTGCTGCTGCTGCCGCCGCCGCCGCCGCCGCCCCGAAAACTAGGCGTCCTTCCCGTGCTGACGACGTCGTCATCGTCGTCGTCGTCATCGCCTTCTTCTGAGCTCAGCAGCGCGTCGATGCCATCAGCCTCCTCGTCGCTGTCCCTGTACGAGCTCTTGCCAGCTTCGTGCGGGTCGAAGCCTGGCGAGCCGACCTTGTGTGCGAGCGAAGGGTGGAACATGACCCGGCTCTTGTGACGGGTCTGGTCGAAGATGACGTAGTTCTTGGGGCACGTTTCCGAAGACTCGAACTCGATGTTATCGAGAGGAGCAGGGTAGTGATCACTGTACTCGTATCCGTCATCGGGTGGGCCGTTCCCTGTGAAGTGCCCTGTGATCCTTCGCATCGTTTAATGCGTAGAACGATTGACTCGAATTTTTATGTGGCAGGAAAGAGGTTTTTCTAACTACGGCGTGCCAATTTCTCCAGCAGAATTTTCAGAGATGAAAAAAAGGAAGAAAACAGGGGCGAAGCGGAGTAGCTTCTACGTAACAGGCTTAAGCAACTGGCGGAAGTACTCAGCCTGCCAAGTGCCAAACAAATGGATTAATTGCAGAGAAAAGTTATCAAAGCAAAGAAACACGAGGACATTTGATAAAAATGCTACCTGGCAAACTTGTAACAATTGTGAATAAGCAATGATCCTGACGCTCATTATAATCTTACTGACCTTCTCCACCCTTGGGAATCTCTTCAGACTGGCCTCAATGTGCATTCTCAGTTTCTTCGAGCAGATGATAGGCAACAGATTCAGTTACCTGCAAGAGAAGTAATCCATCACATGAAAAGCACAAATCAAGCCACTTTGTTCTTAGTAGGACATGGAACAGAGGAGAGGACAAAAGAGAGAAGCTTACAGAATGACGCGGAAGAAGACGACCAAGAGAACGCACTTCTCGTAGTAGGCCACCGCCATGTGAACACTTTGATGATATTACTATCTTCCGGCGAGTTTTCTACAGAGTGTTATTAAACTGAGCTGAAATTTGAAGGCATGGGATAACAGAAGATGGAATATATAGAGGGGGACCTACTGGATCAAGCTGAGCTCGAATCGCGCAAGTACAAGAAGTCACGAAACTGGAGCAGGCATCGAGTGACAAGCGGAGGAGTTGGATGGCCTACGAGGGAGGGCTATGGACAATAGGCATGGAAGTGGTACTGTGGAAGTCGCTCAGCTGCCTGCCCTATATATGTACTAGTGCCGCAGCGGGCGTCGCTTTCCTGTGGGGTGGCTAATGATGGGAGCTTCCAAAGCCGTGCGCTTTCATTAAAATTGAGGCAGGGCAATTAATGCGGCGTGGAGGAGGCAGAGGCAGAATGCAGAGGCAGAGGCAGAGAGAGGCGATGGCAAATTGCCAATGGGGGCGGATGGATGTGCGCGCGCGCTCGCCCGCGTTGTCGTCATTGCGCGTGCCCGCACCTCGGCCGTATAAAGGGGACGACGCTTTTGGTGACTTGGGCTGCCCTATGGCCGTGGGATGAAGGAGGAGCGGTGGGATGCGGCCATGGGGTGGGGCCATGGCGGAGAAGGCTCATGGCGCATGGCGCATTGCCGATGGCTGATGGCTGATGGGTGGGCGATGAGATTAGTGCCGGGGGAAGTGGAGGAAGGGGAGAGCATGAGCATCATTCGGGTGCGCTGCGGTCATCATGCGTTTTGCAGTGGGCAATGCACTGCCTGGCAAATGCAATGAATGGGAGAGTGAGTGAGTGTGGTGGTGTGGGGATGAGGACAGAGAGTGCTACGGAGCACGCGTGGGAAGTGGATTAGGGCTGTGAAACCTGCAGGTGGGAGGTGGGGGGTGGGGTGATGTGCTGCTCCCGGGGCCGTAGGGCAAGGGAGCTGCTGCCGCTGCCTGCGCTGCTATTGGCGTCGCCGTCGCCGTCTTCCTCGATGCGAAATTGAGAGCGTGATCTCGTCGCTTCTCGTGCTCATGATGACAGGCGATCGCTGCCTCATCGGAGGCTGTGCCTTCATCCATTCTCGCACCAATATCGAGAGAATCGATCGCCACCTACGTGGACTCCGTATCCGAGGGGCAACTTACGTTGGGCCCCAAGACCGTACCCCTTGAGACTATCACGTGAGTTGGGTAAACATCTGGTCGGGTCAATCAATAGCTTTTTCGTTGATGGGCCGATGAATTGGGACTAAATGGGCTGCCATTGGCTCCAGCTGTATGTCTATTTGAGAAATGAGCTCAACTAGAAACAGAATAAGAAAGGGGGAAAAAACAGCAGTTCGAATAAGACAGAAAAAGAAAAGGAAAGAGCAATTTCTATCTTTTCTCTGACTATTAGTTGTGTTCAAAATAGAACAGAAAAGGAGCAAAAGCATCCAAAAAATAAAAAATAAAAATTTAATTTTATATGTCTTGACAATAATAAATTATATCTCCGCTATTTTCTCTCAACCTTCACATGTTTAACGGATTGATTCAATTCGGAATCGAATCAAAATCAATCCGTTAAATTCGGAATTGGAATCGATTCGGATGAAGCGTTTCCGGAATCGAACTGGAACTGTTTCGATTCCGATTCGGTTCGATCCTAACTATTTTGGAACCGGTTCGGAGCCGATTCTGGTTTCGATTTTGATCTAATTTCAGTTGCTAATTTAAAGGTGAAAATTCCTAGCATGTTAACATCTCTACAAGATTATTTTGTGATAGAAAAAAAGAATAGTATCACTAATACGTTAGATGAATTTAGAAGCTTAAGTTCGAGGAAGGTGATCCGAATCGTTTTAACCGTCCGAATCGCTTTAATCGATTCGAATCGATTCTAATCGGTCGAATCGATTCTAATCGAACCAATTCGAATCGATTTTGAATCGGTTCGGATCGGTTCCAACGTCGATGGATTCGAAACCGATCAAAATCGAACTGGAACCGAAATCGCAGAACTGATAAGCATGCCTATTCGTGACTGGTTGCTTATTGGAAGATATAAAGATGAAAAAGAAAGTGATGAAAAATAAATTTTGTTTGTTATTTTTTTTTTTTTCTTCCTTTCAAACGTGGGCAAACAAAAAAAAACTAACTAAAAGCCCTTTGCAAGCGGGCAAAGGTGGTCTTATCAAGCGTGGCAAAAGTTAACGTAGGCATTTAAATTTAAAATGATTATACAAATTTATATTTAAAATAATAAGCAGATTTAACAATTCACAGCTGATGCAGTAGGAACTTACCGCATCATTTAAAGTTGTCGAGGAACCTTTCTTCGTAAAATGAATCTGCATATATTAATATATATTAAAGGACTTGCCGAAAGTTATCCTAGCAAGCTCCTTGAATGCTCAAGTCGCGAAGATGTCTGAATGGTAGAATCAAGGGAAGAAAATATAGAGAAAGAGAGAGTCCGATATAGCTCTTCAAGTTTGGACTCTTTCATGGATCATATATCTAGATATTTATAGGTGTGAGATACCTTAAAGATCATGGGAAAGTGTATAGCTCATCATGAAGACGTGGAAAATATATCATGGAGAAGTGGAGATTGTGGTTCATGTCTATTTGTGATCTATCAAGCATCAACTCGACTTGCCTCGGGAGATTAGGTTGACTCGGCTTAGTATCTTAGGAGCTCAGATCGACTCAAGTTTGCTCAGCTCAAGTCGGCTCAGGTTTGCTCAACTCGGCTCAACGACTCGACGACTTAGCCAAATGAGAGTGGAGCCGCATAGGTGCATCTTGTTAACATGTTCCAAGTTGATACCCATGGTATCACAAGTCCTCCCTCCTAGTCCAGCTGAAGAGATATGGTGTATAAGACTCGATTAAAATGCCTAAGTAAACAAGAAATTAAATTATTTTGAGCTAATAAGGTTGAGCAGGTGAAATAGGTTGAGTTGGAGAGGTTGATCACTCCGCAAAGGTTAGAATCCGCCAACTTAGTGGCCCCCATCAGTCTATCCCATGATCATTATGAGGGAGGTAAATCACGGAGGGCCCTATGGACCTTGACGTGGTGGCCAAGACACGTGGGGGTCATCAGAATCTAGGAAAGGACTTTAGACCTCCTCTGGAATCGACCCTTGCCTTATCCGTAAGCTCCGTCATATCTTAACCATTACGCCATCCCCGTGGGGATTGGAGAGGTTGATCACTAGTAGTAGAGCTGGAGGAGATTAACAATCATTATGTTCAACATTAATTAAATATAATAGAATTTGAGTTGAAAATGTTGCTCATTCCGAGATAGAGGATAATGTTGATGAGTTGACCCTTTGAGAGATAGAGGATGATGCTGATGAGTTGACCCTCTGAGAGACGATGATGAACTCGACCCACTACTATATTTGAGTCAAGAGAGTTTTGAGTCAACTCTCCAAGAGGGGATGGAGAGCTCTATCCGAAATTTTGTCAGAATCAAGAGAGTTTTATGAGTCAACTCTCTTAGAGGGGATGAAGAGCTTGATCTGCGACTATACCTGAGTTGAGAGAGCTTAACGAGTTGACCCTCCAAGAGGGAATGGAGAGTTTGATCCATGATTATGTCCAAGTTGAGAGAGTCGACTCTTCAAGATGGTATGGAGAGCTCGATCCGTGATTATGTCTAAGTCGGGAGAGATTAATGAGTTAACCCTTCGAGAGGGGATAGAGAGTTTGATCCACGACTATGTCCGAATCGGAAGAGCTTAATGAGTCGACCCTCTAAGAGGGTATGGAGAGCTCGATCTACAACTATATTCAAGTTGGAAGAGTTTAACGAGTCGACCCTTCGAGAGAGTATGTAGAGCTCGATCTGCAACTATGTCTGAATTGAAAGAGCTTAACGAGTCGACCCTCCAAGAGGGAAAAAAGAGCTCGATCCATAACTATATCTGAGTCATAAAAGCTTAATGAGTTGAACCCCCCCAAAGAGGGGATGAAGAGCTCAATCCACAACTATGTCAGAGTTGAGAGAGCTTAATAAGTCAACTCTTTGAGAGAGGATGGAGAGCTCAATCTATGATTATGTTTGAGTCAGGAGAGCTTAACGAGTTAACCCTCCATGAAAGGATGGAGAGCTCCATTCACAACTATGTCTAAGTAGAAAAAGCTTAACATGATATCCCTCCAAAAGGAGATGGAGAGCTCGATCCATGACTATGTTTGAATCAGGTGAGCATAATTAGTCAACCCTTCGAGAAGGGATAGAGAGCTCAATTCACGACTATGTTTAAGTCGAGATAGCTTAATGACTCAACCCTTTGATAGGCGATGAATAATTCAATTTGCAACTATGTTCAAGTCTGAAGAGCTTTACAAGTCGACCCTCCGAGAGGGGATGGAGAGCTCGATTAGAAATAGTGTTTGAGTCAAGAAAGCTTAATGAGTCTACCCTCCGAGAGGAGATGGAGAACTTGATCTACGACTATGTTTGAGTTGAAAAAGCTTAACGAGTCAACCCTTGAAGATAGATGGAGAGCTCGATCCTCAACTATGTTTGAGTTGGGAGAGCTTAACGAAGCGAGAAAACATGGAGAGTTGAATTGATGATTATGTTCGAGTCGGGGGAGCTTAATAAGTCAACCCTTTGAGAAGGGATGGAGAGCTCGATCTATGACTATGTTTAAGTCGGAAGAACTTAACGAGTCAACCCTATGAGAGGGGATGGATAGTTTGATCCGCAAGTATGTCCGAGTTGGAAGAGCTTAACGAGTCAACCCTCTGAGAGGGGATAGAAAAGCCAATTCGTGACTATGTTTGAGTCGGGAGAACTTAACGAGTCAACCCTCTAAGAGAAGATGGAGAGCTTGATCCATGACTACATCCGAGTCGAGAGAGATTAATGAGTCGACCTTTCTATAGGGGATAGAAAGATCAATCCGCAACTATGTCCAAGTCTGGAGAGCTTAACGAGTCAACCCTTTAAGAGCGGATGGAAAGCTTGATCCATGATTATGTCTGAGTTAGAAGAGATTAATGAGTCAACCCTTTGAGAGGGGCTGGAGATATCGATCCATGATTATATTCGAGTTGGGAGTGTTTTGGATCCATGACTTGATGAAGTTGGGATAGGTATAAGTACTTGAAGATCCTACTAGAGATCAAAGAAAGTAATTGTATAAACTTTGAGTTAATAATTTAAGTCTAGAATCAAGAGTCAATAATAAGCAAGACTTATAAGAAGAGTTAAGGAGGTAGAGCATAGATGCATAGACTCAATTCCAAGATGGTAGGGTTGCCATGGGTGTATAGGAGAAATATAAGCATCTGAGATAATGCTCTACACAGAATAAAACCTCCTATACCCGTTAGAATGATTGGTACCACTGGCGATCATTAAATCAAATTCATCACAATGAATATGGTTAGGTGAAACATAAGAGAAATAATTTGAAATTCCACAAGTTGTAGCAATTGAGTAGTTAGGACCCATAAAACTCTTATCCATTGCAAATAACACATAGAGATACCGAGAAGACTGCTCATGGTAAAGGAATCTAATCTCATGATGCATCTAGGTGGCTTTGGAGGATCATGAGTGGAAATGTAGGGTATGTAGGACCGTTGTTGCTCTAGATGGGGGGGGGGGGTGAATAACGGTTTTCGATTTCGTTTGATTTCAATCGTGCTTGCTTGTCTACAAACGATTAGTGCACAACAGAATATACAAAAGCAATAGAACACAAACACAAAAGAAACAATCATATGACGCAATATTTTTTACGTGGCTCGGAACTAAGTTTCCTACTCCACGGGCCAAGCTCTAGCGAGCTTTCACATCACCACTATAACTTCTTCTCATAAACAATATGGAGGCAGAGCAACCTCTTGCAAGAGTTTACAATAAATGCAACAACCAAAATACAAGAAACAAAAGCAAAACAAATACAAGTAAGAAAAACTTTACAAAAGAATGCTTTTACTTGAATGCTCTTTTGATTGCTCTTGAAGGTCTGAAATGCAACAACACTTCCCCTTCAAAATCGCCCAAGAAACTGCTGCTCAAAATTGTTGGGGAATTGATCGTCGCTAGAGGGGGTTGAATAGCATTTTTCATCGGATGATGGAATTTGATCATGCTTAGCTTGCTACAAAATGTTAGTATACAGTGGAAATACAAAATGTACAATGAAAATAAAACACAAGCACAATCACAAATGCACAAGGATATAAGTGGTTCGGAATCTTAGGATGCTTACTCCATGGGATGAGCTCAAATGAGCTCTAGTGATGCAAACGACACCACTAAATAATAATGCTCCTTCTCGATGATACGTCGGAGGTGGAGAAACCTCGTACAAGAGATTAAACTTAGTAATATAATGAATACAAGCAAATACAAATATGAAATACAATACAAGTAAAGAAAAACACTTTACAAGAGATCTTTGAATGCTTGCTTTTAGTTGCTTGAGAATAACCTTGAAGGTCTGAATTACAACAGTAAATCCCCTCCAAATCGCCTCAAGAAACCCTTGCCAAATCCCTCTATATGAGCTGCTTTTATAACTTGCATTCAGATTGAATTTCACCTAGCAGTCGACTGATTGAGACCATCAGTCGACTGCTCCTATAGCCGTTGTCTCACAACGGGCCGAGCCATGTTGGATAAGTTCCAATGGATAACCATCAGTCGACTAATCATGCCCATCAGTCGACTGATCGAGTCATCACTCGACTTTCAAACCCTAACAGTCAACTTTGGAACCTTCTGTATCCGCGACATCGACCATCAGTCGACTGATCAGGCCATCGGTCGACTGCCCAATGCTGGCAGTCGACTGCCAGACTATTTCCTGTAGTTGAACTCCAGTCGACTCCCATCAGTCGACTGGTCATAGTCCCAGTCGACCGATACATGTCGACTCGACTGCCAAGTGTCAAAACACTTGACCAGTCGACTGACAAACCTCAAACATGAGGTTTAACCCTAAGTATGATGCTCTCATACTTATTAGACCACCCTTAGCCTAGACCTAAGCCTTCTAGCCACCTCCATCAGCCTCACACCTATCAGATCCCTCCAAGTCATCCAAGACTTGTTCATCCATATGCTAGACTTCAGGTACTTCCATCGGCTATTGTCATTGTCATGCCCCGAGAGGGGGTACTTGTCCGACGAAAATCAGACGACACCTCCCCTATACTGCGGATAATTAAAACCTGTATACAAGACCCACACGACCCACTATACATCGGCCAATATGGATGGAACATAAAACACCACAATACATATAATATATGGGCCCCAGACCAACAACCAAAGTAAACAAGAAGCCTAAAACCTTTAGACTTACCTCTTCTGCCATCTGAGCAGGAATACACAACCACACACACAAAACCAAAACAAATCGAAACAAAAAGTCCATAAGGACATAATCAAGTACCACCAAAACAACCACGAGTATAAAATACTATAAGATTAAAACATAGAGTACTAGTGATAAAAATATGAAAAACTAAAAATAAAATAACGGAGTCGTCAGATCAGGGGACTGACAACTGGACCCTCTTGAAGGCTTCATCATGGAATAAAATAGATATCAACGGAGTGAGTAAAACTCAGCGGATATCTAATAGTCATGCATAATAAACTATAAGTATTAATAATAATCATGCTGGTACAGTTTCTTGACAAAAATATATACCTGGAACTATACATACTAGAATCACCTAAACTGACATAAGATACATCCATATAAGCAAATGTAGAATCACAAAACAAACTATATAATACCTCCTGTATGTGCATGACAATCATATGCAACAACCAAAAGTGCAACAAACAATGTATATAGGAAAAGCGTATGCATATGATGCAATGACCTGTGTCACCCCTGACGCCAGTAAAGCCACCGACATGTCATGTGTGCCGATCGAGTGGGTAGAGTTATTACAACTGTGCACTCTGCCGTCACTACACCTATGTGACCGAGTGGACAGGATGCTGGCGGAGTATCACCATCCTACCCCATGTATATATATGGGGGACATTACCTCGTCTCATCTCCTCGTCTCACAACGAAGGAGGGATCCCTGTCTGCTACCACGCTGCAATACCAATATCCTGAGTGACCACCGTGGAGCCCTGACAGAGAAACTACACACACCCTCCTAAAATACCACTAACTCACGAGTGGTTGTGTGTATAAATAATGTAACTGACGATGGACTCAACTACTAAGTAGTATCACCTCCTACCGAGGAGTCGATGATCACCAGTCATGCAATAATGCAAGATGGGGCATGTCACTAATGCACGATACACCTGTCAATCCATGGCTACCTATGGTATGTATCGATAGGAGCCCATATCAAATTACCTAAGTATATAAGTCTATATACACATGCAAGATATATCCATTATTCATTCAATGCTCAGTACGTAAGGTATGTCACTACTCTTAGGGCCAAATAAACAAATGACAAGTATCAAAATGATAGAGCACCAATATAATAAGCATATGAAAAGGCTACAATACGTACTAGGTAGTGACATACCAGGGCAGTTAAAAGCATAGAAAACTATTACTAGCTATAGTAAATGATGCACAACAATATGACAATATCTAAAAGAAGATAAGTCAAAGAGACCCGCTTGCTATGAAGAATACCAATTGTCTTTACGCCCGTGGACCTGTCTTGTGACCGAAACCTATAAATATCATCAACTACGATTAATTCAAGCCCACGACAACATACTAATATACTACCATATTGTTCTTATATTCGCATCCTTTTATTGAATACGAATTAGAAACCCCCTACTGAACCCTCAGCTTGTATATTTAATACATTCACACCACGAAACCCAAAATAGCCGACTTAACTACTTAATCCATCGCTCACAACTCCGTCACAAGCACAACCAGTGCATCACACCCCATCGACATTCATCCATGTTGAACAATAGCCATGTAACCACATCATAGCTCAAGCCAATCTGGACAACTCCCGGGTAACACACAAATCGAACCCTATTCAGACTCCTCAGCTTAATCCCAGATCCATTCACTCCATCACAACCGGCAAAACCCCAAGACCATCCCATCCCAATCAAAAACCCTTGACCCACCGCAAGGATCAACCCCACAAGACCCACATCAAAGATCAACACAGAAATTGAAGAAGAAAAACTAACAAACGAGGTATACCTGCACTTGGAATCCCCTAAACTGTATTTCCTTCCTCCCCTAACTCTGTTTGTCGGAAAACCAAATGCCCAAAAACTACTGCCTTTGCTCCGGCAGAACTCACGAAGAGAGACTCCCGCTCAGACCACGGGGAAGCTACTGCCGACGCTGACTCCCAGCCACACGCGTACCCTCACTGCTGCCGCGACCGTGGGATGGCCACCGATTGCAGAAGGGAAAGGAGAGTTGTCCGAGGGTTGGAGATACGGCGCGTGGAGAAGGTTGCGAGAGGCAAGGTCATGCGGAGGAGATCACAAGGAAAAGGGTGTCACGAGGAAGAAGGCATCAGGTGGTGTTTGCGTAGAGAAGATGCGGTGGAGAGGTCGGGGTAGGGAAATCGCGAGAAGAAGATCGCGAGGTGGAGAAGTTGGGTGCGGCAGAGAAATCTTTGGTTCGATGAAATAAACTAGATTACCCCCCCCCCTTTTATAAGTAATTAACCTAGATTAGGTTTTAATTAATCCATAACCATCCCCATTAATTTAATTATCCCATTAATGAATTATCAAATTACACATCATAACAATATTATTCTATCGTCATTTATTTGTGGTATTTTACATTCTCCCCCACTTAATAAAATTTGGTCCCCAAATTTCATACTTGAATGCAATAATAAATTCAAGAAATTTCTTGAACTACTACATACCTCAAGTAAACAGATGAGGGTATTGAGCTCTGATCTTTTCCTCAAGCTCCCAAGTAGCCTCCTCATCGGTGTGATGCTGCCATCCAACCTTTACGAGTCAGATGGTTTTGTTCTGCAACTGTTGCTCCTTGCGACCAAGAATCCGCACTGGAATCTCCTCGTAAGTAGCATCAGGTTGAATGGAACCTGACACATCTGACAGAATATGTGTAGGGTCTGGCACATACTTCCTCATCA
The DNA here is from genome assembly GCA_025175895.1 of Wurfbainia villosa. NCBI lineage: Eukaryota > Viridiplantae > Streptophyta > Magnoliopsida > Zingiberales > Zingiberaceae > Wurfbainia > Wurfbainia villosa. The sequence goes on from CM045992.1 coordinate 10,571,852, forward strand.
TGGACACATGAAACACATCATGAATACCAGTCGAGGACGGTGGTAGCGCTAGGCGGTAAGCGGCTGCTCCGATCCTCTCCAAAATATCGAAAGGACCAATGTACCTTGGAGCTAGCTTACCACAGAGGCCAAATCTCTTAACCCCTTTCGTGGGTGAAACTCGTAAGAATACATGGTCACAAATAGAGAACTCTAGAGGTCTCCGTCTTTGATCGACATAACCCTTCTGATGATCTTGCATCTCTGCCATCCTTCATCTGATAGTATGGACCAACTCTGTCTCATGATGAGCTCTATGGGGTCCTAACAACTGGGCCTCCCTAACCTCCTCCCAGAGGGTAGGTGTCTGACACTGTCTACCATACAATGCTTCAAATGGTGCCATTTGGATAGCCGAATGATAGCTGTTGTTGTAGGCAAATTCCACTAATGGAAAGTGGTTCTCCGAGCTACCCCCGAAATTCATAACGCAGGATCTCATCAAGTCCTCTAGAGTCTGAATGGTCCGCTCAGACTGTTCATCTGTCTGCGGATGGAATGCTGTACTAAAATGGAGTTGTGTGCCTAAGGCCTGCTGTAGACTCTGCTAGAACCAGGACGTGAATCGGGGATCTCTATCTGATATAATGCTCAAAGGAACACCATGCAATCTAATGATCTCTCGATAATATAACTCTGCCATACCTAGCTGGACTTTGTCCCCCTAAAGAGGACTCGACCTTACCTATTCATTCGAGGCTTACCTGCCGGCTACCTGCCGGACTTACCATTCTTGACATCCGATTTGATCCACCAGGGCTTCCACCAGCTGTCCGGTCTGCTTGACCCAGCTGGATTTTTTGTCGATTGTTTGGTCTCCTGACCTAACTGGTCTTCATGCCAGATATCCGGTCCACGCGACCCATCTGGACTTCATGCCTGGTGTCCAGTCTGTAGGAGATTTGAGGCCGCTAGAGGGGGGGTGAATAGCGTCGCACTCGTTCGATAATGAAATTCGTTGCGTTTGTCTCTACAATTTCGTTAGCGCAGCGGAAATAGAAGTAATACAATAACGAAATATGACAAACACAACAAGAACATAAGTATGTAACATGGTTCGGAACCGCACGGTTCCTACTCCACGGATCGGGCTCTAAAAGCCCTAGCAATGCAAACACACACTACTAATCACAATAACTCCTTCTCGACACAAGTCAGAGGTGGAGAAACCTCGTACAAACGATCTTACAACAGCAAGAACGAAATACAAGCAATATACAATGCAAATACGAAAGACAAGTAAAGAAAGGACTTTACAACACTTGTTTCTGATTGCTTGAATGCTTGGTTGCTTGCTTGCACTTGGAGACCTGATTTGCAGCAACAAATCACCCCAATAGCTCTCAAGAACCGGATCCATTTTTCTCCATCACGAGCTCCTTTTATAGCTTCAACCTGTGCTAGAAAATGTCGATCGATCATTGTTGGACCATCGATCAATGGTGTAATCCACGCTGGAAAAATCTAACGGCTAGGACATCAGTCGACTGATCATGAGCATTAGTCGACTGTTCAAGCCATCACTTGACTGCTCGTCCCAGCAGTCGAGTGAGACTCCATTCTGTGCCTCAAAATCTGAGCATCGATCGGTGATCACAAGATCATCATTGCGTCAATAAGTCGATCGACCGTCAGGCGATCATTGCTAAGGAATTCATGATCAAACCCTATTTGACTATGCGATCATTGCCATATGACGCGGATCGGTGACACACCTCAAACATGAGGTTTTAGCCCAAGTATGGTGCCCCCATACTTGCTAGACCACCCTTAGCCTAGACCTAAGCCTTCTAGCCACCTCCATCAGCCTCATGCCGCTCGGATCCCTCCAAGTCATCCATGACTTGTTCATCCATTGCGCTAGCCTTCAGGTGCTTCCATCGGCTATGTCATGCTAACAGTGTCTACACCGCCAAGGCACATTGGACTTACACCGCCAAGACTCCGCTTGGACTTTATGCCGCCAACCATTGGACTTATGCTGCCAAGACTCCCGCTTGGACTTTACGCCGCCAATATCAAAACCCTTGGACTTCTCAAATGCCAAGACTCAAGCTTGGACTCTACCTTGCCAACCCATGTTGGACTTTCCATGCCAAGACCCATGCTTGGACTTTCCCAAATGCCAAGTACCCATGACTTGGACTTTCCATAATCACATGGTCAACCCTAGTCAACCATCAAAGTCTCCCTCGAGTCAAACTCGAGTCCAGTTAAACATATCCCGGGTTGATTGTATAAACAATCTCCCCAAAACATCAATAGACATTAATGTCAAACATCAATGTCAACTTACTTTGTTAAACATCAAAACATCACTCGAGTCAAACTCGAGTCTGGTCAATCGTGACCTGGGCTGATTGCACCAACAATCTCCCCCTTTTTAATGTTTGACAAAATAAACCTTGAGTTAGGCCCCTAACTCAAATTCCCTTACCAATTTTCCAAATTGGTAATTTAATGTTCTCCCCCTTTTTGACATACATCAAAAAGGTTATTGTTGGTGCAGGGGCACTAGATAATTGAATATGTGTTTTGATTATGGCAAAGACACAAAGTTAAGTTTACATCGTTATCTCACGAGCTAAATCAAGTGTGCAGAAAAGTGCTAAAGCTGGACTTGAAGGCTAGCGACACCCGGAGGAAGTCGCTGTGGTCGAGCGACACTCGAGTGACTTCGGAGGAAGTCGAAGGAATCGAGTGGAAGGCCGGAAGCGAGAGCTACTATCGAGGCAAGCTCGTGTGAGTGAGAGATTGTAAGGTCGTGTCCTCTTTACGAGGACAACCGTAGGCGGCGATCCGACTAAGACTTCCTGTGGAAGGTCTAGGTCGAGATCAGACGGTTAGAAACCATCGTATTTAACATTTTTCGAGCTAATCTCTTACTGCAGGGAAGTGGCCAGGCTGGCAGTCGACTGCTGGACGTTGAGCAGTCGACTGATGCTCATCAGTCGACTGATGGGAGTCATCAATCGACTGATGGCGACAAATCAGCCTTTGCGCTAGGTCAAAACGGATAACGTTTGACGCGGCCACTTCGCGATAAATTTTGGACAATTTCGTAATCCGTTCCTAAAGATGAGAAGACAAATTCAGAGGCCAAAATCTATAAAAGGAGGGGAGGATTCCAACTCCAAATTACATCAAGTTTATTCATCAAGTGCTCCTACAACGCCAACTCTCCAACATCATCATAATGCCGACGCGACGCCAAGTTCCGATCTTCTTCGTCGGCAGCAGAATCAAGTAATATTTTTGATATTGTATTCTTTGTTTTTCTTCATAACGAGGTGAGGTAGGCTTGTTGCCTCATCCTTGTATATTCGGTTTTGTGATCGTTGTCTCCTACCTCCAACGAGGAGGAGACGTTATAGTGCTTTGCCCTCCGTACGCGGTCTAGGATCGATAGGGCCTTGGAGTAGCAACCGCTGGGTTGTGAACCAAGTAAAATAAACGTGTTCATTTATTTTCCGCTGTGCTTACTCGTTTACTTGTGTATCAACGAACGAATTCGAACGAAAGATTTACGATCGCTATTCACCCCCCCTCTAGCGACGCTTCTCGATCCAATAGTTATCTCTCCAAGGAGGTCAATGCCTCATGTCCCAATGAGATCTTACAATTTCCCCCTTGGACCAAAAAATACCTAGGATGCCTACCATCTTCCTAGTGATAAGTTCCATATCACTCAAGAGAGACAATCCTATATGCTCTCCCAATTTCCAAATTGGGTCTCTCAAAATCTCATTTTCCTCCTCATGAGGAAAAAATACCATTCATCATCCCATGATGAATTCCTCCCCCTAAAGGCTTGCTCCCCCTAGACCATTGCACCAACAATGTCCTTGGGAAGTCCCTAAGCCAATAGGAACTCTAAACCATCAAAAATAAGGTTAAAAGTTCAAACATGAACTTTCCCCACCTTAAATTTGATGCAATATCCTAACACCTCTCCTAATCCATATCCAATGGATTTTTACCCTTTATAATGCTTACCAAAGCATATCCTAGGGTTAGAAGTGGTTAGGGACCTTAACTGCAGCTGAACAAGGGTTAAACAAACCTTGTTTTCTCTAAATCAGCATTAACAATCGACTCTGTCAGATACCACGATCATTTACGACCGCACAAGCGATCATTGATAATTTTAATTATCAGAATCGAATTTTAAAAAATCATAAGTAATTCTACGTATATCGAAAAATCATGAAATTTGATACGTATAATACTTATCACACATACAATCGGTGAAAAATCTTTGAAAAATATTTTAACCATTAAAATAGGAGATTGGTACAAAGTTCAAAAACTGTTAAAACTTTAAAGTTTTTGATCTACTTTGTATCAACTTCTACAATGATGATGACTATCAAAAGATAGACTTCACCAAGGTTTTCTAAAGTGATTTTAAAACGTTTTTGAAAACCTATTTTGAACCATGATTTATTGGCTAGATATACATAACTTGTATATTAGCTTCCTCATAATTCTTAGTGATGATTGAAATAAGTTAAGTTCATCTAGATGCACTACCTATGCACCTTGAACCTAACTTATTATCCTAACATCTCACATGTTATCTAAGATGTAAACACACACATACATGTCAATTTAGATGTGAGATGTGAAGTTAGGATTATTATGGCCTCATGCATTTTCTAGGCAACCCTACTTGATTCCCTTATAAATAGGAATCCAAGTCATGTCATTTTTCCTTAAATCAATTTTAATCAAAATAAATGCATGAATGATCATGGCATAAATGATATCAATAATAACGCATGGCCAATGATCATGATGTCATGACATATGATATAATCTAAAAACAAACATGACATCTAAAATAATCCTAAACAATGGCATGACATGTTATATGATAAGATGAAATTTCATGTCATGATATGGCAATTTTCCACAAACCAATACATTAATACAAGCACATAATCAGACACAAATGATTTTCATAAACAGAATATTTCATTCAATTTAAGAAAACTTCAGTTTTTACATCCAAAATAGAGATTTGAGATGCTCAATCTCACTACAAAAACTAAAAACAAAAATCCTAACATCCTCTAGCTCTAATCATCTGCAGAAGGTGGAGGTGGAGGAGGCTGCTGGCTCAAGGTCCAGGCTCGCATCATCTCGTATATGTCGAGCTGGCACTGCTTAATGCGGCCCTACCCTGCCAGAATCTCATCCAGTCGAGAGTCCACTGTCTGCTGGTACTCCTAAAATCTGACCTCTAGGTCTGCAATCCTATCTGAAGGATCTGCTGCTGATGCATTTGCAGGTATCTGATCATCCTCATCAGCAGCATCAGGGTCCTCATATCCCTCTGCAGTCTCTCTAGGCACTAGAGGTGGCTCCCCACGTGCCCTGGGCAGAGGTCGAGTGCGGCTCCATCGCCCGCATGTCCCATCCGCCGCCACGAGAAATTCTGTGATATATAGTCGTAAACCTCAGATAGCGCCCTCAGAGATCCCATGTTAATATTAATGCCTAAAGACTCTAGCCTGCAGCGATGATATGGCCAAAAGGCATATGCACTTTCCCTTGCACAGGGGATATAAAATGTACAATGCAATGAAACATGTTCAATGCAATGTTTATATCTAGTCTATGACGCATGACGTACAGGAGAAAGAGATGGAGAGGTCAAATCTTGGCCAGACCTCGAGTCACAATCGAGAGAAGGCACCCAACAATGACTTTATAGAGCACATTGTCAGGTGCAGATAACTCATTGATGGGAAATAAGGTCTGAGCTGGTGGGTGAGGGTGGCGAAAGACATGCTCCTGCATGGAGTCCAAGGAGATATGATCAAAGGGCTCAGGTAGAGGGACATCGAAGGTAGGGTAAAACACAAAAATGTCATTTGATGGTCTACACTCCAGGAACTCCTACAGGATTGAAGGAGTGAACTCTAGGTCGCGTTTTGCGACCCGAGTGGTGTATGTCAGACCATCATCAACTTTCTTCAGATTTTGATAGAACTCCTTAAGGAGATCATCATTTATGGCATGAGTGCATAATGCTATCTTCATGAGATGATAATATGATAAAATTTCCATGACATCACAGCAGTAACGAGTAAAGAAATCCCTATCAATGTACCTAACCAACATGGTTTGGTACAACCGTGATTCAACCTCAGTCGGGTCATTTCTACGGGATCGCCTATATGAATGCAATGCAGTGACATGAAATGCAAAGACACAAATGCACGATTAGATCATAATGAGTTATAATGAAAAAAAAAAAAGGGTTTTAGAGGAGTAAAAAGTTATACTTTGGCGCCATTGAGGATGATGAAGAGAGGGTACTCAGACACCGCTGAAGAGAGTGCCGGAGAGTTCACTGGAGCAAAGGTTTCGCCGGAACCCTAATCGAAGAAGAAAAAATCGCCGGAGATGAGTAGATTAGGGTTATGAGATGCTAAGAACGTGAATGGAGGAGTTTGGCTGTCAAACCTAGGCCTTAGGTGGCCGACGTGGTCGGAAGAGCTGGTCGGAGAAGGAGATGATGATCGGAGAGGAGGAAGAAGGCGAGAGATCGAGCATGAAGATGCCGAACCCTAGCGGTTCGGCGTTATAAAATCGCGACTCCAGTCGACTGATGTGCAACATCAGTCGATTGGTCTTATGGCGGTTTCTTGAGCCGTGGTCATCGCGGCTCGATTACTCGATTCTTGAAGCATTACTCAGATCGCTTACGATAACATCGATCGACTAATGTTGGTAATCGGTCGATCGATGCGATCATCACCGATTGCTCGCGACCACTCGTGATGATCCCTTTCCTCGATGAGCAGTACCATCGATGATGTATCGTCGATCGATCGATATACAAAACGATCGAGTTCGAAACAACACTGATCGCTAGACTCATCGTATCGTTATTCAGATAAGTAACAATGATCGATAAATATGTCGATCGATTGATCTCTGATTTTCAATTCTGAAATTTAGTGAATTTCGATTTCTTCACTCAATTTATTTCATTTTATCATGTTTACTCTTGTATGTCGAATATATTAATGTTATGCTTATATTCATGCATTTGTTAATGTTATTTGGTATTTTATTTCATTTTAACAATCATTAGCATCCAATGATTTTAAAATCCTAACATCTCACCCTTTCTAAGTGTGGAAATACACGATCAAGATGAATGACATGTTTTGTGAGATGCAATATACCATAAATATTCCTTCCATGCAAACATATGGTAAAACACATGAAGCATGGTAAGTGTAAGACATCAAGGTGTGTGACACTTAAGTATCACTCTTGATGTGACTTATAAACTTTAAGCACTTCTCTTGATACATTAATTCCTAAAGTGTGTCAAAATTCTAAAATGGCACACCATGACCTCTAAATCTAGATTTTACCAATTTTATTGATTTTTCATGATTCCAAACATATATGACACATCCTAAAACCTTTTAGGATATAAGATCAAACCTATTTCCAAGGTATCAATAACCTTGAAAATAACCTAAAATGTCAACTTTGCTATGGTTGAGTTAACTACCCATCCAATCAAAGTTGACACATCCTAACCCATTTAGCGTGAGTCAATTACGCTCCTTGGAGCCCAAAATTTATTTGAGCTCATTGGATTAATTAGGTATTCCTTAGGGATGACTTCCCTAGATACCTTTCTAATGACCCTTCTAGGCTTGTTAGCCTTGGTCATTATGGTCTTGTCATGGTTAGCCTTATGGATTGCCTCCCTAGTAACCTTCTTAGTGACTTCCTTAGGTTTCTTAGAAACCCTAGCCACTAGGCACATACTATTGTTGGCCTTAGGGATAATTTCCCTAGAGACTTTGGTTTTCTTAGATTTAGGTTTAGTTCCATAATCAAATGAAACATTGTGATAAGTAGGCATTACTTTCTTAGACATAGGCTTGTGACCCAAACCTTGTCTCCTAGATGATTCTTGCCTCTTATACCCTTTTTGTTGACTTCTAGATCCTAGAGTTTGACACTTTGACCCTTTAAATTGATTTTGCATATTTGCAAGAGTCTTTTCCAATTTCTCAAGCCTTGACCTCAAGACTTGATTTTCTAACTCTAATTGCTCAAATGATTTTTGATTAGGTTTTTGGGCATTACCATTCACTTTAGGCATATGTCTACCCTTATTGGGATTGATGCCTAAATGATTTTCGATTTTCTTAATTGTTTTCTTAGGAAGGACATTTCTAGGGACATTAGTCCCAAATTTCTCCTTCTTTGAAATAGACCTAGAGTTATCATTTCTAGATTTCTCCTTAGTCCTAAAACCAACATGTTTAGCTTCTAGACAACCATAATTATTATTTCTAGCATGGTTTGATTCATGAGTGATAGCAACATTATTTGAATTAATTCTAGCATGCTTCTGCTTAGAATTTAAAGAATGAGCATTATGAAAATATACCTTAGGCTTTGTTACCTTGACTTCGGTCTTGAACTTGAGACGTTGCTCTTATGTCCACTTCTTCAATTTCAAGACATTTCCGTTATTAACCCGAGGAGGTTCAAAGCCTTCTACGAGGATGAACCAATCCTCTATATCCATCATCAAGAATGTCTCCATCTTGTTCTCCAAGCCGAAAAGTCTTCTCGATCATATGGCGGTGGAGTGTTGATGTCCCATCCAAGCTTGTCTTGGAATTCCATCTTCCCTCTAGATTCTTTAGCTCCTAACGGTTAATTCGTAGAAGAGCCCCAGGCTCTGATACCAATGTAGGAGATTTGAGGCCGCTAGAGGGGGGGGGGGTGAATAGCGTCGCGCTCGTTCAATAATGGAATTTGTTGCGTTTGTCTCTACAATTTCATTAGCGCAGCGGAAATAGAAGTAATACAATAACGAAATATGACAAACACAACAAGAACACAAGTATGTAAGGTGGTTCAGAACCGCACGGTTCCTACTCCACGGATCGGGCTCTAAAAGCCCTAGCAATGCAAACACGCACTACTAATCACAATAACTCCTTCTCGACACAAGTCAGAGGTGGAGAAATCTCGTACAAACGATCTTACAACAGCAAGAATGAAATACAAGCAATATACAATGCAAATACGAAAGACAAGTAAAGAAAGAACTTTACAACACTTGTTTTTGATTGCTTGCTTGCACTTGGAGACCTGATTTGCAGCAACAAATCGCCCCAATAGCTCTCAAGAACCAGATCTATTTTTCTCCATCACGAGCTCCTTTTATAGCTTCAACCCGTGCTGGAAAATGTCGATCAGTCGACTGCTCAGGACCATCAGTCGACTGATCACACTGTTGCTGTGAGACAACGGTGTAATCCATGTTGGAAAAATCCAATGGCTAGGACATCAATCGACTGATCATGAGCATTAGTCGACTGTTCAAGCCATCACTCGACTGCTCGTCTCAGCGGTCGAGTGAGACTCCATTCTGTGCCCCAAAATCCGAGCATCAGTCGACTGCTCATCCAATCACCGATCGGACCGTCTATGGCGATGATCGCTAGGGCAATTCCCCGCAAATTTTAGTTGATTGACTATGCCACCGAGCCACATGACACTCCGATCGGACACACCTCAAACATGAGGTTTTAGCCCAAGTATGGTGCCCCCATACTTGCTAGACCACCCTTAGCCTAGACCTAAGCCTTCTAGCCAACTCCATCAGCCTCACGCCACTCGGATCCCTCCAAGTCATCCATGACTTGTTCATCCATTGCGCTAGCCTTCAGGTGCTTCCATCGGCTATGTCATGCTAACGGTGTCTACACCGCCAAGGCACATTGGACTTACGCCGCCAAGACTCCGCTTGGACTTTATGCCGCCAACCATTGGACTTATTCTGCCAAGACTCTCGCTTGGACTTTACGCCGCCAATATCAAAACCCTTGGACTTCTCAAATGCCAAGACTTAAGCTTGGACTTTCCCTTGCCAACTCATGTTGGACTTTCCATGCCAAGACCCATGCTTGGACTTTCCCAAATGCCAAGTACCCATGACTTGGACTTTCCATAATCACATGGTCAACCCTAGTCAACCATCAAAGTCTCCCTCGAGTCAAACTCGAGTCCAGTTAAACATAACCCGGGTTGATTGTATAAACAATCTCTCCAAAACATCAACAGACATTAATGTCAAACATCAATGTCAACTTACTTTGTCAAACATCAAAACATCACTCGAGTCAAACTCGAGTCTGGTCAATCGTGACCTGGGCTGATTGCACCAACACAGTCCTCCTGATCTATCAAGATGCGTGCCTAATATCCGATCAATACGACCTACTAGGACTTCCTGTTAAGCCTGCACACTTAACACTTATATTAGTTCACAAGTGAATCCTAACTCTTTACTATGGTTCATACATCAAAAATGAGGAGTGATGCTCACTGCATCAAAAATCTCCCCCTTTTTGATGAATGACAACATGTCAGTTAAAGTTAAGAGAATCAAATATCAATCTCCATATTTTGACATTTATAAGAAATAAACTAACAACTTTTGTCATGGTATATTTAACCATGTATGAAATGCATAGATCCTTCTCAAATTTTGCATCCTCTTAACTTTATATTTCTTTTTTAAAACTATATTTCTTATCTCCTCCTTTGGCATACATCAAAATAAGGGTTAGGTTTAGAGTTTCTCAAAATTTTTCAAAATTGTTCAAAATTTTTCAAAGTTTTTCAAAACTCCCCCTGAAAAATTTAAAAGTTTTCAAATTTTTAAAAGTTTTTCAGAACTCCCCTTGAATAATTCAAAAGTTTTCAAAATTTTTCAAAACTTTTCAAAACTCTCCCTGAATAATTTAAAAGTTTTCAAATTTTTTAAAGTTTTTCAGAACTCCCCCTGAATAATTCAAAAGTTTTCAAAATTTTTCAAAACTACCCCTGAATAATTTAAAAATTTTCAAATTTTTCAAAGTTTTTCGAAACTCCCCTGAATAATTTAAAAATTTTCAAAGTTTTTCAAAACTCTGATGCAAACGTGATAGGTAAGAAGTCCAAGCATGAATTCCTTAATATTATATATAACTTTTGAAAATACACATCTAAAAATTGTCCTTAAAGAAAATATCCAACTCTTTACTAGTTCAAATGATATAGAATTAATCATCAAGCTTTGCATTAGAGTTATTCACCGAAGTGATCGATTTGCTCTTGTAAACCCCATTCTGTTTCATGTCGATGCACTGGATCTACATCTGGAACCAGGGGTGCAGTCCTAATATCTCACGCCCATCTTCGTGGCTCAATACATAAACAGGTAAACCTAGGTATTTGTGAGATGCGAAGGCTACCTAGATATATAGGATCATGAAGTCTAGATTGACCTAATCTAGATTAATTTTTAATTTTCTTAAAAAATATAATATTACTTTCCAAAATAATTCGAAATGATAAGAATGAAAAAATTCCTAATCTACCAAGAATAACAAAGTTTTAATTCAAAATATAATATTACATAAAAATTTTATAATTTTTTTTTAAATTTTTTTTTATTAACTTCCAGTATCATAACAATCCTAATCAGCAGATGGAGGATGAGAGGGACCCATGCCCCATGACCTAAGAAGCTCCATCATCTCTCTATGATCCTCTCTCTGCACTTGCAAGATCTGCATCATCTCAAGATGCTGCTGCTCCTGACGCTGCATCACATCCTCTAACCTAGATAGCCTCTTTGCTATGGTCGGAGCTACTGGAATCCCAAGAAATGGTGATAAACTATCAAATCCTGGGGCTTCCTGATGCTTAGTCTCTGAGTGGTGGTCGGGGTCGATCTCCGACTCATGCTCCTGCTCTGGATCAAGCTGGAGTTGAGGCTGAGGGCCATCTCTCTTCCATACAAGGATATTATTGTCATCTAAACCTATTTTTGCTAAACCAAACTGCCTAGACCCTATCATGTCATACTCAGTAAGTTGTTTGATGTTACCTGTGGTAACATCAAATCCTAATGTGGCTAAGAGAGATGTAATGACATGGCAGTAAGGCAAATGTGCCTTCCTGCTGGTGACAGACCTGGAATGATAAATGATGGAATGGAGCATCTGTAGGCTAATGTCTAAATCTAACCTATGACTAAGTGAATAAAGTAAAAATGAATGAAAAGGGTGCATTATAGCAATGTCCCTAGTGGTGAGCAGTAAAATGCAATTCACTATAACTCGGTACAGGGCATAGTCCTGTACTCGGAGTCTAGTAGAACTAAAGATACTCACAGAGGGAGTTCTTTCCTCACCAAAAAGATGCATGTGAATCCTATCTAAAGTAATATGAGAGTAGGGGTCACCGTACAGTAACTCTGTGGATGGAAAACATGCAACAGGGCATATCGAATGCATAAGACCTAAATGCTCTCTCAACATGGCAGGGGTAAAAACAAAGTCCTTACCCTGTACCCTAGTCGAGTATGAAAGGTCATCAATTCTACTAAAGTTATTAAAAAACTCTGCACATATGTCTATGTTAATGGAGTTTTTATAATAAACTAGTTTTTCAAATCCATAGTGTGCGATGACCTCCATGCTAAGCATGCATGCATTACTAAAGTATGATATGCTAATGTACCTAGTTGGCATAGGAATGTAAATGGTGCTTTCAAACCTAATCCTATGCCCCTCAGTGGGAAATCTAATATCCATGCATGGAGTCGATGACTCAACCTCGACAACTCTTCTTTTGCCCCTAATTAAATCACAAACATTCAATATTTATTGAACATAATTAAAACTAAGATTTTTAGACTATTACCTTGGCATTTCGGATGATACTAATAGAATATGACGACCTAAGCACTTTGGAAGTCTGGAATCAGGGTTTTTGAGGTGGATTGGTGGCCGATGTGAGTAAATTTGGCGTGGCTCAATGTTGTACTTATAGACTGGATTCAGTCGACTGAAATCATTCCAGTCGCTTGAAATTAAGTCAACTGAACATGTTTCAGTCGACTGTAATAAATGTTACTATTTACTTCGCTGCCTAAACTCTATCTACCATTTTATTTCAGTCGACTAAAGTCGCGTTTTACCTTCCCGATACTCGGAGCCAACTGAGTTTGATTCAGTCAACTCTTGTTGAGTCGACTGAAAACTATTCAGTCAACTGAATTTGAGTATTTTTGAATTTTATTATTTTTATGTTTAATTATAATTTACTTAACTTTATTAAGTTAAATTTGATTAAGCTAGTTGTATTGATTCAGATGATTAAATTTGTTTTAATCTTGCTAAATTAGGTTTGATTACATTTAGACCCTGTTATTAATTAGTTTCTTAGTTAAATAAATCTATTTATTTAGGTATATTAGTTTAATAAATTAAGTTGAGTTGAATTACGTTAAGTTTAATTAAGGTGAGTTGTTAAGCTAAATTTATTAATCTTGATTTAAGTATATTTGGTTTAGTTAAGCTACATTAAACTAATTAAGGTCTAAATCATCTCACCCAAGCTAGGTTTTCAATACATTTATTCCTATGAGTTTTGTTAGATGAGGATTTCTTTTATCTTAATTAAATTTAATGAGCAATTTCAAAGTGTTTAAACTTGTGTTAGATTCAAGCTTGGTTTGAGCTAGTCAAGTAGGTTTTTCCAGTATTGACTTCCAGGTCGTGGCGAGGTACATGACCTTCTTGGTTATCGGAGCAACGACCACTTCCTAGACAAAGTCAATAAAGGAATCAAGTACTTGATTCACTTTAGATTAAGCCTTGGTCTAACTAGTTAAAGACTTAGTGAGTTAGCTTTGGTCAGTTCCACTCGACTTAGTGCACCAGGTCGTGGCGAGGCACATGACCTTCTTGATTATCGAAGCAACGACCACTTCCTAGAGATGCACTTCGAAGAGCTTCCCAAACTTACTATCAGTCCACTTGTCTTTGTACTAGGTTGTTCAAGTTTAAACTACTTTGTTTCCTATCTATTCCGTTCTAAATTAAGCAAGTAAAGTAAACTAAGACATGCAAGTGTTTAACTAAACAAGAAAACAAGCAAAGTGTTAGCTCCCCCTAAATGGTAGCTAGTTTGAGTTTTGTTCACTAAGTGAACTTGACTCTTGGGAACCCAAAATTGATTTGGTCCAACTTGGTTGACTATGTTAGACTTAGGAACCCATGCTTGGACTCGATTCTTAGCATTTCGGCTAAGTAATGACATGTATGATATATAGGTGGACTTAGCCTTATACCCGAGTCCGGATCTGTTCTACATAGCTCGCTAAGATCCAAGCATCATGTTGTGATACTTGGAACCCGAAGTGAACTTTTCCAGAGATCCAGTTAGATCTTCTACTTGCCTTTTTAGGACTGAATTCTCTTCCTCAAGCTTTGCAACTTGAGTTGAGTCTCTATCCTTAAATTGGCAAGTCGAAGTCTTCGAGTTAATTTGCTCCTTAAGTACTTGGACTTCCTTAAGTAGCGAGTCGACTAGATTTTCGGACTTAGCTAACTTCCTACCTAAGCATGCAATAATATTATATAATTTATCTTCTAATGGAGAAGTTACCTCTTTCGAACCTTCAGAAATGGATACAGATCCATGGCTTCTCTCTGACTCGGAATTAGACTCATATTCAGAACTTGACTCGGCTCTGGATCTTGATTCGGCCATAAACGCAACAAAGCTTCTCTTTGTCTCTTTCGCGTCCGACTCTTCCGATGACAACTCATCCCATGTCGCCTTAAGCGCCTTCTTCTTCCTTTCCTTTTTTAAGTTTGCACACTCCGACTTGTAGTGTCCTTTTCCATTGCATTCGTAGCACGTCACATCCGATCGGGGTCTCGGCTTGTTGTCGGCCACCTTTTTGGCATCTTTCTTTGTAAACCTCTTCTTCCGGTTGAATATCTTTCTACCATATTTACAATCTCCTCTTCTCCGTTTGTTTCCGACTTCGACTCGTCTTCAAACTCACTCTTCATTTTTCTTTCCTTTTTAGTTGAACCTGCCATCAAAGCTATACCATTCTCGGTTTGACCCGAGTTAGCTTGTTCATGTAGTTCAAGTTCACAAAATAGTTCATCTAACCTAATTGTGGAGAGATCCCTAGATACCTTATAGGCATCGACAATCGATGTGCATAAGGCATTTCTCGAGAATGCTTTAAGGGTATACCTAATTAAGTCCCTATTCTCTATTTGGTGTCCTATTAAATGTAATCCATTTAATATATCATTCATCCTAGTATGAAGTTGACTAGCGCTTTCATTTTCGTTCATTTTACAATTAAATAATTTATTTAAAAGCATGTCCCGTTTGACTATCTTAGTGTCATTTGTACCCTCATGCAATTCAATTAATTTCTCCCATAATTCTTTAGAATTTTCAAATGGACCTACCCTATTGAGCTCTTCTTTGGTAAGTCCGCATTGCAAGGTGTTAAGTGCCTTGTAATCGACTTGAGATTTCTTTCTAATATCAGGGGCCCATTTTTCCGGTTCAACAACTCACCCGAGTCATCTACCGGAGCTATGAACCCTTTCCTAATTGAAAACTAGACCTCTAGGTCGGTCTTCAGATAACACTCCATTCTCCTTTTCCAGTAGGAAAAGTCCTCTCCGTTGAAGAGAGGAGGGCGAACGGTATTGTATCCCTCTAAGTGTGACTTTATTAATGAAATACTTTCTAAAAACTATATTAAATTAAATGAAATAAATCTAATATGTAGAAAATTATTTTAATGAATTTTAAATATGCAAAAAATTAATTTAAAATGTTGAAAATTAATTTAATATGCTGAAAATGAATTTAATGAATTTTAATATGCAGATAATGAATTTTAAAAGTTAGAAAAAGAATTTAATGAAATTTAATATGCAGAAGATGAATTTAATGAAATTTAATTATGCAGAAAATGAATTTAATGAAATTAAAAATACAAAAAATAAATTTAATTAAATTTAAAATGCAGAAGATGAATTTAATGAAATTTAAATATACAAAAATGAATTTAATGAATTTAAATATACAAAAAATGAATTTAAATATGCAGAAAATTAATTTAATGAAATTAAATATGCAGAAAGTGAATTTAATGAAATTAAATATGCAGAAAATGAATTTAATGAAATTTAAAATACAGAAAATTAATTCAATGAAATTAAAAATGCAGAAAATGAATTTAATGAAATTAAATATGCAGAAAATGAATTTAATGAAATTTAAAATGCAAAAATGAATTTAATGAAATTAAATATGTAAAAAATGAATTTAATGAAATTTTAATATGCAGAAAATGAATTTAATGAAATTAAAAATGCAGAAAATGAATTTAATGAAATTTTAATATTAATCTATTGCAATAAAAATTAATCTGAAGCAATAAAAATTATTCTAAAGCAATAAAAATTATTCTAATACAATAAAAATTATTTTAATGCAATAAAATACTCACGATGGTGGTTTCACCAACTCGGTGCGCCCCCCCGCTCTGATACCAATTGTAGGATCGAGTAAGTCGAGAGAGGGGGGGGGGTGAATCTCGATGGTTAACAATTTAGACTAATTTTCTATTCTAATAAAAGTACGCAGCGGAATCTAAAGATAATTATCAGCACAGGCAGATTACTTGGTTAACAACCCTGATTGGTTTGCTACTCCAAGGCTCGTAGCTCTCTCGTGAGCTACCTCGGTGGACAATTCACTAAATACCCTCCGATTCAAGAACTCTTGACTTCGGAGGGTTTCACTTTTTACAAATAATAGAGTTAGGTGACAAACCACCCACTCGGAGAATTAAGTATACAAGCGAAACAATAAAGTAAAGAGATTACAAGACTTTATACCGACACTTGATAATCGTAGAGGTAGTCACAGAGTGTCGGATGATCGTCTTGTCATGGAATCAAAGTATAGTGGACGAGCAAGTATTTTGGTAGCACTTCGACGTATTTGAATTTCGTTGTCTGGATCTGGTCGAGCACAACTTTTATAAACTTTATCCAGTGGACTGGAATGGCTTCCAGTCAACTCCACATCAGTCCATCGATATAGAATTCGTGGTCTTCCAGTCGACTGAATCCTCTTCAGTCGACTCCACATCATTCGGCTTCGCATCGGGAAATTTCCCTCTTCAATCGACTCAACCTCTTCAGTCGACTCAAGCCCTTTCCATCTGTGTCGCATGATATCCATTTGATCACAAGCTGATCCTGCCAAATAGGTTTCTAGTCAGCTGATACATCTCCAGTCGACTGGACTTCAGTCGACTCGAATTCATCCAGTCGACTGGACCCTGCAAAATAGGATTAGCACAAGATATATGAATTATGATATCAGTAATAATACTGCTTGATCTCGACTACTAAGTCCCATGCGGACTTTTTGTCGAACCGACACCTAACTTTGTCCCCCTAAAGAGGACTCGACCTTACCTCTTCACTCGAGGCTTACCTGTCGGCTACCTGCCAGACTTACCATTCTTGACATCCGATCTGACCCACCAGGGCTTCCACCAGATGTCCGATCTGCCTGACCCAGCTAGACTTTTTGTCGATTGTCCAGTCTCCTGATCCAACCAGTCTTCATGCTAGATGTCTGGTCCACGCGACCCGTCTGGACTTCATGTATGGTGTCCGGTGCTCCTGATCTATCAAGATGCGTGCCTAGTATCCAGTTAACACGACCTACTAGTACTTCCTGTTAAGCCTGCACACTTAACACTTATATTAGTTCACAAGTGAATCCTAACTCTTAACTGTAGTTCATACATCAAAACTGAAGAGTGATGCTCACTGCATCAACATAGGAATCCTCTGAAGTAGTCCGGCTGGTCTCTGGTGCTCAGCCTTCACCTATTGACAAACTAGACATCTAGCTACAAAATCTGGGATGTCTTTCTTCATGTCGTTCCACCAATACAAACGTCTTATATCTCGATACATGCGGGTTCCGCTTGGGTGGATCGCAAATCGAGGCGATGAGCCTCCTGGAGTAACTCCTCCATGACCGGGTGAGACTAAGGTACGTATAATCTGCCCCAGAAATAAACAATTCCCTCATCACCTCAGGTGAACTTAGTCTGCTGTCAAGAGGTTATCTAGCTGCCAATGAACTGTAAGTGTTGATCACCGGCCTGAGTCTCTCGGACTCTCGTCCTGATAGATGACTGAGCAACTATGGTAACAAGAATTCCCTGCTCTGTCGGTCCCTGCTCCTCAAGGCCCAACTCGGAGAAACCCTAAATCAAATCCATGTTTAAAACTCGATAGCAAGCTAAAGTCCCTCATGACTTCCGGCTAAGTGCATCAGCAACCACATTGACTTTTCCTGGGTGGTAGCTAATGGTACAGTCATAATCCTTCAGGAACTCTATCCATCTCCTCTATCGGAGATTGAGCTCCTTATGCGTAAATAGATATTTGAGACTCTTATGATCAGTGAGAATCTCAAATGTAATACCATACAGATAATGCCTCCAAATCTTCAAGGCAAAGATAATAGCAGCTAACTCTAGATCATGTACTGGATAGTTTTTCTCATGCCCCTTCAACTGGCGAGAAGTATAAGAGACCACCCTGCCTTGCTGCATCAGTACTGTGCCTAAACCTTGGAGAGATGCATCGGTATAAAGGAGGAAACCGTTGTCCCCTAATGGCAATACCAGAATCGGTGCTGACACCAGTCTCTTCTTCAATTCCTTAAAGTCGGTCTCGCAAGCCTTTGTCCACGTGAACTTCATGCCCTTCCTAGTAAGGCGTGTGAATGATATAGTAATGCTTGAGAAACCCTCAATGAACTGTCTGTAATATCCGACTAAGCCTAAGAAACTGCGAACCTCCTGAACCGATTTCGACTGGTCCCAACTGGCGATAGTCTCGATCTTCTAGGGGTCAACTGAAATGCCTTTGCTAGAAACCACATGTCCCAGAAAATCGATTGAGGGTAACCAGAGCGCACTTTTACTAAACTTTGCATATAGTTGCTTATGTCGAAGTCTATCCAGGACAATGCAAAGATGCTGCGCATGTTCCTCTTCGAAACAGGAATAGACCAGAATGTCATCAATAAAGAAAATGACGAACCGATCTAGGAAATCCATAAATTCATGATTTATCAAGTCCATGAATACTACCGGAGCATTGGTAAGCCCAAATGACATTACCAAAAACTCATAGTGTCATATCTGGTATGGAACGCTGTCTTCTGAATGTCTGAATCTCTGACCCTTAGCCGATGATATCCGGACCGTAAATCAATCTTAGAATACACCGACATACCTATGAGCTAATCAAACAAGTCCTCAATACGTGGAAGGGGATATTTATTCTTGATGGTGACGACGTTCAACTGCCTATAGTCGATGCATAATCTCATCGAACCGTCTTTCTTCTTTACGAAGAGAATCGGAGAACCCTAGGGAGATACGCTAGGGTGGATAAAATCTCTATCCAAAATCTCCTGAAGCTGGACCTTTAGCTCGTCCAACTCTTTCGGGGCCATATGATAAGGAGCTTTCGATGCCAGCGCCGTCCCTGGAATTAACTCAATTGTAAACTCCACTTGCCTTCTGTGAAGCAAGCCTGATAACTTCTCTAGAAAGACATCCGGATACTCTCGGACGATAGGAATGTCCGAGACCTGAGAGTCACCACTGTCCTCGACGTTGATTAATGATAATAGAAAACCCTAACAACCGTGTGATAAAAGATTTTGAGCCTGAATCGCAGAAATGGTCGATATACCATCATTTTTGGTGCCAGTGAAATCCCACGAGGGTTGGTTAGGAGGATGGAACGTAACCACCCTCGTCTGATAATCCACAGTGGCATGATACACTGTTAGCCAATCCATGCCAAGTATGATGTCGAATTCGATCATGTCAAGAACCAACAAATCTACCGGGAGTATAACACTGCCAAAAACTAATGGACATCCTCTAACCTCCTGGGTGACTTCTAATTTATCCCTAGAGGATAGAGATACCATCAATCTTTGTGACATAAGAGTGGGTAGTCTACCAATCTTTCTCAGGAATGCCCGAGAAATAAATGAATGTGAACTACCAGTGTCAACTAACATATCAACAGAAAATGCATAAAGTAAAATCGTACCACGGAAAACAGATCCGCTTGGTCATGCGCATCCTCTCGCAATCGCATGAATTGTCCACCGTGGGGGTGGAGGTGGTAGCGCAAGGGTCGGCCCGAGACCGCCATCGAGGCGACATCGAGGCGGTGGCCGAGCATCGAGGAGGGATATAAATACCGGACATTTTAACCAATGGCCGAGGTCATATCGAGCATCGCACTAACCTAGAGGCTGAGACTGATATTACACCAATGGCTGATACTGAGGTCCTGAAATAAAACTCTACAACTTCATAGGGGCACTAGAGTGCTCCTGTCCATGCATGGCATAAGCAGCAACTTCCGGGGGAGCCATCCTCTGCTGGCATTGCGATGATTAGAATTTCTGTCCGCCTCACTGAGGTCCCTTCTGTCCGAACTGTCCTCCCTGAACAGATACTCCTGAAGCCATATGTTGAGCCTTCAGTGAATAATCTCGGCTTTGGTGTCCAGGAAGTTTACAGTAATAGCAAACCGATTGTGTCAGTGAACAGGCTAATATCATATGATCCCTAGACCCGTATCTAACATAGTGATTGTCATTAGAGGACTATTCCTGGTTATGTTGGTCAGACTGGGAGCGTCCTGACGAAGATCATTCGGTCTTCTAGGATTTTCCTGATGCCCTGTAAGCATTCCGACTGGCCATCACGACCAGAGCTGGTCGCCGAGCCCGAATCAACTCGAGTTGCTTTCCTTTTCGACATTTGCTCTCTGCTGAGCTGACTCAATCAGAAGAGCTCGATCCAATGCCTCTCTATAAGAAGAATTTCCAAAACCTACTAGCTTCACCTGAAGATGTCCGTCTAGACCCTGAACAAATTGAAGCATGCGAGACCGGTCCTCAACGACTAACTTCGGATAGAATTTGGCTAACCCATTAAATTCAGCATTATATTCCATCACCGTGTGATTGTTCTGTTGAAGATTCTAAAAATCCTAACAACGCGTCATCCGATAAGATAGTGGAAAATATTGGCTCTCGAAAACCTCTCTGAATTTCGCCCATGTTATCTGCTGCTCGCCTATAATCGCGCGCTGCGTGTCCCACCAGGTTTCAGCCTCATCCCGTAAATGGTAGGCTGCAAGCTCTGTCTTCTTCCACTTGGAGCAAGCCATATAGAAAAAGGTCCTCTCCATAGTATCTATCCAGGACTAAGCCACCCTCGGATCTGTCTCTCCGTAGAAGAGCATGAATCAGCCTTTCACCGACTCTGCCAAGGCTGGGATCCAAGCTCGTGCCATAGTCACGTAAGCAGGATGAGTAGGGATCATGGAGCCGCGAAACCATCGAGGCGGCCGCACAAATAGGGTAGGTATCGAGAAAGGGGCAAACCGATATCCGGTGGGGCCGTGGTACGCAGAAGTAGGTACCACTGGGCAGAGGTGCCGATATCCCGTGAGGCACCGGAGGAGGTGCTCGTATGTAGCAATAGGGCTACCAAAGGGTACCTCTAAATGTACTGAGCGGTGTGCCGCCGGGGTACTATGGGATAGGTTGGAGTGGGTACCACTGGTGGTGCAGTGAATACCTCAGAAGTGGGTATCTCTGGAGGAGGAACTGTCGGGGACTGAGGGCCCAATACACCCGTGGCACCATGTGAAGTCTGACCCTGATCGACATGCTCATTCTCCGTAGACCTTTCTGGCAACTGAGTAGATCTCAATGCCCTCTTGCGTGGCCGCCCTGCACCACGTCTCGGTGCGAGAGCACGCCCACCTCGTTTCATATCTGCTATATTATTATCCAAGTATTACTATAGATAGAAAATTATTAATTTCACCTATTAGTCATCTGAAGATGTCCTGTCGCTGCCAAGTCCCCAATAGGATCTTGTCGAAATATGACTCCAAAATGTCCGAAATGCCAAATCGACGGAAATCCGTAAAAATTCGAAAATGCATAGGTTGACCTGCCAAACGTAGCGAACTCCAAAAACCCAAAAACCCTTAGGAACTCGGAACCTAGGCTCTGATACCAAATAAATTATCATGCCCTGAGAGGGGGTACTTGTCCGACGAAAATCAGACAGCACCTCCCCTGTACTGCGAACAATTAAAACCTATATACAAAGCTCACACGACCAACTATACATCGACCAACATGGCCGGAACATAAAACACCATAATACATAAAATACATGGACCACATGCCAACAACAAAAGTAAATAAGAAGCCTAAAATCTCTAGATTACCTCTTTTGCCATCTGAGCAGGAATACATGACCACACACACAAAACCAAAACAAATTGAAACAAAAAGTCCATAAGGACATAATCAAGTACCACCAAAATAACCACGTGTATAAAATACTACAAGTTTAAAACATAGAATACTAGTGATAAATGTCACGCCCCGAGGGAGTCCCCGCTAGACGAAAATACTGTAGCATCTCCCCTGTACGGGTTACAATACGAATCTTGAATACAAGGCCCACACAACCCACTATACATCGACCAAAATGGCCGGAACATACCACACCTCAATATATATAATATACGACATCAGGCCATCAACCAAAATAAATAAGGAATCTACAACTTCTAGACTCACCTCTTCTGCCATCTGAGCAGGAATATACAACCACACATAACCATAACCAATCGAACAAAAGTCCATAAATACATATCAAGTACCACCAAAACAACCACAAGTATAAAATACTACAGGTTTAAAACATAGAGTACTAGCGGTAAAAATACGGAAGCGTAAAATCAAAAATAAGGAGGCGTCAGATCAGGGGACTGACTACTGGACTCTTCGAAAGGCTTCATTCTGAAATAGAATAGATATCAACAGGGTGTGTAAAACTTAGTGGATATCTAATAGTCATGCATAGTAAACTATAAGTAACAATAATAATCATGCCAGTACAGCCTCCCGATCAATAATAGGAAATGCAAGGAAGAAATGAGGAAAGACTGTACTTACCTGAATCTCTTATCCTGACATAGGAGTGTAAACCATACTAGCAGAAGTAAGATCGTCAGACCAAATACATGATGTATCCTGTATGCATGTCAATCATATGCAACAACCAAGGCAGCAACCAAAATGCAGCAAACACAAATAAATGTAATCCATGCCATATGCATGCGATGCAAATGACATGGTCACCCCTGACGCCAGTCAGCCACCTCACATGCGATGGTGTGACCGAGTGGGTAAAGCTATGACAACTGTGCACTCTGCCATCACTACTCCTGAGTGACCGAGTGGACATGATGCTGTCGGAGTACACTTATCCTCTTACCCCAAACAGAGTGGGGGAGCAAAACTCTCATCTCCCGGTGTTATAGACCAAAGGAGGGATCCCTGCCTACTACCACGCTGCCTCACCGCTACCCATGAGCGGACCAGCGGAGCCTGACAGAGCTACTGCACACACCCTCCTAATGTACCACTAACCCATGAGTGGCTGTGTGTGCAGATCATGTAACTGCTGCGGGCTCAACTACAAAGGAATCGCCGATCAACCAACATGCAATCATGCAAGATGGTGCATGACACTAAAGCATGTAACACCAACCAATATACGTCTCCAAATAATATGTACAAACAAAATGAGTACATATCGATGACCTAGGTATACAGGGAAAGTATATCTAAAAGCTTGTCAAGTGTATGTCACAACTCCTAAAATAAGTACACATGGCAAGTATCCAGATAAATGAGCACCAATAAAATAAGCATAAGAAAAGACTACAACCCGTACTAGGTAGTGACATACCAGGGAAGTTAGAAGCATAGAAAACTATTACTAGCTATAGTAAACAATGCACAATAATATGACAATATCTAAAAGAAGATAAGTCAAAGATACCCGCCTGTTATGAAGAATATTAACTGTCTTTACGCCTGTGGACCTGTCTCGTGACCGAAATCTGCATATAACAAACATTATGAATAAGTGAAAACATTCAATGAATGATCAAATTGAATCCTACATCGACTCTGCATTCCAATCAATTAGATGGATTCTAGTTATCCAATTAACCTAATCAAACCTTCATATTATTCACAACCCCAGATTACACCCAATTATGGATCTAACCACCCTAATTGACACACTTCATTCCACCTGACCCTTTCATAGCCAAGAGTAGCCTTATTCACCGCCGCACAACCGGCAATTTCTTGCTCACAGTTGGATAGCCGGCCAACCCTCAACTCACAGCCGTCAACACCCCTGTTCACAGCCGCACAACACCCACAAGCCCATAGCAACCCTTAACATCCAATTCCACTGAAGGAAATCCACCCCGAATCAACCAACAACAGATAAAAGAAGTTAATTCGAGTTATACCCGTGATGAGAGCCTCCCCCAAATGGCTCGGTTCGCCGGAACACCCAACGCCAACTCCGCTGCCCTTTCTTCCACGACAATCTGAGTTAATGGTAGTGAATAACACGATTGAGGATGGATCCTCTTCAAAATCAGGGAAAGAGATCGACAACTTACCTACTACGACTGAGATCGTGAAGAACAGTTCACGATCCGAACTCCATCGATCCAAGCTCCCAACCAATCACCCCCTCGTTGCTCTAGCCTATCTGTGGAGATCATCAAGGCTAGTCTGAGCACCATCGTTCACAGCGAGGAAGAACACTCGAGGAGGAAGAAGGAGAGGTCAGTGGCGCGGAGCGGTGAGATCGCGAGAAGGAGAGGATCACGAGGGGAAGTCCAACGTGGGGGGGGGGAGGTGTCGCGAGGAAGAATAAACCGGGATGGTGTCGCGTGGGAGGAGATCGCGAGGGACGGCATCGCGAGGTGAAGGTGAGGAATCGCGGCGGTGAGAATGAGAAGTTGCAGAAGGGGAGGATCGCGAGAGAAGAGGGAGTCGGGCACGGCAGGGGAAGAAAATGAGAAATAGAAAACCTAGGGTATCGAGCCTATTAAAATCTTAGATTACTGAAACTTATTAACTCCTCAATAACGGATAATCCAAACAGACTTTATTAAAGCCTATTATATCTTTTCCCATAAATTATCGTAAGGACTCCATTTAATTCTAGAAAAATTTCTAAAAAAATCTTAAAAATTCTATAAGTCCATTTCCTATTTAACTAGGAACATTTTATTATTTTATTTGTTCAATATCTTACATTCTCCCCACTAATACAAATTTGGTCCCCAAATTTCGTACTTAATATGCAAAAATTAATTCAAGCAATTTTCGAAATGACCACATGCCTCAAGTGAACTATTGAGGGTATCGAGCTCGGATAGTATCTTTCAGCTCCCATGTAGTCTCCTCATCAGTGTGGTGACTCCACCCGACTTTAACTAGTCGCACAGTCTTGTTCTGCAACTGTCATTCTTTGTGATCCAGAATTCGTACCGGAACTTCTTCGTAAGTAGCATCAGGTTGAATGGAACCTGACACATCTGACAGAATATGTGTAGGGTCTGACACATACTTCCTCAGCATGGACACATGAAACACATCATGAACACCAGCCAAGGATGGTGGTAGCGCTAGGCGGTACACGACTGCCTCGATCCTCTCCAAGATCTTGAAAGGACCAGTGTACCTTGGAGCTAGCTTACCACGGAGGCCAAATCTCTTCACCCCCTTTATGGGTGAGACTCGCAAGAATACATGATCACAAATAGGGAACTCTAAAGGTCTCTATCTCCGATCGGCATAACTCTTCTGACGATCTTGCGCCTCTGTCATTCGTCGTCTGATAGTACGGACCAACTCTGCCTCATGCTGAGCTCTCTGGGGTCCTAGCAACTGGGCCTCCCCAATCTCTTCCCAGAGGGTGGGTGTCCGACACTGTCTACCATACAATACTTCAAATGGTGCCATTTGGATAGCCGAATGATAGCTGTTGTTGTAGGCAAATTCCACTAACGACAAGTGGTCCTCCCAGCTGCCCCCGAAATCCATAACGCTGGACCTCAGCAAGTCCTCTAGAGTCTGAATGGTCTGCTCAGACTATCCATCTGTCTAGGCTATCACATCCATCTCGGTACAAAACCTTGCTGATTACTAGTATTCCACCTTTACTAGTTGACACACTGAACACTAGACTATGAAATCAACTATGTCCCGCATGTCGTTCCACCACGGAGAACATTTCAATACTTGCTATTTTTCGGATACAATCCGAATACATCTGCAACATATACAACCTACTGCAATCTACTAGCAATACTGATACCAATAAAATTATCTCCTGGTAAAATCGTCATTCTAACAAATACCTCCCGGGCATCATCAACCTTGCCAACTTTGAAAAACCGATCAGTGACGGTATCAAAGTAACTCGATTTGGCACACAGCCAATTGAATGACATTGCCTTGAGTACATCACGAGCTTCAATGACTTTGTGTGCTTTGCACTAGCCCTCAGCCAACGCACCATAAGTAAAAACATTTGGCTCGTAAAATATCATTACCTCAGTACCAATAAAATTGTCACCCGGTATGAGGTCTTCAATATCGACACTATCTCCGCAATCATTCCGATTGCCTACTCCACTTGCCTATGCGACGGCAAACCTAGGAGTTCATCCGACACTACATCTGATTATTCTCGGATTATTCACGCATCCGAGAGACATTTTATACCATCATTTCAACAATCATAACATCCAAGTTAATATCAAGATATCCATATCATATCAACCAAGTCAACTATAAAACAACTAAGTTAACTCTCCAACCATAATATAACATCTCCAACAATCAACCTCTAAACATCCAAAATCAATATCATACCCCTCTGATAACCATCACAGTAATCATCTCAACATCTCGCCTGTCGATGGAAACACAACTAATCCACATGATCCAAATATAGAAATCCTTCTAATCCTATCTATGAATGTACTAGACAAAGATATCTGTAAACTACCAGTATCTCTCAATATATCATCAAGTAAGGTAAACTACAGTAATACCCCAAATGATCAATCCTTCAACCGTCTACAACTCCTAAACACTTGTACGAAGTTATTTAAAAAATCTGGACTCGATCCAATGTCTTTCGGCAGGATCTGATAGAAGATCTAGACATCCAAATCCAAATGCAAGCCAATAAACCGTGGGTGGCTTAAAACATCCATTCCCATTCTTGAGCTATTAGGTGGTCGTAACCTCTGCAAGTCTCACGACTCTGCACGGTACACCCTTACCAAGCGATCACCCTATTAGAAACTCAAGGATTTCCTGACAATGAGTCAAAGGATTAACACGGGAAAAATACCCTCCCACAACATCACTACACCATGACCTAGTGATCTACTATTCCCCGAAGATTATTTCCTACATCCTCCACCAAGTACCGACTTGATCCCGATATTGGTATGCAATTGACTCCACTTTCTCTGTATAACATGAGTTAAGTACTCAAAATTACTCTCACAGTTATACAACCCAGCACGAACAACTCAGGGATCAAAATCCCTATGAAACACCGTAAACTAATCCTCCGCTATCTGCTTCAACAATAGCCTACACGTCTTGTCCATTACCCAATAGGTAATGATCTGACTAGTATAATTAGTGAAAATCTCTAAGACTGTAGTCTTTGATTTCCACAAGAAATGTAATGACTTGACCCTTGCTTTCCGACTCAGTATCAGTCGGCTCTTAAAGGAAATTCACCTTTTCGACACAGGTTCAAAACTCACTGACTTAACCGGTCGTTCACGTGGTCAACTCAAACCACGATTATGAATAATAACCAACACACTACATGTTATTTCCTATTATAAACATTAAATTCATGGCCAACCTAACTGGGAGTATAAACACTAAAGGCAACTCTGGCTGATCACCTTAGTGGGCGACCCCTACTACGAGTATGCACAGGTGTCATAACTCTGTAGACCTTTCTGGCAACTCCATCGCCAGAGATCTCAATGTCCTCTTGCGTGGCTGCCCTGCACCACGTCTCGGCATAGGAGCACGCCCACCTCGTTTATATCTGCTAAATTATTATCCAAGTATTACTATAAGTAGAAAATTTTAAAAATCACTACTTTCACCTGTTAGCCATCTGGAGATGTCCTGTCGCCACCAAGTCCCCAATCCGATCTTGTCGAAATCTGACTCAAAAATGTCCGAAATGCCAAAATGACGAAAATCCGTAAATCCTAAAATACACAAGTTAACTTGACAAACGTGGCAAACTCCGAAAACCCAAAGACCCTAAGGAACTCGGAACCTATGCTCTGATACCAAATAAATTGTCACGCCCCGAGGGAGTCCCTGCTAGATGAAAATCCGACAGCATCTCCCCTGTACGGGTGACAATACGAATCTTAAATACAAGGCCCACACATCCCACTATACATCGACCAACATGGCCGGAACATACCACACCACAATATATATAATATACGGCCTTAGGCCATCAACCAAAATAAATAAGGAATCTACAACTTCTAAACTCACCTCTTCTGCCATCTGAGCAGGAATACACAACCACACATAACCATAACCAATCGAACAAAAGTCTATAAATACATATCAAGTACCGCCAAAACAACCACAAGTATAAAATACTACAGGTTTAAAACATAGAGTACTAGCAGTAAAAATACGGAAGCGTGAAATCAAAAATACGTAGGCATTAGATCAGGGGACTGGCTACTGGACTCTCCGGAAGGCTTCATCCTGAAATAGAATAGATATCAACGGGGTGAGTAAAACTCAACAGATATCTAATAGTCATGCATAGTAAACTATAAGTAGCAATAATAATCATGGCAGTACAGCCTCCTGATCAATAATAGGAAATGTAAGGAAGAAATGCGAAAAGACTGTACTTACCTGAATCTCCTATCCTGACACAGGAGTGTAAACCATACTAGCAGAAGTAAGATCGTCAGACCAAATACATGATGTATCCTGTATGCATGTCAATCATATGCAACAACCAAGGCAGCAACCAAAATACAGCAAACACAAACTAATGCAATCCATGCCATATGCATGCGATGCAAATGACATGGTCACCCCTGACGCCAGTCAACCGCCTCACAAGCGATGGTGAGGCCGAGTGGGTAGGGCTATGACAACTGTGCACTCTGTCATCACTACTCCTGAGTGACCGAGTGGACAGGATGCTGTTGGAGTACACCTATCCTCCTACTCCAAACAGAGTGGGGGAGCAAAGCTCTCATCTCCCGGTGTCATAGACCAAAGGAGGGATCCCTGCCCGCTACCACGCTGCCTCAGCGCTACCCATGAGTGGACTAGCGGAGCCTGACAGAGCTACTGCACACACCCTCCTGATGTAACACTAACCCATGAGTGCCTGTGTGTGCAGATCATGTAACTGGCTGTGGGCTCAACTACAAAGGAACCGCCGACCAGTCAACATCCAATCATACAAGATGGTGCATGACACTAAAGCATGTAACACCAACCAATATACATCTCCAAATAATATGTACAAACAAAATGAGTACATATCGATGACCTAGGTATACAGGGAAAGTATATCTAAAAGCTTGTCAAGTGTATGTCACAACTCCTAAAATAAGTACACATGGCAAGTATCCAGATAAATGAGCACCAATAAAATAAGCATAAGAAAAGACTACAACCCGTACTAGGTAGTGACATACCAGGGCAGTTTGAAGCATAGAAAACTATTACTAGCTATAGTAAACAACACACAACAATATGACAATATCTAAAAGAAGATAAGTCAAAGATACCCGCCTGCTCTGAAGAATATTAACTGTCTTTATGCCCGCGGACCTATCTCGTGACTGAAACCTGTATATAACAAATATTATGAATAAGTGCAAACATTTAACAAATGATCAAATCGAATCCTACATCGACTCTGCATTCCGATCAATTAGATGGATTCTAGTTATCCAATTAACCTAATCAAACCTTCACATTATTCACAACCCCTGATTACACCCAATTATGGATCTAACCACCCTAATTGACACACTTCGGTCCACCCGGCCCTTTCATAGCCAAGAGTAGCCTTATTCACCGCCGTACAACCGGCAATTTCTTGCTCACAGTTGGATAGTCGACCAACCCTCAACTCACAGCCAGCAACACCCCTGTTCACAATTGCACAACACCCACAAGCCCACGGCAACCCTTAACAGCCAATTCCACTGAAGGAAATCCACCCCAAATCAACCAACAACAGATAAAAGAAGTTAATTCAAGTTATACCCGTGATGAGAGCCTCCCTTAAACGGCTTGGTTCGCCGGAACACCCAACGCCAACTCCGCTGCCCTTGCTTCCACGATAATTTGATTTAATGGTAGTGAATAACACGATTGAGGATGGATCCTCTTCAAAATCAAGGAAAGAGATCAACAACTTACCTACTACGACTGAGATCGTGAAGAACAGTTCACGATCAGAACTCCGTCGATTCAAGCTCCCAGCAAATCGCCCCCTCGCTGCTCTAGCCTATCCGCGGAGATCATCAAGACTTGTCCGAGCACCATCGTTCACAGCGAGGAAGAACACTCGAGGAGGAAGAAGGAGAGGTCGGCGGCGCGGAGCGGTGAGATCACGAGAAGGAGAGGATCACGAGGGGAAGTCCGACGCGGGGGGGGGGGGGGGAAGGAGTCGCGAGGAAGAATAAACCGGGATGGTGTCGCTGTTAGTAATATATGAGAGATGTCCTAAGGCAATCGCCTTATGTATGAACCATTTATATGATAAATGAAGATTCACTATTTGAGTATACATGTTTTATGTATTTGATTGGATCTTAAACTCATTTACTGAATGTCCACGATACGATTCACAGCATGAGAGAATTTGTGATTGGATCACAACTAGTGAGTATCTCTACATGTGTAATTGTGATGTATCGGAATTATCCCTAGTCGATGAATTGATGGATTTGGACACCATCAATTCGAGACTAGCACGAGGTATACTCCTTGGTGTATCCAAGCGGTGATCCTCACTGGCCGGAGACATAGTGATGTCCGGAGTTAATCGTGGATGCTAGTTATGGTAACTAGTTCATTGGAGTGACCAGTCGTAAGACTTCATATGGTTCTCTGCATATATAGATATGTCAATGAAGTTCTTACTGTGGCTTAAGTGCGATGTTCCTTTGACTTGCGGTATTCAAGTCATCTTGATCATAGAGACTTATGCTTTGACATCTTAAGCAAGCATCTCTAAGGAGATGTGGACCTGGGATGATTGGGTATAAGTCGAAGTGATCGAAGGTGTTTGAATAGCCTATAAAGGATTCACCACTCCTTGCGAGGAGATGTATACCCATGGCCTCTCGTCGGATTGTTACTAAAGTCTTTGGCCAAAGCATTACATGTTTAGAGTAAGGTACTCTTCAATACATGTGGAGTAACTAGAATCCGTAGGACGAGGAAATGATACTTGGGCTAGGTGTGACGTAGTCAGCCTAGTGGGGACTGACACAATAGACCATGTCCTGAACCAAGTGGGTATAAGATGAGTGAAGGGAATGAGGCATGAATCATTCGAGCTGCTGAAGGGTTTCAGAAATAGTTCTGGATCAACCATTGATCTTTTCGGTTAATTGGGGATCATGATGTACTACTAGGTGCCACTCATGATCGTTATATAATTAATGGTTAATTATAGACGGCCAACATAAACCGAGAACCTATTTGGTCACACGCACAACGAGCGTAATCCAAAGGATTTAAAATGAGCTTGAGAATGGGATTCTCAGACCGAGAGAAACTAGGTTTGGTTGGACCAAACATAAAGCGAGCATGAAATCGTTTCAGTCGCAATGGAAGCGTGGATGGGCCGAGTCTTATGAAGACGTAATGGATGAACTAAAATGGTTTGGTTCTAATCCAATGGAGGAGAATAAACCAAAGGGTTTGGTTTATTTTAAACGAATGAACCAAAAGTTGGTTCGGTTCGTTTTAACTTAAAATAAACCATCATGGTTTGATTTATTTTAACTTATCTTAATGGAACGGGTTAACGGGCCTAATGGTTATGATCCAATAACCATTAAGAGAATTAGTTCTCTATAAAAGAGGGCTTAAGGGATAATTAAGCCCTAATCCAAAACCCTAGCTTGGAGTTGCCGCCCAACCTCCATTGCCGCCCAGCTTGTTGTGCCGCCGTCCAGCTCCTTGCCGGCGACCAAGCTTCAGCCGGTGATCCTCCGGCGACCCTCCGGTGATCTTCCTAGGCCTCGGTGAAAAGGTGAGCACTTGGCTTCCTTGTTTTGGCCGGCGCCTACTCCTCCACCAAGCTGTCCAGTTTTCTGGACAGCTTCTTCTCCTCTCGTCGGAGCGTCGTTTGGACGACGGTTAGAGCTCCGACAGTGGCTAACTTACCGGAGATTCGATCTCCGGTAATCCTCTGAGGTGGAGGACAAAGGATTCGTCAATTGGTTGACGAATACCTCTCCGGAGAAGTGAGTTTTGAGAACTCGTATTAGGATCCGAATTTGGATTCGGATCGTGATCATCTCTCGATCACGTCGTCTTCAACACGAGGCTAGTAACCCGTACGAAGACGAAGCTCGTGGCTTAGCGAAGTCATCCCGAGGAACTCGGCGTGGATACGGATAGAGACGATTCTAGCGAGGATCGTTCCGGTTGATGCCATTCCCGCTACACGTCATACGAAAGGTATAACGTAGATAAATTTCCTTTTTATTGCAAATTTAAATTTACGGTTATGTCTACACTTGTTGTAATATGCATGCGTGTGTTGTGTGTGTTGTAATAAATGTAGATTTATTATTTTTATTGCTTCCGCTGTGTTCATGTTTACGAAACGTGATCGAACACACACACACCGCGGTGCCGGAAACTCAACAGTCGCGTGGGAGGAGATCGCAAGGGACGGCATCGTGAGGTGAAGGTGAGGAATCGCGGCGGTGAGAATGAGAAGTCACGGAAGGGGAGGATCGCAAGAGAAGAGGGAGTCGGGCGCGGCGGGGGAAGAAAATGAGAAATAGAAAACCTAGGTTTTCTATTTAAAACCTTAGATTACTGAAACTTATTAACTCCTCAATAATAGATAATCCAAACAGACTTTATTAAAGCGTATTATATCTTTTCCCATAAATTATCGTAAGGACTCCATTTAATTCCAGAAAAATTTCTAAAAAAAAATCTTAAAAATTCTATGAGTCCATTTCCTATTTAACCAGGGACATTTTATTATTTTATTCGTTCGATATCTAACAATAAAAATATGGAAAACTAAAAACAAAATAACAGAGTCGTCAGATCAGGGGACTGACAACTGGACCCTCCAGAAGGCTTCATTCTGAAATAAAATAGATATCAACAGAGTGAGTAAAACTCAACGGATATCTAATAGTCTTGCATAGTAAATTATAAGTAGCAATAATAATCATGCTGGTATAGTTTCTCGACAAAAATACATACCTGGAACTGTACATACCAAAATCACCTAAACTGACATAAGATACATCCATACAAGCAAATGTAGAATCACCAAAACAAACTACATAATACCTTCTGTATGTGCATGATAATCATATGCAACAACCAAAAGTGCAACAAGCAATACATATAGTAAAATCGTATGCACATGATGCAATGACCTGTGTCACCCCTGACGCCAGTCAAGCCACCGACATGTCATGTATGCCGGTCGAGTGGATATGGCTGTGACAACTGTGCACTCTGTCGTCACTACACCTATGTAACCGAGTGGACAGGATGCTGGCGGAGTATCACCCTCCTACCCCATGTATATATATGGGGGGCATCACCTCGTCTCATCTCCTCGTCTCACAATGAAGGAGGGATCCCTATCTGCTCCCATGCTGCAATATCAATATCCTGAGTGACCATCGTGGAGCCCTGATAGAGCAACTACACACACCCTCCTGAAATACCACTAACTCACAAGTGGTTGTGTGTGTAGATAATGTAACTGACGATGGGATCAACTACTAAGTAGTATCACCTCCTACTGAGGAGTCGATGATCGCCAGTCATGCAATAATGCAAGATGGTGCATGTCACTAATGCACGATACACCTGTCAATCCATGACTACCTATGGTATGTACCGATAGGAGCCCATATCAAATAACCTAAGTACATAAGTCTATGTACACATGCAAGGTATATCCATTATTCATTCAATGCCTAGTACGTAAGGTATGTCACTACTCTTAGGGCCAAATAAACAAATGACAAGTATCAAAATGATAGAGCACCAATATAATAAGCATATGAAAAGGCTACAATACGTACTAGATAGTGACATACCAGGGCAGTTAAAAGCATAGAAAACTATTACTAGCTATAGTAAACGATGCACAACAATATGACAATATCTAAAAGAAGATAAGTCAAAGATACCCGCCTGCTATTAAGAATACCAACTGTCTTTACGCCCGTGGACTTGTCTTGTGATCGAAATCTGCAAATATCATCAACTACGATTAATTCAAGCCCATGACAACATACTAATTAACTGCCATATCATTCTTATATTCGCGTCCTTTTATTGAATACGAATTAGAAACCCCCTACTGAACCCTCAGCTTGTATATTTAATACATTCACACCACGAAATCCAAAATAGCCGACTTAACTACTTAATCCATCGCTCACAACTCCGTCATAAGCACAACTAGCGTATCACACCCAATCGACATTCATCCATGTTGAACAATACCCATGTAACCACATCATAGCTCAAGCCAATCTGGACAACTCTTGGGTAACACACAAATCGAACCCTATTCGGACTCCTCAGCTTAATCCCAGCTCCATTCACTCCATCACAATCGGCAAAACCCCAAGACCAGCCCATCCCGATCAAAACCCCTTGATCCATCGCAAGGATCAACCCCGCAAGACCCACAGCAAAGATCAACACAGAAATTGAAGAAGAAAAACTAACAAATGAGGTATACATGCACTTGGAATCCCCTCAGCTGTATTTCCTCCCCTAACTATATTTACCAAAAAACCAAATGCCCAAACACCGCTGCCTTGGACTTCTCCATCATATGGTCAATCCCATGTCAACCATATAGTCAAACAATGGTCAAACCATCGTCAAACATTAAAATACCCCTCGAGTGAAACTCGAGTCCGGTCAATCATGATCTGGGTCGATTGCACCAATAATCTCCCCAAAACATTGCCAAACATCAAAACACTACTCGAGTCCAACTCAAGTCTGGTCAATCGTGACCTGGGTCGATTGCACCAACAATCTCTCCCTTTTTGATGTTTGACAAAAACCCCAAAACCATTAAATTAGGCTACCTAACTCAAATCTCGTTACCAATTCTCCCAAATTGGTAATTTCATAAATTCTCTCCCATTTTGACATACATCAAAAAGGTTCTCCCCAAGGAGGTCAATGTCTCATATCCCAATGAGATCTTACAATATCCCCTTGGTTCAAAAACATTTAGGATGCCTTCACTCTTCCTGGTGATAAGTACCATATCACTTAAGAGAGACTTCCTATAAACTCTCCCAATTTCTAAATTGGGCATCTCACATTCTTTCAAAATTCTCCCCCTTATCAGGAAGAACACATCCATCATCCCATGATGGATACCTCCCCCTAAAGGCTTGCTCCCCCTTGACTATTGCACCAACAATGTCCTTGGAAAGTCCCTAAGTCTATAGAAACACTAACCAATCGAAATTAAAGGCAAAGATTCAACATTGAACTTTCACCTCCCTTAAAATTCGATATACACCCAACAACTCTCCTAATCCATATCCAATGGATTTTCACCCTTTCCAATGTTTTCCAAAGCATATCCTAGGGTTAGGATCAGTTAGGGTAACCTAACATTGTAGAATACGAAAAAAAAAAATATTAATTAACTCGTTAATTAATTAGGATTAATTAGGGGATTAATTAGGGGTCAGAATGGATCGGGCCGAATCGGGCCTGGGTAATGGATCGGGCCAAAAATGGGTCAGAATGGACTGGGCCAAAATTGGGCCGAAATTGGGCTGAACCCAATCAGATTGGGTTAGGGTTGAGTTGGGTTAACCGGATCAATGGAACGACTGTTAAAAAGGGTGCCGAACGAAGGATCGTCTTATTTCACCGCGATCCCCAATTTCTTCTTCGTCATCGCTCTGCTCCGCGCGATCGCATCGTCGATCTTCGTTCATCGGCGTCCGGCGCGAGCAGCTCGACGGCGCCACCACTAGGCTGATCTCCGACAGGGATCGAAGGGTTCTCGGTTGGGAAAAACCGCGGCGACACTTCCGGTAGACAGGCAACGTCGTCGTCGCGGCAGCGAGCTGCCATTGAAGGTAGATATCGATTGTTGTTTTTCCTTGTCGAGTTAAGTTTTGCTGCTAGCTATGACTTTTGATTTTAGCCCAGCTCAGTGTTTGGGCAGTGATCGGAGTTGGGTTTGCTTCGGTGAGCAGCCAAGAGGGAAAAGTTGGCTGTCGCGTGCCGCCGAAGCTAGAGACCGGAGCTCCGATCTTCGCCGATAATCAGGGGACGAGTAAGGGGGATTTTGGGTGGATTGCAGAGCTCGGGATTGGAACTGGGATTTCAAATGAGCAAACCAAACCGGCTGTAAGTCTAGAACTGGTAAGTTTTATTACTGTGTATTGTTTCGATCTTGATTGGCTGGTTTATGGATGTTGATTATGCTATGGATTAGGGAATCGGAACTGTGGGGTTAGATGTTTACGGTAATTGGTTGATAAGGCTGTGATTGGAGTGGTAGGATCTGATTCGGAGTGGATTTGGGTGTTTTGTTATTATGAAATTTGTTGTCGATGCAGTTGATTTGGAGCTCTTTCTGGCAAGTTGAGCCGAGTGAACCACGAGGAAATCAGAGATGGATGAGTTGTGGTGATTTGGTATGTATATGATGATGATCTGTGTCTTTGTTGTGACCAGGAATTGATTGAATCTGGGTGTGTTGTGATCACAGTGTGTTTATAGGGTTGTTGAGGTATGAAATGATTGGGATTAATCTGTGATTACTGAATGGATTTGGAGATTTTAGTGTTTGGATCGTATGGGTTATGATGTATAAGCTTAGGAGGTGGTTATAATGTCTTTGGGAAAAGAATACGAATATAAATGAGTTAGTATTGTATTCGTATTATTATTGGAGCTTTATGCCTAATTCTAATTTGTTATTATGTGCAGGTTTGGGATACGAAGCAGGCCCGCGGCCGTGAGGATTATACGAGCTTCGTATCAGGTGGGTAATATCTACCTGGTCCGGTAGTTTGATCAATTCTAGTGCATGACAGTTTACATATGGTTATTCTTGTTTACCTTAGATCCACTCATATTGTATCTTGTGCTTGTACTTAACCTGCGATCTTTGAGATATTGCTGTTAATCTATCATACCTTTATCTCGGATAGAAATTATAACCACAGTTGTTTGTTAGATAGGTATTGATTAAATGCATGTAGTCACTAGTGTGGACTTAGATAGGGTTACGGGTTCCATCACTAGGTTAGGTGATGAGTCCTCGGTCCGCTGTACTGCATATATATTAGTGAGTTAACTTGATGAACCTATTTATCCGCATACATAGGTAAGTAAGTTGGGGTTACGGATCAATCGTCCTTGCATGGTTGACTTTTGTTGACTAGATCTCCTTGTGGATTAGGGAGTGTTGTGGGGATGTATGTGTGAGCTATGCATCATTACATTTGCATGCATGCTGACGACTGGGTCTTCCTTGTGGAAGAGACGGGTCATCGGTCATCCTGCCTCCCCGGCCACTCGGGGTAGTGGTAGCAGGGTTGAGGGCAGAGCATTAGATGTGCCGCGCTCGACCACTATATATGGTGGTAGCTGGAGATGCGCACCTGGCCACTGTGCAGAGTGGTGTTAGCACTCGCCCACTATAGATGGTGGTTGTCGACGTGTCTGCGGTGCTTGTCTACTCATGGGTAGGGACGGGCGTGGCTTGCTGAGGGACCCCTAGGAGTAGTTAGCTTTACGCTTATATACTACTCATTCATACTACCCAACTCGCCACCGAGAGTAGTGGTAGCTAGAGTCGGGCTAGTTGTCATTTGTCGTGCCACCGCCACTCGGGGTCGTGGTTGGGCCAGACATGACGATGACCATGCATATGCATTGATGATATATATGTATGCATGTATTTGATATATGTTTTACATATGCCTGTGAGATGCTGCATTTGATTACTGCATATGATTGTACATCATGCTACATGCCTTTTGCATATTTTATATACCGTTGTGCATGTGTTGAGCATGAGTGTGTACTATTTGGATTATGTCATGATATACCTGTTCAGGATGTTATAGATCATATGGAGGACAGACCGTCAGGTATGTACATTACTTTATGTAAGTCGATCCGTTCAGTTTATGCTATGAGTAGGACATATATGTGATTACTGATTACTATGCTTAGTACTGTATGTCTGTTGGACTCATGCTGCATACCTGTAGATCTTCACATGTATACTTGTAGATCTCTTACCCTGTATGTTGTTCATGCACTTCTATATATTACCCCTGAGTTTTATACTCACCACCCTGGACCCTGGGTTTTCTGTCGCCCAGGTAGTAGATAGAAGACTTTGGCAGAGACTTGGAGCATTGCCACCCGATCCCATCTCGCTGTTTTTTTCCGAGGGTTTTGTTTCCCATCTCATGTATCTACATATGGACTTTTATTGCTATTGGAGATCGTGATGTATTTTGCTCTTGTGATATTCGATATGAGATTCTGTTTTTGGTATGGACGGATATACCGATGTACCGATGTTGTTGAGTTGTATTTCCATTATGTTTGGCTTCCGCTATTGATGTTATACGTTTTGCTGTGTTGTTATACATTTTCGATATGTGTTATACTGGCTGCGACTTTGTACCGTATTGGAATTGTCATAAGGGGGTGCCGTCCGTTGGCCGGACAGAGTCTACCTCGGGGCGTGACAAACATAGCTGAAACATGGGCTAAACATCCTTGTTTATCCGAAATCAGCTCTGGCAGTCGACTCTTACAATCACTAATCGACCGCCCTATGTATCAGTCGACTTCCATCAAGCGACAGTCGACTGATATCTATAAAATACAAAAATCAGAAATGATTTTCGAAAATACATAAGTAAATATACATATTTTGAAAAATCTTGAAACTTCATTCGTATACTACTTATAACAATCATTATGGGTGAAAAATATTTGAAAAATAAAATACTCATAAAATAGGGAGATTAACACAAAGTTCAAAACCATTGAAAAGTTCAATGTTTTGACCCTACTTTGTACCACGTTATATCGATTGTCTCTTCTATGTGTTGTATCATTATTTTGTTTTATTATTATTCCGCTGCGCATATTAACGATCATTGTAGACAAGAACACAAGAACGATCGAATTCCGTCAAACGATCAAAGACTCACCATTCACGTGGTATCAGAGCGAGGCCGCTCTTCAAGGTTTAACAACTAAGGGAGCACGCTAGAGGGAAGAAGATGGAGTTTGAAGAAAAATTAGGATGAGACATCAACACCCCAATTTCATACACCTTTTATGGACAAGAAGGCTTCAATCAATGGAAGACAAGGATTGAAGAATTCATAATGATGAAGGACTTTGAAGATTGGTCCACCTTGATCGACAGATTCATATATCCAAGAAGTTCAAAGGGAGGATTCCTCAATATGAAAAAATGAACCGAGGAACAACTCCAAAATTTCAAAAGAAATAAGTGTAGAATCGAGTGAACCGAGAGAGGGGGGTGAATCTCAGTATTTTATAATTTTAAACTAATTTTATATTATTTATTCTAATCAAAGTACGTAGCGGAATATAAAGACAATTATCAACACAGGCAATTTACTTGGTTCACAACCGGACTGGGTTGCTACTCCAAGGCACATAGCTCTCCCGCGAGCTACCTCGATGGGCAATTCACTAAATACCCTCCGACTCGAGAACTCTCGACTTCGGAGGGTTTCACTTTTTACAAATGATGAAGAAGGGTAACACACTGCCCACTCTTCTTAAAATTAAGTGTAGAAGCGAAATAATAAATTAAAATAAAATACAAGACTTTATACCGACACTAAGCGATTGTAGAAGTAGTTACAGTGTGTCGGAAGGTCGCCTTGTTGTGGAATGAAAATTTAGTGGACGAGCAAGTATTTTGGCAGCACTTCGACATTGATTGAATATTCTATCGAGTTCTGGTTGAGCATGACTTTTATAAACTCTTTCCAGTCGACTCCACATCAGCCCGTCGATATGGTATTCGTGGTCTTCCAGTCGACTGAATCCCCTTCAGTCGACTCCATGTCACTCGGCTCCGCATCGGGAAATTTCTCTCTTTAGTCGACTCAAACTCTTCAGTCGACTCAAGCCCTTTCCATCTGCGTCGCACGATCTTTGATCGATCACTAACCAAATAGGTATCTAGTCGACTGATACATCTCCAGTCGACTGGACTTTAGTCGACTTGAGTCCATTTAGTCGACCGATTCCTGCAAAATAGGATTAGCATAAAACAAATAATTTGCAATGTAATAGCAGTAGTAATACTGCTCGATCTCGACTACTAAGTCCCAGGCGGATTTTTTCATTGGATCGACGCCTAGATTTGTCCCCCTACAGAGGACTCAGCCTCACCTCTTCACTCGTGACTTACCTACTGACTACCTGTCGGACTTACCATCCTTGAGATCCGATCTGACCCACCAGGGCTTCCACCAGCTGTCCGGTCTGCCTGACCCAGCTGGACTTTTTGCCGATTATCTGGTCTCCTGACCCAACCGGTCTTCATGCCAGATGTCCGGTCCACGCGACCCATCTGGGATTCATGCCTGGTGTCCAGTCCTCCTGATCTGTCAAGATTCATGTCTAATATCCAGTCAACAAGACCTACTAGGACTTCCTATTAAGCCTGCACACTTAACACTTATATTAGATCACACGTGAGTCCTAACTGATAACTGTAGTTCATACATCAAAATTAAGGAGTGATGCTTACCGCATCAACAATCTCTCCCTTTTTGATATATGAAAACACATCAGTTAAAGTTAGGAGAATCAAATACCAATCTCCATGTTTAACATGTATAAGTAATGAACTTATAGCTTTTGTAATGAATATTGATGCATAAATTTAACCATGTATAACATGCATTAATCCTTATCAAATTTTTGCATCTTCTCTAATTTTATCTCTCTAATTATCTCTCTTCTCTCCCCCTTTGGCATACATCAAAATAAGGGTGAAATTAAAGATTTATCACATTTTCAAAAACTACCCTTGAACAATTTATCCTTTTCAAAAAATCTTCAAGAATTAACAATTTTTCCTTGAATAACAAATTTTCAAACATTTTCAGAAACTCCCCCTAAAAAATTTAATAATTTTAAAATGTTTTTCAAAGTATTCACAAGTCCCCATGAAAAATTCAAAATTTTCAAACATTTTTTAAAAAAACTTTCATTCAAAATTTTTCAAACATTTTCAGAACTCCCCCTTAAAAATTTTAAAGTATTCACAAGTTCACATGAAAAATTCAAATTTTCAAACAATTTAAAAAAACCTTCATTCAAAATTTTTCAAACATTATCAGAACTCCCCCTTAAAAATTTCAAAGTATTCACAAGTTCACATGAAAAATTCAAATTTTCAAAAAATTTTTTTTTAAAAAAACCTTCATTCAAAATTTTTCAAACATTATCAGAAATCCGCCTTAAAAATTTCAAAGTGTTCACAAGTTCACATGAAAAATTCAAAATTTTCAAACATTTAAAAAATTCCTCAAAAATTTTCAAACTCCCCCTAAAAAATTTAATAATTTTCAAAGTTTTTCAAAAAATTTCAACCTCTTTAAAGTTTTTCGAAACATCCCCTAGAATTAAGTTTATAATGTTTAATTCCGAAAAACCCAAAGAGTAATTTTAAAAATCTTTTATCTTTTTAAGACTTAATAATCTTTTCAAAGTAAGTTTTTCTCCTCCTTAATTTAAGTATAATAAAATTGAACTATTTAAGCTTTTCAAAGAGCATTCAAGCTTAATCTTTTCTCCCACTTAAGAGTATTTCTTATCCAATTATAGCATATTTTTAGAGAATATCATAATTTAGCACAATATTTTAGGTTCCCCCTAGACTCTTGATCTCCCCCTTAAAGTAACATTGTTATATTTATACTTAATTTCTTTTTTAAAATAAAATTTTAAATGTTTAACTCCCCCTAGAATTATAATATATCTTAACTTCCCCTTAATTATATTGATTCTTTTAGAATTAAAGTTGAGTTGTTTAGAATTGAGTTGAATATGTTGATTGGGGTTGAATTAGTTGATTAGGGTTGAATCAATTAAATTGGTTAGGCTAGGTTGTTTAGTTAAGTTTAGGTTAATTTAAGTTTAATTGTTTAGTTAAGTTGTTAAGTTTAGTTGTTTAGTTAAGTTGTTAAGTTTAGTTGTTAAGTTTAATTACGTTGTTGTTAAGTTTAATTAAGTTATTGTTGAGTTTAATTAAGCTATGATTAAGTTTAATTAAATTATAGTTAAGTTTAATTAAGTTGTGATTAAGTTTAATTAAATTATTGTTATGTTTAATTATGTTATTGTTAAGTTTAATTAAGTTATTGTTAAGTTTAATTATGTTGTTGTTAAGTTTAATTAAGTTATTGTTATGTTTAATTATGTTATTGTTAAGTTTAATTAAGTTATTGTTATGTTTAATTATGTTATTGTTAAGTTTAATTAAGTTATTGTTAAGTTTAATTATGTTATTGTTAAGTTTAATTAAGTTATTGTTAAGTTTAATTATGTTGTTGTTAAGTTTAATTAAGTTATTGTTATGTTTAATTATGTTATTATTAAGTTTAACTAGGTTGTGTTAAATTTAATTATGTTGTGATTAAGATATTGTTATGTTTAATTAATGTAAGTTGTTAAGATAGATTTATTAATCTTGGTTTAAGTATATTAGGTTTAGTTAAGCTACATTAAACTAATTAAGATCTAAATCAGCTCACCCAAGCTAGGTTTTCAATACACTTGTTCTTATGAGTTTTGTGAGATGAGAATTTCTTTTATCTCAATTAAAAATAATGAGCAATTTTAAAGTATTTAAACTTGTGTTAGATTCAAGCTTGGTTTGAGCTAGTCAAGTAGATTTTTCCAGTATTGGCTACATGGCCTTCTTGGTTATCGGAGCAACGACCACTTCCTAGACAAAGTCAATAAAGGAATCAAGTACTTGATTCACTTTAGATTAAGCCTTGGTCTAACTAGTTAAAGACTTAGTGAGTTAGCTTCGGTCAGTTCCACTCGACTTAGTGAACCAGGTCGTGGCGAGGCACATGACCTTCTTGGTTATCAGAGCAACGACCACTTCCTAGACATGCACTTCGAAGAGCTTCCCTAACTTACTATCAGTTCACTTGTCTTAGTACTGGGTTGTTCAAGTTTAAACTACTTTGTTTTCTATCTAGTCCATTCTAAATTAAGCAAGTAAAGTAAACTAAAGCATGCAAGTATTTAACTAAACAAGGAAACAAGCAAAGTGTTAGCTTCCCCTAAATGGAAGCTAGATTGAGTTTTGTTCACTAAGTGAACTTGACTCTTAGGAACCCTAAATTGATTTGGTCCAACTTGGTTGTCTAAGCTAGTCTTAGGAGCCCAAGCTTGGACTCGACCCTTAGCATTTCTATTAAACAAGGACATGTATGATCTATTTGTGTCCTTAGCCTTGTATCCGAGTCCGGATTTGTTGTACACGACTCGTTGAGACCCAAGTATCATATTGAGATACTTGGAGCCCGAAGTGAACCTTTCCAACAATCCGGTTAGATCTTCTACTTGCCTTTTTAGGACCGAGTTCTCTTCCTCAAGCTTTTCAACTCGAGTTGAGTCTCTATCCTTAATTTGGCAAGTCGAAGTCTTTGAGTTGACTTGCTCCTTAAGTACTTGGACTTCCTCAAGAAGTGAGTCGACTCGATTTTCGGACTTGGCTAGTTTCCTACCTAAGCATGCAATAATGTTATACAATTTATTTTCTTGGGGAGAAGTTACCTCGTCAAAACCTTCAGAAATGAATGCGGATCCGTGGCTTCTCTCGGACTCGGACTCGGACTCAGAGTTTGTCTCATCTTCAGACTCGTTGGCTGCCATGAGTGCTACGAAGCAATTCGTTGATATTTCCGTGTCCGACTCTTCCAACGATGACTTGTCCAATTTCGCCTTAGATGCTTTCTTCATTTTCCTTTTTCTTGATTTGGATTTCTTTCCTTTTGTGTTCATTCCTGCCATCAAAACTAAAGCATCCTCGGGTTGACTCAAGTTAGCCTGTTCATGTAAATTAATTAATTTATCCCATAACTCTTTCAAATTTTGAACAGACCTGACTCGATTTAGCTCCTCATTTGTAAGTCCGCATTGCAA
Organism: Wurfbainia villosa; assembly: GCA_025175895.1. NCBI lineage: Eukaryota > Viridiplantae > Streptophyta > Magnoliopsida > Zingiberales > Zingiberaceae > Wurfbainia > Wurfbainia villosa. The sequence goes on from CM045992.1 coordinate 10,616,318, forward strand.
GGTGTTTAAAGCCTTGTAATCGATTTGAGCCTTTTCCCTAAAGTTTGTAGTCCATTTCTCCGGATCTAACAATTTATCCGAGTCGTCTACCGGAGCTATGAACCCTTTCCTAATCGAGAACCAGACCTCTAGGTCGGTTTTCAAAAAACATTCAATTCGCCTCTTCCAAGAAGGAAAATCTTCTCCGTTAAAGAGAGGAGGGCGAACGGTGCTTAGACCCTCTAAATGTAACATTATCAATGAAATACTTTCTAAGGACAAAAATTAAATTAAATAAAATAAATCTAATATGCAGAAAATAATCCTAATATGTAGAAAACTATTTTAATAAATTTGAAATATGCAAAAAATTAATTTAATATACTGAAAATTAATTTAATATGTTGAAAATAAATTTAATGAATTTTAATATGCAGAAAATGAATTTAATGAATTTTAAAATACATAAAATGAATTTAATGAAATTAAATATGAAGAAAATGAATTTAATGAATTTTAATATGCAGAATATGAATTTAATATGAAAAAAATTATTTTAGTCAATTTTAAAATGTAGAATATTAATTTAATATGCAAAAATTATTTTAATGAATTTTAAAATACAAAAAAATAATTTAATATGTAGAAAATTATTTTAATGAATTTTAAAATGCAGAAAATTATTTTAATGAATTTTAAAATAAAAAAAATTAATTTAATATGTAGAAAATTATTTTAATGAATTTTAAAATGTAGAAAATTAATTTAATATGCAAAAATTATTTTAATGAATTTTAAAATGCAGAAAATTAATTTAATATGTAGAAAATTATTTTAAAGCAATAAAAATTATTCTAACGCAATAAAAATTATTCTAATGCAATAAAAATTATTCTAAAGCAATAAAAATTATTTTAAAGCAATAAGAATTATTCTAATTCAATAAAAATTATTTGAAAACAATTAAAATTATTCTAATGCAATAAAAATTATTTTAATGCAATAAAAATTATTCTAATGCAATAAAAATTATTTTAAAGCAATAAAAATTATCTAATGCAATAAAAATTATTTTAATGCAATAAAAATTATTCTAAAGCAACTTAAAGCTCACGATGGTGGTTTCACCAACTCGGAGAGCCCCTACTCTGATACCAATTGTAGGATCGAGTGAACTGAGAGAGGGGGGTGAATCTCGATATTTTATAATTTTAAACTAATTTTATATTATTTATTCTAATCAAAGTACGCAACGGAATATAAAGACAATTATCAACATAGGCAATTTACTTGGTTCACAACCCCGACTGGGTTGCTACTCGAAGGCCCGTAGCTCTCCGGTGAGCTACCTCGATGAGCAATTCACTAAATACCCTTCGACTAGAGAACTCTCAACTTCGAAGGGTTTCACTTTTTACAAATGATGAAGAAGGGTAACACACTACCCACTCTTCTTAAAATTAAGTGCAGAAGTGAAATAATAAATTAAAATAAAATACAAGACTTTATACCGACACTAAGAGATTGTAGAAGTAGTTGTAGTGTGTCAGAATGTCACCTTGTTGTGGAATGAAGATTTAGTGGACGAGCAAGTATTTCGGCAGCACTTCGACATTGATTGAATATTTTATCGAGTTCTGGTTAAGCACGACTTTTATAAACTCTTTCCAGTCGACTGGAATGCCTTCCAATCAACTCCACATCAGCCCGTCGATATGGTATTCATGGTCTTCTAGTCAACTGAATCCCCTTCAGTCGACTCCACGTCACTCGGCTCCGCATAGAGAAATTTCTCTCTTTAGTCGACTCAAGCCCTTTCCATCTGCGTCTCACGATCTTTGATCGATCACCAGCTGATCCTGCCAAATAGGTATCCAGTCGACTGATACATCTCCAGTCGACTTGAGTCCATTCAGTCGACTGATTATTCCTGTAAAATAGGATTAGCACAAAACAAATAATATGAAATGTAATAGCAGTAGTAATACTGCTCGATCTCGACTACTAATTCCCACACGAACTTTTTCATCGGATCGACGCCTAGCTTTGTCCTCCTACAGAGAACTCGACCTCACCTCTTCACTCAAGGCTTACCTGCCGGACTTACCATCCTTGACATCCGATCTGACCCACCAGGGCTTCCACCAGTTGTCCGGTCTGCCTGACCCAGCTGGACTTTTTGCCGATTGTACGGTCTCCTGACCCAACCGGTCTTCATGCCAGATGTCTGATCCACGTGACCCATTTGTACTTCATTCCTAGTGTCCAGTCCTCCTGATCTGTCAAGATTCATGCCTAGTATCCAATCAACAAGACCTAATAGGACTTCCTGTTAAGCCTGCACACTTAACACTTATATTAGATAACATGTGAGTCCTAATTGATAACTGTAGTTCATACATCAAAACTAAGGATTGATGCTTACTGCATCAACAATAAGAAGGTAATAAAATTCTTAGGTGATTTAATCCCTAATGATGTTTTGTGTAGATTTGGTAAATATAAGGATGCAAAGAAGTTTTGGAGTGAATTAACAAAGCTCCATGAAGGACCATTACAGGCCTCAAGTGAAGAACAATCCCAAGAAGCCGAAGAATGCTCATCGGCTCAAGAGCTTGAGGAATTGGTGGTTGAGAGGTGCTCAACATCCAATGGAGAAGAGGTAGAAGAGGTGGAAGAAGCCTCCACCTCTAGGATTGAGGGGGGAGGATATGAGATCATCCACACCATAGCAACCTCAAGAGGAACCATTATCCTTTGGTCGATAAGATGAACAAGCACAAGAGGCTTCCACCACCAACCTAGGTAGCTCAAGCACATTAATAAATAATAAAAATCATATTATGTGTTTTGGGTGTAGGGAAGCCGGACACTACAAGAGCAAGTATCCGAAACGGGTTAATAAGATGACGCAAGTCATGCCAAAGGCCAAGGAACCCGGTCCCCCAACAATTAAGAACAAGGAGCACAACATTTGCTTTAAGTGCCAACAAAAGGGGCATTATAGGAGTCAATGCCCTAAGGAGAGGAAGAAAGTCCAAGAAGGAGCATCACATGTAGGGGGAGATTTAAAAGCAAATGATGTGCTATGTCAATAATGCACCTTTGAGTTTTAGTTATAAAAAGCATGCTTTTAATTCACTCTCAATTTATCAAAAAGAGCATGCTAGAAATAATAGATTTTATTACTTAGGGGCTAAACTGTTGGGATGTATACTGAAAAGTCTAGCTTTTGTATGAACATCTTTATTTTTGAAATAAGAATCACATGATCATTGTTTTCATATTTATGGTTATGCATATTGTCTGATACATTACATTGTAGATAACATGGTGTGTAGTGCCACACAGGAGATCATGTTATCGGTTCATTATAAAGTATAAGTAAAGGCTCACAACCGAGATGGTTATGGACAAACCATTGGCATGATTGTAGTGTGATTTGATATTGGTTTGTCTTGACCATGGAATCACATTAGTACACTTTGTGTGTATTGAGCAGGACCGACTTAGAGGTGATTCGATTTATTGCTGACTATATAATTGAATCGGACCTCAGATATTATATTGTACATGCTCTTAATCCCGATATAATAACGGGTACATATACTTAGTATTCATTTCTTTGATTTACCAATGAACGAGATTTATAGAGTAAATCGATAGGCTCGGTAAGTTGGGAAATGATATTATTTATATGGTGTGTCATTGATTATAGGAGGAAACTGTGTCCTATATATTAGGATGATGATGTCCCCTTGAGGAGCTCATAATGTTCATCATGTAAACCCTGCAGGTGGACTTGGTCCGACATGATGATAAGGTTGAGTGGTACTACTCATGGAGTTAGATGTTGATTAATTAATTGTCAGTAAATTAATTAATCGACGGACATTCGAGATCTTAAACATGGGGAGAAAAATGTACAAATAATATAGGAGCCCATATTAAATTATGGGGGTTAGTGAGGTAGATCAATGATAATCCTCTAGTGGAATGGATTATCATTAATGGATCGGACTTTATGTGGGCTTGATCCATTGGGTGGCCAAGATCCAACTCCTCCTCATGGTCCCTATTGTATCCTATTAAAACCTCATGGAGATTAGAACCAATGGTTGAAAACAAAACTCTAGATCCGACGGTGGAGATTAAATCCCTAAATCCGACGGTTGAGATTAAATCTCAAGATCTGACGGTTGAGATTAAATCCTTAGAATCGACGGTGGAGATTAAAGGAGGCTTAGGCCTAACTCTATAAAAGGAGGCAAGGGGGTGGGTGACAAGAGAAATTGAAGAGGGGCTAGGGTTTGGGCGGCTAGGGTTTGGAGGTTGGGCGACCACAATTAAGGAAATATTTTCCTTTCTTCTCTTCTTCCTCAAGGTGGCCGGCGCCCATCATCTTCTTCTCCCCCTTGGCCGGTGTCCAAAGCTCCTCCTTCTCTTCTCCTTGGCCGGTGGAAACAAAGCTTAGGGTCTTCCCTTGAAGCTCTTGGCCGGCGTCCAATTCTCCTTGTTCTTCTTCTTGCCCGGCGGCAAGCACCAAGCTTGGAGCTTGGTGGTTAGTTGAAAGAAGAAGAAGTGTTTTGTTTCTATACTTCCTCTTATTCGGAGCGAGCAAGGAAGGAAGATTGGTGATCTAGGAGCTTCGACTTTTGGAAGATTGTCGCCCACACGATGTCCAAAAGGAGGAAGGACATACAATAGAAGATTGAGAGGTATAACGCTTGTCTATTTTCTTTGGTAACATGTCTATAATTGTTTTTTAATCATATACATGTTGTGTATTCTATTTTTATGGTTAAATATGCTTGGACCCCGAATACAAACACAAAAGCCGGCGATCTGTACATCGTCTATTCCGCGGCAAATCATAGAATAGAGCTTGGTTGCTTGAACAACAAGTTTGTTCAAGTGACTACTATAATCGAATAGCACGATGATGAAATGGTAGCTTGGGTAATCCCTCTTGTCAAGGATAAATTTTTTTTATCCGGGGACGTAGAAGGGATCGCCATGAACATGTGACCGAGTTAAAGTGGGAAGCAAAGTTTCCTACCTTCAAGTGGTATCAGAGCCACAGTTTCCAATTTTGTGTGTTTAGGATTCGGTTACTTTTATGCACTTATCATATATTATATGTGCCGGATAATAGTAGGATGTGCGTAGGTTAAATTTTTGGTTGCAGGCATAGGATCCAACTATTATGGTCATATGTGTGTATGTGATTGTATGTGTGTAATTGTATATTTTCTTGAATCCTCGGGGTTGACGAGGCTAGTATTTAATTTTTGTAATTAGATACGATATTGTTTAGCCACTCTTTTTATTTTAGTTTACTTTCGATCTAGATTTCATGTACACTCCCTCGTGGAGTATATGATCGATGGATGTAAATTAAAATAGTTTTTTTTCTCGGCTCGGATCTCCGGATGGCTTGTATATGGCAGAGGAAGGAGCGGACGAGATGACGATACGACGGGAGACATATTGAAGACAAAAACCATAATAGTTGGAAAATATTTGTTTTTCATATTTATTACTTATTGTTTGATATGCATGTCGTAGGCTAGAAAATTCCTCAATTTCAAATTACTAAGTGGGAGAGGGATATTTTTATAAATTCCCATGGCCTCCATTACGATTTGACATGTGGTGCAAATAAACTTGCGCGTTGGCTCTGAGTGCCTTCCTCCCCATCGGATGAGTTTGTTTGTGGATCACAAGGTCGAATATGGTTATAGGAAATTATTAAGGAGCGTGTATTACGTATTGCTCTTCCATCCGCGCACTATGATTCTCGAGCATTCCTATTTTGTCTGACGAACACTTAGATACAAATATAAGTATCCTCCCCATCGGAGTCACTGCTTTTATTTGTAGGGCCGAAGAGTGACCAACTATTAATTTTATTTGTCAAAAAGTTAAGTTGACAAGATAGTAAAATTGATGAGTAAAACCTCCTCTTACAAATGTAGAATTTGTATACGTCCACACTATCGTGGCATACGATATTCTCAGTGTTTTGAGGTGTTGGTTGATTTTAAAATTTTATTGTTTGAGGAATCAATAATTTTTTGAAATCTAATATTTTTTATCTATGTGATTCTTAGGTTTTCTTTCAAAATGACTTTCAACCCGCTTGCTGTGATACTGAAAGAAAATAAACTTACTTGACCCACATATATTGATTGGAAGAGGAATCTTGACATTGTATTAACTACTGAGGAATACAAATATGTACTCCTCGAAGAGTGCTCTCCTAAGCCTGCGGATGATTCTGGAGAAAAGTGTTGGTGCAATCGCCCCAGGTTAGGTTGACTCGAGTTTGACTCGAGCAGTACCTTAATGATATTTTGATGATAGACAAAACTCATGACATGGGATTGTCATGGGAAAGTCCAACATGGGGTTGGCATGGAAAATCCAAGCATGGAGCTTGGTGTGGAAGTCCAAGGGGGAAGCCTTGGCATGGGAAAGTCCAAAGCATTGCGAAGCCGTGCGCTTGGTGCTTGGCATGGGAAATCCAAAGCATTGCGAAGCCGTGCGCTTGGTGCTTGGTGAGAAATGCATTACGAAGCCGTGCGCTTGGTGCATTTGGGAAGTCTTGAGGACTTGGTAAGTTCACTAGGCTAGGGGTCCTTGAGTCGGTGAAGGATGGCATTGCGAAGCCGTGCACTTGGTGCATCCGAGGGATCGCTGGACGGGGAGCGAATGGAATGAGCCCAAAGGAAAGCATACTTCTAGGGCATGAGACACGAAGGATGGCGTTGCGAAGCCATGCGCTTGGCGCATTCGAGGGACGTAGGCCGAGGGAAGAGAGCTTCGGTGGGGAACTCCATGAGGGATAAGGTGGACTTGGCCAAGTGACTAAGACTGAGTGTCGGAGGCTCAAACATCGTTATGTTTGAGGTTTTAGCCGACATCAGTCGACTGGAATAGGTGTCAGTCGACTGCTCTAGGTCGTATGGGTTCGACCAGTGTTCGACTGAACCAACTCTGGCTGATCGATCATTGTGAGGAAGAGCGATCATTGTTGGGAGGATCACGATCGCCGAGGATGGCAATGATCGATGACACTGCACACGGGCACGCACGGAGTCGAAGCTCGCCAAAGACTCGATCGATGGATGCCATCACGATCGATGTGTGATCCGCTGTAACTTAACTAACGTGATCCGCCGCCAGGAGACAACTAGGACCGCCGACCGACGGTCACGATCAACACCTGATGGGCGCAAAAATAGCTTGATGCAGGTTATAAATGGAGCACGAGTTGGAGGATTTTGCTAAGACTTTTGAGGTGACTTTGGAGGGGAATTGCTGTTGCATTCCAGACCTTCAAGAGCAAGCAAAAGCAAGCAACAAGAAAGCGATCAAAGCAATTGTGTAAAAGTTTTCTTTTGTATTGTCTTTGTATTTCTTGTTGTATTTCATATTACTTGTTGTAATAACTTGTGAGAGGTTTCTCCACCTCCGACGTGTAGTCGAGAAGGAGTTTAGTTAGTGCCGTGCGCATAACTAGAGCTCGAGGAGCTCACCCGTGGAGTAGGAACCATTTGGTTCCGAACCACGTATATGCTTGTGTATTGATTGTGCTTGTGTTGTTGTTATTTCTATTGTTATTCCGCTGCGTATATTAACGACAATTGTAGACGAGCACACGAGAACGAACGAGTTACGACATCCGACGAACGAGGGCTATTCACCCCCCTCTAGCCGGCCAATCGATCCCTCCCAACAAGTGGTATCAGAGCCGAGGTCGCTCTTCAAGGACTAACCGCCGCGAGAGCACTACAAATGGACGGCTTCGTCCATCCACCAAAATTCGAAGGAGACTTTCTATGGTGGAGAAGAAAAATGGAGGTATCCCTAGAAATCGATTTTGATTTTATGATTATTATAGAAAACGGTTTTGAAATGCCTAGGGACAAGTACAATAAGCCAATTGAGAAGTCAAAATGGACCCAAGACCAAATCAAAGACTTCAAGACAAATCTCAAGGTAATCAATTTGATTAGTGATTTGTTACCTAATACTATTTGGTCTAGATTGGGTGATTATAGGGATGCAAGGGAATTATGGAATAAGATAATGAAATTCCAAGAAAATTCCCAATCGGCACAAGTAGAGGAGAATGCCGAAGAAGAATCACCATCCACTTTTGAAGATGTGGATGACTTGGTGGAGACCTCCACCTCTAGCATTGAGGGGGAGGAAAGGGTTTCTACTCCGGAGAAAGATCAAGATGAAGCTTCTATCTCCGGAAGAAGTGAAGAGGCCTCCACCACCTCCCTAGGTAACTCAAGTATTGTAATTTTAAATAAAAATCACATAATATGCTTTGAGTGTAGGGAGAAAGGGCATTATAAGAGCAAATGCCCTAAATTGGCTAAGAAGAAGGCATCGACACCAAAAGTCAACTTAAAGTCAAACGATGCCGGTGTTCCCAAAATCAAGAGCAAAAAGCACATTGTGTGCTTCAAATGCAATCAAAAGGGACACTACCGAAGCCAATGCCCAAGGGGAAGGAAGAAAGGGCAAGAAGGTGCAACTCATGTAGGGGGAGCTCCTAAAACTAACCCTAAGGTACATTTAGTTAATGCACCTTTAATTCCTAAAGTCAAAAAGCATGCAAAAAATTATTTTAGTTCTCTTGCTATTATCAATGAAAAGCATGCTAAGAGAAATAATAAGGTGTATTGTCTAGGTGCTAAACATGTTAGTCTCTCTAAGGACAAACCTAGGACTCAAAACACTAGATCTATTTTACCTAGGGAGTCAATTAGGAGAATTGAAGAAAACTTGGGTGTTAATCCCAAGAAATCTAGGCATATGCCTAAGAAGAAAAACATTTCCCAAAAACCTAATGAAAATTCAAAAATGGGAAAATTAGAGCTAGAGAACCAAGTCTTGAGGTCAAGACTTGAGAGAATGGAAAAAGCCCTTAGAATCATAGAAAATTCAATTCTAGGGTCAAATGCCCAAAAGTCAAGACCTAAGGTTCAAAAACGGTCTAAGGGCAAGGAAGGTTTGGGTCACAAACCTAAGCCCAAGAAGACTTATCATAATGTTCCATTTAATTATGGAACTATTTCTAGGTCTAGGAAAACCAAGGCTAATAGGGAAGTCATCCCTAAGTCTAGCCATGGTATGTGTTTAGTGGCTAACACCTCAAAGAAATCAAATGTAGCCACTAAGAAGGTCAATGGAGGAGTCACCTCTAGAGTTGACCTAGGAAAGACCCAAAAGACTATGGCTTCAAAGCCTAAAAGGGTCATTAGGAAGGTATCTAGGGAAGTTATCCCTAGAGAATACCTTGTTAACCCAAGGAGCTCCAATAGATATTGGGTTCCTAAAAGCGTGATCGATTCACGCTAAATGGGTTAGGGTGTGTCAACCCTAAGTGGATGAATGGTTAACCTAGCCATTGTGAGTTGACACATTAGGGTGTGCCAATATGGTTTGAGAAGTTTAAAAATGATTTAAATTGGCACAATTAGGTCATAGGAGTCATGGTGTGCCATTTTGGGTTTTTGGCACACTAGGGAAATGAATGACATTAAGGCAAAATGAATTTAATTCCTAGAAATGGCAAATTAATTTTAACACTTAGGTATTCTATACCTTAGTATATTTTACTTGCCATGATTTGTTTGCCTTGCCATGTCATGACATCATTTTCATTTTTATCTATAAAAATGTCATGATAATGTTTAGACTTATTTTTAGATGTCATGTATGCTTAAATATCATTCACATGCCATGACATCATGATTTTGGCATATGCATTTCTTTATATCATATCTATGCCATAATCATTATCATGCATATAACTAAAATGAAATTAAGGACTATGACATAATTTGAAGGGAATCAAATTATGTTGCCTTAGAAATATGCATGAGAACATAAAGAACAAAAACCCCACATCTCACTAAGATATTTGACTTGTATGTGTTTTACACATCTAGATATTGGTGAGATGTTTAGGAAAAAGAAAATAAAGGTTTGAAAAACATTTTGAAAACATTTTGAAAAACCTTGGTGAAGCCTATCTTTTGATAGCTATCACCATTGAATGGGATGATACAAAGATGGCTCTTTATTGAAGCTTTTGTTAAATTTTGAACTTTGTATCAATTTCCTAATTTAATGGGTAAAATAAATTTTCAATATTTTTCACCCATAGTGCTTAGAATAAGTATTATACGTATGCATTTTCAAGATTTTTAAAAATACGTGTATTTACTTATGGATTTCGAAAATCCATTTTACAATAGCTAAAGAATCTGATTATCGATCGTACGTAATGGCAATGATCATTGATAAGTCCAATCGATCGGTATTGACGTAGTCGAGTTAGGCCCATGTTTAGCCATGTTTTGGTCCCCTAACCACTCCTAACCCTAGGATATGCTTGGGAGAGCATTAGAGAGGGTGGAAATCCATTGGATATGGATTAGGAGTTGGGTTGAGGGTGAGTATCAGTTTTAAGGTGGAAGAGAGTTCATTGTTGAACTTTGCCTTAATTTTGATTTGGTTAATGTTCCTATTGGCTTAGGGACTCTCCAAGGACATTGTTGGTGCAATGGTCAAGGGGGAGCAAGCCTCTAGGGGGAGGTATCCATCATGGGAAGATGGATGTGTATTTCCTCATGGGAGGAAAATTGGGTTGCCTCTCTTTAAGTGATATGGGATCACTAGAAAGATGGTAGGCATGTGTTCCTCCAAGGGAGAGATTGTAAGATCTCATTGGGATATGAGACATTCATACCCTTGGGGAGGACCTTTTTGATGTAATGTCAAAAAGGGGGAGAAGTTACCAAGTTACCAATTAGGGTTCGTTGGAATTCTCATTGGGATATGAGAATTGCCAATATGGGAGAATTGGTAGACTTGAGATGGTAGTTTTGTCAATCATCAAAAAGGGGGAGATTGTTGGTGCAATCGGCCCAGGTTAGGTTGACTCGAGTTTGACTCGAGCAGTACCTTAATGATATTTTGATGATAGACAAAACTCATGACATGGGATTGTCATGGGAAAGTCCAACATGGGGTTGGCATGGAAAATCCAAGCATGGAGCTTGGTGTGGAAGTCTAAGGGGGAAGCCTTGGCATGGGAAAGTCCAAAGCATTGCGAAGCCGTGCGCTTGGTGCTTGGCATGGGAAATCCAAAGCATTGCGAAGCCGTGCGCTTGGTGCTTGGTGAGAAATGCATTGCGAAGCCGTGCGCTTGGTGCATTTGGGAAGTCTTGAGGACTTGGTAAGTTCACTAGGCTCGGGGTCCTTGAGTCGGTGAAGGATGATATTGCGAAGCTGTGCGCTTGGTGCATCCGAGGGACCGCCGGACGGGGAGTGAATGGAGTGAGCCCAAAGGGAAGCATACTTCTAGGGCATGAGACGCGAAGGATGGCGTTGCGAAGCCGTGCGCTTGGCGCATCCGAGGGACGTAGGCCGAGGGAAGAGAGCTTCGGTGGGGAACTCCATGAGGGATAAGGTGGACTTGGCCAAGTGGCTAAGACTGAGTGTCGGAGGCTCAAACATCGTTATGTTTGAGGTTTTAGCCGACATCAGTCGACTGGCATAGGTGCCAGTCGACTGCTCTAGGTCATATGGGTTCGACCAGTGTTCGACTGAACCAAGTCTGGCTGATCAGTCGACTGCCGAGGGAGGGCAGTCGACTGTTGGGAGGATCAGTCGACTGCCGAGGGATGGCAGTCGACTGATGACACTGTGCACGGGCACAGAATGGAGTCGAGCTCGCCAGCACTCGACTGATGGATGATCAGTCGACTGATGGGTGCCATCAGTCGACTGATGTGTGATCCGTTGGAACTTAACCAATGTGGATCTGGCCGTTGTGAGACAACGGCTACGGGACCAGTCGACTGATGGTCACGATCAGTCGACTGATGGGCGCAAAAATAGCTTGATGCAGGTTATAAATGGAGCACGAGTTGGAGGATTTTGCTAAGGCTTTTGAGGTGACTTTGGAGGGGAATTGCTGTTGCATTCCAGACCTTCAAGAGTAAGCAAAAGCAAGCAATAAGAAAGCGATCAAAGCAATTTTGTAAAAGTTTTCTTTTGTATTGTCTTTATATTTCTTGTTGTATTTCATATTACTTGTTGTAATAACTTGTGATAGGTTTCTCCACCTCCGACGTGTAGTCGAGAAGGAGTTTAGTTAGTGTCGTGCGCATAACTAGAGCTCGAGGAGCTCACCCGTGGAGTAGGAACCATTTGGTTCCGAACCACGTATATGCTTGTGTATTGATTGTGCTTGTGTTGTTGTTATTTCTATTGTTATTCCGCTGCGTATATTAACGACAATTGTAGACGAGCACACGAGAATGAACGAGTTACGACATCCGACGAACGAGGGCTATTCACCCCCCTCTAGCTGGCCAATCGATCCCTCCCAACAAAAAGGAGAAGGAGAGTTATAAGAAGTGGATTAAGGCCGATGAGATGGCACGGTGTTACATTTTGGCATCTATGTCAAATGTACTGCAACATCAGTATCAAGCCATGCCCACTGCTTATGACATGATGCTCAATCTCAAAGAGCTTTTCGAACACCAGAATCGGGTTGCTAGGCAAGAAGCCATGAGGAACTTGATGACGACCACCATGATCGAGGGAGCACCCGTGAGGGATCATGTTCTCAAGATGATGGCTCATTTGAATGAGATGGAAGTCCTAGGAGCTGAGATCGATGAGGAAACTCAGGTCGATATCATTCTCCAGTCTCTACTTAGGAGTTGTGAGCAGTTTTGCCTGAACTACAACATGAACAAGAGGTTATATTCGTTGGTGGAGCTTCTGATAGAACTCCAGGCAGCAGAGGGGCTATTTCGTCTGAGTGCTCAGGCGCAAGCCACGGTTGCCCAAAAGGTTTCTACTTCTAAGTCGAAAGGCAAGAAGAAGAAGAAACAAGCTGGGGCAAAGGCGGTGGGAGGAACTCAGGGAGGAGTGAAGAAGCCAAAAGGCAAGTGCTTCACTTGTAACTAGACTGGACACTGAAGAAGGACTGCCCCAACCGCAAGCAGAACAAAGGTATATCTTTTGGTCTAGTCGTTAAAACATGTTTAGCGGTATTATCTATCGGCACCTGGTGTGTAGATACGGGAGCCACTGATCATGTCTGCAATACTTTGCAGGGGTTCCAGGAAATCAGACGACTGGCTGAGGGGGAGATTACAGTATACTTGGGCGATGCCATGAAGGTGACAGCTGTTGCAGTGGGAGATGTTTATTTATCTTTTGAGAAAAATAAAGTTTTGGTTCTTAAGAATTTCCTTTATGTACCTTTATTTAGAAAGAATTTAATTTTGGTTTCTAAATTATTTATGGATGGATATTCTATTTCTTTTAATGACAGAGTTGTTATAAAAAGGAATAGAGAGATTATCTGTTCTGGTGCAGTCATAGGAAATTTGTATACACTTGAACCAAAAGCTCCCACGATGCAAATAGAAGTTAATAACTCATCTTCTAATTCCAATAAGAGAAAAGAACCTTCGAAGATGAACTAAACATATCTTTGGCATCTAAGACTTGGTCATATTAACTTAAGCAGAATTCAAAGGTTGATAGCTGATGGACCTCTGGGTTCATTAGTGGTGGAAGATTTCCCAACCTGCGAATCTTGCTTGGAAGGAAAAATGACCAAGAGGCCTTTTAAGGCCAAGGGGTATAGAGCTAAAGATGTGTTGGAATTGGTTCATTCTGATTTGTGTGGTCCTATGTCTATCCAGGCTAGAGGTGATTTTGAATATTTCGTCTCCTTCATAGACGATTATACAAGATATGGATACATTTACTTGATGCGCAGCAAGTCTGAATGCTTTGACAAGTTCAAAGAATTCAAGGCTGATGTGGAGAAATGTCAAGGTAAAAGTATCAAGACACTGCAATCTGATCGTAGTGGTGAGTACCTCTTAGGAGAGTTTAGGAATTACTTATCAGAGGCTGGGATTCAATCCCAATTGTCTGCACCTGGCACTCCCCAGCAGAATGGTGTAGTAGAGCGAAGGAATAGGACTCTTATGGAGATGGTTAGATCGATGATGAGTTATTCTGAGTTGCCAGATTTATTCTGGGGATATGCTCTAGATACAGCAGTGTACATTCTGAACTTGGTACCATCTAAATCAGTGCCTTCTACTCTCACAGAATTGTGGACTGGGGGAAAGCCTAGTCTGAGACATATTCGGATTTGGGGGAGTCCACCACATGTGCTGAAGGCAGATGCTAGTAAGTTGGAACCTCGTACAGAAGTGCGCATGTTCGTTGGCTATCCTAGAGGAACGAAAGGTGATTTGTTTTATAGTCCTAGAGATCAGAGGGTGATCGTTAGCACGAACGCTAGATTTCTAGAGGAAGACTATGTGATGAACCACAGGCCCATGAGTAAGATTGTTTTGGAGGAATTAAAAGGGGAAGTCACTTCTTTAGTACCGCTGGTACAAGAGGATATACCATAAGTCACTGCACCGCGTGTCACAGCGGATACACAGGTGATACCTCATCGTAGTGGGAGGGTTGTGAGACAACCTGATAGATTCATGTTCTTGGGAGAATCTTCTGATTTGGTCCCTGCCGAACATGAACCTGATCCCTGGACATATGATGAGGCAATCCAAGATAAAGATGCAATATCTTGGCAAAGTGCAATGAATACTGAGATTGAATCTATGGATTCAAATCAGGTCTGGGAGCTAGTAGAACCACCCGATGGTGTAAAAACCATTGGATACAAGTGGATCTACAAAAAAAAGAGAGGAATAGACAGGAAGGTTGAGACCTTCAAAGCGAGGCTTGTTGCGAAGGGGTACACTCAGAAAGAGGGTATCGATTATGAGGAAACCTTTTCGCCAGTAGCCATGCTTAAGTCTATCCGAATTCTCTTATGCATTGCTGCTCATATGGATTATGAGGTATGGCAGATGGATGTCAAGACAACTTTCCTTAATGGAAGTCTTGAGGAAAACATCTATATGAAGCAACCAGAGGGATTCATTGCAAAGGGAAAAGAGCATCTTGTGTGCAAGCTTAATCGGTCCATTTATGGATTGAAGCAAGCTTCGAGATCTTGGAACATCTGCTTTGATGAGGTAATCCAGTCTTATGGATTTATTCAAAGCCCGGATGAGTCTTGTGTATACAAGAGATGTGACGGAAACGTAGTAGTATTTCTTGTACTATACATAGATGACATTTTGTTAATTGGCAACAATGTCAAAATGTTATCGGATGTAAGGGTATGGTTGTCCAAACAATTTGATATGAAGGACTTGGGAGAAGTGGGACACATCCTTGGGATCAAGGTTATAAGGGATCGCAGGAAAAGGATGTTGTGCTTATCTCAAGCTTCATACATAGACACCATTATGGATCATTTTAGCATGCAGAACTCCAAGAAGGGTTTTCTACCTTTCAGGCATGGAGTTCCTTTATCTAAGGAGATGTTTCCTAGAACATCTGAGGAGATAGAGGAGATGAAGGTGGTTCCTTATGCTTTGGCAGTAGGAAGCCTCATGTATGCTATGCTGTGTACGAGACCGGATATCTGCTTTACCGTCAGCATGGTTAGCAGATATCAGAGTAATCCATGACAGGGACATTGGACTGCGGTAAAGCATATATTGAAGTACCTGAGAAGGAATAAGGATTATATGCTAGTTTACCAGGCAGACCAATTACTCCCTGTGGGTTACACAGATTTCGACTTCCAATTAAACAGGGATAACAGTAAGTCTACCTCAGGTTTTTTGTTTACTTTGGGAGGTGGAGCTATTGTATGGAGGAGTGTCAAGCAGGAATGCGTGGTGGACTCCACCATGGAAGCTGAGTATGTTGCAGCCTCTGAGGCGGCCAAAGAAGCTGTGTGGCTCAGGAACTTCTTAATGGAATTGGATGTGATTCCTTGTTTGCCCAGAACTATCACAATTTAATGTGATAATAGTGGTGCAGTTGCAAACTCGAAGGAACCACGAGCCCATAAGACAAGTAAACACATAGAGCGCAAGTACCACCTGATACGAGAAATCGTAAAGCGAGGAGAAGTTACTGTGGCCAAGATTGCATCAGAGGATAACCTGGCAGACCCTTTCACTAAGGCCCTTCTAGCAAGAGCTTTTGATAGGCATGTGGAGGGAATGGAAATCAGATGTATGGCAGTTTAAGGACAGTATAGTCTTTTAGTATAAGTGGGAGATTGTTGGGATGTATACTGAAAAGTCTAGCTTTTGTATGAACATCTTTATTTTTGAAATAAGAATCACATGATCATTGTTTGCATATTTATGATTATGCATATTGTCTGATACATTACATTGTAGATAACATGGTGTATAGTGTCACACAGGAGATCATGTTATCGGTTCATTGTAAAGTATAAGTAAAGGCTCACAACCGAGATGGTTATGGACAAACCATTGATATGGTTGTAGTGTGATTTGGTATTGGTTTGTCTTGACCATGGAATCACATTAGTACATTTTGTGTGTATTGAGCAGGACCGACTTAGAGGTGATTTGATTTATTACTGACTATATAATCGAATCGGACCTCAGATATTATATTGTACATGCTCTTAATCCCGATATATTAACGGGCACATATACTTAGTATTCATTTCTTTGATTTACCAATGGGCGAGATTTATAGAGTAAATCGATAGGCTCGGTAAGTTGGGAAATGATATTATTTATATGGTGTGTAGTTGATTATAGGAGGAAACCATGTCCTATATATTAGGATGATGATGTCCCCTTGAGGAGCTCATAAAGTTCATCATGTAAACCCTGTAGGTGGACTTGGTCCGGCATGATGATAAGGTTGAGTGGTACTACTCACGGAGTTAGATGTTGATTAATTAATTGTCAGTAAATTAATTAATCGACGGACATTCGAGATCTTAAACACGGGGAGAAAAATATACAAATAATATATGAAGCCCATATTAAATTATGGGGGTTGGTGAGGTAGATCAATGATAATCCTCTAGTGGAATGGATTATCATTAATGGATCAGACTTTATGTGGGCTTGATCCATTGGGTGGCCAAGATCCAACTCCTCCTCATGGTCCCTATTGTAGCCTATTAAAACCACATGGAGTTTATATCCAATGGTTGAAAACAAAACTCTAGATCCGACGGTGGAGATTAAATACCTAAATCCGACGGTTGAGATTAAATCTCAAGATCTGACGGTTGAGATTAAATCCTTAGAATCGACAGTGGAGATTAAAGGAGGCTTAGGCCTAACTCTATAAAAGGAGGCAAGGGGGTGGGCGACAAGAGAAATTGAAGAGGGGCTAGGGTTTGGGCGGCTAGGGTTTGGAGGTTGGGCGGCCACAATTAAGGAAATATTTTCCTTTCTTCTCTTCTTCCTCAAGGTGGCCGACGCCCATCATCTTCTTCTCTCCCTTGGCCGACGTCTAAAGCTCCTCCTTCTCTTCTCCTTGGCTGGTGGAAATAAAGCTTAGGGTCTTCCCTTGAAGCTTTTGGCCGGTGTCCAATTCTCCTTGTTCTTCTTCTTGGTCGGCGGCAAGCACCAAGCTTGGAGCTTGGTGGTTGGTTGAAAGAAAAAGAAGTGTTTTGTTTCTATACTTCCTCTTGTTCTGAGCGAGCAAGGAAGGAAGATTGGTGATCTAGGTGCTTTGACTTTTGGAAGATCGTCGCCCACACGACGTCCAAAAGGAGGAAGGACATACAATAGAAGATCGAGAGGTATAACGCTTGTCTATTTTCTTTGGTAACATGTCTATAATTGTTTTTCAGTCATATACATGTTGTGTATTCTATTTTTATGGTTAAATATGCTTGGACCCCTAATACAAATACAAAAGTCGGCGATCCATATATCGTCTATTCCGCGGCTAATCGTAGAATAGAGGTTGGTTGCTTGAACAACAAGTTTGTTCAAGTGACCACTCTAATCGAATAACACGACGATGAAATGGTAGCTTGGGTAATCCCTCTTGTCAATGATAATTTTTTTTTATCCGGGGATGTAGAAGGGATCGCCATGAACAGGTGACCGAGTTGAAGTGGGAAGCGAAGGTTCCTACCTTCATAAACATGTCAATCTTAGAAATAAGGAGAAATTTGGGACTAATATCCCTAAAAAAATTTTACCTAAGGGAAGTATTAGAAAGATAGAAGACCATCTAGGCTTTAATCCCAAAAATCATAGACATATGCCTAGAAAGAACAAACCTACTCAAGGAAATAATGGGCCCACCAAATTAGAAAAATTAGAATTTGTAAATCAAGTTTTGAGGTCAAAACTTGAGAAGATGGAGAAAACCCTTAGGAAAATGCAAAATCAAATGCAAAGGTCAAATGGTCAAAATATGGGATCAAGGAGTCAAAACCTAGGGTCTAGGAGGCAAGGTCCACCCAAGGGCAAGAATGGTTTGGATTACAAACCTAAGCCCAAGGAGACCTACCACATTTTCCATTCGATTATGGAACACAACCTACGTCTAGGAAGACCAAGGTTACTAGGGAGGTCATTCCTAAGGGTAACCAAGGTATGTGCCTAGTGGCTAAGGTTTCAAGGAAACCTAGGGAAGCCACTAAGAAGGTTACAAGGGGAGTCACCTCTAGAGTTAACCTAGGCAAGACCCAAATGACCAAGTCTTCTAAGCCTAGGAGGGCCATTAGGAGGGTATCTAGGGATGTTATCCCTAAGGAATACCTAGTAATCCCAAGGAGCTCCAATAGGTATTGGGTTCCTAAGAGTGTGATCGATTCACGCTAAATGGGTTAGGTTGTGTCAACCTTGAATGGATGGGTAGTTAACCTAACCATAGAAAAGTTGACACTTTTGGGCATTTTCAAGGTTATGGGTACCTTGGAAATAAGTTTGATCATAATCTTACAGGATTTTAGGATGTGACAATATTATTTAAGAAGTTTGATAATTTGATCAAATTAGCACAATTTAGGTCTTAGAGTCATAGTGTGCCATTTTGGATTTTTGGCACACTGGGAGAAAGTTAGTAATATGGCAAAATGGAATTAAACCTAACAAATGGAAACTAATATTAAAATTTAGGTATTCTTATGCCTTATATCTTATTTGTCATGCCTTGATTGTCATATACCATGTCATGACATCATATTCATTTAAATCATATAAAATGTCATGATTAATTTCTAGGGTTTAGTTTTGTGTCATGTATGTTTAGTTTTTATTTATATGTCATGATATCATGATTTTTGGCACATGCTTATTTATGCTATCATTATATTCCATAATCATCATTCATGCATTTAGGATTTATGAAAATTGATTTAAGGACAATTGGCATGACTTGAAGTCCCATGTATAAGGGAATCAAGTAGAGTTGCCTTAAAAAATGCATGAGAACTTAGATTAGGATGAACAAAACTCATATCTCACATTAAATTGACATGTGTGTATTTTCAAACACCCTAGACACATGTGAGATGCTAAGATATGAGTTAAGTTTAAGGTGTATAGTTCTTGCATCTAGATGAACTCAAACTCATCTTATACCATGGGTGAATCATGAGGAAAACTTATGTACAAGTCATGTGCATTAAGCCCATAGACCATGGTTCAATATAAGATTTTTAAAACATTTCAAAATCATTTTGAAAAACCTTGGTGAGGTCTATCTTTTGATAGCAATCACCATTGATAGAGTTGATACAAAATAGGGTCAAAACTTTGAACTTTTCAATGGTTTTGAACTTTGTGTCAATCTCATTATTTTATGGGTATATTATTTTTTCAATATTTTTCACCCATAATGTTTTACATAAGTATTATACATATGAATTTTCATTATTTTTCAATTTATGTATAATTACTTATGAATTTTCGAAAACCATTCTTTGAAATTGAATTTCTGCATTTACAGAAATCAGTCGACTGCCATGGATAGCAGTCGATTGGCGTCAAGGGCAGTCGACTATTGATTGAAGGAGTCAACTGTCATGCCTAATTTCGGGTAAACAAAGATTGTTTAGCCTAATTTCAGCTATGTTAGGTTACCCTAACTGCTCCTAACCCTAGGATATGCTTTGGAAAGCATTAGAAAGGGTGAAAATCCATTGGATATGGATTAGGAGAGTTGTTTAGGGTATGTATAAAGTTTAAGGAGTGTGAAAGTTCAAGGTTGAACTTTTAACCTTAATTTTGATGGTTTAGTGTTCCTATAGGCTTAGGGACTCTCTAAGGACATTGTTGGTGCAATGGTAAAGGGGAGCAAGCCTTTAGAGGGAGGTTATCCATCATGGGATGATGATTGTGTTCTTCCTCATGAGAGGGAGAATTTTGGAGAGTTGGAGAGTTTGTAGGATTGCCTCTCTTTAGTGTTATGAGACTTATCACTAGGAAGTAGACCTGGCCAAGGTCCGGGTCAAACCCGGACGACCCTAACTGCATCAGTGGTCAACGGTCCAGCTAACCGTGTCAACGGGTTTGACTCGAACTGCGGACCGACCGCTATTAGCGGTCGGCCCCCGCCTAAAACCGAACCGGAAAACAAAAAAACCGGCATTTAAAAAAAAATAAAATAAAATTAACGGCCACGATTTCGTGGCCGAGCACGGGCGTGTCGCACAGCCGACACAGGCGTGTCGCTGTTTTCCCGTTACACGACACGGGCGTGTCGCACAGCTGAGGCATGTTGCTCTCTGTCCGTCATGACACGGGCGTGTCGCTGTTTTCCCGTTACACGACACGGGCGTGTTGCTCTCTGTCCGTCACGACACGGGTCGAAAAAATATCGGTCAGTT
This sequence comes from Wurfbainia villosa, assembly GCA_025175895.1. Taxonomy (NCBI): domain Eukaryota; kingdom Viridiplantae; phylum Streptophyta; class Magnoliopsida; order Zingiberales; family Zingiberaceae; genus Wurfbainia; species Wurfbainia villosa. The sequence continues at coordinate 10,637,082 of CM045992.1, forward strand.
CGGGTAAACCGAATTTTTCCGGTTCAAACCCGAAACTGAACCGAAAAAACCGAAAAAACCGATACCGGACCCGGACCCGGACCCGGACCCGGACCCGGACCCGGACCGGAACCGGCGGTTCCACGACCCGGACCGTAACTGGCCATGAGCGGGCCGGTTAAGGGTCGGTATTTTATAAACCCGGACCCGGCGGTTTCGACCCGGACCCGGACCGAACCCGGACCGTGGCCAGGTCTACTAGGAAGAGTGAAGGCATCCTAGATGTTTTTGGACCAAGGGGGAGACTGTAAGATCTCATTGGGATATGAGACATTGACACCCTTGCGGAGAACCTTTTTTATGTATGTCAAAAAGGGGGGAGAATTGATGTCGGAGAAGTTGAGTTTCCCAATTTGGACAATTGGGAGGATTGGATTGAGTTAGTGTTCTAACTTAAAGAAGTTGGTTTTTGTCAAACATTAAAAAGAGAGAGATTGTTGGTGCAATCGGCTCAGGTCACGATTGACCAGACTTGAGTTTGACTCGAGTAGTGGTTTGATGTTAGTGTTTTGATGTTTAACAAAGGAGTTGACCGTTATTTGACAATGGGTTGACTAGATGGTTGACTTGGGGTTGACCGTGATGGAGAAGTCCAAGTGGGACACTTGAAAATGGAAAGTCCAAGTCTTGTGTACTTGCATGGAAAGTCCAAGTCTTGGGTACCTGACATGGAAAGTCCAAGCATAGGTCTTGGCAAGGGAAAGTCCAAGCTTGAGTCTTGGCAATTGAAAAGTCCAACATGGGTTGGCATGGAAAGTCCAAGCATGGGTCTTGGGAAGGGAAAGTCCAAGCTTGAGTCTTGGAAAATTGAAAGTCCAACATGGGTTGGCAAGGGAAGTCCAAGGGTTGGTATTGGCAGCGTAAAGTCCAAGCGGGAGTCTTGCCAGCATAAGTCCAATGGTTTGGCGACATAAAGTCCAAACGTGTATCTTGGCAGTGTAAACCCAAATGTGCCTTGGCGGTATAGACCACGTTAGCATGACATAGCCGATGGAAGCACCTGAAGGCTAACATATGGATGAACAAGTCATGGATGACTTGGAGGGATCCAATAGGCATGAGGCTGATGAAGGTGGCTAGAAGGCTTAGGTTGAGGCTAAGGGTTGTCTTGCAAGTATGAGGGCATCATACTTGGGGTAAACCTCATGTTTGAGGTTTGTCAGTCGATTGGGGTTATGGACCAGTCGACTGGTAAAGTGTTTGACACTTGACAGCCGAGTTGACTCTTAGTAGTCGACTAGGATTATGACAAGTCGACTGGCCAGGAGTCGACTGACATTCGACTGCGGCCACGTAGCCTTGGCAGTCGACTGATGACTTGATCAGTCGACTAGGATTATGACAAGTCGGCGAGTCGATGACATTCGATCGGCCAGTAGCGCTATGATCGAGCGGTCGATGCGTGATCGATCGGTAGCGCGTGGAATCGATCGTGATGGTCAAGCGAACACGGAATGTTTACGAGTCATCGCTAGGGTTTGGCAGTCGAGTGGAAGCATGATCAGTCGACTGATGGATATGATCAGTCGACTGATGGTCTATCCATTGGAACTTATCCAACGTGGATCGAGTCTGTGTCTCACAACGGCTACAGGAGCAGTCGACTGATAGTCTCGACCTGTCGATTGTTAGGCGGAATCCAGCCCGAGTTGCAACTTTAAAAGAAGCTCATGGAGGAGGATTTTGGCATGGTTCTTTGAGGCAATTTGGAGGGGATTTGCTGTTACAATCCAGACCTTCAAGGCTATTCTCAAGCAACCAAAAGCAAGCATTCTAAGTTCTCTTATAAAGTGATTTTCTTTACTTGTATTGCATTTCATCTTTGTATTTGCTTGTATTCATTGTATTACTATTTGTAATCGCTTGTAAGAGGTTTCTCCTTCTCCGACTTGTTGTCGAGAAGGAGTATTGTTGATTAGTGGTGGTGTATGCATCACTAGAGCTTATTCGAGCTCAATCCGTGGAGTAGGAACCCTAAGGTTCCGAACCATGTTATATCGATTGTCTCTTGTGTGTGTTGTATCGTTATTTTGTTTTATTATTATTCCATTGTGCATATTAACGATCATTGTTGACAAGCATGCAAGAACGATCGAATTTCATCAAGTGATCGAAGACTCGCCATTCACCCCCCCTCTAGCGACGTCTAATTCCTAACATAGTCTTGACAGCATAAGTTTAATGTTTGGTGGAGGATTTCGGCCATGGTTTTCTTGAGGGGTTCTTGAGGCGATTTGGAGGGGAAGTTCTAGTGCATTTTAGGGTCCTTCAAGCTCATCCAAGCAACCAACAAGCAAAGCATTTAAACCTCACATTTGTAAAGTGTTCTTTACATAGTTCTTGTATTGTCTTTGTATTTGCTTGTATTTACTTATTACTGTTGTAATTCCTTGTACGAGATTTCTCCACCTCCGGATTGTTCTGAGAAGGAGTGTATTAGTGGTGGTTTGCATCGTTAGAGCTCATTTGATCTCGACCCGTGGAGTAGGAACCCTAGGTTCCGAACCACATTATATTCTTGTCTTATGCTTGTGTTATTGTTGTGTTTTTTTTATTATTGTATATTCCACTATGCTAACAAGTATTGTAGACAAGCATGATCAAATTTTAAGTGGCGACGCATTCTTCTATTCACCCCCCTAGCGACGTACAATTCCTCTACAATTGGTATCAGAGCAAGAAGCTCTTCTACGGACTAACCACCAAGGGAGCACCGCTAGAGGGAAGAAGGAAGATGGAGGAGCCAAGCTTTAGACTAGGTCGTTACATCAACACACCTCCTCCATATGAACTTTTTGGAGCTAAGGGATTTGATCAATGGAGGATGTGGATGGAGCATTTCTTGATGATGGACTTCGAGCAGTGGATCTTTCTAATGAAGGGATTTGAATTTCCCAGGGGTCCAAAAGGTGGATATATCAAGAAGAAGAGATAGACCATAGAACAAATCCAAGCCTTCGAAATAAATAAAAGGGTAACATGTATATTAGTAAGTGAAATTCCTAATGATATATTGTGTAGATTAGGAGATTGTAAGGATGCCAAGGAGCTTTGGAGCAAGGTAGCTAATCTCCATGAAGGACCCTCGACGACCCAAGAAATAGAGGAGCCCAAGAAACAAGAATGCTCATTGACTCATTTGGAGAAGGAGACTAAAGAAGTAAGCTCATCCTCACAAGAAAGTAAGGATTCGGAAGTTGAGAGATGCTCAACATCTGGATTGGTAGAAGAAGTGGAAGAATTGGAGGAAGCCTCCACCTCTAGGATTAAGGGGGAGGAGAGAATTTCCACACCAGAGCAAACTCAAGAGGAGCTTCAACATCCGGAAGAGATGAAGAACAAACTCAAAATTCCAGTCTAGGTAACTCAAACATTATAATTAAAGATAAAAATCACATAATATGTTTTGAGTGTAGAGAAGTCGGACATTACAAGAGTAAGTTCCCAAAATGAGTCAAGAAGGCTCAACCGGTGCCAAAGGTCAAGGAAGCTGGTGCCCAAAGTCAAGGAAGCTGGTGCCCAAAGTCAAAATAGCAAGGAGCATATTATTTGCTTCAAATGCCATCAAGAGGGGCATTATAGAAGCCAATTCCCTACGAGAAGGATGCAAACTAAGGGAAAAGAAGGAGCTACACATGTAGGGGGAGCTAAGGCAAACCCTAAGGTAAATTTAAATAATGTTCATTCTTTAATTAATAAGCAAAAGCATGCTAGAAATTTTGTTGCTATTACTCATGAACAAAAGCATGCCAGGAATAGAGCTTATTATTTAGGTGCTAAATCATGTGATATTAGGGCCAAGGACAAATTTAGAACCAATAACCCAAGAAACATTCTACCTAAGGAAGCAATTAGAAAGGTAGAAAATCATTTGGGCATTAACCCTAAGAAGGTTAGGCATATGCCTAAGAGAAAGTTCTATGCCTAAAGAATTGATGAAAGATCAAAAATTGGGCAATTAGAATTAGAGAACCAAGCCTTGAGGTCAAGGCTTGAGAAATTAGAAAAGACCCTTAGGAAGATGCAAAATCCAATTCAATGGTCAAATGATCAAAAATCAAGGTCTAGGAGGCAAGAACCATCTAGGGGCAAGAAAGGTTTGAGTCACAAACCTAAGCCCAAAGAGACCTACCATAGTGTTCCATTTGATTATGGAACCATCCATAGGTCTAGGAAAACCAAGGTTACTAGGGAAGTCATCCCTAAGGTTAACCATGGTGTGTCTAGTGGCCAAGGTTTCAAAGAAACCTAGGGAAGCCACTAAGAAGGTTACAAGGAGAGTTACCCCTAGAGTTAACCTTAGCAAGACCAAAATGACCAAGGCTTCTAAACCTAGGAGGGTCATTAGGAGGGTATCTAGGGAAGTTATCCCTAGTGAATACCTAGTAAACTCAAGGAGCTCCAATAGGTATTGGGTTCCTAGGAGCATGATTCCTTCACGCTAGATGGGTTTAGGGTGTGCCAACCTTGAATGGTAGGTAGTTAACCTAACCATGGTAAAGGTGGCATTTTAGGTCATTTCCAAGGTTGTGGGATACTTTGGAAATGAGGTTAGAATTTTATCCTAAAGGATCTTAGTATGTGCTAATAAATTTTGAGAAGTATTGAAAATTGATCTAATTGGTACGAGTTAGGTTTTAGGTCATAGTGTGCCATTTTGGGATTTTGGCACACTTGGGAGATGAGTGGTATTATGGAAATTTGGATTTAATTCTATCAAATGGCAATTAATTTTAAACTTTAGGTATTCTTATCCCTTTACTATTTGCCATGCTTTTCTTGCCATATACCATGTCATGACATCATGCTTCATCTTAATCATATAAAATGTCATGATAATGCTTAGGTTTAATTTTTAATGGTATGTTATATTTAGGTAAGAATTTTATGTCATGACATCATGATTATTGGCACATTCTTCATTTATGCTATTCTTATATGCCATAATCATCATTCATACATTTAGGATTAATTGAAATTGATTTAAGGACAATGGCATGATTTGAAGTCCCATGTATAAGGGAATCAAATAGTGTTGCCTAGAAAATGCATGAGACCTTAGCCTAGGAATAACCAAAAACCTACATCTCGCATCAAATTGACATGTGTTTGTATTGACACACTCTAGACAAATGTGAGATATTAGGAAAGTGAGTTAGGTTCAAGGTGCATAGATATTGCATCTAGATGAGCTAAAACTCATTTCAATCTAATGATGGATCATGGGGAAAGCGAATGTGCAAGTCATGTGCATTGAGTCCATAGATCATGGTCTAATATAAGGTTTTAAAATCATTTCAAAATCATTTTTGAAAAACCTTGGTGAAGTCTATCTTTTGATAGCAATCACCATTGATGATGTTGATACAAAGTAGGCTCAAAACATTGAAGTTATCTTTGTTTTTGAACTGTGTATCAATCTCACTATTTTATGAATATTTTATTTTTCAAATATTTTTCACCCATAATGATTGTTATAAGTATTATGCATACGAATTTTCGTGATTTTTCAAATTATGTATAATTACTTATATTTTTTTTATTTTCATTTCTGAATTCTGGATTTCTGCTTTTGCAGAAATCAGTCGAATGCTGCCTTGGGCAATTGACTAACGTTGAGAGCAGTCGACTAGTTGCTGACCGAGTCGACTGCTAAGGCTGATTTAGGGTAAACAAGGTTGTTTAACCCAGTTTCAACAATTTTAGGCTATCCTAACATCTCCTAACCCTAGGATATGCTATGGAAAGCATTGGAAGGGTGAAAAATCCATTGGATATGGATTAGAAGAGTTGTTTAGAGTGAGAATCAAATTTTAAGGTATGTGAAAGTTCAAGTTTGAACTTTTGCCCTTAATTTTGATGGTTTATTGTTCCTTTAGGCTTAGGGACTCTTGAAGGACATTGTTGGTGCAATGGTCAAGGGGGAGCAACCCTTTAGGGGGAGGTTATCCATTATGGGATGATGGATGTGTTTTTCCGCATAAAGGGGAGAATTTGGAGAATGAGGATGGCCTCAAATTTAGTGATATGTGATTTATCACTAGAAAGAGTGAAGGCATCCTAGATGTTTTTGGACCAAGGGAGAGATTGTAAGATCTCATTAGGATTTGAGACATTGACACCCTTGGGGAAAGGCTTTTTGATGTATGTCAAAAAGGGGGAGAATTTAGGAATTGCCCAATTGGGAGAATTGGAAGAATTTGGATTGGATTAAGTTAGGTGGCCTAACTCAAAGGTTTTTGTGGTTTTTGTCAAACATAAAAAAGAGAAAGATTGTTGGTGTAATCTGTTAGTGTCAGCCCTTAGTGCCAATCATGAGATGATTGATTAGGGATCATGTGTATCATATTTCATTAATAAAAGGTAAAGATTGTTTATTATATTTACTTTATACATATGCCAGATAAAATAAATATTGTAAAATACCACAGAAAAAAAGAATAATAATAAAATAAATGTTGGGTAATTAGGAGAATACCATATGGAATTTCCAGGAATTTTTAGAAATTTTCCTGGACTTAAATGGAGATTTCTAAGACCCTTTTTGCGGAAAAGGATTTAAAAGGATTAACGGGTATGAAATCTGACCCATTTGCTAAAACCCGACCCATTACAATTTAAGCCGAGCATTTTCGCAGCCGTTCTTCATTTATTTCTCAGTCGCGATCTTTATTCCCTTTTATTTCTGTGCGACCACATCACCGATCATCTTCCTCGCGATCTTTCCTTCCCATGCAGTCTCTCTGATCTCCCCCATCCCAACTTGCCGACTTCTCTGCGAGCGGCGGCCAGCGTCCACGATAGCCCCATAGCGGCGGCCAGCGTCCACGACAGCCCCACGGACGAGTCGGAACGGCAAGCAGGGGCAACAGCTGTCTCTGCCTTCTCTTCTTCTTTGAGACCTATGGCCGGCCAGCCTCTTCTTCCTCTCGTCTCTTCTTCTTTTCTGCAAGTGGCAGCGAGAAGAGCAGCCTCGACCTTCTCCACAAACGAGCCGACGATGAGCGTGCGGCTGGAGGCTAGCGCCGGTGGTCGTCGGACCTAAGTAAGGGGTGATTCCTTACCTTGGATGAGACCTACACCTGCTATGGTTGTCCTTCGTTAAATTGGATTTGTGATTTTGGGCAGTAGGTTGATTGGTGAACGGGGCTACCAGTTTTAAGGGATTTGTTGCCGATGGAGACTCCAATTGTTGGTAAGCACGATTCTCTTCCTTTTTGTTCTATCAGTTAGTTCAATTTGTTGTATTGCTGTGGTAATATTGATTTCTGATTATCTCGATAGGGCAGCTTTGATTTTTGGGTATCGTTCAAGGTTTCCCTTGATTTATCTAGTTAACTGTGGAAGATGGAAGGATGAAGCTGTGAATGGGTCTATGGGTGTCAACGTGGTTGTTCATAGGCTTTAGTGTAGGTGTAAGTGATTTGGCTGTGAATTGAGTTGTAAGGGCAGTGAGATAAAGTGGTGGCATAAGGATTGTTTTGTTTATTCGTTGCAAAGCCTTGGGGTTCCTTGGTTAGCTGATACGTTAACTAAAGGATAGGTTAATGTATGGTGTGATTGGGAATCAGTGATGCAGTGCTCTTGGTTGTGAAGGGACTGCAATGACCTTGAATGGTTGGTATTGGGCTTAGCTCGGTTGGGGCTAAGTGAAAGGGGTCGGAAGAAACGGAGTGTGTTAATTAGGGCTTGGTTGAGATTAGTCAGGTCCTGAAATTAGTGCGGAATGTCGGTTGTCGATCGAGCTAGGTGATGCTCTGATCTCAGCTACAAATGGAAATTATAACACGTATTCAATAAGGAATATGGATATGGAGAAATACGTAGTAGTTAATTCGTATTTTATTGTATGCTTGCACTAAATTATAATTGATGATATTTACAGGACGTGGATACGAGACCGGTCCGCGAACGTGAGGACTCTAGTACTACGAGCATTTACAGCAGGTGGATAATTTCCTGCCCTGGTCAGGTAGATGTAATTGCATTTAGATTTAGTCATAGATATGAGCATGCTAGGTGTTTATATTATCTTGACCCTGCTCTTATTTATCTTATGCTTGATACTTGTCGTTGGCTATATTTACTCAAAGGTGGATATCACATTTCCTTTATTATTATTTAGGGGTATAGATGTGATGTAAATATGCCAAGATGTTTTAGTAGGGTGTAGATGTTAGAGTACGGGTGATGACCCAATTTATAAATTGGTAGAAAGGTTATCCGTGGGTAGGTAATGCCCTTAATGTAGGAGTTATTCCAATACCGTATGTTGCATACTTATTTACCAACCATGTGTTGTGTAAATGGTCAGGTGAGTCATGAATAGTGTGTCGCTATGGACCGGTGGTCCTAGCTTGCCATGATCAGTTGAGTACGACTCTCTACATGATAGAGAGTGTACTGATCAAAGGGATATGACTCTCTGTTGAACAGAGAGTCTGTGGTAGATGTTTGTATGTGAGACAGTACCTTCATGTCATTGCATGCATACTGACGTCATCGTCTCCCTTGGGGTTGAGAGAGTCATCAGTCATCCTACCTCCCAAGTTACTCTCAGAGGGATAACTGGTGTGAGGGCAGAGCATTTGTTGTGCCGCACTCTACCACTATAGACGGTGGTAGTAGGAGTGCGTTCAGTTGTCCTGGGTGCGTGACACTCAACCACTCATTGGTAGTGTCAATCGAAGTGGCCAGCAGCAGGGACCCCCATTGCTTAGCGAGCTCTTTACGCTCATATACTACTTGATCATATTGCCCACTCGGCCACTCTAGAGCAGTGGTTGGTGTGAGTTGGGGCAGTTGTCATGTCATGCCACCTAGGCCACACTGGGGTCGTGGTAGCGAGTAGGGGTGCGCAGGCATGACCATGCATGCTGCATTGTCGTATCATACGGTGTTTTGCATATTGCTATATATATATATACATACATGCTTGTATATATATATATATATATATATATATATATATATATATATATATATATATATACATGGATGATGGTGATTAGTATACATACAGATGCAGTCTATATGTATACTTGCTTTGATGATGCATTTGTATGTACTATGCTTGTTGCATTTGTTTGCACATATTCATACATGCTACTGCATTTTTTGTATGGTAGTAGGGTAGGGTACTTGTATACTGTTGGTTGTTCACTGTGTTACCCTCGACCCGTATCATGATGTAGTGTGGGTAGTATTACTCTTTATACCTTGTGTTGTGGATATATGCCCAGGTTGGATGAGGATAGAGTAGCTGACTGCCAGGTATGCCAGCATCGTTTGTTTGTTCAGTTTGTTTAGTGTATGCATGCATGTGTACTTGTTATGCTGATGTATACCTGTCGTACCAGTAGATTAAACTGTTGAATGACATGTGATATTGATATATATTTACATGTTTTACCTTATTACCTACTGAGTTTTACTCACCACCACAGACCCTGGGTTTTTCTGTCGCCCAGGTAACAGGTAGAAGTCTTCATGACGACTTGGAGCTGCGCCGATAATCCATCCCATCTCCGTTTTTTGAGTCTCCCGAGGAATTCATTTTATGTCTTGGACTTTGATTATGTTATGGACTTGTTTTATTATAGACTTTGTCGTGATGTCGTGAACTTTATTTCTGTATTCTATGTTATATTTACGGTTTTATTATTGTGGACTTGTCAGGTGGTGTACACCTGTATGTTTTTAGTATGTATGTTGTGGGTATGTGGTTTATATTTCCGCTGTGGTTGATATATTTATATTATGTTGTTGTTGTAGGCCTACGGGCCTTGTATTAACCCAAAATGTTGCCACGTACAGGGGAGATATCGTCCGTTTAATTTTTGACACGACATACTCTCGGGGTGTGACAACTTTATTAGTATCAGAGTCGAAGGTTCTGCGATGCTATACAATGATTTTGTTTTTTGAGTCTTGGATTCTCGGGAGTCGGTATATTTTTTCGGATTTGGTTTTTGTAAGATGGGATTGACAGCGGCATAAGCTCCAGGCAGCACGAAGTAAGTATTTCTGATAACTCATATTTTAGATAGTTACTTATCTAAACTTGTTCAACAGGTGTATACAGTCAAAGTTATGGCACCTATGCAGACTCATAGTAGAGGTCGTCTATCAAGGCGATTCGTCGGAGTTGAGGGACAAAAGGCTGCTACTACTGAGCCCGTTATTCGGGAACAACCTCGGCTTTCCCCTACTAGTGATTCGGAGCCTCAGAATCCGGATGTACCATTGACTATGCCAGAGCCTGCAGAGTCCAGTTGGCTCAATGATAAAGCATAGATACTCGTGTTAGCACATTCAGCCAAGGAAAAGTTCACTTTGTTCCGAGGGGAGTCCAACCCATGGATTGCCCGGTCTTGGCTGGAAAATATGGAAGGCACATTCGAGTACATTAACTGTACCGATGAGGAGAAGGTGGGCCTTGCTGCGTATCATCTCAGAGATCAAGCTGTTACTTGGTGGAAAATGTAGAAGACTCTACTCGGGGAGCGTGGGATTACTTGGGCAATCTTTCGAGATGCTTTCTAGAGACAGTATTTCCTTCAGCATTTTCTACAACACGTCGTCAGGAATTCTTGAGCCTGAAGCAAGGTGATTGTTCCGTCATGGAGTATAATGCAGAGTTTACCAGACTATCAGAGTTCTGCTCTTATCTGGTAGCACAGGATGCAGATCGGATGTACCAATTCACATAGGGTCTTGCTGCTTATATTCAGAGCAGGATGTCAGGATCTATCAATACCTCGTACAGGGAGGCATTGGACTGTGCCATCTTCATCGAGATGACTTCCCAGCAAATTTCTAGGGAAAAGGATATAGAGAAGCAGATGACTCAGGTCAAGCAGCAGAACCAAGGTTCAACTCAGGGGACTCAGAAGAAACAGGAGCAAAAAGGAACTACGCGAGGTGCTGCACAACGGTCAGCTAGATCGCAGAAGAGTAAACATCCAACATCAGAGTATTCTGGAGGGTCTCAGAATAGCTACAAGGGCTGAAACAGGAATGGATGTTATAAATGTGGATATGAAAGCCACAGAGTATTAGAGTGTCCTTTGGAGCAGCCTGTTTGGTATTATTGCAAACAACCTGGTCATACAAGTCGTGACTGTACATTGAAAGCACAGTTGGAGTTTCCTGATAGCTCCACAAGGGGAAGAAGTCTACCCAAAGAGTGGCAAAGAAGGATAGCACCGCTGACTCGACTGCATATGGTCGAGATACCAAGACCTCCACCAAAGATAATTGTACCATATGCGTGGGGTGCCCTATAGTGATGCCGATAGCGATCCGTATCCTCGCATCTTGGTGATCTACTACCTAGGAGTATTCGCACCACATCGTTCTTACCACCAACTCTCGTGGATATCTTATGCCTACACCTGACTCGGCCTCCAAGTATCACGAGCTAGATCCACCTTCGCCGTGGATGCAAATTGATGAATATCGAGACTGGACGAGTTTTTGTCATCACCAGAGATGAGGCACAGCGGGTTGAGGGATCTGTCATACGTGGTATGGTTTCAGTTTATTCTATATACGCTGATACTTTGATTGATACCGATAGTTACCATTCATTCATATCTAGAATATTTCTAGGTAGAGTTGGAAGAATCCCAATGGTTCGTTCTTGTGGGTTAGCAGTATCCTTGCCATCAGGAGAGGTACTGACTAACCACCAAGAAATTAAAGGTTGCCCATTAGATTTTGACGGGCATATCCTTACAGTGGACCTTCAGGTTTTGGAAATGATAGAGTTCGATATTATTCTCGATATGGACTGGTTGCCCGTTTATTATGCTACAGTGGAGTGTAGAGCAAGGGTGGTGACATTTCGACCACCAGATCAACCAGCTTGGGAATTTGTTGGTACTAGAGATGATGGATTATCTATTATATCGGCTTTACATGCTCAGAAGCTATTGGCCCAGGGTTGTCAGGATTATTTATTATCTCTAGTCAAAGTTGTGAACGAAGGACTACCACCCCTCTCTTATGTGCGAGTAGTCCGAGAGTATCAAGATGTATTTTCAGATGAACTTCCAGGCTTGCTACCTCCTAGGCAAGTGGAATTTGTGATAGAGGTGATTCCAGGAACCGCGCCTATATCGAAACCTCCTTATCGGATGGCGCCAAAAGAGCTGAATGAACTTAAAGTTCAACTGCAGGAGTTGCTGGATAATAGATTCATCCGCCCTAGTGTTTCACCATGGGGAGCTCCGGTACTCTTTGTCAAAAAGAAGGATGGATCATTGTGGTTATGTATTGACTATCAGCAACTGAATACAGTCACAGTTAAGAACAAATATCCGCTGCCGAGGATAGAAGATTTGTTCGATCAGCTTAAGGATACATGTGTGTATTCTAAAATTGATCTGCGCTCAGGATATCATCAGCTTCGGATAAGAGATGAGGATGTTCATAAAATAGCTTTCTGCACCTGTTATGGGCATTATGAGTTTCTAGTGATGTCGTTCGGTCTCACGAATGCCCCAGCTGCATTTATGGACTTAATGAATCGGGTATTCCTGAGGTATATAGATCAGTTCATGATAGTGTTCATCGATGATATATTGATTTATTCTAGATCCGAGGAGAAGCATGAACAGTTCGGTGCGTATTGCTTAGGCGTTCTGTGGGAAGCGATTGTATGCCAAGTTTAGCAAGTGTGCATTCTGGTTATCCTCAGTGGGTTTTCTTGGACATGTAGTGTCCAACAGAGGCATTTCTGTAGATCCCCAGAATATTGAGGTGATTACCAGTTGGGAGAAGCCAAAATTAGTTCAGGAGGTCCATAGTTTCCTTGGTCTGGCCGGGTATTATTGAAGATTCGTGGAGGGATTCTCGAGTATCGCCATGCCACTCACTCGCCTGACTCGGAAAGGGGTCAAGTTCACCTGGTCAGAGGCTTGTGAAACTAGCTTCCAAGAGCTTAAACAACGGCTAGTTTCTGCACCAGTCTTATTGATTCCTTCTGGTGTTGATGGGATGGTTCTTTATACGGATGCTTCTATCCAAGGGTTTGTTGGGGCAATCGACCCAGGTCATGATTGACCAGGACTCGAGCTTGGCTCGAGAGATGTTTTGATGTTAGACAAAAACATATGACAATGTAATTGTCATGGTAAAGTCCAAGTCATGGGTACTTGGCATGGAAAGTCCAAGTGGGACACTTGGCATTTTGGGAAGTCCAAGCATGGGTCTTGGCAAGGTAAAGTCCAAGTCATGGGTACTTGGCATGGAAAGTCCAAGTGGGACACTTGGCATTTGGGAAAGTCCAAGCATGGGTCTTGGCATGAGAAGTCCAAAGGGTTTGATATTGGCGGCATAAAGTCCAAGCGGAGTCTTGGCGGCGTAAGTCCAATGTGCCTTGTGTTGGGTTTCCGACACCGCGGCGTGTGTGTGTTCGATCATGTTTCGTAAACATGAACACAGCGGAAGCAATAAAATAATAAATACTCCTATTTATTACAACACACGCATGCATATTACAACAAGTGTAGACATAACCGTAAATTTAAATTTGCAATAAAAGGAAATTTATCTACGTTATACCTTTCGTATGACGTGTAGCGGGAACGGCATCAACCGGAACGATTCTCGCTAGAATCGTCTCTATCCGTATCCACGCCGAGATCCTCAGGATGACTTCGCTAAGCCACGAGCTTCGTCTTCATACGGGTTACCAGCCTCGTGTTGAAGACGACGTGATCGAGAGATGATCACGATCCGAATTCAAATTCGGATCCAAAATGAGTCCTCAAAACTCGCTTCTCCGGAGAGGTATTCGTCAACCGATTGACGAATCCTTCGTCCTCCACCTCAGAGGATTACCGGAGATCGAATCCCCGGTAAGTTATCCGCTGTCGGAGCTCTAACCGTCGTCCAAACGACGCTCCGACGAGAGGAGAAGAAGCTGTCAAGAAAACTGGACAGCTTGGTGGAGGAGTAGGCGCCGGCCAAAACAAGGAAGCCAAGTGCTCACCTTTTCATCGAGGCCTAGGAAGATCACCGGAGGGTCGCCGGAGGATCACAGGCTGAAGCTTGGACGCCGGCAAGGACTTGGACGGCAGCACACAAGCTGGGCGGCGCCAATGAAGTTGACGCCAACAAGAAGAAGGGGTTTGGGCGGCCAAGCTTGATTAGGGCTTTGGATTAGGGTTTAAGCCCTATTTTATAGAGAACTAATTCTCTTAATGGTTAATGGATCATATCCATAAAGCCCGTTAACCCGCTCCATTAAGATAAGTTAAAATAAACCAAACCATGATGGTTTATTTTAAGTTAAAACGAACCGAACTAACTTTTTGGTTCATTCGTTTAAAATAAACCAAACCCTTTGGTTTATTCTCCTCCATTGGATTAGAACCAAACCATTTTGGTTCATCCATTATGTCTTCATAAGACACGGCCCATCCACGCTTCCATTGCGACTGAAACAATTTCATGCTCGCTTTATGTTTGGTCCAACCAAACATAGTTTCTCTCGGTCTGAGAATCCCATTCTCAAGCTCGTTTTAAATCCTTTGGATTACACTCGTTGTGCGTGTGACCAAATAGGTTCTCGGTTTATGTTGGCCGTCTATAATTAACCATTAATTATAGAACGATCATGAGTGACACCTAGTAGTACATCATGATCCCTAATTAACCGAAAAGATCAACGGTTGATCCAGAACTATTTCTGAAACCCTTCAGTAGCTCGAATGAATCGTGCCCCATTCCCTTCACTCATCTTATAACCACTTGGTTCAGGACATGGTCTATTGTGTCAGTCCCCACTAGGCTGACTATGTCACACCTAGCCCAAGTATTATTTCCTCGTCCTACAGATTCTAGTTACTCCACATGTATCGAAGAGTACTTTACTCTAAACATGTAATGCTTTGGCCAAAGACTTTAGTAACAATCCGACGAGAGGCCATGGGTATACATCTCCTCGCAAGGAGTGGTGAATCCTTTATAGGCTATTCAAACACCTTCGATCACTTGACTTATACCCAATCATCCGGGTCCACATCTCCTTAGAGATGTTTGCTTAAGATGTCAAAGCATAAGTCTCCATGATCAAGATGACTTGAATACCGCAAGTCAAAGGAACATCGCACTTAAGCCACAGTAAGAACTTCATTGACATATCTATATATGCAGAGAACCATATGAAGTCTTACGGCTGGTCACTCCAATGAACTAGTTACCATAACTAGCATCCACGATCAACTCCGGACATCACAATGTCTCCGGCCCGGTGAGAATCGGTGCTTGGATACACCAAGGAGTATACCTCGTGCTAGTCTCGGCGAATTGATGGTGTCGGATCCATCAATTCATCGACTAGGATAATTCGATACATCACAATTACACATGTAGAGATACTCACTAGTTGTGATCCAATCACAAATTCTCTCATCTTTGTGAATCGTATCGTGGACATTGATAAATGAGTTTAAGATCCAATCAAATACATAAAACATGTATACTCAAATAGTGAATCTTCATTTATCATATAAATGGTTCATACATAAGGCGATTGCCTTAGGACATCTCTCATATATTACTAACAGACTCCCACTTGGCCTAATGCCAATCGCTACGGTATCCAATACCATAAGCTCTAACATGACCCTCAAACTTATTTTGAGGTAATGCCTTAGTCAAGGGATCCGCTAAGTTCCTTTCAGTGGGAATTTTCTCGATTTGTATTTTGTTCCTACTGATGATCTCTCTGATAAGATGATAGCGGCGAAGCACATGTTTGGATCATTGATGAGACAACATCAAGTTCATAGATGAACTACTTGATCCAAACCGCTTCCTTTGCTACTTCCAACGTAACGTATTAGCGAGAATCCGCTATAGTGTCAAGCTTGGAACCTTTCCAACTTATTGCACCTCCATTCTAGGTGAATACATACCCAGACTAAGACATGGAATCATCCTTGTCTGTCTGGATCTGGCATCCGTATACCCACGTATCACCATGTACCCTTCTCCATATATTAGGAACACATCCTTAGTTCTTCTCAAGTACTTAAGGATCGTCTTAACAGCCGCCCAATGATCCATTCCTGGATCGGACTGGTATCTGCTCGTGACACTTAGAGCGTACGATACATCGGGCCTTGTACATAACATAGCATACATGATAGATCCTATTGCGGATGCATAGGGAATCTTACTCATGCAAATCCTCTCGTCTTCTGTGCGCGGACACATAGACTTCGAAAGGTGTACCCCATGCCTGATGGGTAGGAAACCTTTCTTGGATTCCGACATGCTAAACCTCTTTAGCACTCTGTCTATATATGTAGACTACGAAAGACCAAGCAACTGTTTCGATCTATCTCTATAGATCTTAATCCCGAGGATGTAGGTTGCTTCTCCCAGGTCTTTCATGGAGAATGTCTTGGATAACCAAACCTTCACTGATTGTAAGATTGAAACATTGTTTCCTATAAGTAGTATGTCATCGACATACAATACTAGGAATACGACTGCACTCCCACTAACCTTCTTGTACACACAAGGTTCGTCTGGATTTTGTGAGAAATCAAACCTTTTGATTGTCTCATCAAAACGGATATTCCAGCTCC
This sequence comes from Wurfbainia villosa, assembly GCA_025175895.1. Classification (NCBI taxonomy): domain Eukaryota; kingdom Viridiplantae; phylum Streptophyta; class Magnoliopsida; order Zingiberales; family Zingiberaceae; genus Wurfbainia; species Wurfbainia villosa. The sequence continues at coordinate 10,653,728 of CM045992.1, forward strand.
TGGATGCTTGCTTCAATCCATAAATGGATCGTCGCAATTTGCATACCTTGGTTTTATCAACCGATGTGAAACCCTCAGGCTGTATCATATACACGTCCTCGAGCAGGTTTCCATTAAGGAAAGCTGTTTTCACATACATCTGCCATATCTCATAATCATAATGAGCCGCTATGGCTAGGAGCATCCGAATGGATTTAAGCATAGCTACAGGCGAATAGGTTTCGTCATAATCAACACCTTGTTTTTGACGATATCCTTTCGCCACCAATCTAGCCTTATAGGTAATCACATTACCATCCATGTCGGTTTTCTTCTTGAAAACCCACTTGCACCCTATAGGCTTTATGCCTTCAGGTGGGTCAACCAAGTTCCAAACTTGGTTTTCATACATGGAATCTATTTCCGACTTCATGGCATCAAGCCACTTATCCCTTTCTGAACTTGTCAGCACTTCTTCATAACTGGTAGGCTCCTCATCATCAATGAGTAACACGTCGTTCGATTCACTTATGAGAAATCCATATCTCTCAGGAATGTTGCGTGTTCTACCAGATCTACGAAGATGTGGTGTTACAATAGGTCCAGCCGATTGCTCATCACTATGAGTTGTCGTTTGTGTATCATCAATGTCTATTTGAGTCTCTCGAGCCTCCTCAAGCTCGACGACACTCCCACTATTTTCTTGCAAGAGAAACTCTTTCTCTAGAAACACAGCATGCCTTGAAACAAGCACCTTTTGTTCCACAGGATGATAAAATTGGTAACCCCTTGTTTCCTTAGGGTATCCAATAAATAGATATTTATCAGACTTAGCATCCAATTTGTCTGATACAGTCCGCTTCACATAAGCAGGATAACCCCATATCTTCAAGTAAGATACTTGAGGTTTCTTACTATTCCATATCTCATATGGAGTAGTTGAGACTACCTTGGTAGGCATTCTGTTTAACAAGTAAATAGCTGTCTGAAGTGCATAGCCCCAAAAGGACTTGGGAAGAATTGCATGATTCATCATTGACCTGACCATGTCCAACAAGGTCCGGTTACGCCTCTCAGATACACCATTATGCTGTGGTGTATAGGGCGGAGTCCATTGAGACAATATGCCATTGTCTCTTAGATAATCAAGAAACTCTTGACTTAAGTATTCACCACCTCGATCCGATCGAAGTATTTTAATACTTTTGTCATGTTGTTTCTCTACTTCATTTCTGAATTCTTTGAACCTTTCAAAGGCTTCAGACTTGTGTTTCATCAAGAACACATACCCAAACCGTGAGTGATCATCGGTGAAGGTAATGAAGTAGCTATAGCCTCCTAAAGCTTGAGTTGACATAGGTCCACATACATCAGTATGTACTAGACCTAGTAACTCTCCCACTCGTTCACCTTTTCCAGTAAAAGGTAACTTAGTCATCTTGCCTTTTAAGCATGATTCGCATGTATCGTATGAATTCAATTCAAACGATTCCAGAATTCCACATCGGTGTAATTCGGACATGCGTTTCTTGCTTATATGGCCAAGACGACAATGCCACATATAGGAGTCTATGTGATTATCCTTTCGAGCACGCGTGTTGCTCGCTTCGATATTGAAAATGTCACTGGATACGTCCAACGTATAAATGTCATTGCTTAAAGTTCCAGTCCCATAAAGAACTCCATTCAAAGTTATGTAACAACAATTGTTACTAAAAGTCAAATGGTACCCATTTCTATTTAAAATAGAAATGATGTTCTTTATCAACGAAGGAACATAAAAGCAATTGTCCAGTTCTAAGACAAGTCCTACAGGGAGTTCCAACAAATACGTTCCGATGGCGAGTGCAGCAACCGTTGCTCCATTCCCAACACGTAAATTTTACTCTCCCCTTGACGAGTCTTCTTCTATTCCTTAGCCCATGTATGTCATTACATATATGTGAGCCACACCCAGTATCAAATACCCAAATGTCTGAGGAAATAGAATGACAATCAATAAAGAAGATTTCTGAAGAAGATGGGGCATCCGATGCCATATCCTTCTTCACGGACTCAAGATAAATCTTGCACTTTCTTCGCAAATGGCTCTCCTTGCCATAATGATGGCAAGTTTCCTTTTGTGCTAGTTCTACCTTCTTAGCCCTTCTCTTCTTTCCCTTCTGCTGTTTCTTTGACTTCCTCTTAGAACCTTTCTTCGAGGAATCAACTAACAGCACCGTCCCCTGCTCATGCTTCTCAGAAGACTCCATAGTCTTCAGCATATTGAGCAGTACCACAGATGAACCTCCTAGCATCTCAGAGGTGAAGAGGAGCTTTGAGACTTCGAACCTTTCGAATCTCACTTGCTCATCAACCAACTCACAAAGATGAAGGACTACGATATGAGCATCCATATGCTCATCCTTCTTTCGTAGCTTGGGTTCCATCGTGGCTAGCATGATGCAACTCATTTGTTCAGAATCACTCACATGTTTCTGATAGGCCAACAATTGGTCCAAAGTTGCATCGTCACTAGGGAGCGGGAAGAGCGCCGAGGACATACACAAGCTTTTCACCTTGAGAACAATTCTCAAGTTTCTAAGCGATCCAAGAAGTTCGGCCCGATCAATTTATTTGAATCAAAATGGAGCATAAATTCAAACACATCATGATCGATATATTAACTTAGAAATACAAAACGAGCATATATGAGAAAGATGATTTTAAAATGCATCAATATACATTTATAAATCCCATTCATTTTTCGAATTTAAAAAACCCCAAAATCACTTCGGGAGATCGTAGGTCCATCTCCGAATGGGCTGATATCCATCATAGTTATGAACAACCTTGGAGAGAGTCCAAAAAGCCATTCATAACTATGAAGTTAGGTATCATCTATACTGATTGCATATCCCGTATATGCAACTATCACAATGTGCTATCAACTAATTTAATGTTCACACATAAATCGGGTTGTTAACACATTAACAAGTATGCATCATATGCATAGCACCCAACTTCACCTCCCTTTACATCGACCTTGGAGAGAGTCCAACAAGCCGATGCTCCAGGTTAAAGCCAACCCATTAATCGGGACATAGTTTTAATATGGTTAGGCGCATTCAACCAATTAGCCCGGCTTGGAGAGAGTCCAACAACCAAAGCTAACGATTGACCTCGACTCTTACCATATTAGTATTAAACTATTCCATGGTTTGAACATATTGAGTTGGCAGGACTTGGAGAAAGTCCAACAACCCAAACAAGCGGAACTCGGTTCTAACCATATTAATGGAAGGTGTAGGCTTTAATATTGATTAAGGGTTTTTATGTCTCATCCTCTTTGCATGCAAATAACTATTATCTACATGGCATGGCATACATGACATACATCTACATGTCACGACACGCATGGCATAATGTTATGCATCTAATGCAATTACATGGCATACAATTATGTCATGTATATAATTTCCTTATATGTCATAACTATTTATGGACATAAAATATGTTTAAGATTTGATTCTCCAAATCAAATCATAATTAAATTAGGAAACAAATTTCCAAATCTAATCACATATTTTATTCATGGAATTATTTGATTAAGGAAAATCTATTTAGGAAACCAATTTCCTAAATCATTAAAACTACTTATGGAAATAAAATATTTTAAGATTTGATTTCCCAAATCAAATCAAATCATGATTAAATTAGGAAACAAATTTCCAGAATCTAATCAAATATTTTATTTATGGAAAATATCAATTTCCATAAATACTTCCAACTTTCCAAAAGTGGAAGATTTCCATAAATACTTCTAGACTTTCCAAAATTGAAAAATTTCCATAAATACTTCTAAATTTCCAAAATTTAGAAAATTTCCAGAAATACATTATGACTATCGCAAAACCAATTTTACGATTATGTGAAACACAACACAGGCTCGATACGATACCTTTGTTGGGTTTAGGCACCTGGCGTGTGTGTGTTCGATCATGTTTCGTAAACATGAACACAGCGGAAGCAATAAAATAATAAATACTCCTATTTATTACAACACACACAACACACGCATGCATATTACAACAAGTGTAGACATAACCATAAATTTAAATTTGCAATAAAAGGAAATTTATCTACGTTATACCTTTCGTATGACGTGTAGCGGGAACGGCATCAACCGGAACGATTCTCGCTAGAATCGTCTCTATCCGTATCCACGCCGAGTTCCTCGGGATGACTTCGCTAAGCCACGAGCTTCGTCTTCGTACGGGTTACTAGCCTCGTGTTGAAGACGACGTGATCGAGAGATGATCACGATCCGAATCCAAATTCGGATCCAAAAGGAGTCCTCAAAACTCGCTTCTCCGGAGAGGTATTCGTCAACCGATTGACGAATCCTTCGTCCTCCACCTCAGAGGATTACCAGAGATCGAATCCCCGGTAAGTTATCCGCTGTCGGAGCTCTAACCGTCGTCCAAACGATGCTCCGACGAGAGGAGAAGAAGTTGTCCAGAAAATTGGACAGCTTGGTGGAGGAGTAGGCGCCGGCCAAAACAAGGAAGCCAAGTGCTCACCTTTTCACCGAGGCCTAGGAAGATCACCGGAGGGTCGCCGGAGGATCACCGGCTGAAGCTTGGACGCTGACAAGGACTTGGACGGCAGCACACAAGCTGGGCGGCGCCAATGAAGTTGACGCCAACAAGAAGAAGGGGTTTGGGCGGCCAAGCTTGATTAGGGCTTTGGATTAGGGTTTAAGCCCTATTTTATAGAGAACTAATTCTCTTAATGGTTAATGGATCATATCCATAAAGCCCGTTAACCCGCTCAATTAAGATAAATTAAAATAAACCAAACCATGATGGTTTATTTTAAGTTAAAACGAACCGAACCAACTTTTTGGTTCATTCGTTTAAAATAAACCAAACCCTTTGGTTTATTCTCCTCCATTGGATTAGAACCAAACCATTTTGGTTCATCCATTATGTCTTCATAAGACACGGCCCATCCACGCTTCCATTGCGACTGAAACAATTTCATGCTCGCTTTATGTTTGGTCCAACCAAACATAGTTTCTCTCGGTCTGAGAATCCCATTCTCAAGCTCATTTTAAATCCTTTGGATTACACTCATTGTGCGTGTGTCCAAATAGGTTCTCGGTTTATGTTGGCCGTCTATAATTAACCATTAATTATAGAACGATCATGAGTGGCACCTAGTAGTACATCATGATCCCCAATTAACCGAAAAGATCAACGGTTGATCCAGAACTATTTCTGAAACCCTTCAGTAGCTCGAATGAATCGTGCCCCATTCCCTTCACTCATCTTATACCCACTTGGTTCAGGATATGGTCTATTGTGTCAGTCCCCACTAGGCTGACTACGTCACACCTAGCCCAAGTATTATTTCCTCATCCTACAGATTCTAGTTACTCCACATGTATCGAAGAGTACTTTACTCTAAACATGTAATGCTTTGGCCAAAGACTTTAGTAACAATCTGACGAGAGGCCATGGGTATACATCTCCTCGCAAGGAGTGGTGAATCCTTTATAGGCTATTCAAACACCTTCGATCACTTCAACTTATACCCAATCATCCCGGGTCCACATCTCCTTAGAGATGTTTGCTTAAGATGTCAAAGCATAAGTCTCCATGATCAAGATGACTTGAATACCGCAAGTCAAAGGAACATCGCACTTAAGCCACAGTAAGAACTTTATTGACATATCTATATATGCAGAGAACCATATGAAGTCTTACGGCTGGTCACTCCAATGAACTAGTTACCATAACTAGCATCCACGATCAACTCCGGACATCACAATGTCTCCAGCCAGTGAGAATCAGCTGCTTGGATACACCAAGGAGTATACCTCGTGCTAGTCTCGACAGAATTGATGGTGTCCAGATCCATCAATTCATCGACTAGGGATAATTCTGATACATCACAATTACACATGTAGAGATACTCACTAGTTGTGATCCAATCACAAATTCTCTCATGCTGTGAATCGTATCGTGGACATTCAGTAAATGAGTTTAAGATCCAATCAAATACATAAAACATGTATACTCAAATAGTGAATCTTCATTTATCATATAAATGGTTCATACATAAGGCGATTGCCTTAGGACATCTCTCATATATTACTAACACCTTGGCGGTGTAGACACCGTTAGCATGACATAGCCTATGGAAGCACCTGAAGGCTAGCGCGATGGATGAACAAGTCATGGATGACTTGGAGGGATCCGAGAGGCGTGAGGCTGATGGAGGTGGCTAGAAGGCTTAGGTCTAGGCTAAGGGTGGTCTAGCAAGTATGGGGACACCATACTTGGGTTAAAACCTCATGTTTGAGGTGTGCCAGTCGACTGATGCCATGTGGCAGTCGACTGGTGTAGTCAACTAGGGTTTGACTGCGGGAATTGCCCTAGCAGTCGACTGCCATAGGTGGGAAGTCGATCGATCGAGCAAATGATCGATCAGGTGATCACCGATCGATGCTCGAATTTCGTGGCGTAATGGAGTCTCACTCGACCGTTGGGATGAGCAGTCGAGTGATGCTTGATCAGTCGACTGATGTCCTAGCCATTGGATTTTTCCAGCATGGATTACACCGTTGTCTCACAGCAACAGTGTGATCAGTCGATTGATGGTCCCGAGCAGTCGACTGATCGAACTTTTCCAGCACAAGTTGAAGCTATAAAATGAGCGCGTGATGGAGGAAAAGGTATCGATTTTCTTGGACGTTTTGAAGCGATTTGCTGCTGCAAATTAGGGCCTTCAAGTGCTAGTCCAAGGCAATCAACAAGCAAGCTTCCAAAGAGTTTTTGTAAAGTGTTCTTTACTTCTCTTGTTGTATTTCATATTGTATTTAGATTATTGTTGTAATCACATTGTAAGGGGTTTGTCCACCTCCGACTTGTGTCGAGAAGGAGTGATTATTATAGTGGTGTGTGATTGACATCGCTAGGGTTCGTACGAACCCAATCTGTGGAGTAGGAACCATTCGATTCCGAACCACGTTAAATATTTGTGTTTGCGTTGTTGTTTATTTCATTATTGCTTTCATTACTACTTCGCTGTGCGCTAACGAAATTGTAGAGACAACCATGATCAAATTCCATCTACGAACGAACACTCCGCTATTCACCCCCCTCTAGCGGCTTCAAATATCCTATAGGGGCTCTTCTACGGATTAACAACCCGGAGTCAAGACGCTAGAGGAACAAGATGGAATCCCAAGACAAGCTTGGATGGGACATCAACACTCCACTGCCATATGATCGAGAAGACTTTTCGGCGTGGAGAACAAGAATGGAGACATTCTTGATGATGGATATAGAGGATTGGTTCATCCTCGTAGAAGGTTTTGAACCTCCTCGGGATAGGAATGGACAAGTCCTCAAGTTGAAGAAATGGACTCAAGAGCAACGACAAAAATCCAAAACCGAAGCCAAGGTAACAAAACTTTTAGAAGATTTGATACCTAATGATGTTTTGTCTATGCTAGGTGAATATCTTGATGCCAAGGAGCTATGGGACAAATTAGCCAAGCTCAATGAGAAGCCCCACTTGGCACAAGTAGAAGAAGATAAGGAAGAGGATGAAGAGAGTTCATCATCCTCAAGAGCAAGTGAGGAATTGGAAGTTGAAGAGGAGTCAACTTCCGGATCGGTTGAAGAAGAAGTAGAAGACACCTCCACCTCTAAGATTGAGGGGGAGGAAAGAATTTCCACTCCGGAGCAACAAGAGGAAGCTTCGACATCTAGTCAAGATGAAGAAGCTCCAATTCCGGCACCTACCACCACCATAGGTAACTCAAGCATGTCAATTGTAAATAAAAATCATATAATATGCTTTGAGTGTAGGGAATCCGGACACTACAAAAGTAAGTGTCCAAAAAGGGTTAAGAAAGCTCCTCCGGCACCAAAAGTCAATAAAAAAGTCAAGGATGCCGGTGTTCCAACCAAGAAGAGTAAGGAGCACGTGGTGTTCTTCAAATGCCAACAACCGGGACACTATAGGAGCCAATGTCCTAGAAGAAAGGAGGGAGCTTCACAAGTAGGGGGAGTCTTTAAGACTAACCCTAAGGTATATTTTCATAATGCTCATTCTTTAAATTCTAAGCAAAAGCATGCTAGAATTAATTCAAATAACTTTGCTATTACTCATGAATCAAAGCATGCTAGGAATGATAACTCTAGGTCTATTTCAAAGAAGGAGAAATTTGGGACTAATGTCCCTAGAAATGTCATTCCTAAGAAATCAATTAAGAAAATCGAAAACCATTTAGGTATCAATCCCAATAAGGGTAGACATGTGTCTAAGGTGAATGGCAATGCTCAAAAACCTAGTCAAAAAACATTTGGGCAATTAGAGTTAGAAAATCAAGCCTTGAGGTCAAGGCTTGAGAAATTGGAAAAGACCCTTGCAAATATGCAAAATCAATTTAAAGGGTCAAAGTGTCAAACTCTAGGATCTAAAAGTCAACAAAAAGGGTGTAAGAGGCAAGAATCATCTAGGAGACAAGGTTTGAGTCACAAACCTATGTCTAAGAAAGTAATGCCTACTTATCACAATGTTCCATTTGATTATGGAACTAAACCTAGGTCTAGGAAGACCAAGGTCAATAGGGAAGTCATTCCTAAGGTTGACCAAAGGTTGTGCCTAGTGGCTAGGGTTTCAAGGAAACCTAGGGAAGCCACTAAGAAGATTGCAAGGGGAGTTACCCCTAGAGTCAACTATGGCAAGACCCAAATGACCAAGGCTAATAAGCCTAGAAGGGTCATTAGGAAGGTATCTAGGGAGGTTATCCCTAAGGAATACCTAATTAACCCTAGGAGCTCAAATAGATTTTGGGTTCCAAAGAGCGTGATTGATTCACGTTAAATGGGTTAGGATGTGCCAACCTTGATTGGATGGGTGGGTAGTTAACTCAACCATGGTAAAGGTGGCACTTTAGGTTATTTTCAAGGTTATGGTTACCTTGGAAATACATTTGAGCTTTAATCCTAAAAGATTTTAGGATGTGCCAATATATTTTTGAAATCATGAAAATCAATAAAATTGGCACAATCTAGATTTAGAGGTCATAGTGTGTCACTTTGATTTTTGGCACACTTTAGGAATCAATGTATCAAGAGAAGTGTGTTTAAGGCGTAGAAGTTACATCAAGAGTGATACTCAAGTGCCACACACCTTGATGTCTTGCACTTACCATGCTTCATGTGTTTCACCATGTGTTTGCATGGAAGGAATGTCTAGGGAGGATTGCATCTCACAAAACAAGTCTTTTACCTTGATTGTGTATTTCAACACTTAGAAAGGGTGAGATGTTAGGATTTTGAAACCATTGGATGTTAATGTTTGCTAAAATGAAATAAAATATCAAAATACATTAACGAATACATGAACATAAACATACCATCAATATATTCGATATACAAGATTAAACATGAGAAAATGAAATAAGTTGGATAAAGAAATCGAGATTTTTTGAATTTCAGAACTAGAAATCAGATCGACCGATCGATCATCCGTAGGCGACATAATGCGCCCAGAATGAGTGTCGCTTTCTAGGACTCGATTGTTGCACATCACGATCGATGGGATACATCACCATCGATGGTATCGTTTCATCGAGGAAGAGGATCATCACCGAGTGCTCACGAGCAGAGTGGTGATCGATCATCGATCGATGAGCAACATTAGTCGATCGATGTTATCCGTAGCATGACACGAAGACTCGTGAGCCGATTGCTGCCGAGAGCAGCCGATCGTCCGGTTCGCAGAAACCGCTCATAAGCCGCGATCAGTGGACTGATGCTACACATCAGTCGACTGGCGTCGCGATTTTATAATGCCGAACCGCTAGGGTTCGGCATCTTCACGCGTCGATCCTTCGCTAGGGTTCCTCTCCGATCGCCAATTTCTTCTTCGACCAGTGTTTCCGACCGCACCGGTCACCCAAGCCTTAGGTTTGATAGATAAACTCTTCCACTCGCATTTTCACTCATCTCACAACCCTAATCAACTCAGTTCCAGCGATTTTTCCCTTTTCGATTAGGGTTCCGGTGATCCAGTGCTCCGACGAACTCTCCGGCGGCCTTTTCAGCGATATCCGAGTATTCTCTCATCATCCCTCTAAATGGCACCAAAGTAAAATTTTCTTACTCTAAAAACCCTAATTTTTCTTTCCATTGTAATCTATTATAATCTAATCATGCATTGGTGCCCTTGTATTCCATGTCATTGCATTACATTCATATAGGCGATCCCGTAGAAATGATCCACCCGAGGTTGAATCACGACTGTACCAAACCATGTTGGTTAGGTACATCGATAGGGACTTCTTTACATGTTACTGTAGTGACGTCATGGACATATTTGCATATTATCATCTTATGAAAATAGTATTATGCACACATGCCATCAATGATGATCTCCTTAAGGAGTTCTATCAGAACTTGAAGAAGGTAGACGATGGCCCTACCTACACTACTCGTGTTGCAAAATGCGATTTAGAGTTCACTGCTGCGATATTGCAGGAGTTTCTTGAGTGTAAGCCATCGGATGACACCTTCATTTTCTACCCTACCTTCGATGCCCCTTTACCCGAGCCCTTTGACCATATCTCTTTGGACTCCATGCATGAGCATGTTTTTGGCCATCCTCGTCCACCAGCTCAGAACTTATTTCCTATTACTGAGCTATCTACACCTAACAATGTACTCTATAAGGTCATTGTTGGGTGTTTTCTTCCGATTGTGACTCGGGGTCTGGCCAAGATTCGGCCTCCCCATCTCTTTCTCCTATACGCCATGCGTCATAGACTAGACATAAATATTGCATTGAACATGTTTCATTGCATTGTACATTTCATATCCCTTGTACAAGGGAAAGTGCATATGCCTTATGGCCATATCATCACAAAGATGGTTAGACATCAACATTCACAGATCGGAGGGCGCTTATCCGAGGTGTACGATCGATATCATCAGAATTCTCGCTGGCGAAGCCGGGACAGGTAGATGGAGCCGCACCTCGACCGCCTGTGGCACATGGGGAGCCACCTCTTGTGCCTGGAGAGGCTACAGAGGACTATGAGGATCCTGATGCTGCTGATGAGGACGATCAGATACCGGTAGATGCATCAGCAGCATGTCCATCAGATAGGCTTGGACAGTTGGAGGCCGTTTCGTATACCAAAGATACGGGACTCAGACTGGATGCGATTCTGGCAGGGCAGGGCCGCATTGAGCAGCGCCAGCTCGACATATATGAGATGATGCAAGCCTGGACCTTGAGCCAGTAGCCTCCTCCACCTCCACCCTCTGCGGACGATTAGAGCTAGAAGATGCTAGGATTTTTGTTTTCGGTTTTTGTAGTGAGATTGAGCGTCTCAAATCTCCATTTTGGATGTAAAAACTGAAATCTTATTAATTAAATGAAATATTCTGTTTATGAAAATTACTTGTGTCTGATTGTGTGCTTGTATTAATTTATTGGTTTATGGAAAATTGCCATATCATGACATAAAGTTTCATCTTATCATATAACATGTCATGCTATTGTTTAGGATCATTTTAGATGTCATGTTTGTTTTTAGATTATATCATATGCCATGACATCATGATCATTGGCCATGCGTTATTATTGATATCATTTATGCCATGATCATTTCATGCATTTAATTGTTTAAAATTGATTCAAGGATAATGGCATGACTTGGAGTCCCATTTATAAGGGAATCAAGTAGAGTTGCCTTAGAAAAATGCATGAAATCCTAATTTAGGGAGAATAACTCCACATCTCACATCACATTGACATGTATGTGTATTTATATACCCTAGATACATGTGAGATGCTAGGATAATAAGTTGGGTTCAAGGTGCATAGGTAGTGCATCTAGATGAACTCAAACTTATTTTAATCATCACCAAGAATCATAAGGAAAGCTAATATACAAGTTATGTATATTTATCCAATAAACCATGGTTCAAAATAGGTTTTCAAAAACATTTTAAAATTAATTTAGAAAACCTTGGTGAAGTCTATCTTTTGATAGCCATCATCATTGTAGAAGTTGATACAAAGTAGATCATAACTTTAAAGTTTTAATAGTTTTTGAACTTTGTACTAATCTCCTATTTCAATGGTAAAAATATTTTTCTAAAATTTTTCATCGATTGTATGTGTGATAAGTAATATACGTATCAAATTTTATGATTTTTTGATTTACGTAGAATTACTTATGGATTTCCAAAACTTGAGTCTGATATTTGAAAAATCATCACCGATCGCCTCTACAGCGATCGATGGGCGCGCTTTGGACTCGATCGGCAAATAAGAAGATCACCGATCGATGGGCACATCACGACCGTAGCCGACAGAGTCGATCATTAATGCTAATTTCGGAAAACTAAGGTTGTTTAATTTATTCTGATTAAGGTCCCTAATCACTCCTAACCCTAGGATATGCTTTGGGAGGCATTATAAAGGGTGAAGATCCATTGGATATGGATTTTGAGAGGTGTTTAGGGTTTGTATCAAATTTAAGGTGTTTGAAAGTTTAATGTTGAATTTCTAATCTTATCTTTGATGGTTCAGAGTTCCTATTGGCTTAGAGACTTCCCAAAGACATTGTTGGTGCAATGATTAAAAGGGAGCAAGCCTTTAGTGGGAAGTATCCATCATGGGATGATGGATGGTATTTTTCCTCATGAAGGGGAAAATGAAATTTTGAGAGACCCAATTTGGAAATTGGGAGAGCATATAGGATTGCCTCTCTTGAGTGATATGAGACTTATCACTAGGAAGATGGTAGAAATCCTAGGTATTTTTGGACCAAAGGGGGAGATTGTAAGATCTCATTGGCACATGAGACATTGGCCTCCTTGGGGAGTTAGCCTCTTTTTGATGTATGTCAAAAAGGGGGAGAACATTAAATCACCAATTTGGGATAATTAGTAAGGAGTCTTTGAGTTAGATAGTCTAACTCAAATGGTTTGTTTTGTTTGGTTTTTGTCAAACATCAAAAAGGGGGAGATTGTTGGTGCAATCGGCCCAGGTCACGATTGACCAGGACTCGAGCTTGGCTCGAGAGATGTTTTGATGTTAGACAAAAACATATGACAATGTAATTGTCATGGTAAAGTCCAAGTCATGGGTACTTGGCATGGAAAGTCCAAGTGGGACACTTGCCATTTTGGGAAGTCCAAGCATGGGTCTTGGCAAGATAAAGTCCAAGTCATGGGTACTTGGAATGGAAAGTCCAAGTGGGACACTTGGCATTTGGGAAAGTCCAAGCATGGGTCTTGGCATGAGAAGTCCAAAGGGTTTGATATTGGCGGCATAAAGTCCAAGCGGAGTCTTGGTGGCGTAAGTCCAATGTGCCTTGGCGGTGTAGACACCGTTAGCATGACATAGCCGATGGAAGCATCTGAAGGCTAGCGCGATGGATGAACAAGTCATGGATGACTTGGAGGGATCCGAGAGGCGTGAGGCTGATGGAAGTGGCTAGAAGGCTTAGGTCTAGGCTAAGGGTGGTCTAGCAAGTATGGGGACACCATACTTGGGTTAAAACCTCATGTTTGAGGTGTGCCAGTCGACTGATGCCATGTGACAGTCGATTGGCGTAGTCAACTAGGGTTTGACTGTGGGAATTGCCCTAGCAGTCGACTGCCATAGGTGGGCAGTCGACTGATTGGCCGAGCAGTCGACTGATCGTGTGATCAGTCGACTGATGCTCGGATTTCAGGGCACAGAATGGAGTCTCACTCGACCGCTGGGACGAGCAGTCGAGTGATGCTTGATCAGTCGACTGATGCTCATGATCAGTCGACTGATGTCCTAGCCGTTGGATTTTTCCAGCGTGGATTACACCGTTGTCTCACAGCAACAGTGTGATCAGTCGACTGATGGTCCCGAGCAGTCGACTGATCGATCTTTTCCAGCACAGGTTGAATCTATAAAATAAGCTCGTGATGGAGGAAAAGGTATCGATTTTCTTGGACGTTTTGAAGCGATTTGCTGCTGCAAATCAGGGCCTTCAAGTGCTAGTCCAAGGCAATCAACAAGCAAGCTTCCAAAGAGTTTTTGTAAAGTGTTCTTTACTTCTCTTATTGTATTTCATATTATATTTGCTTGTTGTATTTAGATTATTGTCGTAATCACATTGTAAGGGGTTTCTCCACCTCCGACTTGTGTCGAGAAGGAGTGATTATTATAGTGGTGTGTGATTGGCATCGCTAGGGTTCGTACGAACCCAATCCGTGGAGTAGGAACCATTCGGTTCCGAACCACGTTAAATATTTGTGTTTTCGTTGTTGTTTATTTCGTTATTGCTTTCATTACTATTCCGCTGTGCGCTAACAAAATTGTAGAGACAATCACGATCGAATTCCATCTACGAACGAACACTCCGCTATTCACCCCCCCTCTAGCGGCTTCAAATATCCTACAGGGTTGAGTGTAGTTCTGATGCAGTCCAACCGTGTGGTATCTTATGCCTCCCGTCAACTAAAAGATCATGAGAGAAATTACCCAATGCACGATCTGGAGTTAGCCGCCATTATTTTCGCATTGGAGATATGGAGGCACTACTTGTATGGGATTAACTTTGAGATCTACACAGACCATAAAAGTCTGAAGTATCTATTCACACAAAAAGAGCTGAATCTAAGACAGAGACGGTGGATGGAATATCTGAAGGATTATGACTGCGCCATCCAATATCATTCGGGAAAAGAAAATGTGGTAGTAGATGCGTTGAGCAGGAAGTCTCGTGGAGTTCTGGCCAATCATCTGACAGTAGTTACTGATCTAGTTCGACAGTTCTCAGAGTTGGGATTGTCTGAACATGGTCAAACATCTCAGGGGATATTAGTTTCTATGGTTGCCCATTCTGCTATTGCTGAGAGGATTAAGGAAGCACAAGTCAGTGACCAGCATCTGCAGTTCTTGTGCAACATGATAGACTCAGAACGTCAGACGGATTTCTCAAGTGACGAGAATGGAGTACTTCGTTTCCGTGGATGATTATGTGTTCCGGACACGCACCCAGTTAAAAAAGAATTGCTACAAGAAGCACATCAGTCGAGATTTGTTATACATCCTGGTGGTACTCAGATGTACCGAGATTTGAAGCGCTTATACTGGTGGAACGGTATGAAACGAGATATTGCGGACTTTGTTGCACGATGTCTAGTGTTCCAGCAAGTGAAGGCTGAACATCAGAAACCTGCTGGGTTGCTTCAGGAAATTCCGATCCTGGAATGGAAGTGGAAACATATCATGATGGATTTCGTTATGGGATTACCCAGAACCCATAAAGGACATGAAGCGATTTGGGTGATCATAGATCGATTAAACAAATCAGCTCACTTCCTTCCGATTTGTGAAATGGACTCATTGGATCGTCTAGTGGAATTGTACTACCGAGAGATTACCAGATTGCACGGCGTACCTTTGAGTATCATATCTGATAGAGATCCACGATTTACTTTGCGATTCTGGCAGAGTCTGTAGCAGGCCATGGGCACAGAGCTTCGCCTTAGTATAGCATTTCATCCGCAGACAGACGAATAGTCCGAACGTACCATTCAAACTCTGGAGGATCTATTGAGATATTGCGTCATGGATTTCGGTGGCAGTTGGGAGGATCACATTCCTTTAGTGGAGTTTGCCTACAATAACAGATACCACTCTTCTATTCAGATGACTCCTTTCGAGGCATTATACGACAGACCCTGTAGATCTCCTGTGTTATGGGAGGAAGTTGGGGAACGACAGATATTAAGGCCTCAGAGTATCCAGCATGATGCAGAGTTGGTGCGAGTGATCAGACGACCGTTATCTGAGGCATAGGACCGATAGAAGAGTTATGCAGACCGGAGGCGAAGGCCTCTGGAATTCTCGGTCGGGGACCATGTATTCCTATGAGTGTCACCCACCAAAGGAGTCAAGAGATTTTGGCTAAAAGGAAAATTAGCTCCACGCTACATTGGTCCATTTGAGATATTGGAGCGAATTGGAGGTGTTGCTTATTGATTGTCTTTACCTCCGACACTTGAGGGTGTACAAAACGTATTTCATGTTTCTTTGCTGAGGAAATACGTGCCGTGATCTGACCATATTCTGAAAGAAGTTTCGATACCACTCCAGGTGAATGCGACTTATGAGGAGATTCCGGTGCGGATTCTTGGTCGCAAGGAGCGACAGTTGCGAAACAAAACCATCCGACTTGTAAAGGTGGGATGGCAGCATAATACGGATGAGGAGTCTACATGGGAGATGGTAGATACTATCCGAGCTCGATACCCTCATCAGTTTATCTAAGGTATGTTGTTATTTCGGAATATACTTAATCTAATTTTTGCATTTAAGTGCGAAATTTGGGGACCAAATTTTTATAAGTGGGGGAGAATATAAAATACCACAGGAAAAAATAATAATAATAAAATAAATGTTGGGTAATTAGGAGAATACCCTATGGAATTTTCCAGGAATTTTTAGAAATTTTCCTGAACTTAAATGGAGATTTCTAAGACCCTTTTTGCGGAAAAGGATTTAAAAGGCTTAACGGGTCTGAAATCCAACCCATTTGGTAAAACCCGACCCGTTACCATTTAAGCCGAGTGTTTTTGCAGCCGTTCTTCTTTTATTTCTCAGTCGCGATCTTTATTCCCTTTTATTTCTCCGCGACCACATCACCGATCATCTTCCTCGCGATCTTTCCTTCCCACGTGGTCTCTCCGATCTTCCCCATCCCAGCTTGTCGACTTCTCTACGAGTGGCGGCTAGCATCCATGATAGCCCCATGGACGAGTCGGAACAACAAGCAGGGGTGACGACTGTCTCTGCCTTCTCTTCTTCTCTGAGACCTACGGCCGGTGAGCCTCCTCTTCCTCTCATCTCTTCTTCTTTTCTGCAAGTGGCAGAGAGAGGAGCAGCCTCGACCTTCTCCACAGATGAGCCGACAACGAGCGTGCGGCTGGAGGCTAGCGCCGGTGGTCGTCGGGCCTAGGTAAGGGGCGATTCCTTACCTTGGATGAGACATACACTTGCATTGGTTGTCCTTCGTTAAATTGGATTTGTGATTTTAGGCAGTAGGTTGATTGGTGAATGGGGTTGCCAGTTTTAGGGGATTTGCTGCCGATGGAGACTCCAATTGTTGGTAAGCACGATTCCCTTCCTTTTTGTTCTATTAGTCCAGTTCAATTTGTTGTATTGTTGTGGTAATATTGATTTCTGATTATCTCGATAGGGCAGCTTTGATTTTTGGGTATCGTTCAAGGTTTCCCTTGATTTATCTGGTTAACTGTGGAAAATGGAAGGATGAAGCTATGAATGGGTCTATGGGTGTCAACGTGGTTGTTCATAGGCTGTAGTGTAGGTGTAAGTGATTTGGCTGTGAATTGAGTTGTAAGGGCAGTGAGATAAAGTGGTGGCATAAGGATTGTTTTGTTTATTCGTTGCAAAGCCTTGGGGTTCCGTGGTTAGCTGATACGTTAACCAAAGGATAGGGTAATGTATGGTGTGATTGGGAATCAGTGATGCAGTGCTCTTGGTTATGAAGGGATTGCAATGACCTTGAATGGTTGGTATTGGGCTTAGCTCGGTTGGGGCTAAGTGAAAGGGGTCGGAAGAAACGGAGTGTGTTAATTAGGGCTTGGTTGAGATTAGTCAGGTCCTAAAATTAGTGCGAAATGTCGGTTGTCGATCGAGCTGGGTGATGCTCTGATCTCGGCTACAAATGGAAATTATAACACGTATTCAATAAGGAATATGGATATGGGGAAATACGTAGTAGTTAATTCGTATTTTGTTGTATGCTTGCACTAAATTATAATTGATGATATTTGCAGGACGTTGATATGAGACCTGTCCGCGGACGTGAGGACTCTAGTACTACGAGCATTTACAGCAGGTGGGTAATTTCCTACCCTAGTCAGGTAGATATAATTGCATTAAGATTTAGTCGTAGATATGAGCTTGTTAGGTGTTTATATTATCTTGACCCTGCTCTTATTTATCTTATGCTTGATATTTGTCATTGGCTATATTTACTCAAAGGTTGATATCACATTTCCTTTATTATGATTTAGGGTTATAGATGTGATGTAAATAGGCCTAGATGTTTTAGTAGGGTGTAGATGTTAGAGTACGGGTGATGACCCAATTTATAAATTAGCAGAAAGGTCATCCGTGGATAGGTAATGCCCTAAATGTAGGAGTTATTCCAATACCGTATGTTGCATATTTATTTACCAACCATGTGTTGTGTAAATGGTCAGGTGAGTCGTGAATAGTGTATCGCTATGGACCGGTGGTCCTAGCTTGCTATGATCAGTTGAGTACGGCTCTCTACATGATAGAGAGTGTACTGGTCAAAGGGATATGACTCTCTGTTGAACAGAGAGTCTGTGGTAGATGTCTGTATGTGAGACAGTACCTTCATGTCATTGCATGCATACTAATGACATCGTCTCCCTTGGGGTTGAGAGAGTCGTCAGTCATCCTGCCTCCCAGGTTACTCCTAGAGGGGTAACTGGTGTGAGGGCAGAGCATTTGTTGTGCCACACTCTACCACTATAGACGGTGGTAGTAGGAGTGCATGCAGTTGCCCTGAGTGCGTGGCACTTGACCACTCATTAGTAGTGTCAGTTAGAGTGGTCAGCAGAAGGGACCCCCATTGCGTAGCGAGCTCTTTACGCTCATATGCTACTTGATCATACTGCCCACTCGGCCACTCTAGAGCAGTGGTTGGTGTGAGTTGGGACAGTTGTCATGTCATGCCACCTAGGCCACACTGGGGTCGTGGTAGCGAGTAGGGGTGCGCAGGCATGACTATATATATATATATATATATATATATATATATATATATACATGGATGATGATGATTAGTATACATACAAATGCAGTTTATATGTATACTTGCTTTGATGATGCATTTGTATGTACTATGCTTGTTGCATTTGTTTGTACATATTCATAATGCTATTGCATTTTCTTTATAGTAGTAGGCAGGGTACTTGTATACTGTTGGTTGTTCACTGTGTTACCCTCGACCCGTATCATGATGCAGTGTGGGTAGTATTACTCTTTATACCTTGTGTTGTGGATATATGCCTAGGTTGGATGAGGATAGAGGCTGACTGCCAGGTATGTCAATATTGTTTGTTTGTTCAGTTTATTTAGTGTATGCATGCATGTGTACTTGTTATGCTGATGTATACCTATCATACCAGTAGATTAAATTGTTGAATGACATGTGATATTGATATATATTTACATGTTCTATCTTATTATCTGCTGAGTTTTACTCACCACCATAGACCCTGAGTTTTTTTGTCACCCAGGTAACAGGTAGAAGTCTTCGTGACGACTTGGAGCTGTGCCAACGATCCATCCCATCTCTGTTTTCTGAGTCTCCCGAGGAATTCGTTTTATGTCTTGGACTTTGATTATGTTATGGACTTGTTGTATTATAAACTTTGTCGTGATGTCGTGGACTTTATTTTTGTATTCGATGTTTTATTTACGATTTTATTACTGTGGACTTGTCAGGTGGTGTACACCTATATGTTTTTAGTATGTATGTTGTGGGTATGTGGTTTATATTTCCGCTGTGGTTGATATATTTATATTATGTTGTTGTTGTGGGCCTACGAGCCTTGTATTAAACCGAAATGTTGCCACGTACAAGGGAGATGTCGTCCATTTGATTTTCGGCACGGGATACTCTCGGGGTGTGACAAATATAATAATGCCCTTGAATAGTAGGTTCTAATCTACAGTATATCAATTGGTAGAATTGATTATGAGATACTGTAGAGAATACTATTCTTAATATTCCTAGTCAAGTATTAATAGACAAGAGCAATATTAATACATTGAGACTAGAATGTAGGTCAATGGATGACTTGATCTCACAAGTCATGGATATGTATTATCACATTGACACATGTATATATATTGGAGAATATATATACTGAATTGACCCACCATGAGAAAGTGTCATGGATTGTTATATGAGTGTCATATACTTTCTCATGTGACTATTGGTATGAATAGTCCTTAGACCTGAAGTCACTACGGTTCCCTACATAAGAAGTTATGTACTTTGGTATCGTCTAACGTCACCCGTAACAGGGTGGACTATAACGGCAATTACTGGGTATGTAATGAATTATGCGGAGGGATGTGAGTGATGTAGATGAGATCTATCCCTCCCATATGACGGGAGTGATATCTTTGGCCTCTTGATAGAGTAGGACCACGAAATGCATGACCATGCTCAAATGAGTCAATATGAGATATTGAGCTCATTTGTTTGAGTGAGTCTACTTGGGGATCAAGAAACATAAAGATCGATAAGGGGATGACATGGTTTATGCCTCATTGATCGATCTAAGATATCAGAGATAGAAGGACACCATCATACATGATAATAACTATGGAAAGTTTGTCGGATCTCGATGATCTTGTAACTTGGGTAGCAATGATGTATTGCTAGATGCCGCTCATTGCTTATGTATCCAAAATGGTTTTAGATACATTGCAAACGTTACAAGAACCTATAGGATCACACACAAATGACATTATGTTTTGGAGATGATTTCTTTTAGTTGGACTAAAAGACAATTTAGCATATGGCCAAGACTTGAGTTAGACTCAAACTGGTTAAACTTGAGTTAGACTCAAGTTGAACCATGGAAGATGATTCATCATCATCATGCATGATTAATGTGATTAATCATGCATGGGAATACCAAGGGCCTTGGTATTCATGATGAAGAGGAATACCAAGGGTCTTGGTATTAAGAGTCTTCTTAATGAGGAGATAAGAGGAATTAATGGCAAGGGTTGCTATGGGCTTAAGATGCTTTGAACATGCAAATCAAGAGAGGTTAGGTCATTGGGCGTGTAAACCAAGGCAAGCCAAGAGAAGTGTTCTCTCATCCCTCTCCTTCCTCTCCTTCTTCTTCCAAAGGGTTCTTGGCGTTTTACTAGGGGTTGCTAGCACAACGTGACTCCAATACGGGTGGGTGTCAGTGTGGATACCTTAGAGATATGGTTATCCTTACCATATTGAGATCCGACAGCATTTGGAAAAGTGGAATTACAGAGGGTACGGACCGAAGGTATACTTCTCCTTCTAGATAAGATCTAGAAAAGTAGGGTACGAAATGACTTATATAGTTTTGCATGGATCTTTGGTGGGATCCGGTTTATAGTTATTGTTTTCGCTGCGGTTGTGTGAAGTATTCGCTCATGATGTTGTGAACATCAGATCCGAAATTTTCCCAACATAATCATCCCAGGTCATGATTGACCAGACTCAAGTTTGACTCAAGTAGTATTTTAATGTTTGACGATGAGTTGACCATTATTTAACAATGAGTTTACTATATGGTTGACATGGGGTTGATCATATGATAGAGAAGTCCAAGTGGGACACTTGGCATTGGAAAGTCCAAGTCTTGGGTACTTGGCAATGGTAAAGTTCAAGCATGGGTCTTGGCAATGGAAAGTCCAAGCATGGATCTTGGCAATTGGAAAGTCCAACATGGAGTTGGCATGGAAAGTCCAAGCATGGGTCTTGGCATTTGGAAAGTCCAATATGGAGTTGGCAAGGGAAAGTCCAAGGGTGTCATATTGGTGGCGTAAAGTCCAAGAGATAGTCTTGGCAGCATAAGTCCAATGTTTAGCGGCGTAAAGACCAAGCGTAAGTCTTGGCAGCGTAAGCCCAAATGTGCCTTGGCGGTGTAGACCGGTTAGCATGACAATAGCTGATGAAAGCACCTGAAGGCTATTGTATGGATGAACAAGTCATGGATGACTTGGAGGGATCCGATAGACGTGAGGCTAATGGAGGTGGCTAGAAGGCTTAGGTCTAGGCTTAGGATGGTCTAGGAAGTATGAGGGGATCATACTTGGAATAAATCTCATGGTTGAGGTTTAGCAGTCGACTGGTCAAGTGTTTTGACACTTGGTAGCTGAATTGACTCTGAGCAATCGACTGGGATTATGACCAGTCGACTGGTCGGGAGTCAACTGGCGATCGACTACGATCGCGTGTCCTTGGCAGTCGACTGCCATCTTTGGGTAGTCGATTGACCTTGAGTAGTCGACTATCATGGAGGGTAGTTGACTGCTAGTTGAGGACACGGGCATAGAAAGCTCGATAGATGACTGAGCAGTCGGCTACGGGCTTAGAAATATACTGATGGTAATGTTAGTCGACTGCCAGTATATCCGTTGGCTGGAACGTCAATGTGGATTAAGCCCGTTGTGAGACAATGACACTGTAGGCAGTTGACTGGGGTCTTTTGACATTCGACTGCCAGGTGTGGAATCAGCCCGATGTAGGCATAAAAGGAGCAGTTCATGGAGGATTTCAGACATGGTTTCTTGACGGGTTCTTGAGGTAATTTGGAGGTGAAGTATTAGTGCATTTCAGGGTCCTTCAAGCTCGTCTAAGCAACCAACAAGCAAAACATTCAAAGCGATATTCAATAAAGTGTTCTTTACATAGTGTTGTATTTCTTTGTATTTTCTTATTACTGTTGTAATTCCTTGTTCGAGGTTTCTCCACCTCCGGATTGTTCCGAGGAGTGTATTAGTGGTGGTTTACATCACTAGATCTCATTTGAGCTCGACCCGTGGAGTAGGAATCCTAGGTTCCGAACCACATTATATTCTTGTCTTGTTCTTGTGTTTTTGTTATGTATTTTCATTATTGTATATTTAGCTACGCTAACAAGTATTGTAGACAAGCACGATCGAATTTCGAGCAACGACGCATTCCGCTATTCACCTCTCCGCTCTAGCGACGTACGATTCCTCTACAAAAACCAAGTTTGGAACTTAGTAGGCACACCCGAAGGCATAACGCCTATAGTGTGCAAGTGAGTTTTCAAGAAGAAAACTGACATGGATGGTAATGTTATTGCCTATAAAGCTAGAATAGTGGCAAAAGGCTATCGTCAAAGACAAAGTGTTGATTATGACGAAACCTTTTCACCAATATCTATGCTTAAATCAATTCGGATACTCCTTACCATAATGGCTCATTATGATTATGAGGTATGGTAGATGGATGTGAAAACAACTTTCCTTAACGGAAACCTATATGAGAAATATTGGTGCAATCGGCCCAGGTCACGATTGACCAGACTCGAGTTTGAGTCAACTAGTATTTTGATATTTGACAAAGGATTGATCATTGATTGACAATGGTTTGGGGAGATGGTTGACAAGAGGTTGACCATATGATGGAGAAGTCCAAGTGGGACACTTGGCATGGGAAAGTCCAAGTCATGAGTACTTGGCATGGAAAGTCCAAGCATGGGTCTTGGCAATGGTAAAGTTCAAGTCTTGGGTACTTAGCAATGGAAAGTCCAAGCATGGGTCTTGGCATTTGGAAAGTCCAATATGGAGTTGGCATGGAAAGTCCAAGGGTGTAGTCTTAGCCACGTAAGTCCAAGTGTGTAGTCTTGGCAGTGAAAGCCCAAGTCATGGGTACTTGGAAATTGGGAAGTCCAAGGGTATGATATTTATGGCATAAAGTCCACGCGGTAGTCTTGGCAGTGTAAGCTCAAATGTACCTTGGTGGTGTAGACTCGGTTAGCATGACAATAGCTAATGAAAGCACCTGAAGGCTAGCGTATGGATGAACAAGTCATGGATGACTTGGAGGGATCCAATAGGCATGAGACTGATGGAGGTGGCTAGAAGGCTTAGGTCTAGACTAAGGGTGGTCTAGCAAGTATAAGGGCATCATACTTGGGTTAAATCTCATGGTTGAGGTGTATCTGTCGATTGGTCAAGTATTTTGACACTTGGTAGCCAAGTCGACACTGAGCAATCGACTGGGATTATGACCAGTCGACTGCCGTGAGTTGATTGGTGTTTGACTGCCAGTATTGGGCAGTCGACTGGACATGAGCAGTTGACTACCATGAAGGGCAGTCACTTACTGGTTTTGGTCGTGAGGATAGAAAGCTCTGTAGCCGACTGACCAGTCGACTACAGGCTTTGGCAGTCAACTGCCAGTGTATCCATTGACTTGAATGCCAACGTGGATTAAGCCCATTGTGAGACAATGACACTATAGGCAGTCGACTTGGGCCTTATGGCAGTCGACTTTCAAGTGCAGAATCAGCCCGATGAAGGTATAAAAGGAGCATCTCATGGAGGATTTCACCCATGGTTCTTTGAGAGGTTGTGGAGGCGATTTGAAGGCGAAGTGTAGGGGCATTTCAGGGTCCTTCAAGCTCCATCCAAGCAACCAATAAGCAAAGCATTCAAAGCCCTAGTTTGTAAAGTGTTCTTTACATTTGAGTTGTATTTCTTTGTATTTGCTTGTATATCTCTTGTATTACTTTTGTAATATGTTGTAAGAGGTTTTCTCCACCTCCGGATTATTTTCCGAGAAGGAGAGGTTGATTAGTGGTGTTTGGCATCGCTAGAGCATATTTGAGCTTGACTCATGGAGTAGGAACCCTAAGGTTCCAAACCATGTTATATCTCGTCTTGTGCATGCGTGTGCTTGTATTTTTGTGTACTCGTGTTTGTATTCGTATTATATTTTCTATTTCCGCTACGTACTAACGAATTGTAGAGATAAACACGAGCGAATTCCATCATCGATGCCATTCACTCCCCCCCTCTAGCGGTGTACGATCCCCTACAAGGGGTATTAGAGCAAGGCTGCTCTTCAAGGTTTAACAACTAAGGGAGCACGCTAGAGGAAAGAAAATGGTGGTTGAAGAAAGATTGGGTGATGACATCAATGTGCCACCTCCATATGAACTCTATGGAGCCAAGGATTTTGAGCAATGGGCGATAAGAATGAAATATTTCCTTATGTGTTATTATGATAATTGGATTAGTGTTATAATAGGGTTCGACGCTCCAGAGGACAAAGAAGGAAAAATATTGATATGAGTAAAATATTTAGGGTTATAGGAGTAGTTTTTGCTCACATCTCCTTACATTTCATGTTAGTTTCATGCGTATGTTACTTTGTTTTTCATGCATTTCCTATTTTCTAGTTCGGAGATATACTCTTTGTACTTTTGCATGCAGGATAGCATTCCGAGGGGAAAAGGCACACTTTCGGAGCGAAAGAAGGATATTTTGCAGCTACACGTAGAATGGGACATGACCAGGGCATGTGGCTACACACGGCTGTATCCAATGGGAGAGCTTAGCCACCCCAGGGCTGCACAAGGCCTGGCCGTGTGGAAACACACGGCCGTATGGTGGCCTAGTAGATTGATGTGATTAGGGTTTTTTTTCGGATTTTGCAGCGATCCGATGTGATGTCTATATAAGGAGAGCTCCGGCCAAACCCTAGTGGGGAGGCACGATGGCTGGGATGACACACCGAAGCCCTAAAAAGCTTCGAGAACTCGCAACGGGGAGGAAGAACGCAGCCGGAGATCCAAGTTTTGCACTTCAACGCCGGAGAGAAGGCCATATCGACATTGTAACCTCTTGTTCTTGCATTTTATTTTAGATATATTCAAACTTGAACATGCCTTGTAATTCTCCTCTTCTATATATGGAGTAGTTCCTTCGATTCTAGGATTAGAGAGTAGCTTGTGTAAGCATGACATGTTGCTTCAAATTGAATTTTGTTTCTGAGTTTAAATTTACAATTGGAAATTGTTTATACCAATATCTATGCATATTTGATTTTCTACCTACTGTGCTTAGGCGATATGAGGGGTGACAACCCTCGTATCTAAGATTTAGGGGATTTATACAAGGAACCTAGGGGTAAACCTGATCTCCTATAACCGTGGGTAGAAGGATGCGATGGAACTGGAAACGGTTCGTCGTAGGGATTGATTTGGCATCCTTGTATCGCCTATCCCATCCTTGTAAGGCAGAGATATCTCCCAATAGATGCGGTGGCTCATTGGGAGAGTGTATGATGTCCCTTCTACAAAACCATAGCTAGATGTTTAGACAACGCCCAGTTGATAGCATGTTTTACGACACACAAGCGAAACCAAAGTCCTAGAGTCCCTTTTAAAGATCTCGGCACACTCCTTTCTTCCTCCATGTGACACCGTACTAGAGTTTAGTCACCGAAAACCCTCGCAATCGAAACCTTTAGATTTTACTTCCGAACAATTTCACCCACTGAACAAATCGATACTCAAATCTCAGTCTCTGTGGGATCGATAATCTTTTATTACTTGATGACATCCGTGTACTTGCGAGCGTTGGGTGCGTGCACGCGCTTCGAGTCCTCGATGGTCTTCGTCGTGAGATTTGAGGTCGCATTCGCGTGTATCATGTTTTTGGCGCCGTTGCCAGGGACTAATCTATTCGATATCGAATCGAGAAGTGGAAAATTGGATTTGACTTAGGATTAGATTTATTTACTTGTTTAATTTTTTTTAGTTTGCTTCATTTATTTTAGTTTTATATTTTCCATATTTAGATTTAGATTTTTCTTTTTATTTTAGCAGTAGTTTTCTATTTCCTTATTGCTTCTTTGATTTTATTACCTAGATTTATTTATTTCCTGTTCCTTAGTATTAGGTAGCACTCCTAATTTTTGTGTCTTGGTTATTCGTATGCTTATACGCTTAGGATCGGAAGGCCTGATTCCGATCGACTTAGAAATCGCACGAACCTTTCATCGTCGGAAAGCAGAACAGAAGAGGATGGAGGACTAAGCTGCATCTGAAGTACATATAGGTAGCCAACCTTTGCGGGATTACATAGCTCCTAGTGCTAGAGGATTTAGGCCGAGTATAGCTGGACCATCTATTTCCGCAAACAACTTTGAACTTAAACCAACACTTATACATATGGTCCAGCAGAGTCAATTCGAGGAAGCTACGACTGAAGACCCGAACTGGTACCTAGAGGCATTTTTGGAAATCTGCTCAACAATGAAGATGAACGGAGTCCCTGTTGATGCGATTCACCTGAGCTTATTCCCGTTCTCATTACGGGATAAGGCTAAGGCATGACTTCACTCCCTACCTTCGGGAAGCATCACTACATGGGAGCAATGTGAGTAGAAGTTTTTGAACAAATACTTCCCACCAAGCAAGACTACTCACATGCGCCATCTTATCATGAGCTTCCATCAGAAGGAGGGGGAGTCCTTATTCGAAGATTGGGATCGCTACAAGGGGCTACTCTACCAATGCCCTTACCACGGACTGGAAAGGTAGATGGTGATTCACATCTTCTAAAATGGGATCGCGTACGCCACGAAGATGTCCCTGGATTCTGCTGCAGGTGGAGCACTTATGAATAAGACCATAGAGGAAGCAGAAGAGATGATAGAAGAGGTGGCCCAGAACCACCATCAGTGGGCTTCCGAACGTGGTCAACCAGCTCCTGCAGTGGGACGATACACTGTCAACTCCATGGACCACCTAGCAGCATATCGAGAGGACTACTATGGAGGGCAAGAAACATCAGAAGAGCAGATCGAGCACTATGACGTAGTTGGTGACCTAAATAAAAAGGCTAATAACCCATACATCAACATTTTCCATCCCGGATGGAGGAACCACCCAAATTTTCCCTATAAGAATAACTTGGGAAGGTTCCAACAGCTAGGAGAAAAGGAGCAACCACAGCAACCTAACACCCGTCTAAAGAATATGCTGGAGAGCTTCATCTGAACACAACAGGAGGCGAATACTGAATTTCAGTGGTGACATTCGTAGACAGATATGATGATCGAAGGGTTGGGATCATCTGTAAGGGATCTTGCCAGTAGGCAAAAGTCGCTAGAGATTCAAGTAGCTCAGATTGCAAACAAGATCTCCAGGGTACCAGGGAAGCTACCAGGAAAAGCAGAGGTCAATCCGGTAGAGCAGTGCAAGCAGTAATGCTGTGAAGTGGGAGGGCTCTGAAAGAGATGCCAGGCCGGTCGGCTGCTGAAGAGGACCTGGGACCTAAAACACGAGAACCTTTGGGGAAGACCGAGAAGGAAGAGGCCGGAAAAATAAACTGGGAGTCTGCCACAAGGACTCAACCACCCCTTACTGTACCATTCCCACAGCGGTTAGCTAATGCAAAGAAGGATGCTGAGTTTGGTAAATTTCTGGACATGCTGAAGTCAATCTCAGTAGAGGTATCGATACTCGAAGCACTGCACCAAATGCCCCAGTTCGCTAGATTCATGAAAGATATTTTGGCGCATCGTAGGAAAGTCGCAAAGTCTGAAACGGTGGCCCTCACAAAGGAATCAAGCGCTTATCTCCGAAACGAAACCACTCAGAAACTAAAAGATCCGGGGAGCTTCTATATTCCATGCTATATAGGGATGACACTGATTAGCAAAACCTTTTGTGATTTGGGAGCAGGTGTGAGTCTTATGCCCTACACCTTATGCAAAAAACTAGGGTTAGGAAATTTAAAATTCACCACTATGACACTACAACTAGTTGACCACACATACCTCTACCCATTGGGGATTTTAGAAGATGTTCCTATTAAGGTAGGAAACTTTACACTATCGACTGACTTTGTGGTCATGGAGATGGAAGAGGATCCAAAGATACCCGCCTGGGGCAACCATTTTTACCGACTACAGGAATGGTCATTGATGTAAAGAATCACAAGCTGACCCTAAAAGTGGGAAAGGATAAGATAGAATTTGAGCCTACTGGAACGGGAAGTCACGAACCCTCGTCGAGGAAGTACGTGATTCCAGCGAGAGCTAAGAAGGAAACCGTGTATGAAGATCCTGAGACAAATGAATGGAGGTTCACTGAACCTCCGAAGCCAAGTTGATAATGGAGTGTGGTCGAGCTAAAAGACCTTAAACAAAGCGCTTCTTGGGAGGCAATCCAAGTTTAGTTTTTAGGTTTCCCATTGATTGTATTGCATGCATTTAGTTAATT
This sequence comes from Wurfbainia villosa, assembly GCA_025175895.1. NCBI lineage: Eukaryota > Viridiplantae > Streptophyta > Magnoliopsida > Zingiberales > Zingiberaceae > Wurfbainia > Wurfbainia villosa. The sequence goes on from CM045992.1 coordinate 10,682,599, forward strand.
TGAACTTTGATTTCCATTTCATTTAGCATTAGGACTAGAAGAGAACTTTGTTAGGTAAAAATAAAATTCATATTAGCTTACACGGCGAAGTGTATGAGAAAATTCGGACCGTTGTGCAAAAAGGGGAGAAAAAAGGGGACACATGGCATGGCCGTGTGTTTTCCCACGACCGTGCCCCATCAACTCGAGGCGCACATGGCCTGGCCATGTGTTTTCACACGGCTGTGTCGGGCTAGGTTAAGTAGGGCGAGTCGTGTATTTTCGCCCATTTGTGTTGTGTGCTTCGATTTCTCTTGCTCTAGTTGTGTGGTTTCTTCTTCCCCACCACCTAGAAGCTTTTCTAACCTTCAAGGAAGCCAAAAGAAGCAAGGATGAGAAGGGCCAAGCAAGTGGCGTCTCAATCCGGTGCTTCGGAGCGACGAGCAAGGAGATCTGACACCTCTCAAGCTCCGGAGGAGGGTAACGCTCTACCAACCCTACTTTTTCGCAACAATGAACATAGAGATAGATATAATATGCTTTCTACTCATAAACTCACTGCTACTAGGTACTTTAATGAAGATTTGCTAAAGTCCTTAGGGTTGTTGGGAGACATTCAAGCCCTATTTGCGAAAATGGGGTGGGAAGAGATAATGGGAATAAGACACCCAACCTACCCTAGGGTAGTTCTAGAATTTTTAAGCTCCTTAAAGGTGGAAATCTTAACGGGTAGAGAGAGCGAAGAGGGGAGAATAACTTTTAGGATATTTAACATTGAGCATTAATGGACCCTCCACCAATGGAATTCATGCTTTGGCTTGCCGAGTGGGGGAAAGAGAAGAATCCCTATTGGGTTTAACTCTCGGATGTTTTGGACCGAGTGAAGGGTTTTGCGTATCGAGTCCGTGAGGGGAAACTTCGCTTCCCACTTCACCTCGGTAGCTTGTCCATGGCGATCCCTTCGATGTCCCCAGATTAAAAAAAAATTTAATCCTAGACAAAAGGGATTGCCCAAACCACCAAGTCATCATCGTGCTATTCGTTTAGAGAGGTCACTTGAACAAACTAGTTGTTCAAGCGACCATCCTCTATTCTACGAGTAGCTGCGGAATAGACGATGTTCGGATCGCCGGTTTTTGTGTTTATGCTCGGGATCCAAGTATTATTTATCCATTTACAGATTTATAACATGCTTATAATTGAAAAACAAAAACAAGCAACAAACAAAAGAAGAAAGTAGAATAGGTATACCTCTCGATCTTCTAATGTATGACCTTCCTCCTTTTGGACGTCGTGTGGGCGACGATCCACCAAAAGTCGAAGCTCCTAGATCGCAAATCTTCCTTCCTTGCTCTTCCAAAGCAAGAGGAAGAATAGAAACAAGGTTTTTCTCCTCACTAGAAACAACCAACAAGGAACCAAAGCTTTCCTTGCCGGCGGCCAACTAGATGAAGAAGAAGATGGTGGAAAACAACCAAGACACCAAGGGAAACCCTATATCTTGTTTCCACCACCTAAGGAGAGGGAGAAGGGAGCTTTTGGGCACCGACCAAGGTCTGGGAAGGGCCTGGAAACCTGCTGGACGTTGGCCACAAGACAAGGAAGAAGAAAGGAAACCTTGCCTTATTTGGTGCCGCCCTAGCCTCCAAACCCTAACCCTAATCCTAATCCTATCTCAACTAGGATTCCCTTCTCTTGCCGCCCAAGCCTTGCTCTCTTCAATAATGTTCACACCAACCCCTTGGACACCCTTTTATAGAGTTAGGGATAAGTCATGAATTAATCTCCTCCATTGGTTCTAGGGATTTAATCTCAACCGTCGGATCTAGAGATTTAATCTCAACCGTCGGATCTTAGAGATTTAATCTATACCAATGGATCTTAGACTTTTGTTTCTATCCATTGGATCTAAGCATCATGAGGTGTTAATAGACTACATTAGGGACCATGAGGAGGAGTTGGGTCTTGGCCACCCATGGATCAAGCCCACATAAAGTCCGATCCACTAATGATGATCCAATCCACTAAAGGTTCATCATTGATCTACCTCACCAACCCCCATATGATAATATGGGCTCCATATATTATTTGTACATTTTCTCCCCATGTTTAAGATCTCGAATGTCCGTCGATTAATTAATTTACCAACTATTAATTAATCAACATCTAACTCCTTGAGTAGTACCACTCAACCTCTTCATCATGTCGGACCAAGTCCACCTGCAGGGTTTACATGATGAACCTTATGAGCTCCTCAAGGGGACATCATCATCCTAATATATAGGACATAGTTTACTCCTATAATCAACGACACACCATATAAATAATATCATCTCCCAACTTACCGAGCCTATCGATTTAATCTATAAATCTCGCCCATTGGTAAATCAAAGAGATGACTACTAGGTATATGTGCCCGTTATTATATCGGGATTAAGACCATGTACTAAATAATATATGAGGTCCGATTCGATTATGTAGTCAGCAATAAATCGAATCACCTCTATGTCGGTCCTGCTCAATACACACAAAGTGCACTAGTGTGATTCTATGGTCAAGACAAACCAATACCAAATCACACTACAACCATTCCGATGGTTTGTCCAAAGCCATCTCGATTGTGAGCCTTTACTTATACTTTTCAAGGGGCCGATAACATGATCTCCCGTGTGACACCACACACCATGTTATCTACAATGTAAAGTATTAGACAATATTGCATAACCATAAAAATATGAAAACAATGATCATGTGATTCTTATTCCAAAATAAAGATGTTCATACAAAAGATAGACTTTTCAGTATACATCCCTACACCGAGTTGACGGGGGAACACGCTTATGACCCTTCTAGGGCCAAAGCATCGCGTCTCCAAAACTCTATTTTCCGATACCTCCACCGAATCATGGCCAGTACTATATTTGATCATGGGGAGAGTGATGGTGTAGTAAGAGCTAGCGAGCTGCTTTGCCTCTAGAACATGCTACAAGAAAGGAGTAGCATCGATGTAGGGTCCCACTTCATCAGACACTTAGTGAAGATGGGCAAAGCAGCAAGAGGAGAGATTAATATGGGAGGCCTACTTACCCACATTTGCCATAGGATGAGGTACGATTACATTGCATTAGAGAGTATAAAGGGAAGCCCTAGGATTGACCTAGGAGTGTGCATGGCGATGAAAATGATTGTAAGAGAGAGACACTCCTTATGCTTTGTAAAGAAAAACCTGATGACCCTTAGGCTCCCCAACCCTGATCGTACCACCATCACCACATGTGCCAATTGACGCTTGGATCTGATAGTGGAGTCCCTGCCACACGAGGGACCATCCACATTGGTGCCCATCTCTCCCCCTTTACATCACTCTCCCTCCAGTCCACACATGTATAGGAGCCCACCTAGTCCACGTCGACATGAGCCTGCACTTGCACCACCACCTTTTTCCACTTTTGAGCAGGATGCAGGTACATCGGCCTATGATTTCTCGGAGTTCCATTTGTGCCTTGATGACATATACACCGAGCAGTAGACACAGAGGCAGTGATGGGAGGAGCAGAGCGCCTTCATGCAGGCAGAGTTCCAGGGCTTCCGGGAGCACTTCTAGCGGGCTAAGGAGTTCTACTACGAGGCCCGCATCTACTTCTAGGAGGAGGCTGCCCGTCGCCAGGATGAGGCCGCCTACCGCCAGGAGATGCGACAACACATGCATGCACAACAAGCACAGTGGGCTAGGGAGGAGGAGCACCGAGTAGCCACTGAATCCACTAGCTCTCAGATCGACCACATGTACATGTGGCATCAGCGGCTCAGCAGCAGGTTCTCCTAGGATCCCGAGATGCTGAGGCTTCCAGACTTTCCATCTCGTCCACCATACTAAAGGTATACTTTCATTTAAGTCTGGGGGGGACCCCAAATTTTATTTTGTTTCTAGCATTAGTTTCTTTCCTGATATTTTCATCATTATTGGCATTCATTTGTTCATGCATAGGTGGTTGAGTTTCTTTCAGCACTTAGTTTTTGCTATCTGTAAAGCTGCCTCAGTAGTATTTTTTAGAGTTTTCTTCATGAGTTGTTTCCATGAGTAGTGTAACTTCATTTATCTCGTGGTATTTTATTTTATTGGCTTTGAATGAATATTCTAGACTTACACTGGTTAGCTTCTATTTTTACACCTACACATGTCAAACATTCTGAAAGGAAGAGTCTAGTACATACCTAATTATGATTCATCTCAGTAGTCTAGTACTTTGGAATCCACAGGTGACCCTAAGACGACACACCGAAGCCCTAAAAAGCTTCGGGAACTCGCAACAGGGAGGAAGAATGCCGTCGAAGATCCAAGTTCTGCACTTCAACGTCGGAGAGAAGGCCATATCGGCATTGTAACCTCTTGTTCTTGCATTTTATTTCTGATATATTCGAACATGAACATGCCTTGTGATTCTCCTCTTTTATATATGGAGTAGTTCCTTCGACTTTAGGATTAGGGAGTAGCTTGTGTACGCATGACATGTTGCTTCAAATTGAATTCTATTTTTGAGTTTGAATTTGCAATTGGAAATTGTTTATACCAATATCTATGCGTATTTGGTTTTCTACCTGCTGTGCTTAGGCGATACGAGGAATGACAACCCTTGTATCTAAGATTTAGGGGATTTATACAAGGAACCTAGGGGTAAATCTGATCTCCTGTAACCGTGGGTAGAAGGATGCTATAGAACTAGAAACGGTTCATCGTAGGGATTGATTTGACATCCTCGTACCGCCTATCCCATCTTTGTAAGGCAGAGATAGCTCCCGATAGATGCGGTGGCTCATCGGGAGAGTGTATGATGTCCCTTCCACAAAATCATAGCTAGACGTTTAGACAATGCCCAGTCGATAGCATATTTTGTGACACACAAGCGAAACCGAAGTCCTAGAATCCCTTTTAAAGATCTCGGCAGGCTCCTTTCTTCCTCCGTGTGATACCATACTAGAGTTTAGTCCACTGACAACCCTCGCAATCGAAACCTTTAGATTTTACTTTCGAACAATTTCACCCACTGAACAAATCGGTACTCGAATCTCAGTCCCTGTGGGATCGATAATCTTTTATTACTTGATGACATCCATGCACTTGCGGGCATTGAGCACGAGCGCACGCTTCGAGTCCTTGACGGTCTCCATCGCGAGATTTGAGGTCACGTTTACATGCATCAAATACTCTAGAAGAACAAGTGGAGCAAAGTACAACTCAAATACTTCTACATAAACAATAAGGTAATGGGTATATTACTTAGTGCAATTCCTAATGATGTATTGTGTAGATTAGGAGATTGTAAGGATGTCAAGGAGTTGTGGAGCAAGCTAGCTAAGCTCCATGAAGAACCCTTAACGACTCAAGAAATAGAGGAGCCCAAGGAACAAGACCCATCATCGGCTCAATTGGATAAGGAGACCGAAGAAGAAAGCTCTTCCTCACAAGAAAGTGAGGATTCGGAAGTTGAGAAGGAGTCATCATCTGAATCGATAGAAGAGGTGGAAGAATTGGAGGAAGCCTCCACCTCTAAGATTGAGGGGGAGGATATTAGATCATCGGAGCCGGAGCAAAATCAAGAAGTAGCTTCAACCTACGGAAGAGATGAATAACCAATTCCGGCCACCATTGACCTAGGTAACTCAAATGCAATTCATAAAAATAAGGATCACATAATTTTCTTTGAGTGTAGGGAGAAAGGGCATTACAAGAGAAAATATCTAAAATTGCCCAAGGAGAAAGTGCCGACACCAAAAGTCAATCAAAAGTTAAAGGATGTCGGAGTCTCAACCATTAAGAGCAAGGAGCACATAGTGTGCTTCAAATGTCATTAAAGGGGACATTATAGAAGCCAATATCCTAGGGGGAGGAAGCAAACCATGGGCAAAAAAAGAGCATCAAATGTAGGGGGAGCTTCTAAAGCAAACCCTAAGGTATATTTTAGTAATGCACCTTCGAATGTTTATGATAAAAAGCATGCTTTTAATACTCTTGCAATTGTGCATAATCATGAAAAGCATGTTAGGAATGAAGTTTATTGCTTAGGTGCCAAATATTGTAATTGTAGGGTTAAGGAAAAATTTAGAAACAATAATACTAAAACAATTATACCTATGGAAGCAATTAGGAAGGTAGAAGGTCACTTAGGCATTAACCCTAAGAAGGGTAGGCATATGCCTAAGAGAAAGAATAATTCCCAAAGATTAAATGAAAATAAAAAATTGGACAATTAGAATTAGAAAACCAAGACTTGAGGTCAAGGCTTGAGAAATTAGAGAAGACCCTTAGGAAGATGCAAAATCAAATTTAAGGGTCAAATGATAAAAAATTAGGGTCTAGAAAACAAGAACCATCAAGAGGCAAGAAAGGTTTGGGTCACAAACCTAAGCCCAAGGAGACCTACCACAATGTTCCATTTGATTATGAAACTAAATCTAGGTCTAGAAAAACCAAGGTTACTAGGGAAGTTATCCCTAAGGTTAACCATGGTAAGTGTCTAGTGGGCAAGGATTCTATGAAACCTAGGAAAGCTACTAAGAAGGTCACAAGGAAAGTTATTCCTAGAGTTGACCAAGTCAAGACCCAATTGACCAAGGCTTTCAAGCCAAAAAGGGTCATTAGGAGGGTATCTAGGGAAGTTATCCCTAGTGAATACCTAGTTAACCTAAGGACCTCAAATAGATATTGGGTTCCTAGGAGCGTGATTCCATCATGCTAGCTGGGTTAGGGTGTGTCAACCCTAAGTGGATGGGTAGTTAACCTAACCATGATAGAGTTAACACTTTAGGACATTTTCAAGGTCATGTGATACCTTGGAAATGAGATTGGATTTATATCCTAAAGGATTTTAGGAGGTGCCAATTAAATTTGAGAAGGTTGGAAAATTGATCAAATTGGCACAATTAGGTCTAGAGGTCATAGTGTGTCATTTTGGGTTTTTGGCACACATGGGAGATAAGTGTTATTATGGAAAAATGAACTTAATTCGAACAAATAGCAATTAATACTAAACTTTAGGTATTCCTATGCCTTACACTTTATTTGACATGCTTTGCTTGCCATATACCATGTCATGACATATGTTGGGATGTATACTAAAAGTCTAGTCTTTGTATGGACATCTTTATTTTGAAATAAGAATCACATGATCATTGTTTGTATTTTATATTTATTATATGTGTGAATCTTGTCTAATACATTGCATTGTAGATAACATGGTGTGTAGTGTCACACAGAGGATCATGTTATTAGTTCCTTGTAGAGTATAAGTAGAGGCTCACAACCAAGATGGTTTTGGACAAACCATTGGTATGGTTGTAGTGTAATTTGGTATTGGTTTATCTTGACCATAGAATTACACTAGTACACTTTGTGTGTATTGAGCAGGACCGACTTAGAAGTGATTCAATTTATTACTGACTACATAATTGAATCGGACTTTTGATATTATGGTGTACATGCTCTTAATCCCGATATAATAATGGGTACATGTACTTAATATTTATTTCTTTGATTTACCAATGGGCGAGATTTATGGGTTAAATCAATAGGCCCGGTAAGTTGGATAATGATATTATTTACATGATGTGTCGTTAATTATAGGAGGAAACCGTGTCCTATGTATTAAGATGATGATGTCCCCTTGAGGAGCTCATAAGTATCATCATGTAAATCTTACAGGTGGACTTGGTCCAGCATGATGATAAGCTTGAGTGGTACTACTCATGGAGTTAGATATTAATTAATTAATTATCAGTAAATTAATTAATTAACGGACATTCGATATCTTAAACATGAGGAGATATTTGTATAATTAATATATGGAGCCCATATTTAATTATAGGGGTTAGTGAGGTAGATCAATGATAATCCTCTAGTGGAATGGATTATCATTAATGGATCGGATTTTATGTGGGATGGTGATGTGAGCAAAACATATAGGGTTTTAAAAGTAGTTTTAGCTCACATCTCATTACATTTTATGTTAGTTTCATGCATATGTCACTTTGTTTTGCATACATTTCCTATTTTCTGGTTCGTAGGTCTTCTCTTTGTACTTTTGTGTGCAGGATAGCATTTCGTGAGAAAACGATGCATTTTAGAGCAAAAATGGAATAATTTGTGGAGCACAGACCTTAGGGAACATGCACTGACCATGTCCCAAGACTTGGGCATGTTTCCGAAGCGAAACGGATCAAAACGGAGGCTCCAGGAAAAGACGCGGCCAGACCATGTGAAAACACACGACCATGCCTTTTTTCCAGCTCAATTTCTAGTCGAGATTTCATCTATTTTCTAGCCTTGCACACGGCCAGGCCATGTGAAATTCACACGACCGTGTGGCTGCGCCGCGAATTCAATGAAATAGGGTTTTTCAAGCATTTATGGAAAGCTAGAGCCACCTCTATATATAAGAAACTCATCTAAGAGGCGAGGCATCACGAGGGAGCCTCCCTAGGGCTTCCAAACCCTAGGGGGGAGGCACGACGACTAGGATGACACACGGAAGCCCTAAAAAGCTTCGGGAACTCGCAACGGGGAGGGAAAACGCCGCCAGAGGTCCACACTTTACACTTCAACGCTGAAGAGAAGACCACGAAAGCATTGTAATCTTTTGTTCCTATGTTTTATCTCTGATATATTCGAACATGTACATGCTTTGTGATTTGTCCTTTATATACATGGAGTAGTTCTTTTGATTCTAGGATTAGGGAGTAGCTTGTGTGCACATTACATGTTGGTTCATCTTAGATTCTGTCTTTGAATTTAATTTAGCGATTAGAAGTTGTTTATACTATAACTATATCTATGCGTGTTTGGTTTTCTACCTGCTGCGCTTAGGCAATACGAGGGGTGACAACCCTCGTATCTAAGATTTAGGGGATTTTATACAAGGAACCTAGGGGTAAACCTGATCTCCTGTAACCGTGGGTAGAAGGATGCGATTGAACCGGAAATGGTTCATCGTAGGGATTGATTCGACATCCTAGTACCGTCTATCTTGTCCTTTTAGGCGGAGATAGCTCCTAGTAGATGCGGTGGCTCATCGAAAGAGTGTATGATGTCCCTTCCACAAAACCATAGCTAAACGTCTAGACAACGCCAATTGACAGCATTGTTTTGCGACACACAAGTGAAACCGAAGTCCTAGAATCACCTTTCCCGTTCAGTTACGTATTGCTTCTTCCTCCATTAGCGACATTGTAAGTATAGTCCACCGACAACCCTCACAAGTCGAACCCTTTTAGAGTTTTACTTCCGAACAATTTTAACCACTGAACATATCGATATTTGAATCCCAGTCCCTGTGGGATCGATAATCTTTTATTACTTGATGACATCCGTGCACTTGCGGGCTTTGAGCACGAGTGCGCGCTTCGAGTCCTCGACAACCTCTGTCACGAGATTTGAGGTTGCAATCGCGTGCATCAAATTTTTGACGCCATTGCCGGGGACTGATCGATTCGATATCGAATCGAGAAGTGGATAATTTGATCGGACCTAGGCTAGATTTACTTTTCTTTTTTTATTTTATTTTATTTCAGTTATGTTTATTCAGTTGCTCTTTCCTTATTTATAATTTCCTGCATATAACGATGCATGCTTTTACTCATGATTATAGTCAATTTAATGCTGTAATTTTTGGTAACATTTATTGTGAGCATTGTGGTGAAACATGGCATACTATTAATAATTATCCGGATATATTCGAACCCTCACAATTTGATCAAGAAGATGTCACCTACAATTTCAATGCGTGGCCACAAGATGATTCCTATTTATATAGTTATGACCATGGCTACTTAAACCCTCAATATTGTCTGCCTAAATCCCGACTCGAGCAGATGATGGAAGATTTCATTTGAACAGAATAAGCGGTGAACGCTGAATTCTGACGACGGCATTCGCAACCAGAGACTCAATATTGTTTCCAAAATGAGAACGAGAGCTATGAGTCACCATGCAAATTTTATCCAGAACCAAGTCCCCACTTAGAAGCCCCGCTAGATAATTTTACTAGGGAATGCGAGGAGCATAGCCAACAATTTGCGGAGATTATGGAACGAGATCTAGTAATAGAAGAAACCAAACGACTAGAAGGTGGCTTTAATGACTGGATCACACCTAATAGGGTGGAGACTCACTTTGAGCGAATGGATGAGGAGGACGTAGATGAAATTGGAAGTAAAGAAGGACAATCCATTCAATCACTGTTAGTAATATATGAGAGATGTCCTAAGGCAATCGCCTTATGTATGAACCATTTATATGATAAATGAAGATTCACTATTTGAGTATACATGTTTTATGTATTTGATTGGATCTTAAACTCATTTACTGAATGTCCATGATACGATTCACAGCATGAGAGAATTTGTGATTGGATCACAACTAGTGAGTATCTCTACATGTGTAATTGTGATGTATCGGAATTATCCCTAGTCGATGAATTGATGGATTTGGACACCATCAATTCTGTCGAGACTAGCACGAGGTATACTCCTTGGTGTATCCAAGCAAATGATTCTCACCGGGCCGAGACATAGTGATGTCCGGAGTTAATCGTGGATGCTAGTTATGGTAACTAGTTCATTGGAGTGACCAGCCGTAAGACTTCATATGGTTCTCTGCATATATAGATATGTCAATGAAGTTCTTACTGTGGCTTAAGTGCGAGGTTCCTTTGACTTGCGGTATTCAAGTCATCTTGATCATGGAGACTTATGCTTTGACATCTTAAGCAAACATCTCTAAGGAGATGTGGACCCAGGATGATTGGGTATAAGTCGAAGTGGTCGAAGGTGTTTGAATAGCCTATAAAGGATTCACCACTCCTTGCGAGGAGATGTATACCCATGGCCTCTCGTCGGATTGTTACTAAAGTCTTTGGCCAAAGCATTACATGTTTAGAGTAAGGTACTCTTCGATACATGTGGAGTAACTAGAACTGTGAGGACGAGGAAATGATACTTGGGCTAGGTGTGACGTAGTCAGCCTAGTGGGGACTGACACTATAGACCATGTCCTGAACCAAGTGGGTATAAGATGAGTGAAGGGAATGGGGCACGAATCATTCGAGCTACTGAAGGGTTTCAGAAATAGTTCTGGATCAACCGTTGATCTTTTCGGTTAATTGGGGATCATGATGTACTACTAGGTGCCACTCATGATCGTTCTATAATTAATGGTTAATTATAGACGGCCAACATAAATCGAGAACCTATTTGGTCACACGCACAACGAGCGTAATCCAAAGGATTTAAAACGAGCTTGAGAATGGGATTCTCAGACCGAGAGAAACTAGGTTTGGTTGGACCAAACATAAAGCGAGCATGAAATCGTTTCAGTCGCAATGGAAGCGTGGATGGGCCACGTCTTATGAAGACGTAATGGATGAACCAAAATGGTTTGGTTCTAATCCAATGGATGAGAATAAACCAAAGGGGTTTGGTTTATTTTAAACGAATGAACCAAAAGTTGGTTCGGTTCGTTTTAACTTAAAATAAACCATCATGGTTTGGTTTATTTTAACTTATCTTAATGGAGCGGGTTAACGGGCCTAATGGTTATAATCCAATAACCATTAAGAAAATTAGTTCTCTATAAAAGAGGGCTTAATGGATAATTAAGCCCTAATCCAAAACCCCTAGCCTTTGAGTTGCCGCCCACCCTTGGAGTTGCTCGGCGCCAACCCTAGGCTGCCGCCCAGCTTGTTGTGCAGCCGTCATCTCCTTGTCGGCGTCCAAGCTTCAGCCGGTGAACCCTCCGGCGACCCTCCGGTGATCTTCCTAGGCCTCGGTGAAAAGGTGAGCACTTGGCTTCCTTGTTTTGGCCGGCGCCTACTCCTCCACCAAGCTGTCCAGTTTTCTGGACAGCTTCTTCTCCTCTCGTCGGAGCGTCGTTTGGACGACGGTTAGAGCTCCGACAGCGGATAACTTACCGGGGATTCGATCTCCGGTAATCCTCTGAGGTGGAGGATGAAGGATTCGTCAATCGGTTGACGAATACCTCTCCGGAGAAGCGAGTTTTGAGGACTCGTTTTGGATCCGAATTTGGATTCGGATTGTGATCATCTCTCGATCACGTCGTCTTCAACATGAGGCTAGTAACCCGTACGAAGACAAAGCTCGTGGCTTAGCGAAGTCATCCCGAGGAACTCGGCGTGGATAAGGATAGAGACGATTCTAGCGAGGATCGTTCCGGTTGATACCGTTCTCGCTACACGTCATACGAAAGGTATAACGTAGATAAATTTCCTTTTATTGCAAATTTAAATTTACGGTTATGTCTACACTTGTTGTAATATGCATGCGTGTGTTGTAATAAATAGGAGTATTTATTATTTTATTGCTTCCGCTGTGTTCATGTTTACGAAACATGATCGAACACACACACGCCGCGGTGCCGAAAACTCAACAGTGGTATCAGAGCCCAAGTTGTGTTTCGACATAATCGTAAAAATGGTTTTGCGATAGTCATAATGTATTTCTGGAAATTTTCTAATTTTGGAAATTTAGAAGTATTTATGGAAATTTTTCAATTTTGGAAAGTCTAGAAGTATTTATGGAAATCTTCCACTTTTGGAAAGTTGGAAGTATTTATGGAAATCGATATTTTCCATAAATAAAATATTTGATTAGATTTGGAAATTTGTTTCCAAATTTAATCATGATTTGATTTGGGAAATCAAATCTTAAAATATTTTATTTCCATAAGTAGTTTTAATGATTTAGGAAATTGGTTTCCTAAATAGATTTTCTTTAATCAAATAATTCCATGAATAAAATATGTGATTAGATTTGGAAATTTGTTTCCTAATTTAATTATGATTTGATTTGGAGAATCAAATCTTAAACATATTTTATTTTCATAAATAGTTATGACATATAAGGAAATATATACATGACATAATTGTATGCCATGTAATTGCATTAGATGCATAACATTATGCCATGCGTGTCGTGACATGTAGATGTATGCCATGTATGCCATGCCATGTAGATAATAGTTATTTGCATGCAAAGAGGATGAGACATAAAAACCCTTAAACAATATTAAAGCCTACACCTTCCATTAATATGGTTAGAACCAGAGTTCTGTTTCTTGTTTGGGTTGTTGGACTCTCTCCAAGCCCGGCTCGAACCTGAATATGTTCAAACCATGGAATAGTTTAATACTAATATGTTAGAGTCAGAGGTCAATCGTTAGCTTTGGTTGTTGGACTCTCTCCAAGCTGGGCTAATTGGTTGAATGCGCTCTAATCATATTAAAACTATTTCCCGATTAATGGGTTGGCTTTAACCTGGAGCATCGGCTTGTTGGACTCTCTCCAAGGTCGATGTAAAGGGAGGTGAAGTTGGGTGCTATGCATATGATGCACACTTGTTAATGTGTTAACAACCCGATGTATGTGTGAACATTCAATTAGTTGATAGCACATTGTGATAGTTGCATATACGTGATATGCAATCGGTATAGTTGATACCTACCGTCGTAGTTATGAATGGCTTGTTGGACTCTCTCCAAGGTTGTTCATAACTATGATGGATATCAGCCCATTCGGAGATGGACCTACGATCTCCCGAAGTGATTTTGGGGTTTTTGAAATTCGAAAAATGAATGGGATTTATAAATGTATATTGATGCATTTTAAAATCATCTTTCTCATATATGCTCGTTTTGTATTTCTAGGTCAATAAATTGATCATGACGTCTTTGAATTTGCGCACTATTTTGGATTCGAACAAACTGACTGGGCCTAACTTCTGGGTGGCTTAGAAACCTGAGAATTGTTCTCAAGGCGGAAAAGCTTGCATATGTCCTTGAAGAGCCTCTTCCTGACCGTCCTAAGGATGATGCAACTCCAGACCAAATGTTGGTCTATCAGAGGCATGTGGCAGATTCTGAGTTGGCGAGTTGCATCATGCTAGCGGCGATGGTACCTGAGCTACAAAAGCAGCATGAGCATATGGATGCTAATACTATGGTCTTCCATCTTCATGAGTTGTTCGATGAGCAAGCGAGATCTGAAAGGTTCGAGGTCTCTAGGCTCCTCTTCACCACGAAGATGCAAGAAGGTTCATCTGTAGTGCAGTTTGTGCTAAAGATGAACGGGTACATCGAGCGGCTAGCTACCCTCGGTTTTGTGATGGATCATGAGTTAAGTATTGACTTAATTTTGCATTGTTTGCCCAAGAGTTTCTCGCAATTTGTGATGAACTATCGGATGAACAAATTGGAATCCACCATTCCCGAGCTCCTCAATATGCTGAAGACTGTGGAGCCTTCTGTGAAGCATGAGGAGAAGGCGGTTACATTAGTTGATTCCTCGAAAGGTTCTAAGAGGAAGGCAAAAAAGAAGAAGAAAGGAAAACAAAAGGCAAAGAAAGGCGGAACCCGGTATAAAGGGCACTTGCCATCACTGTGGCAAGGAAGGCCACTGGCGAAGAAACTGCAAGATTTATCTTGAGTCCATGAAGAAGAAGAAGGCATCCGATGCCCCATCCTCTTCAGGTATCTTCGTTATTGATTCATTCTATTTCCTTGGACACTTGGGTATTGGATACTGGGTGTAGCTCACATATATGTAATGACATACAGGGGCTAAGGAATAGAAGAATACTTGTCAGAGGGGAGTCAAATTTGCGAGTTGGCAATGGAGCAAAGGTTGCTGCGGTCGCCATCGGAACTTATTTGCTGAAGCTCCCTAGTGGACTAGTCTTAGAACTGGACAATTGCTATTATGTTCCTTCTCTAATAAAGAACATTGTTTCTATTTCCTGTTTAAATAGAAATGGTTTCTATTTGACGTTTAGTAACAATTGTTGTTATATAACTTTAAATGGCGTACTTTATGGAATTGGAACCTTGAGTAATGGCATTTATACGTTGGACGTATCCAGTGACATTTTCAATATCGAAGCGAGCAACACGCGTGCTGGAAAGGATAATCAAATAGACTCCTATATGTGGCATTGTCGTCTTGGCCATATAAGCAAGAAACGCATGTCCGAATTACACCGATGTGGAATTCTGGAATCGTTTGAATCGGATTCATACGATACATGCGAATCATGCTTAAAAGGCAAGATGACTAAGTTACCTTTTACTGGAAAAGGTGAACGAGTGGGAGAGTTACTAGGTCTAATACATACTGATGTATGTGGACCTATGTCAACTCAAGCATTAGGAGGCTATAGTTACTTCATTACCTTCACCGATGATCACTCATGGTTTGGGTATGTGTTCTTGATGAAACACAAGTCTGAAGCCTTTGAAAGGTTCAAAGAGTTTAGAAATGAAGTAGAGAAACAACATGACAAGAGTATTAAAATACTTCGATCGGATCGAGGTGGTGAATACTTGAGTCAGGAGTTTCTTGATTACCTAAGAGACAATGGTATATTGTCTCAATGGACTCCGCCCTATACACCACAGCATAATGGTGTATCTGAGAGGCGTACTTGGACCTTGTTGGACATGGTCAGTCAATGATGAATCATGCGACTCTTCCCAAGTCCTTTTGGGGTTATGCACTTGAGTTAAACAGAATGCCTACCAAGGTAGTCTCAACTACTCCATATGAGATATGGAATAGTAAGAAACCTCATGTATCTTACTTGAAGATATGGGGTTGTCCTGCTTATGTGAAGAGGACTGTATCAGACAAATTGGATGCTAAGTCTGATAAATGTCTATTTGTTGGATGCCCTAAGGAAATAAGGGTTTACCAATTCTATCATCCTGTGGAACAAAAGGTGTTTGTTTCAAGGCATGCTGTGTTTCTAGAGAAAGAGTTTCTCTTGCAAGAAAACAGTGGGAGTGTCGTCGAGCTTGAGGAGGCTCGAGAGACTCAAATAGACATTAATGAGATACATGGTGAAGCACAACAGCCGATAACTCATAGTGATGAGCAGTCGGCTGGACCTATTGTAACACCACATCTTTGTAGATCTGGTAGAACACGCAATATTCCTGAGAGATATGGATTTCTCGTAAGCGAATCGAACGATGTGTTACTCATTGATGATGAGGAGCCTACCAGTTATGAAGAAGTGCTGACAAGTTCAGAAAGGGATAAGTGGCTTGGTGCCATGAAGTCGGAAATGGATTCCATGTATGAAAACCAAGTTTGGAACTTGGTTGACCCACCTGAAGGGATAAAGCCTATAGGGTGCAAGTGGGTTTTCAAGAAGAAAACCGACATGGATGGTAATGTGATTACCTATAAGGCTAGATTTGTGGTGAAAGGATATCGTCAAAAGAAAGGTGTTGATTATGACGAAACCTATTCGCCTGTAGCTATGCTTAAATCCATTCGGATGCTCCTGGCCATAGCGGCTCATTATGATTATGAGATATGACAGATGGATGTGAAAACAGCTTTCCTTAATGGAAACCTGCTCGAGGACGTGTATATGATACAGCCTGAGGGTTTCACATCGGTTGATAAAACCAAGGTATGCAAATTGCGATGGTCCATTTATGGATTGAAGCAAGCATCCAGGAGCTGGAATATCCGTTTTGATGAGACAATCAAAAAGTTTGATTTCTCACAAAATCCAGACGAACCTTGTGTGTACAAGAAGGTTAGTGGGAGTGCAGTCGTGTTCCTAGTATTGTATGTCGATGACATACTACTTATAGGAAATGATGTTTCAATCTTACAGTCAGTGAAGGTTTGGTTATCCAAGACATTCTCCATGAAAGACCTGGGAGAAGCAACCTACATCCTCGGGATTAAGATCTATAGAGATAGATCGAAACGGTTGCTTGGTCTTTCGCAGTCTACATATATAGACCGAGTGCTAAAGAGGTTTAGCATGTCGGAATCCAAGAAAGGTTTCTTACCCATCAGGCATGGGGTACACCTTTCGAAGTCTATGTGTCCGCGCACAGAAGACGAGAGGATTTGCATGAGTAAGATTCCCTATGCATCCACAATAGGATCTATCATGTATGTTATGTTATGTACAAGGCTCGATGTATCGTACGCTCTGAGTGTCACGGCGAATGCAGTCCAATCGAGAATGGATCATTGGCGGTATCCTTAAGTACTTGAGAAGAACTAAGGATGTGTTCCTAATATATGGAGAAGGGTACATGGTGATACGTGGGTATACGGATGCCAGCTCCAGACAGACAAGGATGATTCCATGTCTCAGTCTGGGTATGTATTCACCTAGAATAGAGGCGCAATAAGTTGGAAAGGTTCCAAGCTTGACGCTATAGCGGATTTTGCCACTAAGGTAGAATACATTGCAGCTTTGGAAGCAGCAAAGGAAGTGGTTTGGATCAATAAGTTCATCTCTGAACTTGATGTGGTCTCATCAATGATCCAAACATGTGCTTCACCGCTATCATCTTATCAGAGAGATCATCAGTAGGAACAAAATACAAATCGAAAAAATTCCCACAGAAAGGAACTTAGCGGATCCCTTGACTAAGGCATTACCTCAAAATAAGTTTGAGGGTCATGTTCGAGCTTATGGTATTGGATACCGTAGCGATTGGCATTAGGCCAAGTGGGAGTCTGTTAGTAATATATGAGAGATGTCCTAAGCAATCGCCTTATGTATGAACCATTTATATGATAAATGAAGATTCACTATTTGAGTATACATGTTTTATGTATTTGATTGGATCTTAAACTCATTTACTGAATGTCCACGATACGATTTACAGTATGAGAGAATTTGTGATTGGATCACAACTAGTGAGTATCTCTACATGTGTAATTGTGATGTATCGGAATTATCCCTAGTCGATGAATTGATGGATTTGGACACCATCAATTCTGTCGAGACTAGCACGAGGTATACTCCTTGGTGTATCCAAGCGGTGATTCTCCGGTGGAGACATAGTGATGTCGGAGTTAATCGTGGATGCTAGTTATGGTAACTAGTTCATTGGAGTGACCAGTAGTAAGACTTCATATGGTTCTCTGCATATATAGATATGTCAATGAAGTTCTTCTTGTGGCTTAAGTGCGAGGTTCCTTTGACTTGCGGTATTCAAGTCATCTTGATCATGGAGACTTATGCTTTGACATCTTAAGCAAACATCTCTAAGGAGATGTGGACCCGGGATGATTGGGTATAAGTCGAGTGGTCGAAGGTGTTTGAATAGCCTATAAAGGATTCACCACTCCTTGCGAGGAGATGTATACCCATGGCCTCTCGTCGGATTGTTACTAAAGTCTTTGGCCAAAGCATTACATGTTTAGAGTAAGGTACTCTTGATACATGTGGAGTAACTAGAATCGTGGGGCGAGGAAATGATACTTGGGCTAGGTGTGGCGTAGTCGACCTAGTGAGGTGACACTATAGACCATGTCCTGAACCAAGTGGGTATAAGATGAGTGAAGGAATGGGGCACGAATCATTCGAGCTCTTGAAGGGTTTGAGAAATAGTTACGGATCAACCCGTTGATCTTTTGGTTAATTGGGGATCATGATGTACTACTAGGTGCCACTCATGATCGTTCTATAATTAATGGTTAATTATAGACGGCCAACATAAACCGAGAACCTATTTGGTCACACGCACAACGAGCGTAATCCAAAGGATTTAAAACGAGCTTGAGAATGGGATCTCAGACCGAGAGAAACTAGGTTTGATTGGACGAAATATAAAGCGAGCATGAAATCGTTTCAGTCGCAATGGAAGCGTGGATGGGCCGCGTCTTATGAAGACGTAATGGATGAACCAAAATGGTTTGGTTCTAATCCAATGGATGAGAATAAACCAAAGGGTTTGGTTTATTTTAAACGAATGAACCAAAAGTTGGTTCGGTTCATTTTAACTTAAAATAAACCATCATGGTTTGGTTTATTTTAACTTATCTTAATGGAGCGGGTTAACGGGCCTAATGGTTATGATCCAATAACCATTAAGAGAATTAGTTCTCTATAAAAGAGGGCTTAATGGATAATTAAGCCCTAATCCAAAACCCCTAGCCTTTGAGTTGCCGCCCACCCTTGGAGTTGCTCGGCGCCAACCCTAGGCTGCCGCCCAGCTTGTTGTGCAGCCGTCATCTCCTTGTCGGCGTCCAAGCTTCAGCCGGTGAACCCTCCGGCGACCCTCCGGTGATCTTCCTAGGCCTCGGTGAAAAGGTGAGCACTTGGCTTCCTTGTTTTGGCCGGCGCCTACTCCTCCACCAAGCTGTCCAGTTTTCTGGACAGCTTCTTCTCCTCTCGTCGGATCGTCGTTTGGACGACGGTTAGAGCTCCGACAGCGGATAACTTATCGGGGATTCGATCTCCGGTAATCCTCTGAGGTGGAGGACGAAGGATTCGTCAATCGGTTGACAAATACCTCTCCGGAGAAGCGAGTTTTGAGGACTCGTTTTGGATCCGAATTTGGATTCGGATCGTGATCATCTCTCGATCACGTCGTCTTCAACACGAGGCTAGTAACCCATACGAAGACAAAGCTCGTGGCTTAGCGAAGTCATCCCAAGGAACTCGGCGTGGATACGGATAGAGACGATTCTAGCGAGGATCGTTCCGGTTGATACCGTTCCCGCTACACGTCATACGAAAGGTATAACGTAGATAAATTTCCTTTTATTGCAAATTTAAATTTACGGTTATGTCTACACTTATTGTAATATGCATGCGTGTGTTGTGTGTGTTGTAATAAATAGGAGTATTTATTATTTTATTGCTTCCGCTGTGTTCATGTTTATGAAACATGATCGAACACACACACGCCGCGGTGCCGGAAACTCAACAATCACCACTAGAAGGATAACTTGAGGATTATATAATTGATACTTTAATCGAGGAGTGCATTGCTTCAATCAAAACACCTCCTAACCTCAAGGGTCTAAAAGAGCTTGCCTTAACCCTCACCAAAACTTTAGTTACCAATAACGAAGCCCACCTAGTGATTTGTGATGATAAAATTTCATTCGACCTAATAGCATCTACTAATCAATCTTTTGGTGAGAATATTTATGGTGAGATATATTATTTACAGCATATGGATGAAATAGAATATAATGATCAAACTATTGATGATTCACTGAGACTAAGCATGTTAAACCTCGAGTCAAGTCAAGAAACGCCCAAGTATCTTGCCCCTCCATGAGGAAGATTTAAAAGATATAGTAATGGAGGACCAAAAGGCAACAAGCGAAAGGTGAGAAAGTATCTGCCCCCTCCACAAGAAAGATTTAAGGGATATAGCGATAGAGGACCACCAGGCAAGAGGCATAAGGTGAGCAAATATCTTGCTCCCCCATGAGCAAGATTCAAACGCCTCAAATGAAACGTAGGAATAAGGTCGAGCTAAACGACCTTAAACAAAGCGCTTCTTGGGAGGAAACCCAAGTTTAGTTTTTAGGATTTCTTTTTATTGCATTCAATTTTTTGTAATTCAAACTTTGATTTATGGTATTTAGCATTTGTAGGTAAGGAAAGAACTTGCTAGGTAAAAACAAAAGTCATTTTAAGTTTATGCAGTGAAGTGAGTGAGAGAAATCAGACCATTGTACACCACAAGAAAAGAAACAAAGGGCGCACGACTAGGCCGTGTGTTTTAACACGGTTGTGCCCTGACTTCTAGAGTCGCACGTGGTCAGGTAGTGTGTTTTCACATGGCCGTGCCCTGACTTCCAAAGGCGCACATGGTCAGGCCGTGTAATTTCACACGGCCGTGTCATGCTCCCTAGTCCACGTGAAAAGCCTACACCTGCACCGTTTTCTTTTCCTACTTTTGAGCAGGATGCAGGTACTTCTGCCTACAATTTCTCAAAGTTTTGATCGCACCTCGATGACATATACGCCGAGCAGCAGACACAGGGGCAGCGATGGGATGATCATAGCTCCTATATGCAGGCGGAGTTTACAGGCTTACGGGAGCACTTCCAATGGGCTGAGTGTAAGATACCGAAAAAAAATAAATAATAATAATAATAATATTCTTTGTTAATTAAGAAGGTATCTTGTGGAATTTTCAAAAAAATTTAGAATTTTTTTTTGGATTCAAATGGAATTCATATGACCGCTTAAGTGGAAGATTAAAGCTTAAATAGGTGGTTGAGTAAGCCTAAGCTAGATTAAAGATCGAACCCAACTCGAGATGAAGTTCCCATTTATTTCTTCAAACGCATTTCTTTCCGTTTCTCATCGTCATTTTCGGTTGCCTTCTCTTCTTCCGAACGCTCGTCGTTGCTTCTCCTTACCCGAATCTTCTTCTCCTCCACGACGGTCCAAGCCTCTCCCTACTTCAGTCTCTCTTACTGTGAGTCACCGGGGCCTTAGGGCTTCTTTGAAATTCTCCATGGACAGGCGGGAGCGGCGAACAAGGGGCCGGTGGTGGTTCG
Organism: Wurfbainia villosa; assembly: GCA_025175895.1. Lineage (NCBI taxonomy): Eukaryota > Viridiplantae > Streptophyta > Magnoliopsida > Zingiberales > Zingiberaceae > Wurfbainia > Wurfbainia villosa. The sequence continues at coordinate 10,703,928 of CM045992.1, forward strand.
ATTGGAGAAGAGGAAGCCGACAAGCATCGCCGCAACTCGTCTCCTTCTTGAGCCACAACAGCAAGCTCCTCCAGCCGATGCAATCGCTGTCGCTTGGTTTTGGTCCGGATCTCCATCTTGAGCAGTGTCTCCGGCCACAAGTCATGCCGATACTGTGAGTCCTTCGATCTGTCACTGCAATCCTTCCTATGCTCATCCGAGTCAATTTTCTTTTCGAGGGATTTGTGGTGTAGGATTGTGGTGAGGAGGAACGTTTTTGCTGGAACTCACAATGGGTTTAGGGATTAGGGGGGGGGGTGCGGATTGATCATTAGGTATGTTTTCGATCTTCAGGTTGGGTTATGTTCTTCTGTTTCTTATGGCGATGCTAGATTCAGATTTTTGCAAGGCCTCTGATCTCTACTTCCTTGTTTACTGCTCAGCTGTGATTTGCCTTTGGTTGAACGAGGATCTGTTTTAGTCAATGGCTTGTTCTGGCGGATTAAACAAGAGGGTAAGAGGAAGGTGGCTATCGGTGGGGTCCAAGGCTGGTAAGCATAATCCATCTCCCTCTTTCCTTTCTGTGTATGTGATTTAGTGGATCATGGTGGGTGTGCTTGTGGGTGATGTTGCGTGAACTCAATGAGGGGATGTGGTAGTGTGGTGAATCAAAGCAGTGGCGTTCAGTTTGTGAATTGTCGACAGTGGCTGAGTGAGAAGGATTAGCTGTGATGTTTCTCTTTAGAGATTTACTGGTGATGTTCTGTTCACTCATGATGGATCTGTGAATAGATTGGATTGGTTGATTCATGGTATTTTCCCTTCGATGGAGTGGCTGTGAGTTGGAGATAGACAAGGTGTAATTGAAAACCAATTTGTAATGGATTGGGAGGCTGTGAACCATTTTGTCAATGTAGGAATTGACGTATGGAGTTGAATGTTGTAGGTTAGCATAATTGCTAATTGGAGACTGATGGGTATAATTACAGTGTTAACTTTACAAGCTAAGGGATTAATGTGGAGGATTGATTAGTGTTGGTGCAATCGGCCCAGGTCACGATTGACCAGGACTCGAGTTTGACTCGAGTGATGTTTTGATGTTTCGACAAAAACATATGACAATGTAATTGTCATTTGGTAAAGTCCAAGTCTTGTGTACTTGGCATGGAAAGTCCAAGTGGGACACTTGGCACATGAAAAGTCCAAGCATGGTCTTGGCATTTGAGAAGTCCAACATGGGTTGGCAAGGGAAGTCCAAGCATGGGTCCTGGCATGGAAAGTCCAAGCATGGTCTTGGCATGGAAAGTCCAACATGGGTTGGCAAGGGAAAGTCCAAGCTTGAGCCTTGGCATTTGAGAAGTCCAAGGGTTTGATATTTGCGGCGTAAAGTCCAAACGGAGTCTTGGCGGCGTAAGTCCAATGTGCCTTGGCGGTGTAGACACCGTTAGCATGACATAGCCGATGGAAGCATCTGAAGGCTAGCGCGATGGATGAACAAGTCATGGATGACTTGGAGGGATCCGAGAGGCGTGAGGTTGATGGAGGTGGCTAGAAGGCTTAGGTCTAGCCTAAGGGTGGTTTAGCAAGTATGGGGGAACCATACTTGGGTTAAAACTTCATGTTTGAGGTGTGCCAGTCGACTGGTGTCATGTGGCAGTCGACTGGACCGAGTCAACTAGGGTTTGACTGCGGGTTATGGCCTAGCAGTCGACTGCCAGAGATGGGCAATCGACTGATGTCTCGAGAAGTCGACTGATCGTGTGATCAGTCGACTGGTGCTCGAGAAATCGGCCACAGAATGGAGTCGAGACTCGACTGGTCGAGTGAGGACTCCATCAGTCGACTGATGGTCACAATCAGTCGACTGATGGTAGATCCGTTGGACTTATCCAGCGTGGATCTAGCCGTTGTCTCGCGACAACAGTGGCATTAGTCGACTGATGGTCCCGATCAGTCGACTGATCGACGTTTTCCAGCACAGGTTGAAGCTATAAAAGGAGCTCGTGATGAAGGAAAATGATATTGGTTTCTTGAGGGTTTTGGAGTGATTTGTTGTTGCAAATCAGGGTCTCCAAGGTGATTTCAAGCAACCAAGCAATCAAGCAATCCAAAGGCAATTGTAAAGTAGTTTTCTTTACTTGCATTGTATTTCATTATTGTAATTGCTTGTATTAGTATCTTATTGTTGTAAGATTACTTGTAAGGGATTTCTCCACCTCCGACTTGTGTCGAGAAGGAGTGTTTATTAAAGTGGTGTGTGATTGGCATCGCTAGGGTTCGTACGAACCCAATCCGTGGAGTAGGAACCATTCGGTTTCGAACCACGTTATATCCTTGTGTTAGCGTGTTGTTCATTTCGTTATCGTTATTACTTTCATTTCTATTCCGCTGCGCTAACGAAATTGTATAGACGAACGCGATCGATTTCCGACAACTTGAGAACGACGCTATTCACCCCCCTCTAGCTTCCAAACGATCCCTAACAAGTGGTATCAGAGCCTGGTGGCTCTTCAATGGATTAACAATCGGGAGCAAGACGCTAGAGGGTGAAGATGGAATTTCAAGACAAGCTTGGATGGGATATCAACACTCCACCGCCATACGACCGAGAAGATTTTCCGGCGTGGAGAGCAAGAATGGAAACATTCTTGATGATGAACATAGAGGATTGGTTCATCCTCATTGAAGGCCTTGAACCCCCTAAGGATAAGAAGGGAAAGGTCCTAAAATTGAAAAAGTGGACCCAAGAGCAACGCCAAAAGCTCAAGACCGAAGTTAAGGTAACGAAACATTTGGAAGATTTAATTCCTAATGATATTTTGTGCAAGCTAGGGGATTACATGTATGCCAAGGAGCTATGGAGGAAATTTACAAGATTCCATGAAGAGAGTTCATTCTCAAGTGAAAGTGAGGAATCGGAAGTTGAGATGGAGTCAACTTCCGGATCGGAGAAAGAAGAGGTGGAAGAAGTGGAAGGAGCATCCACTTCTAGGATTGAGGAGGAAAGACCATCCTCTATACCGGAGCAACCTCAAGAAGAGCCTTCAACATCCGGTCAAGATGAAGAAGCTCAAAATCTAACTCCGGCACCTTCCACCACGGACCTAGGTAACTCGAGCATTTCAAATAATAATAAAATTCATATAATGTGCTTTGAGTGTAGGGAGTATGGGCATTACAAGAGAAAATGTCCAAAGAAGATTAGGAAAGCTCCACCGGCACAAATAGTCAATGAAGCCGGTGTTCCCAATGCCAAGAAAAGCAAGGAGCAAGTCATTTACTTCAAGTGCCGGCAACCGGGGCATTACCGAAATCAATGTCCTAGGGGGAGCAAAAAGACCCAAGAAGGAGCTATACATGTAGGGGGAGCCTCCAAGGCAAACCCTAAGGTATATTTCAATATTGCATCTTCTAAATTTAAAAGTCAAAAGCATGCTAGGAATTTTAATTCTCTTGCAATTTGCCATGAAAAGCATGCTAATAGAAATAAATACTTTTGTTTAGGTGCTAAGAGTGTTCACTTAGGAAATAAGAAGAAATTTGGGACTAATGTCCCTAAAAATATATCACCTAAGGAAAGCATTAAGAAAATAGGAGAACATCTGGGCTTTAATGCTAAGAAATCTAGACATATGCCTAGAAATAGAAATATCTCAAGAGAAAATGAAAAATCAAAAATTGAGATATTAGAAAAGGAAAATCAAGCCTTGAGGTCAAGGCTTGAAAAACTTGAAAAGACCCTCAACATTATGCAAAATCAAATGCAAGGGTCAATTGGTCAAACTTTTAGGTCAAATAATCAAAGTCAACAAGTAGGACCTAAAAGACAAAAGTCAACCAAAGGCAAGAAGGGTTTGGGTCAAAAACCTAAGCCTAAGGTGGCTTACCATAGTGTTCCATTTGATTATGGAACACAAACTAGGTCTAGGAAGACCAAGGTCAATAGGGAAGTCATCCCTAAGGTTGACCAAGGTAGGTGCCTAGTGGCTAAGGTTGGTAGGAAACCTAGGGTGGCCACTAAGAAGGTTGCAAGGGGAGTTACCCCTAGAGCCAACCTAGGTAAGACCACAATGTCCAAGACTAACAAGCCGAGGAGGGTCATTAGGAAGGTATCTAGGGAGGTTATCCCTAAGGAATACCTAATTAACCCTAGGAGCTCAAATCGGTTTTGGGTTCCTAAGAGCGTGATTGATTCACGCTAGATGGGTTAGGGTGTGCCAACCTTAAATGGATGGGTAGTTAACTCAACCATGGCAAAGGTGTCACTTTAGGTTATTTTCAAGGTTATGGATACCTTGGAAATAGATTTGAATTATCATCCTAAAAGATTTTAGGGTGTGCCAATATTATTTGAGAAACTTGATAAAATGGTCAAATTGGCACAATTTAGGTTTAGAGGTCGTAGTGTGCCATTTTGGGTTTTTGGCACACTTGGGAAAATTTAGGTTAATATGGCAAAATATACTTAATTATATCAAATGGCAATTAATATTAAAATTTAGGTATTACCATACCTATATATTTTATTTACCATGCCTTGATTGCCATATGCCATGACATCATATTTTTTTTAATCATTTTTATATGTCATGATTATGCTTAGGTTTAAGGTTTTAAATGTCATGTGTTTTTAAATTTTATCATATGCCATGACATCATGATCATTGGCCATATTTTAATAATACTATTATTTCTGCCATGATCATACATTCATGCATTAACTTGATTAAAATTGATTTAAGGACTATGGCATGACTTGAAGTCCCATTTATAAGGGAATCAAGTAGAGTTGCTTTAGAAGATGCATGAAACCCTAGTTTAGGGAGAACAAAACCCACATCTCATATCTAATTGACATGTATGTGTATTTATACACCATAGATACATGTGAGATGCTAGGATATGAGTTAAGTTCAAGGTGCATAGTTTTTGCATCTAGATGAACTAAAACTCATCTAATTCTATTTGTGGATCATTGGGAAAGCTTGTGTACAAGTCATGTGTATAGATCCCAAGGAATATGATCCAAAATAAGGTTTTGAAAATAGTTTAAAATCATTTTGAAAAACCTTGGTGAAATCTATCTTTTGATAGCAATCACCATTGATGAGATTGATACAAAGTGAGCCAAAAACTTAGAAGTTTATTTCACTTTTGAATTTTGTACCAATTTCAGTATTTTATGGGTAAAATATTTTTCAAACATTTTTCACCTATTGTATTGGTCATAAGTATTATGCGTACTAAATTTCGTGATTTTTCGATATACGTATAATTAGTTATGATTTTCTGAAATTCAACTCTGATAACTGAAATTCAGAAATTTCAGTTATCAGTCGACTGATATTGGTGGCAGTCGACTGATGGAGGTGCCAGTCGACTGATTTCTGAATCACTCGATTGGTAGCCTGATTTTGGGGAAAACAAGATTGTTTAACCCGATTTCAGCTACGGTTATGGCCCCTAATCACTCCTAACCCTAGGATATGCTTTGGGCAGCATTATAAAGGGTGAAAATCCATTGGATATGGATTAGGAGAAGTATTTAGGGTTTGTATCAATTTTAAGGTGTTGGAAAGTTCTATATTGAATTTCTAACCTTAATTTTGATGGTTTAGAGTTCCTATTGGCTTAGGGACTGCCCAAGGACATTGTTGGTGCAATGGTCAAGGGGGAGCAAGACTTTAGGGGGAGGTATCCATCTTGGGATGATGGATGTGTTTTTCTCCTTGAAGAGGAGAAGTTATTGGGAGAATATGACATCAATTGGGAAATTGATGGGAGTTTTGAGAGACCCAATTTGGAAATTGGGAGAGTAAATGGGATTGTCTCTCTTGAGTGATATTGGACTTATCACTAGGAAGATGGTAGGCATCCTAGTTATTTTTGGGCCAAGGGGGAGATTGTAAGATCTCATTGGGACATGAGACATTGACCCTCTTGGAGAGAAAACCTTTTTGATGTTAGTCAAAAAGGGGGAGAATGTTTGGGGAAGAACATTTGGAGAGTATTTACCAATTTGGGATAATTGGTAAAGGATTTGAGTTAGTGTTCTAACTCAATCATTTGTTTGGTTTTTGTCAAACATAAAAAAGGGGGAGATTGTTGGTGCAATCGGCCTAGGTCACGATTGACCAGGACTCGAGTTTGACTCGAGTGATGTTTTGATGTTTTGACAAAAACATATGACAATGTAATTGTCATTTGGTAAAGTCCAAGTCTTGAGTACTTGGCATGGAAAGTCCAAGTGGGACACTTGGTACATGAAAAGTCCAAGCATGGTCTTGGCATTTGAGAAGTCCAACATGGGTTGGCAAGGGAAGTCCAAGCATGGGTCTTGGCATGGAAAGTCCAAGCATGGTCTTGGCATGGAAAGTCCAACATGGGTTGGCAAGGGAAAGTCCAAGCTTGAGCCTTGGCATTTGAGAAGTCCAAGGGTTTGATATTGGCGGCGTAAAGTCCAAGCGGAGTCTTGGCGGCGTAAGTCCAATGTGCCTTGGCGGTGTAGACACCGTTAGCATGACATAGCCGATGGAAGCACCTGAAGGCTAGCGCGATGGATGAACAAGTCATGGATGACTTGGAGGGATCCGAGAGGCGTGAGGCTGATGGAGGTGGCTAGAAGGCTTAGGTCTAGGCTAAGGGTGGTCTAGCAAGTATGGGGGAACCATACTTGAGTTAAAACTTCATGTTTGAGGTGTGCCAGTCGACTGGTGCCATGTGGCAGTCGACTGGACCGAGTCAACTAGGGTTTGACTGTGGGTTATGGCCTAGCAGTCGACTGCCAGAGATGGGCAGTCGACTGATGTCTCGAGAAGTCGACTGATCGTGTGATCAGTCGACTGGTGCTCGAGAAATCGGCCACATAATGGAGTCGAGACTCGACTGGTCGAGTGAGGACTCGATCAGTCGACTGATGGTCACAATCAGTCGACTGATGGTAGATCTGTTGGACTTATCCAGCGTGGATCTAGTCGTTGTCTCACGACAACAGTGGCATCAGTCGACTGATGGTCCCGATCAATCGATTGATCGACATTTTCCAGCACAGGTTGAAGCTATAAAAGGAGCTCGTGATGGAGGAAAATGATATCGGTTTCTTGAGGGTTTTGGAGCGATTTGCTGTTGCAAATCAGGGTCTCCAAGGTGATTTCAAGCAACCAAGCAATCCAAAGGCAATTGTAAAGTAGTTTTCTTTACTTGCATTGTATTTCATTATTGTAATTGCTTGTATTAGTATCTTATTGTTGTAAGATTACTTGTAAGGGGTTTCTCCACCTCCGACTTGTGTCGAGAAGGAGTGTTTATTATAGTGGTGTGTGATTGGCATCGCTAGGGTTCGTACGAACCCAATCCGTGGAGTAGGATCCATTTGGTTCCGAACCACGTTATATCCTTGTGTTAGCGTGTTGTTCATTTCGTTATCGTTATTACTTTCATTTCTATTCCGCTGTGCTAACGAAATTGTAGAGACGAACGCGATCGATTTTCGACAACTTGAGAACGACGCTATTGACCCCCCCCTCTAGCTTCCAAACGATCCCTAACAATTAGGTTAATTGGGTAACTAGATCAATCTAGTTGATCGGGATGCGAAGTCAATGTAGGATTCGATTTAATCATTCGTTGTATGTTTGCACTTAATCATAATGTTTGACATTTGCAGGATGTGGATATGAGACAGGTCCGCGGACGTGAGGACTCTATTATTACGAGCATTACAGCAGGTGGGTAATTTCCTACCCTGGTCAAGTAGATGTATTTGCATTCAGATTTAGACATAGATATGAGCAAGCTATATGTTCATATTATCTTGACCCTGCTATTATTTATCCTATGCTTGATACTTATCGTTGGCTATATATATGCTCAATTGTTGATATCACATTTTCCTTTATTATGATTTAGGAGTTACAAATGTGATGTAAATAAGTCTAAATGTTTAGTAGGGTGTAAATGTTAGAGTACGGGTGATGACCCAATTTATAAATTGGCAAAAAGGTCATCCGTGGGTAGGTAATACCCTAAAAGTAGGAGTTATTCCAATATCCGTATGTTGCATAATTATTTACCAACCATGTGTTATGTAAATGGTCAGATAAGTCATGAATAGTGTGTCGCTATGGACCGGTAGTCCTAACTTGTCATGATCAGTTGAGTATGACTCTCTATAGTGTAAGGGATCGGATGGCCGGCTAGAGGGGGGTGAATAGCCCTTTTCGTTTGGATGGCGGTATTTTGCTCGTCTACAAAACGTTAGCGCAAGCGGAATATACAAATATAAATAAAGACAAGCAAAATAGAAACAAGCAATACAAACACCAAGATATAACGTGGTTCACGGCTACGCCGCTAATCCACGGTCCGATTCGTCCACGGTGAATCACTCCGCCAAAACCAATCACTATCGGTCTCTCCTTTGCACAAAGCTAGGTGGAGGTAACCTTTACAACCAAGATCACTCTTCTTACAAATAGAATGGAGTAAAAACGAGTAAGAAGAGTTTAGAGCTTGTGGGGCACTAGGAAGATTGTTTGGAACTTAAGCATTAGCCTCTCAAAGGCTCACACCCTCTCTTTTTATAGAGAGGGCTGTTTTCTTCCCGTTGGCCGCCATCGATCATTGCCGCCCATGGCGATCATTGCGTCCTACGCGGCCTCCGAACACGTCGGATGCCGGCCGTTATCCAGCGGAACTCTTAGCGATCGTGCTGGACCTCACCCGATCGGCTGCGACCCGTAATCGGCCCGATCGGCTACGGCGGTCTGTGGCAAAACCCTATTGACGATCATTCGCGCCTTGGCGATCGGCTATATCTGGCGATCGGCCCGCCAGCGTATGGCGATCAGCTGCGCCACAAACCGATCGATCGTATACCGGTCGAGCTACACTCGGCTTCGGAAGCGATCGCCGCCATGACATAGCGATCGGCGGTGTCGAAAAACCCATCCGACACTTGGCCAAATGGCCAAGTTTCACCTAAGAGCTACCCTTCCCTGGGTTACAATCGCTCACTCTCATTTCTCGGAGTCCCTCGCCTTCGAAGTTCTCTTCGTTCTCGGCCACGTCCCTCGGCAGCATCAGGCGCACGGCTCTGCAATGCTCCTTCGCGTCTCTTGCCTCGAAGTCTACTTCCTCCGGCTTCACTCCAAGCTTCTCGTCCGGCGGTCCCTCGGATGCTCCAAGCGCACGGCTTCCGCAAAGCTATCCTTCACCGACTCAAGGCACGAGTCATGAGATGTGAAACTCGCCACGGCTCCATGTGCGAACTACTAAGTCCTGCACGACTTCAACGCACATATCACATCAACATATCAAACTAACTTAAACCCTTTGCCATACCATCAAAACCATATCACGGCAAGAGATTGCACTAACAATCTCCCCCTTTTTGATGTGTGGCAATCCGTTTAAGTTAGGTAAAAACATTTGATATAAATTCTAAGGTAAGAAAGCATGTAAAGATAAACATGATATAACAACATGCAATTCCCCCTTAATCCATGAAATTCTCTATGCAAATTTTCTCCCCCTATCATATATTTCTCCCCCTACATATATTTCTCCCCCTACATGTATTTCTCCCCCTACATGTATTTCTCCCCCTAATGTGATTAACTTAAACATACTTATTTCTCCCCCTTTGACACCATCAAAAAGATTAACACTAAGTTATAAGCTCATGGCATCAAGTATAATGGAGGAAAAAACTATGTCAAGTTGATTTAAAAACTGTAGGAGGCATCAAGTATATTTCTACCACTTGTAGGAGGTTTTATAAACTGAATTCGGCCTTTAATATTCTGATTTACAGGCCACCAGTCGACTGCTATCAGTATGGCAGTCGACTGGCACAAAGGAAGCCGAATTTCTGATTTTCTGGATGAAATTCAGAAATGCATTAAATATTCCAGAAAATTCGAAAAATCATGAAATTCGAGGAACATATTTCTCTTAAGTATATCTATCAAGGAAAAATAGTTTTTCATGAAAAATCATTATATTTTACAAGATTTGCCAAAAATCCAAACACTTGAAAAACCACTAGTTTTTGAGCATGTTAGTATCCATTTTAACACCTAGTTTTGCATCCAATTGTTTCAAAACATGAATACATGTATTTTAAGGTAAGAAATTGTTTTGAAGACATTAGAAATATCCAACCATGATCTTTGGGCAATATGTTTATTAATTAAACATAAGCCTTCCCCATGATTGGTCTATTATTGATATTTTGATACTTTAAATGACCATCTAAATGCCATAGGCATTAGTGGACATTTGTATCATCCTAACATCTCACCCATGCTAAGTTTGCAATCAAGTTAGCCTATAGTGAGTGTGAGATGCATCCTAGGGGGTATTTGTATATACTTAACCAATATATTCATGCAATTCTATCAAGGTTAAGTATCAACCTAACAACCTACATGATCATAATGACATATATGATTTAATTTCACATTATGACCATGAAATACATGTTTTCATTAAATTATAACCATGCATTAGGCATTATATGATGATAATAAATAAGTTATCACCTAAAGCATGATTTAAACCTATTTCTCATGATGATGTGCCCAAAATCAAAATCATAATTACACATATGCATAGAAATTACATTAATCATCATGATTTAAGCATTATTACCTATTTATGGGCACGTTATCATCACCCAACACTATCTAAAAATGTTGTCCCGTCATCCTAAGTCAACCAAAATATGATATAGATTAGGTTCATATGGTTGACTACCCTAGGGGTTTTCTAACCCTTAAGGATGGATTTTGGAACCCAAAATAGATTTTTACCTATGGGGTTCACTAGAAATTCCTTGGGGATCCATTTCTTAGCTATTACTTTGTTTTTGTCTTGTCCCCTAGCTATTAGGCATCTATAGGCCTTCTCATTTTTCTTCTCTTTATATCCTAGGCCCTTTTTGTTGAAGCTAGCCCTTTGGCTCCCAATGATCATATTAAGGGTATTGGAGCCAATTGTGAATTTTCCTAGGGATTTGGTTAAATAATCTACCTTTTCCCTTAATGCCCTATTTTCTTCTATGCATGCATCACTAACATCTAAAGGCACATAATTATCATGTGAGCATGCATCATCATGGCAAGAAGAAGTATCATTATTATTTAAGCATGCATTTTCTAGCTTATTTTCTAATGCCTTAATTTGTTCAAGCATGCATTTATTTTTCTTCTTTGCTCTAAACAAATCCCTAGTTAAACTAGAAATCATGGAAACTATTTTACTAGGTGAGAGATTGGTTACCATAGTTTCCATGTCCTCTTCTTCTTCTTGGATGATGAGGAGGATGATGATGTGGAGGAGGCTCCCCTTCACTTGAGCTCTCTCCTCTTGTGCTTGATCCTTCATTTTTGGAGGAGGAGCAATCCAAATCGCCAAAGGCCATCAAGGCCAAATTGGCGACAAGGCATTCTCCTCATCCGATGATGAGGAGGAGGATGAGGAAGGATCATCCCATGTCTTGGCCTTGAATGCTTTGGCCTTCCCTTTCTTTTGTCTTCTTCTCCTCTTCCTTCTTTTTCTTGCTCCCTTTTTCTTCTTCTTTTCTTCTGTCTTTTTCCTCTCTTCCTTGCTTTTGTTTAGAAGAGGACAATTGGCCCTTATGTGTCCCTCTCCTTGGCAATTGTAGCATATCACCGTCCCCCTTGGTCTTCTATTCCTATCATTTGATTTATCAAATCTAAAATTCTTAAATACACGCCTCACCTTCCTTACCATGTAGGCTTCTCGGTGCTATCCATGGAGGAGGAGGAGGCTTCATCATCGGAGGAGGAGGGACTTCCATCTTCTTCTTCCCTTGTTTGCCAACAATGCTACTCCTCTTGAGGGTTGAATTCTTGGCTCTTCTTGAATTCCCTCAAGCCTAGTTTAGTGGAGTTCCATCGTTGAGAAGAACTCCTCCAAGGTACTCACTTCTAGGTTCTTGGACATGTAGAAGGAGTCCACCATGGAACTCCACTTTGAGGACCGGGAAAGGCATCTATAGCCTTCATGAGCATGTCGGTTCGATAGCTTCTCACCTACACTTGTTAGCCCAATTAAAATTTCTTTAAACCTAGAGTGTAGTGAGGTTACCTTTTCTCCCTTTTCTAGTTTTATATTGGATAGTTGGGAGCGGAGGAGGTCTCTTCTTGCAAGCTTGGCCTCAGGTGCCTTCATGAAGCTCTACAAGCTTCTCCCACATCTCTTGGCGCTAGTGCATTCTCCGATCCGGTTGATCTCTTGTTGAGGAGCACATTGAGAAGATGATGTTTTGCCTTTGAGTTTGCAAGGTGCTCCTCTCGCTTCTTATTCCACCTTGACTTCTCTATTGGCTCACCCCTTTCATCCCTAGGCAACTCAAACCATTTTCCATTATAAGCATAATATCGAAATCGGTTTGAAGAATACCTCCATTCTCCTTTTCCACCAAGAGAATTCGCCGTCGAACTCGGTGGGTGGATGTTAGCCGCCATTTTGATGTAGGGCGGCGGTTAGTCGGTGACAAGCAACCTCGCTCTCGATACCACTTGTAAGGGATCGGATGGCAGGCTAGAGGGGGTGAATAGCCCTTTCGTTTGGATGGCGGTATTTTGCTCGTCTACAAAACGCTTAGCGCAAGCGAAATATACAAATATAAATAAAGACAAGCAAAATAGAAACAAGCAATACAAACACCAAGATATAAGCGTGGTTCACGGCTACGCCGCTAATCCACGTCCGATTAAATCCACGGTGAATCACTCCGCCAAAACCAATCACTATCGGTCTCCTTTGCACAAAGCTAGGTGGAGGTAACCTTTACAACCAAGATCACTCTTCTTACAAATAGAATGGAGTAAAACGCAGTAAGAAGAGTTTAGAGCTTGGGGCACTAGGAAGATTGTTTGGAACTTAAGCATTAGCCTCTCAAAGGCTCACACCCTCTCTTTTATAGAGAGGGCTTTTTCTTCGTTAGCCGCCATCACCGATCCGCCATGGCATCGCCGTCTACAACGCCTCGAACACGTCGGATGCCGACCGTTGTTGTCCAATCGCGAACTCTTGGCGCCGATCTGGACCTCACCACGATCACGACCGTATCGCCTCGATCGGCTCGGCCACGAGCTTCTGCGGGCTAAAACCCTATTGACCCGATCATTCTGCGCCGAATGATCATAGTCTTCGATCGCTAACGATGGCGCCAATCGCCGCCACAAACCTCAGATACGGGCCGAGCTACACTGATTGGAGCGCACCGCCATGACATGGCGTCCGACCGTGTCGGAAAACCCATCCGACACTTGGCCAAATGGCCAAGTTTCACCTAAGAGCTACCCTTCCCTCGGGTTACAATCGCTCACTCTCATTTCTGAGTCCTCGCCGAGTTCTCTTCGCTTCGCCACGCCCCTCGCAAGATCGCGCACGGCTCTGCAATGCTCCTTCGCGTCTCTTGCCTCGAAGTCTACTTCCTCCGGCTTCACTCCAAGCTTCTCGTCCGGCGGTCCCTCGGATGCTCCAAGCGCACAGCTTCCGCAAAGCTATCCTTCACCGACTCAAGGCACGAGTCATGAGATGTGAAACTCGCCACGGCTCCATGTGCGAACTACTAAGTCCTGCACGACTTCAACGCACATATCACATCAACATATCAAACTAACTTAAACCCTTTGCCATACCATCAAAACCATATCACGGCAAGAGATTGCACTAACATATAGGATAGAGAGTGTACTGATCAAATGGGTATGACTCTCTATTGAACAGAGAGTCTGTGGTAGATGTCTGTATGTGAGACAGTATATTCATGTTATTGTATGAATACTGACGACATAGTCTCCCTTGGGATTGAGAGAGTCGTCAGTCATCCTGCCTCCTAGGTTGCTCCCAGAGGAGTAACTGGTGTGAGGGTAGAGCATTTGTTGTGCCGCACTCTACCACTATAGATAGTGGTAGTTGGAGTGCGTACAGTTGTCCTGGGTGAGTGACACTCGACCACTCATTGGTAGTGTTAGTTGGAGTGGCCAACAGCAGGGACCCCCGTTGTGTAGCGAGCTCTTTACGCTCATATGCTACTTGATCATACTGTCCACTCGGCCACTCTAGAGAAGTGGTTGGTGTTGAGTTGGGACAGTTGTCATGTCGTGCCACCTAGGCCACACTGCCGTAGTAGCAGTAAAGTGCGCAGCATGACCATGCATCTTTGCATTCTTAAATATCATACGTTTGCATATTGTTATATATATATACATATATGTATATATATATATATATATATATATATATATATATATATATATATATATATATATATATATATATATATATATATATATATATATATATATATATATATATATATATATATATATATATATATATATATATATATATATATATATATATATATATATATATATATATATATATATATATATATATATATATATAATATATATACATGGATGATGGTGATCAGTATACATACAGATGCAGTCTATATGTATACTCACTTCGATGATGCATTTGTATGTATTATGCTTGTTGCATTTGTTTGTACATATTCATACATGCTATTGCATTTTCTGTATGGTAGTAGGCTGGATACTTGTATACCTATTGGTCGGTCACTGTGATACCCTCGATATATATATATATATATATATATATATATATATATATATATATGTACACACACACACACATGGATGATGGTGATCAGAATACATACAGATGCAGTCTATAAGTATACTCACTTTGATGATGCATTTGTATGTATTATGCTTGTTGCATTTATTTGTACATATTCATACATGCTATTGCATTTTCTATATGGTAGTAGGCTGGGTACTTGTATACCTGTTGGTCGGTCACTGTGATACCCTCGACCTGTATCTTGATGTAGTGTGAGTTAGTATTATTCTTTATACCGTGTGTTGTGGATATATGGCCAGGTTGGATCAAAGTAGAGTAGCTGACTGCCAGGTATGTCAGCATCATTTGTTGTTAAGTTTGTTTAGTGTATGCATGTATGTATACTTATTATGATGATTTATACCTGTCGTACCAGTAAATTAAACTGTTGAATGACATGTGATATTGATATATATATTTACATGTTCTATCTTATTACCTGTTGAGTTTTACTCACCACCACAGACCCTGGATTTTTCTGTCGCCCAGGTAATAGGTAGAAGTCTTTGTGACGGCTTGAAGTTGCATCGACGATCCATCCCATCTCTGTTTTTCCGAGCTTCTCGGGGACTTTGATTATTTTATGGACTTGTTTTATATTATGGACTTTGTTGTGATGTCATGGACTTTATTTCTATGTCCGATGCTTTATGTATGGTTTTATTACTGTGGACTTGTCAGGTGGTGTACACCTGTATGTTTTTAGTATGTATATTGTGGGGATGTGGTTTATATTTCTGCTATGTTTGATATATTTATATTATGTTGTTGTTGTGGGCCTACGTGCCTTGTATTAACCCAAAATGTTGCCACATACAGGGGAGATGTCATCCATTTTCTTTTCGGCACGACATACTCTCGGGGCTTGACATCGAGGACTTCTACGACGAGGCCCGTATTTACTTTCAAGAGGAGGATGCCTGGCACCAAGAGGAGGCCACCTATCGCCAGGAGATGCGGTAGCATATGCGTGCCCAACAGGCATAGTGGGCCTGGGAGGAGGAGCACAGAGCGGTCGCTACATCCACCAGCTCTCATATTGGTCACATGTACATGTGGCATCAGCGACTTAGCACCAAGTTTTCCCAGGAGCCTGACATGCCGAGACTATTAGACTTCCCGCCTCGACCATAATATTAGAGGTATTGTTTCATATAAGTCTAGGGGAGGGACCCCAAGTTCTGATTTATTTTGTTTCTAGCAGTAGTTTCTTTCATGATATTTGTATTTTAGTTAACATTCATTTGTTCATGCATAGGTTGTTCAATTTCTTTCAGCACTTAGTTTTTGTTATCTGTAAAGCTGCCTCAGTAGTATTTTTAAAGTCTTCTTCATGATTTGTTTCCATGAGTAGTGTAACTTCATTTATCTCGTGGTATTTTATTTTATTGGCTATGAATGAATATTCTAGACTTACACTGGTTAGCTTCTATTTTTACACCTACACATGTCGAACACTCTGAAAGGGAGAGTCTAGTACATACCTAGTTATGATTCATCTCAGTAGTCTAGTACTTTGGAATCCACAGGCGACCCTAAGACTGGTATTTTAGTTACAAGAGATGCTCGGATTGTGTAAGCCCATTTGGAAAAATCAAAATTCCAATGAGCCAAAAAATAAAAGAGAGAAAGGAAAAGAAAAGAGAAATAAAAGAGAGAGAGAAAAAGAAATGAAAAAAAAAGAGATTATGAGGGATAAAAAATAATTGCCGTGGGTGGAAATAGCTAGGTGCCCCTTTGAGACCGAGTTAGGTTATTGGGGAAACACCTACCAATTTCTCTCAATACCAAGCACACCTTTGAGACTTTGTGCTAGATCTAGGGAACGTCCCTCGCTTTGGGCAGGTAAGTGCATAAGAGCTAGAGACTTTAGGAAAGCTATAGGATGACGACATAACTCACCATAGAACGAGTATCCCCTAAGAATGATTCTCTTAGCACGAGCACGAGGAGCTAACTTTGTTAATTTATAGAACATATTTATTTTGCTTTGATTGCAAATACCACTTGATAAATTTAGTTAACATGCTAAGCATGGAGCAATATCCTTTTAAAATTTCATGGCGCTGAGGTTTGCTAGAGGACAAGCAAAGATTTAAGTCTGAGGGAAGTGATGTGACCAAAACATATAGGGTTTTAGGAGTAGTTTTAGCTCATATCTCATTACATTTTATGTTTGTTTCATGCATATGTCACTTTGTTTTGCATACATTTCCTATTTTCTGGTTCGGAGGTATGCTCTTTGTACTTTTGTGTGCAGGATAGCATTTCATGGGAAAACGGTGCATTTTTGGTGCAAAATGGAACAATTTGTGGAGCATGAACCTTAGGGAACATGCACTGGCCATGTCCCAAGACTTGGGCATGTTTCCGAAGCGAAATGGATCAAAACGGAGGCTCCAAGAAAAGACACGGCCATGCCATGTGAAAACACACGATCGTGCCTTTTTTCCAGCTCAATTTCTAGTCGAGATTTCATCTGTTTTCCAGCCTTGCACACGGCCAGGCCGTGTGAAATTCACACGGCCGTGTGGTGGCACCGCGAATTCAAGGAAATAGGGGTTTTCAAGTATTTATGGAAAGCCGGAGCCGCCTCTATATATAGGAAACTCATCTAAGAGGCGGGGCATCACGAGGGAGCCGCCCTAGCGCTACCAACCCCTAGGATGGAGGCACATCGGCTAGGACGACACACCAAAGCCCTAAAAGCTTCAGGAACTCGCAATGGGGAAAGAAAACGCCGCCGGAGGTCAATGCTTTGCACTTCAACACCGAAGAGAAGACCACAAAAGCATTGTAATCTTTTGTTCTTGCGTTTTATCTCTGATATATTCGAACATGTACATGCTTTGTGATTCCTCCTTTATATACATAGAGTAGTTCTTTGGATTCTAGGATTAGGGAGTAGCTTGTTTGCACATTACATGTTGGTTCATGTTAGATTCTGTCTTTGAATTTAATTTGGCGATTGGAAGTTGTTTATATTATATCTATGGGTGTTTGGTTTTCTACCTGCTGCGCTTAGGCGATACGAGGGGTGAAAGCCCTCATCTCTAAGATTTAGGGGATTTTATACAAGGAACCTAGGGGTAAACCTGATCTCCTGTAATTGTGGGTAGAAGGATGTGATTGAACCGGAAACAATTCATCGTAGGGATTGATTCGGCATTCTCGTACCGTCTATCCCGTCCTTTTAGGCGGAGAAGCTCCCGGTAGATGCGGTGGCTCATAGGGAGAGTGTATGATGTCCCTTCCATAAAACCATAGCTAAACGCCTAAACAACGCTAATTGACAGCATTGTTTTGTGACACACAAGCGAAATCGAAGTCCTAGAATTACCTTTGAAGACCTTGGCACGCTCCCTTCTTCCTCCGTGTGACACCGTATAGAGTATAGTCTACCGACAACCCTCACAAGTCGAAACCTCTTAGAGTTTTACTCCCAAACAATTTCAACCACTGAACATATCGATATTCGAATCCCAGTCCCTGTGGGATCGATAATCTTTTATTACTTGACGATATCTGTGCACTTGCGGGCGTTAAGCACGAGCGCGCGCTTCGAGTCCTCGATGGCCTCCTTCGTGAGATTTGAGGTCGCGATCACATGCATCAGCTGGATCCATTAGGTGGCCAATATCCAACTCCTCATGGTCCCTATTGTAGCCTATTAAAACTTTCATGAAGCCTAGATCCAACAAACACGATTAAATGAAGGCTTGGGCAAAATCTATAAATAGATTCCAAGGCTTGGGCGAAAATATCTTTTGGAGAGTTTTTTCAAGGCTTGGGCGGCAAGGGTTTTGGGTGCTAGGGTTTGGAGTTTCAAGGGTTGGGCGGCAAGCTTGGCTTCTCCCTTAGGGCCGGCGGCAACACCACAAAGGATTAGGGTTTCATCTTCTCCTTTGCTCTTTGGCCGGTTCCTCCTTCTCCTCTCCTAGGGCAGCACCTTCTTCCCTCAAGCTTTGGTCAGCGGTAACAAGAGTTCATCTCTTGGCCGGCGCCCATATCTCCTCTCCCTCTCCTAAGGCCGGCGGCAACATCTCTTTGTGATTGGTGGTCGGCACAAGTAAGGAGAAGAAGAGAGATTGTTCTTCCCTTGTTCGGAGCGAGCAAGGACGGGAAGATACGATCTAGGAGGCTTCAACTCTTGGAGGATCGTTGCCCACACAATGTCCAAGAGGAGGATAGGTCATACAATAGAAGATCAAGAGGTAAACAAGAAATATAATCTTGTTTGTTTTGATTTAGTTCTTTTGTATCATGCATGTTGTTAATTTACTTGGACCCCGATGATAAACACAAAAATTGGCGATCCGTACATCATCTATTCCATGACTAATCGAGGAAAAGAGTTAGGTTGCTTGAATAACAAGTTTGTTCAAGCGACGACTCAAATCAAGAAGCATGATGATGGATCGGTTGCTTGGGTAATCCATCTTCGTTTGGATTAATTTTTTTTAATCCGGGGATATATGATTGGATCACCATGCACAAGCGACCGAGGCGAAGCGAGAAGCGAAGCTTCAACCTTCAAGTGGTATCAGAGCCACGGTTTTCGATTTTGTGTGTTTAGGATTCAGTTACTTTTATGCACTTATCATATATTATGTGTGTCGGATAATAGTAGGGTGTGCGTAGGCTAACTTTTTGGTTACAAGCATAAGATCCAACTATTATGGTCATATGTGTTTGTATGTGATTGTATGTGTGTACTCGTAATATTATTTGAATCCTCGGGGTTGACGAGGCTAGTATTTAATTTTTATAATTAAGTGCGATATTGTTTAGCCACTCTTTTATTTTAGTTTACTTTCAATCTAGATTTCATGTACACTCCTTTGTGGAGTATATGATTGATGGATGTAAATTAAAATAATTTCTCTCGGCTCGGATCTCCGGATGGCTTGTACATGGCGTAGGGAGGAGCGGACGAGGTTGCAACACTACTGGAGGCATATTGGAGAACAAAAGCCATAATAGTTGAAAAATTTGTTTTTCATATTTATTGCTTTTGATTTATATGCTTGTTGTGCTTGCATAGTTAAAATTCCTCAATTTTAAATTACTAAGTGGAAGAGAGATATTTTGTAAAAATTCCCGCGGCCTCTATGACATGTGATGAGAACAAACTTGCGTGTTGGCTCTGAGTGCCTTCCTCCATATTAGATGAGTTTGTTTTGTGGATCACTAGGTCAAATATGGTTATAGGAAATTATTTAGGAGTGTATGTACTTCCCCATTGGAAGGCACATAATCCGAGGTAATTGCCTTAGTATCAGATAATGGTGAACACTTAGATGCAAATAAAAGTATCCTCCCCATCGGAGTCACTACTTTTATTTGTAGGGCCGAAGATGAATCAACTATTAATTTTATTTGTCAAAAAGTAAGGTTGACAAAATAATAAAATTAATGGGTAAAACCTCCTCTTACAAATGTAGAATTCGTATACGTCCACACTATCGTGGCATACAATATTCTTGGTGTTTTGAGGTGTTGGTTGATTTTAAAAATTTATTATTTGAGGAATCAATAATTTTTTAAAATATAAATGTTTTTGATCTATGTGATTCTTAGGTTTCTTCAAAATAACTTTCAACCCACTTGCTATGATTCTAAAGGAAAAATAAACTTATTGGACCTAACTATGTTGATTGGAAAAGGAATCTGGACATAGTCTTGACTGCTGAGGAATACAAGTATATACTTCTCGAGGAGTGTCCTCCTAAGCCTACGGATGATTCTGGGGAAAAGGAGAAAGAGAGTTATAAGAAGTGGATCAAGTTTGATGAGATGGCACGGTGTTACATTTTGACTTCTATGTCAAATGTATTGCAACATCAGCATCAGGCCATGACTATTGCTTATGACATGATGCTCAATCTCAAGGAACTTTTCAGACACCAAAATCGGGTTGCTAGGCAAGAAGCCATGAGAAACTTGATGACGACCACTATGGTTGAGGGAACACCCGTGAGGGATCATGTTCTTAAGATGATGGCTCATTTGAATGAGCTGGAAGTCCTTGGAGCTGAGATCGATGGGGAAACCCAGGTCGATATCATTCTCCAATCTCTACCTAGGAGTTTTGAGTAGTTTCGCCTGAACTCCAACATGAATAAGAGGTTGTATTCGTTGGCAGACCTTTTGACAGAACTCCAGGTGGCAGAGGGGCTTTTTCATCAGAGTTCTTAGGTTTTGGTTGCCCAAAAGGTTTTTACTTCTAAGCCGAAAGGCAAGAAGAAGTAGAAACAAGGTGCAGCGAAGGTGGTGGAAGGATCTTAGGGAGGAGTGAAGAAGCCGAAAGGCAAGTGCTTCACTTGTAAGCAGACTGGACATTGGAAGGTTGATTGCCCCAACCGGAAGCAGAACAAAGGTATATCTTTTGGTCTAGTCGTTGAAACATGTTTAGCAGTGTTATCTACCAGCACTTGGTGTGTAGATACGGGAGCCACTCATTATGTCTATAATACTTTGCAGGAGTTCCAGGAAATCAGACAACTAGCTGAGGGGGAGATTACCGTCTACATGGGCAATGCTACGAAGGTGGCGGCTATTACAGTGGGAGATGTTTATTTATCTTTTGATAGGAATAAAACTTTGGTTCTGAGAAATTGCCTTTATGTACCTTCATTTAGAAAGAATTTAATTTCAGTTTCTAAATTATTTTTGGATGGATATTCTATTTCTTTTAATGATAGAGTTTTTATAAAAAGGAATAGGGAGATTATCTGTTATGGTGCGTTGGTAGGAGATTTATATACTCTTGAACCAAAGGCTCCCACAATGCAAATAGAAGTAAATAACTTATCTTCTAAATCTAATAAGAGAAAAGAACCTTCGAAAATGAACCAAACATATCTTTGACATCTAAGGTTAGGTCATATTAACCTAAGTAGAATTCAAAGGTGTAGGATCGAGTAAACCGAGAGAGGAGGGTGAATCTTGGTATTTTATAAAATTTTCTAAATAGAATATGCAACGGAAATTAAATAAGTTAGACACAATAATTTACTTGGTTCATAACCCGAACTGGGTTGCTACTCCAAGGCTCGTAGCTCTACCACGAGCTACCTCGATGGGCAATTCACTAAATACCCTCCGATTCGAGAACTCTCGACTTCGGAGGGTTTCGCTTTTTACAAATAATAGAGATGGGTAACACACTACCCACTCTTGAATTTAAGTACAATAGCGAAAAAATAAATTAGCAAATACAAGACGTATACCAACACTAAGTAAATGGTAGAAGTGTGCTTGGAGTGTCGGAAGATCGCCTTGTTGTGAGAGTTTAGCTTTAGTGGACGAGAATGGATTTCGATAGAACTTTGACGTGAAAAATAAATAATTTTGGGATCTGGTCAAGCACAACTTTTATAAATTGTTTCCAGTCGACTGGAATGCCTTCCAGTCGACTCCACATCAGCCCATCGATATGGAATTCGTGGTCTTCCAGTCGACTGAATCCTCTTCAGTCGACTCCACGTCACTCGGCTCTGCATCGGGAAATTTCCCTCTTCAGTCGACTCAAACTCTTCAGTCGACTCAAGCCCTTTCCATCTGCATCGCACGATCTCCGATCGATCACCAGCTGATCCTGCCAAATAGGTATCCAGTCGACTGATACATCTCCAGTCGACTGGACTTCAGTCAATTAAAATCCATTCAGTCGATTGATCCCTACAAAACAGGATTAGCATAAAATATATAACATGAATGATAGCAGTAGTAATACTACTCGATCTCAACTACTAAGTCCCACGCGGACTTTTCATCGGATCGACGCCTAGCTTTGTCCCCCTACAGAGGACTCGACCTCACCTCTTCACTCGAGCCTTATCTACCGACTACTTACCGGACTTATCATTCTTGACATCTGATCTAACCCACCAGGGCTTTCACTAGCTGTCTGGTCTGCCTGACTCAGCTGGACTTTTTGTCGATTGTCCGGTCTCCTGACCCAACCGGTCTTCATGCCAAATGTCTGGTCCACGTGACCTATTTGGACTTCATGCCTGGTGTCCGGTCCTTCTGATCTGTCAAGATTCATGCCTAGTATTCGATCAACTCGACCTACTAAGACTTCCTGTTAAGCCTGCACACTTAACACTTATATTAGATCACACGTGAATTCTAACTCTTAACTGTGGTTCATACATCAAAACTAAGGAGTAATGCTTATTGCATCAACAATCTCTTCCTTTTTGATGTATGACAACACATCAGCTAAAGTTAGGATAATCAAATATCAATCTTCATATTTTTGACATGTGTAAGAAATGAATTTAAAACTTTTGTCATGCATAAATTTAACCATGTATGAAATGCATTCATCCTTATCAAATTTTTGCATCCTTTTAAATTTATATCTTATTTTAAATCTATAATTTTATGTCTCTTCTCTCCCCCTTTGGCATACATCAAAATAAGGGTTAAGTTAAAGATATGAACATAATGTATTGGAGAGTTATTATGATATTTTATCAAGAAACATTTTCAAAACTCCCCTTGAACAATTCAAAATTTTTCAAAATTTTCATAACTCAACCTAAATAATTCAAAAGTTTCAAAAGTTTTCAATACTCCCTCTGAACAATTCAACATTTTCAAAAATTTTAATTTTTCAAAATTTTCAAAACTCCTCCTGAATAATTTAAAATTTTCAAGTTTTTCAAAAATTTTAAAACATATTCATGAACTCCCCCTGAATAATTCAAAATTTTAAAATTTCAAAATTTTTCAAAATTTTTAATAAATCTAAACATTTTCAAAAATATTCAAAACTCCACTTGAATAATTCAAATTTTCAAAATTTTAATTTTATAAAGTTTCGATTCAAAAAGCGATAGTGATTAAGGCCAAGCATGAGTACCTAAAAATTAAAATTAAATTTTGAAAATACACATCTAAAAATTGTCCTTAAAGCAAATGTCTAACTCTTTTCTATCTCAAATGATATAAAGTTAATCATCAAGCTTTGAATTAGAATCAGTCACTGAAGTGATCAATTTGCTGTTGTAAACCTCATTTTGGTTCATTTTGTTGCACTGGATCTACATCTTGAATTAGGGGTGCAGTCCTAACATCTCATGCCCATCTTCGTGGCTCAATACACAAATAGGTAATCCTAGGTGTTTGTGAGATGCAAAGGCTACTTAGTTCTATAAGATCATGAAGTCTAGATTGACCTAATCTAGATTAATTTTCAATTTTTTAAAAAATAATAAAATAATATTACTTTTCAAGATACTTCAAAATGATAAGCATGAAAAAAAATAATATTCCTAATCTACCAAGCATTAACCACACAAGATTTTATTTAAATTTTTTTATTAAGTTTCAGTATCATGACAATCCTAATTAGTGGATGGGGGATGAGAAGGACCCATGCCCTAAGACTTAAGAAGATCCATCATCATCGATGGATCATCTCTCAAGATGCCGCCACAGATCATCTCAAGATGTCAGCCAGCATCATCTCAAGATGTTGCCGCTGCATCATATCCTCCAACCTAGATAATCTCTCTGCTACGGTCGGAGCTGCTGGAATCCCAAGAAATGGTGATAAACTATCAAATCCTGGGGCTTCCTGATGCTCAGACTCAGAGTGGTGGTCGAGGCCGATATCTGGCTCATGCTCCTACTCCGGATCAGGCTAGGGCTGAGGCTGAGGTCCATCTCTCTTCCATATAAGGATATTATTGTCATCTAAACCTACTTTTGCTAAACCAAACTGCCTAAACCCTATCATGTCGTACTCAGTAAGTTGTTTGATGTTACCTGTGGTAACATCGAATCCTAATGCGGCTAAAAGAGATGTAATGACATGGCAGTAAGGCAAGTGTGCCTTCCTGCTAGTGACTGACCTGGAATGATAAATGATAGAGTAAAACATCTGTAGGCTAATATCCAAATCTAACCTATGACTAAGTGCATAAAGTAAAAATGAATGAAAAGGTTGCATCATGGCGATGTCCCTAGTGGTGAACGGTAAAATGCAGTTTACTATAACTCGATACAGGGCATAGTCCTGTACTCGGAGTCTAGTAGAACTAAAGATACTCACAGACGAAGTTCTTTCTTCACCAAAAACATGCATGTGAATCCTATCTAATGTAATATGAGAATAGGGGTCACTGTACGGTAACTCCGTGGATGGAAAACATGCAACAGAGCATGTCGAATGTAATAGGCCTAAATGCTATCTCAACATGTCAGGGGTAAAAACAAAGTCCTTACCTTGTACCCTACTCGAGTATGAGAGGTCATCAATCTTGCTAAAGTTATTGAAAAATTCCGCACATATGTCTATGTTAATGGGATTTTCACAATAGACTAGCTTCTCTAATCCATAGTGTGTAATGACCTCCATACTTAGTGTGCATGCATTGCTAAAGTATGATCTACTAATGTACCTAGTGGGCATAGGAAGGTATGTAATGCTTTCAAATCTAATCCTATGTCCCTCAGTAGGGAACCTAATATCCATGCATGGAGTCGATGACTCAACCTCAACAACTCTTCTTTTACCCATAATTAAATTATAAATATTAAATATTTTTTGAAAATAATTGAAATTTGAGTTTAAAAACTATTACCTTGGTATTTTGAATGATATTAAAGAGAGATGACGACCTAAGCGCTTCGGAGGATTGGAATTAGGGTTTTTTTGGTGGAATTTCGGTTGTTTTGAATGGGTTTGGCGTGCCTCGGCATTGTTCTTATAGATTGGATTCAGTCGACTGAACATATTCCAGTCTCCTGAATTTGAGTCGACTGAAGGTGTTTCAGTCGACTTTTATAATTATTACCATTTACTTCGCCGCCTTAACTTTTATCTATCGGGTCATTTCAGTCGGCTGAAGTAGTGTTTTACCTTCCCGATGCTCTGAGGTAACTGAATTTGATTCAGTCGACTCTTATTTGTTGGAGTGTTGGTGGCCGACTAGAAGGGGGTGAATAGCCCTCAATCGTCGTACGATGGAATTGCTTGTCTATAAACAATATTAGCGCAACAGAAACAAAACTAAACAAGAAATTAAAACAACACAAAGATAAAACAATGCTAACACCAATATGTAATGTGGTTCACGACCTTGCCACTAATTCACGGTCCGATTCGTCTCCGGTGAATCACTCCGAAACCAATCCAATATCGGTCTCTCCCTTTAGCCAATGCAAGGTGGAGGTAAATCTTTTTACAAAACAAACACTCTTTCTTACAATAGATTTGAAATAAGAATAAGAGAAAGAGTTAGAAGCTTGTGGGGCACTTGGATGATCACTTAGAGCATAAGTATTAGCCATCCAAAAGCCCACACCTTCTTTATAAATAGAGAAGGCTATTTTCTTCCCGTTGGCCACTAGCAGTCGACTGATGCCCCGATCAGTCGACTGCTCCTATAGCCATTGTCCAATAACGAATTTTTCAACGGATTTCATCCAACGTCTCCCACATCAGTCGACTGATCTTCCCATCAGTCGACTGATGGAGCTAATAGTCGAGTGCCGGAAGCGAGCACTCGACTGATCACCATTTTGTGCCTGAAACCCTCACGACCAGTTGACTGATTCCATTATCAGTCGACTGATGGCACATGAACCAGACTCATATACCAGTTGAGTCACAGTCGACTTGGAGCAGTCGACTGCCATGAAACGGCAGTCGACTGATACCGGGTAAACCTTAAACTTTACATCCGTTTGAGCGTCCGACAGTATGGTAAACCTCAACCCTTGCGGTTGAGCCTCTGACACTTAGTCATTCAGACAAGTTCACCTAATGAGCTACTTACATTTCACTCATTCTCTCATCTCACTTGAAGTCCCTCGCCGAAGCTTTCTTTGTTCACCGCCAAGTCCCTCGGCAGTGTAGGTTTTTCCCGGAAGCTCTGATACCAATTCAAGGGTTTTGCTCCGGAAGCTCTCCCACTAATTGTAGGGTTTTACTTATCGAGTCCGTGAGGGGAAACTTCGCTTCCCACTTCACCTCGGTAGCTTCCTTCATGACGATCCCTTCTATGTCCCCAGATTAAAAAAATTTAATCATAGACAAAAGGGATTGCCAAAGCAACCAAGCCATCATTGTGCTATTCATTTAGAGAGGTCACTTGAACAAACTAGTTGTTCAAGCGACCATCCTCTATTCTACGAGTAGCCGCGGAATAGACGATGTCCGGATCGCCAGTTTTTGTGTTTATGCTCGGGATCCAAGTATTATTTACCCATTTACAGATTTATAACATGCTTATA
The DNA here is from genome assembly GCA_025175895.1 of Wurfbainia villosa. Lineage (NCBI taxonomy): Eukaryota > Viridiplantae > Streptophyta > Magnoliopsida > Zingiberales > Zingiberaceae > Wurfbainia > Wurfbainia villosa. The sequence goes on from CM045992.1 coordinate 10,730,853, forward strand.
ATTGAAAAACAAAAACAAGAAATAAACAAAAGAAGAAAGTAGAATAGGTATACCTCTCGATCTTCTAATGTATGACCTTCCTCCTTTTGGACGTCGTGTGGGCGACGATCAACCAAAAGTCGAAGCTCCTAGATCGCAAATCTTCCTTCCTTTCTCTTCCAAAGCAAGAGGAAGAATAGAAACAAGGTTTTTCTCCTCACTAGAAACAACCAACAAGGAACTAAAACTATCCTTGCCGCCGGCCAACTAGGTGAAGGAGAAGATTGTGGAATACAACCAAGACATGAAGGAAGGCTTTATATCTTGTGTCCACCACCTAAGGAGAAGGAGAAAGGGGCTTTTGGGCACCGGCCAAGGTTAGAAAAAGAGGCTGGAGAGGTGCTGGATGTTGGCCAAAAGAGGAAGAAGAAGAGAAGAATACCTTCCTTATTTGGTGCCACCATTGCCTCCAAACCCTAATCCTAATCCTATCTCAACTAGGATTCCTTCTTGCCGCCCAAACCCTAGCTCTCCTTCAATGTTTTTCATGCCAACTCCCATGCCATCCTTTTATAGAGTTAGGGATAAGTCATGAATTAATCTCCCCCATTGGTTCTAGGGATTTAATCTCAACCGTCGGATCTAGAGATTTAATCTCAACCGTCAAATCTTAGAGATTTAATCTCTACCAATGGATCTTAGACTTTTGTTTCTATCCACTGGATCTAAGCATCATGGGGTGTTAATAGGCTACATTAGGGACCATGAGGAGGAGTTGGGTCTTGGCCACCCATTGATCAAGCCCACATAAAGTCCAATCCACTAATGATGATCCAATCCACTAAAGGTTCATCATTGATCTACCTCACCAACCCCCATATGATAATATGAGCTCCATATATTATTTGTACATTTTCTCCCCGTGTTTAAGATCTCGAATGTCCGTCAATTAATTAATTTACTGACCATTAATTAATCAACATCTAACTCTTTGAGTAGTACCACTCAACCTTTTCATCATGCCGGACCAAGTCCACCTGCAGGGTTTACATGATGAACCTTATGAGCTCCTCAAGGGGACATCATCATCCTAATATATAGGACACGGTTTCCTCCTATAATCAACGGCACACCATATAAATAATATTATCTCCCAACTTACCGAGCCTATCGATTTAATCTATAAATCTCGCCCATTGGTAAATCAAAGAGATGAGTACTAAGTATATGTGCCCGTTATTATATCGGGATTAAGAGTATGTACAATATAATATCTGAGGTCCGATTCGATTATGTAGTCAGCAATAAATCGAATCACCTCTAAGTCGGTCCTGCTCAATACACACAAAGTGCACTAGTATGATTCTATGGTCAAGACAAACCAATACCAAATCACACTACAACCAATCCGATGGTTTGTCCAAAGCCATCTCGGTTGTGAGCCTTTACTTATACTTTACAAGGAGCCGATAACATGATCTCCCGTGTGACACCACACACCATGTTATCTACAATGTAATGTATTAGACAATATTGCATAACCATAAAAATGAAAACAATGATCATGTGATTCTTATTTCAAAATAAAGATGTTCATACAAAAAGTAGACTTTTCAGTATACATCCCTACAATCTCCCACTTATACTAAAAGACTATGCTGTCCTCATACTGCCATACATCTGATTCCCCTTCCCTCCACATGCCTATCAAAGCTCTCTCTAGAAGGGCCTTAGTGAAAGGGTCTACCAGGTCATCCTCTGATGCAATCTAGGCGACAGCAACTTCTACCTTCTTTACGATTTCTCGTATTTGGTGGTACTTGCGCTCTATGTGTTTACTAGCCTTATGGGCTCGTGGTTCCTTCGAGTTTGCAACTGCACCATTATTATCACAATAAATTGTGATAGTTCTGGGCAAACCAGGAATCACATCCAAGTCCATCAGGAAATTCTTGAGCTACACAACTTCTTTGGCCGTCTCAGAGGCTGCAACATACTCATCTTCCATAGTAGAGTCCGCCACACATTTCTGCTGGACACTCCTCCATACAATGGCTCCACCTCCCAAAGTAAATACAAAACCTGAGGTAGACTTACTGTTATCCCTCTCTGATTGGAAGTCGCAATCCATGTAACCCACAGGGAGTAATTGGTCTGCCCGGTAAACTAGCATATAATCCCTAGTCCTTCTCAGGCACTTCAATATATGCTTTACCGCAGTCCAATGTCCCTGTTTTGGATTACTCTGATATCTGCTGACCATGCCCATGACAAAGCAGATATCTGGTCTCATACAGAGCATCTCATACATGAGGCTTCCTACTGCCAAAGCATAAGGAATCGCCTTTATCTCCTCTATCTCCTCAGCTGATCTAGGACACATCTCCTTAGATAAAGGAACTCCATGCCTGAAAGGTAGAAAACCTTTCTTGGAGTTTTGCATGCTAAAACGATCCATTATCATGTCTATGTATGAAGCTTGGGATAAGCACAATAACCTTGATCCCAAGGATGTGTCCTACTTCTCCCAAGTCCTTTATATCAAACTGTTTGGACAACTATACCCTTACATCCGATAACACCTTGATATTGTTGCCAATCAACAAAATGTCATCTACGTATAGTACAAGAAATACCACTACGTTTTCGTCACATCTCTTATATACACAAGACTCATTCGGACTTTGAATAAATCCATAAGACTGGATCACCTCATCAAAGCGGATGTTCCAAGACCTCGAAGCTTGTTTCAATCCATAAATGGACCGACTAAGCTTACATACAAGATACTCTTTGCCCTTAGCAAAGAATCCCTCTGGTTGCTTCATGTAGATGTTTTCCTCAAGACTTCCATTAAGGAAAGCTGTCTTGACATCCATCTGCCACACCTCATAATCCATATGAGCTGCTATGCATAAGAGAATCCGGATAGACTTAAGCATGGCTACTGGCAAAAAGGTCTCCTCATAATCGATACCCTCTTTCTGAGTATACCCCTTCACAACAAGCCTCACTTTGAAGGTCTCAACCTTCCCATCTATTCCTCTCTTTCTCTTGTAGATCCACTTGCATCCAATGGTTTTTACACCATTGGGTGGTTCTACTAGCTCCCAGACTTGATTTGAATCCATAGATTCAATCTCAGCATTCATTGCACTTTGCCAAGATACTACATCTTTATCTTGGATTGCCTCGTCATATGTCCAGGGATCAGGTTCATGTTCTCCAGGGACCAAATCAGAAGATTCTCCTAAGAACATGAATCTATCAGGCTATCTCACAACCCTCCCACTACGACGAGGTATCACCTGTGTATCCTCTGTGACACGCGGTGCAGTGACATGTGGTATATCCTCTTGTACCGGTGGTACTAAAGAAGTGACTTCCCCTTTCAACTCCTCCAGAACAATTTTACTCTTGGGCTTGTGGCTCATCACATAGTCTTCCTCTAGAAATTTGGCGTTCGTGCTAACGATTACCCTCTGATCTCTAGGACTATAAAACAATCCACCCTTCATTCCCCTGGGATAGCCAACGGACAAGCATACTTCTGTACGAGGTTCCAATTTACCAGCATTTGCCTTCAGCACATGTGTTGGACTCCCCCATATCCGAATATGTCTTAGACTAGGCTTTCGCCCAGTCCACAACTCTGTGGGAGTAGAAGGCACTGATTTAGATGGAACCAAGTTCAGAATGTACACCGTTGTATCTAGAGCATATCCCCATAACGAATCTGGCAAGTCAGAATAACTTATCATCGATCTAACCATCTCTATAAGAGTCCTATTCCTTCGCTCTACTACACCGTTCTGCTGGGGTGTGCCAGGTACAGTCAATTGGGATTGAATCCCAACCTCTGATAAGTAGTTCCTAAACTCTCCCAAGGGGTTCTCACCACCACGATCAGATCGTAGTGTCATCCATATCTTGAATAATCGTCTATGAAAGAGACGAAATATTCAAGACTACCTCTTTCCTGGATAGTCATAGGACCACGCAAATCAGAATGAACCATTTCTAACACATCTTTGGCTCTATACCTCTTGGACTTTAAAAGGCCTCTTGGTCATCTTACCCTCCAAGCAAGATTCACAGGTTGGGAGATCCTCCACCACTAATGAACCCAAAGGTCCATCAACTATCAACCTTTGAATTCTGCTTAGGTTAATGTGGCCAAGCCTAAGATGTCAAAGATATGTTTGGTTCATCTTCGAAGGTTCTTTTCTCTTATTGGAATTAGAAGATGAGTTATTAACTTCAATTTGCATCGTGGAAGGTTTTGGTTCAAGTGTGTATAAATTTCCTATCAATGTACCTGAACAGATATTTTCCCTATTCCTTTTTATAACAGCTCTGTCATTAAAAGAAATAGAATATCCATCCATAAATAATTTAGAAACTGAAACTAAGTTCTTTCTAAATAAAGGTACATAAAGGGAATTTTCCAGAACCTAAGTTTTATTTTCTCAAGAGATAAATAAAACTTCTCCCACTGCAATAGCCGCCATCTTCATGGCATTGCCCAAGTAAATGGTAATCCCCCTTTTAGCTCGTCGTCGGGTTTCCTGGAACCCCTGCAAAGTGTTGCAGACATGATTAGTGGCTCTCGTATCTACACACCAGGTGTCGGTAGATAACACCACTAATCATGTTTCAACGACTAGTCCAAAGGACATATCTTTGTTTTGCTTTGGATTGGGACAGTCCTTCTTCCAATGTCCATCCTGCTTATAAGTGAAGTACTTACCTTTCGGCTTCTTCACTCTTCCCTGAGATCCTCCCACCACCTTTGCTCTACCTTGTTTCTCCTTCTTCTTGCCTTTCGGCTTAGAAGTAGAAACCTTTTTGAGCAACCATGGCTTGAGGATACTCTTCGAAGAGTGCATACTTGTACTCCTTAGCAGATAAGACAATATCTAGATTCTTTTCCAATCAACATTGTTTGGGTATAGTAAGTTTATTTCCTTTAGTATCATAGTAAGTGGACTGAAAGTCATTTTTGAAAATCCTAAGAATCACATAGATCATTACTGTAGATTTCAAAAAATTATTGATTCCTCAAACAATAAAATTTCAAAATCAACCAACACCTCAAAACACCGAGAATATCGCATGCCACGATCGTGTGGACGTATACGAATTCTACATTTGTAAGAGGAGGTTTTACCCATTAATTTTACTATCTTGTCAACCTAACTTTATGACAAGTAAAATTAATAGTTGGTTTCTCTTCGGCCCTACAAATAAAAGCAGTGGCTCCGATGGGGAGGATACTTATATTTGTATCTAAGTGTTCACCATTACTTGGTACCAAGGTAATTATCTCAGGTTATGTGCCTTACGATGGGCAAGTACACACGCTCCTTAATAATTTCCTATAACCATATTCGACCTTGTGATTCGCAAACAAACCCATCCGATGGGGAGGAAGGCACTCAGAGCCGACGCACAAGTTTGTTTGCATCACATGTCAAATCGTAATGGAGGTCGTGGGAATTTATAAAAATATCCCTCTCCCACTTAGTAATTTGAAAATGAGGAATTTTCTAGGCTACGACATGCATATCAAACAATAAGCAATAAATATGAAAAATACATTATTTTCCAACTATTATGGCTTTTGTCTTCAATATGTCTCTCGTCGCATCGCCTTCTCGTCCGCTCCTCCTACGCCATGTACGAGCCATCCAGAGATCTGAGCCGAGACTAAAACCTATTTTAATTTACATCCATCGATCCTATACTCCACGAGGGAGTGTACATGAAATCTAGATCGAAAGTAAAATAAAATAAAGAGCAGCTAAACAATGTCGTATCTAATTTACAAAAAATCAAATACTAGCCTCGTCAACCTCGAGGATTCAACAAAATAAATATTTACACACATACAATCACATACACACATATGGCCATAATAGTCAGATCTTATGCCTGCAACCAAAGAGTTAAACTATGCATATCCTACTATTATCCGACATATATAATATATGAAAAAGTGCATAAAAATTAACCGAATCCAAAACACACAAAATCGGAAACCTTGGCTCTGATACCATTTGTAGGTTTTGCCCGGAAGCTCTGATACCAATTCAAGGGTTTTGCTCCGGAAGCTCTCCCACTAATTGTAGGGTTTTACTTATCGAGTCCGTGAGGGGAAACTTCGCTTCCCACTTCACCTCGGTAGCTTCCTTCATGGCGGTCCCTTCTATGTCCCCGGATTAAAAAAATTTAATCCTAGACAAAAGGGATTGCCAAAGCAACCAAGCCATCGTCGTGCTATTCGTTTAGAGAGGTCACTTGAACAAACTAGTTGTTCAAGCGACCATCCTCTATTCTACGAGTAGCCGCGGAATAGACGATGTCCGGATCACCGGTTTTTATGTTTATGCTCGGGATCCAAGTATTATTTAGCCATTTATAGATTTATAACATGCTTATAATTGAAAAACAAAAACAAGAAACAAACAAAAGAAGAAAGTAGAATAGGTATACCTCTCAATCTTCTAATGTATGACCTTCCTCCTTTTGGACGTCGTGTGGGCGACGATCCACCAAAGTCGAAGCTCCTAGATTACAAATCTTCCTTCTTTGCTCTTCCAAAGCAAGAGGAAGAATAGAAACAAGGTTTTTCTCCTCACTAGAAACAACCAACAAGGAACTAAAACTATCCTTGCCGCCGGCCAACTAGGTGAAGGAGAAGATGGTGGAAAACAACCAAGACACGAAGGAAAACTTTATATCTTGATTCCACCACCTAAGGAGAAGGAGAAGGGGGCTTTTGGGCACCGACCAAGGTTGGAAAAAGAGGCTGGAGAGGTGCTGGACGTTGGCCAAAAGAGGAAGAAGAAGAAAAGAATACCTTCCTTATTTGGTGCCACCCTTGCCTCCAAACCCTAATCCTAATCCTATCTCAACTAGGATTCCTTCTTGCCGCCCAAACCCTAGCTCTGCTTCAATGTTTTTCACGCCAACTCCCATGCCATCCTTTTATAGAGTTAGGGATAAGTCATGAATTAATCTCCCCCATTCGTTCTAAGGATTTAATCTCAACCGTCGGATCTAGAGATTTAATCTCAACCGTCGGATCTTAGAGATTTAATCTCTACCAATGGATCTTAGACTTTTATTTCTATCCATTGAATATAAGCATCATGAGGTGTTAATAGGCTACATTAGGGACCATGAGGAGGAGTTGGGTCTTGGCCACCCATGGATCAAGCCCACATAAAGTCCGATCCACTAATGATGATCTAATCCACTAAAGGTTCATCATTGATCTATCTCACCAACCCCCATATGATAATATGGGCTCCATATATTATTTGTAAATTTTCTCCTCGTGTTTAAGATCATGAATGTCCGTCGATTAATTAATTTACTGACCATTAATTAATCAACATCTAACTCCTTGAATAGTACCACTCAACCTTTTCATCATGCCAGACCAAGTCCACCTGCAGGGTTTACATGATGAACCTTATAAGCTCCTCAAGGGGACATCATCATCCTAATATATAGGACATGGTTTCCTCCTATAATCAACGGCACACCATATAAATAATATCATCTCCCAACTTACCGAGCCTATCGATTTAATCTATAAATCTCGCCCATTGGTAAATCAAAGAGATGAGTACTAAGTATATGTGTCCGTTATTATATCGGGATTAAGAGTATGTACAATATAATATCTGAGGTCCGATTCGATTATGTAGTCAGCAATAAATTGAATCACCTCTAAGTCGGTCCTGCTTAATACACACAAAGTGCACTAGTATGATTCTATGGTCAAGACAAACCAATACCAAATTACACTACAACCATTCCGATGGTTTGTCTAAAGTCATCTCGGTTGTGAGCCTTTACTTATACTTTACAAAGGAGCCGATAACATGATCTCCCGTGTGATACCACACACCATGTTATCTACAATGTAATGTATTAGACAATATTGCATAACCATAAAAATGCAAACAATGATCATGTGATTCTTATTTCAAAATAAAGATGTTCATACAAAAAATAGACTTTTCAGTATACATCCCTACAGGCAGCACCAAGCTCATGACTTTGCAATGCTCCTTCGTGTCTCTTGCGCTCGAAGTCTACTTCCTTGGCTTCACTTCAAGTCATCTCGTCCGGTGGTCCCTCGGATGCATCAAGCGCATGGCTTCGCAATGCTCTTTCTCCATCTTAGGCACGAGGTTGTGAGTTAGTGAAACTCGCCAAAGCTATATGTGCGAATTACTAAGTCCTGCAAGACTCCAACACACATATCAAATCCAATCATCCTAACTTAAACCCTTTGCCACACACATCAAAACCATATCACATGGGTTGATTGCCCTAACAATCTCTTCCTTTTTGATGTGTGGCAATCCGTTTAAGTTTGGTAAACAAATAACAATAAACATAAGCAAGGAAAGCATGTAAATAAAAATATGAGTATAACAACTCCCCCTTAAACATGCAACTCCCCTTAAGACATGCTAATTTTTTCCCTTATTGCATGATTAACTTAAACTTATCAATTCTCCCCCTTTGAAACCATCAAAAACATTTTCTAAATGTTATACACACATGGCATCAACTCTAATGGAAGAGAAAATAAAAAACCAAACAAAACCTAATAAAATCAGGTTACTGTGCTATTGCAGAGTACATCAGTCGACTGGCATGCAAATTTCAAGTTTTTTTATTTTCGAAATCCAATTTCAGAAATGCATTAAAAATTCTAGGAAATTCAAAAAATCATGAAATTTGAAATACATATTTCTTGTGAGTTCCTTTATCAGTGAAAAATTATTTTTCATGAAAAAATCATTTTATTTTTGAAAGTTTGGCAAAAACTCAAAAGTTACAAAAATATCTAAACCTTGTATCCACTTTTAAAACTAGTTTTGCCTTGTAACTTTTAAAAACATGAACTCACTGTTTGAAAAGCATAAAATGGTTTTAAAATCATTTGAAATATCCAACCATGATCTTTGGGCAATATGTCTATGAATTAAACATAAGCCTTCCCCATGATTGATCTATTATTGCTCTATTGATTCACTTAATGACCCATCTAAATGCCATAAGCATTAGTGGACCATTTGTATCATCCTATCATCTCACCCATACTATGTTTTCCACCAAGGTTATCCTTATGGTGAGTGTGAGATGTTTCTAAATGTATTTGTATACTTAACCAAAATTTCATGCATTTCTACACAAAGTTAAGTATCACCCTAACACACCACATGATCATAAAGACATATATGCATTGATTTCATATTATGATCATGAAACAAATGTATCAATCAATTTGTAATCATGCATTTGGTATAAAATCATGATAATAAGTCAAGTATCACCCAAAGCATGATTTTATCTATTTATGGGTGCATTATCATCACCCAACACTATTTAAAAAATTAAGTACCGTTCATCCTAAGTCAACCAAAACATATGATATAAGTAAAATCCTTATGGTTGACTATCCTAGGGTTTTCCTAACCCTTAAGGATGGATTTAGGAACCCAATACAAGTTCTTTCCTATAGGGTTCACTAAATATTCTTTAGGGATCCATTTTCTAGCTATTGTTTTGTTCTTGGCTTGACCCCCCTAGCAATCAAACATTTATAGACCTTTTCATTTGTCTTTCCCTTATATCCTAGGCCTTTCCTATTAAAGCTTGCCCTTTGGCTCCCTATGATCATGTTCAATGTGTTGGAGCCTATTGTAAATTTTTTTAGGGCCTTAATCAAATGGTCTACCTTTTCCCTTAAAGCCCTATTTTCTTCAATACATGCATCATTTACATCAAAGGGAATATAATCATGTGAGCATGCATTATCAATACTAGAAACATTATGATTAACATTTGAGCATGCTTTTTATAATTTTTCCTCTAGGGCTTTAATTTCATTTGTCATGCATTTATTTTTCTTTTTAGCCCTAAACAAATCCCTAGTTAAGCTAGAAATCATGGAAACTATTTCTTGAGTGGGAAGATGTTTTACCATAGTTTCCATGTCTTCTTCTTTGGATGAAGAGGATGATGATGAGCCTCCCCCTTCACTTGAGCTCTCTTCACTTGTGCTTGATTTTTCACCTTCGGAGGAGGTGGAGTCTAGATCATCAAATTCCATCAAGGCAAGGTTTGTGAAAAAAGCATTTTCTTCCTCCGATGATGATGATGAGGAAGGATCATCCCATGTCCTTGCCTTGAGTGCTTTGGCCTTCCCCTTTTCCTTGGCCTTCTTTTCTTCTTCATTTTTCTTGCTCTCCTTCTTCTTTTCCTCTTTCTTCCTCCTTTCTTCTTTGCTCTTGTTCAAAAGGGGACACTCATCTCTTATATGTCCCTCTTGTTGGCAATTATAGCAAATTATCTTCCTCTTGTGCCTTCTCCTATCATAAGATTTGTTAAATTTTAAATTTCTTAAAGCACGCCTTACCTTCCTTACCATATAAGCATCTTAATTGCTATTCATGGAGGATGAGGAGGATGCTTCATCGGAGGAGGAGGAAGTCTCTATCTTCTTCTTCTTCCCCTTGTTGGCTACTAAGGCTACTCCTCTTGATGGCTTGATGCTTGATTCTTCAATTACTCCCTCAAGCCTTGTTTCGTGGAGCTCCATGGTTGAGAAGAACTCCTCTAAGGTGCTAACTTCTAGGTTCTTTGAGATGTAGAAGGAGTCCACCATTGAGCTCCATTTCAATGACTGAGGAAAGGCATCGATTGCTTTCATAAGCATATCCTGGTTCGAAAGTTTTTCTTCTACACTCGTTAGTCCAATTAAAATTTCTTTAAAATGAGAGTGTAATGAGGTTACCTTTTCTCCCTTTTCAAGTTTGATATTTGTTAATTGGGAGTGGAGGAGGTCTCTCCTTGCAAGCTTGGCCTCTGAGGTACCTTCATGAAGCTCTACTAGCTTCTCCCACATCTCTTTCGCACTTGCACACTCTTCAATCTGGTTGATCTCTTGTTGGGGGAGTACGTTGTACAAGTGATGTTTGGCCTTCGAATTCGCCAAGTACTCCTCTCTTTGTCTTTTTGTCCATCTTGTCTTCTCTATTTGCTCCCCATCTTCATCCCTAGGTATCTCAAACCTATGTTTGGCCGAAGCTCTCTTCGTTCACGACCACATCCCTCAGCAGCACCAAGCGCATGGCTTCGCAATGCTCCTTCGCGTCTCTTGCCCTCGAAGTCTACTTCCTTGGCTTCACTTCAAGTCATCTCGTCCGGTGGTCCCTCGGATGCATCAAGCGCACGGCTTCGCAATGCTCCTTCGCCGTCTCAGGCACGAGGTTGTGAGTTAGTGAAACTCGCCAAAGCTTCATGTGTGAATTACTAAGTCCTGCAAGACTCTAACGCACATATCAAATCCAATCATCCTAACTTAAACCCTTTGCCACTTACATCAAAATCATATCACATGGATTGATTGCCCTAACATTATTGAGTCAACTGAACATAATTCAGTTGACTGAGTTCGAGTATGATCGATTTACTTCAAATCTTAAGGTTTATTTAATTATCCTTATTTGATTAAGTTAATTATTTAAATTTTGTAGATTATCTAATTTGGTAATTAAGTTTGTTTAAGTTTAAGTATAGTAAATTAGGTCGAGTTGAATTAAATTAAGTTAAGATAATTTGTTTAGTTAGGTATATTTGTTAATTTTATTTTAATTAAGGTAAGTTGTTGAAATACATTTGGTTTTAAGTGTATTAGGTTTAATTCAGCCTGATTAAGATCTATATCATCTCACCCAAGCTAGGCTTTTAATACACTTATTCCTAAGAGTTTTGTGAGATGAGAATTTCTTTTATCTTAATTAAATTTAATGAGCAATTTCAAGGTGTTTAAACTTGTGTTAGATTCAATCTTGGTTTGAGCTAGTCAAGTAGGTTTTCCCAATATTGACTTCCAGGTCATGGCGAGGCACATGGCCTTCTTGGTTATCGGAGCAACGACCACTTCCTAGACAAAGTCAATAAAGGAATCAAGTACTTGATTAACTTTAGATTAAGCCTTGGTATAACTAGTTAAAGACATAGTGAGTTAGCTTCGGTTAGTTCCACTCAACTTAGTGCACCAGGTCATGGCGAGGCACATTGCCTTCTTGATTATCGGAGCAACGACCACTTCCTAGACATGCACTTCGAAGAGTTTCCCCAACTTACTATTAGTTCACTTGTCTTAATACTAGGTTGTTCAAGTTTAAGCTACTTTATTTCCTATCTAGTCCATTCTACATTAAGCAAGTAAAGTAAACTAAGACATTCAAGTGTTTAACTAAAACATAAAAGGTTAACTAAAGCAAGCAAGTGTTAGACTAAAACAAGGAAAGTTAACTGAAACATGCAAGTGTTTAACTAAACAAGGAAACAAGCAAGGTGTTAGCTCCCCCTAAATGGTAGCTAGTTTGACTTTTGTTCACTAAGTGAACTTGACACTTGGGAACCCAAAATTGATTTCGTCCAATTTGGTCGACTAAGCTAGACTTAGGAACCCATGCTTGGACTCGATTCTTAGCATTTCGGCTAAGTAATGACATGTAAGATTTATAGGTGGACTTAGCCTTATACCCGAGTCCGGATTTGTTGTACACAGCTCACTGAGATCTAAGCATCATGTTGAGATACTTGGAGCCTGAAGTGAACTATCCAAAGATCCAGTTAGACCTTCTACTTGCCTTTTTAGGACTGAGTTCTCTTCCTCAAGCTTTACAACTTGAGTTGAGTCTCTATCCTTAAATTGGCAAGTCGAAGTCTTCGAGTTGACTTGCTCCTTAAGTACTTGGACTTCCTTAAGTAGCGAGTCGACTAGATTTTCGGACTTAGCTAACTTCCTACCTAAGCATGCAATGATATTATATAATTTATCTTCTAGGGGAGAAGTTACCTAATCAGAACCTTCGGAAATGGATGCGGTTCCGTGGCTTCTCTCGGACTCGAAATCAGACTCATATTTGGAACTTGACTCGGCTCCGGATCTTGATTCGGCCATAAATGCGACGAAGCTTCTCTTCGTCTCTTCCGTGTCTGACTCCTCCGATGATGACTCATCCCATGTAGCCTTAAGAGCCTTCTTCTTCTTTTTCATTTTTGATTTTTCTTCCTTTTTTAAGTTTGCGCACTCCGACTTGTAATGTCCTTTTCTGTTGCATTCATAGCAAGTCACTTCCGATCGAGGTCTTGGCTTGTTGTCGGCCGCCTTTTTGGCATCTTTCTTCGTAAACCTCTTCTTTCGGCTAAACATTTTTCTTACCATATTTACAATCTCCTCTTCTCCGTTTGTTTCTGACTCCGACTCGTCTTCGGACTCAACCTTCACTTTTCTTTCCTTTTTAGTTGAACCTGCCATCAAATGTCACGCCCCGAGGTAGACTCTGTCCGGCCAACGGACGGCACCCCCTTATGACAATTCCAATACGGTACAAAGTCGCAGCCAGTATAACACATATCGAAAATGTATAACAACACAGCAAAACGTATAACATCAATAGCGGAAGTCAAACATAATGGAAATACAACTCAATAACATCGGTACATCGGTATATCCGTCCATACCAAAAACAGAATCTCATATCGAATATCACAAGAGCAAAATACATCACGGTCTCCAATAGCAATAAAGTCCATATGTAGATACATGAGATGGGAAACAAAACCCTAAAAAGCAAATGAGATGGGATCGGTGGCAATGCTCCAAGTCTCGCCAAAGTCTTCTATCTACCACAGGCGAAAACCTGTGGTCCGGTGGTGGTGAGTATAAAACTCAGGGGTAATATATAGAAGTGCATGAACAACATACAGGGTAAGAGATCTACAAGTATACATGTGAAAATCTACAGTATGCAAAGATGAGTCCATCATACATACAAGATAAGCATAGTAACTCAAGAATCACATATATGTCCGACTCATAGCATAAACAGAACGGATCGACTGACATAAAGTAATGTACATACCTGACGGTCTGTCCTCCATATGATCTATAACATCCTGAACAGGTATATCATGACATAATCCAAATAGTACACACTCCTGCTCGACACATGCACAGCGGTATATAAAATATGCAAAAGGCATGTAGCATGATGTACAATCATATGCAGCAACCAAATGCAGCATCTCACAGGCATATGTAAAACATATATCAAATACATGCATACATATATATCAGCAATGCATATGCATGGTCACTGTCATGGATCTCCCAACCACGACCCCAGAGTGGCCAGGGTGGCACGACAAATGACAACTAACCCGACTCTAGCTACCACTACTCTCGAGTGGCCGAGTTGGGTAGTATGAATGAGTAGTATATAAGCGTAAAAAGCTACTACTCCTAGGGGTCCTCACGCAAGCCACGCCGTCCCTACCCATGAGTAGACAAGCCGCCGCACACAGACAACCGTGACGTCAGAATACAACCACCATCTATAGTGGGCGAGTGCTAACACCACTGCACAAAGGGTGGCCAGCGATCTCCAGCTACCACCATATATAGTGGTCGAGCGGCACATCTAATGCTCGCCTCAACCTCGCTATACCACTACCCCGAGTGGCCGGGAGGCAGATGTCCGATGACCCGCCTCTTCCACAAGGAAGACCTACAAGATGCATGCAAATGTAATGATGCATAGCTCACACATACATCCCCACAACACTCCCTAATCCACAAGGAGATCTAGTCAACAAAAGTCAACCATGCAAGGACGATTGATCCAGAACCCCAACTTACTTTACCTATGTACAGGTAAATAGGTTCATCAAGTTAACTCACTAATATATGTACGGTACAACGACCGAGGACTCATCACCTAACCTAGTGATGGAACCCGGTAACCCCATTTAAGTCCACACTAGTGACTACATGCATTTAACTGAATACCTATCAGCTAACAAACAACTGTGGTTATAATTTCTATCCGAGATAAAGGTATGATAGATTAACAAAGAATATCTCAAAGATCGCAGTTAAGTACAAGCACAAGATACAATATGAGTGGATCTAAGGTAAACAAGAATAACCATATGTAAACTATCATGCACTAGAATTGATCAAACTACCGGACCAGGTAGATATTACCCACCTGATACGAAGCTCGTATAATCCTCACGGTCGCGAGCCTGCTTCGTATCCCAAACCTGCACATAATAACAAATTAGGATTTAGCATAACACTCCAATAATAATACGAATAAATACTATTTTATATTCAGATATTATTTTCCGCCTACGAATAAGAACCATACTTATCCCAACTTCGTTACACTACCTAGGTCAACTACATAGATCTCTAAGTCTAAACAGGTCAAAGATCCATTAATATTACTCGAGCACCAATACCCGAAACAACAAGCCTAACCACTCATTGGCAATTCAAATTCACTATACTACCCAAATCCACAATCACAATATCAACTCTATCATCACAACTCTCCTTTCACTTAACACCCATAGCTGCAGACAATTCTTGGTTAGGACAATCCATCCCGACCTCAAATAGATTACAACCCAATCAAACCATCCAGAACCTACTTTTAATCACTGATCTCCTACACAACCAAATCACGAGGAAATAATATAACCCACATCAAATCAAAGATTAATCTCACAACCTAGTAAATTCTCCATCCACATTCACAATTCCCGATTCTCATCATCATAGTTCCGATTCAAACCAAAGTTCACCCACATCACATTTCATTCACAAACACATCAATCAAACGAATACCCAAAAATCACTTTAACAGTAGTATCACAATCCATAGATATCACGATTGGCGATATTGGGATAGATCCAACTTACAGATCAAACTATACTAATTCTTCCCGATCCTCGACAACACGGCATAAGCACAAGACAATCACAAAGCACCGATCAAACGAAAATCCCAATCACCAGAGGTAATCCTAAATCAACACATAGAGATCCACGAAATCCTCGATGGAACTCAACCTAGATAGATTGTTTACCTCGATGGGCAGCTAAACTCCACATAGGCGTCATTTCAATCGCCGCCGACTTCTTTCCCGAGAACCCTCCCTTGATCCGTAGGAGATCTACCATCCCAGCTCCGCCGCCGCCGGATCGAAAGCGAAGCGAAGGAAGCGATCGGCCACCTTCGTGCGTGATGGAAAATGAGATCGCGTCGTCGCTTTAAGGAAATGTTATCTGGTTAACCCCTCAAACCTAAACTCAATGGAGATTAGATACTAAGGCCATGTTCGAGCCAGTCCATCTCACAAGCCCATGTTCAAGTCCATCTCCAGGAGCCCATGTTCATTGAATCGCGATCTCAGAAATCCTCGTCACCCATAAAGCTATTCATTGGTTAGCTCATTCTCGATCCAATTTCAGTCTAATCCACTATTTAGCCTAATTAATCTCTAATTAATCCTAATTAATACCAAGTTAATTAATATAATATATATATATATATATATATATATATATATATATATATATATATATATATATATATATATATATATATATATATATATATATATATATATATATATATATATATATATATATATATATATATATATATATTTTTTTTTTTTTTCAGATTCTACATTCTCCCCACTTAATAAAATTTGGTCCCCAAATTTCAGATTATATGCAAAGAATTAACGTAAGAAATTTCTTAAATTACTACATACCTCACGTGAACAGGTGAGGGTATCGAACTCGTATGATATCCTCCAGCTCCCATGTAGCCTCCTCATCAGTGTGATGTTGCCATCCAACCTTTACAAGGCGGATGGTTTTGTTCCGTAACTGACGCTCTTTGCGACCAAGAATCCGCATAGGAACCTCCTCATATGTCGCATTAGGCTGGAGTGGAACCGCACTCGCCGTAACATGATCCGGATCGCGTACGTATTTCCTCAGCATAGACACATGGAATACGTTATGGACGCTCGAAAGCGTTGGAGGTAGAGCCAGCCGGTATGCTACACCTCCAATCCGCTCCAATATCTCGAATGGTCCAATGTAGCGTGGTGCTAATTTTCCTTTAATTCCGAATCTCTTGACTCCTTTCGTAGGCGATACACGTAGGAACACATGATCCCCTATAGAAAACTCCAGAGGTCTTCGCCTCCGACGATAACTTTTCTCTCGTCTCCGCGCCTCGATAATCGCTCCGATAACACGAACTAACTCTACATCGTGCTGAATACTCTGAGGGCCCAATAACTGTCGCTCCCCAACCTCCTCCCACAATACTGGAGATCTGCAGGGTCGACCGTACAAAGCCTCAAAGGGAGCCATCTGAATGGAAGAGTGATAGCTATTATTATATGCGAACTCCACCAAGTGAACGTGATCCCCAAATGCTCAAAATCCATGACGCAAGATCTCAATAAATCCTCCAAAGTTCCGAATAGTACGCCCGACCGCCCATCCGCTGCGGTGAAATGCAGATCGAGACGGCTCGCCCATAGCATGTCAAGACTCGCCGTAATCGTGAAGTAAAACGCGGATCTCATCGATATGATACTCAAAGGTACTCCGCGGCCGACAATCTCTACAAGATAACTCGCTAGTCGATCCAATGGATGTGTCTCACGAATCGGAAGGAAAATGAGCGGATTTGGTTAATCTATCAACAATCACCCAAATCGCATCATGTCCTTTACGGGTTCGGGCAACCTGTAACAAAATCCATCGTAATATGTTCCCACTTCCATTCCGAATTGGGATTCTCTGTAATCAATGGCGGTCTCGATGTTCACCTTTACTCCGTGCTCAAACATCGAGCGCATTTAAATCCGCAATATCCTCTTCATACCGTCCCCACCAATAACGCCTCAAATCTCGATACATCCGGTACCGCCGGATGTATAGCAAATCTCGAGTGATGTGCCTCGTAATAACTCCTCCTTAATCGGATGTGTGTCCGAACACATAATCTCTCGAATCGGAGGACTCAGCCTCACACGAGAAATCTGGCTCGCTGAGTCCAGAGGCCGCATAAGAACCGCAGTGTTGATCACTAGCTTGTGCCTCCTTGATCCTCTCAATAATAATATCGATCGGGCAACCATAGATACCAATATCCTCCGGGATGTTTGACCTGCTCATACAACCCCAACTCGAGACTCGAACAAGATCTGGCCATCATGCGGCCAAATGACTAGCCGTAATCCCACGGGACTTCGCCAAAGGCATCCGCTACGACGTTAGCTTTACCCGGATGATACTGAATGGTGCAATCATAATCCTTTAGTATTCCATCTATCGTCTCTGTCTAAGGATTCAATTCTTTACGAGTGAAAAGATATTTCAAACTCTTATGGTCAGTATAGATCTCAAAAGTAATCCCATACAGATAATGTCTCCATATCTTTAAGCGCAAAAATAATGGTGCTAACTCGGATCGTGTACCGGATAATTCCTCTCATGATCCTTAAGGTAGCGGGAGGCATAAGATACTACGAGTCAGCGCATCAGCCTCCCAATCCTTGAAAAGAAGCATCAGTATATAGGACCATCCCATCGCAAGAAGAAGGAATCACTAATACAGGTGCAGAAACTAAACGCTGCTTAAGCTCCTGGAAACTGGACTCACACGCCTCTGACCAAGCAAACTTGACCCTTTAAGATTGGCGAGTAAGTAATGTGGCTATCTGGAAAATCCCTCCACAAATCTACGGTAATACAGGCCAATCCAAGAAAACTACGGACTTCTGACCCGGCTTTGCATTTGCTCCCAGCTGGTAATCGCGATTTTACGGGGATCAATGAAATACCTCTGCTAGATACAACATGTCCAATAAATCACACAGAAGATAACGAGCGCACTTGAATTTGGCATATAAATGCTCTCGTCATGCAATGTCTCAATACAATCCGAAGATGGTGCTCATGCTCCTCCTCGAGCGAGAATATATCAAGATATCATCTATGAATACGATGACAAAATCTAAGTACCTCAAGAATACCGGTTCATCAAATCCATAAATGCAATTTGGAGCATTAGTAAGACCAAATGGCATCACTAGAAACTCGTAATGTCCATACGCAGCGTGAACGCTCTTGAACATCCTCGTCTCTTACCCTCACCGATGATAACTGATCGCAGATCAATCTTGGAATACACGCAAGTATCCTTGGTGATCAAACAAATCCTCTATCCTCGGCAGTGGATATTTGTTCTTAACGGTTACTGCATTAAGTTGTCGGTAATCAATACATAACCGCAGAGATCCATCTTTCTTTTTAACAAACAGCACCGGAGCTCCCCAAGGTGATACACTAGGACGAACAAAACCCCTATCCAATAACTCTTGCAGCTGTATTTTTAACTCACTTAACTCTTTCGGTGCCATCCGGTATGGAGCCTTTGACAACAAGTGCGGTTCCTGGAATCACCTCTATCGCGAATTCCACTTGCCTCGGAGGTGGCAAGCCCGGAAGTTCATCTGGAAATATATCCGGATACTCACGAACTACCCGTACGCTGGAAAGAGGTGGTATCTCCTCACTCTCCACTTTGACCAATGAGAATAAGTAACCCTGACAACCATGCGACAATAATCTCCGAGCCTGAAGTGCAGATATAACGGACACTCCATCATCACGGGTACCCACGAATTCCCATGCAGGCTGATCGGGTGGTCGGAAGGTCACTACTCTCGCTCTACAATCCACTGTAGCATAATATGTAGCCAACCAATCCATTCCGAGTATAATGTCGAATTCCACCATCTCTAGCACCTGAAGGTCCACCGTAAGTATATGTCCCTCAAAATCCAACGGACAACCTCGATTACTTGATGGATGGTCAAAACCTCGCCCGATGGTAATGATACCGCTAATCCACAAGAACGAATCATAGGGATTCTCCCAATTTTTCTCAGAAATATACTAGAAATAAAGGAATGCGAGCTACCAGTATCAATCAATGTATCAGCAGGTATAGAATAAACCAAAATCATACCCCGAATGACCGATCCCTCGGCCCGCTGAGCGTCCTCTCGGGTAATGGCATAAACTCGTCCAGTCTCCACCTGCGACGGCTGCGCTCCAGATATAATAGTAGAATGCCTCCACTCCGGATGGATCTGGGTCTGTGATGATCGCCTGAGGTGACTCCTGTGAGCATAATATATCCACGACCGGTATATATCGCTGAGTAGGTGGTCCGGAATAATAACTCTCTGGAGCTGGGGTATAATGAATCGCTGCTGGCATCCCGGAAGAATCACTCCCATGTATATGATATATCTGAGCTGTAGGAGGTAGTGTCTGTCTCTGACCATGCATCTGCGTCCTAGGTGCTGACCTCTGCTGATGATGCTGATCAGATCTCTTTCCCTTGCTGGAATTTCCGGAACCCTCCAGCTGTGCCTTCAGAGTACACTCTCGACTAGTATGCCCTGGATGCTTGCAGTAATAACAAACATCTCGATCCAGGGGACACTCGGGAACACTATGATTTCCGGACCCACATCTACGACATCTAGTCATGTATCCACTCTTACGGTTCTTCTGAGAACCGCCAGACTGTCCAGAAGCTGGTCGCTTCCCTTTCTGTGCCCTAGATGATCCCTCTGAAGTACCACGAGAAGCCCCACTCTGATTCTGCTTCTTCTGAGTCTCAGTGGTCGTATCCTGCCTCCGCTTGCTTTCCACAGGACATCCGCTTACTTCCTTCTCCTTTGCAATTTGCTGAGAAGTCATCTCAATAGACAGAGCCCTATCCAGTGCCTCACGGTACGAGTTAATGGAGGATCCAGACATTCTTACTCGAATATAGGCTGCCAAACCCTGTGTGAATTGTAACATCCGGTCCTCATCCTGTGCTACCAGACGCGGACAGAATTCCGCTAATCGAGTAAACTCGATTGTATTCCATAACCGATCGATCCCCGCAAGGCTTAAGAACTCCCGACGGCGTGTAGAGAACGCGAAGGAAAATATCGCCTCGTAATATATCTCGGAAAACTGCCCAGGTGATGTTCTGCTCTCCCATCAAGGTCTTCTGCATTTTCCACCATGTAACCGCCTGCTCCCTAAGATGATAAGCTGCTAGACCCACCTTCTCCTCATCGGTGCAACTCATGAACTCAAATGTATCCTCCAAATTGTCTAACCAAGTCCGTGCAATCCAGGGATCAGACTCGCCTCGGAATAGCGTGAATCGGTCCTTGGCTGACCGTGCTAACACCGGTATACGTGCCTTGACTCTGACCCAACTGGAATCCGTAGCATTCGGCGTAGTCAAGGGTACATCAGGCTCTTGAGGTTCTGAACCTCTGGTAGGAGACTGTCGTGGCTCCTCCTGATCAATCGGTCCTCCGGAGTTAGGCTGTTTAGATGGTCGACCTCTCTTACGAGTCTGAACAGGTGCCATAATATCGTCTGTTCACACCTGTTGAACGACTTACTTAAATATTTAATCCAGAAAATATTAAGTGTTAAGATTTCTTACTTCGGACAACTCGGAGCTCATGCCTCTGTCAATCCCATCTTACCGAAAATCGACATCAAATCAAATCAAAACGATTTCCGAGGTCCCAAAATCCGACAAAACATTATTGCATGGCGCATAACCTAGAGCTCGATACCAATAAAATTGTCACGCCGAGGTAGACTCTGTCTACGCCAGACGGCACCTTATATGACAATTCCAATACGGTACAAAGTCGCAGCCAGTATAACACATATCGAAAATGTATAACAACACAGCAAAACGTGTAACATCAATAGCGGAAGCCAAACATAATGGAAATACAACTCAACAACATCGGTACATTGGTATATCCGTCCATACCAAAAACAGAATCTCATATCGAATATCACAAGAGCAAAATACATCACGGTCTCCAATAGCAATAAAGTCCATATGTAGATACATGAGATGGGAAACAAAACCCTCGGAAAAACAGCGAGATGGGATCGGGTGGCAATGCTCCAAGTCTCTGCCAAAGTCTTCTATCTACTACCCGGGCGACAGAAAACTCAGGGGTAATATATAGAAGTGCATGAACAACATACAGGGTAAGAGATCTACAAGTATACATGTGAAGATCTACAGGTATGCAGCATGAGTCCAACAGACATACAGTACTAAGCATAGTAATCAGTAATCACATATATGTCCTACTCATAGCATAAACTGAACGGATCGACTTACATAAAGTAATGTACATACCTGACGGTCGGTCCTCCATATGATCTATAACATCCTGAACAGGTATATCATGACATAATCCAAATAGTACACACTCATGCTCAACACATGCACAACGGTATATAAAATATGCAAAAGGCATGTAGCATGATGTACAATCATATGCAGCAATCAAATGCAGCATCTCACAGGCATATGTAAAACATATATCAAATACATGCATACATATATATCAGCAATGCATATGCATGGTCATGTCATGACCGCCCAAATCGACCCACGACCCGGTGGCGGTGTACGACAAATGACAACTAACCCGACTCTAGCTACCACTACTCTCGGTGGGTAGGGTTGGGTAGTATGAATAGTAGTATATAAGCGTAAGCTACTACTCTAGGGGTCCTGCTGCGAAACCACGCGTCCCTACCCATGAGTAGACAAGCGCGCACCGCAGGACAAGCGTCGTAACAACCACCATCTATAGTGGGCGAGTGCTAACACCACTCTGCACAGTGGCCAGGTGCGCATCTCCAGCTACCACCATATATAGTGGTCGAGCGCGGCACATCTAATGCTCTGCCCTCAACCCTGCTACCACTACCCCGAGTGGCCGGGGAGGCAGGATGTCCGATGACCCGTCTCTTCCACAAGGAAGACCCAGTCGTCAGCATGCATGCAAATGTAATGATGCATAGCTCACACATACCTCCCACAACACTCCTAATCCACAAGGAGATCTAGTCAACAAAGTCAACCATGCAAGGGCGATTGATCAGTAACCCCAACTTACTTACCTATATGCAGGTAAATAGGTTCATCAAGTTAACTCACTAATATATATGCGGTACAGCGACCAGGGACTCATCACCTAACCTAGTGATGGAACCCGGTAACCCATTTAAGTCCACACTAGTGACTACATGCATTTAGCGAATACCTATCGGCTAACAAACAACCAGGGTTATAATTTCTATCCGAGATAAAGGTATGATAGATTAACAGCAATATCTCAAAGATCGCAGGTTAAGTACAAGCACAAGATACAATATGAGTGGATCTAAGGTAAACAAGAATAACCATATGTAAACTATCATGCACTAGAATTGATCAAACTACCGGACCAGGTAGATATTACCCACGATCTGGCTCGTATAATCCTCACGTCGCGAGCACGCCAGTATCCCAAACACGCACATAATAACAAATTAGGATTTAGCATAACACTCCAATAATAATCGAATAAATACTATTTTATATTCGTATTATTTTCCGATCTCTGAATAAGAACCATACTTATCCCAACGTTTACACTACCTAGGTCAACTACATAGATCTCTAAGTCTAAGCGGTCGAGATCCATTAATATTACTCGAGCACCAATACCCGAAACAACAAGCCTAACCACTCATTGGCAATTCAAATTCACTATACTACCCAAATCCACAATCACAATATCAACTCTATCATCACAACTCTCCTTTCACGAACACCCATAGCCGGCACAATTCTTGGTTAGGGACAATCCATCCTGACCTCAAATAGATTACAACCCAATCAAACCATCCACAGAACCTACTTTTAATCACTCGATCTCCTACACAATTAACACCACGGAAAGCCTAATTAACTACTTTCCCCATCTTGATTTTCTCCCGACAGCAGCTCTCACCCTTGACACCAAACGGAGCATCTTCGGCAACACCTCTGTTCAATCTCTGCTCACCGGAAACAATCCAGATCACGAGCTCGCATCAATTACCGACATCTAATCCCCAATCAATCACCGAAATCACAGATTTACTCCCCAACCACATCTGCAATTCCTAACAATCATCATCTATAGTTCCGATTCAAACAAACACCCACATCACATTTAACCGAACGAAACTCATCATACGAATACCGAAATCACTTTAACAGAGTATCACAATCCATAGATATCACAGTTGACGATATTGGGATAGATCCAACTTACCAGATCCAAACTATACCGGCGGCGATTCTTCCCGATCCTCCTTTCGGACTCCGAACAACCAAGACAATCCGCACCGATCAATGAAAATCCCCAATCTAAGAGTAATGCCAGCATTGCGTCAAATCAGTAGATCCACGAAATCCTCGATGGAACTCCAACCCTAGATAGATTGTTTACCTCGATGGGCGGCTCATTGCCCACGGCAACAGCGTCTCCTCCAGCGTCGCGCGACTTCTTTCGGCGAGAACCCTCCCTTGATCCCCCGGCCGGAGATCTACCAACTGGCGGCGCCGTCGAGCTGCTCGCACCGGATCGCCGACGAGGCGAGAAAGCCGGCGAAGCGTTGTGGAGAAGAACGAGTGTCGTGATGGAAATGAGACGATCGGTCGGCGGCTTTAAATGCCGTTCGATTGATCTCGGTTAACCCGGCTCGAACCTAAACTCAATCAGTTAGATTCATTGACCCATGTTCGGCCCAAGTCCATCTCATTCAAGCCCATGTTCATTAAGTCCATCTCAGCCCATGTTCACTTATTGAAGCCCATCTCACCAAGCCCATGTTCATTGCCCATCTCTCAATTTTCTAATTAATCTCTAATTAATCCTAATTAATTATGAGTTAATTAATATATATATATATATATATATATATATATATATATATATATATATATATATATATATATATATATATATATATATATATATATATATATATATATATATATATTTATATATATATATATATATATTTTTTTTTTTTTTTTTTTTTCGTATTCTACATCAAAGCTATGCCATTCTCGATTTAACCCGAGTTAGCTTGTTCATGTAGTTCAAGTTCACAAAATAGCTCATCTAACCTAATTGTGGAGAGATCCCTAGATACCTTATAGGTATCGACAATCGATGTCCATAATATATTTCTCAGAAATGCCTTAAGGGTATACCTAATTAAGTCCCTATTCTCTATTTGGTGTCCTATTAAATGTAATACATTTAATATATCTTTAATCCTAGTATGAAGTTGACTAACATTTTTGTTTTCGTTCATTTTATAATTAAATAATTTATTTAAAAGCATGTCCCGTTTAACTATCCTAGTGTCATTTATACCCTCATGCAATTCAATTAATTTCTCCCATAATTGTTTAGAATTTTCAAATGGACATACCCTATTTAGCTCTTCTTTAGTAAGTTCGCATTGCAAGGTGTCAAGTGCCTTGTAATCGACTTGAGCTCTATTCCTAATATCCGAGGTCCATTTCTCTGGTTCTAACAACTCCCCCGAGTCGTCTACCGGAGTTGTGAATCCTTTCCTAATTGAAAACCATACCTCTAGGTTGGTCTTCAGATAGTACTCCATTCACCTTTTTCAGTAGGAAAAATCCTCTCCATTAAAGAGAGGAGGGCTAACAGTGTTGTATCCCTCTAAGTGCGACATTATTAATAAAATATTTTCTAAGGATAAAAATTAACTTAACTGAAATAAATCTAGTATACAGAAAATCCTAATATGTAGAAAACTATTTTGATTAATTTAAATATGATAAATATTAATTTAATATGTAGAAAATTATTTTAATGATTTTTAAATGCAAAAAATTAATTTAGTAAATTTTTTAAAATGCAGAAAATTATTTTAAAATGCAAAAAATTAATTTAAAATGTAGAAAATTATTTTAGTGATTTTTAAAATGCATAAAATTATTTTAAAATACAAAAAATTATTTTAGTGAATTTTTAAAATATAGAAAATTATTTTAAAATGAAAAAAATTATTTTAATGAATTTTAAATGTAGAAAATTAATTTAGTAAATTTTGAAATTAAGAAAATTAATTTAAAATACAGAAAAATATTTTAATGAATATTAAAATGTAGAAAATTAATTTAGTAAATTTTGAAATGCAAAAAATTAATTTAAAATGCAGAAAAATTATTTTAATGAATTTTAAAATGCAGAAAATTAATTTAGTGAATTTTTTAAAATGAAAAAAAAATTTAATACACAGAATTATTTTAATGAATTTTTAAATTGTAGAAAATTATTTTAGTATAATAAAAATTATTCTAATGCAATAAAAATTATTTTAATGAAATAAAAATTATTCTAATAAAAAAATTACCTAAATCAATAAAAATTATTCTAGAGAAATAATAAAAAATTATCTAATGCAATAAAAAATTATCTAATGCAATAAAAAATATTGAAAACTAATCTAAAGCTCACAATGGTGATTTCACCAACTCGGAGTGCCCCTTGCTCTGATACCAATTGTAGGATCGAGTAAACCGAGAGATGGAGTGAATCTCGGTATTTTATAAATTTTTGTAAATAGAATATGTAGCAGAAATTAAATAAGTTAGATATAACAATTTACTTGGTTCACAACCCGAACCAGATTGCTACTCCAAGGCCCGTAGCTCTACCACGAGCTACCTCGATGGGCAATACACTAAATACCCTCCGATTTGAGAACTCTCGACTTTGAAGGGTTTCACTTTTTACAAATAATAGAGATGGGTAACACTCTACCCACTCTTGAATTTAAGTACAATAGCGAAAAAATAAATGAGCAAATACAAGACATATTCCGACACTAAATAAATGGTAGAAGTGTGCTCAGAGTGTCGGAAGATCGCCTTGTTGTGAGAGTTTAAGTTTAGTGGACGAGAATGGATTTCGATAGCACTTTGACGTGAAAAATAATTAATTCTGAGATCTGGTCAAGCACAACTTTTATAAACTGTTTCCAGTCGACTCCACGTCGATATGGAATTCATGGTCTTCCAGTCAACTGAATCCTCTTCAGTCGACTCCACGTCACTCGGCTCCGCATCGAGAAATTTCCCTCTTCAGTCGACTCAAACTCTTCAGTCGACTCAAGCCCTTTCCATCTGCATCACACTATCTCCGATCGATAACCAGCTGATCCTGCCAAATAGGTATCCAATGATCGATACATCTCCAAATAATCGACTTCAATGACTAGAATCCATTCAATGATCGATCCTCGCAAACAGGATTAGCACAAAATATATAACATGAATGATAGCAGTAGTAATACTGCTCGATCACAACTACTAAGTACCACATGGACTTTTCGTCGGATCAACGCCTAGCTTTGTCCCCTACAGAGGACTCGACCTCACCTCTTCACTCGAGGCTTACCTGCCGACTACCTGTCGGACTTACCATTCTTGACATCCGATATAACCCACCAGGGCTTCCACCAGCTATCCGGTCTTTCTGACCCAGCTGGACTTTTTGTCGATTGTCTAGTCTCCTGACCCAATCGGTCTTCATGCCAAATGTCCAATCCACGTGACCCATCTAGACTTCATGCTCGGTGTCTGGTCCTCCTAATCTATCAAGATTCATGCCTAGTATCCGGTCAACTCGACCTACTAGGACTTCCTGTTAAGCATGCACACTTAACACTTATATTAGATCACACGTGAATCCTAACTCTTAACTGTGGTTCATGCATCAAAACTAAGAAGTGATGCTTACTGCATCAACAAAATGTTGATAGCTGATGGACCTTTGGGTTCATTAGTGGTGGAAGATTTCCCAACCTGCGAATCTTGCTTGGAAGGTAAAATGACCAAAAGGTCTTTTAAGGCCAAGGGGTATAGAGCCAAAGATGTGTTGGAATTGGTTCATTTTGATTTGCGTGGTCCTATGTCTATCTAAGCTAGAGGTGGTTTTGAATACTTCGTCTCTTTTATAGATGATTATTCAAGATATGGATACATTTACTTGATGCGCCGCAAGTTTGAATGCTTTGACAGGTTCAAAGAATTCAAGACTGATGTGGAGAAACGTCAAGGTAAAAGTATCAAGACACTATGATTTGATGGTGGTGGTGAGTACCTCTTGGGAGAGTTTAGGAGTTATTTATCAGAGGCTGGGATTCAATCCCAACCGTCTGCACCTGGTACACCCTAGCAAAATGGTGTGGCAGAGCGAAGAAATAGGACTCTTATGGAGATGGTTAGATCGATGATGAGTTATTCTGAGTTACCAGATTCGTTCTGGAGGTATGCTCTGGATACGACAGTGTATATTCTGAATTTGGTACCATCTAAATCAGTACCTTCTACTCTCACAGAATTGTGGACTGGGTGAAAGTCTAGTATGAGACATATTCGGATTTTGGAGAGTCCAACACATGTGCTGAAGGTAGATACTGGTAAGTTGGAACCTCGTACAGAAGTGCGCTTGTTCGTAGGCTATCTTAGAGAAACGAAAGGTGGTTTGTTCTATAGTCCTAGAGATCAGAGGGTGATTGTTAGCATGAATGTTCGATTTTTAGAGGAAGACTATGTGATGAACCACAAGCTCAAGAGCAAGATTGTTTTGGAGGAGTTGAGAGGGGAAGTCACTACTTCAGTACCAACGGTACAAGAGGACATACCACAAGTGACTGCACCACGTGTCACAGAGGATACACAGGTGATACCTCGTCATAGTGGGAGGGTTGTTAGACAACCTAAGAGATTTATGTTCTTGGGAGAATCTTCTGATTTGGTCCTTGGCAAACATGAATCTGATCCCTGGACATATGACGAGGCAATCCAAGATAAAGATGCGGTATCTTGGCAAAGGACGATGAATTTTGAGATAGAATCTATGGATTCAAATCAGGTCTGGGAGCTAGCAGAACCACCCAATGGTGTAAAAACCATTGGATGCAAGTGGATCTACAAAAGAAAGAGAGGAACAAACGGGAAAGTTGAGACCTTCAAAGCAAGGCTTGATGCAAAAGGGTATACTCAGAAAGAGGGTATCGATTATGAGGAGATCTTTTCGCCAGTAGCCATGCTTAAGTCTATCCAGATTCTCTTATCTATTGCTGCTCATATGGATTATGAGGTTTAGAAGATGGATGTCAAGACAACTTTCCTTAATGGAAGTCTTGAAGAAAACATCTATATGGAGCAACCAGAGGGATTCATTGCAAAGGGCAAAGAGCATCTTGTGTCCAAGCTTAATCGGTCCATTTATGGATTAAAGCAAACTTCAAAATCTTGGAACATCCTCTTTAATGAGGTAATCCAGTCATATGGATTTATTCAAAGTCCGAATGAGTCTTGTGTATACAAGAGATGTGACAGAAACGTAGTAGTATTTCTTGTACTATATGTAGATGACATTTTGCTCATTGGCAACAATGTCAAATTGTTGTCAGACGTAAGGGTATGGTTGTCCAAACAGTTTGATATGAAGGACTTGGGAGAAGTGGGACACATCCTTGGGATCAAGATTATAAGGGATCGCAAGAAAAGGATGTTGTTCTTATCTCAAGCTTCATACGTAGACACTATTTTGGCTCGTTTTAGCATGCAGAACTCCAAGAAAGGTTTTCTACCTTTTATGCATGGAGTATCTTTATCTAAAGAGATTTGTCCTAGAACATCAAAGGAGATAGAGGAGATGAAGGTGGTTCCTTATGCTTCGGCGGTAGGAAGCCTCATGTATGTTATGTTATGTACGAGGTCAGATATCTTTTTTATCGTGAGCATGGTTAGCAGATATCAGAGTAATCCAGGATAGGGACATTGTACTGCGGTAAAGCATATATTGAAGTACCTGAGAAGGACTAGGGATTATATGCTGGTATACCAGGCAAATCAATTACTCCCTGTGGGTTAAACAGATTCTGACTTCCAATTAGATAGGGATAACAGTAAGTCTACCTCGGGTTTTATGTTTACTTTGGGAGGTGGAGCCATTGTATGGAGGAGTGTCAAGCAGAAATGCGTGGCGAACTCCACCATGGAAGCTAAGTATATGGCAGCCTCTGAGGCAGTCAAAGAAGCTGTATAGCTCAAGAACTTCTTGATGGACTTGGATGTGATCCCTGGTTTGCCCAGAACTATCACAATTTATTTTGATAATAGTGGTGCAGTTGCAAACTCGAAGGAACCACGAGCACATAAGGTAAGTAAACACATAAAGCACAAGTACCACCTGATACGAGAGATCGTAAAGCGAGGAGAAGTTGCTGTCGCCAAGATTGCATCAGAGGATAACCTGGCAGATCCTTTCACTAAGGCCCTTCCAGCGAGAGCTTTTGATAGGCATGTGGAGGGAATGAGAATCAGATGTATGGCACTTTGATGGCAGCATAGTCTTTTAGTATAAGTGGGAGATTGTTGGGATGTATACTGAAAGCCTAGTCTATGTATGAACATCTTCATTTTGAAATGAGAATCACATGATCATTGTTTGCATTTTATATTTATTATATGTCTGCATCTTGTCTAATACTTTCCATTGTAGATAACATGGTGTGTGGTGTCACACAGATGATCATGTTATCAGTTCCTTATAGAGTATAAGTAGAGGCTCACAACCAAGATGATTTTGGATAAACCATTGGTATGGTTGTAGTGTAATTTGGTATTGGTTTATCTTGACCATAGAATTACACTAGTACACCTTGTGTGTATTAAGCAGGATCGACTTAGAGGTGATTCAATTTATTTCTGACTATATAATTGAATCGGACCTCAGATATTATGGTGTACATGCTCTTAATCCCGATATAATAACGGACACATGTACTTAATATTTATTTCTTTAATTTACCAATGGCCGAGATTTATGGGTTAAATCAATAGGCCCGGTAAGTTGGGAAATGATATTATTTACATGGTGTGTCATTGATTATAGGAGGAAACCGTGTCTTATGTATTAGGATGATGATGTCCCCTTGAAAAGCTCATAAGAATCATCATGTAAATCTTGCAGGTGGACTTGGTCCAGCATGATGATAAGGTTGAGTGGTACTACTCATGGAGTTAGATGTTAATTAATTAATTGTAAGTAAATTAATTAATTAACAGACATTCGATATCTTAAATACGGAGAGATATTTGTACAATTAATATATGGAGCTCATATTTAATTATGGGGGTTGGTGAGGTAGATCAATGATAATCCTCTAATGGAATAGATTATCATTAATGGATCGGATTTTATGTGGGTCGGATCCATTAGGTGGCCAAGATCCAACTCCTCCTCATGGTCCCTATTGTAGCCTATTAAAACCTTCATGAAGCCTAGATCCAACGGACACGATTAAATGGAGGCTTGGGAGAAATCTATAAATAGATTCCAAGGCTTGGGCGAAAATATCTTTTGGAGAGTTTTTTCAAGGCTTGGGCGGCAAGGGTTTTTGGGTGCTAGGGTTTGGAGTTTCAAGGGTTGGGCAGCAAGCTTGGCTTCTCCCTTAGGGCCGACGACAACACCACAAAGGATTAGGGTTTCATCTTCTCCTTTGCTCTTGGTCGGTTCCTCCTCCTCTCCTAGGGCAGCACCTTCTTCCCTCAAGCTTTGGCCGACGACAACAAGAGTTTATCTCTTGGCCACCGCCCATATCTCCTCTCCCTCTCCTAGGGCCGGCGGTAACCTCTCTTTGTGATTGGTGGTCGGCACAAGCAAGGAGAAGAAGGGAGATTGTTCTTCCCTTGTTCGGAGTGAGCAAGGATGGGAAGACGCGATCTAGGAGGCTTCAACTCTTGGAGGATCGTTGCCCACACAACGTCCAAGAGGAGGATAGGTCATACAATAGAAGATCAAGAGGTATAATCTTGTTTGTTTTGATTTAGTTCTTTTGTATCATGCATGTGGTTAATTTACTTGGACCCCGATGATAAACACAAAAAATGGCGATCCGTACATCATCTATTCTGTGGCTAATCGAGGAAAAGAGTTAGGTTGCTTGAACAACAAGTTTGTTCAAGTGACGACTCAAATCGAGAAGCACGATGATGGATCGGTTGCTTGGGTAATCCATCTTCGTTTGGATTATTTTTTTTTAATCCGGGGGCATATGATTGGATCACCATGCACAAGAGACCGAGGCGAAGCGAGAAGCGAAGCTTCAACCTTCAACATCATGCTTCATCTTAA
Organism: Wurfbainia villosa; assembly: GCA_025175895.1. Taxonomy (NCBI): domain Eukaryota; kingdom Viridiplantae; phylum Streptophyta; class Magnoliopsida; order Zingiberales; family Zingiberaceae; genus Wurfbainia; species Wurfbainia villosa. The sequence goes on from CM045992.1 coordinate 10,762,887, forward strand.
TCATATAAAATGTCATTATAATGCTTAGGCTTAATGTTTCTTATGTCATGTATATTTTAGTCTTGCTTTTATGTCATGACATGATGATTATTGGCACATGATTCATTTATACTATTCTTGTATGTCATAATCATCATTCATGCATGTAAGTTAATTAAAATTGATTTAAGGACTATGCCATGATTTGAAGTCCCATGTATAAAAGAATCAAATAGTGTTGCTTAGAAAAATGCATGAAATCTTTGGCTTGGAATAACCAAAACCCACATCTCACAAGAATACTTGACTTGTATGTGTTTACATACACCTTAGGTACAAGTGAGATGTTAGAAAAATGAGTTAAGTTCAAGGTGCATAGATGTTGCATCTAGATGAACTTAGACTCATCATATATCATGGACTAATCATGAGGAAAGCTAGTATACAAGTCATGTATACTTAGTCCATAGACCATGATTGAAATTAAGGTTTTAAAATCGTTTAAAAATAATTTTGAAAAACCTTGGTGATGTCTATCTTTTGATAGTAATCTCCATTGATAGAGTTGATACAAAGTGAGGTCAAAACATTGAACTTTTCAATAGTTTTAAACTTTGTGTCAATCTCATTATTTTGTGGGCATTTTATTTTTCAAATATTTTTCACCCATAATGGTTGACATAAGTATTATACATATGAAGTTTCATGTTTTTTTGTATTATGCATAATTATTTATGAATTACCTAAATTTATTTTTGAACTCTGATTTCTGCACAGTGCAGAAATCAGTCGATTGCCATGGACAAAGTTGACTGCCAATGTTGATTTCAGGTAAACAAGATTTGTTTATCCCATGATCAGCTATTTTTAGGTTCCCTAACTACTCCTAGCCCTAGGATATACTTTAGAAAGCATTGGATGGGTGAAAATCCATTGGAAATGGATTAGGAGAGGTGTTTATAGTGGAAATCAATTTTCAAGGCGTGTTAAAGTTCAAGTTTGAACTTTTACCCTTAATTTTGATGGTTTAGTGTTCCTTTAGGCTTAGGGACTCTCCAAAGACATTGTTGGTGCAATGGTCAAGGGGTAACGAGCCTTTAAGGGGAGGTTATCCATCATAGGATGATGGATGTATTCTTCCTCATAAGGGGGAGAATTTAGAGAATGGGAGAAAATTAGAGGATTTTCTCTCTTTAGTAATATGAGACTTATCACTAGAAAGAGTGAAGGTATTCTAGATGTTTCTGGACTAAAGGGAAGATTGTAAGATCTCATTGGATATGAGACATTGATACCCTTGGGGAGAGCCTTTTTGATGTATGTCAAAAAGGGAGTGAATTTGAGTGAGAAGTTGGAAATTCCCAATTTGGAGAATTTGGAGGATTGGATTGAGTTAGGTGGCCTAACTCAAAGGTGTTGGTTTTTGTCAAATATCAAAAAGGGAGAGATTGTTGGTGTAATCGACCCAGGTCATGATTGACCGGACTCGAGTTTTACTCGAATAGTGTTTTGATGTTTGAAAAAGGAGTGATAATTGTTTGACAATGGTTTGGGGAGATGGTTGATAAGAGGTTGACCATATAATGGAGAAGTCCAAGTGGGACACTTGGCATGGGAAAGTCCAAGTCATGTGCACTTGACATGGAAAGTCTAAGCATGGGTCTTGGCAATGGTAAAGTCCAAGTCTAGGGTACTTGCCAACGGAAAGTTCAAGCATGGTTCTTGACATTTGGAAAGTCCAGCATGGAGTTGGCATGGAAAGTCTAAGGGTGTAGTCTTGGCCACGTAAGTCCAAGTATATAGTCTTGGCGGTAAAATCCCAAGTCATGGGTACTTGGCAATTGGGAAGTCCAAGGGTATGATATTGGTGGCGTAAAGTCCAAGCGGTAGTCTTGGCAGAGTAAGCCCAAATATGCCTTGGCAGTGTAGACCCGATTAGCATGACAATAGCCATCAATAGAAGCACCTGAAGGCTAGCGTATGGATGAATAAGTCATGGATGACTTGGAGGAATCCAATAGGTGTGAGGCTGATAGAGGTGGATAGAAGGTTTAGGTCTAGGTTAAGGGTAGTCTAGCAAGTATGAGGGCATCATACTTGGGTTAAACCTCATGGTTGAGGTGTGTCGAGGTTATGGACGGTCGGTGGTTGCGTTAAGTGTTTTGACACTTGGCGAGAAGTCGACAACAGCGATCGTGAGATTATGACTAGTCGACTGTCGTGAGCCGAATGGAATTTGATTGCGACAAGTGGCCTGGGAAGTCGACTGCCATGAAGGGCAGTCCACTAACTGGTTTTGGTCGTGAGGACAAAAAGCTCGGTAGCTGACTGACCAGTCGACTGCTGAAAATGTCAGTCGACTGCTAGTGTATCCATTGGCTTGAATGCCAATGTGGATTAAGCCTGTTATGAGACAATGATAATGTAGGCAGTCGACTGCCAAGTACAAAATTAGCTCGATGTAGGGATAAAAGGACCAGCTCATGGAGAATTTTGCCCATGGTTCTTTGAGAGGTTGTGGAGGCAATTTGAAGGCAAAGTGCAGGCACATTTCAGGGTCCTTCAAGGTCGTCCAAGCAACCAACAAGAAAAGCATTCAAAGCCCTACTTTGTAAAGTGCTCTTTACATTTGAGTTGTATTTCTTTGTATTTACTTGTATATCTCTTGTATTACTTTTATAATCTATTGTAAGAGATTTTCTCCACCTCTGGAGTGTTTTCCGAGAAGGAGAGGTTGATTAGTGGTGTTTGGCATCGCTAGAGCTCATTTGAGCTCGACTCGTGGAGTAGGAACCCTAAGGTTCCGAACTACGTTATATCTTGTCTTGTGCATGAGTGTGCTTGTATTTTTGTGTACTCGTATTTGTATTCATATTGTATTTTCTATTTTTGTTGTGTACTAACAAATTGTAGAGACAAACACAAGCGAATTCCATCATCAATGCTATTCACCCCCTCTAGCGGTGTATGATCCCCTACAATGTATATATGATATAACCGGAAGATTTCACATCCATTGACAAGAACAAAGTATACAAGCTTCAACGGTTTATTTATGGATTGAAGCAAGCATCCAGGAGTTAGAATATCTATTTTGATGAGGCAATCAAACAGTTTGATTTCTCACAAAATCTTGAGGAGCCATGTGTGTATAAGATGGTAAGTGGAAGTGCGATCGTGTTCCTAGGATTATATGTCGATGACATTTTGATCATAGGAAATGATATTCCTATTTTGCAAACAGTCAAGGTCTGGTTGTCCAAAATATTCTCCATGAATGACATGTGAGAAGCAACCTATATTTTGGGGATTAAGATCTATACAGATAGATCGAATCGGTTGCTTAGTCTTTCACAGTCTACATACATAGACAAAGTGCTAAAACAGTTTTGCATGGAAGAATCCAAGATAGGTTTTATTCCCATGAGGCATGGGATTCATCTTTCGAAGTCTATGTGTTCGTGCACTGAAGATGAGAGGATTCACATGAGTCAGATCCCATATGTGTCAACTATAAGATCGATCATGTATGCTATATTATGTACGAGGCCCGATGTATCGTACGCTTTGAGCGTTACGAGTAGATACCAGTTGGATCTTGGTATGGACCATTGGGTGGTTGTCAAGACAATCCTTAAATACTTGAGAAGGACTAAAGATTTGTTCTTGGTATATGGAGGAGGTGATATGGTAGTGAGTGGGTATACTGATGTCAGCTTCTAGACAGATAAGGATGATTCCAAATCTTAGTTTGGATACATATTCATCTTGAATGGAGATGCAGTGAGTTGGAAATGTTCTAAACAAGACACCGTTGTTGATTCTACTACGGAGGTAGAGTACATTGCAGCTTCAGAAGCAGCAAAGGAGGCGGTCTAGATCAAGAAGTTAATTACTGAACTTGGACTGGTTACGAGCATTATTGAAGCATTACCGATTTATTGTGACAACAATGGTGCCATTGCACAAGCGAATGAACCACGATCTCATTAGCGATCCAAGCACGTAATACGTCGTTACCATCTGATCAGAGAGATCATGGGTAGAAGAGACGTACAAATAGAGAAAGTTCCCACATATAGAAATCTAGCATATCTCTTGACAAAGTCTCTTCCCCAAGAAAAGTTTGAGAGGCATATAGCGGCCTATGGTATTTGATACCAAGGCACTTGGCTGTAGGCCAAGTGAGAGATTGATGTGATTAAGAGGTGTCCTAAGGCAATCACCTTAGAAGTTGTTAATAAAATTCACTATTTGAGTATACATTATCTATGTATTTGATTGGATCTTAAAATCATATATTGAATTCCACAATATGATGCATAGCATTAGAGAAATTGTGATTGGATTACAGTTAGTGGGTATCTCATCATGTGTAAATATGAAAGTATTGAAACTATCCCTAGTCGATGAATTGATGAGATGGACATCATCAATTCTGTGAGACTAGAACATGTTATGCTCCTTGGTTTATCCAAGCATTTGGTACTCACTGAATGGAAGCATAGGGATGCTTAGAGTGAACATGTGGATGCTAGTTATGGTAACTAGTTCATTGGAGTGACTTGCTATGAGACCTCATATGGTTCTATATGTCGTTGAAGATCTCATTGCAGCTCGAGTGCGAGCTTCCTTAGACTTGAGGTATTCAAGTCACCTTGATCATGACGCCTTATACTTTGACTTCTTCACAGCTATCTACATAGTAGGTGTAACTCCAGAATGATTGGGTATGAGCCAAAGTGATCGAAGGAGTTTGAATAGCCCATAGAGGATTCACCACTCTTTATAAAGGAGATGTATACCTTAGGCCTCTTGTCATGATTGTTAATCAGAAGTCTCTGGCCAGAGCAAATATGTTAAGAAGATGGTCTTCTTGGGAACATGTAGGAGTAACATAAATCCACAGGACAAGGAAACTAACTTGGGCTATGTGTGATGTAGTCAGCCTTGTAGGGACGAACACATAGACCATGTCCTGAACCAAGTGGGTATAGGATAGGTGAAAGGAACAAGGCATGAACAACTGTAGTTGTTGAAGGGTGTAAAAATGTTCTAGAGTTGATTTAGACTTTCCGATCAATAGGGGGTCATGATGTATTGCTAGGTGCCACTCATGATCTATTCATAATTAAGGGATTAATTATAAATGACCAACATAACTAGAAACCTATTGGGTCGCACACGCTACGGGTGATCTCGAGATGTAAAACAAGTCTGAGAATGAGATTCTCGATGAGAGAGGATATATCTAGTTGGACCAGACCAAGGGGGTACGAAACAGAGGCTATGGAACCTCCTATGTGTTGGGTTTCCGGCACCGCGGCGTGTGTGTGTTCGATCATGTTTCGCAAACATGAACACAGCGGAAGCAATTAAAAATAATAAATACTCCTATTTATTACAACACACACAACACACGCATGCATTTTACAACAAGTGTAGACATAACCGTAAATTAAAATTTGCAATAAAAGAAATTATCTACGTTATACCTTTCGTATGACGTGTAGCGGGAACGGCATCAACCGGAACGATCCTCGTAAGAATCGTCTCTATCCGTATCCACGCCGAGCTCCTCGGGATGACTTCGCTAAGTCACGAGCTTCGTCTTCGTATGGGTTACTAGCCTCGTGTTGAAGACGACGTGATCGAGAGATGATCACGATCCGAATCCAAATTCGGATCCTAAAACGAGTTCTCAAAACTCGCTTCTCCGGAGAGGTATTCGTCAACCAATTGACGAATCCTTCGTCCTCCACCTCAAAGGATTACCGGAGATCAAATCCCCGATAAGTTAGCCGCTGTCGGAGCACTAACCGTCGTCCAAACGACGCTCCGACGAGAGGAGAAGAAGCTGTCCAGAAAACTGGACAGCTTGGTGGAGGAGATAGGCGCCGGCCAACAAAGGAAGCCAAGTGCTCACCTTGATGCCAAACCTAAGGAGGATCGCTGGAACTCTTCCGGCAGCAGCTCGACGCCGGCGAGGAGGAAGGAAGCAGCCTTCTGGATGCCGGTTGGAGGAGCTATGGGCTGGGCGGCAAGAAAAGTTGGCGCCAACTCAAAAGGGGAGATGAGGTGGGCAGCCAAACTAGGGTTGCCTCTTCATTTCGGCTTAACAAACCCTAAAACCCTTTTTTATAGAGAACTAATTCTCTTAATGGTTATTGGATCATAACCATTAGGCCCGTTAACCCACTCCATTAAGATAAGTTAAAATAAACCAAACCATGATGATTTATTTTAAGTTAAAACGAACCGAACCAACCTTTGGTTCATTCGTTTAATATAAACCAAACCCTTTGGTTTATTCTCATCCATTGGATTAGAACCAAACCATTTTGGTCCATCCATTATGTCTTCATAAGACATGGCCCATCCACGCTTCCATTGCGACTGAAACAATTTCATGCTCGCTTTATGTTTGGTCCAACCAAACATAGTTTCTCTCGGTCTGAGAATCCCATTCTCAAGCTCGTTTTAAATCCTTTGGATTACACTCGTTGTGCATGTGACCAAATAGGTTCTCGGTTTATGTTGGCCATCTATAATTAACCATTAATTTATAGAACGATCATGAGTGGCACCTAGTAGTACATCATGATCCCCAATTAACCGAAAAGATCAACGGTTGATCCAGAACTATTTCTGAAACCCTTCAGTAGCTCGAATGAATCGTGCCCCATTCCCTTCACTCATCTTATACCCACTTGGTTCAGGACATGGTCTATTGTGTCGATCCCCACTAGGTGACTCGTCACACCTAGCCCAAGTATCATTTCCTCGTCCTCACGGATTCTAGTTACTCCACATGTATCGAAGAGTACCTTACTCTAAACATGTAATGCTTTGGCCAAAGACTTTAGTAACAATCCGACGAGAGGCCATGGGTATACATCTCCTCGCAAGGAGTGGTGAATCCTTTATAGGCTATTCAAACACCTTCGATCACTTCGACTTATACCCAATCATCCCGGGTCCACATCTCCTCAGAGATGTTTGCTTAAGATGTCAAAGCATAAGTCTCCATGATCAAGATGACTTGAATACCGCAAGTCAAAGGAACATAGCACTTAAGCCACAGTAAGAACTTCATTGACATATCTATATATGCAGAGAACCATATGAAGTCTTACGGCTGGTCACTCCAATGAACTAGTTACCATAACTAGCATCCACGATTAACTCCGGACATCACTATGTCTCCAGCCAATGAGAATCAGCTGCTTGGATACACCAAGGAGTATACCTCGTGCTAGCCTCGACAGAATTGATGGTGTCCAAATCCATCAATTCATCGACTAGGGATAATTCTGATACATCACAATTACACATGTAGAGATACTCACTAGTTGTGATCCAATCACAAATTCTCTCATGCTGTGAATCGTATCGTGGACATTGATAAATGAGTTTAAGATCCAATCAAATACATAAAACATGTATACTCAAATAGTGAATCTTCATTTATCATATAAATGGTTCATACATAAGGCGATTGCCTTAGGACATCTCTCATATATTACTAACAGACTCACTTGGCCTAATGCCAATCGCTCACGGTATCCAATACCATAAGCTCTAACATGACCCTCAAACTTACTTTGAGGTAATGCTTTAGTCAAAGGATCCGCTAAGTTCCTTTCTGGGAATTTTCTCGATTTGTATTTCGTTCCTCTATGATCTCTCTGATAAGATGATAGCGGCGAAGTACATGTTTGGATCGTTGATGAGACCTTGGCTCTTTCGCCTGTGCAATTGCTCCATTGTTGTCGCAGTAGACCGGTATTGCTTCAACAATGGCCGGAATCACACCAAGTTCATGAACGAACTTCTTGATCCAAACCGCTTCCTTTGCCTGCCGCAATATATTCCGCCTCGCTGGTAGAATCCGCTCTGCCTCTTGTTTGGAACTTTTCCAACTCATCGCGCCCCCATTCAAGGTGAACACGATCGGCATCGAGACACGGAATCATCCTTGTCATGCGGAAGCCGCATCCGTATACCCATGTCCCTTCTCCATATATTAGGAACACATCCTTAGTTCTTCTCAAGTACTTAAGGATCGTCTTAACAGCCGCCCAATGATCCATTCCTGGATCGGATTGGTATCTGCTCGTGACACTCAGAGTGTACGATACATCGGGCCTCGTACATAACATAGCATACATGATAGATCCTATTGCGGATGCATAGGGAATCTTACTCATGCAAATCCTCTCGTCTTCTGTGCGTGGACACATAGACTTCGAAAGGTGTACCCCATGCCTGATGGGTAGGAAACCTTTCTTGGATTCCGACATGCTAAACCTCTTTAGCACTTGGTCTATATATGTAGACTGCGAAAGACCAAGCAACCGTTTCGATCTATCTCTATAGATCTTAATCCCAAGGATGTAGGTTGCTTCTCCCAGGTCTTTCATGGAGAATGTCTTGGATAACCAAACCTTAACTGACTGTAAGATTGAAACATCGTTTCCTATAAGTAATATGTCATCAACATATAATACTAGGAACACGACTGCACTCCCACTAACCTTCTTGTACACACAAGGTTCGTCTGGATTTTGTGAGAAATCAAACTTTTTGATCGTCTCATCAAAACGGATATTCCAGCTCCTGGATGCTTGCTTCAATCCATAAATGGACCGTCGCAATTTGCATACCTTGGTTTTATCAACCGATGTGAAACCCTCAGGCTGTATCATATACACGTCCTCGAGCAGGTTTCCATTAAGGAAAGCTATTTTCACATCCATCTGTCATATCTCATAATCATAATGAGCCGCTATGGCCAGGAGCATCCGAATGGATTTAAGCATAGCTACAGGCGAATAGGTTTTGTCATAATCAACACCTTGCTTTTGACGATATCCTTTCGCCACCAATCTAGCCTTATAGGTAATCACATTACCATCCATGTCGATTTTCTTCTTGAAAACCCACTTGCACCCTATAGGCTTTATGCCTTCAGGTGGGTCAACCAAGTTCCAAACTTGGTTTTCATACATGGAATCCATTTCCAACTTCATGGCATCAAGCCACTTATCCATTTCTGAACTTGTCAGCACTTCTTCATAACTAGTAGGCTCCTCATCATCAATGAGTAACACGTCGTTCGATTCACTTATGAGAAATCCATATCTCTCGGGAATATTGCGTGCTCTACTAGATCTACGAAGATGTGGTGCCTCAATATAGGTCCAAATTGATGGCTCATCACTATGAGTCATCGGTGAGGTGCTTGACCGTATCTCTTCAATGTCTCATCAAGTCTCTTGAACCTCCTCAAGTTCAACGACACTCCCATCGCTTTCTTAGAAACTCTTTCTCTAGAAACACAGCATTCCTTGAAACAAACACCTTTTGTTCCAAGGGATGATAGAATTGGTAACCCCTCGTTTCCTTAGGGTATCCAATAAATAGACATTTATCAGACTTAGCATCCAATTTGTCTGACACAGTCCGCTTCACATAAGCAGGACAACCCCATATCTTCAAGTAAGATAAATGAGGTTTCTTACTAGCCCATATCTCATATGGAGTAGTAGAGACTACCTTGGTCGGGACTCTGTTTAACAAGTAAATAGTTGTCTGAAGTGCATAGCCCCAAAAGGACTTGGGAAGATTCGCGTGATTCATTATTGACCTGACCATGTCCAACAAGGTCCGGTTTCGCCTCTCAGATACACCATTAAGTTGTGGTGTATACGGCGGAGTCCATTGAGACAATATACCATTGTCCCTCAGATAATCTAGAAACTCTTGACTCAAGTATTCACCACCTCGATCCGATCGAAGTATTTTAATACTCTTGCCAAGTTGTTTCTCTACTTCATTTCTGAATTCTTTGAACCTTTCAAAGGCTTCAGACTTGTGTTTCATCAAGAACACATACCCAAACCGTGAGTGATCATCGGTGAAGGTGATGAAGTAGCTATAGCCTCCTAAAGCTTGAGTTGACATGGGTCCACATACATCAGTATGTATTAGACCTAGCAACTCTTCCACTCGTTCACCCTTTCCATTAAAAGGTAACTTAGTCATCTTGCCTTTTAAGTATGATTCGCATGTATCGTATGAATCCAATTCAAACGATTCCAGAATTCCACATCGGTGTAATTCGGACATGTGTTTCTTACTTGCATGGCCAAGACGACAATGCCACATATAGGAGTCTAATTGATTATCTTTTCGAGCACGCTTGTTGCTCGCTTCTATATTGAAAATGTCACTGGATACGTCCAACGTATAAATACCATTGCTTAAAGTTCCAGTCCCATAAAGAACTCCATTCAAAGTTATGTAACAACAATTGTTACTAAAAGTCAAATGGTACCCATTTCTATTTAAACAAGAAATAGAAATGATGTTCTTTATCAACGAAGGAACATAAAAGCAATTGTCCAGTTCTAAGACAAGTCATGTAGGGAGTCTCAACAAATACGTTCCGATGGCGAGTGCAGCAACCTTTGCTCTATTCCCAACATGTAAATTTGACTCTCCCTTGACGAGTCTTCTTCTATTTCTTAGCCCATGTATGTCTTTACATATATGTGAGCCACACCCAGTATCCAATACCCAAGTGTCTGAGGAAATAGAATGACAATCAATAACGAAGATTTCTGAAGAAGATGGGGCATCTGATGCCTTATTCTTCTTCACAGACTCAAGATAAATCTCGCACTTTCTTCGCCAATGGCTCTCCTTGCCATCATGATGGCAAGTTTCCTTTTGTGCTAGTTCTACCTTCTTAGCCCTTCTCTTCTTTCCCTTCTGCTGTTCCTTTGACTTCCTCTTAGAACCTTTCTTCGAGGAATCAACTAACAGCACCGTCCCCTGCTCATGCTTCTCAGAAGACTCCACAGTCTTCAGCATATTGAGCAGTACCATAGATGAACCTTCTTGCATCTCAGAGGTGAAGAGAAGCTTGGAGACTTCGAACCTTACGAATCTCACTTGCTCATCAAACAACTCATAAAGATGAAGGACTATGGTATGAGCATCCATATGCTCATGCTACTTTCGCAGCTCGGGTACCATCGCCCCTAGCATGATGTAACTCACTTGCTCAGAATCACTCACATGTTTCTGATGGGCCAACAATTGGTCCGGTGTTGCATCATCACTAGGACGGGGGGGAAGAGACGCTTCGAGGACATACTCAAGCTTTTCTGCCTTGAGAACAATTCTCAAGTTTCTAAGCCAGTCCAAGAAGTTCGGCCCAGTCAATTTATTCGAATTCAAAATAGAGCGCAAATTCAAAGACATCATGATCAAGAGATTAACCTAGAAATACAAAACGAGCATATATGAGAAAGATGATTTAAAATGCATCCACATACATTTACAAAATCCCATTCATTTTTCGAATTTAAAAACCCTTAAAATCACTTCGGGAGATCGTAGGTCCATCTCCAAATGGGCTGATATCCATCATAGATAAGAACAACCTTGGAGTGAGTCCAACAAGCCATTCTTAGCTATGATGGTGGGTATCAAGTATACCGATTACATATCATGTATATGTAACTATCACAATGTGCTATCAACTAATTGAATGTTTACACATACATTGGGTTGTTAACACATTAACAAGTATGCATCATATGCATAGCACCCAACTTCACCTCTCTTCACATCGACCTTGGAGTGAGTCCAACAAATCGATGCTCCAAGTTAAAGCCGACCCATTAATCGCGAAATAGTTTTAATATGGTTAGAGCGCATTCAACCAATTAGCCAGGCTTGGAGTGAGTCCAACAACCCAAACTAACGATTGACCTCTGACTCTTACCATATTAGAGTTAAACTATTCCAATGATTTGAACATGTTCAGGTTCGAGACGGGCTAGGAGTGAGTCCAACAACCCAAACAAGAAATGTAACTCTGGTTCTAACCATATTAATGGAAGGTGTAGGCTTTAATATTGAGTTAGGGTTTTATGTCTCATCCTCTTTGCATGCAAATAACTATTATCTACATGGCATGACATACATGGCATACATCTACATGTCACGACACGCATGACATAATGTTATGCATCTAATGCAATTACATGGCATACAATTATGTCATGTATATAATTTCCTTATATGTCATAACTATTTATGGAAATAAAATATGTTTAAGATTTGATTCTCCAAATCAAATCATAATTAAATTAGGAAACAAATTTCCAAATCTAATCACATATTTTATTCATGGAATTATTTGATTAAGGAAAATCTATTTAGGAAACCAATTTCCTAAATCATTAAAACTACTTATGGAAATAAAATATTTTAAGATTTGATTTCCCAAATCAAATCATGATTAAATTAGGAAACAAATTTCCAAAATCTAATCAAATATTTTATTTATGGAAAATATCAATTTCCATAAATACTTCCAACTTTCCAAAAGTGGAAGATTTCCATAAATACTTCTAGACTTTCCAAAATTGAAAAATTTCCATAAATACTTCTAAATTTCCAAAATTTAGAAAATTTCCAGAAATACATTATGACTATCGCAAAACCATTTTTACGATTATGTCGAAACACAACCTGGGCTCTGATACCACTGTTGGGTTTCCGGCACCGCGGCGTGTGTGTGTTCGATCATGTTTCACAAACATGAACACAGCGGAAGCAATTAAAAATAATAAATACTCCTATTTATTACAACACACACAACACACGCATGCATTTTACAACAAGTGTAGACATAACCGTAAATTAAAATTTGCAATAAAAGAAATTATCTACGTTATACCTTTCGTATGACGTGTAGCGGGAACGGCATCAACCGGAACGATCCTCGTAAGAATCGTCTCTATCCGTATCCACGCCGAGCTCCTCGGGATGACTTCGCTAAGTCACGAGCTTCGTCTTCGTACGGGTTACTAGCCTCGTGTTGAAGACGACGTGATCGAGAGATGATCACGATCCGAATCCAAATTCGGATCCTAAAATGAGTTCTCAAAACTCGCTTCTCCGGAGAGGTATTCGTCAACCAATTGATGAATCCTTCGTCCTCCACCTCAGAGGATTACCAAAGATCAAATCCCCGGTAAGTTAGCCTCTGTCGGAGCACTAACCGTCGTCCAAACGATGCTCCGACGAGAGGAGAAGAAGCTGTCCAGAAAACTGGACAGCTTGGTGGAGGAGATAGGCGCCGGCCAACAAAGGAAGCCAAGTGCTCACCTTGATGCCAAACCTAAGGAGGATCGCCGGAACTCTTCCGGCAGCAGCTCGACGCCGGCGAGGAGGAAGGAAGCAGCCTTCTGGACGCCGGTTGGAGGAGCTATGGGCTGGGCGGCAAGAAAAGTTGGCGCCAACTCAAAAGGGGAGATGAGGTGGGCGGCCAAACTAGGGTTGCCTCTTCATTTCGGCTTAACAAACCCTAAAACCCTTTTTTATAGAGAACTAATTTTCTTAATGATTATTGGATCATAACCATTAGGCCCGTTAACCCGCTCCATTAAGATAAGTTAAAATAAACCAAACCATGATGGTTTATTTTAAGTTAAAACGAACCGAACCAACCTTTGGTTCATTCGTTTAATATAAACCAAACCCTTTGGTTTATTCTCATCCATTGGATTAGAACCAAACCATTTTGGTCCATCCATTATGTCTTCATAAGACACGGCCCATCCACGCTTCCATTGCGACTGAAACAATTTCATGCTCGCTTTATGTTTGGTCCAACCAAACATAGTTTCTCTCGGTCTGAGAATCCCATTCTCAAGCTCGTTTTAAATCCTTTGGATTACACTCGTTGTGCGTGTGACCAAATAGGTTCTCGATTTATGTTGGCCGTCTATAATTAACCATTAATTTATAGAACGATCATGAGTGGCACCTAGTAGTACATCATGATGCCCAATTAACCGAAAAGATCAACGGTTGATCCAGAACTATTTCTGAAACCCTTCAGTAGCTCGAATGAATCGTGCCCCATTCCCTTCACTCATCTTATACCCACTTGGTTCAGGATATGGTCTATTGTGTCAGTCCCCACTAGGCTGACTACGTCACACCTAGCCCAAGTATCATTTCCTCGTCCTACGGATTCTAGTTACTCCACATGTATCGAAGAGTACCTTACTCTAAACATGTAATGCTTTGGCCAAAGACTTTAGTAAAAATCCGACGAGAGGCCATGGGTATACATCTCCTCGCAAGGAGTGGTGAATCCTTTATAGGCTATTCAAACACCTTCGATCACTTCGACTTATACCCAATCATCCCGGGTCCACATCTCCTCGTAGATGTTTGCTTAAGATGTCAAAGCATAAGTCTCCATGATCAAGATGACTTGAATACCGCAAGTCAAAGGAACATCGCACTTAAGCCACAGTAAGAACTTCATTGACATATCTATATATGCAGAGAACCATATGAAGTCTTACGACTGGTCACTCCAATGAACTAGTTACCATAACTAGCATCCACGATTAACTCCGGACATCACAATGTCTCCAGCCAGTGAGAATCAGCTGCTTGGATACACCAAGGAGTATACCTCGTGCTAGCCTCGGAATTGATGGTGTCCAAATCCATCAATTCATCGACTAGGGATAATTCGATACATCACAATTACACATGTAGAGATACTCACTAGTTGTGATCCAATCACAAATTCTCTCATGCTGTGAATCGTATCGTGGACATTCATAAATGAGTTTAAGATCCAATCAAATACATAAAACATGTATACTCAAATAGTGAATCTTCATTTATCATATAAATGGTTCATACATAAGGCGATTGCCTTAGGACATCTCTCATATATTACTAACACTATGGCCTTGACAGACTTAGCACGACAATATCACACCTAAATGAACTCAAATGAATAATACAAAGCCTCACACGGTCGTGCCTAACCTAGCACGAGTCGTGCCAGGCTATGGCCAAAAAGACCAAAACCTGGGTTGTGCCCAGAAGCCATGTGTCCTTGTAAGATATCAAAAAATAAAATAATAATAAAATATCCCTTGTTAATTAAGAAATTATCTTTTGAAATTTTTCAGGATTTTTAGAAATTTTCCTAGAATTTAAATGGAGTTTCTATTGCATTTTGTGGGGAAAGATTTAACATGCTCTTACAAGGCATGTTTGAGTTATCTGCTTATGAGGAGTTAATAGGGTTTAATTGACCTAAGTTTAAATATAAAACCCTAAGTTTACTTTCTATTTCTCTCGAATTTCACCGTAACTCCTCATCTCCTGATTCCTGTTTCTCCCTCAAATTCCGATCACATTTTCCCCTTTCTCTTCCCCGATCGACACATTCTTTCTTCCACCGCCTCTCCTCTTTCCCTTGAGCGTCGCCGAAGTGACTTGTTGGTCAATAGGCCATTGAGCGTCTGTAGTAGCTAGTCGATTGCGTCTTCTTATCTTTCCCATGCTCATGCTCACCGCCATTCGAGCTAAGCTGGTCGCTGCCTTTTCCTTCTTGCCGCAAGATCTATTCTATTGCCACTGTCACCAACTTCATCGCCAAGGCTAGAGAGGAGCCAACCTTACTACTGCGAGCAACAATTCATCGCCCCTTTGTTCAGGTTGCCACATCTCCTCCCGGAAGCCCTCACTCAGCCACTCTGTTGCTGCACTGATCGCTTGTCAACCATCCTTCATCACAAGCAATCTTTTATAGTGCTCAGTTCGATCGGATGTCTACTGCATTGGGTCGGTTTCCAACTCAACCATCTAGATTCGTAGCCTCAGATTTATAGTTATCCTTACCAACTCCACAGATGTGGCCAGCAACAACCATCGTGTGTTCAGGTAGCAATGCAATGTCGGAGTCGCTCAACATCTTTTGTCGGTCAATCGTGAGGGGTTTTTTCGGTGATCCACTCTCACATCTATGGGTAATTTCTTAGCCATCTTGCTATTTCTTAGATTACAGATTTATGGTGTGATTTAGACAGGAATTTAGGATATATTGCGTGTAGCAAGGATAAGGTAGACCATTGTTGGGTTTGTCTCCAATTCAACTATTTGGACTTAGGTCCGATTGAAGCAAGAAGTTGTGGTTGAATGAAGTGGTGTTAGGTAGGCTTGGATTTGGATAATTGATGGATGTATGCTACGTTCTACAGTTAATTGTTAGTTCAATAAGTAATCGTTGATGAATTGTATAGGTGTAGCTTGTTATGTGATTTGAATCACCGGTATAGATGAATGATGTTAATTGATTCAGATTGGGTGTTATTAGGTGGACAAGGAGGTTGTGCAATTGAGGCAAAACCAGGTGAGTTTGGATCTTATTGCTTATGGATATATATTACTGTGATAGAAGATGTTGTTTTTGATTCGAGGTGGATGTGTGATAACCTTGCAATAGGATATTAAAGCAGAGTTAATTGTGAAGTATATTGTAGATGGAATCTGATTAAGTGATTATTGAGTTTAATCGAGTAGGTATTGACTTTATTATCGAGTGTATATTAAACTTGGTTATATGTTGTATTCTTGGTTACAGGTATTTGATTCAAGATAGATTCTTGAACGTGAAGACTATCGACATAGTCTACATAGCAGGTGGGTAATTCCTACCTTGGTCAGGTAGTTGATAAATCTTGGTGCATGAGATTTATATTGATGACACCATTACCTTGACTCCACTCCTGTTATTCTGTTTCTTGATACTTAGTCTTTGCACTTTGAGATGCTCTGTTGTTATTGTTACATTTCGTTCGTCATTGTTATGAATTACAGATGTTATGGTATGTGGACCTATAGATGCTTAACTATGTGTATATAGCTGAGTACGATTGTAGACTTGATTCGTGTCATTAGAATAAATCATCCTGGGGTGGGTGATGTTCTAGATGTAGAGTTGATTGTGGTATCATATTCCTTTATGTTGTATATCTATTACGGGTTATGTATCTGTGTATGGTGGTGTGGGTTGTCGATAGTGTGTCGCTATGGACTGGAGGTCTTGGCATGGTTGATTGTCAGTTGTGTATGACTCTCTGTGTGATGGAGAGGGTGTGGTGGATATATGTATGTGTGGTTGTGCATTCATTCCATTTACATGCATGCTGGAGACTTCGTCTCCCTTGTGGTTGAGAGGGTCGTCAGTCGTCCTTCCTCCACAATTACTCATGGTATTAGTAGTTGGTGTGAGGGCAGATCATCTGTTGTGTCGCACTCGGCCACTACTAATGGTAGTAGTTGAAGTTGTGTGCAGTTTGTCCTATGTGTGTGGCACTCGACCACTTATGGGTAATGACAGTCAGAGTGGTCACCAGCAGAGACTCCCATTGTGAAACTTAGCTTATTGCTACTTATTCATACTGCCCACTCGACACTCGAGAGTAGTGATAGTTGTTGAGTAGGGACAGTTGTCATGTTGTGCCACCTAGGCCATACTGGGGTTGTGGCAGCGAGCGGGGTGTACAAGCATGATTATGCATTTGCATTGCCATATATGATGGTGTATATATATACACCATCATATGTGTGTGTGTGTGTGTGTGTGTGTGTGTGTGTGGGTGTGGGTGTAATCAGTATATATAGATATAGTCTTTATATGCTTGTTGTGATGTTGCATTTGTTTGAGCTATGCTTGCTGCATATGTTTGTTCATCATTTTGCATACTATTTGCATATTCTATACTATTGTGTGTGGAGTACAGCGTACGAGTTGGGTCGGACTATTGTACACATTTGAGCAGTGTCATGTTGTCGTATAGGATGGACCAGGTTCGTTGATGTATTTATTTATAGGATGTTCGTATGGTAGTGTGTTGATCACGAGTATAGTATTCTTCTTTCATGTTGTATGTGTTATATTGTGGTATATGTGTTCAGGTTGTATGAGTTGTATTGTTGCAGATCTTCAAGTATGTCAGTACCTTACGTTATGTTCAGTTGATCAGTTGGTTGTTTATGCATTGATTATAGTTATACTGCTGGTTATTTGTTATTACCTTTAAGACTGTATATCTGTTGATCTCCATATGTATATCTATTGATCTCCATATGTATACCTCTTGATCTCCATTGGTTATATGTTATTCATGCACTATCTTTCATATTACCGCTGAGTTTTATACTTACCACCACAGACCCTGGGTTTTCTTGTCACCTAGGTAACAGATAGAAGATTCCTTGGGTGCTCAGAGCTCCGCCAGCTGATCCCATCTCACACCGAGTGTATGGATTTTATTCCATATTGTTGTATTATTTTGAATTGTTTGTTTTGGGATTTTATCCTAAGTTGTTTCCGCATTTTGAGTGTATTGTGGTGTTGTATGTATTTGGCCTTTACTATAGATTTGATTTGGATGTTAGTTTCGACTATGGTTTCTTGTAGTGTTAAAGTCGTACCGGTAGGCATATATTTGAGTCTTTGTATCTTATTTATTTATCGGTGTATTCCGCTATGTTTTATGGCTTATCTGTGATAGAAGCTATTTGGGCCATGTATCGGTAGTTTCTCTTATATTGTCACAAGAGGGTACTGTCTAGTTGAGGGTCAAATATACTCTCGGGGCATAACAATTTTATTGATATCATAGCCCTAGGTTGCGAGGTCACTTTTGGATTTTATTTCATTCGGACGTCGAGTTTTGTTTTACTTGATGCACACAAACGCGATCCCAAATCTCGCGATAGAGACTGTCGAGGACTCGAAGTGCGCACTTGCGCTCAATGCCCACAAGTGCATGGATGTCGTCAAGTAATAAAAGATTATCGATCTTACAAGGACTGAGATTCGAGTACCGATTTATTCAGTGGGTGAAATTGTTCAAAAGTAAAATCTAAAGGTTTCAATTGCGAGGGTTATCGGTGGACTAAACTCTAGACGGTGTCACATGGAGGAAGAAAGGGGCATGTTGAGATCTTTAAAAGGGATTCTAGGACTTAGGTTTCGCTTGTGTGTCGCAAAATATGCTACCAACTGGGTGTTGTCTAAATGTCTAGCTATGGTTTTGTGGAAGGGACATCTTACACTCTCCCGATGAGCCACCGCATCTATTGGGAGCTATCTCTGCCTTACAAGGACGGGATAGGCGGTACGAGGATGCCAAATCAATCCCTGCGATGAACCGTTTCCAGTTCCATCACATCCTTCTACCCACGGTTACAGGAGATCAGGTTTACCCCTAGATTCCATGTATAAATCCCCTAAATCTTAGATACGAGTGCTGTCACCCCTCATATCACCTAAGCACAGCAGGTAGAAAACCAAATACACATAGATATTGGTATAAACAATTTCCAATTGCAAATTCAAACTCAGAAACAAAATTCAATTTGAAGCAACAATTCATGCGTACACAAGCTACTCCATAATCCTAGAATCGAAGGAACTACTCCATATATAGAAGAGAAGAATAACAAGGCATGTTCATGTTCGAATAAATCAGAAATAAAATGCAAGAACAAGAGGTTACAATGCCGATGTGGCCTTCTCTCTGGCGTTGAAGTGCAGAACTTGGATCTCCGGCAGCGTTCTTCCTCCCCGTTGTGAGTTCCCGAAGCTTTTTAGGGCTTCGGTGTGCCGTCCCAGCCATCGTGCCTCTCCCCTAGGGTTTGGGCAGAGCTCTCCTTATATAGACATCACATCGAATCGCTGTAAAATCCGAAAAAAACCCTAATTGCGTCAATCTGCTGGGCCACCACACGGTCATGTGTTTCCACACGGTCAAGCCGTGTGTGGCCCTGGGGTGGCTGATCTCGCCCATTAGACACGACCGTGTGTAGCCACATGCCCTGGTCGTGTCCCATTCTGCGTCTAGCTGCATAATGCCCTTTTTTCGCTCCGAAAGTGCGCCTTTTTTTCCCGGAATGCTATCCTGCATGCAAAAGTACAAAAAGCATATCTCCGAACCAGAAAATAGGAAATGCATGCAAAACAAAGTAACATACGCATGAAACTAGTATGAAATGTAATGAGATGTGAGCGAAAACTACTCCTAAAACCCTATATGTTTTGCTCACATCACTTCCCCCAGACTTAAATCTTTGCTTGTCCTCAAGCAAACCTCAGTGCCATGAAATTTTAAAAGGATATCGTTCCATACTAGCATGTTAACTAAATTTATCAAGTGGTATTTACAATCAAAGAAAAATAAATATATTCTAGAAATTCACTAAATTAGCTCCTCTTGCTCGTGCCAAGCGAATCATTCTTAGTGGATACTCATTCCATGGTGAGTTATGTCATCATCCTATAGCTTTCATAAGGTCTCTGGCTCTTAGGCACTTACCTGCCCAAAGCGAGGGTCGTTCCCTAGATATAGCATAAAGTCTCAAAGGCGTGCTAGGTATTGAGAGAAATTGGTAGTTGTTTCCCCAGTAACCTAACTTGGTCTCAAAGGGGCACCTAGCCATTTCCACCCACGACAACTGTTTTTTATCCCTCATAATCTCTCTCTCTCTCTCTCTTTTTCCCTTTTTTCTCTCTCTTTTATTTCTCTTTTCTTTTCCTTTCTCTTTTTTATTTTTCGGCTCACTGGGATTTTGATTTTTTCGAATGGGCTTACACAATCCGATCATCTCCAGTAACTAAAATGCTAGTCCTAGGGTCACCTGTGTATTCCAAAGTACTAGACTACTGAGATGAATCATAACTAGGTATGTACTAGACTCTCCCTTTCAGAATGTTCGACAAGTGTAGGTGTAAAAATAGAAGCTAACGAGTGTAAATCTAGAATATTCATTCAAAACCAATAAAATAAAATACCACGAGGTAAATGAAGTTATACTACTCATTGAAACAACTCATGAAGAAAACTTTAAAAATACTACTGAGGCAGCTTTACAAATAACAAAAACTAAGTGCTGAAAGAAACTCAACCACCTATGCACGAACAAATGAATGCCAACAATGATGCAAATATCAGGAAAAAAACTACTGCTAGAAACAAAATAAAATTTGGGCCCCCCTAGACTTAAATGAAAGTATACCTCTAGTATGGTGGACGAGGTGGAAAGTATGGAAGCCTTGGCATCTCGGGATCCTGGGAGAACCTGCTATTGAGCCGCTGATGCAACATGTAAATGTGGTCGATCTGAGAATTGGTGGATGCAGCGGCTGTTTTGTGCTCCTCCTCCCTAGCCCACTGTGCCTGCTAGGCATGCATGTGCGCATCTCCTAGCGGTAGGCGACCTCATCCTGGCGACAGGCAACCTCCTCCTGGAAGTAGATGCTGGCCTCATCGTAGAACTCCTCAGCCCACTGGAAGTGCTCATGGAAGTCCTAGAACTCCACCTGCGTGTAGGTGCTCTACTCCTCCCATCGCTGCCTCTGTGTATACTGTTCACCGTATATGTCGTCGAGGTGTGAACGGAACTCTAAGAAATCATAGGCCGACGTACCTGCATCCTGCTCAAAAGTAGAAAAAGGTGGTGATGTAGGTGCAGGCTCATGTCGACGTGGACTAGGTGGGCTCCTATGCATGTGTGGACTGGAGGGAGAGTGATGTAAAGGGGGAGAGATGGGCACCGATGTGGATGGTCCCTCGTGTGATGGGGACTCCACTATCAGGTCCAAGCGCCAGTTGGCGCGTGTGGTGATGGTGGTACGATCAGGGTCGGGGAGCCTAAGGCCCGTCAGGTTTTTCCTTACAAAGCATAAGGAGTGTCCCTCTCTTACAATCATCTTCATCGCCATACACACTCCTAGGTCGATCCTAGGGCTCCCCTCTATACTCTCTAATGCAGTGTAATCGTACCCCATCCTATGGAAAATGTGGGTAAGTAGGCCTCTCACATTAATCTCTCCTCTCGCTGCTTTGCCCATCTTCACTAAGTGTATGATGAAGTGGGACCCTACATCGATGCTACTCCTTTCTTGTAGCATGTCCCAGAGGCAAAGCAGCTCGCTAGCTTTTACTACACCGTCACTCTCCCCATGACCAAATATAGTACTGGTCATGATGTGGTGGAGGTATCGAAAAATAGGGTTTTGGAGGCGTGATGCTTTGGCCCTAGAAGGGTCGTAAGTGTGCTCCCTGTCAACTTGGTCCAAAATATCCGATAGTTAAACCCCATAGGGGTTCTTCTCTCTCCCTCACTTGGAAAGCCAAAGCATGAATTCCATTGGTGGAGGGTCCATTCATGCTCAATGTTAAATATCCTAAAAGTTATCCTACCCTCCTCGCTCTCTCTACCCGTTAAAATTTCTGCCTCTAAGGAACTCAAAAATTCTAGAGCTATCCTAGGGTAGGTTGGGTGGCTTATTCCCATTATCTCTTCCCACCCCATTTTTTCAAATAGGGCTTGAATGTCACCCAACAACCCTAAGGACTCTAGAAAATCTTCATCAAGGTACCTAGTAGCAGTGAGTTTACGAGTAGAAATCATATTATATCTATCTCTATGTTCATTGTTGCGAAAAAGGAGGGTTGGTAGAGTGTTACCCTCCTCCGGAGATTGAGGGGTGTCAGTTCTCCTTGCTCGTCGCTTCAAAGCATCGGATCGAGGCGCCACATGCATGGTCCTCCTCATCCTTGCTTCTTTTGGCTTTCTTAAAGGTTAGAAAAGCTTCTAGGTGGCAGGGAAGAAGAAACCACACAGCTAGGGCAAGAGAAATCGAAGCACACGGTACAAATGGGGCAAAAACACACAGCTCTCCCTACTTAACCTAGCACGACACAAGTGTGTGAAAACACATGGCCAGACCATGTGCGCCTCGAGTTGATGGGGCACGGTCGTGGGAAAACACACGACCATGCCATGTGTCCCCTTTTTTCTCCCCTTTTTGCACAACGGTCCGAATTTTCTCATACGCTTCGCCGTGTAAGCTAATATGAATTTTATTTTTACCTAACAAAGTTTTCTTCTAGTCCTAATGCTAAATGAAATGGAAATCAAAGTTCAAATTAACTAAATGCATGCAATACAATCAATGGGAAACCTAAAAACTAAACTTGGATTGCCTCCCAAGAAGCGCTTTGTTTAAGGTCATTTAGCTCGACCACACTCCATTATCAACTTGGTTCTGGAATCGACATCTGGTGGCCTCGGCTTTAACCTGCTGAAAGTGAAGCCGTCTAGGTAGGGGGATCTATACTCTAAAAGGCAGAAGAGGATGATCTCCCCATCTACCTCTAGAGAGATCTGGTGTGCCTTAACATCTATGCATGCCCCCGCAGTTGCCCGAAAAGGCCTTCCCAAAATGATGGGATTCTAGGGATTGGGTCATGTGTCTAGTATGATGAAGTCTGTGGGTATCACAAAGTTCTCGACAACCACATCCACGTGTGCTAGCAAGCCGACAGGTTCCTTGACTGAGTCGTCCCCCATACGAATACCAAGATTCACTAGTTGGAGGCCATTCAGTCCCATCTTCAGATAGTATGCATAGGGCATCACACTTACTGATGACCCCAAGTCACACAGTGCTTCATCGAAGCTTTCCCCATATATCGAGCAGGGGATAACAAATTCACCGGGGTCCTCAAGCTGTGGTGGAATCTTATCTTCAATTTCAGCTTGGTGAGGTAGGGTGGAAATCATGGTTGCACACCCCTTGGAGAATCTGTTTCTCTGCCCCACTCCCTCATTGTATACTCCTTCCTCTTTAGCCTGATTTGGCTCGGGTACTGATGGAAAACTATCCATAGATTTTGACACAGTTTGGGCTATCTGGGCCACTTGTGTCTCCAACATCCTTGTGTGACTTGCAAGACCGTCAACGGTGGCCTTCAAGTCTCTGACTGACTCCTCTATTTTCTGATGTTGGCGACGAAATTCCTCATTGGCCTTTGTTTGGGTAGTTATGAAGTCTTCCATCATCAGTTCCAATCTAGACTTCTGTTACTGCTGCTGCCCATTGCCCTGTTGCTGCCCATACCCTCCTGATGGTTGGAAATTTCCTGAGTTATTCTTATATGAGAAATTTGGGTGATTCCTCCATCCGAGATTTTAGGTACTGGAGTATGAGATGTTGGGCCTTAGATTGTAGCCCCCAACCACATCAACATGCTCAATCTGCTCTTCTGAGATTCCCTGCCCTCCATAGTGGTTCTCTCGATACGCTGCTACTCTCTCTCCAAAGTCAATGGTCGCGCATGCAGATGAAGGATTCAAATAGTCAAAATGTTTGCTAAGCGCATCCATCCTTGCTGTTAAGTGGTCAACGGAGTTGATAGTATATCGTCCTACCACAGGAGTTGGGTGACCATGTTCGGAAGCCCATTGTTGGTGGTTCTGGGCCACCTATTCTATCAGCTCTTCCGCTTCCTCTATTGTCTTATTCATAAGCACTCTTCCTGCAGCAGAATCCAGGGACATCTTCATGGCGTACTCGATCCCATTGTAGAAGATGTGGATCATCAGCCACCTTTCCAGTCCGTGGTGGGGTCATTGGTAGAGTAGCCCCTTGTAGCAATTCCAAGCTTTGAATAAGGACTCCCTCTCCTTCTGACGGAAGCTTGTGATAAGATGGCGCATGTGAGCAGTCTTGCTTGGTGGGAAGTATTTATTCAAAAACTGCTGCTCACATTGCTACAATGTAGTGATGCTTCCCGAAGGTAGGGAGTGAAGCTGTAAAATACCACAGAAAAAAATATGAAATAATAATAATAATAAAATAAATATTGGGTAATTAGGAAAATACCCTAAGGAATTTTTCAAGATTTTTTAGAAATTTTCCTGGATTTAAACGGAGATTTCTAAGGCAAATGGCGGAGGAAGATTTAACGGTCAAAAAGGGGTTTAATCGAAACTAGGTTTGCATTTATAGGGTTATTGGATCCAACCCGTATGGTCAACCCGATCCAATTCCTTATTACGAGCAGCATCTCACCGCGATCTCGACGACTTCCCCTCTTCCTCGTCGCATGTTTCACCCATCACCGATTCTACGCCGTCCAACTTTTAATCCCCCAGTTTAATTGCCGACCTTTTCTTCCCCAGCCGCAGCCGCGATTAACTCCTCTCTCGATCGCAACTTTTCCCATTCACCTTCTGCGCCTCTCCAAAATGAAGCCCTCTTCGCTCGTCTGCTTCTTCTCGCGACTCTCCCTCTCGCTGCTTTCTCCCCCTCCTCTGCAAACACAATCGTCCACTGCTCGCCGGTACCCACAGACGCTCCGCAGAAGCAAGTGTGGGTGGACGACGTCTTCGCATCGTTCCGATCAGGAGTGGCTTCGCGATTCTATAGGAGCCAGATAGGGCGATCTCTCCCATCGATAAGTTCTGTTTCTCCCATCTACGATGAAATCCATCTTCGCCTGACATTCTGCACCCGTGTAGCTCACAAACCAGGGGTGATTAGTGCAGCGGTGTTGTCATTAGGTTTCCAGCGAACCAAGCCGTCCACTGTCGGTTGTGGTCAGGGAAAGGTAAGCATCGATTTTGGTTCTTCTTACCTTGAACGAAAGTATGATGTTCTATGGATTTGCCATGACCTAAATTATGATTTGGGCAGGGATCGTGAGCGTCGATCGCAGCCAGTGAACCGAGCTTCCAACTTTAGGGAAGAAGCAACACTGGTGGTGTCGGTGAACAGAGAATTAGGGCAGGTATATTCTGGATTATCTCTTGTCTTTCGTCTGTTGTTGGTGTTTTGGTTGATGGTCGCTGTGTGGTGATCAGAAGATGAAGTTGGCTGGGAGCAGGGGTGTTGGTCGGTTAGGACGACTGTGAGTGGAAGTGTTTGGCTGACTGTGTGGAATGGGTCTGTCCTAGACTTGTTTGGGTTGTGGGATGGAATTCCTTTAAGTGGAGTGGGTTGTACGGGGATGTGATCGGCTATGTGGCTGTGAATAAGGCTGTGCGACTGTGAATAAAGCTGTGAATGGCTGTGATTGCTATGCATGAGCTGTGAATGGCGGTACAGAAGCTGTGATCGCTGGTTTACATGATTAGAGAGTTGTTCTGGGTTGTGGAATATCCGGTTAGTATGGAATTGAATGTATAGATTTGTGTAGTGGTTAATTGGAAATGGGGGGTTTTAATTATGATGTTAACCATACCAGTTGAGAGTCTAATGTGAAGGTTGGTTACAGTGAATCGACCTTGGATAATTTGAGGGATTTTCCTAAGTCGTAGTTAATAAAAGGATGCGACTATAAGAACGATATAGTAATTAATTCGTATGTTGTAGTCTGCTTGCACTAAATTGTAATTGATGCTATTTGCAGGACGTGGATACGAGACAGGTCCGCGGTCGTGAGGACTTCATTGTTACGAGCATTACAGCAGGTGGATAATTCCTACCCTGGTCAGGTAGTTTAATGCATATAGATTTAGATGCATGATCATCTTATATGATCATGTTACCTTGACTATGTTCTTATTTATCTTATGCTTGATACTTTACCTTTGGATATTAACTCCATTGCTTCTATCATGTTTATTTTACCATGATTAAGAGTTATATATATAGGTGATGTAAGTAACTTAGAAATTGTTTAAGTTAGTGCAAATAGTAAAGTCCGGATGACGACCTGATTGTAAATTGGGCAAAGAGGTCATCTATAGGTAGGTAATGTGTTGAACGTAGGGTTAATTCTAATACCCTTAGATTACATGTTTACTACCGACCATGTACTGTGTAAATGGTCAGGTGAATTGTATTTAGTGTGTCGCTACGGACCGATGGTTCTAGCTCATTATAATCAATTTGAGTACGACTCTCTACAGGATAGAGAGTGCGTCGATCAGTAAGTACGACTCTCTATAGGATAGAGAGTGTGTTGATCTGGTTAGTATAACTCTCTATAGAATAGAGAGTCTATGGTGGATGTCTGTATGTGAGATATTGCATTCATGTCATTTGCATGCATGCTGGCGATGAGGTCTACCTTGTGGTTGAGAGGAGCGCCAGTCATCCTGCCTCCACGGTTACTCATAGGAGGAGTAACCGGTGTGAGGGCAGAGCATTGTGGTGCCTCACTCTACCACTATAGATGGTGGTAGTTGGATTTGCATGTCGTAGTCTTGCCTGTGTGGCACTCGACCACTAGTAGTGACTGTCGGAGTGGCGAATAGCAGGGACCCCCATCGTGTAGCTTGCTTTTCACGCTTATATGTTACTCGATCATACTGCCCACTCGGCCACTCGAGAGTAGTTATTGGCGTTGAGTTGGGACAGTTGTCATGCTCGAGCCACCGAGGGCACACTGGGGTCGTGGTAGCTTTAGGGTGAGCCGACATGACCATGCATGATGCATTGTCGACTTATGGCATTTTTGCATATTGCCATATATATACATATATGCATGTATATATATATATATGGATGATTGTGATTAGTATACATATATAGATGCAGTATATATATATATATATATATGCTTATTGTGATTCTGCATTTGTATGTACTATGCTTGTTGCATTGGTTTGTACATATTCATACATGCTATTGCATTTTCTGTATTGTAATAGGCCGGTACTTGTATACTTGTTGGTTATTCACTGTGATACCCTCGACCCATATCAGGATGTAGTATGAGTTAGTACTATTCTTTATACCTTATGTTGTGGATATGTGCTCAGGTTGGATAGGTGTAGCGACGCCTGTGCATGTCCGATTTCATATTGGCTTTTGGTTAGAAGGTATATACATGGATATGTTATCATGCTAGTGATACCTGTAGATTTTTCTATCGAAATACATGTGATATTAATATATACATATTTTTCTATTATATGCTGAGTTTTACTCACTACCACGGACCCTGAGTTTTTCTCTCACCCAAGTAACAGGTTGAAGTCTTCGTGACGGCTTGGAGCTGCGTCGGCGATTCATCCCATCTCCGCTTTTCCGAGTCTCCCGAGGATTTTTGTCTATGTTATGGACTTATTTTCTATTATGGACTTGTCATTATGTAGTGGACTTTATTTTTATGTTCAATGTTTTATGTACGGTTTTAGTACTGTAGACTTGTCAGGTGGTGTACACCTGTGTGTTTTTGGTTTGGATGTCAGTATATATGTTGTTTATGTTTTCGCTGTATTTGGTATGTTTATATTTGCTTATTATGTTGTTGTTGTTGTTGGCCTACGAGCCTTGTATTAACCCAAAATGTTGTCACGTACATGGGAGATGTTGTCCGTTTGTTTTTCGGCACGGCATACTCTTGGGGCGTGACAACTTTATTGGTATCAGAGTCATGGTCCATGTCAAGCCATGAACCTTGAACGAAGGAAGTTGAGCTCCCATGTCCGGATCAAGAGAACTAGACACCAGGCAGGAAGTCCAGTTGGGTCGGGAGGACCGAACAACTGGCAGGAAGTCCAACTGGGTCGAAAGTACCAGACAGTTGGCAGGAAGTCCTGGTGGGTTAAAGATCGGACATCAAGTAGAGAAAGTCCTTCGAGGAGGGCTCAATTGAAGGGTTTTGCTTATCGAGTCCGTGAGGGGAAACTTCACTTCCCACTTCACCTTGGTCGTTTGTTCATAGTGATCCCATCGATGTCCCCGGATTAAAAAATTTAATCCTAGATAAAAGGGATTACCCAAACAACCAAGTCATCATCATGCTATTCGTTTAGAGAGGTCACTTGAACAAACTTGTTGTTCAAGCGACCAACCTCTATTCTACGAGTAGCCGCAGAATAGACGATGTCCGGATTGCCGGCTTTTGTGTTTATGTTCGGGATCCAAGTATTATTTAGCCACAAACAGAATTTATCATGCTCATAATTGGAAAAACAAATACAAGCAAGTAACAAAATAGAATAGAGAATAGATATACCTCTCGATCTTCTAATGTATGACCTTCCTCCTTTCGGACGTCGTGTGGGCAACGATCTACCAAAAGTTGAAGCTCCTAGATCACCAATCTTCCTTCCTTGCTCGTTCCGAGCAAGAGGAAGAATAGAAACAAAGCTCTATTTCTTCTTTCAACCAACCAACAACCTCCAAGGATGGAGCTTTGCTGCCGGCCAAGAAGGAAGAAGAGATTAAGGGGTTGCCGGCCAAAAGCTTCAAGGGAGGACCCTAAACCTTTGTTCCACCAGCCAAGGAGAAGGAGAAGAGGGAGTTTGAATGCCGGCCAAGGGTTGGAAGGAGCTCAAGGGGCGCCGACAGCTTGAGGAAGAAGAAGAAGGCAAGGAAATCTTTCCTTATTAGGTGCCGCCCAAGCCCAAACCCTAGCTCCTCTTCTTGTCGCCAACTCCAAAACCCTAGCTTCTCTTGATTGATACTCCACGCCAACCCCTTGTCCTTATTTTATAGAGTTAGGGATAAGCCTCCTTTTAATCTCCACCATTGGTTCTAGGGATTTAATCTCAACCGTCGGATCTAGAGATTTAATCTCAACCGTCGGATCTAGAGATTTAATCT
Organism: Wurfbainia villosa; assembly: GCA_025175895.1. Classification (NCBI taxonomy): domain Eukaryota; kingdom Viridiplantae; phylum Streptophyta; class Magnoliopsida; order Zingiberales; family Zingiberaceae; genus Wurfbainia; species Wurfbainia villosa. The sequence continues at coordinate 10,792,120 of CM045992.1, forward strand.
CAACTGTCGGATCTTAGAGATTTAATCTCTTCTTTTGGATCTAGAGTTTTGTTTCTATCCATTGGATCTAAGCTTCATGAGGTGTTAATAGGCTACATTAGGGATCATGAGGAGGAGTTGGATCTTGGCCGCCCATGGATCAAGCCCACATAAAGTCTGATCCATAAATGATAATTCAATCCACTAAAGGATTATCATTGATCTACCTCACCAACCCCCATACGATAATATGGGCTCCATATATTATTTGTACATTTTCTCCCCGTGTTTAAGATCTTGAATGTCCGTCGATTAATTAATTTACTGACCATTAATTAATCAACATCTAACTCCATGAGTAGTACCACTCAACCTTTTCATCATGCCGGACCAAGTCCACCTGCAGGGTTTACATGATGAACCTTATGAGCTCCTCAAGGGGACATCATCATCCTAATATATAGGACACAGTTTTCTCCTATAATCAATGGCACACCATATAAATAATATCATCTCCTAACTTACCGAGCCTATCGATTTAATCTATACATCTTGCCCATTGGTAAATCAAAGAGATGATTACTAAGTATATGTGCCCGTTATTATATCGGGATTAAGAGTATGTACAATATAATATCTGAGTTCCGATTCGATTATGTAGTCAGCAATAAATCGAATCACCTCTAAATCGGTCCTGCTCAATACACACAAAGTGTACTAGTGTGATTCTATGGTCAAGACAAACCAATACCAAATCACACTACAACTATTCTGATGGTTTGTCCAAAGCCATCTCGGTTGTGAGCCTTCACTTATACTTTACAAGGAGCCGATAACATGATCTCCCGTGTGACACCACACACCATATTATCTACAATGTAAAGTATTAGACAATATGCATAACCATAAAATATGCAAACAATGATCATGTGATTCTTATTTCAAAATAAAGATGTTCATACAAAAGATAGACTTTTTAGTATACATCCCTACATCAATATGGTCCTTCGTTTGAGGGGGGGGGATTGTTGGGAGTATGGAGAATATAATCAAACTCCCACATTGGTAAGATATGGAAAAGATCATGTGCTTATAAGATAAAAAGATATCTCCATTGGTATAAGACCTTTTGGGTTAAAGCCCAAAAATAAAACCATGAGGGCTTAGGCCCAAAGTGGAAAATATCATACCATTATGGAGATATGTGGATCTTATAGGGACTAACAATTGGTATCAGAGCCGAAGGTTCTGTGATGCCATACAATGATTTTGTTTTTGAGTCTTGGATTCTTGGGAGTCGGTATATTTTTTCGGATTTGGTTTTATGAGATGGGATTGATAGTGGCATAAGCTCCGGGAAGCAAGAAGTAAGTATTCCTGATAATTTATACCTTAGTTAGATACTTATCTAGACTTGTTCAACAAGTGTATACTGTCAGAGTTATGACACCTGTGCATACTCGTGGTCGAGGTCGTCCATCCAGGCGATCATCCAGAGGGGTTGGACAAGATACTGTTATGACTGAGCCAGTTACTCAAGCACAACCTCAGTAACCCCCTATTGGTGGTACAGAGCCTCAGAATCTAGATATACCACCGACTAGGTTGACACCTACAGATTTCAGTTGGCTCAATGTTAAAGCACAGATACTCGTATTAGCACATTCAGCCAAGGATAAATTTACCTTATTCCGAGGGGAGTCTTATCCATGGATCGCACGTGCATGGCTGGAGAATTTGGAGGATACTTTTAAGTATATGGACTGTACGGACGATGAGAAGGTGGGCCTTGCTGTGTATCACCTCAGAGATCAGGCCGTTACTTGGTGGAAAATGCAGAAGACTCTACTCGGGGAGTGAGGGATTTCTTGGGCCGCCTTTCGAGATTCTTTCTGGAGGCAATACTTTCCTTCCGCATTTGCTACGACACGTCGTCAGGAATTTCTGAGTCTGAAGCAAGGCGACCGTTCCGTCATGGAGTACAATGCAGAGTTTACCAGACTATTAGAGTTCTGCTCTAATCTGGTAGCACAGGATGCAGATTGAATGTACCAATTCACACAGGGCCTAGCAGCATATATCCGAGTGAGGATGTCAGGATCTTCTATTGCCTCTTATAGGGAGGCATTGGACCGAGCCATTTGTATTGAAATGACGTCCCAACAGATCTCCAAGGAAAAAGATATAGAGAGGAAGATGTCCTAGAGTAAGCAACAGAAGCAAAATTCAAGGAATCAGACTCAGAAGAAGCAGGAGCAACCAAAATCAGTTCAGGAGGTCCGTAGTTTCCTTGGTCTGGCCGGGTATTATCAGAGATTCGTGGAGGGATTCTCGAGTATCGCCATGCCACTCACTCGCCTGACTCGAAAAGGGGTAAAATTCACCTGGTTAGAGGCCTGTGAAACTAGCTTCTAGGAGCTTAAGCGATGGCTAGTTTCTGCACCAATCTTAGTGATTCCTTCTGGTGTTGATGGGATGGTTCTCTATACGGATGCTTCTATCCAAGGGTTGGGTGTAGTTCTGATGCAGTTCAACCATGTGGTATCTTATGCCTCCCGTCAACTAAAAGATCACGAGAGAAATTACCCAGTGCACGATCTGGAGTTAGTCGCCATTATTTTCGCATTGAAGATATAGAGGCACTACTTGTATGGGATTACCTTTGAGATCTACACAAACCATAAAAGTCTGAATATCTGTTCACACAGAAATAGCTAAATCTGACACAGAGAAGATGGATGGAATATCTGAAGGATTATGACTGCACCATCCTGTATCATCCGGGAAAAGCTAATGTAGTAGCAGATGCGCTAAGCAGGAAGTCTCATGGAGTTCTGGTCAGTCATCTGACAGCAGTTACTGATCTAGTTCGACAGTTCTCCGAGTTGGGATTGGCTGAACATGGTCAAACATCCCAGGGGATATTAGTTTCTATGGTTGCCCATTTCGCTATTGCTAAGAGGATCAAGGAAGCACAAGTCAGTGACCAACATTTGCAGTTCTTGAGTAGCACGATAGACTCAGAATGTCAGACGTAATTCTCGAGTGACAAGAATAGAGTACTTCGTTTCTGTAGACGACTATGTGTTCCAGACACACACCCCATTAAGGAAGAATTGCTATAGGAAGCACATCAGTTGAGATTTGCTATACATCCTGGCGGTACTCGGATGTATCGGGATTTAAAGCGCTTATACTGGTGGAACGGTATGAAATGAGATATTGTGGACTTTGTTGCACGATGCCTAGTATGCCAGCAAGTGAAGGCCGAACATCAGAAACCTACTGGGTTACTTCAGGAAATTCCAATCCCGGAATGGAAGTGGGAGCATATCACGATGGACTTCGTTACGGGATTACCCAGAACCCATAAAGGACATGATGCGATTTGGGTGATCGTAGATCGATTGACCAAATCAGCTCACTTCCTTCCGATTCGTGGGACGGACTCATTGGATCGTCTAGCAGAATTGTACTGCCGGGAGATTATCAGATTGCATGGCATACCTTTGAGTATCATATCTGATAGAGATCCACGATTCTAGCAGAGTCTGCAACAAGCTATGGGCTCAGAGCTTCGACTCAGTACCGCCTTTCATTCGCAGATAGATGGACAGTCTGAGCGTACCATTCAGACTCTAGAGGATCTACTGTGATATTATGTCATGGATTTCGGTGGCAGTTGGGAGGATCACATTCCTTTAGTAGAATTTGCCTATAAGAACAGCTACCACTCCTCTATTCAGATGGCTCCTTTTGAGGCGTTATACGGCAGACCCTGCAGATCTCCAGTGTTATGGGAGGAAGTTGGGGAACGACAGTTATTGGGACCTCAGAGTATCCAGCATGATGCAGAGTTGGTACGAGTCATCAGACGATGATTATTTGAGGTACAGGATAGACATAAGAGTTATGCGGACCGGAGGCGAAGGCCTTTGGAATTCTCGATAGGGGATCATGTATTTCTGCGAGTTTCACCTACGAAAGGAGTGAAATGATTTGGGATAAAAGGAAAATTAGCTCCACACTACATTGGTCAATTTGAGATATTAGAGCGGATTGGAGGTGTAGCTTATCGGCTGGCTTTACCTCCGACACTTGCAGTTCACAACGTATTTCATGTTTCTATGCTGAGGAAATACGTGCCACGATCTGACCATATTCTGAATGAGGTTTCGATACAACTCCAGGCGAATGTCTTTTGAGGAGACTCCAGTACAGATTCTTGGTCGCAAGGAACGGCAGTTGCGGAACAAAACCATCAGACTCATAAAAGTGGGATGGCAGCATCATACGGATGAGGAGGCTACATGTTAGCTGGAAGATACTATTCGAGCTCGATACTCTCATCTGTTTACCTGAGGTATGTGGTTATTTTGGAATATGCTTGATCTAATTTTTGCATTTAAGTATGAAATTTGGGGACCAAATTTTAATAAGTGGGGGAGAATGTAAAATACCATAGAAAAAATGAAATAATAATAATAATAATAAAATAAATATTGGGTAATTAGGAGAATACCCTAAGGAATTTTTCAAAAACTTTTAGAAATTTTCCTGGATTTAAATGGAGATTTCTAAGGCAAATGGTGGAGGAAGATTTAACGGTCAAAAAGGGGTTTAATCGAAACTAGGTTTGCATCTTATAGGGTTATTGGATCCAACCCGTATGGTCAACCCGATCCAATTCCTTATTACGAGCGACGTCTCACCACGAGCTCGACGACTTCCCCTCTTCCTTGTTGCTCATTTCACCCGTTGCCAATTCTGCGTCGTCCAACTTTTAATCCCCCAGTTTAATTTCCGACCGTTTCTTCCCCAGCCGCAACCGCGATTAACTCCTCTCTCGATCACAACTTTTCCCATTCACCTTCTGCACCTCTCCGAAATGAAGCCCTCTTTGCTCGTCTGCTTCTTGTCGCGACTCTCCCTCTCGCTGCTTTCTCCCCCTCCTCTGAAAAAATGATCGCCCGCTGCTCGTCGGTACCCAAGGACGCTCTGCAGAAGCAAGTGTGGGTCGATGGCGTCTCCACATCGTTCCGGTTGGGAGTGGCTTCGCGATTCTGCCGGAGCAAGATAGGGCGATCTCTCCCATCGGTAAGTTCTTTTTCTCCCATCTACGATGAAATTCATCTTCGCCTGACATTCTTGCTCCCGTGTAGCTCACAAACCAGGGGTGATTAGTGCAGCAGTGTTGTCATTAGTTTTTCGGCGAACCAAGCCGTCCACTTCCAATTGTGGTCAGGGAAAGGTAAGCATCGATTTTGGTTCTCCTTACCTTGAACGAGAGTAAGATGTTCTGTGGATTTGTCGTGGCCTAAATTGTGATTTGGGCAGGGATCGTGAGCGTCGATCGCAGCCAGTGAATCGAGCTTCCAATTTTAGGGAAGAAGCAACACTGGTGGTGTCAGTGAACAGAGAATTAGGGCAGGTATATTCTGGATTATCTCTTGTCTTTCGTCTGTTGTTGGTGTTTCGGTTGATGGCCGCTGTGTGGTGATCAGAAGATAGAGTTGGCTGGGAGCAGGGGTGTTGGTCGGTTAGGACGACTGTGAGTGGAAGTGTTTAGCTGATTGTGAGGAATGGGTCTGTCCTAGACTTGTTTGGGTTGTGGGATGGAATTCCTTTTAGTGGAGTGGGATGTATGGGGATGTGATCAGCTGTGCGACTGTGAATAAGGTTGTGCGACTGTGAATAAAGCTGTGAACGGCTGTGATTGTTGTGCATAAGCTGTGAATGGCAGTACAGAAGCTATGATCGCTGGTTTACAAGATTAGAGAGTTGTTCTGGGTTGTGGAATATCCGGTTAGTATGGAATTGAATGTATAGATTTGTGTAGTGGTTAATTGGAGATGGGGGTTTTTAATTATGATGTTAACCGTACCAGTTGAGGGTCTAATGTGAAGGTTGGTTACAGTGAATCGACCTTGGATAATTTGAGGGATTTTCCTAAGTCATAGTCGATAAAAGGATGCGACTATAAGAACGATATAGTAATTAATTCGTATGTTATAGTCTGCTTGCACTAAAATATAATTGATGCTATTTGCAGGATGTGGATACGAGACAGGTCCGCGGCCGTGAGGACTTCATTGTTATGAGCATTACAGTAGGTGGGTAATTCCTACCCTGGTCAGGTAGTTTAATGCATACAGATTTAGATGCATGATCATCTTATATGATCATGTTACCTTGACTATGTTCTTATTTATCTTATGCTTGATACTTTACCTTTGGCTATTAACTCCATTGCTGCTATCATGTTTATTTTACCATGCTTAGGAATTATATATATAGGTGATGTAAGTAACTTAGAAATTGTTTAAGTTAAGTGCAAATAGTAAAGTCCGGATGACGACCTGATTGTAAATTGGGCAAAGAGGTCATCTGTAGGTAGGTAATGTGTTGAACGTAGGGTTAATTCTAATACCCTTAGGTTGCATGTTTACTACCGACCATGTACTGTGTAAATGGTCAGGTGAATTGTATTTAGTGCGTCGCTACGGACCGGTGGTTCTAGCTCATTATAATCAATTTGAGTATGACTCTCTATAGGATAGAGAGTGTATCGATCAGTAAGTACGACTCTCTACAGGATAGAGAGTGCGTTGATCTGGTTAGTATAACTCTCTGTAGAATAGAGAGTCTATGGTGGATGTCTATATGTGAGACATTGCATTTATGTCATTTGCATGCACGCTGGTGACGAGGTCTCCCTTGTGGTTGAGAGGGTCTCCAGTCATCCTGCCTCCATGGTTACTCATAGGAGGAGTAATCGGTGTGAGGGTAGAGCATTGTGGTGCCACACTCTACCACTATAGACGGTGGTAGTTGGATTTGCGTGTCGTAGTTCTGCGTGTGTGGCACTCGACCACTCATAGGTAGTGACTGTCAGAGTGGCCAACAGTAGGGACCCCCATCGTGTAGCTTGCTCTTCACGCTTATATGCTACTCGATCATACTACCCACTCGGCCACTCGAAAGTAGTGATTGGTGTTGAGTTGATGCTCGAGCCACCGAGGCCACACTAGGGTTGTGGTAGCTTTAGGGTGAGCCGACATGACCATGCATGCTGCATTGCCGACTTATGGCATTTTTGCATATTGCCATATATATACATATATCCATGTATGTATATATATATGGATGATTGTGATTAGTATACATATATAGATGCAGTCTATATATATATGCTTATTGTGATGCTGCATTTGTATGTACTATGCCTGTTGCATTTGTTTGTACATATTCATACATGCTATTGCATTTTCTATATGGTAGTAGGTAGGTACTTGTATACTTGTTGGTTATTCACTGTGATACTCTCGACCCATATCAGGATGTAGTGTGAGTTAGTACTATTCTTTATACCTTATGTTGTGGATATGTGATCAGGTTGGATAGGTGTAGCGTGGCAGACGTTCAGGTATGTCTGCATTTCATATTGGCTTTTGGTTAGAAGGTATATACATGGATATGTTATCATACTAGTGATACCTGTAGATTTTTCTATTGAAATACATGTGATATTAATATATACATATTTTTCTATTACCTGCTGAGTTTTACTCACTACCACGGACCCTGGGTTTTTCGGTCGCCCAGGTAACAGGTTGAAGTCTCCGTGACGACTTGGAGCTACACCGGCGATTCATCCCATCTCCGCTTTTCTGAGTCTCCCGAGGATTTTTGTCTATATTATGGACTTATTTTCTATTATGGACTTGTCGTTATGTAGTGGACTTTATTTCTATATTTGATGTTTTTTGTACGGTTTTAGTACTGTAGACTTGTCAGGTGGTGTACACCTATGTGTTTTTAGTTTGGATTTCAGTATGTATGTTGTTTATGTTTCCGTTGTGTTTGGTATGTTTATATTTGCTTATTATGTTGTTGTTGTGGGCCTACGGGCCTTGTATTAACCCGAAATGTGTTGGTGTAGGGGCACCTAAGTCGAACCTGTATTTTGATTATGGCAAAAGACGCAAAGTCAAGGATATATCATTATCTCAAGAGCTGAATCGAGTGTGCAGAAAAGTGCTAAAGCTGAAGATGAAGGCTAGCGACACCCGGAGGAAGCCACGGTGGTCGGGCGACACTCGAGTGACTTCGGAGGGAGCCGAAAGAATCGAGTGGAAGGCCAAAAGCGAAAGCGACGCAGTAAGTATCGAGGTAAGCTCGTGTGTGTGAGCGTAAGTGAGGTCGTAACCTCCTTACGGGGATGGTCTTAAGCATAGATCCGACCAAAGACATCCCATCGATAGTCTAGGTCGAGATCGGATGATCGACGACCGTCGAAATTATGTTTTTGTTGAGCTAACTTTGACTTACAGCAAGCATCATCATTGCCCGGCTTGGAGGACTCGATGCCGTCAATCGATCGCTGCCCGAAGTTCGGCCTTCGTGATCGCCGCCATCGATCCGGTGATGATGGCCATCAGTCGACTGATGGTCAATGATCAGCCTCGAGGAGTCAAGGCTTATCACCTCTTTTCAAGGAGGTTTTGTGCCCATTTGTGATTGGTTGAAGACCCATTCGATGAGGGGCTCAAAGGCTATAAAAGGAGGGCTTGTCCTAGGGTTTTTCATCAATTAAAAAAGCTTCCAAGTGCTTCCGGTACGCTACGAGTCTCCGACATTCCTACTACGAGTCTCCGACATTCCTACGACGAAGCTCTGTAGACAAGACGACTAGGGTTTCATCTTTCCATCTACGAGTCGTCGGTATAATCTAAGTTTAATTCAATTCTATACTTCTTTTTATTTTGGTTTTATCGTAACGAGAAGAGGGGGAGTGTCCCTCTATCTCGAGTCTCTTTCGTGGTTTTTGTATCCGATTAACTCCTACCTCCAACGAGGAGTTCATTAGTGATTTGCCCTCCGTGCGTGATCAAGGATCACTAGGGCCTTGGAGTAGTAGCCGAAGGCTACGAACCAAGTAAAAAAATCTACTTGTCTCTTTTATTTTTTATTTATCTTTCCGCTGCATATAAGTGTTTTGAAACGAATTCGTACGAAAAAGTTTTATCGCTATTCACCCCCCCTCTAGCGATCCGCTTCGATCCAACAATTGGTATCAGAGCCGGGGGCGCTCAGATTCGGTGCAACCACCGGTCGAGCATTTTTCTTTTCGTATTTATCGTTTTAATATTTCTTCCACACTACTAATCCAAGACCAAGTCTTGGTACATAGATTTTGGTTGTGTTTTTGCAAGTATTAATCGCCTTCGGAGTACCTCACAATCAAACGAGCATAACTTTTGCTACAAGTAGACTCACGAAATGATCTACCCACCAAATCGAAGCTCTCTGAGAGATCTACACTTCTTATAGGGGTTTACCCCGTAACAAGCTGTTTTTATCCCCAAAAAACTACGTTTAGTACCCTTTCGGGGACATCGAAGGTTGTGAGTACTTACTTTTTGTTTAGTTTCTTATCTCTTTGTTTAACTTTCTATTTCTCGTGTGTTTCCTTTTATTTTCCGCACCACTAATCCAAGACTCGAGTCTTGGCAAGTTTTTTTTTGTTTTTTTTTATGTGTGCAAGTTTTTCTTTATGGCCCACATTGAGGGGTACAGCACCACCCGACCTCCGTTCTTTAGCGGAGATGATTTCCGTTACTGGAAAGGTCGGATGGAGTGTTTTCTAAAAACACAAGTCGAGTCTTGGATAATCATCCAAACCGGCTTTGCTCTACCCACCAATGATCAAGATGAGCCCTTGGATTTCAACAAGTGGACCAATGCAACCAAGAGGCAAATCGAAGCCGATGCAAGAGCAACCCAAATATTGCAATGCGGTTTGTCTAAGGAAGAGCTCAACCGCATCGGACCCTTCATCTGCGCAAAAGATTTGTGAACAAAACTCATAGAACTACACGAAGGGACTAATGACACGAAGGTAAGTAAGCGTGACTTACTACTTAATAAATTGTATAAACTAAAAATGCAGGAATGTGAGACGACAACGCAACTACACGCCCGCGTCCAGGACATTGTCAACGGATTGCACACCATCGGACATAAGGTCGAAAACCGTGACCTCCTAAGGTACGTTCTTAATTTATTTCCTAGGACTACCTTGTGGGCATCCATGGTTGATGCCTACAAGGTCTCTAAGGACCTTTCAAAGCTTAGGTTAGACGAATTATTTTCCGAGTTTGAACTTCACGAGCAAACTAACATGGTCGGGGCCGAGAGAGGTATTGCTCTACTTGCAGGACAAAGAAGCAAGCCACCTACTAGGCAAGTAGATGAACTCAAACCCGAAGATGAATCGGAGTCCGAATCAGAAAAGGTGGAAGCAATAGTGAACGTAGTGCGGAAGATCGTTCGAAGGGAAAGGAGGCTACTAAAGAATCAAAAGAGGGCACAATTCAAATCAAATAAAAAGAAGACTTTTCATGCAACATGGGACAACGAAGAAGGCGGCGGCATAGCATGCATGGCAAGACCCGAAGAGTCCGAGTCAAAGTCCGAATCCGAATCCAATTACAACACCGACTCCGAACTCGAGGACTATTTCGAGAAGCAACTCAAAGCCGGATCGAAAGATAAAATTAAGGTTAGCCGCTCACTAATTCATACGCTTTACAATACAATTAAATTGCTAACTAGAAAATTAGCTAAATCCGAGTCTAGGGTTGAGTCCTTGGTTGAGAAGGTTGAAACCCTCAAATAAGAGACACCCCTAAACTCTTCGACTAGTCGAGTTCAAGAGGAGGACTCAACTCGAGTTGAAAAACTCGAAGAAGAGAACTCTCTCTTGAAAGGGCAAGTCCAAGAGCTCGAAGCTTGGTTGAACAAGTTCTCGACGGGGTCCAAGAATCTTAATCGACTTCTTGGAACTCAGAGAGCCGTGTACAATAGAGCCGGACTCGGATATAGCTCAAAGACTATGAATATATCTTACATGTCTATCGTAAACCGTAGTCATCATCGAGTCCAAGCGTGGGTCCCGAAAACTTTATTAAACTCACATATAAGGACCAATAGGTTTTGGATTCCCAAAGATCAAGTTCATTACTTAACCAGACCATATCGGTTCAATGATCCAGGGGGAGCTAATACCAAAATAGTATATCCGATAACCTAAACCTCTTATTTCTTTTAGAATGGTTAGATAGGACTATAACTCGTCAATGCTTGATAACATAGTACCAGGACGCGGCGAGATGATAGTACACTAGGAAAGCGAAGTCTTGTGTATTCGGGCTAGATAAGGCGTATCTAGTTCGGTGCACTTGACCGAGTGGAACTAGCTGAAGCTACCTCCCTGTATCCTAGACTAGTTAGACCAGGAAGTGGTCTTAGGTGAGTCAAGTTACTACTTTCTCGAAATTGGCTTTGTCTAAGGAAGTGGTCATTTTTCCGATCAAAGAAGGCCCCTGTGCCTCGCCACGACCTGGAAGCCAAGATCTTGAAAAGGTGACTTGATGAGCTTAGGATCAAATCCGAATCTAACGCAAGGTTGACAAGTTTCAAATCATTAAAACTTAATCAAGATAAAATTGGAATCATCTCACACAATATATAAGGTAACCAATTCTAAGACACTTAGAATGGGTGAGATGAATAAGGAACAATTTCAATTTACATAATCTTTTCAAAAATGTTATCTATTTTTCAAACTATCGAGCTTAAACGTGTACATATACTTGGACAAAATTCTAAATATACAACCTTCTAGGTCAATGTTTAGCGCCCCCTAACTCTTCTGTACCTTATATATTTGATTAAGTGGGAGAGCAAACTAACTCTAAGGGTTATATATATTTTCAAAAGTTATTAGCGTATAAGTATTGTGGAACTCAAAGCTAATTTTTTTGAAAATCAAACTTAGTTTCCAAAAACTTTCATTGTTGGTGCAGAGGGCTATACCTCGAACCAAATTAAATCAAGACACATGCTTGGACTCATGTTAGATAATCTTAATGCATGATACCTTTTCTATTAAAAAACCCCTACTTTTTATAAAAAACCCCTACTTTTTAACCCCACACTTTTTTTTGATTCATGGCAAAAGAGGGAGAAGAGCATAAGTTAAGGGGGAGAACAAAATTTAAATTTTTGAAAATTAAAACTTTTGTTTTAAAACTCACCGAAGGTTAAGAGGGAGTTCACTACAAATGAGCGTAACGTTTATCTTACTCATTTTCTGCTTTATATTTTCCCTTAACATTGCGTAAATTTGCCATAGGATCAAAAAGGGGGAGATTTTGGTGCAGGGGCACCTAAGTCGAACCTGTATTTTGATTATGGCAAAAGACGCAAAGTCAAGGATATATCATTATCTCACGAGCTGAATCGAGTGTGCACAAAAGTGCTAAAGATGAAGCTGAAGGCTAGAGACACTCGGAGGAAGCCGTGGTGGTCGGGCGACACTCGAGTGACTTCGGAGGGAGCCGAAGGAATCGAGTGGAAGGCCAAAAGCGAAAGAGACGCAGTAAGTATCGAGGTAAGCTCATGTGTGTGAGCATAAGTGAGGTCTTATCCTCCTTACGGGGATGGTCTTAAGCGTAGATCCGACCAAAGACATCCCATCGATGGTCTAGGTCGAGATCGGACGATCGACGATCGTCGAAATTATGTTTTTGTTGAGCTAACTTTGACTTGTAGCAAGCATCAGTCGACTGCCAGCTTGGAGGACTCGACTGTCGTCAATCAGTCGACTGCCAGAGTTCAGCACTCAACTGATGCTGCCATCAGTCGACTGATGATGGCCATCAGTCGACTGATGGTCAATGATCAACCTCGAGGAGACAAGGCTTATCACCTCTTTTCAAGGAGGTTTTGTGCCCATTTGTGATTAGTTGAAGACCCATTCGATGAGGGGCTCAAAGGCTATAAAAGGAGGGCTTGTCCTAGGGTTTTTTATCAATTAAAAAAGCTTCCAAGTGCTTCCGGTACGCTACGAGTCTCCGACATTCCTACTACGAGTCTCCGACATTCCTACGACGAAGCTCTGCATACACGACGACTAGGGTTTCATCTTTCCATCTATGAGTCGTCGGTATAATCTAAGTTTAATTCAATTCTGTACTTCTTTTTATTTTGGTTTTATCGTAACGAGAAGAGGGGGAGTGTCCCTCTATCTCGAGTCTCTTTCGTGGTTTTTGTATCCGATTAACTCCTACCTCCAACGAGGAGGAGTTCATTAGTGATTTACCCTCCGTGCGTGATCAAGGATCACTAGGGCCTTGGAGTAGTAGCCGAAGGCTACGAACCAAGTAAAAAATCTACTTGTCTCTTTTATTTTTTATTTATCTTTCTGCTGCATATAAGTGTTTTGAAACGAATTCGTACGAAAAAGTTTTATCACTATTCACCCCGCCCCCTCTAGCGATCCGCTTCGATCCAACAAAATGTTGCCACGTATAGGGGAGATGTTGTCCGTTTGCTTTTCGGCACGACATACTCTCAGGGCATGACAGAAGCCATGCCTTAGCCTTATCCCACAATGTGAATGGGAATAGGCTCAGGCAGATCACGTCAGCAGGGACTCCGTTCATCTTCATTATTGAGCAGATTTCCAAAAATGCCTCTAGGTGCTGGTTCGTGTCTTCAGTCGCAGCTCCCCTGAATTGACTCTGCTGGACCATATGTATAAGTGTTGGTTTAAGTTCAAAGTTGTTTGCCAAAATAGATGGTCCAGTTATACTCGGCCTAAATCCCCTAGCGCTAGGAGCTGCGTAATCCCGCAGAGGTCGGCTACCTATATGTACTTCGGATGCAGCTTGGTCCTCCATCCTCTTCGCTCTGCTTTCCGGTGATGAAAGGTTCGTTCAATTTCTAAGTCGATCGGAATCAGGCCTTCCGATCCTAAGCGTCTAAGCATATGAATAACCGAGCCACAAAAATTAGGAGTGCTACCTAATACTAAGAAATAGGAAATAAACAAATCTAGCTAATAAAATCAAAGAGGCAATAAAGAAATAAAAAACTACTTCTAAAATAAAAATAAAAACTAAATCTAAATATGGAAAATATAAAACTAAAATAAATGAAGCAAACTAAAAAGAAAATTAAACAAGTAAATAAATCTAATCCTAAGTCCGATCCAATTTTCCACTTCTTGATTCAATATCGAATCGATTAGTCCCCGACAAGGGAGCCAAAAACTTGATGCACGCGAACACGACCCCAAATCTCACGAAGGAGACCGTCGAGGACTCGAAGCGCACACTTGCGCTCAATGCTCGCAAGTGCACAGATGTTGTCAAGTAATAAAAGATTATCGATCCCATAGGGACTGAGATTCGAGTACCGATTTGTTCAGTGGGTGAAATTGTTCGAAAGTAAAATCTAAAGGTTTCGATTGCGAGGGTTGTCGATGGACTAAACTCTAGTATGGTGTCACATGGAGGAAGAAAGGAGTGTGCCGAGATCTTTAAAAGGGATTCTAGGACTTCGATTTCGCTTGCGTGTCGCAAAATATGCTATCAACTGGGCGTTGTCTAAATGTCTAGCTATGGTTTTGTGGAAGGCACATCATACACTCTCCCGATGAGCCACCGCATCTATCGGGAGCTATCTTTGCCTTACAAGGACGGGATAGGCGGTACGAGGATGCCAAATCAATCCCTGTGACGAACCGTTTCTAGTTCCATCGCATCCTTCTACCCATGGTTATAGGAGATCAGGTTTACCCCTAGGTTCCTTGTATAAATCTCCTAAATATTAGATATGAGGGTTTTCACCCCTCGTATCGCCTAAGCACAATAGGTAGAAATGTCAATTGCAAATATAAATTCAAAAACAAAAAGATATTTGAACCAACATGTTCTAACTCAACACAAACTACTACCTAGTCCTAGAATTAGAGAATCTACTCCATGAATATGAGAAAAGAAACACAAGGCATTGTCGAATTTGTATATACAAGATAAAGCATGGAAAAAATAAAGATTACAATGTGATGGTGCTCTTCTCCTTGGCGTTGAGGTGCAGAATTTGGGTCTCCGGCGGCTTCCTTCCTCCCCATTGCGAGTTTCCGATGCTTTTTAGGGCACCAGTGTGTCATCCCGGCCGCTGAGCCTCCCTCTTGGGGTTTAGGCGTAGCCTCCTTTATATAGACATCAACCTGGATCTCTCTAAAACTTGGAAAATAACCGACTCACGTCGAAATCGCGCAGCGCCACACGACCGTGTGTTTCCACAAGGCCAGGTCGTGTGTGGCACTGTGATGGCCAATTTCCACCCTTGGACATGACTGTGTGTAGCCACATGCCCAGGTCGTGTCCCCTTCTTGTGTCCAGTTGTAAAATGTCCTTCTTTTGCTCCGAAAGTGCGTCGTTTTTCCCATGAAATGCTATCCTGCACACAAAAGTACAAAGAGCAGATCTTCGAATCAGAAAATAGGAAATGCATGCAAAACAAAGTAAAATATGCATGAAACAAACATAAAATGTAATGAGATGTGAGCGAAAACTACTCCTAAACCCCTATATGTTTTACTCACATTAGCTCGTGGCAGCCACGCCACGAGCTCGCGCAGTAGGTGCCATGAGCTCGCGCGGCAGGTGTCATGAGCTCGCGGCACCTGCCGTGAGGTCGGGGTAGCTACTGCACTTTGTGGGCAACTGCCGTGTAATTTGGCATGGGGGAGTGACGAGGTGGCAGGTGAGGTTCATTGTCGATCTCTACATCTGGCATTTGGGTGGTTAATCGTCGTCCCAGCTGGAGCATTTGTTTCAGACGCCGCATGCACAATCAAATCGGGTCGTTCATCGCCGTAACAATAGAGTTAAAATGTTATTCAAATTATATAAATCAGTATAATGTGTAATATAAATACAAAACTAATGTTTTATTTTTCATAGGTTTGTCGTAATTCGTCATTTAGGTGATCGGTGTGTTCATGAAGTCTTCAGTTGTGAGCTCATCCGTTGTTTCCATCAGGACAGGTATAAATATTGTATATTCATAAATTTGTAATATTATCATTTTATATTATATATAATTAATGTTTTATTTTAAGTAATTTTATTACTATAAATATATAATATTTGTTCGAAATGATATTATAGTTTGCAATTAAATATCATATAAAATCACATTTAGTACTAGAAGAATTTATTTTGAGTATAAATTTATTGTTAGATTAATATATATGGATGAAATATGGAAAAAATAAAATTAATTTTGATATAAATTTGAAAACAAGATAACTGGAGAGAGAACAAAGTTGGATGTATAAAATGAATTTACCAGAACGTTGTAGTTAAACCGATGAATTTATTATTGGGTTGGAACAATTTTTCAATTTTGCTAATAACAATGTTGAGTTTATGGATGGGAATAAATTAATGTGTCCGTGCAAAAAAAGTCATAATGGTAAATTTTTTTAGTGTGATAAAGTTCAAGAACATCTTTGTAGATCTGGTTTTACTCCAAATTATTATAATTGGATTTGTCATGGTGAACCGTTTATATCCGATGAAGAGGTTGGACGAAACATACAAAGGATAGTTAGTGGAGAGCAAATATATTACGATCAATTCAATCCATACCAGAGGATGATAGTTGATGCAATTGGTCATAATTTGAATAAAGAACCAAATGCTGCAAGTTCTAGTTATCCTCAAACATTTGAACACATGTATACTAGTTATTCAACGCCATTGAAGGAGGTAGAAGTAACTGGTGTTCATTAAAATGTATACAATGAGCCATATCTCAAATTTCAAGAAGTGTTGAGAGCTACAGATGAACCCGTGTGGTCTGGTTGTGATAGTCACAATAAATTATCTCTCACCGCAAGATTGTTGAATGTTAAAGCTGAGCATAATGTGTCCGAAGATTGTTTTAATGATTTTGTTCAAGTTATTGGAGAAGTATTGTCATGTGATCACATAATGTCGAACGATTTTTTCAGTATAAAAAAACTTGTAAAAGATTTAGGTCTTCCGGTGCAAAGAATTGATGTTTGCAGAGATGATTGTATGCTATATTGGGGAGATAATGCAGATTTAGAGACTTGTAAATTCTGTAGTCAATGCAGGTACAAGAGTACCACGAGATCGAATCATAATAAGCGATTTAAATCATTCATACAAATGTTCTATTTGCCTTTAACTCCTAGATTGCAAAGGCTTTATGCATCAAAGGTCACTGCTGAACACATGACTTGACATGCAAATCATGAAACAGAAGATGGGCTAATGTGTCATCCATCAGATGCAGAGCCGTGGAAAATTTTTGATAGAACATATTGTTGGTGCAATCGGCCCAGGTCACGATTAACCAGGACTCGAGTTTGACTCGAGTGATGTTTTGATGTTTGACAAAGTATGTTTGACAAAGTATGTTAGACATAGGATTGACATTGATGTTTGACATTAATGTCGGTTAATATGTTGGGGAGATTGTTTATACAATCGACCCAGGTTATAATTGACCAGACTCGAGTTTGACTCGAGGGAGACTTTGGTGGTTGACTAGGGTTGACCATGTGTTTATGGGAAAGTCCAAGTCATGGGTACTTGGCATGGAAAGTCCAAGTGGGACACTTGGCATTTGGGAAAGTCCAAGTCTTGAGTACTTGGCATGAGAAGTCCAAGCATGGGTCTTGGCAAATGAGAAGTCCAAGCATGGGTCTTGGCAAATGGAAAGTCCAAGCATGGGTCTTGGCATGGAAAGTCCAACATGGGTTGGCAAGGGAAAGTCCAAGCTTGAGTCTTGGCATTTGAGAAGTCCAAGGGGATTGATATTGGCGGCGTAAAGTCCAAGCGGAGTCTTGGCGACGTAAGTCCAATGTGCCTTGGCGGTGTAGACACCGTTAGCATGACATAGCCGATGGAAGCACCTGGAAGCTAGCGCGATGGATGAACAAGTCATGGATGACTTGGAGGGATCTGAGAGGCGTGAGGCTGATGGAGGTGGCTAGAAGGCTTAGGTCTAGGCTAAGGGTGGTCTAGCAAGTATGGGGGCACCATACTTGGGTTAAAACCTCATTCAGTCGACTTCGAGTTCATTAGGTTGAGAGCTTTAAGAGCTCGAGCGATCATTGCTCATGGGAAGCGATCGTAGTGTCGGCAAATGATCGCATTGCGAGATGCGAATGCCGCCGTTCGATGGCGAGCAGAACGCTCCGTAGCCAAGCTAGGCGATCGACTACGGGCGTTGGCGCCGATCGCCAATGTTGGCGATCGGTGGTGAGTCCGTTGGAATTTGTCCAACGTGGATTGAGCCGTTGTCTCACGGCACGATGTTAGCGGTCGGTGATTTATGGCGATCATTGCCAGTGGAAATCGGCCGACGAGATAAAAGGCTTCATGGAGATTGTATCAGTTCTTGGGGAGCTTTCTTGAGGCGATTTGAAGGCGATTTGCAGGTGCATTTCAGGGCCCTTCAACCTCATCCAAGCAACCAACAAGCAAAGCGCTCAAACCCTAGTTTTGTAAAGTGTTCTTTACATTTCCTTTGTATTTGCTTGTATTTCCTTAGATTATTGTTGTAATCTTGTGTACGAGGTTTCTCCGCCTCCGACTTGTTGTCGAGAAGGAGTTTATTGATTAGTGATTGCATTGGCGTCGCTAGAGCTCATTAGAGCTCGATCCGTGGAGTAGGAACCGTTACGGTTCCGAACCACGTTATATGCTTGTGTTGTGATCGTGTTGTGATTGTGTGTCTTGTTATATTTATTTGTTATTACTATTCCGCTGTGCTAACAAGATTGTAGACGATCGAACGCAAAAGAATTCCATCATCGTACGGTATCACGCTATTCACCCCCCCTCTAGCGGGCGTCAAATCCCTAACAAGTGGTATCAGAGCCTGGTGGCTCTTCAACGGATTAACAACCGGGAGCAATACGCTAGAGGGTAAAGATGGAATTTCAAGACAAGCTAGGTTGGGACATCAACATACCGGTTCCGTACTCATTATATGGACAAGAAGGCTTCGATTCTTGGAAGAGAAGAATTGAAGATTTTTTGATGATGAGGGACTTCGAGGAATGGTCTCTATTAATGGAAGGATTTGAGTATCCTAGAGGACCAAAAGGTGGTTTCCTCAAGAAAAAGAGATGGAGTGAAGATCAACTCCAAAGATTCGAGAAAAACAAGAAGGTAATCAAATTCATTTTTGATTTAATTCCAAATGAATTCTTGTGTAGCCTAGGTGAATGCATGGATGCTAAGGAGCTATGGAGCGATTTGGCAAAGCTCCATGAAAGCCCATCAATGGTCCAAGAGGAAGAGACCGAAGAGGCTAATGCATCATCTTCACAAGGAAGTGAGGACTTGGAGGTTGAGAGATCATCAACATCCAAAGAGGAAGAGGAAGTAGAATCGGAAGTTGATAGGGAGTCAATTTCCGGGTTGGTGGAGGAAGTGGAAGAAGCATCCACCTCAAGGATTGAGGGGGAGGAGAGAACTTCCATACCGGAGCAACAAGAAGAAGCTTCAACATCCAATCAAGATGAGGAAGCTCAAAATACAACTCGCACCTACCACCGAACTAGGTAACTCAAACACATCAATCTCAAATAAAAATAATATCATGTGCTTTGAGTGTAGGGAATTTGGGCACTACAAGAGCAAGTGCCCAAAGAAGATTAGGAAAGCTCCACCGGCTCCAAAAGTCAAGGATGACGGTTCCCCAAATATCAAGAGCAAGGAGCATATCATATGCTTCAAGTGCAACTCAAGGGGACATTATAGGAATCAATGTCCTAGGGGAAGCAAAAAGACCAAAGAGGGAGCTACATATGTAGGGGGAGCCTCTAGGGCAAACCCTAAGGTATATTTCAATAATGCACCTTCTTTAGTTAATAGGCAAAGGCATGCTAGGAATTTAAATTCTCTTGCAATTTATGAAAAGCATGCTAATAGGAATAAATATTTTTGCTTAGGAGCTAAAAGTGTCCATTTTAGTAATAAGGAGAAATTTGGGACTAATGTCCCTAGACAAACCATACCTAGTGAATCTATTAAGAAAATACAAGAACATCTAGGTTTTAATCCAAAATGGACTAGGCATATGCCAAGAAAGTCAAATGCCCAAGATTTAAATCAAGATTCTAAAATTGGGAAATTAGAATTAGAGAACCAAGCCTTAAGGTCAAGGCTTGAAAAACTTGAAAAGACCCTTAGGAATATACAAAATCAATTTAAAGGGTCTAGTGGTCAATATCAAGGGTCCAATAGTCACAGTCAACACTTAGGACCTAAGAGTCAAAAGTCAACCAAGGGCAAGAAAGGTTTGGGTCACAAACCTAAGCCTAAGGTGGCTTACCATAGTGTTCCATTTGATTATGGAACACAAACTAGGTCTAGGAAGACCAAGGTCAATAGGGAAGTCATCCCTAGAGTTGACCAAAGGGTGTGCCTAGTGGCTAGGGTTTCTAGGAAATCTAGGGTGGCCACTAAGAAGGTTGCAAGGGGAGTCACCTCTAGAGTCAACCTAGGTAAGACCCAAATGACCAAGGCTAACAAGCCTAGGAGGGTCATTAGAAAGGTATCTAGGGAGGTTATCCCTAGGGAATACCTAATCAACCCTAGGAGCTCAAATAGATTTTGGGTTCCTAAGAGCGTGATTGATTCACGCTAAGTGGGTTTAGGGTGTGTCAACCTTGATTGGATGAGTAGTTAACTCAACCATGGTAAGGTGGCACTTTAGGATATTTTCAAGGTTATGGTTACCTTGGAAATATATTTGAATTAATCCTAAAAGGATTTTAGGATGTGCCAATATTAATTATGAAGTTTGATAAAATGACCATTTTGGCACAATTTAAGTTTAGTGGTTAGTGTGCCATTTTGGGTTTTTGGCACACTAGGGAGAAAAGTAGAAATATGGCAAAATGTGATTAATTATATCAAATGACAAGTAATATTAAAATTGAGGTATTACATACCTTTATATCTTATTCGCCATGCTTTGATTTGCCATATGCCATGACATGATATCATGTTCATTCTCATCATTTATATGTCATGTACATGGTTAGGATTAAGGATTAAATGTCATGTGTTTTTAGATTTCATATTATGCCATGACATCATGATTATGAGCATGCGTTTATCTATATCATCTCTAATGCCATAATCATTCATGCATTTAAGATATTTTGATTGAAATTGATTTAAGGATAATGGCATGACTTGAAGTCCCATTTATAAGGGAATCAAGTAGGGTTGCCTTAGAAAAATGCATGAAACCCTAGATTAAATGAACCAAAACCCACATCTCACATCCAATTGACATGTATGTGTATTTATACACCCTAGATACATGTGAGATGCTAGGATATGAGTTGAGTTCAAGGTGCATAGTTTTTGCATCTAGTTGAACCAAAACTCATCTAATTTTATTGGTGGATCATTGGGAAAGCTTGTGTACAAGTCATGTACATAGAGCCCAAGGAATATGATCCAAAATAATGTTTTGAAAACATTTTAAAATCATTTTGACAAACCTTGGTGAAGTCTATCTTTTGATAGCAATCACCATTGATGAGATTGATACAAAGTGAGCTTAAACTTTAAAGTTTTTAGTCACTTTTGGATTTTGTATCAATTTCACTATTTTATGGGTAAAATATTTTTAAAAACATTTTTCACCCATTGTTTTGGTCATAAGTATTATACGTATCAAATTTCGTGATTTTTCGATGTACGTATAATTATTTATGAATTTTTGAATTAGCTCGATAAATTGAAATTCGGAATTTATTTACTAATGATTGCCACTTGGTGGCGGTCGATCGATAATCGCCAAGTCATTGCAGGTCTGATTTCGGGTTAACAAGGTTTGTTTAGCCCGTGTTCAGCTATGGTAAAGGTTCCTAACCACTCCTAACCCTAGGATATGCTTTGGGAAGCATTATGAAGGGTGAAAATCCATTGGATATGGATTAGGAGTTATGTTAGGTCAAAGTATCAAATTTAGGGTGAGTAAAAGTTCTATGTTGAACTTAGAACCTTAATTTTGATGGTTTAGAGTTCCTATTGGCTTAGGGGCTTTCCAAGGACATTGTTGGTGCAATGGTCAAGGGGGAGCAAGCTTTTAGGGGGAGGTATCCATCTTGGGATGATGGATGTTCCTTTTGGGGAGAATGTTATCAATTGAAAATTGATGGGTGAAGGTACCCAATTTGGAAATTGGGAGAGTGAGATAGGAGTGCCTCTCTTGAGTGATATGGGACTTATCACTAGGAAGATGGTAGGCATCCTAGGTATTTTTTATCAAGGGGGAGATTGTAAGATCTCATTGGCACATGTGGAACATTGACCTCCTTGGAAAACCTTTTGATGTTAGTCAAAGGGGAGAATGTTGGGGAGAACATTTGATTTACTTTTCACTTGAATGTTTGGGGAGAACATTTGGTGAGTGTTTACCAATTTGGGATAATTGGTAAGGGATTTGAGTTAGTGTTCTAACTCATGGTTTTATTTGGTTTTTGTCAAACATCAAAAAGGGGGAGATTGTTGGTGCAATCGGCCCAGGTCACGATTGACCAGGACTCGAGTTTGACTCGAGTGATGTTTTGATGTTTGACAAAGTATGTTTGACAAAGTATGTTAGACATAGGATTGACATTGATGTTTGACATTAATGTCGGTTAATATGTTAGGAGATTGTTTATACAATCGACCCAGTTATAATTGACCGGACTGAGTTTGACTCGAGGAGACTTTGGTGGTTGACTAGGGTTGACCATGTGTTTATGGGAAAGTCCAAGTCATGAGTACTTGGCATGGAAAGTCCAAGTGGGACACTTGGCATTTGGGAAAGTCCAAGTCTTGAGTACTTGGCATGGGAAGTCCAAGCATGGGTCTTGGCAAATGAGAAGTCCAAGCATGGGTCTTGGCAAATGGAAAGTCCAAGCATGGGTCTTGGCATGGAAAGTCCAACATGGGTTGGCAAGGGAAAGTCCAAGCTTGAGTCTTGGCATTTGAGAAGTCCAAGGGGATTGATATTGGCGGCGTAAAGTCCAAGCGGAGTCTTGGCGGCGTAAGTCCAATGTGCCTTGGCGGTGTAGACACCGTTAGCATGACATAGCCGATGGAAGCACCTGGAAGCTAGCGTGATGGATGAACAAGTCATGGATGACTTGGAGGGATCCGAGAGGCGTGAGGCTGATGGAGGTGGCTAGTAGGCTTAGGTCTAGGCTAAGGGTGGTCTAGCAAGTATGGGGGCACCATACTTGGGTTAAAACCTCATTCTTGAGGTTGGCGATCGTGACATTATGGCGGTTCATTGCCGAGTCGACTTCGAGTTCGATTGCCGGTTGAAACTTTAAAACTCTGGCGATCATTGCTCATGGGATCGATTCGGTAGGGCAAGATCGGGCCAAAGATGGCGATCATTGCCGTCAGCGCTGAGCGCTCCATGGCGGTAGGCGATCGACTACGAGCGTTAGCGATCGGCGCCAATGTTAGCGATCGGCCCGGTGAATCCGTTGGAATTTGTCCAACGTGGATTGAGCCGTTGTCTCACAGCTACAGTGTTAGCGATCGGTGATTTATGGCGGTCAGCGCGGTAAATCGGCCGGCGAGATAAAAGGAAGCTGTTCATGGAGATTGCGGTATCAGTTCTTGGGGAGCTTTCTTGAGGCGATTTGAAGGCGATTTGCAGGTGCATTTCAGGGCCCTTCAACCTCATCCAAGCAACCAACAAGCAAAGCGCTCAAACCCTAGTTTTGTAAAGTGTTCTTTACATTTCCTTTGTATTTGCTTGTATTTCCTTAGATTATTGTTGTAATCTTGTGTACGAGGTTTCTCCGCCTCCGACTTGTTGTCGAGAAGGAGTTTATTGATTAGTGATTGCATTGGCGTCGCTAGAGCTCATTAGAGCTCGATCCGTGGAGTAGGAACCGTTACGGTTCCGAACCACGTTATATGCTTGTGTTGTGATCGTGTTGTGATTGTGTGTCTTGTTATATTTATTTGTTATTACTATTCCGCTGTGCTAACAAGATTGTAGACGATCGAACGCAAAAGAATTCCATCATCGTACGGTCACACGCTATTCACCCCCCCCTCTAGCGGGCGTCAAATCCCTAACACATATCCTGAGTTTGTGAATGAGACTTGAAACATCAGGTTGGGTCTATGTGCTGATGGATTTGCTCCATTTGGAAAATCAGGAAGAACTTATTCTTGTTGGCCAATTATCATAACTCTGTATAATCTTCCACCCGATATGTGTATGAAAACACCTTATATGTTTTTAACATTGATTGTGCCTGACCCTCATAATCCGAAGAAGTTAATAGATGTTACATACAACCGTTGATTGTCGAGCTGAACCAACTATGGGATGAGGGTGTTTCTACATATAATGTCCATACTAATCAGATGTTCACAATGAGAGTTGTGCTTCTTTGGACCGTAAATGATTTTCCTGCTTATGGTATGTTATTGGGATGGAGTACCGCTGGGATTTTAGGATGTCCAATATGTATGGAGAGATCAAAGTCATTCAGATTGAAACACGGAAAGAAACCGAGTTATTTTGATTGTCATAGATAATTTTTACCGCCAAATCATAAATTCAGAAGAATAAAGAAGAATTCACTAAGAATAGAATTGAAAGAACACCTCCACCATTGAAATTCACTGGTCAATTTTTAAGGCATAGAGTGCTTAACTTTCCATCTCTTATTGAAGAACCAAATGTTACAACATATGACTATGGAATTATGCATAAATAGACTAAACGGAGTATATTTTGAGATTTACTGTATTGGCAGAGTAATTTGATTCATCACAATCTTGATTTAATGCATATTGAGAAGAATATTTTTGATAATCTGATAAATACGGTGATGGATATTATTGGAAAAACAAAAGACAATCTGAATGCAAGAAAAGATATGTGTCTCATCTATAAACTGTAAGATATGGAAAAAAAATTCATATGGATTAACTCTTTAATTAATTAGGTTTAATTAGTAGATTAAGTGAGGTTAATTAGTGGATTAAATTGGGCTCAATAAGTGGATTAATTGGGCTTAATTAGTGGGCTAATGAGGTGGATTAGTTAGTTGGATTGAATCCATTGGGTTGAAGAATGGGCTTGAGCCCATTGGGATGAATTCATTGGGTTTGACTTGGGTTAAGGGTTAAACCAAATTGATGTGGGTTTAATTGAGTTGGCTAGAACCGGATTGAGTTGGATTCGGTTTGGCTCGAACAAAACCGAAGGAACGACGTTTAAAACAGAGATGAACCGATCGCGAGCTCATCCCTTCCCGACTTTCACTCGCAATCTGTTTCCTTTTCTCTCTCGTTTCTTCTCGCTGTCTTCTTATCTGCGCGATCGCGTCTTCCCCTTCAGCTCGTCGGCAATCTGGGGAGAGCAGTTCGACAACGCCGCCGCCCTAGCTGATCTCTTGCCGGAGGTCAGTAGGTTCTCAGCTTTAGGGGTTTCAGCGGTTTCTTTGCTCGGTGGATCGGCGGTGTTGTCATCGCGGCGGTGAGCTACTGTCATAGGTAAGGGTCAATCCTCTTCCTCTTTTGAGACGAGATCTGCAGCTAGTTGTGGGTTTTCGGGTAGAGCATAGATCTATGGGTTTTGGGCAGTGTTTGGAGATTGGATTGCTCGATGAATAGGAGACGAGAAAGGGCTGCCGGAGATGATCTGATCGGTAAGTTTTGGGTATGCCTATTGTTTCATCTATAATTGCTATGTGTTGTGGTATGCCGGTAGTGATTCGGTCCGGTAAGCCTTGATACTCTCTTTCAGTTTCAATGTTAATTGCTGATTTTCCTTTTGAGGTTGATGTTGTGATCGTCGATGTTGTGAGGTAAGTCTTAGAGCATTTTTGTTCACAGCAGTTGTTATGGATGGGTTCTGTTAATGGGTCTCTGTTTCTTCCGTTTATTTCGATTGTGGTTGATTATTGATGTCGATCAGATTGGTTATGGCATTGTATATTTGTATAGCCATAGATATGCAGTTAATCGACATTGATGGGTTGGGCAAAAGCTGGATATGAATTTGGATTAGTGAGGTAGGTGAATTTGGATTTGATATGGATAAATGTGGTAGATTGATTGATATATGAGTTCCTTCATCTTATAGCAACAGATTGTTGATGCAGCCTATATGTTATTGTGTTTATGGTAGATTGACAGTGGGTTTATCTTCTAGATAGGTTGTGAGCTGGTGGAAGCTAGATGAATATGATCTATTGTAAGAGAGCTTAGTGTGGTTAAATATATTCACCTAAATCAATCTTGAGGATGTCGGTGATTTAGTGTGAGTGGGTTATGGTGGATCGGATTGGGATAACCGGGGTTTTTAATTCGTAGTCGAGGAAAGGATGCGAGTATAGAAATGAAGTAGTGTTTTGTTCGTATACTTATCAGAGGCTTGTACTTAATCATAGTTTGTTATTATGTGCAGGTTTGGAGTACGAGGCAGGTCCCCGGGCTTGAGGATTAGTTCGAGCTTCGTATCAGGTGAGTAATATCAACCTGGTCCGGTAGTTTTGATCAAATTCCAGTGCATGAATTTGGACTTATGCTATTACTTTGATCTTAGATCCACTCTTATTTAATCATATGCTTGTACTGCCTTGACCTTTGAGATATATACTCTGTTACTTCATTGATTATCTAGCATGGATAGGAACTATAAACCCTATTATGTGTTAGCTGATGGATGTTCAGTAAGTACAGGTGGTTAGGGTTATCTTTGTGACCTCAGATTGGGTTACTATGTTACATCACTAGGGTTAGGTGATGGATTAGATTATGGAGTCGATTGTTATATCATACCCGTATTAGTGGTGCATCTATGGTGGATCTAGTTGTCTGTGCATAGATAAGTATGTGGTTGTAAGTATGTGACCATGGACTAGAGGTCCTAGCGTGATGATATATCCATTATGGATTGTGTGCCTGTGTATGGTTATATGGATGGTCGATAGTATCTCGCTACTGACTAGACGTCTTAGCGTGGTTGATTGTCATAGGTGTATGACTCTTTGTGCGATAGAGAGAGTCTTGTGGATTGTAGTCCTTGCATAGTTGACTTTTGGATGACCAGGACTTCCCATGGGATAGGGAGTGTGGCGAGGATACATGTATGTAGCTATGCATCATTACATTGCATGCATGCTGTTGACTGGGTCTCCCTTGTGGTTGAGACGGGTCGTCAGTCATCCTGCCTCCCCGGCCACTCGGGGTAGTGGTAGTAGGGTTGAAGGCAGAGCATTGTTGTGCATGTCGTTCTCGGCCACTATGAATGGTGGTAGCTGGAGATGCGCACTTGGGCAATATACGGAGTGGTAGTTAGCGCACTCACCCACTATAGACGGTGGTCATGTGATGTGCAATTTGTAGGGGATCGGTACGGCCGGCTAGAGGGGGTGAATAGCCCTTTTCTTTTGGATGCCGGTATTTGCTCGTCTACAAAACTAATTAGCGCAAGCGGAAGACTAATAAAGACAAGCAAATAGAAATACAAGAAAACAAATGCTAACAAAGAATGTAACGTGGTTCACGGCTACGCCGCTAATCCACGGTCCCCAATTCGTCCTCGGTGAATCACTCCGCTTAACCAATCCACTAAATGGTCTCTCCTTTGCACCAAGCTAGGTTGAGGTAACCTTTACAATCAAGATCACTCTTCTTACAAATAGAATGGAGTAAAAGCAATTAAGAAGAGTTTAGAGCTTGTGGGGCACTAGGAAGATCACTTGGAGCATAAGCATTAGCCTCTCAAAGGCTTACACCCTCTCTTTTTATAGAGAGGGCTGATTTCTTCCCGTTGACCGCCATCAGTCGACTGCCGCCCTTGGCAGTCGACTGCTGTCACTACAACGACCTCCGAACACGTCGGATCCCGACCATTGTAGTCCAACGGAACTCTTGGCAGTCGACTGATGGACCTCATCACGATCACGGCTCAGTCGACGCCTTCAATCGCGCGATCGGCTCGAAGCGGTGGCGAAACCCTATTGACGGTTGATCGCGCCTTGGCCCGATCGTGGTCTTAGCGATCGATTGCCCACGTATGGCGATCATTGCGCGCCTAATCCGATCGATCGTATACGGTCGAACTTACTCGACTCGGGCGATCGGCCATGGGCGTGGCAGTCGACTGGTGTCGGGAAAACCCATCCGACACTTGGCCAAATGGCCAAGTTTCACATAAGAGCTACCCTTCCCCGGGTTACAATCGCTCACTCTCATTTCTCGGAGTCCCTCTCCTTCGAAGTTCTCTTCGTTCTCGGCCACGTCCCTCGGCAGCATCAGGCGCACGGCTCTGCAATGCTCCTTCGCGTCTCTTGCCTCGAAGTCTACTTCCTCCGGCTTCACTCCAAGCTTCTCGTCCGGCGGTCCCTCGGATGCTCCAAGCGCACGGCTTCCCCAAAGCTATCCTTCACCGACTCAAGGCACGAGTCATGAGATGTGAAACTCGCCACGGCTCCATGTGCGAATTACTAAGTCCTGCACGACTTCAACATATCAAATCAACATATCAAACTAACTTAAACCCTTTGCCACACCATCAAAACCATATTACGGCAAGAGATTGCCCTAACAATCTCCCCCTTTTTGATGTGTGGCAATCCGTTTAAGTTAGGTAAAAACATTTGATATAAATTCTAAGGTAAGAAAGCATGTAAAGATAAACATGATATAGCAACATGCCACTCCCCCTTAATCCATGAAACTCTATATTGCAAATTTTCTCCCCCTATCATATATTTCTCCCCCTAAAATAATTAACTTAAACATAAGTTATTTCTCCCCTACACCATCAAAAGATTAACACTAAGTTATAAGCTCATGGCATCAAGTATAATGGAGGAAAATACCAAAAACATGATTAAAATCTGAAATCAGAAAATTGCAGGCTGATTTTGGTGGCAATGATCATTGCTATCATCGATGTGATCATTGCAATTTTAGATTCAATGCATTAAAAATTCCAGAAAATTCGAAAAATCATGAAATTTGAGGAGAATATTTCTATTAAGTATATCTATCAAGGAAAAATAGTTTTTCATGAAAAATCATTATATTTTTCGAGATTTGCCAAAAATCCAAACACTTGAAAAACCACTAGTTTTTGAGCATGTTAGTATCCATTTTAATACCTAGTCTTGCTTTGAATTGTTCCAAAACATGAATACATAGATTTTAGATTAAGGAATTGTTTTGAAAACATATGAAATATCCAACCATGATCTTTGGGCAATATGTCTATGAATTAAACAAAAGCCTTCCCCATGATTGGTCTATTATTGCTATTTTGATACTTTAAATGACCATCTAAATACCATAGCCATTAGTGGACATTTGTATCATCCTAATATCTCACCCATGCTAAGTTTGCAATCAAGTTAGCCTATAGTGAGTGTGAGATGCATCCTAGGGGGTATTTGTATATACTTAACCAATATATTCATGCAATTCTATCATGGTTAAGTATCAACCTAACAACCTACATGATCATAATGACATATATGATTTAATTTCACATTATGATCTTGAAATGCATGTTTTCATCAATTTATAACCATGCATTAGGTATTATGTGATGATAATAAACAAATTATCACCTAAAGCATGATTTAAACCTATTTCTCATGATGATGTGCCCAATATCATAAATCATGATTACACATATACATAGCAATTACATTAATAAACATGATTTAAGAATTATTACCTATTTATGGGCACGCTATCATCACCCAACACTATCTAAAAAAAATGTTGTCCCGTCATCCTAAGTCAACCAAAATATGATATAGGTCAAGTTCATATGGTTGACTACCCTAGGGTTATTCTAACCCTTAAGGATGGATTTTGGAACCCAAAATAAGTTCTTTCCTATTGGGTTCACTAAGTATTCCTTGGGGATCCATTTTCTAGCAATTACTTTCTTTTTATCTTGTCCCCTAGCTATTAGGCATTTGTAGGCCTTTTCATTTTTCTTTTCCTTATATCCTAGGCCTTTTTTGTTGAAACTAGCTCTTTGGCTCCCTAAGATCATGTTCAATGTGTTGGAGCCAATTGTGAATTTTTCTAGGGCTTTGGTTAAATAATCTACCTTTTCCCTTAATGTCCTATTTTCCTCTATGCATGCATCATTAACATCCAAAGGCATATAATCATGTGAGCATGCATCATCATGGCAAGAAGAGGTATCATTATTATTTAAACATGCATTTTCTAGCTTATATTCCAAAGCCTTAATTTGATTAAGCATGCTTTTATTTCTCTTTTTCATTCCAAATAAGTCCTTAGTTAAACTAGAAATTATGGAAACTATTTTCTTAGGAGAGGCTTTCGTTACCATAGTTTCCATATCCTCTTCTTCTTCGGATGATGAGGATGTAGAAGCTCCCCCTTCATTTGAGCTTTCCCCACTTGAGCTTGATCTTTCATTTTGGATGAAAAAAGCAAGCTCCCCCTTCATTTGAGCTCTCCCCCAAATTGACTTGATCCTTCATTCCTCATCCGATATTGATGAGAAGGGAGATGATAGGTCGTCCCAGAAAATCCTTACTTCTTGAAGAACTTTATTTTCTTTTCCTTTGTCTTCCAAAGTCATCAAATCCCTTGCCTTGAGAGCTTTGGCCTTTCCTTTTTCCTTTGTCTTCTTCTCCTCTTCCTTTTTCTTCTTGCTCCCCTTTTTCTTCTTCTTTTCTTCCTTCTTTTTCTTTTCTTCTTTGCTTTTGTTTAGGAGGGGACAATTATCCCTTATGTGCCCTTCTCCTTGGCAATTGTAGCATATGACCTTCCCCCTTGATCTTCTATTCCTATCATTAGATTTATCAAATCTAAAATTCTTAAATGCATGTCTTACCCTCCTTACCATATAGGCTTCTTCGGTGCTATCCATGGAGGAGGAGGAAGACGCCTCGTCATCGGAGGAGGAGGGGATTTCCATCTTCTTCTTCCCCTTATTTGCCAACAATGCTACTCCTCTTGAGGGTTGAATTCTAGGCTCCTCTTGTATTCCTTCAAGCCTAGTTTCGTGGAGCTCCATTGTTGAGAAAAATTCCTCCAAGGTACTTACTTCCAAGTTCTTGGAGATGTAGAACGAATCCACCATGGAGCTCCACTTTGAGGACCGGGGAAAGGCATCTATAGCCTTCATGAGCATGTCCCGGTTTGATAGCTTCTCACCTACACTTGTTAGCCCAATTAAAATTTCTTTAAACCTAGAGTGTAGTGAGGTTACCTTTTCTCCCTTTTCTAGTTTTATATTTGATAGTTGGGAGCGGAGGAGGTCTCTCCTTGCTAGCTTGGCCTCGGATGTGCCTTCATGGAGTTCTATAAGCTTCTCCCACATCTCTTTGGCGCTAGCACATTCTCCGATCCGGTTGATCTCTTGTTGGGGGAGCACATTGAAAAGATGATGTTTTGCCTTTGAGTTCGCAAGGTGCTCCTCTCTTTGCTTCTTAGTCCATCGTGATTTTTCGATTTGTTCACCCTTTTCATCCCTAGGCAACTCGAACCCATTTTCCATTATTAGCATAATATCAAAATCGGTCTCAAAGAATACCTCCATTCTCTTTTTCCACCAAGAGAATTCGCCGTCGAACTTCGGTGGGTGGATGTTTGAGCCGGCCATTTTGAATGTTGCTTGTTGTGGCGGTTAGTCCTCGACAAGCTTTCCTTGGCTCTGATACCACTTGTAGGGGATCGGTACGGCCGGCTAGAGGGGGGTGAATAGCCCTTTTCTTTTGGATGCCGGTATTTGCTCATCTACAAAACTAATTAGCGCAAGCGGAAGACTAATAAAGACAAGCAAATAGAAATACAAGAAAACAAACGCTAACAAAGAATGTAACGTGGTTCACGGCTACGCCGCTAATCCACGGTCCCCGATTCGTCCTCGGTGAATCACTCCGCTTAACCAATCCACTAAATGGTCTCTCCTTTGCACCAAGCTAGGTAGAGGTAACCTTTACAATCAAGATCACTCTTCTTACAAATAGAATGGAGTAAAAGCAAGTAAGAAGAGTTTAGAGCTTGTGGGGCACTAGGAAGATCACTTGGAGCATAAGCATTAGCCTCTCAAAGGCTTACACCCTCTCTTTTTATAGAGAGGGCTGATTTCTTCCCATTGGCCGCCATCGTCAGCCCTTGGCGATCATTGCCGTCACTACGGCCTCGAACACGTCGGATCCTGCGTTGTAGTCAGCGGAACTCTTGGCGTCGGTGATGGACCTCATCGATCATTCGCCTCGTCGATCGGCCCCGATCGGCTACGAATGGTTCTGGCGAAACCCTATTGACCAATCGGCTGCGCCTTGTGATCGTGATAATCTTAGCGATCGCCCGTATGGCGATCGTAGCTGATCCGGTCGATCGTATACGGTCCGAACTTACTCGACTCGAGCGATCAGGCCCGCCATGGGCGTGGCGGTGGTGTCGGGAAAACCCATCCGACACTTGGTCAAATGGCCAAGTTTCACCTAAGAGCTACCCTTCCCCGGGTTACAATCGCTCACTCTCATTTCTCGGAGTCCCTCGCCTTCGAAGTTCTCTTCGTTCTCGGCCACGTCCCTCGGCAGCATCAGGCGCACGGCTCTGCAATGCTCCTTCACGTCTCTTGCCTCGAAGTCTACTTCCTCCGGCTTCACTCCAAGCTTCTCGTCCGGCGGTCCCTCGGATGCTCCAAGCGCACGGCTTCCGCAAAGCTATCCTTCACCGACTCAAGGCACGAGTCATGAGATGTGAAACTTGCCACGGCTCTATGTGCGAATTACTAAGTCCTGCATGACTTCAACGCACATATCAAATCAACATATCAAACTAACTTAAACCCTTTGCCACACCATCAAAACCATATTACGGCAAGAGATTGCCCTAACACAATTGTCCTGGGTGCGGTGCTCATCTACTCATGGGTAGGGATGGAGCGGCTAGCAGTAGGGACCCCCGTGTGAGTAGCATATAGCTCTATGGCGGCTAGCTACTGTTTCATACTACCCAACTCGGTCACTCGAGAGTGGCGGCGGCTGGAGTCGGGATAGTTGTCATGTCGTGCCACCTAGGCCATACTGGGGTCGTGGTAGCGAGTTGGGTGCACAGGCATGACCATGCATATGCATTGCTGATATATATATGTATGCATGTATTTGATATATGTTTTACATATGCCTGTGAGATGCTGCATTTGATTGAACTATGATTGCTGCATATGGTTGTTCATCATGATACATGCCATTTGCATTTTATATACTGCTATGTGTTGAGCATGATATATGTGTTGGTCTAGACTGATGTATGCACTTGATTAGCGTCATGTCATAGTGTGGAATGGACCGGGATGTTATTACATGTGATTATATACTGTTCATATGTCTTAGTATTGGTCAGGTATGGGATTGACTTGGTACATTATATGGGTTATGTTATTGTATATCTGTTCAAGATGATATAGCTTATGGTGTTGCAGCTGTCAGGTACGTTGGTACATTACTTCATGTTCAGTTGATCAGTTTAGCATATACATTGAGTATGACTTTACTGTAGTTACTTGTTATTAGAGTTGGATAGGATTGTATGTCTATTGGACTCATGCTGTATACATGTAGATCTTCACATGTATACTTGTAGATCTCTTTACCCTATATGTTCATGCACTCTCTACATATTACCCCTGAGTTTATACTCACCACCCCGGGACCCTGGGCTTCCTATCGCCCAGGTAACAGGTAGAAGATTCCTTGGACGTTCAGAGCTCTGCCAGCTAATCCCATCTCACACCGAATGGATGGAGGTTTATTTACAATTTGTTGTATTCTTGTGGATTGATGTATTTCGTATTGTTGTTTTGGATTTTAACCTGTATTGTTTCCGTATTTGTGATATACAGACGTATTGTATGTATTTGGCCATTGTTGTGGTTTCTATTATGATTCTTATTGTGTCAAGTCACTCTGGAGTGCACAGTTGGGTCTTTGTATCTTGTTTTATGTGTAGTATGTTTTCGCTGTATTTAGTATGTTGATATCTTTGTATTTTATTGTTGTTGTGGACCTACGGGCCTTGTATTAACCCGATATGTTGCCACGTATAGGGGAGATGTCGTCCGTTTGTTTTTTGGCACGGTATACTCTCAGGGCGTGACAATTTTATTGGTATCAAATCCCTAGGTTGCGAAGTCCATTTTTGGATTTTATTTCGTTCGGGCATCGAGTTTTGCTTTACTCGGTTTTGGTTCTGTGAGTTCTGGCATCTGGCTGTTGCGGATATCTCCGAGCTACAAAGTTTAAGGTATGTTAATTGTTATTACATATCCTTCTGTTGGCTATGCATTTAGTT
The DNA here is from genome assembly GCA_025175895.1 of Wurfbainia villosa. NCBI lineage: Eukaryota > Viridiplantae > Streptophyta > Magnoliopsida > Zingiberales > Zingiberaceae > Wurfbainia > Wurfbainia villosa. The sequence goes on from CM045992.1 coordinate 10,826,352, forward strand.
GCTTATAACATGGATGACTTGTAGGGTGTGGGTTAGTATTCGTAACCGTGGTTTGAGTTGACCACGGGAACGATATGTTAAGGTTATTAGGCATGTACCTGCTATCGAAAAGGTAATTACCTTTGAGAGCCGACTGATACCGAGTCGGATAGCAGGGGTTAGGTAGTCACATCTCTTGTGGAGATCAAAGATTACAGTCCTAAGGATTTTCACTAATTATGCTAGTGAGATCATTACCTATGAGGTAATGGACTAAGCGAGTATACTATTACTGATGCAGATAGTAGAAGATTAGTTTGTGGTGTATCATAGGGATTTTGATCCTTGAGTTGGTTATTCTAGGTTGTATACGTTGGGAGTACTTTTGAGTACTTAACTCGTGTTATATAGAGAAAGTAGTGTTAGTTGAATACCATTATCCGGATTCAGCCGGTACTTGATGGAAGAGATAGGAAATAGCCTTCGGGAAATCACACGTCATTTGGCCACGGTGTAGTGATGTTGTGAGATAGTATTTTCCCTCGTCATCTTCTTTGACTCATTGTCAGGGAATTCTTGAGCTTTGAGTAGGGTGATCGTTTGATAACGAAGGTACCATGCAAAGTCGTTAGACTTGCGAGGGTTACGACCACCTAATAGCCCAAGAATGTGTTTGGGTTGGTTTTGGCCACCCACGGGTTATCGGTTGACATCTTGATTAGGATGTTTGGGTCTCCTATCAAATCGTATCGGAAGGCGTTAGACCGAGTCATGTTTATAGAAATGACTCTGTAGTAAGTGTTTTAAAGAGTTGGAGATTTGATAAGCAGATTTTGCAAGTCAAATTATTGGAATCCAAAATCTCCAAATGTTGGATAAAAGGAGCAAGATTAAAGTCATGAGTCACGAGCGACTATTGGAGAGTTTTTCGATCATAGAAGATCGATTGCAGATTGTCAGCAGCTTCTCATGTTTATCAACGAACTCAGAGGAAAGACTCCGAATGGATATTATGTGTGTGCAGTGCGGGTTACGATGAGACACAGAGCCAGATTATCCGATGGACCATTGTATCTGTTTCTACTATAAGCAGCCGGTATCTACGAGGAGAGTATGTACTTTGAAGATTCAGTGGAAGACTATGGATGATGCTTTCGAGCGGACGATCCACAACCTCGGAAGCTGAGATCATGACAGAAGAATGGATTATCACATCAGCAGTGATCTACTACCTCAGATATAGTTGAAGCTCTTTGATACTTTCATCCGGAAGAAGTAAGTTACTCAGCATTATCAGCCGAAGACATCTCAGAAGACTCAGATGTTCAGACAACAATTGTTACGTTCCCAGACGACAACAACTATTACCTTCCCAGGCGTAGTTATGATTTGTTTAGAGGAGAGAGAGTATACGACGATTGTCGTATCTATGTCGTATTTTCCGGGTGCAGCTATACCTTTCACAGAGATGGAGCGTGCTACGATGTTGGCAATTCTTCAGTATTTTTCAGCCGGTGGTGTACCCTTTGCCAGTACAACAGTGTTTACCATCTCCATTGCAGTTGTTTCATTTTGTACCTCAGTTCAGCAATTGATTTCAGTTCCTCCATGATAGTCTTTGCATCTACATGAGCTCAGCTGTCCAGAACAGATGTTGGACAAGTTTACATGATTACTCGAGAAGAAGTATAGAAGATCGAAGGATCGGTCCTTCGGGGTATTACTTTAGGTTATCCTATTTGCGAATATATCGAGAGATTCTGGTAGTTTACAGGTATCTTTGTCTAGAACATTCTTGGATAGGGTTCGAAGGGTTCTTATCGACTGGTGGGTTGGTGATTTTCTCTACCGTCAGGTGAGATGTTGATCAACAATCAAGAAGTCAAGGGATACCCTTAGCCTTTGCTAGACATACCTCTACATAGACATATCCTTACGGATAGTTAAATGGTTGAAATTGGGGTATAATTAGTATCTCAGATGTGCATATACTCCGAGAGTATTTGGATGTAGATTCGGATGAACTCCTGGGCTTGCCACTGTATGGGCAAGTGGAATATGTGATTGAGGGTGATTTCGGGAATAGTTCCGATATTGAAGACCTCATACCGGGAGATGATTTTACGAGTATCAGTGTTGCTAAACACTATGGGAGATTTATTTGTATTAGGGTTTCTTCTCGAGAAGATCCAAAACTTCTTATTAGAAGAGAGACGAACTTTTGAGGTTATGCATCGATTATCGATGATGGAATGCAGTAGTTGAAAATGGATATCCTTCGTTGAGGCTAAAGGATTTGTTTAGATCAGCTAAAGGACACCTGTGTATATCCTAGGGATGATCTACGACTAGAGGGTTGATATTGTAGTGACTTAGTGTCATACAATTATCATTGGCAGTGTGAAAATCATTAGCGTAGAGTAAAGGATGTAGGTGTATAGAGTTGATTGATAATGTGGTTAGAATTATCGACGATTTAGTCGTTCATGGATTTGAGGAATCAAGTACTCTTGAAGTATTTGGGATCGATTGTCATCATATCTGTGGATGATATATTTTTGAGATATATTCACGATCTTAAGGGAAGTTATGTTTCCCTAGATTGATTTGGTATTTACCATAGATGAGGATAGGATGTTCTAGCGATACTATACCGCCGACTTGTTGGACCAAGAAGGTGATGGAAATGACTTGGTCGGAAGTTTGTGAAGCTAGGTTTCAGGGCCTAGACGGTGGCTGACTTTTGTGTCAGTGTTAGTTAATCTGTCCGATATGGATGGAGGGGTATTGTACGCAGATGCATCATTTCAGGGATTAGGAGCGATCCCGATGCAGTTGAATGAGATGTATATTATGTGTATGCTAGTTGAGAAACTAGTGAGTTTGGTCATTATAGTCTTCCAGTCACTTCCGATTCTATATGACAGAGTGGATTTTCGACATTAGATTAATTTCTCTTGTGAGAATAAATCTCCGTCTCTGGGAAGGATAGTGGTTTCCAGAGTTGCATTCGATTTAGGAAGAGTTATTTCAGGAGACTCTTCATTCGGGAGTAATGATTTATTCGGAGTGTATCCGAAAATAGTGAGTATTGAGATGTTCATGTTGGTGGAACGATATATGGGACACGGTTGATTCCATAGTTTGATGTTAGTGTGCCAACATGTAAAAGTGGAATATTAATGACTAGTAGGGTTACGTACCAAGAAGGAAGTGGTAGCCTAGTACGTTAGACTGTGTTGGGAGATTATCTAGAATTCGGAAAGATTTGATAGGATGTGGGTAGTCAATGATCGATTAGCTAGGTCCGCTCATTTCTTTCCGAGCCGTAAGATGGATTTCATTGGATCGCTTGACGGAATTATATGCATGGGGTATCCTTGAGTATCATTTCCGATAGTTATTCATGATTCACCTTATGATTGTGGCAAAGTTTCCCATCGGTTACGGGTATAGAGCTCCACTCTGGTATAGTTATTTACCTTTTAATAGGTCGGTTGAGAGTGTATATGTAAGAGCTGGAATATAATATTCGAGATCAGTACCCCACTTAGTCACTTGAGATGTAACTTTGCTCCGGATACTTGAGATGGTTGTTGTGACATCTCATACTCGTACATAAGTCGGAAATTTGGGGACCAAATTTTTATTAGTGGGAGAGAATGTAAGATATGGAAAAAAAATTCATATGGATTAACCCTTTAATTAATTAGGTTTAATTAGTAGATTAAGTGGGGTTAATTAGTGGATTAAATTGGGCTCAATAAGTGGATTAATTGGGCTTAATTAGTGGGCTAATGAGGTGGATTACTTAGTTGGATTGAATCCATTGGGTTGAAGAATGGGCTTGAGCCCATTGGGCTGAATTCATTGGGTTTGACTTGGGTTAAGGGCTGAACCAAATTGATGTGGGTTTAATTGAGTTGGCTAGAACCAGATTGAGTTGGATTCGGTTTGGCTCGAACCAAACCGAAGGAACGACGTTTAAAACAGAGATGAACCGATCGCGAGCTCATCCCTTCCCGACTTTCACTTGCAATCTGTTTCCTTTTCTCTCTCGTTTCTTCTCGCTGTCTTCTTCTCCGCGCGATTGCGTCTTCCCCTTCAGCTCGTCGACGATCGGGGGAGAGCAGCTCGATAATGTCGCCTCCCTAGCTGATCTCTGGCCGGAGGTTAGTAGGTTCTCAGCTTTAGGGGTTTCAGCGGTTTCTTCGCTCGGTGGATCGGCGGTGTTATCATCGCGGCGGTGAGTTGCCGTCATAGGTAAGGGCCAATCCTCTTCCTCTTTTGAGACGAGATCTACATCTAGTTGTGGGTTTTCGGGTTGAGCTTAGATCTATTGTTTTTGGGCAGTGTTTGGAGATTGGATTGCTCGGTGAATAGGAGACGAGAAAGGGCCGCCGGAGATGATCTGATCGGTAAGTTTTGGGTATGCCTATTGTTTCATCTATAATTGCTATGTGTTGTGGTATGCCGGTAGTGATTCGGTCCGGTAAGCCTTGATACCCTCTTTTAGTTTCAATGTTAATTGCTGATTTTCCTTTTGAGGTTGATGTTGTGATCGTCAGTGTTGTGAGGTAAGTCTTAGAGCATTTTTGTTCACAGTAGTTGTTATGGATGTGTTCTGTTAATGGGTCTTTGTTTCTTCCGTTTATTTCGATTGTGGTTGATTATTGATGTCGATAAGATTGGTTATGGCGTTGTATATTTGTATAGCCATAGATATGCAGTTAATCGACATTGATGGTTTGGGCAAAAGCTGGATCTGAATTTGGATTAGTGAGGTAAGTGAATTTGGATTTGATATGGATGAATGTGGTAGATTGATTGATATATGAGTTCCTTCATCTTATAGCAATAGATTGTTGATGCAGCCTATACGTTATTGTGTTTATGGTAGATTGACAGTGGGTTTATCTTCCAGATAGGTTGTGAGCCGGTGGAAGCTAGATGAATATGATCTATTGTAAGAGAGCTTAGTGTGGTTAAATATATTCACCTAAATCAATCTTGAGGATGTCGGTGATTTAGTGTGAGTGGGTTATGGTGGATCGGATTAGGATAACCGAGGTTTTTAATTCGTAGTCGAGGAAAGGATGCGAGTATAGAAATGAAGTAGTGTTTTGTTCGTATACTTATCAGAGGCTTGTACTTAATCATAGTTTGTTATTGTGTGCAGGTTTGGAGTACGAGGCAGGTCCCTAGGCTTGAGGATTAGTTCGAGCTTCGTATCAGGTGGGTAATATCTACTTGGTCTGGTAGTTTTGATCAAATTCCAGTGCATAAATTTGGACTTATGCTATTACTTTGATCTTAGATCCACTCTTATTTAATCATATGCTTGTACTGCCTTGACCTTTGAGATATATACTCTATTACTTCATTGATTATTTAGCACGAATAGGAACTATAACCCTATTATGTGTTAGCTGATGGATGTTCAGTAAGTACAGGTGGTTAGGGTTATCTTTGTGACCTCAGATTGGGTTACTGTGTTACATCACTAGGGTTAGGTGATGGATTGGATTATGGAGTCGATTGTTATATCATACCCGTATTAGTGGTGCATCTATGGTGGATCTAGTTGTTTGTGCATAGATAAGTATGTGGTTGTAGGTATGTGACCATGGACTAGAGGTCCTAGCATGATGGTATATCCATTATGGATTGTGTGCCTTTGTATGGTTATATGAATGGTCGATAGTATCTCGCTACTGACTAGAGGTCTTAGCGTGGTTGATTGTCAGAGGTGTATGACTCTTTGTGCGATAGAGAGAGTCTTGTGGATTGTAGTCCTTGCATAGTTGACTTTTGATTGACCAGGACTCCCTGTGAGACAGGGAGTGTGGCGAGGATACATGTATGGAGCTATGCATCATTACATTGCATGCATGCTATTGACTGGGTCTCCCTTGTGGTTGAGATGACTCGTCAGTCATCCTGCCTCCCCGGCCACTCGGGGTAGTGGTAGTAGGGTTGAGAGAAGAGCATTGTTATGCGTGCCGTTCTCGGTCACTATGGATGGTGGTAGCTGGAGATGCGCACTTGGGCACTGTGCGGAGTGGTAGTTAGCGCACTCACCCACTATAGATGGTGGTCGTGTGATGTGCAATTGTCCTGGGTGCGGTGCTCGTCTACTCATGGGTAGGGACGGAGCGGCTAGCAGTAGGGACCCCCGTGTGAGTAGCATATATCTCTATGGCGGCTAGCTACTATTTCATACTACCCAACTCGGTCACTCGAGAGTGGTGGCGGCTGGAGTCGGGATAGTTATCATGTCGTGCCACCTAGGCCACACTGGGGTCGTGGTAGCGGGTTGGGTGCAGAGGCATGACCATGCATATGCATTGTTGATATATATATGTATGCATGTATTTGATATATGTTTTACATATGTCTATGAGATGCTGCATTTGATTGAACTATGATTGCTGCATATGGTTGTTCATCATGATACATGCCATTTGCATTTTATATACTGCTATGTGTTGAGCATGATATATGTGTTGGTCTAGACTGATGTATGCACTTGATTAGCATCATGTCATAGTGTGGTATGGACCGGGATGTTATTACATGTGATTATATACTGTTCATATGTCTGAGTATTGGTCAGGTATTGGATTGACTTGGTACGTTATATGGGTTATGTTATTGTATATCTGTTCAGAATGATATAGCTTATGGTGTTGCAGACCGTCAGGTACGTTGGTACATTACTTCATGTTCAGTTGATCAGTTTAGTATATACATTGAGTATGACTTTACTGTAGTTACTTGTTATTAGAGTTGGATAGGACTGTATGTCTATTGTACTCATGATGTATACCTGTAGATCTTCACATGTATACTTGTAGATCTCTTTACCCTATATGTTCATACACTCTCTACATATTACCTTTGAGTTTATACTCACCACCCCGGGACCCTGGGCTTCCTGTCGCCCAGGTAACATGTAGAAGATTCCTTGGACGTTCGGAGCTCTGCCAGCTAATCCCATCTCACACCGAACGGATGGAGGTTTATTTACGATTTGTTGTATTCTTGTGGATTGATGTATTCCGTATTGTTGTTTTGGATTTTAGCCTGTATTGTTTCTGTATTTGTGATATACGGACGTATTGTATGTATTTGGCCGTTGTTGTGGTTTCTATTATGATTCTTGTTGTGTCAAGTTACTTCGGGGTGCACAGTTGGGTCTTTGTATCTTGTTTTATCTGTAGTATGTTTCCGCTGTATTTGGTATGTTGATATCTTTGTATTATATTATTGTTGTGGGCCTACGGGCCTTGTATTAACCCGATATGTTGCCACGTACAGGGGAGTTGTCATCCGTTTGTTTTTCGGCACGGTATACTCTCGGGGCATGACATAAACGACCCACACTTGATGTTGATGAAAATAGTAGGGGAGGAAAACCAAAAGTAGTTTATACATTGAATAAGGATCAGAGACGGATTGTTTGTGAATGGTTGAAATAATTGAGATTTCCTGATGATTATGTCTCTAATCTTTGTAGATGTATCGATTTGAAGGAATGCAAATTGTGTTGGAACGTCGATGGCCGCCTAGAGGGGGTGAATAGCCCTCTTTAGTGTACGATGGAATTTTCTCGTTGTTTAATCGTCTACAAACTCGATTAGCATAGTGGAATATTAAAATCAAAGACAATTAAGTAAATGCAAGAAGCAATGGAACACAAACGCTAACACCAAGATGTAACATGGTTCACAACATTGCTGCTAATCAACGGACCGATTCGTTCCAGGTGAATCACGCCTAAACCTTCACTAGTCTCTCCTTTGCACAAAGCTAAGTGGAGGTAACCTCTTTACAACAATGCACTCCTTCTTACAATAAGATTGAAGTAAGAACAAGAAGGAGTAACACTCGTGTAGGGCACTTAGGGGATAGTTTAGAGTATGAAGATTAACCATCCCAAAGCCCACACCCTCTCTTTCTATAGAGAAGGCAGATTTCTTCCCGTTGGCCGCCCATCAGTCGACTGCTACCTTTGGCAGTCAATTGCCGCCGTTGCAACGACTTCTGAACATGTTAGATTCCAACCATTATAGTCCAATGGGAGACTTGGCAGTTGATGTGTGTAAATCATGCTATGTTTTCACTACTCCATATGCATGCATTTTATCTCATTTCATGTCCTAGGCATGTATTTTATCATGATTCAGTTAAGTTTAGCATATTTTGGACGAAGAGACTGCTTTTGGGTGTTTTTCGTGTTAACAGGGCGAAGAAGCAGGTGTATCAAAACAACACAGGCGTGTTATCAGTGACACATCCGTGTCAAGAGTTCCAGCGCTCAACACGCCCTGGTTCAGCAACCGACATGCCCCATTCAAGCGCTGACACGGCCGGCGTATCAAAACAACATAGGCGTGTTATCAGTGACACGTCCGTGTTAGGAGTTTCAGCGCTCAAGACGCCCTGGTTCAGCCTTCGACACACCCCGTTCTAGTGCAGACACGGTCGGTGGGAAATGCACGACACGCCTGTGCCCTCATTTGGCATGGGCGTGTTGGCCCGATTCCAGATTTCCTTTTCTGCGAGCAACTCGACGAAGCCGCGATCTTCGTCTCAATTAAAGGAAAATCTTTTGCCTTAATTAAAGAGGAGGCCAAGGCTATAAAAGAGGTGATATTCTAACCCTAAAGGGGGCGACGGGTGGTAAAGAGGACGACAGAAGAATGAGGAGAAGGAAGGAGTCGACAACAGAGGAACACAGATGACACTAAGTATCGTAATTTCTTTCTCTAGCAATTCTTGTTCGACTATGGAGTAGTGTCCTGTAATCTTAGGATGGGGAGTAGCCCTTGACGATTTATGATGGATGATGTAATCTATACTACTTGAATTATTATTTGTTTTGATCTGTTTTTTTGGATTCTTATTGGTAAACCTAAGGAGCTAAGGGGAAGTACTTATCAGTGAACCCAAGTTCCCAAAACCTAGAACAAATTAGGGATAAACTCCTGTCAAGTAGCGGTAGTGTATCTATGAGGGCTTGCGGGGGTCTCGTGACAGGTCCCCTTAGCTGATTATGGTCCCGTGTGCAAACTTATCGTGAAAAGGAAATTTAGACTCTAAAGGAACTCTTATGGACTTAATGGATCTATCAAATCCAGTTTTTACCAAGTAACGGTGGTAAGACTAGGGAGATTTGCGGGGGTCTCGTGACAGGTCCCCTTAGCTGATTATGATCCCCTACGCTCGAATACCATGACAGGTAAATTGAGTTTGATAGGTACAGTTGGCATAGACCTCAAAAGGGGTCGTTGATTTACCTTAGGATAGGTTCCATCAAAACAACTCAAATAGGGGTAGGAAAGAATTAAATCACCTTATAAATCGTTGACGTGGTGAAACCCATATCCTGAGATTCTTCTCAACTATTGACTTTTAGCTCGTTCTTCTCATTCGTTCTTAATCGCTGCTCGGCTTTCTGCTTAATCCACAAATTGATTGACTAGATAACTTGGTATTACGATCATTCGGTAATTGTCCCAATCCCTGTGGGATCGATATTTTTATTACTTGACGACAACCGTGCACTTGCGGAAAATAACACATCAAGTTTTTGGCGCCATTGCCGGGGATTGGCACTCAATATTGAATTGAGCGTGATTTAGTTAATCTAGATTTCTGTTTTTGTTCCTATTTTTTGTGTCTATTCTGAATTCTTATTTTGGGAGCCTCTCTTATTGTTGCATGCACATATTTAATAGGGAAATTCTCGATATTGATCCTGAGATAGAGAGAACATTCCTTGCTAGAAGACGATTTCAGCAACGTCAGGAAGAAAATCTGACCTCCAACATGGATGATCAGAATGAGAATAAACCTTTAAGGGATTATGCAGCACCTAGTACAAGAGGATTGAGATTGAGTTTTAGAAGACCCCCTATTGAAGCGAATAATTTTGAATTGAAACCGGCTCTACTATCCATGGTCCAACAACATCAATTCGGAGGAGCACCCACTGAAGACCCAAATCTGCACTTGGAAGTATTTTTGGAATTTTGCGAAACTTTAAAACTAAATGGAGCCTCAGCTGATGCTATTAGATTGCGCTTGTTTCCTTTCTCATTGTGGGACAAAGCTAGAGCTTGGCTACACTCTCTTCCAGCAGATTGCATAACTACCTGGGATCAGCTGGAGCAAAGATTTTTAGACAAGTATTTTCCACCCAGCAAAACTGCAAGTCTTCGTCATCAAATCACTAATTTTGCGCAAAAGGATAGAGAAACATTATTTGAAGTTTGGGACAGATTTAAGGGATTACTACAGCAATGCCCTCATCATGGGATGGAGAAGTGGCTCATTGTTCATACTTTCTACAATGGAATCTCGTATGCTACTAAAGTTTCTCTTGATTCTGCTGCAGGAGGAGCTCTTATGAACAAAATGTTGGATGAAGCATTTGAGATCATCAAGAATGTGGCAATGAATTCTCACTAATGGGCTACAGAACGAGGATATCAAAGTAAAACGGTAGGTAAGTTTGAGGTAAGTACCCTTGATCTACTCAGTGCAAAAGTCGATGCGTTAACTCAAAAGCTCAAACATTTTAATGTATCAGCTGTAAACTCATCTAATGTCACTTGCGAGATTTGTGGTGTAACAGGACATGTAGCGATAAATTGCCAAATCTTACACGCACCATCATCGGGAGCTGGGATTGAGCAAGTAGATGCGCTAAATCATTTTAATCAGAAGCCTAATGGTGGCAACCCTTATTCGAACACGTACAATCCCGGTTGGAGGAATCATCCTAACTTTTCGTATAGAGCCAACCAAAATTCTTCTGGACAGAACAGTTTTGGAGCACCTTCAGGACTTCAGCCAGGAACCAAGTCAAGCTTAGAAAAGATGATGGAGAATTTTATTACGTGTCAGGGGAAGATAAATGATGAATTTCGACAGCATATTGTAGAATCAAATCAGCAACATCAAAATAATACCGAGGCAATCAAGAAATTAGGAAGCAAGGTTGATAATTTGACTAATCACAAAAGAATGCTGGAAAATCAAATTTCCCAAATTGCCAGCTCAGCATCAAGGATGCCCGGCAGATTTCCTAGAAATTTAGAAGTAAACCCAGCTGAGCATTGTAATTCCATAAGTTTGAGAAGTGGAAGGATTTTAGAAGGAGACAGAGCTCAATAAGCGGCCCCTGTGCTAAAGAACACGAGCATGTCAGAGTTGGAAGAAGACAGCAGCACGCCTGGGTTAAATAGAAAAGGAAGCCGACAACACACCCTGACCCAGGGTGTGTTGCTCAACACGCCTGAGGGAGAGAATGCCCACGAGCGCGTGTCAGCCGACACACCCGTGTCGGGTCACTCCAGCAGCTAACACGACCGGCCTGTGCCGAACGACACAGGCATGCTGAACAAGGAACCAAGAACGTATAAGCCCCCTATCCCGTTCCCTCAGAGGCTGATTAAGGAAAAATTGGATGAACAATTTGGTAAGTTCCTTGAGGTAATTAGGAAGCTATATATCAATATACCTTTTACAGAAGCTCTTCAACAAATGCCTACATACTCCAAGTTCTTGAAGGATATCTTAACCAATAAAAGAAAAGTCGAGGAGCATGTAACAGTGGCTCTTACTGAGGAGTGCAGCGCTTTAATTAAGAACATGGTACCCCCCCAAACTAAATGATCCAGGTAGCTTTTCTATCCCTTGCATAATTAATGACTCAAATTTTGATAAGGCTTTTTGTGATTTGGGCGCCAGTGTCAATCTGATACCTCTTTCCATATTCAAGAAATTAGATTTGGGAGAAATGAAACTAACTACTATGGCCTTGCAGTTAGCCGATCGCTCCATTAGATATCCTTTGGGAATCCTAGAAGATGTACCCGGTCTGGGTGGGAAATTTTATTATTCTGTCGATTTTGTAGTGCTTGACATGGATGAAGACCCATGCATTCCACTCATTTTAGGAGACCTTTCTTGGCTCATGTAGAGGGCAATGATAGACGTCCAAGAACCACAAACTCTCACTTGCATTTGAAATGACAAAATTAAATTTGACCTTCAAAGTGTTAAACAACCTTCGCTTTTTAATGTTTTGTAGGATTGACAGCCTACCAATAGCACTAGAAGGAGCACAAGAACAAACTTATCTTAATAAGCTCGAAGGGGATTTTGAGGATAAAGAGCTGGAGATTTCCGACCCCAACCTAACACCACATGTAGAACTTAAGCCTCTTCCATCAACACTCAGGTATGAATTTCTTGGCGAAAACTCTACTTATCCTGTGATCATTAATGCTAATCTGAGCAATGCAGAGACCGAAAAACTGATTGAGGTATTGAAAACACACAAGAATGTCATTGGATACAAGATTGATGACATTAGGGGAATTAGTCCATCGGTTTGCATGCACAGAATTCTACTAGAAGACAATTTTAAAACCTCTATAGAGCATCAAAGAAGGCTGAACCCAGCCATGAAAGAGATAGTCAAGAAAGAGGTCATGAAATTGCTAGATGCAGGAATTATCTATCCAATATCCGATAGCAAATGGGTAAGTCTTGTCCATGTTGTGCCAAAGAAAGGGGGGATAACGATAATAAGGAATGCTACGAATGAGTTAATCCCCACGAGAGCGGTTATGGGATGGAGAATGTGTATTGATTATAGGAAATTGAATAAGGAAACTAGAAAGGACCACTTTCCCATCCCATTTATTGACCAAATACTAGACCGGTTGGCAAAACACTCGCATTTCTGTTACTTAGATGGATACTCCGGTTTCTATCAAATCCCTATTTACCCTAATGACCAAGAGAAAACAACTTTCACCAGCCCATATGGTACTTTTGCTTTCAGGAGAATGCCTTTTGGACTATGCAATGCACCCGCCACTTTTCAGAGGTGTATGACTTCAATTTTTTCTGATATGATCGAGAATATAATGGAAGTATTCATGGATGATTTTTCTGTATATGGTGCAGATTTTGATATGTGTTTATCTAATTTGGTCAAGGTCTTGCAGAGATGCGAGGAAATGAATTTAATGCTTAATTGGGAGAAGTGCCACTTCATGGTGCGATAAGGCATAGTACTTGGGCACCTAGTTTCACACCGTGGTATCGAGGTGGACATTGCTAAAACTGAAGTGATCAAGAAGTTGCCTCCTCCAACTGATGTCAAGGGAGTGCGTAGTTTCCTAGGACATGCAGGGTTCTACTGACGGTTCATCAAGGACTTCTCAAAAATTTCAAAGCCATTAACTAATTTGCTTGCTAAAGATTCTGTGTTTCACTTTGATAATCCTTGTCTTGATGCATTTTCCAGGTTAAAGGAAGCATTAACAACCGCCCCGATAATGCAACCTCCAGATTGGAGTCTCCCTTTTGAAATTATGTGTGATGCAAGTGATTTTGCTGTGGGCGCAGTGTTGGGACAAAGGAAGGATCACAAGGTGTATGCAATCTACTACGCCAGTAAAACATTGGATGAAGCACAAATGAATTATACTACCACAGAGAAGGAACTCTTGGCTATAGTATTTGCTTTCGATAAGTTCAGATCTTACATCATAGGGACCAAGGTGATAGTTTACACAGATCACGCAGCCATAAGATACTTGCTGAGTAAAAAGGAATCTAAGCCAAGACTTATCCAGTGGATACTTCTTCTACAAGAGTTTGATTTGGAAATCTGAGATAAGCAAGGAATGGAGAACGTAGTTGCAGACCATCTATCGAGGCTTCATCAAGAATCAAATGCGGGAAGAGCTGATGATCTTGCTATAAATGATTTCTTCCCGGATGAGCAGCTACTAGCGGTCAGGACAATCAAGGCTCCGTGGTATGTTGATTTTGCCAACTACCTAGCTTGTGGGATAATACCTTCTCACATGAGTTATCATCAGAGGAAGAAGTTTCTTTCGGATGTAAAGCATTATGTGTGGGACGAACCATTCCTGTTCAAGCAAGGGGCGGATGCTATATATCGAAGATGTATATCCGAAGAAGAGATTGAGGATATATTGTATCACTGTCATTCTTCAGCATATGGAGGTCACACGAGCACAGACAAGACTGCGACAAAGGTTTTGCAAGCAGGATTTTATTGGCCTCATATTTTTAGAGACTCTCAAAATTATGTGATGACTTGTGGCCATTTGTCAAGGAGCGGGAATGTATCAAGGAGACATGAGATGCCTCAAAATTCGATATTGGAAGTCGAATTGTTCGACGTCTGGGGAATTGACTATATGGGACCCTTCCCTACTTCCTATAAAAATACCTATATACTGGTGGCAGTGGACTATGTGTCTAAATGGGTTGAGGCTCTACCATCCCCCTCTTGTGATGCAAAAACAGTCATTAAGCTCTTTAAGAGTATAATATTTCCAAGATTTGGAATACGAGAGCGATAATAAGTGATGGAGGCTCACACTTTATCGAAAGACAATTTGAAAGCCTTCTCAAGAGGTATGGAGTAACCCATAAACTAGCCTCACCATATCATCCACAAGCAGCGGGTAAGTAGAAGTTTCAAATAGGAAATCAAGACTATCTTGGAAAAGCATGATCAAGATCAAGGAAGGATTGGTCTTTAAGACTTGACGATGCTCTATGGGCCTATCGAACTGCTTACAAGACACCCATTGGAATGACTCCGTTTCAATTAGTTTATGGAAAACCATGTCATCTTCTAGTTGAAATAGAGCACAGGGCATATTGGGCAATTAAATGGCTTAATTTTGACCTAAAGAAAGCTAGAGAAAAGAAAAGCTGAACTAAAATGAACTTCCTTGATGCTTATGAACATGCAAGGTCTTACAAGGAGAAAACGAAGAAGTGGCATGACAAGAATATCATGCGCAGAGAATTCCATCAAGGAGACTTGGTATTACTATTCAACTCAAGATTGAAACTCTTTCCTGGGAAGCTGAAATCCAGATGGTCGGGGCCATATCGAGTTGAAAAGGTTTATCCTCATGGAGCTATTGATATATCTAGTGAGTCTACAAAAATTTTCAAAGTAAATGGTCAAAGACTTAAGAGATACTTCGCAAACAATTCTACTGAGCTGATTGGGGAGGAAGAGGGGCAAAGCACACTCCTCGAGCCATATCCCCAAAACTAGGGAGTAACTGAGGGGTCAAGCTAACGACCTTAAACAAGCGCTTCTTGGGAGGCAACCCAAGCTATTTTCATTTTTTAGTCATTTTATTTTATTTTATTTTATATTATTTTATTTTATTTATTTTCAGGTTTACAGGACACGGCATGTTAAACGTGCCACTGCGTGCCAAATTGACACGACCCGCCTATGCCGAACGACACAGGCATGTTGAGGTTACCCGAAGACAACACAAGTCGAGTGTGCTGCTGAGCACGCTCGTGTCGCACTTTTCTCACCTGCGGCACGCCTGGGCCAGACGGAAGCACGCCTATGTCGCGCTTAAACGTGTCGGGTATTTGCATAAGGGGATGCCTGACACGCCTATGTTGCGGCTAGCCCTCTAAAGTCGGCCCGAGCACGCCCTAATTTTCTACTCGCGTTACAAGCTTGAAGCAGCTGCCACCGGTCTCTCTCGAGCAGCCGAGGAGCTAACATGCTGTCTCTCCCTCCCCAACGCCATGAGTAAGCGAGTGAAGACTAGAGGAGGAGCTTCTTCCTCTTCGGCAAAGGACAAGGGAAAGAGAAAAGCTCAGGACTTGGGTAACGATCCTCCTCCGACCTCCTGCCATCCATATGGAATTGTTTTTAGGGATGAGGTTATGAAGTCTAAATTCAGTAAGCTTGAAAAAAGAAAGTTAGTATCTACAAGAATTATAGACTTCTACACGTTGACCACCATAGGGTTAAGAGATGACATAACTTGGTTGACCAATAGGATAGGCTGGACCGAATTTATCACGCACCATCATCTTACTTACCCTAGTATCACTCTTGAATTCCTTAGCTCCCTGTCTGCTGAAATACTGCAAGGAAAGGATTGTGAGGAAGGAAAAATCAAATTTAGATTAATGAACCATGAGTTTACTCTTTCTTTAAGTGATTTTAATACGATATTTAATTTTCCTTGCGGAGGGGAGAGGCAAATTCATAGACATTTTATTGATCATCAATTTTGGAGATTAATTTCTGATGACCCTCGCCCTTATGATACATCTAGGTCTAAATCATTTAACATCCCTAATCCTACTTTTCGTTATCTCCTTAGGTTTATGGCTAATATAATATCTGGAAGATATGATAGTGCAGGGGGGCTAGGCAGAGTGAGTTACAATTTTTATGGGCCATGCTAAATGAAGTTAATATTGATTCTAGAGCCCATATGGTTAGACATTTAGTTAAGGTTAGTAATAGCCCATCTGGGGTCATAGTCATAGGTGGTATTATACTAGGATTGCTGTGGCCTTAGGATGTGAATTGGATGACCTTGAATATTGTCCTGCTAGCCCTAGATTGGATTTGGATGCCTGTATAAATATGAAGATGATTGAGGCATGTGACGAGGGGTATCGTTTGGTGTTAAGAAATGGAATTAAAATCCCTCTTCCAAACCCTGAGCAGATGACTGTATGTAACTCATCCAATTGGCTTTTTAGAGATGTCCAAGGACCCTTTCCTACCCCCACTGCCCATGCTCCATCACCCTCTCCTAGGGAGCCATCTCACATAACCCCTGAGCCATCACATTCGACTCCTGAACCCCCACGGTTTCCTACTGACAATATTTCTGCAGGATATTCTTCTTTTGATTTTTCAGGATTCCGATCATCATTCGAAGCTTTCAGGGTTGAGCATACCTCGCACATAGGTGTGTGGGATCGGTATGCCCAAGCTACGGAGGAGCACCATCGTATGGTGACACAACATTTGGATAGGGCAGCTGATTTTTACAGGAGAGCTGATGAGTTTTTCACTGTTGAGTCCGCTTGGAGGGAAGATGATGATAGATTTCGACAGGAGTCCCGGGAGTTTTACCAGGAGCAGCGACGTAGGTGGGAAGAGGAGGATGCTAGTAGCGAAGACGATGACCATTGACCACCTTGAGCTATTTTGTGAGTTTCGATGCACATCCTTTACTGCTTATGCTGTCTCTACTTAGATTTTTAGTCTGGTTAGTGCTATTTTGTTTGCATCTTTTCATATATCATAACATTGCATTTTTATATCATCTAGAGTAATACAACTAAACATTGGTCGGATCATGATATTTCTTTTTGCCTATTTGATAAGAACCCTATTTCACTTCTAACACGGTCTATAGGTCTGAGGTATCCAAAAAAGGATTTAAATCCCCCATATCTGATGAGTACTCAATTTTCCATTGGAGACTTGCCTGTGCAATTTGGTTACTGGAGAAACACTTTCCCTAGAAGTATTGTTTAAAAAAAAAAAAGGGAATTGTTTTCAAGCACCCCTTTGAGACCAAGTAGTTACTGGGGAAACACCTAAAAGGTGCCCCTTTGAGACTAACTAGTTACTGGGGAAATGCTCTCTATAAATTCCTTCCCTTCTTTCTTCTTAGAAAGTGCTCCTTTGAGACCTTTTGTTATTAGGTAAGGATGATCCATGCATTAAGGCAGGTAAGTGCCTCTATGCCGGAAATAAGAATGTTCTACAATAGAAGGGATGTCAAATCTGGATTGGTGTCCAATGACTTTAGTCCAACTTTTCATGTGCACTATATAGGGATCTTTCAAGCTTGGCAACTAGGAATGATTTGAAAAGATTAAGATCAGATTGTATACCTCTGGATGGTGTCTAGCATTTCCACAATTAAGTTGTCTTTTGAGTTTTCTTTGCTTGAGGACAAGCAAAAGTTTAGGACTAGGGGATTTTGATGTGTGTAAATCATGCTATGTTTTCACTACTCTATATGCATGCATTTTATCTCATTTCATGTCCTAGGCATGTATTTTATCATGATTCAGTTAAGTTTAGCATATTTTGGACGAAGAGACTGCTTTTGGGTGTTTTTCGTGTTAACAGGGCGAAGAAGCAGGCGTATCAAAATAACACAGGCGTGTTATCAGTGACACGTCCGTGTCAGGAGTTCCAGCGCTCAACATGCCCTGGTTCAGCAATCGACACGCCCCGTTCAAGCGCTGACACGATCGGCGTATCAAAACAACACAGGCGTGTTATCAATGGCACGCGTTGTGCCGAGTTCCTCAAGATGCCCTGTTCGACCCGACCGCCCATTCAAGTGCGAACGGTGGGAAATGCGCGACACGCCTGTGCCCTCATTTGGCATGGGCATGTTGGCCCGATTCCAGATTTCCTTTTCTGCGAGCAACTCGACGAAGTCGCGATCTTCGTCTCAATTAAAGGAAAATCTTTTGCCTTAATTAAAGAGGAGGCCAAGGCTATAAAAGAGGTGATATTCTAACCCTAAAGGGGGCGGTGGGTGGTAAAGAGGACGACAGAAGAACGAGGAGAAGGAAGGAGTCGACGACAGAGGAACACATATGACACTAAGTATCGTAATTTCTTTCTCTAGCAATTCTTGTTCGACTATGGAGTAGTATCCTGTAATCTTAGGATGGGGAGTAGCCCTTGACAATTTATGATGGATGATGTAATCTATACTACTTGAATTATTGTTTGTTTTGATCTATTTTTTTTTATTCTTATTGATAAACCTAAGGAGCTAAGGGGAAGTACTTATCAGTGAACCCAAGTTCCCAAAACCTAGAACCAATTAGGGATAAACTCCTGTCAAGTAGTGGTAGTGTATCTATGAGGGCTTGCGGGGGTCTCGTGACAGGTCCCCTTAGCTGATTATGGTCCCGTGTGTAAACCTATCGTGAAAAGGAAATTTAGACTCTAAAGGAACTCTTATGGACTTAATGGATCTATCAAATCCAGTTTTTACCAAGTAACGGTGGTAAGACTAGGGAGGTTTGCATGGGTCTCGTGATAGGTCCCCTTAGCTGATTATGATCCCCTACGCTCGAATACCGTGACAGGTAAATTGAGTTTGATAGGTACAGTTGGCGTAGACCTCGAAAGGGGTCGTTGATTTACCTTAGGATAGGTTCCATCAAAACAACTCTAATAGGGGTAGGAAAGAATTAAATCACCTTATAAATCGTTGACGTGGTGAAACCCATATCCTGAGATTCTTCTCAACTATTGACTTTTAGCTCGTTCTTCTCATTCGTTGTTCTTAATTGATCAGTTTCTTTGCTTAATCCACAAATTCATTGACTAGATAACTTGGTATTACGATCATTCGGTAATTGTCCCAATCCCTGTGGGATCGATATTTTTATTACTTGACGACAACCGTGCACTTGCGAAAAATAACACATCGTGATCTGATGTATCCATCGATCATTGGTGCCTCGTGTGGCCGTGATCGATCACTGGCTATGGAGGTTACGTACGCGACTACCTTCATCGATCGGTCCTTGGCGATCGTGATGGTCCGACAATGATCGCTAGGCCAGAAATCCACCAGTCGGACACCAGTCGAACCCATTCAACTTGGAGTAGTCGACTACTATATCATGGAAGTCGATTAATGTTGGGGAACCCCATCCGACACTTAGCCAATTGGCCAAGATTACCTAAGAGCTACCCCGTCCTCGGGTTATAATCGCCCACTCTCATTCCCTTGGAGTCCCTCGCCTTGAAGTTCTCTTCATCCGGCCATGTCCCTCAGATGCGTCAAGTGCACGACTTCGTAGTGCCATCCTTCGCATCTCGCCCTGAAGTCTACTTCCTCCAGCTTCACTCCAATACTCCTCGTCCGACGATCCCTCAGATGCACCAAGCGCACGGCTTCTACAATGCATCTTTCACCGACTCAAGGACCGAGTCATGAGAGGTGAATCTTGCCAATGCTATCGTCATCCATGTGCGAATTACTAAGTTTTACATGACTTCAATGCACATATCAAATCCATATCACTCCTAACTTAAACCCTTTGCCACACACATCAAAACCACATCACATGGGTTGATTCCTCTAACAATCTCCCCCTTTTTGATGTGTGGCAATCCGTTTAAGTTAGGTCAAAACAATTACAATAAAAACATAAGGCAAGAAAGCATGTAAATAACATGAGTATAAAAACTCCCCCTTAAACATGCAACTCCCCCTTAAGATATACTAACTTTCCTACCTTAGCATGATTAACTTAAACCATTAACATTCTTCCCCTTTGACACCATCAAAAATATTATCCAAATGTTATACATGCATTGCATCAAGTCAAATGGAAGAAAATACAAAAATCAGACTTAAAACCTATCAAAATAGGTTACTGTGCTTGTGCACAGTCCAGCAGTCGACTGCAGTCGACTGCTATCAGCATGGCAGTCGACTGGCACAAGTAAAATCAATTTTTTTGATTTTCAGGACGAAATTCAGAAATGCACTAAAAATTCCAGAAAACTTGAAAAATCATGAAAATTTGTAAACACATGTCTTGTGGATCCCTTTATCAATGAAAAATAAGTTTTCATGATAATTCATTCAATTTTCAATCTTTTGACAAAAACTCAAAAGTTACAAAAACCTTCAATAATGTATCAATTTTAAGAACAAGTTTTGCCTTGAAATGATTTACAACATGAGCACACATATTATAAAACAAGAAATGGTTTTGAAAGCATTTAACCATGATATTTGGGCAATATGTCTATGAATTAAACATATGCTTTTCCCATGATTGGTCTATGATTGCTCTATTGATACACTTAATGACCCATCTAAATGTCATAAGCATTAGTGAACCATTTGTATCATCCTATCATCTCACCCATTACTATGTTCTCAATCAAGTTAGCCTTATAGTGGTATGTGAGATGTATCTAAAGGTATTTATACTTAACCAAAATTTCATGCAATTCTACCCATGGTTAAGTATCATCTTAAGAACCCAATCATGAACATGCATCAAGAATTATCAATCATGATCATAAATCATCAATTACATATAATGATCATAAAATATAAAATTAAGCATGAATCATGATTCAAGCATTCAATTTATGGGTTATACATTATCATCACCCAACACTATGTTAAAAATTTATAATTCACACCATCCTAAGTCAACCATATTATCATGATATAAGTTAGGTCCACTATGGTTGACTATCCTAGGGTTTTTCTAACCCTTAAGGATGGATTTGGGAACCCAATACAAATTCTTCCCTATAGGGTTCACTAAAAATTGCTTAGGGATCCATTTTCTAGCTATTATTTTATTTTTGGCTTGACCCCTAGCAATTAGGCAATGATAGGCCTTTTCATTTTTGTTTCCCTTATAACCTAGGCCTTTCTTGTTAAAACTTGACCTTTGGCTCCCAATAATCATGTTTAGGGTGTTGGAGCCAATTGTGAACTTTTCTAAGGCTTTAGTCAAGAAATCTACCTTTTCCCTTAAAGCCTTATTTTCCTCAATGCATGCATCATTAACATCTAGAGGAATATAATCATTTTGTGAGCATGCATTATTGATACTAGAAGAAGCATTATCATTCACATTTAAATATGATTTTTCTAGCTTTTCTTCTAGGACCTTAATTTCATCAAGCATGCTCTTATTTTTCTTTTTAGCCCTAAATAAGTCCCTAGTAAGGCTAGAAATCATAGAAATTACTTCATGGGAGGGTAATTTCATTACCTTACTTACCCAATCTCCTTCCGATGATGAGGATGAAGATGAGGACGCTCCCCCTTCACTCGGGCTCTCCTCCTAACTAGTGCTTCTTTCTTCTTCCTCGGAGGAGGTGGTGTCCAAGTCATCTATCCCCATTACAGCAAGGTTTGTTAAGGCTTCTTCTTCGGATGATGAGGATGGATCATCCCATGTTGCCTTTTGTGCCTTGGCCTTCCCTTTCTCCTTGGATTTCTTCTCTTCATCCTTCTTCTTGATCCCCTTCTTCTTGTCCTCTTTCTTCCTCCTCTCTTCTTTGCTCTTGTTCAAGAGGGGACAATCATCCCTTATGTGTCCCTCTCCTTGGCAATTGTAGCATATAATTTTCATCCTTGGCCTTCTCCTCCTATCAGTAGATTTGTTAAATTTAAAATTTTTCAAAGCATGCCTTATCTTCCTTACCAAATAGGCTTATTCCGTGCTATCCATGGAGGAGGAGAGTGAATCTTCATCGGATGAGAAAAGTGCAATCTCCTTCTTCTTCTTCCCTTTTTCCACCATGAGTGCTACTCCCCTTGATTGACTCCTTGGCTCTTCTACTATACCTTTAAGTCATGTTTCATGCAATTGCATAGTAGAAAAAAATTCCTCTAGAGTACTTACCTCTAGATTCTTGGAGATGTAGAAGGAGTCCACCATGGAGCTCCATTTGGATGACTGAGGGAAGGCATCTATGGCCTTCATGATCATGTCTCTATTTGAGAGCTTCTCCCCTACACTTGTTAGGCCATTAATAACTTCTTTAAAGAGTGAATGAACAGATATTACCTTCTCCTCCTTATCGTGTTTGATGTTGTTGAGTTGGGAGCGAAGAAGGTCCCTTCTTGCTAGTTTGGATTCCAAGGTGCCTTCATGGAGTTCTACAAGTCTGAGCATTCACCAATTCTATTAATCTCTTGTTGAGGTAGCACGTTGAATAGATGGTGTTTGGCTTTCGAATTCGCCAAGTGCTCCTCTCTTTACTTTTTGGTCCATCTTGATTTTTCTAGCATTCTCCCCTCTTCATCCCTAGGAACTTCAAAACTGTTTTCCATAGTGAGCATTATATCAAAATTGGTCTCGAAGAATACCTCAATTCGCTTTTTCCACCAAGTGAATTCTCCTTCAAACTTCGGCGGATGAATATTGGAGCTGACCATCTTTTTTTGTCATGCTTGTAGCAGCGGTTAGTCTGATGATAAGCAACCTGGCTCTGATACCACTTGTTGGAACATCGGTGGTCGGCTAGAGGGGGGTGAATAGCCCTCTTTAGTGTACGGTGGAATTTGCTCGTTGTTTAATCATCTACAAACTCGGTTAGCAAAGCGAAATACTAAAATCAAAGACAATTAAGTAAATACAAGAAGCAAAGGAACACAAATGCTAACACCAAGATGTAACGTGGTTCACGGCCTTGTCGCTAATCCACGGACCAATTCGTTCCAGGTGAATCACGCCTAAACCTTCACTAGTCTCTCCTTTGCACAAAGCTGGGTGGAGGTAACCTCTTTACAACAATGCACTCCTTCTTACAATAAGATTGAAGTAAGAACAAGAAGAAGAAGTAAAACTCGTGTAGGGCACTTAGGGGATTGTTTGGAGCATGAAGATTAACCATCCCAAAGCCCACACCCTCTCTTTTTATAGAGAAGGCAGATTTCTTCCCGTTGGTCGCCCATCAATCGACTACTTCCTTTAGCAGTAGACTACCGTCGTTGCAACAACTTCTAAATACATCAGATCCCGACTATTATAGTCCAATGGGAGACTTGGCAGTCGACTGATGTATACATCAGTCGATTGATGCCTCCGTAACTGACTGATCAGTCGGCTACGGGATATTCTGTGCCGGCACTGCCTTTGTAAAATACGGGAAAAAAAATTTATTATATGGATTAATCCTTTAATTAATTGGATTTAATTAGTGGGCTAATGGGGTTAATTATCTAGTTGGGCTGAGTCCATTAGGCTGACCTAGTTGGGCTGAAATTGGGCTTTGGGCTGATATTGGGCTTGGGCTGAATTGGGCTTGGGCTGATTGGTCTTGGGCTGATCTGGCCGAACCGACCCGGCCCGTTTTGGACGCAGTTTTCTTCTTCCCATTTCTCCTACGCGAGTTTCCCTAGCTTCGATCTGCGCCGATTCTTTCTGCATTTTCCTGATCTGAGCTTCTCCTCGCCGAGAGCTCTCCACCACTTCTTCCCTTTCCCTCAAGCATTGCTTAACAATGCCACTGCTACTGCGGTTGCCACGACCGATTCCTTGCTTCCTCTGTTCTGTTTCGTCGCCACAGTAGGTATTGTCCAACGCCGATTTCAATCTGTAGTCTCCTTTGGATTGCTGTAAGCTTGTCTTCGTCGGCCATTCACTTCTCCAAGCTAGATGGATGACCCCATCAACCTTCAAGTTGTGACCCCCTTCGGTTGTCATCGCCACCGTGAACTCCATTTGCTGTCGCCGTCTTTGAGTTCTCGCCGTGAGCTCAGTCACAGCGAGCTCATCCTCGCCGAGAGTTGGATCGAGGGTGACCTCACTTCCCTTTGATTATGATCTGCCATTTCTGGATCTCCGTCGCCGTTCTGATCCTTGATGCATCTGATTTAGCAACATCTGTTCCTCATTTCCGTCGTCGCCCTCCCTTACAAGCTGCTGGGGAAATTCGTCGGTCATCACCGACACCTTCTATGTTGCACCGATCAATTTCTAATCATCCTCTGTCGCAACTCAGATCTCTCTAGCTAGTTACATTGCCGACGCGATTGGGAGAAGCATAACCACGATGGCTCTACAGTGGTTCGAGGTTCTGGATAGGCTAATCAACAACAATTTCTATAGTCTATCTAGTTGAATTATGGTAACTTTGTGGTTATCATTTTGTTTCTTTTACTGAAGAGGCTGATATTTGTAGGACGAGAGTTGATGAATTTTGTATGATAGGTTGTGAGCTCCAGAGCTCAGATTGGCTTCGATTTGGTGGCAACCTATCAGTTGGGGTGATGATTTGATGAAGGAGGCGTTAGGCTTGGATCATAGATCTAATACCTGAAGCAGCAAAATGGGAAGCTGCGAGCTGGTGTCATGGGTTCAGAACTAGGTAAGTTTCAATTTGAATCTATTGTGATAGATATACTATGGTTGCAATTTTTTTGTCATTGATTTATTGATTACTGTCATTGGAAGAAGTTGTTTATTTGGTAGAGATTCGATTGATGGATTTATGTGGATACTTGATTAGGATAATTGGATCAATCTAGTTGATCGATACATAAAGTTAATGTAGGATTAGGATTTGATCCTAATATTAGAATTGACAGCATGATTGGATCAAATATGTTTTGCTTGCAGGATGTTGATTTCAGGATCTTGATTTGAGATAGATTCTCGGACACAAAAACAGCGGGTGTTTTTACATAGCAGGTGGGTAATATCTATCAGGTCCGGTAGTTTGATCAATTCCAGTGCATGATCTTGGATTTATGTTTATACCTATTTACCTTAAATCCACTCTTATTTAATCGTATGCTTGTACTGCCTTTGACCTTTGAGATATATACTCTGTTAATTCATTGATTATCTAGCACGGATAGGAACTATAAAACCCTATTATGTGTTAGCTGATAGATGTTTAGTAAGTACATGTGGTTAGGGTTATTTTTATGACCTCAGATTGGGTTACTGGGTTGCATCACTAGGTTAGGTGATGAGTCCAAATTATGAGGTCGGTCGTTGTATCGTATATATATCAGTGTGTTAGTTTGACGGATCTATTTATCTATACATAGGTAAATAGGTTGTGATTACGGATTAGTCATCCTTGCATGGTTGACTTTTGGTTGACTAGGTCTCCCTGTGAGTTAGGGAGTGTTGCGAGGATTTGTGTGTGAGTTATGCATCATTACATTTCATGCATGCTGACGACTGGGTTTGCCTTGTGGTTGAGATGAGTCGTCAGTCATCCTGCCTCCCCGGCCACTCGGGGTAGTGGTTGCAGGGTTGAGGGCAGAGCATTGTTGTGCATGCCGTTCTCGGCCACTATGGATGGTGGTAGCTGGAGATGCGCACTTGGCCACTGTGCGGAGTGGTAGTTAGCGCACTCACCCACTATAGACAGTGGTCGTGTGATGTGCAGTTGTCCTGGGTGCGGTGCTCGTCTACTCATGGGTAGGGACGGAGCAGCTAGCAGCAGGGACCCCCGTGTGGGTAGCATATAGCTCTATGGCGGGCTAGCTACTGTTTCATACTACCCAACTCGGTCACTCGAGAGTGGTGGCGGCTGGAGTCGGGATAGTTGTCATGTCTTGCCACCTAGGCCACACTAGGGTCGTGGTAGCGAGTTGGGTGTGCAGGCATGACCATGCATATACATTGCTGATATATATATGTATGCATGTATTTGATATATGTTTTACATATGCCTGTGAGATGCTGCATTTGATTGAGCTATGATTGTTGCACATGCTTGTTCATCATGATACATGTCATTTGCATTTTATATACTGCTATGTGTTGAGCATGATACATGTGTTGATTCAGACTGTTATATGCATTTGATTAGCATCATGTCATTGTGTGGTACGGACCGGGTTATTATACAGGTGATCATTATTGTTCATATGTTAGAGTATTGGTCAGGTACATTGGTACATTACTTTATTTCAGTTGATCAGTTTAGTATATACCTTGAGTATGATTTTACTGTAGTTACTTATTATTAGATTTGGATATGACTGTATGTCTATTGGACTCATGCTGTATACCTGTAGATCTTCACATGTATACTTGTAGATCTATCCTTATATGTTGTTCATGCACTTTCTATATATTACCCCTGAGTTTATACTCACCACCCCGGGACCCTGGGCTTCCTGTCGCCCAGATAACAGGTAGAAGATTCCTTGGACGATCGGAGCTCCGCCAGCTGATCCCATCTCACACCGGACGAATGGATATGTGTTCCGTGTTGTTGTATTCTTACGGATTGTTGGTTTGAGTTTTTCTCTGTATTGTTTCCGTATTTGTGATATACGGACATATTGTATGTATTTAGTCTTTGATTCGGTTTCTATTATGATTCTTGTCGTGTCAAGTCACTCCGGAGTGCACAATTGGTCTTTGTATCTTGTTGATCTGTTTGTATTGTTTCCGCTGTGTTTAGTATGTTTGATATGTTGATATCTGTGTATATCATATTGTTGTTGTGGGCCTACGGGCCTTGTATTAACCCGATATGTTGCCACGTACAGGGGAGATGCCGTCCGTTTGCTTTTCGGCACGGCATACTCCCGGGGCATGACAATTTTATTGGTATCAGAGCCCTAGGTTGCGAAGTCTACTTTCGGATTTTATTCCGTTCGGACATCGAGTTTTTCTTTACTCGGTTTTGGTTTCGTGAGTTCTGAGATCCGCCGCTAGCTACAAGGTTTAAGGTATGTTAATTGTTACTACATATCCTTCTATTGGTTATGCATTTAGTTGCTTATAACATGGATGACTTGTAGGATATTGGTTAGTATTTGTAACTGTGGTTTGTGTTGGCCACGAGAACGACATGTTGAGGTTATTAGATATGTACCTGCTATCGAAAAAGTAATTACCTTTGAGAGCCGACTGATACCGAGTCGGAAAGCAGGGGTTAGGTAGTCACATCGCTTGTGGAGATCAAGGATTACGGTCCTAAGATTTTCACTAATTATGTTAGTCAGATCATTACCTATGGGTAATGAATCTGTAGTACACTATCGCTGATGCAGATAGTAGAGGATTAGTTTGGAGATATTCATAGAGATTTTGATCTCTGAGATGGTCGTTCTAGGTTGTATAACGTTGAGGGTACTTTTGAGTACTTAACTCGTGTTATACAGAGGAAGCTAAGTTAGCTGCATACCACTATCCGGATTTAGACGGTACTTGGTGTAAGATATAGGAAATAACCTACGGGAAATAACGTATCCCTTAGTCACAGTTCAGTGATGTTGTGAGATAGTATTTTCCCACGTCATCTTCTTTGACTCATTGTCAAGGAATTCTTGGGCTTTAGGTCGAGTGATCGTTTGGTAATGGAAGTACCATGCAGAGTCGTTAGACTTGCAAAAGTTACGACCATTTAATAGACCAAGAATGTGATTGGGTTGGTTTTGGCCACCCACGGGTTATCGGTTGACATCTTGATCAGGATGTTTGGATCTCCTACTAGATCCTACCGGAAGTCCTTAGACTGAGTCATGTGTATAGAAATGACTCCGTAGCAAGTGTTTTAAAGAGTTGGAGATTTGATAAGAATATATTGCAAGTCAAATTATTGGAATTAAAAGTCTTCGAATGTTGGATAAAAGGAGCAAGATTAAAGTCATGAGTCATGAGCGACTATTGGAGAGTTTTTCGATCATAGAAGACCGATTGCAGATTGTCAGCAGCTTCTTATGTTTATCAGCGAACTCAGAGGAAAGACTCCGAATGAAGATTATGTGTGTGCGATGGGTCACGACGTCAGTCAGACACGTGGACCATTGTATCTGTTTCTACTATAAGCAGCCGGTATCTACGAGGAGAGTATGTACTTTGAAGACTCAGTGGAAGACTATGGATGATGCTTTCGAGCAGATGATCCACAACCTCGGAAGCCGAGATCATGACAGAAGAATGGATTATCACATCAGCGACGATCTACTACCTCAAATATAGTTGAAGTTCTTTGATACTTTCATCCGGAATAAGCAAGTTACTCAGCAGTATCAGCCGAAGACGTCTCAGAAAATTCAGACATTCAGACAACAACTGTTACCTTTCCAGACGATGACAACTGTTACTTTTCCAGACATGGTTATGCTTTATACAGAGGAGGGATTTTACGATGATGGTCGTATCTACGCAGTATTCTCCAGTTGCAGCTATACCTTTCACAGAGTTGGATCGTGCTACGATGTTGGCGATTCTTGATATTTTGACGGATGTGTACCC
This sequence comes from Wurfbainia villosa, assembly GCA_025175895.1. Classification (NCBI taxonomy): domain Eukaryota; kingdom Viridiplantae; phylum Streptophyta; class Magnoliopsida; order Zingiberales; family Zingiberaceae; genus Wurfbainia; species Wurfbainia villosa. Next base: position 10,854,945 of record CM045992.1, read on the forward strand.
TTGTTTCCCATCTCCATTGCAGTTGTTTCAGTTTGTACCTTAGTTTCAGCAGTTGACTTCAGTTTCTCCATGATAGTCTTTGCATCTACATGAGTTCACCGGCCCGCAATGTATGTTGGACAAGTTTACATGATTACTCGAGAAGAAGTATAGAAGACCGAAGGATAGGTCCTTCGGGGTATTACTTTAGGTTATACTATTTGCAGATATATCGAGAGATACGGGTAGTTTACAGGTACCTTTGTCTAGAACGTTCTTGGATAGGGTTCGAAGGGTTCCTATCGACTAGTGGTTGGTGATTTTCTCTACCGTTTGGTGAGATGTTGATCAACAACCAAGAAGGCAAGGGATACCCTTAGCCTTTGCTAGACTTACCTCTACTATAGACATATCCTTACGGATAGTTGGATTGTTGGAGCGTTGGTATACTAGGACTCTCGGATGTACGTATAATCTGAGAGTATTCGGATGAACTCCCAGGCTTGCCACTGCATGGGCAAGTAGGAATATGCGATTGGAGGGTGATTTCGAGAATAGTCCTGATAATTGGGACCTCATACCGGGAGATGATTTTATGGGTATCAGTGTCGCTAAACACTATTGGAGATTTATCTGCCTAAGTGTTTCTTCTTGAAAAGACTTGTAACTCTTTGTTAGAAGAGAGTCAGACCTTGAGTTATGCATTGATTATCGATGATGGCATGCAGTAGTTGTTGTGAATGAATATCCTTCGTTGGGGATAGATGATCTGTTTAGATCAGCTAAATGACACCTGTGTATATCCTAGGGTTGGCCTACGATTGGAGGTTTGATATTGTAGTGACTTAGTGTCGTACAATTATCATTGTCGGTGTGATGATTGAACTATCATTAGCGTAGGGTAAAAGGATTCAGGTGTATAGAGCTGATTGATAATGTTGTTAGACTTATTGACGATTTAATCGTTCATGGATTTGAGGAATCAAGTACTCTTAGAGTATTTGAGATCGATTGTCATCGTATCTGTGGATGATATATTTTTGGGATGTATTCACAATCTTAAAGGAAGTTGTGGTTTCCCTAGATTGATTTGGTGTTTACCGTAGATGTGGATAGGATATGCTAGAGTTACTATACCGTCGACTTGTGGGACCAAGAAGGTGATGGAAATCACCTGGTTGGAAGCTTGGGAAGCTTGGTTTTAGGGCCTAGAAGGTGGTTGACTTTTGTGTCAGTGTTAGTTAATCCGTCCGATATGGATGGAAGGGTACTGCACATAGATGCAATATTGCAGGGATTAGGAGCGATCCCGATGCAGTTAAATGAGACGTATATTATGTGTATTCTAGTTGAGAAACTAGCGAGATCAGTCATTATAGTCTCCTAGTTACTTTCAGTTCTGGGTGACAGAGTGAAGTTTGGACATTAGATTAATTTCTCTTGTGAGAATAAATCTCCGTCTCTAGGAAGGATAGTGGTTACAAAGTTGTATTTCGATTTAGGAAGAGTTGTTTCAGGACACTCTTCATTTGAGAGTGATGATTTATTCGGAGTGTATCCGAAAATAGTGAGTATTGAAACGTTCCAGTTGGTGGAACGATATATGGGACACGGTTGATTTCGTAGTTTGATGTTGGGTATGCCAACAAGCAAAGGTGGAATATAGTGACCTGTAGGGTTACGTACCATGATGAAGTGGGAGCCTAGTACGTTAGACTGTGTTGGGAGATTATCTAGAATTCGGAAAGGACTTGATCGGATTTGGTTAGTCGATGATCGATTAGCTGGGTCCGCTTATTTTCTTCCGAGCTATAAGATGGACTCCGTTGGATCGCTTGATGGAATTATATCCATGGAGTAACCTTGAGTATCATTTCTGATAGTGATTCATGATTCACCTTACGATTCTGGCAAAGTTTCCCATCGGTTACAGGTATAGAGCTCCACTGTGGTATAGTTATTTACCTTGTAATAGGTTAATTGAGATTGTAGGAGAGCTGGAATATAATATTCGAGCTCAGTACCCCACTTAGTATTTGATGTGTGTGACTTTCTCCGGATACTTGAGATGATTATTGTGACATCTCGTACTCGTACATGAGTCGGAAATTTGGGGACCAAATTTTTATAAGTGGGGGAGAATGTAAAATACGGAAAAAAAAAATTATTATATGGATTAATCCTTTAATTAATTGGATTTAATTAGTGGGCTAATGGGGTTAATTATCTAGTTTGCTTGGGCTAATTTGGGCTTGAATTGATGATTGGTCTTATTTATCGGGCCGAACCGACTTACCCATTTTGGATGCGCTTTTCTTCTTCCCATTTCTCCTACGAAGTTTCCTAGCTCGATCTCACTAGATTCTTTCTGCATTTTCCGATCCGAGCTTCTCTCGAGAGCTCTCCACCACTTCATCGCCACTCAGCCGAATACTGCGTTGCCACGACCGATTCCTTGCTTCCTCTGTTCTGTTTCATCGCCACAGCAGGTATTGTCCAACGCCGATTTCAATCTGTAGTCTCCTTTGGATTGCTGTAAGCTTGTCTTCGTCGGCCATTCGCTTCTCCAAGCTAGATGGACGACCCCATCAACCTTCAAGTTGTGACCCCCTTCGGTTGTCATCGCCACTGCGAATTCCATTTGCTGTCGCCGTCTTTGAGTTCTCACCGTGAGCTCAGTCACAACGAGCTCATCCTCGCCAAGAGTTGGATCGAGGGTGACCTCACTTCCCTTTGATTATGATCTGACATTTCTGGATCTCCATCGTCGTTCTGATCCTTGATGCAGCTGATTTAGCAACATCTGTTCCTCATTTCCGTCGTCGCCCTCCCTTACAAGCTGTTGGGGAAATTCGTCGGTCATCACCGACACCTTCTATGTTGCACCGATCAATTTCTAATCATCCTCTGTCGCAACTCAGATCTCTCTAGCTAGTTACATTGCCGACGCGATTGGGAGAAGCATAACCACGATGGCTCTACAGTGGTTCGAGGTTCTGCATAGGCTAATCAACAACAATTTCTACAGTCTATCTAGTTGAATTATGGTAACTTTGTGGTTATCATTTTGTTTCTTTTACTGAAGAGGCTGAGATTTGTAGGACGAGAGTTGATGAATTTTGTATGATAGGTTGTGAGCTCCAGAGCTCAGATTGGCTTCAATTTGGTGGCAACCTATCAATTGGGGTGATGATTTGAGGAAGGAGGCGTTAGGCTTGGATCATAGATCTAATACCTGAAGCAGCAAAATGGGAAGCTGCGAGCTGGTGTCATGGGTTCAGAACTAGGTAAGTTTCAATTTGAATCTATCGTGATAGATATACTATGGTTGTAATTATTTGTCATTGATTTATTGATTACTGTCATTGGAAGAAGTTGTTTATTTGGTAGAGATTCGATTGATGGATTTATGTGGATACTTGATTAGGATAATTGGATCAATCTAGTTGATCGATACATAAAGTTAATGTAGGATTAGGATTTGATCCTAATATTAGAATTGACAGCATGATTGGATCAAATATGTTTTGCTTGCAGGATGTTGATTTCAGGATCTTGATTTGAGATAGATTCTCGGACACGAAAACAGCGGGTGTTTTTACATAGCAAGTGGGTAATATCTACCTGGTCCGGTAGTTTGATCAATTCCAGTGCATGATCTTGGATTTATGTTTATACCTGTTTACCTTAAATCCACTCTTATTTAATCGTATGCTTGTACTGCCTTTGACCTTTGAGATATATACTCTGTTACTTCATTGATTATCTAGCACGGATAGGAACTATAAAACCCTATTATGTGTTAGCTGATAGATGTTTAGTAAGTACATGTGGTTAGGGTTATTTTTATGACCTCAGATTGGGTTACTGGGTTGCATCACTAGGTTAGGTGATGAGTCCAAATTATGAGGTCGGTCGTTGTATCGTATATATATCAGTGTGTTAGTTTGACGGATCTATTTATCTATACATAGGTAAATAGGTTGTGATTACGGATTAGTCGTCCTTGCATGGTTGACTTTTGGTTGACTAGGTCTCCCCGTGAGTTAGGGAGTGTTGCGAGGATTTGTGTGTGAGTTATGCATCATTACATTTCATGTATGCTGACGACTGGGTTTGCCTTGTGGTTGAGACGAGTCATCAGTCATCCTGCCTCCCCGGCCACTCGGGGCAGTGGTTGCAGGGTTGAGGGCAGAGCATTGTTGTGCATGCCGTTCTCGGCCACTATGGATGGTGGTAGCTGGAGATGCGCACTTGGCCACTGTGCGGAGTGGTAGTTAGCGCACTCACCCACTATAGACAGTGGTCGTGTGATGTGCAGTTGTCCTGGGTGCGGTGCTCGTCTACTCATGGGTAGAGACGGAGCGGCTAGCGCCAGGACCCGTGTGGGTAGCATATAGCTCTATGGCGGGCTAGCATCGTTCATACTACCCAACTCGGTCACTCGAGAGTGGTGGCGGCTGGAGTCGGGATAGTTGTCATGTCCTGCCACCTAGGCCACACTGGGGTCGTGGTAGCGAGTTGGGTGCGCAGGCATGACCATGCATATGCATTGCTGATATATATATGTATGCATGTATTTGATATATGTTTTACATATGCCTATGAGATGCTGCATTTGATTGAGCTTTGATTGTTGCACATGCTTGTTCATCATGATACATGTCATTTGCATTTTATATACTTCTATGTGTTGAGCATGATACATGCATTGATTCAGACTGTTATATGCATTTGATTAGCATCATGTCATTGTGGTGTACGGACCGGGTTATTATACAGGTGATCATTATTGTTCATATGTTGGAGTATTGGTCAGGTATGGGATGGATTTAGTACGTTATATGAGTTATGTTATTATAAATCTGTTCAGGATGATCTAGCATCTGGTGTTCTGCATCACCGTGTACGTTGGTACATTACTTTATGTTCAGTTGATCAGTTTAGTATATACCTTGAGTATGATTTTACTGTAGTTACTTATTATTAGATTTGGATATGACTGTATGTCTATTGGACTCATGTTGTATACCTGTAGATCTTCACATGTATACTTGTAGATCTATTCTTATATGTTGTTCATGCACTTTCTATATATTACCCCTGAGTTTATACTCACCACCCCGGGACCCTGGGCTTCCTCGCCTGTGATAATGTAGAAGATTCCTTGGACGATCGGAGCTCCGCCAGCTGATCCCATCTCACACCGGACGAATGGATATGTGTTCCGTGTTGTTGTATTCTTACGGATTGTTGGTTTGAGTTTTTCTTTGTATTGTTTCCGTATTTGTGATATACGGACATATTGTATGTATTTAGTCTTTGATTCGGTTTCTATTATGATTCTTGTCGTCAAGTCACATCATTATAATGAAACTACCGCTAGTTGGATAGGTTTTGAATCTCCAAATATGACGTGTCGGAAGATTAAAGTCGTTCATTTTATTGGTTTTGGTTAGAAGGTATATACATGGATATGTTATCGTAATTTTGGTTGATATACACAGTACTTTGATTGCACTGCTATCAATCCGTAAATTGAAGAAATAAAAAAAAGCTACATTCAAGAATGATTATGCGTCCTTGGCAATCGACTGATGGTCTGGAAGTCGACTATCATTCCTTGGTAATCGACTGATGTCGGGAAAACCCATCTGACACTTAGACAATTGGCCAAGATTACCTAAGAGCTACCCTGTCCCCGGGTTACAATCGCTCACTCTCATTCTCTTGGAGTCCCTCACCTTGAAGTTCTCTTCGTCCGGCCACGTCCCTCGGATGTGGCAAGCGCATGGCTTCGCTGTGCCATCCTTCGAGTATCGCTCTAAAGTCTACTTCCTCTGGCTTCACTCCAATACTCCTCATCCGGCGATCCCTCGGATGCACCAAGCGTACGGCTTCCGCAATGCATCTTTCACCGACTCAAGGACCGAGTCATGAGAGGTGAGTCTTGCCAATGCTATTGTCATTCATGTGTGAATTACTAAGTCCTGCATGACTGCAATGCACATATCAAATCTATATCAATCCTAACTTAAACCCTTTGCCACACACATCAAAACCACATCACATGGGTTGATTGCTCTAACAAATTGATTGGTTTGAAAAATCATGATTGTCATATATTCATGGAAAGACTAATTTTTATTGCTTTGAAGGAATTGTTATCAAATTTTGTCTGGGGTGCAATTATGAAATTAAGCATTTTTGTTCATGATATTTTCTCGACAGTATTGAGTCATTTACACATAGAGACATTAGAGAGAGACATTCCGATCATTTTGTGTAACTTAGAAAGAATATTTCCACCGACGTTTTTTGATTCCGTGGAACATCTTTTGGTTCACTGCCATATGAGGCTAAAGTTGGAGGTCTTGTTCAATTTCTATGGATGTATCCATTTGAAAGGTGAATTTTTTGCTTTTTTTTATCATTGTTATTTCATTTGATCAAATTTAGTATAATTTATTTTATAATACATTTTATTGTATTACTCTTAGATTCCTCTATCACTTGAAAAGAAAAGGAAAAATAAGGCTCATGTTGAAGCTTCTATTGTTAATGCATATATTGTGGAGGAAGTTACAACTTTTGCATCATATTATTTTGAACATCATGTTCAATGCAAGAGTCGGAAAGCAGGAAGAAACGATAAGGGTCTCGTTGATCCAAATTTGAGGGCATTCTCAATTTTTAACTACCTTGGTTGACCAAGTGGATCTTGATGCTCTGGTAAGGAGTGGCGAGCAACCCACACATATATTTTACTAAATTATCCAGAAGTAATGTCATATTTTGAGTGAGTATATAAATTTTATATTATATATTTCATATATCGTAAATTATTGTTCATTTTATATTTAATTTTATGGTAGGATTTTCCAAACTCTATATTCTAAGCTTCCAGAGCATGAGTTTGATTGTTTCTGCGATGAAGAATTTGCACAATGGTTCAAAAAATATGTAAATAGTCTATGATAATAAATTTGATAAATCTTGACTTTAACACATACTTATTTGAATTTAGGTTCTTGATAATCACGCTCACATTGAGCAAGACCTAGTAAAACATCTATCATGGGGTCCAAACTCAATGGTGAAAACTTGGTCGGCATATTTCATAAATGAATATAATTTTCATACTCAAGATTATGGAACTAGGAAAACTACAATAAATAGTGGAGTTTGTGTTTAGTCATCTAATGATGGAGGTGCAAGGAATGAATTTTACGGCTTGCTAGATGAAATTTTAGAGGTTGCGTACCCAGGCTTAGATTTGTGAGTTATTTTATTTATATGTCGTTAGTTTGACCCTATCAAAGGCATCAGGGTGCATCCACAATTTAATTTGGTTAAAATAAATTACAAAACAATATACAAGAGGAATGAACCATTTGTGTTAGCACAGCAAGAGATTCAAGTAATTTATGCTTCATATCCTAGTCTGAGACAAGACAAAAGTGATTGATGGGTTGTTTGTAAAACAAAAGCACATAATAAAATTGAGAAACATTGGGAAGATATAGCATATCAACAAGATGAAGTTGTCAATACATTTCATATCAAAGAATATAATATTTCAACGTTACGAGATCCCAACAGCGTAGTAGTAGTCGTTGATGCAAGTGAACTGAATGAGGATGAAGATGAGGAATTTAATTTAGAAGATGATGATGACGATGACGAAGAAGAAGGCGATGATGAATAGACGCATGACCAGGATGAAAATTATAATGCGAACTTCGATTTCTAATTGTGGGTAACTTTTATTGAGTACCAATTATGTTTTAATTTATTGTCTAATTCGAAATTTCATATATTTGATATATTAATGAACTGTTTTTTTCTAGGTCATCCAGTTGCTATGAATATGGTAATTTTTTTCATATTATTCATATTATAAATTCGATATGCAAATGCATATTAGTAGGTTCTCAGTAGATACCTACTAATGTATCTTCCTCGGTACAACAATCACTCATTGAGGGGGAAGATACGAGAGAGTTTATATCTCCGCATGAAGATCCGTAAGTATTCAAGTTTTAGATTATCTATGTTTAATTTTTAATACGATATGTATTTTTATAAGTATCTAACAAGGTTTGTTTTTATTTTATGTTATATTTACAAATTTTGTACATGTTATTCATGAGGTGAATAAAATAGTGAATAACCATTGGGGCGGAGCTTCTATGACTTATACGAGCACGCCGGAAGAAATAAAATTTTATGGCGGAATGAGTTCAAGGTAGCTTATTTAAATCATTTTGTATATAAAATTGCAGTTAATATAATCAATTCAATTTTTTTCTACTGCAGCGGGTATTTACTTGGGAGGAGAGTAAAACACTAGAGATTAGGAGGATTTTCAAGAAAAAGTGTGGTGATCATATCAGAAACATACTCAATCATGCGAAAACTAGAAATAAAAAGCCACACTGTATAACCGAGGAGAATTGGAATAAAATTGTTACACATTGGGGATATGAGGATAGCAAATGGAGGAGTGAGTAGAATAAGCAAAATCAACATTGTAATTCTGGTGTTATGTCTGCCACGTATGTGGGAGGATCAATAAATATCGATAAGCATAGACATCGATTGGTGGGTTTTTTTAAATCATAATTTTGTAATCTAATACTCACTAATTTATAAATTTTAACTGTTTGTTTAGGCCTAGGAGACAGGGACTGAGCCATTATTTATAGACACTTTCACCCGTACATTCCAAAAAAAAAAGATAAGACGTGGAGTGGGGAAAGAGCTAGAACAATGAAGGGTTGTAATTTTAAAAATTTAAATTCTTATGTTAGTATTTAATTTTTTTTTCTTTCAAAATAGAAGAAATACGATGAACTTGCATAGAGAAATTCAAGTGCAAGTGATGATGCAGTCGAATCTGAGCCTTCTGTTAGCAATATAAATTTATGGCTCGAAGAAACTGGAGGGCCGAAAAGTGGAAGAATAATTAGACTCGGTTCTTTGAGCCCATCCTATAGAGTCCCTGGTGCTTCTTCTTCATCCTCCCCGGCATCAAAAGCAGAAGTAAATCAATTAACCGAAGAGGTTAATCATTTGAGGGAGTTACTAGCGCAGAAGGAAAATGAATCGAGAGAAAGAGCTCAGCAAGTAAAAGACTTAAATGAACAGATGAACAAATTTCGAAGGCAACAAATGTTCATTATGCAACATCTTCAATTAACGTCTAGTTCAAGTCAACTTCCTCCTTCTGGATCTGCTCCTCCTCCTGATCCCTATCATAATGACAATGATGATGTACTTTTTGATGATGATGGTGGTGATGATGGTGGTTACCTTTGAATTTATTTGTTGTATTTAAATATTACTTGACTTATCACATACGATATCTATGTATTGTAAGTTTGTTTAGGTTTGTTATATATATATTAATTCAGTATTAAAGTTTGATGTGTAAATTTGTTTATATTGTTGTATGTGTTTATTGTAAAACAGGGAAAAAAGTATAATCTATTAAAATATTTTATTTTTATTTTTGAAGATTTGCAATGAAAAAATTATTTTCGTTGCAAAAATTGATGTATCAGTCAACTGATGTAAACCATCACTCGATTGATACATGAAAAAATGCATAAAAAAATGATTTTCATCATTAGTCGACTGATGGTACTGTAGCATCTTACAAAACATTTTGTAGCCAACTAAGCAGTCAACTATTCACTTGGCAGTCGACTGATGAAAATGACCAGTCGACTGCCATTACTATGGCACATTACAGAACCTTTGGTAGCCGACCGATCAGTCGAATTGGTCATATATGCTATCGACTGATTGTATTCGTCAGTTGACTGCTCTTGAAAATTTTGCAATGATTTTTAATTTTCGTCGCAGATTTGGCGATGAAAAAATATTCATTGCAAAATTGAATTTTATTCATGGAAATATGTTTATTAGACTTTGGCGACGAATTTAATTTTTTTCGCCAAATTTGGCGACGAAAAGTTATATTCATCGCCAAATTTAGCGACGAATTTCATTTTCGTTGCCAAATATTTGTAATGAACTATTTATTCGTTACAGAATTAGCGACGAATAATTTTTTCATCGCAGATTTGGCGACGAACTATGTTTTGTCACCAAAATTTGCGATGAAAATAATTATTCGTTGTCAAAATTTGCGACAAATTTTGCAACGAAAATTTTATTCATTGCAATTTTGGCGATGACTTTTTTTTCATTGCAGAAATTAGCAGTGAATTATTTGCAATGAAATTTTTTTCATTGCAAAAATCTTTTGCAACGCATTTTTTTCCAAAATTCGTCGCCAAATACTCTTATTTTTGTAGTGGAGGTTATGCATCGATTATCGATGATGGAATGTAGTGGCTATTGAGAATGAATAACCTTTTTTGTGGATAGATGATCTGTTTTGATCATCTAAAGGACACCTGTGTATACTCTAGGGTTAATTTATGATTGGAGTGTTGATATTGTAGTGACTTGATGTCATACAATTATCATTGTCGGTATGATAATTGAGATATCATCAGCTTAGAGTAAAAAGGATGCAGGTGTGTAGAAGATGACATTTCATACTTGGTATGGATTTTATGAGCTTTTGATAATATTGTTAGACTTATGTAACGATTTAGTCGTTCATGGACTTAAGGAATCGAGTATTCTGGAAGTGATTAGATCAGTTGGTGGTTATTGTTTTAGATGATATTTTTGAATATATTCACAATCTTAGGGAAGTTGTGGTTTCCCTGGATTGATTTGGTTATTACCATAAATGTGGATAGGATGTTTCTAGCGTTACTATACTACTGATTTGGTTGACCAGGAAGGTGATGGAATTTACTTGGTCAGAAGCTTGTGAAATTAGTTTTCAGAGCCAGATAGTGGTTGACTTTTGTACCAGTGTTAGTTAATCCTTTCAGTGTGGATGGAAGGGTGTTGTATACAGATGCATCATTTCAAAGATTGGAGTGATTCCGATGTAGATGATTGAGACATATTTTATGCGTATGCCAGTTGAGGAGCTACGAGATAAGTTGTTATATACATGACGTGGATATAGTAGTTATGATCTTATTTTGTAGATGCATGGAGCAGGAGTTCTCATGGAGTTTTGGCTATCTACTAGGTAGCTACTATAGAGTTGTTGGAACATGGACAGATGCAACAAGGGAGATTGGTCACTGTAGACTCCCAGTCACTTACAGTTTCTATGTGATAGAGTGGATTTTGGACAGTAGATTGATTTCTCTTGTGAGGAAATAATTATCTATCTTTGAGGAGGATAGTGGTTTCCGGAGTTGCATTAGATTTAGGAAGAGTTGCTTTAGGAGACTCGTCATTCAAGATTGGTGATTTATTCGGAGTGTATCCGAAAATAATGAGTGTTGAAACATTCTTGTGGGTGGAACGACGTGTAGGACACGGTTGATTTCATAGTTTGATGTAGGGTGTGCCAACAAGTAAAGGTGGAATATTAGTGACCAGTAGGGTTACGTACTGAGATGGAAGGGGAGCCTAGTACGATGGACTATGTTGGGAGTTTATCAAGAATTTGGAAAGGATTTGATGCGATTTGGGGTAATCGATGGTCGATTAACCAAGTCCACTCATTTTTCTACCGAGCTGTAAGATGGATTTCATTGGGTCGCTCGACGGAATTATACTGCAAGGAGATTTTCAGTTTTCTTGGAGTATCCTTGAGTACCATTTCCGATAGTGATTCATGATTCATCTCACGATTCTGGAAAAGTCTCCAACAAGTCTCGGATATAGAGCTCCACTCTAGTACAGTAGTTACCTTTTGATAGATGGTTAATATAAAGGTACTATTTATATTTTAGAAGGGCTGTTGAAAGCATGTGTGATAGATTTTGGAGGCTATTGGAGAGGTGGAAAATAATATTCGAGCTAAATACCCAACTTGGTTACTTGAGGTGTATGACATTTCTCCAAGTACTTGAGTTTATCAGAGTATCGTTGCTTACCCGAACTTGAGTAGGAAATTTGGGGATTATTAGTGGGGGAGAATGTAATATATCAAAAAATAAAATAATAATAAAATACCCCTTATTAATTAAGAAAATATCTTATGAAAATTTTCAGTATTTCTAGAAATTTTCTTGAAATTTAAATGGAGTTTCTGTTGCATTTTGTGGGGAAATATTTAACAGGCTTTTACAAGGCCTGTTTAGGTTATTTGCTTATGAAGAGTTAATAGGGTTTAATTTACCTAAGTTAAATATAAAACCCTTAGTTTACTTTCTATTTCTCTCGAATTTCACCGTAACTCCTCATCTCCCGATTCCTCTTTCTCCCTCAAATCCTATTCGTGTTTTCCTCTTTCTCTTCCCCGATCGACACGTTCTTTCTTCCGCCGCCTCTGCTCTTTCCCTCGAGCATCGCCGAAGCGACCCATCGGTCGCCAGGCCATCGAGCATCTGCAGCAGCCAGCCGATCACGTCTTCTTCTCTTCCCCGTCTCATGCTCGTCGCTATTCGAGCTAAGTTGGTCGCTGCCTTTTCCTTCTTGTCGCAAGATCTGTTCTGTTGCTGCTGTCACCAACTTCATCGCCAAGGCTAGGGAGGAGATGACCTTTATTGGTGCAATCGGCCCAGGTCACGATTGACCAGACTCAAGTTTGACTCGGGCAGTATTTTGATGTTTGACAAAATGTATGACAATGTGATTGTCATGAGAAAGTCCAAGTCATGGGTACTTGGCATAGAATGCCCAAGTCATGGGTACTTGGCAGGGAAAGTCCAAGTGGGACACTTGGAAATGGGAAAGTCCAAGTCATGGGTACTTGGCATGGAAAGTCCAAGCATGGGTCTTGGCAAGGGAAAGTCCAAGCTTGAGTCTTGGCAATTGGAAAGTCCAACATGGATTGACATGGAAAGTCCAAGAATGGGTCTTGGCAACGGAAAGTCCAAGCTTGAGTCTTGGCAAATGGAAAGTCCAACATGGGTTGGCAAGGGAAGTCCAAGGGTTGATATTGGCGACGTAAAGTCTAAGGGTGGAGTCTTGGCAGCATAAATTCAATGGTTGGCGGCGTAAAGTCTAAGTGGTAGTTTTGGCAGCGTAAGCCCAATGTGCCTTAGCGGTATAGACTAGCTTAGCATGACAATAGCCGATGGAAGCACCAGAAGGCTATCATATAGATGAACAAGTCATGGATGACTTGGAGTGATCCGATAGGCGTGAGGCTGACGGAGGTGACTAGAAGGCTTAGGTCTAGCCTAAGGGTGGTCTAGCAAGTATGAGAGCATCATACTTGGCGTTAAAGCTCATGGTTTAGGTTATCAGTCAACTGGGCTTTGGGCACTTGCTCTTATAGTGCTCAACTTCCTTACACTCAAAGCATATGATATAAATTTTATTTTTAAATGAAATTCTTGAGTTACCTCGGTCAATGGTGGTGGAATTTTGAGATTCTTCATCTTCTCGACCGGAGGTGGATGGTTCTTCTTCCTCTTGTACTTTTTCTGGCGATCTAATATCCTCCCCCTCAATCCTAGAGGTGGAGGCTTCTCCTACTTCTTCCACCGATCCCGATCCAGATGTTGATTCTCTATCAACTTTTGAATCCTCACTTTCTTGTGAGGATGAGCTTTCTTTCTCCTCCTCTTCTTTTTGTGCCGAGTGAGGCTCCTCATGGAATCTTTCCAACTTGCTCCATAGATTCTTGGCATCCATGTAATCCCCTACCTTGCACAAAATGTCATTAGGGATTAAATCAACCAAGAATTTTATTACCTTTGTAGTTTTCTCAAATTCTTGGAGTTGTTCCCCGATCCACTTCTTCATTTTAAGGAACCCTCTCTTTGGCCCTCTTGTATAATTAAATCCTTCCATTAAGATGGCCCATTCTTCAAAGTTCCTCATCATGATGAAGTCTTCAATCCTTCCCTTCCATGAATTGAAGCTTTCTCGTCCATAGTATACAGGACCGGAGTATTGATGTCCCATCCTAGTCTTTCTTCAAACTCCATTTTCTTCTTCACCCTCTACCAGTTCTCTCTTGGTGGTTAGTCCAAATGAAGAGCGACCTCGCTCTGATACCAATTGTAGGGACTATTGGTGACCGCTAAAGGGGGTGAATAGCATTTTTCATCGGATGATGGAATTCGATCGTGATTGCTACAAAATGTTAGTACACAGCAGAAATACAAAATATAGAATGAAAATAAAACACAAGTACAATCACAAATACACAAGGATATACGTGATTTGGAATCTTAGGGTTCCTACTCCATGAGGGTGAGCTCAAATGAGCTCTAGCGATGCAAATAACACCACTAAACAATAACGCTCCTTCTCAACAACACGTCAGAGGTGGAGAAATCTCGTACAAGAGATTACACTAAGTAATACAATGAATACAAGCAAATACAAAGATGAAATACAATACAAGTAAAGAAAAATGCTTTACAAGAGATCTTTAAATGCTTGCTTCTGGTTGCTTGAGAATAGCCTTGAAGGTCTGGATTGTAGCAGCAAATCCCCTCCAAATCGCCTAAAAGAACCATGCCAAGAATCTCCTCCTCGAGCTCCTTTAATAGATGATCTCGGGTTGATTCCGCAGCTGGCAGTCGACTGCCATAAGTCCCCAGTCGACTGCCAACAATATCGTTGTGAGACAATGGCTTAATCGACGTCGGCATTCAAGCCAACATTTACACTAGTAGTCGACTGCCAGGGTCATAGCCGACTGACTAGTCGGCTACTGAGCATTATGCTCCTACAACCCGACTAGCAGTCGACTGCTAGGCCATTTCCTACAGTCGAACTCTTGTCGACTCTGAGCAGTTCGACTGGCCATAATCCTAGTCGACTACCAAGGGTCAACTCGGCTGCCAAGTATCAAAACACTTGACCAATCGACTAATCCAAAGCCTCAGTCGGCTGATAACCTCAACCATGAGGTTTAACCCCAAGTATGATGCCCTCATACTTGCTAGGCCACCCTTAACCTAGACCTAAGCCTTCTAGCTACCTCCATCAGCCTCATACCTATCGGATCCCTCCAAGTCATCCATGACTTGTTCATCCAAATGCTAGCCTTCAGGTGCTTCCATCGGCTATTATCATGCTAAGCTGGTCTACACCGCCAAGGCACATTGGGCTTACGCTGCCAAGACTATTGCTTGGACTTTACGTCGCCAACCATTAGACTTATGCTGCCAAGACTCCACCCTTGGACTTTATGCCGCTAATATCAACCCTTGGACTTCCCTTACCAAATCATGTTGGACTTTCCATTTGCCAAGACTCAAGCTTGGACTTTCCCTTGCCAAGACTCATGCTTGGACATTCCATGCCAACCCATGTTGAACTTTCCAATTGCTAAGACTCAAGCTTGGACTTTTCCTTGCAAAGACCCATGCTTGGACTTTCCATTGCCAAGTGTCCCACTTGGACTTTCCTTGCAAAGTACCCATGACTTGGACTTTCCCATGACAATCACATTGTAATACATTTTGTCGAACATCAATATCAAGCATCAATGTCAAACATCAAAATACTACTCTAGTCAAACTTGAGTCCGGTCAATCGTGACCTGGGCCAATTACACCAACAACCATTACCTTGACTCCATTACTATTATTTTATTGCTTGATACTTTATCTTTGCACTTTGAGATGCTCTATTGTTGTTGTTACATTTCGTTCGTCATTGTTATGAATTACAGATGTTATGGTATGTGGACCTATAGATTCTTAACTATGTGTACGTAGTTGAGTACGATTGTAGACTTGATTCGTGTCATTAGGATAAATCATCCGGGAGTGGGTGATGTCCTAGACGTAGAGTTAATTGTGGTATCATATTCCTTTACGTTGTATATCTATTACAAATCATGTATTTGTGTATGGTGGTGTGGGTTGTCGATAGTGTGTCGCTACGGACTGGAGGTCCTGGCATAGTTGATTGTCAGTTGCGTATGACTCTCTGTGGGATAGAGAGGGTGTGGTGGATATATGTATGTGTGGTTGTGCATTCATTCCATTTACATGCATGCTAGCGACTTGGTCTCCCTTGTGGTTGAAAGGGTCGTCAGTAATCCTGCCTCTATGGTTACTCATGGTAGTAGTAGCTAGTGTGAGGGAAGATCATTTGTTGTGCCACACTCGGCCACTATTGAGGGTGGTAGTTGGAGTTGCGTGCAGTTTGTCTTGTGTGTGTGGCACTCGACCACTCATGGGTAGTGACAGTCGGAGTGGCCAGCAGTAAGGACTCCCGTTGTGTAGCTTATACCTATTTAGCTTATCACTACTTATTTATACTTCCCACTCAGCCACTCGAGAGTAGTGGTAGTTGTTGAGTAGGGACAGTTGTCATGTCGTGCCACCTAGGCCATACTGGGGTTGTGGTAGCGAGCGGGGTGTGCAGGCATGACCATGCATTTGCATTGCCATGTATGATGGCGTCTATGTGTGTGTGTGTGATCAATATATATAGATATAGTCTATATATGTTTGTTGTGATGTTGTATTTGTTTGAGCTATGCTTGATGCATATGTTTTTCATCATTTTGCATACTATTTGCATATTCTATACTGTTGTGTGTAGAGTACAGTGTACGAGTTGGGTGGACTATTGTACGCATTTGATCAATGTCATGTTGTCGTATAGGATGGACCAGGTTCGTTGATGTATTTGTTTATAGGATGTTCGTATGGTAGTGTATTGATCACAGGTATAGTATTGTTCTTTCATGTTGTATGTGTTATATTGTGGTATATGTGTTTTGATATGAGCAAAACATATAGGGTTTTAGGAGTAGTTTTCGCTCACATCTCACTGCATTTCATGTTTGTTTCATGCATCTTTTACTTTGTTTTGCACACATTTCCTATTTTCTAGTTCGGAGATCTACTCTTTGTACTTTTGTGTGCAAGATAGCATTCCATGGGGAAAATGGCACGCTTTTGGAGCAAAAGGAGGCATTTGGCAGCTGGACGCAGAGTGGGATACAGCCTGGGCATGTGGCTACACACGACCGTGTCCAGGGTTCGAAAATGGCCGCCACAGCCTCACACATGGCCTAGCCGTGTGTTTTCACACAGCTGTGTGGCGGCCATACAACTTGACGCGATCAGGGTTTTTTTCTAGATTTTGCGAAGATTCGGCCTCATGTCTATATAAAGGAGGCTACGCCCAAACCCTAGGGGGGAGGTCCGAAGGCCGGGACGGCACACCGGTGCCCTGAAAAGTACCAAAAACTCACAACGGAAAGGAAGAAACCCGTCGGATACCCAAATTCTATACTTCAACGCTGGAGAAAAGAATCACATTGCATTGTAATTTCTTTTACTTGCTTATTTTCTATTGTTTATACAAACATGATCATGTTTTGTGTTTCTCCTCTCCTATCTATGGAGTAGACTCCCCGATTCTAGGATTAGGGAGTAGTTTGTGTGCGTAGAATATGTTATTCCAAATTTGAATTCTTTTCTTTAATTTATATTTGCAATTGCCATTTGATTTTAGCGCTATAGTTATTGTTTTGGTTTTCTATCTACTGTGCTAGCCGATACGATGGGTGACAACCCTTGTATCTAAGATTTAGGAGAATCAAGGAGGCACCTAGGGGTTGACCTCATATCCTGATGTGAGCGAAACATATAGGGTTTGAGTAGTTTTCGCTCACATCTCATTACATTTTATGTTAGTTTCATACATATGTTACTATATTTTGTACGCATTTCTCATTTTCTGGTTCGGAGGTTTGCTCTTTGTGCTGTTGGGTGCAGGTTAGCATTTTGGGAGAAAAAGGCGCACTTTAGAAGCAAAAGATGGACGTTTTACAGCTAGACGCAGAGTGGGACATGGCCAGGGCATGTAGCTACACACGACCGTGTCCAATGGGCGAGATCAACCAACTTAGGGCCGCACATGGCTTGGCTGTGTGGAAACACACGGTCGTGTGGCGACCCGCTAGATTTGCGCGACTAGAGGTTTTTCCAGATTTTGCAGCGGTGTGAGGTGATGTCTATATAAGGATGGCTCCGCCTAAACCCTAGAGGGGAGGCACGACGCCTAGGATGGCACGCCGAAGCCCTAAAAAGCTTCGGGAACTCGCAACGGGGAGGAGGAACTGTTGGCAATGTGCTAGTCCTCGGAATGCTCATAGGCTCCCATGTCCCTGGATTAAAATTTTCACTAATGAGAACTAATCCGGATGGGATGAGTTTCCTAAGCACAACCAATTCGTCGTCGTGCTAACGACTCAAGCGATCGCTTGAATAAACTAGTTGTCCAAGCAACCAACTCTCCTAATCGATTAGCCGCGGAAGAGACGACGGACGGATCGCCGGTTTTTGTGTTTCTTATCGGGGTCCATGATTATACAAATATATGCAAATATAAACATGTATAATCAACACATACATAAAGTAAACATCCACATAATAATAGAAACATGCAAAGATCATAAATAAAAGTTATAAAACTTTTATACCTCTTGATCTTCTATCGTATGTCCTAACCTCCTTGTAGACTTCGTGTGGGCGAAGATCCTCCACAAGTTGAAGCTTCTTAGATCCTCTTCAATCCAAAGAAAGAAGAACTCTCTTTCCCTTCTTGCTTGAGCCAACCACCAATCCACAAAGGATTGATGCCGCCGGCCCCAAGAATAGAGAGAACATAATGGAAACAACTACAACCAACTAGGGACAAACCCTAGCTCCTAGTGCCGGCCAAGAGGAAAACAAAAGGAAAAGAGGAATAGGTTGGTCACCACCAAAGGTATAGGAAAAAGGATAGGAACCGGCCAACACACTAGGAAGAAGAAGAACACTTCCCCTATAGTTGCCACCTACCTTTCCTTCCAAACCCTAGCCTAAGCTTCAAGCTTTGGATTTCTTGCCGCCCAAGGTAGAGGAAGACAAAGTAGTGGCCGGCCAACCCTTAGAAGGAAGAAGATGAGCCCTTCCCCTATAGTTGCCGCCCAACCTAACTTCCAACCTTGCCGCCCAATCCAAAGAGCCAAACCCTAATCTAATTAGGGTTTCCTCCATAGGTTTCTTGCCGCCTAAGCATGGTGGAGAAGAGAGAACTATGAGCTAGCCACCTCCAAGGAAGAAGACAAGCTTCTCCATAGGTTGCCGCCCAATCCAAATCATCACCTTGGCCGCCCAACCTAAGGAGCCAAAACCCTAATTAGGGTTTCCTCCTTGAGGTTGCTTGCCGCCCAAGCAAACTAGGCAAAACCCTAATTTCCTTAGCTTCCATCATGAACCATTGAAAGGATGGAGAAGCTTGGGCGCCGGCCAAGTTAAGGAGGAAAAGGGAGGAAAGGTTTTGCCGGCCATCATTGGGAAGAAGAAGAAGAGAAGCCTCCTTCATGTTGCCGCCCAACACCATGAACCAAAACCTAACCCTAGCCTCCTCCTTGTTTCTTGCCGCCCAAGCCATCCAACTCCATCTCCAAAAACCTTAGTTGCCGCCCAACCCAAGCCACCCTTTTTATAGAGTTAGGTTTAGGCCTTGGTTTTATCTCCACCGTCGGTTCTAGGGTTTTAATCCCAACCGTCGGATCTAGAGATTTAATCTCAACCGTCGGTTCTAGGATTTTAATCCAACCGTCGGATCTAGAGATTTAATCTCCACCGTCGGTTCTAGGGATTTAATCCCAACCGTCGGATCTAGAGATTTGTTTTCCATCATTGATCTAGACTTCATGAGGTTTATATAAGGCTGATAGGGACCATGAGGAGGAGTTGGGTCTTGGCCACCCGATGGATCGGAACCACACAAACTTGATCCATCAATGATGTTCCATTCCACTAGAGGATCATCATCGAACTACCTCACCAACCCCCATAAATTAATATGGGCTCCATATATTATTTGTACATTTATCTCCCCGTGTTTAAGATATCGAATGTCCGTCAATCGATTGATTTACTGACCATCAATCAATTAACATCTAACTCCTCGAGTAGTACCACTCAACCTTATCATCATGTTGACTAAGTCAACCCGCGGGGTTTACATGATAAACCTTATGAGCTCCTCAAGGGGACATCATCAACCTAATATATAGGACACGGATTCCTCCTATAATCAATGGCACACCATGTAAATAATATCATTTCCCAACTTACTGGGCATATTGATTTAATCCATAGAAATCTCACCCTCTGGTAAATCAAAGAAATAAATACTAAGTACATGTGCCCGTTATTATATCGGGATTAAGAGCATGTACAACATAATATCCGAGGTCCGATTCAATTATGTAGTCAGCAATAAATTGAATCACCTCTATGTCGGTCCTGCTCAATGCACCTAAGTGTACTAGTGTAACTCTATGTTCAAGACAAAACAATACCAAGCTACACTACAACCATGCCAATGGTTTGTCCAAGACCATCTTGGTTGTGAGCCTCTACTTATACTCTACAAGGGACTGATAACATGATCTTCTGTGCCATCACCCAAGCACCATGTTATCTACAATGTAAAGTATTAGACAATATGCACAACATATAATAAATATAAAAGTGCAGACAATGATCATGTGATTCTTATTTCAAAATAAAGATGTTCATACTAAAGAGCTAGGCTTTCAGTATACATCCCAACGGGAACGCCGCCGGAGGTCTACGCCTTACACTTCAACACTAGAGAGAAGACCACAAAAGCATTGTAATCCTTTGTTCCTGCATTTTATTCCTTATGTATTCGAACATAAACATGCTTTGTGATTCTTCCTTCATATACATGGAGTAGTTCTTTCGATTCTAGGATTAGGGAGTAGCTTGTGTGCACATTACAATGTTGGTTCATGTTAAATTCTTCCTTAGAGTTTAATTTGGCAATTGATAGTTGTTTTTATTATATCTATCCATGTTTGGTTTTCTACCTGTTGTGCTTAGGCGATACGAGGGGTGACAACCCTCGTATCTAAGATTTAGGGGATTTTATACAAGGAACCTAAGGGTAAACCTGATCCCCTATAACCATGGGTAGAAGGATGCGATGGAATCGAAAACGATTCATCATAGGGATTGATTCGGCATCCTTGTACCGTCTATCCCATCCTTTTAGGTAGAGATAGCTCCTGGTAGATGCGACAGCTCATCGGGAGAGTGTATGATGTCCCTTCCACAAAAGCATAGCTAAACGTCTAGACAACGCCAATTGACAGCATTGTTTTGTGACACACAAGCGAAACCGAAGTCCTAGAATCACCTTTGAAGACCTCGGCACGCTCCCTTCTTCCTTCGTGTGACACCATATAGAGTATAGTCCACCGATTGCCCTCGCCAATCGAAACCTCTTAGAGTTACGTCCAAACAATTACAACCACTGAACATATCGATATTCGAATCCCAGTCCCTGTGGGATCGATAATCTTTTATTACTTGACAACATTCGTGCACTTACGGGCGTTGAGCGCGAGCGCACACTTCGAGTCCTCGACGGCCTCCGTCATAAGATTTGAGGTCATGATCGCGTACATCATCTCTCGTAATCGTGGGTAGAAGGATGCGATAGAGTAGGAAACGCGCCCTATTTTTGACTCGTCGCAGGGATCGATTCAGCATCCTCGTACCGACTATCCCATCCTAAGTACAGGGGTCGACCTGGTAATGGAAGAGGTAGCTTTCGATAAATTCGAAGGCTCATCGGGGGAGTGTATGATGTCCTTTCCACAAAACTGTAGCTAGAACCCTAAACGAAACCCAATTGACAACGTGTTCTGCAGCACGCAAGCGAAATTGAAATCCTAGAATCCTTTCCAAAATCTGCCAATATAGTTTCTTTCTTCTTTCGTGTGACACCGTATTGTGTTAAGACTGTTGTCAACCCTCACATTTACAACCCTTAAATCTGAATTCTAACTTGACGACATCCATGCACTTGCGAGCATTGAGCGCGAACGGGCGCTTCGAGTCCTCGACGGTCTCCATTGCGAGATTTGAGGTCGCTTTCACGTGCATCAAGTTTTTGGCATCGTTGCCGGGGACTGATTGATTTGATATCGAATCAAGAAAGTGGATAGTTGGATCGAACTTAGGCTAGATTTATTTTCTTATTTTATTATATATTATTTCAGTTTTATTTCATTTTAGATTTTTACTATTCAATTTTCAGTTTAGATTAATTACATCTTACTTTCTTTCAGTTTTCAGTAGTGCTCTAGTTTAAAAAGAAAAAGGAGACTCTTGCCAACCCACTGTTATTTCTTTCCTTACCTATAATTTCCTGTGTATAACGATGCATGCTTTTACTCATGATTATGGTCAATTTAATATTGTATGTTTTGGTAACATTTATTGTGAGCATTGTGGTGAAACATGACATACCATTAACGATTGTCCGAATATATTCAAACCTTCACAAGTTGAACAAGAAGATGTCACCTACAATTACAACCACTACCACAAGATGATTCCTATTCATATAGTTATGACCATGGCTACTTAAACCCTCAATATAGCCCACCTAAATCCCGACTTGAGTAGATGATGGAAGATTTCATTCAAACGCAACAAGCAGCGAACAATGAATTCCGACGGGGGCATTCGCAAACAAAGACTCAATATTGTTTCCCAAGCGAGAACGAGTGCTATGAATCGCCATGCGAATTTTATCCAGAACTAAGTCTTCACCCAGAAGCCTTGCAAGATAAAGTTACTCTGGAATGCAAGGAGCATAGTCAACAATTCACGGAGTTTATGCGACAAAATCTAGTAGATGAAGAAACCAAACGACTAGAAGCTGGCTTTGATGACTGGATTACACCTAATATGGCAGAGACTCACTTTGAGCGAATGAATGAGGAGAGCGTAGATGACATAGGAAGTGAAGAAGAACAATCTATTCAATCACCACTGGAAGAAGAACTTGAGGATTATATAATTGATACGTTAATCGAGGAGTGCATTGCTTCAATCCAAATACCTCCTAACCTCAAGGATCTAGAAGAACCTACCTTAACCCTCACCGAAACTTTAGCTACCAATAACGAAGCCCATTTAGTGATTTGTAATGATCAAATTTCATTCAACATAATAGAATCTGCTAATCAACATTTTGTTGAGGATGTCTGTGGTGAGTTATGTTATTTATAGAATTTAAACAAAATAGAATATTATGATCAAACTCCTAATGATTACTTAAAGATAAGCATGTTCACTCTCGAACCAAGGAAGGCAGCCAATAAATATCTTGCCCCTCCACGAGTAAGATTTAAGGGATATGGTGATAAGGGACCACAAGGGAGGAGGCGTAAGATGAACAAATATCTTGCTCCCCCACGAGCAAGATTCAAACACATCAAATGAAACGTAGGAATAAGGTAGAGCTAAAATACCTTAAACAAAGCGCTTATTGGGAGACAACCCAAGTTTAGATTTTGTGTTTATTTCTTATTAGTTTGTTGCATTCGTTTGTTTTGAACTTTGATTTCCATTCATTTAGCATTTTAACATGAATTAGGACTAGAAAGAACTTGCTAGGTAAAAGTAAAATCACTTTGAACCCACATGACTGAGCGAGTAAGAAGAATGCAGACCGTTGTGCACCGTGAGAAGGAAACGGGGAACACAGCCTGGTTGTGTGTTTTTACACGACCGTATCCCACCTTCTAGTGGTGCACACGGCATGGTCGTGTGTTTTCACACGACCATGTCGCACAGGGGTTAAATAGGATGCACTGTGTTTTTTTGCCCCAAATGCGCAGTGTGTTTTGATTCCTCTTGCTGTGGATCCCTCTTCCCCACCACCTAGAAGCCTTTCCAACCTTCAAGGGTGCCCAAAATAAGTAAGGATGAGGAGGACCAAGCAGGTGGCTTCTCGATCCAGAGCTTCAGAGCGAAGAACAAGGAGAATGGAAGCCCCTCAAGCTCTGGAGGAAGGTAATGCCTTACCAACCATTCTCTTTCGCAAAAATGAGCATAGGGAAAGATTTGATATGCTCTCTACTAGAAGAATCACCGCTACTAGGTACCTTGACAAAGATCTCTTTGAATCCCTAGGTTTGTTTGGTGACATTCAAGCTCTATTCGCAAAAATGGGGTGGGAAGAGGTAATGGGGATAAGACACCAACATACCCTAGGATAGTTCTAGAATTTTTTAGCTCTTTAGAAGCGAAAATCTTAACGGAAAGAGAGAGCGAAGAGGGTAGGATTACCTTTAGGTTATTTAACATTGAGCATGAATGGTCACTACACCAATGGAACACATGCTTTGGCTTGCCTAGTGGGGGCGAGAGAAGAACTCCTATTGGGTTCAACTCTAGGATCTTTTGGACTAAATTGACAGGAGAGCACGCGTACGACCCTTCTAGGGCCAAAGCTTCATGCCTCCAAAACCCCATTTTCCGGTACCTACACCGAATCATGGCAAGTACTATTTTTGGTCGTGGGGAGAGTGACGGTGTAGTGCGAGCTTGTGAGCTGCTTTGCTTATGGGACATGCTACAAGAAAGGAGTTGCATTGATGTAGGGTCCCATATCATTAGACACTTAGTGAAAATGGGCAAAGTGGAGAGATTAATGTGGGGGGCCTACTTACCCACATTTTCCATAGGATGGGGTACGACTACACCATGCTAGATAGCATAGAGGGGAGCCCTAGGATCGACCTGGGAGTGTGTATTGCCATGAAGATGATTGTAAGAGAGGGACACTCCTTATGCTTTGTAAGGAAAAACCTAATGGCCCTTAGGCTTCCCGACCCTGATCGTACCACCATCACCACACCGCCAACTGGCTCTTAGACCTAATAGTGGTGTCCCCGCCATATGAGGGACCATCCACATCGGCACCCATCTCTCCCCCTTTACATCACTCTCCCTCCAGTAAATGCATGCATAGGAGGCCATCTAGTCCACGTCTACATGAGTCTGCACCTACATCACCACCTTTTTCTACTTTTGAGCAGGATGCAGGTACATCTGCCTATGATTTTTTGGAGTTCCAATCGTGCCTCGACGACATATATGACGAGCAGCATACGCAGAGGTAGCGATGGGAGGAGCAGAGCGCCTACAGACAGGTAGAGTTTCAGGGCTTCCGGGAGCACTTTCAGTGGGCCGAGGAGTTCTACGACGAGGCCCACATCTACTTCTAGGAGGAGGCTGCCCGTCGCTAGGAGGAGGCCACCTACCGCCAAGAGATGTTGCAGCACATGCATGCCCAAGAGGCATAGTGGGCTAGGGAGGAGGAGTACCGAGCAGGCACTGCATCCACCAGCTCTCAGATCGACCACATGTATATGTGGCATCAACAGCTCAACAGTAGGTTCTCCCAGGATCCCGAGATGTCGAGGCTACTAGACTTCCACCTCGTCCACCATACTAGAGGTATGCTTTGCTTAAGTCTGGGGGGCCCAAGTCTTGATTTATTGTGTTTCTAGCAGTAGAATTTGCATTTTAGTTTTTGTTAACATTCATTTATTCATGCAGTGTGTTTAGTTTCTTTTTGCACTTAGTTTTTGCTATCTTTAAGTTGCCTCAGTAGTATTTTTAAAGTTACTTACATGAGTTATTCCCATAGGTAGCTTAACTTCATTTATCTCGTGGTACTTTATTTTATTTTCTCTAATGAATATTCTATACTTACACTAGTTAGCCTTTATTTTTACACCTACACATGTCGAACATTCTGAAAGGGAGAATCTAGTACATACCTAGTTATGATTCATCTCAGTAGTCTAGTGCTTTGGATTCCATAGGTGACTCTAGATTTAGTATTTTAGTTACTGGAGATGCTAGAATCGTGGAAGCCCATTCGGAAAAATAAAAATCCCAAGAGAGAAAAAAAAAGGGAAGGAAAAGATAGTGAGAAAAAAATTGAAAAAGATTATGAGGGATAAAAAAAAAGTTATCGTGGGTGGAAATGGTTAGGTGCCCCTTTGAGACCGAGTTAGGTTACTGGGGAAACACCAACCAATTTCTCTCAATACCAAGCACACCTTTGAGACTTTGTGCTAGATTTAGGGAATGACCCTCGCTTTGGGTAGGTAAGTGCCTAAGAGTTGGAGACCATAGGAAAGTTATAGGATGGCGACTTAACTTACTATGAAACAAGTATACCCTAATAAGATTCGCTTAACACATGCACGAGAAGCTAACTTAGTGAATTTTTAGAGCATATATATTTTTCTTTGATTGAAAATACCACTTGATAAATCTAGTTAACATGCTAAGTATGGAACAATACCTTTTTAAAATTTTATGGAATTGAGGTTTGCTTGAAGACAAGCAAAGACTTAAGTCTGAGGGAATTGATGTGAGCAAAATATATAGGGTTTTAGGAGTAGTTTTCGCTCACATCTCACTGCATTTCATATTTGTTTCATGTATCTTTTACTTTGTTTTACACACATTTCCTATTTTCTAGTTCGGAGATCTGCTCTTTGTACTTTTGTGTGCAGGATAGCATTCCATGGGGAAAATGGTGCGCTTTCGGAGCAAAAGGAGGCATTTGACAGCTGGACGCAGAGTGGGACACGGCCTGAGCGTGTGTGTACACACGATCGTGTCCAGGGTTCAAAAATGGCCACCACAGCCTCACACACGGCCGTGTGGCGGCCAGACAACTTGACACGATCAGGTTTTTTTCCAGATTTCACGAAGATCCGGCCTCATGTCTATATAAAGGAGGTTACACCCAAACCCAAGGGGGGAGTCCCGATGGCCAGGATGGCACACCGGTGCCCTAAAAAGCACCGAAAACTCACAATGTGGAGGAAGAAAGTCGTCGAAGACCCAAATTCTGCACTTCAACACTGGAGAGAAGAATCACATTGCATTGTAATTTCTGTTCCTTGCTTAATTTCTATTTTTTATACTAACATGATCATGTTTTGTGTTTTTACTCTCCTATCTATGGAGTAGACTCTCCGATTCTAGGATTAGAGAGTAGTTTGTGTCACGCCCCGAGAGTATGCCATGCCGAAAAGAAAACGGATGACATCTCCCCTGTACATAGCAACATATCCTGTTAATACAAAGCCCGTAGGCCCACAACCACAACATAATAAGCATATATATATCAAACACAGCGGAAAACATAGAACCAAATACCCATAACCACACATACTGACATACAATCCATAACCAACATAAGTGCATACCAACTGACAAATCCACAATACCAAACAGTTCATAAAACATCGAACACAAAAAAAATGAAGTCCACAAGATAAACCAAAATCCACGGGAGGGTCGGAAAATGGAGATGTGATGGATCGCTGGCGAAGCTCCAAGTCGCCACGAAGACTTCTACTTGTTACTTGGCGACAGAAAAACCCAGGGTCCATGGTGGTGAGTAAAACTCAGCAGGTAATAAGAGAGAACATGTAAATATATCAAATATCACATGTAATTCAATAGTATAATCTACAGGTACGAAAAATATACACCAGCATCATAATATACATACATGCATATCACTAAACAATCTGAACAACAAAAGATGCTGACATACCTGACAGTCAGCTACTCTACACTCATCTAACCTGAGCATATATCCACAACATAAGATATGAAGAGTAATATTAACTCACACTACGTCATGAAACGGGTCGAGAGTATCACAATGACCGACCAACAAGTATACAGGTACTCGGCCTACTACCATACAGAAAATGCAATAGTATGTATGAATATGTACAAACAAATGCAACAAGCATAGTACATATAAATGCATCATCAAAGTGAGTATACATATAGACTGCATCAGTATGTATACTAATCACAATCATCCATGTATATATATATACATGAATATATGTATATATATATAGCAATAAGCAAAATGTCATATGATACGGCAATGCAGCATGCATGGTCATGCCTGTGCACCCCTACTCGCTACCATGACCCCAGTGTGGCCTAAGTGGCACGACATGACAACTATCCTAACTCAACACCAACCACTACTCTAGAGTGGCCGAGTGGGCAGTATGATCGAGTAGCATATGAGCGTAAAGAGCTCGCTACACAACGGGGGTCTTTGCTACTGGCCACTCCGATTGACACTATCTATGAGTGGTCAAGTGTCACGCACCGAGGACAACTGCACGCAACTCCAACTACCACCATCTATAGTAGTAGAGTGCAGCACAATAAATGCTCTACCCTCACACTAGTTACTCTTCTAGGAGTAACCTAGGAGGCAGGATGACTGACGACCCTCTCAACTCCAAGGGAGACTATATCATCAGTATGCATGCAAATGACATGAATGCACTATCACACATACAAACATCTACCACAGACTCTCTGTTCTACAGAGAGTCATACCCATTTGATCAATACACTCTCTATCTCATAGAGAGTCGTAGTCAACTGATCATAACAAGCTAGGACCACCGGTCTATAGTGACACACTATTCACAACTCACCTGACCATTTACACAACACATGATTGGTAGTAAATATGCAACATAAGGGTATTGGAATAAATCTTACATTTAGGGCATTACCTACACACGGATGTCCTTTTACCCAATTTACAATTCAGGTGATCATATGTACTCCAACATCTACACCCTGCTAAACATTTATGGATCTACTTACATCACATATGTAACTCCTCAATCATGATAAAGGAAAGTGTGATATTAACATTAGAGCATATATGGCCAACGACAAGTATCAAGCACAAGAATAAATAAGAGCAGAGTCTAGATAATATGAACATATAATATGATCATATATACGTCTAAATCTGTATGCAACTACAACTACCTTACCAGGGTAGAAAATTACCCACCTCCTGTAATGCTCGTAATAATAGAGTCCTCACGTCCGCGGACCTATCTCGTATCCACGTCCTGGAAATATCATCAATTACAATTTAGTGCGAGCATACAACAAAATACGAATTAGCTACTACGCATTCCCCATATCCATATCCCTTATCGAATACAAGTTATAACTCCCATTTGTAGTCGAGATCAGAGCTTCTCATAGCTCGATTGACAACCGACATTTCACACTAATTTAAGGACCTGACTAACCTCAACCAAGCCCTAATTACCAGTCTTGAAACGGTGCTTAACAACCCACCAATCCGACAATCAATAGAACAAAACAAATCCATATCAAATCAGCATATAGACAATTCACACATCAACACCTCAATATGCAACTAACCATCCAACTTAACTACAATCAGAAACAACATCCCTTATAATCTATAATTACAAGAAATCTGTACAGAATTTTCAATCCAATGAACAAATTTGCACATCCTATAGAAATCTATTAACTTAATCAACATCTAAAAATCTTACCTCCTAATCCCATAAACTTCTGTTTCCTTAATCTAATCAACCGATAAATGCAGAAATATAACAACACCTAACTGAGCTCTCAAACTCACTATCCATCCAATGAATCAAAACTGGGTTGACAGAACAAAAGGAAATTGATCTTGCTTACCAACAATTGAAGCCTCACCGGCAGTAAATCCCCAAAAATTGGTAGCCCTGTTCACCGGACAACCTACTGCCTAAAATCAAACCCGAGCTTAGCACATGAATCTACTACAACATCTTCTTAACAATCAAGGTAAGAAGCAATACAACCGGTGCTTACCTTTCCCCGACTCCAAATGGCAGTGGACTACTTGGTTCGCCGGAAAACTCAAGGATGTCGCCGCTGCCCTATATCACAAACCCACACTCAATGGAAAGAGAGAGCACCGTAATTCCAGAATTTGACCAAGGTAGGGAGGAAGCAACCCTTACCTAATATCGACGCCAAGCAGTCGTGACACCCCTCCCTCAACCGGCGGCTTTGTTCGCTTCCGCCGCCAAAATCCACGCTTCAAGTTGTTCCTACCCTCCTAGTTCCAGCCCGTCCGTGGAGACTATCAAGGACATCGGTTGCCGTTTACAGAGGCGAGGGAGAAGAAGGTACTGTGGGTTTCAGAAGGCGAGGAGACGATCAGTGTGGAGAGAGGCTGTGATCGCAGAGAAGATTAAGGAGAGAACACGATCGGGAAAAAAAATGCTCGGGTAAGAAATAAAGGTTAGTGGCACGGAACGACTTCGTTAATGAAGCGGGTCGGGTTTGGAAGATAAATAGGTCAAATTTCAGACCCGTTAAGCCTTTTAAATCCTTCTCCGCAAAAAGGGTCTTAGAAATTTCCATTTAAGTCCAGAAAAATTTCTAAAAATTCCTAGAAAATTCCTTAGGGTATTTTCCTAATTAACAAACATTATTATTATTATTATTATTATTATTATTATTATTTTACATTCTCCCCCACTTATTAAAATTTTGTCCCCAAATTTCATACTTAAATGCAAAAATTAGATCAAGCAAATTTCGAAATGACCACATACCTCAAGTAAACAAATGAGGGTATCGAGCTCGGATAGTATCTTCCAGCTCCTATGTAGCCTCCTCATCAGTATGATGTTGCCATCCAACCTTTACGTGTCGGATGGTTTTGTTCCGCAACTATCGCTCTTTGCGACCAAGAATCCACACTCGAATCTCCTCATAAGTCGCATTCGCCTGGATTTGTATCGGAACCTCTTTCAGAACATGATCTGATCGTGGCACATATTTCCTCAGCATAGAAACATGAAATACGTTGTGAACACCTGAAGTTTCGGAGGTAAAGCCAATCGATAAGTTACACCTCCAATCCGCTCCAATATCTCAAATGGACCAATGTAGCGTGGAGCTAATTTTCCTTTTAGCCCAAATTGTTTCACCCCTTTAGTAGGTGAAACCCGCAGAAATACATGATCCCCTACTGAGAATTCCAAAGGCCTTTGCCTCCGATCCGCGTAACTCTTCTGTCTATCCTGTGCCTCTGATAATCGTCGTCTGATGACTCGTACCAACTCCGCATCATGTTGGATACTTTGAGGCCCCAATAACTATTGCTCCCCAACCTCCTCCCACAACACGGGAGATTAACAGGGTTTGCCGTATAATGCCTCGAAAGGAGCCATCTGAATAGAAGAGTGGTAGCTGTTGTTATAGGCAAATTCCACTAAAGGGATGTGATCCTCCCAACTACCACCAAAATCCATGACACATGATCTCAATAAGTCCTCCAATGTCTGAATGGTACGTTCGGACTATCCTTCTGTCTGTGGATGAAATATTGTACTAAGTTGAAGCTCTATGCCCATGACCTACTGCAGACTCTGCTAGAATCGTGAAGTAAATCACGGATCTCTATCATATATGATACTCAAAGGTACGCCATGCAATCTAATAATCTCTCGACAGTACAATTTCGCTAGACGATCCAATGAGTCCGTCTCATGAATCGAAAGGAAGTGAGCTAATTTAGTTAATCGATCCACGATCACCCAAATTACATCATGTCCTTTACAGGTTCTGGGTAATCCCATAACGAAATCCATCATGATATGATCCCACTTCCATTCCGGGATCAGAATTTCCTGAAGTAACCCAGCAGGTTTCTGATGCTCAGCCTTCACTTGCTGGCATACTAAGCATCGTGCAACAAAGTCGACAATAACTCTTTTCATACTGTTCCACCAGTATAAGCACTTTAAATCTCAGTACATCCGAGTACCACCAGGATGTATAGCAAATCTCGACTGATGTGCTTCCTGTAGTAATTCTTCCTTAACTAGATGTGTGTCTGGAACACATAATCGTCCACGAAAATGAAGTACTCCATTCTCGTCACTCGAGAAATCCGTCTGACATTCTGAGTCTATCGTGCTACACAAGAACTGCAGATGCTGGTCACTGACTTGTGCTTCCTTAATCCTCTCAGCAATAGCGGACCAGGCAACCATAGATACTAATACTCCCCGAGATGTCCAACCATGTTCCGACAATCCTAACTCTGAGAATTGTCGAACTAGATCAGTAACTGCTCTCAGATGACTAGCCAGAACTCCACAAGACTTCCTGCTCAGCGCATCTGCTACCACATTAGCTTTTCCCGGATGATAATGGATGGTGCAGTTGTAATCCTTTAGATATTCCATCCACCGTCTCTGTCTCAGATTCAGCTCTTTCTGTGTGAATAGATACTTCAGACTTTTATGGTCTATGTAGATCTCAAAACTAATCTCATACAAGTAGTGTCTCCATATCTTCAATGAGAAAATGATGGCTGCTAACTCCAGATCGTGCACTGGATAATTCCTTTTGTGATCTTTTAGTTGACGGGAGGCATAAGATACCACATGGTTGGACTGCATCAGAACTACACCCAACCCTTGGATAGAAGCATCCGTATATAGAACCATTCCATCAACACCAGAAGGAATCACTAAAACTGGTGCAGAAACTAGCTGTCGCTTAAGATCCTAGAAGCTAGTTTCACAAGCCTCTGACCAGGTGAATTTGACCCCTTTTCGAGTCAAGTGAGTGAGTGGCATGGCAATACTCGAGAATCCCTCCATGAATCTCCGATAATACCTAGCCAGACCAAGGAAACTATGTACCTCCTGAACGGATCTTGGCTGCTCCCAACTGGTAATCGCTTCAATCTTCTAGGGATCTATAGAAATACCTCTTTTGGACACTACATGTCCAAGAAAACCCACTGAGGATAACCAGAACGCACACTTGCTAAACTTGGCATACAACTGTTTCCGTCGTAATGTCTCCAATACTATCCGCAGATGTTCATGCTCCTACTCGGTCGAGAATAGATCAATATATCATCGATGAACACTTTCACGAAATGATCTATATACCTCAGGAATACCTGGTTCATTAGGTCCATAAATGCATCTAGGGCATTCGTGAGATCGAAAGGCATCACCAGAAACTCATAATGCCCATAATGAGTGCGAAGTGTTATTTTCTATACATCTTCATCTCTTATCTGAATCTGATGATATCCTGAGTGGAGATCAATTTGAGAATACACACATGTATCCTTAAGTTGATCAAACAAATCTTCTATCCTCGGCAGTGGATATTTGTTCTTAACTGTGACTGCATTCAGTTGTCGATAGTCAATACATAACCGCAACGATCCATCCTTCTTTTTGATAAAGAGTACCGAAGCTCCCCATGGTGAAACACTAGGGTGAATGAATCCATTATCCAACAACTCCTGCAGTTGAACTTTAAGTTCGTTTAACTCCTTTGGGGCCATCTGATAAGGAGTTTTCGATACCGGAGCGGTTCCTGGATCACCTATATCGCAAATTCCACTTGCCTAGGAGGGGGCAGCCTGGAAGTTCATCTGGAAATATATCTGGATACTCTCGGACTACTCGCACATCAGAGAGGGGTGGTAGTCCTTCGTTCATAACTTTGACTAGAGATAGTAAATAACATTGACAACCCTAGGCCAATAACTTCTGAGCCAGTAAAGCCGATGTTGGTACAATCGGCCCGGTTGACTCGAGTTTGACTCAAGCAGTATTTTGATGATAGACAAAACTCATGACATGGGATTGTCATGGGAAAGTCCAACATGGAGTTGGCATGGAAAATCCAAGCATGGAGCTTGGTGTGGAAAAGTCCAAAGCATTGCGAAGCCATGCGCTTGGTGCTTGGTGAGAAATGCATTGCGAAGCGGTGAGCTTGGTGCATGTGGGAAGTCTTGAGGACTTGGCAAGTTCACTAGGCTCGGGGTCCTTAAGTCGGTGAAGGATGGCATTGCGAAGTCGTGCACTTGGTGCATCCGAGGGACCGCCGAACGGGGAGCGAATGGATTGAGACCAAAGGGAAGCATACTTTGAGGGCATGAGATGCGAAGGATGGCATTGCGAAGATGTGCGCTTGATGCATCCAAGGGACGTAGCCCGAGGGAAGAGAACTTCGGTGGGGAACTCCATGAGGGATGAGGTGGACTTGACCAAGTGGCTAAGACTGAGTGTCGGATGCTCAAACAGCATGATGTTTGAGGTTTTACCCGACATCAGTCGATTGACATAGGTTTCAGTCGACAATTATAGGTCGAATGGTTCGATCGGTGTTCGACGGACCAAAATCTGGCTGACCAGTCGACTGTCGAGGAAGGGAAGTCGACTATCGACACCATCAGTGGATTGATGATGGACATCAGTTGACTGATCGGGGTGATTTTAGCCACAGAAGGGTTTCCAGTCGAGTGCTCATGCCAGCACTCGACTGATGGGATGATCAGTCGACTGATGGGTATCATCAGTCAACTAATGGGTGATCTATTGGAACTTTACAAACGTGGATCTGGCTGTTGTGAGACAATGGCTACAGGACCAGTCGACTGATGGTCACGATCAATCGACTGATGGGCGCGAAATCATCTTGATGCAGGTTATAAATGGAGCTCAAGAGAGAGGATTTCGCCAAGACTTTAAGGGTGACATTGGAGAGGAATTGCTGCTGCATTCCAGACCTTCAAGAGCCATCTAAAGCAAGCAACAAGCAAAGGGTTCAAAGCAAGCATTGTAAAGTGTTCTTTACATGTATTTCGTATTTGTCTTTGTATTTCTTGTATTTCATATTACTTAGTGTAATTGCTTGGGAGAGGTTTCTCCACCTCCGACGTGTTGTCGAGAAGGAGTGTTAGTTAGTGTCGTGCTCATAACTAGAGCTCGGTGAGCTTGCCCATGGAGTAGGAACCATTCGGTTCCGAACCACATATATCTTTGTGTATTGCATGTGATTGTATTGTTGTTATTATTTCTATTGTTTCCACTGTGTATATTAACGACAATTGTTGACAAGCAACTGAAGAATGAACGAATTACACCATACAACGATTGAGGGCTATTCACCCCCTCTAGCCGGCCACCATCGTTCCTACAAGTGGTATCAGAGCTAGGAGCTTGTCGAGGACTAACCGCCGACACAAGCACCGCAAGATGGCCGACTACAACCTCCAACCACCAAAATTCGAAGGAGATTTTCAATGGTGGAGAAGAAAAATGGAGGTATATCTAGAAACCGATTTTGATTTCATGCTAATCTTAGAAAATGGTTTCGAATTGCCTAGGGATGAAAGAAATAGGCAAATTGAGAAGTCAAGGTGGACCCAAGACCAAATCAAGGACTTCGAGACAAATCTCAAGGTAATTGAATTACTTAGTGATTTGATTCCTAACAACATTTGGTCTAGGCTAGGTAATTTTAGGGATGCAAGGGAGTTATGGAATAAGGTAATCAAATTCCAAGAAATTCCTGAACCGGCATAAGTAGAGGAAGATGTCGTGGAAGAGATCCCATCCACTTTCGATGATGTTGATGATTTGGTGGAGACCTCCGCTTCTAGTATTGAGGGGGAGGAAAGGCAATCTTCCATCCCGGAGCAAGGACAAGAAGCATCCACATCCGGGAGAAATGAAGACCAAGAATAAAATTCCATAGTTAACTCAAGCATATTGATTTTAAATAAAGATCATATAATTTGCTTTGAGTGTTGGTAGAAAGGGCATTACAAGAGCAAATGACCAAAATTGGCTAAGAAGAAAACATCGGGACCAAAAGTCAACCAAAAGTCTAAGGATGTTGGAGTCCCCACAATCAAGAGCAAAGAGCACATTGTGTGCTTCAAATGCAACTAACGAGGACACTACCGAAGCCAATGCCCTAGGGGAAAGAAAATGCAAGGAGGGGCATCTCATGTAGGGGGAGCTTTTAAAGCTAACCCTAAGGTAAATTTAATTAATGTACCTTCAATTTCTAGGGTTAACAAGCTTGCTAGGAATTATTTTAGTTCTCTTGCAATTATTAATGAAAAGCATGCTAGTAGAAATAATAAGGTTTATTGTTTAGGTGCTAAGCATGTAAATTTATCTAAGGATAAACCTAGGAACAATAACACTAGAACTATTTTACCTAGGGAATCAATTAGGAGAATAGAAGAAAATTTGGGTATTAATCCCAAAAAGTCTAGGCACATGCCTAAGAAGAAGAGGCCTTCCTAAAAACCTAATGAACAATCAAAATTGGAAAAATTAGAACTAGAGAACCAAGTCTTTAGATCAAGACTTGAGAGAATGGAAAAGACCCTTAAAATTATAGAAAATTCTATTCAAGGGTCAAATGTCCAAAAGTCAAGACCTAGGAAACAAGAAATGTCCAAGAGCAAGAAAAGTTTGCGTCACAAACCTATGTCCTACCATAATGTCCCATTTAATTATAGAACAATTTCTAGGTCTAAGAAAACCAAGGCTAATAGGGAAGCTATTCCTAAGACTAGCCATGGTGTTTGCTTAGTGGCTAAGGACTTAAGAAAAACTAAGAAAGCCACTAAGAAGGTCAAAGGGGGAGTTACCCCTAGGTTTGACTTAGGAAAGACCCAAAAGACTATGGCTTCAAAGCCTAAGAGGGTCCTTAGGAAGGTATCAAGGGAAGTTATCCCTAGTGAATACCTTGTTAACCCAAGGAGCTCCAATAGGTATTGTATTCCTAGGTGCGTGATCGATTCACGTTAGATGGGTAAGGGTGTGTCAACCCTAAGTGGATGGGTAGTTAACCTAGCCATAGTGAGTTGACACATTAGGATGTTCCAATGTGCTTGAGAAGTTGAAAAATGATTAAATTGGCACAAATAGGTCTTTGAGGTATGGGTGTGTCATTTTGGGGTTATGGCACACTTGGGAGATAATGGTATTACGGCAAAATAGAATTAATTTCTAGAAATAGCAATTTGGATTTAACACTTAGGTATTTATACTTTAATATATTTTACTTGCCATGATTTATTTGCCTTGGCATGACATGACATCATCTTCATTTTTATCTCTAAAAATGTCATGATCATGTTTTAGACTTATCTTTATATGTCAAGTATGCTAAAATTTCATTCACATGCCATGACATCATGATTTTGGCACATGCTTAAGTTATATCATATATATGTCATAATCATATCATGCATAAACTAAAATGAAATTAAGGACTATGACATGATTTGATGGGAATCAAATAATATTGCCTAGAAATATACATGAGACCATTAAAGAACAAGAACCCACATCTCACTAGATTAATTTCCTTGAATATGTTTTACACATCTAGATACAAGTGAGGTGTTTAGGAAAAATGAATTAAAGGTTTAAAAAACATTTTGAAAACATTTTGAAAAATCTTGGTGAAGTCTATCTTTTGATATCTATCACCATTGAATGGGATGATACAAAGAGGGCTCAATATTGAAGCTTTTCATAACTTTTGGACTTTGTGTCAATCTCATTAATTTATGGGTAAAATAATTTTCACCCATTATGACTGTAATAAGTAATATACATATCAAATTTCAAGATTTTTCAACTTATGTATATTTACTTATGAATTTCAGAAATTCATTTCTGAAAATCAGAAAACTGCAAATGCAGTTATTAGTCGACTGCCAGGGAGGCCAATCGACTGGTTTCTGATTCAGTTGGCTGACCAAGTTGATTTCGGGTAAACCTTGGTGGTTAGGCCCATGTTCAGCTGTGTTTTGGTCCTCTAACCACTTGTAACCCTAGGACAAGCTTGGGAGAGCATTAGAAAAGGTGGAAATCCATTGGATATGGATTAGGAGAAGTGTTTAGGAAGAGTATCAATTTTAAGGTGGATAAGAGTTCATTGTTGAACTTTGCCTTAATTTTGATTTGGTTAATGTTCCTATTGGCTTAGGGACTCTCCAAGAACATTGTTGGTGCAATGGTCAAGGGGGAGCAAGCCTTTAGGGGGAGGTATCCATCATGGGAAGATGGATGTGTATTTCCTCATGGGAGAAAAATTGGGTTGCCTCTCTTTAAGTGATATGGGACTTATCACAAGAAATATTGTAGGCGTGTGTTTCCTTCATGGGAGAGATTGTAAGATCTCATTGGGATATGAGACATTCATACCCATGGGGAGGACCTTTTTGATGTAATGTCAAAAAAGGGGAGAAGTTACCAAGTTACCAATTGGGTTTGGAATTCTCATTGGGATGTGAGAATTACCAATATGGGAGAATTGGTAGACTTGAGATGGTAGTTTTGTCAATCATCAAAAAGGGAGAGATTGTTGGTGCAATCAGCCCAGGTTGACTCGAGTTTGACTCGTGCAGTATTTTGATGATAGACAAAACTCATGACATGGGATTGTCATGGGAAAGTCCAACATGGAGTTGGCATGGAAAATCCAAGCATGGAGCTTGGTATGGAAAAGTCTAAAGCATTGCGAAGTCGTGCGCTTGGTGCTTGGTAAGAAATGTATTGCGAACCCGTGCGCTTGGTGCATGTGGGAAGTCTTGAGGACTTGACAAGTTCACTAGGC
This sequence comes from Wurfbainia villosa, assembly GCA_025175895.1. Classification (NCBI taxonomy): domain Eukaryota; kingdom Viridiplantae; phylum Streptophyta; class Magnoliopsida; order Zingiberales; family Zingiberaceae; genus Wurfbainia; species Wurfbainia villosa. The sequence goes on from CM045992.1 coordinate 10,893,095, forward strand.
TTGGGGTCCTTGAGTCGGTGAAGGATGGCATTGCAAAGCTGTGTACTTGGTGCATCCGAGGGACCGCCGGACGGGGAGCGAATGGAGTGAGACCAAAGGGAAGCATATTTCGAGGGCATTAGACCCGAAGGATGGCATTGCGAAGCTATGCGCTTGGCGCATCCAAGGGATGTAGGCCGAGGGAAGAGAGCTTCGGTGGGGAACTCCATGAGGGATGTGGTGGACTTGGCCAAGTGGCTAAGACTGAGTGTCGGATGCTCAAACAGCTTCATGTTTGAGGTTTTACTCAACATCAGTCGACTGCCATTGGTGCCAGTCGACTGCTCTAGGTCGAATGGTTCGACCGGTGTTCGACTGACCAGGATCTGACTGACCAATCGACTGTCGAGGGAGGGCAGTCGACTGTCGACGCCATCAGTCGACTGATCGGGGCGATTTCAACCACAAAAGGGTTTCCAGTTGAGTGCTCGCGCCAGCACTCAACTGATGGGATGATCAGTCGACTGATGGGTATCATCAATCGACTGATGGTTGATCCATTGAAACTTGACCAACGTGGATCTGGCCGTTGTGAGACAATGGCTACAGGGCCAGTCGACTGATGGTCACGATCAGTCGACTGATGAGCGTGAAATCATCTTGATGCAGGTTATAAATGGAGCTCAAGAGGAAAGATTTCGCCAAGACTTTAAGGGTGACATTGGAGGGAAATTGATATTGCATTCCAGACCTTCAAGAGCCATGTAAAGCAAGCAACAAGAAAAGGGTTCAAAGCAAGCATTGTAAAGTGTTCTTTATGTGTATTTCGTATTTGCCTTTGTATTGCTTGTGAGAGGTTTCTCCACCTCCGATGTGTTGTTGAGAAGGAGTGTTAGTTAGTGTCATGCGCATAACTAGAGCTTGGTGAGTTCGCCCATGGAGTAGGAACCATTTGGTTCCGAACCACGTATATCTTTGTGTATTGCGTGTGATTGTATTGTTGTTATTATTTCTATTGTTTCCGCTGCGTATATTAATGACAATTGTAGACAAGCAACTCAAGAACAAACGAATTCCACCATACAACGATTGAGGGCAATTCACCCCTCTCTAGTCGTCCACCATCGTTCCTACAAGTTGTATCAGAGCTAGATGCTTGTCGAGGACTAACCGCCGACACAAGCACCGCAAGATGGCCGGCTACAACTTCCAACCACCAAAATTCGAAGGAGATCTTCAATGGTGGAGAAAAAAAATTGGAGGTATATCTAGAAACCGATTTTGATTTCATGCTAATCTTAGAAAATGGTTTCGAATTGCCTAGGGATGAAAGAAATAGGCAAATTGAGAAGTCAAGGTGGACCCAAGACCAAATCAAGGACTTCGAGACAAATCTCAAGGTAATCGAATCACTTAGTGATTTGATTCCTAACAATATTTGGTCAAGTCTAGGTAATTTTAGGGATGCAAGGGAGTTATGGAATAAGGTAATCAAATTCCAAGAAATTCCTGAACCGACACAAGTAGAGGAAGATGTCGTGGAAGAGAGCCCATCCACTTTCGATGATGTTGATGATTTGGTGGAGACCTCCGCTTCTAGTATTGAGGGGGAAGAAAGGCAATGTTCCATCCTAGAGCAAGGACAAAAAGCATCCACATCCGGGAGAAATGAAGACCAAGAAGAAAATTCCATAGGTAACTCAAGCATATTGATTTTAAATAAAGATCATATAATTTGCTCTGAGTGTAGGGAGAAAGGGCATTACAAGAGCAAATGCCCAAAATTGGCTAAGAAGAAAACACCGGCACCAAAAGTGTAAGATGACGGAGTCCCCACAATCAAGAGCAAAGAGCACATTGTGTGCTTCAAATGCAACCAACGGGGACACTACCGAAGCCAATGCCCTAGGGGAAAGAAAATGCATGGAGGGGCATCTCATGTAGGGGGAGCTTTTAAAGCTAACCCTAAGGTAAATTTAATTAATGCACCTTCAATTTCTAGGGTTAACAAGCATGCTAGGAATTATTTTAATTCTCTTGCAATTATTAATGAAAAGCATGCTAGTAGAAATAATAAGGTTTATTGTTTAGATGCTAAGCATGTAAATTTATCTAAGGATAAACCTAGGACCAATAACACTAGAACTATTTTACCTAGGGAATCAATTAGGAGAATAGAATAAAATTTGGGTATTAATCCCAAAAAGCCTAGGCACATGCCTAAGAAGAAGAGGCCTTCCCAAAAACCTAATGAACAATCAAAATTGGGAAAATTAGAACTAGAGAACCAAGTCTTGAGATCAAGACTTGAGAGAATGGAAAAGACCCTTAAAATTATAGAAAATTCTATTCAAGGGTCAAATGTCCAAAAGTCAAGACCTAGGAAACAAGAAATGTCCAAGGGAAAGAAAGGTTTGAGTCACAAACCTATGTCCTACCATAATGTCCCATTTAATTATGGAATAATTTCTAGGTCTAAGAAAATCAAGGCTAATAGGGAAGCTATCCCTAAGACTAGCCATGGTGTTTTCTTAGTGGCTAAGGACTTAAGAAAAACCAAGAAAGCCACTAAGAAGGTCAAAGGGGAAGTTACCCCTTGGTTTGACTTAGGAAAGACCCAAAAGAGTATGACTTCAAATCCTAAGAGGGTCATTACGAAGGTATCTAGGGAAGTTATCCCTAGTGAATACCTTGTTAACCCAAGAAGCTCCAATAGGTATTGGGTTCCTAGGTGCGTGATCGATTCACGCTAGATGGGTTAGGGTGTGTCAACCCTAAGTGGATGGGTAGTTAACCTAGCCATGGTGGGTTGACACATTAGGATGTGCCAATGTGCTTGAGAAGTTGAAAAATGATTAAATTGGCAAAAATAGGTCTTAGAGGTATGGGTGTGCCATTTTGGGTTTATGGCACACTTGGGAGATAATGGTATTAAGGAAAAATAGAATTAATTTCTGGAAATGGCAATTTGGATTTAACACTTAGGTATTTTACTTGCCATGATTTATTTGCCTTGCCATGACATGACATCATCTTCATTTTTATCTCTAAAAATGTCATGATCATGTTTTAGACTTATCTTTATATGTCATGTATGCTAAAATTTCATTCACATGCCATGACATCATGATTTTGACACATGCTTAAGTTATATCATATATATGCCATAATCATATCATGCATAAACTAAAATGAAATTAAGGACTATGACATGATTTGATGGGAATCAAATAATATTGCCTAGAAATATACATGAGACCATTAAAGAACAAAAACCCACATCTCACTAGATTAATTGCCTTGAATATGTTTTACACATCTAGATGCAAGTGAGATGTTTAGGAAAAATGAATTAAAGGTTTCAAAAACATTTTGAAAACATTTTGAAAAATCTTGGTGAAGTCTATCTTTTGATTGCTATCACCATTGAATGGGATGATACAAAGAGGGCTCAATATTGAAGCTTTTCTTAACTTTTGGTCTTTGTGTCAAATCTCATTAATTTATGGGTAAAATAATTTTCACCCATTATGACTGTAATAAGTAATATACATACCAAATTTCTAGATTTTTCAACTTATGTATATTTACTTATAAATTTCAGAAATTCATTTCTGAAAATTAGAAAACTGTAAATACAGTTATTAGTCGACTGCCAGGGAGGCCAGTCGACTTATGAGGATGTCAGTCGACTGATTTCTGATTCAGTTGACTGGCCAAGCTGATTTCGAGTAAATCTTGGTGGTTAGACCCATGTTCAGCTGTGTTTTGGTCCCCTAACCACTCCTAACCCTAGGACATGCTTGGGAGAGCATTAGAAAGGGTGGAAATCCATTAGATATGGATTAGGAGAAGTGTTTAGGGAGAGTATCAATTTTAAGGTGGATGAGAGTTCATTGTTGAACTTTGCCTTAATTTTGATTTGGTTAATGTTCCTATTGGCTTAGGGACTCTCCAAGAACATTGTTGGTGCAATGGTCAAGGGGGAGCAAGCCTTTAGGGGGAGGTATCCATCATGGGAAGATGGATGTGTATTTCCTCATGGGAGGAAAATTGGGTTGCCTCTCTTTAAGTGATATGAGACTTATCACTAGAAAGATTGTAGGCTTGTGTTTCCTCCAAGGGAGAGATTGTAAGATCTCATTGGGATATGAGACATTCATACCCTTGGGGAGGATCTTTTTGATGTAATTTCAAAAAGAGGGAGAAGTTACCAAGTTACCAATTGGGTTTGGAATTCTCATTGGGATGTGAGAATTACCAATATGGGAGAATTAATAGACTTGAGATGGTAGTTTTGTCAATCATCAAAAAGGGGGAGATTGTTGGTGCAATCGGCCCAGGTTGACTCGAGTTTGACTCGAGCAGTATTTTGATGATAGACAAAACTCATGACATGAAATTGTCATGGGAAAGTCCAACATGGAGTTGGCATGGAAAATCCAGGCATGGAGCTTGGTGTGGAAAAGTCCAAAGCATTGCGAAGCCGTTCGCTTAGTGCTTGGTGAGAAATGCATTGCAAAGTCATGCGCTTGGTGCATGTGAGAAGTCTTGAGGACTTTACAAGTTCACTAGGCTCGGGGTCCTTGAGTCGGTGAAGGATGGCATTGCGAAGTCGTGCACTTGGTGCATCCGAGGGGCCGCCGGACAGGGAGCGAATGGAGTGAGACCAAAGGGAAGCATACTTCGAGGGCATGAGACGCGAAGGATGGCGTTGCGAAGTCATGCGCTTGGCGCATCCAAGGGACGTAGGCCGAGGGAAGTGAGATTCGGTGGGGAACTCCATGAGGGATGAGGTGGACTTGGCCAAGTGGCTAAGACTGAGTGTCGGATGCTCAAACAGCTTGATGTTTGAGGTTTTACCCAACATCAGTCGACTGACATACGTGCCAGTGGACTGCTCTAGGTCGAATGGTTCGACCGGTGTTCGACCAGATCTCGGTGACGACCGATCGCCGAGGAGCGGCGGTGATGATGGACATCGATTGGTGATCGAGGGCAATTTCCAGGTTTTCATCGAGTGCTCGCGTGATCAGGATGATCGGATCGGTGATTGGTATCATCAGGTGACTGATCGGCCATCCATTGGAACTTGACCAATGTGGATCTGGCCATTGTGAGACAACAGCTACAGGACTAGTCAACTGATGGTCACGATCAGTCGACTGATAGGCGCGAAATAATCTTTATGCAGGTTATAAATGGAGCTCAAGAGAGAGGATTTCACCAAGACTTTAAGGGTGACATTGCAGGGGAATTGCTGCTACATTCCAGACCTTCAAGAGCAATCTAAAGCAAGCAACAAGCAAAGGGTTCAAAGCAAGCGTTGTAAAGTGTTCTTTACGTGTATTTCGTATTTGTCTTTGTATTGCTTGTATTTCATATTACTTAGTGTAATTGCTTGTGAGAGGTTTCTCCACATCCAACGTGTTGTCGAGGAGTGTTAGTTAGTGTCGTGCGCATAACTAGAGCTCGGTGAGCTCACCCGTGGAGTAGCAACCATTCGGTTCCGAACCACGTATATATTTGTGTATTGCGTGTGATTGTATTGTTGGTATTATTTCTATTGTTTCCGTTGCATATATTAACGACAATTGTAGACAAGCAATGCAAGATCGAACGAATTCCACCATACAACGATTGAGGGCTATTCACCCCCGTCTAGCCAGCCACCATCGTTCCTACAATCAATATAATGGATAATCCATCGTCTCTTGTGCCACCAAATTCCCAAGCTGGTTGATTCGGTGGTTGAAATGTCACCACCCTTGCTCTACAATCCACTATAGCATAATAAGCGACCAACCAGTCCATACCAAGAATAATATCGAACTCTACCATTTCCAACACCTGGAGGTCCACTATAAGGATATGCCCATCAAAATCTAATGGGCAACCTTTGATTTCTTTGTGGCTAGTCAGCACCTCTCCTGATGGCAATGATACTGCTAACCCATAAGAACGAACCATTGGGATCCTTCCAACTCTACCCAGAAATATTCTAGATACGAATGAATGGGAACTACCGGTATCAATCAAAGTATCAGCGTATATAGAATAAACTGAAACCATACCCCGTATGACTGATCCCTCAGCCCGTTGCGCCTCATCTCTAGTGATGGCAAAAACTCATCCAGTCTCAATATTTGTCGACTGCATCCCTGACGAAGTAGTAGTGTGCCTCCACTCCGGCTGGATCTGGCTCTATGGTACTGGAGACTGAGTCGCTGGTGCAGGCATCAGATATCCTTGAGAGTTGGCTGGTAAGAACTGTTGTGGTGTAGATAACCATGGATAGTAGATCACCGAAGATGCAAGATACTGGATAGCAGTCGACATCACTGTAGGGGCACCCCCTACATCCGGTACAACTATGATGGTGGAGGTACTGGCTGCCTCTGACCATACGTCTGAGTCCACAGTGTTGTCCTCTACTGCCACTACTGGGTAGACTTCTTCCCCTTGTTGGAGCTATCAGGAAACTCCAACTGTGCTCTGAATGTACAATCATGACTAGTATGACCAGGTTGTTTGTAATAATAGCAAACAGGTTGCTCAAAAGGACACTCTGTAACTCTGTGGCTTTCAGATCCACATTTATAACATCCACTCCTGTTTCAACCCTTACGGCCATTCTGAGACCCTCCAGAATACTCAGATGCTGGACGCTTCCCCTTCTGCGATCTAGCTGACCCCTCTGCAGCACCTCGCGTAGTTCCTTTTTTCTCCCGTTTCTTTTGAGTCCCCTGAGTTGAACCCTGATTATGCTGCTTGCCCTGAGTCATCTGCTTCTCTATATCCTTTTCTCTGGAAATCTACTGGGAAGTCATCTCGATGAAAATGGTGCAGTCCAATGCCTCTCTGTATGAGGTAATAATAGATCCTGACATCCTGCTCAGAATATAAGCAGCAAGACCCTGTGTAAATTGGTACATCCGATCTGCATCCTATGCTACCAGATGAGGGCAGAACTCTGAAAGCCTGGTAAACTCTGCATTATATTCCATGACGGAACTGTCACCTTGCTTCAAGCTCAGGAATTCTTGATGACATGCTGTAGAAAATGTCGAAGGAAAGTACTGTCTCCAGAAAGCATCTCGAAAGACTGCCCAAGTTATCCCACGCTCCTCGAGTAGGGTCTTCTACATTTTCCACCAAGTAACAACTTGATCTCTGAGATGGTACGCAGTAAGGACACCTTCTCCTCATTCGTACAGTTCATGTACTCGAAAGTGTCTTCCATATTTTCCAGCCAAGCCCAGGCAATCCATGGGTCGAACTCCCCTCAGAACAAGGTGAACTTATCCTTGGCCGAACGTGCTAACACGAGTATCTGTGCTTTATCATTGAGCCAACTAGACTCTGCAGGCTCTGGCATAGTCAATGATATATCCGGATTCTGAGGCTCCGAACCACTAGTAGGGGAAAGCTGAGGCTGTTCTCGAATAATGGGCTCAGTAGTAGAAGCCTCCTGTCCCTTAACTCTAACTAATCGCCTTGATGGATGACCTCTACTACGAGTCTGCACAGGTGCCATAACTTTGACTGTATACACCTGTTGAACAAATTTAGATAAGTAACTATCTGAAATATGAGTTATCAGAAATTCTTACTTCCTGCTGCCTGGAGCTTATGCCGCTGTCAATCCCATCTCACAAAAATGAAAACCAAAAAATATAAATCGACTCCCGAGAATCCAAGACTCAAAAAAATAAAATCATTGTACGACATCGCAGAACCTGGGGCTCTGATACCAATAAAGTTGTCACACCCCGAGAGTATGCTGTGTCGGAAAGAAAACGGATGACATCTCCCCTATACATGGCAACATATCCTGTTAATACAAGGCCCATAGGCCCACAACCACAACATAATAAGCATATATATATCAAACACAACAGAAAACATAGAACCAAATACCCATAACCACACATACTGACATACAATCCATAACCAACATAAGTGCATACCAACTGAAAAATCCACAGTACCAAACAGTTCATAAAACATCAGACACAAAAAAAATAAAGTCCACAACATAAACCAAAATCCACAGGAGGCTCGGAAAATGGAGATGGGATGGATCGCCGGCGAAGCTCCAAGCTGCCACGAAGACTTCTACCTGTTACCTGGGCAACAGAAAAACCTAGGGTCTGTGGTGGTGAGTAAAACTCAACAGGTAATAAGAGAGAACATGTAAATATATCAAATATCACATGTAATTCAATAGTATAATCTATAGGTACGATAGGTATACATCAGCATCATAATATGCATACATGCATACCACTAAACAATCTGAACAACAAAAGATGCTGACATACCTGACAGTCAGCTACTCTACACTCATCTAACCTGAGCATATATCCACAACATAAGATATGAAGAGTAATACTAACTCACACTATGTCATGATACGGGTCGAGGGTATCACAGTGAGTGAACAACAAGTATACAGGTACCTGGCCTACTACCATACAGAAAATGCAATAGCATGTATGAATATGTATACACAAATGCAACAAGTATAGTACATACAAATGCATCATCAAAGTGAGTACACATATAGACTGCATCTGTATGTATACTAATCATAGTCATCCATGTATATATATACATACATGCATATATGTATATATATATATATATATAGCAATATGCAAAATGTCATATGATACGATAATGCAGCATGCATGGTCATGCTTGCGCACCCCTACTCGCTACCACAACCCCAGTGTGGCCTAGGTGGCACGACATGATAACTGTCCCAACTCAACACCAACCACTGCTCTAGAGTGGCCGAGTGGGCAGTATGATTGAGTAGCATATGAGCGTAAAGAACTCGCTACACAACGGGGCTCCCTGCTGCTGGCCACTCCGACTGACACTACCTATGAGTGGTCGAGTGCCATGCACCCAAGACAACTGCACGCAACTCCAACTACCATCGTCTATAGTGGTAGAGTGTGGCACAACAAATGCTCTATCCTCACACCAGTTACTCCTCTGGGAATAATCTGGGAGGCAGGATGACTGACGACCCTCTCAACCCTAAGGGAGACTATGTCGTCAGTATGCATGCAAATGATATGAATGCACTGCCACACATACAGACATCTACCACAGACTCTCTGTTCTACAGAGAGTCATACCCATTTGATCAATACACTATCTATCCCATAGAGAGTCGTACTCAACAGATCATAACAAGCTAGGACCACCGGTCTGTAGCGGCACACTATTCATAACTCACCTGACCATTTACACAACACATGATTGGTAGTAAATATGCAACATAAGGGTATTTGAATAAATCCTACATTTAGGGCATTACCTACCCACGAATGACCTTTTACCCAATTTACAAATCATGTCATCATCCGTACTCCAACATCTACACCCTGCTAAACATTTATGGATCTACTTACATCACATCTGTAACTCCTCAATCATGATAAAGGAAAGTGTGATATCAACATTAGAGCATATATGGGCAACGACAAGTATCAAGCACAAGAATAAATAAGAGCAGGGTCAAGATAATATCAACATATAATATGATAATATATATGTCTAAATCTGTATGCAACTACAACTACCTGACCAGGGTAGAAAATTACCCACCTCCTATAATGCTCGTAATAATAGAGTCCTCCCGTCTGCGGACCTGTCTCGTATCCACGCCCTACAAATATCATCAATTACAATTTAGTGCAAGCATACAACAAAATACGAATTAGCTACTACGTATTCCCCATATCCATATCCCTTATCGAATATGAGTTATAACTCCCATTTGTAGACGAGATCGGAGCATCTCATAGCTCGATTGACAATCGACATTTCACACTAATTTAAGGACCTGACTAACCTCAACCAAGCCCTAATTACTAGTCTTGAAACGGTGCTTAACAACCCACCAATCCGACAATTAATAGAAAAAAACAAATCCATATCAAATCAGCATATAAACAATTCACACACCAACACCTCAATATGTAACTAATCATCCAACTTAACTACAATCAGAAACAACATCCCTTATATTCTATAATTAAAAGAAATCTGTACATAATCCTCAATCCAATGAACAAATTTGCACATCCTATAGAAATCTATTAACTTAATCAACATCTGAAAATCTTACCTCCTTATCCCATAAACTTCTATTTCCTTAATCCAATCAACCGATAAATGCAGAAATATAACAACACCTAACTGAGCTCTCAAACTCACTGTCCATCCAAAGAATTGAAACTGGGTTGATAGACCAAAAGGAAATTGATCTTGCTTACCAACAATTAAAGCCTCACCGACAGCAAATCCCGAAAAACCGACAGCCCTGTTCACCGAACAACCTACTGGCCAAAATCAAACCTGAGCTTAGCGCATGAATCTATCGCAACATCTTCTTAACATTCAAGGTAAGAAGCAATACAACCGATGCTTACCTTTTCCCGATCCCAAATGGCAGTGGACTGCTTGGTTCGCCGGAAAACTCAAGGATGTCGCCGCTGCCCTATATCACAAACCCATGCTCAACGGAAAGAGAGAGCACCACAACTTCAAAATTTGGCCAAGGTAGGGAGGAAGCAACCCTTACCTAATACCGACGCCAAGCGACCGTGACACCCCTCCCTCAATCGGCGGCTCTGTTCGCTTCCGCCGACCAAATCCACCCTTCCAGTCGTTCCTACCATCCCAATTCCAGCATGTCCGCAGAGACTGTCGAGGATGTCGATCACCTTTTGTAGAGGCGAGGGAGAAGAAGGCACTATGGGTTTCGGAAGGCAAGGAAGACAATCGGTGTAGAGGGAGGCTATGGTCACAGAGAAGATTAAGGAGAGAACGCGATTGGGAAAAAAAATGCTCGGGTGAGAAATAAAGGTTGGCGATGTGAAACGGCTTCATTAATGAAGCAGGTCGGGTTTGGCAGATAAACGGGTCAGATTTCAGACCCGTTAAGCCTTTTAAATCCTTCTCCGCAAAAAGGGTCTTAGAAATTTCCACTTAAGTCCAGGAAAATTTCTAAAAATTCCTTAGGGTATTTTCCTAATTAACAAACATTATTATTATTATTATTATTATTATTTTGGTATTTTACAGTTTGTGTGCGTAGAACATATTATTTCAAATTTGAATTTTGTTCTTGATTTTATATTTGCAATTGGCATTTGGTTTTAGCGCTGTAGTTATTGTTTTGGTTTTCTATCTATTGTGCTAGCCGATACGAGGGGTGACATCCCTTGTATCTAAGATTTAGGAGAATCAAGGAGGCACCTAGGGGTTGACCTCATCTCCCGTAATCATGGGTAGAAGGATGCAATAGAGTAGGAAATGCACCCCATTTTTGATTCGTCACAGGGATCGATTCGGCATCCTCGAACTGATTATCCCATCCTAAGTCCAGGGGTCGACCTGGTAATGGCAGAGGTAGCTTTCGATAGATGCGAAGGTTTATTGGGGGAGTGTATGATATCCTTTCCACAAAACTGTAGCTAGAACCCTAGACGAAACCAAATTTACAATGTGTTCTACGATACACAAACAAAATCGAAATCCTAGAATCCTTTCCAAAATCTCCCAACATAGTTTCATTCTTCTTCCGTGTAACACCGTATTGAGTTGAGACCGCTGTCAACCCTCGCATTTACAACCCTTAAATCTGAATTCCGAACAATAACCTCCACTTACCAAATCGGTACTCGAATCTTAGTCCCTGTGGGATCGATAATCTTTATATTACTTGACGACATTCGTGCACTTGCGAGGTTGAGTGCAAGTATGCACTTCAAGTCCTCGACGGTCTCCGTCGCGAGATTTGAGGTCGCGTTCGTGTGCATCATGTTCAAGTTGTATGAGTTGTAGCATTGCAGATCTTTAGGTATGTCAGTACCTTACGTTATGTTTAGTTGATCAGTTGATTGTTTATGCATTGATTATAGTTATATTACTAGTTATTTGTTATTACCTTTAAGACTATATATCTGTTGATCTCCATATGTATACCTCTTGATCTCCATTGGTTATATGTTGTTCATGCACTATCTTTTATATTACCGCTGAGTTTTATACTCACCACCATAGGCCCTGAGTTTTTGTAAGATACGGAAAAAATAAAAAATTAAATCAAATTGATTATACAGATTAATTAATTACTTAGCTATTTAGGGTTTAAATGGATCAACTTGAGCTAGCCTAGGCTTGACTTGAGTTAGCCAAGCCATAAGAGTTGAACGACATTTAAAGGGGCAGAATCACCCGAACGACAACCTCACTCTCACTCGCGATTCTTCTTCCTCTCCTCATCACGATTTGCGATCTTCACCTCTCTTCTTCCTCCACGAGCTAGCTGCTGCCAACACCTTTGATGGGAGATCTGGCCAGAGGGAAAGACACTAAGTAGGCTAGAATCGAGTGGAGGCTGATTGGGGAGCTGAGAACGTTGGGAGTGAGCTGTCGAGAGTGGGGATTTCACTGTTGATCATCGTCGGAGCTAGGTAAGAGTCGATCTCCTTCCTACTTTGAGATGAGAGCGGAGTTCTAGTTGTGGATTTCTCATTTTAGCTTGGATCTATGGTTTTGGGCAGTGTTTTGGAGCTCGAATTGCTCCGGTGAACAGGGGAGGTGGCTACCGGTGGAGATTTGGTCAATAAGCTTTTTTACCTTTTTTGTTTTATCTATAATTGTTGTATGTTGGTGGTGTGTCAATGCTTTTGGGATCTGATGGTTCTGTCGCTGGATGGATGTATGGAAGCTGCAATTGGAGTGTGATCTGATTGGTGGGGGACTAAGTGAGTAAGGGGTTGATTATATCATGTAAAAAGCTAGGATCTATGTTTGCAGTAACGGTGTAGGTTTCAATTGTGGGTGCGTACTCTGATTGTCCCTTCATTTGTTGTCCATTGTGTTTTGTAGTTGGTTTTGGTTGTGTGTGCTTGTGGGTGATGCTGTGTGAGTTCAAAGAGGGATGGTGAGCTTGAGAGATCAGCTCCACTATTTTTGGTTGTTGGTTGTCAAGACAGGGGGGTATATGAGGTGTTTAGATAAGTTTTTAGGGTTGTGATCTATTCTGTTGATGGAGTTGATGGGTTGTATTTCATGGGGTTGCGAAGGGTGTGTGATCGGAGGTTCTAACTCGTGTTTGATAAAAGGATGGGAATATAGAAACGATGTAGAAGTTGAGTTGTATATTTGTCAGATGCTTGAACTTACCCTTGGTTGCTGATGTGTGCAAGTTTGGGATACGAGATAGGTCCACGACCATGAGGATTATTACGAACTTCGTATCTTGTGGGTAATCTCTACCCTGGTCAGGTAGTTGTTGAATCCAGTGCATGAATTTGTATTGATGATGATACCTTTATCTTGGCTCCACTCTTATTTAATCATGTGCTTGTACTTAGCCTTTGATCTTTTAGATGTGTTGTTGTTAATTCATCTTCATTTATCACTGATATGAATTACAAACCTTGTTGTATGTTGGCTTATAGTTAAGGGCACTGTGGTGAACTCAGATTTGGTCACTGTGTCACATCACTAGGGTTAAGTGATAGATTTGATTATGGAGTCGATTGTTGTATCATACACATAATAGTTGTTGCATCTATGGTGGATCTTGTCATCTGTGCATAGATAAGTGGGTTGTTGTCGGTATATGGTTGTGGATTAGAAGTCCTTGCATGGTTGACTTTTGGGTTGACTAGGACTCTTTGTGTGATAGAGTGTTGCGGGGATACGTGTGTGGAGTTGTGCATCATTACATTGCATGCATGCTGTCGGCTGGGTCTCTCTTATGGTTGAGATGGGTTGTCAGTCATCCTGCCTCCTCGGCCACTCGGGATAGTGGTAGAAGGGTTGAGTGCAGATCATTGGTTGTGCCACACTTGGCCATTATAGATGGTGGTAGCTGGAGTTGCGTACTTGGCCACTGTTGAGGGTGGTAGTTAGAGTTGCACACTCGGCCACTATAGATGGTGGTAGTTGTGTGGTGTGCAGTTATCCTGTGTGCGGTGCTCGACCACTCATAGGTAGTGACAAAGCGGGCAGTAGCAGGAACCCCCGTAGTGTAGCATATAGCTCTCTAGCGGCTAACTATTTATTCATACTACTCATTCAGCCACTTGAGAGTAGTGGTAGCTGGAGTTGGGATAGTTGTCATGTCGTGCCACCCAAGCCACACTGGGGTTATGGTTGTGCGTAGGGTCCGCAGACATGGCCATGCATATACATTGCTGGGATATGTATATATGTATGCATGTATTTTGATATATGTTTTACATATACCTGTGTGTTGCTGCATTTGGTTGAGCTATGATTGCTTCATATGCTTGTACATCATGTTACATGCCATTTACATATTCTATACTGTTGTGTGTTGAGCATGAGGTATGTGTTGGTTCAAACTGTCGTATGTTATACGGGTTATGTTATTGTATACCTGTTCAGGATGATATAGGTCGTGTTGTTGCAGACCGTCAGGTATGTTAGTACATTACTTTATATTCGGTTAGACAGTTGATATATGCATTGATTATGATCATACTGTTGAATATATGTTGTTTCTTTATACTGTATTTCGTTGATCTCCATAGATTATATGTTGTTCATGCACTATTCCTTATATTACCGCTGAGTTTATACTCACTACCACAGATCTTGGGTTTCTTGTCCCCCAGGTGGCAGATAGAAGACTTCGGAATGGACTTGGAGCATTGCCACTTGATCCCATCCCATCACTTTTCCGAGGATCTTGATTTTTCGTATATCATATGTATCTCATTATGCACTTGGATTCTATTGGAGATAGTATTGTTGGTTATCTATAGAGATTGTGTTTTCCTTTATGGTTTCATTGTGGGATTTCGTTTACTTTGTGGATGGATATACCGGTATGCATTTATCGTTGAGTTAATCACTCCTATTGTGGTTGTCTTACGCTATCGATTATATGTATTTCCATATGTGTTGTGTTAGCTACGACTATCTGGATATGTATATTGAATTGTCACAAGGGGGTACCATCCATTGGCCAAACAACGTCTACCCCGGGGCGTGACAATTTTATTGGTATTAGAGCTAAGGTGTTGGATCGAGCGGATCGCTAGAGGGGGGGGGGTGAATAGTGATAAAACTTTTTCGTTCAAATTTGTTTCAAGACACAAGTAAACACAACGGAAGATAAATGCAAAATAAATGAAACAATAGTATTTTTTTATTTGGTTCGTAGCCTTCGGCTACTACTCCAAGGCCCTAGTGATCCTTGACCATGCACGGAGGGCAAAACACTAACGAACTCCTCCTCGTTGGAGGTAGGAGTTAATCGAATACAAGAAACCACAAAAGCTTGAGGTAGAGGGACACTCCCCCTCTCCTTGTTACAATAAAAAGCTTCGAGACAATAATATGAAAAGAGATAAACTAAATTAAACTTATACCGATGAATAAGAAATGAAAACTTAAGCTTAGATCGTCGGAGAAGTAGCACTTCACTGTCGGAGAGTCGCAGCGTTGCGGAGGCTTTAGGGAGCTTAGAATTGATGAGAAAACCCTAGGAGAGGCCCTCCTTTTATAGCCTTTGAGTCCCTTCTCGAGAGGATCTTCAACCAATCAGATTTGAGCACCAATCCCCTTGAAATGAGGTGATAAGGCTTGACTCCTCGAAGCTGATCCTTGACCATCAGTTGACTGATGGACATCATCGCCGATCGTGATGGCGATCGATCGAGTGATGATCGCGGCGATCGTGATGGGCGGCGGTCGAGTGCTCAGCCGGGCGATCGTGATGCTTGCTGCAAGTCAAAGTTAGCTCAATAAAAACATAATTTCAACGGTCGTCGACCGTCCAATCTCGACCTAGACCATCCATGGGATGTCCTTGGTCGGATCTATGCTTAAGACCATCCCTGTAAGGAGGATACGACCTCACTTACGCTCACACACACGAGCTTACCTCGATACTTACTATGTCGCTTTCGCTTCCGGCCTTCCACTCGATTCCTTCGGCTTCCTCCGAAGTCACTCGGGTGTCGCCCGACCACCACAGCTTCCTCCGGATGTTGCTAGCCTTCTTCTCCAGCTTTTGCACTTTTCTACACACTCGAATAAGCCCGTGAGATAACGATGTAATCTTAACTTTGCATCTTTGCCATAATTAAAACACAAGTTCGATCATCTGGTGCTCCTGCACCAACAATCTCCTCCTTTTTTATCTATGGCAAACTTACGCAAAGTTAAGGAAAAATGTAATGTGGAAAATGAGTAAATGTACATGATGCACTCATTATAATCAATTCCCCCTTAACCTTAGTTAAAAATTTTAAATTTTTATTCTCCCCCTTAACTTGTGCTCTTCTCCCCTTTTTCCATAAATAAAAAAAGATTTGGGATTGTATATAAAAAGTAGGGTTTTTTTTAACAAAAAAGAAGTATGCATAAAGATTATCTAACATGAGTCCAAGCATGTGTCTATTTTACTTTAGTTCGAGGTATAACCCTCTGCACCAACAATATAAGTCTTGAGACTAATTTGATTTTTAGAATACTTATAAAATTAGCTTTGAGTTTCAAAATACTTATACGCTAATAACTTTTGAAAATATATAACCCTTAGGGTTGGTTTGCTCTCCCCCTTAATCAAGTATATAAGGTATAGAAGAGTTAGGGGGCACTAAACATTGACCTAGATGGTTGAATATTTAGAGTTTTATCCGAGTATAAGTAAACATTTAAGCTCAATAGTTTGAAAAATAGATAACATTTTTGAAAGGATTATGTAAATTGAAATTGTTCCTTATTCATCTCACCCATTCTAAGTGTCTTAGAATTGGTTCACCTTATATGTTGTGTGAGATGATTCCAATTTTATCTTGATTAAATTTAATGATTTGAAACTAGCCAACCTTGCGTTAGATTCGGATTTGATCCTAAGCTCATCAAGTCACCTTTTCAAGATCTTGGCTTCCAGGTCGTGGCGAGACACAGGGGCCTTCTTTGATCGAAAAAATGATCACTTCCTTAAACAAAGCCTATTTCGAGAAAATAGTAACTTGACTCACCTAAGACCACTTCCTGGTCTAATTAGTCTAGGATACGACAAGGTAGCTTCGGCCAGTTCCACTCGGTCAAGTGAATCGAACTAGATACTCCTTATCTAGCTCGAATACACGAGACTCCATTTTCCTAGCGTACTATCATCTCGCCACATCCTGATACTATGTTATCAAGCATTGATGAGTTATAGTCCTATCTAACCATTCAAAAAAAAATTTAGGTTACCAGATATACTATTTTGGTATTAGCTCCCCCTGGATCATTGAACCAATATGGTCTGGTCAAGTAATGAACTTGATCCTGGGGAATCCAAAACCTATTAGTCCTTATATGTGAGTTTAATAAAGTTTTTGGGACCCACGCTTGGACTCGATGATGACTACGGTTTACGATAGACATGTAAGATATATTCGTAGTCTTTGAGCTATATCCGAGTTCGGCTCTGTTGTACACGGCTCTCTAAGTTCCAAGAAGTCGGTTAAGATTCTTGAACCCCGTCGAGAACTTGTTCAACCAAGATTCGAACTCTTGGATAGCTAAAGGGGGGGGTGAATATCGATAAAACTTTTTCGTTCGAATTCGTTTCAAGACACAAGTAAACGCAGCGGAAGATAAATGAAAAATAAATGAGACAATAGTATTTTTTTACTTGGTTCGTAGCCTTCGGCTACTACTCCAAGGCCCTAGTGGTCCTTGACCACGCACGGAGGGCAAAGCACTAACGAACTCCTCCTCGTTGGAGGTAGGAGTTAATCGAATACAAGAAACCACAAAAGCTTGAGGTAGAGGGACACTCCCCCTCTCCTCATTACGATAAAAAGCTTCGAGACAATAATATGAAAAGAGATAAACTTAAGCTACTAAAACTTAAGGTTTTCTCATCAATTCTAAGCTCCCTAAAGCCTCCACAACGCTGCGACTCTCCGACAACGAAGTGCTACTTCTCCCTCCTTTTATAGCCTTTGAGACCCTTCTCGAGAGTATCTTCAACCAATTAGATTTGAGCACAAATCCTTTTAAAATGAGGTGATAAGGCTTGACTCCTCGAAGATGATCCTTGACAATCAGTCGACTGATGGCCATCATCAGTCGATTGATGGCAGCATCAGTCGAGTGCTGATCGCGGGCAGTCGACTGATGGACGACAGTCGAGTGCTCCAAGATGGCAGTCAACTGATGCTTGCTGCAAGTCAAAGTTAGCTCAACAAAAACATAATTTCGATGGTCGCCGACCGTCCGATCTCGACGTAGACCATCCATGGAATGTCCTTGGTTGAATCTACACTTAAGACCATCCTCATAAGGAGGATACAACCTCACTTACGCTCACACACATGATCTTACCTCGATACTTACTGTGTCACTTTCACTTCCGACCTTCCACTCGATTCCTTCGGCTTCCTCCGAAGTCACTCGGGTGTCGCCCGACCACTACGGCTTCCTTCGGGTGTCGCTACCCTTCAGCTCCAACTTTTGCACTTTTCTGCACACTCGATTAAGCCCGTGAGATAACGATGTAATCTTAACTTTGCATCTTTGCCATAATCAAAAGACAGGTTTGATCATCTAGTGCCCCTACACCAACATAAGGTTGTGATGCCATACAATAATGATTTTCGTTGGATTTTGGACCTCGGAAGCCATTTTGTTTTGGTTTGGATTTGGTTTTGTGAGATGGGATTGATAGCAGCATGAGCTCCAGGTTGTACAAAGTAGGAATTCTTGACACATTATATCTTTTGGCTAGATACTTATTTAAGTCGTTCAGCATGTGTGGGCAAACGGTATGTAGGGTCGCGGTTGGCCGGCTAGAGGGGGGTGAATAGCCATTGTCGTAGACGGTGGAATTCATTCGTTCGTTGCTCGTTTACAAAACTATTAGTGCAAGAAGAATATACAAATAAAACAATAAAGATAAACAAGATACCGAACAATGCTAACACGGGATGTAACGTGGTTCACGACCTCGCCGCTAATGCACGATCCGATTCATCCCCAGTGAATCACTCCGCAACCAATCCAATATTGGTCTCTCCCTTTAGCCCAAGCAAGGTGGAGGTAAACCTTTACACAAATGAGATCACTCCTTCTTTTACAATAGATGTGAAAGAAAACTAGAAGAAGGACTTGGAAGCTTCTGGGGCACTTGGATGATCACTTAGAGCATAAGCATTACCAATCCAAAAGCCCACACCCTCTCTTTTTATAGAGAGGGATGATTTCTTCCCATTGGCCTCTGAACACATCAGATCCCGACCATTGTAGTCCAATGGAACCCTTGGCAGTCGACTGATGTAACCATCAGTCGACTGATGTCTCCATAGTCGATTGGCCAGTCGGCTACGAGCGGTTCTATGCCCGCGACTGCCTTCATCAGTCGACTGCCACCTTTAGCCATCAACTGATGGTCCGACAGTCGACTGCCATTCCATGGCCGTCGACTGCTGGGCCAAAAACCCATCAGTCGAACACCAGTCGAACCTCATTTGACTTAGAACAGTCGACTGCTATTTCATTGCAGTCGACTGATGTCGGGAAATCTCATACGACACTTAGCCATTCAGCCAAGTTCACCTAATGAGCTACTTACATTTCACTCATTCTCTCATCTCACTCGAAGTCCCTCGCCGAAGCTCTCTTCGTTCGCGGCCACGTCCCTCGGCAGCATCAGGAGCACGACTCTGCAATGCTCCTTCACGTCTCTTGGCTTCGCTTCAAGTCATCTCGTCTGACGATCCCTCGGCAGCATCAAGCGCACGACTCTGCAATGCTCCTTCTCCGACTCAAGCACGAGGTTGTGAGTGGTGAACCCGCCAAAGCTTCATGTGCAAATTACTATGTCCTGCATAACTTCAACGCACATATCAAATCACAATAACAACCTAACTTAAACCCTTTGCCACACACATCAAAATCATATCACGGGTTGATTGCACTAACAATCTCCCCCTTTTTGATGTGTGGCAATCTGTTTAAGTTAGGTAAAATATTTGATAAAAATATTAAGGTAAGAAAACATGTAAATAACATGATTATCAACTCTCCCCCTTAATACATGAAACTCCTCCTAAATACAATTCCTCCTTTACTTAAACATATATATTTCTCCCCCTTTGACACCATTAAAAATATTAAACAAGGTTTATATAAGCATGACATCAAGTCTAGAGAGAATCAAACCAAAAATCAATCAAAAAACCTGATAAAATTAGGTTACTGTGCTCGTACATCAGTCGATTGCTATCAGTATGGCAGTCGACTGGCACAAGTAAAAGCAGTTTTCAGATTTTCTGGACAAGATTCAGAAATGCACTATAAATTTCAGAAAATTCAAAAAATAGTGAAATTTGGGGAATACATTTCTTTTAGGGTTCTTTATCAATGAAAAATAGTTTTACTTGAAAAATAATTATATTTTCAAAGATTTGCCAAAAATCCAAAAGCTTCAAAAACAACTAGGTTTTTGATCAAGTTTGTATCAATTTTAACACCTAGTTTTTCTTTCAATTGTTTCAAAATATGAACACATAAATTTTAACACCTAGTTTTGCTTTCAATTTTAAAGTAAGAAATTATTTTGAAAACATATGAAATATCCAACCATGATCTTTGGGCAATATGTCTATGAATTAAACATAAGTCTTCCCCATGATTGGTCTATTATTGCTATTTGATACCTTAAATGACCATCTAAATGCCATAGGCATTAGTATACCATTAGTATCATCCTATCATCTCACCCATGCTATGTTTTCAATCAAGGTAGCCTATGGTGAGTGTGAGATGTATCCTAAAAGTATTTATATGTACTTAACCATCAATTTCATGCAATTCTAAGTATCATCCTATCATACCACATGATCATAAAAGCATATATGTATTAATTTTACATTATGATCATGAAACAAATGTATTCATCAAATTGTGATCATGCATTACGTATGAATTATGATAATAAGTCAAGTATCACCCAAAAGCATGATTTAAACCCTGTTGCCCATGAATATATATTACATGTCAAGATCATAAATCATGATTGCAAACATATATAACAATTACATTAAATATCATGATTTAAGCATTATTATTAATTTATGGGCACATTATCATCACCCAACACTATGCTAAAAATGAGTGTCAAATAACACTAAGTGTTGAGCATGATTTAAACTATTTAAGGGTGCATTATCATCACCCAACACTATGCTAAAAATGAGTGTCGAATAACACTAAGTGTTGAGCATGATTTAAACTATTTAAGGGTGCATTATCATCACCCAACACTATTTCAAAATTTTTGTTCCGCCATCCTAAGTCAACCAAATAATAAGATATAGGTGAAATCCATATGGTTGACTATCCTAGGGTTTTCCTAACCCTTAAGGATGGATTTAGGAACCCAAAATAAATTCTTTCCTATGGGGTTCACTAGAAATTCCTTAGGGATCCATTTTATAGCTATTGTTTTCTTTTTGTCTTGACCCCTAGCAATTAAGCATTTATGGGCCTTTTCATTTTTATTTTCCTTATATCCTAGGCCTTTCTTGTTGAAGCTTGCCCTTTGGCTCCCTATAATCATATTAAGGGTGTTGGAGCCTATTGTGAATTTTTCTAGGGTCTTGGTTAAATGATCTACTTTCTCTCTTAAAGCCCTATTTTCCTCAATGCAAGCATCATTAACATCAAATGGCATATAAAGATCATGTGAGCATGCATCATTTAAACTAGAAGAAATATTATCATTAATATTTGAGCATGCTTTTTCTAGTTTTTCTTCTAAGTTCTTAATTTGATCTAGCATGCTTCTATTCTTTTTCTTAGCCCTAAATAAATCCTTAGTAAGGTTAGAAATCATGGAAACTATTTTATTTGGTGAGAGATTCGTTACCATAGTTTCCATGTCTTCTTCTTCGGATGAGGAGGATGATGATAAGCCTCCCCCTTCACTAGAGCTCTCCTCACTTGAACTTGCTTCTTCATTTTCGGATGAGGAGGAGTCTAGATCATCAAACGCCATTAGAGCCAAGTTTGTGACAAAGGCGTTTTCTTCTTCCGATGATGATGATAAGGAAGAAGGATCATCCCATGTCCTTGCTTTTAGTGCATTGGCCTTCCCCCTTTCTTTGGCCTTCTTCTCTTCTTCCTTCTTCATGCTCCCCTTTTTCTTCTTTTCTTCTTTCTTCTTCCTCTCTTCTTTGCTTTTGTTCAAGAGTGGACAATTATCTCTTATGTGTCCCTCTTGTTGGCAATTGTAGCAAGTTACCTTCCCCCTTGGTCTTCTTCTCCTATCATTAGATTAATTAAATTTAAAAATTTTCAAAGCACGCCTTACCTTCCTTACCATGTATGCTTCTTCCATGCTATCCATGGAGGAAGAGGAGGATGCTTCTGTTGAGATGTATATTAAAAAGTCTATCTTTTGTATGAACATCTTTATTTTGAAATAAGAATCACATGATCATTGATTGCATATTTATGATTATGCATATTGTCTAATACATTGCAATGTAGATAACATGGTGTGTGGTGTCACACGGGAGATCATGTTATCGGCTCCTTGTAAAGTATAAGTATAGGCTCACAACCAAGATGGCTTTGGATAAACCATTGGTATGGTTGTAGTGTGAGTTGGTATTGGTT
This sequence comes from Wurfbainia villosa, assembly GCA_025175895.1. Taxonomy (NCBI): domain Eukaryota; kingdom Viridiplantae; phylum Streptophyta; class Magnoliopsida; order Zingiberales; family Zingiberaceae; genus Wurfbainia; species Wurfbainia villosa. The sequence continues at coordinate 10,915,766 of CM045992.1, forward strand.
TGTCTTGACCATAGAATCACACTAATACATTTTGTGTGTATTGAGCAGGACCGACTTAGAGGTGATTCGATTTATTGCTGACTACATAATCGAATCGGACCTCAGATATTATATTGTACATACTCTTAATCACGATATAATAACGGACACATATACTTAGTATTCATTTCTTTGATTTACCAATGGGAGAGATTTATAGATTAAATCGATAGGCTCGGTAAGTTGGGAAATGATATTATTTAAATAGTGTGTCATTGATTATAGGAGGAAACCGTGTCCTATATATTAGGCAGTGTTCTAAAAATCGGCGATTTTACCCGATTAGGCGGCGCGTAGGCGGTGGACGCTCGTCCACCGCCCCGATATTTCCAGAGGCGACGCCGCTAGCGGCGTCGCCGCATTAATCGGCGTCGTCGACCGCTTTAATCGGCGCCCAGAACGATTAATCGATGGCTTCGATTAATCAGGGCGACCGACCCGGCAAGCGTAGTCGTGAATTCGCGATTCACGAATCGCGATTTCTGAATCACTAAATCACTAAATCCTAATCGTGCCAAATTTTGGAATCCCTACCTCTTCGCTTCTTCGTCTCCGCTGCGCCCAGGGCCAAGCTTCGACTTCACGCGTGTCGCCTCTCCGACCGTCGAGTCTCTACCTGTCTGCCGCCGACCGCATCGCCGACGGAAGCCAAGCACCGATCCGGATCCCCAGCCTCGTCGACACCCTTTCCGCTTTCATCGCTCACCTTTCTCCCCTCTCTGAGCTCTCCCTCGTCCCCGGATAGGTCGCCGGCTGCTCTGTTGTCGGCCCTTCCCTTCGTCGCACGCCACAGTCCAGACTAAGGTAAGGGATTAATTATACAAGAGTTATATGTTTTGAACTTTTGATTGTGTGGTGCTCAACACGAGCATGTCGCATGCTGGCGACATGCTGTTGAGAGCACCCTGAGCGTGTCGCCTTTTGCGACTGCGCTGTGTTGAGCACAACAGTGCGTGTCGCGAGAAAAATGTGCGACTGCGCTGTGTTGAGCACAACACAGCGTGTCGCATATTTCTCACCGGCCGTATCGTATTGAGGCAGGCGTGTTGGTTGGCGTGTTAGTGGCGTGTCGCGATAACACGCCCATGTTGTTTTGATCGCGAAAATGAGATTGATCCATATGTTGCTCGATTAAGATTTCTTTCTATGGTATCTTAGCTAATACACATATTGTGTTTTCCTTTTGTTTATTCCATTTCTTAATATTCCTCATCCAAAGCAATTACATACAATTCAATTTTGATGGAAAAAGCTTGATTTGAATTTTGTTACATTTATTGTTCTTGTAGTGTAGCTGCGTGCTTTCTCTTCTTGGCATCGTAAATTGGTTTTTCTTTCCCTTACTAACAATAAATAGATCCGCCTTGCATTTTGATTCAGCTTATACAAGGGTTTCATTTTTATCCTTTGTAGTGCAGTAAAATCAAAAATGTCAGGTACTATATCTTCTGAAGCATCTAATTCAATGTCCGAGATTGATTTTCGTTTGAAGCGTAATTCCAATGATATTGGATGGGAATTTGCGGAATTGGTGGATCCTAAAAGTTTGGATAAGTTGAAATGTAAGTTGTGTGGAAAAATTACTAGTGGTGGAATTTATAGGCTCAAACAACATGTTGCCAATATCAAAGGAAATGTTGCCCCGTGTAAGAAGTCTTCGGATGAGGATAAAGTGAAGTGTAAGAATGCTATTGAAGATGCAAGAACAAAAAAGAAACAAAAGAATATGAATGAAATGGAGGTGAGAGAAGAAGTTGTTCTTGAAGAATATGAGGTGGACGAACGGAGTCGAGGGATAAAAAAGAATTCGCGTACTCTTGGGCCTATGGATCAATTTGTATCTGTCATTGATCCTGATTCTTCATTGAGTGAAAGTAAGAAGACAAAACAACAACAAAATATTATTGATGCACTTTGGAAGCAAAGGACACATAGTGTGCACCAATATTTAGCTCGATGGGTGTATGAGTCTGGTATTCCTTTTCATGCCATTGACAATGATAGCTTCAAGAGGTTTGCAGAAGCGGTTGGTCAATTTGGCCCAGGTTATCGTCCTCCGACTCAATACCTATTAAGGGAGCCCTTATTGAAAGAAGAGGTAGATAGAACTAAAAGTCTATTAAAGAAGCAAGAAGAAGAATGGGCTTTGAATGGTTGTTCAATTTTGGTGATGCATGGGTGATCGAAAAGAAGAAGTATCATGAATTTGTGTATCAATTGTAAAGAAGGCACAACTTTCCTTTCTTCTAGGGAAGCATCGAATGAAGCACACAGAAATTATATATTTGAATATGTGGACAAGTGTATTGAAGAAGTTGGACCCCAAAATGTAGTTCAAGTGGTAACGGACAATGCTTGAATAATATGGCGGCAAAGATGCATTGAAGGAGAAGAGACCACATATATTTTGGACTTCATGTGCAGCTCACGGTGAATCTTATGCTTCAAGGAATTGGGAATCAACCTAAGTTCAAAGGGTGATTGAAAAGGCAAAGAGCTTGACAATCTTTATTTATGCACATCACAAGACATTATCAATTATGAGAAAGTTTACCAAAAAAGAGACATAGTGAGGCCGAGTAACACGATTTGCAACCGCCTTTTTAACTTTGCAAAGCTTGATAGAGAAGAAAAGTGAACTAAGAACTATGGTTGCTAGTGAAGAATGGAATACATGCAAACATTCAAAGAGTGCAAAGGGAAGCGGCATATAATATCGCTTTGAGTACCTCTTTTTGGAATGGGGTAAGTTTTGCTTGAAGGTGTTTGCCTTTAATTAAGGTGCCGTCTTGTTGATGGAGATAATAAACCATCTATGGGTTTTGTGTATGGAGAATTACTTAGAGCGAGAGAGGATATTAAAGTGACATTCAACAATCAAGAGCTTCACTATCGTCCGCTTATTGATATTATTGATGAAAAAAGTCATAATCGGCTAGATAGTCCACTACATTTGGCGGCCTACCTCTTGAACCCTTATTACTCCTTCAATGGAGTATAGGAAGTGAAGAAGTGGTTATGAATGGATTTTTCACTTGTGTTGAAACATTCTTTCCTAATGATATTGATAGTCAAAGTGACATATTAAATGTGGAGTTATTTAATTATATAAATAAAGTGGTGTTCTATGGAAGAACATTGTCTATAATGGGGTGCACAAAAAATGATGAGAAATATGATCCGGGTAAGAACTAAGAACTAAGAATTGCTTACTTTATTTTGTAATTTTTAATCTTTATTGGTTGTTTCTTGATTTTGCTTGTTGGGTTTATTTTTATTTAGTTGGATGGTGGCATCTTTTTGGAAATGGTGTACCTAAATTGCAAAAGATGGCTAAAAGAATTCTTTCTTTAACTACGAGTTCTTACGGTTGTGAAAGAAATTGGAGTACTTTTGAGGGAGTAAGTATTTAATTACTTATACTAAATGTCTAAATATGTATTCAATAATCAATATTAATATTTTTCTAATTTTCTTTAATGTAGATCCATACAAAGAAAAGAAATAAATTAGATACCAGAAGGTTGAACAATTTAGTTTATGTTCAATTCAATGCCAAGATCATAAACAAAAAAAGAAGACTAGAAGAAAAAGGAGTTGATGTGCTACTTGCTAGTGAAGCAACTATGGCACAAGGATGGATTGTTGATGGTGGAGATGAAGATGTTGAGACAAATATTGAAGATGTAAGAGAACTTCACGAAGAAGAATTTGTATCGGATGAAGAAGAGGAAGATGCCATGGATTTTGAGTTTGAATCCGATACAGAGGAAGTGTTGGAGAAATATGGAGATGAACTAGAAGAAGTTGAAGAATTATGGTAAAATCTAGATCGCTCTGTAAGGTAAATCAGTAAATGATATTTTGTTTATCGGTTAAGATGATATTCACTTTATTGTTGATGTATCCTTGGTCTTACTTTTTGGATAAAGGATCTTTTTCAACTAAACATTCACAATATGTAGGAATGTGTTTTTCTTCATTTTATTAGTGTTGGGTACGTTGCTTAATGCATAATGCTTATTGTCAAGTATTCTTAATAGTTTTTTTAATCCGTTAAATTTGTTATTGTGTCGTGCTTTATTGTGATTTGTGTGTTGTGCTCTTGTTGTTTGCAATGCTTATTGTTGCAATGTTGCTTGATGTGTAAATTGGGTAAATTATTGTTTATTGTCAAGTATTCTTGTTGTTTACAATTGCCAATTCTTATTATTGCAATGAATTTTTAATATTGTTTGCAATTATGTTTTTAATTCTTATATTTTACAATTCTTATTGTTTACAATCTTAAACATTTTTAATATTCTTGTTACTTGTTGAGTTGCTATTAGTTATTATTTGTTACATGCATGTGGACTTGTGGAGGCTACAAAGTGAGTTTTGACTTTTGAGTGCCCCCTAATATATTATTTTTTTTATATATTATTATATTTAAAATATTAAAAAAATCGACCGCCTAGAAACCGCCTAGGCGGCCGCCTAGCCGCCTAGGCGCTAGGCGGCGAGTGACCGCCCGCCTACCGCCTAGCGCTTTTTAGAACACTGATATTAGGATGATGATGTCCCCTTGAGGAGCTCATAAGGTTCATCATGTAAACTCTACAGGTGGACTTGGTCCGGCATGATGAAAAGGTTGAGTGGTACTACTCATGGAGTTAGATGTTGATTAATTAATGGTCAGTAAATTAATTAATCGATGGACATTCGAGATCTTAAACACGGGGAGGAAAATGTACAAATAATATATGGAGCCCATATTAACTTATGGGGATTGGTGAGGTAGATCAATCATAATCCTTTAGTAGATTGGATTATCATTAATGGATTGGACTTTATGTGGGCTTGATCCATTGGGTGTCCAAGATCCAACTCCTCCTCATGGTCCCTAATGTAGCCTATTAATACCTCATGAAGCCTAGATCCAATGGATGAAAACAAAACTCTAGATCCAAAGGTAGAGATTAAATATCTAGATCCGACGGTTGAGATTAAATCTCTAGATCCGACGGTTGAGATTAAATCCCTAGAACCAATGGTGGAGATTAAAACAAGGCTTATCCCTAACTCTATAAAAGGAGAGGAGGGGGTGGGCGGCAAGAAGAATCTCATTAGAGATAGGATTAGGGCAAGGGCCGGAAAGCAAGGGGATTAGGGTTTAGGTGTTGGCGGCACCAAATAAGGAAAAGTTTTCCTTATCTTCTTCTTCTTCCTTGGTGGTCGGTGCCCATACAACCCTTCCCTCCCTTGGCCGACGTATAAACCAGCCCTTCTTCTTCTCCTTGGCTAGTGGAAACAAGACTTAGGGTCTTCCCTTGGAGTCTTGGCCGGTTTCCATCTTATTCTTCTTCTCCTTCTTGGCCGGCGGCAAGCACCAAGCTTGGAGCTTGGTGGTTGGTTGAAAGAAGGAGAAGTGCTTTGTTTCTTAGTCTTCCTCTTATTCGGAGCGAGCAAGGAAGGAAGATTGGTGATCTAGGAGCTTCGACTTTTGGTAGATCGTCGCCCACACGACGTCCAAAAGGAGGAAGGACATACGATAGAAGATAGAGAGGTATAATACTTGTCTATTTTCTTATGTAACATGTTTATGATTGCTTTCAATTATATATGCATGATATATTCTATTTTGTGGCTAATATAACTTGGACCCTGAACATAAACACAAAAGTCGACGATCCGTACATCGTCTATTCTGCGGCTATTCGTAGAATAGAGGTTGGTTGCTTGAACAACAAGTTTATTCAAGTGACTACTCTAATTGAATAGCACGATGATGAAATAGTTGCTTGGGTAATCCCTCTTGTCAAGGATAAAAAATTTTTATTCGGGGACGTAGAAGGGATCGCCATGAACAAGTGACCGAGTTGAAGTGGGAAGCGAAGTTTCCTACCTTCAAGTGATATCAGAGCCACGGTTTCTGGTTTTGTGTGTTTAGGATTCGGTTACTTTTATGCACTTTTCATATATTATATGTGCCGGATAGTAGTAGGATAACCGTAGGTTAACTCTTTGGTTGCAGGCATAGGATCCAACTATTATGACCATATGTGTGTATGTGATTGTATGTGTGTAATTGTATACTTTGTTGAATCCTCGGGGGTTGACAAGGCTAGTATTTAATTTTTTGTAAATTAGATACGACATTGTTTAGCCACTCTTTTTATTTTAGTTTACTTTCGATCTAGATTTCATGTACACTCCCTCGTGGAGTATAGGATCGATGGATGTAAATTAAAATATTTAGTCTCGGCTCGGATCTCCGGATGGCTCGTACATGGCGTAGGAGGAGCGAACGACATGGCGATACGATGGGAGACATATTGAAGACAAAAGCCATAATAGTTGGAATTTTTTTTATTTTTCATATTTATTGCTTATTGTTTGATATGCATGTCGTAGGCTAGAAAATTCTTCGATTTCAAATTACTAAGTGGGAGAGGGATATTTTTTTAAATTCCCACGGCCTCCATTACGATTTGACATGTGATGCAAACAAACTTGCGCGTCGGCTCTGAATGTCTTCCTGTTAGTAATATATGAGAGATGTCCTAAGGCAATCGCCTTATGTATGAACCATTTATATGATAAATAAAGATTCACTATTTGAGTATACATGTTTTTATGTATTTGATTGGATCTTAAACTCATTTACTGAATGTCCACGATACGATTCACAGCATGAGAGAATTTGTGATTGGATCACAACTAGTGACTATCGCTACATGTGTAATTGTGATGTATCGGAATTATCCCTAGTCAATGAATTGATGGATTTGGACACCATCAATTCTGTCGAGACTAGCACGAGGTATACTCCTTGGTGTATCCAAGCAGTTGATTCTCACTGGCTGGAGACATTGTGATGTCCGGAGTTAATCGTGGATGCTAGTTATGGTAACTAGTTCATTGGAGTGACCAGCCGTAAGACTTCATATGGTTCTCTGCATATATAGATATGTCAATAAAGTTCTTACTGTAGCTTAAGTGTGATGTTCCTTTGACTTGCGGTATTCAAGTCATCTTGATCATAGAGACTTATGCTTTGACATCTTAAGCAAGCATCTCTAAGGAGATGTAGACCCGGGATGATTGGGTATAAGTCGAAGTGATCGAAGGTGTTTGAATAGCCTATAAAGGATTCACCACTCCTTGCGAGGAGATGTATACCCATGGCCTCTCGTCGGATTGTTACTAAAGTCTTTGGCCAAAGCATTACATATTTAGAGTAAGGTACTCTTCGATACATGTGGAGTAACTAGAATTCGTAGGACGAGGAAATGATACTTGGGCTAGGTGTGACGTAGTCAGCCTAGTGGGGACTGACACTATAGACCATGTCCTGAACCAAGTGGATATAAGATGAGTGAAGGGAATGGGGCACGATTCATTCGAGCTGCTGAAGGGTTTCAGAAATAGTTCTGGATCAACCGTTGATCTTTTCGGTTAATTGGGGATCATGATGTACTACTAGGTGCCACTCATGATCGTTCTATAATTAATGGTTAATTATAGATGGCCAACATAAACCGAGAACCTATTTGGTCACACGCACAACGAGCGTAATCCGAAGGATTTAAAACGAGCTTGAGAATGAGATTCTCAGACCGAGGGAAACTAGGTTTGGTTGGACCAAACAAGAAGCGAGCATGAAATCATTTCAGTCGCAATGGAAGCATGGATGGGCCGTGTCTTATGAAGACATAATGGATTAACCAAAATGGTTTGGTTCTAATCCAATGGAGGAGAATAAACCAAAGGGTTTGGTTTATTTTAAACGAATGAACCAAAAGTTGGTTCGGTTCATTTTAACTTAAAATAAACCATCATGGTTTGGTTTATTTTAACTTATATTAATGGAGCGGGTTAACGGGCCTCATGGTTATAATCCAATAACCATTAAGAGAATTAGTTCTCTATAAAAGAGGGCTTAAGGGATTGTTAAGCCAAAATCCAAAAACCCTAGCTAGAGTTGCCGCCCACCCCATTGAAGGAGTCGGTGCCAACCCTAGAGCCGCCGCCCCACCTCTTCCAACCGGTGTCCAGAAGGAGCCTTCCTTCCCCCTCGCCGGCGTCGAGCTGCTGCCGGTTGGTGCTCCGGTGATCTTCCTTGGGTTCGGTATTAAGGTGAGCTTCCACCTTTCTTTTGGCCGGCCCTTACTCCTCCACCAAAGCTGTCCAGTTTTCTGGACAGCTTGTTTTCTTCTCGTCGGAGCGTCGTTTGGACGATGTTTGGAGCTCCGACAGCGCCTTACTTACCGGGGATTCGATCTCCGGTAATCCTCTGAGGTGGAGGACGAAGGATTCGTCAAACGGTTGACGAATACCTCTCCGGAGAAGCGAGTTTTGAGGACTCATTTTTAGATCCGAATTTGGATTCGGATCGTGATCCTCTCTCGGTCACGTCATCTTCAACACGAGGCTAGTAACCCGTACGAAGACGAGGCTCGTGACTTAGTGAAGTCATCCCGAAGATACTCGGCGTGGATACGGATAGAGACGATTCTAGCGAGGATCGTTCCGGTTGATGTCGTTCCCGCTACACGTGATACGAAAGGTATACGTAGTTAAATTTCCTTTTATTGCAAATTTAAATTTATGGTTTTGTCTACACATGTTGTACTATGCATGCGTGTGATGTAATAAATGTAGATTTATTATTTTTATTTCTTCTGTTGTGCACATGTTTACGAAACATGTTCGAACACATACTCGTCGCGGTGCCGGAAACCCAACAGTGGTATCAGAGCCCAGGTTGTGTTTCGACATAGTCGTAAAATGGTTTTGTGATAGTCATAATGGTATTTCTGGAAATTTTCTACTTTTGGAAAGTTAGAAGTATTTATGGAAATTTTCAATTTTGGAAAGTCAAGAAGTATTTATGGAAATCTTCGACTTTTGGAAAGTTGGAAGTATTTATGGAAATTGATATTTTCCATAAATAAAATATTTGATTAGATTTTGGAAATTTGTTTCCTAATTTAATCTTAATTTGATTTGAGAAATCAAATCTTAAAATATTTTATTTCCATAAGTAGCTTTGATGATTTAGGAATTTGGTTTCCTAAATTGACTTTCCTTAATCAACTATTTTCACAAATAAAATATGTGATTAGATTTGGAAATTTGTTTCCTAATTTAATCATGATTTGATTTGGAGAATCAAATCTTAAACATATTTTATTTCCATAAATAGTTATGACATATAAGGAAATTATATACATGACATAATTGTATGTCATGTAATTGTATTAGATGCATATCATTATGTCATGCGTGTCGTGACATGTAGATAGATGTATGCCATGTCATGTAGATAATAGTTATTTGCATGCAAAGAGGATGAGACATAAAAACCTTTATACAATATTAAAGCATACACCTTCCATTAATATGGTTAGAACCAGAGTTCCGTTTTTTGTTTGGGTTGTTGGACTCTCTCCAAGCCCGGCTCGAACCCGAACATGTTCAAACCATGGAATAGTTTAATACTAATATGGTAAGAGTCAGAGGTCAATCGTTAGCTTTGGTTGTTGGACTCTCTCCAAGCTGGGCTAATTGGTTGAATGCGCTCTAACCATATTAAAACTATTTCTCGATTAATGGGTTGGCTTTAACCTCAAGCATCGGCTTGTTGGACTCTCTCCAAGGTCAATGTAAAGGGAGGTGAAGTTGGGTGCTATGCATATGATGCATACTTGTTAATGTGTTAACAACCTGATGTATGTGTGAACATTCAATTAGTTGATAGCACATTATGATAGTTGCATATATGTGATATGCAATCGGTATAGTTGATACCTACCGTCGTAGTTATGAATGACTTGTTGGACTCTCTCCAAGGTTGTTCATATCTATGATGGATATCAGCCCATTCGGAGATGGACCTACGATCTCCCGAAGTGATTTTGGGGTTTTTAAAATTCGAAAAATGAATGGGATTTATAAATGTATATTGATGCATTTAAAAAATCATTTTCTCATATATGCTCATTTTGTATTTCTAGGTCAATCGTTTGATCATGACGTCTTTGAATTTGCACACTATTTTGGATTCAAACAAACTGACTGGGCCTAACTTCCTGGACTGGCTTAGAAACCTGAGAATTGTTCTCAAGGCGGAAAATCTAGCATATGTCCTTGAAGAGCCTCTTCCCAACCGTCCTAAGGACGATGCAACTCCAGACCAAATGTTGGTCTATCAGAAGCATGTGACAGATTCTGAGCTGGCGAGTTGCATCATGCTAGCGGCGATGGTACCTGAGCTGCAAAAGCAGCATGAGCATATGGATGCTAATACTATGGTCTTCCATCTTCATGAGTTGTTCGATGAGCAAGCGAGATCCGAAAGGTTCGAGGTCTCTAGGCTCCTCTTCACCACGAAGATGCAAGAAGGTTCGTCTGTAGTGCAGTTTGTGCTAAAGATGAATGGGTATATCGAGCGGCTAGCCACCCTCGGGTTTGTGATGGATCATGAATTAAGTATTGACTTAATTCTGCATTGTTTGCCCAAGAGTTTCTCACAATTTGTGATGAACTATCGGATGAACAAATTAGAATCAACTATTCCTGAGCTCCTCAATATGCTGAAGACTGTGGAGCCTTCTATGAAGCAAGAGGAGAAAGCGGTTCTGTTAGTTGATTCCTCAAAGAAAGGTTCTAAGAGGAAGGCAAAAGAACAGAAGAAAGGGAAGAACAAGAAGGCAAAGAAGGCAGAACCAACACAAAAGGGAACTTGCCATCGTTGTGGCAAAAAAGGCCACTGGCGAAGAAACTACAAGATTTATCTTGAGTCCATGAAGAAGAAGAAGGCATCTGATGCCCCATCCTCTTCAGGTATCTTCGTTATTGATTGTCATTCTATTTCCTTAGACACTTAGGTATTGGATACTGGGTGTGGCTCACATATATGTAATGACATACAGGGGCTAAGGAATAGAAGAAGACTCGTCAGAGGGGAGTCAAATTTACGAGTTGGCAATGGAGCAAAGGTTGCTGCGGTCGCCATCGGAACTTATTTGCTAAAACTCCCTAGTGGACTAGTCTTGGAACTGGACAATTGCTATTATGTTCCTTCTCTAATAAAGAACATTGTTTCTATTTCCTGTTTAAATAGAAATGGTTTCCATTTGACGTTTAGTAACAATTGTTGTTATATAACTTTGAATGGCGTACTTTATGGAACTGGAACTTTGAGTAATGGCATTTATACGTTGGACGTATCTAGTGACATTTTCAATATCGAAGCGAGCAACACGCGTGCTCGAAAGGGTAATCAATTAGACTCCTATATGTGGCATTGTCGTCTTGGCCATGTAAGCAAGAAACGCATGTACGAATTACACCGATGTGGAATTCTGGAATCGTTTGAATTAGATTCATACGATACATGAGAATCATGCTTAAAAGGCAAGATGACTAAGTTACCTTTTACTGGAAAAGGTGAACGAGTAGGAGAGTTACTAGGTCTAGTACATACTGATGTATGTGGACCTATGTCAACTCAAGCTTTAGGAGGCTATAGCTACTTCATTACCTTCACCGATGATCACTCACGGTTTGGGTATGTGTTCTTGATGAAACACAAGTCTAAAGCCTTTGAAAGGTTCAAAGAATTCAGAAATGAAGTAGAGAAACAACATGACAAGAGTATTAAAATACTTTGATCGGATCGAGGTGGTGAATACTTGAGTCAGGAGTTTCTTGATTATCTAAGAGACAATGGCATATTGTCTCAATGGACTCCGCCATATACACCACAGCATAATGGTGTATCTGAGAGGCATAACCGGACCTTGTTGGACATGGTCAGGTCAATGATGAATCATACGACTCTTCGCAAGTCCTTTTGGGGCTATGCACTTCAGACAGTGTTTACTTGTTAAACAGAATGCCAACCAAGGTAGTCTCTACTACTCCATATGAGATATGGAATGGTAAGAAACCTCATGTATCTTACTTAAAGATATGGGGTTGTCCTGCTTATGTGAAGCGGACTGTATCATACAAATTGGATGCTAAGTCTGATAAATGTCTATTTATTGGATACCCTAAGGAAACAAGGGGTTACCAATTCTATCATCCTGTGGAACAAAAGGTGTTTGTTTCAAGGCATGCTGTGTTTCTAGAGAAAGAGTTTCTCTTGAAAGAAAACAGTGGGAGTGTCATCGAGCTTGAGGAGGCTCGAGAGACTCAAATAGACATTGATGAGATACCTGGTGAAGCACAACAGCCGACAACTCATAGTGATGAGTAATCAGCTGGACCTATTGTAACACCACATCTTCGTAGATCTAGTAGAACACACAATATTCCTGAGAGATATGGATTTCTCGTAACTAAATCGAACGACGTGTTACTCATTGATGATGAGGAGCCTACCAATTATGAAGAAGTGCTAACAAGTTCAGAAAGGGATAAGTGGCTTGGTGCCATGAAGTCGGAAATGGATTCCATGTATGAAAACCAAGTTTGGAACTTGGTTGACCCACCTGAAGGCATTAAGCCTATAGGGTGCAAGTGGGTTTTCAAGAAGAAAACCGACATGGATGGTAATGTGATTACCTATAAGGCTAGATTGGTGGCAAAAGGATATCGTCAAAAGCAAGGTGTTGATTATCACGAAACCTATTCGCCTATAGCTATGCTTAAATCCATTCGGATGCTCCTGGCCATAGCGGCTCATTATGATTATGAGATATGGCAGATGGATGTGAAAACAGCTTTCCTTAATGGAAACCTGCTCGAGGACGTGTATATGATACAGCCTGAGGGTTTCACATCGATTGATAAAACCAAGGTATGCAAATTACGATGGTCCATTTCTGGATTGAAGCAAGTATCCAGGATCTGGAATATCCATTTTGATGAGACAATCAAAAAGTTTGATTTCTCACAAAATCCAGACGAACCTTGTGTGTACAAGAAGGTTAGTGGGAGTGCAGTCCCGTTCCTAGTATTATATGTCGATGACATATTACTTATAGGAAACGATATTTCAATCTTACAGTCAGTTAAGGTTTGGTTATCCAAGACATTCTCCATGAAATACCTGGGAGAAGCAACCTACATCCTCGGGATTAAGATCTATAGAGATAGATCGAAACGGTTGCTTGGTCTTTCGCAGTCTACATATATAGACCGAGTGCTAAAGAGGTTTAGCATGTCAGAATCCAAGAAAGGTTTCCTACCCATCAAGCATGGGGTACACCTTTCGAAGTCTATGTGTTCGCGCACAGAAGACGAGAGGATTTGCACGAGTAAGATTCCCTATGCATCCGCAATAGGATCTATCATGTATGTTATGTTATGTACGAGGCCCGATGTATCGTATGCTCTGAGTGTCACGAGCAGATACCAGTCTGATCCAGGAATGGATCATTGGGTGGCTGTTAAGATGATCCTTAAGTACTTAAGAAGAACTAAGGATGTGTTCCTAATATATGGAGAAGGGGACATGGTGATACGCGGGTATACGGATGCCAGCTTCCAGACAGACAAGGACGATTCCAGGTCTCAGTCTGGATATGTGTTCACCTTGAATGGGGGCGCAGTGAGTTGGAAAAGTTCCAAACAAGACACTATAGCGGATTCTACCACTGAGGCAGAATACATTGCAGCTTCGGAAGCAGCAAAGGAAGCGGTTTGGATCAAGAAGTTCGTTTATGAACTTGGTGTGATTCCGGCCATTGTTGAAGCAATACCGGTCTACTGCGACAACAATGGAGCAATTGCACAGGCGAAAGAGCCAAGGTCTCATCAACGATCCAAACATGTGCTTCGCCGCTATCATCTTATTAGAGAGACCATCAGTAGGAACGAAATACAAATCGAGAAAATTCCCACTGAAAGGAACTTAGCGGATCCTTTGACTAAGGCATTACCTCAAAATAAGTTTGAGGGTCATGTTAGAGCTTATGGTATTAGATACCGTAGCGATTGGAATTAGGTCATGTGGGAGTCTGTTAGTAATATATGAGAGATGTCCTAAGGTAATCACCTTATGTATGAACCATTTATATGATAAATGAAGATTCACTATTTGAGTATACATGTTTTTATGTATTTGATTGGATCTTAAACTCATTTACTGAATGTCCACGATACGATTCACAGCATGAGAGAATTTGTGATTGGATCACAACCAGTGAGTATCTCTACATGTGTAATTGTGATGTATCGGAATTATCCCTAGTCGATGAATTGATGGATTTGGACACCATCAATTCTGTCGAGACTAGCATGAGGTATACTCCTTGGTGTATCCAAGCAGTTGATTCTCACTTGCTGGAGACATTGTGATGTCCGGAGTTAATCGTGGATGCTAGTTATGGTAACTAGTTCATTGGAGTGACCAGCCGTAAGACTTCATATGGTTCTCTGCATATATAGATATGTCAATGAAGTTCTTACTGTAGCTTAAGTGTGATGTTCCTTTGACTTGCGGTATTTAAGTCATCTTGATCATAGAGACTTATGCTTTGACATCTTAAGCAAGCATCTCTAAGGAGATGTGGACCCGGGATGATTGGGTATAAGTCGAAGTGATCGAAGGTGTTTGAATAGCCTATAAAGGATTCACCACTCCTTGCGAGGAGATGTATACCCATGGCCTCTCGTCGGATTGTTACTAAAGTCTTTGGCCAAAGCATTACATGTTTAGAGTAAGGTACTCTTCGATACATGTGGAGTAACTAGAATTCGTAGGACGAGGAAATGATACTTGGGCTAGGTGTGACGTAGTCAGCCTAGTGGGGACTGACACTATAGACCATGTCCTGAACCAAGTGGGTATAAGATGAGTGAAGGGAATGGGGCACGATTCATTCGAGCTGCTGAAGGGTTTCAAAAATAGTTCTGGATCAACCGTTGATCTTTTCGGTTAATTGGGGATCATGATGTACTACTAGGTGCCACTCATGATCATTCTATAATTAATGGTTAATTATAGACGACCAACATAAATCGAGAAGCTATTTGGTCACACGCATAACGAGCGTAATACGAAGAATTTAAAACGAGCTTGAGAATGAGATTCTCAGACCGAGAGAAACTAGGTTTGGTTGGACCAAATAAGAAGCAAGCATGAAATCGTTTCAGTCGCAATGGAAGCGTGGATGGGTCGTGTCTTATGAAGACATAATGGATTAACCAAAATTGTTTGGTTCTAATCCAATGGAGGAGAATAAACTAAAGGGTTTGGTTTATTTTAAACGAATGAACCAAAAGTTGGTTCGGTTCGTTTTAACTTAAAATAAACCATCATGGTTTGGTTTATTTTAACTTATATTAATGGAGCGGGTTAACGGGCCTCATGGTTATAATCCAATAACCATTAAGAGAATTAGTTCTCTATAAAAGAGGGCTTAAGGGATTGTTAAGCCAAAATCCAAAAACCCTAGCTAGAGTTGCCGCCCACCCCATTGAAGGAGTCGGTGCCAACCCTAGTGCCGCCGCCCCACCTCTTCCAACCAGCATCCAGAAGGAGCCTTCCTTCCCCCTCGCCGGCGTCGAGCTGCTGCCGGTTGGTGCTCCGGTGATCTTCCTTGGCTTCGGTAATAAGGTGAGCTTCCACCTTTCTTTTGGCCGGCCCTTACTCCTCCACCAAAGCGGTCCAGTTTTCTGGACAGCTTGTTTTCTTCTCGTCGGAGCATCGTTTGGACAACATTTGGAGCTCCGACAGCGCCTTACTTACCGGGGATTCGATCTCCAGTAATCCTCTGAGGTGGAGGATGAAGGATTCGTCAAACGGTTGACGAATACCTCTCCGGAGAAGCGAGTTTTGAGGACTCATTTTTGGATCCGAATTTGGATTCGGATCGTGATCCTCTCTCGGTCACGTTGTCTTCAACACGAGGCTAGTAACCCATACGAAGACGAGGCTCGTGACTTAGTGAAGTCATCCCGAAGATACTCGGCGTGGATACGGATAGAGACGATTCTAGCGAGGATCGTTCCGGTTGATGTCGTTCCCGCTACATGTGATACGAAAGGTATACGTAGTTAAATTTCCTTTTATTGCAAATTTAAATTTACGGTTATGTCTACACATGTTATACTATGCATGCGTGTGATGTGTGTGTTGTAATAAATGTAGATTTATTATTTTTATTTCTTCCGCTCTGCACATGTTTACGAAACATGTTCGAACACACACTCACCGCGGTGCCGGAAACCCAACACTTCCTCCCCATCAGATGAGTTTGTTTGTGGATCACAAGGTCAAATATGGTTATAGGAAATTATTAAGGAGCCTGTGTACTTCCCCATCGAAAGGAACATAACCCGAGATAGTTACCTTAGTACCGAGTAATGGTGAACACTTAGATACAAATATAAGTATCCTCCCCATCAGAGTCACTGCTTTTATTTGTAGGGCCAAAGAGGAACCAACTATTAATTTTACTTGTCAAAAAGTTAGGTTGACAAGATAGTAAAATTAATGGGTAAAACCTCCTCTTACAAATGTAGAATTCGTATACGTCCACACTATCGTGGCATACGATATTCTCGGTGTTTTGAGGTGTTCGTTAATTTTAAAATTTTATTGTTTGAGGAATCAATAATTTTTTGAAATCTAATGTTTTGATTTATGTGATTCTTAGGTTTTCTTTCAAAATGACTTTCAACCCACTTGCTGTGATACTGAAAGAGAATAAACTTACTGGACCTAACTATGTTGATTGGAAGAGGAATCTTGACATTGTCTTGACTGCTGAGGAATACAAATATGTACTCCTCGAAGAGTGCCCTTCTAAGCCTACGGATGATTCTGGGGAAAAGGAGAAGAAGAGTTATAAGAAGTGGATCAAGGCCGATGAGATGGCGCGGTGTTACATTTTGGCATCTATGTCAAATGTACTGCAACATCAGCATCAAGCCATGCCCACTGCTTATGACATGATACTCAATCTCAAAGAGCTTTTCGGACACCAGAATAGGGCTGCAAGGCAGGAAGCCATGAGGAACTTGATGACGACCACCATGATCGAGGGAACACCCGTGAGGGATCATGTTCTCAAGATGATGGCTCATTTAAATGAGTTGGAAGTCCTCGGAGCTGAGATCGATGGGGAAACCTAGGTCGATATCATTCTCCAATCTCTACCTAGGAGTTTTGAGTAGTTTCGCCTGAACTACAACATGAACAAGAGGTTATATTCGTTGGCGGAGCTTCTGACAGAACTTCAGGCGGCAGAGAGGCTATTTTGTCAGAGTGCTCAGGTGCATGCCATGGTCACCCAAAAGGTTTCTACTTCTAAGCCGAAAGTCAAGAAGAAGAAGAAACATGCTGGGACAAAGGCGGTGGGAGGAACTCAGGGAGGAGTGAAGAAGACGAAAGGCAAGTGCTTCACTTGTAAGTAGACTGGATACTGGAAGAAGGATTTCCCCAACTGCAAGCAGAACAAAGGTATATCTTTTAGTCTAGTTGTTGAAACATGTTTAGCGGTATTATCTACCGACACCTGGTGTGTAGATACGGGAGCCAATGATCATGTCTGCAATACTTTGCAGGGGTTTCCGGAAACCAGACGACTGGCTGAGGGGGAGATTACCGTATACTTGGGCGATGCCACGAAGGTGGCGGCTGTTGTAGTGGGAGACGTTTATTTATCTTTTGAGAAAAATAAAGTTTTGGTTCTTAAGAATTGCCTTTATGTACCTCTATTTAGAAAGAATTTAATTTCGGTTTCTAAATTGTTCATGGATGGATATTCTATTTCTTTTAATGATAGAGTTGTTATAAAAAGGAATAGGGTCATTATCTGTTCGGGTGCATTGATAGGAAATCTATACACACTTGAACCAAAAGCTCCCACGATGCAAATAGAAGCTAATAACTCATCTTCTAATTCCAATAAGAGAAAAGAACCTTCGAAGATGAACCAAACATATCTTTGGCATCTTAGGCTTTGTCATATTAACCTAAGCAGAATTCAAAGGTTGATAGCTGATGGACCTCTGGGTTCATTAGTGGTGGAAGATTTCCCAACCTATGAATCTTGCTTGGAGGGTAAAATAACCAAGAGGCCTTTTAAGGCCAAGGGGTATAGAGCCAAAGATGTGTTAGAATTGGTTCATTCTGATTTGTGTGGTCCTATGTCTATCCAGGCTAGAGGTGGTTTTGAGTATTTCGTCTCTTTTATAGACGATTATTCGAGATATGGATACATTTACTTGATGCGCCACAAGTCTGAATGTTTTGACAAGTTCAAAGAATTCAAGGCTGATGTGGAGAAATGTCAAGGTAAAAGTATCAAGACACTACGATCTGATCGTGGTGGTGAGTACCTCTTAGGGGAATTTAGGAATTACTTATCAGAGGCTGGGATTCAATCCCAATTATCTGCACCTGGCACACCCCAGCAGAATGGTGTAGTAGAGCAAAGGAATATGCCTCTTATAGAGATGGTTAGATCGATGATGAGTTATTCTGAGTTGCTAGATTCGTTTTGGGGATATGCTCTAGATACGGCGGTGTACATTCTGAACTTGGTTCCATCTAAATCAGTGCCTTCTACTCCCACAGAATTGTGGACTGGGCAAAAGCCTATTCTAAGACATATTCAGATTTGGGGGAGTCCAGCACATGTGATGAAGGCAGATGCTGGTAAGTTAGAATCCCGTACAGAAGTGTGCATGTTCGTTGGCTATCCTAGAGGAACGAAAGGTGGTTTGTTTTATAGTCCTAGAGATCAGAGGGTGATCGTTAGCACGAATGTTAGATTTCTAGAGGAAGATTATGTGATGAACCACAAGCCCATAAGTAAGATTATTTTGGAGGAATTAAAAAGGGAAGTCTCTTCTTCAGTACCACCAGTACAAGAGGATATACCACAAGTCACTGCACCGCGTGTCACAGAGGATACACAGGTGATACCTCATTGTAGTGGGAGGGTTGTGAGACAGCCTGATAGATTCATGTTCTTGGGAGAATCTTCTGATTTGATCCCTGTAGAACATGAACCTGATCCCGGGACATATAACGAGGCAATCCAAGATAAAGATGTGGTATCTTGGCAAAGTGCAATGAATACTGAGATTGAATCTATGGATTCGAATCAGGTCTGGGAGCTAGTAGAACCACCCGATGGTGTAAAAACCATTGGATGCAAGTGGATCTACAAAAGAAAGAGAGGAATAGACGGGAAGGTTGAGACCTTCAAAGCGAGGCTTGTTGCGAAGGGGTATACTCAGAAAGAGGGTATTGATTATGAGGAGACCTTTTCGCCGGTGGTCATGCTTAAGTCTTTCCGGATTCTCTTATGCATTGCTGCTCATATGGATTATGAGGTGTGGCAGATGGATGTCAAGACAGCTTTCCTTAATGAAAGTCTTGAGGAAAACATCTATATAAAGCAACCAGAGGGATTCATTACGAAGGGAAAAGAGCATCTTGTAGGTAAGCTTAATCGGTTCATTTATGGATTGAAGCAAGCTTCGATGTCTTGGAACATCCGCTTTGATGAGGTAATCCAGTCTTATAGATTTATTCAAAGTCCGGATGAGTCTTGTGTATACAAGAGATGTGACAGAAATGTAGTGGTATT
Source organism: Wurfbainia villosa (assembly GCA_025175895.1). Taxonomy (NCBI): domain Eukaryota; kingdom Viridiplantae; phylum Streptophyta; class Magnoliopsida; order Zingiberales; family Zingiberaceae; genus Wurfbainia; species Wurfbainia villosa. Next base: position 10,935,349 of record CM045992.1, read on the forward strand.
TCTTGTACTATACGTAGATGACATTTTGTTAATTGGCAACAATGTCAAGGTGTTATCGGACATAAGGGTATGGTTGTCCAAACAGTTTGATATGAAGGACTTAGGAGAAGTGGGACACATCCTTGGGATCAAGGTTATAAGGGATCGCAGGAAAAGGATGTTGTGCTTATCTCAAGCTTCATACATAGACACCATTATGGATCGTTTTATCATGCAGAACTCCAAGAAGGGTTTTCTACCTTTTAGGCATGGAGTTCCTTTATCTAAGGAGATGTGTCCTAGAACATCTGAGGAGATACCGGAGATGAAGGTGGTTCCTTATGCTTTAGCAGTAGGAAGCCTCATGTATGCTATGCTATGAATGAGACCAGATATCTGCTTTGTCGTGGGCATGGTCAATAGATATCAGAGTAATCCAGGACAGGGACATTGGACTGCGGTAAAGCATATATTGAAGTACCTGAGAAGAACTAGGGATTATATGCTAGTTTACCAGGCAGACCAATTACTCCCTGTGGGTTATACGGATTTCGACTTCCAATCAGATAGGGATAACAGTAAGTCTACCTCAGGTTTTGTGTTTACTTTGGGAGGTGGAGCCATTGTATGGAGGAGTGTCAAACAGAAATGCATGGCGGACTCTACCATGGAAGCTGAGTATGTGGCGGCCTCTGAGGCAGCCAAAGAAGTTGTGTGGCTCAAGAACTTCCTGATGGACTTGGATGTGATTCCTGGATTGCCCAGAACTATCACAATTTATTGTGATAATAGTGGTGCAGTTGCAAACTCGAAGGAACCACGAGGCCATAAGGCAAGTAAACACATAGAGCGCAAGTACCACCTGATACGAGAAATCATAAAGAGAGGAGAAGTTGCTGTGGCCAAGATTGCATCGGAGGATAACCTGGCAGATCCTTTCACTAAGGCCCTTCCGGCGAGAGCTTTTGATAGGCATGTGGAGGGAATGGGAATCAGATGTATGGCAGTTTGAGGACAACATAGTCTTTTAGTATAAGTGGGAGATTGTTGGGATGTATACTGAAAAGTCTATCTTTTGTATGAATATCTTTATTTTGAAATTAGAATCATATGATCATTGATTGCATATTTATGGTTATGCATATTGTCTAATATATTACATTGTAGATAACATGGTGTGTGGTGTCACACGGGAGATCATGTTATGAGCTCCTTATAATGTATAAGTATAGGCTCACAACCAAGATGGCTTTGGACAAACCATTGGTGTGGTTGTAGTGTGAGTTGGTATTGGTTTGTCTTGACCATAGAATCACACTAGTACACTTTGTGTGTATTGAGTAGGACCGACTTAGAGGTAATTCGATTTATTACTGACTACATAATCGAATCGGACCTAAGATATTATATTGTACATACTCTTAATCCCGATATAATAACGGGCACATATACTTAATATTCATTTCTTTGATTTATCAATGGGCGAGATTTATAGATTAAATCGATAGGCTCGGTAAGTTGGGAAATTATATTATTTATATGGTGTGTCGTTGATTATAGGAGGAAACCGTGTCCTATATATTAGGATGATGATGTCCCCTTGAGGAGCTCATAAGGTTCATCATGTAAACCCTACAGCTGGACTTGGTCCGGCATGATGAAAAGGTTGAGTGGTACTACTCATGGAGTTAGATGTTGATTAATTAATGGTCAGTAAATTAATTAATTGTCGGACATTCGAGATCTTAAACACGGGGAGAAAAAATGTACAAATAATATATGGAGCCCATATTAACTTATGGGGGTTGGTGAAGTAGATCAATGATAATCCTTTAGTGGATTGGATTATCATTAATGGATCAGACTTTATGTGGGCTTGATCCATTGGGTGGCCAAGATCCAACTCCTCCTCATGGCCCCTATTGTAGCCTATTAATACCTCATGAAGCCTAGATCCAATGGATGAAAACAAAACTCTATATCCAAAGGTAGAGATTAAATCTCTAGATCCGACGGTTAAGATTAAATCTCTAGATCCGACGGTTGAGATTAAATCCCTAGAACCAATGGTGGAGATTAAAACAAGGCTTATCCCTAACTCTATAAAAGGAGAGGAGGGGGTGGGCGGCAAGAAGAATTCCATTAGAGATAGGATTACGGCAAGGGGCGGCAAGCAAGGGGATTAGGGTTTAGGTGTTGGCGGCACCAAATAAGGAAAAGTTTTCCTTATCTTCTTCTTCTTCCTTGGTGGCCGGCGCCCATACAACCCTTCCCTCCCTTGGCCGGCGTCCAAACCAGCCCTTCTCCTTCTCCTTGGCCGGTGGAAACAAGACTTAGGGTCTTCCCTTGGAGTCTTGGCCGGTTTCCATCTTATTCTTCTTCTCCTTCTTGGTCGGCAGCAAGCACCAAGCTTGGAGCTTGGTGGTTGGTTGAAAGAAGGAGAAGTGCTTTGTTTCTTAGTCTTCCTCTTATTCGGAGCGAGCAAGGAAGGAAGATTGGTGATCTAGGAGCTTCGACTTTTGGTAGATCGTCGCCCACACGACGTCCAAAAGGAGGAAGGACATACGATAGAAGATCGAGAGGTATAATACTTGTCTATTTTCTTATGTAACATGTTTATGATTGTTTTCAATTATATATGCATGATATATTCTGTTTTGTGGCTAATATAACATGGACCCCGAACATAAACACAAAAGCCAGCGATCCGTACATCGTCTATTCTGTGGCTATTCGTAGAATAGAGGTTAGTTGCTTGAACAACAAGTTTGTTCAAGTGACTACTCTAATTGAATAGCACGACGATGAAACGGTTGGTTGGGTAATCCCTCTTATCAAGGATAAAATTTTTTTATCCGGGGATGTAGAAGGGATCGCCATGAACAAGCGACCGAGTTGAAGTGGGAAGCGAAGTTTCCTACCTTCAGGTTCATTGGAGGAGAAGGGAGTCTCCATCTTCTTCTTCCCTTTGTTGGCTAATAACACTACTCCCCTTGATGGTTGACACCTTGGCTCTTCTACTACTCCTTCGAGCCTTGTTTCATGGAGCTCCATAGTTGAGAAGAATTCCTCTGAGGTGCTAACTTCTAAGTTCTTGGAGATGTAGAAGGAATCCAACATTGAGCTCCATCTTGAGGACCGGGGAAAGGCATCTATAGCCTTCATTACCATATCCCGGTTGGAGAGCTCTTCCCCTACACTTGTCAAACCGGTTAGAATTTCTTTAAACCTAGAGTGTAGAGATTTTACCTTCTATCCCTTTTTGAGTTTGATATTTGATAGTTGGGAGCGAAGGACATCTCTCCTTGCTAGCTTGGCCTCGGATGTGCCTTCATGAATCTCTATGAGTTTCTCCCACATCTCCTTGGCGCTAGCACACTCTCCTATCCGGTTGACTTCTTGTTGGGGGAGTACATTGTAGAGGTGATGTTTGACTTTTGAGTTTGCCAAGTACTCTTCCCTTTGCCTCTTGCTCCACCTTGATTTTTCCAATGGCTCCCCTTCTTCATCCCTAGGCATTTCGAAACCGTTTTCCATAATTAATAGAATTTCGAAATCGGTTTCGAAAAATATCTCCATTCTCTTTTTCCACCAAGAGAATTCTCCTTTAAACTTCGGTGGATGAATGTTCGAGCCGACCATCCTTGATTGTGCTTGTAGCGGCGGTTAGTCCGTTGACAAGCTTCCTTGGCTCTGATACCACTTGTAGGGTCGTGGTTGGCTGGCTAGAGGGGGGTGAATAGCCTTTGTCGTAGACGGTGGAATTCGTTCATTCGTTGCTCGTCTACAAAACTATTAGTGCAAGAGGAATATACAAATAAAACAATAAAGATAAACAAGATACCGAATAATGCTAACACGGGATGTAATGTGGTTCACGACCTCGCCGCTAATCCACGATCCGATTCATCCCCAGTGAATCACTCCGCAACCAATCCAATATTGGTCTCTCCCTTTAGCCCAAGAAAGGTGGAGGTAAACCTTTACACAAATGAGATCACTCCTTCTTTTACAATAGATGTAAAAGAAAACTAGAAGAAGGAGTTGGAAGCTTGTGGGGCACTTGGATGATCACTTAGAGCATAAGCATTACCCATCCAAAAGCCCACACCCTCTCTTTTTATAGAGAGGGCTGATTTCTTCCCATTGGCCGCTATCGATCACTGCCTTTGGCGGATCGTATCTGCTACAACCTTTGAACACGTCGGATCCTCGATCAGTTGTAGTCAACAACGGAACCCTTGGCGGTGGACCGATGTAACCATCTATCAACCGATGCCTCCGTAGTTGGATCGCGATCGGCTATGAGCGTTCTGCGTCGATCGCTTTCATCGGGCCGATCGCCACCTTTATCATCAATCGATGGTTCAAGCGTCGATTGCCATTCCATGGCGATCGAATCATCAAAACCCATCACGAACACCCAAACCTCGTTCAACTTAGAACTGCTATTTTATGGCGATAATCGATGTCAGGAAATCTCATCCGACACTTAGCCATTCGGCCAAGTTCACCTAATGAGCTACTTACATTTCACTCATTCTCTCATCTCACTCGAAGTCTCTCGCCGAAGCTCTCTTCGTTCGCGGCCACGTCCCTCAGCAGCATCAGGCGCACGGCTCTGCAATGCTCCTTCGCATCTCTTACCTTTGAAGTCTTCTTCCTTGGCTTCGCTTCAAGTCTTCTCGTCTGGCGGTCCCTCGGCAGCATCAAGTGCATGACTCTGCAATGCTCCTTCTCCGACTCAAGCACGAGGTTGTGAGTGGTGAACCTGCCAAAGCTTCATGTGTGAATTACTAAGTCCTGCATGACTTCAACGCACATATCAAATCACAATAACAACCTAACTTAAACCCTTTGCCACACACATCAAAACCATATCACGGGTTGATTGCACTAACACAGTATTATGGCACCTGTTCAGACTCGTTCTAGAAGTCGTTCACCAAAGCGACCTACAAGCAGTGGACCTATCGACCAGAAAGAGCCACGACATTCTCCTATTAGAGGTTCGGAACCTCAAAATTCAGATTTACCCCCGACTATGCCGACTCCTACGGATTCTAGTTAGGTATGAGATAAGGCTCGTATACCCGTATTGGCACGTTCAGCCAAGGACCGATTCACATTGTTCCGAGGGAAGTTTGACCCCTGGATTGCTCGGGCTTGGCTAGATAATCTAGAAGACACCTTCAAGTACATGAGTTGTACATATGAGGAGAAGGTGGGTTTAGTTTCATATCACCTCCGGGAGCAGGCGGTTACTTGGTGGAAGATGCAGAAGACCTTAATTGGGGAGCATGAGATTACCTGGTTAGTCTTCCGAGATATTTTCTGGAGGCAATACTTTCCGTCCACATTCTCTATAGCTCACCGTCAGGAATTCTTAAGCCTTAAGCAAAGCGACCTTTCAGTTATGGAGTATAATGCAGAATTTACTCAACTCGCAGAATTCTACCCTCATCTGGTATTGTAAGATGGGGATCAAATGTTCCAGTTTACTCAGGGCTTGGCTACGTATATTCGGGCTAAAATGTCTGGATCTTCTATTAACTCCTACCGAGAGGCATTAGATCGGGCTATATCTATTGAGATGACTTCTCAGCAGATTGCAAAGGAGAAGGAGGTGGAGAAGCAAATGTCCTAAGGTAAGCAGCGGAAATAGGATTCAGCTAATGAGACTCATAAGAAGGAAGATCAGAGTGGAGCTTCTCGAGGTGCTGCGGAAAGGTCATCTAGATCACAGAAAGGGAAGCAACTAGCTTCTGGGCATTCTGAAGGTTCTCAGAAGAACCGTAAGAGCGGGCACATGACTGGATGCCATAAATGTGGGTCTGGAGCCATAGAGTTTCAGAGTGTCCTTTAGATTGGGATGTTTGCTATTACTGTAAGCATCCAGTGCATACTAGTTGAGAGTGTACTCTGAAGGCACAGTTGAAGTTTTCAGATAACTCTAACAAGGGAAAGAGGTCTGGCCAGCATCATCAACAGAGGTCAACACCTAGGACACAGACATATGGTCCGAGGCAACCACTACCTCCCATGACACAAATGTATCATATGCAGGGGAGTGACTCTTCAGGGATGCCAGTAGCGATTCGTTATCCTATAGCTCCAGAGATTTATTATTTAGGGGCACCTACATAGTGGTATCTACCGACTAGCTCATAGGGATATATTATGCCTTCGCAACAAATTCAGCCTCCAGCAGCAGTATCACAGAGCCAGATTCATCCTGAGTGGAGGCACTCTACTACTTTATAAGGAGCGCAACCACCAAATGTGGAAGCTGGATGAGTTTATGCCATTACCAGAGAGGATGCATAGCAGGCCGAGGGATCGATCATTTGGGGTGTGGTTTCGATTTATTCTATATATGTAAATACTTTGCTTGATACTGGTAGTTCGCATTCCTTTGTATCTAGAATGTTTCTGAGTAGAATTGGAAGGATTCCTATGATTTGTTCTTATGGGATAGCAGTATCGTTGCGATCGGAAAAGGTGTTGACTATCCATCAAGAAATCAAAGGTTGCCCATTGGATTTTGATGGGCATATACTTACGGTGGACCTTCAGGTGTTGGAGATAGTGGAATTTGACATCATACTCGGTATGGATTGGTTAGCTACTTACTGTGCTACAGTGGATTGTAGATCAAGAGTAGTGACTTTCTGACTACCAGATCAGCCTGCTTGAGAATTTGTTGGTACCAGAGATGATGGAGTGTCCATTATATCTACATTACAGGCTTGAAAATTTTTGTCTCATGGTTGTCAGGGGTACTTATTGTCTTTGGTCAAAGTGGAGAGTGAGGAACTACCACCCCTCTCAAGTGTGTGGGTAGTTCGAGAGTATTTGGATGTGTTCCCAGATGAACTTCCGGGCTTGCCACCTCTTAGGCAAGTGGAATTTGCGATAGAGGTAATTCCGAGAACTGCACAGGTATCGAAGACTCCCTATCGGATGACACTGAAAGAACTGAATGAACTTAAAATACAACTGCAGGAGTTGTTGGATAAGGGATTTGTTCGTCCTAGTGTTTCATCATGGGGAGCTCCGGTACTTTTTGTTAAAAAGAAAGATGGATCATTGCGGTTATGTATTGATTACCGACAACTAAATGCGGTGACTGTTAAAAATAAATATCTACTACCGAGGATAGAGGATTTATTTGATCAACTCAAGGATACTTGTGTGTATTCCAAGATTGATCTATGCTCAGGTTATCATCAGCTAAGAGTAAGAGACAAGGATGTTCAAAAGACATCATTCCACATGCGTTATGGACATTACGAGTTTCTGGTGATGTCATTTGGTGTTACTAATGCCCCGGCTGCATTTATGGATTTGATGAATCGGGTATTCTTGAGGTACTTGGATCAGTTTGTCATCGTATTTATAGATGATATTTTGATATATTTTCGATCTGAGGAGGAGCATGAGCATCATCTTCGGATAGTGTTAGAGATGTTGCGACGAGAGCATTTATATGCCAAGTTCAGTAAATGCGCTTTCTAGCTATCTTCCGTGGGTTTCCTTAGACACATGGTATCTAGCAAGGGTATTTCTGTTGATCCCCAAAAAATCGAAGTGATTACCAATTGGGAGTAGCCAAAAGTTAGTTCAGGAAGTCCAAAGTTTCCTTGGATTGGCCAGGTATTATCGTAGATTCATGGAGGGATTTTCTCGTATTGCCACACCACTTACTCGCTTGACCTGAAAAGAGATCAAGTTTACCTGGTCAGAGACTTGTGAGACTAGCTTTCAGAAGCTTAAGCAGTGGCCAATTTCTGCACCTGTGTTAGTGATTTCTTCAGGTTGTGATGGGATGGTACTATATATTGATGCTTCTTTCCAAGGGTTGGGAGCAATTCTGATGCAGTTCGACTGTGTAGTATCTTATGCCTCCTGTCAGCTAAAGGATCATGAAAGGAATTATCCGGTGCATGATCTGGAGTTAGCAGCCATTATTTTTGCACTAAAGATATGGAGACATTATCTGTATGGGATTACTTTTGAGATCTATATAGACCATAAGAGCTTGAAATATCTTTTCACTCAGAAGGAATTGAATCTTAGACAGAGACGGTGGATGTAATATCTGAAGGATTATGATTGCACCATTCAGTATCATCCAGTAAAAGCTAATGTGGTAGCAAATGCACTGAGAAGTAAGTCCTGTGGGATTCTGGCCAGTCATTTGATAGTAGTTACTGATCTAGTTCGACAATTCTCAGAGTTGGGGTTGTCTGAACAAGGCTAAACATCATGGGGGATATGAGTTTCTATGGTTGCCCAGTCTGCTATTGTTGAGAGGATCAAAGAGGCATAAGTTAGTGATCAGCATCTTCAGTTTTTTTGTAGCACTATGGACTCAGGACGACATATAGATTTATCGTGTGATGAGATCGCAGTCCTTCGTTTCCGTGGAAGATTATGTGCTCCGGACATGCATCCAATCAAGGACGAGTTGTTATGGGAAGCACATCATTCGAGATTTGCTATATATCCTATTGGTACCCGAATGTATCAGGATTTGAAGCGTTCATACTAGTGGGACAGTATGAAGAGGGATATTGCAGACATCGTTGCTCGATGTTTGGTATGCCAGCAGGTAAAAGCTGAACATCAGAAACCTGCTGGGTTGCTTCAGGAAATTCTGATCCCTGAATGGAAATGGGAGCATATTACTATGGATTTCATTACGGGATTGTCCAGAACTTGTAAAGGACATGATGCGATTTGGGTGATTGTGGATCAGTTAACCAAATCCGCTCATTTCATTCTGATTCGTGGGATGGACCCGTTAGATTGACGGGCAGAGTTATACTGTCGAGAGATTATCAGGCTTTATGGAGAGCCTTTTGTTAGGGCAATCTCGTGCCGTAATATGGTTTTAATGGTGTGGCAAAGGGTTTAAGTTAGTTTGTTATGTTGATTTGATGTGTGCGTTGAAGTCGTGCAGGACTTAGTAATTCGCACATGGAGCCATAGCGAGTTTCACATCTCATGACTCGTGCCTTGAGTCGGTGAAGGATAGCTTTGTGGAAGCCATGCGCTTGGAGCATCCGAGGGACCGCCGGACGAGGAGCTTGGAGTGAAGCCGGAAGAAGTAGACTTCGAGGCAAGAGACGCGAAGGAGCATTGCAGAGCCGTGCGCCTGATGCTGCCGAGGGACGTGGTCGCGAACGAAGAGAACTTCGAAGGCGAGGGACTTCGAGGGATGAGAGTGAGCGATTGTAACCCAGGAAGGGGTAGCTCTTAGGTGAAACTTGGCCATTTGGCCAAGTGTCGGATGGTTTTTCCCGACACCTGTCGACTGCCATGTCATGGCAGTCGACTGCTCTGAGTCGATGGGTCGATCGACTGGTATAAGACCGGTTTAGTGCTTGGCCGATCGCTATGGATCGGTCGATCGATGTCGGCGACCGATCGTGATGTCGATAAATACCGTCATTTGCCGATCCGGTGGAATGGCAATGATGGTGATCGATGCACCGCACGACGCAGAATGGAGTCGACTCGACTGGGCACTCGACTGATCGAGCACCAGTCGACTGATGGTGCCATCAGTCGACTGATGCCAGTACCGTTGGATGGTATCCAACGTGGAAAGTGGCCGTTATTGGGCAACGGCTACGGGACCAGTCGACTGATGGGTGCCATCAGTCGACTGATCCTGTGTCAACGGGAAGAAACCCTCTTCCTTTATAAAAAGGAAGGGGATGAGGCTTTGGAGGGTTAATGCTCATGCTCCAAATTGCTCCCAAAGTGCTCTAAGTGTTCTTTCACTCTTCTTACTAGTTTTATTTCCATTCTATTGTAAGAAGAGAGATTGTAAAGAGGTTACCTCCACCTAGCTTTGTGCAAAGGAGAGATCTAGTGGATAGATTGCGGAGTGATTCACCGTGGACGAATCGGACCGTGGATTAGCGGCGTAGCCGTGAACCATGTTACATCTCCGTGTTTGTATTGTCTTTGTTTGATTTCTATTTGCTTGTCTTAGTCTATTGCTTCCGCTTGCGCTAACTATTGTGTAGACGAGCAAAATACGACGACAAACGAACGAGGGCTATTCACCCCCCTCTAGCCAGCCATTCGATCCGACCCAACAAGTGGTATCAGAGCAAGGTTAGCTTGTCGAGGACTAATCGCCGCCACAAGCTCAACATTCAAAATGGTCGGCTCAAACATCCACCCACCGAAGTTCGACGGCGAATTCGCTTGGTGGAAGAAGCGAATGGAGGTATTCTTCGAAACCGACTTTGAAATTCTATTAATAATGGAAAACGGTTTTGAGTTGCCTAGGAACGAGGATGGGGAGCCATTGGAGAAATCGAGATGGAGAAAAAGACAAAGAGAGGAGTATTTGGCAAATTCAAAGGCCAAGCACCACCTCTACAATGTGCTCCCTCAACAAGAAGTAAATAGAATAGGGGAGTGCTCAAGTGCCAAAGAGATGTGGGAGAGATTGGTTGAACTTCATGAAGGCACTTCGGAAGCCAAGCTAGCAAGAAGGGATATCCTCCGCTCCCAACTATCAAATATTAAGCTTGAAAAGGGAGAAAAGGTAACTTCCCTACATTCTAGATTTAAAGAAATATTAATTGGGCTAACAAGTGTAGGAGAAAAGCTCTCCAACCGGGATATGGTAATGAAGGCCATAGATGCCTTTCCCCGGTCCTCAAGATGGAGCTCCATGGTGGATTCGTTTTACATCTCCAAGAACTTGGAAGTAAGTACCTTGGAGGAATTTTTCTCAACAATGGAGCTCCACGAAACTAGGCTTGAAGGAATACAAGAAGAGCCTAGCCTCAAGAGGAGTAGCCTTGATGGCAAATAAGGGGAAGAAGAAGATAGAGATCCCCTCCTCCTCCAATGATGAAGCCTCTACCTCCTCCATGGATAGCACGGAAGAAGCCTACATGGTAAGGAAGGTAAGGCGTGCATTTAAGAATTTTAGATTTGATAAATCTCATGACAGGAATAGAAGACCAAGGGGGAAGGTCATATGCTATAATTGCCAAGGATAGGGACATATAAGGAATAATTGTCCCCTCCTAAACAAGAGCAAGGAAGAAAAGAAAAAGAAAGAAGAAAAGAGGAAGAAGAAGGGGAGCAAGAGAAAGGAAGAAGAAAAGAAGGCAAAAGGAAAAGGGAAGGCCATGGCTCTCAAAGCAAAGACATGGGATGACCTTGCTTCCTCATCCTCATCCGAAGAAGAAGAGCATGTCTATTCCAACCTAGCACTAATGGCTCTTCATGACTCGGATTGCTCCTCCTCCACCGAAAATGAAGAATCAAGCTCAAGTGGGGAGAGCTCAAATGAAGGGGGAGCTTCTACATCCTCCTCATCCGAAGAAGAAGAAGAGGATATGGAAACTATGGTAACGAAAGCCTCTCCTAAGAAAATAGTTTCCATAATTTCTAGTTTAACTAAGGACTTATTTGGAATGAAAAAGAAAAATAAAAGCATGCTTAATCAAATTAAGGAATTAGAACAAAAACTAGAAAAAGCATGCTTAAATGATAATGTCTCTTCTTGCCATGATGATGCATGCTCACATGACTATATGCTTTTGGATGTTAATGATGCATGCATAGAGGAAAATAGGGCATTAAGGGAAAAGGTATATTATTTAACCAAAGCCTTAGAGAAATTCACAATTGGCTCCAACACATTAAATATGATCATAGGGAGCCAAAGAGCAAGTTTTAACAAAAAAAGGCCTAGGATATAAGGAAAAGAAAAATGAAAAGGCCTACAAATGCCTAATAACTAGGGGACAAGATAAAAAGAAAGTAATAGCTAGGAAATGGATCCCCAAGGAATACCTAGTGAACCCAATAGGAAAGAACTTATTTTGGGTTCCAAAATCCATCCTTAAGGGTTAGAATAACCCTAGGGTAGTCAACCACATGGACCTAACCTATATCAATATTTTGGTTGACTTAGGATGACGGGACAACATTTTTTAGATAGTGTTGGGTGATGATAACGTACCCATAAATAGATAATAATGCTTAAATCATGATGATTGATGTAATTCCTATGTATATTTGTAATCATGATTTATGTTTTTGAAATTTGGCACGTTATCATGAGAAATAGGTTTGAATCATGCTTTAGGTAATACTTTGTCTATTATCATCATATAATACCTAATGCATGACTATTATTTGATGAATACATGAGTTTCATGATCATAATGTGAAATTAAATCATATATGTCATTATGATCATGTAGGATGTTAGGTTGATACTTAATCATGATAGAATTGCATGAATATATTGGTTAAGTATATACAAATACCCCCTAGGATGCATCTCACACTCACTATAGGCTAAATTGATTGCAAACTTAGCATGAGAGAGATGTTAGGATGATACAAATGTCCACTAATGCCTATGGCATTTAGATGGTCATTTAAAGTATCAAAATAGAAATAATAGACCAATCATGGAGAAGGCTTATGTTTAATTCATAGACATATTGCCCAAAGATCATGGTTGGATATTTCATATGTTTTCAAAACAATTTCTTACTTTAAAATACATGTATTCATGTTTTGAAACAATTGGATGCAAAACTAGGTAGTTAACTTGATACTCTTATGATCAAAAACCTAGTAGTTTTTAAAGCCTTTTGATTTTTGGCAAATACGTGAAAATATAATGATTTTTCATGAAAACATATTTTTCACTGATAGATATACTTAAAAGAAATGTGCTCCTCAAATTTCATGATTTTTTGAATTTTCTGGAATTTTTAATGCATTTCTGAAATTCGGTCTGAAAATTAGAAAATCCCGAAATTCATGTGCCGACCGGTATCCGAACGGCTGATCGATGGCCTGAATATCAGACCAGTAAAGGTTGAATTCCGATTTTAAATCAACTTGTGGTATTTTCTTTCAATTAGACTTGATGCCATGTGCCATTAACTTAGTGATAATCTTTTTGATGGTGTCAAAGGGGGAGAAAATATTATGTTTAAGTTAATTATAAAAGGGGGAGAAAATACTATGTTTAAGTTAATTATAAAAGGTGGAGAATTTTATGATAGGGGGAGAAATTTACATAGAGAGTTTCATGGATTAAGGGGGAGTTGCATGTTGCTATATCATGTTTATGTTTACATGCATTCTTTCCTTTAAAATTTATATCAAATGTTTTTACCTAACTTAAACGGATTGCCACACATCAAAAAGGGGGAGATTGTTAGGACAATCTCGTGCCGTAATATGGTTTTGATGGTGTGGCAAAGGGTTTAAGTTAGTTTGTTATGTTGATTTGATATGTGCGTTGAAGTCGTGCAGGACTTAGTAATTCGCACATGGAGCCATGGCGAGTTTCACATCTCATGACTCGTGCCTTGAGTCGGTGAAGGATAGCTTTGCGGAAGCCGTGCGCTTGGAGCATCCGAGGGACCACCGGACGAGGAGCTTGGAGTGAAGCCGGAAGAAGTAGACTTCGAGGCAAGAGACGCGAAGGAGCATTGCAGAGCCGTGCGCCTAATGCTGCCGAGAGACGTGGCCGTGAACGAAGAGAACTTCGAAGGCGAGGGACTCCGAGGGATGAGAGTGAGCGATTGTAACCCGGGAAGGGGTAACTCTTAGGTGAAACTTGGCCATTTGGCCAAGTGTCGGATGGTTTTCGACACCCGATCGCCATGTCATGGCAATGATCGCCCGAGTCGGCGGGTCGATCGACTGGTATAAGACCGGTTTAGTGCTTGGCCGATCGCCATGGATCGGGCCGATCGATGTCGAGTTAGCAATGATCGCTAGGAATGGCGATCGATGGCACTGCACGGCACGTACGGAGTCGGAGTCGACTCGGGCACTCGATCGATCGAGCACCGGGCCGATCGATGGTGCCATCACGATCGATACGCATCGCTGGATGGTATCCAACGGGAAAGCGGCCGTTATTGGGCACGATTGGGACATCCGATCGATGGGTGCCATCACCGATCGATCCGCGGTCAACGGGAAGAAACCCTCTTCCTCTATAAAAAGGAAGGGGATGAGGCTTTGGGGGGTTAATGCTCATGCTCCAAATTGCTCCCAAAGTGCTCTAAGTGTTCTTCCACTCTTCTTACTAGTTTTATTTCCATTCTATTGTAAGAAGAGAGATTGTAAAGAGGTTACCTCCACCTAGCTTTGTGCAAAGGAGACATCTATTGGATAGATTGCAGAGTGATTCACCGTGGACGAATCGGACCGTGGATTAGCGGCGTAGCCGTGAACCACGTTACATCTCCGTGTTTGTATTGTCTTTGTTTTATTTCTATTTGCTTGTCTTAGTCTATTGCTTCCGCTTGCGCTAACTATTGTGTAGACGAGCAAAATACGACGACAAACGAACAAGGGCTATTCACCCCCCTCTAGCCGGCCATTCGATCCGACCCAACACCTTTGAGTATCATATCTGATAGAGATCCATGATTTATCTCACGATTTTGGCAGAGTCTTCAGTGGGCTATGGGCACAGAGCTCCGTCTTAGTACAACATTTCATCCGAAGACAGATGGACTATAAGATACGGAGGGAAGAAAATATAATTAAGCAGGATTTAATTAGGTAAGGTTAAGGATTTAATTAAACAAAACATAGGTTTAATGCCATGGGTTAGTGCAAGCTAGGGATTTAGGGCTTATAGGGTCTTAAAAATCCGACCCATTCTTCAAAACCCGACCCGACCTTTTTCCTTTAACGCCCGACGCTTGTTTTCTTTCGTTTCTTCCCGTTCTCATTGTGCAGCATTTTCTCCACGCGAGTGTGTTTCCTATTCTTCTTCCCCTTCTTCCTCGCGACTCAACTCTCGTGTCTTTATTCCTCGCTGCAGCCGACCTCTCATTCTTTCTCCTGCTAGCGAGCGGCGACAACCGGTCTCGGGGGAGCCCAAGGATGAGTCGACAGTGAGAATGCGTGGCTAGGAGCTTGAAATCGGCGGTGTCCAATTGGCATCTGCCCTTGTGGTCGCTGTCGGAGCAAGCTTAGGAACCAGTGGTACTAGGGCAGCGACAAGTTTGTCGGCAAATAGAGTAAATTTGAGTAGCCAGCAGAGCCACCGGAAAGGGGGGGATTTCACTGACGATTGTCGCGGAAACAAGGTAAGGGGCCGACCTTCTCCTTGATTCTAGAAGAGATCTATACCAAGTTGTTGACTTTCCATTCTGAGCTTCATTGATCGATGTGGGTAGGGATCCGGAGCCAGTGAGCAGAGGAGAAGAGGAAGGAGTACCGTCGGTGGAGTTGTTAGGGTTAGTAAGCATGATTCAACTCTTTCATTCCTTTGCCGTTGTTAATTTAGATCAGTTGTGAAGATCTATTGGTAAATGGCTTGGCTGTGGCTGAATGTGAAGGTAAGCTCCATTTACAGCATTGATTTAGGTGTTGTCCAGCTTTCTGCTATTGTTTCAATTGATCTAGATTGGTTTAAGACCGGCTGGGAATGAGAGGAGCAAGAATAAGTATGCTCAAATTCCAGAAAATTGTAGTATATGGTTGTTTATGTAGCTAATTTGATATTTGTTCAACGAATGATGGTGAACAGGGAGACATTGATTCGAAGGGAGTTGTGGAAGCTGAACATTTAAGTGAGTTTGCAAATTGATTTGGATTGCTTGTTGTAAATGGATAAGGAGGCTTGGGTCCAAAACCGTTATGGACGATTGAAACGAGAATAGGTAAGCTTTGATATAGTGGTGTTAATTTTAGATTTACATGTAGTATTCTTGGTCTTGGATTGAGAGGTTGTGCAAGTGAACTTAAGCTATATAAGTCTGATTTGGTAATTAATGAATGATATGAGATTGTACGACTATGGGATTTAGTTGATCAATCAGGGATTAAGATTGGATTAGATTCTTATTCCTGCAATTTGATTATGCTAGCATGTGGTGATATTGGATTCTACCGTTTCAGATATTTGATTCGAGGTAGAGATCTTGGATGCGAAGACCATTAACATGAGCTTCTCAACAGGTGGGTAATTCCTACCCTGGTCAGGTAGTTTTAAATGCATGCAAATTTAGATACATGATCATGTTACCTTGACTTTGTGTTGGATCGAGAAGCGTCGCTAGAGGGGGGTGAATAGCGAGCGTAGAATTTCTTTTCGTTCATTTACGTTCGTTAAAACACGAGTAGACACAGTGGAAAAATAAGAAGACAAGTTTATTTTTACTTGGTTCACAACCCAACGGTTGCTACTCCAAGGCCCTAATGGTCCTAGACCGCGTACGGAGGGCAAAGCACTATAATGTCTCCTCCTCGTTGGAGGTAGGAGACAACGATCACAAAACCGAAAGTACGAGGATGAGGCAACAAGCCTACCTCACATCATTATGAATAAAAACAAAGAATACAATAATAAAAGCAATTACTTGCTACTATTGCCGACGAAGAGGATTAGAACTTGTTATCGCGTCGGCGTTATAACGGTGTTGGAGCTTTATCTTGTTGGGGATCGATTGGCCGGCTAGAGGGAGGTGAATAGCCCTCGTTCGTTGGATGTCATATTTTGCTCGTCTATAAAACGTTAGCGCAAGCGGAAGCAATAAACTAAGACAAGCAAATAGAAATAAACACGGACAATACAAATACGGAGATGTAACGTGGTTCATGGCTACGCCGCTAATCCACAGTCCGATTCGTCCACAGTGAATCACTCCGCAATCTATCCACTAGATCTCTCCTTTGCACAAAGCTAGGTGGAGGTAACCTCTTTTACACAAAGATCACTCTTCTACAATGGAATGAAGATTAGAGCAAGTAGAAGAGTGGAAAATCGTTTAGGGCACTTTGGGAGAAGTTGGGCGTTCAAGCATTAACCCCCCAAAGCCCTATCCCCTTCCTTTTTATAGAGGAAGAGGGTTTCTTCCCGTTGACACAGGAGCAGTCGACTGATGCCCTCAATCAGTCGATTGATCCCGTAGCCGTTGCCCAATAACGGCCGCTTTCCACGTTGGATTCCATCCAACGGTATTGGCATCAGTCGACTGATCCTACCATCAGTCGACTGATGCTTGATCAGTTGAGTGCTCAACTGAGTTGACTCCATTCTGTGCCCATGCACAGTGCCATCGATCGCCCGCCATTCCTGGCGATCGATCATCGACATCGATCATCGTCGATATCGGGCCGATCGCTACCCATCCATGCGATCGCAAGCACTACTAGGCCCGGTCTTATACCGGTCGATCGAACCATCAGGCGACGCCATGACATAGCATCGGCAATGATCGTGTCGGGAAAACCCATCCGACACTTGGCCAAATGGCCAAGTTTCACCTAAGAGCTACCTTTCCCGGGTTACAATCGCTCACTCTCATCCCTCGGAGTCCCTCGCCTTCGAAGTTCTCTTCGTTCGCGGCCACGTCCCTCGGCAGCATCAGGCGCACGGCTCTGCAATGCTCCTTCGTGTCTCTTGCCTCGAAGTCTACTTCCTCCGGCTTCACTCCAAGCTCCTCGTCCGACGGTCCCTCGGATGCTCCAAGCGCACGGCTTCCGCAAAGCTATCCTTCACCGACTCAAGGCACGAGTCATGAGATGTGAAACTCGTCATGGCTCCATGTGCGAATTACTAAGTCCTGCACGACTTCAACGCACATATCAAATCAACATATCAAACTAACTTAAACCCTTTGCCACACCATCAAAACCATATTACGGCAAGAGATTGCCCTAACATATCGTTGTAGGAGCACTTGAGAATAATCTTGATGATATTTGGAGTTGGAATCCTCCCCTCCTTTTATATATTTTGGCCTCTAAATATGTCTCCTAATGTTTTGGAACAGATCCTGAAGTTGTACAAAATTTTATCGCGAAGTGGTCACGTCAAACGTTATCCGTTTTGACCAAGCGCAAAGGCTGATTCATCGCCATCAGTCGACTGATGCCTCCCATCAGTCGACTAATGAGCATGAGTCGACTGCCCCATGTCCAACAGTCGATTGCCAGCCTGGCCACTTTCCTGCATTAAGAGATTAGCATGGAAAATGGTAAATACGACGGTTTCTAACCGTTCGATCTCGACCTAGACCTTCCACAGGAAGTCTTAGTCGGATCGCCGCCTACGGTCGTCCCCGTAAAGAGGACACAACCTTACCATCTCTCACTCACATGAGCTTACCTCGATACTTACTTTGTAGCTCTCGCTTTCGGCCTTCCACTCGATTCCTTCGGCTCCCTCCGAAGTCACTCGAGTGTCGCCCGACCACCGTAGCTTCCTCCGAGTGTCGCTAGCCTTCAGCTCTAGCTTTAGTACTTTTCTGCACACTCGATTTAGCTCGTGAGATAACGATGTAAACTTAACTTTGTGTCTTTGCCATAATCAAAACACAGGTTTGATTATCTAGTGCCCTTGCACCAACACTTTGTTCTTATTTACTCTTGCGCTTGATACTTTACCTTTGGCTGTTAACTCCATTGCTGCTATCATGTTTCATTTTACATTGATTAGGAGTTATATATATAGGTGATGTAAGTAACTTAGAATTTGTTTAGTTAAGTACAAATAGTAAAGTCCGGATGATGACCTAATTGTAAATTAGACAAAAAGGTCATCCGTAGGTAGATAATATCTTGAACCTAGGGTTAATTCTAGTACCCTTAGATTGCATGTTTACCACCGACCATGTATTGTATAAATGGACTGGTGAATGATACTTAGTGTGTTGCTACGAACCGGTGGTCCTAGCTTGTTATAATCAGTTGAGTATGACTCTCTACAGGATAGAGAGTGCGTCCATCAGTTGAGTACAACTCTCTGCAGGATAGAGAGTGCGTCGATCAGATTGGAATGCCTCTCTACAGGATAAAGAGTGTTATGATCAGTTGAGTATGACTCTCTATAGGATAGAGAGTGTTATGATCAGTAGAGTATGACTCTCTACAGGATAGAGAGTGCGTTGATCTGATTAGTATGACTTTCTGTAGAATAGAGAGTCTGTGGTGGATGTCTATTTGTGACAGAGCATTCATGTCATTTGCATACATGCTGGCGACATGGTCTCCCTTATGGTTGAGAGGGTCGCTAGTCATCCTGCCTCCACGGTTACTCATAGGAGGAGTAACCGGTGTGAGGGCAAAGCATTATGGTGCCGTACTCTACCACTATAGACGGTGGTAGTGGGATTTGCATGTCGTAGTCCTATGTGTGTGGCACTCGACCACTCATGGGTAGTGACTGTCGGAGTGGCTAACAGCAGGGACCCCCATCGTGTAGCTTACTCTTCACGCTTATATGCTACTCGATCATACTGCCCACTTGGCAACTCGAGAGTAGTGGTTGGTGTTGAGTTAGGACAGTTGTCATGCTCGAGCCACCGAGGCCACACTGGGGTCATGGTAGCTTTAGGGTGAGCCGACATGACCATGCATGCTGCATTGCCGTGACTTATGGCATTTTTGTATATATATATATATATATATATATATATATATGCATGTATATATATATATATATGGATGGTTGTGATTAATATATATATAGATGCAGTCTATATATATATGCTTATTGTCATGTTGCATTTGATTGTACTATGCTTGTTGCATTTGGTTGTACATCATATTCATGCATGCTTCTTGCATTTGTTATACGGTTGTGTCGGATACTTGTATATTTGTGGGACATACCATTATATACCTCGACCTGTATCATGAGTATATTGTGAGTTAGTATTACTCTTCCTGTTATATATGTTTGATATATTCTCAGGTTGGATCAGAGTAGCGTAGTAGACTTTCAGGTATGTCTACGTTATACGTTGTTTATTTGGTTAGACGGTATATGCATGTATTTATATACTGTGATGTTATACCTGTGGTACCTTTAGGTTATGCTGTTGAATTACATGTGATATTTGATATATACATGTTTTTCCTATTACCTATTGAGTTTTACTCACCACCACGGACCCTGGGTTTTTCTGTCGCCCAGGTAATAGGTAGCCGACTTCGCGATGGACTTGGAGAACCACTAGCTGGCATCGTCTCATCTCAACTCTGAGAGTCCAAGTTTTTGGCATTTCATTGGTGTTCAGATATGGATTTTGTTTATGTGATGTTTTGTAGTGATTAGACGCTGTAAATGTTGTACCTTTCTTTTTCTGGTTTTGTTATGGTGTTCTGAGTCGGTGTTAGTCATACCAGTATGCATGTGTGTAGTTTGTGATGTTGTTGTATTTTAGTTTCCACTGTGGTTTGTCTATATATATATATATATATATATATATATGTTGTTGTTGTTGTTGTTGTGGCCTACGGTCCTTGTATTAACACGAGATGTTGCCACATACAGACGGATATGTAGTCCGTTTGCTTTTCGACACGGCATACTCTCGGGGCATGACAACTTTAGTGGTATCAGAGCCCTAGGTTCTGCGATACCATACAATGATTTTTATTTTTGTGTCTTGGGTTCTTGGGAGTCTTGGGAGTCGATTTATTTTTCGATTTTGATTTTCTGAGATGAGATGGACAGCGGCACAAGCTCCAAGCAGCACGAAGTAAGTATTCTTGATGACTTATTTTCTAGTTGGATACTTATCTTGACTTAATTAACAAGTGTATACAGTTAGAGTTATTATACCTGTACGGACTCATAGTAGAAGTCGCCCACCGTGGCGACCAACCGGAGTTGCCGTTAGGGTTTATACTCCCAGTTTTGTTGGCTATGCATTTAGTGTATATAACAGGGAATAACCTATAGTATGTTGGCTATTCTTCATAATCGTGGTTTGAGTTAACCACGGGAACGACCTGTTGAGTCTGTGAGTCTTGAATCTGTGTCGAAAAGGTGATTTACCTTTGAGAGCCGACTGATACCAAGTCAGAAAATAGGGGTCAAGTCGTCACATTTCTTGTTGAAATCAGAGACTACAGTCTTAGAGATTTTCACTAACGGTGCTAGTCAGATCATTACCTGTTGGGTAATGGAGTAGTTGTGTATACTATTATTGCTATAGCAAGCGAAGGGTTAGTTTAAGGTGTTTCATAGAGATTTTATCCCTGAGTTGTGCGTATTGGGTTGTATAACCTTGTGAGGGTACTTTTGAGTACTTAACTCGTGTTATAGAGAGGAAGTGGAGTTATTTGCATACCATTATCAAAATCAAGCCAGTATTTGGTGGTAAATACAGAAAATAACCTTCAGGGAATGATATATCACTTGATCATGGTATATAGTGATGTTGAAAGAGAGTATTTCCCCGCGTCACTTTCAGTGACACATTGTAGGGAATTCTTAAGAATCAAATAGGGTGATCATCGATAACGGAAATACCAAGCAGAGTCATTAGACTTGCAAGGTTACGCTCACCTTATAGCTCAGGAATGTGAATAGATGTTTTAAGCCACCCATGATTGTTGGCTTACTGTTGGATTAAGATGAAGGGATCTTCAATCAGATCCTACCAGAAGATGTTGGATTGAGTCAGGAGTTTAGAAATGACTCCGTACAAGTGTTTAAGAGTTGGAGATCGATAAGCAAATATTGCATGTCAACTTATTAGAGTTAGAAGTCTCTGACTGTTGGATAAAAAGAGCAAGATCAGAGTCATAGGCCTTGAGCTATTTTTTGATCATAGAAGACCCACCACAGATCGTCAGAACTGTCTGATGTTATCAGTGAAATCAGAACAAAGACTTCGAAGGGGTTATGTGCGTGCAGTGTGGATCACAAAGACACGTGAAGTCAGATTATCTGTTGGATTAGTTTGTCTGTTGCTATTGAAAGCAACTAGTACATTTGAGGAGGTATACTTGAAGACTCAGTTGAAGACTATCGATGGTATTTCGGGAGGATGATGCACTGTCTCGACAGCAGAGATCAGCATAGAAGATTGAGTTATCTCATCAGCAGCAACCTACTACCTCAGGCGTGGTTGGAGTTCCTTGATACTTCCCTTTAGCATAGATTAGCACAGAAGCAACATCGGCAGAAGATATCGTAGAAGACTCATGTAGACAACAACAACAGTTACCCCGAGATGTGGATTGGCTTTGTACAGAGGAAAGAGTATGTTAGTGAAAGCCCTAGAGCCAATCATGTGATGATTGTTGTATGGACTTTGTTGTATCATATTCATATTTATAAAGGCATGGTTATTATATTTACTTATATTGGTGCCAAATAACTAAGTATAATAACGTCCTTGAGTAGTAGGTTCTTATCTATATCAATCGATTGGTTGAATCGATAAATGAGATGATATAGAGAACACTACTCTTAATCATTCCTAGTCAAGTATTAACATTCAGGGACAATGTTAATGCATAGAGACTAGCATGTAGGTCAACACGATGGCTTGATCTCACAAGTCATGGATATGAGATATCAAGTTGACACATGGGTATGCATTGGAGAATGTATACTGAATGACCGACCATGAGAAAGTATCATGGATCATTATATGAGTGTCATATACTTTCTCATGTGGCTATTAGTATGACTATTAGTCCTTAGGCCTGAAGTCACCATGGTTCCCTATATAAGGAGTTGCATACTTTGGCTTCGTCAAACATCACCCGTAAATGGGTGGACAATAAAGGCGATTACTGGGTATGTAACAAATTATGCGGAGGGATGTGAGTGATGTAAATGGGATCTATCCCTCCTATATGACGGGGGTGACATCGATATTCTTAATAGAGTGAGACCACGAAGTGCATGGCCATGCCCAAATGAGTCAATATGAGATATTGAGCTCATTTGATTAGAGTGAGTCTACTTGGAGTTCAAGATATAGATTGTACCGAGGATGACACGGTCTATGCCTCGATTGGTCAATCTAGATGTCAAGGATAGAGGGACATTGTCACATATTATGAGAGTCACAATTAGTAGTCACAAAGGTGATGTTGGAGCTCAACATTCTTGTAACTTGGGTAGCAATGATGTGTTGCTAGATACCGCTCATTGCTTATGTTCCTAAATCGGTTTAGGGACATTGCCAACGTTACAAGAACCTATAGGGTCACACACATAAGGGCAATTAGATGGAGATTAGGTTCATATGATGAACCATGAGGATTAGGTTCATGGGATGAACCAAATTGGATTAAGAGTAATCCTAATTAGAATAATTGAGTTGGACTCGATTTGATTCAAGTGTTGAATGAGTCTAATTTAGATTTGATTCATCAAATCAATTTAAATTAATGAATAGAGATTCATTAAATTAAATTGACTTGAATCAAATGGTTGGATTTGATCAACCATGGGAGATAAGAGGTCAAGTTTGACTTGACTTGAGAGGGAAGATGAAAGGTCAAGTTTGACTTGACCAAATGCCATGTCATGATGATGACTTGGCATGGCTGGCCAATGATGATGCTCCACATCATCATTGACTTATCATGTGGTGCCACCTCATGAGGGAGACCAAGAGCCATTAGCTCTTGGAGGAGTTACATGCATGCATGTAACCCCCCTAAGAAAAGTGGTCGGCCACTATTCTCATTAGATGAGAATTATTTGTGTGAGTTACACAACTTCATCTTCTTCCTTGGTTCTTCCTCTCTTGCTCTCCCAATCCTTCTTGTCCGAAATTTCCATGAGTGCTAGCACACTCTAGGTTGAGTTTCTCCACCATTTGTCCGTGTGGATACCAATAGAGGAGTGTACACTTGACTTTTTGAGTTCCGCAAGCGGATAGCGATAAGCGGCATGGGCTACGAGGGTAACTCTCTATCTTGTAGATCTAAGGTAGATCTAGGATCTTTAAACACATACATGTTTTATTTTATATATATCTTCGCACGGATCCATGGCCGGGCTTCCGAGGTTTCCGCAACGCAAAAAGCAGTTTTTGCGGCTCGAAAAGTCCAACAGTGGTATCAGAGCCACGTGCGAAGCATATATCTGTTTCATTTTTGTAGTTTTTATATTAGATATAAAAATTACAGATTTTTATGTTTCTGTAAATTTCCTATTTTTATAGAATTTTTGGGTATTTTTCTCGAAGATTCGAAGCAACGAGTGTTGGGACACTTGTAGGCTTCAACCATCGAGAAAAACTCCCCGAAACGGCGAGTTCTCTCTTTAGGTTTTTGGGACAGTGACTTAAGTCACTATAAGATCGTAGTAGGGACACTCATAAAATTTATTTTACGAGTAGGGGCGCTGCTCCTATCCCCGAAAGGGGCCTTGTCCCGTGATCGCGCCCGGAAACCGCTTAGCGGGACCGTTACGGAGAGGTGACTCATAAAATTGAAAATAAAATAGGAAAAATTATAGAAATTTTCTATAAAAATACATAATTTAGAATTATGTATAATTCTGTGATTTTCATGGCCCAAGAACCTCAATTTGATTGGACGTTAATGTGTTGTAATTAATAATACGGCCTGCATGCCATTTTTGTGGTTGTGCGTGTTGTATAGTGTATGCGACCTGCGCGTCGTACCTCTTCTTTTGAAATTCTAGTTGTAAATAGTTTTAGACTCGAATGTAACTCGAGTTTCATACTTGTAATGTACAAAATGGAGCGGTGGAAAGTCCACTTGTAGACGGAGTTACTAGAAGGGTGCCGACGACACATGGCGGTCAAAGGAAGCGCTTGGAGAAGCCGCTAGCCCTAGGTTGACCGTCCGATGTTCTCATTGGCTTGAGAAGATCGTAGTAGGGCCATGACCTAATCACAATTAATATATATATATATATATATATATATATATATATATATATATATATATATATATATATATATATATATATATATATATATATATATATATATATATATATATGTTAATATATATGTATATATATATATGTTAATATATATGTATATATATTTGTTATGCTTGTATGTATGTGATGCATGCTAGTAGAATAATGCTTGTATGTATGTGATGCATGCTAGTAGAATAATGCTTGTATGTATATGATGCATGCTAGGATATTTTTCTTGTATGTATATGATGCATGCTAGAATAATGTATGTATGTATGTATGTGATGCATGCTAATATAGGATATTAAAGGCCTTAATGCGTATATGATACACATTACGATTAGATTAGATCTTAATCGAATCAACTCGTAAATGCCTACCAAGTCCTTGATACCCATCACTACCTCGATCATTTGTAGTTGTTGAATCTGTCAAAGCAGAGCAATGCATATTATCTTGGTAGGGTGCAGAGGGACAATCTTGGTCCAGCCTTTCACGGCTTGGGTTAGAGTAAGCTCAATTAGATTGAGTAAAACTAGTTAACTCAATTAGATCGAGTAGAACTATAGGCATATTCCAACCGTTGGAAAGATAGGATAAGATCGCATTTACACTAAATCTTGGTCTTTTGTAAATATGGGTCTTGATCCTATAAACAAGAGTTGCATAGAGATGTAATCGGTAATGTGTTACCCACCGATCGTACTAAGTCTTGGGCGATTTAACCAAAGCTAACTCAAGGCTTAGTATGATGTGGATCTTGTCCCGCAAGAATTATAGCTAGTTTGTATGAATCTAGTAATGTGGTTTGACCACATCCATAACTCGATTCTATAAAATTCCTATAATTCAGTGGGAGCATCATTTGATTAAAGGCCTAATTAAATGATAAAAGGAATATGATATTAATTCTCTGCATTGTATGTTGTAGATAACTATGTCAACAAACACGAACAATCTCTCTCTGCGTTCTGTCCTTGAGAAGGACAAGCTCAATGGAGCAAATTTCCTGGACTGGTACAGGAACCTGAGAATTGTTCTCACCCAAGAAAGGAAGTTGTACGTCTTGGAGCAGCCCATTCCAGAGGCACCTCCTGCCACTGCCTCGCGAGCTGACAAAGATGCTTACAAGAAGCATCAAGATGATGCATTAGATGTGTCATGTCTAATGCTCGCGACCATGAACTCTGAGCTTCAGAAGCAACACAAGTTCATGAATGCTTATGATATGGTTGAACATCTTCGTCAACTATATCAAGGACAAGCAAGGCACGAGAGATATGAAGTCTCTAAGACATTGTTTGTGTCCAAAATGCAAGTGTTGGGATGTATACTGAAAGCCTAGCTCTTTTGTATGAACATCTTTATTTTTAAATAAGAATCACATGATCATTGTTTGCACTTTATTTATATATGTGCATATTGTCTAATACTTTACATTGTAGATAACATGATGCTTGGGTGAGGCACAGAAGATCATGTTATCAGTCCCTTGTAGAGTATAAGTAGAGGCTCAGAACCAAGATGGTTTTGGACAAACCATTGGCATGGTTGTAGTGTAGCTTGGTATTGTTTTGTCTTGAACATAAAGTTACACTAGTACACTTAGGTGTATTGAGCAGGACCGACATAGAGGTGATTCAATTTGTTGTTGACTACATAATTGAATCGGACCTCGGATATTATGTTGTACATGCTCTTAATCCCGATATAATAACGGACACATGTACTTAGTATTTATTTCTTTGATTTACCAGAGGGTGAGATTTCTATGGATTAAATCAATATGCCCGGTAAGTTGGGAAATGATATTATTTACATGGTGTGCCGTTGATTATAGGAGGAATTTGTGTCCTATGTATTAGGTTGATGATGTCCCCTTGAGGAGCTCATAAGGTTCATCATGTAAACCCTGCAGGTTGACTTAGTCAACATGATGATAAGGTTGAGTGGTACTACTCGAGGAGTTAGATGTTAATTAATTGATGGTCAGTAAATCAATTAATTGACGGACATTCGATATCTTAAACACGGGGAGATGGATGTACAAATAATATATGGAGCCCATATTAATTTATGGGGGTTGGTGAGGTAGTTCGATGATGATCCTCTAGTGGAATGGAACATCATTTATGGATCAAGTTTGTGTGGTTCCGATCCATCGGGTGGCCAAGATCCAACTCCTCCTCATGGTCCCTATCGTAGCCTAATATAAACCTCATGAACTCTAGATCAAATGATGGAAAATAAATCTCTAGATCCGACGGTTGGGATTAAATCCCTAGAACCGACGGTTGAGATTAAATCTCTAGATCCGACGGTTGAGATTAAAACCCTAGAACCGACGGTGGAGATTAAACCAAGGCCTAAACCCAACTCTATATATAAGACTTATTGCGTTGGGCGGCAAGGATGATGGATGGTTTAGGGGATTAGGGTTTGCTTCCTTTGGAGGCTAGGAACCCTAGTTGGTTTAGATTATTTTGGGTGGCTAGGGTTTGGGAGATAGGCATGGGGCGGCAACAATTGGAAGAAGAGTTTCTTCTTCTTCCTAAGGAATGGCCGGTCCCTTCCTTCTACCTCTCTACCTTGGTTGGTCCACATTCTATTCTTCTATCCCATCTTCCATGGCCAGCGCATAGTTGATGGAGTTGGATGGCTTGGGCGGTAAGAAACCCTAAGGAGGAAACCCTAATTAGGGTTTGGCTCCTTTTGGGTTGGGCGGCCAAGGTTTGGAAGGAGAGTGGGTGGCAACTTGTGGAAGAGTTCTTCTTCTTCCTAGGGTAAGTGGCCGGTTCTAGATCTCCTCCTTCCACCTTGGTTGGGCAGCAAGAAGACCTAAGGAGGAAACCCTAATTAGGGTTTGGCTCCTATGGTTGGGCGGCTAGGGTATGCAAGGAAGGTGGGCGACAACTATAGGAGAGGAGCTCTTCCTCTTCCTAGGTTGTGGCCGACTCCTTCCTTTATTCCCTCCACCGTGGCCGGCTCCCAACATATTCCCTTTCTCCTCTTCACTCCATCTTGGCCGGCGGCACCAAAACTAGGGTTTGTCCCTAGTTCGGTTCCTTGGTTGTTTCCATTATGTTCTCTCTATTCTTGGGGCCGGCGGCATCAATCCTTTGTGGATTGGTGGTTGGCTCAAGCAAGAAGGGAAAGAGAGTTCTTCTTTCTTTGGATTGAAGAAGATCTAGGAAGCTTCAACTTGTGGAGGATCTTCGCCCACACGAAGTCTACAAGGAGGTTAGGACATACGATAGAAGATCAAGAGGTATAAAAGTTTTACAACTTTTATTATTGTTTTTTGCATGTTCTTATTGATATGCTAGCTTATGTTCTTTATGTTAGTATATGTTGATTATACTAGTTTACATTTGTATGTATTTGTATAATCATGGACCCCGAATAAGAAACACAAAAACCGGCGATTCATCCGTCGTCTCTTCCACGGCTAACCGACTAGAAGAGTTGTGTTGCTTGAACAACTAGTTTGTTCAAGCGATCACTCAAGTCGTTAGCACAACGACGAATTGGTTGTGCTTTGGAAACTCATCCCATCCGGATTAGTTTTCATTAGTGAAAATTTTAATCCGGAGACATGGGAGCCGATGAGCATTCCGAGGAATAGCACATTGCCAACAAATGGTATCATAGCCACGGTTTCCGGTTTTGTGTGTTTTGGATTTGGTTACTTTCACGCACTTATCATATATAGTGTATGCCGGATAATAGTAGGATGTGCGTAGGCTAACTTTTTGGTTGCAGGCATAAGATCCAACTATTATGGCTATATATGTGTGTATGTGATTGCATGTGTGTGTGATTGTATATTATATGAATCCTCGGGGTTGACGAGGCTAAATTAGTATTTAATTTTTATAATTGAATACGACATTGTTTAGCCACTCTTTATTTTATTTTACTTTCGATCTAGATTTCATGTACACTCCCTAGTGGAGTATAGGATCGATGGATGTAAAATAAAATAGGTTTTATTCTCGGCTCGGATCTCCGGTTGGCTCGTACATGGCGCAGGAGGAGCAGACGAGGTGGCGACACGACGGGACGCATATTGGAGAACAATGCCATAATAGTTGAAAAAATTCTGATTTTTCCATATTTATTGCTGATTTGTTTTATATGCATGTTGTGTGTGCTTGAAAATTCCTCATTTTCAATTTACTAAGTGGGAGAGGGACATTTTAATTAATTCCCGCGGCCTCCATTACAATTTGACATGTGATGCAACAAACTTGCGCGTCGGCTCTGAGTGCCTTCCTCCCCATCGGATGAGTTTGTTTGCGGATCACTAGGTCAAATAATGGTTATAGAAAATTATCTAGGAGCGTGTGTACTTCCACAGCGGTAAGGCACATAATCCGAAATAATTCCCTTAGTACCGTGTAATGGTGCACACTTAGATGCAAATAAAAAGTATCCTCCCCATCGGAGTCACTGCTTTTATTTGTAGGGCCAAAGAGGAACCAACTATTAATTTTATTTGTCAAAAAGTAAGGTTGACAAGATAATAAAATTAATGGGTAAAACCTCCTCTTACAAATGTAGAATTCGTATACGTCCACACTATCGTGGCATGCGATATTCTCGGTGTTTTGAGGTGTTGGTTGATTTCGAAATTTTATTGTTTGAGGAATCAATAATTTTTTGAAATCTAAAGTAATGATCTATGTGATTCTTAGGATTTTCAAAATTGACTTTCAGTCCACTTACTATGATACTAAAGGAAATAAACTTACTGTATCCAAATAATATTGATTGGAAAAGATTCTAGATATTGTCTTATCTGCTAAGGAGTACAAGTATGCACTCTTCAAAGAGTGTCCTCAAGCCATCATTGCTCAAAAGGGTTTCTACTTCTAAGCCGAAAGGCAAGAAGAAGAAGAAACAAGGTGAAGCAAAGATGGTGGGAGGATCTCAGGGAAGAGTGAAAAAGCCGAAAGGCAAGTACTTCACTTGCAAGCAGGATGGACATTGGAAGAAGGACTGTCCCAATCCAAAACATAACAAAGGTATATCTTTTGGACTAGTCATTGAAACATGATTAGCGGTGATATCTACCGGCGCCTGGTGAGTTGATACGGGAGCCACTAATCATGTCTGCAACAATTTGCAGGGGTTCCAGGAAACTTGATGACTAGCTAAAGGGGAGATTACCATTTACTTGGGCAATGCCATGATGGTGGCGGCTATTGCAGTGGGAGAAGTTTTATTTATCTCTGGAAAATAATAAAACTTTGGTTCTGGAAAATTCCCTTTATGTACCTTTATTTAGAAAGAATTTAGTTTCAGTTTCTAAATTATTATGGATGGATATTCTATTTCTTTTAATGACAGAGTTGTTATAAAAAGGAATAGGGAGAATATCTATTCAGGTACATTGAAAGGAAATTTGAACCAAAACCTCCCACGATGCAAATAGAAGTTATTAACTCATCTTCTAATTCCAATAAGAGAAAAGAACCTTCGAAGATGAACCAAACATATCTTTGGCTTCTTAGGCTTGGTCACATTAACCTAAGCAGAATTCAAAGGTTGATAGCTGATGGACCTTTGGGTTCATTAGTGGTGGAGGATCTCCCAACCTACGAATCTTTCTTGGAGGGTAAGATGACCAAGAGGCCTTTCAAGGCCAAGGGGTATAGATCCAAAGATGTGTTGGAATTGGTTCATTCTGATTTGTATGGTCCTATGTCTATCCAGGCAAGATGTAGTTTTGAATATTTTGTCTTTTTCATAGACAATTATTCAAGATGACACCACTATCTGATCGTGGTGGTAAGTACCTCTTGGGAGAGTTTAGGAACTACTTATCAGAGGTTGGGATTCAATCCCAATTGACTGCACCTGGTACACCCCAGCAGAACGGTGTAGCAGAGCGAAGGAATAGGACTCTTATGGAGATGGTTAGATCGATGATGAGTTATTCTGACTTGTTTTATAGTCCTAGAGATCAGAGGGTGATCGTTAACACAAACGCCAGATTTCTAGAGGAAGACTATGTGATGAGCCACAAGCCCAAGAGTAAAATTGTTCTGGAGGAGTTAAAAGGGAAGTCACTTCTTTAGTACCACCGGTACAAGAGGACATACCACATGTCACTGCACCGCGTGTCACAGAGGATACACAGAAGATACCTCATCATAGTGGGAGGGTTGTTAGACAACCTCTTAGATTCATGTTTTTGGACAAATCTTCTGATTTGGTCCATAGCAAACATGAACCTGATCCCTAAACATACGACGAGGCAATCCAAGATATAGATGCAACATCTTGGCAAAGTGCAATGAATATTGAGATTGAATCTATGGATTCAAGACAGGTCTGGGAGCTCTTGTGCACTGCAGCTCATATGGATTATGAGTTGTGGCAGATGGATGTCAAGACAGCTTTCCTTAATGGAAGTCTTGAGGAAAACATCTATATGAAGCAACCAGAGGAATTCATTGCTAAGGGCAAAGAGCGTATTGTATGTAAGCTTAATCGGTCCGTTTATGGACTGAAGCAAGCTTTGAGGTCTTGGAACATCCACTTTGAGGAGGTAAATCCAGTCTTATGGATTTATTCAAAGTTCGGATGAGTCTTGTGTATATCAGAGATGTGACAGAAATGTAGTGGTATTTCTTGTACTATACATAGATAATATTTTGGTAGTTGGCAACAATATCAGAGTGTTATCAGACGTAAGGGTATGGTTTTCCAAACAGTTTTGAAGGACTTGGGAGAAGTGGGACACATCCTTGGGATCAAGGTAAGTGTGCTAATCCCAAGCTTCATACATAGACATAATCTTGATCGTTTTAGCATGCAGAACTCCAAGAAAGGTCTTCTACCTTTTTGGCATGTAGTACCTTTATCTAAAGAGATGTATCCTAGATCATCAAAGGAGATAGAGGACATGAAGGCGGTTCCTTATGCTTCGGCAGTAGGAAGCCTCATGTATGCGATGCTCTGTACGAGACTAGATATCTGCTTTGTCGTGGGCATGGTCAACAGATATCAGAGTAATCCAGGATAGGAACATTGGACTGCGGTAAAGCATATATTGTAGTGCCTGAGAAGGACTAGAGATTATATGCTAGTTTACCGGGCAGACCAATTACTCCCTGTGGGTTGCATGGATTGCGATTTCCAATCAGATAGGGATAACAGTAAGTCTACCTCAGGTTTTGTGTTTACTTTGGGAGGTGGAGCCATTGTATGGAGGAGTGTCCAGCAGAAATGCGTGGCGGACTCCACCATGGAAGCTGAGTATGTGGCAGCCTATGAGGCGGCCAAAGAAGTTGTATGGCTCGGGAACTTCCTGATGGACTTGGATGTGATTCCTGGTTTGCCCAGAACTATCACAATTTATTGTGATAATAATGGTGCAGTTGCAAACTCGAAGGAACCACGAGCCCATAAGGCTAGTAAACATATAGAGTGCAAGTACCACCTGATACGAGAAATCGTAAAGGAGGTAGAAGTTGCTGTCGCCTAGATTGCATCAGAGGATGACCTGGTAGACCTTTTCACTAAGGCCTTTCTGGCGAGAGCTTTGATAGGCATGTGGAGGGAAGGGGAATCAGATGTATGGCAGTATGAGGACAGCATAGTCTTTTAGTATAAGTGGGAGATTGTTGGGATGTATACTGAAAGCCTAGCTCTTTTGTATGAACATCTTTATTTTGAAATAAGAATCACATGATCATTGTTTGCACTTTATTTATATATGTGCATATTGTCTAATACTTTACATTGTAGATAACATGGTGCTTGGGTTTGGCACAGAAGATCATGTTATCAGTCCCTTGTAGAGTATAAGTAGAGGCTGAGAACCAAGATGGTTTTGGACAAACCATTGGCATGGTTGTAGTGTAGCTTGGTATTGTTTTGTCTTGAACATAAAGTTACACTAGTACACTTAGGTGTATTGAGCAGGACCGACATAGAGGTGATTCAATTTGTTGCTAACTACATAATTGAATCGGACCTCGGATATTATGTTGTACATGCTCTTAATCCCGATATAATAACGGACACATGTACTTAGTATTTATTTCTTTGATTTACCAGAGGGTGAGATTTCTATGGATTAAATCAATATGCCCGGTAAGTTGGGAAATGATATTATTTACATGGTGTGCCGTTGATTATAAGAGGAATCCGTGTCCTATGTATTAGGTTGATGATGTCCCCTTGAGGAGCTCATAAGGTTCATCATGTAAACCCTGCAGGTTGACTTAGTCAACATGATGATAAGGTTGAGTGGTACTACTCGAGGAGTTAGATGTTAATTAATTGATGGTCAGTAAATCAATTAATTGATGGACATTCGATATCTTAAATACGGGGAGATGGATGTACAAATAATATATGGAGCCCATATTAATTTATGGGGGTTGGTGAGGTAGTTCGATGATGATCCTCTAGTGGAATGGAACATCATTGATGGATCAAGTTTGTGTGGTTCCGATCCATCGGGTGGCCAAGATCCAACTCCTCCTCATGGTCCCTATCGTATCCTAATATAAACCTCATGAACTCTAGATCAAATGATGGAAAACAAATCTCTAGATCCGACGGTTGGGATTAAATCCCTAGAACCGACGGTTGAGATTAAATCTCTAGATCCGACGGTTGAGATTAAAACCCTAGAACCGACGGTGGAGATTAAACCAAGGCCTAAACCCAACTCTATATATAAGACTTATTGGGTTGGGCGGCAAGGATGATGGATGGTTTAGGGGATTAGGGTTTGCTTCCTTTGGAGGCTAGGAACCCTAGTTGGTTTAGATTATTTTGGGCGGCTAGGGTTTGGGAGATAGGCATGGGGCGGCAACAATTGGAAGAAGAGTTTCTTCTTCTTCCTAAGGCATGGCCAGTCCCTTCCTTCTACCTCTCTACCTTGGTTGGTCTACATTCTATTCTTCTATCCCCTCTTCCATGGCCGGCGAATAGTTGATGGAGTTGGATGGCTTGGGCGGCAAGAAACCCTAAGGAGGAAACCCTAATTAGGGTTTGGCTCCTTTTGGGTTGGGCGGCCAAGGTTTGGAAGGAGAGTGGGCGGCAACTTGTGGAAGAGTTCTTCTTCTTCCTAGGGTAAGTGGCCGGTTCTAGATCTCCTCCTTCCACCTTGGTTGGGCGGCAAGAAGACCTAAGAAGGAAACCCTAATTAGGGTTTGACTCCTATGGTTGGGCGGCTAGGGTATGCAAGGAAGGTGGGCGGCAACTATAGGAGAGGAGCTCTTCCTCTTCCTAGGTTGTGGGCGGCTCCTTCCTCTATTCCCTCCACCGTGGCCGGCGCCCAACATATTCCCTTTCTCCTCTTCACTCCATCTTGGCCGGCGGCACCAAAACTAGGGTTTGTCCCTAGTTCGGTTCCTTGGTTGTTTCCATTATGTTCTCTCTATTCTTGGGGCCGGCGGCATCAATCCTTTGTGGATTGGTGGTTGGCTCAAGCAAGAAGGGAAAGAGAGTTCTTCTTTCTTTGGATTGAAGAAGATCTAGGAAGCTTCAACTTGTGGAGGATCTTCGCCCACACGAAGTCTACAAGGAGGTTAGGACATACGATAGAAGATCAAGAGGTATAAAAGTTTTACAACTTTTATTATTGTTCTTTGCATGTTCTTATTGATATGCTAGCTTATGTTCTTTATGTTAGTATATGTTGATTATACTAGTTTACATTTGTATGTATTTGTATAATCATGGACCCCGAATAAGAAACACAAAAACCGGCGATCCGTCCGTCGTCTCTTCCGCGGCTAACCGACTAGAAGAGTTGTGTTGCTTGAACAACTAGTTTGTTCAAGCGATCACTCAAGTCGTTAGCATGACGATGAATTGGTTGTGCTTTGGAAACTCATCCCATCCGGATTAGTTTTCATTAGTGAAAATTTTAATCCGGGGACATGGGAACCGATGAGCATTCCGAGGAATAGCACATTGCCAACAGCAAGATGGGACTCCCGTAGGTCCATATGTACTCAAGATGATTGGGTACGTAGAAAACCTACAAAGGTTGGGATTCCCACTTGGCCAAGAGCTGGCCACTGACCTGATCTTGCAATCTTTGCCACAAGCCTACAATCAATTTGTTATGAATTATAACATGAATGAAATTGATAAGCCACTGCCTGAGATGCTTAACATGTTGAGAACTGCTGAGCTTAACCTTAAGAAGGGAAAATCTGATGCCATTTTGATGGTACAAAAGAAGAAAGGCAAGGGCAAGCCTAAAGGTAAGGGAAAGTCCCAAGCCAAGGGCAAAGGCAAAGAACTTAAACCCAAAGGAGGGGTGGCCAAGGAAGGGGCTTGCTTCCACTGCAAGGAAGCTGGACACTGGAAGCGTAACTGCAAGGCATACCTGGAAGATCTTAAGAAGAAGAGAAGTGAGACTTCTACTTCAGGTATAAATGTTATAGAAGTCAATCTATCTATTTCTTCATCATGGGTATTAGATACCGAATGTGCATCTCACATTTGTACCAATATGCAGGCGCTGAGAAATAGCAGGGCATTGACAAAGGGCAAGGTGGACCTACGAGTAGGCAATGGAGCAAGAGTTGCTGCTGTTACTGTAAGAACTTATGATCTATCTCTGCCCTCTAGGCTTGTACTAGAATTAGATGAATGTTATTATGTGCCTGCCTTAACTAAGAATATAATTTCAGTTTCTTGTTTGGACAAGAAAGGATTTACATTTATAATAAAGAACAAATGTTGTTCAGTTTATTTAAATGATATGTTCTATTGTAGTGCACCTCTAATGAACGGACTCTACTTTCTAGACTTAGAAAGCCCTATCTATAACATAAGTATCAAAAGGTTCAAGTCAAATGAGTTGAACCAAACCTATCTCTGGCATTGTCGCTTATGTCACATAAATGAGAGTCACTTATCTCAGCCCCATAAAGATGGGCTGCTAGACTCATTTGATTTTGAATCATATGAGACATGCGAGTCTTGCCTTTTAGGCAAGATGACCAAGACTCCCTTTAGTGGACACATAGAAAGAGCAACAGATTTGTTAGGACTTATACATAGTGATGTATGTGGCCCTTTCAATGTTGCTGCTAGAGGTGGTTACAGGTACTTCATTACATTTACTTATGACTTCAGTAGATACGGTTATGTGTATCTCATGACACATAAATTAGAATCCTTTGAAAAGTTCAAAGAATTCAAGAATGAAGTACAAAATCATCTTGGAAAGAGTATTAAGATACTTCGATCAGATCGAGATGGTGAATACCTTAGCCATGAGTTTCGTGACTATCTAGCTGAGTGTGGGATTCTATCCCAACTCACTCCTCCTAGAACACCATAGTGGAATGGTATATCCGAAAGAAGAAATCGTACCCTATTAGATATGGTACGATCTATGATGAGTCACACAGATCTTCCTATATCCTTTTGGGGATATACTCTAGACACAGCAGCCTTTACCCTTAACCGTGTATCATCCAAGGCTGTGATAAAAACACCATATACGATATGGACAGGGAGAAATCCCAAGATGCCTTTTATGAGGATTTGGGGTTGTGAGGCTTACGTTCGACGTCAAGTCTCAAACAAATTGGGACCCAAATCTGATAGGTGCTATTTTGTTGGATATATCAAGGATACAAAGGGATATTACTTCTACATTCCCAGTCACCACAAAGTGTTTGTGGCAAAGACTGGGGTTTTTCTAGAAAGGGATTTTGTTTCTAGAAAAACTAGTGGGAGTACGTTCGATCTTGAAGAAATTCAAGATAAGGACTATAGCACTGAGGCCTTGATGGAGGTTGAACAGGAACCACAAAGTGTTGTGGGTGATGAGGTTGTTGCACAAAGAGTTGTGGAACAACCACCTGTTCAGGTAGACCTACCTCTTCGCAGATCTGATAGGGTACGCCATCAGCCTGAGAGATACTCATTTCTCTTGTCTGACCATAATGACATTATGCTCATTGAGAATGAGTCTACCTCCTATCAGGAAGCTGTGATGAGCCCAGATTCTGAGAAATGGCTAGAGGCCATGAGATCCGAGATGGAATCCATGTACACCAACCAAGTATGGACTTTGGTTGATCCACACTGAAGGGGTCAAACCCATTGGTGTAAGTGGGTCTTTAGGAGAAAGACTGACATGGATGGACTTACGCATACCTATAAGGGTCGATTGGTGGCTAAAGGTTTTAAGCAAATTCATGGTGTTGACTACGATGAAACCTTTTCTCCAGTGGCGATGTTTAAGTCCATTCGGATCTTGCTTACTATTGCAGCATACCACGATTATGAGATCTGGCAGATGGATGTCAAAACCGCATTTCTGAATGGAAACTTACTCGAGGATGTGTACATGACACAACCTGAGGGTTTTGAAGATCCACAGCATACTGGGAAAGTATAAAAGCTGCAAAGGTCCATTTATGGGCTAAAGCAAGCTTCTCGGAGTTGGAATCTTCAATTCAATGATGCGATCAAACAGTTTGGTTTTATCAAGAATGAAGATGAACCCTATGTCTACAAGAGGGTTAATGGGAACACAGTTGTCTTCCTTGTATTGTATGTGGATGACATACTATTCATTGGGAATGACATCCCTTCACTACAGTCTGTGAAGACTTGGCTGGGGACGTGCTTCTCAATGAAGGACATAGGTGAAGCAGCCTGTATTCTAGGCATCAAGATCTATAGAGATAGATCTAAGAGATTGCTTGGCCTAAGTCAGAGTACATACATTGACACGGTATTACTACGGTTTGCCATGCAGAATTCCAAGAAGGGACTTCTGCCGATGTCACATGGTGTAAGTCTTTCGAAGACTCAAAGTCCCTCTTCTAGAGAGAAGAGAGACTGCATGGATAAAATCCCTTACGCATCTGC
The DNA here is from genome assembly GCA_025175895.1 of Wurfbainia villosa. Taxonomy (NCBI): domain Eukaryota; kingdom Viridiplantae; phylum Streptophyta; class Magnoliopsida; order Zingiberales; family Zingiberaceae; genus Wurfbainia; species Wurfbainia villosa. The sequence goes on from CM045992.1 coordinate 10,972,889, forward strand.
TATAGGATCTATCATGTACATCATGTTGTGTACTCGTCCTGATGTCTCGTATGCTTTGAGCATGACGAGTAGATACCAGTCAGATCCAGGTGAGCATCACTGGACAGCAGTCAAGAATATTCATAAGTACTTGAGAAGGACTAAAAAATATTTCTTGATATTTGGAGGCGATGAGGAGAAAGCTGTAAAGGGTTACAGTGATGCCAACTTCCAAACAGACCAGGATGATTATAGATCGCAGTCAGAGTTCATGTTTTGCTTGAATGGTAGCGCTATGAGTACCCACATAGGCTTTGGCACAGAAAAAGCATGATGGTCACACTAGGTCATTGGGTATTAGATGTTGGGTTTTCGGCACCGCGGCGTGTGTGTGTTCGATCATGTTTCGTAAACATGAGCACAGCGGAAGCAATTAAAAATAATAAATCTATATTTATTACAACACACACAACACACGCATGCTATTACAACAAGTGTAGACATAACCGTAAATTAAAATTTGCAATAAAAGAAATTATCTACGTTATACCTTTCGTATGACGTGTAGCGGGAACGACATCAACCGGAACGATCCTCGTAAGAATCGTCTCTATCCGTATCAACGCCGAGCTCCTCGGGATGACTTCGCTAAGTCACGAGCTTCGTCTTCGTACGGGTTACTAGCCTCGTGTTGAAGACGACGTGATCGAGAGATGATCACGATCCGAATCCAAATTCGGATCCTAAACCGAGTTCTCAAAACTCGCTTCTCCGGAGAGGTATTCGTCAACCAATTGACGAATCCTTCGTCCTCCACCTCAGAGGATTACCGGAGATCAAATCCCCGGTAAGTTAGGCGCTATCGGAGCACTAACCGTCGTCCAAACGACGCTCCGACAACAAAGAAACAAGCTGTCCAGAAAAACTGGACAGCTTTTGGTGGAGGAATAGAGGCCGGCCAAGGAGAGATGGAAGCTCACCTTATCACCGAACCTAGAGGAGATCACCGGAGGGTCGCCGGCTGAAGCTTGGATGCCGGCGGCAAGGAGGTGGCAGCAGCTCCATGAAGTTGGCGGCAACACCATGTTGGGCGGCAACAACATGTTGGGCGGCTACAACTTGTTGGGCGGCAACAACTTCATTGGGCGGCAACAACTTCATTAGAGTTTAGGGTTAGGGTTTAAGCCCTATTTTATAGAGAACTAATTCTCTTAATGGTTAATGGATCATATCCATAAAGCCCGTTAACCCGCTCCATTAAGATAAGTTAAAATAAACCAAACCATGATGGTTTATTTTAAGTTAAAACGAACCGAACCAACTTTTGGTTCATTCGTTTAAAATAAACCAAACCCTTTGGTTTATTCTCATCCATTGGATTAGAACCAAACCATTTTGGTCCATCCATTATGTCTTCATAAGACACGGCCCATCCACGCTTCCATTGCGACTGAAACAATTTCATGCTCGCTTTATGTTTGGTCCAACCAAACATAGTTTCTCTCGGTCTGAGAATCCCATTCTCAAGCTCGTTTTAAATCCTTTGGATTACATTCGTTGTGCGTGTGACCAAATAGGTTCTCGGTTTATGTTGGCCGTCTATAATTAACCATTAATTATAGAACGATCATGAGTGGCACCTAGTAGTACATCATGATCCCCAATTAACCGAAAAGATCAACGGTTGATCCAGAACTATTTCTGAAACCCTTCAGTAGCTCGAATGAATCGTGCCCCATTCCCTTCACTCATCTTATACCCACTTGGTTTAGGACATGGTCTATTGTGTCAGTCCCCACTAGGCTGACTATGTCACACCTAGCCCAAGTATCATTTCCTCGTCCTACGGATTCTAGTTACTCCACATGTATCGAAGAGTACCTTACTCTAAACATGTAATGCTTTGGCCAAAGACTTTAGTAACAATCCGACGAGAGGCCATGGGTATACATCTCCTCGCAAGGAGTGGTGAATCCTTTATAGGCTATTCAAACACCTTCGATCATTTCGACTTTTACCCAATCATCCCGGGTCCACATCTCCTTAGAGATGTTTGCTTAAGATGTCAAAGCATAAGTCTCCATGATCAAGATGACTTGAATACCGCAAGTCAAAGGAACATCGCACTTAAGCCACAGTAAGAACTTCATTGACATATCTATATATGCAAAGAACCATATGAAGTCTTACGGCTGGTCACTCCAATGAACTAGTTACCATAACTAGCATCCACGATTAACTCCGGACATCACTATGTCTCCAACTAGTGAGAATCAGCTGCTTGGATACACCAAGGAGTATACCTCGTGCTAGTCTCGACAGAATTGATGGTGTCCAAATCCATCAATTCATCGACTAGGGATTATTCCGATACATCACAATTACACATGTAGAGATACTCACTAGTTGTGATCCAATCACAAATTCTCTCATGCTGTGAATCGTATCGTGGACATTCAGTAAATGAGTTTAAGATCCAATCAAATACATAAAACATGTATACTCAAATAGTGAATCTTCATTTATCATATAAATGGTTCATACATAAGGCGATTGCCTTAGGACATCTCTCATATATTACTAACAGACTCCCACTTGGCCTAATGCCAATCACTACGGTATCCAATACCATAAGCTCTAACATGACCCTCAAACTTACTTTGAGGTAATGCCTTAGTCAAAGGATCCGCTAAGTTCCTTTCAGTGGGAATTTTCTCGATTTGTATTTCGTTCCTACTGATGATCTCTCTGATAAGATGATAGGGGCGAAGCACATGTTTGGATCATTGATGAGACCACATCAAGTTCAGATATGAACTTCTTGATCCAAACCGCTTCCTTTGCTGCTTCCAAAGCGGCAATGTATTCTGCCTTAGTGGCAGAATCCGCTATAGTGTCAAGCTTGGAACCTTTCCAGCTTATTGCGCCTCCATTCCAGGTGAATACATACCCAGACTAAGAGATGGAATCATCCTTATCTGTCTGGAGCTGGCATCCGTATACCCACGTATCACCATGTACCCTTCTCCATATATTAGTAACGCATCCTTAGTTCTTCTTAAGTACTTAAGGATCGTCTTAACAGTCACCCAATGATCCATTCCTGGATCAGGCTGGTATCTGCTCGTGACACTCAGAGCATACGATACATCGGGCCTAGTACATAACATAGCATACATGATAGATCCTATTGCGGATGCATAGGGAATCTTACTCATGCAAATCCTCTCGTCTTCTGTGCGCGGACACATAGACTTCGAAAGGTGTACCCCATGCCTGATGGGTAAGAAACCTTTCTTGGATTCCGACATGCTAAACCTCTTTAGCACTCGGTCTATATATGTAGACTGCGAAAGACCAAGCAACCGTTTCGATCTATCTCTATAGATCTTAATCCTGAGGATGTAGGTTGCTTCTCCCAGGTCTTTCATGGAGAATGTCTTGGATAACCAAACCTTCACTGACTGTAAGATTGAAACATCGTTTCCTATAAGTAGTATGTCATTGACATACAACACTAGGAACACGACTGCACTCCCACTAACCTTCTTGTACACACAAGGTTCGTCTGGATTTTATGAGAAATCAAACTTTTTGATGGTCTCATCAAAACGGATATACCAGCTCCTGGATGCTTGCTTCAATCCATAAATGGACCGTCGCAATTTGCATACCTTGGTTTTATCAACCGATGTGAAACCCTCAGGCTGTATCATATACACATCCTCGAGCAGGTTTCCATTAAGGAAAGCTGTTTTCACATCCATCTGCCATATCTCATAATCATAATGAGCCGCTATGGCCAGGAGCATCCGAATGGATTTAAGCATAGCTACAGGCGAATAGGTTTCGTCATAATCAACACCTTGCTTTTGACGATATCCTTTCGCCACCAATCTGGCCTTATAGGTAATCACATTACCATCCATGTCGGTTTTCTTCTTGAAAACCCACTTGCACCCTATAGGTTTTATCCCTTTAGGTGGGTCAACCAAGTTCCAACTTGGTTTTCATACATGGAATCCATTTCCGACTTCATGGCACCTAGCCACTTATCCCTTTCTGAACTTGTCAGCACTTCTTCATAACTGGTAGGCTCCTCATCATCAATGAGTAACACGTCGTTCGATTCACTTACGAGAAATCCATATCTCTCAGGAATATTACGTGTTCTACCAGATCTACGAAGATGTGGTGTTACAATAGGTCCAGTCGATTGCTCATCACTATGAGTTGTCGGCTGTTGTGCTTCACCAGGTATCTCATCAATGTCTATTTGAGTCTCTCGAGCCTCCTCAAGCTCGACGACACTCCCACTGTTTTCTTGCAAGAGAAACTCTTTCTCTAGAAACACAAAGATGCCTTGAAACAAACACCTTTTGTTCCACAGATGATAGAATTGGTAACCCCTTGTTTCCTTAGGGTATCCAATAAATAGACATTTATCAGACTTAGCATCCAATTTGTCTGATACAGTCCGCTTCACATAAGCAGGACAACCCCATATCTTCAAGTAAGATAAATGAGGTTTCTTACTATTCCATATCTCATATGGAGTAGTTGAGACTACCTTGGTAAGCATTCTGTTTAACAAGTAAACAGCTGTCTGAAGTGCATAGCTCCAAAAGGACTTGGGAAGAGTCGCATGATTCATCATTGACTTGACCATGTCCAATAAGGTCCGGTTACGCCTCTCAGATACACCATTATACTATGGTGTATATGGCGGAGTCCATTGAGACAATATGCCATTGTCTCTTAGATAATCAAGAAACTCTTGACTTAAGTATTCACCACCTCGATCCGATCGAAGTATTTTAATACTCTTATCATGTTGTTTCTCTACTTCATTTCTGAATTCTTTGAACCTTTCAAAGGCTTCAGACTTGTGTTTCATCAAGAACACATACCCAAACCGTGAGTGATCATCGGTGAAGGTAATGAAGTAGCTATAGCCTCCTAAAGATTGAGTTGACATAGGTCCATATACATCACTATGTATTAGGCCTAGCAACTCTCCCACTCGTTCACCTTTTCCCGTAACTTAGTCATCTTGCCTTTTAAGCATGATTCGCATGTATCGTATGAATCCAATTCAAACGATTCCAGAATTCCACATCGGTGTAATTCGGACATGCATTTCTTGCTTATATGGCCAAGACGACAATGCCACATATAGGAGTCTATGTGATTATCCTTTCGAGCACGCGTGTTGCTCGCTTCGATATTGAAAATGTCACTGGATACGTCCAACGTATAAATGCCATTACTTAAAGTTCCAGTCCCATAAAGAACTCCATTCAAAGTTATGTAACAACAATTGTTACTAAAAGTCAAATGGTACCCATTTCTATTTAAACAAGAAATAGAAATGATGTTCTTTATCAACGAAGGAACATAAAAGCAATTGTCCTTCTAAGACAAGTCCTGCAGGAGTTCCAACAAATACGCTCTGATGGCGAGTGCAAAGAACCATTGCTCCATTCCCAACACGAATTTGACTCTCCTCGACGCAGTCTTCTTCTATTCCTTAGCCCATGTATGTCTTTACATATATGTGAGCCACACCCAGTATCCAATACCCAAGTGTTTGAGGAAATAGAATGACAATCAATAACGAAGATATCTGAAGAAGATGGGGCATCCGATGCCTTATTCTTCTTCACGGACTCAAGATAAATCTTGCACTTTCTTCGCAAATGGCTCTCCTTGCCATAATGATGGCAAGTTTCTTTTTGTGCTAGTTCTACCTTCTTAGCCCTTCTCTTATTTCCCTTCTGCTGTTCCTTTGACTTCCTCTTAGAACCTTTCTTTGAGGAATCAACTAACAGCACCGTCCCCTGCTCATGCTTCTCAGAAGACTCCACAGTCTTCAAAGATGTTGAGCAAGACCACAGATGAACCTCCTTGCATCTCGAGAGGTGAAGAGGAGCTTGGAGACTTCGAACCTTTCAATCTCACTTGCTCATCAACCAACTCACAGAGATGAAGGACTACGATATGAGCATCCATATGCTCATGCTGCTTTCGTAGCTTGGGTTCCATCGCGGCTAGCATGATGCAACTCATTTGTTCAGAATCACTCACATGTTTCTGATAGGCCAACAATTGGTCCAGAGTTGCATCGCTACTAGGATCAAGTGAAGAGGCGCTCGAGGACATACACAAGCTTTTCACCTTGAGAACAATTCTCAAGTTTCTAAGCCACCCAAGAAGTTCTACCACCAATTTATTTGAATCCAAAATGGAACGCAAATTCAAACACATCATGATCAATATATTAACTTAGAAATACAAAACGAGCATATATGAGAAAGATGATTTTAAAATGCATCAATATACATTTATAAATCCCATTCATTTTTCGAATTTCAAAAAACCCCAAAATCACTTCGGGAGATTGTAGGTCTATCTCCGAATGGGCTGATATCCATCATAGTTATGAACAACCTTGGAGAGAGTCCAACAAGCCATTCATAACTACGACGGTAGGTATCATCTATACCGATTGCATATCACGTATATGCAACTATCACAATGTGCTATCAACTAATTGAATGTTCACACATACATCGGGTTGTTAACACATTAACAAGTATGCATCATATGCATAGCACCCAACTTCACCTCCCTTTACATCGACCTTGAGAGAGTCCAACAAGCCGATGCTGTGTTAAAGCCAACCCATTAATCAGACATAGTTTTAATATGGTTAGAGCGCATTCAACCAATTAGCCCAGCTTGGAGAGAGTCCAACAACCAAAGCTAACGATTGACCTCGACTCTTACCATATTAGTATTAAACTATTCCATGGTTTGAACATATTCAGTTCGAGCCGGGCTTGGAGAGAGTCCAACAACCCAAACAAGAAATGTAACTGTTCTAACCATATTAATGGAAGGTGTAGGCTTTAATATTGATTAAGGGTTTTTATGTCTCATCCTCTTTGCATGCAAATAACTATTATCTACATGGCATGGCATACATGGCATACATCTACATGTCACGACACTCATGGCATAATGTTATGCATCTAATGCAATTACATGGCATACAATTATGTCATGTATATAATTTCCTTATATGTCATAACTATTTATGGAAATAAAATATGTTTAAGATTTGATTCTCCAAATCAAATCATAATTAAATTAGGAAACATATTTCCAAATCTAATCACATATTTTATTCATGGAATTATTTGATTAAGGAAAATCTATTTAGGAAACCAATTTCCTAAATCATTAAAACTACTTATGGAAATAAAATATTTTAAGATTTGATTTCCCAAATCAAATCATGATTAAATTAGGAAACAAATTTCCAGAATCTAATCAAATATTTTATTTATGGAAAATATCAATTTCCATAAATACTTCCAACTTTCCAAAAGTGGAAGATTTCAAATACTTCTAGACTTTCCAAAATTGAAAAATTTCCATAAATACTTCTAAATTTCCAAAATTAGAAAATTTCCAGAAATACATTATGACTATCGCAAAACCATTTTACGATTATGTCGAAACACAACCTGGGCTCTGATACCACTGTTGGGTTTCCGGCACCGCGGCGTGTGTGTGTTCGATCATGTTTCGTAAACATGAGCACAATGGAAGCAATTAAAAATAATAAATTTATATTTATTACAACACACACAACACACGCATGCTATTACAACAAGTGTAGACATAACCGTAAATTAAAATTTGCAATAAAAGAAATTATCTACGTTATACCTTTCGTATGACGTGTAGCGGGAACGGCATCAACCGGAACGAACCTCGTAAGAATCGTCTCTATCTGTATCCACGCCGAGCTCCTCGGGATGACTTCACTAAGTCACGAGCTTCGTCTTCGTACGGGTTACTAGCCTCGTGTTGAAGACGACGTGATCGAGAGATGATCACTATCCGAATCCAAATTCGGATCCTAAAACGAGTTCTCAAAACTCGCTTCTCTAGAGAGGTATTCGTCAACCAATTGACGAATCCTTCGTCCTCCACCTCAGAGGATTACCGGAGATCAAATCCCCGGTAAGTTAGGCGCTATCGGAGCACTAACCGTCGTCCAAACGACGCTCCGACAACAAAGAAACAAGCTGTCCAGAAAAACTGGACAGCTTTTGGTGGAGGAATAGAGGCCGGCCAAGGAGAGATGGAAGCTCACCTTATCACCGAACCTAGAGGAGATCACCGGAGGGTCGCCGGCTGAAGCTTGGATGCCGGCGGCAAGGAGGTGGCAGCAGCTCCATGAAGTTGGCGGCAACACCATGTTGGGCGGCAACAACATGTTGGGCGGCTACAACTTGTTGGGCGGCAACAACTTCATTGGGCGGCAACAACTTCATTAGAGTTTAGGGTTAGGGTTTAAGCCCTATTGTCTACAGACCTAATTCTCTTAATGGTTAATGGATCATATCCATAAAGCCCGTTAACCCCCTCCATTAAGATAAGTTAAAATAAACCAAACCATGATGGTTTATTTTAAGTTAAAACGAACCGAACCAACCTTTGGTTCATTCGTTTAATATAAACCAAACCCTTTGGTTTATTCTCATCCATTGGATTAGAACCAAACCATTTTGGTCCATCCATTATGTCTTCATAAGACACGGCCCATCCACGCTTCAATTGCGACTGAAACAATTTCATGCTCGCTTTATGTTTGGTCCAACCAAACATAGTTTCTCTCGGTCTGAGAATCCCATTCTCAAGCTCGTTTTAAATCCTTTGGATTACACTCGTTGTGCGTGTGACCAAATAGGTTCTCGGTTTATGTTGGCCGTCTATAATTAACCATTAATTATAGAACGATCATGAGTGGCACCTAGTAGTACATCATGATCCCCAATTAACCGAAAAGATCAACGGTTGATCCAGAACTATTTCTGAAACCCTTCAGTAGCTTGAATGAATCGTGCCCCATTCCCTTCACTCATCTTATACCCACTTGGTTCAGGACATGGTCTATTGTGTCAGTCCCCACTAGGCTGACTATGTCACACCTAGCCCAAGTATCATTTCCTCGTCCTACGGATTCTAGTTACTCCACATGTATCGAAGAGTACCTTACTCTAAACATGTAATGCTTTGGCCAAAGACTTTAGTAAAAATCCGACGAGAGGCCATGGGTATACATCTCCTCGCAAGGAGTGGTGAATCCTTTATAGGCTATTCAAACACCTTCGATCATTTCGACTTTTACCCAATCATCCCGGGTCCACATCTCCTTAGAGATGTTTGCTTAAGATGTCAAAGCATAAGTCTCCATGATCAAGATGACTTGAATACCGCAAGTCAAAGGAACATCGCACTTAAGCCACAGTAAGAACTTCATTGACATATCTATATATGCAGAGAACCATATGAAGTCTTACGGCTGGTCACTCCAATGAACTAGTTACCATAACTAGCATCCACGATTAACTCCGGACATCACTATGTCTCCAACTAGTGAGAATCAGCTGTTTGGATACACCAAGGAGTATACCTCGTGCTAGTCTCGACAGAATTGATGGTGTCCAAATCCATCAATTCATCGACTAGGGATTATTCCGATACATCACAATTACACATGTAGAGATACTCACTAGTTGTGATCCAATCACAAATTCTCTCATGCTGTGAATCGTATCGTGGACATTTAGTAAATGAGTTTAAGATCCAATCAAATACATAAAACATGTATACTCAAATAGTGAATCTTCATTTATCATATAAATGGTTCATACATAAGGCGATTTCCTTAGGACATCTCTCATATATTACTAACAGACTCCCACTTGGCCTAATGCCAATCACTACGGTATCCAATACCATAAGCTCTAACATGACCCTCAAACTTACTTTGAGGTAATGCCTTAGTCAAAGGATCCGCTAAGTTCCTTTCAGTGGGAATTTTCTCGATTTGTATTTCGTTCCTACTGATGATCTCTCTGATAAGATGATAGCGGCGAAGCACATGTTTGGATCATTAATGAGACCACATCAAGTTCAGATATGAACTTCTTGATCCAAACCGCTTCTTTTGCTGCTTCCAAAGCGGCAATGTATTCTGCCTTAGTGGCAGAATCCGCTATAGTGTCAAGCTTGGAACCTTTCCAGCTTATTGCGCCTCCATTCCAGGTGAATACATACCCAGACTAAGAGATGGAATCATCCTTATCTGTCTGGAGCTGGCATCCGTATACCCACGTATCACCATGTACCCTTCTCCATATATTAGGAACGCATCCTTAGTTCTTCTTAAGTACTTAAGGATCGTCTTAACAGTCACCCAATGATCCATTCCTGGATCAGACTGGTATCTGCTCGTGACACTCAGAGCATACGATACATCGGGCCTAGTACATAACATAGCATACATGATAGATCCTATTGCGGATGCATAGGAAATCTTACTCATGCAAATCCTCTCGTCTTCTGTGCGCGGACACATAGACTTCGAAAGGTGTACCCCATGCCTGATGGGTAAGAAACCTTTCTTGGATTCCGACATGCTAAACCTCTTTAGCACTCGGTCTATATATATAGACTGCGAAAGACCAAGCAACCGTTTCGATCTATCTCTATAGATCTTAATCCTGAGGATGTAGGTTGCTTCTCCCAGGTCTTTCATGGAGAATGTCTTGGATAACCAAACCTTCACTGACTGTAAGATTGAAACATCGTTTCCTATAAGTAGTATGTCATTGACATACAACACTAGGAACACGACTGCACTCCCACTAACCTTCTTGTACACACAAGGTTCGTCTGGATTTTGTGAGAAATCAAACTTTTTGATGGTCTCATCAAAACGGATATACCAGCTCCTGGATGCTTGCTTCAATCCATAAATGGACCGTCGCAATTTGCATACCTTGGTTTTATCAACCGATGTGAAACCCTCAGGCTGTATCATATACACATCCTCGAGCAGGTTTCCATTAAGGAAAGCTATTTTCACATCCATCTACCATATCTCATAATCATAATGAGCCGCTATGGCCAGGAGCATCCGAATGGATTTAAGCATAGCTACAGGCGAATAGGTTTCGTCATAATCAACACCTTGCTTTTGACGATATCCTTTCACCACCAATCTGGCCTTATAGGTAATCACATTACCATCCATGTCGGTTTTCTTCTTGAAAACCCACTTGCACCCTATAGGTTTTATCCCTTTAGGTGGGTCAACCAAGTTCCAAACTTGGTTTTCATACATGGAATCCATTTCCGACTTCATGGCACCAAGCCACTTATCCCTTTCTGAACTTGTCAGCACTTCTTCATAACTGGTAGGCTCCTCATCATCAATGAGTAACACGTCGTTTGATTCACTTATGAGAAATCCATATCTCTCAGGAATATTGCGTGTTCTACCAGATCTACGAAGATGTGGTATTACAATAGGTCCAGTCGATTGCTCATCACTATGAGTTGTCGGCTGTTGTGCTTCACCAGGTATCTCATCAATGTCTATTTGAGTCTCTCGAGCCTCCTCAAGCTCGACGACACTCCCACTGTTTTCTTACAAGAGAAACTCTTTCTCTAGAAACACAGCATGCCTTGAAACAAACACCTTTTGTTCCACAGGATGATAGAATTGGTAACCCCTTGTTTCCTTAGGGTATCCAATAAATAGACATTTATCAGACTTAGCATCCAATTTGTCTGATACAGTCCGCTTCACATAAGCAGGACAACCCCATATCTTCAAGTAAGATAAATGAGGTTTCTTACTATTCCATATCTCATATGGAGTAGTTGAGACTACCTTGGTAAGCATTCTGTTTAACAAGTAAACAGCTGTCTGAAGTGCTTAGCTCCAAAAGGACTTGGGAAGAGTCGCATGATTCATCATTGACCTGACCATGTCCAACAAGGTCCGGTTACGCCTCTCAGATACACCATTATGCTATGGTGTATATGGCGGAGTCCATTGAGACAATATGCCATTGTCTCTTAGATAATCAAGAAACTCTTGACTTAAGTATTCACCACCTCGATCCGATCGAAGTATTTTAATACTCTTATCATGTTGTTTCTCTACTTCATTTCTGAATTCTTTGAACCTTTCAAAGGCTTCAGACTTGTGTTTCATCAAGAACACATACCCAAACCGTGAGTGATCATCGGTGAAGGTAATGAAGTAGCTATAGCCTCCTAAAGATTGAGTTGACATAGGTCCATATACATCACTATGTATTAGGCATAGCAACTCTCCCACTCGTTCACCTTTTCCCGTAAAAGGTAACTTAGTCATCTTGCCTTTTAAGCATGATTCGCATGTATCGTATGAATCCAATTCAAACGATTCCAGAATTCCACATCGGTGTAATTCGGACATGCATTTCTTGCTTATATGGCCAAGACGACAATGCCACATATAGGAGTCTATGTGATTATCCTTTCGAGCACGCGTGTTGCTCGCTTCGATATTGAAAATGTCACTGGATACGTCCAACGTATAAATGCCATTACTTAAAGTTCCAGTCCCATAAAGAACTCCATTCAAAGTTATGTAACAACAATTGTTACTAAAAGTCAAATGGTACCCATTTCTATTTAAACAAGAAATAGAAATGATGTTCTTTATCAACGAAGGAACATAAAAGCAATTGTCCAGTTCTAAGACAAGTCCTACAGGGAGTTCCAACAAATACGTTCCGATGGCGAGTGCAGCAACCATTGCTCCATTCCCAACACGTAAATTTGACTCTCCCTTGACGAGTCTTCTTCTATTCCTTAGCCCATGTATGTCTTTACATATATGTGAGCAACACCCAGTATCCAATACCCAAGTGTCTGAGGAAATAGAATGACAATCAATAACGAAGATATCTGAAGAAGATGGGGCATCCGATGCCTTATTCTTCTTCACGGACTCAAGATAAATCTTGTACTTTCTTCGCAAATGGCTCTCCTTGCCATAATGATGGCAAGTTTCCTTTTGTGCTAGTTCTACCTTCTTAGCCCTTCTCTTATTTCCCTTCTGCTGTTCCTTTGACTTCCTCTTAGAACCTTTCTTTGAGGAATCAACTAACAAAGACCGCCCCTCGCTTCATGCTTCTCAAGACTCCACGCCTTCAAAGATGTTGAGCAAGCAATACCACAGATGAACCTCCTTGCATCTCAGAGGTGAAGAGGAGCTTGGAGACTTCGAACCTTTCGAATCTCACTTGCTCATCAACCAACTCACAGAGATGAAGGACTACGATATGAGCATCCATATGCTCATGCTGCTTTCGTAGCTTGGGTTCCATCGTGGCTAGCATGATGCAACTCATTTGTTCAGAATCACTCACATGTTTCTGATAGGCCAACAATTGGTCCAAAGTTGCATCGTCACTAGGACGGGCGGGAAGAGGCGCTTCGAGGACATACACAAGCTTTTCACCTTGAGAACAATTCTCAAGTTTCTAAGCCAGTCCAAGAAGTTCGGCCCAGTCAATTTATTTGAATCCAAAATGGAACGCAAATTCAAACACATCATGATCAATATATTAACTTAGAAATACAAAACGAGCATATATGAGAAAGATGATTTTAAAATGCATCAATATACATTTATAAATCCCATTCATTTTTCGAATTTCAAAAACCCCAAAATCACTTCGGGAGATTGTAGGTCTATCTCCGAATGGGCTGATATCCATCATAGTTATGAACAACCTTGGAGAGAGTCCAACAAGCCATTCATAACTACGACGGTAGGTATCTTCTATACCGATTGCATATCACGTATATGCAACTATCACAATGTGCTATCAACTAATTGAATGTTCACACATACATCGGGTTGTTAACACATTAACAAGTATGCATCATATGCATAGCACCCAACTTCACCTCCCTTTACATCAACCTTGGAGAGAGTCCAACAAGCCGATGCTCCAGGTTAAAGCCAACCCATTAATCAGGACATAGTTTTAATATGGTTAGAGCGCATTCAACCAATTAGCCCAGCTTGGAGAGAGTCCAACAACCAAAGATAACGATTGACCTCTGACTCTTACCATATTAGTATTAAACTATTCCATGGTTTGAACATATTCAGGTTCGAGCCGGGCTTGGAGAGAGTCCAACAACCCAAACAAGAAACAGAACTCTGGTTCTAACCATATTAATGGAAGGTGTAGGCTTTAATATTGATTAAGGGTTTTTTATGTCTCATCCTCTTTGCATGCAAATAACTATTATCTACATGGCATGGCATACATGGCATACATCTACATGTCACGACACGCATGGCATAATGTTATGCATCTAATGCTATTACATGGCATACAATTATGTCATGTATATAATTTCCTTATATGTCATAACTATTTATGGAAATAAAATATGTTTAAGATTTGATTCTCCAAATCAAATCATAATTAAATTAGGAAACATATTTCCAAATCTAATCACATATTTTATTCATGGAATTATTTGATTAAGGAAAATCTATTTAGGAAACCAATTTCCTAAATCATTAAAACTACTTATGGAAATAAAATATTTTAAGATTTGATTTCCCAAATCAAATCATGATTAAATTAGGAAACAAATTTCCAGAATCTAATCAAATATTTTATTTATGGAAAATATCAATTTCCATAAATACTTCCAACTTTCCAAAAGTGGAAGATATCCATAAATACTTCTAGACTTTCCAAAATTGAAAAATTTCCATAAATACTTCTAAATTTCCAAAATTAGAAAATTTCCAGAAATACATTATGACTATCGCAAAACCATTTTACGATTATGTCGAAACACAACCTGGGCTCTGATACCACTGTTGGGTTTCCGGCACCGCGGCGTGTGTGTGTTCGATCATGTTTCGTAAACATGAGCACAGCGAAAGCAATTAAAAATAATAAATCTATATTTATTACAACACACACAACACACGCATGCTATTACAACAAGTGTAGACATAACCGTAAATTAAAATTTGCAATAAAAGAAATTATCTACGTTATACCTTTCGTATGACGTGTAGCGGGAACGGCATCAACCGGAACGATCCTCGTAAGAATCGTCTCTATCTGTATCCACGTCGAGCTCCTCGGGATGACTTCACTAAGTCACGAGCTTCGTCTTCGTACGGGTTACTAGCCTCGTGTTGAAGACGACGTGATTGAGAGATGATCACTATCCGAATCCAAATTCGGATCCTAAAACGAGTTCTCAAAACTCGCTTCTCCGGAGAGGTATTCGTCAACCAATTGACGAATCCTTCGTCCTCCACCTCAGAGGATTACCGGAGATCAAATCCCCGGTAAGTTAGGCGCTATCGGAGCACTAACCGTCGTCCAAACGACGCTCCGACAACAAAGAAACAAGCTGTCCAGAAAAACTGGACAGCTTTTGGTGGAGGAATAGAGGCCGGCCAAGGAGAGATGGAAGCTCACCTTATCACCGAACCTAGAGGAGATCACCGGAGGGTCGCCGGCTGAAGCTTGGATGCCGGCGGCAAGGAGGTGGCAGCAGCTCCATGAAGTTGGCGGCAACACCATGTTGGGCAGCAACAACATGTTGGGCGGTTACAACTTGTTGGGCGGCAACAACTTCATTGGGCGGCAACAACTTCATTAGAGTTTAGGGTTAGGGTTTAAGCCCTATTTTATAGAGAACTAATTCTCTTAATGGTTAATGGATCATATCCATAAAGCCCGTTAACCCGCTCCATTAAGATAAGTTAAAATAAACCAAACCATGATGGTTTATTTTAAGTTAAAACGAACCAAACCAACTTTTGGTTCATTCGTTTAAAATAAACCAAACCCTTTGGTTTATTCTCATCCATTGGATTAGAACCAAACCATTTTGGTCCATCCATTATGTCTTCATAAGACACGGCCCATCCACGCTTCCATTGCGACTGAAACAATTTCTTGCTCGCTTTATGTTTGGTCCAACCAAACATAGTTTCTCTCGGTCTGAGAATCCCATTCTCAAGCTCGTTTTAAATCCTTTGGATTACACTCGTTGTGCGTGTGACCAAATAGGTTCTCGGTTTATGTTGGCCGTCTATAATTAACCATTAATTATAGAACGATCATGAGTGGCACCTAGTAGTACATCATGATCCCCAATTAACCGAAAAGATCAACGGTTGATCCAGAACTATTTCTGAAACCCTTCAGTAGCTCGAATGAATCGTGCCCCATTCCCTTCACTCATCTTATACCCACTTGGTTCAGGACATGGTCTATTGTGTCAGTCCCCACTAGGCTGACTATGTCACACCTAGCCCAAGTATCATTTCCTCGTCCTACGGATTCTAGTTACTCCACATGTATCGAAGAGTACCTTACTCTAAACATGTAATGCTTTGGCCAAAGACTTTAGTAACAATCCGACGAGAGACCATGGGTATACATCTCCTCGCAAGGAGTGGTGAATCCTTTATAGGTTATTCAAACACCTTCGATCACTTCGACTTATACCCAATCATCCCGGGTCCACATCTCCTTAGAGATGTTTGCTTAAGATGTCAAAGCATAAGTCTCCATGATCAAGATGACTTGAATACCGCAAGTCAAAGGAACATCGCACTTAAGCCACAGTAAGAACTTCATTGACATATCTATATATGCAGAGAACCATATGAAGTCTTACGGCTGGTCACTCCAATGAACTAGTTACCATAACTAGCATCCACGATTAACTCCGGGCATCACTATGTCTCCAGCTAGTGAGAATCAGCTGCTTGGATACACCAAGGAGTATACCTCGTGCTAGTCTCGACAGAATTGATAGTGTCCAAATCCATCAATTCATCGACTAGGGATTATTCCGATACATCACAATTACACATGTAGAGATACTCACTAGTTGTGATCCAATCACAAATTCTCTCATGCTGTGAATCGTATCGTGGACATTCAGTAAATGAGTTTAAGATCCAATCAAATACATAAAACATGTATACTCAAATAGTGAATCTTCATTTATCATATAAATGGTTCATACATAAGGCGATTGCCTTAGGACATCTCTCATATATTACTAACATTTGATACTACGGTGATTGGCACTAGTGCTAGTGGGAGATTGTTAGTGAAAGCCCTAGAGCCAATCATGTGATGATTGTTGTATGGACTTTGTTGTATCATATTCCTATTTATAAAGGCATGGTTATTATATTTACTTGTATTGGTGCCAAATAACTAAGTATAATAACGTCCTTGAGTAGTAGGTTCTTATCTATATCAATCGATTGGTTGAATCGATAAATGAGATGATATAGAGAACACTACTCTTAATCATTCCTAGTCAAGTATTAACATTCAGGGACAATGTTAATGCATAGAGACTAGCATGTAGGTCAACACGATGGCTTGATCTCACAAGTCATGGATATGAGATATCAAGTTGACACATGGGTATGCATTGGAGAATGTATACTGAATGACCCGCCATGAGAAAGTATCATGGATCGTTATATGAGTGTCATATACTTTCTCATGTGGATATTAGTATGACTATTAGTCCTTAGGCCTGAAGTCACCATGGTTCCCTATATAAGGAGTTGCATACTTTGGCTTCGTCAAACGTCACCCGTAAATGGGTGGACAATAAAGGTGATTACTGGGTATGTAACAAATTATGCGGAGAGATGTGAGTGATGTAGATGGGATCTATCCCTTCTATATGATGGGGGTGACATCGATATTCTTGATAGAGTGAGACCACGAAGTGCATAGCCATGCCCAAATAAGTCAATATGAGATATTGAGCTCATTTGATTAGAGTGAGTCTACTTGGAGTTCAAGATATAGATTGTACCGAGGATGACACGGTCTATGCCTCGATTGGTCAATCTAGATGTCAAGGATAGAGGGACATTGTCACATATTGTGAGAGTCACAATTAGTAGTCACAAAGGTGATGTTGGACCTCAACATTCTTGTAACTTGGGTAGCAATGATGTGTTGCTAGATACCGCTCATTGCCTATGTTCCTAAATCGGTTTAGGGACATTGCCAATGTTACAAGAACCTATAGGGTCACACACATAAGGGTAATTAGATGGAGATTAGGTTCATATGATGAACCATAAGGATTAGGTTCATGGGATGAACCAAATTGGATTAAGAGTAATCCTAATTAGACTAATTGAGTTGGACTCGATTTGATTCAAGTGTTGAATGAGTCTAATTTAGATTTGATTCATCAAATCAATTTAAATTAATGAATAGAGATTCATTAAATTAAATTGACTTGAATCAAATGGTTGGATTTGATCAACCATGAGAGATAAGAGGTCAAGTTTGACTTGACTTGAGAGGGAAGATGAAAGGTCAAGTTTGACTTGACCAAATGTCATGTCATGATGATGACTTGGCATGGCCGGCCCACATCATCATTGACTTATCATGTGGTGCCACCTCATGAGGGAGACCAAGAGTTATTGGCTCTTGGAGGAGTTACATGCATGCATGTAACCCCCCTAAGAAAAGTGGCCGGCCAATATTCTCATTAGATGAGAATTATTTGTGTGAGTTACACAACTTCATCTTCTTCCTTGGTTCTTTCTCTCTTGCTATCCCAATCCTTCTTGGCCGAAATTTCCATGAGTGCTAGCACACTCTAGGTTGTGTTTCTCCACCATTTGTCCGTGTGGATACCAATAGAGGAGTGTACACTTGACACTCTTGAGTTCTGGCAAGCATTTGGACGAGCGGGATAAGCGAAGGGCATGGCTACAAGGGTAACGCTCTATCTTGTAGATCTAAGGTAGATCTAGGATCTTTAAACACATACATGTTTTATTTTATATATATCTTCGCACGGATCGGTGGTCGGGCTTCTGAGGTTTCTGTAAGGCAAAAAGCAGTTTTTGCGGCTTGAAAAGTCCAACAGAGTCTACGACGATGGTCGTATCTATTAAGTATTCTACAGTTGCAGCTCATAGAATTAAGTAATAGGATCAGATGATCTAGGAAAATCCCCAGATTATTCGTCACAGAAATGTGACCGCTTTGTCGCGGACTGTTGGATCTGATCTTGTTCTCTTCAGAGAAAGGCTGAGACCTACGAGGAGCCTTTGGATCGGATCGACAGATAATTGATCGTACAGGGTATTACGTTAGTTTACCCTCTGGGTTAATATATTGAGAGATGCTTGTATTTACAGGTATCTTTGTCTAGAACATTTTCAATTTGGATTAGAAGGGTTCCTATACATCGACTTGTGGGTCGGTGGTATCTCTACCGTCAAGTTAGATGTGGACCAACAATTAAGAAGTTAAGGGATGCCCTTAGACTTGGATAGACATATCTTTATTTTAGACATATCCTTATGGATGGTCAAATTGTTGGGATTATGGTAAGATATGTCTCTCAGATGTGCGTATAATCCGAGAGCCTTCGGATGTAGTTTCGGATGAACTCCTGGCCTTGCCGTTGCATAGGCAAGTGGAGTAGGCAATCAGAATGATTGCGAAAATAGTTCCGATATCAAAGATCTCACACCGAGTGATAATTTGACTGGTATAAGTGTTACTAAACACTATGGGAATTGGAAGAATGTAAGTTGTGATTATAGGAGATGTTGGAGGGGATATTTATCTATCCCAATATTTCTCCTTAAGAAGATCCGGAACTCTTTGTTGAAAGAGAGATGGACCTTTGAGATTAGGCATCGATTATCGAGGATGAAATACGGTAGTTGTTAAAAATTAATATCCTTCGTTGAGGATAAATGATCTGTTTAGATTAGCTAAGGACACATATGTATACTCTAGGGTTGATTTACGACTAGAGTATTGATATTGTAGTGACAGGATGTCATACAATTATCAAGGTCATTGTGAGGATTGATATATCATCAGTGAAGAAGAAAGAGGATGCAGGTGTGTAAAGACGACAATTTCATACTTAGTATGAATTTTATATGTTGTGATTAAGTTGTTAGACTAATTAACGATTTATTCGCCACCGGATTTGAGAATCGTGTATCCTGAACACGATTGGATTCGTTCGTGATTGTTGGAGTTGTGTATCCTGGCCACTATTGATTGTGGTAGTTGGAGTTGTGCACTCGACCACCGTAGATGGTGGTTTGCCTTGGATGGTTTGATAGAATGTTTTAGCATTACTATACCACGGACTTGTTTGATAAAGGTGATGATGGAAATCATTTAGTCGGAAGCTGGTGAAACCAGTTTACAGGAGCTAGATGGTGGTTAACTTTTACGTGAGTATTAGTTAATCCTTCCAATGAGGATGGAAGGATGTTGTACGCAGATGCATCGTTCCAAGAAATGGAGCGATCCCGATGCAGTTGAATGAGGCATATCTTGAGCTTACAACAGTTGAGGAACTGCGAGACAAGCTGTCATATACATGACATGGACTTAGTGGATTTTTTACGATAGATGAACTTCTCTTGTGAGAAGATAATTTCTTGTCTCTAATATGGATATGTGTTCTAGACATGCATCCACTTAAGGAAGAGTTGCTACAGGAAGTACATCATTCGAGAAGTGTTATACATCCTGGTGGTACTCGTATGTATCAAGATTTGAAACATTGATACTGGTTGGAACGGTATGAAGAGAGGTATAGCGGATTTTTCTGCTCGATGTTTAGTATGCCAGTGGGTGAAGGCTGAACGTCAGAAACTCACTGGATTGCTCTAGGAAATTCCAATTCCGAAATGGAAGTGGGAGCATATCACTATTGGTTTCGTTACAGGATTCCCTAGAACCCGTAAAGGACATGATACGATTTGGGTGATCGTGGATCGACTAACCAAATCAGCTCACTTTCTGCCTATTCATGGAATGGACTTGTTGGATCGTCTGGCAGAGTTGTACTGCCGAGAGATTATCAGATTGCACGGAGTGTCTTTAGGTATTATATCTGATAGAGATCTACGATTTATCTCGTGATTTTGGCATAATCTGCAGCAAGCTATAGGTGCAGAGCTTCAATTCGGTACCACATTTCATCCGCGGACAGAAGAATAGTTTGAGTGTATCATTCAGACGTTGGAGGATCTATTCAGATCTTGTGTCGTGGATTATGGAGGTAGTTGTAAGGATCACATTCCTTTGGTGAAATTTAACTATGAGAACAGTTATCACTCTTCTATTCAGATAGCTCCTTCCGAGGCCTTATACGGCAGACCCTACAGATCTCCTGTGTTGTGGGAGGAGGTTGGGGAACGATAGCTATTGGGGCCACAGAGTATTCAACATGAGGCAGAGTTGGTGCGCATCATCAGATGATGGTTATTAGAGGCACAGGGTCGACAAAAGAATTACGCAGACCGGAGGTGAAGGCCTTTGGAGTTCTCAGTTGGGGAATAGGTATTTCTGCGTGTTTCACCTACTGGAGGGGTGAACTGATTTGGGCTAAAAAGGAAAGTTATCTCCACACCACATTGGTCCAGTTGAGATATTGGCGTTGATTGGAGGTGTAGCTTATCAGTTGGCTTTACCTCCGATACTTGCGAGTTCTCACAATGTATTTTCTGTTTCTATACTGAGGAAATACGTTCCACATTTAGATCATGTTCTGAAAGAGGTTCCGATTCTATCTCAGTCTAATGCGACCTATGAGGAGATTCCAATGCGGATTCTTGGTCGTAAGGAGCGTCAATTGCAGAACAAAATCATCCGACTCATAAAGGTTGGATGACAATATCATATCGATGAGAAGGCTACGTGAGAGATGGAAGACACTATCCAAGCTCGATACCCTCATCTGTTCACTTGAGGAATGTATATGGTCCTTTCGGAAACTTGCTTGAAGTAATTTTTGCATGTTAGTACGCAATTTGGGGATCAAATATTATTAAGTGGGGGAGAATGTAAGATATGGCAGGAAAAAAAATTAAGCAGGATTTAATTAGTGATACTACTATTACCTTTTCTCTGTGAACCGGGTATAAGGGCTCGCATGTAAGACACTATCCGAACCAAATAATTGGTTCGGCGAAGAAATAAAGGAAGAACGGTTCGGGCATGATTGTTTGAAATAATTGGAACGGAAGGACCAATTGTGGTAATTGACACAGCGAAGCAAGAGTGGAGGTCACTTTACTAGAAGACAAACGAAAATCGGTTCAGCTTAGAGGGTCTAGGAGCAGATGGGACGGATGAGAATCGACTCAACCTGGTCAGTTCGGAAGTAGTTTGGTGCGGAAAGAAGGGGAGTCGGTTCGGGCCGCTGAAGAGCCCAAAGGTCATGCCACACATGAGCTATAGGTCTAGATTAGTTTTACCGAGGGCCAATGGTTGAAAGGGATAGGCTAGCCTATTTCCCAAAATGTAGATGAGAAGATGTTATACAACGGACGTGGGGGGTCCCCACACAATATTCCGAGGAGCCTTCGTTCCTCGTATCTGTAACAGAATTATTCTCCAGGTGGACATGGTGGCCACATGTACGATGGGGAAAGCTTGCGAGGCAACAACAGATCATAGGAGGAGAATAAAAGGGAGGGGGAGGATAGAAGAAGGGAGATCCCGCATTATTCCAACCAGCAAGAAACGAAGACGCATTGGGAGAAGGAGAACTACCACTTCATCGGAGAAGAAGAGTAGTGATCTTCACCTTTCGTGTAGTCTTTCTTGTATCTTGATTTGACTGTAAGAGGTTTTCTCCTCCACCTCCAGAAGTTTCCTTTCTGTGAAGGGGGACGTTCATAGTGAAAGTGCTTTGGCACTGCATCCGGTGGGAGAGCTCACCTCCGTGTAGGAATCCTTATTCTGAACCACATTACATCCTGTGTCTTGGTTTTATTGTCTGTGTTGGATTGCGCTTCTCTGCTTTACTCTTTCATCTTTACTGTTGCGGCCGGAGAGAACCCCCGAAGCTTCCTTCGTGCTTCATCACATCGAAAGGAAGTGAACAGATCTTCTTCACCGCATCAGTTGGCGTCGTCTGTGGGAAACATTTGAGCGAGACGTAGAGATGCAGCCAGAAGAGATACAACATCCAGTTGCCTCCGCAGCGGAGGAAAACCCCATTACAATACTATCCTCACAACTGAGAGCTCTGGTGGATAGCGTCGTGACTGAGGCCCTCGCCAGAGAAAGGATAAGGACAGGATATCTTCATCCTCACTCTGGTGAACCTTCTTCTCGAGGACCACCACCAAAGGTGCCCCTCCACCTCGTACAACCATTAACATTGAAGTATCGCCTGGAGAGTGGCCGGGAGGGCGAGCACATCAGAACACTATACCATTGACCCAGAATCGACGAGAAGAACAAGGCGAAAGTCGGTCAACTAGGGCTTGGGAGGTATATGAGCCCAGCCCTTTTACCATGGACATCCTCTCTGAAATCCCACCATCATACTTCCGAAATCCCCAAGTAGACAAGTACAACGGCTCAACAGATCAAGAAGAACATCTATCGCAATTCGCAGGAGCGGCCTCACTCCACTGCTACACCGACGCCCTCAAGTACTGAGTATTCTGGACCACTTTAACCGGTTCGGCACAAAAATGGTTCAACACCCTGCCCCCGGGGTCTATCACTTGTTTTGCTGACTTTCAGGGGATGTTCTGCCAAGAGTTTGCCAGCTGCAAGGCATACAAGCATGATGCCTCTATCCTGTTGCACATTACGCAGGGGCCCTTAGAATCACTCAGAGGGTATCTTCATCGGTTCACCTCCACCGCTAGAAGCATGCCTTCCGCGAGGTCGGATGCTTTCAGAGTCGCCATCCCACACGGGCTAAGGGAAGGTCCCTTCCTCAGCTCCCTCTTGAGAAAGCCCGCTAACAGCTACGAGGAGCTGTTAAGCCGTGCGGAAAAGTACATCAACAAAGAAGAAGGACTGAAAGTATGGAGGGCCAAACGCGCTACTGCTGCTGTCCCTACCAAAAGGAATCGCCCCGTCGCCCCTCAAGCGCCTCCTCGGTGGGGATACGCGCGACCTCTTTTATTGGAGGCTCCCAGGCCTCAGTTGTTACTACAAGGCCCTCGTCATGCGCCGCCCTTGCAAATCATGGCGGCTGATGCAGTTCCTCCCCCGCGGACTTGGAAGGAGCAGGAGATGGAATTCTATGATCAGCGAGTGCGCTCTGGCGACCCTCGAGGATCTGAGGAGTACCACGTAATCCCTCCCGTCCCATTTTACGCCAATACCCATAGATACGACCATGCGGCCCGATGTTTCAATTTTTTTTTTGATGAACAGGTAAATATATATATCATCAAAGAAAAGTACAACACAGCCGTACACCTAGGTCCGAGCACCGGTCATGTCTGACAAAATGTCAAATCTGAGCAAGGAGCCATAGTAGGGTACTACACTAACATCCATACAAAAAAAAAAATCCTGATGAAACATATCCCTCAATCTGGTCGTGCTCTCATCCCTTACTGATGTCAGGGATCATCTGTCGACCAGTATCCATCCTCTCTGACTAGGTGTGCCATTCAATGTTCCGCCTATGCGCCAGCAGATCCTCATGCACTGTGCCTAATGTGGCCATCCTCTTCCTGCATCGCTCCTCGCAAAATTCACTTTAAGCAAGTGGTCAGCTAACAACAGATTTGATGTGTCTTTACCGTGGCCGTTACCACGGACTAGATAGGCCATTCAGGTGGGCCTATTCACCTACTCTAGGCTTTTTGGCAAAGCCTCAGCCGTCAATGGATTTGATGTTTCAATTTTTAATGAAGGTAAAAATTTTATATCATCAAAAGCACAACCATACATGAATCAAGGACTCTACACATGTCATATCCGACGAAATATCCGATCTGAGTAGACGTCCAAGGTAGGAAGTACATGTGCTCATATGAATACAATCACACTCTGTGTACCAAACTCCTCCTGTGCGCAATGGTCAGACCTCCATCTTTCGTCGTGTTGGGGTAGATGGAAGCGTGACCATGTCCTGTACCAACCTCTCATCGCGTATCCAGGCACATCCTCCACGATGCGACCCCTGCATGCTCTGATCACCAGTATACTTCTGTAGCTCTCAGTCAACTCCCTCGGCCTCTGAGTCTATCCACCCTCATATAGAATGTACCATCCTCCATCCTATGTCTGCACCCGCTCCAATGTCGGGTACCCACTTTTAGCAAGTGGTCAGCTGTCAATGGATTTGCAGCGTCTTTACCACGAGCCATTTGCTGTGGACTAGATAGATCATTACAGTGGATCTATTCACCCAAAAAAAAGGCTTATTGGCCAAGCCTCAGTCGAAAATGGATTTGGTAAGTCTTTACCGTGAGTCGTTTGCTGCGGACTAGATAGATCATTATGGTGGATCTATTCACCGTCAACACACAATCTGTACTCAAAAAATCAGTGATGATATCTATACATCTTTCCAAGTCCAATCTGGGTTCCAACGCCCCCCAAAATGTAAGCTGTCCAATCTCTTTTTCTTTTTTTTTCCCCAAAAACCTAAACAAACGAACCTAGGTAATATCCTAGAAATGTTTTTTTCCTAAAAACTAAACAAACGAACCCAGGTAATTCCCCCCCCCTAAAAACTAAACAAACAAACCCAAGTAATATCCTGGAGCTAAACAACCAACCCCAGGTAATATCCTGGAATTTCCACTTTTTTTCCCCCAAAACTAACCAAACGAACCCAGGTAATATTCTGGAACAAAACAAAACAACCCCAGGTAATACCCTGGAATTTTCCTTCTTTTTTTTTCCTCAAAGAGTTCCCTACATGTAACTCTCAAGAGCCCTATATACATGTATCTGTATCCTCCTGAATACCCTCTCCTCATCAAACCGGGAATCCTCAAATCGTATCTCATTCCTAGCCCTCCAAACATAATGCCTTTATCGCTCCTAGGGTCGGTCGTGTGCTCTCATCCGATCGAGTCCCTCCTAATGTAGCTGTAGATTCGCAAAGACTCGTCATGCGTGTTCATCTCTGATCTCATCTGCAGCCATCCCCTCACCCGTCCCCATAACTGTCTGATGATCTGACATCTGAAAAATACATGAGTCTGGGTCTCCTCCTCCAGCCTACAAAAGGCACATCGCCTGTCCTCTATGTAGCTCTGTCGATCTCTGGTGGGCAACCTCCCATTAGCCAACAGCCACAGTGTGAACTGGTGACTAGGCTGAATGTCCTGCCATACAGTCCTGACCCATGCTTTCCTCGACCGATGCTCTCTGAAATAGTCATATGCTCTCCCTACACCTCTTGCCCCTCCGGTGAACCATGTAGTCAATGTGTGTAGTGCTGCAGTGGGGTTCCCTACAATAGCCATGACTCTGTCTCTGATGTGCAGGATCATCTTCATAAGTGGCGAATCCATGTGCCTCAATGCCCGTCCCCAAATATTGAACTGCCTGAGGTAATGATGATGTACCCATCGTATCCATAGTGAGTCTGGCTTGTCCTGTATACGCCATAGGACCTTTGCTAGCAGTGCAAGGTTCCAAGACTTCAAGTCCCTCAACCCTAGACCACCTTCCTCCTTCGGCCCACATATAGCTGACCACGCAATAGGGGGATTCTTGCTCGTCCACATGAATGTCCGACACATACTATAGATGCGCTCGATGACTCCAGTTGGCAAGGGTAATATGGACATCCAGTAACACTCAACCCCCTGCAGGACCGATGCAATGAGCTGGGCTTTCCCTGCATAGGAGAGGCTTTGTTTCGGCCATGCATTAATTCTCCTGGAGAGACCCTCTAAAAGTATCCCATAATCTGAAATTTTCAGCTTCTTGGAGGCTAATGGGATTCCCAAGTATCTGAACGACATCTCTCCCTCCTGGAAGACAGTGATAGAACATATCTGAGCTTTGGTCTGCTCATCTATACCCGCCATATAGTAGCTAGATTTGGTTGCATTGGCTGTAAAGTTCTGCCATCTGTGAAAACTGTGTCAAACAATCAACCAGCCATCTAACTGAAGGTACATCTCCGCGGGATAGTAGCAGTAGGTCATCTGCATATATCAAGTGGGAGATCCCCAAGTGCTCACATGTGGGATGAAATCTGAAATCGGACCTGGTGGCTGCCCTCGCCAAGGATCGTGATAGATACTCCATACAAATGCCAAAATGATAAGGCAAGAGCGGATCTCCCTGTCTAAGTCCTCTACCCCCCCCCCCCGAAAGTGTCCATGTATGTACCCATTGATCACTATAGAGAATGATATGGTGGTGATACATTCTCTGATCCATGCGATGTAAATGGGTGGAAACTGTAGGGAGCTGAGGACGTCCAACAAGAAATCCTAATGTACTGAGTCAAATGATTTCTGGAGGTCCACTCTAGGGGAGATTCTCTTCCTGGTGTAATGTCTCAGCAACTCCTGGGCTAACTGGATGTTATCTGTGATAGTCCTTCCCTTGACAAAAGTTATCTGTGTCAGGTTCAATAAATGATCTATAACTCCTGATAACCGGCTGGCAAGGAGTTTGGAAATGACCTTATAAAATACCGTGCAGCAGGATATGGGCCTATAGTCTTGGACCTTGCTAGCGTGTTCACTCTTTGGAACTAGACTGATGAGCGTGTGATTCCATGATTTGAGGAGCTTCCCATTTTGAAAGAACTCCATAATAGCATCGGTGAAGTCTTGTTCAATCGTGGTCCATGCTTTTTTATAGAATTTGGAGTTATACCCATTAGGCCCGGGTGCTTTGAGTTCACCTATGTGAAAAAGTGTCTTCTTGATTTCCTCGGCGGTAGGCATGCGGGTGAGCTGAATTTTTTGCTCTCTAGTTAGCATCTTCCCATATTGCATGCACTCATTCCGGAATGTGGAATGGTCCCTCTTATCCCCCAGTTGTCCCTGGAAATGGTCCATAAATATTTGAGCAATCTCCCCGCCATCCATAGTGATCTCTCCATCCAGTTTTTCCACCGCTACGATCTCCCTCCTCTTGTTGTTCCTCCTAACCAAAGAGTGAAAGAAAGGAGTGTTTCAGTCCACTTCCTTGAAGTACTTGTGCTTGGCTTTCTGAAGGTAGAAAAGGTATTCTGCTTGTGCAAGTTTAGCCGCTTGTTGCTTTGCTTCCTTGTAGTGATCATCCATGATCCCTTGACCTAGACCACTACTCTGCAAGCTTTGAAGTTGCTCTTGGGCATTCTTGGAATGGCTTTGGATGTGTTGGAAGTGTTGTTGGTTCAAGGGCTTCAATCCCTTCTTAAGTATGGTAAGTTTCCTTTTAAGCCTGTACTGAGCAGTTCCTTGTGGGCACCATGTTGTAGCTTGAATCCATTCCTCTTGCACTAGCTGATGGAACTGTGGGTGTTGGGTCCACATATTGAAGAACTTGAACGGTTTTACTTTGCTGATTTGTTTCTCCAAAACTGAAACCACACATGATGCATGATCTGAGTGAACCCCTGGTGCTTTAAATTTTGCAAAACTACTGCGGTCCATCTCTAGCCATAACCTGTTAACCATTGCATGGTCAAGCTTGCTCACAACTCTCTCATTTGTCCACGTGTATTGGCATCCTAGGGAATGTAGATCCTCCACACCCGCTAGCATTGTGAATTCTAGGAAATCTGCAGTTGTATAGGTTGTGACATCCTTGCCCCCTTTCTTGTCTGATGGTGTGAGAGGCGAGTTGAAGTCTCCCATTATAAGCCAAGGTAGTGTCATTCCATCTGCCAGAAGTTGGAGTCCTTTCCACATATACCTACGAGAGGTTATTAATAGTTGCCCATAGACAAATGTGATTGCAATGTTTCCTTGGTTCCCTTGTCCAAAATTATTGTATGAATGAATTGTTCTTCCCATTGTTGTATTGTGAGGTTAATGTATCTTGCATCCCATATGAGAAGCATCCTACTTCTTCCTGATTCAACCAGCTGCTGCCTAGATTCTCATAGCTATTGGCTGTTAGTTTTAAAGTGATGATAAGCTTGACTGGTCAGCTTTGCTTCCAACAGAGGCAGCAACTGCCGGCAAGCCTGTGGAGTCTTGTGACTTCCCTCTGTTTGAGACCTGTGCTGAGGCCTCGGATATTCCATGCTCTAATCTTCATGGCATTTTTGCCAGCATCTGCCGGCAACCCTGTTTAAAAGTTGTTTCTTGCTTCTTGGTTCCACCTTGCTGCTCTTCTCCAGTTGCAATTCGATTTCCCTTTCCATCTGCACAATTCTGCTGGTCTGGAATCTGCTCAGAATTCCCCTTCTGTGCTGCCTGATCTAACCAAGGATCTTCCCCTTTATATTTGTTCCTTATCCATGCTAAATTTGGAAGTCCCAGTATGATTTTGGGGTTCTTGGAGGCAGTCTCTCTTTGGACTTTATCCATCTCATCTGCATCCATATTATCTGAATCTAGGCAGTCTAAATCTGTGACCATGGTTTGCAATCTGTCTGCAGCAGTTTCTGGGAGGATTTCACCTTCCTCTTGTTCTGAAATGTCAGCATATTTTATGTGTGTTACAGGTAACTCCTGGGAAGCTCCAATTGCTACAGATTCTGCTTGTAATTCAGATTTCTTCTGTTTCTGTTTGCCCAGTTTTTGGCCTTGCAGTTGGGGTATATCACCTTGCTTCTTTGCCACTTCCAACCTTGCCTTCTTCTTATTTGTTCGGGACCTGGTTTGAATTTTCCAAGGACTCCCATCATCTTCTTTGCATTGCAGACCTTGCAAAGTATGATCATTTGTTTCTTGAGTTCCTTCCTGCTGTTCTTTGTCGTGATGGTTCTCAATTTCCTTGCTCTTCAGATCTGTTCCACTGAGTTCCTCATCCCCTCCTTGCATTGTTAATTCACCACCGTGCCCACTACCTTCTACCAACCCTTTATTTGCTTGTGTTGCCTGATAACCTCCTTGTGCCAATTGTGCCAGTTGTGCAATCTGTTGTGCAGGTTTGTCCCTCCTTCCTTGTACCACTGCTACTGCTTCCATTGTTTTGACCATTGCTTTCCCCCCAGCAATATTTCGTGCATGACCTTTATCAAATTCATGGTTACCTTCAGTAAGTAGCACCTCCTCTGATACAACTATGGATGGCATCTGATTTTTAGCCCCTTGACCAGCTAGTGGCCTGCACTGATCCTGTGTTAACTGCCCAGTTTCGGTTCCTGCATCAGTAACTTGATTTATCCTATTATCACTGCTTGTGCCACACCTAACTAGCTTCTTGTTGCCTGATACGTTTGCAGAAGTTAACTGTTTTTTCCCTTTGCATTGCCTTGGAGCCATTGTTTCGTGCTGGATGCTATCTTTGTTTCCCCCACCTGTTTCACTCCTATTCCTTGTGCTAGTTTGGGAATTGCCATGAGGGGTGTGTGGTTTGTAAGCTCCTGTATTTTTGGTTTCTGAAATTAAAACTGGAACTGCCAGCCCATGTCTCCCAATTGTCTTTGATTACAGAATTTCCAATTGCCCTTGTTGCACCTTAGCTTGGTGTCCTACTCCTCCTCCTTGTTTGTCATTCTGTATTGATTGTTGACAACAAACATTCACTGCAACCGGTGCCTGTACCAATCTGGTCTCAGATACTGATACTGTGATTGCAGCAGCTCCAGACCCAATTTCAGCTGAAATAACTGGGTTTTGTGTCAATGTACTGCTCAGCTGACCCTTCTGATTCTTTTCTTTAGCTCTAACCACTGTTCTTGGGGAATCATTTATTATTGATGTCTGTGCTTGGTTTACTTCCTTATTCCTTAGCTGTTGCTGCATTTCAGACTGCGTGTCAGCTTGGAACGGTCGTGTGCCAATTCCTGTTTCTGAAACTGAACCTGAACCTGACAGCCCATTCCTCCCGGTTGCTTTATTTTGCATAATTCCCAATTTCCCTTGTTGCTCCTTGACTTGATGTCTTTCTCCATATCCTTGATTGGCACTTGGTGCAGTTTGTTGACATATCCCATTCTCTGCAAGTGGTGTCTGCAGCAACCTGATTTCTGATGCTGATACTGTAATTGCAGCAGCTCCTGCAGCAGTTTCAGTTGAACTAACTGGGTTTTGTGCTGATGTGCTGGCCATTGGACCCTTCTGAGTTTTCTCTTTAACACTATATACCTTGGTTCTAACCACTGGACTCCCTGATTGCATTATTAATGGTTTCCGTGCTTGATTTGCTTGCTTCCTGCATTGTTGTTGCTGCATATCAGATTGCTTATCAGATTGCAACTGTAGCGTGCCAACCCCTATTTCTGCTTCTGCGATATCTGTGTTAGGCCCATTAGCAGGTTGTTTCCCTTTAGTGTGCTCGTAGTTATTAGTCATTGTCTTCACCGGCAGCTCTCCGGTGGTCTGCCGGCCAGCTACAGTACAAGTATCCAGATAATGGTCAGTTTGTCTGCAATTTGAACATAATTTCAATTTGGCTTCATATTTAATTTCCAATTTCACTTCTTGACCATCCGGCAACACAATTTCCAGATCTGTCTGTGGCGGCTTGGTTATGTCCACTTCCACCAAGACTCTTGCATAGTTTACCCTTTCCCTATTTTTGGTGAATCGGTCTGTAAATAGTGGCATGCCAATTTGGGAAGAAATCTTACTTAGTGCTGAGATAGACCAGCAATCTATTGGCAGCCCATATATTTGCATCCATATAGGGAGATAATTTTGAATATCAGCTTGGAACGTGAAGCATTGAGGCATGGTTTTTAGGTATAGGGGGCATCCATATGCAACATACGGACCACCTTTGAGCACACTGTCGCATAACTCTTGAGTAGCAAATTTGAACACTAGCCAAAGAGAATTGTGAGTGAGTAGCTTGTGTGGTGTTTTCCATCTTGCGGTTAGTTGTTTGACTGCTTTCCATCCAGGGAATCGACCTAAGAACCTCCCTATTAAGCAAAATCCCACTGTTTTTTCTATGGGTTCTTGATCATCAGCTGTTAGTCTGATTTTATCCGCTTGTTTAGATAACACCTGCAAGGTTGTGTCCTCAGCGCATATCCTATTCATTTTAAACAGATCCACCCATCTTCTTATCCCTTGTGCAGGTTCTGATAGCTGCTTCGGCCTCCCATTTTCTATCTCTGGCAAACCTTGCTGTGGTCCCGATGATTGAAATTGTTGCACAGGATGACTGGAAGTGGCCTTCTACTGAAGTTTTTATCCCATGTTCATGTTTGTTACACCCTGAATATCCATTCTTTTCCATCCTCTTCTCGTCGGCCATCCAACAGCCATGATAATCCGGCGGGTCCATTATTGTTTGCGGGCGGC
This sequence comes from Wurfbainia villosa, assembly GCA_025175895.1. Taxonomy (NCBI): domain Eukaryota; kingdom Viridiplantae; phylum Streptophyta; class Magnoliopsida; order Zingiberales; family Zingiberaceae; genus Wurfbainia; species Wurfbainia villosa. Next base: position 11,004,969 of record CM045992.1, read on the forward strand.
GCCCCACAAACCCGTTAATTTGAATTTGAATTTGCACACTTCCAGCCGTTATGCACAGGTTGAAGTCTTTTCATCTCTGCTTATTGGTCCAGTTCATTTAAGTTGCGCCAGTTCATCAAATTTTGCCAGGTCATCTTCATCTTCCACCTCGAAGGTGAGGGACTGTCAAGAACGTTGGAACTTGCCAGCCAGATTCCGGCGAAGTAGCTTCCTGGGGAGTCTTCTGAACTGCCGGTTCCGTGATCAATCTCCTAATCCTGCTGTGTTGTGCTAACTACTGGAGTAGCTCCATTGCTTAGGTCTTTGGTTGCCGGCGACCAAGAGTAGTCATGTGACTTGTACGTGACCTTCAACCTTCCTTGTGCCCAGATCAATGTTCAGCTAGGGTTGTGTTCACTCACAGTGATCGTGGAGTCTGCTTTGCAGTTGTCCCCCACTCCACTATCTTCCCGCTGTTCTACCCCAATTCCTCTGTTGCGATCATAGCATCCGTTGGAACTCCAACTACTAACCACCTGCTGTACCCTCTGCCTCCTAACTCTGGTCGTAGATTCACTGTCCCAGTAGCTACCTTTGCCCTATTACTAAGCCCCTGCTATCTCCTCTTGTTGCCATCGTTCACCGAACTCCTCCTCTTCACCATGCTTCCCTTTTCCGTATTAGGTCTACCTTCCAGCTATCACAGGCCAGCAGTCACTTCTTACTACCCCCTGGAGGTTCCTGCTCAAGTTATTCACCAGCTTCGCCCTTCACTGTCTCCAATCCAATAGATTCCGCCAGCGCAGCAGAATCGCCACTGTATCCTCCTGCAATCCGTTATACCGCTCGATCCCCACCAGCAGAGGACCTCAATCGTTGCTCCACTCACTCTCGTGCACTACCTTCAGCTGCCACAACCTTCCCTGATGCCTTCTCAAGGGAGAAGGGAGAGCACCACTCTTAGACCAGGATCGCGGCGATGGCTACTACTGAGCGCTCTTTCGAATTTGATGTTTCAAGCTGCAGAAGGAGTTGGAGCGCCTCCAAGCTGCCTACCCACAATTGCGGCCTCAGACGGGGCGGGGCGGGGGGGGGGGCCGGCACGGTGAGGGCAACGACCCAACGCGGCTCGTCCCGGGCCGTATAACCAACCACCGCAAGTTACTTTCCCTCCGAACCCCCAAACGCCATCCCAAGAGGTTATTTCTCAAGGAGGCCCATTAGGTGAGGGTCTATCGTCCAATCCAAATAACGCCCCCACACGGGGGGTTATTCATGTCATTACAGGAGGACACACTGACGGGGACTCCAATCGGGCGTGAAAGTCATATGCCCACCTCATGGAAAGTCTGACCATCGTCACTGACAAGACTATCCAAACCGTGCCACTGGTCTCGTTCGGGCCGAAAGATCTTCGAAGCGTCATGCTGCCCCACATGGATGCCTTAGTGATCCGTATTTCCCTAGCCAACTACAAAGTGGCCAGGGTATTGGTTGATTCAGGAAGCTCTGTCAACATCCTCTTCCAGGAGGCCTTTGGACAGATGCAGCTGGGAAACGCCCAGCTAGACAATGTGGCCACAACTCTCTTCGGGTTCGCGGGACATGTGGTCCACCCCATAGGGTAGATTTCATTGCCCCTGACTCTGGGCACGAAGCCCAGCAAAAAAAACAGTATAGTTCCCTTCCTCATTGTGGACACTCCATCCACTTATAATGTCATTCTTGGTCTTCCTTTCCTTGCCATTTTTCAGGCGGTGGCTTCCCCGTACCACCAGAAGGTGAAAATCCCAGTCGGACAGTTGGTGGGAGAAGTCCGAGGCGAGCAGAAAGCCGCTAGGAGCTGTTATGTGCAAATGGTCCGGGATGATCAGAAGAGGGCCCAAACCGATGACCCCAAAGGAAAGGCCATAGTCATTTCTGATGTATACGTCATGGAAGAATCTCCTCCCAAGGCGGATAAGATAGAGGAAGGGGAGCTAGTGGAGATAGCTCCGGGAAAGGCCACGCGGGTGGCACAGCAGCTGGAGGCCAAGGAGGAGTTGGTGGCCTGCCTGAAGAAGAACGAAGACATCTTCGCAGAAGACGTGCATGACCTTATTGGAATTGACCCTCGCGTTGCTGAACACCATCTCAACATAACAGAAGCGGCGACACTTTGGACCTGAGAAGGACAAGGTTATGGCCGAGGAAGTAGATAAATTATTAAAAGCGGGTCATGTGAAGGAAATTCAATTCCCCAAGTGGATCTCTAATGTAGTCTTGGTCCCCAAGCCTTCTGTGCAGTGGAGGATGTGTATTGACTTTCGCGATTTGAATAAAGCATGCCCTAAAGACTGCTACCCCTTGCCTCGTATTGATCAGTTGGTGGATTCTATAGTAGGGTATAAAGTGGTGTCCTTAATGGATGCATACCAGGGATATCATCAAATACCCTTGGCTAAAGAAGATCAGAAGAGGGTTAGTTTTGTGACGGCAAGAGGGTTATATGCTTATGTGGTAGTGCCCTTCGGCCTAAAAAATGCGGGGGCCACCTACCAATGGCTCATGGATAAGATCTTCGCGGAGCAAAAAGGGAAGAATGTGAAAGTTTATGTGGATGATATCCTAGTCAAATCAAAAACCACTCGGGATTTAGTTAAGCATTTAAATGAAACCTTTGCTACATTGAGACGGTATAATATGAAGTTGAATCCTAAAAAATGCCTGTTCGGGGTGAAAAGTGGAAAATTCTTGGGATATATAGTAATTGAGAAGGGGTTGCAGGCTAACCCAGAGAAGGTACAAGCACTGTGTAATATGAAGTCACCCACTAATTTGTGAGAGACTCAAAAGCTGGTGAGGAGGATTGTTTCCTTATCTCGATTTATAGCTAGATCAGCGGACAAAAGGCTACCTTTCTTCAAGATCCTGCGCAAAGCTATCAAATTTCAATGGGATGATCAGTGTGAGTAGGCTTTCCAAATGTTGAAGAAGTATCTAGTCGGACTTCCGTTACTAGCCAAGCCAATGGCAGGAGAGTCATTGTGGATGTACTTGGTCATCTCAGAGGGAGCCATCAGTTCAGTTTTGCTGAGGCAAGAAGGTTCTCATCAACAACCTATTTATTATACCAGCCATATTCTAAAGGGGGCTGAATCCCGTTATACTAAGCTGGAGAAGTTGACATATATTCTAGTCTTGACAGCCCGTAAATTGAGGCCATACTTTCTGGCTCATCCTATCACCATTTGGACTCATAGTGAATTGGGTAAGGTGGTCACCAAGCCTAATTTTTCTGGGAGATTGGCTAAATGGGTGGTAGAACTAAGTGAATATGACATTCATTACCAACCCCGAACCGTTATCAAGGCTCAGGCACTTGCTAACTTTCTGGCTGAAGTACTTGTTGGTTCGGAAGACAGTTTGTTGCCGAAAGAAGAAGGGTATGAAGCATGGAATGTATTTGTGGACGGTTCTTTGGGGTCCACAAGTAGCAGAGTTGGAGTCTTGTTAATTTCCCTTGATAGAGAGGAGACGCGCTTAGCTATGCACCTAGGGTATCGGGCATCTAATAACGAAGCAGAGTATGAAGCCATTCTAGCGGGGCTACAGGCTGCCAAAGCTGTATGGGCCACCTCAATTATAATCCACTCGGATTCCCAGTTGGCAGTATCACAACTTCAAGGCTCTTTCACGGTTTGAAGAAGAAAGACTACACAAATACTTGAAGGCTTTTGAGAAAGAAAAGGCACATTTTCGCCAAGTCCTCTTGAAGCAGATTCCAAGGGAGAACAATGGGAAGACGGATGAATTGGCTCAGTTGGCTAGCGCGATGGAAGGAGTAAAGCCATTTGAAGCAGTCTGCATGGAAATCCCTACTTCTCTGACGATATGTAGTGTGGAGGAGGCTGTGCCCGACTCTGATCTGATCCTCAATTGGAGGACTAACATCATAGCTTATCTACAGCATGGAAGGGTCTCGGAAGAAAAAGGGGCGGCATATGCTTTAATGAGCAGATCCAAATGATTCACCCTCTTAAATGGAGACTTATACAAAACATCTTTTGGACGACCCCTGCTGAAGTGTTTGGGAAAGGAGGATGCTGAATGGGTACTTCGGGAGATCCACGAAGGTTGCTGTAGCAATCATTTGGGAGGGAGAGCTTTGGCGAGGAAGACCTTGTTAGCAGGATATTTCTGGCCTACCCTCTAACAAGACGCAACTCATATAGTGCAAACCTGCCCAACCTATCAAAAGCATAGCAACCGGTCCGAATGATCGACTGAATTAATGAAAGTTGTGGTTGCTTCATGGCCTTTTGATCAGTGGGGAATGGATATAGTGGGTCCTATGCCTGTGGCACCATTGCAGAAAAAATTCCTATTGGTGGGTGTGGATTATTTCTCCAAGTGGTTGGAAGCAGAGTCTCTTGCCAAAATTACTGAGAATACTGTAATACAATTCCTGTGGAAGAATATTGTCTATCGATATGGTATTCCCCGGAGGTTAGTTAGCGATAACAGACGATAATTCCAGGGCAAGAAGATCAAAGAATGGTGCCAAAGTCTCAATATCCAGCAAGCTTTCACTTCGGTAGCCCACCCCAAGCTAATGGGCAAGTTGAAGTCACTAATAGAATTCTTATTCAAGGGTTAAAGACTAAGTTGGGGGCCCAGAGGGGGAATTGGGTGGAAGAACTGCCTGGAATCTTGTGGGCCTACCGGACCACACCAAAAACTGCAACGTGAGAAACTCCTTTCAGCCTGGTATACGGGACAGAGGCCGTTATTTCGGTGGAAGCCCTTTTAAGTAGCGCCCGAGTGGAAGTTTACGAGCCAGAGTATAACCAAATTATTCGAAGCACTGAGTTAGACTTGGTGGAAGAAAAGAGGGAGAGGACACGAAGGCGAGCGGAGTTTTACAAGCGGAGAGTGCAGCAAGCCTTTAACAAAAAGGTGATGCCCCGAAGATTTCAAGAGGGGGATTTGGTTCTGCGTAAAGTTAATCCAGCTGGAGATCCTGGAAAGTTAGCTCTAAACTAGGAGGGGCCCTATGAAGTGACGTGTCGCGTAGCAGGGTCAACGTATTATCTAAAGGATGACCAGGGCAAGGAATTTCCTCGACCCTGGAACGCTATCCACTTGAAACCTTTTCACACTGTATAAGGAGTGATGGATAAAAGAAAAAGAGTTTGGGGGTTCCCGAAGGGACGTATTTGGCAATTTGTTGTATTGATTAGATGCATAGTGAATCCAAGTTTGATTGATGAGTTATTTACAGTAGTACTATAGCCCTTGTAGCGAGCTATGAAAAAAAAAAGAAGCCATGTCCCGAAGCAGTATATCAAGTTATAACTTAAATTGATCGGGAGGATAACGTCGGAAGTCGGCCTCCCAATTTAGGGAGAGAGTGGGATGGTTCGCAGGGGGAAGTCCTTGATCAGCATACTGCCGAACTGCCTCTTTAAACCCATGTTGATAGGTGGCGCACATCAAGATGGCCAACCGCTCCTGCCGATTCGGGCAATTAGGGCTTCGATTCCGGTGGAGAATGTGACACTTCTCTTGTTGCTCCCGGAGGGCTCGGTGCATTTCACTATAACGCTGGGATACTTCCATGATGGCGTCCGCCAGGACCAAGATGTCATCTGCTCGGGAAGTTTGGTCCTACTAAAGGAGATTAGTCGTATCCATCATGTTCTGGCGTATTGAAGTTGAAATTCCCTCTACTGCCTCTGTATAGGATCTGGTGCGGACTAGTTCATTGCCCAGCCTCTGGAGGGATGTTTCTTGCCTGCGTATACGGGCATGAGCATGCGCCCTAGAAGTTATTAAGGAGGAGTTTTCTTGTACCTCCTTGCACAGGCGAGTGCGGAGATCCCCTATCTTGTCCTCCGCCCTCTAGTGTCGGATTCGCAGGTTTGCGATGATCTCAGAGTCCTTTTGTTTCTCCTGCAGAAGTTCCGCCACCTGCTTTCGAAGGTCTTTTAATTCTTGAGGAGGGGGAGTCTCTTTGTCAGGCTGTGCTGGTTGAACGTCCCGCCTGATAGATAATAATTATGTATGAGCCTATTGATGTTCTTGTAATGCCGCTATAATTTTGGCATCCTTGTGATGTTGGAAACGAGCCTCTGCCAGTTGTTCCTGGCACTGTTTCAACTACTGAGACATAAATTGCTCTCAGTTCTGGGCAGCTGTCTGATCCTCCCGCCATTGTTGCTCCCATTTTAGGGATTGATTCTGATATTGCTGGATGGAGCGATCCAGTTCTTGATAATTGGTGAGGGCCTGTGAGCCGTGTATCAAAAAGGAGGCATCAAATAAAGAAGGTTAGGTAACTCAATCTGAGAAACATACCAGTTCCAGAGCATGGCACAAGCCTTCCATCCAGGGAACCAGTTCTTCCAAATTTAGTATTCGAATACTCCGGGCAGAGGAAGAAGAAGGAACGGATGACACCCGAGGCGAAGACTCACTCATAATAGGAGAGGGAAAGACGGAATTCAACGGCTGTATCGGGGGTTCAGAAGAAAAAGAAGAAGGAGCCCTCGCAAGGAGGCTCAAAGAGATAGGGTATGAGAAAGGAGGAGCAGAAATGTAGGGTGGGAGACTCAATGTGGTTGGCTACGAGATTGGCACGCGAGAATTTATGGAAGGGGATTGGTTTGGCGAGGAATCTGGGGAGGACGATATAGAAAGCATCGGGATGGAGAACTCTTCGCTGGGAAGGCAAAAAGTGGAAGGACCCGGGCTAGTGCCCATAGAAGGTGAAGGGCTCTCCGAGTTATGAGCAGCGGGGGAAATGGCCAGTGGATGAATATCAACTACCATGGGTTCAGGGGCGGTGGAATGTTTCGGAGAAAGAGAAGGCGGGGATGTAGAAGCGTCTGTAGTCGACTAGCATTGACGCACCACCTCTCTGGGTTCATCTTCAGGTTGTGATGAGAGAGGGGGCGACTTCCGAATACCCAAGGCGGAGGGGGAAAAAAAATGGGAGAAATAGGGTTTATAAGTAACATGGGAGATGAGGATGGGATGACTACTCCAGTCTCATTTGGGGCGGATGGGACAAGAGTTTCAGGCGAAGGTGGAGAAGAAGGGAGAGATGAGGTAGGTGGGATGGTAATAGACGAGGGTGAGGGTGAAGCTGATGCTGGTGGCTAACCCTCACCCCGTTTGATGTGTGAGTAACGGCTTGTTATTTCTCGGTAGAAAGAGGAATGCATCTTGCCCGTTGGAGAAAGAAGATAAGCGCTGTGGTTAGTGACTGGGGGCACCGGAGGATGGCGGCGGAAAGAAGAACAAACGAAGAAGAAGGAGACGAAAAGGCGGAAGGAATGACGGTAATAGAAGAAAGGAAAGATGAAACTCCCTCTATAAAACGAGAGGGGAATGGGCTGGCGATTGCTATTGGGCTTCTAGTTTATAGAAAGCGAGGCCCTAAGAAGAAGAAAAATGATGATTTATTCCTCTAATGGCCCGTTATTTATTAAAACCCTTGCTTTCATATGAGGGGATGGATGAGGGTGTTCACCCTCAAGATGAAGGAAGAAAGAATAGCGGCACGAAAGCAGCGCACTCATTATATAGAAGGCCTTGGTCTCTATTATTTTTATCCCCATGTAGTGGAGGAATGGAAGAGTTGAGCGTATTTCTCAACTATATATTATTTTATCCCCATGCGGTAGTGGAACGGAAGAATTGAGTTTTCACTCAATTATATATTATTTTATCCCCGTGCGATGGCGGAACAGAAGAGTTGAGGTTACTCCTCAACTACATATTATTTTATCCCCGTGCGATGGTGGAACGGAAGAGTTGAGTTTATTTCTCAACTGTATATTATTTTATCCCCGTGAAATGGAAGAGTTGAGTCATTCCTCAACTATATATTATTTTTCCCAGTGCGGTGGTGGAACGGAAAAGTTGAGTTTATTCCTCAACTATATATTATTTTATCTCCGTGCGGTGGCGGAACGGAAGAGTTGAGTTTATTTCTCACTGCATATTATTTTATCCCCGTGAAACGGAAGAGTTGAGTCATTCCTCAACTATATATTATTTATTCCCGTGCGATGGTGGAACGGAAGAGTTGAGTTTATTTCTCAATTGCATATTATTTTATCCCAGTGAAACGGAAGAGTTGAGTTTATTCCTCAACTGTATATTATTTTATCCCCGTGCGGTGGCAGAACGGAAGAGTTGAGTTTATTTCTCACTGCATATTATTTTATCCCCGTGAAACGGAAGAGTTGAGTCATTCCTCAACTATATATTATTTATCTCCGTGCGGTGGTGGAATGGAAGAGTTGAGTTTATTTCTCAACTGCATATTATTTTATCCCCGTGAAACGGAAGAATTGAGTTTATTCCTCTACTATATATTATTTTATCTCCGTGCGGTGGCGGAACGGAAGAGTTGAGTCATTCCTCAACTATATATTATTTATCTCCGTGCGGTGGTGAAATGGAAGAGCTGAGTCATTCCTCAACTATATATTATTTATTCCCGTGCGGTGGTGGAACGGAAGAGTTGAGTTTATGTCTCAACTGCATATTATTTTATCCCCGTGAAACGGAAGAGTTGAGTTTATTTCTCAACTGCATATTATTTTATCCCGGTGAAATGGAAGAGCTGAGTCATTCCTCAACTATATATTATTTATCCCCATGCAGTGGTGGAACGGAAGAGCTGAGTTTATTTCTCAACTACATATTATTTTATCCCCGTGAAATGGAAGAGCTGAGTCATTTCTCAACTATATATTATTTATCCCCGTGCGGTGGTGGAACGGAAGAGTTGCGTTTGCTTCTCAATTATATTTTTATCCCCGTGCAGTGGCAGAACGAAAGAGTTGAGTTTATTTCTCCACTGCATATTATTTGATCCCCGTGAAATGGAAGAGTTGAGTCATTCCTCAACTATATATTATTTTATTTTCGTACGGGGGAGTATATGCGTGATCTCTGCGCCATGAAAGGGTGAAGAGGCGGTACATCTATTTGATTTTTATACGAGGAAGATAGAATTTGATATAGCTTGAGAAATATTGGAAGAAGAAGATAAGTGGGAAAAGTAGAGGTGAAGGCTTACATTATAGAAAGTTCATTATTTTGGAAAGGTTACATATTACAATTCCTTCACAAGAAGAAAATAGCAAAAGAAACCCTTATATATAGGGTGTTATAGTTCTTTGTTGGGAGGAACTGATGGAGCTTCTTTGCGTGGCTGGGGTTGATGTCGTAGCTGCCAAAGGTAAGATTGTTGTATGAAGATGTGCTTAGATAGATCCTTCTGGGACACTGCTAATTGCTGACGCAAAGAGTTGTTGCTGGTGGAAGCTTCCCTCAAGCGCCGCTGCAGATATGTCACTTGCTCCTCTAGGTTGGCGATATAGCGTTGTTCTTCATTTTTTCCCTCGGGGGGACAAGAACTGCTGCCCTGTTCAGAAGTTTCTTCCATGACGAGGAGAAGAAAAAGAGAAGATGAAGGTTAAGCGGCGAAGGTTCGAGGTCCTTATAACGGCGAAGGAAGAAGGTGCATTAACTCATGGAGAAGGTAAAATAATAAATGCTAGTAAAGAAGGAGAAACATAAAGGTAGTGGGTGGAAATTAGTAGCGCAGTAACTTCAGGAAGGACAACTTAAATTCCTCGAAAGCAGTAGGGGGAAGCATGTTCAGACGGGATGATAGTCTTTTTTGGTGACAGTTGTCTTACATTTATAGGAAAATGACAAAGAGAAGTCTCAGTACCCTCTGTATTAATATTTTTGATCTTATTTACATCCTTTAGGCTAACCCTTATACAAGTTTTTTAAGGTTATCCTTAACAGGAGAATCGTTGGAAGGGTCCTCCGAAGGAGAAGGCACCAAGACAACTCTGTAAAGATCGCTTTGAACTGAAGGAATTGCTGGTGGAGCTTTATCAAAAGAGAACGGATGAATCCTCGCCGAAGAAACTGGAACGAATGTCAGGGGTGGCCGAAGTGGAGGAAGTTTAGCACTGGCCCGGGGATCTCCTACTGTGTATTCCCACGTCAAGGGAGGGTTCCATACCCTGTTACGGAAGGGGAGAAGTGTGCTCGGAAGGATCTCCCTGCAGGAGGAATTGGAACAGTGGTTAAGGGTGGAAAAGGAGGGGGGCGAAAGGTCGAGGTTGTCGTCGAACGTGTCTCAGATTCCTCTGAATCTTCATTGGCCTAGTCTTGCTGTAACGACCCGACCCCTATTGGCGGAATTCGGCGACTCCTATTGGTCGACGACCGTCGCCCCTGTTTGGCCCGTCGTTACTCACCTGGTCTTCCCACCCCTGGAAGTGGGTTTTTGCCTTCCCCAGGATTCAAACTCTAGACCTCCAGGTTAAGTACTAAAGTTTATGAATCCTGGGCTAGAGGGGGGTGAATAGCCTAATATGTAGACGGTGGAATTTCTCGTCGATTGCTCGTCTACAAATTCGTTAGCGCAAGCGAAAAGTATAAACAATAAAGACAAAGCAATAACAAGAATACAAACGCTAACAAAGGATGTAACGTGGTTTATGGTTGCGCCACTAATCAACGGTCTGATTTGTCCAAGGTGAATCAAGCCTTAATCTTCCACTAGATCTCTCCTTTGCACCAAGCTAGGTGGAGGTAACCTCTTTTACACAAGAACACTCCTCTTACAAATATAATGTAAATAAACTCAAGTAAGAGGATGGAAAAACTTTAAGGCACTTTGGGAGACTTTTTGAGCATCAACATTAGGCTCCCAAAGGCCCACACCCTTCCTCTTTATAGAGGAAGAGGGTTTCTTCCCGTTGACATAGGAGCAGTCGACTGATGTCCCTATCAGTCGACTGGTCCTGTAGCCGTTGCCCAATAATGGCTACTTCCAGGCCGGATTCGCGGGATCCGCGGCCTAATTTTCCAACAGTCATATGATCAGTCGACTGATCTTACCATCACTCAACTGATGGACCTATCAGTCGAGTGCTCGCGAGCTCGACTCGCTTCTGTGCCTAAAACCCTTGCGACCAGTCGACTGATGCCTTCATCACCGATCATTGGTGGTTTCCTGATCATTGCCATTCCATGACGATCATTGTGCACTGAACCGGACTTCGAACACTAGTCAAGTCACAGTCGACTTAGAGTAGTCGACTACCATAACATGGTAGTCGACTGATGTTGGGAAATCCCATCCGACACTTAGCCAATTGGCCAAGTTTCACCTAAGAGCACTACCCCTTCCTGGGTTACATTCGCTCACTCTCATTCCTCGGAGTCCCTCGCCTTTGAAGTTATCTTGATCCGGCCACGTCCCTCGGATGCGCCAAGCGCACGACTCTGCAGTGCCATCCTTCGCGTCTTTCCCTGAAGTCTACTTCCTCCGGCTTCCCTCCAATCTCCTCGTCCGGCGGTCCCTCGGATGCTTCAAGCGCACGACTTCCGCAAAGCCATCCTTCACCGACTCAAGGACCAAGTAATTGAGATGTGAAACTCGCCAAGGCTCCATGTGCGAATTACTAAGTCCTGCAAGACTCCAATGCACATATCAAATCCAAACATCCTAACTTAAACCCTTTGCCACACTCATCAAAACCATATCAAGGATTGATTGCACTAACAATCTCCCTCTTTTTGATGTATGGCAATCCGTTTAAGTTAGGTAAAACATATGATAAAAATACTAAGGTAAGAAAGCATGTAAATAACATGATTAGCAACTCTTCCCCTTAATACATGAAACTCCCCCTAAATACAATTCTCCCTTACTTAAACATATATATTTCTCCCCCTTTGACATCATCAAAAATAATAAACAAAGTTTATACAAGCATGGATCAAGTTTAGAGAAAAACAAAAACCAAAACATGCCTTAAAATTGGGTAAAAGAAGTTACTGGCCATGTTATCAGGCGATCAGTCGACTAGTTCAGACTACCAGTCCACTGGCACATGCATTTCAGGTTTTTCTGATATTCGGGCTGAATTTCAAAAATGCATTAAAAATTCTATAAAATTTGAAAAATCATGAAATTTCAGAAACACATTTCTTTTAAGGTCCTTTATCAGTGAAAAATAGTTTTCCATGAAAAATAATTATATTTTCAAGTATTTGCCAAAAATCTAAAAGTTTGAAAATCAACTAGGTTTTTGATCAAGTTGGTATCAGAACCAAGGAGCTTGTCAAGGACTAACCGGTGACACAAGCACTATATCAAGCGATGGTCGGCTCAAACATTGATTGCACTAACACTTACTTGCCGGCTACCTACTGGACTTACCACTCTTGACATCTGATCTGACCCACCAGGGCTTCCACCAGCTGTCCGATTTGCCTGACCCAGCTGGACTTTTTGTCGATTATCCGGTCTCCTGACCTTATTGTTGGGACTCGATTGACCGACTAGAGGGGGGTGAATAGCCCTCGTTCGTTGGATGTCGTAATTCGTTCGTTCTCGTTGCGTTGCTTGTCTACCATTGTCATTAGCGCAGAGAAAACAATAAAACAATAATAATACTAACAACAAATAAGCACACGCAAACATACACGATATACGTGGTTCGGAACCGAATGGTTCCTACTCCACGGGCGAGCTCCTCGAGCTCTAGAGATGCACACGGCAATACTCAAACTCCTTCACGACTACACGTCAGAGGTGGAGAAACCTCTCACAAGCAATTACAACAGTAATATAGAAATACAAGCAAATACACAAATACAATACACAAGAAAACTTTCACCGATTGCTTTGATCACTTTGCTTGTTGCTTGCTTTAGATGGCTCTTGAAGGACTGAAATGCAGCAGCAATTCCCCTCCAATAGCTCCACAAAAGGCTTGGTGAAATCCTCCAACTCGTGCTCCATTTATAACTTGCATCAAGCTGTTTTCGCGCCCATCAGTCGACTGATCGTGACCATCAATCGACTAGTCCCGTAGCCGTTGTCTCACAACGGCCCGATCCACGTTGGTTAAGTTCCAACGGATCACACATCAGCCGACTGATGGCACCCATCAGTCGACTGATCATCCATCAGTCGAGTGCTGGCGAGCTCGACTCCATTCTCGGCTCGTACGGTGTCATCGATCGACTACCATCCCTCGGCGGTCGTGATCCTCCTAACGATCGCCTCCCTTGGCAATCGATCGATCACCGAACTTGGTTCGATCGAACACCGGTCGAACCCATATGACCTGCGATAATCGGCACCTATGCTACCGATCGATGTCGCTAAAAACCTCAAACATAATGATGTTTGAGCCTCCGACACTCAGTCTTAGCCACTTGGCCAAGTCCACCTTATCCCTCATGGAGTTCCCCACCGAAGCTTTCTTCCCTCGGCCTACGTCCCTCGGATGCGCCAAGCGCACGACTCGCAACGCCATCCTTCGCGTCTCATGCCCTAGAAGTATGCTTCCCTTTGGGCTCACTCCATTCGCTCCCCGTCCGGTGGTCCCTCGGATGCACCAAGCGCACGGCTTCGCAATGCCATCCTTCACCGACTCAAGGACCCAAGCCTAGTGAACTTGCCAAGATCTCAAGACTTCCCAAATGCACCAAGCGCATGGCTTCACAATGCATTTCTCACCAAGCACCAAGCGCACGGCTTCGCAATGCTTTGAACTTTCACATGCCAAGCACCAAACGCACGGCTTCGCAATGCTTTGGACTTTCCCATGCCAAGGCTTCCCCCTTGGACTTCCACACCAAGCTCCATGCTTGGATTTTCCATGCCAACCCCATGTTGGACTTTCCCATGACAATCCCATGTCATGAGTTTTGTCTATCATCAAAATACTATCAAGGTACTGCTCGAGTCAAACTCGAGTCAACCTGGGCCGATTGCACCAACAATCTCCCCCTTTTTGATGATTGACAAAACTACCATCTTAAGTCTACCAATTATCCCATATTGGCAATTCTCATATCCCAATGAGAATTCCAACGAACCCTAATTGGTAACTTGGTAACTTCTCCCCCTTTTTGACATTATATCAAAAAGGTCCTCCCCAAGGGTATGAATGTCTCATATCCCAATGAGATCTTACAATCTCTCCCTTTGAGGAACACATGCCTACAATCTTTCTAGTGATCCCATATCACTTAAAGAGAGGCAACCCAATTTTCTTCCCATGAGGAAATACACATCCATCTTCCCATGATGGTTACCTCCCCCTAGAGGCTTGCTCCCCCTTGACCATTGCACCAACAATGTCCTTGGAGAGTCCCTAAGCCAATAGGAACATTAACCAAATCAAAATTAAGGCAAAGTTCAACAATGAACTCTCTTCCACCTTAAAATTGATACTCACCCTCAACCCAACTCCTAATCCATATCCAATGGATTTCCACCCTCTCTAATGCTCTCCCAAGCATATCCTAGGGTTAGGAGTGGTTAGGGGACCAAAACATGGCTAAACATGAGCCTAACTATCAAGTTTACCCAAAATCAGCCTGTGCCAGTCGACTCCGTCAGATACCAGTCGACTGGACTTACCATCAGTCGACTGCCATTACATGCAGTCGATTGATAACTGCATTCTGCAGTTTTCAGTTTCAAAAAATTAGATTTTCAAAATCCATAAGTAAATATACGTAATTTTAAAAATCTTGAAAATGCATACGTATAATACTTATCCTAAACACTATGGGTGAAAAATATTGAAAATTTATTTTACCCATTAAATTAGGAGATTGATACAAAGTTCAAAATTTAAGAAAAGCTTCAATAAAGAGCCATCTTTGTATCATCCCATTCAATGGTGATAGCTATCAAAAGATAGGCTTCACCAAGGTTTTTCAAAATGTTTTTCAAACCTTTATTTTCTTTTTCCTAATCATCTCACCAATATCTAGATGTGTAAAACACATACAAGTCAAATTTTTGTGAGATGTGGGTTTTATTTTGTTTATGTTCTCATGCATATTTCTAAGGCAATATTCTTTGATTCCCATCAAATCATGCCATAGTCCATAATTTCATTTTATTTATATGCATGATATGATTATGGCATAGATATGATATAAGTAAAAGCATATGCCAATATCATGATGTCATGGCATGTAAATGAGATCTAGGCATTTATGACATCTAAACATAATTCTAAACATGATCATGACATTTTATAGATAAAAATGAAAATGATGTCATGACATGGTAAGGCAAACCAATCATGGCAAGTAAAATATACTAAGGTATAGAATACCTAAGTGTGCAAATCAATTTGCCATTTTTAGGGATTAAATTCACTTTGCCTTAAACCATTCATTTCCCTAGTGCGCCAAAAACCCAAAATGGCACACCAATACCTCTAAGACCTAATTGTGCCAATTTAATCATTTTTAACTTCTCAAACCATATTGGCACACCCTAATGTGTCAACTCACAATGGCTAGATTAACCACCCATCCACTTAGGGTTGACACACCCTAACCCATTTAGCGTGAATCAATCACGCTTTTAGGAACCCAATATCGATTGGAGCTCCTTGGGTTAACAAGGTATTACCTAGGGATAACTTCCCTAGATACCTTCCTAATGACCCTTTTAGGCTTTGAAGCCATAGTCTTTTGGGTCTTTCCTAGGTCAACTCTAGAGGTGACTCCTCCATTGACCTTCTTAGTGGCTACATTTGATTTCTTTGAGGTGTTAGCCACTAAACACATACCATGACTAGACTTAGGGATGACTTCCCTATTAGCCTTGGTTTGTCTAGACCTAGATGATGTTCCATAATTAAATGGAACATTATGGTAGGACATAGGTTTGTGACCCAAACCCTTCTTGACCTTAGATGTTTCTTGTTTCCTAGGTCTTGACTTTTGTGCATTAGACCCCTTAACCGAGTTTGATATTATTGCTAGGGTCTTCTCCAATTTTTCTAGCCTTGACCTCAAGGCTTGGTTCTCCACCTCTAATTTCCTCAATTTTGAATTTTCATTAGGTTTAGGGGAAATGTTCTTCTTCTTAGGCATATGCCTAGATTTCTTGGGATTAACACCCAAGTTTTCTTCAATTCTCCTAATTGACTCCCTAGGTAAAATAGATCTAGTGTTTTGAGTCCTAGGTTTGTCCTTGGAGAAACTAACATGCTTGGCACCTAAGCAATAAACCTTATTATTTCTCTTAGCATGTTTTTCATTGATAATAGCAAGAGAGCTAAAATAATTCTTAGCATGCTTTTTAACTCTAGGAATTAAAGGTGCATTAAGTAAATGTACCTTAGGGTTAGCTTTAGGAGCTCCCCCTACATGAATTGCACCTTCTTGCCCTTTCTTCCTCCCCCTAGGGCATTGGCTTCGATAGTGTCCCTTTTGGTTGCATTTAAAACACACAATGTGCTCTTTGCTCTTGATTTTGGGAACACCGGCATCCTTTGACTTTGGATTGACTTTTGGTGTTGATGCCCTTTCCTTAGCCAATTTAGGGCATTTACTTTTGTAGTGCCCTTTCTCCCTACACTCAAAGCATATTATGTGATTTTTATTTAAAATAATAACACTTGAGTTACCTAGGGAGGTGGTGGAGGCCTCTTCCCGATCTTCACTTCTCCCGGATGTGGATGCTTCTTGTTCTTGCTCCGGGATGGAAGATTGCCTCTCCTCCCCCTCAATGCTAGAGGTGGAGGTCTCCACCAAGTCATCAACATCTTCAAATGTTGTGGGTTCTTCTTCCTCGGCATTTTCTTCTACTTGTGCCGGTTGGGAATTTTCTTGGAAATTTATTATCTTATTCCATAGTTCCCTTGCATCCCTATAATCACCCAATCTAGACCAAATAGTGTTAGGTAACAAATCACTAATCAATTTAATTACCTCGAGATTTATCTTGAAGTTCTTGATTTGGTCTTGGGTCCACTTTGATTTTTCAATGGGCTTGTTGTGTTTGTCCCTAGGCATCTCAAAACCATTTTCTATAATAATCATATAATCAAAATCGGTTTCGAGATATACCTCCATCCGTTTTCTCCACCAAGCAAAATCTCCTTCGAATTTTGGTGGTTGGTGCTCATAGTGGCGGTTAGTCCTTGAAGAGCGACCTCGGCTCTGATACCACTTGTTGGGACTCGATTGGCCGGCTAGAGGGGGGTGAATAGCCCTCGTTCGTTGGATGTCGTAATTCGTTCGTTCTCGTTGCATTGCTTGTCTACGATTGTCGTTAGCGCAGCGGAAACAATAAAACAATAATAATACTAACAACAAATAAGCACACGCAAACACACACGATATACGTGGTTCGGAACCGAATGGTTCCTACTCCACGGGTGAGCTCCTCGAGCTCTAGAGATGCACACGGCAATACTCAAACTCCTTCTCGACTACACGTCGGAGGTGGAGAAACCTCTCACAAGCAATTACAACAGTAATATAGAAATACAAGAAAATACACAAATACAATACACGAAAACTTTCACCGATTGCTTTGATCACTTTGCTTGTTCCTTGCTTTAGATGACTCTTGAAGGACTGGAATGCAGCAGCAATTCCCCTCCAATAGCTCCACAAAAGGCTTGGCGAAATCCTCCAACTCGTGCTCCATTTATAACCTGCATCAAGCTATTTTCGTGCTCATCAGTCGACTGATCGTGACCATCAGTCGACTGGTCCCGTAGCCGTTGTCTCACAACGGCCCGATCCACATTGGTTAAGTTCCAACGAATCACACATCAGTCGACTGATGGCACCCATCAGTCGACTGATCATCCATCAGTCGAGTGCTGGCGAGCTCGACTCCATTCTGTGCCCTTGCACAGTGTCATCAGTCGACTGCCATCCCTCGGCAGTCGACTGATCCTCCCAACACTCGACTGCCCTCCCTTGGCGATGACGTCAACAGACTTGGTTGATCGAACACCGGTCGAACCCATACGACCTAGCGATCGGGCACCTATGCGATCGGCCCGATGTCGGCTAAAACCTCAAACATAACGATGTTTGAGCCTCCGACACTCAGTCTTAGCCACTTGGCCAAGTCCACCTTATCCCTCATGGAGTTCCCCACCAAAGCTTTCTTCCCTCGGCCTACGTCCCTCGGATGCGCCAAGCGCACGGCTTCGCAACGCCATCCTTCGCGTCTCATGCCCTAGAAGTATGCTTCCCTTTGGGCTCACTCCATTCGCTCCCCGTCCGGTGGTCCCTCGGATGCACCAAGCGCACGGCTTCGCAATGCCATCCTTCACCGACTCAAGGACCCGAGCCTAGTGAACTTGCCAAGATCTCAAGACTTCCCAAATGCACCAAGCGTACGGCTTCACAATGCATTTCTCACCAAGCACCAAGCGCACGGCTTCGCAATGCTTTGAACTTTCACATGCCAAGCACCAAGCGCACGGCTTCGCAATGCTTTGGACTTTCCCATGCCAAGGCTTCCCCCTTGGACTTCCACACCAAGCTCCATGCTTGGATTTTCCATGCCAACCCCATGTTGGACTTTCCCATGACAATCCCATGTCATGAGTTTTGTCTATCATCAAAATACTATCAAGGTACTGCTCGAGTCAAACTCGAGTCAACCTGGGCCGATTGCACCAACACTTATCGGTCTTCATGCCAAATGTTCGATCCACGCGACCCATCTGGACTTCATGCCTTGTGTCCGGTCCCCCTGATCTGTCAATATACATACCTAGTATCCGGTCAACATGACCTACTAGGACTTCATGTTAAGCCTGCACACTTAACACTGATATTAGAATACAAGTGAATCCTAACATTTAACTGTGGTTCATACATCAAAAATTAAGGAGTGATGCTCACTGCATCAACACTCCAGAGTCTGAATGGTACGCTCAGACTGTCCATGTCACACCCCGAGAGTATGCCGTGCTGAAAAGCAAATGGACATCTCCCTTGTACGTGGCAACATCTCGTGTTAATACAAGGGTCGTAGGCCACAACAACAAAAACATATATATATATATATATATATATATATATATATATATATATATATATATATATATATATATATATATATATATATATATATACCACAGCGGAAACTAAAAGACAACAATATCACAAACTACACACATGCATACCAGTATGACTAACACCGACTCAGAACACCATAACAAAACCAAAAAAAGAAAGGTACAACATTTACAACGTCCAATCACTATAAAACATCACATAAACCAAATCCATATCGGAACACTAATGAAAACCCAAAAATCTAGACTCTCGGAGTTGAGATGAGACGATGCCAGCCAGTAGTGCTCCAAGTCCATCACGAAGTCGGCTACCTGTTACCTGGGCGACAGAAAAACCCAGGGTTCATGGTGGTGAGTAAAGCTCAGCAGGTAATAGGAAAAACATGTATATATCAAATATCATATGTAATTCAACAACATAACCTAAAGGTACCACAGGTATAACAACACAGTATATAAATACATGCATATACCGTCTAACCAAATAAATAACGTATAACGCAGACTTACCTGAAAGTCTGCCACGCTACTCTGATCCAACCTGAGAATATATCCAACATATATAACAGGAAGAGTAATACTAACTCATAATATACTCATGATACAGGTCAAGGTATCTAATGGTCTGTCGCACAAATATATAAGTATCCGACATAACCGTATAACAGATGCAAGAAGCATGCATGAATATGATGTACAACCAAATGCAACAAGCATAGTACAATCATCCATATATATTAATCACAACCATCCATATATATATATACATGCATATATGTATATATATGACAATATGTAAAAATGTCATAAGTCACGGCAATGCAGCATGCATAGTCATGTCGGCTCACCCTAAAGCTACCACGACCCCAGTGTGGCCTCGGTGGCTCGAGCATGACAACTGTCCCAACTCAATACCAACCACTACTCTCGAGTGGCCGAGTGGGCAGTATGATCGAGTAACATATAAGCGTGAAGAGCAAGCTACACGATGGGGGTCCCTACTATTGGGCACTCCGACAGTCACTACCCATGAGTGGTTGAGTGCCACACACATAGGACTACGACACGCAAATCCCACTACCACCGTCTATAGTGGTAGAGTGCGGCACCACAATGCACTTACCTCACACTGGTTACTCCTCCTATGAGTAACCATGGAGGCAGGATGATTGGCGACCCTCTCAACCATAAGGGAGACCACGTCGCTAGCATGCATGCAAATGACATGAATGCTCTGTCACAAATAGACATCCACCACAGACTCTCTATTCTATAGAGAGTCATACTAATCAGATCAACGCACTCTCTATCCTGTAGAGAGTCATACTCAACTGATCATAACACTCTCTATCCTATAGAGAGTCATACTCAACTAATCATAACACTCTCTATCCTATAGAGAGTCATACCAATCTAATCGACGTACTCTCTATCCTGCAGAGAGTCGTACTCAACTGATGGACGCACTCTCTATCCTGTAGAGAGTCGTACTCAACTGATTGTAACAAGCTAGGACCACCGGTCCGTAGCGACACACTAAGTACCATTCACTTGACCATTTACACAATATATGGTCGACGGTAAACATGCAATCTAAGGGTACTAGAATTAACCCTAGGTTCAAGACATTATCTACCTACGAATGACCTTTTTGCCCAATTTACAATCAGGTCATCATTCGGACTTTACTATTTGCACTTAACTAAACAAATTCTAAGTTACTTACATCACCTATATATATAACTCCTAATCATGATAAAATGAAACATGATAGCAGCAATGGAGTTAACAGCCAAAGGTAAAGTATCAAGCGCAAGAGTAAATAAGAACAGAGTCAAGGTAACATGATCATATAAGATGATCATGTATCTAAATCTGCATGCATTTAAAACTACCTGATCAGGGTAGGAATTATCCACCTATTGAGAAGCTCGTGTTAATGGTCTTCACATCCAAGATCTCTACCTCGAATCAAATATCTGAAATGGTAGAATCCAATATCACCACATGCTAGCATAATCAAATTATAGGAATAAGAATCTAATCCAATCTTAATCCCTGATTGATCAACTAAATCCCACAGTCATACAATCTCATATCATTCATTAATTATCAAATCAGACTTATATAGCTTAAGTTCACTTGCACAACCTCTCGATCCAAGGCCAAGAATACTACATGTAAATCTAAAATTAACACCACTATATCAAAGCTTACCTATTCTCGTTTCAATCGTCCATAATGGTTTTGGACCCAAGCCTCTTTATCCATTTACAATAAGCAATCCAGATCAATTTGCAAACTCACTTAAACGTTCTGCTTCCACAACTCCCTTCGAATCAATGTCTCCATGTTCACCATCATTCGTTGAATAAATATCAAATTAGCTACATAAACAACCATATACTATAATTTTCTAGAATTTAAGATTACTTATTCTTGCTCCTCTCATTCCCAATCGATCTTAAACCAATCCAGATCAATTGAAACAATAGCAGAAAGCTGGACAACACCTAAATCAATGTTGTAAATGGAGCTTACCATGACATTCAGCCACAGCTAAGCCATTTACCAATAGATCTTCACAGCTGATCTAAATTAACAACTGCAAAGGAATGAAAGAGATGAATCATGCTTACCAACCCTAACAACTCCATCGACGGTACTCCTTCCTCTTCTCCTCTGCTCACCGACTCCGGATCCCTGCCCACATCGACCAATGAAGCTCAGAATGGAAAGTCCACAGCTTGGTATAGATCTTGTCCAGAATCAAGGAGAAGGTCGACCCCTTACCTTGTTACCGCGACAATCGTCAGCGAAATCCCTCCCCCTTTCCGGTGGCTCTACTGGATACTCAAATTTACTCCATTTGCCGACAAACTTGTCGCTGCCCTAGCACCACCGGTTCCTAAGCTTGCTCCGGCAGTGACCGCAAGGGCAGATGCCAATTGGATATCGCCGATTTCAAGCTCCTACCCATGCGTGCTCACTGTCGATTCATCCTTAGGCTCCGTCAAGACCGGTTGTTGCCGCTCGCCGCCAAGAGAAAGAATGAGAGGTCGGCTGCGGTGAGGAATAAAGACACGAGAGTTGAGTCACGAGGACGAAGGGGAAGAAGAATAGGAAACACACTCATGTGGAGAAAATTTCGGACAACGAGAACGGGAAGAAACGGAAGAAAACAAGCATCGAGCGTTAAAGGAAAAAGGTCGGGTGGGTTTGGAAGAACGAGTCGGGTTTTTAAGACCCTATAATCCCTAAATCCCTAGCTTCCACTAACCCATGGCATTAAACCTAAGTTTTGTTTAATTAAATCCTTAACCCTACCTAATTGATGCGGTGAAGAAGATCTGTTCACTTCCTTTCGATGCGATGAAGCACGAAGGAAGCTTCGGGGGTTCTCTCCGGCCGCAACAGTAAAGATAAAAGAGTAAAGCAGAGAAGCACAAACCAACACAGACAATAAAACCAAGACATAGGATGTAACGTGGTTCGGAATAAGAATTCCTACTCCACGAAGGTGAGCTCTCCCACCGGATGCAGAGCCAAAGAACTTTCACTATGAACGTCCTCCTTCGTGGAAAGGAAACTTCCGGAGGTCGAAGAGAAAACCTCTTACAATCAAATCAAGATACAAGAAAGAGTACACGAAAGGTGAAGATCACTACTCTCCTTCTCCGACGAAGTGGTAGGTCTCCTTCTCCCAATGTGTCTTCGTTTCTTGCTGGTTGCAATAATGCGGGATCTCCCTTCTTCTGTCCTCCCCCTCCCTTTTATTCTCCTCCTCTGATCTGTTGTTGCCTCGCAAGCTTTCCCCATCGTACATGTGGCCACCATGTTCACCTGGAGAATAATTCTGTTATAGGTACGAGGAATGAAGGCTCCTCGGAATATTATGTGGGGACCCCTCGTGTCCATTGTATAACATCCTCTCATCTACATTTTGGAAAATAGGCTAGCTTGTCCCTTTCAACCATTGGCCCTCAGTGAAACTAATCTAGACCTATAGCTCACGTGTGGCATGACCTTTGGGCTCTTCAGCGGTGTTGGGTTTCCGGCACCGCGGCGTGTGTGTGTTCGATCATGTTTCGTAAACATGAGCACAGCGGAAGCAATTAAAAATAATAAATCTATATTTATTACAACACACACAACACACGCATGCTATTACAACAAGTGTAGACATAACCGTAAATTAAAAATTTGCAATAAAGAAAATTATCTACGTTATACCTTTCGTATGACGTGTAGCGGGAACGGCATCAACCGGAACGATCCTCGTAAGAATCGTCTCTATCCGTATCCACGCCGAGCTCCTCGGGATGACTTCGCTAAGTCACGAGCTTCGTCTTCGTATGGGTTACTAGCCTCGTGTTGAAGACGACGTGATCGAGAGATGATCACGATCCGAATCCAAATTCGGATCCTAAAACGAGTTCTCAAAACTCGCTTCTCCGGAGAGGTATTCGTCAACCGTTTGACGAATCCTTCGTCCTCCACCTCAGAGGATTACCGGAGATCAAATCCTCGGTAAGTTAGCCGCTGTCGGAGCACTAACCGTCGTCCAAACGACGCTCCGACGAGAGGAGGAGAAGCTGTCCAGAAAACTGGACAGCTTGGTGGAGGATATAGGCGCCGGCCAACCAAGGAAAGAAAAGCCTCACCTTGATGCCAAACCTATAGGGGATCACCGGAGGATCGCCGGAGGGTTCACCGGCTGTAGCTTGGTCGCCGGCAAGGACTTGGACGGCGGCACAAAAGCTGGGCGGCAGCACTTAGGGTTGGGCGCCGAATTCACCAACAAGGGTGGGCGGCAACTCTATGTTGGGCGGCAACAACTTGATTAGGGTTTGGGTTAGGGTTTAAGCCCTATTTTATAGAGAACTAATTCTCTTAATGGTTAATGGATCATATCCATAAAGCCCGTTAACCCGCTCCATTAGGATAAGTCAAAATAAACCAAACCATGATGGTTTATTTTAAGTTAAAACGAACCGAACCAACCTTTGGTTCATTCGTTTAATATAAACCAAACCCTTTGGTTTATTCTCATCCATTGGATTAGAACCAAACCATTTTGGTCCATCCATTATGTCTTCATAAGACACGGCCCATCCACGCTTCCATTGCGACTGAAACAATTTCATGCTCGCTTTATGTTTGGTCCAACCAAACATAGTTTCTCGATGAGAATCCCATTCTCAAGCTCGTTTTAAATCCTTTGGATTACACTCGTTGTGCGTGTGACCAAATAGGTTCTCGGTTTATGTTGGCCGTCTATAATTAACCATTAATTATAGAACGATCATGAGTGGCACCTAGTAGTACATCATGATCCCCAATTAGCGAAAGATCAACGGTTGATCCAGAACAATTTCTGAAACCCTTCAGCAGCTCGAATGAATCGTGCCCCATTCCCTTCACTCATCTTATACCCACTTGGTTGAGGACATGGTCTATTGTGTCAGTCCCCACTAGGCTGACTACGTCACACCTAGCCCAAGTATCATTTCCTCGTCCTACGGATTCTAGTTACTCCACATGTATCGAAGAGTACCTTACTCTAAACATGTAATGCTTTGGCCAAAGACTTTAGTAACAATCCGACGAGAGGCCATGGGTATACATCTCCTCGCAAGGAGTGGTGAATCCTTTATAGGCTATTCAAACACCTTCGATCACTTCGACTTATACCCAATCATCCTGGGTCCACATCTCCTTAGAGATGTTTGCTTAAGATGTCAAAGCATAAGTCTCCATGATCAAGATGACTTGAATACCGCAAGTCAAAGGAACATCGCACTTAAGCCATAGTAAGAACTTCATTGACATATCTATATATGCAGAGAACCATATGAAGTCTTACGACTGGTCACTCCAATGAACTAGTTACCATAACTAGCATCCACGATTAACTCCGGACATCACAATGTCTCCAGCCAGTGAGAATCAGCTGCTTGGATACACCAAGGAGTATACCTCGTGCTAGTCTCGACAGAATTGATGGTGTCCAAATCCATCAATTCATCGACTAGGGATAATTCCGATACATCACAATTACACATGTAGAGATACTCACTAGTTGTGATCCAATCACAAATTCTCTCATGCTGTGAATCATATCGTGGACATTCAGTAAATGAGTTTAAGATTCAATCAAATACATTAAACATGTATACTCAAATAGTGAATCTTCATTTATCATATAAATGGTTCATACATAAGGCGATTGCCTTAGGACATCTCTCATATATTACTAACAGACTCCCACTTGGCCTAATGCCAATCGCTACGGTATACAATACCATAAGCTCTAACATGACCCTCAAACTTACTTTGAGATAATGCTTTAGTCAAAGGATCCGCTAAGTTCCTTTCAGTGAGAATTTTCTCGATTTGTATTTCGTTCCTACTGATAATCTCTCTGATAAGATGATAGCGGCGAAGCACATGTTTGGATCATTGATGAGACCACATCAAGTTCATAGATGAACTTATTGATCCAAACCGCTTCCTTTGCTGCTTCTAAAGCTGCAACGTATTCTGCCTTAGTGGCAGAATCTGCTATAGTGTCAAGCTTGGAACCTTTCCAACTTATTGCGCCTCCATTTTAGGTGAATACATACCCAGACTGAGACATGGAATCATCCTTGTCTGTCTGGAGCTGGCATCCGTATACCCATGTGTCACCATGTACCCTTCTCCATATATTAGGAACGCATCCATAGTTCTTCTCAAGCACTTAAGGATCGTCTTAACAGCCACCCAATGATCCATTCCTGGATCAGACTGGTATCTGCTCGTGACACTCAGAGCATACGATACATCGGGCCTTGTACATAACATAGCATACATGATAGATCCTATTGCGGATGCATAGGGAATCTTACTCATGCAAATCCTCTCGTCTTCTGTGCGCGGACACATAGACTTCGAAAGGTGTACCCCATGCCTGATGGGCAGATAACCTTTCTTGGATTCCGACATGCTAAACCTCTTTAGCACTCGGTCTATATATGTAGACTGCGAAAGACCAAGCAACTGTTTCGATCTATCTCTATAGATCTTAATCCCAAGGATGTAGGTTGCTTCTCCCAGGTCTTTCATGGAGAATGTCTTGGATAACCAAACCTTAATCGATCAGAAGATTGACACATCGCTTTCCTATAAGTAATATGTCATCGACATACAATACTAGGAACACGACTGCACTCCCACTAACCTTCTTGTACACACAAGGTTCGTCTGGATTTTGTGAGAAATCAAACTTTTTGATTGTCTCATCAAAACGGATATTCCATCTCCTGGATGCTTGCTTCAATCCATAAATGGATTGTCACAATTTGCATACCTTGGTTTTATCAACCGATGTGAAACCCTCAGGCTGTGTCATATACACGTCCTCGAGCAGGTTTCCATTAAGGAAAGCTGTTTTCACATCCATCTGTCATATCTCATAATCATAATGAGCCGCTATGGCCAGGAGCATCCGAATGGATTTAAGCATAGCTACAGGCGAATAGGTTTCGTCATAATCAACACCTTGTTTTTGACGATATCTTTTCGCCACCAATCTAACCTTATAGGTAATCACATTACCATCCATGTCGGTTTTCTTCTTGAAAACCCACTTGCACCCTATAGGCTTTATGCCTTCAGGTGGGTCAACCAAGTTCCAAACTTGGTTTTCGTACATGGAATCCATTTCCGACTTCATGGCACCAAGCCACTTATCCCTTTCTGAACTTGTCAGCACTTCTTCATAACTGGTAGGCTCCTCATCATCAATGAGTAACACGTCGTTCGATTCACTTACGAGAAATCCATATCTCTCAGAATATTGCGTGTTCTACGGATCTACGAAGATGTGGTGTTACAATAGGTCCATCTGTTAGTAATATATGAGAGATGTCCTAAGGCAATCGCCTTATGTATGAACCATTTATATGATAAATGAAGATTCACTATTTGAGTATACATGTTTAATGTATTTGATTGGATCTTAAACTCATTTATGAATGTCCACGATACGATTCACAGCATGAGAGAATTTGTGATTGGATCACAACTAGTGAGTATCTCTACATGTGTAATTGTGATGTATCGGAATTATCCTAGTCGATGAATTGATGAATCGACACCATCAATTTCTGTTGAGACTAGCACGAGGTATACTCCTTGGTGTATCCAAGCGGTGATTCTCACCGGGTCGAGAGACATAGTGATGTCCGAGTTAATCGTGGATGCTAGTTATGGTAACTAGTTCATTGGAGTGACGGTAGTAAGACTTCATATGGTTCTCTGCATATATAGATATGTCAATGAAGTTCTTACTGTGGCTTAAGTGCGATGTTCCTTTGACTTGCGGTATTCAAGTCATCTTGATCATGGAGACTTATGCTTTGACATCTTAAGCAAACATCTCTAAGGAGATGTGGACCCGGGATGATTGGGTATAAGTCAGTGATCGAAGGTGTTTGAATAGCCTATAAAGGATTCACCACTCCTTGCGAGGAGATGTATACCCATGGCCTCTCGTCGGATTGTTACTAAAGTCTTTGGCCAAAGCATTACATGTTTAGAGTAAGGTACTCTTCGATACATGTGGAGTAAACTAGAACTGTAGGACTAGGAAATGATACTGGGCTAGGTGTGACGAGTCACTTAGTGGGGATCGGCACAATAGACCATGTCCTCAACCAAGTGGGTATAAGATGAGTGAAGGGAATGGGGCACGATTCATTCGAGCCATCAAGGGTTTCTGTAAATAGTTCGATCAACTGCTGATCTTTCGCTAATCGGGGATCATGATGTACTACTAGGTGCCACTCATGATCGTTCTATAATTAATGGTTAATTATAGACGGCCAACATAAACCGAGAACCTATTTGGTCACACGCACAACGAGTGTAATCCAAAGGATTTAAAACGAGCTTGAGAATGAGATTCTCAGACCGAGAGAAACTATGTTTGGTTGGACCAAACATAAAGCGAGCATGAAATTGTTTCAGTCGCAATGGAAGCGTGGATGGGCTGCGTCTTATGAAGACGTAATGGATGGACCAAAATGGTTTGGTTCTAATCCAATGGATAAGAATAAACCAAAGGGTTTGGTTTATTTTAAACGAATGAACCAAAAGTTGGTTCGGTTCGTTTTAACTTAAAATAAACCATTATGGTTTGGTTTATTTTAACTTATCTTAATGGAGCGGGTTAACGGGCTTTATGGATATGATCCATTAACCATTAAGAGAATTAGTTCTCTATAAAAGTGGGCTTAAGGGATTGTTAAACCCTAATCCAAAATCAAAACCCTAGCCCACCTTGATTGTCAGCCAGTCAAGACCCTTGCCGGCGTCCAAGCTCCAGCCGGTGAACCTCCGGCGACCCTCCGGTGATCCCCTAAAAGGTTCGGCATCAAGGTGAGCTTTTGTCTCCTTGTTTTGGCCGGCGCCTATCTCCTCCACCAAGCTGTCCAGTTTTCTGGACAGCTTCTTCTCCTCTCGTCGGAGCGTCGTTTGGACGACGATTATTGCTCCGACAGCGGCTAACTGTTAGTAATATATGAGAGATGTCCTAAGGCAATCGCCTTATGTATGAACCATTTATATGATAAATGAAGATTCACTATTTGAGTATACATGTTTTTATGTATTTGATTGGATCTTAAACTCATTTACTGAATGTCCACGATACGATTCACAGCATGAGAGAATTTGTGATTGGATCACAACTAGTGAGTATCTCTACATGTGTAATTGTGATGTATCGGAATTATCCCTAGTCGATGAATTGATGAATCTGGACACCATCAATTCTGTTGAGACTAGCACGAGGTATACTCCTTGGTGTATCCAAGCAGCTGATTCTCACTGGCTGGAGACATAGTGATGTCCGGAGTTAATCGTGGATGCTAGTTATGGTAACTAGTTCATTGGAGTGACCAGTAGTAAGACTTCATATGGTTCTCTGCATATATAGATATGTCAATGAAGTTCTTCTGTGGCTTAAGTGCGATGTTCCTTTGACTTGCGGTATTCAAGTCATCTTGATCATGGAGACTTATGCTTTGACATCTTAAGCAAACATCTCTAAGGAGATGTGGACCCGGATGATTGGGTATAAGTCAAGTGATCGAAGGTGTTTGAATAGCCTATAAAGGATTCACCACTCCTTGCAGGAGATGTATACCCATGGCCTCTCGTGGATTGTTACTAAAGTCTTTGGCCAAAGCATTACATGTTTAGAGTAAGGTACTCTTCGATACATGTGGAGTAACTAGAATCCGTAAGACGAGGAAATGATACTTGGGCTAGGTGTGACGTAGTCAGCCTAGTGGGGACTGACACAATAGACCATGTCCTGAACCAAGTGGGTATAAGATGAGTGAAGGGAATGTGGCACGATTCATTCGAGCTACTGAAGGGTTTCAGAAATAGTTCTGGATCAACCGTTGATCTTTTCGGTTAATTGGGGATCATGATGTACTACTAGGTGCCACTCATGATCGTTCTATAATTAATGGTTAATTATAGACGGCCAACATAAACCGAGAACCTATTTGGTCACACGCACAACGAGTGTAATCCAAAGGATTTAAAACGAGCTTGAGAATGGGATTCTCGCATCGAGAGAAACTATGTTTGGTTGGACCAAACATAAAGCGAGCATGAAATTGTTTCAGTCGCAATGGAAGCGTGGATGGGCCGTGTCTTATGAAGACATAATGGATGGACCAAAATGGTTTGGTCCTAATCCAATGGATGAGAATAAACCAAAGGGTTTAGTTTATATTAAACGAATGAACCAAAGGTTGGTTCGGTTCGTTTTAACTTAAAATAAACCATCATGGTTTGGTTTATTTTAACTTATCTTAATGGAGCGGGTTAACGGGCTTTATGGATATGATCCATTAACCACTAAGAGAATTAGTTCTCTATAAAATAGGGATTAAACCCTAACCCTAAATCTAATCAAACTTGGCCGCCTAACCTCCCTCTCCTATTCGGCGCGCCTAACTCCACCGCCCAGCCCAAAGGTCCTCCAACGTCGAGAAGGTTGCTTCCTTCCTCCTGCCGGCGTCGAGCTGCTGCGGAAGAGTTCCGGCGATCCTCCTTAGGTTTGGCATCAAGGTAAGCACTTGGCTTCCTTTGTTGGCCGGCGCTATCTCCTCCACCAAGCTGTCCAGTTTTCTGACAGCTTTTCTCTCCTCGCCGGAGCGTCGTTTGGGCGACGGTTAGTGCTCCGACAGCGGCTAACATACCGGATTTGATCTCCGGTAATCCTCTGAGGTGGAGGACGAAGGATTCGTCAATCGGTTGACGAATACCTCTCCGGAGAAGCAAGTCTTGAGGACTTGTTTTTAGGTCCGAATTTGGATTCGGACCGTGATCATCTCTCGATCACGTCGTCTTCAACACGAGGCTAGTAACCCGTACGAAGACGAAGCTCGTGGCTTGGCGAAGTCATCCCGAGGAGCTCGGCGTGG
This sequence comes from Wurfbainia villosa, assembly GCA_025175895.1. Classification (NCBI taxonomy): domain Eukaryota; kingdom Viridiplantae; phylum Streptophyta; class Magnoliopsida; order Zingiberales; family Zingiberaceae; genus Wurfbainia; species Wurfbainia villosa. The sequence continues at coordinate 11,035,339 of CM045992.1, forward strand.
ATACGGATAGAGACGATTCTTACGAGAATCGTTCCGGTTGATGCCGTTCCCGCTACACGTCATACGGAAGGTATAACGTAGTTTTATTTTCCTTTTATTGCAAATTTTAATTTACGGTTATGTCTACACTTGTTGTAATAGCATGCGTGTGTTGTGTGTGTTGTAATAAATAGGAGTATTTATTATTTTATTGCTTCCGCTGTGCTCATGTTTACGAAACATGATCGAACACACACACGCCGCGGTGCCGGAAACCCAACAGTGGTATCAGAGCCCAGGTTGTGTTTCGACATAATCGTAAAAATGGTTTTACGATAGTCATAATGTATTTCTGGAAGTTTTCTAAATTTTGGAAATTTAGAAGTATTTATGGAAATTTTTCAATTTTGGAAAGTCTAGAAGTATTTATGGAAATCTTCCACTTTTGGAAAGTTGGAAGTATTTATGGAAATTTATATTTTCCATAAATAAAATATTTGATTAGATTCTGGAAATTTGTTTTCTAATTTAATCATGATTTGATTTGGGAAATCAAATCTTAAAATATTTTATTTCCATAAGTAGTTTTAAAGATTTAGGAAATTGGTTTCCTAAATAGATTTTCCTTAATCAAATAATTCCATGAATAAAATATGTGATTAGATTTGGAAATTTGTTTCCTAATTTAATTATGATTTGATTTGGAGAATCAAATCTTAAACATATTTTATTTCCATAAATAGTTATGACATATAAGGAAATTATATACATGACATAATTGTATGCCATGTAATTGCATTAGATGCATAACATTATGCCATGCGTGTCGTGACATGTAAGATGTATGCCATGTATGCCATGCCATGTAGATAATAGTTATTTGCATGCAAAGAGGATGAGACATAAAAACCCTTAATCAATATTAAAGCCTACACCTTCCATTAATATGGTTAGAACCAGAGTTCTGTTTCTTGTTTGGGTTGTTGGACTCTCTCCAAGCCCGGCTCGAACCTGAATATGTTAAAACCATGGAATAGTTTAATACTAATATGGTAAGAGTCAGAGGTCAATCGTTAGCTTTGGTTGTTGGACTCTCTCCAAGCTGGGCTAATTGGTTGAATGCGCTCTAACCATATTAAAACTATGTCCTGATTAATGGGTTGGCTTTAACCTGGAGCATCGGTTTGTTGGACTCTCTCCAAGGTCGATGTAAAGGGAGGTGAAGTTGGGTGCTATGTATATGATGCATACTTGTTAATGTGTTAACAACCCGATGTATGTGTGAACATTCAATTAGTTGATAGCACATTGTGATAGTTGCATATACGGGATATGCAATCGGTATAGATGATACCTACCGTCGTAGTTATGAATGGCTTGTTGGACTCTCTCCAAGGTTGTTCATAACTATGATGGATATCAGCCCATTCGGAGATGGACCTACAATCTCCCGAAGTGATTTTGGGGTTTTTGAAATTCGAAAAATGAATGGGATTTATAAATGTATATTGATGCATTTTAAAATCATTTTCTCATATATGCTCGTTTTGTATTTCTAGGTCAATAAATTGATCATGACGTCTTTGAATTTGCGCACTATTTTGGATTCGAACAAACTGACTGGGCCTAACTTCCTGGATTGGCTTAGAAACCTGAGAATTGTTCTCAAGGCGGAAAAGCTTGCATATGTCCTTGAAGCGTCTCTTCTGACCGTCCCTAAGGACGATGCAACCTGCACTCAAATGTTGGTCTATCGAAGCATGTGGCGATTCTCGAGTGGCGAGTTGCATCATGCTAGCGGCGATGGTACCGAGCGAGCTGATGAGCATATGGATGCTAACACTATGGTCTTCCATCTTCATGAGTTGTTCGATGAGCAAGCGAGATCCGAAAGGTTCGAGGTCTCTAGGCTCCTCTTCACCACGAAGATGCAAGAAGGTTCGCCTCAGAGTACGCTTTGTGCTAAAGATGAACGGGGTACATCGAGCGCTAGCTACCTCGGTTTTGTGATGGATCATGAGTTAAGTATTGACTTAATTCGCATTGTTTGCCCAAGAGTTTCTCGCAATTTGTGATGAACTATCGGATGAACAAATTGGAATCCCGAGCTCCTCAATATCTTGAAGACCGTGGAGCCTTACGTGAAGCATGAGGAGAAGGCGGTTCATAGTTGATTCCTCAAAGAAAGGTTCTAAGAGGAAGGCAAAAGAATGTAAGAAAGGAAAGAAAAGGGCAAAGAAGGCGAACGAAGAAAGGGCACACTTGCCATCCTTTGTGGCAAGGAAGGCCAGCTTTGGCGAAGAAAGCTGCAAGATTTATCTTGAGTCCATGAAGAAGAAGAAGGCATCCGATGCCCCATCCTCTTGGTATCTTCGTTATTGATTGTCATTCTATTTCCTTAGACACTTGGGTATTGGATCTTGGGTGTAGCTCACATATATGTAATGACATACAGGGCTAAGGAATAGAAGAAGACTTGTCGGAGAAGTCAAATTTGCGAGTTGGCAATGGAGCAAAGGTTCTTTGCGATGCGCCATCGGAACTTATTCTTTGAAGCTCCTAGTGGACTAGTCTTGGAAGCGGACAATTGCTATTATGTTCCTTCTCTAATAAAGAACATTGTTTCTATTTCTGCTTAAATAGAAATGGTTTCCATTTAACGTTTAGTAACAATTGTTGTTATATAACTTTGAATGGCGTACTTTATGGTGGAACTTTGAGTAATGGCATTTATCGTTGGGCGTATCCGGTGACATTTTCAATATCGAGCGAGCAACAGCGTGCTCGAAAGGATAATCACATAGACTCCTATATGTGGCATTGTCGTCTTGGCCATATAAGCAAGAAAGCGCATGTCGAATTACACCGATGTGGAATGCGGAATCGTTGAATTGGATTCATACGATACATGCGAATCATGCTTAAAAGGCAAGATGACTAAGTTACCCTTTGGAAAGGTGAGCAGTGGGAGAGTTACTAGGTTTAGTACATGCGATGTATGTGGACCTATGTCAACTCAAGCATTAGGAGGCTATAGCTACTTCATTACCTTCACCGATGATCACTCACGGTTTGGGTATGTGTTCTTGATGAAACACAAGTCTGAAGCCTTTGAAAGGTTCAAAGAATTCAGAAATGAAGTGGAGAAACAACATGACAAGAGTATTAAAATACTTCGATCGGATTGAGGTGGTGAATACTTAAGTCAAGAGTTTCTTGATTATCTTAGAGACAATGACATTTTGTCTCAATGGACTCCGCCCTATACACCACAGCATAATGGTGTATCTGAGAGGCGTAACCGGACCTTGTTGGACATGGTCAGGTCAATGATGAATCATGCAACTCTTCCCAAGTCCTTTTGGGGTTATGCACTTCAGACAGCTGTTTACTTGTTAAACAGAATGCCTACCAAGGTAGTCTCAACTACTCCATATGAGATATGGAATGGTAAGAAACCTCATGTATCTTACATGAAGATATGGGGTTGTCCTGCTTATGTGAAGCGGTATGTCGACAAATTGGATGCTAAGTCTGATAAATGTCTATTTATTGGATACCCTAAGGAAACAAGGGGTTACCAATTCTATCATCCTGTGGAACAAAAGGTGTTTGTTTCAAGGCATGCTGTGTTTCTAGAGAAAGAGTTTCTCTTGCAAGAAAAACAGTGGGAGTGTCGTCGAGCTTGAGGAGGCTCGAGAGACTCAAATAGACATTAATGAGATACCTGGTGAAGCACAACAGCCGACAACTCATAGTGATGAGCAATCGGCTGGACCTATTGTAACACCACATCTTCGTAGATCCTGTAGAACACGAACATTCTGAGAGATATGGATTTCTCGTAAGTGAATCGAACGACGTGTTACTCATTGATGATGAGGAGCCTACCAGTTATGAAGAAGTGCTGACAAGTTCAGAAAGGGATAAGTGGCTTGGTGCCATGAAGTGGGAAATGGATTCCATGTACGAAAACCAAGTTTGGAACTTGGTTGACCCACCTGAAGGCATAAAGCCTATAGGGTGCAAGTGGGTTTTCAAGAAGAAAACCGACATGGATGGTAATGTGATTACCTATAAGGCTAGATTGGTGGCGAAAGGATATCGTCAAAAACAAGGTGTTGATTATGGCGAAACCTATTACTTTGTAGCTATGCTTAAATCCATTCGGATGCTCGTGGCCATAGCGGCTCATTATGATTATGAGATATGGCAGATGGATGTGAAAACAGCTTTCCTTAATGGAAACCTGCTCGAGGACGTGTATATGATACAGCCTGAGGGTTTCACATCGGTTGATAAAACCAAGGTATGCAAATTGCGACGATCCATTTATGGATTAAAGCAAGCATCCAGGAGCTGGAATATCCGTTTTGATGAGACGATCAAAAGTTTGATTTCTCACAAAATCCAGAGCGAACCTTGTGTGTACAAGAAGGTTGAGTGGGAGTGCGATCGTGTTCTAGTATTGTATGTCGATGACATATTACTTATAGGAAGCGATGTGTCCATCTTCTGATCGATTAAGGTTTGGTTATCCAAGACATTCTCCATGAAAGACACGGGAGAAGCAACCTACATCCTTGGGATTAAGATCTATAGAGATAGATCAAGCAGTTGCTTGGTCTTTCGCGATCTACATATATAGGCCGAGTGCTAAGAGGTTTAGCATGTCGGAATCAAGAAAGGTTTCCTACCCATCGGGCATAGGGTACACCTTTGAAGTCTATGTCTCGCGCCACGAGAAGGCGAGAGGATTTGCATGAGTAAGATTCCCTATGCATGATATAGGATCTATCATGTATGCTATGTTATGTCACGAGGCCCGATGTATCGTATGCTCACGAGTGTCACGGCGGATACGATCCCGATCGAGGAATGGATCATTGGCGTGGTATTAAGGCGATCCTTAAGTACTTGAGAAGAACTAAGGATGTGTTCCTAATATATGGAGAAGGGACATGGTGATCTGGCGGGTATCGGATGCGGCTTCGGACGAGACAAGGATGATTCGGTCTCGATGCGGATCGTGTTCACCTTGAATGAGGCGCGATGAGTTGGAAAAGTTCCAAACAAGAGGCTATGGCGGATTACCTGCGAGGCGAGAATATATTGCGGCAGCGACAAAAGGCGGTTTGGATCAAGAAGTTCGTTCATGAACTTGGTGTGATTCGGCCATTGTTGAAGCAATACTGGTCTCTGCGACAACAATGGAGCAATTACCTGACGAAAAGAGCCAAGGTCTCATCAGCGATCAAACATGTGCCGCGCTATCATCTTATCGGAGAGATCATAAGTAGGAGCGAAATACAAATCGAGAAAATTCCCCTTTGAAAGGAACTTAGCGGATCCTTTGACTAAAGCATTACCTCAAGTAAGTTTGAGGTCATGTTAGTGCTTATGGTATTGGATCTAGTAGCGATTGGCATTAGGCCAAGTGAAGTCTGTTAGTAATATATGAGAGATGTCCTAAGGCAATGCCTTATGTATGAACCATTTATATGATAAATGAAGATTCACTATTTGAGTATACATGTTTTATGTATTTGATTGGATCTTAAACTCATTTCTTGAATGTCACGATACGATTCACGGCATGAGAGAATTTGTGATTGGATCACAACTAGTGAGTATCTCTACATGTGTAATTGTGATGTATCGGAGATTATCTAATCGATGAATTGATGGATTTGGACACCATCAATTACATCGTTGAGACTACGAGGTATACTCCTTGGTGTATCAAGCGGTGATTCTCCTTTGGTAGTGATGTCGGAGTTAATCGTGGATGCTAGTTATGGTAACTAGTTCATTGGAGTGACCCAGTAAGACTTCATATGGTTCTCTGCATATATAGATATGTCAATGAAGTTCTTCTTGTGGCTTAAGTCGATGTTCCTTTGACTTGCGGTATTCAAGTCATCTTGATCATGGAGACTTATGCTTTGACATCTTAAGCAAACATCTCTAAGGAGATGTGGACCGAGATGATTGGGTATAAGTCGAAGTGATCGAAGGTGTTTGAATAGCCTATAAAGATTCACCACTCCTTGCGAGGAGATGTATACCCATGGCCTCGTCGGATTGTTACTAAAGTCTTTGGCCAAAGCATTACATGTTTAGAGTAAGGTACTCTTGATACATGTGGAGTAACTAGAATCCGTGGGGAGGAAATGATACTTGGGCTAGGTGTGGCGTAGTCGACCTAGTGAGGACACAATAGACCATGTCTGAACCAAGTGGGTATAAGATGAGTGAAGGGAATGGGGCACGATTCATTCGAGCTCTTGAAGGGTTTGAAATAGTTACGGATCAACCGTTGATCTTTTGGTTAATTGGGGATCATGATGTACTACTAGGTGCCACTCATGATCGTTCTATAATTAATGGTTAATTATAGGCGGCCAACATAAACCGAGAACCTATTTGGTCACCGCTGCGAGTGTAATCCAAAGGATTTAAAGCGAGCTTGAGAATGGGATTCTCGAGGCCAGGAGAAACTATGTTTGGTTGGACCAAACATAAGCGAGCATGAAATTGTTTGATCGCAATGGGCGTGGATGGGCGTGTCTTATGAAGACATAATGGATGGACCAAAATGGTTTGGTCTAATCCAATGGATGAGAATAAACCAAAGGGTTTGGTTTATTTTAAACGAATGAACCAAAAGTTGGTTCGGTTCGTTTTAACTTAAAATAAACCATCATGGTTTGGTTTATTTTAACTTATCTTAATGGAGCGGGTTAACGGGCTTTATGGATATGATCCATTAACCACTAAGAGAATTAGTTCTCTATAAAATAGGGATTAAACCTAACCCTAAATCTAATCAAACTTGGCGCCCAACCCCTCCCTCTCCTATTGGCGCCCAACTCCAGGCTGCCGCCGCCCGGCCAAAGGTCCTCAACCGGCGTCCGGAAGGTTGCTTCCTTCCTCCTCGCGGCGTCGAGCTGCTGCGGAAGAGTTCGGCGATCCTCCTTAGGTTTGGCATCAAGGTAAGCACTTGGCTTCCTTGTTGGCGGCGCCTATCTCCTCCACCAAGCTGTCCAGTTTTTTTGGACAGCTTCTTCTCTCTTCGGGCGTCGTTTGGGCGGCGGTTAGTGCTCGATAGCGGCTAACATACGGGGATTTGATCTCCGGTAATCCTCTAGTGGAGGGGCGAAGGATTCGTCAATCGGTTGTGAATACCTCTCCGGAGAAGCAAGTCTTGAGGACTTGTTTTAGGTCGAATTTGGATTCGGACCGTGATCATCTCTCGATCACGTCGTCTTCAACACGAGGCTAGTAACCCGTCACGAAGGCGAAGCTCGTGGCTTAGCGAAGTCATCCCGAGGAGCTCGGCGTGGATACGGATAGAGACGATTCTTACGAGGATCGTTCCGGTTGATGCCGTTCCCGCTACACGTCATACGGAAGGTATAACGTAGTTTAATTTCCTTTTATTGCAATTTTAATTTACGGTTATGTCTACACTTGTTGTAATAGCATGCGTGTGTTGTGTGTGTTGTAATAAATAGGAGTATTTATTATTTTTATTGCTTCCGCTGTGCTCATGTTTACGAAACATGATCGAACACACACACGCCCGTGATCAGGAAACCCAACACTAACATAGGATTTGATCTCCGGTAATCCTCTGAGGTGGAGGGGCGAAGGATTTCGTCAATCGGTTGTGAATACCTCTCGGAGAAGCAAGTCTTGAGGACTTGATTTTAGGTCGAATTTGGATTCGGATCGTGATCATCTCTCGATCACGTCGTCTTCAACACGAGGCTAGTAACCCGTCACGAAAGCGAAGCTCGTGGCTTAGCGAAGTCATCCCGAGGAGCTCGGCGTGGATACGGATAGAGACGATTCTTACGAGGATCGTTCCGGTTGATGCCGTTCCCGCTACACGTCATACGGAAGGTATAACGTAGTTTAATTTCCTTTTATTGCAATTTTAATTTACGGTTATGTCTACACTTGTTGTAATAGCATGCGTGTGTTGTGTGTGTTGTAATAAATAGGAGTATTTATTATTTTTATTGCTTCCGCTGTGCTCATGTTTACGAAACATGATCGAACACACACACGCCGCGGTGCCGGAAACCCAACACAGTCGATTGCTCATCACTATGAGTTGTCGGCTGTTGTGCTTCACCAGGTATCTCATCAATGTCTATTTGAGTCTCTCGAGCCTCCTCAAGCTCGACGACACTCCCACTATTTTCTTGCAAGAGAAACTCTTTCTCTAGAAACACAGCATGCCTTGAAACAAACACCTTTTGTTTCACAGGATGATAGAATTGGTAACCCCTTGTTTCCTTAGGGTATTCAATAAATAGACATTTATCAGACTTAGCATCCAGTTTGTCTGATACAGTCCGCTTCACATAAGCAGGACAACCCCATATCTTCAAGTAAGATACATGAGGTTTCTTACTAGCCCATATCTCATATGGAGTAGTAGAGACTACCTTGGTAGGCATTCTGTTTAACAAGTAAACAGCTGTCTGAAGTGCATAACCCCAAAAGGACTTGGGAAGAGTCGCATGATTCATCATTGACCTGACCATGTCCAACAAGGTCCGGTTACGCCTCTCAGATACACCATTATGCTGTGGTGTATAGGGCGGAGTCCATTGAGACAATATGCCATTGTCTATTAGATAATCAAGAAACTCTTGACTTAAGTATTCACCACCTCGATCCGATCGAAGTATTTTAATACTTTTGTCATGTTGTTTCTCTACTTCATTTCTGAATTCTTTGAACCTTTCAAAGGCTTCAGACTTGTGTTTCATCAAGAACACATACCCAAACCGTGAGTGATCATCGGTGAAGGTAATGAAGTAGCTATAGCCTCCTAAAGCTTGAGTTGACATAGGTCCACATACATCAGTATGTACTAGACCTAGTAACTCTCCCACTCGTTCACCTATTCCAGTAAAAGGTAACTTAGTCATCTTGCCTTTTAAGCATGATTCGCATGTATCGTATGAATCCAATTCAAACGATTCCAGAATTCCACATCGGTGTAATTCGGACATGCGTTTCTTGCTTATATGGCCAAGATGACAATGCCACATATAGGAGTCTATGTGATTATCCTTTCGAGCACGCGTGTTGCTCGCTTCGATATTGAAAATGTCACTGGATACGTCCAACGTATAAATGCCATTACTCAAAGTTCCAGTTCCATAAAGTACGCCATTCAAAGTTATATAACAACAATTGTTACTAAACGTTAAATGGAAACCATTTCTATTTAAGCAGGAAATAGAAACAATGTTCTTTATTAGAGAAGGAACATAATAGCAATTGTCGATTCAAGACTAGTCCACTAGGAGCTTGAGAAATAAGTTCCGATGGCGACCGCAGCAACCTTTGCTCCATTGCCAACTCGCAAATTTGACTCCCCTCTGACAAGTCTTCTTCTATTCCTTAGCCCCTGTATGTCATTACATATATGTGAGCTACACCCAGTATCCAATACCCAAGTGTCTAAGGAAATAGAATGACAATCAATAACGAAGATACCTGAAGAGGATGGGGCATCGGATGCCTTCTTCTTCTTCATGGACTCAAGATAAGTCTTGCAGTTTCTTCGCTAGTGGCCTTCCTTGCCACAGTGATGGCAAGTGCCCTTTTGCGCTGGTTCCGCCTTCTTTGCCTTTTTCTTTCCTTTCTTCGCTTCTTTTGCCTTCCTCTTAGAACCTTTCTTCGAGGAATCAACTCAATGTAACCGCCTTTCTCTCATGCTTCATGTAAGGCTCCACAGCCTTCAAAGATATTGAGGAGCTCGGGAATGGTGGATTCCAATTTGTTCATCCGATAGTTCATCACAAATTGCGAGAAGCTCTTGGGCAAACAATGCAGAATTAAGTCAATACTTAACTCATGATCCATCACAAAACCGAGGGTAGCTAGCCGCTCGATGTACCCGTTCATCTTTAGCACAAACTGCACTACTGATTTAACCTTCTTGCATCTTCGTAGTGAAGAGGAGCCTAGAGACCTCGAACCTTTCGGATCTCGCTTGCTCATCGAACAACTCATGAAGATGGAAGACCATAGTATTAGCATCCATATGCTCATGCTGCTTTTGCAGCTCAGGTACCATCGCCGCTAGCATGATGCAACTCGCCAACTCAGAATCTGCCACATGTTTTTGATAGACCAACATTTGGTCTGGAGTTGCATCGTCCTTAGGACGGTCAGGAAGAGGCTCTTCAAGGACATATGCAAGCTTTTCCGCCTTGAGAACAATTCTCAGGTTTCTAAGCCAGTCCAGGAAGTTAGGCCCAGTCAGTTTGTTCGAATCCAAAATAGTGCGCAAATTTAAAGACGTCATGATCAATTTATTGACCTAGAAATACAAAACGAGCATATATGAGAAAGATGATTTTAAAATGCATCAATATACATTTATAAATCCCATTCATTTTTCGAATTCAAAAACCCTTAAAATCACTTCGGGAGATCGTAGGTCCATCTCCGAATGGGCTGATATCCATCATAGATAAGAACAACCTTGGAGTGAGTCCAACAAGCTATTCTTAGCTATGATGGTGGGTATCAAGTATACCGATTACATATCATGTATATGTAACTATCACAATGTGCTATCAACTAATTGAATGTTTACACATACATTGGGTTGTTAACACATTAACAAGTATGCATCATATGCATAGCACCCAACTTCACCTCTCTTCACATCGACCTTGGAGTGAGTCCAACAAATCGATGCTCCAAGTTAAAACCGACCCATTAATCGCGAAATAGTTTTAAGATGGTTAGAGCGCATTCAACCAATTAGCCAGGCTTGGAGTGAGTCCAACAACCCAAACTAACGATTGACCTCTGACTCTTACCATATTAGAGTTAAACTATTCCAATGATTTGAACATGTTCAGGTTCGAGCAAGCTTGAGTGAGTCCAACAACCCAAACAAGAAATGTAACTCGGGTTCTAACCATATTAATGGAAGGTGTAGGCTTTAATATTGAGTTAGGGTTTTATGTCTCATCCTCTTTGCATGCAAATAACTATTATCTACATGGCATGACATACATGGCATACATCTACATGTCACGACACGCATGGCATAATGTTATGCATCTAATGCAATTACATGGCATACAATTATGTCATGTACATAATTTCCTTATTTGTCATAACTATTTATGGAAATAAAATATGTTTAAGATTTGATTCTCCAAATCAAATCATAATTAAATTAGGAAACAAATTTCCAAATCTAATCACATATTTTATTCATGGAATTATTTGATTAAGGAAAATCTATTTAGGAAACCAATTTCCTAAATCTTTAAAACTACTTATGGAAATAAAATATTTTAAGATTTGATTTCCCAAATCAAATCATGATTAAATTAGGAAACAAATTTCCAGAATCTAATCAAATATTTTATTTATGGAAAATATCAATTTCCATAAATACTTCCAACTTTCCAAAAGTGGAAGATTTCCATAAATACTTCTAGACTTTCCAAAATTGAAAAATTTCCATAAATACTTCTAAATTTCCAAAATTTAGAAAATTTCCAGAAATACATTATGACTATCGCAAAACCATTTTACGATTATGTCGAAACACAACCTGTGCTCTGATACCACTGTTGGGTTTCCGGCACCGCGGCGTGTGTGTGTTCGATCATGTTTCGTAAACATGAGCACAGCGGAAGCAATTAAAAATAATAAATCTATATTTATTACAACACACACAACACACGCATGCTATTACAACAAGTGTAGACATAACCGTAAATTAAAATTTGCAATAAAAGAAATTTATCTACGTTATACCTTTCGTATGACGTGTAGCGGGAACGGCATCAACCGGAACGATCCTCGTAAGAATCGTCTCTATCCGTATCCACGCCGAGCTCCTCGGGATGACTTCGCTAAGTCACGAGCTTCGTCTTCATACGGGTTACTAGCCTCGTGTTGAAGACGACGTGATCGAGAGATGATCACGATCCGAATCCAAATTCGGATCCTAAAACGAGTTCTCAAAACTCGCTTCTCCAGAGAGGTATTCGTCAACCGTTTGACGAATCCTTCGTCCTCCACCTCAGAGGATTACCGGAGATCAAATCCCCGATAAGTTAGCCGCTGTCGGAGCACTAACCGTCGTCCAAACGACGCTCCGACGAGAGGAGGAGAAGCTGTCCAGAAAACTGGACAGCTTGGTGGAGGATATAGGCGCCGGCCAACCAAGGAAAGAAAAGCCTCACCTTGATGCCAAACCTATAGGGGATCACCGGAGGATCGCCGGAGAGTTCACCGCCAGCTTGGTCGCCGCAAGGACTTGGACGGCGGCACAAAAGCGTGGGCGGCAAGATTAGGGTTGGGCGCCGAATTCACCAACAAGGGTGGGCGGCAACTCTATGTTGGGCGGCAACAACTTGATTAGGGTTTGGGTTAGGGTTTAAGCCCTATTTTATAGAGAACTAATTCTCTTAATGGTTAATGGATCATATCCATAAAGCCCGTTAACCCGCTCCATTAGGATAAGTCAAAATAAACCAAACCATGATGGTTTATTTTAAGTTAAAACGAACCGAACCAACCTTTGGTTCATTCGTTTAATATAAACCAAACCCTTTGGTTTATTCTCATCCATTGGATTAGAACCACACCATTTTGGTCCATCCATTATGTCTTCATAAGACACGGCCCATCCACGCTTCCATTGCGACTGAAACAATTTCATGCTCGCTTTATGTTTGGTCCAACCAAACATAGTTTCTCTCGGTCTGAGAATCCCATTCTCAAGCTCGCTTTTAAATCCTTTGGATTACACTCAAGCTGTGCGTGTGACCAAATAGGTTCTCGGTTTATGTTGGCCGCCTATAATTAACCATTAATTATAGAACGATCATGAGTGGCACCTAGTAGTACATCATGATCCCCAATTAAAAAAAGATCAGCGTTGATCCGTAACTATTTCTCGAAACCCTTCAAGAGGCTTCGAATGAATCGTGCCCCATTCCCTTCACTCATCTTATACCCACTTGGTTCGGTGACATGGTCTATTGTGTCACCCTCACTAGGTCGACACGCCACACCTAGCCCAAGTATCATTTCCTCGTCCCTCACGGATTCTAGTTACTCCACATGTATCAAGAGTACTTTACTCTAAACATGTAATGCTTTGCCAAAGACTTTAGTAACAATCCGACGAGAGGCCATGGGTATACATCTCCTCGCAAGGAGTGGTGAATCCTTTATAGGCTATTCAAACACCTTTCGATCACTCGACTTATACCCAATCATCTCGGGTCCACATCTCCTTAGAGATGTTTGCTTAAGATGTCAAAGCATAAGTCTCCATGATCAAGATGACTTGAATACCGCAAGTCAAAGGAACATCGCACTTAAGCCACAAGAAGAACTTCATTGACATATCTATATATGCAGAGAACCATATGAAGTCTTACTGGTCACTCCAATGAACTAGTTACCATAACTAGCATCCACGATTAACTCCGACATCACAATGTCTCCACGGAGAATCAGCTTGGATACACCAAGGAGTATACCTCGTGTCTCATGTAATTGATGGTGTCCAAATCCATCAATTCATCGACTAGGGATAATTCCGATACATCACAATTACACATGTAGAGATACTCACTAGTTGTGATCCAATCACAAATTCTCTCATGCTGTGAATCGTATCGTGGACATTCAGTAAATGAGTTTAAGATTCAATCAAATACATTAAACATGTATACTCAAATAGTGAATCTTCATTTATCATATAAATGGTTCATACATAAGGCGATTGCCTTAGGACATCTCTCATATATTACTAACAAGCGGCCCACCGACTCCCCTTCTTTCCGCACCAAACTACTTCCGAACTGACCAGGTTGAGTCGATTCTCATCCGTCCCATCTACTCCTAGGCCCTCTAAGCCGAACCAATTTTCGTTTGTCTTCTAGCGAAGCGACCTCCACTCTTGCTTCGCCGTGTCAATTACCTGAATTGATCCTTCCATTCCAATTATTTCAAACAATCACGCCCAAATCGTTCTTCCTTTCTTTCTTCGCCGAACCGATTATTTGGTTCGGATAGTGTCTTACATGCGAGCCCTCTTACCCGGTTCACAGAGAAAAGGTAACAGCAGTATCATTAGTCAACCCCCAAAAATAGTTAAGCGAAGTCATAAGCTTGACTTTTCAAATGTATAAAGTCTCTACTCCCCCCTTTGCTCACTAATTCAAATTCACTCTCCTCTTATAACCCCACCCTATATATTTGAGGCGGCCTAATGGGCCCATGGGCCCCTCTTCTCTCTTTCCTTTTGTATAGTTGAACCGTCGCGCAAAACCCTATATAAATCTCCGCCTCTTCCTCTTATGCATGACTTAGCGTGACTAACAATCCTGTCCTTTCCGCTTCTTCCCTCCAACGGTTTCTTCCGGTGGCGTTTCAGCGACCTAGCCTTTCCTTTTCCACACGTTTCTCCTTCAACCCTCAAGTATGTGCTCTACCTTGTTTTATACCTATGACCCCTAAGACTACTACCTCGCCTCCCTGGTATGAGCACACCATCACACAACTAAGTTGCGACCATTATTTCTTTAACATTAAAGATCAGTTCATAGACCCTTCCATAAAATGCTATTTCACTACCAAGACTCACCGACCACACTGTCCTCCCCCCAGTCTGACCTGCTTCTTTTCCGAACAGTTCCTTAATGGCTTATTTCTACCTGCGCCTTCCCTCTATCTAGAAATCTTAGATTTTTACGGGCTGCCTCTAAACCAATTTAGCCCCAATTATTTTCGTATTTTATCGGGGGCTATTATAGTATTTCAACACCTAAATCTCCCTTTATCCCCTCAAATATTCCACTGCTTCTTCCAATTAAAATCCTCCAAGGTAGGCCTTTTTTACCTTTCTAGCCGCACGGACTGCTAATTCTTAATGAATATGCCTACTTCCCATAAAGGATGGAAAGAATTGTATTTCTTTGTTCAGCTTCCAGTACCTCTACCCCACTCGGACACCTGAAAGCTAGAACTCCCTGAATTACCTCCTTTCCGTGAAATGAGAACCCGATGTCCTTTCTCGAAGGTTTATAAAGTACTGGGAGAATCCCATTATTGCTCAAACCACCTAATGAAAACCTCTCTCCTAAGTCACTTCGGGCTGTCTCCTTTCCCTTCAATGGCCCCGGTCGCCATAGGTAGGATGACATCCACACTTTAATATAGCTTCTTATTTATATCGGCTATCTTCCTTATCAACGAATTTTGCAGATAACCTAATGCAGGAAGCTCTGGTAAAGGGAGAAGAGATCGAGGCCGCCAAGAAGAAGAAAACCTCTACTAAGTGAGGTAAGTTCGTGGCAGTCCCTTCTTCCCCTCAGAAGAGATTGCGACTGATTAAGGAAGGAGCTCCCAGCTCATCATTTCCTCCCTCATCCTCTTCCGATCAACATGAATCTCTGCCTCTAACCATCTATGAATCGAGGACGAGGGATACTACCTTATCCGCCCCATCCTCTTCTCCTCAAGGGGGAGATTCTCCCTCCCATTCTCCCGTTTCATCCTCCCTTCACCGTGATTCTCCCACACCTTCCCGAACCGAATCCGTCTCAATCCCTATTCCCTCTGAAACACATACATCTCCCGCTCCTCTCCAGAGAGTAGGCCCCGCTCTTCCTTTGGAGGGGGGAGATCTTCCCCTCCCAAGCCCTTCAATGGCTACACTGGGGTCTCAGCTGAAGATCCGTCACCTTTCAGAGGTGAAGTTTTTCAACCAATCAAACATACAAGGCCCTTGCGACCAAGTGAACAAACTGCTGGCTGAGGTAATTACTTTCCCTTTTTACCTTCAGCATATATATACATATATATACAACTATATGTCAACACTTGACGATTGCATTCTCTTTTCTTCAGGCCTCGGCCAAGCATAACAAAATGATATCCCAAATAGCCCAATTTCAGTCCAACGTGGAGACGCGCCACTTTGCTTCCTTGGCGCACCAAAAGCAGCTCACTCAACAACTAAACGAGAAGGAGCAAAAAGAATCAGATCTGAGGGGTCAATGTGAAGACTCCATGACGCAATTGGCCTTGGTTCAGAGTGAAAAGGAGGAGCTTCAACGAAAAAATGAAGACCTCGAACAACAAATCTTCCTGCAGTCCAGTGAGCTTCAGCGGGTGGATCTTCTCACCCATGAATCAATAGGGTATAAAAGACAGCTTGGGGATGCCATTATTCAAGCTGCTGATTCTTCAACTACAATTCAGCAGCTTCGATAAGAATGCCAGTAGCTTCGGCAAGAACGCCAAGCGTGGGAGGCCACCCAAAAGTCTTGTTTAGAGAAGTGTCAAGAACTCTCTTCAATGGTGGCTACCCTTCCTCAAGCCCTATCGGTCGTGGCTCGACATCAAATAGAACTTCATCGAGAATACTACGAGGCTCTTTCGGCTCTGGGTCAACGAGCCATAAAAGCAATGATTGAGAAAGATGCCATGGCAGCCCAACTAGCCGAAAGTCAAGGCCAACTAGCCACGTGTCAAGCTCAACTAGCTAGTTGCCAGTCTCAACTGAATGAGCAAGAGGCTGACCTGAAGGGGCGGTATGTCAAGAAAGGGGTAGATTTATTCATACTGGGCTTTGACGGGTCCTCATCTTTAAATGCTGAACGAGGATATCCACCTCCTGACACAGACACCAGCTATCTGAACCCTGTTGATGTGTTAGCTAAATGCCCCCAGAGCTCTTCGAATTGTAATTCATCATGTCTCACTCCTTGTACTGACTATCTTTTCACTGCTAAAGAATGTTTATATTGGCACGGCTTCTTGTTACTCTTCGTGTATGTCTTGGTACGGGTCAGGAATTTTAGGTTGGTTCTGTGCTCCCTTCTTTTTTGCAATTGCGCCCCATCTCCCTTCTCACATGGAACAATTACATTCTTCGCTCAAGGACCCCGTCGGAAGGTCCCGGATGATTTTCTTCATGCCCGACCCAATTTTGGCTCGATTAAAGATCGGATTACTTTGGTCTCTTGATCGGAAACAATTACATTCTTCGTCTACCTTGCTGCTTCGGAAATGATATATTGACAAGTACCTATGCCGATGCCATTATGATATTAGTCTCTTCATCTTCTTCTCCTTCCCGAGAATGAATACAGTTCTTCTTCCCTCGACTATAAATTATCATTCCCCATGTCTTCATCCTTCTATCTCACTCTCATAGCTTCAGCAGAGCACCCTATTGAGATTTCTTCAGATTCTGACTCTTTTGAGCTGCAAGTGTAAAATATGGAAAAAAAAAATTTATATGGATTAACCCTTTAATTAATTGGATTTAATTAGTGGGTTAATTGGGTTTAATTAGTGGATTAAATTGGGCTCAATAAGTGGATTAATTGGGTTAGAATCTGAATTGGGTTTCGGCTGGTATTAGGCTTGGGCTGGTATTGGGCTTGGGCTATAAATGGGCTAAATCGGATTGGATTGTGACCTAGGCTAATTTAACCGGAAGGGGTGGGTTTATAAGGCCGAACCGACCTGGCCATTTTGGAAGCAGTTTTCTTCTTCCCATTTCTCCTACGCGAGTTTCCCTAGCTTCGATCTGCGCCGCTTCTTTCTGCATTTTCCCGATATGAGCTGCTCCTCGCCGAGAGCTCTCCACCACTTCTTCCCTTTCCCTCAAGCATTGCCGGAACAGTCGCCAGCTCCGTCGAATGCCTGCGGTTGCCATGACCGATTCCTTGCTTCCTATGTTCTGTTTCGTCGCCACAGCAGGTATTGTCCGACGCCGATTTCAATCTGTAGTCTCCTTTGGATTGCTGTAATCTTGTCTTCGTCGACCATTCGCTTCTCCAAGCTAGATGGACGACCCCATCAACCTTCAAGTTGTGACCCCCTTCGGTTGTCATCGCTACCGGGAACTCCACTTGTTATCGCCGTCTTTGAGTTCTCGCCGTGAGCTCGGTCACAGCGAGCTCATCCTCGCCGAGAGTTGGATCGAGGGTGACCTCACTTCCCTTTGATCATGATCTGCCATTTCTGGATCTCCATCGCCGCACTGATCCTTGATGCAGCTGATTTAGCAACATCCGTTCCTCATTTCCGTCATCACCTTCCCTTACAAGCTGCTGGGGAAATTCGTCGGTCATCACCGACACCTTCTATGTTGCACCGATCAATTTCTAATCATCCTCTGTCGTAACTCAGATCTCTCCAGCTAGTTACATTGCCGACGCGATTGGGAGGAGCATAACCACGATGGCTCTACAGTGGTTCGAGGTTCTAGATAGGCTAATGAACAAAAATTTCTACAGTCTATCTAGTTGAATTATGGTAACTTTGTGGTTATCGTTTTGTTTCTTTGACTGAAGAGGCTGAGATTTGTAGGACGAGAGTTGATGAATTTTGTATGATAGGTCGTGAGCTCCAGAGCTTAGATTGGCTTCGATTTGGTGGCAACCTGTCAGTTGGGGTGATGATCTGAGGAAGGAGGCATTAGGTTTGGATCATAGATCTAATACCTGAAGCAGCAGAATGGGAAGCTGCGAGCTGGTGTCATGGGTTCAGAACTAGGTAAGTTTCAATTTGAATCTATCGTGATAGATATACTATGGTTGTAATTATTTGTCATTGATTTATTGATTACTGTCATTGGAAGAAGTTGTTTATTTGGTAGAGATTCGATTGATGGATTTATGTGGATACTTGATTAGGATAATTGGATCAATCTAGTTGATCGATACATAAAGTTAATGTAGGATTAGGATTTGATCCTAATATTAGAATTGACAGCATGATTAGATCAAATATGTTTTGCTTGCAGGATGTTGATTTCAGGATCTTGATTTGAAATAGATTCACGGACACGAAGACAGCGGGTGTTTTTACATAGCATGTGGGTGATATCTACCTGGTCCGGTAGTTTTGATCAAATTCTAGTGCATGAATTTGGATATATGTTTATACCTGTTTACCTTAAATCCACTCTTATTTAATCATATGCTTGTACTGCCTTGACCTTTAAGATATATACTCTGGTACTTCATTGATTATCTAGCTCGGATAGGAACCATAAACCCTATTATGTATTAGCTGATGGATGTTCAGTAAGTACATGTGGTTAGGGTTATCTTTGTGACCTCAGATTGGGTTACTGTGTTACATCACTAGGGTTAGGTGACGAATTGGGTTATGGAGTCGATTGTTGTATCGTACACATATTAGTTGTGCATCTATGGTGGATTTAGTTGTCTGTGCATAGATAAATGTGTGTGGTTGTCAGTATGTGGTTACGGACTAGAGGTCCTAGCGTGATGGTATATCCATTATGGATCGTATATCTGGGTATGATTATGTGGATGGTCGATAGTATCTCGCTACTGACTAGAGGTCTTAGCGTGGTTGATTGTCAGATGAGTATGACTCTTTGTACGATAGAGAGAGTCTTGTGGATTGTAGTCCTTGCATTGTTGACTTTTGGTTGACCAGGACTCCCCGTGAGATAGGGAGTGTTGCGAGGATACTTGTGTGGATCTATGCATCATTACATTTGCATGCATGCTGTTGACTAGGTCTCCCTTGTGGTTGAGACAAGTCGTCAGTCATCCTGCCTCCCCGGCCACTCAGGGTAGTGGTAGCAGGGTTGAAGGCAGAGCATTGGATGTGTCGCGCTCGGCCACTATGGATGGTGGTAGCTGGAGATGCGCACCTGGCCACTGAGCAGAGTGGTGTTAGCACTCGCCCACTATAGACGGTGGTTGTGTGACGTGCGTTATCACGTGCGAGCTCGTCTACTCATGGGTAGTGACAGCGACCCGGCAGGACCCCGGGAGTAGTTAACTTTACGCTTATATGCTGCTACTCATTCATACTACCCAACTTTCGGCCACCGAGAGTAGTGGCTACCGAGTCGGGCTAGTCGTCATGTCGTGCCACCCAGGCCATACTGGGGTAGTGGTTGGACAGGTCCGCAGACATGGCCATGCATATGCATTGCTGATATATATGTATGCATGTATTTTATATATGTTTTACATATGCCTGTGAGATGTTGCATTTGATTGAGCTATGATTGTTGCACATGCTTGTACATCATGATACATGCCATTTGCATTTTATATACTGCTATGTGTTGAGCATGATACATGCGTTGATTCAGACTGTTATATGCATTTGATTAGCATAATGTCATTGTGTGGTACGGACCGGGTTGTTATTACAGGTGATCATATACTGTTCATTTGTTGGAGTATTGGTCAGGTATGGGATTGACTTGATACGTTATATGAGTTATGTTATTGTAAATCTGTTCAGGATGATCTAGCATCTGGTGTTATAGACCGTCAGGTATGTTGGTACATTACTTCATGTTCAGTTGATCAGTTTAGTATATACACTGAGTATGACTTTACTGTAGTTACTTGTTATTAGGGTTGGATAGGACTGTATGTCTATTGGACTCATGCTGTATACCTGTAGATCTTCACATGTATACTTGTAGATTTCTTTACCCTATATGTTCATGCACTTTCTATATATTACCCCTGAGTTTATACTCACCACCCCTGGACCCTGGGTTTCCTGTCGCCCAGATAACAGGTAGAAGATTCCTTGGACGTTCGGAGCTCCGCCAGTTGATCCCATCTCACACCAAACAATTGGGGTTTTCCACGTATTTGCTTCCGCTGTTGTTTTGTATTATGGCCATGTATAATCAGTGTTGTATTTGGCTATTGGTTTGTATGTTGTTTTTGTGTAGTATGTTAGAGTCGCACCGGTGCACACTTGTTGTGTTGTTGTGGATATATTGTTTGGTATTGTCCATATATATATTGTTATTTTGGGCCTACGGGCCTTGTATTAACCCGATATGTTGCCATGTACAGGGGAGATGTCGTCCGTTTTCTTTTCGGCACGGCATACTCTCGGGGCGTGACAATTTTATTGGTATCAGAGCCCTAGGTTGCGAAGTCCACTTTCAAATTTTATTTCGTTCGGACATCGAGTTTTGCTTTACTCGGTTTTGATTTTGTGAGTTCTGGGATCTGGCTGTTGCGGACATCTTCGAGCTACATGGATTAAGGTATGTTAACTGTTATTACATATCCTTCTGTTGGCTATGCATTTAGTTGCTTATAACAGTGCATGACTTGTAGTATGTTAGTCACTATTCGTAACCATAGTGAGTTGACCATGGGAACGACATGTGGAGGTTATTAGATATGTACCTGCTATCGAAAAGGTAATTACCTTTGAGAGCCGACTGATACCGAGTCGGAAAGCAGAGATTAGGTAGTCACATCTCTTGTGGAGATCAAGGATTACAGTCTTAAGATTTTCACTAATTATGTTAGTCAGATCATTACCTATGGGGTAATGGACTAAGCGAGTATACTATTGCTGATGCAGATAGTAGGAAATTAGTGGATGATATTCATGGGGATTTTGATCCCCGGACTGGTCGTTCTAGGTTGTATAACTTTGAGAGTACTTTTGAGTACTTAACTCGTGTTATATACGAAGATAGTAGTGTTAGTTGAATACCATTATCGGGATCAACCCGATATTTGGTGGAAGATATAGGAAATAGCCTTCGGGAAATCACACGTCACTTGCCCACGGTGTAGTGATGTTGGGAGAGAGTAATTCCCCATGTCATCTTCTTTGACTCATTGTCAGGGAATTCTTGGGCATCGAGTAGGGTGATCGTTTGGCAACGAAGGTACCATGCAGAGTCGCTAGACTTGCGAAGGTTACGACCACCTAATAACTCGAGAATGTGATTGGGTTGGTTTTGACAACCCACGGGTTATCGGTTGACATCTTGATCAGGATATTTTGATCTCCTACTAGATCCTACTGGAAGTCCTTAGACCGAGTCATGTGGATAGAAATGACTCCGTAGTAAGTGTTTTAAGAGTTGAAGATTTGATAAGCAGATATTGCAAGTCAAATTATTGGAATTAGAAGTCTCCAAATGTTGGATAAAAAGGAGCAAGATTAAAGTCATGAGTCACGAGCGACTATTGGAGAGTTTTTCGATCATAGAAGACCGATTGCAGATTGTCAGCAGCTTCTCATGTTTATCAGCGAACTCAGAGGAAAGACTCCGAAAGGAGATTATGTGTGTGTAATGCGGGTTACGATGAGACACAAAGCCAGATTATCCGATGGACCATTGTATCTTTTTCTACTATAAGCAGTCGATATCTACAAGGAGAGTATGTACTTTGAAGACTCAGTGGAAGACTATGGATGATGCTTTCGAGCGGACGATCCACAACCTCGAAAGCTGAGATCATGATAGAAGAATGGATTATCCCATCAGCAGTGATCTACTACCTCAGATATAGTTGGAGTTCTTTGATACTTTCATCCGGAAGAAGTAAGTTACTCAGCAGTATCAGTCGAAGACATCTCAGAAGACTCAGACGTTCAGACAACAATTGTTACTTTCCCAGACGACAACAACTGTTATCTTCCCAAACGTGGTTATGCTTTATACAGAGGAGAGATTTTATGATGATGGTCGTATCTACGCAGTATTCTCCAGTTGCATCTATACCTTTCACAGAGTTGGAGCGTGTTACGATGTTGTGATTCTTGATATTACTCTGATAGGATGTGTATCCTTTGCGATACATGGTGTTTATCATCTCCATTGCAGTTGTATCAGTTGTACCTCAGTTCCAGCAGTTGATTTCAGTTTCTCCATGATAGTCTTTGCATCTACATGAGCTCAGCCGTTCAGAACAGATGTTGGACAATTTTACATGATTACTCGAGAAGAAGTATAGAAGACCGAAGGATCGGTCCTTTGGGGTATTACTTTAGGTTATCCTATTTGCAGATATATCGAGAGATACTGGTAGTTTACAGGTATCTTTGTAAAGAAAATTCTTGGATAGGGTTCGAAGGGTTCCTATCGACTTGTGGGTTGGTGATTTTCTCTATCGTCAGGTGAGATGTTGATCAACAATCAAGAAGTCAAGGGATACCCTTAACCTTTGCTAGACCTACCTCCACTATAGACATATCCTTACGGATAGTTGGATTGTTGGAGCGTTGGTATCCTAGGACTCTCAGATGTACGTATAATCCGAGAGTATTCGGATGTAGTTACGAATGAACTCTCGGGCTGGTCACTGCATGGGCAAGTGGAATATGCGATTGAGGTGATTTCGGGAATAGTCCTGATATTGGGGACCTCATACCGGGAGATGATTTTATTGGTATCAGTGTTGCTAAATACTGTGGTAATTGGAAGAACGTAAGTTACGATTATAGGAGGTGTTGGATGGGATATTTATCCATTTCAGTATTCCTTCTAGAGAATTTTCGAAACTCTTCGTTAAAAGAGAGATAGACCTTTGAGGTTATGTATCGATTATCGATGATTGGAATGTAGTAATTGTGAATGAATATCCTTCGTGGTGGATAGATGATTTGTTTAGATCAGCTAAATGACACCTGTATATATCCTAGGGTTGATCTACGATTGGAGGGTTGATATTGTAGTGACTTAGTGTCATACAATTATCATTGTCAGTGTGATGATTGAGCTATCTGTAGCTTAGAGTAAAAGGATGCAGGTGTGTAGAAGACGATATTTCATACTTGGTATGAATTTTAGAGATGTTGATAATGTTGTTAGACTTATCGATGATTTAGTCGTTCATGAACTTGAAGAATCAAGTACTCTTGGAGTATTTGAGATCAATTGTCATCGTATCTGTGGAGGATATATTTATGGATATATTCCCAATCTTAAGGGGAGTTGTGCTTTTCCTAGATTGATTCGGTATTTACCATAGATGAGGATAGGATGTTCTAGCGATACTATACCGTCGACTTATTGGACCAAGAAGGTGATGGAAATCACCTGGTCGAAAGTTTGTGAAGCTAGGTTTCAGGGCCTAGACGGTGACTGACTCTCGCGTCAGTGTTAGTTAATCCGTCCGATATGGATGGAAGGGTATTGTACGCAGAGGCATCATTTCAGGGATTAGGAGCGATTCCGATGCCGTTGAATGAGACGTATATTATGTGTATGCTAGTTGAGAAACTAACGAGATTAGTCATTATAGTCTTTCAGTTACTTTCAGTTCTGTGTGATAGAGTGAATTTTTAGACATTGGATTAATTTCTCTTGTGAGAATAAATCTCCGTCTCTGGGAAGGATGGTGGTTCCCAGAGTTGCAATCGCTTTAGGAAGAGTTATTTCAGGATACTCTTCATTCGAGAGTAATGAGTTATTCGGAGTGTATCCGAAAATAGTGAGTATTGAGACGTTCATGTTGGTGGAACGACATATGGGACACGGTTGATTCCGTAATTTGATGCCAATAGGTAAAGGTGGAATATTAGTGATCGATAGGGTTACGTACCGTGATGAAGTGAGAGCTTAGTACGTTAGACTGTGTTGGGAGATTATCTAGAATTCAGAAAGGATTTGATCGGATTTGGATAGTCGATGATCGATTAGCTAGGTCTGCTCATTTTCTTTTGAGCCGTAAGATGGACTCCGTTGGATCGCTTGATGGAATTATATCCATGGAGTATCCTTGAGTATCATTTCTGATAGTGATTCATGATTCACCTTACGATTCTGGCAAAGTTTCCCATCGGTTACGAGTACAGAGCTCCACTTTGGTACAGTTTTTTACCTCTTAATAGGTTGATTGAGAGTGTATATAAGAGATGAAATGTAATATTCGAGCTCAGTACCCCACTTAGTATTTGATGTGTGTGACTTTCTCCGAATATTTGAGATGGTTATTGTGACATCTTGTACTCGTACATGAGTCGGAAATTTGGGGACCAAATTTTTATAAGTGGGGGAGAATGTAAAATATGGAAAAAAAAATTTATATGGATTAACCCTTTAATTAATTGGATTTAATTAGTGGGTTAATTGGGTTTAATTAGTGGATTAAATTGGGCTCAATAAGTGGATTAATTGGGTTAGAATCTGAATTGGGTTTGGGCTGGTATTAGGCTTGGGCTGGTATTGGGCTTGGGCTATAAATGGGCTAAATCGGATTGGATTGTGACCTAGGCTAATTTAACCGGAAGGGGTGGGTTTATAAGGCCGAACCGACCCGGCCGTTTTGGAAGCAGTTTTCTTCTTCCCATTTCTCCTACGCGAGTTTCCCTAGCTTCGATCTGCACCGATTCTTTCTGTATTTTCCCGATCTGAGTTGCTCCTCGCCGAGAGCTCTCCACCACTTCTTCCCTTTCCCTCAAGCATTGCAGTTGCGGCTCGTAGAATGCTGCGGTTGCCACCAATAGATTCCTTGCTTCCTCATTGTTTTTCGCCCACGGCGGTATTGTCTAGATTTCAATCTGTAGTCTCCTTTGGATTGCTGTAAGCTTGTCTTCGTCGACCATTCGCTTCTCCAAGCTAGATGGATGACCCCATCAACCTTCAAGTTGTGACCCCCTTCGGTTGTCATCGCCACCGGGAACTCCACTTGTTGTCGCCATCTTTGAGTTCTCGCCGTGAGCTCGGTCACAGCGAGCTCATCCTCGCCGAGAGTTGGATCGAGGGTGACCTCACTTCCCTTTGATCATGATCTGCCATTTATGGATCTCCATCGCCGCACTGATCCTTGATGCAGCTGATTTAGCAACATCCGTTCCTCATTTCCGTCATCGCCTTCCCTTACAAGCTGCTGGGGAAATTCGTTGGTCATCACCGACACCTTCTATGTTGCACCGATCAATTTCTAATCATCCTCTGTCGTAACTCAGATCTCTCCAGCTAGTTACATTGCCGACGCGATTGGGAGGAGCATAACCACGATGGCTCTACAGTGGTTCGAGGTTCTAGATAGGATAATCAACAACAATTTCTACAGTCTATCTAGTTGAATTATGGTAACTTTATGGTTATCGTTTTGTTTCTTTGACTGAAGAGGCTGAGATTTGTAGGACGAGAGTTGATGAATTTTGTATGATAGGTCGTGAGCTCCAGAGCTCAGATTGGCTTCGATTTGGTGGCAACCTATCAGTTGGGGTGATGATCTGAGGAAGGAGGCATTAGGTTTGGATCATAGATCTAATACCTGAAGCAGCAGAATGGGAAGCTGCGAGCTGGTGTCATGGGTTCAGAACTAGGTAAGTTTCAATTTGAATCTATCATGATAGATATACTATGGTTGTAATTATTTGTCATTGATTTATTGATTACTGTCATTGAAAGAAGTTGTTTATTTGGTAGAGATTCGATTGATGGATTTATGTGGATACTTGATTAGGATAATTGGATCAATCTAGTTGATCGATACATAAAGTTAATGTAGGATTAGGATTTGATCCTAATATTAGAATTGACAACATGATTGGATCAAATATGTTTTGCTTGCAGGATGTTGATTTCAGGATCTTGATTTGAGATAGATTCACGGACACGAAGACAACGGGTGTTTTTACATAGCATGTGGGTGATATCTACCTGGTCCGGTAGTTTTGATCAAATTCTAGTGCATGAATTTGGATATATGTTTATACCTGTTTACCTTAAATCCACTCGTATTTAATCATATGCTTGTACTGCCTTGACCTTTGAGATATATACTCTGGTACTTCATTGATTATCTAGCTCGGATAGGAACCATAAACCCTATTATGTATTAGCTGATGGATGTTCAGTAAGTACATGTGGTTAGGGTTATCTTTGTGACCTCAGATTGGGTTACTGTGTTACATCACTAGGGTTAGGTGACGAATTGGGTTATGGAGTCGATTGTTGTATCGTACACATATTAGTTGTGCATCTATGGTGGGTTTAGTTGTATGTGCATAGATAAATGTGTGTGGTTGTCAGTATGTGGTTACGGACTAGAGGTCCTAGCGTGATGGTATATCCATTATGGATCATATATCTGGGTATGATTATGTGGATGGTCGATAGTATCTCGCTACTGACTAGAGGTCTTAGCGTGGTTGATTGTCAGATGAGTATGACTCTTTGTACGATAGAGAGAGTCTTATGGATTGTAGTCCTTGCATTGTTGACTTTTGGTTGACCAGGACTCCCCGTGAGATAGGGAGTGTTGCGAGGATACTTGTGTGGATCTATGCATCATTACATTTGCATGCATGCTGTTGACTGGGTCTCCCTTGTGGTTGAGACAAGTCGTCAGTCATCCTGCCTCCCGGCCACTCGGGGTAGTGGTAGCAGGGTTGAAGGCAGAGCATTGGATGTGCCGCGCTTGGCCACTATGGATGGTGGTAGCTGGAGATGCGCACCTGGCCACTGAGCAGAGTAGTGTTAGCACTCGCCCACTATAGACGGTGGTTGTGTGACGTGCAGTTATCCTGTGTGAAGAGCTCGTCTACTCATGGGTAGTGACGGAGCGACCAGCAACAGGGACCCCCGGGGAGCAGTTAGCTTTTTACGCTTATATGCTACTCATTCATACTACCCAACTCGGTCACTCGAGAGTAGTGGCGGCTGGAGTCGGGCTAGTCGTCATGCCGTGCCACCCAGGCCATACTGGGGTCATGGTTGGACGGGTCCGCAGACATGGCCATGCATATGCATTGCTGATATATATGTATGCATGTATTTGATATATGTTTTACATATGCCTGTGAGATGTTGCATTTGATTGAGCTATGATTGTTGCACATGCTTGTACATCATGATACATGCCATTTGCATTTTATATACTGCTATGTGTTGAACATGATACATGCATTGATTCAGACTGTTGTATGCATTTGATTAGCATAATGTCATTGTGTGGTACGGACCGGGTTGTTATTACAGGTGATCATATACTGTTCATATGTTGGAGTATTGGTCAGGTATGGGATTGACTTGGTACGTTATATGAGTTATGTTATTGTAAATCTGTTCAGGATGATCTAGCATCCGGTTATTCTGAGCCGTCAGTGCGTTGGTACATTACTTCATGTTCAGTTGATCAGTTTAGTATATACACTGAGTATGACTTTACTGTAGTTACTTGTTATTAGAGTTGGATAGGACTGTATGTCTATTGGACTCATGCTGTATACCTGTAGATCTTCACATGTATACTTGTAGATTTCTTTACCCTATATGTTCATGCACTTTCTATATGTTACCCTGAGTTTATACTCACCACCCCTGGACCCTGGGTTTCCTGTCGCCCAGATAACAGGTAGAAGATTCCTTGGACGTTTGGAGCTCCGCCAGCTGATCCCATCTCACACTGAACAATTGGGGTTTTCCACGTATTTGCTTCCGCTGTTGTTTTGTATTATGGCCATGTATAATCAGTGTTGTATTTGGCTGTTGGTTTGTATATTGTTTTTGTGTAGTATGTTAGAGTCGCACCGATGCGCACTTGTTGTGTTGTTGTGGATATATTGTTTGGTATTGTCCATATATATATTGTTGTTGTGGGCCTACGGGCCTTGTATTAACCTGATATGTTGCCACGTACAGGGGAGATGTCGTCCGTTTGCTTTTCGGCACGACATACTCTCGGGGCGTGACAGAAGAGGTGAGGCCGAGTTCTCTGTAGGGGGACAAAGCTAGGCATCGATCCGACGGAAAGTCCGTGTGGGACTTAGTAGTCAAGGTCGAGCAGTATTACTACTGCCAATTAATATTATATTATATACTGTGATAATCTGATTTTGTAGGTTTTCAGTCGACTGGAATCCAGTCCACTGGAATACCCAGTTGGCAGTTTTGAGCTGGTGCTCGATCGGAGATCTAGCAGTGCAAATGGAAAGAGTTCCAGTCAACTGGGGAGTTTCAGTCGACTGAAATAGGGAAATTTCCCGATGCGGAGTCGGGTGATGTGGAGTCGACTGGATAGGTTTCAGTCGACTGGAAGATGACGAATTCCATATCGACGGGCTGATGTGGAGTCGACTGGAAGGCATTACAGCCGACTGAAAAAAGTTTATAAAAGTTGTGCTCGACCAGATCCAAGACATCAATTCAATCTACGTCGAAGTGTTGCTGAAATTTCTACTCATCCATGAAAATTCTCCTTCCGCAACAAGGCGATCTTCCGACACTCTGAAACTACCTTTTGATCCATTTAAGTGTCGGTATAAAGTCTTGTATTTCATTAATTTACTTTCTCTTAACTTCAAGAGTGGGTAGTTTGTTACCCATCTCTATTTATTGTAAAAAGCGAAATCCTCCGAAGTCGAGAGTTCTCGAGTCAGAGGGTATTATAGAGATTGCCCATCAAGGTAGCTCTTGGTAGAGCTACGGGCCTTGGAGTAGCAACCCAGTCAGGGTTCTGAACCAAGTAAATTGTCAGTGTCTTTAACTGCATTTAATTTCCACTGCGTACTCGTATTAAAATTAATCAAAAATGATTAAACACCGAGATTCACCCCCTCTCTCGGCTTACTTGTTCCTACAATTGGTATCAGAGCGGGGGTGCTCCGAATTGGTGCAACCACCATCGTTGATCTTTAGATTAATTTAAAATAATTTTAATTAATTTTTCTTGTATTAGAATAATTTTTAATTAATTTTTCTTGCATTAGAATAATTTTAATTAATTTTTCTTGCATTAGAATAATTTTAATTAATTTTTCTTGTATTAGAATAATTTTAATTATTTTTTTTCATTAGAATAATTTTAATTAATTTTTATTGCTTAGAATAATTTTAATTAATTTTTCTTACATTAGAATAATTTTAATTAATTTATCTTGTATTAGAGTAATTTTAATTAATTGTTCTTGCTAAGAATAATTTTAATTAATTCTTCTTGCATAGAATAATTTTAATTAATTTTTCTCAATAAGTAAATTAAATTAATTTTTTGCGTAATTAATTTATTAAAATAATTTTCTACACACTTAGTAAATTAAATTAATTTTCTAGACATTTAATTAATTAAATTAATTTAATGAAATTAAAACTTATTTTCTGCATTTAAAAATAATTTTTTGTATTTAAAAATAATTTTCTGCATTTAAAAAATCCTTAATATAATTTTTCGCATTTAAAAAATTACAATAATATTTTTTCAGTATTTAAAAAATTACCATAATATTTTTTCAGCATATAAAAAATTACCATAATATTTTTTCAGAATTTAAAAAATTACCATAATATTTTTTCAACATTTAAAAATTATCAAAATATTCTTTTGCATTTAGAATATTTCCAAATTATTTTTCTACATTAGATTATTTTTTTATTTGCTACAATTAATTTAATTTTTAATAATCGTTGCTTAAAGTAAATTTCATTAACATTTGTAATTTAAATAATTCTTAATTATTAGAAGTAGGAATAATTTTTACTTTTAGTTAATTTAAATAAAAATGTCACATTAAGAGGGTCTAAGTACCGTTCGCCCTCCTCTCTTTAATGGAGAGGATTTTCCTTCTTGAAAGAGGCGAATAGAGTGTTTTTTGAAAACCGACCTAGAGGTCTGGTTCTCGATTAGGAAAGGGTTCATAGCGCCGGTAGACTGCTCGGGTAAGTTGTTAGATCCGGAAAAATAGACCATAATCTTTAGGAAAAAGGATGTCACACCCCGAGAGTATGCCGAGCCGAAAATCAAACGGACGACATCTCCTCTGTACGTGACAACATACCATGTTAATACAAGACCCGTAGACCCACAACCACAATATAATAAGAAAATATATATATCAAACACAGCGGAAAACATAAGACCACATACCCATAACCAGACATATACAATACAACCCACACACCATGCATACCGGTATGACTAACACCAAACTAAGAAACACCATAACAAAACCAGAAGAGAAAGGTACAATAACAATAGTGTCACAGACTACAAATCATCACATAAAAACCAAATACATCGAAACATCAATGATAAATCCCAAAAGTTCAGACCCTCGGAGTTTAGATGAGACGATGCCAGCCAGCGTACTCCAAGCCGTCACGAAGACTTCTACCTGTTACCTGGGCAACAAAAAAACTCATGGTCCATGGTGGTGAGTATAACTCAGTAGGTAATAGGAAAAATATGTATATATCAAATATCACATGTAATTCAATAGAAAATAAATCTACAGGTACATCAGGTAAACACCAACATGATAAACATATACATTCATATACCTTCTAACCCAAAAGAACAATGTAAAATGAAGACATACCTAAAAGTCGGCTACGCTACACCTATCCAACTTGAGCACATATCCACAATATATATATATATATATAACTGGAAATCTGGTCTAAACCATACAACATCATAAAGACTGGTCAAAGCATGCAATAGTCTAACCAACAAGTATACAAGTATCTAACACAACCATATAACAAATGCGAGTAGCATGTATGAAGATGATGTACAACCAAATATAGCAAGCATAGTACAATCAAATGCAATATCACAATAAGCATATATATATATATATATATATATATATATATATATATATATATATATATATATCTATATATATATATATATATATATACATGCATATATGTATATATATGGAAATATGCAAAAAATATCATAAGTCACGACAATGCAGCATGCATGGTCATGCCGGGCCACCCTAAAGCTACCATGACCCCAGTGTGGCCTTGGTGGCTAGTCATGACAACTGTCCCAACTCAACACCAACCACTACTCTCGAGTGGCCGAGTGGGCAGTATGATCGAGTAGCATATAAGCGTAAAGAGCAAGCTACTCGACGGGGGTCCCTATTGTTGGCCACTCCGACAGTCACTACCCATGAGTGGTAGAGTGTCACACACACAGGACTACAACACACAAATCCAACTACCACCATCTATAGTGGTAGAGTGCGGAACCACAATGCTCTTCCCTCACATCGATTACTCCTCCTATGATTAACCATGGAGGCAGGATGACTGACGACCCTCTCAACCATAAGAGAGACCACGTCGCCAGTATGCATGCAAATGACATGAATGTAGAGTCACACATATAGACATCCACCACAAACTCTCTATTCTACAGAGAGTCATAACAATCTGATCAACGCACTCTCTATCCTATAGAGAGTCGTACGATCATAACACTCTCTATTCTGTAGAGAGTCGTACTCAACTGATCATAACACTCTCTATCCTGTAGAGAGTCATACCAATCTGATCGACGCACTCTCTTTCCTGCAGAGAGTCGTACTCAATTGGTCATAACAAGCTAGGACCACCGGCCCGTAGCGACACACTAAGCACAATTCACCTGACCATTTACGTAATACATGGTCGGTAGTAAACATGAAACCTAAGGGTATTAGAATTAACCCTACGTTCAAGACATTACTTATCCATGGATGACCTTTTGCCCAATTTACAATCAGGTCGTCATCCGAACTTTACTATTTGCACCTAACTAAACAAATTCTAGGTTACTTACATCACATCTGTAACTCCTAATTATGATGAAGTGAGATATGATAACAGCAATAGAGTATAATAGGCCAAAGATAAAGTATCAAGCACAAGAGTAAATAAGAGCAAAGTCAAGATAACATGATCATATAAGATGATCACATATCTAAATCTGCATGCATTAAAACTACCTGACCAAGGTAGGAAATTACCCATCTGATATAACTCTATGGTAATAAATGTCTTCACGCCCGCGGACCTGTCTCGTAGCCACGTCCTAAACACAATATAACAACCATTAAGTTCTCACGCACGACGCACATTAAATCAAATCTTACATCGATCCCGTATCCAATTAATTTATCACATAAGAATTAAAGTCTTATTCACACAACTCGTATTCATCCCAATTGCATCAGCGCGCACCCAGACCGATCGCAACCCCACAACAGAACACCAACAGGACATTAACAAATAGACCTCCAATCACATCATAAGTCAACTTATTTCCTAAATTCAATTGCCCAACACATAGAATAAAGATAATTGTACTCACCCTTCAATCCCCAGGTCACAACCACTTAGATCCACACCAAAAAGGGAAAAACCATCAGTGATATCCATTGAGAACTGATAAGCGAAATCACGATGGTGAAACGAGATGATTCACACTTAGTTACACAAAACATCACCCTCTAGTTTTGTTATTTTCCGAAATCCCTACTGGGTGTGCTGAATATAAGATGGTGTCAGAGCTAGAATCGAACTCCACACCTGTATGAGTGAAGCACGCGAACGGGACCTCAAATATCACGATGGAGGCCATCAAATACTCGAAGCGCGCGCTCATGCTCAATGCCCGCAAGTGCACAGATGTCGTTAAGTAATAAAAGATTATCGATCCCACAGGGACTGGGATTCGAATATCGATATGTTCAGTGGTTGAAATTGTTCAGAAGTAAAACTCTAAGAGGTTTCAACTTGTGAGGGTTATCGGTGGACTATACTCTATATGGTGTCACACGGAGGAAGAAGGGAGTGTGCCGAGGTCTTCAAAGGTGATTCTAGGACTTCGGTTTCGCTTGTGTGTCGCATAACAATGCTGTCAATTGGCGTTGTCTAGACATTTAGCTATGGTTTTGTGGAAGGGACATCATACACTCTCCCGATGAGCCACCGCATCTACCGGGAGCTATCTCCGCCTAAAAGGATGGGATAGATGGTACGAGGATGCCGAATCAATCCCTACGATGAATCGTTTCCAGTTCAATTGCATCCTTCTACCCACGGTTACAGGAGATCAGGTTTACCCCTAGGTTCCTTGTATAAAATCCCCTAAATCTTAGATACGAGGGTTGTCACCCCTCATATCGCCTAAGCGCAGCAGGTAGAAAACCAAACACACATAGATATAGTATAAACAACTTCCAATCGCCAAATTAAATTCAAAGACAGAATCTAACATGAACCAACATGTAATGTGCACACAAGCTACTCCCTAATCCTAGAATCGAAAGAACTACTCCATGTATATATAAAGGAGGAATCACAAAGCATGTACATGTTCAAATATATCAGAGATAAAACACAAGAACAAAGGATTACAATGCTTTTGTGGTCTTTTCTCTGGCATTGAAGTGCAAAGCATGGACCTCCGGTGGCGTTTCTCCTCCCCGTTGCGAGTTCCCGAAGCTTTTTAGGGCTTCGATGTGCCGTCCTAGCCGTCGTGCCTCCCCTTAAGGTTTGGGAGCCCTAGGGTGGCCCCCTCGTCATCCCTATCCTCTTAGACAAGTTTCATATATATAGAGGCAGCTCTGGCTTTCCATAAATGCTTGAAAAACCCTATTTCGTCGAATTTACGATGCCGCCACACGGTCGTGTGAATTTCACACGTCCAGGCCATGTGCAAGGCTGGAAAATAGATGAAATCTCAGTTTGAAATTGAGCTGGAAAAAAGGCACTACCGTGTGTTTTCACACGGCCTGGCCGTGTCTTTTCTTGGAGCCTTCGTTTTGATCTATTTCTCTTCGGAAACATGCCCAAGTCGTGGGACATGGCCAGTGCGTGTTCCCTAAGGTCCGTGCTCCACAAATTGCTCTATTTTTGCTCCAAAAATCACTGTTTTCCCATGAAATGCTATCCTGCACACAAAAGTATAAAAAGTAGATCTCCGCACAAGAAAATATGAAATGCATGCAAAACAAAGTGAAATATGCATGAAACAAACATAAAATATAATAAGATGTGAGCGAAAATAACTTCTAAAATCCTATATGTTTTGCTCACATCAATGAGTCATAGCTCTTGTTCTCTAAGAACAATAGAATATCTGGATTTATCCCTGGAAACCCTAGGAAACCAATTCTCTCACTTGACAAGTGCAGACCTACTTACTACTTACAACCTAATAATATTAAACACTGTCTACATTCAATTGATGATCATATAAACTCCTAAAGCGACTTACCTCTCAGCTTAGGTAGATCGTTGGTAAATCACGAAAGAGAGTTCTATAAACACTTAAAACAACATCCAAATAAAACAACCCAAATATTGAATGAGATCAAGAACAACCCCGTTTATCTAAGAGGATCGCAGAACACACAAAATTATCACTTTAGAATACTAAGGTTAGATAGTATACTCGAAATTGCATCTAACACCGACACATACCTTATAAATCAACCGCAGCCACTGACCCCAGTCAAATAGAACGTCGCTGCAACAATGGGAAAGAAATGCATAAGGATCTAAACATGGATTTATCCCACCGATTGATCACGGCTACAATCCCACCGATCTTCTTAGACAGCGAGATCGTCATAACCCTAGAGGAACAGAGCCATACTGCCCTATGGCAAGGCGTTCAGCCGTGACGGCAACTTCGCCACACCCCTCACGTAGAAAAGCCGGCGAGATCTAGGGCAGTTGAAGTCGAAGAGAAATTCGAAAAGAAACACTCGACACCAGTAGAGAAACTGACTTGCACGAAGGCAACCGACTGTGGTTGCGTCGTCATCCTCTCGCCTGCTCAGGGTAGCCGCCTGGAGCTGGTATGGAAGGGATTGGGATCCAGGTGATGAAGAAGAGCGACCGGCGAGGAAAGAACTCGCAGAGGGAAATATAGGATCGCGGCTGGGAAAGAAGAAACGCAGTAGGGGATTAAGGAGATGGCGAGAATTGAAAGTTAGCGGTGCAGAACCATTTCTGTAATGGAGCGGGTCGGGCTTGCAAATAAACGGGTCTGATTTCAGACCTGTTAAGCCCCTTTTTAAACCCCTTCTCCACAAATGGTCTTAGAAATTCCATTTAAGTCTAGGAAAATTTCTAAAAATTCCTGGAAAAATTCTATAGGGTATTCTTCTAATTACCAAACATTATTATTATTATTATTATTATTTTATGTGGTATTTTACATTCTCCCCCACCTATTAAAATTTGGTCCCCAAATTTCATACTTAAATGCTAAAATTAATTCAAGTAAGTTTCCGAAATAACCACATACCTCAAACAAACAAATTAGGGTATCGAGCTCAGATAGTATCTTCCAGCCCCCATGTAGCCTCCTCATCCATATGATGCTGCCATCCCACCTTTACGAGTCGGATGGTTTTGTTCCACAATTGTCGCTCCTTGCGACCAAGAATCCACACTGGAATCTCCTCATAAGTCGCATTCGCTTGGAGTGGTATCGAAACCTCTTTCAGAACATGATCGGATCGCGGAACGTATTTCCTCAGCATAGAAACATGAAATATGTTGCCAACACTCGCAAGTGTCGGAGGTGATGTCAATCGATAAGCTACACCTCCAATCCACGCCAATATCTCAAATGGACCCATATAGCGTGGAACTAATTTACCTTTTAGCCCAAATCATTTCACCCCTTTTTTGTAGGTGAAACACGCAGAAATACCTGTTCCCCAACTGAGAATTCCAAAGGCCTTCGCCTCTAGTCTGCGTAACTCTTCTGTCAATCTTGTGCCTCTAATAACCATCATCCGATGTCTTGCACCATCTCTACATTATGTTGGATACTTTGTGGCCCCAATAGCTATCGTTTCCCGACTTCCTCCCACAACACGGGAGATCTACATGGTCTACCCTATAAGGCCTCGAATGGAGCCATCAGAATAGAAGAGTGGTAGTTGTTGTTATAGGCAGATTCAACTAAATGAACGTGGTCCTCCCAACTGCCTCTGAAATCCATGACACAGGATCTGAATAGATCCTCCAACGTCTGAATGATACGCTCAGACTGTCCCTCCGTCTGCGGATGAAATGAGGTACTGAATCAAAGCTTTGCACCCATGGTCTGATGCAGACTCTACCAAAATCGTGAGGTAAATCGCGGGTCTCTATCAGATATAATACCCAAAGGCACGCCATACAATCTGATAATCCCTCGACAGTACAACTCTGCCAGACGATCCAATGGATTCGGCCCACGAATAGGTAGAAAGTTAACTGATTCGGTTAGTTGATCCACGATCACCCAAATCACATCGTGTCCTTTACGGGTTCTCCGCAATCTCGTAACGAAATCCATAGTGATATGCTCCCGCTTCTATTCCGGAATCAAAATTTCCTGCAACAACCCAGCGGGTTTCTGATGTTCAATCTTCACCTGCTG
The DNA here is from genome assembly GCA_025175895.1 of Wurfbainia villosa. NCBI lineage: Eukaryota > Viridiplantae > Streptophyta > Magnoliopsida > Zingiberales > Zingiberaceae > Wurfbainia > Wurfbainia villosa. Next base: position 11,072,292 of record CM045992.1, read on the forward strand.
GTATACTGAACGTTGAGCAATCAAGTCTGCACTATCTCTTTTATACCGTTCCACTAGTATAAGCATTTCAAATCTTGGTACATACGAGTACCACCAGAGTGTATAGCCCATTTCGAATGATGTTCTTCCTGTAGCAACTCTTCCTTTACTGGATGCGTGTCCAGAACACATATCCATATTAGAGACGGAAAATTATCTTCTCACAAGAGAAGTCCATCTACCGTCCAAAATCCACTCCACCACTCACTCTGTAAGTGCATGGGAGACTATGGCGACCAATCTCACTTGTTGTAACTGTTCGCATTCCAGCAACTCTATAGTAGCTACCCAGTAACTAGTTAAATTCAATAAGCACTTCTGTTCCATACATCTACAAACCCAGATAATAACTACTAAAGTCACGTCATGTATATGACAGCCTATCTCGTAGTTTCTTAACTGTTGTAAGCATAAGATACGCCTCATTCAACTGCATCGAAATCGCTCCAATCCCTGAAACGATGCATTTGCGTACAACATCCTTCCATCCACCCCGAAAGAATTAACTGACACTGATGCAAACGTCAACCATCGACTGAGCCCTGAAAACTAGTTTCACAAGCTTCCGACCAAGTGCTTTCCATCACCTTCTTGGTCAAACAAGTCCGTGGTATAGTAATGCTAAAAACATTCTATCCACATCTACAGTAATAACCAAATCATACAAGGAAACCACCATCTACGGTGGCCGAGTGCGCAACTCTAACTACCACCATCAACAGTGGCCAAGTTACGCAACTCCAACAACCACAAACTGATCCGATCGTGTCCAGAATACACGATTTCTCAAATTCATGGATGACTAAATCGTTAAGTAGTCTAACAACATAATCAAATGCTCATAAAATTCATACCAAGTATGAAATTGTCGTCTTTACACACCTGCATCCTCTTTACTCTACTCTGATGATATATCAATCATCACAACGACAATGATAATTGTATGACATCATGTCACTACAATATCAACACTCCAGTCGTAAACCAACCCTAGAGTATACACATGTGTCCTTAGCTGATCTAAATAGATCATCTATCCACAATAAAGGATATTCATTTTTAATAACTACCGCATTCCATCATCGATAATCGATGCATAATCTCAAAGGTTCATCTCTCTTTTAACAAAGAGTTCCGGATCTTCACTAGAAGAATACTGGGATAGATTAAATATCCCATCCAACTTCTCCTATAATCGCAATTTACGTTCTTCAAATTTCCATAGTGTTTAGCAACACTGTTACCAATAAAATCATCTCCCGGTATAAGGTCTTCAATATCGAAACTATTCTCAAAATCACTTCGACCGCATACTCCACTTGCCTATATAGTGGTAAGCCTGGAAGTGCATCAGAAACTACATCTAAATACTCTTGGATTATTCACACATTCGAGAGACATATCATACCCTCGTTATAACAATTTAACTATCTGTAAGGTTATGTCTACCATAAAGGTATGTCTATCAAAATCTAAGGGCATCCCTTGACTTCTTAATTGTTGGTCAACATCTCACCTGACGGTAGAGATACCACCAACCCACAAGTCGATGTATAGGAACCCTTCTAATCCGATCTAAGAATGTTCTAGACAAGGATACCTATAAACTACAAGTATCTCTCAATATATTAACCCAGAGGGTAAACTAAAGTAATACCCTGAATGATCAATTATTTGCTGATCCGATCCAAAGGCTCCACGTAGGTCTCGGCCTTTCGCCGAAGAGAACGGGATCATATCCAACAGTCTACGACAAAGCGGTCGCATTTCTGCGACGAATGACTCGAGGATTTTCCTGGATCATCTGATCCCATCACTTAATCCTACGAGCTGCAACTGTAGAATACAGAATAGATACGACCATCGTCGTATACTCTCTCCTCTGTACAAAGCCAATCAACATCTAGGGGTAACTATTGTTGTTGTCTGCATGAGTCTTCTATAATGTCTTCTGCTGATACTGCTGCGTAAATCACTTCCCTTGAAGGGAAGTATCACGAAACTCCATCAACGCCTGAGGTAGTAGTTCACTGCTAATGAGATAACTCAATCTTTTGTGCTGATCTCTACTGTCGAGACGGTCCATTCATCCTCCTAGAACACCATCGATAGTCTTCAATTGAGTCTTCAAAATACACCTCCTCAACTGTAATGGTTGCTTACAATAGCAATAGATGAACTGATCCAACGGATAATTTGACTTTACATGTCTTTGTGATCCGCACTGCACGAACATAATCCCTTCGGAGTCTTTGTTCTGATTTCGCTGATGTGCACGAGAACATCCTGATGTTCTGCGGTTGGTCTTCTATAATTGGAAAGTAGCTCAAGGCATATGACTCCGATCTTGCTCCTTTTATCCAACAATAAGAGACTTATGACTCTAATAAGTTAACCTGCAATATCAACTTATCGGTCTCCAATGCTTAAACACTTGTACGGAGTCATTTCTAAACTCCTGACTCAATCCAATGTCTTCCCGTACATTATGATAAAAGATCCAATCATCTTAATCCAACAATAAGCCAACAACCATGGGTGGCTTAAAACTTCCATTCACATTCTTGAGCTATTAGATGTGCGTAAACTCTACAAGTCTAATGACTCTCCATGATATTTCCATTATCAACGATCACCCTACTTGAAGCTCAAGAATTTCCTACAATGTGTCACTGAAAGTGACGCGGAGAAATACTCTCTTTCAACATCACTAAACCATGATCAAGTGATATATTATTCCCCGAAGATTATTTTCTACATTTACCACCAAATATCGGTTTGATCCCGATAATGGTAAGCAAATAACTCTACTTTCTCTGTATAACATGAGTTAAGTACTCAAAAGTACCTTCAAAGTTATACAACCCAGTACGAACAACTCAGGAATAAAAAAATCCCTATGAAACACCATAATCTAGCCTTCCTCTATCTGCATCAACAATAGCCTACTTATCTTGTCCATTATCCAACATGTAATGATCTGACTAGCATAATTAGTGAAAATCTCTAAGACTGTAGTCTCTGATTTCCACAAGAAATGTGATGACTTGACCCCTGTTTTCCAACTTGATATAAGTCGGCTCTCAAAGGTAAATCACCTTTTCGACACAGGTTCAAGACTCACAGACTCAACAGGTCATTCCCGTGGTCAACTCATACCACGATTACGAACAATAACCAACACACTACAGGTTATTCCCTGTTATATACACTAAATGCATAGTCAACAAAACCGGGAGTATAAACACTAAAGGTAACTCCGGTTGGTCACCTCGGTGGACGACCCCTACTATGAGTCTGCACAGGTGTCATACCTCTGACTGTATACACCTATTGATCAAGTTTAGATAAATATCTACTAAACCATAAGTTATCAGGAATTCTTACCTCGTGCTGCTTGGAGCTCAGGCCACTGTCCATCTCATCTCAGAAAACCCAAAACCGAAAAATAAATCGACTCCTGAGAATCCAAGACTCGACACAAAAACAACATTGTATGGCATCGCAGAACCTTCGGCTATGATACCACTAAAGTTGTCACGCCCCGAGAGTATGCCGAGCTGAAAATCAAATAGATGACATCTCCCCTATATGTGACAACATACCATGTTAATACAAGGCCCATAGACCCACAACCACAACATAATAAGAAAATATATATATCCAACACAGCGGAAAACATAAAATCACATACCTATAACCACACATATACAATACAACCCACACACCATGCATACCGATATGACTAACACCAAACTAAGAAACACCATAACAAAACCAGAAAAGAAAGGTACAACAACAATAGTGTCACAGACTACAAATCATCACATAAAAACCAAAGATATTGAAAGATCAACGATAAATCCCAAAAGCTCGGACCCTCGGAGTTGAGATGAGACGATGCCAACCAGCGGTGCTCCAAGTCGTCACAAAGACTTCTACCTATTACCTAGGCGACAGAAAACCCCAGGGTCCGTGGTGGTGAGTATAACTCAGCAGGTAACAGGAAAAATATATATATATATCAAATATCACATGTAAATCAACAGAAAATAAATCTACAGGTACATCAGGTAAACACCAGCATGATAAACATATACATGCATATACCTTCTAACCCAAAAGATCAATGTAAAATAAAGACATACCTGAAAGTCTGCTACGCTACACCTATCCAACCTGAGCACATATCCACTATATATATATATATATATATATATATATATATAATCTGGTCTAAACCATACAACATCATAAAGATTGGTCAAAGCATGCAATAGTCTAACCAACAAGTATACAAGTATCTGACACAACCATATAACAAATGCGAGTAGCATGTATGAAGATGATGTACAACCAAATGCAGTAAGCATAGTACAATCAAATGCAATATTATAATAAGCATATATATATAGACTGCATCTATATATATATACTAATCACAATCATCCATATATATATATATATATATATATATATTGTAGAGGATCGAACGACCGGCTAGAGGGGGGTGAATAGCCATTTGTCGTTGGATGGTGGAATTTGCTTGTCTACACAATTGTTAGCGCAAGAGGAATACTAATAAAGACAAGCAAATAAACAATGAAGAATGCAAACAATGCTAACATCGAAATATAATGTGGTTCACGGCTACGCCGCTAATCCACGGTTCCCGATTCGTCCTCGGTGAATCACTCCGCAACCAAATCACTATCGGTCTCTCCTTTGCACTAAGCTAGGTGGAGGTAACCCTTACAACTCAAGAACACTCCTTTTACAATAGATGTGAAAGAGATCTAGAAGAAGGAGTTTATCACTTGTGGAGCACTTGGATGATAGTTTGGAATATAAGCATTAGCCATCCAAAAGCCCACACCCTCTCTTTTTATAGAGAGGGCTTATTTCTCCCCGTTGGCCGCCACCAATTGACTGCTGCCCTTGGCAGTCGATTGTCGCCACTACAACGGCCTCCGAACACGTCGGATCCCGACCGTTGTAGTCCAACAGAACACTTGGCAGTCGACTGATGGATCCCATCACGATCATTGCTTTCGTATCGTCGCCCGCGATCTCGGCGGTTCTGTGCCCGCGACATCCTCTGGCAGTCGACTGTCATTCCATGGTAGTCGACTGCTGGGCATAAACCCATCAGTCGGATACCATTCGAACCCATTCGACTCAGAGCAGTCGACTGTCATTCCATGGCAGTCGACTGATGTCGGGAAAACTCATTCGACACTTAGCCATTCGGCCAAGTTCACCTAATGAGCTACTTACAATTCACTCATTCTCTCATCTCACTCGAAGTCCATCACCGAAGCTCTCTTCGTTCGCGGCCACGTCCCTCGGCAGCATCAGGCGCACGACTCTGCAATGCTCCTTCGCGTCTCTTGCCTTTGAAGTCTGCTTCCTTGGCTTCACTTCATGTCTTCTCGTCCGGCGGTCCCTCGACAGCATCAAGCGCACGACTCTGCAATGCTCCTTCTCTGACTCAAGCACGAGGTTCTGAGTGGTGAACCCGCCAAGGCTCCATGTGCGAATTACTAAGTCCTGTAAAACTCCAACGCACATATCAAATCATAATAACAACCTAACTTAAACCCTTTGCCACACACATCAAAACCATATCACGGCAAGAGATTGCCCTAACAATCTCCCCATTTTTGATGTGTGACAATCCGTTTAAGTTAGGTAAAAACATTTGATAAAACATTAAGAAAGGAAAGCATGTAAATAAACATGATTAGTAACTCTCCCCCTTAATACATGAAACTCCCCCTAAATATGTTCCCCCTTACTTAAACATATAGTTTTCTCCCCCTTTGACACCATCAAAAAGATTAAAACAAGTTTATATATCATGGCATCAAGTCTAGAGAGAAACATAACCAAAAACATGCCTTAAAACCGTGTATCAGAAATTGTTGGGCTGTTTTTCAAGTGAGCAGTCGACTGTTATCAGTATGGCAGTCGACTGGCACAATGAATTCCGAAATTCTGATTTTCTGGATGAATTTTAGAAATGCATTATAAATTCTAGAAAATTCAAAAAATAGTGAGATTTGGGGAACACATTTCTTTTAAGTATATCTATCAATGAAAATTAGTTTTCCATGAAAAATCATTATATTTTCAAGTATTTGCCAAAAATCCAAAAGCTTTAAAAACCACTAGGTTTTTTATCATGTTAGTATCCATTTTAACACCTAGTCTTGCTTTGGATTGTTTCAAAACATGAATACATGGATTTTAAAGTAAGAAATTATTTTGAAAACATATGAAATATCCAACCATGATCTTTGGGCAATATGTCTATGAATTAAACATAAGCCTTCCCCATGATTGGTCTATTATTGCTATTTTGATACTTTAAATGACCATCTAAATGCCATAGGCACTAGTGGACATTTGTATCATCCTAACATCTCACTCATGCTAAGTTTTCAATCAAGGTAGCCTATTGTGAGTGTGAGATGTATTCTAAAGGTATTTGTATGTACTTAACCATTATTTTCATGCAATTCTATCAAGGTTAAGTATCATCCTATCATTCCACATGATCATAAAGACATATATGTATGAATTTTACATTATGATCATAAAACACATGTATTCATCAATTTGTTATCATGCATTAGGTATTTCATAATGGTAATAAGGTAAACATTACCTAAAGCATGATTTATCTATTTTTAGGTGCATTATCATCACCTAATACTATTTCAAAAATATTGTCCCGCCATCCTAAGTCAACCAACATATGATATAGGTAAATTGCATATGGTTGACTACCCTAGGGTTTTCCTAACCCTTTAAGATGGATTTTGGAACCCAAAATAAGTTCTTTCCTATTGGGTTCACTAAAAATTCCTTAGGGATCCATTTTCTAGCAATTACCTTCTTCTTGTCTTGACCCCTAGCTATTAGGCATTTATAGGCCTTTTCATTTTTCTTTTCCTTATATCCTAGGCCTTTCTTGTTGAAGCTTGCCCTTTGGCTCCCTATGATCATGTTCAAGGTGTTGGAGCCTATAGTAAACTTTTCTAGGGCTTTGGTCAAATAGTCTACCTTTTCCCTTAAAGCCCTATTTTCTTCTATGCATGCATCATTAACATCCAAAGGTATATAATTATCATGTAAGCATGCATCATCATCATTATCATTAAAACATGCTTTTTCTAATTTTTGCTCTAAATCTTTAATTTGATCAAGCATGGTTTTATTTTTCTTCTTTGCTCTAAATAAATCCTTAGTGAGGCTAGAAATCATAGAAACTATTTTACTAGGTGAAAGGTTAGTTACCATAGTTTTCATGTCCTCTTCTTCGGATGAGGAGGTAGAGGAGGCTCCCCCTTCACTTGAGCTCTCTCCACTTGAACTTGATCCTTCATTTTCGGAGGAGGAGCAATCCAAGTCGTCAAAGGGCATTAGGGCTAAGTTGGTGACAAAAGCATTCTCCTCTTCCGATGATGATGAAGATGATGAGGAGGGGTCATCCCAAGTCCTTGCCTTTAAAGCTTTGGTCTTCCCCTTTTCTTTGGCCTTCTTCTCTTCTTCTTTCTTTTTGCTCCCCTTCTTCTTCTTCTTTTCTTCTTTCTTCTTCCTCTCTTCTTTGCTCTTGTTTAGGAGAGGATAATTGTCCCTTATGTGTCCCTCTCCTTGGCAATTGTAACAAATTACCTTTCCCCTTGGTCTTCTTCTCCTATCATTAGATTTATTAAAATGAAAACCTTTTAATGCACGCCTTACCCTCCATACCATATAGGCTTCTTCTGTGCTATCCATGGAGGAGGAGGAGGATGCTTCATCATCGGAGGAAGAGGGGATCTCCATCTTCTTCTTCCCCTTGTGTGCCATCAAGGCTACTCCTCTTGAAGGTTGAAACTTTGGCTCTTCTTGTATTCCTTCAAGCCTCGTTTCGTGGAGCTCCATTGTTGAGAAGAACTCCTCCAAGGTGCTCACTTCTAAGTTCTTGGAGATGTAAAATGAGTCCACCATAGAGCTCCATGTTGAGGACCGGGGAAAAGCATCTATGGCCTTCATTACCATATCCCGGTTGGAGAGCCTTTCACCTACACTTGTCAAGCCGGTTAGAATTTCCTTAAATCTAGAGTGTAGGGATTTTACCTTCTCTCCCTTTTCGAGTTTGAAGTTGGATAATTGGGAGCGAAGAACATCTCTCCTTGCTAGTTTCGCCTTGGATGTGCCTTCATGAATTTCTATTAATTTCTCTCACATTTCCTTGGCCCTAGCACACTCCCCTATCCTATTTACTTCTTGTTGGGGGAGTACATTGTAGAGGTGGTGCTTGGCCTTTGAATTTGCCAAGTACTCCTCTCTTTGCTTCTTGCTCCACCTTGATTTCTCCAATGGCTCCCCATTTTAATTTCTAGGCAATTCAAAACCGTTTTCCATAATTAAGAGAATTTCAAAATCGGTCTCAAAGAATACCTCCATTCTCTTTTTCCACCAAGAGAATTCCCCCTCGAACTTTGGCGGATGAATATTTGAGCCGGCCATTCTTGAATGTGCTTGTTGTGGCGGTTAGTCCTCGACAAGCTTTCCTTGGCTTTGATACCACTTGTAGGGGATCGATCGACCGGCTAGAGGGGGGTGAATAGCCCTTTGTCGTTGGATGGTGGAATTTGCTCGTCTACACAATTGTTAGCGCAAGCGGAATACTAATAAAGACAAGCAAATAAACAATGAAGAATGCAAACAATGCTAACACCAAAATATAATGTGGTTCACGGCTACGCCGCTAATCCACGGTCCCCAATTCGTCCTCGGTGAATCACTCCGCAACCAAATCACTATCGGTCTATCCTTTGCACTAAGCTAGGTGGAGGTAACCCTTACAACTCAAGAACACTCCTTCTTTTACAATAGATGTGAAAGAGATCTAGAAGAAGGAGTTTATCACTTGTGGAGCACTTGGATGATAGTTTGGAATATAAGCATTAACCATCCAAAAGCCCACACCCTCTCTTTTTATAGAGAGGGTTGATTTCTTCCGTTAGCGCCACCGATCATTGCGCCCTTAGCGATCATTGCCGCCTCTAATGGCCTCCGAACGCGTCGGATCCCGACCATTGTAGTCAGCGGAACACTTAGCGCGATCGATTGATGGATCCCATCGATTGGCTGCACCTTCGGGTCGATCGCCGATCACGGCGATCTGTGCCGCGACATCCTCTGGCGATCATTGTCATTCCATGGCGATCATTGCTGACCTCGCTCCATCGATCGGATACCGGTGAACCCATTCGACTCATAGCGATCGGCCATTCCATGGCGATCGGCGATGTCGAAAAACTCATCCGACACTTAGCCATTCGGCCAAGTTCACCTAATGAGCTACTTACAATTCACTCATTCTCTCATCTCACTCGAGTCCCTCGCTGAAGCTCTCTTCGTTTGCGGCCACATCCCTCAGCAACATCAGGCGCACGACTCTGCAATGCTCCTTCGCATCTCTTGCCTCCGAAGTCTGCTTCCTTGGCTTCACTTCAAGTCTTCTCGTCCGACGGTCCCTCGGCAGCATCAAGCGCACGACTCTGCAATGCTCCTTCTCTGACTCAAGCACGAGGTTATGAGTGGTGAACCCGCCAAGGTTCCGTGTGCGAATTACTAAGTCCTGTAAGACTCCAACGCACATATCAAATCATAATAACAACCTAACTTAAACCCTTTGCCACACACATTAAAACCATATCACGGCAAGAGATTTCCCTAATATATATATATATATATATATATATATATATATATATATATATATATATATATATATATATATATATATATATATATATATATATATATGGCAATATGCAAAAATGCCATAAGTCACGACAATGTAGCATGCATGGTCATGTCGGCTCACCCTAAAGCTATCACGACTCAAGTGTGTCCTCGGTGGCTCATCATGACAACTGTCCCAACTCAATACCAACCACTACTCTCGAGTGGCCGAGTGGGCAGTATGATCGAGTAGCATATAAGCATAAAGAGCAAGCTACTCGATGGGGGTCCCTGCTGTTGGCCACTCTAACAGTCACTACCCATCAGTGGTCGAGTGCCACACACGCAGGACTACGACACGCAAATCCAACTACCATCGTCTATAGTGGTAGAGTGCATCACCACAATGCTCTTCCCTCACACCGGTTACTCCTCCTATGAATAACCGTGGAGGCAGGATGACTGATGACCCTCTCAACCATAAGGGAGACCACGTCACCAGTATGCATGCAAATGACATGAATGCACAGTCACATATATAGACATCCACCACAGACTCTCTACTCTACAGAGAGTCATAACAATCTGATCAACGTACTCTCTATCCTGTAAAGAGTCGTACTCAACTGATCATAACACTCTCTATCCTATAGAGAGTCATACTCAACTGATCATAAAACTCTCTATCCTGTAGAGAGTCATACCAATCTGATCGACACACTCTCTATCCTGCATAGAGTCGTACTCAACTGGTCATAACAAGCTAGGACCACCGACCCGTAGCGATACACTAAGAACAATTCACCTGACCATTTACACAATATATGGTCAGTAGTAAACATGAAACCTAAGGGTATTAGAATTAACCCTACGTTCAAGACATTACCTATCCACGGATGACCTTTTGCCCAATTTACAATCAGGTCGTCTTCCGGACTTTACTATTTTTCACCTAACTAAACAAATTCTCGGTTACTTACATCACATTTGTAACTCCTAATCATGATGAAGTGAGATATGATAACAGCAATAGAGCATAACAGGCCAAATATAGAGTATCAAGCACAAGAGTAAATAAGAGCAAAGTCAAGGTAACATAATCATATAAGATGATCATATATCTAAATCTGCATGCATTAAATCTACCTGACTAGGGTAGGAAATCACCCACCTGATATAACTCTGCGGTAATAAATGTCTTCACACCCGCGGACCTGTCTCGTAGCCACATCCTGCACACAATATAACCACCATTAAGTTCTCATGCATGACGTCCATTAAATCAACTCTTACATCGATCCCATATCCAATTAATTTATCACATAAGAATTAAAGTCTTATTCACACAACTCGTATTCATCCCAATTGCATCAGCACGCACCCAGACCGATCGCAACCCCACAATAGAACACCAATAGGACATTAACAAATAGACCTCCAATCACATCATAAGTCACCTTATTTCCTAAATTCAATTACCCAACATGTATCATAAAGATAATTGAACTCACCCTTCAATCCCCTGGTCACAACCGCTTAGATCCACACCAAAAAGGGAAAAACCATCAGTGATATCCACTGAGAACTGATAAGCTAAATCATGATGGTGAAACGAGATGATTCACACTTAGTTACACAAAACATCACCCTCTAATTTTGCTATTTTTTGAAATCCCAACTGGGTGTGCTGGATATAAGATGGTGTTAGAGCTAGAGTCCAACTCCACACCTGTTTGAGTCATAGCTCTTGTTCTCTAAGAATAATAGAATATCTGGATTTAGCCCTGGAAACCCTAGGTGTTGGGATGTATATTGAAAAGTCTATTCTTTGTATGAATATCTTTATTTTTGAAATAAGAATCACATGATCATTGTTTGTATATTTATGGTTATGCATATTGTCTGATACATTACATTGTAGATAACATGGTGTGTGGTGTCATGCGGAAGATCATGTTATCAGTTCCTTGCAGAGTATAAGTAGAGGCTCACAACCGAGATGGTTTTGGACAAACCATTGATATGGTTGTAGTGTAATTTGGTATTAGTTTGTCTTGACCATAGAATTACACTCGTACACTTTGTGTCTATTGAGCAGGATCGACTTAAAGGTGATTCAATTTATTGCCGACTACATAATTGAATCAGACCTCAGATATTATGGTGTACATGCTCTTAATCTCGATATAATAACGGGCACATGTACTTAGTATTTATTTCTTTGATTTACCAATGGGCGAGATTTATAGAGTAAATCGATAGGCTCGATAAGTTGGGAAATGATATTATTTACATGGTGTGTCGTTGATTATAGGAGGAAACCGTGTCCTATGTATTAGGATGATGATGTCCCCTTGAGGAGCTCATAAGGATCATCATGTAAACCCTGCAGGTGGACTTGGTCCGGCATGATGATGAGGTTGAGTGATACTACTCATGGAGTTAGATGTTGATTAAATAATTATCAATAAATTAATTAATTGATGGATATTCGATATCTTAAATACGGGGAGACATTTGCACAATTAATATATGGAGCCCATATTTATTTATGGGAGTTGGTGAGGTAGATCAATGATAATCCTCTAGTGGAATGGATTATCATTAATGGATCAGATTTTATATGGGCTAGATCCATTGGGTGGCCAAGATCCAACTCATCCTCATGGTCTCTATTGTAGCCTATTTAAACCCTCATGAAATCTAGATCCAACAGACACAATTAAAAAGAGGTTTGGGCAAAATCTATAAATAGGTTACAAGGCATGGGCCGCAAGGGTGATTATCCATCTAGGGTTTTTGGGTGCTAGGGTTTGGAGGTGTTGGGAGGCAACAGTGGTTTGGCTTCTCCCTTAGGGCCGACGACAACCAAGAGGAGGATTAGGGTTTTCATCCTTTTCCTTTGTTCTTGGCCAGCTCCTCCTTCTCCTCTCCTAGGGCGGCGCCTTCTTCCCTCAAGTCTTGGCCGGCGGCAAGAGTCAAGGTTCTTCCTTTGGAGCTCTTGGCCGGCGCCCATATTTCCTCTTCCTCTCCTTGGCCAGTGGCAAGGATCAAGCTAGGAGCTTGGTGGTCGGCTCTAGATAGGAGAAGAAGTCTTTGATTATCTTCCTTTGTTCGGAGCGAACAAGAAAAGGAAGATACGCGATCTAGGAGGTTTCAACTCTTGGAGGATCGTTGCCCACACAACATTCAAGAGGAGGATAGGACACAATAGAAGATCAAGAGGTATACAAGAGGTATAATCTTGTTTGTTTTGATTAAGTTCTTTTGTATAATGAATGTGGCTAATTTACTTGGACCCTAAAGATAAACACAAAAACCGGCGATCTGTACATCATTTATTTCGCGGTTAATCGAGGAAAAGAGTTAGGTTGCTTGAACAACAAGTTTGTTCAACAGACCACTCGAATCGAATAGCACGATGATGGATCGGTTGCTTAGGTAATCCATCTTCGTCAAGGATTAATTTTTTTTAATCCGGGGACATAGATAGGATCGCCTTGCGCGAGCGACCGAAATGGGAAGCAATTCCCTTCACTAGGAAACCAATTCTCTCACTTGACAAGTGCAGACCTACTTACTACTTACAACCTAATAATATTAAACACTGTCTACATTCAATTGATGATCATATAAACTCCTAAAGAGACTTACCTATCATCTTAGGTAGATCGTTAGTAAATCACAAAAGAGAGTTCTATAAACACTTAAAACAACATCCAATTAAAACAACCCAAATATTGAATGAGATCAAGAACAACCCCGTTTATCTAAGAGGATCGCAGAACACACAAAATTACCACTTTACAATACTAAGGATAGATAGTATACCCGAAATTGCATCTAACACCGGCACATACCTTCTAAATCAACTACATCCACTGACCCTAATCAAATAGAACGTCGCTGCAATAATGGGAAAGAAATGCATAAGGATCTAAACCAGGATTTATCCCACCGCTTGATCATGGCTACAATCCCATCGATCTGCTTGGACAGCGAGATCGTCGGAACCCTAGAGGAACAGAGCCATACTGCCCTATGGCAGGGCGTTCAGCTGTGTCGGCAACTTTGCCACACCCCTTTTGCAGAAAAGTCGGCAAGATCTAGGGCAGCTGAAGTCGGAGAGAAATTTGAAAAGGAACACTCGGTGCCAGTAGAGAAACTGACCTGCACGAAGGCAACCAACTGTGGTTGTGTTGTCGTCCTCGCGCCTACTCAGGGTAGCCGCCTGGAGCTGGTATGGAAGGGATTGGGATCCAGGTGATGAAGAAGAGCGATCGACGAGGAAAGAACTCGCGCAGGGAAATATAGGATTGTGTCTGGGAAAGAAGAAATGCAGCGGGGGATTAAGGCGACGGCGAGAATTAAAGGTTAGCATCGCAGAACCATTTTTGTAATGGAGCGGGTCGGGCTTGCAAATAAACGGGTCAGATTTCAGACCCGTTAAGCCCCTTTTTAAACCCCTTCTCCACAAATGGTCTTAGAAATTCCATTTAAGTTTAGGAAAATTTCTAAAAGTTCCTGGAAAAATTCAATTTGTTATTCTTCTAATTACCAAACATTATTATTATTATTATTATTATTATTATTATTATTTTCTGTGGTATTTTACAAAGGCTCAAGTCGATTACAAGGCTTTAAACACCTTGCAATGCGGACTTACAAATGAGGAGCTAAATCGAGTCGGGTCCGTTCAAAATTTGAAAGAGTTATGGGATAAATTAATTAATTTACATGAACAGGTTAACTTGAGTCAACCCGAGGATGGTTTAGTTTTGATGGAAGGAACGAACAAAAAAGAAAAGAAATATAAATTGAGAAGAAGGAAAAGGAAGGAAGCAACTAAGGCAAACTTGGACAAGTCATCATCGGAGGAGTCGAATGTGGAAATATCAATGACATTCTTCGTAGCACTCACGGAGGCCGACTAGTCTGATGTTGAGTCAAGACAAGAGTCCGAGTCAAAGAGAAGCCACAGATCCGCATCCATTTCCGAAGGTTCTGACGAGGTAACTTCTCCCCTAGAAGATAAATTGTATAAAATTTTTCATGCTTATCTAGGAAACTATCCAAGTCCAAAAATTGAGTCGACTCACTTCTTGAGGGAGCCCAAGTACTTAAGGAGCAAGTCAACTCGAAGACTTCGACTTGCCAAATTAAGGATAGAGACTCAACTCGAGTTGCAAAGCTTGAGGAAGAGAACTCGGTCCTAAAAAGGCAAGTAGAAGATCTAACCGGATCATTGGAAAGGTTCACTTTGAGCTCCAAGTATCTCAACATGATGCTTGGGTCTCAATGAGCCATATACAACAAGTCTAGACTCGGATACAAGACTAAGGACACATATAGATCATACATGTCCTTATTTAATAGAAATGCTAAGGGTCGAGTCCAAGCTTGGGTTCCTAAGACTAGCTTAGTCAACCAAGTTGGACCGAACCAATTTAAGATTCCCAAAGGACAAGTTCACTTAGTGAACAAGACCCAATAGAGCTACTATACGGGGGAGCTAACTCATTGATTGTTTCCTTAATTAGATAAATTCTTGCATGTTTTAGTTTACTTTACTTGCTTAATTTAGAACGGACTAGATAGAAAACAAAGTAGGTTAAACTTGAACAACCTAGTACTAAGACAAGTGAACTGATAGTAAATAAGGGAAGCTCTTCGAAGTGCATGTCTAGGAAGTGGTCGTTGCTCCGATAACCAAGAAGGTCATGTGCCTCGCCATGACTTGGTGCACTAAGTCGAGTGGAACTGACCGAAGCTAAATGTAAGATACCGGAAAATTCACTAATGGAAATAATAATAATAATAATAATAATAATACACTTGTTAATTAATAAATTATCTTATAGAATTTTTCAGGAATTTTTAGAAATTTTCTGGAATTTAATTGAGTTCATATGATCGAATCGGAGGAAGATTAAGGCTTAAATAGGTGATTGGGTTAGACTTGGGCTAACTAGACCAACTAAAATAACCCGATCGTCGCATTTATCCATGGGCGTTTCTTCGATTTCTTTTCCGTTCGCCCGATCGACTTCTTCCCGTTTCTTCCCGAACGCCTCTTTCTCCTCTCCGAAGCGACCAGAGGCGATCGCGTCTCTTTTCCTCGTGCTCACGCTCACCGTCGCCGAGCCACTTGTCGTGCCCTAACATATTGCCGCTACAAGAGAAAGAGCGGTCGTCGTCGGTGTTGATCCAGTGATCTCCGGCCTAAACTCATTGTTGCTGCCCTTCTAGCTGACCGTCGTTGGAGCGAGGGTTTTGAGCCGGTGGCAGTTCGACTGGAGAAGAGGAAGCCACAACTCGTCTCCTTCCTCAGCCTGATCTTCTCGCCGCTGCCGGACAACTTGGCGTCGCCCCAATCCACCTTGAATCCGAGCCGACCAGACTTTGCCTCTGCCTGATTGTTGAGGAAGCTAGGTAATCCTGATTTATCTTACTTGCATGATCTATGTCGCCTCCTCCCTTGAGCCCTAGATCAACTATCTATCGTTGCACCGATCAATTTCTTTCTAATCCTCTGCCATAGCTCAGATCTTCGACAAGATCCGTGACCGTTCCTTGATCGAGATGCAGCAACGATGCCGACAAGGTCACAGGTCAGGTTATCATTGGGTTTGCGATGGTCTGAATATTTCGATCAGCAGAGGGGAGGAGGGTGTGTATGATACTTTCATAGTTATATTAAGATCTCTTCTATTATTAGGGAATTTGATCAAGATTTGATGTCAGCTGTGATGTTGTGATTTCTAGGTGGAGAAGAGCAAACGGAGTGATGGTTTGGCTAATGAATCTGGTCATTGTATATTTGAACTTACTAAAGTGGAACGACGCAAGGTAAGCATGGATTTGGGTATTCATTGAATTATAGCTGTGGTATGTTAATTATAGCTGATATTATAAGTGAATCGATGATTAATAATTAGTGAATGAAGTTGTTCTATTGGGGGTTACAGGATATGGAATGTGTTGAGGATTGATTAGGTCAATTATTAAATTAGACCAGTCTGCTAGATAGGATACTGGTTGGAGAATATTGGATTAGTTAGATCTTAAGATCGAGGTAGAATTGGATTCAATCAGTCGATATGAGATAGAACTTAGTTATGTTCTATGCTTTCTTTTGCAGGACCTTGATGATAATAGAGGCTTGTATGTGTGGCTAGCTAGCATGAGCTATTTAACCGGTGGGTAATTCCTACCCTGGTCAGGTAGTTTTAATGCATACAGATTTAGATGCATGATCATCTTATATGATCATGTTACCTTGACCTTGCTTTTATTTATCTAATGCTTGATACTTGTCGTTGGCTATATTTACTCAAAGGTTGATATCACATTTCCTTTATTATGATTTAGGGTTATTGATGTGATGTAAATAGGCCTAAATGTTTAGCAGGGTGTAGATGCTGGAGTACGGATGATAACCTGATTCATAAATTGGGTAAAGGTTCATCTGTGGGTAGGTAGTGCCCTAAAAGTGGGATTTATTCCAATACCCATATGTTTCATACTTATTACCAACCATGCATTGTGTAATGGTTAAGTGAAGGGTGATTAGTGCGTCGCTACGGACTGGTGGTCCCAGCTTGTTATGATCAGTCGAGTATGACTCTCTACAGGATAGAGAGTGCGTCGATCAGTTGAGTATGACTCTCTATTGGATAGAGAGTTATGATTAGTTGAGTACGACTCTCTACAGGATAGAGAGTCCGTCGATCAATTGAGTATGACTCTCTACAGGATAGAGAGTGTATTGATCAGATGGTTATGAATCTTTGTTGAACAGAGAGTCTGTGGTAGATGGATGTACGTGTGACAACACATTCATATCATTTGCATGTATTCTGACGACATAGTCTCCCTTGGGGTTGAGAGAGTCGTCAATCATCTTGCCTCCCAGGTTACTCCCCGAGGAGTAACTGGTGTGAGGGTAGAGCATTTGTTGTGCCGAACTCTACCACTATAGACGGTGGTAGTTGGAGTTACGTACAGTTGTCCTGGGTACGTGGTACTCGACCACTCATTGGTAGTGTCAATCGGAGTGGCCAGCAGTAGAGACCTCTATTGTATAGCGAGCTCTTTACACTCTTATGCTACTTGATCATACTGCCCACTCGGCCATTCTAGAGCGGTGGTTGGTGTTGAGTTGGGACAGTTGTCATGTCGTGCCACCTAGGCCACACTGGGGTCGTGGTAGCGAATAGGGGTGAGCAGGCATGACCATGCATATTGCATTGTCGTATCTTATGGCGCTTTGCATATTACCATATATATACATATATGCATGTATATATATATATATGGAGGGTTGTAATTAATATATATATAGATGCAGTCTATATATATATGCTTATTGTGATGTTGCATTTGATTGTACTATGCTTGCTGCATTTGGGTGTACATCATATTCATGCATGCTTCTTGCATTTGTTATACGGTTGTGTCGGATACTTGTATATGTGTTGGATAGACCATTAGATACCTTGACCTGTAGCACGAGTATATTATGAGTTGGTATTACTCTTTCTGTTATATATATATGTTGGATATATTCTCAGGTTGGATCAGAGTAGCGTAGCAGACTTTCAGGTATGTCTGCATTTTACGTTGTTCATTTGGTTAGACGGTATATGCTTGTATTTATATACTATGCTGATATACCTGTTGTACCTCTAGATTATGTTGTTGAATTACATGTGATATTTGATATATACATGTTTTTCTAAAACCTGCTGAGTTTTACTCCCCACCATGGACCCTGGGTTTTTCTGTCACCCAGGTAACTAGTAGAAGTCTTTGTGATGACTTAGAGCACCGCTGGCTGACATCTCATCTCATCTCCAAGACTCTGGTGGTCGTTTTGGGCTTTCCACATGGGTGTAGTGTATTTGTAGTTTTCGTGATGTACTATTGTTGTTGTATCTTTCTTTCTGGTTTTATTACGGTGGTTCTTAGTTTTGGTGTTAGTCATATTGGAATGCATGTGTGGGGGATTGTATTGTTGTTGTGTTGTTTCCGCTGTGTATTTGTTGTAGTTAGTTTGTTATGTTGTTGTAGTTTGGTTATATTTTTATATGTGTTGTTGTTATTGTAGGCCTACGGGCCTTGTATTAACCCGAAATATTGCCACGTACAGGGGAGATGTCGTCTGTTTGCTTTTCGACACGACATGCTCTCGGGGCATGAAAAATTTAGTGGTATCAGAGCCCTAGGTTCTACGATGCCATACAATGATTTTTATTGTCGAGTCTTGGATTCTCGGGAGTCGATTTATTCGATTTTGGTTTTTTGAGATGAGATTGACAGTGGCCTGAACTCCAAGCAGCACAAAGTAGGTATTCCTGATGACTTATTTTCTAGTTGGATACTTATCTGGACTTGATTAACAAATGTATACAGTTAGAGTTATTATACCTGTACAGACTCATAGTGGAAGTCGCCTACCGTGGTGACCAACCGGAGTTGCTGTTAGGGTTTATACTCCCGGTTTTGTTGGTTATGCTTTTAGTGTATATAACAGAGAATAACCTGTAGTTTTTTGGTTATTGTTCGTAACCATGTTATAAGTTGACCCCGGAAATGACCTGTTGAGTCTGTGAGTCTTGAACCTGTGTCGAAAAGGTGATTTACCTTTGAGAGCCGACTGATACCGAGTCGAAAAATAGGGGTCAAGTCATCACATTTCTTGTTGAAATTAGAGACTACAATCTTAGTGATTTTTCACTAACGGTGCTAGTCAGATCATTACCTATAGGGTAATGGATAAGACAAGTAGGCTATTGTTGATGCAAATAGTGGAAGGTTAGTTTATGGTGTTGCATAGGGATTTTTATCCCTGAGTTGTGCGTACTGGATTGTATAACTTTGATGGTACTTTTGAGTACTTAACTCGGGTTATACAGAGAAGGTAGAGTTATTTGCATATCATTATTGGGATTAAGCCGGTATTTGGTGGTAAATGTAGAAAATAATCTTCGGGAAAAAATATATCACTTGATCATGGTCTAGTGATGTAGAAAGAGAGTATTTCCCCGTGTCACATTCAATGACACATTGTAAGGAATTCTTGAGCTTCAAATAGGGTGATCGTCGATAATGGGAATACCATGCAGGGTCATTAGACTTGTAGAGTTTACGCTCACCTAATAGCTTAGGAATGTGAATGGAGGTTGTAAGCCACCCATGGTTTATTGGCTTACATTTGGATTAGGTTGTCTGGATCTTCTATCAGATCCTGCCGCAGGATGTTAGATACCAGGGGTTTAGAAATGACTCCGTACAAGTATTTAAGAGTTGGAGACTGATAAACAGATATTGCAAGTCAACTTATTAGAGTCTGAAGTCTCCGGTTGTTGGATAAAAGGAGCAAGATCAAAGTCATAGGCCTTGAGCTACTTTCCGATTATAGAAGACCAACTACAGATCATCAGGATGTTCTCGTGCACATCAGAGAAATCAGAACAAAGACTCCGAAGGGATTATGTGCATGCGGTGCGAATCACGAAGACATGCGAAGTCAGATTATTCGTTGGATCAGTTCATATGTTGCTATTGTAAGCAACCAGTACAGATTGAGGAGTTGTATTTTGAAGACTCAGTTGAAGACTATCAATGGTGTTCCAGGAGGATGATGCACCGTCTCGACAGCGGAGATCAGCACCGAAGATTGGGTTATCTCATTAGCAACAACCTACTACCTCAGGTGTGGTTGGAGTTCCTTGATACTACCCTTCAGTAGAGATCATCACAGAAGCAGCATCAGCAGAAGGCTCATGCAGACAACAACAGTTACCCCCAGATGTGATTTGCTTTGTAGAGAGGAGAGAATATACGACGATGATCATATCTATTTGGTATTCTACAGTTGTAGCTCGTAGGATTAAGTGATGAGATCAGATGATCTAGGAGAATCCTCGGGTCATTTGTCGCAGAAATGCGACCGTTTGTCGGACTGTTGGATCTGATCTTGTTCTCTTCAGAGAAAGGTTGAGACCTGCAGGGAGCCTTTGGATCAGATTGGCAGATAATTGATCGTTCAGGGTATCACTTTAGTTTACCCTCTTGGTTAATATATTGAGAGATACTTGAAGTTTACAGGTATCCTTGTCTAGAACATTCCTAGTTCGGATTAGAAGGATTCCTATACATCGACTAGTGGGTCGGTGCTATCTCTACCATCAGGTGAGATGTGGACCAATAATTTAGAAGTCAAGGGATGCCCTTAGACTTTGATAGACATACTTTTGCTGTAGACATATCCTTACGGATGGTCAAATTGTTGAGATTATGACATGATTAGGTCTCTCAGATGTGTGTATAATCTGAGAGTAGTCGGATGTAGTTTTGGATGAACTCCTATCCTTGCCGTTGCATAGGCAAGTGGAGTAGGCGATCGGAATGATTGCGGAAATAGTCCTGGTATCGAATATCACATACTGGGTGATAGTTTTGTTGGTATCAGTGCTGCTAAACACTATAGAAATTGGAAGAACGTGAGTTGCGATTATAGAAGATGTTGGAAGGGATATTTATTTATCTAAGTATTTCTCCTTGAGAAGATCCAGAACTCTCTGTTGAAAGAGAGATGGACCTTTGAGATTATGCATTGATTATCGATGATGGAATTCGATAGTTGTTAAAAGTGAATATCCTTCATTGTGGATAAATGATCTGTCTAGATCAGCTAAGGACACCTGTGTATACTCTAGGATCGAATTACGATTGGAGTGTTGATATTATAGTGACATGATGTCATACAATTATCATGTTGGCAATCGTGCTATTTCTCGGAATGCTCATAGGCTCCCATGTCCCCGGATTAAAATTTTCACTAATGAAAACTAATCCGGATGGGATGAGTTTCCTAAGCACAACCAATTCGTCGTCGTGCCAACGACTCGAGCGATCGCTTGAACAAACTAGTTGTTCAAGCAACCAAACTCTTCTAGTCGATTAGCCGCGGAAGAGACGACGGACGGATTGCCGGTTTTTGTGTTTCTTATCGGGGTCCATGATTATACAAATACATGCAAATGCAAACTAGTATAATCAACATATACTAACATAAAGAACATAAGCTAGCATATCAAATAAGAACATGAAAAGAACAATAATAAAAGTTGTGAAACTTTTATACCTCTTGATCTTCTATCGTATGTCCTAACCTCCTTGTAGACTTCGTGTGGGCGAAGATCCTCCACAAGTTGAAGCTTCCTAGATCTTCTTCAATCCAAAGAAAGAAGAACTCTCTTTCCCTTCTTGCTTGAGCCAACCACCAATCCACAAAGGATTGATGCCGCCGGCCCCAAGAATAGAGAGAACATAATGGAAACAACCAAGGAACCGAACTAGGGACAAACCCTTGTTTTGGTGCCGCCGGCCAAGATGGAGTGAAGAGGATAAAGGGAATATGTTGGGCGCCGGCCACGGTGGAGGGAATAGAGGAAGGAGCCGGCCACAACCTAGGAAGAGGAAGAGCTCCTCTCCTATAGTTGCCGCCCACCTTCCTTGCATACCCTAGCCGCCCAACCATAGGAGCCAAACCCTAATTAGGGTTTCCTCCTTAGGTCTTCTTGCCGCCCATCCAAGGTGGAAGGAGGAGATCTAAACCGGCCACCTTTCCTAGGAAGAAGAAGAACTCTTCCACAAGATGCCGCTTACCCTCCTTCCAAACCTTGGCCGCCCATGCAAAGGAGCCAAACCCTAATCAAATTAGGGTTTCCTCCTTAGGGTTTCTTGCCGCCCAACCATGATGGAGAGAAGAGATCTAGGAGCTAGCCACCTTCAAGGAAGAAGAAGAGATCTTCCTCAAGTTGCCGCCCACTCATCTTCCAAGCCTTGGCCGCCCAACCCATAGGAGCCAAACCCTAATTAGGGTTTCCTCCTTAGGGTTGCTTGTCGCCCAAGCAATTGGAGGCTAAACCCTAATCTCCTTAGCATCCATTATCCAACATCAACCACTCTCTCTCTTTTCCGCCCAACCCATAGCCACCCTTTTATAGAACTTAGGAGAAAATTGGTTATTGATGAGGTAGCCAAAAATATAGGAACTAATTCTCAATTTTCTTGCCGCCCACCTTATCCAACCTTTCCTCTCCCTTTTATATAGAGTTAGGTTTAGGCCTTGGTTTAATCTCCACCGTCGGTTCTAGGGTTTTAATCTCAACCGTCGGATTTAGAGATTTAATCTCAACCGTCGGTTCTAGGGTTTTAATCCCAACCGTCGGATATAGAGATTTAATCTCAACCGTCGGTTCTAGGGATTTAATCCTAACCGTCGGATCTAGAGATTTGTTTTCCATCATTTGATCTAGACTTCATGAGGTTTATATTAGGCTACGATAGGGACCATGAGGAGGAGTTGGGTCTTGGCCACCCGATGGATTGGAACCACACAAACTTGATCCATCAATGATGTTCCATTCCACTAGAGGATCATCATTGAACTACCTCACCAACCCCCATAAATTAATATGGGCTCCATATATTATTTGTACATCTATCTCCCCATGTTTAAGATATCGAATGTCCGTCAATTAATTGATTTACTGACCATCAATTAATTAACATCTAACTCCTCGAGTAGTACCACTCAACCTTATCATCATGTTGACTAAGTCAACCTGCAGGGTTTACATGATGAACCTTATGAGCTCCTCAAGGGGACATCATCAACCTAATACATAGGACACGGATTCCTCCTATAATCAACGGCACACCATGTAAATAATATCATTTCCCAACTTACCGGGCATATTGATTTAATCCATAGAAATCTCACCCTCTGGTAAATCAAAGAAATAAATATTAAGAACATGTGCCCGTTATTATATCGGGATTAAGAGCATGTACAACATAATATCCGAGGTCCGATTCAATTATGTAGTCAGCAACAAATTGAATCACCTCTATGTCGGTCCTGCTCAATACACCTAAGTGTACTAGTGTAACTTTATGTTCAAGACAAAATAATACCAAGCTACACTACAATCATGCCAATGGTTTGTCCAAAACCATCTTGGTTGTGAGCCTCTACTTATACTCTACAAGGGACTGATAACATGATCTTCTGTGCCATCACCCAAGCACCATGTTATCTACAATGTAAAGTATTAGACAATTTTGCATAATCATAAAAATATGCAAACAATGATCATGTGATTCTTATTTCAAAATAAAGATGTTCATACAAAAGAGCTAGGCTTTCAGTATACATCCTAACAATCTCCCACTTATACTAAAAGACTATGCCGTCATCATACTGCCATACATCTGATTCCTCTTCTCTCCACATGCCTATCAAAGCTCTCGCTAGAAGGGCCTTAGTGAAAGGGTCTACCAGGTCATCCTCTGATGCAATCTAGGCGACAGCTTACTTCTACCTCCTTTACGATTTCTCGTATCAGATGGTACTTGCACTCTATGTGTTTACTAGCCTTATGGTCTCGTGGTTCCTTCGAGTTTGCAACTGCACCATTATTATCACAATAAATTGTGATAGTTCTGGGAAAACCAGGAATCACATCCAAGTCCATCAGGAAGTTCCTGAGCCATACAGCTTCTTTGGTCGCCTCATAGGCTGCCACATACTCAGCTTCCATGGTGGAGTCCGCCATGCATTTCTGCTGGACACTCCTCCATACAATGGATCCACCTCCCAAAGTAAACACAAAACCTGAGGTAGACTTACTGTTATCCCTATCTGATTGGAAATCGCAATCCATGCAACCCACAGGGAGTAATTGGTCTGCCCGATAAACTAGCATATAATCTCTAGTCCTTCTCAGGCACTACAATATATGCTTTACCGTAGTCCAATGTCCCTATCCTGGATTACTCTGATATCTGCTAACCATGCCTACGACAAAGCAGATATCTGGTCTCGTACATAGCATACATTAGGCTTCCTACCGCCAAAGCATAAGGAACTGCCTATATCTCCTCTATCTCCTCAGATGATCTAGGACACATCTGCTTAGATAAAGGAACTCCATGCCTGAAGGGTAGAAAACCCTTCTTAGAGTTTTGTATGCTAAAACGATCCAAAACCATGTCTATGTATGAAGCTTGGGATAAGCACAACAACCTTGATCCCAAGGTTGTGACCTACTTCTCCCAAGTCCTTCATATCATACTGTTTGGACGACCATACCCTTACGTCTGATAACACTTCGATGTTGTCGCCAACCACCAAAATGTCATCTACGTATAGTACAAAAATACCACTGCGTTTCCGTCACATCTCTGATATACACAAGACTCATCCGAACTTTGAATAAATCCATAACACTGGATTTACCTCCTCAAAGCGGATGTTCCAAGACCAAGCTTGCTTGATCCATTAACGGACCGATTAAGCTTATATACAATACGCTCTTTGCCCTTAGCAATGAATCCCTCTGGTCGCTTCATGTAGATAGATTCCTCAAGACTTCCACTAAGGAATGTTGTCTTGACATCCATCTGTCACACCTCATAATCCATATGAGTTGCTATGCATAAGAGCTCCCAGACCTGTCTTGAATCCATAGATTCAATCTCAGTTTTCATTGCACTTTGCAAAGATGCTGTATTTATATCTTGGATTGCCTCGTTGTATGTCTAGGGATCAGGTTCATGTTTGCTAGGGACCAAATCAGAAGATTTGTCCAAAAACATGAATCTAAGAGGTTGTCTAACAACCCTCCCACTACGACGAGGTATCTTCTGTGTATCCTCTGTGACACGCGGTGCAGTGACATGTGGTATATCCTCTTGTACTGGTGGTACTAAAGAAGTGACTTCCCTTTTAACTCCTCCAGAACAATTTTACTCTTGGGCTTGTGGCTCATCACATAGTCTTCCTCTAGAAATCTGGCGTTCGTGTTAACGATCACCCTCTGATCTCTAGGACTATAAAACAAGTCACAATAACTCATCATCGATCTAACCATCTCCAAAAGAGTCCTATTCCTTCGCTCTGCTACACCGTTCTGCTGGGGTGTGCTAGGTGCAGACAATTGGGATTGAATCCCAACCTCTGATAAGTAATTCCTAAACTCTCCCAAGAGGTATTCACCACTACGATCAGATCGTAGTGTCATCTTGAATAATTGTCTATGAAAAAGACAAAATATTCAAAACTACCTCTTACCTGGATAGACATAGGACCATACGAATCAGAATGAACCAATTCCAACACATCTTTGGATCTATACCCCTTGGCCTTGAAAAGGCCTCTTGGTCATCTTACTCTCCAAGCAAGATTCGTAGGTTGGGAGATCCTCCACCACTAATGAACCCAAAGGTCCATCAGCTATCAACCTTTGAATTTTGCTTAGGTTAATGTGACCAAGCCTAAGACACCAAAGATATGTTTGGTTCATCTTCGAAGGTTCTTTTCTCTTATTGGAATTAGAAGATGAGTTATTAACTTCTATTTGCACCGTGGGAGCTTGTGGTTCAAGTTATAAATTTCCTATCTATGTACCTGAATAGATAATGTCCCTATTCCTTTTATAACAAATCTGTCATGAAAAGAAATAGATTATCCATCCAAAAAATATTTAGAAACCGAAATCAATTCTTTCTAAATAAGGGTACATAAAGGAAATTCTTAAGAACCAAAACCTTTATTTTTCTCAAAAGATAAATAAAACATCTCCCACTGCAATAGCCACCATCTTCATGGCATTGCCCAAGTAAATGATAATATGCCCTTTTAGCTAGTCGTCGGGTTTCCTGGAACCCCTGCAAAGTATTGCAGACATGATTAGTGGCTCTCATATCTACACACCAGGTGTCGGTAGATAACACCGCTAACCATGTTACAATGACTAGACCAAAAGATATACTTTTGATCTGTTTTGGATTGGGACAGTCCTCCTTCCAATGTCCATCCTGCTTGTAAGTGAAGTACTTGCCTTTCGGCTTCTTCACTCCTCCCTGAGATCCTCCCACCACATTTGCTCCACCTTGTTTCTCCTTCTTCTTGCCTTTCGGCTTAGAAGTAGAAACTTTTTTGAGCAATGATGGCTTGAGGACACTCTTTGAAGAGTGCATACTTGTACTCCTTAGCAGATAAGACAATATCTTGAATCTTTTCCAATCAACATTATTTAGGTACAGTAAGTTTATTTCCTTTAGTATCACAGTAAGTGGACTGAAAGTCAATTTTGAAAATCCTAAGAATCACAATAGATCATTACTTTAGATTTCAAAAAATTATTGATTCCTCTAACAATAAAATTTCGAAATCAACCAACACCTCAAAACGCCGAGAATATCGCATGCCACGCAGTGTGGACGTATACGAATTCTACATTTGTAAGAGGAGGTTTTACCCATTAATTTTATTATCTTGTCAACCTTACTTTTTGACAAATAAAATTAATAGTTGGTTCCTCTTTGGCCCTACAAATAAAAGCAGTGACTCTGATGGGGAGGATACTTTATATTTGCATCTAAGTGTGCACCATTACACGATACTAAGGGAATTATTTCGGATTATGTGCCTTACCGCTGTGGAAGTACACACGCTCCTAGATAATTTCCTATAACCATTATTTGACCTAGTGATCCACAAACAAACTCATCCGCAGGGAGGAAGGCACTCAGAGCCGACACGCAAGTTTGTTGCATCACATGTCAAATTGTAATGGAGGCCGCGGGAATTAATTAAAATATCCCTCTCCCACTTAGTAAATTGAAAATGAGGAATTTTCAAGCACACACAGCATGCTTATTATTACTATAGATTTCAAAAAATTATTGATTCCTCAAACAATAAAATTTCGAAATCAACCAACACCTCAAACACCGAGAATATCGCATGCCACGCCGTGTGGACGTATACGAATTCTACATTTGTAAGAGGAGGTTTAACCCATTAATTTTATTATCTTGTCAACCTTACTTTTTGACAAATAAAATTAATAGTTGGTTTCTCTTCGGCCCTACAAATAAAACTACTTTTATTTGCATCTAAGTGTGCACCATTACACGGTACTAAGGGAATTATTTCGGATTATGTACCTTACCTCTGTGGAAGTACACATGCTCCTAGATAATTTCATATAACCATTATTTGACCTAGTGATCCACAAACAAACCCGTCCTCAGGGAGGAAGGCACTCAGAGCCGACACACAAGTTTGTTGCATCACACGTCAAATTGTAATGGAGGCCGCGGGAATTAATTAAAATATCCCTCTCCCACTTAGTAATTTGAAAATGAGGAATTTTCAAGCACACACAACATGCATAGAAAACAAATCAACAATAAATATGGAAAAATCAGAATTTTTCCAACTATTATGGCATTGTTCTCCAATATGCGTCCCGTCGTGTCGCCACCTCGTCCGCTCCATCTTTTCCCGTGCTCAAGTCACCAAAGAGTTCCGAGCCGAGATAAATCATTTTATTTTACATCCATCGATCCTATACTCCACGAAGGAGTGTACAAATAATCTAGATCGAAAGTAAACTAAAATAAACGGCTAAACAATGCCATATTTAATTACAAAAATTAAATACTAATCTAGCCTCGTCAACCCCGAGGATTCAAATAATATACAATCATACACAACAATCACATACACACATATAGCCATAATAGTCGGATCTTATGCCTGCAACCAAAAAGTTAGCCTACGCACATCCTACTATTATCTGGCATACTAAATATATGATATGTGCATGAAAGTAACCGAATCCAAAACACACAAAACCGGAAACCGTGGCTCTGATACCATTTGTTGGCAACCAAAAAGTTAGCCTATGCACATCCTACTATTCGAAGGTGAACCAAACATATCTTTGGCTTCTAAGGCTTGGTCACATTAACCTAAGCAGAATTCAAAGGTTGATAGCTGATGGACCTTTGGGTTCATTAGTGGTGGAGGATCTCCCAACCTACGAATCTTGCTTGGAGGGTAAGATGACCAAGAGGCCTTTTTAAGGCCAAGGGGTATAGAGCCAAAGATTTGTTAGAAATGGTCTCAACCTCTGATAAGTAGTTTCTATACTCTCCCAAGAGGTTCTGACCACCTTTCCTAGGAAGAAGAAGAACTCTTCCACAAGATGCCGCTTACCCTCCTTCCAAACCTTGGCCGCCCATGCAAAGGAGCCAAACCCTAATCAAATTAGGGTTTCCTCCTTAGGGTTTCTTGCCGCCCAACCATGATGGAGAGAAGAGATCTAGGAGCTAGCCACCTTCAAGGAAGAAGAAGAGATCTTCCTCAAGTTGCCGCCCACTCATCTTCCAAGCCTTGGCCGCCCAACCCATAGGAGCCAAACCCTAATTAGGGTTTCCTCCTTAGGGTTGCTTGTCGCCCAAGCAATTGGAGGCTAAACCCTAATCTCCTTAGCATCCATTATCCAACATCAACCACTCTCTCTCTTTTCCGCCCAACCCATAGCCACCCTTTTATAGAACTTAGGAGAAAATTGGTTATTGATGAGGTAGCCAAAAATATAGGAACTAATTCCCAATTTTCTTGCCGCCCACCTTATCCAACCTTTCCTCTCCCTTTTATATAGAGTTAGGTTTAGGCCTTGGTTTAATCTCCACCGTCGGTTCTAGGGTTTTAATCTCAACCGTCGGATTTAGAGATTTAATCTCAACCGTCGGTTCTAGGGTTTTAATCCCAACCGTCGGATCTAGAGATTTAATCTCAACCGTCGGTTCTAGGGATTTGATCCTAACCGTCGGATCTAGAGATTTGTTTTCCATCATTTGATCTAGACTTCATGAGGTTTATATTAGGCTACGATAGGGACCATGAGGAGGAGTTGGGTCTTGGCCACCCGATGGATCGGAACCACACAAACTTGATCCATCAATGATGTTCCATTCCACTAGAGGATCATCATCGAACTACCTCACCAACCCCCATAAATTAATATGGGCTCCATATATTATTTGTACATCTATCTCCCCATGTTTAAGATATCGAATGTCCGTCAATTAATTGATTTACTGACCATCAATTAATTAACATCTAACTCCTCGAGTAGTACCACTCAACCTTATCATCATGTTGACTAAGTCAACCTGCAGGGTTTACATGATGAACCTTATGAGCTTCTCAAGGGGACATCATCAACCTAATACATAGGACACGGATTCCTCCTATAATCAACGACACACCATGTAAATAATATCATTTCCCAACTTACCGGGCATATTGATTTAATTCATAGAAATCTCACCCTCTGGTAAATCAAAGAAATAAATATTAAGAACATGTGCCCGTTATTATATCGGGATTAAGAGCATGTACAACATAATATCCGAGGTCCGATTCAATTATGTAGTCAGCAACAAATTGAATCACCTCTATGTCGGTCCTGCTCAATACACCTAAGTGTACTAGTGTAACTTTATGTTCAAGACAAAACAATACCAAGCTACACTACAACCATGCCAATGGTTTGTCCAAAACCATCTTGGTTGTGAGCCTCTACTTATACTCTACAAGGGACTGATAACATGATCTTCTGTGCCATCACCCAAGCACCATGTTATCTACAATGTAAAGTATTAGACAATTTTGCATAATCATAAAAATATGCAAACAATGATCATGTGATTCTTATTTCAAAATAAAGATGTTCATACAAAAGAGCTAGGCTTTCAGTATACATCCCAACATATCATTGTCGTTGTGATGATTGATATATCATCGGCTTAGAGTAAATAAAATGCAAGTGTATGGAGGATGACATTTCATACTTAGTATGAATTTACGAGCTGTTGTTAATGATATTAGACGTATTTAACGATTTAGTCTTCCATGGATTTGAGAAATCGTGTATTTGGGACACGATTGGATCAGTGCGTAGTTGTTGGAGTTGCGTAACTTAGCCACTGTTGATTATGGTAGTTGGAGTTGCGCACTCGGCCACCGTAGTTGGTGGTTTCCTTGTATGATTTGGTTAATATTGTAGGTGTGGATATAATGCTTGACATTACTATACCACATATTTGTTTGACCAAGAGAGTGATGGAATTCACTTAGTCGGAAGCTGGTGGAACCAGTTTACAGGACCTAGATGGTGGTTAATTTGTGCACGGGGTATTAGTTAATCCTTCTGAGGTGGATGAAAGGATGTTGTACGCAGATGCATCGTTCCAAGGAATGGAGCGATTCCGATGCAGTTGAATGAGGCGTACCTCATGCTTACGACAGTTAAGAAACTATGAGATAGACTATCATATACATGACGTGGCTTTAGTAGTTATTAGCTGGATTTATAGATGTATGGAGCAGGAATGCTCATGGGATTTTAACTAGCTACTGTGTAGCTACTATGGAGTTGCTACAGAAAGCACCTTATTTGAGTTTTGCAATATATCCTGGTGGTACTTGGATGTATCGAGATTTAAAATGTTTATAATGGTAGGAACTGTTGGGATGTATACTGAAAAGTATATCTTTTGTATGAACATCTTTATTTTTGAAATAAGAATCACATGATCATTGTTTGCATATTTGTAATTATGCATACTGTCTAATACATTATATTGTAGATAACATGGTGTGTAGTGTCACACAGTGGATCATGTTATCAGCTCCTTGTAGAGTATAAGTAAAGACTCACAACCTAGAAGGCTTTGGACAAACCATTGGTATGGTTGTAGTGTTATTTGGTATTGGTTTGTCTTGACCATAGAATCACACTAGTACACTTTGTGTGTATTGAGCAAGACCGACTTAGAGGTGATTCGATTCATTGCTGACTACATAATCGAATCGGACCTCAGGTATTATATTGTACATGCTCTTAGTCCCAATATAATAACGGGCACATATACTTAGTATTCATTTCTTTGATTTACCAATGGGCGAGATTTATAGAGTAAATCGATAGGCTCGGTAAGTTGGGAAATGATATTATTTATATGGTGTGCCATTGATTATAGGAGGAAATTGTGTCCTATATATTAGGATGATGATGTCCCCTTGAGGAGCTCATAAGGTTCATCATGTAAACCTTGCAGGTGGACTTGGTCCGGCATGATGATAAGGTTGAGTGGTACTACTCATGGAGTTAAATGTTGATTAATTAATTGTCAGTAAATTAATTAATCGACGGACATTCGAAATCTTAAACACGGGGAGAAAAATGTACAAATAATATATGGAACCCATATTAACTTATGGGGGTTGGTGAGGTAGATCAATGATAATCCTCTAGTGGATTGGATTATCATTAATGGATCGGACTTTATGTGGGCTTGATCCATTAGGTGGCCAAGATCCAACTCCTCCTCATGGTCCCTATTGTAGCCTATTAAAACCTCAAGAAGCCTAGATGTAATGGTAGAAAACAAAACTCTAGACCCAATGGTAGAGATTAAATAACTAGATCCGACGGTTGAGATTAATTCTCTAGATCCGACGGTTGAGATTAAATCCCTAGAAACGAAGGTGGAGATTAAAGGGAGGTTTGAGCCCAACTCAATAAAAAGAAGGGCTAGGGTTTTGGGCGGCAAGGAGCAAGGGGTGTTGGGCGGCCACAATTAAGGAAATTCCTTTCCTTCTTCTTCCTTAGGTGGCCGACACATATCATCTTCCTTTCTCTCCCTTAGCCGGCGTCCAAACCTCCCCCTTCTCCTCTCCTTGGCCGGTGGAAACAAAGCTTAGGGTCTTCCCTTGGAGCTCTTGGCCGGCACCCATCTCCTTCATCCACTCCTTAGGCCGGCGGACACCAAGTTGGTGTTTGGTTGTTGGCGCAAGTAAGGAGAGGAAGAGTTTTGTTATTGATCTTCCTTTGTTCGAAGAGAACAAGGATAAGAAGATTAGCGATCTAGGAGGCTTCAACTTTTGGAAGACCATCGCCCACACGACGTCCAAAAGGAGGAAGGACATACAATAGAAGATCGAGAGGTATAAATGTTGTTTTATATTCTTTTGTGTTATGTCTATGATTGTTTTTCAATTATATGCATGTTGTATTCTTTGTTTAATGGATAAATTAACTTGGACCCCAAATACAAACACAAAAGCCGGCGATCTGTACATCGTCTATTCCGCGGCTAATCGTAGAATAGAGGTTGGTTGCTTGAACAACAAGTTTGTTCAAATAACCACTATAATCAAAAAGAACGAAGATGAAATGGGAGCTTGGGTAATCCCTCTTGTCAAGGATAAATTTTTTTATCCAGGGACGTAGAAGGGATTGCCATGAACAAGCGACTAAGTTGAAGTGGGAAGCGAAGTTTCCTACCTTCAAGTGGTATCAGAGCCACAGTTTCTGGTTTTGTGTGTTTAGGATTCAGTTACTTTTATGCACTTTTCATATATTGTATGTGTCGGATAATAGTAGGATGTGCGTAGGTTAACTTTTTGGTTGCAGGCATAGGATCCAGCTATTATGGTCATATGTGTGTATGTGATTGTATGTGTGTAATTGTATATTTTGTTGAATCCTCGGGGTTGACGAAGCTAGTATTTAATTTTTGTAATTAGATACAGCATTGTTTAGCCACTCTTTTCATTTTAGTTTACTTTCGATCTAGATTTCATGTACACTCCCTCGTGGAGTATAGGATCGATGGATGTAAATTAAAATAGTTTTTCTCGGCTCGGATCTCTGGATGGCTTGTACATGGCGTAGGGAGGAGCGGACGAGATGGCGAGACGATGGGAGACATATTGAAGACAAAAGCCATAATAGTTGAAAAATATTTATTTTTCATATTTATTGCTTATTGTTTGATATGCATGTCGTAGGCTAGAAAATTCCTCAATTTTCAAATTACTAAGTGGAAGATGGATATTTTTATAAATTTCCACGGCCTCCATTACGATTTGACATGTGATGCAAACAAACTAGCGTGTTGGCTCTGAGTGTCTTCCTCCCCATCGGATGAGTTTGTTTGCGAATCACAAGGTCGAATATGGTTATAGGAAATTATTAAGGAGCGTGTGTACTTCCCCATCGGAAGGCACATAACCCGAGATAATTACCTTGGTACCGAGTAATGGTGAACACTTAGATACAAATATAAGTATCCTCCCCATCGGAGTCACTGCTTTTATTTGTAGGGCCGAAGAGGAACCAACTATTCATTTTACTTGTCAAAAAGTTAGGTTGACAAGATAGTAAAATTAATGGGTAAAACCTCCTCTTATAAATGAAGAATTCGTATACGTCCACACTATCGTGGCATATGATATTCTCGGAGTTTTGAGGTGTTGGTTGATTTTAAAATTTTATTGTTTGAGGAATCAATAATTTTTTGAAATATAATGTTTTTGATCTATGTGATTCTTAGGTTTTCTTTCAAAATGACTTTCAACCCGCTTGCTGTGATACTGAAAGAAAATAAACTTACTGGACCCAACTATGTTGATTGGAAGAGGAATCTTGACATTGTCTTGACTGTTGAGGAATACAAATATGTACTCCTCGAAGAGTGCCCTCCTAAGCCTACGGATGATTTTGGGGAAAAGGAGAAGGAGAGTTATAAGAAGTGGATTAAGGCCGATGAGATGGCGCGGTGTTACATTTTGGCATCTATGTCAAATGTACTGCAACATCAGCATCAAGCCATGCCCACTGCTTATGACATGATGCTCAATCTCAAAGAGCTTTTCGGACACCAGAATTGGGTTGCTAGGCAGAAAGCTATGAGGAACTTGATGATGACCACCATGATCGAGGGAACACCCGTGAGGGATCATGTTCTCAAGATGATGGCTCATTTGAATGAGCTGGAAGTCCTAGGAGCGAGATTGATGGGGAAACTCAGCTCGATATCATTCTCCAGTCTGTACCTAGGAGTTTTGAGCAGTTTCACCTGAACTACAACATGAACAAGAGGTTGTATTCGTTGGCGGAGCTTTTGATAGAACTTTAAGCGGTAGAGGGGCTATTTCGTCAGAGTGCTCAGGCGCAAGCCATGGTTGCCCATAAGGTTTCTACTTCTAAGCCGAAAGGCAAGAAGAAGAAGAAACAAGCTGGGACAAAGGCGGTGGGAGGAACTCAGGGAGGAGTGAAGAAGCCGAAAGGCAAGTGCTTCACTTGTAAGCAAACTGGACACTGGAAGAAGGATTGCCGCAACCGCAAGCAGAACAAAGGTAAATCTTTTGGTCTAGTTGTAAAACATGTTTAGTGGTGTTATCTACCGGCACCTGGTGTGTAGATACGGGAGCCACTGATCATGTCTGCAATACTTTGCAGGGGTTCCAGGAAACCAGACGACTGGTTGAGGGGGATATTACCGTATACTTGGGCGATGCCACGAAGGTGGCGGCTATTGCAGTGGGAGATGTTTATTTATCTTTTGAGAAAAATAAAGTTTTAGTTCTTAAGAATTGCCTTTATGTACCTTTATTTAGAAAGAATTTAATTTTGATTTCTAAATTATTTATGGATGGATATTCTATTTCTTTTAATGACAGAGTTGTTATAAAAAGGAATAGGGAGATTATCTGTTTTGGTGCATTGATAGGAAATTTGTATACACTTGAACCAAAAGCTCCCACGATACAATTAAAAGTTAATAACTCATCTTCTAATTCCAATAAGAGAAAAGAACCTTCGAAGATGAACCAAAAATATCTTTGGCATCTAAGACTTTGTCATATTAACCTAAGAAGAATTCAAAGGTTGATAGCTGATGAACCTCTGGGTTCATTAGTGGTGGAAGATTTCCCAACCTGTGAATCTTGCTTGGAAGGAAAAATAACCAAGAGGCCTTTTAAGGCCAAGGGGTATAGAGCCAAAGATGTGTTGGAATTGGTTCATTCTGATTTGTGTGGTCCTATGTCTATCCAGGCAAGAGGTGGTTTTGAATATTTCGTCTCCTTTATAGACGATTATTCAAGATATGGATACATTTACTTGATGCGCCGCAAGTCTGAATGCTTTGACAAGTTCAAAGAATTCAAGGCTGATGTGGAGAAACGTCAAGGTAAAAGTATCAAGAAACTACGATCTGATCATGGTGGTGAGTACCTCTTGGGAGAGTTTAGGAATTACTTATCAGAGGTTGGGATTCAATCCCAATTGTCTGCACCTGGCACACCCCAGCAGAATGGTGTAGTAGAGCGAAGGAATAGGACTCTTATGGAGATGGTTAGATCGATGATGAGTTATTCTGAGTTGCCAGATTCGTTCTGAGGATATGCTCTAGATACGACAGTATATATTATGAACTTGGTACCATCTAAATCAGTGTCTTCTACTCCCACAGAATTGTGGACTAGGCGAAAGCCTAGTCTAAGACATATTCGGATTTGGGGGAGTCCAGCACATGTGCTGAAGGCAGATGCTGGTAAGTTGGAACCTCATACAGAAGTATACATGTTTATTGTCTATCCAGAGGAATGAAAGGAGGTTTGTTTTATAGTCCTAGAGATCAGAGGGTGATCGTTAGCATGAATGCCAAATTTCTAGAGGAAGGCTATGTGATGAACCACAAGCCCATGAGTAAGATTATTCTGGAGGAATTAAAAGGGGAAGTCACTTCTTCAGTACCACCGGTACAAGAGGATATATGACAAGTCACTGCACCGTGTGTCACAGAGGATACACAGGTGATACCTCGTCGTAGTGGCAGGGTTGTGAGATAGCCTGATAGATTCATGTTCTTGGGAGAATCTTCTGATTTGGTCCCTGGCGAACATGAACCTGATCTCTGGACATATGACGAGGCAATCTTAGCAAAGTGCAATGAATACTGAGATTGAATCTATGGATTCAAATCAGGTCTGGGAGCTAGTAGAACCACCCAATGGTGTAAAAACCATTGGTTGCAAGTGGATCTACAAAAGAAAGAGAGGAATAGATGGGAAGGTTGACACATTCATAGCAAGACTTGTTGCGAAAGGGTATACTCAGAAAGAGGGTATGAGGAGACTTTTTCGCCGGTATCCATACTTAAGTCTATCCGGATTCTCTTATGCATTGTTGCTCATATGGATTATGAGGTATGGCAGATGGATGTGAAGACAACTTTCCTTAATGCAAGTCTTGACAAAAACATCTATATGATGCAACCAGAGAGATTCATTGCAAAGGGAAAAGAGCATCTTGTGTGTAAGCTTAATCGGTCCATTTATGGATTAAAGCAAGCTTCGAGGTCTTGGAACATCCGCTTTGATGAGGTAATCCAGTCTTATGGATTTATTCAAAGTCCGGATGAGTCTTGTGTATACAAGAGATGTGACAGAAACGTAGTGGTATTTCTTGTACTATACGTAGATGACATTTTGCTAATTGGCAACAATGTCAAGGTGTTATCGGACGTAAGGGTATGGTTGTCCAGACAGTTTGATATGAAGGACTTGGGAGAAGTGGGACACATCCTTGGGATCAAGGTTATAAGGGATCGCAGGAAAAGGATGTTGTGCTTATCTCAAGCTTCATACATAGACACCATTATGGATCGTTTTAGCATGCAGAACTCCAAGAAGGGTTTTCTACCTTTCAGGCATGGAGTTCCTTTATCTAAGGAGATGTGTCCTAGAACATCCGAGGAGATAGAGGAGATGAAGGCGGTTCCTTATGCTTCGGTAGTAGGAAGCCTCATGTATGCAATGCTATAAACGAGACTAGATATATGCTTTGTCGTGGGCATGGTCAACAGATATCAGAGTAATCCAGGACAGGGACATTGGACTGTGGTAAAGCATATATTAAAGTACCTGAGAAGGACTAGGGATTATATGCTAGTTTACCAAGCAGACCAATTACTCCCTGTGGGTTACACGTATTCCGACTTCCAATCAGATAGGGATAACAGTAAGTCTACCTCAGGTTTTGTGTTTACTTTGGGAGGTGGAGCCATTGTATGAAAGAGTATCAAGCAGAAATGCATGGCGGACTCCACCATGGAAGCTGAGTATGTGGCGGCCTCTGAGGAGGCCAAAGAAGTTGTGTGGCTCAGGAACTTCTTGATGGATTTGGATGTGATTTCTGGTTTGCCAGAACTATCACAATTTATTGTGATAATAGTGGTGCAGTTGCAAACTCGAAGGAACCACAAGCCCATAAGGCAAGTAAACACATAGAGCGCAAGTACCACATGATACGAGAAATCATAAAGAGAGGAGAAGTTGCTATGGACAAGATTGCATCGGAGGATAACCTGACAGATCCTTTCACTAAGGCCCTTCCGGCGAGAGCTTTTGATAGGCATGTGGAGGGAATGGGGATAAGATGTATGGCAATTTAAGGACAGCATAGTCTTTTAGTATAAGTGGGAGATTGTTGGGATGTATATTGAAAAGTCTGTATTTTGTATGAACATCTTTATTTTTGAAATAAAAATCACATGATCATTGTTTGCATATTTGTGATTATGCATACTGTCTAATATATTAAATTGTAGATAACATGGTGTGTAGTGTCACACAGTAGATCATGTTATCAGCTCCTTGTAGAGTATAAGTAAAGGCTCACAACCTAGATGGCTTTGGACAAACCATTGGTATGGTTGTAGTGTGATTTGGTATTGGTTTGTCTTGACCATAGAATCACACTAGTACACTTTGTGTGTATTGAGCAAGACCGACTTAGAGGTGATTCGATTCATTGCTGACTACATAATCGAATCGGACCTCAGGTATTATATTGTACATTCTCTTAATCCCGATATAATAACGGGCACATATACTTAGTATTCATTTCTTTGATTTACCAATGGGCAAGATTTATAGAGTAAATCGATAGGCTCGGTAAGTTGGGAAATAATATTATTTATATGGTGTGCCGTTGATTATAGGAGGAAACCGTGTCCTATATATTAGGATGATGATGTCCCCTTGAGGAGCTCATAAGGTTCATCATGTAAACTCTACAGGTGGAATTGGTCCGGCATGATGGGAATTAGTGTCAGCGGACGTCGAGATCTTAAACACGGGGAGAAAAATGTACAAATAATATATGGAGCCCATATTAACTTATGGGGGTTGGTGAAGTAGATCAATGATAATCCTCTAGTGGATTGGATTATCATTAATGTATCGGACTTTATGTGGGCTTGATCCATTGGGTGGCCAAGATCCAACTCCTCCTCATAGTCCCTATTGTAGCCTATTAAAACCTCAAGAAGCCTAGATCCAATGGGAGAAAACAAAACTCTAGATCCAATGGTAGAGATTAAATCTCTAGATTCGACGATTGAGATTAATTCTCTAGATCCGACGGTTGAGATTAAATCCCTAGAACCGAAGGTGGAGATTAAAGGGAGGCTTGAGCCCAACTCAATAAAAGGAGGGACTAGGGTTTTGGGCGGAAAGGAGCAAGGGGTGTTGGGCGGCCACAATTAAGGAAATTCCTTTCCTTCTTCTTCCTTTGGTGGCCGACACATATCATCTTCCTTTCTCTTCCTTGGCTGGCATCCAAACCTCCTCCTTCTCCTCTCCTTGGCCGGTGGAAACAAAGCTTAGGGTCTTCCCTTGGAGCTCTTGGCCGGCACCCATCTCCTTCATCCACTCCTTAGGCCGGCGGACACCAAGTTGGTGTTTGGTGGTTGGTGCAAGTAAGGAGAGGAAGAGTTTTGTTATTGATCTTCCTTTGTTCGAAGAGAACAAGGATAAGAAGATTAGCGATCTAGGAGGCTTCAACTTTTGGAAGATCGTCGCCCACACAACATCCAAAAGGAGGAAGGACATACAATAGAAGATCGAGAGGTATAAATGTTGTTTTATATTCTTTTGTGTTATGTCTATGATTGTTTCTCAATTATATGCATGTTGTATGCTTTGTTTAATGACTAAATTAACTTGGACCTTTAATACAAACACAAAAGTCGGCGATCCGTACATCGTCTATTCCGTGGCTAATCGTAGAATAGAGGTTGGTTGCTTGAACAACAAGTTTGTTCAAGTGACCACTCTAATCGAATAGCATGACGATGAAACGGGAGCTTGGGTAATCCCTCTTGTCAAGGATAATTTTTTTTATCCGGGGACGTAGAAGGGATCGCGATGAACAAGCGATCGAGTTGAAGTGGGAAGCGAAGTTTCCTACCTTCAGGAATGGTATAAAGAGTGATATTGCAGACTGCATTGCACGATGTTTAGTTTGCCAACAGGTGAAGGCTGAACATCAGGAATCTGCTGGATTGCTCCATGAAATTTCGATTTAGAAATGGAAATAGGAGCAAATCCCGATGGATTTTTGTTGTGGGATTGCTTAGAACTCATAAAGGAAATGATGCGATTTGAGTGATCATGGATCAATTAACTAAATCCGCCCATTTCCTTCCTATTCATGGGACGGACTCATTGGATCTTCTGGTAGAGTTGTACTGTTGAGGGATTATCAGATTGCATGGTGTGCTTTTGGGTATTATATCTGATAGAGACTTGCGATTTACCTCACAATTTTGGTAGAGTTTGCATCAGACCATGGGCGTAGAGCTTCGATTCAGTACTGCGTTCCATCTGCGGACAGAAGGACAGTCTGAGCATATCATTCAGACGTTGGAGGATCTATTCAAATCATGTGTCATGGATTTCAGAGGCAGTTGGGAGGACCATGTTCATTTTGTGGGATCTGCCTATAACAACAGCTACCACTCTTCTATTCTGATGGCTCCATTCGAGGCCTTATACGGTAGACCCTGTAGATCTCCCAGGTTATGGGAGGAAGTGTTAGTGAAAGCCCTAGAGCCAATCATATGATGATTGTTGTATGGACTTTATTGTATCATATTCCTATTTATAAAGGCATGGTTATTATATTTACTTGTATTGGTGCCAAATAACTAAATATAATAATGTCCTTGAGTAGTAGGTTCTTATCTATATCAATCGATTGGTTGAATCGATAATGAGATGATATAGAGAACACTACTCTTAATCATTCCTAGTCGAGTATTAACATTCAGGGACAATGTTAATGCATAGAGACTAGCATGTAGGTCAACAAGATGACTTGATCTCACAAGTCATGGATATGAGATATCAAGTTGACACATGGGTATGCATTGGAGAATGTATACTGAATGACCCGCCATGAGAAAGTATCATGGATCGTTATATGAGTGTCATATACTTTCTCATGTGGCTATTAGTATGACTATTAGTCCTTAGACCTGAAGTCACCATGGTTCCCTACATAATGAGTTGCATACTTTGGCTTCGTCAAACGTCACCCGTAAATGGGTGGACTATAAAGGCGATTACTGGGTATGTAACAAATTATGCGGAGGGATGTGAGTGATGTAGATGGGATCTATCTGTAGGGAAATCTCGTATGCCAAATGGCATATGCGCAACGGAAAATAGGATCCCTTCCAAGTGATCCATGCGAAAGCAAACTCGTATAAAATAAATTTCTCTAAACCAAACCTATCTTATAGGAGAGGATTACCTTTGTTACGTGCCCTTGTTAATCCCGCTTTTCCTTTCGGTTTGTTGGATCTTTAGCACGTTCAAGTGTCCGTGCCTCTATACGTATCCACACGAGCACGCTCTTGTCTCACAAAAGGAAAACTAGAAGAGCTCTCCTTTACTTCTTGCTAGAGAAGTCCCTAAAGGAGAGGAAGAGAGGGAAAAGGAGAAAGGAAGAAGAAGACTCCTCTTCTTGCTAGCCTACACTCACAAACCCACACAACTAAAGCTTCCACCAAGCTCTCTCACAACCACAACACCAAAAACTCCTTATGGCCGGCCACTCCATGGAGCCTTTTATAGGGTTGGAAAAACGCTTCCACCTCCTTCACATTCAATGCAATCCATTGCATTGAGACACACTCAAAAAGGATTTGGCTTCCTTGTTTGGCCGGCCACTTAAGGAGACAAAACCATTTTGTTTTCTTCCACCTTAACTAGCTTAGGTGGATGCTTAGGTGGCATGCTTATGTGGCATGCTTATGTGGCATTCTTATGTGGCATTCATGCATGTTGAATTAATCTTATTAATTCAATTAAGCTTATGTTATCATATTGAATTAATCTTATTAATTCAATTAAGCTTATGTTATCATATTGAATTAATCTTATTAAATCAATAAGGTAACATATTGAATTAATCTCATTAAATCAATTAGCTAAAATTCTCATTAAGCTTAAAGTCCAAAAACCATTTTGTACTTAAGCTTATTCCCATATTATTCTAGTCAAACTAGAATACTCTAATTCCTCTAATTATCATGCTCTTTGTGTGTGACCCTATAGGCTCTCATAGCGTTGGCAGTGGACCTAAACTCTTTTAGATACACAAGCAATGAGCGGCATCTAGCAATACATCATTGCTACCCAAGTTCTGAGATAAGTC
Organism: Wurfbainia villosa; assembly: GCA_025175895.1. Taxonomy (NCBI): domain Eukaryota; kingdom Viridiplantae; phylum Streptophyta; class Magnoliopsida; order Zingiberales; family Zingiberaceae; genus Wurfbainia; species Wurfbainia villosa. The sequence goes on from CM045992.1 coordinate 11,114,309, forward strand.
AAGATCCGACTAACCTTCCGTGACTACTATAATATATGACCGTGTCCTTCTATCCTTGATATCGATTGATCAATGAGGCAGGCAGACCGTGTCATCCTCGATCAATCTATGTGTTTCTTGATCCTGAGTAAACTAACTCAAACAAATGAGCTCAATATCTCATATTGACTCATTCGAGCATGGCCATGCGTTTTAGTAGTTCTACTCAATCAAGGCCCACCGATATCACTCCAGGATAGATCCCATCTACATCACTCACATCCCTCCGCATAATTTGTTACATACCCGAATCGTGGTCCAATTCCTATTACTGTGACGCTTGACGATACCAAAGTACATAACTCCTTATGTAGGGAACCGTAGTGACTTTCCAGGTCTAAGGACTATTCATACCAATAGTCACATGAGAAAGTTTATGACACTCATATAACGATCCATGAAACTTTCTCATGGCGGGTCACTCAAGATATATTCTCCAATATATACCCATGTGTCAACTTGATATCATATATCCATGACTTGTGAGATCAAGTCATCAATTGACCTACATGTTAGTCTTTATGTATTAATATTGCCCTTGCATATTAATACTGACTAGAACATTTAGAAAGTGTTCTACATACCTCTCATAATCAATTCGCCAATCGATGTGTCAGATAAGAACCTACTTTTCTAGGCATTATTATATTTAAATTAGCACAAGCAAGATGTAAATATAATAACCAACTTTGCCTTTATAGAATATGATACAAAATGTTCCCTATTCAACCATCACATGATTGGTTCTAGGGCTTTAACTAACAATCTCCCACTAGCACTAGTACCAATCACTATGATATCTAATACCTAGTGACCTAGTGTGACCATCATGCTTCCTCCGTGCAAAGCCTTGGTCAATGGATCTGCGATGTTAGCTTATTTACTGCATATCCTCACATCTCCTCTATCGATGATCTCTCGAATGAGATGGAAGCGCCGAAGATGTGTTTGGTCCGTCGATGTGATCGAGGTTCCTTAGCTCGTAATAGCCCCATTGTTGTCACAATAGAGGTCTATTGGATCCGCAATGCTAGGAACTACCCCAAGTTCATCGATGAACTTTGAGCCAAATGCCTCCTTCACGCATCGATCCGCAATATACTCTGTTGTAGAATCAAAGAATCGTGTCTCCGCTCGAACTCTTCCACCACCCACCATTCGTGCAAAACACGCCTCGATTATGCGATCTATAGTCATCCTTGTCTGCTTTGGAAGCTTGCATCGCTTAGCTCCTCATTGCCTCCAAATATCGTGAAATATTCTTCGCTCTTCGTAAGTACTTAAGAATATTTTTGATCGCTATCCAAAGGACTTTCACCGATCCGATCGTATCTACTCGCCATGCTCAAAGCATACGAGACGTCAGATTTAGTACAAAGCATGGCGTATATGATAGACCCTATAGCAGATGCATAAGGGATCTTATCCATGCGATCTCTCTCCTCCTTAGAAGAGGGACATTGAGTCTTCGAAAGACTCACACCCTGTGATAAAGGCAGAAATCCTTTCTTGAAATTTTGCCTAGCAAAACGAGCTAGCACTTTATCAATGTATGTACTCTGACTTAGGCCAAGTAATCTTTTAGATCTATCTCTATAGATCTTGATGCCTAGAATATAGGCACTACCTAAGTCCTTCATCGAGAAACAATTCCCTAACCACATCTTCACAGATCCGGAGTGAGGGAATATCATTTCCGATGAGAAGTATGTCATCTACATACAAGACAAGAAATACAATCATGTTCTACTATTTCTCTTGTAGACACAAGGCTCATCTTCATTCTTGATGAAACCAAACTCTTTGATTGCATCATCGAATCAAGATTCCACTGAGAGGCTTGCTTTAGTCCATAAATGGACCTTTGCGGTTTGCATACCTTTCCAGGATGCTTTGATCTTCAAAACCCTCGTTGTGTCATGTACACATCCTCGAGTAGCTTCATCTGTAAAAGCGGTTTTGACATCCATCCGCCAGATCTCATAATCATGGTAGGTCAGAATAGCAAGTATGATCCGAATGGATTTAAGCATCGCAACTGGTGAAAAGGTTTCTTCATAGTCAATACCATGAATTTGTTTGAATCCTTTAGCCACCAATCTACCTTTATAGGGATGCTTATTACCATCCATGTCAGTCTTTACTTTAAAGACCCACTTACACCCAATGGGTTTTACCCCTTCAGGTGGATCAACCAAAGTCCATACTTGGTTAGTGTACATGGATTCCATTTCGGATCTCATGGCCTCTAGCCATTTCTCAGAATCTGGGCTCATCATAGCTTCTTGATAGGATGTAGGCTCGTCAAGATCGACAAGCAATACTTCACCGCTGCTACCACGAGAAAAGAATATCTCTCGGGTTGACGACGGATCCTATTAGATCTACGAAGAGGTTGGTCTACTTGAACAGGTGTTTGCTCCACAACTCTTTGGGCAACAAATTCCTCATCCACAACACTTTGTGGTGCCTGTTCATTTTCCATCGAAGCCTTAGTGTTATCATCATCTTGAACTTCTTCAAGATGAATTTTACTCCCACTTGTATTTCTAGAAATAAATTCTCTTTCTAGAAAGACAGCATTTCTGGCAACAAATACCTTGCCAAGTGTGGGATTGTAAAAGTAATATCCCTTAGTTTCCTTGGGATATCCTACAAAATAACACTTATCTGATTTGGGTCCTAGTTTATCTGAGACTTGACGTCTAACGTAAGCTTCACAACCCCAAATCTTTATAAAAGACATTTTGGGACTCTTCCCAGTCCATATCGTATATGGTGTCTTTTCTACGGCTTTTGATGGGACGCGATTAAGTGTGAAAGCGGCTGTCTCTAGAGCTAAACCCCAAAAGGAAGTAGGTAGATCAGACTGGCTCATCATTGATCGTACCATATCTAATGGAGTACGATTTCTCCTCTCAGATACACCATTCCATTGTGGTGTTCCAGGGGGAGTGAGTTGGGATATTATCCCACACTCAGCCAGGTGATCACGAAACTCTTGACTAAGGTATTCACCACCTCGATCTGATCGAAGTAGCTTAATACGCTTACCAAGTTGGTTTTGTACTTCATTCTTGAATTCTTTGAACTTTTCAAAGGATTCTGACTTATGTCTCATCAAATATAAGTAGCCAAATCTACTCATATCATCAGTGAAAGTAATAAAGTACTTATAGCCTCCTCTGGCTTCGACATTGAAAGGGCCACATACATCAGTATGTATGAGTCCTAACAAATCCGTCGCTCTCTCGCCATGTCCACTAAATGGAGTTTTAGTCATCTTTCCTAAAAGACAAGACTCGCATACCTCATATGATTCAAAATCAAATGAGTCTAATAATCCATCTTTATGGAGTTGGGATATGCGTTTTTCATTTATGTGACCTAGGCGACAGTGCCAGAGATATGTCTGGTTCAAATCATTCGATTTGAACCGTTATAAATTGGGTTATCTAAATCTAGAACATAGAGACCATTCATAAGTGGTGCATTACAATAGAACATTTCATTTAAATAAATGGAACAACATTTGTCCTTTATTATAAAAGAAAAGTTTTTCTTGTCTAAACAAGATACAGAAATTATGTTCTTTGTTAATGCGGGTACATAGAAGCACTCCTCTAGTTCTAAGATAAGCCCATAAGTGGCAAAGACAAAGAATATGTTCCTACAAATACAAAGAAAGAACTTTTGCGCCATTGCCTACTCAGAGGTCCACTTCACCTTTTGCCATTATTCTACTATTTCTCATCCTCGCACATTAGTACAAATGTGAGATGCACATCCGTATCTAATACCCATGTAGAAGAAATAGATAGATTAACTTCTATAACGTGTATACCGAGGCGTAAGTCCCACTTCTCTTGTTCTTTACTTCCTCAAGGTAGACTTTGCAGCCCGCCTAAAGGTCCGGGCCTCACCGCAATGGAAGCAGCCCCTTCCTTAGGTACTTTACCTTTACCCTTTGAAGTGGATGAATTGGCCTTGCCTTTGGCTTGATCTTACCCTTGCCTTTGCGCTACTACCTTTGTCCTTCTTGACCATTAGTACATTACTAACTTTCTTCTTGAGATTTGGTTCAAGAGCTTCTCAACATGAGAATCTCAGCAAAGGTTTATCAATTTCATTCATGTTATAATTCATGACGAATTGATTGTATGCTTCGCAACGATTGCAGGATAACATCGATTGCCAATTCTTGGCCTGGAAAACCTAGTCTTTCAAGGTTCTCAACGCATACCAATCATTTTGAGTACGTGAGTTCCTACAGTGTTCCTTCTTGCATCTTGCATGCAAAAAGAGCCTTAGACACTTCAAAACGCTCGTGCCTAGCTTGTCCTTGATATAGTTGTTTCAAATGCTCAACCATATCATAGGCATCCATGTTCTCATGTTGCTTCAAGCTCGAGAGTTCATGGTGGCAAGCATAAGGCATGACACATCTAATGCGTCCATCTTGATGCTTCTATAAGCATCCTTTTCAAAGACGAGTGGGGTGGGTATTTCAGGGGTAGACCGCTTCTAGGACATATAGTTTATGCTCTGCTTGAGGATAATCCTCAAGTTCCTATACTACCAAGAAAGTTTGCTCCATTGCTTGTCCTTCTCAAGGACAGATCGCAAGTTGAGGGGTGTGTCGTGTTAGATGACATGGTGATCTACAACATTAAAATGCAAAGTTAAGTATCATACCTAAATCATTTAATTAGGCCTTTAATTAAATGAGGCTCCCACTAAATTCTCATAGCTACTATTTAGCTATAAATTTATATGGGATAAAGATCCACAGCATAATTGCCTTGAGTTAGCTTTGGCTAATCGCCCAAGACGAGTATAATTAGGTAGGCAATCTTTTGCCAATTACATCTGATGTAACTCTTTAATAGCTTTGGTTAAGTTTTAGATTAGTTTAGTGTTTATCAAGTGGGCCTTCTTGGATATCGGAGCAACGACCACTTCTAAGACAAAGCTGATGTTCGGAAATCACATAAAACTAATGTTAACACTTATGTTCAAAGCTAATATATGCCTCTACTTTCTTAACCAATTAAGAAAACACTTAATTAAGTCTTAACCAAGACTGATAGCGGGACATCACGATTGTCCACTCGCACCCCTCCAAGATAAAATGCATTGCTTTGCTTTGGCAAACCCAATAACAAATGATCGAGGAAGTAGTGAGTACCAACTTTGGTAGGCATATCGTTTAGACTTATTAAGAAATAAACATGTATCATATACATATTAAACTAACATGCATCACATACATATTAAACTAACGTGTCATGGTTATGGCCCTTATTCTACAATCTTCTCAAGCCAATGAAAAGATTGATTGGTCAACCTAGGGATAGCATCTTCTCCTAAGTGCTTCCTTTTGGTTGTCTTGTGTGTTGACTTCCTCCTTGTAACCTCATCTTCCAATGGACCCTCCATCCTTGTTTTGTACATTACAAAAGGAGAAATACTCGAGTTACATTCGAGTCTAAAACTAATTTTACAACAAGAATATTAGGAGAAAGGCACGACACGCAGGCCGTATTAAGAATTACAACACACAATCACAAACTTTTTGGGACTAGGCCATAACCATGCACCATGTCATTTTAACTTTTAAAAGACATTGGATATTTTATTATGTTTGAAAATTTGCTAATGCAATTATCAACTCATAATAAAATTTATCCTACTTCTATATCACATATAAAATAGAGAAAACCTATTTTTATACGATCTTCAAGTGGCTCGATACCATGTAGGGAAATCTCGTATGCCAAATGGCACATAGCAAGAACGGAAAATAGGATCCCTTCCAAGTGATCCATGCGAAAGCAAACTCGTATAAAATAAATTTCTCTAAACCAAACCTATCTTATAGGAGAGGATTACCTTTGTTGCGTGCCCTTGTTAATCCCGCTTTTCCTTTCAGTTTGTTGGATCTTTAGCACGTTCAAGTGTCCGTGCCTCTATACGTATCCACACGAGCACGCTCTTGTCTCACAAAAGGAAAACTAGAAGAGCTCTCCTTTACTTCTTGCTAGAGAAGTCCCTAAAGGAGAGGAAGAGAGGGAAAAGGAGAAAGGAAGAAGAAGACTCCTCTTCTTGCTAGCCTACACTCACAAACCCACACAACTAAAGCTTCCACCAAGCTCTCTCACAACCACAACACCAAAAACTCCTTATGGCCGGCCACTCCATGGAGCCTTTTGTTGGATCGAGAAGCGTCGCTAGAGGGGGGGGGGGGTGAATAGCGATCGTAAATCTTTTCTTTTTCGTTCGTTCAATACGCAAAGTAAGCACAGCGGAAAATAAATGAACACGTTTATTTTACTTGGTTCACAACCCAGCGGTTGCTACTCCAAGGCCCTATCGGTCCTAGACCGCGTACGGAGGGCAAAGCACTAAAACGTCTCCTCCTCGTTGGAGGTAGGAGACAACGATTACAAAAACCGAATACACGAGGATGAGGCAACAAGCCTACCTCACCTCGTTATGAAGATAAAAATACAGAATATAATATCAAAAATATTACTTGAATCTGCTGCCGACGAAGAAGATCAAAACTTGGCGTCGCGTCGGCGTTATGACGGTGTTGAAGCGTTGGCGTTGTAGGAGCACTTGATGAATAATTGATGTGATTTGGAGTGGAATCCTCCCCTCCTTTTATAGACTTTAGCCTCTGAATTTGTCTCCTATTTCTTTGGAACGGATCATGAATTTTTCCAAATTTTTATCGCTGAAGTGGTAGCGGCCAAACGTTATCCGTTTGACCTAGCGCAAAGCCGAATCGTCGCCATCACGTGATGCCTCTCATCGCCGATCGATGACAATGATCGATGCATCTCATCACCAATCGATAATGATCGCCAATGTCCGTGATCATTGCCCTGGCCACTTCCCTGCAGTAAGAGATTAGCTCGGAAAATGATAAATACGACGGTTTCTAATCGTCCGATCTCGACCTAGACCTTCCACAGGAAGTCTTAGTCGAATCGTCGCCTACGGTCATCCCCGTAAAGAGGACACGACCTTACAATCTCTCACTCACACGAGCTTACCTCGATAGTAGCTCTCGCTTCCGGCCTTCCACTCGATTCCTTCGGCTCCCTCCGAATTCACTCAAGTGTCGCCCGACCACCACGGCTTCCTCCGGGTGTCGCTAGCCTTCAGCTCCAGCTTTAGTACTTTTCTGCACACTTGATTTAGCTCGTGAGATAACAATATAAACTTAACTTTGTGTCTTTGCCATAATCAAAACACAGGTTCGATTATCTAGTGCCCCTGCACTAACAATCCTGCACCAACACCTTTTATAGGGTTGGAAAAACCCTTCCACCGCCTTCACATTCAATGCAATCCATTGCATTGAGACACACTCAAAAAGGATTTGGCTTCCTTGTTTGGCCGGCCACTTAAGGAGACAAAACCATTTTGTTTTCTTCCACCTTAACTAGCTTAGGTGGATGCTTAGGTGGCATGCTTATGTGGCATGCTTATGTGGCATTCTTATGTGGCATTCATGCATGTTGAATTAATCTTATTAATTCAATTAAGCTTATGTTATCATATTGAATTAATCTTATTAATTCAATTAAGCTTATGTTATCATATTGAATTAATCTTATTAAATCAATAAGGTAACATATTGAATTAATCTCATTAAATCAATTAGCTAAAATTCTCATTAAGCTTAAAGTCCAAAAACCATTTTGTACTTAAGCTTATTCCCATATTATTCTAGTCAAACTAGAATACTCTAATTCCTCTAATTATCATGCTCTTTGTGTGTGACCCTATAGGCTCTCATAACGTTGGCAGTGGACCTAAACTCTTTTAGATACACAAGCAATGAGCGGCATCTAGCAATACATCATTGCTACCCAAATTACGAGATAAGTCAAGATCCGACTAACCTTTCCGTGACTACTATAATATATGACCGTGTCCTTCTATCCTTGATATCAGATTGATCAATGAGGCATAGACCGTGTCATCCTCGATCAATCTATGTGTTTCTTGATCCCTGAGTAAACTAACTCAAACAAATGAGCTCAATATCTCATATTGACTCATTCGAGCATGGCCATGCGTTTTAGTAGTTCTACTCAATCAAGGGGCCCACCGATATCACTCCCGTCATATGGAAGGGATAGATCCCATCTACATCACTCACATCCCTCCGCATAATTTGTTACATACCCGATGTCGCTTTATGGTCCACCTATTACGGTGTGACGGCCAAAGTACATAACTCCTTATGTAGGGAACCATAGTGACTTCAGGTCTAAGGACTATTCATACCAATAGTCACATGAGAAAGTTTATGACACTCATATAACGATCCATGAAACTTTCTCATGGCGGGTCAGTTCAGTATATATTCTCCAATATATACCCATGTGTCAACTTGATATCATATATCCATGACTTGTGAGATCAAGTCATCAATTGACCTACATGCTAGTCTTTATGTATTAATATTGCCCTTGCATATTAATACTCGACTAGGAACATTTAGGAAAGTGTTCTCTCTGACCTCTCATAATCAATTCTCGCCAATTGATGTGTCAGATAAGAACCTACTTTTCTAGGGCATTATTATATTTAAATTAGGCAGCACAAGCAAGATGTAAATATAATAACCAATCCTTGCCTTTATAGAATATGATACAAAATGTTCCCTATTCAACCATCACATGATTGGTTCTAGCTTTAATTCAACACTATCCCTCCTATATGACGGGGTGACATCGATATTCTTGATAGAGTGAGACCACGGCGTATGGTTATGCCCAAATGAGTCAATATGAGATATTGAGCTCATTTGATTAGAGTGAGTCTACTGAGTTCAAGATTTAGATTGTACCGAGGATGACACGGTCTATGCCTCGATTGGTCAATCTAGATGTCAAGGATAGAGGGACATTGTCACATATTGTGAGAGTCACAATTAGTAGTCACAAAGGTGATGTTGAGCTCAACATTCTTGTAACTTGGGTAGCAATGATGTGTTGCTAGATACCGCCATTGCTTATGTTCCTAAATCGGTTTAGGACATTGCCAACGTTACAAGAACCTATAGGGTCACACACATAAGAGCAATTAGATGGAGATTAGGTTCATATGATGAACCATGAGGATTAGGTTCATGGGATGAACCAAATTGGATTAAGAGTAATCCAAATTAGACTAATTGAGTTAGACTCAAGTTGATTCAAGTGTTGAATGAGTCTAATTGAGATTTGATTCATCAAATCAATTTAAATTAATGAATAGAGATTCATTATATTAAATTGACTTGAGTCAAGTGGTTAGATTTGATCAACCATGGGAGATTAGAGGTCAAGTTTGACTTGACTTGAGAGGGAAGATGAAAGGTCAAGTTTGACTTGACCAAATGCCATGTCATGATGATGACTAGGCATGGCCGGCCAATGATGGTGCTCCACATCATCATTGACTTGGTCAATTGGTGCCACATCATGAGGGAGACCAAGGGTCATGGGAGTTACATGCATGCATGTAACTCCTCCATAATGTGGCCGCCACACATTAGGGTTATGTGGATGAATTCATTTTGGTGAGAGTTACTCCCAATTACTTCATCTTCAACCTTGGAACCTTTTCTCTCAAGCTCTCCCTCTCCAACCTCATCTTGCCGAGACACCATAGAGTGCTAGCACACTCAAGTGTCTTTTCTCCACCTATTGCTTGTGTGGATACCATAGAGGAGTGTGCACTTGACACTCTCGAGTTCCTGAACTTTTGACGAGCGGGATAAGCGAAGGCGGCGCCGCTACGAGGGTAACGTTCTAACCTCTTAGATCTAAGGTAGATCTAGGATTTCTGTAAGCACATACATGTAATTATAATTGACGGATCCGCGGGTCGGGGCTTCCGAGGTTTCCGCAACGCAAAAAGAGGTTTTTGCGGCTCGGAAAAACCCAACAGTGGTATCAGAGCCACGTGCGAAGCATGTATGTGTTTCGTTTTTGTAGTTTTTATATTAGATATAAAAATTACAGATTTATATGTTTCTGTAAAATTTCTTATTTTATAGATTTTTTGGGTATTTTTCTCGTAGAGTCGAAGCAACGAGTGTTGGGACACTCGTAGGCTTCAACCGTCGAGAAAAACTCTCCGAATCGGCGAGTTCTCGCTTTAGGTTTTTGGGACAGCGGCTTAAGTCGCTGTAAGATCATTGGAGGGACACTCGCGAAGTTTATTTTGCGAGTAGGGGTGCTGCCCCTATCCTCGAAAGGGGCCATGTCCCGCGATCGCGCCCGGAAACCGCTTAGCGGGACCGTTTCGGAGGGGTGACTCATAAATTCAAAATAAATTAGGAAAAATTATAGAAATTTTCTGTAAAAATACATAATTTAGAATTATGTATAATTCTGTGATTGTCATGGCCCAATAACCCAATTGGATTGGATTATGTGTGTTGTAATTCATAATACGGCCTGCGTGCCGTTTTGTGGTTGTGCGTGTTGTAAAGTGTTTGCGACCTGCGCGTCGTGCCTATTATTTTAATATTCTAGTTGTAAATAGTTTTAGACTCGAATGTAACTCGAGTTTCGTATTTGTAATGTACAAAAATGGAGTGGTGGAAAGTCCACTTGAAGACGAGCTTACGAGAAGGGTGACGACGACACATGGCGGTCAAAGGAAGCGCTTGGAGAAGCCGCTAGCCTTAGGTTGACCGTCCGATCTTCTCATTGGCTTGAGAAGATCGTAGTAGGGCCATGACTATATCACATTTAATGATATATATATATGTTGATATATATATATGTATATTTAATTGATTTTGCTTGTATGTATGTGATGCATGCTAGTAGAAACATGTTTGTATGTATATGATGCATGCTAGGTTAATTTTCTTGTATGTATATGATGCATGCTAGAATAATTAATGTATGTATATGATGCATGCTAATATAGGATAATAAAGGCCTAAATGCGTATAAGATACACATTACGATTAGATTAGATCATAATCAAATCAACTCGAAAATGCCTACCGAGCCTTGATACCCATCACTACCTCGATCATTTATTGTTGTTGAATCTGCCAAAGCAGAGCAATGCATATTATCTTGGTAGGGTGCGGAGGGACAATCTTGGTCCTGCCTATCACGACTCGGGTTAGAGTAAGCTCAATTAGATTGAGCAAAACTAGTTAACTCAATTGGATCGAGTAGAACTATAGGCATATTCCAATCGTTGGAAAGATAGGTTAAGATCACATTTACACTAAATCTTGGGCGATTTAGCCAAAGCTAACTCAAGGTCTTTTGTAAATGTGGGTCTTAATCCTATAAACAAGAGTTGCATAGAGATGTAATCGGTAATTTGTTACCCACCGATCGTACTAAGTCTTGGGCGATTTAGCCAAAGCTAACTCAAGGCTTAGTATGATGTGGATCTTGTCCCGCAAGAATTATAGCTAGTTTGTATGAATCTAGTAAAAGTGGTTTGACCACATCCGCTTCGATTCTACAAAATTCCTATAATTTAGTGGGAGCATCATTTGATTAAAGGCCTAATTAAATGATAAAAGGAATATGATATTAATCCTCTGCATTGTATGTTGTAGATTACTATGTCAACAAACACGAACACTCTCTCTCTGCGATCTGTCCTTGAGAAGGACAAGCTCAATGGAGCAAATTTCCTGGACTGGTACAGGAACCTGAGAATTGTTCTCACCCAAGAAAGGAAGTTGTACGTCCTGGAGCAGCCCATTCCGGAGGCACCTCCTGCCAATGCCTCGCGAGCTGACAAAGATGCTTACAAGAAGCATCAAGATGATGCATTAGATGTGTCATGTCTAATGCTCGCGACCATGAACTACGAGCTTGAAGCAACACGAGTTCATGAATGCTTATGATATGGTTGGACATCTTCGTCAACTATATCAAGGACAAGCTAGGCATGAGAGATATGAAGTCTCTAAGGCATTATTTGGGTCCAAAATGCAAGAAGGGACTCCCGTAGGTACATATGTACTCAAGATGATTGGGTACGTAGAAAACCTACAAAGGTTGGGATTCCCACTTGGCCAAGAGTCGCCAGCGACCTAATCTTGCAATCTTTGCCACAAGCCTTCAATCAATTTGTCATGAATTATAACATGAATGAAATTGATAAGCCATTACTGAAATGCTCGGCATGTTGAAGCTATGAGCTTAACCTTAAGAAGGGTAAATCGACACCATTTTGATGGTGCAAAGAAGAAAGGCAAGGGCAAGCCTAAAGGTAAGGGAAAGTCCCAAGCCAAGGGCAAAGGCAAAGAACTTAAACCCAAAGGAGGGATAGCCAAGGAAGGGCTTGCTTCTTACGCAAGGAAGCGAGGACACTTTGGGCGTAATTGCAAGGCATACGGAAGATCTTAAGAAGAAGAGAAGTGAGACTTCTACTTGGTATAAATGTTATAGAAGTCAATCTATCTATTTCTTCATCATGGGTATTAGATACGGATGTGCATCTCACATTTGTACCAATGTCTGTGAGAAATAGCGGGGCATTGACAAAGGCGAGTGGACCTACGAGTAGGCAATGGAGCAAGGGTTCTTCTTTATTCTTTGTAGGAACTTATGATTTATCTACGCCCTCAGGCTTGTACTAGAATTAGATGAATGTTGTTATGTGCTGCCTTTAACTAAGAACATCATTTGATTTCTTGTTTGGACAAGAAAGGTTTTTCATTTATAATAAAGAACAAATGTTGTTGAGTTTATTTAAATGATATGTTCTATTGTAGTGCACCTCTAATGAGCGGACTCTACTTTCTAGACTTAGAGAGCCCTATCTATAACATAAGTACCAAGAGGTTCAAGTCAAATGAGTTGAACCAAACCTATCTCTCTGGCATTGTCGCTTAGGTCACATAAATGAGTCGCTTATCTCGGCTCCATAAGGATGGGTGCTAGACTCATTTGATTTTGAATCATATGAGACATGCGAGTCTTGCCTTTTAGGCAAGATGACCAAGACTCCCTTTAGTGGACATAGCGAAGAGTAGCAATTTGTTAGGACTTATACATAGTGATGTATGTGGTCCTTTCAATGTTGCTGCTAGAGGTGGTTACAGGTACTTCATTACATTTACTGATGACTTCAGTAGATATGGTTATGTGTATCTTATGACACATAAATCTGAATCCTTTGAAAAGTTCAAAGAATTCAAGAATGAAGTACAAAACCAGCTTGGCAAGAGTATTAAGATACTTCGATCAGATCGAGGTGGTGAATACCTTAGCCATGAGTTTCATGACTATCTATGAGTGTGGGATTCTATCCCAACTCACTCCTCTGGAACACCACGGTGGAATGGTGTATCCGAAAGGAGGAATCGTACCCTATTGGATATGGTACGATCTATGATGAGTCACAGATCTTCCTATATCCTTTTGGGGATATGCTGCGAGACAGCGACCTTTACCCTTAACCGTGTACCATCCAAGGCTGTGGTAAAGACACCATATACGATATGGACAGGGAAAAATCCCAAGATGTCTTTTATGAGGATTTGGGGTTGTGAGGCTTACGTTCGACGTCAAGTCTCAGACAAACTGAGACCCAAATCCGATAGGTGCTATTTTGTTGGATATCCCAAGGATACAAAGGGATATTACTTCTACATTCCCAGTCAGCACAAAGTGTTTGTGGCAAAGACTGGGGTTTTTCTAGAAAGGGATTTTGTTTCTAGAAAAACTAGTGGGAGTACCTTCGATCTTGAAGAAATTCAAGATAAGGACCATAGCATTGAGGTCTTGATGGAGGTTGAACAGGAACCACAAAGTGTTGTGGGTGATGAGGTTGTTGTACAAGGAGTTGTGGTACAACCACCTGTTCAGGTAGACCTACCTCTTCGCAAGTCTAATAGGGTACGTCGTCAGCCTGAGAGATACTCATTTCTCTTGTCTGACCATGATGACGTTATGCTCATTGAGAATGAGCCTACCTCCTATCGAGAAGGTGTGATGAGCCCAGTTACGAGAAATGGCTAGACGCCATGAGATCGAGATGGAATCCATGTACACTAACCAAGTATGGACTTTGGTTGATCCACGAAGGGTCAAACCCATTGGGTGTAAGTGGGTCTTTAGGAGAAAGGCGACATGGATGGACTTACATACCTATAAGGGCGATTGGTGGCTAAAGGTTTCAAGCAAATTCATGGTATTGACTATGATGAAACCTTTTCTCGATGGCGATGTTTAAGTCCATTCGGATCTTGCTTGCTATTGCAGCATACCACGATTATGAGATCTGGCAGATGGATGTCAAAACCGCGTTTCTGAATGGAAACTTACTCGAGGATGTGTACATGACACAACCTGAGGGTTTTGTAGATCCACAGCATACTGGGAAGGTATGCAAGCTGCAAAGGTCCATTTATGGGCTAAAGCAAGCTTCTCGGAGCTGGAATCTTCGATTCGATGATGCGATCAAACAGTTTGGTTTCATCAAGAATGAAGATGAACCCTGTGTCTACAAGAGGGTTAATGGGAACACTGTTGTGTTCCTTGTATTGTATGTGGATGACATACTACTCATTGGGAATGACATCCCTTCGCTACAGTCTGTGAAGACTTGGCTGGGGACGTGCTTCTCAATGAAGGACTTAGGTGAAGCAGCCTGTATTCTAGGCATAAAGATCTATAGAGATAGATCTAAGAGATTGCTTGGCCTAAGTCAGAGTACATACATTGACACGGTATTACTTCGGTTTGCCATGCAGAATTCCAAGAAAGGACTTCTGCCGATGTCACATGGTGTGAGTCTTTCGAAGACTCAAAGTCCCTCTTCTAGAGAGGAGAGAGCGCATGGATAAGATCCCTTACGCATACGCTATAGGATCTATCATATGCGCCATCTTGTGTACTCGTCACGATGTCTCGTATGCTTTGAGCATGCAGTAGATACGATCGAGATCGGTGGCGTCATCGATAAGCGATCAAGAATATTCTTAAGTACTTGAGAAGGACTAAAGAATATTTCTTGATATTTGGAAGCGATGAGGAGCTAAGCGTAAAGGGTTCTGCGATACGGCTTCAAACGGCGAGATGATTACGGATCGCGGTCGGGGTTCGTGTTTTACTTGAATGGTGGCGCTGTGGTGGAAGAGTTGACGAGCCACGATTCTTGATTCTACAACAGGCGAGTATATCGCTGCATCGAGGCGTGAGGAGGCAGTTTGGATCCGCAAGTTCATTACTGAGCTTGGGGTGGTTCCTAGCATTGCAGATCCTATAGAGCTCTATTGTGACAACAATGGAGCGATTGCACAGGCTAAGGAACCTCGCTCACATCAGCGGACCAAACACATACTACGACGCTTCCATCTCATTCGAGAGATCATCGATAGAGGAGATGTGAAGATTTGCAGAGTACCCACAGAGGCTAACATCGCAGATCCCTTGACCAAGGCTTTGCACGCGAAAAAGCATGATGGTCACACTAGGTCATTGGGTATTAGATACTACGGTGATTGACACTAGTGCTAGTGGGAGATTGTTAGTGAAAGCCCTAGAGCCAATCATATGATGATTATTGTATGGACTTTATTGTATCATATTCCTATTTATAAAGGCATGGTTATTATATTTACTTGTATTGGTGCCAAATAACTAAATATAATAATGTCCTTGAGTAGTAGGTTCTTATCTATATCAATCGATTGGTTGAATCGATAATGAGATGATATAGAGAACACTACTCTTAATCATTCCTAGTCAGTATTAACATTCGGGGACAATGTTAATGCATAGAGACTAGCATGTAGGTCAACAAGATGACTTGATCTCACAAGTCATGGATATGAGATATCAAGTTGACACATGGGTATGCATTGGAGAATGTATCTTGAATGACGCCATGAGAAAGTATCATGGATCATTATATGAGTGTCATATACTTTCTCATGTGGCTATTAGTATGACTATTAGTCCTTAGACACTGAAGTCACCATGGTTCCCTACATAATGAGTTGCATACTTTGGCCGTCAAGCGTCACCCGTAAATGGGTGGACTATAAAGCGATTCTTGGGTATGTAACAAATTATGCGGAGGATGTGAGTGATGTAGATGGGATCTATCCCTCCTATATGACGGGGTGACATCGATATTCTTGATAGAGTGAGACCACGAAGTGCATGGCCATGCCCAAATGAGTCAATATGAGATATTGAGCTCATTTGATTAGAGTGAGTCTACTTGGAGTTCAAGATTTAGATTGTACCGAGGATGACACGGTCTATGCCTCGATTGGTCAATCTAGATGTCATGAATAGAGGGACATTGTCACATATTGTGAGAGTCACAATTAGTAGTCACAAAGGTGATGTTGGAGCTCAACATTCTTGTAACTTGGGTAGCAATGATGTGTTGCTAGATACGCTCATTGCTTATGTTCCTAAATCGGTTTAGGGACATTGCCAGCGTTACAGAAGCTATAAGTCACACACATAAGAGCAATTAGATGGAGATTAGGTTCATATGATGAACCATGAGGATTAGGTTCATGGGATGAACCAAATTGGATTAAGAGTAATCCAAATTAGACTAATTGAGTTAGACTCAAGTTGATTCAAGTGTTGAATGAGTCTAATTGAGATTTGATTCATCAAATCAATTTAAATTAATGAATAGAGATTCATTATATTAAATTGACTTGAGTCAAGTGGTTAGATTTGATCAACCATGGGAGATTAGAGGTCAAGTTTGACTTGACTTGAGAGAGAAGATGAAAGGTCAAGTTTGACTTGACCAAATGCCATGTCATGATGATGACTAGGCATGGCCGGCCAATGATGGTGCTCCACATCATCATTGACTTGAGTCAGTGGTGCCACATCATGAGGAGACCAAGGGTCATGGGAGTTACATGCATGCATGTAACCCCCTCCATAATGTGGCCGGCCAACACCATGAGGGGTTATGTGGATGAATTCATTTTGTAGAGTTACTCCCAATAACTTCATCTTCAACCTTGGAACCTTTTCTCTCAAGCTCTCCCTCTCCAACCTCATCTTGCCGAGACACCATAGAGTGCTAGCACACTCAAGTGTCTTTTTCTCCACCTATTGCTTGTGTGGATACCATAGAGAGTGTGCACTTGACACTCTCGAGTTCGGCGAACTTTTGGACGGCGGGATAAGCGAAGGCGTCGCGTTCTAACCTCTTAGATCTAAGGTAGATCTAGGATTTCTGTAAGCACATACATGTAATTATAATTTTTATACTTCATGCGGATCCGTGGTGGGGCTTCAGGGTTTCATGCGCAAAAGAGGTTTTCGGCTCGGAAAAACCCAGATGGTATCGAGCCACGTCGTCAGCATGTATGTGTTTCGTTTTGTAGTTTTTATATTAGATATAAAAATTACAGATTTATATGTTTCTGTAAAATTTCTTATTTTATAGATTTTTGGGTATTTTTCTCGTAGAGTCGAAGCAGCAGTGTTGGGACACTCGTAGGCTTCAACCGTCGAGAAAAACTCTCGAATCGGCGAGTTCTCGCTTTAGGTTTTTGGGACAGCGGCTTAAGCTGTAAGATCGTGGAGGGACACTCGCGAAGTTTATTTTGCGGTAGGGTGTGCTATCCCCTATCCCGAAGGGGCCATGTCCCGCGATGATCGCGAAACCGCTTAGCGGGACCGTTTCGGAGGGGTGACTCATAAATTCAAAATAAATTAGGAAAAATTATAGAAATTTTCTGTAAAAATACATAATTTAGAATTATGTATAATTCTGTGATTGTCATGGCCCAATAACCCAATTGGATTGGATTATGTGTGTTGTAATTCATAATACGGCCTGCGTGCCGTTTTGTGGTTGTGCGTGTTGTAAAGTGTTTGCGACCTGCGCGTCGTGCCTATTATTTTAATATTCTAGTTGTAAATAGTTTTAGACTCGAATGTAACTCGAGTTTCGTATTTGTAATGTACAAAAATGGAGTGGTGGAAAGTCCACTTGAAGACGAGCTTACGAGAAGGGTGACGACGACACATGGTGGTCAAAGGAAGCGCTTGGAGAAGCCGCTAGCCTTAGGTTGACCGTCCGATCTTCTCATTGGCTTGAGAAGATCGTAGTAGGGCCATGACTATATCACATTTAATGATATATATATATATGTTGATATATATATATGTATATTTAATTGATTTTGCTTGTATGTATGTGATGCATGCTAGTAGAAACATGTTTGTATGTATATGATGCATGCTAGGTTAATTTTCTTGTATGTATATGATGCATGCTAGAATAATTAATGTATGTATATGATGCATGCTAATATAGGATAATAAAGGCCTAAATGCGTATAAGATACACATTACGATTAGATTAGATCATAATCAAATCAACTCGAAAATGCCTACCGAGCCTTGATACCCATCACTACCTCGATCATTTATTGTTGTTGAATCTGCCAAAGCAGAGCAATGCATATTATCTTGGTAGGGTGCGGAGGGACAATCTTGGTCCTGCCTATCACGACTCGGGTTAGAGTAAGCTCAATTAGATTGAGCAAAACTAGTTAACTCAATTGGATCGAGTAGAACTATAGGCATATTCCAATCGTTGGAAAGATAGGTTAAGATCACATTTACACTAAATCTTGGGCGATTTAGCCAAAGCTAACTCAAGGTCTTTTGTAAATGTGGGTCTTAATCCTATAAACAAGAGTTGCATAGAGATGTAATCGGTAATGTGTTACCCACCGATCGTACTAAGTCTTGGCGATTTGCCAAAGCTAACTCAAGGCTTAGTATGATGTGGATCTTGTCCATAAGAATTATAGCTAGTTTGTATGAATCTAGTAAAAGTGGTTTGACCACATCCATAACTCGATTCTACAAAATTCCTATAATTTAGTGGGAGCATCATTTGATTAAAGGCCTAATTAAATGATAAAAGGAATATGATATTAATCCTCTGCATTGTATGTTGTAGATTACTATGTCAACAAACACGAACACTCTCTCTCTGCGATCTGTCCTTGAGAAGGACAAGCTCAATGGAGCAAATTTCCTGGGTGATGCAGAACACGAGTGTTCTCACCCAAGAAAGGAAGGATGCGTCTGGGCGGCCCATTCGGAGGCACCTCCTGCCAATGCCTCGCGAGCTGACAAAGATGCTTACAAGAAGCATCATGATGATGCATTAGATGTGTCATGTCTAATGCTCGCGACCATGAACTCTGAGCTTCAGAAGCAACACGAGTTCATGAATGCTTATGATATGGTTGGACATCTTCGTCAACTATATCAAGGACAAGCTAGGCATGAGAGATATGAAGTCTCTAAGGCATTATTTGGGTCCAAAATGCAAGAAGGGACTCCCGTAGGTACATATGTACTCAAGATGATTGGGTACGTAGAAAACCTACAAAGGTTGGGATTCCCACTTGGCCAAGAGCTGGCCACTGACCTAATCTTGCAATCTTTGCCACAAGCCTTCAATCAATTTGTCATGAATTATAACATGAATGAAATTGATAAGCCATTGCCTGAAATGCTCAGCATGTTGAGAACTGCTGAGCTTAACCTTAAGAAGGGTAAATCTGACACCATTTTGATGGTGCAAAAGAAGAAAGGCAAGGGAAAGCCTAAAGGTAAGGGAAAGTCCCAAGCCAAGGGCAAAGACAAAGAACTTAAACCCAAAGGAGGGATAGCCAAGGAAGGGGCTTGCTTCTTCTGCAAGGAAGCAGGACACTGGAAGCGTAATTGCAAGGCATACCTGGAAGATCTTAAGAAGAAGAGAAGTGAGACTTCTACTTCAGGTATAAATGTTATAGAAGTCAATCTATCTATTTCTTCATCATGGGTATTAGATACCGGATGTGCATCTCACATTTGTACCAATGTGCTGAGAAATAGCGAGGGCATTGACAAAGGCGAGGTGGACCTACAGTAGGCAATGGAGCAAGGTTTCTTCTTTATTCTTTGTAGGAACTTATGATTTATCTACGCCCTCCGGGCTTGTACTAGAATTAGATGAATGTTGTTATGTGCACCTTAACTAAGAACATCATTTCAGTTTCTTGTTTGGACAAGAAAGGTTTTTCATTTATAATAAAGAACAAATGTTGTTCAGTTTATTTAAATGATATGTTCTATTGTAGTGCACCTCTAATGAACGGACTCTACTTTCTAGACTTAGAGAGCCCTATCTATAACATAAGTACCAAGAGGTTCAAGTCAAATGAGTTGAACCAAACCTATCTCTGGCATTGTCGCTTAGGTCACATAAATGAGAGTCGCTTATCTCAGCTCCATAAGGATGGGCTGCTAGACTCATTTGATTTTGAATCATATGAGACATGCGAGTCTTGCCTTTTAGGCAAGATGACCAAGACTCCCTTTAGTGGACATAGCGAAAGAGCAACAGATTTGTTAGGACTTATACATAGTGATGTATGTGGTCCTTTCAATGTTGCTGCTAGAGGTGGTTATAGGTACTTCATTACATTTACAGTAGATATGGTTATGTGTATCTCATGACACATAAATCAGAATCCTTTGAAAAGTTCAAAGAATTCAAGAATGAAGTACAAAACCAGCTTGGCAAGAGTATTAAGATACTTCGATCAGATCGAGGTGGTGAATACCTTAGCCATGAGTTTTGTGACTATCTAGCTGAGTGTGGGATTCTATCCCAACTCACTCCTCCTGGAACACCACAGTGGAATGGTGTATCCGAAAGGAGGAATCGTACCCTATTGGATATGGTACGATCTATGATGAGTCACACAGATCTTCCTATATCCTTTTGGGGATATGCTCTAGACACAATGACCTTTACCCTTAACCAGTGTACCATCCAAGGTGTGGTAAAGACACCATATACGATATGGGGGAAAAATCCCAAGATGTCTTTTATGAGGATTTGGGGTTGTGAGGCTTACGTTCGACGTCAAGTCTCGCATAAACCGGGACCCAAATCGATAGGTGCTATTTTGTTGGATATCCCAAGGATACAAAGGGATATTACTTCTACATTCCCGGATCGGCTACAAAGTGTTTGTGGCAAGGCTGGGGTTTTTCTAGAAAGGGATTTTGTTTCTAGAAAAACTAGTGGGAGTACCTTCGATCTTGAAGAAATTCAAGATAAGGACCATATGAGGCCTTGATGGAGGTTGAGCAGGGAACCACAAAGTGTTGTGGGTGATGAGGTTGTTGTACAAGAGTTGTGGAACAACCACATTCAAGTAGACCTACCTCTTCGGTCGATAGAGTGCGTCAGTCGGCTGCGAGATACTCATTTCTCTTTGTCTCCGACCATGATGACGCTATGCTCATTGAGAATGAGCCTACCTCCCATCGTGAAGCCGTGATGAGCCCAGATTCTCGAGAAATGGCTAGACGCCATGAGATCCGAGATGGAATCCATGTACACTAACCAAGTATGGACTTTGGTCGATCCACCAAGGGGTCAAACCCATTGGGTGTAAGTGGGTCTTTAGGAGAAAGACCGACATGGATGGACTTACGATACCTATAAGGGCCGATTGGTGGCTAAAGGTTTCAAGCAAATTCATGGTATTGACTATATGATGAAACCTTTTCTCCAAAGGGCGATGTTTAAGTCCATTCGATCTTGCTTGCTATTGCAAAGATACCACGATTATGAGATCCGCAGATGGATGTCAAAACCGCGCTTCGAATGGAAACTTACTCGAGGATGTGTACATGACACAACCCGAGGGTTTTGTAGATCCACAAGATAATCGGGAAGGTATGCAAGCCGCAAAGGTCCATTTATGGGCTAAAGCAAGCTTCTGAGCCGGAATCTTCGATTCGATGATGCGATCAAACATTTGGTTTCATCAAGAATGAAGATGAACCCGTGGTCTACAAGAGGGTTAATGGGAACACAGCTTGTGTTCCTTGTATTGTATGTGGATGACATACTACTCATTGGGAATGACATCCTTCGCATACAGTGAAGACTTGGTCGGGACGTGCTTCTCAATGAAGGACTTAGGTGAAGCAGCCTGTATTCTAGGCATCAAGATCTATAGAGATAGATCTAAGAGATTGCTTGGCCTAAGTCAGAGTACATACATTGACACGGGATTACTTCGGTTTGCCATGCAGAATTCCAAGAAAGGACTTCTGCCGATGTCACATGGTGTGAGTCTTTCGAAGACTCAAAGTCCCTCTTCTAGAGAGGAGAGAGATGCATGGATAAGATCCCTTACGATCCGCTATAGGATCTATCATGTACGCCATGCAGGTACTGCCTCGATGTCTCGTATGCTTTGAGCATGACGAGTAGATACTCATGATCCTGTGAGCGCCATCGATAGTACCAAGAATATTCTAAGTACTTGAGAAGGACTAAAGAATATTTCTTGATATTCGAGGCGATGAGGAGCTAATCAGAAGGGTTACAACATGCTACTTCCAAACTCCACTGTGATGATTACAGATCGCAATGTGGTTCGTGGTTTTGCTTGAATGGTGGCGCTGTGAGTCGAAGAGTTCAAGGTGACAGCTTGCCGATTCTACAACAGAGGCCGAGTATATCGCTGATCCGAGGCAAAGAAGGAGGCGCTTGATCCGCAAGTTCATTATCGAGCTTGGGGTGGTTCCTAGCATTGCAGATCCTATAGAGCTCTATTGTGACAACAATGGAGCGATTGCAGACAGTGCTAAGGAACCTCGCCACACCAATGACCAAACACATACTACGACGCTTCCATCTCATTCGAGAGATCATCGATAGAGGAGATGTGAAGATTTGTAGAGTACCCACAGAGGCTAACATCGCAGATCCCTTGACCAAGGCTTTGGCACAGAAAAAGCATGATGGTCACACTAGGTCATTGGGTATTAGATACTACGGTGATTGGCACTAGTGCTAGTGGGAGATTGTTAGTGAAAGCCCTAGAGCCAATCATATGATGATTATTGTATGGACTTTATTGTATCATATTCCTATTTATAAAGGCATGGTTATTATATTTACTTGTATTGGTGCCAAATAACTAAATATAATAATGTCCTTGAGTAGTAGGTTCTTATCTATATCAATCGATTGGTTGAATCGATAATGAGATGATATAGAGAACACTACTCTTAATCATTCCTAGTCGAGTATTAACATTCAGGGACAATGTTAATGCATAGAGACTAGCATGTAGGTCAACAAGATGACTTGATCTCACAAGTCATGGATATGAGATATCAAGTTGACACATGGGTATGCATTGGAGAATGTATACTGAATGACCCGCCATGAGAAAGTATCATGGATCGTTATATGAGTGTCATATACTTTCTCATGTGGCTATTAGTATGACTATTAGTCCTTAGACCTGAAGTCACCATGGTTCCCTACATAAGGAGTTGCATACTTTGGTCACAAACGTCACCCGTAAATGGGTGGACTATAAAGGCGACATCGGGTATGTAAATAATTATGCGGAGGGATGTGAGTGATGTAGATGGGATCTATCCTCCTATATGACGGGGTGACATCGATATTCTTGATAGAGTGAGACCACGGCGTATGGTTATGCCCAAATGAGTCAATATGAGATATTGAGCTCATTTGATTAGAGTGAGTCTACTTGAGATCAGATTTAGATTGTACCGAGGATGACACGGTCTATGCCTCGATTGGTCAATCTAGATGTCAAGGATAGAGGGACATTGTCACATATTGTGAGAGTCACAATTAGTAGTCACAAAGGTGATGTTGGAGCTCAACATTCTTGTAACTTGGGTAGCAATGATGTGTTGCTAGATACAGCTCATTGCTTATGTTCATAAATCGGTTTAGTGACATTGCCAACGTTACAAGAACCTATAGGGTCACACACATAAGAGCAATTAGATGGAGATTAGGTTCATATGATGAACCATGAGGATTAGGTTCATGGGATGAACCAAATTGGATTAAGAGTAATCCAAATTAGACTAATTGAGTTAGACTCAAGTTGATTCAAGTGTTGAATGAGTCTAATTGAGATTTGATTCATCAAATCAATTTAAATTAATGAATAGAGATTCATTATATTAAATTGACTTGAGTCAAGTGGTTAGATTTGATCAACCATGGGAGATTAGAGGTCAAGTTTGACTTGACTTGAGAGAGAAGATGAAAGGTCAAGTTTGACTTGACCAAATGCCATGTCATGATGATGACTAGGCATGGCCAGCCAATGATGGTGCTCCACATCATCATTGTCATGGTCAATTGGTGCCACATCATGAGGGAGACCAAGGGTCATGGGAGTTACATGCATGCATGTAACCCCCCCCCTCCATAATGTGGCCGGCCAACACCATTAGGGGTTATGTGGATGAATTCATTTTGTAGAGTTACTCCCAATTACTTCATCTTCAACCTTGGAACCTTTTCTCTCAAGCTCTCCCTCTCCAACCTCATCTTGCCGAGACACCATAGAGGAGTGCTAGCACACTCAAGTGTCTTTTTCTCCACCTATTGCTTGTGTGGATACCATAGAGGAGTGTGCACTTGACACTCTCGAGTTCCGGCGAACTTTTGGACGAGCGGGATAAGCGAAGGGCGTCGCTACGAGGGTAACGTTCTAACCTCTTAGATCTAAGGTAGATCTAGGATTTCTGTAAGCACATACATGTAATTATAATTTTTATACTTCGCACGGATCCGTGGCCGGGGGCTTCCGAGGTTTCCGCAACGCAAAAAACGGTTTTTGCGGCTCGGAAAAACCCAACAGGAAGTCGGGGAACGACAACTATTGGAAGCTACAAAGTATCCAACATGATGCAGAGTTGGTGCGCATCATCGGATTATGGTTATTAGAGGCATAGGGTCGACAGAAGAGTTACGCAGACCGGAGGCAAAGGCCTTTGGAGTTCTCAGTTGGGGAATAGGTATTTCTGCTTGTTTCACCTATGAAAGGGGATGAAACGATTTGGGCTAAAAAGGAAATTAGTTCTACACTACATTGGTCCATTTAAGATGTTGGAGCGGATTGGGGGTGTAGCTTACCGGTTGGCTTTACCTCCGACACTTGCGGGTGTTCATAACGTATTTCATGTTCATATGCTGAGGAAATATGTTCCGCGTTCATATCATGTTCTGTAAGAGGTTCCGATTTTACCTCAGTCTAATGCGACCTATGAAGAGATTCCAGTGCGAATTCTTGGTCGCAAGGAGCGACAGTTGCGGAGCAAAACCATCCGACGCGTAAAGGTTGGATGGCAGCATCATACGGATGAGGAGGCTACGTGGGAGCTGGAAGATACTATTCGAGCTCAATACCCTCATTTGTTTACCAGAGGTATGTGGTCATTTCGAAGATTTTTGGTATTGGTTCTTACATTTAAGTATGAAATTTGGGGACCAAATTTTTATTAGTGGGGGAGAATGTAAGATACCAGAAAATGCACTAATGGAAAAAATAATAATAATACCCTTGTTAATTAATAAATTGTCTTATAGAATTTTTCAGGAATTTTTAGAAATTTTTTGGAATTTAATTGAGTTCATATGATCGAATCGGAGGAAGATTAAGGCTTAAATAGATGATTGGGTTAGACTTAGGCTAGCTAGACCAACTAAAATAACCCGATCGTCACTTTTATCCATGGGTGTTTCTTCGATTTCTTTTCCGTTCTCCCGATCGACTTCTTCCCGTTTCTTCCCGAACGCCTCTTTCTCCTCTCCGAAGCGACCAGAGGCGATTGCGTCTCTTTTCCTCGTGCTCGCGCTCGCCGTCGTTGAGCCAATTATCGTGCCCTAACGCGTCGCCGCCGCGAGAGAAAGAGCGATTGTCGTCGGTGTTGATCCAGTGATCTCTGGCCTGAACTTGTTGCTGCTGCCCTTCTAGCCGACCGTCGTCGGAGCGAGGGTTTTGGGCCGGTGGCGGTTCGACTGGAGAAGAGGAAGCCGCAACTCATCTCCTTCCTCAGCCTGATCTTCTCGCCACTGTCGGACAACTTGGCGTCGCCCCAATCCACCTTGAATCTGAGCTGACCAGACTTCACCTCTGCCCAATTGTTGAGGAAGCTAGGTAATCCTGATTTCTCTTCCTTGCATGATCTGTGTCGCCTCCTCCCTTGAGCTCTAGATCAACTATCTGTCATTGCACCGATCAATTTCTTGCTAATCCTCTGCCACAGCTAAGATCTCCGATAAGATCTGCAACCGTTCCTTGATCGAGATGCAGCAACGATGCCGACAAGGTCGTAGGTCAGGTTATCATTGGGTTTTCTTCCCTAGTTGTGAGCTGCGATTTGTTGAGGAGCAACTGTGTTGCCGTTGTGATCGAGAAGCACTACAAAGTTGTGGTTTGCGATGGTCTGAATATTTTGATCAGCATTGGGGACGAGGGTGTGTATGATACTTTCATAGTTATATTAAGATCTCTTCTATTATTTGGGAATTTGATCAAGATTTGATGTCAGCTGTGATGTTGTGATTTCTAGGTGGAGAAGAGCAAACAGAGTGATGGTTTAGCTAATGAATCTGGTCACTACATATTTGAACTTACTAAAGTGGAACGACACGAGCTAAGCATGGATTTGGGTATTCATTGAATTATAGCTGTGGTATGTTAATTATAGCTGATATTATAAGTGAATCGATGATTAATAATTAGTGAATGAAGTTGTTCTATTGGGGGTTACAGGATATGGAATGTGTTGATGATTGATTAGGTCAATTATTAAATTAGACCAGTCTGCTAGATAGGATACTGGTTGGAGAATATTGGATTAGTTAGATCTAAAGATCGAGGTAGAATTGGATTCAATCAGTCGATATGAGATAGAACTTAGTTATGTTCTATGTTTTCTTTTGCAGGACCTTGATGACGATAGAGGCTTATATGCATGGCTAGCTAGCATGAGCTATTTAACAAGTGGGTAATTCCTACCCTGGTCAGGTAGTTTTAATGCATACAGATTTAGATGCATGATCATCTTATATGATCATGTTACCTTGACCCTGCTCTTATTTATCTTATGCTTGATACTTGTCATTGCTATATTTACTCAAAGGTTGATATCACATTTCCTTTATTATGATTTAGGGTTATAGATGTGATGTAAATGGGCCTAAATGTTTAGCAGGGTGTAGATGATGGAGTACAGATGATAACCTGATTCGTAAATTGGGTAAAGGTTCATTCGTGGGTAGGTAGTGCCCTAAAAGTGGGATTTATTCCAATACCCGTATGTTGCATACTTATTACCAACCATGCGTTGTGTAATGGTTAAGTGAAGGGTGATTAGTGTGTCGCTACGGACCGATGGTCCCAGCTTGTTATGATCAGTCGAGTATGACTCTCTACAGGATAGAGAGTGCGTCGATCAGTTGAGTATGACTCTCTATTGGATAGAGAGTTATGATTAGTTGAGTACGACTCTCTACAGGATAGAGAGTCCGTCGATCAATTGAGTATGACTCTCTATTGGATAGAGAGTTATGATCAATTGAGTACGACTCTCTACAGAATAGAGAGTCCGTCGATCAATTGAGTATGACTCTCTACAGGATAGAGAGTGTATTGATCAGATGGTTATGACTCTTTGTTGAACAGAGAGTCTGTGGTAGATGGTTGTACGTGTGACAACACATTCATGTCATTTGTATGCATTCTGACGACATAGTCTCCCTTGGGGTTGAGAGAGTCGTCAGTTATCTTGCCTCCTAGGTTACTCCCCGAGGAGTAACTGGTGTGAGGGCAGAGCATTTGTTGTGCCACACTCTACCACTATAGACGGTGGTAGTTGGAGTTGCATGCAGTTGTCCTGGGTGCGTGGTACTCGACCACTGATTGGTAGTGTCAGTCGGAGTGGCCAGCAGCAGGGACCCCCGTTGTGTAGAGAGCTCTTTACGCTCATATGCTACTTGATCATACTGCTCATTCGGCCACTCTAGAGCGGTAGTTGGTGTTGAGTTGGGACAATTGTTATGTCGTGCCACCTAGGCCATACTGGGGTCGTGGTAGCGAGTAGGGGAGAGCAGGCATGACTATGCATGCTGCATTGTCGTATCTTATGGCGCTTTGTATATTACCATATATATACATTTATGCATGTATATATATATATATGGAGGGTTGTAATTAATATATATATAGATGAAGTCTATATATATATATGTTTATTGTGATGTTGGATTTGATTGTACTATGCTTGCTGTATTTGGGTGTACATCATATTCATACATGCTTCTTGCATTTGTTATACGGTTGTGTCGGATACTTGTATATGTGTTGGACAAACCATTAGATACCTTGACCTGTAGCATGAGTATATTGTGAGTTGGTATTATTCTTCCTGTTATATATATATTTTGGATATATTCTCAAGTTGGATTAGAGTAGCATAGTAGACTTTCAGGTATGTCTGCATTTTACGTTGTTCATTTGGTTACACGGTATATATTTGTATTTATATACTATGCTGATATACCTGTTTTACCTCTAGATTATGTTGTTGAATTACATGTGATTTTTGATATATACATATTTTTCTATTACCTGCTGAGTTTTACTCACCACTACGGACCCTGGGTTTTTCTGTCGCCCAAGTAACAGGTAGAAGTCTTCGTGACGACTTGGAGCACCACTGGCTGACATCTCATCTCATCTCTGAGACTCTGGTGGTCGTTTTGGGCTTTCCGCATGGGTGTAGTGTATTTGGAGTTTTCGTGATGTACTATTATTGTTGTATCTTTTTTTATGGTTTTGTTACGGTGGTTCTTAGTTTTGGTGTTAGTCATACCGATATGCATGTGTGTGGGATTGTATTGTTGTTGTGTTGTTTCCGCTGTGTATTTGTTGTAGTTAGTTTGTTATGTTGTTGTAGTTTGGTTACATTTTTATATGTGTTTTTGTTATTGTGGGCCTACGGGTCTTGTATTAACCCGAAATGTCGCCATGTACAGGCAAGATGTCGTTTGTTTGCTTTTCGGCACGGCATGCTCTCGGGGCGTGACACTAACTCACTAAGTCTTTAACTAGTTAGACCAAGGTTTAGTCCAAAGTGAATCAAGTACTTGATTCCTTCATTGACTTTGTCTAGAAAATGGTCGTTGCTTCGATAACCAAGAAGGTCATGTGCCTCGCCACGACCTAGAAGTCAATGCTGTAAAAACCTACTTGACTAACTCAAATCAAG
The DNA here is from genome assembly GCA_025175895.1 of Wurfbainia villosa. Taxonomy (NCBI): domain Eukaryota; kingdom Viridiplantae; phylum Streptophyta; class Magnoliopsida; order Zingiberales; family Zingiberaceae; genus Wurfbainia; species Wurfbainia villosa. Next base: position 11,143,483 of record CM045992.1, read on the forward strand.
CTTGAATCTAACACAAGTTTAAACACTTTGAAATTACTCATTAAACTTAATTAAGATTAAAAAAATCCTCATCTCACAAAAACTATAGGAATAAGTGTATTGAAAACCTAGCTTGGGTGAGATGATTTAGAACTTAATTAAGATAAATTAGTTTAATTAAACTTAACAACAACTTAATTAAACTTAACAACTTACCTTAAATAAACTTAACAAAAACTTAATTAAATTTAACAACTTACCTTAAATAAACTTAACAACAACTTAATTAAACTTAACAACAACTAAACAACAACTTAATTAAACTTAACAACAACTTAATTAAACTTAAAAACTTATCTTAATTAAACCTAACAACAATTTAATTAAACTTAATTAAACTTAACAACTTACCTTAAATAAACTTAACAACAACTCAACAACTTAATTAAACTTAACAAAAACTTAATTAAACTTAAAAACTTACCTTAATCAAACCTAACAACAACTTAATTAAACCTAACAACAATTTAATTAAACTTAACAACAACTTAATTAAACTTAACAACTTAACTAAACAATTAAACTTAACCTAACTAAACTAAACTAAACAACGTAACTTAACCAATTTAATTGATTCAACTCTAATCAATCGATTCAACCCTAATCAACTAATTCAACCACAATCAATATATTCAACTCAATTCTAATCAACACAACTCAATTAATTCAATCAACTCAAATTTAATTCTAAAAGAATCAACATAATTAAGGAAGAATTAAGATATATTATAATTCTAGGGGGAGTTAAACATTTAAAATTTTATTTTGAAAAGAAATTAAGTGTAAATATAATAAGGTTACTTTTAGGGGGAGATCAAGAGCCTAGGGAGAACCTAAAATATTTTGCTAAATTATGAAAATTTTAAAATCTTCTCTAAAATTATGTTGGAATTGGATGAGAAATATTCTTAAGGGGAAAACAAAAAAAGCTAAGAATCTATGAGAAACTATCTTTTTGAAAACTTAAATCTTTAATTAAAGAGAAGTTTCAAAATGTTTGTAAAATACCGAAAAATAATAATAATAAAATAATGCTTGTTAATTAGAAAAATAACCTATGGAATTTTCCAGAAATTTTTAGAAATTTTCCTAGACTTAAATGGAAATTTCTATGACAGTTGTGGGGAAAGATTTAATAGGCTTTAGGAAAGCCTGTTTGGTATAAATTAAATTTGATGATGCATGGTTAGGAATTAATTTAAACCTAAACTAGGTTCAAAGTCTGTTAGGTTTAATTATTTGAACCTAGGTTTAATAGAATGAGTTTAATCAAATTTAGATGTAAGCCATATAGGATCTTAAACCCAATACGTTTGTTGTAAAACCCGACCCATGCTAGTCTTTCCTTTCCATTCGATCCCTTTTCTCTCGAGTGATGTTGATCTCCACTGCCACATCATCATTGGAGATCCTACCGATAGGCTGTGTCATCGCCAGTTCTCTCTTCTCCCCCACGTGCCCGACCATGCCTAGCCGCCGATTGCCTCTGCTTTGCATCCATCGCACGCTCGCCGCTTGCCCAATCTGTCGACACCTTCCTCCGATCCTGACAGCAACACATCGATCAGCAACTGATCAACAACTCACTACGATTTCCAAAGGAGGAACCAGTAAATTTGTAATTTCTGAGGGTTCCAACGATGTTGAAGTCTCCACCACGATCGTGTGCTACCTCCTGTTCAATACTTCGAGCGATGTGGTGCTCGATCGGTGTTGTCTTCCTGTGGATTGGATCCAGGGGTTGTTGTGATTCCAGCTGCCATGATTGAGTGATGGTAAGGAGATAAAGGTGAGGGAAAACAGATTCAATAGGTTACAAATTATGAACTTTGTGATGAATTGTTAGTTATTGGTTGGAATTCAGTTTATGAATTAGGTGTGGATCTGAATGAAGGATGTGGGTTGGATGGTGTAGAATCAAGGTTCTACACCGGATCAAGAGGCCAGTGTGATTAAATCAACATGAGGTAAGTCTATTTATATTTCTGTTCTATGAAATGTGGATATAAATAGTTATCTTAAAGGTGATTGGATTGGTAGAGATGGTCGGTTGTTCGACATCCGACAAGCAAATTTGTGGTTCAGGATTGTGCCAGAAAGAAGGTAAGGTTTGAATTAAGATTTTAGGTAAATATGTGGGTTAGGGATTTAATCCAAATTAACTTGATTAATCCAGATTGGATGCCTATGTTGGGATCAAAGAATGGTGGTTTAGATTTGATATTATGATGTTGGAGTCAGATCTGATGAGGATCAAGAAGTTGAGCAGATGGAAACAAGGCTTGGTAAGTATAGATTTGGTTGTTCATAGTTGTGTATCCATTCTGTTTAGTAAATTGATCTGGATATGCTATAATTATATAGTGATGATAGTACCTGTTCATTACATGATGATGTTTGATTTATTTAGATTAAATTGAGACTAGACTCTTTAAGCAGATTAAGAAGTGGTTGAGATGGAAACAGTGTGAGGACTTTGATATGAGGCAGGTTCACGGATGTGAAGACAACTTGTATTCTCAGACAAGTCATCAAAACAGGTGGGTAATTCCTACCCTGGTCAGGTAGTTTTAAATGCATGCAGATTTAGATACATGATCATCTTATATGATCAAGTTACCTTGACTCTGTTCTTATTTACTCTTGCGCTTAATACCTTACCTTTGGCTGTTAACTCCATTGCTGCTATCATGTTTCATTTTATCATGATTAGGAGTTATATATATATATATAGGTGATGTAAGTAACCTAGAATTTGTTTAGTTAAGTGCAAATAGTAAAGTCCAGATGATGACCTGATTGTAAATTGGGCAAAAAGGTCATTCGTAGATAGATAATATATTGAACCTAGGGTTAATTCAAGTACCCTTAGGTTGCATGTTTACCACCGACCATGTATTGTGTAAATTGTCAGGTGAATGGTACTTAGTGTGTCTTTACGGACCAGTGGTCCTAGCTTGTTATAATAAGTTGAGTACGACTCTTTACAGGATAGAGAGTGTGTCGATCAGTAAGTATGACTCTCTACAGGATAGAGAGTGCATCGATCAGTGAGTACGACTCTCTACAGAATATAGAGTGCTATGATAAGTTGAGTACGACTCTCTGCAGGATAGAGAGTGCATAGATCAGATTGTTATGAATCTTTGTAGAATAGAGAGTCTATGGTGGATGTCTGTATGTGAGACATTGCATTCATGTCATTTGCATGCACGCTGGTGACGTGGTCTCCCTTGTGGTTGAGAAGGTCGCCAGTCATCCTGCCTCCATGGTTACTCATAGGAGGAGTAATCGGTGTGAGGGCAGAGCATTATGGTGTCGCACTCTACCACTATAGACGGTGGTAGTGGGATTTGTGTGTCGTAGCCCTGTGTGTGTGGCACTCAACCACTCATGGGTAGTGACTGTTGGAGTGGCCAACAGCAGGGACCCCTATCATGTAGCTTGCTTGTCACGCTTATATGTTACTCGATCATATTGCCTACTCAGCCACTCGAGAGTAGTGGTTGGTGTTGAGTTGGGACAGTTGTCATGCTCGAGCCACCGAGGCCACACTGGGGTCGTGGTAGCTTTAGGGTGAGCCGACATGACCATGCATGCTGCATTGTCGTGACTTATAGACTTTTTGCATATTGCCATATATATACATATATGCATGTATATATATATATATGGATGGTTGTGATTAATATATATATAGATGCAGTCTATATATATATGCTTATTGTGATGTTGCATTTGATTGTACTATGCTTATTGCATTTGATTGTACATCATCTTCATACATGCTTCTCGCATCTGTTATACGGTGGTGTCGGATACTTGTATATTTGTTGGACAGACCATTAGATACCTTAACCTATATCAAGAGTATATTGTGAGTTAGTATTACTCTTCCTATTATATATGTTGGATATATTCTCTGTTGGGGATCGAACGGTCGGCTAGAGGGGGGTGAATAGCCCTCGTTCATTGGATGTCGTAATTCGTTCGTTCTCGTTGCGTTGCTTGTCTACGATTGTCGTTAGTGCAGCGGAAACAATAAAACAATAATAATACTACAAGCACAATCAATACACAAGCATATACGTGGTTCGGAACCAAATGGTTCCTACTCCACGGGTGAACTCCTCGAGCTCTAATTATGCGCATGACACTAACTAAACTCCTTCTCGACTACACGTCGGAGGTGGAGAAACCCGTGGAGCTCCTTTTATAACCTCGCATCGTGTTTCGCTGCGCCCATCACGATCGATCGATCGTGACCATCACCGATCGTCCCGTGAGTCGTTATCTCACAACGGCCAGATCCACGTTGGTTAAGTTCCAACGGATCACACATCAGTCGACTGATGGCACCCATCACCGATCGATCATCCATCACCGAGTCTTGGGCGAAGCTCGACTCCATTCTGCCGTCTGCACGGTCGCCACCGACTACCATCCCTCGGCGATCGATCCTCCCAACAATGACCGACTTCTCTGATGACCGATCACCCGACTTGGTTCGGTCGAACAGTCGAATATTGGTCGAACCCATACGACCTAGAGCAGTCGACTGGCACCTATGCCAGTCGACTGATGTCGGCTAAAACCTCAAACATAACGATGTTTGAGCCTCCGACACTCAGTCTTAGCCACTTGGCCAAGTCCACCTTATCCCACATGGAGTTCCCCACCGAAGCTCTCTTCCCTCGGCCTACGTCCCTCGGATGCGCCAAGCGCACGGCTTCGCAACGCCATCCTTCATGTCTCATGCCCTAGAAGTATGCTTCCCTTTGGGCTCACTCCATTCGCTCCCCGTCCGGCGGTCTCTCGGATGCACCAAGCGCACGGCTTCGCAATGCCATCCTTCACCGACTCAAGGACCCCGAGCCTAGTGAACTTACCAAGTCCTCAAGACTTCCCAAATGCACCAAGCGCACGGCTTCGCAATGCATTTCTCACCAAGCACCAAGCGCACGGCTTCGCAATGCTTTGGATTTCCCATGCCAACCACCAAGCGCATGGCTTCGCAATGCTTTGGACTTTCCCATGCCAAGGCTTCCCCCTTGGACTTCCACACCAAGCTCCATGCTTAGATTTTCCATGCCAACCCCATGTTGGACTTTCCCATGACAATCCCATGTCATGAGTTTTGTCTATCATCAAAATATCATCAAGGTACTGCTCGAGTCAAACTCGAGTCAACCTAACCTGGGTCGATTGCACCAACAATCTCCCCCTTTTTGATGATTGACAAAACTACCATCTCAAGTCTACCAATTCTCCCATATTGGTAATTCTCATATCCCAATGAGAATTCCAACGAACCCTAATTGGTAACTTGGTAACTTCTCTCCCTTTTTGACATTATATCAAAAAGGTCCTCCCCAAGGGTATGAATGTCTCATATCCCAATGAGATCTTACAATCTCTCCCTTGGATTTTCCATGCCAACCCCATGTTGGACTTTCCCATGACAATTCCATGTCATGAGTTTTGTCTATCATCAAAATATCATCAAGGTACTGCTCGAGTCAAACTCGAGTCAACCTAACCTGGGCCGATTGCACCAACAATCTCCCCCTTTTTGATGATTGACAAAACTACCATCTCAAGTCTACCAATTCTCCCATATTGGCAATTCTCATATCCCAATGAGAATTCCAACGAACCCTAATTGGTAACTTGGTAACTTCTCCCCCTTTTTGACATTACATCAAAAAGGTCCTCCCCAAGGGTATGAATGTCTCATATCCCAATGAGATCTTACAATCTCTCCCTTGGAGGAACACATGCCTACCATCTTTCTAGTGATCCCATATCACTTAAAGAGAGGCAACCCAATTTTCCTCCCATGAGGAAATACACATCCATCTTCCCATGATGGATACCTCCCCTAGAGGCTTGCTCCCCCTTGACCATTGCACCAACAATGTCCTTGGAGAGTCCCTAAGCCAATAGGAACATTAACCAAATCAAAATTAAGGCAAAGTTCAACAATGAACTCTCATCCACCTTAAAATTGATACTCACCCTCAACCCAACTCCTAATCCATATCCAATGGATTTCCACCCTCTCTAATGCTCTCCCAAGCATATCCTAGGGTTAGGAGTGGTTAGGGGACCAAAACATGGCTAAACATGGGCCTAACTATCAAGTTTACCCGAAATCAGCCTGTGCCAGTCGACTCCGTACGGATCGATCATTGGACTTACCATCGATCATTGCCATTACAGTAAATCAATCGATAATCGATTCTGCAGTTTTCAATTTTAGAAAATGGATTTTCGAAATCCATAAGTAAATATACGTAATTTTAAAAATCTTGAAAATGCATACGTATAATACTTATCCTAAGCACTATGGGTGAAAAATATTGAAAATTTATTTTACCCATTAAATTAGGAGATTGATACAAAGTTCAAAATTTAAGAAAAGCTTCAATAAAGAGCCATCTTTGTATCATCCCATTCAATGGTGATAGCTATCAAAAGATAGACTTCACCAAGGTTTTTCAAACCTTTATTTTCTTTTTCCTAAACATCTCACCAATATCTAGATGTGTAAAACACATACAAGTCAAATTTTTGTGAGATGTGGGTTTTGTTTTGTTTATGTTTTCATGCATATTTCTAGGCAACATTATTTGATTCCTTTCAAATTATGCCATAGTCCTTAACTCCATTTTAATTCATGCATGATATGATTATGGCATAGATATGATATAGATAAAAACATATGCCAATATCATGATGTCATGGCATGGGAATGAAACTTAAGCATACATGACATCTAAACATAAATCTAAACATGATTATGACATTTTTATAGATGAAAATGAAAATGATGTCATGACATGGCAAGGCAAATAGAGCATGGCAAGAAAAATATACTAAGGTATAAAATACCTAAGTGTTAAAATCAATTTGCCATTTCTAGGGATTAAATTCATTTTGCCTTAAACCCATTCATTTCCCTAGTGTGCCAAAAACCCAAAATGGCACACCATGACTTCTATGACCTAATTGTGCCAATTTAGATCATTCTAAACTTCTCAAACACATTGACACATCCTAATGTGTCAACTCTACTATGGTTAGGTTAACTACCCATCCATTTAGGGTTGACACACCCTAACCCATCTAGCGTGAATCAATCACGCTTTTAGGAACCCAATATCTATTGGAGCTCCTTGGGTTAACAAGATATTCCCTAGGGATAACTTCCCTAGATACCTTTCTAATGACCCTTTTTGTCTTTGAAACCTTAGTCAAATGGGTCTTACTTGGGTCAACTCTAGAGGTAACTCCTCCATTGACCTTCTTAGTGGCTTTCTTGGTTTTCCTTAAGTCCTTAGCCACTAAGCACACACCATGACTAGTCTTAGGGATGACTTCCCTATTAGCCTTGGTTTTCCTAGACCTAGAAATAGTTCCATAATTAAATGGAACATTATGATAAGTCTTCTTGGGCTTAGGTTTGTGACCCAAACCTTCCTTGCCCTTAGACCATTTTTGAACCTTAGGTCTTGACTTTTGGGCATTTGACCCTAGAATTGAATTTTCTATGATTCTAAGGGCTTTCTCCATTCTCTCAAGTCTTGACCTCAAGACTTGGTTCTCTAGCTCTAATTTTCCCATTTTTAAATTTTCATTAGGTTTTTGGGAAGGCCTCTTCTTCTTAGGCATGTGCCTAGACTTTTTGGGATTAATACCCAAATTTTCTTCTACTCTCCTAATTGACTCCCTAGGCAAGATAGATCTAGTGTTTTTGAGTCCTAGGTTTGTCCTTAGAGAAACTAACATGCTTGGCACCTAAGCAATAAATCTTATTATTTCTCTTAGCATGCTTTTCATTGATAATAGCAAGAGAGCTAAAATAATTCTTAGCATGCTTTTTGACTTTAGGAATTAAAGGTGCATTAACTAAATGTACCTTAGGGTTAGCTTTAGGAGCTCCCCCTACATGAGTTGCACCTTCTTGCCATTTCTTCCTCCCCCTAGGGCATTGGCTTCGGTAGTGTCCCTTTTGATTGCATTTGAAGCACACAATGTGCTCTTTGCTCTTGATTTTGGGAACACCGGCATCGTTTGACTTTGGGTTGACTTTTGGTGTCGATGCCTTATTCTTAGCCAATTTAGGATATTTGCTCTTGTAATGCCCTTTCTCCCTACACTCAAAGCATATTATGTGATTTTTATTTAAAATAATAACACTTGAGTTACCTAGGGAGGTGGTGGAGGCCTCTTCACTTCTTCCGGAGGTAGAAGCTTCATTTTGATCTTGCTCCGGAATAGAAACTCTTTCCTCCCCCTCAATGCTAGAGGTGGAGGTCTCCACCAAGTCATCCACATCTTCAAAAGTGGATGGTGATTCTTCTTCGGCATTCTCCTCTACTTGTGCCGATTGAGAATTTTCTTGGAATTTCATTACCTTATTCCATAATTCCCTTGCATCCCTATAGTCACCCAATCTAGACCAAATAGTGTTAGGTAACAAATCACTAATCAATTTAATTACCTCGAGATTTGTCTTGAAGTTCTTGATTTGGTCTTGGGTCCACTTTGATTTTTCAATGGGCTTGTTGTGTTTGTCCCTAGGCATCTCAAAACCATTTTCTATAATAATCATATAATCAAAATCGGTTTCGAGATATACCTCCATCCGTCTCCTCCACCAAGAAAAATCTCCATCGAATTTCGGTGGATGGATGAAGCCGACCATCTTGTAGTGCTCTCGCGGCGGTTAGTCCTTGAAAAGAAACCTCGGCTCTGATACCACTTGTTGGGGATCGAACGGCCGACTAGAGGGGGATGAATAGCCCTCGTTCGTTGGATGTCGTAATTCGTTCGTTCTCGTTGCATTGCTTGTCTACGATTGTCGTTAGTGCAGCGGAAACAATAAAACAATAATAATACTACAAGCACAATCAATACAAAAGCATATACGTGGTTCGGAACCAAATGGTTCCTACTCCACGGGTGAGCTCCTCGAGCTCTAGTTATGCGCATGACACTAACTAAACTCCTTCTCGACTACACGTCGGAGGTGGAGAAACCTCTCACAAGTTATTACAACAAGTAATATGAAATACAACAAGAAATACAAAGACAATACAAAAGAAAACTTTTACACAATTGCTTTGATCGCTTTCTTGTTGCTTGCTTTTGTTTGCTCTTGAAGGTCTGGAATGCAACAGCAATTCCCCTCCAAAGTCACCTCAAAAGCCTTGGCGAAATCCTCCAACTCGAGCTCCTTTTATAACCTGCATCAAATTTGTCGCCCATCTCGATCGTGACCATCGATCGGTCCCGTAGCCGTTGTCTCACAATGGCCAGATCCACGTTGGTTAAGTTCCAACGGATCACACATCAGTCGACTGATGGCACCCATCGATCATTGATTCATCACCGATCAGTCTTGGCGAGCTCGACTCCGTGCATGCCCATGCGGTGTCATCACGATCGCCATCCCTCGGCCGATCGGCGATCCTAACGATCGGCCCGACCTCCCTCGGCAGTCGATTGATCAGCCAGACTTGGTTCAGTCGAACACTGGTCGAACCCATACGACCTAGAGAAGTCGACTGGCACCTATGCCAGTCGACTGATGTCGGATAAAACCTCAAACATAACGATGTTTGAGCCTCCGACACTCAGTCTTAGCCACTTGGCCAAGTCCACCTTATCCCACATGGAGTTCCCCATCGAAGCTCTCTTCCCTCGGCCTACGTCCCTCGGATGCGCCAAGCGCACGACTTCGCAACGCCATCCTTCGTATCTCATGCCCTAGAAGTATGCTTCCCTTTGAGCTCACTCCATTCGCTCCCCGTCCGGCGGTCCCTCGGATGCACCAAGCGCACGGCTTCGCAATGCCATCCTTCACCGACTCAAGGACCCCGAGCCTAGTGAACTTACCAAGTCCTCAAGACTTCCCAAATGCACCAAGCGCACGGATTCGCAATGCATTTCTCACCAAGCACCAAGCGCACGACTTCGCAATGCTTTGGATTTCCCATGCCAAGCACCAAGCACACGGCTTCGCAATGCTTTGGACTTTCCCATGCCAAGGCTTCCCCCTTGGACTTCCACACCAAGCTCCATGCTTGGATTTTCCATGCCAACCCCATGTTGGACTTTCCCATGAATATCCCATGTCATGAGTTTTGTCTATCATCAAAATATCATTAAGGTACTGCTCGAGTCAAACTCGAGTCAACCTAACCTGGGCCGATTGCACCAACATTCTCAAGTTGGATCAGAGTAGCATAGCAGACTTTCAGGTATGTCTGCATTATATGTTGTTTATTTGGTTAGACGGTATATGCATGTATTTGTATACTTTGCTATTATACCTGTGGTACCTTTAGGTTATGCTATTGAATTACATGTGATATTTGATATATACAAATTTTTCCTATTATCTGCTGAGTTTTACTCACCACCATGGACCCTGGGTTTTTTTCTGTCGCCCAAGTAATAGGTAGCCGACTTCGTGATGGACTTGGAGCACCGCTGGCTGGCATCGTCTCATCTCAACTCCGAGAGTCCGAGTTTTTGGGTTTTCATTGGTGTTCTGATATGGAGTTGGTTTATGTGATGTTTTGTAGTGATTGGACGTTGTAAATGTTGTATCTTTCTTTTTCTGGTTTTGTTATGGTGTTCTGAGTCGGTGTTAGTCATACCGGTATGCATGTGTGTAGTTTGTGATGTTGTATTATGTTTCCGCTGTGTTTTGTGTATTTGTTGTATTTACCTTTATGTGTTATGTTTATTGTGGGCCCAAGGGCCTTGTATTAACATGAGATGTTACCACGTACAGGGGAGATGTCGTCCGTTTGCTTTTCGACACGGCATGCTCTTGGGGCATGACAACTTTAGTGGTATTAGAGCCCTAGGTTCTACGATGTCATACAATGTTGTTTTGTGTCAAGTCTTGGATTCTCGGGAGTCGATTTATTCGGTTTTGGTTTTCTGAGATGAGATTGACAGAGACTTGAGCTCCAAGCAGCACGAGGTAAGAATTCCTGATTACTTATAGTTTTGTAGATATTTATCTAAATTTGCTTAACAGGTGTATACAGTTAGAGTTATGACACCTGTGCAGACTTGTAGTAGAAGTCGCCCACCGTGGCGACCAACTGGAGTTGCCGATAGGGTTTATACTCTCGATTTTGTTGGTTATACATTTAGATGTATATAACAGGGAATAACCTATAGTATGTTGGTTATTATTCGTAATCGTGGTTTGAGTTGACCACGGGAATGACCTGTTGAGTCTGTGAGTCTAGAACCTGTGTCGAAAAGGTGAATTACCTTTGAGAGACGACTGATACCGAGTCAGGAAATAGGGGTCAAGTCGTCACATTTCTAGTGGAAATCAGAGACTACAGTCTTAGAGATTTTTCACTAATTATACTAGTAAGATCATTACCTATTGGGTAATGGACAAGACAAGTAGACGATTGTTGATGCAGATAGAGGAAGGCTAGTTTACATTGTTTCATAGGGATTTTTATCCCTAAGTTGTTCGTACTGGATTGTATAACTTTGAAAATACTTTTGGGTACTTGTGTTATACAGAGAAGGTAGAGTTATTTGCATACCCTTATCGGGATCAAGCCGGTATTTGGTGGTAAATGCAGAAAATAATCTTTGAGGAATAATATATCACTTGATCATGGTTTAGTGATGTTGAAAGATAATAATTCCCCTTGTCACTTCCTGTGACACATTGTAAGAAATTCTTGAGCTTCAAGTAGGGTGATCATCAGTAATGAGAATATCATATAGAGTCGTTAGACTTGTAGAGTTTATGCTCACCTAATAGCTCAAGAATGTGAATGGATTTTTTATGCCACCTAGAGTTGTTGGCTTACTGTTGGATTAAGATGATTGGATCTTCTAGCAGATCCTGCCAGAAAATGTTGGATTGAGTCAGAAGTTTAGAAATGACTCCATACAAGTGTTTAAGAGTTGGAGACCAATAAGTAGATATTGTAGGTCAACTTATTTGGGTCAGAAGTCTCCGACTGTTGGATAAAAGGAGCAAGATCGGAGTCATAGGCTTTGAGCTATTTTCCGATTATAGAAGACCAACCGCAGATCATCAGGATGTTCTCATGGATATCATCAAAATCAGAACAAATACTTCGAAGGGATTGTGTGTGTGCAGTGCAGATCACGAAGACACATGAAGTCAGATTATCCGTTGGATCAGTTCATCTGTTGCTATTATGAGCAACCAGTACAGTGGAGGAGGTGTACTTTGAAGACTCAGTTGAAGACTATCGATGGTATTCCGAAAGGAAGATGCATCGTCTCGACAACAGAGATCAGCACAGAAGATTGGATTATTTCATCAACAGCGACCTACTACCTCAGGCGTGATTAGATTTCCATGATACTTCCCTTCAAGGGAAGTGATTTACACAGTAGTATCAGCAGAAAACATCATAGAAGACTCATGCAGACTACAACAACAGTTACCCTCAAATGTTGATTGGCTTAGTACAGAGGAGAGAGTATACAATGATGGTCGTGTCTATTCGGTATTCTACAGTTGCAGCTCGTAAGATTAAGTGATGGGATCAGATGATCTAGGAAAATCCCTGAGTCATTCATCGTAGAAATGCAACCGCTTTGTCGTGGACTGTTGGATCTGATCTTGTTCTCTTCGGGGAAAGGTTGAGACCTGCATGGAGCCTTTGGATCGGATTAGCAGATAATTGATCGTTCAGGGTATTACTTTAGTTTACCCTCTGGGTTAATATATTGAGAGATACTTATAGTTTACAGGTATCTTTGTCTAGAACATTCTTAGTTTGGATTAGAAGGGTCCTTTACATCGACTTGTGGGTCGGTGGTATCTCTACCATCATGAGAGATGGGGATCAACAATTAAGAAGTCAAGGGATGCCCTTAGACTTTGATAGACATACTTTCACTATAGACATATCCTTATAGATGGTTAAATTGTTAGAAGTATGGTACGAAATGTCTCTCGGATGAACTCTAAGGCTTGCCGTTGCATAGGCAAGTGGAGTAGGCGATCGAAAGGATTGTGGAAATAGTTCTGGTATTGAAGATCACATACCGGGTGATAGTTTTGTTGGTATCAGTGTTGCTAAACACTATAGAAATTTGAAGAACGTGATTTGCGATTATAGGAGATGTTGGAGGGGATATTTATCTGTCCCAGTATTTCTCCTTGAGAAGGATCCAGAACTCCTGGTTAAAAGAGGGATGGACCTTTGAAATTAGGCATCGATTATCGATGATGAAATACGGTAGTTGTTAAAAATTAATATCCTTTGTTGAGGATAGATTATCTATTTATATCAGTTAAGGACACTTGCGTATACTCTAGGATTGATTTACGACTGGAGTGTTGATATTGTAGTGACATGGTGTCATACAATTATCATTGTCGTTGTAATGATTGATATATCATCAGCTTAGAGTAAAGAGGATGCAGGTGTGTAGAGATAAAAATTTCATACTTAGTATGAATTTTATGAGTTTTGATTAAGTTGTTAGACTATTAAACGATTTAGTCGCCCCTGGATTTGAGAATCGTGTATTCTGGACACAATTGGATCAGGTTGTGGTTGTTGAAGTTGCGTAACTTAGCCACTGTTGATTGTGGTAGTTGGAGTTGCGTACTCGGCCACCATAGTGGTTGTTTCCTTGTATGATTTGGTTAATACTGTAGGTGTGGATAGAATGCTTGGCATTACTATACCACATACTTGTTTGACCAAGAGAGTGATGGAAATCATTTAGTCGGAAATTGGTGAAACCAGTTTACAGGACCTAGACGATGGTTAACTTTTACATGAGTATTAGTTAACCTTCCGGGGTGGATAAAAGGAAGTTGTACGCAAATGTATCATTACAGGGATTGGAGTGAATCCGATACAGTTTCATGAGGTGTATCTTATGCTTATGACAGTTAAGAAACTACAAGATAAGCTGTTATACACGTGATGTGGTGTTAATAGATATGATCTCGTGTAGTAGTGATATGGAGCAGGAATGCTCATGGGATTCTTAACTAGCTATTGGGTAGCTACTATAGAGTTGCTGGAACGCGAACAGTTGCAACAAGTGAGATTGGTCGCTATAGTCTTCCATGCACTTACAGAGTGTGTGGTGGAGTGGATTTTGGACGATAGATGGACTTCTTTTGTGAGAAGATAATTTCCCGTCTCTAATATGGATATGTATTCTGGACACGCATCCACCTAAGAAAGAGTTGTTGCAGGAGGCACATCATTAGAGATCTACTATACATCCAGGTGGTACTTGGATGTACCAAGATTGAAATGTTTATAATAGTGGAACGATACGAAGAGGGGTATAGAATATTTTGTTGTTCGATGTTTAGTATGCCAACAGGTGAAGGCTGAACATTAGAAACCCACTAGGCTGCTTCAGGAAATTATGATTTTCGGATTAGAAGTGGGAGAAAATCATGATGGATTTTGTTACGGGATTACCTAGAACCCGTAAAGGACATGATGCAATTTGAGTGATTGTGGATCGACTGACCCAAATCAGCTCACTTTCTGCCTATTCATGGGACGGACCCATTGGATCATCTGGCAAAGTTATACTGTCGAGGGATTATCAGATTGCATGGCGTACCTTTGAGTAGTATATCTGATAGAGATCCGCGATTTACCCTGCAATTCTGGTGGAGTCTGCATCAGACCAAGGGCATGAGCTTCGACTCAGTACAACATTTCATCTGCAGACAGACGAACAGTCTGAGCATAACATTCAGACTCTGGAGGATGTATTAAGATCTTGTGTGTGGATTGGAGGTGTAGCTTACCGGTTGGCTTTACCTCCGACACTGGTGGGTGTTCACAACGTATTTCCTATTTCTATGTTGAGGAAATTCATACCACAAGCTGGAAGATACTATCCGAGTTTGATACCCTCACCTTTTCACTTGAGGCATGTAATAGTTCAAGAAATTTCTTGAATATATTACCGCATGTAAGTACGAAATTTGGGGACAAAATTTTAATAAGTGGGGGAGAAAATAAAATATTGAAATAATAATAATAATAAAATAATGCTTGTTAATTAGGAAAATACCCTATAAAATTTTCCAGGAATTTTTAAAAATTTTCCTAGACTTAAATGGAAATTTCTATGACAGTTGTGGGGAAAGATTTAATAGGCTTTGGGAAAGCCTGTTTGGGATAAATTAAATTTGATGATTCATGGTTAGGAATTAATTTAAATCTAACCTAGGTTCAAAGTCTGTTAGGTTTAATTATTTGAACCTAGGTTTAATAGAATGAGTTTAATCAAATTTAGATGTAAGCCATATAGGATCTTAAACCCAATACGTTTGTTGTAAAACCCGACCCGTGCTAGTCTTTCCTTTCCATTCGGTGTTCCCTCACCGCACACTGTTTCTCTGCGCGGGCGTTTCAAGCCGCTCTTCCCATTACTTCCCCGATCGGTCGTTTCCTTCTCTTCTCCGCCCAATCGATTTCTCCCCCAAATCCTACAAAGTCCTCTTCTTCGTCGCCGCACCAATCGGACGTCTCTGTGCCGCTCATCGCCGCCCGACCACCACCCCAGTCCTGCTCCCGATCGCAATGGCATTGAACTTTTCCAACCATCGAGGTTCCCTCAGCGCAAGGGACGCCCCTCGCGGCCACCGAGCCAACTCACCGCCACTACATCTTCTATCATCGGTCGTTCCTCCAGATCGCGCGCCACCCAAATCGTGATCCCTTTTCTCTCGAGTGATGTCGATCTCCACCGCCACATCATCGTTGGAGATCCTACCAATAGCCAGTGTCGTCGCCCGGTTCTCTCTTCTCCCTCACGTGCCCAACCATGCCCAGTCGCCGATTCCCTCTGCTTTGCTGCCATCGCACGCTCGCCGCCTGCCCAATCTGCCATTGTCTTCCTCTGATCCCTACAGCAACACGTCGATTAGTCGCTGATCAACAGCTCACTCTGATTTACAAAGGAGGAACCTGTAAATTTGTAATTTCTGAGGGTTCCAATGATGTTGAAGTCTCCACCACGATCATGTGCTGCCTCCTGTTCAATACTTCAAGCATTGTGGTGCTCGATCGGTGTTGTCTTCCTGTAGATTGGATCCAGGGGTTGTTGTGATTCCAGCTGCCATGATTGAGTGATGGTAAGGCGATAAAGGTGAGGGAAAATAGATTCAATAGGTTATAGATTATGAACATTATGATGAATTGTTAGTTATTGGTTGGAATTCAATTTATGAATTAGGTGTGGATCCAAATGAAGGATGTGGGTTGGATAGTGCAGATTCAAGGTTCTACACCGGATCAAGAGGCCAGTGTGATTAAATCAACAATGAGGTAAGTCTGTTTATATTTCTGTTCTATGAAATGTGGATATAAATAGTTATCTTAAAGGCGATGTAGAGATGGTCAGTTGTTCGACATCCGACAAGCAAATTTGCGGTTCAGGATTGTGCCGGAAAAAAGGTAAGGTTTGAATTGAGATTTTAGGTAAATGTGTGGGTTAGGGATTTAATCCAAACTAACTTGAATGATCCAGATTGGATGCTTATGTTGGGATCAAAGAATGGTGGTTTAGATTTGATATTATGATGTTGGAGTCAGATCTGATGAGGATCAAGAAGTTGAGCAGATGGAAAATAGGCTTGGTAAGTATAGATTTGGTTGTTCATAGTTGTGTATCCGTTCTGTTTAGTAAACTGATCTGGATATGCTATAATTATGTAGTGATGATAGTACCTGTTCATTACATGATGATGTTTGATTTATTTAGATTAAATTGAGACCAGACTCTTTAAGCAGATTAAGAAGTGGTTGAGATGGAAACAACGTGAGGACTTTGATATGAGGGAGGTTCACGAATGTGAAGACAACTTGTATTCTTAGACAAGTCGTCAAAACAGGTGGGTAATTCCTACCCTGGTCAGGTAGTTTTAAATGCATGCAGATTTAGATACATGATCATCTTATATGATCAAGTTACCTTGACTCTGTTCTTATTTACTCTTGCGCTTGATACCATACCTTTGGCTGTTAACTCCATTGCTGCTATCATGTTTCATTTTATCATGATTAGGAGTTATATATATATATATATATATATATATAGGTGATGTAAGTAACCTAGAATTTGTTTAGTTAAGTGCAAATAGTAAAGTTCGGATGACGACCTGATTGTAAATTGGGCAAAAAGGTCATTCGTAGGTAGATAATGTCTTGAACCTAGGGTTAATTCTAGTCCCCTTAGGTTGCATGTTTACCACTGACCATGTATTGTGTAAATGGTCAGGTGAATGGTACTTAGTGTGTCGCTACGGACCAGTGGCCCTAGCTTGTTATAATCAATTGAGTACGACTCTCTACAGGATAGAGAGTGCGTCGATCAGTAAGTACGACTCTCTACAAGATAGAGAGTGCGTAGATCAGTGAGTACGACTCTCTACAGGATAGAGAGTGCTATGATCAGTTGAGTACGATTCTCTGTAGGATAGAGAGTGCGTAGATCAGATTGTTATGACTCTCTATAGAATAGAGAGTCTATGGTGGATGCCTATATGTGAGACATTGCATTAATGTCATTTGCATGCACGCTGGTGACGTGGTCTCCCTTGTGGTTGAGAGGGTCGCCAGTCATCCTGCCTCCACGGTTACTCATAGGAGGAGTAACCGGTGTGAGGGTAGAGCATTGTGGTGCCGCACTCTACCACTATAGATAGTTGTAGTGGGATTTGCGTGTCGTAGTCCTGCGTGTGTGGCACTCGACCACTCATGGGTAGTGACTGTCAGAGTGGCCAATAGTAGGGACCCCCATCGTGTAGCTTGCTCTTCACGCTTATATGCTACTCGATCATATTGACCACTCGGCCACTTGAGAGTAGTGGTTGGTGTTGAGTTGGGACAGTTGTCATGCTCGAGCCACCGAGGCAACACTGGGGTCATGGTAGCTTTAGGATGAGCCGACATGACCATGCTTGCTGCATTGTCGTGACTTATAACATTTTTGCATATTGTCATATATATACATATATGCATGTATATATATATATGGATGGTTGTGATTAATATATATATAGATGCAGTCTATATATATATGCTTATTGTGATGTTGCATTTGATTGTAATATGCTTGCTGCATTTGATTGTACATCATCTTCATACATGCTTCTTGCATCTGTTATATGGTGGTGTCGGATACTTGTATATTTGTTGGACAGACCATTAGATACCTTGACCTGTATCATGAGTATATTGTGAGTTAGTATTACTCTTCCTGTTATATATGTTGGATATATTCTCAGGTTGGATCAGTGTAGCGTAGCAGACTTTCAGGTATGACAGCGTTATATGATGTTTATTTAGTTAGACGGTATATGCATGTATTTATATACTGTGATATTATACCTATGGTACCTTTAGGTTATGCTGTCGAATTACATGTGATATTTGATATATACATGTTTTTACTATTGTCTGCTGAGTTTTACTCACCACCATGGACTGTGGGTTTTTTTCTGTCTCCCAGGTAATAGGTAGTCGACTTCGTGATGGACTTGGAGCACCACTGGCTGGAATCGTCTCATCTCAACTCCGAGAGTCCGGGTTTTTGGGTTTTCATTGGTGTTCCAATATGGATTTGGTTTATGTTATGTTTTGTAGTGATTGGATGCTGTAAATATTGTACCTTTCTTTTTCTGGTTTTGTTATGGTGTTCTGAGTCGGTGTTAGTCATACCGGTATGCATGTGTGTTTTTTGTGATGTTATTGTATTATGTTTCCGCTGTGTTTTGTGTATTTGTTGTATTTACCTTTATGTGTTATGTTTATTGTGGGTCCAAGGGCCTTGTATTAACATGAGATGTTGCCACGTATAGGGGAGATGTCATCCATTTGCTTTTCGACACGGCATGCTCTCGGGGCGTGACAATGTTAATTAAGGGGGAGAAAAACTTATGCTTGAATGCTCTTTGAAAAGCTTAAATATTTTCAAGTTTAAAATACATAAAAATTCTACTTGGGTTTTGATGTACGGGGAGAAAATGATTAAATATTATAAAGCTTTAATCAAGGGGGAGTTTTGAAAAACTTTAAAGAGTTAGAAAATTTTGAAATTTTTTTAAATTTTTGAAATTTAAAAATATATTTATTCAGGGGAAAATTTGATAAGTTTGAAAATTCTTTAAAAATTTTAAAATAAAGATTTTATTCAAGGTAAGTTTTGAAAAATTGAAATTTTGAAAATTTTGAAAATAAAGTTTTTATTCAGAAGGAGTGTTGAAAAATTTTAAAAATTGAAAAATTTTATTCAAATGGAGTTTTGAAAAATTAAAAATTTTGAAAATTTTTATTCAAGGGGAGTTTTGAAATTTTGAAAATGTTTAAATTTTGAAAATAAAGTTTTTATTCAGGGGGAGTTTTGATAAATTGAAAATTCTTTAAATATTTTGAAAATAAAGTTTTTATTTAGGGGGAATTTTGAAACATTTGAAAAGTTAGAAATAATTGTTTGAAATTAAATTAAGTTTTTGAATTCAAATTCGCGGGTGTATATTTTAAAACTTAATTTTTGAGATTGAAAGTTTCTTAACTCCACTATATTTTGTTGGAAGTTTTGATTTAATTTTTATTTTGATGTATGCCAAAGGGGGAGAAAGAGAAATAAAGTTAAAGATTTACTTATTTAAAGTAAAGTGAAAAAATTAAAGAATAATTTATTGATTGAAAGAAAGATGCAAAAATTTGATAAGGACTTATGCATCTCATACATGGTTTAATTTATGCATGTAAATATTTGCATATTGGTATTTGATTCTCCTAACTTTAACTGGTGTATTGTCATACATAAAAAAGGGAGAGATTGTTGATGCAGTGAGCATCACTCCTTAGTTTTGATGTATGAACCACAGTTAAATGTTAGGATTCACTTGTGTTCTAATATCGGTGTTAAGCGTGCAGGCTTAATAGGAAGTCCTAGTAGGTCGTGTTGACCGGATACTAGGCATGTATCTTGACAGATCAGGAGGATCAAACACCAGGCATGAAGTCCAGATGGGTCGCGTGGATCGGACATTTGGCATGAAGTCCAGATGGGTCGCGTGGATCAGACATTTGGCATGAAGATCGGTTGGGTCAGCAGACCGGATAGCTGGTGGAAGCCCTGGTGGGTAAGATCGGATGTCAAGAGTGGTAAGTCCGATAGGTAGCTAGCAGGTAAGCCTCGAGTGAAGAGGTGAGGTCGAGTCCTCTGTAGGGGGAAAAAGCTAGGCATCGATTCGATGGAAAGTCGCCGTGGGACTTAGTAGTTGAGATCGGGCAGTATTACTACTTTCAATTCATATTATATTGTATATTTTGACAATATGATTTTGCAGGTTTTCAGTCGATTAGAATCCAGTCGACTAGAATACCCAGTTGGCAATTTTGAGTTGGTGCTCGATCGGAGATCTGGCAGCGCAGATGGAAAGAGTTCCAGTCGACTAGGGAGTTTCAGTCGACTGAAATAGGGAAATTTCCTGATGCGGAGCCGAGTGACGTGGAGTCGACTGGATAGGTTTTAGTCGACTCGAAGACCACGTATTCCATATCGACGGGTTGATGTGGAGTCAATTGGAAGGCATTCCAGTCGACTGGAAAAAGTTTATAAAAGTTATGCTCAACTAGATCCAAGACATCAATTCAACCTACATCGAGGTGCTGCTGAAATTTCTGCTCATCCACGAAAATTCTCCTTCCACAACAAGGCAATCATCCGACACTCCGCAACTACCTTTTGATCCATTTAAGTGTCGGTATAAAGTCTTGTATTTCATTAATTTACTTTCTCTTATTGTACTTAACTTCAAGAGTGGGTAGTTTGTTACCCATCTCTATTTGTTGTAAAAAGTGAAACCCTCCAAAGTCGAGAGTTATCGAGTCGGAGGGTATTATAGAGATTGCCCATTGAGGTAGCTCTTGGTAGAGCTACGGGCCTTGGAGTAGCATCCCAGTCAAGGTTGTGAACCAAGTAAATTGTCTGTGTCTTTAACTGCATTTAATTTTCGCTACGTACTCATATTAAAATTAAACAAAAATTATTAAACACCGAGATTCACCCCCTCTCTCGGCTTACTCGATCCTACATGGAGGACTTATTGAGATCTTGCATCATGGATTTCGAAGGTAGTTGGGGGAATCATGTTCATTTAGGAGTTTGCTTATAACAATAGTTATCACTCTTCTATTCAGATGACTCCTTTCGAGGCCTTATACAGCAAACCTTGCAGATCTCCTATATTATGGGAGGAAGTTAGGGAACGACTGATATTGGAGCCACAGAGTATTTAGCATGATGCAGAATTAGTGCGTATTATCAGACGGCGGATATCAGAGGCACAGGATCGACAGAAGAGTTATATAGATCGGAGGCGAAGACCTCTGGAGTTCTCAATAGGGGATCATGTATTTATGCGTGTTTCACCTACAAAGGGAGTCAAGAGATTTGAGCTTAAAGGAAAGTTAGCACCATACTACTTTGGTCCATTTGAGATATTGGAGTGGATTGGGGGTGTAGCTTAACGGTTGGCTTTACCTCCGACACTTATGGGTGTTCATAACGTATTTCATGTTTCTATACTGAGGAAATATGTGTCGCATCCGGATCATGCATTGAAAGAGGCACCAATTCCACTCCAGCCTAATGCAACATATGAGGAGATTCCAGTGAGAATTCTTGGTCTCAAGGAGCGTTAATTGCGGAAAAAAACCATCCGACTTGTAAAGGTTGGATGGTTGCATCATACTGATGAGGAGGCTACATGGGAGCTAAAATATACCATTTGTGTGTGTTACCCTCATCTGTTTACATGAGGTATGTGGTATTTTAGAAAATTGCTTAAATTGATTACCACATTTAACTATGAAATTTGGGGACCAAATTTTATTAAGTGGGGGAGAATGTAAGATACGGAAACAAAAATATTAAATCAAAATGATTATACAGATTAATTAATTATTTAGTTGTTTAGGGTTTAAATGGGTCAACTTGAGCTAGCCTAGGCTTGACTTGAGTTAGCCAAGCCACAAGAGTTGAAAGGCATTTTAAGGGGTCGAATCACCCGATCGGCAGCCTCACTCTCACTCGCGATTCTTCTTCCTCTCCTCATCGCGATTTGAGATCTTCACCTCTCTTCTTCCTCCATGAACCAATTGCTGTCGATGCCTTCAGTGGGAGATCTAGCGAGAGGGAAAGATGTCGAGCAGGCTGGAATCGGGTGGAGGCTGATTAGGGAGCTGGGAACATTGGGAGTGAGATGCCGAGAGTGGGGATTTTACTGTTGATCATCATCGGAGCTAGGTAAGAGTCGATCTCCTTCCTACTTTGAGATGAGAGAAGAGTTCTAGCTATGGATTTCTCATTTTAGCTTGGATATATGATTTTGGGCAGTGTTTTGGAGATCAGATTGCTCCGGTGAATAGGGGAGGTGGATGCCGATGGAGATTTGGCCGGTAAGCTTTGTTTACCTTTTCTATTTTATCTGTAATTGTTGAAAGTTAGTGGTGTCCCAATGCTTTTGGGATATGATGGTTTTTGTCAATGGATGGTTGTATGGAAGCTGCGATTGGAGTGTGATCCGATCGGTGGGGAACTAAGCCACTAAGGGGATGATTGTATCATGTAAGGAGCTAGGATCTAGGTTTGCAATAATGATGTAGGTTTCAATTGTGGGTGTGTATTCTAATTGTCCCTTCATTTGCTGTCCATTGTGTTTTGTGGTTGGTTTCAGTTGTGTGTGCTTGTGGGTGATGTTGTGTGAGTTCAAAGAGAGATGGTGAGCTTGAGAGATCAGCTCCACTGTTTTTTGGCTATCGGTTGTCAAGACAGGGGGGCATATGAGGTGTTTAGATAAGCTATTAGGGTTGTGATCTATTCTATTGATGGAGTTGATGGGTTATATTTCATGGGGTTGCGAAGGGTGTGTGATCGGAGGTTCTAACTCATGTTCGATAAAAGGACGAGAATATAAAAACGACGTAGTAGTTGAGTTGTATATTTGTCAGATGCTTGAACTTACCCTTGGTTGCTGATGTGTGCAAGTTTGGGATACGAGACAGGTCCACGACCGTGAGGATTATTACGAGCTTCATATCAGGTAGGTAATCTCTACCCTGGTCAGGTAGTTGTTGAATCCAGTGCATGAATTTGTATTGATGATGATACCTTTATCTTGACTCCACTCTTATTTAATCATGTGCTTGTACTTAGCCTTTGATCTTTGAGATGTTTTGTTGTTAATTCATCGTTCATTTATCACGAATATGAATTACAAACCCTGTTGTATGTTGGCTTTGTTGGGATGTATACTGAAAAGTCTATCTTTTGTATGAACATCTTTATTTTGAAATAAGAATCATATGATCATTGTTTGCATATTTGTGATTATGCATATTGTCTCATACATTACATTGTAGATAACATGGTGTGTAGTGTCACACGGTAGATCATGTTATCAGCTCCTTGTAGAGTATAATTAAAGGCTCACAACCGAGATGGCTTTGGACAAATCATTGGTATGGTTGTAGTGTGATTTGGTATTGGTTTGTCTTGACCATAGAATCACACTAGTACACTTTGTGTGTATTGAGCAGGACCAACTTAGTGGTGATTCGATTCATTGCTAACTACATAATCGAATCGGACCTCAGATATTATATTGTACATGCTCTTAATCCCGATATAATAACGGGCACATATACTTAGTATTAATTTCTTTGATTTATCAATGGGTGAGATTTATAGAGTAAATCGATAGGCTCGATAAGTTGGGAAATGATATTACTTATATGGTGTGTCGTTGATTATAAGAGGAAACCATGTCCTATATATTAGGATGATGATGTCCCCTTGAGGAGCTCATAAGGTTCATTATGTAAACCCTACAGGTGGACTTGGTCTGGCATGATGATAAGGTTGAGTGGTACTACTCATGGAGTTAGATGTTGATTAATTAATTGTCAGTAAATTAATTAATCGACGAACATTCGAGATCTTAAACACGGGGAGAAAAATGTACAAATAATATATGGAGCCCATATTAACTTATGGGGGTTGGTGAGGTAGATCAATGATAATCCTCTAGTGGAATGGATTATCATTAATAGATCAGATTTTATGTGGGCTTGATCCATTGGGTGGCCAAGATCCAACTCCTCCTCATGGTCCCTATTGTAGCCTATTAAAACCTCATGGAGCCTAGATCCAATGGTTGAAAACAAAACTCTAGATCCGACGGTGGAGATTAAATCTTTAGATCCGACGGTTGAGATTAATTCTCTAGATCTGACGATTGAGATTAAATCCCTAGAACCGATGGTGGAGATTAAAACAAGGCTTAAGCCTAACTCTATAAAAGGAGGCAAGGGAGGAAGGACATACAATAGAGAGAGAAGAGGGGCTAGGGTTTGGGCAGCAAGGGCAAAGAGGTTGGGCGGCCACAAATAAGGAAACTTCTTTCCTTCTTCTTCCTTAGGTGGCTGGCGCCTATTCTTCTCTTTTCTCTCCTTTGCCGGCATCCAACCTCCTCATCTCTTCTCCTTGGCCGGTGGAAACAAAGCCTAGGGTCTCTTCCCTTGGAGTTTTTGCCGACATCCACCATCTTTCTTCTCCTCTTGGCCGGCCGCAAGCATCAAGGTTGGTGCTTGGTGGTTGGTTAAAGGAAGGAGAAGAGTTTTGTTTCTATACTTCCTCTTGTTCGGAGCAAGCAAGGAAGGAAGATTGGTGATCTAGGAGGCTTCGACTTTTGGAAGATCGTCGTCCACACGACATCCAAAAGGAGGAAGGACATACAATAGAAGATCGAGAGGTATAACGCTTGTTTATTTTCTTTTGTAACATGTCTATAATTGTTTTTCAATCATATACATGTTGTATGTTTTATTATGTGACTAATTTACATGGACCTCGAATACAAACACAAAAACCGGCGATCCGTACATCGTCTATTCTGCGGCTAATCGTAAAATAGAGGTTGGTTGCTTGAACAACAAGTTTGTTCAAGTGATCACTCTAATCGAATAGCATGACGATGAAATGGTTGCTTGGGTAATCCCTAATTGTCATGGATTAAATTTTTAATCCGGGGACGATGAAGGGATCGCCATGAACAAGCAACCGAGTTGAAGTGGGAAGCGAAGTTTTCTACCTTCAAGTGGTATCAGAGCCACAGTTTTCGGTTTTGTGTGTTTAGGATTCGGTTACTTTTATGCACTTTTCATATATTATATATGCCGGATAATAGTAGGATGTGCATAGGTTAACTTTTTGGTTGTAGGCATAGGATCCAACTATTATGGCCATATGTGTGTATGTGATTGTATGTGTGTAATTGTATATTTTGTTGAATCCTCGGGGTTGACAAGGATAGTATTTAATTTTTGTAATTAGATACGGCATTGTTTAGCCACTCTTTTTATTTTAGTTTACTTTCGATCTAGATTTCATGTACACTCCCTCGTAGAGTATAGGATCAATGGATGTAAATTAAAATAGTTTTTTCTCGGCTCGGATCTCCGGATGACTTGTACATGGCATAGGGAGGAGCGGACGAGATGGCGATACGACGGGAGACATATTGAAGACAAAAGTCATAATAGTTGGAAAATATTTATTTTTCATGTTTATTGCTTATTGTTTGATATGCATGTCGTAGGCTAGAAAATTCATCAATTTTAAATTACTAAGTGGGAGAGGGATATTTTTATAAATTTCCACGGCCTCCATTACGATTTGACATGTGATGCAAACAAACTTGCGCGTCTGCTCTGAGTGCCTTCCTCCCCATCGGATGAGTTTTTTTGCGGATCACAATGTCGAATATGGTTATACGAAATTATTAAGGAGCGTGTGTACTTCCCCATTCGGAAGGCACATATCCCGAGATAATCACCTTGGTACCGAGTAATGGTGAACACTTAGATACAAATATAAGTATCCTCCCCATCGGAGTCACTGCTTTTATTTGTAGGGTCAAAGAGGAACCAACTATTAATTTTATTTTTCAAAAAGTTAGGTTGACAAGATAGTAAAATTAATGGCTAAAACCTCCTCTTAAAAATGTAGAATTCGTATACGTCCACACTATCGTGGCATACGACATTCTCGGTATTTTGAGGTGTGGGTTGATTTTAAAATTTTATTGTTTGAGGAATCAATAATTTTTTGAAATCTAATGTTTTTTATCTATGTGATTCTTAGGTTTTCTTTCAAAATTACTTTCAATCCGCTTGCTGTGATACTGAAAGAAAATAAACTTACTGGACCCAACTATGTTGATTGGAAGAGGAATCTTGACATTGTCTTGACTACTGAGTAATACAAATATGTACTCCTCGAAGAGTGCCCTCCTAAGCCTGCAGATGATTCTGAGGAAAAGGAGAAGGAGAGTTATAAGAAGTGGATCAAGGCCGATGAGATGACCCGGTATTATATTTTGGCATATATGTCAAATGTATTGCAACATCAAGCCATGCCCATTGCTTATGACATGATGCTCAATCTCAAAAAGCTTTTCAAACACCAGAATTGGGCTGCAAGGCAGGAAGCCATGAGGAACTTGATGACGACCACCATGATCGATGGAACACCTGTGAGGGATCATGTTCTCAAGATGATGACTCATTTTATTGAGCTGGAAGTCCTCGGAGCTGAGATCGATGGGGAAACCCAGGTCGTTATCATTCTCCAATCTCTACCTAGGAGTTTTGAGCAGTTTTGCCTGAAATATAACATGAATAAGAGGTTGTATTCGTTGGCGGAGCTTTTGACAGAACTCTAGGCGGCAGAGGGGCTTTTTCGTCAGAGTGCTCATGCGCAAGCCATGGTTGCCCAAAAGATTTCTACTTCTAAGCCGAAAGGAAAGAAGAAGAAGAAACAAGGTGTAGCAAAGGTGGCGGGAGGAACTCAGGGAGGAGTGAAGAAGCCGAAAGGCAAGTGCTTCACTTGTAAGCAGACTGGACACTGGAAGAAGGACTGCCCCAATCGAAAGCAGAACAAAGGTATATCTTTTAGTCTAGTCGTTGAAACATGTTTAGCGGTGTTATCTACCGGCACTTGGTGTGTAGATACGGGAGCCACTAATCATGTCTGCAATACTTTGCAGGGGTTCCAGGAAACCAGATGACTTGCTAAGGGAGAGATTACCGTATACTTGGGCGATGCCACAAAGGTGGTGGCTATTGCAATGGGAGATGTTTATTTGTCTTTTGAGAGGAATAAAGTTTTGGTTCCTAAAAATTGCCTTTATGTACCTTTATTTAGAAAGAATTTAATTTCGATTTCTAAATTGTTTATGGATAGATATTCTATTTCTTTTAATTATAGAGTTGTTATAAAAAGGAATAGGGAGATTATCTGTTCTGGTGCATTGATAGGAAATTTGTATACACTTGAACCAAAAGCTCCCACGATGCAAATAGAAGTTAATAACTCATCTTCTAATTCCAATAAGAGAAAAGAACCTTCAAAGATGAACCAAACATATCTTTGGCATCTAAGACTTGGTCATATTAACCTAAGCAGAATTAAAAGGTTGATAGCTGATGGACCTTTGGGTTCATTAGTGGTGGAAGATTTCCCAACCTGCGAATCTTGCTTGGAGGGTAAAATGACCAAGAGGCCTTTTAAGGCCAAGGGGTATAGAGCCAAAGATGTGTTAGAATTGGTTCATTCTGATTTGTGTGGTCCTATGACTATCCAGGCTAGAGGTGGTTTTAAGTATTTCATCTCTTTTATAGACGAATATTCGAGATATGGATACATTTACATGATGCGCCGCAAGTCTGAATGCTTTGACAAGTTCAAAGAATTCAAGGCTGATATGGAGAAATGTCAAGGTAAAAGTATCAAGACACTATGATCTGATCATGGTGGTGAGTACCTCTTGGGAGAGTTAAGGAATTACTTATCAGAGGCTGGGATTCAATCCCAATTGTCTGCACCTGGCACACCCCAACAGAATGGTGTAGCATAGCGAAGGAATAGAACTCTTATGGAGATGGTTAGATCGATGATGAGTTATTCTGAGTTACCAGATTCGTTCTGGGGATATGCTCTAGATATGGCAGTGTATATTCTGAACTTGGTAACATCTAAATCAGTGCCTTCTACTCCCACAGAATTATGGACTGGGCAAAAGCCTAGTCTGAGACATATTCGGATTTGGGGGAGTCCAGCACATGTGCTGAAGGCAGATGCTGGTAAGTTGGAATCTCGTACAGAAGTACGCATGTTCGTTGGCTATCCTAGAGGAATGAAAGGAGGTTTATTTTATAGTCCTAGAGATCAGAGGGTGATCGTTAGCACGAACGCCAAATTTCTAGAGGAAGACTATGTGATGAACCACAAGCCCATGAGTAAGATTGTTCTAGAGGAATTGAAAGGGGAAGTCACTTCTTCAGTACCATTAGTACAAGAGGATATACCACAAGTCACTGCACTGCATGTCACAGAGCATACACAGGTGATACCTCATCGTAGTGGGAGGGTTGTTAGACAGCCTGATAGATTCATGTTCTTTGGAGAATCTTCTGATTTGGTCCCTGGAGAACATGAACCTGATCCCTGAACATATGACGAGGTAATCCATGATAAAGATGCGGTATCTTGGCAAAGTGCAATGAATGCTGAGATTAAATCAATGGATTCAAATCAGGTATGGGAGCTGGTAGAACCACCCAATGGTGTAAAAACCATTGGATGCAAGTGGATCTACAAAAGAAAGAGAGGAATAGACGGGAAGGTTGAGACCTTCAAAGCAAGGCTTGTTGCTAAATGGTATACTCAGAAAGAGGGTATCAATTATGAGGAGACTTTTTTGCCGGTAGCCATGCTTAAGTCTATCCGGATTCTCTTATACATTGCTGCTTATATGGATTATGAGGTATGACAGATGGATATCAAGACAGCTTTCCTTAATGGAAGTCTTATGGAAAACATCTATATGAAGCAACCAGAGGGATTTATTACGAAGGGAAAAGAGCATCTTGTGTGCAAGCTTAATCGGTCCATTTATGGATTGAAGCAAGCTTCGAGGTCTTGGAACATCCGCTTTGATGAGGTAATCTAGTCTTATGGATTTATTCAAAGTTTGGATGAGTCTTGTGTATACAAGAGATGAGACGAAAATATAGTGGTATTTTTTGTGCTATACGTAGATGACATTTTGTTAATTTGCAACAATGTCAAGGTGTTATCAGACGTAAGGGTATGGTTGTCCAAACAGTTTGATATGAAAGACTTGGGAGAAGTGGGACACATCCTTGGGATCAAGGTTATAAGAGATCGCAGAAAAAGAATGTTGTGCTTATCTCAAGCTTCATACATAGACACCATTTTGGCTCGTTTTAGCATGCAGAACTCCAAGAAGGGTTTTCTACCTTTCAGGCATGGAGTTCCTTTATCTAAGGAGATGTGTCCTAGAACATCTGAGGAGATAGAGGAGATGAAGGTGGTTCCTCATGCTTCGGCAGTAGGAAGCCTCATGTATGTTATGCTGTGTACGAGATCAGATATCTGCTTTGCCGTCGGCATGGTTAGCAGATATCAGAGTAATCTAGGACATGGATATTGGACTGCGGTAAAGCATATATTGAAGTACCTGAGAAGGACTAGGGATTATATGCTAGTTTATCAGGCAGACCAATTACTCCCTGTGGGTTACACAGATTTTGACTTCCAATCAGACAGGGATAACAGTAAGTCTACCTCAGGTTTTGTGTTTACTTTGGGAGGTGGAGCCATTGTATGGAGGAGTGTCAAGCAGAAATGCGTGGTGGACTCCACCATGGAAGCTGAGTATGTGGCAGCCTCTGAGGCGGCCAAAGAAGTTGTATGGCTCAGGAACTTCTTGATGGACTTGGATGTGATTCCTGGTTTGCCTAGAACTATCACAATTTATTGTGATAATAGTGGTACAGTTGGAAACTCGAAGGAACCCTGAGCCCATAAGGCAAGTAAACACATAGAGCGCAAGTACCACTTGATACGAGAAATCGTAAAGTGAGGAGAAGTTGTGGCCAAGATTGCATCAGAGGATAACCTGGCAGACTCTTTCACTAAGGCCCTTCCAGTGAGAGCTTTTGATAGGCATGTGGAGGGAATGGGAATCAGATGTATGGCAGTTTAAGGACAGCATAGTCTTTTAGTATAAGTGGGAGATTGTTGGGATGTTTACTGAAAAGTCTATCTTTTGTATGAACATCTTTATTTTGAAATAAGAATCACATGATCATTATTTGTATATTTGTGATTATGCATATTGTCTCATACATTACATTGTAGATAACATGGTGTGTAGTGTCACACGGTAGATCATGTTATCAGCTCCTTGTTGAGTATAAGTAAAGGCTCACAACCGAGATGGCTTTGGACAAACCATTGGTATGGTTATAGTGCGATTTGGTATTGGTTTGTCTTGACCATAGAATCACACTAGTACACTTTGTGTGTATTGAGCAGGAACGACTTAGAGGTGATTCGATTCATTGCTGACTACATAATCGAATCGGACCTCAGATATTATATTGTACATGCTCTTAATCCCGATATAATAACGGGCACATATACTTAGTATTCATTTCTTTGATTTACCAATGGGCGAGATTTATAGAGTAAATTGATAGGCTCGGTAAGTTGGGAAATGATATTACTTATATGGTGTGTCGTTAATTATAGGAGGAAACTGTGTCCTATATATTAGTATGATGATGTCCTCTTGAGGAGCTCATAAGGTTCATCATGTAAACCCTGCAGGTGGACTTGGTCTGGCATGATGATGAGGTTGAGTGGTACTACTCATGGAGTTAGATGTTGATTAATTAATTGTCAGTAAATTGATTAATCGACGGACATTCAAGATCTTAAATACGGGGAGAAAAATATACAAATAATATATGGAGCTCATATTAATTTATGGGGGTTGGTGAGGTAGATCAATGATAATCCTCTAGTGGAATAGATTATCATTAATGGATCGGACTTTATGTGGGCTTGATCCATTGGGTGGCCAAGATCCATCTCCTCCTCATGGTCCCAATTGTAGCCTATTAAAACCTCATGGAGCCTAGATCCAATGGTTGAAAACAAAACTCTAAATTCGATGGTGGAGATTAAATCTTTAGATCCGACGGTTGAGATTAATTCTCTAGATCCGACGGTTGAGATTAAATCCCTAGAACTGACGGTGGAGATTAAAACAAGGCTTAAGCCTAACTCTATAAAAGGAGGCAAGGGAGGAAGGACATACAATAAAGAGAGAAGAGGGGCTAGGGTTTGGGCGGCAAGGGCAAAGAGGTTGGGCGGCCACAAATAAGGAAACTTCTTTCCTTCTTTCTTAGGTGGCCGGTGCCTATTCTTCTCTTTTCTCTCCTTTTTCGGCGTCCAACCTCCTCAACTCTTCTCCTTGGCCGGTGGAAACAAAGGCTAGGGTCTGTTCCCTTGGAGTTTTGGCCGGCGTCCACCATCCTTCTTCTCCTCTTGGCCGGCGGCAAGCATCAAGGTTGGTGCTTGGTGGTTGGTTAAAGGAAGGAGAAGAGTTTTGTTTCTATACTTCCTCTTGTTCGGAGCAAGCAAGGAAGGAAGATTGGTGATCTAGGAGGCTTCGACTTTTGGAAGATCATCGCCCACACGACGTCCAAAAGGAGGAAGGACATACAATAGAAGATGGAGAGGTATAACGCTTGTTTATTTTCTTTTATAACATGTCTATAATTATTTTTCAATCATATACATGTTGTATGTTTTATTATGTGACTAATTTACTTGGACCCCGAATACAAACACAAAAACCGGTGATTCGTACATCATCTATTCCGCGGCTAATTGTAAAATAGAGGTTGGTTGCTTGAACAATAAGTTTGTTCAAGTGATCACTCTAATCGAATAGCACGATGATGAAATGGTAGCTTGGGCAATCCCTAATTGTCATGGATTAAATTTTTAATCCGGGGACGACGTAGAGATCACCATGAACAAGCAACTGAGTTGAAGTGGGAAGCGAAGTTTCCTACCTTCAGGCTTATGGATGTTCAGTCAAGTACATGTAGTTAAGGGACAGTGGTGAATTCAGATTTGGTCACCGTGTCACATCACTAGGGTTAGGTGATGAATTTGATTATGGAGTCGATTGTTGTATCATACACATAATAGTTGTTGTATCTATGGTGGATCTTGTCATCTGTGCATAGATAACTGGGTTGTTGTTGGTATATGGTTGTGGATTAGCAATCCTTGCATGGTTGACTTTTGGGTTGACTAGGACTCTCTGTGTGATAGAGAGTGTTGCGGGGATACGTGTGTGGAGTTGTGCATCATTACATTGCATGCATGCTGTCGACTAAGTCTCCCTTGTGGTTGAGATGGGTCGTCAGTCATCTTGCCTTTTCGACTACTCGGGGTAGTGTTAGCAAGGTTGAGTATAGATCATTGGTTGTGCTGCACTCGACCACTATAGATGGTGGTAGCTAGAGTTGCGTACTTGCCACTATTGAGGGTGGTAGTTAGAATTGCGCACTCGGCCACTATAGATGGTGGTAGTTGTGTGGTGTGCAGTTGTCCTTTGTGCGATGCTCGACCACTCATGGATAACGATGGAGTCGACAGCAGCAGGGACCCTCGTGGTGTAGCATATAACCTCTGGTGGATAGCTACTTATTCATACTACCCATTCGACCACTCGAGAGTTATGGTAGCTGGAGCTGGGATAGTTGTCGTGTCTTGCCACCCAAACCACACTGGGGTCGTGGTTGTGCGTAGGGTCCGCAGACATGACCATGCATATGCATTACTGGGACATTTATATATGTATACATGTATTTTGATATATGTTTTACATATGCCTATGTGTTGCTGCATTTGGTTGAGCTATGATTGCTGCATATGCTTGTACGTCATGTTACATGTCATTTGCATATTCTATACTGTGTGTGTTGAGAATGAGGTATGTGTTGGTTCAGACTGTCGTATGTTATATGGGTTATGTTATTGTATACATGTTCAGGATGATATAGGTCATGTTGTTGCAGACCGTCAGGTATCTTAGTACATTACTTTATATTCAGTTAGACAGTTGATATATGCATTGATTATGATCATACTGGTGAATATCTATTGTATCTTTATATTGTATTCCATTGATCTCCATAAATTATATGTTGTTCATGCACTATTCCTTATATTATCACTGAGTTTATACTCACTACCACAGACCCTAGGTTTCTTGTCGCCCAAGTGGTAGATAGAAGACTTTGAAACAGACATGGAGCATCGCCACTTGATCTCATCCCATCACTTTTCCGAGGGTTTTGATTTTTCGTATATCGTATGTATCTCATTATGGACTTGGATTCTATTAGAGATAGATAGTATTGTTGATTATTTGTAGAGATTGTGTTTTCCTTTATGGTTTCATTGTGGGATTTCATTTACTTTGTGGACGGATGTACCGGTATGAATTTATCGTCGAGTTTGTCACTCCTTTTGTGGTTGTCTTCCGCTGTCGATTATATGTATTTCCATATGTGTTGTGTTGGTTGCGACTATCTAGATATGTATATTGAATTGTCATAAGGGGGTACCGTCTGTTGGCCAGGCAGCGTCTACCCCAGGGTGTGACAGTTTTCTTGTTGCCCAAGTAACATGTAGAAGATTCCTTAGGTGTTCGGAGCTCCGCCAACAGATCCCATCTCACACCGAATGTATGGATTTTATTCCATATTGTTGTATTATTTTGGATTGTTTGTTTTGGGATTTTATCCTATGTTGTTTCCGCATTTTAGTGTATGGTGGTGTTGTATGTATTTGGCCTTAACTATAGATTTGATTTGGATGTTGGTTTAGACTATGGTTTCTTGTAGTGTTAAAGTCATACCGGTACGCATATATTTGAGTCTTTGTATCTTATTTATTTGTCGGTGTATTTCACTGTGTTTTATGGCTTATTTGTAATAGCAGCTATTTGGGCTATGTATCGGTACTTTCTCTTATATTGTCACAAGAGGGTACCATCCAATTGAGGGATAAATATACTCTCGGGGCGTGACAGTCCTGGCACGACCGTGCCCTTTCGGCATGACCGACCGTGTGTAAGACACACGGTCGTGTCGCGGTTCCGCCGATTTTGGGGATTTCTCTTATGAAATTTTCCTGGGTTGTTGTTACCTTAATTATGGGATAATTATGGTAAGATAGGTTCTGTTTAATCCTCCTAAGATGACCTAATTAAAGAGATCTATAAATAGATCTCTTGATAATCTTTAGAGAGAGAGTTTTTCCTTAGGTTTCTTCCTTGGTAGTCGTCTTTCCTCTCTTCTTCTCTTGTCTCCGCCGGTTGGCTAGCACCAATCGGAGACAAAGGCTTGCTGCTCTAGGAGTTGTCTCAGGTGATCCCGGCGTGGATAATGATAGAGACAAAACCCGTTGGTCTTGCTTGTGGTTTCGACGGATTCGAAAGAATCTCGAAGGTACAACTTCTTCTCTTTTGTGTGTTTTAATGTGGTTTTCACTTTATTTCACTGTGCATGATCCTGGAATCTCCAATAATTTCTTCCTACTCTCCGCTTTTTGCACTGAATGTGAGGTTCAAAATAATATGATGCAAAAGTTATAATTCCCTCCACAATATATGCATTAACAATA
The DNA here is from genome assembly GCA_025175895.1 of Wurfbainia villosa. Taxonomy (NCBI): domain Eukaryota; kingdom Viridiplantae; phylum Streptophyta; class Magnoliopsida; order Zingiberales; family Zingiberaceae; genus Wurfbainia; species Wurfbainia villosa. The sequence continues at coordinate 11,178,199 of CM045992.1, forward strand.
GAATTCTCAACACGTGTCTTATTTTTCACTTTTTCAAATAATAGAGGAATCTAATAGTAATAAAACAAAATGTATTAGAAAATAATATATACTAAAATTAGTCGATTTATAATGTACTAACAACGAAGTATAAAAAATGAAAAGTTAACCTTTCAGATGGATACATCCATCGAAATTGAATAAGACCTCCAACTTTAGCCTCATATAGCAAGTGAACCAAAAGATGTCCCATGAAATAAAAAAATGATGGTGAAAATATTCTTTCTAAATTACACAAAATGATTGGAATGTCTCTCTCTAATGTCTCCATGTGTGAATGACTCAACACTGTCGAACAAATATCATGAAGGAAAATATTTAACTCCATAATGACATCTCATATAAAATTTGGTAACATTTCCTTAAAAGCAATAGGAATTAGTCTTTCCATGAATATATGACAGTCATGACTTTTCAAACCAATCAATTTGCATTCCTTCAAATCGATGCATCTTCCAAGATTAGAGACAACCATTACGTAATCTCAATGATTTCAATCATTCACAAACGATCCGTCTCTGATCCTTATTCAATATATAAAGTGCTTTTGACTTTGGTCCTCTACTACTTTCATCGACATCAAGAGTGGGTCATTTACAGATAAGATGCATATCTTTTCTTGCATTCTGATTGTCTTTCTTTTTCCAATAATATCCATCACTGTATTTATCAAATTATCAAAAATATTCTTCTAAATATGCATTAATCGAGATTATGATGAATCAAATAACACTGTCAATATGGTAAATCCCAAAATATACTCCGTTTAGTTCATTTATGCATACTTCCATAGCTATATGTTGTAACATTTGGTTCTTCAATAACAAATGGAAAGTTAAACAATCTATACCATATGTATTCACCGGTTAATCTCAATGGTGGAGGTGTTATTTCAATTTTATTCTTAGTGAAATCTTCTTTGTTCCTTCTAAATTTATGATTTGGTGGTAAAAATTATCTATGACAATCAAAATAACTCGCCTTCTTTCTATGTTTCAATCTGAATGACCTTGATCTCTCCATCCATATTGGTCATTCCAAAATCCCAATGGTACTCTATAGTATACGGAGAAAAAAAATGGATTTACCCTTTAATTAATTAGGATTAATTAGGGGATTAATTGGGCTTAATTAGTGGGCTAATGGGTTAAATATTTAGCTGGGCTGAAATTGGGTTGTATTAGGCTTGGGCTGAAATTGGGCTTGATCTGCAATTGGGCTTGGGCTGAAATCGGGCTTGAATTGGAATTGGATTTGGACTGAACTCGGATTGGATTTGACTTGGGTTAAGTGGCTGAATCGGCTGGGCTGAATCCAAACGGATTGGGTTTGGAATGGGCTGGGTTAGCCAGATTTGGCGAACGGCTTTTAAAAGCCACCGAACGAATCGAAGCATTCGCGATCCCCATTTCTTCTTCTCTGCGACATTTCTCTGCTCCGCGCGGCTTCCGTCACCAACCTCCACTAGTCGGCGTCTGGGGCAAGCAGTTCGACGACGCCCCACTGGATTGATCTCCGCCTAGGGATTAAGGGGTCCTCGCCTAGGAAAATATCCGACACTCGGTGGCCCAGCGGCGTTATCGCCGTGTCGCGGGCTGGGTTATATTTCTTTGTCTTTCCATAGATCTTGTTGTGTTGATCGGAGTTTAGGCTGAGAAACCTAGCATTGTCGCGGCAAATTCAGTTTTCCGACGATTTATGCTTGTTGGGGTTGCCTTCAGCTGGCTGTTCGGGAGTGCTGAGCTGAGATCGGGAAAAATCGCCGCCGGTGGAGTTTAGAGCCGGTAAGTTTAGATCTAACCCAATGTTGCCATTTGTGGTATCCATTGATTGGTGTTCTGTTAATGTGATTTTGGGTATTTGTTTGATTCGATCGGATGTGTTTGTGATGTCGGTGAACTTGATTTGTCAATTGAAGCGATGAGGTTAAGAATCAAAACTGTGAAGTTCGGATGGTTAGGAGTTTCAGCTAGGTTGTGGAAATTAATCTGTGATTGGAGTGGTAAGATCTGATCTGGTGTTAATTTAGGTTCTGTGATTGTAATTTGATTATGTCGTGTGTGTGTGTGTGGAAGAGGAATTGCAGTTGGTAACTGCTATGGTAAGGTGATGGTAAGCTGCCGAAGGAGGGATGGAGGTTAGTTCATTAGGATATAATCTCTGTTGCATTTGGTTATTGTGTGTAGGAAATCGGTAGATTGTGGTGTTTGTAAATGATTAAAGAATTGTGGATGGTTATAGTTTCTACTGTGATTTAGGGATAAATAGTGGACCGAAGTTGTAATTGGGTTTCGTTGACTATGCTTGAGGCAAGAATCAGTGTAGGGTAGTTTCGATAGTTTTCTTTTACTTTCCATGGTGTATTGAATTTGGGGATAAGTAGGGTTCTTACTCGTAGACGAGAAACGAATACGAATATAAAATGAATTGGTATTTTGTTCGTATAAGTATCGGCAATTTGTACTTAACCCTAATTCGTTATTATTGTGCAGGTTTGGGATACGAAGAAGGTCCGCGGCCGTGAGGATTATTCGAGCTTCGTATCAGGTGGGTAATATCTACCTGGTCCGGTAGTTTGATCAATTCCAGTGCATGACCTTGGATGTATGTTTATACTTGTTTACCTTAAATCCACTCTTATTTAATCATATGCTTGTACTGCCTTTGACCTTGAGATATATACTCTGTTACATCATTGATTATCTAGAATGGATAGGAACTGTAAAACCCTATTATGTGTTAGCTGATAGAGGTTCAGTAAATACATGTGGTTAGGGTTATCTTTATGACCTCAGATCTGGGTTACTGGGTTGCATCACTAGGTTAGGTGATGAGTCCAAATTATGAGGTCGGTGTTGCCGCTGTAAGTGAGTTATCTTGACGGATCTATTTATCTGTACATAGGTAAATAGGTTGTGATTACGGATTAGTCATCCTTGCATGGTTGATTTTTAGTTGACTAGGTCTCCCCGTGAGTTAGGGAGTGTTGCGAGGATTTGTGCGTGAACTATGCATCATTACATTGCATGCATGCTGACGACTGGGTCTCCCTTATGGATGAGATGGGTCGTCAGTCATCCTGCCTCCTCGGCCACTCGGGGTAGTGGTAGCAGGGTTGAGGGCAGAGCATTGGATGTGCCGCGCTCGGCCACTATGGATGGTGGTAGCTGGAGATGCGCACCTGACCACTGAGCAGAGTGGTGTTAGCACTAGCCCACTATAGACGGTGGTTGTGTGACGTGCAGTTGTCCTGTGTGTAGAGCTTGTCTACTCATGGGTAGTGATGGAGCGACCAACAGCAGGGACCCCCGGGGAGTAGTTAGCTCTTTACGCTTATATGCTACTCATTCATACTACCCAACTCGGTCACTCGAGAGTAGTGGCAGCTGGAGTCGGGCTAGTCGTCATGTCGTGCCACCCGGGCCATACTGTGGTCGTGGTTGGACGGGTCCGCAGACATGACCATGCATATGCATTGCTGATATATATGTATGCACGTATTTGATATATGTTTTACATATGCCTATGAGATGCTGCATTTGGTTGCTGCATATGATTGTACATCATGCTACATGCCTTTTGCATATTTTATATACCGTTGTGCATGTGTTGAGCATGAGTGTGTACTATTTGGATTATGTCATGATATACCTGTTCAGGATGTTATAGATCATATGGAGGACAGACCGTCAGGTATGTACATTACTTTATGTCAGTTGATCAGTTCAGTTTATGCTATGAGTAGGACATATCTGTGATTACTGATTACTATGCTTAGTACTGTATGTCTGTTGGACTCATGCTGCATACCTGTAGATCTTCACATGTATACCTGTAGATCTCTTTACCCTGTATGTTGTTCATGCACTTCTATATATTACCCTTGAGTTTTATACTCACCACCCTGGACCCTGGGTTTCCTGTCGCCCAGGTAGTAGATAGAAGACTTCGGCATGGACTTGGAGCATTGCCACCTGATCCCATCTCACCATTTTTCCAAGGGTTTTGCTTCCCATCGCATGTATCTTCATATGGACTCTTATTGTTATTGGAGATCGTGATGTATTTTTCCTCTTGTGATATTCGGTATGAGATTCTGTTTTTGGTATGGACGGATATATCGATGTACTTATGTTGTTGAGTTGTATTTCCATTGTGTTTGGCTTCCGCTATTGATGTTATACGTTTTGCTGAGATGTTATAAATTTTCGATATGTGTTATACTGGCTGTGACTTTTGTACCGTACTGGAATTGTCATAAGGGGGTGTCGTCCGTTGGCCGGACAGAGTCTACCTCGGGGCATGACAACTTTATTGGTATCAGAGCTCTAGGTTGCGATGCCATGCAATAATGTTTTTGTCGGATTTTGGGACCTCGAAAATTATTTTTGATTTGATTTGATATCGATTTTGGTAAGATGGGATTGACAGAGGCATGAGCTGCAAGTTGTCCGAAGTAAGAAATCTTAACACTTAATATTTTCTGGTTAAATATTTATGTAAGTCGTTCAACGGGTGTGAACAGACGATATTATGGCACCTGTTCAGACTCGTAAGAGAGGCTGACCATCTAAACATCCTACTACCGGAGGACCGATTGATCAGGAGGAGCCACGACAGTCTCCTACCAGAGGTTCAGAACCTCAAGAGCCTGATGTACCCCCGACTATGCCGATTGCTACGGATTCCAGTTAGGTCAGAGTCAAGGCACGTATACCAGTGTTAGCACGGTCAGCCAAGGACCGATTTATGCTATTCCGAGGCGAGTCTGATCCCTGGGATCAATTTGGAGGATACGTTTGAGTTCATGAGTTGCACCGATGAAGAGAAGGTGGGGCTAGCAGCTTATCATCTTCGGGAGCAGGTGGTTACGTGGTGGAAAATGCAGAAGACCTTGATGGGAGAGCAGAACATCACCTGGGCAGTTTTCCGAGATATATTTTGGAGGCAGTATTTTCCTTCTGCGTTCTCTATAGCACGCCGTCAGGAGTTCTTAAGCCTTAAGCAGGGGGATCGATCAGTTATGGAATACAATGCAGAGTTTACTCGATTAGCAGAATTCTGTCCGCATCTGGTAGCACAGGATGAGGACCGGATGTTCCAATTCACACAGGGTTTGGTAGCCTATATTCGAGTAAGAATGTCTGGATCCTCCATTAACTTGTACCGAGAGGCACTGAATAGGGCTCTGTCTATTGAGATGACTTCTCAGCAAATTACAAAGGAGAAGGAGGTGGAGAAGCAGATGTCCCAGGGAAAGCAGCGGAAGCAGGATACGACCATTGAGACTCAGAAGAAGCAGAATCAGAGTGGGGCTTCTCGAGGTACTACAGAGGGATCATCTAGGGCACATAAAGGGAAGCGACTAGCTTCTGGACAGTCTGGCGGTTCTCAGAAGAACCGTAAGAGCAGGTACATGACTGGATGCCGGAGGTGTGGGTCTGAGAGCCATAATGTTTCCGAGTGTCCTTTGGATCGCGATGTTTGCTTCTACTGCAAGCACCCAGGACATACGAGTCGAGAGTGTACTCTGAAGGCACAGTTGGAGTTCTCAGGTAACTCCAGCAAGGGAAAGAAGCCTGGCCAGTACCATCAGTAGAGGTCAGCACCTAGGACACAGATACATGGTCAGAGGCAACCACTCCTCCTCTGACCCGGATATATCATACATGGGAGTGATTCTTCCGGGATGCCGGTGGCGATTCATTATACACCAGCTCCAGAGAGTTATTATTCCGGACCACCTACTCAGCGATATCTACCGGCTGGCTCTCAGGGATATATTATGCACGCAATCGGAGTCAGCCTCGAGTGGAGGCATTCTACTATTATATCGGGAGCGCAGCCGTCGCATGTGGAGACTGGACGAGTTTATGCCATTACCCGAGAGGATGCTCAGTGGGCCGAGGGATCGGTCATTCGGGGTATGATTTTCGTTTATTCTATACCTGCTGATACATTGATTGATACTGGTAGCTCGCATTCCTTTATTTCTAGTATATTTCTGAGTAAAATTGGGAGAATCCCTATGATTCGTTCTTGTGGATTAGCGGTATCATTACCATCGGGCGAGGTTTTGACTAGTCATCAAGTAATCAAAGGTTGTCCATTGGATTTCGAGGGACATATACTTACGGTGGACCTTTAGGTGCTAGAGATGGTGGAATTCGATATTATACTCGGAATGGACTGGTTGGCCACATACTTTGCTACAGTGGATTGTAAGGCGAGAGTAGTGACCTTCCGACCACCAGATCAGCCGGCATGGGAATTCGTGGGTACCCGGGATGATGGAGTGTCCGTTATATCTGCACTACAGGCTCGGAGATTATTGTCGCATGGTTGTCAGGGTTACTTATTCTCTTTGGTCAAAGTGGAGAGTGAGGAGATACCACCTCTTTCTAGCGTGCGGGTAGTTCGTGAGTATCCGGATGTATTTCCAGATGAACTTCCGGGCTTGCCACCTCCGAGGCAAGTGGAATTCGCGATAGAGATGATTCCAGGAACCGCACCGGTGTCAAAGGCTCCATACCGGATGGCACCAAAAGAGTTAAGTGAGCTAAAGATACAGCTGCAAGAGTTATTGGATAGGGGTTTTGTTCGTCCTAGTGTTTCACCTTGGGAGCTCGGTCTTTATTCGTTAAAAGAAAGCTGGATCTCTGCGGTTATGTATTGATTACCGACAACTAAATGCAGTAACCGTTAAGAACAAATATCCACTGCCGAGGATAGAGGATTTGTTTGATCAGCTCAAGGATACTTGCGTGTATTCCAAGATTGATCTGCGATCAGGTTATCATCAGCTGAGGGTAAGAGATGAGGATGTTCAGAAGACGTTGTTCACGCATTATGGACATTACGAGTTTCTAGTGATGCCATTTGGTCTTACTAATGCTCCAGCTGCATTTATGGATTTGATGAACCGGGTATTCTTAAGGTACTTGGATCAGTTTGTCATCGTATTCATAGATGATATCTTGATATATTCGTTACGAGGAGGAGCATGAGCACCATCTTGGATTGTATTGGAGACATTGCGGCGAGAGCATTTATATGCCAAATTCGTAAGTCGCTTTCGGTTATCTTGTAGGATTTCTTGGACATGTGGTATCTAGCGAGGTATTTGATTGATCCCGAAAAATCAGGCGATTACGATTGAGAGCGGCCAAAGTCGATTCGAAGTCCGTAGTTTTCTTGGATTGGCCGGGTATTACCGTAGATTTGTGGAGGATTTTCCGTATAGCCACACCACTTACTCGCTTGACCGGAAAGGGTCAAGTTTGCTTAATCGAGGCATGTGAATCCGGTTTGAGATTAGCGGCGACTAGTTTACACTTAGTGATTCCTTCTTCTTGCGATGGGATGGTCCTGTATACTGATGCTTCTTTCCAAGGATTGGGAGCAGTTCTGATGCAGTTCGACCGTGTAGTATCGTATGCCTCTCGTCAGCTTAAGGACCATGAGAGGAATTATCCGGTGCACGATCTGGAGCTAGCAGCTATTATTTTTGCGCTAAAGATATGGAGACATTATCTGTATGGGATTACTTTTGAGATCTATACGGACTATAAGAGTTTGAAATATCTTTTCACTCAGAAGGAATTGAATCTTAGACAGAGACGATGGATGGAATACCTAAAGGATTATGATTGCACCATTCAGTATCATCCGGGTAAAGCTAACATTGTAGCAGATGCACTGAGCAGAAAGTCCCGTGGGATTACGGCGATCATTTTGGCCGCGATGGGATCTTGTTCGACAGTTCTCTGAGTTGGGGTTGTCGGAACAGGGTCAAACATCCCGAGGGATATTGGTATCTATGGTTGCCCAGTCTGCTATTATTGAGAGGATAAAGGAGGCACAGGCTAGCGACCAGCATCTGTAGTTCTTATGCAGCACTCTGGACTCAGGACGACAGACAGATTTCTCGTGTGACGAGACTGGAGTCCTACGATTCCGAGGGAGATTATGTGTTCCGGACACACATCCGATTAAGGAGGAGTTATTACGAGAGGCACGTCACTCGAGATTTGCTATACATCCTGGCGGTACCCGGATGTATCAGGATTTGAGGCGTTCATACTGGTGGGACGGTATGAAGAGAGATATTGCGGATTTCGTCGCTCGATGTTTGATGCGCGGCGGTAAAGGTGAACATCAAAACCGCCGGATTACTCTAGAGAATCCCAATTCCGGAATGGAAGTGGGAACATATTACGATGGATTTTGTTACGGGGTTGCCCAGAACCCGTAAAGGACATGATGCGATTTGGGTGATTGTGGATAGGTTAACCAAATCCGCTCATTTCCTTCCGATTCGTGAGACACATCCATTGGATCGACTAGCTGAGCTATACTGTAGAGAGATTGTCAGACTGTACAGATTACCCTTGAGTATCATATCTGACAGAGATCCACGTTTTACTTAATGATTCTGGTAGAGTCTTCAGCATGCTATGGGCACCGAGCTTCGTCTCAGTACTGCATTTCACCCGCAGACGGATGGATAGTCGGAGCGTACTATTCAGACTCTAGAGGACTTATTGAGATCTTGCGTCATGGATTTCGGAGGCAGCTGGGAGGATCACGTTCACTTGGTGGAGTTCGCGTATAACAATAGTTATCACTCTTCCATTCAGATGGCTCCCTTTGAGGCTTTGTACGGTCGACCCTACAGATCTCCAGTATTGTGGGAGGATGTCGGGGAGCGATAGTTATTGGGCCCTCAGAGTATTCAGCATGATGCAGAGTTAGTTCGTATTATCAGACGATGATTGTCAGAGGCTCAGGACAGACAGAAAAGTTATGCGGATCGGAGGCGAAGACCTCTGGAGTTTGTTATAGGAGATCATGTATTTTTGCGAGTATCACCTACAAAAGGAGTTAAGAGATTCGGAATTAAAGGAAAGTTAGCACCACGCTACATTGGACCATTCGAGATATTGGAGCGGATTGGAAGTGTAGCATACTGGTTAGCTCTACCTCCGACGCTTGCGAGCGTCCATAACATATTCCATGTTTCTATGCTGAGGAAATACGTACCGCATCTGGATCATGTTCTGACGGAGGTGAGGAGGTTCCTATGCAGATTCTTGGTCGCAAAGAGCGTCAGTTACGGAACAAAACCATCCACCTTGTAAAGGTTGGATGGCAGCATCACACTGATGAGGAGGCTACATGGGAGCTGGAGGATATCATCTGAGCTCGATACCCTCACCTGTTGATGTGAGGTATGTAGTAATTCAAGAAATTTCTTATGTTGATTACTGCATATAAGTACGGAAATTTGGGGACCAAATTTTATTAAGTGGGGGAGAATGTAGTATACGGAAAAAAAAATGGATTTAACCCTTTAATTAATTAGAATTAATTAGGAGATTAATTGGGCTTAATTAGTGGGCTAATGGGTTAAATATTTAGCTGGGCTGAAATTGGGCTGTATTAGGCTTGGGCTAAAATTGGGCTTGATTTGTAATTGGGCTTGGGCTGAAATTGGGCTTGATCTACAATTGGGCTTGGGCTGAAATCGGGTTTGAATTGGAATTGGATTTGTATTGAACTTGGATTGGATTTGACTTGGGTTAAGTGGTTGAATCGACTGGGCTGAATCCAAACGGATTGGGTTTAGAATGGGCTGGGTTAGCCAGATTTGGTTGAATGGCTTTTAAAAGCCACCGAACGAATCGAAGCATTCGCGATCCCCATTTCTTCTTCTCCGTGACATTTCTCTGCTCCGCGCGGCTTCCATCACCAACCTCCACTCGTCGACGTCCGGGGCAAGCAGTTCGACGATGCCCCACTGGATTGATCTCCGGCTAGGGATTAAGGGGTCCTCGCCTGGGGAAATATCGGCGACACTCCCAGCGGGCGGGTGGCGTCGTTGTCGCGGCGGTGAGCTGCCACGTAGGTGCGGTGGTTTCCATTTTGGGTTAGGTTTCTTTGTCTTGACATAGATCTTGTTGTGTTGATCGGAGTTTTGGCTGAGAAACCTGGCATTGTCGTGGCAGATTCAGTTTTTCGACGATCTGTGCTTGTTGGGGTTGCCTTCAGTCGGCTGTTCGGGAGTGCTGAGCTGAGATCGGGAAAAATCGCCGCTGGTGGAGTTTAGAGCCGGTAAGTTTAGATCTAACTCAATGTTGCCATTTGTGGTATCCATTGATTGGTGTTCTGTTAATGTGATTTTGGGTATTTGTTTGATTCGATCGGATGTGTTTGTGATGTCGGTAATTGATGCGAACTCGTGGTTTTATCGATTAGGCGATGAGGTTAAGAATCGAAACTGTGAAGTTCGGATGGTTAGGAGTTTCAGCTAGGTTGTGGAAATTAATCTGTGATTGGAGTGGTAAGATCTGATCTGGTGTTAATTTAGGTTCTGTGATTGTAATTTGATTATGTCGTGTGTGTGTGTGTGGAAGAGGAACTGCAGTTGGTAACTGCTATGGTAAGGTGATGGTAAGCTGCCGAAGGGGGGATGGAGGTTAGTTCATTAGGATATAATCTCTGTTGCCTTTGGTTATTGTGTGTAGGAAATCGGTAGATTGTGGTGTTTGTAAATGATTAAAGAATTATGGATGGTTATAGTTTCTACTGTGATTTAGGGATAAACAGTGGACCGAAGTTGTAATTGGGTTTCGTTGACTATGCTTGAGGCAAGAATCAGTGTAGGGTAGTTTCGATAGGTTCTTTTACTTTCCATGGTGTATTGAATTTGGGGATAAGTAGGGTTCTTACTCGTAGACGTGAAACGAATACGAATATAAAATGAATTGGTATTTTGTTCGTATAAGTATCGGCGATTTGTACTTAACCCTAATTCGTTATTATTGTGCAGGTTTGGGATACGAAGCAGGTCCACGGCCGTGAGGATTATTCGAGCTTCGTATTAGGTGGGTAATATCTACCTGGTCCAATAGTTTGATCAATTCCAGTGCATGACCTTGGATGTATATTTATACTTGTTTACCTTAAATCCACTCTTATTTAATCATATGCTTGTACTGCCTTTGACCTTGAGATATATACTCTGTTACGTCATTGATTATCTAGCATGGATAGGAACTGTAAAACCCTATTATGTGTTAGCTAATAGAGGTTCAGTAAATACATGTGGTTAGGGTTATCTTTATGACCTCAGATCTAGGTTACTGGGTTGCATCACTAGGTTAGGTGATGAGTCCAAATTTTGAGGTCGGTCGTTGTACCGTACACCTATTAGTGAGTTATCTTGACGGATCTATTTATATGTACATAGGTAAATAGGTTGTGATTACGGATTAGTCATCCTTGCATGGTTGATTTTTAGTTGACTAGGTCTCCCCGTGAGTTAGGGAGTGTTGTGAGGATTTGTGCGTGAACTATGCATCATTACATTGCATGCATGCTGACGACTGGGTCTCCCTTATGGATGAGATGGGTCGTCAGTCATCCTGCCTCCCTGGCCACTTGGGGTAGTGGTAGCAGGGTTGAGGGCAGAGCATTGGATGTGCCGCGCTCGGCCACTATGGATGGTGGTAGCTGGAGATGCGCACCTGGCCACTGAGCAGAGTGGTGTTAGCACTCGCCCACTATAGACGGTGGTTGTGTGACGTGCAGTTGTTCTGTGTGCAGAGCTCGTCTACTCATGGGTAGTGACAGAGCGACCAGCCGGGAGGACCCCAGGAGTAGTTAGCTCTTTACGCTTATATGCTACTCATTAATACTACCCAACTTTCGGTCACCGAGAGTAGTGGCGGTGAGTCGGGCTAGTCGTCATGTCGTGCCACCCGCCATCGGGTCGTGGTTGGGCCAGATGCATATGCATTGCTGATATATATGTATGCATGTATTTGATATATGTTTTACATATGCCTGTGAGATGCTGCATTTGGTTGTTGCATATGATTGTACATCATGCTACATGCCTTTTGCATATTTTATATACCGCTATGCATGTGTTGAGCATGAGTGTGTACTATTTGGATTATGTCATGATATACTTGTTCAGGATGTTATAGATCATATGGAGGACAGACCGTCAGGTATGTACATTACTTTATGTCACGATTGATTTTATGCTATGAGTAGGACATATCGTGATTACCGATTACTTTGCTTAATCTTGTATGTCTCATTGGACTCATGTCGCACCTAGATCTTCACATGTATACCTGTAGATCACTTTAACCTGTATGTTGTTCATGCACTTCTATATATTACCCCTGAGTTTTATACTCACCACCCTGGACCCTGGGTTTCCTGTCGCCCAGGTAGTAGATAGAAGACTTCGGCATGGACTTGGAGCATTGCCACCTGATCCCATCTCGCCGTTTTTCCGAGGGTTTTTCTTCCCATCGCATGTATCTTCATATGGACTCTTATTGTTATTGGAGATCGTGATTTATTTTTCCTCTTGTGATATTCGGTATGAGATTCTGTTTTTGGTATGGACAGATATACCGATGTACTTATGTTGTTGAGTTGTATTTCCATTGTGTTTGGCTTCCGCTATTGATGTTATATGTTTTGCTGAGATGTTATACATTTTAGATATGTGTTATACTGGCTGCGACTTTTGTACCGTATTGGAATTGTCATAAGGGGGTGTCGTCCGTTGGCCAGACAGAGTCTACCTCGGGGCGTGACATACTCCATCCCGATAACATAGCATAAGCCAAAAAATCATTTACGATCCAAAGAAGTGTAATTTTCATTATAAACATCTGATTAGTATGAACATCATATGTAGAAACACCCTCATCCCATAATTGGTTCAGCTCAACAATCAATGTTGCATGTAAATATCTATTAACTTCTTTGGATTTTATGAGCTAGGAACAATCAATGTTAAAAATATATATGGTGTTTTCATGCACATACCGAGTGAAAGATTATACATACTTAAGATAACTAGCAACAAGAATAAGTTTTTTATGATTTGCCAAATGGAGCAAATCCATCATCACAGAGACTTAACCTAATATTTCGAGTCTCCTTTACAAACTCAAGAATGTTTTGCCAAAATTTTTCCACACCTCTCTGCATCTGATGGATGACATATTAGCCCTTCCTCTATTTCATGGTTCTCAAGCCAAGTCATGTGTTTAGCAGTGAACTTTGATACATAAATCCTTTGTAATCTAGGAGTTAAAAGCAAATAAAATATTTGTTTATATGATTTATGTCGCTTATTACCACCCAACCTTCTGGTACTCTTATATTACAAAATTTACAAATATCTGCATCTGTATTTTCTCTCCAATATAGCATACAATTGTTATGTATATTAAAAAAAAGTACAATACATAAAGATAGGGGTGTGGTTGCAATTTTTGAAACTTTCTGGACTTTTCTATAAAAATGCAATTAATGTTAGTAATATATGAGAGATCTCCGGTAATCCTCTGAGGTGGAGGACGAAGGATTCGTCAATCGGTTGACGAATACCTCTCCGGAGAAGCGAGTTTTGAGGACTCATTTTGCATCCGAATTTGGATTCGGATGGTGATCATCTCTCGATCACGTCGTCTTCAACACGAGGCTGGTAACCCGTACGAAGACGAAGCTCGTGGCTTAGTGAAGTCATCCTAAGGATACTGGGCGTGGATACGGATAGAGACGATTCTAGCGAGGATCGTTCCGGTTGATGCCGTTCTCGCTACACGTAATACGAAAGGTATAACGTAGTTAAATTTCCTTTTATTGCAAATTTAAATTTACGGTTATGTCTACACTTGTTGTACTATGCATGCGTGTGATGTGTGTGTTGTAATAAATGTAGATTTATTAATTTTATTGCTTCCGCTGTGCTCATGTTTACGAAACATGATCGAACACACACACGCCGCGGTACCGGAAACCCAACAGTGGTATCAGATCCCAGGTTGTGTTTCGACATAATCGTAAAATGGTTTTTCGATAGTCATAATGATATTTCTGGAAATTTTCTACTTTTGGAAAGTTAGAAGTATTTATGGAAATTTTTCAATTTTGGAAATTCTAGAAGTATTTATGGAAATCTTCCACTTTTGGAAAGTTGGAAGTATTTATGGAAATTGATATTTTCCATAAATAAAATATTTGATTAGATTTTGGAAATTTGTTTCCTAATTTAATCATGATTTGATTTGACAAATCAAATCTTAAAATATTTTATTTCCATAAGTAGTTTTGATGATTTAGGAAATTGGTTTCCTAAATTGACTTTCTTTAATCAACTATTTCCATAAATAAAATATGTGATTAGATTTGGAAATTTGTTTCCTAATTTAATCATGATTTGATTTGGAGAATCAAATCTTAAACATATTTTATTTCCATAAATAGTTATGACAAATAAGGAAATTATGTACATGACATAATTGTATGTCATGTAATTGCATTAGATGCATGTCATTATGCCATGCGTGTCGTGACATGTAGATGTATGCCATGTATGCCATGCCATATAGATAATAGTTATTTGCATACAAAGAGGATGAGACATAAAAACCCTAACTCAATATTAAAGCCTACACCTTCCATTAATATGGTTAGAACCAAAGTTCTGTTTCTTGTTTGGGTTGTTGGACTCTCTCCAAGCCCGGCTCGAACCCGAACATGTTCAAACCATGGAATAGTTTAATACTAATATGGTAAGAGTCAGAGGTCAATCGTTAGCTTTGGTTGTTGGACTCTCTCCAAGCTGGGCTAATTGGTTGAATGCGCTCTAACCATATTAAAACTATTTCTCGATTAATGGGTTGGCTTTAACTCGAGCATCGACTTGTTGGACTCTCTCAAGGTCGATGTAAAGGAGGTGAAGTTGGGTGCTATGCATATGATGCATACTTGTTAATGTGTTAACAACCCGATGTATGTGTGAACATTCAATTAGTTGATAGCACATTGTGATAGTTGCATATACGTGATATGCAATCGGTATAGTTGATACCTACCGTCGTAGCTATGAATGGCTTGTTGGACTCTCTCCAAGGTTGTTCATATCTATGATGGATATCAGCCCATTCGGAGATGGACCTACGATCTCCCGAAGTGATTTTGGGGTTTTTAAAATTCGAAAAATGAATGGAATTTATAAATGTATATTGATACATTTTAAAATTGTTTTCTCATATATGCTCGTTTTGTATTTCTAGGTCAATAAATTGATCATGATGTCTTTGAATTTGCGCACTATTTTGGATTCGAACAAACTGACTGGGCCAAACTTCCTGGACTGGCTTAGAAACCTGAGAATTGTTCTCAAGGCGGAAAAGCTTGCATATGTCCTTGAAGAGCCTCTTCCTAACCGTCCTAAGGACGATGCAACTCCAGACCAAATGTTGGTCTATCAGAAGCATGTGGCAGATTCTGAGCTGGCGAGTTGCATCATGCTAGCGGCGATGGTACCTGAGCTGCAAAAGCAGCATGAGCATATGGATGCTAATACTATGGTCTTCCATCTTCATGAGTTGTTCGATGAGCAAGCAAGATCCGAAAGGTTCGAGGTCTCTAGGATCCTCTTCACCACGAAGATGCAAGAAGGTTCGTCTGTAGTGCAGTTTGTGCTAAAGATGAACGGGTACATCGAGCGGGTAGCCACCCTCAGATTTGTGATGGATCATGAGTTAAGTATTGACTTAATTCTGCATTGTTTGCCCAAGAGTTTCTCACAATTTGTGATGAACTATCGGATGAACAAATTAGAATCCACTATTCTCGAGCTCCTCAATATGCTGAAGACTGTGGAGCCTTCTGTGAAGCATGAGGAGAAGGCAGTTTTGTTAGTT
The DNA here is from genome assembly GCA_025175895.1 of Wurfbainia villosa. Taxonomy (NCBI): domain Eukaryota; kingdom Viridiplantae; phylum Streptophyta; class Magnoliopsida; order Zingiberales; family Zingiberaceae; genus Wurfbainia; species Wurfbainia villosa. Next base: position 11,193,984 of record CM045992.1, read on the forward strand.
GATTCCTCAAAGAAAGGTTCTAAGAGGAAGGCAAAAGAACAGAAGAAAGGAAAGAACAAAAAGGCGAAGAAGGCAGAACCAGCGCAAAAGGGCACTTGCCATCACTATGGCAAGGAAGGCCACTGGCGAAGAAACTGCAAGATTTATCTTGAGTCCATGAAAAAGAAGGCATCCGATGCCCCATCCTCTTCAGGTATCTTCGTTATTGATTGTCATTCTATTTCCTTAGACACTTGGGTATTGGATACTGGGTGTGGCTCACATATATGTAATGACATACAGGGGCTAAGGAATAGAAGAAGACTTGTCAGAGGGGAGTCAAATTTGCGAGTTGGCAATGGAGCAAAGGTTGCTGCGGTCGCCATCGGAACTTATTTGCTGAAGCTCCCTAGTGGACTAGTCTTGGAACTGGATAATTGCTATTATGTTCCTTCTCTAATAAAGAACATTGTTTCTATTTCCTGTTTAAATAGAAATTATTTCCATTTGACGTTTAGTAATAATTGTTGTTATATAACTTTGAATGGTGTACTTTATGGAACTGGAACTTTGAGTAATGGCATTTATACGTTGGACGTATCCAGTGACATTTTCAATATCAAAGCGAGCAACACCCGTGCTCGAAAGGATAATCAAATAGACTCCTATATGTGGCATTGTCGTCTTGGCCATATAAGCAAGAAACGCATGTCCGAATTACACCGATGTGGAATTCTGGAATCGTTTGAATTGGATTCATACGATACATGCGAATCATGCTTAAAAGGCAAGATGACTAAGTTACCTTTTACTGGAAAAGGTGAATGAGTGGGAGAGTTACTAGGTCTAATACATACTAATGTATGTGGACCTATGTCAACTCAAGCATTAGGAGGTTATAGCTACTTCATTACCTTCACCGATGATCACTCACGGTTTGGGTATGTGTTCTTGATGAAACACAAGTCTGAAGCCTTTGAAAGGTTCAAAGAATTCAGAAATGAAGTAGAGAAACAACATGACAAGAGTATTAAAATACTTCGATCGGATCGAGGTGGTGAATACTTAAGTCAAGAGTTTCTTGATTATCTAAGAGACAATGGTATATTGTCTCAATGGACTCCGCCCTATACACCACAGCATAATGGTGTATCAGAGAGGCGTAACCGGACCTTGTTGGACATGGTCAGGTCAATGATGAATCATGCGAATCTTCCCAAGTCCTTTTGGGGATATGCACTTCAGATAGCTGTTTACTTGTTAAACAGAATGCCTACCAAGGTAGTCTCTACTACTCCATATGAGATATGGAATAGTAAGAAACCTCATGTATCTTACTTTAAGATATGGGGTTGTCCTGCTTATGTGAAGCGGACAGTATCAAACAAATTGGATGCTAAGTCTGATAAATGTCTATTTATTGGATACCCTAAGGAAACAAGGGGTTACCAATTCTATCATCCTGTGGAACAAAAGGTGTTTGTTTCAAGGCATGTGGTTTCTAGAGAAAGAGTTTCTCTTGCAAGAAAACAAAGGGGAGTGCCGAGCTTGAGGAGGCCTGAGAGACTCAAATAGACATTGATGAGATACCGGTGAGCACAACACCGACAACTCATAGTGATGAGCAATCTACCGACCTATTGTAACCACATCTTCGTAGATCTGGTAGAACACGCAATATTCCTGAGAGATATGGATTTCTCGTAAGTGAATCGAACGACGTGTTACTCATTGATGATGAGGAGCCTACCAGTTATGAAGAAGTGCCGACAAGTTCAGAAAGGGATAAGTGGCTTGGTGCCATGAAGTCGGAAATGGATTCCATGTATGAAAACCAAGTTTGGAATTTGGTTGACCCACCTGAAGGCATAAAGCCTATAGGGTGCAAGTGGGTTTTCAAGAAGAAAACCGACATGGATGGTAATGTGATTACCTATAAGGCTAGATTGGTGGCGAAAGGATATCGTCAAAAACAAGGTGTTGATTATGACGAAACCTATTCGCCTGTAGCTATGCTTAAATCCATTCGGATGCTCCTGGCAATAGCGGCTCATTATGATTATGAGATATGGCCGATGGATGTGAAAACAGCTTTCCTTAATGGAAACCTGCTCGAGGACGTGTATATGATACAGCCTGAGGGTTTCACATCGGTTGATAAAACCAAGGTATGGAATTTGTGACGGTCCATTTATGGATTGAAGCAAGCAACCAGGAGCTGGAATATCCATTTTGATGAGACAATCAAAAAGTTTGATTTCTCACAAAATCCAGACGAACCTTGTGTGTACAAGAAGGTTAGTGGGAGTGCAGTGGTGTTCCTAGTATTGTATGTCGATGACATATTACTTATGGGAAACGATGTTTCAATCTTACAGTCAGTTAAGGTTTGGTTATCCAAGACATTCTCCATGAAAGACCTGGGAGAAGCAACCTACATCCTCGGGATTAAGATCTTTAGAGATAGATCGAAACGGTTGCTTGGTCTTTCGCAGTCTACATATATAGACCGAGTGCTAAAGAGGTTTAGCATGTCAGAATCCAAGAAAGGTTTCCTACCCATCAGGCATGGGTTACACCTTTCGAAGTCTATGTGTCCGCGCACAAAAGACGAGAGGATTTGCATGAGTAAGATTCCCTATGCATCCGCAATAGGATCTATCATGTATGTTATGTTATGTACGAGGCCCGATGTATCGTATGCTCTAAGTGTCACGAGCAGATACCAGTCTGATCCAGGAATGGATCATTGGGTGACTGTTAAGACGATCCTTAAGTACTTAAGAAGAACTAAGGATACGTTCCTAATATATGGAGAAGGGTACATGGTGATACGTGGGTATACGGATGCCAACTCCAGACTGACAAAGATGATTCCATGTCTCAGTCTGGGTATGTATTCACCTGGAATGGAGGCGCAATAAGTTGGAAAGGTTCCAAGCTTGACACTATAGTAGATTCTGCCACTAAGGCAGAATACATTGCAGCTTTGGAAGCAGCAAAGGAAGCGGTTTGGATCAAGAAGTTCATCTTTGAACTTGATGTGGTCTCATCAATGATCCAAACATGTGCTTCGCCGCTATCATCATATCAGAGAGATCATCAGTAGGAACGAAATACAAATCGAGAAAATTCCCACTGAAAGGAACTTAGCGGATCCTTTGACTAAAGCATTACCTCAAAGTAAGTTTGAGGGTCATGTTAGTGCTTATGGTATTGGATACCGTAGCGATTGACATTAGGCCAAGTGGGAGTCTGTTAGTAATATATGAGAGATGTCCTAAGATAATCGCCTTATGTATGAACCATTTATATGATAAATGAAGATTCACTATTTGAGTATACATGTTTCATGTATTTGATTGGATCTTAAACTCATTTACTGAATGTCCACGATACGATTCACAGCATGAGAGAATTTGTGATTGGATCACAACTAGTGAGTATCTCTACATGTGTAATTGTGATGTATCGGAATTATCCCTAGTCGATGAATTGATGGACACCATCGATTCTGTCGAGACTAGCACGAGGTATACTCCTTGGTGTATCCAAGCAGTTGATTCTCACTGGCTGGAGACATTGTGATGTCCGGAGTTGATCGTGGATGCTAGTTATGGTAACTAGTTCATTGGAGTGACCAGCCGTAAGACTTCATATGGTTCCCTGCATATATAGATATGTCAATGAAGTTCTTACTGTAGCTTAAGTGCGATGTTCCTTTGACTTGCGGTATTCAAGTCATCTTGATCATGGAGACTTATGCTTTGACATCTTAAGCAAACATCTCCAAGGAGATGTGGACCCGGGATGATTGGGTATAAGTCGAAGTGATCGAAGGTGTTTGAATAGCCTATAAAAGATTCACCACTCCTTGCGAGGAGATGTATACCCATGGCCTCTCGTCGGATTGTTACTAAAGTCTTTGGCCAAAGCATTACATGTTAAGAGTAAGGTACTCTTCGATACATGTGCAGTAACTAGAATCCGTAGGACAAGGAAATGATACTTGGGCTAGGTGTGACGTAGTCAGCCTAGTGGGGACTGACACTATAGACCATGTCATGAACCAAGTGGGTATAAGATGAGTGAAGGGAATGAGGCACAATTCATTCGAGCTGCTGAAGGGTTTCACAAATAGTTCTGGATCAACCGTTGATCTTTTCGGTTAATTGGGGATCATGATGTACTACTAGGTGCCACTCATGATCGTTCTATAATTAATGGTTAATTATAGACGGCCAACATAAATCGAGAACCTATTTGGTCACACGCACAACGAGCGTAATCCGAAGGATTTAAAACGAGCTTGAGAATGGGATTCTCAGACCGAGAGAAACTAAGTTTGGTTGGACCAAACATGGAGCGAGCATGAAATTATTTCAGTCGCAATGGAAGCGTGGATGGGCCGTGTCTTATGAAGACATAATGGATGGACCAAAATGGTTTGGTTCTAATCCAATGGAGGAGAATAAACCAAAGGGTTTGGTTTATTTTAAACGAATGAACCAAAAGTTGGTTCGGTTCATTTTAACTTAAAATAAACCATCATGGTTTGGTTTATTTTAACTTATCTTAATGGAGCGGGTTAACGGGCCTAATGGTTATGATCTAATATCCATTAAGAGAATTAGTTCTCTATAAAAGAGGGCTTAAGGGATAATTAAGCCCTAATCCAAAACCCTAGCAATAGTTGCCGCCCACCTCTCCTAACCCCCATTGCCTTGACCCCTTGTCGCGCCGGGCCCAGCTCCTTGCCGGCGTCCAAGCTTTAGCCGGTGATCCTCCGGCGACCCTCCGGCGACCCTCCGGTGATCTTCCTAGGCTTCGGTGATAAGGTGAGCACTTGGCTTCCCTTGTTTGGCCGGCGCCTACTCCACCAAAGCTGTCCAGTTTTCTGGACAGCTTGTTCTCTTCTCGTCGGAGCGTCATTTGGACGACGGTTAGAGCTCCGACAGCGCCTAACTTACCGAGGATTCGATCTCCGGTAATCCTCTGAGGTGGAGGATGAAGGATTCGTCAATCGGTTGACGAATACCTCTCCGGAGAAGCGAGTTTTGAGGACTCGTTTTGTATCCGAATTTGGATTCGGATCGTGATCATCTCTCGATCACGTCGTCTTCAACACGAGGCTGGTAACCCGTACGAAGATGAAGCTCGTGGCTTAGTGAAGTCATCCTAAGGATACTCGGCGTGGATACGGATAGAGACGATTCTAGCGAGGATCGTTCCGGTTGATGCCGTTCCCGCTACACGTAATACGAAAGGTATAACGTAGTTAAATTTCCTTTTATTGCAAATTTAAATTTACGGTTATGTCTACACTTGTTGTACTATGCATGCGTGTGATGTGTGTGTTGTAATAAATATAGATTTATTAATTTTATTGCTTCCGCTGTGCTCTTGTTTACGAAACATGATCGAACACACACACGCCGCGGTGCCGGAAACCCAACAATTAAAAAGGTCCCATCCAAACTTTTCTCTCCCATGACCTAGTCTTCTTCCATGATAACTCATCCCCTCTTTAAATCTCTCAACCCTAACCTAGTAATCAAGTAACCCTAGCTTTCCTCTTCTCGCCTCTTTGCTATGCTCTTTCTTCTACTTGCGAGCAATCTCTCTTAGCCACATTTCTTTCCACTTTGTCCAAGCTGTTGCAACCCTCTCCGCCATTGTTGTCATCGCTGCCCCTCAACATCATAGTTGTGTGGTTGCAACTGCACAACCATAGCAACACTGTCGCCATCACTATCCATTGACGACGACGCTCGCCATTTTTTTTTGTCATCGCGCCATCGACATGCCACAACAAAATCAACCTATTTAGGTGGAGTTTTCTTGCTTGTTTTCACTCCAACTATCATGTGCATGATTAATTTTATCGCAAATGATTTAGGATGACTAGGAATTAGATTAAGGTTTTATAATATTCTTCCTCTAAGAAGGAATAATTGATTAAGTATTGTGAAAAAATTTGTATACAATTTTCTCTATTATAACACATCCGAGGAAAAAAAGGAAGAGAAATCTATAAAAAGCTGGTTCTAAATAAATCTAAAATTGAAACTGTGAGATATTTGGTGTGTGCTAGTGGTTGCTGGATTTTCTTTTGTTTATTCATCAGATTTGATATGATTTTAGTGGTTGTTACATTTTCTTTTGTTAGAATTAATTAAGATCGATATCTTGCTCTCAAAAATTTTAAATCATGCCCTAGTTAAAAAAAATATTATTAATGCATTAATCTTGTAGACAACAATTAATTACACACTCTTTTATACTTCTACTGCTTGATCCCATTCTTTTATAGTTGTTGTACCTTTTGAAAATTTATACAAGACATTCACAATAGTTAAATTTTGAAATTTATGTAAACTTAGAATAATCCTCTTAAAGAGAACTCAAACCATATAAGAATTCGAAGTGAACACATAACAAAAATGATTTTAGGAAGAGGGTTTCTTATAATTAAATTTTACGACAGAGCTTCGGCTAAGAGGTTGAAAGAATTCATATAGCTTCGCAATTACTAAAGAAAAGAATATAACCTTTGTGTTATAAAACTTTGATTTTATAATCAATGAAGTCGACGAGATTATAAAATTTGAGTAACTAAGTAATGCTCTATAAATATAGAGATTTTACTTCGTGCTTTAAATAACTTACCTCACGGGATGGATAGCGAGTCTTTCATCCTATTTTTTTCGTGTGAGAGGTACCTCACGGGATGGATTGCAAGTCATTCATTCTATTTTTATGTGAGGTATTTCAGATGGATTATAGGGCATTCACTCTATATTTATGTATGTATATGTGCATATATAAGATACACTTCGTATTGAATGAATTGCAGATCGTTCATCCTATGCATATACGATGCATCTCTATTGGGCGGGTTGCGGGTCGCTCACCTTTATCTTATATTTATATAAGATGTGTTTTATGTCAAGTGGATTGCAGGTTGTTCATCTATTTAATACTCATGTTTAAGTTCTATATAATTATGTAAGAGTAAAGAGAAATTGAGGAAATCGATAGAATTCATTAAAGAATGAATAAGAGTTGAATTAATGAGAACGGAGTAATAATCGTTGGTGCACAAAATATGAAAAATAAAAATGCACTTTTTTTTTTGTTAACCTCTTAAATTATATATATCCATGCAAGTCTTTTCTTACTCCACTTTGCACATTGTGCTCACTCTGTTCCTTTGACCTCCAAATTGTTGGGATGTATACTGAAAATTCTATCTTTTGTATGAACATATTTATTTTGAAATAAGAATCACATGATAATTGTTTGCATATTTGTGATTATGCAAATAGTCTGATACTTTACATTGTAGATAACATGGTGTGTAGTGTCACACAGAAGATCATGTTATCGGTTCATTGTAAAGTATAAGTAAAGGCTCACAACCTAGATGGCTTTGGACAAACCATTGGTATGATTGTAGTGTGATTTGGTATTGGTTTGTCTTGACCATAGAATCACATTAGTACACTTTGTGTGTATTGAGCAGGACCGACTTAGAGGTGATTCGATTTATTGCTGACTACATAATCGAATCGGACCTCTGGTATTATATTGTACATGCTCTTAATCCCGATATAATAACGGGCACATATACTTAGTATTCATTTCTTTGATTTACCAATGGGCGAGATTTATAGATTAAATTGATAGGCTCGGTAAGTTGGGAAATGATATTATTTATATGGAGTGTCGTTAATTATAGGAGGAAACCGTGTCCTATATATTAGGATGATGATGTCCCCTTTAGGAGCTCATAAGGTTCATTATGTAAATTCTGCAGGTGGACTTGGTCCGACATGATGATAAGGTTGAGTGGTACTACTCATGGAGTTAGATGTTGATTAATTAATTGTCAGTAAATTAATTAATTGACGGACATTCGAGATCTTAAACATGGGGAGAAAAATGTACAAATAATATATGGAGCCCATATTAACTTATGGGAGTTGGTGAGGTAGATCAATGATAATCCTTTAGTGGATTGGATTATCATTAATGGATCGGACTTTATGTGGGCTTGATCCATTGGGTGGCCAAGATCCAACTCCTCCTCATGGTCCCTATTGTAGCCTATTAAAACCTCATGAAGCCTAGATCCAATGGATGAAAACAAAACTCTAGATCCAACGGTAGAGATTAAATCTCTAGATCCGACAGTTGAGATTAAATCTCTAGATCCGACAGTTGAGATTAAATCCCTAGAACCAATGGTGGAGATTAAAACAAGGCTTATCCCTAACTCTATAAAAGGAGATGATTAGGGTTGGCGTGAAAAAAAAAAGAATCAAAGGAGGAGGAAGGGTTTTGTGCGGCAAGGAGCAAAGGGGTTGGGCGGCCTTAATTAAGGAAAGAATTTCCTTTCTCTTCTTCTTCTTGTTGTTGGTCGGCGCCCAAGTCTTCTTCTCCTCTCCTTGGCCAGCGTTCAAGCCCTCCTTCTCTTCTCCTTGGCTGGTGGAAACAAAGCTTAGGGTCTTCCCTTGGAGCTCTTGGCCGGCATCCATCTCCTTCATCCATTCCTTTGGCCGGCGCACACCAAGGTGGTGCTTGGTGGTTGGTGCAAGCAAGGAGAGGAAGAGTTTTGTTATTGATCTTCCTTTGTTTGGAGAGAACAAGGATAGGAAGATTGGTAATCTAGGAGCTTCGACTTTTGGAAGATCGTCGCCCACACGACGTCCAAAAGGAGGAAGGACATACAATAGAAGTTCGAGAGGTATAACGATTGTCTATTTTCTTTTGTAACATGTCTATAATTGTTTTTCAATCATATACATGTTGTGTATTCTGTTTTTATGGTTAAATACACTTGGACCCTAAATATAAACACAAAAGCCGGCGATCTGTACATTATCTATTCCGCGGCTATTCATAGAATAGAGGTTGGTGGCTTGAACAACAAGTTTGTTCAAGTGACCACTCTAATCGAATAGCACGACGATGAAATGGTAGCTTGGGTAATCCCTCTTGTCAAGGATAAATTTTTTATTCGGGGACATAGAAGGGATCTGTAGGATCGATGTGGTGTGTTGTTGGTCGGCTAGAGGGGGGTGAATAGCCCTCTTTAGTTGGATGACGAAATTTACTCATCTACAAAGAAATTAGCGCAAGCGGAATATGTAAATACAAACAAAGAAAGACAAAGGAAAGGAAACAAACAATGCTAACACCAAGTCGTAACGTGGTTCCCGGCTACGCCGCTAATCCATGATCCCGATTCGTCCAAGGTGAATCACTCCTTTGCCAAATCCACTAGATCTCTCCTTTGCACCAAGCTAGGTGGAGGTAACCTCTTTACAATCTCTCTTCTTACAATAGAATGAGAATTAACACAAGTAGAAGAGTGGAATTAGAGCACTTTGGGAGATGTTATGAGTTGAAGCATTAGCAATCCAAAACCCCACACCCTTCCTCTTTATAGAGGAAGAGGGTTTCGTCTCGTTGACACAGGATCAGTCGACTGATCCTGTAGTCGTTGCCCAATAACGACTGCTTTCCACGTTGGATTTCATCCAACGGCACTGGCATCAGTCGACTGATATTTCCATCAGTCGACTGATGCTCGATCAGTTGAGTGCTCACGAGCTCGACTCCATTCTGTGCCCGAAACACTTGCTATCAGTCGACTGATGCCTTCATCAGTCGATTGGTGGTCTCGTAGTCGACTGTCAATCCATGGCAGTCGACTGTTGGCACTTGAACCGGACTCGAACCCTAGTCGAGTCATAGTCGACTTAGAGTAGTCGACTACCATTACATGGCAATCGACTGATGTCAGGAAATCCCATCTGACACTTAGCCAAATGGCCAAGTTTCACCTAAGAGCTACTACCCCTTCCCGGGTTACATTCGCTCACTCTCATCCCTCAGAGTCCCTCGCCTTTGAAGTTATCTTCGTCCGGTCACATCCCTCGGATGTGCCAAGCGCACGGCTCTGTAGCGCCATCTTTCGTATCTCGCCCTAAAGTCTACTTCTTCCGGCTTCACTCCAAGCTCCTCGTTCGACGGTCCCTCGGATGCTCCAAGCGCACGACTTCCGCAAAGTCATCCTTCACCGACTCAAGGACTGAGTCATGAGAGATGAAACTCGCCAAGGCTCCCTGTGCAAATTACTAAGCCCTGCAAGACTCCAACGCACATATCAAATCATACTAACAACTTAACTTAAACCCTTTTCTACACACATCAAAACCTTATCATGACAAGAGATTCTCCTAACAATCTCCCCCTTTTTGATATGTGACAATCCGTTTAAATTAGGTAAAAACATTTGATAAACTATTAAGGAAGGAAAGCATGTAAATAACATGATTAGCAACTCTCCCCCTTAATACATGAAACTTCCCCTACATATATTCCTCCTTACTTAAACAAATATATTTCTCCCCCTTTGACACCATCAAAAATAATTTAACAAGGTTTATACAGCATGGCATCAAATATAGAGAGAAATATAAAGCCAAAACATGCCTTAAAATCGGATACAAAAGGTTATTGAGCATGTTATCAGGCTACCAGTCGACTGGTTCAGACTACCAGTCGTCTGGCACAAGCATTTCGAGTTTTTTAGGTTTTCAGGGTGGATTTCAGAAATGCATTAGAAAATCTATAAAATTCAAAAAATCATGAAATTTGGGGAACATATTTATTTTAGGGTCCTTTATCAGTGAAAAATAGTTTTCCATGAAAAATCATTATATTTTCACGTATTTGCAAAAACTTCAAGAGTTTCAAAAGTAACTAGGTTTTTGATCAAGTTAGTATCAAGTTTAACACCTAGTTTTGCTTTAAATTATTTCAAAACATGAACACACAGATTTTAAAGTAAGAAATTGTTTTGAAAACATATAAAATATCCAACCATGATCTTTGGGCAATATGTCTATGAATTAAACATAAGCCTTCCCCATGATTGGTCTATTATTGCTATTTTGATACCTTAAATGACCATCTAAATGCCATAGGCATTAGTGGACATTTGTATCATCCTATCATCTCACCCATGCAAAGTTTTCAATCAAAGTAGCCTATGGTGAGTGTGAGATGCATCCTAAAGGTATTTGTATATACTTAACCATTATTTTCATCCAATTCTATCAAGGTTAAGTATTATCCTAACAATCCACATGATCATAAAGATGTATATGAATTAATTCCATATTATGATCATTGAAACACATGTATTGATCAAATTGTTATCATGCATTAGGTATTACATGATGATAATAAGGTAAACATTACCTAAAGTATGATTTATCTATTTATAGGTGCATTATCATCACCTAACACTATTTCAAAAATGTTGTCCCGACATCCTAAGTCAACCAAAAATATGATATAGGTGAATTCCATACGGTTGACTATCCTAGGGTTTTCCTAACCCTTAAGGATGGATTTTGGAACCCAAAATAAGTTATTTTTTATTGGATTCACTAAATACTTCTTAGGGATCCATTTTCTAGCAATTTTTTTCTTTTTATCTTGACCCCTAGCAATTAAGCATTTATAGGCCTTTTCATTTTTATTTTCTTTATATCCTAGGCCTTTCTTGTTGAAGCTTGCCCTTTGGCTCCCTATGATCACGTTCAAGGTGTTGGAGCCTATTGTAAACTTTTCTAGGGCTTTGGTCAAATGGTCTACCTTTTCCCTTAAAGCCCTATTTTCTTCTATGCATGCATCATTAACATCCAAAGGCATATAGTTATCATGTGAGCATGCATCATCATCATTATCATTAAAACATGCTTTTTCTAATTTTTGTTCTAAATCCTTAATTTGCTCAAGCATGCATTTATTCTTTTTCTTTGCCCTAAATAAATCCTTAGTGAGGCTAGAAATCATGGACATTATTTGCTTAGGGGGTAGATTCGTTACCTCACTTACCAAATCCTCTTCCGATGATGAGGATGTAGAGGAGGCTCCCCCTTCACTTGAGCTCTCTCCACTTGAGCTTGCTTCTTCACCATCGGAGGAGGAGGTGGAGAGATCATCAAACGCCATTGGGGCAAGGTTGGAGTAGACATGTTCTTCTTCTTCGGATGATGATGATGATGATGAAGAAGGATCATCCCAAGTCCTTGCCTTGAGAGCTTTGATCTTCCCCTTTTCCTTGGCCTTCTTCTCCTCTTCCTTTTTCTTCTTGCTCTCCTTCTTCTTTTCTTCCTTCTTTCTCCTCTCTTCCTTGCTCTTGTTCAAGAGGGAACAATTGTCCCTTATGTGCTCCTCTCCTTGTCAATTGTAACAAATCACCTTTCCTCTTGGTCTTCTCCACCTATCATTAGATTTATTAAATTTAAAATTTCTTAAAGCACGTCTTACCTTCCTTACCATGTAAGCTTCTTCCGTGCTATCCATGGAGGAGGATGAGGATGCTTCATCGGAGGAGGAGGGAATCTCCATCTTCTTCTTCCCCTTGTTGGCCAAAAGTGCTACTCCTCTTGAAGGTTGAAATTTTGGCTCATCTATTATTCCTTCAAGTCTTGTTTCATGGAGCTCCATTGTTGAAAAGAACTCCTCCAAGGTGCTCACTTCTAAGTTCTTTGACATGTAGAAGGAGTCCACCATTGAGCTCCATTTTGATGACCGGGGAAAGGCATCTATGGCCTTCATTACCATATCCCGGTTGGAGAGTTTTTCACCTACACTTGTCAAACCGGTTAGAATTTCCTTAAATCTAGAGTGTAGGGATTTTACCTTCTCTCCCTTTTCGAGTTTGATATTGGATAATTGGGAGCGAAGGACATCTCTCCTTGCTAGCTTCGCCTTGGATGTGCCTTCATGAATTTCTATTAATTTCTCCCACATTTCCTTGGCACTAGAGCATTCCCCTATCCTATTCACTTCTTGTTGGGGGAGTACATTGTAGAGGTGGTGCTTGGCCTTTGAATTTGCCAAGTATTCTTCCCTTTGCCTCTTGCTCCACCTTGATTTCTCCAATGGCTCCCCTTCTTCATCCCTAGGCAATTCGAAACCGTTTTCCATAATTAAAAGGATTTCAAAATCGGTTTCGAAAAATACCTCCATTCTCTTTTTCCACCAAGAGAATTCGCCTTCAAATTTCGGTGGGTGAATGTTTGAGCCAGCCATCCTTGAATGTGCTTATTGTGGCGGTTAGTCCTCGACAAGCTTTCCTTGGCTCTGATACCACTTGTAGGATCGATGTGGTGTGGTGTTGGCCTGCTAGAGGGGGGTGAATAGCCCTCTTTCGTTGGATGACGGAATTTGCTCGTCTACAAAGAAATTAGCACAAGCGGAATATGCAAATACAAACAAACAAAGACAAAGCAAAGGAAACAAACAATGCTAACACCAAGTCGTAACGTGCTTCACGGCTACGCCGCTAATCCACGATCCCGATTCGTCCAAGGTGAATCACTCCTTTGCCAAATCCAGTAGATCTCTCCTTTGCACCAAGCTAGGTGGAGGTAACCTCTTTACAATCCCTCTTCTTACAATAGAATGAGAATTAACACAAGTAGAAGAGTGGAAAACCCCTTAGAGCACTTTGGGAGATGTTATGAGTTGAAGCATTAGCCATCCAAAACCCCACACCCTTCCTCTTTATAGAGGAAGAGGGTTTCTTCCCGTTGACACAGGATCAGTCGACTGATGTCCCTATCAGTCAACTGGTCCTGTAGTCGTTGCCCAATAACGGCTGCTTTCCATGTTGGATTTCATCCAACGGCACTGGCATCAGTCGACTGATATTGCCATCAGTCGACTGATGCTCGATCAGTCGAGTGCTCATGAGCTCAACTCCATTCTGTGCCAGAAACACTTGCTACCAGTCGACTGATGCCTTCGTCAGTCGACTGGTGGTCCCGCAGTCGACTGTCAATCCATGGTAGTCGACTGTTGACACTTAAACTAGACTCGAACACTAGTCGAGTCACAATCGACTTAGAGTAGTCGACTACCATTACATGGCAGTCGACTAATGTCGGGAAATCCCATCCGACACTTAGCCAAATGGCCAAGTTTCACCTAAGAGCTACTACCCCTTCCCGGGTTACATTCGCTCACTCTCATCCCTCGAAGTCCCTCGCCTTCGAAGTTATCTTCGTCCGGCTACGTCCCTCGGATGCGCCAAGCGCACGGCTCTGCAGCGCCATCCTTCATGTCTCACCCTGAAGTCTACTTCCTCCGGCTTCACTCCAAGCTCCTCGTCTGACGGTCCCTCGGATGCTCCAAGCGCACGACTTTCGCAAAGTCATCCTTCACCGACTCAAGGACCTGTTTGGTCGGATCGATTGATCGAATGGCCGGCTAGAGGGGGGTGAATAGCCCTCGTTCGTTTGTCGTCGTATTTTGCTCGTCTACACAATAGTTAGAGCAAGCGGAAGCAATAAACTAAGACAAGCAAATATAAATAAAACAAAGACAATACAAACACGGAGATGTAACGTGGTTCACGGCTACGCCGCTAATCCACGATCCGATTCGTCCATGGTGAATCACTCCGCAATCTATCCACTAGATCTCTCCTTTGCACAAAGCTAGGTGGAGGTAACCTCTTTACAATCTCTCTTCTTACAATAGAATGGAAATAAAACTAGTAAGAAGAGTGGAAGAACACTTAGAGCACTTTGGGAGCAATTTGGAGCATCAGCATTAACCCCCCAAAGCCTCATCCCCTTCCTTTTTATAGAGGAAGAGGGTTTCTTCTCGTTGACACAGGATCAGTCGACTGATGGCACCCATCAGTCGACTGGTCCCGTAGCCATTGCCCAATAACGGCCGCTTTCCACGTTGGATACCATCCAACGGTACTGGCATCAGTCGACTGATGGCACCATCAGTCGACTGGTGCTCGATCAGTCGAGTCGACTCCATTCTGTGCGTGCAGTGCCATCGATCGATCGCCATTCCTCGCGATCAGCCGATCATCGATCATCGCCGATCGCTACCCATGGCAATGATCGCCAAGCACTAAACCGATCTTATACCAGTCGATCGACCCATCGACTCAGAGCAGTTGACTGCCATGACATGGCAGTCGACTGGTGTCGGGAAAAACCATCCGACACTTGGCCAAATGGCCAAGTTTCACCTAAGAGCTACCCCTTCCCGGGTTACAATCGCTCACTCTCATCCCTCGGAGTCCCTCGCCTTCGAACTTCTCTTCGTTCGCGGCCACGTCCCTCGGCAGCATCAGGCGCACGGCTCTGCAATGCTCCTTCGCGTCTCTTGCCTCGAAGTCTACTTCTTCCGGCTTCACTCCAAGCTCCTCGTCCGGCGGTCCCTCGGATGCTCCAAGCGTACGACTTCCGCAAAGCTATCCTTCACTGACTCAAGGCATGAGTCATGAGATGTGAAACTCGCCATGGCTCCATGTGCGAATTACTAAGTCCTGCACGACTTCAACGCACATATCAAATCAACATAACAAACTAACTTAAACCCTTTGCCACACCATCAAAACCATATTACAGCAAGAGATTGCCCTAACAATCTCCCCCTTTTTGATGTGTGACAATCTGTTTAAGTTAGGTAAAAACATTTGATATAAGTTTTAAAGGAAAGAATGCATGTAAACATAAACATGATATAGCAACATGCAACTCCCCCTTAATCCATGAAACTCTCTATGTAAATTTCTCCCCCTATCATAAAATTCTCCCCCTTTTATAATTAACTTAAACATAATATTTTCTCCCCCTTTTATAATTAACTTAAACATAATATTTTCTCCCCCTTTGACACCATCAAAAAGATTATCACTAAGTTAATGGCACATGGCATCAAGTCTAATTGAAAGAAAATACCACAAGTTGATTTAAAATCGGAATTCAGCCTTTCTTGATGCGATATTAGCCATCGATCGACCGTTCGTATACGATCGACACGTGAATTTCGGGATTTTCTAATTTTCAGACCGAATTTCAGAAATGCATTAAAAATTCCAGAAAATTAAAAAAATCATGAAATTTGGGGAGCACATTTCTTTTAAGTATATCTATCAGTGAAAAATATGTTTTCATGAAAAATCATTATATTTTCACGTATTTGCCAAAAATCAAAAGGCTTTAAAAACTATTAGGTTTTTGATCATAAGAGTATCAAGTTAACTACCTAGTTTTGCATCCAAATGTTTCAAAACATGACTACATGTATTTTAAAGTAAGAATTTGTTTTGAAAACATATGAAATATCCAACCATGATCTTTGGGCAATATGTCTATGAATTAAACACAAGTCTTCCCCATGATTGGTCTATTATTGCTATTTTGATACTTTAAATGACCATCTAAATGCCATAGGCATTAGTGGACATTTGTATCATCCTAACATCTCACTCATGCTAAGTTTTCAATCAAGGTAGCCTATGGTGAGTGTGAGATGCATCCTAGGGGGTATTTGTATATACTTAACCCTTGTATTCATGCAATTCTATCATGGTTAAGTATCACCCTAACAATCTACATGATCATAATGACATATATGAATGAATTCTACATTATGATCATGAAACTCATGTATTCATCAAATAATAGTCATGCATTAGGCATTATATGATGATAATAGACAAAGTATTACCTAAAGCATGATTCAAACCTATTTCTCATGATAACGTGCCAAATTTCAAAAACATAAATCATGATTGCAAATATACATAGGAATTACATCAATCATCATGATTTAAGCATTATTATCTATTTATGGGTACGTTATCATCACCCAACACTATCTAAAAAATATTGTCCCGTCATCCTAAGTCAACCAAAATATTGATATAGGTTAGGTCCATGTGGTTGACTACCCTAGGGTTATTCTAACCCTTAAGGATGGATTTTGGAACCCAAAATAAGTTCTTTCCTATTGGGTTCACTAGGTATTCCTTGGGGATCCATTTCCTAGCTATTACTTTCTTTTTATCTTGTCCCCTAGCTATTAGGCATTTATAGGCCTTTTCATTTTTCTTTTCCCTATATCCTAGGCCCTTTTTATTGAAGCTTGCCCTTTGGCTCCCAATAATCATATTTAATGTGTTAGAGCTAATTGTGAATTTCTCTAGGGCTTTTGTTAAATAATCTACCTTTTCCCTTAGTGCCCTATTTTCCTCTATGCATGCATCATTAACATCCAAAGGCATATAGTCATGTGAGCATGCATCATCATGGCAAGAAGAAGTGCCATTATTATTTAAGCATGCATTTTCTAGCTTATTTTCTAATGCCTTAATTTGATCTAGCATGCTTTTGTTCTTCTTCTTCATTCCAAATAAGTCCTTAGTTAAACTATAAATTATGGAAACTATTTTCTTAGGAGAAGCATTCGTTACCATAGTTTCCATGTCTTCTTCTTCTTCTTCGGATGATGAGGATGTAGAAGCTCCCCCTTCATTTGAGCTCTCCCCACTTGAGCTTGATCCTTCATTTTCGGTGGAGGAGGAGCAATCCGAGTCATGAAGAGCCATTAGTGCTAGGTTGGAGTAGACATGCTCTTCTTCTTCGGATGAGGAGGAGGAAGCAAGGTCATCCCATGTCTTGGCTTTGAAGGCTTTGGCCTTCTCCTTCTCCTTGGTCTTCTTTTCTTCCTCCTTTTTCTTCTTGCTCCCCTTCTTCTTCTTCTTTTCTTCCTTCTTTCTCTTTTCTTCTTTGCTCTTGTTTAGGAGAGGACAATTGTCCCTTATGTGCCCCTCTCCTTGGCAATTATAGCATATGACCTTCCCCCTTGGTCTTCTATTCCTATCATGAGATTTATCAAATCTAAGATTCTTAAATGCACGCCTTACCTTCCTTACCATGTAGGCTTCTTCCGTGCTATCCATGGAGGAGGTGGAGGCTTCATCGGATGAGGAGGAGGGGACTTCCATCTTCTTCTTCCCCTTGTTTGCCATCAAGGCTACTCCCCTTGAATTTTGGACTCTAGGCTCTTCTTGTATACCTTCAAGCCTTGTCTCATGAAGCTCCATGGTTGAAAAGAATTCCCCCAAGGTGCTCACTGTAGGGAATTCTTTATGCCAAATGGCATATGCGCAACGGAAAAATTAGGATCCCTTCCTAGTGATCCTTGCGAAAGAAAACTCGTACAAAATAAGTTTCTCTAAAAGCAAACCTATCTTATAGGAGAGGATTACCTTTGTTGCGTGCCCTTGTTAATCCCGCTTTTCCTTTTGGTTGTTTGGATCTTTAGCACGTTCAAATGTCCGTGCCTCTATATGTATCCACACGAGCAAGCTCTTGTCTCACAAAAGGAAAACTAGAAGAGCTCTCCTTTACTTCTTGCTAGAGAAGTCCCTAAAGGAGAGGAAGAGAGGGAAAAGGAGAAAGGAAGAAGAAGACTCCTCTTCTTGCTAGCCTACACTCACAAACCCACACAACCAAAGCTTCCACCAAGCTTTCTCACAACCACAACCACCACAAACTCTACTTTTGGCCGGCCACTCCATGGAGCCTTTTATAGGGTTGGAAAAACCCTTCCACCTCCTTCACATTCAATGCAATCCATTGCATTGAGACACACTCAAAAAGGATTTGGCTTCCTTGTTTGGCCGGCCACTTAAGGAGACAAAACCATTTTGTTTCCTTCCACCTTATCTAGCTTAGGTGGATGCTTAGGTGGCATGCTTATGTGGCATGCTTATGTGGCATTCTTATGTGGCATTCATGCATGTTGAATTAATCTTATTAATTCAATTAAGCTTATGTTTATCATATTGAATTAATCTTATTAATTCAATTAAGCTTATGTTATCATATTGAATTAATCTTATTAAATCAATAAGGTAACATATTGAATTAATCTCATTAAATCAATTAGCTAAAATTCTCATTAAGCTTAAAGTCCAAAAACCATTTTGTACTTAAGCTTATTCCCAAATTATTCTAGTCAAACTAGAATACTCTAATTCCTCTAATTATCATGCTCTTTGTGTGTGACCCTATAGGCTCTCATGACGTTGGCAGTGGATCTAAACTCTTTTAGATACACAAGCAATGAGCGGCATCTAGCAATACATCATTGCTACCCAAGTTACGAGATAAGTCAAGATCCGACTAACCTTTCCGTGACTACTATAATATATGACCGTGTCCTTCTATCCTTGATATCAGATTGATCAATGAGGCATAGACCGTGTCATCCTCGATCAATCTATGTGTTTCTTGATCACTGAGTAAACTAACTCAAACAAATGAGCTCAATATCTCATATTGACTCATTCGAGCATGGCCATGCGTTTTAGTAGTTCTACTCAATCAAGGGATATCATTCGTCATATGAGAGGGATAGATCCCATCTACAAAACACACATCCCTCAGCATAATTTGTTATATACCCGATCGCCTTTATGGTCCACCTATTACGGGTGGCGTTTGTGATACCAAAGTACATAACTCCTTATGTAGGGAACCGTAGTGACTTCAGGTCTGAGGACTATTCATACCAATAGTCACATGAGAAAGTTTATGACACTCATATAACGATCCATGAAACTTTCTCATGGCGGGTCAGTTCAGTATATATTCTCTAATATATACCCATGTGTCAACTTGATATCATATATCCATGACTTGTGAGATCAAGTCATCAATTGACCTACATGCTAGTCTTTATGTATTAATATTGCCCTTGCATATTAATACTTGACTAGGAACATTTAGAAAGTGTTCTCTACAGCCTCTCATAATCAATTCTGCCAATTGATGTGCTGTAGATAAGAACCTACTTTTCTAGGGCATTACTATATTTAATTTAGCTGGCACAAGCAAAACTTAAATATAATAACCAATCCTTTGCCTTTATAGAATATGATACAAAATGTTCCCTATTCAACCATCACATGATTGGTTCTTAGGGCTATAACTAACAATCTCCCACTAGCACTAGTACCAATCACTATGATATCTAATACCTAGTGACCTAGTGTGACCATCATGCTTCCTCTGTGCTAAAGCCTTGGTCAATGGATCTGCGATGTTAGCTTCTGTCGGTACTCTGCATATCCTCACATCTCCTCTATCGATGATCTCTCGAATGAGATGGAAGCGCCGCAGTATGTGTTTGGTCCGCTGATGTGATCGAGGTTCCTTAGCCTGTGCAATAGCCCCATTGTTGTCACAGTAGAGGTCTATTGGATCTGCAATGCTAGGAACTACCCCAAGTTCACTGATGAACTTGCGGAGCCAAACAGCCTCCTTTGCTGCATCAGATGCTGCAATATACTCGGCTTCTGTTGTAGAATCAGCAACTGTGTCCTGCTTTGAACTCTTCCAGCTCACAGCTCCACCATTCAGGCAAAACACGTACCCCGATTGCGATCTATAGTCATCCTTGTCTGTTTGGAAGCTTGCATCACTGTAACCCTTTACAGTTAGCTCCTCATTGCCTCCAAATATCAGGAAATATTCTTTCGTCCTTCGTAAGTATTTAAGAATATTTTTGACTGCTATCCAGTGACTTTCACCTGGATCTGACTGGTATCTACTCGTCATACTCAAAGCATACGAGATGTCAGGACGAGTACAAAGCATGGCGTACATGATAGACCCTATAGCAGATGCATAAGGGATCTTATCCATGCGGTCTCTCTCCTCCTTAGAAGAGGGACATTGAGTCTTCGAAAGACTTACACCATGTGATAAAGGCAGAAACCCTTTCTTGGAATTTTGCATAGCAAAATGATCTAGCACTTTATCAATGTATGTACTCTGACTTAGGCCAAGTAATCTTTTAGATCTATCTCTATAGATCTTGATGCCTAGAATATAGGCAGCTTCACCTAAGTCTTTCATCGAGAAACAATTCCCTAACCATATCTTCACAGACTGGAGTGAGGGAATATCATTTCCGATGAGAAGTATGTCATCTACATACAAGACAAGAAATACAACTGCGCTCCCACTATTTCTCTTGTAGACACAAGGCTCATCTTCATTCTTGATGAAACCAAACTCTTTGATTGCATCATCGAATCGAAGATTCCAGCTTCGAGAGGCTTGCTTTAGTCCATAAATGGACCTTTGCAGTTTGCATACCTTTCCAAGATGCTTTGGATCTCCAAAACCCTCAGGTTGTGTCATGTACACATCCTCGAGTAGCTTTCCATTCAGAAAAGCGGTTTTGACATCCATCTGCCAGATCTCATAATCATGGTAGGCTGCAATAGCAAGTATGATCCGAATGGATTTAAGCATCGCAACTGGTGAAAAGGTTTCTTCATAGTCAATACCATGAATTTGTTTGAATCCTTTAGCCACCAATCTACCTTTATAGGTATGCTTATTATCATCCATGTCAGTCTTTACTTTAAAGACCCACTTACACCCAATGGGTTTTACCCCTTCAGGTGGATCAACCAAAGTCCATACTTGGTTAGTGTACATGGATTCCATTTCGGATCTCATGGCCTCTAGCCATTTCTCAGAATCTGGGCTCATCATAGCTTCTTGATAGGATGTAGGCTCGTCAAGATCGACAAGCAATACTTCACCGTTGTCAGTCAAGAGAAAAGAATATCTCTCGGGTTGACGACAGATCCTATTAGATCTACGAAGAGGTTGGTCTACTTGAACAGGTGTTTGCTCCACAACTCTTTGGGCAACAAATTCCTCATCCACAACACTTTGTGGTGCCTGTTCATTTTCCATCGAAGCCTTAGTGTTATCATCATCTTGAACTTCTTCAAGATGAATTTTACTCCCACTAGTATTTCTAGAAATAAATTCTCTTTCTAGAAAGATAGCATTTCTGGCAACAAACACCTTGCCAAGTGTGGGATTGTAAAAGTAATATCCCTTAGTTTCCTTGGGATATCCTACAAAATAACACTTATCTGATTTGGGTCCTAGTTTATCTGAGACTTGACGTCTAACGTAAGCTTCACAACCCCAAATCTTTATAAAAGACATTTTGGGACTCTTCCCGGTCCATATCGTATATGGTGTCTTTTCTACGGCTTTTGATGGAACGCGATTAAGTGTGAAAGCGGCTGTCTCTAGAGCTAAACCCCAAAAGGAAGTAGGTAGATCAGTCTGGCTCATCATTGATCGTACCATATCTAATAGAGTACGATTTCTCCTCTCAGATACACCATTCCATTGTGGTGGAGTGAGTTGGGATATTATCCCACACTCAGCCAGGTGATCACGAAACTCTTGACTAAGGTATTCACCACCTCGATCTGATCGAAGTAGCTTGATACGCTTACCAAGTTGATTTTGTACTTCATTCTTGAATGCTTTGAACTTTTCAAAGGATTCTGACTTATGTCTCATCAAATATAAGTAGCCAAATCTACTCATATCATCAGTGAAAGTAATAAAGTACTTATAGCCTCCTCTGGCTTCGACATTGAAAGGGCCACATACATCAGTATGTATGAGTCCTAACAAGTCCGTCGCTCTCTCGTCATGTCCACTAAATGGAGTTTTAGTCATCTTTCCTAAAAGACAAGACTCGCATACCTCATATGATTCAAAATCAAATGAGTCCAATAATCCATCTTTATGGAGTTGGGATATGCGTTTTTCATTTATGTGACCTAGGCGGATTGCAGAGATATATGTTTGGTTCAAATCATTCGATTTGAACCGTTTGGTTATAAATTGGGTTTTCTAAATCTAGAACATAGAGACCATTCATAAGTGGTGCATTACAATAGAACATTTCATTTAAATAAATGGAACAACATTTGTCCTTTATTATAAAAGAAAAGTTTTTCTTGTCTAAACAAGATACAGAGATTATGTTCTTTGTCAATGCAGGTACATAAAAGCACTCCTCTAGTTCTAAGATAAGCCCAGTGGGCAAAGACAAAGAATATGTTCCTACAGCTACAGCAGCAACTTTTGCGCCATTGCCTACTCGTAGGTCCACTTCGCCCTTTGCCATTATTCTACTATTTCTCAGTCCCTGCACATTAGTACAAATGTGAGATGCACATCCGGTATCTAATACCCATGTAGAAGAAATAGATAGATTAACTTCTATAACGTGTATACCTGAGGCAGAAGTCCCACTTCTCTTGTTCTTTACTTCCTCAAGGTAGACTTTGCAGTTCCGCTTCCAGTGTCCAGTCTTACCGCAATGGAAGCAGTCCCCTTCCTTAGGTACTTTACCTTTACCCTTTGAAGTGGATGAATTGGCCTTGCTTTTGGCTTGGGTCTTACCCTTGCCTTTGCGCTTACCTTTGCCCTTCTTGACCATTAGTACATTACTAACTTTCTTCTTGAGATTTGGTTCAGCAGTTCTTAACATGCTGAGAATCTCAGGCAAAGGTTTATCAATTTCATTCATGTTATAATTCATGACGAATTGATTGTATGCTTCCGGCAACGATTGCAGGATAACATCAGTTGCCAATTCTTGGCTCAGTGGAAAACCTAGTCTTTCAAGGTTCTCAACGTACCCAATCATTTTGAGTACGTGAGTTCCTACAGGTGTTCCTTCTTGCATCTTGCATGCAAAAAGAGCCTTAGACACTTCAAAACGCTCGTGCCTATCTTGTCCTTGATATAGTTGTTTCAAATGCTCAACCATATCATAGGCATCCATGTTCTCATGTTGCTTCTGAAGCTCAGAGTTCATGGTGGCAAGCATAAGACATGACACATCTAATGCGTCATCTTGATGCTTCTTATAAGCATCCTTTTCAAGACGAGTACATGGGCGGGTGTTTCAGGTAGACTGCTCTAGGACATACAGCTTTGCGTTCTTGCTTGAGGATAATCCTCAAGTTCCTATACCGATCATAAAAGTTCGCTCCATTAGCTTGTCCTTCTCGGGACGGATCATGAGTTGAGGGTGTGTCGTGTTAGATGTCATGGTGATCTACAACATTAAAATGCAAAGTTAAGTATCATACCTAAATCATTTAATTAGGCCTTTAATTAAATGAGGCTCCCACTAAATTCTCATAACTACTATTTAGCTATAAATTTATATGGGATAAAGATCCACATCATAATTCGTCTTGAGTTAGCTTTGGCTAATCGCCCAAGACGTAGTATAATTAGGTAGGCAATCTTTTGCCAATTACATCTGATGTAACTCTTTAATAGCTTTGGTTAAGTTTTAGATTAGTTTAGTGTTTATTCCTAAACCCGGCTTCGCGTGGCGAGGCGAGGCCTTCTTGGATATCGAGCAACGACCACTTCTAAGACAAAGGCGATGTTGAAATCACATAAAACTAATTTTAAAACTTATGTTCAAAGCTAATATATGCCTCTACTTTCTTAACTAATTAAGAAAACTTAATTAAGTCTTAACCAAGTTTGATAGCGGGACATCACGATTGTCCACTCGCACCCTTCCAAGATAAAATGCATTGCTTTGCTTTGGCAAACCCAATAACAAATGATCGAGGAAGTAGTGAGTACCAAGCTTTGGTAGGCATATCGTTTTTGACTTATTAAGAAATAAACATGTATCATATACATATTAGCATACATCACATATAAGCTAAACTAATCATGCATCACATACAAGCTAAACTAACATGCATCACATACATATTAAACTAAGCGTGTCATGGTTATGGCCCTTATTCTACAATCTTCTCAAGCCAATGAAAAGATTGATTGGTCAACCTAGGGACAGCATCTTCTCCTAAGTGCTTCCTTTTGGTTGTCTTGTGTGTTGACTTCCTCCTTGTAACCTCTTCTTCCAATGGACCCTCCATCTTTGTTTTGTACATTACAAAAGGAGAAATACTCGAGTTACATTCGAGTCTAAAACTAATTTTACAACAAGAATTTTAGGAGGAAGGCACGACACGCAGGCCGTATTTAAGAATTACAACACACACACATTCACAAACCTTTTGGGACTAGGCCATAACCATGCACCATGTCATTTTAACTTTTAAAAGACATTGGATATTTTATTATGTTTGACAATTGCTAATGCAATTATCAACTCATAATAAAATTTATCCTACTTCTATATCACATATAAAATAGAGAAAACCTATTTTATACGATCTTTCGCAAGTGGCTCTGATACCACTGTAGGGTATTCTTTATGCCAAATGGCATATGCGCAACAGAAAAATTAGGATCCCTTCCTAGTGATCCTTGCGAAAGAAAACTCGTACAAAATAAGTTTCTCTAAAAGCAAACCTATCTTATAGGAGAGGATTACCTTTGTTGCGTGCCCTTGTTAATCCCGCTTTTCCTTTTGGTTGTTTGGATCTTTAGCACGTTCAAATGTCCGTGCCTCTATATGTATCCACACGAGCAAGCTCTTGTCTCACAAAAGGAAAACTAGAAGAGCTCTCCTTTACTTCTTGCTAGAGAAGTCCCTAAAGGAGAGGAAGAGAGGGAAAAGGAGAAAGGAAGAAGAAGACTCCTCTTCTTGCTAGCCTACACTCACAAACCCACACAACCAAAGCTTCCACCAAGCTTTCTCACAACCACAACCACCACAAACTCTACTTTTGGCTGGCCACTCCATGGAGCCTTTTATAGGGTTGGAAAAACCCTTCCACCTCCTTCACATTCAATGCAATCCATTGCATTGAGACACACTCAAAAAGGATTTGGCTTCCTTGTTTGGCCACTTAAGGAGACAAAACCATTTTGTTTCCTTCCACCTTCACTCGCTTAGGTGGATGCTTAGGTGGCATGCTTATGTGGCATGCTTATGTGGCATTCTTATGTGGCATTCATGCATGTTGAATTAATCTTATTAATTCAATTAAGCTTATGTTATCATATTGAATTAATCTTATTAATTCAATTAAGCTTATGTTATCATATTGAATTAATCTTATTAAATCAATAAGGTAACATATTGAATTAATCTCATTAAATCAATTAGCTAAAATTCTCATTAAGCTTAAAGTCCAAAACCATTTTGTACTTAAGCTTATTCCCAAATTATTCTAGTCAAACTAGAATACTCTAATTCCTCTAATTATCATGCTCTTTGTGTGTGACCCTATAGGCTCTCATAACGCTGGCAAAGGGATCTAAACTCTTTAGATACACAAGCAATGAGCACATCTAGCAATACATCATTGCTACCTAAGTTACGAGATAAGTCAAGATCCGACTAACCTTTCCGTGACTACTATAATATATGACCGTGTCCTTCTATCCTTGATATCGATTGATCAATGAGGCATAGACTGTCATCCTCGATCAATCTATGTGTTTCTTGATCCTCGAGTAAACTAACTCAAACAAATGAGCTCAATATCTCATATTGACTCATTCGAGCATGGCCATGCGCTTTAGTAGTTCTACTCAATCAAGGGGCCCACCGATATCACTCGCCATATGAGAGGGATAGATCCCATCTACATCACTCACATCCTCGCATAATTTGTTATATACCCAAGAATCGCTTTTATGGTCCACCACATGTGACGCTTGACGATACCAAAGTACATAACTCCTTATGTAGGGAACCGTAGTGACTTCGTGTCCGAGGACTATTCATACCAATAGTCACATGAGAAAGTTTATGACACTCATATAACGATCCATGAAACTTTCTCATGGCGGGTCAAGATATATTCTCTAATATATACCCATGTGTCAACTTGATATCATATATCCATGACTTGTGAGATCAAGTCATCAATTGACCTACATGCTAGTCTTTATGTATTAATATTGCCCTTGCATATTAATACTTGACTAGGAACATTTAGAAAGTGTTCTCTACAGCCTCTCATAATCAATTCTGTCAATTGATGTGCTGTAGATAAGAACCTACTTTTCTAGGGTATTACTATATTTAATTTAGCTGGCACAAGCAAAACTTAAATATAATAACCAATCCTTTGCCTTTATAGAATATGATACAAAATGTTCCCTATTCAACCATCACATGATTGGTTCTTAGGGCTATAACTAACACTCACTTCTAGGTTCTTGGAGATGTAAAATGAGTCCACCATGGAGCTCCATCTTGAGGACCGGGGGAAAGCATCTATGGCCTTCATTATCATATCCCGGTTGGAGAGCTTCTCTCCTACACTCGTTAGCCCAATTAATATTTCTTTAATTCTAGAGTGTAGGGAAGTTACCTTTTCTCCCTTTTCAAGCTTAATATTTGATAGTTGGGAGCGGAGGAGATCTCTTCTCGCTAGCTTGGCTTCCGAAGTGCCTTCATGAAGTTCAACCAATCTCTCCCACATCTCTTTGGCACGTGAGCACTCCCCTATTCTATTTACTTCTTGTTGAGGGAGCACATTGTAGAGGTGGTGCTTGGCCTTTGAATTTGCCAAATACTCCTCTCTTTGTCTTTTGCTCCATCTCAATTTCTCCAATGGCTCCCCATCCTTGTTCCTAGGCAACTCGAAACCGTTTTCCATTATTAATAGAATTTCAAAGTCGGTTTCGAAGAATACCTCCATTCGCTTCTTCCACCAAGCGAATTCGCCGTCGAACTTCGGTGGGTGGATGTTTGAGCCGGCCATTTTGAATGTTGAGCTTGTGGCGGCGATTAGTCCTCGACAAGCTAACCTGGCTCTGATACCACTTGTTTGGTCGGATCGATTGATCGAATGGCCGGCTAGAGGGGGGTGAATAGCCCTCGTTCGTTTGTCGTCGTATTTTGCTCGTCTACACAATAGTTAGAGCAAGCAGAAGCAATAAACTAAGACAAGAAAATATAAATAAAACAAAGACAATACAAACACAGAGATGTAACGTGGTTCACGGCTACGCCGCTAATCCACGATCTGATTCGTCCACGGTGAATCACTCCGCAATCTATCCACTAGATCTCTCCTTTGCACAAAGCTAGGTGGAGGTAACCTCTTTACAATCTCTCTTCTTACAATAGAATGGAAATAAAACTAGCAAGAAGAGTGGAAGAACACTTAGAGCACTTTGGGAGCAATTTGGAGCATCAGCATTAACCCCCCAAAGCCTCATCCCCTTCCTTTTTATAGAGGAAGAGGGTTTCTTCCCGTTGACACAGGATCAGTCGACTGATGGCACCCATCAGTCGATTGGTCCCGTAGCCGTTGCCCAATAACGACCACTTTCCACGTTGGATACCATCCAACGGTACTGGCATCAGTCGACTGATGGCACCATCAGTCGACTGGTGCTCGATCAGTCGAGTCGACTCCATTCTGTGCGCGGTGCACATCACCGATCGCCATTCCTCGGCGATCGGCTGCCATGACATTAGTCGACTACCCCATGGCAATGATCCAAGCACTAAACCTGCCTTATACGGTCGATCGACCCATTGACTGAGAACGCTATTGCCATGGCAATGCGATCCGTTGTTGTCGAAAACCATCCGACACTTGGCCAAATGGCCAAGTTTCACCTAATAGCTACCCCTTCCCGGGTTACAATCGCTCACTCTCATCCCTCGGAGTCCCTCGCCTTCGAAGTTCTCTTCGTTCGCGGCCACGTCCCTCGGCAGCATCAGGCGCACGGCTCTGCAATGCTCCTTTGCGTCTCTTGCCTCGAAGTCTACTTCTTTCGGCTTCACTCCAAGCTCCTCGTCCGGCGGTCCCTCGGATGCTCCAAGCGCACGGCTTCCACAAAGCTATCCTTCACCGACTCAAGGCACGAGTCATGAGATGTGAAACTCGCCATGGCTCCATGTGTGAATTACTAAGTCCTGCACGACTTCAACGCACATATCAAATCAACATAACAAACTAACTTAAACCCTTTGCCACACCATCAAAACCATATTACGGCAAGAGATTGCCCTAACAGGACTGAGTCATGAGAGGTGAAACTCGCCAAGGCTCCATGTGCGAATTACTAAGCCCTGCAAGACTCCAACGCACATATCAAATCATACTAACAACCTAACTTAAACCCTTTGCCAGACACATCAAAACCTTATCATGGCAAGAGATTGCCCTAACAGGCGCCATGAACAAGCGACCGAGTTGAATTGGGAAGGCAAGTTTCCTACCTTCAAGTGGTATCAGAGCTTCGGTTCCGCAAAACCATCAAGTGGTATCAGAGCTTCGATTCTGCAAAACCTTCAAGTGGTATCAGAGCCACGGTTTCCGGTTTTGTGTGTTTAGGATTCGGTTACTTTTATGCACTTTTCATATATTGTATGTGTTGGATAATAGTAGGATGTGTGTAGGTTAACTTTTTGATTGCAGGCATAGGATCGAACTATTATGGCCATATGTGTGTATGTGATTGTATGTGTGTAATTATATATTTTGTTGAATCCTCGGCGTTGACGAAGCTAGTATTTAATTTTTGTAATTAGATATGGCATTGTTTAGCCACTCTTTTTATTTTAGTTTACTTTCGATCTAGATTTCATGTACACTCCCTCGTGGAGTATAGGATCGTTTGATGTAAATTAAAATAGTTTTTTTCGGCTTGGATCTCCGGATGTCTTGTACATGGCGTAGGGAGGAGCGGACGAGATGGCGATACGACGGGAGACATATTGAAGACAAAAGCCATAATAATTGGAAAATATTTATTTTTCATATTTATTGCTTATTGTTTGATATGCATGTCGTAGGCTAGAAAATTCCTCAATTTCAAATTACTAAGTGGGAGAGGGATATTTTTATAAATTCCCACGGCCTCCATTACGATTTGACATGTGATGCAAACAAACTTGCGCGTCGGCTCTGAGTGTCTTCCTCCCCATCGGATGAGTTTGTTTGTGGCTCACAAGGTCGAATATGGTTATAGGAAATTATTAAGGAGCGTGTGTACTTCCCCATCGGAAGGCACATAACCCGAAATAATTACCTTGGTACCGAGTAATGGTGAACACTTAGATACAAATATAAGTATCCTCCCCATCGGAGTCACTACTTTTATTTGTAGAGCCGAAGAGGAACCAACTATTAATTTTACTTGTCAAAAAGTTAGGTTGACAAGATAGTAAAATTGATGGGTAAAACCTCCTCTTACAAATGTAGAATTCGTATACGTCCACACTATCGTGGCATATGATATTCTCGTCTATAAAATTTTATTGTTTGAGGAATCAATAATTGTTTGAAATCTAAAGTTTTGATCTATGTGATTTTTAGGTTTTTCAAAAATGACTTTCAGTCCACTAGCTATGATACTAAAGGAAAATAAACTTACTGTACATAATTATGTTGCTTGGAAAAAAAGAATCTAGATATTGTCTTAACTGCTGAGGAGTACAAGTATGTACTCTTCAAAGAGTGTCCTCCTAAACCTGCGAATGAGCTAGAAGTCCTTGAAGATGACATCGATGGGGAAACCCAGGTCGATATCATACTCCAGTCTCTACCTAGGAGTTTTGAGCAGTTTCACCTGAATTACAATATGAATAAGAGGTTGTATTCGTTGGCGGAGCTTTTGACAGAACTCCAGGCAACAGAGGTGCTTTTTTGTCAGAGTGCTCAGGCGCAAGCCATGGTTGCCCAAAAGGTTTCTACTTCTAAGCCGAAAGACAAAAAGAAGATGAAACAAGCTGGGGCAAAGGTGGTGGGAGGATCTCAGGGAGGAGTGAAGAAGCTGAAAGGCAAGTGCTTCACTTGTGAGCAGACTGGACATTGGAAGAAGGATTGCCCCAACCAGAAGCAGAACAAAGGTTTATCCTTTGGTCTAGTCATTGAAACATATTTAGCGATATTATCTACCGGCACCTAGTGTGTAGATAAGGGAGCCACTGATCATGTCTGCAATACTTTACAGGGGTTCCAGGAAACTCGACGACTAGCTAAAGGGGAGATTATCATTTACTTGGGCGATGCCACGAAAGTGGCAGCTATTGTAGTGGGAGATGTTTATTTGTCTTTCGAGAGAAATAAAACTTTGGTTCTGGAAAATTGCCTTTATGTACCTTTATTTAGAAAGAATTTGATTTCGGTTTCTAAATTGTTTATGGATGGATATTCTATTTCTTTTAATGACAGAGTTGTTATAAAAAGGAATAGGAAGATTATCTATTCTAGTGCATTGATAGGAAATTTATATACACTTGAACCAAAAGCTCCCACGATGCAAATAGAAGTTAATAACTCATCTTCTAATTCCAATAAGAGAAAAGAACCTTCGAAGATGAGCCAAACATATCTTTGGCATCTAAGACTTGGTCATATTAACCTAAGCAGAATTCAAAGGTTGATAGGTGATGGACCTCTGGGTTCATTAGTGGTGGAAGATTCTCCAACCTGTGAATCTTGCTTAGAGGGTAAAATGACCAAGAGGCCTTTTAAGGCCAAGGGGTATAGAGCCAAAGAAGTGTTGGAATTGGTTCATTCTGATTTGTGTGGTCCTATGTCTATCCAGGCTAGAGGTGGTTTTGAGTATTTTGTCTCTTTCATAGACGATTATTCAAGATATGGATACATTTACTTGATATGCCGCAAGTCTGAATGCTTTGACAAGTTCAAAGAATTCAAGGCTGATGTGGAGAAATGTCAAGGTAAAAGTATCAAGTCACTACAATCTGATCGTGGTGGTGAGTACCTCTTGGGAGAGTTTAGGAATTACTTATCAGAGGCTGGGATTCAATCCCAATTGTCTACACCTGGCACACCCCAGCAGAATGGTGTAGCAGAGCGAAGGAATATGACTCTTATGGAGATGGTTAGATCGATGATGAGTTATTCTGAGTTGCCAGATTCGTTCTTGGGATATGCTCTAGATACGACAGTGTATATTCTGAACTTGGTACCATCTAAATCAGTGCCTTCTACTCCCATAGAATTATGGACTGGGCGAAAGCCTAGTCTTAGACATATTCGGATTTGGGGGAGTCCAGCACATGTGCTGAAGGCAGATGCTGGTAAGTTGGAACCTCGTACAGAAGTGTGCATGTTCGTTGGCTATCCTAGAGGAACGAAAGGTAGTTTGTTCTATAGTCCTAGAGATCAGAGGCTGATCGTTAGCATGAATGCCAGATTTCTAGAGAAAGACTATGTAATGAACCACAAGCCCATGAGTAAGATTGTTTTGGAGGAATTAAAAGAGGAAGTCACTTCTTTAGTACCACCGGTACAAGAGGATATACCACAAGTCACTGCACCGCGTGTCACAGAGGATACACAGGTGATACCTCGTCGTAGTTGGAGGGTTGTGAGACAACCTGATAGATTCATGTTCTTTGAAGAATCTTCTGATTTGGTCCCTGGTGAACATGAACCTGATCCCTGGACATATGATGAGGCAATCTAAGATAAAGATGCAGTATCTTGGCAAAGTGCAATGAATACTGAGATTGAATCTATAGATTCAAATCAGGTCTGGGAGCTAGTAGAACCACCCGATGGTGTAAAAATCATTGGATGCAAGTGGATCTACAAAAGAAAGAGACGAATAGACGGGAAGGTTGAGACCTTCAAAGCGAGGCTTGTTGCGAAGGGGTATACTCAGAAAGAGGGTATCGATTATGAGGAGACCTTTTCGCCGGTAGTCATGCTTAAGTGTATCCATATTCTCTTATAAATTGCTGCTCATATGGATTATGAGGTATGGCAGATGAATGTCAAGACAGCTTTCCTTAATGGAAGTCTTGAGGAAAACATCTATATGAAGCAACAAGAGGGATTCATTGCAAAGGGCAAAGAGCATCTTGTGTGTAAGCTTAATCGGTCCATTTATGGATTGAAGCAAGCTTCGAGGTCTTGGAACATCCACTTTGATGAGGTAATCCAGTCTTATGGATTCATTCAAAGTCCGGATGAGTCTTGTGTATACAAGAGATGTGACAGAAATATAGTGGTATTTCTTGTGCTATACGTAGATTACATTTTGTTAATTGGCAACAATGTCAAGGTGTTATCGGATGTAAGGGTATGGTTGTCCAAACAGTTTGATATGAAGAACTTGGGAGAAGTGGGACACATCCTTGGGATCAAGGTTATAAGGGATCGTTGGAAAAGGACGTTGTTCTTATCTCAAGCTTCATACATAGACACCATTATGAATCATTTTAGCATGCAAAACTCCAAGAAAGGTTTTCTACCTTTCAGACATGGAGTTCCTTTATCTAAGGAGATGTGTCCTAGAACATCTGAGGAGATAGAGGAGATGAAGACGGTTCCTTATACTTCGACAGTAGGAAGCCTCATGTATGCGATGCTATGTACGAGACCAGATATCTGCTTTGCCATGGGCATGGTCAGCAGATATCAGAGTAATCCAGGACAGGGATATTGGACTACGGTAAAGCATATATTGAAGTACCTGAGAACGACTAGGGATTATATGCTAGTTTACCAGGCAGACCAATTACTCCCTGAGGGTTACACAAATTCTGACTTCCAATCAGATAGGGATAACAGTAAGTCTACCTTAGGTTTTGTGTTTACTTTGGGATGTGGAGCCATTGTATGGAGGAGTGTCAAACAGAAATGCGTGGCGGACTCCACCATGGAAGCTGAGTATGTGGCAGCCTCTGAGGCAGCCAAAGAAGCTGTGTGGCTCAGGAACTTCTTGATTGACTTAAATGTGATTTCTAGTTTGCCCAGAACTATCACAATTTATTGTGATAATAGTCGTATAGTTTCAAACTCGAAGGAACCATGAGCCCATAAGGCAAGTAAACACATAGAGCGCAAGTACCACCTGATACGAGAGATCGTAAAGGAGGTAGAAGATGTTGTCGCCTAGATTGCATCAGAGGATACCCTAGTAGATCCTTTCACTAAGGCCTTTCTAACGAGAGCTTTTGATAGGCATGCGAAGGGAATGGGAATCAGATGTATGGCAGTATGAGGATAGCATAGTCTTTTAGTATAAGTGGGAGATTGTTGGGATGTATACTGAAAAGTCTATCTTTTGTATGAACATCTTTATTTTGAAATAAGAATCACATGATCATTGTTTTCATATTTGTGATTATGCATACAGTCTGATACTTTACATTATAGATAACATGGTGTGTAGTGTCACACAGGAGATCATGTTATCGGTTCATTGTAAAGTATAAGTAAAGGCTCACAACCTAGATGTCTTTAGACAAACCATTGGTATGGTTGTAGTGTGATTTGTTATTGGTTTGTCTTGACCATAGAATCACATTAGTACACTTTGTGTGTATTGAGCAGGACCGACTTAGAGGTGATTCGATTTATTGCTGACTACATAATCGAATCGGACCTCTGGTATTATATTGTACATGCTCTTAATCCCGATATAATAACGGGCACATATACTTAGTATTCATTTCTTTGATTTACCAATGGGCGAGATTTATAGATTAAATTGAGAGGCTCGGTAAGTTGGGAAATGATATTATTTATATGGAGTGTCGTTAATTATAGGAGGAAACCGTGTCCTATATATTAGGATGATGATGTCCCCTTTAGGAGCTCATAAGGTTCATTATGTAAATCCTGCAGGTGGACTTGGTCCGGCATGATGATAAGGTTGAGTGGTACTACTCATGGAGTTAGATGTTGATTAATTAATTGTCAGTAAATTAATTAATTGACGGACATTCGAGATCTTAAATATGGGGAGAAAAATGTACAAATAATATATGGAGCCCATATTAACTTATGGGAGTTGGTGAGGTAGATCAATGATAATCCTTTAGTGGATTGGATTATCATTAATGGATCAGACTTTATGTGGGCTTGATCCATTGGGTGGCTAAGATCCAACTCCTCCTCATGGTCCCTATTGTAGCCTATTAAAACCTCATGAAGCCTAGATCCAATGGATGAAAACAAAACTCTAGATCCAATGGTAGAGATTAAATCTCTAGATCCGATAGTTGAGATTAAATCCCTAGAACCAATGGTGGAGATTAAAACAAGGCTTATCCCTAACTCTATTAAAGGAGATGATTAGGGTTGGCATGAAAAAAAAAAGAATCAAAGGAGGAGCAAGGGTTTTGGGCGGAAAGGAGCAAAGGGGTTGGGCGGCCTCAATTAAGTAAAGAATTTCCTTTCTCTTCTTCTTCTTGTTGTTGGTCGGCGCCCAAGTCTTCTTCTCCTCTCCTTGGCCGGCAATCAAGCCCTCCTTCTCTTCTCCTTGGCCAGTGGAAACAAAGCTTAGGGTCTTCTTTTGGAGCTCTTGGCTGGCATCCATCTCCTTCATCCATTCCTTTGGCCGGCGCACACCAAGGTGGTGCTTTGTGGTTGGCGCAAGCAATGAGAGGAAGAGTTTTGTTATTGATCTTCCTTTGTTCGGAGAGAACAAGGATAGGAAGATTGGTGATCTAGGAGCTTCGACTTTTGAAAGATCATCGCCCACACGATGTCCAAAAGGAGGAAGGACATATTATAGAAGATCGAGAGGTATAACGATTGTCTATTTTCTTTTGTAACATGTCTATAATTGTTTTTCAATCATATACATGTTGTGTATTCTGTTTTTATCGTTAAATACACTTGGACCCCGAATATAAACACAAAAGTCGGTGATCCGTACATCGTCTATTCCGTGGCTATTCGTAGAATAGAGGTTGGTAGCTTGAACAACATGTTTGTTCAAGTGACCACTCTAATCGAATAGCACGACGATGAAACGCTAGCTTGGGTAATCCCTCTTGTCAAGGATAAATTTTTTTATCTGGGGACGTAGAAGGGATCGCCATGAACAAGCGACCGAGTTGAATTGGGAAGCGAAGTTTCCTACCTTCAAGTGGTATCAGAGCTTCAGTTCCGCAAAACCATCAAGTGGTATCAGAGCTTCGATTCCGCAAAACCTTCACAAATTCATAGACTTGAGTTGATTGTCAAGATTCGATCAATATTACGATCAGTAGCTCTAAGATTGTTCAGTGATAACTTAGTGATATCTTTTACAAAGTCCCATTCAGTTTATTTTTATTTATTTATTTATTTTTCATTCTTCGACATGAGTCAGTTTGTTAGTCATGTCAGTATTTTGGGATAACCATATGGTCACATTATTCTATATCATTAAATAAAGTGTTGCATATTTATATTCGTACAACCTTGTGTACCCTTCTTGGGTATTCTTTGTGATGTTTAGTGTAGTAATGAATATTGTCCGAGCAGGGAGGCTATTCCTCATATAGGGATGGAAGCTTCCGGGTCATGACAACAGTCATCTCCGCAAACATCAATTCTTTCCATTAAAAGACCTAATTCTTTTATAAGTTTTTTCATATTGTAGAAATCATTGGGCATTATGTGATCGCGTAGCAATACTTCTCCAATAACTTAAATAAAATTATTAAAATAATATTCAGATAAATTATACTTAGTTTTAACATTCAACAGCCTGGCAGTTAGAGATAATTTATGTGACTATCACAACCAGACCAGATGAGTTCATCTGTAGCTCTCAATACTTCCTAAAATTGGATATATGATTCATTATCTGCATTTTCATCAACACTTGTTACTTCTATCTCCTCCAACGATGATGCATAATTGTTATACATTTGTTCAAGTGTTTGAGGAAAAGTAGAACTTGCAGCGCTCGGTTCGAGAATGAAATGTTGACCCACTGCATCAACTATCATCTTCTAATATGGATTTAATTGATCATAATTTCCCTGATCCCCACTAATTGACATTTGTATGTTTCGTTCATCCACTTCATCATATATGAATGGTTCACCATGACATGTCCAATTATAATAATTTGGGATAAAACAAAATTTACAAAGATATTCTCGAACTTTATCACACGGTAAAAATTTACCATTATGATATTTTTTTATAAGGACACCATAACTTATTCTCATCCATAAACTCAGCATTGCTATGAAAAAAATTTAAAAATTGTTCTGGCCCAATAAAAAACTCATCCGTTAAACCTCGACATTCAAGTTCTTTTTATACATCCAACTTCTTTCTTTCTCCATTTTTCTTGTTTCCAAATATATATCAAAGATTAATTCTACTCTCATTATTTTGCATCGATAAGTAATTGAACAACTAATTTATGCCCAAACAAATTTTTCTAATACATATCTATTTTTGGTATGATAATGTGTTATAGACTATAACATTTCAAACTAATAATGAATTTTTACATTAAAAGATATACGTACAAACAAACATTATATATATTATAGAATGATAATTGTAAAAATTTTGAATAGAGAGTATTTGTTGGGACTGGTTTGACGCACTAGAGGGGGGTGAATAGTGATTTCTTGATTTCGTGTTCGATCGTGTTCGTCTACAAAATTTGTTAGTGCACAGCGGAATATACAATAATAAATATCACAAACAAAAATAAGAAAAAATCATAAACAAACAATTTAACGTGGTTCGGAACCTTAGTTCCTACTCCACGGTCGAGCTCTAGAGTGAGATCTAATGATGCACACCACCACTAACAAACTTCTCCTTCTCGATAACACACCGGAGGTGGAGAAACCTCTTACAAGATGTATACAATAATAAACAGCAACCAAATGCAACAAATACAAAAGGAAATTAGAAATACAAGTGAAAATATTTTACAAATGAGAGCTTGCTTGCTTGATGATTTGGTTGGTTTGGATGCCTTTGAAGACCTAAAATGCAGCAGCACTTCGCCTCAAAATTGCCCTAGAATTGTTAGCTTCAACCCTCCTTCTTGAGCTCCTTATAAAGCTGCAACTTGGGTTGATTTCGTGTCTGGCAGTCAACTACCAAAAGTTCCTAGTCAACTGCTCGCCTATCCGTTGTCTTACAATAGACTAATTCACATTGGCTTTCACCCAACATACACCTGAGCAGTCGACTTCCATTACCATCAGTCGACTGCTAAGGCCTCAATCGACTACCAAAGATTCTGTGCTTGTATCCACTACCACCAGTCGACTACTCATCATTGGCAGTCGACTGCCATGTACCAATCGACTGGTGCAAGCCACCAATCGACTGTCAAGACATAGCAAGCAGTCAAGCCGCAGTCGACTGGGTCATAACCCCAATCAAGTCGATTGCTCGAGTCAAACTAGGCTCCCAAGTGTCATGCACTTGGACAGTCAACCATAACCCAAGTCAACTGGTAAACCTCAAATATGAGGTTTAACCCAAATATGATCCCTTCATACATGATCGACCACCCTTAGCCTAGAATTAAGCCTTTTAGCCACCTCCATCAGCCTCACACCGTCAAGGTCCATCTGAGTCCTTCACGACTCGTTCACCCTTTGCGCTAGCCTTCAGGTGCTTCCATCGGCTATGTCATGCCTTCAGGTACCCTTAGCTTAGATCTAAGCTTCTAGCCACCTCCATTAGCCTCACGCCCTAAGAGTCCATCCGAGCCCTCCATGACTCCTTCATCCTTCGCGTTAGCCTTTAGGTGCATCCATTGGTTATGTCATGCTAACCAGGTCTCCTTTGCCAAGAGGGTGTGACTCCGAGACTTCTCCATTGCCAAGACTCAATGCTTGTACTTTCATCGCCAAGACTACACACTTAGACTTACGCGGCCAAGACTACACCCTTGGACTTTCATTTGCCAATTGTCCATATTTGGACTTTCATTGCCAAGACTACACACTTGGACTTATGTGGCCAAGACTACACCCATGGACTTTCCATTTGCCAAGTATCCAAACTTGGACTTTCACCGCCAAGAATACACCCTTGGACTTTCCATTTGCCAAGTATCCAAACTTGGACTTCTCCATTGCCAAGAAACTAATTTTGGACTTTCCATTGGCAAGTATCCATACCTAGATTTCCACTCGAGTCTTACTCAAGCTAGATCAACCTTGACCTGAGGTCAATTGCTCCAACAATTGCCTCCTAACAATCTCTCCCATATGACCTTGGATATCTCAAACATCCACTTGTCATATGGTCAACATATGATCAAACCATATTGTTAAACATCTCAAACCCATTGGTAAACATCAAAATCCTACTCGAGTCACACTCGAGTATGGTCAATCGTGACCTGGGTCGATTGCACCAATAGTATTGTCACTGGTAGAAGCAATGTATGAGCTGATTAGCAGAATCCTTTACATACATGTCGATCACCTGAAAGACGAGCAACCGTGCAAAAAACCTAAAGAAGATAAAACATTAAAATTGTAAACTTTATATATAAACCATTAAAGGGGAATGACGTGAGGCAAAAATCCTTGGCGGTAGGGCAGAGGGGCAACCCTTGGGGGGGGGGGGGCAATGCCCACGTGGGGAGTGACGACCTCTTGGGGAACGATACCTGGGTGGCGGCCCATGCTCGACGACCACAGACGATGCTCACTGGAGGTAATGCCCCGCATCGGGTTCACCAGAATCTTGTATTTTGTTAATAAGTGCTTCTTTGTCCGAGATTTTATAGCCATCATCATGGCAGTTATCATTTAATCTTTTGTAATTGAAAACCATTCTAGACTGACCCCTTTTTTGTTTAGAGCTTTTGTTCACTATGAAAGCTGGGCTTCTATGTCTAGAGGTAGATCTTTGTATGAGGTTCATTTTTAGCATTTGTTGTATGTGAAGTTTACATTCTTCTATTTCCCAATTAGTGTATTTGAGTTATTGTGCTTTTATTGTCAGGTCTGGGTTGATAATATTTAGCTTGCATTGTGTCTTGTTTTTGTCCCAGTGTTTAGTTGGGGTTTCTCCTATAATTTCTATTTTTTCTAGTCTTGATATTATGGTGTCTAGATCTTCTAAAGTATTAATTTGCTTAAGTATGTATGATATGTTAACAAACTGGGGGTTTTCTATGTCTGGTTCTATGTCTATGTCTATATCTAGTTCATCCTCTTCTTTGGATTCTTCTCCTATTTCATGTTCCTCTAGGTTTCTTTGGACACAATTACATGTTTGTGCATTATTTGAACAGGTGCATTGGTGTTTGCTTTGTTCTGGAGCCCTAAAAGAGGAAGGATATTCTGACAGTACGGGGAAATTATAGGGTTTGATAGGAGAAATATGTAGTCTGGTGAAAGAAAAAGGGCTCTATCTTTTGCTAGGAGGAATTAGAGACCTAGAATGAGTTGGAGGTCTGGATGGTTTAAAGGTCTTACCCACACATGGGGCAAGGGTACTGCATTTCTATATTGTTCGCCGTTATTGTAAATTTTTATATGTGCATTTTTTTAAAAGTGTGGCAAGCTAAATGTTGTCCGTCGAATTGGGTACTGAGCATGGGCTCAGAAGTGTATTTTATCAGATTTTTAGGAAGTATATTTTGTATAACTTTTAAATCTAAAGTGGAGCTAGTTGCTCTAGTATCCAATAAAGCTTGGATTTTGAATTCGTGCCAGTGTATGTTTATTACACATTGTAATCTTAAATCTACGGATTTTCCTGTGTTACACATACTTGGGGTTTTTATGAAAACCATATTGGTTTCGTTAGGTTTTTATGGTATTATGTTTGCTTATTCTTCTTCAAATCCTTCAAAATTTTGGTTTTGTAATGTTTGTCTTAGGAGTTCTATGTCATTTTCTAGGATGTTGATCCTGGTTTCTAATACTGATATCCTAGTTTCTAATAGTGTGGTTTTCATTGTACTTTTCTTAGTTGATGATTCTGGTATGCTTATGTGGTGTTGTTCAAACAGACAATAATTACATAATCATTGTCTACACAGTCTACATGTTCCCCTTTTGTCTAATGATGGAAAATATCCACAGACAGAGTAGGGAATATGATCTGCTCCAGATTTCAATTCCCAAATATGTGAGCAGGTTGAATGGATTGGGGTTTTTCTAAACATGTAGTTATGTTCATGGATACCTGGCTAGTCATATCTTATTTCTTCAATATCTGGGTTGAATTGGTCATTGAGATATCTTTCATTTTGGCTATTCTCAAGAAATGAATTTACCAAGGAGTAATCAGTTGTCTGGGGAATTTCTTCTAAGTTCGCTGCTGTTACTACCGAGTATATTGAAGAGGTGTTAGAAATGTCTATTTGTACTTCTACTAGATCTTCATTTGTACATGCCACTAAGGCTACTTCCCTAGTAAATAGGTTTTTTCTATTGGGGCAGGCCGATGATAGGTGTCCTTGTTGATTACAAGTGTAACATGTTATGAGATTGGAATAGGTTTTTTTGGGTTGAATTTTCGGACATGCTTTTCTTTATTTAGGTAGGGTTTTCTTGCTTTGCTTCTCCTTAAGTAATATGTATGTTTAGGTTGTTTCTTTGGTTTTGGGCTTATCCTTTCTCTTTGTGGATTGGTTCCATATTGTTGGGTTGTATATATTTGCTTACAGAATCCATATTGTTGGGTTTTGAGCTATTTTTGTATCTGTATATAGGTGCATTTTTCTTTGAGTTTATTTATTATGTGTTGTATTCTTACCCCTAAGTTGTTATATTCTTCTGGAACTTTCATTTCAATCCATGATTTATGTATTTCCTTCCTAGTTCTCCTGGTAGTTTGCTAAAAAGTCTTTCTCCTACGTTTGTATTATAATAGTTGCCTGAGATAGAAGCTAGATGTAGAAAATCATTATAGAATTTTTTTATCATGGACCAATCAAATAATTGTATTTGTTCTAAATCTCTCATTGTTTCTTTTTATCTAATATCTAGGCAAGTGTTTGCATATCTGGCTGTGAGGATTCCATGGATGGCATAGCAGAAATTTAGTATGTTATTTCCTCTACTTGCTAGTTTTGCCACTTCTTCGGGGAATTTCTTTTTGTATGCTTCCCAAGATGATCGGACTGTTTCTCCTAAATAGTTCTCACCTATTCGGATCATGGCCTCTCGTGTTTCTACATCAAGCTCATGTTTTATGAGATAATCCCTTTGTACTAAAACCATCCATTGTTCTAGGTAGGTATCATATAATTAGGGATCACATTCTGTTATATTTAATAGTATTGCTCCTGTCCTAAAGAACGTTAATTCATTGGGACGCCTTCTTCCTAATGTTCTTAGAAATGGGTTATTATTTGTATATGGAGGAGCTGCTCTTCTTGGGGGGTGGCCTTGTCTGGATAAGTCTGAGGTCTTGAAGTAGCAATTGATTCAATATTCATAAAATTTGTGTATTTATTTTTAGGGGTTAGATTTTCTTGGACTAAGATGTTTCCTTATTTGTCAAGACTAAGTGTTTAATGGGCTTTGAGTTTTCCCTTTAGTTTCTCTTGTTTTTCCAATTTTTTATTTCCTGTAACGTCATATTGTTGTTTTCTTCGCTAGGCCTGTACATATATTCTCCTATGTCATCAAATATACCCTTTATTTTAGATTCTCTATTCATTAGAATTTTTTCTATTCTTTCGCTTGCCATTTCAAGATGTTTTTTTTCCAAGTATTTGGAGCATCTTTGAATAGTTTAATTACTTCCCTATTCATGAGGTTGGTTTCTAGCAAATCATCTTTGTCTTATGTATTTGTTAGATATACTGAGAATCTTACACTTAAATCACCTATTTTTATACATGATGGACTGTGTTGGTTTTGTTATTTGTGTTTCTTCCTCTAGTTTTATGTTCCACTCTAGGCTAGCTAGTTCTTCTGAGTTATATTCTCTTGGTTTGAGGAAATTTGTTCCTTTAG
This sequence comes from Wurfbainia villosa, assembly GCA_025175895.1. Lineage (NCBI taxonomy): Eukaryota > Viridiplantae > Streptophyta > Magnoliopsida > Zingiberales > Zingiberaceae > Wurfbainia > Wurfbainia villosa. The sequence continues at coordinate 11,236,290 of CM045992.1, forward strand.
AACTAAGGGCTTCTATCATTCCGTTAATTTGGATCTTAAAGTCACTGCTCATGTAATTCATGGTTTTTTCTAAAAATACTATGTCTAGCTGAACATTTTTACCTTGGAAATTTCCATATCCTTTGCCTTGTACAATTATTTTTATATGTTTAACAAAATCTTTTATTGTCATGTTGAAATTGGGGCAGATTCCAAAAACTATTAGTCCTAGATGTATATATGTCACACCCCGAGAGTATGTCATGCCGAAAATCAAACGGACAGCATCTCCCCTGTACGTGGCAACATTTAGGGTTAATACAAAGCCCGTAGGCCACAACAACAACAACATATATATATATATATATATATATATATATATATGAAAACAAACCACAGCGGAAACTAATACAATGACATACCCATAACCACACATATACAATACAACCACACACCATGCATACCGGTATGACTAATACCAGAACATAAAGAAAACCTCATCAAAATCCGCACCAACATGTGCGTACATCACATAACACATAACACCATGAAAACTCAGAATATATAACAAGACATACGGAAAACCTAAAAACCAGAACTCTCGAAGTTGAGATGAGACGATGCTAGCCAACGGTGCTCTAAGTCCATCACGGCCTACAATTGCTACTGGGCATGACGTAAAAACCTGTGGTCCGTGGTGGTGAGTAAAACTCAGCAGGTAATAGAAAAACATGTATATATCAAATATCACATGTAATTCAACAACATAATCTAGAGGTACAATAGGTATATCAGCATAGTATGTAAATACAAGCATATACCGTCTAACCAAATGAACAACGTAAAATGCATACATACCTGAAAGTCTGCTACGCTACTCTGATCCAACCTGAGCATATATCCAACATATATATAACAGGAAGAGTAATACCAACTCACAATATACTCATGCTACAGGTCAAGGTATCTAATGGTCTGTCCAACACATATACAAGTATCCGACACAATCGTATAACAGATGCAAGAAGCATGCATGAATATGATGTACAACCAAATGCAGCAAGCATAGTACAATCAAATGCAACATCACAATAATCATATATATATAGACTGCATCTATATATATATATATTAATCACAACCATCCATATATATATATATACATGCATATATGTATATATATATGGTAATATGTAAAGCACCATAAGATACGGCAATGCAGCATGCATGGTCATGCCTGCGCACCCCTACTCGCTACCACGACCCCAGTGTGGCCTAGGTGGCATGACATGACAACTATCCCAACTCAACACCAACCACCGCTCTAGAGTGGTCGAGTGGGCAGTATGATCAAGTAGCATATGAGCGTAAAGAGCTCGCTACACAACGGGGGTCCCTGCTACTGGCCACTCCGACTGACACTACCAATGAGTGATCGAGTGCCACGCACCCAGGACAGCTTCACGCAACTCCAACTACTACCATCTATAGTGGTAGAGTGAGGCACAGCAAATGCTCTGCCCTCACACCAGTTACTCCTCGGGGAGTAACCTGGGAGGCAAGATGACTGATGACTCTCTCAACCCCGAGGGAGACTATGTAGTCAGAATGCATGCAAATGACGTGAATGTACTATCACACGTACAGACATCTACCACAGACTCTCTATTCAACAGAGAGTCATACTCGTCTGATCAATACAGTCTCTATCCTGTAGAGAGTCATACTCAACTGTTCGATGGACTCTCTATCCTATAGAGAGTCATTCTCAACTGATCATAACTCTTTATCCAATAGAGAGTCGTACTCAACTGATCGACGCACTCTCTATCCTATAGAGAGTCGTACTCGACTAATCATATCGAGCTAGGACCACCGGTCCATAGCGACACACTAATCATCCTTCACTTAACCATTACACAACACATGGTTGGTAATAAGTATGTAACATACGAGTATTGGAATAAATCCTACCTTTAGGGCATTACCTACCCACGGATGAACCTTTACCCAATTTACAAATCAGGTTATCATCCGTACTCCAATATCTACACCCTGCTAAACATTTAGGCCTATTTACATCACATCTATAACCCTAAATCATAATAAAGGAAATGTGATATCAACCTTTGAGTAAATATAGCCAACGACAAGTATCAAGCATAAGATAAATAAGAGCAGGGTCAAGATAATATGAACACCTAACATGCTCATATTTATGACTAAATCTGAATGCAATTACATCTACCTGACCAGGGTAGGAAATTACCCACCTGCTTTGTAGACACCACTTGTCTTTATGTCCGTGAACCTACCTCATATCAAAGTCCTCACGTTGTTTCCATCTCAACCACTTCTTAATCTGCTTTAAGAGTCTAGTCTCAATTTAATCTAAATAAATCAAACATCATCATGTAATGAACAGGTACTATCATTACTACATAACTATGAACAACCAAATCTATACTTACCAAGCCTTGTTTCTATCTGCTCAACTTCATGATCCTCATCAGATCCGACTCCAACATCATAATATCAAATCTAAACCACCATTCTTTGATCCTCACATAGGCATCCAATCTGGATCAATCAAGTTAGTTTGGATTAAATCCCTAACCCAAACATTTACCTAAAATCTCAATTCAAACCTTACCTTCTTTCTGGCACAATCTCGAACCACAGATTTGCTTGTCGGATGTCAAACAACCAATCATCTCTACCAATCCAAATAATAATCTGACCTACTAATCTCCAATTCAACAACAACATCAACACATCAGTTCATCAATTAATCAATGATATACCTTCACAAAGATTCAAATCAAGACTTACCTCTCATAACAAATCCAATAGTCAATTCACAGCTTATATCCAATCACCATACAGCTCAACAGCCACACAATCGGCATATCGTCAACAAAAACCTAACAAGAATCACACACTGAAATTGACCTATGCCAATAGGAAAATTAGATCCCACTTAACTGCCCTAAATCCATCGGCAGTGACCCCCTTACTTCCATCCTCAGTTCACCGGCCAAGGACCCTGCCCTAGTAATCTCCACCGGTGGTAGTGGTTGTGCTTCACAATGGAAATCTCGCGATCAAAGTTAGAATGCTGCAGAAAGGATCGAAAACAAGGATAGTCTCGAGATCGTGCTCTGATGAAGGCAAACTCCAAATCGAAGGGAAAGAAATCCAACTGACCTACGTCCAGAGCGATCAACCACGGCGGTGACTCAAGGTGGCTCACGGTGAAATTCGGCTCTCACGATAAAAAGGCGACAACGATCGGGCGACTACTCACGTGGCGATGATGATCCAGCAACTCCTCTTTGAGCACGACGACACTGCAACCGTGGTGAGCTCACACAGGGGGATCCCGCGAGGAAAAAGGGTCAGCGATGGTGGCATCGCTGTGCTCACAAAATCTGATAACAAGTTGAGGTGGAGATCTCTGGCAAAGTGGCAGCGAGGTGAAATCGAGAGGGGCGATGACAACAGCGTGGCGACGACAGCGGCGTGGCAGTGAGCTTCTTGAGTAGGCACCTCTCGGGCGGCGACAGCAAAGAGAAGGAGAAGAGGGAGTGGCGGTGTGGGAAATCGAGAAGAAGAATCGCGATCGGCGAGAAGGGAATAAATCGTCTATCGGGGAAAATTGGGAGACGGATCATGGCTGGAAAGAAAAAATGCTCGCATGGAGAAGAAAAGGTTTGATGATGAGAAACCGAAGAAATGGAAACAGCGGCTCGGCGTTAAGAAAGTAACGGGTCGGGTTTGGGATAACAGATCGGGTTTAATTAAACCCTTGCTTCATTCAATTAAAGGAATTAATCTAAACCTAGGTTAGGATGAAATTAATTCCAAACCATTCTTCATTAATTTAATTTATCCCAATAATAATATTATTCCTTTAGCCCTCCATTTGTAGTATTTTACAATATAATTGTGTTGTTTAGTCAATAATTGTTTTCCATCTTTTTCGATCATAAAAGTGAGACATTCTTCACCATTATCAGGTAGGTGAAGGGATTCAACTCTATGATGTCGGTAGATGGAATTTGAAAAGGATAATAGGTTTTGTCCATATAATCTTCTAGGATTGAGGATACTCAATTGTTCATTGGTAAATGTCTCTATTGTTCGGTCTATGTCGATTATTTCTTCAATTCGGTGTTGATTTGTGTTATGATGTTGTAGGTTATCTAGCCATGTTAGGCTGGAGGGTGGTTCAGATACAAATCTTCTTCCTCCAATAGTCCTAGATGTTCCAGAAAACAAGTTGGTTGTTGTTCTATTCATTGTTTTTCGTGGTACGTTATGAATGAATAAGAGGAAGGTCGTCTTCTTATTATTCCTCCTGTTGATAATTTTCCAAGATCTTTGCTGAGTGTTTCAATAGACTGATTCCAATTTTTTATGTTACTTACTTCTACAGTATTTCTTTCTATATTGAAGATTTTTGCTTCTAATATCATGATCCTATGATGTAGAGATGTTAGTAATACTATTATTGTATTGTTTTGTTGTATCTAGATCTGGTCTGCTTTTCCTGGTACCTCTACTTTAATATATCCGTCTTCTTTGGTTTTTGTATAGTTATGTGAATATTCTAAGGCTTCTTCGTAATATGTGTTCTCAAAACTCAGTCTGTTCATTTAAGGAGGAGGTCCCCTAATTATCCTTGCAGTTCCCTGAATTGGCACTCTATAGTTATTAGAAATTTTTCTACTCTTGCTAAGAGGTCTTTGTTTTCAATTTCAAAATTCCTAGGTTGGTTTTCGTTTAGTATTCTGATGAGATTCAAAAGGTCACTTCTTTTGGGCAGATTTATGAAGTTGACTTGGCTTACTTTTCTGTTTAGGCTTTCTTGAGAATTGTTTAGATATTCGATGTTTTGTTTGATCTCGTTAAGTTGACCTTGTTGTTTATTTAATGCAGTTGTTATTAAGCTTATAGTATGGTTTAAATCTTGAAGATTTTTTTTTGTTGATAAACTACCTCCTATAATAAGATATGTTATAGTGTTCAAATGAGGATGTTCAGAGTGTATTTGGTGGGATGTTTATTTAGATCTGTGATAACAGTGATGATTTCTAAAATCTTGTGTTTGTATTTTTCTTGCAGGTGATGTGGCTAGATCAAGATAATCTAGCTTGTTTATCATTCATCCCTAGGTTCGAAGGCTCTGATACCAAATTTTTAAGACTCTGGATGGAATTTTTAGGACTCTAGATGGATTAAGACTCTGTAAGACTAATTTTAAAGACTCAAATTTTTAAGACTCTGGATGGAATTTTTAGGACTCTGGATGGATTAAGACTTTGTAAGACTTTTTTTTTATATTGAATATTTAGGTTTCCTAATGAGCCTCACCTCCCTAAATTCTCCTACTATGCCCCGGTGTCTAGACCCCTTGGTCTTATACCAGCACAGGCCTTACCAGTAGATTTATGGAGTTATCTCTTGTAGAGAACAAGGCTGAAGAAACAACCTTAATATTCAAAAGGAAGCTTAATACATAGACATGCAAATAAAAACGAAAGACTGAAACTATAGACATGCTTACAGAAAAATAAAAACGAAAGACTAAAACTATAGACATGCTTACAGACAAATAAAGATGAAAGACTTAAACTAAGACATGCTAAAAGAAAAAACTTACAGTACTAGAAGAGAGTAATTAGAAACTACACACACCCACTCAAACCTAAAGAAACTTGAGATGATGTCTTGCTTCGAAAGAGGGATGATTTGTGAGGAAGAGTGGTTCTCCTTTTATAGCCGAAGTTGCTTAAGATCGGTGCCCGGGGAGGACTCCCCATGCAAGGTTAGCACCCGCGGGGGGCGACTCCTAGCGTTGGGTTAGCACCCAAGGGGGAGACTCCCCGAGGAGGTCGGCGCCTGCGGGGAGCAATGCCTCGCGCGGGGTCAGCGCCCGCGGGGGGCAATGGCCCACGCGGGGTCAGTGCCCGCGGGGGCTAATGCCCTGCGTGGGGTCAACGCCCAACGGGGGTGATGCCCTGCTGCATGAGGGTGACGCCTGTTACCCCCGTGTTGATCCGATCGCAAATCCAACACCGGATCTCTGTAGATCCAATGGTGGATCACCAAATTGAGAAAGAGGGGGAGATGTACCTTCAGCGGCAGCAGCGGGATGATCATGACAAGGAAAGGGGGAAGAATTATATGCGACTTTTGTGATGAAATAAATTTTGTTGCAAATTCTACAATGAAAGTTAAATTCGTTGCAAAATTAGTGACGAATATGAAATTCATCACAAAATTTCCTAATCTCGTAGAACTGGTCACAACCGCATTATTTTTGGCAAATAATTGAAAATTTTTGACAAAAATATTTCGTCGCAAAATTTGTCGGAATGTTTGCAACAAATTCTAGATTCATTGCAAAATTTGCAATGAAAATGGAATTCATCGTAGAGTTTGCATCAAATCTTAATTTCGTTATAAATTCTTCGACGAATTCATATTTCGTTGTAAAATTTTGCAACAATTTTGTCTTTTCATCACAAATTTGACGACAAAAGTTAAATTTGTTGTAAAATTAGCGATGAATATGAAATTCGTCACAAAATTTCCTAATCCTGCATGCATAACCAACCGCGACCGCATTTTTTGTCAAATAATTGAAAATTTTCGATGAAAATATTTCGTCGCGAAATTTGTCTGAATATTTGCAATGAATTTTGGATTCGTTGCAAAATTTGTAAAGAAAATAGAATTCGTCGCAAAGTTTGCATAAAATCCCAATTTCATTGCAAATTGTTGCAATGATTTTGGTTTTTCATCGCAAATTGGCGACAGAAGTTAAATTTGTTACAAAATTAGCGACGAATATGAAATTCATCGCAAAATTTTCTAATCTCGCATAACCGACCATGGCCGCATTTTTTTGGCAAATAATTGAATTTTTTTAAATATTTCATTGCTAAATTTGGCGGAATATTTGCAACGAATTTTGGATTCGTTGTAAAATTTGCAAAGAAAATTGAACTTATCGCAGAGTTTGCATCGAATCCCAATTTCATTACAAATTCTGTGACGAATTCATAAATCATTGCAAAATTTTGCAACGATTTTGGTTTTTTGTTATAAATTTGGCGACAACCTCTCGGGGAACGATACCTGGGTGGTGGCCCACGCTCGACGCCCATGGACGATGCTTGTCGGAGGCAATGCCCCGCATGGGGTCGGTTCCCGGGGGGCGACTCCCCGTGCGAGGTTAGCGCCCGTGGGGGCCACTCCCAGCGCAAGATCTTGAAGGGAAAATTTACTTCTCCCTCTTCGGTCGCTTGTGCACGGCGATCCTATCACACCTCCCCGGATTAAAAAAATTAATCCGGAAGAAGATGGATTACCCAAGCAACCGATCCATCATTGTTCTATTCGATTTGAGTAGTCGCTTAAATAAACTTGTTGTTCAAGCAACCTAAATCTTTTCCTTGATTAGCCATGGAATAGATGATGAACAGATCGCCGGTTTTTGTGTTTATCTTCGGGGCCCATGATCATACAATTATAATCAAATTACATAGAACAAGAAAGAAAACTAAACAAGAATTATACCTCTTGTTTACCTCTTGATCTTCTATTGTATGACCTATCCTCTTCTTGGACATTGTGTGGGCAACGATCTTCCAAGAATTGAAGCCTCCTAGATCATGTATCTTCCTTTCCTTTCTCTCTCCGAACAAAGGAAGATAACCCTCCCTTCTTCTCCTATCTCATGCCGAACACAAAGCTCTCCTCGTCACCTTGCTTGCGTCGACCACCAAAGCCTCCAAGAGTTGGTGTCCGCCGGCCCTAAGGAGAAAGAAGAAGAGATTGAGGAAGAAAGGACCTTCTTCCTCCTTGCTTTGTTGCCACCAACCCTAGGAAGGGAGAATTGGCGTCGTCCCTTGCTGGATGGAGAAGGAGCACCGGCCTCAAGAAGAGGAAGGGTAGGCAGCGGCCAAAGGAGAGGAAAAGAGAAGCAAAACCTAACCCTAATCCTCCAACCTTGCCGCCCACAAAAGACAAGCCAAACCCTAGCACCCCTTTGCCGCCCAAGACTCTCCCCTTCTTATATAGATCTAGGCTTCATGAGGTATTTATAATAGGCTACAACAAGGACCATGAGGAGGAGTTGGATCTTGGCCACCCAATGGATCCGAACCACACAAAACCCGATCCATTAATGATGATCCATTCCACTAGAGGATTATCATTGATCTACCTCACCAACCCCCATAAATAAATATGGGCTCCACATATTATTTGTACAAATATCTCCCCATGTTTTTAGATATTGAATGTCCATTAATTAATTAATTTACTGACAATTAATTCATTATGCTGGACCAAATCCACCTGTAGGATTTACATGATGATCTTTATAAGATCCTCAAGGGGACATCATCATCCTAATACATAGGACACGGTTTCCTCCTATAATCAATGACACACCATGCAAATAATATTATTTTCCAACTTACCGAGTCTATCGATTTAACCCATAAATCTTGCCCATTAGTAAATCAAAGAAATAAATATTAAGTACATGTGCCCATTATTATATCGGGATAAAGAGCATGTACACCATAATATCCGAGGTCTGATTCAATTATGTAGTCAACAATAAATTGAATCACCTCTAAATTGGTCATGCTCAATACACAAAGTGTACTAGTGTAATTCTATGGTCAAGATAAACTAATACCAAATTACACTACAACCATGCTAATGGTTTGTCCAAAACCATCTTGGTTGTGAGCCTCTACTTATACTCTACAAGGAACTGATAACATGATCTTCTGTGCGACACCACACACCATGTTATCTACAATGTAACGTATCAGACAATATGTATAAATGCAAACAATGATCATGTGATTCTTATTTCAAAATGAAGATGTTAATACAAAGGCTAGGCTTTCAATATACATCCGAACAATCTCCCACTTATACTAAAAGATTATACTTCCATCAAACTATCATACATCTGATTCTCATTCCCTCCACATGCCTATCAAAAGTTCTCGCTGGAAGGGCCTTAGTGAAAGGATCTACCAGATTATCCTCTGATGCAATCTTGGTGACAGTAACTTCTCCTTGCTTTACGATCTCTCGTATCAGGTGGTACTTGTGCTCTATGTGTTTACTTACCTTATAGGCTCGTGGTTCCTTCGAGTTTGTAACTGCACCACTGTTATCATAATAAATTGTGATAGTTCTGGGCAAACCAGGAAGCACATCCAAGTCCATCAAGAAGTTCCTGAGCCATACAGCTTCTTTGGCTGCCTCAGAGGTTGCCACATACTCAGCTTCCATGGTAGAGTCCGCCATGCATTTCTGTTTGACACTCCTCCATATAATGGCTCCACCTCACAAAGTAAATACAAAACCCGAGGTAGACTTACTGTTATCCCTATCTGATTGGAAGTCAGAATCTGTGTAACCCATAGGGAGTAATTGATCTGCCTGGTATACCAGCATATAATCCCTAGTCCTTCTCAGGTACTTCAATATGCTTTACCGCGGTCTAATGTCTCTGTCCTAGATTACTCTGGTATATGCTAACCATGCCCACGGCAAGCAGATATCCAGTCTCATACATAACATAGCATACATGAGGCTTCCTACCACCGAAGCATAAGGAACCGCCTTCATCTCCTTTATCTCCTTTGATGTTCTAGGACACATCTCTTTAGATAAAGGTACTCCATGCCGAATAGGTAGAAAACCTTTTTTGGAGTTCTGCATGCTAAAACGAGCTAAAATAGTATATATGTATGAAGCTTGAGATAAACACAACATCCTTTTCTTATGATCCCTTATAACCTTGATCCCAAGGATGTGCCCCACTTCTCCCAAGTCCTTCATATCAAATTGTTTAGACAACCATACCCTTACATCTGATAATACTTTAACATTGTTTCCAATGAGCAAAATGTTATCTATGTATAGTACAAGAAATATCACTACGTTTCTGTCACATCTCTTATATACACAAGATTCATCCGGACTTTAAATAAATTCATATGACTGGATTACCTCATCAAAGTGGATGTTCCAAGATCTCGAAGCTTGCTTTAATCCATAAATGGACCGATTAAGCTCGCACACAAGATGCTCTTTACCCTTTGCAATGAATCCCTCTGGTTGCTCCATATAGATGTTTTCTTCAAGACTTCCATTAAGGAAAGCTGTCTTGACATCCATCTGCCAAACCTCATAATCCATATGAGCAACAATAGACAAGAGAATCTGGATAGACTTAAGCATGGCTACTGGCGAAAAGGACTCCTCATAATCGATACCCTCTTTCTGAGTATACGCTTTCGCAACAAGCCTTGCTTTGAAGGTCTCTACCTTCCCGTCTGATCCTCTCTTTCTTTTGTAGATCCACATGCATCCAATGGCTTTTACACCATTGGGTGGTTCTACTAGCTCCCAGACCTGATTTGAATCCATAGATTCTATCTCAGAATTCATTGCCCTTTGCCAAGATACCGCATCTTCATCTTGGAGTGCCTCGTCATATGTCCAAGGATCAGGTTCATGTTCACCAGGGACCAAATCAGAAGATTCTCCCAAGATCATAAATCTATCAGGTTGTCTAACAACCCTCCCACTACAATGAGGTATCACCTGTGTATCCTCTGTGACATGCGGTGCAGTCACTTATGGTATGTCCTCTTGTACTGTTGGTACTGAAGTAGTGACTTCCCCTCTTAATTCCTCCAGAACAATCTTGCTCATGGGCTTGTGGTTCATCACATAGTCTTCCTCTAAAAATTGGACATTCGTGCTAATGATCACCCTCTGATCTCTATGCCTATAGAACAAACCACCTTTCATTCCTCTAGGATAGCCTACGAACAGGCGCACTTCTGTACGATGTTCCAACTTGCCAGCATCTCCTTTCAGTATATGTGCTGGACTACCCCAAATTCGAATATGTCTCAGACTAGGCTTTCGCCCAGTCTACAATTTTGTGGGAGTAGAAGGTACTGATTTAGATGGTACCAAGTTTAGAATATACACTGTCGTTTCAGAGCATACCCCCAGAACAAATCTGGTAACTCAGAATAACTTATCATTGATCTAACCATCTCTATAAGAGTCCTATTCCTTCGCTCCGCCACACCATTCTATTGGGGTGTACCAGGTGCAGACAGTTGGGATTGAATCCCAGCCTCTGATAAGTAACTCCTAAACTCTCCCAAGAGGTACTCACTACCACGATCAAATCGTAGTGTCTTGATATTTTTACCTTGACGTTTCTCCACATCATCCTTGAATTCTTTGTGTAGGTAGTCGCTTCGGAGGCTCATTGGCTCCCATGTCCCCGGATTAAAATTTTCACTAATGAAAGAATTAATTCGGATGGGTTGAGCTTCCTTAGCACAACCTATTCATCGTCGTGCTAACAACTTGAGTGGTCGCTTGAACAAACTAGTTGTTCAAGCAACACAACTCTTCTAGTTGGTTAGCCGCGGAAGAGACGACAGATGGATCGCCGGTTTTTGTGTTTGTCTTCGGGGTCCATAATTATACAATATATATTCATACACACACATGCATAATCAAAATATTAAAGAATATATTCAGATCTATAAATAAAGTTAAAATAACTTTATACCTTACGATCTTCTATCGTATGTCCTATTCTTCTCGTGGACGACGTGTGGACGAAGATCCTCCACGAGTAGAAGCCTTCTAGATCACTTTCTTCTCTACCTTGTCCGCTGCGAACAAAGAGAAGAAACCACAAATACCTTCCTATCTAGAACCGGCCACCAAATTATGGAACTTGGTGCAACCGCCGGCCAAGGAAACAATTGGATGAAGAGCCGGCCAACTTGAAGAGGAGTTGCCGCCGGCCACCAAGGAGAAAGGAAGGAGGAAGACCACCGACCACCAATGGAAGGAGAACCGCCGGCTAAGGAAGAAGAGAAAGGCCTTAATGATGGGCGCCGGCCAAGTATTGATGGAGGAAATTGGGCACCGGCAACAACTAGAAGGAAGAAGAAAGTTGCCGCCCACTTTTGCTCCAAACCCTAGCCGCCCACTTCTCAAAAAGCCAAACCCTAATTCTCTAATTCAAATCCTTGATTATTATTGCCGCCCAACCCTAAGCATCTATTTATAGAATAGGGCTTAAGCCTCCTTTAATCTCCACCGTCGGATCTAGGGTTTTATCCCAACCGTCGGATCTAGGGTCTAATCCCAACCGTCGATTCTAGGGTTTCATCCCAACCATCGAATCTAGGGATTTAATCCCAACCGTTGGTTCTAGGGTTTCATCCAACCATCGGATCTATGGATTTAATCCCAACCGTTGGTTCTAGGTTTTGTTTTACATTCTTGGATCTAGACTTCATAAGGATTATATTAGGCTACGATAGGGACCATAAGGAGGAGTTGGGTCTTGGCCACCCGATGGATCGGAACCACACAAACTTGATCCATCAATGATGTTCCATTCCACTAGAGGATCATCATTGAACTACCTCACCAACCCCCATAAATCAATATGGGCTCCATATATTATTTGTACATCTAATCTCCCCATGTTTAAGATATCGAATGTCCGTCAATTAATTGATTTACTGACCATCAATTAATCAACATCTAAATCCTCGAGTAGTACCACTCAACCTTATCATCATGTTGACTAAGTCAACCAGCTGGGTTTACATGATGAACCTTATGAGCTCCTCAAGGGGACATCATCAACCTAATATATAGGACACGGTTTCCTCCTATAATCAACGACACACCATGTAAATAATACTATTTCCCAACTTACCGGGCATATTGATTTAATCCATCTAAATCTCACCCTCTGGTAAATCAAAGAAATAAATACTAAGTACATGTGCCCGTTATTATATCGGGATTAAGAGCATGTACAACATAATATTCGAGGTCCGATTCAATTATGTAGTCAGTACTATATTGAATCACCTCTATGTCGGTCCTACTCAATACACCTAAGTGTACTAGTGTAACTCTATGTTCAAGACAAAATAATACCAAGCTACACTACAACCATGTCAATGGTTTGTCCAAAATCATCTTGGTTGTGAGCCTTTACTTATATTTTACAAGGGACTGATAACATGATCTTCTGTGCCACACCAAGCACCATGTTATCTACAATGTAAAATATTAGACAATATGCACACATATATAATGAATATATAAAATGCAAACAATGATCATTTGATTCTTATTTCAAAATAAAATGTTCATACAAAAAGAGCTAGGCTTTCAGTATACATTCCAACAATCTCCCACTTATACTAAAAGACTATTTCGTTATCACTCTGCCATACATCTGATCCCCATGTCCTCCACATGCCTATCAAATGCTTTCGCTGGAAGGGCCTTAGTGATTGGATCCGCCAGGTTATCCTTTGATGCAATCTTGACGACAGCAACTTCTCCTCGCTTTACGATCTCTCGTATGAGGTGGTACTTGCACTCTATGTGTTTACTCGCCTTATGGGCTCGTGGTTCCTTCGAGTTTGCAACTGCACCATTGTTATCACAATAAATTGTGATCATTCTGGGCAAACCAGGAATCACATCCAAGTCCATCAAGAAGTTCCTGAGCCATACAGCTTCCTTGGCTGCCTTAGAGGCTGCCACATACTCAGCTTCCATGGTAGAGTCCGCTACGCATTTCTGCTTGACACTCCTCCATACTATGGCTCCACCTCCAAATGTAAAGACAAACCCCGAGGTAGACTTACTCTTGTCCCTATCTGATTGGAAATCTGAATCCGTGTAACCCACAGGGACTAATTGATCTGCCCGGTAAACCAGGATATAATCCCTAGTCCTTCTCAGGTACTTCAATATATACTTTATCGCAGTCCAATGTCCCTATCCAGGATTACTCTGATATCTGCTAACCATGCCTACGGCAAAGAAGATATCCGGTCTCGTACATAGCATGGCATACATAAGGCTTCCTACTGCCGAAGCATAAGGAACCGCCTTCATGTCCTCTATCTCCTTTGATGTTTTGGGACACATCTCTTTAGATAAAGGAACTCCATGCCTAAAAGGTAGAAAACCTTTCTTGGAGTTCTGCATGCTAAAACGAGCAAGGATAGTGTCAATGTATGAAGCTTGAGATAAGCACAACATCCTTTTCTTGCGATCCCTTATAACTTTGATCCCAAGGATGTGTCCCACTTCTCCCAAGTCCTTCATGTCAAACTGTTTGGACAACCATACCCTTACGTCTGATAACACTTTGATATTGTTGCCAACTAACAAAATGTCATCTACGTATAGTACAAGAAACACCACTACGTTTCCGTCACATCTCTTGTATACACAAGGCTCATCCAGACTTTGAATAAATCCATATGATTGGATTACCTCATCAAAGCGGATGTTTCAAGATCTAGAAGCTTGCTTCAATCCATAAATGGACCGATTAAGCTTACATACAAGATGCTCTTTGCCTTTAACAATGAATCCCTCTGGTTGCCGCATATAGATGTTCTCCTCAAGACTTCCGTTAAGGAAAGCTGTCTTGACATCCATCTGCCATATCTCATAATCCATATGAGCTGCTATAGATAAGAGAATCCGGATAGACTTAAGATATACGCGAAAAGGTCTCCTCATAATCGATACCCTCTTTCTGAGTATACCCTTTCGCAACAAGCCTAGCTTTGAAGGTCTCAACCTTCCCGTCTACCCCTCTCTTTCTCTTGTAGATCCACTTGCATCCAATGGTTTTTACACCATCGGGTGACTCTACTAGCTCCCAGACCTGATTAGAATCCATAGATTCTATCTCTGAATTCATCGCTCTTTGCCAAGATACTGCATCTCTATCTTGGATTGCCTCGTCATATGTCCAGGGATCAGGTTCATGTTCACCAGGGACTAAATCCGAAGACTCTCCCAAAAACATGAATCTGTCGGGTTGTCTAACAACCCTCCCACTACGACGAGGTGCCTCCTGTGTATGCTCTGTGACATGCGGTGCAGTGACTTGTGGTGTCTCCTCTTGTACCGGTGGTCAAGTGGACCTCCCACCATCTCCTCAAGAACAATCCTACTCGTGGGCTTGTGGTTCATCACATAGTCCTCCTCTAGAAATCTGGCATTCGTACTCACGATCACCTTCTGATCTCTAGGACTATAGAATAAACCACCCTTCGTTCCCTTAGGGTAGCCAACAAACAAGCGCACTTCTGTACGAGATTCCAACTTACCAGTATCTCCCTTCAGCACATGTGCTGGACTACCCCAAATCTGAATATGTCTTAGACTAGGCTTTCGCCCAGTCCACAACTCTGTGGGAGTAGAGGGTACTGACTTAGATGGAACCAAGTTCAGAATGTGTGCTGCTGTTTCCAGAGCAAACCCCGTAACGCGAATCGTAACTGTAATAACTCATCATAGATCTCACCATCTCCATAAGAGTCCTGTTCCTTCGCTCCGCCACACCATTCTGCTGGGGTGTGCCAGGTGCGGACAATTGGGATTGAATCCCAGCCTCTGATAAGTAACTCCTAAACTTTCCCAAGAGATACTCGCCACCACGATCAGATCATAATGTCTTGATACTTTTACCTTGACGGTTCTCCACATCAGCCTTGAATTCTTTGAACCTGTCAAAGCATTCAGACTTGCGGCGCATCAAGTAAATGTATCCATATCTTGAATAATCGTCAATAAAAGAGACGAAATATTTAAAACCACCTCTTGCCTGGATAGACATAAGACCACAAAAATCAGAATAAACCAATTCTAACACATCTTTGGCTCTATACCCCTTGGCCTTGAAAGGCCTCTTGGTCATTTTACCTTCCAAGCAAGATTCGCAGGTTGGGAGATCCTCCACCACTAATGAACCCAAAGGTCCATCAGCTATCAACCTTTGAATTCTACTTAGGTTAATATGACCAAGCTTTAGATGTCAAAGATATGTTTGGTTCATTTGCGAAGGTTTTTTTCTCTTATTAGATTTAGAAGATGAGCTATTTACTTCTATTTGCATCGTGGGAGTTTTTGGTTCAAGAGTATATAAATTGCCAACCAATGTACCAGAACAGATAATCTCCCTATTCCTTTTTATAACCACCTTGTCATTAAAAGAAACAGAATATTCATCCAAAAATAATTTAGAAACTGAAATTAAATTCTTTCTAAAAGTAGGTACATATAGACAATTTCTTAAAACCAAAAGTTTATTCCTATCAAAAGATAAATAAACGTCTCCCACTGCAATAGCCGCCACCTTTGAAGCATTGCCCATGAAGATGGTAATCTCTCCCTCAGCTAGTCGTCGGGTTTCTTGGAACCCCTGCAAAGTATTGCAGACATGATCAGTGGCTCCTATATCTACACACCAGGCACTGGTAGATAACACCGCTAAACATGTTTCAACAACTAAACCAGAAGATATACCTTTGTTCTTTCGGTGAGGACAGTCCGCCTTCCAATGTCCAGTCTGCTTGCAAGTGAAGCACTTGTCTTTTGGCTTCTTCACTCCTGCCTGAGGTCCTACTGCCACCTTCTTCGCTCCACCTTGCTTCTTCTTCTTCTTACCTTTCGGTTTAGAAGAAGAAACCTTCTGAGCGACCATGGCTTGAGAACTCTAACGAAAAAGCCCCTCTACCGCCTGGAGTTCTGTCAGAAGCTCCGCCAACGAATACAACCTCTTGTTCATGTTGTAGTTGAGGCGGAACTGCTCAAAACTCCTAGGCAGAGACTGGAGAATGATATCGACCTGGGTTTCCCCATCGATCTCAGCTCCGAGGACTTCCATCTCATTAAGATGAGCCATCATCTTGAGAACATGATCCCTAACGGGTGTTCCCTCGACCATGGTGGTCGTCATCAAGTTTCTCATTGCCTCCTGCCTAGCCGCCCTACTCTGATATCCGAAAAGTTCCTTGAGATTGAACATCATGTCATAAGCAGTGGCTATGGCCTGATGCTGATGTTGCAGCACATTTGACATAGATGCCAAAATGTAACACCGCGCCATCTCATCTGCCTTAACCCATTTCTTATAATGTTCTTTCTCCTTTTCATCAGAGTCATCGGTGGGCTTAGGAGGACAGACCTCGAAGAGTACAAATTTGTACTCTTCCGCAGTTAAGACAATATCCAGGTTTCTTTTCCAATCAATGTAGTTTGGACCAGTAAGTTTGTTTTCTTTTAAAATCACAGCAAGTGGGTTGAAAGCCATTTGAAAATCCTAAAAATCACAATGATCAAAAATATTAGATTTCAAAAATTATTGATTCCTCAAAACAATAAAATTCCGAAATCAACCAACACCTCAAAACACCGAGAATATCGCATGCCACGATAGTGTGGACGTATACGAATTCTACATTTGTAAGAGGAGATTTTACCCATTAATTTTATTATCTTGTCAACCTTACTTTTTGACAAATAAAATTAATAGTTGGTTCCTCTTTATCCCTACAAATAAAAGCAGTGACTCTGATGGGGAGGATACTTTTATTTGCATCTAAGTGTGCACCATTACACGATACTAAGGGAATTATTTCGGATTATGTGCCTTACCGATGGGGAAGTACACACGCTCCTAAATAATTTTTCTATAACCATTATTTGACCTAGTGATCTGCAAACAAACCCATCCGATGGGGAGGAAGGCACTCAAAGCCAACGCGCAAGTTTGTTGCATCACACGTCAAATTGTAATGGAGGCCACGGGAATTAATTAAAATATCCCTCTCCCACTTAGTAAATTGCAATCGAGGAATTTTAAACATACACAACATGCATATAAAACAAATAAGCAATAAATATGGAAAAACAGAATTTTTTCCAACTATTATGGCACTGTCCTCCAATATGCATCCCGTCGTGTCTCCACCTCGTCCGCTCCACCTTTTCCCGTGCGCAAGTCACCAAAGATATCGGAGCCGAGATAAATCATTTTATTTACATCCATCGATCCTATACTCCACTAAGGAGTGTACAAATAATCTAGATCGAAAGTAAACTAAAATGAGCGGCTAAACAATGTCGTATTTAATTACGGAAATTAAATACTAATCTAGCCTCGTCAACCCCGAGGATTCAAATAATAAATTTTTACACACATCCATTCACATATACACACATGGCCATAATAGTCGGATCTTATGCCTGCAACCAAAGAGTTAAACTACGCATATCCTACTATTATCCGATACATATAATATATGAAAAATGTATAAAAATTAATCGAATCCAAAACACAAAAAACCGGAAACCGTGGCTCTGATACCAAATTGTAGGGAGTCGCTTCGGAGGCTCATTGGCTCCCATGTCCCCGGATTAAAATTTTCACTAATGAAAGAATTAATCCGGATGGGTTGAGCTTCCTTAGCACAACCTATTCGTCGTCGTGCTAACAACTTGAGTGGTCGCTTGAACAAACTAGTTGTTCAAGCAACACAACTCTTCTAGTTGGTTAGCCGCGGAAGAGACGACGGATGGATCGCCGGTTTTTGTGTTTGTCTTCGGGGTCCATGATTATACAATATATATTCATACACACAAATGCATAATCAAAATATTAAAGAATATATTCAGATCTGTAAATAAAGTTAAAATAACTTTATACCTTACGATCTTCTATCGTATGTCCTATCCTTCTCGTGGACGACGTGTGGACGAAGATCCTCCACGAGTAGAAGCCTTCTAGATCACTTTCTTCTCTACCTTGTCCGCTGCGAACAAAGAGAAGAAACCACAAATACCTTCCTATCTAGAACCGGCCACCAAATTATGGAACTTGGTGCAACCGCCGGCCAAGGAAACAATTGGATGAAGCACCGGCCAACTTGAAGAGGAGTTGCCGCCGGCCACCAAGGAGAAAGGAAGGAGGAAGACCACCGGCCACCAATGGAAGGAGAACCGCCGGCTAAGGAAGAAGAGAAAGGCCTTAATGATGGGCGCCGACCAAGTATTGATGGAGGAAATTGGGCACCGGCAACAACTAGAAGGAAGAAGAAAGTTGCCGCCCACTTTTGCTCCAAACCCTAGCCGCCCACTTCTCCAAAAGCCAAACCCTAATTCTCTAATTCAAATCCTTGATTATTATTGCCGCCCAACCCTAAGCATCTATTTATAGAATAGGGCTTAAGCCTCCTTTAATCTCCACCGTTGGATCTAGAGTTTTATCCCAACCGTCGGATCTAGGGTCTAATCCCAACCGTCGATTCTAGGGTTTCATCCCAACCATCGGATCTAGGGATTTAATCCCAACCGTTGGTTCTAGGGTTTCATCCAACCATCGGATCTATGGATTTAATCCCAACCATTGGTTCTAGGTTTTGTTTTACATTCTTGGATCTAGACTTCATAAGGATTATATTAGGCTACGATAGGGACCATAAGGAGGAGTTGGGTCTTGGCCACCCGATGGATCGGAACCACACAAACTTGATCCATCAATGATGTTCCATTCCACTAGAGGATCATCATTGAACTACCTCACCAACCCCCATAAATCAATATGGGCTCCATATATTATTTGTACATCTAATCTCCCCGTGTTTAAGATATCGAATGTCCGTCAATTAATTGATTTACTGACCATCAATTAATCAACATCTAAATCCTCGAGTAGTACCACTCAACCTTATCATCATGTTGACTAAGTCAACCAGCTGGGTTTACATGATGAACCTTATGAGCTCCTCAAGGGGACATCATCAACCTAATATATAGGACACGATTTCCTCCTATAATCAACGACACACCATATAAATAATACTATTTCCCAACTTACCGGGCATATTGATTTAATCCATCTAAATCTCACCCTCTGGTAAATCAAAGAAATAAATACTAAGTACATGTGCTATTTATTATATCGGGATTAAGAGCATGTACAACATAATATCCGAGGTCCGATTCAATTATGTAGTCAGTACTATATTGAATCACCTCTATGTCGGTCCTACTCAATACACCTAAGTGTACTAGTGTAACTCTATGTTCAAGACAAAACAATACCAAGCTACACTACAACCATGCCAATGGTTTGTCCAAAACCATCTTGGTTGTGAGCCTTTACTTATATTTTACAAGGGACTGATAACATGATCTTCTGTGCCACACCAAGCACCATGTTATGTACAATGTAAAATATTAGACAATATGCACACATATATAATGAATATATAAAATGAAAACAATGAACATGTGATTCTTATTTCAAAATAAAATGTTCATACAAAAAGAGCTAGGCTTTCAGTATACATTCCAACAATTTGAACCTGTCAAAGCATTCAGACTTGCAGCGCATCAAGTAAATGTATTCATATCTTGAATAATCGTCTATAAAAGAGACGAAATATTCAAAACCACCTCTAGCCTGGATAGACATAGGACCACATAAATCAGAATGAACCAATTCCAACACATCTTTGGCTCTATACCCCTTGGCCTTAAAAGGTCTCTTGGTCATTTTACCTTCTAATCAAGATTCGCAGGTTGGGAAATCTTCCACCACCAATGAACCTAAAGGTCCATCAGCTATCAACCTCTGAATTCTACTCAGGTTAATATGACCTAACCTTAGATGCCAAAGATACGTTTGGTTTATTTTCGAAGGTTCTTTTCTTTTAGTAGATTTTGAAGATGAGTTATTTATTTCTATTCGCATCGTGGGAGCTTTTGGGTCAAGAGTATATAAATTTCCTACCAACGCACCAGAACAGATAATTGATGTGTGTAAATCATGCTATATTTTCACTACTCCATATGCATGCATTTTATCTCATTTCATGTTCTAGGCATGTATTTTATTACGATTTAGTTAAGTTTAGCATATTTTGGACAAAGAGACTGCTTTTGGGTGTTTTTGTGTTAACAAGGCAAAGAAGCAGGCGTATCAAAACAACACGCCCAGTCCAGCCTTCAACACGCCCTAGTTTAGCAGCCGACACGCCCAAGTCAAAGTGTTGACACGGCCGGCGTATCAAGACAACACAGGCGTGTTATCAGCGACACGTTCGTGTCAGGAGTTCCAACGTTCAACACGCCCAGTTCAGCCTTCAACACGCCCCAAGTCAAGCGTAGCACGCCTTGTGGGAAGCCCGCGACACACCTGTGCCCTCACTTGGCACGGGCGTGTTGTCCTGACTCTGGATTTCCTTTTCTGCGAGATCCATGATCTTTGTCTCAATTAAAGGAAAATCTTCTACCTTATATAAAAGAGGAGGCCAAGGCTATAAAAGAAGGGATATCCTAACCCTAAAAAGAGGACGGCGGGTGGTCAAAGAGGACGACAGAAGAAGTACAAAAGAAGGAGTCGAATGGCACTAAGTATCATATTTCTTTTCTCTAGCAATTCTTCAGACACATGGAGTAGTGTCTTGTAATCTTAGGATGGGGGAGTAGCCCTTGACGATTTATGATGGATGATGTAATCTATACTACTTGAACTATTGTTTGTTTTGATCTGGTTCTTTTGGATTCTTATTGATAAACCTAAGGAGCTAAGGGGAAGTACCTAACGGTGAACCCGAGTTCCCGAAACCCAGAACCAACTAGGGAATAACTCCTGCCAAGTAGCGGTAGTGTATCTATGAGGGCTTGCGGGGGTCTCGTGACAGGTCCCCTTAGCTGATTATGGTCCCGTGTGCAAACC
The DNA here is from genome assembly GCA_025175895.1 of Wurfbainia villosa. NCBI lineage: Eukaryota > Viridiplantae > Streptophyta > Magnoliopsida > Zingiberales > Zingiberaceae > Wurfbainia > Wurfbainia villosa. The sequence goes on from CM045992.1 coordinate 11,257,933, forward strand.
TACCGTGAAGAGGAAATTTGACTCTAGAGGAACTCTTATGGACTTAATAGATCTATCAAATCCAGTTTTTACCAAGTAACGGAGATAAGACATAGGGAGGTTTGCGGGGGTCTCGTGACAGGTCCCCTTAGCTGATTATGATCCCCTATGCTCGAACACCGTGACAGGTAAATTGAGTTTGATAGGTACAGTTAGCGTAGACCTCGAAAGGGGCCGTTGATTTACCTTAGGATAGGTTCCATCAAAACAACTCTAATAGGGGTAGGAAAGAATTAAATCACCTTATAAATCGTCGACGTGGTGAAACCCATATCCTGAGATTCTCCTCAACTCTTGACTTTCAGCTCGTTCTTCTCATTCGTTGTTCTTGACTGCTCAGGTTCTTTGCTTAAACCACAAATCGATTGACTAGATAACTTGGTATCACGATCATTCGGTAATTTTCCCAATCCCTATGGGATCGATATTTTTATTACTTGACGACAACCGTGCACTTGCGGAAAACAAAACATCAAGTTTTTGGCGCCGTTGCCGGGGATTGGCACTCAATATTGAATTGAGCGTGATTTAGTTAATCTAGATTTCTATTTTTGTTCCTATTCTTTATGTCTATTCTGAATTCTTGTTTTGGGAGCCTCTCTTGTTGTTGCATGCACAGACTTAATAGGGAAATTCTCGATATTGATCCTGAGATAGAGAGAACTTTCCTTAGAAGATTTATTTCAAAGAACGTCAGAAGACAATCTGACCTCTGACATGGCTCACCAGAACGAGAATAAACCTTTAAGGGATTATGCAGCACCTAGTACAAGGGGATTGAGATCGAGTATTAGAAGACCCCTTATTGAAGCGAACAATTTTGAATTAAAACCAGCTCTACTATCTATGGTCCAACAACATCAATTCGGAGGAGCACCCATTGAAGATCCAAATCTGCACTTGGAAGTATTTTTGGAATTTTGCGAGACTTTAAAACTGAATGGAGCCTCAGCTGATGCTATTAGATTGCGCTTGTTTCCTTTCTCATTGCGGGACAAAGCTAGAGCCTGGCTAAACTCTCTTCCAGCAGATTGCATAACTACCTGGGATCAGCTGGAGCAAAGATTTTTAGACAAGTATTTTCCACCCTGGAAAATTGCAAGTCTTCGTCATCAAATCACTAATTTTGTGCAAAAGGATGGAGAAACATTATTTGAAGCATGGGACAGATTTAAGGGATTACTACAACAATGCCCTCATCATGGGCTGGAGAAGTGGCTCATTATTCATACTTTCTACAATGGAATCTCGTATGCTACTAAAGTTTCTCTTGATTCTGCTGCAGGAGGAGCTCTTATGAACAAAACATTGGATGAATCTTTTGAGATCATCGAGAATGTGGCAATGAATTCTCACTAATGGGCTACAGAACGAGGATATCAAACTAAAATGCCAGGTAAGTTTGAGGTAAGTACCCTTGATCTACTCAGTGCAAAAGTCGATGCGTTAACTCAAAAGCTCGAACATTTTAATGTATCAGCTGTAAACTCATCTAATGTCACTTGCGAGATCTGTGGTATAACAGGACATGTAGCGATGAATTGCCAAATCCTACACGCACCATCTGCAGGAGCTAGGATTGAGCAAGTAGATGCGCTAAATAATTTTAATCAGAAGCCTAATGGTGGCAACCCTTACTCGAACACGTACAATCCCGGTTGGAGGAATCATCCCAACTTTTCGTATAGAGCCAACCAAAATTCTTCTGGACAGAACAGTTTTGGAGCACCTTCAGGATTTCAGCCAGGACCCAAGTCGAACTTAGAAAAGATGATGGAAAATTTTATTACGTGTCAGGGGAAGATAAATGATGAATTTCGACAGCATATTGTAGAATCAAATCGGCAACATCAAATTAATACCGAGGCAATCAAGAAATTGGGAGGCAAGGTTGATAATTTGACTAATCACACAAGAATGCTGGAAAATCAAATTTCCCAAATTGCCAGCTCAACATCAAGGACGCCGGGCAGATTTCCTGGAAATTCAGAAGTAAATCCAGCTGAGAATTGTAATTCCATAAGTTTGAGAAGTGGAAGGATTTTACAAGGAGACAGAGCTCAACAAGCGGCCCCTGTGCTAAAGGACACGAGCGTGTCAGAGATGGAAGAAGACAGCACGCCTGGGTTGAATAGAAAAGGAAGCCGACACACCCTGACCCAGGGCGTGTTGTTCAACACGCCTGAGGGAGAGAATACACCGACGCATGTCATGTCAGTCACTCCACCAACACGCCTCACCAGGCCGAACGACACAGGCGTGTCAAATAAGGAACCAAGAACATATAAGCCCCCTATCCCGTTCCCTCAGAGGCTGATTAAGGAAAAATTGGATGAACAATTTGGTAAGTTCCTTGAGGTAATTAGGAAGCTATATATCAATATACCTTTTATAGAAGCTCTTCAACAAATGCCTACATACTCCAAGTTCTTGAAGGATATCTTAACCAATAAAAGAAAAGTCGAGGAGCATGTAAGGGCTCTTCTTCGAGGAGTGCAAAGGCTTTAATTAAGAACATGGTACCTCCCAAACTAAATGATCCGGGTAGCTTTTCTATCCCTTGCATAATTAATGACTCAAATTTTAATAAGGCTTTTTGCGATTTGGGCGCCAGTGTCAATCTGATACCTCTTTCCATATGCAAGAAATTGGATTTGGGAGAAATGAAACTAACTACTATGGCCTTACAGTTAGCCGATCGCTCCATTAGATATCCTTTGGGAATCTTAAAAGATGTACCAGTGCAGGTGGAAAATTTTATTATTCCTGCAGATTTTGTAGTGATTGACATGGATGAAGACCCATGCATTCCACTCATTTTGGGGAGACCTTTCTTGGCTACTGTAGGGGCAATGATAGATGTCAAGAACCACAAACTCTCACTTGCATTTGGAAACGACAAAATTGAATTCGACCTTTCAAAAGCACAACCTTTTGTTTTTGATGTTTGTTGTAGGATTGACAGTTTCCAGTCAATAGAACTAGAAGGAGCACCAGAACAAACTCATCTTAATAAGCTCGAAGGGGATTTTGAGGATAAAGAGCTGGAGATTTCCAACCCCAACCTAACACCACAGAGCTGGTTGAGGAGGAAGAGGAGCAGAGCACACTCCTCGAGCCATATCCCCAAAGCTGGGGAGTAACTGAGGGGTCAAGCTAACGACCTTAAACAAGCGCTTCTTGGGAGGCAACCCAAGCTATTTTCATTTTTTTTAGTCATTTTATTTTATTTTATTTTATTTTATTCTTTATTCTATCAGGATTACAAGACACGACATGTTAGACATGCCACTGCGTGCCAAATTGACACGACCCGCCTATGCCGAACGACACAGGCGTGTTGAGGTTACCCGAAGACAACACAGGTCGGGTGTGCTGCTGAGCATGCCCGTGTCGCACCTTTCTTACCTGCGGCACGCCTGGGCTGGACTACGGCACGCCTGGGGAGATGGAGCATGCCTATGTCGCGCTTAAACGGGTCGGGTACTTGCGTTGAAGCAGCCGCCGTCGGTCTCTCTCTCAAGCAGCCAAGGAGCTAACCTGCTGTCTCTCCCTCCCAACACCATGAGCAAGTGAGTGAAGACTAGAGGAGGATGCTAGTAGCGAAGACGATGACCATTGACCACCTTGAACTATTTTGTGAGTTTCGATGCACATCCTTTACTGTTTATTCTGTCTCTACTTAGATTTTTAGTTTGGTTACTGCTATTTTGTTTGCATCTTTTCATATATCATAACCGTGCATTTTTATATCATCTAGCGTAATACAACTGAACATTGGTCGGATCATGATATTCCTTTTTGCCTATTGATAAGAACCCTATTTCACTTCTAACACGGTCTATAGGTCTGAGGTATCCAAAGAAAAGATTTAAATCCCCCATATCGGACGAGTACTCGATTTTCCATTGGAGACTTGCCTGCGCAACTTCGTTACTGGAGAAACACTTTCACTAGAAGTATGTTTGATCTTAAAAAAAAAAAAAAAAAAAAAACTGGAATTGTTTTCAAGCACCCCTTTGAGACCAAGTAGTTACTGGGGAAACACCTAAAAGGTGCCCCTTTGAGACTAACTAGTTACTGGGGAAATGCTCTCTATAATTCCTTTCCTTCTCTCTTCTTAGAAAGTGCTCCTTTGAGACCTTTTGATGATAGGTAAGGATGATCCATGCATTAAGGCAGGTAAGTGCCTCTATGCCGGAAATAAGAATGCCCTACGATAGAAGGGATGTCAAATCAGGATTGGTGTCCAATGACTTTAGTCCAACTTTTCACATGCACTATATAAGGATCTTTCAATCATGGCAACTAGGAATGATTTGAAAAGATTAAGATCAGATTGTATACTTCTGGATGGTGTCTAGCATTTCCATAATTAAGCTGTCTTTTGAGTTTTCTTTGCTTGAGGACAAGCAAAAGTTTAGGACTAGGGAATTTTTGATGTGTGTAAATCATGCTATATTTTCACTACTCCATATGCATGCATTTTATCTCATTTCATGTTCTAGGCATGTATTTTATTACAATTTAGTTAAGTTTAGCATATTTTGGACAAAGAGACTGCTTTTGGGTGTTTTTGTGTTAACAGGGAAAAGAATCAGGCGTATCAAAACAACACGCCCAGTCCAGCCTTCAACACGCCCTGGTTCAGCAGCCGACATGCCCCAGTCAAAGTGTTGACACGGCCGGCGTATCAAGACAACACAGGCGTGTTATCAGCGACACGTCCGTGTCAGGAGTTCCAGCGTTCAACATGACCAGTTCAGCCTTCAACATGCCCCAAGTCAAGCGCAGCACGCCCTGTGAGAAGCCCGCGACATGCCTGTGCCCTCACTTGGCACGGGCGTGTTGTCCTGACTCCGGATTTCCTTTTCTGCGAGATCCGTGATCTTCGTCTCAATTAAAGGAAAATCTTCTGCCTTATATAAAAGAGGAGGCCAAGGCTATAAAAGAAGGGATATCCTAACCCTAAAAAGAGGACGGCGGGTGGTCAAAGAGGACGACAGAAGAAGTACAAAAGAAGGAGTTGACGACAGAGGAACACAGATGGCACTAAGTATCATAATTTCTTTCTCTAGCAATTCCTGCCAGACTATGGAGTAGTGTTATGTAATCTTAGGATGGGGGAGTAGCCCTTGACGATTTATGATGGATGATGTAATCTATACTACTTGAACTATTGTTTGTTTTGATCTGGTTCTTTTGGATTCTTATTGATAAACCTAAGGAGCTAAGGGGAAGTACCTAACGGTGAACCCGAGTTCCCGAAACCCAGAACCAACTAGGGAATAACTCCTGCCAAGTAGCAGTAGTGTATCTATGAGGGCTTGCGGGGGTCTTGTGACAGGTCCCCTTAGCTGATTATGGTCCCGTGTGCAAACCTACCGTGAAGAGGAAATTTGACTCTAGAGGAACTCTTATGGACTTAATGGATCTATCAAATCTAGTTTTTACCAAGTAACGGAGATAAGACATAGGGAGGTTTGCGGGGGTCTCGTGATAGGTCCCCTTAGCTGATTATGATCCCCTATGCTCGAACACCATGACAGGTAAATTGAGTTTGATAGGTACAGTTAGCGTAGACCTCGAAAGGGGCCGTTGATTTACCTTAGGATAGGTTCCATCAAAACAACTCTAATAGGGGTAGGAAAGAATTAAATCACCTTATAAATCGTCGACGTGGTGAAACCCATATCCTGAGATTCTCCTTAACTCTTGACTTTCAGCTCGTTCTTCTCATTCGTTGTTCTTGATTGCTCAGGTTCTTTGCTTAAACCACAAATCGATTGACTAGATAACTTGGTATCACGATCATTCGGTAATTGTCCCAATCCCTGTGGGATCGATATTTTTATTACTTGACGACAACCGTGCCCTTGCGGAAAACAAAACATCAATAATATCCCTATTCATTTTTATAACAACTCTGTCATTAAAAGAAATAGAATATCCATCCAAAAACAATTTAGAAACTGAAATCAAATTCTTTCTAAATATAGGTACATAAAGGCAATTTCTCAGAACCAAAGTTTTATTCCTATCAAAAGATAAATAAACATCTCCCACTGCAATAGCCGTCACCTTCGTAGCATTGCCCATGTAGACGGTAATCTCTCCCTCAATTAGTCGTTTGATTTCCTGGAACCCCTGCAAAGAGTTGCAGACATGATCAGTGGCTATTTTCGGTTAGGGCAGTCTGCCTTCCAATGTCCAGTCTGCTTGCAAGTGAAGCACTTGCCTTTCAACTTCTTCACTCCTCCCTGAGATCCTCCCGCCACCTTTGTTACACCTTGTTTCTTCTTCTTCTTGCCTTTCGGCTTAGAAGTAGAAACCTTTTGAGCAACCATGGCCTGAGAACTTTGACGAAAAAGTCCCTCTATCGCCTGGAGTTCTGTCAGAAGCTCCGCCAACGAATACAACCTCTTATTCATGTTATAGTTGAGGCGAAACTGCTCAAAACTCCTAGGTAGAGATTGGAGAATGATATCGACTTGGGTTTCCCCATCGATCTCCGCTCCAAGGACTTCCAGCTCATTTAAATGAGCCATCATCTTGAAAACATGATCCCTCACGGGTGTTCCCTCAACCATGGTGGTCATCATCAAGTTCCTCATAGCTTCCTGCCTAACAACCCGATTCTGGTGTCCGAAAAGTCCCTTGAGATTGAGTATCATGGCTTGATGTTGATGTTGCAATACATTTGACATAGAAGCTAAAATGTAACACCACGCCATCTAATCAGCCTTGATCCACTTCCTATAACTCTCTTTCTCTTTTTCACTAGAATCATCCATAGGCTAAGGAGGACACTCTTTGAAGAGTACATATTTGTACTCCTCAGCAGTTAAGACAATGTCTAGATTCCTTTTCCAATCAACATAGTTAGGTCCAGTAAGTTTGTTTTCTTTCAGAATCACAGCTAGTGGGTTGAAATGCATTTTGAAAAACCTAAGAATCACAGTGATCAAAACATTAGATTTCAAAAATTTATTGATTTCTTAAACAATAAAATTTTAAAATCAACCAACACCTCAAAACACCGAGAATATCGTATGTCACGATAGTGTGGACGTATACGAATTCCACATTTGTAAGAGGAGGTTTTACCCATTAATTTTATTATCCTGTCAACCTTACTTTTTGACAAATAAAATTAATAGTTAGTTCCTCTTTGGCCCTACAAATAAAAGCAGTGACTCCGATGGGGAGGATACTTTTATTTGCATCTAAATGTTTACCATTATCCGATACTAAGGAAATTACCTCGGATTATGTGCCTTCCGATGGAGAAGTACACACGCTCCTAAACAATTTCCTATAACCATATTGGACCTAATGATCCGTAAAACAAACTCATCCGATATGGAGGAAGGCACTCAGAGCCAACGTGCAAGTTTGTTCGCATCACATGTCAAATTATAATGGAGGCCGCGGGAATTAAAATTATCCCTCTCCCACTTAGTAATTTAAAATTGAGGAATTTTCACACAACATGCATATCAAATAATAAGCAATAAACATGAAAAAAACTTTCCAACTATTATGACTTTTGTTTTCCAATATGCTTCCCGTCATGTTGCCACCTTGTCCGCTCCTCCCTTTACCATGCGCAAGCCACAAGGAGATCTGAGCCGAGATAAACCATTTTAATTTACATCCATCGATCTTATACTCCACGAAGGAGTGTACAACATATCTAGATCGAATAGTAAATTAAAATGAGCGACTAAACAGTGTCATATTTAATTACAAAAATTAAATACTAATTAGCCTCATCAACCCCGAGGATTCAAAAATTAGTTACAATCACACACACACAATCACTTACATCCACATAGCCATAATAGTTGGATCTTATGCCTGCAAGCAAAAAGTTAGCCTACGCACATCCTACTGTTATTCGGCATATACAATATATGATAAATGCATGAAAGTAACCGAATCCAAACACACAAAACCAGAAACCGTGGCTCTGATACCAATTGAAGGGAAAATTTGCTTCTCCCTCTTCGGTCGCTTGTGCATGGCGATCCTATCACACCTCCCCGGATTAAAAAAAAATAATCCGGACGAAGATAGATTACCCAAGCAACCGATCAATCATCGTGCTATTCGATTTGAGTAGTCGCTTGAACAAACTTGTTGTTCAAGCAACCTAACTCTTTTCCTCGATTAGCCACGGAATAGATGATGAATGGATCGTCAATTTTTGTATTTATCTTCGGGGTCCATGATCATACAATTATAATCCAATTGAATAGAACAAGAAAGAAAACTAAAAAAGAATTATACCTCTTGTTTACCTCTTGATCTTCTATTGCATGACCTATCCTCTTCTTGGACATTGTGTGGGCAATGATCTTCCAAGAATTGAAGCCTCCTAGATCATGTATCTTCCTTTCCTTTCTCTCTCCGAACAAAGGAAGATAACCCTCCCTTCTTCTCCTATCTCATGCCGAACACAAAGCTCTCCTCGTCTCCTTGCTTGCGCTGACCACCAAAGCCTCCAAGAGTTGGTGTCCGCCAGCCCTAAGGAGAAAGAAGAAGAGGTTGAGGAAGAAAGGACCTTCTTCCTCCTTGCTTTGTTGCCACCGGCCCTAGGAGAGGGAGAATTGGCATCGTCCCTTGCTGGGTGGAGAAGGAGCACCGGCCTCAAGAAGAGGAAGGGTAGGCAACGACCAAAGGAGAGGAAAAGAGAAGCAAAACCTAACCCTAATCCTCCAACCTTGCCGCCCACAAAAGACAAGCCAAACCCTAGCACCCCTTTGCCGCCCAAGCCTCTCCCCTTCTTATATAGATCTAGGCTTCATGAGGTATTTATAATAGGCTACAATAGGGACCATGAGGAGGAGTTGGATCTTGGCCACCCAATGGATCCAAACCACACAAAACCCGATCCATTAATGATGATCCATTCCACTAGAAGATTATCATTGATCTACCTCACCAACCCCCATAAATAAATATGGGCTCCACATATTATTTGTACAAATATCTCCCTGTGTTTAAGATATCGAATGCCCATTAATTAATTAATTTACTGATAATTAATTAATTAATATCTAACTCCATGAGTAGTACCACTCAACCTTATCATCATGTTGGACCAAGTCCACCTGTAGGATTTACATGATAATCCTTATGAGATCCTCAAGGGGGCATCATCATCCTAATACATAGGACACAATTTTCTCCTATAATCAATGGCACACCATGTAAATAATATTATTTTCCAACTTACCGGGCCTATCGATTTAACCCATAAATCTCGCCCATTGGTAAATCAAAGAAATAAATATTAAGTACATGTGCCCGTTATTATATTTGGATTAAGAGCATGTACACCATAATATCCATGGTCTGATTCAATTATGTAGTCAGCAATAAATTGAATCACCTCTAAATCGGTCCTGTTTAATACACACAAAGTGTACTAGTGTAATTCTATGGTCAAGATAAACCAATACCAAATTACACTACAACCATGCCAATGGTTTGTCCAAAACCATCTTGGTTGTGAGCCTCTACTTATACTCTACAAGGAACTGATAACATGATATTCTGTGCGACATCACACACCATGTTATCTACAATGTAACGTATCAGACAATATGTATAAATGCAAACAATGATCATGTGATTCTTATTTCAAAATGATGATGTTCATACAAAGGCTAGGCTTTCAGTATACATCCCAATAGGATCGGCACCCACGGGGGGTGACTCCCTGAGGAGGTTGGTGGCCACGGGGGGCAATGCCCCGCGCAGGGTCGGCACCCATCAAGAGCGATGCCCTACTGCATGAGGGTGACGACTATTACCCCGTGTCGATCCGATCATCGATCCACCGTCGGATCTCTATATATCTAACGGTGGATCACCAGATTGAGAGAGAGGGGGAGATGTACCTTCGGCGGCAGCGGCAATAACAGGATGTGTCACACCCCGAGAGTATGCCGAGCCGAAAATAAACGGACAGGATCTCCCCTGTATGTGGCAACATATCCTGTAAATATAAGGTCTTCCGACCACAATCACAACAACATATAACTGTAAATCCAACAAACCACAACGAAAACTAATACAAAGACATCACAAACTACACACAGTGCATACCGATATGACTGACATCACAACATAAAGGAAACATCGACAAAACCCGAATCCATAAGTGTGTACATCACATAACAAGTCCATAACTCATAAAACCACGAAAAACTCCAAATACATAACAAAACATACAAAAAAACCCAAAACGACCATAGGAGCCTCGGAAGTGAGACGAGATAGATCAGCCAGCGATGCTCCAAGCCGTCACCAAGACTTCTACCTGTTACCTGGGCGACAGAAAAACCTAAGGTCGTGAGTATAACTCAACGGTAATAGGAATAAAAGTGCATGCATAATTTATATATATCACATGTGAGTCAATAATGTGTTGTCTAACGGTATAACAGGTATACAACAGCATGATATAACATTTGTATAACTAAACTGACTAGCAATATCAACATAAGATACTAACATACCTGAAGATCGACAATGATGCAACTCATACAACCTGAGTATAAGTAACATAATACAACACCTACAACATGGTAGAGTAAATCTAACTCTATAAGCGACAAACCACCATACAAACATCCTATGGAAAATACAACGATGAACCGAGTCCATCCTGTATCATCTCAAGGTACTAGTCAAAGGTATACGACAGTCTGACCAACTCATACGTAGGTATCTCACACACTATCATATAGCAAATGCAGTAGCATATATGATGATGTACAAACAAATACAGCAAGCAATGTACAACCAAATGCAACATCACAATAAGAATACATATAGACTGCATCTATATATATACTAATCACAATCATCCATATATATATATATATATATATATATATATAATGGCAATATGCAAAATGTCATAAGACATGGCAATGCAGAATGCATAGTCATGTCGGCTCATCCTAAGGCTACCACGACCCCAGTGTGGCCTCGGTGGATCGACATGACAACTGTCCCAACTCAACACCAACCACTACTCTCGAGTGACCGAGTGGACAGTATTGTCAAGTAGCATATAAGCATAAAGAGCAAGCTACACGACGGGAGTCCCTATTGTTGGCCACTCCGACAGTCACTACCTATGAGTGGTCGAGTGTCACACATGCAGGACAACTGCACACAACTCTAACTACCACTGTGTATAGTGGTCAAGTGTGGCGCAACAATGCTCTGCCCTCACACCAGTTACCCCTCCATGAGTAACCTGGGAGGCAGGATGACTGACGACCCTCTCAACCACAAGGGAGATGATATCGCCAGGATGCATGCAAATGACATGAATGCGTAGTCATACATACAGACATCACCATAGACTCTCTATTCTACAGAAAGTTATACCAATATGATCAATACACTCTCTATCCTGCAGAGAGTCATACTCAACTGATCACAACACTCTCTATCCTATAGAGAGTCATACTCGATTGATCACAACCAAGCTAGGACCACCGGTCCATAGCAATACACTATCCACAATCCATATGACCAAACATATATCAATAACACACTCTCTATTCTATAGAGAGGAATACTCAATTGATCAACACCCGAGCTAGGACCTCTAGTCCATAGAGACACTGTATCGACAAATCACACGTCCATACCCGACTACATGATCCATAGTGGATATGCACACAACATCAAGATCTAACATGAAAGCTTAACTTCTAGAATCATCCACCCCGGATGATTTATCTAAATTGCACAATTCAGTTATATAACCGAATTTAGCTACGTACACATAGGTAAACCACTACAGGTCCACTTACCATAATATCTATAATCCATAACAATGATGAATGAATAGATAACAACAATAATAGAGTATTTAAGTGCAAAGGCAAGTATCAAGTATCAAAAAAACTAGAGTGGATTTAAGGTCAAACTGACAACGATATGGAGTTATATACTCCAGGGTTTAGCTGCTACCTGACTAGGGTAGAAATTACCCACCTGATATGTAGTTCGTGCTGATTGTATTCACATCCGTGAACCTGCGTCGTATCAAAGTTCTAAAATAGTAGAATACCAATATAATTAAAATAACTCTAGTCTCCACTAACCATCAATATAATCCAACAATAACACATTCAGATTAGTTTACTAAATTAATCTGATACACAACTATGAACAACTAAATCTCACTTACCAAGCCTAGCTTCCATTTGCTCAACTTCTTGATCCTCATCAGATCTGAATCCAATAATCAAATTGGAAATCAATTCCAACTCTGATCTACCAATCCTACAAAGATACTGTCATATCACCATTCGTTAACAACTGATTGTTTCGATTTCATCCTACACATTTTAACCAATCGTAATTCAAATGTTGTTTCTATAACACTTAGATTCAAGCTTACCTTGTCTCGTTTACATGGTCCACAATGGATTTAGATAAAGCCTCTTGTCGAATAGGACTCCATTCAGCCCACTTCATCACCTATTCCAATTGAATTGCCACAGCTTGTTGATCCACCTGTTGATTTCCTAAATTTACACATAAATTGATTCCCAATCACCTAAAATCACAAGGCTTATATGTTTACCTCTTCAACCTACAAAATCTCCACTTCCTTAACCCAATAGATAGATTAACAACAATAATCTTACTGAAAATAAGAGATGCATAGGTTATATTAACCATACCCACAGATCTAAGCCTCACATTCGTCGGCTCAAGGATCACCAATTTGCTAGGCAGTGGCAATCTAGATCTGGATCGAGCGCTGCCGTAAAGAACAAAGAAGAAAGAAAAATAGGTTTACCTTGCGACAGTGATGCCGCAAATCTACGATATTACAGAGTAACCGCAAGAACAGAACAGTTACAACACTTGATCAAAACCCTCGCAAAGAATAGAAGGTTGTCGGTGCTCGATCGAAGCCTTCACAGAGCTCGTAAAAGCCGCCAACTCCCGCTCTAGGTGCAAGGTGGCTCGGTGCTGCTGCAACGGTGAGGAGAAGTCGACGACGTGCGGAAATCCACCACAGCGAAAGAAAAAGAGTCGCACCCATTTATGTCGAGATCAAAAGAAGAGGGCAGTGATGAGTGGCCGGGTGGCAGAGTCTGGCCGTGACGGCGGGCAATAGGCTACGGCTTGATGGCGTGCGCAGTGAGCAGCGATGAGGAGACGACCCTAGGGCGACGGCAATAAGCACAGGAAGGAGAAGAGGCGGATCGGGAAGAGGAGATCAATGACTCCATCACCAAAGCTAGGCTCGCGGCGGCAGTGGCGTGGTGACGGCGACCGGTGATCGAAGAGCAAGGGAGAGCTCGCGGCGTTGATGAGGAGAAGGAGAAAAGAATCGGCGCATGAGGAATCGGAGGAGTAGCGATCGGGCGGAGAAGGAGAGAAATAGCTGATCGGGGGAAAACGGAAGGGATCAAGGGAAAATAAACATTTAGCTTTTATAACATAAGTTAATTAAACCTATTAATTTCTCAATAGTAGATAGTCTAAATAGACTTTACAAAAGCCTATCCATTTTATCCCCATGAAATATCCATAAAAATTCAATTTAAATCTAAAAAAAATTCTAAAAATTCTTGAAAAATTCTATAAGATAATTTCTTAATTAACATGGGTATTTATTATTATTATATCTTCCGATATCTTATATTCTCCCCCACTAATAAAAATTTGGTCCCCAAATTTCGTACCTAAGCACAACGAGTAAGCACTATCCTGCTAATCAACTCAAGTACTTCAAGAAAAGTAAGGCACCTCAAGTAACTTAGTGGTGGTATTGAGCTTGAATATTATTTTTCATCTCTCATATAGTCTCTAACATCAAGCACCCGAGCGGAGCTCTATATTCGTGACCTATCAGAGACTTTGCCAGAATCGTAAGGTGAATCATGAATCACTATCGGAAATGATACCAAAGGATACTCTAAGAAAACTGAAAATCTCCTCGCAGTATAATTTCGTCGAGCGGCCCAATGAAATCCATTTTACGGCTCGGTAGAAAATGAACAGACTTGATTAACCGACCACCGATTATTCAAATCACATCAACTTCTTTCCGAATTCTAGATAATCTCTCAACACTGTCCATCATACTAGGCTCCCACTTCCATCTTGATACGTAACCCAACGGGTCACTAATATTCCACCTTTACTTGTTGGCACACCCAACATCAAACTATGAAATCAACCATGACCTACATGTCGTTCCACCATCAAGAACATTTCAGAACTCGCTATTTTCATATACACTTCGAATACATCACCAAATCTTGAATGACGAGCCTTCTGAATTAACTCGTCCTAAACTGAAACAACTTTGGGTCATAGTCTTCTCGAAGATGAAGAATCTCTCTATCACCGCAACTGAGATCTGTCTACTATCCTGAATTAAAAGTAACTCTTCCTAAATCTGATATAACTCCGGTACCCATCATTATCTTCTCACAAAAGAAGTCCATCTACCATCCAAAATCCACTCTATAGCAGCTACCCAGTAGATAGCCCAAAACTCCATGAGCATTCCTGCTCTATACATCTACAAATCAAGATAACATCCACTAAGTGCACGTCATGTGTATGACAGTTTGTCTCATAGTTCCTCAACTGTCGTAAGCTTAAGATACGCCTCATTCAACTACATCGGGATCGCTCCGATCCCTGAAATGATGCATCTGCATACAACATCCTTCCATCCACCTCGGAAGGATTTACTAATACCCATGCAAAAGTTAACCACCATCTAGGTCCTGTAAATTGGTTTCATCAGCTTCTGACTAAGTGAATTCCATCACCCTTTTGGTCAACCAAGTCTGTGGTATAGTAATGCCAAACATTCTATCCACATCTACAGTAATAACCAAATCATACAAAGAAACCAGCATCTAGGGTGGCCGAGTGCGCAACTCTAACTACCACCATCAACAATGGCCAAGTTACGCAACTCCGACAACCACAACTAATCCAATCGTGTCCAGAATACACGATTTCTCAAATCCATGGACAACTAATTCGTTAAATAGTCTAACAACATAATCAAAATATCATAAAATTCATACCAAGTATGAAATTGTCTCTCTACACACCTACATCCTCTTTACTCTAGGCTGATGATATATCAATCATCACAACGACAATGATAATTGTATGACACCATGTCACTACAATATTAACACACCAATCGTAAATCAACCCTAGAGTATACACAGGTGTGCTTTAGCTGATCTAAATAGATCATCTACCCACAATGAAGGATATTCATTCACAACAACTAATGTATTCCAACATCGATAATCGATGCATAGTCTCAAAGGTCCATCTCTCTTTTAATAAAGAGTTTCGGATCTTCTCCAAAAAAAATACTGGGACAGATAAATATCCCATCCAACACCTATAATCGCAACTCGCATTCTTCCAATTTCTATAGTGTTTAGCAACACTGTTACCAATAAAATTATCTCCCGGTATGAGGTCTTCAATATTGAAACTATTCTCAAAATCACTTCAATCGCATACTCCACTTGCCTATACCGTGGTAAGCCTGGAAGTGCATCAGAAACTACATCTGAATACTCTCAGATTATATGCACATCCGAGAGACATATTATACCATCATTTCAATAATTTGATCATCCGTAAGGATATGTCTACAGTAAAAATATGTCTATTAAAGTCCAAGGCATCCCTTGACTTCTAAATTGTTGGTCATCATCTCGCCTAAAGGTAAAGATACCACTGACCCACAAGTCGATGTATAGGAACCCTTCTAATCCGAACTAAAAATGTTCTAGACAAGAATACCTATAAACTACAAGTATCTCTCAATATATTAACCCAGAGAGTAAACTAGAGTAATACCCTGAACGATCAATTATCTGTTGATCCGATCCAAAGGCTCCACGCGAGTCTCGGCCTTTCCCCGAAGAGAATGGGATCAGATCCAATAGTCCGCGATAAAGTGGTCGCATTTCTGCGACGAATGACCCGGGGATTTTCCTAGATCATTTGATCCCATCACTTAATCCTACGAGTTGCATCTATAGAATACAAAATAGATACGACCATCATCGTATACTCTCTCCTGTGTACAAAGCCAATCCACATTTGGGGGGTAAATGTTGTTATTGTCTGCATGAGTCTTCTAAGTTGTCTTCTACTGATACTGCTGAGTAAATCACTTCCCCTGAAGGAAAGTATTAGAGAACTCCAACCATGCCCGAGGTAGTTGGTCACTACTGGTGAGATAACCCAAGCTTCTGTGATGATCTCTACTGTCGAGACGGTGCATCATCCTCCCGAAACACCCTTGAGAGTCTTCAACTGAGTCTTCAAAGTACACCTACTCAAATGTACTGGTTGCTTACAATAGCAACAAATGAACTGATCCAACGGATAATCTGACTTTGCGTGTCATGTCCCGCACTGCACGTGCATAATCCCTTTGGAGTCTTTCTTCTACTTTCGTTGATAACATGAGAAAGTTCTGACGATCTACAGTTGGTCCTTTATGATTGAAAAAAACTCTCCAATAGTAGCTCGTGGCCTATGCCTCCAATCTTGCTCCTTTTGTCCAGCATTCGGAGACTTCTCATTCCAACATCTGACTTACGGTATCTGCTCGTCGGTCTACAACTCTTAAACACTTGTACGGAGTCATTTCTAATCTCATGACTCGATCCAATATCTTCCAGTAGGATCTGATAGAAGATCCAAACATCCTAATCCAAATGTAAGCCAGTAACTCTGAGTGGCTTAAGACATCCATTTACACCCTTGAGCTACTAGGTGAGCGTAAACTCTGCAAGTCTAATGACTCTGCATGGTATTCCCGTTGTCGACGATCACCCTACTTGAAACTCAAGAATTCCCAGACAATAAGTCAAAGGAATAACATGGGGAAAATACCCTCTCACAACTTCACTAAACCATGATCAGTGATATATAATTCCTCAAAGATTAATTTCTGCATCTTCCACCAAATACCGGCTTGATCCCGATAATGGTATGCAACTAACTCTACTTCCTTTGTATAACACAAGTTAAGTACTCAAAAGTACCTTCAGAGTTAAACAACCAAGTACAAATAACTCAGGGATCAAAATCCCTATCAAAACACCGTAAACTAATCCTCCGATATCTGCATCAATAATAACCTACACGTCTTGTCCATTACCCAACAGGTAATGATCTGACTACATAATTAGTGCTAATCTCTAAGACTGTAATTTTTTATCTCCATAAGAGAATGTGACTCCCTGACCTTGCTTTCTGACTCGGTATCATTCGGCTCTCAAAGGTAATTCACCCTTTCGACAGCAGGTTCAAGTCACACAGACTCAACAGGTCATTCCCATGGTCAACTCATACCACAGTTACGAATAATAACCAACATACTACATGTTATTCCCTGTTATAAATATTAAATGGATCAACAACAAAATTGAGAGTATAAACCCTAAAGGTAACTCCGATTGGTCACCTCAGTGGGCAACCCCTACTACAAGTCTGTACAGGTGCCATCACTTGTCTGTATACACTTGTTGAACAAGTTTAGAAAAGTATCCAACTAGAATATAAGTTATCAGGAATTCTTACTTCGTGCTACTCGGAGCTCAGGCCACTGTCAATCTCATCTCAGAAATCAAAACTGAAACAAATTGACTCCCAAAAATCCAAGACTCAACGAAAAATATCATTGTATGGCATCGCAGAACCTAGGGCTATGATTCCAATAAAGTTGTCACGCCCCGAGAGTAAATGTAATATACCAGAAAAAAATATTTACTTATTGATTAAGAAATTATCTTGTGGAATTTTTCAAGAATTTTTAGAAATTTTTCTGGATTCAAATGTAGTTCATATGACCGCTTAGGAGGAAGATTAAAGTTTAGGATGCCGTCACCTCTCTTCGCTCAATCGATCCTCATCTAGGATCGTCGCAGTCCTTTGCATCACCACCAGCTTCTGCCGGCATTAGGGAAGGCTATGATTCCATGGTTCCTTTCAACTTGAGTGATTTGTTGTGTCACCCTTTCTCCTCTGATCTGCGAGCAACAAGAGTCACCTACCAACACGGATCATGGATGGCGATGCCCCTTCTGTGATGTTTTTGCTGCCTCTGTCGATGGTTGCTTTTGATGATCATCGCCAAGGTCAGGGAGGTGATTGACCTTGCCATCTATCGTGCATGGAGCACAAACCGCAATGTCGGCATCAATCGGTGTCTCTACAAGGGGTTCCACAGCAGGTTGTATTCGGCAATCTATATTCTCCACAGAATTTCCGATCTGAGTCACCAATATGATCTGTTTTCTATCGACTTGTTTCTCTATGGTGATTTACGAGCTATTGGCCTGCGTTTCGGTGAGTATTCCCGATCTGGAATTTTAGTGTCTCATGTGTTAAGCTAGGGTTCAAGGAAGAGAGTTTCTTATCTCATGGATTTGCCATTTCTGCAGGTTTGGGACCGCATTATCATTGCAAAGAGGAGGGTTGGTTTACTAAAGTTTTTGGTGATTAGAGTATCAATCTGTGAATTGGATAATGGTAATATCTTCAGGCAGATTGGTTACTTCGGATTTGTCTCTCTTTAAGCGAGATCAATTGGGTAAGTTTAATATAGTATAATATGTCATTTCAGGTGCTAAAGAGTAGAGCAGTGAGGTAAGGTTTGGATATATTGATTAAGTTAACTGATTCCTATAGGATGAGCAAATTTAATTATTAGAGTGATAATCAATTGTTGGTGAACAGATCGGGGTATGAGGTTGCTTCCAATTGGGCTATTTGAACTTTAATCCAATACCTTGATGTAGATCAAGAAGTTGTGGGTGATTACAACAATTAAAAGGTAACCATTGATTTAGTATTGTTATGAAGTAGGATGTGTTACCTTTATAGTTGATGCTAGAGTTGACTTATGACTGATATGGCGAATTTAATCTGATTAAGGTTGGAGAATGTTGAATTAGTTTATATAATGATCGATGTAGGATTCGATTCAATCATTCGATGTAAAATAGAACTTAGTTATGTTCTATGTGTTCTTTTGCAGGACCTTAATTGGTGATAGATGTTTGTACCCGTGGATAGCTAGCATGAGCTATTTAATAGGTGGGTAATTTCCTACCCTAGTCAGGTAGTAGCTAAACCATGAAGTATATCACTTCATAGTATTATCACTTTGACCTTAAATCCACTCTAGTTTTTCTAATGCTTGATACTTAGTCGTTGACCCTTTTTAAACACTTTATTGTTGTTATCACATTTTCCTTCATCATAATTATGAGTTATAAATGTGATGCATGTAAGCCTATAGTTATCAAATTAGGTGTATTTAGTAAAGTACGGATAAATAATTGAATTATAAATGGGATACAAGGTCATCTTGGGAAGTGAGTAATGTTTTGAACATAGAATTGAATTTTATGTTAAACCCTTGTGTTGTGTACCATTCCGGATCATGTGATTAGGTATGGTCATGTGGATTGTTGATAGTGCATCGCTACTGACCGGAGGTCCTAGCTTTGTTATGATCAGTTGAGTATGACTCTCTACATGATAGAGAGTGCATTGATCAGATTGGTATGACTCTCTACAGGATAGGGAGTGTTATGATCAGTTGAGTACAACTCTCTACATGATAGAGAGTGTGTTGATCAGACTGGTATGACTCTCTATAGGATAGAGAGTGTTATGATCAGTTGAGTATGACTCTCTACAGGATAGAGAGTACGTTGATCAGACTGGTATGACTCTCTGTAGAATAGAGAGTCTGTGGTGGATGTCTGTATGTGTGACTATGCATTCATATCATTTACATGCATGCTGGTGATTAGGTCTCCCTTGTGGTTGAGAGGGTCGTCAATCATCCTGCCTCCATGGTTACTCATAGAAGGAGTAACTAGTGTGAGGGTAGAGCATTTGATGTGCCGCACTCTACCACTATAGACGATGGTAGTTGGATTTGCGTGTCATTGTCCTGCATGTGTGACACTTGACCACTCATGGGTAGTGACTGTCGGAATGGCCAACAGCAGGGACCCCCGTCGTATAGCTTGCTCTTTACGCTTATATGCTACTTGATCATACTGATCACTCGAGAGTAGTGGTTGGTGTTGAGTTGGGACAGTTGTCATGTCGATCCATCGAGGCCACACTAGGGTCGTGGTAGCTTTAGGATGAGCCGACATGACCATGCATGTTTCATTGCCATGACTTATGGCATTTTGCATATTGCCATATATATACATATATGCATGTATATATATATGTGGATGATTGTGACTAGCATATATTAGATGCAGTCTATATGTATGCTTATTGTGATGTTGTATTTGTTTGTACTATGCTTGCTGCATTTGTTTATACATCATCATACATTCTACTGCATCTGCTATATGATAGTGTGTGGGATACCGCATATGAGTTGGTTAGACTATTGCATTCTTTGACCATTATTCATGATGTAGTATGAGTTAGACCAAATTTCTTATTATATATTGTAGATATATGCTCAGGTTGGATAGGTGTAGTGTAGCAGACTTTCATGTATGTCTGTATTTTACGTTGTTCATTTGGTTAGAAGGTATATCCATGTATATGTTTATTATATTGGTGTTTACCTGATGTACATGAATATTGTTGAATTACATGTGATATTTGATATATACATGTTCTTTCCTATTACCGCTGAGTTATACTCACCACCACGGACCTTGGGTTTTTCTGTCGCCCAGGTAATAGGTAGAAGTCTTCGTAATGGCTTGGAGCATCACCAACGATCCATCCCATCTCATTTTCCAAGCCTCCCATGGATTTTGGTTTCTTTTTGTGGACTTCAGTTGTGTTTGGAGTTTTATGTACTGTTTGGTATTGTGGACATGTTTTGTGGGTGTACACCCGCGTTTGTTCGGATTTTATGTTGGTATGGGTTGTTGAATGTCTATTATTATGTTGTGATGTCTTCCGCTATTGTTTTGATTTAGATTTTTTATTATGTTGTGATTGTGGGTCCAAGGGCCTTGTATTAACAGGATATGTTTCCACGTACAGGGGAGATGTCATCCGTTTACTTTTCGGCTCGACATACTCTCAAGGCGTGACAACTTTATTGGTATCAAAGCCCTAGGTTCTGCGATGCCATACAATGATTTTTTCGTTGAGTCTTGGATTCTCAGGAGTCGATTTATTTTGGTTTTGGTTTTGTGAGATGGGATCGACAGCGGCATGAGCTCCGAGCAGCACGAAGTAAGTATTCCTAATAACTTATTTTTCTAGTTGGATACTTATCTGGACTTGTTCAACAGGTGTATGCAGTCAAAGTTATGGCACCTGTGTAGATTCATGGTCGAGGTCGCCAACAAGGTGACCAACCGGAGTTACCTTTAGTGTTTATACTCCCGATTATGTTGGCCATGCATTTAGTGTTTATAACATGAAATAATATGTAGTATGTTGGTTATTATTCGTAATCGTGGTTTGAGTTGACCACGGGAATGACCTGTTGAGTCGGTGAGTCTTAAACCTGTGTTGAAAAGGTGAAATTCCTTTGAGAGCCGACTGATACCGAGACGGAAAGAAGGGGTCAAGTCGTCACATTTCTTGTAGAAATCAAAGACTACAGTCTTAGGGATTTTCACTAACGGTTCTAGTCAAATCATTACCCATGGGATAATAGATTAGGTGTGTATACTATTATTGCTACAGCAAGCGGAGGATTAGTATAAGGTGTTTCATAGGGATTTTGATCCCTGAGTTGTTTGTACTGGGTTGTATAACTTTGAAGGTACTTTACTTAACTCGTGTTATACAGAGAAAGTAGAGTTATTTGCATACCATTATCGGGATCAAGCCGGTACTTGGTGGTAGATGCGGGAAAGAACTTTCGGGGAATAATATATCACTTGATCATGGTTTAGTGATATTGAGAGAGAGTATTTCCCTGCGCCACTTTCTTTGACTCATCGTCAGGGAATTCTTGAGTTTCAAGCAGGGTGATCATTCGATAATGGGAGTACCGTGCGGAGTCGTTAGACTTGCCGAGGTTACGACCACTTAATAGCTCAAGAATGTTAATGGATGTTTTAAGCCACCCATGATTATTGGCTTACTTTTGGATTAGGATGACTGGATCTTCTATCAGATCCTGTTGGAAGACATTGGATTGAGTCAGGGGTTTAGGAATGACTCCGTACAAGTGTTTAAGAGATGAAGATCGATAAGCAGACATTGCAAGTCAGATGTTGGAATGAGAAGCCTCCAAATGATGGACAAAAGGAGCAAGATCGGAGTTATAGGCCATGAGCTACTAGTGGAGAGTTTTTCTGATTATAGAAGACCCACTGTAGATCGTCAAAACTGTCTGATGTTATCATCGAAATCAGAACAAAGACTCCGAAGAGATTATGTGTGTGCAGAGCGGATCACGAAGACACATAAAATCTGATTATTCGAAGGATCAATCATCCGGGGTGTGGTTTCAGTTTATTATATATATGTTGATACTCTGATTGATACGGGTAGTTTATAGGTACCTTTGTCTAGAACATTCTGAGATAAAATGAGAAGGATTGTTATACTCAGATTATGTGGATCGGTGGTATCTTTACCATCAGACGAGATGTTGACCAACAATTTAGAAATCAAGAGATGCCCTTGGACTTTGATAAATATATTTTTACTGTGGACATACCCTTATGGATTAGTTATGTTTTCACTGATAGGTGAGATGTTGAGATGATTATTGTGATAATTATCAGAGGGTTATGATATTAATTTTGAATGTCTAGAGGTTGATTGTTGGAGATATTATATCATGGTGGGAGAGTTGACTTAGTCGTTATATTATTGACTTGGCTAATTCGATGTGGATATCTTGATATTATCTTGGATGTTATGATGTTGAAATGACGGTATAAAATATCTCTCGGATGTGTGTATAATTTGAGAGTATTCGGAGGTAGTTTCGGACGAACTCCTAGGCTTGTCATTGCATAGGCAAGTGGAGTATATGATCGGAGTGATTTCAGGAGATAATTTTATTGGTATCGATGTTGCTAAACCCTGATATTGTAGTAGGAAATGAATATCTTTCATTGTGAATAAATGATCTGTTTAGATCAGCTAAAGGACACATGTGTAGACTCTAGGGTTGATTTAAGATTGGCGTGTTGATATTGTAGTGACTTAGTGTCATACAATTATCATTGTCATTGTGATGATTGATATATCATCAGCTTAGAGTAAAGAGAATGTAGGTGTGTAAAGGCGATAATTTCATACTTGGTATGAATTTTATGAGTTGTTGATTATGTTGTTAGATGTAATAACAATTTAGTCGTCCAGGGATTTGAAAAATCGTGTGTTATGGACATGATTGGATCAGTTTGTAGTTGATGGAGTTGCGTAACTTGGCCACTGTTGATAGTGGTAGTTGGAGTTGTGCACTCAACCATTGTAGTTGGTAATTTCCTTGAATTTATTTAGTTATTCCTGCGGATGTGGATAGGATGCTTCTAGTGTTACTATACCACAGATTTGTTTGACCAAAGGGGTGATGGAATTCACTCGGTGGGAAGCTAGTTGAATTAGGTTTTAGAGCCTAGACGATGGCTGACTTTTACATCAATGATAGCTAACCCTTCCAGTGTGGATGGAAGGGTATTGTACGCAGATGCATCGCTTTAGTGAATGGAGTGATTCTGATGCTGTTGAATGAGACGTATCTCATGCTTACGCCAATTGAGGAACTACAAGATAAACTATCATATACATGACGTGACTTTAGTGGTTATTATCTTGATTTGTGGATGTATGGAGTAGGAATGCTCGTGGGTTTTTGGCTAGCTACTGGGTAGCTACTTGAGAGTTGTTGGAGCACGGACAGTTGCAACAAGGGAGATTGGTCGCTATAGTCTCTCATACACTTACAGAGTGTGTGGTGGAGTGGATTTTGGACAGTAGATGAATTTCTCTTGTGAGAAAATAATTCTCCATCTTTGAAGAGGATAATGGTTTCCGAAGTTGTATCAGATTTAAGAAGAGTTACTTTTGATTCAGGACAGCAGACAGATCTCGGTTGCAATTCTTTATCTTCGAGGAAGACTATGACTCAAAGTTGTTTCAGTTTCAAAACAAGTTGATTCAAGAGACTCATTACTTGAGATTAGTGATGTATTCAGAGTGTATCCGAAAATAGCAAGTTTTGAAACGTTCTTGTCGGTGGAACAACATGTAGGTCATAGTTGATTTCGTAGTTTGATGTTGGTTGTGTCAACAAGTAAAGGTGGAATATTAGTGACCAATAGGATTACGTATTAAGATGGAAGTGGGAGCCAAGTATGATGGACAGTGTTGGGAGATTATTTGGAGTTCAGAAAGGATATGATACGATTTGGGGTAATCGGTGATCGATTAGCCAAGTCCGTTCATTTTCTTTCGATCCGTTAGATGAATTTGATGGATCGATTGATAGATTTATATTGCAAGGAGATTTCTATATTTTATGGAGTATCCTTGGGTATCATTTCCGATAGTGATTATGATTCACCTTACGATTCTGCCAAAGTCTACAACAACCCACGGATATAGAGCTCCACTCTGGTGCAGTTATTCACCCGCAGTTAGGTGGTTAGACAGAGTGAATTATTCGAACTATAGAAGGTCTGTTGGGAGTATAGGTGATTGATGTTAGAGACTATATGAGAGCTGGAAAATAATATTCGAGCTTAATACCCCCACAAGGTTACCTGAGGTGTCTTACTTTTCTCGAAGTACTTGAGTTGATTAGCATGATAGTGCTTAATCATGGTGCTTAAGTACAAAATTTGGGGACCAAATTTTTATTAGTGGGGGAGAATGTAATATACCAGAAAAAAAATATTTCCTTGTTGATTAAGAAATTATCTTGTGGAATTTTTCAGAAATTTTTAGAAATTTTTCTGGATTCAAATGTAGTTCATATGACCACTTAGGAGGAAGATTAAAGTTTAAATAAGTGGTTGAGTCAACTTAGGCTAGTTTGGACTTAACCTAAGCTAGCTTAACCATAAGGGGTCGGTTTTTTTTTTAAGCTCAAACCCAACCCGTTTAAGTTTCCCATTCCTTTTCTCCATCGTGATTCCTTCCATTTCCATCGTGATTTCCGATTTTCCTTCTCCTCTGTCGAACGTTCGTCGCCGCCGCTCCTTAGATCGCCCAATCTTTTCCTCTCCGCGACATTTCATCTTTCTCACTGTGACCTTTCTCTTCACCACATGATCTTCTTTCTCGCGATTCCTCACCGCGACTACTTCACAGTCACCACCTTCATTTTCCCCTTGCCCAGCCCGTCGGTTGTCGCTACTTCGCAGCCATCGAACGTGCGCCGCCGCTCCTACGAATCTATTGCAACGCATCATTCTCTCGTCTTCCCGATCATCACCGCCTCTTCTCATACTCCGGTTGCCACCGCTTCGTTGCCACTGTGAGCTCCTTCACTACCATCTCTTTCCGCTCTGTCGACTCACTTTTAGTCGCTAAGAGCTTTGTCTGTCATCGCCTCTCTTCGCTCAATCAATCCTCCTCTAGGATCGTCGCAGTCCTTTGCATCAACGCCAGCTTCCTCCTGCATTAGGGCAGGCTACGATTCCATGGTTCCTTTCAACTTGAGTGATTTGTCAATGTCACCCTTTCTCCTCTGATCTGCAAGCAACAAGGGTCACCTTCCAACACTGATCGTGGATGGCAATGCCCCTTCTATGATGTTGTTGCTGCCTCCGTCGATCGATGCTTCTGATGATCATCGCCAAGGTCATAGAGGTGATTGACCTTGCCATCTATGGTCCACGGAGCACAAACCGCAATGTCGGCATCGATCGATGTCTCTACTAGGGGTTCCACAGTAGGTTGTATTCGGGAATCTATCTTCTCCACAGAATTTCTGATCCGAGTCACCAATCTTATCTGTTTTCTGTCAACTTGTTTCTCTATGGTGATTTTTGAGATATTGGCCTGCGTTTCGGTGAGTATTCCCGATCTGGAATTTTAGTGTCTCATGTGTTAAGCTAGGGTTCAAGGAGGAGAGTTTCTTATCTCATGGATTTGCCATTTCTGCAGGATTGGGACTGCATTGTCATTGCAAAAAGGAGGGTTGGTTTACTAAAGTTTTTGGTGATTGGAGTATCAATCTGTGAATTGGATAATGGTAAAATCTTCAGACAGATTGATTACTTCGGATTTGTCTCTCTTTAAGCGAGATCAATTGGGTAAGTTTAATATAGAATAATATGTCATTTCAGGTGCTAAAGAGTAGAGCAATGAGGTAAGGTTTGCATATGTTGATTAAGTTAACTGATTCCTATAGGATGAGTAGATTTAATTATTAAAGTAATAATCAATTGTTGGTGAACAGATCGGGGTATGAGGTTGCTTCCAATTGGGCTATTTGAACTTTAATTCGATACCTTGATGTAGATCAAGAAGCTATGGGTGATTGCAACAATTGAAAGGTAACCTTTGATTTGGTATTGTTATGAAGTAGGATGTGTTACCTTTATAGTTGATGCTAGAGTTGACTCATGACTGATACGGTGAATTTAATCTGATTAAGGTTGGAGAATGTTGAATTAGTTATATATAATGATCGATGTAGAATTCGATTCAATCATTCGATGTAAAATAGAACTTAGTTATGTTCTATGTGTTCTTTTGCAAGACCTTGATTAGTGATAGATGTTTGTACGCGTGGATAGCTAGCATGAGCTATTTAACATGTGGGTAATTTCCTACCTTGGTCAGGTAGTAGCTAAACCCTAAAGTATATAACTTCATAGTATTATCACTTTGACCTTAAATCCACTCTGGTTTTTCTAATGCTTGATACTTAGTCGTTGACCCTTTTTAAACACTCTATTGTTGTTATCACATTTTCCTTCATCATGATTATGAGTTATAGATGTGATGCATGTAAGCCTATAGTTATGCAATTAGGTGTATTTAGTAGAGTACGGATGAAGACTTGAATTATAAATGGGATACAAGGTCATCTTGGGGAGTGAGTAATGTCCTGAACATAGAATTAAATTTTATGTTAAACCCTTGTGTTGTGTACCATTCCGGATCATGTGATTAGGTATGGTCATGTGGATTGTTGATAGTGCATCACTATGGACCGAAGGTCCTAGCTTGGTTACGATCAGTTAAGTACGACTCTCTGCAGAATAGAGAATGTGTTGATCAGATTGGTATGACTCTCTATAGGATAGGGAGTGTTATGATCAGTTGAGTACGACTCTCTGCATAATAGAGAGTGCATTGATTAGATTGGTATGACTCTCTGTAGGATATTTGAAGCCGCTAGAGGGGGGTGAATAGCGTAGTTTTCGTTCGTAGATGGAATTCGATCGTGGTTGTCTCTACAATTTCGTTAGCACGCAGCGGAATAGTAATGAAAGCAATAACGAAATAAACAACACGCAAACACAAATATTTAACGTGGTTCGGAACCGAACGGTTCCTACTCCACGGATTGGGTTCGTACGAACCCTAGCGATGCCAATTACACACCACTATGATAATCACTCCTTCTCGACACAAGTCAGAGGCGGAAAAACCCCTTTCAATGTGATTACAACAATAATCTAGATACAACAAGTAAATACAATATGGAATACAACAAGAGAAGTAAAGAACACTTTACAAAAACTCTTTGGAAGCTTGCTTGTTGATTGCCTTGGACTAGCACTTGAAGGCCCTGATTTACAGCAGCAAATCGCTTCAAAACGTCCAAGAAAACCGATACCTTTTCCTCCATCATGAGCTCCTTTTATATCTTCAACTCGGCCGAGTCGATCACCGATCGCCGACTATCACGACCGATCACACCGCTGTCGTGAGACAACGGTGTAATCCATGCTGGAAAAATCCAACGACGAGCATCGGATCGATCGATCGAGCATCACCGATCCGCTTTGCTCGCGCGGCTGGTTGAGTGAGACTCCATTCTGTGCCCTGAAATCCGAGCATCAGTCGACTGATCACAAAATCAGTTGACTGCTCGACCAATCAGTCGACTGACCACCTATGACAGGCGACTGCTAGGGCATTTCCCACAGTCAAACCCTAGTTGACTACTCTAGTCGATTGCCACATGGCATCAGTCGACTGGCACACCTCAAACATGAGGTTTTAACCCAAGTATGGTGTCCCCATACTTGCTAGACCACCCTTAGCCTAGACCTAAACCTTCTAGCCACCCGTATCAGCCTCACGCCTCTCGGATCCCTCCAAGTCATCCATGACTTGTTCATCCATCGTGCTAGCCTTCAGGTGCTTCCATCGGCTATGTCATGCTAATGGTGTTTATACCGCCAAGACTCCGCTTGGACTTTATGCCGCCAATATCAAACCCCTTGGACTTCTTTCCCAAATGCCAAGTGTCCCACTTGGACTTTCCATGCCAAGTACCTATGAATTGGACTTTACCTTGCCAAGACCCATGCTTGGACTTCCCAAAATGCCAAGTGTCCCACTTGGGCTTTCCATGCCAAGTACCCATGACTTGGACTTTACCATGATAATTACATTGTCATATGTTTTTATCTAACATCAAAACATCTCTCAAGCCAAGCTCGAGTCCTGGTCAATCGTGACCTGGGCCGATTGCACCAACAATCTCCCCCTTTTTGATGTTTGACAAAAACCAAACAAAACAAACCATTTGAGTTAGACCATCTAACTCAAAGACTCCTTACCAATTATCCCAAATTGGTGATTTAATGTTCTCCCCCTTTTTGACATACATAAAAAAGAGGCTAACTCCCCAAGGAGGCCAATGTCTCATACGCCAATGATATCTTACAATCTCCCCCTTAACCATTGCACCAACAATGTCTTTGGGAAGTCCCTAAGCCAATAGGAACTCTGAACCATCAAAGATAAGGTTGGAAATTCAACATTGATCTTTCCAACACCTTAAATTTGATACAAACCCTAAACACCTCTCCAAATCCATATCCAATGGATGTTCACCCTTTATAATGCTTCCCAAGGCATATCCTAGGGTTAGGAGTGATTAGGGACCTTAACCGTAGCTGAAATCGGGCTAAACAAACCTAATTTTCCCGAAATCAAGATCGATCGACTTGTTACTACACGATCGATGTCCATCACCGACCGCACGGCAACAATGAGTGATATCTGCGATCGCAATGAGTCCAAACGTTGTCCATCAATCGACTGCCCTGTAGATGCAGTCGACTGATAACTGAAAACCTGATTTTCAGATATCAGACTCGACTTTTGGAAATTCATAAGTAATTCTACGTAAATCAAAAAATCACGAAACTTGATACGTACATTACTTATCACACATACAATCAGTGAAAAATTTTGGAAAAATATTTTTACCATTGAAATAGGAAATTGGTACAAAGTTCAAAAACTATTAAAACTTTAAAGTTTTTGATCTACTTTATATCAACTTCTACAATGATGATGGCTATCAAAAGATAGACTTCACCAAGGTTTTCTAAATTGATTTTAAAATGTTTTTGAAAACCTATTTTGAACCATGGTTTATTGGCTAAATATACATAGATTGTATAGTAGCTTTCCTCATGATTCTTAGTGATGATTGAAATAAGTTAAGTTCATCTAGATGCACTATCTATGCACCTTGAACCTAACTCATTATCCTAACATCTCACATGTTATCTAAGGTGTATACACACACATACAAGTCAATATAAATGTGAGATGTGGGATTAGGATTATTATGGCCTCATGCATTTTCTAGGCAACCCTACTTGATTCCCTTATAAATAGGAATCCAAGTCATGCCATTTTTCCTTAAATCAATTCTAATCAAAATAAATGCATGAATGATTATGGCACAAATTATAACAATAATAATGCATGGCCAATAATCATGATGTCATGATATGTGATATAATCTAAAAACCAACATGACATCTAAAATAATCATAACCAATGGCATGACATGTTATATGATAAGATGAAATTTCATGTCATGATATAGCAACTTTCATAAACCAATACATTAATACAAATACATAATCAAACACACATGATTTTCACAAACAGAAATTTCATTCAATTTAAGAAGATTTCAGTTTTTACATCCAAAATAGAGATTTGATATGCTCAATCTCACTACAAAAACTGAAAAACAAAAATTCTAAACATCCTCTAGATCTAGTCATCTGCAGATGGTGGAGGTGGAGGAGGCTGCTGGCTCAAAGTCCAGGCCCGCATCATCTCATACATATCGAGCCGACGCTGCTCGATGTGGCTCTGGGACTCTATAATCTTAATGTATCTCTCCTCCATCCGACTAAGATGTGCGCCCATGGAGGCTTGCCCTACTAAGAGCTCTGACAGCCGAGAGTCGACTGTCTGCTGATAGTCCTGGAATCTGGCTTCCAGTTGGCCAACCCGATCTGATGGACCCGCTGCTGATGCATCTGCTGGCATCTGATCCTCCTCATCAGCAGTGTTTGGATCCTCATAGTCCTCTGCAGCCTCTCTAGGCACCAGAGGCGGCTCTCCACTTGCCGTGGGCGGAGGTCGAGGTGCCAACTCCATCTGCCCACGCCCCATCCGCAGCTTCACCAACGAGAAGTTACGAACTGATATGCAGTCGTACACCTCAGATAGCGCCCTCAGTGATCCCCTGTGAATGTTGATGCCTACTGACTCTAACCATGCAATGATAATGTGGCCATAAAGCATATGCACTTTCTCTTGTACAGGGGATATGAAATGGACAATGCAATGAAACATGTTCAAAGCAATGTTTATGTCTAATCTATTACGCATGGCGTATAGTAGAAATAGATGGGGAGGCCGAATCTTGGCCAGACCCCGAGTCACGATCGGAAGAAAATACCCAACAATGACCTTGTAGAGTACATTGTCAGGTGTAGATAGCTCAGTAATAGGAAATAAATTCTGAGCTGGTGGACGAGGATGACCAAAAACATGCTCATGCATGGAGTCCAAAGAGATATGGTCAAAGGGCTCGGGTAAAGGGGCATCAAAGGTAGGGTAGAAAATGAAGGTGTCATCTGATGGCTTACACTCAAGAAACTCCTGCAATATCGCAGGAGTGAACTCTAAATTGCGTTTTGCAACACGAGTAGTGTAGGTAGGGCCATCGTCTACCTTCTTTAAGTTCTGATAGAACTTCTTAAGGAGATCATCATTGATGGCATGTGTGCATAACACAATTTTCATAAGATGATAATATGCAAATATGTCCATGATGTCACTACAGTAACGTGTAAAGAAGTCCCTATCGATGTACCTAACCAACATGGTTTGGTACAATCGTGATTCACCCTCGGGTGGGTCATTTCTATGGGATCTCCTATATGAATGTAATGCAACGACATGAAATGCAAGGGCACCAATACACGATTAGATTATAATAGATTATAATGGAAAGAAAAAAAAATTAGGGTTTTTGAGTAAGAAAATTTTACTTTGGCGCCATTTGGAGGGATGATGAGAGAATACTCGGATATCGCTGAAAAGGCCACCGGAAAGTTCGCCGAAGGACTGGACGCCGAAACCCTAATCGAAAAAGAGGAAACAACCGCTGGAAATGAGTGGATTAGGGTTGTGAGATGAGTGAAAACATGAGTGGAAGAGAGTGGCTATCAAACCTAGGACTTAGGTGGTCGGCACGGTCGGAAAAACTCGTCGGAGAAAGAAGTGGCGACCGGAGAGAAGAGAGAAATGAGAGGTAGATGCGTGAAGACGCCGAACCCTAGCGGTTCGGCGTTATAAAATCGCGATGCCAGTCGACTGATGTGTAGCATCAGTCGACTGATCGTGGCTTATTAGCGAGTTTACCGAACCGGCGTGATCGCTCCGGCTCAAGAATCGATCACGAGTCTTCGCGTGACGATGTTCTGATAACATCACCGATCGATGTTGCCCATCGGCCGATCGATGCGATCACCACTGATCGCTCGGTGAGCACTCGGTGATGATCCTCTACCTCGATGAAGCACTACCCTTGATCGATGTATCCCATCACGATCGATGTGCAAACTGAGTCTCGAGACAAGATCGATCACAACGATCGTATCGCTCTACATATGATGATCAATGATCGATATCTCGATTTCCGCTCAAATTCAGAAAATCTCGATTTCTTTATCCAACTTATTTCATTTTCTCATGTTTAATCTTGTATATCGAATATATTGATGTTATGCTTATGTTCATATATTTGTTAATGTATTTTGATATTTTATTTTATTTTAGCAAACATTAACATCCAATGATTTCAAAATCCTAACATCTCACCCTTTCTAAGTGTTGAAATACACAATCAAGGTAAGAGACTTGTTTTGTGAGATGCAATCCACCCTAAACATTCCTTCCATGCAAACACATGGTGAAACACATGAAGTATGGTAAGTACAAGACATCAAGGTGTGTGGCACTTGAGTATCACTCTTGATGTTACTTTTACATCTTAAACACACTTCTCTTGATACATTGATTCCTAAAGTGTGTCAAAGATCAAGGTTACACACTATGACCTCTAAATCTAGATTGTGCCCATTTTTATTGATTTTCATGATTTCAAAAATATATTGGCACATCCTAAAATCTTTTAGGATTAAAGCTCAAATGTATTTCCAAGGTAACCATAACCTTGAAAATAACCTAAAGTGTCACCTTTACCATGGTTGAGTTAACTACCCATCCAATCATGGTTGACACATTCTAACCCATTTAATGTGAATCAGTCACGCTCTTTGGAACCCAAAATCTATTTGAGCTCATTGAATTAATTAGGTATTCCTTAGGGATAACCTTCCTAGATACCTTTCTAATGACCCTCCTAGGCTTGTTAGCCTTGGTCATTGTGGTCTTACCTAGGTTGACTCTAGAGGTAACTCCCGTTGCAACCTTCTTAATGGCCATCCTAGGTTTCCTAGAAACCCTAGCCACTAGGCACAAACCTTGGTCAACTCTAGGGATGACTTCCCTATTGACCTTAGTCTTCCTAGACCTAGTTTGTGTTCCATAATCAAATGGAACACTATGGTAAGTCACCTTAGGCTTAGGTTTGTGACCCAAACCTTGATTGCCCTTGGTTGGCTTTTTTCTTTTGGGTCATAGATGTTGACTTTGAAATATTGACCCTTGACATTGACCATTAGACCCTTGAAATTGATTTTGTATCTTATTTAGGGTCTTTTCTAGTTTTTCAAGCCTTGACCTTAAGGCTTGGTTCTCTAATTCTAATTGCCCAAATGATTTTTGATTAGGTTTTTGGGCATTACCATTCACCTTAGACATATGTCTACCCTTATTGGGATTGATACCTAAATGGTTTTCGATTTTCTTAATTGCTTTCTTAGGAATGACATTTCTAGCGACATTAGTCCCAAATTTCTCCTTCTTTGAAATAGATCTAGAGTTATCATTCCTAGCATGTTTTGATTCATGAGTAATAGCAAAGTTATTTGAATTAATTCTAGCATGCTTTTGCTTAGAATTTAACGAATGAGAATTATGAAAATATACCTTAGGGTTTGCCTTAGTAGCTCCCCCTACTTGTGATGCTCCTTCTTGAGTCTTTTTTCCCCCCTAGGACATTGATTTCGGTAATGCCCCGGTTGCCGACATCTGAAGCAAATGATGTGCTCCTTGTCTTTAGGTGATGGGGAACCGGCATCCTTTGACTTTTGTTGACTTTTAGGTGCCGGAGGAATCTTCTTAACCTTCTTTGGGCACTTGCTCTTGTAGTGTCCATACTCCCTACACTCAAAACACAATATATGGATTTTATTTGAAATTAGAGTGTTTGAGTTACCTAGGTTAATTGAGACCGGAATTGGAGCTTCTTTATCTTGACTAGATGTCGAAGCTTTCTCTTGTTGCTCCGGAGTGGAAATTCTTTCCTCCCCCTCAATCCTAGAGGTGGAGGTATCTTCTACTTCTTCTTCCACCGATCCGGAAGTTGACTCCTCTTCAACTTCCGATTCCTCACTTGCTCGTGAGGAAGATGAACTCTCTTCATCCTCTTCCTTATCTTCTTCTACTTGTGCCAAGTGGGGCTTCTCATTGAACTTGGCTAATTTGTCCCATAGCTCCTTGGCATCAAGATATTCACCTAGCCTAGACAAAACATCATTAGGTATCAAATCTTCTAAAAGTTTTGTTACCTTGGCTTCGGTTTTGAATTTTTGTCATTGTTCTTGGGTCCATTTCTTCAACTTGAGGACTTGTCCCTTCCTATCCCGAGGAGGTTCAAAACCTTCTATGAGGATGAACCAATCCTCTATATCCATCATAAAGAATGTCTCCATTCTTTTTCTCCACACCGAAAAGTCTTCTTGATCATATGGAGGTGGAGTGTTGATGTCCCATCCAAGCTTGTTTTGGAATTCCATCTTCCCTCTAGCCTTTTAGCTCCCGGTGGTTAATCCGTAGAAGAGCCCCGGGCTCTGATACCAATTGTAGGATATTTGAAGCCGCTAGAGCGGGGGTGAATAGCATAGTTTTCGTTCGTAGATGGAATTCGATCGTGGTTGTCTCTACAATTTCGTTAGCACGCAGCGGAATAGTAATAAAAGAAATAACGAAATAAACAACACGCAAACACAAATATTTAACGTGGTTCAGAACCGAACAGTTCCTACTCCACGGATTGGGTTCGTACGAACCCTAGCGATGCCAATTACACACCACTATGATAATCACTCCTTCTCGACACAAGTCAGAGGCGGAGAAACCCCTTACAATGTGATTACAACAATAATCTAAATACAACAAGCAAATACAATATGAAATACAATAAGAGAAGTAAAGAACACTTTACAAAAACTCTTTGGAAGCTTGCTTGTTGATTGCCTTGGACTAGCACTTGAAGGCCTTGATTTGCAGCAGCAAATCGCTTCAAAACGTCCAAGAAAACCGATACCTTTTCCTCCATCACGAGCTCCTTTTATAGCTTCAACCTGTGCTGGAAAAGGTCGATCAGTCGACTGATCACACTGTTGCTGTGAGACAACGGTGTAATCCATGCTGGAAAAATCCAACGGCTAGGACATCAGTCGACTGGTCATGAGCATCAGTCGACTGATCAAGCATCACTCGACTTCTCGTCGCAGTGGTCGAGTGTGACTCCATTCTGTGCCCTGAAATCCGAGCATCAGTCGACTAATCACAAGATCAGTCGACTGCTCGACCAATCAGTCGACTGACCACCTATGACAGTCGACTGCTAGGGCATTTCCCGTAGTCAAACCCTAGTTGACTACTCCAGTCGATTGTCACATGGCATCAGTCGACTGGCACACCTCAAACATGAGGTTTTAACCCAAGTATGGTATCCCCATACTTGCTAGACCACCCTTAGCTTAGACCTAAACCTTCTAGCCACCTGTATCAGCCTCACGCCTCTCGGATCCCTCCAAGTCATCCATGACTTGTTCATCCATCGCGCTAGCCTTCAGGTGCTTCCATCGGCTATGTCATGCTAACGGTGTCTATACCGCCAAGGCACATTGGACTTACGCCACCAAGACTCTGCTTGGACTTTACGCCGCCAATATCAAACCCCTTGGACTTCTTTCCCAAATGCCAAGTGTCCCACTTGGACTTTCCATGCCAAGTACCCATGACTTGGACTTTACCTTTCCAAGACCCATGCTTGGACTTCCCAAAATGCCAAGTGTCCCACTTGGACTTTCCATGCCAAGTACCCATGACTTGGACTTTACCATGACAATTACATTGTCATATGTTTTTGTCTAACATCAAAACATCTCTCGAGCCAAGCTCGAGTCCTGGTCAATTGTGACCTGGGCCGATTGCACCAACACTCTCTACAGGATAGAGAGTGTTATGATCAGTTGAGTATGACTCTCTACAGGATAGAGAATATGTTGATTAGATTGGTATGACTCTCTACAGAATAGAGAGTCTATGGTGGATGTCTGTATGTGTGACTATGCATTCATGTCATTTACATGCATGTTAGCGATTAGGTCTCCCTTATTGTTGAGAGGGTCGTCAATTATCCTGCCTCCACGTTTAGTCATAGGAGGAGTAACTGGTGTGAGAGCAGAGCATTTGATGTACCACACTCTACCACTATAGACGATGGTAGTTGGATTTGCATGTTGTTGTCCTATGTGTGTGGCACTCGACCACTTATTGGTAGTGACTGTCAGAGTGGCCAACAGCAGGGACCCCCATCGTGTAGCTTGCTCTTTACGCTTATATGCTACTCGATCATACTGCCCACTCGGCCACTCGAGAGTAGTGGTTGGTGTTGAGTTGGGACAGTTGTCATGTCGAGCCATCGAGGCCACACTGGGGTCGTGGTAGCTTTAAGATGGGTCGGCATGACCATGCATGGTGCATTGCCATGACTTATGGCATTTTGCATATTGCCATATATATACATATATGCATGTATATATATATATGGATGATTGTGACTAGTATATATATAGATGTAGTCTATATGTATGCTTACTGTGATGTTGCATTTGTTTGTACTATGCTTGCTACATTTGTTTGTACATCATCATACATGCTATTGCATCTGCTATATGATAGTGTATGGGATACCGCATATGAGTTGGTTAGACTATTGCATTCTTTGACCAGTATTCATGATGTAGTATGAGTTAGACCATATTTCCTATTATATATTGTGGATATATGCTCAGGTTGGATAGGTGTAGCGTAGCAGACTTTCAGGTATGTCTGCATTTTACCTTGTTCATTTGGTTAGAAGGTATATGCATGTATATGTTTATTATGTTGTGATTGTGGGCCCAAGGGCCTTGTATTAACAGGATATATTGTCACGTATAGGGGAGATGTCGTCCATTTGCTTTTTTGCTCGGTATACTCTCGGGGCGTGATAGTATACCGAGCCGAAAAAAATGGACAGCATCTCCCCTGTATGTGGAAACATATTCTGTAAATACAAGGCCTTCCGCCATAATCACAACAACATATAACTGTAAATCCAACAAACCATAGTGGAAACTAATACAACGACATCACAAACTACACACAGTGCATACCGGTATGACTGACATCACAACATAAAGGAAACATCGGCAAAACCTGAATCCACAAGTGTGTACATCACATAACAAGTCCATAACTCATAACACCACGAAAAACTCTAAATACATAACAAAACATACAGAAAACCCAAAACGACCACAGGAGCCTTGGAAGTGAGATGAGATGGATCAGCCAGCGATGCTCCAAGCCGTCACCAAGACTTCTACCTATTACTTAGATGACAGGAAAAACTCAAGGTCCATGGTGGTGAGTATAACTCAGCGGTAATAGGAATAAAAGTGCATGCATAATTTATATATATCACATGCGAGTCAATAATGTGTTGTCTAACGGTATAACAGGTATACAATAGCATGATATAACATCTATATAACTAAACTGACCAACAATATCAACATAAGATAATAACATACCTGAAGATTGGCAACAATGCAACTCATACAACCTGAGTATAAGTAACATAATACAACACCTACAATATTGTAGAGTAAATCTAACTCTATAAGCGACAAACCACCATACTAACATCCTATAGCAAATACAATGATGAATCAGGTTCATCTCATATCGTCTCAAGGTACTGGTCAAAGGTATACGACAGTCTGACCAACTCATACACAGGTATCTCACACACTATCATATAGCAAATGCAGTAGTATGTATGATGATGTACAAACAAATGCAGCAAGCAATGTACAAACAAATGAAACATCACAATAAGCATAGATATAGACTGCATCTATATATATACTAATAATAATCATCCATATATATATATATATATATATGGTAATATGAAAAATGGTATAAGGCACAACAATACAGAATGCATGGTCATGTCGACTCACCCTAAAGCTACCACAACCCCAGTGTGGCCTCGGTGGCTCGACATGACAATTGTCCCAACTCAACACCAACCAAAACTCTCGAGTGGCCGAGTGGGTAGTATGGTCAAGTAGCATATAAGCATAAAGAGAAGCTACAAGATGGGGGTCCTTACTATTCGCCACACTGACAGTCACTGCCTATGATTGGTCGAGTGTCACACACGCAGGACAACTGCACGCAACTCTAACTACCACCGTCTATAGTGGTCGAGTGTGGCGCAACAATGCTCTGCCCTCACACCAGTTACCCCTCCATGAGTAACCTGGGAGGCAGGATGACTGACGACCCTCTCGACTATAAGGGAGACCATGTCGCCAGCATGCATGCAAATGACATGAATACGCAGTCATACATATAGACATCACCACAGACTCTCTATTCTACAGAGAGTCATACCAATCTGATCAATATACTCTCTATCCTGCAGAGAGTCGTACTCAACTGATCACAACACCATCTATCCTGCAGAGAGTCATACTCGACTGATCACAACCAAGCTAGGACCACCGGTCCATAGCGACACACTATCCATAATCCATATGACCAAACATATGTCCATAACACACTCTCTATTCTATAGAGAGACATACTCAACTGATCAACACCCAAGCTAGGACCTCTAGTCCGTAGAGACGTTATATCGACAAATCACACTTCCATACCCGACTACATGATCCATAGTGGATATGTACACAACATCAAGATCTAACATGAAAACTTAACTTCTAGAATCATCCACCCCCGGATGATTTATCTAAATTGCACAATTCAATTTTACAACCGAATTTAGCTATGTACACATAGGTAAACCACTACAGGTCCACTTACCATAATATCTATAATTCATAACAAAGATGAATGAATAGATAACAACAATAATAGAGTATTTAAATGCAAAGGCAAGTATCAAGTATCAGAAAAACTTGAGTGGATTTAAGGTCAAACTGACAATAATATGAAGTTATATACTCTAGGGTTTAGCTTCTACCTGACCAGGGTAGGAAACTACTCACTTGATATGCAGTTCGTGTTGATTGTATTCACATCCGCGAACCTGCCTCGTATCAAAGTCCTGAAACCGTAGAATACTAACATAATCAAAATAACTCTAGTCTCCACTAACCACCAATATAATCCAACAATAACACATTCAGATCAGTTTACTAAATTAATCTGATACACAACTATGAACAACCAAATCTCACTTACCAAGCCTAGCTTCCATTGCTCAACTTCTTGATCCTCATCAGATCTGAATTCCACAAACAAATTGAAAATCAATTCCAACTCTGATCTACCAATCCTACAAAGATACTGTCATATCACCATTCGTTAACTACTGATTGCTTCGATTTCATCCCACACATTTTAACCAATCGTAATTCAAATGTTCTTTCCATAACACTTAAATTCAAGCTTACCTTGTCTCGTTTCCATGGTCCACAACGGATTTAGATAAAGCCTTTTGTCGAATAGGACTCCATTCAGCCCACTTCATCACCTATTTCAACTGAATTGCCACAGCTTGTTGATCCACTTGTTGATTTCCCAAATTTACATGTAAATTGATTTCCAACACATGAAATCACAAGGCTTGTAAGTTTACCTCTTCAACCTACAAAATCTCCACTTCCTTATCCCAATAGACAAATTAATAACAATAATCTTACTGGAAATAAGAGATGCATAGGTTATATTAACCATACCCACAGATCTAAGCCTCGCATTCATTGACTCAAGGATCACCAATTTGCCAGGCAGTGGCAATCTGGATCTGGATCAAGTGCTACCACAAAGAATGAAGAAGAAAGAAAAATAGGTTTACCTTGCGACAGTGATGCCCCAAATCTACGATATTGCAGAGTAACCGTAAGAACAGAATAGTTACAACACTTGATCAGAACCCTCGCAAAGAATAGAAGGTTGTCGATGCTCAATTGAAGCCTTCATAGAGCTCGTAATGCCACCAACTCCCGCTCTAGGTGCAAGGTGGCTCGGTGCAGCTACGACGGTGAGGAGAAGTCGACGACGTGAGGCAATCCACTGCAGTGAGAGAAAAAGAGTCACGCCCATTGCTGTCGAGATCAAAAGAAGAGGGCAGTGACGAGTGGCCAGGCGGCGGAGTCTGGCCATGATGGTGGGCAACAGGCTACGGCTCAGTGGCGTGCGCAGCGAGCAGCGGCAAGGAGGCGGCCCTAGGGCGGAGACAACAAGCACGGGAAGGAGAAGAGGCGGATCGGGAAGAGGAGATCGACGACTCCATCACCAAAGCTGGGCTTGGAGTGGTAGCAACGTGGCGA
Organism: Wurfbainia villosa; assembly: GCA_025175895.1. NCBI lineage: Eukaryota > Viridiplantae > Streptophyta > Magnoliopsida > Zingiberales > Zingiberaceae > Wurfbainia > Wurfbainia villosa. The sequence goes on from CM045992.1 coordinate 11,298,279, forward strand.
TGGCGATCGGCAATCGAAGAGCAGGGGAGAGCTCGCCGCATTGATGAGGAGAAGGAGAAAAGAATCGGCGCATGAGGAATCAGCGGAGTAGCAATCGGGCGGAGAAGGAGAGAAACAGCTGATCGGGGGTAAATGGAAGGGATCAAGGAAAAATAAACATTTAGCATTTATAACATAAGTTAATTAAACCTATTAATTCCTCAATAGTAGATAGTCTAAATAGACTTTACAAAAGCTTATCCATTTTATCCCCATGAAATATACATAAAACTTCCGTTTAAATCCTGAAAAATTTCTAAAAATTCTTGAAAAATTCTATAAGGTAATTTCTTAATTAACATGGGTATTTATTATTATTATATCTTCTGGTATCTTATAGGATGATTGTGAGAAGGAAAGGGGGAAGAATTATATGTGACTTCTACGACGAAACAAATTTCGTTGCAAATTCTACGGCGAAAGTTAAATTTGTTGCAAAATTAGTGACGAATATGAAATTCATCGTAAAATTTCCTAATCTCATAGAACTGGTCATGGCCACATTTTTTGTCAAATAATTGAAAATTTTTTATGAAAAGATTTCATCGCGAAAGTTGTAAGAATGTTTGCAACAAATTCTAGATTTGTTGCAAAATTTGTAACGAAAATGGAATTCAATGCAGAATTTGCATCAAATCCTAATTTTGTTGCAAATTCTTCGACGAATTCATATTTCGTTGTAAAATTTTGCAACGATTTTAGCTTTTCATCACAAATTTGACGACGAAAGTTAAATTTGTTGTAAAATTAGTGATGAATTTGAAATTCATCACAAAATTTCCTTACCTGTATAACCAACTGCGATCATATTATTTTGCCAAATAATTGAAAATTTTCGACGAAAATATTTCTTCGTGAAATTTGTCTGAATATTTGCAATGAATTCTAGATTTATTGCAAAATTTACAATGAAAATAGAATTCGTCACAGAGTTTGCATCAAATCCAAATTTCATTGCAAATTCTACGACGAATTCATATTTTGTTGCAAAGTGTTACCATGATTTTGGTTTTTCATCGCAAATTGATGACAGAAGTTAAATTCGTTACAAAATTATCGACAAATATGAAATTTTTTGCAAAATTTCCTAATCTCGCATAATCGACCATGGCCATATTTTTTTGCCAAATAATTGATTTTTTTTTAAAATATTTCATCGCGAAATTTGTCGGAATATTTGCACCGAATTCTGGATTCATTGCAAAATTTGCAAAGAAAATTGAACTCGTCACAGAGTATGCATCGAATCACAATTTCATTGTAAATTCTATGATGAATTCATAAATCATTGCAAAATTTTGCAACGATTTTGGTTTTTCGTTATAAATTTGGCGACCAATGTTAAATTTGTTGCAAAATTGGTGATGATATTTGTGACGAAATTTAATTTGTTGAAAATTGGCATCAAATATATAGTGTGTTTCTATTCTTTCGACAATGTTTCTTTTGTTGCAAATTTCATTACTAATATGCAACGATTTATTAATTCGTCGCCAAGTTTATTGCAGATTTGCAATGAATTATTTTCGTTGTTAAAATTTGTCACTAATTTAATATTTTTTTGTAGTGTAATTTGTATCCTGGAACCAGTGTTCTGAGCTTGTCATCAGAAGGACGATTGTGTGTGAAAAGTCCTTCACAATTTCACAAACTAAATTTCTTTTGATGCACTGTATCTTCTTCCTCATGTTCTCTCTCTTTTGGAAAAAAAATCCTCCTTTGTCCTCTTTGCTTCGACATCTTTATAAAGAGTTATGTTGCATTGCATGACTACACTATGTGCAGTAATTACGTGTTATAATGCCAACAATCTTTTAAAAAAGGGTTTTGGTATTCACTTTGTTGACAAGGTTTGCACCATGAAAAAGAAAAATCAAGATGTTGCAAAGATTGGTTTAGGTTCAAATAATTTATTTCCTCTCAAACTTGATGTTATAAATGCTACCTGCTATCTTACTACTAATGAAGAAATTTTTGAGTTGTGGCATGACAGATTTTAACACTTGAATTTTCAAAGCTTGAAAGAATTATCAAGCAAAAATATTGTTCAAGGGATACCTAAAATTGATAGTATAAGTGAGGCATGTGAAGAATGTCATCTTAGAAAACAACACCGAGAGTCATTCCCATCTAAATCTAAGTGAGAATCGCATTCACCATTATGAATACCATCTCTTGGAGGTAACTCATAATTCGTATTATTTATTGATTATTACACCCAAAAAATGGATATATTTTGTTAAAGAAAAATCAGAAGCTCTCTCTCACTTTAAAGTTTTCAAAACTCAAGTAGAAAAATTTTCTGACTGACAAATAAATTTTTTTTATTTACATCAGGTATCAAGTATGATTTCTTTTCCCTACTAGTCCTGATGGTCAGCGGCCCGGTCCCACAGTGAGCGCCACCGACTGACGAGGCTGAATCAGGGTAGTATAGGGTCAGCGCACGTTGGAAACCCATGCTACACTAGGAGGCCGACCACGCTGAGACGGGGGACCATCGAGCACCGTCACCCGTACAGCGTGCACTGCTAATGGGCAGAATCAACCCCTGGAAGCGCAGACGGGAGTCTCGTGATTAACCGCTGCGCCATGCCCCTGGGGACGACAAATAAAAATTTTGAGAAATGATCACGGAGGTAAATTTTTATCTTCTTTATTTGAGGATTTTTGTCAAAACCATGGCATTAGACATGAATTGTCAACTCATTATTCACCATAACAAAATAGTTTCACTGAGTGAAAAAAATAGGACAATCATGGATATGGTCAGATGTATGCTAAAGAAGAAGAATATGCCAGTTGAATTCTAGGATGAAGAAGCATCATGTGATGTCTATCTAATCAACAGATCACCTACAAAAAGGTTATAGAATTATACTCCAAATGAGGCGTGGTATGGAAAGAAATCAAATGTTCATCATTTAAAAATTTCTAGTTGTCTTGCATATGCTCATATTCCTGATTCTTTAAGAACTAAACTTGATGACAAGTTTGAAAAGTGCATCTTCATTGGATACATTGAAAGGAGCAAAGCTTACAAACTTTATGATCCAAAAACAAAAAGGATTGTGATTAGCAGGGATGTTCAGTTTGATGAAAAGACTTCTTATATTTTTTTAGAATTGACAGATTTATCAAATTGGCAATTTCTAGACATTGGTGAGGACTCTCCTTCTTTGCAACATGATAATCTAGAAAGTAATAATTCTCCACAAAATTCGCCATCATCGTCACAAAGAAAACCAAAGAGTCTAAGAGACATATATAATGAGACTGAAGAGGTAAATATGAAAGATCAAGTCTTTTTTGCATTCTTTGCTAGAGAAGATCCAATCACATATGAAGAAGCATCAAAAAAAAAAAATGGATTCATGCCATGAATGAAGAAATAAACTCTATCAAGAAGAATGGTACATGGGAGCTCATTACTTTGCCATCACACAAAACTTCAATTGGAGTAAAATGGATCTTTAAGATCAAAACCAATTCAGATGGCTCCATTAATAAATATAAAGAAAGATTGATTACAAAGAGATACAAGCAGAAGGAAGGTGAAGATTTTAATGAGGTATTTGCTCCTTTTTTAGACTTGATACAGTTCGATTAATTATAGCTCTTGATACTCAAAATGGTTGGAAATTATTTCAAATGGGCATCAAATCAGTTTTTTTTAATGGTTATTTTTCAAGAAAAAATTTATATTGAACAACCACCTAGTTTTGTGAAAATAGGCGATAAGGACAAATTATATAAGCTCAGAAAGGCTCTCTATGGGTTGAAGAAATCACCTCATGCATGTTATGACTGAATTAATGATTATTTTATTAAATATGGTTTTGAATATGTCCTTTTGAACATGCACTTTATATCAAACAACATTCCGAAGATGGTTTTATGCTTGTGAGTGTCACGCCCCGAGAGCATGCTGAGCCAAAAATCAAACGGACGACATCTCCCCTGTACATGACAACATTTCGGGTTAATACAAGGCCCGTAGGCCACAACAATAACATAACATATAAAGTAAATACAACAACTACTCAAAGCACAGCGGAAACATAATACAACAAGCTACACACATGCATACCGGTATGACTAACACATCACAACAACACGAAACTTCGACAAAATCCGAATCTACAACATAGTACATCACAAACTCCAAATACATAACACAATGTATGGAAAGCCCAAAACAAACACGGGAGCCTCAGAGGTGAGATGAGATGTCAGCCAGCGATGCTCCAAGCCATCACAAAGACTTCTACCTGTTACTTGGGCGACAGAAAAACCCAGGGTCCGTGGTGGTGGTGAGTAAAACTCAGCAGGTAATAGAAAAACATGTATATATGTAATATCACATGTATTTCAATAACATAATCTAGAGGTACAATAGGTATATCAGCCTAGTATATAAATACAAGCATATACCATCTAACCAAATGAACAACGTAAAATACAGACATACCTGAAGTCTGCTACGCTACTCTGATCCAACCTGAACATATATCCAACATATATATAATAGGAAGAGTAAGATCAACTCACAATATACTCAAACTACAGATCAAGGTATCTAATGGTCTGTCCAACACATACCAGTATCCGACACAACCGTATAACATACGCAAGAAGCATGCATGAATATGATGTACAATCAAATGCATCAAGCATAATACAATCAAATGCAACATCACAATAAGCATATATATATAGACTGCATCTATATATGTATACTAATCACAATCATCCATATATATATATACATGCATATATGTATATATATGGCAATATGCAAAAATGTCATAAGTCGGCAATGCAGCATGCATGGTCATGTCGGCTCACCCTAAAGCTACCATGACCCCAGTATGGCCTCGGTGGCTCGAGCATGACAACTGTCCCAACTCAACACCAACCACTACTCTCGAGTGGTCGAGTGGACAGTATGATCGAGTAGCATTAAGCATAAAGAGCAAGCTACACGATGGGGGTCCCTGTTGTTGGCCACTCCGACAGTCACTACCCATGAGTGGTCGAGTGCCACACATGCAGGACTACGACACGTAAATCCAACTACCACCATCTATTATGGTAGAGTGCAGCACCACAATGCTCTGCCCTCACACCGGTTACTCCTCCTATGAGTAACCGTGAAGGCAGGATGATTGGCGACACTCTCAACCACAAGGGAGACCTCATCGCCAGCGTGCATGCAAATGACATGAATGCAATGTCTCACATACAGAAATCCACCATAGACTCTCTATTCTACAGAGAATCATACTAATTAGATCAACGCACTCTCTATCCTGCAGAGAGTCATACTCAACTGATCATAATACTCTCTATCCTGTAGAGAGTCATACCAATCTAATCGACGCACTCTCTATCCTGTAGAGAGTCGTACTCAACTGATAGACGCACTCTCTATCCTGTAGAGAGTCGTACCTAACTGATCGATGCACTCTCTGTCCTGTAGAGAGTCGTACTCAAACCGATTATCAAGCTAGGACCACAGGTCCGTAGCGACACACTAAGTATCATTCACTTGACCATTTACACAATACATGGTCAGTGGTAAACATGCAACCTAAGGGTACTAGAATTAACCATAGGTTCAAGACCTTATCTACCCACGAATGACCTTTTTGCCCAATTTACAATCAGGTTGTCATCCGGACTTTTCTACTTGCACTTAACTTAAACAAATTCTAAGTTACTTACATCACCTATATTATAACTCCTAATCATGGTAAAATAAACATGATAGCAGCAATGGAGTTAATATCCAACGGTAAAGTATCAAGCATACGATAAATAAGAACGGAGTCAAGGTAACATGATCATATAAGATGATCATGCATCTAAATCTGTATGCATTAAACTACCTGACCAAGGTATGAATTACCCACTTGCCTTGTAGACACCAATCGTCTTCACTCCGTGAATGTCTCGACCCAAAATCCTGCAACGTGCAATATGCATATCAATAGATCTCTAGCATAACCTTAAATTAATCCAAATTCTGATTAGTTAACCCCTACTAATCATTCCCTTTATGGATTCATATAACTCACGGTTTCATATAATTCACGGTCATCCCTAAGATGCCCAAACACTATATATATAAATTCACAAATGGAACCAATAGTAAACTAGCAATAGATCTAGATCACATCCTTAATACCTAGATTACATTTTCCTCACTACATTCCATTTAACCATTTACTCTTGAATCAATATCAGATTAACTACCAATAAATCATATACTATTGTATCATGTTCCAATCTAAACTTACCACAGTAATTCGACACACCCTTCTACAATATATACCTTTAAATACACCCATCAGAATTTATCTTCAGTACCAACACAAATCTTGCTTCCCAGCTCAACTTCAAACACTGCAACAGATCCATGATCCAAGCCTCCTGTCTCCTGCCTCGGATCATCATTGCAGAAGTCAAATAACCACAGTTGCAAATCAAGTAGGAGATAGCTGTGAATCTGACCTGAGACTACAGATCTGAGGATAGCAATGACAACCGATCCTACTCTCAACGAGAATGAGCTTACTGTGGAACCCTTGGCAGAGACATCGATCGACGCCGGCATTGTAGTTTGGCCACCGGGGTGAGCTCGTGCAAGGAAATCCTGCGAGCAAAAGGGCCGGCGATGGTGGCATCATTGTGTTCGCAAAATCCCCAATTGCTCAGGTGGAGCTCCGACGAAGCGGCGGCGACATTAGAGGAAGAGGTCACGACAGAGCTAGAAATGGTCTGTAGAGTGTTAGGAATATTGGAACGGCTAGAGGGGGGGTGAATAGCATTTTTCGGTTTCTACAAAAAGATTAGCGGAAGCAAACACAATAATATATGTAAAAACAAAATCAAACGCAAACAAGGCCTTTTACGTGGTTCGGAGATAACGCTCCTACTCCACGGCGATCCTTGAGGTGGATCAATCCAAGCAAATCTACTAATGAGCTTTCTTTACACCACAACTCCTCTTCTTTACAAAAGATGAAGATCTAAGCTTAGAGAGAAGAGGAGGAGATTTAAATCACTTAGAAAGCTAAAGAATTCATGGAGGCTGTTGAGAAAGATTGAAGAATAAGCATTAACCCCAAAAACCTCCACCAGCCCTCTTTTTATAGAGAAGAGGCTGATTTTCCCATTGGAGCCCGATCAATGATCGATGTACAAAGATCACGATCACCGCATGGTTAACGGCTCAATAGTCGGATTCGCGAGATTCGTAGTCGCTTCATCCAACGACTTTCATCACCGACCGATCCTTCCATCACCGACCGATGGAGTGATCACCGAGTGATCACGGCCGCAATGAGTGCGACTCCATTCTCGCGCTCATTTTTACGCTTATCACCGATCCGCCATGGCGCCGATCGATCGCAACATCACGATCGCTTGGTCACAAAGAATGATCACCGGTCGTGGTTTCATCCTCGACTCACCGAGCACCGACCCGATCGATACTTATCAAGTGTGAATATTTCACACTTGATTTCACCCCCTAGACCTAGACTTAACCTCCTAGCTCTTCCTTAAGCCTCAGATCCCTCCGAGTCCGTGACTTGTTCGTCCTTTGCGCCTTGCTTCCAAGAGCTTTCTTTGGTTTTGTCATGTCTAGAGTTTTCCTTTGCCAAAGCGTGCTTGGACTTTACGCCGCCAAGTCTACATGCTTGGACTTACGCTGCCAAGACTTGCTTTTGGACTCCTTTGCCAAGATCCGCTTGACTTAATGCTGCCAAGACAACATGCTTGGTCTTATGCCGCCAAACCTTTACCTTGGACTCTTCTTTCACCAAGTCTTCATACTTGAATTTTCCTGTTACTTAAACATCATCACAATTTAGATCACAAATTGTTGCCTAACTTAGATGATTAGGGGCATCAAAACATAAAATGCTTGGGGCATTGTTGCACCAACAATCTCCCCCTTTTTGATGTTTGACAATCATTTAAGTTAGGTCTTTTAAAGATACGCATATTCTCACATCATGTATTCAATTCCAATTCTAACTTAAACATTTCTTCTCCCCCTTTGACATACATCAAAAAGAGAAGAAAGATAAAAACATATATATCATGAAAGAGTGTGTAACAATCTTGAACTACGGCATAGATTTAAAGATTGAACTCCCCCTTAATCCAAGATATAAAATACATGTGGAGCTAAAGTCATCAAACAATTTGAAAGTTTAAAACCTAACTTTGCACCAACAATGTAAATTTTTAGAGGAGAAAGATACATTTTGTGAAACTCCCTCTAAAACATGGCATTAAACAGTCATACACGTTGTTTAGACTCAATACTATCATGCTATTGCTTTCGGATATCAACACTACCCTAAACCTTAGAAAATGAGACTGATTTTCCGAAACCACAGTGTATCAGTCGACTGGTGTCCGAACCAATGATCGCTATACTCAGAATACTAAAATCAGCCTTTTCGCATCAAATTAAATGCATCGTAAATTCTAGAAACCTCGAAAAATCATGAAAATTTGTGTACACATTTCTGAAATCATACTTTATCAAGGAAAAATATTTTGAAAAATATATGTTTTCCAGATTTCAATATTGATACAAATTTGGAAACTAGCAAAAAGTTCTAAAATTTTGCAAACTTTGTATCACTTTTGTGTTTCACTTGAAAATAGTTTTTCAAAGTATGATAAACATAGTTTAAAATATGTTTTATTTGACATTTCCAATCATGTTCTTGGAGCTATATGCACATCAATTGTGTATAAGCCTTCCCAATGATTGGTCCAATTAAGGATTAATATCTCTAGATGATACTTTGGTCCATAGTAATGCATCATAACAAGCATGATGAACCAAGTGCATCTTCCTATCATCTCACATGTTGTCTAGGTGGCTCAATACAAAAATCATGGTTTCTTAGGTATTTTGTGAGATGGTTAAAGGTATAAAACCTAGTATTTCTATAGAATCATGCAAACCTACACCTTCACTCAACCAAGCACATTCCAAGTTCTCTCCTAAGTGATGAAAATTCTACTTCGGGGAGAGCCTTGGTAAATATATCGGCTAAGTTGGACTTGGATTCAATATAATTGAGCTCAATATCCCCCTTAGCCACATGGTCTCTAATGAAGTGATGCTTCACTTCAATGTGCTTGGTCCTAGAGTGATGCACTGGGTTTTTGGTCAAGTTAATGGTGCTTACATTATCACAAAATACTTTCATGTTGGAGTAAGATAGCTCATAATCTTCTAGAGTATGTTTCATCCATAAGAGTTGAGCTACACAACCACCCATAGCCACATATTCGGCCTCGGTGGTGGATAAAACAACACAAGGTTGCTTCCTACTACTCCAACTCACTAGGGAGGACCCAAGGAATTGGCATCCACCATTAGTACTCTTCCGATCCAATTTGCAACCGGCATAATCGGAATCGGTGTACCCAATTAAATCAAAAGACCTAGTCCTAGGGTACCATAGACCTACATTTAGTGTGCCCTTGACATATCTTAAAATTCTTTTAACGGCAACTAAATGAGATTCCTTAGCACATGATTGATACCTAGCACACATACCAACCGCAAATAATATGTCGGGTCTACTAGCGGTTAAATATAAGAGGCTACCAATCATGCTCCTATAAAGGGTAAGATCTATTTGTTTTCCTTCACTATCACTATCTATTTTGGTATTGGTTGCCATTGGAGTTGACACTACCTTAGCATTTTCTAAACCAAATTTCTTAATCATTTCCTTAGCATATTTGGTTTGATAAATGTAAATTCCTTCACTAGTTTGTTTAACTTGCAAACCTAGGAAGAAATTTAATTCTCCAACTAGACTCATCTCAAACTCTTTTTCCATATTTTGAATAAAGTCTTCAAGAAGCTCATCATTTGTTGACCCAAAGATAATGTCATCAACATACACTTGGGCTACAAAGATGTCCTTAGATGTTGACTTTATAAAGAGAGTTTGATCTATACTACCCCTTTTGAAATCCTTAGAGATTAGAAAAGTTGACAATCTTTCATACCAAGCCCGGGGAGCTTGTTTCAAACCATATAAGGCTTTCCTAAGCTTGTATACATGGTTTGGGTAGTCCATATTTTCAAACCCGGGAGGTTGTTCTACATACACCTCTTCCTTAATAAACCCATTTAGGAATGCCGATTTGACATCCATTTGATGGAGTTTGAAACCCATATAGGAGGCATATGCTAAAAGTATTCTAATGGACTCTAATCTAGCAACCGGGGCATATGTTTCATCATAATCAAGTCCTTCAACTTGATTAAAACCCCTTGCAACTAATCGTGCTTTATTTCTAATGATATTCTCTTGGTTATCTAGTTTGTTCCTAAAGACCCATCTTGTAGTAATAATAGTGTTTTCACTTGGTCTAGGAACTAACTCCCACACTTGACTCCTATCAAATTGAGCCAATTCATCTTGCATTGCTAAGATCCAATCTGGATCAAGTAATGCATCTTTAACGTTTTTGGGCTCAATTTGAGAAATTAGAGCTATATGACTAGTGGGGTCCCTATGGAATGACCTAGTCCTAACTCCTTGAGATAATTCACCCACAATTTGATCTAATGGGTGACTTTGATGAACTCTTATGGTTCTAGGAGGTGTATCAAGTTGAGTTTGATCATGATTAACTTCAATCCTAAGTTCATCATCGGAGTCATCCCTTACTCCCCCTTGATCCAATCCTCCCCCTTGATTAATACCTCCTAAGTTTAAATCTTGAAATTGTTTGGTAATTTCTTGATTTTCATTATTTATGTCATCATCAATAGGGGATTTTCTAGGGTATGTACTTGAAGTTTCATCAAATTGAACATTTGAAGATTCTTCAATCTTTTGAGTCCTTTTATTGTAAACTCTATATCCTACACTAGTGGATGAGTAACCAACTAGGATTCCCTCATCCGCTTTGGACTCAAACTTACTTAGGTTGTCTTTGGTATTTAAGATATAGACTTTACATCCAAAGACCTTAAAATAATGAATTGTTGGAATTGTACCATTCCACAATTCAAATGGAGTTTTTCCTAAAAACCTATGAATCAATACCCTATTTTGGATATAGCAAGCGGTATTAACCGCTTCCGCCCACAAGTAGCTAGGTAAGGAATATGCATTAAGCATTGTCCTAGCCGCTTCTTGTAAGACACGATTTTTCCTTTCTACAACCCCATTTTGTTGGGGTGTTTTAGGACAAGAAAATTCATGCTTGTACCCTTGTTCTAAGCAAAAAGTTGAAAAGTTAGAATTCTCAAACTCTCCACCATGATCACTACGGATCCGGTTGATTTTGAGTTTTCTTTCATTTTCTACTCTTTTGCTAAATCCTATGATTATTTCTAAGGTTTCATCCTTATTTTTCAAGAAAAACACCCAAGTAAACCTAGAAAAATCATCTACTATTACCAAACAATATTTACTACCAATTATAGATGGGGTACTATGGCAATCAAATAAATCCATATGTAGTAATTCTAATGGTAAAGCGGTACTAAGTAAATTTTTACCTTTGTGTGATGTTTTTGATTGTTTCCCTTCTTGACAAGCATCACACATCTTGTCCTTGAGATATTTGACTCTAAGCAATCCTTTGACTAGCTTCAATTTTGCTATTTTAGCTATATTCTTCATGTTTATATGACCTAGTCTCCTATGCCAAAGCCAACTTTCTTCCTCTTTTGCAATAAGACACTTAGTGGAAGGATTAGTAGCATAAGATAAATCAACATAATATATATTTGATTTTCTAAAGCCTACTAACATGCAATCATTTATAGTTTTGTGTCTTATAAAACATTTTGAGGAATCAAATTTAACATCAAAATTTGCATCACATAATTGGCTTACACTAAGTAAGTTAAATTTCATATTTTTAACTAATAGAACTTTATGAATAGCAAGATTGGGAGATACCTCAATGGTGCCCTTTCCTAGAATTTTAAGTTTACCGCTATTGCCAAATGACACTTTTCCTTTGCTAGTATGGTTGATAGTGGAGAATTTTCTCTCATCCCCGGTCATATGCTTTGAGCACCCACTATCAACTATCCATAAGCTTGGTTCTTCTACCTATATCACATGAAAACACAATCCTTAGGTACCCAAATCTTAGGACCACTAGCATCAATTATAAATTTTTTAGGTACCCATGCTTTTCTCCCCTTGCTTTTAATCATGGATTTTCTACTAACTAGGGATGCAAATGCTACCTCTTTCTCCTTAGGTCTATATCCTAAACCGGCCTTATTGTAAATTGCCCTTTGGTCCTTAATAATCATATCTAGATATTTAGAACCATTAGTGAACTTTTATAGGCATGTTCTTAATTTACTTATTTCTTTTCTTAACTCATCATTTTCATCCCTAAGAGTACAATCATCATCACTAGATGGTTTATCACATGATGCATCTATATTCTTAAATGATTTGATCTCTAATTTTAGATCCTTAATCCTAGTTTTTGATCTATTTAAAGCATTTTGTAAGCATGCAATAGTCTTATATAGTAAATCTACTTTGGGTGAGTCATTTACCTCATCATCATCACTTGATGATGATTCATCGCTTGAAGAGGAAGAAGACTCCTCGCTTGAGCTTCCGGTTTCTTCCAATGCCATGAGGGCTAAGTTCCGGGTTGTATGGCAAACTTCTTCATCGTCGGAAGACTCCTTCATACTTAGAGTATCCCACGTTTGTGCCATCATCGCCTCCTTCTTCTTCTTTTCCTTCTTTTCCTTCTTCTTCTTATCCTTCTCCTCCTTTTTCTTTAGTTCCGGGCAATTTGGCTTTATGTGCCCTTTCTTGTTGCAACCAAAACACGTCACGTTAGAAATAGAATTTGAATTGTTAGAAGATTTACCTCTTGAGGATTGAAACATCCTCTTCACATCTTTCTTGGTGAGCCTCCTTGACTTCCCACCAAATTTCTTGACGTAGTGTGCTACCTCACTTGCCGACAACTCATCCTCACTACTTGATGAGTCCTCGGATTCGGATGAGGAAGACACCTCCTTCTTTTCCTTTTTCTTCTTCTCCTTCTTTCCTACAAAAAGAGCTATACCCTTCTCTTTGGATGAAGTGTTAGCTTGTTCATGCAATTGAAATTCACAAAATAACTCATCTAATTTAACTAATGAAAGATCCCTAGAGACCTTATAGGCATCTACCATTGAGGCCCATAAGGTGGTCCTAGGGAAGGCTTGTAGTACATACCTCACAAGGTCTCGATTGTCGACCTTTTCACCTATAACGTGTAGTCCGTTGACTACTTCCTTGAAGCGCCCGTGCATTTGGCTCACAGTTTCGTTTGTCTTCATAGTGAAGCTTTGGAGTTGGCCAATCAAAAGGTCCCTCTTGGCCCTTCTTGTCTCTTTGGATCCTTCATTGAGTTCGATGAGCTTCTCCCAAAGCTCTTTTGCGGAATTGAATGGCCCGACCTTAGAAAGTTGCTCCTTGGATAGACCACATTGAAGTGTGGTCGTTGCTTTTGCATTTGCTTGTGCTTTCTTGGCCATCTCTCTTGTCCAATCCTTTGTCGGTAGTGGTGCTCCGAATTCGTCGACCGACTTCTCAAAACCATCTACAACACTAAACCAATTTTCAATATTGTTCATTAAATAATACTCCATCCTACCTTTCCAATATCCAAAATCGTTGCCGTCGAAGAACGGAGGCCTCACCGTGCTATACCCCTCTTGAAATGCCATCTTTACTCCGGTTGATTGCTAGATCTTCCGATGCGATCCGGGCTCTGATACCACTTGTTAGGAATATTGGAACGGCTAGAGGGGGGGTGAATAGCGTTTTTCGATTTCTACAAAAAGATTAGCGGAAGAAAACACAATAATATATGTAAAAACAAAATCAAACGCAAACAAGGCCTTTTATGTGGTTCGGAGATAACGCTCCTACTCCACGGCGATCCTTGAGGTGGATCAATCCAAGCAAATCCACTAATGAGCTTTCTTTACACCACAACTCCTCTTCTTTACAAAAGATGAAGATCTAAGCTTAGAGAGAAGAGGAGGAGATTTAAATCACTTAGAAAGCTAAAGAATTCATGGAGGCTGTTGAGAAAGATTGGAGAATAAGCATTAACCCCAAAAACCTCCACCAGCCCTCTTTTTATAGAGAAGAGGCTGATTTTCCCGTTGGAGCCCGATCAGTCGACTGATGTACAAGATCGGATCGTCATCAGCGTGGTTAACGGCCGAATAGTCGGATTCGCGGGATTCAGAGTCGTTCATCCAACGACACTTTCATACCGATCCGATCCTCCATCACCGATCGATCGATGGAGTGATCGATGAGTGATCACGGCCGCATCGAGTGTGACTCCATTCGTGCTCATTTTTACGTCTATCGATCATTGTCACTATTGGCGGTGATCGATTGCAACATCGATCGTGCCTTGGTCACAAGAATGATCGGCTACGGTCGAGGTTTCATCCTGACTCAGTCGAGCACCTGACCAGTCGACTGATACTTATCAAGTGTGAATATTTCACACTTGATTTCACCCCCTAGACCTAGACTTAACCTCCTAGCTCTTCCTTAAGCCTTGCGCCTTCAGGATCCCTCCGAGTCCGTGACTTGTTCATCCTTTGCGCCTTGCTTCCAAGAGCTTTCTTTGGTTTTGTCATGTCTAGAGTTTTTCTTTGCCAAAGCGTGCTTGGACTTTACGCCGCCAAGTCTACATGCTTGGACTTACGCTGCCAAGACTTGCTTTTGGACTCCCTTTGCCAAGATCCGTTTGGACTTAATGCTGCCAAGACAACATGCTTGGTCTTATGCCGCCAAACCTTTACCTTGGACTCTTCTTTCACCAAGTCTTCATACTTGAATTTTCCTGTTACTTAAACATCATCACAATTTAGATCACAAATTGTTGCCTAACTTAGATGATTATCCAAACATCAAAACATAAAATGCTTGGGGCATTGTTGCACCAACATAGAGATCAGGGAGGGGTCAACAACAGTGATGCTCATCCACAGAGACAACATCGCCGATCTGCTCGAACAAAAAAAATCCCGACAAACGCGACGAACGCCGCAGAATCGATGGTGGCGGGTGGTTTGGCGGCTGCGCAGCGTGCGACTTGTGAAGGCAGATCAGTCGAGGAAGGAGCGACGACAACATGGTAGCTACACTCTGTGTGGCCGGCTGGCTTAGGGCACCGGTGATCGAAAAGCAGAGGAGAGCGCATGGCTGGCTTGGGGCTTGCGTCGTCTGGAGGTCGGCCGACACCGGCTGATCAGAGGCAGCGGCGAGCGAAGAGGAGATGCCGTCGAGCTAAACTCCAACGACGATCTATGATCGGGCGAGGAAAAGGAGAGGTCGCGCTCGATCAAGAGAAACGACCGACGGTGGAGAAATAGGAGGAGTCACGAAGAAAGAACCGATGGGGAAACGAAAAGATTCGGTCTAATTAACCCATTTAATACCTCGTAGAAGATAGTCTAAACAGGCTTTATAAAAGCCTGTTCATTTTATCTCCATGAAATATCCATAAAAATCCATAAAACATCCGTTTAAATCCAGAAAATTTTTCTAAAAATTCCTGAAAAATTCTATAAGACAATTCCTTAATTAAAAAGGTTTTTTTTCTAGTATTTTACAGTGAGTCTTTATGTTGTGACTTTATTTTCATCGGATATAATCTAGAGATATTGATAGAATTTAAGAACTCTATGATGAGTGAATTCAAAATGATAGATGGATGAGTTGCATAAATTCTTGGGCATTAATGTTCAACAATCAAGAGAAGAATTTATATCTCACAAGAATATCATGCAACTCAAATTCTTAAAAGGTTTAAGATGGAACATTCAAACCCAGTCTCAACTCCTTGCATCACTGATTTTAAACTAAGTAAGAATAGCCCAGGAAAGATGGTGAATCTAACTATGTTTCTTAGCTTGGATGGAAATCTAATGTATCTTACTGCCATTAGACTCGATATCATATTCACAGTAAGTATGATTAGTAGATTTAGAAAAAACTTATTTAAACTATTGGAAAGCTGCAAAAAGAGTGCTTCAATATATTAAAAAAAATAATGATTATAGCATTTTCTACAAAGCATACGTGCCCATCAAACTTGTTGGTTATACAGAAAGCAATCATTAAGGAAGTATCGATGATTCTCGAAGTACCTCTAGCTATATTTTCAACCTTGGGAGTGGGTCAATCTCTTAGTGTTCAAAGAAGCAACAAATTGTGACACTTTCAACTACTGAAGCAGAATATATAGCAGCTTGAAAATTTATGGTTAAGAGGAGTTCTTGAAAATTTAAATTGCAAGAAAAAAGATCCAACAATGTTATATTTTGATAATAGCTTTGCAATTTCTATCTCAAATGACCCAGTACTACATGGAAGAATAAAACACATTTGCTTGTGATTTCATTTCCTAAGAGAACTCGTTAATGTTAGTTATAGCCCTAGAGCCAATCATGTGATGGTTGAAAAGGGAACATTTTGTATCATATTCAATAAAGGCAAAGGATTGGTTATTATATTTACATCTTGCTTGTGCCAGCTAAATTAAATATAATAATGCCCTAGAAAAGTAGGTTCTTATCTACAGCACATCAATTGGCAGAATTGATTATGAGAGGCTGTAGAGAATACTTTCCTAAATGTTCCTAGTCAAGTATTAATATGCAAGGGCAATATTAATACATAAAGACTAGCATGTAGGTCGATTGATGACTTGATCTCACAAGTCATGGATATATGATATCAAGTTGACACATGGGTATATATTAGAGAATATATACTGAACTGACCCGCCATGAGAAAGTTTCATGGATCGTTATATGAGTGTCATAAACTTTCTCATGTGACTATTGGTATGAATAGTCCTCGAACCTGAAGTCACTACGGTTCCCTACATAAGGAATTATGTACTTTGGTATCGTCAAACGTCACCCGTAACAGGGTGGACCATAAAGGCAATTACTGGGTATATAACAAATTATGCGGAGGGATGTGAGTGATGTAGATGGGATCTATCCCTCTCATATGACGAGAGTGATATCGGTGGGCCCCTTGATTGAGTAGAACTACTAAAACGCATGGCCATGCTCAAATGAGTCAATATGAGATATTGAGCTCATTTGTTTGAGTTAGTTTACTCAGGGATCAAGAAACACATAGATTGATCGAGGATGACACGGTCTATGCCTCATTGGTCAATCTGATATCAAGGATAGAAGGACACGGTCATACATTATAGTAGTCACGGAAAGGTTAGTCGGATCTTGACTATTTCGTAACTTGGGTAGCAATGATGTATTGCTAGATGCCGCTCATTGCTTGTGTATCTAAAAGAGTTTAGATCCACTGCCAACGTTATGAGAGCCTATAGGGTCACACACAAAGAGCATGATGATTAGAAGAATTAATGCATTCTAGTTTGACTAGAATAATTTGGGAATAAGCTTAAGTACAAAATGGTTTTTGGACTTTAAGCTTAATGAGAATTTTAGCTTATTGATTTAATGAGATTAATTCAATATGTTACCTTATTGATTTAATGAGATTAATTCAATATGATAACATAAGCTTATTGAATTAATAAGATTAATTCAACATGCATGAATGCCACACAAGCATGCCACATAAGCATGCCACCTAAGCTAGATGAGGTGGAAGGAGACAAAGTGGTTTTTGTCTCCTTAAGTGGCCGGCCAAACAAGGAAGCCAACTCCTTGTTTGATTGTGTCTCAATGCAATGGATTGCATTGAATGTTAGGAGGTGAAAGGGTTTTTCCAACCCTATAAAAGACTCCATGGAGTGGCCGGCCAAAGCAAGATTTTTGGTTGTGGTGTGAAGCTTGAGAGTTTGGTGGAAGCTTTGTTGTGTGGTTTTGTGAGTGTAGGCTAGCAAGAAGAATAGTCTTCTTCTTCCTTTCTCTTTTTCCCTAGCTTCCTCTCCTTTAGGGACTTCTCTAGCAAGAAGGAAATGAGAGCTCTTCTAGTTTCTTTTGTGAGACAAGAGCTTGCTCGTGTGGATACATATAGAGGCACGGACATTTGAACGTGCTAAAGATCCAACAAACCAAAAGGAAAAGCGGGATTAACAAGGGCACGCAACAAAGGTAATTCTCTCCTATAAGATAGGTTTGGTTTTAGAGAAATTTATTTTGTACGAGGTTTTCTTTCGCAAGGATCACTAGGAAGGGATCCTAATTTTTCCGTTGCGCAGAATTCCCTACAGTTAATGAAGGTGAAATCAACCTAGAATATTGTCCTAACAATGAACAACTTGTTGATATTTTTACAAAGCTGCTTGGAGGATCTATATTTTCAAGGAATATTGCAGCTCTAGGAGTAATTAAGAAGCATATTTAGTTTATGGAAAGGCATTGTTGGATTAAACCAAATTCAAAGAATCAAATTACAAACAGATTTCAAATGTCTCTTCTACTTCTACAAGAAGCAAAGTCCAATTTCATATCAAGTACTCTTCATGGATTCATGAATCTTATTAGTTAATGAATTTAATGTCTTGATGATTTTCATGTCATCCAAAAATGTATAAATAGGGAAAAGGGATGAAGTGTTAAGTGTTGAAAAGATATATATATAAAAAGAGAGGTGATAAAAAGAAATTCAATTTACCTCTTAATCTTCTCCTTCCTTAAATTCCTTTGGTCCAATCGACCAAACAAGTTTTGTTTGCTTGACCAAATAATATCATTATGTGATCAATATATGATTGTTATTCATTAATTGATCTTAAGGTGCTTTGCTCAACTAAACAACTATCCTTCGTCAATAAAGTTCACAAAAGTTCGAATAAGATTTTAAATAGGTCGTGAATGAGATCTTGATTTGAATTCTAGCAATTGCAATCTATAAAAAATAGCCCTTTAGGGTCCTTTCTCAATAGACACATTCTCTACACGAGCACTTTTATTTTATTTTGAGTAAATACTTTCTATGGATTTTATATATGTTTTGTATGAGTTTTGTTTGGTTTTTTATTTTCTTCCTATGTACTTTATTTATTTACTTTACAAGGGAGAGATTGAGTGATCTTTCTCTCGTCTCTTTCGTACTCATATTTCATATCATGTAAAAGGAAGAGATTGCAAAAAATTTAATCTAGAGATCGTGATCCTTTTAAATCATATTAGAGATTTGTCAATTCACAAGAATGATAGTAATATTCATTGGGAAAGAGTTACGCTACAGTGATATGTGCCATAAAGTAAATAGTCTTCAAACTACGTTAAAATATTTTTTTTTATTTTTTTTAATTGGTGTCAGATATTCAAGTCTTTGACCTGATTAATCCTAGGTCAACGGTCCAGTATCTATAGATTGTTATTCCATTTGAAAAAAAATTCTCATAAATATATCGAAACTGAGGATCGACTCTTGTTAATATTGCTTGTTTATTTTTATTTTTATTATTACAACCAATTATTTTGTTTACCATTGCAGTGAATTTTTTTATCCTTCCAATTTATTAGTTTTATTATTGTAATTAATTGATTTAATCAACAATTTAATACATTTTTTCTTGCAATTCACTACACCTTTTATTGTTCCAATTCAATGAGTTTTTCCATTGTAATTCAATATAAGATTTATCATTGGTTTTTACCTTCAAGTTTTTTTTCTTAATATTTCAACTATTATATTACTTTTTTTATTGCAATATTATTCAAACAATATCTAATATTTGATTTAAGTTTTACAAGAATTTACTGAACTATCTATTTCGCTGCTATTCTTACTCTAGGTGCTTCATCCTTGCTTGATTTATAAATTTATAATAGTTGCTTCTGGTCCTTCTCCAATTTTCAATCTACTTAGTTTTTCTTCTGTTATTTCCTTGTCTAACTATTATATCTATTTTGGCAATTTACCAAATTGCGTTCTCTAAGTAGAAAAATACCAAAATCACGTATATAAGTTTCAAAATGACCTAATCACGTATCTTTTTCGGATTTACACTCCGCAATTCCTGTGCATGTCCCATGCTCTTCCGAACCGAAATTGCATTCCGAGCCGCATCATCGCAGAGTCCGAGCCACATTACAAGAAAATCGCTGCTCCGTCCGAGCCACATCATCATAAAACGGCGAAGGGCGAAGGTAAGTACGACTGTGCATTTGCCGATTGTGCACACTCCGCTCCGCATCATTTTCCGACCACTGCCTACGGTGAAGGAGAAAATACAAACGGTGCACATTCTTCTTGAAAAGGTAACCCTAAAATCGCTCCAAATCTCCTGACCTTTCATTTCTTTATTTCCAGTGGTCTACACCAGCCCTTTGGCAACTCCTACCTATACACAAAGCTTTAGCGACTCTATAATTTCAAAACCCGAAGTTAAGGTATAAAGTTATGTTCCTCAGTGGGATCAACTTATTTTTAATTTTTCCAGTTACAGCTTGGCGATATCTAAAATTTTATCGAGGATGAAGCTTTTGTTGGATCGATGCGGTTCGCTAGAGGGGGGGGGGGGTGAATAGCGATAAAAACTTTTTCTCGTTTCTTTCGTTAAAACTCAAGAGAAAATTAATTGCAGCGGAAATGTAAAGTAAATAGAGACAAATAGGTTTTACTTGGTTCGTAGCCTTCGGCTACTACTCCAAGGCCCTAATGGTCCTTGACCACGCACGGAGGGCAAATACTAAACGAACTCCCTCTCGATGGAGATAGGAGTTAAACGAATACAAAATCTCGAGAAAGACTCAAGGTAGAGGGACACTCCCCCTCTCCTTGATATGATTTAAAGCTTGAAATAAAAACAACTTATACAAATTTAAAGATTATACCGACGACTTCAAAGATTGGAGGTTGAAGCCGGCCGAGGGATGCCTGAGAGTCTGAGCGATCAGAAGCACTTGGAAGCTTTTGAATTGATGTAAAACCCTAGGTTTGACCCTCCTTTTATAGCCTTTGAGCCCCTCATCGAATGGGTCTTTAGCCAATCACAAATGGGCACAAAACCCCTTGAAAAATGGTGATAACTCTTGACTACTCGAGGCTGATCCTTTGACCATCACCGATCGATGGCCATCATCACCGATCGATGATGGAAGCATCTCGATTGGTCGACCTTCGCAATGATCGCTTGACGCAATGAGTCCTCCAAGCCGGGCAATGATCGATGCTAATGTAAGGCAAGGTTAGCTCAACAAAAACATAATTTCGATGGTCGTTGACCATCCGATCTCGACCTAGACCATCTATAAGAAGTCTTTGGTCGGATCTACGCTTAAGATCATCCCCGTAAAGAGGATACGACCTTACTTACGCTCGCACACACGAGCTTACCTCAGTACTTACGTGTTGCTTTTGCTTCCGGCCTTCCACTCAATTCCTTCGGCTCCCTCCGAAGTCTCTTGAGTGTCGCCCGACCACCGCTGCTTCCTCCGGGTGTCGCTAGCCTTCAGCTCCAGCGTTGAGAATTTTCTGCACACTTGATTTAGCTCATGAGATAACAATATATGCTTAACTTTGTATCGTTTGCTATAATCAAAACTTAGGTTCGACTTAGGTGCCTACTACACCAACAATCTCCCCCTTTTTGATTTATGGCAAACCCACATACAAAGTTAAGTAAATAGCAAGCATGAAGAGTAATAATGTGCATGAGAAACAACAAAAAATATGAAAATTAAGTTGGAGTAGTAAGGATTTTCTTCAAGTACTCCCCCTTGAGGAAACCTCCCCCTTGACCGAGGGTGAGTCTTGAAGAAAGACCTTAATCCTCCCCCTTGAGGGTTGCTTTAAGTAATTAACATTACTTAAAGTTGGCCTTAGTAAAACGTTTTAGTTAAGCCCTTTCTCCCCCTTAAGTAAAACATTAATGACATAAAGTTTTTAAAAAATAAGTTTAAGTAAAACTTAGACGGCACAAATAAGTTTAAGAATTCTTTGGCCTTTTGGTAAAAGTTAACTAAGTTTTAACTTTTGGTTTAAATATGAAGTAAGAGTTAAGTTATCAAAAAAATTTATCAAAAAATTTGACCCCTTAACTTTGGCCTTTTTCTCCCCCTTTTGCCGTATATCGAAAAGAGTAAGGGGTGTGTGGAAAACAAAAAGTGTTAAATTTAAAGTCCAAGCATGTTCCCCATTTTTTATATAAAAAAAATAATATACTGAAAATAAGCTCATCTATAAAATGTTTGACTCATATTTGGTTTGATTGATATGTAAGATCAACCAGTCCTGGTCAGAGTCGGTTAGTATGTATGATTATACTCCGTGGTTCATAGCGATGCACTAGCTCTACATCTGGAACCAGGAGTAAGGTCCTAACATCTCACGCCCATCTACGTGGCTAAGTACACAAACACATTAGTCCTATGTGTTGTGAGATGTACTGGCTCCTTAAATCTATAGGTGCATGATATCTAAGGTATGTCCTATGCTAGTTCCATAAAAATGAAATTAAAGAAATAGTAGTAAGAACATATAATTTTCATGTACCTATTCTATTACGCACATGCCCAATTTTCGTCTTAATAGACTAAATTCGGCTTCGGGTAGGGGTTTAGTAAATATATCTGCCAAGTTAGACTTCGATTCGACGTATTCGAGGTGTATGGCTCCGTTGGCCACATGTTCTCGAATGAAATGGTGTTTGACCTCTATATGTTTGGTCCTAGAGTGACATATCGGATTCTTTGTAAGATTAATTGAACTAATGTTATCTACGTGAAGTTTAGTATTCGTAAAGTCTAACTTTAAGTCATGAGAGTGTGCTTCATCCAAAGAAGTGCGTGACACACTCACCCATCACGATGTATTCGGCCGGTGGTAGATAAAGCAACAGTGTTGTTTCATCGCACCAACTCACTAGACTCGAGCCGAGAAGTTGACAACAACCACTCATGCTCTTTCTATCGAGCTTACTACCGGCATAATCCGAATCGGAGTAGCCGATTAGTTCGAACTCCGTAGATCTAGGGTACCAAATACCAACGTTAAGTGTGCCCTTAAGATATCTAAGGATACGCAACTAGGGTTAGGTGTGACTTAGCACGTTTGAAACTCGGCGCACATACTTATCGCGAATAGGATGTGGTCGACTCGCTTAAGATATAGGAGACTCCTATTACGCTCCTATAGTATTTTAAGTCAATGGACTTACTTTCTAGGTCTTCTCCTATGTTAACATTTATCGCCATTGGGGTGTTTATTACCTTAGCGTCTTGCATTCCAAATCTTTTAATTAACTCCTTAGTGTATTTTTGTTGATATAGGTATATACCATCCTTAGTTTGTTTAATTTGTAGACCTAAAGAAACTTAACTTTACCAAGTTCATTTCGAACTCACTTTCCATGAGCGAAACGAACTCGCTTTAGTAAGGTGAGTTAGAGGTTCCAAAAATTATATAAATCTACGTAAATTTGAGCTATGAATATTTCTTTACCTAAGGTTTTTACAAAGAGAGTTGGGTCAACTAAGCCTTGGTTAAACCCTTTTGACTTAAGATGGATTGAAAGTCTTCATACCAAGCTCGAGGAGCTTGTTTAAGTCCATAGAGAGCTTTCTTAAGTTTTAGAACATGGTTTATCTAGATTTTCGAATCCGGGGTTGGTGACATAAACTTCTTCTTTAATGTATCCATTTAGGAATGCCGACTTAACATCCATTTGAAAGCGACTTAAATCCTCGATGTGCGGCATAAGCTAGCAACATTCGAATGGATTCGAGTCTAGCTCGGGGCATAGGTTTCGTCGTAATCTAAGCCTTCGACTTGGCTAAATCCTTTGGCGACTAACCTAGCCTTGTTTCTAACTACTTCACCTTTATCATCAAGCTTATTTCAAACACCCACCTTGTTCCAATTATCGCTTTTGTCTTTAGGTGGTGGTACTAATTCACACTTCATTCCTAGTAAATTGAGCTAGCTCTTCTTGCATTGCAATAATCCAATCGGGATCAAGAAGAGCTTGTTCAATTGATTTGGGTTCTATCTTTGAAATTAAGGAAATTTGACTAAGGTTCCTATAGGATGCTCTAGTTCGAACTCCTAGATTAGGATCTCCTATTACTTGATCGATAGGGTGGTTAGTCTGAATCCTAGATTGGGTTGGGTTTGTGTCACCTAATGCTTGATCAATGGGGTGACTTGGTTGAACACTAGTTTGGTTGGAGTCATCTATCACTTGATCAATAGAGTGACTAGGTTGACCTAGGTTAGGATTAACACTAGACCTGATCTCCGGATCAGAGTTAGGTCTAGTATGAATCGGCTCGCTAATTGGGGTTGCCGGGGGTTTTGTAGGTTCATGTCCTTCATCAAATACTACATTGATAGTCTCCTCGACTCTAAGGGTGTCGTGGTTATATATTCTATAAGCTCTACTTGTAGTCGAGTATCCTAGAAAGATTCCGGTCGTGGTTTTGGATGTAAATTTCCCTAGGTAATCCTTAGTGTTTAGGATATGTACCTTACACCCAAATACCCTAAAGTACTTGATGTTAGGTATTTTATCGTGATAAATCTCGTACGAGGTCTTAAGGTGCCTCTTTACCATAAGGATCCTATTTTGGACATAGCAAGCCGTACTAGCCGCCCAAAATCTATCGGGTAGGTCGTATTCATTCAACATGGTCCTAGCGGCTTCTTGTAGAGTTCGGTTTTTCCGCTCCACTAGGCCATTTTGTTGAGAGGTCCTAGGGCAAGAGAATTCATGGTGGTATCCGTTTAGGTTACAGAAGTCGGTGAACCTTTGATTTTCGAATTCACCACCATGATCGCTTCTAAGTCTTTTAACCTTAAGGTCATTTTGATTCTCGATTAATTTGAATAGATTGATTAATTGATCTAGGGTATCATTTTTATGTTTGATGAACCTAACCCAGGTAAACCTGGAGTAGTCATCAATTATGACTAAGCAATATTGACTTCTATTGAGTGACTTGGCTCCATGTGAATCGAATAGATCCATATGCAGGAGCTCAAGTACACTTGAGGTTTGTTCTTGGTTAGTTAACTTGTTTTGTGTCCTAGGTTGTTTTCCTTGTTGACAAGCATTACAGATTTTATTAACCAAATTGTTGAGGTTGGGTAAGCCTCTGACTAAGCCACTCTAACTCATCTTGTGGATGAGTCTTGGGTGCGAGTGACCGAGTCGTCGGTGCCACAACCATGATTCCTCTTGCCGTGTCATAAGACACTTAGTTGAGGAGTTGGTTAAGTTGATCGTATAAATGTTGTTATTTCTAGTTCCTTTAAGAATTATTTTAGAGGTTTCGTTGGTATTAATTATGCATTCATTTTCTAGAAATATAACCTTATAGTTATTATCACACAATTGGCTTACACTAAGTAAGTTATATTCAAAATTCTCTACAAGTAATACATTTTTAATAACGAAATTCGTGTTAAGCTCGATATCACCTGATCAGATGATTTTGAGCTTGCCGTTATTCCCAAAGGCTACCGATCCTTATCGTTTGAATCGAAGCTTTGCGAATTTGAGTTGATCCCCGGTCATGTGTCGGGAGCAACCGCTGTCCAACATCCATTGATCCTACACACAAGGTGGTTGGATTGGATGTTAGATTTTTTGTTAAGAAAATTGGTTGTAAGTTGTTAACCCTAGGTCATCTCACCGGAGTCTATATGATCAAGCATGTTATACTTATGTGTTTTTTTTTAGATGACTTCCAATTAAGTTGATTAAGTGGATTTAGGTTCAAGTAATTTTATGTTAGATTTGGATTTAACCCTAGGCTTGTCAAGTTTACCTTTTCAAGATCATGGCTTCCAAGTCGTGGCGAGGCACAGGGGCCTTCTTTTATCGGATCATTGACCACTTCCTTAGACAAAGTCATTTTCAAGAAAATGATGACTTGACTCACCTAAAATTATTTCCTAGTCTAACTGGTTATTTTTGAAAAGAGGCTCCCCGAGGCTCAATCTTTTCGAAGAATTTTAGTTGGTTATGTTTTTGAAAAGAGGCTCGCCGAGGCTCAATCTTTTCGAAGAATTTTAGTTGGTTATATTTTTGAAAAGAGGCTCCCCGAGGCTCAATCTTTTCGAAGTTGATTATGTTCATGTTCTAAGTGAGTTCACAAGTTTTAAAGTACAAACTTTCTAAGTTAAAGCATGCAATTTCTAAGTTAAAGCACAAACATTCTAAGTTAAAACATGCAATTTCTAAGTTAAAGCACAAACATGTTTTGTACTGGCTCCCCCTAGACCGTTGAATCGGTTCGGTCTATCCACATAGTGGATTTGGTTCTTGGGAACCCAGTACGGGTTGGATCCTAGAGTTGAAATCAAAAAGTTCTTAGGGACCCATGCTTGGACATGTTTCCTATGTCGACTTACAATCGACATATACGACCTATTAGTCGTGTTTGAGTTAAACCCTAGTCCAGCCTTGTTGTACACGGTCCTTTGAGATCCAAGTAGGAGGTCAAGTCCTTTGGATCCCGAAGTGAACCTTTCCAACGTGTTCCTAAGATCTTCGACTTGACTTTTCAAGAGAGAGTTCTCAACTTCGAGCTTTTCAACTCGAGATGAGTCCTTCTCTTGAACTCGACTAGTCGAAGAGGTTAGGGAGACCTCGTGTTTGAGGAGTTTAACCTCCTCAACAAGGGTCTCGACCTTGGACTTGGACTTAGCTAACTTCCTAGACAAAAACCTAACCGTATTATGTAAAGTATTAAATAAAGCTCGACTCACCTTAAGGGTATCTTTTGAACCGGATGCGTATCCGTGGCTTGACTTGAAGGTAGCTTCGTAGTCCGAGTCATCCTCAGGTTCTGACTCAAGTTCAGTCTCCGTGTCTGACTCAATTGATTTCGCCATGAAGACGTAGTCTTCGTCTTCTTCGGATGACACTTCTTCCCATGTCGCGTTGAGGGCCTTCTTATGCTTAGGTGCTTGGTGGTTGAGCTTGGGGCACTCGGACTTGATATGTCCAAACCTGTTGCACTCATAACACCTAATGTTAGAACTTTTAGGCTTACCTTGGTTGGGTCGAGTCGTGGTTTGCTTTCGTCCCTTGGCTATCCTTCGAGCTAGGTTCATTAGTTCGGCAGTCAACTCCGGGTCAACTTCTTCTTCGGACTCGTCTTCCTCCTCGGTTGGTGGTGGCTTGCTTGCGATTTTCTTCTTCTTTGAACCTGCAAACAAGGTTATACCCCTCTCGGGTTCCGAGTTGGATTGTTCATGTAATTCGAAATCGGAAAAGAGTTCATCTAACCTAATTTTAGAAAGATGCTTGGAGACCTTATAGGCATCAACCATGGATGCCCATAAGGTAATCCTCGGAAAAGAGTTTAGGACATACCTTATAAGGTCGCGGTTTTCGACCTTTTGCCTGATTGCGTGTAGGTTGTTGACTATGTCTTGGACACGGGTGTGGAGTTGCGTCGCGGACTCGTGTTCCTGCATTTTTAGTGTGTACAATTTATTGAATAACAAATCACATTTGCAAACCTTAGCTTGATCCGATCCTTCGTGTAACTCGATTAGCTTTGTCCAAAGATCCTTTGCGCTTATGAAGGGGCCGACGCAATTTAGCTCTTCCTTGGATAGGCCACATTGAAGGATTTGTGTTGCCTTGGCGTCGGCTTCAACTTGTCATTTTGTCGCAATGGTCCATTGATCATAATCCAAGGAGTCACCCACTTCATTAGTCGGAAGTGTGAAACCCGTTTGGATTATGATCCACATCTCGATTTGGGTTTTGAGAAAGCATTCCATCCGACCCTTCCAATAACGGAAGTCATCTCCGTTGTAAAACGGAGGTCGGACAGTGCTAAAACCCTTGAGATGGGCCATTAGAACAAAAAGACAAAAGAAGACGAAGGAAAAACTAGCAATGACAAAAAACACATAAAAAGTACCAAGACTCGCGTCTTGGATTAGTAGTGCGGGAGTAGATTTAACAAAGCGAAAAAAAAAATCTAAAATAAACAGAAATAAAAGAAAAATAAATCTGTGAAAAATGGCTAGATTGGTAG
Source organism: Wurfbainia villosa (assembly GCA_025175895.1). Classification (NCBI taxonomy): domain Eukaryota; kingdom Viridiplantae; phylum Streptophyta; class Magnoliopsida; order Zingiberales; family Zingiberaceae; genus Wurfbainia; species Wurfbainia villosa. Next base: position 11,326,339 of record CM045992.1, read on the forward strand.
TTTCACCAAATCTTAGCAACCCCCAGCTCTGATACCAATTGTTGGATCGATGCGGTTCGCTAGAGGGGGGGGGTGAATAGCGATAAAAACTTTTTCTCGTTTCTTTCGTTAAAACTCGAGAGAAAATTAATTGCAGCGGAAATGTAAAGTAAATAGAGACAAATAGGTTTTACTTGGTTCGTAGCCTTCGGCTACTACTCCAAGGCCCTAATGGTCCTTGACCACGCACGGAGGGCAAATACTAAACGAACTCCCTCTCGATGGAGATAGGAGTTAAACGAATACAAAATCTCGAGAAAGACTCAAGGTAGAGGGACACTCCCCCTCTCCTTGATATGATTTAAAGCTTGAAATAAAAACAACTTATACAAATTTAAAGATTATACCGACGACTTCAAAGATTGGAGGTTGAAGCTCTAGTCGTTGTCTCGGCAGCGCTTCGTCGTAGGGATGTCGGAGAGTCGGAGCGTATCGGAAGCACTTGGAAGCTTTTGAATTGATGTAAAACCCTAGGTTTGGCCCTCCTTTTATAGCCTTTGAGCCCCTCATCGAATGGGTCTTTAGCCAATCACAAATGGGCACAAAACCCCTTGAAAAATGGTGATAACTCTTGACTACTCGAGGCTGATCCTTTGACCATCAATCGATGGCCATCATCACCGATCGATGGAAGCATCATCGATTGCGACCTTCTGCAATGATCGTTTGACGGCAGCTTGAGTCCTCCAAGCCGGGCGATCCGATGCTAGGCTGCAAGGCAAGGTTAGCTCAACAAAAACATAATTTTGATGGTCGTTGACCATCCGATCTCGACCTAGACCATCTATAAGAAGTCTTTGGTCGGATCTACACTTAAGATCATCCCCGTAAAGAGGATACGACCTTACTTACGCTCGTACACACGAGCTTACCTCAGTACTTACGTGTTGCTTTTGCTTCCGGCCTTCCACTCAATTCCTTCGGCTCCCTCCGAAGTCTCTTGAGTGTTGCCCGACCACCGCGGCTTCCTCCGGGTGTCGCTAGCCTTCAGCTCCAGCGTTGAGACTTTTCTGCACACTTGATTTAGCTCATGAGATAACAATATATGCTTAACTTTGTATCATTTTCTATAATCAAAACTTAGGTTCGACTTAGGTGCCTGCTGCACCAACAACTTTAAGTTCTACTCAGCTCAATATGTATGTTTACTTATACCAAATTGTGAATGTAAATGTATTTTTCTTATCTATAGATTAGCATGACTAATTGTTTTAACTCGTTTTGCATTTGGACTTTTGTGGTTTCTATTATTGTTTAGGTATTTTTAAATTTGTTACCTATATTGATAATTTAAATAGTAATATAAAGTGCGGTTATGATTTAGAAGTTGTTTGTTGTTATAATGATAAAGCCTAAAATGCTAGAAACATACACATATTATGATATATCAATCTCCTCCACCCATGCAAAGTGATTTGTAAATATTCACAAACTTAACAAAATTCTTCTCACAATATTGTTAATTGCTGAATGTATCAATGCACGGATGATGAAATTTATGATGACATGCTATCGGTTATGATGGAATCTATTGATTCAGACATAGAGAAATGATACCGATACTTATGTGATAATCCAAATATAAATATGAGTGCTACCAATATGTGCTACCAATATGATATCTTCAATTTCCTCTAGTGGTGTGGTGAATATCGGAGAGACCACCAATTATAGATTCAATTTGAATGAACAAGCGTCGCTTAGTTTTGAGGAAGACCCAAGTCATACTACTACAGATTTGCAAGATTTATTTGAGGATACATGGTATGAACAAGAATTTAATGACAATAGAATGGAAGTCGAAATTCAAAGGGATGTATCTAAGGATGATTACTTAGCAAATGATATGCCTATTCGTTAAGTGAGCCAGTAAATACTAACGAATATAGCGATCTTGAAGAGGAATTTCCAATAGCTGAAGATCCATATATAATGAACTCACTTGGTCCATTGCAAATACTTGAACCAGTTGACCATAGTGAATTTTTTGTCGGTCATGTAATGTATTTTTAACTTTCTCAATATTAATTTAATTCAACTACAGTGTGCTAACATAAATATTTATTGTAGGTTTACACAACGCAAAAACATTTTAAAGTTGCACTTGCTGAGTATGCTATGAAGAGATGATTCATATGCAAGATTAAGGACACAAGAAAAACTAGAGTTAAAGCAATTTGTCAAGGAGAAAATTGCACATGGACAATAATTGCAAGGGGAGATATTGAGTTCACTGTTATAAAATATTTACAACATCACCAGTGCGGTCTTTCCTTGAATATTACTAATTATCTTACATTCACATCTTCTTTTATAGCTTCTCAAATTGAAAATCATTTTGTATCATCGGATAAGTATAGACCTATAAACATACAAAGAGAGATACAATCACGATATGGAGTGCATATATCATATAGAAAGGCCTACTATGCACATAAAAAAGCTCTAAATAAGGTGGTAGGTGATTTTGATAAGGATTATGGTGATCTCCCTAGGTTTTTACGGGAGCTAAAATATAGAGACCCAGAAATATATGTTGTGTTGGTGCAGGGGCACCAGATAATCGAACCTGTGTTTTGATTATGGCAAAGATACAAAGTTAAGTTTACATTGTTATCTCATGAGCTGAATCAAGTGTGCAAAAATGCTAAGCTAAGCCGAAGGTCAACGACACCCGGAGTGAACCGTGGTGGTCGAGCGACACTAGGAGGACTTCGGAGGGAGCCGATGAACTCAAATGAAGACCGGAAGCGAAGCTTCAAAGGTAAAGGCTGAGGTAAGCTCGTGTGAGTGAGTGTAAGTAAGGTCATGTCCTCCGTACGGGGACATCCTTTGGCGTCGATCCGACTAAGACTTCCCATGGAAGGTCTAAGTCGAGATCGGATGGTAAACGACCATCGAACTTACTTATATTAACTGTATTTTTGAGCTAACTCTTCATTGCAGCTGGAAACCCTGCCATCAGTTGATTGATGGCTTGTATCAGTCGACTGATGCCTCCAGTAGTCGACTGATAGGGTTGATCAGTCGACTGCTGGTCAAGGATCAGCCTCGAGGAGAGTCAAAGCTTATCACCATTTCTCAAGGGCTAGGTGGCATCTTCTCATGAAACCTAATCTCAATAATTAGGGTTTCACAAAGCTTTAAAAAGAGGAGTTCTCCACCTCATTTCTATCATTCCAAAGCCTCCCAAGTGCTCTCACAACGTCGTGACTCTCTGACTACTCTACGATGATGAAGCATTGCCAGAACGCCAACGACACGAGCTCAAGCTTCAATCTTCTCAAGTTGTTGGTAACACTCTAAGTCGTCAACTCAAAGCTTTGTATTTAAAGTTTTTATTTCCAAGCATTTCTTATATTTAAGTGTTTATTTCGGAGCTTTAATCGTAACGAGGAGAGGGGGAGTGTCCCTCTACCTCGAGCTTTCTTGTTTCATTGTAACTGTTCACTCCTACCTCCAACGAGGAGGAGTATTTTAGTTGATTGCCCTCCGTACACAGTCTAGGACTGTTAGGCCCTTGGATTAGCAGCTGAAGGCTGTGAACCAAGTAAAAACAAAGCTTTGTCTTATTTACTTTCCGCTGTGCACTCGTGTTTTAATCGAACGAAAAGAAAATTTATTTTGCGCTATTCACCCCCCCCCCTCTAGCGCTCATTTCGATCCAAAATGTTGCATTGAAATCAAATGGTTATCATAATTTCCAATGATGTTTTTGGGCATTTTGTGCATGTGGAAGAGTTTTTAGAACATATATTCGGAAACTAATTGGAATTGATGCAACACTCTTAAGAGGCAAGTATCCTGGTGTTTTATTGATGGTCACATCAGTAGATGACAATGAAAATCTACTTCCAGTTTCCTTTGCAATTGCTGAGGTAGAGTGTGGCCTAGCTTGGGATTGGTTTTTAAACCATCTAAAGATATTTCTTGCAGTTGATCCATCAAGTATGACAATTATATCTGATAGACATCGTGGAATATTATCTGCAATGAGTAAAGTGTATCCTACTGCTCACCATGGATTTTGTTGTTATCACATGTCTTGTAATATGGTTACAGATACACGTGACAGACCTGCACTAGGATTATTTTGGGCAGCAGTAAGAGCAAATACAATTATACAATATGATCAAATAATGTAGACTATGTTAGAGAGACATGCAGATGCTTATAGATGGCTGCAAAATATAGAACATAACAAATGGGCCAATGCACATTTCCTTGGTAGAAGGTATTCAATACTGACAACAAATTGTTCAGAAAGCCTGAATGCATTATTCAAGAATACTCGAGAACTCCCAATTACAAAACTAATAAACAATACACGCAGGAAGGTTGCACAATGGTTTTATAATCGTAGGGATGAAGTGTCTAATTTTATTGGAGTACTGACACCATTTGGTATGAAGGAAATTGACACTAGGAGATAAAGAACTGGATCCTATATAGTATTTCCACATATCAGAACAGAAATGGAGGTACAAAGTTTAGGATCCTCCTATATAGTTGATATGGAAAGTCATAAATGTGATTGCGGTGATTTTCAAATTTTAGGATTCCCTTGCTCACATGCTATTGCGGTGTGTTCTTATAGGAATATGGACCCATATCACTATTGTGACCATTATTTCTTATTTGAAACTTGGAAAAGTACTTGCACTGATCAAATTTATTCTTGTAGAAGCAAATAATGTTGGCCAATGGTTGAACATGATTATATTGTTTTACCGCCACATAGCTTTGTGCAACCTGGAAGAAGAAAGAAGGCAAGGATCAAGTCGAAGCACACGGGAAAGGTCAAAAACAAGTGTAGTAGATACAAACAATTAGGTCACAATAAAAGATCCTGTAAAATAGCTCCACCAAGTTGAAACATATATTAGTTTGTTAATTTTGGTAGTAATGAAATTTTGTATGTATTTGACCCACAAGAAAAATATTGGGATAAATATCATTGTGTCATATGGTCTTTAATATATATCTATAAACTAATTTGTGTTGATATGTTCTTCATATTATATTGTCTAAAATCGGCTGATGGACCTAGAGAGCACGGAACTACCTGCTCCAAAGACCTATGTTCTCCGCTAGCACTCAATAATAAGTTCGTAATCTCGGAAATCATTGCGATACACCGTGTCGGGAGCAGTGATTTTTGCCACTCATGCCTGACATGTGAAGTGTGCTCGAAAGAACATTTCGAATGCTACGACGATGATACCCACTGGATGAAGACACCAATGAGTTCTTGGGACTCAATCACTCATTCCGATATAAAACTTTGAATTTTTCCAATTTAATAGGTCCATCAACTAGTTTCGACCGAAACCAAATGATGAACCTAGACAGCACAGAACCACATACTCCGAAGACCTATGTGCTGCGCTAGCACTAAATAATACGTTCGTGACCTCAAAAATCATTACGATACACCGTGTCGGGAGCATCGATTTTTGTCACTTGTGCCCGACATGTGAAGTGTGCTCAAAAGAACATTTTGAATGCTAGGACGAAGATACCTGCTGGACGAAGTCACCAATGAGTTCCTGTGATTCAATCACTCATTCTGATATAAAACTTCAAATTTTTTTCAACTAATAGGTCCATGAGTCGGTTTCAGCCGAAACCGGATAATAGACCTAGAGAGCACGAAACCACTGTGGGGAGTTGCTTCGGAGGCTCATTGGCTCCCATGTCCCCGGATTAAAATTTTCACTAATGAAAGAATTAATCTGGATGGGATGAGCTTCCTTAGCACAACCATTTCGTCGTCGTGCTAACAACTTGAGTGGTCGCTTGAACAAACTAGTTGTTCAAGCAACACAACTCTTCTAGTTGGTTAGCCGCGGAAGAGACGACAGACGGATCGCTGGTTTTTGTGTTTGTCTTCGGGGTCCATGATTATACAATATATATTCATACGCATACATGTATAATCAAGACATAAAAGAACATGCTCAGATCTGTAAATAAAGAAAAAAAAAACTTTATACCTTACGATCTTCTACCGTATGTCCTATCCTTCTCGTGGACGATGTGTGGACGAAGATCCTCCACGAGTAGAAGCCTTCTAGATCACATTCTTCCCTTCGTTGTCCGCTGCGAACAAAGAGAAGAACCAATAAATACCTATCCTTTCTAGAACCGGCCACCAAATTAGGGAATTTGGTTCAACCGCCGGGCAAGGAGCAAGTGGATGAAGTGCCGGCCAACTTGAAGAGGGGTTGCCGCCGGCCACCAAGGAGAAAGGGAGGAGGAAGAGCACCGTCCACCAATGGAAGGAGAACCGCTGGCTAAGGAATAAGAGAGAGGCCTTGAGAATGGGCACCGGCCAAGTCTAGATGGAAGAAGGTTGGGCGCCGGCAACTTCTTGGAGGAAGGAGGTTGCCGCCCAAAAAAAAACCTAGCTCCCAAACCCTAGCCGCCCACTTGTGAGAAGAGCCAAACCCTAATTCCAATCCAATTATTTCTTGCTGCCCAAGCTTAAGCCTTCTATTTATAGAATTGGGCTTAAGCCTCCTTTAATCTCCACCGTCGGATCTAGGATTTCATCCCAACTGTCGGATCTAGGGTTTCATCCCATCCGTCGGATCTAGGGTTTCATCCCATCCGTTGGATCTAGGGTTTTAACCCAACCGTCGGATCTAGGGATTTAATCCCAACCGTTGATTCTAGGGTTTCATCCTAACCATCGTATCTAGGGATTTTAATCCCAACCGTTGGTTCTAGGGTTTCATCCTAACCATCGGATCTAGGGATTTAATCCCAACTGTTGGTTCTAGGTTTTGTTTTACATTCTTGGATCTAGACTTCACAAGGATTATATTAGGATACGATAGGGACCATAAGGAGGAGTTGGATCTTGGCCACCCGATGGATCGGAACCACACAAACTTGATCCATCAATGATGTTCCATTCCACTAGAGGATCATCATTGAACTACCTCACCAACCCCCATAAATTAATATGGGCTCCATATATTATTTGTACATTAATCTCCCCGTGTTTAAGATATCGAATGTCCGTCAATTAATTGATTTACTGATCATCAATTAATTAACATCTAATTCCTCGAGTAGTACCACTCAACCTTATCATCTTGTTGACTAAGTCAACTAGCTGGGTTTACATGATGAACCTTATGAGCTCCTCAAGGGGACATCATCAACCTAATATATAGGACACGGTTTCCTCCTATAATCAACGGCACACCATGTAAATAATATCATTTCCCAACTTACCGAGCATATTGATTTAATCCATCTAAATCTCACCCTCTGGTAAATCAAAGAAATAAATACTAAGTACATGTGCCCGTTATTATATCGGGATTAAGAGCATGTACAACATAATATTCGAGGTCCGATTCAATTATGTAGTCAGTACTAAATTGAATCACCTCTATGTCGGTCCTGCTCAATACACCTAAGTGTACTAGTGTAACTTTATATTCAAGACAAAACAATACCAAGCTACACTACAACCATTCCAATGGTTTGTCCAAAACCATCTTGGTCGTGAGCCTCTACTTATATTTTACAAGGGACTGATAACATGATCTTCTGTGTCACACCAAGCACCATGTTATCTACAATGTAAAATATTAGACAATATACACACATATATAATAAATATATAAAGTGAAAAACAATGATCATGTGATTATTATTCCAAAATAAAATGTTCATACAAAAAAAGCTAGGCTTTCAGTATACATTCCAACAATCTCCCACTTATACTAAAAGACTATGCCGTCATCACTCTGCCATACATCTGATCCCCATGTCCTCCACATGCCTATCAAACACTTTCGCTGGAAGGGCCTTAGTGAATGGATCCGCCAGGTTATCCTCTGATGCAATCTTGGCGACAGCAACTTCTCCTCGCTTTATGATCTCTCGTATAAGGTGGTACTTGCGCTCTATGTGTTTACTCGCCTTATGGGCTCGTGGTTCCTTCGAGTTTGCAACTGTACCACTGTTATCACAATAAATTGTGATAGTTCTGGGCAAACCAGGAATCACATCCAAGTCCATCAAGAAGTTCCTGAGCCATACAACTTCCTTGGTTGCCTCAGAGGCTGCCACATACTCAGCTTTCATGGTAGAGTCTGCCACGCATTTCTGCTTGACACTCCTCCATACTATGGCTCCACCTCCAAAAGTAAACACAAACCCCGAGGTAGACTTACTCTTGTCCCTATCTGATTGGAAATCCGAATCCGTGTAACTCACAGGGACTAATTGATCTGCCCGGTAAACCAGCATATAATTCCTAGTCCTTCTCAGGTACTTCAATATATGCTTTACCGCAGTCCAATGTCCCTGTCCAGGATTACTCTGATATCTGCTAACCATGCCCACGGCAAAGCAGATATCCGGTCTCGTACATAGCATAGCATACATAAGGCTTCCTACTGCCGAAGCATAAGGAACCGCCTTCATGTCCTCTATCTCCTTTGATGTTTTGGGACACATCTCTTTAGATAAAGGAACTCCATGCCTAAAAGGTAGAAAACCTTTCTTGGAGTTCTGCATACTAAAACGAGCAAGGATAGTGTCAATGTATGAAGCTTGAGATAAGCACAACATCCTTTTCTGGCGATCCCTTATAACTTTGATCCCAAGGATGTGTCCCACTTCTCCCAAGTCCTTCATGTCAAACTGTTTGGACAACCATACCCTTACGTCTGATAACACTTTGATATTGTTGCCAACTAACAAAATGTCATCTACGTATAGTACAAGAAACACCACTACGTTTCCGTCACATCTCTTGTATACACAAGGCTCATCCGGACTTTGAATAAATCCATATGACTGGATTACCTCATCAAAGCGGATGTTCCAAGATCTAGAAGCTTGCTTCAATCCATAAATAGACCGATTAAGCTTACATACAAGATGCTCTTTGCCTTTAGCAATGAATCCCTCTGGTTGCCGCATATAGATGTTCTCCTCAAGACTTCCGTTAAGGAAAGCTGTCTTGACATCCATCTGCCAAATCTCATAATCCATATGAGCAGCTATAGATAAGAGAATCCGGATAGACTTAAGCATAGCTACCGACGAAAAAGTCTCCACATAATCGATACCCTCTTTCTGAGTATACCCTTTCGCAACAAGCCTAGCTTTGAAGGTCTCAACCTTCCCGTATACTCCTCTCTTTCTCTTGTAGATCCACTTGCATCCAATGGTTTTTACACCATCAGGTGGTTCTACTAGCTCCCAGACTTGATTAGAATCCATAGATTCTATCTCTGAATTCATCGCTCTTTGCCAAGATACCGCATCTCTATCTTGGATTGCCTCGTCATATGTCCAGGGATCAGGTTCATGTTCACCAGGGACAAAGTCCGAAGACTCTCCCAAAAACATGAATCTCTCGGGTTGTCTAACAACCCTCCCACTACGATGAGGTGCCTGCTGTGTATGCTCTATGACACGCGGTGCAGTGACTTGTGGTGCCTCCTCTTGTACCGGTGGTACAGAAGTCGGGACTTCCCCTGTTAACTCCTCAAGAACAATCCTACTCGTGGGCTTGTGGTTCATCACATAGTCCTCCTCTAGAAATCTGACATTCGTACTCACGATCACCTTCTGATCTCTAGGACTATAGAATAAACCGCCCTTCGTTCCCTTAGGGTAGCCAACAAACAAGCGTACTTCTGTATGAGATTCCAACTTACCAGTATCTCCCTTCAGCACATGTGCTGGACTACCCCAAATCCGAATATGTCTTAGACTAGGCTTTTGCCCAGTCCACAACTCTGTGGGAGTAGAGGGTACTGACTTAGATGGAACCAAGTTCAGAATGTGTGCTACTATTTCCAGAGCAAACCCCCAGAACGAATCAGGTAACTCAGAATAACTCATCATCGATCTGACCATCTCCATAAGAGTCCTATTCCTTCGCTCTGCCACACCATTCTGCTGGGGTGTGCCAGGTGCGGACAATTGGGATTGAATCCCAGCCTCTGATAAGTAACTCCTAAACTCTCCCAAGAGGTACTCGCCACCACGATCAGATCATAATGTCTTGATACTTTTACCTTGACGGTTCTTCCACATCAGCCTTGAATTCTTTGAACCTGTCAAAGCATTCAGACTTGCGGTGCATCAAGTAAATGTATTCATATCTTGAATAATCGTCTATAAAAGAGACGAAATATTCAAAACCACCCCTTGCCTGGATAGACATAGGACCGCACAAATCAGAATGAACCAATTCTAACACATCTTTGGCTCTATACCCCTTGGCCTTGAAAGGCCTCTTGGTCATTTTACCTTCCAAGCAAGATTCGCAGGTTGGGAGATCCTCCACCACTAATGAACCCAAAGGTCCATCAGCTATCAACCTTTGAATTCTACTTAGGTTAATATGACCAAGCCTCAGATGCCAAAGATATGTTTGGTTCATCTGCGAAGGTTCTTTTCTCTTATTAGATTTAGAAGATGAGTTATTTACTTCTATATGCATCGTGGGAGTTTTCGGTTCAAGAGTATATAAATTTCCAACCAATGTACCAGAACAGATAATCTCCCTATTCCTTTTTATAACCACTTTGTCATTAAAAGAAACAGAATATCCATCCATAAACAATTTAGAAACTGAAATTAAATTCTTTCTAAAAGTAGGTACATAAAGAAAATTTCTCAAAACCAAAACTTTATTCCTATCAAAAGATAAATAAACGTCTCCCACTGCAATAGCCGCCACCTTTGAAGCATTGCCCATGAAGACGGTAATCTCTCCCTCAGCTAGTCGTCGGGTTTCCTGGAACCCCTGCAAAGTATTGCAGACATGATCAGTGGCTCCTGTATCTACACACCAGGCACTGGTAGATAACACCGCTAAACATGTTTCAACAACTAAACAAGAAGATATACCTTTGTTCTTTCGGCGAGGACAGTCCGCCTTCCAATGTCCAGTCTGCTTGCAAGTGAAGCACTTGCCTTTCGGCTTCTTCACTCCTGCCTGAGGTCCCACTGCCACTTTCTGTAAGATCTCATTGGGACATGAGACATTGACCCTCTTGGGGAGAAAACCTTTTTGATGTTAGTCAAAAAGGGGGAGAATGTTTGGGGGAGAACATTTGGAGAGTATTTACCAATTTGGGATAATTGGTAAGGGATTTGAGTTAGTGTTCTAACTCAATGTTTTGTTTGGTTTTTGTCAAACATCAAAAAGGGGGAGATTGTTGGTGCAATCGGCCCAGGTCACGATTGACCAGGACTCGAGTTTGACTCGAGTGATGTTTTGATGTTTCGACAAAAACATATGACAATGTAATTGTCATTTGGTAAAGTCCAAGTCTTGAGTCTTGGCATTTGAGAAGTCCAAGGGTTTGATATTGGCGGCGTAAAGTCCAAGCGGGAGTCTTGGCAGCATAAGTCCAATGGTTGGCGGCGTAAAGTCCAAGCGGAGTCTTGGCGGCGTAAGTCCAAAGTGCCTTGGCGGTGTAGACACCGTTAGCATGACATAGCCGATGGAAGCACCTGAAGGCTAGCGCGATGGATGAACAAGTCATGGATGACTTGGAGGGATCTGAGAGGCGTGAGGCTGATGGAGGTGGCTAGAAGGCTTAGGTCTAGGCTAAGGGTGGTCTAGCAAGTATGGGGGAACCATACTTGGGTTAAAACCTCATGTTTGAGGTGTGCCAGTCGACTGGTGCCATGTGGCAGTCGACTGGACTGAGTCAACTAGGGTTTGACTATGGGTTATGGCCTAGCGATTGCCGCGGTGGGCGGTCGGTGATGGCTCAGCGATCGATTGATCATGTGATCGATCGGTGGTGCTCGAAAATCGACCCGCGAATGGAGTCGAGACTCGACTGGTCGAGTGAGGACTCCATCAGTCGACTGATGGTCATAATCAGTCGACTGATGAAGGTTCCGTTGGACTTATCCAGCATGGATCTAGCCGTTGTCTCACGACAACAGTAGCATCAGTCGACTGATGGTCCCGATCAGTCGACTGATCGACTTTTTCCAGCACAGGTTGAAGCTATATATGGAGCTCGTGATGGAGGAAAAATCAATCGATTTCAAGGATTCTTTGAGGCGATTTGGGGCGATTTGCTGTTGCAAATCAGGGTCTCCAAGTTGATATCAAGCAATCAAGTGATCAAGCATTCACGAGCATTTGTAAAGTGTTTTTCTTTACTAGTTTTGCTTTGTATTTCATTGTATTCGCTTGTAGCTTTTGATTATTGTTGTAATCATCCTGTACGAGGTTTCTCCGCCTCCGGATTGTTCCGAGAAGGAGTTTTTATTAGTGTTTGTGTGTGCATCACTAGAGCTCGTAGAGCTCGATCCGTGGAGTAGGAACCTTGAGGTTCCGAACCACGTTATATCATCGTGTTCGTGTGTGATTGTATATTTCGTTATTGCTTTCATTATCTATATTCCGCTGCGCTAACGAAATTGTAGACACGATCACGATCAAATTCCATCGTACGGGCAAAACGCTATTCACCCCCCCTCTAGCCGTTCCAATATTCCTAACAAGTGGTATCAGAGCCCGGGGCTCTTCTACGGACTAACCGCCCGGAGCTAAGACAAAAGGCTAGAGGGTGAAGATGGAATTCCAAGACAAGCTTGGATGGGATATCAATACTCCACCTCCATATGATCCAGAAGATTTTCCGGCGTGGAGAGCAAGAATGGAAACATTCTTGATGATGAACATAGAGGATTGGTTCATCCTCGTTGAAAGCCTTGAACCCCCTAGGGATAAGAAGGGAAATGTCCTAAAATTGAAAAAGTGGACCCAAGAGCAACGCCAAAAGCTCAAGACCGAAATTAAGGTAACGAAACTTTTGGAAGATTTAATTCCTAATGATGTTTTGTGCAAGCTAGGGGATTACATGTATGCCAAGGAGCTATGGAGAAAATTGGCAAGATTCCATGAGGAGAGTTCATCCTCAAGTGAAAGTGAGGAATCGGAAGTTGAGATGGAGTCAACTTCCGGATCGGAGAAAGAAGAAGTAGAAGAGATGGAAGAAGCATCTACTTCGTGATTGAGGAGGAGAGACCATCCTCTACACCGGAGCAACCTCAAGAAGAGCCTTCAACATCCGATCAAGATGAGGAAGCTCAAAATTCAACTCCGGCACCTACCACCACCCTAGGTAACTCAAACACTTTATCTTCCAATAAAAATCATATTATGTGTTTTGAGTGTAGGGAATTTGGGCACTATAAGAGCAAGTGCCCAAAGAAGGTTAGGAAAGCTCCACCGGCACCAAAGGCCAAGGATGCCGGTCCCTCAAGTCAAAAGAGCAAGGAGCATATTATATGCTTCAAGTGCAACTCAAAGGGACATTATCGGAGTCATGGCCAAGGGGAAAGAAGAAAGGGCAAGAAGGAGCAACACAAGTAGGGGGAGCCTCCAAGGCAAACTCTAAGGTAAAATTTATTAATGCACCTTCAATTTCTAAGGATAAGAAGCATGCTAGGAATAATTTTAATAGTCTTGCTATTGTGCATGAAAAGCATGCTAGAAATAATAGATATATTTGCCTAGGAGCTAAGAGTGTTCACTTAGGAAATAAGAAGAAATTTGGGACTAATGTCCCTAAAAATATATTACCTAAGGAAAGCATTAAGAAAATAGGAGAACATCTAGGCTTTAATGCTAAGAAATCTAGACATATGCCTAGAAATAAAAATATCTCAAGAGAAAATGAAAAATCAAAAAATGAGATATTAGAAAAGGAAAATCAAGCCTTGAGATCAAGGCTTGAAAAACTTGAAAAGACCCTTAAGGTTATGCAAAATTAAATGCAAGGGTCAATTAGTCAAACTTCTAGGTCCAAAAGTCAAAGTCAACACCTAGGACCTAAGAGTCCAAAGTCAACCAAGGGCAAGCAAGGTTTGGGTCACAAACCTAAGCCTAAGGTGGCTTACCATAGTGTTCCATTTGATTATGGAACACAAACTAGGTCTAGGAAGACTAAGGTCAATAGGGAAGTCATCCCTAGAGTTGACCAAGGGTTGTGCCTAGTGGCTAAGGTTTCTAGGAAACCTAGGGTGGCCACTAAGAAGGTTGCAAGGGGAGTTACCCCCAGAGTCAACCTAGGTAAGACCCAAATGACCAAGGCTAATAAGCCTAGGAGGGTCATTAGGAAGGTATCTAGGGAGGTTATCCCTAAGGAATACCTAATTAACCCTAGGAGCTCAAATCGGTTTTGGGTTCCTAAGAGCGTGATTGATTCACGCTAGATGGGTTAGGGTGTGCCAACCTTAAATGGATGGGTAGTTAACTCAACCATGGCAAAGGTGGCACTTTTGGTTATTTTCAAGGTTATGGATACCTTGGAAATAGATTTGAATTATCATCCTAAAAGATTTTAGGGTGTGCCAATATTATTTGAGAAGCTTGATAAAATCGTCAAATTGGCACAATTTAGGTTTAGAGGTCGTAGTGTGCCATTTTGGGTTTTTGGCACACTAGGGAGAAAAATAGAAATATGGAAAAATATAATTAATTATATGAAATGGCAATTAATATTAAAATTTAGGTATTATTATACCTATATATTTTATATGTCATGCTTTGTTTGCCATATAACATGCCATGACATCATGCTTACTTTTAATCATTTTATATGTCATGTTTATGTTTTAGGATTAAGGTTTTAAATGTCATGTGTTTTTAGATTTTATCATATGTCATGACATCATGATCATTGGCCATGTTTTAATAATGCTATTATTTCTGCCATGATCATACATTCATGCATTAACTTGATTAAAATTGATTTAAGGACTATGACATGACTTGAAGTCCCATTTATAAGGGAATCAAGTAGAGTTGCTTTAGAAGATGCATGAAACCCTAGTCTAGGGAGAACAAAACCCACATCTCACATCTAATTGACATGTATGTGTATTTATACACCCTAGATACATGTGAGATGCTAGGATATGAGTTAAGTTCAAGGTGCATAGTTTTTGCATCTAGATGAACTAAAACTCATCCAATTTTATTTGTGGATCATTGGGAAAGCTTGTGTACAAGTCATGTGCATAGAGCCCAAGGAATATGATCCAAAATAAGGTTTTGAAAACATTTTAAAATCTTTTTGAAAAACCTTGGTGAAGTCTATCTTTTGATAGCAATCACCATTGATGAGATTGATACAAAGTGAGCTTAAACTTCAAAGTTTTTAGTCACTTTTGGATTTTGTATCAATTTCTCTATTTTATGGGTAAAATATTTTTCAAACATTTTTCACCCATTGTATGTGTCATAGGTATTATACGTATCAAATTTCGTGATTTTTCGATATACGTATAATTATTTATGATTTTCTGAAATTCAATTCTGATAACTGAAATTCAGAAATTTCAGTTATTAGTCGACTGCCTTGAGTGGCAGTCGACTGATGAGTGTGGCAGTCGACTGGTAGCTGACAGAATCGACTGTCAAGGTTGATTTCGGGAAAACTAGGTTTGGTTAGCCCGTGTTCAGCCATGGTAAAGGTCCCTAATCACTCATAACCCTAGGATATGCTTTGGGAAGCATTATAAAGGGTGAAAATCCATTGGATATGGATTAGGAGAGTTGTTTAGGGTTTGTATCAATGTTAAGGTGTTGGAAAGTTCAATGTTGAATTTCTAACCTTAATTTTGATGGTTTAGAGTTCCTATTGGCTTAGGGACTGCCCAAGGACATTGTTGGTGCAATGGTCAAGGGGGAGCAAGCCTTTAGGGGGAGATATCCATCTTGGGATGGTGGATGTGTTTTTCTCCTTGAAGAGGAGAAGTTATTGGGAGAATATGACATCAATTGGGAAATTGATGGGACTTTTGAGAGACCCAATTTGGAAATTGGGAGAGTAAATGGGATTGTCTCTCTTGAGTGATATTGGACTTATCACTAGGAAGATGGTAGGCATCCTAAGTATTTTTGGACCAAGGGGGAGATTGTAAGATCTCATTGGGACATGAGACATTGACCCTCTTGGGGAGAAAACCTTTTTGATGTTAGTCAAAAAGGGGAAGAATGTTTGGGGGAGAACATTTGGAGAGTATTTACCAATTTGGGATAATTGGTAAGAGATTTGAGTTAGTGTTCTAACTCAATGTTTTGTTTGGTTTTTGTCAAACATCAAAAAGGGGGAGATTGGGAGATTGGTTTTGCTTGGACTTTCCCTTGCCAACCCATGTTGGACTTTTCATGCCAAGACCATGCTTGGACTTTCCTTGCCAATCCATGTTGGACTTTACATTGCCAAGACCCATGCTTGGACTTTTCCCAATGCCAAGTGTCCCACTTGGACTTTCCATGCCAAGTACTCAAGACTTGGACTTTACCAAATGACAATTACATTGTCATATGTTTTTGTCGAAACATCAAAACATCACTCGAGTCAAACTCGAGTCCTGGTCAATCGTGACCTGGGCCGATTGCACCAACACTTTCTTGGCTCCACCTTGCTTCTTCTTCTTCTTACCTTTCGGTTTAGAGGAAGAAACCTTCTGAGCGACCATGGCTTGAGCACTTTGACGAAAAAGCCCCTCTGCCGCCTAGAGTTCTGTCAGAAGCTCCGCCAACGAATACAACCTCTTGTTCATGTTGTAGTTGAGGCGGAACTACTCAAAACTCCTAGGCAGAGACTGGAGAATGATATCGACCTGGGTTTCCCCATAGATCTCAGCTCCGAGGACTTCCATCTCATTAAGATGAGCCATCATCTTGAGAACATGATCCCTAATGGGTGTTCCCTCGATCATGGTGGTCGTCATCAAGTTTCTCATTGCCTCCTGCCTAGCTGCCCTACTCTGATGTCCGAAAAGTTCCTTGAGATTGAACATCATGTCATAAGCTGTGGCTATGGCCTGATGCTGATGTTGCAGCACATTTGACATAGATGCCAAAATGTAACACCGCGCTATCTCATCTGCCTTAACCCATTTCTTATAACATTCTTTCTCCTTTTCATCAGAGTCATCGCAGGGCTTAGGAGGACAAACCTCGAAGAGTACAAATTTGTACTCCTCCGCAGTTAAGACAATATCCAAGTTTCTTTTCCAATCAATGTAGTTTGGTCCAGTAAGTTTGTTTTCTTTTAAAATCACAGCAAGTGGGTTGAAAGCCATTTGAAAATCCTAAAAATCACAATGATCAAAATATTAGATTTCAAATATTATTGATTCCTCAAAAACAATAAAATTTCAAAATCAACCAACACCTCAAAACACCGAGAATATCGCATGCCACGATAGTGTGGACGTATACGAATTCTACATTTGTAAGAGGAGGTTTTACCCATTAATTTTATTATCTTGTCAACCTTACTTTTTGACAAATAAAATTAATAGTTGGTTCCTCTTTGGCCCTACAAATAAAAGCAGTGACTCCGATGGGGAGGATACTTTTAATTTGCATCTAAGTGTGCACCATTACACGATACTAAGGGAATTATTTCGGATTATGTGCCTTACCGATGGGGAAGTACACACGCTCCTTAATAATTTCCTATAACCATTATTTGACCTAGTGATCCGCAAACAAACCCATTCGATGGGGAGGAAGGCACTCAGAGCCAACGCGCAAGTTTGTTGCATCACACGTCAAATTGTAATGGAGGCCGCGGGAATTAATTAAAATGTCCCTCTCCCACTTAGTAAATTAAAAATGAGGAATTTTAAAATATACACAACATGCATATAAAACAAATAAGCAATAAATATGGAAAAAACAGAATTTTTCCAACTATTATGGCATTGTCCTCCAATATGCATCCCGTCGTGTCACCACCTCGTCCGCTCCATCTTTTCCCGTGCGCAAGTCACCAAAGAGATCCGAGCCGAGATAAGACTATTTTAATTTACATCCATCGATCCTATACTCCACGAAGGAGTGTACAAATAATCTAGATCGAAAGTAAACTAAAATGAGCGGCTAAACAATGCCATATTTAATTACAAAAATTAAATACTAATCTAGCCTCGTCAACCCCGAGGATTCAAATAATAAATATTTACACACATCCAATCACATACACACATATGGCCATAATAGTCGGATCTTATGCCTGTAACCAAAGAGTTAAACTACACATATCCTACTATTATCCGGCACATATAATATATGAATAAGTGCATAAAAATTAACCGAATCCTAAACACACAAAACCATAAATCGTGGCTCTGATACCACTTGTAGGGAGTTGCTTCGGAGGCTCATTGGCTCCCATGTCCCCGGATTAAAATTTTCACTAATGAAAGAATTAATCCAGATGGGATGAGCTTCCTTAGCACAACCATTTCGTCGTCGTGCTAACAACTTGAGTGGTCGCTTGAACAAACTAGTTGTTCAAGCAACACAACTCTTCTAGTTGGTTAGCCGCGGAAGAGACGACGGACGGATCGCCGGTTTTTGTGTTTGTCTTCGGGGTCCATGATTATACAATATATATTCATACGCATACATGTATAATCAAGACATAAAAGAACATACTCAGATCTGTAAATAAAGAAAAAAAACTTTATACCTTACGATCTTCTACCGTATGTCCTATCCTTCTCGTGGACGCCGTGTGGACGAAGATCCTCCACGAGTAGAAGCCTTCTAGATCGCGTTCTTCCTTTCCTTGTCCACTGCGAACAAAGAGAAGAACCAACAAATACCTATCCTTTCTAGAACCGGCCACCAAATTAGGGAATTTGGTTCAACCGCCGGCCAAGGAGCAAGTGGATGAAGCGTCGGCCAACTTGAAGAGGGGTTGCCGCCGGCCACCAAGGAGAAAGGGAGGAGGAAGAGCACCAACCACCAATGGAAGGAGAACCGTCGGCTAAGGAATAAGAGAGAGGCCTTGAGAATGGGCGCCGGCCAAGTCTAGATGGAAGAAGGTTGGGCGCCGACAACTTCTTGGAGGAAAGAGGTTGCCGCCCAAAAAAAAAACCTAGCTCCCAAACCCTAGCCGCCCACTTGTGAGAAGAGCCAAACCCTAATTCCAATCCAATTATTTCTTGCCGCCCAAGCTTAAGCCTTCTATTTATAGAATTGGGCTTAAGCCTCCTTTAATCTCCACCGTCGGATCTAGGATTTCATCCCAACCGTCGGATCTAGGGTTTTATCCCATCCGTCGGATCTAGGGTTTCATCCCATTCGTCGGATCTAGGGTTTTAACCCAACCGTCGGATCTAGGGATTTAATCCCAACCGTCGATTCTAGGGTTTCATCCTAACCATCATATCTGGGGATTTTAATCCCAACCGTTGGTTCTAGGGTTTCATTCTAACCATCGGATCTAGGGATTTAATCCCAACTGTTGGTTCTAGGTTTTGTTTTACATTCTTGGATCTAGACTTCACAAGGATTATATTAGGCTACGATATGGACCATAAGGAGGAGTTGGATCTTGGCCACCCGATGGATCGGAACCACACAAACTTGATCCATCAATGATGTTCCATTCCACTAGAGGATCATCATTGAATTACCTCACCAACCCCCATAAATTAATATGGGCTCCATATATTATTTGTACATTAATCTCCCCGTGTTTAAGATATCGAATGTTCGTCAATTAATTGATTTACTGACCATCAATTAATTAACATCTAATTCCTCGAGTAGTACCACTCAACCTTATCATCATGTTGACTAAGTCAACCAGCTGGGTTTACATGATGAACCCTATGAGCTCCTCAAGGGGACATCATCAACCTAATATATAGGACACAGTTTCCTCCTATAATCAATGGCACACCATGTAAATAATATCATTTCCTAACTTACCGGGCATATTGATTTAATCCATCTAAATCTCACCCTCTGGTAAATCAAAGAAATAAATACTAAGTACATGTGCCCGTTATTATATCGGGATTAAGAGCATGTACAACATAATATCCTGTTGGGAGTATGAGGAATACAATCAAAGTCCCACATTGGTAAGACATGGAAAAGATCATGTGCTTATAAGAAAAAAGATATCTCCATTGGTATGAGGCCTTTTGGGTAAAGCCCAAAAACAAAACCATGAGGGCTTGGGCCCAAAGTGGACAATATCATACCATTGTGGAGATATGTGGATCTTATATGCACTAACAATTGGTATCAGAGCCATGGTCCATGTCAAGCCATGAACCTCGAACGAAGGAAGTTGAGCTCCCACGTCCGGATCAAGAGAACCAGACATCAGGAAGGAAGTCTAGTTGGGTCGGGGGGACCGAACAACTGGCAGGAAGTCCTGGTGGGTTGAAGATCGGACATCAAGCAGAGAAAATCCTTCGAGGAGGGATAGGCTTGAGGGGGGGCCCAATGTGGTCCTTCGTTTGAGGGGGGGATTGTTGGGAGTATGAGGAATACAATCAAAGTCCCACATTGGTAAGACATGGAAAAGATCATGTGCTTATAAGAAAAAAGATATCTCCATTGGTATGAGGCCTTTTGGGTAAAGCCCAAAAATAAAACCATGAGGGCTTAGACCCAAAGTGGACAATATCATGCCATTGTGGAGATATGTGGAGCTTATAAGCACTAACATATCCGAGGTCCGATTCAATTATGTAGTAAGTACTAAATTGAATCACCTATATGTCGGTCCTGCTTAATACACCTAAGTGTACTAGTGTAACTTTATGTTCAAGACAAAACAGTACCAAGCTACACTACAACCATTCTAATGGTTTGTCCAAAACCATCTTGGTCGTGAGCCTCTACTTATATTTTACAAGGGACTGATAACATGATCTTCTGTTCCACACCAAGCACCATGTTATCTACAATGTAAAATATTAGACAATATGCACACATATATAATAAATATATAAAGTGCAAAACAATGATCATGTGATTCTTATTCCAAAATAAAATGTTCATACAAAAAGAGCTAGGCTTTCAGTATACATTCCAACAACCACATGCTCCGAAGACCTATGTGCTCAGCTAACACTCAATAATACATTCATGACCTCGAAAATCATTGTGATACATCGTGTCGGGAGCAGCAATTTTTGCCACTCATGCCCGACATCTGTCATGCCCCGAGAGTATGCCGAGCCGAAAATCAAACGAACGACATCTCCCCTGTACGTGACAACATATCATATTAATACAAGGCCCTTGGGCCCACAATAACAATAACATATACAACTGTAAACATAAAACATAACAATACACAGTGGAAACTAGCACAACTACAATACAACCACACACCATGCATACCGGTATGACTAATACCAAAATAAGAAAATGTCGTAACAAAACCAGAAAGCACGGTACAACAACAATAGTGTCACAGACTATAAATCATCACATAAAAACCAAAGACATCGAAACATCAATGATAAATCCCAAAAGCTCGGACCCTCGGAGTTGAGATGAGACGATATCAGCCAGCGATACTCCAAGCCATCACGAAGACTTCTACCTGTTACTTGGGCGATAGAAAAACTTAGGGTCCATGGTGGTGAGTAAAACTCAGCAGGTAATCGGAAAACATGTATATATCAAATATCATATGTAATTCAACAGAAAAATCTACAGGTACATCAGGTAACACTAGCATGATAAACATATCCATGTATCTACCTTTTAACCAAATGGCCAACGTAAAATGCAGTCATACCTGAATGTATGCTACGCTACACCTATCCAACCTGAGCACATATCCACAATATATGTATATAACTAGAAATCTGGTCTAAACCATACCGCATCATAAAGACTGGTCAAAGCATGCAATAGTCTAACCAACAAGTATACAAGTATCCGACACAACCATATAACAGATGCGGGTAGCATGTATGAAGATGATGTACAACCAAATGCAACAAGCATAGTACAATCATATGCAATATCATAATAAACATATATATATATACTGCATCTCTATATATATATACTAATCACAATCATCCATATATATATATATATACAAGCATATATGTATATATATGGCAATATGCAAAAATGCCAAAAGTCACAGCAATGCAGAATGCATGGTCATGCCGGCTTACCCTAAAGCTACCACGACCCTAGTGTGGCCTCGGTGGCTCGACATGACAACTGTCCCAACTCAACACCAACCACTACTCTCGAGTGGTCGAATGGGTAGTATGATCAAGTAGCATATAAGCGTAAAGAGCAAGCTACATGATGGGGGTCCCTATTGTTGGCCACTCCGACAGTCACTACTCATGAGTGGTCGAATGCCACACATGCAGGACATCGACATGCAAATCCAACTACCACCGTCTATAGTGGTAGAGTGCGGTCGGTACTACAAATGCTCTTCCCTCACACCGGTTACTCCACCTATGAGTAACCGTGGAGGCAGGATGACTGACGACCCTCTCAACCATAAGGGAGACCACGTTACCAACATGCATGAAAATGACATGAATGCATAGTCACATATACAAACATCCACCACAGACTCTATTCTACAGAGAGTCATACCAATCTAATCAATGCACTCTCTATGCTACAGAGAGTCGTACTCAACTGATCATAACACTCTCTATCCTATAGAGAGTCATACCAATCTGATCGACTCACTCTCTATCCTGCAGAGAGTCGTACTCAACTAGTCATAACAAGCTAGGACCACCGGTCCATAGCGACACACTAATCACAATATACCTGACCATTTACATAATACATGATCGGTAGTAAACATGCAACCTAAGGGTATTGGAATCAATCCTACGTTCAGGACATTACCTACCCACAGATGACCTCTTGCCTAATTTACAAATCAGGTCGTCATCCGTACTTCACTATTTTCACATAACTAAGAAATTCTAGGTTTACTTACATCATATCTGTAACTCCTAATCATGATGATGGAAAATATGATAACATCAATAGAGCATAATAGGCCAAAGATAAAGTATCAAGCACCAGAGTAAATAAGAGCGGTGTCAAGGTAACATGATCATATATCTAAATATGCATGCATTAATAACTACCTGACCAGGGTAGGAAATTACCCACTTGTTAAATAGCTCGTGTTAATGAAATCTTCACGGTCACGGTCCTGTCTCGTATCCACGTCCTGCACATATCAAGCATTATGATTAAGTGTAAGCATACAATGAATAATCAAATCGAATCCTACATCGACTTCGTATCCTGATCAACTAGATTGATCTAGTTATCCAATTAACCTAATCAATCCTCCACATTAATCACTATTACACATCCATATCAATTCTAATACTGAATCTTAACTAACAGAAACAACTTCTTCCATTAACTTAATCAGAATACCAAACTATCAATTTAATAATAGCTAATCAAGCTAAGTCAATAAACATCTCTATCTATAGTTAAAGTAACGATCCATAGAATTTACCTAGTTTTGAATCTATGGTAAGAGCTTCTTGATCCAAATTCAAATATCCCCTCCAGATCTCACAACTGTAAACAAATCCAATATCACAGCCATACATATAGCATACAAAACATGGTAAAATGATGGATCAACATAAACCTTACCTCAACCTCGACCCCCCATTCTAATCCACACTGCCACCGACCCCTTCACAGCTTGCTCTATTCATCGAAACAACCCTCGCAGTCGAAAATTCCCCCTGCTCACAGCCGCTCAGCCACCCATCCAGTAGGCACCATCGACAACAATCGATCAGTCCCCTAAATATTGACTCAACATAGGACGCAACAATATAGATGAAGAGAAAAAGGTAAATCACAGCTTACTAGTCGTTGGACTCCACCGGTAGCCACCTTCTTGTCTCCCCAATTGCTCAGTTCACCGGCAATTTCCCTCACTGCCCTAATGCAGCCGGAAGCTGGAGGTGATGCAGAGAACTACGACAATCCTTGAGGAGGATCGATTGAGCGAAGAGAGGCGACGGTCGAAGGCAAGAGCTCGCGATGGCGACAGTAGAA
Organism: Wurfbainia villosa; assembly: GCA_025175895.1. Classification (NCBI taxonomy): domain Eukaryota; kingdom Viridiplantae; phylum Streptophyta; class Magnoliopsida; order Zingiberales; family Zingiberaceae; genus Wurfbainia; species Wurfbainia villosa. The sequence continues at coordinate 11,350,259 of CM045992.1, forward strand.
AATAGGTCGCGACGAGTGAGGGCAGGCGGTGGAGTCCGGTCGCCTGACGACGAGCGACAAGGCTACGACTCGAGAAGGCGACCCAAGGGCGGCGGCGGCTACTGCTGATGGATCAGACGAGAAGAAGAAGATGCAACGGCGAAGAACCGAAATAGGGAAAAAAGGAGATTGTCCAAGCCGATGGTTATCGCCTGCCGCGAGGAGAGGGAGAGGGCGACGAGAGGCAGGGAGATCCCACCATGAGAAGGAGGAGTTGCGGTGAGGAAGGGGTGTGGTCGCGAGAAGAAAATGAAGAGGAGATTGAGAGAAGTCACGAGGTAGAATGAGAAGAGGTTTGTGAGAAACGCTCGAGGAAGAAAACTTCGTAGGTGAGGAAACGACCAAACGGGCAATTAACGCTCGGCATTAATAAAAGAGAAACGGGTCGGGTTTTGGGGATAACGGGTCGGGTTTCAAACCCTATAAGCAGCTAACCCCTTAATTCAATTAAGCCAATAAAACTTTTGAGCTAGATTAGGTTTCAATTAAATCCCTAACTATCCCTCAAAAATTTTAATTGATCCATTAATAATATTACCCTTTTAGCAATTTTACTTGCGGTATTTTACATTCTCCCCAACTTAATAAAAATTTAGTCCCTAAATTTCATACTTACATGCAAAATTAATTCAAGCAAGTTTCCGAAATGACCATCACATACCTCATGTGAACAGATAAGGGTACCAAGCTCGGATAGTTTCTTCTAGCTCCCTTCTAGCCTCCTTATCAGTATGATGCTGCCATCCAACCTTTACAAGTCGGATGGTCTTGTTCCGCAGCTGACGTTCCTTGCGACCAAGAATTCACACTGGTATCTCCTTGTAAGTCGCATTAGGCCGAAGTGGAATCGGAACGTCCTTTAGCACATGATATGAACGCGTCACGTATTTCCTCGGCATAGAAATAGGAAATACGTTGGGAACACCCGCAATTACCGAAGGTAAAGCCAACCGGTAAGATACACCTCCAATCCGCTCCAATATCTCAAATGGACCAATGTAGCGTGGAGCTAATGTTCCTATCAACCCAAATCGTTTCACCCCTTTCGTAGGTGAAACACCCAAAAATACATATTCCCCAATTGAGAATTCCAAAGGCCTTCGTCTCCGGTCTGCGTAACTCTTTTGTCGATCCTGTGCCTCTAATAACCATCATCGATGACACGCACCAACTTTACATCATGTTGGATACTCTGTTGCCCCATAGCCTGTTGCGGACTCTGCCAAGAATCGTGAGATAAATCACAAGTCTTTACCAGATATCATACTCAAAGACACTCCGTGCAATCTGACAATCCCACGATAGTATAACTCTACCAGATGGTCCAACGAGCCCGTCCCATGAATAGGCAGAAAGTGAGCTGATTTGGTCAGCCGATCCACAATCACCCAAATTGCATCATGTCCTTTACGGGTTCTAGGTAATCCTGTAACAAAATCCATCGTGATTTGCTCCCACTTCTAATCCGAAATCGAAATTTCCTAAAGCAACCCAGCGGTTCTCTGATGTTCAGCCTTTACCTGCTAGCATACTAAACATCGAACAGCAAAATCTGCTATACCCCTCTTCATATTGTTCCACCAGTATAAACGTTTCAACTCTCGGTATATCCGAGTACCATCAGGTTGAATAGCAAATCTCTAATGATATGCTTCCTGTAGTGACTCTTCCTTGACTGGATGCGTGTCCGAAACACACTATCCTTATCAGAGATGGGGAATTATCTTCTCAAAGAGAAGTCCATCAACCATTCAAAATCCACTCCACCACACACTCTATAAGTGCATGGAAGACTATAGCGACCAATCTCACTTGTTGCAATTGTTCACATTCCAGCAACTCTATAGTAGCTAACCAGTAGCTAGTCAAAACTTCATGAGCACATCTACTCCATATCACTACTACACAAGATAATACTGCTAAGTTTATGTCATATGTATGACAGCTTATCTCGCAGTTCCTTAACTGCCATAAGCTTAAGATACGCCTCATTTAACTGCATCGGGATCACTCCATTCACTGAAGCGATGCATCTACATACAATACCCTTCCATCCACATCGGAAGGATTAACTAACATTGATGCAAAAGTCAACCATCGACTGAGCCCTGAAAACTAGTTTCACAGGCTTCTGATCAAATAAATTCCATCACCTCCTTAGTCCACCAAGTTCGTGGTATATTAACGCTTAAAAGCATCCTATCCACATCTGCGGTAATAACCAAATCCATATAAGGAAATCACCATCTACGGTGGCCGAGTGCGCAACTCCAACTACCACCCCCAACAGTGGCCAAGTTACGCAACTCCAATAATCACAACCTGATCCAATCGTGTCCAGAATACACGATTCTCAAATCCAGGGGCAACTAAATCGTTAAATACGTCTAATATCATTAACAACAGCTCGTAAATTCATACTAAGTATGAAATGTCATCCTTCATACACCTGCATCCTATTTACTCTAAGCTGATGATATCTCAATCATCACAACCCCAATGATAATTGTATGACATTATGTCACTACAATATCAATACTCCAATCGTAAACCAATCCTAGAGTATACACAGTGTCCTTTGCTGATCTAAACAGATCATCTATCCACAATGAAGGGTATTCACTTTTAACAACTATCGCATTTCATCATCGATAATCGATGCATAATCTCAAAGGTCCGTCTCTCTTCTAACAAAGAGTTCCGGATCTTCTCGAGAAAATATTGGGACAGATAAATATCTCATCCAATACCTCCTATAATCACAACTTACGTTCTTCCAATTTCCATAGTATTTAGCAACCCTAATACCAATAAAATTATCACTCGTATGAGGTATTCAAATATCGACACTATCTCCAAAATCACTCTGATCGCCTACTCCACTTGCCTATGCAGCGGCAAGCCTAGGAGTTCATTCAAAACTACATCCGAATACTCTCGGATTATACGCACATCTGAGAGACATAATCATACCATAATCTCAACAAGTTGACCATCCGTAAGGATATGTCTACAGTAAAGATATGTCTATCCAAGTCTAAGGGCATCCCTTGACTTCTTAATTGTTGATCCACATCTGACCTGACGGTAGAGATACCACCGATCCACAAGTCAATGTAAAGGAACCCTTCTTATCTGAACTAAAAATGTTCTAGACAAGGATACCTGTAAACTACAAGTATCTCTCAATATATTAACCCAGAGGGTAAACTAGAGTAATACCCTGAACGATCAATTATCTGTTAATCCGATCCAAAGGCTCCCCGTAGGTCTCGGCCTTTCTCCGAAGAGAACATGATCAGATCCAATAGTCCGCAACAAAGCGGTCACATTTCTGCGACGAATAATTCGTGGATTTTCCTAGATCATCTGATCCCATCACTTAATCCTACGAGCTGCAACTATAGAATATCGAATGGATACGACCATCATCGTATACTCTCTCCTTTGTACAAAGCCAATCCACATTTGGGGGGTAACTGTTGTTGTTGTCTGCATGAGTCTTCTATGATGTCTTCTTTTGATACTGCTTCTGTGCTAATCTCTGCTGAAGGGAAGTATCAAGGAACTCCAACCATGCCTAAGGTAGTAGGTCGCTGCTGATGAGATGACCCAATCTTCTGTGCTGATCTTCTGCTGTCGAGACGGTGCATCATCCTCCCGGAACACCATTGATAGTCTTCAACTGAGTCTTCAAAATACACCTCCTCAATTGTACTGGTTGCTTACAATAGCAACTAATGATCTGATCCAATGGATAATCTGACTTCGCATGTCCTCGTGTCCCGCACTACACACACATAATCCCTTCGGAGTCTTTCTTCTGCTGCTAATAACTTGAGAAAGTTCTGACGATCTACGGTTGGCCTTCTATGATCAAAAAATAGCTCATCACTCCTGACTCCGATCTTGCTTCTTTTATCCAATATTCGGAGGCTTCTCATTCCAACATCTGACTTGCAATGCCTGCTTATCGATCTTCATCTCCTAAACACTTATACAGAGTCATTTCTAGACTCCTGACTCAATCCAATATCTTCCGATAGGATCTGATAGAAGATCTAGTGATCTTACTCCAAAAGTAAGCCAATAATCGTGGGTGGTTTAAAACACCCATTCACATTCTTGAGCTATTAAGTGAGCGTAAACTCTGCAAGTCTAACGACTCTACATAGTATTCCTGTTACTGACTATCACCCTGCTTGAAGCTCAAGGATCCCCTACAATGTGTCACAGAAAGTAACACGGGGAAATACTCTCTCTCAACATCACTAAACCATGGTCAAGTGATGTTTTATTCCCCCAAGGTTATTTTCTGCATTTACCACCAAGTACCGGATTGATCCCGATAATGGTATGCAAATAACTCTACTTTCTCTTATAACACGAGTTAAGTACTCAAAAGTACCCTCAACATTATACAACCAAGTACAAACAACTCAGGGATCAAAATCCCTATGAAACACCTTATACTAACCCTCCGCTTGCTGTAGCAATAATAGTATACACACCTAGTCCATTACCCCACGGATAATGATCTGACTAGCACCGTTAGTGAAAATCTCTAAGACTGTAGTCTTTGATTTTCACAAGAAATGTGACGACTTGACCCCTACTTTCCGACTCAGTATCAGTCGACTCTCAAAGGTAAATCACCTTTTCGACACAAGTTTAAGACTCAGACTCAACAGGTCATTCCCGTGGTCAACTCAAACCACGATTACGAAGAATAACCAAAGCACTACCTGTTATTCCATGTTATAAACATTAAAAGCATAGCCATAAAATCGAGAGTATAACCCTAAAGGCAACTCCGACTGGTCGTCTCGGTGGATGACCCCTACTACAAGTCTATACAGGTGTCATAACTCTAACTGTATACACCTATTGAGCAAATTTAGATAAACATCTAACTAAATATAAGTTATCAGTGATTTCTTACCTCATGCTGCCCGGAGCTTATGTCGTTGTCAATCCCATCTCACAAAAACCAAAACCGAAAAATAAACTGACTCCCGAGAATCCAAGACTCAAAAATAAAATCATTGTATGGCATCGCAGAACCTTCGGCTCTGATACCAATAAAGTTGTCACGCCCCGAGAGTATGGCGAGCCGAAAATCAAACGGACGACATCTCCCCTATACGTGGCAACATATCATGTTAATACAAGGACCTTGGGCCAACAATAACAATAACATATACAACTGTAAACATAAAACATAACAATACACAGCGAAAACTAACACAACCACAATACAACCACACACCATGCATACCGGTATAACTAACACCAAACTAAGAAAATATCGTAACAAAACCAGAAAGCACGGTACAACAACAATAGTGTCACATACTACAAATCATCACATAAAAATCAAAGGCATCGAAACATCAACGATAAATCCCCAAAGCTCGGACCCTCGGAGTTGAGATGAGACGATGTAAGCCAGCGATGCTCCAAGTCATCATGAAGACTTCTACCTGTTACCTGGGCAACAGAAAAATGCAGGGTCCGTGGTGGTATGTAAAACTCAGCAAGTAATAGGAAAACATGTATATATCAAATATCATATGTAATTCAATAGAAAAATCTGTAGGTACATCAGGTAACACTAGTATGATAAACATATCCATGTATCTACCTTCTAACCAAATGGCCAACGTAAAATGTAGACATACCTGAAAGTCTGCTACGCTACACCTATCTAACCTGAGCACATATCCATAATATATGTATATAACTGGAAATCTGGTCTAAACCATACAACATCATAAAGACTGGTCAAAGCATGCAATAGTCTAACCAACAAGTATACAAGTATCTGACACAACCATATAACATATGCGGGTAGCATGTATGAAGATGATGTACAACCAAATGCAACAAGTATAGTACAATCAAATGCAACATCAATATATATATATATATATATATATATATATATGGCAATATGCAAAAATGCCAAAAGTCACAGCAATGCAACATGCATGGTCATGTCGGCTCACACTAAAGCTACCACGACCCCAGTGTGGCCTCGATGGCTCGACATGACAACTGTCCCAACTCAACACCAACCACTACTCTCGAGTGGGCAGTACGATCGAGTAGCATATAAGAGTAAAGAGCAAGCTACACGACGGGGGTCCCTGTTGTTGGCCACTCCGACAATCACTACCCATGAGTGGTCGAGTGCCACACACGCAGGACATTGGCACGCAAATCCAACTACCACCGTCTATAGTGGTAGAGTGTGGGACCACAAATGCTCTTCCCTCACACCGGTTACTCCTTCTATGAGTAACCGTGGAGGCAGGATGATTGACGACCCTCTCAACCATAAGGGAGTCTACGTCGCCAGCATGCATGAAAATGACATGAATGCATAGTCACACATACATACATCCACCATAGACTCTCTATTCTACAGAGAGTCGTACCCATACATACATCCACCACAGACTCTATTCTACATAGAGTTGTACCAATCTGATCAATGCACTCTCTATACTGCAGAGAGTCATACTCAACTGATCTTAACACTCTCTATCTTGTAGAGATTCATACCAATCTGATCGACGCACTCTCTACCTGCAGAGAGTCGTACTCAACTAGTCATAACAAGCTAGGACCACCGGTCTATAGCGACACACTAATCACAATATACCTGACCATTTTCATAAAACATGATCGGTAGTAAACATCCAACCTAAGGGTATTGGAATCAACCCTACGTTCAGGACATTACCTATCCACGGATGACCTCTTGCCCAATTTACAAATCAGGTCATCATCCGTACTTCACTATTTGCATATAACTAAGCAATTCTAGGTTTACTTACATCATATCTGTAACTCCTAATCATGATGATGGAAAATATGATAACAAAAATAGAGCATAATAGGCCAAAGATAAAGTATCAAGCACCAGAGTAAATAAGAGCGGTGTCAAGGTAACATGATTATATAAGATGATCATATATCTAAATCTGCATGCATTAATAACTACCTGACCAGAGTAGGATATTACCCACCTGTTAAATAGCTCATGTTAATGAAATCTTCACGGTCGCGGTCCTGTCTCATATCCACGTCCTGCACATATCAAGCATTATGATTAAGTGTAAGCATACAACGAATAATCGAATTGAATCCTACATCGACTTCGTATCCTGATCAACTAGATTGATCTAGTTATCCAATTAACCTAATCAATCCTCCACATTAATCCCTATTACACATCCATATCAATTCTAATATTAAATCTTAACTAACAGAAACAACTTCTTCCATTAACTTAATCAGAATACCAAACTATCAATTTAATAATAGCTAATCAAGCTAACTCAATAAACATCTCTATCTACAGTTAAAGTAACGATCCATAGAATTTACCTAGTTTCCAATCTATGGTAAGAGCTTCTTGATCCAAATTCAAATATCCCCTCCAGATCTCATAGCTGTAAACAAATCCAATATCACAGCCATACATGTAGCATACAAAACATGGTAAAATGATGGATCAACATAAACCTTACCTCAACCTCGACCCTCCATTCTAATCCACACTGCCACCGTCCCCTTCACAGCTTGCTCTGTTCACCAGAACAGCCCTCACAGTCAACAATTCCCCCTGCTCACACCGCTCAGCCACCCTTCTAGTAGGCACCATTGACAACAATCGATCAGCCCCCTAAACGTTGACTCAGCACAGGACGCAACAATATAGATGAAGAAAAAAAGGTAAATCATAGCTTACCAGTCGTTGGACTCCACCGACAGCCACCTTCTTGTCTCCCCATTTGCTCAGTTCATCGGCAATTTCCCTCGCTGCCCTAATGCAGCCAGAGCTGGCGGTGATGCAAAGGACTATGACAATCCCTGAGGAGGATCGATTGAGCAAAGAGAGGCGACGGTCGAAGGCAAGAGCTCGTAATGGCGACAGAAGAAAATAGGTCTCAACGAGTGAGGGAAGGCGGTGGAGTCTGGCCGCGTGACGGTGAGCGACAAGGCTACGACTCGAGAAGGTGACCCAAGGGTGGTGACGGTTGCTGCTGATGGATCAGACGAGAAGAAGAAGATGCGACGACGAAGAACCGAAATAGGGGAAAAAGGAGATCGTCCAAGCCGACGGTCATAGCCTACCGCGAGGAGAGGGAGAGGGCGAGGAGAGGCAGGGAGATCCCACCGTGAGAAGGAGGAGTTGCGGTGAGGAAGGGGTGTGGTCGCGAGAAGAAAATGAAGAGGAGATTGGGAGACGTCACGGGGAAGAATGAGAAGAGGTTCGCGAGAAACGCTCAGGGAAGAAAACTTCGTCGGTGAGGAAACGGCCGAACGGGCAATTAATGCTCGGCGTTAATAAAAAAGAAACGGGTCAGATTTTGGGGATAACCGGTCGGATTTCAAACCCTATAAGCAGCTAACCCCTTAATTCAATTAAGCCAATAAAACTCTTGAGCTAGATTAGTTTTCAATTAAATCCCTAACTATCCCTCAAAAATTTTAATTGATCCAGTAATAATATTACCCTTTTAGCCATTTTACTTGCGGTATTTTATATGTGAAATGTGCTCGAAAGAACATTTTGAATTCTATGACGATGATACCCATTGGACGAAGACACCAATGGGTTCCTAGGAGTCAATCACTCATTCCGATATAAAAATTTGAATTTTTTCAATTTAGCCGGTTTCGGCCGAAACTGGCTGATGGACCTAGAGAGCACAGAACCACATTCTCCAAAGACCTTTGTGCTCACTAGCACTCAATAATACGTTTGTGACCTCGAAAATCATTACGATACACCATGTCGAGAGAAGCAATTTTTGCTACTCGTGCACGACATTTAAAGTGTGCTCAAAAGAACATTTTGAACGCTACGACGACGATACTTGCTGGACGAAGACACCAATGAGTTTCTGGGACTCAATCACTTATTCCGATATAAAACTTTGAATTTTTTCAATTTAATAGGTCCATCAGCCAGTTTCATCCGAAACCGGCTGATGGACCTAGAGAGCATGGAACCACATTCTTCGAAGACCTATGTGCTCCGCTAGCACTCAATAATATTGGAGGATCGTGGCCCGGCTAGAAGGGGGGTTGAATAGCCTCAATGTCATTGATGGAAATCGCTTGCATCTTAATCGCCTACAAGAGTAATTAGCGCAATGAAATATGCTAAAGTAAAAAATGATTAAGACTAAAGACAAAGATTAGGAGATGCAAATGCTAACAAGAGATGTAACGTGGTTCACGACCCTTGCCTCTAATCTACGAACGATTCGTAAGACGAATCACTCCCCAACTCAAATCACTAATCTCTCCTTTAGCTTAAACAAGGTAGAGGTAACCTCTTTACAACAATTCACTTCCTCTTACAATAGAATAGATGTAAGCACAAGGAAGAGGAGTGGAAAACATTTAGGGCACTTGGGAGTATGAATGGGAGTTAAGCATTAACCTCCCCAAGGCACCCAAGGCCTCCTCTTATAGAGAGGAAGTCATTCTTCCCGTTGGGCATGCAACAGTCGACTGTTGCATGCTAGCAATCGACTGCTACTGTAGTCGTTGTCTCACAATGGCTTCATCCACGTTGGCATCCAGCCAATGGATAACCTATCAATCGACTGCCAGACCCTATCAGTCGACTGATCGAACCACCAATCGATAGCTCCAAGCAATCAGTTGACTCAAAATGGTTTTGTGGCCATGACACCCTTGAACAGTCGACTGTCGTCCCTTGGCAGTCGACTAATGGTGCAACAGTCGACTGCCAAACCCTAGCAATCGACTGCTTGGCCGGAAACCCATCAGTCGAACACCAATCGATTGCTCTCGACTTGGATCAGTCGACTGCTATCTATAGCAGTCGACTGGTGTCGAGTAAAACCTCAAACAAACACTTGTTTGACCATCCGACGGTCGGGTAAACCTCAAACCACCTGTTTGAACATCCGACTTATCCAATTGTCGGGTAAAACCTCAAACACAAGTTTGAATGTCCGACTTATCGGATAAAACCTCAAACCTAAGTTTGCGCATCCGATACTTAACTTAGTCATTCGGCCAAGTTCACCTATGAGCTACCCCGTCCTGAGTTACAATCGCTCAATCTCTCATCTTCCCATGGAGTCCCTCATCGAAGCTCTCTTCGTCTGACCACGTCCCTCGGATGCACTAAGCCCGCGGCTCCTCCAGTTCCATTCTTCACATCTCGCCCTGAAGTCTTCTTCTTTTGGCTTCACTCCAATGCTCCTCGTCCGATGGTCCCTCTGATGCATCAAGCTCATGGCTTCCGCAATATCATCCTTCACTGACTCAAGGACCCGAGCCATGAGATGGTGAACTCGCCAATGCTTTCATCAAGTCAACCATGTGTGATTCACTTAAGTCTTGCACAACTTAAACACACATCAAATCACATAAACAACCTAACTTAAAACCTTTGCCACACACATCAAAACCAAACCATACTTGGGTTGATTGCCCTAACAATCTCCCCCTTTTTGATGTGTGACAACATGTTTAAATTAGGGAAAATATTAACAAAACACTAAGGCAAGGAAAGCATGTAAACATAACATGAGTATCAAAACACTCCCCCTTAATATATGCAACTCCCCCTTAACACTTGCTAATTCTCCCCCTAGAATAATTAACTTACTCTCACATTTCTCCCCCTTTGACACTATCAAAAATATCATACAAATATTATACAGTAAGGTATCAAAGTCTAAGGGAATAAAATAACCAAAATCTGACTTAACACCACTTAAAATAGGTTATTATGCTCGTGCACAGTACATCAGTTGACTGCATCAGATCGCTAGTCGACTGGCATCCGCAAACTCAGATTTCTGATTTCTGAACACAAATTCAAAAATACATTAAAAATTCTAAAAAATTCAAAAAATCATGAAATTCGGGGAACACATTTCTTATGAGTCCCTTTATCAAGAAAAAAAATGATTTTTCATGAAAATCCATTCAATTTTCAAAAATTAGGCAAAAACTCAAAAGTTGTAAAAGTTCTCAATTATGTATCAACTTTGAAACCTAGTTTTGCCTTAGAGCGTTTCAAAACATGAACCCACAGTTTATAAAACATGAAATGGTTTTAAAATATTTAAAATATCCAACCATGATCTTTGGACAATATGTCTATGAATTAAATATATGCTTTCCCCATAGTTGGTCTATGATTGTTGTGTCATGATAATCTAAGTGACTCATCTAAATGTCATAAGCATTAGTGAAACACTTGTATCAACCTAACATCTCACCCAATGCTATGTTTTCAATCAAGTTAGCCTTATGGTGAATTGTGAGATGTGACTAAGGTCTTTGTATTTAACCATAAATTTCATGCAATTTCTACCAAGATTAAGTATTATCAATCATCATGATCATAAAGCATGTTTATGATAACAAAACAAGTATCACAAATCATGATTCAAACATTATCACCCAAATCATCCACCATGCTCATAATAAGTCAACCACATAATATGATATGAAAAATATTCAAGTATGGTTGACTATCCTAAGTTTCTCTAACCCTTGAGGATTGACTTGGGAACCCAATATAAATTCTTTCCAATAGGGTTCACCAAGTACTCCTTTGGGATCGATTTCCTAGCTACCATTGTTGTTTTAGATTGACCTCTAACAATTAAATAATAATAGACTTTTTCATTCCTAGATCTCTTATATCCTAGGCCCTTTTTGTTGAAACTTGCCCTTTAGCTCCCAATGATCATGTTTAAAGTGTTTGATCCAATTGTAAATTTTTCAAGGGCCTTAGTAAGGAATTCTACCTTTTCCCTTAAAACCTTATTTTCTTCTAAGCATGCATCATTACTACAAGAAGAAATACAATCATCATGTGAGCATGAATTTTTTAATTTTTCTTCTAGTTTTTTAATTTCATCAAGCATGCATTTATTTTTCTTCTTAGCTCTAAATAAGTCCTTAATCAATCTAGTAATCATGGAAATGACATCTTGAGAGGGTAGTTTCTTTACATCACTTACCCAATCTTCTTCTTCCGAATCCGAAGTAGATGCTCCCTCTACACTTGAGCTCTCCTCTTCACTTGTGCTTGCTTCTTCTCTTTTGGAGGAGGTGGAGGCTATGTCATCAATTCCCATGAGTGCTAGGTGTGTGAAAATTTCTTCCTCCGATGAGGATGAATAATCCCATGTCGCTTTTAGGTTTTGCATTTTGCCCTTTCCTTTTTCCCTTTGATTTCTTTTCTTCTTTCTTCTTCCCTTACTTCTTCTTGTCATTCTTCCTCCTTTCTTCCTTGCTCTTGTTCAAGAGAGGACATTCATCCCTCATGTGTCCCTCTCCTTGGCAATTGTAGCATATCACCTTCTTAGACCTCCTTCTCCTATCATGAGACTTGTTAAATTTAAAATTCTTTAAAGCATGTCTCACCTTTCTTACCATATATGTTTCTTCATTGTTATTCATTGAGGAGGAAGATTCATCATCGGATGAGGAGGGTGGAGTCTCCTTCTTCTTCTTTCCTTTGTCGGCCACTAACGCTACTCCCCTTGATTGCTTGATTGGATCTTCAACTATTCCTTCAAGTCGGGTTTCATGAAGTTCCATGGTAGAAAAAAATTCTTCTAGAGTACTTACCTCTAGATTCTTTGAGATGTAGAATGAGTCCACCATGGAGCTCCATTTTGATGATTGGGGGAAGGCGTCTATTGCTTTCATTATCATGTCTCTATTTGAAAGCTTCTCCCCTACACTAGATAAACTGGTGATTATTTTCTTAAACTTAGAATGCAAAGATAGTACCTTTTCTCCTTTTTCTAGCTTAATGTTTCTTAATTGCGATCGAAGAAGGTCCCTTCTTGCGAGTTTTGCTTCGGAGGTGCCTTCATGAAGCTCCACTAGCTTCTCCCACATCTCCTTAGCACTAGAGCACTCTCCAATCCAATTGATCTCTTGTTGAGGTAGCACATTGTAGAGATGGTGTTTTGCTTTTGAATTTGCTAAGTGCTCCTCTCATTGCTTCTTTGTCCATCTTGAATTCTCTAGTAGTCTTCCTTCTTCATCCCTAGGAACTTCGAAGCTGTTTTCCATAATAATCATTATTTCAAAATCCGTTTCGAAGAATACCTTCATTATCTTCTTCCACCAAGAGAAGTCGCCTTCAAATTTGAGTGGATGGATGTTGGAGCCGGCCATTTCGTTGATTGTTGCGACGGTGAGTCCGACGACAATCTCCTCACTCTGATACCACTTGTTGGAGGATCGTGGCCTGGCTAGAAGGGGGTTGAATAGCCTCGATGTCGTAGATGGAAATCGCTTGCGTCATAATCGTCTATAAGAGTAATTACCACAGCGGAATATGCTAAAGCAAAAAACAATTAAGACTAAAGACAAAGATTATGAGATGCAAACGCTAACAAGAGATGTAACGTGGTTCACGGCCCTTGCCGCTAATCCACGGACAATTCGTAAGGCGAATATCTCCCCAACTCAAATCACTAATCTCTCCTTTAGCTTAAACAAGGTGGAAGTAACCTCTTTACAACCATTCACTCCCTCTTATAATAGAATAGAAGTAAGCACAAGGAAGAGGAATGGAAAACATTTAGGGCACTTGGGAGTATGAATGGGAGTTAAGTATTAACCTCGCCAAGACACCCAAGGCCTCCTCTTATAGAGAGGAAGCCATTCTTCCCATTGGTCATGCAGCAGTCGACTGCTGCATGCTAGCAGTCGATTGCTGCTATAGCCGTTGTCTCACAACGGCTTCATCCATGTTGGCATCCAGCCAATGGATAACCCATCAGTCGATTTCCAGACCCTATCAGTCGACTGATCGAACCACCAGTCGATTTCTCTAAGCAAGCAGTCAACTCAAAATGGTTCTGTGCCCGTGAAACCCTTGAACAATTGACTGTCATCCCTTAGCAGTCGACTGATTGTGCAGCAGTCGACTGCTGGGCCAGAAATCCATCAGTCGAACACCAGTCGATTACTCTCGACTTGGATAAGTTGACTGCTATCTATTGCAGTCGACTGGTGTCGGGTAAAATCTCAAATAAACACTTGTTTGAGCATTCGACGGTGGAGTAAATCTCAAACCACCTGTTTGAGCATCCGATACTTCCATTCGTCGGGTAGAATCCTCAAACTCATGTTTGAGCATCCGACTTATCCAATTATCGTGTAAAACGTCAAACACAAGTTTGAGCGTCCAACTTGTCAGGTAAAACCTCAAACCTAAGTTTGAGCGTCCGACACTTGACTTAGCCATTCGACCAAGTTCACCTATGAGCTACCCCATCCCGGATTACAATAACTCAATCTCTCATCTTCCCATGGAGTCCCTCACTAAAGCTCTCTTCGTCGAACCACATCCCTCGGATGCACTAAGCCCACGGCTCCTCTAGTGTCATCCTTCGCATCTCGCCCTGAAGTCTGCTTTCTTTGGCTTCACTCCAATGCTCCTCATCCGGCGGTCCCTCGGATGCACTAAGCGCACGGCTTCCGCAATGCCATCCTTCACTGACTCAAGGACCCGAGCCATGAGATGGTGAACTCGCCAATGCTTTCATCAAGTCAACCATGTGTGATTCACTTAAGTCCTGCACAACTTAAACACACACATCAAATCACATAAACAATCTAACTTAAAACCTTTGCCACACACATCAAAACGAAACTATATTTGGGTTGATTGCCCTAACAAATAATACGTTCGTGACCTCAGAAATCATTACGATACACCGTGTCAGAAGCAAAGATTTTTGCCACTCGTGTCCGACATATGAAGTGTGCTTGAAATAACATTTTGAATACTAGGACGACGATACCCGCTGGACGAAGCCACCAATGAGTTCTTGGGACTCAATCACTCATTCCGATATAAAACTTTGATTTTTTTTTTCAATTTAATAGGTCAATCTGCCGATTTCATCCAAAACCGACTAATGGACCTAGAAAGCACGTAACCACATGCTCCAAAGACCTATGTGCTCAGCTACCACTCAATAATACATTCGTGACCTCAGAAATCATTGCGATACACCATGTCAGAAGCATCAATTTTTTCCACTCGTGCCCGACATGTGAAGTGTGCTCGAAAAAATATTTTGAATGCTACGACGATGATACCCGCTGGACGAAACCACAAATGAGTTCCTGGGACTCAATCACTCATTCTGGTATAAAGCTTTGAATTTTTTCAATTTAATAGGTCCATCAGTCGGTTTCGACCGAAACTGACTGATGGACCTAGACAGCACGGAACCACATGCTTCGAAGACCTATGTGCTCAGCTTGCACTCAATAATACTTTCATGACCTCGGAAATCATTGCAATACACGTGTCGAGAGTAGCGATTTTTGCCGCTCGTGCCCAACATGTGAAGTGTGCTCGAAAGAACATTTTGAATGCTACGACGACGATACCCACTGGACGAAGCCACAATTGTGTTCCTGGGACTCAATCACTCATTCCGATATAAAATTTCAAATTTTTTCAATTTAATAGGTCCATCAGTCGGTTTCGGTTGAAACTGACTTATGGACCTAGAGAGCACAGAACCACATTCTCCAAAGACCTATGTGCTCCACTAGCACTCAATAATACGTTCGTGACCTCGGAAATCATTGCGATACACCGTGTCAAGAGCAGCGATTTTTGTCACTCGTGCCCGACATGTAAATTGTGCTCGAAAGAACATTTTGAATGCTATGACGACGATACCCACTGGATGAAGACACCAATGAGTTCCTGGAACTCAATCACTCATTCCAATATAAAACTTTGATTTTTTTGAATTGAATATGCCCATCAGTCGGTTTTGGCTGAAACCCGCTGATGGACCTAGAGAGCATGGAACTACCTGCTTCGAAGACCTTTGTTCTCGCTAGAACTCAATAATACGTTTGTGACCTCGAAAATCATTGCGATACACCGTGTCGGGAGCAGTGATTTTTGTCACTCGTGCCCGACATTTGAAGTGTGCTCGAAGGAACATTTTGAATGCTACGACGACGATACCTACTGGACGAAGACACCAATGAGTTCCTGGAACTCAATCGCTCATTCTGATATAAAACTTCGAATTTTTTCAATTTAATAGGTCCATCAGTCGATTTCATCCGAAACATTCTTATGGACCTAGAGAGCATGGAACCACATGATCTGAAGACCTATGTGCTCCGCTAGCACTCAATAATACGTTTGTGACCTCAAAAATCATTGTGATACACCATTGAGTTCCTGGGATGATGATACCCCACTTAGCTCTCCCCCTTTGGCAAACACACAAAAAAAGGTCATATGGAGAAGGATACATTGATTCGACAACTAAAAAAGAATTGTAGAATTTGATTGAGCAATTTATAAGGTCCTCCCACTGAATCCTTACACCTCGTTATCTGATACACCAATAATGTATTTCTAAAAATAGATGTCGATCTTGATCTTTGAATGAACCATATTGAGAGGCATGGAAAACTCCACTAGATAGAAAAAAAATTGACAGAATTTTCCCTTGAAGTAGTGGTGACAAAACCTGCTAATAGCATATAAACACATATAGATAACAACAACAGCAACAAAACCAAACTCATATTCATAAGTTAGAGAAGACCATAAACATTTAGCATTCACAACAATTTTATGTAAAATTCACTAAACTCCATTCAAGATGTTCATTTTACAGAATTCCTAAACTTGCTACATGTTTTTAGAATTCTAAAGTTATGTACAGACAACTTTTCTATAGAAGAAAAAAACAAAAGCTACATGGCTGGTGAAGAAGGACCTGAAGAATCAGCCGCGAAGGAGCGTAGGAAACTTAGAATTTTTGTTTGTTGGTCCAAAATCTGCATTTATCTGGAAGATACTTCCGATAGATGCAAATCTATGGTTGTCTGAAGCCCCTCAAATCTAGTGTCGATGGTCATCTAGAGCTCCTCAAATCGAGTATTCACTGTCTCTGTGAATTCGACATAGTCTCTGCGTAAGCTATCTAGCTGCTTAGAAACGGAAGAATATGGTTCGTCAGCTAGAGCTAATGGTTCTTCTTCTTCTTCTTATGCACCCATATCCCATCGCTCACCGGCCTGGTGTCCATCCGCCCACTTGACGCTCCTATGGACTTGGGACATGACGGCCAAGGAAAAATTGCACCACTTTATGATGTCAAAGTTAGACATTTGCTTGACTTTGCCCTTGCTCGTGTTGATGCCTATGTACTCTAACCAAAATGCAATGATATGTCCAAATGTCATGTAGATTTTCTTTTGAACAGGGACCATGAAGTGGACGATGCATAGGAAAATGTTTAATGTGAAATTGAAATATAGATGATGTTTCATAAGATGGAGGGTGAATAAATGATGGGGTCTTACTTTAGCTTGCCCCCGTGTGATAATGGGTAGTATGCAACCTACAATGACCTTGTACAGGACATTATCGGGGGCAGCTAATGCCATGGCAGGAAATAAATTTAGGTCGGGTTGGCGTGATCTTCTAAAAAAATATTCATGAATGACATTTATGGAATAACCATCAATAGGTTCTTGAATGCTCGAATAGCATTCAAGGGTTGTCTATGACTCTCTACACTCTAAAAATGCCTTAAGAATATCAGGAGTAAATGAGATATCTCTTTTGGCTACCCTACTTTAATATATAAGTCTATCTCCTATAGGTTGTAGATTACTATAGAACTCAGAAACTAAGTTTATATTTATGTCATGTTCACAATAGACTAGTTTACTAAGCCTATAAAAATTGATTACTCCTATTATATTTTTTAGCATACCTGGTGAAGAACTCCCTATCTAAGGAGCGAGTATGCATCAACTGGAATTTATGATTCATGAATTTATGTTGATGAAATTTGGAAGGAAATCGGGAGTCAGTAGATGGTTTCTCTCTAAAAGTTTCCCTCCGACTACTCTCCATTTCTTTCCTCTTTTGCCTAAATATGCAAGATTATGCCCAAAAATGTAAGATGAATGCAGTATGATGCGGTATGATGAATGGCATAGACAAAAGATGATTAGTGATTAACACCTAAGTAAGAAATGTGACAACGGAAGGAAAAAAGGAAAAGGGTTTATACTTAGGTGTCATTGGTGTCATTCGAAGTTGTTCAGGAGGATTATGCTTGAAGAGGCTTCAGTCAAGGATCAGGGATGGCCTTCATCGGCGATGATTGAAGGATCGGCGAGCGAAGAGTGAAGGACCGACGAACACTAATGGTGGAGAAATGGTAGTTTAGGGTTGAGATTTTAACCTAGCAAGGTAGGAAGGCAAGGAGACTTACCCTAGGTTAGATCGGGTCCAAAAAGAGTCATCTAGGGTTAGGCATCGAGGAATGATGGCCGAAGAGATGAACAGTGATAGCTCAGGCGAAGGAAAAGGGATTCCTTATATAACCCCACATCCAACAGTCGAGGTGATAAGTAGAGAGCCTCGACTGATGTTTCAGTCAAGGCTCTGGTCGAGGCGGACTCGATTCTGTGCCTCCATCAGAAACTCCTAGTCGAGGTGCTGATCGAGGAAGACTTGAGTCTATGCTTCCATTAGAATGACCAGTCAAGGCAGACTCAATTCTGTTCGCTAGTAGCTACAATTGTTAGGTGTTAGTCGAGGCGCCAGTCGAGTGCGCCTTGATTCTGTTTGCCTATAATAGCTATCAGTCGAGGCTCCAAACGAGTGCGCCTCGATTTTGTTTGCCTACAACAGCTATCAGTTGAAACACCAGTCGAGTGCATCTTGATTATGTTTGCCTGCAACAACTATCAGTCGAGGCGCCAATCGAAGGCTCCTCTATTCTGTTCGCATGTTGTTGTTATCAATCGAGGCCATTACTGAAGTGCCTCGACTATTACTCTGATATTTCATTTTCCTAGGTATTTTAAGTCCTAAATTCGTTGCACTCAAGTCTCTAAACCATTCTACAAGTGTCAATACACTTGATAGGCAATTTCTAACATATTTTTGACATTTTACTTGAGTTTTATTATTGTTTAGGATGTCTAACCAATTTGACTTGCGATATACCGTGTCGGGACCTAGAGAGCACGGAATCACATGATTCGAAGACCTATGTGCTCCGCTAGCACTCAATAATACATTCGTGGCCTCGAAAATCATTGTGATACACATTGTCGGGAGCAGCGATTTTTGTCACTCGCGCCCGACATGTGAAGTGTGCTCGAAAGATCATTTTGAATGTTATGACGACGATACCCACTTGACGAAGCCACCAATGAGTTCCTGAGACTCAATCACTCATTCTGATATAAAACTTTGAATTTTTTCAATTTAATAGGTCCATCAGTCGGTTTCGATCGAAATCGACTGATGGACCTAGAGAGCATGGAACCACATCCTCTGAAGACCTATGTGCTCCGCTAGCACTCAATAATATGTTTGTAACCTCAAAAATCATTGTGATACACCTTGTCAGAAGCAGCGATTTTTGCCACTCATGCCCGACATGTGAAGTGTGCTCGAAAGAACATTTTGAATGCTATGACGATGATACCCGCTGGACGAAGCCACCAATGATTTCCTGGGACTCAATCACTCATTCCGATATAAAACTTCAAATTTTTTGAATTGAATATGCCCATCAGCCAGTTTCGATCAAAACCGGCTGATGGACCTAGAGAGCACGGAACCACATGCTCTGAAGACCTATGTGCTCCACTACCACTCAATAATATGTTCATGACCTCGAAAATCATTGCGATACGCCTTGTCGGGAGCAGCGATTTTTTCCACTTGTGCCCGACATGTAAAGTGTGCTCGAAAGAATATTTTGAATGCTACGACGACGATACCCGCTGGACGAAGCTACCAATGAGTTCCTGGGACTCAATCACTCATTCCGATATAAAACTTCAATTTTTTTGAATTGAATATACCCATCAGTCGGTATCGGTCGAAATCGACTGATGGACCTAGAGAGTATGGAACCACATGCTTCGAAGACCTATGTGCTCCGCTAGCACTCAATAATACATTCGTGACCTCAGAAATCATTGCGATACACCTTGTCGGGAGCAGCATTTTTTGTCACTCGTATCCAACATGTGAAGTGTGCTCGAAAGAATATTTTGAATGTTACGACGATGATACCGGCTGGACGAAGACACCAATGAGTTCCTAAAACTCAATCAATTATTCAGATATAAAACTTTGAATTTTTTGAATTGAATATGTCCATTAGTCGATTTCGACCGAAACTGACTCATGGACCTAGAAAGCAAGGAACCACATGCTCTGAAGACTTATGTGTTCCGCTAGCACTCAATAATATGTTCATGATCTCGAAAATCATTGCGATACACCTTATCAGGAGCATCAATTTTTGTCACTCGTGTGCGACATGTGAAGTGTGCTCGAAAGAACATTTTGAATGCTACGATGATGATACCCACTGGACAAAGCCACCAATGAGTTCCTGGGACTCAATCACTCATTCCGATATAAAATTTTGAATTTTTTCAATTTAATAGGTCCATCAGCCAGTTTCGGTCGAAATCGGTTGATGGACCTAGAGAGCATGAAACCACATCCTCCGAAAACCTATGTGTTGGAGAATCGGTGGTCGGCCAGAGGGGGGTGAATAGCCTAATTTGACATAGATGATGGAAATAGTTCGCTCATTGTGTGCTTGTCTACAATATTCGTTAATATGCAGCATAAATATAAATAACAAATATAAATACAAGAGACAATCACAACACACAAGAACAACACGATATACGTGGTTCGGAACCTTAGGGTTCCTACTCCACGGGGTGAGCTCAACGAGCTCGAGTGATGATCACACCACTACTCAAACTCTTTCTCGACAACAAGTTGGAGGTAGAGAAACCTTGTACAAGCAATTACAATAGTAATACAAAAGTACAAGCCAAAATACAAAGACAATATGAATACAAGTAAAGAAAACTTTACAACACTTTTCTTTGATCACTTGCTTGTTGCTTTCTTTGATTTGCTCTTGAAGGTCTGGAATGCAATAGCAATTCCCCTCCAAAATCTCTCCAAAAACGATTGTGGAAATCCTCCCCAAGCTCCTCCTTTTATGCTTGTCTCGAGTTAATTCCGCACCTGGCAATCGACTATCAAAAGCCCCAATCGAACTGCCCCTGTAATCGTTGTCTCACAACGATTCGATCCACACTGGAAAAACCCAACGGACCACTCAGTAGTCGACTTCCAACATTGGCAGTCGACTGCCAACTCCCGTAGTCGACTGCCTAGTCGACTACCGAGCGTTCTGTGCTCGTGACCACCTCCATCAGTCGACTGTCGTCCCTTGGCAGTCGACTGATGGTCTAGCAATCGACTGTCATCCCTTAGCAGTCGACTATTAGGCCAGAAACCACCAGTCGCACACTAATAAATTGCCATCGACTTGGATCAGTCGAACCGACACCTATACCAGTCGACTGCTGTCGGGTAAAACCTTAAACAAACACTTTGTTTGAGCATTCGACCATCGAGTAAAACCACAAACATCATGTTTGAGCATCCAACACATCGTGTTAGCCACTTGGCCATGTCCACCTCATCCTCTCATGGAGTTCCCCTCCGAGGCTCTCTTCCCTCGGCCTACGTTCCTCGGATGCACCAAGCGCACGGCTTCGCAATGTCATCCTTCGTGTCTTGCCCTCAAAGTCTGCTTCCCTTTGACCTCACTCCATTCGCTCCCCATCCGGTGGTCCCTTGGATGCCCAAGCGCACAGCTTCCATAATGTCATCCTTCACCGACTCAAGGACCCTGAGCCTACGAGACTAGTGACCTTGCCAAGTCCTTAAGACTTCTCATTGCCAAGGCTACACACTTGGACTTACCAACACCAAGCCCCATGCTTGGATTTTCCATGCGAAGGTTACACAATTGGACTTTACCAACACTAAGCCCTATGCTTGGATTTTCCCAACACCAAGCCCCATGCTTGGACTTTCACCGCCAAGGCTACACACTTAGACTTACGTGGCCAACTCATGTTGGACTTTCAATGCCAAGCCCCATGCTTGGACTTCCCATGACACTCACATGTCATACATTTTGTCTAACATCAAAATATTGTTCGAGTCAAACTCGAGTCCGGTCAATCGTGACCTGGGTCGATTGCACCAACACTATGTGCTCCGCTAGCACTCAATAATACGTTCATGACCTCGAAAATAATTGCGATACACCTTGTCGGGAGCAGCGATTTTTGTCACTCGTGTCCGACATGTGAAGTGTGCTCAAAAGAATATTTTGAATGCTACGACGACGATACCGGTTGGACAAAGACACCACTTGTGAGATATTGACAAAAAAACTGTTTGGATTATTAGGTTAATGAAAGGTTGATTGGGGGTTAATTCAACTTAACCCTAATATTAAGCTTCTTATAAAAACCCGGTTCAGAATTTTTCCCCAACTTCTAATTTTCTTTCTGCGGTTTCTCTTCCGCAAACTCTCTTCCCCACTCGTGCCCAATCATTTTCTTCCCCGGTTCCTCATTCTCGATCGCCGACTCCTCCTCTCCTCTTTCCCTTAAGCATCACCGGAGCGGCTTGTTGGTCGCCAACCCTGTTGGAGGTACCCATCGAACGCCAGAAGCAACAACCCGATCACAACTTCTTCCCTTCTTCACCGTTGCGGTTCTCTCTCTCGTGATCCCTAGTTTTCGATCGCTCCGATCGCTGCACTGGCAACGTTCCTTCTCGCGATCTCACTCGAGCGTCATCTATTTCCCCCCTCCTCTCTATTTCTTCCGATCCGACAGTAGCTGGTGTTGCCTCCCCAACACAACTGCAGCACCAACGCTCGACATCTGACACTGCCACTCTGCCGGACCGATTAGCTATTTTCTTGGATGCGCATGGATCCATCAGTGTTGCCCTCTTCTTCCTCATTTGGATTTTTGTTGTTACCGAGATCAACCTCATCCTGATCCTCTCTTCTCTGCTATGGCAAACCCCGACGGCGATCATCATCCTGTCCATGGTGATCAACAGATCCGCTGGCAACTATGTCCGCTATTGACTCTCGCCCTTGCTGTCATCCTTGATCACTACAGTCGCCGCAGAATTGGCGATCTGGGATTCTCGATCAGATGATCTGTCACAGCCCTTGGGAAGTCCATTATCCCTGCTGCCCTAGGGAGATGAAGGGTCGGTCGACAGTCCAAAGTATAGTGTTTCCATCATCGTCGATTGATTTTGGTAAGGTCTCTACTTATCTTTTGTTCTTTGGACTAAAGGTTCAGATAAAATTGATCAGAACCTAAATCTTTGTGATTTCAGGATTTAGGAGATTATTGGATTGAATGGATCTAATATCCTAATTGAGATTGAGAAGTTGGGAGAGATTAAGGTAAGCTTTGTGTTGTATATGATAGTTGTGCAATAGGTTGATGGAAGGTTTTGAGATGGAATTTGGCCATAGTTCCCTTGAATTGTGCAGATCAGATTGTCTGGTGTATCAAGAAGTTGTGGCTAGTTGATTTAGAGTGAGGTGATTGACATTGGTTGTCTCTAATTCGGTTATGTGATTTGAATGTGATACCTCCACTTGAGATCAAGAAGTTGTGCAACTGTGGATAAGATTAGTAAGTTCCGATATGGGTATTTATAAATGCATAATAGGTTGCTAATTGGTCTAATGGTTGATAGGGATTAATGTGGAGGATTGATTAGGTTAATTTGATAACTAGATCAATCTAGTTGATCGGGATGCAAAGTCGATGTAGAATTAGATTCGATCATTCATTATATGCTTGCACTTAATCATAATGTTTGATATGTGCAGAACATGGATACGAGACAGGACCGCGACTGTGAAGATTTCATTATTTCGAACTTTATAGCAGGTGAGTAATTTCCTACACTGGTCAGGTAGTTGTTGATGTATACATATTTAGATATATGATCATATTACCTTGACTCCACTTTTATTTATTTTTGTGCTTGTTACTTTGTCTTTAGCTATATATGCTCTGTTGTTGTTATCACATTTTCTCTCATCATGATTAGGAATTATAGATGTGATGTAAGTAAACCTATAAATGCTTAGTTATGTGTAAATAGTGGAGTACGGATGATGACCTGATTTGTAAATTGGGTAAAAGGGCATCCGTGGGTAGGTAAGGTCCTAAACGTAGGATTGATTCCAATACCCTTATGTTGCATATTTACTACCGATCATGTGTTGTGTAAATGGTCAGGTGAATTGTAAATAGTGTGTCGCTATCGACCGGTGGTCCTAGCTTGTTATGATCGTTGAGTATGACTCTCTGCAGGATACAGAGTGTGTCGATCAGATTGGTATGACTCTCTACAGGATAGAGAGTATTATGATCAGTTGAGTATGACTCTCTACAGGATAGAGAGTGCATTGATCAGATTGGTATGACTCTCTGTAGAATAGAGAGTCTGTTGTTGATGTCTATATGTGTGATTGTGCATTCATGTCATTTGCATGCATGCTGGCGACGTGGTCTCCCTTATGGTTGAAAGGGTCGTCAGCCATCCTATCTCCCAGGTTACTCATGGAGGGGTAACTGGTGTAAGGACAGAGCATTTGTTGTGCCACACTCTACCACTATAGACGGTGGTATTTGGAGTTGCGTGCAGTTGTCATGTGTGTATGACACTCGACCACTCATGTGTAGTGACTGTCGAAGTGGCCAATAGTAGGGACTCCCGTTGTGTAGCGAGCTCTTTACGCTCATATGTTACTCGTTCATACTGCTCACTCGTCCACTCTAGAGTAGTGGTTGGTGTTGAGTTGGGACAGTTGTCATGTCGTGCCACCTAGGCCACACTGGGGTCGTGATAGCGAGTAGGGGTGCGCAGGCATGACCATGCATGCTGCATTGCCATGTCTTATGAAGTTTTGCATATTATCATATATATACATATATGTAGGTGTTTGTGTGTGTGTGTGTTGGATAATTGCATAATTGTGATTAGTATATATAAAGATGCAATCTATATATATATGCTTATTGTGATGTTACATTTGATTGTACTATGCTTGTTGCATTTGGTTGTACATCATCTTCATACATGCTACTCACATCTGTTATATGGTTGTGTCAGATACCTGTATACTTATTCGTCGAACCATTAGATACCTTTGACATGTATCATGATTATAGTGTGAGTTAGTATTACTCTTCATGTTGTATATTGTGGATATATGCTCAGGTTGGATATATGTAGCGTAGCAAACTTCCAGGTATGTCTGCACTTTATGTTGTTCATTTTGTTTAGGGAGTAGATGCATGTATTTATATACTATGCTGGTGTATACTTGATGTACCTGTAGATTATAATATTGAATTACATGTGATATTTGATATATATACATGTTCTTTCATATTACCGCTAAGTTATACTCACCACCACAGACCCTGGGTTTTTTCTGTCGCCCAGGTAACAGGTAGAAGTCTTCGTGACGGCTTGGAGCATCGCTGGCTAGCATCGTCTCATCTCAACTCCGAGGGTCCAAGCTTTTGGGTTTATCGTTGGTGTTTCGTTATGGATTTGGTTTTATATGATGATTTGTAGTGTTGGACACTACTGTTGTTGTACCGTTCTTTCTGGTTTTGTTACGGCATTTTCCTAATGTGGTGTTAATCATACCAGTATGCATGGTGTGTGGTTTGTATTGTAGTTGTGTTAGTTCCACTGTGCTTTGTTATGTTGTTATGTTTGCATTTGTATATGTTATTGTTATTGTGGGCCCAAGGGCCTTGTATAAACAGGATATGTTGCCACGTACAGGGGAGGTGTTGTCTGTTTTCTTTTCGGCTCGGCATACTCTCGGGGTGTGACAACTTTATTGGTATCAGAGCCCTAGGTTCTGCGATGCCATACAATGATGTTTTTGTTGAGTCTTGGATTCTCGAGAGTCGATTAGTTAGGTTTTGGTTTTCTGAGATGAGACTGACAGCGGTCTGAGCTCCGAGCAGCACGAAGTAAGTATTCCTGATAACTTATATTTATTTAGTTACTTATCTAAACTTGATTAACAGGTGTATACAGTCAGAGTTATGACACCTGTGCAGACTTGTAGTAGGGGTCATCCACCAAGGCGACCAGCTGAGTTGCCTTTAGGATTTATACTCTCAGTTTTATTGTCTATGTTTTTAATGTATATAACAGGGAATAACCTATAGTATGTTGGTTATTATTCGTAATCGTTGTTTGAGTTGACCACGAGAATGACCTATTGAGTCTGTGAGTTATGAACCTGTGTCGAAAAGGTGAATTTCCTTTGAGAGCAGACTGATACCGAGTCGGAAAGCAAGGGTCAAGTCGTCACATTTCTTGTGAAAATCAAAGACTACAGTCTTAGGGATTTTCACTGATTATGCTAGTCAGATCATTACCCATGGATTAATGGACTAGGTGTGTATACTATTATTGCTACAGCAAACGGAGGGTTAGTATAATATGTTTCATAGGGATTTTGATCCCTAGGTTGTTCGTACTGGGTTGTATAATTTTGAAGGTACTTTTGAGTACTTAACTCGTGTTATACAGAGAAAATAGAGTTATTTGCATACCATTATCGGGATCAAGCCAGTATTTGGTGGTAAATGCAAAAAAATAACTTTCGGGGAATAATATATCACTAATCATGGTTTAGTGATGTTGAGAGAGAGTATTTCCCTCCGCCACTTTCTGTGACATATTGTAGGGAATTCTTGAGCTTCATGTAGGGTGATCATTGGTAACGGGAATATCATACAAAGTCGTTAGACTTGCAGAGTTTACACTCACCTAATAGCTCAAGAATGTGAATGGATGTTCCAAGCCACCCACGGTTATTGGCTTACTTTTCGATTAAGATGACTGGATCTTCTATCAGATCCTGCCGGAAGACATTGGATTGAGTCAGGAGTTTAGAAATGACTCTGTACAAGTGTTTAGGAGATGAAGATCGATAAGCAGACATTGCAAGTCAGATGTTGGAATGAGAAGCCCCCGAATGTTGGACAAAAGAAGCAAGATCAGAGTCATAGGCCACGAGCTACTAGTGGAGAGTTTTTCCGATCATAGAAGACCCATCACAGATTGTCAGAACTGTCTGATGTTAACATCGAAATTAGAACAAAGACTCCGAAGGGATTTTGTGTGTGCAGTGCAGATCACGAAGTCACGGAAAGTTGGATTATCCATTGGATCAGATCATTTATTGCTATTGTAAGAAACCAGTACAATTGAGGAGGTGTATTTCAAAGACTCAGTTGAAGACTATCAATGGTGTTCCGGGAGGATAATGCACCATCTCGATAGCAAAGATCATCACATAAGATTGGGTTATCTCATCAGTAGCGACCTACTACCTCAGGCGTGGTTGGAGTCCCTTGATACTTCCTTTAAGAGGAAGGGATTTACTCAGCAGTATCAGCAGAAGACATCTTAGAAGACTCATGCAGACAACAACAACTGTTACCCCCCAAATGTGGATTGGCTTTGTATAGAGGAGAGAGTATACGACGATGGGCGTGTCTATTCCGTATTCTACAGTTGCAGCTCGTAGGACTAAGTGATGGGATCAGATGATCTAGGAAAAATCCCTGGGTCATTCGTCACAGAAATGCGACTGCTTTGTCGTGGACTGTTGGATCTGATTCCGTTCTCTTTGGGGAAAGGTTGAGACCTATGTGGAGCCTTTGGATCGGATCGATAGATAATTAATCGTTCAGGGTATTACTTTAGTTTACCCTCTAGGTTAATATATTGAGAGATACTTGTAGTTTACAGGTATCTTTGTCTAGAACATTCTTAGTTCGGATTAGAAGGGTTCCTATACATCACCTTGTGGGTCGGTGGTATCTCTACCGTCAGGTGAGATGTGGACCAACAATTAAGAAGTCAAGGGATGCCCTTAGACTTGGATAGACATACCTTTACTGTAGACATATCCTTACGGATGGTTAAATTATTGAAATTATGGTATGATATGTCTCTCGGATGTGCATATAATACGAGAGTATTCAGATGTAGTTTTGGATGAACTCCTAGGCTTGTCACTGCATAGGCACGTGGAGTAGGCGATCGGAGTGATTTCGAAGATAGTGTCGATGTTGAATACCTCATACGAGTGATAAATTTTGTTGGTATCAGTGTTGCTAAACACTATGGAAATTAGAAGAACGTAAGTTGCGATTATAGGAGATGCTAGATGAGATATTTATCTGTTCCAGTATTTCTTCTAGAGAGGATCCAGAACTCTTAGTTAAAAGAGAGATGTACCTTTGAGATTATGCATTGATTATCGATGATGGAATGCGATAGTTGTTGAAAGTGAATATCCTTCGTTATGGATAGATGATCTATTTAGATCTACTAAGGACACCTGTGTATACTCTAGGGTTAGTTTATGACTGGAGTGTTGTGTAGGGATTTTTTTATGCAATATAGCATATGCGCAACGGAAAAATAGGATCCCTTCCAAGTGATCCTTGTGAAAGAAAACCTCGTAAAAAAAAAAAAATTTCTCAAAACCTATCTTATAGGAGAATATTACCTTTGTTGCGTGCCCTTTTTAATCCCGCTTCTCCTTGGGTTTGTTGGATCTTTTAGCACGTTCAAATGTCCGTGCCTCTATATGTATCCACACGAGCAAGCTCTTGTCTCACAAAAGAAACTAGAAGAGCTCTCCTTTACTTCTTGCTAGAGAAGTCCCTAAAGGAGAGGAAGGTAGGGAAAAAGAGAAAGGAAGAAGAAGATCACTCTTCTTGCTAGCCTACACTCACAAAAGCCACACAACCAAAGCCTCTCACCACCAAGCTCTCTCCAAGCCTCAAGCTACCACTAAGTTGGCCAGCCACCCCATGGAGTGTTTTATAGGATTGAAAAAACCTTTCACCTCCTATCACATTCAATGCAATCAATTGCACTCCTTGTTTGGCTGGCCACATGTGGAGAAATTCCAAAGGTCAAACCCCTTTGTCTCCTTCCACCTCATCAAGCTTAGGTGGCATGCTTATGTGGCATGCTTAGGTGGCATGCTTATGTGGCATTCATGCATGTTGAATTAATCTTATTAATTCAATAAGCTTATGTTATCATATTGAATTAATCTCATTAAATCAATAAGGTAACATATTGAATTAATCTTATTAAATCAATTAAGCTTAGGCTATCATGATAACATATTTATTTAATCTTATTAAATTAATAAGCTTAGCATATTGAATTAATCTCATTAAATCAATAAGCTAAAATTCTCATTAAGCTTAAAGACCAAAAACCATTTTGTACTTAAGCTTATTCCCAAATTATTCTAGTCAAACTAGAATGCACTAATTCTTCTAATCATCATGATCTTTGTGTGTGACCCTATAGGCTCTCATAACGTTGGCAGTGGATCTAAACTCTTTTAGATACACAAGCAATGAGCGGCATCTAGCAATACATCATTGCTACCCAAGTTACGAAATAAGTCAAGATCCGACTAACCTTTCCGTGACTACTATAATGTATGACCTTGTCCTTCTATCCTTGATATCAGATTAACCAATGAGGCATAGACCGTGTCATCCTCGATCAATCTATGTGTTTCTTGATCCCTGAGTAAACTAACTCAAACAAATGAGCTCAATATCTCATATTGACTCATTCGAGCATGGCCATGCATTTTAGTAGTTATACTCAATCAAGGGTCCCACAGATATCACTCCCGTCATATGGGAGGGATAGATCTCATCTACATCACTCACATCCCTCCGCATAATTTGTTATATACCCAGTAATCACCTTTATGGTCTACCCTGTTACGGGTGATGTTTGACGATACAAAAGTACATAACTCCTTATGTAGGGAACCGTAGTGACTTCAGGTTTGAGGACTATTCATACCAATAGTCACATGAGAAAGTTTATGACACTCATATGACGATCCATGAAACTTTCTCATGGCGGGTCAGTTCAGTATATATTCTCTAATATATACCCATGTGTCAACTTGATATCATATATCCATGACTTGTGAGATCAAGCCATCAATTGACCTACATGCTAGTCTTTATGTATTAATATTGCCCTTGCATATTAATACTTGACTAGGAACATTTAGGAAAGTGTTCTCTACAGCCTCTCATAATCAATTCTGCCAATTGATGTGCTGTAGATAAGAACCTACTTTTCTGGGGAATTATTATATTTAATTTAGCTGGCACAAGCAAGACGTAAATATAATAACCAATCCTTTGCCTTTATAGAATATGATACAAAATGTTCCCTATTCAACCATCACATGATTGGTTCTAGGGCTATAACTAACAATCTCCCACTAGCACTAGTACCAATCACTATAATATCTGATACCTAGTGACCTAGTGTGACCATCATGCTTCCTCTGTTCCAAAGCCTTGGTCAATGGATCTGCGATGTTAGCTTCTGTCGGTACTCTGCATATCCTCACATCTCCTCTATCGATGATCTCTCGAATGAGATGGAAGCGCCGCAGTATGTGTTTGGTCTGCTGATGTGATCGAGGTTCCTTAGCCTGTGCAATAGCCCCATTGTTGTCACAATAGAGGTCTATTGGATCTGCAATTCTAGGAACTACCCCAAGTTCACTGATGAACTTGCGGAGCCAAACAGCCTCCTTTGTTGCATCGAGCGCGCAATATACAAACCTTACATTGTAGAATCAGCAACTGTGTCCTGCTTCGAACTCTTCCAACTCACAGCTCCACCATTCAGGCAAAACACGTACCCCGATTGCGATCTATAGTCATCCTTGTCTGTTTGGAAGCTTGCATCACTGTAACCCTTTACAGTTAGCTCCTCATTTCCTCCAAATATCAGAAAATATTCTTTCATTCTTCGTAAGTATTTAAGAATATTTTTGACTGCTATCCAGTGACTTTCACCTGGATCCGACTGGTATCTACTCGTCATGCTCAAAGCATACGAGACGTCAGGACGAGTACAAAGCATGGCGTACATGATAGACCCTATAGCAGATGCATAAGGGATCTTATCCATGCGATCTCTCTCCTCCTTAGAAGAGGGACATTGAGTCTTCGAAAGTCTCACACCATGTGATAAAGGCAGAAATCCTTTCTTGGAATTTTGCATAGCAAAACGATCTAGCACTTTATCAATGTATGTACTCTGACTTAGGCCAAGTAATCTTTTAGATCTATCTCTATAGATCTTGATGCCTAGAATATAGGCAGCTTCACCTAAGTCTTTCATCGAGAAATAATTCCATAACCACATCTTCACAGACTGGAGTGAGGGAATATCATTTCCGATGAGAAGTATGTCATCTACATACAAGATAAGAAATACAACTGCGCTCCCACTATTTCTCTTGTAGACACAAAGTTCATCTTCATTCTTGATGAAACCAAACTCCTTGATTGCATCATCGAATCGAAGATTCTAGCTTCGAGAGGCTTGCTTTAGTCCATAAATGGACCTTTACAGTTTGCATACCTTTCCAGGATGCTTTGGATCTTCAAAACCATCAGGTTGTGTCATGTACACATCCTCGAGTAGCTTTCCATTCAGAAAAGCGGTTTTGACATCCATCTGCCAGATCTCATAATCGTGGTAGGCTGCAATAGCAAGTATGATCCGAATGGATTTAAGCATCGCAACTGGTGAAAAGGTTTCATCATAGTCAATACCATGAATTTGTTTGAACCCTTTAGCCATCAATCTTCCTTTATAGGTATGCTTATTACCATCCATGTCAGTCTTTACTTTAAAGACCCACTTACACCCAATGGGTTTTACCCCTTCAGGTGGATCAACCAAAGTCCATACTTGGTTAGTGTACATGGATTCCATTTCGGATCTCATGGCCTCTAGCCATTTCTCGGAATCTGGGCTCATCATAGCTTCTTGATAGGATGTAGGCTCGTTAAGATCGACAAGCAATACATCACCGTTGTCAGTCAAGAGAAAAGAATATCTCTCGGGTTGACGATGGATCCTATCAGTTCTACGAAGAGGTTGGTCTACTTGAACAGGTGTTTGCTCCACAACTCTTTGGGCAACAATTTCCTCATCCACAACACTTTATGGTGCCTGTTCATTTTCCATCGAAGCCTTAGTGTTATCTTCATCTTGAATTTCTTCAAGATGAATTTTACTCCCACTAGTTTTTCTAGAAATAAATTCTCTTTCTAGAAAGACAGCATTTCTGGCAACAAACACCTTGCCAAGTGTGGGATTGTAAAAGTAATATCCCTTAGTTTCCTTAGGATATCCTACAAAATAACACTTATCTGATTTGGGTCCTAGTTTATCTGAGACTTGACGTCTAACATAAGCTTCACAACCCCAAATCTTTATAAAAGACATTTTGGGACTCTTCTCAGTCCATAACGTATATGGTGTCTTTTCTACGGCTTTTGATAGGATGCGATTAAGTGTGAAAGCGACTGTCTCTAGAGCTAAACCCCAAAAGGAAGTAGGTAGATCAGTCTGGCTCATCATTGATCGTACCATATCTAATAGAGTACGATTTCTCCTCTCAGATACACCATTCCATTGTGGTGTTCTAGGTGGAGTGAGTTGAGATATTATCCCACACTCAGCCAGGTGATCACGAAACTCTTGACTAAGGTATTCACCACCTCGATCTGATCGAAGTAGCTTAATACGCTTACCAAGTTGGTTTTGTACTTCATTCTTGAATTCTTTGAACTTTTCAAAGGATTCTGACTTATGTCTCATCAAATATAAGCAGCCAAATCTACTCATATCATCAGTGAAAGTAATAAAGTACTTATAGCCTCCTCTGGCTTCGACATTGAAAGGGCCACATACATCAGTATGTATGAGTCCTAACAAGTCCGTCGCTCTCTCGCCATGTCCACTAAATGGAGTTTTAGTCATCTTTCCTAAAAGACAAGATTCGCATACCTCATATGATTCAAAATCAAATGAGTCCAATAATCCATCTTTATGGAGTTGGGATATGCGTTTTTCATTTATGTGACCTAGGCGACAGTGCCAGAGATATGTTTGGTTCAAATTATTCGATTTAAACCGTTTGGTATTTACGTTATAAATTGGGTTTTCTAAATCTAGAACATAGAGACCATTCATAAGTGGTGCATTACAATAGAACATTTCATTCAAATAAATGGAACAACATTTGTCCTTTATTATAAAAGAAAAGTTTTTCTTGTCTAAACAAGATACAGAAATTATGTTCTTCGTTAATGCAGGTACATAAAAGCACTCCTCTAGTTCTAAGATAAGCCCAGTGGGCAAAGACAAAGAATATGTTCCTACAAAGAACTTTGCGCCATTGCTCACTCGTAGGTCCACTTCGCCTTTTGCCATTAGTCTACTATTTCTCAGTCCCTGCACATTAGTACAAATGTGAGATGCACATCCAGTATCTAATACCCATGTAGAAGAAATAGATAGATTAACTTCTATAACGTGTATACCTGAGGCAGAAGTCCCACTTCTTTACTTCCTCAAGGTAGACTTTGCAGTTCCGCTTCCAGTGTCCAGTCTCACCGCAATGGAAACAGTCCCCTTCCTTAGGTACTTTACCTTTACCCTTTGAAGTGGATGAATTGGCCTTGCCTTTGGCTTGGGTCTTACCCTTGCCTTTGCACTTACCTTTGCCCTTCTTGACCATTAGTACATTACTAACTTTCTTCTTGAGATTCGGTTGTGATTCTTAACATCTTTGAGAATCTCAGGCAAAGGCTTATCAATTTCATTCATGTTATAATTCATGACGAATTGATTATATGCTTCCGGCAATGATTGCAGGATAACATCGGTTGCCAATTCTTGGCTCAGTGGAAAACCTAGTCTTTCAAGGTTCTCAACGTACCCTATCATTTTAAGTACGTGAGTTCCTACAGGTGTTCCTTCTTGCATCTTGCATGCAAAAAGAGCCTTAGACACTTCAAAACGCTTGTGCCTAGCTTGTCCTTGATATAGTTGTTTCAAATGCTCAACCATACCATAGGCATCCATGTTCTCATGTTGCTTCTGAAGCTCAGAGTTCATGGTGGCAAGCATAAGACATGACACATCTAATGCGTCATCTTGATGCTTCTTATAAGCATCCTTTTCAGCATGAGTGGCCGCAGGGGCGGGTGTTTCAGGGATAGACTGCTCTAGGACATACAGTTTACATTCTTGCTTGAGGATAATCCTCAAGTTCCTATACCAGTCTAGAAAGTTAGCTCCATTGAGCTTGTCTTTCTCAAGGACAGATCGCAAGTTGAGGGGGTGTGTCGTGTTAGATGACATGGTGATCTACAACATTAAAATGCAAAATTAAGTATCATACCTAAGTCATTTAATTAGGCCTTTAATTAAATGAGGCTCCCACTAAATTCTCATAGCTTTGATATGAGCTAATCATTGATGTAGGCAAACACATTTTGCTTACATCATTAGCTTCTATTTAGCTATAAATTTATATGGGATAAAGATCCACATCATACTTCGTCTTGAGTTAGCTTTGGCTAATCGCCCAAGACGTAGTATGATTAGGTAGGCAATCTTTTGCCAATTACATCTGATGTAACTCTTTAATAGCTTTGGTTAAGTTTAGATTAGTTTAGTGCTTATTCCTAAACCAGCTTCCAGGCCGTGGCGAGGCACAGAGGCCTTCTTTGATATCGGAGCAACGACCACTTTCTAAGACAAAGCTGATGTTCGGAAATCACACAAAACTAATTTTTAAAACTTATGTTCAAAGCTAATATATGCCTCTACTTTCTTAATTAATTAAGAAAAACTTAATTAAGTCTTAACCAAGTTTGATAGCGGGACATCACAATTGTCCACTCGCACTCTTCCAAGATAAAATGCATTGCTTTTCTTTGGCAAACCCAAAAACAAATGATCGAGGAAGTAGTGAGTACCAAACTTTGGTAGGCATATCCTTTTTGACTTATTAAGAAATAAACTTAAACATGCATCACATACATATTAGCATACATCACATATAAGCTAAATTAACATGCATCACATACATATTAAACTAAGTGTGTCATGGTTATGGCCCTTATTCTACAATCTTCTCAAGCCAATGAAAAGATTGATTGGTCAACCTAGGGATAGCATCTTCTCCCAAGTGCTTCCTTTTGGTTGTCTTGTGTTGTTGACTTCCTCCTTGTAACGTCATCTTCCAATGGACCCTCCATCTTTATTTTGTATATTACAAAAGGAGAAATACTCGAGTTACATTCGAGTCTAAAACTAATTTTACAACAAGAATTTTAGGAGAAAGGCATGACACGCAGGCCGTATTAAGAATTACAATATACACATTCACAAACTTTTTGGGACTAGGCCATAACCATGCACCATGTCAATTTTAACTTTTAAAAGACATCGGATATTTTATTATGTTTGAAAAATTGCTAATGCAATTATCAACTCATAATAAAATTTATCCTACTTCTATATCATATATAAAATAGATAAAACCTATTTTTTATACGATCTTTCTCAAGTGGATCTAATACCACTGTAGGGATTTTTTTATGCAAAATAGCATATGCGCAACAAAAAAATAGGATCCCTTCCAAATAATCCTTGCGAAAGAAAACCTCATACAAAAAAATAAATTTTTCAAAACCTATCTTATAGGATAATATTACCTTTGTTGCGTGCCCTTTTTAATCCCGCTTCTCCTTGGGTTTGTTGGATCTTTTAGCACGTTCAAATGTCCATGCCTCTATATGTATCCACACGAGCAAGCTCTTGTCTCACAAAAGAAACTAGAAGAGCTCTCCTTTACTTCTTGCTAGAGAAATCCCTAAAGGAGAGGGAGGTAGGGAAAAAGAGAAAGGAAGAAGAAGACCACTCTTCTTGCTAGCCTACACTCACAAAAGCCACACAACCAAAGCCTCTCACCACCAAGCTCTCTCCAAGCCTCAAGCTTCCACCAAGTTGGCCGGCCACCCCATGGAGTGTTTTATAGGATTGAAAAAACCTTTCACCTCCTATCACATTCAATGCAATCAATTGCACTCCTTGTTTGGCTGGCCACATGTGGAGAAATTCCAAAGGTCAAAACCCTTTGTCTCCTTCCACCTCATCAAGCTTAGGTGGCATGCTTATGTGGCATGCTTAGGTGGCATGCTTATGTGGCATTCATGCATGTTGAATTAATCTTATTAATTCAATAAGCTTATGTTATCATATTGAATTAATCTCATTAAATCAATAAGGTAACATATTGAATTAATCTTATTAAATCAATTAAGCTTAGGCTATCATGATAACATATTTATTTAATCTTATTAAATTAATAAGCTTAGCATATTGAATTAATCTCATTAAATCAATAAGCTAAAATTCTCATCAAGCTTAAAGTCCAAAAACCATTTTGTACTTAAGCTTATTCCCAAATTATTCTAGTCAAACTAGAATGCACTAATTCTTCTAATCATCATGCTCTTTGTGTGTGACCCTATAGGCTCTCATAACGTTGGCAGTGGATCTAAACTCTTTTAGATACACAAGCAATGAGCGGCATCTAGCAATATATCATTGCTACCCAAGTTACGAAATAAGTCAAGATCGTATAGACTAAAGAGAATGCAGGTGTGTAAAGACGCCAATTTCATACTTGGTATGAATTTTATGAGTTTTGATTATGTTGTTAGACTATTTAATGATTTAGTCATCTATGGACTTAAGAAATCGTGTATTCTGGACATGATTAGATCAGTTTATGGTTGTTGGAGTTACGCAACTTTGCCACTATTGATGGTGGTAGTTGGAGTTGCAAACTCGGCCACCGTAGTTGTTGTTTCCTTGTATTGATTTGGTTATTCCTATGAATGTGGATAGGATGCTTTTAGCATTACTATACCACAGATTTGCTTGACCAAAAGGGTAATGGAATTCACTCGGTCGGAAGCTTATGAAATTAGGTTTCAAGACCTAGATGGTGATTGATGTTTGCATCAGTGTTAGTTAATCCTTCCGAGGTGAATGGAAGGATGTTGTACGCAGATACATCGTTCCAAGGAACGGAGTGATCATGATGCAGTTGAATGAGGCATATCTTAAGCTTACGACAGTTGAGGAATTGCGAGACAAGCTGTCATATACATGACATGGACTTAGTGGATGTTATTCTGATTTGTGGATGTATGGAGCAGGAATGCTCATGGGATTTTGACCAGCTACTATAGAGTTGTTGGAATGCGAACGGTTGCGACAAGTGAGATTGGTCGCTATAGTCTCCCATGCACTTACAGAGTGTGTGGTGGAGTGGATTTTGGACGGTAGATGGACTTCTCTTGTGAGAAGATAATTTCTTGTATCTAATATGGATATGTGTTCTGGACACACATCCACTTAAGAAAGAGTTGCTACATGAGGCACATTATTTGAGATTTGCTATACATCCTGGTGGTACTTGGATGTACCGAGATTTGAAACGCTTATACTGGTGGAACGGTATAAAAGAGATAGTGTAGATATTGTTGCTCGATGTTTAGTATGCCAGCAGGTGAAAGCTGAACATCAGAAACCCGTTGGGTTGCTCCAGGAAACTTCGATTCCGGAATATAAGTGGGAGCATATCACTATGGATTCCTCTTGTGAGAAGATAATTCTCCGTCTCTGAGGAGGATAGTGGTTTCCAGAGTTGTATCAGATTTAGGAAGAGTTACTTTTGATTCAAGACAGTAGACATATCTCGTTTGCGATGATAGAGAGATTCTTCATCTTCGAGAAAGATTATGACCCAAAGTTGTTTCAGTTTCAGGATGAGTTGATTCAGGAGACTCGTCATTCGAGATTGGTGATGTATTCGGAGTGTATCCGAAAATAGCAAGTTCTAAAATGTTTTTGTTGGTGGAACGACATGTAGGTCATGGTTGATTTCGTAGTTGACGTTGGGTGTGCCAACAAGTAAAGGTGGAATATTAGTGACCTGTCGGGTTACGTATCAAGATGGAAGTGAGAGCCTAGTATGATAGACAGTGTTGGGAGATTATTTGGAATTCAGAAAAGATAAGATACGATTTGGGGTAATCAGTGATCGATTAGCCAAGTCTGTTCATTTTCTTCTGATCCATAAGATGAATTTGATGGATCGATTGATAGATTTTGGAGGTTATGTGAGAGCTAAAAAATAATATTTGAGCTCATTATCCCCACTCAATTACTTGAGGTGTGTGGATTTTCTCCAAGTACTTGAGTCAAGCAGTGTGGTATTGCCTACTCATAGTACTTGAGTTGGAAATTTATGGACCAAATTTTTATTAGTGGGGGAGAATGTGAGATATTGAAAAAAAACTGTTTGGATTATTAGGTTAATGAAAGGTTGATTGGGGGTTAATTCAACTTAACCCTAATATTAAGCTTCTTATAAAAACCCAGTTCAGAATTTTTCCCCAATTTCTAATTTTCTTTATGCGGTTTCTCTTCCGCGAACTCTCTTCCCCACCCATGCCTGATCATTTTCTTCCCCGATTCCTCATTCTTGATCGCCAACTCCTCCTCTCCTCTTTCCCTCGAGCATCGCCAGAGCGATTTGTTGGTCGCCAGCCCTGCCGGAGGTACCCATCGAACGCCGGCAGCAACAACCCGATCGCAACTTCTTCCCTTCTTCACCGTTGTGGCTCTCCCTCTCACAATCCCTAGTTTTCGATGGATCTAGTCGCTGCACTGCCAACATTCCCTCTCGCAATCTCACTCGAGCGCCAGCTGTTTCCCCCCTCCTCTCTGTTTCTTTCGGTCTGACGGTAGCCGGTGTTGCCGCCCCAATACAGCTGTAGCACCATCGCTCGACATCCGACGCCGCCACTCTGCCGGACCGATTGCCTGTTTTCTTGGATGCGAATGGATCCATCGGTGTTGCCCTCTTCTTCCTCATTTGGATTTTTGTTGTTTTCGAGATCAACCTCATCCCGATCCTCTCCACACTGCTGTGGCAAACCCCGACGGCGATCGTCCACGGTGATCAACAGATCCGCGGGCAACTATGTCCGCTATTGACTCTCACCCTTGCTGTCAGCCTTGATCACTACAGTCTCTGCAGAACCGACGATTTGAGATTCCCAATCGAATGATCTATCGCAACCCCCAGGAAGTCCATTATCCCTGCTGCCCTAGGGAGATAGAGGCTCGGTCGACAGTCCAAAGTATATAGTGTTTCTATCGTCATCGACTGATTTTGGTAAGGTCTCTATTTATCTTTTGTTCTTTGGAATAAAGGTTCAGATAAAATTGATTAGAACCTATATCTTTGTGATATCAGGATTTAGGGGATTATTGGATTGAATGGATCTGATATCCTAATTGAGATTGAGAAGCTGGGAGAGATTAAGGTAAGCTTTGTGTTGTATATGATAGTTGTGCAATAGGTTGATGGAAGGTTTTGAGATGGAATTTGGCCATAGTTCCTTTGAATTGTGC
Organism: Wurfbainia villosa; assembly: GCA_025175895.1. Lineage (NCBI taxonomy): Eukaryota > Viridiplantae > Streptophyta > Magnoliopsida > Zingiberales > Zingiberaceae > Wurfbainia > Wurfbainia villosa. The sequence goes on from CM045992.1 coordinate 11,389,713, forward strand.
AGATCAGATTGTCTGGTGTATCAAGAAGTTGTGGTTGGTTGATTTGGAGTGAGGTGATTGACATTGGTTGTCTCTATTTCGGTTGTGTGATTTGGATGTGATACCTCCACTTGAGATCAAGAAGTTGTGCAAGTGTGGATAAGATTGGTAAGTTCTGATATGGGTATTTATAAATGAATAATAGGTTGCTAATTGGTCTAATGGTTGATAGGGATTAATGTGGAGGATTGATTAGGTTAATTGGATAACTAGATCAATCTAGTTGATCGGGATGCGAAGTCGATATAGAATTCGATTCGATTATTCGTTATATGCTTGCACTTAATCTTAATGTTTGATATGTGCAGAACATGGATATGAGACAGGACCGTGACCGTGAAGATTTCATTATTTTGAGCTTTATAGCAGGTGGGTAATTTCCTACCCTGGTCAGGTAGTTGTTGATGTATACAGATTTAGATATATGATCATATTACCTTGACTCCACTCTTATTTATTCTTGTACTTGATTCTTTGTCTTTGGCTATATACGCTCTGTTGCTGTTATCACATTTTCCCTCATCATGATTAGGAGTTACAGATGTGATGTAAGTAAACCTATAAATGCTTAGTTATGTGTAAATAGTGGAGTACGGATGATGATCTGATTTGTAAATTGGATAAAAGGGCATCCGTGGGTAAGGTCCTGAACGTAGGATTGATTTCAATACTCTTATGTTGCATATTTACTACCGATCATGTGTTGTGTAAATGGTCGGGTGAATTGTAAATAGTGTGTCGCTACGGACCGGTGGTCCTAGCTTGTTATGATCAGTTGAGTATGACTCTCTGCAGGATAGAGAGTGCGTCGATCATATTGGTATGACTCTCTACAGGATAGAGAGTGTTATGATCAGTTGAGTATGACTCTCTGCAGGATAGAGAGTGCGTTGATCAGATTGGCATGACTTTCTGTAGAATAGAGAGTCTATGGTGGATGTCTGTATGTGTGACTGTGCATTCATATCATTTGCATGCATGCTGGCGATGTGGTCTCCCTTGTGGTTGAGAGGGTCGTCAGTCATCCTATCTCCCAGGTTACTCATGGAGGGGTAACTGGTGTGAGGACAGCGCATTTATTGTGCCGCACTCTACCACTATAGACGGTGGTAGTTGGAGTTGCATGCAGTTGTCCTGCATATGTGACACTCGACCACTCATGTGTAGTGACTGTCGGAGTGGCCAACAACAGTGACCCCCGTTGTGTAGCGAGCTCTTTACGTTCATATACTACTCGTTCATACTGCCCACTCGGCCACTCTAGAGCAGTGGTTGGTGTTGAGTTGGGACAGTTGTCATGTCGTGCCACCTAGGCCACACTGAGGTCGTGGAAGCGAGTAGGGGTGCGCAGGCATGACAATGCTTGCTGCATTGTCGTGTCTTATGGCGTTTTGCATATTGCCATATATATATATATGGATGATTGTGATTAGTATATATATATATATACAGTCTATATATATATACTTATTGTGATGTTGCATTTGATTGTACTATGCTTGCTGTATTTGGTTGTACATCATCTTCATACATGCTACTCGCATCTGTTATATTGTTATGTCAGATACATGTATACTTGTTGGTCGGACCATTAGATATCTTTGACCTGTATCATGATTATAGTGTGAGTTAGTATTACTCTTCATATTGTATATTGTGGATATATGCTCAGGTTGGATATATGTAGCGTAGTAGAATTCCAGGTATGTCTGCACTTTACGTTGTTCATTTTGTTTAGGGAGTAGATGTATGTATTTATATACTATGCCGGTGTATACCTGATATACCTGTAGATTATAATATTTAATTACATGTGATATTTGATATATATACATGTTCTTTCATATTACCGCTGAGTTATACTCATCACCACAGACCCTGGGTTCTTTCTGTCACCTAGGTAACTGGTAGAAGTCTTCGTGACGGCTTAGAGCATCGCTGGCTGGCATTGTCTCATCTCAACTCAGAGGGTTCGAGCTTTTGGGTTTATCGTTGGTGTTTCTTTATGGATTTGGTTTTATATGATGATTTGTAGTGTTGGACACTGCTGTTGTTGTATCATTCTTTCTGGTTTTGTTACTGTATTTTCTTAATGTGGTGTTAGTCATACTGGTATGCATAGTGTGTGTTGGTGCAATCGGCCCAGGTCACGATTGACCGGACTCGAGTTTGACTCGAGCGATGTTTTGATGTTTGACATGAAAGTTTGACATTGATGTCTGATAATATTTTGGGGAGATTGTTGGTGCAATCGATCCGGGTCATGATTGATCGGACTCAAGTTTGACTTGAAGGAGATTTTGATGGTTGACTGGAGTTGACCATGTCATGGAAAGTCCAAGTCTTGAGTACTTGGCATGTAAAGTCCAAGCATGGGTCTTGGCAAGGAAAAGTCCAAGCATGGGTCTTGGCAAGGAAAAGTCCATCATGGGTTGGCATTTGAGAAGTCCAAGGGTGTAGTCTTGGCCACATAAGTCCAAGTCATGGATACTTGGCATTTGAGAAGTCCAAGGGGTTTGATATTGGCGACGTAAAGTCCAAGGGTAAAGTCTTGGCAGCATAAGTCCAATGGTTAGCGGCGTAAAGTCCAAGAGGAGTCATGACAGCGTAAGTCCAATGTGCCTTGGCGGTGTAGACATCGTTAGCATGACATAGCCGATGGAAGCACCTGAAGGCTAGCGTATGGATGAACAAGTCATGGATGACTTGGAGGGATCCGATAGGCGCGAGGCTGACGGAGGTGGCTAGAAGGTTTAGGTCTAGGCTACGGGTGGTCTAGCAAGTATGGGGATACCATACTTGGGTTAAACCTCATGTTTGAGGTTAAAACCTCATGTTTGAAGTGTATCAATCGACTGGTGTCATGTGACAGTCGACTGATGTGAGTCAACTAGGGTTTGACTGCGGGAAGTGCCCTAGCAGTCGACTGCCAAAAGTGGGCAGTCGACTGTTGGACCGAGCAGTCGACTCATCTTATGATCAGTCGACTGGTGCTCGGTATTTCGGGCACAGAATGGTCTCCAGTCGAGTGATCGGCCTGACCACTCGACTGATTGAGTCACCAATCGACTGATGGGTATGATCAGTCGACTGATGATGGATCCGTTGGATTTTTCCAGCGTGGATCATGCCATTGTGAGACAACGGCTATAGGGGCAGTCGACTGATGGTCCCGATCAGTCGACTGCCAGGCAAAAATCAACCCAAGGAGCAGCTTTAAAGGGAGCTCGTGAAGGGGGATTTGGCAACCGGTTCTTGAGGAGTTTTGGGGCGATTTGCTGCTGCAAATCAGGGTCTCTAAGTGCATTTCAAGCAACCATAAAGCAAGCATCCAAAAGTGCAATTGTAAAGTGTTTTTCTTTACTTGTATTGCATTTCATTAGTGTAATTGCTTATATTTGTTGTATTACTTAGTGTAATCATTTGTACGAGGTTTCTCCACCTCCGACTTGTGTCGAGAAGGAGTTTACTTAGTAGTGGTGTGTGATTTGCATCGCTAGGGCTCTTACGAGCCCAATCCGTGCAGTAGGAACCATTCGGTTCCGAACCATGTTATATCCTTGTGTCTTGATCGTGTGTTGTGTGTTTGTATTTCATATTTTCTATTTCCGCTACGTACTAATATATTTGTAGCAAGCACGATCACGAATGAATTTCATCAAGCATCAAAATGCTATTCACCCCCCCCCATCTAGCGGTCCCCGAATCCTCTACAATTAGTATCAGAGTGGGTTACTCTTCTACGGACTAACACCTGGGAGAAAAAGACGCTAGAGGGAAAGAAGATGGATTTTCAAGAAAAGCTAGGATGAGACATCAACACACCACCACCATACGATCAAGAAGATTTTCCGACGTGGAGGGCTAGAATAGAGATATTCTTGATGATGGACATAGAAGATTGGTTCATTGTCATGGAAGGTTTTGAACCACCTAGGAACAAGAAGGGAGAGGTCTTGAAGTTGAAGAAGTGGACCCAAGAGCAACGTCTTAAGTTCAAGACCGAAGTTAAGGTAACAAAACTTTTAGAAGATTTGATACCTAATGATGTTTTGTCTAGGCTAGGAGCTATGGAGCAAGTTGGCAAGATTCCATGAGGAGCCCAAAGAACAAGAGTGCTCATCGGCTCAGTTGGAGGAGGAGACTGAAGAAGAGAGCACATCATCCTCATCACAAGAAAGTGATGATTCAGAAGTTGATGGAGAATCAACATCTGGATCGAAATCAGTGGAAGAAGAGGAAGAAGTAGGAGAAGCCTCCACCTTTAGAATTGAGGAGGAGGAGATTAGAACATCTACACCAGAGCAACCTCAAGAAGAACCATCAACCTCCGGTCAAGAAGATGAACAAGCTCAAGAGGCTTCCACCACGGACCTAGGTAACTCAAACATATGTGTTAATAATAAAATACATATAATATGTTTTGAGTGTAGAAAAAATGGGCACTATAAAAGAAAGTGTCCAAAAAGAGTAAAGAAGACTCCACCGGTGCCTAAAAGTCAAGAGAAGTCAAATGAAGCTAGAGTCCCCACCAAGAAGAGCAAGGAGCACATGGTATGCTTCAAATGCCATCAAAAGGGACATTACCGGAGTCAATGTCAAAAGAGGAAGAAAAAAACCCAAGAAGGAGCATCGCATGTAGGGGGAGCTAAGGCTAACCCTAAGGTATATGTTAATAATGCACCTTCTAATTTAAATGTCAAAAAGCATGCTAGGAATTTTAATTCTCTTGCAATTTATCATGAAAAGCATGCTAGGAATAACAAATATTTTTGTCTAGGAGCTAAGAGTGTCCATTTTAATAAGGAGAAATTTGGGACTAATGTCCCTAGAAAAACCTTACCTAGGGAATCTATTAGAAAAATTGAAGACCACCTAGGTTTTAATCCCAAATGGACTAGGCATATGCCTAGAAAGGACAATGCCCAAAGATTAAATCAAAATTAAAAAATTGGGCAATTAGAGTTTGAAAATCAAGCCTTGAGGTCAATGCTTGAGAAACTTGAAAAGATCCTTGTAAAAATAACAAATCAAATGCAAAGGTCAAATGGTCAAACTCTAGGGTCTAGAAGTCAAAGTCAAAACCTAGGGCATAGGAGACAAGAGTCAACCAAGGACAAGAAAGGTTTGGATCACAAACCTAAGCCTAAGGTGACTTATCATAGTGTTCCATTTGATTATGGAACACAAACTAGGTCTAGGAAGACCAAGATCAATAGGGAAGTCATCCCTAAGGTTGACCAAGGTAGGTGTCTAGTGGCTAGGGTTTCGAAAAAACCTAGGGTGGCCACTAAGAAGGTTACAAGGGGAGTCACCCCTAGAGTTAACCATGACAAGACCACAATGACCAAGGCTAACAAGCCTAGGAGGGTCATTAGGAAGGTATCTAGGGAGGTCATCCCTAAGGAATACCTAGTAAACCCTAGGAGCTCAAATAGATTTTGGGTTCCTAAGAGTGTGATCGATTCACGCTAGATGGGTTTAGGTGTGTCAACCTTGATTGGAAGGGTAGCTAACCCAACCATAGCAAAGTTGGCACTTTAGGATATTTTCAAGGTTATGGATACCTTAGAAATAGATTTGAATTATGATTCAAAAAGATTTTAGGATGTGTCAATACATTGTTGGGATTATGAAAAATCAATCAAATTGGCACAATTTAAGTTTAGAGGTATTGGTGTGTCATTTTGGGTTTTTGTCACACTTGGGGGATTAGTAGAAATATGGTAAAATATACTTAATTATAACAAATGACAACAAATATTAAAATTTAGGTATTGTATGCCTTATATTTTATTTTCCATGCTTGATTTGTCATATAACATGTCATGACATCATATCTATTTTTTAATCATTTAATATGTCATGATCATGTTTAGAATTAAGGTTTAATGTCATGTGTTTTTAGATTATATCATATACCATGACATCATGATCATTGGTCATGCTTAATTATGTTATTATTTATGTCATGATCATTCATGCATTTAATTTGATTAAAATTGATTTAAGGACAATAGCATGACTTAGAGTCCCATTTATAAGAGAATCAAGTAGTGTTGCCTTAGAAAATGCATGAGGCCTTAGATTAAGGAAACAAAACCCACATCTCACATCTAAATTGACATGTATATTTATTTATGCACCCTAGATACATGTGAGATGCTAGGATATGAATTAAGTTCAAGGTGCATAATTTTTGCATCTAGATGAACTAAAACTCATCTTTTACTAAATGTGGATCATTGGGAAAGCTAGTGTACAAGTCATGTACATTAAGCCCATGGAATATGATCCAATATAGATTTTCAAAATCATTTTAAAATCCTTTTAGAAAACCTTGGTGAAGTCTATCTTTTGATAGCAATCACCATTGATGAAGTTGATACAAAGTGAGCTAAAACATTGAAGTTTTTCTTCACTTTTGAACTTTGTATCAATTTCAATATTTTATGGGTAAAATATTTTTCACCCATTGTATTGGTCATAAGTAATATACATATGAATTTTCATGATTTTTCGATATACGTAGAATTACTTACACTTTTCCGAATTTCATTTCTGATAACTGAAATTCTGATATTTCAGTTATCAGTCAACTGCCCTTGGTGGCAATCGACTGATTGGCTCGACAGTCGACTGATTTCTTATAGATTCGATTGTCAGGCTGATTTCGAGAAAAATAAGGTTATTTAGCCCATTTTCAGCTACGGTAAAGTTCCCTAACCACTCCTAACCCTAGGATATCTTTGGAAAGCATTATAAAGGGTGAAAATCCATTGGATATGGATTAGGAGAGTTGTTAGGGTGATGTATCAAATTTAAGGGGTTGGAAAGTTCAATGTTGAACTTTGAACCTTATTTTTTATGGTTTAGAGTTCCTATTGGCTTAGGGACTTCCCAAGAACATTGTTGGTGCAATGGTCAAGGGGGAGCAAACCTTTAGGGGAAGGTATCCATCATAGGATGATGGATGGTATTTTTTTCCTCATGAAGGGGAAAATGGGAATTTTAAGATACCCAATTTTGAAATTGGGAGAATATATAGGATTGCCTCTCTTGAGTGATATGGGACTTATCACTAGGAAGATTGTAGGCATCCTAGGTATTTTTGGACCAAGGGAAAGATTGTAAGATCTCATTGGGACATGAGACATTAACCTCCTTGGAGAAAACCTTTTTGATGTTAGTCAAAAAGGGGAAGAATGTTTTTGGGAGAATTTATGGGATTACCAATTTGGGATAATTGGTAAGGAGATTTGAGTTAGTGTTCTAACTCAAAGTTATGTGTTTTTGTCAAACATCAAAAAGGGGGAGATTGTTGGTGCAATCGGCCCAGGTCAAGATTGACCAGACTCGAGTTTGACTTGAGCGATGTTTCGATGTTTGACATGAAGGTTTGACATTGATGTCTGATAATGTTTTGAGGAGATTGTTGGTACGATTGATCCGGGTCATGATTGACCGGACTCGAGTTTGACTCGAGGGGATTTTGATGGTTGATTGGAGTTGACCATGTCATGGAAAGTCCAAGTCTTAATTACTTGGCATGTAAAGTCTAAGCATGGGTCTTGGCAAGGAAAAGTCCAACATGGATTGACATTTAAGAAGTCCAAGGGTATAGTCTTGGCCACGTAAGTCCAAGGGTATAGTCTTGGCGGTGAAAGTCCAAGTCATGGGTACTTGGCATTTGAGAAGTCCAAGGGATTTGATATTGGCCGCGTAAAGTCCAAGGGTGAAGTCTTGGCAGCATAAGTCTAATGGTTGGCGGCGTAAAGTCCAAGCGGAGTCTTGGCAGCGTAAGTCCAATGTGCCTTGGCAGTGAAGACACCGTTAGCATGACATAGACGATGGAAGCACCTGAAGGCTAGCGTATAGATGAACAAGTCATGGATGACTTGGAGGGATCCGATAGGCACGAGGCTGACGGAGGTGGCTAGAAGGTTTAGGTCTAGGCTACGGGTGGTCTAGCAAGTATAGGGGCACCATACTTGGGTTAAACCTCATGTTTGAGGTGTATCACGACGCGGTGTGGCATCGATGGGAGTCAACTAGGTTTGACTGGGGAGTTCTAGCAGATCCGCCGTGGGCAAATGATCGATCGGATCGCAAATGATCGATCTTGTTATCACGATCGGTGCTGTATTTCGAGCATGTATCGGTCTCCAATCGAGTGATCGCCCTACCACTCCGATCGATTGAGTCACTAGTCGATGGGTATGATCACGACTAATGATGGATCCGGATTTTTCCAACAGGATCATGCCGTGTGAGACAACGCTTGCCAGGACAATGATCGATGGTCCCGATCAGTCGACTGCCAGGTGAAAATCAGCCCAAGGAGCAGCTTTAAAGTGAGCTCGTGAAGGGGGATTTGGCAACCGGTTCTTGAGGAGTTTTGGGGCGATTTGCTGCTGCAAATCAGGGTCTCCAAGTGCATTTCAAGCAACCACAAAGCAAGCATCCAAAAGCGCAATTGTAAAGTATTTTTCTTTACTTGTATTACATTTCATTAGTGTAATTGCTTGTATTTCTTGTATTACTTAGTGTAATAATTTGTACGAGATTTCTCTACCTCTGACTTGTGTCGAGAAGGAGTTTACTTAGTAGTGGTGCGTGATTTGCATCACTAGGGCTCTTACGAGCCCAATCCGTGGAGTAGGAACCATTCAGTTCCGAACCATGTTATATCCTTGTTGTAGGAGATTTGAGGCCGCTAGAGGGGGGGTGAATAGCATCACGTGATCGTAAGATGGAATGTGTTCTCGTTCGTCTCTAGAAAACTCGTTATGCGCAGCGGAATAATAATAGTAATAATGAAAAGCAAGACAAACACACAAACACAATTGTTTAACGTGATTCGTAACCTTAAGGTTCCTACTCCACGGATCGAGCTCTACGAGCTCTAGTGATGCACACGCAACCACTAATAAACACTCCTTTTTGGAACAATCCGGAGGCGGAGAAACCTCGTACAATATGATTACAACAATAATCAAAATGCTACAAGTAAATACAATGAAATACAAAGCAATACAAGTAAAGAAAACACTTTACAAATGCTTGATCGCTTGGTTGCTTGATATCAACTTGGAGACCCTGATTTGCAGCAGCAAATCGCCCCAAAAGCCCTCAAGAAACCATACAATTTTCCTCCATCATGAGCTCCTTATAAAGCTTCAACCTGTGCTAGAAAAAGTCGATCAGTCGACTGCTCAGGACCATCAGTCGACTGATGCCACTGTTGTCATGAGACAACGGCTAGATCCACGTTGGATAAGTCCAATGGATCCATCATCAGTCGACTGATCATACCCATCAGTCGACTGATGGAGCCTTCACTCGACCAATCGAGTGTCGACTCCATTCTGTGGCCGATTTCTCAAGCACCAATCGACTGATCACACGATCAGTCGACTGCTCGAGCCATCAGTCGACTTCCCACCTCTGGCAGTCGACTGCTAGGCCACTTCCCGCAGTCAAACCCTAGTTGACTACGTCAGTCGACTGCCACATGGCACCAGTCGACTGGCACACCTCAAACATGAGGTTTTAGCCCAAGTATGGTGCCCCCATACTTGCTAGACCACCCTTATCCTAGACCTAAGCCTTCTAGCCACCTCCATCAGCCTCACGCCTCTCGGATCCCTCCAAGTCATCCATCGCGCTAGCCTCCAGGTGCTTCCATCGGCTATGTCATGCTAACGGTGTCTACACCGCCAAGGCACATTGGACTTACGCCGCCAAGACTCCGCTTGGACTTTACGCTGTCAACCATTGGACTTATACTGCCAAGACTTCACCCTTGGACTTTACGCCGCCAATATTAAACCCCTTGGACTTCTCAAATGCCAAGACTCAAGCTTGGACTTTCCCTTGCCAACCCATGTTGGACTTTCCATGCCAAGACCCATGCTTGGACTTCCCTTGTGCCAAGTACTCAAGACTTGGACTTTCCCAAATGTCAAGTGTCCCACTTGGACTTTCCATGCCAAGTACCCATGACTTGGACTTTTCCTTGCCAAGACCCATGCTTGGACTTTCCCAAATGCCAAGTGTCCCACTTGGACTTTCCATGTCAAGTACCCATGACTTGGACTTTACCATGACAATTTCGTTGTCATATGTTTTTGTCTAACATAAAAACATCTCTCGAGCCAAGCTCGAGTCCTGGTCAATCGTGACCTGGGCCGATTGCACCAACAATCTCCCCCTTTTTGATGTTTGACAAAAACCAAACCTTGAGTTAGGCCCCTAACTCAAATTCCCTTATCAATTTTCCAAATTGGTAGTTTAATGTCCTTCCCCTTTTTGACATACATCAAAAAGGTTATCTCTACAAGGAGGTCAATGTCTCATGTCCCAATGAGATCTTACAATCTCTCTCTTGGTCCAAAAATACCTAGGATTCCTACCATCTTCCTAGTGATAAGTTCCATATCACTCAAGAGAGGCAATCCTATATGCTCTCCCAATTTCCAAATTGGGTCTCTTAAAATCTCATTTTCCTCCTCATGAGAAAAAAAAATACCATTCATCATCCCATGATGAATTCCTCCCCTAAAAGGCTTGCTCCCCCTAGACCATTGCACCAACAATGTCCTCGGGAAGTTCCTAAGCCAATAGGAACTCTAAAACATCAAAAATACGATTAAAAGTTCAAACATGAACTCTCCCCACCTTAAATTTGATGCAATATCCTAACACCTCTCCTAATCCATATCCAATGGATTTTCACCCTTTATAATGCTTACCAAAGCATATCCTAGGGTTAGAAGTGGTTAGGGACTTTAACCGTAGCTGAAATCGGGCTAAACAAATCTAGTTTTTCCGAAATTAGCATTGGCAGTCGACTCCGTCAGCTACCAGTCGACTGACACGCACATCAGTCGACTGCCACCCAAGGCAGTCCACTTATAACTGAAATTTCCGAATTTCAGTTATCAGAGTCGAATTTTAGAAATTCATAAATAATTATACGTAATTCAAAAAATCATGAAATTTGATACGTATAATACCTATGACCAATAAAATGGGTGAAAAATATTTGAAAATTATTTTACCCATAAAATACTGAAATTGATACAAAACTCAAAAGTGAAGAAGAACTTCTAAGTTTTAGCTCACTTTGTATCAATCTCATCAATGGTAATTGCTATCAAAAGATAGGCTTCACCAAGGTTTTCTAAAATGATTTCAAAATGTTTTCAAAACCTTATTTTGGATCATATTCCTTGGGCTCTATGTACATGACTTGCACACAAGCTTTCCCAATGATCCACCATATGAAATTAGATGAGTTTTAGTTCATCTAGATGCAAAAACTATGCACCTTGAACTCAACTCATATCCTAGCATCTCACATGTATCTAGCGTGTATAAATACACATGCATGTCAATGTGATGTCAAATGTGGATTTTGTTCTCCCGAAACTAGGGTTTCATGCATTTTCTAAGGCAACCCTACTTGATTCCCTTATACATGGGACTTCAAGTCATGTCAATTGTCCTTAACTCAATTTTAATCAAATGCATGAATGATTATGGCATTAAATGATGATATAAATAATCATATGCTCATAATCATGATGTCATGGCATAAAATGAAATCTAAAAATACATGACATTGAATGACTTAATCCTAAACATGAACATGATATATAAATGATAAAAATAAACATGATGTCATGGCATGTTATATGGCAAACAAAACATGGCAAATAAAATACATAGGTATAATGATACCTAAATTTTAATATTAGTTGTCATTTCATATAATTAAGTATATTTTACCATATTATCACTAATCTCCCTAGTGTGCCAGAAACCCCAAAATGGCACAATATGACCTCTAAACCTAAAATGTGTCAATTTGATCATTTTATCAAACTTCTCAAATAATATTGGCACATCCTAAAATCTTTTAGGATTAAAGTTCAAAAGTATTTCCAAGGTAACCATAACCTTGAAAATAACCTAAAGTGCCACCTTTACCATGGTTGAGTTAACTACCCATCCAATCAAGGTTGACACACCCTAACCCATCTAGCGTGAGTCAATCACGCTCTTAGGAACCCAAAACCTATTTGAGCTCCTAGGGGTAATTAGGTATTCCTTAGGGATAACCTCCCTAGATACCCTCCTAATGACCCTCCTAGGCTTGTTAGCCTTGGTCATTTGGGTCTTACTTAGGTTGACTCTAGGGGTAACTCCCCTTGCAACCTTCTTAGTGGTCACCCTAGGTTTCCTAGAAACCCTAGCCACTAGGCACAACCTTTGGTCAACCTTAGGGATGACTTCCCTATTGACCTTGGTCTTCCTAGACCTAGTTTGTGTTCCATAATCAAATGGAACACTATGGTAAGCCACCTTAGGCTTAGGTTTGTGACCCAAACCGTTCTTGCCCTTGGTTGACTTTTGTTTCTTGGGTCCTAGATGTTGACTTTGAGATTTTGACCCTTGACTTTGACCATTAGACCCTTGTATTTGATGTTGCATAATCTTGAGGGTCTTTTCTAGTTTTTCAAGCCTTGACCTCAAGGCTTGGTTCTCTAATTCTAATTGTCCAATTTTAGAATTTTGATTTGGTCTTTGGGCATGGGACTTCCTAGGCATATGCCTAGTCCACTTGGGATTCAAACCTAGGTGCTCTTGTATTTTCTTGATAGATTCCCTAGGTAACGTATTTTTAGGGACATTAGTCCCAAATTTCTCCTTATTTCCTAAGTGGACACTTTTAGCTCCTAAGTACAAATATTTATTTCTAGCATGCTTTTCATGGTGAATTGCATGAGAATTAAATTTCCTAGCATGCTTTTGACTTTTAACTAAAGAAAAAGCATTATTAACATGATATACCTTAGGGTTTGCCTTAGTAGTGTTGGATCGAAAGTGTCGCTAGAGGGGGGGGGGGTGAATAGCGATACGATGTCGTTAAAAAACTTTTGCAATAAGTAAAAAGCAAGTAGAGAGTGCACAGCGGAAATATAAAGTAGACAAGATATTTTTACGTGGTTCACAATCTTTCGATTGCTAATCCACGGCCCTAGTGATCCTTGATCACGTACGGAGGGCAATTCACTAAAACCACTCCTCCTCGTTGGAGGTAGGAGCAACGATTACAAAAAGAAATCAAGGCAAAGGGACACTCCCCCTTTCCTTGTTACGATTAAAGCACAAAGACAATTTAAAGAAGTAGAACTTAAATAAATATACCGACAACTCTTATAAGTAGAAGATGTAGCTTTCGTTGTCGGCGGCACTTCGTCGTAGCAAATGTGAGTAGTAGTAGCGGCGTTACGACGGCGTGTTGAGAGCTCTTGATGTCTTGTCATTTGCTTGGCTTGAACATGTCTATTTATGGATATTGATCTATGAATTTAGACATAGGTAGTGTCCAAGGTGAGGTTCTTATCCCAACTCAAGGATGAGGTGTTTCATCCAACCACCTTGTGCCACCTCCAACCTTCTTGTGCGCCAACTCAAGGATGAGGTGTTTCATCCAACCACCTTGTGCCACCTCCAACCTCCTTGGGCGCCAACTTGAGGATGAGGTGTTTCATCCAACCACCTTGTGCCACCTCCAACCTCCTTGGGCGCCAACTTGTTGGAGCCATTCAACTTGTGCCACATCATGGGAGCCAACCATCTTGTGCCAACTCACCTTATTTTGGGCATCCACCACAAGGAAGCTTGGGTGATGGTTCGATGTCCACCTTGATGCCACATCACCCTAGACCAAAACACGAGTCAAGTCCAAATTCACCCCCTTGAAATTCGAGCCTTCTCGAGGTCGAACTTGACTAGCCTTGACCTGTAGTCAAAGGGTTTTGACCGCAGCAAGTTAGCTTAAAATATAAAGTACGATGGTTCTAACCATCCGATCTCGACCTAGACCTTCCATTGGAGGTATTGGGCCTGATCTACGCTTAACGCACCTTGCTTCGCTTTCACACGAGCTTACCTTTGTAGCCTCGCTTCCTGCCTTCACCCGAGTACTTCCTCCAAGTCCTCTCAAGGTCTCGACCACCCTCTTCCCACCGGTGTCGCAGACCTTCCGCCAACTTTAGCATTTCGCACACTTAATCGAGCTCGTAAGATAACAATATACCCTTAACTATTGAGTTTTGCCATAATCAAAATACGTTCGACTTTGGTGCCCACGCACCAACAATCTCCCCTTTGATTCATGGCAAACCGACACAAAAGTTAAGGAAAAATTAAGCATAACAAAGAAGCTAGCATAAAGATTAAATATGAATGAGCTAGCATAAAGATTAAATATGAATGAGCTAGCATAATGATTAAGCATGAATGAGCTAGCATAAAGATTAAATATGAATGAGCTAGCATAATGATTAAGCATGAATGAGCTAGCATAAAGATTAAATATGAATGAGCTAGCATAAAGATTAAATATGAATGAGCTAGCATAATGATTAAATATGAATGAGCTAGCATAATGATTAAGTATGAATGAGCTAGCATAAAGATTAAGCATGAGTGAGAAATATTATTGTTTCAAGTTCTCCCCTTTGAGGTAACCTCCTCGACCAAGGTGAGTTCTTGAAAAATAATTTTACTCCCTTAATAGTTGCTTAAGTAAACGGAATTACTTAATATAAAAGGTAATAATTTTGTTTACTTTCTTCCTTACTTTTGTGACTTTCTCACCATTTTGCCTTAACTAAAAATGTTTGTAAATATATTTTAGGTTTTGTAAGTACAAGCAAGTTCCCAATATAAATATATTTTTTTTTTTAAAATAATAATAAGCTTGAAAATATGTTCATCTAAAATGTACAACTCCGGTTGGACTTGATTGATATAGAATGATCAATAAGTCTTGAAGGAGTTGATTAATTTTAAATAATTATACTCCATGGTTCATGTCAATCAATCTACATCTGGAACTGTGAGTAAGGTCCTAACATCTCACCTTCACGTGGCATAAGTACACAAACACATTAGTCCTATGTGTTGTGAGATGTGTTGGCTCCTTAAATCTATAGGTATATGATTTCTAAGGTAAGACTTAGGCTAATTTCATAAAAAAGAAGCAAAAGTAGAGTACATATATAGAAAAATTTATATTATTACCACATACCTAACTTTCGCCTTAATAAACTAAATTCGCCGTAGTGGTTTGGTGAAGATGTCCGCTAGGTTTGATTTGGACTCAACATACTCTAGTTGTATAGTTCCATTAGTTACATGTTCCCTAATGAAGTGGTGTTTAACTTCTATATGTTTTGTCCTAGAATGACATATTGGATTTTTAGTTAAGTTAATTGAACTAATGTTATCTATGTAGGTTTTAATGTTGTTAAAGATTAAGCTAAAGTCTTGGAGAGTGTGCTTCATCCACGAGAGAGACACACTCACCCATCGCAACGATTCTGGCTTCTGGTAGATAAGGCAACGCAATGTCTTTGCTTCCCATCGCACTAACTTACTAGACTCGAGCCGAGGATTTGACAACAACCACTCGTGCTCTTTCTATCGAGTTTACTACCGCATAGTCGGAGTCGAGTAGCCGATTAGATTAAACTCGGTAGATCTAGGGTACCAAATACCTACGCTTAGCGTGTCCCTTTAGATATCTAAGGATACGCTTGACTAGGGTTAGGTGAGACTCCTTGGCACAGTTTGTAACCTTGCGCACATACTTACCGCGAATAAAATGTCTCGGCTGGTTAAGTATAGGAGACTTCCTATTGCGCTCCTATAGTATTTTAGGTCAACGGGTTTTCCTTCTACATCTTCGTTTATATTAACATTAGTTGCCATAGGTGTATTGATTATTTTAGCATCTTGCATTCCAAATCGATTTATTAAGTCCTTAGTATATTTTTGTTGATGTAAATATATTCCATCTTTAGTTTGTTTAATTTGTAAACCTAAGAAGAAACTTAACTCTCCCACTAAATTCATTTCAAATTCACTTTCCATAAGTGAGATGAATTCGTTTAGCAGGATCGAGTTGGTAGTTCCAAAAATTATATCATCTACATAGATTTGGGCTATAAAGATTTCTTTTCCTACGGTTTTAACGAATAAGGTGGGGTCGACTAAACCTTGGTTGAATCCTTTGGACTTAAGATAGATCGAAAGCCTTTCGTACCAAGCTCTTGGGGCTTGTTTGAGTCCATATAGGGCTTTCTTAAGTCTAAGGACATGGTCAGGTTTATCTAGATTTTAGAATCCGGGAGGTTGACTGACGTAAACTTCTTCCTTAATGTATCCATTCAAAAATGCTGACTTGACATCCATTTGAAACAATTTAAAACCTCGATGTGCAGTATATGCTAACAACATTCGGATGGACTCTAGTCTGGCTACGGGGGCGTAGGTCTCATCGTAATCTAAACCTTCGACTTGACTAAACCCTTTTGCGACTAACCTAGCTTTATTTCTAACTACTTCACCTTTATCATCAAGTTTATTTCGAAATACCCACCTTGTTCCAATAATTGATTTTTCTTTAGGTGGTGGTACTAATTACAAGACTTCATTTCTAGTGAATTTAGCTATCTCTTCTTGCATAGCAATAAAACAGTCGGGATCAAGAAGTGCTTGTTCAATAGTTTTGGGTCTGATTTTGGAAATTAACGAGATTTGACTAAGGTTTCGATATGAAGCTCTAGTTCAACCTAAATTTGGATCACCTATAACTTGATTGATAGGATGATTTGTTTGAGTCTTAGTGTGACTCGGATTAGGGTCATCTATCACTTGGTCGATAGGATGACTTGGGTGAGTTCTAGTTTGACTTGGGTTAGAGTCATCTATCACTTGGTCGATAGGATGACTTGGGTTAGGACGAGATTCAAGTTCAAGATCAGAGTCGGGTTCGCTATAAGTTGATTTGCTAGTTGGTTTTGTTAAGGATTGAACGTGTTCGTGTCCTTCGTCGAAAACTATATTAATGGTTTCTTCGACTCTAAGAGTGTCGTGATTGTATACCCTATAAGCTCTATGGTGGTTGAGTTTCTTAGAAAGGTTCCAGTAGTGGTTTTGGATTTGAATTTCCCTAGGTAATCCTTAGTGTTTAAGATATGTACCTTGCATCCAAATACCCTAAAGTACTTGATGTTTGGTATTTTATCGTGATAAATCTCGTACGAGGTCTTTTGGTGCCTCTTTACCATAAGGATCCTATTTTGGACATAGCAAGCCGTACTAACGACCTCCTCGCCCAAAATCTATCTGCAGGTTATACTGCTAACATTGTACTAGCTGCTTCTTGTAGGGTTCTATTTTTCCGTTCGACTATCCCATTTTTTTGTGGTGTTCTAGTACATGAAAACTCATGGTTGTATCCGTTTAGGTTACAGAAATCTGTAAACCTGTGGTTTTCGAATTCACCACCATGATCGCTTCTAAGTCTTTTAATCTTAAGGTTCTTTTGATTTTCGATTAACCTACAAAGATTGATTAGTTGGTCTAGGGTATCATTTTTATGTTTGATAAACCTAACCCAAGTAAATCTAGAATAGTCGCCAATTATGACTAAGCAAAATTGACTACCATTGAGTGACTTAGCTCCATGTGAATCAAATAGATCCATGTGTAGGAGCTCAAGAACACTTTTGGTCTGCTCTTGATTAGTTAATTGATGTTGTGTCCTAGATTGTTTACCTTGTTGACAAGCATTACATATTTTATTATCCAAGTTGTTTAGTTTAGGCAAACCTATAACCAATCCACTCTGACTCATCTTGTGGACGAGTCTTAAAAGTGAGTGTCCGAGTCTCGTGCCATAACCAAGATTCCTCTTCGTGGTCATAAGACACTTGGTTGAGGAGTTGGGTAAATTTATTGTGTAGATATTGCTACTCCTAGTTCCTTTAAGTATTATTTTAGATGTTGCATTTATTTTGATTACGCATTCATTTTCTAGAAATATGACCTTATAATTGTTATCACACAATTGGCTTACACTAAGTAAATTATATTGAAAGTTTTCTACTAATAAGACATTTTGAATTGTAAGTTAGAGTTGAGCTCAATATCACCGATCCGATGATTTTGAGCTTGCCGCTATTTCAAGGCTACCGATCCTTGTCGCTTGAATCGTAATCTCAAAATTTGAGTTGATCCCTGGTCATGTGTCGAGTAACCACCGCCCAACATCCATTGATCCTACACATAAGGTAGTTGGATCGGATATTGGAATTACTAAAGGGTTGTTTGTAAGTTTTAACCTAAATCATCTCACCAATATCTACATGATCAAAACATGTTATTCCTATGTGTTATTGTGAGATGACTTTCAATTTTACTTGATTAATTTTAATGAATTTAAATTAACCAACATTAGGTTAGATTCGGAAATAGTCTAAGCTCATCAAGTAATCTTTTCAAGAGATTAGCTTCCAGGTCGTGGCGAGGCACAGAGGCCTTCTTTGATCGGAACAACGACCACTTCCTTAGACAAAGCTAATTTCAAGAAATAGATAACTCGACTTACTTGAGACTACGACTTGGTCTAACTAGTTATTTTTGAAAAGAGGCTCCCCGAGGCTCAATCTTTTGGTAGGATTTTAGTTGGTTATGAGTCCTATCTAACCATTCTAAAAATAAAGGAAAACTAAGCATGCAATTTCTAAGACTTAACAAAATACATTTTGTATTGGCTCCCCTCGACCATTGAATCGAGTGGGTCTATTCACATAGTGAATTTGGTCCTGGGAACCCAATACATGTTAGATCCTAAAGTTGAAATCAAAGTGGTCTTAGGGACCCATGCTTGGACATTTTTCTTATGTTGGTTTACTATAGACATATATGACTTATTGGTTGTATTTGAGTTAAACCCGAGTCCGGCCTTGTTGTACACGGCCCTTTGTGATCCAAGTAAGAGGTCAAGTCCCTTGGATCCCAAAGTGAACCTTTCCAACGTGTTCCTAAGGTCTTCGACTTGTGTTTTCAAAAGCGAGTTCTCAACTTCAAGCTTTTCAACTTGAGTTGAGTCCTCCTCTTGAATACGAGTAGTCGAAGAGGTTAGGGAGACCTCATGTTTGAGAAGGTTAACCTCCTCAATTAGGGTCTCGACCTTGGACTCGGACTTAGCTAGTTTCTTATTTAAAAATTTAATTGCACCATACAAAGTATTAAGTAACGACCGACTTACCCTTAATGATTCTTTTGAACCGGATACGATCCGTGGCTTGTCTTGAATGGAAGCTCATCATCGGATTCGGACTCGGACTCTTCTTCGGTTTCGGAGTCGTGCTCGGTCATTGGCCATTAGAGCTTGGATATCGCCTTCTTCCTCCGAAACTCCTCCCAAGTAGCGCTAGCGCTTTCTTGGTCTTTGATGCTTATTCTTTAGCTTTGGACACTCGGACTCGATGTGACCGAACCTCGCTGCACTCATAGCATCTAAAATTAGAAGTATTTGAATTAGGTTTAGGCTTACCTTGAGTTGTTGGTCGTTTTCGCCTCTTGATCATCTTCCGAACTAGATTGACTAGTTCGGATTCTATTTCGAGTCTACTTCCGATTCTGACTCGCCTTCTTCCTTCGGGGTGGCTTGCTTATGGGCTTCTTCTTCTTGGAACTCGCAACTAACGCAATACTCTTCTACCGACCACGTTAGTTTGCTCATGTAATTCAAGTTCCAAAACAATTCGCCTAACCTAATTTTAGAAAGGTCCTTGGAGACCTTGTAGGCATCGACCATGGATGCCCACAAGGTGGTCCTAGGAAACGAGTTAAGAGAATACCGATAAGGTCGCGATTCTCGACCTTTGTCCGATGGCATGGAGTTGGTTGACGATGTCTTGGATACGAGCATGTAGTTGAGTTGCGGTCTCGCTTTCCTGCATTTTCAAGTTATACAATTTATTTAAAAGTAAATCTCTTTTACATACCTTCGTGTCGCCGGTGCCTTCGTAGTTCCACTAGCTTGGTCCATAAGTCCTTTGCACTAATGAAGGGGCCGACGCGGTTGAGCTCTTCCTTGACAACCCACATTGCAAGATTTGAGTTGCCTTGGCATCGGCTTCTACTTGTTTTTCATGGAATTTGACCATTGATCGTAACCCAAAGATTCACCATCTTCATTAATAGGAAGTGTGAAACCGGTTTGATTACGATCCACATCTCGATTTGGGTTTTAAGAAAGCATTCCATCCGACCCTTCCAATAACGAAAGTCATTACTGTAAAACAGTGGGCGGTGCTAAACCCTTCGAGATGGGCCATTTAAAAACAAGAAGAAGAACGAAAAGAATCTTGCAAAACACACACGAAAGAATATTCCAAGACTTTCGCCTTGGATTAGTAGTCTTGGGAAGTAAAAAGATATATAAAATGTAACTTGCAAAAGAAATAAACAATCAAATGCGAATGTCGTTTGAAGTTCCGGAGGACAACCTTACTCGGGATCTAACCCGAAGGACAACCTTATCCGGATCCTAAAGCCTCTAATGCAATTCTATATGTAGGAGAAGATAAGCAAGTGAAATAATTATACGAAAACAGAAATAAATAAATAAAAAATCTGTAAAAAAAGAAAAACAAAGCTAGATTGGTGGTTTCACCGAATCTTAGCGCCCCCGGCTCTGATACCAATTGTTGGATCGAAAGTGTCGCTAGAGGGGGGGGGTGAAAATCGATACGATGTAGTAAAAAACTTATGCAATAAGAAAAAAGCAATTAGAGAATCCACAGAGGAAATATAAAGTAGACAAGATATTTTTACGTGGTTCACAATCTTTCGATTGTTAATCCACGGCCCTAGTGATCCTTGATCACGTACGGAGGGCAATTCACTAAAACCACTCCTCCTCGTTGGAGGTAGGAGCAACGATTACAAAAAGAAATCAAGGCAAAGGGACACTCCCCCTTTCCTTGTTACGATTAAAGCACAAAGACAATTTAAAGAAGTAGAACTTAAATAAATATACCGACAACTCTTATAAGTAGAAGATGTAGCTTTCGTTGTCGTGACTTCGTCAGAGCAAATGTGAGTAGTAGTAGCGCGGCGTTACGGCGTGTTGAGAGCTCTTGATGTCTTGTCATTTGCTTGGCTTGAACATGTCTATTTATGGATATTGATCTATGAATTTAGACATAGGTAGTGTCCAAGGTGAGGTTCTTATCCCAACTCAAGGATGAGGTGTTACATCCAACCACCTTGTGCCACCTCCAACCTTCTTGTGCGCCAACTCAAGGATGAGGTGTTTCATCCAACCACCTTGTGCCACCTCCAACCTCCTTGGGCGCCAACTTGAGGATGAGGTGTTTCATCCAACCACCTTGTGCCACCTCCAACCTCCTTGGGCGCCAACTTGTTGGAGCCATTCAACTTGTGCCACATCATGGGAGCCAACCATCTTGTGCCAACTCACCTTATTTTGGGCGCCCACCACAAGGAAGCTTGGTGATGGTTTGGATGTCCACCTTGATGCCACATCACCCTTTGTACCAAAACACGAGTCAAGTCCAAATTCACCCCCTTGAAATTCGAGCTCTTCTCGAGGTCGAACTTGATTAGCAATGATGTAGTCAAAGGGTTTTGGAGCAGATAAGTTAGCTTAAAATATAAAGTACGATGGTTCTAACCATCTGATCTCGACCTAGACCTTCCATTGGAGGTATTGGGTCGGATCTACGCTTAACGACCTTGCTTCGCTTTCACACGAGCTTACCTTGTAGCCTCGCTTCCGGTCTTCACCCGAGTACCTCGGCTTCCTCCGAAGTCCCTCTGGCGTTGCCCGACCACCTCGGTTCCCACCGGGTGTCGCAGACCTTCCGCTCAACTTTAGCATTTCTGCACACTTAATTGAGCTCGTAAGATAACAAATATACCCTTAACTATTGAGCCTTTTGCCATAATCAAAATACCGGTTCGACTTTGGTGCCCACTGCACCAACAAGTAGCTCCCCCTACTTGTGATGCTCCTTCTTGGGTCTTTTTGCTCCCCCTAGGACATTGATTCCTATAATGTCCTTTTGAATTGCACTTGAAGCATATGATGTGCTCCTTGCCTTTAGGTGTTGGGGAACCGGCATCCTTGACTTTTGGTGTCAGTAGAGCTTTTCTAATCTTCTTTGGGCACTTGCTCTTATAGTGCCCAAATTCCCTACACTCAAAACACATAACATTATTTTTATTTTGAATTACAGTGTTTGATTTACCTAGGGTGGTTATGGTGATTGGAGTGGATTCTTCATTCCTCCCGGAGGTTGAAGTGACTTCTTGCTCTTGCTCTGGTGTTGAGGATGGTCTAATCTCCTCCAATTCTACTTCCTCTTCCTCCTTGGATGTTGATGGTCTCTCAACCTCCAAGTCCTCACTTCCTTGTGAGGATGATGGGCTTGCCTCTTCGGTCCCTTCCTCTTGGACCGGTGATGGACCTTCATGGAGCTTGGCCAAATTGCTCCAAAGCTCTTTAGCATCCATGCACTCACCTAGGCTACACAAGAAGTCATTAGGAATTAAATCGAAAATGAATTTGATTACCTTCTTGTTTTTCTCGAATCTTTGGAGTTGATCCTCACTCCATCTCTTCTTTTTGAGGAATCCACCTTTTGGTCCTCTTGGATACTCAAATCCTTCCATTAATAAGGACCATTCCTCTAAATCCCTCATCATCAAAAAATCTTCAATTCTTCTCTTCCAAGAATTGAAGCCTTCTTGTCCATATAATGAGTATGGGACCGGTGTGTTGATGTCCCAACCGAGTTGTTCTTCCAACTCCATCTTCACCCTCTAGCTTCTTTGTCTTAGCTCCCGGCGGTTAGTCCGTAGAAGAGCCCCTGGCTCTGATACCAATTGTAGGAGATTTGAGGCCGCTAGAGGGGGGTGAATAGCGTTGCGTGATCGTAAGATGGAATGCGTTCTCATTCGTCTCTACAAAACTCGTTATGCGCAGCGGAATAATAATAGTAATAATGAAAAGCAAGACAAACACGCAAACACAATTGTTTAACGTGGTTCGGAACCTTAAGGTTCCTACTCCACGGATCGAGCTCTAGTGATGCACACGCAACCACTAATAAACACTCCTTCTCGGAACAATCCGGAGGCGGAGAAACCTCGTACAATATGATTACAACAATAATCAAAATGCTACAAGTAAATACAATGAAATACAAAGAAATACAAGTAAAGAAAACACTTTACAAATGCTCTTGAATGCTTGATCACTTGGTTGCTTGATATCAACTTGGAGACCCTGATTTGCAGCAACAAATCGCCCCAAAAGCCTTCAAGAAACCATACAATTTTCCTCCATCACGATCTCCTTATAAAGCTTCAACCTGTACTAGAAAAAGTCAATCAGTCGACTGCTCGGGACCATCAGTCGACTGATGCCACTGTTATCGTGAGACAACGGCTAGATCCACGTTGGATAAGTCCAACGGATCCATCATCAGTCGACTGATCATACCCATCAGTCGACTGATGGAGCCTTCACTCGACCAGTCGAGTGTCGACTCCATTCTGTGGTCGATTTCTCGAGCACCAGTCGACTGATCACACGATCAGTCGACTGCACGAGCCATCACCGACCGCTTCACCTGCAACAATCACAGCTACTTCCCGCAATCAAACTCCTAGTTGATTACGCCACGACCGCCACATGGCACACGATCGCACACCTCAAACATGAGGTTTTAGCCCAAGTATGGTGCCCCCATACTTGCTAGACCACCCTTAGCCTAGACCTAAGCCTTCTAGCCACCTCCATCAGCCTCACGCCTCTCGGATCCCTCCAAGTCATCCATCGCGCTAGCCTCCAGGTGCTTTCATCGGCTATGTCATGCTAACGGTGTCTACACCGCCAAGGCACATTGGACTTACGCCGCCAAGACTCCGCTTGGACTTTACGCCGCCAACCATTGGACTTATGCTGCCTAGACTTCACCCTTGGACTTTACGCCGCCAATATTAAACCCCTTGGACTTCTCAAATGCCAAGACTCAAGCTTGGACTTTCCCTTGCCAACCCATGTTGGACTTTCCATGCCAAGACCCATGCTTGGACTTCCCTTGTGCCAAGTACTCAAGACTTGGACTTTCCCAAATGTCAAGTGTCCCACTTGGACTTTCCATGCCAAGTACCCATGACTTGGACTTTTCCTTGCCAAGACCCATGCTTGGACTTTCCCAAATGCCAAGTGTCCCACTTGGACTTTCCATGCCAAGTACCCATGACTTGGACTTTACCATGACAATTTCATTCTCATATGTTTTTGTCTAACATTAAAACATCTCTCGAGTCAAGCTCGAGTCCTGGTCAATCGTGACCTGGGCCGATTGCACCAACACTTGTGTCTTGATCGTGTTTGTGTGTTTGTATTGCATATTTTATATTTCCGCTGCGTACTAATATATTTGTAGCAAGCACGATCGTGAACGAATTCCATCAAGCATCAAAACACTATTCACCCCCCCTCTAGCGGTCACCGAATCCTCTACAGTGTGTGGTTTGTATTGTAGTTGTGTTAGTTCCGCTGTGCTTTGTTATGTTATTATGTTTGCATTTGTATATGTTATTATTATTGTGGGCCCAAGGGTCTTGTATAAACAGGATATGTTACCACATACAGGGGAGGTGCCGTCCATTTGCTTTTTGGCTCGGCATACTCTCGAGGCGTAACACCACTGAGTTCCTAAAACTCAATCAATCATTCGGATATAAAACTTCAATTTTTTGAATTGAATATACCCATAAGTCAGTTTCAATCGAAACTGACTGATGGATCTAGAGAGCACAGAATCACATGATTCGAAGACCTATGTGCTCTGCTAGCACTCAATAATACGTACGTGACCTCGAAAATCATTGTGATATGCCTTGTCGAGAGCAACGATTTTTGCCACTCGTGCCCGACATGTGAAGTGTGCTCGAAAGAACATTTTGAATGGTATGACGACGATACTGGTTGTACGAAGACACCACTGAGTTCCTAAAATTCAATCAATCATTCAGATATAAAACTTCGATTTATTTGAATTGAATATGCCCATCAGTCGGTTTTGATCGAAACCGACTGATTGACCTAGAGAGCACAGAACCACATGCTCCAAAGACCTATGTTCTCTGCTAGCACTCAATAATGCATTCGTGACCTTGGAAATCATTGTGATACACCTTGTCGGAAGCAGCAATTTTTGTCACTCGTGTCCGACATGTGAAGTGTGCTCGAACGAACATTTTGAATGCTATGACAACGATACCGGCTGGACGAAGACACCACTGAGTTCCTAAAACTCAATCAATCATTCGGATATAAAACTTCAATTTTTTTTAATTGAATATGCCCATCAGTCGATTTCAGCCGAAACCTGCTGATGGACCTACCCTAGCCAGCTCTACATCATTCTGACTCATGATAATTTTAATTTTATAACATAACATGTGCCCATTTACAACAACGTATGCATACATAATATTTTAACAATAATATTCATCCTTTATAATTACAAATGTACCACTAACTAATGACAACACTTATGTAACAACAAGATTACTGAATCATTCAAATTTACATTTCAAAAATGGTTTGTCCCTAAGAATTGATACTGCAACCTCTACTCTAAATCTATGAATGTCTTTTTGTGCGAATTCCATCTTAATATTCAAAATTTGATGTCTTATATATTGCATGACGAAGAAGCCACAGTCATTCCTGTAATTTCACAAAAATAAAATAGTCATTAAAATAATCACAATAACACCGTTGAAATTTATTTATAATGTAGTAAATTTACTTATGATAGTATTTGTTGGGGACAATCTACTTTAACAGAGGCCCATTCATCTAAAGGTTGGTAATCTTGTAATCCATCGTGCATTTCTTTAAGTTTATCATCAGGAAACCATTTCAATATAGATATCTGGAATCATTGGATGGACAAATTGTTGGTGCAGTAGGCACCTAAGTCGAACCTGAGTTTTGATTATAGCAAACGATATAAAGTTAAGCTCATATCGTTATCTCATGAGCTGAATCGAGTGTGTAGAAAAGTACCAACGCTGGAGCCGAAGGCTAGCGACACCCGGAAGGAGCCGCGGTGGTCGGCCGACACTCGAGTGATTTCGGAGGAAGCCGAAGAAATTAAGTGGAAGGCCAGAAGCAAAAGTGACACACTAAGTATCGAGGTAAGCTCATGTGTGCGAGCGTAAGTGAGGTCGTATCCTCCTTACAGTGATAGTGTTAAGCGTAGATCCGACCCAAGACATCCCATGGATAGTCTAGGTCGAGATCGGACGGTCGGAGGTCGTCGAAATAATATTTCTGTTTAGCTAACTTTTGATTTCAGCTAGCATCACATTGCCGACCTTGGAGGACTCGACCGTCCATCATCCGTCGCGGTCGGCAGATCGATCGATGCCGCCATCGATCCGATAATGGCCATCAGTCGACTGTTGGTCAAGGATCAGCCTCGAGGAGTCAAGCTCTATCACCATTTTTCAAGGAGTCTTGTGCCCAAATTCTATTGGTTGAACTTCCTCTCGAAAAGGGGCTCAAGGGCTATAAAAGGAGGGTCTCTCCTAGGGTTTTTCATCAATTCTAAGTGCTCAAAAGCCTCCGCAATGCTGCGACTCTCCCACGACTCTACGATAAAGTGTTGTCAACAACCCTAGCTTAATTTCTATTCTCTAGTTGTTGGTATAATCTTTCTTTGTTGTTTCTTTAATATTGCAATCCTTTTGTTAATCGAGGTTTTCTATCGTTGCATTTTACCTTAATATTGTTGGGAATTGAATGCCCGCTAGAGGGGGGGTGAATAGCGTGCTACTGTACGTCGATGGAATTCGTTCGCGTTCGTGTCTACAAATTCGTTAGCGCAGCGGAATAGAAATAATAAAAGCAATAACGAAATACAATCACAAACACAAACACAACACAAGCATATAACGTGGTTCGGAACCGTAACGGTTCCTACTCCACGGATTGGGTTCGTACGAACCCTAGCGATGCCACAAACACCACTAAGCAATAAAGCTCCTTCTCGACAACAAGTTGGAGGTGGAGAAACCTCGTACAATGAATTACAACAAGTAATACAAAGTAAACAAGCAAATACAAGTGAAAATGTAAAGAACACTTTACAAACTAGGGTTTTGAGCGCTTGCTTGTCGGTTGCTTGGATGAGCTTGAAGGACCCTGAAATGCACCTGCAAATCGCCTTCAAATCGCCTCACCAAAGCCCCCAAAGAACTGATGCCGCAATCTCCACGAACAACTTCCTTTATCTTGCGTCGGCCGATTTCCGCACCGGCGATCGGCCATAAGTCCCCAATCGATTGCCAAATGTGAGACAACGGCCAATCCACGCTGGACAAGTTCCAACGGGACTCACCACCGATCGCCAACATTGGCGGCCGATCGCTAACGCTGTAGTCGACGCCTCGGCTACGGAGCGCTGTGCTCGACACTTAATCGGCAATGATCACATCCATCGATGATCGCCAAGGCACTTTCACTCAATGGCGAGCTCTAGTCGACTCACGGCAGTCGAACCGGCCATAATGCCAGTCGACTGCCAACCTCAACCATGAGGTTTTAACCCAAGTATGGTTCCCCCATACTTGCAAGACCACCTTTAGCCTAGACCTAAGCCTTCTAGCCATCTCCATCAGCCTCACGCCTCTCGGATCCCTCCAAGTCATCCATGACTTGTTCATCCATCGCGCTAGCCTTCAGATGCTTCCATCGGCTATGTCATGCTAACGGTATCTACACCGCCAAGGCCCATTGGACTTATGCCGCCAAGACTCCGCTTGGACTTTACGCTGCCAATATCAATCCCCTTGGACTTCTCAAATGCCAAGACACAAGCTTGGACTTCCCTTGCCAACCCATGTTGGACTTCTCAAATGCCAAGACCATGCTTGGACTTTCCCTTGCCAACCCATGTTGGACTTTTCAAATGCCAAGACCATGCTTGGACTTTCCCTTGCCAACCCATGTTGGACTTTCCATGCCAAGACCCATGCTTGGACTTTTCCTTATGCCAAGTACTCAAGACTTGGACTTTACCAAATGCCAAGTGTCCCACTTGGACTTTCCATTGCCAAGTACCCATGACTTGGACTTTACCTTGCCAAGAACCATGCTTGGACTTCTCATGCCAAGTGCTCAAGACTTGGACTTTCCCATAATCACATGGTCAACTTTGGTCAACCATCAAGTCAATTATAACCTGGGTCGATTGCATAAACAATCTCCCCAACATATTAACCGACATTAATGTCAAACATCAATGCCAAACTTTGTCAAGCATACTTTGTCAAACATCAAAACATCACTCGAGTCAAACTCGAGTCCTGGTCAATCGTGACCTGGGCCGATTGCACCAACAATCTCCCCCTTTTTGATGTTTGACAAAAACCAAACAAATCATTTGAGTTAGACCACTAACTCAAATCCCTTACCAATTATCCCAAATCGGTAAACACTCACCAAATGTTCTCTCCCAAACATTTCCAAAACATTCTCCCAAACATTCTCCCCCTTTTTGACTAACATCAAAAAGGTTTTCTCTCCAAGGAGGTCAATGTCTCATGTCCCAATGAGATCTTACAATCTCCCCCTTGATCAAAAATACCTAGGATGCCTACCATCTTCCTAGTGATAAGTCCTATATCACTCAAGAGAGGCAATCCTATCTCACTCTCCCAATTTCCAAATTGGGTATCAAACACCCATCAATTTTCAATTGATAACATTCTCCCCAATAAAACATCCATCATCCCAAGATGGATACCTCCCCCTAAAGGCTTGCTCCCCCTTGACCATTGCACCAACAATGTCCTTGGGAAGTCCCTAAGCCAATAGGAACTCTAAACCATCAAAATTAAGGTTCTAAGTTCAACATAGAACTTTTACTCACCCTAAATTTGATACTTTGACCTAACATAACTCCTAATCCATATCCAATGGATTTTCACCCTTCATAATGCTTCCCAAAGCATATCCTAGGGTTAGGAACCTTTACCATAGCTGAACACGGGTTAAACAAACCTTGTTAACCCGAAATCAGACTGGCAATGACTCGACGAATCCGATCACATTATCACCGATCGCCACCAAGTGGCAATGATCGGTAGTCAAATTCCCAATTTCAACTATCACCAATTTCGAAATTCATAAATAATTATACGTATATCGAAAAATCATGAAAATTCATACGTATAATACTTATGACCAATACAATGGGTGAAAAATGTTTTAAAATTATTTTACCCATAAAATAGCGAAATTGATACAAAATCCAAAAGTGACTAAAAACTTTAAAGTTTAAGCTCACTTTGTATCAATCTCATCAATGGTGATTGCTATCAAAAGATAGACTTCACCAAGGTTTTTCAAAATGATTTTAAATTGTTTTCAAAACCTATTTTGGATCACATTCCTTGGGCTCTATGTACATGACTTGTACACATGCTCTCCCAATGATCCACCAATAAAATTAGATGAGTTTTAGTTCATCTAGATGCAAAAACTATGCACCTTGAACTCAACTCATATCCTAGCATCTCACATGTATCTAGGGTGTATAAATACACATACATGTCAATTGGATGTGAGATGTGGGTTTTATTCTCCCTAAGCTAGGGTTTCATGCATTTTTCTAAGGCAACTCTACTTGATTCCCTAATAAATGGGACTCCAAGTCATACCATAGTCCTTAAATCAATTTTAATCAAAATTTTCTTAAATGCATGAATGATTATGGCATTAATGAAGATATAAATAAGTATATGCTCATAATCATGATGTCATGGCATATGATATAAAAATAATCATACATGACATTAACCTAAAACCTAAGCATACTCATGACATATAAAATCATAGAAATAGGCATGATGTCATGACATGACATATGGCAAACAAAGCATGGCATATAAAATGTATAGGTATAATAATACCTAAGTTTTAATATTAATTGCCATTTGTTGAGACTTGTTGGGATTTAAACATATTTCGCCATATTAACCTAATCTTCCTAGTGTGCCAAAAACCCAAAATGGCACACCAACCTCTAAACCTAAATTGTGCCAAAATGATCATTTTATCAAACTTCATAATTAATATTGGCACATCCTAAAATCTTTTAGGATTAAAGACTCAAATGTATTTTCAAGGTAACCATAACCTTGAAAATAACCTAAAGTGTCACCTTTGTTATGGTTGAGTTAACTACCCATCCAATCAAGGTTGACACACCCTAAACCCATCTTAGCGTGAATCAATCACGCTCTTAGGAACCCAAAAACGATTTGAACTCCTAGGGTTACTTAGGTATTCCTTAGGGATAACTTCCCTAGATACCTTCCTAATGACCTTCCTAGGCTTATTAGCCTTGGTCATTTGGGTCTTGCCTAGGTTAACCTTAGGGATTGCCTCCCTAACAACCTTCTTAGTGGCCACCTTAGGTTTCCTAGAAACCCTAGCCACTAGGCACACCTTTCGTCAACTCTAGGGATGACTTCCTATTGACCTTGGTCTTCCTAGACCTAGTTTGTGTTCCATAGTCAAATGGAACACTATGGTAAGCCACCTTAGGCTTAGGTTTGTGACCCAAACCCCTGTTTGCCTTTGGTTGACTTTTTGACTCTTAGGTCCTAAATGCCGACTTTGAGATTTTGACCTAGGAGTTTGACCAATAGACCCTTGCATTTGATTTTGCATAATTTTGAGGGTCTTTTCCACTTGCTCGAGCCTTGACCTCAAGGCTTGGTTTTCTAATTCTAATTGCCCAATTTTAGAATTTTGATTTAAATCATGGG
This sequence comes from Wurfbainia villosa, assembly GCA_025175895.1. Taxonomy (NCBI): domain Eukaryota; kingdom Viridiplantae; phylum Streptophyta; class Magnoliopsida; order Zingiberales; family Zingiberaceae; genus Wurfbainia; species Wurfbainia villosa. The sequence goes on from CM045992.1 coordinate 11,420,514, forward strand.
CATGGGACTTTCTAGGCATATGCCTAGTCCACTTAGGATTGAACCCTAGGTGCTCTTGCACCTTTCTAATGGTCTCCTAGGTAACATTGGTCTAGTGTTATTTGACCTAGGTTTATCCTTAGATAAATTGTTTTTAGGGACATTAGTCCCAAATTTCTCCCTATTATCTAAGTAGACATTCTTAGCTCCTAAGCAAAAATACTTGTTCCTATTAGCATGCTTTTCATAAATTGCAAGTGAATTGAAATCCTAGCATGCTTTTGCTTATAAATTGAAGAAGGAGCAAAATTAGAAGTTACCCTAGGGTTTGCCTTAGCTCCCTACATGTGATGCTCCATTTTGGGCCTTTTCTCCCCTTTCTTGCATTGACTCAGTAGTGTCCCGGTTGTCGGCACTTGAAGCATATGATATGCTCCTTGCTCTTGATATTTGGGGAACCGGCATCCTTAACTTTTGGAGCCGGTGGAGCTTTCCTAATCTTCTTTAGGCATTTGCTCTTGTAATGCCCAAATTCCCTACACTCAAAACACATAATATTATTTTTATTTGAGATTGATGTGTTTGAGTTACCTAGTTCGGTGGTAGGTGCCGGAGTTGTATTTTGAGCTTCCTCATCTTGATTGGATGTTGAAGCTTCTTCTTGTTGCTCCGTATGGAAGTTCTCTCCTCCTCAATCCTTGAGGTGGATGCTTCTTCCACTTCCTCCACATCTTCCGATCCGGATGTTGATTCCCTATCAACCTCCGAATCCTCACTTCCTTGTGAGGATGATCTCTCTTCTTCACCCTCCTTATCTTCTTGAATTGATGGTGAAAACTCCTCTTCTTCTTCTTCTTGAACCGATGATGAATTTTCATGGAGCTTTGCCACTTGGCTCCATAACTCTTTAGCATCTACATAATTACCTAACATACACAAGATATTGTTAGGTATTAAATCAATTAAAAATTTTATCACCTTATCATTTTTCTCGGATGCTTGAATTTGCTCTTCGGTCCACCTCTTCTTTTTGAGGAATCCACCTCTTGGTCCTCTTGGATATTCAAATCCATCCATCAAAATGGACCATTCCTCAAAATCTCTCATCATAATAAAATCCTCAATTCTTCCCTTCCAAGAATTGAATCCTTCTCGTCCGTATAGGGTGTAGGGCACCGGTGTGTTAATGTCCCATCCAAGCTTGTCTTGGAATTCCATCTTCCCTCTAGCCTTTTAGCTCCCGGCGGTTAGTCCGTAGAAGAGCCCCGGGCTCTGATACCACTTGTTGGGAATTGAATGCCCGCTAGAGGGGGGGTGAATAGCGTGCTACTGTACGTCGATGGAATTCGTTCGCGTTCATGTCTATAAATTCGTTAGCGCAGCGGAATAGAAATAATAAAAGCAATAACGAAATACAATCACAAACACAAACACAACACAAGCATATAACGTGGTTCGGAACCGTAACGGTTCCTACTCCACGGATTGGGTTCGTACGAACCCTAGCGATGCCACAAACACCACTAAGCAATAAAGCTCCTTCTCGACAACAAGTCGGAGGTGGAGAAACCTCGTACAATGAATTACAACAAGTAATACAAAGTAAACAAGCAAATACAAGTGAAAATGTAAAGAACACTTTACAAACTAGAGTTTTGAGCGCTTGCTTGTCGGTTGCTTGGATGAGCTTGAAGGACCCTGAAATGCACCTGCAAATCGCCTTCAAATGGCCTCACCAAAGCCCCCAAAGAACTGATGCCGCAATCTCCACGAACAGCTTCCTTTTATCTTGCGTCGGTCCGATTTCCGCGCCGATCGCCATAAGTCCCCCGATCGCTAACATCAGCCGTGAGACAACGGCCAATCCACGCTTGGACAAGTTCCAACGGATTTCACACCGGCCGATCGCTAACATTGGCGCCGATCGCTAACGCCCGTAGTCGATCGCCCGACGGCTACGGAGCGCTTCGAGCTCGACACTCAATCGCAATGATCGCCATCCATGGCGCCGATCGATAATCGCTTCCAATGAGAATGATCGCTAAGGCACTTTCACTTTGAATGGCGGTCGAGTTTAGTCGACTCACGGCGGTGACCGCCATAATGCTCCGACCGCCAACCTCAACCATGAGGTTTTAACCCAAGTATGGTTCCCCATACTTGCAAGACCACCTTTAGCCTAGACCTAAGCCTTCTAGCCATCTCCATCACCTCACGCCTCGGATCCTCCAAGTCATCCATGACTTGTTCATCCATCGCGCTAGCCTTCGATGCTTCCATCGGCTATGTCATGCTAACGTATCTACACCGCCAAGGCCCATTGGACTTATGCCGCCAAGACTCGCTGACTTTACGCCGCCAATATCAATCCTTGGACTTCTCAAATGCCAAGACACAAGCTTGACTTCCTCACAACCCATGTTGGACTTCTCAAATGCCAAGACCATGCTTGGACTTTCCCTTGCCAACCCATGTTGGACTTTTCAAATGCCAAGACCATGCTTGGACTTTCCCTTGCCAACCCATGTTGGACTTTCCATGCCAAGACCCATGCTTGGACTTTTCCTTGTGCCAAGTACTCAAGACTTGGACTTTACCAAATGCCAAGTGTCCCACTTGGACTTTCCATTGCCAAGTACCCATGACTTGGACTTTACCTTGCCAAGACCCATGCTTGGACTTCTCATGCCAAGTGCTCAAGACTTGGACTTTCCCATAATCACATGGTCAACTCTGGTCAACCATCAAGTCAATTATAACCTGGGTCGATTGCATAAACAATCTCCCCAACATATTAACCGACATTAATGTCAAACATCAATGCCAAACTTTGTCAAGCATACTTTGTCAAACATCAAAACATCACTCGAGTCAAACTCGAGTCCTGGTCAATCGTGACCTGGGCCGATTGTACCAACAAATATAAGAGAGGGTTTGTCTCTCTATCTTTTTCTTTCGAAGGTTTTGTAATTGTCAAACTCCTACCTCTAACGAGGAGGAGTGTTTTTAGTGAATTGCCCTCTGTAGACGGTCTAAGACCGTTAGGGCCTTGGAGTAGTAGCCAAATGTGAAGACTCTGAGACCAAATAAAAATTCTACTTGTCTCTTTTACTTTTATTTATTTCCGCTTGTGTATAATTGTTTTGAAAGCGAATTGAGAAAGAAAAGTTTTATCATTATTCACCCCCCCTCTAGCGATCCGCTCGATCCAACAATTGGTATCAGAGCCGGGGGTGCTAAGATTTGGTGAAACCACCGATCTAGCTTTTTACAGATTTTTTTTTCTTTTTTATTCTATTTATTTCGAATTTATTTCATTCGTTTAGTTTTTCTCCCGCACTACTAATCCAAGACGTGAGTCTTGGTACATTTCGATTATTTGTGTTGTTGTTAGGTTTTTCGTCTTCATTCTCTTGTTTCTTTTGTATCAATGGCTCATCTCGAGGGTTTTAGCACCGTCCGACCTCCATTTTACAACGGAGATGACTTTCGTTATTGGAAGGGTCGGATGAAGTGCTTTCTTAAGACCCATATCGAGATGTGGATCATAATCCAAACTGGATTCACACTTCCGACTAACGAAGTAGGTGATTCGTTAGATTATGACCAATGGACCAATACTACAAAAAGACAAGTCGAAGCCGACGCCAAGCCAACTCAAATCCTCCAATGCGGCTTGTCCAAGGAGGAGCTTAATCGCGTCGGCCCCTTCATCAGCGCAAAGGATCTTTCAACAAAACTAGTGGAGCTACACGAAGGGACCAATGAAGCCAAGGTATGTAAGTGCGATCTTTTGTTTAATAAATTATATAATGTAAAAATGCAGGAACACGAAACGGCGATGCAACTTCACACTCGCGTTCAAGACATAGTCAATAACCTACACGCGATTGGACAAAAGGTCGAAAACCGTGACCTTATTAGGTATGTTCTTAACTCTTTTCCTAGGACTACCTTGTGGGCATCCATGGTCGATGCCTACAAGGTTTCCAAGGATCTTTCGAAACTTAGGTTAGATGAGTTGTTTTCCGATTTCGAACTTCATGAGCAGTCTAACTCGGAACCCGAGAAGGGTATAGCACTTTTTGCAGGTTCGAGGAAGAAAACCGCGAGCAAGCCACCCCTGAAGGAAGAAGAAGATGAGTCTGATTCGGAGGTCGACCCGAAAATGGAGGTCGAACTAGTCACCCTAGTTCGGAGGATAGTCAAGGGCCAAAAGCGAACCGTCACTCGACCCAACGAAGGTAAGTCTAAAAGTTCTAATATTAGGTGTTATGAATGCAACATATTTGGACACATCAAGTCCAAATGCCCGAGGCTCAAGAGCAAAACACCGAAACACAAAAAGGCACTCAACGCTACATGGGAAGAAGCGTCCGATGAAGAAGACGATGATCGCATCCTCATGGCTAAACCGGTTGAATCAGAGACGGAGTCAGAACCGAAACACGAATCTGAAATCGAAGACGAGTCAGACTGCGAAGCGCTATTCAAGACAAGCCACGGATACGCATCCGGTTCAAAAGATACACTCAAGGTAAGCCGATCCCTTATTAGTACGCTTTATAGTGCAATTAAGTTCTTAACTAGGAAATTAGATAAGTTTGAGTCCAAGGTCGAGACCCTGGTTGAGGAAGTTAAACTCCTCAAACACGAGGTCTCCCTAACCTCTTCGACTAGTCGAATTCGAGAGGAGGACTCAACTCGGGTTGAAAAGCTTGAAGTTGAGAACTCACTCTTGAAGAGTCAAGTTGAAGATCTTAGGAACACGTTGGAAAGGTTCACTTTGGGATCCAAAGGACTTGACCTTCTACTTGGATCGCAAAGGGTCATAAACAACAAGGTCGGACTAGGGTTTAGCTCAAATACGACCAACAAGTCGTATATGTCGATTGTAAGTCGACATAAAAAACGTGTCCAAGCATGGGTCCCTAAGACCGCCTTGATTTCAAACTTAGGATCAAACCAGTACTGGGTTCCCAAGGACCAAATCCATTATGTGGAGAGACCAAATCGATTCAACAGTCCAGGGGGAGCTAGTACAAAACTTGTTTGTATTTTAACTTAGAAATTGCATGCTTAGGTTCTTTATTTAGTTTGATTTTTCTTTCTTAGAATGGCTAGATAGGACTATAACTCATCAATACTTGATAACATAGTACCAGGACGCGGCGAGATGATAGTACGCTAGGAAAGCGGAGTCTTGTGTACTCGGGCTAGATAAGGCGTATCTAGTTCGGCGCACTTGACCGAGTGGAACTAGCTGAAGCTACCTCGTCGTATCCTAGACTAGTTAGACCAAGAAGTGGTCTTAGGTGAGTCAAGTCTCTATTTTCTTGAAAATGGTTTTATCTAAGGAAGTGGTCGTTGTTCCGATCAAAGAAGGCATCTGTGCCTCGCCACGGCCTGGAAGCCATGATCTTGAAAAGGTGACTTGATGAGCCTAAGGTCAAATCCGAATCCAACGCAAGGTTGACAAGTGTTCAAATCATTAAATTTAAATCAAGTAAAATTGGAAGTCATCTCACAAGAACTTATAGGGTTAACATGTTCGATCATGTAGACATGGGTGAGATGATTTAGGTTAATAAACTTCAACCAATCTTTAATAAATTCAATATCCGATCCAACTACCTTGTGTGTAGGATCAATGGATGTTGGACAGTGGTTGCTCCCGACACATGACTGGGGATCAACTCAAGTTTTTGAAGCTTCGATTCAAACGACAAGGATCGATAGTCTTCGAAAACAACGGCAAGCTCAAAATCATCGGATCAGGTGATATTGAGCTCAACTCTAATTTTATTATTCAAAATGTCTTATTGGTAGAAAATTTTCAATATAATTTACTTAGTGTAAGCCAATTGTATGATAATAACTATAAGGTCATATTTCTAGAAAATGAATGCGTAATTAATACAAATGAAACTTCTAAAACAATCCTTAAGGGAACCAGAAATAACAACATTTACACTATTAACTTAACTAACTCCTCAACTAAGTGTCTTATGACACGACAAGAGGAATCATGGTTGTGGCACCAACGACTCGGTCACTCACACCCAAGACTCATCCACAAGATGAGTCATAGTGACTTAGTCAGAGGTTTGCCTAACCTCAATAACTTGAATAATAAAATATGTAATGCTTGTCAATAAGGTAAACAATCTAGGACACAACATCAACTAACTAATCAAGAACGAACCAAAAGTGTTCTTGAGTTCCTACACATGGATCTATTTGATTCACACGGAGCTAAGTCACTTAATGGGAGTAAATTCTGCTTAGTCATAATTGATGACTATTCTAAATTTACTTGGGTTAGGTTCATCAAACACAAAAGTGATACCCTAGATCAATTAATCAACCTATTTAAACTAATAGAAAATCAATAAAACCTTAAAATCAAAAGACTTAGGACTGATCATGGTGGTGAATTCGAGAACCACAGGTTTACAGAATTTTGTAACCTAAATGGATACCACCATGAGTTCTCTTGCCCTAGAACCCCACAACAGAATGGCCTAGTAGAACGTAAAAATAGAACCCTACAAGAAGCCGCTAGGACAATGTTAAACGAGTATAACCTACCCGATAGGTTTTGGGCGGAAGCCGTGAGTACGACATGCTATGTCCAAAATAAGATCCTTATAGTAAAGAGGCACCTTAAGACCTCATACGAGATTTATCACGATAAAATACCTAACATCAAGTACATTAGGGTATTTGGGTGTAAGGTACATATCCTAAACACTAAGGATTACCTAGGAAAATTTACATCTAAAACCTCGACCGGAATCTTTCTAGGATACTCGACTAAATTAGATAATCATGACACCCTTAGAGTCGAGGAGACTATCAATGTAGTGTTTGATGAAGGACACGAACCTACAAAACCCCCGGCAACCCCAATTAGCGAGCTGATTCATACCAGACTCAACTCCGATCCGGAAATCACGTCTAGTATTAATCCTAATCTAAGTCAACCAAGTCAGTCTATCGACCAAGTGGTAGATGACCCAAACCAAACTAGGACTCAAACGAGTCATCCTATTGACCAAGTGGTAGACTCAAACCCAAACCAAACTAGGACTCAAACGAATCATCCTATCGACCAAGTGATAGGTGATCCAAGTCTAGGAGTTCGAACTAGAGCCTCATACAGAAACCTTAGTCAAATCTCCTTGATTTCCAAAATTGAATCCAAAACTATTGACCAAGCTCTTCTTGATCCCGATTGGATTATTGCAATGAAAGAAGAGTTGGCTCAATTCACTAGGAACGAAGTATGGGAATTAGTACCACTAACTAAAGATAAAACAATCATTGGAACAAGGTGGGTGTTTAGGAATAAACTTGATGATAAATGTGAAGTAGTTAGAAATAAAGCTAGACTAGTCGCAAAAGGGTTTAGTCAAGTCGAAGGCTTAGATTACGACGAGACCTATGTCCCAGTAGCTAGATTAGAGTCCATTCGAATGTTATTAGCATATGCTGCACATCGAAGATTTAAGTTGTTTCAAATGGATGTGAAGTCGGCGTTCTTGAATGGATAAATTAAAGAAGAGGTTTATGTTAGTCAACCCCCCAGTTTCGAAAGTTTAAATAAACCCGACCATGTCCTTAGGTTAAAGAAAGCCCTCTATGGACTTAAACAAGCTCCTCGAGCTTGGTATGAAAGACTTTCGGTTTATCTTAAGTCAAAAGGATTTAACCAATGTGTAGTTGACCCAACCCTTTTCGTAAAAACCCTAGGTAAAGACATATTCATAGCCCAAATCTACGTAGATTATATCATCTTCGGAACCACCAACTCGATCCCACTGAATGAATTCATTTCACTTATGGAAAGTGAATTTGAAATGAATTTAGTAGGTGAGTTAAGTTTCTTCTTAGGTCTACAAATTAAACAAACTAAAGATGGAATATACTTACATCAACGCAAATATACTAGGGAATTAATTAAACGCTTTGGAATGCAAGACGCTAAAATTATTAATACCCCAATAGCAACTAATGTGAATATAGAAGAAGATGTAATCGGAAATTCAATTGATTTAAAATACTATAGGAGCATAATAGGGAGTCTCTTTTACTTAACTGCGAGCCGACTTGATATCCTATTTGCAGTAAGTATGTGCGTAAGGTTCCAAACATGTGCCAAGGAGTCTCACTTAACTCTAGTCAAGCGTATCCTTAGATATCTAAAGGGTACACTTAATGTCGGTATTTGGTACCCTAGATCTACCGAGTTCGAACAAACCGGCTACTCCGATTCGGACTATATCGGTAGTAAGCTCGATAAAAAGAGTACGAGTAGTTATTGTCAACTTCTCGGCTCGAGTCTAGTGAGTTAGTGCAGTAGGAAGCAACACTGTGTTGCCTTATCTACCATCGAAGCCGAATACATCGCGATGGGTGAGTGTGTCACTCAGCCTCTTTGGATGAAGCACACTCTCCGTGACTTTAAGTTAGACTTTACGAACACTAAACTCCACGTAGATAATATTAGCTCAATTAACCTAACTAAGAATCTGATATGTCACTCTAGGACAAAACATATAGAGGTCAAACACCATTTCATTCGAAAATATGTGGCCAACGAAGTCATACAACTCGAATACGTCGAATCGAAGTCTAACTTGGCAGACCTATTTACTAAACCCCTACCCGAAGCCGAATTCAGTCTATTAAGATGAAAATTGGGCATGTGCGTAGTAGAATAGGAACTTACAAATTATATTTTCTTACTACTATTTCTTACTTTTCATTTTCATGGAACTAGCATAGGACATACCCTAGATATCATGCACCTATAGATTTAAGGAGCCAATACATCTCACAACACATAGGACTAATGTGTTTGTGTACTTAGCCACGTAGATGGACGTGAGATGTTAGGACCTTACTCCTGGTTCCAGATGTAGAACTAGTGCATCGCCATGAACCACGGAGTATAATCATATATATTAACTGACTCTGACCAGGATTGGTTGATCTTTCATATCAATCAAATCAAATATGAGTCGAACATTTTATAGATGAGCTTATTTTCAGTATATTATTTTCAAAATAATATGGAACATGCTTGGACTTTAAATTTAATACTTATTTTTTGTTTTTCACACCTCCCCACTCTTTTCGATATATGACAAAAGGGGGAGAAAAAGGTCAAAGTTAAGAGATCAAATTTTTTGATAACTTAACTCTCACTTCATATTTATTTACATGGCCAAAAGTTAAGTAAATGTTTACTTAACAAAGTTTTGAAAATTTACTTAACTTGTGTTTGTTAACAAAAAGGGAGTAAGAGCCAAGTTAAGAAGTCCTCTTAACTTAAACATATTACTAAGGCCAACTTTAAGTAATGTTAATTACTTAACCTCTTCCTAAATAGCAACCCTCAAGGGGGAGGATTAATGTCTTCTTTCAAGACACCCTCGGTCAAGGGGGAGGTTTCCCCAAGGGGGAGTACTTGAAGAAAATCCTTACTACTCCTACTTAATCTTTATTATTATTGTTTCTCATGCACATTATTATTCTTCATGCATGCTATTTTCTTAACTTTGTATGTGGATTTGCCACAGATCAAAAAGGGAAAGATTGTTGGTGCAGTAGGCACCTAAGTCGAACCTGAGTTTTGATTATAGCAAACGATACAAAGTTAAGCTCTTATCGTTATCTCACGAGCTGAATCGAGTGTGCAGAAAAATACCAACGCTGAAGCCAAAGGCTAGTGACACCCGGAAGGAGCCGCGGTGGTCGGGCGACACTCGAGTGATTTCAGAGGAAGCCGAAGAAATTGAATGGAAGGTCGGAAGCGAAAGTGACACAGTAAGTATCGAGGTAAGCTCATGTGTGCGAGCGTAAGTAAGGTCGTATCCTCCTTACGGGGATAGTCTTAAGCGTAGATCAGACCCAAGACATCCCATGGATGGTCTAGGTCGAGATCAGACGGTCGGAGGCCGTCGAAATAATATTTCTGTTTAGCTAACTTTTGATTTCAGCTAGCATCAGTCGACTGCCAACTTGGAGGACTCGACTGTCATCCATCAGTCGACTGCGTGCGATCAGCACTCGACTGATGCTGCCATCAGTCGACTGATGATGGCCATCAGTCAACTGTTAGTCAAGGATCAGCCTCGAGGAGTCAAGCTCTATCACCATTTTTCAAGGAGTCTTGTGCCCAAATTCTATTGGCTGAAGTTCCTCTCGAAAAGGAGCTCAAGGGCTATAAAAGGAGGGTCTCTCCTAGGGTTTTTCATCAATTCTAAGTGCTCAAAAGCCTCTGCAACGCTGCGACTCTACGACGAAGTGTTGTCAACAACCCTAGCTTAATTTCTATTCTCTAGTTGTTAGTATAATCTTACTTTGTCGTTTCTTTAATATTGCAATCCTTTTGTTAATCGAGGTTTTCTATCGTTGCATTTTACCTTAATAGAAGAGAGGGTTTGTCTCTCTATCTTTTGCTTTCGAAGGTTTTGTAATCGTCAAACTCCTACCTCCAATGAGGAGGAGTGTTTTTAGTGAATTGCCCTCCGTACACGGTCTAGGACCGTTAGGGCCTTGGAGTAGTAGCCGAAGGCTACGAACCAAGTAAAAATCCATTTGTCTCTCTTTATTTGTCGTTTATCTTTCCGCTGCAATTAATTGTCTACTCATGTTTTAACGAACGAAACGAAAAGAAAAGTTTTATCGCTATTCACCCCCCCCCTCTAGCGATCCACTCGATCCAACACAAATAACATTCATAAAAATAGATAATCATGCATCATAATTCTGGAATGTAATTTTTAAATGAATAATATTAAACAATGTGAAAGTTACATCATATTTGGAGTTGTAGGACAACGAATAAAAATGGTAGAAGGTTTTTGTGTCGATGTCCATGACCATTAAATGATAGTGTGAACTATCGGTATTTATAGGTATAAAAATATACCTTACTTCCCGATCAACCGAATCTGTTTTTATAATTTGACGTAAAGTTGTTTTCTATAAATGTTCATATGATGACTGCAAGATTATAGATATAATTGTAAAATTGTGTAATAATGTAAAAAAAATATTATAAAAAGTTAAATGAAGCAAAACTTTTACCATGAATCCGGTTGAACAATATATTGAGTTATTATATGGCCTACCATATGAGGATGCTTCCCTGAAGAGTAATGAAACGTAAGCGTCGATTACTTCTCTATCAGTGAAGGTGTTGCCTAAAACACATGATAGGAAGTCATGTATTGTCAATGAGTAGTAACCTTCCTCCCATACAAACTCAGAAATATGCAATGTCCAATTTTGAAGCACTGATATGAGGTAGGTCACATATTCTTCTCGCTTTTTCTTTTTTGTCGCTTTAAATTTTCTTTTCAAATACTACAAATAGATATAACACAATGTATTTAACAAAACAATAGTAAAATCAATAAAAATGTGTAAACATTAAATATTATTGCATAAATGTAAACTTACTTTAATAGCGTTCAATCTCATAGTGTTAATTTATTTTCCCCTTGCTCCTGTTTTATCGACCTCTTCATCAATCTCGTCCGACACTAAAATAGGTGGAAGTTCTTCTTGCATATCTTTTATTTTAAATTTCAGCTCCATAGACTTTATCCCCAACTTACTCCCCTCAATATATTTTTCTATCTTGGGCCTCTTCCTACCTAGGACCATTGCTAGCCATTTCGGTATATCTTTAGGAGTGGACCTGAGGTTATAACGACTTCTATCATGTCCTCTCCTCATTACTTTGGCCGAAAGATCTTTAGGAATAAGATCTTCTACATAGTGGCTAGTTGGATAATAAAAACCTTCCCTTTTCAGAATGGCTACTAATTCTTCATTTAATTTAACAAGCATTTCATTCTGGTGGGTAAGATTTCGGATTTGTTTATCCTTTTCAATGCAATGTGCGCATGTAGCTGCAGAGTCTCTATCTGATTGTACAGGTGATGTCTCAATCCTTTGTGGCCTATACTGGGATTCAATATGGAGGGGGTCCCAAGTAAATGTACTTCTTCAAGGGTAGGGATAATATCAACAATAATCTACAAAATGAATAAAGATAAATCATTAATTAAAAAAAACCTATAACTATATAACATGAATTGAGTATTAGTTGAAATACATATATGTTTACCTGGGAAGATGAGATTCCTTCTAATTTGGCTCTCATTTTATTTATATGAGAATAAGTAGACCTCCACTTACTTATTCTCGGTGTTACGATGCTGCTTGACAGTTGAATAGGGAGATGCTCAAGAGACCAAGCCTATGTCATAATTAAACAATTATAAACTATTGTTTATTTTTAAATGTATTGAGTAAATAATCAAAACTTACATCTAGTAGACTAGCAAATCCCTTCATATAATGCAGTGAAATGATAGCGGTAGGAGTGTTGGATGCAAAAACATCCCTAAATATTTGAAGTTGAGGTGTCATATAATTATATATTGCCTCAACCCAATTATACCTTCCTAGACTATCAAAATCATCTACAATATCTATAATGTCTAAAGGTAGTTTATATATAGAAGAAGCAAATAAAACAGAAGAAAAAAGATACAAATCATAAAATTTACAAAACAACAAAACATATGAATCAGACTCCACACGGAGATAATACTTCCTTAGAAGGTATTCCAATCTTGATCAATTGAGGTCTTTACTCGAAAAAAACCTTTCAAATAATTCACTAGAAGCAACATTGGAATCCATCTGGACATGCCTCTATCTTGGATTCCAAACAATAACGCAACATCTTTGGTTGTGAAGGACACAACCACATTGGAGAATCTTTTAAAGGGGTGTTGGCAGGCCTTCTGTTTTCTATTTTCCAGAAAATGGAAAATAGTTTTTTTTATGTTTTCCAGTTTTCCATAAAATTCTTTCTCAGAAAGCGAAGATGGAAAACGTCAACCAAACATGTTTCTCATTTCCTCAGAAAATGAAAAATTTTCTACAAACCAAACGCTAATGTCTTTGCTTCGGAATCTCAATTTCTAAATATATTGACCAATAATCCTCTGAGATGTGAAATTTTTGATATGGTAAGGAATGATACAAAGGGACAAGTGCTTAATACTTTGATGTATTTTTCATGCAAATGTATATGCCTCTTGCCTTTTCCCTTGGTCGAAATTTGTGGAAAAAAAAATTAAAATGTCCAAACTTGCTCATCCAGCATAACTTTTGTCCCAAAATAGATAAATGGACCTCTCTTGCAGAAGATGATCCAATTTGTTTCATTTCCTGCAGGATAACAAAATAATATCTGAACTTTCAAATGTCCAAACTATACTAATTAAAATGACAATCACAACATAAATAATATTCAATCTAACCTTTGGAGATAATGGCAAGTTGGAATCTTGCATTTTCATCATTTGCCAAAGGATGTGAATTTCCAACCAGATGAAGTTTGTACGGAGAAAGAAAGGCATGAGAGTTTGGTCGGAGAGGTGGCCTGCGGAAGAAGAGCTTTATCGGAAAACGGAGGAGGATTACAAGGGTTACGATATTTCTAGCAGAATATAGTTTGATTGACTGAAAATGACGGTGAACAGAGTTTCGTCGGAGAACAGTGGAATTGGTGATGCCGAAAAAAATGTCGGAGAAAGAAAATATCGGAGAAAAGATTTTCGCCAGAGAAAATGTCGGATGAAAGAGTTTCATCGGAGAAAATGTCACGGGATGAAAGGTTAAGAGATTTGGAGTGATTTTAGGGTTACCTTTTGAAGAAGAAGATGCACTATTCGTTGGTCGTCGATGGTCGGAAACTGACGTGCCATGGTCCTCTCCGTCGAAAACACAATCGACATCGAAAATGCACCTCATTCGTTTGGATTTTCTTCACCGTCGCCCTCGCCACAGTCCTTCGTTTCAATTTTGATTTTCGTAGCGATTTTCTTCACGGTAACGTGGCTCGGACTTTGCGATGACGCGGCTCGGAACGCGATTTCAGTTCAGACGAGCACGAGACACGCACGCGGAATTGCGGAGGGTAAATCCGGAAAGAGATATGTGATTAAGTCATTTTGAAACTAATCTATGTGATTTCGATATTTTTCAACTTAGAGAACGCGATTTGGTAAACTGCCCTATTTATTTTATTTTGACTAACTTACATTTTAACCATTTATTAATATATCTCGTATGTTTTCCTTTTATATGTTGTTGTTATATGTGTAATGTGGTATTAATTTCATTATTACTATAATTTGACGATGAAAATTTCAGTAACAAAAGAAAGTGAATGAAATTTTTTTGTATATTCACATTGAAAAAAAAAAATTAAATATATATATACACAAGTAAATTCTAAAGATAAAAAATATATATACTAATTGATTCTTTTCAATCCCTAATTAATGTAATTAATTTTATATAAATTAGAAAATAAATTTAAATTAATAAAAAATATAATAAAAAAATTTCTTTAATACTCTCATTAAGTCGAATGGTGAATATTAATAATGTCAGTTTGCCAACAAGTATTTCACCAACACTTTAATAAATATATATCCAATTTAATTTACATGATAGGTAGATTATTTGTCAACTCGTTCTCTACAATGAATCTATCTTGGCTTCCATGCTCTACCCTCTTTGCTAAACTCACTTGCCTAAGTTGCATCTTACTAGATAAACTAACATCTATCAGAGTTTGACAAGATGGTGAAGTTCCATAAAAATTGTGAAAGGCAATAAGAACATTCATTTCTTAATTCTTACAAGGATAATTATAATCCACATACATCTTGTTTTACTGTCTCGCACGGGAATCAGTAGCACATCTTTAATCCTCATACAAGAAAATATTATTCAGAGCAATACATCGGTGCTGTAGCAGGCTTATACAGAAACGGTTTTACAGTGTGAGAATTCCCTGATGGCAATTTATAGGAAAACTTGATTCCGGAGTGTGCATCTCCCCTTCGAGTGCAATCTTCACTGAAGCTTTTTATGGGCCTTGCCAGGCAAGAGACCCAGCGATCACTCTCGGGCATTGTCTCAGCAATTTTATAAATGCCTTTGGAGTTGGTAAAGGCCTGATAGTTGAAAACCTCACCAGACTTTGTTATGCAAAGAACAGCCACTTCAGCACCTGAGATATGAATGTCATATACCTTATTTAGATTATCTCATGCCTGGTCACGGAGAAGCTCCTTAACAAGATAAAATATTTTGTTTTGAGCAACACATAACACGAACAAACAAGATTGCAGGGAAAATTGGAAAATCAGTCACTGAACAGAAGTTACTAAGCCAGTTCAAATTTATTCATATATATCAATGTATACACAAGTCGTATAAGGAAACATACGCTGGAGGATGAACCTAGTGTGAGTGACAAACTTCAAATCCACAGGATACAATTTGTTCCTCCTCAAACCAGCAAGGCTCCCATCATTTCATTATACTATCCAAAAGAAAAGAGTAATCAGTACTTAGAAGAAAGCACAGTTTTAGCAAACTCCACACTATGCTTCAAAGCCAGCAATAACACCTTGAGCAAGCCTTACCATAATACACCCAAAAGCAGCCAAAATCCAATTCAAACTTCCAAAAGCACATCATAGAAAATCTACACAGAACCTTCAGTCTCATGAATCCTTGTAGCTGGTTCAGATCTCCTTCCTATAACAGAATCCATCCATACACAATCCATTTTAATCTTGGAACTGACCTAGGCAACATCTTAGAGCATACATTTCTCAGCAACTCCAAACTCCATCATTATACTTATTATTACTCTTGTTTTTCCAAATGAACCCTATCGCAATTGTAATGGAAGCTATCATCTCAGCACTTCGCAACTAAGAAAACTCCCCTCCTCAAGCCTTCTACCATCCATCCAGCATCTAAAGACAAATCTCCAACTCTTGTTTCCTGATTAAATGCTCAGGAACAACTCTACTAGGTTGAGAGATATATCTATTCCTCCACAAGCTTACCTTACCAGATGTCTATCTGCTAGTAAATTCTAATTACTTATAGGCATTCTAGTAGGAGAGATAAAAAAACCCCATATATTTAAAAGATAGCTTCCCTCAAACACCAAATGTCTTACTTCTATTAACAGTGCCCTTACAACAGTTTGCAGGAAAAAAGATCTCTGAGTCACTCAAGTTTACTCTAATTAGTTGTACAAAATAGATCCCATATGGCCTTCACTGACAAACAAGGTTTTTTACCTGCCTTAATAGTAATTAACAAGTCATCAACAAATATATTTATGAAATCTTACTCCACACCTACCCTATAAGAAGAAATCATCTTCAATATAGTGATTCAAAATCAAGGCTAAAAGTTGCCACACAATGATGAACAGGTAGGCAGAAAAGGTCTTTTCTGCCTTAACAGTGCAAGTCCTAGAGCTCATCTGAATCGACACCATTAAGACTACAGTGAAAAATAGGGAATGTCAAACAAGCTCCAATCTATGGAAATTCATCATCTACATAATAACCAAGAGTACACCGTATAAACTCTATCAAAGGCTTTTTCGCAAGTCAATTTTGATAATCACATAATATTATTGTGCACATTCCTCCCAGATAGAAAAGCAGTTTGATCCTAAGAGATCAAAAAACACAAAAAAAGCCCTCATCCGGTTAACTAAGTGCTTTCCAAGAATTCTGCATACCCTTTTACATAACAAAATAGGTGAAGTCCTGCATAGAAATGATTCCTACTCTCTTTTTATTTATTTATTTATTTATTTTAAGTGAACACAATTCTAACCAACCCCCATAACACAGGCATAAAGCAGGTCCTCAATAACTCTGCTCCCAGGTAGCAAACTATCCTTTAAAAGATTTCAATAACACAAAAAAAATCCATATTCAAGCCATCAGGTCATGTCAATCGGCCAAGTTAGCAGGTTTGAGAATAAGGTGGGATCCCTAAATGTAGCACCTGGAGAATGACCTATCAAAAGTGGATTTTTGAGAGATTCTTCATCGATCAAGTGGTGGAGCAATCATTGATCACAGAGTAAGCAGCAGCCAGGTTTAATGAATTTTGGATTCACTAGATGATTGAGTGTAAAAAAATGAGTTGAATAAGAGATTGGATCCAAAGAAGTCTTTCTTTCATTGTTGGGATCTACCTAAAGTCTGCAAGATAACTATTCACTACTGCTACACCAACTGCAAAGCTTAATCCTTTTCAACAGCATTATAAAGAGAGGGAGGGGGCACGAAAACCAAGACTAAGAGTCATGTGGAACCCCACTTGCACATTTTCTCCTTTGCATTCCCTTGCTTGGCCTTGACTGGAAATCAATTACGAATCCCATTAGAGTAGATGGAACCTTACAACGAAGGTCAAAACACTTAACATATATGCCTCTAGGAATACATTTAAAAAAGGCTTACAGGATAGAAGAGACCGCCACCAATAGGGTGAGAGTGAACAATCTTACAAGAAGAACCATCTATCGCTAACTTCCTGTAATGGGTACTAGTTATTATTTTTTTTGTCCCAAAATTCAGCTCAGGTAGGTTATATATTCGCTCATTAGAAGTAATTAACAGTCAGAAATAAGGCCTTTTCTGTTTACAAGTGAAGATTGGATGGATGCTGGTTTCTTGGATATGCTTTTAAAATGGTTATTTTCATAAATGTTGAATCCCGCCGTGACCGGTCCCAAATCCGGATGAGAAAGGGGAAGGATTGCATTAGATTATCAACTAGCATTGAACTTCGACAAATTTCAATGAATGGGTCTATCAGTATATTATACTAATGCTAAATTGTTTTCCGAAAGGAACGCATTAAAGAGTCCAACTGTAATGTCTCAACAAGGACCGTTATATTTCCAAAACAACTTGGGCCAATAAGGACCGCTACATATTCATGAAAACTCGAGTGTAATGTTAAATATAAAAAGTTCTCACACCATAGATTGGAAATAAATAAATATTATAGAAAAATTGAATGTTTATGATTTGGAACATAGAATATAGAAATACTCCCTGGTAAATCAATGAAAGTAGTAGATACTATGATTAGAAGAAGAATTAATATTCTGTGTTTACAAGAGACAAAATGAGTAGGAGAGAAGACAAAGATGATAGAGAATTCAGATTTTAAATTATGGTATATAAGAAAGAGTAGAACGTGAAATGGAATAGTTATTACGGAAAATAGTTCATTGAATGATAAAGTAGTAAGAGTAATTAAAAAAAAAGAATAGAAGTATAGCTCTCAAGATAGTGATAGTGAAAGAAACTATTAATATAATTAACATATATGTACCTCAAGTAAGATTAGATTTTAAAAAGATTTATATGAGATATTATAAAAAAAATTATGTCAAACGAAATGATTTTAATAGGAGGAGATTTAAATAGGTACATAGGAATAAAAAATGTACAATATAATAGGATGCATGAGGATTATGGATTTGGAATAAGCAATGATGAAGGAAAAACTATATTAAATTTTGTAATAGCATATGAACTTATACTAACTAATATATTTTTTAAGAAAAGATAAGAACATATAGTCATGTTTAAAAGTGGAAATAATAAGTCGCAAATTTACTTTCTTATAGAAAGGAAAAATGATAGAAGATATGTAAAAATTATAAAGTTATTCCTAGAGAAAACTTAAATATTCAATATAAGTTGGTGGTGTTGGATATGCATCTTAAACATAGTATTACAAAAACAACAAAGTCTTATCCCACTAGGTGGGGTCGGCTATATAGATCCTTCTACGTCATTGGACTTTATCCCCTACTATATCATCATCTATATTTAAATAAATTTTATCTTGTTTTATTGTTGCTAACCAAGTCTTTTTTGGTCTTCCTCTTCCTCATTTGATGTGTATATTTGTCATTGTTTCACATCATCTAACTGGAGCATTTATTGGCCGTCTAAGTACATGTTCATACCACCTTAAACATGTCTCTCGGAGCTTTTCTTCAATAGATACAACACCGATTTTTTCTCTAATACTCTCATTTCTTATTTTGTCCACCCTCGTATGTCCGCACATCCACCTTAATAATCACATCTCTGCAACTCTCATTTTTTGTTCATGTGCTCGAGTCGTAGCCCAATATTCAACGTCATATAACATAGCAGGTCTAATCACTATTTTGTAGAACTTCCTTTTAAGTTTTAGAGACACTTTACGATCACATAAAACATCCGACGCTTTCCTCTATTTCAACCATCCTGCTTGTATTTTATGTAAGACATCTCTCTCAATCCCTCCATCATCTTGCAAAAATGATCCTAAATATTTAAAGCTCTCAATTTCAGACAATTCGTCATCTCCTATCTTAACACTTATCTCATTACATCTAATATTACTAAACTTAAATTCCATATATCCTGTCTTTACTCTACTAAGCTTAAAATCTTTCACTTCTAGTGTTTTCCGTCAAGATTCTAGTTTAGCATTTACTTCTTCACGTGTCTCATCTAACAAAATAATATCATCTGTAAACAACATGCACCACGGTACTATGTCTTGAATGTGTTCAGTAAGTTCGTCCATGATTAGTGTAAAAAGATAGAGACTTAAAGCTGACCCTTGATGTAACCCTATCTTTATTGGAAATGCTTCAGTTAATCCGCCTAAAATCTTCACTCTGGTCGTTACTTCCTCGTATATATCCTTAATTAGTTCAATATATGTTACACTAACACCTCTGTTTTCTAAAATTCTCCATATAATTTCTCTTGGAACTCTATCATAAGCTTTTTCTAAGTCAATGAATACCATGTGTAGATCCTGCTTTTGCTCTGTTTTAAACATAGTATTAATAGAAAAAAAAATATATATGACTCCTAGGATAAAATGGTGAAAATTAAAAGATGAGAAATAAAATATATTTAAAGAGAGTAAGAATACAAGTATTAGAAGAGATACATGATTACTCTAATACAATATGAGATAATATGACATTAAAGTTAAAAATGGTAGCCAAAAGTCTACTAGGTGAGTCAAAAGGATGTGTAATACCAAGTAAATAATCTTTGTAATGGAATGAGAAAATGTATAGAAAAAAGTAAAGGAAAAAACGAAAAACCTATAAGGTATTATACACTTATAAAAACAAAAAAAAAACTTTAAAAAGTATACAATGGCTAAGAAAGAGGATAAAAAATAGTAAATGAAGATAAGAATAAAATTTGTGAACGCTTATATCGAAGATAAGAAGGGAGCCTTGGCACAACGGTAAGGTTGCTGTCTTGTGACCAAGAGGTCACGAGTTCAAATCTTAGAAACAGTCTCTTGCAAAAAAGCAAGGTAAGACTGCGTACAATGGATTCCTTCTCCGGTACCCCGCGTGGTGGGAGCTTTGTGCACCGAGTTGTAGTTTTTTTTAGCTTATATCGACAATTGAATACAAAAGAAGGGGAAAAAAAGGATATTTATAGAATAGCTAAAGTTAGAGAAAGAAATACTAAAGATTTTGCTTAAATAAGATACATTAAAAATGAGTGCAATAGGATACTAATGGACAATGAGGAAATAAAAGAGTGATAGGAGAGCTATTTCCATCCATTTTTCAATGAATATTTAGGTCATCAATTTAATTAGGTCAAAAGAGTATAGAAATTTAAATTTTTATCATAAAATTCAACCTTCAAAATTAGAGCAGACTTTAAACAGGATGCAAAATGAAAATGTAATTAGACCAGATAATATTCCAATAGAGGTATAAAAGTGTTGGTGCAGGGGCACAGATAATCGAACCTAGATTTTTGATTATGGCAAAGATCTAAAGTTAAGGTCATATTATTATCTCATGAGCTGAATTAAGTGTGCAGGAAATGGTTAAGCTAAGCCGAAGGTCAGCAACACCCGGAGAATCGTGAGTCGGGAAACCGTGGTGGTCGGGCGACACCAGGAGAACTTCGTGGGAGTCGAAGAATCTAAGTGAAAGACCGAAAGCAAAGCGACAAGTCATAAAGGACCAGAGGTAAGCACGAGTGCGAAGAGAGATGGTAAAGTCATGTCCTCTGTACGGGGATGACCGTAGGAGGCGATCCGACTAAGATTTTCAGTGGAAGGTCTAGGTCGAGATCGGACGGTAAAAAATCATCGCATTTACCATTTTCCGTGCTAACCTCTTATCAGTAGGAAGTGGCCGGCAATGATCGTATTGGTTATTAGCGCGTCGTGATGGCGTTTAATCGATCGTTCTTCGTCGAAGCAGATAACGTTTGACGTTGCCACTTCGCGATAAGATAAGGTGTCACCTTGTGATAAGTTCCAAAAGTTGAGGATCTACATCTAGACTTATTCCAAGGCACAAATGTTAAATACTGGAAAATGTAAAATAGTAAATTAAATGGCCAAATAATTAAGGAAATAATCCTGAAAATTTTTCGGGATTTTTAGGGAATTTTAAGAAATTTTCCGGAATTTTTCTGGATTTAAACGGACTCCGTACGAGATTTTTACGGGGATAAAATATATAGGTTTTAGGAGGGGTCTATTTCAGGGGTTTAATACGCGATAAAAACCTAATGTTTATTTTTCTTTCTTTTTCCCCCGCCGCGACCCATTTCTCCTCGGCAGTTCCCTCGCACGACGGTTTCTTCGTCGGCGACGTCTTCTCCACCGATTTCTCTGCGCGCTCGTTGTCCGACGGCAGCCGTCAGACGGTCGCCGTCCTCGCCTCGGCACGTCGCGCCTCGCTTCTTCCCGGTGGCCGACGCCGCTTTCCCGTGCTCGGTCTTGCTTCTTCCTCGCCGTCTTCGACACGCCGCTCCTTTATCAGTTCCTTTTCCTATCTTGGGCGAGTGAGTTAGGGATTTTGTGTTTCTAGGTTGTGTTCGGTGTGGGTGGGTAATGAGGGTCGATTAAAATTAAATTGGGGTTTGGGTGAGTTAGCTATGAGGTTCCGCTTTAGGGATTGGTGGAATTTCTCATCCTAACTTGGATCTATGGTTTAGTAAAGGAGTGCCCGGAGCTTAGGTTGCTCGGTGTAAAGGGATTGAGATATGTTAGGTCGGTGGAGACCTAAGTCCCGTAGTGAGCAGTTACCATTTATACGACTAGGTGTTTGGAGGTTAGTTAGGGTGGATGTTTGTAATGAGATTGATGCTTGAGGTTTGATGTGTTGTGATGGTACATTAGTGTCAACGATGTGAGAGTGAGGGTTTTATTTTTGTAGGTGTTGTACAATCGGGTCAGATCGGCCGTGGATGGAATTTCTAGGGCGAGCTGATCGGGTCGATTCTGGGCCGATTCCGAGTTATTCTATTGACGGTATGGTTCTGGAGGATACGAGATTTGGGGTTAATTGGGATATAAAGGAAATCGATTAATTATTCGATTATGTCGTTGAATTGTATTTTTGTGCTTGACTATAGTCATGCTTTACGCGAGTTTGGCCACGGCAGGCAGTCCCCACCGTGACGATTTGGTTTCATTCTTGCGGATATATATATCAGCGGTATTTTGACTTAACTTTTAGATTAAGTCAAATTGATATGCTTAGTAGGATAGCTTACAATAACTTTTTCATGTTTATATGCCCGTATACTTTTGGTGCCTACTAGATACATGCACGTGATAGTATATGATTATATTTCCTGTTTGATTTGGATCACAAAGATACGGATTAGGGATATGTATATATGGATTATACATATTATTCTGGATAGGTGTTTTGAGTAGGATATACATGCTTTAGTATCACGCACCATTTTCGCGATCGCATGCCAGACGGGTTCCATTATTGTTGAGCCCGCAGCTAGTTACTACGCACACTAACGCCACTCGGGTTAGTTAGTGGTACATCGAGGGTGTGCATTGCTCTGTCAGCTCACTGGTCCGCCATGGGTAGCGACGAGGCAGCGTGGTAATGGGCAGGATCCCTCCTCCGTCTACATGACACCGGAGACGAGAGCTTAGCTCCCCACTATGTTTGGGGCAGGAGGATAGGTGTACTCGACAAAGATCCTATCCCACTCTGGCCGCTCAGAGCAGTGATGGCAGAGTGCGATAGTACTACCCACTGGGCTACCATCATACAGGCGCGGTACGATAGCGTCGGGGGTGACCATGCGATCGCAGCGATTTCAGATGCATTTTGTATTGTGTTTCTTTGCATTATTGTATTGATGCCTTGGATGCGATATTGTAACATGCATACAGGATACATGTTTATATACGGTCGACTCTATTACTTAGTCGACACGCCCTATATCGTAGAGATTGTGTAAATACCATTTTGTATTTCTTGATACCCTATTTATGTGAGATCAGATTGGCATGATATTTTTATCATTAGCTATATTATACTTACTGATATCTACTATACCCGCAGAGTTCTTTGAACTCACCCCGTTGATTTATATCTATTTCAGGATGAAGCTGTCAGGAGAGTCCAGCTGCCAAACCCCCTCGTCGTGGAAGTGTATATTGGTTATTTGTTTTTGGTTTTGGATATCTTGTTTAGAAGATATATTTAGGACTGGAATTGGATTTATGTGTTCGTGGATTTTTGGTGTCCTTATGGACATCTGTTCGGAGTTTTGTTCAGGATTGGATTTTGGTTGAGTATTCCTGCCCAGATGGCAGAAGGGGTAGGTTTATATGTGATATACTTTGATTAGGTCATTTGTTTGTAGGCCTGAGGCCTAATTATTATACTGCGTGTGTTGTTTGGATTCCGGTCATGTTGACCGATGTATAGTGGCCGTGTATGTAAATTGAGATTGTCACCCGTACAGGGGAGATGCTGCCGGATTTTTCGTCTGGCGAGGTCTCCTTCGGGGCGTGACAACAAATCTATAAAAGGAGGGGAGGACTCCAACCCAAAGATCATCCATCTTACTCTCAAAGTGCTCTTGCAACGCCAAAGCTCTAACGCCGTCATAACGCCAATGCAACGCCAATGCAACGCCAAGTTCAGAATCTCTTCATCGACAACAACAAGTATTAGTTTTTATTTATTGTATTCGTGGTTTTAATCGTAACGAGGTGAGGTAGGCTTGTTGCCTCATCCTCGTGTTTTCGATTTTTGTGATCGTTGTCTCCTATCTCCAACGAGGAGGAGACTCTATAATGGATTGCCCCTTCATACGTGATCAAGGATCGCGGGGCCTTAGATTAGCAACCGTCGAGTTATGAACCAAGTAAAAACAAACTTGTGTTATTTATTTTTCCGCTGTGCATCTCTGTGTTTTAATCGAACGAACGAAAAGACGAAAAGATCTAGCGACGCTTTCGATCCAATAATTGGTATTAGAGCGGGGCCGCTAAGATTTGGTGTAACCACCAATTTAGCACTTTTTGGCTTTCTTTTCGTATTTTTCGATTTGTGAATTATTCCTATTATTTCTCCCGCACTACTAATCCAAGACGAAGTCTTAGTACCCTTTTTTGGTTGTGTATTTGCAAGTATCGATCGAACTATTCACTTTTAGAGTAGCCGACGGTAAAACGGACATAACTTTTCATACAAGTGGACCCACAAAACGTGCTACCCACCAAATCGAAGCTCTCTCAGAGATCTACACTTTTTACCGGGTTTACCCTCGTAACAAGCTGTTTTTGTTCCCAAAAACCAACGTTTAGTACTCTTTCGGGGACATCTAAGGTCATAAGTGCATAATTTTTTGTTTAGCCTTCTATCTCTCGTTTATTCCTTATTATTTCTTGCATTATTAATCCAAGACCAAGTCTTGGAATTCCTTTTAGTTTTAATTCGTGTTTTGCAAGATAATTAATGGCCCACATTGAGGGGTATAGCACCACCCGACCTCCGTTCTTTAACGGAAATGATTTCCGTTATTGGAAAGGTCGGATGGAGTGTTTCTTGAAAACACAAGTCGAGACTTGGATAATAATCCAAACCGGCTTTGCTCTACCCACTAATGATCAAGGGGAGCCTTTGGATTTCGACAAATGGACCAACGCAATCAAGAGGCAAATCAAAGTCGATGCAAAAGCAACCCAAATGTTGCAATGTGGCTTGTCCAAGGAGGAGCTCAACCGAATTAGATCGTTCATTAGCGCCAAAGATCTCTGGACCAAGTTAATCGAGCTACATGAAGGGACATCCGATGCTAAGGTATGCAAAAGAGACTTGCTATTGAATAAATTGTATAATCTAAAGATGCAGAATCACGAGACCGCTTCACAACTCCATGCACGGATCCAAGACATCTTGAACGGCCTACACGCCATCGGACAAAAGGTAGACAATCAAGACACAATAAGGTACGCACTCAATGCATTTCCTAGGATCACCTTGTGGGGGTATCCATGGTTGATACTTACAAGGTATCTAAAGATTTATCCAAGATTAGGTTAGATAAATTCCTTTCGGAATTTGAGTTACATGAACAAACTAACGCGGTCTCGGTCGAGAAAGGTGTAGCATTTTTTGTAGGACGAAGACGAAAATCAAAGAACAAGATACCTCCCGAAGAAGAAGAATCCAAATCGGAATCCGAAGAGGAGATGGAGGCCAAACTAGTCAATCTAGTTTGGAGAATCATCAAAAAGAAAAGGGAGCAATTGAAGAGCAAGAAACCCCTACAAACATACACATGTTATGGGTGCAACAAGAAGGGGCATTACAAGTCAGACTGCCCAAAATAAAGCCAAAACACAAGCAAGCATTTCAAGCGACATGGGAGGAACAAAAAGATCAAGACGATGACTTAGCATTCATGGCAAATCCAGTAGAGTTCGAGTCCGAGTCCGAAGCCGACTACGAATCCAACTTCGACTCCGACTCCGAGGACGAATTCGAGTCAAGACTCAAAGTCGGATCAAAAGAAAAGATTAAGGTAAATTGTTCGTTAATTGCAAACTTATATCATGCAATTAAGTTGTTAAATAGGAAATTGACTAAGTCCGAGTATAGAGTTGAGTCGTTACTTGAGGAGGTTAAAACCCTCAAGCAAGAGGCTACTCTAACCTCTTCAACTAGTCAAGTTCAAGAGGGAAACTCAACTCAAGTTGAAAGGACGAGTTCAAGAGGTCGAAGCCAGGTTGGAAAGGTTGACGTTGGGATCCAAGAATCTTAACCGACTATTTGGAACTCAAAGAGCCGTGTACAACAAAGCTAGACTCGGATTTAGGTCAAGGACTACGAATAGATCTTATATGTCTATCGTAAATCGTAGTCATCAACGAGTCCAAGCATGGGTCCCAAAGGTTTTATTGAACTCACATATAAGGACCAATAAATTTTGGATTCCCCAGGATCAAGTCCACTTTGTGGATAGACCATATTAGTTCAATGGTCCAGGGGGAGATAACACTAAAATAGTATACCCACTTTCTTAGCAAAATCATTGCATGATTAGTTATTAGAACGGCTAGATAAGACAAATAGTTAGTCAACTTTGACAACATAGTATCAGGACACGGCGAGATGATAGTACATTAGGGAAACAACGCCTCGTGTATTTGAGCTAGATAAGGCGTATCTAGCTTAGTGCACTTGACTGAGTTGAACTAGCTGAAGCTACCTCGCCGTATCCTAAATTAGTTAGACCAGGAAGTAACCCTAAGTGACTTAAGTGATATTTTCTTAAATTTGGCTTTGTCTAAGGAAGTAGTCGTTGTTCCGATCAAAGAAGGCCCATGTGCCTCGCCACGACCTGGAAGTCAGTTTCTCGAAAAGTTACTTAACGATCTAAAGGTTAAATCCAAATCTAACCCAAAGTTGACTATCTTTAATGAAGTTCAAATCATCTCACAAAACATATAGTGAACACATTCTGAGACACATAGAATGGGTGAGATGTTAAGGATAATTGAAATACACTTAACATAACCTTTTTAAAAGGTTATGTACTTAACGAATATTTACAACTCTCTAGGCCAAAGTTTAGCGCCCCCTACATCTCTTATACTTCATATATTTAACTAAGGGGGAGAGCACACTAACCCTAAGGGTTATATTACAAACCTTTAAATTATTGGTGTAGAGGGATGTTGGGAGTATGGGGAATACAATCAAAGTCCCACATTGGTAAGACATGGAAAAGATCATGTGCTTATAAGAAAAAAGATATCTCCATTGGTATGAGGCCTTTTGGGTAAAGCCCAAAAATAAAACCATGAGGGTCTAGGCCCAAAGTGGACAATATCATGTCATTGTGGAGATATGTGGATATTATAAGTACTAACAATTGGTATCAGAGCCATGGTCCATGTCAAGCCATGAACCTCGAACGAAGGAAGTTGAGCTCCCACGTCCGGATCAAGAGAACCAGACATCAGGAAGGAAGTCTAGTTGGGTCGGGGGGACCGAACAACTGGCAGGAAGTCCTGGTGGGTTGAAGATCGGACATCAAGCAGAGAAAATCCTTCGAGGAGGGATAGGCTTGAGGGGGGGCCCAATGTGGTCCTTCGTTTGAGGGGGGGATTGTTGGGAGTATGGGAATACAATCAAAGTCCCACATTGGTAAGACATGGAAAAGATCATGTGCTTATAAGAAAAAAGATATCTCCATTGGTATGAGACCTTTTAGGTAAAGCCCAAAAATAAAACCATGAGGGTCTAGGCCCAAAGTGGACAATATCATGTCATTGTGGAGATATGTGGATATTATAAGTACTAACAAGGGACACACCTCGAATCAATCTATCTAACTACTGCTAGACACATGTTATTTTTAAACCTCTACTTTATATAAAAACCCCGACACCTTTTTTTATTTATGACAAAAGGAGGAGAAAAGCGAAAGTTAAGGGGGAGTAATAAAAATTTAATTTTTAAAAAAAATTCAAAGTCTCTTTTTCAAAACTCACTAGGGTTAAGGGGGAGTTTTTGAAAGGACGTTTATCATTTGCTCTACTTGTTTTATGCTTTAATTTTTCCCTTAACTTTGTGTCTGTTTGCCATTGATAAAAAAGGGGAAGATTATTGGTGCAGGGCACCAGATAATCGAACTTAGGTTTTGATTATGGCAAAGATCCAAAGTTAAGGTCATATTGTTATCTCATGAGCTGAATTAAGTGTGCAGGAAATGGTTAAGCTAAGCCGAAGGTCAGCGACACCCGAAGAATCCTGAGTCGGGAAACCGTGGTGATCGGGCGACACCAGGAGAACTTCATGGGAGTCGAAGAACCTAGGTGGAAGACCGGAAGCAAAGCGACAAGTCATAAAGGATCAGAGGTAAGCACGAATGCGAAGAGAGATGGTAAAGTCGTGTCCTCTGTACGGGGACGGCCGTAGGCGACGATCTGACTAAGACTTCCAGTGGAAGGTCTAGGTCGAGATCGGACGATAAGAAACCGTCCATTTACCATTTTCTGTGCTAACCTCTTACTGCAGGGAAGTGGCGGTGTGGATCATTGCTAGCTATTGGCGATCGGCATTGTGCACATCGATCGGTGATGACGATGAATCAGCCTTTTGCGCTAGGTCAAACAGGATAACGTTTGACGTCGCCACTTCGCGATAAGATAATGTGCCATCTCGTGATAAATTCCAAAAGTCGAGGATCTGCATCTAGACTTATTCCAAGGCACAAATCTATAAAAGGAAGGGAGGACTCCAACCCAAAGATCATCCATCTTACTCTCAAAGTGCTCCCGTAACGCCAAAGCTCTAACGTCGTCATAACGCCAACGCAACGCCAAGTTCAAAATCTCTTCGTCGGCAGCAACAAGTATTAGTTTTTATTTATTGTATTCATGGTTTTAATCGTAAGGAGGTGAGGTAGGCTTGTTGTCTCATCCTCGTGTTTTCGGTTTTTGTGATCATTGTCTCCTACGTCTAATGAGGAGGAGACTCTATAGTGGATTGCCCCTTCGTACGCAGTCAAGGATCGCGAGGCCTTAGATTAGCAACCGTTGGGTTGTAAACCAAGTAAAAACAAACTTATGTTATTTATTTTTCCGCTGTGCATCTCTGTGTTTTAGTCGAACGAACAAAAAGATTTTACGCTCGTTATTCATCCCCCCCCCCCGCTAACGACGCTTTCAATCCAACAAGAAGTGCCTAAACAAGCAACGTATTGAATAACTTATAAAGTTATTCAACTTTATATTGAAAATTAAAAAAATGTTCAATCAATGGAGGATAAATTCTCTAGTCCCTTTATATAAAAACAAAGGAGACACAAAATTATGCAAATTATAAAGGTATTAAACTAATGAGTCATACTATGAAATTATGAGAAAAAATAGTAAGAAAGGAGACTATGGTGACTGAAAATCAATTTGAATTTATGTCGAAAATGTCAATAATAAAAGTTATACATCTTCTCAGACAACTAATTGAAAAGCATCAAGAACGAAAGCAAGACTTACACATGGTATTTATTGAACTTGATAAAACTTGTGATAGAGTTCCAAGGGAAATTATGTAGAAAATTTTAGAAAAGAAAGGTGTTAGTATAATATATATTGAAATAATTAAGGATATATTTGAAGATGCAATGACAATAGTGAAAATAATAGAAAGATTAATCGAAGTGTTTTCTATAAAGATAGGAGTACATCAAAAATCATCTTTAAGTTCCTATTTTTTTTACATTAATCATGGATGAACTCACTAGACACATTCATGATATGGTACCATTGTGTTTGTTATTTGCAGATGACATTATTTTGGTAGACGAGACATGTGAAGAAGTAAATGTTAAATTTGAATTTGGAAAAAAATACTAGGATTGCGTTTGGTTCAAGTTATGATGTATAACCTTGGTTATGTGATTACTAGATAATCACATAACCAAGGTTATGGGGAATGAAACATAACCAAGGATTGTTTGTTTCAATC
The DNA here is from genome assembly GCA_025175895.1 of Wurfbainia villosa. Taxonomy (NCBI): domain Eukaryota; kingdom Viridiplantae; phylum Streptophyta; class Magnoliopsida; order Zingiberales; family Zingiberaceae; genus Wurfbainia; species Wurfbainia villosa. The sequence goes on from CM045992.1 coordinate 11,450,239, forward strand.
ACAAGTAATACAATAAACATTTGTTTGTTTGGAGGTTTTAATACATAATCTAATTTAATATTTTACCGTATTACCCTTGATACAAATTTAATTAGATATTCTTTTAAAATTAAATGTATATTCTTATTATAATTTTACCATTTTTTTCAAAAATTATTAAAATATTATTTTAATTATAAAAATATCTAAATCATATCCATGAAAAATAAAAAATATAAAGGAAAAAAAATATATCGTATGACGTTGAATTGTTAAAATATTATTTTAATATTTTTTTAATTATAAAAATATCTAAATCATACCCATGCAAAATAAAAAATATAAAGGAAAAAATATATATATCGTACGATGAATTGTTATTAATTTATTTTATAATTTATAAAAACAATAGATTCAATTGTGGGTGCTTTTTTTTATTTTTTTTAGTTTTGCTCGTGCGAATCGAGAGGAAAAGCTATGTAATTTTTGTACCTATGGCCAATTGAAATTTCATAAATGGACAAGGGTATTTTTGCCTCAATAAGTAAAAATCGAAGGTTAATATTGGAAAAGAAAATTCCTTAACACCGGAATAAACAAAAACCTATCTTTTCTTAGATTTTTCGATTCCGGGTTGCATGTCCTTAATAGCTGACGTGTCAGGTATTCTTCATTACTTGGTCATCGTTCAAAACTTAAATCAAACAAAGGTTTTGTTGATAACCTTGAATGAATAACCAAGGTTATCCCCAATAACCCCGAACCAAACAGCCCCTAGAAGTGAAAGGTCTTACGGTTAGTAAAGCAAAGACAAAATATATGACATTTAAATTTAGGAATGTTAGATACAATAAGACAATTATTAAATTAAGAGATAATAAGTTATTTGTAACTAAAAATTTAAAATATTTAGAATCATTTTTATAAAAGGATGGAGGGATTTAGAGAGATGTCTTACATAGAATACAAGTAGGATGGTTGAAATGGAGGAAAACATCGGATAATCTCTGTGATCATAAAGTACCTTTAAAACTTGAAGGGAAATTTTACAAAACGACAATTAGACCTACTATGTTACATAGAGTTAAATATTAGGTCATCACTCGAGTACATGAGTAGAAGATGAGAATTACAGAGATGAGGATGTTAAAATGGATGTGCGGACATACAAGGATAGATAAGATAAGAAATAAGAAAATTAGAGCGAAAGTTATGGTGTGTATCTATTGAGGAAAAACTTTGAGAAATACATTTAAAATTGTATAGACATGTACTTAGACGACTAGTAGATGTTTCAGTTAGCCAATATAAAACTATTACAAATATGCATATCAAACGAGAAAGAGAAAGAGCAAAGAAGACTTGGTTAGCAACGAAAAAATAAGATAAAATTTATTTAAATATAGATGATGATATAGTAAAGAATAGTCCAATGACATAGGAGCCATATAACCAACCCCACCTAGTGTGATAAGGCTTGGTTGTTATTGTTGTTGTTGTTATTTCCATAAATGTTAATGTTCGGTATGTGGTTCTACATTCTTATAGTGCTTTGAAGATTTTTTGCTTGTATCAATCTTTTTTTTTCCTAGTCACTATTTTCTTCCACTATTTTGACAAGGTCTTCTTATTGAAGGCTTCTACAAATCCGTTCACAAATGTATTATATATTGTGAAAATATTTCAACACGGGAAGCAGCAAGCTACAGCTTGAAACCCTCCACTTGCTTGATGAAAATGCATATTCAATACCCTTGGTTGCGATTTTCAACCCTTGCTCAGGTAGTTGGTGTTGGTTTTAGACAATTGGCAAAGTTACATCAATCATCAGAATAAGATTCTTTCCACTCGTCCATTAGCATTAATTACATCAAGCATTATGTTGTCTCTAAACAAGTCTTCCTTTGGCAAATGTGCTTTGATCATCTAAAATAAGTGTAGGAAGCATGGTGCCCAGCCTTGAAACCATAAATCTTTGATAAGATTTTTGAAACAAAGTGAAGGAAAAAAATCAGCCTATAATCAGATAGATATGGACTTTCCAGGATTACTGGTAATGTTATTTAGGCCCCTCCTACTTGACAGCATATATCAAGCTTTAATTAATATTATAGTTGTAAATATATTAACAGTTGTACCTTCCTTATTAATAGCATAGTCGTAAATATATTATAATTAGTAGTATAGTTGTAACTTCTTTATTTAGAAAGCTGTAATTACTAGAAATCAGCTCTAATCTACGGCTGAAAATCAACCCCATAAATTTCTAACATGTTCTATATAACGAGAAGAACTCTACTGCGAGGATATTCAATCCAATTGACATAGTAGCAGATCAATAATTCAGAATTTTAGAGTGTCTTCGTGCGAAGTTTAGATCTTGGCCCTTGAAATATTTGTTAGGGATCCTTGGATGGCTAGAGGGGAGGTGAATAGCCTCTTTTCGTTTTCTACAAAAATGATTAACGGATACACAACAAATACAATAATAATAGAAACGAAAATGCATTGCTAACACGGAAGCTTTTACGTGGTTCGGAGATAACGCTCCTACTCCAGGCGATCCTTAAGGTGGATCAACCCAAATCGATCTTCACTAATAAACTTTCTCTTTTACAAAACCTCTTCTTCTTACAAAGGATGAAAATGAAGATTAGAGAGGAGGAAGGGAATTAAAATATTTAGAAAGCTTAGAAAATTTGTGGGAGCTTAAGAGAATGATCAGAATATAAGCATTAGGCTCTTCTTGCTCCCCTTGGTCTCTTTTTATAGAAAAGAGCCTCTTTTTCCCGTTGGTGGTCCATCGATCGATGAATCACATCGATCACGTATCGTCGCGGCTAACGACCGAGCACGGATTCGCGGGATTTGCGATCGTCATCACAACAGAGGGCTATCGATCGACCGCCATGATGGCGATGATCGACTATCTTTATGGCCGGCCCGATCGATCGGCTGAGCCTTCTGACCGTGGCGATCGATTGCTAATAATGGCGATCATTTGCCGGCTTATCTGATTGATGCGAGTCGACTATCATCGATTCGGATGACTAATTCATATTTGAAAACATATCCTAAGCTTAGACTTAACCTTCTAGCTTCTCCATCAGCCTTACGCCTCCAGGATTTCTCTGAGTCCACGACTCCATCCATGCGCTTGCCTTCAAAAGTTTCCTTCGATTTCGTCATGCTTTGGGTTTCTTCTTTGCCAAAGTACGCTTGGACTTTACGCTGCCAAGACTACATGCTTGGATTTATGCCGCCAAGATTTGCCTTTGGTCTTCCTTTGCCAAGGACTACTTGGATTTTACGCCGCCAAGACTACATGTTTGGACTTACGCCGCCAAGACCTTTCCTTGGACTTCTCTTTGCCAAAATCACACTTGGACTTGTCTTTTACCAAGTCTTCATACTTGGATTTTCCTGTCACTTAAACATGTTCACAATTAGATCACAAAGCATTGCCTAACTTAGATGATTATCCGAACATCAAAACATATAAATACTTGGGGCATTGTTGCACCAACAATCTCCCCCTTTTTGATGTTTGACAATCATTTAAGTTAGGTCTTTAACACATGCACATAAACATATTTCCAATATGAATTCTAACTTAAACATTCCTTCTCCCCCTTTGACATACATCAAAAAGAGAAGAATTCATACAACAATAAGTTCATGAAAGAATTATATTTGACATATCTTGAACTAAGGTATAAGATTGATATGAGGTTCCCCCTTAATCCAAGACATAGTTCATGATGTGTGAATAACATGTGAAACAAAGCATAAACAATAGAATAGGCAAATATGTCCTAACTTTGCACCAACAAGTATAGATTTAAGGGATGTAGCTCCCCCTAAACCAATACATAAAGACAATCCTTCTTTCCATACAAGTTATCATTTATATACTGTGGAAATCATAGTATGGAGATATAATGTCCAAAATTGGACCTTTAAACTAAGCGATAACTTTCCATTCCAAAAGCGATGTCACCGGTTCGATATTATCATCGATCGCTGCTTGATAATGATCATTTGCGATATGACGATATCGACAACTCAAATCGAGTTTTTCATCAGGTTTAAAAACACATAGGAAAATCTGTGGATGTCCAAAAATAATGAAACACGGCATACACATTATTTATGACTAATATAACGTGTGAAAATATTAGACTAAAATTATGCTCATCGTGATACAAGATTCAAAGTGATAAAAATATGAAACAAAAATTGGATTGTATCGTATCAATATTCGTAACTAGGATTACAATAAAGGTTTTCAAAAACACTTAGTAATATGTGTTCGATTCCTAAACTTGAAAATATCAAATCATAGTAATATAGACACGAATAGAAATGAACTAAAAACAACTCCATTTCATTAAACAAAAAGTTATTAACACAAGTTTGAGTTAGTGCCGTACATACGGCCAAAACAAAATAAAACACAAGCTATCTAAAGATCGCCATCATCAGCGTCCATCGGTGCGGATGACGAACCATCGTGAGGAGGCGGATGTCCGGGTGCAGGAGGGCGAAGAATCGCTAGAATGTCCTGCTGCTGACGGTGCATCCCACTCATGAGGGAGAGGAGCTCCTGATGCTCCCGGCGAAGCTCCTGGTGCCCCAAACTAAGCTCCTCAAGGCGCGCATCCATCTTCTCTGCAAAGGCATCGAAGCGGGCTACGAAAGTTGAGTCTGGCATAACGGCACCGCCTGCATCAGCATCCTCCGCATCGGCACCCGTAGCAGCAACACTTGCAGCAACGACACCCTCTGGTGCCGGAGCGCCGCCTAGCGGCCATCGTGCAGGGTCCCAGATAACGGACCCCTCGTGGGGCTTCAAGCCCGCCAAAGAGAAGCTCCGAGCGTTCAACTGGTCATATTTCTTGGTCATGGGCTTAATGACCACCTTGGTTACATCGATGCCCACGGAACTTAGCCACTGAGTAAGGACATTACCAAATGGCATATGGACCTTCCCATGTTTGGCTTGATGAAATAAGTAATGCAATGGAAGGTGTGGAGACCAATGTTGATATCTAAGCTCTAACGGAAGATATGCATGAGGAACAAGTGAACAGATCGAACTAAAGCCAACCCACGTGTAACTATCGGAAGAATACAATGAGCAATGGCCTTATAAAGGACATTGTCAGGAGCAGAAAGCTCTTGGGATTGAAAAAGATTAGTATTTAAAGGACGAGGAGAATTGTAGAAGAGAGTATGAAGTGAATCCAGAGAGATATCCTCGAAGGGAGGCGGAAGTGGCTCACTCCAAGAAGGATAAAAGACGAACTCATTCTTGGAAGGGCGACATCCGAGAAAATCCGTCCAGATCTGGGGGCTGAAATCCAGATCGCATTGAGAGACGCGAGTCCGATATCTCAAGTCATCCCCAGCAAGTCGCAAATTGTTGAAAAACTCATAAAGGAGGGTAATGGTGATCAGGTGGTCACAAAATACCAAGGACTCAAGATTGTAGAATTGGATAATCTGGACAATGTCGAAGCAGTTGTCCTTAATAAATTCTGGGTCCAATGATCGAGGAGGGATGAGTTGAAATTTGTTCTTATTGAATGCAAGTTCAAGTGTCGAATTTGGAAACCTAGGATCGATGGTGGGTGGAGGGTTCGACGGGCCCTCATTGACCGGTGGTAATCGAGCACGCTTAGATGCAAAATGTTTAACTCTAAATGTACAGATTGAAAGGAAAAAGAACAATGTAGGTTAAGGATTTATGATGATGATGAATGCATCAAAAAATAAACAAAAACACAATGGTTAGTGAAACAAAAATAGACAAACAACCAAACTATGAGCAGGGGTGAGGGTTTACCTAGGAGGCATGGTGACTGATCAAGGAAGGGCGCCGGAGTCTAGGTTCCACGAAACCCTAACCGAGGGAATGGGTTGTGGTGGAGACCAGGGCATGAAATGGTGAGAGGAGAGGGTCCTCGAGTCGAAGAAGGCTTCAAGCATGAGCACCGGCCGGTGAGATCGCCGGAAAAAAGGGAGAAAGAGGCGAGAGAAATGCGGCGGAAAAAGTCGTCGGAGGAAGAAGAAAGGGGAGTTCGGGTTTTTGGCGAGTCGAACGGGTGGGATAACCCTAAAACCCGCGACATCGACCGATCGCCATTAGTCGTGAATAATCGATAGAGATCACCGAACCGCCAGCGAATTTAACGAGCCACATGCGCTGCAATCGACTACCATAAATAGCTGACCGCCAGAACCGTGTAAGCCTGGCCGGTTCGGAAAGACGCGTATCGAATCGCGGCGAGCGCCACGATCGCTATCATCGATCGATAGGTTTTCTGACTAGATTGGAAAATGCATAATTAATTCAATAAAGATCAAAAAATTACGAAATTTTGTGGTTAACTTTGTTAGATCATTTCCTATCACGGAAAAATGATTTTAAAAATATTTCACTTCTAGATTTTGGTATTGACACAAACTCAAGATTTAGCAAAAGTTATGACATTTTTGCAAGTTTTGTATCACTTTTGCTTATCAATTGAAAATTATTTTTTAAAGTATGATAAACATAGTTTAAATTATATTTTATTTGACATTTCCAATCATATTCTTGGAGCTATATGCCCATTAATTGTGCATAAGTCTTCCCAATGATTGATCCAATGAAGGATTAATGTCTCTAGATGTCACTTTGGTTGATAGTAATGCATCATAACAAGCATGATAAACCAAGTGCATCTTCCTAACATCTCACATGTTATCTAAGTGGCTCAATACAAGAATCATGATTTCTTAGGTGTTTTGTGAGATGCTTAAAGGTATAAAACCTAGAATTTCTATAGGATTATGCAATCCTAGATTTCTTATTCTACTAAGCACATTCCAAGTTCTCTCCTAAGTGATGAATATTCCGCTTAGGGGAGAGTCTTCGTGAATATGTCGGCTAAGTTGGACTTAGATTCTATGTAATTAAGTTCAATGTCCCCCTTAGCCACATGATCTCTAATGAAGTGATGTTTCACTTCAATGTGCTTGGTTCTAGAGTGATGCACCGGATTTTTGGTCAAATTTATGGTGCTGACATTATCACAAAATGCTTTTATGTTGGAGTAAAGTAGCTTATAGTCCTCTAAAGTATATTTCATCCATAGTAGTTGAGCTACACAACCATCCATAGCCACATACTCGGCCTCGGTGGTGGATAGGACAACACAAGGTCGCTTCCTACTACTCCAACTAACTAGGGAGGACCCAAGGAATTGGCATTCACCACTAGTACTCTTCCGATCCAATTTGCAACCGGCATAATCGGAATCGGTGTACCCAACCAAATCAAAAGACCTAGTCCTAGGGTACCATAGTCCTACATTTAGTGTGCCTTTAATATATCGTAAGATTATCTTAACGGCAACTAAATAAGATTCTTTAGTACATGATTGGTACCTAGCACACATACCAACCACAAATAATATATCGGGTCTACTAGCGGTTAGGTACAAAAGGCTACCAATCATACTCCTATAGAGTGTAATGTCAATTTGTTTTCCTTCATGATCATTATCTATTTTTGTATTAGTTGTCATTGGGGTTGACACTACTTTAGCATTTTCCAAACTAAATTTCTTAATCATTTCCTCAGCATATTTGGTTTGGTAAATATAAATTCCTTCACTTGTTTGTTTGACTTGTAATCCTAGGAAGAAATTTAGTTCCCCAACTAGACACATCTCAAACTCATTTTCCATATTCTTGATAAAGTCTTGAAGGAGTTCATCATTTGTTGACCCAAAGATAATGTCATCAACATATACTTGGGCTACAAAGATGTCCTTTGATGTTGACTTTATAAATAGAGTTTGATATACATTACCCCTCCTAAAGTCTTTAGAGATTAAGAAAGATGATAATCTTTCATACCAAGCCCGGGGAGCTTGTTTCAAACCATACAAGGCTTTCCTAAGCTTGTATACATGGTTTGGATAGTCCATATTCTCAAACCCGGGAGGTTGTTCTACATATACCTCTTTCTTAATGAACCCATTTAGGAATGCCGATTTAACATCCATTTGATAGAGTTTGAAACTCATATAAGAGATATATCCTAATAGGATCCTAATAGACTCTAACCTAGCAACCGGGGCATATGTTTCATTATAGTCAAGTCCTTCAACTTGATTAAAGCCCCTTGCAACTAACCTTGCCTTATTCCTAGTTATATTGCTTTAATCATCTAGTTTGTTTCTAAAGACCCATCTTGGGGTAATGATGGTGTTGTCATTAGGTCTAGGAACTAACTCCCATACTTGACTCCTTTCAAATTGAGCCAATTTATCTTGCATTGCCAAGATCCAATCCGGATCAAGTAATGTATCATTGATTGTTTTGGGCTCAATTTGGGAAATTAGGGCTATATGACTAGAGGGATCTCTATAAATGACCTAGTCTTAACACCTTGAGATAATTCACCTACAATTTGATCTATAGGGTGATTTTGATGAACTCTTATTGTTCTAGGAGGTGTATTATGTTGATTTTGATCATGATTATCCTCAACCCTTCTTTCATCATCGGAATCACCTCTTACTTCCCCTTGATTTAACTCTCCCCCTTGATCATTACCCCTTAAAGTTAAATCTTGAAATTTTTGGGTAATTTCTTGATTTTTGTCATTGATATTATTAATGGGGGATTTCCTAGGGTATGTATTAGAGGTTTCATCAAATTAGACATTTGAAGATTCCTCAATCTTTTGAGTTCTTTTATTATAAACTCTATACCCTACACTAGTGGATGAGTATCCAACTAGGATTCCCTCATCCGCTTTGGACTCAAATTTACCTAGGTTGTCTTTGGTGTTTAAAATATAGACTTTGCATCCAAAGACCTTAAAATAGTGAATTGTTGGAATTGTACCATTCCATAATTCAAATGGGATTTTTCCTAAGAACCTATGAATTAAAACCCTATTTTGGATATAGCAAGCGGTGTTGACCGCTTCCGCTCACGAGTAGCTAGGTAAAGAGTATGCATTAAGCATAGTCCTAGCCGCTTCTTGTAGGGCACGATTTTTCCTTTCCACAACCACATTTTGTTAGGGTGTTCTAGGACAAGAAAATTCGTACTTGTACTCTTGTTCTAGGCAAAAGGTTGAGAAATTAGAATTCTCAAATTCTCCACCATGATCACTACGGATCCGGTTGATTTTGAGTTTTCTTTCATTCTCTACTCTCTTGTTAAATCCTATGATTATTTCTAGGGTTTCATCCTTATTTTTCATGAAAAATACCCAAGTAAATCTAGAAAAATCATCTACAATCACTAAGCAATATTTACTACCAATCATGGAAGGAATACTATGACAATCAAATAAATCCATATGCAATAGTTCTAAAGGTAAAGCGGTACTAAGTAAAGTTTTACCTTTGTGTGATGTTTTTGATTGTTTCCTTTCTTGGCATGCATCACACATTTTGTCCTTAAGATACTTGACTTTTGGCAACCCTTTGACTAACTTCATTTTGGCTATTTTGGCAATGTTCTTCATATTTATGTGTCCTAGCCTCCTATGTCAAAGCCAACTCTCTTCTTCTTTTACAATAAGACACTTAGTAGAAGCATTAGTAGCATAGGATAAATCAACATAATATATATTTGATTTCCTAAAACCTACTAACATGCAATCATTCAAAGTTTTGTGTCTTATGAAACATTTTGAAGAGTCAAATTGAACATCAAAATTGGTATCACATAGTTGACTTACACTAAGTAAATTAAATTTCATATTTTTAACTAACAACACTTTATGAATGGCAAGGTTGGGGGATACCTCAATTGTGCCTTTTCCTAGAATCTTAAGTTTGTCACTATTTCCAAAAGACACCTTCCCCTTGCTAGTGTGGTTGATGGTGAAAAATTTTTGCTCATCACCGGTCATGTGTTTTGAGCACCCACTATCAACAATCTATAAGCTTGGTTCTTCTACCTATACAACATGAAAAATGCAAGCTTTAGGCACCCAAATTTGAGGACCACTAGCATCAATCAAAAACTTCTTAGGGACCCAAGCCTTCCAAACCTTGCTCCTAACGGTGGATTTTCTACTAACAAGGGATGTAAAGGCTACCTCCTTTTCCTTAGGCCTATATCCTATTCCGGCCTTATTGTAAATAGTCCTTTGATCCTTAATTATCATATCTAGGTATTTAGAGCCATTTATAAATTTTTCTAAGCACGCTCTTAGTTCACCTATTTCTTTTCTTAATTCATCATTTTCATTTCTAAGTGTACATGTATCATCACAAAGTGGTTCTACATTTTTAAGTGACTTAATTTCTATTTTTAAGTCCTTAATCCTAGTTTTTGATCTATTTAATGCATTTTGAAGACATGCAATGGTTTTGTAAAGTAAATCTACCCTAGGGGAGTTGCTTACCTAATCATCACTTGATGATGATTCGTCGCTTGAAGAAGAGGATGAAGACTCCTCACTTGAGCTTCTGGCTTCCTCCTCCAAGGCCATGAGGGCTAGATTCCGGGTGGCATGACACACTTCTTCATCATCGGAAGAGTCCTCCAAGCTTAGTGTGTCCCATGTTTGTGCCACCATTGTCTACTTCTTCTTCTTCTCCTTCTTTTCTTTCTTCTCCTTATGCTTCTTTTCCTTCTCCTCCTTCTTTAGTTCCGGGCAATTTGGCTTGATATGTCCTTTCTTGTTGCAACCATAACAAGTTACGTTAGATGTAGGAATTGAACTAGTTGAGGTTTTACCTTTGGAGGATTGGAACATCCTCCTCACATCTTTCTTGGTGAGTTTCCTTGACCTCCCACCAAACTTCTTCACATAGTAAGCTACCTCACTAGCCGATAGCTCGTTGTCGCTACTTGATGATTCCTCCTCGGATTCGGATGAGGAAGACACTTCTTTCTTCTCCTTCTTCTTTTTGTCCTTCTTCCCTACAAAAAGAGTTATACCTTTCTCTTTTAATGAAGTATTAGCTTGCTCGTGCAATTCAAACTCACAAAAGAGCTCATCTAATTTTACCAAAGAAAGATCCCTAGAGACCTTATAGGTATCCACCATTGAAGCCCATAAGGTTGTTCTAGGGAAGGCTTGGAGTACATACCTCACAAGGTCTCGGTTGTCGACCTTCTCACCTATCACATGTAGTCCGTTGACTACTTCCTTGAAGCGACCGTGCATTTGGCTCACGGTCTCGTTGGTCTTCATGGTGAAGCTTTGGAGTTGACCTATCAATAGGTCTCTTTTGGCTCTTCTAGTCTCCTTTGATCCTTCATTCAATTCGATGAGCTTCTCCCAAAGCTCTTTTGCGGAGTTGAAAGGCCCGACTTTGGAAAGTTGCTCCTTGGATAGACCACATTGAAGTGTGGTCGTTCCTTTTGCATTAGCTTGTGCTTTCTTTGTCATCTCTCTTGTCCAATCTTTTGTATTAGTGGTGCTCGAATTAGTCGGGCTTTTGAATCATCTGATACTAAACCAATTTTCGATGTCATTCATGAGATAGTATTCCATCCTACCTTTCCAATAGCCGAAATCATTGTCGTCGAAGAATGGAGGCCTCGCTGTACTATATCCCTCTTGAAATGTCATGTTTCGGTTGATGGTTAGATCTTCCGATGCGATCCGGGCTCTGATACCACTTGTTAGGGATCCTTAGATGGCTAGAGGGGGGGTGAATAGTCTCTTTTCGTTTTCTACAAAAATGATTAGCGGAAACACAACAAATACAATAATAATAGAAATGAAAATTCAATGCTAATACGGAAGCTTTTACGTCGTTCGGAGATAACACTCCTACTCCACGGCGATCCTTAAGGTGGATCAACCCAAATCGATCTTCACTAATAAGCTTTCTCTTTTATAAAACCTCCTCTTCTTACAAAGGATGAAAATGAAGATTAGAGAGGAGGAAGGGAATTAAAACACTTAAAAAGCTTAGAAAATTTGTGGGAGCTTAAGAGAATGATCAGAATATAAGCATTAGGCTCTTCTTGCTCCCCTTGGCTGCTTTTTATAGGAAAGAGCCTCTTTTTCCCGTTGGAGGTCCATCAGTCGACTGTCGTCGCAGCTAACGGCTTCTGAACAGCCAGATTCGCGGGATTTGCACTCGTCATCACCAACGAGAGGGCTATCAGTCGACTGCCAACTGAGATCCGACTAACGCCGTAGCTAATCGCCACGGCTACGAGCCTTTCTGCGTGCGCTAATCCAGCGGCGTGATCGGCTCGAGTCGACTATCATCGGGCCTGGGATAACTCCCCGATCGCCGGGATTCTCCGACCTCTAATGCTGCATTTTGAAGGCCAGTTCGATTGGCACAATGTTCCAGTCGACTGGCATACCTCAAGTATGACTAATTCATACTTGAAAACATACCCTAAGCCTAGACTTAACCTTCTAGCTTCTCCATCAGCCTTGCACCTCTAGGATTTCTCTAAGTCCACGACTCCATCCATACGCTTGCCTTCAAAAGCTTCCTTCGGTTTCATTATGCTTTGGGTTTTCTTCTTTGCCAAAGTACGCTTGGACTTTACGCTGTCAAGACTACATGCTTGGACTTATACCGCCAAGACTTGTCTTTGGTCTTCCTTTGCCAAGGACTGCTTGGACTTTACGCCGCCAAGACTATATGCTTGGACTTATGCCGCCAAGACCTTTCCTTAGACTTCTCTTTGCCAAGATCACACTTGGACTTGTCTTTTACCAAGTCTTTATACTTGGATTTTCCTGTCACTTAAACATGTTCACAATTAGATCACAAAGCATGCCTAACTTAGATGATTATCTGAACATCAAAACATATAAATGTTTGGGGCATTGTTGCACCAACAATATTTCTAGTGTTATTTCGGTTCAAACTTTTGGACTCTTGGGTCTATTGATTTCAGCACTTGTGTTCCATTTGGTGGTTACCATTTTTTAAGTAAAAGATATCATGTCAACTAACAACTTGGATATTTTTGGCATGCATTTCACCACAAGCAAGAGTTATTTTACCTAGGAATTTCAATTTCATTTATTTGTCATGGGAAAAGAACTATAGGTCACATCAATGATAGTGATCCAGCATCTACTGAGCTTTCTAAATTGGTTCAGTGGGAAATCAAGGATGTTAGAGTCATGACATGGATTTTAGAATCAGTTGATCAACTGTTTGTTCCCAATCTGAGGTCATATAAGATAGCTAAAGGCATGTGGGAGTATTTAAAGAAGATTTACGATCAAGACAATACAACCAAACGTTTTCAATTAGAATACGAGATTGCTAGTTACTCTCTGGGTGATATCTCCATTCAAGACAAACCAACACCTACTTTTTCTAGTTTTCAAAACTAATGGGCTGAATATGTTGACATAATTTATGTTAAAGTACCAACTGACTCTCTTTCTGTGGTTCAAGAGGTGCACGAACATATCAAAAGGGATGAGGCAACCTACTCTAATTTGATGAATCGTCCTTCTCCTTTGGATGTGTATTTTGGAAAGTTGCTTCATGGATTTAAATCTCGACCCATGTCAGATGGTAAGGAAAAATCGAGACAGTAATACGGCCACAACGGCCTCACATAGGGTTACGGTGGCATTGCACAACCTCGCGCGGGGCCACGGCAGCCACACACGAGGCCGCAGCGGCCCACGGGTGACCTTTGCACGAGCAACCTCCGTAAGGCGATTGCGGGAGGCCTCCGCAAGCTGTGATTGCGAGCAGAACTGTGGAAACCGACCATAGTAAAATTTTAATTAGAAGTTAGACGAATAATTTCAATTAACTCCTATCTATAGTTAGATAAAATAAATAAAATCAATCAAAATTTAATAAAATTAGCCCATTAATTTAAAAGTATTCCATAAATTATTTTAAAATTTATTTTATTAACTTATATATTATGAATAATAATTATATTATTATTAAAATTTATTTTATTTTATTTTTTAAATCCTATCTAATCGAAATTAATTTTACTATTATAATTATTTTTTGATATCTTTTTTCTTTTTTCTTTTTTAAATTTTTAATTTTTTAATATTTAAGTTAAAATTTTTATTTTTGATTTATATATTTTATATTTAAAAATTACCGAAACCTATAAGCACAATACGATACAATATTGAAATCGTATCGTTTTGATCGCGGACCGAAACCTCGATATGGATCGAGATTTTAAACCTTGTAAAGAACATCTTGCAACACAAATAATTTTCCAACAAAACAAAATACATAATAATGCAATTGCTTATGCAACTTAAGGGAAAGGCAAGAGTAAAGACATGTAACAAGTTCAATGTTATTGTTGTAAGGAATACGAACATATTGTTGTTAAATGTTCGAAGAAATATTGCAACTATTGTAAGTCTGGGCATATTATCAAAGAATATCTTACTCGTCCTTAAAATCGTCAAGCTAATCAAGTAATTGTTGCTAATCAAGTTGTTGCCACTCCTGAAATGGTTTAGCGGGTGATTATTATAGCCTTTTCAGCCTTAGGGCTTCAAGGTAAGCATACTACACCATTTTTATCTTGGCTTGTGGATTTTGGTGCATCCAATCATATGATCAGTTCCCTTGAGACTCTTAGCAATGTTAAAAAATATCATGGAAATATTCAGATTACTAATGGTAATAAGTTACCTATTCATGTATTGGGAATATTAATTCTTCAATCAAAGATGCTTTGGTATCTCCAAAGCTTTCTACTAGTCTCATTTCGATAGGACAATTAGTTGATAATGGCTATGTTGTACTAGATCAGGTGTCAAGGAAGATACTAGTGAAGGAGCCTAAAGTTAGATGCTTGTTTCCTTTACACTTTTCATTCCCAATTTTGTTTCTTTAGCTTGGGTCACTATAAACCAAACAAAAGAAGTATGACACAAACATTTAGGTCGCTCAACATATAAATTGAGTAAAAGTAAGTCTCTTTCTTTTCCTTCTCACGGTAGTCGTGCAAAAAGTTATTTCGATATGATTCATAGTGATGTGTGAGGTATTACTCCTATTATATCTCATGTCAATTACAAATACTTTGTCACATTCATTAATGATTTCAGTAAATATACCTAGATTTATTTTCTTCGTTCTAAATCTGAGGTTATTTCTATCTTCAAAACATTTGTAGCCTATATTGAGACTCGATTTTCTTTAAAAATCAAAGTATTAAGGTCTGATTTTGGTGGTGAATATATGTCTCATAAATTTCATGATTTTCTACAACAAAAAGACATTATTTCTGAGCACTCTTATCCATATATATCTCAGTAAAATGGTGTTGTTGAACATAAAAACAAACATTTGTTAGATGTTGTTCGAACTTTATTGCTTGGATCTTTTATTCTATCTAAATTCTAGGTCGAGGCTTTATGTACAATAAATTATTTAATTAATTGTTTGCCTTCAAGTGTCTTAAATTTTGAATCTTCATAATTTCGTCTTTTTCATAAGCATCCTAACTATCTAGTCATGCATACCTTTGGTTGTGTTTACTATATTCATTTGTCATCTCATGAACGCTATAAACTTTCTGCTCAATCTGTTAAATGTACTTTTATGGGTTATAGTATTTCACACAAGGGTTATGTTTGCTATGATCTATGTTCTACTCAATTTCATATTTCTTGTCACGTTATTTTCTTTGAAAATCTATATTTCTTTTCTACTCATGTTAAGTCTTCGTGAGAGCCATCTGTTCTTCCTTCTTTTGATGAGGTACCTGCTAGTTTTGACTAGTTCAAGCTTGGCTTTGTGTATCAACGATGACAACACCCAACTTTACAGCTTTCTAAGCTTGACCCGACATCTGAGCCTGCTCATCCTGCTTCTCCCACAAACAATCAACTCCCAAATGTCATGCCACAACGCTCTTCTAGAATCAATTCTCCACCTAATTGGTACGGATTTTATCATACGTCTCGTCATACTACTTTGTCCACTGTTCCTATTCCTTCATGTTATTCAGAGGCGGCTAAACATAATTGTTGGCATCTGACAATAGAAGAAGAACTTCAAGCTCTTATGAAAAATTACACTCTTACAAATGTTAAAGTCATTGGTTGTAAATAAATTTACACTATCAAGCTCCGTTCTAATGGTACTTTAGATCACTATAAGACATGGATGGTTGCCTTGGGTAACAAACAAGAGTATCACATCAATTATGACAAGACTTTTGCTCCGATTACCAGGATGACGACAATACGAATGATCATTTCAATTGCTGCTTCGCAGGGTTAGTCATTTCATCAGATGGATGTTAAATATGCATTTCTTCATGGTGATCTCAAAAAAGAGATATACATGGTCCTACCACTGGACTTGTTTTCCTCCTCTTTTTTAGATGTTTGTAAGTTAAAGCAATCTATATATGGGTTAAAACAAACTTCTCAGGCATGGTTTGATAAATTCAGATCCACTTTGCTCTAATTTTCATTCAAACAGAGCTAATATGATTCATCTTTATTTCTTTACAAGACATCTACTGGTATTGTCATTCTCCTCGTTTATGTTGATCATATTTGCAACACTAGGACCGATTCTATTTTAATTGCTCGTTTGCAACATCTTCAAGCCTCATTTCGTATAAAGGATTTGTCTTCTTGCTTATTTCTTGGATTTGAAAGTTCATACTGTTGATGCAGTGAGCATCACTCCTTAGTTTTGATGTATGAACCACAGTTAAATGTTAAGATTCACTTGTGTTCTAATATCGGTGTTAAGTGTGCAGGCTTAACAGGAAGTCCTAGTAGGTCATGTTTACCGGATACTAGGCACAAATCTTGACAGATTAGGAGGACCGAACACCAGGCATGAAGTCTCAATGGGTCACATGAACCGAACATTTGGCATGAAGACCGATTGGGTCAGGAGACCGGACAATCGGCAAAAAGTCCAGCTAGGTCAGACAGACCGGACAGCTGGTGGATGCTCTGGTGGGTCAGATCGAATGTCAAGAGTGGTAAGTCCGGTAGGTAGCGGATAGATAAGCCTCGAGTGAAGAGGTGAGGCCGAGTCCTCTATAGGGGAACAAAGCTACGCGTCGATCCGACAAAAAGTCCGCGTGGGACTTAGTAGTCGAGATCGAGTAGTATTACTACTGCTATCGCATTCCATATTATCTATTTATGCTAATCCTGTTTTGTAGGGATTAGTCGACTAGATGGATTCAAGTCGACTGAAGTCCAGTCGACTGGATCTGTATCAGTCGACTGGATACCTATTTGGCAGGATCAGCTGGTGATCGATCGGAGATCGTGTGATGCAGATGGAAAGAGTTTTAGTCGACTGAAGAGGCAAATTTTCCGATGCGGAGCCGAGTGACATGGAGTCGATTGGAGAGATTTCAGTCGACTGGAAGACCACGAATTCCATATCGACGGACTGATGTGGAGTCGACTGGAAAAGGTTTATGAAATATGAGCTCGACCAGATCCGAGAAGAACATCCAATCTATGCCGAAGTGCTGTCAAAATTTCCTCACGATCACAAAAGCTTCGAATCTTCAAAAGGGCTCTTTTCCGACACCTCGTGCCTGCATCCTATTCTACATTTGTGTCAATATAAAGTAGTCAATAATTTCCTTTCTTTTTATTCGCTTGTGTACTTGAATTTCAAGAGAGGGTAGATTGTTATCCTTCTCTCGTCTTTGTAAAAAGCAAACCCCTCCAAAGTCGAGAGTTCTCGAATCGGCGGGTATTATAGAGATTGCCCATCGAGGTAGCTCTCGGGAGAGCTACGAGCCTTGGAGTAGCAACCCAGTTAGGGTTGTGTAATTGTTGTGTCTAAACTGTATTTAATTTCCGCTGCGTACTCTTATTTGACAATATAAAATAAGTTTCAAAAATCAATAAAAATATTAAATACCGAGATTCACCCCCCCCCCCTCTCGATTTACTCGATCCTACAATTGGTATCAGAGCAGGGGCACTCCGAGTTGGTGAAACCACCATCGTGAGCTTTAGATTAATTTAGATTAATTTTTATTGCTTTAGATTAATTTTTATTGCTTAAAATTTATTCTTATTGCTTTAGATTAATTTTTATTGCTTAAAATTTATTTTATTGTTTTAGATTAATTTTTATTGCTTTAGATTAATTTTTACTGCATTAAAATCATTTCTTACATTTTAAATTAGTAAAAAACATTTTCTCCATATTTAAATTAGTAAAAATCATTTTCTACATATTTAAATTAGTAAAAAATATTTTCTGCATATTTAAATTAGTAAAAATCATTTTCTGCATATTTAAATTAGTAAAAAACATTTTATGCATAGTAAAAAATATTTTCTGCATATTTAAATTAGTTATAAATTATTTTCTGCATATTTAAATTAATTAAAATCGTTTTCTACATATTTAAATTAATTAAAATCATTTTCTGCATTTTAAATTAATTAAAATCGTTTTTTTTGGCATATTTAAATATTAGATTTAATTTTTCTTGCCTTACAAAATATTTAATTTAATTCTCTGTACATAGAGAATATTTCGTTAATAATGTCACACTTAGAGGGATACAGCACCATTCGCTCTCTTCTCTTTAACGGAGAAGATTTTCCTTCTTGGAAGAGGCGAATGAAGTGCTTTCTGAAAACCGATCTTGATGTTTGATTTTCAATTAGGAAAGAGTTCGTAGCTCCGGTAGACGATTCGGGTGAGTTGTTAGATCCGGAGAAATGGACCACAAATTTTAGGAAAAAGGCTCAAGTCGATTACAAAGCTTTAAACACCTTACAATGCGGACTTACGAATGAAGAGCTAAGTCGAGTCGGATCCGTTCAAAATTCAAAAAAGTTATGGGATAAATTAATTAAGTTACATGAACAGGCTAACTTGAGTCAACCCGATGATGGTTTAGTTTTGATGGCAGGAACGAACACAAAAAGAAAGAAATCCAAATCAAGAAAGAGGAAAAGGAAGAGAGCATCTAAGGCGAAATTGGATAAGTCGTCGTCGGAAGAGTCGGACGCGGAAATATCAACGAATTGCTTCATAGCACTCGTGGCAGCCGACGAGTCCGAAGACGAGACAAACTCCGAGTCCGAATCTGAGTCTGAGTCCGAGTCCGAGAGAAGTCACGGATCCACATCCATTTTCGAAGGTTCAAACGAGGTAACATCTCCCCAAAAAGATAAATTGTACAATATAATTGCATGCCTAGGTAGGAAACTAACCAAGTCCGAGAATCGAGTCGACTCGTTTCTTGAGGAAGTTCAAGTACTTAAGGAGCAAGTCAACTCGAAGACTTCGACTTGCCAACTTAAGGATAGAGACTCAACTTGAGTTGCAAAGCTTGAGGAAGAGAACTCTGTCCTAAAAAGACAAGTAGAAGATCTCACCGGATCGTTGGAAAGGTTCACATCGGGATCCAAGTATCTCAATATGATGCTTGGGTCTCAACGAGCCGTGTACAACAAGTCCGAACTCGAATACAAGGCTAAGGACACATATAGATCATACATGTCCTTGTTTAATAGAAATGCTAAGGGTAGAGTCCAAGCTTGGGTTCCTAAGACTAGCTTAGTCAATCAAGTTAGACCGAACCAATTTTGGATTCCCAAAGAACAAGTTTATTTAGTGAATAAGACCCAACAAAGCTACTATACGGGGGGGGGGGAGCTAACTCGTTGATTGTTTCCTTAATTAGATAAAACACTTGCATGCTTTAGTTTACTTTATTGCTTAATTTAGAATGGACTAAATAGGAAACAAAATAGTTTAAACTTGAACAACCTAGTACTAAGACAAGTGAACTGATAGTAAGTTTGGGAAGCTCTTCGAAGTGCATGTTTAGGAAGTGGTCGTTGCTCCGATATCCAAGAAGGTCATGTGCCTCGCCACGACTTGGTGCACTAAGTCGAGTGGAACTGACAGAAACTAACTCGCTAAGTCTTTAACTAATTGGACCAAGGCTTAGTCTAAAGTGAATCAACTATTTGATTCCTTTATTAACATTGTCTATGAAGTGGTCGTTGCTCCGATAACCAAGAAGGTTATGCGCCACGACTTGGAAGTCAATACTGGAAGAACCTACTTGACTAGCTCAAACCAAGCTTGAATCTAACACAAGTTTAAAACACTTTGAAATTGCTCATTAAATTTAATTAAGATAAAAAGAAATCCTCATCTCACAAAATCCATAGGAATAAGTGTATTGAAAACCTAGCTTGGGTGAGATGAGTTAGAATTTAATCAAGATTAATTAATTTAACTAACTTAACAATTTACTTAAACTTAATTAAATTTAACAATAACATAATCACAACTTAATTAACTTAACAATAACATAATTAAACTTAATCACAGCTTAATTAAACTTAACAATAACTTAATTAAATTTAACAACTTAATTAAACATAACAATAACATAATCACAACTTAATTAAACTTAACAATAACATAATTAAACTTAATCACAACTTAATTAAACTTAACAATAACATAATTAAACTTAATCACAACTTAATTAAACTTAACAATAACATAATTCAACTTAACAATAACTTAATTAAACTTAATTAAACAACTAAACATAATCAATTTAATTTAATCAACTAAACTTAATCAATTCAATTTAACCAGCTTAATTAATTCAATTCTAATCAACTTAATTAACCATCTTATCAATCCAAACCATCTAATCAATTCAACTTAATTATTTCAACTTTGATATCAACCTAGTGAACTTAATCGATTCAACTCAGCTAATCAACTCAAATAAAATCAAATCAATTAACATAAGTAATACCAAATCAATTCAAGATAATTCGCTTTACTCAAAATTTAAATTAAAAAAAAAATAATTAAGGGGGAGAAAATAGTTTCAAGTTTATTAAATTTTGAAAAGCTTCAATTAAGGGGGAGTCTTAAATGTGTTTCAAACACTCTAGCTTTAAGGGGGAGTTAAAATACTTTCAAATATCTAATTTGAAAAAAAATTATAATTCTAGGGGGAGTATTAAAAATTTAAAACTTAAATTAAGGGGGAGAAAAACTTACTTTGAAAAGATTAAGTCTTAAAAAGCTTAAAGATTTTTAAAATTACTACTTAGGTTTTGATATATGGGAATTAAACATTATAAAGCTTTATTCAAGGGAGAGTTTTGAAAAACTTTAAAGAGTTTGAAAATTTTTGAAAAAGCTTGAAAATTCTTGAAAATTTTTGTTCAAAGGGAGTTAGTAAATTTTAAAAAAATTGGAATTTAAAAAAATGATATTATTCAGGGGGAGTTTGAAATTTTATAAAAAGTTTTGAAAAGTTTGAAAATTCTTTAAAATTTTTGAAAATAAATTTTTATTTAGGGGGAGTTTTGAAAAGTTTGAAAGCTTGAAAATTTTTGAAAATTTAAAAAAAAAAAAAATTATTCAATGAGAATTTTGAAAAGTTTGAAAATTTTTAAAAGTTTGAAAATTCTTTAAAAATTTTGAAAATAAATTTTATTCAGGTGGAGTTTTGAAAATTTTTAAAATTTTTAAAATTTGAAAATTCTTTAAAAATTTTGAAAATAAGTTATTATTCAGGGGAATTTGAAAATTTATGATGAGTGTTAAAAAGTTTGAAATTTTTTGAAAAGTTAGAAATATTGTTTGAAATTAAAAAGCTTAAATTAAGTTTTTGAATTCAAATTCGCAGGTGAATAGTTTAAAACTTAATTTTTGAGATTGAAAATTTCTCATCTCCACTATATTTTGTTAGCATTTTAAATTTAATTTTTATTTTGATGTATGCCAAAGGGGGAGAAAGAGATATAAAGTTAGAGATTTACTTATTTAAAGTAAAGTGCAAAAATTAAAGAAAAATTTATTTATTGAAAGAAAGATGCAAAAATTTGATAAGGACTTATGCATCTCATACATGGTTTAATTTATGCATCTATTGTACATGTCAATATTTGGATATTGGTATTTGATTATCCTAACTTTAACAGGTGTATTGTCATATATCAAAAAGTGAGAGATTATTGATGCAGTGAGCATCACTCCTTAGTTTTGATGTATGAACCACAGTTAAATATTAGGATTCACTTGTATTCTAATATCAGTGTTAAGTGTGCAGGTTTAACAAGAAGTCCTAGTAGGTCGTGTTGACCGGATACTAGGCACAAATCTTGACAAATCAGGAGGACCGGACACCAGACATGAAGTCCAGATGGGTCGAGTGGACCGGATATTTGGCATGAAGATCGGTTAGGTCAGGAGACCGGACAATCGACAAAAAGTCCAACTGGGTCAGGCAGACCGGACAGCTGGTGAAAGCCTTGGTGGGTCAGATCAAATGTCAAAAGTGGTAAGTCCGACAGATAGTCGACAGGTAAGCCTCGAGTGAAGAGGTGAGGCTGAGTCCTCTGTAGGGGACAAAGCTAGGCGTCGATCCGACAAAAAGTCCGCGTGGGACTTAGTAGTCGAGATCGAACAAGATACTATCGCTATCGCATTTGGATGTATTAGTCGTGAAGTCGATCGTGGATATTATGTATCGATCGTGGATACCTATTTGGCAGGATCAGTTGGTGATCGATCGGAGATCGTGCGACGCAGATGGAAAGGGTTTCAGTCGACTGAAGAGTTTGAGTCGACTGAAGAGGCAAATTTCCCGATGCAGAGCCAAGTGACGTGGACTCGACTGGAAGACCACGAATTCCATATCGACGGACTGATGTGGAGTCGACTGGACGACATTCCAATCGACTGGAAAAGGTTTATAAAATATGAGCTCGACCAAATCCGAGAAGAACATCCAATCTACGCCGAAGTGCTGTCAAAATTTCCTCACGATCATAAAAGCTTTGAATCTTCAAAAGGGCTCTTTTCCGACACCTCCTACCTGCATCCTATTCTACATTTGTGTCGGTATAAAGTAGTCAATAATTTACTTTCTTTTTATTCACTTGTGTACTTGAATTTCAAGAGAGGGTAGATTGTTATCCTTCTCTCATCTTTGTAAAAAGCGAACCTCCTCCGAAGTTGAGAGTTCTCGAATCGGAGGGTATTATAGAGATTGCCCATCGAGGTAGCTCTCGGAAGAGCTACGGGCCTTGGAGTAGCAACCCAGTTAGGGTTGTGAACCAAATAAGCTGCTGTGTCTAAACTGTATTTAATTTCCGCTGCGTACTCTTATTTGACAATATAAAATAAGTTTCAAAAATCAATAAAAATATTAAATACTGAGATTCACCCCACCCCCCCCCCCCCTCTCTCGGTTTACTCGATCCTACACATACTAATTCTTTTGGTTTTTTTTTGCATCAACATAAGTATGCACAAGATTTGCTTAATTTAGTTGTTATCCAAGGTGCTTCTTCTGTCGATACACTACTCAAGGTAAACAAAAAGTACCATTATGAGAAGGGTGTTCATTTTGATCCTACTATATTTCGCTAATTGGTGGGCAGCTTGAACAATTTGACTATTACAAGATTGGATATTTCTTTTGTCGTACAACAAGTTAGTCAGTTCATGACAAATCCCCGTTATCTACATTTAGCTGTTGTTCATCGAATCCTTCGATATCTTCGTAGGATGTCTTGTCGTGGATTGTTCTTTCTAGTTGGTTCACATCTTCATCTTGTTGCTTATAGTGACACTGATTGGGCTAGATGCCCTGATACTCGCCGATCTATCATGGGATAGTGCATGTTTCTTGGTAATTCCTTGATTTCTTGGAGGAGCAAGAAGCAAGATTGTGTTTTTAAATCTTTTACGGAGTCTAAATACCGTGCTATGAATGTTGCTTGTTGTCAGATTGGCTTCGTGGCCTTCTAGATGAGCTTGGTTTCTCTAGGTCTACTCCTACTCCGCTTCACACTAATAATACTAGTGTCATTCAGACTACTACTAATCTAGTTTACCCTGAGCGAATTAAGCATATTGAGGTGGATTATCATTATATTAACGAAGCATTCGACACTCGTATTATTTCTCTTCTTTATATTTCCACTGACCTCCAAATAGCTAATATATTTACTAAGGCCATGACAAGACAACATCATCTATTTCAAGTGGGCAAATTGATGTTCCTTGATCGACCAACATCAATTTGAGTAGGGATGATAACATATATCAACTTTTAATTAACATTATAGCTGTAAATATATTAATAGTTATAACTTCCTTATTAATAGTATAGCTGTAAATATATTGTAATTTGTAGTATAGCTATAACTTCCTTATTTAAACAGCTGTAATTACTAGAAATCAGCCCGGATCTATGGCTGAAAATCAACCCTGTTAAATCTCTAACATATTCTATATAATGAGAAGAACTCTCATTATGAGGGTATTTAATTCACTTGACACTACTTACCACCGTCAGATCAAGGGAGGGAATGATAAGAATAGCCTTTGCCAACACACCCTTATCTTATTTACAGAACTGCTATTATTCTAAGTGTGTGTGTATATATATATATATATATATATATATATATATATAACTGAATTCATTAAAATATTATATTTTAAAACAACTTTAGACTTAATTTCAAGTATCTAATTAAAATTTTTATCTTAAGAAGTTCATGATATATTGTACCATTTTAAATACAACTTAATAGGTGACCATCGTTGCACGTCGTATATGGGACGGCTTTTCCATCGTCCGATTAAACAGGATTGTACAGTGAATGAGAAATGCAGAGTACTTCTGTCATCCTCCTTCTTCTCCGATGAGCACTATAGCCCAGCCCTAAATCCATCAAGATCACTGTCGCCGACCCTTCGTATAAAATACCAAAAAAAAAAAAAAAAAAAAATTATATTACTCGTTAATTGATAAATTATTTTGAGGAATTTTTCAGAAATTTATAGAAATTTTCCTAGACTTAAACAGAATTCTATTGGGTTTAATTAATTGAATCTTGGATTAATTAAACCAAAGGTTAATTGGTTATAGATTAAATCCGACCCGGTTATTTTCCAAACCCGATCCGGTTGCTTAAGCCGAGCGGTTTTGCTTCGGTTTCTTTTCCTCTCCGCCAAATGCTTTATCCCGACCGTTGCTTCTTCCATTTTTCTCTGCCGATCCTTCTTCCCCAATCCTGATCTTCACCGCGACATTCCCCTTCGTTTTCCCCAATCGCGGCGACTTCTCGCTTCCTTCATACGCCAACCCGAATCGCCGACGACGCCTCGCTCGTGCGTCCTCCTCGGCCGCCACGCCATTGCCGGGCCGCTGCCGCGAGCTCCTCTCAATTGCTGACGCCACAAGCCGGGCCGCCACGACGCCGCCGCTGCCCTTCCTCGACCGACCGCTTCCACAAGCCGCAGACGCTTGCGTGACTGCCGAACCGCCGCCGTCATAGTGCCCTTCTTCAAGGCCGCCACGCCGAAGCTCGCTTCCAAACTCCGCCGCGACCACTCATCGCGTCGGATCCGACGCCGCTTCCAAAGACCGGCCGCGCTCCCTCTTCCTCTTCGCTATCGCCGCTTTCCGGAGATCTCCACCCGAGCGCTGGGATTTCGCAAAGCGATGATGCCACTATCGGCGCCGATCGATGTCTCGCCGCCAGGTTCCACAGTGAGCTCGGTCTCGTGGATAGTTGGATTGGTTGTCTCCGTTTTTCCTCTGGTCGTCAGGCTCTCTCCCATCTTGTTGTCTCTCGGCTCTTTGATCACAACCTGCATCAATTGCTTGCCGATCATCTTCTATCGCAGTACAGGTCATCGCCAGTCTCCCATCCTCTGCCATTTTCCCCACAATAGAGGTCAGTTGTGATTAGATCTGTAAACCTGTGATCTGTTTGGGTGTGCTTGGTTGTTACGGTTGCGCTGGGGAACATTATCACACCGAGCGGGGTGGTTTGGGGCCTTGACCGTGAATCAATCATCCGCGCCTAGCATTTCCACTCATGTTATGGTAATTCCAGTGGTTCCTACTATTGCACTGGATAATCTATGTATGGATCAACCAATGGGAAACTTATGACTTCTATGTTTACAGGTTGTGAGGATTAAAGGAATGGAGTTTTTCTTATAAGTTCAATTGGCAGTGGACTCAAATTGGATCAGGAAGTCGGGTCGAGGGAGCTAGGCTTGGTAATGATGTAAGTCTGGATTGCATGTTATAAGTTTAGTATTTGACTTACGGTGATGGATCAAGTGGATCTATTGGGGATATCACGGTAGAGTCATAGAAATATATTCTACGGTAAGCAGGTTTGAACTGATTACTAGGCGTAATGGATTATAATAGAGTTCTATATAATCCATATACTATGTTCGTGGCTCGATTCGAGGCGAGGATCGCGGACAACGAGTACAATCAATATCGTGTTCTACATAACAGGTGGGTAATTTCCTACCTAGTCCGGGTAGATGTATTGCATTCAGATTTAGTCATAGATATGAGCATGTTAGGTATTCATATTATCTTGATCCTGCTCTTTTTATCGTATGCTTGATCCTTTACCATTGGCTATTAACTCATTGTTGATATCATGTTTATTTAATCATGATTAGGAGTTATACATATAGGTGATGCAAGTAACTTAGAATTTGTTTAAGTTAAGTGCAAATAGTAAAGTCCGAATGACAACCTGATTGTACATTGGACAAAAAGGTCATCCGTAGGTAGATAATGTCTTTAACCTAGGGTTAGTTCTAGTACCCTTAGGTTGTATGTTACCACCGAATATGTATTGTGTAAATGGTGGTGGTCCTAGCTTATTATAATCGGATGAGCACTGACTCTGCACGGGATGAGAGTGTGTCTATCATCGATTAGTAGGACTCTACAAAAGGATGAGAGTGCGTCGATTAGATTGGTATGACTCTCTACGGGATAGAGTATTATGATCGATTGAATCGACTCTCTGCGAGGATAGAGTGCGTTGATCTAGTTAGTATGATTCTCTGTAGAATAGAGAGTACATGGTGGATGTCTGTATGTGAGACATTGCGATTCGTGCATTTGCACGCAGGCGACGAGGTCTCCCTTGTGGTTGAGAGTGTCGCCAATCATCCTCCGCATGATTACTCATGGAGGAGATGCAGGTGTGAGGTAAAGCGTTGTGGTGTCGCACTCTACCACTATAGGCGGTAGTAGTTGGATTTGCGTGTCGTAGTCTGCGTGTGTGGTACTCGACCACTCATGGGTAGTATTTGTCGGAGTGACCAGCAGGACCCCATCGTGTAGTTTGCTCTTTACACTTATATACTTGCCATCATCATATCGCCGGCTCCACTCGAGTAGTGGTTGGTGTGTCGAGTGGGGCGGTTAGTACTCGAGCCACCGAGGCCACACGGGGTCGTGGTAGCTTTAGCGAGCCGACGATTACGCATCGCATTCTAGTGATGGCATTTTTGCGTATTGTCATATATATACATATATCGTGTATATATATATATGGATGATTGTGATTAGTATACATATATAGATCTGACATATATATATATCTTATTGATGTCATTTGATTGTATTATGTTTCTTTGCGTTTGATTATACATCATATCATGTATGTTTCTTGCGTATATTATCTGATTGTGTCGGATATTGGTATGGGTTGGATAGACCATAGATACTTTGATACATAGCAGACGAAGTAGATTATGTGTTAGTATTACTCTTCTGTATATATATGTTAGATATATGTTGAGTTGAACAGAGTAGCGTAGCGAACTTGTATGGTATATACGCATTTTATGTTATTCATTTGATTAGGCGGTATATGCTTGTATTTATATACTATCTGATATACTGTTGTACATCTAGATTATGTTGTCGAAATACATGTGATATTACATATATACATGTTTTCTATTACCTCTTGAGTTTTACTCACCACCCCATGGACCACAGGTTTTACATGCCGCGAGTAGCTTGGTAGAAGACTTCGTGATGGCTTGGAGCCGTGGTGACGTCATCTCATCTCACCTCACGAGGCTCCGTGTTTTGTTTTTTTGATTTCAGTTATGTTGTTAATGTATATTCAGATTTTTTGTCGAGATTTAGTGTTGTTGTGGTGTGTTAGTCATTAAGTATGCATGTATTGGGATTGTTGTATTGTTGTGGTTTGTTTCATTTGTGTCTTGTGTAGTTTTATTTTATACATATATATTGTTGTTATTGTGGGCTCTGGGCCTTGTATTAACGAAATGTTATTACGTCTGAGAGGTGCCGTCCGTTTGATTTTCGGCTCGGCATGCTCTCGGGCGTGACAACTTTAGTGGTATCGAGCCAGTTACTGCGATGCCATTGATGTTGTTTTTGTGTCAGTCTTGGATTCTCGAGAATTGATTTATTGGTTTGGTTTTGAAATGAGATGGGCCTGACTGAGCTCAGCGGCGAGGTAGAATTCTGGAAAAACTTATGGTTTAGTAGATATTTATCTAAACTTGATCAGTAGGTGTATCTGATATAGTTATAACACACATGCAGACTTGTAGTAGAATTACGTCCAGGTTTATACTCCGGTTATGTTGGCTATGCATTTAGATGCTTATACGAGGAATAACCTATAGTGTGTTGGTTATTATTAAATGCAGTGATATGAGTTGACGAGCGACACATTAAGTTTGTGAGTCTTGAGCATGTGTCGAAGGTGATTTACCTTTGGTGGTGATCTGAGTCGGAAAGCAGTCAGTCGTCGCATTTATTATGGAAATTAGAGACTACAGTCTTAAAGATTTCACTTAAGCTGTCTTAGTCGGATCATTACATGGGTAATGAGCAGACTTATAGACTATTGTGATCTGCGGATAGCGGAAGGCTAAGTTCACGGTGTTTTATAGGGATTTTATCACAGTTATTAATCTTGAGATGTATAACTTTGAGAGTACTTTTAGTACTTAACTTTCGTATTATCTTGAGAAAGTAGAGTTATTTGCATACCATTATCGAGTCAAGCCGGTATTTGGTGATAAATCACGAAAATAATCTTGAAATAATATATCACTTGATCGTGGTTTAGTGATGTTGAAGAGAGTATTTCCGTGTCACTTTTAGTGACACGTTGTAAAATTCTTGAGCTTGAGAAAGGGTGATCGGTTAGTAATAGTATACTATGCAGTCGTGAGACTTTGCGGAGGTTCTGACCACCTAATAGCTCGAAGATGAATGAATGATTTAGTCACGAGTTATTGACTTATAGTTGGATTAGGATGTCGGGATCTTCTGGATCTGGGAAGGCGTTGGATTGAGGCGAGTTTAGAAATGACTCGTCTGAGTGTTTAAGAGTTGGAGACCGATAAGCAAATATTGCGGTCGACTTAATAGAGTTAGAAGTCTCACGAAT
Source organism: Wurfbainia villosa (assembly GCA_025175895.1). Taxonomy (NCBI): domain Eukaryota; kingdom Viridiplantae; phylum Streptophyta; class Magnoliopsida; order Zingiberales; family Zingiberaceae; genus Wurfbainia; species Wurfbainia villosa. The sequence continues at coordinate 11,479,451 of CM045992.1, forward strand.
GTTGGATAAAAGGAGCAAGATCGACACGAGGCTTTGAGCTACTTTTCGATTATAGAAGATCGATCGCGGATCGTGAGAATGTTATTGTGGATACCAGAAAATCGAGCAAAGACTCAGAAGGATTGTGTGCGTGTAGTGCGGATCACGAAGACACGCGAAGTCAGATAATCCATTGGATCAGGTCATCTGTTGCTATTGTGAGCAACCAGTACCGTGGAGAAGATGTACTTTGAAGACTCAGTTGAAGACTATTCGAAATATTCCGGGAAGGTGATGCACTATCTCGACAGCAGAGATCAGCACAGAAGATTGAGTTATCTCATCAGCAACAACCTACTACCTCAGGAGTGGTTGGAGTTCCTTGATACTCCCCTTCAGCAGAGATCGGCGAAGCGACATCGGTGAAAACATTGTTGAAGACTCAGTGAGACAACAATCGATTACCTCGATGTGATTTGCTTAGTGCGGAGGAGAGTATCACGGCGATGGTCGTATTTATTGATATTCTGATTGCGGCTCGTAGGATTAAGTGATGAGATCGGATGTCTAGGAAAAATCCCGTGGCGTTCATTCGCGAGAAATGTGGCCCTTTTGTCATATTGGATCTTATCTGGTTCTCTTCAGAGAAAGGCCGAGACCTACGTAGAGCCTTTTGAATCGGATCAACAGATATTGATCGTTCAGGGTATTATCTTTAGTTTTACCCTGCGGATTAATATATTAAGAGATACTTGTAGTTTCACGGTATCTTTTGTCTAGAAAACGTTCTTAGTTGGATTAGAAGGGTCCTTTACATCGACTTGTAGGTCGGTGGTATCTCTACCGTCACGGTGAGAAGTGGACTACAATTAAGAAGTCGAGGAGACCCTTAGACTTTGATATCGTACTTTTACTATGGGCGTATCACTTATGGATGGTCAATTGTTGGAAGTATAGTGCGATATGTCTCTCGGATGTGCGTATAATCGAGAGTGTTCGGATGTAGTTTGGATGAACTCTAGGCTTGCTGCGTAAGCGAGTGGAGTAAGCGTCGAAATGATTGCGAGAAATAGTTCGATATCGAAGATCCTATCTTAGGGTGATAATTTATTTGGTATAAGTGTTGCTAAACACTATGGAAATTGGAAGAACATAAGTTGTGATTATAGGAGATGAGGAAGGATATTTATCTATCGGTATTCCTCCTTGAGAAGATGAAACTCTTTATTGAAGAGATGGACCTTTGAAATTATCTCGATTATCGATGATGGAATCGATAGTTGTTGAAAGTGAATATCCTCCGTTGGGGATAAATGATCTTTAGATCGTGAAGACATCTGTGTATACTCTAAGGTTGGAGTTCATTTGGATCTTGATATTGTAGTGACATGGTGTCGTCGATTATCGATGTCGTGATGATTAAATATATATCATCGTGTAGAGTAAAGGGAATGCGGTGTGTAAAGGCGATTTCATACTTGGTATGAATTTTATGAGTTTTGATTAAGTTGCTAGACTAATTAATGATTTAGTCGTCATTTGGATTGGAGAATCGTGTATCACGAACACGATAGGATCCTTTGTGGTTGTTGGAGTTGCGTAACTCGCCACCGTTGATTGTGGTAGTTGGGGTTCAGCTCGACCACCGTAGATGGTGAATTTTCTTGTATGATTTAGTTATTCCTACGAATGTGGATAGGATGCTTTTAAGCATTACTATACCACGGACTTGTTTAATGAGGTGATGATGGAAATCATCTAGTTGAAAGTAGGTGAAACGATTCTGAGACCTAGGCGGCGGTTAACTTTTACACGAATATTAGTTAATCCTTAGAGTGGATCGAAAGGAGGTTGTCTGCGGATCGTCGTTTGAGGATCGGGCGATTAGATCTCGGAATGAGGCGTACCTTATGCTTAAGACATATAAGAAACTACGAGATAATGTCGTATCATGGCGTGACTTTAGTAGTTATTATTTGGATTGTAGAAGTATGGGCGAAGTCGCATTGAATCTAACTAGCTCTTTGGGTAGCTACTTATAGATTCTTTGGAGCAGCGAGCAGATTCGACTTGAGATTTATTGCTATGGTCTTCCATGCACTTACAGAGTATGTGGTAGAGTGGATTTTGAATGGTTGATGGATTTCTCTTTTGAGAAAATAATTCTGTTGGTGCAGTAGGCACCTAAGTCGAACCTGAGTTTTGATTATAGCAAACGATACAAAGTTAAGATCATATCGTTTTCTCACGAGCTGAATCGAGTGTGCAGAAGATTGCTATAGCCGGAGCTGAAGGCTAGCGACACCCGGAGGAAGCCGCGGTGGTCGGGCGACACTCGAGTGACTTCGGAGAGAGCCGAAGGAGTCGAGTGGAAGGCCGGAAGCAAAAGCAACATGTAAGTATCGAGGTAAGCTCGTGTGTGCGAGCGTAAGTGAGGTCGTATCCTCTTTACGGGGAGAGACTTAAGCGTAGATCCAACCCAAGACATCTCATAGGTGGTCTAGGTCGAGATCGGATGGTCGACGACTATCGAAATTATGTTTTTGTTGAGCTAATTTTGACTGCAAAGCATCGGTCATTGCGGCTTGGAGGACTCATTGCCGTCGATCGATCGGCTAGAAGGTCGGCCTCGGCGATCTTGCCATCGATCGTGATGATGGTCATGATCGACTAATGGTCGAAGGATCACCTCGAGTCGAGGTTTATCACGAATGTAAAGGGAGTGGTGCTCGTTTGTGATTGGCTAGGGTTCCTCTCGAAAAGGGGCTCAAGGCTATAAAAGAGGGCTTGTCTAGGGTTTTCATCGATTAAAGACTTCGAGTGCTTGATCGCTCAGAGCTCTCCTCAAGCGTCCCTCGACGACGGCTGCAGACGACGACTAAGCTTGACCTCCGACCTTTGAAGTGAAAAGTTTGAATTGTAATTGGTTTATAAGTTGTTCTTCTTTTGAGCTTTAAATCATATCGAGGAGAGGGAAGTGTCCCTACTGCCTTGAGCTTTTCATTGTGTATTCGTCAACTCCTACCTCCCTCGGCGAGAGTTTTTAGTAGATTGCCTCCGTCGTGATCGAGGACCACTAGGGCCTTGGAGTAGTATTAACCACTGAACCAAGTAAAACCTTTGTGTCTATTGTCTTTTATTTTTGTTTATTTTTCCGCTGCGTATATTTGTCTTGAAACGAATTCGAAAAAAAAATTTCTATCGCTATTCACCCCCCCCCCTCTAGCGATCCGATCGATCCAACAATTGATATCAGAGCCGGGGGTTGCTAAGATTTAGTGAAACCACCAATCTAGCCTTTTTTACAGATTTATTTTTCTTTTAATTCTGTTTTTTTTTTATTTCGCTTTGTTAAGTTTTTCTCCTGCACTACTAATCCAAGACGCGAGTCTTGGTACTTGTTTTCGTGTTTTTGTCATTGCTAGTTTCTTCGTCTTCGTCTCCTTCGGTCTTTTGTTCTAATGGCCCATCTCGAGGGTTTTAGCACCGTCCGACCTCTGTTTTACAACGGAGATGACTTCCGTTATTGGAAGGGTCGGATGGAATGCTTTCTCAAAACCCAAATCGAGATGTGGATCATAATCCAAACGGGTTTCACACTTTCGACTAATGAAGTGGGTGACTCCTTGGATTATGATCAATGGACCATTGCGACAAAACGACAAGTCGAAGCCGACGCCAAGGCAACACAAATCCTCCAATGTGGCCTATCCAAGGAGGAGCTAAATCGCGTCGGCCTTCATGGCGCGAAGGATCTTTGGAATGAAAACTAATCGAGTTACACGAAGGATCGGATCAGCTAAGGTTTGCGGCGTGATTTGTTGTTCGATAAATTATACACTAAAAATGCGAGAACACGAGTCGCGGACTCCACGCCCGTGTCCAAGATATAGTCAACAACCTACACGCATCAAGGTATGTTAAACTCGTTTCGAGGACTACCTTGTGGGTATCCATGGTCGATGCCTCTGAGGTCTCGAGATCTTTCTAAAATTAGGTTAGATGAACTCTTTTACGATTTGAATTACACGAGCGGATCCTCGGAACCCGAGAAGGTATAGCCTTGTTTGCGAGTTGAAAAAGAAGAAAATCGTAATGCAAGCCACCACCCAGGAGGAAGGCGAGTCAGAAGAAGAAGTTGACCGGGTAACTAATGAACCTAGCTCGAAGGATAGCGAGGGCCAGCGAACCATGACTCGACCCAACGAGGTAAGCCTAAAAGTTCTAATATTAGGTGTTATGAGTGTAGCGAGTTTGGGCATATCGAGTCCAGAGTACCCAGCTCGACCACCGAGCACTAAGCCTGAAGACCCTCAAGCGCGACATGGGAAGAAGCGTCGTCGAAGAAGGCGAAGACCACGTCTTCATGGCAAGATCGATTAGTCGACACGGAGGCCGAACCGAACTTGAGTCGGAACACGAGGATGACTCGGACTCTGAAGCTACCTTGAAGTCGAGCCACGGATCTGATCCGGTTCAAGATACCCTTAAAGTAAGTCGGACTTTATTTAATACTTTCATAATCACGGTTAGGTTTATGCAGGAAGTTAGCTAAGTCCAGGAGTCCAAGGTCGAGACCTGGTTGAGGAGGTCGAAACTCCTCGACACAAGGTCTCCTAACCTCTTCGACTAGTCGAGTTCAAGAGAAGGACTCAACTCGGGTTGAAAAACTCGAGTTGAGAACTCACTCTTGAAAAGTCAAGTCGAAGATCTTAGAACACGTTGGAAAGGTTCACCGGGATCGAAGGACTTGACCTCCTACTTGGATCTCGAAGGGCCGTGTCTGTACAATGGACTAGGGTTTAACAAACACGACTAATAGGTCGTATATATGGATTGTAAGTCGACGTAGGAAACATGTCAGCATGGGTCCCTAGAACCTTTTGATTTGACTCTAGGATCCAACCCGTCTTTGGATTCCCATGGACCCGAATCACTATGTGGATAGGACCAACCGGTCCAATGATGCAGGGAGCCGATCTGAACATGTTTGTGCTTTAACTTAGAAATTGCATGTTTTAACTTAGAAAGTTTGTGCTTTAACTTAGAAATTGCATGTTTTAACTTAGAAAGTTTGTGCTTTAACTTAGAAATTGCATGCTTTAACTTAGAAAGTTTGTGCTTTAAAACTTGTGAACTCAGAATAACGAACATAACATTAAAATTCTTGAAAAGATTGAGCCTCGAGCCTCTTTTCAACATAACAATTAAAATTCTTGAAAGATTGAGCCTCAGAAGCCTCTTTTGAAAATAATCGATTAGACTAGGAAATAGTCTTAGGTGAGTCAAGTCGTCTTTTTCTTGAAAATGGCTTTTTGCAGGAAGTGGTCGATGATCCAGATAAAAGAAGGCCCTGTCTTTGCGACACAGAAGCCGTGATCTTGAAAAGGTAAACTTAATGAGCCTAGGGTTAAATCAAATCTAACATAAAATTACTTGAACCTAAATCCACTTAATCGACTTAATTGGAAGTCGTCTCACAAAAACACATAAGTATAACATGCTTGATCATATGTATAGGCGGTGAAATGACCTAGGTTTAACAACTTACTGACCAATTTTTTTAAAAAAATCTAACATTCAATCAACCACCTTGTGTGTAGGATCGATGGATGTTGACGGCGGTTGCTCGACATACGTGGGGATCGGCTCAAATTCAAAGCGATTGACAGCGGATCGGTGGCCTTTGGGAATAGCAGCAACTTCAAAATCGTCGGATCGGGTGATATCGAGCTTAACTCGAATTTTGTTATTAAAAATGTATTACTTGTAGAGAATTTTGAATATAACTGTTTAGCGTAAGCCAATTATGACAATAACTATAAGGTCGTATTTTTAGATAATGAATGTGTAATTAAAACAAATAAAGCGGCTAAAACAATACTCAAAGGAACTAGGACAAATAACATTTATACTGATTAATTTAATCAATCGACCAAATATCTTATGCGCGGGAAGAGGAATCATGGTTTGTGTCGACGACTCGATCACTCGCACCCAAGACTCGTCCCAGATGGTCGAGTGGCTTAAGTCAGGCTTACCCAACCTCAACAACTTGGTTAATAAAATCAGTAATTCTTGTCACAAGAAAAACAACCTAGGGCGTAAACACAAGTTAACTAACGAGAACGAACCTCGAGTGTACTTGAGCTCCTGCGTATGGATCTATTCGATTCACGTGGAGCGAAAGTCACTCGATAAAGTCGATATTGCTTAGTCGTAATTGGCGACTACTCGAGTTTACTCAGGTTAGGTTCATCAAACATAAAAATGATACCTAGATCGATTAATCAATCTATTGAATTAATCGAGTTTGAAAAGACCTTAAGGTTAAAAGACTTAGAAGCGATCGTGGTGGTGAATTGAAAATCGAGGTTCACCGACTAACCTAAGCGGATACCACCGTGAATTTCTCTTGCCTAGGACCCCTCGTGAAATGGCACAGTGGAGCGGAAAAACCGAACTCTCTGAAGTCGCATTGGGACCGTGTTGAGCGAATCGACTGCAGATGGGTTTGGGCGAAGTAGTAGTGCATGCTATGTCCAAAATAGGATCCTTATAGTAAAAAGGCACCTTAAGACCTCATCTGATTTATCACGATAAAATACCTAACATCAAGTACTTTAGGGTATTTGGGTGTAAAGTCACATATCCTAAACACTAAGGATTACCTAGGAAATTTACATCCGAAACCACGTAGGAATCTTTCTGGGATGCTCATTCTGAGTCGAGCTTATAAATATAACCACGACACCCTTAGAGTCGGGAGACTATCGATGTAGTATTTGATGAAGTGCAACCTCTGAAAACCCTTAATGACCCCAGTGTTGGAGCCCATCGATGCAAACTCGTCTCCACGAGATCGAGTCTAATCCACATCGACAACTTCTCTTGTCGACCCAGTGACAAGTGATCAAGTCGAACTAGTGTTGACCAAGTCACCCCATTGATCAGCATTAGGTAACACTGACCCAACCCGATCTAGGATTCAAACTAACCACCTTATCGATCAGTGATAGGAGATCCTAATCTAGGAGTTCGAACTAGAGCGTCCTATGGAACCTTAGTCAAATTTCCTTAATTTGAAGATAGAACCCAAATCGATTGAGCAAGCTCTTCTTGATCCCGATTGGATTATTGCGATGCAAGAAGAGCTAGCTCGATTTACTAGGAATGAAGTGTAGAATTAGTACCACCACAAAGACAAAAGCGATAATTGGAACAAGGTGGGTGTTTGAAATAAAGCGATGATAAAGGTGAAGTAGTTAGAAACAAGGCTAGGTTAGTCGCGAAGGGTTTAGTCAGTCGAAGGCTTAGATTCAGAAACCTATGCTGATGGCTAGACTCGAATCCATTCGAATGTTGCTAGCTTATCTGCTCGAGGATTTAAAATTTTTGAATGGATGTTAAGTCGGCGTTCTAAATGGATACATTAAAGAAGAAGTTTATGTTAGCAACCCCGGATTGAAAATCTAGATAAACCCGACCATGTTCTAAAACTTAAGAAAGCTCTACATGGACTTAACAAGCTCCTCGAGCTTGAGTACGAAGACTTTCAATCCGTCTTAAGTCGAAAGGGTTTAACGAGGCTTAGTTGACTCTCTTCTCTTCGTAAAAACCTTAGGTAAAGAAATATTCATACTCAAATTTACGTAGACGATATAATTTTTGGAACCTCTAACTCATTTACTAAGCGAGTTCGTTTCACTCATGGAAAGTGAGTTGAAATGAACTTGGTAAGTTAAGTTTCTTTTTAGGTCTACAAATTAAACAAACTAAGGATGGTATATACCTATATCAACAAAAATACACTAAGGAGTTAATTAAAAGATTTGGAATGCAAGACGCTAAGATAATAAACACCCCAATGGCGAGTAATGTTAACATAGGAGAAGACCTAGAAAGTAAGTCCATTGACTTTAAATCTATAGGGCGTAATAGGAAGTCTCCTTTACTTAAGCTATGAGCGATATCTTATTTGCGATGAAGTATGTGCGAGTTTGGCAGGAGTCTCACAACCTAGTTAGCGTATCCTTAGATATCTAAAGAAGTGCACTTGCAATGTGGTATTTGGTATCTAGATCTCTAGAGTTGAACTAATCGGTACTCGATTGGATTATCTTGCATTAGTAAACTCGGCGAAGAGCACGAGTGGTTGTTGTCGACTACTCGGCTCGAGTCTAGTGAGTTGGTGCAGTAGGAAGCAACATTGTGTTGCCTTATCTACCACCGAAGCCGAATACATCGCGATGGGTGAGTGTGTCACTCAACTTCTTTGGATGAAGCACACCCTCCGCGACTTTAAGTTAGACTTTACGAATACTAAACTTCACGTAGATAACATTAGTTGATTAATCTTACATAGAATCAAATATGCTCTGGGACGAAACGTATAGAAGTCAAACACCATTTCGTTCGAGAACATGTGGCCAACGGAGCCATACAACTCGAGTACGTCGAATCGAAGTCTAACCTAGCGACCTATTTACTAAACCCCTACCCGGCCGATTTAGTCTATTAAGGCGAAAATTGGGCATGTCGTAATAGAATAGGAACTTATGCAAACTATATTTTCTTACTACTATTTCTTAATTTTCATTTTGATGGAACTAGCATAGACGTACCTTAGATATCATGCACCTATAGATTTAAGGAGCCAAGATATCTCACAACACATGGACTAATGTGTTTATGACTTAGCCACGTAGATGGGCGTGAGATGTTGGACCTACTCACGGTTCCAAATGTAGAGCTAGTGCATCGCTATGAACCACGCAGTATAAACATACATACTAGGCTACGACTTTGGTTGATCTTTTCATATCAATCAAGCCAAATATGAGTCGAGCGTTTTATAGATGAACTTATTTTGTTATATTATTTTGAAATAATGTAGAGCATGCTTGGACTTTAAAATTAATACTTTTTTACACACCCACTCTTTTCGATATACTACGTGAAAGGGAGAAAAAGGCCAAAGTTAAGGGGTTAATTTAAACACATTTAGTTAACTTGTTTTTGTTTTGTTATATACAAAAGTTAAATTACTTAACTTGTTAACAAAGCGAGTAAAGGCGAGGTTAAGAAATCGATCCTTTGATTTCTTAACTTAAACTTATTTTAAATACTACGCCAATATTAAGTAATTCCTAAGCATTTTATTTTTTTAGTAGCAACATCAAGGAGAGTTAAAACTCTTTCTCAAGTACTCACCCCACAAGGGGGAGGATTCTCAAGGGGGAGCACTTCAAAAGAGTTTTTATACTCCCGCTCATTCATATCTCTTGTTCATTTTTCTCAACGCTATCTTCTTAACTCAGATGCTGGCTTTGCCATAAATCAAAAAGGAGATTTGCGCAAGAGGCACCTAAGTCGAACTCGAAGTTTGATTATAGCAAACGATACAAAGTTAAGATCATATCGCTTTCTCACGAAATAATCGAGTGTGCGTAAGATCGCTATAGCCGAGTCAAGGCTAGCGACACCCGAGGAAGCCGCATGACCCGGGCGACACTGAGTGACTTCGAGAGAGCCAAGGAGTCGAGTGGAAGGCCTAAGCAAAAGCAACACGTAAGTATCGAGGTAAGCTCGTGTGTGCGAGCGTAAGTGAGGTCGATCCTCTTACTGGAGAGACTTAAGCGTAGATCGACTCAAGACATCTCATGTGGTCTAGGTCGAGATCGGACGGTCGTTTACCATCGTAAATTATGTTTTTGTTGAGCTAATTTTGACCTGCAGCAAGCATCACGATCGCCACCTGAGGACTCGATCGCCGCCAATCGGGCCGATCGCTGGTCAACGATCGATCGATGTCGCCATCACGATCGATGATGGCCATCACCGATCCGATGGTCAAAGGATCACCGAGGAGTCAAGATTTATCACCAAATTTAAAGGGAGTGGTGCTCATTTGTGATCGCTAGGGTTCCTCTCAAAAGGGGCTCAAAGGCTATAAAAGGAGGGTCATTCTAGGGTTTTTCATCAATTAAACAGCCTTCCAAGTGCTTCCGATACGCCCGACTCTCCGACATCCCTACGACGGCGCCGAGACGACGACTAGAGCTTCAACCTCCAACCTCAAGTCGCTTAGAATCTAAAAGCTCAATCAGTAATTCACTTTATAAGTTGTTTCTTCTTTCAAGCTTTAAATCATATCAAGGAGAGGGAAGTGTCCTCTACTCGAGCTTTTTCATTTTGTATCCGTTTAACTCCTACCTCCAACGAGGAGGAGTTTTTCGCCTCCGTGACGTGGGTCAAGGACCACTAGTGGCCTGGAGTAAGAGAGCCTTCTGCCACGAACCAAGTAAAACCTTTCAGGTCTATTGCCTTTTATTTTTGTTTATTTTTCCCTGTATATTTGTCTTGAAATGAATTAAAAAAAAATTTCTATCACTATTCACCTCTACGATCCGACGATCCAACAAATTCTCCGCCTCTCGATAAGGATCAGGGGTTCCGAGTTACGTGATTTAAGAAAGAGTCACGCAGAAAGCACATCATTCGAGACGGGTTATATACCTCGCGTACTCGATATACCGAGATCGAGACGCTTATATCCGTGGAACGGTATAAAGAGAGTTATAGCAGATTTACGCCGATGTTAGTACGCCAATAAGTGAAGGCTAAACATCGTAAACTCGCTAGATCGCTTCTAGAAAATTTCGATTCCTAATCAAGTGGAGCATATCACTATCGATCGCTAAGCATGTGGGATCGCTAACCCGTAAAGTGATGTGATTTGGGTGATCGCGAATCGACTAACCAAATCACCACCGCCTACGCGTGGGATCGGACTTGTTGGATCATTCTACAGAGTTGTACGAAGATTATCTGATCGCGCTGGGTACTTTCGAGTACTATATCCGATAGAGACCCGCGATTTTATCTTACGATTTTCGATGTAGTCCGCACTGGACTACGGGCACAGAGCTCGACTTAGTGCAACATTTCATCCGCGGACTAACGAATACCGAGTGTATCATTTAGACGTTGGAGGATCTATTGATCGTGTCATGGATTATAGAGGTGTAGCTTATCTGGCTTTACCTCCGATAATCGACGGTGTTCATAACGATTTCATGTTTATACGCCGAGGAAATACGGCCGCGATCCTACAAGTTCGAAAGAGGTTTCGATTCTACCTCGCCTAATACGACTTACGAGGAGATTTTAGTGATTCTGGTCGCAACGAGCGCCAATAACAAAACCATCCGACTCATAAAGGTCGACGACAAAGATCATATCACGAGAAGGCTATGAGTCGAAGATACTATCCGAGCTCGATAGTCTCATCTGCTCACTGAGGAAGGTAGTGGTCCTTTCTAAACTCGTAATTTCAGATGTTAGTACGAAATTTGGGGACCAAATTTTTTATAAGTGAGGGAGAATGTAAAATACCAAAAAAAAAAAATTATATTACTCGTTAATTGATAAATTATTTTGAGGAATTTTTCAGAAATTAATAGAAATTTTCCTAGACTTAAACAGAATTCTATTGGGTTTAATTAATCAATTGGATTAATTAAACCAAAGGTTAATCGTTATAGATTAAATCCGACTGCTATTTTCCAAACCCGATCCGGTTGCTTAAGCCGAGCGGTTTTGCTTCGGTTTCTTTTCCTCTCCGCCAAATGCTTTATCCCGAGCGTTGCTTCTTCCATTTTTCTCCGCCGATCCTTCTTCCCCAATCCTGATCTTCACCGCGACATTTCCTTCGCTTTCCCTAATCGCGGCGACTCTCGCTTCTCATACTGCCGACCGGCCGACCGCTCGACGATGCCTCCTCGCCGCCGCTCCTCTCGCTACGGCCACGCCATCGTTCCGCTGCCGCCGCGAGCTCCTCTCAATCGCCGACGCCACAAGCTGCCGCCACGCTGCCGCCGCTTCCTTCCTCGACCGACGCTTCCACAAGCCGCAGACGTATCGAACCGCCGAATCGCCGTCAGAAGCGCTCTTCCGGCCGCCACGCCGAGCTCACTCCAAACTCCATCGCCTGACCACTCATCGCCGTCGGATCCGACGCTTCCAAAGACTGCCGGCCGCGGTTCTCTTCCTCTCGCTATCGCTGCTGCTTCCGGAGATCTCCACCCGAGCTGGGGATTTCGCGAGCACGATGATGCCACTATCGCCGGCGCCGATCGATGTCTCTCGCCAGGGTTCCACAGCGAGCCTGCTCGTGGATAGTTGGATCGGGTTGTCTCCGCTTTTCCTCCGTCGCCGCCTCTCCCATCTTGTTGTCTCTGGCTCGATCACAACTCGCATCAATCGCTGCCGATCATCTTCTATCGCAGTACAGGTCATCGCCAATCTCCCATCCTCTGCCATTTTCCCCCACAATAGAGGTCAGTTGTGATTAGATCCAGAACCCGTAACTGCTGTTGGGTGTGCTTCGTCGTTTCTCGGTCATAGCTGGGGGAACATTATCACACCGAGCTGGTGGTTCGGGGCCTCAATCGGGTGAATCAAACATTCGTGCCCTAGCATTTCCACTCATGTTATGGTAATTCCGTGGTTCCTATTATCAGACCGGATAATCTATGTATGGATCAACCAATGGGAAACTTATGACTTCTATGTTTACAAAGTGTTACGAGGATTAAAGGAACGGAGTTTTTCTTATAAGTTCAATCGGGCGCCGACTCAAATCGATCGTGAAGTCGGGTCGAGGGAGCTAGGCTCGTAATGATGTAAGTCCGATCGCATGTTATAAGTTTAGTATTCGACTTACGTGATGGATCAAGTGGATCTATCGGGGATATCACGAGAGTCATGTAGTATATTCTACTGTAGCAAGTTCAATCGACATTGCCGTGAATGGATTGTAATGTAGTTCTATATAATCCATATACTATGTTTCGTGGCTCGATTCGAGGCGGGATCGCGGACACGTTACAATCAATATTGGAGTTCTACGACTGGTGGGTAATTTCCTACCCGTCCAGTAGATGTAGATGATTCAGATTTAGTCGTAGATACGGCATGTTAGTGTTCATATTATCTCGATCCCGCTTCTTTTATCGTATGCTGATCCTTTACCGTTGGCTATTAACTCCATTGTTGATATCATGTTTATTTAATCATGATTAGTAGTTATACATATATAGGTGATGCAAGTAACTTAGAATTTGCTTGCTTAAGTAAATAGTAAAGTCCTGGATGACAACCCGATCAGACATCGGGCAAAAAGGTCATCCGTAGTAGATAATGTCTTTAACCTAGGGTTAGTTCTAGTACCCTTAGGTTGTATGTTACCGCATGTATTGTGTAAATGGTCGGAGGAATGATACTTAGGATGGTCCTATTATTATAATCGATGATCGACTCTCTGCAGGGATAGAGTGTTATCTGTCGGTTGAGTAGAACTCTGCAAGGATGAGAGCGCGTCGATTAGATTAGTACGACTCTACGGGATAGAGAGTATTATGATCGATTGAATACGACTCTGCAGGATAGAGAGTGCGTTGATCTGGTTAGTATGATTCTCTGTAGCAGAATAGAGTACATGGTGGATGTCCGTATGTGAGACATCGTGATTCATGCATTTGCAGAACGAGGTCTCCTCAGGGTCGAGAGTGTCAAGCAATATCCCGCTTCCACAGCTACTCATGTGAGGAGTAACCGGCGCGAGGGCAGAGTATCATCAGGTCGCACTCTACCACCATGTAGACGGGTAGTAGTCAATTTCAGGTCGTATCTCCGCACGACTATGGTACTCGACCACTCACGGGTAGCGACGCCTGAACGACTCAACAGCCAGGACCCTATCGTAGCTTCGCTTTACGCTTATACGCCATTCTCGATCATACCGCCCACCTACCACTCGAGAGAGCGGTCAGGCCGAAGTCGTGACAAATACGCCGAGCCACCGAGGCCACACTAGGTCGTGGGTAGCTTTAGCTGAGCCGAACACGCACGCTGATCACGATCACGGCATTTTTCAGATATCGCCATATATATACATATACGCATATATATATCATGACGATTAGTATACATATATGATACACCATATATATACGCTTATCGCGATGTCAGATTCGATCAGATCATACGCTTCACGATTCGATCAGACATCATATTCATGCACGTTTTCGTGATACGCTATACAACAGGTCGATATCGTACGGGTCGATAGACCATGTATACTTCGCTCGCAGTACGAAAGTAGATTACGGTCGATTACTCTTCCCGCTATATATACGCTGATATATGTTCAGTCGATCGAGTAGCAAGCACTTCGTATGCCTCGCATTTTATGTTATTCATTCTGCCAGACCAGATATGCCAGATTTATATACTACGCCGATATACCACAGACATCTAGATTACGTTATTTAAATACACGCGATATTACATACGCATACGTTTTCTATTACCACGAGTTTTACTCACCACCCCCGCTGAGACTCGGTTTTCGTCGCCTGTAATGCGTAAGACTGCGATGTACCGTGAGCACCGTCGACTGATGTCATCTCATCTCACGAGGCTCCCGTGTTTTGCTTTCGGGCCTCGTCCGTCAGGCATATCAGATTGAGTTTTCGTGATGTATATTCAGATTACGAGATTTCGTGGTTGTCAGGTGTGTTAGTCATACCGTGTACGCGCTGGATCAGATTGCTTGCGGGTTGCTTCACGTCTGTAGTTTTATTTTCATACATATATATCAGTTATCGCGGCCTACGGCTCAGATAACCCAAATGCCGCTACATACAGGAGGTGTCATCCATTCGATTTTTAAGACGCCTCGAGGCGTGACACTTCGGTCGACTTTGGCTAGACTACGGTCGCCAGTGGTGGATTCTGGCCACGATCTAACCGAACTTCGAGCCCGACCGGACCGCGTTTGAATTCCAACCGAATTGCAGTAAGAATTTGGCCCGATTGCGATTGACAGAGGCCGCAATGTTGGTGGCCTCAATTCGGTCGGATTTCGACCACAATCTGACCGGACTCCGACGCCGACCAGACTGTGATCGGATTCCGACCAGATCACGGCTAGAATCCGACCGCTCGGTGACAATGCCGAGTGGCGAGGGCGGTCTTCTTCTCCAACGAGAAGAAACACAGTGTATAGCGACGGATACTGTGCATTCCCAATTATCGAGCATAATATATATATTAACATTCTATGCTTTTATTTAATATAATTAATGGTCATTTATGGATGTAAAATTAAAAAATAGTTAGACCAAATGTTATTCCAAAAGAGATATGGAAGTGTCTAGAGAAACAAGGTATTGAATGACATACAAAGTTATTTAACCTAATATTGAAAATGAAAAAATGTTTAATCAGTGGACAGTAAATACTCTAGTTCCCTTAAATAAAAACAAAAAAGGCATATAAAATTATGCAAATAATAGGAGTATTAAACTAATGAGTTATACTATGAAATTTTAAGAAAGAGTAATAAAAAAAAAAGACTAAAGAAGGATACTGTTATATAAAAAAAATATAATAAAGATAGGAGTGTAGTTGTAATTTTTGAAATTTACTGGACTTTTCTGCAAAAATGCAATTAAAAAGTCCCAGCTGCACTTTTCTCTCCCGTGACTTCTTCTTCCTCCCCAACTCATCTCCTCTTTAAATCTCTTAAACCCTAGCCTTCCTATTCTCATGAGCAGTCCCTCCGCTGCATCGCCGGTTTCCATTCCCTTTTGTTTGAATTGCAGCAACCCCTCCACCGCATCGTTGGTTTCCATCCTCTTTTGTCCGAGTTGTAGTAGCCACTCCGTTGCATCGTCGATTTCCATCCCCTTTTGTCTGAGTTGCTGCATCCCTTTCCCCTATCATCGATTTCTTTCCCTTGCCGCAGTTGCGACTTCGTCTCTTTCACACACTGGTCGTCTTATCCTAGCCATTGTTGTTGCACATCAACGTCGTAGTCACGCCGCTACAGCCACACTGTCATAGCAGTGCTGCCACCGCCATCCATCGACAACATTGCTCACCATTTTTGTGGTCATCGCATTGTCGACGCTTCACAACAAAGCAGATTCATTTAGGTGGAGGTTCTTACTTGTTTTCCCCTTGAACGATCCTGTGCATGATTAATCCTATCTCAAATAATTTATGAAGGCTTAGTAGTAACTTTAGATTTGATGATAATTTACTGACTTTTACTTGACCTTTATTATAAAGACAAATAATTTACTGTTGCTCCGGTTATTTGAGCAAATTTTGTAGGACTATGTTTTCTTCTTAGTTTAGTTGTTTACAGAAATATTTCTATTGATTAATTAGATGTCTGATGAGAAAAAAAACTTATGATCTCCTTGTTCTCGGAAATTTTAAATCATGCCCTAGTTAGAAAAAAATATATTAGCGATGCATTAATCTTATAGACGAAAATTAATTACATTCTCTTTTATATCTCTACTTCTTCATTCTTTTATATTTGTTTGACCTTTTAACTTAGAATAATCCTCTTAAAGATAACTTAGATTATACGAGAATTTGAAATGAACACGTATCGAAAATGATTTTATGAAGATATTTATAATTAAATTCTATGACAGAGCTTTAGTTCAACAGTTGAAGAATTCATATAAACTTCTCAACTGAATTACTAAAGAAAAGAATGCAATCTTAGTGCTATAGAACTTTGGTTTTATAATCAATAAAGATGACAAAAGCTACAACCCGGTGCACGAAGCTCCCGCCACGCGGGATATCGGAGAAGGAATCCATTGTAAGCAGCCTTACCTTATTTTTTTTTTTGCAAGAGGCTGTTTCCAGGATTTGAACCCGTGACCTCTTGGTCACAAGGCAACAACTTTACCGTTGTGCCAAGGCTCCCTTCTATCAATAAAGATGGCAAGATTACTAAATTTGAATAACTAAGAAATGCTCTATAAATATAGAGATTTTACTTCGTGCTTTAAAAATAAATAACTTATCTCACGGGATGGATAGCGAGTCATTCATCCTATTTTTCACGTGAGATATCTCATGAGATAGATTGCAGGTCGTTCGTCCTATTTTTATATAAGATATTTCGGGTAGATTGCAGGTCGTTCACCCCATATCTATGTATGTATATGTGCATACATAAGATGTATTTACAGGTCATTCATTCTATGCATATACGATGCATCTCTATTGGGTGGGTTACGGATCGCTCACTCTTATCTTATATATATATAGATGTGTTTTATATCAAGTGGATTGTAAGTCGTTCACCTATTAAATGTTTATTGTTTGAATTATATATATATATATATATATATATATATATATATAAGCGCAATATGTGTTTAATGTTAAAATTAAAAATTGAGAAATTCAATGGAATTAATTAAAGAGTGAATAAGAATTGATTTGCCAAGAACGGAGTAATAATCAATGGTGTACAAAATCTAAAAATATAAATGTTCTTTTTTGTTGTTGACCTCTTGAATTATATATATTCATGCACGTCTTTTCTTACTCTACTTTGCACATTATGTTTACTCTCCGTTCCTTTAATCTCCAGATTCGTAGACTTGAGGTGATTGTCAAGGTTCGACCAATATTATGATGAGTAGCTCAGAGATTGTTCAGCGATAGCTTGGAGATATCTTCTATAGAATCCATGCAATTTATTTTCTTTTTTTAGCATTGTCTAAGATTTATACATTATGATATTTTAGTTTTTTTTTTCTATTTCATTGTTCTGCATGAGTCAGTTTGTTAGTCATGTCATGGTATAGTAAAGTTAGTATTTTGGGATAAACATGTAGTTACATTATTTTATATCATTTAAGAAAGTGTTGCATATTTATGTTAGTACAGCCTTGTGTACCCTTCTTAGGTATTTTTTGTGATTTTTAGTGCAGTGATGAATATTGTCCTAGCAGGGAGGTTATCCCTCGTATGGGGATGGAAGCTTTCAGGTCATGACAGATACCACATTGATCGAAAATTAATTTGGATTCATATTTGAAAGATCGACAATATAAGTTATACATCTTAAACAAATTGAAAAATATCATAAACAAAAGCAAGACTTACATATGATATTCACTTACCTAGAAAAAGTTTATGATAGATTTTCAAGAGAAATTATATGGAAAATTCTAGAAAAAAATGTGTTATTGGGATTCTTGGGATAACAATCAAATTCCCACATTGAAAAGATATGGAAAAGATCATGAGCTTATAAGTTGAAAAGATATCTCCATTGATTTGAGACCTTTTGGGTATAATCTAAAAACAAAACTATGAGGGTTTAGGCCAAAAGTAGACAATTCATACCATTATGAAGATATGTGAATTTTATTTGAATCAACAATTAATATCAGAACTAATGATCCATGTCGAGCCATGAGTCTCGAACGAAAAAAGTAGGGGCTCCCATGTCTAAATCAAAAGAACTAAGCACCAGATAGGAAGTCTAGTTGGATCAAGAGGACTAGACAACTAGCAAGAAGTCTAGCTGGGTCAGAAGGATCAGACAATTGGCAGGAAGTCCAATTGGGTTAAGAGGATCAGGCAACTAACAAGAAGTCCAGCTAGGTCAGGAAGACCGAACAATTGACAAGAAGACCTAGTGGATTGAGGATCAGACATTAAGCAGAGGAAGTCCTTCGAGGACGGATGAACTTGAAAATGAGACTCAATGTGATCCTTCATTTAAAGGAGAGATTGTTGAGATTATTGGGAGAACAATTAAAGTCCTATATTGGAAAGACATGGAAAAGATCATGGGTTTATAAGATAAAAAGATATCTCCATTGGTTTGAAGTCTTTTGAATATAGCCCAAAAATAAAACCATGAGGGTTTATGCCCAAAGTGGATAATATCATACCATTGTAGAGATATGTGAATCTTATTTGAACCAACAGGTGTTAACATAGCGTATATTGAAATAACTAAGAATATGTGTGAGAATATAATGACAAAAGTGAAGACTCCATATGGAGTAATTGAAGTATTTTTCATAAAAATAGAGTTATATTAAGAATCAACCCTAAGTCTCTATCTTTTTACATTAATCATAGATGAACCCACTACTGCATCCAAAACATAGCACCACAGTTCATGTTGTTTGCAAATGATATTATTTTAGTAGATGAGACATATGAAAGAATGAATATTAAATTTGAATTTTGACGAAAAATACTAAAAGTGATAGGTTCTAGGTTTAGCAGAGTATAGACGAAATATATAAAATTTAAATTTAGCAATATTAGACGGAATGAGACAATTGTTAAGATAGGTGATGACGAGTTATCTATAACTGAGAGTTTTAAGTATTCAAGATCATTTTTCAAAAGACTGAAGGATTGAAAAAGGTATCTTATATAGAATACAAACAAAATAGTTAAAATAAAGGAGAGTGTTAATTGTTCTCTGTGATCATAAAATTCCTTAAAACTTAAAGAAAAGTTTTACAAAATGACGATTAGACTTGCTATGTTATATGGAATTGAATGTTGGCTATAACTCGAGATGAATAAAAGATGAGAGTCGTAGAGATAAGAACGTTAAGGTGGATATACGAACGTAAGAAAATGGATAGAGTAAGAAATAATAACATTAGAGAGAAAGTCTGAATTATACCTATTGAGGAAAAATTTCAAAAAACATATTTAAGATGGTATAAACATGTACTTACATGACCAATAAATATTCTAACTAAGCGATGTGAAGCTACGAAAAATATGCACATCAAACAAGGAAGACCAAAGAAAACTTGATTAGCAATGATAAAATAAGATAAATTTATTTAAATATAAATGATGATATAATAAGAGATAGAGTCCCATGACGTAAAAAAACAATACAGCCAATCCTACCTAATGAGATAAGGTTTGATTGTCATTATTATTATAATGGTCATTTATAGATTGCATTAACAAATTTGAATCTCCTTCTAGATGACACTTGGACTATTCTAATTTGCCCACAAATAAAAAATGACTTAAAAAATTCACATGCCAACATATATATATATATATATATATATATATATATATAGAGAGAGAGAGAGAGAGAGAGTAGATTCAGTCAACTACAACGTCCGAGCTTTGACAATAGCTTTAAGTATATCATGCACACACCTAGAATAGCCTTGCATATAAATAACTGTTCTGAATATGCAATTTGAAGGCGACACTTGCAAAAGTCTTGATTTGACACATGGTCAATCATTACATGGCAATTCACATAGGGGAACACCTTGCCTTTTTTTTTTTTATTTAAAAAAAAAAGTGTCACCTTGGAGAGCCCAAGTTTTCAATGATTGCTTAGCCATGCCCTTGAGCTCTTGATAGTTTAAACTCATTTACACCCAAAGGTATACAATTGACATTGCTCCTAAAAACATTCTGAAGATAAGGCATTCGTCGGTAACTAGGGAAAAGTTGGAATTTATCTAGATAAGTTGCCATCATTTACTAAAAGAACAAATATCAGAACATAACCAGCAGAGTTTGGCCACTACTTCATTTTACAACAGTCTCATTTGTTGTGCTTATCTCTAATTCCCAACTTCTAAACATCTCTTCTTTTTTAACAAAATAACTAATATTTAATGTCTTGCTCTGTGAACAAATTGATGATATTTAATCTGCAAGGGTAATTGTTATGTGCAAGATATCTGAAAATTCAAAAACTGCTATCGAGTATAATATTTTTAAATACTTTTTAATCTTTTTAGTTCTGACTTAAATAGTGTTTTGGTTTTGTTTTAATATTGTGTCCTTTAAAAGTTATTTTTGAAACATCTTCAAAGCAAGAGAAGGTAACTATTTGGCCATCGGATCAACCAATTTTGGCTTACCCAATATAACTTTCTAAGCCTTCTTCAGATATAGTTTCTTTTGTTTTGAAGTATAAATTTTATTTGGTGAAAAGAAATACTGAAAAAAAAAAAGAATTCTATTTGCTCCTCTGATTAGCAAGTTTTTGCTGTGCACTCTGTTTTACTGCTTAACGTTGAAAGATACAATCAGAAAAGTTTCTCAAGAAGAAATTATTTGGTCGTATCTTGGAGTTTTAGAACAACAACAACTTGCATCCTGATGACCTTTATTCTTTTTATTATTTTGTCTAAATTACTATTACCAACATAATCTTTAAATATTTTATTTCCTCATGAATTAATATTCGAGTTGCTAATGTCCTAATATCCTCAAGGATTTTTTAATAACAAAATCACAATTATGGCTTAATACTTACCATGAACAAACAAAGGAAATTGGACATCCGACAGGAATAGCAGCAAGAATTACAAGAATATAAACGATTAGAAGGAAGACGAGAAATCGACCTTTTAATACGTGATCCTCGGGTCCGATGGAAGAATCTCCACACACATCGCAGACCACTTTCCCACGGATTTCACCCGTCCACGCCTCCGCAGCGCGGCAGAGCAAGAACGCGATGAATACCGTCCCAACCACTCCATCAATCCTCGTCGTCATCCTAATCGCCTTCTATAATCCACCGCCGCCTCCCAGTCTCGCTCGGCCGATAAATCGATCGCCCCTCTCTCCCTTCTCGCTTTTGCCTCCAACCACCTGAATTGTCTAGACTCAGCAACGCGTCGGGGAGGCGGCAGCTGCCGACACACCGTTTTTCTTGTCTTCTTGCCTGGGCTAAGTGGCTTTGGGCCGAACGGCCCGACTCCTTATAACCCAACGACTTACAGTAGGATTAAGTTCTATTTTATTATTATTTTTTGCATTGTTAAGGCATTTAGAAGTTTATAACAGTTAAGTCTTTCATTTTGAAGATGATTTATAAATTATTTAATATTTTTAAAATGATAAAAAAAATGCAAGTCATTTATTAATTTGAAAAGCAAGTCTTTCATTTCGAAGATGATTTATAAATTATTTAATATTTTTAAAATGATTAAAAAAAATGCAAGCCATTTATTAATTTGAAAAGCATAATTAATTTATTAAAATAGGTAAATTTAATTTGAAAAGTATAATTCATCATACTCGTTTGCTTTGTACAATCAAGTACTATCCATAAGTGTTTACAATACATTGTGATGTTTAGTTATCCAAATTATTTTGTCAAATGTGTTTGAGTTCATTCTTTATCTTGGAGACTTACGTGATACTTTTAAGATATGAAAAATTATCGTGTCCCAAATTGCTTTGGCAGTTAGAAAGAACAAATAAATATATTAATTTGTGACTCAATTGAGTTAATCAGCTATATTATATAACAATAGAGTTATCAAATTCTCAATTTGGGTAAATTAAGTTATTTATTTTTGGATGTTGAACTTTACTTGTGATGTAGACAAATTATGACCATCACAAGGAAATTTTTATATCTAATTTACTTTCATTTTCAATTAGGGATAGATGAGAGAGATCGTTAATATAACGAATCCATATTTTTTTTATATCTAATTTATGACTTATGGTATGCAATGAAGATCCTTCTCCAAAAAGCTGCATAATTAGGGACAAAATAACTGATTTAGTTGTGTTAAATGAACACACATCCTTATCCAAAAGATTTTTAAAAAAAAAGGATTTTTGATACCAAAAATTAATTAAAAGAAATCTTCGTGTGTGTGTCTATATATATATAAAAAAGAAAAGAAAAAACAAATAATGCCGTAATCTTTCAACTACCAAAAAAAAATAAAAAAGGACAAATTATCTATAGAAGTAAAAAAAAAAATCAATTGGATTCACCTGCATGTACTATTTGGATTTTTCTCCCACTATATTTTTATTTTACAATGTTACTCTTTTATCAAGTGCTTATTATTTAATCTTTTACAACTCTTGATTCAAAAGAAGATGTTTTCACGAAGGTAGTCGAGTTGGTATTCAAGTGATATATATAATTGATACAATGATTAGGAAGAAGATGAAATCAATTTCTATCTATATCACGTGGATTTGCAAACATGTAACTCAAGTGTATATAGGTCAATCTGCTAGAAGAGTATTGTCCCCAGCAAGAGGAGGGATGAATCACACATCTATATTTTATACTTTTGTTTGTTTGTTTCTTGACGAATTATTCACTATCTTTTGGTTCGATAGACAATAGACATGCATGTCCAAAATTCTTCAGCGGCATGGATAGACGGATCATGTGGTTGTTGACGTTGTGTCAAGAGTCTTCAATAGAGATACATCTTTTCCTTGGTCCCAACCATGCACCTATATATACTTTCATCCATCCCTCCATCCTTTTGTTGTCAATATCATTTGGTTGCCAAATGCTAAGGCTTCTTTGACAATGATTTGTAAGAGTACTGCAAGAGTGTTTCTTATACTAGATACGAAGTACTTTAAGCCATCACTATCGATCATTTTTCGTTATGATATATCCAATTTACATAAGGCCATGTGCCATCATTTTATGTTTCATTAGCGAGTAAAATCGCATTCCCACAGGGATGACGTATTGACTGAGACAGTATGACAATTGTAGAATAGACACGGATCGATTTTAGAGGAAGATCTAAAATCTCTTTCTAAACTCAGATGACTCTCTACTGTCTTTGGTCAACACGTCAAAGTCCAAAGACTCTCCATAATTACCTCTCTTACAATGACCGTGAAATAGACCGATGAAAATTACTAAATTAATGATTTCAACCTTTTGTAAAATTAGTGAGTGAGATGACAATTAATATAAACAATTAGAGTAGATTTTAAATTTTACTAAGTGAGCATTTGGATCAATAATTAATAATAATAATTATTATAATAATTATTATTAATGTATATTAAGGGACACTTTTCGAATGCAAGTGAGAAATGCCCTCCATAGTTCAAACTAAAATATTATTTTTAAAACTCATTTTTGTAATATTTCTTACATCTCTCAGCCTCTAACTCAACCCTAAGCTCATCTTCTTTTCTACTCTTTGAAAGTATTTTTACTTAAAAGATCAATCGATTTGACCCTAAAGCCAAATAAGTGTTGTATGTTAGTACAAATAAAATTTATATATTTCTATAATAATATAATATTATTCACTTTAATCTAAACTTTTATTGTGTTATTTTTGAACTATATTCAAAAATTTTCATATCAATGGAGAGTTCTTTTCATTTTATAAATTCATAAATTTTTTTATATCTTTTTAAAAAATGATATAAAAAAAATTATGAATTTACAAAAAATTCTAACATTGCACTTTTATTATAGTGAGACTTTAATTGTTCTTCCAATAATTCTAACATTGCACTTTTAAACACGAACCTTCGAGCTTTGTCAACTCCTCACCCTAACTCTTCATGAGTCATAACGATCATCTCAATTTAATGAACTAAGAATTTGAATATTCAAAAAATTCTCACAACTTCTTAACCTGATATAATCAATCCTAACTATCTTCGCACAATTTTGGGATTGGGAATGTCATTATCAAATGAAAAATTAAAACGACATTCAACTTCCCAAGAGACTGTCTTTCCGAAATTATATTATATGCTGAAAGTAAAATAAACCAAAAAAATATTAAATTGCAAAATTTAAAAATCATGACATTTCCCTTATAGTCATTCATGATTAGAAGTATCATTCCTAATGTACTTATATTATTAATTACCAATGTAAATATGGTTCTTTTGTTTTTCTAATTTGTTTTTAACTCATCTTCAAAATGTATAAAAAAATATAACACATCAATTAAATTAATTGTGTGTATTCACCAATACTCGTTATTAGATAGTTAAAATATTAAATTCAAATAAACCATAAATGTATCAATTCACCTACATTTATATCATTTTGTGGTAGTGTATCTACTTACCCTCCTAAGCATCTCGGCATAATCTTAGAGGGTTCTCATATAGAGTATAAGAATCGAAATGGCCTTATTATAAGTTTGTAATAACTACTAGGATAGTATAGTCGTTCTCATCTACCTTTTTAGAGTGGTTCATCCCCTCTTTGTTTAAATGCTCTCAAACTATTTATACTATGTAATACTGCCATAATTTAGCTAAATAGATGAGTTGAAGAGCTGAGAGGCTATGTCATGTGGACTAAAGGTCAAGATGAGGAAGGAGCTTATCTCGGAGAACAAATTGAAAGTCGAGCTGAGGTAGATCAGCGTAGAGAATAAATTGAGAGTCGGGCTGAGATAGGTTAGTGATACTGTCACTATCTAGTTCAGCGATCAAAGTGAAAGAATCTATGTGGAAGACACTGCCTAAGTTGGGAGAACTGGTTTGGTAAAGTAGGTCTGTGAGAACTGGTTCGGTAAAGTAGGTATATGAGAACTGGTTCGGTAAAACAGGTCTGTGAGAATTGGTTCGGTAAAGTAGGTTTGTGAGAACTGGTTCGGTAAAGTAGGTCTGTGAGAACTGGTTCGATAAAGTAGGTCTGTGAGAACTGGTTCAGTTGAGTGAGTGGGGGAATCGGCTTGGCAGAGCGAGTTTGAAGATTGGCTCTATAAGGAAAGTCTAGGAATTGGCTCGAGCTATTATAGGAAGTTTGAGGTATAGAGGCTAAGAGCTATACTAAGCCTAGGTGTTAGGCTTAGGCTAACCTTGCAAAGGGCGAGAGGGTGAAAAGGAAAGGTTGAAATATTTCCCGAAATGCTTGTAGGAGTTTGTTAACTAATCGACTAGGACCCCACATCATATTAGGAGTCTCCACTCCCTATTTCTTTAACAGAATGATTCTCCAGGTAAACAAGGGGGTCACGTGTATGGTGATGGAAGGGGTTTGTTAGGTGATAGCTGGCAAGGAAAGAGGAAGAGGATAAAAGACAGAGGAGGGGCGAGAGAGAGAGGATCCAACTTCCAAGAAAGAGAGACAAAGGCACAGAGGGGTAAAGAGAGAGGACATCGCTAGAGAAGAAGAAGAGGAGTAGACAAGGAGAGTAGTGAGCTCCATTCTTTCGGTCTTTGTACGCTGAAGTAAATTGTAAGAGGTTTTCACTCCACCTCTGGAAACTCTTTCCACAAAGGAGGAATTTTATAGTGAAAGTGTATTGACACCGTAGCTCGTGAGAGAGCTCTGTTGGTGCAATCGACCCAAGTCACGATTGACCAGACTCGAGTCGAGTGATGTTTTGATGTTTGACATAGTGAGTTGACATTGATATCTATTAATGTTTTGGAGAGATTGTTTATACAATCAACCCGGGTTATGTTTAACTGGACTCGAGTTTGACTCGAGGGAGACTTTGATGGTTGACTGGAGTTGACCATGTCATGGAAAGTCCAAGTCTTGAGTACTTGGCATGTAAAGTCCAAGCATGGGTCTTGGCAAGGAAAAGTCCAAGCATGGGTCTTGGCATGGAAAGTTCAACATGGGTTGGCAAGGGAAAGTTCAAGCTTGAGTCTTGGCATTTGAGAAGTCCAAGGGGTTGATATTGGCGGCGTAAAGTCCAAGCGGGAGTCTTGACAACATAAGTCCAATGGTTGGCGGCGTAAAGTCCAAGCGGAGTCTTGGTGGCGTAAGTCCAATGTGCCTTGGCGGTGTAGACACCGTTAGCATAACATAGCCGATGGAAGCACTTGAAGGCTAGCGCGATGGATGAATAAGTCATGGATGACTTGGAGGGATCCGAGAGGCGTGAGGCTGATGGAGGTGGCTAGAAGGCTTAGGTCTAGGCTAAGGGTGGTCTAGCAAGTATGGGGGAACCATACTTGGGCTAAAATCTCATGTTTGAGGTGTGCCAGTCAACTGGTGCCATGTGGTAGTCGACTGGCCTGAGTCAACTAGGGTTTGACTACGGGACTTGCCCTAGCAATCGACTGCCAGAGGTGGGAAGTCGATTGATTGGCCTAGCAGTCGACTGATCTTGTGATAGTCGACTGGTGCTCGGGTTTTGGAGCACAGAATGGAGTCTCACTCGACCGCTGCGGTTAGCAGTCGAGTGATGGCTTGATCAGTCGACTGATGGTCATAATCAGTCAACTGATGATGGATCCGTTGGATTTTTCCAGCGTGGATCTAGCCGTTGTCTCACGACAACAGTTGCATCAGTCGACTGATGGTCCCGAGCAGTCGACTGATCGACATTTTCCAGCATAGGTAGAAGCTTTAAAAGAAGCTCGTGGAGGAGGAAAATGTTATGGTTCTTTGAGGAGTTTTTGGGGAGAATTACTGGTGTAATTCAGGGTCTCCAAGTGTCACTCAACCAACCAAACAAGCAAGCTCTCAAAAGATCGATTGTAAAGTTTTCTTTGCATTTTTTTTATTGTATTCACTTGTATTTTCTTGTTGTATTTAGTATTACTGTTGTAATCATTTGTACGAGGTTTCTCCAACTCCGACTTGTGTCGAGAAGGAGTGTTTGCATAGTGGTGTGTTTGTGGCATCGCTAGAGCTCTTTAGAGCTCGATCCGTGGAGTAGAAACCATTCGGTTCCGAACCACGTTAAATATTTATGTTTGCGTGATTGTCTTGTTTCGTTATTGTTATTTGTTTTATTTCCGCTGTGCTAACGAAATTGTAGAGACAAATGCGAACGAGTTCCATCGACATATAGCACGACGCTATTCACCCCCCTCTAGCGTTCCAACGATCGACCTACAAATGGTATCAGAGCGAGGCCACTCTTTAAGTTTAACAACTGAGGGAGCATGCTAGAGGGTGAAGATGGAAGCTCAAGGTCAACTTGGATGGGACATCAACACTCCACCACCATACGATCGAGAAGACTTTTCGGCATGGAGAGCAAGAATGGAAACATTCTTGATGATGGATATAGAGGATTGGTTCATCCTCGTAGATGGTTTTGAACACCTTAGGGATAAGAACGGACAAGTCCTCAAGTTGAAGAAATGGACCCAAGAGCAACAGCAAAAATTCAAGACCGAAGCCAAAGTAACAAAACTTTTAGAAGATTTGATACCTAATGATGTTTTGTCTAGGCTAGGTGAATATCTTGACGCCAAGGAGCTATGGGACAAATTGGCCAAGTTCAATGAGAAGCCCCACTTGGCACAAGTAGAAGAAGAGAGCTCATCCTCAAGTGAAAGTGAGGAATTGGAAGTTGAGGTAGAGTCAACTTCCGGATCGGAGGAAGAAGTAGAAGAGGTGGAAGAAGCATCCACCTCTATGATTGAGGGGGAGAGACCATCTACATCGGAGCTGGAACAAAATAAAGAAGAAGCCTCAACCTCCGGGGTGGGATGAAGAACCCACTCCGATCACCATCACCCTAGGTAACTCAAGCATTTCAGTTCAAAATAAAATCCATATAATTTGCTTTGAGTGTAGGGAAACCGGGCATTACAAGAGTAAATGCCCAAAGATAGTAAGAAAAGCTCCACCGACACCAAAAGTCAAGGATGCCAGTCCCCCAACAACCAAAAGCAAGGAGCAAGTGATTTGCTTCAAATGTTGGCAATCGGGACACTACCGGAATCAATGCCCAAAGAGAGAGAAGAAGACTCAAAGGGGAGCTTCACAAGTAGGGGGAGCCTTTGAGGCAAACCCTAAGGTATATTGTAATGCTCCTTCTTTAGTTAATAGACAAAAGCATGCTAGGAATTTTAATTCTCTTGCAATTTATGAAAAGCATGCTAATAGAAACAAGTACTTTTGTTTAGGAGCTAAGAATGTCCACTTAGGAAATAAGGAGAAATTTAGGACTAATGTCCCTAAAAATAATTTATCTAAGAACAAACCTAGATCAAATAACTCTAGACCAATTCTACCTAGGGAGTCTATCAAAAAAATAGGAGAACACCTAGGTCTTAATTCTAAATGGACTAGGCATATGCCTAGAGGAAATGGTAATGCCCAAAAACTTAATCAAAAATAGAAAATTGGGCAATTGGAGATGGAAAATCAAGCCTTGAGATCAAAGCTTGAGAAATTAGAAAAGACCCTAAATAAGATACAAAATCAATTTCAAGGGTCTAATGGTCAAAGTCAAGGGTCAAGATCTCAAAGTCAACATCTATGACCTAAGAGACAAAAGTCAACTAAGGGCAAGCAAAGTTTGGGTCACAAACCTAAGCCTAAGGTGGCTTATCATAGTGTTCCATTTAATTATGGAACACAAACTAGGTCTAGGAAGACCAAGGTTACTAGGGAAGTTATCCCTAAGAGTAACCAAGGTTTGTGTCTAGTGGCTAGGGTTTCAAGGAAACCTAGGGTGACCACTAATAAGGTTACTAGGGAGGCAATCCCTAAGGTTAACCTAGACAAGACCAAAATGACCAAGGCTACCAAGCCTAGGAGGGTCATTAGGAGGGTATCTAGGGAGGTTATCCCTAAGGAATACCTAATTAATCCTAGGAGCTCAAATATGTTTTGGGTTCCTAAGAGCGTGATTGACTCACGCTAGATGGGTTTAGGGTGTGCCAACCTTGATTGGATGGGTAGTTAACCTAACCATGGTAAAGGTGACATTTTAGGTTATTTTCAAGGTTATGGATACCTTGGAAATAGATTTGATCTTATGATCCTAAAAGATTTTAGGATGTGCCAATATACCTTGAAGATTATGAAAAATCAATTAACTTGGCACGATTTAGGATTAGAGGTCTTAGTGTGCCATTTTGGATTTTTGGCACACTTTGGGAATTTTAGGTAATATGACAAAATATACTTAATTATATCAAATGACAACTAATATTAAAATTTAGGTATTATTATACCTATACATTTTATTTGTCATGTCTTGATTGCCATATAACATGCCATGACATCATGTTTATTTTTATCATTTATATGTCATGATCATGTTTAGGATTAAGGATTAAATGTCATGTATTTTTAGATTTATATCATATGCTATGACATCATGATCATTGGTCATGCTTTATTATGCTATCATTATGCCATGATCATTTCATGTATTTAAATTGATTAAAATTGAGTTAAGGACAATGACATGACTTCGAGTCCCATTTATAAGGGAATCAAGTAGAGTTTCCTTAGAAAAATGCATGAAACCCTAGATTAGAGAGAACAAAATCCACATCTCACATCACATTGACATGTATGTGTATTTATACACCCTAGATACATGTGAGATGCTAGGATATGAGTTGAGTTCAAGGTGTATAGCTTTTGCATCTAGATGAACTAAAACTCATCTTAATTCAAATGTGGATCATTGGGAAAGCTTGTGTACAAGTCATGTACATTGAGCCCAAGGAATACGATCCAAAATAAGGTTTTGAAAATATTTTTAAATTATTTTGAAAAACCTTGGTGAAGTCTATCTTTTGATAGCAATCACCATTGATGAAGTTGATACAAAGTGAGTTAAAACTTTGAAGTTTTTCTTAACTTTTGAATTTTGTATCAATTTCAATATTTTATGGATAAAATATTTTTCTATTATTTTTCACCCATTGTATTGACTATAAGTAATATACGTATGAATTTTCATGATTTTTCGATATACGTAAAATTACTTATGATTTTCCGAATTTCATTTCTAATAACTGAAATTTTGATATTTCAGTTATCAGTCGACTGCCCTGGGTGGCAGTCGATTGATGTGGGTGGCAGTCGACTGATAGCTGAGAGAGTTGACTGCCAATGCTGATTTCGAGAAAACAAGGTTTGTTTAGCCCTTGTTCAGCTGCGGTTAAGGTCCCTAACCACTTCTAACCCTAGGATATGCTTTGGGAAGCATTATAAAGGGTGAAAATCTATTAGATATGGATTAGGAGAGGTGTTAGGGGGATGTATCAAATTTAAGGTGTTGGAAAGTTCATGTTGAATTTCTAACCTTATTTTTGATGGTTTAGAGTTCCTATTGGCTTAGGGACTTCACAAGGACATTGTTGGTGCAATTGTCAAGGGGGAGCAAGCTTTTAGGGGGAGTTATCCATCATGGGATGATGGATGTGTTTTTCTTCTTGAAGGGGAGAAGTGATGGGGAGAATGTCATCAATTGGGAAAATTGATGGGATTTTGAGATACCCAATTTGGAAATTGGGAGAATGCATAGGGTTGCCTCTCTTGAGTGATATGAGACTTATCACTAGGAAGATGGTAAGCATCCTAGGTATCTTTGGACCAAGGGGGAGATTGTAAGATCTCATTGGGACATGAGTGTTGGGATGTATACTGAAAAGTCTATCTTTTGTATGAACATCTTTATTTTTGAAATAAGAATCACATGATCATTGTTTGCATATTTTTATGGTTATGCATATTGTCTAATACATTACATTGTAGATAACATGGTGTGTGGTGTCACACGAGAGATCATGTTATCGACTCCTTGTAAAGTATAAGTATAGGCTCACAACCGAGATGACTTTGGACAAACCATTGGAATGGTTGTAGTGTGATTTGGTATTGGTTTGTCTTGACCATAAAATCACACTAGTACACTTTGTGTGTATTGAGCAGGACCGACTTAGAGGTGATTCGATTTATTGCTGACTACATAATCGAATCGGACCTCAGATATTATATTGTACATACTCTTAATTCCGATATAATAACGAGCACATATACTTAGCATTTATTTCTTTGATTTACCAATGGGCGAGATTTATAGATTAAATCGATAGGCTCGGTAAGTTGGGAAATGATATTATTTATATGGTGTGCCATTGATTATAGGAGGAAACCGTGTCCTATATATTAGGATGATGATGTCCCCTTGAGGAGCTCATAAGGTTCATCATGTAAACCCTGCAGGTGGACTTGGTCCGACATGATGAAAAGGTTGAGTGGTACTACTCATGGAGTTAGATATTGATTAATTAATGGTCAGTAAATTAATTAATTGACGGATATTCGAGATCTTAAATACGAGGAGAAAATGTACATATAATATATGGAGCTCATATTAACTTATGGGGATTGGTGAGGTAGATCAATGATAATCCTTTAGTGGATTGGATTATCATTAATGGATCGGACTTTATGTGGGCTTGATCCATTGGGTGGCCAAGATCCAACTCCTCCTCATGGTCCCTATTGTAGCCTATTAATACCTCATGAAGCCTAGGTCCAATGGATGGAAACAAAACTCTAGATCCAAAAGTAGAGATTAAATCTCTAGATCCGACGGTTGAAATTAAATCTCTAGATCCGACGGTTGAGATTAAATCCCTAGAACCAATGGTGAAGATTAAAACAAGGCTTATCCCTAAACTCTATAAAAGGAGCCTTTAGGGTTGGCGTGGAGAACAATAAAAAAAGAGGCAAGGGGAGAGGCTAGGGTTTTGGGCGGCAAGGAGAATAGGGGTTTGCAGCACCAAATAAGGAAACTATTTCCTTATCTTCTTCTTCCTCAAGCTTGCCGGCGCCCATACAGCCCCTTCCTCACTTTGGCCGGCATCCAAACTCCCTCAATCTCTTCTCCTTGGCCGGTGGAACCAAGGCTTAGGGTCCTCCCTTGGAGCTTTGGCCGACATTCATCTTTTCTCCCTTCTCCTTGTTGGCCGGCGACAAGCAACTTGCTTGTTGCTTGTTGGTTGGCTAAAGGAAGGAGAAGAGTCTTGTTTCTATTCTTCCTCTTGCTCAGAACGAGCAAGGAAGGAAGATTGGTAATCTAGCAGCTTCAACTTTTGGTAGATCATCGCCCACACGACGTCCGAAAGGAGGAAGGTCATACAATAGAAGATCGAGAGGTATATCGATTCTCTATTTTCATTTTGTTACATGTTTATATTTTCTTTTCAATTATATGCATGATATATATTCTGTTTTGTGGCTAAATATACTTGGACCCCGAACATAAACACAAAAGCCGGTGATCCGTACATCGTTTATTCCGCGGCTATTCGTAGAATAGAGGTTGGTCGCTTGAACAATAAGTTTGTTGAAGTGACTACTCTTATCGAATAGCACGACAATGACAAGGTTGCTTGGGCAATCCCTCTTGTCAAGGATAATTTTTTTTATACGGGGACATAGAAGGGATCACCATGAACAAGCGACCGAGTTGAAGTGGGAAGCGAAGTTTCCCCTACCTTCATTTGGTATCAGAGCTACAGTTTTCGATTTTGTGTGTTTAGGATTCGGTTACTCTTATGCATTTTTCATATATTATATGTGTCGGATAATAGTAGGATATGCGTAGGTTAACTCTTTGATTGCAGGCATAAGATCCGACTATTATGGCCACATGTGTGTATGTGATTGTATGTGTATAATTGTATATTTTGTTGAATCCTCGGGGTTGACGAGGCTAGTATTTAATTTTTTTTTGTAAATTAGATACGACATTGTTTAGCCACTATTTTTATTTTAGTTTACTTTCGATCTAGATTTCATGTACACTCCCTCGTGGAGTATAGGATCGATGGATGTAAATTAAAATAGTTTTTAGTCTCGGCTCGGATCTTCGGATGGCTCGTACATGGCGTAGGAGGAGCGGACGAGATGGCGATGCGACGGGAGACATATTAAAGACAAAAGCCATAATAGTTGGAAAATAATTTATTTTTCATATTTATTGCTTATTGTTTGATATGCATGTCGTAGGCTAGAAAATTCCTCAATTTCAAATTACTAAGTGGGAGAGGGATATTTTTATAAATTCCCACGACCTCCATTACAATTTGACAAGTGATGCAAACAAACTTGCGCGTCGGCTCTGAGTGCTTTCCTCCCCATCGGATAAGTTTGTTTGCGGATCACAAGGTCGAATATGGTTATAGGGAATTATTAAGGAGCGTGTGTACTTCCCCATTGGAAGGCACATAATCCGAGATAATTACCTTGGTACCGAGTAATGGTGAACACTTAGATACAAATATAAGTATCCTCCCCATCGGAGTCACTGCTTTTATTTGTAGGGCCAAAGAGGAACCAACTATTAATTTTACTTGTCAAAAAGTTAGGTTGACAAGATAGTAAAATTAATGGGTAAAACCTCCTCTTACAAATGTAGAATTCGTATACGTCCACACTATCGTGGAATACGATATTCTCGGTGTTTTGAGGTGTTGGTTGATTTTATAATTTTATTGTTTAAGGAATCAATAATTTTTTGAAATCTAATGTTTTGATCTATGTGATTCTTAGGTTTTCTTTCAAAATGACTTTCAACCCACTTGCTGTGATACTGAAAGAGAATAAACTTGCTGGACCCAACTATGTTGATTGGAAGAGGAATCTTGACATTGTCTTGACTGCTAAGGAATACAAATATGTACTCCTCGAAGAGTGCCCTCCTAAGCATGCAGATGATTCTGGGGAAAAGGAGAAAGAGAGTTATAAGAAGTGGATAAAGGCCGATGAGATGACGCGGTGTTACACTTTGACATCTATGTCAAATATACTACAACATCAACATCAAGTCATGCCCACTGCTTATGACATGATGCTCAATCTTAAAGAGCTTTTCAGACACCAGAATCGAGCTGTTAGGCAGGAAGCCATGCGGAACTTGATGACGACCACCATGATCGAGGGAACACCCGTGAGGGATCATGTTCTTAAGATGATGACTCATTTGAATGAGTTGGAAGTCCTCAGAGCTGAGATCGATGGAGAAACCCAGGTCGATATCATTCTCCAGTCTCTACCTAGGAGTTTTGAGCAGTTTTGCCTGAACTACAACATGAACAAGAGGTTGTATTCGTTGGCGGAGCTTCTGACAGAACTCCAGGCGGTAGAGGGGCTATTTCGTCAGAGTGCTTAGGCGCATGCCATGGTGACCCAAAAGGTTTCTACTTCTAAGCCGAAAGTCAAGAAGAAGAAGAAACAAACTGGGGCGAAGGCGGTGGGAGGAACTCAGGGAGGAGTGAAGAAGCCGAAAGGCAAGTGCTTCACTTGTAAGCAGACTGGACACTGGAAGAAGGACTGCCCCAACCGCAAGCAGAACAAAGGTATATCTTTTGGTCTAGTCGTTGAAACATGTTTGGCGGTGTTATCTACCGGCACCTGGTGTGTAGATACGGGAGCCACTGATAATGTCTGCAATACTTTACAGGAGTTCCAGGAAACCAGACGACTAGCTGAGGGGGAGATTACCGTGTACTTGGGCGATGCCACGAAGGTGGCGGCTGTTGCAGTGGGAGACATTCATTTATCTTTTGAGAAAAATAAAGTTTTGGTTCTTAAGAATTGCCTTTATGTACCTTTATTTAGAAAGAATTTAATTTCGGTTTCTAAATTATTTATGGATGGATATTCTATTTCTTTTAATGACAGAGTTGTTATAAAAAGGAATAGGGACATTATCTGTTCAGGTGCATTGATAGGAAATCTATACACACTTGAATCAAAACCTCCCACGATGCAAATTGAAGTTAATAACTCATCTTATAATTCCAATAAGAGAAAAGAACCTTCGAAGATGAACCAAACATATCTTTGACATCTTATGCTTGGTCATATTAACCTAAGAAGAATTCAAAGGTTGATAGTTGATGGACCTCTGGGTTCATTAGTGGTGGAAGATTTTCCAACCTGCGAATCTTGCTTGGAGGGTAAAATGACCAAGAGGCCTTTTAAGGCCAAGGGGTATAGAGCCAAAGATGTGTTGGAATTGGTTCATTCTTATTTGTGTGGTCCTATGTCTATCCAGGCTAGAGGTGATTTTGAATATTTCATCTCTTTTATAGACAATTATTCAAGATATGAATACATTTACTTGATGCGCCGCAAGTCTGAATGCTTTGACAAGATCAAAGAATTCAAGGCTGATATAGAGAAACGTCAAGGTAAAAGTATCAAGACACTGCGATCTGATCGTGGTGGTGAGTACCTCTTGGGAGAGTTTAGGAATTACTTATCAGAGGCTGGGATTCAATTTCAATTGTCTGCACCTGACACACCCCAACAGAATGGTGTAGCAGAGCGAAGGAATAGGACTCTTATGGAGATGGTTAGATCGATGATGAGTTATTCTGAGTTGCCAGATTCGTTCTGGGGATATGCTCTAGATACGGCGGTGTACATTCTGAACTTGGTTCCATCTAAATCAGTGCCTTCTACTCCCACAGAATTGTGGACTGGGCAAAAGCCTAGTCTGAGACATATTCAGATTTGGGGGAGTCTAGCACATGTGCTGAAGGCGGATGCTGGTAAGTTGGAACCTCATACAGAAGTACGCATGTTCGTTGGCTATCCTAGAGGAATGAAAGGTGGTTTGTTTTATAGTCCTAGAGATCAGAGGGTGATCGTTAGCACGAACGCCAGATTTCTAGAGGAAGACTATGTGATGAACCACAAGCCCATGAGTAAGATTGTTTTGGAGGAAATAAAAGGGGAAGTCACATCTTCAGTACCACCGGTACAAGAGGATATACCACAAGTCACTGCACCGCGTGTCACAGAGGATACACAGGTGATACCTCGTCGTAGTGGGAGGGTTATGAGGCATCCTGATAGATTCATGTTCTTGGGAGAATCTTTTGATTTGGTCTCTGGCGAACATGAACCTGATCCCTGGACATATGACGAGGCAATTCAAGATAAAGATGCAGTATCTTGGCAAAGTGCAATGAATACTGAGATTGAATCTATGGATTCAAATTAGGTTTGGGAGCTAGTAGAACCACCCGATGGTGTAAAAACCATTGGATGCAAGTGGATCTACAAAAGAAAGAGAGGAATAGATGGGAAAGTTGAGACCTTCAAAGCGAGGCTTGTTGCGAAGGGGTATACTCAGAAAGAGGGTATCGATTATGAGGAGACCTTTTCGCCGGTAACCATGCTTAAGTCTATCCGGATTCTCTTATGCATTATAGCTTATATGGATTATGAGGTGTGACAGATGAATGTCAAGACAACTTTCCTTAATGGAAATCTTGAAGAAAACATCTATATTAAGCAACCAGAGGGATTCATTGTGAAGGGCAAAGAGCATCTTGTATGTAAGCTTAATCGGTCCATTTATGGATTGAAGCAAGCTTCGAGGTCTTGGAACATCCGATTTGATGAAGTAAACCAGTCTTATGGATTTATTCAAATTCCGGATGAGTCTTGTGTATACAAGAGGTGTGACGGAAACGTAGTTGTATTTCTTGTACTATACGTAGATGATATTTTTTTGATTGACAACAATATCAAGGTGTTATCGGACGTAAGGGTATGGTTGTCCAAACAGTTTGATATGAAGGACTTGGGAGAAGTAGGACACATCCTTGGGATCAAGGTTATAAGGGATCGCAGGAAAAGGATGTTGTGCTTATCCCAAGCTTTATACATAGACACGATTATGGATCGTTTTAGCATGCAAAACTCCAAGAAAGGTTTTCTACCTTTCAGGCATGGAGTTCCTTTATCTAAGGAGATGTGTCCTAGAACATCTAAAGAGATAGAGGAGATGAAGGCGGTTCCTTATGCTTCAGCAGTAGGAAGCCTCATGTATGCGATGCTATGTACGAGACCAGATATCTGCTTTGCCGTGGGCATGATCATCAGATATCAGAGTAATCCAGGACAGGGACATTGGACTACGATAAAGCATATATTGAAGTACCTAAGAAGGACTAGGGATTATATGCTGGTTTACCAGGAAAACCAATTACTCCCTGTGGGTTACATGGATTCTGACTTCCAATCTGATAGGGATAACAGTAAGTCTACCTCAGTTTTTGTGTTTACTTTGGGAGGTGGAGCCATTGTATGGAGGAGTGTCAAGCAGAAATGCGTGGCGGACTCCACCATGGAAGCTGAGTATGTGGCAGCCTCTGAGGCGACCAAAGAAGCTGTGTGGCTCAGCAATTTCCTGATGGACTTGGATGTGATTCCTGGTTTGCCCAGAACTATCACAATTTATTGTGATAATAGTGGTGCAGTTGCAAACTTGAAGAAACCACGAGCCCATAAGACTAGTAAATACATAGAGCTCAAGTACCACATGATACGAGAAATCGTAAAGAGAGGAGAAGTTGTTGTGGCCAAGATTACATCGGAGGATAACCTGGCAGATCCTTTCACTAAGGCCCTTCCGGCGAGAGCTTTTGATAGGCATGTGGAGGGAATGGGGATCAGATGTATGGCAGTTTGAGAACAACATAGTCTTTTAGTATAAGTGGGAGATTGTTGGGATGTATATTGAAGAGTCTATCTTTTATATGAACATCTTTATTTTTGAAATAAGAATCACATGATCATTGTTTGCATATTTTTATGGTTATGTATATTGTCTAATACATTACATTGTAGATAACATAGTGTGTGGTGTCACACGGGAGATCATGTTATCGGCTCCTTGTAAAGTATAAGTATAGACTCACAACCGAGATGACTTTGGACAAACCATTGGAATGGTTGTAGTGTGATTTGGTATTGGTTTGTCTTGACCATAGAATCACACTAGTACACTTTGTATGTATTGAGCAGGACCGACTTAGAGGTGTTTCGATTTATTGCTGACTACATAATTGAATCGGACCTCAGATATTATATTGTACATACTCTTAATTCCGATATAATAACGGGCACATATACTTAGTATTCATTTCTTTGATTTACCAATGGGCGAGATTTATAGATTAAATCGATAGGCTTGGTAAGTTAGGAAATGATATTATTTATATGGTGTGTCGTTGATTATAGGAGGAAATCGTGTCCTATATATTAGGATGATGATGTCCCCTTGAGGAGCTCATAAGGTTCATTATGTAAACCCTGCAGGTGGACTTGGGCCGACATGATGAAAAGGTTGAGTGGTACTACTCATGGAGTTAGATGTTAATTAATTAATGGTTAGTAAATTAATTAATCGACGGACATTCGAGATCTTAAACACGGGAAGAAAATGTACATATAATATATGGAGCCTATATTAACTTATGGGGGTTGGTGAGGTAAATCAATGATAATCTTTTAGTGGATTGGATTATCATTAATGGATCAGACTTTATGTGGGCTTGATCCATTGGGTGGCCAAGATCCAACTCCTCCTCATGGTCCCTATTGTAGCCTATTAATACCTCATGAAGCCTAGATCCAATGGATGGAAACAAAACTCTAGATCAAAAGGTAGAAATTAAATCTCTAGATCCGGCGGTTGAGATTAAATCTCTAGATCTGACGGTTGAGATTAAATCCCTAGAACCAATGGTGGAGATTAAAACAAGGCTTATCCCTAAACTCTATAAAAGGAGCCTTTAGGGTTGGCGTGGAGAACAATAAAAAAAAGAGGCAAGGGAAGAGGCTAGGGTTTTGGGCGGCAAGGAGAATAGGGGTTGGCGGCACCAAATAAGGAAACTATTTCCTTATCTTCTTCTTCCTCAAGCTTTCCGGCGCCCATATAGCCCCTTCCTCACTTTGGTCGGCGTCCAAACTCCCTCAATCTCTTCTCCTTGGCCGGTGGAACCAAGGCTTAGGGTCCTCCCTTGGAGGTTTGGCCGGCATTCATCTTTTCTCCCTTCTCCTTGTTGGTCGGCGACAAGCAACTTGCTTGTTGCTTGTTGGTTGGCTAAAGGAAGGAGAAGAGTCTTGTTTCTATTCTTCCTCTTATTCGGAACCAGCAAGGAAGGAAGATTGGTGATCTAGGAGCTTCAACTTTTGGTAGATCATCGCACACACGACGTCCGAAAGGAGGAAGGTCATACAATAGAAGATCGAGAGGTATATCGATTCTCTATTTTCATTTTGTTACATGTTTATATTTTCTTTTCAATTATATGCATGATATATATTCTGTTTTGTGGCTAAATATACTTGGACCCCGAACATAAACACAAAAGCCGGCGATCCATACATCGTCTATTCCGTGGCTATTCGTAGAATAGAAGTTGGTCGCTTGAACAACAAGTTTGTTCAAGTGACTACTCTAATCGAATAGCACGACGATGACAAGGTTGCTTGGGCAATCCCTCTTGTCAAGGATAATTTTTTTTTTATCCGGGGACGTAGAAGGGATCACCATGACCAAGCGACCGAGTTGAAGTGGGAAGCGAAGTTTCTCCTACCTTCAATGAGACATTGACCTCCTTGGAGAGTAAACCTTTTTGATGTATGTCAAAAAGGGGGAGAACATAAAATTACCAATTTGGATAATTGGTAAGGAGATTTGATTTAGGAGCCTAACTTAAGGTTGGTTTTTGTCAAACATCAAAAAGGGGGAGATTGTTGGTGCAATTGGCCCAGGTCACGATTGACCAAACTCGAGTTTGACTCGAGTGATGTTTTGATGTTTGACATAGTGAGTTGACATTGATGTCTATTAATATTTTAGGGAGATTGTTTATACAATCAACCCGGGTTATGTTTAACCAGACTCTAGTTTGACTCGAGGGAGACTTTGATGGTTGACTGGAGTTGACCATGTCATGGAAAGTCCAAGTCTTGAGTACTTGGCATGTAAAGTCCAAGCATGGGTCTTGGCATGGAAAGTCCAACATGGGTTGGCAAGGGAAAGTCCAAGCTTGAGTCTTGGCATTTGAGAAGTCCAAGCGGGAGTCTTGGCAGCATAAGTCCAATGGTTGACGGTGTAAAATCCAAGCGGAGTCTTGGCGGCGTAAGTCAAATGTGCCTTGGCGGTGTAGACACTGTTAGCATGACATAGCCGATGGAAGCACCTGAAGGCTAGCGCGATGGATGAATAAGTCATGGATGACTTGGAGGGATCCGAGAGGCGTGAGGCTGATGGAGGTGGCTAGAAGGCTTAGGTCTAGGCTAAGGGTGGTCTAGCAAGTATGGGGGAACTATACTTAGGCTAAAACCTCATGTTTGAGGTATGTCAGTCAACTGGTGCCATGTGGCAGCCGACTAGCCTGAGTCAACTAGGGTTTGACTGCGGGACTTGGCCTAGCAGTCGACTGGCAGAGGTGGGTAGTCGACTAATTGGCCTAGCAGTCAACTGATCTTGTGATCAATCGACTGGTGCTCGGGTTTTGGAGCACAGAATGGAGTTTCACTCGATCGCTGTGGTCAGCAGTTGAGTGATGGCTTGATTAGTCGACTGATGGTCATAATCAGTCGACTGATGATGGATCCGTTGGATTTTTCCAGTGTGGATCTAGCTGTTGTCTCACGATAATAGTGGCATCAGTCGACTGATGGTCCCGAGTAAGTCGACTGATTGACGTTTTCCAGCACAGGTAAAAGCTTTAAAAGGAGCTCGTGGAGGAGGAAAATGCTATGGTTCTTTGAGGAGTTTTTGGGGCGAATTGTTGGTGTAATTCAGGGTCTCCAAGTGCCACTCAACCAACCAAACAAGCAAGCTCTCAAAAGATCGATTGTAAAGTTTTCTTTGCATTTCTTTTATTGTATTCACTTATATTCACTTGTTGTATTTAGTATTACTGTTGTAATCATTTGTACGAGATTTCTCTACCTCCGACTTGTGTCGAGAAGGAGTGTTTGCATAGTGGTGTGTTTGTGGCATCACTAGAGCTCTTTAGAGCTCGATCCGTGGAGTATGAACCATTCCGTTCCGAACCACGTTAAATATTTATGTTTGCGTGATTGTCTTGTTTCGTTATTGTTATTTGTTTTATTTCCACTACACTAACGAAATTGTAGAGACAAACGCGAACGAGTTCCATCGACGTATAGCACGACGCTATTCACCCCCCTATAGCGTTCCAACGATCGACCTATAAGCTCACCCCCATGGAGTAGGAATCTTCATTCCAAACCATGTAAAACTCTATGTCTTGATTCTCTATTTTGGTTGTTTGCATCTTCTACTCGTGTTCTATTACAGTTGCGGCCGGGAGAGGACCTTAAGCCTCCTGTATGCCTCTTAGCGTTGAAGGGAAGTGAGAAAATCCACCTACAACCGCATCAGTTGGCGCCGTCTATGAGAACTTACTGAGCAAGGCATTGAGATGCAGCCAGAGGAGATACAATATCTAGCAGCCTTCTCTTCGGAGGAGAACCCCATTACATTGCTACCATCGCAGTTGAGGGCCATGGTGGACACAGCTGTGGCTGAAGCCTTAACCAGAGAAAGGAGGAGGACAGGATATCTCTGTAGGATCGATGTGGTATGGATGTGGCCGGCTAGAGGGGGGTGAATAGCCCTCTTTCGTTGGATGACGGAATTTGCTCGTTTACAAAGAAATTAGTGCAAGCGGAATATGCAAATACAAACAAAGAAAGACAAAGCAAAGGAAACAAACAATGCTAACACCAAGTCGTAACGTGGTTCACGACTACGCCGCTAATCCACGATCCCAATTCGTCCAAGGTGAATCACTCCTTTTCCAAATCCACTAGATCTCTCCTTTGCACCAAGCTAGGTAGAGGTAACCTCTTTACAATCCCTCTTCTTACAATAGAATAGAATAATAGCAAGTAAGAAGAGTGGGAATACTTTAGGGCACTTTGGGAGAAGATTAGAGCATGAACATTAGACCTCCAAAGCCCCACACCCTTCCTCTTTATAGAGGAAGAGGGTTTCTTCCTGTTGACACAGGAGCAGTCGACTGATGTCTCTATCAGTCGACTGGTCCTGTAGTCGTTGCCCAATAACGACTACTTTCCACGTTGGATTTCATCCAACGGTACCGACATCAGTCGACTGATGCTCGATCAGTCGAGTGCTCGCGAGCTCGACTCCATTCTGTGCCCGAAACACTTGCTACCCGGTCGGTGATGCCTTCATCGGTTGGTGATCATGGTCTCGCAATGATCGTCATTCCATGGCGATCATGATCACTGGCACGGACTCGACTAACACTAGTCGAGTCACAGTCGACTTAGAGTAGTCGACTACCATAACATGGTAGTCAACTGATATCGGGAAATCGCATCCGACACTTAGCCAAATAGCTAAGTTTCACCTAAGAGCGCTACCCCTTCCTGGGTTACATTCGCTCACTCTCATCCCTCGGAGTCCCTCGCCTTTGAAGTTATCTTCATCTGGCCACGTCCCTCGGATACGCCAAGCGCACGGCTCTACAGCGCCATCCTTCGCGTCTCGCCCTGAAGTCTACTTCCTTCGGCTTCACTCCAAGATCCTCGTCCAGTGGTCCCTCGGATGCTCCAAGCGCACGGCTTCCGCAAAGCTATCCTTCACCGACTCAAGGACCGAGTCATGAGAGGTGAAACTCGCCAAGGCTCCATGTGCGAATTAATAAGCCCTGTAAGACTCCAATGCACATATCAAATCATAATAACAACCTAACTTAAACCCTTTGCCACACACATCAAAACCTTATCATGGCAAGAAATTGCCCCAACAATCTCCCCCTTTTTGATGTGTGACAATCCGTTTAAGTTAGGTAAAACATTTGATAAAATATTAAGGAAAAAAGCATGTAAATAACATGATTAGCAACTCTCCCCCTTAATACATGAAACTCCCCCTAAATATATTCCCCCTTACTTAAACATATACATTTCTCTCCCTTTGACACCATCAAAAATAAATACCAAAGTTTATACAGCATGACATCAAGTCTAGAAAAATATAAAAACCAAAACATGCCTTAAAATCGGATACAAAAGGTTATTGGGCATGTTATCAGGCTACCAGTCGACTGTCACATGTATTTCGGGTTTTTCAGATTTTTAGGGTGGATTTCAGAAATGCATTAGAAAATCTATAAAATTTGAAAAATCATGATATTTGGGGAACACATTTCTTGTGGGGTCCTTTATAAGTGAAAAATAGTTTTCCATGAAAAATCATTATATTTTCACGTATTTGCCAAAACTCTAAAAGTTTCAAAAGTAACTAGGTTTTTGATCAAGTTAGTATAAATTTTAACACCTAGTTTTGCTTTAAATTGTTTCAAAACATGAACACACAGATTTTAAAGTAAGAAATTATTTTGAAAACATATGAAATATCCAACCATGATCTTTGGAAAATATGTCTATGAATTAAACATAAGCCTTCCCCATGATTGATCTATTATTGCTATTTTGATACTTTAAATGACCATCTAAATGCCATAGGCATTAGTGGACATTTGTATCACCCTATCATCTCACTCATGCTAAGTTTTCAATCAAAGTAGCCTATGGTGAGTGTGAGATGCATCCTAAAGGTATTTGTATATACTTAACTATTATTTTCATGCAATTCTATCAAGGTTAAGTATCATCCTAACAATCCACATGATTATAAAGACATATATGAATTAATTTTACATTATGACCATGAAACACATGTATTCATCAAATTGTTATCATGCATTAGGTATTACATGATGATAATAAGGTAAACATTATCTAAAGCATGATTTATCTATTTATAGGTGCATTATCATCACCTAACACTATTTCAAAAATGTTGTCCCGACATCCTAAATCAACCAAAAATATGATATAGGTGAAATCCTTATGGTTGACTATCCTAGGGTTTTCCTAACCCTTAAGGATGGATTTAGGAACCCAAAATAAGTTCTTTCCTATGGGGTTCACTAAATACTCCTTAGGGATCCATTTTCTAGAAATTGTCTTATTTTTGCTTTGGCCCCTAACAATCAAACATTTATAGGCCTTTTCATTTGTTTTTCCCTTGTATCCTAGGCCTTTCTTATTGAAGCTAGCCCTTTGGCTCCCTATGATCATGTTAAGAGTATTGGAGCCTATTGTAAATTTTTCTAGGGCTTTGGTCAAATAATCTACCTTTTCCCTTAAAGCCCTATTTTCATCCATACATGCATCTCTAACATTAAATGACATATATTCATGTGAGCATGCATCTTTTGAGCTAGAAGCAATATTATCATTTACATTTAAGCATGTTTTTTCTAATTTTTCTTCTAAGTCCTTAATTTGATCTAGCATGCATTTATTTTTCTTCTTTTCCCTAAACAAATCCCTAGTTAAGCTAGAAACCATGGAAACTATTTTCTTGGGAGTTAGATTTATTACCATAGCTTCCATGTCTTCTTCTTCTTCGGATGAAGATGGTGAAGAAGCTCCCCCTTCACTAGAGCTCTCCTCACTTGTGCTTGATTCTTCATTTTCTGTGGAGGATGAGTCTAGGTCGTCAAAGGCCATCAATGCCAAATTTGTGACAAAAGCATTTTCTTCCTCGGATGATGATGATGAG
The DNA here is from genome assembly GCA_025175895.1 of Wurfbainia villosa. Taxonomy (NCBI): domain Eukaryota; kingdom Viridiplantae; phylum Streptophyta; class Magnoliopsida; order Zingiberales; family Zingiberaceae; genus Wurfbainia; species Wurfbainia villosa. The sequence continues at coordinate 11,524,213 of CM045992.1, forward strand.
GAGGAGGAAGGGTCATCCCAAGTCCTTGCTTTTAATGCCTTTGCCTTCCCTTTTTCCTTGGCCTTCTTTTCTTCTTCCTTTTTCTTCTTGATCCCCTTCTTCTTCTTCTTTTCTTCCTTCTTTCTCTTCTCCTCTTTACTCTTGTTTAGGAGTCCCTTATGTGTCCCTCTCCTTGGCAATTGTAGCAAATAATCTTTCCCCTTGGTCTTCTACTCCTATCATTAGATTTATTAAATCTAAAACCTTTTAATGCACGCCTTACCCTCCTTACCATATAGGCTTCTTCCGTGCTATCCATGGAGAAGGAGGAGGGGATCTCTATCTTCTTTTTCCCCTTGTTGGCCAAAAGTGCTACTCCTTTTGAAGGTTGAAATCTTAGCTCTTCTATTATTCCTTCAAGTCTTGTTTCGTGGAGCTCCATGGTTGAGAAGAACTCCTCCAAGGTGCTCACTTCTAAATTCTTGGACATGTAGAAGGAGTCCACTATTGAGCTCCATTTTGATGACCGGGGAAAAGCATCAATTGCTTTCATGAGCATGTCCCGGTTCGAAAGTCTTTATCCTACACTCGTTAGCCCAATTAAAATTTTTTTGAATCTAGAATGTAAGGAGGTTACCTTTTCTCCCTTTTCAAGCTTGATGTTGGATAGTTGGGAGCGGAGGAGGTCTCTCCTTGCAAGTTTGGCCTCCGAGGTACCTTCATGAAGCTCTACTGGCTTCTCCCACATCTCCTTGGCACTAGAGCATTCCCCAATCCGGTTTACTTCTTGTTGGGGGAGTACATTGTAGAGGTGGTGCTTGGCCTTTGAATTTGCCAAGTATTCTTCCCTTTGCCTCTTGCTCCACCTTGATTTCTCCAATAGCTCCCCTTCTTCATTCCTAGGCATCTCAAAACCGTTTTCCATAATTAATAAAATTTCAAAGTCGGTTTTGAAGAATACCTCCATTCTCTTTTTCCACCAAGAGAATTCGCCTTCAAATTTTGGTGGGTGAATGTTGGAGCCGGCCATTCTTGAATGTGCTTGTTGTGGCGGTTAATCCTTGATAAGCTTTCCTTGGCTCTGATACCACTTGTAGGATCGATGTGGTGTGGATGTGGCCGGCTAGAGGGGGGGGTGAATAGCCCTCTTTCGTTGGATGACGAAATTTGCTCGTTTACAAAGAAATTAGCGCAAGCGGAATATGCAAATACAAACAAAGAAAGACAAAGCAAAGGAAACAAAAAATGCTAACACCAAATCGTAACGTGGTTCACGGCTACACCGCTAATCCACGATCCCGATTCGTCCAAGGTGAATCACTCCTTTGCCAAATCCACTAGATCTCTCCTTTGCACCAAGCTAGGTGGAGGTAACCTCTTTACAATCCCTCTTCTTACAATAGAGTGGAATAATAGCAAGTAAGAAGAGTGGGAATACTTTAGGGCACTTTGGGAGAAGATTAGAGCATGAACATTAGGCCCCCAAAGTCCCACACCCTTCCTCTTTATAGAGGAAGAGGGTTTCTTCCCGTTGACACAGGAGCAGTCGACTGATGTCCCTATCAGTCGACTGGTCCTGTAGCCATTGCCCAATAACGGTTGCTTTCCACGTTGGATTTCATCCAACGGTACCGACATCAGTCGACTGATATTGCCATCAGTCGAGTGCTCATGAGCTCGACTCCATTTTGTGCCCGAAACACTTGCTACCAGTCGACTGATGCCTTCATCAGTCGACTGGTGGTCTCGCAGTCGACTGCCATTCCATGACAGTCGACTGTTGGCACTTGAACCGGACTCGAACACTAGTCGAGTCACAGTCGACTTAGAGTAGTCGACTACCATAACATGGTAGTCAACTGATGTCGGGAAATCCCATCTGACACTTAGCAAAATGGCCAAGTTTCACCTAAGAGCGCTACCCCTTCCCGGGTTACATTCGCTCACTCTCATCCCTCGGAGTCCCTCGCCTTTGAAGTTATCTTCGTCCGGCCACGTCCCTCGGATGCGCCAAGCGTACAACTCTGCAGCACCATCCTTCGCGTCTCGCTCTAAAGTCTACTTCCTCCGGCTTCACTCCAAGATCCTCGTCCAGTGGTCCCTCGGATGCTCCAAGCGCATGGCTTCTGTAAAGCTATCCTTCACTGACTCAAGGACCGAGTCATGAGAGTTGAAACTTGCCAAGGCTCCATGTGCGAATTACTAAGCCCTGCAAGACTCCAACGCACATATCAAATCATAATAACAACCTAACTTAAACCCTTTGCCACACACATCAAAACCTTATCATGGTAAGAGATTGCCCTAACAATCTCCATCCCCATTCACACGAATCCTCTCCTCGAGGACAGCCGCAGAAGATGCCTCCTCCACTTCGTACAACCACAAATGTCTAGGTATTGCTCGGGGACGAGCTAGGGGGAAGAATGCATTAGAATACCATACCGGTGACACAAATCAGATGAGAAGAGCAGGGAGAGAGCCAATCAACTAGGGCTCCGGAGATTTATGAGCCTAGTCCCTTCACCATCGACATTCTTTTTGAACGACCACCTTCATATTTTAGAAATCCTCAGGCGAGCAAATATGATGGCACAGCCAATCCGAAAGAACATTTGTCACAATTTGTAGGAGTCGTCTCGCTTCACTGCTATGCTGATTCTCTTAAGTGTCGGGTCTTCCATACCACTTTAATCGGCTCCGCGCAGAAGTGGTTCGAAACTCTCCCTTCGGGATCCATTACCTGTTTTGCTAATTTTCAAGAGGTGTTCTGCCAAGAGTTTGTCAGCTGCAAGACATATAAGCACGATGCTTCAATCTTACTGCATATTAGGCAGGATCCCTCAGAATCACTCAGAGGGTATCTTCACCGATTCACTTCTACCGCTCGGGATATTCCTTCGGCCAAGTCAGATGCTCTGAGGGTGGCCATCCCTCATGGGCTGAGGGAGGGGCCTTTCCTCAGCTCCTTGTTGAGAAAGCCGACAACTAGCTACGAGGAATTGCTAGGCTGCGTTGAGAAATACATAAATGAGGAGGAATGGTTGAAATTTCGGCGGGCTGAACAGGGATCTGCGACGACCTCCGCCGAAAGAAGTTGTTCCATAGCCCCCCGAGCTCCTCCTCGAAGAGAATATGTGCGACCATTCATACCAGAAGCTCCTAGGCCTCGGTTATTGATGCTAGGAGTTCGCCCCACCCCTCCTTTATATATCATGGCTGTCGACGCCCTCCCTCCCCCGAGAACCTAGAAAGAGCGGGAGATGGAATGTTATGACCAACAGGGCCTCCTTTGAGTGCCTCGTAACCCTCCAGCTCCCTTCTTCTGTCAGTATCACATGGAGTATGACCACACCAGTGGTCGGTGTTTCAAATTACAAGAGGAGTTAGAGCGCATCCGAGCAGCTTACCCACATCTGCATCCCCAGATGGGAGGGCTAGCAAGGGGAGGTCAGCGACCTAATATAGCTCGTCAAGGGCCCTATAACCAGAGACCTCAGGTTACCTTCCCTTCGTACCAACAAATTCCTGTGCAGGAGGGTACTTCGCAAGGAGGGCCATCAGGTGAAGGCCCATCATCCGACCCGAATGACATCCCCACACGGGGAGTTATTCATATTATTGTGGGAGGACCCACTAACAAGGACTCCAATAGGGCTCAGAAGTCCTATGCTCACCTCATGGAGAGCTTAGCCATTGTAACAGAGCAGGCTATCCAAGCCTCACCACCAATATCTTTCGAGCCAGAAGATCTGTAAGGCGTCCTGCTACCTCATACGGATGCTTTGGTAATTCATATTTCTCTCGCCAATTATGAGGTAGCCCAGGTCTTAGTCGACTCGGGAAACTCAGTTAACATCCTCTTCCAGGAGTCCTTCGGACAGATGCTGTTGGTGCAGGGGCACTAGATAATCGAACCTGTGTTTTGATTATGGCAAAGACACAAAGTTAAGTTTATATTGTTATCTCACGAGCTAAATCAAGTGTGCAGAAAAGTACTAAAGCTGGAGCTGAAGGCTAGCGACACCCGGAGGAAGCCGTGGTGGTCGGGCGACACTTGAGTGAATTCGGAGGGAGCCGAAGGAATCGAGTGGAAGGCCGGAAGCGAGAGCTACTATCGAGGTAAGCTCGTGTGAGTGAGAGATTGTAAGGTCGTGTCCTCTTTCTGGGACGGCCCGTGGCGACGGTCGACTAAGACTTCTGTGGAAGGTCTAGGTCGAGATCGGACGATTAGAAACCGTCGTATTTATCATTTTAGAGCTAATCTCTTCTGCGGAAGTGGCGGTGGCGATCATTCTTGGACATTAGGCGATCGATATTATCGATTGGTGATGAGATGCATCGATCGTATCATCGATCGGCCGATGAGGCATCGATCGTGATGGCGACGATTCGCTTTGCGCTAGGTCAAGCGGATAACGTTTGGCCGCACCAGCGATAAAAATTTGGAAAAATTCATGATCCGTTCCAAAGAAATAGGAGACAAATTCAGAGGCTAAAGTCTATAAAAGGAGGAGGATTCATCTCCAAATCACATCAATTATTCATCAAGTGCTCTCTGGCGCCACGCTTCAACACCGTCATAACGCCGACGCGACGCCAAGTTTTGATCTTCTTAGTTGGCAGCGATTCAAGTAATATTTTGATATTATATTCTGTATTTTTATCTTCATAACGAGGTGAGGTAGGCTTGTTGCCTCATCCTCGTATATTGGTTTTGTAATCGTTGTCTCCTACCTCCAACGAGGAGGAGGCGTTTTAGTGTTTTGCCCTCGTCTGCGGTCTAGGACCGATAGGGCCTTGGAGTAACAACCGTGGGTTGTGAACCAAGTAAAATAAGCGTGTTCATTTATTTTCCGCTGTGCTTACTTTGCGTATCGAGCGAGCGAAAAGAAAAGATTTACGATCGCTATTCACCCCCTCTAGCGGCGCTTCTCGATCCAACAATTGGTATCGAGCGGGGCGCTAAGATTTGGTGAAACCACCAATCTAGCGCGTTTTGGTTTTTATTTTCGTATTTTTGATTCGTATATTTCTTAGGTTTTTGTTTCCCTACTAATCCAAGACCAAGTCTTGGTACATAGTTTTGTTGTGTTTTGCAAGTACTAATCTCCTTGGAGTACCTCACGATCAAGCGAGCATAACTTTTGCTACAAGTGGACTCGAAGCGATCTACCCACCAAATCGAAGCTCTTTGAAAGATCTACACTTCTTACTGGGGGTTTACCCCCGTAACAAGCTATTTCCAGCCCCAAAATCCAACGTTTAGTACCCTTTCGGGGACATCGAAGGTCGTAAGTTTCAAATTTTTGTTAGTTTCTTATCCTCCTTATTTATTTCTGTTTTTTTTCCTATTATTTCCCGCATTACTAATCCAAGACCAAGTCTTGGAATTCTCTTTGGTTTTTATTTGTGTTTTGCAAGATACTTAATGGCTCACATTGAGATATATAGCACCACCCGACCTCCATTCTTTAACGGAGATGATTTCCGTTATTGGAAAGGTCGGATGGAGTGTTTCTTGAAAACACAAGTCGAGACTTGGATAATAATCCAAACCGGCTTTGCTTTACCCACCAATGATCAAGGAGAGCCATTGGATTTCAACAAGTGGACAAATGCAACCAAGAGGCAAATCGAAGCCGATGCAAGAGCAACCCAAATATTGCAATGCGGCTTGTCCAAGGAGGAACTCAACCGCATCGGACCATTCATTAGCGCCAAGGACCTATGGAATAAATTAATTGAGCTACGAAGGCGTCCGATGCTAAGGTATGTGACCTTCTTTTCAATAAGTTGTATAACCTCAAGATGCAGGAACACGAGGCGGCAGCGCAACTACACGCCGCGTCAGGACATTGTCAATGGCCTACACACCATCGGACACAAGGTCGAAAACCGTGACCTACTAAGATCGTTCTTAATTCATTTCCTAGGACTACCTTGTGGGCATCCATGGTCGATGCCTACAAGGTCTCTAAGGACCTATCGAAGCTTAGGTTAGATGAATTATTTTCCGAGTTTGAACTTCACGAGCAAACTAACGTGATCCGGGCCGAGAGAGGTATTGCTCTACTTGCGGGACAAAGAAGCAAGCCACCTACTAGGCAAGTAGATGAACTCGAACCCAAGACGAATCCGAATCTGAAGAGGAGGCCATAATAGTCAATATTGTGCGGAGAATAGTTCGACAAGAAAGAAGGAAATTGAAGAATGAGAACCAAAGAAAAGGGAGCAAGGAAAGCCTTCCATGCAACTTGGGACAACAGAGAAGACATAGCTTACATGGCAAGAAGCGGAGGAGTCAGAGTCGAGAATCGGCCGAGTCCAACTACAACTCCGACTCGACCACGAAGATTATTTGAGAAAACTCAAAGCCGGACCAAAGGGAAAGTTAAGGTTGATTTCTCTTTAATTAGTACACTTTACAGTACAATTAAAGCGCTTAATAGGAAATTAACTAAGTCCGAGTCTAGGGTTGAGTCGTTACTTGAGGAGGTTGAAACACTCAAGCAAGAGGCTACTATAACCTCTTCAACTAGTCAAGTTCAAGAGGGAAACACAACCCAAATTGAAAAACAAGAGGAGGAGAATTATCTATAGAAAGACCAAGTTCAAGAGGTCCAGGCGAGGATGGACAAGTTAACGTTGGGATCTAAGAACCTTAACCGACTACTTGGAACCCAAAGAGCCATGTACAACAAAGCGGACTCGGATTTAAGTCAAAGACTACGAATAGGTCTTATATATCTATCGTAAATCGTAGTCATCAAAGAGTCCAAGCATGGGTCCCAAGGTTTTATTAAATTCACATATTAGGAGTAATAATTATTGTATTACTCAGGTTCAAGTTAATTATTTGAATAGACCTTATTGTTTCAATGGTCTTGGGAGTGCTAACACTCAAATAGTATACCCGCTTACTTAGCAATACCAGTGCATGCTTAGAATTTACATTAACTTGTGAACTTACTTAGAATACGACATAACCAACTAAAATCCTTGAAAAGATTGAGCCTCGGGAGCCTCTTTTCATAAATAACTAGTTAGTCAACTCTTGATAATATAGTATCAGGACGCGGCGAGATGATAGTACGTTAGGGAGACAAAGTCTCGTGTATTCGAGCTAGATAAGGCGTATCTAGCTTGGTGCACTTGACCGAGTGGAACTAGCTGAAGCTACCTCGCCGTATCCTAAACTAGTTAGACCAGGAAGTAACCCTAAGTGACTTAAGTGATATTTTCTTGAATTTGGCTTTGTCTAAGGAAGTGGTCGTTGTTCTGATCAAAGAAGGCCCTTGTGCCTCGCCACGACCTGGAAGCCAGTTTCTCGAAAAGTTACTTAACGATCTAAAGATTAAATCTGAATCTAACTCAAGGTTGACTATCTTTAATCAATTTAAAATCATCTCACAAAACATATAAGGTGAACAAATTATGAGACACATAGAATGGGTGAGATGTTAAGGATAATTGAAATATACTTGAAACAATCCCTTTAAAATACTACTAATTTTCTCAACTATTGTACTTAACAACTCTGAGGCCAAAGTTTAGCGCCCCCTACATCTCTTATACTTCATATATTTGACTAAGGGGGAGAGCAAACCAATCTTAAGGGTTATATTATAAATCTTTAGATTATTGGTGCAGAGGGACACACCTCGAACCAATCTATCTAACTATTGCTAGACGCATGCTTGGACTCATATTTGATTTATCTAGATGCATTCATAAACGACATTGTTTTAAACCCCTATTTTATACAAAAACCCCAACACTCTTTTTTGATTTATGGCAAAAGGGGGAGAAGAGCGAAAGTTAAGGGGGAGTAACATAAAATTTCATTTTAGTTAAGGGGGAGTAACACAAAATTTCATTTTGAAACACAAAATTTCATTTTGAAACACAAAATTTGTTTTTGAAAACTAAAGTATCTCTTTCAAAACTCACCTGGGGTTAAGGGGGAGTTTTGGTTAAGGGAGAGTTTTTGGGAATGGCATTCATCATCTACTATATGTGTTTTATGCTTTAATTTCCCTTAACTTTGTGTTGGTTTGCCATAGATCAAAAAGGGGGAGATTGTTGGTGCAGGGGCACTAGATAATCGAACCTGTGTTTTGATTATGGAAAAGACACAAAGTTAAGTTTATATTGTTATCTCACGAGCTAAATCAAGTGTGCAGAAAAGTACTAAAGCTGGAGCTGAAGGCTAGCGACACCCGGAGGAAGCCGTGGTGGTCGGGCGACACTTGAGTGAATTCGGAGGGAGCCGAAGGAATCGAGTGGAAGGCCGGAAGCGAGAGCTACTATCGAGGTAAGCTCGTGTGAGTGAGAGATTGTAAGGTCGTGTCCTCTTTGGGGATGACCGTGGGCGGCGATTCGACTAAGACTTCTGTGGAAGGTCTAGGTCGAGATCGGACGGTTAAGCCGTCGTATTTATCATTTTCGAGCTAATCTCTTCGCAGGGAAGTGGCGGTGGCGATCATTCGGACATTAAGCGATCGTATATCGATTGGTGATGAGATGCATCGATCGTATCATCGTCGATCGATGGCGACGATCCTTTGCGCTAGGTCAAAACGGATAACGTTTGACGCGGCCACTTCGCGATAAAAATTTGGAAAAATTCATGATCCGTTCCAAAGAAATAGGAGACAAATTCAGAGGCTAAAGTCTATAAAAGGAGGGGAGGATTCATCTCCAAATCACATCAATTATTCATCAAGTGCTCCTACAACGCCAACGCTTCAACACCGTCATAACGCCGACGCGACGCCAAGTTTTGATCTTCTTCGTCGGCAGCAGATTCAAGTAATATTTTTGATATTATATTCTGTATTTTTATCTTCATAACGAGGTGAGGTAGGCTTGTTGCCTCATCCTCGTATATTCGGTTTTTGTAATTGTTGTCTCCTACCTCCAACGAGGAGGAGACGTTTTAGTGTTTTGCCCTCCGTACGTGGTCTAGGACCGATAGGGCCTTGGAGTAGCAACCGCTGGGTTGTGAACCAAGTAAAATAAACGTGTTCATTTATTTTCCGCTGTGCTTACTTTGCGTATCGAACGAACGAAAAAGAAAAGATTTACGATCGCTATTCACCCCCCCTCTAGCGACGCTTCTCGATCCAACAGATGCAATTGGGGAATGCACAATTGGAGGACGTGGCTACTCCTCTTTTTGGATTTGCGGGACATATGGTGCATCCCATGGGGCAAATTTCGTTGCCTCTCACTCTGGGCACAAAGCTCAGTCAAAAAACCAATATCGTTCCATTTCTCATAGTGGATGCTCCATCCACTTATAATGCAATTTTGGGTCATCCTTTTCTGTCTATTTTCCAGGCGGTGGCTTCCCCCCATCATCAGAAGGTGAAGTTTTCAATCGGGCAGCTGATCGAGGGAGTAAGGGGAGAATAGAAGGCAGCTAGAAGCTGCTATGTGAAAATGGTCAGGGATGACCAGAAGAAAGCTAGAGTCGATGACCCCAAGGGAAAAGCCATCATGATTTCTAAGGTATGTGTGTTGGAAGAGTCCCCTCCCAGAGCTAGAAAAATAGAAGAAGGGGAATCTGTAGAGATAGCCCCTGGAAAAGTCACTCGGGTGGCTCAATAGTCGAGGTTAAGGAAGAGCTAGTGGCCTGCTTAAAAAATAATGAAGATATCTTTGCCAAGGATGTGTACGACCTGACAGGAATATATCCTCACATTGCTGAATATCATCTCAACATTACCAGAGGAGTCCGACCCGTCCAGCAGAAGCGGCGACACTTCGGGCCTGAGAAGGATAAAGTTATAGCTGAAGAAGTAGATAAATTATTACAAGCGGGTCATGTTAAAGAAGTTCAATTCCCTTAGTGGTTGTCTAATGTAGTTCTGGTCCCCAAGCCTTCTGGGCAGTGGAGGATGTGTATTGACTTTCGTGATTTAAAAAAAGCGTGTCCTAAAGACTGCTATCCCTTGCCTCGTATTGATCAGTTGGTTGATTCCACCGTGGAATATAAAGTGGTATCCCTTATGGATGCTTACCAAGGATATCATCAAATACCGCTGGAAAAAGAGGACCAGAAGCGTGTCAGTTTTGTGACGCCAGGAGGGTTGTATGCATACATAGTAATGCCTTTTGGTTTAAAGAACGCTGGAGCCACATACCAATGACTCATGGACAAAATTTTTGCAGAATAGAAGGGCAAGAATGTGGAAGTTTATGTTGAAGATATCCTCATCAAGTCAAAAACCACTCGGGATCTAGTTACAGATCCCTGAGGCGGTACAACATGAAGTTAAACCCCAAAAAGTATTTGTTCGGTGTAAAGAGTGGGAAATTTCTTGGGTATATTGTAACCGAGAAGGGATTACAAGCCAATCCGGAGAAAGTGCAAGCATTATGCAATATGAAGTCACCTACTAATCTGTGAGAGACTCAAAAGTTAGTAGGAAGAATAGTTTCCCTGTCTCGATTTATAGCCAGATCGGCGGACAAGGGGCTACCTTTCTTTCGGATTCTGCGCAACTGCTAAGTTCTAGTGGGACGATCAGTGTGAGCAGGCCTTCCAAGAGTTGAAGAAGTATTTAGCTGAACTACCTCTGCTAGCCAAACCAGTCTCAGGGGAGCCATTGTGGATGTATTTATCTGTTTCGAAAGGAGCCATCATTTCAGTATTGTTGAAGCAAGAAGGTTCTCAGTAGCAGCCCATTTACTACACTAGTCATATTTTGAAAGGAGCAGAGTCATGGTATACTGATTTGGAGAAGTTGGCATATATTCTAGTTCTGACAGCTTGCAAGTTGAGGCCATATTTCCTAGCTCATCCAATCAACGTTTTGACTCACATTGAACTAGGTAAGGTGGTGACTAAGCCTAATTTTTCAGGGAGGCTCGCTAAGTGGGTTGTGGAACTAAGTATGACATTCACTACGATTCCCGAACAGCTGTCAAGGCTCAGGCTTTAGCGGATTTCTTAGTAGAGGTACCTGTTGGTTTAGCAAATAGCTCGGCTGATAAAGGAGAAGAGTTGAAGGCATGGAATGTCTTTGTGGATGGGTCTTCTGGATCTACGGGTAGCAGAGTGGGAGTGTTGTTGGTATCCACTGAAAAAGAAGAAACCCGCATAGCCGTATGCCTCGGATATTTGACATCTAATAATGAAGCAGAATATGAATCCATCCTAGCCGGGTTGCAAGCCGCAAGAGTCGTGGGGGCAACTTCTGTCACGATCCTTTCGGATTCCCAGTTGCCGGTATCACAGCTCCAGGGTGCTTTTGTGGTTCGGGAAGAAAGATTGCAGAAATATTTGATGGTTTTTGAAAAAGAAAAGGCTCATTTTCAGCAAGTCCTTCTGCAGCAGATTCCAAGAGAAAATAACTCGAAGGCGGATGAATTGGCTCGGCTAGCTAGCGCTCTGGAAGGGGTGAAACAACCTAGGGCGGTCTCCGTGGAAGTTCCCAGTTCCCTGGTAGTGTATGATGTGGAGGAGGCAATATCAGGAATTGATTAGATCCTTGATTGGAGAACTGACATCATGGCGTATTTACAATAAGGAAAGGTCCCGGAAGAAAGAGGAGTGACATCTGTTTTGATGACTAGAGCAAAGCGGTTCACAATTGTGGATGAGGTCCTATATAAGATGTCTTTTGGGCGTCCCCTATTGAAATGATTGGGAAAGGAGGATGCCGAGTGGGTACTTCGAGAAATACACGAGGGTTGTTGCGGTAACCATCTGGGAGGAAGAGCCTTGGCGAGGAAAGTGTTGTTAGCTGGGTATTTTTGGCCCACTCTTTAGCAAGATGCAGCCCATATAGTGCAGATTTGTTTAGCCTATAAAAAGTATGACAATCGGTCCGAGCGCCCGGCCGAGCTGATGAAAGCAATCGTTGTTTCCTGTCCCTTTGATAAGTGGGGAATGGATATAGTGGGTCTCATGCCTACGACACCCTTACAGAAGAAATTTTTATCAGTGGCAGTAGATTATTTCTCCAAGTGGGTGGAAGCTAAGCCTCTCGCTAAAATCACTGAAAATGCAGTAATACAGTTTCTGTGGAAGAACATCATCTGCCGGTATGGAATCCCATGAAGGTTAGTCAGTGATAATGGACGGCAGTTTCAAGGAAAGAAAATTAGAGAATGATGTCAAAGTCTCAATATCCAGCAGACTTTCACCTCCGTAGCCCACCTTCAAGCTAATGGGCATACAGAGGTGACTAATAGAATCCTCATTCAAGGGTTAAAGACTAAACTGGGTGCTCAGAGGGGAAATTGGGTGGATGAACTTCCAGGGATCTTATGGGCTTACCGAACTACTCCTAAAAAGGTGACGGGGGAAACCCCCTTTAGCTTGGTGTATGAAACGGAAGCTGTTATCCCTATGGAAGCCCTTCTGCGCAGTGCTCGAATTAAAGCTTATGAGCCAGAACATAACCAAGTCATCCGAGGAACCGAGCTAGACTTGCTAGAGGAGAAACGGGAGCAAGCACGAAGGCGAACAAAATTTTATAAGCAAAGAGTACAGCAAGCCTTTAATAAAAGGGTGGTGCCCCAAAATTTCGGGAAGAGGATCTGGTTTTATGCAAGGTCAACCCTGCAGGAGATCCGGGGAAGTTAGCTCCGAACTGAGAAGGACCCTACATGGTCACTCATCGTGTGGCAGGTGTTGAGGATTCGGTGACCGCTAGAGGGGAGGGGGTGAATAGTTCGTTTCGATGCGTCGATGGAATTCGTTGCGTGCTTGCTACAAAATATGTTATACGCAGTGGAAATAAAAATAATAAAACAAATACAACACAAATACAAGCATACACAAGATATAACGTGGTTCGGAACCGAATGGTTCATACTCCACAGATTGAGCTCTAAAGAGCTCTAGCGATGCCACAAACGCCACTAAATAATAAACTCCTTCTCGACAACACATCGGAGGCGGAGAAACCCCTTACAAGATATTACAACAGTAATACAAGTAGAACAAGAAAATACAAATGAAAATGTAAAGAGCACTTTACAATCTAGGGTTTTGAGCGCTTGCTTGTTGGTTTCTTGGATGAGCTTGAAGGACCATGAAATGCACCTGAAATTCACCTTCAAATCGCCTCACCAAAGCTCCCAAAGAACCAATCCCGAAATCCTCCTCGAGATCCTCTTTTTAACCTGCATCGGGCTGGATTTTCGCCTGGCAGTCGACTGCCAAAATCCCCAGTTTGATTGCCAACACTATTGTCGTGAGACAACGGCTCGATCCACGCTGGAAAAATTCCAATGGATCTCTTGGCAGTCGACTGATGACATCACCAGTCGACTGCTAACATCCGTAGCTGACTGCCCAGTCGACTACGAAGAATTTTGTGGTCGCGGTCGAAAAACCCTGTTCAGCAGTTGACTGCATTGGATGGCAGTCAACTGCCATTAGACAGTCGAACTCTAGTCGACTCACGGCAGTCGAACCGGCCATATTGCCAATCGACTGCCAACCTCAAACCAGTCGACTGTCAACCTTAAACATGAGGTTTTAACCCAAGTATGGTGCCCCCATAATTGCTAGACCACCCTTAGCCTAGACATAAGCCTTCTAGCCACCTCTGTCAGCCTCGTGCCTATCGGATCCCTCCAAGTCATCCATGACTTGTTCATCCATACGCTAGTCTTCAGGTGCTTCCATCGGCTATGTCATGCTAACGGTGTCTACACCGCCAAGGCATATTGGACTTACGCTGCCAAGACTCCGCTTGGACTTTACGCCGCCAACCATTGGACTTATACTGCCAAGACTCCCGCTTGGACTTTACGTTGCCAAGACTCCGCTTGGACTTTACGCCGCCAACCATTGGACTTATACTGCCAAGACTCCCGCTTGGACTTTACGCCGCCAATATCAAACCCCTTGGACTTCTCAAATGCCAAGACTCAAGCTTGGACTTTCCCTTGCCAACCCATGTTGGACTTTCCATGCCAAGACCCATGCTTGGACTTTTCCTTGCCAAGACCCATGCTTGGACTTTACATGCCAAGTACTCAAGACTTGGACTTTCCATGACATGGTCAACTCCAATCAACCATTAAAATCCCCCTTGAGTCAAACTCGAGTCCGGTCAATCATGACCCCGGTCGATTGCACCAACAATCTTCCCAAAACATTATCAGACATCAATGTCAAAATATCAATGTCAAACCTTCATGTCAAACATCAAAATATCGCTCGAGTTAAACTCGAGTCCGGTTAATCATGATCTGGGCCGATTGCACCAACAGTAGGATCGACTTATTATTTAAAGGATGATCAAGGTAAGGAATTCCCTCGGCCCTGGAATGCTATACATTTGAAATATTTTTATACCGTGTAAGAAAGGATGGTTGGAGAGAGGAGTTTAGTATATTCCTTATGAAATACGCATGATATTTTGCATGTTATCTAGCAGATGATGAATGCAAGCATGGATGATAAATGAATATCATTGAACTCTGTTTCCCACTTACAAAGTAAAAAAAATCAGAAGTAATGTTAAAAAGGGACGAAGCGTTGTGACAGGCATCCCCGAATGACAACAGTTTCAGAGCGATAGGGGAAATTATAATCTAAAGTGATCCAGAGGATAATGTCTGAAGCTCACTTCCTAATGCAGAAAGAGTGCGGGCTGGTTAGCAGGAGGCAACCCTTGATCGACATATTGCCAAACTGCTTCATTGAATCCATCTTGATATGTGGCCCGCATCAGAGATATTAGATGCTTTTGTTAGCTTGGGTCATCGAAGCGTCGATCTTGATGGAACCTGCGGCAGTTTTCTTGGTGTTCTCGAAGGGATCGGCGCATTTCACAATATCGATGAGATATTTGAAGGATGGCATCGGCCAAAGTGGATATGTCATTAGTCCGGGAAGTTTCACCCTGTTGCAGGACCCTTGTCATCTCCATCATGTCTTGGCGCATGGAGGCGGAAATCCCTTCCATGACCTCCGTATGAGATCTGGTGCGGAAAATTTCATTATCCAATTGCTGGAGGGAGGCTTCCTGCCTGCGTATTCAGGCGTGAGTGTGCGCCCTAGATGTTATTAAGGAGGAATTTTCTTGTACCTCCTTGCATAGTCATGTGCGGAGGTCAGCTATTTTGTCCGCGTCTCTTTAATGTCGAGCTTGAAGGTCGGCTATGGTTTCAACATCTTTCTGCCTCTCGCAGAGGATTTCAGCTAGCTGCTCCTGATAGCTAGCCAGCTCTTGGGACATGGAAGTTGTTTTGTAAGCATCCTTCTGCTGGGTATTTTGAAGAGTGGATATGAGGCCGGTATGTGTTTGCTGTTGTGCTTGTAATGCCGCTATGGTCTCAGTATTCTCCTGCCGCTAGCGGTGAGCCTCAGCTAGTTGATCCCGACAGTACGCCAGTTCCTATAGTAAAAGATGCTCCCGACCCTGGGCGACGGTTTGACCCTCCAGCTATTGTTGGGCCTATTGTTGAAACTGAGCTCGGTATTGTAAGAAAAAACACTCCAATTCTTGATAATTTACTAATGCCTGCAGGTCACTAATAAAGAAGAAATTGTTATGGAGGAGAAACTGGCAGAATCAACTTAAGGAACTCACCAGTTCCAAAACATGGTGTAGGCTTTCCATCCTCAGAACTAGCTCTTCCAGGTTGAGAATTTGAGCAGCTCGGCTAGAGGAAGAAGAGGGGATAGAGGCTATTAAAGGAGAGGGTTCACTCATAATGGGTTTGAAGGGAGCTGGGGCAGAAGATGGTATTGCCGACCGGGAGAGGAGAAGGGTGATGTCCAACGGAGTGGAAGGGGTTCTGGGAACGACAGAATATGTCGAAGGGGCTACAAACGAAGCCACTGCCTGCAGGCTTGAGGAAGCAGGAGAAGAAAAAGGGGAAGTGGGTGGTGGTTGCAAAATGTCAGGAATCACTCGATGTTTGACAGGTGAAGGGGAATTTTCAAAGGATAATTCACCCGATAAAGTGCTTGATAACACGGGTGGCGGGAGAGGTGATGAAATGGCCAAGGGGGACACTGGGGGGAAGGGCTCTTGGCTGGTGAGGGGAAGGACATCGGAGTCATGATCCATGCTCAGTTGAGGAGAAATGCTTCCCGAACTCCGGAGGGATGGGGAAGACGGCGTGGATGTGAGCAGAAGGTGTGAAGGTGAAGATGAAGGAATTGCAGTTGAAATGGATCCTAATGTTGATGGGAGCTCCGAGGGAGGAGAAAGATCAGGAGGGAGGATATCCTCCGCTTGCAGACGTGGGCGTGTAGCACCCCTCAATTCAACTTGATTATGTAAAAAAGGAGGGGGCGATTTATGGACGCCCAGAATAGAAGGCGAAGAGACGGGTGGGCTAGGGTTTGTCGGTGGTACTAAAGAAGAAGGAAGAGAGGACAATAACGAATGAAGGTTTGCACTGGGCGCATGTGATGCCATGGGGGAGGAAGTTACGGAGAAATGAGGAGGAGAAGTGGATATCGAAACAAGGCCGGTGGGGGCGGATGAAGATGAAATGGGGGGTGGAAATGACGCAACATCAGTTTGTTGATCTTCGCTTCGACTAGATCCCTGATGGTATTTCGCTAGCAGCTGTTTAAAGATGGAATGCATCTTGACTTTCAAGGAAGAGATAAAATGCGAAAGTTGTCTGTCGGGCACAGGGAAGATGGAACTGGCGAAGAGGAAGAAGAAGGTCGAAAATGGGAGGGGGCAGAAGTGAAGAAGAGGGAAGGCGAAGAATATTATATGGGGAGCAGGGCGTGCTTATGGTATTAATTGGGCTACAAATCAGAGATGTGGGTCCTTAGGAGGTGTGGAATTGTAATCCACCTTTTTTACGACCCATTATTAGGCAGCGCTGTTATCCCCGCGTGGCGAAAGAATGAAGAAATAGGGCTTCAAAGTAGAGATGTGGTCCCATGGAGATTTACAGTCTATCCTTCTTAAGGTCTGACCTTAGCAAGAGCTGTCATCCCCGTGCGGTGGTGGAATGGAGGAGTAGGGTTTAAGGTAAAAATACACGTGAAGAATGGCAGAGTGAAAAATCCTTCCGACCTGATGGGGCAAAGCCCTAGATCAAGTCATCACACTTTTTTATGGCTCGGCATTAGCCAAAGCCATCATCCCCGTGCGGTGGTGGAACGGAGGAGTAGGGTTTAAGGTAAGAACACATGTAAAGAATGACAGAGTGAAAAAATCCTTCCGATCTGATGGGGAAAAGCCCTAGATCAGGTCGTCACACTTTTTTATGGCTCGGCGTTAGCCAAAGACATCATCCCCGTGAGGTGGTGGAACAGAGGAGTAGGGTTTAAGGTAAGAACACATGTGAAGAATGGCAGGGTGAAAAAATCCTTCCGACCTAATGGGGCAAAGCCCTAGATCAGGTCGTCATACTTTTTATGGCTCAGCGTTAACCGAAGCCATCATCCCCATGAGATGGTGGAACGGAGGAGTAGGGTTTAAGGTAAGAACACATGTGAAGAATGGAAGAGTGAAAAAATTCCTCCAACCTGATGGGGCAAAGCCCTAAATCAGGTCGTCACACTTTTTTATAGCTCAACATTAGTCGAAGCCATCATCCCTGTGCGATGGTGGAACGGGGGAGTTGGGTCTAAATGCACAACATCATGCAATGGTGGAGTAAAAAATTCTTCCGACCTGACCAGGTGAAACCCTTAGTTAGGTCATCACTATTCTTTTTGCTTGTCTCCCAGGAAAGTAGATATCCCCGTATGGTGGAGGATCGGAGGAGTTAGGTTTAAGGTAGATGCACTCTTGAAGAAATACAACGGCGGAGTAAAAAATTCTTCTGACCTGACCAGGTGAAGCCCTCGGTTAGGTTGTCACTATTCTCTTTGCTTGTCTTCCAGGCAAGAAGATATCCCCATATGGTGGCGGATCGGAGGAGTGGAGTTTAAGGTAGATGGACAAAAGAAAATAACGACGGAGTAAAAAATTTTCCCGACCCGACTAGGGAAGCACTAGGTCAGGTCGTCACTATTCTTTTTATCCCCGTGCGGTGGTGGATCGGAAGAGCTGAGTTTTCCCTCAGCTATATATTATTTTTATCCTCGTATGGTGGCGGTTCGGAAGAGCTAAATTTCCACTCAACTATATATTATTTTTATCCCCGTATGGTGGCGGATCGAAAGAGCTGAATTTCCATTCAGGTATATATTATTTTTATCCCCGTGTGATGGCGGATCAGAAGAGATGAATTTCCACTCAGCTATATATTATTTTTATCCCCGTGTGGTGATGGATCAGAAGAGCTGAATTTCCCTCAGCTATATATATCATTTTTTATCCCCGTGTGGTGGTGGATCGGAAGAGCTGAGTTCTCACTCAGCTATGTATACATTTTTTATCCCCGTGTGGTGGTGGATCGGAAGAGCTGAGTTTTCACTCACCTGTATATATTACTTTTTATCCCAGTGTGGTGGTGGAGCGGAAGAGATGAATCTATATGCAGCTATATATATCCCCGTGTAGTGGCGGATCGGAAGAGCTAAATTTTCACTCAGCTATATATATCATTCTTTATCCCCGTGTGGTGGTGGATCGGAAGAGCTTAGTTTTCACTCACCTGTATATACTACTTTTTATCCCTGTGTGATGGTGGATCGGAAGATCTAAGTTTTCGCTTGGCTATATATTATGTTTATCCTCAGCTATGATGGGAGATTGGGAGAGTTATATTTTTACTTGAGTTCTCTACAGTGAAGAGGGGTTGAGGCCTCAAGCGGAAGACGGAAGACTGGAGGAATGGATGGGCTGAGAAGAGTATTGGCGAAAACTCAGTAAGTTTTATTTTTCGATAGAATTGAAATATTTGAACTTATTATTCATATAATGTGCATTTGTCAAAGAAGAGACACATGCAATCTGTGACGATGAAAATTTCGTTGACAAAGAAGGGTTACATAACACATCCTTCCTGGAAGGGAAAATAACATATGAGGTCCCTCTTTAAGGGGAATTATAGTTCTTCCCGATGGGGTACCGAAGGTGCTCCTTTATGCATCTGTGGCTAGCGGCGCAGTTGCTGAAGGTAGGATTGTTGTATGAATATGTGCTTGGATAGATTCCTCTAGGATACCGCCAGCTCTTGATGCATAGAGTAGTTGTGAGTGGAGGCTATCCGCAGGCATCGTTTCAGGTCTTGGATATGTTCCTCCAACTCCTCAATATGACATTGTGCTTCAGTCTATCTCTCCAGAGACGGAGAGTTACTATCCTGCTAGATAGGTGCTCCATGCTGCAAGAAGGAGAAGGGAGAAACGTGCCTTAATAGCAACAGAGAAACCAAGAGATGGGTTAGGTGAAGGTAATGTCGAAGGTTTTTATAGATAAAAAGGGGGATATTAATTGATCCCCCTAGGAAGTAGAGGCATTAAATGCAGATAAAGGAGGGAAGATGTAAGGGCAGTAGTGGGGGTTGTTGAACGCAGTAATTCTGAAAAGACTGTCCGTGTTTCACGAAAAGGGTAAGTATGAAGTCAATTTAGCTGATGTGGAGACCGATCCTTTTCTGAAAATATTCCTTAGTTGGATTATGCGAAGTCAACCTAGTTCAAAAAAGGTTATTGTCATCGAAGGTTTTTGCTGAAATAGTTTGGAGTCTGCGAAACATAAAAAAGACAAGTACAGATACCCATTCCTTTTTATTAATATGCCAAATGGTAGTTACAATAATTAAACTCTGGTTTATACAGGTTTAGTGCTATCGTTATTACTAGGGGAGCTGGCGGAGGACTCCTCTGCAGGAAGGGGTGCCAAAACGACCTTGTAAAGGTCGCCTCGGGCCCGAGGTGATGTAGGCAGAGTTCCAGCTGGGGGGGGGAGCGGAGGAACCTCATTCGGAGGGACTGGAAGGAAAGCTAGGGCGGGAGGAAGAGGAGGAAGTTCAGTTGGAGCCCGAGGATCTCCCACTATGTATTCCCAAGTCATCGGGGGGAGGGGGGGGGGAGTTCCAGACCCGGTTGCGGAAGGAGGGGAAAGGAGTCGGGAAGGATCTCCTCACGTTGGGAACCAAAACAATGGCTGGCGCAGGAGGAGGAAGAGGCCGATATGTTGAAGTGGTTGTGGATCGGGTAGCAGATTCTTTGGAGGATCCTGCGTCAAGATTATACGACTCAAAAGAATCAGAGTCGGAGGTTATGTTGATGGGGTGTCCAGCGGAAGCCATGAAGGTAGGATGGGAAATAGCCAGGGCTCATAGTAACAATTTATAATCGGGGGGGGGGGGGGGCGAGGTTTGTATTCCTCCTTGGGAAGTGAAGGAGAAGGTGAAGAGGCGAGGGAAGTAATGACATCAGTATAGGGAATAATCGAAATATTAGTCCCGAAACGAGTAATTACCTCCTCATTTGATGAGACAAATTGGTGGGGTTTGGTAAGGTTTAATATTTTTTACCGAGTGAAAGTTGGCCCCGACCTGAGGAGAATGAAGACTGGGGTAGGCCGAGCAGATCCCTGAGTGGAAGATTTTATCAGTCGACTGGAACCCTGAAGGGTGGAGAATCCGTAGTAGCAGATGATCAATAACACAGAGATAACTTTGAAAATTCCTGGTCAATAATAATTCATACACAGAAAGCAACACTTGGCATTACAATTTCCACAAAATCTTTGTAATTACAGTTCGAAAAGTTCCGGAGGACATCTGGCTAGAGCCACTTTGGGATTAAGATAACTTGTGTCGACACCCGGTGGAGGGTAGCCTTCGGCGGCATTCGGAGAGGAAGATCCCTCGAAGCCTAGCAGGAACAGTTGCATGCCTTTCTGAGCATATCTCATCTTTAGATTCGTCTCCTGCTCTTTCAACCGGGCCTGACATTCAGCTAACTGGATGGTCAGGGCATCTCTTTCTTTTGTCACCGTCATAGCTTGGTGACCCAAAGAAGCCAGAGTTTCAGAGTGCTCCTTTTGAAGTTCATGTTGCTGGGTGGTTATTGAAGTTAGCATCCCTAGAAGCGCGGATACCTTCAAAGAGAGGTCTTCTTGGCGGTGCCAGCAAGACTCCAAAGTGGCCTTCCAAACTTGGCGTTCCTGTTGAAGTTGGAGCATAGTTGTAGAAGACTCAGAAGCCCGAAACTCTACCTCTGCAAGCTGCATCTTATGTTCCTCTCGTTCTTGAGTGAGGAGGGGGATCTGTTGAAGCTAGCTGGATTGCAGGAACAATTGTTGTTGAAAATCATCATTCTTTTTCTGGAGTTCCTCTTTTTCACTCCGAGCCATTGCCAGTTGTGTCATCAGGTCATCACATTGGGGGACCAGGGTGGACTCCCTTTGTTTGCCTTCATTCAGTTGTTGGGTCAGCTTTTTATGCTAAGGGAGGCAGTGTGGCGAGCAACCACCGTGGATTGGTAATTCACTATGTCCAGCGTAGTTTCATTGCAAGCTTTAACTGTTTGGGATGGGAAACAGAATGTTAGGGGAATAAGTGCTAGCCTGTACACCGTAGGTATGAAAGAGAGAAAAGCTTATCTCAGCCAAAGATTTGCACAGGCGCTCATAAGGGCTCTGCATCTGGGATTGATTAAAGAGACACACCTCTTCGTTGTTAGAGATCTTTGGAAGGCTAGAGGGGGGTGAATAGCCTCTTTTCGAATTCTACAAAAAATATTAGCGGAAGCAAAATACTAAACAAAATCAAGAAGCTAAACACAAACGCTAACATGAAGGCTTTTACGTGGTTCAGAGATAAAGCTCCTACTCCACGGCGATCTTTAAGGTGGATCAACCCAAGCAATTCCACTAAGAAGCTTTTCTTACAAGACCCTCCTCTTCTTACAAAAGATGAAGATGAAGATTAGAGATGAGGGGAATGAAAATCACTTTGAAAGCTTAGGAAAAACATGGGAGCTTGAGAGTATGGTTAGAATGTAAGCACTAGCCCACTCAAGCACCCCAAACCCTCTTTTTATAGAGAGAGGGCTGTTTTTCCCATTGAGCCTCGATCAGTCGACTGATGTACAACATCATTCGATTGTCATCGCAGTCAACGACTTCTGACGAGGTGAATCCGCGGGGATACGCAACCATCATTTCCAATGGTAGCCTGATCAATCGACTGATCACTTCATCAGTCGATTGATGAAGCGATCAGTCGAGTGATCGTCGCGAAGAGTCGAGTGAGACCCCATTCTATGCTCGATCTTGACTTGATCAGTCGACTGGTTAGTCTGGGCAGTCGACTGATGACGGGAATAGTTGACTGCCAAGACTAGGCAATCGACTGCTCGTCAGGTTTTCAGCCTGACTCAGTCGAGCACCCTATCAGTCGACTGCTATATCGTATCAGTCGACTGATACTCGTCAAGTATGAGTAATTCATACTTGAATTGACTCCCTAGACCTAGACTTAACCTTCTAGCTCTTCCTTTAGCCTTGTGCCTCCAGGAACTCTCCGAGTCCGCGACTTGTTCATCCTTTGCGCTTGCTTCCAAGAGCTTTCTTCGGTTTGTAATGTCTTGGGTTTCCCTTTGCCAAAGTATGCTTGGACTTTATGCTGTCAAGACTATATGCTTGGACTTACGCCGCCAAGACTTGCCTTTAGTCTTCCTTTGCCAAGGTCTGCTTGGACTTTACATCGCGAAGACTACATGCTTGGACTTACACCGCCAAGACCTTTCCTTGGAGTTCTCTTTGCCAAGATCACACTTGGACTTTTCTTTTACCAAGTCTTCATACTTGGATTTTCCTTCCACTTAAACATGTTCACAATTAGATCACAAAGCATTGCCTAACTTAGATGATTATACATCAAAATATATAAATGCTTGGGGCATTGTTGCACCAACAATCTCCCACTTTTTGATGTTTGGCAATCATTAAATTAGGTCTTTAACATATGCACATAATCATATTTCCAATATGAATTTTAACTTAAACATTCCTTCTCCCCCTTTGACATACATCAAAAAGAGAAGAATTCATGCAAAAATAAATTTCATGAAAGTACTGAATTTGTTATATCTTGAACTAAGGTATAAGATCGATATAAGGCTCCCCCTTAATCCAAGACATGGTTCATGATGTGTGAATAACATGTGAAGCAAAGCATAACAAAAGATAGAAAGTTAAGTCCTAACTTTGCACCAACAATATAAATTTAGGGGATGAAAAGATTTATATTATGAAGCTCCCCCTAAAACATTGCATCAAACAGTCCTAAAATCTCTTTTTACTGAAGATTATCATACCATAGTCTTAGGACACTTAATAGCACACTCAATACCAAGAAATAAGGATGAATTGCAGAAAACTAGGTATCACGATCAATCGATTCACTGATACACCAAAAGCCCTTTTTCAAGTTTTTTATTCCAACTTCAGAAATGCACCAAAAATTCAAGAAATATTGAAAAATCACGAAATTTTGTGTACACATTTCTGAAATTATTTTCTATCAAGAAAAAATAATTTAAAAAATATATGTTTTCCAGAGTTTCAAAATGATTCAATTTTGAAGCCTAACAAAAGCTTTAAGTATTTTGCAAACTTTGTATCACTTTTGCTTAGCAATTGAAAACTGTTTTTCAAAGTATGATAAACATAGTTTAAATTATATTTTATTTGACATTTCCAATCATATTCTTGGATCTATATGCACATTAATTGTGCATAAGCCTTCCCAATGATTGGTCCAATGAAGGATTCATGTCTCTAGATGACACTTGGTTCATAGTAATGCATCATAACAAGCATGATGACCCAAGTGCATCTTCCTAACATCTCACATGTTGTCTAAGTGGCTCAATACAAAAATCATGGTTTCTTAGGTGTTTTGTGAGATGCTTAAAGGTATAAATCCTAGAATTTCTATAGGATCATGCAAACCTATACGTCTATTCTACTAAGCACATTCCAAGTTCTCTCCTAAGTGATGAATATTCCGCTTTGGGGAGAGCCTTGGTGAATATGTCGGCTAAGTTGGACTTAGATTCTATGTAATTAAGTTCAATGTCTCCCTTAGCCACATGATCTCTAATGAACTGATGCTTCACTTCAATATGCTTAGTCATAGAGTGATGTATCGGATTTTTGGTCAAATTTATGATACTCACATTATCACAATAAACTTTTACATTAGATTAGTGTGGCTCATAATCCTCTAATGTGTGTCTCATCCAAAGTAATTGAGCCATACAACCTCCCATAGCCATATATTCGCCCTCGGTGGTTGACAAAGAAACACAAGGTTGCTTTCTACTACTCCAACTTACTAGGGAGGATCCAAGAAATTGACATCCACCACTAGTACTCTTCCAATCCAACTTGCAACCGGCATAGTCGGAGTCGGTGTACCCAACCAAATCAAAAGACTTAGTCCTAGGGTACCAAAGTCCTACATTTAGTGTGCCCTTGATATACCTTAAGATTCTTTTTACGGCCACTAAATGGGACTCTTTGGCACATGATTGGTACCTTGCACACATACCTACCGCAAATAATATATCGGGTCTACTAGCAGTTAGGTAGAAAAGGCTACCAATCATACTCCTATAGAGTTTAAGGTCAATTTGTTTTCCTTCAAGATAATTATCTATTTTTGTATTAGTTGTCATCGGGGTTGACACTACTTTAGCACTTTCCAAACAAAATTTCTTAATCATTTCCTTAGCATATTTGGTTTGGTATACATAAATTCCTTCATTTGTTTGTTTGACTTGTAGACCTAGGAAGAAATTTAGTTCCCCAACTAGACTCATCTCAAACTCATTCTCCGTATTTTTGATAAAGTCTTGAAGGAGCTCATCATTTGTTGATCCAAATATAATGTCATCTACATATACTTGGGCTACAAAGATGTCCTTAGACTTTGATTTAATGAAGAGAGTTTGGTCTACTTGACCCCTTCTATACCCCTTAGAGACCAAGAAAGATGACAATCTTTCATACCAAGCCCGGGGTGAAGGGTGTGGAACCGAAGCTTCGCTTTGCACCTCGATCACTTGTGCATGGTGATCCCATTACGTCCCCGTATTAAAAAAATTAATCCAAGATGAAGACGGATTACACAAGCAACCGATCCATCATCGTGCTATTCGATTAGAGTGGTTTCTTGAACAAACTTGTTGTTCAAGCAACCTAACTCTTTTCCTCGATTAGCCATGGAATAGATGATGTACGGATCATCAGTTTTTGTGTTTATCTTCGGGGTCCAAGTAAATTAGGCACATCCAATTACATATATAATATAAAGAAACAAAAGGAAACCAAAACAAGAATTATACCTCTTGTTTACCTCTTGGTCTTCTATCATATGTCTTATCCTCCTCTTGGACGTTGTGTGGGCAATGATCCTCCAAGAGTTGAAGCCTCCTAGATCACGATATTCCTTTCCTTGGTCGCTCCGAACAAAAGGAAGAATACTCGAACCCTTCTTCTCCTATCTAGTGTTGACCACCAAGCTCCAAGCTAGGTTGTTGCCGCCGACCAAGGAGAGGAAGAAGATGTTGTCGGCGAAGAGAAAAGGATCACCCTCAACCCTTGATGTCGTTGGCCCTTGGAGAAGGAGAGAATGTGCCGGCCAAGAGAAAAGGTTGAGAAGAAGCCAAACCCTAACTCTAGCCGCCGACCCTTGGACAAGGTGAGGGAGGCACCGACCAAAAGGAAGAATAGGAGTCTAAACCCTAATTCCTTGCTGCCGACCTAAGGATGCAAAACCCTAGCCTCAACCTTGCCACCCAAGCCAACTCAAACCCTAATCACCAAAAGATTATCCACGCCCAAGCCCTTAGCCCTCCTTTTATAGAGTTAGGCTTAAGTCTCCTTTCAATATCCACCGTCGGATCTAGGCTTCAAGAGGGTTTCAATAGGCTACAATAGAGACCATGAGGAGGAGTAGGATCTTGGCCACCTAATGGATCTATCCCACATAAAGTCCGATCCATTAATGATAATCCATTCCACTAGAGGATTATCATTGATCTACCTCACCAACCCCCATAAATAAATATGGGCTCCATATATTAATTGTACAAATATCTCCCCGTGTTTAAGATCTTGAATGTCCGTCAATTAATTAATTTACTGACAATTAATTAATCAACATCTAACTCCATGAGTAGTACCACTCAACCTTATCATCATGCCGGACCAAGTCCACCTGCAGGGTTTACATGATGATCCTTATGAGCTCCTTAAGGGGACATCATCATCCTAATATATAGGACATTGTTTCCTTTTATAATCAATGACACGCCATGTAAATAATATCATTTCCCAACTTACCGAGTCTATCGATTTAATCTATAAATCTCGCCCATTGGTAAATCAAAGAAATAAATACTAAGTACATGTGCTCATTATTATATCGGGATTAAGATCATGTATATCATAATATCCGATGTCTGATTCAATTATGTAGTCAGGAATAAATCGAATCACCTCTAAGTCGATCCTGCTCAATACACATAAAGTGTACTAGTGTAATTCTATGGTCAAGATAAACCAATACCAAATCACACTACAACTATACCAATGGTTTGTCCAAAACCATCTCGGTTGTGAGCCTTTACTTATACTCTACAAGGAACTGATAACATGATCTCCTGTGTGACACTACACATCATGTTATCTATAATGTAATGTATCATACAAATATGCATAACCATAATTATGCAAACAATGATCATGTGATTCTTATTTCAAAAATAAAGATGTTCATACAAAAGATAGACTTTTCATTATACATCCCAATAATCTCCCACTTATACTAAAAGACTATGCTGTCCTCATACTGCCATACATCTGATTCTTATTCCCTCCACATGCCTATCAAAAGCTCTCGTTAGAAGGGCCTTAGTGAAAGGATCTGTTAGGTTATCCTCTGATGCAATCTTGGCTACAACAACTTCTCCTCGCTTTACGATTTCTCGTATCAGGTGTTACTTGTGCTCTATGTGTTTACTTGCCTTATGGGCTCGTGGTTCCTTCGAGTTTGCAACTGCACCACTTTTATCACAATAAATTATGATAGTTCTGGGCAAACCAGGAATAACATCCAAGTCCATCAAGAAGTTCCTAAGCCATATAACTTCTTTGGCTGCCACATACTCAACTTTCATGGTAGAGTCCGCCACGCATTTATGCTTGACACTTTTCCATACAAGGGCTCCACCTCCCAAAGTAAACACAAAACCCAAGGTAGACTTACTGTTATCCCTATCTGATTGGAAGTCGGAATCTGTGTAACCCACAGGGAGTAATTGATCTGCCTAGTATACTAGCATATAATCCCTAGTCCTTCTCAGGTACTTCAATATATATTTTACCGCAGTCCAATATCCTTATCTTGGATTACTCTGATATCTGCTAACCATGTCCACAACAAAGAAGATATCCGGCCTCGTACATAACATAGCATACATGAGACTTCCTACTGCCGAAGCATAAGGAACCGCTTTCATCTCATCTATCTCCTTTGATGTTCTAGGACACATCTCTTTAGATAAAGGTACTCCATGCCTAAAAGGTAGAAAACCTTTCTTGAAGTTCTGCATGCTAAAACAAGCCAAAATAATGTCTATGTATGAAGCTTGAGACAAGCACAACATCCTTTTCCTGCGATCCTTTATAACCTTGATCCCAAGGATGTGTCCCACTTCTCCCAAGTCCTTCATATCAAATTGTTTGGACAACCATACCATTACGTCTGATAATATCTTGACATTGTTGCCAATTAACAAAATGTCATCTACGTATAGTACAAGAAATACCACTACGTTTCCGTCACATCTCTTGTATACACAAGACTCATCCGGACTTTGAATAAATCCATAAGACTGGATTACCTCATCAAAGCGGATGTTCCAAGATCTCGAAGCTTGTTTCAATCTATAAATGGATCGATTAAGCTTGCACACAAGATGCTCTTTGCCTTTTGCAATGAATCCCTCTGGTTGCTCCATATAGATGTTTTCCTCAAGACTTCCATTAAGGAAAGTTGTCTTGCCATCCATCTGCCACACCTCATAATCCATATGAGCAGCAATACATAAGAGAATCCAGATAGACTTAAGCATGGCTACTGGCGAAAAAGTCTCCTCATAATCGATACCCTCTTTCTGAGTATACCCTTTCGTAACAAGACTTGCTTTGAAGGTCTCAACCTTCCCATCTATTCCTCTCTTTCTTTTGTAGATCCACTTACATCCAATGGTTTTTACACCATTGGGTGGTTCTACTAACTCCCAGACCTAATTTGAATTCATAGATTCTATCTCAGAATTCATCGCACTTTGCCAAGATACCACATCTTTATCTTCAATTGCCTCGTCATATGTCCAGGGATTAGGTTCATGTTCGCCAGGGACCAAATCAGAAGATTCTCCCAAGAATATAAATCTATCAGGCTGTCTAACAACCCTCCCACTACGACAAGGTATCACCTGTGTATCCTCTGTGACACGCGGTGCAGTCACTTGTGGTATATCCTCTTGTACCGGTGGTACTGAAGTAGTGACTTCCCCTCTCAATTCCTCCAGAACAATCTTACTCATGGGCTTGTGGTTCATCACATAGTCTTCCTCTAAAAATCTGGCGTGCGTGCAAACGATCACCCTTTGATCTCTAGGACTATAGAAAAAACTACCTTTCGTTCCTCTAGGATAGCCTACGAACATGTGTACTTCTGTACGAGGTTCCAACTTACCAACATCTGCCTTCAGCACATGTGTTGGACTCCCCCAAATTCGAATATGTCTCAGACTAGGCTTTCGCCTAGTCCACAATTCTGTGAGAGTAGAAGGCACTGATTTAGATGGTACCAAGTTCAGAATATACACTATCGTATCCAGAGCATACCCCCAGAACGAATCTGGCAACTCAGAATAACTCATCATCGATCTAACCATCTCCATAAGAGTCCTATTCCTTCGCTCCACTACACCATTCTGCTGGGGTGTGCCAGGTGCAGACAATTGGGATTGAATCCCAGCCTCTAATAAGTAATTCCTAAACTCTCCCAAGAGGTACTCACCACCACGATCAGATCGTAGTGTCTTGATACTTTTACCTTGATGTTTCTCCACATCAGTCTTGAATTCTTTGAACCTATCAAAGCATTCAGACTTGCGGCGCATCAAGTAAATGTATCCATATCTTGAATAATCGTCTATAAAAGAGATGAAATATTCAAAACCACCTCTAGCCTGGATAGACATATGACCACACAAATCAGAATGAATCAATTCCAACACATCTTTGGCTCTATACCCCTTGGCCTTAAAAGACCTCTTGGTCATTTTACCTTTCAAGCAAGATTCGCAGGTTGGGAAATCTTCCACTACTAATGAACTCAGAGGTCCATCAGCTATCAACCTTTGAATTCTACTTAGGTTAATATGACTTAACCATAGATGCCAAAGATATGTTTGGTTCATTTTCGAAGGTTCTTTTCTCTTATTAGATTTAGAAGATGAGTTATTTACTTCTATTTGCATCATGGGAGCTTTTGGTTCAAAGGTATATAAATTTCCTATCAATACACTAGAATAGATAATCTCCCTATTCCTTTTTATAATAAATCTGTCATTAAAAGAAATAGAATATCCATCTAAAAAAAATTTAGAAATCGAAATCAAATTCTTTCTAAATAAAGGTACATAAAGGCAATTTTTCAGAAGCAAAGTTTTATTCCTATCAAAAGATAAATAAACATCTCCCACTGCAACAGCCGGCACCTTCGTGGCATCGCCCAAGTAAACGGTAATCTCCCCCTCAGCTAGTCGTCTGATTTCCTAGAACCCCTGCAAAGTATTGTAGACATGATCAGTGGCTCCCGTATCTACACACCAGGTGCCGATAGATAACACCGCTAAACATGTTTCAACGACTAAACCAAAAGATATACCTTTGTTCTGCTTGCGGTTGGGGCAGTCCTTCTTCCAGTGTCCAGTCTGCTTACAAGTGAAGCACTTGCCTTTCGGCTTCTTCACTCCTCCCTGAGATCCTCCCGCCACCTTTTCTCCACCTTGTTTCTTCTTCTTCTTGCCTTTCGGCTTAGAAGTCGAAACCTTCTGAGCAACCATGGCCTGAGCTTGAGCACTCCGACGAAAAAGCTCCTCTACTGCCTAGAGTTTTGTCAGAAGCTCCGCCAACGAATACAACCTTTTATTCATTTTGTAGTTCAGGCGAAACTGCTCAAAACTCCTAGGTAGAGACTGAAGTATGATATGGACCTGAGTTTCCCCATCGATCTTAGCTCCAAGGACTTCCAGCTCATTCAAATGAGCCATCATCTTGAGAACATGATCTCTCACGGGTGTTCCCTCGATCATGGTGGTCGTCATCAAGTTCCTCATGGCTTCCTGCCTAGCAACCCGATTCTAGTGTCCGAAAAGTTCCTTGAGATTGAGCATCATGTCATAAGCAATGGGCATGGCTTGATGCTGATGTTGCAATACATTTGACATAGAAGCCAAAATGTAACACCGTGCCATCTCATCACCCTTTATCCACTTTTTATAACTCTCTTTCTCCTTTTCCCCAGAATCATCCGCAGGCTTAGGAGGACACTCTTCGAAGAGTACATACTTGTACTCCTCAGCAATCAAGACAATATCAAGATTCCTTTTCCAATCAACATAATTGGGTCCAGTAAGTTTATTCTCTTTTAGTATCACAGCAAGCGGGTTGAAAGTCATTTTTGAAAAACCTAAGAATCACATAGATCAAAACATTAGATTTCAAAAAATTATTGATTACTCAAACAATAAAATTTTAAAATCAACCAACACCTCAAAACACCGAGAATATCGTATGCCACGATAGTGTGGACGTATACAAATTCTACATTTGTAAGAGGAGGGTTTACCCATTAATTTTATTATCCTATCAACCTAACTTTTTGACAAATAAAATTAATAGTTGGTTCCTCTTCGGCCCAACAAATAAAAGCAGTGACTCCGATGGGGAGGACACTCCTATTTGCATCTAAGTGTTCACCATTACTCGATACCAAGGCAATTATCTCGAATTATGTGCCTTCTGATGGGGAAGTACACACGCTCCTAAATAATTTCCTATAACCATATTCGACCCTGTGATCCGCAAAACAAACTCATCCGATGGGGAGGAAGACACTCAGAGCCGACGCGCAAGTTTGTTTGCATCACATGTCAAATCGTAATGGAGGCCATGGGAATTTATAAAAAATATCCCTCTTCCACTTAGTAATTTAAAATTGAGGAATTTTCCTAGCACACGACATGCATATCAAACAAGAAGCAATAAATATGAAAAAAATATTTTCCAACTATTATGGCTTTTGTTCTCTAATATGCCTCTCGTCGTATCGCCATCTCGTTCGCTCCTCCCTACGCCATGTACAAGTCATCCGGAGATCCGAGCTGAGAAAAATTATTTTAATTTACATCCATCGATCCTATACTCCACAAAGGAGTGTACATGAAATCTAGATCGAAAGTAAACTAAAATAAAAGAGTGACTAAACAATGTCGTACTTAATTACAAAAATTAAATACTAGCCTCGTCAACCCCGAGGATTCAAATAATAATACAATTACACACATCCAATCACATACACACACATATGGCCATAATAGTTGGATCTTATGTCTGCAACCAAAAAGTTAGCCTACGCACATCCTACTATCATCCGGCACATACAATATATGATAAGTGCATAAAAGTAACCAAATCCTAAACACACATAACCAGAAACCATGGCTCTGATACCAATTGAAGGGTGTGGAACTGAAGCTTCACTTCGCACCTCGGTCACTTGTGCATGGCGATCCCATTACGTCCCCAGATTAAAAAAATTAATCCAAGATGAAGATGGATTACCCAAGCAACCGATCCATCATCGTGCTATTCGATTAGAGTGGTTTCTTGAACAAACTTGTTGTTCAAGCAACCTAACTCTTTTCCTCGATTAGCCGTGGAATAGATGATGTACGGATCACCAGTTTTTGTGTTTATCTTCGAGGTCCAAGTAAATTAGCCACATGCAATTACATACATAATACAAAAAAACAAAAAGAAACCAAAACAAGAATTATACCTCTTGTTTACCTCTTGGTCTTCTATCGTATGTCCTATCCTCCTCTTGGACGTTGTGTGGGCAACGATCCTCCAAGAGTTGAAGTCTCCTAGATCACGATCTTCCTTTCCTTGATCGCTTCGAACAAAAGGAAGAATACTCGAACCCTTCTTCTCCTATCTAGTGTCGACCACCAAGCTCCAAGCTAGGTTGTTGTCGCCGACCAAGGAGAGGAAGATGTTGTCGGCGAAGAGAAAAGGATCACTCTCAACCCTTGATGCCGCTGGCCCTTGGAGAAGGAGAGAATGTGCCGGCCAAGAGAAAAGGTTGAGAAGAAGCCAAACCCTAACTCTAGCTGCCGACCCTTGGACAAGGTGAGGGAGGCGCCGGCCAAAAGGAAGAATAGGAGTCTAAACCCTAATTCCTTGCCGCCAACCTAAGGATGCAAAACCCTAGCCTCACCCTTGCCGCCCAAGCCAACTCAAACCCTAATCACCAAAAGATTATCCACGCCCAAGCCCTTAGCCCTCCTTTTATAGAGTTAGGCTTAAGCCTCCTTTTAATCTCCACCATCGGATCTAGAGATTCAATCTCCACCATCGGATCTAGGGTTTCATTTTCCACCATCGGATCTAGGCTTCAAGAGGGTTTTAATAGGCTACAATATGGACCATGAGGAGGAGTTGGATCTTGGCCACCCAATGGATCTAGCCCACATAAAGTCCGATCCATTAATGATAATCCATTCCACTAGAGGATTATCATTGATCTACCTCACCAACTCCCATAAATAAATATGGGCTCCATATATTAATTGTACAAATATCTCCCCGTGTTTAAGATCTTGAATGTCCATCAATTAATTAATTTACTGACAATTAATTAATAAACATCTAACTCCATGAGTAGTACCACTCAACCTTATCATCATGCCGGCGGACCAAGTCCACCTGCAGGGTTTACATGATGATCCTTGTGAGCTCCTCAAGGGGACATCATCATCCTAATATATAGGACACGGTTTCCTCTTATAATCAACGACACACCATGTAAATAATATCATTTCCCAACTTACCGAGTCTATCGATTTAATCTATAAATCTTGCCCATTGGTAAATCAATGAAATAAATACTAAGTACATGTGCCCGTTATTATATCGGGATTAAGAGCATGTACACCATAATATCCGAGGTCCGATTCAATTATGTAGTCTACAATAAATCGAATCACCTCTAAGTCGGTCCTGTTCAATACACACAAAGTGTACTAGTATAATTCTATGGTCAAAATAAACCAATACCAAATCACACTACAACCATACCAATGGTTTGTCCAAAACCATCTCGATTGTGAGCCTCTACTTATACTCTATAAGGAACTGATAACATGATCTCCTGTGTGACACTACACACAATGTTATCTATAATGTAATGTATCAGACAAATATGCATAACCATAATTATGCAAACAATGATCATGTGATTCTTATTTCAAAAATAAAGATGTTCATACAAAAGATAGACTTTTTAGTATACATCCCAACACGGGGAGCTTGTTTCAAACCGTATAAAGCCTTTTTAAGCTTGAATACATGGTTTGGATAGTCTATGCTTTCAAACCCGGAAGGTTGTTCTACATATACTTTTTCCTTAATGAACCCATTTAGAAATGCCGACTTTACATCCATTTGATGGAGTTTAAAGCCCATGTAAGAGGCATATACTAGTTGGATTCTAATCGACTCTAACCTAGCAACCGAGGCATATGTTTCATCATAATCAAGTCCTTCAACTTGATTGAAGCCCCTTGCAACTAACCTTGCTTTATTCCTAGTTATATTGCCTTGATCATCTAGTTTGTTCCTAAAAACCCATCTTGTAGTAATGATGGTACTATCATTAGGTCTAGGAACGAACTCCCATACTTGACTCCTTTCAAATTGAGTCAATTCATCTTGCATTGCTAAGATCCAATCCGGATTAAGTAATGCATCATTGATTGTTTTGGGCTCAATTTGGGAGATGATGGCTAGAGGGAACTCTATGAAATGACCTAGTCCTAACACCTTGAGATAATTCACCTACAACTTGAACTAGAGGATGATTTTGATGAACTCTTATTGTTCTAGGAGGTGTGTTAAATTGATTTTGATCATGATTATCCTCAACCCTCCTTTCATCATCGGAATCACCTCTTACTCCCCCTTGATTTGACTCTCCCCCTAGATCATTACCCCCTAAAGTTAAATCTTGAAATTTTTGGGTAATTTCTTGACTTTTGTCATTGATATCATTATCAATGGGGGATTTCCTAAGATAAGTATTAGAGGTTTCATCAAATTGGACATTTGAAGATTCCTCAACCTTTTGAGTTCTTTTATTATAAACTCTATATCCTACACTAGTGGATGAGTATCCAACTAGGATTCTCTCATCCGCTTTGGATTCAAACTTACCGAGGATGTATTTGGTGTTTAAAATATAAATTTTGTATCCAAAGACTTTGAAATAGTGAATTGTTGGAATTGTACCATTCCATAATTCAAATGGGGTTTTTCCTAAAAACCTATGAATTAAAACCCTATTTTGGATATAGCAAGCGGTATTGATCGCTTCCGCCCACAAGTAGCTAGGTAGAGAATATGCATTAAGAATAGTCCTAGCCGCTTCTTGTAGGGCACGATTTTTTCTTTCCACCACCCCATTTTGTTGGGGTATTCTAGGACATGAAAATTCGTGCTTGTACCCTTGTTCTAGGCAAAATTTTGAGAAGTTAGAATTCTCAAATTCTCCACCATGATCACTACGGATCCGATTGATTTTGAGATTCTTTTCATTCTCTACTATTTTGCTAAAGCCTATGATTATTCCTAGGGTTTCATCCTTATGTTTCACGAAGAATACCCAAGTAAATCTAGAAAAATCATCTACTATAACTAGACAATATTTACTACCAATCATGGAGGGAGTACTATGACAATCAAATAAATCAACATGCAAGAGTTCTAGAGGTAAAGCGGTACTAAGTAAAGTTTTACCTTTGTGTGTTGATCGTGATTGTTTTCCTTCTTGGCATGCATCACACATTTTGTCCTTAAGATACTTTACTTTTGGCAACCCCTTGACTACCTTCATCTTGGCTATTTTGGCAATATTTTTCATGTTGATGTGCCCTAGCCTCCTATTCCATAGCCAACTCTCTTCTTCTTTTGCAATAAGACACTTAGTAGAAGTGTTAGTAGCATAGGATAAATCAACATAGTATATATTTGATTTCCTAAAACCTACTAACATGAAATCATTTTGATTTTTGTGTCTTATGGAGCATTTAGAAGAATCAAATTGAACATCAAAATTGACATCACATAATTGACTTACACTAAGCAAATTAAATTTCATATTTTTGACTAATAATACTTTGTGAATTGCAAGGTTTGGGGATACCTCAATTGTCCCTTTTCCTAGGATCTTAAGTTTATCACTATTTCCAAAAGACACCTTCCCTTTGCTAATGTGGTTGATTGTTGAGAATTTTCTCTCATCACCGGTCATGTGTTTTGAGCAACCACTATCAACAATCCATAAGCTTGGTCCTTCTACCTATACAACATGAAAAATGCAAGTCTTAGGCACCCAAATTTTAGGTCCGGTAGCATCAATTAAAAATTTCTTAGGGACCCAAGCCTTTCTAACTTTGCTCCTAACGGTTGATTTTCTACTCACAAGGGATGTAAAGACTATCTCCTTCTCCTTAGGCCTATATCCTATGTCGGTCTTGTTATAAATGGCCTTTTGGTCCCTAAGAATCATATCAAGATATTTGGACCCATTCATAAATTTCTCTAAGCATGCTCTTAGGTTACCTATTTCTTTTCTAAGTTCATCATTCTCATTCCTAAATGAACATGCATCATCACAAGAAATTTCTACATTCTTAATGGATCTAATTTCTACTTTTAAATCCTTAATCCTAGACTTTGATTTATTTAGTGCATTTTGAAGGCATGCAATAGTTTTATATAGTAATTCTATTCTAGGGGAGTCCTTTACCTCATCGTCACTAGATGACGGTTCGTCGCTTGAGGAGGATGACTCTTCACTTGAGCTATCCTCCAAGGCCATGAGTGTCATGTTTCTTGTGACATGGCAAAGTTCTTCATCATCGGAGGAATCTTCTATGCTTTATGTATCCCAATTTTGGGCTATCATGGTCTCCTTCTTCTTCTTCTCCTTCTTGTCATTCTTCTTCTTTTCTTTTTCCTCCTTTTTTCTTTAGTTCTGGACAATTTGGCTTGATATGACCCTTTTTGTTGCAACCATAGCAAGTAACGTTAGAAGTAGGAATTGAACTAGTAGAATTTTTACCTTTGGAGGATTGGAACATCCTCCTCACATCCTTCTTGGTGAGTTTCCTTGACCTCCCACCAAACTTCTTTACATAATGAGCCACCTCACTTGCCGATAGCTATTCATCAATACTAGATGACTCCTACTCGGATTCGGATGAGGAAGAAACTTCTTTCTTCTCCTTATTCTTCTTGTCCTTCTTTCCTACAAAAAGAGCTACACCTTTCTCCTTGGATGAAGTGTTAGCTTGCTCGTGCAACTCAAATTCACAAAAGAGTTCATCTAATTTAACCAAAGAAAGATCCCTAGACACCTTATAAGCATCTACCATTGATGCCCATAAGGTTGTTCTAGGGAAGGCTTGGAGAATATACCTCACAAGGTCTCGGTTTTTGACCTTCTCACCTATCACATGTAGTCCGTTGACTACCTCCTTGAAGCGACCGTGCATTTGACTCACGGTCTCATTGGTCTTCATTGCGAAGCTTTGGGGTTGGCCTATCAAGAGGTCCCTCTTGGCTCTCCTCATCTCCTTTGATCCTTCATTCAATTCGATGAGCTTCTCCCAAAGCTCTTTAGCGGAGTTGAAGGGGCCGACTTTGGACAATTGCTCCTTTGATAGACCACATTGGAGTATGGTCGTTGCCTTTGCATTTGCTTGTGCCTTCTTTGCCATCTCTTTTGTCCAATCCTTTGTTGGTATTGGCGCTCCAAATTCGTCGATCGGCTTCTTGAAACCATCTACAATGCTAAATCAACTTTCAATATCGTTCATAAGGTAGTATTCCATCCTACCTTTCCAATATTCGAAGTCGTTGTCATCGAAGTATGGAGGCCTCGCCGTGCTATACCCCTCTTGGAATGTCATTGTGCTCCGGTTGATTGTTAGATCCTCCGATGCGATCCGGGCTCTGATACCACTTGTTAGAGATCTTTGGAAGGCTAGAGGGGGGTGAATAGCCTCTTTTCGAATTCTACAAAAAATGTTAGCGGAAGCAAAATACTAAACAAAATCAAGAAGCTAAACACAAACGCAAACACGAAGGCTTTTACGTGGTTCGAAGATAAAGCTCCTACTCCACGGCGATCCTTAAGGTAGATCAACCTAAGAAATTCCACTAAGAAGCTTTTCTTACAAGATCCTCCTCTTCTTACAAAAGATGAAGATGAAGATTAGAGAGGAGGGGAATGAAAATCACTTTGAAATCTTAGGAAAAATGTGGGAGCTTGAGAGTATGGTTGAAATGTAAGCACTAGCCCACTCAAGCACCCCAAACTCTCTTTTTATAAAGAGAGGGATGTTTTTCCCGTTGAGCCTCGATCAGTCGACTAATGTACAACATCGGTCGACTGCCATTGTATCCAACAACTTCTGACGAGGCGAATCCGTGGGGATACACAGCCGTCATTTCCAACAGTAGCTTGATCAATCGACTGATCACTTCATCAGTCGACTGATGAAGCGATCAGTCGAGTGATCCCCGTGAGGCGTCGAGTGAGACCCCATTCTGTTCTCGATCTCGACTTGATTAGTCGACTGATGACGGGAACAGTCGACTGCCAAGACTAGGCAGTCGACTGCTCGTTAGGTTTTTAGCCTGACTCAGTCGAGCACCCTATCAGTCGACTTCTACATCGTATCAATTGATTGATACTCATCAAGTATGAGTAATTCATACTTGAATTGACTCCCTAGACCTAGACTTAACTTTCTAGCTCTTCCTTTAGCCTTTGCGCCTCCAGGATCCCTCCGAGTCCGCGACTTGTTCATCCTTTGCACTTGCTTCCAAGAGCTTCCTTCGATTTCGTCATGTCTTGGGTTTCCCTTTGCCAAAGTACGCTTAGACTTTACGCTGCCAAGACTATATGCTTGGACTTACACCGCCAAGACTTGCCTTTGGTCTTCCTTTGCCAAGGTCTACTTGGACTTTATGCCGCCAAGACTACATGCTTGGACTTACACCACCAAGACCTTTCCTTGGACTTCTCTTTGCCAAGATCACACTTGGACTTTTCTTTTACCAAGTCTTCATACTTGGATTTTCCTGCCACTTAAACATGTTCACAATTAGATCACAAAGCATTGCCTAACTTAGATAATTATCCAAACATCAAAACATATAAATGCTTGGGGCATTGTTGCACCAACACTCAAGACTTGGACTTTCCCATGACAATCACATTGTCATACATTTTGTCGAACATCAAAATATCACTCGAGTCAAACTCAAGTTAGGTCAATCGTGACCTGGGTCGATTGCACCAACAATCTCTACCTTTTTGATGTTTGACAAAAACCACAAACACCTTTGAGTTAGGTCACCTAACTCAAATCTCCATACCAATTCTCCCAAATTGGCAATTCAAATTCTCCCATAACTTCTCCCGTTAATTCTCTCACTTTTTGACATACATCAAAAAGATTCTCTCCAAGGGTGTCAATGTCTCATATCCCAATGAGATCTTACAATATCCCCCTTGGTCCAAAAATATCTAGGAACACTAAACCATCAAAATTAAGGTTAAAAATTCAATCTTGAACTTTCACACACCTTAAAATTGATACATCACCCAAACAACTCTCCTAATCCATATCCAATGGATTTTCACCATTTACAATGCTTTCCAAAGCATATCCTAGGGTTAGAAGTAGTTAGGGTAGCCTAACATAGCTGAAATCATACTAAACAAATCTTGTTTACTCGAAATCAGGCCTTTCAATGACTCTACAAATGAGTCGATCGCTTGACGCCACGATCGCCATAAGTAGAATGATCGATTGCAAATGCAAAAATTCAGTTTCAGAAATGAGTTTCAGAAAATCATAAGTAATTATACATAAATCGAAAAATTACGAAAATTCATATGTATAATACTTATGTCAAACATTATGGGTGAAAAATATTTAAAAAATAAAATACTCATAAAATAATAAGATTGATACAAAGTTCAAAACCATTGAAAAGTTAAATGTTTTAGCCCTACTTTGTATCAACTCTATCAATGGCGATTGCTATCAAAAGATAGACTTCACCAAGGTTTTCTAAAATAATTTTAAAATATTTTTGAAAACCTATATTGGATCATGATCAATAGGCTCAATGCACATGACTTTCACATTAGCTTTCCCCATGATCCACCATGGTATTAGATGAGTTTGAGTTCAACTAGATACGAAAACTATGCACCTTGAATTTAACTCATTTTCTAGCATCTCACATGTGTCTAGGGTGTATCAATACACACACATGTCAATGTGATGTGAGATGTTGGTTTTGGTTCATCTTAAACTAAGGTCTCATGCATTTTTCTAAGGCAACACTACTTGATTCCCTTATACATGGGACTTCAAGTCATGTCATAGTCCTTAAATCAATTTTAATTAATGCATGGAATGATCATGGCATAAATGATAACATAAATAAAATATGTGCCAATAATCATGATGTTATGGAATAAAATATGAACATAAGTATACATGACATAAAACCTTAAACCTAAGTATAATCATGACATTTTATATGATTAAAAAGAAATATGATGTCATGACATGTTATATGACAATCAAATC
The DNA here is from genome assembly GCA_025175895.1 of Wurfbainia villosa. Classification (NCBI taxonomy): domain Eukaryota; kingdom Viridiplantae; phylum Streptophyta; class Magnoliopsida; order Zingiberales; family Zingiberaceae; genus Wurfbainia; species Wurfbainia villosa. The sequence continues at coordinate 11,564,093 of CM045992.1, forward strand.
ATGACAAATAAAATATAAAGGTATATAATATCTAAATTTTAATATTAGTTGTCATTTGTTAGGATTAAGTTCATTTTTCCATATAATCAATTATTCCCCAAGTGTGCCAAAAATCCAAAATGGCACACCAAGACCTCTAAACCTAATTTGTACCAATTTGATTAATTTATCAAACTTCTCAAAATATATTGGCACATCCTAAAATCTTTTAGGATTAAAATTCATACTTATTTCTAAGTATCCCATTACCTTGGAACTGATCTAAAGTGCCACCTTTACCATTGTTAGGTTAACTACCTATCCATTCAAAGTTGGCACACCCTAACCCATCTAGCGTGAGTCAATCACACTCCTAGGAACCCAAAACCTATTTGAGCTCCTTGGATTAACTAGGTATTCCTTACGGATGACCTCCCTAGATACCCTCCTAATGACCCTCCTAGACTTGGTAGTCTTGGTCATTGTGGTCTTGCCTAGGTTAACTCTAGGGATAACTGCCCTTGTAACCTTCTTAGTGGCTTCCCTAGGTTTCCTTGAAACCTTAGCCACTAAGCACACTCCATGGTCAACTCTAGGGATGACTTCCCTTGTGACCTTGGTTTTCCTAGACCTAGATTTAGTTCCATAATCAAATGGAACATTGTAATAGGTAGGCTTATCTACCTTGGACCTAGGCTTGTGGCTCAAGCCTTTCTTGCCCATAGATGAGTCTTGCCTCCTAGACTCTAGGCTTATACCATTTGACCCCTTAATTTGATTTTGCATATTTCTAAGGATTTTTTCAAGTTTCTCAAGCTTTGACCTCAAGGCTTGGTTTTCTAATTCTAATTTCTCTAATTTGGTGGGCTCATTAATTCTTTGATCATTTTATCCCTTTCTAGGTATATGTCTAGATTTCTTTGGATAAGGCCTAGATGATCTTCTACCTTCTTAATAGTTTTCCTAGGTAGGATTTTCTTAGGGTTATTAGTCCTAAATTTCTCTTTATTTCTAAAATTACATGATTTTGCACCTAGGCAATAAAATCTATTTCTAGCATGCTCTTTATGATAAATTGTAAGTGAATTAAAAACATGCTTTTGCCTATTACTTAAAGAAGGTGCATTATTGAATTTTACCTTAGGGTTTGCCTTAGAGGCTCCCCCTACATGTGATACTCCCTCTTGAGTCTTCTTCCTTCCCTTAGGGCATTGACTCCTATAATGCTCTTTTTGGTTACATTTGAAGCACACCACATGCTCCTTGCTCTTCCTAATTGAGGCACCGACATCCTTTGAATTTTTGTTAACTTTTGGTGCCGGAGGAGTCTTCTTGATTCTTTTCGAGCACTTGCTTTTATAGTGCCCATACTCCCTACACTCAAAACATATAATATGTTTTTTATTTTAAAATAATGTGCTTGAGTTACCTTCCGTGGTAGGGGAATCTTGATCTTGTCCTTGGCTCCCGGAGGTAGAAGCTTCCTCTTGATCCGGCATGGAAGGTGATCTCTCTCCTCCCCCTCAAACCTAGAGGTGGAGGCTTCTTCCACCTCTTCTCCATCGGACGTTGATGGTCTCTCAACCTCCGAATCCTCACTTCCTTGTGAGAATGAACTCTCCTCTTTGGGCTCCCTTTCTACTTGAGCCATGGATGGTTCTTCATGGAGCTTTGTCAATTCGCTTCAAAACTCCTTTGCATCCTTATATTCACCTAATCTACACAAAACATCATTAGGGATTAAATCACCTAAAAATTTTATTACCTTCTTATTTCTTTCAGAATTTTGGAGTTGTTCCTGGTCCATTTCTTCATCTTGAGGAATCCTTCCTTCGAACTTCTTGGATATACGAATCCGTCCATCAAGACGAACCAATCTTTGAAGTCCTTCATCATTATGAATTCTTCAATCCTCATCTTCCATTGATTGAAGCCTTCTTGTCCATATAACACGTATGAGAATGGCATGTTAATGTCCCATCCCAATCCATCGTCGGACAACTCCATCCTCTAGCGCTTTGCTCTCAGTTGTTAATCCGTAGAAGAGCCACCGGGCTCTGATACCAATTGTAGGGACCATTGATGATAGCTAGAGGGGGGTGAATAGCGCATAGTTCGTCGAAGATGGAAATCGTTTGTACTCGCTCTACAATCATCGTTAGCACAGTGGAATATAAAAATACAAATGTAGAAGCAAATACAAACATAAATACACGCGATATACGTGGTTCGGAACCTTAGGGTTTCTACTCCACGGGGCGAGCTCAACGAGCTCTAGTGATGCACTCACCACTAATAAAACTCCTTCTCGACATCACGTCGGAGGCGGAGAAATCTCGTATAAGTGTTTACAACAATAAACGGAATACAACAAGAAAATACAAATATAATGCAACAAATAACATAAAGAAAACTTTACAAATGGTTGTTTTGAATGCTTGTTTGTTGATCTCCTTGGACTAGCCTTGAAGGTCTGGAATGCAGCAACAATTCCCCTCCAAATCGCTCAAGAAAATTGCTGCCAAATCCTTCTCCACGAGCTGCTTTTATAACTTGCATTCGCGCTGGATTCGCGCTTGACAGTCGATTGCCATAAGGCCTCAGTCGACTGCCAACAGTACCGTTATGAGATAACGGCTTAATCCACGTCGACATTCAAGGCAACGGTTACACTAGCAGTTGACTGCCATTACCCAGAAGTCGACTTCCAGGGTCATAGCCGATTGAGCAGTCGTCTACCGAGCATTTTACTCTCGCAACCTGACCAGCAGTCGACTGCCCTCCATGGCAGTCGACTATCATCAATCAACTGCCCAATTCTAGCAGTCGATTGCCAAGGCATTTTGTCACAGTCGAACCCTAATCGACTCATGGTAGTCGACTGATCATAATCCCAATCGACTGCTAAGAGTCAACTCAGCTGTCAAGTGTCAAAACACTTGACTAATCGACTGGTCCAAAGCCCCAGTTGATTGATAACCTCAAATATGAGGTTTGACCCCAAGTATGATGCCCTCATACTTGGTAGACCACCATTAGTCTAGACCTAAGCCTTCTAACCACCTCAGTCAGTCTCACGTCAATCGGATCCCTTCAAGTCATCCATGACTTGTTTATCCATATGCTAGCCTTCTGGTGCTTCCATCGGCTATTATCATGCTAAGCTGGTCTACACCGCCAAGGCACATTGGGCTTATGCTGCCAAGGCTATCGCTTGGACTTTACGCCGCCAACCATTGGTGTAAAATACGAAAGAAAAAAAAACCTATATGGAATTTTATAGATATTTTAAGGAGTTATTTGGATTAGTTGCGATTAAAGAGTTAATTGGAGAAATTAACCTAAGTATCAAAACTTAGGTGATGGCTTATAAAGAAGGGATCGACCCGTTTTCTCTTTAGCCTGACTCGCATCCGCCGTTGACCCATTTCTATTCCTTCCGCGATTTCTTCTTCTCCACCATTTCTCCCGATTCGAGCAGTTCCCCATCGCGACCTTACTTCATCGCGCTCGATCGCAGCCCTCCGCCGCCAGTTGAGCTCGACTCGTTGGTCACCAGCCCCGCCGGAGCTCTCCGTTGTCGCCCTCCAGTCGGAGTGCAACCCTGTCTTCCCGCTCGTCGACCGCTGCGAGCCCTCCAATCGATACGCAGCCACCTTCTCATCACCGAAGTCTAGCTTGTTGTCACCGTCAGCCCTGCTCGTCGCAAGGATGATCTGCCATCGCTGATGCTTGAGATCAGCTTGCCATCGCCTCTCCTCTTTCGTCGATTCATTATCGATGCAGGTGTTGCGATCTGTTTGGTTTGGGTTAAATTGCTAATTTCCCTTAGAGCTAGCTATGGATTCTTTATTTTATCTAGGATCGGTGGTTTAAGTAGTGGTTGGGAGCTTGGATTTCTCCGGTGAACAGAGGATGAGGGAAGGTGCTTCCGGTGAAGAGCCAATCGATGAGTTTTGGTTATCTCTATTATTTGTCTGTAATTGCAATTCTGATTGAGATGTTGTTATGTGGTAAGATTTGAATTGATCTAGGGTTCAGTCGTTTGATCAGAAGTTTGTGCTTCAAGATAGGTTGTGAACAATGGTAATATCACGAGGTAAGCTTGGATTTTAGTGCTATTGAATTGGCATTAGAATTACAGTTGGTTGATGAATTGTACAGGGCTAAGTTACCATGGATCCAGAAGCTTCTTAATGGATGCTAGGCTAGGTGAGTTGGATCCGAGTAAGTTATGAATGCATATAATTATTATTGTTGTGGTTTAGTTTGAGTTGATGATATATTTGTTGTTGATAGAAGAGTATTACGTTGCTAGATGATTGATAGTAAGTGGAAATTGGTTGGTTGGTAGAATTTGGGATTCGGACTGATGTGGAATAATAGGTTTAGTAGATAACTAGATCAATCTAGTTGATTGGGATACGAAGTCGATGTAGGATTCGATTTGATCACTCATTGTATAATAGAACTTAATTGCAGTTCATGTTGTGTTGCAGGACTTTGATTGGTGACAGATGCTTGTACGCATGGACAACTAGCGGGGCTATTCTATAGGTGGGTAATATCTACCCTGGTCAGGTAGTTTGATCTGAATCTGGTGCATGAATTTGGACTTATGTAATTACTTTGATCTTAGATCCACTCTTATTTAATCATATGCTTGTATTGCCTTGACCTTTGCGATATATTGTTGTTACATCATTGATTATCTAGCACGGATAGGAACTATAAACCTTATTATGTGTTAGCTGATGGATGTTCAGTAAGTATAGGTCGTTAGGGTTATCTTTGTGACCTCAGATTGTGTTACTATGTTACATCACTAGGGTTAGGTGATGGATTAGATTATGGAGTCGATTGTTGTATCGTATACTTACTTGTTGTGCATCTATGGTGGATCTAATTGTCTGTGCATAGATAAGTGTTTGGTGGTCAGTATGTAGCTAAGGACTAGGGGTCTTAGTGTGATGGTATATCCATTATGGATTGTGTACCTGTGTATGGTTATATAGACGGTCGATAGTATCTCGCTACTGACTAGAGGTCTTAGTGTGGTTGACTGTCAGATGTGTATGACTCTTTGTGCAATAGAGAGAGTCTTGTGGATTGTAGTCCTTGCATAGTTGACTTTTGGTTGACCAGGACTCCCCGTGGGATAGGGAGTGTGGCGAGGATACATGTATGGAGCTATGCATCATTACATTGCATGCATGCTGGTGATTAGGTCTCCCTTGTGGTTGAGAGGATCGTCAGTCATCCTGCCTCCCCGACCACTTGGGATAGTGGTTGCAGGGTTGAGTGCAGAACATTGTTGTGCGTGTCGTTCTCGGCCACTATGGATGGTGGTAGCTGGAGATGCGCACTTGGCCACTGTGCGGAGTGGTAGTTAGGGCACTCACCCACTATAGATAGTAGTCGTGTGATGTGTAGTTATCCTGGGTGCGGTGCTCGTCTACTCATGGGTAGGGACGGAGCGGCTAGCAGCAGGGACGCCCGTGTGAGTAGCATATAGCTCTATGGCAGCTAGCTACTATTTCATACTACCCAACTCGGTCACTCGAGAGTGGTGGCGGCTGGAGTCGGGATAGTTGTCATGTCGTGCCACCCTGGTCATACTGGGGTCGTGGTTGGACGGGTTCGTAGACATGGCCATGCATATGCATTGCTGATATATATATGTATGCATGTATTCAATATATGTTTTACATATGCCTGTGAGATGCTGCATTTGTTTGCTGCATATGTTTGTACATCATGATACATGTCATTTGCATATTATATACTGCTGTGTATTGAGCATGATATATGTGTTGGTCCAGAGTGTTGTATGCATTTGATTAGCGTCATGTCATAGTGTGGTATGGACCGGGATGTTATTACATGTGATTATATACTGTTCATATGTCTGAGTGTTGGTCAGGTATGTGATTGACTTTGTACGTTATATGAGTTATATTATTGTATATCTGTTCAAGATGATATAGCTTATGGTGTTGCAGACCGTCAGGTACGTTGATACATTCCTTCATGTTCAGTTGATTAGTTTAGTATATACATTGAGTATGACTATACTGTGGTTACTTGTTAGTAGATTTGGATAGGACTGTATGTCTATTGGACTCATGTTGTATACCTTTAGATCTTCACATGTATACTTGTAGATCTCTATATCCTTATATGTTGTTCATGCACTTTCTATATATTACCGCTGAGTTTATAGTCACCACCCCGGACCCTGGGTTTCCTGTCGCCCAGGTAACAGGTAGAAGATTTCCTTGGATGTTCGGAGCTCCGCCAGCTGATCTCATCTCTCACCCAATGGATGGATATGTATTCCGTATTATTGTATTCTTGTTGGATTGTCGTTTTGGGATTCTATCCTGCATCGTTTCTATATTTGTGATTACGGATGTGTTGTATGTATTTGGCCATTGATGTGGTTTCTATTATGATTCTTGTTGTGTCAAGTCACTCAGAAGTGCACAGTTGGGTCTTTGTATCTTGTTTTATCTGTCAGTATGTTTTCGTTGTGTTTGGTGTGTTGATATCTTTATATTATGTTGTTGTTGTGGGCCTACGGGCCTTGTATTAACCCGAAATGTTGCCACGTACAGGGGAGATGTCGTCCGTTTGCTTTTCGGCATGGCATACTCTTGGGGCGTGACAATTTTATTGGTATCAGAGCCCTAGGTTGCGAAGTCCATTTTCGGATTTTATTTCGTTCGGACATCGAGTTTTTATTTACTCGGTTTTGGTTTGTGAGTTCTGGGATCTGGCTGCTGCGGACATCTTCGAGCTACAAGGTTTAAGGTTTGTTAAATGTTATTACATATCCTTCGGTTGGCTATGCATTTAGTTGCTTATAACAGGGATGACTTGTAGGGTGTTGGTTAGTATCGTAACCGTGAGTTAAGTTGACCACGGGAATGATATGTTGAGGTTATTAGACATGTACCTGCTATCGAAAAGGTAATTACCTTTGAGAGCCGACTAATACCGAGTCGGGAAGAAGGGGTTAGGTAGTCACATCTCTTGTGGAGATCAAAGATTACATTCCTAAGGATTTTCACTAATTATGTTAGTCAGATCATTACCTATGGGGTAATGGACTAAGCGAGTATACTATTACTAATGCAGATAGTAGAGGATTAGGTTGTAGGGTATTCATAGGGATTTTGATCTCTGAGTTGGTCTTGTTAGGTTGTATAACTTTGAATGTACTTTTGAGTACTTAACTCGTGTTATACGGAGAAAGTAGTGTTAGCTGAATACCATTATACGAATCTAGCCGGTACTTGGTGGAAGATATAGGAAATAACCTCCGGGAAATAACACATCACTTGGTCACGGTGTAGTGATGTTGTATGAGAGTATTTTCCTGCGTCGTTTCTTTGACTCATTGTCAGGGAATTCTTGGGCATTAAGTAGGGTGATTGTTTGGTAACGGAGGTACCATGCAGAGTCGTTAGACTTGCGAAGGTTACGACCATTTAATAGTCCAAGAATGTGATTGGGTTGGTTTTGGCCACCCACGGGTTACCGATTGACATCTTGATCAGGATGTTTGGATCTCCTACCAGATCCTACCAAAAGTCCTGAGACCGAGTCATGTGTATAGAAATGACTCAGTAGCAAGTGTTTAAGAGTTGGAGATTTGATAAGCAGATATTGCAAGTCAAATTATTGGAATCAGAAGTCCTCGAATGTTGGACAAAAAGGAGCAAGATTGGAGTCATGTGTCACGAGCGACTATTGGAGAGTTTTCCGATCATAGAAGACCGATTGCAGATCGTCAGCATCTTCTCATGTTTATCAATGAACTCAAAAGAAAGTCTTCAGAGGAATTATGTGTGAGCAGTGCGGGTCACGATGACACGCAAAGTTAGATTATTAGATTGAGCATTTTATCCGTTTCTACTATAAGCAGCCAGTACATATGAGGACATACTTTGAAAACTCAGTTGACGACTATGGATGAAGCTTTTGAGAGGACGATCCACAACCTCGAAAGCCGAGATCATCACAGAAGAGTGGATTATCACGTCAGCAGTGATCTACTACCTCAGATATAGTTGGAGCTCTTTGATACTTCCATCCGTGAGAAGCAAGTTACTTAGCAATATCGGTAGAAGACATCTCAGAAGACTCAGACGCCCAGACGTCAACTGCCACCTCTCCAGACGACATCAACTGTTACCTTCCCAAGCGTGGTTATGCTTTGTACAAAGGAGAGTGTATACGACGATGGTCGTATCTATGCAGTATTCGCCAGTTGCAGCTATACCTTTCACAGAATTGGAGCGTGCTATGATGTTGACAGTTCTTCCGTATTTTACAGCCGGATGTGTACTCTTTGCCAGTATAGCAGTGTTTGTCATCTCTATTGCAGTCATTTTGGGTATTGCATCTCAGTTCAGCAGTTGACTTCAGTTCCTCCATGGCAGATTTTTGCACCTACATAAGCTCAGCCGTTAAGAACAGATGTTGGACGAGTTTTCATGATTACTTGAGAAGATCTATAGAAGACCAAAGAAGTGGTCATTCGGGGTGTAATTTTTATGTTACCCTATTTGCGAATAGATCGAGAGATACGGATTTACAGGTATCTTTATCTAGAATATTCTTAGATAGGATTAGAAGGGTTCCTATCGACTTGTGGGTTGGTTATTTTTCTCTACCATCAGGTGAGATGTTGATCAACGACCAAGAAGTCAAGGGATACCCTTAGCCTTTGCTAGACATACCTCTACTATAGAGATATATCCTTACGGATAGTTAAATTATTGAAACGAGGGTATAACATGTATCTCGAATGTGCATATAATTCGAGAGTATTCGGATGTAGTTTCGGATGAACTCCCGGGCTTGTCACTGCATAGGCAAGTGGAATATGCGATTGGGAGTGATTTTGGAAATAGTTCTGATATTGAAGACCTCATACCGGGAGATGATTTTATTGGTATCAGTGTTGCTAAACACTATAGGAGATTTATCTGTCTCAGTGTTTCTTCTTGAGAAGACTTGTAACTCTTTGTTAAAAGAGAGAGGACCTATGAGGCTATGCATCGATTATCAATGATTGAAATGTAGTAGTTGAGAATGAATATCCTTTGTCATGGATAGATGATCTGTTTAGATCAGCTAAAGGACACCTGTGTATATCCTAGGGTTGATCTACGATTGGAGGGTTAATATTGTAGTGACTTAGTGTCATACAATTATCATTGTTGATGTGATGATTGAGCTATCATCAGCTTAGAGTAAAAAGGATGGAGGTGTATAGAAGATGACATTTCATACTTAGTATGAATTTTAGGAGATGTTGATAATGTCGTTAGACTTATTAACGATTTAGTCGTTCATGAAGCGACTGGACCCGTTGGTGGTTGCCTTCTTAGATGATTTGTTGGACCAAGAAGGTGATGGAAATCACTTGGTCGGAAGCTTGGGAAGCTAGGTTTCAAGGCCTAGAAGGTGGCTGACTTTTGTGTCAGTGTTAGTTAATCCGTTCGATATGGATGGAAGGGTATTGTACGCAAATGCATCATTTCAGAGATTTGGAGCAATCCCGATGCAGTTGAATGAGACGTATATTTTGTGTATGCTAGTTGAGAAACAAGTGAGATTAGTCATTATAGTATTCCAGTTACTTTCAGTTCTGTGTGACAGAGTGAATTTTGGACATTAGATTAATTTCTCTTGTGAGAAAGGAATTCTCCATCTCCGAAGAGAATAGTGGGTTACAGAATTGTATTTCGATTTAGGAAGAGTTGTTCAAAAGACTCTTCATTCGAGATTTATGATTTATTCGGAGTGTATCCAAAAATAGCGAGTTTAAGACGTTCTTCGTGGTGGAACGACATATGGGACATGGTTGATTTCGTAGTTTGATGTTGGGTATACTAACAAGCAAGGGTGGAATATTATGACCAGTAGGGTTACGTACCGTGATGAAGTGGGAGCCTAGTACATTAGACTGTGTTGGGAGATTATCTAGAATTTGAAAAGGACTGGACGTGATTTGGGTAATCGATGATCGATTAGCTAGGTCCGCTCATTTCCTTCCGAGCCATGAGATGAATTTTGTTGGATCGCTTGATGGAATTATATCCATGGAGTATCCTTGAGTACCATTTTCGATAGTGATTCGTGATTCATCTTACGATTCTAGCAAAGTCTCTAACAGGTCATGGGTATAGAGCTCGACTCTGGTATAGTTATTTACCTCTTAATAGGTTGGTTCAGAGTGTATATAAGAGCTGGAATACAATATTCGAGCTCAGTACCCCACTTAGTACTTGAGGTGTGTGACTTTTCTCCGAATACTTGAGATGGTTATTGTGACATCTCGTACTCATATATGAGTCGGAAATTTGGGGACCAAATTTTTATTAGTGGGGGAGAATGTAAAATACGAAAGAAAAAAAAACCTCTATGGAATTTTATAGATATTTTAAGGAGTTATTTGGATTAGTTGTGATTAAAGTGTTAATTGGAGAAATTAACCTAAGTATCAAAACTTAGGTGATGGCTTATAAAGAAGGGATCAACCCGTTTTCTCTTTAGCCTGACCCGCATCCGCCGTCGACCCATTTCTATTCCTTCCGTGATTTCTTCTTCTCCACTATTTCTCCCAATTCGAGCAGTTCCCCATCGCGACCTTACTTCACCACGCTCAATCGCAGCCCTCCGCCGCCAGCTAAGCTCGACTCGTTGGTCACCAGCCTCGCCAGAGCTCTCCGTTGTCGCCCTCCAACCGGTATGCAACCTTATCTTCCCGCTCGTCGACCGTCGCGAGCCCTCCAGCCGATGCGCAGCTGGCTTTTCATCGTCGAAGTCTAGCTTGTTGTGTTGGTCCAGACTGTTGTATGCATTTGATTAGCGTCATGTCATAGTGTGGTATGGACCAGGATGTTATTACATGTGATTATATACTGTTCATATGTCTGAATGTTGGTCAGGTATGTGATTGACTTTGTACGTTATATGGGTTATGTTATTGTATATCTGTTCAGGATGATATAGCTTATGGTGTTGCAGACCGTCAGGTACGTTGATACATTCCTTCATGTTCAGTTGATCAGTTTAGTATATACATTGAGTATGACTATACTATGGTTACTTGTTAGTAGATTTGGATAGGACTGTATGTCTATTGGACTCATGCTGTATACCTGTAGATCTTCACATGTATACTTGTAGATCTCTATATCCTTATATGTTGTTCATGCACTTTCTATATATTACCGCTGAGTTTATAGTCACCACCTCGGACCCTGGGTTTCCTGTCGCCCAGGTAACAGGTAGAAGATTTCCTTGGATGTTCGGAGCTCCGCCAGCTGATCCCATCTCTCACCCAACGGATGGATGTGTATTCTATATTCTTGTATTCTTGTTGGATTGTCATTTTGGGATTCTATCCTGCATCGTTTCTATATTTGTGATTATGGATGTGTTGTATGTATTTGGCTGTTGATGTGGTTTCTATTATGATTCTTGTTGTGTCAAGTCACTCCGGAGTGCACATTTGGGTCTTTGTATCTTGTTTTATCTGTCAGTATGTTTCCGCTGTATTTGGTATGTTGATATCTTTATATTATGTTGTTGTTGTGGGCCTACGGGCCTTGTATTAACCCGAAATGTTTCCACGTATAGGGGAGATGTCATCCGTTTGCTTTTTGGCACGACGTACTCTCGGGGCGTGACAATTGGACTTATGCTGCCAAGACTCTATCCTCGGACTTTACGCCGCCAATATCAACCCTTAGACTTCCCTTGCCAACTCATGTTGGACTTTCCATTTGTCAAAACTCAAGCTTGAAATTTCCCTTGCCAAGGCCCATACTTGGACTTTCCATGTCAACCCATGTTGGACATTCCAATTGCCAAGTGTCCCACTTGGACTTTCTATGTCAAGTACTCAAGACTTGGACTGTCCCATGACACTCACATTGTCATACATTTTGTCGAACATCAAAATACCGTTCGAAACAAACTCGAGTCTAGTCAATCGTGACCTGGGTAGATTGCACCAACATAAAATAATTAAAAAAATTTATAATTTAAACCTCACACAACATAACTTACAATTTGCATTATAACTCTATGTTTATCATCGAACATTATAATCTAAGAATAAGAAAATCCTAAACTTATCCTATAATCATAAATTAATCCTAAAATCATCGTATAATTGAAAATGTACCATCAAATTTATCATCTAAGCAATAAGTTACTGCTTGATTATCATGAATAAGTCCAAATCTAAATGATAAAAAACCCTAAAATCTTCATCTAATCCCTAACAAAATCTTAATGATATATAATCCCTAAATTCTTCATCTAATCCCTAACAAAATTATAAATAGACCCTAAATTTATCATCTAATCATAACAACAATATAAAATAAATCCTAAATGTATTTTAAAACCGTGAAGAAAAAATTCGGATAAACCTAATTCTTCACGTGGATGAGCTTGAGACGACGTCGAGAAGAAGCCGGAGCTGGAGACCGAGTTGGAGACTGGAGCTGGAGAAGGAGGTCGGAGGTCGGAGCTGGAGAAGGAGGTCGGAGGTCGGAGCTGGAGAAGGAGTCCAACGGCCGGAGCTGTCGCCGGAGCAACACAACTGGGAGATAAGCGTCGAGATATAGTCGCACACAAGGAAAGCTAGGGCACAGGAGCAATCGATGGAGCTGGTCGCCGGAGCAACACAACCGGGAGATAAGCGTCGAGATGTAGTCGCGCACAATTGAAAGCTAGGGCACCGGAGCAATCGGCGGAGCTAGTCGCCGGAGCTGGTCACCGAAGAGTTGCGTGGAGAATCGTCGGAGAATCGCAGAAAGAGAGGATGTCGCAGGAGAAAATGGGAGAATCAGGGCAGGGTAGGGTTTTTTCGCGTATATTAGCGATGGAATTGTTTTTATTCGTCACTAATATTTATTATCTTAGCGATAAAGTTTTAAATTTTCATCGCTAAACCCTAAAATGTTGAGCCACATAATCAAGTTCACTCGACTGGCCACTCGATTGAATGGCTTGCGACGAATAATTATTTATTTCGTCATTAAGTTCCAGTCAAGGCGTTGATTCGACTGCTATTTTTGGTAACGAATTTTTAAAGTTTCCTCGCTAAACCCTAAAATGTTGAGCCACAGAATCGAATTCACTCGACTGGCCACTCGACTGAATATTTTGCGATGAATAATTATTTATTGTTGGATCGAGAAGCGCCGCTAGAGGGGGGTGAATAGCGAGCGTAAATCTTTTCATTCGTTTCGATACTTGAGTTACGCAGCGGAAAGAATAAAGAGACAAGTTTATTTTTACTTGGTTCACAACCCAGCGGTTGCCACTCCAAGGCCCTAACGGTCCTAGACTGCGTACGGAGGGAAAAGCACTATAAGATCTCCTCCTCGTTGGAGGTAGGAGACAACGATCATAAAATCGAAAGTACGAGGATGAGGCAAAAAGCCTACCTCACCTCGTTACGATTAAAACAAAGAATACAATAACAAAAACAATTATTTGTTGTTGCTGCCGACGAAGAAGATTAGAACTTGTCGTCGCGTCGACATTATGACAGTGTTGGAGCTTTGGCGTTATAGGAGCACTTGAGAATAATCTTGATGTATAAATGGGTTGGAATCCTCCCCTCCTTTTATAGAGTTTGGTCTCAGAATAAGTCTCCTCATCTTTTGGAACAGATCACGAAGTGGTACTAAATTTTATTGCGAAGTGGCCGCGTCAAACGTTATCCGTTTTGACCTAGCACAAAAGGTTGATTTGTCACCATCAGTCGACTGATGTCTTCCATCAGTCGACTGATGAGCATCAGTCGACTGCCCAATGACCAGCAGTCGACTGCCATCCTGGCCACTTCCCTACAATAAGAGGTTAGCACAGAAAATAATAAATACGACAGTTTCTTATTGTCCAATCTCGACCTAGACTTTCCACAGGAAGTCTTAGTCGGATCGCCGCCAATGGTCGTCCCCGTACAGAGGACATGACCTTACCATCTCTCACTCACACGAGCTTACCTCTGGTCCTTTAAAATCTGTCGCTTTGCTTCCGGTCTTTCACCTAGGTTCTTCGACTCCCACGAAGTTCCCTCGGTGTTGCCCGACCACCACAGCTCCCTCTGGGTGTCGCTGACCTTCGGCTTAGCTTAGCCTTTCTGCACACTTGATTTAGCTCGTGAGACAATGATGTAAACTTAACTTTGTGTCTTTTCCATAATCAAAACACAGGTTCGATTATCTGGTGCCCCTGCACCAACAATCTCTCCCTTTTTGATCTATGGCAAATCAACACAAAGTTAAGGGAAATTAAAGCATAAAACAAGTATAGTAAATGATGAATGTCATTTCCAAAAACTCCCCCTCAACCAAAACTCCCCCTTAACCAAAACTCCCCCTTAACCCTAGGTGATTTTTGAAAGAGATACTTTAATTTTCAAAATTAAATTTTGTGTTACTCCCCCTTACTTTCGCTCTTCTCCCCCTTTTTCCATAAATCAAAATAAATGTTGAGGTTTTTTTGTATAAAATAGGGGTTTAAAAAATGATATCCTATATGCATGAATCGAGATAAATCAACTATGAGTCCAAGCATGCGTCAAGCAATAGTTAGATAGATTGGTTCGAGGTGTGTCCCTCTGCACCAATAATCTAAAGGTTTGTAATATAACCCTTAGGGTTAGTTTGCTCTCTCCCTTAGTCAAATATATGAAGTATAAGAGATGTAGGGGGCGCTAAACTTTGGCCTAAAGAGTTGTAACTAGTCGTTAAGTACAATAGTTGAGAAAATAAGTAGTATTTTGAAAAGGTTATTTTAAGTATATTTCAATTATCCTTAACATCTCACCCATTCTATGTGTCTCAGAATTTGTTCACCTTATATGTTTTGTGAGATGATTTGAAATTGATTAAAGATAGTCAACCTTGGGTTAGATTCAGATTTAACCTTTAGATCGTTAAGTAACTTTTCGAGAAACTGGCTTCTAGGTCGTGGCGAGCCACAGGGGCCTTCTTTGATCGGAACAACGATCACTTCCTTAGACAAAGCCAAATTCAAGAAAATATCACTTAAGTCACTTAGGGTTACTTCCTGGTCTAACTAGTTTAGGATATAGCGAGGTAGCTTCAGCTAGTTCCACTCGATCAAGTGCACCAAGCTATATATCCCTTATCTAGTTCGAATACACGAGACTTTGTTTCCCTAATATACTATCATCTCGCCGCGTCCTAATACTATGTTGTCAAGAGTTGACTAACTATTTTCCCTATCTAGATGTTCTAAAAATTAAAATATGCAATGGTTTTGTTAAGTAAGCGAGTATACTATTTTAGTGTTAGCTCCCCCTGGACCATTGAACCAATATGATCTATTTAAATAATGAACTTGATCCTGGGGAATCCAATACTTATTAGTCCTTATATGTGAGTTCAATAAAACCTTTGGGACCCATGCTTGGACTCGAAAGACATATATGATCTATTCGTAGTCTTTGGACTAAATCTGAGTCCGACTTTGTTGTACACGGCTCTTTGGGTTCCAAGTAGTCGGTTAAGATTCTTAGATCCCAACGTGAACCTTTCCAACCTAGCCTCGACCTCTTGAACTCGATCTTTCAAGAGAGAATTCTCCTCCTCAAGTTTTTCAACTTGGGCTGAGTTTCTCTCTTGAACTTGACTAGTTGAAGAGGTTAGAGTAGCCTCTTGCTTGAGAGTTTCAACCTCCTCAAGTAACAACTCAACCCTAGGCTCGGACTTAGTTAATTTCCTAGTAAGCATTTTAATTGTAAGGTAAAGTGTACTGATTAAAGAGCGGCTAACCTTGACTGTCCCTTTTGGTCCGGCTTTGAGTTTCCTCTCGAAGTAGTCTTCGGGGTCGGAGTCGGAGTTGTAGTTGGACTCGGCTTCGGATTCTGACTCGGACTCCTCCGGTCTTGCCATGTAAGCTATGTCTTCTTTGTTGTCCCAAGTTGCATGGAAAGCCTTCTTTTGATTTGATTTGAATTGTGCCCTCTTTTGGTTCTTTAGTAGCCTCCTTTCCCTCCAAACAATCTTCCGCACTACGTTCACTATTGCCTCCACCTCTTCGTATTCGGACTCTGATTCATCTTCGGGTTCGAGTCCATCTTCTTGCCTGGTAGGTGGCTTGCTTCTTTGTCCTGCAAGTAGAGCAATACCTCTCTCGGCCTGGACCACGTTAGTCTGCTCGTGAAGTTCAAACTCGGAAAATAATTCGTCTAACCTAAGCTTCGAAAGATCCTTAGATACCTTGTAGGCATCGACCATGGATGCCCACAAGGTAGTCCTAGGAAATGAATTAAGAACGTACCTTAGGAGGTCACGGTTTTCGACCTTGTGTCCGATGGTGTGTAGGCCGTTGACAATGTCCTGGACGCGATCGTGTAGTTATGTCACTGTCTCGTATTCCTGCATCTTAAGGTTATACAACTTATTGAAAAGAAGGTCACGTTTACATACCTTAGCATCAGACGTTCCTTCGTGTAGCTCGATTAATTTGTTCCACAGGTCCTTTGCGCTGATGAAGGGTCTGATGCGATTGAGCTCCTCTTTGGACAGACCGCACTGCAACATTTGGGTCGCCTTTGCATTGGTTTCAATTTGCCTCTTGGTTGCATTGGTTCACTTGTTGAAGTCCAAGGGCTCGCCTTGATCATTGGTGGGTAGAGCAAATCCGGTTTGGATGATTATCCAAGTCTCGACTTGTATTTTTAGAAAACACTCTATCTGACCTTTCCAATCACGGAAATCATCTCCGTTAAAGAACAGAGGTCGGGTGGTGTTGTACCCCTCAATGTGGGCCATTAAATATCTTACAAAATACGAATAAAAACCAAAAGGAATTCCAAGACTTGGTCTTGGATTTGTAATGCAGGAAATAACAAGAAATAAATAAGAAGAATAAGAAACTGACAAAAACTAGGAACTTACAATCTTCGATGTCCCCGAAAGGGTACTAGACGTTGGTTTTTGGGGATGGAAACAGCTTGTTACAAGGGTAAACCCTGGTAAGAAGTGTAGATCTCTCAGAGAGCTTCAATTTGGTAGGTAGATTGTTTTGTGAGTCCACTTGTGCGAAAAGTTATGGTCATTTTACCGTTGGCTACTCCAAAAGAGAATACTTGCAAACACACAACCAAAAGAAAAGTGTCAAGACTTCGTCTTGGATTAGTAGTGCGGGAGGAAAATAAAACCTAAAAAAAATACGAATCGAAAAATATGAAAAGAAAACCAAAAAGTGCTAGATTGGTGGTTTCACCAAATCTTAGCGCCCCCGCTCTGATACCAATTGTTGGATCGAGAAGCGTCACTAGAGGGGGGTGAATAGCGAGCGTAAATCTTTTCGTTCGTTTCGATACTTGAGTTACGCAGCGGAAAGAATAAAGAGACAAGTTTATTTTTACTTGGTTCACAACCCAGCGGTTGCTACTCCAAGGCCCTAATGGTCTTAGATCGCGTACGGAGGGCAAAACACTATAAGATCTCCTCCTCGTTGGAGGTAGAAGACAACGATCACAAAATCAAAAGTATGAGGATGAGATAACAAGCCTACCTCACCTCGTTACGATTAAAACAAAGAATACAATAACAGAAACAATTACTTGCTGCTACTGCTAATGAAGAAGATTAGAACTTGTCGTCGCGTCGGCGTTATGACAGTGTTGGAGCTTTGGCGTTGTAGGAGCACTTGAGAATAATCTTGATGTATAAATGGGTTGGAATCCTCCCCTCCTTTTATAGAGTTTGGTCTCAGAATAAGTCTCCTCATCTTTTGGAACAGATCACAAAGTTGTACCAAATTTTATCGTGAAGTGGCCGCGTCAAACGTTATCCATTTTGACCTAGCGCAAAAGGTTGATTCGTCGCCATCAGTCGACTGATGCCTTCCATCAGTCGATTGATGAGCATCAGTCGACTGCCCAATGACCAGCAGTCGACTGTCAGCCTGGCCACTTCCCTGCATAAGAGGTTAGCATGAAAAATGATAAATACGTTGGTTTCTTATCGTCCGATCTCGACCTAGACCTTCCACAGGAAGTCTTAGTCGGATCGCCACCTACGGTCATCCCCGTACAGATGACATGACCTTACCATCTCTCACTCACACGAGCTTACCTCTGGTCCTTTAAGATCTGTCGCTTTGTTTCTGGTCTTCCACCTAGGTTCTTTGACTCCCACGAAGTTCCCTCGGTGTTGCCCGACCACCACAGCTCCCTTTGGGTGTCACTGACCTTCGGCTTAGCTTAGTCTTTTTGCACACTTGATTTAGCTCGTGAGACAACGATGTAAACTTAACTTTGTGTCTTTGTCATAATCAAAACACAGGTTCGATTATCTGGTGCCCCTGCACTAATATTTATTTCATCGTTAAGTACCAGTCGAGTCGCCAATTCGACTGCTATTATTAGCAACGAATTATTAAATATCGTCGCTAAAGGAAAAAATCCCGGGCCACATAATCGAGTTCACTGGACTGAATAGTTTGCGACGAATATTTATTCATTGTGTCGCTAAGTACCAGTCGAGTCGCCAATTCGACTGCTATTATTGGCGACGAATTTATAAATATCGTCGCTAAACTTCATATATTAGTGACGTAAAATACATTGCGTCGCTAATACTTAGTCTACCGACGAAGAATTTTATTTTATCGCTGATATATTTTATATTTGCGATGAAATAGTAATATTTCGTCGTAAATGTAATATTATTTACAACAATGAATATATTCGTTGTAAAATCCTACATTTAGCGACGAATTTATAATCCGTCGCTATTTTTCATTTTTCTTATAGTGAATCATGGACATGCATGTAGATACCACCATTATATGAAAATATAGGTGTACGGGTTCAACATATTATCACAAAATTTAAAGAATAATGTATATATATTCAAATACAAACACAAGTAAAGAACCATCAATATGAGTTTTGCAATCAAATCTATATATCTCAGCAATATGAAGCTAATTTACAGAGAAGAAGAAGAAAACCAATATTTAAGCCAAAACAAAAACAAAAAAAACTTATTATCTAAGAAAAAGTAAAGCAAAGAAACCCTATTTAAATAAAGAAAGCATGTAAGGAAATATAAAAAAAAACCCTACTCTAATACCATAACTTGCTTTGCTCGTAATAAACCAAGACATTTATCCTTAGCTTATCCTAATAAGAAAAATATATACACTAGAGAAGCTAAACTAGTAGGATGTATTAATTTATCCTTGGATTATGAATTACTTATGGTAAGAAGCATTTCTTTTTTTTTTATTTGTAGCAAATCTGAAATAACTATACGAACATATTGTGAAGCTATTATTAAATATAATCACCAAACTAAAGGAACTAAAAAAAATTAAGTGCAAAAAATGACTTAAATTTTTAGATTCTTTTTTAAATAAGAGATTAAAAATAACTTGGGAACATATTAAAGGTGTCAATAATTCATTAGCTGATATCTTATCTAGACTTTTATATTAATATTTTCTTTACCGTAATATGCAAAAGAAAGTAAGAACATCTTTTGGACTTAAAACTATGAGATTTGGAAATCAGGAACTTCAACACTTTACTCATAGGGAAGATCAATTTTATTATCCCTATAGAACTCAACTTGATGATATCCAACTATGTCTAATTGATAATATTTGAAATATCTCTACAACACTAGTCATAGCAAACCACTCAGTATTTATCCCACTTGGTCAGAAGTAAAGGCCACCATTGTTGGTTGTGATAAACATTCATATAAAGGATTCTATTCTTGATGTTAGTAGTAAGCCCTAGAGTCAAGTATGTGATGATTGACTAGGGACTTATGTATCATATTCTATTAATAATAAAGGCAAAGTTTGGTTATTATATTTACTTCATGCTTGTACCAGCCGAATAAATATAATAATACCCTAGAAAGTAGGTTCTTATCTAAAGCATATCAATTGGAAAATTGATTGTGAGAAGATATAGAGAACACTATTCTTAAATATTCCTAGTCAAATATTAATATACAAGGGAAATATTAATGCATTGAGACTAGCATATAGGTCAATTGATGACTTGATCTCACAAGTCATGGATATGTAATATCACGTTGACACATAGGTATATATTAGAGAATATATATTGAATTGACCCGTCATGAGAAAGTTTCATAGATCGTCATATGAGTGTCATAAATATTCTCATAGTGACTATTAGTATTAATAGTCCTTAGACCTGAAATCACTACGGTTCCCTACATAAGGAGTTATGTACTTTGGTATCGTCAAACGTCACCTGTAACAGGGTGGACCATAAAGGCGATCACTAGGTATGTAACAAATTATATGGAGGGATGTGAGTAATGTAGATGAGATCTATCCTTCCCATATGATGAGAATGATATCTTTAGGCCTCTTGATAGAGTAGGACCACGAAATGCATGACCATACTCAAATGAGTCAATATGAGATATTGAGCTCATTTGTTTGAGTGAGTCTACTTGGGGATCAAGAAACGCAAAGATTGATAAGAGGATGACACGGTCTATGCCACATTGATCAATCTAGATATCGAGGATAGAAGGACAAGATCATACATTATAGTAGTCACGAAAGGTTAAGTCGAATCTCGACATTCTCATCACTTGGGTAGCAATGATGTATTGCTAGATGTCTCTCATTGCTTATGTATCTAAAATGATTTTAGATACATTGTCAACGTTATGAGAGCCTATAGGATCTGACACAAAGAATATGTTGGTTTGGAGATAAGCTTATTCTAGTTTGACTAAAATAATAGACCTTAAGATTATGTGGGTTACGTTGGACTAATTGAGTTAGACTCAAATGAATTCAAGGATTGAATTTATTAATTGAGTTAGACTCAAATGAAACCAATGATTAGTCTAATCTGAATGAGACTCATTTGGATTTGATTCAACCACTTAAGACCTCATGCATGGAGATTATTGGAGCATTAAGTGCTCATGCATGGAGATGCATTAGTGGAGCATTAAATGCTCATGAATGAAGATGCATGGAGATTAGTGGAACGTAAGTTACAAGAAGGATAGTAAATTGTATTTATTATCCACTTAAGTTTATCATGTATGATGATATCGTAAGTTACAAGAAGGATAGTAAATTGGATTTATTATCCACTTAAGTTTATCGTGCATGATGATATTAAGGAGATTATAAAAGATGTGATAGAGATCATCATCTCCTCCTAATTCTTCCTCTCTTGGCCGGCCACCTTCTCTAAGTTTTCTCCTTGGATGGATTTCCCTATCTTGGTCCTCTTTTTGCCGAATGAAAGAACACCCTTATTGCTAGCACAATGGTGGTGGTTCTTCTCTAAACCTAGTTCGTGAGACGAATGTAAAACAAGTTCGTGTGGATACGCATAGAGGCACGGAGACTTGAACGTGCAAGAGATCCGACGAACCTTGGACAAGCAGGATAAGCTAAGGGCATGCATCAAAGGTATACCTATAAGATAGGGCTTTATAGATCTAAACTTGTATGAGTTTTCTTTTGCATGGATCTCTAAAGGGATCCTTTTTTCGCTGCAATTTTATTGTTTATCGCATAGGATTCCTACAGTAATATCAGAGCCACTTGCAAAAGATCATACGAAGTTTTACGCACTTTTATATGTGATATAAAAGTAGAACATATTTTGTTATGGGTTGCATAATTGTCTAAGAATATTTTTTTGGGATGCATAAGTTTGTGTTGATCAAACTAAAAGATGGCTCTTGACAAAATTTCATAACCTACGGTTTTCATACTAGTTGATGTGGTTGCGTCACTCTGTTGAGAATAGATTTTTTGCAAGGATGCATCAACAGAACAAGAGGGTCTCGGATTCATTTTGATGGATTTATGGCAGGGACTCATTCAAAGAGTCGACAAAATTTTTTTTGGGCCGCCTTCCCCTCCCCGCAAGAAGGGTCGTTGCCCCTTGTCCTCGCTAGCTAACCGGCTAGCGGGACTATCGTGAGGTTTCGGCTCATGAGCAAATTTTTCAAACATAATAATATTGTTGTCCTAAGATCTATTTGTTGTGTGTTGGTTGCCATGGTGCATGGTTATAGCCCTTTACCCCAATGTGATTTGATTATGTTGTAATTCATAATACGACCTGCGTGTCATGATGTTTATGTGGGTGTTGTAACTCATAATACGCCCTGTGTATTGTGCCTCCCTCTCTATTTTTCTAGTTGTAAAATAAATTTAGACACGAATGTAACTCGAGTATTCTTATTTTTTAATGTATAAAATGATGAGTGGAAAGTCCATTGGAGGATGAAGTTACAAGAAGGATGCCGACGACACATGATGACCAAAGGAAGCACTTGGAGAAGATGCTATCCCTAGGTTGACCATTCGATCTTCTCATTGGCTTAAGAGGATCGTAGAATACGGGCCATAACCATATCATAGTTTTGTGCTTATATGTTGATATATGTCATATGTGTATGTGATGCATGCTTAGATGATAAGTTTATCATAATTAAGTTGATGCAGTATGCTTACCAAAGTTTCATACTCACTACTACCTCGATCAATTGTAGTTGGGTTTGCCAAAGCAAAGTAACTCAATTTATCTTGGTAGAGTGTGATCAGACAATAGTGATGTCTGATCATTAAACTTTGGATTCGACTTAATCAACTATGTTATCTCAATTGGATTGAGAATGTAAAGGCACATAATTAAGTCAACTTGATATGTCTACCAAAGTTTGATACTCATAAACTACCTCGATCATTTGTTGTTGGGTTTGCCAAAGCAAAGTGACACATTTTATCTTGGTAGAGTGCGAGTAGACAATTGTGATGTCCTGCTATTAAACTTTGGGTGTGACTTAACTACGTTATCTCAATTGGATTGAGGACTTAGAGGCATCTCCCATATGGTTGGGTAAACGAACAAATAGTCTTGTTCACCAAAATATCCAAGAGTTGCATATGATGCAATTGGTAAAGAGTTGCCTACCTAAATTATACTAATCTTGGGCGATTAGCCAAAGCTAACTCAAGACGAAATATAATATGGATCTTGGCCCACATGAATGATATTTGGTTTAGAGCTAGTAGTATGGGCAAAGTATGTTTGCTTACATTCATGACTAGCCTCTATCAAATCTCTACGATTCAGTGAGAGCATCATTTAATTAAAGGCTTATTTAAATGATTTAGAATATGATACTTATTTCTGCATTTCTTGTTGTATATCAACATATCGTCTAATATGTCAAACACTCTCTCTCTACGATCTGTCCTTGAGAAGGACAAGCTCAACAGAGCTAATTTCCTAGACTGGTACAGAAACTTGAGGATCGTCCTCAAGCAAGAACGAAAATTGTACATCCTAGAGCAACCTCTTCCTGAAGCACCTATTACTACCGCTACTCATGCGGAAAAGGATGCTTACCAGAAGAATCAAGATGATGCATTGGATGTATCATGCCTAATGCTTGCCACCATGAACTCTGAGCTTCAGAAGCAACATGGAAACATGGATGTTCACGATATAGTTGATCACCTTAAGCGGTTGTATCAAGGGCAAGCAAGTCACGAGCGTTTTGGGGTGCCTAAGGAAGAAACCTGCTTCCATTGTGGTGAGACCGAACATTGGAAGAGAAATTGTAAGATTTACCTGAAGGAAGTTAAGACCAAAAGAAGTGAGACTTCTGCTTCAGGTATATATGTTATAGAAGTCAATTTATCTATTTCTTCTTCATGGGTATTAGATACCGGTTGTGCCTCTCACATTTGTACCAATGTGCAAGGCCTAAGAAGAACTAGAGAGTTGACAAAGGGCGAAGTGGTCCTACGAGTAGGCAATAGTGCAAGAGTTGCTGCTATTGCTGTAAGAACATATTCTTTATCTTTCCTTATGGGCTTGTTCTGGAACTAGAAGAGTGTTATTATGTGCCTGCTTTAACTAAAAACATTACCTCTGTTTCTTGTTTGGACAAGAAAGGTTTCGTATTTATGATAAAGGACAAATATTGTTCTATTCATTTAAATGATATGTTCTATTGTAGTGTACTTCTTACGAATGGACTCTATGTTCTAGACTTGGAAAGCCCAATCTATAACATAAATACCAAACGATTCAAATCGAATGATTTAAACCAAACATATCTCTGGTATTGTCGCTTGGGTCATATAAATGAGAATTGCATATTACAACTCCATAAGGATGGACTTTTAGACTCATTTGATTTTAAGTCATATGAGGCATGTGAATTTTGTCTTCTAGGCAAGATGACCAAGAATCCATTTAGTGGACATGGCGAAAGAGCAACAGACTTGTTAGGACTCATATATATTGATATATGTGGCCCTTTTAATATCGTTGCTAAAGGAGGCTTTCAGTACTTCATCACTTTTATTGATGATGTCAGTAGATACAACTATGTGTATCTCATGAAACACAAGTCAGAATCCTTTGAAAAGTTCAAAGAATTCAAGAGTGAAGTACAAAACCAACTTGGCAAAAGTATTAAGATGCTTCGATCAAATCGAGGTGGTGAATACCTTAGCTAACAGTTTCGTGACCATCTTGATAAGTGTGGGATCATATCTCAACTCACTCCACCTGGAACACCACAGTGGAATGGTGTATCCGAATAGAGAAATCAAACTTTATTAGATATGGTACGATCGATGATGAGTCAGACTTATCTATCTACTTCCTTCTAGGGATTCACTCTAGAGATGGATGTCTTTACACTTAACCGCGTTCCATCTAAAGTTGTCATAAAGACACCATATACGATATGGATTGGGAAGAGTCCCAAAATATCTTTTATGAAGATTTGGGGTTGTGAGGCTTATGTTCGACATCAAGTCTCCGACAAGCTAGGCCCCAAATCAGACAAGTGCTACTTTTTAGGATATCTCAAGGAAACAAAGGGATATTACTTTTATGATCCCACACAAGGCATAGTATTTACCGCAAGAAATGGCGTATTTCTAGAAAGAGAGTTCATTTCTTGAAGAACTAGTGGGAGTAAAATCCATCTTGAAGAAGTTCAAGATATAAATAGCACTGAGGCCTTAATGGAAATTGAACATGCACCACAAAGTGTTGTGGATGATGAGATTGTTGCACAAGAAGTTGTGGAGCAACAACCTGTTCAAGTAGACCAAGCTCTTTTCAGGTCTAATAGGATACGTCATCAGCCTGAGAGATATTCATTTCTTTTGTCTGACCATGATGATGTTATGCTTGTTGAGTTGAACGTGTTAGTGCAGTGGGCACCTAAGTCGAACCTGAGTTTTGATTATATCAAATGATACAAAGTTAAGCTCATATTGTTATCTCATGAGCTGAATTGAGTGTGCAAAAAAGTGCTAAAGCTGGAGCTGAAGGCTAGCAACACCCGAAGGAAGCCGCGGTGGTCGGGCGACACTCGAGTGACTTCGGAGGGAGCCAAGGAATCGAGTGGAAGGCCGAAAGCGAGAGCTACAAAGTAAGTATCGAGGTAAGCTCGTGTGTGTGAGTGTAAGTGAGGTCATATCCTCCTTGCGGGGATGGTCTTAAGCATAGATCTGACCAAAGACATCACATGGATGGTCTAGGTCAAGATCGGACGGTCGGCGACCGTCGAAATTGTGTTTTTATTAAGCTAACTTGTGATTTCAGCAAGTATCAGTCGACTGCACACAAGAGTCACTCGACTGCCTTCATCAGACGACTGCTGAGGGTTGCGACTCGACTGACGCTGCCATCAGTCGACTGATGATGGCCATCAGTCAACTGATGGTCAAGGATCAACTTCGAGAAGTCAAGCTTATCACCTCATTCCAAGGGGCTTTGTGCCTAGTTTTGATTGGCTGAAGATCCACTCGATGAGGGGCTCAAAAACTATAAAAGGAGGGCTTCTCTAAAGGTTTTTCATCAATTAAAAAAGTGCACTAAGGCCTCTGTAACGTGACGACACTCCAACGACTCCACGATGACGAAGTGCTATAGAAACGCCGATGACACAAGCTTAAGCCTCCATCCTTTTGGTTGTCGGTAAAAGTTTTTTAAGTCGTCCATTAACTCTTGTATTTACTTTCTATTCTACGAGCTTTTATTGCAACGAGGAGAGGGGGAGTGTCCCTCTACCTCAAGCTTTGGTTTTTGTGTATTCGATTAACTCCTACCTCCAACAAGGAGGAGTTCGTTAGTGATTTGCCCTCCGTACGTGGTCAAGGATCACTAGGGCCTTGGAGTAGTAGCCGTAGGCTACGAACCAAGTAAAATCTTATTGTGTTCATTTTATCTTTTCGTTGCATTTACTTGTGTTTTGAAACGAATTCAACGAAAAGCTTTTATCACTATTCACCCCCCTTTAGGGATTCGCTCGATCCAACAGAACGAGCTTACATCCTTTCAGGAAGCTGTGATGAGCCCAGATTCTAAAAAATGGCTAGAGGCCATGAGGTCCGAAATGGAATCCATGTACACTAACCAAGTATGGACTTTGGTTAAGCCACTTGAAGGGATCAAACCCATTGGGTGTAAGTGGGTCTTTAAGAGAAAGACTGACATGGATGATCTTATGCATACCTATAAAGGGAGATTGGTAGCTAAAGGTTTCAAGTAGATTCATGGTATTTACTATGATGAAACTTTTTCACCAGTTGCGATGCTTAAGTCTATTCGGATCATGCTTGCTATTGTAGCTTACCATGATTATAAGATCTGGCAAATGGATGTTAAAACTGCATTTCTGAATGAAAACCTACTTGAGTATGTGTACATGACACAACCTGAGGGATTTGTAGATCCAAAGCATGCTGGAAAGGTATGCAAGTTGCAAAGGTCCATTTATGGTTTAAAGCAAGCATCTAGAAGCTGGAATCTTTGATTCGATGATACGATCAAAGAGTTTGGTTTCATCAAGAATGAAGATGAACCCTGTGTCTACAAGAGAATTAGTGGGAGCACATTGATTTTTCTCATCTTGTATGTAGATGACATACTTCTCATTGGAAACGATATCCCTATGTTGCAGTCTGTGAAGACTTGGCTTGAAAATTATTTCTCAATGAAAGACTTAGGAGAAGTAGCCTATATATTGGGCATCAAGATCTATAGAGATAGATCTAAGAGACTTCTTGGCCTAAGTCAAAGTAGATATATTGACAATGTGCTAAATCATTTTGCCATACAGAATTCCAAGAAGAGATTTATGTCAATGTCACATGGTGTGAGTTTTTAGAAGACTCAATGTCTCTCTTCTAAGGAAGAGAGAGATTGCATGGATCAGATCCCTTATGCATCTGCTATAGGGTCTATCATGTACTCCATGCTTTGTACTCGCCTCGATGTCTCATATGCTTTGATCATGATGAGCAGATACCAGTCAGATCCAGGTGAAAGTCATTGGAAAGCTGTCAAAACATTCTTAAGTACTTACGAAGGATGAAAGAATATTTCTTGATATTTGGAGCCGATGAGGAGCTAGCTGTAAAGGGTTATAGTGATGCAAGCTTCTAAATTGACAGGGATGATTTCATATCACAGTTAGGGTATGTATTTTGCCTAAATGGTGGCACTGTGAGCTGGAAGAGTTCAAACCAAGACAGTCGCAGATTCTATGACAGAAGCCGAGTTTATTACTGCGTCTAATGTGACAAACGAGATTGTTTGGATCTGAAAGTTCATCACTAAACTTGGGGTGGTCCCTAGCATAGCAAACCCTATAGATCTCTATTGTGACAACAATGGGGCTATTGCATAGGCTAAGGAATCTCTCTCTCATCAGCAGACCAAACATACTACGACGCTTCCATCTCATTCGAGAGATCATCGATAGAGGAGATGTGAGAATATGCAGAGTACCGACGGATGCTAACATCGCAGATCCTTTGACCAAGGCTTTGGCACAAAGAAAGCATGGTCATACTAGGTCACTGGGTATTAGATATTACAGTGATTGACACTAGTGCTAGTGGGAGATTATTAGTAGTAAGTCCTAGAGCCAATTATGTGATGATTGACTAGGGACTTATGTATTATATTCTATTAATAATAAAGACAAAGTTTGGTTATTATACTTACTTCATGCTTGTGCTAGCCGAATATATATAATAATACCCTAAAAAGTAGGTTCTTATCTATAGCACATCAATTGGTAAAATTGATTGTGAGAGGCTATAGAGAATATTAGTCTTAAATATTCCTAGTCAAGCATTAATATGCAAGGGCAATATTAATGCATTGAGACTAGCATGTAGGTCAATTGATGACTTGATCTCACAAGTCATGGATATGTGATATCACGTTGACACATGAGTATATATTAGAGAATATATACTGAATTGACCCGCCATGAGAAAGTTTCATGGATCATCATATGAGTGTCATAAACTTTCTCATAGTGACTATTAGTATGAATAGTCCTTAGACCTGAAATCACTACGGTTCCCTACATAAGGAGTTATATACTTTGGTATTGTCAAACGTCACTCGTAACAGGGTGGACCATAAAGGTGATCATTGGGTATGTAACAAATTATGCGGAGGTATGTGACTGATATAGATGAGATCTATCCCTCTCATATAACGGGAGTGATATCTTTAGGGCTCTTGATAGAGTAGGACCACGAAATGCATGGTCATGCTCAAATGAGTCAATATGAGATATTGAGCTCATTTGTTTGAGTCAGTCTACTTGGAGATCAAGAAACACAAAGATTTATAAGAGGATGACACAGTCTATGTCTCATTTATCAATCTAGATATCGAGGATAGAAGGACAAGGTCATACATTATAGTAGTCACGAAAGGTTAAGTCGGATCTCGACATTCTCATTACTTGGGTAGCAATGATATATTGCTAGATGTCACTCATTGTTTATGTATCTAAAATGGATTTAGATACATTGCCAATGTTATGAGAGCCGGCGCCTATAGGGTCACACACAAAGAACATATTGGTTTGGAGATAAGCTTATTCTAGTTTGACTAAAATAATGGACCTTAAGATTATGTGGGTTAAGTTGGATTAATTGAGTTAGTCTCAAATGAATCCAAGGATTGAATCTATTAATTGAAATAGATTCAAATGAATCCAAGGATTAAGATCTAATCCAGATTAAACTCATTTGGATTTGATTCAACCACTTAAGACCTCATGCATGGAGATTAGTGGAGCATTAAATGCTCATGTATGGAGATGCATGGAGATTAGTGGAGCATTAAATGTTCATGCATGAAGATGCATGGAGATTAGTGGAACATAAGTTACGAGAAGGATAGTAAATTGGATTTATTATCCATTTAAGTTTATCATGCATGATGATATCATAAGTTACAAGAAGGATAGTAAATTGGATTTATTATCCACTTAAGTTTATCATGCATGATGATATTAAGGAGATTATAAAAGATGTGATAGAGATCATCATTGTTGAGGATTTGGTGGCCGCTAGAGGGGGGGTGAATAGCGTATTTCGATGCTTGATGGAATTCGTTCACGTTTGATCATCTACAATCTTGTTAGCACAGCAAAATAGTAATAACAAAAAGAAATAACAAGAAACATAATCACGCAAACACGATAATATAACGTGGTTCGGAACCTAATGGTTCATACTCTACGGATCGAGCTCAACGAGCTCTAGCGATGCAACCACACACCATTAATCAAGAATAACTCCTTCTCGGAACAATCCAGAGGTGGAGAAACCTCGTACAATATATACAATAGTAATACAATAAAAATACAAGCAAATACAATGGAATGCAAGTAAAAAAAATTTTACAAAGAGCTTGCTTGTTGATTGCTTGAACTATTGTTGAAGACCCTGATTTGCACCAGCAAATCGCCTCAAGAATGTCCAAGAAATCTCTTCCAAAATCCCTCTTCTGAGCTGCTTTTATAACCTACAATCGGGCTCGATTTTTGCCTATCAGTCGACTGCTTGGGACCATCAGTCGACTGATGACACTGTTATTGTGAGACAACGGTACAATCCACACTGGAAAAATCTAACGGATAGAACATCAGTCGACTGATCATGTCCATCAGTCGATTGATCGAGCCTTCACTCGACTGCTAACCCCAGCAGTCGAGTCCGACTCCATTCTGTGCCCAAAATACTGAGCACCAGTCGACTGATCGGTCCAGTAGTCGACTGCCCACCTCTGGCAGTCGACTGCTAAGGCACTCCCCACAGTCAAATCCTAGTTGACTCACACCAGTTGACTGCCACATGGTACCAGTCGACTGCCACATGGTACCAGTCGACTGATACACCTCAAACATGAGGTTTTAACCCAAGTATGGTTCTCCCATACTTGTTAAACCACCCTTAGCCTAGACCTAAGCCTTCTAGCCACCTCCGTCAGCCTCGCGCCTATCGGATCCCTCCAAGTCATCCATGACTTGTTCATCCATACGCTAGCCTTTAGGTGCTTCCATCGGCTATGTCATGCTAACGGTGTCTACACCGCCAAGGCACATTGGACTTACGTTGCTGAGACTCTGCTTGGACTTTACGCCGTCAACCATTGGACTTATGCTGCCAAGACTTCACCCTTGGACTTTACGCCGCCAATATCAAACCCCTTGGACTTTCCAAATGCCAAATACTCATAACTTGGCCTTTCACTGCCAAGACTACACCCTTGGACTTACGTAGCCAAGACTACACCCTTGGACTTTACTTGTCAACCAATGTTGGACTTTCCATGCCAAGACCCATGCTTGGACTTTTCCTTCCCAAGACCCATGCTTGGACTTTACATGCCAAGTACTCAAGACTTGGACTTTCCATGACATGGTCAACTCCAGTCAACCATCAAAATCCCCCTTGAGTCAAACTCGAGTCCGGTCAATCATGACCTGGGTCGATTGCACCAACAATCTCCCCAAAATATTATCAGAAATCAATGTTAAACATCAATGTCAAACCTTCATATCAAACATCAAAACATCGCTCGAGTCAAACTCAAGTCCAGTCAATCGTGACCTGGGCCGATTGCACCAATAATCTCCCCATTTTTGATGTTTGACAAAAATACATACCTTTGAGTTAGAACACTAACTCAAATCTTCTTATCAATTATCCCAAATTGGTAATCCCATAAATTCTCCCAAACATTCTCCTCCTTTTTTGACTAACATCAAAAAGGTTTTCTCCAAGGAGGTCAATGTCTCATGTCCCAATGAGATCTTATAATCTCCCCCTTGGTCCAAAGATACCTAGGATGCCTACAATCTTTCAGTGATAAGTCCCATATCACTCAAGAGAGGCAATCCTACAAACTCTCTCAATTTCCAAATTTGGTATATCAAAATTCCCATTTCCCCCATATGAGGAAAAATATCATCCATCATGCCATGATGGATACCTCCCCCTAAAGGCTTGCTCACCTTTGACCATTGCACCAATAATGCCCTTGGGAAGTCCCTAAGCCAATAGGAACGCTAAACCATAAAAAATAAGGTTCAAAGTTCAACATTGAACTTTCCCATACCTTAAATTTGATACATCACCCTAACAACTCTCCTAATCCATATCCAATGGATTTTCACCCTTTACAATGCTTCCCAAAGCATATCCTAGGGTTAGAAGTGATTAGGGTGCTTTATCGTAGCTGAAAACGGGCTAAACAACCTTGTTTTTCTCGAAATCAGCTTATCAGTCGAATGCCTCAGATATCAGTTGACTGAAGTGCTCATCAGTTGACTGCCATCAGGCGACAGTCGATTGATAACTGAAATTCTGAATTTCAGTTATTAGAAACGAATTTCATAAATTCATAAATAATTATACGTAATTCGAAAAATATGAAACTTCATACGTATAATACTTATGACCAATACAATGGGTGAAAATTGTTCAAAAAATATTTTACCCATTAAAATAGGAGATTGATACAAATTTCATAAACCATTAAAACTTTAATATTTTTGATCTACTTTGTATCAACTTCTTCAATGGTGATTGCTATCAAAAGATAGACTTTACCAAGGTTTTCTAAAGTGATTTTAAAATGTTTTTGAAAACCTATTTTGAACCATGGACTATTGGCTAGATGGACATGACTTATACATTAGCTTTTCTCATGATTCATATTGATGATTGAGATAAGTTTAAGTTCATCTAGATGCACTATCTATGCACCTTGAACTTAACTTATTTTTCTAACATCTGACATGTATCTAAGATGATTAAGCACACACAAGTCAATGTAATTGTGAGATGTGGGATTAGGGTTATTATGACCTCATGTATTTTCTAGGCAACTCTATTTGACTCCCTTATAGATGGGACTTCAAATCATGTCATAATCCTTAACTCAATTTTAATTAATGCATGAATGATCATGGCATAAATGATAATCATAAATAAACATAACCAATGATCATGATGTCATGACATATGAATAGGCTCTAAAAATGAACATGACATAGAAAATAATTCTAAACAATATCATGATATGTCATATGATAAAATAAAATGTCATGTCATGTCATGTCATGGTAAATTTGAATATATAAACACATTAACACCCACATAATCAGACAAAAACACATGATTTTTGATAAACAAAATATTTCATTCAAATATAACTTCAGTTTTTACAAGCAAAATAGATGTCTAAAACTCTCAACCTCACTACGAAACTAAAAACAAGATCCCTAATCTGTGCCTAGCTATCATCCCCGACAGATGGTGGAGGCGGTGGAGGCTGCTGGCTCAGCATCCAGGTCCGCATCATCTCGTGCATATCGTGCTGCTCCATCCGGCTCTGGCACTCCTCCATCCGACTGTGGCGCTCCTCCATCCGACTGAGCTGCTGACTCAACCCCTGACCCATGGAGGACTGCTCCAATCTGATCTCGGCCAGTCGTGAGTCAACAGTTTGCTGGTAGTCCTCAAATTTGACCTCCAACTGTGCAACATGCTCTGAGAAACCTACTGCTGGTGCATCTGCAGTCACTGGGTCATCCTCGTCAGCAGTAGGCCCCTCATATTGTGCCGCAGGCTCTCCAGACTCTAGAGGTGGCTCCCCATGCACTATGGGTTGAGGTCGAAGTACCAGCTCCATCTGTCCAGCTCCAGTCTGCAGCCCAGCCAATGTGAAGTTACGCACTGAGATGCAGTCGTATACTTCGGATAGCGCCCTCAACGATCCCTCGGATATGTTAATGTCAATGGACTCTAACCATGCAGTGATAATGTGTCCAAAAGGCATATGAACTTTCCCTTGTACAGGGGATATGAAATGGACAATGCAATGAAAAATGTTTAATGCAATGTTCACATCCAACCGATGACGCATGGCATACATGAGAAAGAGATAGGGAGGTCGGATCTTGGCCTGACCCCGAGTCACAATCGGAAGGAAGCACCCAACAATGACTTTGTAAAGAGCATTGTCAGGTGTAGATAATTCATTGATAGGGAAGAGGTTTTGAGCTGGTGAGCGAGGATGACGGAAGAAGTGCTCATGCATGGAATCTAATGAGATGTGGTCAAATGGAGCAGGAAGAGGTGCATCAAAAGTAGGATAAAAGATGAAGGTGTCATCCGATGCCCTACACTCCAGGAACTCCTGCAAGATCGTAGGAGTGAACTCCAAGTCGCGTTTTGCAACGTGAGTGGTGTAGGTAGGGCTATCGTCTACCTTCCTCAAGTTTTGGTAAAATTCCTTGAGGAGGTCATCATTAATAGCATGATTGCAAAGGGCGATCTTCATCAGTTGATAATGCAGTAAAATCTTAATGACGTCGCCACAGTAGTATCTAAAGAATCGCTCATCAATGTACCTAACCACCATCAGTTGGTACAAATGCGATGTACCTCATTTGTACATAATCATTCCTACGTTGTCTTCTACATGATTATATGATGAATGCAATGCAATGTGATGTGATGACACAAATACCATGATTAGATCAAAATGTGGTATAAAAAAATTAGGGTTTAAGGGTTTAGAGGTATACTTTGGTGCCATTACTAGATTGATGGTTGTGAGAGCCTAACTGGGCAGCCTACTTGCCGGAGAGAATGTCGGAAGATCGCCGGAAAGAAGATCTCGCCAGAACTCTAACGCCGAAGGAGAAAATGGAGGCTGAAGGCTGGTCAAAGAGGATTGGAAGCAATCGGAGAGAAGAAGTTGCGCGAAGAAAGCATGAAGATGCCGAACCCTAGCGGGTCGACGTTATAAAATTGCGACATCAGTCGACTGATGTATGACATCAGTCGACTGATAGCGGGTTAGTGAATGGTTCAACGAACCGAAGCTGATCGTTCCGCCGGCACCCGAGCGCGAACGTTATGTGATGAGCTACTGATAACATCGATCGATATTGGTCGTCGATCGATTGATGTGACTAGCACTCGACCGGGACGAGCCACATGTATTGGATCTTCTCGCCTCGATGAGCGGTAACATCGGCCGGTGATGTTTATATCGATCGTGATGTACAAACCGATCGAATCTAAAAGCGACACTTTCATCCCGGGCTCGCAGATGTCGTGCTACATGTTATCGATCGTGATATCTAATTTTCAGTCCTGAAATTAAGTGAATTTCGATTTCTTCACTCAATTTGTTTCATTTTAACATGTTTATTCATGTATATCGAATATATTAGTGTTATGCCTATGTTCATGTATTTGTTAATGTATTTTGGTATTTTATTTCATTTTCACAAGCATTAACATCCAATAGTTTCAAATCCTAGCATCTCATCCTTTCTAAGTGTTGAAATACACAATCAAGGTGAATGATATATTTTGTGAGATGCAATACACCATAAATATTCCTTCCATGTAAACATATAATAAAACACATGAAGCATGGTAAGTATGAGACATCAAGATGTGTAGTACTTGAGTATCAATCTTAAATGTAATTTCTAAGCCTTAAGGCTACGTTTGGTACGGGGTAATCAACCTTGTAATGTAATCAGGATTACATTACAAGATGATTTACTTTGTTTGGTAACATTTTAAAGATGTAATGTAATGTAATCGCATTACAAAATAAGAGCCAAGATCCGTAATCTTGATTACGAAGGAAAAGCAATGTAATCCGATTACATTACGGACTCAATATTTATCATGACAAATATATCCTTCTTTTATTTTTCTCATTGCTTCTCGATGCTCGTCGGCGACCACCGGCGCGATTCTTAGAACCGATCGGTGGTTGCCCGACGGTCGGCACGCCGATCGGCGGCCGGGTGACCCGGCGACGGTGATCGGCGGACGACTGCCGCGGCCAAACAACCCGTCGGCGACCTGCGTCGCCGGCCGTAGCGGCCGGCGACTGCCGTCGGCCGTGACCGGCGGCCGGCGGCCGACCAAACCGATGCGGCCAGCCGTGGCCGGCGGCAAACCGGCGATCGGCGATCAGCGGCCGTCGTGGCGATGGTGATCGATCGGTTACTGCCGTGACGGCCAAGCCGGCGATGACGATCGGACGATCGATCGGTGCCCACCAGCGATCGGCGACAACCTTATAAGGGTATTTTTGTCATTTTATAATAATATGAATTACATTCCTTATAAAAAAATGTGGACACCAAACAAACGAATGTAATCACTTTTGTAATCAAACATTACACACCAATCGCTAACCAAACACAGTAATGTATACACATTACAAGGTTGATTACATTACATTACATTACAAACTTGATTACATTACAAGGTTGATTACATTATGTTGGTGCAATCGGCCCAGGTCACGATTGACCAGGATTCGAGTTTGACTCGAGTGATGTTTTGATGTTTCGACAAAAACATATGACAATGTAATTGTCATAGGAAAGTCCAAGTCTTGTGTACTTGGCATGGAAAGTCCAAGTGGAACACTTGGCATTTGGTAAAGTCCAAGTCTTGAGTACTTGGCATGAAAAGTCCAAGCATGGGTCTTGGCAATGTAAAAGTCCAACATGGGTTGGCAAGGGAAAGTCCAAGCATGGTCTTGGCATTTGAGAAGTCCAACATGGGTTAGCAAGGGAAAAGTCCAAGCATGGGTCTTGGCAATGTAAAAGTCCAACATGGGTTGGCAAGGGAAAGTCCAAGCTTGAGTCTTGGCATGAGAAGTCCAAGGGGTTTGATATTGGCGGCGTAAAGTCCAAGCGGAGTCTTGGCTGTTAGGGCAATCTCTTGCCGTAATATGGTTTTGATGGTGTGGCAAAGGGTTTAAGTTAGATTGATATATTGATTTGATATGTGCGTTGAAGTCGTGCAGGACTTAGTAATTCGCACATGGAGTCATGGCGGGTTTCACATCTCATGACTCGTGCCTTGAGTCGGTGAAGGATAGCTTTGCGGAAGCCGTGCGCTTGGAGCATCCGAGGGACCGCCGGACGAGGAGCTTGGAGTGAAGCCGGAGGAAGTAGACTTCGAAGCAAGAGACGCGAAGGAGCATTGTAGAGTCGTGCGCCTGATGCTGCCGAGGGACGTGGCCGCGAACGAAGAGAACTTCGAAGGCGAGGGATTCCGAGGGATGAGAGTGAGCGATTGTAACCCGGGAAGGGTAGCTCTTAGGTGAAACTTGGCCATTTGGCCAAGTGTCGGATGGGTTTTCGACACCCGGTCGCCATGTCATGGCGGTCTCTAAATCAATGGCTCGATCGGGTATAAGAGGGTTTAGTGCTTGGCGATCGCCATGGGTAGCGATCGGCCGATGATGTCGGCGATGGTCGATCGCCGAGGAATGTGATCGGTGATGGCACCGCAGACGCGAGAATGGAGTCGACTCGACTGGGCACTCGACTGATCGAGCACCAGCTTGGTGCAAAGGAGAGACCAATATTGGATTGGCTTTGAAGGAGTGATTCACCTCGAACGAATCGGGATCGTGGATTAGCGGCGTAGCCGTGAACCACGTTACATTCTTTGTTAGCGTTTGTTTTCTCGTATTTCTATTTGCTTGTCTTTATTAGTCTTCCGCTTGCGCTAATTAGTTTTGTAGATGAGCAAATACCGGCATCCAAACGAACGAGGGCTATTCACCCCCCCTCTAGCCGGCCAATCGATCCCCAACAAGTGGTATCAGAGCCAAGGAAAGCTTGTCGAGGACTAACCGCCACAACAAGCAAATTTTCAAAATGGCCGGCTCAAACATCCACCCACCGAAGTTCGACGGCGAATTCTCTTGGTGGAAAAAGAGAATGGAGGTATTCTTCGAAACCGACTTTGAAATATTGTTAATTATGGAAAACGGTTTTGAGTTGCCTAGGAACGAAGATGGGGAGCCATTGGAAAAATCTAGATGGAGCAAAAGACAAAGAGAGGAGTATTTGGCAAATTCAAAGGCCAAGCACCACCTCTACAATGTGCTCCCTCAATAAGAAGTAAATAGGATAGGGGAGTGCTCAAGTGCCAAAGAGATGTGGGAGAGATTGGTTGAACTTCATGAAGGCACTTCGGAGGCTAAGCTAGCAAGAAGAGATCTCCTCCGCTCCCAACTATCAAATATTAAGCTTGAAAAGGGAGAAAAGGTAACTTCCCTACATTCTAGATTTAAAGAAATATTAATTGGGCTAACAAGTGTAGGCAAGAAGCTATCAAACCGGGATATGGTAATGAAGGCCATAGATGCCTTTCCCTGGTCCTCAAGATGGAGCTCCATGGTGGACTCATTTTATATCTCCAAGAACTTAG
This sequence comes from Wurfbainia villosa, assembly GCA_025175895.1. Classification (NCBI taxonomy): domain Eukaryota; kingdom Viridiplantae; phylum Streptophyta; class Magnoliopsida; order Zingiberales; family Zingiberaceae; genus Wurfbainia; species Wurfbainia villosa. The sequence continues at coordinate 11,601,743 of CM045992.1, forward strand.
AAGTGAGCACCTTGGAGGAATTCTTCTCAACAATGGAGCTTCATGAAACTAGGCTAGAAGGAATACAAGAAGAGCCTAGAATCCAACCCTCAAGAGGAGTAGCTTTGATAGCGAACAAGGGGAAGAAGAAGATGGAAGTCCCCTCCTCCTCATCCGATGAAGCCTCTACCTCCTCCATGGATAGCACGGAAGAAGCCTACATGGTAAGGAAGGTAAGGCGTGCATTTAAGAATCTTAGATTTGATAAATCTCATGATAGGAATAGAAGACCAAGGGGGAAGGTCATATGCTATAATTGCCAAGGAGAGGGGCACATAAGGGACAATTGTCCCATCCTAAACAAGAGCAAGGAAGAGAAGAAAAAGAAAGAAGAAAAGAGGAAGAAGAAGGGGAGGAAGAAAAAGGAAGAAGAAAAGAAGGCAAAAGGAAAAGGAAAGGCCATGGCACTCAAAGCCAAGACATGGGATGACCTTGCCTCCTCATCCTCATCCGAAGAAGAAGAGCACGTCTACTCCAACCTAGCACTAATGGCTCTTCATGACTCGGATTGCTCCTCCTCCTCCTCAAATGAAGAATCAAGCTCAAGTGGGGAGAGCTCAAATGTAGGGGGAGTTTCTACATCCTCCTAATCCGAAGAAGAAGAGGATATGGAAACTATGGTAACGAATGCTTCTCCTAAGAAAATAGTTTCCATAATTTCTAGTTTAACTAAGAAATTATTTGGCATGAAAAAGAAAAACAAAAGCATGCTTAGTCAAATTAAGGAATTAGAACAAAAGCTAGAAAATGCATGCTTAAATGATAATGTTTCTTCTTGCCATGATGATGCATGCTCACATGACTATATGCCTTTGGATGTTAATGATGCATGCATAGAGGAAAATAGGGCATTAAGGGAAAAGGTAGATTATTTAACCAAAGCCCTAGAGAAATTCACAATTGGCTCCAACACATTAAATATGATCATAGGGAGCCAAAGAGCAAGTTTCAATAAAAAGGGCCTAGGATATAAGGAAAAGAAAAATGAAAAGGCCTACAAATGCCTAATAGCTAGGGGACAAGATAAGAAGAAAGTAATAGCTAGGAAATGGATCCCCAAGGAATACCTAGTGAACCCAATAGGAAAGAACTTATTTTGGGTTCCAAAATCCATCCTTAAGGGTTAGAATAACCCTAGGGTAGTCAATCACATGGACCTAGCCTATATCATATTTTGGTTGACTTAGGATGACGGGACAACATTTTTTTTATAGTGTTGGGTGATGATAACGTACCCATAAATGGATAATAATGCTTAAATCATGATGATTAATGTAATTGCTATGAATGTTTGAAATCATGATTTATGATTTTAATTTTTGGCACGTTATCATGAGAAATAGGTTTGAATCATGCTTTAGGTGATACTTTGCTTATTATCATGATATAATACCTAATGCATGAGAAAAAATTCAATGAATACATGAGTTTCATGATCATAATGTAGAATTCACTCATATATGCCTTTATGATCATGAGGATTATTAGGTTGATACTTAACCTTGATAGAATTGCATGAATATATTGGTTAAGTATACACAAATACCCCCTAGGATGCATCTCACACTCACTATAGGCTAACTTGATTGCAAACTTAGCATGGGTGAGATGTTAGGATGATACAAATGTCCACTAATACCTATGACATTTAGATGGTCATTTAAAGTATCAACATAGCAATAATAGACCAATCATGGGGAAGGCTTATGTTTAATTCATAGACATATTGCCCAAAGATCATGGTTGGATATTTCATATGTTTTCAAAACAATTTCTTACTTTAAAATATATGTATTCATGTTTTGAAACAATTGGATGCAAGACTAGGTGTTAAAATGGATACTCTTATGATCAAAAACCTAGTAGTTTTTAAAGCTTTTTGATTTTTGGCAAATACATGAAAATATAATGATTTTTCATGAAAACATATTTTTCACTGATAGATATACTTAAAAGAAATATGCTCCCCAAATTTCATGATTTTTTGAATTTTTCTGGAAATTTTAATGCATTTCTGAAATTCGGTCTGCAAATCAGAAAATCCCGAAATTCACGTGCGGTCGTATATCGAACCGGTCGATTGATAGCATATCCTGAATTCGATTTTAAATCAACTTGTGGTATTTTCTTTCTTGATGCCATGTATTTTTAACTTAGTGATAATCTTTTTGATGGTGTCAAAGGGGGAGAAAATATTATGTTTAAGTTAATTATAAAAGGGGGAGAAATTTATGATAGGGAGAAATTAAGGGGGAGTTTCATGGATTAAGGGGGAGTTGCATGTTGCTATATCATGTTTATGTTTACATGCATTCTTTCCTTTAAAATTTATATCAAATGCTTTTACCTAACTTAAACGGATTGCCACACATCAAAAAGGGGGAGATTGTTAGGGCAATCTCTTGCCGTAATATGGTTTTGATGGTGTGGCAAAGGGTTTAAGTTAGATTGATATGTTGATTTGATATGTGCGTTGAAGTCGTGCAGGACTTAGTAATTCGCACATGGAGCCATGGTGGGTTTCACATCTCATGACTCGTGCCTTGAGTCGGTGAAGGATAGCTTTGCGGAAGCCGTGCGCTTGGAGCATCCGAGGGACCGCCGGACGAGGAGCTTGGAGTGAAGCCGGAGGAAGTAGACTTCGAAGCAAGAGACGCGAAGGAGCATTGCAGAGTCGTGCGCCTGATGCTGCCGAGGGACGTGGCCGCGAACGAAGAGAACTTCGAAGGCGAGGGACTCCGAGGGATGAGAGTGAGCGATTGTAACCCGGGAAGGGTAGCTCTTAGGTGAAACTTGGCCATTTGGCCAAGTGTCGGATGGGTTTTCCGACACGGTCGCCATGTCATGGCGGCCGATCGTCAAGTCGATGGCTCGATCGACTGGTATAAGACCGGTTTAGTGCTTGGCGATCATCGCCATGGATCGCAATGATCGGCGATGTCGGCGGCGATGATCGCCGGGAATGGCGATCGGTGGTACCTATGCTCGGCGAACGCAGAATGGAGTCGACTGATTGGGCACTCGGTGATCGAGCACCGGTCGATCGATGGTGCCATCGGTCGGTGATGCGATCATCTGCGTTGGATGGTATCCAACGTGGAAAGCGACCGTTATTGGGCAACGGCTACAGCACCAGTCGACTGATGGGTGCCATCAGTCGACTGATCCTGTGTCAATGGGAAGAAACCCTCTTCCTCTATAAAAAGGAAAGTGTTGGGGCTTTGGGGGGTTAATGCTTGAACGCCCAACTACTCCCAAAGTGCCCTAAACGTTTTTCCACTCTTCTACTTGTTTTAATCTTCATTCCATTGTAGAAGAGTGATCTTGGTTGTAAAGGTTACCTCCACCTAGCTTGGTGCAAAGGAGAGACCAATATTGGATTGGCTTTGAAGGAGTGATTCACCTCGGACGAATCGGGATCGTGGATTAGCGGTGTAGCCGTGAACCACGTTACATTCTTTGTTAGCGTTTGTTTTCTCATATTTCTATTTGCTTGTCTTTATTAGTCTTCCGCTTGCGCTAATTAGTTTTGTAGACGAGCAAATACCGACATCCAAACGAACGAGGGCTATTCACCCCCCTCTAGCCGGCCAATCGATCCCCAACATTGGCGGCGTAAGTCCAATGTGCCTTGGCGGTGTAGACACTGTTAGCATGACATAGCCGATGGAAGCACCTGGAAGCTAGCGCGATGGATGAACAAGTCATGGATGACTTGGAGGGATCCGAGAGGCGTGAGGCTGATGGAGGTGGCTAGAAGGCTTAGGTCTAGGCTAAGGGTGGTCTAGCAAGTATGGGGGCACCATACTTGGGTTAAAACCTCATTTTTGAGGTTGGCAGTCGACTGACATTATGGCCGGTTCGACTGCCGTTAGTCGACTTGAGTTCGACTGCCACTGAAAAAGCATTGCAGCGATCGCTTCATTGGTAGCGGTGATGGCTCGCGATCGATCGCTAAGGGTCGCGATCAACGACCGTTGATGTTCAACAGCGCTCCATAGCCGATCAAGGCGATCGACTACGAACGCGGCAATGATCGCCAATGTTAGCGATCGGAGATCCGAGTTTTTCCGGATCGATCCGTTGTCTCATGACAACGGTGGCATCACGATGTGACTTATGGCGATCGATAGGCGGAAATCCGACGCAGTTATAAAGGCCTGGAGGGTTTTTGCAGCGATTTTCTTGGGCGAAATTGACGGGGGAAGTTGGTGCTTTCCAGTCCTTCAAAGCTAGTTCAAGGCAATCAAAGATCAAGCAATCCAAAGATCTTGTAAAGTTGTTTTTCCTTTACTTGCATTGTATTTCTTACTTGTATTTGCTTGTATCTTGTGTATTACTTAGTGTAATCCTTGTACGAGGTTTCTCCGCCTCCGGATTATTCCAAGGAGTTATTATTGATTAGTGATTGCGTGTGCATCACTAGAGCTCTTTAGAGCTCGATCCGTGGAGTAGGAACCGTGTGGTTCCGAACCACGTTATATCTTTGTGTTCGTGATTGTTGTATTTCATTATTGCTTTTATTATTTCTATTCCGCTGCACATAACGAGATTTGTAGAGACGATCGCGAACAATTTCCATCTACGTACGAATTCAACGCTATTCACCCCCCCTCTAGCGGCCTCAAATCTCCAACACATTACCCCGTACCAAACGTAGCCTAAGACAATTTTCTTGATACACTAATTCCCAAAGTGTGCCAAAACCCCAAATTGCACATCAATACCTCTAAGTCTACATGTGCCAAGTTTAATCAACTTTTCACAATTCTCAAGGCTTATTGGCACATCCTAAAATCCTTTAGGATTAAAATTCAAACTTATTTCCAAGGTATCACATAACCTTGAAAAAGCTATAAAGTGTTAACTTTACAATGGTTAGGTTAACTACCCACCAATTCAAGTTAACACCCCCAACCCACTTAGCGTGATGGAATCACGCTTTTAGGAACCCAATACTTATTTGAGCTCCTTGGGTTAACTAGGTATTCCTTAGGGATATCTTCCCTAGATACCTTCCTAATGACCCTCCTAGGCTTAAGATCCTTGGTCATTTGGGTCCTATCATGGTTAACCTTAAGGATTGCCTCCCTAGTAACTTTCTTAGTGGTCTTCCTTGGTTTCATAGAAACCTTGGCCACTAGACACTTGCCTTGGTTAACCTTAGGAATAGCTTCCCTAGTAACCATGGCCTTCCTAGACCTAGGTTGTGTTCCATAATCGAATAGAACACTATGGTAGGTCTCTTTGGGCTTAGGTTTGTGACCCAAACCTTTCTTGCCCTTAGGTGGACCTTGCTTCCTAGACCCTAGGTTTTGACTCCTAGACCCTAGATTTTGACAATTTGACCATTTAATTTGATTTTTGTATTTCTCTAAGTGTCTTCTCTATTTTCTCAAGTTTTGACCTCAAAACTTGACTTTCCTTTTCTAATATCTCAATTTTTGATTTTTCGTTATCTCTTGAGATATTCTTATTTCTAGTCATGTGCCTAGTCTATTTAGGATTGATGCCTAGATAATTTTCTATTTTCCTAATAGATTCCCTAGGTAATGTTTTTCTAGGGACATTAGTCCTAAATTTCTCCTTATTTTTAACCTTGTAGCTCTTAGCCCCTAAACAATAAAATTTATTATTCTTAGCATGCTCTTTATAAAACATAGAGAAATTACTTCTAGCATGCTTGTTCTTATTACTTAAAGAATGAACATTGTTTAAATGTACCTTAGGGCTTGCCTTAAAGGCTCCCTCTACATTTGATGCTCCTTCTTGACCTATCTTCTTCCCCTTAGGGCATTGACTTCGGTAGTGCCCTCTTTGGTGACACTTGAAGCATACCACATGCTCCTTGTTCTTAGGAATGGCGACTCCGGCATCCTTGGTCTTTTCTTGAGATTTCGGTGATGATTGACTTTTATTGACTTTCCTAGGGCACTTGGTCTTATAGTACCCATATTCCCTACACTCAAAACACATAATATGTTTTTTATTTTGAATTGATGTGCTTGAGTTACCTAGGTTAATGGTGGTGGTTTGGGCTTCTTCATCTCCTCGAACGGAGGTGAATGCTTCCTCTTGATCATGTTCCGAAGTGGAAATTTTCTCCTCCTCCTCAATCCTAGAGGTGGAGGTTTCTTGGTCTTCTTCCTCCTCGGATGTCAACTCCCTCTCAATCTCCAAATCCTCACTTTCTTGTGAGGAAAATGAACTCGCTTCATCGACCTCTTCCTCTTCTCGAGCCCATGAACATTCTTCGGCTTCTTGTGATTGTTCCTCGCTTGAAGCCGGTGATGTTCCTTCATGAACCTTTGCCAATTTGCTCCAAAGCTCCTTGACATCTTGATATCCACCTAGCCTAGACAAAATGTCATTAGGTATCAAATCTTCTAAAAGCATTGTTACCTTGACTTCGGTTTTGAACTTTAGGCGTTGCTCTTGGGTCCACTTCTTTAACTTCAAGACATTTCCCTTCTTATCTCTAGGAGGTTCAAAGCCTTCCATGATGATGAACCAATCTTCTATGTCCATCATCAAGAATGTCTCCATTCTTGCCCTCCATGCCGAAAAATCCTCTTGGTCGTATGGTGGCGGTGTGTTGATGTCCCATCCAAGTCTTTCTTCGAATTCCATCTTATTCCTATAGCGGTTTTGCTCCCCGTGATTAGTCCGTAGAAGAGGCCCTGGCTCTGATACCAATTGTTAAGGATTCGATGGCCGCTAGAGGGGGGTGAATAGTGTGTTTCGATGCTTGATGAAATTCGTTCGCATTTGATCGTCTACAATCTTGTTAGCACAGCGAAATAGTAATAACAAAAAGAAATAACAAGAAACACAATCACGCAAACACGATAATATAACGTGGTTCGGAACTGAATGGTTCCTACTTCACGGATCGAGCTCAATGAGCTCGAGAGTTGCAACCACACACCACTAATCAAGAATAACTTCTTCTCGGAAAATCTGGAGGTGGAGAAATCTCGTACAATGTATACAATAGTAATACAATAAAAATACAAGCAAATATAATGGAATGCAAGTAAAGAAAACTTTACAAAGAGCCTGCTTGTTGATTGCTTGAACCGTGGTTGAAGACCCTGATTTGCACCAGCAAATCGCCTCAAGAATGTCCAAGAAATCGCTGCCAAAATCCCTCTTCCGAGTTGCTTTTATAACCTACAATCGAGCTGAATTTTCGCCTATCAGTCGACTGCTCGGGACCATCAGTCGACTGATGACACTGTTGCTGTGAGATAACGGTGCAATCCACGCTGGAAAAATCCAACGGATAGGACATCAGTCGACTGATCATGTCCATCAATCGACTGATCGAGCCTTCACTCGACTGCTAACCCCGGTGAGTCCGACTCATTCTCGCGTCGAAATATCGAGCACCGCCGATCGATCACAAAATCGATCTGATCAATCAACGATCGGCTGTCCACCTCGGCTGATCGCTAAGGCACTCCCCACAGTCAAACCCTAGTTGATTCACACCAGTCGACTGTCATATGGTACCAGTCGACTGATACACCTTAAACATGAGATTTTAACCCAAGTATGGTTCCCCCATACTTGCTCGACCACCCTTAGCCTAGACCTAAGCCTTCTAGCCACCTCCATCAGTCTCGCGCCTATCGGATCCCTCCAAGTCATCCATGATTTGTTCATCCATACACTAGCCTTCAGGTGCTTCCATCGGCTATGTCATGCTAACGATGTCTACACCGCCAAGGCACATTGGACTTACGCTGCCAAGACTCCACTTGGACTTTACGCCGCCAACCATTGGACTTATGCTGCCAAGACTTCACCCTTGGACTTTACGCCGCCAATATCAAATCCCTTGGACTTTTCAAATGCCAAGTACTCATGACTTGGACTTTCATCGCCAAGACTACACCCTTGGATTTACTTGTCAACTCATGTTGGACTTTCCATGCGAAGACCCATGCTTGGACTTTTCCTTGCCAAGACCCATGCTTGGACTTTACATGCCAAATACTCAAGACTTGGACTTTCCATGACATGGTCAATTCTAGTCAACCATCAAAATCCCCCTCGAGTCAAACTCGAGTCCGGTCAATCATGACCCAGGTCGATTGCACCAACAATCTCCCTAAAATATTATCAGACATCAATGTCAAACCTTCATGTCAAACATCAAAACATCGCTCGAGTCAAACTCGAGTCCGGTCAATCGTGACCTGGGCCGATTACACCAACAATCATCTCCTCCTAATTCTTCCTCTCTTGACCGACCACCTTCTCCAAGTTTTCTCCTTAGCCAGATTTCCCTATCTTGGTCCTCTTTTTGTCAAATGAAAGAACATCCTTGTTGCTTTCACAACGGTGGTGGTTCTTCTGTAAACCTAGTTCGTGAGACGAACGTAAAACAAGTTCGTGTGGATACGCATAGAGGCACGAACACTTGAACGTGCAAGAGATCCGACGAACCTTGGACAAGCAGGATAAGCTAAGGACACGCATCAAAGGTATACCTATAAGATAGGACTTTATTGATCTAAACTTGTATGAGTTTTCTTTCGCATGGATCGCTAAAGGGATCCTTTTTCCGCTACAATTTTATTGTTTATCGCATAGGATTTCTACACTTGAGAGGGCGCACTTGAATCAATAAGGACAATAGTCGGTCCTAATTACTTTTTAAGTTCATCAATAACTTCTATAGAATCTTCACTTCCTAAATATGTTGATACACCAAGAGGCTTAGGTATGACCTATAAAGGCATCACTACTCGTTGTAAATCTCCTTATGGATTATTACTTACTAGCTTAGATGATTTTAAGTTACAAGTAGAATCCTCTAGGATTAATACTTGAAAAACTTCTAAAGAAACACCAGCAAATGGTCAATTTGCCCGACGGCATTTACCAAACACAGCTGCTAAAGTTCGGAATTGCCCAAAACGCGCACTATAGTTTCAGAATTATCAAATCGCATGCGCAATTCCCAAAATACCCCTCCCGCCAAATAGCGTTTTTAATGCAGAGATTCCGCATGCATCCGAGCCACATTTCCAAATCCCGAGCCATCCAAACGTCCCGTCCAAACAAGTCACCACATTAGCATCTTCGTGTCTTCAGCTTCTGGGAAATCTTCGAGCGCACAAATATTTGGAAATTCTTAGACTCCAGTTTTCCTCCATCGTCATTTCGTTAGCTTCCGAGTTTTAGGATCTCAACGACACGCTTCGAGGTAATATGATGTCATCCTCTCATTTAACTAGAGTTTTACCCATTTCTTACTCGGTTTTAGGGTTTCCGTTGAAAGGCGTACATCTCATAAGATTTTTTTCTACCATTCATTATTGCAGAATGAGTCAAGCATCTGGTTCAACCTCTCCTTCACTGGCCAAGGTATGTGTCGCATTCCTTGCTTTAGTCGAATATGAAGTATGCCATATGTTTAAAATGATTTTTCGGTTATGGTTTTGGAATGGTTTCAAATATTCAAATACAAATGGACGATCTTTTTAATCTGTATCTGAATTAGATAAATAGAGCCCTAAAGTTTTTTGAACAGGATTATTGCAAAGCATTGCGGATTCTCTAATTTGTTTTTTACAATTACAAAATGAAGGAATAAATCAGGTTTTTAAAATTTTGTATTTACAAATTGTTAGGGAAATAATGAGTGTGCGAAGAAACTCCAATGGACCAGCGTTTTAGGCCACTTTATTGAATTTTTTGGAGGTCCATGTGCTAAAGGAAAGCAACGTCCGTCTGTTTGTTTACATGAAAGGCACAGAGAGATCATTAAACAAACCCCATTTGTTGTTTTTTTGAATATACTAGACATTCCACAAATCCGTGTCATATTGGTCAATATATTTCAAAGTTGGGATTCGACAAGTCAAAGCTTTAAGTTTTCAACTGTGCCAGTTTCTTTCACCAGAAGAGATGTGTCCCTTTTGCTCGGTATTGCAGATAGAGGGGCTTCTGTTCCTATAAATTCAACTAATGCATCAGGTGCTCTTTTCAATCCTCAATTCTCCAAAAAAGAACCAACTAGATCGAGGTTAGAGTTTTTGCTTAAAACCTTTTCTGCTAGAGTAGAATTAGATGAAGATGTGTTGGTATTTTGTAAGTTGTATGTTTTGTATATATTTGCTTGTGTGTTGTTTTGTACTACTACATATAAGGTCCCCATAGGTCTTGTAGATATTGTAGATGATTTTGACAACATAGGTAGTTTCAATTGGGTTGAAGCCATCCATCAATTTATGGCTCCACAATTGCCTACTATTGGAGATCTATGTTCATCTACTAATACAGTTGCGCAGAAGAGCCGAATCCCTTACCTAAAGGGATTTGTCGGCCTTTTGGCTGTAAGTTCCTTCTTACTAAATTATTTTGTCTTTTATATTCACATAAGTATGTAACACTTTGGATATGAGCAGGCTTGGTTTCTGGAACATGTCTCAATCCAGAGACCATACAATACCGAAGGGCCACGAATAAATAAGTGGAGGACAACTCCTTCACATATTAGCAAGGTGAGGAATTTATTGGAACAAGTCTCACCTGAACAGGTAAATAAAAGACCACAACTTAACATTTTTTCATTTTCGTTATCTAAATAATTGTTGATTTTTTGATAGGTCATTGTTGATCTAGTGTGTACACGTAGTGAAATTATATTGCTTGATAAGGTTGACTATTATATTGAAAATAGTCCTCATCCAATAGAGACATTATCATCACAAACTATACAAGAAAAAATACCCTACTACTGAATTCCATGAGTGTTTAGTTTATCAGAGACAACTCAAAGAGTTAAGAATGGAAAACATGACACTAACTGAAAGGGTAAAAGAACTAATGGGAATTATAGGAAGAGAAGGTATGGAGGCTGAATCAAATAAGCCTGAAGTTGATCCTCAACCTCAACTGGAACCAATTGCCAGCAGAACAAGACGGCGAGATAGAACCCGCTATGATTACAGGGATACTCCCGTTGATAGTCCACTGTGAGCAAAATTGGTACCTCAAAGAAAAAGAAAACAGGCAGAAATTTCTGATGTTGAGGTATTAGAAGGGCAACCTGATAAAGATGTAAATGAAGCAGAAGTATTTGCAAAGAAAAGAAAAAAAAATAATTGGTATGGATGAATTGCAAGCGATGGATACTATCTGTATTGTGGAAGAAGACGAAAAAGATATTGAGAGGGATGAAGCAATAATTGATAAACTCAACCAAATGAGAATGGAAGTCATTGCGGTTAGTCAGAATGCAAAGAAAATTAGTTTGTGTTATTTTATTTAAATAACTAATCTAATTTTTGTATTATAGTATGTCAAGAAAAAATGTAAGACAGCAAAGAACCAAAAACAAGATGCTGATGTGACCTACTTGCTAAAAAGTTTAGAAAAAATAAAGTATGGTAGTTACATCCATCATTACATTCGAAATTTTTATTACAATATTATAGAAAGTGCAAATATTTATTTACCATTAAATTTGTTTATAGGTCGATTACAGGTTATGTTTGGGAGGAAGGTCCTTTTTCATTAACTCTGAATTCTTTATACTCTAGAGTTAATGGATCTGTTTTCACAGTTGGGGAGGTTATCGATACATTTTGCTCAATTCTTTTTAGGGGGGCCTCCTCGTCATGTAGGTCATATAACAAGTATGTGTATTGCTCATCCGTGTTCATTGTAAGGAAGTTAAATTATCTTGTATTTTCACGACATGAGATGTTATACTAACTATTTAAATATTTTTCTCTACACACAATTACAGTCAGCATTAAGAATGTCGTGGAAGACTGCCACAACACAAATCATAAACACGGACATGAATGATGGAGAGGTTAGATATTTTTTTATACCTCTAAATACTGACCAAACTCACTTTCACCTGTTGTGTATCGACACAAAAGCAATGACTTTAAATCATTACAACTCCATTTCATATGGAGGAAGATCAAAAGCTGATTTTGAAGCAGTGGTGAGTAGTTAAATTTTTTAAATATGGATATTCCATCCATTTAACTAAGTTATCTATAAATGAATAGTTATGTTAACTTACTCATCTTATAATAATAGGTATCTCAATTTAAAGGATATTCATCTAAGGAGCTTGCAGCAATTCATCCATGTTTACAAGCTTATTACTCCATCGACAACTGGGTTTCTGTTACAACTGATTATCCCCAACAAGCAGCAAGGTACTAAAAGAAAAATACTGAACGTGAAAATTATACTTTTGAATTGAAATATAAATTTTTTCATGGCATTTTTATAGCAATGATTGTCCCTTTTTTGTGATGCAATACATGAGATGTCTGCTTTATGGTGAGAAGATGAACTTTAAATAAGCAGACATGACAAAATTCAGAATAGATGTCTCAGTGTCAATTTTAAGGGATGAGTTCTTCATGATGTAATTTTAGAAGACTTCAGGTGGCAGTATGACAATGCATTGTTATAATTTATGAAATTTGCTAATTTGAAAATGATACTGCATTCCATATGATCAACAGTGATTGTAATTTTAATTATTATTTATGGTTGAGCTTTAATAAATGTTATATAATATATTGTTGAATACTTCGATGGTGCTGGCATTGAAATCCCAGGAACAGAGTGGTCCTGGGATTTAAATTTCCAGCAACACGTCCAAATTCAATCTGGTTCGGATTCAAAAAGTGGTCATGGGAATTATATTCCCAGGAACACACTGGTTCTGGGATTTCAATTCCTAGCACCACGTACCATATCGTAATGGCCGAGAAACACGGTGGTGCAGGGAAAAAAAATCTAGGAACAAAGTGGTGCTGGGAATTTAATTCCCAACACCACGTACAATTTCAAACTACTCGAGAAATAAGGTGGTGCTGGGAATTAAAATCCCAGTAACACAGTGGTCCTGGGATTTTAATTCCCAGCACCACGTATAATTTCGATCTGGCCGAGAAATAAGGTGGTGCTAGGAATTAAAATCCCAGGAACACAGTGGTTCTGATTTTTTATTTCCCAGCACCACGTACAATTTCGAACTGGGCGAGAAATAAGATGGTACAGGGAATTATAATCCCAGGAACACAATGGTTCTGGGATTTGAATTCCCAACACCACATACAACATCGAACAGGCCGAGATATAAGGTGGTGCTGGGAATTATAATCCCAGGAACATAGTGGTCCTGGGATTTGAATTCCCAGCACCATGTACAATTTCAAACTTCTCAAAAAATAAGGTGGTGCTGGGAAGTATAATCACAGGAACACAGTGGTGCTGGGATTTGAATTTCCAGTGCCACGTACAATTTCAAACTGAGCGAGAAATAAGGTGGTGCTGGGAATAATTATCCCAAGAACACAGTGGTCCTGGGATTTGAATTCCCAGCACCACGTAAAATTTAAAGCTGCCCGGAAAAAAGAGTGGTGCTGGCAGTTATAGTCATAGCAACACAGTGGTCCTGGGTTTTAAAATTTCCAGCACCATGTATAATTACAGGTTGGCCGAGACAAAAAGGTGGTGTTGGGAATAATATTCCCAGCAACACTGTAGTCCTGGATTTTGACCGAAACCCATTGATGGACCTAGAAAAGGTTAAATTCCGAAATCTTGACATGGACTGAAAGACCTAACGGCTTCAAATGATGTTGCTTCAAGGAAACTTTCTTCTGATCCTCCTACCTCCCAGTTTCGGTCGCGTGGCACGTGGCACGGGGCTTGATTTTTGAAATTTGGCTATGTAAACCTAATCTTGCCTTGAAAATCAAAAATTTTGGACACGATACACAGAGGGGCAAGTCCCAAAGGCACTTGAGTTGGATTCGATCGAAGATGAGGTGAATAGGGCCATCAATGGGTTTTGACCGAAACTCATTGATGGACCTAAAGGAGTCCAAATTCTGAAATCTTGACATGGACTGAAAGACCTAACGGCTTCAAATGATGTTGCGTCGAGGAATCTTTCTTCTGATCCTCCTACCTCCCAGTTTCGGCCGCGTGCTACGTGGCACGGGGCCTGATTTCTGAAATTTGGCTATGTAAACCTAATCCTGCCTTGAAAATAAAAAATTTTGGACACGATACATAGAGGGGCAAGTCCCAAAGCCACTGGAGTTGGATTGGATCGAAGATGAGGTGAATAGGGCCATCAATGGGGTTTAACCGAAACCCATTGATGGACCTAAAGGAGGCTAAATTCCGAAATCTTGACATGGACTAAAAGACCTAACGACTTCAAATGATGTTGCATCGAGGAAACTTTCTTCTGATCCTCCTACCTCCCAGTTTCGGCCGCGTGCCATGTGGCACGGGGCTTGATTTCTGAAATTTGGCTGTGTAAATCTAATCCTGCCTTGAAAATCAGAAATTTTGGACACGATACACAGAGGGGCAAGTCTCAAAGCCACTGGAGTTGGATTGGATCGAAGATGAGGTGAATAGGGTCATCAATGGGTTTTGACCGAAACCCATTGATGGACCTAGAGGAGGCTAAATTCTGAAACCTTGACATGGACTGAAAGACCTAACGGCTTCAAATGATGTTGCGTCGAGGAAACTTTCTTCTGATCCTCCTACCTCCCAGTTTCGGCCGCGTGCCACGTGGCACGGGGCTTGATTTCTGAAATTTGGCTATGTAAACCTAATCCTGCCTTGAAAATCAAAAATTTTGGACATGATACACAGAGGGACAAGTCCCAAAGCCACTGGAGTTGGATTGGATCGAAGATGAGGTGAATAGGGCCATCAATGGGTTTTGACCGAAACCCATTGATGGACCTAGAGGAGGCCAAATTCTGAAATCTTGACATGGACTGAAAGACCTAACGGCTTCAAATGATGTTGCGTCGAGGAAACTTTCTTCTGATCTTCCTACCTCCTAGTTTCGGCCGCGTGCCACGTGGCACGGGGCCTGATTTTTGAAAATGTGGTGCTAGGAATTTTAATCCCAGGAACACAGTGGTCCTGGAAATTTAATTCCCAGCACCATGTCCATTTGCGAACTGCCCGAGAAATAAGGTGGTGCTGGGAATTTTAATCCTGTGAACACAGGTCGAAAGTGAATTCTCACCACGCATGATTTGAACCGCCAGAAATAATGTGGTGCTGGGATTTTTAATGTCAGGAACACAGTGGTCCTAGAAAATTAATTCCTAACACCACGTTCATTTGCGAACTGCCAGAGAAATAAGGTGGTGCTGGAAATTTTAATCCCAGGAACACAGTGGTGCTGGAAAGTGAATTCCCAGCACTACGTACAGTTTCGAACTGGCCGAGAAATAATGTGGTGCTGGGAATTTTAATCCCAGGAACACAGTGGTCCTGGAAATTAAATTCCCAGCACCACGTCCATTTGCGAACTGTGAAACATGGAATATAAAACATTTCTCCGTGCAGTCCCAATTATCAAACATATTTTGAACGAGGGGTCTGACATGCGTAATATCTGGAATGTCCAAGCGTTTCTTCTTCCACACTCGGTGGCACACTTGCAATAAATTTTTTAAACTGTGAAACGTTGCTTTTCCAGTTCATTCTCTTGGTTCTTCCTCGCATCAATGCACGAGTTCTTACAGAAGTATCGCTTGATGATTCACCAGTTGAAGCCATCGTTAACTGAAAATACTACGTTAGGTTACGAACCAAATGCATTGTAATACGGCGATTTTAAACTAATAGATGAAATGGATTGAAACATGTGTGATGATACAAATAAACGTTACCTCTGCTCAAATGGTAAACCCTAAAACCCTAACCCCTATCAGGCCCGAGTTTAAACGACATCGTGCACGAAAAATGGCAAAACCCTAGATAGATCGGAAGGAGCGATAGCGACACAGAAGTTAAGAAATCTACAAAACTTACTTAGGTCGAAAATAGCGTTGAGATGGTGTTGAGATGTTTGAACTCGCACCGGGGAGTTTGAACTGGCACCGGGGGGGTTTGAATTGGCACCGGGGAGTTTGAACTGGAACCGGGGAGTTTGAACTGGCACCGGGGAATGGAAGCGCAATTCCACGAGAGACAGAACGCAAGGAGCGAGAGAGAAATGAAATGTGGTGTTGAGATGTTTGAACTGGCACCGGGGAGTTTTATATTAACGGATTGGGTGCGGTGGGACGGATTTAGATTACAATTTTGCAAAATAGCGTAACAAATATTTACATTACAATTCTGCAAATTAGCTTAACATTAACATTAACATTGTTTCCTTTATAAATATTTACACAACCACTATTTACACTTAGGAATTAGTAGGCGGTGGCATTCTACAAGACCTCCTATTATGCCCAAGCCGCTTGTGATCACGTGATTTATTTTTCACCCTCCCAGTATGTTTAGACTCAATGTGTGCCTTTTTTCTTTGCCCGGGCTACACAAGGCTACGAGGAGGTAGAACTCCAAAAATTTTGTCACCATTAGGCCAAAATTTCTTACTTCGACATGGGTAAATACGATCCATGTAAGTGGCCTTACAGGTTTCCCTCAGAAAATAATGCTCGCAATAACGGTATGGATCCATGTTCCGATATATGATGACTGCAATAGCATAAGAGCAAGGAATTCTTGAAATTTGAAACTCACCGCATATGCAACTTTGCCTATCCAAATCAACAATATATGAAGAAGCTATTGTCTGTACTTCCATTTCCGATTGTGAGTATGGGAATACTGAATATAATCGAGTTCTTTCTCTCCTTTCATCAATCTCTTTAATTGCATAAGGTGTTAGAAAACCTGACCTTTTTGAAGATTCTTCCCTACGGTTAAAGAACCATTGAGCAACCTTTCTTCTAGTGTTGTCAATTAAACTGGTGATGGGGAGTTCATGTGTTTCCTTGAATAATGCATTTAAACTCTCAGAACAATTAGTGGTTAACATTGTGTACCTCCTCCCAGGAAAGTGTGCATTGGCCCATCTTTTTGGATCGATCTTTTGTAGCCACGCATATGCATCCTTGTGTTTGTCATGCATGTTATGCATTAATCGATCAAACTCAACTCTTGAATTGGCTCTTGCTGCTGCCCAAAATAAACCTAATGAGGATCTATCCCGGGTATCAGTTACCATGTTACAAGACAAGTGATAGCAACAAAAAGCATGATGGGCAGATGGATACACTTTGTTAATCGATATAATCCCCGATGTCTATCCGATACAATGCTCAGACAAAGAAGGAATGTCTTTACATGATCCAAAAACCACTCCTAGGCAGATTCACATTCAGCTTCGGCAATTCCAAATGCAACTGGCATAATTTTTGCATTACCGTCAATGGCAGCAGCCATTAGCAAAACACCAGGATACTTGCCAGTGATATGTGTAGCATCAATTCCAATTAGTTTTCGCAAATAAGACCTGAATACTCTTCTACAAGCACCAAATGCCCAAAAACATCGCTGGAATTTATTTTCATCATTTCTTAGTACTGCAACATATGTATCAGGATCTCTAACTCTTAACTCACGTAAGTACATTGGAAGATCAATATAGGTCTGATCAAAATCACCTACCACTCTTTTTAATGCTTTCTGTTTGGCTGTGTATGCTTTCTTGTATGAAATGTTAACACCAAACCTAGCTTGCATTTCTCTTCGAATTGAACTTGGTTTGTAATCATCAGAAGTAGCTAACTGTCCTACAATCTGGTTTGCTACAAATGTGGATGTGCAAGCATGGTGATCTGCTGTTTCCCTAACACTATCACATTCATGCTGCTTTACATATTTTGTGACAGTGAACTCCACGTCTCCACTTGCAACTAGACTCCATGAACAAGACTGACTAAAGCAAATTACTTTAATTCTATTAAGTCTGGTGTCAACTGGCTTGTATCTGAAGTTTTTTAGCATCGCATGCCTTACTAGTGCATCTTTAAACTCTTGTCGAGAGGAAAAAACTTGTCCAGTGAAAAATTCATTTGGATCTGATGAACTGACATTTGCCAATAGTGTTATTCGTGGATTTAAAACATAGGGATCATCAGCAATTGGGAACACTTCCTCTAAGTCACTGTACTGATCTGGGTTTAACTCACCTTCTTCATGTTAGATATCATCAGTTAAGAATTGTTCCGAAGGATTTGTATATTCTAACTCTTCTATCGCATGTATATCACTTACCTCCTCTTCACTCCAAGTTTGTTCAAAATATTCATGAACTACTGTGGTAGCAGTGACAAACTCTTCTTCGAGTCTGGAAGAAGCTTCTCTATTTATATCAAGGTGTTGATCACTGGTAATTCTATTTCCCACATCAGTAAACTGAGATGAAGATGGAATATTACTTGGGGACAGATTTATGAAATCTTGATCATCTAACTCTCTATCCTTCAAATTTGATTCAATTGTTTCTAAAAATGTTAACACTTCATCATGAAGGGGGTCGTCCCTGTAAAGATTTTTAAAATCAACACTATTATATGTAGTGTGCTAGGCAAGTGGGCTGAATTTTTTAAACTATGCTTTAGAAGCCTGAGGACAAGTGGAGGATGAGAGTTTATGGTTAGGTTTCCCAATTATGCACTTCACTAATTAGAACATTTGATGTGTATAGGGCTATCAATGGGTTTTTACCGAAACCCATTGATGGACCTTTCAATGTTGAAATTAGGAACAGTTTATATGGAATGGAAGAGGAAGACATTTACAGGGTTTATGCGCAGAGGGATACTTAGTTTCCACACTCCTGCCGACAGTTATGGGTGCGTGCCAATTGGCACACAGCATGCCAATTGGCACACTCGTCTGAATGTTGGCACGGAGCATTAATTTTCATAACTACTGTTTGGGAGCCTAAGGAAAGGTGGAGAATGATAGTATAGGTCACGCTTGCACTCGACCCGCCTAGAGGACTTTATTTATCTCCGATATAAATTGACAACACCACTATTTTTCTCGGCCAGGTTCCCTCTCCATGGTGCTGGAAATTTATATCCCAGGACCACGGTGGTGCTGGGATATAAATTCCCAACACCACCATTTATCTCGACCAGTTCCATCTCCCTGGTGCTGGAAGTTTTAAAAGCAGGACCACAGTGTTGCTGGGGTTTCAGTTCCCAGTACCACCAAAAATTCCGCCAACTTATATCTACATGGTGCTGAAAATTACATTCCCAGCACCATGGTGTTGCTGGGATTTTGAATCACATTACCACGGTGGTGCTGGGATATAAATTCCCAACACCATCATTTATCTCGACCAGTTCAATGCCAATGGTGCTGGGAGTTTTAATCGCAGGACCACAGTGTTGCTGGGGTTTCAAATCCCAACACCACCTTTAATGTCGACAACTTATATCTCCTTGGTCCAGTGAATTAGATTCCCAACACCATGGTGTTGCTGGGAGTTTGAATCTCATTACCACGGTGGTGCTGGGATATAAATTCCCAGCACCACCATTTATCTCGACAAGTTCATTCCCCATGGTGCTGGGAGTTTTAATCGCAGGACCACAATGGTGATGATATTTCAATTGTCAGCACCACCTTTTATTCCGAACTGTTGAACCTCCATGGTGTTGGGAGTTTTAATCTCAGCACCATGGTGGTGACGAGATTTCAATTCCCAGCACCAGCTTTTATCCCCAATTTGTTGAACCTTAATGGTGCTGAGAATTTTAAGCCCAGGACCACGATGTTGCTGGGATTTAAATTCCCAACATCACTTTTTATCCAGGCTAGCCACCTTCAATCTCCCATGTTGCTGGGATTTTTTATTTTAGGGAGACGGTGGTGCTGGGAATTTCCCAGCACCACCTACTCTCTCGGACAGATTGAATCTCCTAGTGCTGGGAATATCAATCAGGGAAGTTCAGTAATCGTGAGATTTAATTGGAAGCATCACCTTTTAAGTTAGGTGGAATTTGATTAGGTGGCGACAAAACTTGGTTATGAATCTCCTGCATCGCAATTATGGGTGCATTGGTCTACTATGGTATGATATGCCTACCTCATATTTATGGGTGCGTGGCAAACTTGGCTATACAACCACCTACAATGCATTTATTAACCTCATAGCAGTCTCAAGAATAAAAACACATACATACATGATAATACTATGTGAAGCAGCTGGTGAGTGAACTGCGCCAACTTCTGGAAACCCTACCGATATATTCGTGGGAGCAGTGATGTCGTTGATAACTACTAGGGTTTCATCAAAAATGGTGTTGCTCAGTTGGTTTGCGGAGGAAAGCTGTGTGTGGTGCTCATCAACAGCATGAGGCTGGCGCTCCTACGCGGCTGGAAGTGACGTTTGGATGGCTCGAGATTTCCAGGTGTGCCTCGGATGGATGCAAATCTCTCTCTGCATTAAATTGCAGGTTGTTTGGCGGGAGGGGTATTTTGGAAATTACGCGCGCGATTTGATAATTCTGAAACTATAGTGCGCGTTTTGGACAATTCCAAACTTTAGTAGCTGTGTTTGATAAATTGTCGTTTGCCCAAAGATATTTGTACTTGTATTAGAAGCATGACAAAGGATGCTTTGTTCCAACAATTCTTTGACTTATCAGCACTAGAATGATTTTACAAAAACCCCATGAAAACGATAACTATTAATTACGAAATAGAATTTTCTCATAATAGAAAGTGTACAAAAGTTTTTCCACGGTGCTCAGATGACGTGAGAAATTGGCAAGATTGTCGTTTCCAACTTATTTACTCCATCAGAAGAGTGAATATACATTTTGAAAAATTTCTAATACAAAAATTCAAAGGAATAGAGAGAAGTATGTAAGGAAATATAAACCAAAGAAAACCAACTCTAATACCATAACTTGTTGTGCTCCTAATAAATTAGGACAATTATCTTCCGCTTATCCTAATAGAAAAAATGTATACACTAGAGAAGCCAAACTAGTAGGATGTACTAATTTAGACTTACTTGAAGTTCAATCAAACATATCTGATATTTCTTCTATTTATTCGGTCATACCTACAGATGGTATAAAAGAAATATCATAATCTTCATGTTATAAATTAATAAACTCTTTTATCAATTCCTATGGATCTAAATGTACAGATAAATATGGAATTCACTTAAACACTTTTATAGAAGAATTTGATGAATTAGAAGAACAATTACAAGACTTAGATAACTTTGATCTTATGTTTCAGTATCTCCCTAATATACAAAAAGAATGTACTCATGAATGAAAAATGTTTTAATTGTGGATGTTATTCATCTATAATCAAAAGAGCAAAATGTAAACATGGTATAAAGCAAGTTTGTAATATTTGTCTTATAAATGTATATAATATAGAAATTCTAGAAACACATTTGGTTAAATCAAGTGCTAAAAATACGTTATTAAAAGCAAGAGTAAATGTTCTTGAAATCAGACTTCACTTATTAGCTAATTTGGTATGCCATTCAATATATATCGGAGCTATCATGGTCGAACAATGATGCGACATTCAAAGCAAGAACGTAATATAATGATGCATTTAGTTGCAGATGGAAGGTATCAAATCAATTGTAATAATGATTTCTTTCAATCCTTGATCGGCAATTTACCAAACACAGCAGCCGAAGTTCGGATTTGTCCAAATCGCGCACTATAGTTTCAGAATGATCAAATCGCGCGCGTAATTCCCAAAATACCCCTCCCGCCAAACAGCGTTTTTAATGCAAAGATCCCGCATGCATCCGAGGCACATTTCCAAATCCCGAGCCATCGAAACGTCCCGTCCAAACAAGTCACCACATTACCGTCTTCGTGTCTTCAGCTTCCGGGAAATCTTCGAGCGCACAAAAACTTGGAAAAACTTAGACTCCATTTTTCCTCCTGCTTCATTACGTTAGTTTCCGAGTTCTTGGAATTTTGTCGAGACGCTTCGAGGTAATATGGTGTCGTCCTCTCATTTAACTAGAGTTTTACCCATTTCTTACTCGGTTTTAGGGTTTCCGTTGAAAGGCGTACATCTCATTGGGTTTTTTTCTACCATTTCTTGTTGCAGAATGAGTCAAGCATCCGGTTCAACCTCTCCTTCACCGGCCAAGGTATGTGTCGCATTCCTTGCTTTAGTCCAATATGAAGTATGTCATATGTTTAAAATGATTTCTCCGTTATGGTTTTGGAATGGTTTCAAACATTCAAATACAAATGGACGATCTCTTCCGATTTGTTGGTGGTGCCGGGAATTAAAACTCCAAAGAACACGCTGGTTCTCAAGGCTTAAAAATCTCAAAGACTAGGAGATGAACTAGTCAAGAAAAAGGTGGTGGCCGAATTTATATCCCAGCACCACAGTGGTAATGGGATTAAAACTCCCAGCAACACCATGGTGCTGGGAATGTAATTTCCAGCACCATGTACATATAAGTTGCCGGATTTGTTGGTGGTGCTGGGAATTAAAACCCCAAAGAACATAGTGGTTCTCAAGGCTTAAAATCCCAAAGACTGTGGAGATGAACCCAAGATAAATGGTGGTGCCGGGAATTTATATCCCAAAGACCACCGTGGTAATGGGATTAAAACTCCCAAAGAACACCATGGTGTTGAATCTAATTTCCAAAGACCATGTACATAAAAGCTTAATTGTTGGTGGTGCCGAACTAAAACCCCAAAGAACACAAAGGGTTCTCTGCTTAAATATTCCAAAGACTGTGAGATGGAACTGGTCGAGATAAATGGTGGTGCTGGGAATTTATATCCCAGCACCACCGTGGGCCTGGGATATAAATTTCCAGCACCATAGAGAGGGAATCTGGCCGAGAAAAAGAGTGGTGATGTCAAATTTTTTTTACAGGATTATTGCAAAGAATTGCCGAATCTCAAATTTGTTTTTTACAATTACAAAATGAAGGAATAAATTATGTATTTTGTAATTGTTAGGGAAATAATGAGTGTGCGAAGAAACTGCAATGGACCAACGTTTTAGGCCACTTTATTGAATTTTTTGGAGGTCCAAGTGCTAAAGGGAAGCAACGTCCGTCAGTTTGTTTACATGAAAGGCACAGAGAGATAATTAAACAAACCTCATTTGCTGTTTTTTTGAATATACAAGACATTCCACAAATCCGTGGAATATTAGTCAATATATTTCAAAGTTGGGATTCGACAAGTCAAAGCTTTAAGTTTTCAACTGTGCCAGTTGCTTTCACCAGAAGAGATGTGTCCCTTTTGCTCGGTATTGCAGATAGAGGGGCTTATGTTCCTATGAATTCAACTAATGCATCAGGTGCTCTTTTCAATTCTCAATTCTCCAAAAAAGAACCAACTAGATCGAGGTTAGAGTTTTTGCTTAAAACCTTTGCTACTAGAGTAGAAGTAGATGAAGATGTTTTGGTATTTTGTAAGTTGTATGTATTGTATATATTTGCTTGTGTTGTTCTCAGCATTACTACATATAAGGTCCCCATAGGTCTTGTAGATATTGTAGATGATTTTGACAACATAGGTAGTTTCAATTGGGTCGAAGTCATCCATCAATTTATGGCTCCACAATTGCCTACTATTGGAGATATATGTTCATCTAATAATACAGTTGCGCAGAAGAGCCGAATTCCTTATCTAAAGGGGTTTGCCGGCCTTTTGGCTGTAAGTTCTTTCTTACTAAATAATTTTTTCTTTTATATTTACGTAAGTATGTAACACTTTCGATATGAGCAGGCTTGGTTTCTGGAACATGTCCCAATCCAGACCGCATCACCGAAAGCCCACGAATAAATAAGTGGAGGGCAACTCCTTCACATATTAGCAAGGTCAGAATTTATTGGAGCAAGTCTCCCGAATGTAAATAGAAGACCACAACTTAGCAGCTTTTCATTTTCAAGTATCTAAATAATTGTTGATTTTTTGATAGGTCATTGTTGATCTAGTATGTACCCATAGTGAAAATATATTGCTTGATAAGGTTGACTATTATATTGAAAATACTCCTCATCCAATAGAGACATCATCATCACAAACTATACAAGAAAAATACCCTACTAGTGAATGCCATGAGTGTTTAGTTTATCAGAGACAACTCAAAGAGTTAAGAATGGAAAACATGGCACTAACTGAAAGGGTAAAAGAACTAATGGAAATTATAGGAAGAGAAGGTATGGAGCTGAACTAAATAAGCTCAAGTTGACCCTCAACCTCAACCGGAACCAATTGCCAGCAGAACAAGACGGCGAGATAGAACCCGCTATGATTACAGGGATACTCCCGTTGATAGTCCACTGTGGGCAAAATTGGTACCTCAAAGCAAAAGAAAAAAGATAGAAATTTCTGATGTTGAGTTATTAGAAGGGCAACCTGATAAAGCTGTAAAAGAAGTAGAAGTGTTTGACAAGAAAGGCAAACAAAAAATTGGTATGGATGAATTGCAAGCGAGGGATACTATCTGTATTTTGGAAGAAGATGAAAAAGATCTTGACAGGGATGAAGCAATAATTGATAAACTCAACCAAATGAGAATGGAAGCCATTGCGGTTAGTCAGAATACTTCCCAAAATTAGTTTGTGTTATTTTATTTAAATAACTAATATTAATTTTGTATTATAGTATGTCAAGAAAAAGTGTAAGACAGCAAAGAACCAGAAACAAGATGCTGATGTGACCTACTTGCTAAAAAGTTTAGAAAAAATAAAGTATGGTAGTTACATCCACCATTACATTCAAAAATTTTATTACAATATTATAAAGTGCAAATATTTATTTACGATTAAATTCTTTTGTAGGCCGATAACAGGTTATGTTTGGGAGGAAGGTCCTTTTCATTAACTCAATTCTTTATACTGAGTTAATGGATCTGCTTTGCATGGGGAGGTTATCGATACATTTTGCTCAATTCTTTTTAGGGGGGCCTCCTCTTCATGTAGGTCATATAACAAGTCTGCGTATTGCTCATCCCTGTTCATTGTAAGGGAGTTAAATTATCTTGTATTTTCACGACATTTGATGTTATACTAACTGTTTAAATATTTTTTCCTCTACACACAATTTCAGTCAGCATTAAGATTATCGTGGAAGACTGCCACAAGACAAATCATAAACACAGACATGAATGATGGAGAGGTTAGATATATTTTTATACCTCTAAATACGACAAACTCACTTTCACCATTGTGTATCGACACAAAGCAATGAGTTTCAATCATTACAACTCTATTTCATATGGTGGAAGATCAAAAGCTGATTTTGAAGCAGTGGTGAGTAGTTAAATATTTTAAATATAGATATTCCATCAATTTAACTTTGTTATCTGTTAATGAATAGTTATGTTAACTTAGTCATCGTGTAATTATAGGTATCCCAATTTAAAGGATATTCACCTAAGGAGCTTGCAGCAATTCATCCATGTTTACAAGGCTATTACCCCATCGACAGCTGGGTTTCTGTTACAACTGATTGTCCCCAACAAGTGGCAAGGTACTAAAAGAAAAATACTGAACGTGAAAATTATACTTTTGAATTGAAATATAAAATTTTTCTTTGCATGTTTACAGCAATGATTGTGCCTTCTTTGTGATGCAATACATGAGATGTCTGCTTTATGGTGAGAAGATTGACTTCAAACAAGCAGACATGACAAAATTCAGAATAGATGTCTCTGTCTCAATTTTAAGGGATGAGTTCTTCCTGATGTAATTTTAGAAGTGTTCAGGTGGCAGTATGACAATGCATTGTTGTAATTAATGAAATTTGCTAATTTGTAAATGGTACTGCTTCCCATAGATCAACAAAGGATCAAATATGTTTAATGTTTGTGTTTGAGCTTTAATAAATGTTATATAATATATTGTTCAATACTTTCTTTGGTGCGATAATGAAATCCTGAACACAATGGCCCCGGATTAAATTTCAGATTACATGGTTCTGGATTTTAATTCACAAAGACCACGCATAATTTTGAACTCACCGAGAAATACGGTGAGCCGGGAATTTAACTCCTGTAACACAAAGGGTGGTGAGAATTAAAGTCCCAACACCAGTATACCGAACTGGGCGAGAAATAAGGTGGTCTTTGAATTAAAATCCTGTGAACTCAATGATCCTCGATTTTAATTTCAAGCACCCAGAATGGTGCTTTGGAATTTAACTCCCAGAACACAAGGGTGCTGGGAAAAAGTCCCACCACCACGCATCTAATCGCCAAGAAATAAGGTGGTCTTGGGAATTAAAATCCAGAACACAATGGTCTGGGATTCTAATTCCTGTGACCACGAACAATTTTCGAATCGCCAAGAATACGGTGGTGTTGGTAATTATAATCCCAGAAACTCAGTGGTACTGGGAATTTATTTCCCAGGACCACGTACAATTTCGAAATGGCTGAGGAATAAGGTGGTCCTGGGATTTCAATTCCCAGGACCACGTACAATTTAGAATTGGCCGAACTCACTGGTCCCTGGGATTTCAATTCCAGTGACCACGCATAATTTAGAACTAGGGGAACACGGTCTCGGGATTTCACCCCGATACACGTACACTTTCAAACAGGCTGGAAATAAGGTGGTGCTGGCAATTTAAATTCCAGGAACACAGTGGTCCTGTGTAGGGTCATCAATGGATTTTGGCCAAAACCCATTGATGGACCTACATGAGTCCAAATTCTGAAATCTTTACATCGACTGAAATACCTAACGGCTTCACATGGTGTTGCGTCGAGGAAACTTCCTTCTGATCCTCCTACCTCCCAGTTTCGGCCGCGTGCCAGTTGGCACGGGGCCTGATTTCTGAAAATTGAGTGTAAACCTAATCCTGCCTTGAAAATCAGAAATTCTGGACACGATACACAGAGGGGCAAGTCCCAAAGCTACTGGAGTTGGTTTGGACCGAAGTTGAGGTGACTAGGGCCATCAATGGGTTTTGACCGAAACCCATTGATGGACCTACAGGAGTCCAAATTCCGAATTTTTTACATCGACTGAAAGACCTAACGGCTTCACATGTTGTTGCGTCGAGCAAATTTCGTTGTGATCCTCCTGCCTCCCAGTTTCGGCCTCATGCCACTTGGCACGGGGCCTGATTTCTGAAAATGTGGTGCTGGGAATTAAGTCCCAGGGACACAGTGGTCCTGGAAATTTAATTCCCAGGACCACGTCCATTTGCGACCTGGCCGAGAAATAAGGTGGTGCTGGGAATCTCAATCCCAAGAACACCGTGGTGCTGGTAAGTGAATTCCCAACACCACGACATCGAATCGACGAGATAAAATGTAGCCGAAATTAAATCTCAGAACACGGTGGTCTCGAAATCTAATTCCAAAGACCACGCCCATTTCGCGAATCGCCGAGAAAAAGGTGGTGGGAATCAATCCTAGGAACACGTTGGTCGGAAAGTGAATTCCCACGCGATTCAATTGGCCGAGGAATATGGTGGTGCCGGGAATGTAACTCCCAGAATACAGGTCCTGGAAATATAATTCTCAGGACCACGTCCATTTGCGAACTGGCCGAGAAATAAGGTGGTGCTGGGAATCTTAATCCCAGGAACACGGTGGTCCTGGAAATTTAATTCCCAGCACCACGTAGAAATCACATCACAACATCATAAAGTCGAAGTGGTTGAAATATTTAACAAAGTATATATATTCCATAATTGTACAGATACTACACAGATTGCAAACACCTTTGTAGCTGACTAATGACTTTTACAGGCAGGCACCTTGGTGTAGTTACATATCTAAAACTCAGATAGTCCTCAACATATCCCACTATACAAAGATACCATAATTGCAAACAAAATTGTGAGTCAGATTATTCTATTCCCCACCACGAATCTGAAGCTCCTCATATCCTGCTGTCTGAATCTTTTAGGGTACCCAAATAGTAGGCTCTCAATGTATCGTATTATAAAAAATGCGCAATCATAGCTGTAAAAAATTAAAAATTATTAGTCCAATGCTAGCTTATAAAATATGGTATTTACAAAGATTATTAGATGTCTTACGAAGAGCTCTGGGACCCTGGACTCGATGCACGGAAAAGCTTGCATTACAAATTTTTTCAGCCAGGCCAGGATGCCAGTTATCATAATACGAAGAGTGCATCTTTTTAAAGAATTCAACCTAGGACCGAAATAAATGCTATGAATCCTCCATACACAAACGGTTTATTTAGCTGAAATCTAATCTAATGCTTACTGTTTCTTCAAATTGAGTAGTGTAAGCCTTCCTGACGGACAAGGAGTTGTAGTGGATGAACTCTGAAATTTCCAAGTCGGCCACTAGTAGGTGGCAGTGATCGTCACGGATTATTGAACAAAATATGTATCTGATTGGATTGCCTGGGGTTTTAAAAGTTTGCTCGAATGCTTGGGCGTACATAATATTAAACATATCATGTGTATAAAAAAATCTGTCAAAACACCGAAGCCGTAAAGTTTACAATTCCTTGCAAAATGGCCAAAAACTTAGAATCCATTTACGTAAAATTGAGTTATAGTACGGCTTATCACCACCTTGCCGCCACCTAAGATCAAAATATGCGCTTATGCAATCCCCATGTGTCAAAACATTCCAATCAAATATTGTAAGGAAAGAGTCCATGTATAAGTTAATAGCATCGGTCTTTCTTCACACTGGTCATCACATCCTACACAAGGAAAGGGTTATTAGCAACTCTCAAAACATAAGATGAAAGGTATATACAAAGAATATAAGATTGTCTTACTCTATTTTTTTTAGTTTCAATAAAGACTCCCCGACGTTTGGATCCATCTTACCGACGAATTCTTTATAAGCTTGCTGTATACAAAATAAAACTGTTGATTTTCATGAAATATTTTGTCTGAAAAATAGGACTGGACAGGATAACTTATGCTCACCTCCAATATCCTCTGCTTGACGTCGTCGAGTGTTGGTTGTTTTTCTGTGGAGACTTGTGTGCGCAGATTCGATATTTGGGTTCACCTCCTCGTGCAATTGATTTCCCTTTTATCTGGCCGACTCCGCTCAATGTTTGGCTCTGCAGAGAGATATTAGGTCTCGAGGATACTCAATAGCCTTGGTGGGGACAATTAGAGTTTCAACTCTCCTTCTTTTAGGGATGTTTGAAAACCATGCAGGAGGGAGGCTTCTAAGGCTAGGGGGTGATAGACCGTCAAGAGCCTTCTTCCTCACACAAACCTTCCGCCTAGTGTATGCAGAAGAAGGCTGTTGGGTTTGTACAGCTTGTATAGGCTGTGATTGTAACCCCTCTACATCCCGGGATTGTAAATTGAGTTGAAGCTCCAGTATTAAACTGTCTTTTTCAGCGATTAATGCTTCTTTTTCAGCAATTATATCATCCCTTTCACTTATCTCGTTGTCCTTCCTGTTCCTGACCTCCTCTAACTCTTGAAGAAGCTCCTGTATTGTCTTTTCTTGTTGTTCGATGGTCGCTTCCTTAAGTAGGGAGGTGCTTTCAAAATCACACCTTGCTTCAACTAGCTTGGTGCTTAGAGTAGATACAATTTCTGCATTCTCCTGGCATACTGGACAGGTCATTCCTCTTGCGTCGACCTGAGTTTCGGGTTGAGGAGTTGATGCAGAAAATCTAGGTGGGGAAGCGGTATATGTACCATGCTCTACCGTCTTTGGAATTAGATCGACACTGATTTTGTCAGGGACGAGACCATCTACCATCTTCTTAAGTGGAACTCCACCTCCATCTCAGCATTCTTGGCAAAGCATGAGGGACGTGTGGAGGTAGGATACATAAATGCTCGCACATCCATACCTGGAATGACAAGATTAGTTGTTAATAGACAGATTTATCTATACTATTTGCGGAAGACATAAAATATATTCACTCACAGCCAATAAGTGTGCGAAACCCTTAAGTATTGGTCTGGTGGATCCACCTACGACGTCTGCTTTTGGTCGCAATGTGACTCCCATACCAATTGACTCCATTTGAGGAGCCATGTACGTATAAAGTGCTTCGCACCAATTGTACCTGCCTAAGTTATCAAAATCCTCTACACAATCTATAAGTGATCGCATAGCTATTCTAGGCTTACTGCTGGTGGTAGTAAAAAACACACAAGAGAAAAAATATAAAATAAACAACTGACAATAAAGTTTTGCAGATCCTAAATTATCTAGATATCTGGAAGTCTTCAATAAATCCTCCAGATGCTTGTTAGAGCAATCAGCTTCCATGAAATATTGAATATATAGCTGTCCAGACGGAGCTTCATTATTCATAGGAACTTCGAGTCCATCATCTGGTAGACCAAGGATGAGGGAGACATCCGTCTTTGTGAAATGCAATTTCTTGTCTTGGAATATAAAACATTTCTCCGTGCAGTCCCAATTATCAAACATATTCTGAACGAGGGGTCTGACATGGGTAATATCTGGAATGTCCAAAACCCACGCAAAGGGGGAGCTCCGAATAAGCGTTTCTTCTTCCACACTCGGCGGCACACTTGCAATAAATTTTTTAAACTGGGAAACGTTGCTTTTCCAGTTCATTCTCTTGGTTCTTCCTCGCATCAATGCACGGGTTCTTGCAGAAGTATCGCTTGATGATTCACCAGTTGAAGCCATCGTTAACTGAAAAAATTTCCCTAGGTTAACAACCAAATGCATTGTAATACAGCAATTTTAAACTGATAGATGAAATGGATTGAAACATGTGTGATGATACAAACAAACGTTACCTCTGCTTAAATAGTAAACCCTAAAACCCTAAACCCTATCAGGCCCGAGTTTAAACAAGATCGTGAATGGAAAAAGGCAAAAACCCTAGATAGATCGGAAGAAACGATAGCGACACAGAATTTAAGAAATCTACAAAACTTACTTAGGTCGAAAATCGCGTTGAGATGGTGTTGAGATGTTTTAACTCGCACCGGGGAGGTTTAACTGACACGGGGGGTTTTGACTGGCACCGGGGAGTTTGAGCTGGGCAAGAGTTTGAGCGGCGCAGGGAACTAAGAGGAATTCCAGAGAGACGAGCGAGCGATAGAGAAATGAAATGTGGTGTTGAGATGTTTGAACTTCCACCGGGAGTTTTATATTAATCTGCCTAAAAGTGCGGTCGGACGAATTTAGAATACTTTGGTGCTGGTAATTATAATCCCAAAAACAAAGTGGTCCTGGGAATTTATTTCCCAGCACCACGTACAATTTCGAAATAGCTAAGGAATAAGGTGGTGCTGAGATTTCATTTCTCAGTACCACGTACAATTTAGTGGAAGGGAACACGTGGTCTGATTTCAATTCGGACCGCATGAATTTAGAATCGGCCGGAACACACGGTGGTCCTGGGATTTCAATTCCCAGTACCACATACACTTTCAACAGCCGAAATAAGGTGGTCTTTGGGATTTCAATTCCCGGTGACCACGTCTGTTAGAACTCGCCGGGGAACACACAGTGATCCTGGGATTTCAATTCCCAGGACCACGTACAATTTAGAACTGGCCGGGGGACACACAGTGGTCCTGAGATTTCAATTCTCAGTACCACGTACATTTTCAAACAGCTCGGAAATAAGGTCTTTGGGATTTCAATTCCGGGACACGTCTGTTTAAAAGTGGCGGGAACACACAGTGGTCCTGGGATTTCAATTCCATGACCACGCATAATTTAGAATCGCTGGGAACACATGGTCTGATTTCAATTCGACCACGCGTAACACTTTCAAACAGTAGAAAATAAGGTGGTGCGCAATTTAAATTCCAGAACACGGTGGTCTCTGTAGGGCCATCAATGGATTTTGGCCAAAACCTATCGATGGACCTCGAGTCCAAATTCCGAAATCTTTGCATCGACTGAAAGACCTAACGACTTCACATGTTGTTGCATCGAGGAAACTTCCTTCTGATCCTCCTACCTCCATGTTTCGGCCGCGTGCCACTTGGCACGAGGCCTGATTTCTGAAAATTGGCTGTGTAAACCTAATCCTGCCTTGAATATCGGAAATTTTGGACACGATACACAGAGATATTGAGATTACAATTTTGCAAACTAACGTAACAAAATTTTCCATTACAATTCTGCAAAATAGCTTAACATTAACATTGACATTGACATTGACATTAACATTGTTTCCTTTAAAAATATTTACACAACCACAATAAACATACTTAGAAATTAGTAGCCGGTGGCATTCTACAAGACCTCCTATTATGCCCAAGCTGTTTGCATCTGCTGCATTTATTTTTCACCCTCCCAGTATGTTTGGACTCTATCGTACCTTTTTTCTTCGCCCGGGCTGCACAAGGCTACGAGGAGGTAGAACTCCGAAAATTTTGTCACCATTAGGCCAAAATTTCTTACTTCGACATGAGTAAATACGATCCATGTAAGTGGCCTCCCAGGTTTCCCTTAGAAAATAATGCTCGCAGTAACGGTATGGATCCATGTTCCGATATATGATGATCGCATGATAGCGAGCAAGGAATTCCTGAAATTTGAAACTCACCGCAGATGCAACTTCGCCTATCCAAATCAACAATATACGAAGATGCTATTGTCTGTACTTCCATTTCCGTTTGTGAATATGGGAATACCGAATATAATCGAGTTCTTTCTCTCCTTTCATCAATCTCTTTAATGGCATAAGGTGTTAGAAAACCTGACCTTTTTGAAGATTCTTCCCTACGGTTATAGAACCATTGAGCAAGCTTTCTTCTAGTGTTGTCAATTAAACTGGTGATGGGGAGTTCACGTGCTTCCTTGAATAATGCATTTAAACTCGGAACAATTAGTGGTTAACATTGTGTACCTCCTCCCAGGAAAGTGTGCATTGACCCACCTTTTTGGATCGATCTTTTGTAGCCACGCATATGCTTCCTTGTGTTTGTCATGCATGTTATGCATTAATCGATCAAAGTCAACTCTTGTATTTGCTCTTGCTGCTGCCCAAAATAAACCTAATGAGGATCTATCCCGGGTATCTGTCACCATGTTACAAGACAAGTGATAGCAACAAAAACCATGATGGGCAGATGGATACACTTTGTTAACTGCTGATATAATCCCCCGATGTCTATCTGAGACAATGCTCAATGACTCTGGCAGGACATCAAGGAATGTCTTTACATGATCCAAAACCACTCCCCAGCGGATCCACATTCAACCGCAATTCCAAATGCAATCGCATAATTTTTGCATTAAAATGGCGAGCTATTAGCAAAACACTGTGATACTTGCACCATATGTGTAGCATCAATTCCAATTAGTTTTCGCAAATACAACCTGAATACTCTTCGACAAGCACCAAATGCCCAAAAACATCGCTGGAATTGATTTTCACCATTTCTTAGTACTGCAACATATGTATCAGGATCTCTAACTCTTAACTCACGCAAGTACATTGGAAGATCAATATAGGCCTGATCAAAATCACCTACCACTCTTTTTAATGCTTTCTGTCTGGCTGTGTATGCTTTCTTGTATGAAATGTGAACACCAAACCTAGCTTGCATTTCTCTTCGAATTGAACTTGGTTTGTAATCATCAGAGGTAGCTAACCGTCCTACAATCTGGTTTGCTACAAATGTGGATGTGCAAGCATGGTGATCTGCTGTTTCTAACATCACACTCATGTCGCTATATATTTTGTGACAGTGAACTCCATGTCTCCACTTGCAACTAGACTCCATGAACAAGGCTGACTAAAGCAAATAACTTTAATTCTATTGAGTCTGGTGTCAACTGGCTTGTATCTGAAGTTTTTTAGCATCGCATGCCTTACTAGTGCATCTTTAAACTCTTGTCGAGAGGAAAAAACCTGTCCAGTGAAAAAATCATTTGGATCTGATGAACCGACATCTGCCAATAGTCTTATTTGTGGATTTAAAACATAGGGATCATCAGCAATTGGGAACACTTCCTCTAAGTCACTGTACTGATCTGGATTTAACTCACCTTCTTCATGTTGGATATCATCAGCGAAGAATTCTTCCGAAGAATTTGTATATTCTAACTCTTCTATCCCATGTATATCACTTACCTCCTCTTCACTCCAAGTTTGTTCAAAATATTCATGATCTACTGTGGTAGCAGTGACAAACTCTTCTTCGAGTATGGAAGAAGCGTCTCTATTTATATCAAGGTGTTGATCACTGGTAATTCTATTGCCCACATCAGTAAACTGAGATGAAGATGGAATATTACTTGGGCACAGATTTATGGAATCTTGATCATCTAACTCTCTATCCTTCAAATTTGATTCAATTGTTTCCAAAAATGTTAACACTTCATCAGGAAGGGGGTCATCCCTGCAAATGTTTTTAAAATCAACACTGTTATATGTAGTGTGCTATGAAAGTAGGCTGAATTTTTTTAACTAGGCTTTAGAAGTCTGAAGACAAGTGGAGGATGAGAGTTTATGGTTAGGTTTCCCAATTATGCACTTAACTAATTATAACATTTGATGTTGATAGATAGGGCCATTAATGGGTTTTTACCGAAACCCATTGATGGACCTTTCAATGTTGAAATTATGAACGGTTTATATGGAATGGAAGAGGAAGACATTTACCGGGTTTATGCGCAGAGGGATACTTAGTTCCCACACTCCTACAGGCAGTTATGGGTGCGTGCCAATTGGCACGCAGCATGAATGTTGGCACAGAGCATTAATTTTCATAACTACTGTTTGGAAGCATAAGGAAAGGTGGAGAATGATAGTATAGGTCACGCTTGGACTCGACCCGCCTAGACGACTTTATTTATCTCCAATATAAATTGACAGCACCACTCTTTTTCTCAGCCAGGTTCCCTCTCCATAGTGCTGGAAATTTATATCCTAGGCCCACGGTGGTCTTTGGGATATAAATTTCAAAGACCACCATTTATCTCGACTATTCCATCTCCCTGGTGCCGGGATTTTTAAATCTGTAACCACTGTGTGTCTTTGGGTTTTAGTTCCCAAAGACCACCAACAATTCCAAGAATTTTATGATGGTCGAAATTTCATTCCCAACACCATGTCCTTGCTGGGGTTTTAATCTCATTACCACGGTGGTCTTTGGGATATAAATTCCAGCACCTACTATTTATCCGACTAGTTCCATCTCCTGTCTTTGGGATATTTAAACGCAGAACCACCGTGTTCGGGTTTTAGTTCCCAGACTACCAACAATTCCGCATTTTTATGTACATGGTCGAAATTTCATTCCCAAAGACCATGGTATTGTTGGTGGTTTTAATCTCATTACCACGGTGGTCGGGATATAAACTCCCAGACCACCATTTATCTCGACTAGTTCCATCTCCTGTCGGGATATTTAAACGCAGAACCAGTTGTTCTTTGGGGTTTTAGTTCCCAAAGAACCACCACCAACATTTCCGCCAACTTATATGTACATGGTGCGAAAATTACATTCCCAAAGACCATGATGTTCGGGGTTTTAATCCCATTACCACAAGGTCGATATAAATTCCCAAAGACCACCATTTATCTCGACCCAATGCCAATGGTGCCGAGTCTTATTCAGCATACCATAGTGTTGCCGAGGTTTCTAATCCCAAAGACTACCCTTAATGTCGACCACTTATATCTCCTTGGTCTAGTGAATTAGATTCCCAAAGACTAAGGTGTTCGAGTTTGAATCTCATTACCATCGTGGTGCCGAATATAAATTACAAAGACCACAATTTATCTCGACAAGTTCATTCCCCATGTGCCGAGTATTAAACTCAAGACTACTAGAGTGACGAGATTTAAATTCCCAGCACCATCTTTTATCCCGAATTTATTAAACCTTAATGGTGCTGAGACTTTACAAATACACAATGTTGGGATTTAAATTCCCAAAGATCACTTTTTATCCAGATCAAATGAGCCGGAATTTCATCACAAGACCACCTACTCCCACATGGTCTTTGGGATTTTAAATTTTAGGGATACGGTGGTGCTGGAAATTTCATTGCCAGCACCACCTACTCTCTCAGACAGATTGAATCTCCTAGTGCCGGAAATATCAATCAGGGAACTTCAGTAATCGTGGGATTTAATTGGAAGCATCGCCTTTTAAGTTAGGTGGCATTTGTTTAGGTGGGGACAAAACTCGGTTGTGAATCTCCTGCATCGCAATTATGGGTGCATTGGTCTACTTTGGTATGATATGCCTACATCGTATTTATGGGTGTGTGGCAAACTTGGTTATACAACCACCTACAATGCATTTATTAACCTCATAGCAGTCTCAAGAATAAAAACACATACATACATGATAATACTATGTGAAGCGGCTGGTGAGTGAGCTGCGCCAACTTCTGGATTAACTGCTGATAAATTCGTGGGAGCAGTGATGTCGTTGATAACTACTAGGGTTTCATCAAAAATGGTGTTGCTCAGTTGGTTTGCGGAGGAAAGCTGCGTGTGGTGCTCATCAATAGCATGGGGCTGGCGCTCCCACGTGGCTGGAAGAGACGTTTGGATGGCTCGGGATTTTCAGATGTGCCTCGGATGGATGCAAACCTCTCTCTGCATTAATTTCCAAAGATGTTTGGCGGGAGGGATATTTTGGGAATTACGCGCGCGATTTGGTCATTATGAAACTATAGTGCGCGTTTTGGGCAAATCCGAACTTCGACTGCTGTGTTTGGTAAATTGTTGATCCCTCCTTGATAGGGACAAGCAAAAATTCGATTAAATCGATTGAACCGATCGGATCGAAAAGTTTGATTCAGTTTATTCAAAATTTTAGTTTTTAAAAAAATATCGATTTTTTAGATTTATTCTGTTCGATTTTGATTTTGAAACGAAAATAATTGATTGAACTGATTAAATCGAACTAGAGTTCATCAGTCAACTGATATATCAATTGATGTCTTCTCCATCATCATCAGTCTACTGATGTTTCACTGCATTAATCGACTGGATATAATATCAGTTAACTGATGATAAAAAGTTTGGTCGGTTTGATTTTTAATCTAATTAATCGATTTTTTATTAGTTCAATTTGTCCGATTTTATTTGAAAAGTTCGGTCGGTTTGATTTGTTCAAAAAATTAATTTATTCGGTTTCGATTTAATCGTTTCGGTCGATTCAATTATTAACGGATTGGTCATCCCTTTAAGTTAAAAGATGATGCACTCACTTCAGGTGTTTTTCATTGTCGATCTCACAGTTTGATGAAAGAAGATAAATCATGAGAAATATTTTTGTCCAATCAAAAACTAGCACGGTAGAAAAATAAACACTCCAAAAAACTTTATAATCTCGAAAATTCAAAATAGATGACTTCTACCTCTCCTTTTATATTAAAAAAATATAGAACTGTTATATTAACGATCTCTTCCGATTGACTCTACCGATAAAAGAGGTAAATTAAATTCTCAAATGATAAATATATAAAAAATGATCGATTGATAGTTCAGAACGATAAAATTTTAAAAAATTGATATCTTTCTATTTAAAAATTATTTTTTTAAACTTATGAATTGAGATGCTCCTAAAGCTAACCTCTGCCTTTTACATTAAATGCGACGACATGGTGGTTGAGCTTGGTACAATGCTTCGACTTGAAAGTGTCAGTGCACTCATGATATATGGGTGTTACCTTGGGATAGGCTAGTACCTATTAAACTACTAGTATATGTGGTATTTGCATATCACAGTTACTCAACCATGCCACGACCCTCCACCGTTCGAATGCTCGGCTCCGAAGGCAAAGAACAATGTTAGAAGACACACAGTTGATGTTTGGGCCATATCTTTCAACTACTAATTAAGTCGACAGTAGATGACTTAGTTTATTTAAAAGTTTTAATTATCAGTGGAGTTATTATCGAAAATTAATAAATATTTTTAAAAACTTTTCTTTTTGTTTTTGTAATTTTCTTATCTCGAGAAGTCATCATCCACCTGTCCATGCTATGGCTACGCTATCATGTCAATTCAATTAGTAAACTCTGAATTTTAAACCTTCTCCACCTATTTACTACCTCTATATTTATATATAAACGTAATACATATATAATTACTTTGTTAATTAAGATGATTAATTATCCCTCCACCCCCTCTTGCCCGGCCCCACTACTCATAAATAATCCCATCACATCTCCATTCTCCACCAAGGTCTAGGCGCGAGGATACGAAGCAAAGAGTAAAGACAAGTGAATAAGTTCGTTGGAATAGAGACAGCCCTGGTACACCATGTTCTACCCCATTGGTGCCTCCCAGATAACACTAGTGTTGAAGGGTCCCATCGAAAAGAACTTTGCAACACACAGGCTGCAATTTTACAAATACTAACATGGAACTCGTGTCTACATTATTTTTACATAGAACTCGTGTCTACATTATTTTTACATAATCTCTTTCCTTTAAATAATCTCTTTCCTTTAAATAATCTCTCTCTCTCTTTTAAGTAAATCATATGAATTAGAATGTTAAATATTTATATACCAAAGTAATGTGGTACGGATTTTCTATCTCTTTTGGAATGAAGATATCAAGAAGACTTGGGGGTCATCTCCGACCGCAACAGTAAAAATAAAAAAAGAAAATAATGACAAGAGATTTAATGTGTTCGAAATTTAGATTCCTACTCTACGAGTGAGCTCTAGAGTGAGCTCCGACGCTAGACACCTTTACTATAATCTCTCATTCTCGGAAGTACTTCTGGAGGTGGAGAAACTCCTTACAGATTGAAGCTTATAAAGGTAAAAGAAAATGAAACTCATATGATTCTCCTCCTTCCTCCGTCTAGGATGGTTCTCCTCCTTCCAGCAGTAAGTCTTCGTTCAGAAAGCTAATTGACCACCGAGAGAGAGAGAGAGAGAGAGAGAGCCAAAAGTCGAAAAATCCTCTTCTTCTTCCTTCCTTCCTTTTATACTTGCTACCCTTGGAGCCAGCTGTTGCGTAACAAATCACCCGGATCACCGTCCACATGGAGGGCCTCCCAATCTGAAGAATAATGTTGTTATGATATTAGCGAGTGAGGGTTACTAAGAATTTTCTGTGGGGTCTTCCAAGTGTTTTGATTTGTTATGCTGCATAACAAACTCTCATGAGAAAGTATAATAGGGAGCATCCTCTCCCCTTTCTTTACTCTCACCTTACCATTGGACTCTTCTTTCTCCTAGTCATTTCTTCTTATCCCTATCCCAACTCCGCTCTATTTCCCGAGTTGCCCTATTACTGATTTGGCTTATTTTCCCGTATTGCTTCCCTACACCATTCTAGTCATTTAAGCCGAGGTGTATATAACTCAACTTGGCTCTCTGAGTTGCTATTTGGCCATCGAGCACATGCACTTATAACCCACCTCGGCTTTTCGAGTTGCCACCCTCTCAACCTGGCTTACTTTCCCGAGCAACTATCTAGTTTCATTTTGACCACCGGACCTCCTCTCCCTTTCCGAGTTGTCATCTCACCGACTCGGCCTATTTCCCCGAGTCAGACTTTGCTGAACTAGATTGTATACCCTGCATTATGATCCTTCCCTCCAATTTCTTTCTACGAATCACAATTCTTTTTTCTAACTCCTAAGTCATTATAGTAGTATCATTAGCCACCCCCCCTAAATAGTCAGATGAAACCTTGAGTTTGACTTTTTAAATTATGAACCCCCTTTAATCACCCTTCCTCGACCATAACTTAATCGCTTTCTCATCTCTTATTGGTTTTATTTAATTTATTAGGTTAAGATCTTCCTCTTCATTACTTATCTTAAGCATATTACTCCTCTTGCTGGGCTGATGGGCCCCGCTTTCCCATCTTAGGAAGAAGTTTAAAAACTAAAACCCTCGGAAACCTTATTTCCACACGACACCTTCCTCTTCTTTTATTCCGACTCTTCCTCTTCCTCCTAGTAGTTTTCGTCGGTGGCTTTCCCACGCCCAAACCTTCGGCACCTAGGAGTCTTCTTTCTTCCAACGACCGCTTCCTTTCAACCACAAGCAAGTGCCACCCTACCTTTCCTGCTATGACTCCTTCTCTGACAAACCCTAGCTTGACCCCTTGTACGAAGATACTTTCTCATGCATAGATGGTAACCATTACTTCCTCGATAAGATGTTAAAGACCTATTCATAGACCCTACGGTAAAATGTCTTTTTACTTCCTCCTCTTATTGGCCACATCTTCCCACCCCGCCCCCCCCCCCAACCATCACTATTTCTTTTCAGAACAACTAGAAAATGGCCTTCAACTGCCCATACCCCTTATTTACTTTGAGTTGTTAGATTTCTATAAGCTACTCATTAACCAGTTAGCCCCTAATGTCTTTCGACTATTGGCAGACACTGTCATAGTTTCCATACATTTAGAACTCCCTTTGCCCCCTCTAATATTCTACTATCTTTTTCAACTGAAATCTTCAAAGATAGATATTTTTTACTTATCTAGTCATCCAGATTGTCAATTTCTTACTAATAATCTCTCTTCCCATAAGGTTGGAGGGAACTATATTTCTTTACCCAACTCCCTACCCCACTCCCCTACTCCGATACTTGGAAGATTGTCCTTCCAGACTTACCTCACTTTCAGGAGTGTCGGCTTCAATGCTCTTTGCTGAGGTTCACAAGGTGTTGAAAGAACACCACCATAACTCTGACCTCTTATTAGATGCCCACCTTCTGAGCCACTACGAATTGTCCCCCTTCCACCTGGACGATCCAATTGTAATAGGTAGGATGCTACCAGAACTTTATAGATAATATTTGTTAATGTTGGAGGATCGGTGGCCGGCTAGAGGGGGTGAATAGCCTTCGTGTACGATGTAAATCGCTCGCTCATCTTAATCATCTACAAACACTATTAGCGCAGCAGAAATATAGAGCTAAAGTAAATACAATTAAGACTTAAGCAAGAATAAAGAAGACAAATGCTAACAAGACATGTAATGGTTCATGGCCCTTGCCGCTAATCCACGGACCAATTCGTTCCAAGTGAATCACTCATAAACCTTCACTAGACTCTCCTTTTTCCCAAGCAAGGTGGAGGTAACCCTTCTTACAACAAACACTCCTTATAATAGAATTGAAATAGATGCAAGGAAAAGGAGTTGGGAACGTGTGGAGCACTTGGGAGCATGAAGATTAACCTCCCTAAAGTCCACACCCTCTATTTTTATAGAGAGAGTTGATTTCTTTCCGTTGGGCATGCAATAGTCGACTACTGCATGCCAATAGTCGACTGACGCCTTTGCAATGGCTTCTAACGACGTTTGATCCACAATCGTCACCGTCCAACGAAAACCTTGTCAGTCGACTGATGACTTCATCAGTCGACTGATGACCTCGTAGCCGACTAATCAGTCGGCTACGAAGCGTTATGTGCCCGCGCCACTTTCGTTAGTCGACTACCACCTTTGGTAGTCGACTGCTGATCGGGCAATTCAGCTGAACACCAATCGAACTCAATTCGACTTGGACCAGTTCGACTGCCAATACTTGGAAGTCGACTGATGTCGGGTAAAACTCAAACAAATGACTTGTTTGAGCATTCGACGGTCAGGTAAAACCTCAATCCACTCGGTTGAGCATCCGACTCTTGACTTAGTCATTCGGCCAAGTTCACCTATGAGCTGCATTACACTTTGCTCATTCTCTCATCTCCCTTGAAGTCCCTCGCCGAAGTTCTCTTCGTCCGGCCATGTCCCTCGGATGCACCAAGCACACGACTTCACAATGTCATCCTTTGCGTCTCGCCTTGAAGTCTACTTCCTTGGCTTTACTCCAATGTTGCTCGTCCGACGGTCCTTCAGATGCACCAACCTCACGGCTTCGCAATGTCATCCTTCACCGACTCAAAGACCCGAGCCATGAGATGGTGAACTCGTCAAGCTAACACATGTGTGAATTACTAAGTCCTGCACGACTTCAACACACATATCAAATCATATAAACATCCTAACTTAAACCTTTGCTACACACATCAAAATCTTAAATCATACTTGGATTGATTGCACTAACAATCTCCCCCTTTTTGATGTGTGACAACCATGTTTAAGTTAGGTAAATCAATAAATAAAAAAACATAAGGCAAGGAAAGCATGTAAACATAATAAGTATAAAACACTCCCCCTTCACACATGCTAATTCTCCCCCTAGCATGATTAACTTAAACCCACATTTTTTCCCCCTTTGACACCATCAAAAACATTAAACATATGTTATAAACATGGCATCAAAGTCTAAAGGAAGAAAATCATCAAAATAAGACTTGAAACCTGATAAAACCAGATTATTGTGCTCTTTCACAGTCATCAGTCGATTGCTACCAGAATGGTAGTCGACTGGCACGCTATTTTAGCCTTTTCTGATTTTCGGACCAAAATTCAGAAATACATAAAAAATTCTAGGAAATTCGAAAATTCATGAAAATTTGAAAACACATTTCTTGTAAAGTCCTCTATCAATGAAAAATAAGTTTTCATGAAAATTCATTCAATTTTCAATCATTTAACAAAAACTCAAAAGTTACAAAAACTTTCAATCATGTATCAACTTTAAGAACTAGTTTTGTCTTGAAATGATTTAAAATATGAATACACAGATTATAAAACAAGAAATGGCTTTGAAAACATTTGAAATATCCAACCATAATCTTTGGGCAATATGTCTATGAATTAAACATATGTGTTCTCCATGATTGGTCTATTATTGCTATCATGATACTTGTAAATGACTATCTAAATGTCATAAGCATTAGTGGACTATTTGTATCAACCTAACATCTCACTCATGCTATGTTTTCAATCAAGTTAACCTATAGTGAGTGTGAGATGTACCTAAAGTATTGTACTTAACCATCAATTTCATGCAATTTTTATCAAGGTTAAGTATCAACAAGCATGACCAAGAGTTCA
The DNA here is from genome assembly GCA_025175895.1 of Wurfbainia villosa. Taxonomy (NCBI): domain Eukaryota; kingdom Viridiplantae; phylum Streptophyta; class Magnoliopsida; order Zingiberales; family Zingiberaceae; genus Wurfbainia; species Wurfbainia villosa. Next base: position 11,644,469 of record CM045992.1, read on the forward strand.
AGTATTATCCTTAACTACACATCATGATAAATCAAGTATATCATTCAATTCATAGGTCACACATTATCATCACCCAACACTACCATCCAAATCATGAATCATGATTATAAACATGTATATCAAGTATCATGATTTAAACATTATACTCACATCATCCACCATACTCATAACTCAAATATCACTACCCACATCATCCTAAGTCAACCATTTATCATGATATAAATTAAGTCCACTTATGGTTGACTATTCTAAGTTCCTCTAACCCTTGAGGATTGACTTGGGAACCCAATACAAATTCTTTCCTATGGGATTCATCAAGTATTCCTTTGGGATCCATTTTCTAGCTACAATTGTAGTTGTTTTGGCTTGACCCCTAGCAATTAGGCAATGGTAGGCCTTTTCATTCTTGGTTCCCTTATAACCTAAGCCTTTCTTGTTAAAGCTTGCCCTTTGGCTCCCAATAATCATGTTCAATGTGTTGGAGCCAATAGTGAATTTTTCCAGGGCCTTAGTTAAATAATCTACCTTTTCCCTTGAGGTCTTATTTTCTTCTACTAAGCATGCATCACTAGTCATAGAAGAAGAAGCATTATCATTAACATTTAAACATGCATTTTCTAGCTTTTCTTCTAATTTCCTAATATCATCAAGCATGCATTTATTTTTCTTCTTACTCCTAAATAAATCTCTAGTAAGACTAGAAATCATAGAAATAATTTCTTGAGTAGGAAGAGTTCTTACCATATCTTCTTCCTCCGATTTCGATGAGGATGCTCCCCCTACACTTGAGCTCTCCTCACTTGAGCTTGTTTCTTCTTTTTCGAAGGAGGTGGAGTCCAAGTCTTCTATCGCCATAAGTGCAAGACTTGTGAATGCTTGTTCTTCTTTCGATGATGATGATGGATCATCCCACGTTACGGCTTTAAGGTAGTGGGCTTTTGTCTTCCCTTTTTCTTTCGATTTCTTCTCTTCATCATTCTTCTTGCTCCCTTTCTTCTTCTTGTCATGTTTCTTCTTTCCTTCTTTGCTTTTGTTCAATAAGAGACACTCATCCCTCATGTACCCCTCTCCTTGGCAATTGTAGCAAATCACCCTCCTCCTTCTCCTATCATGAGACTTGTTAAATTTAAAGCTTTTTAATGCACGTCTCACCTTTCTTACCATATAGGCTTCTTCATTGCTATCCATGGAGGAGGAGGATTCTTCATTGGATGAAGAGGGTGGAGTTTCCTTCTTCTTCTTCCCTTTGTCGGTGATAAGTGTCAAACCCCTTGATGGCTTGATTTTCTCTTCTATTATTCCTTCAAGCCTAGTCTCATGTAACTCCATAGTTGAAAAGAATTCTTCTAGAGTACTTACCTCTAGATTCTTGGAGATGTAAAAAGAGTCCACCATGGAGCTCCATTTTGAAGACCGAGGGAATGTATCTATTGCCTTCATTATCATATCCCGGTTTGATAGTTTCTCTCATACACTTGATAAACCGATTATTATTTCTTTAAAGCGTGAATGTAAAGATAATACCTTCTCTCCCTTTTTTAACTTGATGTTACTCAATTGTGATCGGAGGAGGTCTCTTCTTGCAAGCTTCGCCTCGAAAGTGCCTTCATGAAGCTCTATAAGATTTTCCCACATTTCCTTGGCACTTGCGCATTCTCCAATTCGGTTGATTTCTTGTTGAGGTAGCACATTGAATAGATGTTACTTGGCCTTTGAATTCGCCAAGTGCTCCTCTCTTTGCTTCTTGGTCCACCTTGATTTTTCGAGCATTCTCCCTTTTTCATCCCTAGGTATCTCGAAATCATTTTCCATGATAAGCATGATATCAAAGTCAGTTTTGAAAAATACCTCCATTCTCTTCTTCCACCAAGAGAAATCACCCTCGAACTTGGGAGGATGAATGTTGGAGCTGACCATCTTATCGTGCTTGTGTTGGCGATGAGTCCGCGACAAGCTCCTTGTACTGATACCACTTGTTGGAGGATTGGTGGCCGGCTAGAGGGGGGTGAATAGCCTTCGTGTACGATGGAAATCGCTCGCTCGTCTTAATCATCTACAAACACTATTAGCGCAGCGGAAATATAGAGCTAAAGTAAACACAATTAAGACTTAAGCAAGAATAAAGAAGACAAACGCTAACAAGGCATGTAACGTGGTTCACGATCCTTGTCGCTAATCCACGGACCGATTCATTTCAGGTGAATCACTCCTAAACCTTCACTAGTCTCTCCTTTTTCCCAAGTAAATTGGAGATAAACCTTCATACAACAAACACTCCTTCTTACAATAGAATTGAAATAGATGCAAGGAGAAGGAGTTGGGAACGTGTGGAGCACTTAGGAGCATGAAGATTAACCTCCCTAAAGTCCACACCCTCTCTTTTTATAGAGAGAGATGATTTCTTCCCGTTGGGCATGCAGCAGTCGACTGTTGCATGCCAACAGTCGACTGATGCCTTTGCAATGGCTTCTGACGACGTCTGATCTACGATCGTCATCGTCCAACGAAAACCTTGTCAGTCGACTGATGACTTCATCAGTCGATTGATGACCTCGTAGCCGACTGATCAGTCACCTACAAAGCATTCTATGCCCGCGCCACTTTCATCAGTCGACTGTCACCTTTGGCAGTCACCTGCTGATTGGGCAATTCAGTCGAACACCAGTTGAACTCAATTCGACTTGGACCAGTTCGACTGCCAATACTTGGCAGTCGACTGATGTTGAGTAAACCTCAAACAAATGGCTTATTTGAGCATCCAACGGTCGAGTAAAACCTCAACCCACTCGGTTGAGCATCCGACTCTTGACTTAGCCATTCGGCCAAGTTCACCTATGAGCTACGTTACACTTCGCTCATTCTCTCATCTCCCTTAAAGTCCCTCGCCGAAGTTCTCTTCGTCCGGCCACGTCCCTTGGATGCACCAAGCGCACGGCTTCGCAATGTTATCCTTTGCGTCTCGCCCTAAAGTCTACTTCCTTGGCTTCACTCCAATGTTGCTCGTCCAGCGGTCCCTCGGATGCATCAAGCGCACGACTTCACAATATCATCCTTCACCGACTCAAAGACCCGAGCCATGAGATGGTGAACTCGTCAAGCTAACATATGTGTGAATTACTAAGTCCTGCACGACTTCAACACACATATCAAATCACATAAATATCCTAACTTAAACCTTTTCCACACACATCAAAACCTTAAACCATACTTGTGTTGATTGCACTAACAGTTAATTCTTACTATTGTTGTCTATTATTCTGTATATATTGCATCACAGACGATCTAATGCAAAGGGCTCGGGATAGCATAGAGAAGACTATGGTCAGCAAGACCCAAGAAAAATGCACAAGGAGAATTCCCCCCCCCCCCTTCGCCTCCCAAGAAACTCCATTTACGTAAGGGGGTCCTACCAGCTCTGTAACTCCCCTTGCAACCTCATCTTCTCGATCTCCCAGTCCACCTCTTCTCCTACTTCATCGACGCCGCCACCTTATTACTTATGATCCCATTGAGGAGGACATTTGTTCTTCTGACAACTTCCCCCCTGTTCCCAGAGAGAATTCTCTCACTTTGCCTACCTCTTCAATTCCCCCTTCTTCTGGCATGGAGATTGATCCTCCTGTGTCTTCTCCTCCTCCGATTGCACCCCCAGAACTATCTCATCCTACTTCCCCACTTCTCAATTCTGCCTCTCTTGATCCTTCCTCACTCGGGGATGAACCTCCTCTTCCTATGGGGGATATTCTTCCTCGTAGCCCTCTGACTACTACCCTCAGGTCCTTGCTTAAAATTCATACTCCCCAAGAAGTAAAACTCTTCAACCAGTCAGGAGTATAGGGCCCCTTTGAACGGTTGCGAAAAAATTTATCAGAGGTATCTTCCCTTAACCCTAATACACTTGAAATAATTTAGTATTTATCTCTAAAATATTTCTTCCCCTTACACAGGTAACCACCAATTATAATGAAGCGGCCAACATTTGACCGACTATCAATCTACCATGGTAGCTCTCCATAGTGCCACCTAGGTTCAACTGAAAAAGATGACTCAGCAGATGGCTGAAAGCAAACATCAGGAAGCTATTTTAGCTGCTCGTTGTAAAGAGTTGAAGATTCAACTAACGGCAGCAGGGCATGATAAAGAAGAAGCCCTCAAAACAATTGATTCCCTTCATATTCAATTATTCCTTCAAACTGAGAAAATCCAGCATGTTAATGCCCTGACCCAAGAACAGTTAGAGTGCCAAGTTCAACTCCGGGAAACACATGCCAGAAAATCTAAGTCCTCTGCTGAACTGTCAAAGGCTTAGTCTATTATCAAAACTTTGGAGGCTTCCCGAGAATCAAGTTAGATACAACTGGAAGGTCTTTCATCCAAGATATCTACATTCTCTAGAGCTCTGACAGAGATAACCGAGCAAATGCAAGCATTATAACTGGAACATGCCCAAGCCATGACTTCCTTGAGCCAGCATACTATAACTGTCGCCAAAGAGAGAGACGAGATGAAGACTACTCTTGCTACTCAAATAGCTACTGAAGAAGCTCGATGGAAAGAGCGAGAGCAGGAGTTATTAACAAAATTTGGCGACAAGGGAGCTGAGCTATTCATCTTGGGCTTTAAGGGAGCCAACAAGTAGCATGCCACTCATGGATATCCCCCCCTCCTGGCAAGTACAGATACCAACTTTCTGAGTGTGGAGGTCGCTATTGATGAGTATCCAAATGATGTCTTCGATTTATGAAGCTTCCCTTCTATGTAATGAATGATTTTTTTTCAAGAACTAAAACAAAACATGTATGAAATACTGCATTTTTTGTAAAGTATCTAGCATTTCTTTCCTCTCTTAGATTGCTGAGTTATTACTGTCTTCATAACTATACTTTAACTTCTGAATGGATACCCTCCCTTTTTCTATGCCTAACTAACTCTGGCTAGAGACTTCATTGGTGCTAGTCGACTGGCATTGTACCACCATAAGAGTGACTCTGATAAATTCGATAATAATATACCTCCAAGCTGTCCTGAACCATTCCCTAAGTAAGTGAGATCCACTTCTTCCAGGACACCTTGAATCGAAGTCAGATCACATTTAACAAGCACTTATCTCTTTGTCAACATCTTAGCCATTCCCAACACCAACCCTTCAATTTCCCACATCACCATTTCATATTTTTCCTCTTTTTCAAGAATATGAATTAATGTTCCTTTCTTTCTACAAATACCTCCTGTGAAATATTCTACCTTCATACTACCTTCTCCTTTCAACTTTGCCCATGGCCAACCCCTCCGAACCAGAAGGTATGACTATTTCTCGAAAACCCCTCATGGAAGTCCAACAACGCATAGCAGAGCTAGAGGATATAACAAGAGATATAAGAAACTGCCTCTAAATATTCTCCACACAAGCTTACACCCTTCACCAGAAGCTGCTCATTACTCAACATAGTTTAGCAAGACTTTACGCAACACACCGACCTCTCAGTCGGTACATGCTAGCGGCCTCTCTCTGTGCTACTAACTCACCCCCAGCATTCCTACAGAAGAAAAGATCATCTATGAAGCACCTTAGTTTTTTCTCTTTTTTGGCATAATTGTAATGTTTGCTAGAACTCTAAATAAAGATATTGTGCAAGCCTTTCTATCTTATTCCAAAAGAATATGTTGCTTCATAAGGAAAATTTTACTCCTGACGCCATTAAACAACATACCTCCCTTAATAAAAGGTACCTTTAGAATCCCTTCTCCGAACTCCACATTCACTATGTATAATAGCATCCTTCACTTGTCAATGTATTTCCTAAAGTCCTTCCTTGCTCCAGCTCGGTGTCTTTACAGAATGGAATATCTTCTATCGATCTTACGAAATAAAATCAACTCTTCCGACCTATCACCACATAAAAATGAACAGTTCAATTATAATCAAGCTCATACCCGACTCTTCCGATCCATCACCGTATGGGGATAAAAACTTCGATTATAGTCGAGTTAGAACTCGACTCTTCTAATCCACCATCACACGGGGATAAAAGCATTGGTTGAGACCAAGCTATAAAAATAATGATGATTTGAATTAGGGCTTCGCCTAGTCAAATCGGAATGAATTTTTTACTTTCGTCAACTTCAGCAGTGCATCTACCTTGAACTCAACTCCTCCAATCTGCTACCGCATTAGGATAAAAGCTTTGGCTGAAGCCAAGCTATAAAAATTGTGACGATCTGACCTAGGGCTTCGCTTGGTCAGGTCGAAATGAATTTTTTTCTTCTGTTATCTTCAGCAATGCATCTACCTTGAATCCAAAATCTCCTATCTCCCACCGCACGGGGATAAAAGCTTTGGTTGAAGACAAACTATAAAAATAGTGACGATCTGACCTAGGGCTTTACCTGGTCAGATCCGAATAATTTTTTTTACTTCCGTCATCTTAAGTAGTGCATCTACCTTGAACCCAACTCCTTCGATCCGCCACCGCACGTGAATAAAAGCTTCGGCTGAAGCCGAACTATAAAAATAGTGATGATCTGACCTAGGAATTTGCCTGGTCAGGTTGGAATGAATTTTTTACTTCCATCATCTTCAGCAATACATCTACCTCGAATCCAACTCCTCTGATCTGCCACCGCACAGGGATAAAAGCTTCGGCTGAAGTCGAGATATAAAAAGAGTGATGATCTGACCTAGGGTTTCGCCTGGTCAGGTTGGAATGAATTTTTTACTTCCATCATCTTCAGTAGTGCATCTATCTTGAATCCAACTCCTCCGATTCGCCATCGCACGGGGATAAAAGCTTCTGCTGAAGCTGACCTACAAAATAGTGACGATCTGACCTAGGGCTTCGCCTGGTCATGTCGGAATGAATTTTTTACTTCCATCATTTTCAGCAGTGCATCTACCTTGGTTACAACTCTTCCGATCCACCACTACACAGGGATAAAATCTTGGGCTGAAGCCGAGCTATAAAAATAGTGATGATCTGACCTAGGGCTTTGCCTAGTCAGATTGGAATGAATTTTTTACTTTCGTCATCTTCAGTTGTGGATCTACCTTTAACCCAACTTCTCTGATCCACCACCGCACGGGGATAAAAGCTTCGACTGAAGCCGAGCAATAAAAATAGTGACATTCTGACCTAGGGCTTTGCCTAATCAGATTAGAATGAATTTTTTACTTTCGTGATCTTCAGCAGTGCATCTACCTTGAACCCAACTCCTTCGATCACCCACCGCACAAGGATAAAAATCTTCGATTGAAGTTGAGCTATAAAAATAGTGACGATTTGACCTAGGGTTTCGCCTGGTCAGGTTGGAATGAATTTTTTACTTTCGTCATCTTCAACAGTGCATCTACCTTGAACCAACTCCTCCGATCCACCACTGCACGGGGATAAAAGCTTCGACTAAAGTCGAGCTATAAAAATATTGACGATCTGACCTAGTGATTCGCTTAGTCAAATTGGAATGAATTTTTTACTTTCGTCATCTTCAACAGTGCATCTACCTTGAACCCAACTCCTCCGATCCGCCACAACACTGAGATAAGAGCTTCGGCTATCGCCGAGCTTTAAGAATTGTGACGATCTGATCTAAGGCCTTGTCTTTTCATATCGGAATAATTTTGTACTTCTATCATCTTCCATAGTGTATTTACATTAAACCCTACTCCTCCGATTCACCACCACACGAGGATAAAAGCATTGGCTATCGTCGAGCTGTAAAAATAGTGACGATCTGATCTAAGGCCTTGCCTTCTCAGATCAGAATATTTTTGTACTTCTGTCATCTTTCATAGAGTATTTAACTTAAACCCTACTCCTCCAATCTGCCACCACACTAGGATTAAAGCTTCGGCTATCGTCGAGCTATAAGAATAGTGATGATCTGATCTAATGTCTTGCCTTCTTAGATCGAAATAATTTTGTACTTCCGTCATCTTCCATAGTGTATTTACGTTAAACCCTACTCCTTTGATCCGCCACCACACAGGGATAAGAGCTTCGGCTATCGCCGAGTTATAAAAATAGTGATGATATGATCTAAGGCCTTGCCTTCTCATATCAGAATCATTTTGTACTTCTGTCATCTTTCATAGTGTATTTACCTTAAACTCTACTCCTCCGATCCGCAACTGCACGGGGATAAGAACTTCAACTATCGCCGAGCTGTAAGAATAGTGACGATCTGATCTAAGGCCTTGTCTTCTCATATCGGAATCATTTTGTACTTCCGTCATCTTCCATAGTATATTTACCTTAAATCCTACTCCTCCGATCCGCCGCCACACGGGGATAAGAGTTTCGGCTATCGCCGAGCTGTAAAATAGTGACGATCTGATCTAAGGCCTTGCCTTCTCAAATCGAAATCATTTTGTACTTCTGTCATCTTCCATAGTGTACCTTAAACCCTACTCCTCCGATCCGCAACCACACAAGGATAAGAGCTTCAGGTATCGCCGAGCTGTAAGAATAATGACGATCTAATCTAAGACCTTGTCTTCTCAGGTCGGAATCATTTTATACTTTCGTCATCTTTCATAGTGTATTTACCTTAAACCCTACTCCTCCGATCCACCACCACACGGGGACAAGAGCTTTGGCTATCGCCGAGTTGTAAGAATAGTGATGATCTGATCTAAGACCTTGCTTTCTCAAATCGGAATCATTTTTTACTTTTGTCATCTTTCATAGTGTATTTATCTTAAACCCTACTCCTCCGATCCACAACTGCACAGGGATAAGAGCTTCGGCTATGAACCAAGCTGTAAGAATAAACGAAGGCTCATCCCACCCATAAATCACGCCTAAACCATCTTTAGGGCCTATATCCTTGACCACATGCCCAATTACCTTAACAAAAAAACACTACCCTCCTTTAAATTCCCCTTCTTCATCCTCGGCTCTTCCTGTCTTCGAATCCCTTCCAATCACTTCTACTTGGCACAAAGATTCTCCCTTCCCCTTGCATCGCCCCCAGTCCTTCCTCTTAACAAGATGAAAGTCGCCTAAAGAATGCAACCCTTTGACAACTGCGATATGAACATATTAACTCCGTTCAAGTGCTTACCAACCCCCGCACCACCGCCTACTGCTTTGGCTCCCATGGAGTTCCCTTCTATCGCTTCCTTCTTAACATCACCTTCATCTCCATTGACGATATCTTCCACTATTACTCCATGTTGGAGGATCGTGGCCCGGCTAGAAGGGGGGTTGAATAGCCCCGATGTCATAGATAGAAATCTCTCGTGTCTTAATTGTCTACAAAAGTAATTAGCGCAGCAGAAATGCTAAAACAAAAACAATTAAGACAAACACAAAGAGAAAAAGGATGCAAACGCTAGCACCAAGATGTAACATTGTTCACGACCCTTACCGCTAGTCCACGGATGATTCTTATAGTGAATCACTCCCTCAACATATCCACTAGTCTCTCCTTTAGCCCAAGCTAGGTGGAGGTAACCTCTTTACAAGAATCTCTCCCTTCTCACAAATAATATGAATGAAAATAGAGAATAAAGGAGAAAAAACACTTGGAAGGCGTGGGAGCACTTAGAGCATGAATAGGAGTGGAAGCATTAGCCTCCCAAAGCCACCCAAGCCCTCTTTTTATAGAGAAGAGGGCTTTCTTCCCGTTGGACATGCAACAGTCGACTATTGCATGTCACCAGTCGACTGCCGCCATTCCAATGGCCTCTGACCATATCAGATCACAACCGTTGTAGTCCAATGGTAGGCTTGACAGTTGACAGATGTGTCCATCAGTCGACTGATGCCTCCGTAGCCGACTGATCAGTCGGCTATAGGAGGTTCTGTGCTCGTGACCACCTTCGGTAGTCGACTGTCATCCCTTGCCAGTCGATTGATGGTGCAGCAGTCGATTTTCGTCCCTTGCCAGTCGATTTCTTGGCCAGAAACTCACCAGTCGAACACCAGTTGAGTTCCATCGACTCAGAGTAGTCGACTGCTATCTATAGCAGTCGACTAGCATCGAGTAAAACCTCAAACAAAATACTTGTTTGAGCATCCGACTTAACCAAACGCCGGGTAAAACCTCAAACCTAAGTTTGAGCATCCGACACTTGACTTAGCTATTCGGCCAAGTTCACCTATGAGCTACCGTTACAATCGCTCAATCTCTCATCCCCCTTGGAGTCCCTCGGATGCATCAAGCGTACGACTTCTGCAATGTCATCCTTCGCGTATCGCCCTGAAGTTTGCTTCCTTTGGTTTCACTCCAATGCTCCTCATCCGACGGTCCCTCGGATACACCAAGCGCACAACTTCTGCAATGTCATTCTTCACCTACTCAAGGACTCGAGACATGAGATGGTGAACCCACCAATACTATCATCAAGCTAACTCATGTGTGATTTACTAAGTCCTGCACAACTTAAACACACATATCAAATCAACATAATCAACCTAACTTAAACCCTTTGCCACATACATCAAAACCACATCATACATAGGTTGATTGCCCTAACAATCTCTCCCTTTTTGATGTGTGATAATCCGTTTAAGTTAGGTAAAACATTAACAAAAACACATAAGGAAGATAAGCATGTAAATCAAATATGAGTATCAAACCACTCCCCCTTAATACATGTAACTCCCCCTTAACACATGTAACTCCCCCTTAACACATGCTAATTCTCCCCCTAGCATGATTAACTTAAACTCAATATTTCTCCCCGTTTGACACCATCAAAAACATTAAACATATGTCATATAACATGACACCAAAATCTTAATGGAAGAAAATCACCAAAACATGTTGAAAACCCAAAAATCAGGTTGTTATGCTCGTGCACAGTTCCATCAGTCGACTGGTTCAGACAATCAGTCGACTGACACCTAGATTTCAGCCTTTTCTGATTTTTGAACCCAATTTCAGAAATACATTAAAAATTATATAAATTTCAAAAAATTATGAAATTTGGGGAACACATTTCTTATGAGACCTTTATCAATGAAAAATGATTTTTCAAGAAAATTCAATTTATTTTCAAAAATTATGCAAAAACTCAAAAGTTGTAAAATATCTCAATTTTGTATCAACTTTAAGACCTAGTTTTGCCTTGAAACGTTTTAAACCATTCACTGTTTGCAAAACATAAAATGGTTTTAAATCATTTAAAATATTCAACTATGATCTATGGGTAATATGTCCATTGATTAAATATTTGTTTTCCCCATAGTTGGTCTATGATTGCTATGTTATGATACTTTGAATGACCCATCTAAATGTCATAAGCATTAATGAATCAATTGTATCATCCTAACATCTCACCCATTGCTATGTTCTCAATCAAGTTAGCCTTATGGTGAATGTGAGATGTACCTAAGGTATTATACTTAACCATCAATTTCATGCAATTTCTACCAAGGTTAAATATTATCATAAGGCAAGTATATCATCCATCATGATCATAACACAAGTATTATCATTCAAATCATAAGTCACATATTATCATGACAATAAAAATAAGTATCACAAATCATGATTCATATCATTATCACCCAACATACTCATAATAAATCAAATACTACCCAACTTCAACATAAGTCAACCATTTAGCATGATATATAATAGGTTCAACTATAGTTAACTATCCTAGGTTTCTCTAACCCTTGAGGATTGACTTAGGAACCCAATATAGATTCTTTCCAATAGGGTTCACCAAGTACTCCTTTGGGATCCATTTCCTAGCTACCATTGTTGTTTTAGATTGACCCCTAGCAATTAAGCAATGGTAAGCCTTCTCATTCTTTAATCCCTTATAACCTAGGCCCTTCTTTGTTGAAACTAGCCCTTTGGCTCACAATGATCATATTTAGGGTATTTGAGCCAATTGTGAACTTTTCTAGGGCCTTAGTAAGAAAATCTATCTTTTCCCTTAAAACTCTATTTTCTTCTAACCATGCATCATTAACACTAGAAGAAATAGCATTATCATGTGAGCATGAATTTTTAAAATTTTCTTCTAGATCCTTAATTTTATTTTGCATGCATTTGTTTTTATTTTTATCTCTAAATAACTCCTTAGTTAAACTTGAAATCATTAAAACAACCTTTTTAGGAGGGAGATTTGTTACATCACTTACCCAATCTCTTTCTTGCGATTCCAATGAGGATGCTACCCCTAAATTTGAGCTCTCCTCCTCACTTGTGCTTGCTTCTTCTCCTTCAGAGGAGGTGGAGTCCAAGTCTTCTATCGCCATAAGTGCAAGACTTGTGAATGCTTCTTCTTCCTCCAATGAGAATGGATCATCCCATGTGGCCTTCAAGTTGTGGGCTTTTGTCTTCCCCTTTTCTTTTGATTTATTTTCTTCCTTTTTCTTGCTTCCTTTCTTCTTGTCTTTCTTCGTTTCTTCCTTTGCTTTGTTCAACAAGAGACATTCATCCCTCATGTGTCTCTCTCCTTGGCAATTATAACAAATAACCTTTCTTCTTGGCCTTCTCCTATCATGAGACTTGTTAAATTTAAAACTCTTAAGAGCACGTCTCACCTTTCTTACCATGTAGGCCTCCTCATTGCTATCTATTGAAGAGGATGATTCATCTTCCAATGAGGATGGTAGAGTCTCCTTCTTCTTCTTTCCTTTGTCGACCATAAGCATTACTCCCCTTGGTTGACTCTTTGGTTCTTCTACTATACCTTCAAGCCTAGTTTCATGCAATTCCATGGTAGAGAAAAATTCTTCTAGAGTAATTACCTCTAGATTCTTTGAGATGTAGAATGAGTTAACCATGGAACTCCATTTGGATGATCTAGGGAATGCATCTATTGCCTTCATGATCATGTCTCGGTTGGAGAGCTTTTCTCCTACACTTGATAGGTCATTAATTATTTCTTTAAAATGAGAATACAAAGATAATACCTTCTCCCCTTTGTCAAGCTTGATGTTATTTAATTGAGAGCAGAGGAGGTCCCTTCTTGCTAACTTGGCTATGATACCACTTGTTGGAGGATCGTGACCCGGCTAGAAGGGGGGTTGAGTAGCCCCAGTTTTGTAGATAGAAATCGCTCGCGTCTTAATTGTCTACAAAGGTAATTAGCGTAGCAGGAATGCTAAAACAAAAATAATTAAGGCAAACACAAAGAGAAAAGGGATGCAAACGCTAACGCCAAGATGTAACATTGTTCACGGCCCTTGCGCTAGTCCACGGACGATTCGTAAAGTGAATCACTCCCTCAACAAATCCACTAGTCTCTCCGCCCAAGCTAGGTGGAGGTAAGCTCTTTACAAGAATCTCTTCCTTCTCACAAATAATATGAATGAAAATAGAGAATAAAGGAGAAAAAACACTTGGAAGGCGTGGGAGCACTTAGAGCATGAATAAGAGTGGAAGCATTAACCTCCCAAAGCCACCCAAGTCCTCCTTTTATAGAGAAGAGGGTTTTCTTCCCGTTGGGCATGCAATAGTCGACTGTTGTATGTCACCAGTCGACTGTCGCCATTCCAACGGCCTCTGACCATGTCAGATCACGACCGTTGTAGTCCAACGATAGGCTTGGTAGTCGACTGATGTGTTCATCAGTCGACTGATGCCTCCATAGTCGACTGATCAGTCAACTACGGGAGGTTCTATGCCCGCGACCACCTTCACCAGTCGACTGTCATCCCTTGGCAGTCGACTGATGGTGTAGCAGTCGACTGTCGTCCCTTGGCAGTCGGCTGCTGGGCTAGAAATCCACCAGTCGAACACCAGTTAAGTTCCATCGACTCAGAGCAGTCGACTGGCATTGGGTAAAACCTCAAACAAAATACTTGTTTGAGCATCCGACTTAACCAAACATCGGGTAAAACCTCAAACCTAAGTTTGAGCATCCGACACTTGACTTAGCCATTCGACCAAGTTCACCTATGAGCTACCGTTACAATCGCTCAATCTCTCATCTCCCTTGGAGTTTCTCACCGAAGCTCTCTTCGTCCGGCCATGCCCCTCGGATGCACTAAGTGCACGACTTCTGCAATGTCATACTTCGCGTCTCGCCCTGAAGTTTGCTTCCTTTGGCTTCACTCCAATACTCCTCGTTCGGCGATCCCTCGAATGCACCAAGCGCATGGCTTCCGCAATGCCATCCTTCACCGACTCAAGGACCCGAGGCATGAGATGGTGAACCCACCAATGCTATCATCAAGCTAACTCATGTGTGATTTACTAAGTCTTGCACAACTTAAACATACATATCAAATCAACATAATCAACCTAACTTAAACTCTTTGCCACACACATCAAAACCACATAATATATGGGTTGATTGCCCTAACACTCCACAGTCTTCTACCACTAATCTCCCGCAGATATTGTCATCTTCCCCTCTCCCAGCTGTATTATCACCAAACCCTAGTCTTCCCTCTTCTTCACCCCCACTTCTATATAACCTGGTGTCGCCTCCATCATTCCTAAATATTAAAACTAAACTGCAAGGAGATGCGTGCCAACGAATTCAGGAAGAAGATGTCTCTGCCATTTATCCTTCTTCTTCGCTCACACACACTGAATCGACTACTATCATGCTCCCCTCATCTCCCATTTCATCGACCCCACCGGAGCCATTACCTCTCCCTTTAGATGTCCTTCTTTCTGCCAATCCTCCTATAGTCTCTGACAGCCTCTCTCAATGGTCCAACCCTAATTGCCCCTCTAGTGCCCCTTCCATGGCTGAAGAGGGGTTTCCAATTGTCACATCCCCTCCAGCTACCTTCACACCTTCCGTCGTAGCCTCCTCCCCGATGTCCATATCACCCATACAACCCAATTCCCCTCTTCCTACTTCCCCTCCATCTTCGGAGTATACCCACTCTTTTGTCGTTCAACCGGTAATTTATGACCCCCTTCCTTCACCATTAAGCCTCCCCTTCCCGTCTTCAACCCTCATTTGTTTGAAAGGAAATTCTTTGGCTGCGACCCTATCCCTTATCACTTCCATATCCTCTCTTACTATCGACATTCCTATTTCCCTACCGTTTGTGAGCTCCCCCATTTCCCTTTCTTCTTCCTCTTCGTCTTTGGAACCCATGAGTTCCCCTTCTTCAAGCCCAAACCCTAACCCCCTACTTTGCAGTGACATTTTCCCTTTTTCCTCCGGACCCTCCCTTCTTTTTCATCCTGAGGTAATAAAATTTTCCATGCGGCGCCTCATCTTTCACCAATTATGAGTGAAACAACTCTTCTCGTTGCTTCCTCTCCTTCTTCATCTTCTACCAGAGACTCCCACATTCTTAATCTAGATTAACTAATACCGCAGATGAAGAGTTTGCAGCATGCTCTGGAGCTGGTAAGCTTTTCTAAGTTATTCTTGCATGCACCTTTAATAGTGATCCGTCTTCTAATCTGCTGTGTTCATATGATGACGAATTATCAAGAGCTGAAGCGCTCCTTTTCCCATTACCAAGTACAACTTCAACAACAAGCTTTACAGCAATCAATCACAAATTATGCAGCCCAGGAAAAATTCAAGCAAAAAGAAGATTCTCTGCTCCAAGAACTGGACCATTATGATGCCTAGCTATATCAGAGGCTCAACGACAACAATAAAGGGATGTCAAGACTATAACCACCTTACAAGCTCAAGTAAGTAGAGATATTTGCCACAATTCAGCTTTAATATCAGAGAGGAATCTGATCCTTTCTCAAGTGCACCAACATGAAGTTTCCTTGCAGAGAGTGAGGCATGAAGTTGCCCGGACCAGTGCACATACTACAGCAGTGGGGGAGATTTCAGCTTTGATGCATCAAGATTTGATAAATATGTCAAGGGTCATTCAACAAGACTATGATTCTCAATCTCAGGGCATGTATATCTTGACCGATACCATTACTCAGACATCACACCAGTATCACCAAATCCGACAAGACTTTTTGGAGCATCGAGAGCATTGTATAAAGTTTCACCAAGATGTATATGTTGCTGACAAATGCCGACAAGAATGCTTGAAGTCCCTGATACATGCCACATTCAAGGATGGTTTCAACGAGGCAGTCAGACAATATGTCTCACAAGGATTTCCTTCATCTCACCAGCCAACTCCTTTCTTAAACTGGGAAACTGGTTTCAATCGTTATCCCCCTGATCATTTTAGGTTGTAATTTTTCCATTTTTCTTCTTCCTTTGTGTGTAAACAATTTTTTATTATAATGATATGAAACTGTATTTGAATGACATTTCTCCCTTTTAATGATTAATAGCAAATCTGTAACAGATACTTGTTGGTGCAATCGGCCCAGGTCACGATTGACCAGACTCGAGTTTGACTCGAGTAGTGGATTGATGTTAGTGTTTTGATGTTTGACATTAATGTTTGACAATGAGTTGACCATTGTTTGATAATGGGTTGACTATATAGTTGACATGGGGTTGACCATATGATTGAGAAGTTCAAGTGGGACACTTGGCAATGAAAAGTCCAAGTCTTGTGTACTTGGCAACGAAAAGTCCAAGTATGGGTCTTGGCAAGGGAAAGTCTAAGCTTGAGTCTTGAAAATTGGAAAGTCCAACATGGGTTGGCATTGAAAGACCAAGCATGGGTCTTGGCAAGGGAAAGTCCAAGCTTGAGTCTTGGAAAATGGAAAGTCCAATATGGGTTGGCAAGGGAAGTCCAAGGGTTGATATTGGTGATGTAAAATCCAAGCGAGAGTCTTGGCAGCATAAGTCCAATGGTTTGACGGCGTAAAGTCCAAGTGTGTGTCTTGGCAGCGTAAGCCCAAATATGCCTTGGTGGTATAGACCAACTTAGCATGACAATAGCCGATGGAAGCACCTTAAGGCTAGCATATGGATGAACAAGTCATGGATGACTTGGAGGGATCCGATAGGCGTGAGGCTGACGGAGGTGGCAACTCCTCTCATTGATGTCTCTTGATTACATGATATGAAAGTATTTTAAATGCAAAACATTCCAGGGCCTAGGCAACTCCTTGCCCTCAGCATCTCTTAAGTAATATGTCGATCCGACAACTCAGTGAGTGACTATATAAGGCCCTTTCCAATTAGAAGCTAGCTTTTCAGGATCTCCTACAGGATTGACCTTGCGTAAACGGAAAGTCCAAGCATGGGTCTTGGCAAGGAAAAGTCTAAGCTTGAGTCTTGGAAATTGGAAAGTCCAACATGGGTTGGCATGGAAAGACCAAGCATGGGTCTTGGCAAGGGAAAGTCTAAGCTTGAGTCTTGAAAAATGGAAAAGTCCAACATGGGTTGGCAAGGAAAGTCCAAGGGTTGATATTGGCGACGTAAAATCCAAGCGGGAGTCTTGGCAGCATAAGTCCAATGGTTTGGCGACGTAAAGTCCAAGCATGTGTCTTGGCAGCGTAAGTCCAAATGTACCTTGGCGGTATAGACCAACTTAGCATGACAATAGCCGATGGAAGCATCTGAAGGCTAGCATATGGATGAACAAGTCATGGATGACTTGGAGGGATCCGATAGGCGTGAGACTGACGGAGGTGGCAACTCCTCTCATTGATGTATCTTGATTACATGATATGAAAATATTTTAAATGCACAACATTCTAGGGCCTAGGCAACTCCTTTCCCTCAGCATCTCTTAAGTAATATGCCGATCCGACAACTTGGTGAGTGACTGTATAAGGTCCTTTCCAATTATGGACTAGCTTTTCAGGATCTCCTACAGGATTGACCTTGTGTAAAACTAGGTCGCCTTCCTAAAACCTCCTTGGTACTATACCTTCTTGTTGAAGACTTATTGTATTCTTTTCTTGTATGCCTCTGCTCAAATTCGAGCATGTTCCCGCCTTTCTTCCAACAAATCGAATTCAGTACTTCTCGAGATTTGATTCTGCTCTAGGTCATAAGCTTGAACTTGGGCACTAGTCAGAATGGCTTCCACCAGGATGACGATTTCAGTTCCATACACTAGACTGAACAGGGTTTCTTCAGTGGCTATTTTGGGTGTGGTTCGATAAGCCCATAGTATCCCAGGCAACTCGTCCATCGAATTTCCTCGCTTAGCCATCAACTTAGCCTTTAACCCTTGAATGAGAATTATGTTAACTACTTCCACCTGACCATTAGTCTGAGGATGAGCTACCGAAGTGAAGGCCTGCTGAATATTGAGACTTTGACACCATTCCCTAATTTTTTGGCTCTGAAACTGGCGTCCATTGTCACCAACCAACTTTCAAGGAACTCCATAATGGTGGATGATATTCTTCCAAAGAAATTGTATCACCGCACTTTCTGTGATGTTGGATAAAGGTTTAGCTTCTACTCATTTTGAAAAGTAATCCACAGCCATTAGCAAGAATTTCTTTTGTAAAGGGGTTGTAGGCATTGGACCGACTATGTCAATTCCCCATTGGTCAAAGGGGAAAGAAACAATTACGCGCTTCATCAACTCGATGGGTCGCTCAGATTTGTTGTTATATTTTTAGCAGGCTGGGCAATTATGTACTAGGCATGTTTCATATTGATGAAGAGTTGGCCAAACGTATCTGGCTAAAAACACTTTCCGAGTCAGTGCCCTTCCTCCCAAATGGTTGCTACAACATCCTTCATGTATTTCTTTGAGTACTTACTCAGCGTCCTCTTTCCCGAGACACTTCAATAGAGGTCGGCCAAAAGACGTCTTGTATAGAGTTCCATCAATAATTACAAACCACTTCACTCTTTTCAACAAAGCTGATGTTGCCCCACCTTCGACTGGAATACTCCCATGCTGCAAATAAGCCATAATATCAGTTCTCCAGTTAGATGTAACATTACTTTCCTGCACTATATCTTCCACATTATGCACCACCAAGGAATGAGGGACTTCTATACATAAAGAATTCTGAAGCCTCTATCCATCTAAGCCATTGCCTAGCCGAGTCAATTCATCTGCCTTTCTATTCTCCTCTCTTGGAATTTGTTGCAAGGTACCTCCTGAAAATGAATTTTTCCTTTTTCAAAAGACAAGAAGTATTTCTATAACCTATCCTCCCGAATGGCAAAAGCACCCTTGAGCTGCGACACTGCCAGTTGAGAATCTGAATGGATTATGACCAAAGTGATCCCCACTGCTCGAGTTGCTTGTAATCTAGCCATAATAGCTTCATGCTCTGCCTCATTATTAAACACTTTATATCCCAAACGAATGACTATACGAGTCTCTTCATCTGATGGAGATATAAGTACTACTCTGACTCCACTTCCTCCGGCTCCTGAAGATCCATCCACAAAGATGTTCCATGCACTCTTCCCCCCTTTTTCTTTTGTCGAACTATTCTCCATACCCATTAGCACTTTAGCTAGAAAATCAGCTAGCGACTGAGTCTTGATGGTAGTTCGGGGGTGGTAGTGAATGTCATACTCACTTAGCTCCACAGCTCACTTGGCTAATCTCCTAGAAGAATTCAGTTTAGTGACTACCTGATCCAATTCACTATTTGTCAGCACATTCACCGAATGGGCCAGAAAATATGACCTCAATTTGCGAGCAGTCAGGATTAGTATATATGTCAACTTCTCTAATTCAGTATATCTCAACTCGACCCCCTTCAATATGTGACTCGTATAATAAATAGGTTGTTGATGTGCACCTTCCTGCCTTAATAAAACTGAACTGATGGCTCCCTCAAATACGGCTAGGTATACCCACAACGGCTCTCCCGAAACAAGTTTAGCTAATAATGGGAGTCCTGCTAGGTCCTTCTTTAGATCTTGGAAAGTTTGTTTACACTTCTCATCCCATTGAAACTGAGTGGCCTTCCTCAGAATCCGAAAAAAGGAAAACCTCGATCTGTTGACCTGGCAATGAACCGAGACAATGAAACAATCCTCCCAACTAACTTTTGGGTTTTTGCAAGTTGGTGGGTGACTTCATATTACACAAGGCTTGAACTTTTTTCGGGTTAGCCTGCAATCCCTTTTCAATCACGATATACCCCAAGAATTTTCCACTCTTTACCCCAAACAAATATTTCTTTGGATTCAGCTTCATGTTGTAGTGTCTGTGGGTAGCAAAGGTTTCCTCCAAGTCTGGCACCAAACTCTAAATGAGTTGTGACTTTACCAAAATGTCATCAACATATACCTCCACATTCCTGTCCCTTTATTCAATGAATATCTTGTCCATTAATCTTTGATAAGTGGCTCCAATATTTTTTTGCCCAAAGGGCATCACTACATAGGCATACAACCCTCTGACGTCACAAAGCTGACCCTCCTTCTATCTTCCAAAGCTAATGGAATTTGATGATACCCCTGGTAAGTGTCCATAAGCGATACAACTTTATATCCCATAGTATAATTCACCAACTGATCAATGCGAGGTAAGGGGTAGCAGTCTTTAGGGTAGACTTTATTTAAATCACGTATGAAAATCAATACACATTCTTCATTGCCCAAAGGGTTTGAGGATCAACACTACATTCGATATCCACTCGGAGAATTGGATTTCTTCTATGTGACCAGCCTCCAGTAGCTTATCCACCTCTTTAACAATGACCTTGTTCTTCTCTGGCCCGAAATGTCATCTCTTTTGCTGGATAGGCCGTGCTCTAGGGAGGATGTTCAGATGGTGCTCTACAACTTGGGGGGTCGATTCCAGTTAGATCATGCATGTCTTTGGCAAATATATCTTCATTTATTCGCAAACAAGCAATGAGTTCTTCCTTCACCTCCAACTCCTGGGCTATCCGAGTCACTTTCCCCCGAAGCTATTTCCACAACTTCCTCTTCTTCTAACTTCTCCTTCTTGGGTAGGATTTCTTCTAGCACATATGTCTCTGGAGCGACAATGGCCTTCCCCTTGGTGTCTTCTACTCTAGCCTTTTTCTTGTCATCCCTCACCATTTGTACATAGCAGCTCCGAGCTATTTTCTGTTCACCTCGAACTTCCCCAACGAGTTGGCCCATCGGAATTTTATCTTCTGGTGATAAGGAGAAGCCATCGCCTGAAAAGCTGACAAAAAAGGATGACCCAAAATAGCATTATAAGAAGAAGGGGCATCCACCACCAGGAAGGAGGTCATGTTGGTCTTCTGACTTGGCCTTGTCCCTAAAGTAAGGGGCATATTTATTTGCCCTGAAGAGTGCACCACATGCCCGGCAAACCCAAACAAAAGGGTTGACATATCCTCCAACTGGGCATTCCCGAGATTCATCTGGTTGAAAGCATCCTGAAAGAGAATATTAATCAAACTCCTCGAGTCCACTAGGACCCAAGCCACCTCATAATTTGCTAATGAAACCCTAACTACCAGGGCATCAGTGTAAGGCAATAGAATACCTTGAAGGTCCTCAAGTCCAAAATGTATCCGAGGTGTGTTTTGAGTAGCTTGGTCTTCTCCAATGGCTAAACTCTCCAACATGCGAGCATGGGATTTCTGAGCTCTTTTAGAATCTCCATCGGTAGGTTCTCCTGCAATAACATTAATAACCCCTCTAGTGAGGGCATCACTTGCAGTAGCTAAAGTTCTTTCATTTGTTGATCCTCCCTAAGGGATAACTTCAACATTGGATGGTACAGCTTGTCCCACTGGAGGAAGGACTTGAGGCCTTCTATTGTAAGGCCCAGGGCAAGCAGCATTAAATCGGCGTCCTCTCCTCACATGTCCCTTGAACTGTGGCTACAAGTGCAGATGATTGGCTCGGATATGCTCTAGTTCACTCTGCAACTTGAAGTACTGATCACTGACATGCCCATAATCCATATGATACTGGCAAAAATAAGGAGTTGGGGGATTATGAGGAACTCCTCTATACCCTACCGAGCACTGTAAAACACCCTGCCGATTATAGATTTCTATCTCTCTCTCTTTCCAAGTCCAAGGCAAGGGTAGAGCTTCAATATCCATAACTTGGAGGGGAGGATGAGGGTGGCCTTCTATCCTGAGAGGTCTAGGACGAGGAAATTCAGGCAGAAAAGGTCTGACATACTTCCTTCTGGGAGGTCCCCGCTAAGCAAGGGGAGGATTTCTTTCTGTGGGGGTGAAAGTGGACTTTTTCTCAACTCTCCTTTCCTGCAACTTGTCTTCCTCATTGATATACTCTTCTGCACGGCCAAGCAATTCTTCGTAACTAGTTGCTGACCTCCGCAACAAAGAGTTGAGGAAAGGCCCTTTCTTTAGATCATGAGGAATAGCCAGTCTTAAGAAGTCAGGTGCTGCTGAAGGTATTTCCCGGGCAGTAGTGGTAAAATGATGTATATAACTTTTTAAAGATTTAGCTGGCTCTTGCTTTAGGTGAAGTAAAATGGAAGCGTCATGCTTATATTTTTTACTATTGGCAAATTGTTTAAGAAAAACTCCTTTTAAATATGTAAAATATGTAATAGAGCTAAGAGGTAGAGAGCTAAACCAGCTTTAAGTAGATGCCTTCAAAGTGATGCAGAAGGCTCAACATTTGAGAGCATCAATATAACAGTGGAGGGAGGCTGCACCTTCGAATTGAGACAAATGTTCCTCTAGATCTGAAGTACCATCTGATGTAATTGAGAGGTATCTTAAGGCAATCGTCTTAGAAGTCATTAATAAAATTCACTATTTGAGTATACATTATTTATGTATTTAATTGGATCTTAAACTCATGTACTGAAATCCACAATACGATGCACAGCATGAGAGAAATTGTGATTAAATCACAATTAGTGGGTATCTCATCATGTGTAAATATATAAGTATTGAAACTATCCCTAGTCAATGAATTAATGAGATTGAACATCATCAATTCTGTGAGACTAGCATATGTTATGCTCATTGGTTTATCCAAGTATTCGGTACTCACTGAATGGAAGCATAGGGATGATAAGAGTGAACATGTGGATGCTAGTTATGGTAACTAGTTCATTGGAGTGACCTGCTATGACACTTCATATGATTCTATATGTCGTTGAAGATCTCATTGCAGCTTGAGTGCGAGCTTCCTTAGACTTGAGGTATTCAAGTCACCTTGATCATGACGCCTTATACTTTGACTTCTTCGCAGCCATCTACATAGTAGGTATAACTCTAGGATGATTGGGTATAAGCCAAAGTGATTGAATGTGTTTGAATAACCCACAGAGGATTCACTACTCATGATAAAGGAGATGTATACCCTAGATCTCTTGTCAGGATTATTACTCAGAAGTCTCTGGCCAAAGCAAGCATGTTAAGAAGATGATCTTCTTGGAAACATGTAAGAGTAACTTGAATCCACAGGACAAGGAAATTAACTTGGGCTAGGTGTGACGTAGTCAGCTTAGTGGGGACGAACACAGAGACCATGTCCTAAACCAAGTGAGTATAGGATGAGTGAAAGGAACAAGGCACGAACAATTGAAGCTGCTGAAGGGTTCAGAAAATGTTCTGAAGTCGATTTAGACTTTCCGGTCAATTGGGGGTCATGATGTACTGCTAGGTGTCACTCATGATCTATTCATAATTAAGGGGCTAATTATGAATGACCAGCATAACTGAGAACCTATTGGGTCACACGCACTATAGGTAATCTCGAGATGTAAAATAAGTCTGAGAATGAGATTCTCATTGAGAGAGGATATGTCTGGTTGGACTAGACCAAGGGGGTGCGAAACGGAGGCTATGGAACCTCCTATGGCCTTGTTGGACTTAACACGACCATATCGCACCTAAACGAAGTCAAACGGATCATACAGAGCCTCACACGACCATGCCTAACTTGCGCAGTCGTGCGGCTCGCCAAAAATGGCAAAAATAGGTCATCTTTGAAGGACACCACGGATTCGGTCGTGTGTCACTGGCTGCCGTGCCACAACCGCGGCCGTGTAAATCCACACGGTCGCATCGCGGTTCTATCAATTTTGGAGATTTCTCTTATGACAATTTTCTGGATTATTCTTACCTTAATTATGGTAAGATATGTTCCGTTTAAGTCTCTTAAGATGACCTAATTAAGAGATCTATAAATAGATCCCTTGATAATCTTTGGAAAAAGTTTTTTTTTTTTAGGTTTTCTCCCTTGGTAGTTGTCTTTCCTCTCTCCTCTTCTCTTGTCTCCGCCAATTGGATAGCACCAATCAGAGACAAAGGCTTGCTGCTCTAGGAGTTGTCTCAAGTGATCCCAGCATGGATGCTGATAGAGGCAAGGCTCGTTGGTCTTGCTTGTGGTTTTGACGGATTCAAAAGAATCTCGAAGGTATAACTTCTCCTTCTCCTTGTGTGTGTTTTCATGTGATTATGCCAAAGCAAGCTTTCCTAGTCCCCAGGGGATGTCTGGGATGTAATAAAATTATTTTATTCGCTTTATTCTGCTGCGCAAGATCCTAGAATCTCCAACACCATCATACATTCCCACCTGCAGATTGCGAAAGTGGGTTGGCGACGGCTCTAGGACTATGTCGGTCGTGAAGGGACAAGGCTCATAAGGTTCTGGAGCCCTGGTAGAATGACTTTCTCCCTGATCCTCCCGTCTCACTGGCAATACAGGGAAAGGATATTGATATGCTCCCCCTCCTAGCCCTTCTCCAAGCAACACCTCTGTCTCTTGAGGACCGGGCAGAGGGATGTGAGAGAATCCTTCAGGTAGGAGCTCCCTTTGAGAGGGTTCACTAGAATGAGGATGGAGATATCTCATCCTTCGTCTTTCTCTCATCAAAGCTTCAAAAACTATTGCATTTATCAAAGTTTTCAGTTGGGATGGCAGCAAGGTAACTGGGGTTTCCTCCGCGGAAGAAGCTACGAGAGGAGGGATCTCTTGCAAATGCATATTCACATTTTGTTCAGAAAAAAAGTTTCCCACAAATGGTGCCAACTGATGCGGCACGGATTTTCTACCTCCTTTGGAATGAAGATGTCAGGGAGGATTGGGGGTTCTCTCCAGCCGCAACAATAAAAATGAAAAAGTGAAATAATGACGAGATTTAACATGGTTCGAAATTTAGATTTCTACTCCACGGGTGAGCTCTAGAGTGAGCTTCGACGCTAGACACCTTTACTATAATCCCTCTTTCTCAGAAGTGCTTCCGGAGGTGGAGAACCCCTTTACAGATAGAAGCTTATACAAGGTAAAAGAGAATGAGACTCGTACGATTCTCCTCCTTCCTATGTTAAGAATGGTTCTCCTCCTTCCAACAGTAAGTCTTCGTTCAGAAAACTAACCACCCAGAGAGAGAGAGAGAGGTTGAAAAGTCCTCTTCTTCCTTCCTTCCTTTTATACTTGCCACCCATGGAGTCAGCTATCGCGTAACAAATCACCCAAATCACTATCCGCGTGGAGGGCCCTCCCAATCTGAAGAATCATTATGTTATGATATTAGTGAGTGAGGTTACTAAGAATCTTCTGTGGAGTCTTCCAGGTGTCTTAGTTTTTTATGCTGCGTAACAAACTCTCATGAGAAAGTATAATAGGAAGCATCCCCCTCCCTTTCTTTATCCTCACCTTACCACTGGGCCTTTCTTTCTCCTAGTCACTTTTTCTTATCCCTATCTCAACTCTGCTATGTTTCCCGAGTTGCCCTATTACTGATTTAGCTTATTTTCCCGACTTGCTTCCCTACATCATTCTAGTCATTTAAGCCGAGGTGCATATAACTCAACTCGACTCTCCGAGTTATTATTTGCCCTTGTTTTGGCCATCGGACATATGTGCTTATAATCCACCTCGACTTCCCGAGTTGCCACCCCCTCAACCTGGTTTACTTTTGCGAGTCACTATCTAGTTTCATTCTGACCACCGAACCTCTTCTCCCTTTCTGAGTTGCCACCTCACCGACTCGGCCTATTTCTCCGAGTTATTATTTGCCCTTGTTTTGGCCATCGGACATATGTGCTTATAATCCACCTCGACTTCCCGAGTTGCCACTCCCTCAACCTGGTTTACTTTTGCGAGTCACTATCTAGTTTAATTCTGACCACCGAACCTCTTCTCCCTTTCTGAGTTGCCACCTCATCGACTCGACCTATTTCTCCGAGTCAGATTTTGCTGGACTAGATTGTATACCCTGCATAATAATCTTTCCCTCCGATTTCTTTCTACAAATCACAATTTTTTTTCCTAGCTCCTAAGTCATACAGTATCACAAAGCATAATTTATGCGCTTTTATCACTCATCTTCGAAGGTGGAGACACCAATGATAGAATCTTTATAACAGCAACTTTGTTATTTTGATTTCATAAATGATTAATCCTCTTTCCCTTAATTCTCATCATTTGTCCTCATTATGAACATATTTAATTACAGCATGCATCTTAACACCCGTGTTATACAAGCTTTTTTAGAAAACAAAATTTATTTCTTTTTTAGAGTTTTGACCGGGCGATGACATTAAACCTTTTTGGCGATGATAAGGTAACACCTTTTTTTCTTAGTCTCCAGATTTAAAATAAATTTTATGGTAATTAATATGAATCGCTAATCAATAAATGTAGGAGTATATAAATAATTGCTTGATGTAATAGAATTAACTTGCTCGCTTTTGCTTTAATAAAGGTGTAAGACAGTGTTCAATATAATCAATGCTACCTAACTTGCCCGGCCACAATCTTTTTTATTATTTTTAAAAATAATTTAGTATCCTAATATAATTCACTTCAAAACCGACATTTAAAATATTTATTTCATTTTAAATTTAAATTTTAATCCTCTCCGAGTAACTGCATTGCAGGTCAGTGAAATTCAAACTCGGATCATTTATTCATCTGAGTGAGACTCTCATAAACCGGCTCAGTTTCAACTTTTCATCAGCCACAACTCCTATAGAAGAGCTCGAGCGCTCTTTAGATCTCCGTGCCAGGGCCATGGAACAACCGCTCCTTGGGAATCCAGTTAGCCATCACGCTCCCCTACTTCCCGTCACCAACTTCAATGTCGCAACGCCGCTAACCAGGTCTACCTCCAGCCCCAATCTTGTCGTCCTCACCATCTTCCTCCTCGTCGTCACGTTCTCCCTCTGGGCCAACTACGAAGTCTCCAAGGGCTTCGACATCGACGTCCTCCACGCCACGCCCCACACCGCGGCTGGCCGTCGCTTCAACCTCTTCTTCGTCGATAACGGCCGCGCCATCCGCCTCGTCCTCGCCGCGAGCTCCTCCGTGCAGCGCGCACTCTTCCCGGATGATACCTTCACCCGGAAGCCGGTGCAGCGCGTAACCGTCAGAATGGACGCCGCTGGCGGCCTCAACGACACCGTCGTCGCGGTCCGCTCTGACGCCGCAGACAACGAGTTCGAGCTGCTCGTGAGCCCTACGGTGATGGAGGCGGCGGACGTGCAGCGGGCAGTGGAAGCGGCGGTGCGGCGTGGGATGGCGCGGATGTGGCTCTGGGACGGAAGAGGTAAAGCGCCGAGGTGGCTGCTCAACGGCGTGGTGGAGCATCTCTCGTCGCTGCCGGCGACCACCTCGACCGGCAACGGCGGCGGACCTGATACCTTGCGGGCTACTGTTCACCGCGAATCGTGTTGGTCGGAAGATGTGCAGCTGGCACAGTTCGTGCGCTATTGCGAGGCGGAGCGGCCGGGGTTCGTGGCTCGGTTGAACCGGGCGATTGAGGCGGAGTGGAGCGAGCAAATGTTGGACGACGCGTTGGGCGTCTCCTCCTCGCTGCTATGCTCCGCGTATCGATCAAAGAGTGATCCGTAATGGTCGAACTGTACTTTCTGCTGGGCCGTAATGTACTAGACCCGCATTATATATTATCTATTCCCATCGACCACTTCTCCACGCTAAATATGAGATTCTACCCGGTAATCGTCACCGTAAGCAAACGGTCTGTCGGTGACGAACTCTTGTGACAGACATGAGCTAGCACATTGCATGTAGTGGCTACTTCATTTCGCGCTGAAAGCTAAATAGCTAGGTGAAAAGGCCACATGTAAGTCGCGTCTGGCGAGGACATAAGCAATGTCTAATGCAGCTTGGCAGTTTCCTAGCCGCTATCTGTGTGCGATTGATTTTATGGCGCCGTCGGACGACAACCCTACTGTGTTGCCGGATACACACTCCCCCACTGTTCTGCTGACGCGGACATTTAATGTCTCTGCGTCGTCAATCGTGGGTTGGTCTTCGGGAGCTCGATGTGGTCCCTTTACAATGTGGCAAGATTATTCTCACATTCTAGTGGAGCTCTATTTGCTCTTCTTGATTCGCGTAAAAAGATCACTATTTTTGAGTTATAAAAAATGCCGACACATGCTGAAGGGGAGCACGTGAACGTTGTTTAATTTGTACGTACGGAGACTATAGGTGTCCAGTCAATTGTCAAGGTCCTGAAATGGCTAGGCTAACAGTGAGTACCGGACATTCGAATTCACGGAGCTCTGCCACTGTTGAGCATTTATTTTAACGCTGATAAAAAAAAAAGGGAGTTAACGCAGGGGATGGATAATCTACTACATTTACGTCAGACACTGCTACGAAGTTGAACTTCACACCATAACTTGTTGGACTATATCTACCTCTATCGAACTACATCAATTTCAACAGAGCTCCACGTACACATCGGTATTGAAGTTGAGCTACATCGTCTCAAAGTTAGTTTGACTCACTGTGTATCCTCGTTGATGCAGTGTCGGGGAAGAAAATTTATTGACTTTCTTTTGATGTGATGGAGCACGAAGACAATTTAGAGGTTCTTTCCAACCGCAACAATAAAAATAAAAATGTAAAGTGAATACACACGCTCCAACACAGACAATAAAACATGACACCGGATGTAACGTGATTCATAATAAGAATTCCTACTCCACGGAGGTGAGCTCTCTCATCGGATGCAGTGTCAAAACACTTTCACTATGAACGTCCTCCTTTACGGAAAGGAACTTCCGGAGGCGGAGGAGAAAATCTCTTACAGTCAAGTCAAGATATAAGGAAAAGTACACGAAAGGTGAAGATCACTACTCTCCTTCTCCGGCGAAGGGGTAGCTCTCCTTCTTCCAATGTGTCTTCGTCTCTTGCTGGTTGAAATAATGTGGATCCCCTTCCTTCTGTCCTCTTCCTCCTTTTTATTCCCCTCCTCTGATCAATTGTTGCCTCGCAAGTTTTCCCCATCGTACACGTGGTCACCACGTCCACCTGGAGAATCATTCTGTTACAGATACAAGGAGCGAAGGCTCCTCAGAATATTACGTGGGGACCCCCCTTCTGTTGCGTAACACCTTCTCATCTATAATTTGGGAAATATGCTAGTCTGTCCCTCTCAACCATTTGCCTTCAGTGAAACTAATCTAAACCTTTAGCTCACGTGTGGCATAGCCCTTGGGCTCTTCAACAGCCCGAATCGACTCTCTTTCTTTCCGCACCAAACTACTTCTGGACTGACTATGCCGAGTCGATTCTCCTCCGTCCCATCTGCTTTTAGGCCTACTGAGCTGAACCGATTTTCGTTCATCTCCTAGCGAAGCGATCTCCACCTTTGCTTCGTTATGTCAATTACCTTAACTGGTCCTCCTGTTCCAATTATCCCAGACAATCACGCCCGAACCATTCTCCCTTATCTTCTTCGCCGAACCAATTATTTGGTTCGGATTGTGTCTTACACGTGATCCCTTTTACCCGGTTCACAGAAAAAGGTAACAGCAGTATCATTAGTCAACCCCCAAAATAGTCAAGCGAAGTCATAAGCTTGACTATTTAAAGCTTCTACTTCATCCTTTGCTTGTCGACTCAGATCCGTTCTTTGCCTTTTGCCTTACTCTGTATACTTGAAGCGGCTTAATGGGCCCATGGGCCCCGCTTCCTCCTTTTCCCTTGGGTAGTCGAATAGTCACATGAAACCCTATATAAATCTTCGTCTTTTTCTTTTTAGGCAGAACTTAGCGTGCCTAACAATCCAGCCTCTCCCGCTTCTTCTTCCTAGCGATTTTCTCCGGCAGCGTTTCAGCGACCCAGTCCCCTCTTTTGCAAACGTTCATCCTTTAACCTTCAAGTAAGTGCTCCTCCTTGCTTTGCACCTATGACTCCCAAGACTTTACCCTCATCTCCCTGGTACGAGCACACCATTACTCAACTAAACCCCGACCATTACTTCTTCAATATGAAGGACCAATTCATCGACTCTTCCATCCCATGCTGCTTCAACACCAAAATGTACCGACCGCATCGTCCCCCCTTTGGCCTAACCTATTTTTTCTCTGAACAATTTTTTAACGGCTTATTTTTACCCATCTCTTCCTCTTATTTAGAAATCCTGGACTTTTATGGACTACCCATAAACCATTTTACCCCTAATTCCTTCCGCCTCTTGTCAGGGGCCATCATAGTGTTCCAACACTTGAATCTTCCTTTATCCCCCCAACTATTCCACCGCTTCTTCCAGCTGAAGTCTTCTAAGGCAGGCATTTTTTATCTTTCTAGCCGCACGGACTGCCAATTTCTAGTAAATATGTCTTCTTCCCATAAAGGATGAGAATAATTATACTTCTTCGCTCAGCTTCCATCATCTTTACCCCACTCAGATACTTGGAAGCTAGATCTTCCAGAGCTATCTCCTTTTCATGAAATGAGGACGCAATGTCCTTTCTCGGAGTTCTGTAAAGTATTGGGGGAATCCCACTACTGCTCGGAACGCCTAATGAAACAACCACTCCTTTGCCACTTCCGGCTGTCTCCTTTCCCTCTAACGGTTCCGGCCGCCATAGGTAGGACAGTATTAGCATTTCAATATAACCTGTTATCTGAATCAACTTACCCTTCTTTCCCATGTATTTCGCAGATAATATAATGCAGAGCGCTCTAGTAAAAGGCGAAGAGACCAGGCCGCCAAAAAAAAAAGAAGAAGACCTCCACCAAGCGAGGTAAATCTGTGGCAGTCCCTTCTTCCCCTCGAAAGAAATTGCGCCCGATCAAGGAAGGAGTTCCCAGCTCCTCATCTCTTCCTTCCTCCTCTTCTGACCGACAGGAATCCCTACGTCTAACTGTCTATGAACCGAGGACAAGGGATACCACCTTAGCCGCCTCCTCCTCTTCTCCCCAAGGGGGAAATTCTTCTGCCCATTCTCCTGCTTCATCCTCCCTTCATCTTGATTCTCCCACACCTTCCCGAACCAAATCTATCCCAGTCCTCCTTCCTTTAGAAACACATACTTCTCCTGCCCCTCTTCAGCATGCCGGTCCCATTCTTCCTTCGGAGGGGGAGAATCTTCCTTCATCGAACCCTCCCTTGGTTACATTAGGGTCCCTTTTGAAAATCCGTCACCTCTCGGAGGTGAAGTTTTTCAACCAATCGGGTATACAAGGCCCCTGCGACCAAGTGAGCAAACTGCTGGCCGAGGTACTTATTTTCCCTTTTTATCTTCAGCATATATATATATATATATATATATATATATATATATGTCAACGCTTGATATTTGCATTTTCTTTCCTTCAGGTCTCGGCCAAGCATAACAAAATGATATCTCACATAGCTCAATTTTAGTCCAACGTGAAGAGGCGTCATTTTCCTTCCTTGGCGCACCAAAAATAACTCACTCATCAACTGAGTGAGAAGGAGAAAAAAGAGTCAGATCTAATGGGTCAATGTGAAGACTCCATGACACAATTGGCCCTGGTTCAGAGTGAAAAGGAGGAGCTTCAGCGAAAAAATGAAGACCTCGAACAACAAATCTTCCTGCAATCCAGTGAGCTTCATCAGGTGGATCTTCTTACTCATGAGCTAACAGGATATAAAAGACAGCTTGGGGATGCAATTATCCAGGCTGCTGACTCCTCGACTACTATTCAGCAGTTGCGGCGAGAGCATCAAGCATGGGAAGCCACCCGAAAGTCCTGCTCGGAGAAGTGCCAAGGAATCTCTTCATTGGTGGCTACCTTTCCTGAAGCCCTATCGGTGGTGGCTCGGCAACAAACAGAGCTCCATCAAGAATACATCGAGGCTTTTACGGCTCTGGGTAAGCGGGTCGTGAAGGCTACAATAGAAAGAGATGACCTAGCAACCCAATTGGCTGAAAGTCAGGCCCAACTAGCCGCGTGTCAAGCCCAACTCGCTACCTGCCAGTCTCAGTTGAAGGAGCAGGAAGCCGACCTGAAGGGGCGTTACGTCAAGAAGGGAGTGAATCTATTTATTCTTGGCTTCGACGGGTCCTCGACCTTAAATGCTGAACGAGGATATCCTCCCCCCGGCACGGATACTAACTATTTGAACCCCGTCGACGCTTTATCCAAATCCCCCCCCCCCCCCGAACTTTTTGAACTATAATCTGTCACATTGTGATCATTGTAATGACTTTTTATTATTGAAGAATGTTTGTATCGACATGCCTTTTTGTTGTTCATCTTGGTACGGGTCGGGAGTTTTAGGTTGATTCCGTGCTTCCTTTTTTTTTGCGATTGTTGTCCATTTTTTGCTTTATGTGAAATGATGACATTCTTCGTTCGGGAGTCCGGTCGGAATATCCCGGGTGATCTTCTTCCGGCCCGAACCAATTTTGGCTCGACCAATAATTAAGTTACTTCGATCTCTTGATCTTCTCAAGTTATTTGGCCGCTTCGGAAATGATATCTCAACGATTTCTTATGCTGACACCATTATGATATTAGTCTCTTCCTCTTCTTCTCCCTCCCGAGGACAAATGCAGTTCTTCCTCCTTCGACTATAAATTGTCTTCCCCAATGTCTTTGGTCTCCCATCTCACTCTCATGGCTTCGACGGAACACCCCATCGAGATTTCTTCAGATTCTGACTCGTTTGAATTACATGACTAGCCCACTGAAGACACCGAAGAATTTGAGACCCGCTCGACGGCAACCTCGGCTTTTCGTCCCCTCTCTTCTCCCTCCTTAACCACTGTTCCAACTCCTACCGTAGGGAGGTTCTTCCGAGCACCCTTCCCTTCCTTTCGCAACAGGGTATGGAACCCTCCCCTGACGTGGGAATACACAATAGGAGATCCCCAGGCCTCTGTCGAACTTCCTCCACTTCCACCAGCCCTGACATTTGTTCCAGTCTCTCCGACGAGGATTCGTCTGCCCTCTTTTGATGAAGCTCCACCAGCGATACCTCCTGCTCAAGGCGATCTCTACAGAGTCATCTTGGCGCCTTCCCCCTCGGAAGAGCCTTCTAATAATCCTCCAGTTAAGAATGATCATAAGAAGCTTAAATAGCTTAAATGATGTAACTACTATCAAGTATGTTAATAAAAAGGAAGAAAGGAATTGATGTTAATTCTTGTCATTTTCTTGTAAAGGTAGGACATCTGCCATTAGAAAAGACTGCAATCTTATCTGAACATACTTCCCCTTACTGCTTCCATGGAGTTCAGATCATCTCTCTCAGAGTTACTGTACTAGCACCTTTTCACCTACTGTCTTTACGTTTCCCCTTCTTTACTATCATTTATTATTTTTATCTCCTCTGCGAATAAATGCGCCTTCCTCCTTCATCGTTATAAGGACCCCCAACTATCACCGCTCAACATCCATCTTCTCTTCTCTCTTCTCCCCGTTATGGAAGAAACTTCTGAACAGGGCAGCAGTTCTTTTCCTCCCGAGGAAAGGACCGAGGAACAGCGCTATATCGTTAGCTTGGAGGAACAAGTGAAATATTTGCAGCGGCGATTGAGGGAAGCTTCTACCAATAACTACTTTTTGCGCCAGCAACTAGCAGTGTCCCAGAAGGACCTGTCTAAGCACATCTTCTTACAACAATCTTACCTCCGGCAGCTATGGCGCCAACCTCGGCCACGCAAAGAAGCTCCTCCAATACCTCCCAACAAAGAACTGTAATACCCTATAAATAAGGGTTTCTTTGGTTAATTTCTTCTTGTGAGGGAACTGTAATATGTGCTCTTTCCGAAGTAATGAACTTTCTACAATATAAGCCTTCGCTTATATCTTTCCCCACTCATCTTCTTCTTCTGGCATTCTTTCGGCAGTGTCAAAGTTTACACTTATCCTGGGTAATAGGAAAAATAAATATATAACTTCTCCACTCTTTCATTATGCAGGAATCACGCATATACCTTCCTTGTACGAAAATAAAATGATATATAGCTGAGGGAATACTCAGCTCTTCCGTTCCGCCACCACACGGGGACAAAGATAATATACAGTTGAGGAGTGACCTCAACTCTTCCGTTCCACCACCGCACGGGGATAAAAATAATATATATAGTTGAGGAAAGAACTCAACTCTTCCGCTTCACGGGGATAAAATAATGTACAGTTAAGAAATAAGCTCAACTCTTCCGTTTCGCCACCACACGGGGATAAAATAATGTACAGTTGAGAAATAAGCACAACTCTTCCGTTCCGCCACCACACGGGGATAAAAATAATATACAGTTGAGAAATAAGCTCAACTCTTCCGTTCCGCCACCACACGAGGATAAAATAATGTACAATTGAGAAATAAGCTCAACTCTTCCGTTCCGCCATCACACGGGGATAGAATAATGTACAGTTGAGAAATAAGCTCAACTCTTCTGTTCTGCCACCACACGGGGATAAAATAATGTACAGTTGAGAAATAAGCTCAATTCTTCCGTTTCGCCATCACACAGGGATAAAAATAATATACAGTTGAGAAATAAGCTCAACTCTTTCGTTCCGCCACCATACAGGGATAAAATAATGTACAGTTGAGAAATAAGCTCAACTCTTCCGTTCCGCCACCACACGGGGATAGAATAATTTATAGTTGAGAAATAAGCTTAACTCTTCCGTTCCACCACCACACGGGGATAAAAATAATATATAGTTGAGGAATGAACTCAACTCTTCTGTTCCACCACCACACGGGGATAAAAATAATATATAGTTGAGAAATGAACTCAACTCTTCCGTTCCGTCACCACACGGGGATAAAAATAATATATAGTTGAGGAATGAACTCAACTCTTCCGTTCCACCACCACACGGGGATAAAAATAATATATAGTTGAGAAATGAACTCAACTCTTCCGTTCCACCACACACGGAGATAAAATAATGTACAGTTGAGAAATAAGCTCAACTCTTCCGTTCCGCCATCACACGGAAATAAAATAATGTACAGTTGAGAAATAAGCTCAACTCTTCCGTTCTGCCACCACACGGGGATACAAATAATATATAGTTGAGGAATGAACTCAACTCTTCCGTTCCACCACCACACGGGGATAAAATAATGTACAGTTGAGAAATAAGCTCAACTCTTCCATTCCGCCACCACACGGGGATAAAATAATATACAGTTGAGAAATAAGCTCAACTCTTCCGTTTCGCCACCACACGGGGATAAAAATAATATGTAGTTGAGAAATGAACGCAACTCTTCCGTTCCACCACCACCACACGGGGATAAAATAATAGCGACTACGACCTTCTGTGTAAAGAGTGCGCTAACTTGACCTCCAGTTCCACTTTTATACCCTCGTCCCTCCTTTCATATGAAAGCCAGGGTTTTAACAAATAACGGGTCATCCAAGGAATAAATCATTATTTATCTTCTTCCTGGGGCTCTCTTTTTATATATTAGGAGCCCAATTGCCAATGCAGGCCCATTCATCCATTCTTTTATAGGGGGCGCTTCATCTTTCCTTTTCTTCTGTTATCGTCATTTCTTCTACCTTTTCGCCTCCTTCTTCTTCGTCCGTTCTCCTTTTCACCGCCATCTTCCGATGCTCCAGTCACTAATTCCAGCGCTCTTCCTCTTTTTTCTGCGGGCAAGATGCATTTCTTTTTCTACCGAGAAATAGTAAATCATTACTCACAAATCAAACGGGGTGAGGGTCAGCCGCCAGCATCCACTTCGCCCTCCCCTTCATCTCTTACCCTCACACCTGTTTCATCTCTCCCTTCTCCTCCACTTTCGCCTGAAACTTTGGTCCCCTCCGCTCTAGAAGAGATTAGGGTAGTCAGTTCGGCCTCATCTCCAATGTTACTTATAAACCCTAACTCTTTCGTTTTTTCCCCTTCCGCCTTGGGTATCCGAAAATCGCCCCCTCTCTCATCACAACCTGAAGATGAACATAAAGAGGTGGTGCGTCAACGCCTATCGGCGGCAAACGCTTCTGCATCCACTCCTTCTCCTCCGCGGGAGCATTCTCCCATGCCTGAACTCATGATAGTTGATATTCCACCATTACCAATTTCCCCCGTCGTCCATAACTCAGGAGACCTTTCGTCTCCTTTGAACACAGATCAGGGTCCTTCTACTTTCCCCCCTCCCAGTGAAGAATTTTCCATCCCAGTGCTCTCTATATCTTCCTCTCCAAACTCTTCGCTGGACCAATCTCCTTCTACCGATTCTTCTATACCTGTTTCCCAACCGACCATACTAAGTCTTCCACCCCCCCCCCCCATCTGCTTCTCCTCTCTTAGCCCCTATCTCTCTGACCTTCCTTACAGGAACTCCTTCTTATTTCCCTTTTAAATCTCCCACGCAATCTCCTTTTTTCACCTTTCCTTCCCCCATCATGAGCGAGCCTTCACCCCTGATGTCATCCATCCCTTCTTCTTCCTCTTCTCCCCGGGGTCTTCAGATCTTAAATTTAGAGGAACTGGTCCCACGGATGGAAGGCCTACGCCACGCTCTAGAATTAGTATGCTTCTCGCATCGAATTCTTTGACTTCCCTCATCGGATGACTTCTTTTTGATAAATGACTTGCAGACCCTTACCAATTATCAAGAGCTGGATTGCTCCCTCCAGCAATATCGGGCTCAATCTCTGAAAGGGGAGCAGCAACGACGGGAGGATCAGACAGCTGCTCAGAATCGGAAGCATATCTTGTTGCAGCAACTGAAGCAATGTCAGGAGCAACTGATAGAAGCTCGCTGCCAACATCAAAAAGATGCCGAAACTATAGCGGCATTGAGAGAACAGCAGCGGGCTCATATAGAATCACTATCCATTCGACAAGATGTTCAGCCAGCGCGGTCTAACAAACAGACTTCCCCGTCCTAAGAATTAATAGGCCTTCAAGAACAAGTAGTAGAACTCCTTCGGGAAAAGAAAAAGACTTCTGATATCATCACTAACTTGCGGGTTCAATACCAGCGAGCGGAGGACAAAATAGGGGACCTCCGTACCCGCCTATGTAAGGAGGTACAAGAAAACTCCTCCTTAATAACTTCTAGGGTGCATGCTCACGCCCGTATATGCAGGCAAGAAACATCCCTCCAGAGACTAGGCAATGAGCTTGTCCGCACCAGGTCATACACAGAGGCGGTAGAGGGAATTTTAGCTTCAATACGCCAGAACATGATGGATATGACTAATC
Source organism: Wurfbainia villosa (assembly GCA_025175895.1). NCBI lineage: Eukaryota > Viridiplantae > Streptophyta > Magnoliopsida > Zingiberales > Zingiberaceae > Wurfbainia > Wurfbainia villosa. The sequence continues at coordinate 11,681,565 of CM045992.1, forward strand.
TCCTTCAGCAGGACCAAACTTCTCGAGCAGATGACATCTCAATCCCGACAGACGCCATTATGGAAGTATCCCGGCGTTATAGTGAAATGCACCGAGCCCTCCGGGAGCAACAAGAGAAGTGTCACAGGCTCCACCGGAACCGAAGTCCTGAACGTCCGAATTAACAAGAGTGGTTGATCATCCTGATGCGGGCTACCTATCAAGACGGGTTTAATGAGGCGGTTCGGTAGTATGTTGACCAAGGACTTCCCCCTGCGAACCATCCTGCTCTCTCCTTGTACTGGGAAGCCGACTTCCGACGCTATCCTCCCGATCGATTTAAGTTATAACTTGATGTATTGCTTCGGGACATGACTCCCTTTTTATCTTCTTTTCTTTTCATAACTCATCACAAGGAATATGGTATTTGATGCAAATGATATATCAATCGGACTTGAATTCGCCATACATCTAATCAATATAACAAATTGTCAAATACATTTCTCCAGGAACCCCCCCAATTCCTTCCTTTCATCCATCGTCCCTTATACAGTATAAAAATGTTTCAAGTGGATAGCATTCCAGGGTCGAGGAAATTCCTTTCCCTAGTTGTCCTTAAGATAATATGCTGATCCTACTACGCGACGTGTCATTTCATAAGGCCCCTCCCAGTTCGGAGCTAATTTTCCTGGATCCCCAACAGGATTAACTTTGCACAGGACCAAATCCCCCTCTTGAAACCTTCGAGGCATCACCTTTTTATTAAAGGCTTGTTGCACTCTCCGCTTGTAAAACTCCGCTCGCCTCCGTGCCACTTCCCTCTTTTCTTCCACTAAGTCCAACTCAGTGCTCTAAATAATTTGGTTATGCTCTGGCTCATAGACTTGCACTCGGGCGCTACTTAGAAGGGCTTCCACCGGAATAACGACCTCCATCCCATATACCAAGCTGAAGGGGATTTCTCCTGTCGCAGTTTTCGGTGTGGTTCGATAGACCCACAAAATTCCGGGCAACTCTTCCACCCAGTTTCCCCTCTGAGCCCCCAATTTAGTCTTCAGTCCTTGAATAAGAATTCTATTAGTGACTTCCACTTGCCCGTTGGCTTGAGGATGGGCTACCGAAGTAAATGCCTGTTGGATATTAAGACTTTGACACCATTCTTTGATCTTCTTGCCCTGGAACTGTCGCCCATTATCACTAACCAACCTCCGGGGAATACCATACCGGCAGAGAATGTTCTTCCACATGAATTGTATTACAACATTATCAGTAATTTTGGCAAGAGGCTCTGCTTCTACCCACTTGGAGAAATAATCCACAGCCACCAATAAGAATTTTTTCTGTAATGGCGCCACCGGCATAGGACCCACTATATCCATCCCCCATTGATCAAAAGGACATGAAGCAACAACACCTTTCATCATTCAGCCAGTCGTTCAGACCGGTTACTATGCTTTTGACAGGTTGAGCAGGTTTGCACTATATGAGTTGCATCTTGTTAGAGGGTGGGCCAAAAGTATCCCGCTAATAAGGCCTTCCTCGCCAGAGCTCTCCCTCCCAAATGATTGCTGCAACAACCCTCATGGATTTCCCGCAGCACCCACTCAGCATCTTCCTTTCCCAAGCACTTCAACAGGGGCCGTCCAAAAGATATTTTGTACAAGTCCCCGTTTAAGAGGGTGAATCGTTTGGCTCTGCTCATTAAAACATATGCTGCCCCTTTTTCTTCTGGGACCTTTCCCTGTTGCAGATAAGTTATAATGTCAATCCTCCAAGCAAGGATTGGATCTGGCTCGGGCATAACCTCTTCCACATTGCATATCATCAGAGAAGTAGGGATTTCCACGCAGACCGCTTCGAGTGGTTTCACTCCTTCCATAGCGCTAGCCAACCGAGCCAATTCATCTGCCTTCCCATTGTTCTCCCTCGGAATTTGCTTCAAGAGGACTTGATGAAAGTGAGATTTTTCTTTCTCGAAAGCCTTCAAGTACATTTGCAATCTTTCTTCCCGAACCGTAAAAGAGCCTTGAAGTTGTGATACCGCCAAATGTGAATCCGAATGGATTATAATTGAGGTGGCTCCTATAGCTTTGGCAGCCTGCAACCCTACTAGAATAGCTTTATACTCTGCTTCGTTATTAGATGCCCAATATCCCAAACGCACAGCTATGTGCGTCTCCTCTTTCTCAGGAGATATTAACAAGACTCCAACTCCACTACCTGTGGATCCCGAAGATCCGTCCATGAATACATTCCACACATCCGACCCCTCTTCTTTTGTTAGCGAGCTATTTTCCGAACCAACAGGTACTTCAGCCAGAAAATCAGCAAGAGCCTGAGCCTTGATAACGGTTCGGGGTTGGTAGTGAATATCATACTCACTTAATTCTACCACCCACTTAGCCAATCTTCCAGAAAAATTAGGCTTGGTGACCACCTTGCCTAATTCACTGTGAGTCAACACATTAATAGGATGAGCTAAAAAGTATAGCCTCAATTTGTGGGCTATCAGGACTAAGATATATGCCAGTTTCTCCAACTCAGTGTAACGAGATTCAGCCCCCTTTAGGATATGGCCGGTATAATAAATAGGCTACTGATGAGAACCTTCTTGCTTCAACAACACTGAGCTTATAGCTCCTTCTGAGACGGCTAAATACATCCACAATAACTCTCCTACCACAGGTTTGGCTAATAACGAAAGTCCAGCTAGATACTTCTTCAGCTCTTTGAAAGCCTTCTCGCATTGATCATCCCATTGAAATTTGGTAGCTTTGCGCAAAATTTTGAAGAAAGGTAGCCCCTTGTCTGCCGACCGGGCTATAAATCGAGATAGGGAAATAATCCTCCCCACTAGCTTTTGGGTCTCTCGCAAGTTAGTGGGTGACTTCATATTGCATAATGCCTATACCTTCTATGGGTTAGCCTACAACCCCTTCTCAGTTACTATATATCCCAAGAATTTCCCGCTCTTCACCCCGAACAGACATTTTTTAGGGTTCAGCTTCATATTATACCATCTCAATGTAGCGAAAGTTCCATTTAGATCCTTAACCAAATCCTGTGTGGTTTTTGATTTGACTAGGATATCATCCACATAAACTTCCATATTTTTCCCTTTTTTCTCCGCGAAGATCTTATCCATGAGTCGTTGGTATGTAGCCCTTGCATTCTTTAGGCCGAAGGGCATTACCACATAAGCATATAACCCTCCTATCATTACAAAACTAACTCTCTTCTGATCTTCTTTAGCCAGGGGTATTTGATGATATCCCTGGTAGGCATCTATTAAAGACACCACTTCATATCCTACCATAGAATCCACCAACTGATCAATGCAAGGTAAGGGGTAGCAGTCTTTAAGGCATGCTTTATTCAAATCGCGGAAGTTAATACACATCCTCCATTGCCTAGAAGGCTTGGGGAGCAAGACTACATTGGAGACCCACTCGGGGAATTGAATTTCCTTCACATGACTCGCTTTTAATAATTTTTCTACTTCTTCGGCTATCACCTTGTCCTTCTCAGGTCCAAAGTGTCGCCGCTTCTGTTGGATGGGTTGGACTCCTCTGGTTATGTTGAGGTGATGTTCAGCAACGTGAGGGTCAATTCCCGTGAGGTCATGCACGTCTCCTGCAAAGATATCTTCGTTCTTCTTCAGACATGCCACCAACTCCTCCTTGGCCTCCAGCTGCTGTGCCACCCGCATGGCCTTTCCGGGAGCTATCTCCACCAGCTCTCCTTCCTCTATCTTGTCCGCCTTGGGAGGAGATTCTTCCAGGACGTATACATCAGAAATTACGATGGCCTTCCCCTTGAGGTCATTGGTTCGGGCCTTCTTCTGATCATCCCGGACCATTTGCACATAACAACTCCTAGCGGCTTTCTGCTCGCCTCATACTTCTCCCACCAACTGTCCAACTAGGAATTTCAACTTCTGGTGGTACGGAGAAGCCACCGCCTGAAAAATAGCAAGGAAAGGACGACCAATAATTGCATTATAAGTGGACGGAGCGTCCACAATGAGAAAGGGGACTATATTGGTTTTTTGGCTGGGCTTTGTGCCCAGAGTCAAGGGCAATGAAATCTGCCCTATAGGGTGGACCACATGTCCCGCGAACCCAAAGAGGGGTGTGGCCACCTCTTCTAGCTGGGCATTTCCCAACTGCATCTGTCCAAAGGCCTCCTGGAAGAGGATGTTGATAGAGCTTCCTGAATCAACGAATACCCTAGCCACTTCGTAGTTGGCCAGGGAAATATGTATTACCAAGGCATCCGTGTGAGGCAGCAGGACACCTCGGAGATCTTTCGGCCCAAACGAGACCGACGGTGTGGTTTGGACAGTCTGGTGGGTGACGATGGTCAGACTTTCCATGAGGCGGGCGTATGACTTCCGCGCCTGATTGGAGTCTCTGTCGGTGGGTCCTCCTGCAATGACATGTATAACCCCCCGTGTGGGGCGTTATTTGGATCAAATGATGGGCCCTCACCCGATGGGCCTCCTTGAGAAATAACCTCCTGGGACGGAGTTCGGGGGTCCAGAGAGAAAGTGACTTGTGGTGATTGGTTATATGGCCCTGGACGAGCCACATTGGGTCGTTGCCCTCGTCGTGCCAGCCCTCCCGTCTAAGGTTGCAGTTGTGGGTAAGCAACTCAGAGGCGCTCCAATTCTTCATGCATCTTGAAACATCGACCGCTGTCGTGGCCATACTCCATGTGGTACTGGCAGAAAAATGGGGCAGGGGGGGGGGGGGTTGCGTGGTATTCCCCTGTACCCCGTGGGTCGCTGCAGTAGACCCTGTTGATCGTAGAATTCCATCTCTCGCTCCTTCCAAGTCCGCGGGGGAGGGATTGCATCGACAGCCATGATCTACAATGGCGGCGCGGGACGAGCGCCTTGTAATAACAACCAAGGCCTGGGAGCCTCCAGTAAAAGAGGTCGCGCATATCCCCGCCGGGGAGGCGCTTGAGGGGCGACGGGGCGATTTCTTTCAGCAGAGACTGTTGCGACAACGCGTTCGACCCTCCGCACTTTCAGTCATTCTTCCTCGTTGATGAATTTTTCTGCACGGCTTAACAGCTCCTCATAGCTGTTAGCGGGCTTCCTCAAAAGGGAATTGAGGAAGGGACCCTCCCTCAGCCCGTGCGGGATGACTACTCTAAAAGCATACGACCTCGCGGAAGGGATGCTTCTGGCGGTGGAGGTAAACCGATGAAGATACCCTCTGAGTGATTCTGAGGGCCCTTGCGTAATATGCAGCAGGATAGAGTCGTTGTGCTTGTACGCCTTCTAGCTAGTGAACTCTTGGCAGAACATCCCCTGAAAGTTAGCAAAACAGGTGATAGACCCCGGGGGCAAGGTGTTGAATCATTTTTGTGCCGAACCGATTAAGGTGGTACGGAATACTCGACACTTGAGGGCGTCGGTATAGCAGTGGAGCGAGGTCGCTCCAGCGATAGATGTTCTTCTGGATATGTTGAGCCGTCGTACTTGTCTACCTGGGGATTCCGGAAGTATGATGGCGGGATTTCTGAAAGGATGTCCATGGTAAAAGTGTTGGGCTCATAAACCTCCGAAGCCCTAGTTGACTGACTTTCGCCCTGTTCTTCTCCTCGATTCTGGGTTAATGGCAGAGTGTTCTAATGTACTCGCCCTCCCAGCCCCTCTCCAGGCAATGCTTCAATGTTAGTGGTTGTACGGGGTGGAGGAGGCACCTCTGGTGGTGGTCCGCGAGAAGAAGGTTCACCAGAACGAGGATGAAGATATCCTATCCTTCTCCTTTCTCTGGCGAGGGCCTCGGCCACGACGTTGTCCACCATGGCTCTCAGTTGTGATGGTAGTAGCATAATGGGGTTTTCCTCCGCTGCGGAGGCGACCGGATGTTGTATATCTTCTGGCTGCATCTCTACATCTTGCTCAAGTGCTTCCCACAAACGGCGCCAACTGATGCGGTGACGGAGAAGAAGATCTGTTGACTTCCTTTCGATGCGATGGGGCACGAAGGAAGCTTAGGGGGTTCTCTCCGGCCGCAACAGTAAAAATGAAAACGTAAGGCAAATACACGCGCTCCAACACAGACAACAAAACAAGACACCAGATGTAACGTGGTTCGGAATAAGGATTTCTACTCCACGGAGATGAGCTCTCTCACCGGATGCAGTGTTAAAGCACTTTCACTATGAACGTCCTCCTTTACGGAAAGGAACTTCCGGAGGCGGAGGAGAAAACCTCTTACAGTCAAGTCAAGATACAAGGAAAAGTACACGAAAGGTGAAGATCACCACTCTCCTTCTCTGGCGAAGTAGTAGTTCTCCTTCTTCCAATGTGTCTTCGTCTCTTACTGGTTGGAATAATGCAGATCCCCTTCCTTCTGTCCTCTTCCTCCTTTTTATTCCCCTCCTCTGATCAATTATTGCCTCGCAAGTTTTCCCCATTGTACACGTGGCCACCACGTCCACCTGGAGAATCATTCTGTTACAGATACGAGGAGCGAAGGCTCCTCAGAATATTGCGTGGGGACCCCCTTTCTGTTGCGTAACACCTTCTCATCTACAATTTGGGAAATATGCTAGTCTGTCCCTCTCAACCATTTGCCTTCGGTGAAACTAATCTAGACCTATAGCTGACATAGCCCTTGGGCTCTTCAGTAGCCCGAACCGACTCCATTTCTTTTCGCACCAAACTACTTCCAGACTGACTATGTCGAGTCGATTCTCCTCCGTCCCATATGCTTTTAGGCCTACTGAGCCGAACCGATTTTCGTTCATCTCCTAATGGAGCGATCTCCACCTTTGCTTCGCCGTGCCAATTACCTTAACTGGTCCTCCCGTTCCAATTATCCCAGACAATCGCGCCCGAACCATTCTCCCTTATCTTCTTCGCCGAACCAATTATTTGGTTCGGATAGTGTCTTACACATGAGCCCTTTTACCCGGTTCAAAGAAAAAGATAACAACAGTATCACTCGTCTATCCAACTTCTTTCACTAGAAGTATCAAACCTATTTAAATAGTCCTACGAGAAGGGTTTAGCAGTTAACATATTAGTACAATGATTTAATCCTGAAGATGTCATTCTTTTATGTATTAATTATTAATTTTAAAGATCAAAGATCTATTATGATTTATCTCTTAAGCCGAATTAATACGAAGATGAATTCTAATTTTTTATACAACATGAACCCATTTAAATAATTAGACCCTCTATTTCTTATGTCTTACAACAACTAATTGATAATAAAAGAAAATAGTTACACGCGTATAATTTTTTATTCATATAAAAATTAATTCAATTATAAATAATATTCAATGAGAACAAAAATAATGAAGAATAATTGAATGCGAGGATTTAATACGATTCAAAATATTAATTTTCTATACCTCGAGCTCATTAACCCATCATAAAAATCACTAAAAAAAATACTCCATGGTGCAAGGCAATAAAGCAAGCTAAGCCTCCATAAGTTCTGAGGATATAAGAGCTATGAAGACGAAACCTCAAGCGAATATTCGAACCCAACGTCCCAACTCCCTTGGCAGGCAGGACATGATCTTTGAATCTACCAATGTTCTTGCAGTTGAAGTCCTGAATTGGGAGAAGCTACAAGTATTATTGTAGGTCGACTGATTGGGAAATCAAGGACTCAACTAGCATTAAGAATTTTGAATAGTAATGGAGTATGAACAAGTGGTGCTGTCGAGTATGTACGAGCTCTTTTTAATGGTAAACCTCTTCTTACTAATAATTAACCAAAATCGTTGGTTGATTGAAGTAAATTATAAATGTTTGTTGCAAATCAAAATTTAAATTTTGATCAATCATATACAAGTTTAATAATCGAAGATATCTTTTTTGTTCCACCAACCTTTTAGTATTGAATCCAACGGAGAGCAAATTTGGTCGATTGATCCAATCTCTTTGTCAACCACTTTGCAATAGAGAGCAAACTTTTGTTGCCTAAAACAACTTGCGTCATCCAAAACCTGAGTACTAAGGTTCTAGTTCTTAAACCTAATATGCTTAATTTGGTAAATTAGGTCAAAGTATGTCATTAAACCTAGTACAACTGGGAGATCAGATTCTATTTCAACTATGGTGTTGATCAACCAAAAATTATTAGTCTTTAAACAATCAAAAGTGCCCAAAAGACATTATTAAGACTCCTAAATAAATCTAAACCATATTAAAACTTAACAATATATTTGTTTGAGTCCCTAACGATGAGAATATCTTACAAGATGCTAATGGTTTCAAGAACGAGATATCTAGGTAAATCTAACTCACACTATATATATGTTTGTTCTATTTATGCAAAGATGGCCCATAAATCCAAAATATAGTTTATATTGGCTTGACAATAGCTAGGCTCATAAGGCAGTAATCAAACTTGATAATATCCATAAAATGAAACCTTCGAGATGCTTTCAAATTGTCTTTATTTTTATTATATATTCCATTAAATTAAGAGTATTTTTATAATTGATTTTGAACCTTGATTTATTAGTGTTGAATAGTTTAAGCACCATAACATTTATGTCATTGATATGAAAAGATGTCCTTATAATCACCTCATAATTTCTTGTGTAAACATACAACTAGATGATATATATACTAGGAGAACTTAGAGAAGTGTTATTAAAATTAACTTTAACCTCTAAAAATAAAATGATATAAATTTATGATGCTCAAATCTCACCTAATTATACCTTGTGCCAACTTGAAGTAGATTTATATAATTAACACAATTTCTAATGCTCTTGATTGACTATACTATTACTCTCAAATAGTGTATCAAATGAAGATCTTAATTGATATATTAGCAATAAGGAGTCAAGCCCTAAGTTTAATGAAATAATCTTACAATTTACTTACTCTCAAAGACAAATGACTAGCGATTGATATACATCATGCACCATAAATAAAATATTCTTACTGTTAGTACGTTGAGGCATTCAAAATGGGATAATGCAAGGTCATCCATTATCCCATGACTCCACTAGCCATGTTCTTTATCTTTTCTTTTAAATCATACTTCTTGTGTAAAATATGGATGATGATAAATCAGAAGGCGGAAGAAGACAACAGAGAGAGTGTAGTCTGTGTAAATCATATTCATCTTGCTGAGAAGAACAAGATATCCATCGTCAAACATCACCAGATTAAAGGTTGTGATGATGTGACATTGCAGTGATAGTACAAGATATGTGACTATCATCCTAACTACGAATGATTCGCAATCTGAGTTTGCAGTTTCAAAAGCTTTCAGAATCATCGACCGACTAAGGTATACTATTTATAATTTCACAAGTATTTTCTTTCATCATCCTTCATTGGTATCAGAGCTAAGTTGGTTGTCAGATGATTTTGCGTTCAACGAGTTCTTCAAATGAGTGCTAGGAAGTACTCAAAAGAATCATTGCCGAGTAGTGCACTCGGGAACGCATTTGTCAAATTTGAGATTGGGACATGGTGACACAGAGGTGCTTGGAACGTAGTACTCAAGCATACATAAGATTCCCAAGCTGTGCTCAGACGTACTATGAGGTGCTTGGGACTAGCCGTGGTACTTGGGAGCACGACATGAGCGAAGGAATCACGGTGCTCTGGACGAGCTGCGATGCATGGTACTCGGGATGAGCCGTGGTGCGCAATGCTCAGGACGAACCGTGGTGTGCAATGCTCAGGATGAGCTATGGTGTGCAGTGCTCAGGACGAACCATGATGCATGGTACTCAGGACGAGCCATGGTGCACAGTGCTTGGGACGAGTCACAATTCTTGGGAGTGCAACACGAGGTGATCGAAAGTCATACTTCTCGGAAGTTCGAGTAGAGCGGAGGTGCTCGATGCTCAGGAAGTTGAGTTTATCATGCATAGTTGTACTCGGGAAAAAGGAACGTCGAGTGGGGTAATCCGCTTGCTAGGAATCGACACAGCTAGTCGACCTTTGAGAGTGTTTGAACAAGCTAAGAGTTAAAACCCACTCGGATTTGGCAAACTGAGTTGGATTTTGAAGTTGTCCAAAATCTAATTGAACTCAGTGAGTCGAGAAGGAATTCTTGAGTGACTCGGACTCGACCTAAGTCAAGAGTCTTGGAGAAGATGAAGAGATCTAACTTTGAGGTGTGTATACCCTCAAAGTGGCACGTAGGCTTACCAAGGGTACTATACTAAAAGTGATTATTTATTTACTGTATCTTAATTCGAATGGTGAGATGCAATTTCAGATTATGGTGTATGGTGTCCGTTGATTCAAACGCTCATCTTGGAATTTATATTAGAGTCATTTGAGTCTTGATGATTAGTAGAGTACCCAAAATTGAGACATTAAACATCGCATGTCACTAATGTCTCTTTTTTCTGTATGACAGAAATATGGTTGTAACAAATAATGTCATAATGGATATCATGAATACAAGATGAACAATGACAACTATAATATTTGGCACTGGAAGGTTCATTTTGTTTTCGAGGAACAAGAACTCGGGAAGGTTCTTAAGCATGCGATGGTGGATCCCGGGGAGGGTACCAGACATAGGCGAGACAAGATTAGGAGCTATATTGTACTTGGAAAAAGAAGGATGGCTAAGATAGGGTAATTTTTCTGAGCAGCATGCATTATAAGCTAATTCCAATATATGAGCAGCATCCTACTACTATGTCGATCTGACATGCTCTTAAAGAGCATTATGGTGCCTCATTAGTGTTGAAGGATCGTGGTCCGGCTAGAAGGGGGTTGAATAGCCCTCGTGCGTTGTTCGTTGATGTTCATTCGTTCGTCTACAATATTCGTTAATATGCGCAGCGGAAATATAAATAGCAAATACGAATACAAGAGACAATCACAACACATGATATACGTGATTTGGAACCTTAGGATTCCTACTCCACAGGGTGAGCTCAACGAGCTCGAGTGATAAACACACCACTACTAAAACTCCTTCTCAACAACAAGTCGGAGGTGGAGAAACCTCATACAAATAATTATAAGGTAATACAAAAGTATAAGCAAAATACAAAGTCAATATGAAATACAAGTAAAGAAAACTTTACAATTCTTTACTTTGATCACTTGCTTATTGCTTGTTTTGGTTTGCTCTTGAAGGTCTAAAATGCAGCAGCAATTCCCCTTCAAAATCACCCTAAATATTGCTTGGAAATCCTCCCCAAGCTCCTCCTTTTATGCTTGTCTCGGACTGATTCTGCCATAGCAGTCGACTACTCATACCCATCAGTCGACTGCTCTTATAGTCGTTGTCTCACAACAACTCGATCCACGCTGGACAAGTTCCAACGGATACACCATCAATCGACTGATCATGCCCATCAGTTGACTGATCAAGATCAGTCGACTAATCAAGATCAGTCGACTGATCAAGCCATCAGTCAATTGCTCCAGGCAATCAGTCGACTCAAAACCCTCTTGTGCCCCGCGACCACCTTCAGCAGTCGACTGTCGTCCCTAGGCAATCGATTGATGGTGCAACAATCGACTGTCAAACCCTAATAGTCGACTACTGGGCCAAAAATACTACAGTCGAACACCAGTCAACAATCAGTCGACTCAGATCAGTCGATTGGTACCTATATCAATTGACTGTTGTCAGGTAAAACCTCAAACAAATACTTGTTTGAGCATCCAACCATCGGGTAAACCTCAAACACCAATGTTTGAGCATCCGACACTCGATCTCAGTCACTTGCCCAAGCTCAACTCTCATCTCCCATGGAGTCCCTCACCGAAGCTCTCTTTGTCCAGCTACGTCCCTCGAATGCACTAAGCCCGCGGCTTCTCCCATGCCATCCTTCGCGTCTTGCTCTGAAGTCTGCTTCCTTTGGCTTCACTCCATTTGCTCCTCGTCCGACAGTTCCTCGAATGCACCAAGCTCATGGCTTCTCCCTGTGCCATCCTTCACCAACTCAAGGACCTGAGCCATGAGATGATGAACTTGCCAATGCTTTATCAAGCTAACCAAATATCAAGACTCAAGCTTGGACTTTCACATTGCCAAGGCTACGCACTTGGACTTCCCATGCCAACCCCATGTTAGACTTTCACCGCCAAGGTTACACACTTGGACTTACGTGGCCAAGGCTACACACTTAGTCTTCCCATGACAATCACATGTCATATGTTTTATCTAATATCAAAATATTGCTCGAGTCAAACTCGAGTACGGTCAATCGTGACTTGGAAAGATTGCACCAACAATCAACTCCTAAGTTGAGGATGTTGACCTATAAGTTTATCACTTATAAGAAGAGACCTAATCATACTATGAAGCAACATTTAATGCATATGTCGAGTACGATTGTCTCTCTGAAGAATATGGGAGAGGCAATGCCAAATGAGCTTCAAGTAATGGGGTGATTCAGTCTTTGTCTGACTCTTGGGATATAGTTAAAACTTATCTCACACACACTGTGAGCATCCGTACTTTCATGGATATGAGTAGGTATTGTGAGCTCGAGGAGGAGCGCCAGGAGGTGACTAAGTTAGCTTTAGGTTATGCTAACTTTATGGAGTCGAGTAAGGGCTACCAGAGTACAAAGCACAAGTGGCGCAGGCATAAGAAGAAGACCAAAGGTCAAGGTAAGAAGAAGTCATTTGTAAAGACAATTGAGAAAGGATAGAAATGCAAGAAAAAGGAATTTGAAAAGAACAATGTTCGATACTACTTATGTGGTAAGCTTGGGCATTTCACACACGAATGTAGTGAGCGAAAGATATTCTTTTTCTTTATATGATTTGAGTTATATGTCATCTAGTGTGATGTTCGCTAACTTTTCTCCTCTGTGGATTGTAGACTCAGGAGCCACGGACCATATAGCTTGTGATAGGAATGCATATGTGGAATTCCGCCATTTAAGCCCCCATATGAGAAGGTTATATGTGGGAAATGGGGCATTTGTGAACGTGAGAGGGATTGACACTTGCAAACTATTATTGTAAAGTAATCAAGTCCTATATCTCTATGACGTGTTGTATGCTCCAGAAATTTGATAGAATCTTATTTCTGTTCATTGTCTAGACCAATTAGGATACTATATTTCTATTGGAAACTCTAGAGTTTCCATATCATATAATAGTTCTTTAATTTGTTCCGATGTAGTCCATGAGAAACTTTATGTACTGAATTTAATTCATTTCATGAGTCATATCCTACTTCTTCTATTGCCTTTGCATTTGATAGTGTAGTGGATGATATGAATGTATGACATAGTAGATTTGTTTACATAGGGCAAGAAAGGATGAGCCAGTTAGCAGCATATGACATGTTAGGTTAGTTAACCAAGGTCAAGTTGCTCTTGTGTGAGTTTTGCCTAGCAGACAAATCAATGAGAAAATCATTTGGAAAAACAATGAGAGCGAGAGCTCCATTATAGTTGGTTCATTCCGACATTTACAGACCCATGAATGTGAGAACCCAAAATGGAGCCACATATTTTATTATATTGATAAACAACTTCACATGTTTGGTTATGCCTACTTGATCTCGCACAAGTCTAAGGCATTAGAGTGCTTTAGGAGTTTTATTAGCGAGGTTGAAAATCAGCTAGATTTGAGGTGAATGTTAGGGCAATCAACCCATGTATGGTTTGGTTTTGATGTGTGTGGAAAAGGTTTAAGTTAGGTTGATATGGATTTGATATGTGTGTTTAAGTTGTGCGGGACTTAGTAAATCACACATGAGGTTAGCTTGATGAAGCATTGGCAAGTTCACCATCTCATGGCTCGGGTCTTTGAGTCGGTGAAGGATGACATTGCGGGAGCCATGCGCTTGGTGCATCTGAGGGACCATCAGATGAGGAGCATTGGAGTGAAGCCAAAGGAAGTATACATTAAGGCGAGACGCAAAGGATGACATTGCGAAGCCGTGCGCTTGGTGCATCCGAGGGGCGTGGCCGGATGAAGAGAGCTTTGAGGCGAGGGACTCCAAGGAGATGAGAGTGAGCGATTGTAACCCGAGACGGGGTAGCTCATAGGTGAACTTAGCCGAATGGATAAGTCAAGAGTCGGACACTCAAACTAAAGGTTTGAGGTTTTACCCGACAAGTCGGATGCTCAAACTTATGTTTGAGGTTTTACTCGACATTTAGTTAAGTCGGATGCTTAAACATGAGTTTAAGATTTCTACCTGACGATTGGAAGTATCGAATGCTCAAACTTAGGTTTGAGGTTTACCCGACGGTCGGATGCTCAAACAAATATTTGTTTGAGATTTTACCCGACACCAGTCAATTGATATAGATATCAGTCGACTACTCTGGGTCAATGGCACTCAACTGGTGCTCGATTGGTGTTCGACTAATGGCTTTCTGGCCCAGCAGTCGACTGATAGGCTTTAGCAGTCAACTGCTGCACCATCAGTCGATTTCCAAGGGATGGCAATCGACTGATCAAGGTGGTCGCAGGCATAGAGGGTTTGGAAGTCGACTGATCGTCTGGATCACTCGACTGATGACTCTATCAATCGACTAATGGGCATGATCAGTTGACTGATGAGGGAGCCATTGGCTGGACGCTAACGTGGATGAAGCCGTTATGAGACAACGACTACAGCAGCAGGCGACTGATGGTTGCATCAGTCGACTGCTCGCTGCCCAACGGGAAGAATGACCTCTTCCCTATAAGAAGAGGCCTTGGGTCACTTGGGGAGATTAATGTTCATGCTCCTAAGTGCTCCACACGATTCCTACTCCTTCTTGTTCTTATTTCAATCTTATCGTAAGAAGGAGTGCATTCTTGTAAGAAGGTTTACCTCCACCTTGCTTGGGCTAAAGGAGAGACAATTGGAGTTGGTTAAGGAGTGATTCACCTGGAATGAATTGTCCGTGGATTAGCGGCAAGGGTCGTGAACCACATTACATCCGTTTGTTCGATTTTGCATCTTCTTCCTTCTTGTGTTTTGTCTTAATTGTTTTATTTAGATCTATATTTCTACTACGCTAACTTCACTTAGACAATCAAGATGCGAACGAACGCCATCGTCTACAAATAAGGCTATTCACCCCCCTCTAGCTGGCCACCGATCCTCCAACAAGTGGTATCAGAGCGAGGAGCTTATCAACGGACTTATCGCCAAAACAAGCACGACAAGAAATGACCGGCTCAAACATTCATCCACCCAAGTTCGAAGATGACTTCACATGGTGGAAGAAGAGAATGGAGGTATTTTTTTGAGACCGACTTCGATATAATGCTAATCATGGAAAGGGATTTTGAAGTACCGAGGGAAGAAGAAGAAAAGCCGATAGAAAGATCGAGATGGACAAATAAGCAAAGAGAGTGTTGGATCGAAATGAGCGCTAGAGGGGGTGGTGAATAGCGCATGTAAAAACTTGTTTCTTTTTCATTCGAATAAAAACAAATTGTAAAGAAAGTGCACAGTGGAAACTAAAGAACACAATTTATTTTTACTTGGTTCACAACCTTCGGCTGCTAATCCAAGACCCTAGTGATCCTAGATCACTTCACCAAGGGAAATCTACTACAAAATGTCTCCTCCTTGTTGAAGGTAAGAGACGACGATTACAAAACTCAAAAGCCTTCGAAAGATTAGAGGTTGAGAGACAAACCCCCTCTCCTCTTAAAAGAAAACACGATGAAAGAACAAGCTTGATTAAGAACTTAAAGTACAAGAAATGAAAATCTTATACCAACGACTAAGTAATTGAGAATTTGAGCTTGGATCATTGGAGATTCAGTAACACTTTGTCGTAGGAAGATTATCATAGAAGAGCGGCGTTGCGAGAGCACTTCGAAAGCTTGGAGATGATGAAAATGGTGAAGCACTCACCTTCTTTTATAGCCTTTGAGAACCCTAGACGTTGAGTTCAAGCCTTATCTTCAAAAGCCACCTCATCCTAAGATAAGGGGATGATGTTTTGACTCTCCTCAAGGCTAGAATTTGAACAGAAGTCAACTGCCGCCCTTATCAGTCGAACTAATGCCCAGTAGTCGACTGCTACAAGCCATCAGTTGACTATTGGCTAGGATTTTCGACTGCAATAAAAAGTTAGCTCGAAATCAAATAAAACTAAGTGTTTTCGATGACCACCAACTGTCCGATCTCGACATAGACCTTCCATGGGATGTCTTAGTCGGATTGTCGCCTAAGGATGTCCCCATACCGAGGACCCAACCTTACTTACACTTACTCACATAAGCTTACCTCAAGCTTTACCTTTGTAGCTTTTGCTTTCGGTCTCCACCAGATTTCTTTGGCTCCCTCCGAAGTCCTCCAGGTGTCACCCGACCACCACGATTTTTCAACACGATAACCTCCGGGTGTCGCCAACCTTCAGCTTAGTTTAGCATTCTTGCACACTTTATTCAACTCATGAGATAACAATATTAGCTTAACTTTGTGTCTTTGCTATAATCAAAACTTAGATTCGATTCTGGTGCCTACTGCACTAACAGAGAGGAGCACTTGGTGATTCAAAGGCCAATCACCATCTATACTCCTGTGCTATTGTCACGACCGTGGACAAGGAGCATGGAGGGAGAAAGCCATTCAAGTTCTATAAGATGTGGACCCTGCATAGTGAATACCAAGCAACGGTGGATGCGGCATGGAGGGAACCTATCGAAGGTTATGTGCAGTTCATGCTAAAAAGAAAGTTGAACAGACTCAAAAGTCAGCTGCGGATGTTAGATCAACAACACTTCCAGCACATAGCAGAGAAAACAAAGAGGGCAAAAGATGAACTGGAGGTTGCACAGCAGAATATCTTGGGCGCTGTAGGGGAAGGGGCTGCTGCTGCTACTGCTGTGCGCGTGGAGGATGGAGCCTACGCAGAACTTCGTCGACGAGCCACACTCCTCGCTGAGGTGGAGAAAATGTTCTATCAACAGCGGGCGAAGGCAACATATATCAAAGGAAGTGACAGGCCGACTAAGTTCTTCCATGATCTAGTGAAGCGGAACAACAAGCGCAATTCAATCATTACTGTAGCGACAAGATCAGGGGAGTTAACCTCAGGGTTGGATGATGTTGTTGTAGAGTTTCTTCACTATTACCAGGGGTTATTGGGCAGTGCCAAGTAGTGTCGTGCACTAGATGGGGAGGAGTTACCTGGCATGCGACTGGAAGACGCATAAGCTGCAGAATTGGAGCTGCCGGTTAGCACCAAAGATGTCCATGATGCGTTGTTCAACATAGGGAAGGAGAAATCACCAGGGCCTAATGGATTTAATGCGACATTCTACCAGACAGCTTGGGATACTGTTCAGGCAGATTTTGTGGCAGCGGTTCAAGAATTTTTCAAAACTGGCAAACTGCTCAAGGAGTGGAACCACACGATGATAGTGTTGATTCCGAAGATGGATCATACACCGAAAGTCACAGATTATAGGCCAATATCTTGTTGCACGGTGTTCTACAAAGTCATTGCTAAGATTCTTGCTGGGAGACTATCAAAGGTGATGGATAAGCTTCTAGACCCGACACAAGCGGCGTTCATTCCGGGTCGGAACATTGGGGACAGTATCAACTTGGCTCAGGAGCTACTTATAAAGTATGCAAGGAAAAGGATCTCTCCCCATTGTATGATTAAGGTGGACCTAAGGAAAGCGTTTGACACGGTGGATTAGAGATTTCTTAGTGCGGTACTTGTCGGTTATGGTTTTCCTCGACAGTTCTGTGCATGGATCACGGAGTGTATATCGACGGTCACCTATTCAGTCAGCATCAATGTGGGTATGTATGGCTTCTTTAGAGGACAGTGTGGTCTGAGGCAGGGGGATCCACTCTCCCCCCTACTGTTTGGCTTATGTCTGGAGGCTTTCTCGAGATCCATGAGAGTGGCGGCACAACAGACTACTTTTCATTATCACCCCATGTGTGAGGGGGTGCAGTTGACACACCTAGCATATGCGAATGATCTGTTGATATTTGCCAAGGCGGACGCTTCCTCACTCAGGATTATTTCAGACTGTCTGCGGGACTTTGGGGATATGGCCGGACTATGGGCCAATCCACTAAAATCCAGCATGTACATGGCAAGGGTTGATCAGAGGACTCGTGCGGAGTTGCTGCAGATCACAGGATTTCAGCAAGGCTCATTTCCTTTTCGGTACTTGGGTATCCCACTGGCTACGGAGAAGTTACGGATTGCTGATTATACCCCACTCCTGGAGGCAGTTGCTCGGCGGATAGGCACATGGCCCAAGCATACACTATCCTATGCTGGACGGTTGGAGCTTGTGAGATCAGTACTACAGGGCATTAAGTGCTATTGGCCATCTATCCTCCCGATCCCATGTGGGGTGATAGATATATTGTATAGCATCTATAGAGCTTTCGTGTGGACCACCAAGCACCTGGTGGCTTCTTGGAGATCACTTTGCTTGGCCAAGGAGAAGGGAGGCTATGGGCTTCGGGATTTGAGAGCATGGAATTCAGCATTATTGTGTCACACCTTATGGAACATCCATGCCAAGGCGGATTTGTTATGGGTACATTGGGTGCATCACAAATATCTGCAGCATCAAGACATCTGGCATTGGGCGTCCAAGCAGGGTGACTCGCCCATGTTGAAGCGGATTGCGCAGATCAGAGATCAAATTCTGTAGCAAGCTGGGGGAGCAACTCCAGCAACCTCGCTGATTAGTTCATGGCATATACAGTAGGCCAAACGGACAAGAACAGCTGTAGCTTACCGGTTCTTCATGCCACACGCTGATGTGGTGCGGTGGGCAGCAGCTGTGTGGAGGCCGGATATCCTACCAAAGCACAGGTTCACATTTTGGTCATGGCTAGGGGCAAGCTTTGGACAGCAGATTCAGTCCCTTATGAGGAGGAGAAGACTTGCTGCCTTTGCAAGGAGGCGCAGGAAACAAATGACCACCTATTCTTCCACTGCAATTGGGTAAGGCGGCTTTGGGACTTGGTGCGAGAATGGCTTCAAATTCGAGTGCATATCTTTACCATTGGGCGACTTTTTCGAGCATTTGTCAAAGAGTTGCGAGGAAAAGGGTACGTGAGGAAGAGGAGAGACTTAGCGATATCATGTATGGTGTTTTTGGTATGGCAAGCTCGCAATCGGTGTCGTTTTGATGGTTGTGAGCCATCAATCGAGAGGATCTTCCTCAAGATTCAGACTCATGTCTACCATTTTGTAGGCATCTAGATTGTACACAGTTACATACATCTATACACTTTTACCATTCCCAAAAAAAAAAATAATAGAATTGGAGAATGCTCTAGCGCCAAGAAAATATGGGAAAAGCTTGTAGAGTTTCATGAAGACACCTCCGAGGCAAAGCTAACAAGAAGGGACCTCCTTCGCTCTCAACTAAATAATATCAAGCTAAATAAAGGGGAGAAGGTATTATCTTTGCATTCTCATTTTAAAGATATTATTAACGGTTTATCTAGTGTAGGGGAGAAGCTCTCCAATAGGGATATGAACATGAAGGCAATTGATGCATTCCCTCGATCATCAAAGTGGAGTTCTATGGCAGACTCATTCTATATCTCCAAGAATCTAGAGGTAAGTACTCTAGAAGAATTTTTCTCCACTATAGAATTGCATGAGACTAGGCTTGAAGGAATAGTAGAAGATCAAATCTAGCCATCAAGGGGATTAGCACTCATAGCCGACAAAGGGAAGAAGAAGAAGGAGACTCCACCTTTCTCATCAGATGAAGAATCCTCTTCATCATCAATGAATAGAAATGAAGAGGCCTACATGATAAGAAAGCTAAGGCGTGCATTGAAAAATTTTAAATTTAACAAGTCTCATGATAGGAGAAGGCCAAGGAGAAGTGTCATTTGCTATAATTGCTAAGGAGAGGGACATATGAGGGATGAGTGTCCCTTATTGAACAAAAGCAAGGCAGACAAGAAGAAAGACAAGAAGAAAGGAAAGAAGAAAGAAGAAAAGAAATCCAAAGAAAAAGGAAAGACAAAAGCCCACAACCTTAAAGCGGTGATGTGGGTTGATCCATTATCATCATCGGAAGAAGAAGAAACCTTCACAAGCCTTGCACTAATGGCGATAAATGACTTGGACTCCACCTCCTCGAAAAAAAAAGAAACAAGCTCAAGTGAGGAGAGCTCAAGTGAAGGGGGAGCCTCATCATCATCATCATCATCATCGAAAGGGGATTGGGTAAGTAAGGTAAATAAACTACCCTCCCAAGATGTTATTTTAATGATAACTAGCTTGACTAAGGACTTGTTTAGGGCTAAAAATAAAAACAAATGCATGCTTGATTAAATTCAAAAATTAGAAGAAAAACTTGAAAATGCATGCTCACATGATGATTGTATTTCTCCTAGCGTAAATGATGCATGCTTAGTTGAGGAAAATAAGGTTTTAAGGGAAAAGGTAGAATTTCTTACAAAGGCCTTAGAAAAATTTACTATTGGCTCAAATATCTTGAACATGATAATTGAGAGCCAAAGGGCTAGTTTTAACAAAAAAGGCCTAGGTTATAAAGGAACCAAGAATGAAAAGGTCTACCATTGCTTAATTACTAGAGGACAATCTAAAATCACAATGGTAGCTAAGAAATGGATCCCAAAAGAATACTTGGTGAACCCCATTGGAAAGAATTTATATTGGGTTCCCAAGTCAATCCTAAAGGGTTAGAAAAACCTAGGAAAGTCAATCATAAGTGGACTTTACTTATATCATGTTAAATGGTTGACTTAGGATGATGTGGGTGATGATTTTTAACTTAGTGTTGAGTGATGATAATGTGTGACTCATGAACAATGCTTGTTTTATGATCATGATTGAAAAATATTAGACTTATGATATTGTGTGATAATGTTTAAATCATGATGGATAATATGTGTTTTGTGATCATAATATGGAAGCATGGATAATACTTGTTTTATGATCATGATGGATTTTTAGAATTATACTTACCTTGATAGAATTGCATGAAATTTATGGTTAAGTATAAATATTTCTAGGCACATCTCACATTCACCATAAGGCTAACTTGATTGAAAACATAGCAATGAGTGAGATGTTAGGTGGATACAAATGACTCACTTATGCTTATAATATTTTGATGGGTCATTAAGTGTATCATATTATAGCGATCATAGATCAATCATGGGGAAAACATATGTTTAATTCATAGATATATTGTCTAAAGATTATGGTTGGATATTTTAAATGATTTAAAATCATTTTATATTTTTCAAACTGTGAATTGATGTTTTAAGTCATTTCAAGGCAAAATTAGGCTTTCAAGTTGATAAAAACTTTAGTGATTTTCAACATCTTTGAGTTTTTACCCAACTTTCAAAAATTGATTGCATTTTAATGAAAAATCATTTTTCATTGATAAAGGGGCTTATGAGAAATGTATTCCCTGAATTTCATGATTTTTCAAATTTTCTAAAATTTTTAATGCGTTTCTGAAATTCAGTTCGAAAATCAGAAATTCAGGTTTTGTGACTGTCAGTCGACTGATGAACTGTGCACGAGCACAGTAACCTAGTTATCAGGTTTTAAGTCTGATTTTGGTATTTTTTTTCTTCCATTAGACCTCGATGTCATGTTGTATAACATATGTTTAATGTTTTTGATGGTATTAAACGGGGAGAAATGTTAGTGTTTAAGTGAATCATGCTAGAGGGAATTAACATGTGCTAAGGGGGAGTTTGCATGTATTAAGGGAGAGATTTGATTTCCATGTTTTATTTACATGCTTATCTTCCTTATGTGTTTTTATGTTGTTTTACCTAACTTAAACATGGTTGCCACATATCAAAAGGGGGGAGATTGTTAGGGCAATCGACCCATGTATGGTTTGGTTTTGATGTGTGTGACAAAGATTTAAGTTAGGTTGATATGGATTTGATATGTGTGTTTAAGTGTGTAGGACTTAGTAAATCACACATGAGGTTAGCTTGATGAAGTATTGGCGAGTTCGCCATCTCATGCCTTGGGTCTTTGAGTCGGTAAAGGATGACATTGCGAAAGTCGTGCGCTTGGTGCATCCGAGGAACCGTCGGACATGGAGCTTTGGAGTGAAGCCAAAGGAAGCAGACTTCAAGACGAGATGCGAAGGATGACATTGCGAAGCCGCACGCTTGATGCATCCGAGGGACGTGGCTGGACGAAGAGAGCTTCGAGGCGAGGGACTCCAAGGAGATGAGAGTGAGCGATTGTAACCCGGGACGGGGTAGCTTATAGGTGAACTTGGTCGACTGGCTAAGTCAAGAGTCGAACGCTCAAACTTAAGATTTGAGGTTTTACTCGACAAGTCGGACGCTCAAACTTATGTTTGAGGTTTTACCCGACGTTTGGTTAAGTCGGATGCTCAAATATGAGTGTGATATTTCTACCTGAAGATTGGAAGTGTCGGATGCTCAAACTCAGGTTTGAGGTTTACCCGACGGTCAAATGCTCAAACAAATATTTGTTTGAGGTTTTACCCGACACCAATCAACTGATATAGATATTAGTCGTCTGCTCTGGTTCGATGGCACTCGACTGGTGCTCGATCGGTGTTCGATCGAGGGCTTTCTGGCCTAACAGTCGACTGAGAGGCTTTGGCAGTCGATTGCTGCACTATCAGTCGACTGTTAAGGGACGATACTCGACTGATCAAGGTGGTCGCGGGCACAGAGGGTTTGAGAGTCGACTGATCGCCTGGATCACTCGACTAATGGCTCTATCAGTCGACTGATGGACATGATCAGTCGACTAATGAGGGAGCCATTAGCTAGACGCCAATGTGGATGAAGCCGTTATGAGGCAACGACTACAGCAGCAGTCGACTAATGGTTACATCAATCGATTGCTCGCTGCCCAATGGGAAGAATGACCTCTTCCCTATAAGAAGAGGCCTTGGGTCACTTGGGGAGGTTAATGTTCATGCTCCTAAGTGCTCCACACGATTCCTACTCCTTCTTGTTCTTATTTCAATCTTATCGTAAGAAGGAGTGCATTCTTATAAGAAGGTTTACCTCCACCTTGCTTGGGTTAAAGGAGAGACTATTGGAGTTGGTTAAGGAGTGATTCACTTGGAACGAATCGTCTGTGGATTAGCGACAAGGGTCGTGAACCATGTTACATCCGTGTGTTCGAGTTTTCATCTTCTTCCTTCTTGTGTTTTGTCTTAATTGTTTTATTTAGCTCTATATTTCTGCTGCACTAACTTCACTTAGACAATCAAGACACGAACGAATGTCATCGTCTACAAATAAGGCTATTCACCCCCTCTAGCTGGCCACCGATCCTCCAACAAGTGGTATCAGAGCGAGGAGCTTGTCAATGGACTAATCGCCAAAACAAGCACGACAAGAAATAGCCAGCTCCAAAATTCATCCACCCAAGTTCGAAGGCGACTTCACATGGTAAAAGAAGAGAATAGAGGTATTTTTCGAGACCGACTTCGATATCATGCTAATCATAAAAAGCGGTTTTGAAGTACCGAGGGACGAAGAAGGAAAGCCGATAGAAAGATCGAGATGGACAAAGAAGCAAAGAGAGTGTTGGATCGAAATGAGCACTAGAGGGGGGGGCTGAATAGCGCACGTAAAAACTCGTTTCTTTTTCATTCGAACAAAAACAAATTGTAAAGAAAGTGCACAGCAGAAACTAAAGAACACAATTTATTTTTACTTGGTTCACAGCCTTCGGCTACTAATCCAAGGCCCTAGTGATCCTAGATCACTTCACCGAGGGCAATCCACTAAAAATGTCTCCTCCTCGTTGGAGGTAAGAGACGACGATTACAAAACTCAAAAGCCTTCGAAAGATTAGAGGTAGAGAGACAAACCCCATCTTCTCTTATAAGAAAACACGATGATAGAACAAGCTTGATTAAGAATTTAAAGTACAAGAAATGAAAGTCTTATACCAACGACTAAGTAATTGAGAATTTGAGCTTGGATAGTTGGAGATTCAGTAACACTTCGTCGTAGGAAGATCATCATAGAAGAGCAGCGTTATGAGAGCACTTTGGAAGCTTAGAGATGATGAAAATGGTGAAGCACTCACCTTCTTTTATAGCATTTGAGAACTCTAGACATTGAGCTCAAGCCTTATCTTCAAAAGCCACCTCACCCTAAGATAAGGGGATGAGGTTTTGACTCTCCTCGAGGCTAAAATTTGAACAACAGTCCACTGCCACCCTTATCAGTCGAACTGATGCCCAGCAGTCGAATGCTACAAGGCATCAGTCGACTGTTGGATAGGATTTATGACTGCAATAAAAAGTTAGCTCGAAATCAAATAAAACTAAGTGTTTTCGACAGCCACCAACCGTCCGATCTCGACATAGACCTTCCATGGGATGTCTTAGTTGGATCGTTACCTAAGGACGTCTCCGTACCGAGGACTCGACCTTACTTACACTTACTCACATGAGCTTACCTCAAGCTTTACCTTTGTAACTTTTGCTTCCGGTCTCCACCTAATTTCTTCGGCTCCCTTTAAAGTCCTCCAGTTGTCGCCCGACCACCATGGTTTCTCAACACGATAACCTTCGAGTGTTGTCGACCTTCAACTTAGCTTAGCATTCCTGCACACTTGATTCAACTCATGAGACAACAATATTAGCTTAACTTTGTGTCTTTGCTATAATCAAAACTTAGGTTCGATTCTGATGCCTACTGCACCAACAGAGAGGAGCACTTGGTGAATTCAAAGGCTAAGCACCATCTATACAATGTGCTCCCTCGACAAGAAATTAATAGAATTGGAGAATGCTCTAGCGCCAAGGAAATGTGGGAAAAGCTTGTAGAGCTTCATGAAGGCACCTCCGAGGCAAAGCTAGCAAGAAGGGACCTCCTCCGTTCTCAACTAAATAATATCAAGCTAAATAAAGGGGAGAAGGTATTATCTTTGCATTCTCGTTTTAAAGAAATTATTAACGGTTTATCTAGTGTAGGGGAGAAGCTCTCCAATAGGAATATAATCATGAAGGTAATTTATACATTCCCTCGATCATCAAAGTGGAGTTCTATGGTGGACTCATTCTATATCTCCAAGAATCTAGAGGTAAGTACTCTAGAAAATTTTTCTCCACTATGGAATTGCATGAGACTAGGCTTGAAAGAATAGTAGAAGATAAAATCAAGCCGTCAAGGGGATTAGCACTCATAGTCGACAAAAGGAAGAAGAAGAAGAAGACTCCACCTTCCTCATCGGATGAAGAATCCTCTTTATCATCAATGAATAGAAATGAAGAGGCCTACATGGTAAGAAAGTTGAGGTGTGCATTGAAAATTTTTAAATTTAATAAGTCTCATGATAGGAGAAGGACAACGAGAAAGGTCATTTGCTATAATTGCCAAGGAGAGGGACATATGAGGGATGAGTGCCCCTTATTGAACAAAAGCAAGGAAGACAAGAAGAAAGACAAGAAGAAAGGAAAGAAGAAAGAAGAAAAGAAATCCAAAGAAAAAGGGAAGACAAGACAGCATCTCCCCTGTACGTGATACAATTCTCTGATATACATAAAGCCTTTCGGCCACAATCACATAACAAATATATAGACATAATCCATACAAACACAGCGGAAGATACTAACAAATAATAAATACACAACGACTCAACTATGCACTTCGGAGTGACTTGACACAATAAGAATCATAATAGAAACCACATTGAAGGCCAAATACATACAACACATCCGTATACCATAAATACGGAAACGATACAGGAGGAAATCCCAAAAACAATAATCCATAAGAATACAACATCGATATGGAAATACTATCCAACCATTCGGCATGAGATGGGATCAGCTGGCGGAGCTCCGAACATCCAAGAAGTCTTCTATCTGTTACCTGGGCGACAGGAAATCTAGGGTCCGGGGTGGTGAGTATAAACTCAGGGGTAATATATAGAAAGTGCATGAACAACATATAGGGATATAAAAATCTACAAATATACATGTGATAATCTACAGGTATACAAAAATGTCCAACAGATATACAGTCATAACTATGATAACTAGCCACCAGTATAGACATACTCAATGCATATACTAAACTGATCAACTGAATATGAAGTAATGTACTAACGTACCTGACGGTCTGTAACGCCATAAGCTATATCATCCTGAATAGATATATAATAACATAACCCATATAACATACAATGTCAATCTCATACCTGACCAACACTCAGACATATGAACAGTATATAATCATATGTGACAACAACCTGGTCCATACTACACTATGACATGACGCTAATCAAATTCATACAATAGTCTAGTCCAACACATATATCATGCTCAACACACAGTAGTATATAATATGCAAATGATATGTATCATGATGTACAAACATAAGCAATAATCATAGCTCAATCAAATACATCATCTCACAGGCATATGTAAAATGTATATCGAATACATGCATACATATATATCAGCAATGCATATGCATGGCCATGTCTGCGGACCCATCCAACCACGACCCCAGTATGGCATGGGTGGCACGACATGACAACTATCCCGACTCCAGCCGCCACCACTCTCGAGTGACCGAGTTGGGTAGTATGAAATAGTAGCTAGCCGCCATAGAGCTATATGCTACTCACACGGGGGTCCCTACTGCTAGCCGCTCTGTCCCTACCCATGAGTAGAAGAGCACCGCACCCAGGATAACTGCACATCACACGACCACCGTCTATAGTGGGTGAATGCGCTAACTACTACTCCGCACAGTGGCCAAGTGTGCATCTCCAGCTACCACCATCCATAGTGGCCGAGAACGGCACGCACAACAATGCTCTGCACTCAACCTTGCTACCACTACCCCGAGTGGCCGGGGAGGCAGGATAACTAGCGACCCTCTCAACCACAAGGGAGACCTAATCGCTAGCATGCATGCAATGTAATGATGCATAGCTCCATACATGTATCCTCGTAATACTCCCTATCCCACGGGAAGTCCTGGTCAACCAAAAGTCAACTATATAAGGACTACTAATCCACAAGACTCTCTCTCTACCAAACAGAGAGTCATACACAACTGACAATCAACCACGCTAAGACTTCCAGTCCGTAGCGATATACTATCGACAATCCATATAACCACACACAGATACATGATCCATAATGGATATAGCATCACGCTAGAACCTCTAGTCCATAGCCACATACTGACAACCACACACTTATCTATGCACAAACAACTAGATCCATCATAGATGCACAACTAATAAGTGTACGATATAACAATCAACTCCATAATCTAATCCATCACCTAACTCTAGTGATGTAACACAGTAACCCAATCTGAGGTCACAAAGATATTCCTAACCACCTGTACTTACTGAACATCCATCAGCTAACACACAATAGGGTTTATAGTTCATATCCGTGATAGATATAATCAATGAAGTAACAACAATATATCTCAAAGGTTAAGGCTAAGTATAAGCACATGATTAAATAAGAGAGGAGTCAAGGTAAAAGAATTCAGTATAAATCCAAATTCATACACCAGATTAAGATCAAAACTACCTGACCAGGGTAGATATTACCCACCTGATATGTAATCTATGCTATTCATCTCCACGTCCATGTATCTATGACAATTAAAGTCCTGTAACAATAAATTACAGTTAAGTATCATCACACATCTAATGATCGAATCAAATCCTACATCAACCTTGTATCTTGATCAACTAAATCAATGTTAACAATCGAGTAATACTAAATCTAAGCTATAGCAGTAGCTTACCATCCAGTCTCACACACCGATCGGATCACACCGTAGGGAAAATAGCTCAGTGACCCAGGTTGTTGTCGAAAAGTCCAAGCTCTCATGTTGCTTTAATCTCTCCCAACTTTATTCAGCCACAGCTTATCTGAAAAACACAAATCCACTGCAGATCTCCATAATTTACAAGTATGTCAATTCTCAATCTTCTGAAATCACAACTTACATTGCCAATTCAAATCTAGCTTCCCAGCTCAACTCCGATCACCATAACTGCTCTACAGCCACCATCTATTACCTCTCTCAAACCTCTGCCCAAACAATCGATTTTCGATTCCCCAGATTTGAGCCCTCAAGCTCACAACTCATCAACTCACAGAACAATTACAAAAACCCCAATCAATATAAGACGATCAGCTTCCCATCTCAAACGCAGCCTCCGACCCAACCAATGAAGTGATGTTCAAGATGAGAGGAGATGCAATCACGCACTCTCAGAAATCCAAGGAACTCACGAGCTGCTGCGTCAACCGGGGAGTGAAGGCCAATATCATATTCAACAATGAGATGGCCTACGGTAGTGACAAATTGAGCACGAGCAGAAGGAATAGGCGACACGAATGAACTCACCATGGCAAGGACTGGATGTGATGGCGATCAACAAACTGGCTCAAGGAGATTGCGATAGGAGCAACGATCGACATAGCAGAAGCAATGGGACAGAGTGCGAGCTCGGGCGATAGAATCGGGTGGCCGGAGACAAATCGACTAGCGGTGAAGATGGGCGATGGTGCGAGCTCGCTGTGATCGAGCTCAAGGCGAGGAAACGAAGAGGGCGGTGACGGATCGAACTCGACGAGATGAGGGCGATCCACTTGATCGGGGAAAACAGAAGGAATCGGCAACTCCATCATCGAGATGGACTCACTCGAAGAAAAGTGGCGGTGAGATCCGTTGTTGGCAGAAGGTCGGCGGCAGCTGGTTCTCGCGGCGAGGAGGACAGATCGGAAGCAGAGAGCACGGCTACGCAAAACAGAGGAAGGAACGGGATCGAGGATGAGCAAGTGGTTGCTCGAGTGGAAATCGTCGGCGATGATGAGCTCCGACAGCGGCGATGAGGCTGCGACGGTGAGGAAGAGGGGAAATCGCGTTTTGAGGAAAAGATTTCACCTGGAAAAATAGAGATCGAGATATAAAGGCAACCGGTTTGGTTGGGCTAGCTCAAACTTGACTTAAAGCTAACCTAGGTTAAGTCTGGGTCAACTCAAGTCAACTCAACCACCATTTAAGCTTAAATCTTCCTCGTATAGACTCTTTTTGAATCCGAAATTTTTTTTGTGAATTCCCGAGAAATTATATAAGACAATTTCTCAACTAACAAGTTTTTTTTTCCGTGTCTTACATTCTCCCCCACTAATAAAAATTTGATTCCCAAATTTTCGACTCATATACGAGTACGAGATGTCACCATAACCATCTCAAGTATCCGGAGAAAAGGTCACATACTTCAAGTGACTAAATGGGGTACTGAGCTCGAATATTATATTCTAGCTCATATATACACTCTCAATCGACCTATAAAAAGGTAAATAATAGTACCAGAGTGGAGTTCTATAACCATGACATGTTAGAGACTTTGCCAGAATCGTAAGATAAATCATGAATCACTATCAGAAATGATACTCAAGGATACTCCATGGATATAATTCCATCAAGCGATCCAACGAAGTCCATCCTATGGTTCGGAAGGAACCGAGCAGACTTAGCTAATCGATCACCGATTATCCAAATAACATCAAGTCCTTTTCGAATTCTAAATAATCTCCCAACACAGTCCATCATACTAGGCTACCACTTCCATCTCGGTACGTAACCCTTCTGGTCACTAATATTCCACTTTTACATGTTGGCACACCAACATCAAGCTACGAACTCAACCATGTCCAACATGTATCGTTCCACCAACAAGGACGTTTCAACACACTATTTTCTTCGGAGACGGAGGATTCCTTTCTCACAAGAGAAATCAATCTACTCTCCAAAATCCACCCATTCACACATACTGGGAAATTATAATGACCAAACTCGCTAGTTGCATCTATCCATGTTCTAGCAACTCTATAGTAGTTACCTTGTAACTAACCAAAACTCTATGAGCACTTCCGCTCCATACATTTACAATCAAGATAATAACTGCTAAGCTCCACGTCATATATATGATAGCTTATCTCGCAGTTCCTCAACTGACGTAGGCATAAGA
Organism: Wurfbainia villosa; assembly: GCA_025175895.1. Classification (NCBI taxonomy): domain Eukaryota; kingdom Viridiplantae; phylum Streptophyta; class Magnoliopsida; order Zingiberales; family Zingiberaceae; genus Wurfbainia; species Wurfbainia villosa. Next base: position 11,711,463 of record CM045992.1, read on the forward strand.
CACGTCTCATACAACTGTATCGGAACCGCTCCAATCCCTGAAATGATGCATCTATGTGCAGTACCCTTCCATCCCCAACGGAAGAACTAACTAACACTGATGCAAAAGTCAGTCACTGTCTAGGCCCTGAAACCTAGCTTCACAAACTTCCGACCAGGTGATTTCCATCACCTTCTTAGTCCAATAAGTCGGCGGTATAGTATCGCTAGAACATCCTATCTTCATTTATGGTAAATACCAAATCAATCTAGGGAAACACAACTTCCCTTAAGATCATGAATATATCCATAACTATATCGTCTAAAACGACAACCACCAACTGGTCTAATTGCTTCATGAACGACTAAATCGTTAATAAGTCTAACGATATTATCAACAACTCATAAAATTCATACCAAGTATGAAATATCATTTTCCACACACCTATACCCCTTTTTACTCTGAGCTGATGATAGCTCAATCATCACACCGACAATGATAATTGTATGACACTAAGTCACTACAATATCAACCCTTCAATCATAGATCAACCCTAGGGTATACACAGATGTCATTTAGCTGATCTAAACAGATCATCTATCCACAACGAAGGATATCCATTTTCAACAGCTTCCACATTCCAACATCGATAATCGATGCATAACCTCAAAGGTATGTCCCTCTCTTAACAAAGAGTTCCGGATCTTCTCCAAAAGGAATACTAGGATAGATAAATCTCCCTCCAATACCTCCTATAATCGCAACTTACGTTCTTCTAATTTTATAGTGTTTAGCAACACTGATACCAATAAAAACATTTCCCAGTATGAGGTCTTCCATATCGAAACTATTCTCGAAATCACCCCTAATCGCATATTCCACTTGCCCATGCAGTGATAAGCCCGGGAGTTCATCCGAATACCCTCGGATTATACGCACATCCGAGAGTCCCAGTATACTAATGTTCCAACAATTTAACTATCCGTAAAGATATGTCTATAGTAGAGTATGTCTAGCAAAGGCTAAGGGTATCCCTTGACTTCTTAGTTGTTGATCAACATCTCACCTGAGGGTAGAGAAACCACCAACCCACAAGTCGATAGGAACCCTTCTAATCCTATATAAAAATGTTCTAAACCTAGATACCTGTAAACTACCGGTATCTCTCGACATATCCACAAATAGGGTAACCTAAAAGTAACACCCCGAATGACCACTTCTTCAGTCTTCTATACCTCTTCCCGAGTAATCATGTAAACTCACTCAACATCTGTTCTTGACGACTGAGCTCAAGTAGCTACAAAAGTCTGCCATGGAGGACCTGAAATCAACTACTGAACTGAGATACAATACCCAAAATGTCTGCAATGGAAATGGTAAACATTGTTGTACTGGTAAAGAGTATCCAATCGACTGTAAAATACTGAATAACTGCCAACCTCGTAGCACGCTCCAACTCTGTGAAAGGTATAGCTGCAATTGGAGAATACAGCATAGATATGACTATCGTCATAAAATCTCTCCTCTGTACAAAGCATAACCACGTCTGGGGAGGTAACAGTTGTCGTCTGGGCATCTGAGTCTTCTGAGATGTCTTCTACTGATATTGCTGAGTAAATTGCTTCTCTCGGATGGGAGTATCAACGAGCTCCAACTATATCTGAGGTAGTAAATCGCTGCTGATGTGATAATCCACTCTTCCGTGATGATTTCGGCTTTCAAGGTTGTGGATCCTCCTCTCGAAAGCATCATCCATAATCTTCAACTGAGTCTTCAAAGTACATACACTCCTCGTAGATACTAGCTACTTATAGTAGACGCAAATAAAATAATCCATCGGATAATCTGACTCTGCGTGTCGTCATGACCCACACTATACGCACATAATCTCCCTTCAGAGTCTTTCTTCTGAGTTTGCTGATAAACAGGAGAAGATACTGACGATCTGCAGTCGGTCTTCTATGGTCGAAAAACTCTCCAATAGTAGCTCATGACTCATGACTCTAATCTTGTTCCTTTTGTCAAACATTCGGAGACTTCTGATTCCAATAATTTGACTTGCAATGTCTGCTTATCAAATCTCCAACTCTTAAAACACTTGCTACAGAGTCATTTCATACACATGACTCGGTCTAATGCCTTCCGGTAGGATCTGGTAGGAGATCCAAACATCATGATCAAGATGTCAACCGATAAACCATGGGTGGCTTAAGACATATCGATCACATTCTCGAGCTATTAGGTGGTCGTAACCCTTGCAAGTCTAATGACTTTGCTTGGTACCTTCGTTACCAAACGATCACCCAACCTGAAGCTCAAGAATTCCCTGACGATGAGTCAAAGAATATGACATGGGAAAATACTCTCTCACAACGTCACTACAATGTGACCCAGTGAGGTGTGACTTCCCGAAAGTTATTTTCTACATCTTCCACCAAGTATCGGCTTGATCCCGATAATGGTATACAACCAACCCCACTATCTTCGTATAACACGAGTTAAGTACTCAAAAGTACTCTCAAAGTTATACAACCTAGAATGACCAACTCAGGATCAAAATCCCTATGAATATCATTCACTAATTTTCTACTATCTGCATAAGTAATAGTATACTCGCTTAGTCCATTACCCCTCAGGTAATAATCTGACAAGCATAATTAGTGAAAATCCTTAGGACTGTAATCTTTGATCTCCATAAGAGATGTGACTACCTAACCCCTGCTTTCCGACTCGGTATCAATCGGCTCTCAAAAGTAATTTACCCTTTCAATAGCAGGTACATGTCTAATAATCTCAACATGTCATTCCCGTGGTCAACTCAAACCATGGTTACAACTAGTAATTAACATCCTACAAGTCATCCCTGTAATAAGCAACTAAATGCATAGCCAACAGAAGGATATATGATAATAACTAGCATACCTTAAACCTTGTAGCTCGGAGATGTCCGCAACAGCCAAATCCCAGAACTCACAAACCAAAAATGAGTAAAGCAAAACTCGATGTCCGAACGAAATAAAATCCGAAAATGGACTTCGCAACCTAGGGCTCTTATACCAATAAAATTGTCACGCCCCGAGAGTATGTTGAGCCGAAGATAATCAGACAGCATCTCCCCTGTACGTGATACAATTCTCTGATATACATAAAGCCTTTCGGCCACAATCACATAACAATTATATAGACATAATCCATACAAACACAGCGGAAGATACTGACAAATAATAAATACACAACGACTCAACTATGCACTCCAAAGTGACTTGACACAACAAGAATCATAATAGAAACCACATTGAAAGCCAAATACATACAACATATCCGTATACCATAAATACGGAAACGATACAGGAGGAAATCCCAAAAACAATAATCCATAAGAATACAACATCGATATGGAAATACTATCCAACCATTCGGCGTGAGATGGGATCAGCTGGCGGAGCTCTGAACATCTAAGGAGTCTTCTATCTGTTACCTGGGCGACAGAAAACTAGGGTCCGGGGTGGTGAGTATAAACTCAGGGGTAATATATAGAAAGTGCATGAACCACATATAGGGATATAAAGATCTACAGGTATACATGTGATAATCTATAGGTATACAGAAATGTCCAACATATATACAGTCATAACTGTGATAACTAGCCACCAGTATAGACATACTCAATGCATATACTAAACTGATCAACTAAATATGAAGTAATGTACTAACGTACCTGACGGTCTGCAACGCTATAAGCTATATCATCCTGAATAGGTATATAATAACATAACCCATATAACATACAATGGCAATCCCATACCTGACCGACACTCAGACATATGAACAGTATATAATCATATGTAATAACAACCCGGTCCATACTACACTATGACATGACGCTAATCAAATGGATACAACAGCCTAGTCCAACACATATATCATGCTCAACACACAGCAATATATAATATGCAAATAACATGTATCATGATATACAAACATAAGCAATAATCATAGCTCAATCAAATGTAGCATCTCACAGGCATATATAAAACATATATCGAATACATGCATACATATATATCAGCAATGCATATGCATGTCCATATCTGCAGACCCATCCAACCACGACCTCAGTATGGCGTGGGTGGCACGACATGACAATATCCCGACTCCAACCGCCACCACTCTCGAGTGACCGAGTTGGGTAGTATGAAATAGTAGCTAGCCGCCATAGAGCTATATGCTACTCACACGGGGGTCCCTGCTGCTAGCCACTCTGTCCCTACCTATGAGTAGACGAGCACGCACCCAGGACAACTGCACATCACATGACCACCGTCTATAGTGGGTGAATGCGCTAACTACCACTCCGTACAGTGGACAAGTGCGCATCTCCAGCTACCACCATCCATAGTGACCGAGAACGACACACACAACAATGCTCTGCACTCAACCCTGCTACCACTACCCCGAGTGGCGGGGGAGGCAAGATGACTAGCGACCCTCTCAACCACAAGGGAGACCTAATCGCCAGCATGCATGCAATGTAATGATGCATAGCTCCATACATGTATCCTCGCAACACTTCCTATCCCACGGGGAGTCCTGGTCAACCAAAAGTCAACTATGCAAGGACTACTAATTCACAAGACTCTCTCTCTACCAAACAGAGAGTCATACACAACTGACAGTCAACCACGCTAAGACCTCCAGTCCGTAGCGATATACTATCGACAATCCATATAACCACACACAGATACACGATCCATAATGGATATAGCATCACGCTAGGATCTCTAGTCCAGAGTCACATACTGACAACCTTACACTTATCTATGCACAAACAACTAGATCCACCATAGATGCACAACTAATAAGTGTACGATATAACAATCGATTTCATAATCTAATCCATCACCTAACTCTAGTGATGTAACATAGTAACTCAATCTGAGGTCACAAAGATAACCCTAACCACCTGTACTTACTGAACATCCATCAGCTAACACACAATAGGGTTTATAGTTTATATCCGTGATAGATAATCAATGAAGTAGTAGCAATATATCTCAAAGGTCAAGGCTAAGTACAAGCACATGATTAAATAAGAGTGGAGTCAAGGTAAAAGAATTCAGCATAAATCCAAATTCATGCACCAGATTCAGATCAAAACTACTTGACCAGGGTAGATATTACCCACCTGATATGTAATACATGCTATCCATCTCCACATCCATGTATCTATGACAATTAAAGTTTTGTAACAATATATTACAGTTAAGTATCATCACACATCTAATGATCGAATCAAATCCTACATCAACCTTGTATCTCGATCAACTAAATCAATGTTAACAATCGAGTCATACTAAATCTAAGCTATAGCAGTAGCTTACCATCCAGTCTCACACACCGATCAGATAACACCGTAGGGAAAATAGCTCAGTGACCCAGGTTGCTGTCGGAAAGTCCAAGCTCTCATGTTGCTTTAATCTCTCCCAACTTCATTCAGCCACAACTTATCTGAAAAACACAAATCCACTGCAGATCTCCATAATTTACAAGTATGTCAATTCTCAATCTTCTGAAATCATAACTTACATTGCCAATTCAAATCTAGCTTCCCAGCTCAACTCCGATCACCATAACTGCTCTACAACCTCCATCTATTACCTCCCTCAAACCTCTGCCCAAACAATCGATTGTCGATTCCCCAGATTTGAGCCCTCAAGCTCACAACTCATCAACTCACAAAACAATTACAAAAACCCCAATCAATATAAGATGATCAGCTTCCCATCTCAAATGCAGCCTTCAACCCAACCAATGAAGTGATGTTCAAGATGAGAGGAGATGCAATCGCGCTCTCTCATAAATCCAAGGAACTCACGAGCTACTGCTTCAACCAGGGAGTGAAGGCCAATATCAGATTCAACAATGAGATGGCCTGCGACAATGACAAATCGAGCACAAGCAGAAGGAATAGGCGACACGAATGAACTCACCATGGCAAGGACTGGATGCGACGGTGATCATAAAACTAGCTTAGGGCGACGACGATGGGAGCAACGATCGACATAGAAGAAGCAATGGGACAGAGTGCGAGCTCGAGCGACAGAATCGGGCAGCCGGAGACAAATCGACTGGTGGCAAAGATGGGAAATGGTACGAGCTCGCTGTGATTGAGCTCAAGGCGAGGAAACGAAGAGGGCGGCGACGGATCGAACTCGACGAGATGAGGGCAATCCACTCGATCGGGGAAAACAGAAGGAATCGGCAACTCCATCACCGAGCTGGACTCACTCGAAGAAAAGTGGCGGTGAGATCCGTTGTTGGCAGAAGGTCAGTGGCAGCTAGTTCTCGTGGCGAGGAGGACAGATCGGAAGTAGAGAGCACGGCTACGCAAAACAGAGGAAGGAACGGGATCAAGGATGAGCAAGTGGCTGCTCGAGTGGAAATCGTTGGCGATGATGAGCTCCGGCAGTGGCGATGAGGCTGCGACGGTGAGGAAGAGGAGAAATCACATTTTGAGGAAAAGATTTTGCCTGGAAAAATAGAGATCGAGATAAAAAGGTGACCGGTTTGTCTTGACTTAAAGCTAACCTAGGTTAAGTTCGGGTCAACTCAAGTCAACTCAACCACCATTTAAGCTTAAATCTTCCTCGTATGGACTCCTTTTGAATCCGAAAAAATTTCTATGAATTCCCAAGAAATTATATAAGACAATTTCTCAACTAACAAGTTTTTTTTTTCGTATCTTACACTTAAAGTGGTGACGTAGGATGATCCATCATCATCATCGAAAGAAGAAGAAGCCTTCACAAGCCTTGCACTAATGGTGATAAATGACTTGGACTCCACCTCCTCCGAAAAAGAAGAAACAAGCTCTAGTGAGGAGAGCTCAAGTGAAGGGGGAACTTCATCATCATCATCATCATCGGAAGGGGATTGGGTAAGTAAGGTAAATAAACTACCCTCCCAAGATGTTATTTCAATGATAACTAGCTTGACTAAGGACTTGTTTAGGGCTAAAAATAAAAACAAATGCATGCTTGATTAAATTCAAAAATTAGAAGAAAAACTTGAAAATGCATGCTCACATGATGATTGTATTTCTCCTAGCGTAAATGATGCATGCTTAGTTGAGGAAAATAAGGTTTTAATGGAAAAGGTAGAATTTCTTACAAAGGCCTTAGAAAAATTTACTATTGGCTCAAATATCTTGAACATGATAATTGAGAGTCAAAGGGCTAGTTTTAACAAGAAAGACCTAGGTTATAAGGGAACCAAGAATGAAAAATTCTATCATTGCTTAATTGCTAGAGGACAATCTAAAATCACAATCGTAACTAGGAAATGGATTCCAAAAGAATACTTGGTGAACCCCATTGGAAAGAATTTGTATTGGGTTCCCAAGTCAATCCTCAAGAACTAGGAAAACATAAGAAAGTCAATCATAAGTGGACTTTACTTATATCATGTTAAATAGTTGACTTAGGATGATGTGGGTGATGATTTTTGACTTAGTGTTGGGTGATGATAATGTGTGACTCATGAACAATGCTTGCTTTATGATCATGATTGAAAAATATTTGACTTATGATATTGGGTGATAATGTTTAAATCATGTTGGATAATATGTGTTTTGTGATCATAATATGGAAGCATGGATAATACTTGTTTTATTATCATGATGGGTTTTTAGAATTATACTTAACCTTGATAGAATTGCATGAAATTTATGGTTAAGTATAAATACTTCTAGGCACATCTCACATTCACCATAAGGCTAACTTGATTGAAAACATAGCAATGAGTGAGATGTTAGGTTGATACAAATGACTCACTTATACTTATAATATTTTGATGGGTCATTATGTGTATCATATTATAGCGATCATAGACCAATCATGGGGAAAGCATATGTTTAATTCATAGACATATTGCCCAAAGATCATGGTTGTATATTTTAAATGATTTAAAACTATTTTATGTGTTTTTAAACTGTTAATTGATGTTTTAAGTCATTTCAAGGCAAAACTAGGCTTTCAAGTTGATAAAAACTTTAATGATTTTCAACATCTTTGAGTTTTTGCCAAACTTTCAAAAATTGATTGCATTTTCATGATAAATCATTTTTCATTGATAAAGAGACTTATGAGAAATGTATTTTCCGAATTTCATGATTTTTCAAATTTTCTAGAATTTTCAATACATTCTTGAAATTCAGTTCGGAAATCAGAAATTGTGTTTTAGGAGTGCCACGGTCGTGATCATCCGAGACGATACGATTAATGAATCGTTGAGCACGTAAGTCGTTATCGAGTTTTAAGTCTAATTTTGGTATTTTTTTTCTTCCATTTGAACTTGATGTCATGTTGTAAAATATATGTTTAATGTTTTTGATGGTGTCAAAAGGGGAGAAATGTTAGTGTTTAAGTGAATCATGCTAGAGGGAATTAGCATGTGTTAAGGGGGAGTTTGCATGTATTAAGGGGGAGGTTTGATTTCTATATTTTATTTACATGCTTATCTTCCTTATGTGTTTTTATGTTGTTTTACCTAACTTAAACATGGTTTCCACACATCAAAAAGGAAGAGATTATTAGGGCAATCGACCCATGTATGGTTTAGTTTTGATGTATGTGGCAAAGGTTTGAGTTAGGTTGATATAGATTTGATATGTGTGTTTAAGTTGTGCAGGACTTAGTAAATCACACATGAGATTAGCTTGATGAAGCATTGGCGAGTTCACCATCTCATGGCTCGGGACTTTGAGTTGGTGAAGGATGGCATTGCGGAAGTCGTTCGTTTGGTGAATCCGAGGGACCGTCGGATGAGGAGCATTGGAGTGAAGCCAAAGGAAGCACACTTCAGGGCGAGATATGAAGGATGACATTGCGAAGTTGTGCGCTTAGTGCATCCGAGGGATGTGGCCGGATGAAGAGAGCTTCGAGGCGAGGGACTCCAAGGAGATGAGAGTGAGTGATTGTAACCCGGGACGGGGTAACTCATAGGTGAAATTGGCCTAATGGCTAAGTCAAGAGTTGGATGCTCAAACTTAAGGTTTGAGATTTTACTCGACAAGTCGGACGCTCAAACTTATGTTTGAGGTTTTACCCGACGTTTGGTTAAGTAGGATGCTCAAACATGAGTTTGAGATTTCTACCCAGCGATCGGAAGTGTCGGATGCTCAAACTCAGGTTTGAGATTTATCCGACGATCGAATGATCAAACAAATGTTTGTTTGAGGTTTTACCCGACACCAGTCGACTACTCTGGGTCGATGACACTCGAATAGTGCTCGATAGGTGTTCGACTGATGGATTTCTGGCCCAACAGTCGACTGATAGGCTTTGGAAGTCGACTGCTGCACCATCAGTCGACTGATCAAGGTGGTCGCGGGCACAAAGGGTTTGAGAGTCGACTGATCGCCTGGATCACTCAACTGATGGCTCTATAAGTCGACTGATTGGCATGATCAGTCGACTGATGAGGGAGCCATTGACTGGACGCCAATATGGATGAAGCCATTATGAGACAACGGCTACAGCAACAGTCGACTGATGGTTGCATCAGTCAATTGCTCGCTGCCCAATGGGAAGAATGACCTCTTCCCTATAAGAAGAGGTCTTGGGTCACTTGGGGAGGTTAATGTTCATGCTCCTAAGTGCTCCACAGGATTCCTACTCCTTCTTGTTCTTATTTCAATCTTATTGTAAGAAGGAGTGCATTCTTGTAAGAAGATTTACCTCCACCTTACTTGGGCTAAAGGAGAGACTAGTGGAGTTGGTTAAGGAGTGGTTCACTTAGAACGAATCCTCTGTGGATTAGCGGCAAGGGTCGTGAACCACGTTACATCCGTGTGTTCGAGTTTGCATCTTCTTTCTTCTTGTGTTTTGTCTTAATTGTTTTATTTAGCTCTATATTTCCGCTGCGCTAACTTCACTTAGACAATCAAGACGCGAACGAACGCCATCATCTATAAATAAGGCTATTCACCCCCTCTAGTCGGCCATCGATCCTCCAATAGTGAAAACTATCAAAACCAATCATGGGCATGAGTATTTGTCTAAACAATTCAAAGAGCTATGTTTCGAGAAAGGCATTACAAGATAGCTTACTATTCCTGTGACTCCTCAGCAGAACGAAATCGTCGAGAGAAGGAATATGACTTTATTGGAGATGGTGAGGTACATGATAATGCATGTCAATTTACCTATTTCCCATTGGAGAGATGCATTATTGACTACAGTCTATGTCCTTAATCGTGTTTGAACTAAGTTTGTGGTTAGTACCCCATATGAACTTTGGACAGGGAGACAACTTGTCCTTAGCCATTTTAGACCATGGGGTTGTGCTGCTTATGTTAATGATTCTTCGCATCGGTACAACAAGTTAGACCCAAGAGGAAAGAAGTGTATCTTCATCAGATACTCTAAATACTCTAAGGGATATGTGTTCCTAGGAGAACATATGGATGAGATTGTAACTGAGATTATGTCTTGTGTGTTATATTTCTCGAGAATGATTTTCCTAAGAGAGGAAAAATCAATCGAAACTTCATCTTCTATGAGATGGATGAGTCTAGTGGCTTAGCCGAGCCTAATGGAAGGATTCAAGACCTTATTATGGATCTTGGTCTTAGTGGGAGTGGTCCATCTAAAGGTGTGAAGGTTCTCTCTCCTCGTAGGAGTAATCAAGGAAATGTACCACACCGTCATTTCCTAATTGAGAATGAGATTGTCATTGTAACTCCGAAGGACGAGGATGATCTAATGACTCTGAGAGAGGCTTTCGAGGTTTCGGCAAAGGACCAACGGTTTAAGGCTATGAAGAAAGAAATAGAATCAATGAAAGTCAACGAGGTCTAGGACCTAGTTGACTTACCTGAGAATAGAAAGGCTATTGGGAACAAGTGAATTCTCAAAATCAAGAGTTAGGTTGAAGGATCGGTTGAGAGGTATAAGGCTCATCTAGTAGTCAAGGATTACACACAGATAAAGGACATTAGCTACGAGGAGAGCTTCTCTCCAGCAGTCAAGTTTATATCGATCCATTTATTTTTAGCGATTATTGCAAGTTTAGATCTAGAGTTACACAATATGGATATGAATACTGCTTTCCTTAATGGAAGTTTGGATGAGAAGATCTACATGAAACAACCTTTTGGGTTCATTCAAGTAGGTTAGGAAGGTAAGGTCTGTCGACTTTGAAAGTCGATATATGACCTAAAGTAATCATCCAGGCGATGGTACCTAAGATTTCACGAGGAGTTGATATTTTATGATTTTACAATGGTCAAGGAGGATCATTATATCTATCTGATAAGATCAGATAACTCTTTTGTGATTTTGTCGTTATACATGAATGATATAATGTTGGTTGGGAACAATATTGAATATCTAATAATCATGAAAACATGATTATCATCCAATTTAGATATGAAAGATATGGGTGAAACTGAGTTCATCTTCGAAGTACATATCCAGAGGGATCGCTCAATAAGATTGCTAGCTCTTTCACAAGTGACCTACATTAAAAAAATTCTCAAGTACTTTGGGATGAGTGATTGTAATCCCATAGATACTCTAATCACTAAAGGTGAAGGTCTTAGCTTGATAATGTGTTCTAAAACTCAGGAAGAAATAAGGAAAATGAGTAAAGTATCTTATTCTAGTGCAGTTGGAAGTCTAATATACGCAATGATGTGTGCACGATCGAATATATATTATGCAGTCAATCTGGTATGTAGATATCAAGCAAATCTTGGAGAGTTTGTGGCTTGCTCAGTTGCAGTTCAAAAGAGTGTTTGACTCCGAACACTATTAGATGACTTAGGGATTATAACTAATAGTGAGAGATCAGTAATGGTTTTTTATAATAATCAGGTCGCTATTGTTTATACTCAAGACTCTAAATTGTTGGGAATTCGATGTCGCTAGAGGAGGTGAATAGTGTGTCGTACGTCGATGGATTTTTATCGCATTCGTCTCTACAACACTTGTTAACACAATAGAAATGATAATGACAATAATGAAAGATGACAAACACAACCACAACACACAAATATAACATGGTTCGGAACCTCAAGGTTCCTACTCTATAGGTTGAGCTTAACGAGCTCTAGTGATGCACTCACCACTAATAAAACTCTTTCTCGACAATACGTCGGAGGCGGAGAAATCTCGTACAAGTGATTACAAAAGTAATACAAAAATACAACAAGTAAACAAATGAAATGTAAAGAAAACTTTACAAATTAGGGCTTTGAATGCTTGTTGATGTAGTTGCTTGAATGAGTTTGAAGGACCCTGAAATGGACTAGCAATTTACCTTCAAATCGCCTCAAGAAACCCCTCAAAGAACCATGACAAAAACCTCCATGAGTTGCTCCTTTTATGCCTGCATTGGACTGATTCCACGCCTGACAGTCGATTGCCAATAGTACCATTGTGAGACAATGACTTAATCCACATCGGCATTTAAGCCAATGGATACACTAGCAGTCGACTGCCATTACTCAGCAGTCGATTGCCAGGGTCATAGCCGACTAACCAGTCGGCTATTGAGCATTTTGCTTCCGCAACCCGACCAACAGTCGACTTCCCTCCATGGAAGTCGACTGCCATGAGTCGATTGCCCAATACTGGCAGTCGACAGTCAGGCCATTTCCTGTAGTCGAACACCAGTCGAGTCCGAGCAGTTCGACTGGCCATAATCCCAATGGATTACTGCAAGTTAATTTGGCTGCCAAGTGTCAAAACACTTGACCAGTCGACTGGTCTAAAGCTCCAGTCGACTATTAACCTCAAACATGAGATTTAACCCCAAGTATGATGCCCTCATACTTACTAGACCACCCTTAGCCTAGACCTAAGTCTTCTAACCACCTCCGTCAGTCTCACGCCTATTGGATCCCTCCAAGTCATCTATGACTTATTCATCCATACGCTAGCCTTCGGGTGCTTCCATCAGCTATTATCATGCTAAGCTGGTCTATACCGCCAAGGCACATTTGGGCTTACGATGACAAGACTACCGCTTGGACTTTACACCGCCAACCATTGGACTTATGCTGCCAAGACTCCCGCTTGGACTTTACGCCACCAATATCACCCCTTGGACTTCCCTTGCCAACTCACATTGGACTTTTCATTTGTCAAGACTCAAGCTTGGACTTTCCCTTGCCAAGACTCATGCTTGTACTTTCCATGCCAAGTACCCAGGACTTGGACTTTTCCATTGCCAAGTGTCCCATTTAGACTTTCCATGGCAAGTATACAAGACTTGGACTTCTCTATCATATGGTCAACCCCATGTTAACCATATAATCAAACAATAGTCAAACCATCGTCAAACATCAAAATACCACTAGAGTCAAACTCGAGTCCGGTCAATCATGACCCGGATCGATTGCACTAACAATCTCCCAAAAACATTGTCAAACATCAATGCCAAATATCAAAACACTACTCGAGTCCAACTCGAGTCTGGTCAATCGTGACCTGGGCTGATTGCACTAACATAAATTTCATAATATAACCATATAATGGTATGTCAGGCAGGCTAGTTTAATTCTCTCACATAAGTGACCACCTCCAAGAGTGGAGAAAAGAAGGTTTCTACTTGTAAGATATTTTGAGAGTCACTCTGATACATTTTCAGGATAAGGTCATGTGTGACATGATCAATATAGACGTAGTCACATCCATGTTGCCTATAAGTAGTTAGGTTTGAAATCTTATATATCACCTATAATTTGTGATATTATCTTTGAGGTACCCTTTCTTATATTTTTGGATAGAGTCTTATATTTAGATTGAGTCCTTTATATATCTATACCGTGTTAGAGAAATTTGACATGTGCCCTTTTAAAATATGAGAGAATAACACTGTGACACGTGTTTCGTATCACGTGTGATAAAACGACTAGGGATAGTGGGAGCCATATTATTTGAGACAAAAATTTGATATCCCCAAATTTCACTATGTGAAATCCTTGATCCTCTGGGTGAGATTTCATGTGGCCTTATGATTTTTGGTTGTTTCTTCAGATCCTGATTCAATATTTGCTATTTTAGTCTATTTGTCAATGACCCGGAAGATAAATTAAGGTATGAGGGACAAGTCTAGGAAAACAACTGAGTTAAGATTGATAGATTCGAGTTTGCAAAAAGTAAGATCAATTGACAATACATCATTATCTAATATTCACCGACTAATCTTTTATGTTTATCCAATGTAGAAATTAAATATATTGGTGAATATAATTAGTCTTGGATATGGGGTGCAGTAAGATTTTATATCTTATGATACAATGATGACTACTCGATCATCTTAACAAGTGTATTGAGCAGGTTTTATTTGCAGATATACTCGTAAGTCGCACGACATCCAACTATGTATGGAAGCCTAGTAGGGTGATATGATGGGTCACATGAATTGTAATCTTATGACAAACGTTAAATGTCCTCATGTGCAAATGGGAGATATTAGTAATTGCCCACGTTGATGCATTCAAAATGGGATAATGGGGACTATCATCCTGACTACGAGCGGTTCACGATCTGAGTTCGCAGTTTCAAAAGCTTTCGAAATCATCGACCGACTGAGATATGTTATTTATAATTCCGTAAGTATTTTCTTTTGTCATCCTTCACTTACTAATTGTCAATTTGTTGTTTTTTTTTACCATGAATCCTTTTATTATGAATCTTCAATATGTTTAGATGGTTATAGAATTACGTTGCATGGTGCCATTTTTTTCCTAAACTAGAATATTTTTAAGTTGACAATGTGACTTGATACTGCTGCTATCTTTTTCCGCAATTGAAATGAAAGAATCTGTGTGGAAGACACTGTCTGAATCGAAGAACCGGTTTGGCAAAGTAGGTTTGGGAGAACTGGTTCGGCAAAGTAAGTCTGGGAGAACCTATTCGGCAAAGTAGATCTGGGAGAAAAGGCTCGGCAAGGTAGGCCAGGGGAATTGGCTCGGCAGAATGAGTTTGGAGATTGGCTATGTACGGAGAGTACAGGAATTGGCTCGGGCTATTATAGGAAGTCTGAGGTAGGAAGTCTAAGAGTTATACTAAACCTGGTTGATAGGTTTAGGCTAACCTTACAAAGGGTGAGAGGGTAAAAAGAAAAGGTTAGAATATTTTCCTAAATGTTCGTGAGAGTTTGTTATATAACAGACTAGAACCCCACATAATATTCGGAGGAGTCTTCACTCCCCATCTCTGTAACAGAATGATTCTCCAGATAAACGAGGTGGTCACGTGTACGGTGATGGAAGGTGTTTGTTACGTGATAACTGGCCAGGGAAGAGGAGGAGGATAAAAGACAAAGGAAAGGCAAGAGAGAAGGGGATCCACAACGTCCAAAAGCGAAGGACGAAGACACACCAGAAAGGAGAGCAACTACATCGCCGGAGAAGAAGAAGAGGAAAGGAAGGAGGAGACGAGGAGAGTAGTGAGCTCCATTCTTTCGATCTTTGTACACTGAGCTAATTGTAAGGGATTTTCTCTCCACCTCTGGAAGTTTTTTCCACGAAAAAGAAAGTTCATAGTGAAAGTACTTTGGCACTGTAGCTCGTGAAAGAGTTCACCCCGTGGAGTAGGAATCCTTATTCCGAACTACGTAAAACTCTGTCTTTGTTCTCTGCTTTGGTTGTTCGCATTTTCTATTCGTATTCTATTACTGTTGCGACCGGAAAAAATCCTAAATCTTCTGCACGTATCTCAATATTGAAAGAAGACGAGAAAATCCATCTACAATCATATCATGACTAAATTATCATTGTGAAGTATAAATCCTTAAAAAGTACTAATGAGCACAAAAACAGTAGAATGTTAGCAAAATTAAAATAATAAATCTAAAAAAAATTCGTTTTATCCTTCTGCAGTTTTTAAAATTTACAATTCATCAACTATGGTCGGTAAAAGGCGCCTTTTATCCGCCGTCAATTCACCGAATCCTAATAATCATAAATGAAATGTTGCTTTCTGCTGCTACCAATCTGGCACGCTGAACGCAAGCAGAACACAAAGCCATGGCCAGAAAAACTCTCTCCCTACCGCACCTCCCCTTTGTGTTGCTCCTCCTCTTCTCAGGTTAACTCATCATCCCCATCTACGCTCACTGAATCTTAGAATTTTTTTTTTCTGATCTCTAATTCTAAACTTGGGATATGACAGCGGAGACGCTGGTCCTTGTGCAAGCCCAGGTAAGGGCCGCCATTAATGACTTAAAAATCCATCCTGCATTTGTTAGATCACGGGGGAAAAGGAGGCCTGACTTCAATTTTGTTGCAGAAAACTTGGTGCGTGGCGAAGCCTTCCTCTGACGAGTCGACTCTGCTTGCAAACATCAACTACGCTTGCTCTCAAGTGGACTGCAGCGTGCTGCAGAGAGGCAGACCCTGCTTTTTCCCAGACACCTTCATCGCCCATGCTTCCGTCGCCATGAATCTGTACTACCAGTCCAAGGGAAGGAACCCGTGGAATTGCTTTTTCAAGAACTCTGCTCTTGTCGTCGCTACTGATCCAAGTAAAGATCGGTCAATGTCAAAACCATACCCACTTGAATTTTTTTCTTCTTCTGCATTTAATCATTCGCATTGATATTCCCCTTTTTCTTTTTTTGGTTTCTTCTTGTTTTCTTCTGCAGGTTATGGTAGCTGTGCTTATGCCTGACGATGAACGAGGACCATATCAGCTGCTTCGATGATTTTTCGTCAGCATTAGCTCGATGGGACTGGATTCTTGTTGTTTAGTGCTGAAGAACTCCACGAGAACTTGTGTCTAGTTTGCAACTAGGGAAACCGAGTTAGATCGAGATGTGTCAGATATTATCTGTGTTTTCTTTTCCATGTTTTTGCGCTGAGAATATTTAGTGATCTGTGCTTACTTTTGCATTTCACTCTTCGGATCTGATAAACTAGACTTCCCTTTTTCTCCATCGTTAAAAGTTTATGTGGCGAAATGAAAAAAACCGGATTCAAATAGCGTGGAGGAATTGGTAAAATGCCAGAGAGATCATCAAGCCTTTGACAACCTGGGTTGGTGCGGTGACATGCAGAGATTCCCAGCAAGAGTTGCAGCTTTTTTTTTTTTTTTGTTTGTTTGTTTGATGGAATAAAGATGAGTGCAGGGTCTGGACCTCCCATTCAATGAGCTGGCATTGCGTTTCATATATTGAATGCAATGGAACTATGGCAGCAACAGCAACAGCGTCAGCTAGAGCTCAAGGTGCAAGTAGAAGAAAGTTTCAGATACTCTGAATATCCCCATTGGCTGCAATGCCATATGCTAAAAAACTAAATTTTTTTAGCGTTTCAATGAGCTCCCATTCAATAAGGAAGCACAAACCTATGCAGTAAAAATTGATATATTGGTTCTAACTTCGAAACCCTCTAAAATAAACATTTAAGATCTCAAGGTTCCTTTTGGATGGAGGTGGAGGAGGTTCATTAATGGAAGAATAAGGGCTTGTTTGGGAGGAGGTGAAGGAGGTGTAAGTAATGGAAGGGTAAGAATAAATAAGGAAGAAAAAAAGACTATCCTTGTTTGGGAAGAAGTGAGGGAAGGGGAAAGGGAAGGGAAAGGGAGGGGAATGAGGGTGAATTTATACCCCTCCCCCTCACAAAAACTGGACATTTCTTACACCCCAATTTGGGGTGTAAATCTCCTTTACCCTCCCCTTCATTCCCCTTCCATTACTTACACTCTCCTTACCTCCTCCCAAACAGGCCCTAAGAGAAGGAAAGGAAGGAGAATTTTTACATCTCAAATTGGAGTACCTAAACTGTGTCAATGAACCATGACACTTTGAATCGACTTCTTTAATAAATACATCATTTACCTTCCATTTAATTAAACGAGCTCAACGGGTCATATAACACAATTTAATAAATATATATATAGAATATTTATCTTTTTGGAGAGCAAAATTACAGTTTCATGTTGTGTAGATAACTCTTTTTTTTCCCCATCCTACCCAAATTATAATGGCCTTAAATGGTGTTGTAAGTTGTCATAAATTAATTGATTGTGCAACAAAAGAACTGCGTGGGTACCGAAATCTCGGAGTCTATGAAGGATGTTTGCAAACTTTAATTAAGAATCAATTGTGCATAAATACCAAAGAAAGTTGGGGTGGTTTCTACTTCAGATTATAGCTCCATAGCGATGGAATAATTAAACATGAATTGCACATCGTATATGAATCGATAAAAGTTACAAATACTTCGTCACTGATACATATGGTAATTTGTAAAACAAATAAAAAATTTGAAAGTGAGTAAAACTTTAAACCGAACCTGAATAGAGATTCAAAGTCATCCCTTTAATGTTGTCGAATCAATCTGAAAGTCGAAAGTACAAGAAACAACAATGGGGCTTGATCTTTAGTAGGGGTTAATGCGACAGCTCCCGTAATTCTCTCTAGGATAAGGTGGGAAGAGATTTCAATACCTTAATCTTATGGGAACCACACCTTATAATGTGTAGTATAAGAATTGTATTAAATGTGATATGTTTGTGTTTATTTTCAATTAATATTTCTTATAATCTAAAAGGGTCTAATATCATGATTACATACCTTTTATGCTGGCACGATGCAAATAATGATCATCTTACTTTATGTTAAATTGTAATAGTAAATCATGATCTATATTTTACGACTCAAATTGAAATCTTGCATGATATTTATAAATATTATATGCAATACTGTAATAGTAAATCATGATCTTTTTATTTCAGAATATCAAAATCAAATACATATATATATATATGTAAACTTGAGTACTTAAAATAAATCAAAACATATATGTGTCCCTTCATATAGAGCATTAAATACTAAATACAAACTCTCATTAAATAAATTTTTCATCCAAAAAAACCTCATATTTATCACATGCTAATGAAACACCTTAGATGACAAGCTCTTGGTAAGTGGATTTGCTAATATGAAATCTATGCTGACATTCTATCATCATTTGATTACTTTGAACTCTTTCTTTAATTGCTAAGAATTTAATGTCGATGTATTTACACTTCAACGAGTTATAGTTGCTTTTGGAATATAATTTTGCAGTTTTATTATGATAATTGATTATTAATAGTCTGTCAATATCATCAATGATTTGCAACACAGTGATAAAATTTCACAGTCATATCTCATGATTAGACTCTTTATAGTAGCCTATAAATTATGCCTCTATAGCGGAAGTGGCTATGAATGTCTATTTAACGTACCACTGAGGGGATACCTTCTTTAAATCATAAAAGGAATTTTTTTAATTTATATACTAGGTATTTTGAATCCTACCCAAAGTTCTCCAATTGTATCATATATATAATCTCCTTAATTTCTCCATTGAGAAATGCAATCTTTATTTCCATTTAGTATAACTCTAAATCATAATGAGATATAAGTACTATGATTATCCTAAGAGAGATTTTTGTCGAAATAGACAAGAAAGACTCTATGTAATAATATTCTCATTTTGAATGAATCCCTTAGCGATAAAATGAGCTTTATACTTTTTGATATTTCCTTGTGAATCTCCTTTGGTTTTAAATATCTATTTATAACCAACTAGTTCCACTTTTTTCAAATAATTTGACAAGTTCTCATACACAATTATCTACCATATACTTTATCTCTTCCTTCATGGTTTTGATCCACCTTTCATGATAGGACATCGTTTGACTTCTTGGAAAGAAATAGGATTACTTTCTGTCGAGAGTATTGGGAATACAATCAAAGTCTCACATTGATAAGACATGAAAAAGATCATGTGCTTATAAGATAAAAAGATATCTCTATTGGTAAGAGGTATTTTAGGTAAAATTCAAAAATAAAATCATGAGGGCTTTTGCCTAAAGTGGACAATATCATATCATTGTGGAGATATTTGAATCTTATTTGCACTAACAATTGATATTATAACCATGATCCATGTCAAGTCATGCACCTTGAACGAAGAAAGTGGAGCTTCCATGTCCGTATCAAGAGAACCAGACACCATATAGGAAGCCCAATTGAGTCTAGTTGTCAAGAATGATCGGTGACGATTGTGAAAGACCCGGCTAGGTCAGGAGGATCAGACAGTTAGGAGGAAGATCTAGTGGGTTGAGAATTAGACATCAAGTAGAGGAAGTCCTTTAAGGATGGATAGGCTTGAGAGGGCCAATGTGATCCTTCGTTTAAGGATGGATTGTTAAGAGTATTGAGAATATAATCAAAGTCTCACATTGGTAAGATATGGAAAAGATCATGTGCTTATAAGATAAAAAAATATCTCTATTGGTATGAAACTTTTTGGATAAAGTCCAAAAATAAAACTATGAGGGCTTATACCCAAAGGATTAGACCCAAAATAGACAATATCATACCATTGTAGAGATATATGAATCTTATTTACATAACGAATTGATATCAAAGTCATAGTCCATGTCAAGCCATGCACCTTGAACGAAGGAAGTGGGGCTCCCATGTCTGGATTAAGAGAATCATATACCAAGTAGGAAGTTCAGTTAGGTCAAGAGGGTCGAACAACAGGCAGGAAGTCCAGTTGGGTCAGAAGGACCAGACAATTAGCAGGAAGTTTAGCTGGGTCAGGAGAACCAGACAGTTAGTAGGAAGACCTAGTAGGTTGAGGATCATACATCAAGCAGGGGAAGTCCTTTGAGGATGGATAGCCTTGAGGGAGACCTAATGTGATCCTTCATTTGAGGGGGAGGGATTGTTGAGAGTATTGAGAATACAATCAAAGTCCCATATCGGTAAGACATGTAAAAGATCATGTGCTTATAAGATGAAAAAATATCTCCATTGGTATGAGGCCTTTTGGGTAAAGTCCAAAAATAAAACCATGAGGGCTTAGGCCCAAAGTGGATAATATCATACTATTGTAGAGATATGTGAATCTTATTTGCACTAACACTTTTCTAATCTTATGTGAAACTTATGCTCCTGGAGATAAACATAATCACGTGTCATTATTGATCTCTTATCCTTAATGGATTTCCTTAAAGATACTTGCATTTGAGGAGGTGCTCAACCATAAGAGGCAACACCTCAGTTTGAGCGGATGAGGTAGCATAGAAATATCTTGATTCGATACTCTTATTGAATGTGCAACTTCAATAGTATAGGGTATATTTATCATACTATTACTAGTTGCACCGATATCATACGAGTGGATTAAAACATCAAAAAATGAATCAAAATAACACTACAAAATGTGAATTATCAATGTGTAAGTATCTAATACTAAGTCTTTTATCCATCCATAGCTCATATGAAGTCTTAGTCACTGTCTTACTAAGTACTCTATTGAGAAAGTATATTTCAATCTTGAGGGTCTTATCCCATAAAAACTTTGGTAAAGAAGAAAAAGTCATCATACTTCTTACCATGTCTTTTAGGGTTTGATTTTGTCATTCAGCTATATCATTCTAATGAGTAGTACCATACAGGGTATACTAAGAGATGATCACATAAACAATAAGGTATTTTATAAAGGGCTCAAAACATTGGGCATCTGATCTTTATATCTATTATAGTTTTTACCATCGCAGTTAGATTTCATGGCCTTAATCTTCTTGCCTAATTGATTTCAACTTTGGTTCTGAAGAATTTGGACATATTCAGGGATAATGACTTCTCATGAATAAGGTACAAATAATCATATCGAGAGTAATTATCTATGAAATTAATAAAGTATGTTAATTTTTCCATTAATCCATCATGTCGTAGGAATAACCCACATATATTATTATGTATTACTTTCAAATCACCACATCGATTTACCCTTTTATTCCTTTTGTAGTTGTCTTCCCCTTATAACATTCTGTGTAGATAATAATGTTAGTGTCAGCCCTTAGTGTCAATCATGAGATGATTGATTAGGGATCATATGTATCATATTTCATTAATAATAGGTAAAGATTGATTATTATATTTACTTTATGCATGTGCCGGCCAAATAAATATAATAATGCCCTTGAATAGTAGATTCTAATCTACAGTATATCAATTGGTAGAATTGATTATGAGAAACTGTAGAGAATACTATACTTAAACATTCCTAGTCAAGTATTGTATTAATAGACAAAGGGATATATTGATACATTGAGACTAGCCTGTAGGTCAATGGATGATTTGATCTCATAAGTCATGGATATGTGATATCACATTGACACATGGGTATATATATTAGAGAATATATGTACTGAATTGACCCGTCATGAGAAAGTATCATGGATCGTTATATGAGTGTTATATACTTTCTCATGTGACTATTGGTATGAATAATCCTTAGACCTGAAGTCACTACGGTTCCCTACATAAGGAGTTATGTACTTTGATATCGTCTAACGTCACCCGTAACAGGGTGCACTATAACGGCGATTGCTGGATATGTAACGAATTATGCGGAGGGATGTGAGTGATGTAGATGAGATCTTTCCCTCTCATATAACGGGAGTGATATCTTTGGCCTCTTGATAGAGTATGACCACGAAATGCATGATTATACTCAAATGAGTCAATATGAGATATTGAGCTCATTTGTTTGAGTAAGTCTACTTGAGGATCAAGAAACATAAAGATCGATAAGGGGATGACACGGTCTATGCCTCATTGATCGATCTAAGATATCAAGGATAGAATGACACCGTCATACATGATAATAGTCACGGAAAGGTTGTCGAATCTCGACTTTCTTGTAGCTTGGGTAGCAATGATGTATTGCTAGATGTCGCTCATTGCTTATGTATCTAAAATGATTTTAGATACATTACCAACGCTATGAGAGCCTATAGGGTCACACACAAAGAATATGTTTTGGAGAAGTGTTCATCTTAGTTTGACTAAATGAATCATTAGTTAATTGAATGGGCTAGAATGAGTTAGACTCATTGCTTAGCCAAACTTGAGTTAGACTCAAATTAGTTTAATTTGAGTTAAACTCAAATGAAACCAATTGAAGAAGGTTAGCATGATTAATGATGATTAATCATGCATGCAAATGGGAGTTGTTGCATGCAAATGAATTAATACATGCAAATGGATTAATTCATGCAAATGGAATTTGAGAAGTCTTTTTCAATGTTTCATGCAAATGGATTAATTCATGCAATGAGATTAATTACATGAAATGGAATTATGGATTAATATGGATTAATTGCATGAAATGGAATTTGAATCATTCCTCAACGTTGCACGAAGTGGAGTTGATTGCATGCAATAGGATTAATTGACTCCTAAATATTGCATGAATTTAATTGGTGCATGCAATTGAATCAATGCATGAAATGAGATTTTAATGCAGGGGAAAAATGGGAATTAAAGTCCTCCTCAATGTGAGCTTTGTGAGGACATTATTTTTCATTTTTGTGGTGTGTGGATTCCATTCTCTCCTTCTCCCTTCTTCTTGGCCAAGGTCTAGAGTGGAGAGCCTTAGTGTGGTTGCTAGCACAACCAAAGGTGTTATCTTCTTCTCCAAGATACGGTTCGTGTGAATACCTTAGAGATACGATTGTCCTTACCGTATTGAGATCCGACTGCGTTTGGATTAGCAGGATTACGAAGGGCTCGCATCAAAGGCATATCTTTCACATTCTAGATAAGATCTAGATTAAACTAAGAAAACAATTTATATGTTTTGCATGAATCTCTAGAGGGATCCAATTTGTATTTTTTGTTCCCGCTGCGGTTGTGCAAAGTATTTCACCTGCAATATTGTGAATGTCACGATCCGGATTTCCCAACAAATAAAATTTAACATATCAAGGGAATCGAGAATTTCTTATGACATAACCTTTTTTAATATTGTTTGGATATATATCCTAAATGCCTATGTCACAAACATAAAGGAGTTCTTGTTTATCAATTTCGTTTTGTGCCTGTGCTATTATACATTATTGTGTTGTCAGTAGGAGTTATGATGTATAATTTATAAAACTTATCATTCAAGGAATCAATACTAATGAAAATTGAATTTTAAAAAATACTATTTTTTATTTCTGAATGAAGAAGAATATTCTAATTTATCTAAAAAAGAAATAAAAGTTAAGTTCTATATAAAAGATGGTACTATATGTTAGTGCAAATAAGATTCACATATCTTCACAATGATATGATATTGTCTACTTTGTGCCTAAGCTCTCATGGTTTTATTTTTGGGCTTTACCTAAAAGGTTTTATACCAATGGAGATATCTTTTTATCTTATAAACATATGATCTTTTCCATGTCTTACCAATGTGGGACTTTAATTGTATTTCTCATACTCCCAACAATCCTCCCCTCAAATGAAGGACCATATTGGGCCCCCCTCAAGCCTATCCCTTCTCGAAGGACTTCCTTTGCTTGATATCCGATCTTCAACCCATCAGGACTTCTTGTCTGGTGTATGGTTCTCTTGATCTAGATATGGGAGCTCACTTCCTTCGTTTAGGTGCATGGCTTGACATAGACCATGACTATGATACCAATTGTTAGTGCAAATAAGATCAATATATCTCCACAATGGTATGATATTGTCCACTTTGGGCATAAGCCCTCATGGTTTTATTTTTGGATTTTATCCAAAAGACCTCATACTAATAGAGATATCTTTTTATCTTATAAGCACATGATCTTTTCCATGTTTTACTAATGTGGGACTTTGATTGTATTCCCCATACTCTCAACACTATAAAAGCATTTTCCAAATCTAGAAATACATTGATTCCTAAATAAAACCAAAAAATATCAATCATTTGCACTTTAGTCTTCTTGCTATTCCCCCTATAGATGTATCTTTACCATCAATTGGTAGTCGACTCATGAGAAAACTTTGCATATTAACACTTATGTAAGTAGTGACATCAATATCTATCCATCAAGTATCATGAGGTATTGTAATCAAGTTGATTCCTAAACTATCAATGTTGAGAAATACACCTATCTTAACACACTAATTGGCATACTTGAGACAACCATTTTTCATGTGTCCTTTCTTCTTTCTTCTTGCAGAAGAAATAAGTATATTTTTGATCTTATTTCTTTTGTACCTTATGGTCAAAAGCCCCAAACTTTGTAGTATTCTTACCTTTATCCTTATTATCAATCCTTTTTCATTTTGTGAAATCATTATCGATAAGCACTGGGATGTTGTTAATATTGACAGATTGAATGTATTACAAAAGAGAAGAACAAAGGCTTTCATTATAATCAAGAACATGCATATTTATATATGTACGAGCAAATGTATGCAACATAAAAATATGCATATGTATGGACCCTTAACAAGATACCAACTACAATATTATATTTAGTCTTTGGATTAAACTATAACTCGATAATGATACTCTTTAACCATAACTCATGACAACCTTAATCAACTATATCATATACCTTTGTTTGGCCGATACATTACGTGCATGATCAATAAAATGACATTTTATATGGCCTATGTGAACATGTACATGTTTCCAAACATAGGTCACAATAACCTTAATTAGCAACATACTGTCTCCCTTTGGACCAACATATTATACGCATGATCAACACAATTTATATTTCATATAATTTTCTTTTAAGAAAATTATTTTAGCATTGATATACATCTATCCACACAAAATACACTAAATCTACTTAATAAACTTCACTTTGATGATAGTATTAGTTCAACTTAGTAATATATGTGCAAATAGATACACAAGAAACCCTACTAAAAAATAATAGTCAACTATTCCTGAACAACAATCGACTCATACATGTATTAGTCAGTTACACCTTATGCAACAATCGACTACTAAACCCACTTTTGTCTAGACAAACACAATAGTTGAGTGCTTTAGTCAATTGGTAATAACAATCAAATACTCTAATTGATTGACATACTTTTCTGTACCCGACTACATCACAATAGTCGATTGACCCTTAATGACAATCAACTTATTCAATCAGTTGAGTGCACTAATCGATTAGAAAACTTTTGGCGCACTACCTATGCAAAATAATCGATTGTACCTACATGACATTTAACTGATAAAATTAGTCGAGTACACCAGTCGATCCAAAAATTTTATGTATACAATTTTGTGTACATGAGTTGATTGATAAACATTATCAGTCAACTTATTAACTGCATCAATCTACTGATCACATAGTTGTTGATTTTTGTGGATCAAATATGACAATTTTTTGTAAAGACAACTACAATTACCCAAGATCCACTAATGTTCTTCGCAAAACTTGAAATCCAAGGTTTCCTAGCACTATTATTCATGTTTTTTTAATGCATTAGATTGAAATATAATGCAAAATGCATGCACATCTATCGAAATCATCAAAAAATTCGCATGCTAACCCTATAAAATTAATGACAACCCTAACCTATGGTTATGATACCACTTGATGGAATAATCTAAGCATGTCATATTTGAATTGACAAAAGATTCAAATATTTGACACATAATATTGTCATCGATATGTATAACAATTTGTGAAACAAAATGACAAAATTGAAAGTGAAAGCAAAATTTTAAACCAATCCTAAGTCAAGGACCAAAGCCATCCCTTAATGTTGTTGAATCAACTTGAAGATCAAAAGCACAAGAAACAACAATGAGGCTTAATCTTCCATAGGGATTAAGGCAACACCCCCCATAATTCTCTCTCGGATGGGGTGAGAAGAGATTTCAATGCCTTAACCTTACAGGAGTCACACCCTATATGTGTTGAACCCATTAGGTTAACAATCCATCATGCAAATGGTAATGAGTTAATGAGTTCCACACATATAAAAACTACTTTTGTTATGTCAAATCCATAATAAACATCCATAAGATTGTTTTATTGAGTTTAAATTCTTGATGGAAAATTTGTGGGTTATGATCATAACATATATATGCTTAACAAATGGAGAAATAAAATCCAACATATAGAATTTGAAACAATAAGTGTCAAAATGATTTCAATGGTGTTTGCAAAGAGGCTACAGAAGAAATGAAATTACTAACTAGTGTCACAAGTAGAATTTAGAGGCAACGTTGCTTGATGTGCTTGAGGGAACCCGCTTGGGTCATCATCTCACCCGAGTCAATTGGTCATCGACTTGCTCGGATCAATCAACCTACAAGTAGCATATCATATACCATAGAAATATCCCTGCTCAAGTATATACTCCACTCAGATCCCTCCAAATTAGACCCAATCAGTTTTGACAATGATGTTTGATAGCCCCTACTTGTTACAACCTCTAACAAGCCAAATGATAGTGGGTAGGGCTCGAGGCAAATGCTTGGACTACGATATGCATATAGATTTTACATTGTCACCTCTGCTACCCCATACAACTCTGATGGTTAGGTTGGTCATAGGCTAAGGTGGTGGCTCACATAGATATTAGTACTTCCTGCTATATAAAGGGGTGTTCTAGGAGGTGCAAATGGTCTCTCTCTCTTGCTGGTGCAATCGATCCAGGTCACGATTAATCAGACTCGAGTTTGACTCGAGCGGTATTTTGATGTTCGATAAAATATATGATAATGTGATTGTCATGGGAACGTCCAAGTCATGAGTACTTGGCATGGAAAGTCCAAGTGAGACACTTGGCAATGGGAAAGTCCAAGTCATGGGTAATTGGCATGAAAAGTCCAAGCATGGGTCTTGGCAAGGGAAAGTCCAAGCTTGAGTCTTAGCAATTGGAAAGTCCAACATGGGTTAGCATAGAAAGTCCAAGCATGAGTCTTGGCAAAGAAAGTCCAAGGTTGAGTCTTGGCAAATGGAAAGTCCAACATGGGTTAGCAAGGGAAGTCCAAGGGTTGATATTGGCGGTGTAAAGTTCAAGCGGGAGTCTTGGCAGCATAAGTCCAATGGTTGACGGCGTAAAGTCCAAGCGGTAGTTTTGGCAGTGTAAGTCTAATGTGCCTTCGTGGTATAGACCATGTTAGCATGACAATAGCCGATGGAAACACCTAAAGGCTAGCATATAGATGAACAAGTCATGGATGACTTGGAGGGATCCGATAGGCGTGAGGCTAAAGGAGGTGGCTAGATGGCTTAGGTCTTGGCTAAGGGTAGTCTAGTAAGTATGAGGGCATCATACTTGGGGTTAAATCTCATGGGTAAGGTTATCAGTCGACTGGGGCTTTGGACCAGTCGATTGGTCAAGTATTTTGACACTTGACAACTGAGTTGACTCAGGCGATCAAGCTGGGGTTATAAGAGTCATTGTTGTGTGAGTCGTGGGGTTCAAGCGACAAAAGCCTAGCGATCATTGCGGCAAAAAGCCTAGGCGATCGACTCCATGGATGGGAGTTGGTGTTGGTCAATTACGTGAGCGAGAATGCTAGGTAGTCGGTATCGATCACTCGACCTCGACGATCAGCGATGGGTAATGTGATCAATGATCGCTAGTGTATCCGTTGGCTTGAATGCCGATGTGAATTAAGTCCATTGTGAGACAACAACACTGTTGGCAGTCGACTGGAGCCTTATGACAGTCGACTGCCAGGCGCGAATCCAGCTCGAATGCAGGTCATTCATATTGGTGTTGAGAGACTTGAACCATGTTTCGATATCCTAGGGTTAGGAGCAGTTAGAGAACCTAAAAGTAGTTGAACATGGGTCTAACAAACCTTGTTTATCCTAAATCATCCTTGGTAGTTGACTCTGACAGTCATCATTTGACTTCCATTGACGTTAGTCGACTGCCATCTATGGCAGTCGACTGGTTTCTGCATTGTGCAAAAATCAGACTTCAAAATTGAATTTTGAAAATTCATAAGTAAAAATACCTATTTTGAAAAATCTTGAAAATTTATACATACATTACTTATAACAAACATTATGGGTGAAAAATATTGGAAAAATAAAATACTCATAAACTAGTGAGATTGACACAAAGTTCAAAACCATTGAAATTTTCAATGTTTGGCCCTACTTTGTATCACCTCATTCAATGGTGATTGCTATCAAAAGATAGACTTCACCAAGGTTTTTCAAAATAGTTTTGAAATGATTTTAAAACCTTAATTTCATTCCTAACATCTCACTTGTATCTAAGTGTATGAAACACATACAAGTCAAGTGTTCTAGTGAGATGTGGATTTTAGTTATTTAGGGTCTCATGCATATGCTAGGCAACTCTATTTGATTCCCTTATGCATGGGACTTCAAATCATGTCATAATCCTTAACTCAATTTTTTTAATGCATGAATAATGATTATGGCATAAATGATAACAAGAATAAAAGCATGTGTCAATAATCATGATGTAATGACATGTGATATAAACTTAAGCATAACATGATATTTAGCTAACCCTAAGTATTATCATGACATTTTATATGATAAAAATAAATATGATGTCATGACATGGCAAGACAAATAAATCATTGAAAGTATAAAATACTAAGGTATAGAATACCTAAGTGTTAAGCCCAAATTGTCATTTCTAAGATTTAAATCCATTTTGCCTTAATACCATCTATCCCCCAAGTGTGCCAAAAATCCAAAATAGCACACCATGATTTTTAAGACCTATTTGTGCCAATTTGATCAATTTTAACATCTCAAAGCATATTAGCACATCCTAAAGTGTTAACTCTTACCATAGCTAGGTTAACTACCCATCCACTTAGGGTTGACACACCTTAACCCATCTAGCATGAATCGATCACGCTCCTAGGAACCTAATATCTATTGGAGCTCCTTGGGTTAACAAGGTATTCACTAGGGATAACTTCCCTAGATATCTTCCTAATGACCCTTTTTGGCTTTGAAGCTTTAGTCATTTGGGTCTTACCTAGGTTAACTCTAGGGGTAACTCCCCTTGTAACCTTCTTAGTGACTTCCTTAGATTTTCTTGAATCCTTAGCCACTAGGCACTTACCATGGTTACCCTTAGGGATGACCTCCCTAGCAACCTTGGCCTTCCTAGACCTAGATATTGTTCCATAATCAAATGGAACATCGTGGTAGGTCTTCTTGGGGTTAGATTTATGACTCAAACCTTTCTTCCCCCTTGATGGTTCTTGCCCCATAGAATCTAAATTTTGACCATTAGACCCCTTAAATGAATTTGTCATTTTTACTAGGGTCTTTTCTAATTTTTTAAGCCTTGACCTCAAAACTTGATTTTCTAATTCTAATTTTCTCAATTTTGATTTTTCATTGGTCTTTTGGGAAAGACTCTTCTTCTTAGGCATGTGTCTACCCTTCTCAGGGTTAATGCCTAAATTATCTTCTATCCTCCTAATACTCTCCCTAGGTAAAATAGGTCTAGAGTTATTGTTCCTAGGTTTGTCCTTAGTTGTAAGTTCATAGGATTTAGCCCCTAAGCAAACATATCTATTCCTACTAGCATGCTTATGTTCATGGGTAATAGCAAGTGAGTTAAAATAATTTCTAGCATGCTTCTTAATACTAGAACTAGAAGGTGCATTAAAGTATACCATAGGATTTGCTTTGGAAGCTCCCCCTACTTGTGTAGCTCCTTCTTGCCCCTTCTTTTTTCCCCTAGGGCATTGGCTTCGATAGTATCCCCTTTGGTTGCATTTGAAGCACACAATGTGCTATTTTCTTTTCTTAGCGAGGACTCCGGCATCCTTTGGCTTTACTTGAACTTTTAGCGCCGGCACTTTCTCCTTAGCCAATTTTGGGTATTTGCTCTTGTAATGTCCGACTTCTCTACACTCAAAGCATATAATGTGATTTTTATTTTTTAATTAACATGCTTGAGTTACCTAGGTCGGTAGAGGCGATATGGGAGGTTTCTTCACTTCTTCCGAAGGTAGATGCTTCTTCCACTTCTTCTATCTCTTCTACCGATCCGGATGTTGAGCATCTCTCAACTTTCGAGTTCTCACTTCTAGATGTGGGGGTTTTCTCTAATTCTTCTACATCCTCGGATGTTGACGGACATTCATCCTCAGCCTCCTTCTCCAATTGAGCCGGTTCGGGATGTTCGTCGAATTTGACCAACTTATCCCACAAATCCTTAGCATCCCCATATTCACCTAGCTTGCACAAAATATCGTAAGGTATCAATTTTATTAATGATTTTGTTACCTTAACGTTTGTTTTGAATTGTTGTCGTTGCATCTCGATCCATCTTGATTTTACTAACGACTTGTTGTCTTCACCCCTAGGCACTTCGAAACCATTTTCAATGATTAGCATAGTATCGAAATCGGTTTCGAAGAATACCTCCATCCTTCTTCTCCACCATGAGAATTCTCCCTCGAACTTCGGTGGATGGATATTGATGTCGGCCATGTGTTTTGCTTATCACGACGGTGAGTCCGATGATAAGCTCATCGCTCTGATACCACTTGTTGAAAGATCGTGACCCGACTAGAAGGGGGGTTGAATAGCCTAAATCGTGCTCGATGAAATTTGATCGCATTCGTCTCTACAATTCTTGTTAGCGCAGTGAAAATATGAAATGCAATACAAATATGAAGACGAATACACAATCACATAAAATACGCAAGGATATACATGGTTCAGAACCTTAGGGTTCCTACTCCACGGGATGAGATCAACGAGATAGAGTGATGACCACACCATTACTCAAACTCCTTCTCGGCGACACGTCGAAGGTGGAGAAACCTCGTACAAGCAATTACAACAGTAATATACAAGATACAAGTGAATACAAAGACAATAAGAAATATAAGTAAAGAAACACTTTACAACACTTTACTTTGAATGTTTTCTTGTTGCATGCTTTGGTTTGCTCTTGAAGGTCTGGAATGCAGCAGCAATTCCCCTCCAAAATCTCCCCAAATATCGCTATAGAAATCCTCCCCAAGCTCCTCCTTTTATGCTTGTCTCGGGCTGATTCCGCGCCTAGCAGTTGACTGCTCATACCCATCAGTCGATTGCTTTTGTAGCCATTGTCTCACAATGACTCGATCCACTCTGGACAAGTTCCAACGGATACATCATCAGTCGACTAATCAAGCCATCAGTCAATTAATCTAGGCAATCAGTCGACTCAAAACCCTTCTGTGCCCGCGACCACCTTCAGCAGTCAATTGTTGTCCCTTGGCAGTCGACTGATGGTGCATCAATCGACTGTCAAACCCTAGCAATCGACTGATGGGCCAGAAATACTACAGTCAAACACCAATCGACAATCAGTCGACTTTGTCGAATAAAACCTCAAACACACACTTGTTTGAGCATCTGACCATCGGGTAAACCTCAAACAACATGTTTGAGCATCCGACACTTGACCTCAGTCACTTGGCCAAGTTCACCTCATTTATGAGGTTTAACCCAAGACACTCTTAGCCTAGACCTAAGCCTTCTAGCCACCTCTAATAGCTTTGCGCTTATTGGATCCCTCCAAGTCATCCCTGACTTGTTCATCCATGCGCGGATCCCTCCAAGTCATCCATGACTTGTTCATCCATACGCTAGCCTTTAGGTGCTTCCTTCAGTTATTGTCATGCTCATAGTATCTACACTGCCAAGGTACATATGGACTTGTGCTCCCAAGACTACCGTTTGGCCTTACGCCATCAAACTACCCCTTGGACTTCCCAAATGTCAATGTCAACCCATGTCGGACTTTCACCGCCAAGGCTACACACTTGGACTTACGTGGCCAAGGCTACACACTTGGTCTTCCCTTGTCAACTCCATGTTGGACTTCCAATGCCAAGCCCCATGCTTGGACTTCCACCGCCAAGGCTACACACTTGGTCTTCCCATGACAATCATATATCATATGTTTTGTCTAACATCAAAATAATGCTCAAGTCAAACTCGAGTCCGGTCAATCATGACCTGGATCGATTGCACCAACATCCCCTGATTCGTGATCACCGACCCGTAGGTGGTAGTTAGCTCCTCCTCTCGCTAGCCCTCCGGTCTTGAGTCGACAAGAACCCAGCCGAGTTGCTCACACCGCAACAGAGAGGAAGGAGAGAAACGGAGAAGAGATCCAGCGATGGGGAGAAGCGAAGTTACGGTGAGAAGGAAAAGGAATCGCGATGGGTTCGGCATTTATAAATGGCGTTCCGCTTTGGGCTTGAACCGGGTTTGAGCCCAAACCTAATCTAAGTCGAGCCTAACCTTAATTAATCCCAACTAGTCATTTAAATGACTAATCTACCTATTTAATTTTTTTTCACCGTATTTTACAGTTGGCTCGATCAGTCGACTGATCAGAGTTTCGTTGAGCCATGACACTGCATATCAGACTTCGTAAGAAGCCGTTAGATTAGGTCAGCAACAACAACAGTCGACTGCTAGTATGCAGCAGTCGACTGCTATAAGCTCAACGGAAAAATAATCTTTTCTCTATAAAAGGAGAACTTGGGGAGCTTGAGAGGGTTAATGCTCTTATTCCAAACTACTTTTAAGATCACTAAGTCTTCTCAGACTTTCTAGTGTGTTTGAATCTCTTATTTTCTAATTTACTTTTATCATCTTGTAAGAAGAAGAGTTGATTGTAAGAAGATTTCTCCACCTTAGTATGATCATCAAAAAAAGATTTTTAGTGAAGGCTTGCTAGGGTCGATCCACCTTACGGATTGTCATGAAATAGGAACGTCATCTCCGAACCACGTTAAACTTCTTTGTTTGCATTGTCTTTTGATTTCTTTTTAATTGCATTATCATTTTACTTCCGCTAACATCTTATAGAAATTAAAAGAGGTTATTCACCCCCCTCTAGTCATCCAAGGATCCCTTACAAAAAAAAACAATTCAAAGGAATATCACATACACTTTTATTTATGTTATAATTTTGTAAGGCATTTATTCAAACGTTTAATAAGCATAATATATGAATCCATACTTCACCTTAATGAAGATTTCTTACAATATATTAATGTAATTCCTAGTATTATCATAAAATAGTAGAAGTTTCAAAATACTCAAACTAAAAGCTCACTTTATCTTCAGTTGGGTTATGTTTTACAAAATTAAAGAAGTCATAATTTTTTTCCCCTTCAATTCAAGATCTTAAAGGATATACACAATCTCGTTTCATCTATTAAACATGAGGAATATGCTCCTACTTTAAAAAAAAAAAAAAAAACTCTAAATTAATAATAAAAAAAAGAGAGGAAGAAATCAAACCTCGTAGATAATTCCACCAGCAGATCTTTTGTTATGGATCGAAAAAAAAGGGTCTAAGTTGGATAATTATTTTGACTTCTAATAGACAAGACCTTGTTTTTGGGCCTCCCTCAAGTATGGCCCTGCCATCTTTTCAATTAGGTTTTTATATTTTTAGTTGTGTTTTCAAAATTTGTTGGGCGTTTGATTCGTAGAGAATTTTTTATTTTCTGTTTTCATTCTCTCATTTTCCAGAAAATAGAAAATAATTTTTTTTTATTTTCTAGTTTTCTAGAAAATACTCTTTTATTTTTTGAAAAATAAAAATGGAAACAGAAAACGATTATTTCTCGTTTTCCAATTTTTCAGAAAATGCTCCTTTATTTTCTGAAAAATAAAGATGAAAAATACGAACCAAATGTATTTTTTCGTTTTCACAGAAAATGAAAATAAAAAACGAAGAAGAAAATAATTACCAAACGCCCCCTAGCTTCTACCTCTATAAAATTAGGCCATGTTAATCAATTGTTTTCAAATCTATCCGTTGCAATAGCATGGAGGCGGCTAAGGCGGTCGACGGTTAGCATCGATCACGTGAAGGTGACTGCGACATCACTCATGTAGAGGATGATTTAGCTTAAATTGCACGAAGGAGTTTGATCAACTTTGGTTTGTAGAGGAGGGTACGTAGTTACAACTGTGTAGGCAAAGGTCACCCGCAAGATAACTATGGTTGAACACACGCGGCAATTGCAGGTGGTTGTAATTGATATTAACGACTTAATTGTTATAATATATATCATGAACGAACATAGCTAAAAAAATGAAGAAAAGAAAAATAAAGCCTGTTGTAATATTTTCGTACCCGAATAGATCTTATAGGCAAATTATTTAGATAGATTTATAATATGCAGTGTCATAATATGATAACAATAATTATAATACTGGAGATAGGTTAAATGGTAAAAGCCTTATTGATTAAAATCGATTACGGATTTGATTTTTAATTGCTATCTTAGATTCCTGTTCATGGGGAGAACATATCAATATTACTGATATTAAGAATGTCTCTTAGTTAAATATCACAAATGATTCTCAGCATATTTATGATTTCTTTTTACCAATAAGGCTATTCATATCTACATGCGCCAACTTAGGTTGTAAATTAATAATTACGTAATCTTCCATAACTAGGAAAATACTCAATTTTTTTTTCATTTTTATTATTTATAATGGTTAGAAAAATAAATCATCACCCGATCGGATATGATCATAGTTGCAAAAGTATTAAATTGATTTAAATTAAGTTTGCGTAATTTTGATAAGTTTGATCAATTTTAAACAAGTTGTTAAAGGGAATTTTAATATAATATAATAGTTCTCCCATGCATCTATTATAATTTTGAGTAACCATGAGCAATTTTATTAGGATCACAATTTTACAATTCACTTCATATTGTAACAGTTATGCTCATAACTGCTACACATTGCTACAACAATATTAAAATAATTTTGATTAAATCAGAGCGGTTTTGATCAAATTGATAAGGAGTACTTTGATAAAACAACCCTCTATATGTAATAATTTCAGCAATTTATCAAACAATATTACTGAAGTTTGAAATTATCCAAAAAAACATATCATATTTTCATATTTATCAAATAGCACACTTAATTTTCTTTTTACCCTTCAGAAATAACGCACTTAATTTCCGAACGTGATACTGAGATTTAAATTTCCAACACTACGATGATGCTGGGATTTAAATTCTCAGCACCACGGTGGTGGTGCTAGAATTGCACCACCACTGTGTTGCTGAAAATTTAAATCCCAGCACCATAGTGATACTGGGATTTGAATTCCCAGCACCACAGTGGTGTTGGGATTGCAAATTCCAGCACCACCACTGTGGTGCTGGAATTGCACCACACTGTGGTGTTGGAATTGCACCACACTGTGGTGTTGGGAATTCAAATTCTAGCACCACAGTGGTGCTGGAATTTGAATTCCTAGTACCACGTTCGGAAATTAAGTATGCTATTTTTGAAGGATAAAAAAGGAATTAAGTGCATTATTTGGTAAATATGAAAGTATGAGGTATTTTTTGGACAATTCTAAACTTCATGAGTGTTGTTTGGTAAATCACCGTAATAATTTTGATCAAGTTGATAAAAAAATTTGAGTTAGTTTACTTTGACATATTGTGGTACGTAGTCACAATTGTAGATTGTAACTATTACAACAATGCTAAAATAAAGATATTTTT
This sequence comes from Wurfbainia villosa, assembly GCA_025175895.1. NCBI lineage: Eukaryota > Viridiplantae > Streptophyta > Magnoliopsida > Zingiberales > Zingiberaceae > Wurfbainia > Wurfbainia villosa. The sequence goes on from CM045992.1 coordinate 11,747,776, forward strand.
AAGATTAAAAATATAGTGAGGTATCATTTTGATTTTTTTTTAAGAAGAACCCTTTTAATTTTTGTTCAAAAATATTCCAATCTCTCTTTTCCCTCACTCATTCCTTGTCTTTCTTCCTACACTATAAAAATAAAAGTATTTAGCGATAAATAATTCGCCGTTAAATTCTGCAACAAAAAAAAAAAATTCGTTGTCAAATTACAACGAATAAATTTTTCGTTGCAAAATTTGTCGCCAAATTTAGCGACGAATAATTATTTTCGTCGTAAATTTAGCGACGAATTATTTTTCGTCGCCAAATTTGGCGACGAAAATTAAATTCGTCGCCAAAGTCTAATAAACATATTTCCACGAATAAAATTCAATTTGGCGACGAATATTTTTTCGCCGCCAAATCTACGACGAAAAAAAAAATCGCTGCAAAATTTTCAAGATCAGTCGATTGACGAATACAATCGATCAATATATGCCCATTGACCGACGATTCGGCTACCAAAGGTTACGTAATGTGCTACTGAATGACGATCGATCATTTTCATCGATCGCTAAGTGAATAGGCGACTGCTTAGTCGACTACGAAACATGTTGTAAGATGCTACAGTACCATTAGTTGACCGATCATGTTGATCAGTCGACTGATGATGAAAATCTATTTTGTCAAAACATTTTTTTCATGTATCAGTCGACTGATCATGTTGATCAGTCGACTGATACATCAATTTTTGCAACGAAAATAATTTTTTCGTTGCAAATCTAGAAAAAAAAAATATTTTAATAGATTATACTTTTTTCCTTGTTTTACAACAAACACATACAACAAAATAAACAAATTTACACATCAAACTTTAATACTGAATTAATATATATATAACAAACCTAAACAAATTTACAATACATAGATATCGTATGTAATAAGTCAAGTAACATTTAAATACAACAAATAAATTCAAAGGTAACCACCATCATCATTAAAAATTACATCATCATTGTCATTATGATAGGGATCAGGAAGAGGAGCCGATCCAGAAGGAGGAAGTTGACTTGAACTAGATGTTAATTGAAGATGTTGCATAATGAACATTTGTTGCCTTCGAAATTCGTTCATCTATTCATTTAAGTCTTTTACTTGCTAAGCGTTTTCTCTCGATTCAGTTTTCTTCTGTACTAGTAACTCCCTCAAATGATTAACCTCTTTAGTTAATTGATTTACTTGTGCTTTTGATGCCATGGAGGATGAAGAAAAAGCATCAGGGACTCTATAGGATCGGCTCAAAGAACTGAATCCAATTATTCTTCCACTTTTCGGCCCTCTAGTTGCTTCGAGCCATAAATTTATATTGCTAATGTAAGGCCTGATTCGATCAGATCATCGCTTGCACTCGAATTTCTCTGTGAAAGTTCATCGTATTTCTCCTGTTGTGAAAGAAAAAAAATTAAATACTAATATAAGAATTTAAATTTTTAAAATTATAAACCTTCATTGTTCTAGCTCTTTCCCCACTCCACGTCTTATCTTTCTTTTGGAATGTACGGGTGAAAGTGTCTATAAATAATGGCTCAGTCCCCGTCTCCTGGGCCTAAACAAATAGTTAAAATTTATAAATTAGTGAGTATTAGATTACAAAATTATAATTTGAAAAAACTCACCAATCGATGTCTATGCTCATCGATATTTATTGATCCTCCTGCATACGTGGCAGACATAACGCCGGAATTATAATGTTGATTTTGCTTATTCTGCTCACTCCTCCATTTGCTATCCTCAGATCCCCAATGTGCAATAATTTTATTCCAATTCTCCTCGGTTATACAGTGTGGCTTTTTATTTCTAGTTTTCGCATGATTGAGTATGTTTCTGATATGATCGCCACACTTTTTCTTAAAAATCCTCCTAATCTCTAATGTTTCCCTCTCCTCCCAAGTAAATACCCGCTGTAGTAGAGAAAAATTGAATTTATTATATTAATTACAATTTTATATACAAAATGATTTAAATAAGTTACCTTGAACTCATTCCACCACAAAATTTTTATTTCTTCCGACGTGCTCGTATAAGTCATAGAAGCTCCGCCCCAATGGTTATTCACTATTTTATTCACCTCGTGAATAATATGTACAAAATTTGTAAATCTAACATAAAATAAAAACAAACCATGTTAGATACTTATAAAAATACATATCATATTAAAAATTAAACATAGATAATCTAAAACTTGAATACTTACGAATCTCCGCGCAGAGATATCAACTCTCTCGTATCTTCCCTCTCAACGAGTTCTTGTTATACCGAGGAAGATACATTAGCAGGTATCTGTTGAGAACTAAAAGATCCTGCAACTGGAGAAGAGGCGGAGGGCACATTTCCTGCAAGAGCATCAGAATGTGTAGGGGCTGAAGCAGAGGAAGACTGTGATCTTCCATCGCTACTTCGTCTATTACCGCCACGTCGAAACTAACAATCATAATTATTAGAAGAATATGACAATAAAAAAAAATTACATTTGCATATCGAATTTATAATATGAATAATATGAAAATATTACCATATTCATATCAACTAGATTATCTAAAAAAATAGTTCATTAATATATCAAATATATGAAATTTCATATCAGACAGTAAATTAAAACATAATTGGTATTCAATAAAAGTTATCCACAATTAGAAATCGAAGTCCGCATTATAATTTTCATCCTTGTCATGCGTCTATTCGTCATCATCTTCGTCATCGTCATCGTCATCGTCATCGTCATCCTCATCCTCATCCTCATCCTCTAAATTAAATTCCTCATCTTCATCCTCTAAATTAAATTCCTCATTTTCATCCTCATTCAGTTCACTTGCATCAACGGCTACTACTACGCCGTTGGGATCTCGTAACGTTGAAATATTATATTCTTCGATATGAAATGTATTGACAACTTCATCTTGTCGATATATTATGTCTTCCCAATGTTCCTCAATTTTATTACGTGCTTTTGTTTTACAAACAACCCACCAATCACTTTTGTCTCGTCTCAAACTAGGATATGAAGTATAAAATACTTGAATTGTTTGCTGTGCTAACACAAATGGTTCATACCTCTTGTATATTTTTTTGTAATTTATTTCAACCAAATTAAACTATGGATGTAACCTCATGCCTTTGATAGGGTCAAACCAACGACATATAAATAAAATAACTCGCAAATCTGAGCCTGGGTATGCTACCTCTAAAATTTCATCTAGCAAACCGTAAAATTCATTCCTTGCACCTCCATCATTAGATGATTGAACACAAACTCCACTATTCATTGTAGTTTTTCCAGTTCCATAATCTTGAGTATGAAAATTATATCCGTTTATGAAATATACCGGCCAAGTTTTCACCACTGAGTTTGGACCCCATGACAGATGTTTTACTAGGTCTTGCTCAATGTGAGCGTGATTATCAAGAACCTAAAGTCAAATAAGTATGTGTTAAAGTCAAGATTTATCAAATTTACTATCATAGACTACTTATATATTTTTTGAACCATTGTGCAAATTCTTCATCGCGGAAACTATGAAACTCATGCTCCGAAAGCTTAGAATATAGAGTTTGAAAAATCCTACCATAAAATTAAATATAACACGAATAATAATTTACGATATATGAAATATATAATATAACATTTATATACTCGCTCGAAATACGACGTTACTTCTGGATAGCTTAGTAAAATATATGTGTGAGCTGCTCGCCATCTGACGATTAAGTATCTACTTTTGCTAAGATCACTCGTCGACTGCTGTAGTTAAAAATTGAGAATGCCCTCAAATTTGGATCAACGGGACCCTCATCGTTTCTTCCTACTTTCCGACTCTTGCATTGAACATGAGGTTCAAAATAATATGATGCAAAAGTTGTAACTTCCTCCACAATATATGCATTAACAATAGAAGCTTCAACATGAGCCTTATTTTTCACTTTTTTTTCGAGTGATAGAGGAATCTAAGAGTAATACAATAAAATGTATTAGAAAATAAATTATACTAAATTTGATCAAATGAAATAACAATGATAAAAAAATCACTTTTCAAACGGATGCATCCATCGAAATTGAACATGACCTCCAACTTTAGCCTCATATGGCAAGTGAACCAAAAGATGTTCCATGGAATCAAAAAACGCTGGTGGAAATATTCTTTTTAAGTTACACAAAATGATCGGAATGTCTCTCTCTAATATCTCCATGTGTGAATGACTCAATATTGTCGAGCAGATATCATGAAGGAAAATGTTTAATTTCGTAATTGCACCCCAAACAAAATTTGGTAATAGTTCCTTCAAAGCAATAGGAATTAGTCTATCTATGAATATATGACAGTCATGACTTTTCAAACCAATCAATTTTCATTCCTTCAAATCAACGCATCTGCCAAGATTAGAGACATAACCATCAGGAAATCTCAATGATTTCAACCATTCACAAACAATCCATCTCTGATCCTTATTCAATGTATAAACTGCTTTTGATTTTGGTCCCCTACTATTTTCATCAACATCAAGGGCGGGTCGTTTACAGATGAGACGTATATCTTTTCTTGTATTCAGATTGTCTTTTGTTTTTCCAGTAATATCCATCACCGTATTTATCAGATTATCAAAAATATTCTTCCCAATATACATTAAATCAAGATTGTGATGAATCAAATTACTCTGCCAGTACGGTAAATCCCAAAATATACTCTGTTTAGTCTATTTATGAGTAATTCCATAGTCATATGTTGTAACATTTGATTCTTCAATAACAGATAGAAAGTTAAGCACTCTATGCCATAAAAATTGACCAGTGAATCTCGATGGTGGAGGTGTTCTTTCAATTCTATTCTTAGTGAATTCTTCTTTATTTCTTCTGAATTTATGATTTGGCGGTAAAAATTGTCTATGACAATCAAAATAACTCGGTTTCTTTCTGTGTTTTAATCTGAATGACTTTGATCTCTCCATACATATTGGACATCCTAAAATTCCCGCGGTACTCTAGCCTGATAACATACCATAAGCAGGAAAATCATTTACGGTCCAAAGAAGCGCAACTCTCATTGTGAACATCTGATTAGTATGAACATCATATGTAGAAACACCCTCGTCCCATAGTTGGTTCAGCTCGGCAATCAACAGTTGCATGTGTTTCTATTAACTTCTTTAGATTATGAGGGCCAGACACAATCAATGTTAAAAACATATAAGGTGTTTTCATATACATACCGGGTGGAAGATTATACGGAGTTACGATAATTGGCCAACAAGAATAAGTTCTTCCTGATTTGCCAAATGGAGCAAATCCATCAGCACATAGACCCAACCTGATATTTCGAGTCTCATTCGCAAACTCAGGATATGTTCTATCAAAAATTTTCTATGCCTCTGCATTTGATGGATGACATATTAGCCCATCCTCTATTTCATGATTTGCATGTCAAGTCATGTGTTCAGTAGTGAGCTTTGATGCATAAAGCTTTTGCAATCTAGGAGTTAAAAGCAAATAGAATATTTGTCTGAATGATTTAAATCGCTTATTACGATTCGATCTCGTGGTACTCTTGTACCTGCATTGACTATAGAATTTACAAGTCTCTAAATCTGCATTATCTCCCCAATATTGTTAAATACTGAAATTTAAAATATTAAATTAAATGACCAAAGAATTTAGAAATTTAATCCTGGAAATTTTTCGGGATTATTAGGGAATTTTAGGAATTTTTCCGAAATTTTTTCTGGATTCAAACGGGGCTTGTACGAGATAGCTACGGGGATAAGAAAAATAGGCTTTTAAAAGGCCTGTTTGGATTGTCTGACCTAAGGTTTTAAATAGAAAAAAAAATAGATTTTTCTATTTTCTTCTTTTTCCTTCCCGACGCGCCGCTCGGGCGGTTTCTTCTCTTCGCGACATCTTCTCCCCGCCGCGGCCGGCAGCCCGACGCCGCCCACGCCAGATCTTCATTTTGTCGTCCGCCCTCGAGGCTGCGCCGCCGCCGCCGTTTGCAGTCACCGACGCTGACGCTGAGTCCTTGCGGTCGGTCGTCCCTTCGCAGGCGCCGGCCATCGATCGCCGTTCCCGGTGTCTAGGCCGTCGGTTTCTCGCCTTTGACCGTCGACGACCAGCCGGTCTTTTCTCCGCCGACGATCAGGCTGCCGCCGTTCCGACGACCCTCTACGAGTGCCGGCCCCTCTGCCCTAGATGACCGTCGCCTCGGCCTTCTCTGCCATAGCCGCACCTTCGGCTCCTCACTGTTAGGAATATTGGAACGGCTAGAGGGGGGGTGAATAGCGTAGATGAAATTCGATCGCGTTTGTGTCTACAATTTCGTTAGTGCGCAGCGGAAATAGAAATAATAAAAGCAATAACGAAATAGACAACAAGCTAACACAATGATATAACGTGGTTCGGAATCGCACGGTTCATACTCCACGGATCGAGCTCTAAAGAGCCCTAGTGATGCACACGCACTCACTAATGATAAACACTCCTTCTCGACACAAGTCGGAGGCGGAGAAACCCCTTACAATAGATCTTACAACAGTAAGAACGAAATACAAGCAATATACAATGTAAATATGAAATACAAGTAAAGAAAAGACTTTACAACACTTGTTTTGATTGCTTGAATGCTTGGTTGCTTGCTTGCACTAGGAGACCTGATTTGCACCAACAAATCGCCCCAATAGCCCTCAAGAATCGATTTGTTTTTCCTCCATCACGAGCTCCATATATAGCTTCAACCTGTGCTGGAAAAAGTCTATCAGTCGACTGATCGAGACCATCAGTCGACTGATGCCACTGTTGTCGTGAGACAACGGCTAGTTCCACGTTGGATAAGTCCAACGGAACTACCATCAGTCGACTGATTGTGACCATCAGTCGACTGATGGAGTCCTCACTCGACCAGTCGAGTCTCGACTCCATTATGTGGCCAAATTCTCGAGCACCACCGACCGATCGACTATCACGATCGCTGAAGCATCACCGATCGCTAACTTATGGCCGATCGCTAGGCCATAACCCATACCAAACCCTAGTTGACTCGGTCCACCGATCGCCACATGGCACCTGACCGCACACCTCAACCATGAGGTTTTAACTCAAGTATGGTTCCCCCATACTTGCTAGACCACCCTGAGCCTAGACCTAAGCCTTCTAGCCACCTCCATCAGCCTCACGCCTCTCGGATCCCTCCAAGTCATCCATGACTTGTTCATCCATCGCGCTAGCCTTCAGGTGCTTCCATCGGCTATGTCATGCTAACGGTGTCTACACCGCCACGGCACATTGGACTTACGCCGCCAAGACTCCGCTTGGACTTTACGCCGCCAACCATTGGACTTATGCTGCCAAGACTCCCGCTTGGACTTTACGCCGCCAATATCAAACCCTTGGACTTCTCAAATGCCAAGACTCAAGCTTGGACTTTCCCTTGCCAACCCATGTTGGACTTTCCATGCCAAGACCATGCTTGGACTTTCCTTGCCAACCCATGTTGGACTTTACATTGCTAAGTGTCCGACTTGGACTTTCCATGACAATTATATTGTCATATGTTTTTGTCGAAACATCAAAACACATCAAAACATCACTCGAGCCAAACTCGAGTCCTGGTCAATCATGACCTGGGCCGATTGCACCAACAATCTCCCCCTTTTTGATGTTTGACAAAAACCAAACAAACCAATTATCCCAAATGTTCTCCCCCAAACATTCTCCCCCTTTTTGACTAACATAAAAAATGTTCTCTCTCCAAGGAGGTCAATGTCTCATGTCCCAATGAGATCTTACAATCTCCCCCTTGATCCAAAAATACCTAGGATGCCTACCATCTTCCTAGTGATAAGTCCCATATCACTCAAGAGAGGCAATCCTATTCACTCTCCCAATTTCCAAATTGGGTTTCTAAAAATCCATAAATTTCCCAAATTGATAACATTCTCCCCTTCAAGGAGAAAAACACATCCATCATCCCAAGATGGATATCTCCCCCTAAAGGCTTGCTCCCCCTTGACCATTGCACCAACAATGTCCTTGGGAAGTCCCTAAGCCAATAGGAACTCTAAACCATCAAAATTAAGGTTAGAAATTCAACATTGAACTTTCCACACCTTAAAATTGATACAAACCCTAAACAACTCTCCTAATCCATATCCAATAGCTTTTCACCCTTTATAATGCTTCCCAAAGCATATCCTAGGGTTAGGAGTGGTTAGGGACCTTTGCCATGGCTGAACACGGACTAACCAAACTTAGTTTTCCGAAATCAGCCTTGGCAGTCGACTCTGTCAGCTACCAGTCGACTGCCACACTCATCAGTCGACTGCCACTCAGGGCAGTCGACTGATAACTGAAATTTCCGAATTTCAGTTATCAGAATCGAGTTTCAGAAAATCATAACTAATTATACGTATATCGAAAAATCACGAAATTTGATACGTATAATACCTATGACCAATACAATGGGTGAAAAATGTTTGAAAATTATTTTACCCATAAAATAGTGAATTTGATACAAAACTCAAAACCATTGAAATTTTCAATGTTTTGGCCCTATTTTGTATCAACTTCATCAATGGTGATTGCTATCAAAAGATAGACTTCACCAAGGTTTTCTAAAATGATTTTAAAATGTTTTCAAGACCTTATCTTGGATCATATTCCTTGGGCTCTATGTGTGTGACTTGTACACGAGCTCTCCTAATGATCCACAACTAAAATTAGATGAGTTTTAGTTCATCTAGATGCAAAAATTATGCACCTTGAACTTAGCTCATATCCTAGCATCTCACATGTATCTATGGTGTATAAATACACATACATGTCAATTAGATGTGAGATGTGGGTTTTGTTCTCCCTAAACTAGGGTTTCATGCATTTTCTAAAGCAACTCTACTTGATTCCCTTATAACTGGGACTCCAAGTCATGTCATAGTCCTTAAATCAATTTTAATCAAGTTAATGCATGAATATATGATCATGGCATAAATAATATCATTATTAAAACATGGCCAATGATCATGATGTCATGACATATGATGAAATTTAAGAACGCATGACATCTAAAATAACCCTAAACAATGTCATGACATTTAGAATGATTAAAAATAAGCATGATGTCATGACATGTTATATGGCAAACAAAGCATGACATATAAAATATATAGGTATAGTAATACCTAAATTTTAATATTAATTGTCATTTCATATAATTAATTATATTTTGCCATATTTCTATTTTTCTCCCAAGTGTGCCAAAAACCCAAAATGGCACACTAACCTCTAAACCTAAATTGTGCCAATTTTGATCACTTTATCAAACTTCTCAAGTAATATTGGCACATCCTAAAATCTTTTAGGATTAAAGCTCAAATGTATTTTCAAGGTAACCATAACCTTGAAAATATCCTAAAGTGCCACATTTACAATGGTTGAGTTAACTACCCATCCAATCAAGGTTGGCACACCCTAACCCATCTAGCGTGAATCAATCACGCTCTTAGGAACCCAAAACTGATTTGAGCTCCTAGGGTTAATTAGGTATTCCTTAGGGATAACCTCCCTAGATACCTTCCTAATGACCCTTCTAGGCTTAGAAGTCTTGGTCATTTTGGTCTTGCCTAGGTTAACCTTAGGGATTGCCTCCCTAACAACCTTCTTAGTGGCCATCCTAGGTTTCTTCGAAACCTTGGCCAATAGGCACAAACCTTGGTCAACTCTAGGAATGACTTCCCCATTGACCTTGGTCTTCCTAGACCCAGTTAGTGTCCCATAGTCAAACGGAACACTATGGTAAGTCACCTTGGACTTAGGTTTGTGACCCAAACCATTCTTGCCCTTGGTTGACTTTTGACTCTTAGGTCCTAGAAGTTGATTTTGACTTCTTGACCTAAGAGTTTGACAATTTGACCCTTGAGATTGATTTTGTATCTTGTTTAGGGTCTTTTCCAATTTCTCAAGCCTTGACCTCAAGGCTTGGTTCTCTAATTCTAATTGCCCAATTTTAGAATTTTTATTTAAATCTTGGGCATTGGACTTTCTTGGCAAATGCCTAGTCCATTTTGGATTAAAACCTAGATGTTCTTGTATTTTCTTAATAGATTCCCTAGGTATTGTTTTTCTAGGGACATTAGTCCCAAATTTCTCCTTATTCTTAAGGTGAACATTCTTAGCTCCTAAACAAATATGTTTGTTATTTCTAGCATGCCTTTCATGAATAATTGCTAAAATTAGTTCTAGCATGATTTTTAATATTTAAATTAGACGGAGCATTATTTAAATATACCTTAGGGTTTGCCTTAGTGGCTTCCCCTACTTGTGATGCTCCCCTTTGCCCCTTCTTCTTTGGGCATTGACTCCGATAATGACCCGGTAGTCGGCACTTGAAGCAAATGACATGCTCCTTGCTCTTTTGTCTTGGAGAACCGGCGTCTGTTGACTTTTGTTGACTTTTAGGCGCCGGAGGAGATTTCTTGATCCTCTTTGGACATTTGCTCTTGTAATGCCCATACTCCCTACACTCAAAGCACATAATATGATTTTTGTTTGAAAATAAAGTGTTTGAGTTACCTAGGGTGGTGGTAGGTGCCGGAGTTGAATTTTGAGCTTCCTCATCTTGATCGGATGTTGAGAGCTCTTTTTGAGGTTGCTCCGGTGTAGAGGATGGTCTCTCCTCCTCAATCCTAGAAGTAGATGCTTCTTCCACCTCTTCTACTTCTTCTTTCTCCGATTCGGAAGTTGACTCCATCTCAACTTCTGATTCCTCACTTTCACTTGAGGATGAACTCTCCTCATGGTATCTTGCCAATTTTCTCCATAGCTCCTTGGCATACATGTAATCCCCTAGCTTGCACAAAACATCATTAGGGATTAAATCTTCCAAAAGTTTCGTTACCTTAACTTCGGTCTTGAGCTTTTGGCGTTGCTCTTGGGTCCACTTTTTCAATTTTAGGACATTCCCCTTCTTATCCCTAGGGGGTTCAAGACCTTCAATGAGGATGAACCAATCCTCTATGTTCATCATCAAGAATGTTTCCATTCTTGCTCTCCATGCCGGAAAATCTTCTGGATCATATGGAGGTGGAGTGTTGATTTCCCATCCAAGCTTGTCTTGGAATTCCATCTTCACCCTCTAGCCTTTTGCCTTAGCTCCCGGTTGTTAATCCGTAGAAGAGCCCCGGGCTCTGATACCACTTGTTAGGACCCTTGGAATAGCTAGAGGGTGGGTGAATAGCGTAGATGAAATTCGATCGCGTTTGTGTCTACAATTTCGTTAGTGCGCAGCGGAAATAGAAATAATAAAAGCAATAACGAAATAGACAACAAGCTAACACAATGATATAACGTGGTTCGGAACCGCACGGTTCCTACTCCACGGATCGAGCTCTAAAGAGCCCTAGTGATGCACACGCACTCACTAATGATAAACACTCCTTCTCGACACAAGTCGGAGGCGGAGAAACCCCTTACAATAGATCTTACAATAGTAAGAACGAAATACAAGCAATATATAATGTAAATATGAAATACAAGTAAAGAAAGACTTTACAACACTTGTTTTGATTGCTTGAATGCTTGGTTGCTTGCTTGCACTTGGAGACCTGATTTGCACCAACAAATCGCCCCAATAGCCCTCAAGAACCGGTTTGTTTTTCCTCCATCACGAGCTCCATATATAGCTTCAACCTGTGCTGGAAAAAGTCTATCAGTCGACTGATGCCACTGTTGTCGTGAGACAACGGCTAGTTCCACGTTGGATAAGTCCAACGGAACTACCATCAGTCGACTGATGGAGTCCTCACTCGACCAGTCGAGTCTCGACTCCATTCTCGGTAATTCGAGCACCGGGCCGACCGATCGGTGATCGACTATCGATCGTTGAAGCATCGGGCCATCATCGCTAACTTATGGCAGTCGACTGCTAGGCCATAACTCGCAGTCAAACCCTAGTTGACTCGGTCCAGTCGACTGCCACATGGCACCAGTCGACTGGCACACCTCAACCATGAGGTTTTAACTCAAGTATGGTTCCCTCATACTTGCTAGACCACCCTTAGCCTAGACCTAAGCCTTCTAGTCACCTCCATCAGCCTCACGCCTCTCGGATCCCTCCAAGTCATCCATGACTTGTTCATCCATCGCGCTAGCCTTCAGGTGCTTCCGTCGGCTATGTCATGCTAACGGTGTCTACACCGCCAAGGCACATTGGACTTACGCCGCCAAGACTCCGCTTGGACTTTACGCCGCCAACCATTGGACTTATGCTGCCAAGACTCCCGCTTGGACTTTACGCCGCCAATATCAAACCCTTGGACTTCTCAAATGCCAAGACTCAAGCTTGGACTTTCCCTTGCCAACCCATGTTGGACTTTCCATGCCAAGACCATGCTTGGACTTTCCTTGCCAACCCATGTTGGACTTTACATTGCCAAGTGTCCGACTTGGACTTTCCATGACAATTATATTGTCATATGTTTTTGTCGAAACATCAAAACACATCAAAACATCACTCGAGCCAAACTCGAGTCCTGGTCAATCATGACCTGGGCCGATTACACCAACACTCACCTCCGACCGCCACACGAGCCACCGTTTCTCCTTCCCTGTGCTCGTAGCCACCGCCGCCCGACGTGTCGTGGGCTCGCCGTTCACAGCCGACGCCTCCTCTGCCCTATTTGGTCGAGCAACGCCGGAGCAAGGTAAAGGGGTCAACCTTGTGTTTTTGTTTGACCCCTGCGGTAATTTTTCTGTGGTTGACAGTGTATTAGATTTGGGCAGTGGTAATGGTTTTTCCGACGAACAGGATAGATTTGGGGGAAAGTTGGCTGCCGGTGGAGCTTTCTAGGACTGGTAAGCTGGATTTACTGTTCTCTTTATCTATAATTGCTATATTATGGATGTGTGACAAGGTAGTGTGATTTGAGGGTTCCTGTTTAGGAATTGTCGGCTGTGTTGAATGAAGGGGCGCGAAGAGTAGTTCTGGTCTAGGCTGTGATTTGGCTGTGAATAGGGCGGCTCTTGACCATGAAGGAGCTATGATGATATTGGTTGTGTTGGAATTGTGAGGGTGGTTTAAAAAGGTTAGAGAGTTGTGTTGGGTTGTTATGGTGAGGAGATGCTCGGGTTTTTGCCTTGCATTGGAGCAGAGGGTGATTTTGATAATGGTTAGAGCCCTAAATGGGTGTATTGAGGTGTTGTGCTCGTATTTGATTTGTCGGTGAATTGCATATTGTGCTTAACAATAGTTATGCTGTATGCAGGTTTCGGTCACGAGGCAGGTTCACGGTCGTGACGATTTGATTCTTTTGCGGATATATATTCAGGCGGGTATTTTGACTTATCTTTTAGATATAGTCAAGTTGATATGTTAGTTAGGATAACTTTCAATAATTTTCATGCTTATATGCCTGGTATGTTTTTGTGCCTATTGATACATGCATTGGATAGGATATGATTTCTATCTTCCCTGATTTATTTGGATCATTGTTCCTTGGATCATAGATACGCACTTATTGACTGTACGTATTATTTGGATAGGTATTTTTGGTAGGATTTACATGCTTTAGTATCATGCACCATTTTTGCATGATTGCATGCTGGCTGGACGGGGTTCCATTATTGTTGAGCCCGAAGCCAATTACATGGCCTACACACACTGCCACTCATGGGTTAGTGGTACATCAGGAGAGTTGCTCTGTCGAGCTCACGCCGTCCGCTCATGGGTAGCGATGAGGCGTGGTAGCGGGCAGGATCCCTCCTCGTCTATGACACCGGAGATGAGAGCTTAGCTCCCCACTCTATTTGAGCGGGAGGATAGGTGTACTCGACAAAGATCCTCGCCAACCTGGTCACTCAGGAGCAGTGATGGCAGAGTGCACAGTTGTCATAGCCCTACCCACTCGGCTTCACCATCGCGTGTGAGGCGGTTGACTGGCGTCAGGGGTGACCATGTCATATGCACGGCATGCATTTTTGCATGGATCGCATTTGTATTGTGTTTGCTGCATTATTGTATTGATGCCTTGGATGTTGCATATGATTGCCATGCATACAGGATTCATATTCATATATGATGATGACTTTATCTCTTATAGTAGGGCACATGCTCCTATATCAGGGTAGGAGATTCAGGTGAGTACAATCCTTTTGCATTTATTTCTTGCTTACCATATATATGAGACTGTACTGACATGATTAGTACTGACTTATCTTTTAGATATAGTCAAGTTGATATGTTAGTTAGGATAGCTTTCAATAATTTTCATGCTTATATGCCTGGTATGTTTTTGTGCCTATTGATACATGCATTGGATAGGATATGATTTCTATCTTCCCTGATTTATTTGGATCATTGTTCCTTGGATCATAGATACGCACTTATTGACTGTGCGTATTATTCGGATAGGTATTTTTGGTAGGATTTACATGCTTTAGTATCATGCACTATTTTTGCATGATTGCATGCTGGCTGGACGGGGTTCCATTATTGTTGAGCCCGAAGCCAATTACATGGCCTACACACACTGCCACTCATGGGTTAGTGGTACATCAGGAGGGTGTGTAGCTTGTTCTCAGTTCGCCGGGTCCGCTCACGGGTAGCGATGAGGCGTGGTAGCGGCAGGATCCTCCTCCGGTCTATGACACCGGAGATGAGAGCTTAGCTCCCCACTGCTTTTGGGGCAGGAGGATAGGTGTACTCGACAAAGATCCTCGCCCACTCTGGCCACTCAGAGCAGTGACGATGGCAGAGTGCACTTGTCATAGCCCTACCCACTCGGCTTCACCATCAGCGAGGAGGCGGCCGATCAAGCGTCGGTGACCATGTCATATGCACGACATGCATTTTTGCATGGATCGCATTTGTATTGTGTTTGCTGCATTATTGTATTGATGCCTTGGATGTTGCATATGATTGACATGCATACAGGATTCATATTCATATATGATGATGACTTTATCTCTTATAGTAGGGCACATGCTCCTATATCAGGGTAGGAGATTCAGGTGAGTACAATCCTTTTGCATTTATTTCTTGCTTACCATATATATGAGACTGTACTGACATGATTAGTATTGTTTGCTATATCTTGCTATTCATATCGACAAATATCCGCTAAGTTCTTTGAACTTACCCCGTGGTTTTATTTTTATTTCAGGATGAAGCTGTTAGGAGAGTCCAGTTGCCATATTTCCCCCTCATAGTGATAGTTTATTAGTTGTTTGAGTTATGGTTTGAATTTTGTATAGAAGATATGTTTAGGCTTGGAAATGGATTTATGTACTCGTGGATTTTTGGGGTTCCTGTGGACCATTGGTCGGATCTTATTTTGATTGGTTTGGTTGTATGTTCCTGCTCAGATGGCAGAAGGGGTAGGTTGATGGCCTGAGGCCTCATATTATGTATATTGTGTTGTGATTGGATTCCGGTCGTGTTGACCGATGTATAGTGGCCGTGTAGGCCTTGTATAAAAATTGGTATTGTCACCCGTACAGGGGAGGTGCCGTCGGATTTTCGTCTGACGGAGACTCCCTCGGGGCGTGACAATTTATTTGGTATCAGAGCGTAGGTTTCCGAGTTCCTTAGGGTCTTTGGGTTTTGGGAGTTTGCCACGTTTAGCAGGTTAACTGGGGTATTTTCGGATTGGTACGGATTTCCAACGATTTTTATGTTTCGGAAATTCGAGGTATTATTGACGAGGTCAATATGGGGGATTTGGTTGCGACAGGACATCTCCAGACGGCTAACAGGTAAATAAATTCTAGAAAATTTTCTAGATTTAGTGCATATTTATATTGGTTATATTTGGTTATGCGGTGATATCATGTTTATCTGTATTGTTTTAACTGATATCATTGGACAATTAGATTTTTAGGTTGCTGGTTTATAGATAGCATTTGGTTATAAATTGCTATTACTGCTATACGTAGCTTGTTATCATTGTGATATAAATGATAAGATATTATTGGTAGATGTTTACCTCTTAGGATTTGACTAGTATTAGGATTATTAGACTAGTTGAATAATATGACTAAGATAGATAAATTCGTAGAAGGCATGAGGACATGATTACATAGCTTATGTAGTTTAGAGTATATATAAGCATCTGATGCTTTATTTATATATTGCCTCGACTTTGTTCTGGCATTGAGTTTGTTCTGGCATGACCCTTTAGAAATACCCTAATTAATTTCAGCCATTGATTCCCATTAGTAGGACTATGCTGTCGTTTATTAGACAGCTTGTTATATGTTTATATGATTCTGTGTTTTTGCGATGGACACCCTGATAAAGATTAGTAGAGATAGAATAACTTAGATAAGGTTATTCTGTAGGAGCAGATCTCAGGAATGAAACAACATGAGTGGAACCCTAGGCGTAATGATCCGGATGTGCATATTGGTATATATTTATCCATTTACTATTTCAGTGATATGGTGATCGGACTAGTAGAGTTTGTATGGTAAGGATGCGATTAATCCTTACTATATCTCCCATTCGTGGTTGAGAGAGAGTCTGCAGTAGAGTCTCTCTATAGGTAGGTGCTTTGTATATTGTGGTCAATCATGCCCCCTATACATGGTTGAGATAGTCTACTGTAAGGTTATACTCTTGCGTTATTCGTTCAGAGTTGGTGATAATCGGATTCGTATGACGCCTGTAGCTAAATAGCTTTACAGGTTAAGTACCCACGAGATCTGTTCGTGGTAGCATGTTGGAGTATGCATGATTGAACTGGTAGGATGGTATAATTTAGACTTAACCCTCTTGCCGTGTTTGTTAGTAGAGGGGTTGTCTTTATTGGCCTCGATAGGCATTTCCTGTTAGTTGGGACGAACCCTATGATTAATCGTCTCGACGTGATTATTAGTGGACTTATGATTTTGATCGACCTTGATAGCCGATCATGTTAGAAGGGTTGAAATGCTAGATTTAACCATCTCGACTTATTTATTTATAAGTCGATGATCTTTACCGGCTTTGGTAAACATTTCGTATTAGAGGTGTTGGAAACCCTCGCTTGACCACCTTAATGGGTTTAATTGTAGATCGATGATCTTTGTCGACGTTGAAAGCCGATTTATGCTGGATGTATTGGATAACCCTAGGCTTAACAACCTAGGATAATCGACTGCCCACGCGACCTATTAGTGGTAGTATGCTAATGCCGGCAGTCGATAACTAGATATCTATATACTGTCTGTCTATCCACGAGTTCCATTCGTGGTAGCATGTAGTTGCACGTAGACAGTGCTATTGATTGTCGACCCACGAGTTACGTTCGTGATAGCGATAGTTCCCTTTGTGTTACCTCGAGAGCCATGAGGCTTTGTCGTGGTATCTGGATGTGCACTGCTTATTGCAGTGGTTGTGTATGTTGCAGGTATATTTGTTATACCATCGACCAGGATAGTAGTAGACTGATATTGGTACTCTGAGGGTTGGGTTACACTAGCTTGTTTCCTGTGACTTCCATTATGTGCATTATGATTTTGCACTATTGTCTATACATCCACAGAGTGGTTGTACTTACCCCCTCCTCACTTATCCTCTAGGTTAACTGATGGAGGACGTATCCGGTTGACCTACCTTCGAGTCGCTCAGAGAGTTCCTTGTCGTGCTTGTTCTACTGCATCGTCGGGATGCCGCTTTGTTTACTTTATCGGTATTGCATTTTGGTTATGCACTTTGGATTTTGTTGCAACTGGTTTTGGTGTCATAAAACTATTTTACTTTAATGGATATATGTTTAGTCGTGCATGCATGCAGTTAATAATATATTTATATTTCTATTATTATTTTGAGGTTTTTACCAGATCTGATCCAGGTATTTCTGGATATTGTCACTAAGGGGCTCCTCTGTCATTTGGATGACGGATATGCCCTTAGGACGTGACAATTTTATTGGCTTGCGGGTTTTGGTTTGCGGGTTTTGTGTTTCGAGGTTTATCTTTTCCTTGGATTTTTGGGAGTTCTCGGGTTTTGGGACCAGACAATCTAAAGGATATCTCTGAGCTATAGGAAAAGTATTGTCTTTAGTAGTTACGGTACTTTTGTGGCTAGGAAGACTATTGACTTAGTGAAATTACCCCTACTCATGGGCGTGGACGAGTTCGACGACGTATTGATCTTGAGTAATCTAATGATGATTTCAGAGGTACGAATTCTTTAGAGGTGTCGACTGATGTCGAATTAGGAAGCTAGAAATATGTCCTGCTAGTCATCCATTTGAAGGTCAAGGAGTAAACCCTCAGAGAATATCAGTCCCTACTATTAGTGGTTTGATTATGGATAAGGCATGTATACTTACACTGGTCAAGACGATGAAAGATCGTTTTACCTTATTATAGGAGGTGTTGGATGAGATATTTATCTGTCCCAGAATTTCTTCCAGAGAAGATCCGGAACTCTTTGTTAAAAGAGAGATGAACCTTTGAGGTTGTGCATCGTTTATCGATGATAGAATGCGGTAGTTGTGGAAGGAAATGAATATCCTTCATTGTGGATAGAGGATCTATTTAGATCAGCTATAGGATACCTATATATACTCTAGGATTGATTGGTGACTAGTGTGATGATATTGTAGTGACATGATGTCATACAATTATCATTGTCGTTGTGATGATTGTTATATCATCAGCTTAGAGTAAAGAGAATACATGAGTGTAGCGATGACAATTTCATACTTGGTATGAATTGTTTGAGCTTATGATTATCTTATTAGACTTATGGACGACTTAGTCGTCCAGAAATTTAGGAAGTCGTGTATTCTGGACACGATTGGCTCAGTTATGGTCGTTGGATTGCGTAACTTGGCCACTGTTGATGGTGGTAGTTGGAGTTGCGCACTCGACCACCGTAGATGGTGGTTTTCTTGGTATTGATTTGATCATTACCATAGATATGGATAGGATGCTCTAGCGGTACTACATCGCTGACTGGTTGGACCAGGAAGGTGAGGAAATTTACTTGGTCTGAAGCTTGTGAAACTAGTTTCAGGGCTCAGACAATGGTTGACTTTTACGCCAGTGTTGATTAATCATTCTGTTGTGGATGGAAGGGTAGTGTACACGGATGTATCATTTTGGGAATCGGAGCGATTCCGATGCTATTGAATAAGACGTATCCTAAGCTTACGGCAGTTAAAGAACTGCGAGATAAGTCGTCATATATATGACGTGGACTTAACAATGATTATGTTGTTTGGTAGAGGTGAGGAGCCGTAATGCTCATGGGGTTTTGGCTAGCTACTGGACAGCTACTATAGAGTAGCTGGAACACAAATGATTGTAACAAGGAAGTTTGGTCGCGATAGCCTCCCATGCACTTACAGAGTGTGTGGTGGAGTGGATGTTGGACGGTAGATGGACTACTGTCTCTGACACCGAGGAGGATAATGGTTTTTGAAGTTGCATTAGTTTAAGGAACAGATGCTTCAGGAAATTCTGATTCCGGAATGGAAGTGGAAGCATATTATTATAGATGTTGTGGTGGGTTTGCCTAGGACACATCAAGGTCATGATGCGATTTGGGTAGTCGTTGACCGACTAACCAAATCCGCGCACTTCTTAGTGATTTGGAAGACGAACTCTTTGGATCGTTTAATAGAGTTATATATTGTTGGGATATCATCAGATTGCATGGTGTTCCTTGAGCATTATATCAGATAGAGATCCCCGATTCACGTCCCCTCGCTCGCAGAGTCCGCAGAGCCTTAGGCATACTGATTCTCGCTTTTAATCTTGCATTCCATCCACGGATAGATGGAGCGATCTGACCATTTAGATACTAGAGGATTTGCTGGGGTCCTGTGTTATAGATTTCGGGGGCAACTGGGAGGACCAGTTGCTAGGACACATAGAGCTCAGTATGAGGCAGGGTTGGTCCGTATTATCAGACAAAGGATGACCGAGATGCAGGATCGTCAGAAGAGTTATGCAGATCGGAGACGGAGACCTCGGGAGTTCTCTATTGGTGACCAGGTATTCCTGCAAGTCTCACCCACGAAAGGAGTGAAGAGATTTGACCTCCGTGGTAAGTTAGCTCCAAGGTACATTGGGTCTTTCGAGATTTTCGAGAGGATCGGAGCAGTCGCTTACCGTCTAGGACTACCACCGTTTTTAGCTGGTATCTAGGATGTGTTTCATGTGTCCATGCTGAGGAAGTATATGTCAGACTCTACACATTCTATCAGATGTGTCAGGTTCCATTCAACCTGATGCTACTTATGCAGAGGTTCCGGTACGGATTTTGGATTTCAAGGAACGACAGTTGCGGAACAAGGTTGTGCGACTTGTCAAGGTCGGGTAGAGTCACCTCACAGATGAGGTGGCAACTTGGGAGCTTGAGGAAAAGATCATAGCTCAATACCCCACTTAGTCACTTGAGATGTGTGACTTGTCTCCAGATATGAGATAGTTGTTGTGACATCTCGTACTCGTACATGAGCAGGAAATTTGGGGACCAAATTTTTATTAGTGGGGGAGAATGTTAAATACTGAAATTTAAAATATTAAATTAAATGACCAAAGAATTTAGAAATTTAACCCTGGAAATTTTTCGAGATTATTAGGGAATTTTAGGAATTTTTCTGGATTCAAACGAGGCTTGTACGAGATAGCTACGGGGATAAGAAAAACAGGCTTTTAAAAGGCCTGTTTGGATTGTCTGACCTAAGGTTTTAAATAGAAAAAAAATAGATTTTTCTATTTTCTTCTTTTTCCTTCCCGACGCGCCGCTCGGGCGGTTTCTTCTCTTCGCGACATCTTCTCCCCGCCGCGGCCGACAGCCCGACGCCGCCCACGCTAGATCTTCATTTTGTCGTCCGCCCTCGAGGCTGCACCGCCGTCGCCGTTTGCAGTCGCCGACCCTTGCGGTCGATCGTCCCTTCGCAGGCGCCGGCCATCGATCGCCGTTCCCGGTGTCTAGGCATCGGTTTCTCGCCTTTGACCGCCGACGACCAGCCGGTCTTTTCTCCGCCGACGATCGGTATCAGCGGCGACGCCTCTCTGAGCCCCTCTGCCCTAGATGACCGTCGCCTCGGCCTTCTCTGCCACAGCCGCACGCTTCGGCTCCTCACCTCCGACCGCCGCACGAGCCACCGTTTCTCCTTCCCTGTGCTCGTAGCCACCGCCGCCCGGCGTGTCGTGGGCTCGCCGTTCACAGCCGACGCCTCCTCTGCCCTATTTGGTCGAGCAACGCCGGAGCAAGGTAAAGGGGTCAACCTTGTGTTTTTGTTTGACCCCTGCGGTAATTTTTCTGTGGTTGACAGTGTATTAGATTTGGACAGTGGTAATGGTTTTTCCGACGACCAGGATAGATTTGGGGGAAAGTTGGCTGCCAGTGGAGCTTTCTAGGACTGGTAAGCTGGATTTACTGTTCTCTTTATCTATAATTGTTATATTATGGATGTGTGACAAGGTAGTGTGATTTGAGGGTTCCTGTTTAGGAATTGTCGGCTGTGTTGAATGAAGGGGCGCGAAGAGTAGTTCTGGTCTAGGCTGTGATTTGGCTGTGAATAGGGCGGCTCTTGACCATGAAGGAGCTGTGATGATAGTGGTTGTGGTGGAATTGTGAGGGTGGTTTAAAAAGGTTAGAGAGTTGTGTTGGGTTGTTATGGTGAGGAGATGCTCGGGTTTTTGCCTTGCATTGGAGCAGAGGGTGATTTTGATAATGGTTAGAGCCCTAAATGGGTGTATTGAGGTGTTGTGCTCGTATTTGATTTGTCGGTGAATTGCATATTGTGCTTAACAATAGTTATGCTGTATGCAGGTTTCGGTCACGAGGCAGGTTCACGGTCGTGACGATTTGATTCTTTTGCGGATATATATTCAGGCGGGTATTTTGACTTATCTTTTAGATATAGTCAAGTTGATATGTTAGTTAGGATAGCTTTCAATAATTTTCATGCTTATATGCCTGGTATGTTTTTGTGCCTATTGATACATGCATTGGATAGGATATGATTTCTATCTTCCCTGATTTATTTGGATCATTGTTCCTTGGATCATAGATACGCACTTATTGACTGTGCGTATTATTCGGATAGGTATTTTTAGTAGGATTTACATGCTTTAGTATCATGCACCATTTTTGCATGATTGCATGCTGGCTGGACGGTGTTCCATTATTGTTGAGCCCGAAGCCAATTACATGGCTTGCACACACTGCCACTCATGGGTTAGTGGTACATCAGGAGGGTGTGTGCAGTTGCTCTGTCAAGCTCCGCTGGTCCGCTCATGGGTAGCGATGAGGCAGCGTGGTAGCGGGCAGCGATCCCTCCTCTGGTCTATGACACCGGGAGATGAGAGCTTAGCTCCCCCACTCTGTTTGGGGCAGGAGAATAGGTGTACTCCGATAGCATCCTGTCCACTCGGTCACTCAGGAGCAGTGATGGCAGAGTGCACAGTTGTCATAGCCCTACCCACTCGGCTTCACCATCGCGTGTGAGGCGGCTGACTGGCGTCAGGGGTGACCATGTCATATGCACGGCATGCATTTTTGCATGGATCGCATTTGTATTGTGTTTGCTGCATTATTGTATTGATGTCTTGGATGTTGCATATGATTGTCATGCATACAGGATTCATATTCATATATGATGATGACTTTATCTCTTATAGTAGGGCACATGCTCCTATATCAGGGTAGGAGATTCAGGTGAGTACAATCCTTTTGCATTTATTTCTTGCTTACCATATATATGAGACTGTACTGACATGATTAGTATTGTTTGCTATATCTTGCTATTCATATCGACAAATATCCGCTAAGTTCTTTGAACTTACCCCGTGGTTTTATTTTTATTTCAGGATGAAGCTGTCAGGAGAGTCCAGTTGTCATATTTCCCCCTCATAGTGACAGTTTATTAGTTGTTTGAGTTATGGTTTGAATTTTGTATAGAAGATATGTTTAGGCTTGGAAATGGATTTATGTACTCGTGGATTTTTGGGGTTCCTGTGGACCATTGGTCGGATCTTATTTTGATTGGTTTGGTTGTATGTTCCTGCTCAGATGGCAGAAGGGGTAGGTTGATGGCCTGAGGCCTCATATTATGTATATTGTGTTGTGATTGGATTCCGGTCGTGTTGACCGATGTATAGTGGCCGTGTAGGCCTTGTATAAAAATTGGTATTGTCACCCGTACAGGGGAGGTACTGTCGGATTTTCGTCTGGCAGAGACTCCCTCGGGGCGTGACAAATATAGCATACAACCATCTCTGCAAACATCAATTCTTTGCACCAGAAGACCTAAATCTTTCACAAGTTTTTTCATACTGTAAAAATCGTTCGACATTATGTGATCACGCGACAAGACTTCTCCAATAACTTGAACAAAATCATTAAAATAATCTTCGGACACATTATGCTCAACTTTAACATTCAACAATCTTGCAGTGAGAGATAATTTAGTGTGCTTGTCATAACCAGATCACACGGGTTCATCTACAGCTCTCAACACTTCTTGAAATTTGAAATATGACTCATTGTATATATTTTCATGAACACCAGTTACTTCTATCACCTCCAACGACATTGAATAACTAGTATACATGTGTTCAAATGTTTGAGGATAACTAGAACTTGCAGCGTTTGGTTCGTTATTCAAATTATGACCAAGTGCATCAACTATCATCATCTTGTATGGATTGAATTGATCGTAATATATTTGCTCTCCACTAACTGTCCTTTGTATGTTTCGTCCAACCTCTTCATCAGATATAAACGGTTCACCATGACAAGTCCAATTATAATAATTTAGCATAAAACCAAATCTACAAAGATGTTCTCGAACTTTATCATATTGGAAAAATTTACCATTATGATATTTTTTGCACGGACACCTTAATTTATTCCCATCCATAAACTCAATATTGCTATTAGCAAAATCCAAAAATTATTCCAACCTAATAATAAATTCATCGGTTAAACCACGACGTTCTGGTAAATTCTTTTTATACATCTAACTTCGTTCTCTCTCCATTTATCCTGTTTCCAAATTTATATCAAGGATTAATTTTATTTTTTTTCCATATTTCATCCATATATATTAATCTAACAATAAATTTATACTCAAAATAAATTCTTCTAGTACTAAATGTAATTTTGTGTGATATTTAATTACAAACTATAATATCATTTGGAACAAATATTATATATTTGTAGTAATAAAATTACTTAAAATCAAACATTAATTATATATAATATAAAATGATAATACTACAAATTTATGAATATACAATATTTATACCTGTCCTGATGAAACAACGAATGAGCTCACAACTGAAGACTTCACGAACACACCGAATACCTAAATGACAAAGTACGACAAACTTATGAAAAATAAAACATTAATTTTATATTTATATTACACATTATACTGATTTATATAATTTGAATAACATTTTAACTCTATTGTTACAGCGATGAACGACCCAATTTGATTGTGCATGCAGCGTCTAGAACAAATGCTCCAGTTGGGACGACGATTAACCACCCAAATCGTGCGCCCATGTCAAATTACGCGGCAGTTGACCACAAAGTGCGGCGGTTGCTCACAAAGCGCGAACGCGCCGCTCGACGGCGGTGGCCGCCGCAGTGCGGCAATCGTCGCGACCCCACGCGATAGCGACCACGAGTCGCGCGGTAGCCACGAGCTCGCAGCGGCTGCGAGGGCACGCGACAGTAGCTACGAGGCCACGAGCTCGCGACCGTCGCGAGGGCACGCGACAGCTGCTGCGCTCGCGGCAGGTGTCGTGAGTGCCGCGAGCTCGCAACACCTACTGCGAGCTCCCGCAGCAGCGTCGTCGCTGCTCCGACGATGGAAGACAGGGAGGAAGGGGAGGAAGATGGGGAGAAATCGTATCAGATCGGCGGATCGGGGGAAGCGTCGTCGTGAGATTCGATCGAGGAAAGGAAGTAGGGAGTAATTAGGGGAAAATTGGCGATGAATCATATTTCGTTGCTAAATTTATCGAAAAATTGGCGACAAATTGAATACTAGATTCGTCGCCAAATTGACGGAGAAATTTATTATTCGTCGCCAAAATTTATTTTTCGTCGCAAAATTGACGACCAATTTATTTTTCGTCGCCAATTTAGCGACGAATATTATATTCGTCGCAAAAATTATAATTCCAACCCTACCAAAATCGTCGAAAATTTTTCGTCGTCAAATTTGATGGGAAATTTCCAACGAATTCATGAATTCGTTGCTAATTTTGGCAACGAATTTTAGATTCATTGCTAATTTGCAACGAATTTAAAATTCGTTGTAAATTTTTGCAATGAATTTTGAATTCGTTGCAAATTTTTACAACGAAAATTTAATTCGTTACAGAATTTGCAACGAAATGTTGTTTCGTCGTAAATTTGCGACAAAAAATCATTTTCATCGCTAATTTGCAACGAATTTTGCGACGAAAATTAATTGTTGGAAATTTAAATAATTTTGCAACAAAAAAAATTTTGTTGGAAATTTCGTTACTAATTTGTGACGAAATTTAAAATTTATCGTAAATTTTGTTACATATTTGTAATAAATTTTTTTCGTTGTCAAATTAATTTCGACGTCAATTTGATATTTTTTTTTTTAGTGCTAGCTAGTGCATCTTAAGGATGGACGACTAGCAGTTAAATATTTTATTGTATAGTTTGCCGCGAAGAGTGAGCATTATTTGAAGACAGATATTATCATTCTATTTCTGAGTTAGAGCCATCTGTTTCTATAGCAGTGGAAGAAGTCCAGCCAAGGTATCTCTTCGATTATACTAATGCATGCGAAGAGGATCAAACTTCTTCAGAGTGGAAGAAAGTTTATTGGTAGAAAGTATTTAATTAGAGGAAGCTTCAAAGAAGCAAGGTGGCAAGGTGAGGGAGAAAAGAGCACTTAAATTATTATTATTATTTTAAAAAAGAGAGAGAGAGAGAGAGTTGACTGAGATACTATATTCTGCTCAGAAAACCTTAATCAGCACTAGGACAGACAACAAATTAAACTTTAAGTCGATCGATTTCAGACTGATCTCAAAGAGTCTGATTAAGTAG
The DNA here is from genome assembly GCA_025175895.1 of Wurfbainia villosa. NCBI lineage: Eukaryota > Viridiplantae > Streptophyta > Magnoliopsida > Zingiberales > Zingiberaceae > Wurfbainia > Wurfbainia villosa. The sequence continues at coordinate 11,773,828 of CM045992.1, forward strand.
GTCTGGAATCAATTAAAATTAATGAAAACGCCAGTGCGTGTTAATATAATGCCAGCCTTATATTAATTATATAGTTGTGCAGCATACACAGCACGCTATATATTATGACTTTTGTGGGAACTATGACAAAATGAGATTACCTCGTTGCTGTCATTTTGAACGGATTAATTAATTGATTTAATTAACTGAAGCACGATCGACTAGAGTTAAACGAGTAGCAGACGAGGGATGACCAGAACGACCCAGAGTGGAGTGGTTTCAGACGAACAAGAGGACAGATAATGGTTCATTAAGCTAGAGAATTAATTAATTTCTATGCATGATCTTCGAAGAAGTAAAGGGAAAATGGACGAGCAGTTGGGGATAAACTAAATTAAGGACAATAATAGAAGATTTCAGAGCAGTTTCAACGACATCTCAAGAGCATATATGGCAGAGATAGATGTATTCATGAGGTCAAGGGATTGGATGAACTTTCAGGCCAAGTCAAACATCGGAATTAAGATAAGCCGATGAGGTATATTTAATCACTACAGGAAAAAGAAAAAGGGAAATTAGCGACCAATTATTTTCATCGCTAATATCAAATATTCGCCGCTAAATATATTTTACGATGAAAAATTTTCATCGCTAGAGTCGTCGTAATAAGCTTGTTGCTAAGACAAGTTAGCGACGAATTAAAATATTTTCATCATTAATATTACAGATGGAAATAGAAACGTCGTCAAAAATAAAGATTTCGTAGCAAATTCTCGACACCGGAAAATAGGAAAATCACTAATATTAGCGACGAAATATAAATAATCGTTGCTAAACATCAGTCGCCCGCAACTCGACTAGCGACTCGACTGGAAGTTAACGATGAAAACACCTTATTTCGTCGCTAAAATCTATTTACTTTTGTGACGATATTAATAAATTTCGTCGCTAATATTTATTTTTTGACCAGCCACAGAAGCGGGAGCACCTCGACTGGTGCCTCGATTGGAGATACTTTTGCGACGATATGTATAAATTTCGTCGCTAAAGTCCTACAACAATCGAACGCATCGACTGGAGACTCGATTGATACCCCAAATTTAGCGATGAAACTATAAATTTCATCGCTAACCCTCAAAATCCTGAAGGTGTATATCGCCCGTTAGCGACGAAATATTAAAAAATCGTCGCTAACCATAAAAATACAGATTTCCAAAATTCATTTTATTTGTATTCGAAATCTTGTAATACAATATCAACCACACAATTTAACTTAACAACATACAACTAAAATAATAAAACCAACATATACATTTAAAAACAACTAACATAACATCAAATTTAAAGTCCAAAATATCCATTTTCACAAATTCATAGTATTAAAATGCAAACACGTTCAAATCGAGCACAATTTCACTAGCTTAAAATACAAATGTTCACAAACTCTAAGGTGGAGGAGGAGGTGAAAGCTGAAGATGACTCATGCATCAATGATTATAATGCTCCAGGAGCAAGCCGATTTAGAATTGCTTCGAACATATCTTATCTTGATCTCATTGATGTCAACTCATCTTGGGTGCTAGCTAATCGAGCTTGAGTGTTTGCTAGCTCCTCTTGGGTGGACTGAAATTGTTCACACAGTGCTGCGTTAGTTGTTCTAGAGGAAGAGCTAACATTTGAAGAAGTGGATCTAATTGATTTTGGCCCACTTCCAAGTCCTCTAATCCAGAGCGAAAACCGAGTACTTGATCACACACTTGATTTGCAATCTTAATTGCATTGATGTCATCTCCGATTTCTTGTGATTAGATGTGTTCATCTCGCAGTCTCACCATTTCACTCTAAGAATAACAAAACACATTATCAATATATTTACAAAGAATTACTAATATTTAAAAATAACTTTACTAAATTTTATGGATTATATCTTACGCGGCTCTCTCCCTACTCCATCCTTTTGACAAGGTACAGTGGGTTGTATTAAAGATAGTAATCCAATCTTTTCTTTGAGACTGATCGGTCTGAAAAATATTATAATGTGTTAATATTAAAAATGTAGGGGATCATTGGAATGCTAGAGGGGGGTGAATAGCGTCGTGCTATATGTCGATGGAATACGTTCGCGTGTTCGTCTACAAATTTCGTTAGCGCAGCGGAATATAGATAATAATAACAATAACGAAATAGACAATCACACGAACACAAGCATATAACGTGGTTCGGAACCGAACGGTTCATACTCCACAGATCGAGCTCTAAAGAGCTCTAGTGATGCACACGCAATCACTAATCACAAATAACTCCTTCTCGATACAAGTCAGAGGTGAAGAAACCCCTTACAATTGATTACAACAATATCTAAATGCTACAAGCAAATACAACATGAAATACAAAAGACAAGTAAAGAAAACTTTACAACACTTTGCTTTTGAATTCTTGCTTACTAGGTTGATTGAGTAGCATTTGGAGACCCTGAATTGCAACAGCAACTCGCCCCAAAACACCTCAAAGAACCTTGGCATTTTCCTCCTCCACGAGCTCCTTTTAAAGCTTCTACCTGTGCTGGAAAATGCCGATCAGACGACTGCTCGGGACCATCAGTCGACTGATGCCACTGTTGTCGTGAGACAATGACTAGATCCACGCTGAAAAGATCCAACGGATCCATCATTAGTCGACTGATTATGACCATCAGTCGACTGATCAAGCCTCCACTCGACTACTAGACCCAGCAGTCGAGTCAGACTTCATTCTATGCTCAAAAAATCGAGCACCAGTCGACTGATCACACGATCAGTCGACTGATCGGCCAATCAGTCGACTACCCTCCTCTAGCAGTCGACTGCTATGACACTTCCCGCAGTCAAATCCTAGTTGACTTGTACCAGTCGACTGTCATATGACACCAATCGACTAGCACACCTCAAACATAAGGTTTTAACCTAAGTATGGTTCCCCCATACTTGCTAGACCACCCTTAGCCTAGACCTAAGCCTTCTAGTCACCTCCATCAGCTTCACGCCTCTCGGATCCCTCCAAGTCATCCATGACTTGTTCATCAATCGCGCTAGCCTTCAGGTGCTTCCATCGGCTATGTCATGCTAACGGTGTCTACACCGCCAAGGCACATTGGACTTACGCTGCTAAGACTCCGCTTGGACTTTACGTCGCCAACCATTAGACTTATGCTGCCAAGACTCCCGATTGGACTTTACGCCGCCAATATCAAACCCCTTGGACTTCTCAAATGCCAAGACTCAAACTTGGACTTTCTCTTGCCAACCCATGTTGGACTTTCCATTGCCAAGACCCATGCTTAGACTTTCCCAAATGCCAAGTGTCTCACTTGGACTTTCCATGTCAAATATCAAAAACTTGGACTTTCCCATGACAATCACATTGTCATATATTTTTGTCGAACATCAAAACATATCTCGAGTCAAGCTCGAGTCCTGGTCAATCGTGACCTGGGCCGATTACACCAACAATCTCCCCCTTTTTGATGTTTGACAAAAACCAAACAAACCATTGAGTTAGAACACTAACTCAAACTCCCTTATCAATTTCTCAAATTGATAATCTTACCTTTCTCCCCCAAACATTCTCCCCCTTTTTTACTGACATCAAAAAGGTTTTCTCTCCAAGGAGGGCAATATCTCATGTCCCAATGAGATCTTACAATCTCCCCCTTGGTCCAAAAATATCTAGGATGCCTATCATCTAGTGATAAGTCTCATATCATTCAAGAGAGGCAATCCTATTCACTCTCCCAATTTCTAAATTGGGTATCTCAAAATCCCATCAATTTTCCCAATTGATGATACTCTCCCAATAAGTTCTCCCCTTTCAAGAAGAAAAAAATACATCCATCATCCCATGATGGATACCTCCCCCTAAAAGCTTGCTCCCCCTTGACCATTGCACCAACAATGTCCTTGAGAAGTCTCTAAGCCAATAGGAACTCTAAACCATCAAAAATAAGATTCAAAGTTCAAAAATGAACTCTCCACACCTTAAATTCGATACATCGACCTAACACCTCTCCTAACCCATATCCAATGGATTTTCACCCTTTATAATGCTTCCCAAAGTATTTCCTAGGGTTAGGAGTGGTTAGGAACCTTTACCGTAGCTGAAATCGGGTTAAACAACCTTGTTTATCCCGAAATCAGGCTATCAGTTGAGTCAGCTAGAATCATCGATCGGTGCCCATCAATGATCGCAGAGCGAATGATCGATATCACTAGGGCAGCTCCGCTGGCGATTCCGCCAGCCCATCGGTGGTTTCCGCCAGTGGTGGTTTTCCACCAGGCGGTATGCCACGATGTGTGCGCCAAGGCACCAGGCGATTTTTCCAGGCAATTTATACACCGAATACTGCAAGGGCGGTTTTGCCGCCAGAGCGATTCAACAGAGCGCTATTCCGAGTATGCTTCCCATTAGTCGACTGCCCTGTAGAGGTAGTCGACTGATAACTGAAAAACCAATTTTTCAGTTATCAGAATCCAAGTTTGAAAAATCCTAAGTAATTATACATAGCTTGAAAAATCATGAAATTTCACATGTATAATACTTATCACACATACAATCGGTGAAAAATCTTGGAAAAATATTTTAACCATAAAATATCGAAATTGATACAAAATCTAAAAGTGAAGAAAAACTTCAAAGTTTTAGCTCACTTTGTATCAATTTCATCAATGGTGATTGCTATTAAAAGATAGACTTCACCAAGGTTTTCTAAATTGATTTTAAAATGTTTTCAAAACCTTATTTTAGATCATATTCCTTGGGCTCAATGTGTGTACACAAGCTTTCCCAATGATCCACCTTTGAATTAAGATGAGTTTTAGTTCATCTAGATGCAAAAACTATGCACCTTGAACTTAACTCATATCCTAGCATCTCACATGTATCTAAGGTGTATAAATACACATACATGTCAATGTAATGTGAGATGTGAGTTTTGTTCTCCCTAATCTAGGGTTTCATGCATATTTCTAAGGCAACTCTACTTGATTCCCTTATAAATGAGACTCCAAGTCATGTCATTATCCTTAAATCAATTTTAATTAATTTAAATGCATGAAATGATCATGGCATAAAAGATAACATAAGTAAAGCATGACCAATGATCATGATGTCATGACATATGATTAAATCTAAAAACACATGACATTTAATCCTTAATCCTAAACATTGATGTCATGGCACGTTATATGACAAACAAAGCATGTCATATAAAAAATATAGGTATAATAATACCTAAATTTTAATATTAATTGTCATTTGATATAATTAAATATATTTTGTCATATTATCACTTTTCTCCCTAGTGTGCCAAAAACCCAAAATGACACACTATGACCTCTAATCCTAAATTGTGTCAATTTAATTGATTTTTCATAATTCCAAAAATGTATTGGCACATCCCAAAATATTTTTAGGATTAAAGATCAAATCTATTTTCAAGGTACCTATAACCTTGAAAATTACCTAAAGTGTCACCTTTATCATGGTTGAGTTAACTACTCATCCAATCAAGGTTGACACACCCTAAACCCATCTAGCGTGAATCAATCACGCTCTTAGGAATCCAAAACCTATTTGAGCTCCTAGGGTTAATTAGGTATTCCTTAGGGATAACCTCCCTAGATATCTTCCTAATAACCCTCCTAGGTTTGGTAACCTTGGTCATTTTGGTCTTGCTTAGGTTAACCTTAGGGATTTCCTCCCTAATAACCTTCTTAGTGGCCATCCTAGGTTTCCTTGAAACCCTAGCCACTAGGCACAAACCTTGGTCAACTCTAGAGATGACTTCCCTATTAACCTTGGTCTTCCTAGACCTAGGTCTTCCTAGACCTAGTTTGTGTTCCATAATCAAATGGAACACTATAATAAGCCACCTTAGGCTTAGGTTTGTGACCCAAACATTTCTTGCCCTTGGTTGACTTTTGTTTCTTAGGTCCTAGGTGTTGACTTTGAGATCTAGACCCTTGACTTTGACTATTTGACCCTTGAAATTGATTTTGCATCTTCTTGAGGGGCTTTTCTAATTTCTCAAGCCTTGATCTCAAGGCTTGATTTTCTAATTATAATTGCCCAATTTTTGAATTTTGATTTGGTCTTTGGACATTATCCTTTCTAGGCATATGCCTAATCCATTTGGGATTAAGACCTAGATGCTCTTGTACCTTTCTAATGGTCTCCCTAGGTAGAATTTGTCTAGAATTGTTTGACCTAGGTTTTTCCTTAGATAATATATTTTTAGGGACATTAGTCCCAAATTTCTCCTTATTTCTAAGTTGGACATTCTTAGCTCCTAGGCAAAAATATTTATTGTTCCTAGCAGACTTTTCATGATAAATTGCAAGGGAATTGAAATTCCTAGCATGCTTTTTGACATTTAAATTAGAAGAATGAGCATTATTGAAATGATATACCTTAGAGTTTGCCTTAGTAGCTCCCCCTACTTGTGAAGCTCCTCTTTGCCCCTTCTTTTCCCCCTTTGGGCATTGACTCCGATAATGACCCGGTTGTCGGCACTTGAAGCAAATGACTTGCTCCTTGCTTTTGATGGTTGGGGGACTGGCATCCTTGATTTTTGGCACCGGTGGACCTTTCCTTACTCTCTTTGGGCATTTGCTCTTGTAATGCCCACTTTTCCTACACTCAAAGCAAATTATATGTTTTTTATTTAAAACCAAATTGCTTGAGTTACCTAGTTCGGTGGTGAGGGTTTCTTGAGCTTTCCCTTCCTCTCGACCGGATGTGGATGACTCCTCTTGTTGCTCCGGTGTTGAGGATGCTCTAATCTCTTCCCCCTCAATCCTAGAGGTGGAGGTCTCCTCCGATTCTACTTCCTCTTCCTCCTTGGATGTTGATGGTCTCTCAACCTCCAAGTCCTTACTTCCTTGTGAGGATGATGCATTTGCCTCTTCGGTTCCTTCCTCTTGGACCGGTGATGGACTTTCATGGAGCTTGGCCACTTGGCTCCATAGCTCCTTGGCATCTACATAATTACCTAACATACACAAAATATTGTTAGGTATTAAATCAATTAAAAACTTCAATACCTTATCATTTTTCTCGAAGGCTTGGACTTTCTCTTCGGTCCATCTCTTTTTCTTAAGGAACCCTCCCTTTGGTCCTATTGGATAGCTATATTCCTCCATTAAAATGGACCATTCTTCGAAGTCCCTCATCATTAGGAAGTCTTCGATCCTTGCTTTCCATTGTCTAAACCCTTTTTGTCCATAGAAGGTATAAGGGATAGGTGTGTTGATATCTCATCCTAGTTGCTCTTGAACTTCCATCTTCACCCTCTAGCGTGCTCTCGCGGCGGTCAAACCTTGAAGAGCCCCGGGCTCTGATACCACTTGTAGGGGATCGTTGGAACGCAAGAGGGGGGGTGAATAGCGTCGTGTTATACGTCGATGGAATACATTCGCATGTTCATCTACAAATTTCGTTAGCGCAGCGGAATATAGATAATAATAACAATAACGAAATAAACAATCACACGAACACAAGCATATAACATGGTTCGGAACCGAACGGTTCCTACTCCATGGATCGAGCTCTAAAGAGCTCTAGTGATGCACACACAATCAATAATCACAAATAACTCCTTCTCGACACAAGTCGGAGGTGGAGAAACCCCTTACAATTGATTACAATAATAATCTAAATGCTACAAGAAAATACAACATGAAATACAAAAGACAAGTAAAGAAAACTTTACAACACTTTACTTTTGAATGCTTTCTTGCTAGGTTGATCGAGTAGCACTTGGAGACCCTGAATTGCAGCAGCAACTCACCCCAAAACACCTCAAAGAAACCTTGGCATTTTCCTCCTCCACGAGCTCCTTTTAAAGCTTCTACCTGTGCTGGAAAAGGTCGATCAGTCGACTGCTTGGGACCATCAGTCGACTGATACCACTGTTGTCGTGAGATAATGGCTAGATCCACGGTGGAAAGATCCAACAGATCCATCATCAGTCGATTGATCATGCCTCCACTCGGCTGCTAGACCTAGCAGTCGAGTCAGACTTCATTCTGTGCCCAAAAAATTGAGCACCAGTGGACTGATCACATGATCAGTCGACTGATCGACCAATCAGTTGACTATGCTCCTTTGGCAGTCGACTGCTATGACACTTCCCGCAGTCAAACCCTAGTTGACTTACACCAGTCGACTGTCATATGACACCAGTCGACTGGCACACCTCAAACATGAGGTTTTAGCCCAAGTATGGTTCCCCCATACTTGCTAGACCACCCTTAGCCTAGACCTAAGCCTTCTAGCCACCTCCATCAGCCTCACGCCTCTCGGATCCCTCCAAGTCATCCATGACTTGTTCATCCATCGCGCTAGCCTTCAGGTGCTTCCATCGGCTATGCCATGCTAACGGTGTCTACACCGCCAAGACACATTGGACTTACGCCGCTAAGACTCCGCTTGGACTTTACGCCGCCAACCATTGGACTTATGCTACCAAGACTCCCGCTTGGACTTTACGCCGCCAATATCAAACCCCTTGGACTTCTCAAATGCCAAGACTAAAGCTTGGACTTTCCCTTGCCAACCCATGTTGGACTTTCCCTTGCCAAGACCCATGCTTGGACTTTTCCAAATGCCAAGTGTCTCACTTGGACTTTCCATGCCAAGTACCCAAGACTTGGACTTTCCCATGACAATCACATTGTCATATGTTTTTGTCGAACATCAAAACATATCTCGAGTCAAGCTCGAGTCCTAGTCAATCGTGACCTGGGACGATTGCACCAACAAAAAATACCGACCAATATAATGTACCTATAAAATTTGTACTAACACCGTCATAACTGTACTGGATGAATGATTTTGAGCCACCTCGATGGGTAAATGGTAATTGTGCTTGATTTTAGGCATTTATTGCCGATCGGGTCTACAATATCAAAATTTGTTAAGATAAAACTTAAAACATGAGTTTCACATATTTTAATTTATATATAACTTAGATAATTGGTATATATTGAGTTACTTGAAATTTCTCTGATTCAAACAAATCACACATATAGTTCCAATCTTTTTGCGTCTCACAAAACTCGCTCGGCATATGATGTCGCCGCTCAATGGGGGGAAGATGCAATAGACTCTTATAATGAGTGTGCATTTTATTTTGATTATCTTTGTACCTTACACTCATTAATCTGTCGGTCTCCTTCCTTATCGACGTTGCCTCCTCGGCAAAACTAATATTGAAAGCAGTCTAAAAAAAATATACCAATATTGAATTTTAATAACGAATGATGGTTGATTCTTTAAATAACAAAATACTCGTACTTACAGATAATTGGTCATATATCATTTGTTTATTATCTACGAGGATATGCTTCCAACTCTTAGCTTGTAGGGGAGCGAACTTCTTAATTGACAAACCTAACTTTGTCATAAAAGTTGTTGCATTGGTCCCGATAGGGTGACCATCGCTCTTACAAAATGTAATGGGTAATCTACCTCGTTCTTCGATTTGCCGTCGGAGCCGATCGGAGTGTGTGCCTCGTGTCTCTCTATGTATGGATGAACTGTAAATCAAAGAATGTTAACAATTAATAAGTTAAATATATAGGAAATAAAATATACATACTTAAAACCACATAAGTAACTAGTAGGAGTAGGAGTACTGTCATCGTCAGGCATAGGCACAACTGGGGGGTGCTCAATTCTCTTAGGCGACATAGTTGTGACATAAACATTATATACAGATCGATGTATAATATAAGATTATATTAAATACATGAAATATAAATGAAGAACAATATAAATACCGTGTAAATAAATCAAATCACTATCATCATATGAAATTTGCATTATTGTTGTTTTAGTCATCATAACTTAAAATTTCCATTATTGTTGTTTTAGTCATCATGCACATCATCAAGTTGTGGTAGTATCAAATGCTTTAGGGTCAAATTATATGAATTTACTATGGACATGTTAGTAGATTTAAAACTATTTTCTTTCATTTTCATGTTCACATAATTGGTCTTGAATATAGTATCTAAGAGATATTAAGTAGTCATGCATAACTAACACTTAATTTAGTTGATAGCGTTATCGAATGGGAGAATTTCTTAACATTACGGTTCCATTGCACAATAAATTCACTACATCACAATCACACATGGATATATATGCAACAAATTTAGTTTCAATGGCTATTACTTAATTGCATGATATTGTTAGGGCAATCAACCCATGTGATATGGTTTTGATGTGTGTGACAAAGGGTTTAAGTTAGGATGATTGGATTTGATATGTGCGTTGGAGTCTTGCAGGACTTAGTAATTCGCACATGGAGCTTTGGCAAGTTTCACCAACTCACAACCTCGTGCTTGAGTTCGCGAAGGAGCATTGCAGAGTCGTGCGCTTGATACTGCCGAGGGACCGCCGGACGAGATGACTTGAAGTGAAGCCAAGGAAGCAGACTTCGAGGGCAAGAGACACGAAGGAGCATTGCAGAGCCGTACGCTTGATGTTGCCGAGGGACGTGGCCGCGAACGAAGAGAGTTTCGGCGAGGGACTTCAAGTGAGATGAGAGAATGAGTGAATTGTAAGTAGCTCATTAGGTGAACTTGGCCGAATGGCTGAGTGTCGGAGGCTCGACCGCAAGGGTTGAGGATTACCCGACCGCTGGACGTTCAAACGGATGTTAAGTTTGAGGTTTACTCAGTATTAGTCGACTGCCATGTCATGGCAGTCGACTGCTCCAAGTCGATTGTCAATCGACTGGTGTGTGGTTGATGAATCAAGTCGACATCAATCGACTGCTTAAGGGAAGCAGTCGACTGATCGCACTGTGCACGGGCACAGAAGCGAGTCATCACTCGACTGAAGTCGACTGATGATACCATCAGTCGACTGATGATCTGACTGTTGGAGAAGGCGGGCGTGGATCCCGCGAATCTGGCCTGGTCAGAAGTCATTGGAGTCGACATCAGTCGATTGATGGAAGCATCAGTCGACTGATAGTGTCCAACAGAAAGATTTGCTTCCTCTCTATAAAAAGAGAGGGTGGGGGCTTTTAGATGGTTAATGTTCATGCTCTAAACATCCTATTAAGTGCCCCACAAAGTTGAAACTCCTTCTTCTAGTTTTCTTTCACATCTATTGTAAAAGAAGGAGTGTTCTCATTGTTGTAAAGGTTTACCTCCACCTTGCTTGGGCTAAAGGGAGAGACCAATAGTGGATTGGTTTCGGAGTGATTCACCGGAGACGAATCGGACCGTGGATTAGCGGTGAGGTTGTGAACCACGTTATATCGTTTGTTAGCATTGATTTTGTTTTTGCTCATTGTAATTGTTTGTTTAGTTTTGTTTCCGTTATGCTAATATTCTTTGTAGACAAGAAATTCCATTGTACAACGAAAGAGGGCTATTCACCCCCCCTCTAGTCGACCACCGACGTTCCTACAAGTGGTATCAGAGCCAAGGTAGCTTGTCGAGGACTAACCGCCGCAACAAGCACTACATCAAGGATGGTCGGGTCTAACATTCACCCATCGAAGTTTGAAGGAGAATTTGCATGGTGGAAGAAACGCATGGAGGTATTCTTTGAAACCAACTTTGAAATTCTATTAATAATGGAAAATGGTTTCGAGTTACCTAGGGATGAAGATGGGGAGAAAATAGAGAAGACAAGATGGACAAAGAGATAAAGAGAGGAGTACTTGGCGAATTCGAATGTCAAGCATCACTTGTACAACGTACTCCCCCAACAAGAGATCAACCGAATTGGAGAGTGTGTAAGTGCTAAAGAGATGTGGGAGAAGCTAGTAGAGCTTCATGAAAGTACCTCGGAGACCAAGCTTGCAAGGAGAGACCTCCACCGCTCCCAACTAACAAATATCAAACTTGAAAAGGGAGAAAAGGTAACCTCATTACATTCTAGGTTTAAAGAAATTTTATTGGACTAACAAGTGTAGGAGAAAAGCTATCAAATCGGGACATGATAATGAAGGCTATAGATGTCTTTCCCCGGTCCTCGAAGTGGAGCTCAATGGTGGACTCCTTCTACATCTCCAAAAATTTAGAAGTTAGCACCTTGGAGGAGTTCTTCTCAACCATGGAGCTCCACGAGACAAGGCTTGGAGGAATTAGTGAAGAACCAAGCATCAAGCCAACAAGGGGAGTGACACTAGTAGCCAACAAGGGGAAGAAGAAGAAGGAGACTCCCTTCTCATCCGATGAAGCATCCTCCTCATCCTCCATGAATAGCAATGAAGATGTTTATATGGTAAGGAAGGTAAGACGTGCTTTAAGAAATTTAAAATTTAATAAATCTTATGATAGGAGAAGGCACAAGAGGAAGATAATTTGCTATAATTGCCAACAAGAGGGACATGTAAGAGATGAGTTTCCCCTCTTGAACAAGAGCAAAGAAGAGAGGAGGAAGAAAGAAGAAAAGAAGAAGGGGAGCAAGAAGAAGGAAGAAGAGAAGAAGGCCAAAGAAAAGGAGAAGGCCAAAGCATTCAAAGCAAGGACATGGGATGATCCATCTTCATCCTCATCCGAAGAAGAAGAACATGTCTACTCAAATCTTGCCCTAATGGCATTTGATGATCTAGATTCCACCTCCTCCGAGCAAGAAAAATCAAGCACAAGTGAGGAGAGCTCTAGTGAAGGGGGATCTTCATCCTCATCCTCATTAGAATTGGAGAAAGAAAACATGGAAACTATAGTAACGAATCTCTCACCCAAGAAAATAGTTTCCATGATTTCTAGCTTAACTAGGGATTTGTTTAAAGCCAAAAAGAAAAATAAGAGCATGCTAGATGAAATTAAGGCCCTAGAAAATAAATTAGAACAAGCATGTTTAAATGTTAATAATGATGATGCATGCTCACATGATAACTATGTGCCTTTTGATGTAAATGATGCATGCATTGAAGAAAATAGGGCTTTAAGGGAAAAGGTAGACCATTTGACTAAAGACCTAGAAAAATTCACAATAGGCTCAAATACTTTGAAGATGATCATAGGGAGCCAAAGGGCAAGCTTCAAAAGGAAAGGCCTAGGATATAAGGGAAATAAAAATGAAAAGACCTATAAATGTTTAATTGCTAGGGGTCAAGTCAAGAACAAGACAATAGCTAGAAAATGGATCCCTAAAGAATATTTAGTGAACCCTATAGGAAAGAACTTGTTTTGGGTTCCTAAATCAATCCTTAAGGGTTAGGAAAACCCTAGGTTAGTCAACCATAAGGTTTTTTACTTATATCATATGTTTTGGTTGACTTAGGATGGCGTGGACTTAATTTTGAAATAGTGTTGGGTGATGATAATGCACCCATAAATAGATAAAATCATGCTTTGGGTGATACTTGACTTATTATCATGATTTTATACCAAATGCATGATTACAAATTGATTGTTACATGTGTTTCATGATCATAATGTGAAATCAATGCATATATGCCTTTATGATCATGTGATATGTTTGAGTGATACTTAACCATGGATAGAATTGCATGAATTTGAAGATTAAGTACATAAATACCTTTAGGAACATCTCACATTCACCATAAGGATAACTTTGATTGAAAACATAGTATGGGTGAGATGATAGTATGATATAAATGGTCCACTAATGTCTGTGGCATTTAAATGGTCATTTTAAGTATCAAAATAGCAATAATAGACCAATCATGGGGAAGACTTATGTTTAATTCATAGACATATTGTCCAAAGATCATGGTTGGATATTTCATATGTTTTCAAAACCATTTATTACTTTAAAATCTGTGTTTTCATGTTTTGAAACAATCTAATGCAAAACTAGATGTTAAAATTGATACAAACTTGATCAAAATACTAGTTGTTTTTGAAGCTTTTGGATTTTTGACAAATCATTGGAAATATAAGTAATTTTCATGAAAACTCATTTTTCACTAATAAAGGACTTTAAAATAAATGTGTTTTCAAAATTTCACGATTTTTCGAATTTTTTGGAATTTCTAGTGCACTTTTTAATTTCGTCGTAAAATCGAAAACCTAAAATCAGGTGTCACCGATTGGTAGTCCGAACTACGATCGATGTATCGCGTAAGAATACGAACCTGATTTCATCAGGTTTTGTTTGGTTTTTGGGTATTTTTCCTCCTTAGAGTTGATGTCATTGTAGGAGATTTGAGGCCGCTAGAGGGGGGTGAATAGCGTCGCGTGATCGTACGATGATGGAATTCGTTGCGTTTGTCTCTACAATTTCGTTAGAGCAGCGGAAATAGAAATAATACAATAACGAAACAAAACAAACACAACTCACAATGCGAGATATAACGTTGTTCGGAACCGAATGATTCCTACTCCACGGATCGAGCTCTAAAGAGCTCTAGTGATGCACACGCACTCACTAATCACAAATAACTCCTTCTTGACACAAGTCGGAGGTGGAGAAACCTCGTACAACAGTTTACAACAATAAGCTAAGTACAACAAGCAATTACAATGAAAAACAATGCAATACAAGTAAAGAAATCACTTTACAAATGCCTTTAGATTGCTTGCTTTTGGTTGCCTTGGACTAGCCTTGAAGGACTGGAAGAGCACCAACTATTCCCCTTCAAATCTCCCAAGAAAACACATGCTTTGAGCCTTCCACGAACAACTGTTTTTATCCTCCATCGGGCTAGATTTCCGCCTAGCAGTCGACTGCCATAAGGCCCCAGTCGACTGCCAACACTGTAGCTGTGAGACAATGACTCAATTCACGTTGGACAAGTTCCAACGGATCTCTTGGCAATCATCGCGCCCATAGCCGATCGCCTAGCTACGGAGCGCATCGTGCTCGTGGTGAACCATCACGATCGTCCATGGCGGCCGATTGATCGCCCCGAGTCGATCATACTAATGAGCAATGATCACAAGACACTCACTTAAGGCGGCATAACTCGTCGACTCACGATGAACCGCCGTAATGTCACGATCGTCAACCTCAAAGATGAGGTTTTAACCCAAGTATGGTGTCCCCATACTTGCTAGACCACCCTTAGCCTAGACCTAAGCCTTCTAGCCACCTCCATCAGTCTCATGCCTCTCGGATCCCTCCAAGTCATCCATGACTTGTTCATCCATCGCGCTAGCCTTCAGGTGCTTCCATCGGTTATGTCATGCTAACGGTGTCTACACCGCCAAGGCACATTGGACTTACGCCGCCAAGGCACATTGGACTTACGTCGCTAAGACTCCGCTTGGACTTTACGCCGCCAACCATTGGACTTATACTGCCAAGACTCCACCCTTGGACTTTACGCCACCAATATCAAACCCCTTAGACTTCTCAAATGCCAAGACTCAAGCTTGGACTTTCCCTTGCCAACCCATGTTGGACTCTCCATGCCAAGACCCATGCTTGGACTTCCCTTGTGCCAAGTACTCAAGACTTGGACTTTTCCAAATGCCAAGTGTCCCACTTAGACTTTCCATGCCAAGTATCCATAACTTGGACTTTACCTTGCCAAGACCCATGCTTGGACTTTCCCATAATCACATGGTCAACCCTAGTCAACCATCAAAGTCTCCCTCGAGTCAAACTCGAGTATGGTCAATTATAACCAGAGTCGATTGTATAAACAATCTCCCCAAACATTAACCGACATCAATGTCAAACATCAATGTCAAACATCAAAATATCACTCGAGTCAAACTCGAGTCTGGTCAATCGTGACCTGGGCCGATTGCATCAACAATCTCCCCCTTTTTGATGTTTGGCAAAACAAACCTTGAGTTAGGCCCCTAACTCAAACTCCCTTACCAATTTCCTAAATTGGTAATTTCACTTTCTTCCCCTTTTTGACATACATCAAAAAGGTTATCTCTCCAAGGAGGTCAATGTCTTATGTCCCAATGAGATCTTACAATCTCCCCCTTGATCTAAAAATACCTATGATGCCTACCATCTTCCTAGTAATAAGTCTCATATCACTCAAGAGAGGCAATCCTATACTCTCTCCCAATTTCCAAATTGGGTTTCTCAAGATCCCATTAATTTTCTCAATTGATAATATTCTTCCCATAACTTCTCCCCTTCAAGAAGAAAAAACACATCCATCATCCCAAGATGGATAACTCCCCCTAAAGACTTGATCCCCCTTGACCATTGCACCAACAATGTCCTTGGGAAGTCCCTAAGCCAATAGGAACTCTAAACCATCAAAATTAAGGCTCAAAGTTCAAACATGAACTCTTTCACCCTTAAATTTGATACTTTGACCTAACACCTCTCCAAATCCATATCCAATGAATTTTCACCCTTTATAATGGTTTCCAAAGTATATCTTAGGGTTAGGAGTGGTTAGGGACCTTTACCATAGCTGAGCATGGGCTAAACAACCTTGTTTTTCCCGAAATCATCTTGGCAGTCGACTACTTACAGTAATCAGTCGACTGCCACTCATGTTAGTCAACTGCCATCAGGTGGCAGTCGACTGATAACTGAAATTCTCGAATTTCAGCTATCAGAATCGAATTTTGAAAAGTCATAAGTAATTCTACGTATATCGAAAAAATCATGAAATTTGATACGTATATTACTTATAGTCAATACAATGGGTGAAAAATATTTGAAAATTATTTTACCCATAAAATATCGAAATTGATACAAAATCCAAAAGTGAAGAAAAACTTCAATATTTTAGCTCACTTTGTATCAACCCATCAATGGTGATTGCTATCAAAAGATAGGTTTCACCAAGGTTTTCTAAAATAATTTTAAAATATTTTCAAAATCTTATTTTGGATCATATTCCTTGGGCTCTATGTACATGACTTGTACACAACCTTTCCCAATGATCCACATATGATTTTAGATGAGTTTTAGTTCATCTAGAAGCAAAAACTATACACCTTGAACTCAACTCATATCCTAGCATCTCACATGTATCTAGAGTGTATAAATACACATACATGTCAATGTAATGTGAGATGAGAGTTTTATTCTCCCTAGACTAGGGTTTCATGTATTTTTCTAAGGCAACTCTACTTGATTCCCTTATAAATGGGACTCCAAGTCATGTCATTGTCCTTAAATCAATTTTAATCAATTAAATGCATGAAATGATCATGGCATAATAATAGCAAAAATAAATCATGGCCAATGATCATGATGTCATGACATATGATATAAAACTAAAGCACATGACATTTAAATTCTTAATCCTAAACATGATCATGACATTTTAAATGATTAAAATAAACATGATGTCATGTCATAGCATATGGCAAATCAAAGCATGACAAATAAGATATCAAGGTACATAATACCTAAATTTTAATATTAGTTGTCATTTGATATGATTAAGTATATTTTGTCATATTACTACTAATCTCCCTAGTGTGCCAAAAACTCAAAATGACACACTAACCTCTAAACCTAAATTGTGCCAATTTGATCAATTTATCAAACTTCTCAAATAATATTGGCACATCCTAAAATCTTTTAGGATTAAAGCTCAAATGTATTTCTAAGGTAATCATAACCTTAAAAATGACCTAAAATGTCACCTTTATCATGGTTGAGTTAACTACCCATCCAATCAAGGTTGGCACACCCTAAACCCACCTAGCGTGAATCAATCACGCTCTTAAGAACCCAAAATCTATTTGAGCTCCTAGGGTTAATTAGGTATTCCTTAGGGATAACCTCCCTAGATACCTTCCTAATGACCCTCCTAGGCTTATTAGCCTTGGTCATTGTGGTCTTACCTAGGTTGATTCTAGAGGTAACTCCCCTTGCAACCTTCTTAGTGGTCATCCTAGGTTTCCTAGAAACCCTAGCCACTAGGCACAAACCTTGGTTACTCTTAGGGATAATTTCCCTAGTAACCTTAGTCTTTCTAGACCTAGATTGTGTTCCATAATCTAATGGAACATTATGATAAGTCATCTTAGGCTTAGGTTTATGACCCAAACCATTCTTGCCCTTGGTTGACTTTTGTTTCTTGGGTCCTAGATGTTGACTTTGAGATATTGACCCTTGACTTTGACCATTAGACCCTTGCATTTGATTTTGTATAATCTTGAGGGTCTTTTCTAATTTCTCAAGCCTTGATCTCAAGGCTTGGTTCTCTAATTCTAATTGCCCAATTTTAGAATTTTGATTTGGTCTTTGGGCATGGTTCTTTCTAGGCATATGCCTAGTCCATTTGGAATTAAAACCTAAGTACTCTTGCACCTTTCTAATTGTCTCCCTAGGTAAAATTGGTCTAGTGGTATTTGACCTAGGTTTGTCCTTAGATGAATTATTTTTAGGGACATTAATCCTAAATTTCTCCTTATTTTCAAAATAAAGGTTCTTAGCTCCTAAACAAATGTACTTGTTCCTATTAGCATGTTTTTCATAAATTGCAAGAGAATTAAAATCCCTAGCATGCTTTTTAAAATTTAAATTAGAAGGAGCATTATTTAGATATACCTTAGGGTTTGCCTTAGAGACTCCCCCTACTTGTGATGCTCCATTTTGCCTCTTCCTTTCCCCCTTCGGGCATTGATTTCGGTAATGTCCTGGTTGTTGGCACTTGAAACAAATGACATGCTCTTTGCTTCTTCTAGTGGGGGCACCGACATCTTTTGATCTTTCTTGAGGATTTGGTGCCGGAGGAGTTTTTCTTACTCTTTTCGGACACTTACTCTTATAGTGTCCGGATTCCCTACACTCAAAGTAAATTATATGATTTTTATTTAAAATTGAATTGCTTGAGTTACCTAAGTCAATGGTGGTGGTGAGGATCTCTTGAGCTTGCTCTTCCTCTCTACCGGATGTAGATGGTTCTTCTTGTTGCTCCAGTGTTGAGGATGCTCTCTCCTCCCCCTCAATCCTAAAGGTGGAAGCTTCTTCAACTTCTACCTCCTCCTTGGAAGTTGATGGCCTCTCAACCTCCAATTCTTCACACTCTCCTCTTGATCCGGATGTTGACTCTTCTTCAACTTCCGAATCCTCACTTGCTTGTGAGGAAGAGCTTGCTTCTTCGGCCTCTTCCGATTGAACCGATGAGCATTCTACATCTTCTTCTTCTTCTTGGACCGGTTGAGGGTTTTCATGATATTTTGCCAATTCATTCCAAAATTCCTTGGCATCCTTGTATTCACCTAGGCTACACAAGATATCATTAGAGATCAAATCACTCAAAAATTTGATTACCTTATTACTCCTCTCGAATTCTCGAAGTTGTTCTTTGGTCCACTTCTTCATTTTGAGGAACCCTCCTTTAGGCCCTCTTGGAAATTGGAACCCTTCCATCAAAATGGACCACTCTTCAAAGTCCCTCATCATTAAGAAGTTTTCGGTCCGTGCGCTCCATTGCCTAAACCCTTCTTGTCCATAGAAGGTGTACGGGATCAGAGTGTTGATATCCCATCCTAGTTGCTCTTGAACTTCCATCTTCCCTCTAGCTTATTTAGCTCTCGGCGGTTAGTCCGTAGAAGAGCCCCGGGCTCTAATACCAATTGTAGGAGTTTTGAGCCGCTAGAGGGGGGTGAATAGCGTCGCGTGATCGTAAGATGATGGAATTCGTTGTGTTTGTCTCTACAATTTCGTTAGCGCAGCGGAAATAGAAATAATACAATAACGAAACAAAACAAACACAACTCACAACACGATATATAACGTGGTTCAGAACCGAAAGGTTCATACTCCACGGATCGAGCTCTAGTGATGCACACGCACTCACTAATCACAAATAACTCCTTCTCGACACAAGTCAGAAGTGGAGAAACCTCGCACAACAGTTTACAACAATAAACTAAGTACAACAAGCAATTACAATGAAATACAATGCAATACAAGTAAAAAAATCACTTTACAAATGCCTTTAGATTGCTTGCTTTTGGTTGCCTTGGATTAGCCTTGAAGGACTGGAAGAGCACCAACTATTCCCCTTTAAATCACCCAAGAAAACACATGCTTTGAGCCTTCCACGAACAGCTGCTTTTATCCTCCATCGGGCTGGATTTCCGCCTGGCAGTCGACTGCCATAAGGCCCCAGTCGACTGCCAACACTGTAGCTATGAGACAACGGCTCAATCCACGTTGGACAAGTTCCAACGGATCTCTTGATCGGCCAACATTCGATCGCTAGCGCCCATGTAGCCAATCGCGATCGGCTACGGAGGCGTTACGTGTATAGCCAAACCATCGATCGAGTGTCGTCCATGGCGGTTGGGCGATCAAAAGATGAGGTTTTAACCCAAGTATGGTGTCCCCATACTTGCTAGACCACCCTAAGCCTAGACCTAAGCCTTCTAGCCACCTCCATCAACCTCACGCCTCTCGGATCCCTCCAAGTCATCCATGACTTGTTCATCCATCGCACTAGCCTTCAAGTGCTTCCATCGGCTATGTCGTGCTAACGGTGTCTACACCGCCAAGGCACATTGGACTTACGCCGCCAAGACTCCGCTTGGACTTTACGCTGCCAACCATTGGACTTATGCTGCCAAGACTCCACCCTTGGACTTTACGCCGCCAATATCAAACCCCTTGGATTTCTCAAATGCCAAGACTCAAGCTTGGACTTTCCCTTGCCAACCCATGTTGGACTCTCCATGCCAAGACCCATGCTTGGACTTCCCTTATGCCAAGTACTCAAGACTTGGACTTTCCCAAATGTCAAGTGTCCCACTTGGACTTTCCATGTCAAGTACCCATGACTTGGACTTTACCTTGCCAAGACCCATGCTTGGACTTTTCCATAATCACATGGTCAACCCTAGTCAACCATCAAAGTCTCCCTCGAGTCAAACTCGAGTCTGGTCAATTATAACCTGGGTCGATTGTATAAATAATCTTCCCAAACATTAACCGACATCAATGTCAAACATACTATGTCAAACATCAAAACATCACTCGAGTCAAACTTGAGTCTGGTCAATCGTGACCTGGGCCGATTGCACCAACAGTCATGTGTGTATGACATTTAGATAATGTTTTTGATGGTGTCAAAGGGGGAGAATTGATAGGTTTATGTTAATCATGCTAAAAGGGAAAATTTAGCATGTCTTAAGGGGGAGTTGCATGTTTAAGGGGGAGTTTTGATGCTCATATTATTTACATGCTTTCCTTGTTTATGTTGTTTATTGTTATTTGTTTACCTAACTTAAACGGATTGCCACACATAAAAAAGGGAGAGATTGTTAGGGCAATCAACCTATGTGATATAGTTTTGATGTGTGTGACAAAGGGTTTAAGTTAGGATGATTGGATTTGATATGTGCGTTGGAGTCTTGCAAGACTTAGTAATTCGCACATGGAGCTTTGATAGGTTTCACCAACTCACAACCTCGTGCTTGAGTCGGCGAAGGAGCATTGCAGAGCCATGCGCTTGATGCTGTCGAGGGACCGTCGGACGAGATGACTTGAAGCGAAGCCAAGGAAGAAGACTTCGAGGGCAAGAGACGCGAATGAGCATTGCAGAGCCGTGCACTTGATGCTGCTGAGGGACGTGGCCGCGAACAAAGAGAGCTTCGGCGAGGGACTTCAATTGAGATGAGAGAATGAGTGAATTGTAAGTAGTTCATTAGGTGAACTTGGCTGAATGACTGAGTGTCGAAGGCTCGACCGCAAGGGCTGAGGATTACCCGACTGTCGAACGCTCAAACGGATGTTAAGTTTGAGGTTTACCCGACATCAGTCGACTGCCATGTCATGGCAGTCGACTGCTCCAAGTCGATCGTCAATCGACTGGTGTGTGGCTGATGAATCAAGTCGACATCAGTCGACTACTTAAGGAAAGCAGTCGATCGATCGTGACCGCGCACGCACGCGGTCGAAGCCGCCACTCGATTGAGTCAACATCACGATCGATGATACCATCATGATCGATGATCCGACTATCGAGAAGGCGGCGCGATCCCGCGAATCCGCCGGTCAAGTCGCTGAGTCGAGTCGAGATAGTGTCCAACGGGAAGATTTGCTTCCTCTCTATAAAAAGAGAGGGTGGGGGCTTTTAGATGGTTAATGTTCATGCTCTAAACATCCTATTAAGTGTCCCACAAAGCTGAAACTCCTTCTTCTAGTTTTCTTTCACATCTATTGTAAAAGAAGGAGTGTTCTCATTATTGTAAAGGTTTTCCTCCACCTTGCTTGGGCTAAAGGGAGAGACTAATAGTGGATTGGTTTCGGAGTGATTCATCGGAGACGAATTGGACCATGGATTAGCGGCGAGGCCATGAACCACGTTATATCGTTTGTTAGCATTGATTTTGTTTTTGCTTATTGTAATTGCTTATTTAGTTTTGTTTCCGTTGCACTAATATTCTTTGTAGACAAGCAATTCCATCGTACGACGAAAGAGGGCTATTCACCCCCCCTCTAGCCGGCCATCGACGTTCCTACAGATATAACTACAAATGTGCTTCAAAAAACTTATAGCTAGCCAAGTTCAAGCAGTGGTATAGTCACTCTGGCTAAAAATAGAACCATCATGTTCAAACAAAGAGAATTAAGTAATGATTCAACTATCAATATTTTTTTTATTACGCAGGAAATAAAAATTTCCTGAACTAAACAAATTTCTAATTCTCAAATCATGATTTTGAAAAATTTACAGATGCAATTTCATGTGCATGTATTGACGACCAGATATTAAAATTAAAGTTGTTACTGTTAGTTATAACCCTAGAACCAATCATGTGATGGTTGAATAGGGAATATTTTGTATCATATTCTATAAAGGCAAAGGATTGGTTATTATATATTTACGTCTTGCTTGTGCCAGCTAAATTAAATATATAATAATGCCCTAGAAAAGTAGGTTCTTATCTACAGCACATCAATTGGCAGAATTGATTATGAGAGGCTGTAGAGAACACTTTCCTAAATGTTCCTAGTCAAGTATTAATATGCAAGGGCAATATTAATACATAAAGACTAGCATGTAGATCAATTGATGACTTGATCTCACAAGTCATGGATATATGATATCAAGTTGACACATGGGTATATATTAGAGAATATATACTGAACTGACCCGCCATGAGAAAGTTTCATGGATCGTCATATGAGTGTCATAAACTTTCTCATGTGACTATTGGTATGAATAGTCCTCAAACCTGAAGTCACTACGGTTCCCTACATAAGGAGTTATGTACTTTGGTATCGTCAAACGTCACCCGTAACAGGGTGGACCATAAAGGCGATTACTGGGCATATAACAAATTATGCGGAGGAATGTGAGTGATGTAGATGGGATCTATCCCTCCCATATGACGGGAGTGATATCTGTGGGCCCCTTGATTGAGTAGAACTACTAAAACGCATGGCTATGCTCGAATGAGTCAATATGAGATATTGAGCTCATTTGTTTGAGTTAGTTTACTCAGGGATCAAGAAACACATAGATTGATCGAGGATGACAAGGTCTATGCCTCATTGGTCAATCTGATATCAAGGATAGAAGGACATGGTCATACATTATAGTAGTCACGGAAAGGTTAGTCGGATCTTGACTTATCTTGTAACTTGGGTAGCAATGATGTATTGCTAGATGTCGCTCATTGCTTGTGTATCTAAAAGAGTTTAGATCCACTGCCAACGTTATGAGAGCCTATAGGGTCACACACAAAGAGCATGATGATTAGAAGAATTAGTGCATTCTAGTTTGACTAGAATAATTTGGGAATAAGCTTAAGTACAAAATGGTTTTTGGACTTTAAGCTTAATGAGAATTTTAGCTTATTGATTTAATGAGATTAATTCAATATGCTAAGCTTAATTGATTTAATGAGGTTAACTCAATATGTTACCTTATTGATTTAATGAGATTAATTCAATATGATAACATAAGTTTATTGAATTAATAAGATTAATTCAACATCCATGAATGCCACATAAGCATGCCACCTAAGCATGCCACCTAAGCATGCCACATAAGCATGCCACCTAAGCTTGATGAGGTGGAAGGAGACAAAGGGTTTTGACCTTTGGATTTCCCCCACATGTGGCCGGCCAAACAAGGAGTATATTATCTTTCAATGCCATTGATTGCATTGAATGTGATAGGAGATGAAAGGTTTTTCCAATCCTATAAAACACCCCATGGGGTGGCCGGCCAAAGGAGTTGAAGTGTGGAAGCTTGAGGCTTGGTGAGAGCTTGGTGGGAGAGGCTTTGGTTGTGTGGTTTTTGTGAGTGTAGGCTAGCAAGAAGAGTGGTCTTCTTCTTCCTTTCTCTCTTTCCCTACTTTCCTCTCCTTTAGGGACTTCTCTAGCAAGAAGTAAAGGAGAGCTCTTCAATTTCTTTTGTGAGACAAGAGCTTGCTCGTGTGGATACATATAGAGGCACGGACACTTGAACGTGCTAAAAGATCCAACACATCCAAGGAGAAGCGGGATTACAAAGGGCACGCAACAAAGGTAATATTCTCCTATAAGATAGGTTTAGAGAAATTTGTTTTGTACGAGGTTTTCTTTCGCAAAGATCACTTGGAAGGGATCCTATTTTTCCGTTGCGCATATGCTATTTTGCATATAAGATCCCAACAGTTACCGATCAAGATTTTCACAAGAAACAAACAAAAATAACCAAGGGCAGTCTTAAAACTAGTAATAACATTACAATTCGACAAACTGAATCTCCAGCATCAAGCCTATGTTAGTACCTGATAAATGTGTCAAACATTCATCTAGTAGTAAATGAGATATATCTAAAAGTAGAAAGCCTTCAAACAAGAAAACTTAAAGTGTATAAATCATCTTGCATTCAAACAAAGGAATACAATGTATAAACATAATAAACAATTCAATTAATGTCGTTAGAAAATGAATTTATTTTACACAATAACTCTCGAAAGGATGAAAAGGCAATATAAGATCTTGTAAATTATGTAGCTGTTGCATATTGTTTAATTCTTCATGTCTCCATTAATTAGTAATATAATTAAGCACATAGTTGCCAAAACAGAAAAGTCAAAGAATTAGGAATATGTCTTACAAGTTGTATCATTCGTAGCTTTTGATAAACCATACAAGTTGTTTGATCAAAAAATAATTACGAAGAAAATCTATTTTTCATCTAAATATTTAATCTAACTAGGATTACAATGACCAATAAAACCACCGTCCAAGTGATAATGAAATCATTGTCCACTCCACATCACCAACACCAAATATGTATTTGAATAAATTTACATCAACATTACTACTATCAATAAAGAACATAGTTGCACAAATAAAGAACATAATTGTTATCGATCAAGATTTCCACCGGACGTTGAGGAGTTATTCCATCGGAGTCGGAGAAGGAGGCCGGAGTTGGAGAAGGAGGCCGGAGGTCTCACTGGAGCCGCACAACCGAGAGATGGGCTCCGAGAAGAAGTCGCGTGCAAGCTAGGGCACCAGACCTGTCGCCGGAGCTTGCCGCATAACCGAGAGATGCCCGAGAAGGAGTTGTGCGCCAGAGGAAGCTAGGGCACCGGAGCTTGTCGCCGGAGCTGGTCGCCGAACACTCGCACGGGGAATCGTTGGAGAGAAGAAAATCA
This sequence comes from Wurfbainia villosa, assembly GCA_025175895.1. NCBI lineage: Eukaryota > Viridiplantae > Streptophyta > Magnoliopsida > Zingiberales > Zingiberaceae > Wurfbainia > Wurfbainia villosa. The sequence goes on from CM045992.1 coordinate 11,799,321, forward strand.
CCGGAGGAGAGGAAGTCGCGTGGAGAAAATGGGAGATTCGGGGCAGGGTAGAGTTTTTTCTGCGTATTTTAGCGACGAAATATGAATTATTCGTCGCTAATATTTATGATTTTAACGATGAATCTTTACATTATCGTCACTAAGCCAAAATTGCCGCGCATCGAGTCCGCTCGACTGACAACTCGACTGAAAGGTTAGCGACGAATGTAAAAATTTTTGTCGCTAATATAATAACTATTAGCGATAAATATTTAAAATTCATCGCTAATATTTATTATCTGTCGACTAGTGGGATTGATGACTCGACTGCCAATAATTTGATCGCAGTGACAGAATCGAGTTAACTCGACTGGCGACTTGACTGATATGTTAGCGACAAAATTTAAATATATCGTCGCTAATATTCAATGATGACTAAGCGGATTGGCAACTCGATCGTTCGACATTCGGCCGCCACGTAATCCAGCTTTATTCGATCGCGACTCATGAATAATTTACGACGAATGTTAATAGTTCGTCGCTAAATAATTTATGACGATTCTATATTTATTCGTCGCTAAGTATTATTTCACGATGAATATATTTATATCGTCGTCAATATATAGTATATTAACAATGAAATATTATATTTCGTCGTAAATATACAATTTTAACGACGAAATAGTAATTCGTCACTAATAATTCATCACTATTTTCTTATAATGCCTTGCGTTGTCATCCCAATTAAAGTTAATTGGAATAATAAGAGAGAGAGATTAAAGGTGAGAAGGAGAAGTGAACATATTAGTGATATCGTGTGGATCAATAACGATGCACTGATAATATAAGATAGATTTTTCTTCGGTAATTTATCAAATAGTACATGTGAAATTTAGAATTGTTCAAACAACGTTCTATATTTTCATATTTATCAAATAGCATATTTAATTCCTTTTTATCTCTCCCGTCAAGCAGACTTGCAACACAGTGAAAATCTCGAACGTAATACTGAGAATTCAAATCTCAGCACTACAGTTGTATTGCAACCTCAGCACCACCACTGTGATGCTAGAAATTCAAATCTCAACACTACAGTGGTGATGCTGGGATTGCACCACCATTGTGGTATTGGGAATTCAAATCCCAACAATATAGTAGTGCTGAGATTTGTAATTCCAGCATCACAGTGGTGCAGATATTTTTGGTGGGAGGAATAAAAAGGAAATTAAATGCGTTATTTGGACATTTTTAAATTTCACGTGCACTGTTTGATAAATCGTCGATTTTTCTTTCGTACTCGATAGATCTATTCTTTTTCAGTCTAATAGATCCGGTCCACCTGGCACAAGTTCAACTCAACTCAGTTATTATTTAAGTATATTAAAACAATATTTACAAATCATTAACAATTCGCAAATTTGAAATCCGATAATCCACTAGAGAAAATGCCGATCTGTAGAAAGAATGAGAAAGGGGATTTAATTAGTTATTCACTCGAATCAATAATGAATAAGTTAGTTCGACTCTACTTAAGCTTAAATTCAATCAAATTTAATTAGTCTGTTTCAAATATAAAAAAATCAACCAAGTCAAAATCCACATAATTACCACCCTCAAGTGGTTAATCTAACTTCAACTCGAACCTAAATTAGACTAATTAACATAAAACTTGGTTCACCTCGTTTCCTTAAGTTTGAGTTTATAAATAAGATTCACTTTTTTTTTCATTGAAATTCTTCCATGAATCTAGTCATTTTATAACGAATTAGTTTACCGCACCTAAACTTAATTCCATCGTCGACCACCGGCCATTAGGAAATCACGTCCAACGTACTTAATTCAAATTTTTTGCCACATCATACTCATACGAAAATTTGCTTTAAATTTAAATTCCTGAAGAAATTTGGACTATTTATACACTAGGTCACTAGTTGATTTAATCTATATTATTTAGATTTATTTTGATAGTCCATAAAAAAATATTATTTTATTTAATAATTTGTCATTGTCCAGATTCAGCCCTTAAAAATAAGCTCATAGGATCCTTGCAACAAAACCAAAGCTACCCTAAAACATTTTAGATCGATAAAAAATTTAGCTCGACTCTTTTTCGCTGTGAAGGACATTTTTTTTTGATAAAAAGTGAAACTGACTTCTAAATTTGATTGATTCTATTTTTTCAAATAAAGTTTCTATGTTTCTTATTTTTAGTATGCTCTTTAAAATTAAATTTTGTTTTTTAGTTTTTTTCATTTTAATCACAAAGGTGTCCCTACAAATTCCCATTTAGAGTGAGAGTTAAAGACATTAATTATCTCAAAATAGTGTCACATATGAATTTAAACTTAAACTTTGACAAAAGTTTCTCTAATCGTCTACCTTAATTTGCAGCATGAAAATTTAACTTCTTGTCTATCAGTAGGCACCTAAAATTTATATTTTGCAATCATTCCAAAGGACCTAGGAAATTAGGGATCCTCATATTCTGATCAACTGTAGGTCTATTGGGATACTGCCACAATAGTTCTCAATAAATAATAACAAATAAGAAATTACAGTTCTTTTTAAATGATGATGATTAGTTTTTTTTATTGTTATTATATATTAATTTTTTTAAATCGATTAATTTTAAGGACGACTGATTCGACTCTATAAAAATGATTTAACATGCAGTTCGTCTCAATAATTTTTTATCACATCAGAAGAAAATAATCTACGTGGCATGTAATAGTTGAGAATAAAAAGAAAGAAGAAATTCAAATATCGAATCGACATTTATTAAATATGCACAAAAAAGTCTAAACAATAGTAGCAGTGTCAAAGAAGCTAGAGAATCGGTTTGCCCTTCATTGCTCCGGCGTCGAATATTGTCCAAAACCCTAATAAATTGATAGATTATTTAATGAAAGGCATGTCCCAAAACTCTAAAATAGGCTCTGACGAAGCGAACGTATGTATTTGAGTTAGCGAAATAAGTCTTCACGAGGATGATGCGATGATTAATATAGTATAAATTTATATCAGAGAGTAAGGATCGATCTCTGTAAAAATTAGGAATCTGTCCAACTAGCAGCCCCCTGTCATCCGTTCCAGGATATTGGTGAGAAGAAGGTAAATCACGGGGAGATAAAGTCCCTTGACACGGTGGTAAAATAGAAAAGAGTCCATCTGAAATTAAAAGAGATTTTAGACCCCTCATTCAGAATCAAACTCTACTCATTTTATAAGTAATCTCTGTCTTAACATCGTACCATCACGTGAGGACAGTAAGGATCGATCTCTGATGTAGTCAATCAAGATCATAGATTTATTTTTCCTAGAGGGAACCCATTTTTCCTTTCGTAAGAGTTAGCGAAACAAAAACAAAAAATAATTTCAAAGAGATCTGGTAGGCGGTCAAACCGGCTCATCCCGTCTTTCCACTTAGATCGTCGGAGAGACTGCAGATGTGATCGTTCACCTAAAACAGGAAACAGGGAAGTGCCCATCGAGAATTCGAAAAGCGTCCTTTCACAGCGTGTTTTGCCAGATGGAGAGCCTCTGCCGGGCGGAGTGGGGCCCAGTCGGAGTGGAGCAGTTGATGGATTCTATCCTCTCACGTGAAGTCCGCCTGAGCAATCGGGGGCGACGGTAAGCGGATCTGCATGGAAACGGTCACATCGCCGCGTCAGCACGGTGCCCATTTGTCCAACTAATCGGAGCGATGGTTAGGATTTTGTAAGATGAAAGTCAATGCGGTGGAACAGTGCATCTTTACTTCATATATTGCCTTTCCCCATCCCATAGGTTTAAGCTTTGGACTTCATCGTGTCTTCTCCTCCTTTTTCTTCTTTCGTCTTCTTTTCCTTCTCTCTCATCTTGGTCTTCTATCTTCTTCTTCCCGTGTTATCGTAATCGGTAACGCAGAAGGCTAGCTTATGGAAAAAGGACGACCGCCCACTACCGACTCCTCTGTTCCTCTCTTTCTCGCAGCTTCATCGCCGCTCTGCCCCAGCACTGCGGTGGCCGATGATCACGAGGGGGCCAGCGAAGGGCGCCGAACTGATGTCTGCGAGATGGATTTGTTTCCAGCCGAGAAGAATCCGGTGGAATTGGATTTTGTCCCCAACAGCACTTTCATAAAGCAGGAAGATGCTACCGCTGAGGTTCGTGATCGACAGACAACAGAAAGCTATTTCGATCGATTGGTGAAGTAGAGTAAGTTATCAGTTTTCCCCCCAGTTTTTTAGACTGCTGTTTTGTTGCAGCTTCACGCTGCGAACACGCGGAGCGATCAGTCAACCGTGGACGATGGGGTGTCGAGAAATGAGGATGATATAGATGGAAAAAAAGAGGTAAGTTAGATGAGGTTGGTTCAGCAATTGTTTTCAGTTTTATAAATTAAACCCTTTTTTTCTCCATCAGCTGGCAGAATTGAAAGAGGAGTTGACCCGCATGATCGAAGATAACCACAAACTAAAAGAGTTTCTCGACCAAATGACTATCAAGTACACAGCCCTTCGTACGCAAGCGGTCCATCTACTGCAGGGGCGCAATCCAGTTCTAGGCAACACGACGGAGACTCTTCAGTCGCAAGAGGCATATAGGATCATATTAATCATTCGAAATACGCAAAAGAATTTGGTTATCGTAGATTAATTGCGATTACATATACTCGTCCAGGTTACCGATGGAAAAACTGATGCTAAATCTCTGGACGATGGAAGGGCTGTTGTTCCGATCAGGCAGTTTATGGATTTTGGCCCGGCGGGAAGCCACAACGAGCCGTCGAACTCATCGACCGCCAGCCCAGACCAATCGCTGACGTTGTCGTCGCCGTTGGAGAGCTCCGAAGTAGCATCGCTGAGCTACAAAGCAAAAGAGAACATTGTGAACCTCAACAAAGCGCCCAGGTTGATCCCCCCGCCAACGGCTGGGGCCGACCAAGCCCAAGAAGCGACCATGAAGAAAACCCGTGTCTCGGTTCGAGCTCGATCGGAAGCGCCAATGGTACGTGTGCCGATGAGTTTTATTTAATGCAAGAACTCTGAATTTCTGCTCGGCGATCTAATCTAATTAATTTCAATTTTGTAGATTGCTGATGGCTGCCAATGGAGGAAGTACGGGCAGAAGATGGCCAAGGGAAATCCATGTCCTAGAGGTTACTACAGATGCACCATGGCCACTGGATGCCCAGTCCGGAAACAAGTAATTAAATTAACCTTTATCGGACAACTTTGTGCTAGTGCAATGCGATTTGTTCTTGTGATTTAATGTATAGCTCAATTAGGCAGTAATTATTGATCGTCTTTAAACGATATGATTAGGTGCAACGGTGCGCCGACGACCAGTCGATCTTAGTGACGACCTACGAAGGCGCCCACAACCACCCCCTCCCGCCGGCGGCCAAGACAATGGCGGCCACCACCACAGCCGCCGCGTCGATGCTCGTGTCCGGCTCGATGAGTAGCGCCGACGCGCTCATGAATCATAATTTTCTTGCTAGGACCATTTTTCCGGCGGCTTGCTCGTCGAGCATATCGGCGTCGGCTCCCTTCCCGACCGTCACGTTGGACCTGACCAAGAGCCTGAACCCGCTGCAGTACCAACGACCGCCGGCAGTGGCGGCAGTCCCTTTACAGGCCCAATTCCCCGTGTTGCCGCCGCAGCTGCCGTCGCTGCCACAGGTCTTCGGCCAGCCGCTGCTCAGCCAGCAGTCAGATTTGTTGGGTCCGCAGAAAACGCAGACCGGAATGCCGCCGGCGATTGCAGAGTCCGTGAGAGCGACCACTGCTGCCATCACGGCCGACCCAAATTTCACTGCCGCCCTGACCGCTGCCATCAAGTCCATCCTCAGCGGCAATCACCAGACGGAGCAGAATCCGGACAAATCTTGAAGCTAATCGAGTTACAAGACAAAATAACGACCAGTTCTTATTAATAATTTTCCGGCAAGGCGAAGTATAGCAAGTACATACGTACATTGCTAGTTTCACGGTCTTTTCTTTTTAATTTCATATATATCCTTTTTTTTTTCTGTATACTTGTACTTAATTTTAGGTTTATCAGATTGATTTTGTCGGTCTGTTATTTCGGGGCCGTGGAATAAAGACGGAACTGCATCAACTGATCTGGCTGCGATCATCGATTGTCTCTTTAGCTTTTGGCCTTCTTTCTATTCTACTTCGAGTAATTAAGCAGGGTTGACCGAGGGAGAAGAAGTCTCTGGTTCTGGGCGGTTGGGTTTACGTGTGGAGCTAGCTCATGCCGGTATTCCAACGTCGTCGCTGAAGGTCAAAGATTGCGTCCAATTACGTTAAGAAAATGAGGGAGAAGGGTGGTATGGCATCATTGGCATGGAAGCCGCGACAGCGATCGAGTTGAAGTTGTTCAAACTTCAAAGCCGTCATTCCACGATTTGACGTGTCTTGCTGGTATTCTGGTTACGTAGCCTTCGGGGACGAATTGTGTGTGCTATCTTCTGAGAGAGATCCTTCTCTTATTGGCGTTTGATGGAAGAGAATAAGGACAAGGAACCGGAGTTGAAGATCGAGATGAGTTTTCTTCCAGTAATGATAGTTTGCCCGGTCGTGTGTGAGAGCGACTTAGGAGTTGGGAGAAAGGAAAATAGAGGTGGTCGCCAGAAAATTCAACGATGCCGTGGAATCCATTTGAAAACAATAATGAGAATCAGAACCAGAATCGAGAATATGCACAAAAATGAAATACCAATTACTAATAGAGATGACCGGAATCAAAAAGGAAAAAGTAGTCACGGGGAAGACATAATAGCCCGTTCATTTCTCAGGAAATAGAAATTTATGAGGAATATAATAGAGATGACTGAGAAGAAAAAATAAATGGCTGAAGGGATCATCGTTCTTTTGTATTTGGGCGGTTTGCCCTAGACATCAGCTTCCTTGTTTGAGTATCATAGATCTTCTCCCAATATGGATGTTTGAATGATTTACGGAAGAACATAATCCTTATGACAACGAAGACTACCTTGGATACACATAATATAAGGAAAGTTTTGACAATTAACATGATGACGAGTAAATCACATTGAACTTCCACTTTAGAGCACAGTTGCAGAAATCCAAAGGACACTTTATCATCGTGTTGAACTTTTATGGGCAAAAATCAAAAGGGCATTTCATATTCAAAGTATTATAAAATGAGCATTTTTTTTATAAAAATCATCAAATGAGTGTTCTACCATGATGCGGTCGCATTTTGAGTACCTTTCGTCGAGCCTTCGAGAGAGGTGAGATTCTCACAGCCACAACAGTATCTCTGTCAATATTAATACGTGTCAAGAGACTGTTGTCGGGGCTTCCGACTTTGGCACTCCGATGCTTAAGTTAGATAGAGAAAGATAGTAGAAGAAGAAGATTGCTGAAAAAGATGATAGAGCAAGTTCCACTTCTGTTTCCTGAAAGTGGAGAGAGAGCATTCTTTTATTTTAACTTGTCTTTTATATAGTTGTAAGATACCCGAAATAATAATAATAATAATATATCTCTTATTAATTAAGAAATTATCTTATATAATTTCTCATAAATTTATAGAAATTTTTTCGGGTTTAAAAGGGGTTCGTATTACTGTTTTGGAGGAAGATTAAGACTAATTGGGAGTTTGGGCTTAACCTAGGTTGGACCTTGACCCGAAGCTGGCTCAATCCAATTGAACGGACTTTATAAGGCCCGAATTCGAACCCAGTCAATTCCCTCATCGCGATTTCTTCCTCCCTTCCCCACGCGATTTCTTCCTCTGCTTCGTCGTCGTAGCTAATCTCGTCTGACGTCGATTTTGGATCTATAGTCGCCTTTGGATCGCTGCGAGCTTGGCTTCATCGAGCGTCGACGGAGCAGATCTCCTCTCTTCCACCTTCAGCCGCCGCGAGTTCGATCCGCTACTGACCCCCCATCTGTCATCATCGACTGCTTATTCGAGAGGCCAGCTCGACGATGTCTTCACCGTTGAAGCTCATATCGTTGCCGACCCTCTGTTCTTCCGACAGGTGATTTTGCCACCCACTTAACGCTCAGTCGACCTTCGATTCAGCCGGGTTGTCGTCACCAAGGCCAAGGGGAGCTCGGTCCACACCACGGTGATAAATCCTTTGCTCTACAGCGATTTTGAGCAAGATCACGCGATGCCCTGGCTTTTGCTATCTCCGATCAGTTGCCATTGAGAGTGATTGTGTGCAGATCATGTTCTTCCTATTGGGGTAAGTCCTATATTAATCTATATATTTGGTTAGATTTTTGGTTTTCGTCGAGAATTGGTGGTGGTGGTCGTTGGTGGCTCGATCAGTGGACCAGAGATTGCTTTGGAAATCTCAGATCCATTTCGAGAAGACTATGGATGAATGCTACTCTTGTAGCTCAATGGCAGGCTGATGGATTTGAAGTTGTGTGGGCGATGGTAAGCAAGGTAAGCATAGAGTTGAGTTGAATTACAGTTGTTGTGTGATAATTATAGCTGATTGTAGGTAATGAGGATGATCTGAGTTATGTTTTGCTTGACTTGGTTGGTTGATGCAGATCTAATACCTATATTTGGATTTGGGCAGCTGTGATTGAAGCTGCACTAGGTGAGTTATGGAATAAGGTATTCTTTCATATAAGCTATGGGAATTGATGCAGTGTAAGGTAAGTCTAGATTTGGATGTTTATGGATTTATACAATTGGTTGTTTTGTTTATCTGATATGATGGTTGGCTAGTGATGCAATATGTGGATAGATGTGAAGGCTTGATTAGGTTAGGTGGATAACTAGATCAATCTAGTTGATTGGGATACGAAGTCGATGTAGAATTCGATTCGATTACTTGTTGTATAATAGAACTTAATTGCAGTTCATGTTGTGTTGTAGGACTTTGATTGGTGACAGATGCTTGTACGCATGGACAGCTGGTGGAGCTATTCTATAGGTGGGTAATATCTACCCTGGTCAGGTAGTTTGTTGATTCCAGTGCATGAATTTGGACTTATGTTGATACCTTTGATCCTGAATCCACTCTTATTTAATCACGTGCTTGTACTTAGACTTGACCTTTGAGATATATTGTTGTTAAGTCATCATTCATTTATCACGGATATGAATTACGAATCCTATTGCGTGTTGGCTGATGGATGTTCAGTTAAGTACATGTGGTTAGGGTCATCGTTGTGAACTCAGATTGGGTTACCGGGTTACATCACTAGGTTAGGTGATGGATTAGATTATGGAGTCGATTTCTGTATCGTACACATATTAGTTGTGCATCTATGTTGGATCTAGTCATCTGTGCATAGATAAGTGTGTGGTTGTCAGTATGTGGTTATGGACTAGAGGTCCTAACATGGTTGTATATCCATTATGGATCATGTGTCTGTGTATGGTTATATGGATTGTTGATAGTGTGTTGCTATGGACTGGAGATCTTAGCATGGTTGATTGTCAATAGTATATCGCTACGGACTGGAGGTCTTAGCATGGTTGACTGTCAATTGTGTATGACTCTCTGTGTGATAGAGAGAGAGTCTTGTGGATTAGTAGTCCTTGCATAGTTGACTTTTGGTTGACTAGGACTTCCCGTGTGATAGGAAGTGTTGCGGGGATATGTGTGTGGAGCTATGCATCATTACATTGCATACATGCTGTCGACTGGGTCTCCCTTGTGGTTGAGATGGGTCGTCAGTCATCCTGCCTCCTAGGCCACTCTGGGTAGTGGTAGCAGGGTTGAGAGCAGAGCATTAGTTGTGCCGCGCTCGACCACTATAGATGGTGGTAGTTGGAGTTGCATACTTGGCCACTGTTGAGGGTGATAGTTAGCGCACTCGCCCACTATAGACGGTGGTTGTGTGATGTGCAGTTGTCCGATGCTCGATCACTCATGGATAGTGACGGAGCGGCCAGCAGTAGGGATCCCCATTGTGTAGCATATAGCTCTATGGCGGTTAGCTACTTATTCATACTACCCAATTCGGCTACTCAAGAGCAGTGGTAGTTGGAGTCGGGATAGTTGTCATGTCGTACCACCCAAGCCATACTAGGGTCATGGTTGTGGTAGGGTCCGCAGACATGGCCATGCATATGCATTATATATATATATATATATATATATATATATATATATATATATATATATATATATATATATATATATATATATATATGCCTATGAGACTGCATTTGGATGAGCTATGATTGCTGCATATGCTTGTACATCATGTTACATGTCATTTGCATATTCTATACTGTTGTGTGTTGAGCATGATGTACGTGTGGGTTTAGATTATTGTATGCATTTGATTAGCGTCATGATAGTATAGGATGGACCGTGCTATTATTACATATGATTATATACTGTTCATATGATTGAGTGTTGGTCAGATATAGTATTGACCTTGTATGTTACGGGTTATGTTACTGTATACTTGTTCAGGATGATATGTATGGTATTGTTGCAGACTGTCAGATATGTCTGTACATTACATTATGTTCAGTTGATCAGTTTGGTATATGCATTGATTATGACGATACTAGTGGTTATTTGTTATTATATTTAAGACTGTATATCTATTGGACTCCATTTGTATACCTGTAGATCTCCATATGTATACTTGTAGATCTCCATATCTTTATATGTTGTTCATGCACTATCTTTCATATTACCGCTGAGTTTTATACTCACCACCACATACCCTGGGTTTCCTGTCACCCAGGTAACAGATAGAAGTTTCCTTGGATGTTCGGAGCTCTACCAGCTGATCCCATATCACACCGAATGGTTGGATGTTTATTCCATTTTGTTGTATTCTGTTGGATTGTTGGTTTTGGGATTTTATCCTACATTGTTCTGCATTTATGGTATACGGATGTGTTGTATGTATTTGGTCTTTATTATGATTCTTGTTTTGTCAAAGTCACTCCGGAATGCATAATTGAGTCATTGTATCTTTATTATTTGTTGGGGTATTTCCACTGTGATTTATGGTTATATACATATATATGTTATGTGGTTGTGGGCGAAAGACCTTGTATCAACAGGATATTATATCACGTACAGGGGACATGTTGTCCTTTTTTTGGCTCGACATACTCTCGGGATGTGACAATAGTAAAATTTATTCCTTCTGCAACGTTGTTAAGGGACTAACGCTGCACAAAATCTCCATATGCTCTGATACATTTCCCCTTTGACATATATTCATGAGACTAGAATATTCCCGGTGGATCATCATGTATGTCATGCAGGTTAAGTGTTCGATCTTGATATCCGTGAGAAAAGATGAGGCTCGGGAAGAGTTGAATACATGCATTGTGTTAGCCCCTTAACTTGATGGCAAGGTTGGGCAAAAGGATTGGGTGTTGCTCCTTTGATCTAGCTTATTGGGCATGTGCACAAGACATGCCAAGCAGCAACAATTTGTGGCAGCACGTGGGGGGTTGTCCAACCCAAGTCGAGCAGAAGGTTGACTTGGATTGTGGTGGAGAGATGCAAAGATGGAGCGTGCGGAGTTTTAGCATTTAGCCAAGAAAGGTTTGCAAGAAAGGCGAACCATGACATGCGATGGGCGCATGCAATGCAGCACAAGGGATGGTGCAGCAAGAAGGCTATTTTTGCCTAAGTTCGTGGTGTAGGACTTGGGCCATGCATAGGCCGCGCAGGCTAGCATTTGGCGCGGTGCCAAAGCAATAATCCATGGAGTCGGACCTGGGCAGAGCACAAGGATGTTGACTGATCTTTGGCATAGTGCTAAAGCAGCAGGTAATGTAGACTATCAGTGAGACATGTGGCATGGTAGTTGAGCAAACTGTCTTGCAACTGCTTGTAACCGCCAAGCCAACTTCTGCCTATGCATTATAAATAGGCAATGGCTGGGGGAAAGGAGGAATGTGTGAGAAATTTGTCAAGAGTCTACTTTGTAATCCTTGTTGTGAATACAAAAAGGTTGGGAGTTTTCTTTTGTACATTGGGCATTCTTGCTTGTGGCTTGGGTTGTGCCTTTGTCTTATGCATTTTGTTGCACGGTTGTGGTGCGTTTGTAGGCTGAATCAAGCGTGGGGCTTGATTATCGCGCAAGAAAGTTCTAAGGTAGAATTTATCCTATGACAGTTAGTATCAGAGCACTAAAAGATGGTTGGAGGAGGCAACCATGAAATTAGAGAAAGGGTTGTCAATCTGGAAGTTTTAATGGGTGATGTTCCTGAGGGTGAGGATGTTTGCAATCTGATTACAAAGATCCTAAATTTGGAGACTAGTATGGAGCAATTCCAAGCATCCCTCATGGAGCAAATGGTGTAAATCCACAAGGATAATGAGGATTTGCGCTTTGAACTGGTGGTTATACGACGGGCAATGGCTTCTAATTGTGAAAGAGGCCCTGATCATCATTTGGTAAAAGTTCCTAAAGCCTAATCTTTTGTAGGCACATGGAGTGCCAAGGAACTTGAGAACTTCTTGTGGGATATGGAGTAGTACTTTATGGCTACTAAAGTGCCCGAAACGGAGAAAGTGGCAATTTCCAGCATGTACCTTGTTCGTGATGCAAAGTTATGGTGGAAAACTCGCATGGTGGATGATGCCAATGCAGGCCGACAAAGAATTGACACTTGGGATCAGTTAAAGAAGGAGATGAAGACTCAATTCCTTCCGGGAAACACTTCGTGGCTTGCATGAGATGGTTTAAAACGTCTCAAATAGAATGGTTGTGTAAGAGACTATGTCAAAGAATTTAGTTCTTTGATGTCGGACATTCAGAATATGTCGGAAGAGAACAAGTTGTACAATTTCTTGTATGGATTGCAGCCTTGGGCACAAATGGAACTTCGAAGGCAAAATGTGAAGGACTTACCTAGTGCAATTGTTGCTGCGGATGCCTTGGTGGACCTTCGCATGAACAAAGACAATCCGAATAGTCCATCGAAACCTAATAATATCCGAAAGGAAAAAAAAGGAATGGATGAAGGCTGGCAAGAAGAAGGGTATAGGAAATAACCAAGAGAAAGCAAGGACAAGTCATCTTGCTGCTCCGGGGAAGGATAATATAAAGAATCAAGGTTGCTTCTTATGCAATGACCCTCATTTTGCTAAATATTATCCCAAACGTGAGAAATTAAATCCCCTCTTGGTGGGGGAAAATGCAGAAGTTTCAGTATAGGAAGTTGCTACTCTTGTTAATCCCTTACAATTGTTGAATCCAATTATTGATTTTGTTCCTGTTGAACTACTAACCAATACGTTAGAAGACATGGTGCGGGGACACTCCATACTCTTACACATTTTGGTGGAAATGAATGGGAAAAACGTACATGCTATAGTTGACACGGGGGCTACTCATACTTTTGTGTCTTTTAAACTCGTGAAGGAATATGGGTTGTCAATAAGCAAATGCCCAAGCTATATCAAATTGGTAAATGCAAAGGTGCAAGCAGTGATAGGTATGGCTTATGATGTTCCTTTAACTATTGGCACTTGCGTTGGTAAGGCAAATATGATGGTGATTCCACTTGAGGATTTTCAATTAATACTTGGTATGGATTTTTTGCGAAAGACAAAAATAGTGCCTATGCCTCACTTGGATGGGGTAATGGTGATGCAGGAGGCAGATTCATGTTTAATTCCTTGTGTGCATCCTTATGGCAAGGGTTTGAACAAGGGGAAGAGAGACATCATCTCTACAGGGTCCCTAGAGAAAGGCTTGAAGCAGGGTGAAATAACTTATTTAGCTACCTTAATTGACATCAAACCTGACAAGAGTGTCAAGTTGTCTGTTTGTGTCGAAGCTATCTTAGCGAAGTTTGAAGATGTGATGCCATCGGAGTTGCCGAAACACTTGCCTCCAAGGAGAAATGTCGACCACAAAATCGAATTGATCCCTGGTGTTGTCCCTCCGGCAAATCCCCCATATCATGTCTCCTTTGGAACTTGCTGAATTATTCAAACAATTAAATGATTTGTTGGAGGCAGGGTATGTTGATGCACATGAATGCGACCTCAAATCTTGCGACGGAGACCGTCGAGGACTCGAAGCACGCGCTCACGCTCAACGCCCACAAGTGCACAGATGTCATCAAGTAATAAAAGATTATCGATCCCACAGGGATTGAGATTCGAGTACCGATGTGTTCAGTGGGTGAAATTGTTCGGAAGTAAAATCTAAAGGTTTCGATTGCGAGGGTTGTCGGTGGACTAAACTCTAGTATGGTGTCACACGGAGGAAGAAAGGAGCATGCCGAGATCTTTAAAAGGGATTCTAGGACTTCGATTTCGCTTGTGTATCGCAAAACATACTATCAACTAGGCGTTGTCTAAACGTCTAACTATGGTTTTGTGGAAGAGACATCATACACTCTTCCGATGAACCACCGCATCTATCGGGAGCTATCTCTGCCTTATAAGGACAGGATAGGCGGTACGAGGATGCCAAATCAATTCCTTCGATGAACTGTTTCCAGTTCCATCACATCCTTCTACCCACAGTTACAGGAGATCAGGTTTACCCCTAAGTTCCTTGTATAAATCTCCTAAATCTTAGATACGAGGGTTGTCACCCCTCGTATCGCCTAAGCACAGCAGGTAGAAAACCAAATACGCATAGATATTGGTATAAACAATTTCCAATTGCAAATTCAAACTCAAAAACATAATTCAATTTGAAGCAACATGTCATGCGTACACAAGCTACTCCCTAATCCTAGAATCAAAGGAACTACTCCATATATAGAAGAGGAGAATCATAAGGCATGTTCATGTTCGAATATATCAGAAATAAAATACAAGAATAAGAGGTTACAATGTCGATATGGCCTTCTCTCCGGTGTTGAAGTGTAGAACTTGGATCTCTGATGGCGTTCTTCCTCCCCGTTGCGAGTTCCCGAAGCTTTTTAGGGCTTCGGTGTGCCGTCCTAGCCGTCGTGTCTCTCCCTAGGGTTTGGGACCCTAGGGCGGCTCCCTCGTGATACATGGGGTTTGAGGTGAAGCTTCCTTTATATAAACATCATGCCGGATCGCTGTGAAATCTGGAAAATAATCGACTCACGTCGAAATCGTGCAGTGCCACACGGTTATGTGTTTCCACACGGCCAGGTCGTGTGTGGCGTTGGGGTGGCCGATTTTGCCCCTTGGTCACGGTCGTGTGTAGCCACATGCCCTGGTCGTGTCCCCTTCTGCGTTTAGCTGCAAAATGCCTTTTTTTTGCTTCGAAAGTGCGCCTTTTCCCACGAAATTCTATCTTACACACAAAAGTACAAAGAGCAGGTCTCCGAACTAGAAAATAGAAAATGCATGCAAAACAAAGTGACATATGCATGAAACTAACATAAAATGTAATGAGATGTGAGCAAAAACTACTTCTAAAACCCTATATGTTTTGCTCACATCATATGTTCGACCATCCAAGGATCCATTTGGTGCTCCAGTCTTGTTTTAGAAAAAATGAGATGGTTTCTTGAGGATGTACATGGATTATAGGGAATTGAACTGTTGGGGAATTGTGTTGGTGCAATCGGCCCAGGTCACGATTGACCAGGACTCGAGTTTGACTCGAAAGATGTTTTGATGTTCGACAAAAATATATGACAATGTAATTGTCATGGGAAAGTTACTTGGCATGGAAAGTTCAAATGGGACACTTGGCATTTAGGAAAATCCAAGTCTTGAGTACTTGGCATGTAAAGTCCAAGCATGGGTCTTGGCAAGGAAAAGTCCAAGCATGGGTCTTGGCATGGAAAGTCCAACATGGGTTGGCAAGGGAAAGTCCAAGCTTGAGTCTTGACATTTGAGAAGTCCAAGGGGTTTGATATTGGTGGCGTAAAGTCTAAGCGAGAGTCTTGGCAGCATAAGTCCAATGGTTGGCGGCGTAAAGTCTAAGCGGAGTCTTGGCGGCGTAAGTCCAATGTGCCTTGGCGGTGTAGACACTGTTAGCATGACATAGCCGATGGAATCACCGGAAGGCTAGCGTGATGGATGAACAAGTCATGAATGACTTGGAGGGATCCGAGAGGTGTGAGGCTGATGGAGGTGGCTAGAAGGCTTAGGTCTAGGCTAAGGGTGGTCTAGCAAGTATGATGGCACTATACTTGGGTTAAACCTTATGGTTGAGGTTAAAACCTCATGTTTGAGGTATGTCGTGCCATACGACAATGACCGCATGAGTCAACTAGGGTTTGATCGCGAATTGGCCTAGCTCATGATCGCCAGAGGAGGCGATCGATCGATTGGTCGATCAGTCGATTGATCTTATGATCAGTCGACTGGTGCTCGGGTTTTGGAGCACAGAATGGAGTCTCACTCGACTGCTGCGGTCAGCAGTCGAGTGATGGCTTGATCAGTCGATTGATGGTCATAATCAGTCGACTGATGATGGATCCGTTGGATTTTTTCAGTACGGATCTAGCCGTTGTCTCACGATAACAGTGGCATCAGTCGACTGATGATCCCGAGCAGTCGACTGATGGTTTCGAGCAGTCGACTGATCGACATTTTTTAGCATAGGTTGAAGCTTTAAATGGAGCTCGTGAAGGAGGAAAAAGTCATGGTTTCTTGAGAGCTTTTGGGGTGATTTGCTGCTGCAAATCAGGGACTCCAAGTTGATTTCAAGCAACCAAGCGATCAAGCATTCAAAGAGCAATTGTAAAGTAGTTTTCTTTACTTGCATTATATTTCCTTATTGTAATTTCTTGTATCCATTTCTTATTGTTGTAAGAATAGTTTGTAAGAGATTTCTCCACCTCCGACTTGTGTCGAGAAGGAGTATTTACGATTAGTGGTTGCGTGTGCATCACTAGAGCTCTTTAGAGCTCGATCCATGGAGTAGGAATCTTGAGGTTCCGAACCACGTTATATGATCGTGTTGTGATTGTGTATCTAGTTATTTTTATTTATTATTACTATTCCTCTATGCTAACAAGATTATAGACGATCAAACGTAAAAGAATTCCATCACGCACTAGCCCTACAAGTGGTATCAGAGCCCGGGGCTCTTCTACGGATTAACTGCCGGGAGCTAAAGAAGCTAGAGGGAAGATGGAATTCCAAGATAAGCTTGGATGGGACATCAACACTCCACCACCATACGACCGAGAAGATTTTTCGATGTGGAGAGCAAGAATGGAGACATTCTTGATGATGGACATAGAGGATTGGTTCATCCTCGTAGAAGGCTTTGAACCTCCTCGGGATAAGAAGGGAAACGTCTTGAAATTGAAGAAGTGGACACAAGAGCAATGTCTCAAGTTCAAGACCGAAGTCAAGGTAACGAAGCTTTTAGAAGATTTGATACCTAATGACATTTTGTCTAGTTTAGGTGAATTTCAAGATGCCAAGGAGCTATGGGACAAATTGGCCAAGTTTCATGAGAAGCCTCACTTGACATAAGTAGAAGAAGAAGAATCTTCATCGGCTCAAGAAGAGGAAGAAGCCGAGGAAGAATCATCATCATCTTCACAAGCGAGTGAGAACTCGGAAGTTGAGAAGGAATCAACTTTCGGATTGGTGGAAGAAGAGGAGACCTCCACCTCTAGGATTGAGGGGGAGGAGATTAGAGCATCTACACCGGAGCAAGCTCAAGAGAACCTCACCACCACCCTAGGTAACTCAAACATGTCAATTAATAATAAAATTCATATAATATGCTTTGAGTGTAGGGAATCCGGACACTACAAGAGTAAGTATCCAAAAAGGGTCAAGAAAGTTCCTCCGGAACCAAAAGTCAATGAAAAAGTCAAGGATGCCAGTGTCCCCACCAAGAAGAGCAAGGAGCACGTGATGTGCTTCAAATGCCGACAACCAGGACACTATAAGAGCCAATGTCCTAGAAGAAAGGAGGGAGCATCACAAGTAGGGGGAGTCTATAAGACTAACCCTAAGGTATATTTACATAATGCTCATTCTTTAAAAGTTAGGCAAAAGCATGCTAAAAATAATTTAAACAATTTTTCTATTACTCATGAATCAAAGCATGCTAGAAATAATAATTATTGTTGTCTAGAAGCTCAACATGTTGGTTTTAGGTCTAAGGAGAAATCTAGAAATAATAACTCTAGACCCATTTCAAAGAAGGAGAAATTTGGGACTAATGTCTCTAGAAATGTCCTTCCTAGAGAAACAATTAAGAAAATCGAAAACCATTTAGGCGTTAACCCTAATAAGGGTAGGCATATGCCTAGAGAAAATGGTAATGCCCAAAAACCTAATCAAAAATCAATTGGGCAATTAGAGTTAGAAAATCAAGCCTTGAGGTCAAGGCTTGAGAAATTGGAAGAGACTCTTGCAAATATGCAAAATCAATTTAAAGGGTCAAATTGTCAACCTCTAGGATCTAGGAGTCAACGTAAAGGGTGTAAGAGGCAAGAATCATCTAGGAGACAAGGTTTGGGTCACAAGCCTATGTCTAAGAAAGTAATGCCTACTTACCACAATGTTCTATTTGATTATGGAACTAAACTTAGATCTAAGAAAACCAAGGTCTCTAAAGAAATTATCCATGAGGCCAACCATGGTGTGTGCCTAGTGGCTAGGGTTTCTAAGAAACCTAAGGAAGCCACTAAGAAGGTTACTAGGGAGGCAATCCCTAAGGTTAACTATGGCAAGACCATAATGACCAAGGCTAACAAGCCTAGAAGGGGCATTAGAAAGGTATCTAGGGAAGTCATCCCTAAGGAATACCTAATTAATCTAATGAGCTCAAATAGTTTTTGGGTTTCAAGGAGCGTGATTGACTCACGCTAAATGGGTTAGGATGTGCCAACTTTGATTGGATGGGTAGTTAACTCAACCATAGCAAAGTTGACATTTTAGGTTATTTTCAAGGTTATGGATACCTTGGAAATAGGTTTGATCTTATATCCTAAAAGATTTTAGGATGTGCCAATACATTTTTGGAATCATGAAAAATCAATAAAATTGACACAATCTAGATTTAGAGGTTATAGTGTGTCATTTTGGATTTTGGCACACGTTAAGAATTAGTGTATCAAGAGGAGTGTCTTTAGGTTTGGAAGTTACATCAAGAATGATACTCAAGTGCCACACACCTTGATGTCTTGCACCTACCATGCTTCATGTGTTTTACCATATGTTTGCATGGAAGGAATGTTTATGGTGTATTGCATCTCACAAAACAGGTCATTCACCTTGATTGTGTATTTCAACACTTAGAAAGGGTGAGATGTTAGGATTTTGAAACCATTGGATGTCAATGTTTGTTAAAATGAAATAAAATACCAAAATACATTAACAAATACCTGAACATAAGCATGACATTAATATATTTGACATACAAGAATAAACATGATAAAATGGAACAATTTGAGTGAAGAAATCGAAATTCACTCAATTTCGTAATCAAAATCAGATCACGACCGATACAAAGATATCATCAGAGCACGACATGAGTCCAACAAAGTGCGGCTTCAGACTCGATCGATTTGTAATTCGATCGACCGATCGATCGATCATCACGATCTTGGTACTGCTCATCGAGGCGTATGATCATCACGAGTAGCTCGCCGAGCCGAGTGATGATCACATCACGATCGATGACCAATAGCAATGATCGATGTTATCGTAGCTCGACGTAATGCTCAGGCAATGAGTGCTAAGCCGAGCAATGATCCCGCTTGATAAACCGCTCAATAAGTCATAATCAGTCGACTGATTTCGCACATCAGTCGACTGGCTTCGCGATTTTATAACGCCGAACCGCTAGGATTCAGCATCTTCACGCTCGCTTCCTTCGTGTTTTTCTCTTCTCCGATCGTCGCTCTCCTTCTCCGACCAACCTTTCCCGTCCGCGTCGATGACCTAAACCCTAGGTTTGAAAGCCGACTCTCCCATTCACGTTTTTGATAGACCTAATAGCATCTCACAACCCTAGTTTTTTCCTCTCCGGCAATTTTCCTTGTGATTAGGGTTCCGACGAGACCCTTTCTCCGGCGATCCTTCTGGCGTTCTCCTCAGTAGATGCCTTGTGCCTTCCCTTCATCACCTTCAAATGACACCAAAGTATAATTTTTATACCTCTTAAACCCTAAATTTCTTTTGTTTTTACAACTCATTTTGATCTAATCATTGTGTTTGTATCATCGCATTCCATTGCATTGCATTGCATTCATGTAGAAGATCACGTAGGAATGACCCGATTGAGGATGGATCATGATTGTACCAACCCATGTCGGTTAGGTACATCGATGGCGATTTCTTCAGGCATTACTGTAGCGATATCATAGAGATTTTAGCGTATTATCAGCTCATGAAGGTAGCTCTATGCACTCATGCCATAAATGATGATCTCCTTAAGGAGTTCTATCAAAATTTAAGGAAGGTAGACGATAGTCCTATCTACACTACTCGCGTTGCAAAATGCGACTTGGAGTTCACTCCTGCGATCTTGCAGGAGTTCCTTGAGTATAGGCCATCGACTGATACTTTCATCTTCTATTCTACCTTCGATGCCCCTCTTCCTGAGCCTTTTGATCATATTTCTTTAGACTCCATACATGAGGACATTTTTTGCCATCCTCGCCCACCAGCTCAGAACCTATTTCCTATCACTGAGCTATCTGCGCCTGACAATGTGCTTTACAAAGTCATTGTTGGGTGCTTTCTCCCTATTGTGACTCGGGGTCTGGCCAAGATTCGACCTCCCCATCTTTTCCTTCTGTACGCCATGCGTCATAGATTAGATGTAAACATTGTATTGAACTTGTTTCATTGCATTGTCCATTTCATATCCCCTGTACAAGGGAAAGTGCATATGCCTTTTGGACATATCATCACTGCATGACTAGAGTCCATAGGCATTAACATTTCCAGGGGATCTCTGAGGGCGCTATCCGAGGTTTACGACTGTATATCAGTTCGTAACTTCACATTGGTGAGGCTGCGGATCGGGATGGGCAGATGGAGCTGATACCTCGGCCTTAGCCCAGTGTTGGGTTTCTGGCACCGCGACGAGTGTGTGTTCGAACATATTTCGTAAACATGTGCACAACG
Source organism: Wurfbainia villosa (assembly GCA_025175895.1). Lineage (NCBI taxonomy): Eukaryota > Viridiplantae > Streptophyta > Magnoliopsida > Zingiberales > Zingiberaceae > Wurfbainia > Wurfbainia villosa. Next base: position 11,820,268 of record CM045992.1, read on the forward strand.
GAAGAAATAAAATTAATAAATCTAATTTATTACAACACACACACCACACGCATGCATAGTACAACATGTGTAGACATAACCGTAGTTTCAAATTTTTCAATAAAAGGAAATTTATTCTACCTATACCTGACGAATCACGAGAAAGAATCAACCGGAGCGATCCTCGCTAGAATCGCCTCTATCCGTATCCACGCCGAGTATCTTCGGGATGACTTCACAAAGTTACGAGCCTCGTCTTCGTACGAGTCACTAGCCTCGTGTCGAAGATGATGTGATCGAGAGAAGATCACAATCCGAATCAAAATTCGGATTCAAAACGAGTCCTCAAAAACTCGCTTCTCCGGAGAGGTATTCGTCAATTGTTTGACGAATCCTTCGTCCTCCACCTATGAGGATTACCGGAGATCGAATCCCCGGTAAAGTAGCCACTGTCGAAGATCCAAACATCGTCCAAACGACGCTCCAACACGAAGGAAACAAGCTGTCCAGAAACTGGACAGCTTGGTGGAGGAGTTTGCGCCGGCCAAAGAGAAGAGGGCCAGCAATTCCTTGGTCACCGAAGCCAAGGAGGATCACCGGAGGGTTGCTGGAGGATCGCCGACTGAAGCTTGGACGTCGACAACAAGCTTGGATGGCAGCATAAGGGTGGGCGGCGGCTAGGGTTTGGGCGCCGACCACAAGAGGAGAAGGAGAGGGGGTGGCAACTTGGATTAGGGCTCTCATTAAACCCTTGAGCCCTATTTTATAGAGAACAAATTCTCCTAATAGTTATTGGTTCATAACCAAAACCCATTAACCCGCTCCATTAATTTAAGTTAAAATAAACCAAATCGATTTGGTCTATTTTAAGTTAAAACGAACCGAACCAACTTTGGTTCATTCGTTTAAAACAAACCAAACCCCTTTGGTTTATTCTCCACCATTGTATTAGAACCAAACCAATTTGGTTCATCCATCATGTCTTCATAAGACACGGCCCATCCACGCTTCCATTGCGACTGAAACGATTTTATGCTCGCTCCTTGTTTGGTCCAACCAAACCTAGTTTCTCTTGGTCTGAGAATCTCATTCTCAAGCTCGTTTTAAATCTTTCGGATTATGCTCGTTGTGCGTGTGACCAAATAGATTCTCGGTTTATGTTGGCCGTCTATAATTAACCATTAATTATAGAACGATCATGAGTGTCACCTAGTAGTACATCATGATCCCCAATTAACTGAAAAGATCAACAGTTGATCCAGAATTATTTCTGAAACCCTTCAGCAGCTACAATGAATCATGCCCCCATTCCCTTCACTCATCTTATACCCACTTGGTTCAGGACATGGTCTATGGTGTCAGTCCCCACTAGGTTGACTACGTCACACCTAGCCCAAGTATCATTTCCTCGTCCTACGGATTCTAGTTACTGCACATGTATCCAAGAGTTTCTTACTCTAAACATGTAATGCTTTGGCCAAAGACTTTAGTAACAATCCGACGAGAGGCCATGGGTATACATCTCCTCGCAAGGAGTGGTGAATTTTTTATAGGCTATTCTCAAACACCTTCGTTCACTTTGACTTATACCCAATCATCCCGGATGCTTGCTTAAGATGTCAAAGCATAAGTCTTTATGATCAAGATGACTTGAATACCGCAAGTCAAAGGAACATCACACTTAAGCTGTAGTAAGAACTTCATTGACATATCTATATATGCAGAGAACCATATGAAGTCTTACGGCTGGTCATTCCAATGAACTAGTTACCATAACTAGCATCCACGATTAACTCTGGACATCACAATGTCTCCAGCCAGTGAGAATCAACTGCTTGGATACACCAAGGAGTATACCTCATGCTAGTCTCGACAAAATCGACGGTGTCCTAATCTATCAATTCATAGACTAGGGATAATTTCGATATATCACAATTACACATGTAGAGATACTCACTAGTTGTGATCCAATCACAAATTCTCTCATACTGTGAATCGTATCGTGGACATTCAGTAAATGAGTTTAAGATCTAATCAAATACATGAACACATGTATACTCAAATAGTGAATCTTCATTTATCATATAAATGGTTCAAACATAAGGCGATTGTCTTAGGATATCTCTCATATATTACTAACAAACTCCCACTTGGCCTAATCCCAATCGCTACGGTATCCAATACCATAAGCTCTAACATGACCCTCAAACTTACTTTGAGGTAATGCCTTAGTTAAAGGATCCGCTAAGTTCCTTTCAGTGGGGATTTTCTCGATTTGTATTTCCTTCCTACTAATGATCTCTCTGATCAGATGATAGCGGTGAAGCACATGTTTGGATCGTTGATGAGACCTTGGCTCTTTCTCCTGTGCAATTGCTCCATTGTTGTCGCAGTAGACCGGTATTGCTTCAACAATGGCTGGAACCACACCAAGTTCATAAATGAACTTCTTGATCCAAACCGCTTCCTTTGCTTCTTCCGAAGCTGCAATGTATTCTGCCTCAGTGGTAGAATCTGCTACAGTGTCTTGTTTGGAACTTTTCCAACTTACTGCGCCCCCATTCAAGGTGAATACGTATCCAGACTGAGACCTGGAATCATCCTTGTATGTCTGGAAGCTGGCATCCGTATACCCGCGTATCACCATGTCCCCTTCTCCATATATTAGGAACACATCCTTAGTTCTTCTCAAGTACTTAAGGATTGTCTTAACAGCCGCCCAATGATCCATTCCTGGATCAGACTGGTATCTACTCGTGACACTTAGAGCATACGATACATCGGGCCTCGTACATAACATAGCATACATGATAGATCTTATTGCGGATGCATAGGGAATCTTACTCATGCAAATCCTCTCGTCTTCTGTGTGCGAACACATAGACTTCGAAAGGTGTATCCCATGCCTAATGGGTAGGAAACCTTTCTTGGATTTTGACATGCTAAACCTCATTAGCACTCGGTCTATATATGTAGACTGCGAAAGACCAAGCAATCATTTCGATCTATCTCTATAGATCTTAATCCCGAGGATGTAGGTTGCTTCTCCCAGGTCTTTCATGGAGAATGTCTTGGACAACCAAATCTTAACTGATTGTAAGACTGAAACATCGTTTCCTATAAGTAATATGTCATCGACATACAATATTAGGAACACGACTGCACTCCCACTAATCTTCTTGTACACATAAGGTTCGTCTGGATTTTGTAAGAAATCAAACTTTTTGATTGTCACATCAAAATAGATATTCCAGCTCCTGGATGCTTGCTTCAATCCATATATGGACCTCACAATTTGCATACCTTGGTTTTATCAACCGATGTGAAACCCTCAGGTTGTATCATATATACGTCCTCGAGCAGGTTTCCATTAAGAAAAGTTGTTTTCACATCCATCTGTCATATTTCATAATCATAATGAGCTGCTATGGTCAGGAGCATCCGAATGGATTTAAGCATAGCTACAGGCGAATAAGTTTCGTCATAATCAACACCTTGCTTTTGACGATATCCTTTCACCACCAATCTAGCCTTATAGGTAATCACATTACCATCCATGTCAGTTTTCTTCTTGAAAACCCACTTGCACCCTATAGGCTTTATGCCTTCAGGTGGGTCAACCAAGTTCCAAACTTGGTTTTCATACATGGAATCCATTTCCGAATTTATGGCTTCAAGCCACTTATCCCTTTCTGAACTTGTCAAAACTTCTTCATAACTGGTAGGCTCCTCATCATCAATGAGTAATACGTCGTTCGATTCACTTATGAGAAATCCATATCTCTCAGGAATATTGCGTGTTCTACCAGATCTACGAAGATGTGGTGTCTCAATAGGTCCAGCCGATGGCTCATCACTATGAGTGATTGGTTGTTGTGCTTCACCAGGTATCTTATCAATGTTTATTTGAGTCTCTCGAGCCTCCTCAAGCTCGATGACACTCCCACTGTTTTCTTGCAAGAGAAACTCTTTCTCTAGAAACACAGCATGCCTTAAAACAAACACCTTTTGTTCCACAGGATGATAGAATTGGTAACCCCTTGTTTCCTTAGGGTATCCAATAAATAGACATTTATCATACTTAACATCCAATTTGTCTGATACAGTCCGCTTCACATAAGCAGGACAACCCCATATCTTCAAATAAGATACATGAGGTTTCATACTATTCCATATCTCATATGGAGTAGTGGAGACTACCTTGGTTGACATTCTGTTTAACAAGTAAACAGTTGTCTGAAGTGCATAGCCCCAAAAGGACTTGGGAAGATTCGCATGATTCATCATTGACCTGACCATGTCCAACAAGGTCCGGTTACGCCTCTCAAATACACCATTATACTGTGGTGTATATAGCGGAGTCCATTGAGACAATATACCATTGTCTCTTAGATAATCTAGAAACTCTTGACTTAAGTATTCACCACCTCGATCCGATCGAAGTATTTTAATACTCTTGTCATGTTGTTTCTCTATTTCATTTCTGAATTCTTTGAACCTTTCAAAGACTTCAGACTTGTGTTTCATCAAGAACACATACCCAAACCGTGAGTGATCATCGGTGAAGGTAATGAATTAGTTATAGCCTCCTAAAGCTTGAGTTGACATAGGTCCACATACATCAGTATGTATTAGACCTAGCAACTCTCCCACTTGTTCACCTTTTCCTGTAAAAGGTAACTTAGTCATCTTGCCTTTTAAGCATGATTCGCATGTATTGTATGAATCCAATTCAAACGATTCCAGAATTCCACATTGGTGTAATTCGGACATGTGTTTCTTGCTTACATGGCCAAGATGACAATGCCACATGTAGGAGTCTAATTGATTATCCTTTCGAGCATGCTTGTTGCTCGCTTCGATATTGAAAACGTCACTAGATATGTCCAACGTATAAATACTATTACTTAAAGTTCCAGTCCCATAAAGAACTCCATTCAAAGTTATGTAACAACAATTGTTACTAAAAGTCAAATGATACCCATTTCTATTTAAACAAGAAATAGAAATGATATTCTTTATCAACGAAGGAACATAAAAGCAATTGTCCAGTTCTAAGACAAGTCCTTCAGGGAGTTTCAACAAATACGTTCCGATGGCGAGTGCAGCAACCTTTGCTCCATTCCCAACACGTAAATTTGACTCCCTTGACGAGTCTTCTTCTATTCCTTAGCCCATGTATATCATACATATATGTGAGCCACATCCAGTATCCAATACCCAAGTGTTTGAAGAAATAGAATGACAATCAATAACGAAGATATCTGAAGAAGATGGGGCATCCGATGCCTTATTCTTCTTCACGAACTCAAGATAAATCTTGCAATTTCTTCGCCAATGGCCCTCCTTGCCATAATGATGGCAAGTACCCTTTTGAGCTGGTTCTACCTTTTTAGCCTTTTCTTCCCCTTTTGCTATTCCTTTGACTTCCTCTTAGAACCTTTCTTCGAGGAATCAACTTACAGCATCATCCCCTGCTCATGCTTCACAGAAGACTCCACAGTCTTCAGCATATTGAGCAGTACCACAGATGAACCTTCTTGCATCTCAGAGGTGAAGAGGAGCTTGGAGACTTTGAACCTTTCGAATCTCACTTGCTCATCAACCAACTCATAAAGATGAAAGACTATGGTATGAGCATCTATATGCTCATGCTGCTTCCGCAGATCATGACTAGCATGATGCAACTCGCCATTTCAAAATCAGTCACATGTTTCTAATAGGCCAACAATTGGTCCAGAGTTGCATTGTCACTAGGACGGGCGGGAAGAGGCGCTTCGAGGACATTTGCAAGCTTTTCAACCTTGAGAACAATTATCAAGTTTCTAAGCCAGTCCAAGAAGTTCGGCCCAATCAATTTATTCGAATCCAAAATGGAACACAAATTCAAAGACATAACGATCAATAGATTAACTTAGAAATACAAAACGAGCATATATGAGAAAGATGATTTAAAATGCATCAATATACATTCATAAATCCCATTCATTTTTCGAATTTCAAAAACCCCAAAATCACTTTGGGAGATCGTAGGTCCATCTCCGAATGGACTGATATCCATCATAGATATGAACAACCTTGGAGAGAGTCCAACAAGTCATTCATAGCTACGATGGTAGGTATCAAATATACCGATTGCATATCACATATATGCAACTATCACAATGTGCTATCAACTAATTGAATGTTCACACATATATCAGGTTGTTAACTCATTAACAAGTATGCATCATATGCATAGCACCCAACTTCACCTCCCTTCACATCGACCTTGGAGAGAGTCCAACAAGCCGATGCTCCAGGTTAAAGCCAACCTATTAATCAAGACATAGTTTTAATATGGTTAGAGCGCATTCAACCAATTAGCCCAGCTTGGAGAGAGTCCAACAACCAAAGCTAACGATTGACCTCTGACTCTTACCATATTAGTATTAAACTATTCCATGGTTTGAACATGTTCGGGTTCGAGCCGGGCTTGGAGAGAGTCCAACAACCCAAACAAGAAACAAAACTCTGGTTCTAACCATATTAATGGAAGGTGTAGGCTTTAATATTGAGTAAGAGTTTTTATGTCTCATCCTCTTTGCATGCAAATAACTATTATCTACATGGCATGACATGCATGACATAGATCTACATGTCACGACACGCATGACATAATGATATGCATCTCATGCAATTACATGACATACAATTATGACATGTACAAAATTTTCTTATATGTCATAATTATTTATAGAAATAAAATATGTTTGAGATTTGATTCTCCATCAAATCATGATTAAATTAGGAAACAAAGTTCCAAATCTAATCACATATTTTATTTGTGGAAAGTGTTGATTAAGGAAAGTTGATTTAGGAAACAAATTTTCTAAATCATCAAAACTACTTATGGAAATAAAATATTTTAAGATTTGATTTCCCAAATCAAATCATGATTAAATTAGGAAATAAATTTACAAATCTAATCAAATATTTTATTTATGAAAAATATCAATTTCCATAAATACTTCCAACTTTCCAAAAGTAGAAGATTTTCATAAATACTTCTACACTTTCCAAAATTAAAAATTTCCATAAATACTTCTAACTTTCTAAAAGTAGAAAATTTCCATAAATACCATTATGACTATTGCAAAATAATTTTACGATTATGTCGAAACACAACCTGGGTTCTGATACCACTGTTGGGTTTCTGGCACCGCGGCGAGTGTGTGTTCGAACATGTTTCGTAAACATATGCACAGCGGAAGAAATAAAATTAATGAATCTAATTTATTACAACACACACACACAACACGCATGCATATTACAACATGTGTAGATATAACCGTAGTTTCAAAATTTGCAATAAAAGGAAATTTATTCTACGTATACCTGACGTATCATGTGTAGCGGGAAAGGCATCAACCGGAGCGATCCTCGCTAGAATCGCCTCTATCCGTATCCACGCCGAGTATCTTCGGGATGACTTCAAAAAGTCACGAGCCTCGTCTTTGTATGAGTCACTAGCCTCGTGTCGAAGACGATGTGATCGAGAGAAGATCACAATCTGAATCAAAATTCGGATTCAAAATGAGTTCTCAAAAACTCGCTTCTCCGGAGAGGTATTCGTCAACCGTTTGACGAATCCTTCGTCCTCCACCTATGAGGATTACCAGAGATCGAATCCTCGGCAAAGTAGCCACTGTCGGAGCTCCAAACATCATCCAAACAACGCTCCAACACGAAGGAAACAAGCTGTCCAGAAACTGGACAGCTTGGTGGAGGAGTTTGCGCCGGCCAAAGAGAAGAGGGCCAGCAATTCCTTGGTCACCGAAGCCAAGGAGGATCACCAGAGGGTTGCCGGAGGATCGCCGGCTGAAGCTTGGATGTCGACAAGAAGCTTGGACGGCGGCACAAGGGTGGGCGGTGGCTAGTGTTTGGGCGCCGACCACAAGAGAAGAAGGAGAGGGGGCGTCAACTTGGATTAGGGCTCTCATTAAACCCTTGAGCCATATTTTATAGAGAACAAATTCTCCTAATGGTTATTGGTTCATAACCAAAACCCGTTAACCCGCTCCATTAATTTAAGTTAAAATAAACCAAACCGATTTGGTCTATTTTAAGTTAAAACGAACCGAACTAACTTTGGTTCATTCGTTTAAAACAAACCAAACCCCTTTGGTTTATTCTCCACAATTGGATTAGAACCAAACCAATTTGGTTCATCCATCATGTCTTCATAAGACACGGCCCATCCACGCTTCCATTGCGACTGAAACGATTTCATGCTCGCTCCTTGTTTGGCCAACCAAACCTAGTTTCTCTTGGTCTGAGAATCTCATTCTCAAGCTCATTTTAAATCCTTCAGATTACGCTCGTTGTGCGTGTGACCAAATAGGTTCTCGGTTTATGTTGGCCATCTATAATTAACCATTAATTATAGAACGATCATGAGTGTCACCTAGTAGTACATCATGATCCCCAATTAACCGAAAAGATCAACGGTTGATCCATAACTATTTCTGCAACCCTTTAGCAGCTACAATGAATCGTGCCCCCATTCCCTTCACTCATCTTATACCCACTTGGTTCATGACATGGTCTATGGTGTCAGTCCCCACTAGGTTGACTACGTCACACCTAGCCCAAGTATAATTTTCTCGTCCTACGAATTCTAGTTACTGCACATGTATCCAAGAGTACCTTACTTTAAACATGTAACGCTTTGGCCAAAGACTTTAGTAACAATCCGATGAGAGGCCATGGGTATACATCTCCTCGCAAGGAGTGATGAATCCTTTATAGGCTATTCAAACACCTTCGATCACTTTGACTTATACCCAATCATCCCGGGTCCACATCTCCTCAGAGATGCTTGCTTAAGATGTCAAAGCATAAGTCTTTATGATCAAAATGACTTGAATACCGCAAGTCAAAGGAACATCACACTTAAGCTGTAGTAAGAACTTCATTGACATATCTATATATGCAGAGAACTATATGAAGTCTTACGGCTGGTCACTCCAATGAACTAGTTACCATAACTAGCATCCACGATTAACTCCGGACATCACAATGTCTCCAACCAGTGAGAATCAACTGCTTGGATACACCAAGGAGTATACCTCGTGCTAGTCTCGACAAAATCGACGGTGTCCTAATCCATCAATTCATCGATTAGGGATAATTCCGATACATCACAATTACACATGTAGAGATACTCACTAGTTGTGATCAAATCACAAATTCTCTCATGTTGTGAATCGTATCGTGGACATTCAGTAAATGAGTTTAAGATCTAATCAAATACATGAAAACATGTATACTCAAATAGTGAATCTTCATTTATCATATAAATATTGGTACAATCGGCCCAGGTCACGATTCACCAGACTCGAGTTTGACTCGGGTGATGTTTTGATGTTTGACATAGTATGTTTGACAATGATATTTGACATTGATGTTAGTTAATGTTTTGGGGAGATTGGTTATACAATCGACCCAGGCTATAATTGACCAGACTCGAGTTTGACTCGAGGGAGACTTTGATGGTTGACTAGGGTTGACCATGTGATTATGGGAAAGTCCAAGTGGGACACTTGGCATTTGGGAAAGTCCAAGTCTTGAGTACTTGGAACAAGGGAAGTCCAAGCATGGGTCTTGGCATGGAAAGTCCAACATAGGTTGGCAAGGGAAAGTCCAAGCTTGAGTCTTGACATTTGAGAAGTCCAAGGGGTTTGATATTGGCGGCGTAAAGTCCAAGGGTGGAGTCTTGGCAGCATAAGTCCAATGGTTGGCGGCGTAAAGTCCAAGCGGAGTCTTGGCGACATAAGTCCAATGTACCTTGGCGGTGTAGACACCGTTAGCATGACATAGCCGATGGAAGCACCTGGAGGCTAGCGCGATGGATGAACAAGTCATGGATGACTTGGTGGGATCCGAGAGGCGTGAGGCTGATGGAGGTGGCTAGAAGGCTTAGGTCTAGGCTAAGGGTGATCTAGCAAGTATGGGGACACCATAATTGGGTTAAAACCTCATCTTTGAGGTTGGCAGTCGACTGACATTATGGTCGGTTCGACTGCGTGAGTTAACTAGAGCTCGACTGTCATTTAGGGTTGAAATTACCTTGGCATTTGATTGTTCATTGGAGCAGTGGACTGCTGGCAGTCGATTGCCATGGATGGCAGTCGACTGCCAGTTGAGTCGCGAGCACAAAATGCTCTGTAGCCAACTAGGCAGTCGACTACGAGGCTGACAGTCGACTGGCGAGAGTCCCGTTGGAACTTGTCCAACGTGGATTGAGCCGTTGTCTCACAGCCTACATGTTTAGCAAATGATCGGGACTTATGGCGATCCAAGCGCGGCAGTAAATCTAGCATCACGAGTTAAAAGCAGTTGTTTGTGGAAGGCTCGTATAAAGCGATTTTCTTAGGTGAAATTGAAGGGGAGAATTGGTGCTTTCCAGTCCTTCAAAGCTAGTTCAAGGCAATCAAAGATCAAGCAATCAAAAGCTCTTGTAAAGTGTTTTTCCTTTACTTGCATTGTATTTCATTATTGTATTTGCTTGTATCTATTTGTTTATTGTTGTAAATAATTATAAGAGGTTTCTCCACCTCCGACTTGTGTCGAGAAGGAGTTAGTTGTGATTAGTTAGTGCGTGTGCATCACTAGAGCTCTTTAGAGCTTGATTCGTGGAGTAGGAACCGTTCGTTTCCGAACCACGTTAAATATTTGTGTATTGGTGTGTTTGATTGTGTCTATTTCGTTATTGCTTTATTATCTTTGTTTCTGCTGCGCTAATGAAATTTATAGATGCGATCACGAACAAATTCCATCGACGCATAGCACGACGCTATTCACCCCCCCCTCTAGTGTCCAATCGATCTCCTACAAGTGGTATCAGAGCGAGGTCACTCTTCAACTTTAACAACAAAGGGAGCACGCTAGAGGGTGAAGATGGATTTCCAAGAAAGGTTGGGTGAAGACGTCAACATTCCATCGTCCTTCGACCGTGAAGATTTTACGTATTGGAAAGGTAGAATGATGCACTTTTTAATGTGTGACTTTGACAATTGGATTAGTGTCTTAGTAGGCTTTGACACTCCAAAAGATGACGAAGGAAGAAAAATCAAGAAGAAGAATTGGAGCCAAGACCAACTACGATATTACAATATCAATAATAAGGTAATGGGTATTTTGCTTAATGTAATCTCTAATGACATTTTGATCAAGATAGGGGATTGTAAAGACGCCAAGGAGCTATAGAGCAAATTGGCGAAACATTATGAAAACCCATCACCGGTTCAAGAAGATGAGTGCTCATCGGCTCAAGAGGAGGAGACCGAAGATGAAGAGAGTTCATCATCCTCACGAGCAAGTGAGGAGTCAGAAGTTGAAGAGGAGTCAACTTCCGGATCGGTGGAAGAGGAGGTGGAAGAAGTAGAAGAAACCTCCACCTCTAGGATTGAGGGGGAGGAAAGAATTTCCACTCCGGAGCAACAAGAAGAAGCTTCCACATCCGGTCAAGATGAAGAAGCTCCAACTCCGACACCTTCCACCACGGACCTAGGTAACTCAAGCAATGTAGTTTTGAATAAAAATCACATAGTTTGCTTTGAGTGTAGGGAAGTAGGACATTACAAGAGTAAATGTCCTAAAAGAGTCAAGAAGAGTCCACCCATGCCAAAAGTCAAGGAGACCGGTCCCCCAACTATCAAAAGCAAGGAGCAAGTCATTTGCTTCAAATGTCGGCTACAGGGATATTACCGGAGTCAATGCCCAAGAGGGAAGAAGAAGGGGCAAGAAGGAGCTACACAAGTAGGGGGAGCTTCCAAAGCTAACCCTAAGGTATTTTTAAATAAAGCTCCTCATTCAAATAATGTCAAAAAGCATGCTAAAAATAATTTTAGCAATCTTGCTATCTATCATAAAGAGCATGCTAGAAATAAGGAATTATGTCTAAGAGATAAGAATGTCTACCTTTCAAAGAAGGAAAAATTTGGGACTAATGTCCCTAAAAATGTCATACCTAGGGAATCTATTAGGAAAATACAAGAGCACCTAGGTTTTAACCCCAAATGGACTAGGCATATGCCTAGGAAGAACCATGCCCAAGGATTAAATCAAAATTCTAAAATTGGGCAATTAGAATTAGAGAACCAAGCCTTGAGATCAAGGTTTGAAAAACTTAAGAAGACCCTTAAAATTATGCAAAATCAATTTAAAGGGTCAAGTGATCAAAAGTCTAGGTCCAAAAGTCAAAGTCAACAACTAGGACCTAAGAGTCAAAAGTCAACCAAGGGCAAGCAAGGTTTAGGTCACAAACCTAAGCCTAAGGTGGCTTATCATAGTGTTCCATTTGACTATGGAACACAAACTAGGTCTAGGAAGACCAAGGTTACTAGGGAAGTTATCCCTAAGAGTAACCAAGGTTTGTGCCTAGTAGCTAGGGTTTCAAAGAAACCTAGGGTGGCTACTAAGAAGGTTGCAAGGGGAGTTACCCCTAGAGTCAACCTAGGTAAGACCACAATGACCAAGGCTACCAAGCCTAGGAGGGTCATTAGAAAGGTATCTAGGGAGGTTATCCCTAAGGAATACCTAATTAACCCTAGGAGCTCAAATAGGTTTTGGGTCCTAAGAGCGTGATTGATTCACGCTAGATGGATTTAGAGTGTGTCAATCTTGATTGGATGGGTAGTTAACTCAACCATGGTAAAGGTGACATTTTAGGTTATTTTCAAGGTTATGGATACCTTGGAAATAGATTTGATCCTAAAAGATTTTAGGATGTGTCAATATCATTTAAGAAGATTGAAAAATCAATTAAATTGGCACAATTTAGGTTTAGAGGTTTGTGTGTCATTTTGGGTTTTTGGCACACATGGGAGATTAATAGTAATATGACAAAATAAACCTAATTATATCAAATGACAACTAATATTGAAATTTAGGTATTATATACCTTTATATCTTATTTTCCATGCTTTGACTTGTCATATGTCATGTCATGACATCATGCTTATTTCTATCATTTATATGTCATGATTATGCTTAGGTTTAAGGTTAATGTCATGTATGCTTAGATTTATATCTTATGCCATGACATCATGATTATGAGCATGTGTTTATTTATACCATCTTTAATGCCATAATCATTTATGCATCTAAATTGATTAAAATTGAGTTTAGGACTTTGGCATGACTTGGAGTCCCATTTATAAGGGAATCAAGTAGAGTTGCCTTAGAAAATGCATGAAACCCTAGATTAGGAGAACAAAACCCACATCTCACATCACATTGACTTGTGTGTATATTTATACACCCTAGACACATGTGAGATGCTAGGATATGAGTTGAGTTCAAGGTGCATATTTTTTTTTGCATCTAGATGAACTAAAACTCATTTAATTTCAATGATGGATCATTGGGAAAACTTGTGTACAAGTCATGTATATAGAGCCCAAAGAATATGATCCAAAATAAGGTTTTAAAAATATTTTTAAAACAATTTAGAAAACCTTGGTGAAGTCTATCTTTTGATAGCAATCACTATTGATGAAGTTGATACAAAGTGAGCTAAAACAAAGAAATTTTTATTCACTTTTGAACTTTGTGTCAATTTCAATATTTTATGGGTAAAATATTTTTCTATCATTTTTCACCCATTGTATTGTCTATAAGTAATATACGTATGAATTTTCATGATTTTTCAAAATACGTAGAATTACTTATGATTTGTCAAAATTCGATTCTGATAGCTGAAATTCGAGAATTTGATTATCGATCGCACGATGATAGTCGTGATGAAGGGCGATTCAACCGACATCGTTAGAGTCATTGTCAGGTCTAATTTTGGATTAATAAGGTTTGTTTAGCCTGATTTCAGCTATGGTAAGGTTTCCTAACCACTCCCAACCCTAGGATATGCTTTGAGAAGCATTATAAAGGGTGAAAATCCATTGGATATGGATGTTTAGGGTTTGTGTTAAATTTAAGGGTAGGAAAGTTCATGTTTGGACTTTTAACCTTATTTTTGATGGTTTAGAGTTCCTCTTGGCTTAGGGACTTCCCAAGGACATTGTTGGTGCAATGGTCAAGGGGGAGCAAACTTTTAGGGGGAGGTATCCATCATGGGATGATGGATGGTATTTTTTCCTCATGAGGGAGAAAATGGGATTTTGAGATACCCAATTTGGAAATTGAGAGAGTGTATAGGATTGCCTCTCTTGAGTGATATGTGACTTATCACTAGGAAGATGGTAGGCATCCTAGAGATTATTGGACCAAGGGAGAGATTGTAAGATCTCATTGGAACATGAGACATTGACCTCCTTGGAGAGAACTTTTTTTATGTACGTCAAAAAGGGGGAGAGTAAAATTACCAATTTAGGAAATTGGTAAGGGAGTTTGAGTTAGGGGCCTAACTCAAGGTTTGTTTTGTCAAACATCAAAAAGGGGCAGATTGTTGGTGCAATCGGCCCAGGTCACGATTGACCAGACTCGAGTTTGACTCGAGTGATATTTTGATGTTTGACATAGTATGTTTGACATTGATGCTTGACATTGATGTCGGTTAATATTTTGGGGAGATTATTTATACAATCGACCCAGGCTATAATTGACCAGACTCGAGTTTGACTCGAGGGAGACTTTGATGGTTGACTAGGGTTGACCATGTGATTATGGGAAAGTCCAAGTGGGACACTTGGCATTTGGGAAAGTCCAAGTCTTGAATACTTGGCACAAGGGAAGTCCAAGCATGGGTCTTGGCATGGAAAGTCCAACATAGGTTGGCAAGGGAAAGTCCAAGCTTGAGTCTTAGCATTTGAGAAGTCCAAGGGGTTTGATATTGGCGGCGTAAAGTCCAAGGGTGGAGTCTTGGCAGCATAAGTCCAATGGTTGGCGGCGTAAAGTCCAAGCGGAGTCTTGGCGGCGTAAGTCCAATGTGCCTTGGCGGTGTAGACACCGTTAGCATGACATAGCCGATGGAAGCATTTGGAGGCTAGTGCGATGGATGAACAAGTCATGGATGACTTAGAGAGATCCGAGAGGCGTGAGGCTGATGGAGGTGGCTAGAAGGCTTAGGTCTAGGCTAAGGGTGGTCTAGCAAGTATGGGGACACCATACTTGGGTTAAAACCTCATCTTTGAGGTTGGCAGTCGACTGACATTATGGTTGATTCGACTGCCGTGAGTTGACTAGAGCTCGACTGCCATTTAGGGTTGAAATTGCCTTAGTAGTCAACTTCTCATTGGAGCGATGGTGCGGCGATCGACGCCGATTGAGTCGCGAGCGAGAATGCTCCGTGGCCGATTAGGCGTCGACTACGGGGTGACGAATGACGCGCCAATGTTGGCGTGATCGGGCGAGAGTCCCGTTGGAACTTGTGCAACGTGGATTGAGTTGTTGTCTCATAGCTCTGATGTTAGCGATGTGAGGACTTATGGCGATCGTCATCGGTAAATCCGCCGATGCGGGGTTAAAAGTAGATGTTCGTGGAAGGCTCGAATAAAGCGATTTTCTTGGGCGAAATTGAAGGGGAGAGTTGGTGCTTTCCAGTCCTTCAAAGCTAGTTCAAGGCAATCAAAGATCAAGCAATCAAAAGCTCTTGTAAAGTGTTTTTCCTTTACTTGCACTGTATTTCATTATCGTATTTGTTTGTATCTATTTGTTTATTATTGTAAACAATTGTAAGAGGTTTCTCTACCTCCGACTTGTGTCGAGGAGTTAGTTGTGATTAGTGAGTGTGTGTGCATCACTAGAGCTCTTTAGAGCTCGATCCGTGGAGTAGGAACCGTTCGGTTCTGAACCACGTTAAATATTTGTGTATTGGTGTGTTTGATTGTGTCTATTTCGTTATTACTTTATTATCTTTGTTTCCGTTGCGCTAACGAAATTTGTAGATGCGATTACGAACGAATTCCATCGACGCATAGCATGACGCTATTCACCCCCTTCTAGTGTCCAATCGATCTCCTACAATAAATGGTTCAAACATAAGGCGATTGCCTTAGGACATCTCTCATATATTACTAACACCCAGGGCACATGGGGAGCCACCTCTAGTACCGGGAGAGCCTGCAGGACGATATGAGGACCCTGATGCTGCTGACGAGGATGACCAGATGCCAGTAGATGCATCAGCAGCAAGTCCTTTAGATTGGATTGCCCAGCTGGAGTCCAGATTCCAGGATTACCAGCAGACAATGGACTCCCAACTGGCAGAGATTTTATCAGGGAAATCCTCTATGGGTCAGCACCTCAGTCGAATGGAGGAGTGTCACACCCGGATGGAGGAGTGCCACACCCGGATTGAGGAGTGCCAAAGCTGCATGGAGCAGCGTCAGCTCGACATGTACGAGATGATACGGGTCTGGACCTTGAGCCAGCAGTATAGGGGGTCGTTGGAATGCTAGAGGGGGTGAATAGCGTTGATTCGTTGCCTGATGGATTTTAATTGGGTGCTTGTCTACAATTCGTGTTAGCGCAGCGGAAATAGAAATAATAAAACAAATATAAGACAAACACAAGTACTACACAATCATATAACGTGGTTCGGAACCGAACGGTTCCTACTCCACGGATCGAGCTATAAAGAGCTCTAGCGATGCCACAAACACCACTAAGCAATAAACTCCTTCTCGACAACACATCGGAGGCGAAAAAACCTCTTACAACAGATTACAAAAGTAATACACGAAAATACAAGCAAAATACAAGGAAATGTAAAGAACACTTTACAATCTAGGGTTTTTGAGCGCTTGCTTGTTGGTTTCTTGGATGAGCTTGAAGGGCCCTGAAATGCACCTGCAAATCGCCTTCAAATCGCCTCACCAAAGCTCCCAAAGAACCAATGTTGAAATCCTCCTCGAGCTCCTCTATTTAACTTGCATCAAGCTGGATTTCCACCGATCAATCGACTGCCATAAGACACCAGTCGACTGATGCCACTGTTGTCATGAGACAACAGGTCGATCCACGTTGGAAAAAATCCAACAGATCTCTTGGCAGTCGACTGCCAGCCGCATAGTCGACTGCCCAGTCGGCTACGGAGCATTCTATGCTTGCGACTAAACTAGCAATGATCGTCGTCCCTTGGCGATCATTATCGACATCACGATCGCTTCCAATGAGCAATGATCGCCAAAGCAATTTTAGCTCTAAATCGACAGTCGAACTCTAGTTGACTCACGGCAGTCGAACCAGCCATAATGACAGTCGACTACCAACCTCAAACATCAGGTTTAAACCCAAGTATGGTTCCCCCATACTTGCTAGATCACCATTAGCCTAGACCTAAGCCTTCTAGCCACCTCCATCAGCCTCACGCCTCTCGGATCCCTCCAAGTCATTCATGACTTATTCATCCATCGCGCTAGCCTTCAGGTGCTTCCATCGGCTATGTCATGCTAACGGTGTTTACACCGTCAAGGCACATTGGACTTACGTCGCCAAGACTCAGCTTGGACTTTACGCCGCCAACCATTGGACTTTACGCCGCCAACCATTGGACTTATGCTGCCAAGACTCCCGCTTGGACTTTACGCCGCCAATATCAATCCCTTAGACTTCTCAAATGCCAAGACTCAAGCTTGGACTTTCCCTTGACAATCCATGTTGGACTTTCCATGCCAAGACCCATGCTTGGACTTTTTCTTGCCAACCCATGTTGGACTTTCCATTTGCCAAGATCCATGCTTGGACTTCCCATGCCAAGTACTCAAGACTTGGACTTTTCCAATAACCACATGGTCAACCCTAGTCAACCATCAAAGTCTCCCTCGAGTCAAACTCGAGTCCGGTCAATCATGACCCGGGTCGATTGCTCCAACAATCTCCCCAACATATTAACCGACATTAATGTCAAACATTAATGTCAACTCACTTTGTCAAACATACTATGTCAAACATCGTATGTCAAACATCAAAACATCACTCGAGTCAAACTCGAGTCTGGTCAATCATGACCTGGGCCGATTGCACCAACAATCTCCCCCTTTTTAATGTTTGACAAAACCAACCTTGAGTTAGGACCCTAACTCAAATTCCCTTACCAATTTCCCAAATTGGTAATCTTAAGTTCTTCCCCTTTTTGACATACATCAAAAAAAGGTTCTCTCCAAGGAGGTCAATGTCTCATGTCCCAATGAGATCTTACAATCTCCCCCTTGGTCCAAAAATACCTAAGATGTCTATCATCTTCCTAGTGATAAGTCTCATATCACTCAAGAGAGGCAATCCTATTCACTCTCCCAATTTCCAAATTGGGTATCAAAAGCCCATCAATTTTCCCAATTGATGACACTCTCCCAAGAAGTTCTCCCCCTTCAAGAAGAAAAACACATCCATCATCCCATGATGGATACCTCCCCCTAAAGGCTTGCTCCCCCTTGACCATTGCACCAACAATGTCCTTGGGAAGTCCCTAAGCCAATAGGAACTCTAAACCATCAAAAATAAGGTTCAAAGTTCAAACTTGAACTTTCCACACCTTAAATTTGATACATCGACCTAACACCTCTCCTAATCCATATCCAATGGATTTTCACCCTTTATAATGCTTCCTAAAGCATATCCTAGGGTTAGAGGTGATTAGGAACCTTTACCATAGCTGAACACGAGCTAAACAACCTTATTTTTCCTGAAATTAGCCTGGCAGTCAACTACTTACAGTTATTAGTCGAACTGCCCATCATTAGTCGACTGCCATCAAGTGGCAATCGACTGATAACTGAAATTCTCGAATTTCAGTTATCAGAATCGAATTTTGACAAATCATAAGTAATTCTATGTATTTTGAAAATTCATGAAAATTCATACTTACATTACTTATAAGAAATACAATGGGTGAAAATATTTTTCCCATAAAATAGTGAAATTGATACAAAATTCAAAAATGAAGAAAAACTTTTAAGTTTTGGCTCACTTTGTATCAACTTCATCAATGATGATTGCTATCAAAAGATAGACTTCACCAAGGTTTTCTAAATTGATTTTAAAATTTTTTTAAAACCTTATTTTGGATCATATTCCTTAGGCTCTATGTACATGACTTGTACACATGCTTTCCCAATGATCCACCTTTGAATTAAGATAAGTTTTAGTTCATCTAGATGCAAAACTATGCACCTTGAACTCAACTCATATCCTAGCATCTCACATGTATCTAGGGTGTATAAATACACATACATGTCAAATTAGATGTGAGATGTGGGTTTTGTTCTCCCTAATCTAGGGTTTCATGCATTTCTCTAAGACAACTCTACTTGATTCCCTTATAAATGGGACTCCAAGTCATATCATTGTCCTTAAATCAATTTTAGTCAAATTAAATGCATGAAATGATCATGGCATAATGATAGCAATAATTAAGCATGGCCAATAATCATGATGTCATAGCATATGATTAAATCTAAAAACGCATGACATTTAATCCTTAATCCTAAACATGATCATGACATATAAATGATAAAAAATAAACATGATGTCATAGCATGTTATATGGCAAACAAAGCATGACATATAAAAGGTATAGGTATAAGAATACCTAAATTTTAAAATTAGTTGTCATTTGTTATAATTAATTATATTTTTCCATAAAACCTAAATTCTCCCAAGTGTGCCAAAAACCCAAAATGGCACACTTGGACTCTAAACCCTAAGTTGTGCCAATTTGATCAATTTATCAAACTTCTCAATTAATATTGGCACATCCTAAAATCTTTTATGATTAACAATCAAAACACATTCCCAAGGTAACCATAACCTTGAAAATGACCTAAAGTGCCACTTTTACCATGGTTAGGTTAACTACCCTTCCATTTTAGGTTAGCACACCCTAAACCCATTTAGCGTAAATCTATCACGCTCTTAGGAACCCAAAATTTATTTGAGCTCCTAGGGTTAATTAGGTATTCCTTAGGGATAACCTCCCTAGATACCTTCCTAATGACCCTCCTAGGCTTGGTAGCCTTGGTCATTGTGGTCTTGCCTAGGTTAACCTTAGGGATTGCCTCCCTAGTAATCTTCTTAGTGGCTACCCTAGGTTTCTTCGAAACCCTAGCCACTAGGCACTTATCATGGTTACTCTTAGGGATAACTTCCCTAGTAACCTTGGTCTTCCTAAACTTAGTTTGTGTTCCATAATCAAATGGAACACTATTATAAGTCACCTTAGGCTTAGGTTTGTGACCCAAACCTTTCTTGCCCTTGGTTGACTTTTGTCTTTTAGGTCCTAAGTGTTGACTTTGAGATTTGGACCCTTGAAATTGATTTTGTATATTCCTAAGGGCCTTTTCCAATTTCTCAAGCCTTAATCTCAAGGCTTGATTTTCTAACTCTAATTGCCCAATTATTTTTTGATTAGGTTCTTGGGCATGGGACTTCCTAAGCATATGTCTAGTTCATTTAGGGTTGAGACCTAGATGCTCTTGTACCTTTCTAATGGTCTCCCTAGGTAGAATTTATCTAGAATTGTTTGACCTAGGATTGTCCTTAGGTAAAATATTTCTAGGGACATTAGTCCCAAATTTCTCCTTCTTCTTAAGATTGACTTTCTTAGCTCCTAAGCAATATTCTCTATTTATAGCATGCTCTTTATGATAAATAGCAAGACTATTAAAATTATTCCTAGCATGCTTTTGACTAGAATTTAAAGAACAAGCATTGTTTAAATATACCTTAGGGTTAGCTATAGAAGCTCCCCCTACTTGTAATGCTCTTTCTTGCCCCTTCTTCTTCCCCTTTGGGCATTGACTTCGGTAATGTCCCGGTAGTCGGCATTTGAAGCAAATCACTTGTTTCTTGCTCTTTTGCATTGAGGGACTGACATCTTTGACCTTTGGCGCCGGTGGAGCTTTTCTTACTTTCTTTGGGCACTTACTCTTATAGTGCCCAAATTCCCTACACTCAAAACACATAATATTATTTTTATTTTGAATTACGGTGTTTGAGTTACCTATGGTGGTGGTAGGCGTCGGAGTTTGAGCTTCTTCATCTTGACTGAATGTGGAAGCTTCTTCTTGTTGCTCTGGAGTGGAAATTCTTTCCTCCCCCTCAATCCTATAGGTGGAGGTTTCTTCTACTTCTTCCACCTCCTCTTCCACCAATCTGGAAGTTGACTCCTCTTCAACTTCCGACTCCTCACTTGCTCGTGAGGATGATGAACTCTCTTCATCTTCGGTCTCCTCCTCTTGAGCCGATGAGCACTCTTCTTCTTGGACTAGTGATGGGTTTTCATAATGTTTCGCTAATTTGCTCCATAACTCCTTGGCGTATTTACAATCCCCTATCTTGATCAAAATATCATTAGGGATTACATTAAGAAAAATACCCATTACCTTATTATTGATATTGTAATATCGTAGTTGGTCTTGGCTTCAATTCTTCTTCTTGATTTTTCTTCCTTCATCGTCTTTTGGAGTGTTAAAGCCTACCAAGACACTAATCCAATTGTCAAAGTCACACATTAAAAAGTGCATCATTCTACCTTTCCAATATGCGAAATCTTCGAGGTTGAAGGACAGTGGAATGTTGACGTCGTCACCCAACTTTTCTTGGAAATCCATCTTCACCCTCTAGCGTGCTCCCTTTGTTGTTAAACTTGAAGAGCGGTCTCGCTCTGATACCACTTGTAGGGGATCGTTGGAACACTAGAGGGGGGGGGTGAATAGCGTTGATTCGTTGCGTAATGGATTTCAATTGTGTGCTTGTCTACAATTCATGTTAGTGCAGCTGAAATAGAAATAATAAAACAAATATAACACAAACACAAGCACTACACAATCATATAATGTGGTTCGGAACCGAACGGTTCCTACTCCATGGATCGAGCTCTAAAGAGCTCTAGCGATGCCACAAACACCACTAAGCAATAAACTCCTTCTCGACAATACGTCGGAGGCGCAGAAACCTCTTACAACATATTACAAAAGTAATACACAAAATACAAGGAAATGTAAAGAACACTTTACAATCTAGGGTTTTTGAGTGCTTGCTTGTTGGTTGCTTGGATGAGCTTGAAGGGCCCTGAAATGCACCTGCAAATCGCCTTCAAATTGCCTCACCAAAGCTCCCAAAGAACCAATGCCGAAATCCTCCTCGATTTCCGATCACGTCCGATCGCGCCATAAGGCACCACGATCGTGATGCCATATTGTCATGAGACAATGGGTCGATCCACGCTAGAAAAACTCCAACGGATCTCTTGGCAGTCGACTGCTAGCCGCGTAGTTGACTGCCCAATCGGCTATGGAGCATTCTGTGCTCGCGACTAAACTAGCAATCAACTGCCATCCCTTGGCAGTCGACTGTCATCGACATCAGTCGACTGCTCCAATGAGCAGTCGACTGCCAAAGCAATTTTAGCTCTAAATCGACAGTCGAACTCTAGTCGACTCACGACAGTCGAACCGACCATAATGCCAGTCGACTGCCAACCTCAACCATGAGGTTTAAACCCAAGTATGGTTCTCCCATACTTGCTAGACCACCCTTAGCCTAGACCTAAGCCTTCTAGCCACCTCCATCAGCCTCACACCTCTTAGATCCCTCCAAGTCATCCATGACTTGTTCATCCATCGCGCTAGCCTTCAAGTGCTTCCATCGGCTATGTCATGCTAACGGTGTCTACACCGCCAAGGCACATTGGACTTACGCCGCCAAGACTCCGCTTGGACTTTACGCCGCCAGCCATTGGACTTATGCTGCCAAGACTCCCGCTTGGACTTTACGCCGCCAATATCAACCCCTTGGACTTCTCAAATGCCAAGACTCAAGCTTGAACTTTCCCTTGTCAACCCATGTTGGACTTTCCATGCCAAGACCCATGCTTGGACTTTTCCTTGCCAACCCATGTTGGACTTTCCATTTGCCAAGACCCATGCTTGGACTTTACATGCCAAGTACTCAAGACTTGGACTTTCCCAATAACCACATGGTCAACCCTAGTCAACCATCAAAGTCTCCCTCGAGTCAAACTCGAGTCCGGTCAATCATGACCCGGGTCGATTGCTCCAACAATCTCCCCAACATATTAACCGACATTAATGTCAAACATCAATGTCAACTCACTTTGTCAAACATCCTATGTCAAACATCAAAACATCACTCGAGTCTGGTCAATCGTGACCTGGACTGATTGCACCAACAAGCAGCCTCCTCCGCCTCCACCTTCTGCAGAAGATTAGTGATAGATAATGTTTAGGAATTTTTGTTTTTAGTTTCGTAGTGAGATTAAGTGTTTTAAACTTCTATTTTGGGTGTAAAAACTGAAGTTATTGATTGAATGAAATGTTTTGTTTCTAAAAATTATTTCTGTCTGACTATATGTTTGTATTAATGTGCTTATTTATCCAAATTCGCCATGTCATGACATCAAATTCTATATTATCATATAACATGTCATGATACTGTTTAGGATTATTGTAGATGTCATGTTCGTTTTTAGAGTTTATTTATATGTCATGACATCATGATCATTGTCATGCTTTATTATTGTTATCATTTATGCCATGATCATTCATGCATTTAACTTGATTAAAATTGAGTTAAGGACAATGACATGACTTGGAGTCCCATTTATAAGGGAATCAAGTAGGGTTGCCTAGAAAATGCATGAAGCTATAATAATCCTAACTCCACATCTCATATCTAAATTGACATGTATGTGTATGTATACACCTTAGATAACATGTGAGATGTTAGGATAATAAGTTAGGTTCAAGGTGTATAGGTAGTGCATCTAGATGAACTTAAACTTATTTCAATCATCACTAAGAATCATGAGGAAAGCTAATATACAAGTCATGTATATCTAGCCAATAGTCCATGGTTCAAAATAAGTTTTCAAAAACATTTTAAAATCACTTTAGAAAACCTTGGTGAAGTCTATCTTTTTATGGCAATCATCATTGTAGAAGTTGATACAAAGTAGATCGAAAACTTTAAAGTTTTAATAGTTTTTGAACTTTGTATCAATCTCTTATTTTAATGGTTAAAATATTTTTCCAAGATTTTTCACCGATTGTATGTGTGATAAGTATTATACATGTAAAATTTCGTAATTTTTCAAACTATGTATAATTACTTAGGATTTTTCAAACTTGGATTCTGATAACTGAAAAATTGGTTTTTGATTGCTCGATCGCTTCTCTGAGGCGATCGTGATAAGCGCCGATGAAACTACCTGGCGCGATGTCGATCTTTTGCGGTCTGATCGGTGATGGGCACTCGATGATTGGATTCGACTTCGATTGATAGCCTAATTTCGAGATAAACAAGATTGTTTAACCCGATCTCAGCTGAGGTAAAGGTTCCTAACCACTCTTAACCCTAGGATATGCCTTGGAAAGCATTATAAAGGGTGAAAATCCATTGGATATGGATCAGGAGAGTAATTTAGGGTTTGTATCAATTTAAGGTGTGGAGAGTTCAATGTTGGACTTTTAACCTTATTTTTGATGGTTTAGAGTTCCTATTAGCTGAGGGACTTCCCAAGGACATTGTTGGTATAATTGTCAAGGGGGAGCAAGCCTTTAGGGGGAGGTATCCATCATGGGATGATGGATGGTACTTTTCCTCATGAGAGGGAAAATGGGATTTGAGATATCCAATTTGGAAATTGGGAGAGTGCATAGGGTTGCCTCTCTTGAGTGATATGCGACTTATCACTAGGAAGATGGTAGGCATCCTAGGTATCTTTGGACTAAGGGGGAGATTGTAAGATCTCATTGGGACATGAGACATTGACCTCCTTGGAGAGTAAACCTTTTTGATGTATGTCAAAAAGGGGGAGAACATAAAATTACCAATTTGGATAATTGGTAAGGAGATTTGAGTTAGGAGCCTAACTCAAGGTTAGTTTTTGTCAAATATCAAAAAGGGGGAGATTGTTGGTGCAATCAGCCCAGGTCACGATTGACCAGGACTCGAGTTTGACTCGAGAGATGTTTTGATGTTCGACAAAAATATATGACAATGTAATTGTCATGGGAAAGTCCAAGTCATGGGTACTTGGCATGGAAAGTCCAAATGGGACACTTGGCATTTGGGAAAGTCCAAGTCTTGAGTACTTGGCATATAAAGTCCAAGCATGGGTCTTGGCAAGGAAAAGTCCAAGCATGGGTCTTGGCATGGAAAGTCCAACATGGGTTGGCAAGGGAAAGTCCAAGCTTGAGTTTTGGCATTTGAGAAGTCCAAGGGGTTTGATATTGACAGCGTAAAGTCCAAGCGGGAGTCTTGGCAGCATAAGTCCAATGGTTGGCGGCGTAAAGTCCAAGCGGAGTCTTGATGACGTAAGTCCAATGTGCCTTGGCGGTGTAGACACCGTTAGCATGACATAGCCGATGGAAGCACCGGAAGGCTAGCGTGATGGATGAGCAAGTCATGGATGACTTGGAGGGATCCGAGAGGCGTAAGGCTGATGGAGGTGGCTAGAAGGCTTAGGTCTAGGCTAAGGGTGGTCTAGCTAGTATGGGGGCACCATACTTGGGTTAAACCTTATGGTTGAAGTTAAAACCTCATGTTTGAGGTGTGCCAGTCGACTGGTGCCATATGGCAGTCGACTGGCATGAGTCAACTAGGGTTTGACTGTGGGAATTGGCCTAGCAGTCGACTGCTAGAGGAGGGCAGTCGACTGATTGGTCGATCAGTCGACTGATCTTGTGATCAATCGACTAGTGCTCGGGTTTTGGAGCACAGAATGGAGTCTCACTCGACTGCTGCGGTCAGCAGTCAAGTGATGGCTTGATCAGTCAATTGATGGTCATAATCAGTCGACTGATGATGGATCCGTTGGATTTTTCCAGCGTGGATCTAGCCGTTGTCTCACGACAACAGTGACATCAATCGACTGATGGTCCCGAGCAGTCGACTGATCGACATTTTCTAGCACAGGATGAAGCTTTAAATGGAACTCATGAAGGAGGAAAAAGCCATGGTTTCTTGAGGGCTTTTGGGGCGATTTGTTGCTGCAAATCAGGGTCTCCAAGTTGATTTCAAGCAACCAAGCGATCAAGCATTTAAAGAGCAATTGTAAAGTAGTTTTCTTTACTTGCATTGTATTTCCTTATTGTAGTTGCTTGTATCCATTTTTTATTGTTGTAAGAATAGTTTGTAAGAGGTTTCTTTGCCTCCGACTTGTGTCAAGAAGGAGTATTTGCGATTAGTGGTTGCGTGTGCATCACTAGAGTTATTTAGAGCTCGATCCGTGGAGTAGGAATCTTGAGGTTCTGAACCACATTATATGATTGTGTATCTTGTTATTTTTATTTATTATTACTATTCCACTGTGCTAATAAGATTGTAGATGATCAAATACGAAAGAATTCCATCACGCACTAGCTCGACGCTATTCACCCCCCCCTCTAGCGTTCCAACGTTCGCCCTACAAATTGATCGTCGCTAGAGGGGGGTGAATAGTGTGTTTGTACGTCTTGATGGATAATGATTGCGTTCTTGGTACAATGTCATTAGCACAGCGGAATATAGAATAATAAAAATAAAACATGACACAAGAACACAATACACAAGATATAACGTGGTTCGGAACCTTAGGGTTCATACTCCACAGATTGGGCTCGAATGAGCCCTAGCGATGCAAACAACAACACTAAGCAATAATACTCTTTCTCGACAAAAAGTCAGAGGCGGAGAAACCTCTTACAATGATTACAATAGTAATACAAAGTAAATACAAGCAAGTACACTAAAATGCAAGTAAAGAAAACTTTACAATGAGTTTTTGATTGCTTGATCTTTAGTTACTTGAGAAGAGCCTTGAAGGTCTGGATTGCAGCAACAAATCCCCTTCAAATCGCCTCAAAGAACCTTAGCCAAATCCTCCTCCACGAGCTCCTTTTAAAGCTTCACCTCGGGCTGGATTATGCCTAGCAGGCGATTGATCGCGTCCATCAGTTGATTGCTCCTGTAGCCGTTGTGAGACAACGACTTAATCCACGTTGGATAAGATCCAACGGATACACTGCGATCATTGCCATAACCCGATGATCGCCGGTCATAGTCGGCCGACGATCGACTACAAAGCATTACGCTTTTGTAACGACCATCGATCGAATGTCATCCATAGCTCGCTCAATCCACCCGATCGGCCTAATGTTGTGATCATTGCCCGCTATTTCCTACGATCGAACACCCGATTGGTATGGCGATTCGGACCATAATCCCGTCGGCCCTTGCGAGTCAACCGGTGTCAAGTGTCAAACACAAACATGAGGTTTAACCCCAAGTATGATGCCCTCATACTTGCTAGACCACCCTTAGCCTAGACCTAAGCCTTCTAGCCACATTCATCAACCTCATGCCTATCGGATCCCTCCAAGTCATCCATGACTTGTTCATCCATACGCTAGCCTTCAGGTGCTTCCATCGTCTATTGTCATGCTAAGCTGGTATATTCCGCCAAGGCACATTGGACTTACACTGCTAAGACTCCCACTTGGACTTTACTCCACCAACCATTGGACTTATGCTTCCAAGACTCCCGTTTGGACTTTACGTCGCCAATATCACCCCTTGGACTTCCCTTGCCAACCCATGTTGGACTTTTCATGCCAAGTACTCATGACTTGGACTTTTCATGCCAAGTACCCATGACTTGGACTTTTCATGCCGAGTACACAAGACTTGGACTTCTCCATCATATGGTCAACTCCATGTTAACCATATAGTCAAACAATGGAAAAACCATCGTCAAACATCAAAATACCCCTCGAGTCAAACTCGAGTCTGGTCAATCATGATCCGAGTCGATTGCACCAACAATTTCTCCAAAATATTGTCAAACATCAAAACACTACTCGAGTCTAGTCAATCGTGACCTGGGCCGATTGCACCAACAATCTCTCCCTTTTTGATGTTTGACAAAAACCACAAAGTCATTGAGTTAGACTACCTAACTCAGATCTCCTTACCAATTGTCCCAAATTGGTAATCCCATAAATTCTCCCCCTTTTTGACATACATCAAAAAGGTTCTCCTCAAGGTGGTCAATGTCTCATATCCCAATGAGATCTTACAATCTCTCCCATGGTCTAAAACATCTAGGATGCCTTCACTCTTCCTAGTGATAAGTCTCATATCACTTAAGAGAGGCTTCCTATAAACTCTCCTAATTCTCCCCCTCATGAGGAAGAAAAACATCCATCATCCCATGATGGATATCTCCCCCTAAAGGCTTGCTCCCCCTTGACCATTGCACCAACAATATCCTTGGAGAGTCCCTAAGCCTATAGGAACACTAAACCATCAAAATTAAGGAAAAAAGTTCAAACACAAACTCTCACACACCTTAAAATTGATACATACCCTAAACAACTCTCATAATCCATATCCAATGGATTTTTACCCTTTTCAATGCTTTCCAAAGCATATCCTAAGGTTAGGAGCAGTTAGGGTAACCTAACATAGCTGAAATCAGGCTAAACAAACCTTGTTTATCCAAAATCAGCTCTAGCAGTCGACTCTTACAGTCACCAGTCGACTGCCCTATGCATCAGTCGACTACCATCAAGCAGCAATCGACTGATATCTGCAAAATGCAGAAATCAAAAATGAATTTTGGAAATTCATAAGTAATTATACATAATATGAAAAATCATGAAAATTCATATGTATAATACTTTTGACAAATACAATGGGTGAAAAATATTTGAAAAATGATTTATCCACAAAATAGTAAAATTGATACAAAATTCAAAAATAAGAAAACTTCAATGTTTTGAGCCCTCTTTGTATCAACATCATCAATGGTGACTTCTATCAAAAGATAAACTACACCAAGGTTTTCTAAAATAATTTAAAAATATTTTTGAAAACTTATATTGGATCATGATCAATGGGCTCAATCCACATGACTTGCACATTAGCTTTCCCCATGATCCACCCATGATATAAGATGAGTTTAAGTTCATCTAGATGCAAAACTATGCACCTTAGACTTAACTCATTTTCTAACATCTCACATATGTCTAGGGTATTTGAAAACACACACATATCAATTTGATGTGAGATGTGGGTTTTGGTTATCCTAATCTAAGGCCTCATACATTTTCTAAGGCAACTCTACTTGATTCCCTTATACATGGGACTTCAAGTCATGCCAATTGTTCTTAAATCAATTTTAATTAATGCATGAATGATCATGACATAAATGATAACATAAATAAGCATGGTCGATGAGCATGATATCATGACATAAAATATAACCTAAATATACATGACATAAAAGCTTAAACTTAAGCATTATCATGACATATTAAATGATTAAAATGAACATGATGTCATGACATGGCAAGGCAAACGAAGCATGACAAATGCAAAATACTAAGATATTAAATACCTAAATGTTAAGCCCAAATTATCATTTCTAGAATTAAATCCAATTTTGCCTTAATGTCACTTATCCCCCAAGTGTGACAAAAACCCAAAATGACACACCATGACCTATAAACCTAGTTTGTGCCAATTTGATTGATTTTTCATAATTCTCAAGATAATATTGGCACATCCTAAAATCTTTTATGATTTACATTCAAACCTATTTCCAAGGTACCCATAACCTTGAAAATATCCTAAAGTGTCACCTTTACCATGGTTAGGTTAACTACCCATCCATTTAAAGTTGACACATCCTAACCCAGTTAGAGTAAATCTATCACGCTCCTAGGAACCCAAAACTTTTTTGAGCTCTTTGGGTTAACTAGGTATTCCTTAAGGATGACCTCCCTAGATACCCTCCTAATGACCCTTCTAGGCTTGGTAGCCTTGGTCATTTAGGTCTTGCCTAGGTTAACTCTAGGGATGACTCCCCTTGTAATCTTTTTAGTGGCATTCCTAGGTTTCTTCAAAACCTTAGGCACTAGACACCTACCATGGTCAACTCTAGGGATGACTTCCCTTGTGTCCTTGGTTTTCCTAGACCTAGGTTGTGTTCCATAATCGAATGGAACACTATGGTAGGTCTCCTTGAACTTAGGTTTGTGACCCAAACCTTTCTTTCCCTTGGGTGGACCTTACTTCCTAAATCCTAGGTTTTGACAATTTGACCCTTTAACTTGATCTTGCATCCTTGCAAGGGTCTTTTCCATTTTCTCAAGCCTTGACCTCAAGACTTGATTTTACTTTTCATTAACTCTTGAGATATTCTTCTTTCTAGGCATATGTCTAGTCCATTTAGGGTTGATGCCTAGGTGATCCTCTATCTTTCTAATGGTCTCCCTAGGTAGGATTTTTCTAGGGACATTAGTCCCAAATTTCTTCTTATTCATAATATTGCAACTTTTAGCACCTAGGCAATAAAGTCTATTTCTAGCATGCTCTTTATGATAAATTGCAAGTGAATTAAAAGCATGCTTTTTATAACTAAAATTCGAAGGTACATTATTAAAATATACCTTAGGTTTTGCTTTTAAAACTCCCTCTACTTGTGATGCTCCTTCTTTGCCCTTCTTCCTCTCCCTAGGGCATTGACTCCTATAATGCCCCTTTTGATGGCATTTGAAGCACACCACGTGCTCGTTGGTTTTAATTGTTGGGGCACCGACCTCCTTGACCTTTGACACCAGTTGAGTCTTCTTGACCTTCTTAGGGCACTTGCTCTTATAGTGCCCGACTTTCCTACACTCAGAATATATTATATGATTCTTATTACTAATGCATGTATTTGAGTTACCTAGGGTGGTGGTGAAAGCCTCTTGAGCTTTCTCATCTTCTCGACCGGAGGTTGATGATTCCTCTTGAGGTTTCTCTTGTTCCGGAGTAGATGGCCTCTCCTCCCCCTCAAACCTTGAAGTGGAGGCTTCCTCTAATTCTTCCTCTTCCACTGCCTTTTCCTCCTTGGATGTCGAACACTCCTCGACCTCCAAATCCTCACTTTCTTATGAGGATGAGCTTGCTTCTTCGGCCTCTTCCTCCTCTTGAGTCGGTGATTGATTTTCATGATACTTTGCCAACTCACTCCAAAGCTCCTTGGCATCCTTGCACTCACCTAACTTGGACAAGACATTATTAGGAATTAAATCACTTAGTATTTTGATTACCTTAATATTTGTCTTGAACTCCTTGAGTTGTTCCTTGGTCCATTTTTCAACCTTGAGAATTCCACCCTTTTTACCTCTTGGGAATTTGCAACCTTCTATCAAGGCAGCCCAAAGCTTGATATCCACCATCATTAGGAAGTTCTTGATCCCTATTTTTCATGAATTGAAGCCTTCAAATCCATAGTTTTCATAGGATGATGGTGTGTTGATGTCCCAGCCTAGTTTTTCTTCAAATTCCATCTTCTTCTTCACCCTCTAGCGGTGCTCCCTTGGTGGTTAGTCCAAATGAAGAGCGGTCTTGCTCTGATACTACTTGTTGGGGAATTGATCGTCGCTAGAGAGGGGTGAATAGCGTGTTCGTACGTCTTGATGGATAACGATCGCGTGATTGCTACAATGTCATTAGTGCAGTGGAATATAGAATAATAAAAATAAAACATGACACAAACACACAATACACAAGATATAACGTGGTTCCGAACCTTAGGGTTCCTACTCCACGGATTGGGCTCAAATGAGCCCTAGCGATACAAACAACACCACTAAGCAATAATACTCCTTCTCGATAATAAGTTGGAGATGGAGAAACCTCTTACAATGATTATAATAGTAATACAAAGCAAATACAAGCAAGTACACTAAAATGCAAGTAAAGAAAATTTTACAATGAGCTTTTGATTGCTTGATCTTTGGTTTCTTGAGAAGAGCCTTGTAGGTTTGGATTGCAGCTGCAAATCCCCTCCAAATCGCCTCAAAGAACCTTGGCCAAATCCTCCTCCACGAGTTCCTTTTAAAGCTTCACCTCGGGTTGAATTTCGCCTAGCAGTCGACTGATAGCGATCATCAGTCGACTGCTCCAGTAGCCATTGTGAGATAACGACTTAATTCACGTTGGATAAGTTCCAACGGATACACTGACAGTCGACTGCCAGGGTCGTAGCCAACTGACCAGTTGGCTACCGAGCATTCTGCTTTTGTAACTCTAACCATCAGTCGATTGCCATCCATGGCAGTCAACTACTCAAGCCATCAATCGATCGTCAATATTGTGATCATTGCCGAAGCTATTTCCTACAAATCGAACACCGAGATTCTCGAGCGATTCGGTACCGCCATACTCTCAATCGACTGCCACGAGTCAACTCGACTACCAAGTGTCAAAACACTTGACCAATCGACTAGTCCAAAGCCCCAATCGACTGATAACCTCAAACATGAGGTTTAACCCCCATGTATGATGCCCTCATACTTGTTAGACCACCCTTAGCCTAGAACTAAGCCTTCTAGCCACCTCCATCAGCCTCACACCTATCGGATCCCTCCAAGTCATCCATGACTTGTTCATCCATACGCTAGCCTTCAGGTGCTTCCATCGGCTATTGTCATGCTAAGTTGGTCTATCCCGCCAAGGCATATTGGGCTTACGCTGCCAAGACTCCCGCTTGGATTTTACGTCGCCAACCATTGGACTTATGTTGCCAAGACTTCCGCTTGGACTTTATGTCACCAATATCACCCCTTGAATTTCCCTTGCCAACCGTTGGACTTTCCATGCCAAGTACCCATGACTTGGACTTTTCATGCCAAGTACACAAGACTTGGACTTCTCCATCATATGGTCAATCCCATGTCAATCATATAGTCAAACAATGGCCAAACCATCGTCAAACATCAAAATACCCCTCGAGTCAAACTCGAGTCCGATCAATCATGACCCAGGTCGATTGCACCAACAATTTCCCCAAAACATTATCAAACATCAAAATACTACTCGAGTCCAACTCGAGTCTGGTCAATCGTAACCTTGGTCGATTGCACCAACATGAACAAGGTAACAGTGAAGAACAAGTACCCTGTTCCTTTGGTGCAAGATCTATTTGACAGATTAAGTAAGGTAATATGGTTCACAAAGCTTGACTTGCAATCAGGTTATTGGCAAGTAAGAATTGCGGAAGGTGATGAGGCAAAGGCAACATGTGTGACTCGTTATGGTTCCTACGAGCTTCTTGTCATGCCATTTGGTTTGACTAATGCCCCGGCTACCTTTTGCAATTTGATGAACGAGGTGTTGTATGACTTCCTTGACAATTTTATTGTAGTTTATTTAGATGATATTGTAATCTACAACAAGTCACTAGAAGAACACTTGGACCATTTGAAGATGGTGCTGGATCATCTAAGGAAGTATCAACTTTATGTGAAGAAGGAAAAGTGCGAGTTTCCTAGCCAAGAAATAATGTTCTTGGGACATTTGGTCAGCAAGGGCCATGTTCGGATGAATCCGAAAAAGGTGCAAGCCATTGTTGATTGGCCAACTCCTTCTATGGTGCTCGGACTATGATCATTTTTGGCCTTGGCAAACTACTACCGCAAATTCATTATTAACTATACAAAGAAGGTTGCCCCATTGACAGATTTATTAAAGAAGAATGCATGGTGGGCATGGTCAGATGCATGCAATGATGCTTTCGAGAAGTTGAAAACTACTATAGCATCTGAACCAGTGTTGTGCTTGCCTGACTTCTAATTGCTCTTTGAGGTGCATACTGATGCTTCAGATAATGCAATTGGTGGTGTGTTGGTACCGGAAGGACATCCAGTTGCCTTTGAAAGCAAAAAACTCAATTCGGCTGAGCAAAAGTATTCTGCACATAAGAAAGAAATGGTTGTTGTGGTTCATTGCCTACGAATTTGGAGAGTCTATTTGCTGGGAACAAAATTTCTTGTGAGAACTGATAATATTGTTAACACTTTCTTTGCCACTCAAAAGAAATTGTTTCCTAAGCAGGCTCGGTGGCAAGAGTTCTTGGCCGAATATGACTTTGCATGGGAGCACAAATCGGGAAGGCTTAATAATGTTGTGAATGCATTGAGTCGGAAAGAGGTTTTTGCTACTTTCTACTCTCTCACAAGAGTAGAATCGGATATGCTTGAAAGAATAAAGGTTGTTACTATAAATGATAAAACTTATGGGAAGTTGGTGCAGCAAGTAAGAGATGGGACAATACGGCGATACTGGATCGAGGATGATCTCTTAATTTACAAAGGGGAAAGAATCCTTGTACCTGCAGTAGGTGGTCTACGGAGAGAGTTGTTGAAGGAAACTCATGACTCGCAATGGGCTGGTCATCCTGGTGTTGAAAGGATGCTTGCTCTTTTGGCCCATTCTTACATTTGGCCGAAGATGGAAAATGATGTGGAGGCATATGTGAAAACTTGTCTTGTGTGCCAACAAGACAAGATGGAGCAAAAGAAGGAAGCAGGATTACTCCTACCACTACCTATTCCAGAGAAACCTTGGGCTTCAGTTTCTATGGATTTTATTAGCGAATTTCTAAAGGTTGATGTCATGTCCTCCATCATGGTGGTGGTGGAAAGATTCTCAAAATATGTTGTGTTTATTGCGGCTCCTTCGGCTTGTCCTTCTGATGTGGCGGCTGACCTCTTCTATCGGAACGTGGTAAAAATTTTCGATTTGCCTAATGACATTGTGAGTGACAGGGATGCAAGGTTTACGGGGAGATTTTGGACTTCTTTGTTCAATATGATGGGGATCAATCTCAAGTTCTCCACCGCTAACCATCCACAAACTGATGGACAGACTGAAAGAATTAATCATGTACTTGAAGAGTACTTGCGGCATTATGTCACAGCAAGTCAGAAAAATTGGCTAGAATTACTAGACAGTGCACAATTCTACTACAATTTGCACAAGTCTTCATCCACCGAAAAGAGTCCCTTTGAGATAGAGTTGGGGGAACAACCAACAACTCCTGTGGAGATCACAAAGCAGAAATCTGGAGGCAAATGCCCTGCAGCTAGACCTGGCAAATCGGATAATAGATCGGATTCGTATCTTGACACGATCTAGACACGATCCGAAAATGTTAATCCATATT
The DNA here is from genome assembly GCA_025175895.1 of Wurfbainia villosa. Taxonomy (NCBI): domain Eukaryota; kingdom Viridiplantae; phylum Streptophyta; class Magnoliopsida; order Zingiberales; family Zingiberaceae; genus Wurfbainia; species Wurfbainia villosa. The sequence goes on from CM045992.1 coordinate 11,855,186, forward strand.
CAATCCGTTTAATTTTTCATGTCAATGGGTTCAATCCGAATACGAACCACTTAATTTCAGGTAGACATGACACGATCCGTTATACACGAAAAAATACGTGTAAAATAGATTGCAAGACACAATCCGAACCAATAGATATGAAACGATCCATAATTACATGAAAATACAATAAATTAAACAAAGTATAAAATAAATTACTAGACATTATCCAAACCAATAGACGCGAAAAGACCCATAAGTACACGATAATGTAATAACTTAAACAAAAGATCTTACAAAAAATTGACAATCCACGCTATCCAATTGAGATTACAAGTATATTGCACCATAGAATTATCATAAAAATACAAAATAAAGTTCAAAGATTGTCATCATCATTCAAACTTGTAGAGATTACGTAAATATCATCCATCTCCTTTCTTTTTCATGCTTAAATTTTTTTAAGTACAAAAAAAAGTAAACGAGTCTAACGGATAATTGGATCAAAAAGACAAGACACTAATCCGACATGCATTTTTTACGCGTCTAACGGATAGACACAAAATAGACACGAATCCAAAAATGGACGATCCAAATATGAAAAAATCAGATCGTGTTCGTGTCACGTTTTCATGTTGTGTCCAGATTTGCCAGGTCTACCTACAACATATAGATATGCACGAGAGAAGCAAGAGTTGCTTGAGGAAGCCCAAGACAGTTTGAGGAAAGCTGTAAAAAGAATGAAAAAGTATGCTGATATGAGGCGAAAACCCTTAGAATTCTCTGTTGGGGAGAAAGTGTTGCTGAAACTCACGCCTCAAATCTGGAAGAGATTTAGTAGCAAGAATGCTCATCGAGGTTTAATTGCCAAATATGATGGACCATTCGAGGTCTTGGAAAAAGTTGGTAATGTGGCTTACAGGTTGCATCTACCTGAAAGGCTAAAGGTACACCCTATATTTCAAGTAAGTTTCTTGAAGAAGTTTCATGCAGATGAAATAGATCCATCAAGAAGCAGTGCAAAAAGAGCTCCACCAGTTATACAGAAGCAGTTTAGCGATGAAGTTCAAGAAATTTTGGACCACAGAACTTTCGGAATGAGTAAGAAAAATAGAAGGACGGAGTTCTTGGTTCTTTGGAAGGGAAAACCTGAAGCGAAGGAAACTTGGGAAAAAGATGTTACACTTTGGCAATTTGAGGAGCAAATTGAAGCATAAATGCAGAAATGTTCGATGAGGATGTCGAATTCTTCTGGTGGGGGTGGTTTGTTCGCCCATAACTTGATGGCAAGGCTAAGCAAAAGGATTGGGTGCTGCTCCTTTGATCTAGCTTATTTGGCATGTGCACAAGACATGCTAAGCAGCAATAATTTGTGGCAACACGCAGGGGGTTGTCCAAGCTAAGTCGAGCAGGAGATTAACTTGGATTGTGGTGAAGAAATGCAAAGATGGAGCGTGCAGAGTCTTAGCATTTAGCCAAGCAAGGCTTGCAAGAAAGGTGAACCATGGCATGTGGCGGGCGCATGCAATGCAGCACGAGGGATGGTGCAGCTAGAAAGCTATTTTTGCCTAAGTCCGTGGTGCAGGACTTGGGTCATGCACAGGGCGCGCAAGCTAGCATTTGGCATGGTGCCAAAGCAACAATCCATGGAGCTGGACCTAGGCGTAGCACAAGGGTGCTAACTGATCTTTGCCATAGTGCCAATGTAGCAGGTAATGTGGACTGTCAGTGAGACATGTGGCATGGTAGTTGAGCAAACTGTCTTGCAACTGCTTGTAACCGCCAAGCCAACTTCTAAATATGCATTATAAATAGGCAATGTTGGGCAATGGCTGGGGGAAAGGAGGAATGTGTGAGAAATTTGTCAAGGGTCTACTTTGTAATCCTTATTGAGAATACAAAAAGGTTGGGAGTTTTCTCTTTTACATTGGGCGTTCTTGCTTGTGGCTTGGGTTGTGCCTTTGTCTTGTGCATTCTCTTGCACAGTTGTGGTGCGTTTGTAGGTTGAATCAAGCATGGGGCTTGGTTGTCGTGTAGGAAAGTTCTAAGGCAGAATTTACCCTGTGACACATTGCATGTATGCACTCAGGAAGGATTGCACTCGAGAAGAGTTGTCTGCATGTTTCGGGAAGAGTTGCATGCATGCATTGCATGCCTGCCTCAGGAATAGCCATCTGCATATGTTACATGTTTGCCTTGGGAAAAGCTGCATGCATGTGTTGCATGCATGCCTCGGGAAAAATCGCATGCATATGCATGCAATTAGGAAGGACCGCACTCGAGGAAAGTGGGCTGCATAACATTGAAAGAGTGACCTGGAAGAGTGACTCTTGATGAGTGACCCTAGAAGAGTGGCTCTAGATGAGTGACTCTGGAAGAGTAACTCTAAATGAGTGACCCTGAAAGAATGGTTTCTAGATGAGTGACTCTATAAGAGTGGCTCTGGATGAGTGACCCTAGATAAACGATCATGAAAGGGTGGCTTCTGGAAGAGTGACTCTGGATGAGTGACTCTGAAAGAGTAGCTTCTGGATGAGTGACTCTGAATGAGTGACCTGGAAGAGTGACTTTGGATGAGCGACCTTAGAAGAGTGACATTCATGCACTCATGAAGAGTGAACTGTATGCATGTACTCGGGAAGAGTGCCTTGCATGCACTTGGGAAGAGTAGCTTGCGTGCACTCAGGAATAGTTGCATGCAATCGGGAAGAGAAACATACATGCCTCGGAAGGAGTTGTCTGTATGCGCTACAGGCATGCTCTAATACTTGGAGGGGAGCCAATAACATTCAGGAAGGTCAATTATATTCGGAAAATACTTTATTACTGGGAAAATTATGTTATAATACTTAGAATAATCATAAATATTTACTCCAAAATTTCGAGTACCATCACAAGTAATCGCCTGTAGTTATACTGAAGAGTGAAGTATCATAAGTATATCAGGAATGGTGAAAGTGAATAACACTTAGAAAAATAAAAAATACTCAACTGGATAAGAAGAAGGCCTACTCGAGGGCTTACGAGCTGTCTCGGTTAGGCCTAGTAAATCCCTGTCCTTCATAACGACACTTTATAGAAAATCAACCGAGCTCGGTGGAGCACTTCGCTCCATAACAACTCTCCATATACAAGGACTCGAGCTGAGTGGAGGGCTTACGAACTGCCTCGGTGGGGTGAGTAAAATACTCCGCTCCATAATAATGCTCCGTATAAAAGGACTAAAGCTGGGCAGAGGGCTTATGAATGGCTTCGGGGTGAGCGAGTGATATATACCACTCCGTAACAACGCTCCATGGCCACTCCTCCCTGTCAAGTTGAGTACAACGCTTCATGGTTGCTTCTCCTTGTCAGGCCAAACATAACACTTCGGGCATCTTCTCCCATGTCAAGGAGAATACAACGCTTCGGATTGCTTCTCCCTGTCAGACAGAATATAACGCTTCGATATGCTTCTCCCCTATAAGAAAGAATACAACGCTTTGGACCACTTTTTCCCTGTCAAATAGAATACAATGCTTCAGATCGTTTCCCCTTTGTCAGGAAGAATACAACACTTTGGTGTAGGGACCGTTGGTGACCGCTAGAGGGGGTGAATAGCGTGTTCATTGCGTAAATGGAAATGATCGCGTGCTTGCTACAAAACTTGTTATACGCAGTGGATATACAAATAATAAAGCAATAACAAAATACAAACACAACAAAAAATGCGACATAATTGTTGGATCGAAGCGGATCGCTAGAGGGGGGGGGGTGAATAGCGATAAAATTTTTTCGTACGAATTCGTTTCAAAACACTTATATGCAGCGGAAAGATAAATAAAAAATAAAAGAGACAAGTAGATTTTTTACTTGGTTTGTAGCCTTCGGCTACTACTCCAAGGCCCTAGTGATCATTGATCACGCACGGAGGGCAAATCACTAATGAACTCCTCCTCATTGGAGGTAGGAGTTAATCGGATACAAAAACCACGAAAGAGACTCGAGATAGAGGGACACTCCCCCTCTTCTCGTTACGATAAAACCAAAATAAAAAGAAGTACAGAATTGAATTAAACTTAGATTATACCGATGACTCGTAGATGGAAAGATGAAACCCTAGTCGTCGTGTCTGCAGAGCTTCGTCGTAGGAATGTCGGAGACTCGTAGCGTACCGGAAGCACTTGGAAGCTTTTTAATTGATGAAAAACCCTAAGACAAGCCCTCCTTTTATAGCCTTTGAGTCCCTCATCGAATGGGTCTTCAACCAATCACAAATGGACACAAAACCTCCTTGAAATGGGGTGATAAGCCTTGACTCCTCGAAGCTGATCATTGACCATCAGTCGACTGATGGCCATCATCAGTCGACTGATGGTAGCATCGATCAGTCTTGTGAGATAAACGATCGGTGATGAAGGCGGTCGAGTCCTCCAGTAGCGGCGTGATGCTAGCTGCAAGGCAAAGTTAGCTCAAAGAAAACATTATTTCGACGGCCTTCGACCGTCCGATCTCGACCTAGACCATTGATGGGATGTCTTTGGTCGGATCTACGCTTAAGACCATCCCCGTAAGGAGGATACGACCTCACTTACGCTCGCACACACGAGCTTACCTCGATACTTACCATGTCGCTTTTGCTTCTGGCCTTCCACTCGATTCCTTCGGCTCCCTCCAAAGTCACTCGAGTGTCGCCCGACCACCGCGGCTTCCTTCGGGTGTCGCTAGCCTTCAGCTTCAGCTTTAGCACTTTTCTGCACACTCGATTCAGCTCATGAGATAATGATATATCCTTGACTTTGCGTCTTTTGCCATAATCAAAATACAAGTTCGACTTAGGTGCCCCTGCACCAACAATAATGTGGTTCGGAATCTTAAGGTTCCTACTCTACGGATTGGGCTTGAATGAGCCCTAGTGATGCCAAACACCACTAATAATCAAAACACTCCTTCTCGACAACAAGTCAGAGGAGGAGAAACCTCTTACAATGATTACAAAAGTAATACATGAAATAAACAAGAAAATACAAATGAAATATACAAAACAACGTAAAGAAAACTTTACAACTATTGCTTTGGATGATTGCTTGTTGATCGCTTGAACCGAGCTTGAAGACCCTGATTTGCACCAACAAATTACCGTAAAACACCAAAGAAATCGCTGTTGAAATCCCTCCAATCGAGTTCTTTTTAAGCCTCCTCGCGACGTGGATTTCCTACTGGCAGTCGACTGCCATAAGGTCCCAATTGATTGCCAACAGTATCATTGTGAGACAATGGCTTGATCCACGTTGGAAAAGTTTCAAGGGATACACTAGCAGTTGACTGCCAGGGTTGTAGCCAACTGATCGATTGGCTATCAAGCATTCTGCTCTCACGACCAACCCATCAGTCGATTGCCCTTCATTGGCAGTCGACTGATCAAGCAGTCGAGGCACCGATCAAGGCGCCTTGCATCTGTGGCCACCGCAGCCGAGTCCAATCAAGGCGCCGCCTCGATTGGGACACCAATTGAGGTGCCAATCGCGGCACCTTATGTCTGTGATAGTAGCCCAATCGTAGTCAATCGCCAGTCGACTCACGACAGTTGACTGGTCATAATCCCAATCGGCAATCAACCCATGATATGGTTTTGATGTATGTGGCAAAGGGTTTAAGTTAGGTTGTTATGGTTTTGATATGTGCGTTGGAGTCTTGCAGGACTTAGTAATTCGCACATGGAGCATTGGTGAGTTTCACCTCTCATGACTCAATCCTTGAGTCGGTGAAAGATGCATTATGAAAGTCATTCGCTTGGTGCATCCGAGGGACCGTCGGACGAGGAGCATTGGAGTGAAGCCGGAGGAAGTAGACTTCAGAGCGAGATGCGAAGGATGGCACTACGAAGCCGTGCACTTGGCGCATCCGAGGGACATGGTTGGACGAAGACAACTTCGAAGGCGAGGGACTCCAAGAAAATGAGAGTGATCGATTGTAACCCGGGACGGGCTAGATCGTAGGTGAAACTTGGCTATTTGGCTAAGTGTCGGATGGGATTTCCTGACATCAGTCGACTGCCATGACATGGCAGTCGACTGTGACTCGACTGGTGTTTAAGGCAGGTTTGTGTCCTAGCAGTCGACTGCAAAGGGTTGGCAGTCGACTGCCGAAACCATCAGTCGACTGATCGCAAGGGTTTTGGGCACAGAATGATTATAAGTCGAGTGCTCGCTTCCGGCACTCGACTGTCAGCTCCATCAGTCGACTGATGGGATGATCAGTCGACTAATGTGGGAGTCGTTGGATGAAATCCAACGTGGAAGAAGCCATTATTAGGCAATGACTACAGGAGCAGTCGACTGATCAGGGCATCCGTCGACTGCCAGGCGCCCAACCGGAAGAATGAGTTCTTCTCTATAAAATGGGGCCTTTGGACACTTGGGGAGCCTAATGCTTCTACTCTAAACATCTTCTCAAGTGCCCAAATGTTTTCAATCCTCTTCCTTGAGCTTATTTCTATTATATTGTAAGAGGAGAGATCTTGTGTAAGAAAGGTTACCTCCACCTAGCTTTGTGCAAAGGAGAGATTAGTGGAATTGTGTAGGCGTGATTCACCTTGGACAAATCGATCATCGATTAGCGGCAAGGGTCATGAACCACATTATATCATCGTGTTAGCGTTTGATTTCCTTTACTTATTGCTTTGTCTTTATTGTTTATATTTCCGCTTGCGCTAACGAATTTATAGACGAGCAATCAACGACTAAATTTTACCATACGACGATTGAGGGCTATTCACTCCCCTCTAGCCGACCACTGACGTTCCAACAAGTGGTATCAGAGCCAAGTCGCTTGTCACCGGACTAACTTCCACAACAAGCACAAGAACAATGATGGCCGACTCTAACATCCATCTGCCAAAGTTTGAAGGCAAATTCTCTTGGTGGAAGAAGAGAATGGAGGTATTCTTCGAGATCAACTTTGATATTATGCTTATAATGGAGAACGATTTCGAGATGCCTAGGGATGAAGAGGGGAGAGTACTAGAGAAGTCAAGGTGTACCAAGAAGCAAAGGGAGGAGCACCTTGCAAACTCAAAGGCCAAGCACCACCTCTTCAACGTGCTCCCCCAACAAGAGATAAACCGAAATGGAGAGTGTGCAAGTGCCAAGGAAATGTGGGAAAAATTGATAGAATTTCATGAAGGCACTTCCAAGGCAAAGCTTGCAAGAAGGGACCTTCTCCGCTCCCAACTCAACAACATTACACTAGAAAAGGGAGAAAAGGTACTTTCTTTACATTCTCGTTTCAAGGAAATTATAACCGGTTTGTCAAGTATAGGTGAGAAGCTATCAAACCAGGATATGGTCATGAAGGCTATAGATGTCTTTCCCCGGTCCTCAAAGTGGAGCTCCATGGTGGACTCCTTCTATATTTCAAAGAATTTAGAAGTGAGCACCCTAGAAGAATTCTTCTCCACCATGGAGCTACATGAAACAAGACTTGAGGGAATAAGTGAAGAACCAAGCATCAAGTCATCAAGGGGAGTGACACTAATGGCCAACAAGGGGAAGAAGAAGAAGGAGGCGCCACCTTCTTCATCCGATGAAGACTCCTCCTCCTCCTCCATGGATAGCACGGAAGAAGCATACATGGTAAGGAAGATAAGACGTGCTTTAAAAAGTTTTAAATTTAACAAATCAAATGATAGGAGGAGAAGGACGAGACGAAAAATCATATGCTACAATTGCCAAGGAGAGGGACACATAAGGGATGATTGTCCCCTCTTGAACAAGAGCAAAGAAGAAAGGAGAAGAAAAGAAGAAAAGAAGAAAGGGAGCAAGAAAAAGGAAGAAGAGAAGAAGGCCAAGGAAAAGGGAAAGACTAAGGCACACAAGGCCACATGGGATGATCCTTCATCCTCATCATCCGAAGAAGAAGAGGCCTTCACAAATCTTGCCTTGATAGGGATAGAAGACTTGGACTCCACCTCCTCCGAGGAAGAAGGAAGAAGCACTAGCGAGGAGAGCTTGAGTGAAGGGGGAGCGTCCTCATCTTCATCCTCATCATCAGAAGGGGATTTGGTAAGTGAGATAACAAATCTTCCTCCCAAGAAAATTATGTCCATGATATCTAGCTTAACTAAGGAGTTGTTTAGGGCTAAAAAGAAAAATAAGAGCATGCTTGATGAAATTAAGGCTCTAGAAGAAAAGCTAAAAAAACCATGTTTAAATATTAATGATAATGTTTCTTCTAGTATCAATGATGCATTCTCACATGATAATTACATGCCTTTTAATGTTAGTGATGCATGTATGGAGGAAAATAGGATTTTAAGAGAAAAGGTAGATCATTTAACTAAGACCCTAGAGAAATTTACCATTGGCTCCAACACATTGAACATGATCATAGGGAGCCAAAGGGAAAGCTTTAATAGGAAAGACCTAGGTTATAAGGGAAACAAAAATGAGAAGGCCTATAAATGCCTAATTGCTAGGGGTCAAGCCAAAAATAAAACAATAGATAGAAAATGGATCCCTAAGGAATTTTTAGTGAACCCCATAGGAAAGAACTTATATTGGGTTCCTAAATCCATCCTTAAGGGTTAGGAAAACCCTAGGATAGTCAACCATGAGGATTTTACTTATATTATATTTAATGGTTGACTTAGGATGGTGTGGGTTATAAATTTTTAACATAGTGTTGGGTGATGATAATGCATAACCCATAAATTGAATGTTTAAATCATGATTCATGCTCAATTTTATAATTTATAATCATGATATGCAATGATTGATGATTTATGATCATGATTGATAATTCTTGATGCATGTTCATGATTGGGTTTTTAGGATGATACTTAACCATGGGTAGAAATGCATGAAATTTTGGTTAAGTGCAAATACCTTTAGGAACATCTCACAACCCACTATAAGGCTAACTTTGATTGAAAACATAGCATGGGTGAGATGATAGGATGATACAAATGGTCCACTAATGCTTATGGCATTTAGATGAGTCATTAAGTGTATCAATAGAGCAATAATAAACTAATCATGGGAAAAGCATATGTTTAATTCATAGACATATTGCTCAAAGATCATGGTTGAATATTTCAAATGATTTTAAAACCATTTTATGCTTTTCAAACAGTGAGTTAATGTTTTAAAAAAATTTCAAGGCAAAACTAGGTTTAAAAGTGGATACAAACTTTAGACATTTTTGTAACTTTTGAGTTTTTACCAAACTATCAAAAATAAAATGAATTTTCATGGAAAATAATTTTTCACTGATAAAGGAACTCACAAGAAATATGTATTTCAAATTTCATGATTTTTCGAATTTTTTAGATTTTTTAATGCATTTCTGAAATTAAATTTCGAAAATCAAAAAATCTATAAACTGAGTGCTAGTCGACTGGTAGTCTGATCCAGTCAACTGATGTACTATACACGAGCACAGTAACTTGATTTTATCAGGTTTTGTTTGGTGTTTTGGTTTTCTCTTCCTTTAGAGTTGATGTCATGCGTGTATAACATTTAGACAATGTTTTTTATGGTGTCAAAGGGGGAGAATTGATAAGTTTAAGTGAATCATGCTAAAAGGAAAAATTTTACATGTTTTAAGGGGGAGTTGCATGTTTAAGGGGGAGTTTGATACTCATGTTTTTATTTACATGCATTCTTGCCTTATGCTTTATGTATTTGTTTTACCTAACTTAAACGGATTGTCACACATCAAAAAGGGGGAGATTGTTAGGGTAATCAACCCATGATGTGGTTTTGATGTGTATGGAAAAGGGTTTAAGTTAGGTTGTTATGGTTTTGATATGTGCGTTGGAGTCTTGCAGGACTTAGTAATTCGCACATGGAGCATTGGCGAGTTTCACCTCTCATGAGTCGGTCCTTGAGTCGGTGAAAGATGCATTGCGGAAGTCGTGCGCTTGGTGCATCCGAGGGACCGTCGGACGAGGAGCATTGGAGTGAAGCCGGAGGAAGTAGACTTCAGGGCAAGATGCGAAGGATGGTGTTGTGAAGCCGTGGGCTTGGCGCATCCAAGGAACATTGCCGAACAAAGAAAACTTCAAAGGCGAGGGACTCCAAGGGAATGAGAGTGAGCGATTGTAACCCGGGACGGGGTAGATCGTAGGTGAAACTTGGCCATTTGGCTAAGTGTCGGATGGGATTTCTCGACATCAGTCGACTTCCATGAAATGGTAGTTGGATTCCGTCGACTCGACTATGACTCGGGTGTTCGAGTCAGTTGTGTCTAGCGTCAGCCAAGGGTTGGCGATCGTTGTAACTCATCGATCGACAGCGATGGCGTGATCGACTGATCGCAAGGGTTTCGGGCACATAATGGTTATCAGTCGAGTGCTCGCTTCCGACACTCGACTGTCAGCTCCATCAGTCGACTGATGGGATGATCAGTCGACTGATGTGGGAGCCATTGGATGAAATCCAATGTGGAAGAAGCCGTTATTGGGCAACGACTACAGGAACAGTCGATTGATCGGGGCATCAGTCGACTGTCAAGCGCCCAACGAGAAGAATGAGTTCTTCTCTCTAAAATGGGGCCTTTGGACACTTGGGGAGCCTAATGCTTATACTCTAAACATCTTTTCAAGTGCCCAAACATTTTCAATCCTCTTCCTTAAGCTTATTTCTATTATATTGTAAGAGGAGAGATCTTGTGTAAGAAAGGTTACCTCCACCTAGCTTTGTGCAAAGGAGAGATTAGTGGAATTGTGTAGGCGTGATTCACCTTGGACGAATCGGTCGTGGATTAGCGGCAAGGGTCGTGAATCACGTTACATCGCCGTGTTAGCGTTTGATTTCCTTTACTTATTGCTTTGTCTTTATTGTTTATATTTCCGCTTGCGCTAACGAATTTGTAGACGAGCAAGCAACGACTAAATTCTATCATATGATGATTGAGGGCTATTCACCCCCCTCTAGTCGGCCACCGACATTCCAACAATAATCTCAATCGATTACTCGATGTCGACTCGGCTGTCAAGTGTCAAAACACTTGACCAGTTGACTGGTTCATATCCTCAGTCGACTACTACACCTCAACCATGAGGTTTATCCCAAGTATGATGCCCTCATACTTGCTAGACCACCCTTAGCCTAGACCTATGCCTTCTAGCCACCTCTATTAGCCTCACGCCTATCGGATCTCTCTAAGTCATCCATGACTTATTCATCCATACGCTAGCCTTCAGGTCCTTCCATCGGCTATTGTCATGCTAAGCTAGTCTACACCACCAAAGCACATTGGGCTTATGCTGCCAAGACTACTGCTTGAACTTTATGCCTCCAACCATTGGACTTATACTGCCAAGACTCCCGATTGGACTTTACACTGCCAATATCACCCCTTGGACTTTCCTTGCTAACCCATGTTGGACTTTCCAATTGCCAAGACTCAAGCTTGGATTTTCCTTTGCCAAGACCCATGCTTGGACTTTTCATTTACCAAGACTCAAGCTTGGACTTTCCCTTGCCAAGACCCATACTTGGATTTTCCATGCCAACCCATGTTGGACTTTCCAATTGTCAAGTGTCCCACTTAGACTTTCCATGCCAAGTGTCTCACTTGGACTTTCCATTATATGGTCAACCCCATATCAACCATATAGTCAATCCATTGTCAAATAAATGGTCAACTCCCTTATCAAACATCAATGTCAAATATCAATATCAAACATCAATGTCAAATATCAAAACACTACTCGAGTCAAACTCGAGTCCAGTCAATCGTGACCTGAGCCGATTGCACCAACATTCGGGCCACTTCTCCCTAGTCAGGCAGAATACAATGCTTCATGGCTGCTTCTCCATGTCAGGCAGAATACATTGCTTCGAGTCATTTTCCCTGTCAGGCAGAATACAACGCTTCATGATCGTTTCTCTCCATCAGGCAGAATACAAGGCTTCGGCCCGCTTCTCTTTATCAGGCAAAATATAACGCTTCATGGTCGCTTCTCCTTGTCAGGTAGGATACAACGCTTTGGGTCGCTTCTCCCTGTCAGGAAGAATACAACGCTTTGGGTCGCTTCTCCCTATCAGGAAGAATACAATGCTTCGGGTTGCTTCTCCTTGTCATGCAGAATACAATGCTTCGGGTCGCTTCTCCCATGTCAGGCAGAATACAATGCTTTGGTCTATTCTCCTCTATCAGATAGAATACAATGCTTTGGGTCACTTCTCCCTATCAGGTAGAAAACAACACTTCAGGCCGCTTCTCCCCTGTCAGGTAGAATACAACGCTTCAGCTCGCTTCTCCCCTATCAGGTAGAATACAACGCTTTGGGTTGCTTCTCCCTGTCAAGCAGAATACAATGATTCGGGTGGCTTCTCCCTTCAGGTAGAATACAATACTTTGGGCCTCTTCTCCCCTATTAGGCAGAATACAATGCTTTAGACCGCTTCTCCCCATCAGGAAAAATACAACGCTTCAGGTCGCTTCTCCCTGTCATGCAGAATACATCACTTTCGGGTTGGTTCTCTATGTTAGATAGAATACAATGCTTTGGGTCACTTCTCCCTGTCATGTAGAATACAACACTTCGGACATCTTCTCTCCTGTCAGGCAAAATATAACCCTTGGACCGCTTCTCTCCTGTCAGGAAGAATACAACGCTTCAGGCCACTTCTCCCTATCAGGCAGAATACAACACTTCATAACCGCTTCTATGCATCAAGAAAAATACAATGCTTTGGGTCGCTTCTCCCTATAAAAAAAAATACAATGCTTCGGGCCACTTTTCCCTGTCAAGCATAATACAACACTTTAGGTCGCTTCTCCCTGTCAAGCAGAATACAACGCTTTAGGTTGCTTCTCCCTGTCAGGCAGAATGCAATATTTCGGCCCTTTTCTCCTCCTCTTCTCCTCTGTCAGGCAGAATATAATACTTCGAGCCGCTTCTCCCCTGTCAGACAGAATACAATGCTCTGGGTTGCTTCTCCCTATCAGGCAGAATACAATGCTTCGGGTTGCTTCTCCCTATCAGGAAGAATACAACGCTTCATATGGAAGGACTCAAGCCAAGAAAAGGGCTTATGAGCTACCTCGAATGGGTAGAGTTCCCCTGCTTCTCAAGTCTATGGAAAATGACACTTCTTTGACGCACTCTAGTGGGGCCGAGGGCTTAAAAATTACCTTGGATAGGTAGAGTCCTCTCCGCTTTTCAAGTCTGGGGAAATGATACTTCTTCGATGCACTTCAATCGGTCTGAGAGCTTATGAATTGTCTCGGATGGCCAGAGTCCACCCATTCTCAAGTTTGGGGGAAATGATACTTTTTCGATAAACTCCAGTCGGGCCGAGAGCTTACGAATTGCCTCGAATGGACAAAGACCATCCTACTTTTCAAGTCCGAGGTAAATGATACTTCTTTGACGCATTCCAACGGGGGTGAGGGCTTATGAATTGCCTTGGATGGGCAGAGTCCACCCCGCTTCTCAAGTCCGAGGGAAATGATACTTCTTCGACACACTCCAGTCGGGCCGAGGGCTTACGAATTACCTCGAATGGGCAAAGTCCACCCTACTTCTCAAGTCTGGGAGAAATGATGAAAAGAATACCTCGACCATGATAAATAGAACTTAACTCCTCCATATTGCACTCTATTTGGGGAATAATAAAAGGAATACCTCGACCGGGAAGAATATAACTCCGCTCCTCCCCATTGCACTGCTCTCAGTCGGGAGAATAATAAAGAGAATAACTTGGTTGAAAAGAATGGAACTCTTCTCCTCCCCGTTGCACAACACTCGCTCGGGGGTATAATAAAGAAAATACCTCGGCTGAGTCACAAAGAACTCCTCTCCTTCCCGCTACACTACTCTTGGTCAGGAGAATAATAAAGAGAATATCTCGGCCGAAAAGAATAGAACTCTGCTTCTCCATACTGCATTGCTCTCTGTCATGGGAATAATAAAGAGAATATCTCGATCGGAAAGAATAGAACACCGCTCTTCCTCGTTGCACTGCACTCGATCGGGGCATAATAAAAAGAATACCTCGGTCGAGAAGAATAGAACTTCGCTCCTCTCCATTGCACTGTATTTGGTCAGGGGTATAATAAAGAGAATACCTTAGTCGGGAAGATAGAACACCGCTCCTCCCCACTGCACCGCACTCAGTTAGGGGCATAATAAAGAGAATACATCGGCCGAGTTGAATAGAACTCCACTCCTCCTCGCTGCACTACATTTGGTCGGAGGTATAATAAAGAGAATACCTCAATTAGAAAGAATAGAACTCCGCTCCTCCCCGCTGCACTGCTCTCGATTGGGGGCAAAATAAAAAGAATACCTTGGCAGGGAAGAATAGAACTCTGCTCCTTCCCACTACACTACGTATACTCATTCAGGGGAATAATAATAAAAAATACCTCGACCAAGCCAAATAGAACTCTACTCCTCCCCATTGCGCTTCATCGAGGGAATAATAAAGAGAATGTCTCGGCCAAGCCGAATAGAACTCCACTCCTCTCCGTTGCACTGCACTCGGTCAAGGAAATAATAAAGAGAATACCTCGGTCGAGTGAATAGAACTCCGCTCCTCCCCACTGCACTACATTCGATCGGGGGTATAATAAAGAGAATACCTTAGTCAAGAAGAATAGAACTCCGCTCCTCCCCATTGCACTTCTCTCGGTCGGGGGCATAATAAAAAGAATACCTTGATCGTAAAGAATAGAACTCTGCTTCTCCCCACTGCACTACACTCGGTCGAGAGAATAATAAAAAGAATACCTCGACCAAGCCGAATAGAACTTTGCTCCTCCCCGCTGCAGTTCGTCGGGGGAATAATAAAGAGAATACCTCAGCCAAGCTGAATAGAACTCCGCTCATCCCCACTGCACTGCTCTCAGTCGGAGGAATAATAAAGAGAATACCTCAGCTGAGCTGAATAGAACTCCTCTCCTCCCTGTTGCACTGCATTCGTTGGGGGTAATAATAAAGAGAATACCTCAACTGAGAAAAATAGAACTCCACTCCTCCTCGTTGCACTGCTCTCGGTTAGGGGAATAATAAAGAGAATACATCCTAATCGATTGATCGGGAAAGAGAATGAATCCTAACCAAGTGGCCAAGCAAGAAAGAGCTCATCTCGGTCAAGCGATTGGAAGAGAGAAAAAACTCATCTAGGCCACTCAACCAGAAGAGAGAGGTCATCTCGGACATGCAGTCAAGCGAGAAAGAGCTCATCTAGGTCATGCGGTTATAAGAGAGAGCTCATCTTAACCACGTGCCCGGAAGAAAGAGCTCATGCCAACCATGAGAGAGAGAGAGAGAGAGAGAGAGAGAGCAAGAAATAAACTTAAGTGATAATTATGAACAGATAAATAATCAATAATATCATTTTTTATCAAAGGACTTATCTCATATGGATAATTATGAAGGAGAATATCCTTAGACATGCACCTGCACCACTTTGCCTTGGGATGATAAGATCCTTGAGTACAGATATCACATTTTCCTTGGTTAAAGTAATCCAATGACACATCCATTACACCACTTTGTCTTGGGATGATAAAATCCTTGGAGTAAATATATCACATATTTCTTAGTTAAAGTAACCCAAGGACACCTCTATTGAAGGGTATAATATGAAGGTCATCATGGAGAGGAACACCCCGAGCTGAGAGAAGCAACCCAACCAAAAGATCGGGAAAGAAGACTAGAGGGAAACCCCAACATCATAACATCATTGTGAAGCCAATCCTAGAGCTTGGTTGCATGTCCTTCATCACATGGAATGATGCAATGAATATCAGATCCCATACGGTTACTATCTTGACATCTTACTCAGAGTTTTCCATAAACGGCACCAACTGATACAGTCGTATTTTAGAGTACCTTTCGCCGAGCCTTCGTAAGAGGTGGGGTTCTCATGGCCGCAACAGTATCCCTGCCAATATTAACATGCGTCAAGAGACCGTCACCAAGGTTCTCGACTTTGGCACTCCGATGCTTAAATTAGACAGACAAAGATGGTAGAAGAAGAAGATTCCTGAAAATAAGATGATAGAGCAAGTTGTTGGATCGAGAAGCGTCACTAGAGGGGGGGGTGAATAGCGATCGTAAATCTTTTCTTTTTCGTTCGTTCAATACGCAAAGTAAGCACAGCGGAAAATAAATGAACACGTTTATTTTACTTGGTTCACAACCCAGCGGTTGCTACTCCAAGGCCCTATCGGTCCTAGACCGCGTACGGAGGGCAAAGCACTAAAACGTCTCCTCCTCGTTGGAGGTAGGAGACAACGATTACAAAAACCGAATACACGAGGATGAGGCAACAAGCCTACCTCACCTCGTTATGAAGATAAAAAACACAGAATATAATATCAAAAATATTACTTGAATCTGCTGCCGACGAAGAAGATCTGAGGTTGTCGTCGCGTCGGCGTTATGACGGTGTTGAAGCGTTGGCGTTGTAGGAGCACTTGATGAATAATTGATGATCTTTGGAGATGAATCCTCCCCTCCTTTTATAGACTTTAGCCTCTGAATTTGTCTCCTATTTCTTTGGAACGGATCATGAATTTTTCCAAATTTTTATCGCTGGCGGCCGCAAAACGTTATCCGCTTTGACCTAGCGCAAAGTTGAATCGTCGCCATCACGATCGATGCCTCTCATCACCGATCGATGATACGATCGATGCATCTCATCACCGACCGATAATGCCGATCGCCAATGTCCATCATTTCGCCACCGCTTCACTTCTGCAGTAAGAGATTAGCTCGGAAAATGATAAATACGACGGTTTCTAACCGTCCGATCTCAACCTAGACCTTCCACAGGAAGTCTTAGTCGAATCGTCGCCTACGGTCGTCCCCGTAAAGAGGACACGACCTTACAATCTCTCACTCACACGAGCTTACCTCGATAGTAGCTCTCGCTTCCGGCCTTCCACTCGATTCCTTCTGGCTCCTCCGAATTCACTCAAGTGTCGCCTCGACCACCACGGCTTCCTCCGGTGTCGCTAGCCTTCAGCTCCAGCTTTAGTACTTTTCTGCACACTTGATTTAGCTCGTGAGATAACAATATAAACTTAACTTTGTGTCTTTGCCATAATCAAAATACAGGTTTGATTATCTAGTGCCCCTGCACCAACAATCTCCCCCTTTTTGATCTATGGCAAACCAACACAAAGTTAAGGGAAATTAAAGCATAAAACACATATAGTAGATGATGAATGCCATTCCCAAAACTCTCCCTTAACCAAAACTCCTCCTTAACCCTAGGTGAGTTTTGAAAGAGATACTTTAGTTTTCAAAAGCAAATTTTGTGTTTCAAAATGAAATTTTGTGTTACTCCCCTTAACTTTTGCTCTTCTCCCCTTTTGCCATAAATCAAAAAGAGTGTTGGGGTTTTTGTATAAAATAGGGGTTTAAAACAATGTCGCTTATGAATGCATCTAGATAAATAAAATATGAGTCCAAGCATGCGTCTAGCAATAGTTAGATAGATTGGTTCGAGGTGTGTCCCTCTGCACAAATAATCTAAAGATTTATAATATAACCCTTAAGATAAGTTTTCTCTCCCCCTTAGTCAAATATATGAAGTATAAGAGATGTAGGGGCGCTAAACTTTGGCCTCGAGTTGTTAAGTACAATAGTTGAGAAAATAAGTAGTATTTTGAAGGGATTGTTTCAAGTATATTTCAATTATCCTTAACATCTCACCCATTCTATGTGTCTCATAATTTGTTCACCTTATATGTTTTGTGAGATGATTTTAAATTGATTAAAGATAGTCAACCTTGGGTTAGATTCAGATTTAACCTTTAGATCGTTAAGTAACTTTTCGAGAAACTGGCTTCCAGGTCGTGGCGAGGCACAGGGGCCTTCTTTGATCGGAACAACGACCACTTCCTTAGACAAAGCCAAATTCAAGAAAATATTACTTAAGTCACTTAGGGTTACTTCCTGGTCTAACTAGTTTAGGATACGAGGTAGCTTGGCTAGTTCCACTCGGTCAAGTGCACCAAGCTAGATACGCCTTATCTAGCTCGAATACACACAGACTTTGTCTCCCTAACGTACTATCATCTCGCGGCGTCCGATACTATATTATCAAGAGTTGACTAACTAGTTATTTATGAAAAGAGGCTCCCGAGGCTCAATCTTTTAGGATTTTAGTTGGTTATGCGTATTCTAAGTAAGTTCACAAGTTAACGAAATTCTAAGCATGCAATGGTTTTGCTAAGTAAGCGGGTATACTATTTTAGTGTTAGCTCCCCTAGACCATTGAACCAATAAGGTCTATTCAAATAATGAACTTGATCCCGAGGAATCCAATACTTATTAGTCCTAATATGTGAATTTAATAAAACCTTTGGGACCCATGCTTGGACTCTTTGATGACTACGATTTACGATAGACATATAAGACCTATTCGTAGTCTTTGACTTAAATCCGAGTCCGGCTTTGTTGTACACGGCTCTTTGGGTTCCAAGTAGCCTCGGTTAAGGTTCTTAGATCCCAACGTGAACTTTTCCAACCTAGCCTCGACCTCTTGAACTTGGTCTTTCAAGAGAGAATTCTCCTTCTCAAGTTTTTCAATTTGGGTTGAGTTTCTCTCTTGAACTTGACTAGTTGAAGAGGTTAGAGTAGCCTCTTGAGGGTTTCAACCTCCTCAAGTAGACTCAACCCTAGACTGGACTTAGTTAATTTCCTATTAAGCAGTTTAATTGTACTGTAAAGTGTACTAATTAAAGAGAAATCAACCTTAACTTTCCCTTTTGGTCCGCTTTGAGTTTTCTCTAAATAATCTTCGGCCTGAGTCGGAGTTGTAGTTGGACTCGGCCGGATTTCGACTGACTCCTCCGTTCTTGCCATGTAAGCTATGTCTTCTCTGTTGTCCCAAGTTGCATGGAAGGCTTTCCTTGCTCCCTTTTCTTTGGTTCTCATTCTTCAATTTCCTTTTTCTTGTCGAACTATTCTCCGCACAATATTGACTATTATGGCCTCCTCTTGGATTGGATTTCGTCTTGGGTTCGAGTTCATCTACTTGCCTAGTAGGTGGCTTGCTTCTTTGTCCCGCAAGTAGAGCAATACCTCTCTCGGCCCGGATCACGTTAGTTTGCTCATGAAGTTCAAACTCGGAAAATAATTCATCTAACCTAAGCTTCGATAGGTCCTTAGAGACCTTGTAGGCATCGACCATGGATGCCCACAAGGTAGTCCTAGGAAATGAATTAAGAACGTACCTTAATAGGTCACGGTTTTCGACCTTGTGTCCGATGGTGTGTAGGCCGTTGACAATGTCCCGACGCGGCGCGTGTAGTTGTGTTGCTCGTGTTTCGCATCTTGAGGTTATACAACTTATTGAAAAGAAGGTCACGTTTACATACCTTAGCATCGGGTGTTCCTTCGTAGCTCAATTAATTTATTCCATAGGTCCTTGGCGCTAATGAATGGTCCGATGCGGTTGAGTTCCTCCTTGGACAAGCCGCATTGCAATATTTGGGTTGCTCTTGCATCGGCTTCGATTTGCCTCTTGGTTGCATTTGTCCACTTGTTGAAATCCAAGGGCTCTCCTTGATCATTGGTGGGTAAAGCAAAGCCGGTTTGGATTATTATCCAAGTCTCGACTTGTGTTTTCAAGAAACACTCCATCCGACCTTTCCAATAACGGAAATCATCTCCGTTAAAGAACGGAGGTCGGGTGGTGCTATATCCCTCAATGTGAGCCATTAAGTATCTTGCAAAAACACAAATAAAAACCAAAGAGAATTCCAAGACTTGGTCTTGGATTAGTAATGCGGGAAATAATAGAAAAAAAACAGAAATAAATAAGGAGGATAAAAAACTAAAAAAAATTTGAAACTTACGACCTTCGATGTCCCCGAAAGGGTACTAAACGCTGGATTTTGGGGCTGGAAACAGCTTGTTACGGGGGTAAACCCCCTGTAAAAAGTGTAGATCTTTCAGAGAGCTTCGATTTGGTGGGTA
Organism: Wurfbainia villosa; assembly: GCA_025175895.1. NCBI lineage: Eukaryota > Viridiplantae > Streptophyta > Magnoliopsida > Zingiberales > Zingiberaceae > Wurfbainia > Wurfbainia villosa. The sequence goes on from CM045992.1 coordinate 11,875,098, forward strand.
GATCGTTTCGTGAGTCCACTCGTAGCAAAAGTTATGCTCGTTTGATCGTGAGGTACTCCGAAGGAGATTAGTACTAGCAAAAACACAACCAAAAACTATGTACCAAGACTTGGTCTTGGATTAGTAGTGCGGTAAACAAAACCTAAGAAATATACGAATCGAAAAATACGAAAAGAAAACCAAAACGTGCTAGATTGGTGGTTTCACCAAATCTTAGCGCCCCCGCTCTGATACCAATTGTTGGATCGAGAAGCGTCGCTAGAGGGGGGGGTGAATAGCGATCGTAAATCTTTTCTTTTTCGTTCGTTCAATACGCAAAGTAAGCACAGCGGAAAATAAATGAACACGTTTATTTTACTTGGTTCACAACCCAGCGGTTGCTACTCCAAGGCCCTATCGGTCCTAGACCGCGTACGGAGGGCAAAGCACTAAAACGTCTCCTCCTCGTTGGAGGTAGGAGACAACGATTACAAAAACCGAATACACGAGGATGAGGCAACAAGCCTACCTCACCTCGTTATGAAGATAAAAAACACAGAATATAATATCAAAAATATTACTTGAATCTGCTGCCGACGAAGAAGATCTGAGGTTGTCGTCGCGTCGGCGTTATGACGGTGTTGAAGCGTTGGCGTTGTAGGAGCACTTGATGAATAATTGATGATCTTTGGAGATGAATCCTCCCCTCCTTTTATAGACTTTAGCCTCTGAATTTGTCTCCTATTTCTTTGGAACGGATCATGAATTTTTCCAAATTTTTATCGCTATGGCCGCTACAAACGTTATCCGCTTTGACCTAGCGCAAAGCTAAATCGCCGCCATCACCGATCGATGTGCCTCATCACCGATCGATGATACGATCGATGCATCTCATCACGATCGATAATAGCCGATCGCCTAATGTCCAAGAATGATCACACCGCCACTTCCTCGCAGTGAAGAGATTAGCTCGGAAAATGATAAATACGATGGTTTCTAACCGTCCGATCTCAACCTAGACCTTCCACAGGAAGTCTTAGTCGAATCGTCGCCTACGGTCGTCCCCGTAAAGAGGACACGACCTTACAATCTCTCACTCACACGAGCTTACCTCGATAGTAGCTCTCGCTTCCGGCCTTCCACTCGATTCCTTCGGCTCCCTCCGAATTCACTCAAGTGTCGCCCGACCACCACGGCTTCCTCCGGGTGTCGCTAGCCTTCAGCTCTAGCTTTAGTACTTTTCTGCACACTTGATTTAGCTCGTGAGATAACAATATAAACTTAACTTTGTGTCTTTGCCATAATCAAAATACAGGTTTGATTATCTAGTGCCCCTGCACCAACACAAGTTCCTCCTCTAGTCCCTAGAAAGTGGAGAGAGAACATTCTTTTACCTTAACCTGTCTTTTTATATAGTAAAGTTGATTCCTTTTGTAGGGTTGTTAGGGGACCAACACTGCACAAAACCTCCATATGCCCTGACACATTTCTCCTTTGTCATATATTCATGAGACTAGAATATTCTCGGTGGATTGTCATGTATGTCATGCAGGTTAAGTGTCCGAGCTTGAGATCCGAGAGAAAAGATGAGGCTTTGGAAGAGTTGCATACCTGTAATGCATGCATGCACTCAAGAAGGGTTACACTCAAGAAGAGTTATTTGCATGTCTCAGAAAAAGTCGCATACATGCATTGCATACATGCCTGGGGAATAGTCGCTTGCATGTATGCCTTGGGAAAAGCGGCATGCAAGTGATGCATGCCTGCCTTGGGAAAAGTCGCATCCACATGCATGCACTTAGGAAGGGCCACACTCAGAAAAAGTGGTCTGCATAACTCTGGAAGAGTGACCTAGAAGAATGACTCTAAAAGAGTGACTCTGTATGAGTGACCCTAGAAGAGTGGCTCTGGATGAGTGACTTCTGGATGAGTGATTCTGGATGAGTGACTCTAGAAGAGTCACTTTGGATGAGTGACTGATGTGGGTAAATCATGCTATGTTTTCACTACTTTATATATGTGCATTTTATCTCATTTCATATCCTAGGCATGTATTTTATCACGATTCAGTTAAGTTTAGCATATGGAAAAAAAGGAGACTGCTTTTGGTGTTTTTGTGTTAACAGGGCGAAGAAGAAGGGCGTATCAAAACAACACAGGCGTGTTGGGAATCGACACGCCTGTGTCATGAGAGCCAGCGGACAACACGCCCGAGTTCAAAGCGCAACACGCCCGTGTCGGTGATTCCAGCAGCCAACACGCCCTAGTGCAGCCGCGACACGCCCAGTTCAAACCGTAACACGCCCTGTGGGAAACCCGCGACACGCCGGTGCCCTCATGTGGCATGGGCGTGTTGGCCTGATTTCAGCCTTCCTTTTCTGCGAGCAATCAGGATCTTCGTCTCAATTAAAAAGGGAATCTATTGCCTTAAATTGAAGAGGAGGCAAGGCTATAAAAGAGAAGATATTCTAACCCTAAAGGGAGGAGGGACGACGGGTGGTCATAAAGGACGACAGAAGACGGCGAAGGAGTCGACGACGGAGGAACGCAGATGGCGACCAGTATCGTAATTTCTTTCTCTAGCAATTCTTGTCAGATTATGGAGTAGTGTCCTATAATCTTAGGATGGGGGAGTAGCCCTTTGACGATTTACGATGATGATATAATCTATACTACTTAAATTATTGTTTGTGTTGATTTGGTTTTCGTTGGATTCTTATTGACAAACCTAAGGAGCTAAGGGGAAGTACCTAACAGTGAACCCAAGTTCCCAAAACCCCGAACCAACTAGAGATAAACTCCTGTCAAGTAGCGGTAGTGTATCTACGAGGGCTTGCGGGGGTCTCGTGACAGGTCCCCTTAGCTGATTATGGTCCCGTGTGCAAACCTACCGTGAAAAAGGAAATTTGACTCTAGAGGAACTCTTATGGACTTAATGGATCTATCAAATCCAGTTTCTACCTAGTAACAGAGGTAAGAATAGGGAGGTTTGCGGGGGTCTCGTGACAGGTCCCCTTAGCTGATTATGATCCCCTATGCTCGAACACCGTGACAGGTAAATTGAGTTTGATAGGTACAGTTAGCGTAGACCTCGAAAGGGGCCGTTGATTTACCTTAGGATAGGTTCCATCAAAACAAACTCTAATAGGGGTAGGAAAGAATTAAATCACCTTATAAATCATCGACGTGGTGAAACCCATATCCTGAGATTCTCCTCAACTATCGACTTTTAGCTCGTTCTTCTCATTCATTGTTATTGACTGCTCAGTTTCTTTGCTTAAACCATAAATTGATTTACTAGATAACTTGGTATCACGATCATTCGGTAATTGTTCCAATCCCTGTGGGATCGATATTTTTATTACTTGACGACAACCGTGCACTTGCGGAAAATAACACATCAAGTTTTTGGCGCCGTTGGCACTCAATATTGAATTGAGCGTGATTTAGTTAATCTAGATTTCTGATCTGAATTCTTGTTCTGAATATTGATTGTTCCTATTTTTCTTTCGTATCTATTCTGAATTCTTGTTTTGGGAGCCTCTCTTGTTGTTGCATGCACAGACTTAATAGGGAAATTCTCGATATTGATCCTGAGATAGAGAGAACTTTCCTTGCTAGAAGACGATTTCAGCAACCTCAGGAAAACAATCTGACCTCTGACATGGCTGACCAGAACGAAAATAAACCTTTAAGGGATTATGCAGCACCTAGTACAAGGATTGAGATCGAGTATTAGAAGACCCCTATTGAAGCAAACAATTTGAATTAAAACCCGCTACTATCTATGGTCCAACAAAGATCAATTCGAGGAGCACCTACTAAAGATCCAAATCGCACTTGGAAGTATTTTTGGAATTTTGAGACTTTAAAATCGAATGGAGCCTCGGTGATGCTATTAGATTGCGCTTGTTTCCTTTCTCATTGCGGGACAAAGCCAGAGCTTGGCTACACTCTCTTCCAGCAGATTGTATAACTACCTGGGATCAGCTGGAGCAAAGATTTTTAGACAAGTATTTTCCACCCAGCAAAACTGCAAGTCTTCGCCATCAAATCACTAATTTTGCGCAAAAGGATGGAGAAACATTATTTGAAGCATGGGATGATTTAAGGGATTACTACAATGCCCTCATCATGGGCTGGAGAAGTGGCTCATTGTTCATACTTTCTACAATGGAATCTCGTATGCTACTAAGGTTTCTCTTGATTCTGCAGCAGGAGGAGCTCTTATGAACAAAACATTGGATGAAGCTTTTGAGATCATCGAGAATGTGGCAATGAATTCTCACCAATGGGCTCTGAGCGAGGATATCAAACTAAAATGCCAGGTAAGTTTGAGGTAAGTACCATTGATCTACTCAGTGCAAAAGTCGATGCATTAACTCAAAAGCTCGAACATTTTAATGTATCAGCCGTAAACTCATCTAATGTCACTTGCGAGATCTGTGGTGTAACAGGACACGTAGCGATGAACTGTCAAATCCTACACGCACCATCATCGGAAGCTGGGATTGAGCAAGTTGATGCGTTGAATAATTTTAATCAGAAGCCTAATGGTGGCAACCCTTACTCAAACACGTACAATCCCGGTTGGAGAAATCATCCCAACTTTTCGTATAGAGCCCATCAAAATTCTTCTGGATAGAACAACTTTGGAGCACCTTCGGGATTTCAGCCAGGACCCAAGTCGAGCTTAGAAAAGATGATGGAAAATTTTATCACGTGTCAGGGGAAGATAAATGATGAATTTCGGCAGCATATTGTAGAATCAAATAGGCAACATCAAAATAATACCGAGGCAATCAAGCAATTGGGAAGCAAGGTTGATAATTTGACTAATCACACAAGAATGCTGGAAAATCAAATTTCCCAAATTGCGGCACCAAGATCAGGATGCCGATTTCTGGAAATTGAGTAAACCCAGCCGAGCATTGTAATTCTATAAGTTTGAGAAGTGGAAGGATTTTAGAAGGAGACAGAGCTAAACAAGCAGCCTCTGACACGAGCGTGTCGGAGTTGGAAGAAGACAGCAGCACGCCTGGGTTGAACAGCAAAGGGAACCGACACACCCTGACCCAGGGCGTGTTGTTCAACACGCCTGAGGCCCACGAGCGCGTGTCAGCCGACACACCCGTGTCGGGTCATTCGGCCAACACGCCGGTGAACAACACGTGTCGAATAGGGAACCAAGAACATATAAGCCCCTATCCCGTTCCTCAAAGGTGATTAAGGAAAAATTGGATGAACAATTTGATAAGTTCCTTGAGGTAATTAGGAAGCTATATATCAATATACCTTTTATAGAAGCTCTTCAACAAATGCCTACATACTCCAAGTTCTTGAAGGATATCTTAACCAATAAAAGAAAAGTCGAGGAGCATGTAACAGTGGCTCTTACTGAGGAGTGCAGTGCTTTAATTAAGAACATGGTATCTCCCAAACCAATGATCCGTAGTTTTTCTATCCCTTGCATAATTAATAACTCAAATTTTGATAAGGCTTTTTGCGATTTGGGCGCCAGTGTAAATCTGATACCTCTTTCCATATGCAAGAAATTGGATTTGGGAGAAATGAAACTAACTACTATGACCTTGCAGTTAGCCGATCGCTCCATTAGATATCCTTTGGGAATCTTAGAAGATGTACCAGTGCATGTGAGAAATTTTAGTATTCCTGCAGATTTTGTAGTGCTAGATATGGATGAAGACCCATGTATTCCACTCATTTTGGGGAGACCTTTCTTGGCTACTGCAGGGGCAATGATAGACGTCAAGAACCACAAACTCTCACTTGCATTTGGAAATGACAAAATTGAATTCGACCTTTCAAAAGTTGTTAAACAACCTTCTGTTTTTTATGTTTGTTGTAGGATTGACAGTTTCCAGTCAATAGCACTAGAAGGAGCACCAGAACAAACTTATCTTAATAAGCTCGAAGGGGATTTTGAGGATACAGAGCCGGAGATTTCCGCCCCCAACCTAATACCAAGAAGAACGAAGAGAAGGAGGGGCAGAGCATACCCCTCGAGCCATATCCCCAAAACTAGGGAGTAATTAAGGGGTCAAGCTAACGACCTTAAACAAGCGCTTCTTGGGAGGCAACCCAAGCTATTTTCATTTTTTTTTTAGTCATTTTATTTTATTTTATTTTATTCTTTATTCTATTTTTATTTTTTTCAGGTTTTCAGGATACGTGCTAACAAGGCGGTTGTTGATACGACACTGCGTCGAACGAACAGCGTGTTGTTGGTACCGAAGACAACATAGGCGAGGCGTCGACTAGCACGCCTGTCGCACACTTCTCTAGGCACGCGCCTGGCCGGATCAGCGACACTGGGACGACGAGCACGCCCATGTCGCACCTAAACGGGTCGCATTTGCGTAAGAGCATGCCCGACACGCCTATCTTGCGGATAGCCTCTAAAACCAGCCCGAGCACGCCTAATCTTCCACTCGCGATACAAGGTTCAGCGACACACGGTCTCCCTCTCAAGTGCAAGGAGCAAACCCGGCCTCTCCATTCCCAACGCCATGAGCAAGCGAGTGAAGACTAGAGGAGGAGCTTCTTCCTCTGCGGCAAAGGACAAGGGGAAAAGAAAAGCTCAGGATTTGGGTAACGAACCTCCTCCGACCTCTAGCCATCCTTATGGAATTGTTTTTAGGGATGATATTATGAAGACTAAATTGATAAGCTTGAAAAAGGAAGTTAGTATCTCACGAGAACTATAGACTTCTACACGTTGACCACCTTAGGGTTAAGAGATGACATAACTTGGTTAACAAATAGGATAGGCTGGACCGAGTTTATCACACACCATCACCTTACTTACCCTAGCATCACTCTTGAATTCCTTAGCTCCCTGTCCGCTGAAATACTGCAAGGAAAAGATTGTGAGGAAGGAAAAATAAAATTTAGATTAATGAACCATGAATTTACCCTTTCTCTAAGTGATTTTAATATGATATTTGATTTTCCTAAGCGGAGGAGAGGCAAATTCATAGACATTTTATTGATCACCAATTTTGGAGATTAATTTCTGATGACCCTCGCCCTTACGATGCATCTAGATCTAAATCATTTAACATCCCTAATCATACTTTCCGTTATCTCCTTAGATTCATGGCTAATACAATCTCAGGGAGATATGATAGTGCAGGGGTGGCTAGGCAGAGTGAGTTATAATTTTTATGGGCCATGCTAAATGAAATTAAGATTGATTCTGGAGCCCATATGGTTAGGCATTTAGTTAAGGTTAGTAATAGCCCATCCGGAGTCATAGTCATTGGGGGTATTATCACTAGGATTGCTGTAGCCTTAGGATGTGATTTGGATGACCTTGAATATTGTCCTGCTAGCCCTAAATTGGATTTGGATGCTTGTATAAATATGAAGATGATTGAGGCATGTGACGAGGGATATCGTTTGGTGTTAAGAAATGGAATTAAAATCCCTCTTCCAAACCCTGAGCGGATGACTGTACGTAATTCATCCAATTGGCTTTTTAGAGATGTTCAGGAACCCTTTCCTACCCCCACTGCCCATGCTCCATCACCCCCTGCTAGGGAGCCATCTCACATAGCCCCCGAGCCATCACATTCGACTCCTGAACCCCCACGGTTTCCTACTGACAATGTTTCTGCAGGGTACTCTTCTTTTGATTTTTCAGGATTCCGATCATCATTCGAAGCATTTAGGGTCGAGCATACCTCGCACATTGGTGTGTGGGATCGGTATGCCCAAGCTACAGAGGAGCACCATCGCATGGTGACACAACATTTGGATAGGGCAGCTGATTTTTACAGGAGAGCTGATGAGTTTTTCACTGCTGAGTCCGCCCGGAGGGAAGATGATGATAGATTTCGACAAGAGTCCCGGGAGTTTTACCAGGAGCAGCGACGTAGGTGGGCAGAGGAGGATGCTAGTAGCGAAGACGATGACCATTGACCACCTTCAACTATTTTGTGAGTTTTGATGCACATCCTTTACTGCTTATGCCGTTTCTACTTAGATTTTTTTGGTTATTGCTATTTTATTTGCATCTTTTCATATATCATAACAGTGCATTTTTTATATATCATCCAGCGTAATACAACTGAACATTGGTCGGATCATGAAATTCCTTTTTGCCTATTTGATAAGAACCCTATTTCACTTCGAACACGGTCTATAGGTCTGAGGTATCCAATGAAAAGATTTAAATCCCCCATATCGGACGAGTACTCGATTTTCCATTGGAGACTTACTTGCGCAACTTGGTTACTGGAGAAACACTTTCACTAGAAAAAAAAAAAAAAAGGGTTATGGGAATTGTTTTCAAGCACCCCTTTGAGACCAAGTAGTTACTGGGGAAACACCTAAAAGGTTGCCCTTCGAGACTAACTAGTTACCGGGAAATGCTCTCTATAATTCCTTCCTTCTCTTCTTGGAAAGTGCTCCTTTGAGACCTTTTGATGATAGGTAAGAATGATCCATGCATTAAGGCAGGTAAGTGCCTCTATGCCGGAAATAAGAATATTCTACGATAGAAGGGATGTCAAGTCCAGATTGGTGTCCAATGACTTTAGTCCACCATTTCACGTGCACTATATAGGGATCTTTCGAACTTGGCAACTAGGAATGATTTGAAAAGATTAAGATCAGACTGTATACCCCTAGATGATGCCTAGTATTCCCACAAATAAGTTGTCTTTTGAGTTTTCTTTGCTTGAGGACAAGCAAAAGTTTAAGACTAGGGGATTTTGATGTGGGTAAATCATGCTATGTTTTCACTACTTTATATATGTGCATTTTATCTCATTTCATATCCTAGGCATGTATTTTATCACGATTCAGTTAAGTTTAGCATATGGAAAAAAAGGAGACTGCTTTTGGTGTTTTTGTATTAACAGGGCGAAGAAGAAGGCGATCAAAACAACACAGCGTGTTGGGAATCGACACGCCTGTGTCACGAGAGCCAGCGGACAACACGCCCGAGTTCAAAGCGCAACACACCCGTGTCGGTAATTCCAGCAGACAACACGCCCTAGTGCAGCCGCGACACGCCCTAGTTCAAACCGTAACACGCATACAGGAAACGCGACACGCCGTGCCTCATGTGGCATGGGCGTGTTGGCCTGATTCACCTTCCTTTCTGCGAGCAATCAGGATCTTCGTCTCAATTAAAAAGGGAATCTATTGCCTTAAATTGAAGAGGAGGCAAGGCTATAAAAGAGACGATATTCTAACCCTAAAGAGAGGAGGGACGACAGGTGGTCATAAAGGACTACATGTAAGACGGCAAGGAGTCGACAGCGAGGAACGCAGAGATGGCGACCAAGATCGTAATTTCTTTCTCTAGCAATTCTTGTCAGATTATGGAGTAGTGTCCTATAATCTTAGGATGGGGGAGTAGCCCTTTGACGATTTACGATGATGATATAATCTATACTACTTAAATTATTGTTTGTGTTGATTTGGTTTTCGTTGGATTCTTATTGACAAACCTAAGGAGCTAAGGGGAAGTACCTAACAGTGAACCCAAGTTCCCGAAACCCCGAACCAACTAGGGATAAACTCCTGTCAAGTAGCGGTAGTGTATCTACGAGGGCTCATGGGGTCTCGTGACAGGTCCCCTTAGCTGATTATGGTCCCGTGTGCAAACCTACCGTGAAAAAGGAAATTTGACTCTAGAGGAACTCTTATGGACTTAATGGATCTATCAAATCCAGTTTCTACCTAGTAACAGAGGTAAGAATAGGGAGGTTTGCGGGGGTCTCGTGACAGGTCCCCTTAGCTGATTATGATCCCCTATGCTCGAACACCGTGACAGGTAAATTGAGTTTGATAGGTACAGTTAGCGTAGACCTCGAAAGGGGCCGTTGATTTACCTTAGGATAGGTTCCATCAAAACAAACTCTAATAGGGGTAGGAAAGAATTAAATCACCTTATAAATCATCGACGTGGTGAAACCCATATCCTGAGATTCTCCTCAACTATCGACTTTTAGCTCGTTCTTCTCATTCATTGTTATTGACTGCTCAGTTTCTTTGCTTAAACCATAAATTGATTTACTAGATAACTTGGTATCACGATCATTCGGTAATTGTTCCAATCCCTGTGGGATCGATATTTTTATTACTTGACGACAACCGTGCACTTGCGGAAAATAACACATCAGTGACCCTGGATGAGTGACTTTGGAAGAGTGACCTTGAATAAATGACCCTGAAAGGGTGGCTTCTGGAAGAGTGACTCTGGATGAGTGACTCTGAAAGAGTAGCTTTTGGATGAGTGACTCTGAATGAGTGACCCTGAAAGAGTGACATGTATGTAATTGAGAAGAGAAATAATGTCATGTGGGTTGCATGCATGCACTCGTGAAGAGTGACTTGCATGCACTCGGAAAGTGTGACCTGCATGCATGCACTCGGAAAGAATAGCTTGCATGCACTCGGGAAGAGTTGCATGCAATCGGGAAGAGAAACATGCATGCCTCGAAAAGAGTTGTCTGCGTGTATTGCAGGCATTCTCTAATGCTTAGAGGGGACCTAATAACATTCAGGAAGACCAATTATATTCGGAAAACACCTTATTACTTAGAAAAACTAGGTTATAGTACTCAAGATAATCATAAATTCTTACTCCAAAATTCCGGATACCATCATACCATATATTTTATTTTGAGAACACTTTTACTCTTAGTGATATTGTAGCTGTTGGAATGTATACTGAAAGTCTAGCTCTTTTTGTATGAACATTTTATTTTGAAATAAGAATCACATGATCATTGTTTGCACTTTATATATTTATTATATGTGTGCATATTGTCTAATATTTTACATTGTAGATAACATGGTGCTTGGTGTGGCACAGAAGATCATGTTATCAGTCCCTTGTAAAATATAAGTAGAGGCTCACAACCAAGATGGTTTTGGACAAACCATTGGCATGGTTGTAGTGTAGCTTGGTATTGTTTTTTCTTGAACATAGAGTTACACTAGTACACTTAGGTGTATTGAGCAGGACCGACATAGAGGTGATTCAATTTATTGCTGACTGTATAATTGAATCGGACCTCGAATATTATGTTGTGCATGCTCTTAATCCCGATATAATAACGGGCACATGTACTTAGTATTTATTTCTTTGATTTACCAGAGGGTTAGATTTAGATGGATTAAATCAATATGCCCGGTAAGTTGGGAAATGATATTATTTACATGGTGTGTCGTTGATTATAGGAGGAAACCATGTCCTATATATTAGGTTGATGATGTCCCCTTGAGGAGCTCATAAGGTTCATCATGTAAACCCAGCTGGTTGACTTAGTCAACATGATGATAAGGTTGAGTGGTACTACTCGAGGAATTAGATGTTAATTAATTGATGGTCAGTAAATCAATTAATTGACGGACATTCGATATCTTAAACACGGGGAGATTAATGTACGAATAATATATGGAGCCCATATTAAGTTATGGGGGTTGGTGAGGTAGTTCAATGATGATCCTCTAGTGGAATGGAACATCATTGATGGATCAAGTTTGTGTGGTTCCGATCCATCGGGTGGCCAAGACCCAACTCCTCCTTATGGTCCCTATCGTAGCCTAATATAATCCTTGTGAAGTCTAGATCCAAGAATGTAAAACAAAACCTAGAACCAACGGTTGGGATTAAATCCCTAGATCCGATGGTTAGGATGAAACACTAGAACCAACGGTTGGGATTAAATCCCTAGATCCGATGGTTAGGATGAAACCCTAGAATCGACGGTTGAGATTAAATCCCTAGATCCGACGGTTGGGATAAAACCCTAGATCCGACGGTTGGGATGAAATCCTAGATCCGACGGTTGGGATGAAATCCTAGATCCAACGGTTGAGATGAAACCCTAGATCCGACGGTTGGGATAAAACCCTAGATCCGACGGTGGAGGTTAAATCCCTAGATCTGACGGTGGAGATTAAAGGAGTCCTAGGCCTAACTCTATAAAAGGAAAGCTTAGGGTTGGGCAGCAATAATGAATTGATTGAGAAATTAGGGTTTTGGCTCATCCAAAAGTGGGCGGCTAGGGTTTTGGGTGGCTAGGGTTTTGGAGCAAAACAAGTGGGCGGTAACTCTTCCTTCTAGTTGATTGCCGGCGCCCATCCTCCTCCATCAACACTTGGCCGGCGCCCATCCTAGAGGCCTCTCCCTTCTTCCTTGGCCGGCAGTTCTCCTTCCATAGGTGGCCGGCATTCATCTTCCTCCCTTCATCCTAGAGTGGTCGGCGGCAACACTTCTTGAAGTTGGCCGGCGCATCATCCAATTGTTCCTTGGCCGACAGTTGCACCAAATTCCCTAATTTGGTGGCCGGTTCTAGATAGGAAGGTATTTGTTGTTTCTTCTCTTTGTTCGCAGCGGACAAGGTGGAGAAGAAAGCGATCTAGAAGGCTTCTACTCGTGGAGGATCTTCGTCCACACGTCGTCCACGAGAAGGATAGGACATACAGTAGAAGATTGTGAGGTATAAAGTTATTTTAACTTTATTTACAGATCTGAGCTTGTTCTTTTATGTTTTGATTATGCATGTGTAAATTAGTAAATATATTGTATAATCATGGACCCCGAAGACAAACACAAAAACCGGCGATCCGTCCGTCGTCTCTTCCGCGGCTAACCAACTAGAAGAGTTGAGTTGCTTGAACAACTAGTTTGTTCAAGCGATCACTCAAGTTGTTAGCACGACGATGAAATGGTTGTGCTAAGGAAGCTCATCCCATCCGGATTAATTCTTTCATTAGTGAAAATTTTAATCCGGGGACATGGGAGCCAATGAGCCTCCGAAGCATCCACCTTCAGTAGCAACTATGACTAACGTCCGTAAGATAGAGCAACTTCTGCTATAATATGTATCAGCTGTAGCTATTACAATATCGTAACAATCCTTACTTTTTTACCATTGTAACCGTTATTTTATGACTATTTCAATATGTAACAGCTTATACAATATTGTTATAGTATTATATCAATTACTTAGTAAATGTTAATTACAATTATTTAATAATTACCTAAGTAGCTATTACAATTATTTTAAAGTGATTTTGAAGAAGTTTAAATAATTTTAACCAAGTTGCCAAAGAGTAAATGATAGTCTAGTATATGAAACTTCTATCAATGTGGGATCCTAAGGAAGGATCTATTGTACATAGTTTTATCTTACTTTACAAGAAACTATTTTATGATTCGAACCATTGACCTCAAAATCATATGACAATAACATAATCATTATGCCAAGGTTCTCCTTCACCAAGTTAATAAAGAGTATTTTGATATAATATTGTTAAGAGTTTAGAATTCAGGATTTAGCTACAATTGTGTAACAATTAATCAGGTAACTATTACAACTATTATAAAGTGATTTTAGCCAACTTAAAGTGATTTTTGTCTAGGATAGAGTCACCTTTATTCCTCTGTTTAAGATAAAATCATTCTTCTATTTATAGAAGAGACACCTCTAATTCTATCCCTAATAAGGCTCTAGTTCTTTGTCACACACAAAGTTACATAAACAAGGTTATATATACCAGAAAACTTTCACAAGGAAACGAAATTATCCTTGATATTTAAGGTGGGTATTGCATAGTGAAGAATTAGAAGTTTTCATTAAAATACTTCTTATATAGACTTCCTGAGCAAGAAGAAACATAGTTGGTATGCATTCTTTAATCTATAATCTTCTTATTTGGAATGTCATCGACAATCTTCTGAAGGTCTAAGAAATTAAGGGGAGTGATGGTTGGAGGATAATTGGCTTCTTGAAAATGTTAAATAGCCCCTTTAAAATCTTGTCCCAAGTGAAATAAAGATCAAGAGTCTAGTAAATCAAACAATTTAGACGACTTTAAGAACATTTTCTTCTGGTTGGCCTAGTGCTCCTCCTCTCTTCTTTTGTGCTAACTCCTTTTTGAGGTATTCCACCTTTCCATCTGATGACTCCCTATGTCTTTTCTCCTCAAATTCTCTCCTATCAACCTCTGAGAGATGATTCTCAGTATCCTTTAGGTTTCTATGAAGATGGAGGAGTTGTTCAAAAAAAGCATTAGCCTTAGCCTTGTGTAGTTTGGCCTCAGCCTTGACCGATCATAGTTCATTGACCGGTGTTGGTGTAGGGTGCACCACTCTTAAAATTTTGATGTATGAGTCAAGGTTTAAAATTAGAATATATTTATGAACTAATATGAGTGTTAAGTGTGAAGGACTTAATAGGAAAGTCCTAGCAGATCAGGTTAACCAAATACTAGGCGAAATTTTTTGACGGATTAGGAGGACCGAACACTAGATAGAAGTCTTGTTAGATCAGAAGGATCAGATAACTGACAGGAAGTTGAAATGAGTTAGGAGGAACATACATCTGATAGAAGTTTAGTTAGGTCGGGAGGACCAGAGAACTAACAAGAAGTCCTGGTGGATTAGAAGATCAGACGTCAAGCAATGAAAGTCTAAATAGGTCAGGTGGACCAGATGTTTGGCAGGAAAGCTTCTAAATGGAGAAGTGAGACCAAATCCTCACGTTGAGGATAAAGGTAGGCATCGATCTGGTTAAAGGGTCCAACTTGAACTTCAAGGTCAAGATCGGATAGTAATTCTATTACCAATTTGACTTATATATTTTCTTGTGTTAACCTGTGTTGTAGGGTTTCAGGCGACTTATCTTAGTCCAAGCGATTAGACCGAGTCTAGGTGTTTGGGATGCAAATTGTTGGGATGTATACTGAAAGCCTAGCTCTTTTGTATGAACATCTTTATTTTGAAATAAGAATCACATGATCATTGTTTGCATATTTTTATGGTTATGCAATATTGTCTAATACCTTACATTGTAGATAACATGGTGTGTGGTGTCACACGGGAGATCATGTTATCAGCTCCTTGTAAAGTATAAGTAAAGGCTCACAACCGAGATGGCTTTGGACAAACCATCGGAATAGTTGTAGTGTGATTTGGTATTGGTTTGTCTTGACCATAGAATCACACTAGTGCACTTTGTGTGTATTGAGCAGGACCGACACAGAGGTGATTCGATTTATTGCTGACTACATAATCGAATCGGACCTCAGATATTATTTAGTACATGCTCTTAATCCCGATATAATAACGGGCACATATACTTGGTACTCATCTCTTTGATTTACCAATGGGCGAGATTTATAGATTAAATCGATAGACTCGGTAAGTTGGGAGATGATATTATTTATATGGTGTGCCGTTGATTATAGGAGGAAACCGTGTCCTATATATTAGGATGATGATGTCCTCTTAGGAAACCGATAGGCTCATAAGGTTCATCATGTAAACCCCGCAGGTGGACTTGGTCCTGATGATGAAAAGGTTGAGTGGTACTACTCATGGAGTTAGATGTTGATTAATTAATGGTTAGTAAATTAATTAATCGACGGACATTCGAGATCTTAAACACGGGGAGAAAATGTACAAATAATATATGGAGCCCATATTATCATATGGGGGTTGGTGAGGTAGATCAATGATGGACCTTTAGTGGATTGGACCATCATTAGTGGATCGGACTTTATGTGGGCTTGATCTATGGGTGGCCAAGACCCAACTCCTCCTCATGGTCCCTAATGTAGCCTATTAACACCTCATGATGCTTAGATCCAATGGATAGAAACAAAACTCTAAGATCCATTGGTAGAGATTAAATCTCTAAGATCCGACGGTTGAGATTAAATCTCTAGATCCGACGGTTGAGATTAAATCCCTTGAACCAATGGTGGAGATTAAACCAAGACTTATCCCTAAACTCTATATAAGGGTGGCTTAGGGATTGTTGGCGTGGAGAACACAAGGGATGAGGGGATTAGGGTTTGCTTCCTTTGGTGGCTAGGAATCCTAGTTGGTTTAGGATTGGGTTTGGTGGCTAGGGTTTTGGAGCAAGGGTGGGCGGCAACTAATGGAGGTTGTTCTTCTTCTTCCTTGGGTTGGCCGGCCACTATGCTGCTCCTATCTACCTTAGCTTGAACTTATCCTATTCTTCTTCCCCTCTTCCATGGCCGGATATAAGGTAAGTTAGGATTAGGGTTTGGGTGGCTAGGTTTTGGGAGAAAAGGGTGGGCGGCAACTATAGGAGATGTTCTTCTTCTTCCTAAGGGTTGGCCGGCCACTATGGTTCTCCTCTTTACCTTGGCTTGAGCTCATCCTAATCTTCTTCCCCTCTTCCATGGCCGGATATAAGGTAAGTTAGGATTAGGGTTTGGGTGGCTAGGTTTTTGGGAGAAAAGGGTGGGCGGCAACTATAGGAGATGTTCTTCTTCTTCCTAAGGGTTGGCCGACCACTATGGTTCTCCTCTTTACCTTGGCTTGAGCTCATCCTAATCTTCTTCCTCACTTCCATGGCCGGCCACAAGGTGAGCTTGGATTAGGGTTTGGAAGCTTAGGGTTTAGGAGGTTTGGGTGGCACCAAATAAGGAAAGTTTCTTCCTTTCTTCTTCATGGTTTGGTGGCCGGCGCCCATATCACCTTCTCCAACCCTTGGACAGCATCTAAAGACCCCTTCTCCCTCTCCTTGGGTGGTGGAAACAAGACTAAGGGGTTTCCTTGATGTCTTGGTCGGATTCAACCATTATCTCCTTCTCCTTGTTGGCCGGCGGCAAGCATTTCTTTTGTTGCTTGTTGGTTGGCCATAGGAAGGAGATGAGCCTTGTTTCTATTCTTCCTCTTGCTTTGGATGAGCAAGGAAGGAAGATGTGTGATCTAGGAGCTTCGACTTTTGGTAGAGCGTCGCCCACACGACGTCCGAAAGGAGGAAGGACATACATTAGAAGATCGAGAGGTATATCGATTCTCTAATTTTATATGTTACATGTTTATATTTGTTTTCATTTATGAGCATGATATATTTCTGTGAATGGCTAAATAATATTTGGATCCCGAGCATAAACACAAAACCGCGATCCGGACATCGCTCATTCCGCTGGCTACGTAGAGAATAGAGGATAGTCGCTTGAACAACTATTTTTTTAAAGTGACCTCTCTAAACGAATAACGGCGATGACTTGGTTGCTTTAGGAATCCCTTTTGTCTAGGATTAAATTTTTAATCCGGGGACATCGAAGGATCACCATGGTCAAGCAACCGAGGTGAAGGGAAGCGAAGTTTCCTCTCAGGATCAACAATTGGTATCGAGCTTATCGAGCCAAGGATTCGGTTTTGTGTGTTTAGGATTGGTTAATTTTTATGCACTTTTTCATATATTAAATGTGCCGGATAATAGTAGGATATCGTAGCTTAACTCTTTAGTTGCGGGCATAAGATTCCACTATTATGGCATGTGTGTGTATGTGATTGTATGTGTGTAAATGTTTATTTTGTTGAATCCTCGGGGTTAGTGAGGCTAGTATTTAGTTTTTGTAAATTAAATACGGCATTGTTTAGCTCTTTATTTTATTTTACTTTCGATCTAGATTCATGTACACTCCTCGTGGAGTATAGGATCGATGGATGTAAATTAAAATAGGTTTTAGTCTCGGCTCGGATCTCGGAGGGCTTGTACATGGCGTAGGAGGAAGCGGGCGAGATGGCGATGTGACGGGAGCCATATTGAAGACAAAGGCCATAATAGTTGGAAAATAATTTATTTTTCATATTTATTGTTTTTTGTTTGATATGCATGTCATAGGAAAATTTCTCATTTTTAATTTACTAAGTGGGAGAGGGATATTTTAATTAATTTCCGCGGCCTCCATTACAATTTGACGTGTGATGCAACAAACTTGCGTGTTGGCTCTGAGTGCCTTCCTCCCTGCGGACGAGTTTGTTTGCGGATCACTAGGTCAAATAATGGTTATAGGAAATTATCTAGGAGCATGTGTACTTCCACAGCGGTAAGGCACATAATCCGAAATAATTCCCTTAGTATCGTGTAATGGTGCACACTTAGATGCAAATAAAAAGTATCCTCCCCATCGGAGTCACTGCTTTTATTTGTAGGGCCAAAGAGGAACCAACTATTAATTTTATTTGTCAAAAAGTAAGGTTGACAAGATAATAAAATTAATGGGTAAAACCTCCTCTTACAAATGTAGAATTCGTATACGTCCACACTGCGTGGCATGCGATATTCTCGGTGTTTTGAGGTGTTGGTTGATATCAAAATTTTATTGTTTGAGGAATCAATAATTTTTTGAAATCTAAAGTAATGATCTATGTGATTCTTAGGATTTTCAAAATGACTTTCAGTCCACTTGTTGTGATACTAAAAGAAATAAACTTACTGTACCCAAATAATGTTGATTGGAAAAGAATCTAGATATTGTCTTATCTGCTAAGGAGTACAAGTATGCACTCTTCGAAGAGTGTCCTCAAGCCATGGTTGCTCAAAAAAGGTTTCTACTTCTAAGCCGAAAGGCAAGAAGAAGAAGAAACAAGGTGGAGCAAAGGTGGTGGGAGGATCTCAGGGAGGAGTGAAGAAGCCGAAAGGCAAGTACTTTAAGCAGGATGGACATTGGAAGAAGGATCGCCCCACCCAAAATGTATACAAAGTTTGGACTAGTCGTTGAAACATGATTAGCGGTGTTATCTACCGGCACCTGGTGTGTAGATATGAGAGTCACTAATCATGTCTGCAACACTTTGCAGGGGTTTCAGGAAACCCAACGACTAGCTAAAGGGGATATTACCATTTACTTGGGCAATGCCATGAAGATGGCGGCTATTGCAGTGGGAGATGTTTTATTTATCTTTTGAGAAAAATAAAGTTTTTGGTTCTTAAGAATTTTCTTTATGTACATTTATTTAGAAAGAATTGATTTCGGTTTCTAAATTATGGATGGATAATCTATTTCTTTTAATGACAGATTTGTTATAAAAGGAATAGGGACATTATCTATTCAGGTACATAGATAGGAAATTTATAACTTGAACCACTAGCTCCCACGATGCAAATAGAAGTTATTAACTCATCTTCTAAGTCTAATAAGAGAAAAGAACCTTCGAAGATGAACCAAACATATCTTTGCCATCTTAGTCTTGGTCACATTAACCTAACCAAAATTCAAAGGTTGATAGCTGATGGACCTTTGGGTTCATTAGTGGTGGAGGATCTCCCAACCTACGAATCTTGCTTGGAGGGTAAGATAACCAAGAGGCCTTTCAAGGCCACGGGGTATAGAGCCAAAGATATGTTGGAAATGGTTCATTCTGATTCGTATGGTCCTATGTCTATCCTGGCAAGAGGTAGTTTTGAATATTTCGTCTTTTTCATAGACAATTATTCATGATGACACTACGATCTGATCGTGGTGACGAGTACCTCTTGGGAGAGTTTAGGAATTACCTATCAGAGGTTGGGATTCAATCCCAATTGTCTGCACCTGGCACACCCCAGCAGAATGATGTAGAAGAGCGAAGGAATAGGACTCTTATGGAGATGGTTAGATCGATGATGAGTTATTCTGACTTGTTTTATAGTCCTAGAGATCAGAGGGTGATTGTTAAAATGAATGCCAGATTTCTAGAGGAAGACTATGTGATAAGCCACAAGCCCAAGAGTAAAATTGTTCTGGAGGAGTTAAAAGGGGAAGTCACTTCTTTAGTACCACCAGTACAAGGGGATATACCACATGTCATCGCACCAAGGTCACAGAGGATACATGATGATGTCTCGTCAGAGTGGAGGGTTGTGAGATGACTGATAGATTCATGTTCTTGAGAGAATCTTTCGATTTGGTCCCTGGCGAACATGAACCTGATCCCTGGACATATGACGAGGCAATCCAAGATAAAGATGCACTATCTTGGCAAAGTGCAATGAATACTGAGATTGAATCTATGGATTCAAGTCAGGTTTGAGAGCTCTTATGCATAGCAGCTCATATGGATTATGAGGTGTGGCATATGGATATCAAGAAAGCTTTCCTTAATGGAAGTCTTGAGGAAACCATCTATATGAAGCAACCAGAGGGATTCATTGCTAAGGGCAAAGAGCATCTTGTGTGTAAGCTTAATCTGTCCATTTATGGATTGAAGCAAGCTTCAAGATCTTGGAACATCCGCTTTGATGAGATAATCCAGTCTTATGGATTTATTCAAAGTCCGGATGAGTCTTGTGTATACAAGAGATGTGACGGAAACGTAGTGGTATTTCTTGTACTATACGTAGATGACATTTTGGTGGTTGGCAACAACATCGAAGTGTTATCAGACGTAAGGGTATGGTTGTCCAAACAGTTTGATATGAAGGACTTGGGAGAGGTGAGACACATCCTTGGGATCAAGGTTATAAGGGATCGCAGGAAAAGGATGTTGTGCTTATCCCAAGCTTCATACATAGACATGATTTTGGATTGTTTTAGCATGCAGAACTCCAAGAAGGGTTTTCTACCTTTCAGGCATGGAGTTCCATTATCTAAGGAGATGTGTCCTAGATCATCTGAGGAGATAGAGGAGATGAAGGCGGTTCCTTATGCTTCGGCAGTAGGAAGCCTCATGTATGCGATGCTCTGTACGAGACCAGATATCTGCTTTGCCGTGGGCATGGTCAGCAGATATCAGAGTAATCCAGGACAGGGATATTGGACTGCGGTAAAGCATATATTGTAGTGCCTGAGAAGGACTAGGGATTATATGCTAGTTTACCGGGCAGACCAATTACTCCCTGTGGGTTACACGGATTCCGATTTCCAATCTGATAGGGATAACAGTAAGTCTACCTCAGGTTTTGTGTTTACTTTGGGAGGTGGAGCCATTGTATGGAGGAGTGCCCAGCAGAAATGCGTGGCGGACTCCACCATGGAAGCTGAGTATGTGGCAGCCTATGAGGCGGCCAAAGAAGCTGTATGGCTCAGGAACTTCCTGATGGACTTGGATGTGATTCCTGGTTTGCCCAGAACTATCACAATTTATTGTGATAATAGTGGTGCAGTTGCAAACTCGAAGGAACCACGAGCCCATAAGGCTAGTAAACACATAGAGCGCAAGTACCACCTGATACGAGAAATCGTAAAGGAGGTAGAAGTTGTTGTCGCCTAGATTGCATCAGAGGATGACCTGGTAGACCCTTTCACTAAGGCCCTTCTAGCGAGAGCTTTGATAGGCATGTGGAGGGAAGGGGAATCAGATGTATGACAGTATAAGGACAGCATAGTCTTTTAGTATAAGTGGGAGATTGTTGGGATGTATACTGAAAGCCTAGCTCTTTTGTATGAACATCTTTATTTTGAAATAAGAATCACATGATCATTGTTTGTATATTTTTATGGTTATGCAATATTGTCTAATACCTTACATTGTAGATAACATGGTGTGTGGTGTCACACGGGAGATCATGTTATCGGCTCCTTGTAAAGTATAAGTAAAGGCTCACAACCGAGATGGCTTTGGACAAACCATTGGAATAGTTGTAGTGTGATTTGGTATTGGTTTGTCTTGACCATAGAATCACACTAGTGCACTTTGTGTGTATTGAGCAGGACCGACACAGAGGTGATTCGATTTATTGCTGACTACATAATCGAATCGGACCTCAGATATTATTTAGTACATGCTCTTAATCCCGATATAATAACGGGCACATATACTTGGTACTCATCTCTTTGATTTACCAATGGGCGAGATTTATAGATTAAATCGATAGACTCGGTAAGTTGGGAGATGATATTATTTATATGGTGTGCCGTTGATTATAGGAGGAAACCGTGTCCTATATATTAGGATGATGATGTCCCCTTGAGGAGCTCATAAGGTTCATCATGTAAACCCTGCAGGTGGACTTGGTCCGACATGATGAAAAGGTTGAGTGGTACTACTCATGGAGTTAGATGTTGATTAATTAATGGTTAGTAAATTAATTAATCGACGGACATTCGAGATCTTAAACACGGGGAGAAAATGTACAAATAATATATGGAGCCCATATTATCATATGGGGGTTGGTGAGGTAGATCAATGATGGACCTTTAGTGGATTGGACCATCATTAGTGGATCGGACTTTATGTGGGCTTGATCTATGGGTGGCCAAGACCCAACTCCTCCTCATGGTCCCTAATGTAGCCTATTAACACCTCATGATGCTTAGATCCAATGGATAGAAACAAAACTCTAAGATCCATTGGTAGAGATTAAATCTCTAAGATCCGACGGTTGAGATTAAATCTCTAGATCCGACGGTTGAGATTAAATCCCTTGAACCAATGGTGGAGATTAAACCAAGACTTATCCCTAAACTCTATATAAGGGTGGCTTAGGGATTGTTGGCATGGAGAACACAAGGGATGAGGGGATTAGGGTTTGCTTCCTTTGGTGGCTAGGAATCCTAGTTGGTTTAGGATTGGGTTTGGTGGCTAGGGTTTTGGAGCAAGGGTGGGCGGAAACTAATGGAGGTTGTTCTTCTTCTTCCTTGGGTTGGCCGGCCACTATGCTGCTCCTATCTACCTTAGCTTGAACTTATCCTATTCTTCTTCCCCTCTTCCATGGCCGGATATAAGGTAAGTTAGGATTAGGGTTTGGGTGGCTAGGTTTTTGGGAGAAAAGGGTGGGCGGCAACTATAGGAGATGTTCTTCTTCTTCCTAAGGGTTGGCCGGCCACTATGGTTCTCCTCTTTACCTTGGCTTGAGCTCATCCTAATCTTCTTCCCCTCTTCCATGGCCGGATATAAGGTAAGTTAGGATTAGGGTTTGGGTGGCTAGGTTTTTGGGAGAAAAGGGTGGGCGGCAACTATAGGAGATGTTCTTCTTCTTCCTAAGGGTTGGCCGACCACTATGGTTCTCCTCTTTACCTTGGCTTGAGCTCATCCTAATCTTCTTCCTCACTTCCATGGCCGGCCACAAGGTGAGCTTGGATTAGGGTTTGGAAGCTTAGGGTTTAGGAGGTTTGGGTGGCACCAAATAAGGAAAGTTTCTTCCTTTCTTCTTCATGGTTTGGTGGCCGGCGCCCATATCACCTTCTCCAACCCTTGGACAGCATCTAAAGACCCCTTCTCCCTCTCCTTGGGTGGTGGAAACAAGACTAAGGGGTTTCCCTTGATGTCTTGGTCGGTTTCCACCATTATCTCCTTCTCCTTGTTGGCCGACGGCAAGCATTTCTTTTGTTGCTTGTTGGTTGGCCATAGGAAGGAGATGAGCCTTGTTTCTATTCTTCCTCTTGCTTTGGATGAGCAAGGAAGGAAGATGTGTGATCTAGGATCTTCGACTTTTGGTAGAGCGTCGCCCACACGACGTCCGAAAGGAGGAAGGACATACATTAGAAGATCGAGAGGTATATCGATTCTCTAATTTTATATGTTACATGTTTATATTTGTTTTTCATTTATGAGCATGATATATTTCTGTGAATGGCTAAATAATATTTGGATCCCGAGCATAAACACAAAAACCGGCGATCCGGACATCGTCTATTCCGCGGCTACTCGTAGAATAGAGGATAGTCGCTTGAACAACTAGTTTGTTCAAGTGACCTCTCTAAACGAATAGCACGACGATGACTTGGTTGCTTTGGGAATCCCTTTTGTCTAGGATTAAATTTTTTAATCCGGGGACATCGAAGGGATCACCATGGTCAAGCAACCGAGGTGAAGGGGAAGCGAAGTTTCCTCTCACGGATCAACCCCAACAATTGGTATCAGAGCTTCCGGGCTAAACCTTTCACAAATATGGTCAAATCAAACTCAAGGAGATTGGAGTGTTTCAAGTTGACTTGGAGATACCCTCGGATGGCAGGTGTAGACAGGTAATTGGATCAAATCCAGGCACCTAGGATCAGAAAATACTAGAATTATGATGAAGGCCATAAGGGTGACTTGGAGTCACTTGGATTGGGTGCAAGTTCTTGGAAAGGTAGAATTGCCTAATCGACAGGCTAATATGGAGATGACTGGGAGGTGGTCCATGTTGGTGCAATCGCCCCAGGTCACGATTGACCAAACTCGAGTTGGACTCGAGTAGTATTTTGATATTTGACATTGATGTCTGACATGTGTTGGGAAAATTGCTGGTGCAATCGACCCAGGTCATATTTGATGTTTGACGATGGTTTGACCATTGTCATGGGAAAAGTCCAAGTCTTGTGTACTTGGCATGAAAAGTCCAAGCTTGAGTCTTGGCATGGAAAGCCCAAGCATGGGTCTTGGCAAGGAAAAGTCCAAACATGGGTCTTGGAATGGAAAGTCCAACATGGGTCTTGGCAAGGAAAAGTCCAAGCATGGGTCTTGGCATGGAAAGTCCAACATGGGTTGGCAAGGGAAAGTCCGAGCTTGTGTCTTGGCAATTGGAAAGTCCAAGGGGAATATTGGCAGCGTAAAGTCCAAGGGTGGAGTCTTGGTAGCATAAGTCCAATGGTTGGCGGCGTAAAGTCCAAGCGAAGTCTTGGCAGAATAAGCCTAATGTGCCTTGGCGGTGTAGACCACATTAGCATGGCAATAGCTGATGGAAGCACCTGAAGGCTAGCGTATGGATGAACAAGTCATGGATGACTTGGAGGGATCCGATAGGCATGAGGTTGATGGAGGTGGCTAGAAGGCTTAGGTCTAGGCTAAGGGTGGTCTAGCAAGTATGGGGGCACTATACTTGGGTTAAAACCTCATGTTTAAGGTGTATCAGTCGACTGAGACTATAGTCAGTCGACTGATGGGAGTCGACTAGAGTTTGATTGTTGGAATTAGCCTAGCAGTCTTGGTAGCATAAGTCCAATGGTTGGCGGCGTAAAGTCCAAGCGAAGTCTTGGCAGAATAAGCCTAATGTGCCTTGGCGGTGTAGACCACATTAGCATGGCAATAACTGATGGAAGCACCTGAAGGCTAGCGTATGGATGAACAAGTCATGGATGACTTGGAGGGATCCGATAGGCATGAGGTTGATGGAGGTGGCTAGAAGGCTTAGGTCTAGGCTAAGGGTGGTCTAGCAAGTATGGGGGCACTATACTTGGGTTAAAACCTCATGTTTAAGGTGTATCAGTCGACTGAGACTATAGTCAGTCGACTGATGGGAGTCGACTAGAGTTTGATTGTTGGAATTAGCCTAGCAATTGAGATCGATTGGGCTGACCGATGGTTTAAGTCGATCGATCCGAGATCGATTGCCGGGTCGGGAATTCGGGCATAGAAGCTTCCCGAGTCGACTATTAGGGTTTGATAGTCGAGTGATGACTCGATCAGTCGACTGCTGGGCATGATCAACCGACTGATGGTCTATCCATTGGACTTATCCGATGTGGTTCATACCGTTGTGAGACAACAACTACAGGGGCAGTCAACTGATGGTCCCGATCAGTCGACTGCTAGGCGAAATCTAGCTCGAATGCAGGTTATAAAAGCATCTCAGAAGGAGAGATTTGGCTATGGTTTCTTGAGGCGATTTAGAGGGGATTTGCTACTGCAATCCAGACCTTCAAGGCTACTCTTCAAGCAACCAAAAGCAAGCAATCAAAAGCTCTTATAAAGTGATTTTCTTTACTTGTATTGCATTTCATATTTGTATTTGATTTTATTTTCTTAGTATTACTATTGTATTCACTGTAAGAGATTTCTCCACCTCCGACGTGTTGCCGATAAGGAGTATTATTGTGTAGTGGTGTTGTTCGCATCGCTAGAGCTCATTTGAGCTCGATCCATGGAGTAGAAACCATTCAGTTCCAAACCACATTATATCTTGGTGTTGATCTTGTGATTGTTGTTATTTGTATTCGTGTTATTATTATTTCCGATGTGCTAACATGATTTGTAGAAACAAACGATCAATTTCCATTCACGACGAAAACACGCTATTCACCCCCCTCTAGCGGTCACGAACGTTCCTATGATTGGTATCAGAGCTAGGAGCTCTTCAACGGATTAACAACCGGGAGCAAGTGCGCTAGAGGGAAGATGGAATTTGAAGAAAGATTAGGTCGGGACATCAACACACCACCATCTTATGAGGACTATGGATTTGAAGGCTTCAACTCATGGAAAATAGGAATTGAGATTTTCCTAATGATGGTGGATATCAAGCTTTGGTCCGCCTTGATAGAAGGTTGTGATTTCCCAAGAGGCAAAAAGGGTGGAATCCTCAAGGTTGAAAAATAGACCAAGGAACAACTCAAAGAGTTCAAGACAAATATTAAGGTAATCAAAATGTTGAGTGATTTAATTCCTAATAATGTCTTGTCCAAGTTAGGTGAGTACAAGGATTCCAAGGAGCTTTGGAGTGAATTGGCAAAATATCACAAAAATTCATCACCGGTCCAAGAAGAAGAAGAAGAAGAGGAAGAAGAGGAGTGCTCATCCTATCAAGCTCAAAAGACGCAAGCACATCTTCATCCCAAGAGCTTGAGGATTCAGAGGTTGATAGGAAATCAATATCCGGATCGAAAGAGGAAGAAGAGATGGAAGAAGCCTCCACCTCTAGGATTGAGGGGGAGAAAGTGTTAGTGCTTATAAGCTCCACATATCTCCACAATGGCATGATATTGTCCACTTTGGGCCCAAGCCCTCATGGTTTTTGTTTTTGGGCTTTACCCAAAAGGCCTCATACCAATGGAGATATCTTTTTTCTTATAAGCACATGATCTTTTCCATGTCTTACCAATGTGGGACTTTGATTGTATTCCCCATACTCCCAACAATCCCCCCCTCAAACAAAGGACCACATTGGGCCCCCCCTCAAGCCTATCCCTCCTCGAAGGATTTTCTCTGCTTGATGTCCGATCTTAGACTTCCTTCCTGATGTCTGGTTCTCTTGATCCGGACGTGGGAGCTCAACTTCCTTCGTTCGAGGTTCATGGCTTGACATGGACCATGGCTCTGATACCAATTGTTAGTGCTTATAAGCTCCACATATCTCCACAATGACATGATATTGTCCACTTTGGGCCCAAGCCCTCATGGTTTTTGTTTTTGGGCTTTACCCAAAAGGCCTCATACCAATGGAGATATCTTTTTTCTTATAAGCACATGATCTTTTCCATGTCTTACCAATGTGGGACTTTGATTGTATTCCCCATACTCCCAACAGAAAGTTAGATCACCTTCCATGCCGGAGCAAGAAGAAGAGCCTTCAATATCCGGTCAAGATGAAGAAGCTCAAAATCCGGCCGCCATTGACCTAGGTAACTCAAACAATTTTGGTAAAATTAAAAATCACATAATTTGTTTTAAGTGTAGGGAACAAGGGCATTATAAGAGTAAGTGCCCAAAGAAGGTCAAGAAGACTTCACCGGCGCCTAAAAGTCAAGAGAAAACTAAGGATGCCGATGTCCCCACTAGAAAAAGCAAGGAGCATGTTTTTTGCTTCAAATGTCAACAACCGGGACACTACCGGAGTCAATGCCCTAGGGGGGAGAAGAAGAGTCAAGGAGGAGCATCACAAGTAGGGGGAGCCTCTAAGGTAAAATTTAATAATGCTCATTCTTTAAGTTATAGGCAAAAACATGCTAGAAACAATGTTAGCAATCTTGCTATTTATCATAAAGAGCATATTAGAAATAGTAGACACTTTTGTTTAGGGGTTAAACATATCGACCTTAGAACTAAGGAGAAATTTGGGACTAATGTCCCTAGAAAAATCCTACATAGGGAATCCATTAGGAAAGTAGAAGATCATTTAGGCATTAACCCTAAGAAGGGTAGGCATATGCCTAAGAAATGGAACAATGTCCAAAGAATAGATGAAAAATCAAAAATTGGACAATTAGAGCTAGAAAATCAAGTCTTGAGGTCAAGACTTGAGAAAATGAAAAAGACCCTTAGGAATATACAAGATCAAATTAAAGGGTCAAATGATCAAAAATCTAGGTCAAATGGTAAAAGTCAAAACCTAGGGTGTAAGAGGCAAGAATCATCTAGGAGACAAGGCTTGGGTCACAAACCTATGTCCAAGAAGGTAATGCCTACTTACCATAATGTTCCATTTGACTATGGAACTAAACCTAGGTCTAGGAAAACCAAGACCACTAGAGAAGTCATCCCTAGAGTTGACCATGGTAGGTGCTTAGTGGCTAGGGTTTCGAAGAAACCTAGGGAAACCATTAAGAAGATCAAAGGGGGAGTTACCTCTAGAGTTGACCTAGGCAAGACCCAAATGACCAAGGCTTCAAAGCCTAGGAGGGTCATTAGGAGGGTATCTAGGGAGGTCATCCCTAAGGAATACCTAGTAAACCCAAGGAGCTCCAATAGGTATTGGGTTCCTAAGAGCGTGATCGATTCACGCTAGATGGGTTTAAGTGTGCCAACTTTAAATGGATGGGTAGTTAACCTAACCATGGTAAATGTGGCACTTTAGGTTATTTTCAAGGTTATGGATACCTTGGAAATAAGGTTGAGTGTTATAATCCTAAAAGATTTTAGGATGTGCCAATATTATTTAAGAAGTTTGATAAATCAATCAAATTGGCACAACTTAGAAGTCATAGTGTGCCATTTTGGGTTTTTGGCACACTTTGGAAATAAATGATAATATGACAAAATGGGTTTAATAATAACAAATGGCAATTAATGCTAAAATTTAGGTATTATATACCATATATTTTATTTGTCATACTTGATTTGTCATATAACATATCATGACATCATATCTACTTTTAATCATTTAAAACGTCATGATATTACTTAGGTTTAAGGTTTTATGTCATGTATGCTTAGACTCCATTTTATGCCATGACATCATGATTATGAGGACATGCTTATTTATATCATCATTAATGTCATAATCATTCATGCATTTATGAAAAATGATTTAAGGACAATTGGCATGACTTGAAGTCCCATGTATAAGGGAATCAAGTAGTGTTGCTTTAGAAAAATATATGAAATCCTAGATTAGGATAAACAAAACTCACATCTCACATTACATTGACATGTATGTGTATTGATACACCCTAGATACATGTGAGATGCTAGGATATAAGTTGAGTTCAAGGTGCATAGTTTTTGCATCTAGATGAACTCAAACTCATCTTATATTAGTTGTGGATCATTGGAAAAGCTTATATTCAAGCCATGTACATTAAGCCCAAAGAATATGATCCAATATAAGGTTTTAAAATAATTTTAAAATCATTTTGAAAAACCTTGGCGAAGTCTATCTTTTGATAGCAATCACCATTGATGATGTTAATACAAAGTGAGCTCAAACATTGAAGTTTTTCTTCACTTTTGAACTTTGTGTCAATTTCTCTATTTTATGAGTAAATTACTTTTCAAATATTTTTCACCCATTGTATTGGTAATAAGTATTATACGTATGAAGTTTCACGATTTTTTAAGTTACATATAATTACTTATGCATTTCCAAACTTTATTTCTGATAACTGAAATTCAGAAATTTCAGTTATCAGTCGACTGCCACTTGATGGCAGTCGACTGATGTATAGGGTAGTCGACTGTTGACTGATAGAGTTGACTGCCAGAGCTGATTTCGGGTAAACAAGGATGTTTAGCCCATGTTTCAGCTAGGTTAGGATTCCCTAACTGCTCCTAACCCTAGGATATGCTTTGGAAAGCATTGGAAAAGGTGAAAAATTCATTGGATATGGATTAGGAGAGTTTTTAGGGTGATGTATCAATTTTAAGGTGAAAAGTTCAATGTTAAACTTTTAACCTTATTTTTGATGGTTTAGTATTCCTATTGGCTTAGGGATTCTCCAAGAATATTGTTGGTGCAATGGTCAAGGGGGAGCAAACCTTTAGGGGGAGGTATCCATCATGTGATGATGGATGTATTTTTTCTCATGAGGGGGAGAAATGGGAATTTGAGATGCCCAATTTGAAAATTGAGAGAGTTTGTAGGATTGTCTCTCTTAAGTGATATGAGATTTATCACTAGAAGATTGTAGGCATCTTAGATATTTTTTGACCAAGGGGGAGATTGTAAGATCTCATTGGGATATGAGACATTGACCTCCTTGGGGAGAACCTTTTTAATGTATGTCAAAAAGGGGGAGAATTAATGGGAGAATGTTAGAATTACCAATTTGGAAAATTGGTAAGGGAATTTGAGTTAGGGGCCTAACTCAAGGGTGTTTTTGTCAAACATCAAAAAGGGGAAGATTGTTGGTGCAATCGGCCTAGGTTACGATTGACCAAACTCGAGTTGGACTCAAGTAGTATTTTGATGGTTGACATTGATGTTTGACATTGATGTCTGACATGTGTTGGGAAGATTGCTGGTGCAATCGACCCAAGTCATATTTGATGTTTGATGATGATTTGACCATTGTCATGGGAAAAGTCCAATTCTTGTGTACTTGGCATGAAAAGTCCAAGCATGAGTCTTGGCATGGAAAGTCCAACATGGGTTGGCAAGGAAAGTCCAAGCATGGGTCTTGACAAGGAAAAGTCCAAGCATGGGTCTTGGCATGGAAAATCCAACATGGGTTGGCAAGGAAAAGTCCAAGCTTGAGTCTTGGCAATTGGAAAGTCCAAGGGGAATATTGACAGCGTAAAGTCTAAGGGTGGAGTCTGGTAGCATAAGTCCAATGGTTGACGGCGTAAAGTCCAAGCGGAGTCTTGGCAGCGTAAACCCAATGTGCCTTGGCGGTGTAGACCACATTAGCATGACAATAGCTGATGGAAGCACCTGAATGCTAGCATATGGAAGAACAAATCATGGATGACTTGGAGGGATCTGATAGGCATGAGGCTGATGGAGGTGGCTAGAAGGCTTAGGTCAAGGCTAAGGGTGGTCTAGCAAGTATGGGGGCACCATACTTTGGTTAAAACCTCATGTTTGAGGTGTATCAGTCGACTGGGACTATGGTCAATCGACTGATGGGAGTCGACTATAGTTCGACTGTTGGAATTGGCCTAGTAGTCAATTGCTGGCAGTTGACTGATGGCCTGAGCAGTCGAATGATCTGGAGATCAGTCGAATGGTGGGCGGGAATTCAGGCACAGAAGCTTCTCGAGTCGACTGTTAGGGTTTGACAGTCGAGTGATGACTCGATCAGTCGACGATGGGCATGATCAGTCGTCTGATGGTCTATCCATTGGACTTATCCGACGTTGTTCATATCGTTGTGAGACAACTGCTACATGGGCAATCGACTGATGGTCCCGATCAGTCGACTGCTAGGCGAAATCCAGCCCGAATATAATTTATAAAAGTAGCTCAGAACGAGGGATTTGGCTATGGTTTCTTGAGGCGATTTGGAGGGGATTTACTGCTGCAATCCAGACCTTCAAGGCTACTCTTCAAGCAACCAAAAGCAAGCAATCAAAAGCTCTTGTAAAGTGATTTTCTTTACTTGTATTGCATTTCATATTTGTATTTGATTGTATTTGCTTAGTATTAC
Organism: Wurfbainia villosa; assembly: GCA_025175895.1. Classification (NCBI taxonomy): domain Eukaryota; kingdom Viridiplantae; phylum Streptophyta; class Magnoliopsida; order Zingiberales; family Zingiberaceae; genus Wurfbainia; species Wurfbainia villosa. Next base: position 11,906,316 of record CM045992.1, read on the forward strand.
TATTGTAATCACTGTAAGAGGTTTCTCCACCTCCGACGTATTGTGAGAAGTGTTGGTGCAGTAGGCACCTAAGTCGAACCTGAGTTTTGATTATAGCAAATGATACAAAGTTAAGCTCATGTCGTTATCTCACGAGTTGAATCGAGTGTGCAGAAGATTGCTATAGCTGGATCTAAAGGCTAGCGACACCCGGAGGAAGCCGCGATGGTCGGGCGACACCAGGAGGACTTCGGAGGGAGCCGAAGGAATCAGGTGGAGACCAAAAGCAAGGCTTCAAAGGTAAATGTTGAGGTAAGCTCGTGTGAGTGAGCGTAAGTGTAACGCTCGTAAAAAGTCTCCAGCAATTTTACGAGAATTTTTGGGTTTACGATAATGGTCTTTATGTGGGTTTTCCGAAAATAAAAGGAAATAGCCAAAAAGAGATGCAAGGCCTAGGAATTGAACCCCAAACCTCTAGAGATAGCCAAGCCCTATAGATGCACCCACTAACCATAAGCCCAATAGGATTATATCATTAAGAGAAGAGGGGAATTATAGATAAGGGTGATGAGGGTAAATGAAGGGGCATGGAAAAGAAAAGAGAAACTTCTCTTCCTCCCTTTATAAAGAAGAAGGAAGTTCCCATTTGGCCACTTCTTCCTCTCCTCTTCATCCTCATCGAAACCATCTTGCTCCCCCTCTCCATTTGCACCTTTGGCCGAACTTCATCCAAGCAAGAAGAAGTTAGTTCTTGGCTTCCATAAGGTCAACTACCCACCAAAAGCAAGCGAAGGATGTAAGATTTCCTCACCTGCAGTATATTAGTTTTGTAGGATAAATTACATGAAAGAAATATGAAGTTTGGAGCTTTATATGTTTCGGCCAACTAAGTTTTGGGCTAGGATTCATGAAAATACTATTAGGGAAACCTTTTATAGGTTGTATGCTCCAAGTAGGGATCTTTAGGTAACAAAAGTCCAAAGGTTTTAACCCTATATGTTTTGGCCACCAAGGGTTTAGGGTTAGGGTTTCATGAAGAGCCCCCCCTTATGAAGTTAGGTTATGATATATGCCTACATGAATAGATTTAGGTGACAAAAGTCCAAAGATCTTAACCTTACAAGTTTCGGCCAACCCATGAAATTAGGGTTAGGGTTGCATGAAAAATATTTATAATGATACTATGATAGGTTATAAGGCTTCATGAATGAATTTTAGGGGACAAACCCAAGCTTGAGCCCTCACAAGTTTCGGCCAACCCATGAAATTAGGATTAGGGCTGCATGAAAAATATTTCTAATGATACTATGATAAGTTATAAGACTTCATGAATGAATTGTAGGGGACAAACCCAAGCTTGAGCCCCTCACAAGTTTCGGCCAACCAATGAAACTAGGGTTAGGGTTGCAAGAAAAAGGCTTCTAAGGGAACTAGGGGATGTTGTATGCCTCATGTAGGAGTTTTAGGTGACTAAACACTGCCATGTTGGAATACCTTACAGGTTTCGGCCAATATTGGTTTTGGGGTTAGGGCTTCATGAAAACACCCCCCCCCCTTATGTAGTTAGGCTATGTGATGAACAAGTTTTATGATTTAATATGCCATGAATATGCCTAGGAAATATGCTTCATGTTTATGATGTAATGTGCCATGAAATATGCTTAGGTGATGAACATGCTTTGTGATTTAATATGCCATGAATATGCCTAGGAAATATGCTTCATGTTTATGATGTAATGTGTCATGAAATATGCTTAGGTGATTAACATGCTTTGAGATTTAATATGCCAAAGAAATATGCTTCATGTTTATGATGTAATGTGCCATGAAATACGTTCCAGTTACGTGTGCTAATGCATTGCTATATACCGAGTTTTACTTGGACAGACAAAAAAAAATGAACATGTTTATACTTTAGGACCCCTTTAGGGTACTCTTATGTTATGAATGCATGTGTCCTGGAGATAAGATGGAGATGCTTCCCTTTCAAGTAGGGATCAAGAGCTCTCCTTATGATAAGATGGAGATGCTTCCCTTTCAAGTAGGGATCAAGAGCTCTCCTTAAGATAAGATAAAATGGAGATGCTTCCCTTTCAAGTAGGGATCAAGAGCTCTCCTTATGATAAGATAAGATTAAGATGCTTCCCTTTTTATGTTGGGGGATCAAGAGCATTCTTTATAATATGACAAGAAAAGAAAGGAATTAAGTATTTTACTTTGTAAGAGGTTAAGTACCCGACCCGTCAGGTGGTCGTTAATCAAATCCATAGGGACATAAGAAGACGTAATAGGTCTTGCCCTGGTAAGACATAAGAGGTCTTGCTCTGGTAGGTCTGGTGGCTCGCTACCCCAGCCTATTAGAGAACGCGCATTATGTGGTACTTAACCTGGGGCCCCCCAAACAAGTTATGATGATGTTGAAGTATCTATATGTATATGTTTTGAAAAGAAAAGACTTTTATGAAATTGTGTATGCTTATGTTAAAGATTATGAATGCTTACGAACTCGTCCTTTATGCATTTTAGATGTTATGAAGTTATGATGTTTAGAGTTAAGTTTAAGAATGTGGTGACTATGTACTTTATGCATGTTTCGAATTTATGATGTCGTGAATGCTTATGGTTAAGTTTAAGAATACTTGTGATTATGTTCCTTATGCATGTTTAGGATTGATGTTATTATAAATGTTTATGCTCAAGTTAAAAATGCTTATGATTATGTCCTTTATGCATGTTAGACTCTATGAAGTTATGATGCTTACAGTAGTTTAAGAATACTTGTGATTATGTACCTTATGCATGTTTAGGATTTATGTCATTATAAATGTTTATGCTCAAGTTAAAAATGCTTATGATTATGTCCTTTATGCATGTTAGACTCTATGAAGTTATGATGCTTACAGTAGTTTAAGAATACTTATGATTATGTACCTTATGCATGTTTAGGATTTATGTCATTACAAATGTTTATGCTCAAGTTAAAAATGCTTATGATTATGTCCTTTAAGCATGTTAGATTTTACTAAGTTATGATGTTTATAGTAAGTTAAGAATATTTGGGTTTATGTACTTCCTGCATGTCTAAGATTTATATTATGAATGCTTATGTTTAGATTATGCCCTGCTTGGTTTTAATTATGCTTAGCATGCTGATGTAAACTCTATGCCATGCTTAGGTTTCATTACGTGGTATGTTGTTGATTAGTGTTACTATGGAATACTTAGGCCATTTATGCTAGCATGCTTATGTTTCTAATTGCTTGATGAAGTTCGTGGTTTTTTTTGTGAGTAGGCAAGAATCTTACTAAGCTATATGCTTATAGTTTATGTTGTCCATATACTGCAAATCGAGGAAACCTGAACTAGAGGAAGTAGCAGGAAGGGCCCAGTGTGTGTGATAGTGGCATGGTGGAGAAAGACCCTATTACTATCTGCTTATATTTATATGCTCAATTAACAACTTAAGACATTGCTTCCGCTTATAAGACTTGTGAATTATTAGCACCATGTTGGATGTTGCTTAGTTATGTTATTGTTCAATTACTTAAGAAAGTTGATATGATAGAACTCGCAAATGGATCCTTATGTTGGGCATGTTATGAAATGAGATAAGATATGGTAACATTCTAACTATGAATAAGATAGGTGATGCATGTAGAAAAGAAGGTTTATGTCATGATAACATGCTTAAGTATGATGGTGGAAGGATCCATGTGTATTATGTTTTAAAAGAAAAAAAAAGAAAGGGGTAAAAGTAGCGCCGCCCTGAGAGCAGATAAGGGCGGGCGCTACAGTAAGTAAGGTCGAGTCCTCCATACGGGGACATCCTTAGGCGACGATCCGACCAAGACTTCCCATGGAAGGTCTATGTTGAGATCAGATGGCAAGTGGCCGTCGAATTCACTTATATTTCGAGATAACTCTTTATTACAGTCGAAAAGTCTAAAAATCAGTTCAACCGGCCAAAAATCAGTTCAACTGCTAAGCCATCAGTTCAACCGGCCAAGGATCAGTTCAACTGCTGAGCCATCAGTTCAACCGTCCAAGAAATCAATTCAACCGATGGTCAAAAATCAGCCTCGAGGAGTCAAGCTTTATCACCATTTTTCAAGGAGTTTTGTGCCCAATTCCTATTGGTTGAAGACCCATTCGATGAGGGGCTTAAAGGCTATAAAAGGAGGTCCTAACCTAGGGTTTCATCATCAATTCTAAGTCTCCACAAAGCTACAACTTCTCCGACAACGAAGTGCTTCTTCTCCGACGTCTAGGTTTATTTGTTTTCATTTTATTACGTCGGTTAGAGTTTTATTTCAGTTTAGTACTTTTATTTTCGGAGCTTTTATCGTAACGAGGAGAGGGGGAGTGTCCCTCTACCTCAAGCTTTGTGCTTTACTTGTATCGATTAAACTCCTACCTCTAAAGGGGAGGAGTTCTTTAGTGTTTTTGCCCTCCGTACGTGGTCGAGGACCGCTAGGGCCTTGGAGTAGTAGCCGAAGGCTACGAACCAAGTAAAACTCCTTTGTCTCTTTTTACTTTACATTTACATTTCCGCTGCAATTAATTATCTCTCGAGTTTTAACGAACGAAAAGAAAAGAAAAAGGTTTTATCGCTATTCACCCCCCCCCCTCTAGCGATCCGCTTCGATCCAACAATTGGTATCAGATTGGTGAAACCACCAATCTAGCCATTTTACAGATTTTTTTTCTTTTTAATTCTGTTTATTTCAGATTTATTTCGCTTTGTTATTTTTTCTCCCGCACTACTAATCCAAGACGCGAGTCTTGGTACTTTTTTTGTGTTTTTGTCGTTGCTAGTTTCTTCGTCTTCGTCTCCTTGTGTCTTTTGTTCTAATGGCCCATCTCGAAGGTTTTAGCACCGTCCAACCTCCGTTTTACAACGGAGATGACTTCCGTTATTGGAAGGGTCGGATGGAATGCTTTCTCAAAACCCAAATCGAGATGTGGATCATAATCCAAACGGGTTTCACACTTCCGACTAATGAAGTGGGTGACTCCTTGGATTATGATCAATGGACCATTGCGACAAAATGACAAGTCGAAGCTGACACCAAGGCAACACAAATCCTCCAATGCGGCTTATCCAAGGAAGAGCTAAATCGCGTCGTCCCCTTCATAAGCGCAAAGGACCTTTGGACAAAACTAGTGGAGCTACACGAAGGGACCGATGAAGCCAAGGTATGTAAGCGTGATATTCTATTCAATAAAAAATGCAGGAACACGAGTCCGCGATGTAACTTCACGCCCGAGTCCAGGACAGTCAACAACCTACACGCAATCGGACAAAAGGTCGAAAACCGCGATCTTATAAGGTATGTCCTAAACTCCTTTCCAAGGACTACCTTGTGGGCATCCATGGTCGATGCCTACAAGGTCTCCAAGGATCTTTCTAAACTTAGATTAGATGAAGTTTTTTCTGATTTTGAACTTCATGAGCAGTCTAATTCGGAACCCGAGAAAGGTATAGCTTTATTTGCAGGTTCAAAGAAGAAAACCGCTAGCAAGCCACCTCCGAAGGAAGAAGAGGATGAGTCGGATTCGGAGGTCGACTCGGAAATGGAAGCCGAACTAGTCAACCTAGTTCGGAGGATAGTCAAGGGCCGAAAACGAGCCGTCATTCGACCCAACGAAGGTAAGCCTAAAAGTTCAAACATAAGATGTTATGAATGCAACAGGTTTGGACACATTAAGTCCGAATGCCCAAAACTCAAGAGCAAGGCACCAAAATACAAAAAGGCACTCAACGCTACTTGGGAAGAAGCTTCCGAGGAAGAAGACAACGATCGAGTCCTTATGGCTAAACCGGTGGAATCGGAGACGGAGTCAGAACCGGAACTTGAATCGGAAACCGAAGATGAGTCGGACTACGAAGCACTATTCAAGACAAGCCACGGATACGCATCCGGTTCAAAAGATAAACTCAAGGTAAGTCGCTCTCTTATTACCACACTTTATAGTGCAATTAAGTTTTTAAATAGAAATTTAGCTAAGTCCGAGTCCAAGGTCGAGACCCTGGTTGAGGAAGTTAAACTCCTCAAACACGAGGTCTCCCTAACCTCTTCGACTAGTCGAGTTCAAGAGAAGGACTCAACTCGAAGTTGAGAACTCACTCTTGAAAAGTCAAGTCAAAGATCTTAGGAATACGTTGGAAAGGTTTACTTTGGGATCCAAAGGACTTGACCTCCTACTTGGATCGCAAAGGGTCGTGTACAACAAGGCCAGGCTAGGGTTTAGCTCAAACACGACCAATAAGTTATATGTCAATCGTAAGTAGACATAAAAAACGTGTCCAAGCATGGGTCCCTAAGACCACCTTAATTTCAAACTTAGGATCAAACCAGTACTGGGTTCCCAAGGACCAAATCCACTATGTGGAGAGACCGAATCGATTCAACGATCCAGGGGGAGCTAGTACGAAATTTGTTTGTGTTTTAACTTAGAAATTGCATGCTTAGGTTTTTATTTTTCTTTTTAGAATGGTTAGATAGGACTATAACTCGTCAATACTTGATAACATAGTACCAGGATGCGGCGAGATGATAGTACGCTAGGAAAGCGGAGTCTTGTGTATTCGGGCTAGATAAAGGCGATCTAGTTCGGTGCACTTGACCAGCGGAACTAGCTGAAGCTACCTCGCCGTATCCTAGACTAGTTAGACCAGGAAGTGGTCTTAGGTGAGTCAAGTCTCTATTTTCTTGAAAATGGCTTTGTCTAAGGAAGTGGTCGTTGTTCCGATCAAAGAAGGCCTCTGTGCCTCGCCACGACCTGGAAGCCATGATCTTGAAAAGGTGACTTGATGAGCCTAAGGTCAAATCCGAATCTAACGCAAGGTTGACAAGTGTTTAAGTCATTAAATTTAATTCAACTAAAATTGGAAGTCATCTCACAAGAACATATAGGATTAACATGTTTGATCATGTAGACATGGGTGAGATGATTTAGGTTAATAATTTTCAACCAATTTTTAATAAATCCAATATCCGATCCAACTACCTTGCGTGTAGGATCAATGGATGTTGGACAGTGGTTGCTCCCGACACATGATCGGGGATCAACTCAAGTTTTCGAAGCTTCGATTCAAACGACAAGGATCAATAGCCTTCGGAAATAACGGCAAACTCAAAATCATCGGATCAGGTGATATTGAGCTTAACTCAAATTTTGTCATTCAAAATGTTTTATTAGTAGAAAATTTTCAATATAATCTTCTCAGTGTAAGCTAATTGTGTGATAATAACTATAAGGTCATATTTCTAGAAAACGAATGCGTAATTAATACAAACTAAACCTCTAAAACAATTCTTAAGGGAACTAGAAATAACAACATTTACACTATTAACTTAACTAACTCCTTAACTAAGTGTCTTATGACACGGCAAGAGGAATCATGGTTGTGGCACCGACGACTCGGTCACTCACACCCAAGACTCATCCACAAGATGAGTCAGAGTGACTTAGTTAGAGGTTTGCCTAACCTCAATAACTTGGATAATAAAATATGTAATGCTTGTCAACAAGGTAAACAATTTAGGACACAACATCAACTAACTAGTCAAGAACGAACCAAAAGTGTGCTTGAGCTCCTACACATGGATCTATTTGATTCACACGAAGCTAAGTCACTTAACGGAAGTAAATTCTGCTTAGTCATAATTGATGACTATTCTAGATTTACTTGGGTTAGGTTCATCAAACACAAAAGTGATACCCTAGATCAATTAATCAATCTATTTAAATTAATAGAAAATCAACAAAGCATTAAAGTCAAAAGACTTAGGACTGATCATGGTGGTGAATTCGAAAACCATAGGTTTATAGAATTCTGTAACCTAAATGGATACCACCATGAGTTCTCTTGCCCTAGAACTCCACAACAAAATGACCTAGTAGAACGCAAAAATAGAACCCTACAAGAAGCCGCTAGGACAATGCTTAATGAGTATAACCTACCCGATAGGTTTTGGGCCGAAGCCGTGAATACGGCATGCTATGTCCAAAATAGAATCCTTATGGTAAAGAGGCAACTTAAGACCTCATACGAGATTTATCACGATAAAATACCTAACATCAAGTAATTTAGGGCATTTGGGAGTAAGGTACATATCCTAAACACTAAGGATTACCTAGGGAAATTTACATCCAAAACCACGACCGGAATCTTTCTAGGATACTCGACTACAAGCAGAGCTTATAGAGTATATAACCACGACACCCTTAGAGTCGAGGAGACTATCAATGTAGTATTTGATGAAGGACACGAACCTACAAAACCCCCGGCAACCCCAATTAGCGAACCGACTCATACTAGACCTAACTCTGATCCGGAGATCAGGTCTAGTGTTAATCCTAACCTAAGTCAACCAAGTCACTCTATCGACCAAGTGATAGATGACTCCAACCAAACTAGAACTCAAACGAGTCATCCTATGGATCAAGTTGTAGACTCAAACCCAAATCCAACTAGGACTCAAACAAATCATCCTATCGACCAAGTGATAGGTGATCCAAGTCTAGGAGTTCGAACTAGAGCCTCATACAGAAACCTTAGTCAAATATCCTTGATTTCTAAAATTGAACCCAAAACTATTGACCAAGCTCTTCTTGATCCCGATTGGATTATTGCAATGCAAGAAGAGTTGGCTCAATTCACTAGGAATGAAGTATGGGAATTAGTACCACCACCTAAAGATAAAACAATCATTGGAACAAGGTGGGTGTTTAGAAATAAAATTGATGATAGAGGTGAAGTAGTTAGAAATAAAGCTAGACTAGTTGCTAAAGGGTTTAGTCAAGTCAAAGGTTTAGTTACGACGAGACCTATGCCCCAGTAGCTAGATTAGAGTCCATTCGAATGCTATTAGCATATGTAGCACATCGAGGATTTAAGTTGTTTCAAATGGATGTGAAATCTGCATTCTTAAATGGATACATTAAAGAAGAAGTTTATGTTAGTCAACCCCCCGGTTTCGAAAGTTTAGACAAACCCGATCATGTCCTTAGGTTAAAGAAAGCTCTTTATGGACTTAAACAAGCTCCTCGAGCTTGGTACGAGAGACTTTCGATTTATCTTAAGTCCAAAGGCTTTAACCAAGGTGTAGTTGACCCAACCCTTTTCGTAAAAATCTTAGGTAAAGACATATTCATAGCCCAAATCTACGTAGATGATATTATTTTCGGAACCACCAACTCAATCCTACTAAATGAGTTCATTTCACTTATGGAAAGTGAATTTGAAATGAATTTAGTAGGTGAGTTAAGTTTCTTTTTAGGTCTACAAATTAAACAAACTAAAGATGGAATATACCTACATCAATGCAAATATACTAGGGAATTAATTAAACGCTTTGGAATGCAAGACGCTAAAATTATTAATACCCCAATGGCAACTAATGTGAATATAGAAGAAGATGTAATCAGAAATTCAATTGATTTAAAATACTATAGGAGCATAATAGGGAGTCTCCTTTACCTAACTGTAAGCCGACCTGATATCTTATTTGCAGTAAGTATGTGCGCAAGGTTTCAAACCTGTGCCAAGGAGTCTCACCTAACTCTAGTCAAGCGTATCCTTAGATATCTAAAGGGTACACTTAATGTCGGTATTTGGTATCCTAGATCTACCGAGTTCGAACTAACCGGCTACTCCGATTCGGACTATGCCGGTAGTAAGCTCGATAGAAAGAGTATGAGTGGTTGTTGTCAACTTCTCGGCTCGAGTCTAGTGAGTTGGTGCAGTAGGAAGCAACACTGTGTTGTTTTATCTACCACCGAAGCCGAATACATCGCGATGGGTGAGTGTGTCACGCAGCTTCTTTGGATGAAGCACACTCTCCGAGACTTTAAGTTAGACTTTACGAATACTAAACTTCACGTAGATAACATTAGTTCAATTAATCTTGCAAAGAATCTGATATGTCACTCTAGGACCAAACATATAGAGGTCAAACACCATTTCATTCGAGAACATGTGGCCAACGGAGCCATACAACTCGAATACGTCGAATCAAAGTCTAACTTAGCAGACCTATTTACTAAACCCCTACCCGAAGCCGAATTTAGTCTATTAAGACGAAAATTTGGCATGTGTGTAGTAGAATAGGAACTTACAAATTATATTTTCTTACTACTATTTCTTAACTTTCAATTTTTATGGAACTAGTATAGGACATACCTTAGATATCATGCACCTATAGATTTAAGGAGTCAATACATCTCACAACACATAGGACTAATGTGTTTGTGTACTTAGCCACGTAGATTGGCGTGAGATGTTAGGACCTTACTCCTGGTTCCAGATGTAGAGCTAGTGCATCGCTATGAACCACGGAGTATAATCATACATACTAACCGACTCTGACCAGGACTGGTTGATCTTTCATATCAATCAAGCCAAATATGAGTCGAACATCTTATAGATGAACTTATTTTCAGTATATTATTTTCAAAATAATGTGGAACATGCTTGGACTTTAAATTTAACACTTATTTTTGTTTTCCACACACACACTCACTCTTTTCGATATATGGCAAAAGGGGGAGAAAAAGGCCAAAGTTAAGGGGTCAAAATTTTTTTTGATAACTTAACTCTTACTTTATATTTAAACCAAAAGTTAACTTTAAGTTTTGAAAACTTATTAAAGGCCAAGTTAAGAGAATTCTTAACTTAAACTTATTTGTGGCGTCAACGTTTTACTTATTTTTTATTATGCCCTTAATGTTTTACTTAAGGGGGAGAAAGGGCCAAGTTAAGAAGAACTCTTAACTTAAACATTTTACTAAGGCCAACTTTAAGTAATGTTAATTACTTAAAGAAACCCTCAAAGGGGAGGATTAAGGTCTTTCTTCAAGACTCACCCTCGGTCAAGGGGGAGGTTTCCTCAAGGGGGAGTACTTGAAGAAAATCCTTACTACTCCAACTTAATCTTCTTTATTTCTTGTTTCTAATGCACATTATTCTTCATGCTTGCTATTTACTTAACTTTGTATGTGGGTTTGCCATAAATCAAAAAAGGGGAGATTGTTGGTGCAGTAGGCACCTAAGTCGAACCTGAGTTTTGATTATAGCAAATGATACAAAGTTAAGCTCATGTCGTTATCTCACGAGTTCAATCGAGTGTGCATAAGATTGCTATAGCTGGAGCTAAAGGCTAGCGACACCCGGAGGAAGCCGCGGTGGTCGGGCGACACCGGGAGGACTTCGGAGGAAGCCGAAGGAATCAGGTGGAGACCGAAAGCAAGGCTTCAAAGGTAAATGTTGAGGTAAGCTTGTGTCAGTGAGCGTAAGTAAGGTCGAGTCCTCCATACGGGGACATCCTTAGGCGACGATCCGACCAAGACTTCCCATGGAAGGTCTATGTTGAGATCGGATGGCAAGTGGCCGTCGAATTCACTTATATTTCGAGCTAACTCTTTTACAATACGAAAAGTCTAAAAATCAGTTCAACTGCCAAAAATCAGTTCAATACCGCTAAGCCATCAGTCAACCGCCAAGGATCGCTTCAATCGAGCCATCAGTTCAACCGGCCAAGAAATCAGTTCAACCGATGGTCAAAAATCAGCCTCGAGGAGTCAAGCTTTATCACCATTTTTCAAGGAGTTTTGTGCCCAATTCCTATTAGTTGAAGACCCATTCGATGAGGGGCTTAAAGGCTATAAAAGGAGGTCCTAACCTAGGGTTTCATCATCAATTCTAAGCCTCCGCAAAGCTACAACTTCTCCGACAACGAAGTGCTTCTTCTCCGACGTCTAGGTTTATTTGTTTTCATTTTATTACATCGGTTAGAGTTTTATTTCAGTTTAGTACTTTCATTTTCGAAGCTTTTATCGTAACGAGGAGAGGGGGAGTGTCCCTCTACCTCAAGCTTTGTGCTTTACTTGTATCGATTAAACTCCTACCACTAAAGGGGAGGAGTTCTTTAGTGTTTTTGCCCTCCGTACGTGGTCGAGGACCGCTAGGTCCTTGGAGTAGTAGCCGAAGGCTACGAACCAAGTAAAACTCCTTTGTCTCTTTTTACTTTACATTTACATTTCCGCTGTAATTAATTATCTCTCGAGTTTTAACGAACGAAAAGAAAAGAAAAAGGTTTTATCGCTATTCACCCCCCCCTCTAGCGATCCGCTTCGATCCAACAAGAAGGAGTATTATTGTGTAGTGATGTGGTTCGCATCGCTAGAGCTCGTATGAGCTCGATCCGTGGAGTAGGAACCATTCGGTTTCGAATCACATTATATCTTGGTGTTGATCTTGTGATTGTTGTTATTTGTATTCGTGTTATTATTATTTCCACTGCGCTAACACGATTTGTAGAAACAAATGATCAATTTCCATTCACGATGAAAATGCACTATTCACCCCCCTCTAGCGGTCACGAACGTTCCTACAGTCCAGGTGCCTAAAAAAATCCTATAAAAGAAGGGTTGATCAGTCTCGAAAGAATAACTAATTCAATCATCTCTCAAGTACTATGCCTTCTTCCGTAGCCTAGAAATCCTTGATGTGCCATTCCGACATCCATCCGACAATCGAGCATCAACTTACTACTCTCCAAATTGTAGGTATAATTTTGATTTTATAATTGCATTTATATTTTTATTGTTGAGAGAATGTAAGATGTTACCTTATCCTCATTTCTTGTAAACGAGTCCTCTCCGAGTTCAAAGGTTTTCGAATCAGAGAGCATTTAGTGCTTTGCTCGTCGAGCCCTAGACCAGGGTTATGAGTCTTAGAGTAGCAATCTGGCTCTGATCGTGAACCAAGTAAAAATCATATTGTCATTTATTTTTTTGTTGTGCACTCTACTTTTAAAAAAATAAGAAAAGTTTTAATTCCGAGATTCACTCCCCTCTCTCGGATATCTTCGATCCTACAATTGGTATCAGAGCGGGGGCACTCTAAATTTGGTGCAACCACCGAATAGAGCAAAACAAAAATATTTTTCTTTAGTTAATATTTCTATTTTTAATTAAATTTTTTTATGCACTACTTACCTAAGACTTAGTCTTGGAAATCTCTTTTAGTTTATTTGTGTGCTAGATTTCTATAAAAATGTCTATGTCCTATCAAGAGTGATACGGTATCGTCCACTGTAAGATATAGAAAAATAAAATAAAATAAAATAAAATAATAGCCCTTACTAATTGAGAATTAGCTCATGGAAATTTTAGGAAATTTTTTCGGATTCAAAAGGAGTTCATACGAAGAAGATTTAAAGTCAAACGGAGGAATTGGGTTAAACCTAGGTTGGATGTGGTTGGACATGAGTTAGCTCAAGTCATTGATCGACCTTTAAAAGCCTCTCGAACCCAATCCCAATTTTCTCAGCCATGATTTCTTTCTCCTCTTTTCAATCGCGCAATGCCTTCTTCTCCTCTCTCGCGACGTCGATTCCATCTCCCTTCTCACTCCGCGAGCCACTGCCGCCGACGATGGAAGATCCGGCCGGTGGGAGAGACGTCGTGCTCTCTACTCCCGATCTGTTCTTCATCGCCCATCTCCGCATCAGTCGGATTCCGTCGAGCTCTCCCATCTCAGTTCGTCGGTTTCCTCGCGCAAGTAGCACGAAGACATCGCCGCCACGGTTGGGCGCTCCGGCCAGAGGATAGCTTGATTGCCTTCTTCCAGGATTTCATCGATCCCTTCTTGTCGCGGCTACGACACCATGGATTCGATCGCGCGAAGCTGCTGCTACAGGTTTGTTAGGTTTTTGAGTGTGAGTTGCTTCATTAGATCCATCTATGGGATAGGGATTGACTTCGATCTCGAGGTCGCAGCTGGTGGACTTGTGGCAAAGGGCAGCAGGGGTTCTTCGGCGAACAGGGCAATTGGAGAGGAGAGCTACCGGGGCAGGTTCCAAACGTTGGTATGTCTCAATCTATCTTCTTCTTTTCCTCTGCGTTTGGTTTGATTCTGGTTGTCTTGATTGGAAAGTTTTGTTTCCTCCTTTTTGTGCGAGCTGTGAGCTTCGATCATATATCGAGTCGATTGTATCAAGTGCGGAGCTTGGATCTAGATTTGCAGTAGTTGTGGTAGGTTCAATTACTGATATATATATATCCCAATTGTTTCTTCTTTTTCTGTCTATTTTATTTTTGTGGATCGATTGCAGTTGTGTGTTCATGCCTATGAGATCCAATGGACTCTGTCCATGAATTAGCGTGTGGTGTCGACTGGATTTGGAGGGTTAGTGCAGCTGGGTGGATTGGCTCAGATCGAGGATGTAGGTGTGCAGGTTTGGGGTGGTGATCTTTTCGATGGATGTATTGAATTGATTAGCTGTGATGATTTGGATATTGAGGTAAGCGTGGATTGTTTTGTAGCGATTCTTGATCTGGGATATGCTCTATTATGGGCTCTGTTTGTGTAGTTGTGAGCTGTGAGCTCGGGTGTTAGGATTGGTTGGAGGAATCGGCTAAGGATGAATGTAGACCTAGGGATACAAGAGGTGTGCTCGAGTTTCTAACTCGTAGACAAGGAAATGATGCGAATATAGAAGCGACATAATAGTTAAGTTGAGTATTGTCGGATACTTGTACTTAATCATAGTTGCTATTATGTGCAGGTTTGGGATTCGAGGCAGGTCCCCAGGTTTGAGGATCATCATTACGGGATTCGTATCAGGTGGGTAATATCTACCTTGGTCAGGTAGTTTGATCTAAATCTAGTGCATGAATTTGGAATCAGGCTATTACTTTGATCTTAGATCCACTCTTATTTAATCATATGCTTGTACTGCCTTGACCTTTGAGATATATTGTTGTTACTTCATTGATTATCTAGCACAGATAGGAATTATAAACCCTATTATGTATTAGCTGATGGATGTTCAATAAGTACAAGTGGTTAGGATTATCTTTGTGACCTCAGATTGGGTTACTGTGTTACATCACTAGGGTTAGGTGATGGATTAGATTATGGAGTCGATTGTTGTATCGTATACTTATTAGTTGTGCATCTATGGTGGATTTAGTTGTCTGTGCATAGATAAATGTGTGGTTGTCAGTATGTGGTCATGGACTAGAGGTCCTAGCGTGATGGTATATCCGTTATGGATTGTGTGTCTGTGTATGGTTATATGGACGGTCGATAGTATCTCGCTGCTGACTAGAGGTCTTAGCATGGCTAACTGTTAGATGTGTATGACCCTTTGTGAGATAAAGAGAGTCTGGTGGATTGTAGTCCTTGCATAGTTGACTTTTGGTTGACTAGGGTCTCCCTTGTGGTTGAGACGGGTCGTCAATCATCCTGCCTCCCCGACCACTCGGGGTAGTGGTAGCAGGGTTGAGAGAAGAGCATTATTGTGCGTGTTGTTCTCGGCCACTATGGATGGTGATAGCTGGAGATGTGCACTTGGCCACTGTGCGAAGTGGTAGTTAGCGCACTCACCCACTATAGATGGTGGTCGTGTGATGTGCAGTTGTCCTGGGTGCAGTGCTCATCTACTCATGGGTAGGAATGGAGCGGCTAGTAGTAGGGACCCCCGTGTGAGTAGCATATAGCTCTATGGTGGCTAGCTACTATTTCATACTACCCAACTCGGTCACTCGAGAGTGGTAGCGGCTGTAGTCGGGATAGTTATCATGTCGTGCCACCCTGGCCATACTGGGGTCGTGGTTGGACGGGTCCGCAGACATGGCCATGCATGTGCATTGCTGATATATATCTATACATGTATTCGATATATGTTTTACATATGTCTATGAGATGCTGCATTTGATTGAGCTATGATTGTTGCATATGCTTGTACATCATGATACATGTCATTTACATATTATATACTGCTGTGTGTTGAGCATGATATATGTGTTGGTCCAGACTGTTGTATGCATTTGATTAGCATCATGTCATAGTCTAGTATGGACCGGGATGTTATTACATGTGATTCTATACTTTTCATATGTTTGAGTGATGGTCAGGTATGGGATTAACCTTGTACGTTATATGGGTTATGTTATTTTATATCTGTTCAGGATGATATAGCTTATGGTGTTGCAGACCTTCAGGTATGTTGATACATTCCTTCATATTCGGTTGATCAGTTTAGTATATACATTGAGTATGACTATACTGTGGTTACTTGTTAGTAGATTTGGATAAGACTTTATGTCTATTGGACTCATGCTGTATACCTGTAGATCTTCACATGTATACTTATAGATCTCTATATCCTTATATGTTGTTCATGCACTTTCTACATATTACCCCTAAGTTTATACTCACCGCCCCGGACCCTGGGTTTCCTGTCGCCCAGGTAACAGGTAGAAGATTGTCTTAGATGTTAGAAGCTCCGCCAGCTGATCCCATCTCATACCAAACGGATGGATATGTATTCCGTATTGTTGTATTCTTGTGGATTGTTGTTTTGGGTTTTATCCTATATCATTTTCGTATTTGTGATATACGGATGTGTTGTATGTATTGGGCCTTTGATGTGGTTTCTATTATGATTCTTGTTGTGTCAAGTCACTCCAGAGTGCACAGTTGGGTCTTTGTATCTTGTTTTATCTATCAGTATGTTTCCGCTGTGTTTGGTATGTTGATATCTTTATATTATATTGTTGTTGTGGGCCTACGGGCCTTGTATTAACCCGAAATGCTGCCACGTACAGGGGAGATATCGTCCATTTATTTTTCGGTACGACATACTCTCGGGGCGTGACAATTTTATTGGTATCAGAGCCCTAGGTTGCGAAGTCCATTTTCGGATTTTATTTCGTTCGGACATCGAGTTTTGCTTTACTCGGTTTTGGTTTTGCGAGTTCTAGGATCTAGCTGTTGTGGACATCTCCGAGCTACAAGGTTTAAGGTATGTTAACTGTTATTACATATCCTTCTGTTGGCTATGCATTTAGTTGCTTATAACAGGGATGACTTGTAGTGTGGTAGTCACTATTTGTAACCGTGGTTTGAGTTGACCACGGGAACAACATGTAGAGTCTGTGTGTCTTGGACTTGCTGTCAAAAAGGTAAATTACCTTTGAGAGCCGACTGATACCGAGTCAGATAGTAGGGGTTAGGTAGTCACATCTCTTGTGGAGATCAAAGATTACAGTCTTCAGGATCTTCACTAACTGTGCTAGTCAGATCATTATCTGTGGGGTAATGAACAAACTTGTATACTATTGTTGATACAGATAGTAGAGGATTAGTTTGGAGATATTCATAGAGATTTTGATCCCTGAGTTGGTCATGTTAGGTTGTATAACTTTGAAGGTACTTTTGAGTACTTAACTCGAGCGATACGAAGAAAGTAGTGTTAGTTGAATACCATTATCCGGATCTAGATGGTACTTGGTGGAAGATATAGGAAATAACCTACGGGAAATAATGTATCACTTAGTCACAGTTTAGTGATGTTGTGAAAGAGTATTTTCCCGCGTCGTTTCTTTGACTCATTGTCAGGGAATTCTTAAGCTGCAAGTAGGGTGATCGTTTGGTAATGAAGGTACCAAGCAAAGTCGTTAGACTTGCGAGAGTTACGACCACCTTAAGCTGCAAGTAGGGTGATTGACATGTCTTAAGCCACCCACGATTTATTGGCTGACATCTTGATCAGGATGTTTGGATCTCCTACCAGATCCTACCGGAAGTCCTTAGACCGAGTCATGTGTATAGAAATGACTCCGTAGCAAGTGTTTTAAGAGTTGGAGATTTGATAAGCAGATATTGCAAGTCAAATTATTGGAATCCGAAGTCTCTAAATGTTCGACAAAAGGAGCAAGATTGGAGTCATGGGCCACGAGCGACTGTTGGAGAGTTTTCAGACCAAAGAAGACCAATTACAGATCATCAGCATATTCTCATGTTTATTAGCGAACTCAGAAGAAAAACTCCGAAGGGATTATGGGTGTGAAGTGCGGGTCACGACGACACGCAAAGTTAGATTTTCATATTCAGCATTTTATCTGTTTCTACTATAAGCAGTCAATATCTACTAGGAGAGTATGGATGATGAAGACTATGGATGATGCTTTCGAGAGGATGATCCACAACCTTGGAAGCCAAGATCATCGCAGAAGATTGGGTTATCGCATCAGCAACGATCTATTACCTCAGACATAGTAGAGTTCCTAGATGTTTCTCTCCAGGGGAAGCGAGTTATTCAGTAGTATCAGCAGAAGACATCTCAGAAGACTCAGATGTCCATACAACAATTGTTATCTCTCCAGACGCAGCTATACCTTTCGCAGAGTTGGAGCGTGCTATGATGTTGGCAGTTCTTCAGTACCTTACAGTCGGTTGTATAGTCTCTGCCAGTACAACAGTGTTTGCCATCTCCTTTGCAGTTATTTTAGTTTGTACCTCAGTTTCAGCAGTTGACTTCAGTTCCTCCATGGTAGTCCTTTGCAGCTACATGAGCTCAGTCGTTAAGAACAGATATTGGACAAGTTTACATGATTACTCGAGAAGAGGTATAGAAGATCGAAGAATTGATCATTTGGGTTATTATCTTAGTTTACCCTATGTGTGGATATATTGAGAGATACTGATAGTTATAGGTAGCTAGGTCTAGAACATTCTTAGATAGGATTAGAAGGGTTCCTATCGACTTGTGGGTTGGTGGTATCACTACCGTCAGGTGAGATGTTGATCAATAACCAAGAAGTCAAGGGATACCCTTAGCCTTTGGCTAGACATACCTCTACTATAGAGATATCCTTACAGATAGTTATTTTTGGAATATTGGTATAACATGTCTCTCGGATGTGCATATAATCCGAGAGTATTCGGATATAGTTTCGGATTAACTCCCGGGCTTATCACTGCATGGGCAAGTGGAATATGCGATTGGGGGTGATTTCGGGAATAGTTCCGATATTGGAGACCACATACCGGGAGATGATTTTATTGGTATTAGTGTTGCTAAACCCTGGAAATTGGAGGAACGTAAGTTGCGATTATAGGAGGTATTGGAGGGAATATTTATTCGTCCCGATATTTCTCTCGAGAGGATCCAGAACTCTTTGTTGAAAGAGGGACAAACCTTTGACGTTATGCATCGATTATCGATGTTGGAACGTGGAAGCTGTTGAAAATGGATATCCTTCGTTGTGGATAGATGATCTATTTAGTTCAGCTAAAGGACACCTGTGTATACCCTAGGGTTGATCTATGATTAGAGTGTTGATATTGTAGTGATTTGGTGTCATACAATTATCATTGTCGGTGTGATGATTGAGCTATCAATAGCTCAGAGTAAAGAGGGGTACAAGTGTGTGGAAAATGATATTTCATACTTGGTATGAATTTTATGAGTTGTTATAATGTCGTTAGACTTATTAACGATTTAGTCATTCATGAAGCGATTAGACCAGTTGGTGGTTGTTGTTTTAGACGATATAGTTATGGATATATTCACGATCTTAAGGGAACTTGTGTTTCCCTAGATTGATTTGGTATTTACCATAGATGAGGATAGGATGTTCTAGCGATACTATACCACCGACTTGTTGGACCAAGAAGGTGATGAAAATCACCTGGTCAGAAGTTTGTGAAGCTAGGTTTTAGGGCCTAGACGGTGACTGACTTTTGCATCAGTGTTAATTAGTCCTTCCGTTGGGGATGGAAGGGTACTACACATAGATGCAACATTTCAGGGATTGGAGCGATTCCGATGCAGTTGTTTGAGACGTGTTTTATGCCTACGTCAGTTGAGGAACTGCGAGATAAGCAGTTATTATCTTGATTGTAGATGTATAGAGCAGGAGTGCTCCTAGAGTTTTGGCTAACTACTGAGTAGTTGCTATATAGTAATGGAACGTTCTTGGTGGTAGAACGACATGTGGAACATGGTTGAGTTCGTAGCTTGATGTTGGTGTGCCAACATGTAAAGGTGGAATATTAGTGACCAGTAGAGTTACGTACCGTGATGGAAGTGGTAGCCTAGTATGATGGACAACGTTGGGAGATTATCTAGAATTCGGAAAGGACTTGATAGGATTTGGGTAGTCGATGATCAATTAGCTAGGTCCGCTCATTTTCTTCCGAGTCGTAAGATGGATTTCGTCGGATCGCTTGATGGAATTATATCCATGGAGTAACCTTGAATATCATTTCTGATAGTGATTCATGATTCACCTTACGATTCTGGCAAAGTTTCCCATCGGTTACGGGTATAGAGCTCCACTTTGGTACAGTTATTTACCTTTTAATAGGTCGGTTGAGAGTATATATAAGAGCTGGAATATAATATTCAAGCTCAGTACCCCACTTAGGCACCTGAGGTGTGACTTTGCTCCAGATACTTGAGATGGTTGTTGTGACATCTCATACTCGTACATGAGTCAGAAATTTGGGGACCAAATTTTTATTAGTGGGGGAGAATGTAAGATACGAAAAAAAATTAAATAAAATAAAATAATAGCCCTTACTAATTGAGAATTAGCTCATGGAATTTTTAGGAAATTTTTTCGGATTCAAAAGGAGTTCATACGAAGAAGATTTAAAGTCAAACGGAGGGATTGGGTTAAACCTAGCTTGGTTGTGGTTGGACTTGAGTTAGCTCAAGTCATTGACCGACCTTTAAAAGCCTCTCGAACCCAATCCCGATTTTCTCAGCCCCGATTTCTTTCTCCTCTTTTCGATTGTGCGATGCCTTCTTCTCCTCTCTCGCGACGTCGATTCCATCTCCCTTCTCACTCCGCGAGCCGCTGCTGCCGACGGTGTAAGATCCGGCCGGTGGGAGAGACGTCGTGCTCTCTACTCCCGATCTATTCTTCATCGCCCATCTCCGCATCAGTCGGATTCCGTCGAGCTCTCCCATCTCAGTTCATCGATTTCCTCGCGCAAGTAGCACGAAGACATCGCCGCCACGGTTGGGCGCTCTGGCCGGAGGATAGCTTGATTGCCTTCTTTCGGGATTTCATTGATCCCTTCTTGCCGCGGCTACGACACCATGGATTCGATCGCGCGAAGCTGCTGCTACAGGTTTGTTAGGTTTTTGAGTGTGAGTTGCTTCACTAGATCAAGCTATGGGATAGGGATTGACTTCGATCTCGGGGTCGCAGTTGGTTGACTTGTGGCGAAGGGCAGTAGGGGTTCTTCGACGAACAGGGAAATTGGAGAGGAGAGCTACCGGGGCAGGTTCCAATCGTTGGTATGTCTCGATCTATCTTCTTCTTTTCCTCTGCATTTGGTTTGATTCTGGTTGTCTTGATTGGAAAGTTTTGTTTCCTCCTTTTTGTGCGAGCTGTGAGCTTCGATCATATATCGAGTCGATTGTATCAGGTGCGGAGCTTGGATCTAGATTTGCAGTAGTTGTGGTAGGTTCAATTACTGATATATATATCCTGATTGTTTCTTCTTTTTCTGTCTATTTCATTTCTGTGGATCGATTGCGGTTATGTGTTCATGCCTATGAGATCCAATGGACTCTGTCCATGAATTAGCGTGTGGTGCCAGCTGGATTTGGAGGGTTAGTGCAACTGGGTGGATTAGCTCAGATCGAGGATGCAGGTGTGCAGGTTTGGGGTGGTGATCTTTTTGGTGGATGTATTGAATTGATTAGCTGTGATGATTTGGATATTGAGGTAAGCGTGGATTGTTTTGTAGCAATTCTTGATCTGGGATATGCTCTATTATGAGCTCTGTTTGTGTAGTTGTGAGTTGTGAGCTCGGGTGTTAGGATTGGTTGGAGGAATCGGCTAAGGATGAATGTAGACCTAGGGATACAAGAGGTGTGCTCGAGTTTCTAACTCGTAGACGAGGAAATGATGCGAATATAGAAGTGACATAGTAGTTAAATTGAGTATTGTCGGATACTTGTACTTAATCATAGTTTCTATTATGTGCAGGTTTGGGATTTGAGGCAGGTCCCCAGGCTTGAGGATCATCATTACGGGATTCGTATCAGGTGGATAATATCTACCTTGGTCAAATAGTTTGATCTGAATCTGGTGCATGAATTTGGAATCAGGCTATTACTTTGATCTTAGATCCACTCTTATTTAATCATATGCTTATACTGTCTTGACCTTTGAGATATATTACTGTTACTTCATTGATTATCTAGCACGGATAGGAACTATAAACCCTATTATGTGTTAGCTGATGGATGTTCAGTAAGTACAAGTGGTTAGGGTTATCTTTGTGACCACAGATTGGGTTATCTCATACCGAACGGATGGATATGTATTCCGTATTATTGTATTCTTGTAGATTGTTGTTTTGGCTGGTTTTTATCCTATATCGTTTCCATATTTGTGATATACGGATGTGTTGTATGTATTAGACCTTTGATGTGGTTTCTATTATGATTCTTGTTGTGTCAAGTCACTCCGGAGTGCACAGTTGGGTCTTTGTATCTTGTTTTATCTGTCAGTATGTTTCCGCTGTGTTTGGTATGTTGATATCTTTATATTATATTGTTGTTGTGGGCCTATGGGCCTTGTATTAACCCGAAATGTTGCCACGTACTGGGGAGATATCGTCCGTTTGCTTTTCGGCACGACATACTCTCGGGGCGTTTCCTCTCTTAAGTGGAGAGGATTTCCATTACTGGAAATGACAGATGGGATGTTCAACATAGATATGTGGTTCATAATAAAAAGGGGATATGCAACTCCGGTAGACAACTTAAGAGAACTACTAGATCTAGAAAAATATACCGTTGACATGAAGAAGAAAGCCCAAGTCGATTTCAAGGTAATCAATACCTTGCAATGAGGGTCCACAAAAGAAGAACTGAATCAGGTCGTCCCCTTCGAGAATTCAAAAGAATTATGGGACAAATTGATCAAATTACATGAAGGGACAAATGACACCAAGGTCACAAAAAGAGATATTTTTAAAAATAAATTATTTAATCGTAAGATATAGGACAGAGAAACTGTGAGTCAACTCCACACCAGGATTAAGGATATCCTGAATGGACTCCACCTCATCAGCCACCAAATTGAAAATAAAGATTTAATAAGGTATGTTTTAAAAGTTTTTCTCCATAATAATTTATGAGCTTCAATTGTAGATGCATATAAAGTATCTAGAGATCTTTCCATAATTAAACTAGACAAACTATTTTGCAAATTATAAATGCACGAATAGGCTAACTCGATCGAGTCAAACCGTGAATAGTATAGCTTTGGTTGCAGGGTTGAACAAGAGCAAAGAAGGAAAGTCAAAATCCAAATCAAAATACGAATCCAAAGAAGGGTCGGACTCAGATCCAAATCGAGAAGAAGAAATCATGAACATGGTCTGGAAACTCATGAACAAAAAGAAGAAGAAATTCTCAAAGAATGATATCAAGAGAATAGTGGAAAATAATTCAAGCAGACCAGATCCAAGATCACCTATTTCAAATGCAATGGCAAAGGACATTATAAGTATGAATGTTCAAATCTAAAGGAAGACAACCCCAAAAAGGAGAAGAAAAATACTTTAAAAGCTACTTGGGACGAATCAACTTTGGAAGAATCGGATGCGGAAGTGCCAAAGACAAGCTTTGTGGCAATTATGGCAATAGAAGAATCTGATTCCGAATCAAGATGAGAAATCGAATCTGAGTCCGAGTCGAGCCATGGATCTATATCATATTCAAAAGGTCCTAATGAGGTAACCTCTCCTTTAGAAGACATAATGTGTAAAATAATTAAACATTTAAGTAAGAAATTAGCTAAATTCGAGAAACAAGTTGAGTTGCTTCTTAAAGAAGTCTAAATACTTACAGAACAAGTCAACTCGAACTCGTCAACCTGCTATTTTCAAGATGGAAATTCAACACAAGTTGCAAGATTTGAGGAAGAGAATTCTACCTTGAAAAGTCAAGTATAAGAACTCAAGAGAAAGTTGGAAAAGTTTACCTCGGGTTCCAAGTATCTAAACATGATGCTTGAATCCCAGTGAGTCGTATATAATAAATCCGGACTTGAATACAAGGCTAATTCAACAAATAAATTCTACATGTCTCTATTTAATCGAAATGCCAAGAGTTGAGTCCAAGAATGAATCCCTAAGATTTTCCTGATTAATAGAATTGGATAAAATAAAACTAGACCCCCAAAGGTCATGTTCATTATGTGAACAAGACCTATCAAGGCAATAATTCAGGGGAATCTAATAACTTGTTTGTTTCTTTAACTAGGTAAAATACTTGCATGCTTAAATTTTATTTTCTTAATTTAGAATGTTTAGATAGGAAATAAGGAAGTTTAATCTTGATAATATAGTATTAGGATTAAGTCAACTGATAGTAAATTAGGGAAACTAATTAAGGTGCATGTCTAGGCTGGATGAGACACATCCAACCTGATGCACTGAGCTAAGTGGAACTAATCGAAGCTTACTCACTTAGTTCTAAAACTGAATCGCATATACGACCTCCCTAGGCTAATCCAACCTTCTTAGGGGTCTTTCCTTTTTGCCCCGTTAGGATAATATTCACATAGCATTTTCGGGCGACTTGCCGATCACCCCTGACTTCCCCTACCTCATTTCTAATAGGCAAGTTAATCTTCTGATGATAAGGAGAAACAATTGCTTGTAACCTCCCCAAGGTAGGGCAACCCAAAATAGATTGTAGGATGAGGGTGTGTCTACCACTGTGAATGTAACCAATATTGTCTGCCTTCTTGGATCTGCCCCTTATGAGATTAGTAGTCTTATTTGTCCCAATGGTTGCACTTTGTGTCGAGAAAACCCGAACAAGGAGGTAGCTATGGGTTGCAAATCTTCCATCTTCACACTCATCTGCTCAAGAGCCAACCAGTACAAGATGTCAATTGAACTGTCTAGATCCATAAATATTCTGCCAACATCAAAGTTGGCAATGAGGGCACGGATTACCAAAGCATCAAAATGAGGTGTTGCCACCCCCTCTATGTCGCTAGGGATGAATCCCAGAATTGACCTAGTCTAGTTGTTCAAAGAAGTTATAGCCAGACATTCCTCCGACTATGATGTTTCCTAGATCTATTATAATCCTTGTTGATAGTGCCTCCAGAGATCATGTTGATGGCGCTTCTCACTTGGGGTTGATTTGATGAAAGGGCCCCTTGAGGTGGTGCAGTCCTCATGTCAGGCAGTTGAGATGTCCATGATATAGGGGGATCCAGGTGATTTGGCCCAAGAGGGTACCTAGGCAACGACCATTGCTGATAGGGAGCCAGACCAGTGAGTATCATTTTCATTCAGGGATTAGATCTCATAACTTGGTCTAACTCATAATCTAACTGTTGCCACTCTTGGGTGGGGTTCCTATACTCCTGATGATAAGAGCATAAAGTAGCAACTAGTTGTCTCTGTAGCCACCATGCGACTCCAGCTGGTCTCCTCAAAATCTGATGCTCATCACAAATTTGCATTGCCCTCTCCTTATAAAATCACAGTAGAGCATATGTAGGATGTCATTCTGAGATGGGTCGAGTGTGTAGGGTCGATGTTGGCCGGCTAGAGGGGGGTGAATAGCCTTTATCGTCGTATGATGGAAGTCGTTCGTTGATTGCTCTTCTACAAACTTAATTAGCGCAAGCGGAATATAAACAATTAAGACAAAATGCAAAGAAAGAATAGAAATCACAAATACTAACACCACAATGTAACGTGGTTCATGGCTTCGCCTCTAATCCACGGTCTGATTCATTCAAGGTGAATCACGCCTCAATCTATCCACTAGATCTCTCTTTTGCACCAAGTTAGGTGAAGGTAACCTCTTTTACACAAGAATCACTCCTCTTACAATATAATGTAAATAAGCTTAAGTAAGAGGATGGAAAATGTGTTGGGCACTTGAGAGAAGTTTAGAGCATGAACATTAGCCTCCCAAAGCCCCTCACCTCTTCTTTTTATAGAAGAAGAGGGCTTCTTCCAGTTGACACAGGACCAGTCGACTGATGCCCCGATCAGTCGACTGATCCTATAGCTGTTGCCCAATAACGACTGTTTTCCATGTTGGATTTCACCCAACGGCTCCTACATCAGTCGACTGATCTCACCATCAGTCGACTGATGGAGCTATCAGTCGAGTGTCGGAAGCGAGCACTCCATTCTGTGCCCAAAACCCTTGCGACCAGTCGACTGATGCCTTCATCAGTCGATTGGTGGTCTCGCAGTCGATTGCCAATCCATGGCAGTCGACTATTGGCACATGAACCGGATTCGAACACTAGTCAAGTCATAGTTGACTTAGAGTAGTCGACTACCATGACTCATCCGACACTTAGCCAATTTGGCCAAGTTCCACCTAAGCGCACTACCCCTTCCCGGGTTACATTCGCTCACTCTCATCCCTTGGAGTCCCTCACCTTTGAAGTTATCTTCGTCTGGCCATGTCCCTCTGATGCACCAAGCGCACGGCTCTGCAACGCCATTCTTCGCGTCTCGCCCTGAAGTCTACTTCCTCTGGCTTCACTCCAATCTCCTCGTCCGGCGGTCCCTCATATGCTCCAAGTGCATGGCTTCCGCAAAGCTATCCTTCACCGACTCAAGGACCGAGTCATGAGAGGTGAAACTCGCCAATGCTCCATGTGCGAATTACTAAGTCCTGCAAGACTCCAACGCACATATCAAATCCAAACATCCTAACTTAAACCCTTTGCCACACACATCAAAACCATATCACGGGTTGATTGCACTAACAATCTCCCCCTTTTTGATGTGTGACAATCTGTTTAAGTTAGATAAAATATTTGATAAAAATATTAAGGTAAGAAAGCATGTAGATAAACATGATTATCATCTCTCCCCCTTAATACATGAAACTCCCCCTAAATATAATTCCCTCACTTAAACATATATATTTCTCCCCCTTTGACATCATCAAAAATATTAAACAAGGTTTATACAAGCATGGCATCAACTCTAGGAAACAAAAATTACCAAAACATGCCTTAAATCTGATAAAATAGGGTTACTGGGCATGTTATCAGTCGATCAGTCGACTGGTTCAGATAACCAGTCGACTGGCACTCTGATTTCGAGTTTTTCTGATTTTTAGGGTGAATTTCAAAAATGCATTAAAAATTCTATAAATTTCAAAAAATCATGAAATTTGGGGAACACATTTCTTTTAAGGTCCTTTATCAGTGAAAAATAGTTTTCAATGAAAAATCATTATATTTTCAAAGATTTGCCAAAAATCCAAAAATTTCAAAAACAACTAGGTTTTTTATCATGTTAGTATCAATTTTAACACCTAGTTTTGCTTTAGATTGTTTCAAAACATGAACACACAGATTTTAAAGTAAGAAATTGTTTTAAAAACATATGAAATATCCAACCATGATATTTGGGCAATATATCTATGAATTAAACATAAGTCTTCCCCGTGATTGGTCTATTATTGCTATTTGATACCTTAAATGACCATCTAAATGTCATAGGCATCAGTGGACCATTAGTATCATCCTATCATCTCACTCATACTAAGTTTTCAATCAAGATAGCCTATGGTGAGTGTGAGATGTATCCTAAAGGTATTTATATATACTTAACCATTAATTTCATGCAATTCTACACAAGGTTAAGTATCATCCTAACATACCATATGATAATAAAGATATATATGTATTGATTTCACATTATGATCATGAAACAAATGTATTCATCAATTTATAATCATGCATTAGGTATGAATTATGATAATAAGTAAAGTATCACCCAAGGCATGATTTAAACCTTATTGCCCATGATTATATATCAAATGTCAAGATCATAAATCATGATTGCAAACATATATAACAATTATATTAAACATCATGATTTAAGCATTATTATTAATTTATGGGCACATTATCATCACCCAACACTATGCTAAAAATTTATAGGTCATGAGTATCAAATAACACTAAGTGTTGAGCATGATTTAAACTATTTATGGGTGCATTATCATCACCTAACACTATTTCAAAAAAATTTGTCCCACCATCCTAAGTCAACCAAAACATATGATATAAGTGAAGTCCACTATGGTTGACTAACCTAGGGTTTTCTTAACCCTTAAGGATGGATTTAGGAACCCAAAACAAATTCTTTCCTATGGGGTTCACTAAAAATTCCTTAGGGATCCATTTTCTAGCTATTATTTTCTTTTTATCTTGACCCCTAGCAATTAAACATTTATAGGCCTTTTCATTTTTATTTTCCTTATATCCTAGGCCTTTCTTATTGAAGCTTTCCCTTTGACTCCCTATGATCATGTTAAGGGTGTTGGAGCCTATGGTGAATTTTTCTAGGGCCTTGGTTAAATGATCTACTTTCTCTCTTAAAGCCCTATTTTCATCCATACATGCATCATTAACATCAAATGGCATATAGTCATGTGAGCATACATCATCATCATTAACATGTAAATATGTTTGTTCTAATTTATTTTCTAGATCCTTAATTTGATCAAGCATGCATTTATTTTTCTTCTTTGCCCTAAATAAATCCTTAGTAAGGCTAGAAATCATGGAAACTATTTTATTGGGTGAGAGATTCGTTACCATAGTTTCCATGTCCTCTTCCTCCAATTCCGATGATGATGAGGATGAAGTTCCCCCTTCACTTGAGCTCTCCTCACTAGTACTTCTTTCTTCTTGCTCGGAGGAGGAGGTGTCTAGGTCATCAAATGCCATCAAAGCAAGGTTTGTGACAAATGCATTTTCTTCCTCCGATGATGATGATGAGGAAGAGGGATCATCCCATGTCTTTGCTTTGAGTGCCTTGGCCTTCCCCTTTTCTTTGGCCTTCTTCTCTTATTCCTTCTTTTTGCTCCCCTTCTTCTTTTCTTCTTTCTTCTTCCTCTCTTCTTTGCTCTTGTTCAAGAGGAGACAATTATCCCTTATGTGTCCCTCTCCTTGGCAATTATAGCAAATTACCTTCCCCCCTTGGTCTTCTCCTCCTATCATTAGATTTATTAAATTTAAAACCTTTTAATGCATGTCTTACCTTCCTTACCATATAAGCTTCTTCCGTGCTATCCATGGAGGAAGAGGAGGATGCTTCATCGGAGGAGGAAGGAGTTTCCATCTTCTTCTTCTTTCCCTTGTTGGCTACTAGGGCTACTCCTCTTGATGGATTGATACATGATTCTTCAATTACTCCCTCAAGCCTAGTTTCATGGAGCTCCATGGTTGAGAAGAACTCCTCCAAGGTGCTCACTTCTAGGTTCTTTGACATGTAGAAGGAGTCCACCATTGAGCTCCATTTTGATAACCGGGGAAAAGCGTCGATTGCTTTCATAAGCATATCCCGGTTCGAAAGTTTCTCTCCTACACTTGTTAGCCCAATTAAAATTTCTTTAAACCTAGAATGTAATGAGGTTATCTTTTCTCCCTTTTCAAGTTTGATATTCGTTAGTTGGGAGCGGAGGAGGCCTCTCCTTGCAAGCTTGGCCTCGGAAGTGCCTTCATGGAGTTCTATGAGCTTCTCCCACATTTTCTTGGCGCTTGCACATTCTCCTATCCTATTCACTTCTTGTTGGGGGAGTACATTGTAGAGGTGGTGCTTGGCCTTCGAATTCGCCAAGTACTCCTCTCTTTGTCTTTTTGTCCATCTTGTCTTCTCTATTTGCTCCCCATCTTCATCCCTAGGTATCTCGAAACCATTTTCCATTATTAATAAAATTTCGAAATCGATTTCGAAAAATACCTCCATTCTCTTCTTCCACCAAGAGAATTCTCCTTCAAACTTCGGTGGGTGAATGTTGGAGCCGGTCATCCTTGATTGTGCTTGTTGTGGCGGTTAGTCCTCGACAAGCTTTCTTGGCTCTGATACCACTTGTAGGGTCGATGTTGGCCGGCTAGAGGGGGGTGAATAGCCTTTATCATCGTATGATGGAAGTCGTTCGTTGATTGCTCTTCTACAAACTTAATTAGCGCAAGCAGAATATAAACAATTAAGACAAAATGCAAAGAAAGAATAGAAATCACAGACGCTAACACCACAATGTAACGTGATTCACGGCTTCGCCGCTAATCCACGGTTCGATTCGTCCAAGGTGAATCTGTTGGTGCAGTGGGCACCTAAGTCGAACCTAAGTTTTGATTATAGTAAACGATATAAAGTTAAGCTTATATTGTTATCTCACGAGCTAAATCAAGTGTGCAGAAAAGTCTCAATGCTGGAGCTGAAGGCTAGCGACACCCGGAGGAAGCCGTGGTGGTCGGGCGACACTCGAGTTACTTCGGAGGGAGCCGAAGGAATCGAGTGGAAGGCCGGAAGCAAAAGCGACACGTAAGTCTCGAGGTAAGCTCGTGTGTGCGAGCGTAAGTGAGGTCGTATCCTCTTTACGGGGATGATCTTAGGCGACGATCCGACCCAAGACTTCCCATGGAAGGTCTATGTTGAGATCGGACGGCAAGTGGCCGTCGAATCCACTTATATTTTGAGCTAACTCTTTATTGTAGTCAAAAATCCTGGCCATCAGTTCAACCAGCCAGTTCAACCGGCGCCAGTTCAACCGGTGGTCAAAAATCAGCCTCGAGGAGTCAAGCTTTATCACCATTTTTCAAGGAGTTTTGTGCCCATTTGTGATTGGTTGAAGACCCATTCGTTGAGGGGCTTAAAGGCTATAAAAGGAGGGCCAAACCTAGGGTTTCATCCTCAATTCTAAGTGCTCAAAAGCCTCCTTTACGCTGCAACTCTCCGACGACTCTACAACAACGAAGTCCTGCCAACAACCCTAGCTTAAAGTTTCTTTTGTTTAGTTGTTGGTATAATCTTAATTTGTTATTGCTTTCAATATTGCAATTCTTTTTAATCGAGGTTTTTCATTGCATTTTACTTTAATAGAAGAGAGGGTTTGTCTCTCTATCTTTTTGCTTCGAAGGCTTTTGTAATCGTAAAACTCCTACCTCCAACGAGGAGGAGTGTTTTAGTGAATTGCCCTCCGTACACGGTCTAGGACCGTTAGGGCCTTGGAGTAGTAGCCGAAGGCTACGAACCAAGTAAAAAAACTATTTGTCTCATTTAGTTTTTATTTACATTTCTGCTGCGTTTAATTGTCTATCGAACGATTTAAAAGAAAAGTTTTTATCGCTATTCACCCCCCCCCCTCTAGAGATCCGCTTCGATCCAACAATTGGTATCAGAGTCGGGGGTTGCTAAGATTTGGTGAAACCACCAATCTAGCCATTTTTCACAGATTTATTTTTCTTTTATTTCTGTTTATTTCTGATTTATTTCGCTTTGTTAAATTTACTCCCGCACTACTAATCCAAGACGCGAGTCTTGGTACCTTGTTTTGTGTTTTTGTCGTTGCTAGTTTCTTCGTCTTCGTCCCTTTTTGTCTTTTGTTCTAATGGCCCATCTCGAGGGTTTTAGCACCGTCCGACCTCCGTTTTACAACGGAGATGACTTCCGTTATTGGAAGGGTCGGATGGAATGCTTTCTCAAAACCCAAATCGAGATGTGGATCATAATCCAAACGGGTTTCACACTTCCGACTAATGAAGTGGGTGACTCCTTGGATTATGATCAATGGACCATTGCGACAAAATGACAAGTCGAAGCCGATGCCAAGGCAACACAAATCCTCCAATGCGGCTTGTCCAAGGAGGAGTTAAATCGCGTCGGCCCCTTCATTAGCGCAAAGGACCTTTGGACAAAGCTGATCGAGTTACATGAAGGATCGGATCAAGCTAAGGTTTGCAAACGTGATTTGTTGTTCAATAAATTGTACACACTAAAAATGCAGGAACACGAGTCCACGACGCAACTCCACGCCCGTGTCCAAGACATAGTCAACAACCTACACGCAATCGGGCAAAAGGTCGAAAACCGCGACCTTATAAGGTATGTTCTAAACTCTTTTCCGAGGACTACCTTGTGGGCATCCATGGTCGATGCCTACAAGGTCTCCAAGGACCTTTCTAAACTTAGATTAGATGAACTCTTTTCGGATTTTGAATTACATGAGCAGTCCAACTCGGAATCCGAGAGGGGTATAGCCTTGTTTGCAGGTTCAAAGAAGAAGAAAATCACAAGCAAGCCACCACCAACCGAGGAGGAAGATGAGTCCGAAGAAGAAGTTGACCCGGAATTGACTGCCGAACTAATGAACCTAGCTCGAAGGATAGCCAAGGGACGAAAGCGAACCACAACTCGACCCAACCAAGGTAAGCCTAAAAGTTCTAATATTAGGTGTTATGAGTGTAACAGGTTTGGACATATAAAGTCCGAGTGCCCCAAGCTCAACCACCAAGCACCTAAGCACAAGAAGGCCCTCAATGCGACATGGGAAGAAGTGTCATCCGAAGAAGACGAAGACCACGTCTTCATGGCGAAATTGATTGAGTTCGACACGGAGACCGAACCTGAACTTGAGTCAGAACCTGAGGATGACTCGGACTACGAAGCTACCTTCAAGTCAAGCCACGGATACGCATCCGGTTCAAAAGATACCCTTAAGGTGAGTCGAACCTTGTTTAATACTTTACATAATACGGTTAGGTTTTTATCTAGGAAGTTAGCTAAGTCCAAGTCCAAGGTCGAGACCCTGGTTAAGGAAGTTAAACTCCTCAAACACGAGGTCTCCCTAACCTCTTCGACTAGTCGAGTTCAAGAGAAGGACTCAACTCGGGT
Organism: Wurfbainia villosa; assembly: GCA_025175895.1. NCBI lineage: Eukaryota > Viridiplantae > Streptophyta > Magnoliopsida > Zingiberales > Zingiberaceae > Wurfbainia > Wurfbainia villosa. Next base: position 11,938,810 of record CM045992.1, read on the forward strand.
TGAAAAACTCGAAGTTGAGAACTCACTCTTGAAAAGTCAAGTCGAAGATCTTAGGAATACGTTGGAAAGGTTTACTTTAGGATCCAAAGGACTTGACCTCCTACTTGGATCGCAAAGGGTCGTGTACAACAAGGTCGGACTAGGGTTTAGCTCAAACACGACCAATAAGTCGTATATGTCAATCGTAAGTAGACATAAAAAATGTGTCCAAGCATGGGTCCCTAAGACCACTTTGATTTCAACTCTAGGATCCAACTCGTACTGAGTTCCCAATGACCAAATCCACTATGTGGATAGACCGAACCGATTCAACGGTCTAGGGGGAGCCAGTACAAAACATGTTTGTGTTTTAACTTAGAAATTGCATGCTTAGATTTATTTTTTTATTTTTTTTTTCTTTCGTGAACTCACTTAGAACACGTAAATAACCAACTAAAATCCTTCGAAAAGATTGAGCCTCGGGGAGCCTCTTTTCAAATAACCAACTAAAATCCTTCGAAAAGATTGAGCCTCGGGGAGCCTCTTTTCAAATAATCAACTAAAATCCTTCGAAAAGATTGAGCCTCGGGGAGTCTCTTTTCAAAAATAACTAGTTAGACGAGGAAATAATTTTAGGTGAGTCAAGTCATCATTTTCTTGAAAATGACTTTGTCTAAGGAAGTGGTCGATGATCCGATAAAAGAAGGTCCCTGTGCCTCGCCACGACCTGGAAGCCATGATCTTGAAAAGGTAAACTTGACAAGCCTAGGGTCAAATCCAAATCTAACATTACTTAAACATAAATGCACTTAATCAACTTAATTGGAAGTCATCTCACAAAGAACACATAAGTATAACATGCTTGATCATATAGACTCCGATGAGATGACCTAGGTTTAACAACTTACAACCAATTTTTTTTAAAAAAATATAATAATCTAACATCCAATCCAACCACCTTGTGTGTAGGATCAATGGATGTTAGACATGGATTACTCCCACACATGACCGAGGATCAACTCAAATTCGCGAAGCTTCGATTCAAACGACAAGGATCGGTAGCCTTTGGGAATAACGGCAAGCTCAAAATCATCGAATCAGGTGATATCGAGCTTAACTCGAATTTTGTTATTAAAAATGTATTACTTGTAGAGAATTTTGAATATAACCTGCTTAGCGTAAGCCAATTATATGACAATAATTATAAGGTCGTATTTTTAGAAAATGAATGTGTAATTAAAACAAATGAAACAGCTAAAACAATACTCAAAGGAACTAGGACAAATAACATTTATACAATTAACTTAATCAAATCCTCAGCCAAATGTCTTATGACACAGGAAGAGGAATCATGGTTGTGGCACCGACGACTCAGTCACTCGCACCCAAGACTCGTCCACAAGATGAGTCAGAGTGGCCTAGTCAGAGGCTTACCCAACCTTAACAATTTGGTTAATAAAATCTATAATGCTTGTCAACAAGGAAACCAACCTAGGACACAACACAAGTTAACTAACCAAGAACGAACCTCAAGTGTACTTGAGCTCCTGCATATGGATCTATTCGATTCACATGGAGCCAAGTCACTCGATAAAAGTCAATATTGCTTAGTCATAATTGACGACTACTCCAGGTTTACCTGGGTTAGGTTCATCAAACATAAAAATGATACCCTAGATCAATTAATCAATTTATTCAAATTAATCGAGAATCAAAAAAACCTTAAGGTTAAAAGAATTAGAAGCGATCATGGTGGTGAATTCGAAAATCAAAGGTTCACCGACTTCTGTAACCTAAACGGATACCACCATGAATTCTCTTGCCCTAGGACCCCTCAACAAAATGGCCTAGTGGAGCGGAAAAATCGAACTCTACAAGAAGCCGCTAGGACCATGTTGAACGAATATGACCTACCCGATAGGTTTTGGGTAGAAGTCGTGAGTACGACATGCTATGTCCAAAATAGAATCCTTATGGTAAAGAGGCACCTTAAGACCTCATACGAGATTTATCACGATAAAATACCTAACATCAAGTACTTTAGGGTATTTGGGTGTAAGGTACATATCCTAAACACTAAGGATTACCTAGGGAAATTTACATCCAAGACCACGATCGGAATCTTTCTAGGATACTCGACTACAAGTCGAGCTTATAGAGTATATAACCACGACACCCTTAGAGTCGAGGAGACTATCAATGTAGTATTTGATGAAGGACATGAACCTACAAAACCCCCGGCAATCCCAATCAGCGAGCCGATTCATACTAGACCTAACTCTGATCCGGAGATCAGGTCTAGTGTTAATCCTAACCTAAGTCAACCAAGTCACTCTATTGATCAAGTGATAGATGACTCCAACCAAACTAATGTTCAACCAAGTCACCCCATTGATCAAGCATTAGGTGACACAAACCCAACCCAATCTAGGATTCAGACTAACCACCCTATCGATCAAGTGATAGGAGATCCTAATCTAGGAGTTCGAACTAGAGCATCCTATAGGAACCTTAGTCAAATTTCCTTAATTTCAAAGATAGAACCCAAATCAATTGAACAAGCTCTTCTTGATCCTGATTGGATTATTGCAATGCAAGAAGAGCTAGCTCAATTTACTAGGAATGAAGTGTGGGAATTAGTACCACCACCTAAAGACAAAACGATAATTGGAACAAGGTGGGTGTTTCGAAATAAGCTTGATGATAAAGGTGAAGTAGTTAGAAACAAGGCTAGGTTAGTCGCCAAAGGGTTTAGTCAAGTCGAAGGCTTAGATTACGACGAAACCTATGCCCCAGTAGCTAGACTCGAATCCATTCGAATGTTGCTAGCTTATGCCGCATCGAGGATTTAAGCGTTTCAAATGGATGTTAAGTCGGCATTCTAAATGGATACATTAAAGAAGAAGTTTATGTTAGCCAACCCCCTGATTCAAAATCTAGATAAACCCGACCATGTTCTAAAACTTAAGAAAGCTCTATGGACTTAAACAAGCTCTCGAGCTTGGTACGAGAGACTTTCAATCCATCTTAAGTCAAAAGGGTTTAACCAAGGCTTAGTTGACCCAACTCTCTTCGTAAAAACCTTAGGTAAAGAAATATTCATAGCTCAAATTTACGTAGACGATATAATTTTTGGAACCTCTAACTCAACCTTACTAAACGAGTTCGTTTCACTCATGGAAAGTGAGTTTGAAATGAACTTGGTAGGCGAGTTAAGTTTCTTTTTAGGTCTACAAATTAAACAAACTAAGGATGGTATATACCTATATCAACAAAAATACACTAAGGAGTTAATTAAAAGATTTGGAATGCAAGACGCTAAGATAATAAACACCCCAATGGCGATTAATGTTAACATAGGAGAAGACCTAAAAAGTAAGTCCATTGACTTAAAGTACTATAGGAGCGCGATAGGAAGTCTCTTATACTTAACTGTGAGTCAACTCGACATCCTATTCGCAGTAAGTATGTGCGCCAGGTTTCAAACCTGTGCTAAGGAGTCTCACCTAACCCTAGTTAAGCGTATCCTTAGATATCTTAAGGGTACACTTAACGTTGGTATTTGGTACCCTAGATCTACGGAGTTCGAACTAATCGGCTACTCCGATTCGGATTATGCCGGTAGTAAACTCGATAGAAAGAGCACGAGTGGTTGTTGTCAACTACTCGGCTCAAGTCTAGTGAGTTGGTGCAGTAGAAAGCAACATTGTGTTGCCTTATCTACCACCGAAGTCGAATACGTTGCGATGGGTGAGTGTGTAACTCAGCTTCTTTGGATGAAGCACACTCTCCGAGACTTTAGGTTGGACTTCACCAAAACTAAAATTTTTGTAGACAACATAAGTTCGATAAATCTAACTAAGAACCCTATATGTCATTCAAGGACAAAGCATATAGAGGTAAAACACCATTTCATTCGAGAACATGTAGCCAACGGCTCCATACAACTCGAATATGTTGACTCGAAGTCTAACCTAGCAGACATATTTACTAAACCACTACCCGAAGCCGAATTTAGTCTCTTGAGACGAAGATTAGGCATGTGCGTAATAGAATAGGAACTTACAAATTATATTTTCTTACTTTTTTTTCATGGAACTAGCATAGGACATACCTTAGATATCATGCACCTATAGATTTAAGGAGCCAATACATCTCACAACACATAGGACTAATGTGTTTGTGTACTTAGCCATGTAGATGGGCGTGAGATGTTAGGACCTTACTCCTGGTTCTAGATGTAGAGCTAGTGCATCGCTATGAACCACGGAGTATAATCATACATACTAACCGACTCTGACCAGGACTGGTTGATCCTTCATATCAATCAAGCCAAATATGAGTCGAATATTTTATAGATGAACTTATTTTCAGTATATTATTTTTAAAAATAAAAATGTGGAACATGCTTGGACTTTAAATTTAACATTTATTTTGTTTTCCACACACCCCTTACTCTTTTCGATATACGGCAAAAGGGGGAGAAAAAGGAGAAAAAGGACAAAAGTTAAGTGGTCAAAAAAATTTTTTGATAACTTAACTCTTACTTCATAATTAAACCAAAAGTTAACTTTAAGTTTTGAAAACTTATTTAACTTTTAAAGGCTAAGGTTAAGAAATCATTTGGTTTCTTAACTTAAAACTTATTTTAAACACTATGGCCAATATTAAGTAATTTCGATTACTTAATTCTTTTTCTTAGTAGCAAATATCAAGGGGGAGAGTTAAAACCCTTTCTCAAGTATTCACCCTCGGTCAAGGGGGAGGATTCCTCAAGGGGGAGCACTTGAAAAAGAATTTTTATATACTCCTACTCATTCATGCATAATCTCATACTTATTTTTGTCTTAACTTTGTATGTGGGTTTGCCATAAATCAAAAAGGGGGAGATTGTTGGTGCAGTGGGCACCTAAGTCGAACCTAAGTTTTGATTATAGTAAACGATATAAAGTTAAGCTTATATTGTTATCTCACGAGCTAAATCAAGTGTGCAGAAAAGTCTCAATGCTGGAGCTAAAGGCTAGCGACACCCGGAGGAAGCCGCGGTGGTCGGGCGACACTCGAGTTACTTCGGAGGGAGCCGAAGGAATCGAGTGGAAGGCCGGAAGCAAAAGCGACACGTAAGTATCGAGGTAAGCTCGTGTGTGCGAGCGTAAGTGAGGTCGTATCCTCTTTACGGGGATGATCTTAGGCGACGATCCGACCCAAGACTTCCCATGGAAGGTCTATGTTGAGATCGGACGGCAAGTGGCCGTCGAATCCACTTATATTTTGAGCTAACTCTTTATTGTAGTCAAAAATCCTGGTCATCAGTTCAACCACCAGTAATCAACGCGCCAGTTTCAACCGCCGCTTCAACCGGTGGTCAAAAATCAGCCTCGAGGAGTCAAGCTTTATCACCATTTTTCAAGGAGTTTTGTGCCCATTTGTGATTGGTTGAAGACCCATTCGTTAAGGGGCTTAAAGGCTATAAAAGGAAGGTCAAACCTAGGGTTTCATCCTCAATTCTAAGTGCTCAAAAGCCTCCGTTACGCTGTAACTCTCCGACGACTCTACAACAACGAAGTGCTTCCAACAACCCTAGCTTAAAGTTTCTTTTGTTTAGTTGTTGGTATAATCTTAATTTGTTATTGCTTTCAATATTGCAATTCTTTTTAATCGAGGCTTTTCGTTGCATTTTACTTTAATAGAAGAGAGGGTTTGTCTCTCTATCTTTTTGCTTCGAAGGCTTTTGTAATCATAAAACTCCTACCTCCAACGAGGAGGAGTGTTTTAGTGAATTGCCCTCCGTACACGGTCTAGGACCGTTAGGGCCTTGGAGTAGTAGCCGAAGGCTATGAACCAAGTAAAAAAACTATTTGTCTCATTTAGTTTTTATTTACATTTCCACTGCGTTTAATTGTCTATCGAACGATTTAAAAGAAAAGTTTTTATCGCTATTCACCCCCCCCCCTCTAGCGATCCGCTTCGATCCAACAGAATCATGCCTCAATCTATCCACTAGATCTCTCCTTTGCACCAAGCTAGGTGGAGGTAACCTCTTTTACACAAGAATCACTCCTCTTACAATATAATGTAAATAAGCTTAAGTAAGAGGATGGAAAATGTGTTGGGCACTTGAGAGAAGTTTAGAGCATGAACATTAGCTTCCCAAATCCCCTCACCTCTTCTTTTTATAGAAGAAGAGGGTTTCTTCCCGTTGACACAGGACCAGTCAACTGATGCCCCGATCAGTCGACTGATCCTGTAGCCGTTGCCCAATAACGACTGCTTTCCACGTTGGATTTCACCCAACGGCTCCTACATCAGTCGACTGATCTCACCATCAGTCGACTGATGGAACTATTAGTCGAGTGCCGGAAGCGAGCACTCCATTCTGTGCCCGAAACCCTTGCGACGGTCGGTGATGCCTTCATCACCGATCGGTGGTGTCTCGCGATCGATCCCAATCCATGGCGATCATTGGCACATGAATCGGACTCGAACACTAGTCGAGTCACAATCGACTTAGAGTAGTCGACTACCAAGACATGACAGTCAACTGATGTCGGGAAATCCCATCCAACACTTAGCCAATTTGGTCAAGTTCCACCTAAGCACACTACCCCTTCCCGGGTTACATTCGCTCACTCTCATCCCTTGGAGTCCCTCACCTTTGAAGTTATCTTCATCCAGCCACGTCCCTCGGATGCGCCAAGCGCACGGCTCTGCAGCGCCATTCTTCGCATCTCGCCCTGAAGTCTACTTCCTCTGGCTTCACTCTAATCTCCTCGTCCGACAATCCCTCGGATGCTCCAAGCGCACGGCTTCCGCAAAGCTATCCTTCACCGACTCAAGGACCGAGTCATGAGAGGTGAAACTCGCCAATGCTCCATTTGCAAATTACTAAGTCCTACAAGACTCCAACGCACATATCAAATCCAAACATCCTAACTTAAATCCTTTGTCACACACATCAAAACCATATCACGGGTTGATTGCACTAACAGAGTGGGTATCATCGGTTCGACGTGACGCTCTGGTAGTTCAGCTACTCGTAATCCCTTGGACTATTGACGAACCCTTTGGACTTCTTCCATATTGGTGTATTTTTTTGCCTAAGCTAGGAGGGTGTCAAAATCGGTAAGTGTTTCTTCAACAAAGAATGGAAGAAGTCCCCTTCCCCCAATCCTTGAGTGAAGGCTACTATTAATATCTTGGGTATAACTTAAGAGATCTCACATGCGATTTGAGTGAATCATCGTATACATTGCTGCAAGGTTTCTTGATTTTTCTGCTTGAGGTTGAATAAACTGAGTGGGGTGGGAGGGTACCACTTAGAACTAGAGAAGTGTCATAGAAACAACACTGCAAAGTCCTTAAAAGAGGCTATACATTGGGGATTCAAGGTGGTGAACCATTATTGAGCAGGTCCAATTAAGGTAGTAAGAAAGACTTGACACTTTCCACCCTCAGAATATTGATGTAGCAAAGCTGCATTTTCAAATGTATATAAATGGTCCTCAGGGTCAGAAGAACCATTGTACTCAGAGATATAAGGAGGCATGAAATGTCGAGGTAGCTCCTCACTCAGGATGTCCTCCGTGAAGAACATTTGCTTCACTGTTGCCCTTCAAGTACTAAATGGTGGAGACGGCTCCCCTTGGGTAGGATGTTTGCCCAGATGATGAGCTATAGGTTCCTCCCTAAGTGGTGGGTGTCTAGAGTGAAAAGGAGAGGTGTTTCTCAAGCTTTTTGCCACTATTGGGATTCCAGTTGAGTTCCCAACTGAAGCTTTATCTTCCCCCCGCCACTCCATGAGTGGTTCGTTGTAGTACTTCATTAACAATACTAGCCACCAATCAAGTAAGGTCCTCTCAGGCAATAAAACCTTCCTCCATCTTTCTAGTGCCCTCCCGTGGTGTACTTGCAACAGATCACTTCTCCTCCTCTTGTTTTCTAGACGCATCCCTTCTAGTATGAGCCATTATGACTTTTTGTCCAATCCCCATAGACTGCACCAATTTGATGGTGTCTTTTTTTCGGCGCGCTCAGACTCCTCATCTTCCCTTGTCACGGGCAAGCAAGGTGGTCAGTCTTTAAGGGGTTCACCTCGATTTTCGATTTGCATGCACAAAGAATGTTGAGGTTGTTAGTAGTAAGTCCTAGAGCCAATTATGTGATGATTAATTAGGGACTTATGTATCATATTTTATTAATAATAAAGACAAATTTTGGTTATTATACTTTATGCTTGTGTCAGCCGAATAAATATAATAATACCCTAAAAAGTAGGTTCTTATCTACAGCACATCAATTGATAAAATTGATTATGAGAGACTGTAGAGAACACTATTATTAAATATTCCTAGTCAAACATTAATATACAAGGGCAATATTAATGCATTGAGACTAGCATATTAGTCAATTGATGATTTGATCTCACAAGTCATGGATATGTGATATCACATTGACACATGGGTATATATTAGAGAGTATATACTGAATTGACCTTCCATGAGAAAGTTTCATGGATCGTCATATGAGTGTCATAAACTTTCTCATAGTGACTATTGGTATGATTAGTCCTTAGACCTGAAATCACTATGATATCCTACATAAAGAGTTATGTACTTTGGTATCATCAAACGTCACCCGTAACAGGGTCGACTATAAAGGCGATCATTGGGTATGTAATAAATTATGTGGAGGAATGTGAGTGATGTAGATGGGATCTATCTCTCTCATATGATGGGAGTGATATCTTTAGGCCTCTTGATAGAGTAGGACCACAAAATGCATGCCCATGCTCAGATGAGCCAATATGAGATATTGAGCTTATTTGATTGAATGAGTCTACTTGGGGATCAAGAGCACAAAGATTGATAAGAGGATGACATGATATATTCCTCATTAATCGATCTAGATATCGATGATAGAAGGACAAGATTATATATTATAGTAGCCACAATAAGGTTATGTCGGATCTCGACATTCTTGTCACTTGGGTAGCAATGATGCATTGCTAGATGTCACTCATTGCTTATATTTCTAAAAGGGTTTTAGAAACATTGCCAATGTTATAAGAATCTATTGGGTCACACACAAAGAACATGTTAGTTTGGAGATAAGCTTATTCTAGTTTGACTAAAATATGGACCTTAAGATTATGTGGGTTAAGTTGAATTAATTGAGTCAGACTCAAATGAATCCAATGATTGAATCTATTAATTGAGTTAGACTCAAATGAATCCAAGGATTGAGTCTAATCCGAATTACATTCATTTGGATTTGATTCAACCACTTACGACCTCATGCATGGAGATGCATGGAGATTAGTGGAGCATTAAATGCTCATGCATGGAGATACATGGAGATTAGTGGAGCATTAAATGTTCATGATTAATGATGATTAATCATGCATGCTAATGGGAATAAGAAGGGGTTGAATGTTCATGCATGATGAATGAAGATTAATCATGCATTAATGAAAGGGAGCATCAAAGGTTAGCATGATTAATGATGATTAATTATGCATGCAAATGGGATTTAAAAAGAATCCTCAATGTGAGTGGAGTGGGTGTGATCTCCTCTCGGCCTTGCATCCCTTTTTCCCTTCTCCTTTCTTCTTGGCGAAAACTTGTCTTTGGTGGAGAGCCTTTGTGTGGTTGCTAGCACAACCAAAGGTTTCATCTCCTTCTCCAAGAAAGTGTTTGTGTGGATACCGTAGAGGCGCGGCCATTTTGATCGCGCTAAGATTCGTCATCAAGGAGTTACTGTCGGGATTGCGAAGGGCTACGCTACAAGGGTAACTTCTCGACTAAAGTGTAGTTAAAAGAAACGATTTACTTTTATGTATACACATGGATCTCTGGAGGGATCAAGTTTTTTTTCCCGCTGCGTTTGTGATTGTTTTCGCAATAGATCCCTACAGAGGTGGGTCGGCTCTGCTGGTGCGACCCCTCCAACGCTCAAGTCAATATTGTTGAGGATCTTGTGACATCGTGCTAGAGGGGGTGAATAGTGATTCATTCGATTCTTTTAATTACATTCTTCGATCGTGTTCGTGTTTATCTACAATTAGTTAGCGCAACGGAAACAAATAGCAAACTAAATAAACAAATGCAAAACACAAACACTACACACAATTTTATGTGGTTCAGAACCCTACTTCCTACTTCAGAGTCGAGCTCTAGAGTGAGCTCTAGTGATGCACTTACAATAGAGCTTATACAATAAACAAACAACCAAATACAAGTAAAAGCGAAATATAAATGCAAAGAATACTTTACAAAGAAGAGCCTTTGATCGCTTGTTGATTTTATTTTTTTGGAGTGCCTTGAAGGTCTGGAATCATAGCAGTGTTTCCCCTTCAAACTTCTAAGAACTGACTTCTTCTTTCTCCATCGAAATCTCCTGTTAAAGGCTCTGCTCGGGCTAATTTTCCGTTGAATAGTCGACTGACCTTACTCAGCACTCGACTGCCCACTTAACCATTGTCTCACAATGAACTAATCCACATCGGAAACAGTCGATCAGTCGATTGATCATACACATCAGTCGACTGCCTGAGCCATCAGTTGACTACCATAAGTCAGTAGTCGACTAAGAAATATTATATGATCGCTTCAACCCTAGTAATCGATCGTCGTTGTCACGATTAGTCCAACCCACCACATCGCTCGAAAGATCGGTCAATTTTCCGAGTCGACCACTCGATTAGTCGACTAGTTCATGACCCCAGTCAACTGCTTGAGTCTTCTAAGCTCTCGAGTATCGAGCACTCGACCAGTCGACTAGACCAAGTCTCAATCAACTAGTAAATCTCAAAATTGAGATTTAAGATTCAAGTATGATCCTCTCATACTTGACACTTACCCTTAGTCTATACCTAAGCCTTTAATCACTTCTATCAGCCTCACACCTTTAGTTTGAGTCCATGACTCCTCACCCTTGCGCTAGCCTTCAAGTGCTTCCATCGACTTTGTCATGCTATCAGATCTACCTTTGTCAAGAGGTCGTGCCTCCGAGATTTCCATTGTCATGTTACACTTGGACTTTCACCGTCAAGACTACATATTTGGACTTATGCGGCTAAAACTATACACTTGGACTTTTCCATTGCCAAGTATCCATACATGGACTTTCACCGCCAAGACTACACACTTGGACTTACACGACCAAGACTACAAACTTAGACTTTTTCTTTGTCAAGAATTCATTCTTGGACTTCTCCATTGTCAAGTATCCATACTTGAAATTTTCCCTTGCCAAGTCTGCAAACTTGGACTTCCCTTGCCAAGAATATATTCTTGAATTTCTACTTGATTTTCACTCGAGCTTGGTTAACCTTGACCTGAGATTGATTGCTCCAACAATCTCCTTCTAACAATCTTCCTCATATGACCTTAAATGTCTCAAACTATCCACTAGTCATAATATTAAATATCAAAACACTACTCGAGTCCCACTCGAGCTTGGTCAACATTGATCTGAGGTCGATTGCACCAACAAATATCATCCGGGGAAAAGAAAAGTAGGAGGAGGATAAGAAGAATAGTAAGCGAATGAAGCTTTAGGAAAGAAGAGTTATCTCAACGTTTCAGAATAGAGAAAAAATTATCCCCTTGCTTTTCATGTTTCTTATATAGTATTTCAGAATCGTCTTACTGACCAAGTTTATTTGACCTAAATGCCCCTTGCCAAGATATCAGGGACAACCATTAAGGATGTTAGAAAACAAGGGCTATAAGGAATCTTGGTCTATTGTCCACTCTTCCTTGTTTGTCTGACATCGTGGGGACAGACATGACACGTGGATGTGCATGAAGGGATGTAAATGACTCAGCTTGAATATCTGAGATGAATGACTTCTAAGTCTCGCTAGAGCTCACGGATGTAGCGGATTATCTCAGTTGAACTTATAGTGCTCAGAAAAATCATATTGCTCGGGTAACTCGTTTCAGAAAGACCATAGTGCTTGAGAAGACCACAATACTCGGGAAAACCATAGTGCACGGGAAGACCACAGTGCTAGGGAGAGTAGATAGAGATCGAGAAATCCATAGTGCTTAGGACAACTATAGTGCTCGGGAAAATCACAATGCTTGGAAAGATCCCAGTGCTCGAGAGAGCCAATAGATATCGAGAAATCCATAGTGCTCAGGACAACCATAATACTTGAGAAGACCATAGTGCTTAGAAAGACCACAGAGCTTAGGAGAGTAGATAGAGATTGGAAAATTCATAGTGCTCAAGACAACTATAGTGCTTGGGAGAGCAGATAGAGATCAGGAAATTCATTGTACTTGAGACAACCATAGTGCTTGGGAGAGCAGATATTGATAGAAAAATTCATAGTGCTCGGGACAACCATATTGTCCAAGAAAGCAGATAGAGATTGAAAAAATCATAATGCTCGGGAATGCTAAGGTTTGGTGAAGAATATTTAGAAACACCATTAGGGCATCCAGGCACCATCAGTTATAAAAATGATCAAATTGTAAAGCAAGAAAGTCTCAATGAGGCTTTCGAGTGCGATGTCGTAAGAAATGGAATGTTTTTTTATATAATTAGAATTTGAAATTCACGTCGTCAAACATATTATATGTTCATATTGGTGATATTAGATTATCTGTCATGATCCATCTATACTTTTTAAATTTATCCTAGTGATCAATGATAAATTTTTGTGGGATCGAATAAATCACTTTTAGAATTAATCGAATTGTAAGATCTAAATATCTAAATTATCAAGAAAAATTCTAAAGAGCACTTTTATTGAACTTCCTTAGTCCTAGAAAATGTAAGATAGATCATCGACATTATGGGAATGAACAACTGGTACTGTATTTTTGTTATATATCTAAATAAACACAGTTGGAATATTTGGAGTAGCCCATTAGATGTGACCTACCATTAGAAACTATTTGGTATTTTCCCTAATAGGATAAGAGTAGCCTCTTGGGACATGGTGCAGTAGTATATAATAGCAAAGTGATTTCCTATATAACAAGGGTTTGATCCCTTTCAAAAATAGTTCATTAAAATTATTTGAATTTGAGTCCTCAAAGAGATCAGAACTATATACACTATTGGGCAACCCATTGGTTTTTGTCTTTGCTATTCAAATTTCTCCTAATTATGCTATTTAAATTTATCATGATGATTGATAAAAAAATTCCATATAATTAAATCATCTATCTTAGAAATAACAAGTCAAAAATCTGGACATCTCTATTAAATAATAATAATAATAATAATAATAGTGACTAATCTTTTGGCTTAAGATTCCAATGATTGTCTTTCTTATACATGTCATTGTATATGTTTTATCTTTATAAAATAGGTGAGTAATCAACAAAGAATTTTCAGTGCAATTAAAAGGTGTATAAAGAATCTTTAATTTATAATGATCACTAAGTAATCTGTAAGAAATCTTTAAAATAATTTATAACTCATTAAACCATACGATTTTCTTGATTTGACTCATCACTTGATCCGGGAGAACAACTCGAACCAATTGATTTATCCTACTCAACTAACTCATTAATTTGCTTGGCCAATTTGATTGGCTCAAATTTATCCACCTAGCCCACCACCTTTGACCTTGTTTGTCTATCCCACTAAGTTTAATCAATTTGATTGACTCTCATGGATCAACTCTGTTTCATTTTGCTAGTTCATGATAAAAATAAAGTTGAGGCAGCCACTGTAAGACCTTTCTCGGAGGATAATCGATCGCCTGACCAAGAATATGGTGCTCAATCTTTGAACTCTTTGTATTGGAGGAATCTCAGTGCATTTTCAGATGGAGATGTTGTTAGCTGACATAATCCTTGGGACCTCATACTCAATCCAGATGAAACAAATGCATTGATCCAGCAACATGAAGATGTTTGTAAAAGATTGAAGCAGAGCAGCTACGAAGTTAAACATTTTGTGAGTGATGGATTTCCATGAGTTGTGGGCAGAAGCAGCATGTAAGGTAAGCATCTATAAAAAAAATTCATCAAAGCAAAAATATTAACTGTCTTATAAACTAACCACGCCACAAATTTAACATCCATAGAAAAGTGTTTTGTGGAATTCCCATTACAAGTGTATTTTGCTACAGCTCCAGCAGGAGTTGCAACGAGTTGTAAAATCTTCAAAATCATACTATCGCAAGCAGTCAGAGTAAATCCTTGAGAGTAGTAGTCACACCTGGCGCTTGTCCCTTCAGAGTATGATAGTGATCACGGCCAGAGCTGCCGGCGACGAGCCGCCCGTGCTCGTCGTAGAGGATGAGACCGCTGAACCTCGGCAACTCGCACTTCTCTCCCATCAGAATCCTCCTCTGCCACACTGGCGTGGCCCTGCCAGCCACCCCATTCGGCAGCTCAATCTTCTCCTCCTCGGCCTTTGCCTCCTCCTCCCCTCTCCTTCCACGCACCGGCGCCATCCCCGTAGCCTTCTTCATCGCTCTCCAAACTCTTCGAAACATCTCTTGCTTCTCTGCTGCCGCTACTGACAGAATCCACGAGAGCTCAATTACTTACACGGTCCAATAATTAAGAATGGGATGGAAGGGCGAGTTCATTCCTCCCTTAGTGCGGGGATCCCGTGACAACAGCGGGGCGCCTAACAATTTAAGTGGCCGTGGCTGCACGATTTCTCCGCTGTCGTCACTGCATTATTAACATTGAACATGGGGATTGGAACAGATAATTGATGGAATTCTTTCTAGATTTACAGTGAATTTTGAAAAACAAAACAATCCAAACTTGGAAGCGAAAGAAAATTATAAATCGTGTACCTGAATCCAATCCAAATATATTTTTATTCTAATTGCCGCTGGAAAAAATTTAAATATTCTTTTGCAAGTGCAAAGACGACGAATAATCAATCATTAAAACACTGACTTTTATTGAATTTATTCAGAACTATAAATCCGAATATTATTAATTGATATATAAACTCATCGAATGAAAAATATAATCCAATAATAAATATTGCCCTCAGCGATCCTTCGTCGACTCCGTTTCTGCTCCGCTCCCTTAATGCTTGCCCTTTTGGTGAGCCAGCACGTGTGGTTGCCCTGGGGAGGTGGAGTTTACTCTGAGCTTCCAGCTTTGCCAAACTGGCCTGATTGAAAATTTCTGTTGGGGGTAAATCGAAGAAGTAATGCGGAGAGGCAAATTAAGGTGGACCATCGACCACGGTTGTCAGTCCATAAACTATGACAAGTTTTTGTCCAATTGGGAAATAAAAAAATGATTACAGTATACTCGTCTTTAATGTTATTTATCGTCAATTTTTCGATGACGATAAAAAAAATAAATTACAAGAAGCTATGCTTTTTTAATCCATTGACAAAAAATAACAAAATTCTTTTATGTCCGAATAAAATTTTTAAATCTCATTCTAAAATTCAACTCTTATTCATTTTTAATAACATTTATGTTATTCCAATCAACGGATCATCTCGAGAACAATTGAGGTCTATCGTGAAGTGCAAGCAATCACTTGTCCTCTCTCAGAATTTTTTCGAATGAGATGGTAAAAATTAAAAATACAAGAACTTTTTTTTTAAAGTGTAAAATGAGAAATCTATTCAAAGTTATTTATATATATATATATATATATATATATATATATATATATATATATATATATATATATATATATATATCAATTACTAGACCATTGTCCATCCAATAAAAGAAATTAGATGAGGCAGAAGATTTATATATAAATTTTAGTCAATATTATTATATATGAATCATAGATTTTGAAAATCTATTTTTAAATTATTTGAAATTAAAATTTTTAAAAATAATGGAAAATAAAAGTGATATAAATCATAAAGTGTCACAATTTTTCAAAAAAAATATACATTATATATATTACAATTTTAAAAAATTTAAAATATGAAAATTATAGTTTTTAAAAACTGATGTATAGTTATTTTCTACTTATTTGAAATTTAAAAATATAAATGAATTTTAGGAGGTTACTAGAGTCTACTCATCTTTTTAAAAATTAATCATGTAGTTTACAAATTTTTTTTATTAAAATTAGTACAATTTTTACTCAAAAATTGAACTTAAATTTATAAAAGCTATTAGAGTCCAATTATACTTTCAAAATGATCAAATGCTAAAAAATATTCATGTAGAAGTTTTTATCCGAAATGGCTATATAATTATTTGTATGATCAAATTCTAAATTTGAAGATATAAATCTATATAATAATTGTTATTCAAAATTAATATACAATAATCTTCTACTAAATACATAAATATACTATATGAGTGCATTAAAGTTCTTTTATGCTTTTTAAATGACCAAACTAATTAAATAATTAATAGTTATACGATAGTTTTGATTTAAAATTATTATAAGATTTAAAATTATTATATGGTCATTTTCAATTAAATTTTAAAATTTAATATACAGATACATTTTAGTAGATCATTGAACTTGTTTCTGTTATGCGATCGTGTCTTGAGTGGTTGGGTATATCTAGGAATCATAGGACAATGAACACCATGAAAATAATAATTATCTTTTCTAATTTTTTTTAGTTGACATATCCAATTCTTTGAGCGGACTAATTTTGAAGATGAACGATTTGATCTCATGACAAAATTTTACCGATCACAAAGACAAATTCAAAATTGTTCACAACGAGCAATCCAACAGAATTTTAAAATGCATTGTTCCTAAAAATCAAACTGAGAATACATAAAAATTTACATAAATATTCTATTGTTGCACAGTAGCATGAACCTTTGCAACTATTTTACAACTATACAAACCGTCTAAATTTTGATTATCTAGAAATATACTAAAAATTGGATTTTTGAATTGGGGAAGAGTCCTCCATTCACCTAATTGGGATCCATATCATCCCAAGCAATCAACTTACTTGTCTAAATCCCCTTAAAATTGAATCTATTTTGTGGAAACTAATAAAATCATACCGAGTCAAAAAAAAAAATCTAAAAGAGAGAAAGAAAGCTAATTCAGATATTTAACTTAGGCAGTCTGCCACGATCGATTTACATTCAATCAGACAATAATTGTGATGAAAATTTTAGTAGAGAAATTTGAAATATAAACAAGTGCAGTGTTTTTAAATGTTGAGATTTATATACAAGTAAAGGATCGCGATGCATGGAGAAGAGTCCTACTTTGCATATAGAAGGCGCTCGCCAAGGAACCGAAAGCTACGAGAGGGAAAATAAAGAGAAGGATTAAAGTGAGCTGAGAGAATCCATTGCAAAACTCTCTTTATTCTCTTCCTTTACCCTCTTATCGATCCTACAACAACAGCACTGCAGTGCAGTCTGTAATTCATACTTCACGATGATTGAGTACTCCTTCTTCTTCCTCCCATTCCCAACACCATTCCTTTCCATCCTCCTCTTCTCCATGCTTACTCACCGCTCCTCCGCCCTATACAGCCTATGCCGCACGGACTGCGGCGACATCCCCATCCGCTACCCCCTCGCCATCGACGACGGCTGCGGCAGCCCTTACTACCGCAACATGCTAATCTGCACCAACGCCTCCCGCCTTTTCCTCCGCACGCCCTCCGGCATTTACCCCGTCGCCTCCGTCGATTACTCCGACCCCCACCTCGTCGTCACTGACCGCTCCATGTGGAGCTGTAACTCCTCCACTGTCGCCGAACCCCTGCGGCGGCCGGCCAACCCCTTCAGCCTCGACACCAGCACCCGCTTCTCCCTCTCGCCCAAGAACGACTACCTCTTCTTCGACTGCAACAGGGACGAGGTCATCGTGGATCCCAAGCCGGCCTTCTGCGAGCGCTTCCCCGATCGCTGCGACTCCGCCTGCGACAGCGCCGCCTACCTGTGCCGCAACCTGCCCGATTGTCCCGACGCCGACCGGCGGAGCGGCTGCTGTTCCTACTTCCCAAAGGCGTCGGACTCGCTGCGGCTAATGCTGCGGCACTGCGGCACGTACACGATCGTGCACTGGAGGACGGTAGGGGAGAACTTCCCGCCGTATGACCAGGTGCCGGAGTACGGAATCCGGGTGGACTTCCAGATTCCGGTGACTACGAGGTGCCTCCAGTGTCAGGACGTGAGGAGGGGTGCCGGCGGGACATGCGGGTTCGACACTGCGTCAAGGAGCTTTCTTTGTCTCTGTGACAAAGGCAACGCAACCACGCACTGCGCAGGTGTGCATGCTCCTCTGCTCTCCTTCCTCTGCGTTTGCATGCACATTACATTCAAAACTACTTTGCTCAATTCTGAATCAAAATGTCTATATGATCTGTCAAGATGAGTTTGACTTGTTAACCTCCACGTTATCAAACTTGGAAGGCTGAATTTTGAGGGTCAATTCGGAGAGGCCATGACTTCTGTCATCGACGACCTCTCCTTCAGACTTGCCACTGGTCCTGATTTACCTCCTCCACCGGTAGGGGCAGCCGAGGGGGCCGCTAATGTGGCGGTTCCACATTTTTTTGGAAGGCTGAGCTGTCGGAGAAAACTGAATTGTAAAGTTGACTGAGCAAATGGTCAAGTAGGGCGAGCGACTGAATTGCTAGGTAGGTCGAATTGTCAAGTGTAGTTATCCGATGATTGAATTGTTGAGTGTCAAGTGGACCGAATAGCTAAGTTGGCTAGGCAGGTTGAGGTCGAGTAGGGAGGTCGGACAATAAAGTCAGGTTGCTAAGCTAAGAGGCTAGACAAGGAGATCGAGCTGTCGAACCGAGAGATTGCTAACGGTTTGTTTAAGAGGAAGTGAGGGAAATGAAAGGAAGAAACATTAAATCCTGTGCGCAGGGTCAATGCGCGACCCTGCGTGCGCTGCTTTGATGAACAGTGTTTTTACTATTCATCAAAGCATGATGAAAAGTGAAAATATTGTTCATCAAGCTTTGGCCTGCGCGTAGGATATATAACCCCGTGAAAGGAAAGATAAATAAGGATAAAGTAATTTTTAATCTTATTTAAAAAAAGTCAGAGAAGGGGGCGTTTGGTTTGGAATTTTTTTTTTATTTGTAGTTTTTATTTTTTTTCCATAAAATAAAAAATGATTTTTTTTATGTTTTTCAATTTTTCAAAAAAATGCTCATTTATTTTATGAAAAACGAAGATGAAAAATACCAACCAAACATCATTTTCCGTATTTTCTTATTTTCTTTACACATGAAGTGGCAGATTTACTTACACCTCAATTTAGGATGTAATTAGAAAGGAGAAGGTAAGTCCAAATTTTTATTATTTCAATTTTATTCCTCTTTTAAAATATTAAATTCATAAAAAATTATTTAATTCGTTTAATCTAAATTTTTTCAATTTCTTTCACTCACTGAGCATGACTTTTCTGTTCATTTTTTATCAAAATTTTTGCTCGTCGATCTTCACTCCTTCATTTTTATCCTTTATTTGTTTGTCTAAAAAAAATATTTTAAATGGTAATATAAAAGAATTAATTTTTTATTCAAAAGTATTTTAATTTGTATTTATAAAATAAAATATTAATATTAAAAAATTAAATCAATGTAGATTCGAGAGTATTTTTGTAATTTTATATATTTAATTCTTATTTCCTTTGCTTTCCTCCAAAACAAGGTAACATATATTACATTAATGAACCTTCCTTCCCTCTCAAACAAATAAACATAAATACTTTACTTTCCTTCCCTTTCCCTCCTTTACCTTCCCTTCCCCTCCATTTAGTGAACTTTCTCTTTATACCATCCAAACATAGCCTAAGTAGGGGACTGTGTTGAGCTCTGTAATGACCTATAGTAAATACAATTTTCTTAAAATAGATTTATCCCTCTTCAACAGTATTTAGAGGTTCACACAAAGGTCTATTTCCTAGATTTAATGGTTCAACTACGTTAGCAACTAAGCATTGACTACTCGTAACAAATTGAATAATATCTTAATGCTATCACCAAGAGAGTAAAGAAAAACACTGCAAAGCAAGGTTACCGAATAGGGAGACGTAGAACGTTAGGGAATGAGTTGCTTGTTGGATAGATTCTTGTCTATCTTCTGCCCAAGTTAGGAGTCTTCTCAGTCATTTACCGTCTCAGTTGATTGGCGATTAATAGTCAGATAACAAGCTAAACCGTTACAAAGTAATTATTAATGTCTGACAATTTTAGGACGGTCATTAATGTTCCTGTTACACACTTTAGGTAGGCAGAAAAAATAGTTCAAATGGTTGAACTGCCAAGTTGGGAGGCTGAACAGAGAATTATCGAATGGGAGGCCAAGTAGGGAGGTAAGACTGTCAAGCAAGGAGGTGTGTTAAGCACTACTAAGGCTATTTTAGATACAATTTTATTAAAGTAAATTCATTTTTTTTTTAACGGTGTTTAGATATTCTTATGAACGTTTATTTCTCAATATACAATGGCTCAATTAAGTTAGCAACCAAACACGGGCTACTTGCAGTGAACTAAATAATACCCAAACTCTATCTCCGGAAGAGTAAAGGAAAAGTAGCTAAGCAAGGCTGCTCGACAAGGAGACGGAGAATGTGGAAGAAGTTGTTTATTGGATGTATTTTTCCTACCCTTTGCCTAAGGTAGGAGACTCATCAATCATTCATTGCCTCATCTAGTTAGCGATTAATAGTTGGGCAATTACAAGTTGGGTCATTACAGATAAACCATTAATGTCCAACCATTTTGATCATTAATATGTCTATTACATACTTGAAGCAAATCAAAAAAATAGTCCAAGTGGCTGAGAGCCGAGCGATCGAGCAGGGAGTTGATGAATGGGAGACCGAGTAGGAAGGCAAGATTGTCAAGTGGAGAGGTGTGCTAAGTACCGTTGAGGCCTATATTAAACACAATAGATTCATTAACAACGAAACACTGACTACTTACAACGAACTCAACAATACCTAAACGCTTTTATTGGGAAAGCAAAGGAAGAGCTGCCCAGCAGGGCTGCCCGATAGGGAGGTGGAGAACGTGGAAGAAGGAGTTGCTTGTGGGATGGATTCTTCTGTCTTTTGCCCCAGGTAAGAGCCTCCTCAGCCATTTACTACCTTAGTTGGCTAGCAATTAATGGTCAGAACATTACAATTCAGTCATTAATGTCTCACCATTTTAAGTCGGCCATTAATGTTCGTTACACACCGGAGGCAGACAAAAATAGTGTAAGGGATAAAAATTAGCTAAGCTATTTAGGCAATTTTTGCCTCAACTAATTCAACATTTAACGCACATGAGAGAGTCTCTTATTTATATATGTCCATGATATTTACAGTTGTGATTCAATATAAACTAGTCTTGTTGTCGTAAAACTTCTAACGTGAGACTAAACTCCCATTCATATTGGAGTCAAAGCATTGCATACCCAATTTAGTTTGCCAACTGAGCTATGAGACAAGCTATGATCGGGAAAATCGTAGCTATTTCTTAACTGATACAGCATACTGAACAGAAAAGAAAACATACAGCTAAGTAACAGAAGCAAACATTTAATGTCAAAAATATTCAGTTAAACTAAAGATGTCGGACCAACTTGGAGCCAAAATGGAGAAGATTCATCTCTCTGCATTGGCCAATCTGGTTCAATATGGAAGCAGCTAGCAATAACTGATCAGATTTCTCATCCTGTGTATCTGCACCTCTGTCTTTCTTCTCTTTTTATCAGCTAACCTATTTGTTCAAAGCTTGCACAACAGGTAACAGAAATATAATGAGGGGCTTTTCTGTGTGACATTTCTGAAAATAATATCCTTGCGTTGAAGGCAAACCCACCAAACCTAAGCCTGACAAATGGTTAGAAGATGATGATCTAGGATTTGGATTTTGATCCCCATTCAAAAATACTAAATTAACTCATCAATGGATATGCCCGAGCTCTCAGCAATCTTTTGTGAAAATACAATGCTGGAATAATTGTGATGCAGTTTCAAATGTAGTTAGGCAAAAGCACATAGGACCGATACCTTCCATCGCTTTCGTGATAAGCATCATCTTTGTGTTTAATCTGTCCTTTAAAAGCAACCAGGTGAAGACTTTGATCTTCTTTGGTGCATAGGAGGTTCACAAAGTATCCAGGTTTAACAGTCCCAAATTCAGATAGATAAATCCTCGTAAGCTAATTTAACTGCAAAAGTCCATTCGGTGCCCATCTCCATATGTAGCGATCAGGGCAGCCAACTCTTAACTGGATGGTGTTCAGTATGTTTCTGAACTCTACTATTTCTGCTGGATCTATTTCTACCTTCAGTTAGTTTATCCAGCCCCAGTCGCAAATAATTCTTCTCCATCTAGATATTATTGAGTCTTAACTCAGTTGTAGTGTAGTGTTTATAGAGCTTAGAGAATTCAACCAGCGTTTGAGTTTGAATGCGCCATCAATCATGCCCAAAGCATATAGATCCCCCATCACCTTCATCAATGTTAATGCCAACTGCCTCGAAGTTTCTATTCTTGAGTAGGTCTTTCCAAAGGCAGGACCATTCCTTCTTCAGTTTCACTATGGTGACAAAATTTAATATATTAGATAAATATTTAACCTAATTTATAAGGACAATAATATTATTAGTTTAAGTCGATTAAAAAACTTGAGTTCAGTTTGAACTTTATAAGATTTTTAATAAACAAGCTTGACCAAGTTCACCAAGTAAATAAATTAGCTCAAATGGAGAGAAGCTCAATTCGGCTTGGCACATTTATACCCCCAATTTATAATGAGCTTCCACCACCAGAAGTAGGGAAGGGAGATGTTTTGTATATGTTGATCAAGAATGCCTAGCCCTGCTGATCTCTTAGGTATTGTGGCTTCCCCTAGCTAATATCTTATCCTGTCTCTTCCAGACAAAATCTACTCTGATCTTATCTATAGCTCAAGTGCCCATTTTGGAACAAAATAAACACTAACTGGATACAGAAGATGGTGAACAAGGACACTATGAATCAGAGTTAATTGCCCCCCTACAGATAAATGTCCCTGCTTTCATAGCTTTTACTTAGTCCGTTTACTCCCAACCAAAACTCCAAGTAATCAATTGAGAGTTTTTACATTTTTATAACTCAAGACACAAGCTAGTTGCTCACCTTTGTTTTCATCACCTCCAATGTAGCTCAAAAACCTTTTTTTCTTGTAGTTGATCTTTAAATTTATTATATTGTCCTCTTCAGCTTTGACAGCCATGAGTATGCATGCCATTAGCATTTTGAAGCAGGATTGGGTTCTTTTCAATATTTGTTAAAAAAAATTAAGTACTTTAAAGGTTCTTTGCTTCATTTCCAAGTTCAGCATCTCGTCAACAATCTCAAACTAAAGTGTTTTTTTTTCCTTTTAATCCTTTATACGATAGATGGTACCTACACAAGACAGAGAACATCAGGTGCAGTTATTGCAGGTGAGGATTCTTGTGAAAATTCCTTTTCTTTGACAATAAAAAAGCATTCTCATTAGCATAAATAACTCATTTTTGTACTGTTGATCAGGTACTACTGCTGTTTCAGTTGCCGGTGCGGTAGGCGTTGGAGGTCTTATCTGGTATCTGAGGAAAATACGTAAAAGAAGTGTGGTGACTTGCGGTGTCCAGAGCAATGAGAACCGTTGGTTTTGAATGCTTTTTGCTGTTTTGCGATTCTCTTCTTGGATTTTACATATATGTTTATGTCAGATTCATAATTTAGCATGTCTTGTTCTTGAAAGTACAGTTTGAGTACCGAATTGGCAATGATTTTGCGCAGGTTTTAGACGGCCACTAGCCTTGTCCACTGATTCTGATAAATAAAAATCTAGGATTGAAGTTGTTGAAGCCGGATAAAATTTGGAATAGAAATGTTAAACTTTCATTGAGCAAGTGCAATGCACGGTAGCCTCTGGTGCAACGAAAAAATATTCGATGGATATTCGAAGTAGTAGGATTCGAATGTTTATAGTGATCAGAGATTGATCGCTAAGCGCATGATCACGAACACTTTTGAATTTGTCTGATAGACAAATGTCCTCTTCTAAAATTAATTGGATATCCGGATTATAGAAAAAGTGCAATGCACAGTAAGCAAGGATTTAAAACCAAACATAGAGACTTGGAAGAGAAATTACCTGGTGCTTTGTACGTTCTTTTGTGTCTCTGTGCGCCAACAACTCCATCTGTGTTTTCCCTATCATACAAAAATATTATACGAGGTAATTTAAAGGGATGCAACTATACGAGAAAAATATAAACGCAAGTAGTGAATTGAACAAGAAAATAAAATAAAATTGTTTCCAAATTAACAACTCTTATATCTCGGAGTATATACCGTCTCACCATGTTAGTTTTTAGTTGGATAAAATATGTCCTTTGTGATTTAATTGTAGGACTGGGGATAAGGAACACCTGAGATAATATAAGTGTATCACTTAACAACTTTCACTAAGCTGAGGATACCCTCATTAGGGCCTAGAGTGAGATTCACAAGTGTTAGGTCCTTAAGAGGTTTAGTTGTGAGATGACAAAATCTTAGTTGGTGAAGAAATCGTATATTGTTTTGACATGTTTATAAAGGGATTTAAGTTAGATTTTATCTGTATTTCTAATATATGCATCGAGTGCGTAGGGATTTAGAAAAGTACATATGGAGTTGTTGGCTCAACAAGGTCAAATTGAATTCTACCCAATGGCTCGATGGCCTAAAATAAAACGATGATGGTACTTTGAAAGAGCTTGGAAGACTCTAAAGATTGGAGATTTAATTGGTTGTTGTAATCTAGAAGGTTGTGTGCTCAATGGTTCGACAGTCTAAAATAATGGTGGAGCTTTAGAGAAGTTTGAAGGACTCTACTACATGAAGCAACAAGTGGTGGACTTGTAGATATGGAGGATTTGATGACTGATACTGTTGCTATCTCTTTTCCGTAAATAAGGTAGTTGGTTCGGCGGGAGGAGTCTGAGAGGAACGGTTTGTACACATCAGTCTGGGGCAATTGGCTCGGGAGGACGGTTTAAGGGGGTTGGCACGGCGGGGTGAATTTGAAGATTGATCCGATACGAGACGGATGAGAATCGGCTTGGTCCAGCGGGCTTGGAGGTGGTTCGGTACGGGAAGGATAGAAGTTGGTCCGGGCTATCGAAAAAAGCCTAAGAGCTACGCTACACGTGAGCGGTAGGTCTAGGCTAGCTTTACCGAAGGTAAGTGGTTGAAAGAGATGAGCTAGAATATTTTCCGAAATATAGATAGGAAGTTGTTACACAACAAAAGAGGACCCCACATAATATTCAAAGGAGCCTTCACTCATCGTGTCTATAACAGAATGATTCTCCAGATAGGCAAGGTGACCACGTGTACGATGAAAGAGGTTGGTGGTTCAACAGCTGGCCAGAGGAAGGGGATAAAAGGGAGAAGCAGGGCAAGAGGAAGGGGATCCACATTTTTCCAACAGGCAAGAGACAAAGGCACACTCAAAGGGGAGAGCAACCATATCGCCGGAGAAGGAGACAAGAAGAGTAGTGAGCTCCATCTTTTCGATACTTTTTGTGTATTGAGTTAATTGTAAGAGGTTTTCTCCTCCACCTCCGGAAGTTTTTCCGTGAAGGAGGAAGTTTATAGTGAAAGTGCTTTGGCACCATAGCTCATGGAAGAGCTCACCCCCGTGGAGTAGAAATTCTTATTCCGAACCACGTAACATCTTGTGTCTTTGTTCGTTGCTTGTGTTGCGTGCATTTCTCATCTTTGTACCTCATTACTGTTGCGGTTGGAGAGAACCCTCAAGCTACCAGCACGCTCCCCGACATTGAAAAGGAAGCAAGAAAATTCATCTACGACCGCATCAGTTGGCGCCGTATGTGAGAATACTTTTGAGTAAGACGTAGAGATGCAGTCAGAGGAGATACATTATCCGGTAGCCTCATTCGCGGAGGAAAATCCCATCACAATACTACCGTCGTAGTTGAGAGCCATGGTGGACATAGCCGTGGCTGAGGCCCTTGCTAAAGAGAGGAGAAGGACTGGGTACCTTCATCCTCATTCTGATGAACCTTCCCCCTGTGGACCGCCACAAGAGATGCCCCCTCCACTTCGTACAACCACCAATGTTGAAGTGTTGCCTGGGGAGGGGTTGGGGGGACGAGTACATCAAACTACTATACCAGTAACCCAGACTTGACGAGAGGAGCAAGGCAAAAGCCATTCAACTAAGGCTCCGGAGATTTACGAGCCCAGTTCTTTCACTATGAACATTCTTTCTGAAGTACCGCCTTCATACTTCAGAAAATCCCTAGGTGGACAAATATGATGGCATGACAGATCCAAAGGAGCATCTATCACAGTTCGCAAGAGCCGCCTCGCTTCATTGCTACATTGATGCTCTCAAGTGTCGGGTCTTCCGTACTACTTTAACCGGCTCGGTGAAAAAATAGTTTAATACCCTTCCCCCGAGGTCTATTACTTATTTTGCTGATTTTCAGGGGATGTTCCGTCAAGAGTTCGCCAGTTGTAAGGCGTACAAGCATGATGCTTCTGTCCTGCTGCACATTACGCAGGGGCTCTCGGAGTCACTCAGAGGGTATCTTCATCGATTCACCTCCACTGCCAGAAATATCCCCTCAGCGAGATTAGATGCCTTCAGAGTGGTCATTCCGCACGGGCTAAGGGAGGGTCCTTTCCTTAGCTCACTCTTAAGGAAGCCCACGACTAGCTACGAAGAATTATTGAGCCGCGCAGAAAAATACATCAACGAGGAAGAAGGGCTGAAGATCCGAAGGGCCGAACGAGCCTCCGCAATGGTCCCTGCAGAAAGAAGTCGCCCAGCAGCCCCTCGAGCACCTCCCCGATGGGAATATATGCAACCCTTTCTACCAGAGGCTCCCATCCCTTGATTATTGATACAAGGAGCTCGCCCCACACCTCTGTTGCAGATCATGGCCGCAGATGCAGTCCCTCCCCCAAGAACTTGGAAAGAGCGGGAGATGGAGTTCTATGACCAGCAAGGTCTTTTGCAATGGCCAATGGGGTATAGGGGAGTGCCTCACAACCCTCCCACCCCGTTCTTATGACAGTATCATATGGAATACGGCCACGCCAGTGACCGATGTTTTAAATTGCAAGAAGAACTGGAGCGTATCCGGGTTGCTTACCCACATGTGCGACCTCAGACGGGAGGACCGACACAGCGAGGATAACAACCCAACATGGCTCGTTCAGGGCCCTACAACCAACGACCACAGGTTACTTTTTCTTCCGACCAACAGACTCTAGCCCATAAGGGTATCTCACAAGGAGGCCCGTCAGGTGAGGGCCCTTCATCTGATCTAAATGACATCCTCTCATGGGGAGTTATTCATGTTATCACAGGAGGACCCACTGATGGGGACTCCAATCGGGTGTGGAAGTCTTATGCCCGTCTCATGGAGAGCTTGGCTATAGTTATTGATCAGACTATCCAGACCGCACCACCAGTTTCATTCGGGACAGAAGACCTCTGAGGCATTCTGCTGCCTCACACGGATGCTCTGATAATCCGTATTTCTCTGGCCAACTATGAAGTGGCCCGGGTATTAGTCGATTCAGGAAGCTCTGTCAACATCCTCTTCCAAGAGGCCTTCGGACAAATGCAGTTGGGAAATGCCCAGTTGGAGGACGTGGCCACTCCTCTTTTTGGGTTTGCGGGACATGTGGTGCATCCCATAGGGCAGATCTCGTTGCCTCTCACTCTGGGCACAAAGCCCAACCAGAAAACCAACATTGTTCCTTTCCTTATCGTGGATGCTCCGTCCACTTATAATGCGATTTTGGGTCGTCCTTTCCTATCTATTTTCAGGCGGTGGCTTCTCCTTACCACCAGAAGGTAAAATTTTCGATCGGGCAACTGATTGGAGGGGCCAGAGGCGAGAAGAAGGCTGCACGGAGCTGCTACGTACAAATGGTCAGGGATGACCAAAAGAAGGTCAGAACAGACTACCCTAAGGGAAAAGCCATCGTGATCTCTGATGTATGCGTGCTGGAAGAGTCTCCCCCTAAAGCGGTAAAAATAGAAGAAGGAGAATTGGTGGAGATAACTCCAGGAAAAGTCACCCGCATAGCTCAACAACTCGAAGTTAAGGGGGAGCTGGTGGCTTGCTTAAAGGAAAACGAAGATATCTTTGCCGGGGATGTGCATGACCTTACGGGGATCGACCCTCGCGTTGCTGAACATCATCTCAACATTACCAGAGGAGTTTGACCCATCCAGCAGAAGCAGCGACATTTTGGACCTGAAAAAGATAAAGTGATAGCCGAGGAAGTAGATAAATTATTGCAAGTAGATTATGTTAAAGAGATCCAATTTTCTGAGTGGGTATCTAATGTAGTTCTGGTTCCCAAGCCTTCGGGGCAATGGAGGATGTGTATTGACTTCCGTGATTTAAATAAAACATGCCCTAAAGACTGCTACCCCTTGCCTCGTATTGATCAGTTGGTGGACTCCACTGTGGGATATGAGGTAGTGTCCTTAATGGATGCTTACCAGGGATATCATCAGATATCGTTGGCTGAAGAAGATCAGAAGAGGGTTAGTTTTGTAATAACGGGAGGGCTATATGCCTATGTGGTGATGCTTTTCGATCTAAGAAATGCGGGGGCCACGTACCAACGGCTCATGGACAAAATCTTTGCAGAACAAAAAGACAAGAATGTCAAGGTGTACGTTGACGACATCCTGGTTAAATCAAAAACTACTCGGGATCTGGTTACTGACCTGGACGAAACTTTTGCTACTTTGAAGCGATATAACATGAAATTGAACCCCAAAAAATGTTTGTTCGGAGTGAAGAGCGGAAAGTTTTTGGGGTATATTGTAACTGAGAAGAGACTGCAGGCCAATCCGAAGAAAGTACAGACGTTATGCAACATGAAGTTGCCTACTAATCTGCGAGAAACTCAAAAGCTGGTAGGGAGAATTATTTTCTTGTCCCGATTTATAGCCAGATCAGCAGACAAGGGGTTACCTTTCTTCAGGATTTTGCGCAAGACTACTAAATTTCAGTGGGATGATCAATGTGAATAGGCTTTCAAAGAGCTGAAGAGATATTTAGCCGAACTATCTCTATTGGCCAAACTAGTAGCAGGAGAGCCCTTGTGGATGTACTTAGCTGTTTCAGAAGGAGCCATCAGTTCAGTATTATTAAAGCAAAAAGGTTCTCAGCAATAACCTATCTATTATACCAACCATATCTTGAAAGGAGCTGAATCACGATACACTGAGTTGGAGAAGTTGGTGTATATTTTAGTTTTAACAGCTCGCAAGTTGAGGCCATATTTCCTAGCTCACCCAATTAATGTTTTAACTCATAGTGAGTTAGGCAGGGTGGTGACTAAGCCTAATTTTTCTGGTAGATTAGCTAAGTGGGCAGTGGAGTTAAGTGAGTATGACATCCATTATCAGTCTTGAACCGTTATCAAGGCTCAAGCTCTCGCTGATTTTCTAGCAGAGGTATCTGTTGGTCCAGAAGAGGGATCGGAGGCGTGGAATGTCTTTGTGGACGGTTCTTCAGGGTTTGCAGGCAATGGGGTGGGAGTACTATTGATATCCCCTGAGAAAGAGGAAACTCATATAGTCGTGCACCTGGGATATCGGGCATCCAACAATGAAGCAGAATATGAGGCTATTCTAGCAGGGTTACAAGCCGCCAGAGCCGTAGGAGCAATTTTCGTCATAATCCATTCGGACTCCCAGTTGGCAGTGTCACAGCTTCAGGGCTCTTTCACGGTTCGGGAAGAAAGATTACAAAAATATTTAAGGGCTTTTGAGAAAGAAAAGGCTCATTTTCGGCAAGTTCTCCTGAAACAGATTCCGAGAGAGAATAATTGGAAGGCGAATGAGTTGGCTCGTTTAGCTAGCGCTATGGAAGAGATAAAACAATCTGAGACAGTCTGTGTGGAAGTCCCCTCTTCTTTGATGATAAATAATGTGGAGGAGGCCATACCAGAACCAAATCAGATCCCTGATTGGAGGACTGACATCATGACATATTTGTAGCAAGGAAAGGTTCCAGAAGAAAGGGGAGCGACATCCGTTCTGTTGAGCAGAGCAAAGCAGTTCACCATCATGAATGGAGTCCTATACAAGATGTCTTTTGGGCGGCCCCTGTTGAAGTGTTTGGGAAAAGAGGATGCTGAATGAGTACTTTGGGAGATCCACGAAGGTTGCTACAGCAATCATTTGGGAGGGAGAGCTTTGGTGAGGAAAGTCTTGTTAGCGGGATACTTTTGGCCCACTCTCCAACAAGATGCAACTCATATAGTGCAAATCTGTTCGGCCCATCAGAAGCATAGTAACCGGTCCGAACGACCAGCTGAGTTGATGAAAGCTGTTGTTGCTTCATGTCCCTTCGATCAGTGGGGAATGAATATAGTGGGCCCCATGCCTGTGACACCTTTGCAAAAGAAATTCTTATTGGTGACTGTGGATTACTTCTCCAAGTGGGTGGAAGTAGAACCCCTTGCCAAAATCACCAAGAATACAGTGATACAGGTCCTCTGGAAGAATATTATCTGTCGGTATGGAGTTCCCAGAAGGTTAGTTAGTGACAATAGACGACAATTTCAGGGTAAGAGGATCAAGGAATTATGTCAAAGTCTTAATATCTAGCAGACTTTCACCTCTGTAGCTCACCCTCAGGCTAACGGGGAGGTTGAAGTAACTAATAGAATCCTCATCCAAGGATTGAAGACTAAATTGGGTGCTCAGAGAGGAAACTGGGTAGAGGAACTGCCAGGGATCTTGTGGGCTTACGGAACCACTCCAAAAACTGTAACAGGGAAAACTCCTTTCAGCCTGGTATATGGAACGGAGGCTGTCATTCTGGTGGAGGCCCTTTTAAGTAGTGCTCGCGTGGAAGTTTATGAGTCAGAGCAGAATCAAATCATTTGTGGCACTGAGCTAGATTTGCTGGAAGAAAAAAGAGAACAAGCGCGGAGGCGAGCGGAATTTTATAAGCGGAGGGTACAATAAGCCTTTAATAAAAAGGTAAAGCCCCAGAGGTTTCAAGAAGGAGATTTAGTTATGCGCAAGGTCAGTCCAGCTGGAGATCCGGGGAAGCTAGCCCCAAATTGGGAAGGATCCTATGTAGTAACACGTCGCGTGGCAGGGTCGGCTTATTATTTGAAGGATGATCAGGGCAAGGAACTCCCTCGACCCTGGAATGTTGTACACTTGAAGCATTTTCATACTGTGTAAGGGGTGATGGGCGAAGAAAAGAATTAAGAGGTTTCTTGTGAAATGTATGCGATGACTCAACATGTCATTAGATGTATGACAAATATGAATACACATGTGAATCATTTGTATTAACCTTAATTTCTCTCTTGCGGGCTATAAAAAGAAAGAAGACGAAAAGGGAGCTATGTGTAATGATCCGAATCCCTTAATGATGACTATTCTAAAGCGATACATCAAGCTACAATTTAAAATGATCTGGAGGGTAGCGCCGAAAGTCAGTTTCCCAATGCAAGTAGAGAGCAGGTTGGTTCGCAGGAGGTAATCCTTGGTCAGCATACTGCCGAACCGCTTCATTAAATCCGTCCTGGAAGGTGGTCCGCATCAGAGGTATTAACTGTTCTTGTTGGCTCAGGTCGTCAGGATTTCGATTTTGATGAAGCTTGCAGCAATTCTCTTGATGCTCCCGGAGGGATCGACGCATTTCGCTATAGCGCTGAGATATTTCCATAATAGCATCAGCCAGGACCGATATGTCGTCCGCTCAGGAGGTTTGGTCATGTTGGAGGAGCCTCGTCATATCCATCATATTCTGACGTATGGAGGCTAAAATCCCCTCTACCGCCTCCGTATGGGACCTAGTGCGAATAAGCTCGCTACCCAGTCCCTGGAGGGATGCTTCCTTCCTGCGTATACGGGCATGAGTATGCGCCCTAGAGGTTATTAAGGAGGAGTTTTCTTGTACCTCCTTACACAAGCGGGTGCGGAGATCCCCTATCTTGTCTTCCGCTCTCTGGTATTGAACCCGCAGATTCGCGATGATCTCCGAGTCCCTTTGTTTTTCATGGAGGAGTTCAGCTACCTGCCCTTGAAGGTCCGGCAACTCTTGAGAACGGGGAGTTTCTCTGTCAGTCTGTTCTTGCCGAACACCTTGTGGGGTA
Source organism: Wurfbainia villosa (assembly GCA_025175895.1). Lineage (NCBI taxonomy): Eukaryota > Viridiplantae > Streptophyta > Magnoliopsida > Zingiberales > Zingiberaceae > Wurfbainia > Wurfbainia villosa. Next base: position 11,970,842 of record CM045992.1, read on the forward strand.
GATAGCAGTTCTGTGTGAGCTCGTTGTTGTTCTTGTAAGGCTGCTATGGACTCGACATCTTTTTGCTGTTGGCGATGAGCTTTTGTCAGTCGCTCCTGACATTGCTTCAGTTGTTGTAATAAAAGATGTTTCCAGCTCTGGGCAGCAGTCTGGTCCTCTAGTCATTATTTCTCCCACTTTAAAAACTGAGCTTGGTATTGCTTGAAGGAGCGGTCCAGTTCTTGATAGTTGGTTAAGGACTAGAGATCATTAATCAAAAAGAGATCGTCAAGCGAAGAAAATCAGCAAAGTCAATTTGGGGAGCATACAGTTCCTGAACGTGACGCAAACTCTCCATCCGTGGAGTCAATTCTTCTAAGTTTAAGATTCAAAGATCGTGGGTGGATGAAGAAGAAGGGATAGACGACACCAGAGGTGAAGACTCACTCATGATGGGGTGATGAAAGGTGGGAGCAATGGGTTGTGTCGGGGGTTCAGAAGGAGAAGAGGTGGTGCTTAAAGGAACGGGAGATAGCATAGGGGCGGCCAGATGGGCTGGGGAGGCTGCGAAAAGAGCTCTTGTTAAGAGGCTTAAAGAAATTGGAGAAGAAAGAGGGGAAGCAGAAGTGAGGGGGTGGAAGACCCGAAATTGCTTGTTGTGTGACAGGAATGGAAAAATCCGTGGGAGGTGATTGGCCCGGTGAGGAGTTCGGTGAAGAAGATATGGAGAGCACTGGGATTGAAGGTTCTTCGCTGGGAGGAGGAAGAGTAGAGGGACCCTGATCTGTATCCAAATGAGGGGAAAGACCTCTAAAATTTTGAGCGTCGGGGGAAAACGAAGATGGGGGGATCTCAACCGTCATGGGTTCTGACATGGGAGAATGCTTCGGGGAAGGAGAAGGAAGGGAAGCAGCGATGTCTTCTTCCTGTAGATGTGGTCGTGCAACGCCTCTTTGCTCAGCCTCATGTCGCAGGAAAGGAGGGGGTGATTTGCGGATTCCTAGGATGGAAGGTGAAGAGATGGGCGAGGTAGGATTTTCCAGTGGTGTCGAAGATGAGGGGGGACAGGTTACGCCAAGTGTATCCGACATGGTCGGGATGAAAATTTCAGATGAACCTGGAAGGAAGGGGGGTGCTGGAATATGAGTAGCAAAAAGGGTTGAAGGCAGAAAAGGGCACGAAGATGGAGGCGCTGGGGGCTACTGGCCCTCGCTTAGCATGGACCCTTGGCGGCGCTTTGCCACTGCTTGTTGAAAAAGGGAATACATCTGGCCCTTCGAGGAAGAGAAGAAGCGCAGGAGCTAGTTACGAGAACACCGAGGAGTAGTGGTGGAAGAAGAAGAAGGAAAAGAAGAAGAAGAAGATTGAAAGTTCGATAAAGAAGATGAAAGTGGGGAAGAGAGGAGGCGAAAAGTCCTATATAAAGGGGGCACTAAATGGGATTACACTGTCAATTGGGCTTCAAAGCAGTGAGATGAACCCCTGGAAATGTGGGAGATAATAATTTTCCTACTCCCCATTATCTACTAAAACTGTTGTCTTTGCGCAACAAAAGAACATAAACATCCAACTTCAGGGTGAAGATATGACCCTCAGAGGTATCCTTCTCCTTTTTCTCTTAAGTTTGACCTTAGCCAAAAATTTTATCCCCATGCGGTGACGAAACGGAAGAGATGAGTATTTCCTCAGCTATATATTATTTTATCCCCATGCGGTGGCGGAACGAAAGAGTTGAGTATTTCCTCAGCTATATATTATTTTATTCCCGTGCGATGGTGGAACGGAAGAGCTGAGTTTTTCTCTCAGCTATATATATTATTTTATCCCCATGCGGTGGCAAAATGGAAGAGCTGAGTACTTCCTCAGCTATATATTATTTTATTTTATCCCCATGCGATGGCGGAACGGAAGAGTTGAGTATTTCCTCAACTATATATTATTTTATCCCCGTGCGGTGATGGAACGGAAGAGTTGAGTTTTTCCCTCAGCTATATATATTATTTTATTTCCGTGCGGTGGCGGAACGAAAGAGCTGAGTACTTCCTCACCTATATATTATTTTATCCCCGTGCGGTGGCGAAATGAAAGAGTTGAGTATTCCCTCAGCTATATATTATTTTATCCCCGTGCGGTGGTGGAATGGAAGAGCTGAGTTTTTTCCTCAGTTATATATATTATTTTATCCCCGTACGGTGGCAGAACGGAAGAGCTGAGTACTTCCTCAGCTATATATTATTTTATCCCCGTGCGGTGGCGGAACGAAAGAGCTGAGTATTCCCTCAGCTATATATTATTTTATCCCCGTGTGGTGGTGGAACGGAAGAGCTGAGTTTTTTCCTCAGCTATATACATTATTTTATCCACGTGCGATGGTTGATCGGAAGAGCTGAGTTTTCCCTCAGCTATATATTGTTTTATCCCCGTGTGGTGGTGGATCGGAAGAGCTGAGTTTCCCCTCAGCTATATATTATTTTATCCCCGTGCGATGGTGGAACGGAAGAGCTGAGTTTTTCTCTCGGCTATATATATTATTTTATCCCCGTGCGGTGGAGAAACGAAAGAGTTGAGTATTTCCTCAGCTATATATTATTTTATCCCCGTGCAGTGGTAGATCGGAAGAGGTGAGTTTTCCTTCAGCTATATATTATTTTATCCCCGTACGGTGGTAGATCGGAAGAGTTGAGTTTTCCCTCACCTATATATTATTTTATCCCCGTGCGGTGGTGGATCGGAAGAGTTGAGTTTTCCCTCAGCTATATATTATTTTATCCCCGTGTGGTGGTGAATTTGAAGAGCTGAGTTTTCCTTCAGCTATATATTATTTTATCTCCGTACAGACTAGAGTTTTATATTAACTATACATTTTCCTATATCATTGCACAAGAGCGACATGAAGGTGCTGGATGCTCATCTAAGTGCATATGTGATTCTTGCGTAATGAAAGAATGAAGAAGTCGTATGCTTATCTGATTCTGATACTATACGGAGAAGTTGAGATTTCGCACAGCAGGAGGAAGGCCAGAAAAGGGGGTAAGCAAAGAAGGATATGGGCGGGAGCTCATAATAAAGAAGTTCATTAATCTAGAAGAACTACATACTACAACTTCCCTAAAAGAAGAAAATAGCAAAGGAAGCCCCTGTTCACAGGGGATTACAGTTCTTTATGAGGATGTACTGAAGGATCCTCTTTGCGTGGCTTAGGTTGGCATAGTAGCTGCCGGAGATAAGACTGTTATATGAATATATGCTTGGATAAGTTTTTCTGGGACACTGTCAGTTGCTGGCACAGGGAGTAGTTGAGGGTAGAAGACTCCCTCAGGCGTCGCTACAGATCCCAAACTTGTTCTTCCAAACTTGCAATGTAGCATTGTTCTTCAGTTTGTTCCTTGGGAGGAGAAGAGCTGCTGTCCTGTTCAGGGGTAGGTTCCATGACGAGGAGAAGAAGAGGAGGAAATGAACGCTAAGCAAATGGTAGTTTAAAGTTTTTTATAGAGGTGAAAGAAGGATGCTCATTGGCTCGCGAAGGAGGTGAAAATAATAAATGCAAATAAAGAAGAGGAAGCGTAAAGATAGCAGTTGGGAGTTGTTGAATGCAGTAATTCTAAGAGGGATGGTTCAAATTCCACGGAAGTAGTAAGGGTTAAGTATGTTCAGATAAGGTTGCAGTCCTTTCTAGTTGAGATCGCTCTACATTTATAAGAAAATGACAAAATTAAGTATCAGTACCCCTTTTTCTTTTTATTAACATACCTAACAGTCGTTACATTGCTTAAGATACTGATTATACATGCTTTTTATGGTTAGCGTTAATAGGGGAGCTGTCAGAGGACTCTTCTAGAGGGGGAGGTGCCAAAATAACTTTGTAAAGGTCACCTTGAGCTGGAGGTACAACTAGTGGAGCTCCATCAAAATGGGGCGGAGGAATCCCCGCTGAAGGGACTGGAATGAGAGCTAGGGCCGGCAGATGCGGAGGGAGTTCTATGGAGGCCCGAGGATCTCCTACGGTGTATTCCCATGTCATGGGGGGATTCCAAACCCTGTTGCGGAACGAAGGGAAAGGGGCTCGGAAGGATCTCCCCCTGTTAGGGGTTGAAGCATCAGTTGATGAAAGAGGAAGAAAGGGACGAAAGGCCAAAGTCGTAGTTGATCGTGTGGCGGATTCTTTGGCAGTGTCTGTGGTCAAGCCATATAACTCGAAGGAATCGGAGTCTGAAGATATCTCAATGGGATGCTCTGCGGAGGCCATGAAGGTAGGATAGTGTTGGTGCAACAATGCTCCAAGCATTTATATGTTTTGATGTTTGGCTAATCACCTAAGTTAGGCAATATCTTGTGATCTAATTACGAATGTGTGTAAGTGACAGGGAAATCCAAGGATGAAGACTTGGTAAAAGGAAGTCCAAGTATGATCTTGGCAAAGGAAGTCCAAGGGATGGACTTGGCGGCATAAGACCAAGTTTGTAGTCTTGGCAGCATAAAGTCCAAGTGAACATTGGCAAAGGAAGTCCAAAGTAAAGTCTTGGCAGCATAAGTCCAAGCTTGTAGTCTTGGCGGCGTAAAGTCCAAGCATTTGGCAACCCAAGACATGACGAAATCGAAGGAAGCTCTTGGAAGCAAAGCGCAAAGGATGAACAAGTCGCGGACTCGGAGGGATCCTGAAGGCGCAAGGCTTATTGAGGAGCTAGAAGGTTGAGTCTAGGTCTAGGGTATAAAATCAAGTATGAATTACTCATACTTGATGAGTATCAGTCGACTGATACGATGTATCGATCGGCCCGTCAGCGTTCGACCGAGTCGGATGAAACCACGACCATCGATCGCTGCCTTGGTCGAGCGATCGGCCGATCGATGCGATCGATCCGCCAAGGGCATCGATCGACCGATCAAGGGAAATATCGCCACGAATGCGCCTCACTCGATCGCCTTGATCACTCGGTGATCACCCCATCGATCGATCGATGGAGGGATCGGACCGATCACCCGCCGTTGGATATTGCGGCTACGAATCTCCGCGGAGATCACGTTTCAGAAGCCGTTGGCTTCGGCGACAGTTGACTGATGGTATGCATCAGTCGACTGATCGACGCCCAACGGGAAAAATAGCCCCTCTTCTATAAAAAGGGGCCATGGGGAGCTTGGTGAAGCTAGTGCTCTTGCTCCTAACTATACTCTCGTGTTCACCAAGCCTTCCAAGTGTTTTTAGTGATTTAAATCCTCCTCTTCTCTTGTTCTTGATCATCCATCATTGTAAAGAAGAGGAGAGCATTGTAAGAAAGGTTTCTCCACCTTGGTTCATCCAAAGGAGGTTCTAGTGAAGGTTGATTAGGTCTAATCCACCTTACGGATTGCCGTGGAGTAGGAGCGTCATCTCCGAACCACGTACATCGGGTGTTAGCTTTGTTCTTGCTTTGATTTGTGTTTATATTTTGTATTGCTTCCGCTAACATTTTTGTAGAAAAGAAGAAAGGCTAATCACCCCCCTCTAGCCGTTCCAAGGGTCCTAACAAGTGGTATCAGAGCCCGGATAGCTTGGAAGATCTCACCATCAACCAAGACATCAATGGCTCTTCAAGAGGGATATAGCATCGCCAAGCCACCGCTCTTCGATGGGAGTCATTTTGCGTATTGGAAAGGTAGGATGAAGTACTATCTTATGAGTAATATTGAAATTTGGCATAGTGTTGTAGATGGCTTCGAGGAACCGGTGGATGAACATGGACATCCTATTCCAAGCAAGGATTGGACAAGAGAAATAAACAAGAAATTTGAATCAAATGCAAAGGCCGTCCTCACCATCCAATGCGGCATCACAATGGAGCAACTCAACAAGGTGGAGCCTTTTGAATCCGCCAAGGAGCTATGGGAAAAGCTCATTGAGCTAAATGAAGGTTCCAAGGAGTCAAAGAGGGCCAAGAAGGACCTATTAATTGGACAACTTCAAGCCTTCCAAATGAAGATGCATGAAACCGTAAGTCAAATGCATGGAAGGTTCAAGGAAATTGTAAACGGACTCCATATCATAGGTGAGCGAGTTGACAACCGGGATTTGGTAAGATATATTTTACAAGCATTTCCTAGAAATTCTTTATGGACTTCTATAGTTGATGCCATTATGGTAACTAGGGATTTATCTCAAATTAAAATTGATGAATTATTTTGTGAGTTTGAATTACATGAGCAAACTAACATGTCCTCTAAGGAAAAGGGGTTAGCTCTATTTGTTGAAAAGAAGGACAAGAAAGAAAAGAAGAAGAAGGAAAGAAAAGAAGCATCATCATCATCCGAGTCGGAGGATGAGTCAATGTAGCGATGGGGACTCATCTAGTGAAATGGCAAATTTAGAAGCTTTATAGAAAGTCAAGAGAGTTCAAGAATAGAGAAGCAAGGAAGGGGTCTCATTCCTCAAAAGGTAAATTTAATGGTAATTCAAGTTTTAGCAATAATGTGATTTGCCATGCTTGCAATAAGAAGGGGCATATAAAGCCGAATTGCCCGGAGCTAAAGAAGGAGGAAAAGGAAAAGAAAAAGAAGGACAAGAAGGAAAAGAAAAAGAAGGAGGCCATGGTGGCTCAAACCACATGGGACACACCAAGTGTTGAAGACTCTTCATCCGATGATGAGCTTTGCCACATCACACGCCATGTGGCACTCATGGCATTAGAAGATGATTCCGCTACATCAAGTCAAGAAGATTCTTCAAGTGATGAATCGTCATCTAGTGACGATGAGGTAATGAATTCTCCCAAGGTTATGCTTCTCTATAAATCAATTGCTTATCTTAAAGAAGCTCTAGATAAGTCAAAATCTAAGGTTAAGAGCATGAAGGTAGAACTAAAGGCCATTAGGAATGAAAAGCCTTCACATATTGACTCTTGCATGCTTAGGGAAGAAAATGACAAACTTAAGGATGAGGTTAGTGAATTGAAGGCATGTTTAGAAAAATTTTCAAATGACTCAAAGTGTCTTGATATGATTCTTAGTAGACAAAGAGCGGTTTATAACAAGGCCGGGTTAGGATATAAGCCAAAAGAAAAAGAAGTTGCTTATATTTCATTAATTAATAGGAAAGCAACCATTAAGGGTAAGGTTAAGAAAGCTTGGGTACCTAAGAAGTTTTTACTTAATGTTACCGGTCCAAATGTTTGGGTACCAAAAGCTTGTGTTTTTCATGTGATTTAGGTAGGAGAGCGAGGTATGTGGATTGTGGATAGTGGTTGCTCAACACATATGACCGGGGATGTGAGCAAGTTCTCCACAATTAAATATGTGAAGAAGGGAGCGGTGTCCTTTGGGAATAGTGGAAAACTCAAGATATTAGGTAGAGGTACAATTGAGGTATCCCCTAAAATTGTTATTCACAAAGTATTGCTAGTTGAAAATATGAAATTTAATTTATTAAGTGTTAGTCAACTTTGTGATGCAAACTATCATGTCTCTTTTGAATCCTCTAAATGCATGATTAGACACAAGGAATTAAATGATTGTATGTTAGTTGGATATAGGAAATCAAACATCTATTATGTTGATCTTTCATATGCTTCTAACATTTCTACTAAGTGTTTTGTTGCAAAAGAAGAGGAAAGTTGGCTATGGCATAGAAGATTGGGGCATATCAACATGAAAAACATAGCCAAGGTAGCCAAGATGGAGTTGGTCAAAGGGCTACCAAAGATCAAGTATGTCAAGAACAAATTGTGTGATGCATGCCAAGAAGGAAAACAAACAAAGGCATCACACAAAGGTAAAACCCTAACCAATACCTCTTTACCATTAGAATTATTGCATCTTGACTTATTTGATTGCCATAGTATGCCATCTTTAAATGGTAATAAATATTGTTTGGTTATAGTAGATGATTTTTCTAGGTATACTTGGGTCTATTTTATGAAACATAAGGATGATACTTTAGAAATAATCATAGGATTTAGTAAAAGGGTTGAAAATGAAAAGAGTCTCAAAATCAACCGGATTCGTAGTGATCATGGTGGTGAATTTGAAAATCTAAAATTTTCACAATTTTGTTTAGAGCAAGGGTACAAGCATGAGTTCTCTTGTCCTAGAACACCCCAACAAAATGGGGTGGTGGAAAGGAGAAATCGTGCCCTACAAGAGGCGGCTAGGACTATGCTTAATGCATATTCTCTACCTAGCTACTTAGGTGAAGCGGTTAATACCGCTTGCTATATCCAAAATAGGGTTCAAATCCATAGGTTTTTAGGAAAAACACCATTTGAATTATGGAATGGGACTATACCCACAATTCATTATTTCAAAGTCTTTGGATGCAAAGTTTATATTCTAAACACCAAAGATAACTTAGGAAAATTTGAATCAAAAGCGGATGAGGGAATCCTAGTTGGATACTCATCCACGAGTAGAGGGTATAGAGTCTACAATAAGAGAACCAAAGGGATTGAGGAGTCTTCCAATGTTAATTTGATGAAACTACTAGTACCTACCCTAGAAAGTCCTCCATTGATAAGGATATTAATGACAATAATCAAGACATTACCCAAAAACTTCAAAATTTGACCATTAGGGGTAATGATCAAGGGGGAGGAAGAGGAGACTCCGATGATGAAAGAAGGGTGGAAGATAACAATGATCAAATTGAAACCCCTTCTAGAAACCTAAGAATTCATCAAGATCATCCACTTGACCAAGTAGTAGGAGATCTATCTCAAGGAGTAAGAACTAGGTCATTTCATAGACCTCCTACTAGTCAAGTGGCTCTTATCTCACAAATTGAGCCCAAATCGATCAATGATGCATTACATGATCCGGATTGGATTTTGGCAATGCAAGATGAATTGGCTCAATTTGAGAGAAGTCAAGTGTGGGAATTAGTACCTAGACCCGATGATAGCACCATAATTACTACAAGATGGGTCTTTAGGAATAAGTTAGATGATCAAGGAAATATCACTAGAAATAAGGCTAGGTTGGTTGCTAGGGGATTCAATCAAGTTGAGGGGCTTGACTATGATGAGACTTATGCCCCGGTTGCAAGGTTAGAATCTATAAGGATTCTCTTAGGGTATGCTTCCTACATGGGATTTAAACTTTACCAAATGGATGTTAAATCGGCATTCTTAAATGGTTTTATTAAGGAGGAAGTATATGTAGAGCAACCACCCGGATTTGAGAACATAGATTATCCAAATCATGTATGTAAGCTTAGGAAAGCATTATATGGGTTAAAACAAGCTCCCCGGGCATGGTATGAAAGATTGTCATCCTTCTTAATTTCTAAGGATTTTAGAAGAGGCCAAGTAGATCAAACTTTGTTTATAAAGTCAACGTTAAAAGATATATTCATAGCCCAAGTATATGTTGATGATATCATCTTTGGGTCAACAAATGATGATCTTCTTCAAGACTTTATAAAAAATATGGAAAATGAATTTGAAATGAGTTTGGTTGGAGAGCTTACCTTTTTCCTAGGCTTACAAGTCAAACAAACCAATGAGGGTATTCATATTTATCAAACCAAATATGCAAATGAAATGATCAAGAAATTTGGTTTGGAAAATGCCAAAATTGTAACCACTCCTATGGGCACTAGCACTAGGATAGATAGTGATCATGAAGGTAAATCAATTGATCTTAAACTTTATAGGAGTATGATTGTAGCTTACTATACCTAACCGCTAGTAGACCCGACATTTTATTTGCGGTAGGTATGTGTGCAAGATACCAATCTTGTGCCAAAGAATCACATTTGGTAGCCGTCAAAAGAATATTAAGGTATATTAAAGGCACCCTAAAGGTAGGACTTTGGTATCCTAGGACTAGGTCATTTGAATTACTTGGTTATACCGATTTCGATTATGCCGGGTGCAAATTGGATAGGAAAAATACTAGTGGTGGATGCCAATTTCTTGGGTCCTCCCTAGTTAGTTGGAGTAGTAGGAAGCAACATTGTGTTGCTTTATCAACCACCGAAGCCGAATATGTGGCTATGGGTGGTTGTGTAGCTCAATTACTTTGGATGAGGCATACTCTTGTGGACTATGAGCTACACTACTCTAACATTAAAGTTTATTGTGATAATGTGAGTACCATCAACTTGACCAAAAATCGGTACATCACTCTAGGACTAGCACATTGAAGTGAAACATCACTTCATAAGAGATCATGTGGCAAGAGGGGACATTGAACTTAATTATGTAGAATCTAAGTCCAACCTTGCCGATATCTTCACCAAAGCTCTTCCCGAAAATGAATTTTCATCTTTAAGGAGAGAGCTTGGTATGTGCTTTGTAGAGTAAAATTCTAGGTTTGCATGATCCCATGTTTATATGTTATCTTTATACCTTGATACATCTCACAAAAAGCCTTAAGAAACCTTGATTTTTGTATTGAGACACTTAGAACCATGTGAGATGATAGGGAAGGTGTACTTGACTCATCATGCTTGTTATGATGCATTACTATGAGCCAATGACACACCTAGAGACATAAATACCTTATGGATCAACCATTGGGAAGGCTTGTATTCAAGTAATGAGTACATAGCTCTAAGAACATGGTTGGAAATTCCAAATCATATATATTTTAAACTATGTTCATTATATTTTGGAAAACAGTTTTCAAGTGAATCACAAAAGTGATACAAAGTTTGAAAATTCTTTAGAACTTTTGTAAGTTTCCAAATTTGTATCAATCTTGAAATCTGGAAAACATATATTTGTCAAATTATTTTTCCTTAATAAAGTATGATTTCAGAAATGTATACGCAAAATTTCGTGATTTTTCGAGATTTTTGGAATTTCTACCGCATTTCTGAAAATGGTAATAAAATTGAAATTTCGATTTCGTGCATGGCGGTCGATCGTTCGTATATCGACTGATACGTTTTCTGATAATAAGCTCCATTTTCTGATATTTGGTGTATTTTTGATGTCCTAACACTCTAGTATGATAATATTACGTATAAACAAGTTTTAGAATCGCTAATACAAAGGGTTTAGGGGGAGTTTCAATAAATTCTATCCTTTTATCCCCAAAACCATTGTTGGTGCAAAGTTAGGATTTAACTTTTGAATTTTAGATTATGCTTTGCTTCAAATGTAATTTACATCCTATCTTGGATTTAGGGGGAGCTTAATTTCAATCTAATACCTTAGTCCAAGATCCAACACTCTTAGTTCTTTCATCCTTCTCTTTTTGATGTATGTCAAAGGGGGAGAAGGAATGCTTAAGTTAGATGATTATGTGTATCTTTAAAGACCTAACTTAAATGATTGTCAAACATCAAAAAGGGGGAGATTGTTGGTGCAACAATGCTCCAAGCATTTATATGTTTTGATGTTTGGCTAATCATCTAAGTTAGGCAATATCTTGTGATCTAATTACGAATGTGTGTAAGTGACAGGGAAATCCAAGGATGAAGACTTGGTAAAAGGAAGTCCAAGTATGATCTTGGCAAAGGAAGTCCAAGGGATGGACTTGGCGGCATAAGACCAAGCTTGTAGTCTTGGCAGCATAAAGTCCAAGTGAACCTTGGCAAAGGAAGTCCAAAGTAAAGTCTTGGCAGCATAAGTCCAAGCTTGTAGTCTTGGCGACGTAAAGTCCAAGCATTTGGCAACCCAAGACATGACGAAACCGAAGGAAGCTCTTGGAAGCAAAGCGCAAAGGATGAACAAGTCGCAGACTCTGAGGGATCCTGAAGGCGCAAGGCTTATTGAGGAGCTAGAAGGTTGAGTCTAGGTCTAGGGTATAAAATCAAGTATGAATTACTCATACTTGATGAGTATCACCGATCGATACGATGTATCGATCGACCGGTCGCGCTCGACCGAGTCGATGAAACCTCGACCATCACCGACGCTTTGGTCGAGCAATGATCGATGCGCGATCACCGACTACCAAGGGCATCACCGACCGATCAAGGGAAATATCGCACGGAATGCGCCTCACTCGATCGGCCGCTTGATCACTCGATCGATCACCCCATCACCGATTGATGGAGGGATCACCGATCGATCACCGCCGCGTTGGAGATTGCGGCTACGAATCTCCGCGGAGATCGCGTTTCAGAAGCCGTTGGCTTCGGCGGCAGTTGACTGATGGTATGCATCAGTCGACTGATCGACGCCCAACAGGAAAAATAGCCCCTCTTCTATAAAAAGGGGCCATGGGGAGCTTGGTGAAGCTAATGCTCTTGCTCCTAACTATACTCTCGTGTTCACCAAGCCTTCCAAGTGTTTTTAGTGATTTAAATCCTCCTCTTCTCTTGTTCTTGATCATCCATCATTGTAAAGAAGAGGAGAGCATTGTAAGAAAGGTTTCTCCACCTTGGTTCATCCAAAGGAGGTTCTAGTGAAGGTTGATTAGGGCTAATCCACCTTACGGATTGCCGTGGAGTAGGAGCGTCATCTCCGAACCACGTACATCGGGTGTTAGCTTTGTTCTTGCTTTGATTTGTGTTTATATTTTGTATTGCTTCCGCTAACATTTTTGTAGAAAAGAAGAAAGGCTAATCACCCCCCCTCTAGCCGTTCCAAGGGTCCTAACAGATAGAAGGTAGAAGACCTTCGTGGAGGCAATTTATAATCAGGGGAGGGGGAGCTGCATTTGCCCTCGGGAAGGAAAATAAGGTGGAAGGACAAACGGGATAACGACGTCAGCATGGTAAACTATAGAGACATCATTTCTAAAGCGATTAGTTATACCGAGAAGATCAAGGGGCGACGTAGGTTAATTTTTGCCAAACCAAAAATTGGTTCTGGCCAGAGGAAGATGCCCGGAATGTCCCGAGCGGATTCCCAGACGGGAGATGTTGTTCTTCAATTAACGCTATGAAAGACAGAAAATGAGAAATAATTTCGAAGAGAAGATACCAAGAATAGACTTAAAATTCCCGACCCATGTCAATACATACACGAGAAGCAACATAAGGTCGTACCAGTTCAAGCATTCTTTAATGGCAGAAAATCAGTTAATACAACCAAAAGAGTATGATAAATTATAATTCGAAAAGTTCAGGGGGGCATCTTGCCAGAGCTATTTCAGGATCTAAATAGCTGGTATAGTCCTGTTCAGCATTTAAGGAAGAAGACCCGTCAAAGCCTAGCATGAACAATTCTACCCCCTTTTGAACGTATCACCCTTTCAAATCTGCCTCTTGCTCCTTTAATTGGGATTGGCAGGCAGCTAGTTGAGCTTGACATATGACTAATTGGGCAGCCAAAGTATCCTTCTTTTGTGATTCTGTCACCGCCTGCTGGCCCAGAGAAGATAGGGCTTCAGTATATTCCTTGCGGAGTTCCTGTTGTTGTTGGGTCACCGAGGATAGGATGTTAGGCGGAGTGACCACCATGGAAGACAATTTCCTACACTTCTCCAAGCAAAATTTCTGAGCAGTTTCCCATGTTTGGCGCTCCCGTTGAAGTTGAAGGATAGTGGTTGAGGAGTCAGCGGCTTGAATATATGCCTCTGCAAGCTGCCTTTTATACCTGTCTAGTTCATGGGTAAGATGGTCGACTTGCTGGAGTTGGCTGGATTGCAGAAATATTTGATGTTGGAGGTCTTCATTTTTTCTCTGAAGTTCCTCTTTTTCACTCTATGCCAGAGCTAGTTGAGTCATTGAATCCTCGCACCGGACGATCAGATCGGTCTCCTTCTGCTCACCTTCCTTCAGCTGGTGTGTGAGCTTCTTTTGGTGGGCCAGGGAAGAAAAATGGCGAGTCTCCACATTAGATTGATAGTTGACCAAATGAGATGTCGTCTTATTATAAGTGACCGATAACTGAGAAAAAGGGCAGACGTTACCAATAGTAAGCATTGACATGTGTATACGCAAGATAAAGAAAGAAGGAAATTACCTCGGCCAAAAGTTTACCCATATGATCATATGAGCCTTGTATACCTGACTGGTTGAAGAATTTTACTTCTCCCAGGTGACGGATCTTGAGGGAGGCCCCCAGAGTAGCCAGTGAAGGACTCGGAAGGGGAAGATCTCTCCCCTCCAGAGGGGCAGAGGGACCCATAGTCCGAGGAGGAGCGGGAGAAGAAGGTATATCAGTGGGAATATTCATAGGGAAAGATGTGATTAGAGAATGAGTTTTAGGGTTGAGCGGAATAGGGGACGAGACGGGAGAATGAGAAGGAGAAGCTTCCCCTTGAGAGGAAGAGGGTGGGATAGCTAATGTGGTATCCCCCACCCTAGGTTCATATATAACCAAGCATTGATGCTTTTCCAGTTTCGAGGGAGATGATAAAGGAGAAGAATGGGAAGAAAAAGATACAAGAAGGGAAGAAGAGCTGGGGGCGCCTTCCCTGGTAAGACGCAATTTCTTCCAGGGCGAAGAAGGAGATGTTTCAGATTTGCCTTTACCTCGCTTCTTAGAGGTCTTCTTCTTGGCGGCCGCAATTTCCTCACCTTTTAAGAAGGTGTCCTGCATTAGATTATCTGCAAAATCTGTTGTTAGAAGGTAGGCTGACCCAGAAAATTGGTTGCACTAAAATATGAACAATATTCTACCTATGGCATCCAAGTTGGTTAATGGAAAAGGGGACAACCCATGGCGACTGAAAAGGGGAGGTTTTATCAGATGATTGGAGCTGTAATGAGATTCTCTCAACACTCCGTGAACCTCAGAAAAGTTGCATTGAGCCCTAATTTTACGAAAAGGGGGTAACTCCGGAAGATCTAGCTTCCAGGTATCTGAATAGGAGAGGGGTATCGGAAGTTGAACAAAGAAATAAAGTGCTTCCCATCCTTTGTGAGAAGATGACATGTTCACTAAAAATTGGCAATCCGAGCGGCTGGAGAGATAGAAAAGACCCTCCTTAGAGGATTTCAATTGGAAGAAGCAATGGAATAGTTGGGGGGACAAAGGGAGATCCAAGTGTCGGAATACTATGATAGCGCCCGATAAAATGCGGAAAGAATTGAAGGTGAATTGATTGAAGGGAAGTTTATAAAAGTCCAAGATTTCTAGATAGGAAGAGGGCACAGACAAATACAAACCATTGAGCAGTTGTTCTGAAAAGAAGCAAGTCAGGCCTGGAGGAGGACGATGTGGTCGATAAGAAGTGGTATTGAAATGACATGTCATGGAAGGGTCTATAAATTGGTTCATAAGATTGAAGAAATAGTGTTTGCTATCTAACTGGGTGACGGTGTGCCCATACTAGGGAAGTGAAGGTGGGGTCTTCGGGGCTATATGTATGGAATGAGGAAGAACACTTACTTGAAGGTTGAAGAAAGAACGCTTGCAAGAGAAGGGGCTATGGCGTTGGAACACTGTAAAAAAAAACCGCTAGTAGGAAAAAGGGGAAAAGGCTGGATTGTTGGGCACGTTAAGTTATGCACAAAAGAGTTTTGTATAGGGTTTTGTGACTTTTCGACTACCTAAGAGAAAAAGAAAAACGGGGCCCATGGGCCCATGGGCCCATTAAGCCGATCCGAGCATATGAGGTGAGGCAACGGGAAAAGGTAAATTTGAATTGGTGAGGAAAAGTTGAGTTAAAGGTCTTATACATTTAAGAAAGTCAAGCTTATGACTTCGCTTAACTATTTTTAGGGGTTGACTAATGATACTGCTGCTACCTCTTTTCCGTAAATAAGGTGAAAAGACCCGCACATAGGACGCTGTTCGAACCAAGTAGCCGGTTCGTGCGGGAGGAGTCTGAGAGGAATGGTTCGGGCACGTCAGTCTGGGGCAATTGGCTCGGGAGGACGATTTAAGGGAGTTGGCACGACCGGGTGAACCGGAAGATTGATCCGATACGAGACGGATGAGAATCGGCTCGGTCCAGCGGGCTTGGAGGTGGTTTGGTACGAGAAGGATAGAAGTTGGTCCGGGCTACCGAAAAAAGCCTAAGAGCTACGCTACACGTGAGCGGTAGGTCTAGGCTAGCTTTACTGAAGGTAAGTGGTTGAAAGGGATGGGCTAGAATATTTTCCGAAATATAGATAGGAAGTTGTTACACAACAAAAGAGGATCCCACATAATATTCGAAGGAGCCTTCACTCCTCGTGTTTGTAACAGAATGATTCTCCAGATAGGCAAGGTGGCCACGTGTACGATGAAAGAGGTTGGTGGTGCAACAGCTAGCCAGAGGAAGGGGGATAAAAGGGAGAAGCAGGGCAAGAGGAAGGGGATTCGCATTTTTCCAACAGGCAAGAGACAAAGGCACACTCGAAGGAGAGAGCAACCACATCGTTGGAGAAGGAGACAAGGAGAGTAGTGAGTTCCATCTTTTCGATACTTTTTGTGTATTGAGCTAATTGTAAGAGGTTTTCTCCTCTACCTCCGGAAGTTTTTCCGTGAAGGAGGAAGTTTATAGTGAAAGTGCTTTGGTATCGTAGCTCGTCGAAGAGCTCACCCCCGTGGAGTATGAATCCTTATTCCGAACTACGTTACATCTTGTGTCTTTGTTCTTTGCTTGTGTTGCGTGCATTTCTCTTCTTCGTACCTCATTACTGTTGCGGCCGGAGAGAACCCTCAAGCTTCCTGCACGCTCCTCAGCGTTGAAAAGGAAGCCAGAAAATCCATCTATGACCACATCAATGACATTGAGCAAAGTATTAAAGCTTGATGTTTTTTTTGTTATGAAGCCTTTGACTAGGGCCAACTTGTTCAGATTTTGTACATTTCCAATCAACTCAATCTTGGGCCTTTATGTAGACTTATGTTAGTTGTGAGTCGATTAAGAGTCTAGTTAATCGAACAGTTGATTAGAACATATCAATTAAACATGGAGTCAACTAAATTCAAGTTTTAGGTGAATATAATGTTTCCCTTTGAGCAAAAGTCATGATACTGCTGTTACCTCTTTTCTGTGAATAAGATAAAATATTCACGTATGGGATGTTATCCAAACCCAGTAATCGGTTTGGCAAGGGAAGCGAGGTAGAATGGTTCGGGCATGACAGTCTGGGGCAATTGGAACGGGAGGACAGTTTGAGGTAGTTGGCATGGCGGGGCGATCGCGGAGATCATTTTGGTACGGGGTGGACAAGAATCGGCTCGGTCTAGCAGGCCCGGAAATGGTTCGGTGAGGGAAAAAGAGGAGTTGGTTCGGGCTACTGGGAAGAGCCTAATGGCTATGGTATACGTGAGCAGTAGGTTTAGGTTAGTTTCGTCGAAGGCAAATGGTTGAAAGGGATGAGCTAGCATATTTCCCGAAATGTAGATAAGAAGTTGTTACACAACAGAAGAGGGCTCCCACATAATATTCCGAGGAGCCTTAGCTCCTCGTATCTGTAACAGAATGATTCTCCAGATGGGCCAAGTGGCCACGTGTATGACGAAGGAGGCTTGCGATGCAACAGCTGGCTAGAGGAAGATGATAAAAGGGAGAAGCAGGACAGGAGAAAGAAGATCCGCATTATTCCAACTAGCAAGAGACGAGGGCACATTCTGAAGGGGAGAGCAATCACTTCGCCGGAGAAGGAGCTAAGGAGAGTAGTGAGCTCCATCTTTCTTAGACTGTTTCCTGTGTATTGACTTAATTGTAAGAGGTTTTTTCCTCCACTTCCGAAAGTTTTTTCTGCGAAGGAGGACGTTCATAGTGAAAGTGCTTTGGCACAGTAGCTGGTGGGAGAGCTCGCCCCCGTGGAGTAGGAATCCTTATTTCGAACCACATTACATCCTGTGTCTTTGTTTGTTGCTTGCGTTGGTGTGCGTTTCTCTTCTTCACATTCTATTTTACTGTTGTGGCCGGAGAGAACCTCTTAAGCTTCCCTCGCACTCCCCTGCGTTGAAAGGAAGCTAGTGAACCCTTTTTCCCCGTCACTGCATCGGTTGGCGCTGTCTGTGGGAAACTTGAGCAAGACGTAGAGATGTAGCCAGAAGAGATACAACACCCAGTAGCCTCCGCTGCGGAGAAAACCCCATCACGATACTACCGTCACAACTGAGAGCCATGGTGGACAACGTCGTGGCCGAGACCCTCGCCAGAGAAAGGAGAAGGACGGGGTACCTTCATCCTCATTCTGGTGAACCTTCCTCTCATGGACCGCCACTAGAGATGCCCCCTCCATCTCGTACAACCACTAACATCGAAGCATTGCTTGGAGAGGGGCTGGGGGGGGGGCGAGTACATCAGACCACTTTGCCCTTAACCCAGAATCGACGAGAAGAACAGGGCGAAAGCCGATCGACTAGGGCTCCAGAGATTTACGAGCCCAGCCCTTTCACCATGGACATCCTTTCTGAAGTCCTGCCATCATACTTCAAGAATCCCCAAGTAGACAAGTACGATGGCACAACAGATCCGGAAGAACACCTATCATAATTTGCCGGAGCGGCCTCACTCCACTGCTATACCGACGCCCTCAAGTGCTGGGTCTTCCGGACCACCTTAACCGGCTCGGCATAAAAATGGTTTAACACCCTGCTCCCGGGGTCTATTACTTGTTTTGCTGATTTTCAGGGGATGTTCCGCCAAGAGTTCACCAGCTGTAAGGTGTACAAGCACGATGCTTCCATCCTGCTGCACATTATGCAGGGGCCCTCAGAGTCACTCAAAGGGTATCTTCATCGATTCACTTCCACCGCCAGGAGCATCCCTTCAGCAAGGTCGGATGCTTTCAGAGTGTTCATTCCGCAAAGGCTAAGGGAGGGTCTTTTCCTTAGCTCACTTTTGAGGAAGCCCGCAAACAGTTATGAGGAGTTGTTGAGTCGTGTGGAGAAGTATATCAACGAGAAAGAAGGGCTAAAAGTTCGGAGAGCTGAATGAGCCTCCGCAATGGTCCCTACCGAAAGAAATTGTTCCGCAGCCCCTCGAGCACCTCCCAGACGGGAATATGCATGACCTTTTCTACCGAAGGCTCCTAGGCCTCAGTTATTGCTACATGGCGCTCGCCCCGCACAGCCGTTGCAGATCATGGTCGCCGATGCAGTCCCTCCCCGAGGACTTGAAAGGAGTGGGAGATGGAATTCTATGACCAGCAAGGTCTTCTACAGCGGCCGATGGGGTATAGGAGAGTGCCTCGCAACCCTCCCACCCTGTTCTTTTTCCAGTACCATATGGAATATGGCCACGCTAGTGGCCGATGTTTCAAATTGTAAGAGGAACTGGAGTGCCTCCGAGCCGCTTACCCACAACTGCGGCCTCAGATTGGAGGACTGGCACGGCGAGGCCAACGACCCAATGTGGCTCGTTCGAGGCCATATAATCAAAGGTCGCAGGTTACTTTTCCTCCAAACCCTCAGACTCCGACCCAAGAGGGTATCTCACAAGGGGGCCCATCAGGTGAGGGCCCATCATCTGATATGAATAACGTCCCCACACGGGGGGTTATTCACGTTATTGTAGGAGGACCCACTGATGGGGATTCCAACCGAGCGCCAAAATCATACATCCGTCTCATGGAGAGCTTGGCTATAATCACTGATCAGGCTGTCCAGACAGTGCCGCCGATTTTGTTCGGACTGGAAGATCTCTTAGGCATTCTGCTGTCTCACACGGATGCTTTGGTGATCCGTATTTCCCTGGCCAACTATGAAGTGGTCGGGGTACTAGTTTATTCGGGGAGTTCTGTCAACATCCTCTTCCAGGAGGCCTTCGGATAGATGCAACTGAAAAACGTCCAGCTAAAAGATGTGGCCATGCCCCTCTTCGAGTTTGCGGAACATGTGGTCCACCCCACAGGTCAGATTTCATTGCCCCTGACTCTGGGCACAAAACCCAGACAAAAAACTAATATAGTTCCTTTTCTTATTGTGGACGCTCTGTCCACCTATAATACAATTCTGGGTCGCCCCTTCCTTTCCATCTTTCAGGCGGTGGCTTCTCCGTATTACTAAAAGGTGAAATTTTCGGTCGGGCAGCTGATTGGAGAGGTCAGAGGTGAGCAGAAGGCTGCAAGGATCTGCTACGTGTAAATGGTCAGGGACGACCAAAAGAAGGCCTGAACCGGTGACCTCAAAGGGAAAGCCATCGTGATTTCGGACGTCTGCGTGCTGGAAGAATCTCCCCCCAAAGCGGAGAAAATAGAGGAAGGAGAGCTGGTGGAGATACCTCTCGAAAAGACCACTCGGGTAGCACAGCAGTTGGAGGCCAAAGAGGAGCTGGTGGCCTGTCTAATGAAGAATGAAGACATTTTCGCCAGAGATATGCATGATCTTACGGGAATCGACCCTCGTGTTGCTGAACATCACCTCAACATTACCAGAGGAGTCCGACCCGTCCAACAGAAGTGGCGACATTTTGGACCCGAAAAGGATAAAGTGATAGCTGAAGAAGTAGATAAATTGTTGAAAGGGGATCATGTGAAAAAAATTTAATTCCCTGAGTGGGTCTCCAATGTAGTCCTAGTCCCCAAGCTCTCTGGGCAGTGGAGGATGTGTATTGACTTCCGTGATTTAAATAAAATGTGCCCTAAAGACTGCTACCCCTTGCCTCACATTGATCAGTTGGTGGACTCTACGGTAGGATATGAGGTGGTGTCTTTAATGGATGCTTACTAGGGATATCACCAGATACCACTGGCCAAAGAAGATCAAAAGAGGGTTAGTTTTGTAATGACAGGAGGGTTATATGCTTATGTGGTAATGCCCTTCAGCCTAAAGAATGCGAGGGCTACATACCAGCAGCTCATGGATAAAATCTTTGCGGAACAAAAAGGAAAAAATGTGGAAGTTTATGTGGACGACTTCCTGGTCAAATCAAAAATCACTTGGGATTTGGTTAAGGATCTAGATGAAACTTTCACTACCTTGAGGCGATATAACATGAAGTTGAACCCTAAAAAATGTCTGTTCGGGGTGAAGAGCGGGAAATTTTTGGGATATATAGTAACTAAGAAGGGACTGCAGGCCAATCCGAAGAAGGTGCAGGCATTGTGCAATATGAAGTCACCCACTAATTTGCGAGAGACTCAAAAGCTAGTAGGGAGAATTGTTTCCCTATCCCGATTTATAGCCAGATCAGCGGACAAGGGGCTACCTTTCTTTAGGATTTTGCGCAAGGCTACTAAATTTCAATGGGATGATCAATGCGAGCAGGATTTTCAAGAGCTGAAGAAGTATTTAGCTAGACTTCCGCTGTTAGCCAAGCCAGTGACAGGAGAGCCCTTGTGGATGTATTTAGCTGTTTCAGAAGGAGCCATCAGTTCAGTCTTGTTGAAGCAAGAAGGTTCTCAGCAACAACCTATCTATTATACATACCATATCATCAGAAATTTGAATCCCCATTACGGTGGAGAAGTTGACATATATTCTAGTCTTGACAGCCCACAAGATGAGACCATACTTTCTAGCGCATCCAATTAATGTTTTAACTCACAGTGAATTAGGCAAGGTGGTTACTAAGCCTAATTTCTCTGGGAGACTGGCTAAATGGGTAGTGGAACTAAGTGAATATGACATTCACTATCAACCCCGAACCGTTATCAAGGCTCAAGATCTTACTGACTTTCTAGCTGAGGTACCTGTTGGTTCAGAAAATAGCTCATCGGCAAAAGAAGAGGGATCGGAAGCATGGAATGTATTTGTGGACGGTTCTTCTGGATCTGCAGGCAGCGGAGTGGGAGTCCTGTTCATATCCCCTGAGAAAGAAGAAACTCGCATAGTCGTGTGCCTAGGATATCGGGCGTCCAACAATGAAGCAGAATATGAAGCTATTTTAGCAGGGTTGCAAGCCGCCCGAGCCGTAGGGGCAACCTTCGTTATAATCCATTCGGATTCCCAGTTGGCGGTATCACAACTTCAAGGCTCTTTCACGGTTCGAGAAGAGAGATTGCAAACATATTTAAAGGCTTTCAAGAAGGAAAAGGCTCATGTTCACCAAGTCCTCTTAAAGCAGATTCCAAGGGAGAACAATGGGAAGGCAGATGAGTTGGCTCGGTTGGCTAGAGCGATGGAAGGGGTGAAGCAGCTTGAAACAATTTGTGTGGAAGTCCCTACTTCTTTGGTGATATACAATGTGGAGGAAACCATACCCGAACTAGATCTGATCCCTGATTGGAGGACTGACATTATAACGTATCTACAGTAAGGAAAGGTCCCGGAAGAAAGAGGGGTGACATCTGTTTTAATGAACAGAGCAAAATGATTCACCATCTTGAACGAAGACTTATACAAGACGTCTTTTGGACAACCCCTGTTGAAGTGTTTGGGAAAAGAAGATGTCGAATGGGTACTCCGGGAAATCCACGAAGATTGCTGCAATAATCACTTGGGAGGGAGAGCTTTGGCAAGGAAAGTCTTGCTAGCCAGATACTTTTGGCTCACCCTCCAACAAGATGCAGCTCATATAGTGCAAATCTGCTCGACTTGTCAAAAGCATAGCAACTGGTCCGAACGACCGGCTGAATTAATGAAAGTTGTTGTTGCTTCATGCCCTTTCAATTAGTGGGGAATGGATATAGTGGGTCCCATGCTTGCGGCACCTTTGCAGAAATTTTTTTTATTGGTGGCTGTAGATTACTTTTCCAAGTGGGTGGAAGAAGAACCCCTTGCCAAAATCACTGAGAATGTTGTAATACAATTCCTATGGAAGAATATTGTCTATCGGTATGGTATTCCCTGGAGGTTAGTTAGTGACAATGGGCGACAGTTCGAGGGCAAGAAGATCAAGGAATGATGCCAAAGTCTTAATATCCAGCAAACTTTTACTTCGGTAGCTCATCCTCAAGCTAACGGGCAGGTCAAAGTAACTAATAGGATCCTTATCCAAGGGTTGAAGACTAAATTGGGGGCTCAGAAAGGAAACTGGGTGGAGGAATTGCTAGGGATCTTGTGGGCCTATCGAACCATGCTAAAAACTGCAATAGATGAAACTCCTTTAAGCCTAGTATACGGTACAGAGGTCGTTATTCCAGTGGAGGCCCTTTTAAGTAGCACTCGTGTGGAAGTTTATGAGCCGGAGCAGAACCAAATCATTCGGGGCACTGAGCTGGACTTGGTGGAAGAAAAAAGGGAACAGGCGTGAAGGCGAGCGGAATTTTACAAACGGATGGGTACAATAAGCCTTTAACAAAAGGGTAATGCCCCGAAGATTTCAAGAAGGGGATTTGGTTCTGCGTAAAGTTAATCCCACTGGAGATCTTGGAAAGTTAGCTCCAAATTGGGAAGGACCCTATGAAGTGACGCGCCGCATGGCAGGATCAGCGTATTATCTGAAAGATGATTAGGGTAAGGAATTCCCTCAACCCTGGAACGCTGTACACTTGAAATATTATTATATTGTGTAAAGGAGGGTGGATGGAAAAAAGAATTAAGAAGTTTCTTGAGAAATATATTTGACAACTCACTATGTCGTTAGATGTATGGCTGACCCGAATACGATTGATGAATCATTTACATTAACATTAAATTCTCTTTGGCGGGCTATGAAAAGAAAAGAAGATAAAGAGGGAGCTATGTCCTGAAGCAATACATTAAGTTATAATCTAAAATGATCTGGAGGATAACATCGAAAGTCGATTTCCCAGTGCAAGAAAAGAACAGGGTGGTTCGCAGGGGGTAATCCTTGGTCCGCATATAGCCGAACCGCTTCATTAAATCCGTCCTAGAAGGCGACATGCATCAGGGCGATTAGCCGTTCGTGTCGGTTCAGGTCGTCAGGACTTCGATTTTGGTGAAGCCTGTGACATTTCTCTTGATGCTCCGGCAGAGATCGGTGCATTTTTCTATAACGTCGGGATATTTTCATAATAGCATCTAGCAGAACCGAAATGTCGTCCGCTTGAGAGGTTTGGTCCTGCTGAAGGAGACTCGTCATGTCCATCATGTTCTGGTGTATTGAAGCTGAAATTTCCTCTACAACCTCTGTATAGGATCTGGTGCGAACAAGCTCACTATCCAGCCTCTGGAGGGACGTTTCTTGCCTGCATATACGGGCGTGAGCATGTGCCCTAGAAGTGATTAAGGAGGAGTTTTCTTGTACCTCCTTGCACAGGCGGGTACAGAGATCCCCTATTTTGTCCTCCGCTCTTTGGTGTCGAACCCGCAAGCTTGCAATGAGTTTAGAATTCTTTTGTTTTTCACAGAGGAGCTCAACTATCTGCTCCTTAAGGCTAACCAACTCTTGAGAACAGGAGGCTACTATCTCAGCTTGCTCCCGCTGAGTGTCCGGTGGAGTGGGTAGCGATTTTGTGTGAGCCTGCTGCTGCGCTTGTAATGTCGCTATGGTCTCGGCTTCCTTTCGTTGCTGGAGATGAGCCTCTAATAGCTGTTCCTGGCATTGCTTTAGTTGTTGTAAGAGAAGATGCTCCCGGTGCTCCGCAACAGTTTTATCTTCCAGATATTATTGAGCTTGATGCAGGAATTGAGCTCGATATTGAGTGAGGGAGCGATCCAGCTCTTGGTAGTTCGTTATAGCCTGAAATTTGTTGGTGAGGAGGGAGTTAGAAACTCGAAGGAGTCAGCGGAGCCATTGTAAGGAGCTTACCAATTCCAGAACATGCTGTAAACTTTCCATCCTGGGAGTCAATTCTTGCAGGTTCATAATTTGAAGCCCGCGGTTGGAGGAGGAGGGGATAGATGACACTAGCGGGGAAGATTCGCTCATAAGGGGCGAAGGGAACATGGAAACAGTAGGCTATGTTAAAGGTTCAGAAGGGGAAGAGATAACATTGAAAGGAAGGGAAGATGGTACGGGGGCAAGCAAAGGGATAGAGGAGATTGCGAGTAAATCCCTCGCTAAAAGACTTGAAGAAATTGGAGAAGAGAGAGGGGAGATAGATGTGAGTGGGGGAAGACCAGAGGTTGCTTATTGTTGAACAGGGGCGAAAGAATCCGAAGGAAGTAATGGGGCGGGCGAAGAGTTTGGTGAAGAAAGTATGGAGAGCACCGGAATGGAAAGCTCTTCGCTGGAAAGGGGAAAAGTAGAAGGACCCTGTTTTGTATCCAAGGGAGGGGAAAGGCTTCCCAAGTTATGATCATCGGGGGAAAGTGGCGATGGGGGAATCTCAACTATCATAGGTTCAGGTGCAGAAGAATGCGTTGGGGAAAGAGAAGGAGAGGACGCAGGGACGTCTGCTGCCGACAGGCGTTGACGCGCCGCTTCTCTGTATTCAACTTCAGGTTGTAATAAGGGAGGGGGCAACTTGCGAATACCCAAGATAGAAGGGGAAAAGAGGGGCAAGTTAGGGTTTACGAGCGACGTTGGAGAGGCGGATAGACCAGCAACCGCGATCTCATCTGAAACGGGAGAGACGAGGGTTTCAGAGGAACGAAGAGGAGAAGGGAGAGCCGAGATAGGTGTGGTGGTGATGGACGAAGGTACGGGAGAGGTGAAGGCAAAGGCACCGCTAGTTGTTGACCCCCATCCCACCTGGATTGTTGGTAGCGTTTTGCCATTTCCCATTGGAAAAAGGAATATATCCTGCCCGTCGGGGAAAGAAAAGAAGTACAAGAGTTAGTGGCTGGAATACCGAAGGATGACGGTGGAAGGAAGAAAGGATGAAGAAGTAGGAGAAGAAGGAAAGGCGAATTGAGAAGATGAAAATGGAGAAGAGGAAAGATGAAGTGTATTATAAAGAAGGGGTGTTGAATGGGCTTACAGGGTCAATTGGGCTACTAAGCTATAAAATGGGCCCCGGGAAAAAGGGAAATGACGATTTATTCCTCTAATGGCCCGCTATCTGCTAAAACCCTTGTCTTCATATGATGAAATGAACGAGAGTATCCAACTTCAAGATGAATGAAGAAACGATGGTGGTATGAAGGAGATCCTGGGGACAAGTTAGCGCATTTTTTATGCGGATTGGCGTTGGTCACCGTTATTTTTATCCGCGTGCAGTGGTGGAACGGAAGAACTGAGCATTCCTCAGTTATATATTATTTTATCCCCGTGTGGTAGTAGAACGGAAGAGCTGAACATTCTTTTAGCTATATATTATTTTATCCCCGTGTAGTGGCAGAACAGAAGAACTGAGCATTCCTCAGTTATATATTATTTTATCCCCGTGTGGTGGCGGAACGGAAGAACTGAGCATTCCTCAGTTATTTATTATTTTATCCCCGTATGGTGGCGGAACGGAAGAGTTGAGTTTATTCCTCAACTATATATTATTTTATCCCCGTGTGGCGGCGGAATGGAAGAACTGAGCATTCCTCAGTTATCTATTATTTTATCCCCGTGTGGTGGCGGAATGAAAGAGTTGAGTTTATTCCTCAACTATATATTATTTTATCCCCGTGTGGTGGTGGAGCGGAAGAACTGAGCATTCCTCAGTTATCTATTATTTTATCCCCGTGTGGTGGCGGAACAGAAGAGTTGAGTTTATTCCTCAACTATATATTATTTTATCCCCGTGTGGTGGTGGAACGGAAGAGCTGAACCTTCCTTCAACTATATATTATTTTATCCCCGTGTGGTGGCGGAACGGAAGAGTTGAGTTTATTCCTCAACTATATATTATTTTATCCCCGTGTGGTGGCGGAACGGAAGAACTGAGCATTCCTCACTTATCTATTATTTTATTCTGTGTGGTAGCGGAACGGAAGAATTGAGTTTATTCCTCAAGTATATATTATTTTATCCCCATGTGGTGGTGGAACGGAAGAGCTAAGCATTCCTCAGTTATCTATTATTTTATCTCCGTGTGGTGGTGGAACGGAAGAGTTGAGTTTATTCCTCAACTATATATTATTTTATCCCCGTTTGATAGTGGAATGGAAGAGCTGAACATTCCTTCAGCTATATATTATTTTATCCCCGTGTGGTGGTGGAACGGAAGAGCTGAACATTCCTTCAACTATATATTATTTTATCCCCGTGTGGTGGTGGAACGGAAGAGCTGAACATTCCTTCAGTTATATATTATTTTATCCCCGTGCAGTGGTAGAACGGAAGAGCTGAGCATGCCCTCAGCTTCATATTGTTTTATTCTTGTGCAGTTGAAGTACATAAGTGATTCCTGCGTAATGAAAAGGTGGAGAAGTTGTACGTTTATTTTAATTTTTGTATTATCCAAGAGAAGTGTAAAATTTGGCAATGCTGGAGGAAGGCCGGAAAAAGAGGATAAGTGAGGAAGGATATAGGCGAAAGTTTATATTGCAAAAAGTTCATTACTTTGGAAGGGCTACATATTACAACTTCCCCAAAAGAAGAAAATAACAAAAGAAGCCCTTATCCATAGGGTGTTACAGTTCTTTATTGGAAGGTACTAAAGGAGCCTCTTTGCGTGGCTTGGGTTGGCGTAGTAGCTGCCGGAGGTAAGACTATTGTATTAAGATGTTCTTGGATAAGTTCTTCTGGGATATGGCCAGTTGCTGGCGCAGGAAGTAGTTGCTAGTAGAAGTCTCCCTCAAACGTCGCTGCAGATATCCAACCTGTTCCTCCAGAGTGGCGATGTAGCGCTGTTCCTCAGGAAGAAAAGAGCTGCTGCCCTGTTCAGAAGTTTGTTCCATGGCGAGGAGGGGAAAAAGAAAGGATGAATATTAGACAAACGATGGTTTGAGATCCTTATAGCGGCGAAGGAAGAAGGCGCATTGACTCGTGGAGGAGGTAAAAATAATAAATGCTAGTAAAGAATGGGAAACGTAAAGACAGTAGGTGAGAGTTGTTAGTGCAGTAACTCCGAGAAGGATGATTCAAATTCCACGGAAGCAGTAAGGGGAAGTATGTTCAGATAGGGTTGTAGTCTTTTCCGACGACAATTGTTCTACATTTACGGGAAAGCGACAAAAATAAGTCTCAGTATCCCCTTTTTCTTTTTATTAATATTCTCGACAATGGTTACATCATTTAAGCTAATCATTATACAAGCTTTTTAGGGTTATCACTAGTAGGAGGATTATCAGAGGAGTCCTCCGGAGGGGAAGGTGCCAAGACGACTCTGTAGAGGTCGCCTTGAGCTAGAGGTGCCGCTGATGGAGCTTCATCAAAAGGGGGCGGATGAGTCCCCGCTGGAGGGACTAGAGCGAATTCTAAGGCCGGCGGAAGCAGAGGAAGTTCAGCGGAGGCTCGAGGATCTCCTATCGTGTATTCCCACGTCAGGGGAGGATTCCAAACCCGATTGCGGAATAAAGGGAAGGGGGCTCGGAAGGATCTCCTTGGATTAGGAGGGGAAGCAGTGGTCGATGATGGAGTCGAAAATGGATGAAATGCCGAAGTCACAGTCGATTGCGTTTCAGATTTTTCAGTGTCTTCCACAGCCCAGTCATGCAATTCAAAAGAGTCAGAGTCCGAAGAAATCTCGATGGGGTGTTCCGCGAAAGCCATGAGAGTGAGATGGAAGGCCGAAGACACTTGTGGTGACAATTTATAATCGAGGGAGGAGGAACTGCCTTTGTCCTCGGGAAGGAGAAGAAGAGGAAAATACTAACATCATAATGGCGTTAGCATAGGAAATCATCGACATATCATTTCTAGAGCGGCCAGGTAGCTTGAGAAGATCAAAAGGCAGAAGTAAGTTAATTGTTGGCCGAGCCAAAATTGGTTCGGGCCGGAAGAAGATCACTCTGGGGATATCCTGAACGGATTCCCAGGCAAAAAGTGTCATCATTCATTTAACGTTATACAAGGTAGAAAATGGGCAGTAATTGTGAAAAGAAAGAAACATAGAATATACTCAAAATTCCAGACCCACACCAAGGCATACATGAGGAATAACGAAAAGTCGTATCAATTCAAATATTCGTTAACAACGAAGGAGCAGTCATTACAAGGAGAAAATATGACAAATTACAATTCAAAGAGTTCGGGGGGGGGTGCATTTAGATAAAGCTGTTGCGGGATTCAAGTAGCTGGTGTCCGTGCCAGGAGGAGAATACCCTCGTTCGACATTTAAAGTCAAAGACCCGTCGAAGTCCAGTATGAATAAGTCTACCCCCTTCTGAACGTAACGCCCCTTCAGATTTGCTTCTTGTTCCTTCAGTTGAGACTGACAGGCGGCAAGTTGGGCCTGACATTCAGCTAATTGGGCTGCCAAGGCATCCCTTTCTGTTGTTGCTGTCATGACCCGCTAACCCAGAGCAGATAAAGCTTCGGTATATTTTTGGTGAAGCTCTCGTTGTTGCCGAGTCATAGAAGACAGGACTTCAGGGAAGGTAGCCACCAGGGAAGAGAGTTTTCCGCACCTCTCCAAGCAGGATTTTTAGGTGGCCTCCCATGTTTGACGTTCTCGCTGCAGCTGCTGGATGGTAGCTGAAGAATCAGCAGCCTGAATATATGCATCCACAAGTTGTCTTTTATACCCGGTTAGCTCGTTGATAAGGAGGTCCACCTACTGAAGTTGGCTAGACTATAAGAATATTTGCTACTCGAGGTCTTCGTTTTTCCATTGGAGCTCTTCCTTCTCACTCTGGGCCAGGGCCAATTGGGTCATGGAATCCTCGCACCGAGTGATTAAATCGGATTCCTTCTGCTCATTTTCGTTTAGCCGCTGGGTGAGTTTCTTCTGGTGCGCCAGGGAAGCAAAATGACGAGTCTCCACACTAGACTGGAACTGGGATATGTGGGATGTCATCTTATTATAAGTGGACGATACCTACAACAAAAAGAGGCAGATGTTAAGCATTGACATATATATATATATACTAAAGATCAAGGAAGGGGAACAATTACGCCTTCCTCGGCCAGAAGTTTGCCCATATGATCACAGGGACCCTGTACGCCTGATTGAAGAATTTTACTTCTGACAGATGGCGGATTTTTAGGGAGGATCCCAGCGTTGTTAATGGAGGATTTGGGACGGGAAGATCTCTCCCCTCCGAAGGGGGAGAGGGACCTACCATCCAAGAGGGAGCGGGAGAAGGATGTGCTTCGGGAGCAACAGTTACCCGGAGAGATTCAATCGGGGAATATGTGGGAGAGTCAAGAGGAATGAGGGATGAAGAAGGAGAGTGGGAAGGAGATCTTCCCCCTAGGGGGGAAGAAGATAGGGCGGCTAAGGAGGTATCCCTCGCCTTCGGTTCGTATACGACTAGGCGTTGGTGTTTCTCCAGATTGGAAGGGGATGATAGAGGAGAGGAACAGGCAGAAGAGGATGCGGGAAGGGACGAAGAATTGGGGACTCCTTCCCTGATAGGAAGCAATATCTTCCGAGGTGAAGAGGGGGCAACCGAAGATTTACCTCGCTTCGTGGAGGTCTTCTTTTTCCTAGCTGCATCAACCTCCTCGCCTTTTACAAAAGCGTCTTGCATTAGGTTATCTGTGAAATCCATTGTTAAGAAAGATAGGTTGATCCAGATAATGAGTTATATCAAATGCGAACATTGTCCTACCTATGGCAGCCGAGGTTGTTAGAGGAAAAGGGGATAGCCTGAAGTGACTGAGGAGAGGAGGTTTCATTAAATGGTCTGAGCAATAGTGAGATTCTCTCAACACCTTGTAAACCTCAGGGAAAGGACATTGTGTCCTCATTTTACGAAAGGGAGGTAGCTCTGGAAGATCTGACTTCCAGGTATCAGAGTAGGGGAGGGGCGTTGGAAGCTGAGCGAAGAAATATAATTCTTCCCATCCTTTGTGGGAAGAGAGCATATTCACTAAGAATTGGTAGTCCGTGCGGCTGGAGAGGTAGAAGAGACCCGCCTTAGAAGATTTTAGTTGGAAGAGCAGTGGAACAGTTGGGGGGATAAAGGGAGGCTTAGGTGCCGAAATACTATGGTGGCCCCCGATAAAATATGGAAGGAATTGGGGGTAAATTGATTTAAGGGCAGCCCATAAAAATCTAGGATTTCTAAGTAGGGAGAGGGCACGAGTAAAAACAAGTCATTAAGGAATTGTTCAGAAAAGAAGCAAGTCAGGCCGGGGGGAGGACGATGTGGTCGATAAGTCTTAGTATTGAAATGGCATTGTATGGAAGAGTCTATGAATTGGTCCATAAGGTTAAAGAAATAATATTCGCTGTTTAGTTGGGTGACGATGTGCTTGTACCAAGGAGATGAGGGCAAGGTCTTAGGGGCTATAGGTATAGAACAGGGAAGAACACTTACTTGAGGGTTGAAGGAGGAACGTTTGCGAAAGAAGGGGCTAGGTCGCTGAAACGCTGCCGGAGAAAATCGTTGGAAGGGAGAAGTGGAGAGGACTGGATTGTTAGGCACGCTAAGTTATGCATAAAAGGAAAGGGCGAAGATTTATATAGGGTTTTGTGTGACTTTTCGACTATCTAAGAGAAAAAGAGAAGCGGATCCCATGGGCCCATTAAGCCGCTTCGAGCATATGGAGTAGGGCCACGGAAAAAAAAGTGAGTTTGAATCGGCAAGCAAAGGATGAATTAGAGGCTTCATACATTTAGAAAGTCAAGCTTATGATTTCGCTTGACTATTTTTGGGGGTTGGCTAATGATATTGCTGTTATCTCTTTTCTGTGAATAAGATAAAATATT
The DNA here is from genome assembly GCA_025175895.1 of Wurfbainia villosa. Classification (NCBI taxonomy): domain Eukaryota; kingdom Viridiplantae; phylum Streptophyta; class Magnoliopsida; order Zingiberales; family Zingiberaceae; genus Wurfbainia; species Wurfbainia villosa. Next base: position 12,002,061 of record CM045992.1, read on the forward strand.
TGCGCATGGGACGCTATCTGAAGCTAGTAACTGGTTCGGCAAGGAAAGTGAGGTAGAATGGTTCGGGCATGACAGTCTGGGGCAATTGGAACGGGAGGACAGTTTGAGGTAGTTGGCATGACGGGGCGATCGCGGAGATCATTTCGGTATGGGGCAGAGAATAATTGGCTCGGTCTAGCAGGCCCGGAAATGGTTCGGTGTGGGAAAAAGAGGAGTTGGTTCGGGCTACTGGGAAGAGCCTAATGGCTGCTACGCTACACGTGAGCAGTAGGTTTAGGTCAGTTTCGTCGAAGGCAAATGGCTGAAAGGGATGAGCTAGCATATTTCTCGAAATGTAGATAAGAAGTTGTTATACAACAGAAGAGGATCCCCACATAATATTTCGAGGAGCCTTCGCTCCTTGTGTCTGTAACAGAATGATTCTCCAGATAGGCCAGGTGGCCATATGTATGACGAAGGAGGCTTGCGATGCAACAACTGGCTAGAGGAAGAAGATAAAAGGGAGAAGCATAGCAGGAGAAATGAGATCCACATTATTCCAACTAGCAAGAGACGAGGACATATTCTGAAGGGGAGAGCAATCACTTCGTCGGAGAAGGAGCTAAGAAGAGTAGTGAGTTCCATCTTTCTTAGACTGTTTCCTGTGTATTGACTTAATTGTAAGAGATTTTCTTCTCCACCTCCGGAAGTTCTTTTCGCGAAGGAGGACGGTCATAGTGAAAGTGCTTTGGCACAGTAGCTGGTGGGAGAGCTCACCTCCATGGAGTAGAAATCCTTATTCCCAACCACGTTACATCTTGTGTCTTTGTTTGTTGCTTGCGTTGGTGTGCGTTTCTCTTCTTTACATTCCATTTTACTGTTGCAGTCGGAGAGAACCTCTTAAGCTTCCCTCGTGCTCCCCTGCGTTGAAAGGAAGCCAGTGAACCCTTTTTCCCGTCACCGCAAAGTCAGTTGTAAAAGGTTCCAAATAATTAAGGATTCTAGTGGTGAAATTTAATCAATTAGCGACATCATTGTTGGCTTCCAAGATAACATTTTACTATTGTTGTAGAGCTCATTATATAAGCTCTTAGGAAGCTTTGGTCGTGCATTAAGATTGATGACTTCAATTAAGCTCTCCATGATTTGCTTTTCATTTAGATTCACATTTTATTGTATTTAAGAAAAAAGAGACTATTGTATAGAGATTTATCTCGTTGCATTTTATTAAGGTGTGATCAATAAATGAGTCAGACCTATAAACAAGAAACCCATCTAGAACGAATCTAACTGACCGATTCCCCTCTTCATGTTACCATGTGGATCAAACAATTGACCACCACTAGAGCCCTCAATGTGCGCTGATTGCTAGTGGTATTCAAAACTATCCCTTGGCAAAATGATAACAAACACAACCATTAACGTGTTTATCAACAAAATATAAGATCCCACTTCCCACCCCAAATCTAAACATTACAAGTTCAATTTGACACATGAAAGAAAGAAATCGACTGCTCATCCACCAGCACAAAACTCACCGGCAGCACTTGCAGCGCCGAGGCTAGGCTCTTGGTACGAGGTAAACCCGGGCCCGCACCAACGACCCGTCCGCCAGCTTAAAACCGGGACCAACCGGAAAACCCACGATAGACCCAACCGGAGGTCGCCCGGCCGGGAAACGGACAACGCTCTCCATGTAATGCAGGTGGAACTCCGCCCCCCGGGCCGCCTCGAACTGGGCCGGTGGCGGGTCCATCGCGAAGGCCAGCAGGTGGAGCAGCCACACTGCCTTCGCCAGGCGGAGGAACTCCACGTAGAACTCCGTGCGGGGGTGCGCCCCCGCCATCACCTGCCGCCGCTGCTCCGACCCGCCGCCGAACAGCGACTCCTCCATCTTGGCGTGTACGATGGCGAGGTATTTGGCGGCAGCAAAGCGGCCAAATGGGCAACCCGGGAGGACGCCCAGCAGCTGCTCCGGCTCCATTGCCCGCATGTCCCGGAACTGCGCGAAGCAGTCGCGCCGGAACTCCGCCGGTTTGATCAGCGAGCTCAGCGACCCCTCGAGGTAGAAGGTTTCGTTCTCGAACCCATGGAACACCTTCCGGTTCACGTACGACTCCAGGGCGTACTTGGCGTGGCGGGGCTCCAAATTGGGGGTGGACGGATGGCGATCTTCGGCGGCGTCGCTGCCTCCTTCGATGACGGATCGGACGGATGCAGTGACGTCCCAGCGCGCGGAGCGCATCAAGGAGAGGAGGTGAGCGGTGACGGACTTGGACGCTGATTTCACCCGTTCCATACACATCTCGAACAGCTCTGGCGTGGGCGTGACCGGCGCCCCTGTTCAAGCGACAGAAAGCCCTAATTAGACGCGGTGACGGCAAAAAAGGGAACAAAATAGTACATTTCGACGAACCAATGGCGGATGTGCATCCGACCCTCTTGCCGGAATAGTGACGCCCTTTCCTTCGCAAATTGCCAAGCGCGATGGAGTTCCGGAGTTTCTCCTTGAGGCTCTCCGCCTCCGCTTCCTTGGCCTTCAGCTGCCGCTTCAGGTCGTCGATCGCCGCCTCGTAGGGCGCCACGGCGTCCTTCAGCGGCGGGGCGGTCTGGCCGGTAGCTGGGGGACTGAAGCATTCCCGCCGGAAGCGATCCCTGAGCCTCCCCAGCTTGCGGAGCTCTACCACCACCGCCGCGTCGGCCTTCCGCATGTTATCCAAGTCCCACGGGCTGTGCGCCTCCTGGAGGCCCACGTAAGCCCGCTTGACAGCCGACACCGCGTCGAACACCTCGTGCAAGAACGCCTCCATCTCCCGGACCCTAACCTTGTCGGAATCCTCAGGGGCAGCGCCGGCGCGATGGCCGCCGTCCTCTTCCCAGATCTTAAGTCCCTGCTCCTCCTCGTCGACCTCATCCTTCTCCTTGACCACCATCTTCCCCACTTCGCTCCGAGTCCGATCTACTTCCCCCTCTTCGCGGTCGCTGTCGCAGCCATCGAGCACGTAGCCTCCCGGGAGACGGTGCGTGAGACAGGAGGAAGCGACACGTTGAAGCAGATCGGAGATGGTGGTGACCTTGTTCGCCATTGCCCTACTCGAACCTCTCTCCTTTTGCTACTGCATTGCTATTTGTTGTAACAGTAAAGAAAGCCCGTTGCCAGTTTACCTGGACGAAAAAGGGGAGATTGATTGATCAAAGGCGTTGGTTCTTGTCCGTGCCGAACAGATGCGTTTTGGTGGCGTGGCGTGGCTTGGCGTGGCGTGGCGTGGTACGGTGCGGTGGGGATGATGAATGATAAATGATTCACCCAGCAGTTCGTAGCCCAGCGCTAGATCACTGTCCGTCCGTCCTGTTCTATGAAGAGTTTGTGGACTGGACATCGGCAAACAAGTCCAACAGTCTCTATCTGCGACTGCGATGCATGTTGACTCGATATTAATGAAATAGGAAGCGGATGGGCCATTGATTAATTTAATGCGGCGCCTGTTTCTTCTCGCACATCTAGAAAAAAAATAAAAATGAAATCGTCGTATTAACGTCTCCCATCGTTGTTTCTAGAGGAGGATAAATCAGATGTCGGATAATTAATACAGAAATACAGAGTCATCGATAGTCTAATCGTCACCTCCAAAAATCGATCATTTATTCTTTTAAACCTTAAGACGGCTGTGTTAATCATCTGGATTTATCCCGAGGATTTCTCGCCCATCCAAAAAAGAATCTTACGATGGTGATTCGTCGTACTTCATGTTATCATTGACATAATTTACGTTGTTTATTTCAATCTTAAATTATTTATTTAGAGATTTTAATTTATAATATAGTTTAATATTTTATTATATTATCTTTGGATAATATTAATTTGGTGTTAACTCATACAAAAGATTTTTTTTTTATTATGAATAATTAACTATATTATACTATGTTAACTTCGAAATTAATAAAAATCATACGTTTCTAAGGTAATCAAATTTCATATTACATGCTCACTTTGTAGACATGATAAATATTTTTTATTATTTGATAATTATTGATTATCTTAAATTAAAGTAAAATAATATAGTCATATGTAGATAATCAAAACACACCCTAAAAAATGTATGCCAAGGTTATCCTATGTCATCTTACTCTTATATTTTAAGTATGGAAAAATTGTCAGAATAATATGGCTATGCTAAGATCAAAATTAAATTTTAAATAATATAAATTTTAAAGCAATTTTTTTTCCCTAAATATGTATAAATTATATTTTAAATTTACTCCGTAGATAAAATATTAAATAAAAATCGAAGAAGCAAATAAAGTGAATTCGCTCTTGACTAATTTATTAAGACCAAGACAAATATTAATTAAAAAGTTCATATTTTTTTTTTAGGAAATGTCCAATACACCTAATAAAATATTTGTACTTCAGAGGCTTATATGGGGAAATAGCTTGACCATGAGAATGCAACATGGTGAAGTGGGTTAGAATGGTAATTAGTGAAGTTGAGCGACCATTTTTATCATATGGACCCTCAATTTCATCGACAAGTAAAAATGTAACATCAAGGGCGGTTGAAGATGATAATGAAAATGTTACTCCTCCAATTCCTTAAGGATCATATAGTGTTTTTTTTGTTTAGTTAAAAAAGACATTAAGAACACAAATGATCGCGTGCAAAGAAAAAGAAAAGTGAAGAACAGGAAATAAAGGAGAAAAAAAAAAGTCAAGACAAAAGAAACTAATAAGAAATTCGATGATTTACCAAACAACACACGCGAAGTTTAGAAATATTCAAACAGCACTCCATACTTTTATATTTACCAAATATCGTACTTAATTCCTTTTTTACCCCTCCCGTCAAAAAGATCTGCACCACTATGGTGCTGAAATTATAAATCCCAACACCACTGCGGTGTTGGATTTGAATTCCCAGCACCACCACTGTGGTGTTGGAATTGCAAATCTCGGCATCACTGTAGTGGTGCATTTCCAGCACCACCATTGTGGTGCCGAAATTTACAATTCCAGTACCATTGTGGTATTGATATTTGAATTCTCAGCACTACTGTGGTGTTGAGATTTGAATTTCCAGCACCACCACCGTGGTGCTGGAATTTACAATTCCAGCACCACAGTGGTGCTGGAAGTTACAATTTCAGTACCACAGTGGTGCTGAGATTTGAATTCTCAGCACCACTGATGCAGACGGGTGAAATCTGTTCACTCATTTCCAATGCAGTGAAGTACGGATGGAGATCTCAGAGAGTTCTCACAGGCCGCAATCAGTAAAGAATAAGAAGATGAAGTAGATGAAACGCAAGAAACCGACGCCAGCAATCGAGACTCAGACACAAGATGTAACGTGGTTTGGAATAAGGATTCCTACTCCACGGAGGTGAGCTTTTCTCACCGGATGCAGTGCCTAAGCACTTTCACTATGAAGGTCCTCCTTTACGGAAAGTAAGTTTCCGAAGGTGGAGGAGAAAAACCTCTTACAGTGATATCACAAGACGAGAAAAATACAAGAGATGTAACAACGACAGATCTCCGTCCTTCTTCTCCGGCGAGGCGGTTGTCGCTCTCCTTCTCCTCCTGCGTCCCCTTCTCTCTTGCTGGGTTGGAATAATTGCGGATCCCTCTTTCCTCCTTGCTTCCTCCCTTTTATCTTCCCTTTTCCTTCATCGTAACGTCGTGGGTTATCTCCATCGTACACGTGGCCACCACCTCCACCTGGAGAATAATTCTGTTACAGATATGAGGAGTGAAGACTCCTTGGAATATTGCGTGGGGCCTCCCAAGCCGTTGCCTAACACCTCTTCCTCTACTTTTCGGGTAACTAGGTTAGACTATCTCCCTCAACCATCCACTTTGAGGTGAAGCTAGCTTAGGTCTATAGCCCACGGGTGCCCTAGCCCTAGGGTTCCTCATCGACCCGAACCAATTCCTCTTTTTCCTGTGACAAACTTCCTTCGTATCGATCAGGTTAAGTCGACCCTCTATCCATCCCATCGGCTTCTGGAATTATCTAGTTGAACCAATTCTTGTTCCACTCTTAGCGAAGTGCCTTTCGTCTCTTCTTTGCTGTGTCAATTGCTTCTGCTAACTCTCCCGTGCTAATTGCTTTCGATATTCTCCTGTACCCATGACTTCTGATATTCGTGCCCGAACCAATGACTTCTGATATTCGCGCCCGAACCAATGACTTCTGATATTCGTGCCCGAACCAATGGCTTCTGATATTCGTGCCCGAACCAATGACTTCTGATATTCGCGCCCGAACCAATGACTTCTGATATTCGCGCCCGAACCATTCTTCCTTTTCTCCCTTCGCTGAGCCGAATATTTTGGATCGGATCATGGATCACCCGCTAACCCTTCTATCAGGAATTATGTAGAAAAGGTACCAGCAGTATCATTAGTCAACCCCGAAAAATAGTCAAGCGAAGTTATAAGCTTAACTTTCCAAATGTACATAAAGTTTCTGACCTATTCTTCATTTCTCAACTTAAATCCATCCGTTCCCTTATAATTCCCTTATGTATACTCAAAGAGGCCTGATGGGCTCATGGGCTCCGCTTCTCCTTTTCCTTTCGTGCAGTTGAATCGTCACGGAAAACCCTATATAAACCCCTGCCTTCTCTTTTAGGTATCATTTAGTGTGCTTAACAATCCAGCCTGTTCTTCTCCTTCCGTGATTTTCACCGTGGCGTTTGTGACCGATCCTTCCTTCCTTTCCCCACACGATTCTTTCTTAACCTCCGAGTAAGTGCTCTGCTTTGTTCACACCCATGGCTCTTAGGACCATCCCTTCACCCGCCTGGTATGAACATACCATAACTCAGTTAGATTGTAACCATTATTTCTTTAATATCAAGAACAACTATATAGACCCCTCTATAAAATGCTGTTTCACGACTAAACTGCATCGGCCCCATAATCCTTCTCCCGGTTTGACATGCTTTTTCTCCGAACAATTTTTTAACGGCCTATCCCTGCCGGTACCAGTGGTCTATTTGGACCTTCTAAACTTCTATGGACTATCCCTGAACCAATTCACCCCCAACTCCTTTCGAATTTTATCGGGAGCTCATATAGTGTTTCAATACTTGAACCTCTCTTTAACCCCCGAAATATTCCATTGCTTCTTCCAATTAAAATCTTCCAAAGCAAGTCTCTTCTATTTATCTAGCCGTTCAGACTGCCAATTCTTGGTGAACCTGCCTACTTCCCACAAGGGCTGGGAAGAATTGTATTTCTTTGTACAACTTCCCGAGTCTCTACCTCATTCTGATACATGGAAGGTAGACCTTCCCGAATTGCCTCCCTTCCGGGAAATGAGGACCAAATGTCCCTTCCCGGAAGTGTATAGAGTATTAGGAGAATTACATTACTGCTCAAACCACCTAATAGAAACTCCCCTTTTGAGCCACTTTGGATTGTCTCCTCTACCTTTGACGACTTCGGTTGTTGTAGGTAGGGTGATACTTACCCTGCAATATGACTTCCTTTCTATGTTATTCATCTTTCTTATCAGTATACCTTGCAGATAATCTAATGTAGAAGGCTTTGGTGGAAGGGGAGGCAATCGAGGCTGCCAAGAAGAAGAAAACCTCGACTAAAAGAGGCAAATCAGTAGCAGCTCCGTCATCCCCCCGGAAAAAGCTACGGCTCACCAAGAAAGGAGCCCCAAGTTCATCGGCTCGTCTCCCTTCGCCTTCGGACCAACCGGGGTCTCAGCTCCTAACCATTTATGAGCCGAGAAGAGGAGGCACTACCTCATCTGCCCTTTCTCCCTCTCCTCAAGGAGGGGATTCTCCCTCCCAGTTTCTTCATTTCTCCCCATCTGCACAAAATTCACCCCTACCTTCTCATACGGAGTCCCTCCAAGCTCATATACCTTCCGACTCAAGAGCTGCTCCTACCCCCCTTCGTCGTATCAGACCCCCATCTTCCTCGGAAGGGGAGGATCCTTCCCTTCCTGTTCCTCCGAAGGCCACGTTGGGATCCCTGCTGAAGATTCGGCACCCCTCGGAGGTAAAATTTTTCAATCAGTCAGGCATACAAGGCCCGTGCGAGCAAGTGAGCAAGCTGTTGGCAGAGGTATCTACTCTTTCTTTTCCTCCTCTTCACTATGGGTATCTCTATATGCCGATATATACTGATAGTTTTTCCTTCCACTTAGGCCTCCACCCAACATAACAAAATGGTGGTTCAGCTGGCCCAATTCCAATCTAGTGTGGAGACTCGCCACTTTGCCGCCGTATCACAATAAAAAGAGCTCGTTCGGCTGTTAAACGAGCAAGAGGCAAAGGAGGTGGACTTCAGGGGCCAGTGCGAAGATGCCATGATGCAACTAGCCCTGGTTCGAAGTGAGAAAGAGGAGCTGCAACGAAAAAATGAAGAACTTGAACAGCGACTCTTCTTACAGTCCAGCGAACTGCAACAGGTAGACGTCCTGACCCGGGAACTGAAGAAGTATAAGGGGTATCTTGGGGACGTCGTGATCAAGGCTGTTAACTCCTCAACTACTATTATACAGCTTCAACAAGAACGACACCGACTTGAATTGGAGCGTCAAACATGGGAAGCCACCAAGGACTCTTGTACAGAGAAATGTCAGGAGCTTTCCTCCATGGTGGCAGCTCTTTCTCAAACCTTATCGCCGGTGACTCAGCAATAGTCTACCCTCCACCAGGAGTACTCAGAAGCTCTTTCAGCCTTAGGGCAGCAAGCTATAAAGGCAGCCACCGAAAGAGATGCTTTGGAGGCTAAATTGGCGAAAAGTCAAGCTCAGGTGGTTCAATATCAAGACCAACTGAAGGAGCAAGAAGCCGACCTCAAAGGACGCTATGTCAAGAAGGGGGTAGATTTATTTATACTAGGTTTTGAGGGGTCCTCGTCTCAAAATGCCGAACAAGGATACCCGCCTCCTGGCACGGACACTAGCTATTTAGATCCCACGGAGGCGCTAGCTAAGTGTCCGCCCGAACTCTTTGAGTTGTAATTTCTACTATTCTCCTTTTTGGTAATTTTGTCAATAGCCTCTCTTTTGCTTCTGAATGATGAATTTGTCCATATGTTTAGTTATCATCATCTTGTCATGTTTCTTGACGGATCGGGAATTCTGGACCAATTTTAAACTCCTCCCTCTTTGTACCGTTATCTCTTTTCCCGTATTGTATGGCGCAATCACCTTGTTGGTTCGGGCTTATTTGAGATATCTCGAATAACATTATTCACATCCGTCCTAATTTTGGTTCGGGAATCCGCTTGAAGTATCTTGCCTGATTTTATTTACATCCGTCCCGATTTCGGCTCAGGGATTTCCTTTAAGCGACTCTTGCCTATTGGTTTTCCCCATTCCTTTTACTGCTTCGGAAACTGTATCAACCTCTTCGTCTTCTTCCCCTTCGCAAGAACTTCTATCGTCGCTTTTCTTCCATTATAAATCATTGCCCTCCATGTCTTCGTCCTCCTATCTCACTATCATGGCTTCAGAGGGGCACCCCATCGAAATTTCTTCAAATTCAGAATCTTTCGAGCTGCAGGACTGGGTTTCTGAAGACACTGAAGATTCGAAGACCCGCTCAACTACCACTTCGGCTTTTCGTCCTCTTCCCTTTCCGCTTCACACTCCAACTCCAACCCCTCCTACAGGGAGGTCCTTTCGTGCTCCCTTCCCTTCCTTCCGCAATAGAGTGTGGAATCCTCCCTTCACATGGGAGTATACAGTGGGAGACCCCCGTGCCGTTGCCGAACTTCTTCCACTTCCACCAGCGCTGGCTTTCATCCCAGTCCCCCCGGCGAAAGCTCATCCTTCTCCATTTGATGAAGGTCCATCCGCCATTCCTCCATCTCAAGGCGAGCGCTTCAAGGTCATCTTGGCGCCCTCTCCCCCCAAAGAGACCTCTCCCGCTTCGTCTGTTAGGAGTAATCAGAGAAAATCTGTATAGATCAAGTTACTGTAATCGTTTCAAATATATCAATAAAAATGAGGGGGGGGGGGAACTTGATGTTTGCTTTTGTCTTTTTCTCGTAGAAGTAAGGTTTCTGTCTTCATAAGGACTGTAATCTAGTCCGAACATACCTTCTTCTATCATCGCCCGGGGATTCAGACCCTCTTAATTGCAGTTATAGTCCCGTCGACCTTCCCCTTACTGCCCCCATGTTTCCTCTTCTTTACTGGCATTTATTATCCCTATTTCTTCCACCAATAAATGCACTTTTCCCCTTCGTCGCTAAAAAAACCTCCGCCCCTTACCTGATAGCTTCCATCCTTTCCCTTTCCTCTTATTTGCCATGGATAGAATATCTGAACAGGGTAGCAGTTCCTCTCCTGCTGAAGAGCAGATAAACGAACGCCGCTACATATCTAGCCTGGAGGAGCAAGTGAAGTATTTACAACAACAGCTGAAGAAATCTTCCGCCAGTAATCGCTCCCTGCGTCAACAACTGGTCGGTTCCCAAAAGGAACTGACCAATCAAATCTTCCTGCAGCAGTCTTATCGTCGACAATTACTGTGCCAACCTCGACCGCACAAAGGAGCTCCATCCGTTCCTCCCAACAAAGAGCTGTAATACCCTAGATGTATAAGGGTTTCTTTTTGTTATTTCCCTCTTGTAAATGCCTTGAAATATGTAATTTTTCTGCATCAATGAACTTTTCCCTGTTTATCTTCTTCTTCCCGTATCTCTTGAGTTGTGCCGTGTTTTACTTCTTTCCGTACTGACATATAGTTGAGGCATATTTTGGTTCTTCTTCCTTTTCACCATACCGAGAATATAGAACCATTAAATGAATCGACTCTGCTATTTTACAGGAATAAAACAATATAGAGTTAAACAAGGACTTTAACTTCTCCCCCTTTACAGGGACAAAAAGTGATATATAACTGAGGAGATCTCAGTTCTTCCGTTTCGCCACCACACGGGGATATCTTCCGCTTCGCGGGGATAAAATTTTTGAGTATAACCGAATGAATTTCGGTTCTTCCGTTCCGCCACCACACGGGGATATCTTCCGCTTCGAGGGGATAGAAATTTATACATATAATACATAACCGAGGAATCTCGGTTCTTCCGTTCCGCCACCACACGGGGATATCTTCCACTTCGCCTCGCAGGGATAAAAATTTTGAGTATAACCGAATGAATTTCAGTTCTTCCATTCCGCCACCACACGGGGATATCTTCCGCTTCGCGGGGATAGAAATTTATACATATAATACATAACCGAGGAATCTCGGTTCTTCCGTTCCGCCACCGCACGGGAATATCTTCCGCTTCGCCTCGCGGGGATAGAAATTTATATATATAATACATAACCGAGGAATCTCGGTTCTTCCGTTCCGCCACCGCACGGGGATATCTTCCACTTCGCCTCGCGGGGATAAAAATTTATACATATAATACATAACCGAGGAATCTCGGTTCTTCCGTTCCGCCACCGCACGGGGATATCTTCCGCTTTGCCTCGCGGGGATAGAAATTTATATATATAATATATAACCGAGGAATCTCGGTTCTTCCGTTCTGCCACCGCACGGGGATATCTTCCGCTTTGCCTCGTGGGGATAAAAATTTATACATATAATACATAATCGAGGAATCTCGGTTCTTTCGTTCCGCCACTGCACGGGGATATCTTCCGCTTCGCCTCGCGGGGATAAAAATTATACATATAATACATAACCGAGGAATCTCGGTTCTTCCGCTCCACCGCACGGATATCTTCCGCCGCCTGCGAGATAGAAATTTATACATATAATACATAACCGAAGAATCTCGGTTCTTTCGTTCTGCCACCGCACGGGGATATCTTCCGCTTCGCCTGGCGGGGATAGAAATTTATATATATAATACATAACCGAGGAATCTCGGTTCTTCCGTTCCGCCACCGCACGGGGATATCTCCCGCTTCGCCTCGCGGGGATAAAAATTTATACATATAATACATAACCGAGGAATCTTGGTTCTTCCGTTCCGCCACCGCACAGGGATATCTTCCGCTTCGCCTCGCGGGGATAAAAATTTATACATATAATACATAATTGAGGAATCTCGGTTCTTCCGTTCCGCCACCGCACGGGGATATCTTCCGCTTCGCCTCGCGGGGATAAAAATTTATACATATAATATATAACCGAGGAATCTCGGTTCTTCCGTTCCGCCACCGCACGGGGATATCTTCCGCTTCGCCTCGCAGGGATAGAAATTTATACATATAATACATAACCGAGGAATTTCGGTTCTTCCGTTCCGCCACCGCACGGGGATATCTTCCCCTTCGCCTCGCAGGGATAGAAATTTATATATATAATACATAACCGAGGAATCTCGGTTCTTCCGTTCTGCCATCGCACGAGGATATCTTCCGCTTCGCCTCGCGGGGATAGACATTTATATATATATGGCTCAGAAGCCATCAACATAAAGGAGGCAACGTTTTCATATCATCCCTCTTTTGTGCTTATCTTCCGAAGGGGAACGCCTATATCCTCCCCTTCCCATGCAAATGAAGGCTTTAGTACATACTGGGCCATTCAGAAAAAATAACCCTTCTTTCCCTTTCACTTAGGGCCTCCTTCACCACAGACGAGGAGCCCAATAATGGTTCCAAGCCCACTCTCCTCCCTTTTATAGGGGATCCTTTTGTCTTCGTTTCTTTTTCTATCTTCATCCCCTTGCCTTTTCATCTCCTTCTTCTCCTCGCTCATTGCTCCTCCGCCGCCATACTCCTCCCTTTTTCAAACCCTTTCTCTTTATTCTCAGACCCTCAAAATGCATTCTACCTTCTTCCAGGAGATAGCGGGTCGTTATCCACATCACAAGAGGAAGGCCGGTCAGCCATCGGCTCTGTCTTCTTCTTCACTTTCCCCGGTCGCCACCACACCTGCTTCATCTCGTCCGTCTTCCTCTCCTCCCCCTGCATCCCTTGTTACTTCCGCCCCGGAGGAAATCGGGACAATTAGTCCTTCCTCGATTTCTCCGGCATTTACAAACCCTAGCTCTCATACTTTTTCTCCCTCTGCCACCAATATTCAGAAGTCGCCTTCTCCTTCACCGCAACCTGAGGATGAACCTGGGGAGGATGCACTTCCATGTCACCGGACATGAGGTCGCTCACCCCTGCCTTCTATCTCCCCTGAATACCATTCTTCCTCCGAACCCATGGCGGTTGATATCCCCTTACTGCAAACTTCCCCCTCCACTCATCACCTGAAGAGCCGTTCTCCTCCCACAAATATCATCCCCCTTCTCCCCATCACCAGTGAACTTCCGACCTCAGTATCATCTGTCCCATCTTCTTCCTTTTCTCCCAGGAGTCTTCGGATCCTGAACTTAGAGGAAGTGGTTCCTCGCATGGAAAGCCTACGCCATGCTCTGGATTTGGTATGTTTTCTCAATTAGCTTCCTTAGCTTTGTCTTACTAACCGATTTCTTTTTCACAATCGGCATGCAGGCCTTGACCAACCATCAAGAGTTGGATTGCTCCCTCTATCAATATCGGGCTCAAGCTCAAGAATGGGAGCGGCAACAACGGGAAGATTTGGCGAATACTCAAAATCAAGAACGACTCCTGTTGCAACAATTGCACCTGTGCCAGGAGCAATTAACTGAAGCTCGCCAACAAATTCAGAAGGATGCTGATACTATTACAGCGTTAAAGGAACAACAGCGATCAGGTATGGAGCCACCCGTCCCCCAACGGGAAGTCCAACCGGCTCCTCTTGATAAGGAGTCTTCCTCGGCTCAAGAGTTAATATGTCTCCAAGGGCAGGTAGCAGAGCTCCTCAAGAGGAAGCAACAGGATCCCGACACCATCGCTCGCCTTCAGGTTCAATACCGGCAAGCACAGGATAAGATAGGAGACCTCCGCACCCGCTTGTGCAAGGAGGTACAAGAAAACTCATCCCTCATAAATTTCAGGGCGCATGCTCACGCCCGTCTACGCAGGCAGGAGACTTCCCTTCAAAGGCTGGGCACTGAACTCGCTCGGACCAGATCTTATTCTGAAGCGGTGGAGGGGATTTCAGCTTCTATGCATCAAAATATGATGGAGATGACGCACCTTGTGCAGCAGAACCAAAATTCCCGAGCCGACGATGTTTCCATACTAACCGATGCCATTATGGAGGTGTCACGCCGCTATGTTGATGTACGCCGAGAATTTCAAGAACAACAAGAAAAATGTCAAAGGCTTCATCGAGAGCGAAGCCCTGACCGTCCGAACCACCAGGAGCGACTCATCATTTTACTGCGCGCCACTTATCAGGACGGATTTAATGAAGCGGTTCGGCAGTATGCCGACCAAGGATTACCTCCTCCAACTTATCCTTCATTTTCTTTAAATTGGGAGGCTGGCTTTCGACGTTATCCTCCCAACCGATTTAAGCTGTAATTCGATATCTTGTTTTGAAACGGGAATTTCCTTTCCATTTTCTTTCTCTTCTTCAAGATTTATTAACAGTACCGTATTGCTCTTGTAAATAACTCATTAATGAAATTTGGAGAGTACTTGACATCTAATTAACACGATCAAGTTAAAGAGTACACCCCTTCGGAGTCTCATAATTTCTCTTCTTCTATTCTCTACTCCTCATACAGTGTGAAAAAGTTTTAAATGAATGACATTCCAAGGTCGTGGAAGCTCTTTGCCTTGGTCATCTTTCAGATAATATGCTGACCCTGCTACGCAGCGCGTTATTTCATAGGGTCCTTCCCAGTTTAGAGCTAGCTTTCCGGGGTCTCCAGCGGGATTAACTTTACGCAAAACCCAATCCCCTTCTTGAAATATTCGAGGAATCACTTTCTTATTAAAGGCTCGCTGCACTCTTTTCTTGTAGAATTCCGCTCGCCTCCGTGCCATTTCCCGCTTTTCCTCCACCAAGTCCAATTCAGTGCTTCGGATAAGTTGGTTCTGATTTGGTTAAACGTGACGTTATCCGAGCTTATTTAATGTAACTCGACCGAATAATGCCTTAGTCCCATACACCAAACTGAAAGGAGTTTCTCCTGTTGCTGTCTTGGGTGTAGTTCGATAGGCCCACAGGACGCCTGGTAACTCTTCTACCCAGTTTTCCCTCTGAGCCCCCAATTTGGTCTTTAATCCTTGAATGAGGATCCTATTAGTCACCTCCACTTGCCCATTAGCTTGAGGGTGAGCTACCGAAGTGAAAGCCTGCTGAATGTTGAGACTTTGGCACCATTCTTGGATCTTTTTTCCTTGGAACTGTCGTCCATTGTCACTGACTATTTTTCGAGGAATACCGTATCGACAAACAATGTTTCTCCATAAGAACTGTATCACAGCATTCTCAGTAATTTTGGCTAGGGGCTCTGCCTCCACCCATTTGGAAAAATAATCCACAGCCACCAATAAAAACTTCCGTAAAATACGCCACCGCATCGGACCTACTATATCCATTCCCCATTGATCGAAAGGACAGGAAGAGACCACAACTTTCATTAACTCAGTCGGCCGTTCGGAACGGTTGCTATGCTTCTGACAAGCGGGGCAAGCTTGCACTATACGAGCAGCATCTTGCTGGAGAGTAGGCAAAAAATATCCCGCTAATAGGGCCTTTCTTGCTAAAGCTCTCCCTCCTAAATGATTGATGCAGCAACCTTCATGAATCTCCCGGAGTACCCATTCCGCATCCTCATTTCCCAAGCATTTCAATAAGGGTCGTCCGAAAGAAGTCTTGTACAAGTCTCCATTTAAGAGGGTGAACCGTTTGACTCGGCTTATTAAAGCGGATGCCGCTATTTTTTCTTCAGGGACCTTCCCGTGCCGTAAATAAGCTATGATGTCAGTCCTCCAATCAAGAATTAGGCTTGATTCGGGTGCGTCTTCCTCCACGCTGCATATTGCTAGGGAAGTATGGATTTTCGTATGGACCGTTTTCGAGGACTTCATTCCTTCCATAGCACTAGACATCCGAGCCAATTCATCTTCTTTCCCGTTATTCTCCCGCAGGATTTGCTTTAAGAGGACCTGACGGAATTGAGCCTTTTCTTTCTCAAAAGCCTTCAAGTACTTATGCAGCCTTTCCTCTCGAACCGCAAAAGAACCTTGAAGTTGTGATATTACCAACTGGGAATCTGAATGGATTACAACGGAAGAGGCCCCCACTACTTTAGTAGCCTGCAATCCCGCTAGAATGACTTCATATTCCGTCTCATTATTAGATGCCCGATATCCCAGGCGAACGGCTAGTCGAGTTTCTTCACCATCTGGGGAAATTAATAGAACACCGACGTTGCTGCCCGTAGATCCTGAAGAATCGTCTACGAATATATTCCATGCCTCTGATCCCTCCTCTTTTGCTGCCGAACCATCTTCCGAGCCGCAGGGTACCTCTGATAGAAAATCAGCAAGCGCTTGGGCCTTGATAACCGTTCGAGGTTGGTAGTGAATATCATACTCACTTAGTTCTACCACCCATTTGGCCAATCTTCCGGAGAAATTGGGCTTAGTGACGACCTTGCCCAATTCGCTGTGAGTTAGAACGGTGATGGGATGAGCCAAAAAGTACGACCTTAATTTGCGGGCGGTTAGCACTAGGATATATGCCAACTTCTCCAGCTCTGTGTAACGGAATTTTGCCCCCTTCAGGATATGGCTGGTATAATAAATAGGCTGTTGGTGAGAACCTTTTTGCTTCAATAATACCGAACTAACGGCTCCCTCTGAGACGGCCAGATACATCCATAATGGTTCTCCAGCTATTGGTTTGGCTAGCAGTGGGAGTCCAACCAAATATTTCTTCAACTCCTGGAAAGCCTGTTCACATTGATCATCCCACTGAAATTTAGTAGCCTTGCGCAGGATCTTGAAGAAAGGCAGCCCTTTGTCCGCCGATCTGGCTATGAATCGTGATAAAGAAACGATCACGCCCACGACTTCTGTGTTTCCGCAGATTAGAGCGGGTGACTTCATGTTACATAAGTGCTTGGCACCTTCTCGGGGTTGGCTTGCAACCCTTTCTCGATCCTGATGTACCCCAGAACTTGCTCTTTACTCGAGCGGGCATTTGTTAGGGTTTAGCTTTATATTAAACTGCCTCAATGTAGCGAAGGTTTCATTTAAGTCCTTGACTAAATCCCGAGTGACCTTCGATTTGATGTCATCCATGTAGACTTCCACATTTTTCCCTTTCTGTTCTGCAAAGATTTTATCCATAAGGCGCTGATAGGTGGCCCCTGCGTTCTTTAATCCGAACGGCATTACCACATAAGCGTATAACCCTCCCACAGTCACAAAGCTAATCCTCTTTTGATCTTCTTTGGCCAAAGGTATTTGATGATATCCTTGATATGCATCCATTAGGGACACCACTTCATATCCCACAGTAGAATCCACCAATTGATTAATGCGAGGCAAGGGGTAGCAGTCTTTAGGGCATGCTTTATTTAAATCACGAAAATCGATACACATCCTCCATTGTCCCGAAGGCTTGGGGACCAAGACTACATTGGAAACCCATTCGGGAAACTGGATTTCCTTTACATGACCCGCTTTTAGCAGTTTGTCAACTTCTTCGGCTATGACCTTATCCTTTTCCGGTCCAAAATGTCGCTTCTTCTGTTGGACGGGTCGGACTCCTTTAGTGATATTGAGATGGTGTTCATCCACTCGAGGGTTGATCCCCGTGAGATCATGCACATCTTTTGCAAAGATGTCTTCATTCTCCTTTAGGCAAGGCACCATCTCTTCTTTGGTTTCCAGTTGTTGTGCTATCCGTGTGGCCTTTCCTGGAGCGATTTCCACCAGTTCTCCTTCCTCTATTTTGCCAGCCTTGGGGGGGGGGATTCCTCTAGGACGCAGACATCAGTGATGATGACAGCTTTGCCTTTGAGGTCATTGGTTCGGGCTTTCTTCTGATTGTCCCGAACCATTTGCACGTAGCAACTCCTGGAGGCCTTCTGTTCTCCAAGGACTTCTCCCACCAATTGACCCACTGGAAATTTCAGCTTCTGGTGGTATGGGGAAGCCACGACCTGAAAAAGAGTGAGGAAAGGATGCCCAAGAATAGCGTTATAAGTGGACGGAGCATCCACAATGAGGAAAGGGATTATACTGGTTTTTTGGCTGGGCTTTACGCCCAGAGTTAGAGGCAATGAAATCTTCCCCGTAGGGTGTACTACATGCCCTATGAATCCAAAGAGGGGGGGGTGGCCACATCTTCTAGCTGGGCATTCCCCAGCTGCATCTGTCCAAAGGCTTCCTGAAAGAGGATGTTGACGGAGCTTCCCGAATCAACCAACACTCGGGCCACTTCATAATTGGCCAAGGATATATGAATAACCAAGGCATCCATATGGGGCAGTAGGACACCCTGTAAATCTTCTGGCCCGAATGAAATGGGCGGTGCAACTTGAATAGTCTGGTCGGTGATGATGGCCAAACTCTCCATGAGACGGGCATATAACTTCCGCGCTCGGTTGGAGTTCCCATCGGTAGGTCCTTTGGCTATAACATGAATAACTCCTCGTGTGGGAGCGTTATCTAGATTGGATGAAGGGCCCTCACCTGATGGGCCTCCTTGGGAGACAACCTCTTGGGACGGCGTTTGAGGGAAAGTGACTTGAGGTTGTTGATTATAGGGCCCTGGACGAGTTACATGGGGTCGGGGGCCTCGCCGTACCGGTCCTCCTGCCTGGAACCTTACTTGCGGATATGCAGTATGGAGGCGATCCAATTCCTTCTGTAACTTGAAACATCGGCCACTAGTGTGGCCATACTCCGTATGATATTGGCAGAAGAATGGGGCGGGGGGGTTACGTGGGATCCCCACACTCCTAAGGGTCGCCAGAGCGCACTCGCTGATCATAGAATTCCATCTCTCGTTCCTTTCAAGTCCTTGCAAGAGGAAGCGCTTCAGCGGCCATGATTTGTAATGGCGGGGGGAGTAACACCTTAAAAGATAGACGAGGTCTCTAACCTCCTCGCGAAAAGGTCTTGTATACTCCCGAGGGGCGCTGAGGAGCTGTAACTTCTTCGGGGCGCTTGGGATCACAATTGCTCAGCCGCTCTCCGCACTTTAATTCTTCTTCTTCATGGATAAACTGCTCCACACGGCTTAGTAGCTCCTCATAACTATCCGCAGGTTGTCTTAACAAGGAACTGAGGAAGGGGCCCTCCTTCACCCGGCCAATAGCGCTCGAAAGATTCGGATCGGGCCGAGGGGATTCCCCTAACTGCAGAAGTGAATCGGTGAAGATACCCCCTAAGGGATTCTGAGGGTCCCTGGGTGATATGCATTAACATAGAGGCGTCCTGTTTATATTCCTTGCAGCTGACAAATTCCTGACTGAACATTCTCTGGAAATCAGCGAAACAAGTGATGGATCCTGGGGGCAGAGTATTGAACCACTTTTGTGCCGAGCCAGTTAGGGTGGTTCGGAAGACTCGGCACTTGAGAGCGTCAGTATAACAGTGGAGCGAGGCCGCTCCGTCAAATTGAGATATGTGCTCTTCGGGGTCCGTCGAACCATCATACTTATTGATCTGAGGATTTCGGAAGTAAGGTGGAGGGAGCTCAGAGAGAATGTCCATTGTAAAGGGACTGGGCTCGTATACTTCCGGAGGTCTGGTTGATTGACTTTCGCCCTGTTCTTCCCTGCGTGTTTGGGTGAAGGGCATAGTGTTCTGAGGCGTTCTTCCCCCAAGTCCGCCTCCAGGCAAGATTTCCCCATTGACGATTGTACGAGATGGAGGAGGCATTTCTGGGGGTGGGCCTCTGGAAGAAGGTTCATCGGAATGCGGATGCAGATATCCGGTCCTTCTCCTTTCCCTAGCGAGGGCTTCTGTAATAGCGTCATCCATCAGGGCTTTCAGCTGCGATGGTAGAAGGGTGATGGGGCGCTCCTCCGCTGTAGAGGTAGCATGTTGTTGTACTTCTTCAGGTTGCATCTCGACGTCCAGCTCAAATATTTCCCACAGACGGTGCCAACTGATGCGGACGGGTGAAATCTGTTCACTCCTTTCCAATGCAATGAAGCACGGATGGAGATCTCAGAGGGTTCTCACAGGCCGCAATCAGTAAAGAATAAGAAGATGAAGTAGATGAAACGCAAGAAACCGACGCCAGCAATCGAGACTCAGACACAAGATGTAACGTGGTTTGGAATAAGGATTCCTACTCCACGGAGGTGAGCTTTTCTCACCGGATGCAGTGCCTAAGCACTTTCACTATGAAGGTCCTCCTTTACGGAAAGTAAGTTTCCGAAGGTGGAGGAGAAAAACCTCTTACAGTGATATCACAAGACGAGAAAAATTCAAGAGATGTAACAACGACAGATCTCCGTCCTTCTTCTCCGGCGAGGCGGTTGTCGCTCTCCTTCTCCTCAAGGCCCCCTTCTCTCTTCTTGGCCGGTTGGAATAATTGCGGATCCCTCTTTCCTCCTTGCTTCCTCCCTTTTATCTTCCCTTTTCCTTCATTGTAACGTCGTGGGTTATCTCCATCGTACACGTGGCCACCACCTCCACCTGGAGAATAATTCTGTTACAGATATGAGGAGTGAAGACTCCTTGGAATATTGCGTGGGGCCTCCCAAGCCGTTGCCTAACACCTCTTCCTCTACTTTTTGGGTAACTAGGTTAGACTATCTCCCTCAACCATCCGCTTTGAGTGAAGCTAGCTTAGGTCTATAGCCCACGGGTGCCCTAGCCCTAGGGTTCCTCATCGACCCGAACCAATTCCTCTTTTTCTCGTGCCAAACTTCCTTCGTATCGATCAGGTTAAGTCGACCCTCTATCCATTCCATCGGCTTCTGGAATTATCTAGTTGAACCAATTCTTGTTCCACTCTTAGCGAAGTGCCTTCCGTCTCTTCTTTGCTATGTCAATTGCTTCTGCTAACTCTCCTGTGCCAATTGCTTTCGATATTCTCTCGTACCCATGGCTTCTGATATTCGTGCCCGAACCAATGGCTTCTGATATTCACGCCCAAACCAATGACTTCTGATATTCGCGCCCGAACCAATGACTTCTGATATTCGCGCCCGAACCAATGGCTTCTGATATTCGCGCCCGAACCAATGACTTCTGATATTTGCGCCCGAACCATTCTTCCTTTTCTCCCTTCGCTGAGCCGAATATTTTGGATCGGATCATGGATCACCCACTAACCCTTCTATCGGGAATTATGTAGAAAAGGTACCAGCAGTATCAACCACAATGATGTTGAGATTGTAAATTTCAGTACCACGGTGATGGTGCTGAGATTGCAATACAACTGTGATGTTGAGATTTGAATTTCCAGCACCACGTTCGAAAATTTCACTGTACTGTAGGTCTATTTGGCTGGAGGGATAAAAAGGGAATTAAGTGCGCTATTTAATAAATATGAAAGTATAAGGTGTTATTTGAACAATTTTAAACTTCACGTGCGTTGTTTGATAAATTGTCATAAGAAATTCAAATTCTTTAAATGCAATGAGGATAGACATTTCAAAAGGGATTGTCCAAAATAGTAAAAAACTTTCGAAGAGTGAGAACAAGAAGGAAGAAATTAAAAAAAAAGAAAATAATTAAATTTTTTTGGTGCAATAAAAAAAGGGCATTAGAAGATGTTGGGAGACTAAAGTTTAATATGAAAGATTTAGAATCCAAACTTAGAAATCTTTGAGATCATAGCTAACTGAACTCGTTAGTTAGGCATGTTAGGTAGGCATGAGAAGCTTAGGATTGAGACTGTTGAGGTAGAGAATTAAACTTTGAGATAAAAAATAGATGGCATGAAAAATGTCCTAGAAAGATTCACAAATTATCAAAAAATTTGAATGTAATATTAAGGAGGCAAATGCTTAATCATGATAACACCAAATTTGGATAAACATAGATGTTTAACTGGCGATTTACCAAACAGCGCTAGTGAAGTTTAGAAATATTCAAACAACGTTCCATACTTTCATATTTACCAAATAGCGCACTTAATTCCCTCTTTACTCCTCCCGCCAAAAAAATCTGCACCACTGTTGTGCTGGAATTATAAATCTCAGTACCACTGTGGTGCTGAGATTTGAATTTCCAGCACCACAGTGGTGATGCAATCCCAGCACCACCACTGTGGTGTTGGGATTTAAAATTCCAGGACCACTGTGATGTGAATTGTAAATTCCAGCACCACTATGGTGCTGAGATTTGAATTTTCAGCACCATAATGGTGGTGAAATTCCAGCACCATCATTGTGGTGCTGGATGTTGCAATTCCAGCACTACAATAGTATTGAAATTTGAATTTCCAGTACCACAGTGGTGGTGCAATCTCAGCACCACCACCATGGTGCTAGAATTTGCAATCCCGGCACCACAATAGTGCTGGAAGTTACAATTCCAGCACTACAGTGGTGCTGGAAGTTGCAATTCCAATACCACTGTGGTACTGAGATTTGAATTTCCAACATCACAGTGATGCTGAGATTGCAAATTCCAACATCACGGTGGTAGTGCTGGGATTGCAATACAACTGTGGTACTGAGATTTGAATTTCCAGCACAATATTCGGGAATTTCACTGTGATGCAGGTCTATTTGGAGGGAGGGGTAAAAAGAAAATTAAGTGCGCTATTTGATAAATATGAAAGTATGGGACGCTGTTTGAGCAATTCTAAACTTCACGTGCGCCGTTTGATAAATTATCGATGTTTAACAAGAAGGCCAATATGCATGATCATAGATTAGGGTTTCATTCAAATACAATGCTAGATCATTTATATTCTCTTGGCATACAAATTCTAGCAAGGCAAAACTAAGAAGATGATTAAGAAGGTTATTCTTAGTAAGTACCTAGTAAACATAATTGGAATCAATGAGTTTTGCATCCCAAAGAATGTAAATTCATCTTATTAAATAGATTATATAATTTGTGCTAATGAATTGCGGGAGAATGGTTAGTTTACCTCCAGTGAGTTGATACATCAATTAGAGCTTATTCATGCTAAGAGTTATTTCTAACTGAGGTATATAATTGCATGAAATGAGAAATTAGAATAGTTGATGTAAAATTGTTTGAAATTTATGGATAGGACATGTTGAATGTCTTGCATGCTTTATTCTAGGCTTTGAAGATAAATGTCTTGTAGATATATGTTTTGGTGCAATTGCCCTCTAGTTAAATTTGACCAAACTCGAATTGAGTTAGAGTTGAGTTTTAATGTTCGAATAATATGTAACTGAGTTTAAACAATATACAAGCGAGCATTACTTTTCAAAAGAGAGATTACTGGTCAAGGGTAACCAAATTCCAGTTGATCATGATGGAGAGTATTGAAGAGAAAGATTGTTGATCTAGGATGACCATGATGAATATAAGTTTTGATAGAAGTTAGTTGAGTGAAAAATCAAATAAGTCAAAGTTGACTGAATACTTAATAGGTAAAAAAGTCCAAATGGATCATAGAAGATTAGACACTTGGCAGTCAGAAGTCCAATAGAACATTGGAAAATGTGAAGTTCAAGTAGGTAATAGAGGATTTTGAAGGTCAGATAGATGAAGTTCAGGTGGATTATAAAGGATTAGACACTTAACGTGTAAATGAAAATCCTAATGGGTTATGAAAGATCGATTGTTAGGTGAGTATGGAAGCCCAAATAAGTTAGGAACAAGGATCAAATTTTATGCCATTAAAGAAGTCTTTGCAGATCAAGGTTGACCGGATGTTAGGTACAAGAAGATAAGTTCAAAAAGGTCAGGAAAGACCAAATGTTTAGTGTCGATGAAGTTCAGAAAGGTAAAAAGTGATCGGATGCTAAGCGGATGAAGCCCTAGTAGGATAAGGATGATCAGATACTAAATGGATGAAGTTCGGAAGGTCGAGGGTGACCAGATGTTAGGCAGGTGAAGTCTGATAAGTCAAGAGTGATAAGATGTTAGGCAAGAGAAATCCTGGTAGGTTGAGATCAATCAAATATAAAGTGAAGTTAGAGTTAGCCTCGGTTAGAACTAAAACTGATATATCAATCAATTAATAGGGCATAATATTTTAGGATCTTAGTGTCACTAAAGGAATGAGTGAATAGTGATTCGTCATTCTATTATCGATTGTGTTCGCATTCTCAGCTACAAGATTGTTATATGCAGTGGAAACAAGATATAGAAAAATAATAAGACATAAGTACACAACACATTGATTTTACATGGTTCACAACCCTCGATTTATACTCCACGGCCTAGCTCCTAGCGATAGATCCACTATCTTTTCTCCTTGTCAGATACCTTCTGGGGTAGAGAAATCTCTCACAACCTATTCTTTTACAATAAATTCAACCAAATACAAAGATGAAGAATATAAAATGAAATACAAATAAAATCCACTTTACACAATGAATTCTTTCTTCCTCACTATTGTATTGGAAAACCTCTTGAAGGTATGAAATGTGACAATAACTCCTCTTCAAAATCTCCAAAAATTGGCCCCTTCAAATCACCACGAAACCCTCTTTTATAGGGTGGTCATCAGACTAATTTTCATCAATCAGTCGACTGGTCTTATCTACCAATCAACTAGTACCCTATAAATTCGACTGTTTCTTTGACCTGTTAACTAAATGACTTAATCCACATAAGATTTTAGCATGCTTCGGTGCACTAGTTGGCTAATAACCCTAACAGTCGATTGCTAAATAATCTGTGCACTATCATAGTAGCACCAGTTAATTGCTCAGTCAACTCTCAAATATTATGTGATATACTATAATATCACTAGTCAGCTGCCCTCTATTAGTCGAGTTGGCAGTTGAGTTCTGAACTCATTGCTTACCCGAATAGTATTATCAGTCGATTGATATATCATTCTAAGCATACTCTTAAGCTAACTCTCGCTTCACTTGATATCCTATTGACCTCAACCTACTAAGACATTTCTCATCCAACATCTGACTGTCCTGACCTATTGAGACTTCATCTTCCTAACTGGGTCACTCCTGACATGCCAGGATTTCATCTACACTAAGCATCAGATCCTCCTTGATATGTTTAGATTTTTTCTCTCGTTCTTGACATCTGATCAACTTTGATATGCCAAGACTTCGTTTACACCAAGCATCTAGTCCTCCTTGACCTTCTTGGACCTTTTCTCTGGTGTCTAGCATCTGATCATCCTTGATTTATCAGGACTTTCCATCTCATGCAAGTGTTTGGTAAACCGTGACCCACTTGATCTTTTCACTTGTCAACACCCTATTTGACTTCTGACCACCAAGTGTCCGGTCCTCCTTGACCCACTTAGATTTCTTCACTTGTCAAGTATCTAGTCACCCTTGACTTACTTGACTTCTCGCTTAATCACTTTCAATCAAACCCTAACTACATCATGATCGATCTGACCCGATGATGATTACACCAATAGTCTCCTTCTTCACACAATTCGGATGTCTCATATCATCCTTCATGTATCATTGATATTGTCAAACATCGAGATTCAAATCGAGCCAAACTTAAGCTTGGTCAATCTTGACTTGAGGCTGATTGCACTAATAATCTCCTCTATTTTTTCATGTTTGATAATATCTTTAAGTTAGGTTAGACTTTTAACCCAACTTGTCACTTCTTATGCCAAAGAATAATGGAGGTTTTCTAACTTAACCTTCATTCTCCCCCTTTGACATATATCAAAAAGTCTCCACTTACTCCTACCTTATTCTCCATACAAGCCATCTGTTAACATCGTTAAATCCTTCAATCTCCTTTTTGATAAATCACTTATCGTACTTTGAAGGAAGATCTCTCCCTAAAGGTTTACTCCCTTTAATTATTGTGTTGGTGCAGGGAGCACTACTCCTGTGTTTTGATGTATGAACAATGATTTAAAGTTAGAATATGATTTGATATGAGTGTTAAGTATTCAAGCTTAACAGGAAAGTTCTAGTAGGTCATGCTGACCGGATACCTGGTAGAAATCTTGAGGGATTAGGAGGATCGAACACCAGGTAAGAAGTCTAGATGGGTCGAGTGGGTCGAACATCTGGCAAAAGACTAGTTGGGTCAGGAAGACCGGACAACTGAAAGGAATACTAGTTGGGTCAGGAGGATCGAATAACTGGTATGAAGCCCTGGTGGGTAAGATCGAACATTAAGTAGTGCAAGTCCAAATAGAGATGTTTGGCAGGTGAGACCGAGTCCTTAATTGAGGACAAAGGTAGGCGTCGATTTGACTGAGAGTTAGAGTTGGACTCCAAAGTTAAGATTGAGTAGTATTACTACTGCCAATACACTTTATACTCTACTTGTGATAACTTTGTGTTGCAAGTCTCCAGGTGACTAAATAGGATCCATGCATCTCTAGATCTACTCGACTGGATTAAGTCCAGATGACTGGGATGTTGAGTTGGCAAGGCAAGCTAGCGACCGCTGGAGATCAGGTAATGGAGTTGGCAAGTATTCTAAGCAACTGTACCAGGTCCAGTCGACTGGGATAGAAAAATTTCAGAACTCCATCGGAGCAAATAAGGGTAACTTGGAGTCGCCTGGACTAGGTGCAGGCGCTTGGGAAGGCTGAGTTACCGTTTCAAGAGGCCGGTGTAGAGGCGATTGGGAGGTGGTCCAGGCACCTGGGATTGGCTTATAAAAGAAATGGAGAGCTAGCTTCATAACAAAAACTTTTTTTATCCCTCAAAGTGATGTGTCTTCATTCGTCATCTACAAAAGCTCCTACGCACCATCTCGATACTCTGCCGACACTTCGAGCTATATCTTTGTTAGGGCAATAGGCCTCAGGTCAATGTTGACCAAACTTGAGTGGGACTCGAGTAAGATTTTGATATTTGATAATGGGTTGATAATGGATTTGACCATTGTTTGACAATATAGTTTGACCATATATTGACCATATGACTAGTGGATGATTGAGATATCAAAGTCATATAGGGGAGATTGTTGGAGCAATCAACCTTGGAAGTCCAAGTTTGGATACTTGGTATGAAAAGTTCAAGAATGGTCTTGGCAAGGGAAGTCCAAGTTTGGATACTTAGTATGGAAAGTCCAAGAATGGTCTTGGGAAGGGAAGTCCAAGTTTGGATATTTGGAAGCATAAAGTCCAAGCATGTAGTCTTGGTAGCGCAAGTCCAAATGGATCTTGGTAAGGAAGTCTGAGGGTGAGGTATTGACAACATAAGTCCAAGCATGTAGTCTTGGCGGAGTAAAGTCCAAGCGGACCTTGACAAGGAAGTCTAAAGTGAGGTTTTGGCAACGTAAAGTTCAAACAGGTAGTCTTGGTAGCATAAATCCAAATGAACCTTAGCAAAGGACCCAATTAGCATGATATAACTGATGGAAGCACTTAAAGGCTAGCACGAAAGGTGAATGAGTCGTTAAGGACTCGGAGGGATCCTGAGGACGTGAAGCTGATGAAAGTGGCTAGAAGTCTTAGATCTAGGCTATGGGTAGTCGATCAAGTATGAGGGGATTATACTTGGGTTAAATATCATGTTTGAGGTTTATTAGTTAACTTTTTAATACTCGAGAGCCTAGTTTGACCCAAGCAGTTGACTGAGATTATGACTAATCAACTAGTCGAAGAGTCGACTGAGGCTCGATTGCTTGACTGTGGCTCTAGTAGTCGACTGACTTATATCAGTCGACTGCTAGGATTTAACAATCGACTGGAATTAAGTGGTCAGGGTACAGAATGTTGGGCAGTCGACTAGTGCCTATGATAGTCGACTGTTAGGTAAGGACAGTCGACTGATCTACTTAATCATACATGGATTAAGTCATTGTGAGGCAATGGTACAGTGTCCAGTCAATTGCTAGGTAAGAGAAGTCGACTGGAAGGTAAAAATCAACCCGAGTTGCAGCTTTATAAGGAGCTTGAGAGGGAGGAGATTGATGTGAGCGAAACATATAGGGTTTTAGGAGTAATTTTCGCTCACATCTTGTTACATTTTATTTTAGTTTTATGCATATGTTACTCTATTTTGTACGCATTTCCTATTTTCTGCTTCGGAGGTCTGTTCTTTGTACTTTTGGGTGTAGGTTAGCATTTCGGGAGAAAAAGGCGCACTTTCGGAGCAAAAGACGAATATTTTGCAGCTAGACGCAGAGTGGGACACGGCCAGGGCGTGTGGCTACACATGGCTGTGTCCAATGGGCGAGATCGACCAACTTAGGGCCGCACATGGCCTAGCCGTGTGGAAACACACGGCCGTGTGGCAGCCCGCCAGATTTACGCGACTAGGATTTTTTCGGATTTTGCAGCGGTCCGAGGTGATGTCTATATAAGGATGGCTCTGCCCAAACCCTAGAGGGGAGGCACGACGGCTAGGACGGCACGCCGAAGCCCTAAAAAGCTTCGGGAACTCACAATGGGGAGGAGGAACGCCGCCGGAGGTCCACGCCTTGCACTTCAACGTCGGAGAGAAGACCACGAAAGCATTGTAATCTTTTGTTCCTGCATTTTATTCCCTATGTATTCGAACATAAACATGCTTTGTGATTCTTCCTTCATATACATGGAGTAGTTCTTTCGATTCTAAGATTAGGGAGTAGCTTGTGTGCACATTACAATGTTGGTTCAAGTTAAATTCTTCCTTTGAGTTTAATTTGGCAATTGGTAGTTGTTTTTTACTTTATCTATGCGTGTTTGGTTTTCTACCTGTTGTGCTTAGGCGATACGAGGGGTGACAACCCTCGTATCTAAGATTTAGGGGATTTGATACAAGGAACCTGGGGGTAAACTTGATCCCCTGTAACCGTGGGTAGAAGGATGCGATGGAATCAGAAACGGTTCATCGTAGGGATTGATTCGACATCCTCGTACCGTCTATCCCGTCCTTTTAGGCAGAGATAGCTCCCGATAGATGCGGCGGATCATCGGGAGAGTGTATGATGTCCCTTCCACAAATCCATGGCTAAACGTCTAGACAACGCCAATTGACAACATTGTTTTGTGACACACAAGCGAAACCGAAGTCCTAGAATCACCTTTGAAGACCTCAACACACTCCCTTCCTCCTCCGTGTGACACCGTATAGAGTAAAGTCCACCGACAACCCTCACCAATCGAAACCTCTTAGAGTTACGTCCGAACAATTACAACCACTGAACATATCAATATTTGAATCCCAGTCTCTGTGGGATCGATAATCTTTTATTACTTGATGACATCCGTGCACTTGCGAGCATTGAGCACGAGCGCGCGCTTCGAGTCCTCGACGACCTTCGTCGTGAGATTTGAGGTCACGATCGCGTGCATTAAGTTTTTGGCGCCGTTGCCGAGGACTGATCGATTCGATATCAAATTGAGAAGTGGATAATTGGATCGGACTTAGGATAGATTTACTTTTCTTGTTTTATTTTATTTTATTTCAGTTTTGTTTATTCAGTTGCTCTTTCCTTATTTATAATTTTTTTGCATATAACGATGCATGCTTTTACTCATGATTATGGTCAATTTAATGCTGTAAGTTTTGGTAACATTTATTGTGAGCATTGTGGTGAAACATGTCATACCATTAACGATTGTCCGGATATATTCGAACCTTCATAATTTGAACAAGATTATGTCACCTACAATTACAACCAGTGGCCACAAGATGATTTCTATTCATATAGTTATGAACCTGGGTACTTAAACCCTTAATATTGTCCGCCTAAATCCCGACTTGAGCAGATGATGGAAGATTTCATTAGAACAGAACAAGCGGCGAACGATGAATTCCGACGGCGGCATTCACAGACAGAGACTCAATATCGTTTCCAAAATGAGAACGAGAGTTATGAGTCACCATGCAAATTTTATCCAGAACCAAGTCCCCACTTAGAAGCCCCGCTAGATAATTTTACTAGGGAATGCAAGGAGCATAGCAAACAATTTGCAGAGATGATGGAATGGGATCTAGCTAGAATAGAAACCAAACGACTAGAAGGTGGCTTTAATGACTGGATCACACCTAATAGGGTGGAGACTCACTTTGAGCAAATGAATGAGGAGGACGTAGATGACATAGGAAGTGAATAAGGACAATCAATTCAATCACCACTGGAAGAAGAACTTGAGGATTATATAATTGATACTTTAATCGAGGAGAGAATTGCTTCAATCCAAACACCTCCTAACCTCAAGGATCTAGAAGAGCCTACCATAACCCTCACCGAAGCTTTAGCTACCAATAACGAAGCCCATTTAGCGATTTGTAATGATAAAATTTCATTCGATATAATAGAATCTACTAACCAATCTTTTGTTGAGGATGTTCGTGGTGAGTTATGTTATTTACAACATTTGGACAAAATAGAATATTATGATCAAACTTCTAATGATTACTTGAGGCTAAGCATGTTCAATCTTGAACCAAGGAAGGCAGCTAATAAATACCTTGCCCCTCCACGAGCAAGATTTAAGAGATATGGTGATAAGGGACCACAAGGGAGGAGGTGTAAGGTGAGAAAATATCTTGCTCCCCCACGAGCAAGATTCAAACACCTTAAATAAAACGTAGGAATAAGGTCAAGCTAAAATACTTTAAACAAAGCGCTTCTTGGGAGGCAACCCAAGTTTAGTTTTTAGGATTCCTTTTTATTGCATTCAATTTTTTTTTGTAATTCGAACTTTGATTTATGGTATTTAGCATTTGTAGGTAAGGAAAGAACTTGCTAGGTAAAAACAAAAGTCATTTTAAGTTTATGCGGTGAAGTGAGTGAGAGAAATCAGACCATTATGCACCACGAGAAAAGAAACAAAGGGCGCACGGCCAGGCTGTGTGTTTTCACACGGCTATACCCTGACTTCTAGAGTCGCACACGGTCAGGCAGTGTGTTTTCACATGGTCATGCCCTGACTTCCAGAGGCGCACACGGTCAGGCCGTGTGATTTCACACAGTCGTGTCATGCCCCTAGTCCACGTGAAAAGCCTACACCTGCATCATTTTCTTTTCCTACTTTTGAGCATGATGCAGGTACTTCTGCCTACGATTTCTCGGAGTTCCAATTACGCCTCGATGACATATACGCCGAGCAGCAGACGCAGAGGCAGCGATGGGATGATCATAGCTCCTATACGCAGGCAGAGTTTACAGGCTTACGGGAGCACTTCCAGTGGGCTGAGGACTTCTACGACAAGGCCCGTATTTACTTTTAAGAGGAGGATGCCCGACGCCAGGAGGAGGCCACCTACCACCAGGAGATGCGGTAGCATATGTGTGCCCAGCAGGCATAGTGGGCCCGGGAGGAGGAGCACAGAGCGGCCGCTGCATCCACCAGCTCTCAGATCGACCACATGTACATGTGACATCAGCGGATTAGCACCAGATTTTCCCAGGAGCCTGACATGCCGAGACTACCAGACTTCCCACCTTAGCCACCATATTAGAGGTGCAGTCTCATATAAGTCTGGGGGCCGGGGAGACCCCAAATTTTGATTTATTTTATTTCTAGCAGTAGTTTCTTTCCTGGTATTTGCATTAGTGTTAGCATTCATTTGTTCATGCATAGGTTGTTGAGTTTCTTTTAGTACTTAGTTTTTGTTATCTGTAAAGATGTCTCAGTAGTATTTTTGTTAAAGTTACTTATATGAGTTGTTCCCATAGGTAGCTTAACTTCATTTATCTCGTAGTATTTCATTTTATTTGCTCTAATGAATGTTCTAGACTTACACTGATTAGCTTTTATTTTTACACCTACACATGTCGAACATTCTGAAAGGGAGAATCTAGTATATACCTAGTTATGATTCATCTCAGTAGTCTAGTACTTTGGAATCCATAGGTGACTCTAGGTTTAGCATTTTAGTTACTGGAGATGCTCGGATTGTGTAAGTCCATTCGGAAAAATCAAAATCCCAGTGAGTTGAAAAAAAAGGAGAAAAGAGAAATAAAAGAGAGAGAGGAAAAGAAATGAAAAAGAAAAGAAAGGAAAAAAAAGAAGAGAGAGATTATGAGGGATAAAAAATAGTTGTCGTGAGTGGAAATGACTAGGTGCCCCTTTGAGACCGAGTTAGGTTACTGGGGAAACACCTATCAATTTCTCTCAATACCGAGCACACCTTTGAGACTTTGTGCTAGATCTAGGGAACGACCCTCGCTTTGGGCAAGTAAGTGCCTAAGAGCCAGAGACCTTAGGAAAGCTATAGGATGACGACTTAACTCACCATGGAACGAGTATCCCCTAAGAATGATTCGCCTAGCATGAGCACGAGGAGCTAACTTAGTGAATTTCTAGAACATATTTATTCTGCTTTGATTGTAAATAACACTTGATAAATTTAGTTGACATGCTAAGTATGGAACAATGTCTTTTTAAATTTCATGGTACTGAGGTTTGCTTGAGGACAAGCAAAGATTTAAGTCTGGGAGAAGTGATGTGAGCGAAACATATAGGGTTTTAGGAGTAGTTTTCGCTCACATCTTGTTACATTTTATGTTAGTTTTATGTATATGTTACTCTATTTTGTACGCATTTCTTATTTTCTAGTTCGGAGGTCTGCTCTTTGTACTTTTGGGTGCAAGTTAGCATTTCGGGAGAAAAAGGCGCACTTTCGGAGTAAAAGATGGACATCTTGCAGCTAGATGCAGAGTGGGACATGACCAGGGGGTGTGGCTACACACGACCGTGTCTAATGGGCGAGATCGACCAACTTAGGGCCGCACACGGCTTGGTGGCCCGCCAGATTTGTGCGACTAGGGTTTTTCCGGATTTTGCAGCGGTCCGAGGTGATGTTTATATAAGGATGGCTCTGCCCAAACCCTAGGGGGGAGGCACGACGGCTAGGACGGCACGCCGAAGCCCTAAAAAGCTTCGAAAACTTGCAACGGGGAGGAGGAACGCTGCTGGAGGTCCACGCCTTGCACTCCAATGTCGGAGAGAAGACCATGAAAGCATTGTAATCTTTTGTTCCTGCGTTTTTTTCCCTATGTATTCGAGCATAAACATGCTTTGTGATTATTCCTTCATATACATGGAGTAGTTCTTTCGATTCTAGGATTAGGGATTAGCTTGTATGCACATTACAATGTTGGTTAATGTTAAATTCTGCCTTTGAGTTTAATTTGGCAATTGGTAGTTGTTTTATACTTTATCTATGTGTGTTTGGTTTTCTACCTGCTGTGCTTAGGCGATACGAGGGATGACAACCCTCGTATATAAGATTTAGGGGATTTGATACAAGGAACCTAGCGGTAAACCTGATCCCCTGTAACCGTGGGTAGAAGGATGCGATGAAATCGGAAACGGTTCATCGTAGGGATTGATTCGGCATCCTCGTACCGTCTATCTCGTCCTTTTAGGCAGAGATAACTCCCGGTAGATGCGACGGCTCATCGGGAGAGTGTATGATGTCCCTTCCACAAAACCATGGCTAAACGTCTAGACAAAGCTAATTGACAACATTGTTTTGTGACACACAAGTGAAACCGAAGTCCTAGAATCACCTTTGAAGACCTCGGCACACTCCCTTCCTCCTCTGTGTGACACCGTATAGAGTAAAGTCCACTGACAACCCTCACCAATCGAAACCTCTTGGAGTTACATTAGAACAATTACAACCATTGAATATATCGATATTCGAATCCCAGTCCCTGTGGGATCAATAATCTTTTATTACTTGACGACATCCGTGCACTTGCGGGCGTTAAGCGCAAGCCCGTGCTTCGAGTCCCCGACGACATTCGTCATGAGATTTGAGGTCGCGATCGCGTTCATCAGAGATGTATGTCAATTCTTGGTGATCTTGAAGGGGATAAGTTGATGCTTTCAAGACCTTCCAAGCTATCCAAAGCAACCAAAGTGTGGTCAAGAAATTAAAGCTTATTTGTAAAGTATTTTTCTTGTATTTTGATTTGCTTAGTGTATTTGGTTGTATTTCTTATTATTGTAAGAACTTGTACTTCTCCACTGTTGGTGCAATCGACTAAGGTCACAATTGACCAGACTCGAGTGGGACTCAAGTAGGGTTTTGATGTTTGACAATAGGATTGATAAACGGATTGACAATGTGATTGTCATGTGAAAGTCCAAGTCATGGATACTTGGCAACGAAAGTCCAATCTTGGGTCTTGGCAATTGGAAAGCCCAAGTCATGGGTACTTGGCATGGAAAGTCCAAGAATGGTATTGACATAGAAAGTCCAAGCATGGGTCTTGACATGAAAGTCCAACATGGAGTTGGCAAGGAAAGTCCAAGTATGGATACTTGGCAAGGGAAAAGCCAAAGGTGAAGTCTTGGTAGCATAAGTCCAAGTGTGTAGTCTTGGTGGCATAAAATCCAAGTGAACTTTGGAAAAGATAGACCCGGTTAGCATGACATAGCCGATGGATGCACTCGGAGGGATTTAATAGGCGTAAGGCTGATAGAGGTGGATAGAAGGTTTAGATCTAGGCTAAGAGTGGTCTAACAAGTATGAGGAGATCATACTTGGGTTTTGAGGTTTACCAGTCGACTAAGTCCTTGGGTTAGCCGACTGATCGAGTGTTTAGCACTCGGGAGCTTAGTTGACTCGTGGCAGTCGACTGGTCGTATAGTCGACTTTCGGCTTGACTACTCGAGCTATGCTCTGGTAGTCGTCTATTAGTTGTGGGCAGTCGACTGGTCCATGACAGTCGATTGCCAATGATGGGTAGTCGACTGGTGGTGGTGGACACATGCACATAATGTCCCATAGTCGACTACTAGGTTGGCAGTCGACTGCTGGTGAGAGCATTCAACTACTAAGGTATCCATTGGCTGGAATGCCAACATGGATTAGTTCATTGTGAGAAACGACATTGTGGACAGTCGATTGAGACCTTTTGACAGTCGACTGACAGGCAAAAATCCAGGTCGCATGGAGGCATAAAAAGAACTCAACGGGGAGGATTTTACAGACGATTTTCTTGGTGATTTGGGAGGGGATTTATTGTTGCAATCCAGACCTTACAAGGTAATCAAAGTAACCAAACAAGCAAGCATCAAAAGCGCCCTTTGTAAAGTGTTTTCTCATTTTTCATTTGCTTTGTATTTGGTTGTATTTATTTCTTATTGTTGTAAGAACTTTGTAAGAGGTTTCTCCACCTCCGGATTGTTCCGAAAAGGAGAAGATTTAGTGCTCAACTAGAGCTCATTATGTATTGCTTGTGTGTGTTTGTCATTCTTTTATAGTGCATTTTATTTCTATATTCTGCTGTGTGCTAACATTGTTGTAGATACGAACACAATCGAATCAAGACGAAAAGAGAAAACTGCTATTCACTCCCTTCTAGCGTGTCATGGATCACCCAACAATTTATTGGTGCAATCGACCCAAGTCACGATTGACCGGACTCGAGTTTGACTAGAGCAGTATTTTGATGTTCAATAAAACATATGACATGTGATTGTCATGGGAAGACCAAGTGTGTAGCCTTGGCGGTGAAAGTCCAAGCTTGAGTCTTGGCATTTGGAAAGCCCAACATGGAAT
Source organism: Wurfbainia villosa (assembly GCA_025175895.1). Taxonomy (NCBI): domain Eukaryota; kingdom Viridiplantae; phylum Streptophyta; class Magnoliopsida; order Zingiberales; family Zingiberaceae; genus Wurfbainia; species Wurfbainia villosa. Next base: position 12,037,399 of record CM045992.1, read on the forward strand.
TGGCATGGAAAGTCTAAGTATGTAGCCTTGGCCACGTAAGTCCAAGTGTGTAGCCTTGACGGTGAAAGTTCAAGCATGGGCCTTGGCATTTGGGAAGTCCAAGGATGTGCCTTAGCGGTGTAGACCCGGTTAACATGATAATAGCCGAAAGAAGCACCTGGAGGCTAGCGTATGGATGAATAAGTCATGGATGACTTGGAGGGATCTGTGCATGGATGAACAAGTCATGGATGACTTGGAGGGATCCAGTAGGCACGAGGCTAGCAAAGGTGGCTAGAAGGTTTAGGTCTAGGCAAAGGGTGGTCTAGCAAATATGAGAGCATTATACTTGGGTTAAACCTCATGGTTGAGGTTTACCAGTCAACTGGAGTGATGTACCATTCGACTGGTGGGAGTCGACTGACGTTAGACTACGTCGTGTGGCCTTAGTAGTCGACTGCCAGCTTAGGGCAGTCGATTGGACTTGGGCAGTCGACTGCTGGTCGAGGACTTTGGCACAGAATATTTCCAAGTCAACTACTAGGGTTTGGCAGTCAACTGGAGGCTATGAGTAGTCGACTGATGGGTCTGATCAGTCGACTGCTAGGTATCCGTTGGAACTTTTCCAGCGTAGATTAAGCCGTTGTCTCACAATGACTACAGGAGCAGTCGACTGATGGGTATAAGCAGTCGACTGCTGGGTGCGAAATCAGCTCGATGCAGGTTATAAAAGGAGCTCGAGTTGGACGATTTTGCAGTAACTTTCGGGGAGATTTTGGAGAGGAATTGCTGTTGCATTTCAGACCTTCAAGAGCAAACCAAAGCAAGCAACAAGAAAGCATTCAAAGCAAAATGTTGTAAAGTGTTTCTTTACTTATATTTCTTATTATCTTTGTTTTTGCTTGTATCTTGTATATTACTGTTGTAATTGCTTGTATGAGGTTTCTCCACCTCCGACGTGTTGTCGAGAAGGAGTTTTAGTAGTGGTGTGAGCATCACTAGAGCTCATTGAGCTCGCCCCATGGAGTAGGAACCCTAAGGTTCCGAACCACGTATATCGGTTGTCTTGTGCTTGTGTATTCGTCTTTATATTTACATTTGTATATTGTATTTCCTCTGCACTAATGAATATTGTAGACAAACGAATGAATTCCAACGAACAACGCACACGGGGTATTCAACCCCCCTCTAGCTGGGCCAAGATCCTGCAACAAGTGGTATCAGAGCTAGGAGCTTACCATTGGACTCATCGCCACGTTAAGAAACCAAAATGATCGGTATCAACATCCATCCATCGAAATTCGAAGGAGACTTTTCATGGTGGAAGAGAAGGATGGAGGTATATTTCGAAACCAATTTTGATATTATACTAATCATGGAAAATGGTTTTGAAGGACCTAGGGATGAAGACAACAAGCCAATATAAAAATCAAGATGGACCCAAGAGCAATGACAAAATTTCAAGATCGAGGTTAAGGTATCAAAATTGTTAGAAGATTTGATACCTAACCATATTTTGTCTAGACTAGGTGAATATATGGATGTTAAGGACCTATAGAGAAGGTGGTAAAATTTCATGAAGAGTCCACATTTGTCCATGGTGAGGAAGAAGAGGAATGTTCATCCTTTCATGCTCAAGAAGAAGCATGTTCATCCTCACAAGAAAGTGAGGACTCGGAAGTTGAGAGATGCTCAACATCCGGATTGGAGAATAGATCATCGGAGCAAGAGGAAGAGCAAGAAGAAGCTTCAACCTCCGGGAAGGATGAAGAATCAACTCCGGCGCCTACCACCTCCCTAGGTAACTCAAGCATTAATGTAATTAAGAATAAAAATCACATTATATGCTTTGAGTGTAGGGAAGCCGGACATTACAAGAGTAAGTGTCTAAAATTGGCCAAGAAGAAAGCGTCGACACCAAAAGTCAAGGATAAGTCAAAGGATGTCGGAGTCCTCTCTAGGAAAAGCAAAGAGTACATTGTGTGCTTCAAGTGCAATCAACGGGGACACTACCGAAGCCAATGCCCTAGGGGGAGGAAGAAGGGGCAAGAAGGAGCTACACAAGTAGGGGGAGCTTTTAAAGGAAACCCTAAGGTATATTTTAATGCACCTTCTAGTTCTAAGGTTAAAAATATGCTAGAAATTATTTTAGTACTCTTGCTATTGCTCATGAAAAGCATGCTAGTAGAAATAATAGATTTTATTATTTAGGTGCTAAGCATGTTAATTTACCTAAGGACAAATCTAGAACTAATAACTCTAGACCCATTCTACCTAGGGAGTCCATTAGGAAGGTAGAGAACCATCTAGGCATTAATCCCAAGAATCATAGACATATGCTTAGGAAGTGTCATTCCCAAAAGATTAATGAACAATCAAAATTGGAAAAGTTAGAATTAGAAAATCGAGCTTTGAGGTTAAGGCTTGAAAAATTGGAAAAAACCCTAGTAAAAATGACAAATTCATTTATGGGGTATAATGGTCAAAATTTAGGTTCTAGGGGGCAAGAACCAACAAGGGGAAAGAAATGTTTGAGTCACAAACCTAATTCCAAGAAGACCTACCACAATGTGCCATTCAATTATGGAACAATCTCTAGGTCTAGGAAAACCAAGGTTAAGGGGGAATTCATCCCTAAGATTAACCAAGGTAGGTGCCTAGTGGCTAAAGTTTCAAGGAAACCTAAGGAAGCCACTAAGAAGGTTACAAGGGGAGTTACCCCTAGAGTTAACCTAGGTAAGACCCAAATGACTAAGGCTTCAAAGCCAAAAAGGGTCATTAGGAAGGTATCTACGGAAGTTATCCCTAGTGAATACCTTGTTAACCCAAGGAGCTCCAATAGGTATTGGGCTCCTAAGAGCGTGATCGATTCATGCTAGATGGGTTGGGGTGTGTCAATTCTAAGTGGATAGGTAGTTAACCTAACCATGATAGAGTTGACACTTTAGGATGTGCCAATGTGCCTTGAGAAGTTGAAAATTGATTAAATTGGTACAATTAGGTCTTAGAAGTCATGGTGTGTCATTTTGGGTTTTTAGCACACTTGAGGGATAAGTGATTATTAAGGCAAAATGGATTTAATTCTAATAATGGCAATTTGGGTTTAACAATTAGGTATTTTATACTTGTCATGCTTTATTTTCTTTTCCATGTCATGACATCATATTTATTTTTAATCATAAAAATGTCATGATTTATGCTTAGGAATGTCATGTTATGCTTAAGTTAGAATCACATGCCATGACATCATGATTATTGACACATGGTGTGTCATTTTGGGTTTTTAGCACACTTGAGGGATAAGTGATTATTAAGGCAAAATAGATTTAATTCTAATAATGACAATTTGGGCTTAACAATTAGGTATTTTATACTTGCCATGCTTTATTTTCTTTTCCATGTCATGACATATTTATTTTTAATCATAAAAATGTCATGATTTATGCTTAGGAATGTCATGTTATGCTTAAGTTAGAATCACATGCCATGACATCATGATTATGGACACATGCTTATTTATGTTATCATTTATGCCATAATCATCATTCATTCATTAATTAAAATTGAGTTAAGGACAATAGCATGATTTGAAGTCCCATGCATAAGGGAATCAAATAGTGTTGCTTAGAAAAATGCATGAAAACCTAAATAACCAAAACCAACATTTCACAAGAACACTTGGCTTGTATGTGTTTCATACACTTAGATACAAGTGAGATGTTAGGAAAAGGAATTAAGGTTTTTAAAATCATTTCAAAACTATTTTGAAAAACCTTGGTAAAGTCTATCTTTTGATAGCAATCACCATTGAAGGAGGTAATACAAAGTAGGGTCAAACATTGAAAATTTCAATGGTTTTGAACTTTGTATTAATCTCACTATTTTATGGGTATTTTATTTTCTAACTATTTTTCACCCATAATGTTTATTATAAGTAATGTACGTATGAATTTTCAAGATTTTTTAAAATACATATTTTTACTTATGAATTTCACAAATTTATTTCTGAAGTTTGATTTCTTCATAGTGTAGAAATCAGTCGACTGCCATGGATGGAAGTTGGCTGGCGTCAAAGGCAGTCGACTGGTGACTGTCAAAGTCGACTACCAGGGCTGATTTCGAGTAAACAAGGTTTGTTTAGCCCATGTTCCACTATTTCTTGGTTCTCTAACTGCTCCTAACCCTAGGATATACTTTGGAGAGCATTGGAAGGGTGAAAATATATTGGATATGGATTACGAGAATTGTTTAGGGTGTGTATCAAATTTTAAGGTAGGTGAAAGGTCAATGTTGAATCTTTGCTTTTAAGTTTGATTGTTTAGTGTTCCTATTGGCTTAGGGACTCTCTAAGAACATTGTTGGTGCAATGGTTAAGGGGGAGCAAGACTTTAGTGGGAGGTTATCCATCTTGGGATGATGGATGTATTTCTCCTCATGGGAGGAGAATTGAGGGATTGCCTCTCTTAAGTGATACGGGACTTAACACTAGAAAGAGTGAAGGCATCCTAGATGTGTTTTTTGACCAAGGGAGAGATTGTAAGATCTCATTGGGATATGAGACATTGACATCTTTGGAGAGGACCTTTTGATATATGTCAAAAAGGGAGAGAATGTACCAATTGGGGTTAGTTGGAATTCTCACAAGATGTGAGAATTGTCAATTGGGGATAATTGGTAGACTTGAGTAAGGTCACATAACTCAAAGGTGTTTGTGGTTTTGTCAAACATCAAAAAGGGGGAGATTGTTGGTGCAATCGACCCAGGTCATGATTAATCGGACTCGAGTTTAACTCAAGCAATATTTTGATGTTCGACAAAACATATGACATGTGATTGTCATGGGAAGACCAAGTGTGTAGCCTTGGTCACATAAGTCCAAGTGTGTAACCTTGGCGGTTAAAGTCCAAGCTTGAGTCTTGGCATTTGGAAAGTCCAACATGGAGTTGGCATAGGAAGTCCAAGTGTATAGCCTTGGCCACGTAAGTCCAAGTGTGTAGCCTTGGCGGTGAAAGTCCAAGCATGGGGCTTGGCATTTGGGAAGTCTAAGGATGTGCCTTGGCGATGTAGACCCGGTTAGCATGACAATAGCTGAAGGAAGAACCTAGAGGCTAGCATATGTATGAACAAGTTATGGATGATTTGGAGGGATCCACGCATGGATGAACAAGTCATAGATGACTTGGAGGGATCCAGTAGGCGCGAGGCTAGAAGAGGTGGCTAGAAGGTTTAGGTCTAGGCTAAGGGTGGTCTAGCAAGTATGAGAGCATCATACTTAGGTTAAACCTCATGGTTGAGGTTTATCAATCAACTGGAGTGATGTACCATTCAACTGGTGGGAGTCGACTGACGTTCGACTGTGTCACGTGGCCTTAGTAGTCAATTGCCATCTTTGGGCTGGACTGCCATGGAGGGCAGTCGACAGCTGGTCGAGGATGCGGGCATAGAATGTTTCTGAGTCGACTGCTAGGGTTTGACAGTCGACTGGAGGCTATGAGAAGTCGACTGATGGGTCTGATCAGTCGACTACTAGGTATCCGTTGGAACTTTTCCAGCATGGATTAAGCCGTTGTCTCACAACAACTATAGGAGCTATTGACTGATGGGTATAAGCAGTCAACTGCTGGGCGTGAAATCAGCTCGATGCAGGTTATAAAAGGAGCTCGAGTTGGAGGATTTTGCAGCAACTTTTGGGGAGATTTTGGAGGGGAATTGCTGCTGCATTTCAGACCTTCAAGAGAAAACCAAAGCAAGCAACAAGAAAGCATTCAAAGCAAAGTATTGTAAAGTGTTTCTTTACTTGTATTTTTTATTGTCTTTGTTTTTGCTTGTATCTTGTATATTATTGTTGTAATTGTTTGTACGAGGTTTCTCCACCTCCGACGTGTTGTCGAGAAGGAGTTTTAGTAGTGGTGTGAGCATCACTAGAGCTCGTTGAGTTCATCCCATGGAGTAGGAATCCTAAGGTTCTGAACCACATATATCGGTTGTCTTGTGCTTGTGTATTCATCTTTATATTCACATTTGTATATTGTATTTCCGTTGCACTAATGAATATTGTAGACAAACAAACGAATTCCAACAAACAATGCACACGGGCTATTCAACCCCCTTCTAGCCGAGCCATGATCCTCCAACACAATTGGTATCCGAGCGGGTCACTCTTTCACCGGATTCACAGCCGTGAGAGCAGTGCTAGAGGAAGATGGATCTCTGCGAGAGATTGGGTGACGACATCACAATTCCACCCGCCTTCAATCGTGAAGATTTCACATACTAGAAAGGTAGGATGAAATATTTTCTAATATCCAATATCAAAAATTGGTTTTCTACTATTATAGGATTCGATTCCCCGAGGGGAAAGAAGGGAGAAATCCTCAAAATAAAGAGGTGGACAGAGGAGAAACGATAAAAATTCGAGACAACCGTCAAGGTAACTAAAATATTGATAAATTAGATACCTGATGACATTTTATCTAAACTAGGAAATTATAAGGATGCAAAGGAGTTGTGGAACAAGTTGATCAAGTTCCACGAGAACCCCTCAACGACCCTAAGTGAAGAAGAATTCAAGGAAACCGAGGAGGAATGTTCATCATCACAAGTTCTTGAAGATTCAGAAGTTGAGAGATATTCAACAACCAAAGAAGAAAGCTCATTATCATCTCAAGAGCATGTAGAATCAGAGGTTGAAAGATGCTCGACATCCGGAGAAGAAAAAGAAGAAGAAGAGAAGGTAGAAGAAGTCTCCGCATCAAGAATTGAGTGGGAGGAGAGACCTTCCTCAATGCCCAAGCAAGAGCAAGAAGAAGCGTCAACATCCAAGAGAAGTGAAGAACAAGTCCACCATTCCTTCCTAGGTAACTCAAGCACAATTAATAATAATAAAAATAATATCATGTGTTTTGAGTGTAGGGAACATGGACATTACAAGAGTAAATGTCCAAAATTGACCAAGAAGAAAGCGCAAGTACCACCTAAGGCCAATGAGAAGCTCAAGGTAGTCGAACCTCAAAGATCAAAAAACAAAGAGCACATAGGGTGCTTCAAGTGTCAACAAAGGGGTCACTATTGAAGCCAATGTCCTAGGGGGAGCCACTCCAAGAAGGACACTATAGGGGGAGCTATGGCAAACCCTAAGGTGTTAGTAATATATGAGAGATGTCCTAAGGCAATCGCCTTATGTATGAACTATTTATATGATAAATGAAGATTTACTATTTGAGTATACATGTTTTATGTATTTGATTGGATCTTAAACTCATTTACTGAATGTCCACGATACGATTCACAGCATGAGAGAATTTGTGATTGGATCACAACTAGTGAGTATCTCTACATGTGTAATTGTTATGTATCGGAATTATCCCTAGTCGATGAATTGATGGATTTGGACACCATCAATTATGTAGAGACTAGCATGAGGTATACTCCTTGGTGTATCCAAGCAGCTGATTCTCACTAGCTGGAGACATAGTGATGTCCGAAGTTAATCGTGGATGCTAGTTATGGTAACTAGCTCATTGGAGTGACCAGCCGTAAGACTTCATATGGTTCTCTGCATATATAGATATGTCAATGAAGTTCTTACTGTGGCTTAAGTGCGATGTTCCTTTGACTTGCGGTATTCAAGTCATCTTGATCATGGAGACTTATGCTTTGACATCTTAAGCAAACATCTCTAAGGAGATGTGGATCCGGGATGATTGGGTATAAGTCGAAGTGATCGAAGGTGTTTGAATAGCCTATAAAGGATTCACCACTCCTTGCGAGGAGATGTATAACCATGGTCTCTCGTCGGATTGTTACTAAAGTCTTTGGCCAAAGCATTACATGTTTAGAGTAAAGTACTCTTCGATACATGTGCATTAACTAGAATCCGTAGGACGAGGAAATGATACTTGGGCTAGGTGTGACGTAGTCAGCCTAGTGGGGATTGACACAATAGACCATGTTTTGAACCAAGTGGGTATAAGATGAGTGAAGGGAATGGGGCACGAATCATTCGAGCTACTGAAGGGTTTCAAAAAATAGTTCTGGATCAACCGTTGATCTTTTCGGTTAATTGGGGATCATGATGTACTACTAGGTACCACTCATGATCGTTCTATAATTAATGGTTAATTATAGACGGCCAACATAAACCGAGAACCTATTTGGTCACACGCACAACGAGCGTAATCCAAAGGATTTAAAACGAGCTTGAGAATGGGATTCTCAGACCGAGAGAAACTAGGTTTGGTTGGACCAAACATAAAGCGAGCATGAAATCGTTTCAGTCGCAATGGAAGCATGGATGGGTCGAGTCTTATGAAGACGTAATGGATAAACCAAAATGATTTGGTTCTAATCCAATGGAGGAGAATAAACCAAAGGGTTTGGTTTATTTTAAACGAATGAACCAAAAGTTGGTTCGGTTCGTTTTAACTTAAAATAAACCATCATGGTTTGGTTTATTTTAACTTATCTTAATGGAGTGGGTTAACGGGCCTAATGGTTATGATCCAATAACCATTAAGAGAATTAGTTCTCTATAAAAGAGGGCTTAATGGATAATTAAGCCCTAATAAAAAAAACCCTAGATTAAGTTGCCGCCCACCTCATCTTCTCTTTGAGTTGGCGCCAACCTCCATTGCCGCCCAGCCCATTGTGCCGCCGTTCAAGTTGTTGCCGGCGTCCAAGCTTCGGCCGGTGATCCTCCGGTGACCCTCCGGTGATCTTCCTAGGCTTCGGTGAAAAGATGAGCACTTGGCTTCCTTGTTTTGGCCGGCGCCTACTCCTCCACCAAGCTGTCCAGTTTTCTGGACAGCTTCTTCTCCTCTCGTCGGAGCGTCGTTTGGACGACGGTTAGAGCTCCGACAGCGGCTAACTTACCGGGGATTCGATCTCCGGTAATCCTCTGAGGTGGAGGACGAAGGATTCGTCAATTGGTTGACGAATACCTCTCCGGAGAAGCGAGTTTTGAGAACTCGTATTAGGATCCGAATTTGGATTCGGATTGTGATCATCTCTCGATCACGTCGTCTTCAACACGAGGCTAGTAACCCGTATGAAGACGAAGCTCATGGCTTAGCGAAGTCATCCCGAGGAACTCGGCGTGGATACGGATAGAGACGATTCTAGCGAGGATCGTTCCGGTTGATGCCGTTCCTGCTACACGTCATACGAAAGGTATAACGTAGTTAAATTTCCTTTTATTGCAAATTTAAATTTACGATTATGTCTACACTTGTTGTAATATGCATGCGTGTGTTGTGCGTGTTGTAATAAATGTAGATTTATTATTTTTATTGCTTCACATTGTGTTCTTCATTTTACGAACGTGATCGAACACACACAGCGTGATCTTGTTTCGACATAATTGTAAAAATGGTTTTGCGATAGTCATAATGTATTTCTGGAAATTTTCTAATTTTGGAAATTTAGAAGTATTTATGGAAATTTTTCAATTTTGGAAAGTCTAGAAGTATTTATGGAAATCTTTCACTTTTGGAAAGTTGGAAGTATTTATGGAAATTGATATTTTCCATAAATAAAATATTTGATTAGATTCTGGAAATTTGTTTCCTAATTTAATCATGATTTGATTTGGGAAATCAAATCTTAAAATATTTTATTTCCATAAGTAGTTTTAATGATTTAGAAAATTGGTTTCCTAAATAGATTTTCCTTAATCAAATAATTCCATGAATAAAATATGTGATTAGATTTGGAAATTTGTTTCCTAATTTAATTATGATTTGATTTGAAGAATCAAATCTTAAACATATTTTATTTCCATAAATAGTTATGACATATAAGGAAATATATACATGACATAATTGTATGCCATGTAAATGCATTAGATGCATAACATTATGCCATGCGTGTCGTGACATGTAGATGTATGTCATGTATGTCATGCCATGTAGATAATAGTTATTTGCATGCAAAGAGGATGAGACATAAAACCCTTAAACAATATTAAAGCCTACACCTTCCATTAATATGGTTAGAACCAGAGTTCTGTTTCTTGTTTGGGTTGTTGGACTCTCTCAAGCCCTCGAAACCCGAACATGTTCAAACCATGGAATAGTTTAATACTAATATGGTAAGAGTCAGAGGTCAATCGTTAGCTTTGGTTGTTGGACTCTCTCCAAGCTGGGCTAATTGGTTGAATGCGCTCTAACCATATTAAAACTATTTCTCAATTAATGGGTTGGCTTTAACCTGGAGCATCGGCTTGTTGGACTCTCTCCAAGGTCGATGTAAAGGGAGGTGAAGTTGGGTGCTATGCATATGATGCATACTTGTTAATGTGTTAACAACCCGATGTATGTGTGAACATTCAATTAGTTGATAGCACATTGTGATAGTTGCATATACGTGATATGCAATCGGTATAGAAGATACCTACCATCGTAGTTATGAATGACTTGTTGGACTCTCTCCAAGGTTGTTCATAACTATGATGGATATCAGCCCATTCGGAGATGGACCTACGATCTCCCAAAGTGATTTTGGGGTTTTTGAAATTCGAAAAATGAATGGGATTTATAAATGTATATTGATGCATTTTAAAATCATCTTTCTCATATATGCTCGTTTTGTATTTCTAAGATTGATCATGATGTCTTTGAATTGCGTTCCATTTTGGATTCGAATAAATTGACTGGGCCGAGCTTCATGGACTGGCTTAGAAGCTTGAGAATTGTTCTCAAGGTTGAAAAGCTTGCAAATGTCCTCGAAGTGCCTCTTCCCGCCCGTCCTAGTGACGATGCAACTCTGGACCAATTGTTGGCCTATCAGAAACATGTGAGTGATTCTGAACAAATGAGTTGCATCATGCTAGCCGCGATGAAACCCAAGCTACGAAAGCAGCATGAGCATATGGATGCTCATATCGTAATCCTTCATCTTTGTGAGTTGGTTGATGAGTAAGTGAGATTCGAAAGGTTCGAAGTCTCAAAGCTCCTCTTCACCTCTGAGATGCTAGAAGGTTCATCTGTGGTACTTCTCAATATGCTGAAGACTGTGGAGTCTTCTGAGAAGCATGAGCAGGGGACGGTGCTGTTAGTTGATTCCTCAAAGAAAGGTTCTAAGAGGAAGTCAAAGGAACAGCAGAAGGGAAAGAAGAGAAGGGCTAAGAAGGTAGAACTAGCACAAAAGGAAACTTGCCATTATTATGGCAAGGAGAGCCATTTGCGAAGAAAGTGCAAGATTTATCTTGAGTCCGTGAAGAAGGATAAGGCATCGGATGCCCCATCTTCTTCAGAAATCTTCTTTATTGATTGTCATTCTATTTCCTTAGACACTTGGGTATTTGATACTGGGTGTGGCTCACATATATGTAATGACATACATGGGCTAAGGAATAGAAGAAGACTCGTCAAGGGAGAGTCAAATTTGCGTGTTGGGAATGGAGCAAAGGTTGCTGCAGTCACCATTGGAACGCATTTGTTGAAACTCCCTACAGGACTTGTCTTAGAACTGGACAATTGCTTTTATATTCCTTCATTGATAAAGAACATCATTTCTATTTCTTGTTTAAATAGAAATGGGTACCATTTGACTTTTAGTAACAATTGTTGTTACATAACTTTAAATGGAGTTCATTATGGGACTGGAACTTTAAGCAATGGTGTTTATACGCTGGACGTATCCAGTGACATTTGCAATATCGAAGCGAGCAACAAGTGTGCTCGAAAGGATAATCAAATAGACTCCTATATGTGGCATTGTCGTCTTGGCCATGTAAGCAAGAAATGCATGTCCGAATTACACCGATGTGGAATTCTGGAATCGTTTGAATTGGATTCATACGATACATGCGAATCATGCTTAAAAGGCAAGATGACTAAGTTACCTTTTACTGGAAAAGGTGAACGAGTGGGAGAGTTACTAGGTCTAATACATACTGATGTATGTGGACCTATGTCAACTCAAGCATTAGAAGGCAATAGCTACTTCATTACCTTCACCGATGATCACTCACGGTTTGGGTATGTGTTCTTGATGAAACACAAGTCTGAAGCCTTTGAAAGGTTCAAAGAATTCAGAAATGAAGTAGAGAAACAACATGATAAGAGTATTAAAATACTTCGATCGGATCGAGGTGGTGAATACTTAAGTCAAGAGTTTCTTGATTATCTAAGAGACAATGATATATTGTCTCAATGGACTCCGCCATATACACCACAGCATAATGGTGTATCTGAGAGGCGTAACCGGACCTTGTTGGACATGGTCATGTCAATGATGAATCATGCGACTCTTCCCAAGTCCTTTTGGGGCTATGCACTTCAGACAGCTGTTTACTTGTTAAACAGAATGCCTACCAAGGTAGTCTCAACTACTCCATATGAGATATGGAATAGTAAGAAACCTTATGTATCTTACTTGAAGATATGGGGTTGTCCTGCTTATGTGAAGCGGACAGTATCAGACAAATTGGATGCTAAGTCTGATAAATGTCTATTTATTGGATACCCTAAGGAAACAAGGGGTTACCAATTCTATCATCCTGTGGAACAAAAGGTGTTTGTTTCAAGGCATGCTGTGTTTCTAGAGAAAGAGTTTCTCTTGCAAGAAAACAGTGGGAGTGTCGTCGAGCTTGAGGAGGTTCGAGAGACTCAAATAGACATTGATGAGATACCTGGTGAAGCACAACAGCCGACAACTCATAGTGATGAGCAATCGGCTGGATCTATTGTAACACCACATCTTCGTAGATCTGGTAGAACACGCAATATTCCTGAGAGATATGGATTTCTCGTAAGTGAATCGAACGACGTGTTACTCATTGATGATGAGGAGCCTACCAGTTATGAAGAAGTGCTGACAAGTTCAGAAAGGGATAAGTGGTTTGGTGCCATGAAGTCGGAAATGGATTCCATGTATGAAAACCAAGTTTGGAACTTGGTTGACCCACCTGAAGGGATAAAGCCTATAGGGTGCAAGTGGGTTTTCAAGAAGAAAACCGACATTGATGGTAATGTGATTACCTATAAGGCTAGATTGGTGGCGAAAGGATATCGTCAAAAACAAGGTGTTGATTATGACGAAACCTATTCGCCTGTAGCTATGCTTAAATCCATTCGGATGCTCCTGGCCATAGCGGCTCATTATGATTATGAGATATGGCGGATGGATGTGAAAACAGCTTTCCTTAATGGAAACTCGCCGAGGACGTGTATATGATACAGCCTGAGGGTTTCACATCGGTTGATAAAACCAAGGTATGCAAATTGCGACGGTCCATTTATGGATTGAAGCAAGCATCCAGGAGCTGGAATAGTCGTTTTGATGAGACAATCAAAAAGTTTGATTTCTCACAAAATCCAGACGAACCTTGTGTGTACAAGAAGGTTAGTGGGAGTGCAATCATATTCCTAGTATTGTATGTCGATGACATACTACTTATAGGAAATGATGTTTCAATCTTACAAGTGAAGGTTTGGTTATCCAAGACATTCTCCATGAAAGACACAGGAGAAGCAACCTACATCCTCCGGGATTAAGATCTATGAGATAGATCGAAGCGGTTGCTTGGTCTTTCGCGATCTACATATATAGGCCGAGTGCTAAAGAGGTTTAGCATGTCGGAATCCAAGAAAGGTTTCCTACCCATCGGGCATAGGGTACACCTTTGAAGTCTATGTGTCGCGCCTGAAGGCGAGAGGATTTGCATGAGTAAGATTCCTATGCATCCGCAATAGGATCTATCATGTATGCTATGTTATGTCACGAGGCCCGATGTATCGTATGCTCACGAGTGTCACGGCGGATACGATCGATCGAGGAATGGATCATTGGGGGTATTAAGGCGATCCTTAAGTACTTGAGAAGAACTAAGGATGTGTTCTAATATATGGAGAAGGGTACATGGTGATACGTGGGTATCACGGATGCGGCTCGAGACAACAAGGATGATTCCATGTCTTTATGCAGGTATGTATTCACCGGAATGGGCGCGATAAGTTGGAAGGTTCGAGCTTGACACTATAGCGGATTACGCCACTAAGGCGAATACATTGCGACTTTAGGCGACAAAGGAAGCGGTTTGGATCAAAGTTCATCTCAACTTGATGTGGTCTCATCAATGATCCAAACATGTGCTTCACCGCTATCATCTTATCGGAGAGATCATCGGTAGGAGCGAAATACAAATCGAGAAAATTCCCCTTTGAAAGGAACTTAGCGGATCCTTTGACTAAGGCATTACCTCAAAATAAGTTTGAGGTCATGTTCGAGCTTATGGTATTGGATCTGTAGCGATTGGCATTAGGCCAAGTGGGAGTCTGTTAGTAATATATGAGAGATGTCCTAAGGCAATGCGCCTTATGTATGAACCATTTATATGATAAATGAAGATTCACTATTTGAGTATACATGTTTTATGTATTTGATTGGATCTTAAACTCATTTCTTGAATGTCACGATACGATTCACGGCATGAGAGAATTTGTGATTGGATCACAACTAGTGAGTATCTCTACATGTGTAATTGTGATGTATCGGAATTATCCTAGTCGATGAATTGATGGATTTGGACACCATCAATTCTGTCGAGACTAGCACGAGGTATACTCCTTGGTGTATCCAAGCAGCTGATTCTCACTGGCTGGAGACATAGTGATGTCCGGAGTTAATCGTGGATGCTAATTATGGTAACTAGTTCATTGGAGTGACCAGCCGTAAGACTTCATATGGTTCTCTGCATATATAGATATGTCAATGAAGTTCTTACTATGGCTTAAGTGCGATGTTCCTTTGACTTGCGGTATTCAAGTCATCTTGATCATGGAGACTTATGCTTTGACATCTTAAGCAAACATCTCTAAGGAGATGTGGACCCGGGATGATTGGATATAAGTCGAAGTGATCGAAGGTGTTTGAATAGCCTATAAAGGATTCACCACTCCTTGCGAGGAGATGTATACCCATGGCCTCTCGTCGGATTGTTACTAAAGTCTTTGGCCAAAGAATTACATGTTTAGAGTAAAGTACTCTTCGATACATGTGCAGTAACTAGAATCCGTAGGACGAGGAAATGATACTTGGGCTAGGTGTGACGTAGTCAGCCTAGTGGAGATTGACACAATAGACCATGTTTTGAACCAAGTGGATATAAGATGAGTGAAGGGAATGGGGCACGAATCATTCGAGCTATTGAAGGGTTTCAGAAATAGTTCTGGATCAACCGTTGATCTTTTCGGTTAATTGGGGATCATGATGTACTACTAGGTGCCACTCATGATCATTCTATAATTAATGGTTAATTATAGACGACCAACATAAACCGAGAACCTATTTGGTCACACGCACAACGAGCGTAATCCAAAGGATTTAAAACGAGCTTGAGAATGTGATTCTCAGACCGAGAGAAACTAGGTTTGGTTGGACCAAACATAAAGCGAGCATGAAATCGTTTCAGTCGCAATGGAAGCGTGGATGGGCCGAGTCTTATGAAGACGTAATGGATAAACCAAAATGATTTGGTTCTAATCCAATGGAGGAGAATAAACCAAAGGGTTTGGTTTATTTTAAACGAATGAACCAAAAGTTGGTTCGGTTCGTTTTAACTTAAAATAAACCATCATGGTTTGGTTTATTTTAACTTATCTTAATGGAGCGGGTTAACGGGCCTAATGGTTATGATCCAATAACCATTAAGAGAATTAGTTCTCTATAAAAGAGGGCTTAATGGATAATTAAGCCATAATAAAAAAAACCCTAGATTAAGTTGCCGCCCACCTCATCTTCTCTTTGAGTTGGCGCCAACCTCCATTGCCGCCCAGCCCATTGTGCCGCCGTTCAAGTTGTTGCCGACGTCCAAGCTTCGGCCGGTGATCCTCCGGTGACCCTCCGGTGATCTTCCTAGGCTTCGGTGAAAAGGTGAGCACTTGACTTCCTTGTTTTGGCCGGCGCCTACTCCTCCACCAAGCTGTCCAGTTTTCTGGACAGCTTCTTCTCCTCTCGTCGGAGCGTCATTTGGACGATGGTTAGAGCTCCGACAACGGCTAACTTACCAGGGATTCGATCTCCGGTAATCCTCTGAGGTGGAGGACGAAGGATTTGTCAATTGGTTGACGAATACCTCTCCGGAGAAGCGAGTTTTGAGAACTCGTATTAGGATCCGAATTTGGATTCGGATTGTGATCATCTCTCGATCACGTCGTCTTCAACACGAGGCTAGTAACCCGTATGAAGACGAAGCTCGTGGCTTAGCGAAGTCATCCCGAGGAACTCGGCGTGGATACGGATAGAGACGATTCTAGCGAGGATCGTTCCGGTTGATGCCGTTCCCGCTACACGTCATACGAAAGGTATAACGTAGTTAAATTTCCTTTTATTGCAAATTTAAATTTACGGTTATGTCTACACTTGTTGTAATATGCATGCGTGTGTTGTGTGTGTTGTAATAAATGTAGATTTATTATTTTTATTGCTTCCGCTGTGTTCATGTTTACGAAACGTGATCGAACACACACACGCCGCGGTGCCGGAAACCCAACATAAGGTATATTTAAATAATGCTCTTTCTTTAACTAATGATAGGAAGCATGCTAGAAATGTACCATGTCATAATTGTAAGTGATATGGGATAAATATTGGCCCATGAGATAAGGCTAGGCCCAACCCAATTAGAGAGGGATAAAACACATGCTAGGGTAGAAGGAAAGGAGATCTCTTTTTCTTGCTCTCGGGTGCATCGTCGCTGGGTCCATTCTGCCGCGCTTCCAAAGTATCCAGAGGTCCGTTGGTAGATGGAGAGAAGAGAGGAGAGAAGGAGGAGCTGGATTGGAGGGGGAAAACGTCTCCTGCTAGGGTTCCTTGAGCTAGGAGGCGCAAGCAGAGAACCAAGAGAAAAGCTAGAAAGAGCTGGACATTCTGATCGGATGGATACACCAGCCTTCCAACATGTCACCTACTTATCTCCGTTCCTGCTGTGGTTGCTGATGAAAAGCCCAATGTCAGTGCAATGCAATCTGCCTCACCTCCGATTGAAGAGGCTTCATCTGGGTGATCTTTTCCAGCCACCATTTCCAACCGACCATCCCCTCACAGCCCGTAGGTGCAGCCACCCTCGTCGACCGGCTTTTTCACTTGCCTTCCTCTCTTCTGACAAATGCATACGAAGAGGTGCTTGAGTTCGTAAAGGGTCTTGTCAAGTGTGCCGAGCTCCCAGCGCCTTTAGATTATTGCAAAGAAATGTATTATCGTGGGATGACCGATAGGCACAAGCGAACGCATATATATCAATGTTTCTCCGTTGCAACCTCCTCATATATTCATTCTGCACTATTGCCTCTTCTTCAAGCTATGTCAAGCCTTGGGTCTTAATTGGCCTTGGAAATCCTGGAGAAAAGTACCAAGGCACAAGGCATTTCAGCTCTAAAAGTGCAATAAATCAACTAGGGAAAGGATTGATGTTGCATCGCAAGAAGGGGTAGAAGTCCAGAAGACACTCTTAAGGAAGGGCTTAACAGAACGTGCAAGATCCATCAACACGTATCAGAAATAAAAACACTTGAGGCTCCAGAATTTACCAGTCAAGTGCAATTATGTTCAAGGATTGGTCTGGGAAAAGTATAAGTGATGTTACATCAGAGATTTGTAGGTTTATTACAGTAATGTTGGGAACTACTGTGTTGTATTCGGTCAGAGAGCATGTACCTTCTTCCTCTTCAGGGGTTGATTCTTTCTATTCTTCTTCTCGAAGCACTCCTCCGACGATACATGAGATAAGTTATCTCCACTTCTTTTATATTGTTTTTACTGCATTCAATATATTTTCTTTCATTAATGATCGGCCTAACTTAAGCATCGGAGTGTCGTCGCCGGGTAGGCCGGCGACGGTTTAACTCGTGTTAACTTTTTCAGGGACATTTTCACAATTTACTGATGCGGTCGGAGAGGACCCCTTCCTCGGTGGCACAAGATCGAGGAGAAAAATAATTCCATGCCGCATCAGTAAGTGCCTATAAGATTCATATATCTCCACAATGATATGATATTGTCCACTTTGGACCTAAGCCCTCATGGTTTTATTTTTGGGCTTTACCCAAAAAGCCTCATGCCAATGGAGATATATTTTTATCTTATAAGCACATGATCTTTTTCATGTCTTACCAATGTGGGACTTTGATTGTATTCCCCATACTCCCAACAATCCCCCCCTCAAACGAAGGACCACATTGAGCCCCTCTCAAGCCTATCTGTCCTCGAAGGACTTCTTCTGCTTGATGTTCGATCCTTAACCAGCAAGACTTCACCTTAGTTGTCTAGTCCTCCTAACCCGGTGGACTTTACGCGATTGTTTGATCCTCGACCCTCTTGGACTTCTGCTGGTATGCAGTTCTCTTGATCCGGACATGGGAGCTCCACTTCCTTCGTTCGAGGTTCATGGCTTAACATGGACCATGACTCTGATACTAATTATTGGTGCCTATAAGATTCATATATCTCCATAATGACATGATATTGTCCACTTTGGACCTAAGCCCTCATGGTTTTGTTTTTGGGATTTACCCAAAAGGCCTCATGCCAATGGAAATATCTTTTTATCTTATAAGCACATGATCTTTTCCATGTCTTACCAATGTGGGACTTTGATTGTATTCCCCATACTCCCAACAATAATTTTCTTGCTACTCATCATGACAAAAAGCATGCTAGAAATAGATTTTATTGCTTAGGTGCTAAACATGTAAATTTACCTAAGGACAATGCTAGATCAACCTTACCTACGGATAGGAAGATAGAAAACAAGAATCTAGGCATTAACCCTAAGAAGGGTAGGCATATGCCTAGAAGAAAAGGGAATACCCAAAGAATGAATAAAAATTCAAAAATTGGGCAATTGGTATTAGAAAACCAAGCCTTGAGGTCAAGGTTTGAGAAATTAGAAAAGACCCTTGCGAAAATGACAATTTCAAGTCAATGGTCAAGTAGTCAAAGGGTAGGGTCTAGGAGGCAAGGACCCCTTAAGGATAGGAAAGGCTTGGGTCACAAGTCTAAGTCCAAGGAGGTTATTCTAACCTACTAGAATGTTCCATTTAATTATGGAACAAATTCTAGGTCTAGGAAAACCAAGGTCACAAGGTAAGTCATCCCTAGAGTTGACCATGGTAGGTGTCTAGTGGCCAAGGTTTCTAAGAAACCTAGGAAGGTCACTAAGAAGGTTACAAGGGAGGAAATACATAGGGTTAATCTTGACAAGACCCAAATGACCAAGGCTTTAAAGTCTAGGAGGTTCATTAGGAGGGTAGCTAGATAAGTCATCTCTAGATAATACCTAGTTAACCCAAGGAACTCAAATAGATTTTCGGTTCCTAAGAGCGTGATTCTCTCATGCTAGATGGGTTAGGGTCAACTTGAATTGATAAGGTAATTAACCTAGCCATAGCCAAGTTGGCATCTTAGGTCATTTTTAAGGTTATGTGATACCTTAGAAATGAGATTGATGTTTTAATCCTAATGGAATTTAGGATATGCCAATAAAATTTATGAAGTTTGAAAAGACAATCAAATTTGGCACAAACTAGGTTAGAGTCAAAAGTATACCACCTTGGGTTTTGACACACTTGAAAAAAAATTAGTATTATGGCAAATTAGTATAAAACATAGTAAATGGAAATTAGGCTTTAAATCTAGGTATTTTTATACCTTTATATTTTATTTGTCATGCTTTATTTGTCATATGTCATGTCATGACTGAAGGTAGAAAACTTCGCTTCTCACTTAAACTCGGTCGCTTGTTCATGGCAATCCCGTCTACGTCCCCGGATAAAAATTTTTTATCCTTGACAAAGATGGATTACCCAAGCAACCGTTCCATCGTCGTGCTATTCGATTAGAGTGGTCACTTGAACAAACTTGTTGTTCAAGCAACCTACCTCTATTCTTTGAATAACAGCGGAATAGACGATATATGGATCGCCAGATTTTGTGTTTGCATTCGGGGTCCAAGTAAATTTAGCCACATACAAATTATACAACATGCATAGAATAAGAAAAGATTCATAAACAAAAATTATAGCTCTTGTTATACCTCTTGATCTTCTATTGTATATCCTTCCTCCTTTTGGACGTCGTGTGGGCGACGATCTTTCAAAAGTCGAAGCCTCCTAGAACACGTTCTTCCCTTCCTTGCTCGCTCCGAACAAAGGGAAGAATGAAATGAAACTCTTTCTCCTATCTAGAACCGACCACCAAGCTCCAAGCTTGATATTGTCGCCGGCGAAGGAGAGGATGTAGGGCGCCGGCCAACCTTGAAGAAAGGTTGCCGCCGACCAACCTAGAGAGAGAGAGAGAATGGGAGGAGTTGCCGCCGATCTAGAGAGAGAGATGGTGGATGTGTTGCCGCCAGCCAATAGGAGCACCAAAACCCTAATCTTGTTTGCCGCCGCCCATAAGGAAGGAGAAACCCTAGGGTTGCCGCCGCCCACCTCTCCTCTCAAGCCAACTCCAAAACCCTAATCTCTCAAGTTGTGTTCCACGCCCAAGCCTTGGCCTCCTTTTATAGAGCTAGGCTTAAGCCTCCTTTTAATATCCACCGTCGGATTTAGGGATTTAATCTCAACCGTTGGATCTTGGGATTTAATCTTAACCGTCGGATCTAGAGATTTAATCCCCACCGTCGGATCTAAAGATTTAATCTCCACCGTTGGATCTAGAGATTTAATTTCCACCGTCGGATCTAGAGATTCATTTTCCATCATCGGATCTAGGCTCCATGAGGGTTTTAATAGGCTACAATAGGGACCATGAGGAGGAGTTGGATCTTGGCCACCCAATGGATCAAACCCACATAAAGTCCGATCCATTAATGATAATCCATTCCACTAGAGGATTATCATTGATCTACCTCACCAACCCCATAAGTTAATATGGGCTCTATATATTATTTGTACATATATCTCCCCGTGTTTAAGATCTCGAATGCCCATAGATTAATTAATTTACTGACAATTAATTAATCAACATCTAACTCCATGAGTAGTACCACTCAACCTTATCATCATGCCGGACCAAGTCCACTTGCAGGGTTTACATGATGAACCTTATGAGCTCCTCAAGGGGACATCATCATCCTAATATATAAGACACGGTTTCCTCCTATAATCAACGTCATACCATATAAATAATATCATTTCCCAACTTACCAAGCCTATCGGTAAATCAAAGAAATGAATACTAAGTATATGTGCCCGTTATTATATCGGGATTAAGAGCATGTACAACATAATATCCAAGGTCCGATTCAATTATGTAGTCAGTAATAAATCGAATCACCTCTAAGTCGGTCCTACTCAATATACTCAAAGTGTACTAGTGTAATTCTATGGTCAAGACAAACCAATACCAAATTACACTACAACCATACCAATGGTTTGTCCAAAACCATCTTGGTTGTGAGCCTTTACTTATACTTCACAAGGAACTGATAACATGATCTCCCGTGTGACACTACACACCATGTTATCTAAAATAGAATGTATTAAACAATATGCATAACCATAAATATGCAAATAATGATCATGTGATTCTTATTTTAAAAATAAAGATGTTCATACAAAAGATAGACTTTTCAGTATACATCCCAACAATCTCCCACTTATACTAAAAGACTATGCTGTCCTCATACTGCCATACATCTGATTCACATTCCCTCCACATTTCTATCAAAAGCTCTCGCTGGAAGGGCCTTAGTGAAAGGATCTGCCAGGTTATCCTCTGATGCAATCTTGGCCATATCAACTTCTCCTCACTTTACGATTTCTCGTATCAGGTGGTACTTGCGCTCTATGTGTTTACTTGCCTTATGGGCTCGTGGTTCCTTCTAGTTTGCAACTGCACCACTATTATCACAATAAATTGTGATAGTTCTGGGCAAACTAGAAATCACATCTAAGTCCATCAAGAAGTTCCTGAGCCACACAACTTCTTTGGCCGCCTCAGAGGCTGCCACATACTCAACTTCCATGGTAGAGTCCTCCACGCATTTCTGCTTGACACTCCTCCATACAATGGCTCTATCTCCCAAAGTAAATACAAAACCTGAGGTAGGCTTACTGTTATCCCTATCTGATTGGAAGTCAGAATCTGTGTAACCCACAGGGAGTAATTGGTCTGCCTGGTAAACTAGCATATAATCTCTAGTCCTTCTCAGGTACTTCAATATATGCTTTACCGCAGTCCAATGTCCCTGTCCTGGATTACTCTGATATCTCCTGACCATGCCCACGGCAAAGCAAATATCCGGTCTCGTACATAGCATAACATACATGAGGCTTCCTACTGCGGAAGCATAAGGAACCGCCTTCATCTCCTCTATCTTATTAGATGTTCTAGGACACATCTCCTTAGATAAAGGAACTCCATGCCTGAAAGGTAGAAAACCTTTCTTAGAGTTCTGCATGCTAAAACGATCCATTATGGTGTCTATGTATGAAGCTTGAGATAAGCACAACATCCTTTTCCTGCGATCCCTTATAACCTTGATCCCAAGGATATGTCCCACTTCTCCCAAGTCTTTCATATCAAACTGTTTGGACAACCATACCCTTACGTCCGATAATACCTTGACATTGTTGTCAATTAACAAAATGTCATCTACATATAGTACAAGAAATACCACTATATTTTTGTCACATCTCTTGTATACACAAGACTATCCGGACTTTGAATAAATCCATAAGACTGGATTACCTCATCAAAGCAGATGTTCCAAGACCTCGAAGCTTGCTTCAATCCATAAATGGACCGATTAAGCTTGCACACAAGATGCTCTTTGCCCTTTTCAATGAATCCCTCTGGTTGCTTCATATAGATGTTCTCCTCAAGACTTCCATTAAGGAAAGCTGTCTTGACATCCATCTACCATACCTCATAATTCATATGAGCAGCAATACAAGAGAGAATCCGGATAGACTTAAGTATGGCTACCGGCGAAAAGGTCTCCTCATAATCGATACCCTCTTTCTGAGTATACCCCTTTGCAATAAGCCTAGCTTTGAAGGTTTCTACCTTCCCGTCTATTCCTCTCTTTCTTTTATAGATCCACTTGCATCCAATGACTTTTATACCATTGGGTGGTTTTACTAGCTCCCAGACCTGATTTGAATCCATAGATTCTATCTCAGAATTCATCGCACTTTGCCAAGATACTGCATCTTTATCTTGGATCACCTCATCATATGTCCAGGGATCAGGTTCATGTTCGCCAGGGACCAAATCAGAAGATTCTTCCAAGAACATGAATCTATCAGGCTGTCTAACAACCCTCCCACTACGACGAGGTATTACCTGTGTATCCTCTGTGACACGCGGTGCAGTGACTTGTGGTATATCCTCTTGTACCAGTGGTACTGAAGCAATGACTTCCCCTCTTAATTCCTCCAGAATAATCTTTCTCATGGGTTTGTGGTTCATCACATAGTCTTCCTCTAGAAATCTGGCGTTCGTGCTAACGATCACCCTCTGATCTCTAGGACTATAAAACAAACCACCTTTTGTTCCTCTAGGATAGCCAACGAACATGCACACTTCTGTATGAGGTTTCAACTTACCAGCATCTACCTTCAGCACATGTGCTGGACTCCCCCATATTCGAATATGTCTCAGACTAGGCTTTCGCCCAGTTCACAATTCTGTGGGAGTAGAAGGCACTAATTTAGATGGTACCAAGTTCAGAATATACACTGTCGTATCTAGAGCATATCACCAAAACGAATCTGACAACTCAGAATAACTCATCATTAATCTAACCATCTCCATAAGAGTCCTATTCCTTCGCTCTGCTACACCATTCTACTGGGGTGTGTTAGGTGCAGACAATTGGGATTGAATCCCAGCCTCTGATAAGTAATTCCTAAACTCTCCCAAGAGGTACTCACCACCACGATCAGATCGTAGTGTCTTAATACTTTTACCTTGACGTTTCTTTACATCAACCTTGAATTCTTTGAACTTGTCAAAGCATTCAGACTTGCGGCGCATCAAGTAAATGTATCCATATCTTGAATGATCAGCTATCAAAGAGACAAAATATTTAAAATCACCTCTTGCCTGGATAGACATAGGACCACACAAATCAGAATGAACCAACTCCAACACATCTTTGGCTCTATACCCCTTGGCCTTAAAAGGCCTCTTGGTCATTTTACCCTCCAAGCAAGATTCGCAGGTTGGGAAATATTCCACTACTAATGAACTCAGAGGTCCATCAGCTATCAACCTTTGAATTCTGCTTAGGTTAATATGACCTAGCCTTAGATGCCAAAGATATGTTTGGTTCATCTTCGAAGGTTCTTTTCTCTTATTGGAATTAGAAGATGAATTAATTACTTCTATTTGGATCATGGGAGCTTTTGGTTCAAGTGTATATAAATTTCCTATCAATCTACAAGAACAGATAATCTCCCTATTCCTTTTTATAACAACTCTATCATTAAAAGAAATAGAATATCCATCCATAAACAATTTAGAAACCAAAATCAAATTCTTTCTAAATAAAGGTACATAAAGGCAATTTTTCAGAACCAAAACTTTATTCCTCTCAAAAGACAAATAAACACCTCCCACTGCAACAACCGCTACCTTCATAGCATCATCCAAGTAGATGGTAATCTTCCCTTCAGCCAGTCGTCTGGTTTCCTGGAACCCCTGTAAAGTATTGCAGACATGATCAGTGACTCCCCTATCTACACACCAGCTGCCGGTAGATAACACCGCTAAATATGTTTCAACGACTAGACCAAAAGATATACCTTTGTTCTGCTTCCGGTTGGGGCAGTCCTTCTTCTAGTGTCCAGTCTGCTTGCAAGTGAAGCACTTGCCTTTCGGCTTCTTCACTCCTCCCTGAGATCCTCCTGCCACCTTTTCCCCAGCTTGTTTCTTCTTCTTCTTGCCTTTCGGCTTAGAAGTAGAAACCTTTTGGGCAACCATGGCCTGCGCCTGAGCACTTTGACGAAATAGCCCCTCTACCGCCTAGAGTTCTGTCAGAAGCTCCGCCAACGAATACAACCTTTTATTCATGTTGTAGTTCAAGCGAAACTGCTCATACCTCCTAGGTAGAGACTAGAGAATGATATCGACCTGGGTTTCCCCATCGATCTCAGCTCCAAGGACTTCCAGCTCATTCAAATGAGCCATCATCTTGAGAACATGATCCCTCACGGGTGTTCCCTCAACCATGGTGGTCGTCATCAAGTTCCTCATGACTTCCTACCTAGCATCCCAATTCTAGTGTCCGAAAAGCTCTTTGAGATTGAGCATCATGTCATAAGCAGTGGGCATGGCTTGATGCTGATGTTGCAGTACATTTGACATAGATGCCAAAATGTAACATCGTGCCATCTCATCAGGCTTAATCCACTTCTTATAACTCTCCTTCTCCTTCTCCTTTTCCCCAGAATCATCCGCAGGATTAGGAGGACACTCTTCGAAGAGTACATATTTGTACTCCTCAGCAGTCAAGATAATGTCAAGATTCCTCTTCCAATCAACATAATTGGGTCCAGTAAGTTTATTTTCTTTCAGTATCACAGCAAGCGGGTTGAAAGTCATTTTAAAAAAATCTAAGAATCACATAGATCAAAACATTAGATTTCAAAAAATGATTGATTCTTCAAACAATAAAATTTTAAAATCAACCAACACCTCAAAACACCGAGAATATCGTATGCCACGATAGTGTGGACGTATACGAAATCTACATTTGTAAGAGGAGGTTTTACCCATTAATTTTACTATCTTATCAACCTAACTTTTTGACAAATAAAATTAATAGTTGGTTCCTCTTCGGCCCTACAAATAAAAGCAGTGACTCCGATGGGGAGGATACTCCTATTTTAATCTAAGTGTTCACCATTACTTGGTACCAAGGCAATTATCTCAGGTTATGTGCCTTCTGATGGGGAAGTACACACGCTCCTTAATAATTTCCTATAACCATATTTGACCTTGTGATCCGTAAAAAAACAAACTCATCTGATATGAAGGAAGCCACTCAGAGTCGATGCGCAAGTTTATTTGCATCACATGTCAAATTGTAATGGAGGCCGTGGGAATTTATGAAAATATCCCTCTCCCACTTAGTAATTTAAAATTGAGGAATTTTCTTAGCCTACGACATGCATATCAAACAAGAAGCAATAAATATGAAAAAAATATTTTCCAACTATTATGGCTTTTGTTCTCCAATATGCCTCCCGTCGTATCACCATCTCGTCCGCTCCTCCCTACGCCATGTACAAGCCATCCGGAGATCCGAGCCGAGAAAAACTATTTTAATTTACATCCATCGATCCTATACTCCACGAAGTAGCTAAATATTTTGTATGGTATATTTTTAGTGAGAGCATACAACAACCATACGAATTACCTATACAACAACCATACGAATTAGCTACTGCGAGTGGATTTGTGAACTCGGTCAATTATGGTAATAAATGGTCAAGTCTGGCTAATTGGGGTTTCTAAATCGTATTCAATAGGGGATACGGATATGTGGATAACGTAGTAGCTAATTCATATGGTTGTTGTATGCTCTCACTGAATGATAATTGATGTTATTTGCAGAACGTGGATACGAGACTGGTCCGCGGACATGAGGACTCTATTACCACGCGCATTGACAGCAGGTAGGTAATTTCCTACTAGTCGGGTAGATGTAATGATTTCTAGATTTAGATATAGATATGAACATGTTAGGTGTTCATATTACCTTGATCATGCTCTGTTTATCGTATGCTTGAACTTACCGTTGATATATATGTGTGCTCGATTATTGATATCACATATTCCCTAGCATGATCTAGAAGTTACAGATGTGATGTAAGTAGGTCTAACTGTTTAGTAGGGTGTAGATGTTAGAGTACGGAGGTTGACCTAAATCGTAAATTTGGCAAAAAGGTCCTCTGTGGATAAGTATGGCCCTAGATGAAGGACTTATTCCATACCTGTATGTTGCACATTTATTCACCAATCACGGGTTGTGTGAATGGTCATGTGAGTCGTGGACAGTGTGTCGCTACGGACCGATGGTCCTAGCTTGTCATGATCAGATGAGTGACTTTCTACAGGGTAGAGAGTGTACTGATCAATTGGGTGTGACTCTTTGTTGAACAGAGAGTCTAGGGTAGATGTCCTGTATGTGAGACAGTACCCTCATGTCATTGCATGCATACTGACGACATCGTCTCCCCTTGGGGTTGAGAGAGAGTCGTCAGTCATCCTGCCTCCTAGGTTACTTCCAGAGGAGTAACTGGTGTGAGGGCATAGCATTTGTTGTGCCGCACTCTACCATTATTGATGATGGTTGTTGGAGTTGCGTGCAGTTGTCCTGGGTGCGTTGGTACTCGACCACTCATTAGTAGTGTTAGTCGGAGTGGCCAGCAGCAGGGACCCCCGTTGCGTAGCGAGCTCTTTACGCTCATATGCTACTTGATCATACTACCCAACTCGGTCACTCGAGAGTGGTGGCGGCTGGAGTCGGGATAGTTGTCATGTCGTGCCACCTAGGCCACACTGGGGTCGTGGTAGCGAGTAGGGGTGAGCAGGCATGACCATGCATGCTGCATTGCCGTATCATACGGTGTTTTGCATATGGTTATATATATATACATAACTGCTTGTATATATATATATATATATGGATGATGGTGATTAGTATACATCTGAATCTGATCTATATGTATACTCACTTTGATGATGCATTTGTATGTACTATGCCTGTTGCATTTATTTGTACATATTCATACATGCTATTGCATATTCCTATATGGTAGGTAGGTTGATATTTGTATACCTATCGGATATTCACAGTGATACCCTTGACCCAGGTTAGGATATTGTGTTAGTACTATACTGTTATACCCTATGATGTGATTATATGCCCAGGTTGGATCAGGATAGAGTAGGTATTTATCGGGTATATCGATCATTGATGTTCGATTTATTTAGTATATGCATGCATATCTATAGTTATCTTGATGTATACTTGTTTGCAGTAGATTAAATCTGAATGACATGTAATATTGATACATATATTTACATGTTTTCTCTGATTACCTGCTGAGTTTTACTCACCACCTCCGACTCAGGTTTTTCGCCGCCGTAATAGTTCGACGACTTCGTGACGACTTGGAGCTGCGCCGACCGATCCATCCCATCTCCGTTTTCTGAGTCTCCCGAGGAGTTCGTTTTCTTATGGCTTAGACTTGTTTATTGTGTTTTGGATTTTGGTCCTATGTCATGGACCTTAGTTTATATTTGGACTTCGTCTTTATGTTGTGGACGTTATTTTGGTGTTGATGTTTTTGTACGGTTTTAGTGCTGTGGTCTTGTCAGGTGGAGTACACCTGTACATTATATTTTTGTTATGTATGTTGTGGGTATGCGCTCTTTATTTCCGCTGCTATTATTTGTTATGTATATATATTGTCGTTGTTGTGGGCCTACAGGCCTTGTATTAACCCGAAATGTTGCCACGTACAGGGGAGATGCCGTCCGTTTGATTTTCTGCTCGGCATGCTTATTGGTATCAGAGCCGAAGGTTCTACGATGCCATATTATGATTTTGTTTTTGAGTCTTGGATTCTTGGGAGTCGGTATATTTTTCGGTTTTGGTTTTTGTGAGATGGGATTGACAGCGGCATAAGCTCCGGGCAGCACGAAGTAAGTGTTCCTGATAATTTATACTTTAGTTAGATACTTATCTAGACTTGTTCAACAGGTGAATACTGTCAGAGTTATGCCACCTGTTCAGACTCGAGGTCGAGGCCGTCCATCCAGGCGAGCAGCCAGAGGGAGGGGCCGAGATACCATTGCGACTGAGCCTACTACTCAAGTACCACCTCAGCAAACCCCTATTGGTGATTCGGAGCCTCAAAATCCGGATGTACCACTGACTACGCCAGAGCCCACAGAGTCCAGTAGGCTCAATGATAAGTCACGGATACTAGTGTTAGCACGATCAGCCAAAGAGAAGTTCACCTTGTTCCGAGGGGAGTCCGACCCATGGATTGCCCGATCTTGGCTGGAAAATATGGAAGACACCTTCGAGTATATGAACTGCACAGATGTGGAGAAGGTGGGCCTTCTTTGCATATCATCTCGTAGATCGTGTACTTGGTGGAAATTGCGTAAGACCCTATCCGGGAGCGTGGAATTACTGGGCCACTTTCGAGACGCTGAGATGATTTCCTTCTGCGCTTACAAAGACGTCGTCAAGAATTTCTAAGCATGAAGCAAGGTGATCGGTCTGTCATGGAGTACAATGCAGAGTTTACCAGACTATCAGAGTTCTGCTCTCACCTAGTAGCTCAGGATGCAGATCGTATGTACCAGTTCACCCAGGGTCTTGCTATCTATATACGGAGCCGAATGTCAGGATCTACCATTACCTCATACAGGGAGGCACTGGAGCACGCCCTCTTCATCGAGATGACTTCCCAGCAAATTTCCAAGGAGACGGATATCGAGCGGATGACCAGGCAGCGCAGAACCAGTGGTTCTCGGGGACTCGAAGAAAGGGGAGCGAGAAAGGAACTACGAAGTCTTTGCGGAAGGGTCGGTAGATCACGAAGGGAAGCGTCCAAAGATCGAGTTTTACGGAGTATCTCAGAGTAGCCGTACGGGCGGTGGTAGGAATGGATGCTATAAATGTGGATCTGAAAGCCACAGAGTATCAGAGTGTCCGTTGGATCAGCCGGTTTGCTATTATTGCAAACGACCGGGTCATACTAGCCGTGATTGTACACTGAAGGCACAATTGGAGTTTCCTGATAGCTCCAACAAAGGGAAAAAGTCTACCCAAAGAATCAGCGTGAGGACAAAGACCGCGGACTCAGACTTATGGACAGAGGCAGCCAGTACATCCACCAGCTCAGTTGTACCAGATGCAGGGGGAGTGCCCATACAGTGATGCCGACAGCGATCCAGTACCCTGCATCTCTGGTGATCTACTACCCGGGAGTATCTGCACCTCAGCAGTTTGTACCAGCCAATTCTCAGGGATACCTGATGCCTGCACTACTCGGCCTCCGACTACGCAGCTAGATCCGGCCAGTGGAGGCACACTACTACTACTGGTCGATGCAACGAATATTGAGACTAGACAAGTTTTTGCCATCACTAGAGAGGAGGCACAATGGTGATGGATCACCATCTGTGTATGGTTTCAGCTTTATTCTATATATCTTACGTCGTTGATAGATCTAGTTCCCATTCATTTGTATCTAGAGTAGTTCTGAGTAGAGTTGGAAGAATCCCCAGGGTTCATTCTTGTGGGTTAGCAGTATCCTTGCTATCAGGAGAGGTGCTAACTAGCCACCAAGAAATCAAGGGTTGCCCATTAGACTTTGACGGGCATATCCTTACAGTGGATCTTCAGGTGTTGGAAATGATAGAGTTCGATATTATTCTTGGTATGGACTGGTTGGCCGCTTATCACGCTTACATGGATTGTAGAGCACGAGTGGTGACATTCCGACCACCGGATCAACCACTTGGGAATTTGTTGGTACGAGATGATGGATTATCTCTGTTATATCGTCCCTACAGCTCGGGCTATTGGCCCAAGGTTGTCGTGGTTATTTGCTATCTCTGGTCAAGGTTGAGAACGGCGACTACCACCTCTCTCTCGATGTGCGAGTAGTCCGAGAGTATCCGATGTATTTCCGATGAACTTCGTGCTTGCCACCTCCTAGGCAAGTCGAATTTGCGATAGAGGTGATTCCAGGAACTGTGGCTATATCGAAACCTCCTTATCGGATGGCGCCAAAGGAACTGAACGAACTTAAAGTTCAACTGCAGGAGTTGCTGGATAATGGATTCATCCGACCTAGTGTTTCACCATGGGGAGCACCGGTACTCTTTGTCAAGAAGAAGGATGGATCGTTGCGGTTATGTATTGACTATCGGCAACTGAATGCAGTCACAGTTAAGAACAAATATCCACTGCTGAGGATAGAAGATTTGTTCGATCAGCTGAAGGATACATGTGTGTATTCTAAAATTGATCTGCGCTCAGGATATCATCAGCTTCGGATAAGAGATGGGGATGTTCAGAAAACAGCTTTCCGCACCCGTTATGGGCATTACGAGTTTCTAGTGATGCCTTTCGGTCTCACGAATGCCCCAGCTGCATTTATGGACTTAATGAACCGGGTATTCCTGAGGTATATAGATCAGTTCGTGATCGTGTTCATCGATGACATATTGATTTATTCTCGATCCGAGGAAGAGCATGAACAACATCTGCGGATAGTATTACAAACGTTACGACAGGAGCAGTTATATGCCAAATTTAGCAAGTGTGCGTTCTGGTTATCCTCAGTGGGTTTTCTTGGACATGTGGTGTCCAACAGAGGTATTTCTGTAGATCCCCAGAAGATTGAGGCGATTACCAGTTGGGAGCAGCCAAAATCAGTACAGGAGGTTCGTAGTTTCCTTGGTCTGGCCGGGTATTATCGGAGGTTCGTGGAGGGATTCTCGAGTATCGCCATGCCACTCACTCGTCTGACTCGAAAAGGGGTCAAGTTCACCTGGTCAGAGGCCTGTGAAACTAGCTTCCAGGAGCTTAAGCGACGGCTAGTTTCTACACCTATCTTAGTGATTCCTTCTGGTGTTGATGGGATGGTTCTCTATACGAATGCTTCTATCCAAGGGTTGGGAGCAGTTCTGATGCAGTCCAACCGTGTGGTATCTTATGCCTCCCGTCAACTAAAAGATCACGAGAGAAATTACCCAGTGCACGATCTGGAGTTAGCCGCCATTATTTTCGCATTGAAGATATGGAGGCACTACTTGTATGGGATTACCTTTGAGATCTACACATACCATAAAAGTCTGAAGTATCTGTTCACACAGAAAGAGATGAATCTGAGACAGAGACGATGGATGGAGTATCTGAAGGATTACGACTGCAACATCCAAAGATCATCCGAAAAGCTAATGTGGTAGCGATGCGCAGAGCAGAAGTCTCGTGGAGTTCGCCACTATCCGACAACAGCATCGATCCGCTTCGAGTTCTCCGAGTTGGGATTGTAACATCTGGCCAAACATCCCAGGATATTATCTATCTATGGTTGCCCATTCCGCTATTGCCGAGAGGATCAAGGAAGCACAAGTCAGTGATCAGCATCTGCAGTTCTTGAGCAGCACGATAGACTCAGAATGTCAGATAGATTTCTCGAGTGACGAGAATGGTGTACTTCGTTTCAGAGGACGACTATGTGTTCCGGACACACACCCAGTTAAAGAAGAATTGCTACAGAAGCACATCACCGAGATTTGCTATACATCTCGTGGTACTTTGATGTACTGAGATTTGAAGCATTTCTACCGTGGAACGGTATGAAACGAGATATTTGCGGACTTTGTCGCACGCGATGTCTAGTATGCCAAGAAGTGAAGGTCAACATCGTAAACTCGCCGCTTACTTCAGAAATTCGATCCTGCAATGGAAGTGGGAAAATATCACGATGGATTTCATTACGAATTACCGTAACCCGTAGGACATCGCGATTTGGGTGATCGTGGATCGATTAACCAAATCCGCTCACTTCCTTCCGATTCGTGAGACGGACTCATTGGATCGTCTAGCGGAATTATACTGCCGAGAGATCATCAGATTACATGGAGTACCATTGAGTATTATATCTGATAGAGATCCGTGATTTACTTCGCGATTCTGGCAGAGTCTGCAGCAGGCCATGGGCACAGAGCTTCGACTCAGTACAGCCTTTCATCCGCAGACAGACGGACAGTCCGAACGTACCATTCAGACTTTGGAGGATCTATTGAGATCTTGCGTCATGGATTTCGGTGGCAGTTGGGAGGATCACATTCCTTTAGTGGAGTTTGCCTACAACAACAGCTACCACTCTTCTATCCAGATGGCTCCATTAGAGGCATTATACGGCAGACCCTGCAGATCTCCCGTGTTATGGGAAGAAGTTGGGGAATGACAGATATTGGGGCCCCAGAGTATCCAGCGGGATGCAGAGTTGGTGCGAGTGATCAGACGACGATTATCTGAGGCACAGGATAGACAGAAGAGCTATGCGGACCGGAGGCGAAGGCCTTTGGAATTTTCAGTCGGGGACCATGTATTCTTACGAGTGTCACCCACCAAAGGAGTCAAGAGATTTGGGCTAAAAGGGAAATTAGCTCCACGTTACATTGGCCCATTTGAGATATTAGAGCGGATTGGAGGTGTAGCTTATCAGTTGGCCTTACCTCCGACACTTGTGGGTGTTCACAACGTATTCCATGTTTCCATGTTGAGGAAATACGTGCCGCGATTTGACCATGTTCTGAAAGAAGTTCCGATACCACTCCAGGCGAATGCGACTTATGAGGAGACTCCAGTGCGGATTCTTGATCGCAAGGAGCGGCAGTTGTGGAACAAAACCATCCGACTCGTAAAGGTGGGATGGCAGCATCATACGGATGAGGAGGCTACCTGGGAGCTGGAGGATACTATCCGAGCTCGATACCCTCATCTGTTTACCTGAGATATGTGGTTATTTCAGAATATGCTTAAATAAATGTTTGCATTAAAGTACGAAATTTGGGGACCAAATTTTAATAAGTGGGGGAGAATGTAAAATACCACAAAAAAAAAAAAATAATATATATATATATATATATATATATGATAATAGGGGTTGGGTAATTAGGAGAATATGCTATAGAAATTTTCCAGGAATTTTTAGGAATTTTTCTGGACTCGAACGGAGATTTCTAAGACCCTTTTTCGTTTAGAAGAAGTTAAAGGGCTTATCGGGTCTGAAATTCGACCCGAATACATTCCACCTGACCCGTTAAACCCGTTAACTTCGCCCGACCCGTTAACTAATTAACACCGCCGTTTCTTTTTCCCTTCCGCGCCGACTCCGCCATCAGCATCTCTTCGGCGCGAGCGTTTCACGCACGATTTCCGTTCAACGCCGATGCCGTCGCCCGACGCGATCCTTCTTCCCGAGCCCCTCTCTTCCTCTAACATCCTCACCGAGCTCCTCCATTCTTCTTCGCGGATCGCGTCTCGCGACCCCTCAGCGCGATCCCCTTTTTCTCCTCTTGCGATCTCGTCGACTCCTGCTACCCCAGAGCTTGCCGGCTTTGCTGTGCGAGTGGACGACAACGACCAACATTTCCTCGCCGGTGCTCGCAGACAAACCAAAGCAACTAGGGTGGTCGCCGGTGAGCAGAGTCATCGATTGGAGGCTTGGACCGACGACTGTGCTCGATTTCACACTGTCGAAGGTGGGTGCTGGTCCGTTCAAAGTGGAGACTACGCTGGTGGTCGCCGGAGCAAGAGCCGTCGGTTGGGGTTCTCACTGTCGATCAGCGCCGGAGCTAGGGCACTGGAGTTCTTGGCAGGCGAATAGGGCCGGTGAGCTTGGATCTCTCCAACAGTAGGTTTCTTTTCCCCATCTACGATGAGTTGCATCTCCGACCAATTTCGTTCATTTACTGGAGATTATTTTGGGCAGTGGTTTGATTCTAGTCGGCTGAGGATTTGGGAAGGATCATTCTGCCGGTGGAGATCTAAGTTTCGGTAAGATTGATTTCCCTCTTGCTTGTGGTATTATTTATTTGATCTTGTTGCTGTTAGGATTAGTTTGATGGCAGAATTGATGGTTAGGTTTGTGCGTGAGGTGATCGATTAAGCGGAGGTTGCCGGATTGAGAATTGGTGCCGATTAGGATTTCTTTGGTGGAATCCGAGGCGGGTATATCATAAGCAAATCACTTTTTCTGTCGTCGACTGGTTGATTGTTTCGTTGTGGTAGGCTTAGAAGGATCTGTAAATGGTCGATATGTTGGCTGTGATGTATTGTAAATGGGTCTATGGGTGTCAATGTAGATGTTCATAGGCTATGATCGACTGCGAGTCGAGGTTTGATCATGTAGGGTTATCAGATTTTATATCTGTATAGTGCGTTGGGGTGAAGCCCTATTTATGTTGCGAGTGGATTTGTGAACTCGGTCAATTATGGTAATAAATGGTCAAGTCTGGCTAATTGGGGTTTCTAAATTGTATTCAATAGGGGATATGGATATGTGGATAACGTAGTAGCTAATTCGTATGGTTGTTGTGTGCTCTCACTGAATGATAATTGATGTCATTTGCAGGACGTGGATACGAGACTGGTCCGCGGACGTGAGGACTCTATTACCACGCGCATTGACAGCAGGTAGGTAATTTCCTACTGGTCGGGTAGATGTAATGATTTCCAGATTTAGATATAGATATGAACATGTTAGGTGTTCATATTACCTTGATCATGCTCTGTTTATCGTATGCTTGAACTTACCGTTGATATATATGTGTGCCCGATTATTGATAACACATATTCCCTAGCATGATCTAGAAGTTACAGATGTGATGTAAGTAGGTCTAACTGTTTAGTAGGGTGTAGATGTTAGAGTACAGAGGTTGACCTAAA
This sequence comes from Wurfbainia villosa, assembly GCA_025175895.1. Lineage (NCBI taxonomy): Eukaryota > Viridiplantae > Streptophyta > Magnoliopsida > Zingiberales > Zingiberaceae > Wurfbainia > Wurfbainia villosa. The sequence continues at coordinate 12,072,821 of CM045992.1, forward strand.
TCGTAAATTTGGCAAAAAGGTCCTCTGTGGATAAGTATGACCCTAGATGAAGGACTTATTCCATACCTGTATATTGCACATTTATTCACCAATCATGGGTTGTGTGAATGGTCATGTGAGTCATGGACAGTGTGTCGCTACGGACCGATGGTCCTAGCTTGTTATGATCAGATGAGTGACTTTCTACAGGGTAGAGAGTGCACTGATCAATTGGGTGTGACTCTTTGTTGAACAGAGAGTCTAGGGTAGATGTCCTGTATGTGAGACAGTACCCTCATGTCATTGCATGCATACTGACGACATCGTCTCCCCTTGGGGTTGAGAGAGTCGTCAGTCATCCTGCCTCCCAGGTTACTTCGAGGAGTATGGCGGTGTGAGGCATAGCATTTGTTGTGCCGTACTCTACCATTATTGATGATGGTTGTTGGAGTTGCGTGCAGTTGTCCTGGGTGCGTTGGTACTCGACCACTCATTAGTAGTGTTAGTCGGAGTGGCGATGCGAGGACCCCGTTGCAATGAGCTCTTTACGCTCATATGCTACTTGATCATACTACCCAACTCAGTCACTCGAGAGTGGTGGCGGCTGGAGTCGGGATAGTTGTCATGTCGTGCCACCTAGGCCACACTGGGGTCGTGGTAGCGAGTAGGGGTGAGCAGGCATGACCATGCATCTTTGCATTGCCGTATCATACTGGTTTTTGCATATGGTTATATATATATACATAAGCGCTTGTATATATATATATATATGGATGATGGTGATTAGTATACATACTGAATCTGATCTATATGTATACTCACTTTGATGATGCATTTGTATGTACTATGCTGCATTTGTTTGTACATATTCATACATGCTATTGCATATTCTGTATGGTAGGTAGGTTGATATTTGTATACCTATCGGATATTCACGATACCCTTGACTCGAGTTAGGATATTGTGTTAGTACTATCTTTGTTATACCCTATGATGTGATTATATGCCCGAGTTGGATCGAGGATAGAGTAGTATTTGCCGGTATGTCGACATCATTGATGTTGATTTATTTAGTATATGCATGCATATCTATAGTTATCTTGATGTATACTTGTTGTGCAGTAGATTAAATCTGTTGAATGACATGTAATATTGATACATATATTTACATGTTTTCTCGACACTCGAGTTTTACTCACCACCTCGACCACACCTGGTTTTTACGCGCCGAGTAGCAGACGACTTCGTGACGACTTGGAGTTGCGCCGACCGATCCATCCCATCTCTGTTTTCCGAGTCTCCCGAGGAGTTCGTTTTCTTATGGCTTAGACTTGTTTATTGTGTTTTGGATTTTGGTCCTATGTCATGGACCTTAGTTTATATTTGGACTTTGTCTTTATGTTGTGGACGTTATTTTGGTGTTGATGTTTTTGTACGGTTTTAGTGCTGTGGTCTTGTCAGGTGGAGTACACCTGTACATTATATTTTTGTTATGTATGTTGTGGGTATGCGCTCTTTATTTCCGCTGCTATTATTTGTTATGTATATATATTGTCGTTGTTGTGGGCCTACGGGCCTTGTATTAACCCGAAATGTTGCCACGTACAGGGGAGATGCCGTCCGTTTGATTTTTGGCTCGGCATGCTCTTGGGGCGTGACAGGAGTTGTCGCCGATCTAGAGAGAGAGATGGTGGTTGTGTTGCCTCCGGTCAAGAGGAGCATCAAAACCCTAATCATGTTTGCCGCCGCCCACAAGGAAGGAGAAACCCTAGGGTTGCCACCGCCCACCTCTCCTCTCAAGCCAACTCCAAAACCCTAATCCCCCAAGTTGTGTTCCACGCCCAAGCCTTGTCCTCCTTTTATAGAGCTAAGCTTAAGCCTCGTTTTAATCTTCACCGTCGGATCTAGGGATTTAATCTCAACCGTGGGATCTTGGGATTTAATCTCAACCGTCAGATCTAGAGATTTAATCTCCACCGTCGGATCTAAAGATTTAATCTCTACCGTTGAATCTAGAGATTTAATTTCCACCGTCGGATCTAGAGTTTCATTTTCCATCATCGGATCTAGGCTCCATGAGGGTTTTAATAGGCTACAATAGGGACCATGAGGAGGAGTTGGATCTTGGCCACCCAATGGATCAAGCCCACATAAAGTCCGATCCATTAATGATAATCCATTCCATTAGAGGATTATCATTGATCTACCTCACCAACCCCATAAGTTAATATGAGCTCTATATATTATTTGTACATATATCTCCCCGTGTTTAAGATCTCGAATGCCCATCGATTAATTAATTTACTGACAATTAATTAATCAACATCTAACTCCATGAGTAGTACCACTCAACCTTATCATCATGCCGGACCAAGTCCACCTGCAGGGTTTACATGATGAACCTTATGAGCTCCTCAAGGGGACATCATCATCCTAATATATAAGACACGGTTTCCTCCTATAATCAATGACACACCATATAAATAATATCATTTCCCAACTTATCGGGCCTATCGATTTACTCTATAAATCTCTCCCATTGGTAAATCAAAGAAATGAATACTAAGTATATGTGTCTGTTATTATATCGGGATTAAGAGCATGTACAAAAAAATATCCGAGGTCCGATTCAATTATGTAGTCAGCAATAAATCGAATCACCTCTAAGTCGGTCCTACTCAATACACTCAAAGTGTACTAGTGTAATTCTATGGTCAAGATAAACCAATACCAAATTACACTACAACCATACCAATGGTTTGTCCAAAACCATCTCGGTTGTGAGCCTTTACTTATACTTCACAAGGAACTAATAACATGATCTCCCGTGTGACACTACACACCATGTTATCTACAATGTAATGTATTAAACAATATGCATAATCATAAATATGCAAACAATGATCATGTGATTCTTATTTCAAAAATAAAGATGTCCATACAAAAGATAGACTTTTCAGTATACATTCCAACAATGACATCATATTTCATTTAATCAAATAAAATGTCATAATTAATATTTAGGGTATTATGTCATGTTTGTATTTAGATCATTTTTATGTCATGACATCATGATTATTGGAAAATGCTTTAAATTATGCACATTCTTATGCCATGATCATCATTCATGCATTTATGTTAATAAAATTGAATTAAGGACAATGACATGATTTGAAGTCCTATTATAAGAGAATCAAATAGAGTTGTCTAGTCAAATGCATGAGACCCTAGATTAGGGAAGAACAAAAATCCACATCTCATAAAAATATTAAATTAACATGTGTGTGTATTGATACACCCTAGACACATGTGATGTGTTATAAAAATGAGTCAAGTTCAAGGTGCATAGTTCTTGCATCTAGATGAACTCAAACTCATAATATTGTTAGTGAAAGCCCTAGAGCCAATCATGTGATGATTGTTGTATGGACTTTATTGTATCATATTCCTATTTATAAAGGCATGGTTATTATATTTACTTGTATTGGTGCCAAATAACTAAATATAATAATGTCCTTGAGTAGTAGGTTCTTATCTATATCAATCGATTGGTTGAATCGATAATGAGATGATATAGAGAACACTACTCTTAATCATTCCTAGTCGAGTACTAACATTCAGGGACAATGTTAATGCGTAGAGACTAGCATGTAGGTCAACAAGATGACTTGATCTCACAAGTCATGGATATGAGATATCAAGTTGACACATGGGTATGCATTGGAGAATATATACTGAATAACCCGCCATGAGAAAGTATCATGGATCGTTATATGAGTGTCATATACTTTCTCATGTGGCTATTAGTATGACTATTAGTCCTTAGACCTGAAGTCACCATGGTTCCCTACATAAGGAGTTGCATACTTTGGCTTCGTCAAACGTCACCCGTAAATGGGTGGACTATAAAGGCAATTACTGGGTATGTAACAAATTATGTGGAGGGATGTGAGTGATGTAGATGGGATCTATCCCTCCTATATGACGGGGGTGACATCGATATTCTTGATAGAGTGAGACCACGAAGTGCATGACCATGCCCAAATAAGTCAATATGAGATATTGAGCTCATTTGATTAGAGTGAGTCTACTTGGAGATCAAGATTTAGATTGTACCGAGGATGACACGGTCTATGCCTCGATTGGTCAATCTAGATGTCAAGGATAGAGGGACATTGTCACATATTGTGAGAGTCACAATTAGTAGTCACAAAGGTGATGTTGGAGCTCAACATTCTTGTAACTTGGGTAGCAATGATGTGTTGCTAGATACCGCTCATTGCTTATGTTGTTAAATCGGTTTAGGGACATTGCCAACGTTACAAGAACCTATAGGGTCACACACATAAGAGCAATTAGATGGAGATTAGGTTCATATGATGAACCATGAGGATTAGGTTCATGGGATGAACCAAATTGGATTAAGAGTAATCCAAATTAGACTAATTGAGTTAGACTCAAGTTGATTCAAGTGTTGAATGAGTCTAATTTATATTTGATTCATCAAATCAATTTAAATTAATGAATAGAGATTCATTAAATTAAATTGACTTGAGTCAAGTGGTTAGATTTGATCAACCATGGGAGATTATAGGTCAAGTTTGACTTGACCAAATGTCATGTCATGATGATGACTTGGCATGGCCGACCAATGATGATGCTCCACATCATCATTGACTTTGTCAATTGGTGCCACATCATGAGGGAGACCAAGGGTCATGGGAGTTACATGCATGCATGTAACCTCCTCTCCATGAAGTGGCCAACCACTTATTCCATTAGATGGAATTGATTTTGTGAGTTACACAACTTCATCTTCTTCCTTGGAACACCCTCTCAACCTCTCCCAACCTCCTTGGCCGAAATTCCTAAAGGGTGCTAGCACACTCTAAGGTATTTTTCTCCACCTATTGCTTGTGTGGATACCGATAGAGGAGTGTACACTTGACACTCTCGAGTTCCGGCAAACCTTTTGGACGAGCGGGATAAGCGAAGGGCGTCGCTACGAGGGTAACTTCTTATCATGTAGATCTAGAGTAGATCTAAAGGTATTAAACACATACATGTTAGTTTTATATTTTCGTTCGGTTACGTATTGCTCCTCCTTTTGCCGTTTTGGCATAGATATATCTCCGTGATCCAGCGATCAAACGCCAGGAACGTTATGAAGCATGTATGTGTTTCGTTTTTTGTAGTTTTTATATTAGATATAAAAATTACAGATTTATATGTTTCTGTAAATTTTCTTATTTTATAGAATTTTTGGGTATTTTTCTCGTAGAGTCGAAGCAACGAGTGTTGGGACACTCGTAGGCTTCAACCGTCGAGAAAAACTCTCCGAATCGGCGAGTTCTCGCTTTAGGTTTTTGGGACAGCGACTTAAGTCACTGTAAGATCATTGTAGGGACACTCGCGAAGTTTATTTTGCGAGTAGGGGCGCTGCCCCTATCCCCGAAAGGGGCCATGTCCCGCGATCGCGCCCGGAAACCGCTTAGCGGGACCGTTACGGAGAGTTGACTCATAAATTTGAAATAAATTAGGAAAAATTATAGAAATTTCTGTAAAAATACATAATTTAGAATTATGTATAATTCTGTGATTGTCATGGCCCAATGACCCCAATTTGATTGAATAAGTGTGTTGTAATTCATAATACGGCCTGCGTGCCGTTTTGTGGTTGTGCGTGTTGTATAGTGTATGCGACCTGCGCGTCGTACCTCTTATTTTGAAATTCTAGTTGTAATTAGTTTTTAGACTCGAATGTAACTCGAGTTTCATATTTGTAATGTACAAAATGGAGCAGTGGAAAGTCCACTCGAAGACGAGATTTTTGTGTTACTCCCCCTTAACTTTCGCTCTTCTCCCCCTTTTGCCATAAATCAAAATAAATGTTGGGGTTTGTTATATAAAAATAGGGGTTGAAAGACAATATGGTATATGCATGCATCAAAATAAATCAACTATGAGTCCAAGCATGCGTCTAGCAGTAATTAGATAGATTGGTTCGAGGTGTGTCCCTCTGCACCAATAATCTAAAGGTTTCTAATATAACCCTTTAGGGTTAGTTTGCTCTCCCCCTTAGTCAAATATATGAAGTATAAGAGATGTAGGGGGCGCTAAACCTTGGCCTAAGGTTTGTTAAGTACAATAGTTGAAAAAATAAGTAGTATTTTGAAGAGGTTGTTTTAACTATATTTCAATTATCCTTAACATCTCACCTGTGTCTATATGATCAAGCATGTCATACTTATGTGTTTTTGTGAGATGACTTTCAATTAAGTTGATTAAGTGCATTTAGGTTCAAGTAATTTTATGTTAGATTTGGATTTGACCCTAGGCTTGTCAAGTTTACCTTTTCAAGATCATGGCTTCCAGGTCGTGGCGAGGCACAGGGGCCTTCTTTTATTGGATCATCGACCACTTCCTTAGACAAAGCCATTTTCAAGAAAATGATGACTTGACTCACCTAAGATTATTTCCTAGTCTAACTGGTTATTTTTGAAAAGAGGCTCCCCGAGGCTCAATCTTTTCGTAAGATTTTAGTTGGTTATGTACGTGTTCTAAGTGAGTTCAAAAGTTTTAAAGCACAAACTTTTTAAGTTAAAGCATGCAATTTCTAAGTCAAAGCACAAACATGTTTTGTACTGGCTCCCCCTAGACCGTTGAATCGGTTCGGTCTATCCACATAGTGGATTTGGTCCTTGGGAACCCAGTACGTGTTGGATCCTAGAGTTGAGATCAAAAGGTTCTTAGGGACCCATGCTTGGACTCTTTGATGACTACGATTTACGATAGACATATATGACCTATTCGTAGTCATTGACCTAAATCCGAGTCCGCTTTGTTGTACACGCTCTTTGGGTTCCAAGTAGTCGATTAAGGTTCTTAGATCCCAACGTGAACCTTTCCAACCTAGCCTCAACCTCTTGAACTTGGTCTTTCAAGAGAGAATTCTCCTCCTCAAGTTTTTCAATTTGAGTTGAGTTTCCCTCTTGAACTTGACTAGTTGAAGGGGTTAGAGTAGCCTCTTGCTTGAGGGTTTCAACCTCCTCAAGTAACGACTCAACCCTAGACTCGGACTTAGTTAATTTCCTATTAAGCATTTTAATTGTATTGTAAAGCGTACTAATTAAAGAGCGATTAACCTTGACTTTCCCTTTTGGTTCGGCTTTGAGTTTTCTCTCGATTCTCTCGAAATAATCTTCGGGGTCGGAGTCGGAGTTGTAGTTGGACTCGGCTTCGGATTCTGACTCGGACTCCTCCGTTCTTGCCATGTAAGCTATGTCTTCTCTGTTGTCCCAAGTTGCATGGAAGGCTTTTCTTGCTCCCTTTTTCTTTTGGTTCTCATTCTTCAATTTCCTCCTTTCTTGTCGAACTATTCTCCGCACAATGTTGACTATTATGGCCTCCTCTTCGGATTCGGATTCGTCTTCGAGTTCGAGTTCATCTACTTGCCTAGTAGGTGGCTTGCTTCTTTGTCCTGCAAGTAGAGCAATACCTCTCTCGGCCCGGATCACGTTAGTTTGCTCATGAAGTTCAAACTCGGAAAATAATTCATCTAACCTAAGCTTCGATAGGTCCTTAGAGACCTTGTAGGCATCGACCATGGATGCCCACAAGGTAGTCCTAGGAAATGAATTAAGAACGCGTACCTTAGTAGGTCACGGTTTTTGACCTTGTGTCCGATGGTGTGTAGGCCGTTGACAATGTCCTGGACGAGTGCGTTTAGTTTCATTGCCGTCTCGTGTTACTGCATCTTGAGGTTATACAACTTATTGAAAAGAAGGTCACGTTTACATACCTTAGCATAGGACGTTCCTTCGTGTAGCTCGATTAATTTATTCCATAGGTCCTTGGCGCTAATGAATGGTCCGATGCGGTTGAGTTCCTCCTTGGACAAGCTGTATTGCAATATTTGGGTTGCTCTTGCATCGGCTTCGATTTGCCTCTTGGTTGCATTTGTCCACTTGTTGAAATCCAAGGGTTCTCCTTGATCATTGGTGGGTAAAGCAAAGCCGGTTTGGATTATTATCCAAGTCTCGACTTGTGTTTTCAAGAAACACTCCATCCGACCTTTCCAATAACGGAAATCATCTCCGTTAAAGAACGGAGGTCGGGTGGTGCTATATCCCTCAATGTGAGCCATTAAGTATTTTGCAAAACACAAATAAAAACCAAAGAGAATTCCAAGACTTGGTCTTGGATTAGTAATGCGGGAAATAATAGAAAAAAAACAGAAATAAATAAGGAGGATAAGAATCTAACAAAAATTTGAAACTTACGACCTTCGATGTCCCCGAAAGGGTACTAAACGTTGGATTTTGGGGCTGGAAACAGCTTGTTACGGGGGTAAACCCCCTATAAGAAGTGTAGATCTTTCAGAGAGCTTCGATTTGGTGGGTAGATCGTTTCGTGAGTCCACTTGTAGCAAAAGTTATGCTCGTTTGATCGTGAGGTACTCCGAAGGAGATTAGTACTTGCAAAAACACAACAAAAAAACTATGTACCAAGACTTGGTCTTGGATTAGTAGTGCGGGAAACAAAATCTAAGAAATATACAAATCAAAAAATACGAAAAGAAAACCAAAACGTGCTAGATTGGTGGTTTCACCAAATCTTAGCGCCCCCGCTCTGATACCAATTGTTGGATCGAGAAGCGTCGCTAGAGGGGGGGGATGAATAGCGATCGTAAAACTTTCGTTTTCGTTCGTTCGATACGCAAAGTAAACGAGTAAACACAGCGGAAAATAAAATGAAACGTTTATTTTACTTGGTTCACAACCCAGTGGTTGCTACTCCAAGGCCCTATCGGTCCTTGACCGCGTACGGAGGGCAAAGCACTATAACGTCTCCTCCTCGTTGGAGGTAGGAGACAACGATCACAAAATCCGGAAGTACGAGGATGAGGCAACAAGCCTACCTCACCTCGTTACAAAAGAAACAACGAATACAATAATAATACTTCGTTTCAGTTACATGTTGCTAGAAAGATCGAGGATTTGTAAATACTGGCTTAATGAGTTTCCGTTGGCGTTGTGAAACGTAGATTGATGTGTTTGGTGATTTCCTCCTTTATAGACTCTAAAATTGTCTCCTATTTCTTTGGAGCGGATCATGGATTTTCCAAATTTTGAGAAAGAGTCGCGTTATCGTTTTGACCTAAGCGCCAAGCCAGTCGTCGCATCGATCGATGACTCCCATCGATCGGGATGGGCATCGATCGGCTATGTGTCCAGCGATGCCAGCCACTTCCTGCAATAAGAGGTTAGCTCGAAAAATGATAAATGCAACGGTTTCTGACCGTCCGATCTCGACCTAGACCTTCCACAGGAAGTCTTAATCGGATCGCCGCCTATGGTCATCCCCGTAAAGAGGACACAACCTTACAATCTCTCACTCACACGAGCTTACCTCGATAGTAGCTCTCGCTTTCGGCCTTCCACTTGATTCCTTCGGCTCCCTCCGAAGTCACTCGAGTGTCGCCCGACCACCGCGGCTTCCTCCGGGTGTCGCTAGCCTTTAGCTCCAGCTTTAATACTTTTCTGCACACTTGATAGCTCGTGAGATAACGATGTAAACTTAACTTTGTGTCTTTGCCATAATCAAAACACAGGTTCGATTATCTAGTGCCCCTGCACCAACAGAGATTACGAGAAGGGTGACGACGACACATGACGGTCAAAGGAAGCGCTTGGAGAAGCCGCTAGCCTTAGGTTGACCGTCCGATCTTCTCATTGGCTTGAGAAGATCATAGTAGGGCCATGACTATATCACATTTAATGATATATATATATGTTGATATATATATATGTATATTTAATTGATTTTGCTTGTATGTATGTGATGCATGCTAGTAGAAAAATGTTTGTATGTATATGGTGCATGCTAGGTTAATTTTCTTGTATGTATATGATGCATGCTAGAATAATTAATGTATGTATATGATGCATGCTAATATAGGATAATAAAGGCCTAAATGCGTATAAGATACACATTACGATTAGATTAGATCATAATCGAATCAACTCGAAAATGCCTACCGAGCCTTGATACCCATCACTACCTCGATCATTTGTCGTTGTTGAATCTGCCAAAGCAGAGCAACACATATTATCTTGGTAGGGTGCGGAGGGACAATCTTGGTCCCGCCTATCACGACTCGGGTTAGAGTAAGCTCAATTATATTGAGCAAAACTAGTTAACTCAATTGGATCGAGTAGAACTATAGGCATATTCCAATCGTTGGAAAGATAGGTTAAGATCGCATTTACACTAAATCTTGGGCGATTTAGCCAAAGCTAACTCAAGGTCTTTTGTAAATGTGGGTCTTAATCCTATAAACAAGAGTTGCATAGAGATGTAATCGGTAATGTGTTACCCACCGATCGTACTAAGTCTTGGGCGATTTAGCAAAGCTAACTCAAGGCTTAGTATGATGTGGATCTTGTCCCATGAATTATAGCTAGTTTGTATGAATCTAGTAAAAGTGGTTTGACCACATCCATAACTCGATTCTACAAAATTCCTATAATTTAGTGGGAGCATCATTTGATTAAAGGCCTAATTAAATGATAAAAGGAATATGATATTAATTCTCTGCATTGTATGTTGTAGATAACTATGTCGACAAACACGAACACTCTCTCTCTGCGATCTGTCCTTGAGAAGGACAAGCTCAATGGAGCAAATTTCTTGGATTGGTACAGGAACCTGAGAATTGTTCTCACCCAAGAAAGGAAGTTGTACGTCCTGGAGCAGCCCATTCCGGAGGCACCTCCTGCCAATGCCTCACGAGCTGACAAAGATGCTTACAAGAAGCATCAAGATGATGCATTAGATGTGTCATGTCTAATGCTCGCGACCATGAACTCTGAGCTTCAGAAGCAACACGAGTTCATGAATGCTTATGATATGGTTGAACATCTTCGTCAACTATATCAAGGACAAGCTAGGCATGAGAGATATGAAATCTCTAAGGCATTATTTGGGTCCAAAATGCAAGAAGGGACTCCCGTAGGTACATATGTACTCAAGATGATTGGGTACGTAGAAAACCTACAAAGGCTGGGATTCCCACTTGGCCAAGAGCTGGCCACTGACCTAATCTTGCAATCTTTGCCACAAGCCTTCAATCAATTTGTCATGAATTATAACCTGAATGAAATTGATAAGTCATTGCCTGAGATGCTCAGCATGTTGAGAACTGCAGAGCTTAACCTTAAGAAGGGTAAATCTGACACCATTTTGATGGTGCAGAAGAAGAAAGGCAAGGGCAAGCCTAAAGGTAAGGGAAAGTCCCAAGCCAAGGGCAAAGGCAAAGAACTTAAACCCAAAGGAGGGGTAGCCAAGGAAGGGCTTGCTTCTTAGTAAGGAAGCGAGGACCTTTGGAAGCGTAATCGCAAGGCATACTGGAAGATCTTAAGAAGAAGAAAGTGAGACTTCTACTTGGTATAAATGTTATAGAAGTCAATCTATCTATTTCTTCATCATGGGTATTAGATCGGATGTGCATCTCACATTTGTACCAATGTGCGGTGAGAAATAGCAGGGCATTGACAAAGGCGAGGTGGACCTCTGAGTAGGCAATGGAGCAAGGGTTCTTTCTTTATTTGTAGGAACTTATGATCTATCTCTGCCCTCAGGCTATGTACTAGAATTAGATGAATGTTGTTATGTGCACCTTTAACTAAGAACATCATTTGATTTCTTGTTTGGACAAGAAAGGATTTTCATTTATAATAAAGAACAAATGTTGTTAGTTTATTTAAATGATATGTTCTATTGTAGTGCACCTCTAATGAGCGGACTCTACTTTCTAGACTTAGAGAGTCTATAACATAAGTACCAAGAGGTTCAAGTCAAATGAGTTGAACCAAACCTATCTGGCATTGTCGCTTAGGTCACATAAATGAGGTTGCTTATCTCGGCTCCATAAGGATGGGTGCTAGACTCATTTGATTTTGAATCATATGAGACATGCAGTCTTGCCTTTTAGGCAAGATGACCAAGACTCCTTTAGTGGACATAGCGAAGAGCAGCGGATTTGTTAGGACTTATACATAGTGATGTATGTGGTCCTTTCAATGTTGTTGCTAGAGGTGATTCTGGTACTTCATTACATTTATGACTTGATGATATGGTTATGTGTATCTTATGACACATAAATCAGAATCCTTTGAAAAGTTCAAGAATTCAAGAATGAAGTACAAAACCGACTTGGCAAGAGTATTAAGATACTTGATCGGATCGAGGTGGTGAATACCTTAGCCATGAGTTTCGTGACTATCTAGGTGAGTGTGGGATTCTATCCCAACTCACTCCTCTGGAACACCACGGTGGAATGGTGTATCAGAAAGGAGGAATCGTACCCTATTAGATATGAGTACGATCTATGATGAGTCACAGATCTTCCTATATCCTTTTGGGGATATGCTCTGGACATAGCAGACCTTTACCCTTAGCAGTGTACCATCCAAGGCGTGGTAAAGACACCATATCTGATATGGACGGGGAAAAATCCCAAGATGTCTTTTATGAGGATTTGGGGTTGTGGAGGCTTACGTTGACGTCAAGTCTCGGACAAGCTGGGACCCCAATCGATAGGTGCTATTTTGTTGGATATCCCAAGGATACAAGGGATATTACTTCTACATTCCCAGTCGGCTAAAGTGTTTGTGGCAAGGCGGGGTTTTTCTAGAAAGGGATTTTGTTTCTAGAAAAACTAGTGGGAGTATACCTTCGATCTTGAAGAAATTCAAGATAAGGACCATATGAGGCCTTGATGGAGGTTGAGCAGGAACCACAAGTGTTGTGGGTGATGAGGTTATTGCACAAGAGTTGTGGAACAACCACTGTTCAAGTAGACCTACCTCTTCGCAGTCTGATTGGGTCGTCGGCTGAGAGATACTCATTTCTCTTGTCGACCATGATGACGTTATGCTCATTGAGAATGAGCCTACCTCCTATCGAGGAAGGTGTGATGAGCCCGGTTACGAGAAATGGCTAGAGCGCCATGAGATCAGAGATGGAATCCATGTACACTAACCAAGTATGGACTTTGGTTGATCCACGAAGAATTCAAACCCATTGGGTGTAAGTGGGTCTTTAGGAGAAAGGCGGCATGGATGGACTTACATACCTATAAGGGCGATTGGTGGCTAAAGGTTTCAAGCAAATTCATGGTATTGACTATGATGAAACCTTTTCTCGATGGCGATGTTTAAGTCCATTCGGATCTTGCTTGCTATTGCGGCATACCACGATTATGAGATCTGGCGGATGGATGTCAAAACCGCGTTTACGAATGGAAACTTACTCGAGGATGTGTACATGACACAACTTTGAGGGTTTTGTAGATCCACGACATCTTTGGGAAGTATGCAAGCGCAAGGTCCATTTATGGGCTAAAGCAAGCTTCTCGGAGTGGAATCTTGATTCGATGATGCGATCAAGCAGTTTGGTTTCATCAAGAATGAAGATGAACCACGTGTCTACAAGAGGGTTAATGGGAACAGTTGTGTTCCTTGTTGTATGTGGATGACATACTACTCATTGAATGACATCCCTTAGCTCTGATGCAGCGAAGACTTGGCTCGGGGCGTGCTTCTCAATGAAAGACTTAGGTGAAGCGACTGTATTCTAGGCATCAAGATCTATAGAGATAGATATAAGAGATTGCTTGGCCTAAGTCAGAGTACATACATTGACATGGTATTACTTCGGTTTGCCATGTAGAATTCCAAGAAAGGACTTCTGTCGATGTCACATGGTGTGAGTCTTTCGAAGACTCAAAGTCCCTCTTCTAGAGAGGAGAGAGACCGCATGGATAAGATCCCTTACGCATCTGCTATAGGATCTATCATGTACGCCATCTATGTACTCGTCACGATGTCTCGTATGCTTTGAGCATGGCGAGTAGATACGATCGATCGGTGGCGTCAACGGATAGCGATCAGAATATTCTTAAGTACTTAAGAAGGACTAAAGAATATTTCTTGATATTTTGGAGGCGAGGAGGAGCTAGCTGTAAAGGGTTTCAGCGATACAAGCTTCCAAACTGACCAGGATGATTATAGATCGCGATCGGGGTTTCGTGTTTTGCTTGAATAATGGTAGCTGTGGTGGAAGAGTTCCAAGCAGGACACAGTTGCTGATTCTACAACAGAGGCCGAATATATATCGGTGCTTCCATCTTATTCGAGAGATTGTGAAGATTTGCAGAGTACCCACAGAGGCTAACATCGCAGATCCCTTGACCAAGGCTTTAACACAGAAAAAGCATGATGGTCACACTAGGTCATTGGGTATTAGATACTACGGTGATTGGCACTAGTGCTAGTGGGAGATTGTTAGTGAAAGCCCTAGAGCCAATCATGTGATGATTGTTGTATGGACTTTATTGTATCATATTCCTATTTATAAAGGCATGGTTATTATATTTACTTGTATTGATGCCAAATAACTAAATATAATAATGTCCTTGAGTAGTAGGTTCTTATCTATATCAATCGATTGGTTGAATGGATAATGAGATGATATAGAGAACACTACTCTTAATCATTCCTAGTCGAGTACTAACATTCAGGGACAATGTTAATGCGTAGAGACTAGCATGTAGGTCAACAAGATGACTTGATCTCACAAGTCATGGATATGAGATATCAAGTTGACACATGGGTATGCATTGGAGAATGTATACTGAATGACCCGCCATTAGAAAGTATCATGGATCGTTATATGAGTGTCATATACTTTCTCATGTGGCTATTAGTATGACTATTAGTCCTTAGACCTGAAGTCACCATGGTTCCCTACATAAGGAGTTGCATACTTTGGCTTCGTCAAACGTCACCCGTAAATGGGTGGACTATAAAGGCGATTACTGGGTATGTAACAAATTATGCGGAGGGATGTGAGTGATGTAGATGGGATCTATCCCTCCTATATGACGGGGGTGACATCGATATTCTTGATAGAGTGAGACCACGAAGTGCATGGCCATGCCCAAATAAGTCAATATGAGATATTGAGCTCATTTGATTAGAGTGAGTCTACTTGGAGTTCAAGATTTAGATTGTACCGAGGATGACACGGTCTATGCCTCGATTGGTCAATCTAGATGTCAAGGATAGAGGGGCATTGTCACATATTGTGAGAGTCACAATTAGTAGTCACAAAGGTGATGTTGGAGCTCAACATTCTTGTAACTTGGGTAGCAATGATGTGTTGCTAGATACCGCTCATTGCTTATGTTCCTAAATCGGTTTAAGGACATTGCCAACGTTACAAGAACCTATAGGGTCACACACATAAGAGCAATTAGATGGAGATTAGGTTCATATGATGAACCATGAGGATTAGGTTCATGGGATGAACCAAATTGGATTAAGAGTAATCCAAATTAGACTAATTGAGTTAGACTCAAGTTGATTCAAGTGTTGAATGAGTCTAATTTATATTTGATTCATCAAATCAATTTAAATTAATGAATAGAGATTCATTAAATTAAATTGACTTGAGTCAAGTGGTTAGATTTGATCAACCATGGGAGATTATAGGTCAAGTTTGACTTGACTTGAGAGGGAAGATGAAAGGTCAAGTTTGACTTGACCAAATGTCATGTCATGATGATGACTTGGCATGGCCGACCAATGATGATGCTCCACATCATCATTGACTTTGTCAATTGGTGCCACATCATGAGGGAGACCAAGGGTCATGGGAGTTACATGCATGCATGTAACCTCCTCTCCATGAAGTGGCCAACCACTTATTCCATTAGATGGAATTGATTTTGTGAGTTACACAACTTCATCTTCTTCCTTGGAACACCATCTCAACCTCTCCCAACCTCCTTGGCCGAAATTCCTAAAGGGTGCTAGCACACTCTAAGGTATTTTTCTCCACCTATTGCTTGTGTGGATACCAATAGAGGAGTGTGCACTTGACACTCTCGAGTTCCGGCGAACCTTTTGGACGAGCGGGATTTGCGAAGGGCATCGCATCGAGGGTAACTTCTTATCATGTAGATCTAGAGTAGATCTAAAGGTATTAAACACATACATGTTAGTTTTATATTTTATACTTCGCACGGATCCGTGGCCGGGGCTTCCGAGGTTTCCGCAACGCAAAAAGCAGTTTTTGTGGCTCGGAAAAACCCAACAAATATGACATTGATGAATCATGAGGAATGATAATGTACAAGTCATGTACATCTAGCCCATAGGCCATGGTTCAATATAATATTTTTAAAATATTTTAAAATTATTTTGAAAAACCTTGGTGAAGTCTATCTTTTGATAGCAATCACCATTGAATAAGTTGACACAAAGTTAGACAAAAATATTGAAGTTATCAATGGTTTTGAACTTTGTATCAATCTCTTAATTTAATAGGTATTTTAATTTAAAATTATTTTTTGCCCATTGTATTTCATGTAAGTAATGTACGTATAAAGTTTCATGATTTTTTAAAATACATATATTTACTTATGATTTATCAAAATTTGTTTATGTAGTCTGATTTCTGCACTTTGTAGAAAACCAGTCAACTGTCACTTTGGGCAGTCGACTGATGGTAGTGCAATTGAATGATTTCTTATTTTAGTCGACTGTCATGTCTGATTTGAGTTGAACAAGTTTTGTTTAGCCATGTATCAACAATGTTAGGTACCCTAACGTCTCCTAACCCTATAATATGTTTTGGAAAGTATAGGAATGATGAAATATCATTGAAAATGATTAGGAGAGGAGTTTAGGGTGGAGTAGCAAATTTTAAGGGAGGTTAAAGTTCAGGTTTAGACCTTTACCGGTATTTTTGATGGTTTGAGTTTCCTATTGTCTTAGAAAATCTCCAAGGACATTGTTGGTGCAATGGTCAAGGGAGAGTAAGCTTTTAGGGGGAGGTTATCCATCAAGGGATGATGGATGGTTTTTCCTCAAAGGGGGAGAAATGGAGGGGTTGTGTTAGGAAACTCTCATCGTACTCACAAAAGGGGGAGAAGTGAAGGTTAGGTAAACTTTCATTATGGATTTCCTCTCATTTAGTGATATGAGATTTATCACTATGAAAAGTGAAGGCATCCTAGGTGATTTTGAACCAAGGAGGAGAATGTAGGATCTCATTGAGAGATGTAACATTGAAAACCTTGGTTGTCTTTTTGATGTATGCCAAAGGGGGAGAAGTGAGGTTTAAGTTAGTTAAACCTTCACTATGCTTTGGCATTGGAAGAGTTAAGTTGGGTTCATGGTTAGCCTAACTTAAAGGTATTGTCAAATATCAAAAAGGAGAAGATTATTGGTGCAATCGGCCCAGGTCACGATTGAACAGACTCGAGTGGGACTCGAGTAGGGTTTTGATGTTTGGCAATGAGATTGACATTGTGATTGTCATGGGAAAGTCCAAGTCATGGGAACTTGGCAATGAAAGTCTAAGCATGGGTCTTGGCAATTGGAAAGCCCAAGTCATGGGTACTTGGCATGGAAAGTCCAAGAATGGTCTTGGCATGGAAAGTCCAAGCATGAGTCTTGGCATGAAAGTCCAACATGGAGTTGGCAAGAAAAGTCCAAGTTGGATACTTGGCAAGAGAAAAGTCCAATTGTGTAGTCTTGGCAGCATAAAGTCCAAGTGAACTTTAGCAAAGGTAGATCGGGTTAGCATGACATAGCCGATGGAAGAACTTAAAAGCTAGCGCAATGGGTGAATGAGTCGTGGGGGACTCAAAGGGATCCGATAAGCGTGAGACTGATGGAGGTGGCTAGAAGGCTTAGGTCTAAGCTAAGGGTGGTCTAGCAAGTATGAGGGGATAATACTTGGGTTAAACCTCACTTTTGAGGTTTACCAATCGACTGGTCGAGTGTTTAGCACTCGGGAGCTTAGTTGACTTGTGTCAGTCGACTAAGGTTATGACTCAGTCGACTGGTCGTATAGTCAACTTAGGCTCGATTGCTTGAGCTATGCTCTGACAGTCGACTGCTAGTTGTGGGCAGTCAACTGCCAATAATGGGCAGTCAGCTGGTGGTGGTGGACACTGACATAGAATATCATGTAGTCGACTGGTCAGTCGACTATTAAGTTGGCAGTCGACTGCTAAGGTATCCATTGGTTGGAATGCCAATGTAGATTAGGCCGTTGTGAGACAACAACACTGTAGGAAGTCGACTGCCAGACGAAAATCTAGATCGTGCGGAGGCATAAAAGGACCTCAATGGGGAGTATTTCACAGTTAATTTTCTTGGTGATTTGGGAGGGGATTTGCTACTGCAATCTAGACCTTCCAAGGTAGTCAAAGAAACTAAACAAGCAAGCATCAAAAGCGCACTTTGTAAAGTGTTTTCTCATTTTCATTTCATTTGTATTTGGTTGTATTTATTTCTTATTGTTGTAAGAACTTTGTAAGAGGTTTCTCCACCTTCAGATTATTCTAAGAAGGAGAAGATTTAGTGGTAGTGTGCATCACTAGAGCTCGCCCCGTGGAGTAGGAACCCTAGTTTCAAACAATGAAAAATCATGTGTATTGCTTGTGTGTGTTTGTCTTTCTTTCATAGTGCATTTTATTTCTATATTTAGCTGCACACAAACATTGTTGTAGAGACGAATACGATTGAATCAAGACGAAAAGCAAAAAAATGCTATTTACCCCCTCTAGCGCATCACCGATCACCCTACATCTACCTCCGGTGTCATACCGAGAAGGAGAGGTTCATAGTGAGGGTAGATCATTATAGCACCATTGTGGAGTAGGAAGTAGGAACCCTAGTTCCGAACCACATAAAATATCATGTTGTGATTGTTTTGTCTTTGTATTTATTTTTACTTGTATATTTTATATTCCGCTGCGTATTACTAACAATTGTAGACAAGCACGACAACGAACGAATCGACAAATTAAACAAATGCTATTCACCCCCTCTAGCACGACAACTGATCCTCAACAAGTGGTATCAGTGCCTGGTGCGCTCAGAAGAACAAGATGCCTTGATTACCAACCCAACAAGTGGCATCAGAGCGGGGTGATCTTCACCGAACTCATCGCCACAAGAGCAATTCTAGAGGGCAATATGAAGCTACCTAATGAAGGGTTGGATTAGGACATCACGGTTCCCCCTATCTTCGACGACGAAGACTTCGCTTACTGGAGAGGTAGGATGATATATTTTTTAATGAATGATTTTAACAATTGGCTTTACATTGTGTATGGATTTGATCCCCCGATGACAAGAAAGTAAAAGTTTTCAAGAAGAAGAAGTGGACCGAGGAGCGAAATCGGAAATACAAAATTAATAAAAAAAGATAATGTTAATGTTAGCTAAATCAATTCCTAAGGATTTATTGTATAGCCTAGGAGAATTCTATGACACAAAGGAGCTATGGAGCAAATTGATCGAGCTCCATAAAAAACCCTCACCGACCCAAGATGACAAGGGGGATGATACCAAGGAAGAATGCTCAACGACCCAAAGTGGAGATGATGATAAGACCGAAGAAGCAAGTTCATCATCATCTCAAGAGCGTGAAGTATCGGGAGCTGAGAGGTGCTCAACATTTGAGGTAGAGGAGGTTGAAGAAGTCTCCACCTCAAGGATTAAGGGGGAGGAGAGACAATCTTTGATGTTGGAGCAACAAGAAGAGCCGTCTATATCCGAGAGGAGTGAAGAATCCGATCAAGCTCGCCCTATAGGTAACTCAAGCATGATCAATAAAAATAAAAATCACATAACATGTTTTAAGTGTAGGGAAGTAAGACACTACAAGAGCAAGTGTCTAGATTGATCAAGAAGAAAGCTCAAGTGCCATTTAAGGCCAAGGAAGTCAGTGCCCCAACTTAAAAAAGTAAGAAGCACATAGTGTACTTCAAGTGCCAAAAAAGGGGTCATTATAGAAGTCAATGTCCTAGGGGGAGTCATTCCAAGAAGGACAAAGTAGGGAGCTCACAAGTAGGGGAGTTAAGGCAAACCCCAATGTATCATTTAATAACACTCCTACTTTATGTAATGTCAAGAAGCATGCTAGAAAGGTGTCACATGTTAATAATTTTCTTGCTATTATTCATCATGATAGAAAACATGCCAAAAATAAATA
The DNA here is from genome assembly GCA_025175895.1 of Wurfbainia villosa. NCBI lineage: Eukaryota > Viridiplantae > Streptophyta > Magnoliopsida > Zingiberales > Zingiberaceae > Wurfbainia > Wurfbainia villosa. The sequence continues at coordinate 12,092,879 of CM045992.1, forward strand.
TTTTTGTTTAGGGACAAATCGTATGAATTTATGCCTAAGGACAACTCTAGAGTAATTACCTCTAGGTCTACCACACCTAAGGATAGGAAGGTAAAGAACCTAGGCATTAACCCTAAGAAGGGTTGGTATATGCCTAGAAAGAGGAATTCCCAAAAGAATGATGAAAAATCAAAAATTGAGAAATTAAAAATTGAAAATCAAGCCTTGAGATCAAAGCTTGAGAAACTAGAGAAGATCCTTAGGAAAATGAAAAATATGATTTTAGGGTCAAATGGGCAAGGTCTAGGTGTTGGTAGGAAGGAACTAATTAAGAGCAAGAAAGGTTTGAGTCACAAGCCTAAGCCCAAGAAGACCATACAAATGTACCACAATGTTCCATTTAATTATAAAACTATTCCTATGTCTAGGAAAGTCAAGATTACCAGGAAAGTCATCTCTAAGGCTAATCTTTACAAGTGTCTAGTGGCTAAGGTTTTAAAGAAACCTAAGAAAGTCACTAGCAAGGTTACAAGGGGAGTTACCCCTAAGATTAACCTAGATAAGACCCAAATGACCAAGGCTTCAAAGCCTAGAAGGGTTATTAGGAGGGTAGATAGGGAAGTTATCCCTGGTGAGTACCTAGTCAACCCAATGAGCTCAAATAAATTTTGGGTTCCTAGGAGCGTGCTTCCCTTATGCTAGATGGGTTTAGGGTGTGTCAACCCTAAATGGATGGGTAGTTAACCTAACCATAGTGGAGTTGACACTTTAGGACATTGCAAGGTTATGTGATACCTTGAAAATGAATTTAGATTTTATATCCTAAAGGATTTTAGGATGTGTCAACAAAATTTGAGAAGTTTGAAAAATCAATTATAATTGACACAATTAGATTTTAGAGTCATAGTGTGTCATTTTAGATTTTTTGCCACACTTAGGAAATTGAGTTATTATGGAAAAAATGGTTTAATCCTAGTAAATGACAATTAGACTTGAAACTTAGGTATTTTTATGCCTTTACTATATAAAATTGTCATGTTTTATTTGCCAAATGTCATGTCATGATATCATGCTCATATTACTATTTTAAATGTCATGATAGCTTTTAGATTGATAAATGACATGACTAATACTTAGGGTAATTCTTTATCGTGCCATGACATCATGATTATTAGCAAATGTTTTAATTTATGCTCATTTATGCCATGATCATCATCTTGCATTTAGGATAATTAAAATAAAATTAAGGATAATGACATGATTTGAAATTCCATGATAAGGAAATCAAATAGAGTTGCCTAGATAAAATACATGAACCCTTAGATTAGGAAAAAATAAAACCCACATCTCACAAAGACCATAAGGAAGACATGTATGTGTATTGATACACCCTAGACACATTTGAGATGTTAGAAAAATGAGTTAAGTTCAAGGTGCATAGATGTGTATCTAGATGAACTCAAACTCATAATATGGGATTAAGGAATCATGAGGAAAGCTAATGTACAAGTCATGTACATCTAGCCCATAGACCATGGTTCAAAATAAGGTTTTGAAAATATTTTAATATTATTTTGAAAAACCTTAGTGAAGTCTATCTTTTGATAGCAATTACCATTAAGAAAATTGGCACAAAGTTAGACAAAAATATTGAAGTCTTAAATGCTTTTGAACTCTGTATCAATCTCTTAAAATAATGAGTATTTTAACTTAAAATTATTTTTCACCCATTGTATTTCATGTAAGTAATGTACGTATGAATTTTTAAGATTTTTCAAAATATGTATAATTAATTATGATTTTTTAAAATTCGAGTCTGAAACTTGATTTCTGCATTTTGCAGAAAACAATCGATTGCTAGGTTAGCCAGTCAATGGTGCAGTCGACTGATTTCTATTTTAGTCCACTGCCATGTTTGATATTGGCTAAATAAGGGTTGTTTAGCTAATTATCAACACCCTTAAAGTACCTAACATCTCCTAACCCTAGGATATGCTTTGGAAAGTATTGGAAGGGTAAAATAATCATTGAAAATGATTAGAAGAGGTGTTTAGGGTGGAGTATCAAATTTTAAGGGAGGTTAAAGTTCAAGTTTAAACTTTACCCTATTTTTTGATGGTTTAAGTTTCCTATAAGCTTAAAAACTCTTCAAGAACATTGTTGGTGCAATGGTCAAAGGGGAGCAAGCCTTTAGGGGGAGTGTGTCTATTAAGGGATGATGGATGCAATTTTAATTACAAAGGGGAAAAATAAGGGTTTAGGTACCTTCATTATGGATTGCCTCTCATTTAGTGATATGGTATTTATCACTAGGGAGAGTGAAGGCATCCTAGATGACTTTAAACCAAGGAGGAGAATGTAGGATCTCATTGGGAGATGAAACATTGAAAACCTTGGTAGAATTTTTGATGTATGACAAAGGGGGAGAAGTGAGGTTTAAGTTAGGTAAACCTTCACTATGCTTTAGCATTGGAAGAGTTAAGTTTAATTTATTATTAGCCTAATTTAAAGGTATTGTCAAACATTAAAAAGGGAGAGATTGTTGGTGCAATAGGCCCCGAGTTAATGTTGACCAAACTCGAGTAGGATTTCGATGTTTAACAATGGATTAACAATAGGGTTGACCATTGTTTGACAATATGGTTTGAGCATATGTTGACCATATGACTAGTGGATGATTGGGATATCCAAAATCATATGAGGGAGATTATTTGGGGGAGATTATTGGAGCAATCAACCTCAGAAGTCCAAGTTTGGATGCTTGGTATAAAAAGTCCAAGAATTGTCTTGGCAAGGGAAGTCCATGTTTGGATACTTGGCATAGAAAGTCCAAGAATGATCTTGGCAAGGGAAGTCCAAGTTTGGATACATGGCAGCATAAAGTCCAAGCATGTAATCTTAGTGATGTAAGTCCAAATGGATCTTGGCAAGGAAGTCCAAGGGTGAGGTCTTGCCAGCATAAGTCCAAGCATGTAGTCTTGGTGGCATAAAGTCCAAGCAAGCCTTAGCAAAGAAGTTCAAGGGTGAGGTTTTGGTAGCGTAAAGTCTACACATAGAGTTCTGGTGGCATAAGTCCAAATGAATCTTGGCGAAGGACCTGGTTAGCATGACATAGCCGATGGAAGCACTTGAAGGCTAGCATGAAGGGTGAATGAGTCATTGAGGACTCGGAGGGACCATGAGAGCGTGAGACTGATGGAAGTGGCTAGAAGATTTAGGTCTAGGCTATGGGTAGTCGATCAAGTATGAAGGGATCATACTTGGGTTAAACCTCATGTTTGAGATTTATTAGTCGACTAAGACTTTGGATTAGTCGACTGGTTGAGTGTTTAACACTCAAGAGCCTAGTTTGACTCGAGCAATCGACTGGGATTATGTCCAGTCAACTGGTCGAGGAGTCGACTGAGGCTAAATTGCTCGATTGTGGCTTTGATAGTTGACTGCTAGTTGTGGACAGCTGACTGACCTATATCAGTTGATTGATAGGGTTTAGCAGTCGACTGGAATTAAGTGGCCAGGGCACAAAATGTTGGGCAATTGACTGCTAGTTATAGTAGTCAACTAGTGCCTATGACAGTTGACTGGTCTACTTAATTTGACATGAATTAAGCCATTGTGAGGCAATGGTATAGTATCCAGTTGATTGCTAGGTAAGAACAGTCGATTGAAAGGCAGAAATCAGTCCGAGTTACAGCTTTATAAGGAGCTTGAGAGGGAGGAGATGAATGTCGGTTCTTAGTGATCTTGAAGGGGATAAGTTGATGCTTTCCAGACCTTCCAAGCTATCCAAAATAACCAAAGTGTGATCAAGCAATCAAGGATCATTTGTAAAGTTTTTTTACTTGTATTTTGATTTGTTTAGTGTATTTGGTTGTATTATTTTTATTGTAAGAACTTGTACGAGGTTTCACCACCTCTGGTGTCATATTGAGAAGGAGAGGTTCATAGTGAGGGTAGATCAGTATAGCACCATCGTGGAGTAGGAACTCTAGTTCTGAACCACATAAAATATCATGTTGTGATTGTTTTGTCTTTGTGTTTATTTGTACTTGTATATTTTGTATTCTGCTGCGTATTACTTGTAGGAACGTTGATGATCGCTAGGATGGGGGGGGGGGGTGAATAGCGCATTCGTTTCTTGATGGATTTCGATTGCGTGCTTGCTACAAAACTCATTATGCGCAGTGGAAATAAAGATAATAAAGAAATAACAGAAATACAAGCACACAATACACAATGATATAATGTGGTTCGGAACCTTAAGATTCTTACTCCATGGGTTGGGCTCAAACGAGCCCTAGCGATGCCAAACACCACTAATAATCAAAACACTCCTTCTCGACAACAAGTCGGAGGCGGAGAAATATCTTACGACGATTACAAAAGTAATACAAGAAGTAAACAAGCAAATACAACTGAAATACACAAAAACAAGTAAAGAAAACTTTACAAATGCGCTTTTGAATGCTTGCTTGTTGATCGCTTGACCCGAGCTTGAAGACCCTAATTTGCACCAGCAAATCACCCAAGAAATCACTGTGGAAATCCCTCCCATCGAGCTCCTTTTAAACCTCCTTGTGACCTGGATTTCTGCCTGGAAGTCGACTTCTATAAGTCCCCAGTCGACTGCCAATAGTACCTTGTGAGACAACGACTTAATGGCCATAATCGATCGAAGCTTGCCACGAGCATTCGCTCAGAATTCCTATCCAACAATGAATTCTTCATGGCAATCGACTACCACGTCGATCGCGCCTTCGTGGCGGCCAACTACCATCGCCGATCGGCCTACGCAATGATCGCTAAGGCATTTTGCCGCAATCGAATCCTAGTCGAATCACAACAGTCGACTGCTAATAACCCCAATCGACTGCCAAGAGTCAACTCGGCTGCTAAGTGTCAAAACACTTGACCAATCGACTAGTCCAAAGCCACAGTCAACTGATAACCTCAACCATGAGGTTTAACTCCAAGTATGATTCCCTCATACTTGCTAGACCACCCTTAGCCTAGACCTAAGCCTTCTAGCCATCTCTGTCAGCCTCACGCCTATCAGATCCCTCTAAGTCATCCATGACTTGTTCATCCATATGCTAGCCTTCTGGTGCTCCCATTGGCTATTTTCATGCTAAGCTGGTCTATACCGCCAAGGTATATTGGGCTTACACTGCCAAGACACACGCTTGGACTTTACGTTGCCAACCATTGGACTTATTCTGCCAAGACTCCACCCTTGGACTTTACGCCGCCAATATCAACCCTTGGACTTCTCTTGCCAACCCATGTTGGACTTTCTATTTGCTAAGACTCAAGCTTAGACTTTCCCTTGCCAAGACCCATGCTTGGACTTTCCATGTCAACCCATGCTTGGACTTTCCATGCTAACCCATGTTGGACTTTCCAATTGCCAAGACTCAAGCTTGGACTTTCCCTTGCCAAGACCTATGCTTGGACTTTCCATGCCAAGTACTCAAGACTTGGACTTTCACATGACAATCACATTGTCATATATTTTGTTGAACATCAAAATACTGCTCGAGTCAAACTCGAGTCTGGTCAATCGTGACCTGGGTCGATTGCACCAACAATCTCCCCCTTTTTGATGTTTGACAAAAACCACAAAGACCTTTGAGTTAGGCCACCTAACTCAAATCTCCTTACCAATTCTCTCAAATTGGTAATTTCAAATTCTCCATCAATTCTCCCGTTAATTCTCCCCCTTTTTGATATACATAAAAAAGGTTCTCCCTAAGGTGTCAATGTCTCATATCCCAATGAGATCTTACAATTTTCCCCTTGGTCCAAAAACACCTAGGATGCCTTCACTCTTCCTAGTGATAAGTCTCATATCACTCAAGAGAGGAAATCCTACGAACCCTCCTAATTTCCAAATTGGGCATCTCACATTCTCAAAATTCTCCCCCTCATGAGGAAGAACACATCCATCATCCCATGATGGATACCTCCCCCTGAAGGCTTGCTCCCCTTTGACTATTGCACCAACAATGTCCTTGGAGAGTCCCTAAGCCTATAGAAACACTAAACCATCAAAATTAAGGAAAAAAATTCAAACATGAACTTTCACACACCTTAAAATTGATACACACCCTAAATAACTCTTCTAATCCATATCCAATGGATTTTTACCCTTTCCAATGCTTTCCAAAACTTATCCTAGGTTTAGGAGCAGTTAGGGTAGCCTAACATAGCTGAAATCAGGCTAAAAAAAACCTTGTTTACTCGAAATCATGCCTGAAAGTCGGCTCTGACAGTCAACAGTTGACTGTCGTTGATGCCAGTTGACTGCCATAAGTAACAGTCGACTAATTTCTGCAAATGCAGAAATTCAGCTTTCAGAAATGGAATTTCGTAAAATCATAAGTAATTATACATAAATCGAAAAATCATGAAAATTCATATGTATAATACTTATGTCAAACATTATGGGTGAAAAATATTTGAAAAATTAAATACCAAGGTTTAATGTTTTGACCCTACTTTGTATCAACTCTCTCAATGGTGATTCCTATCAAAAGATAGACTACACCAAGGTTTTCTAAAATAATTTTAAAATATTTTTGAAAACCTATATTGGATCATGATCAATGGGTTCAATGCACATGACTTTCACATTAGCTTTCCCCATGATCCACCATGGTATAAGATAAATTTGAGTTCATCTAGATGCAAGAACTATGCACCTTGAACTTAACTCATTTCCTAGCATCTCACATGTGTCTAGAGTGTATCAATACACACACATGTCAATGTAATATGAGATGTGGGTTTTGGTTCATCTTAAACTAAGGTCTCATGTATTTTCTAAGACAACACTACTTGATTCCCTTATACATGGGACTTCAAGTTATGCCAATTATTCTTAAATCAATTTTACTTAATGCATGGAATGATCATGACATAAATGATAACACAAATAAGTATTGCAAAAAATCATGATATCATGGCATAAAAATGAACCTAAGCACTCATGACATAAAAAATTAAACTAAATATGATGTCATGACATGACATATGACAAATCAATCATGGAAAATAAAATATAAAGGTATAACAATACATAAATTTTAGTGTTAATTGCCATTTGTTATTATTAAGTCTATTTTTCTATATAATCACTCATCCCCAAGTGTGCCAAAAACCCAAAATGGCACACCATTACTCTAAGACCTAACTTGTGCCAATTTGATTAGTTTTTTAAACTTCTTAAATGATATTGGCAGATCCTAAAATCCTTAGGATATAAGATTAAACTTATTTCCAAGGTACCCATAACCTTGAAAATGACCTAAAGTGCCACCTTTACCATGGTTAGGTTAACTACATATCCATTTAAAGTTGGCACAACCTAACCCATTTAGCGTGAGTTGATCACGCTCCTAGGAACCCAATACATATTGGAGCTCCTTGGGTTTACTAGGTATTCCTTAGGGATGACTTCCCTAGATACCCTCCTAGGCTTGGTAGCCTTGGTCATTGTGGTATTGCCTAGATTAACTCTAGGGGTGACTCTCCTTGTAACCTTCTTAGTGGCTTCCCTAGGTTTCTTCGAAATCTTAGCCACTAGGCACACACCATGGTCAACTCTAGGGATGACTTCCCTTGTGACCTTGCTTTTCCTAGACTTAGATTTAGTTTTATAATCAAATAGAACATTGTGATAAGTAGACATTACCTTCTTAGATATAGGCTTGTGACTCAAACCTTGCCTCCTAGATGGTTCTTGCCTCTTACACCCTAGGTTTTGACTTCTAGACCCTTGAGTTTGATTTTGCATATTTCTAAGCGTCTTTTCAAGTTTTTCAAGCATTGACCTCAAGACTTGGTTATCTAACTCTAATTTCTCTAATTTGGTGGGCTCATTGTTTCTTTGATCATTTTTGCCCTTCCTAGGCATATGTCTAGATTTATTTAGATTAAAGCCTAGATGGTCTTCTATTTTCTTAATACTTGCCTTAGGTAGAATTTTTTTAGGGACATTAGTCCCAAATTTCTCCTTGGTTCTAAGGTTACATGATTTTACACCTAAGCAATAAAATCTATTTCTAGCATGCTTTTGTTCATGAGCAATAGCAATAAAATTCCTTGTATGCTTCTTGTATTCCTAGTGTCTTTTCAAGGTTACCTTAGGGTTTGCCTTAGCTCCCCCTACATGTGATTCTCCTTCTTGACCCTTGCTAGGCTTCCTCCCCCTAAAGCATTGGCTCCTATAATGCCCCTTTTGGTTGTATTTGAAGCACACCACGTGCTCCTTACTTTTAATTGTTGGGGCACCGGCATCCTTGACCTTTGGCATCGGTGGAGCCTTCTTGACCTTCTACGGACACTTCCTCTTCTAGTGTCCGACTTCCTACACTCAAAACATATTATATGAATTTTACTATTGACAAGTGTGTTTGAGTTACCTAGGGTGGTGGTAGAGGCCTCTTGAGCTTGTTTATCACTTCTCCCGGAGGTAGAATCTTCCTCTTGCTCTGGTTATGGTGATCTAACTTCCTCCCCCTCAATCCTAGAGATGGAGACTTCTTCTACTTCTACCTCTTCTTCCACCGATCTCGATCAGTATGTTGATTCCCTATTAACTTCTGAATCCTCATTTTCTTGTGAGGAAGAGCTTTCTTCTTCTTCGGGCTCTCTCTCTACTTGAGCCATGGATGGTTTTTCATGAAGCTTGGCCAATTTTTCCCATAGCTCTTTAGCATATAGAAATTCACCTAACCTAGACACAATATCGTTAGGTAATGAATTTAATATCAATTGCATTACCTTATCGTTTCTCTCGAAGGCTTGAACTTGCTCTTCGGTCCATCTCTTCTTCTTGAGGTATCCACATTTTGGACCTCTTAGAATTTCAAACCCCTTCACTATGATCATCCAATCTTCAAAGTCCATCATGAATGTTGGTGCAATCGGCCCAGGTTGACTCGAGTTTGACTCGAGCAGTACCTTGATAGTATTTTGATGATAGACAAAACTCATGACATGGGATTGTCATGGGAAAGTCCAACATGGGGTTGGCATGGAAAATCCAAGCATGGAGCTTGGTGTGGAAGTCCAAGGGGGAAGCCTTGGCATGGGAAAGTCCAAATCATTGCGAAGCCGTGCGCTTGGTGCTTGGTGAGAAATGCATTGTGAAGCCGTGCGCTTGGTGCATTTGGGAAGTCTTGAGAACTTGGCAAGTTCACTAGGCTCGGGTCCTTGAGTCGGTGAAGGATGGCATTGCGAAGCCTTGTGCTTGGTGCATCCGAGGGACCGTCGGATGGGGAGCGAATGGAGTGAGCCTAAAGGGAAGCATACTTCTAGGGCATGAGACGTGAAGGATGGCGTTGCGAAGTCGTGCGCTTGGCGCATCCAAGGGACGTAGGCCGAGGGAAGAGAGCTTCGGTGGGGAACTCCATGAGGGATAAGGTGGACTTGGCCAAGTGGCTAAGACTGAGTGTCGGACGCTCAAACAACTTTGTGTTTGAGGTTTTAGCCGACATTAGTCGACTGACATAGGTGCCAGTCCACTGCTCTAGGTCATATGGGTTCGACTAGTGTTCGACTGAACCAAGTCTGGCTAATCAATCGACTGCCGAGGGAGGGCAGTCGACTGTTGGGAGAATCAGTCGACTTCCTAGGGATGGCAGTCGACTGATGACACTATGCATAGGCACAAAATGGAGTCGAGCTCACCAGCACTCGACTGATGGATGATCAGTCGACTGATGGGTGCCATCAGTCGACTGATGTGTGATCCGTTGGAACTTAACCAACGTGGATCTAGCCGTTGTGAGACAACGGCTACGGGACCAGTCGACTGATGGTCACGATCAGTCGACTGATGGGCGCGAAAACAACTTGATGCAGGTTATAAAAGGAGCTCGAGTTGGAGGATTTCGCCATGGTTTTTGTGGAGCTATTGGAGGGGAATTGCTGCTGCATTCTAGTCCTTCAAGAGCCAATCAAGGCAAGCAACAAACAAGTGATCAAAAGCAATCGGTGAAAAGTGTTTCCTTTGTATTGTATTTTTATTCTTGTTTGTATTTGTATATTACTGTTGTAATTGCTTGTGAGAGGTTTCTCCACCTCCGACGTGTAGTCGAGAAGGAGTTTGAGTATTGCCGTGTGCATCTCTAGAGCTCGAGGAGCTCGCCCGTGGAGTAGGAACCATTTGGTTCCGAACCACGTATATCGTGTGTGTTTGCGTGTGCTTATTTGTTGTTAGTATTATTATTGTTTTATTATTTCCGCTGAGCTAACGACAATCGTAGACAAGCAACGCAATGAGAACGAACGAATTACGACATCCAACGATTGAGGGCTATTCACCCCCCTCTAGCCGACTAATCGATCCCCAACAAGTGGTATAAGAGCCGAGGTCGCTCTTCAAGGACTAACCACCGCGAGAGCACTACAAGATGGCCGGCTACAAACTTCAACCACCCAAATTCGAAGGAGACTTTCTATGGTGGAGAAGAAAAATGGAGGTATACCTAGAAACCGATTTTGATTTTATGATTATTATAGAAAATGGTTTTGAAATGCCTAGGGACAAGTACAACAAGCCAATTGAGAAGTCAAAATGGACCCAAGACCAAATCAAAGACTTCAAGACAAATCTCAAGGTAATCAAGTTGATTAGTGATTTGTTACCTAACACTATTTGGTCTAGATTGGGTGATTATAGGGATGAAAGGGAATTATGGGAGAAGATAATGAAATTTCAAGAAAACTCCCAACCGACACAAGTAGAAGAAAATGCCGAGGAAGAAAAACCCACAACATTTGAAGATGTTGATGAGTTGGTGGAGACCTCCACCTCTACCATTGAGGGGGAGGAGAGGCAATCTTCCATCCCGGAGCAAGAACAAGAAGCATCCACATCCGAGAGAAGTGAAGATCAAGAAGAGGCCTCCACCACCTCCCTAGGTAACTCAAGTGTTATTATTTTAAATAAAAATCACATAATATGCTTTGAGTGTAGGGAGAAAGGGCATTACAAGAGCAAATGTCCTAAATTGGCTAAGGAAAAGGCATCAACACCAAAAGTCAATCCAAAGTCAAAGGATGCCGGTGTTCCCAAAATCAAGAGCAAAGAGCACATTGTGTGCTTTAAATGCAACCAAAAGGGACACTATCGAAGTCAATGCCCTAGGGGGAGGAAGAAAGGGCAAGAAGGTGCAACTCATGTAGGGGGAGCTCCTAAAGCTAACCCTAAGGTAAATTTACTTAATGCACCTTTAATTCCTAAAGTCAAAAAGCATGCTAAGAATTATTTTGGCTCTCTTGCTATTGTTAATGAAAAGCATGCTAGGAGAAACAATAAGGTTTATTGTTTAGGTGCCAAGCATGTTCATATAACTAAGGACAAACCTAGGACCCAAAACACTAGACCTATATTACCTAGGGAGTCCATTAGGAGAATCAAAAACCACCTAAGTGTCAACCCCAAGAAATCTAGACATATGCCTAAAAGGAAAAATAATTCCCAAAAACCTAATGAAAATTCAAAAATGGCAAAATTAGAGCTAGAGAACCAAGTCTTGAGGTCAAGACTTGAGAGAATGGAAAAAGCCCTTAGAATCATAGAAAATTCAATTCTAGGGTCAAATGCCCAAAAGTCAAAACCTAAGGTTCAAAAACGGTCTAAGGGCAAGGAAGGTTTGGGTCACAAACCTAAGCCTAAGAAGACTTATCATAATGTTCCATTTAATTATGGAACTATTTCTAGGTCTAGGAAAACCAAGGCTAATAGGGAAGTCATCCCTAAGACTAGTCATGGTTTGTGCTTAGTGGCTAAGGACTTAAGGAAAACCAAGAAAGCCACTAAGAAGGTCAATGGAGGAGTCACCTCTAGAGTTGACCCAAGTAAGACCCATTTGGCTAAGGCTTCAAAGCCAAAAAGGGTCATTAGAAAGGTATCTAGGGAAGTTATCCCTAGGGAATACCTTGTTAACCCAAGGAGCTCCAATAGGTATTGGGTTCCTAAAAGCGTGATTGATTCACGTTAAATGGGTTAGGGTGTGTCAACCCTAAGTGGATGGGTGGTTAACCTAGCCATTGTGAGTTGACACATTAGGGTGTGCCAATATGGTTTGAGAAGTTAAAAATGATTTAAATTGGCACAATTAGGTCATAGAAGTCATGGTGTGCCATTTTGGGTTTTTGGCACACTAAGGAAATAATGACATTAAGGCAAAATGTATTTAATCCCTAAGAATGACAAATTGATTTTCACACTTAGGTATTCTATACTTTAGTATATTTTACTTTCCATGATTTATTTGCCTTACCACGTCACGACATCATTTTTATTTCTATCTATAAAAATGTCATGATCATGTTAGATTTATGTTTAGATGTCATGAATGCCTAGATCTCATTTACATGCCATGACATCATGATATTGGAATATGCTTTTATTTATATCATATCTATGCCATAATCATATCATGCATATAAATAAAATGAAATTAAGGACTATGGCATGATTTGATGGGAATCAAATAATATTGCCTAGAAATATGCATGAGACCATTAAAAGAATAAAAACCCACATCTCACTAGATTAATTGCCTTGAATGTGTTTTACACATCTAGATATAAGTGAGATGTTTAAGGAAAAGAAATTAAAGGTTTTGAAAATATTTTGAAAACATTTTGAAAAACCTTGGTGAAGCATATCTTTTGATAGCTATCACCATTGAATGAGATGATACAAAGAGGGCTCTTTATTGAAGCTTTTCTTAAATTTGGAACTTTGTATCAATCTCCTAGTTTAATGGGTAAAATAATTTTCTAATATTTTTCACCCATAATGTTTGTGATAAGTAGTATACATACCAAATTTCAAGATTTATCTACTTATGTATATTTACTTATGAATTTCGGAAAGTCATTTCTGAAATTTAGAAAATCTGATTATCAATCGACCAGGAGGCCAATCGATCGATGAGTGTGTCGATCATGGTTTCTGATCGAAAATGCTGATTTCGGGTAAACCTTGTTGGTTAGACCCATGTTCAGCTGTGTTTTGGTCCCCTAACAACTTCTAACCCTAGGATATGCTTGGGAGAGCATTAGAGAGGGTGGAAATCCATTGGATATGGATTAGGAGTTGGGTTGAGGGTTAGTATCAATTTTAAGGCGGATGAGAGTTCATTGTTGAAATTTGCCTTAATTTTGTTTGGTTTAATGTTCCTATTGGCTTAGAGACTCTTCAAGGACATTGTTGGTGCAATGGTCAAGGGGGAGCAAGCCTTTAGGGGGAGGTATCCATCATGGGAAGATGGATGTGTATTTCCTCATGGGAGGAAAATTGGGTTGCCTCTCTTTAAGTGATATGGGATCACTAGAAAGATTGTAGGCATGTGTTCCTCTAAGGGAGAGATTGTAAGATCTCATTGGGATATGAGACATTCATACCCTTGGGGAGGACCTTTTTGATGTAATGTCAAAAAGGGGGAGAAGTTACCAAGTTACCAATTAGGGTTCGTTGGAATTCTCATTGGGATATGAGAATTGCCAATATGAGAATTGGTAGACTTGAGATGGTAGTTTTGTCAATCATCAAAAAGGGGGAGATTGTTGGTGCAATCGGCCCAGGTTGACTCGAGTTTGACTCGAGTAGTACCTTGATAGTATTTTGATGATAGACAAAACTCATGACATGGGATTGTCATGGGAAAGTCCAACATGGGATTGGCATGGAAAATCCAAGCATGGAGCTTGGTGTGGAAGTCCAAGGGGGAAGCCTTGGCATGGGAAAGTCCAAATCATTAAGAAGCCGTGCTCTTGGTGCTTGGCATGGGAAATCCAAAGCATTGCGAAGCCGTGCACTTGGTGCTTGGTGAGAAATGCATTGTGAAGCCGTGCGCTTGGTGCATTTGGGAAGTCTTGAGAACTTGGCAAGTTCACTAGGCTCGGGTCCTTGAGTAGGTGAAGAATGACATTGCAAAGCCGTGCGCTTGGTGCATCCGAGGGACCGTCGGACGGGGAGCGAATGGAGTGAGCCCAAAGGGAAGCATACTTCTAGGGCATGAGACGCGAAGGATGGCGTTGCGAAGTCGTGCGCTTGGCGCATCCGAGGGACATAGGCCGAGGGAAGAGAGCTTCGGTGGGGAACTCCATGAGGGATAAGGTGGACTTGGCCAAGTGGCTAAGACTGAGTGTCGGACGCTCAAACAACTTTGTGTTTGAGGTTTGACATCCGATCGGCATAAGTGCGCCGATCGCTTCTAGGTCGTATGGGTTCGACCGGTGTTCGATCAGAACCAAGTTCGTGATCGCCGATCCGCCGAGGAGGGCAATGACTATTGGGAGAATCCCGACCGCCTAGGGATGGCAATGATCGATGACACCGCATAGGCACAGAATGGAGTCGTGCTCGCCAACACTCGACTAATGGATGATCAGTCGACTGATGGGTGCCATCAGTCGACTGATGTGTGATCCGTTGGAACTTAACCAACGTGGATCTAACTGTTGTGAGACAACGACTACGGGACCAGTCGACTGATGGTCACGATCAGTCGACTGATGGGCATGAAAATAGCTTGATACAGGTTATAAAAGGAGTTCGAGTTGGAGGATTTTGCCATGGTTTTTGTGGAGCTATTGGAGGGGAATTGCTGCTGCATTCCAGTCCTTCAAGAGTCAATCAAAGAAAGCAACAAACAAGTGATCAAAAGCAATCGGTGAAAAGTGTTTCCTTTGTATTGTATTTGTATTCTTGTTTGTATTTGTATATTACTGTTGTAATTGCTTGTGAGAGGTTTCTCCACCTCCGACGTGTAGTCGAGAAGGAGTTTGAGTATTGCCGTGTGCATCTCTAGAGCTCGAGGAGCTCGCCCGTGGAGTAGGAACCATTTGGTTCCGAACCATGTATATCGTGTGTGTTTGCGTGTGCTTATTTTTTGTTAGTATTATTATTGTTTTATTGTTTCCGCTGCACTAACGACAATCGTAGACAAGCAACGCAATGAGAACGAACAAATTATGACATCCAATGATTAAGGGCTATTCACCCCCCTCTAGCCGACCAATCGATCCCCAACAATGAAGAAGTTCTCCATTCATGCCCTCCATTGCTCAAACCCTTCTTGTCCATAGAAGGTGTATGGGATCGGAGTGTTGATGTCCCATCCCAACTTTTCTTCAAATTTCATCTTGTTCCTCTAGTGGTGCTCCCTTGGTTGTCAAACCTTGAAGAGCGGTCTCGCTCTGATACCAATTGTAGGAACATTGAAGATCGCTAGAGGGGAGGGGTGGGGGTGAATAGCGCGTTTGTTGCTTGATGGATTTCGATCGTGTGCTTGCTACAAAACTTGTTATGCGCAATAGAAATAAAGATAATAAGGTAATAACAAAAATACAAGCACACAATACACAATGATATAACATGGTTCAGAACCTTAGGGTTTCTACTCCACGGGTTGGGCTCGAACGAGCACTAGCGATGTCAAACACCACTAATAATCAAAATACTCCTTTTCGACAACAAGTCAGAGGCAGAGAAACCTCTTAGAACGATTACAAAAGTAATACAAGAAGTAAACAAGCAAATACAACTGAAATACACAAAAACACGTAAAGAAAACTTTACAAATGCACTTTTGGATGTTTTCTTGTTGATCACTTGAACCGAGCTTGAAGACCCTGATTTGCACCAACAAAATAGTCTCAAAATCTCCCAAGAAATCACTGTGAAAATCCCTTCCGTCGAGCTCCTTTTAAGCCTCCTCATGACCTAGATTTCCACCTGGCAGTTGACTATCTTAAGTCCCCAATGATCACAATGATCGCTGTGAGACAACGCTTAATCCACGCCGATTCAAGCTAACAATTACATCGGGCAATGATTGTTATTACCCAAGAATGATCGCTAGGTGAGCCGATCGACCAATCGATCCGAGCATTCTACTCCCGCAACCCTGACTAGCAGTTGACTACCCTTCATAACAGTCGACTGTCAAATTCTGACAGTCGACTGCCAATGCACTTTGCTGCAGTTGAACCCTAGTCGACTCATGATAGTTGACTTCTCATAACCTCAGTCGACTGCTAAGAGTCAACTCGGCTGCCAAGTGTCAAAATACTTGACCAATTTACTGGACCAAAGCCCTAGTCGACTGATAACCTCAACCTTGAGGTTTAACCCCAAGTATGATGCCCTCATACTTGCTAGACCGCCCTTAGCCTAGACCTAAGCCTTCTAGCCACCTTCGTCAGCCTCACACCTATCGGATCCCTCCAAGTCATCCCTGACTTGTTCATCCATACGCTCGCCTTCTGGTGCTTCCATCGACTATTGTCATGCTAAGCTGGTCTATACCACCAAGGTACATTGGGCTTACGCTGCCAAGACACATGCTTGGACTTTAGGCTGCCAACCATTGGACTTATGTTGCCAAGACTCCACCCTTGGACTTTACGCTGCCAATATCAACCCTTGGACTTCCCTTGCCAACCCATGTTGGACTTTCCATTTGCCAAGACTCAAGCTTGGACTTTCCCTTGCTAAAACCCATGCTTGGACTTTCCTATTAGTGAAAGCCCTAGAGCCAATCATGTGATGATTGTTGTATGGAATTCATTGTATCATATTCCTATTAATAAAGGCATGGTTATTATATTTACTTGTATTGGTGCCAAATAACTAAATATAATAATGTCCTTGAGTAGTAGGTTCTTATCTATATCAATCGATTGGTTGAATCGATAATGAGATGATATAGAGAACACTACTCTTAATCATTCCTAGTCAAGTATTAACATTCAGGGACAATGTTAATGCGTAGAGACTAGCATGTAGGTCAACACGATGACTTGATCTCACAAGTCATGGATATGAGATATCGAGTTGACACATGGGTATACATTAGAGAATGTATACTGAATGACCCGCCATGAGAAAGTATCGTGGATCGTTATATGAGTGTCATATACTTTCTCATGTGGCTATTAGTATGACTATTAGTCCTTAGACCTGAAGTCACCATGGTTCTCTACATAAGGCGTTGCATACTTTGGCTTTGTCAAACGTCACCCGTAAATGGGTGGACTATAAAGGCGATTACTGGGTATGTAATAAATTATGCGGAGTGATGTGAGTGATGTAGATGGGATCTATCCCTCCTATATGACGGGAGAGACATCGATATTCTTGATAGAGTGAGACCACGAAGTGCATGACCATGCCCAAATGAATCAATATGAGATATTGAGCTCATTTGATTAGAGTGAGTCTACTTGGAGTTCAAGATTTAGATTGTACCGAGGATGACACGGTCTATGCCTCGATTGGTCAATCTAGATGTCAAGGATAGAGGGACATTGTCACAATTATGAGAGTCACAATTAGTAGTCACAAAGGTGATGTTGGAGCTCAACATTCTTGTAACTTGGGTAGCAATGATGTGTTGCTAGATACCGCTCATTGCTTATGTTCCTAAATCGGTTTAGGGACATTGCCAACGTTACAAGAACCTATAGGGTCACACACATAAGAGCAATTAGATGGAGATTAGGTTCATATGATGAACCATGAGGATTAGGTTCATGGGATGAACCAAATTGGATTAAGAGTAATTCAAATTAGACTAATTGAGTTAGACTCAAGTTGATTCAAGTGTTGAATGAGTCTAATTTATATTTGATTCATCAAATCAATTTAAATTAATGAATAGAGATTCATTAAATTAAATTGACTTGAGTCAAGTGGTTAGATTTGATCAACCATGAGAGATAAGAGGTCAAGTTTGACTTGACTTGAGAGGGAAGATGAAAGGTCAAGTTTGACTTGACCAAATGCCATGTCATGATGATGACTTGGCATGGCCAACCAATGATGATGCTCCACATCATCATTGACTTTGTCAATTGGTGCCACATCATGAAGGAGACCAAGGGTCATGGGAGTTACATGCATACATGTAACCCCCTCTCTATAATGTGGCCGGCCACTTTAGGGGTTATGGTGGTGAAATTCATTTGGTGAGTTACACAAAACATCATCTTCAACCTTGGATCAATTTCCCTCAAGCTCTCCTTCTTCTTCCTCATCTTGCCGAGACATTCTAGGAGTGCTAGCACACTCAAGATTGTCTTTTCTCCACATTTTGCTTGTGTGGATACCAATAGAGGAGTGTGCACTTGACACCCTCAAGTTCCGGCAACCCTTTTGGACGAGCGGGATTTGCGAAGGGCGTCGCATCGAGGGTAATGATCTCACCTCTTAGATCTAAGGTAGATCTAGGGTTTTTAGTAAGCACATACATGTTTTATTTTAATATATCTTCGCACGGATCCGTGGCCGGGGATTCCGAGGTTTTCGCAACGCAAAAAGCGGTTTTTGCGGCTCGGAAAAACCCAACAGTGGTATCAGAGCCACGTGCGAAGCATGTATGTGCTTCATTTTTGTAATTTTTGTATTAGATATAAAAATTACAGATTTATATGTTTCTGTAAATTTCCTATTTTTATAGAATTTTTGGGTATTTTTCTCGAATAGTCGAAGCAACGAGTGTTGGGACACTTGTAGGCTTCAACCGTCGAGAAAAACTCTCCGAAACAGTGAAATCTCGCTTTAGGTTTTTGGGACAGTGACTTAAGTCGCTGTAAGATCATAGTAGGGACACTCGCAAGGTTTATTTTGCGAGTAGGGGCACTGCCCCTATCCCCGAAAGGGGCCTTGTCCCGCGGTCGCGCCCGGAAACTGCTTAGCGGGACCGTTCCGGAGAGGTGACTCATAAAATTGAAACAAAATAGGAAAAATTATAGAAATTTTCTGTAAAAATACATAATTTAGAATTATGTATAATTCTATGATTGTCATGGCCCAATAACCCCAATATGATTGGATGTGATGTGTTGTAATTCATAATACGGCCTGCGTACCGTTTTGTGGTTGTGCGTGTTGTATAGTGTATGCGACCTGTGTGTCGTACCTCCTTTTTGATATTCTAGTTGTAAATAGTTTTAGACTCGAATGTAACTCGAGTTTCATATTTGTAATGTACAAAATAGAGCGGTGGAAAGTCCACTTGAAGACGAGGTTACGAGAAGACGACACATGACGGCCAAAGGAAGCGCTTGGAGACGCCGCTAGCCATAGGTTTCCCGTCCGATCGTCTCATTGGCTTGAGAAGATCGTAGTCGGGCCATGACTATATCACATTTAATTATATATATATATATATATATATATATATATATATATATAGATATATTTATATATATATATATATATATATATATATATATATATATATATATATATGTTGATATTGTTAGTAATATAAGAGAGATGTCCTAAGGCAATCGCCTTATGTATGAACCATTTATATGATAAATGAAGATTCACTATTTGAGTATACATGTTTTATGTATTTGATTGGATCTTAAACTCATTTACTGAATGTCCACGATACGATTCACAGCATGAGAGAATTTGTGATTGGATCACAACTAGTGAGTATCTCTACATGTGTAATTGTGATGTATCGAAATTATCTAGTCGATGAATTGATGGATTTGGACACCATCAATTCTCGAGACTAGCACGCAGGTATACTCCTTGGTGTATCCAAGCGGTTGATTCTCACCGGCTGGAGACATAGTGATGTCCGGAGTTAATCGTGGATGCTAGTTATGGTAACTAGTTCATTGGAGTGACCAGCCGTAAGACTTCATATGGTTCTCTGCATATATAGATATGTCAATGAAGTTCTTACTGTGGCTTAAGTGTGATGTTCCTTAGACTTGCGGTATTCAAGTCATCTTGATCATGGAGACTTATGCTTTGACATCTTAAGCAAACATCTCTAAGGAGATGTGGACCCGGGATGATTGGGTATAAGTCGAAGTGATCGAAGGTGTTTGAATAGCCTATAAAGGATTCACCACTCCTTGCGAGGAGATGTATACCCATGGCCTCTGTCGGATTGTTACTAAAGTCTTTGGCCAAAGCATTACATGTTTAGAGTAAGGTACTCTTCGATACATGTGGAGTAACTAGAATCCGTAGGACGAGGAAATGATACTTGGGCTAGGTGTGACGTAGTCAGCCTAGTGGGGACTGACACTATAGACCATGTCCTGAACCAAGTGGGTATAAGATGAGTGAAGGGAATGGGGAACGAATCATTCGAGTTGCTGAAGGGTTTCATAAATAGTTATGGATCAACCGTTGATCTTTTCGGTTAATTGGGGATCATGATGTACTACTAGGTGCCACTCATGATTGTTCTATAATTAATGGTTAATTATAGACGGCCAACATAAACCGAGAACCTATTTGGTCACACGCACAACGAGCGTAATCCAAAGGATTTAAAACGAGCTTGAGAATGAGATTCTCAGACCGAGAGAAACTAGGTTTGGTTGGACCAAACATAAAGCGAGCATGAAATCGTTTCAGTCGCAATGGAAGCGTGGATGGACCGAGTCTTATGAAGACGTAATGGATGAACCAAAATGGTTTGGTTCTAATCCAATGGAGGAGAATAAACCAAAGGGTTTGGTTTATTTTAAACGAATGAACCAAAAGTTGGTTCGGTTCGTTTTAACTTAAAATAAACCATCATGGTTTGGTTTATTTTAACTTATCTTAATCGAGCGGGTTAACGGGCCTAATGGTTATGATCCAATAACCATTAAGAGAATTAGTTCTCTATAAAAGAGGGCTTAAGGGATAATTAAGCCCTAATCCACAACCCTAAGTTGCCGCCCACCTCTCCTTGGAGAAATTCGGAGCCAACTCTCCTCCTCCTTGTCGCCGCCCACCTTGAGGCTCCAACCGGCGTCCAGAAGGTGCTGACCTTCCCCCTCGCCGGCGTCGAGCTACTGCCGGTTAGTGCTCCGGTGATCTCCTTCAAGTTTGGCATCAAGGTGAGCTCTATCTCCCTTGGTTGGCCGGCGCCTATCACCTCCACCAAAGCTGTCCAGTTTTCTGGACAGCTTGTTCTCCTCTCGTCGGAGCGTCGTTTGGACGACGGTTAGAGCTCCGACAGCGGCTAACTTACCGGGGATTCGATCTCCGGTAATCCTCTGAGGTGGAGGACGAAGGATTCGTCAATTGGTTGACGAATACCTCTCCGGAGAAGCGAGTTTTGAGAACTCGTATTAGGATCCGAATTTGGATTCGGATCGTGATCATCTCTCGATCACGTCGTCTTCAACACGAGGCTAGTAACCCGTACGAAGATGAAGCTCATGGCTTAGCGAAGTCATCTCGAGGAACTCGGCGTGGATACGGATAGAGACGATTCTAGCGAGGATCGTTCCGGTTGATGTCGTTCCCGCTACATGTCATACGAAAGGTATAACGTAGATAAATTTCCTTTTATTGCAAATCTAAATTTATGGTTATGTCTACACTTATTGTAATATGCATGCGTGTGTTGTGTGTGTTGTAATAAATGTAGATTTATTATTTTTATTGCTTCCGCTGTTTTCATGTTTACGAAACGTGATCGAACACACACACGCCGCGGTGCCGGAAACCCAACAGTGGTATCAGAGCCCAGGTTGTGTTTCGACATAATCGTAAAAATTGTTTTGCGATAGTCATAATGTATTTCTAGAAATTTTCTAATTTTGGAAATTTAGAAGTATTTATGGAAAATTTTCAATTTTGGAAAGTCTAGAAGTATTTATGGAAATCTTCCACTTTTGGAAAGTTGGAAGTATTTATGGAAATTGATATTTTCCATAAATAAAATATTTGATTAGATTCTGGAAATTTGTTTCCTAATTTAATCATGATTTGATTTGGGAAATCAAATCTTAAAATATTTTATTTCCATAAGTAGTTTTAATGATTTAGGAAATTGGTTTCCTAAATAGATTTTCCTTAATCAAATAATTCCATGAATAAAATATGTGATTAGAATTGGAAATTTGTTTCCTAATTTAATTATGATTTGATTTGGAGAATCAAATCTTAAACATATTTTATTTCCATAAATAGTTATGACATAAAAGAAAATTATATACATGACATAATTGTATGTCATGTAATCGCATTAGATGCATAACATTATGCCATGCGTGTCGTGACATATAGATGTATGCCATGTATGTCATGCCATGTAGATAATAGTTATTTGCATGCAAAGAGGATGAGACATAAAAACCCTTAAACAATATTAAAGCCTACACCTTCCATTAATATGGTTAGAATCAGAGTTCCGTTTCTTGTTTGGGTTGTTGGACTCTCTCCAAGCCCGGCTCGAACCCGAACATGTTCAAACCATGGAATAGTTTAATACTAATATGGTAAGAGTCAGAGGTCAATCGTTAGCTTTAGTTGTTGGACTCTCTCCAAGCTGGGCTAATTGGTTGAATGCGCTCTAACCATATTAAAACTATTTCTCGATTAATGGGTTGGCTTTAACCTGGAGCATCGGCTTGTTGGACTCTCTCCAAGGTCGATGTAAAGGGAGGTGAAGTTGGGTGCTATGCATATGATGCATACTTGTTAATGTGTTAACAACCCGATGTATGTGTGAACATTCAATTAGTTGATAGCACATTGTGATAGTTGCATATACGTGATATGCAATCGGTATAGTTGATACCTACCGTCGTAGTTATGAATGGCTTGTTGGACTCTCTCCAAGGTTGTTCATAACTATGATGGATATCAGCCCATTCGGAGATGGACCTACGATCTCCCGAAGTGATTTTGGGGTTTTTGAAATTCAAAAAATGAATGGGATTTATGAATGTATAATGATGCATTTTAAAATCATCTTTCTCACATATGCTCGTTTTGTATTTCTAAGATTCATCATGATGTCTTTGAATTTGCGTTCCATTTTGGATTCGAATAAATTGACTGGGCCGAGCTTCTTGGACTGGCTTAGAAGCTTGAGAATTGTTCTCAAGGTTGAAAAGCTTGCAAATGTCCTCGAAGCGCCTCTTCCCGCCCGTCCTAGTGACGATGCAACTCTGGACCAATTGTTGGCCTATCAGAAACATGTGAGTGATTCTGAACAAATGAGTTGCATCATGCTATCCGCGATGGAACCCAAGCTACGAAAGCAGCATGAGCATATGGATGCTCATATCGTAGTCCTTCATCTTTGTGAGTTGGTTGATGAGCAAGTGAGATTCGAAAGGTTCGAAGTCTCAAAGCTCCTCTTCACTTATGAGATGCTAGAAGGTTCATCTGTGGTACTGCTCAATATGCTGAAGACTGTGGAGTCTTCTGAGAAACATGAGCAGGGGACGGTGCTGTTAGTTGATTCCTCGAAGAAAGGTTCTAAGAGGAAGTCAAAGGAACAGCAGAAGGGAAAGAAGAGAAAGGCTAAGAAGGTAGAACTAGCACAAAAGGAAACTTGCCATCATTATGGCAAGGAGAGCCATTTGCGAAGAAAGTGCAAGATTTATCTTGAGTCCGTGAAGAAGAATAAGGCATCGGATGCCCCATCTTCTTCAGATATCTTCGTTATTGATTATCATTCTATTTCCTCAAACACTTGGGTATTGGATACTGGGTGTGGCTCATATATATGTAATGACATACATGGGCTAAGGAATAGAAGAAGACTCGTCAAGGGAGAGCCAAATTTACGTGTTGGGAATGGAGCAAAGGTTGTTGCACTCGCCATCGGAACGTATTTGTTGAAACTCCCTGCAGGACTTGTCTTAGAACTGGACAATTGCTTTTATGTTCCTTCGTTGATAAAGAACATCATTTCTATTTCTTGTTTAAATAGAAATGGGTACCATTTGACTTTTAGTAACAATTGTTGTTACATAAATTTGAATGGAGTTCTTTATGGGTCTGGAACTTTAAGCAATGGTGTTTATACGTTAGACGTATCCAGTGACATTTTCAATATCGAAGTGAGCAACACGCGTGCTCGAAAGGATAATCAAATAGACTCCTATATGTGGCATTGTCGTCTTGGCCATATAAGCAAGAAACGCATGTCCGAATTACACCGATGTGACATTCTGGAATCGTTTGAATTGGATTCATACGATACATGTGAATCATGCTTAAAAGGCAAGATGACTAAGTTACCTTTTACTGGAAAAGGTGAACGAGTGGGAGAGTTACTAGGACTAATACATACTGATGTATGTGGACCTATGTCAACTCAAGCATTAGGAGGCTATAGCTACTTCATTACCTTCACCGATGATCACTCACGGTTTGGGTATGTGTTCTTGATGAAACACAAGTCTGAAGCCTTTGAAAGGTTCAAAGAATTCAGAAATGAAGTAGAGAAACAACATGATAAGAGTATTAAAATACTTTGATCGGATCGAGGTGGTGAATACTTAAGTCAAGAGTTTCTTGATTATCTAAGAGACAATGATATATTGTCTCAATGGACTCCGCCATATACACCACAGCATAATGGTGTATCTGAGAGGCGTAACTGGACCTTGTTGGACATGGTCAGGTCAATGATGAATCATGCGACTCTTCCCAAGTCCTTTTGGGGCTATGCACTTCAGACAGCTGTTTACTTGTTAAACAGAATGCCTACCAAGGTAGTCTCAACTACTCCATATGAGATATGGAATGGTAAGAAACCTCATGTATCTTACTTGAAGATATGGGGTTGTCCTACTTATGTGAAGCGGACTGTATCAGACAAATTGGATGCTAAGTCTGATAAATGTCTATTTGTTGGATACCCTAAGGAAATAAGGGGTTACCAATTCTATCATCCTGTGGAACAAAAGATGTTTGTTTCAAGGCATGCTGTGTTTCTAGAGAAAGAGTTTCTCTTGCAAGAAAACAGTAGGAGTGTCGTCGAGCTTGAGGAGGCTCGAGAGACTCAAATAGACATTAATGAGATACCTGGTGAAGCACAACAGCCGACAACTCATAGTGATGAGCAATCGGCTGGACCTATTGTAACACCATATCTTCGTAGATCTGGTAGAACACGCAATATTCCTGAGAGATATGGATTTCTCGTAAGTGAATCGAACGACGTGTTACTCATTGATGATGAGGAGCCTACCAGTTATGAAGAAGTGCTGACAAGTTCAGAAAAGGATAAGTGGCTTGGTGCCATGAAGTCGGAAATGGATTCCATGTATGAAAACCAAGTTTGGAACTTGGTTGACCCACCTGAAGGGATAAAGCCTATAGGGTGCAAGTGGGTTTTCAAGAAGAAAACCGACATGGATGGTAATGTGATTACCTATAAGGCTAGATTGGTGGCGAAAGGATATCGTCAAAAACAAGGTGTTGATTATGACGAAACCTATTCGCCTGTAGCTATGCTTAAATCCATTGGATGCTCCTGGCCATAGCGGCTCATTATGATTATGAGATATAGTATGGATGTGAAAACAACTTTCCTTAATAGAAACTCGCCGAGGACGTGTATATGATACAGCCTGAGGGTTTCACATCGGTTGATAAAACCAAGGTATGCAAATTGCGACGGTCCATTTATGGATTGAAGCAAGCATCCAGGAGCTGGAATATCCGTTTTTGATGAGACAATCAAAAAGTTTGATTTCTCACAAAATCCAGACGAACCTTGTGTGTATAAGAAGGTTAGTGGGAGTGCAGTCGTGTTCCTAGTATTGTATGTCGATGACATATTACTTATAGGAAACGATGTGTTAATCTTGCAGTCAGTTAAGATTTGGTTATCCAAGACATTCTCCATGAAAGAACTGGGAGAAGCAACCTACATCCTCGGGATTAAGATCTATAGAGATAGATCGAAACGGTTGCTTGGTCTTTCGCAGTCTACATATATAGACCGAGTGCTAAAGAGGTTTAGCATGTCGGAATCCAAGAAAGGTTTCTTACCCATCAGGCATGGGGTACACCTTTCGAAGTCTATGTGTCCGCACACAGAAGACGAGAGGATTTGCATGAGTAAGATTCCCTATGCATCCGCAATAGGATCTATCATGTATGCTATGTTATGTACAAGGCCCGACGTATCGTACGCTCTGAGTGTCACGAGCAGATACCAGTCCGATCAGGGAATGGATCATTGGGCGGCTGTTAAGATGATCCTTAAGTACTTGAGAAGAACTATGGATGTGTTCCTAATATATGGAGAAGGGGACATGGTGATACGCGGGTATACGGATGCCAGCTTCCAGACAGACAAGGATGATTCCAAGTCTCAGTCTGGATACATGTTCACCTTGAATGGGGGCGCAGTGAGTTGGAAAAGTTCCAAACAAGAGACTGTAGCGGATTCTACCACTGAGGCAGAATACATTGCAGCTTCGGAAGCAGCAAAAGAAGCGGTTTGGATCAAGAAGTTCGTTCATGAACTTGGTGTGATTCCGGCCATTGTTGAAGCAATACCGGTCTACTGCAACAACAATGGAGCAATTGCACAAGCGAAAGAGCCAAGGTCTCATCAACGATCCAAACATGTGCTTCGCCGCTATCATCTTATCAGAGAGATCATCAGTAGGAACGAAATACAAATTGAGAAAATTCTCACTGAAAGGAACTTAGCGGATCCTTTGACTAAGGCATTACCTCAAAGTAAGTTTGAGGGTCATGTTAGATCTTATGGTATTGGATACCATAGCGATTGGCATTAGGCCAAGTGGGAGTCTGTTAGTAATATATGAGAGATGTCCTAAGGCAATCGCCTTATGTATGAACCATTTATATGATAAATGAAGATTCACTATTTGAGTATATATGTTTTATGTATTTGATTGGATCTTAAACTCATTTACTGAATGTCCACGATATGATTCACAGCATGAGAGAATTTGTGATTGGATCACAACTAGTGAGTATCTCTACATGTGTAATTGTGATGTATCGGAATTATCCCTAGTCGATGAATTGATGGATTTGGACACCATCAATTCTGTCGAGACTAGCACGAGGTATACTCCTTGGTGTATCCAAGCACCGATTCTCACCGGTCGGAGACATTGTGATGTCCGGAGTTAATCGTGGATGCTAGTTATGGTAACTAGTTCATTGGAGTGACCAGCCGTAAGACTTCATATGGTTCTCTGCATATATAGATATGTCAATGAAGTTCTTACTGTGGCTTAAGTGCGATGTTCCTTAGACTTGCGGTATTCAAGTCATCTTGATCATGGAGACTTATGCTTTGACATCTTAAGCAAACATCTCTAAGGAGATGTGGACCCGGGATGATTGGGTATAAGTCGAAGTTATCGAAGGTGTTTGAATAGCCTATAAAGGATTCACCACTCCTTGCGAGGAGATGTATACCCATGGCCTCTCGTCGGATTGTTACTAAAGTCTTTGGCCAAAGCATTACATGTTTAGAGTAAGGTACTCTTCGATACATGTGGAGTAACTAGAATCCGTAGGACGAGGAAATGATACTTGGGCTAGGTGTGACGTAGTCAGCCTAGTGGGGACTGACACTATAGACCATGTCCTGAACCAAGTGGGTATAAGATGAGTGAAGGGAATGGAGCACGAATCATTCGAGCTGCTGAAGGTTTTCATAAATAGTTCTGGATCAACCGTTGATCTTTTCGGTTAATTGGGGATCATGATGTACTACTAGGTGCCACTCATGATCGTTCTATAATTAATGGTTAATTATAGACGGCCAACATAAACCGAGAACCTATTTGGTCACACGCACAACGAGCATAATCCAAAGGATTTAAAACGAGCTTGAGAATGGGATTCTCAGACCGAGAGAAACTAGGTTTGGTTGGACCAAACATAAAGCGAGCATGAAATCGTTTCAGTCGCAATGGAAGCGTGGATGGGTCGAGTCTTATGAAGACGTAATGGATGAACCAAAATGGTTTGGTTCTAATCCAATGGAGGAGAATAAACCAAAGGGTTTGGTTTATTTTAAACGAATGAACCAAAAGTTGGTTCGGTTCGTTTTAACTTAAAATAAACCATAATGGTTTGGTTTATTTTAACTTATCTTAATCGAGCGGGTTAACGGGCCTAATGGTTATGATCCAATAACCATTAAGAGAATTAGTTCTCTATAAAAGAGGGCTTAAGAGATAATTAAGCCCTAATCCACAACCCTAAGTTGCCGCCCACCTCTCCTTGGAGAAATTCGGAGCCAACTCTCCTCCTCCTTGTCGCCGCCCACCTTGAGGCTCCAACAGACGTCCAGAAGGTGCTGACCTTCCCCCTCGCCGGCGTCGAGCTGCTGCCGGTTAGTGCTCCGGTGATCTCCTTCAAGTTTGGCATCAAGGTGAGCTCTATCTCCCTTGGTTGGCCGGCGCCTATCACCTCCACCAAAGCTGTCCAGTTTTCTGGACAGCTCTCGCGGGCGTCGTTTGGACGACGGTTAGAGCTCCGACAGCGGCTAACTTACGGGATTCGATCTCCGGTAATCCTCTGAGGTGGAGGACGAAGGATTCGTCAATTGGTTGACGAATACCTCTCCGGAGAAGCGAGTTTTGAGAACTCGTATTAGGATCCGAATTTGGATTCGGATCGTGATCATCTCTCGATCACATCGCCTTCAACACGAGGCTAGTAACCCGTACGAAGACGAAGCTCGTGGCTTAGCGAAGTCATCCCGAGGAACTCGGCGTGGATACGGATAGAGACGATTCTAGCGAGGATCGTTCCAGTTGATGCCGTTCCCGCTACACGTCATACGAAAGGTATAACGTAGATAAATTTCCTTTTATTGCAAATCTAAATTTACGATTATGTCTACACTTGTTGTAATATGCATGCGTGTGTTGTGTGTGTTGTAATAAATGTAGATTTATTATTTTTATTGCTTCCGCTGTCTTCATGTTTACGAAACGTGATCGAACACACACACGCCGCGGTGCCGGAAACCCAACAGATATATATATATATATATATATATATATATATATATATTTATATTTATTTATTTGATTTTTCTTGTATGTATGTGATGCATGCTAGTAGAATAATGCTTGTATGTATATGATGTATGCTAAGATAATTTTCTTGTATGTATATGATGCATGCTAGAATAATGATTGTATGTATGTGATGCATGCTAATATAGGATAATAAAGGCCTAAATGCGTATAAGATACATATTACGATTAGATTAGATCATAATCGAATCAACTCGAAAATGCCTACCGAGCCTTGATACCCATCACTACCTCGATCATTTGTTGTTGTTGAATCTGCCAAAGCAGAGCAACGCATATTATCTTGGTAGGGTGCGGTGGGACAATCTTGGTCTCGCCTATCACGCTTGGGTTAGAGTAAGCTCAATTAGATTGAGCAAAACTAGTTGACTCAATTGGATCGAGTAGAACTATAGGCATATTCCAATCGTTGGAAAGATAAGTTAAGATCGCATTTACACTAAATCTTGGGCGATTTAGCCAAAGCTAACTCAAGGTCTTTTGTAAATGTGGGTCTTGATCCTATAAACAAGAGTTGCATAGAGATGTAATCGGTAATGTGTTACCCACCGATCGTACTAAGTCTTGGGCGATTTAGCCAAAGCTAACTCAAAGCTTAGTATGATGTGGATCTTGTCCCACAAGAATTATAGCTAGTTTGTATGAATCTAGTAATGTGGTTTGACCACATCCATAACTCGATTCTACAAAATTCCTATAATTCAGTGGGAGCATCATTTGATTAAAGGCCTAATTAAATGATAAAAGGAATATGATATTAATTCTCTGCATTGTATGTTGTAGATAACTATGTCGACAAACACGAACACTCTCTCTTTGCGTTCTGTCCTTGAGAAGGACAAGCTCAATGGAGCGAATTTCCTGGACTGGTATAGGAACCTGAGAATTGTTCTCACCCAAGAAAGGAAGTTGTACGTCCTGGAGCAGCCCATTTCGGAGGCAGCTCCTGCTACTGCCTCACGAGCTGACAAAGATGCTTACAAGAAGCATCAAGATGATGCATTATATGTGTCATGTCTAATGCTCGCGACCATGAACTCTGAGCTTCAGAAGCAACATGAGTTCATGAATGCTTATGATATGGTTGGACATCTTTGTCAACTATATCAAGGACAAGCAAGGCATGAGAGATATGAAGTCTCTAAGGCATTGTTTGGGTCTAAAATGCAAGAAGGGACTCCCGTAGGTCAATATGTACTCAAGATGATTGGGTACGTAGAAAACCTACAAAGGCTGGGATTCCCACTTGGCCAAGAGCTGGCCACTGACCTGATCTTGCAATCTTTGCCACAAGCCTTCAATCAATTTGTCATGAATTATAACATGAATGAAATTGATAAGCCATTGCCTGAAATGCTCAGTATGTTGAGAACTGCTGAGCTTAACCTTAAGAAGGGAAAATCTGACACCATTTTGATGGTGCAAAAGAAGAAAGGCAAGGGCAAGTCTAAAGGTAAGGGAAAGTCCCAAGCCAAGGGAAAAGGCAAAGAACTTAAACCCAAAGGAGGGGTAGCCAAGGAAGGGGCTTGCTTCTACTGCAAGGAAGCAGGACACTGGAAGCGTAACTGCAAGGCATACCTGGAAGATCTTAAGAAAAAAAGAAGTGAGACTTCTACTTCAGGTATAAATGTTATAGAAGTCAATCTATCTATTTCTTCATCATGGGTATTAGATACCGGATGTGCATCTCACATTTGTACCAATGTGCAGGCACTGAGAAATAGCAGGGCATTGACAAAGGGCGAGGTGGACCTATGAGTAGGCAATGGAGCAAGGGTTGCTGCTGTTGCTGTAGGAACTTATGATCTATCTTTGCCCTCTGGGCTTGTACTAGAATTAGATAAATGTTGTTATGTGCCTGCTTTAACTAAGAACATCACTTCAGTTTCTTGTTTGGACAAGAAAGGATTTTCATTTATAATAAAGAACAAATATTGTTCAGTTTATTTAAATGATATGTTCTATTGTAGTGCACCTCTAATGAACGGACTCTACTTTCTAGACTTAGAGAGCCCTATCTATAACATAAGTACCAAAAGGTTCAAGTCAAATGAGTTGAACCAAACCTATCTCCGGCATTGTCGCTTAGGTCACATAAATGAGAGTCGCTTATCTCAGCTCCATAAGGATGGGCTGCTAGACTCATTTGATTTTGAATCATATGAGACATGCGAGTCTTGCCTTTTAGGCAAGATGACCAAGACTCCCTTTAGTGGACACAACGAAAGAGCAACAGATTTGTTAGAACTTATACATAGTGATGTATGTGGTCCTTTCAATGTTGCTGCTAGAGGTGGTTACAGGTACTTCATTACATTTACTGATGACTTCAGTAGATATGGTTATGTGTATCTTATGGCACATAAATCAGAATCCTTTGAAAAGTTCAAAGAATTCAAGAATGAAGTACAAAACCATCTTGGCAAGAGTATTAAGATACTTCGATCAGATCGAGGTGGTGAATACCTTAGCCATAAGTTTCGTGACTATCTAGCAGAGTGTGGGATTCTATCCCAACTCACTCCTCCTGGAACACCACAGTGGAATGGTGTATCCGAAAGGAGGAATCGTACCCTATTAGATATGGTACGATCTATGATGAGTCACACAAATCTTCCTATATCCTTTTGGGGATATGCTCTAGACACAGCAACCTTTACCCTTAATCGTGTACCATCCAAGGCTGTCATAAAGACACCATATACGATATGGATAGGGAGAAATCCCAAGATGTCTTTTATGAGGATTTGGGGTTGTGAGGCTTACGTTCGACGTCAAGTCTCAGACAAACTGGGGCCCAAATCTGATAGGTGCTATTTTGTTGGATATCCCAAGGATACAAAGGGATATTACTTCTACATTCTCAGTCAGCACAAAGTGTTTGTGGCAAAGACTGGAGTTTTTCTAGAAAGGGATTTTGTTTCTAAAAAAACTAGTGGGAGTACCTTCGATCTTGAAGAAATTCAAGATAAGGACCATAACACTGAGGCCTTGATGGAGGTTGAACAGGAACCACAAAGTGTTGTGGGTGATGAGGTTGTTGCACAAAGAGTTGTGGAACAACCACTTGTTCATGTAGACTTACCTCTTCGCAGGTCTGATAGGGTACGTCGTCAGCCTGAGAGATACTCATTTCTCTTTTCTGACCATGATGACATTATGCTTATTGAGAATGAGCCTACCTCCTATCAGGAAGCTGTGATGAGCCTAGATTCTGAGAAATGGCTAGAGGCCATGAGATCCGAGATGGAATCCATGTACACCAAGTATGGACTTTGGTTGATCCACCTGAAGGGGTCAAACCCATTGGGTGTAAGTGGGTCTTTAGGAGAAAGACTGACATGGATGGACTTACGCATACCTATAAGGGCCGATTGGTGGCTAAAGGTTTCAGGCAAATCCATGGTATTGACTATGATGAAACCTTTTCTCCAGTGGCGATGTTTAAGTCCATTCGGATCTTGCTTGCTATTGCAGCATACCACGATTATGAGATCTTGCAGGTGGATGTCAAAACCGCGTTTCTGAATGGAAACTTACTCGAGGATGTGTACATGACACAACCTGAGGGTTTTGAAGTTCCACAGCATACTGGGAAGGTATGCAAGCTGCAAAGGTCCATTTATGGGCTAAAGCAAGCTTCTCGGAGCTGGAATCTTCGATTCGATGATGCGATCAAACAGTTTGGTTTCATCAAGAATAAAGATGAACCCTGTGTCTACAAGAGGGTTAATGGGAACACAGTTGTCTTCCTTGTATTGTATGTGGATGACATACTGCTCATTGGGAATGACATCCCTTTGCTACAGTCTGTGAAGACTTGGCTCGGGACGTGCTTCTCAATGAAGGACTTAGGTGAAGCAGCCTGTATTCTAGGCATCAAGATCTATAGAGATAGATCTAAGATATTGCTTGGCCTAAGTCAGAGTACATACATTGACACGGTATTACTACGGTTTGCCATGCAGAATTCCAAGAAGAGACTTCTGCCGATGTCACATGGTGTGAGTCTTTCGAAGACTCAAAGTCCCTCTTCTAGAGAGGAGAGAGACTGCATGGATAAGATCCCTTACGCATCAGCTATAGGATCTATCATGTACGCCATATTGTGTACTCGTCCTGATGTCTCGTATACTTTGAGCATGACGAGTAGGTACCAGTCAGATCTAGATGAGCGTTACTGGATAGCAGTCAAGAATATTCTTAAGTACTTGAGAAGAACTAAAGAATATTTCTTGATATTTGGAGGCGATGAGGAGCTAGTTGTAAAGGGTTATAGCGATGCCAGCTTCCAAACTGACCAGGATGATTATAGATCGCAGTCAGTGTGTTTTGCTTGAATGGTGGCACTGTGAGCTAGAAGAGTTCGAAGCAGGACACAATTGCTGATTCTACAACAGAAGCTGAGTATATCGCTGCATCTGAGGCAGCAAAGGAGGCAGTTTGGATCCGCAAGTTCATTACTGAGCTTGGGGTGGTTCCTAGCATTGCAGATCCCATAGAGCTCTATTGTGACAACAATGGAGCGATTGCATAGGCTAAGGAACCTCGCTCACACCAGCGGACCAAACACATACTACGACGCTTCCATCTCATTCGAGAGATCATCGATAGAGGAGATGTAAAGATTTGCAGAGTACCCACAGAGGCTAACCATGCCAAGTACTCAAGACTTTTCAATTGCCAAGACTCAAGCTTGGACTTTCCCTTGCCAAGACCCATGCTTGGACTTTCCATGCCAAGTACTCAAGACTTGGACTTTCCCATGACAATCACATTGTCATACATTTTGTCGAACATCAAAATACCGCTCGAGTCAAACTCGAGTCTGGTCAATCATGACCTGGGCCAA
Organism: Wurfbainia villosa; assembly: GCA_025175895.1. Taxonomy (NCBI): domain Eukaryota; kingdom Viridiplantae; phylum Streptophyta; class Magnoliopsida; order Zingiberales; family Zingiberaceae; genus Wurfbainia; species Wurfbainia villosa. Next base: position 12,126,555 of record CM045992.1, read on the forward strand.
TTGCACCAACATTACTAACAATTGTAGACAAGAATGACAACGAATGAATCAATGAATCGAACGAATGTTATTTGTCGGTGTAATCAACCCAGGTCATGATTGACCGAACTTGAGTGTGACTCGAGTAGGATTTTGATGTTTGACAATGGGTTGACTATATCGTTGACATGGGTTTAACCATATGAGGAAAGCCCAAGAATTGATTCTTGGTAATGGAAAGTTCAAGCAAGGGTCTTGGCAATTGGAAAGTCCAAGTCATGGGTACTCGACAAGGAAATTCCAAGTCATGGGTACTTGGCAATGTAAAGTCCAAAGATATGGACTTGGCAACGTAAAGTCCAAGCATGGAGTCTTGGCGGCATAAGCCCAATTAGTTCCGACTGCGTAAAGTCCAAGCATAGAGTATTGGTGGTATAAGTCCACTTATGGTAGCATAAAGTCCAAGCATGGAAGTTTTGGCGGCATAAGTCCAAATGAACCTTGGCAAAGGAGACTCGACTAGTATGATAATAGTCGATGGAAGCACTTGAAGGCTAGCGCAAAGGATGAACGAGCATTGAGGACTCGGAGGGATCTGAGAACATGAGGCTGATGGAGGTGGCTAAAAGGCTTAGGTCTAGGCTAAGGGTGGTCTACCAAGTATGAGGGGATCATACTTTGGTTAAACCTCACTTTTGAGGTTTACCAGTCAACTGGGACCTTGGATCAGTTGACTGGTTAAGTGTTTGACACTCGGAAGCCTACTTGACTTAGAGCGATCGAATGGGGTAGTGCCCTAGTCGACTGGTCAATAGTCGACTGAGGCTCGACTGTTGATCTGTGGCTCTGGAAGTCGACTGCTAGGGTTGAGTAGTCGACTTCTAGGGTAAAGAAGTTGACTAGAATTAAGTGGCTAGGGAACAGAATGTTGAGCAGTCGACTGTTAGCCCATGGCAGTCGACTGACCTTGAGCAATTGACTGCCATGTATGGAAGTCGACTGGTGTTTGTGGACACGAGCATAGAACACCCGATAGTAGACTGGGTAGTCGACTATAGGCTTGGCAGTCGACTGTTGGTAAGAGCAGTTGACTACTGATAAGGGCAGTTGACTGCTAGGGTATCTGTAAGAGTAATCTGACATGGATTAAGTCTGTTGTGAGACAACGACCCTATAGACAGTCGACTGCTAGGCGGAAAATCAACCTGACAGAGGACTTAAAAGGATCTTGATGGGGAGGTTTTCCGCAGTGTTTTTGGGTCAATTTTGAAGGAGAAGTGCTATTGCATTCTAGACCTTCAAGAGCAATCCAATGCAATCAAAAGATCAAGCATCCAAAAGCTCACTTGTAAAGTGTTGTAATTTCATTTCTTTTATTTTCTTGTATTTTTGTTGCTTCTTATTATTGTAAGATTTTGTACGGGTTTCTCCAACTTTGGTGTCATATCGAGAAGGAGAAGTTTGTTAGTGGTGGTGTGCATCACTAGAGCTCACTTTAGAGCTCGCCCAATGGAGTAGGAACCCTAGGTCCGAACCACATTAAATCTTGTCTTGTGGGTGTGTTTGTCTTTTGTTTTCATTTGTGCATTTTATTTGTATATTCCACCGAGCACTAACATTGTTGTAGACAAGCATGCAATCGAACGATGAAAATCATGAAAAAGCTATTCACCCCCTCTAGCATGGTCAGCGATTCATCTACACTATTCACCCCCACTAGCGCGATAATCGATCCTCAACAATCTTCAATTCTTTAAGTGTCGGTATAATTTCATTTCGTATTCTTGTACTTATATTTTAAGAGAGAAAGGTAGCATATTACCTTACCCTTATATTCTTGTAAAAGAGAAACCCTCCAAAATCAAAAGTTTTTTATTTGGAAATATTTTTAATGATTGCCCGATGAGGTAGCCTTAGGAAGGGTTACGTACCTTGGAGTAGCAATCCAGCTAGGATTGTGAACCAAGTAAATTCTTGAGTACTTTGTCTTCACTTTACATTTTCGTTGCATTTACTTTGATAAAAAGGAAAAGGGTTTTAAAAATTAAATTAATTTTTTTATATTCCGAGATTTACCCCTCTCTCGGAATCTTCAATCCTACAATTGGTATCAGAGCGAGGGCGCTCAAATTTGGTGCAACCACCGAATCAAGAAAAGAGGAATTTTATTTATTTTTAGCAATTTAATTAAATTTTTTCTTAGTTTAATTTATACACAAGTTTTTTTTTTCAAAAATGTCAATGTTGCATTGGAAGGTTATAGTACCGTTCACCTTCCTCTATTTAATGGAGAAGACTTTAGTTATTGGAAGAGGCAAATGGAATGTTTTCTAAAAACTGACCTAGATGTATGACTTAGCATTAGGAAAGGGTTCGTAGCTCCGGTTGATGACTTGGGAGAGTTATTAGATCCGGAGAAACGAACCTTAGATTTAGAAAAAAGGCTCAAGTTGATTACAAGGTCTTAAACACCTTACAATGCAGACTTACAAAAGAAGAGCCAAATAGAGTTGGACCATTTGAAAATTTGAAAGAATTATGGAAAAAAATTGAATTGCATGAAGGGACTAGTGACACTAGAATAACAAAAAGGGATATTTTACTAAATAAGTTTTTTAATTGTAAAATGTTAGACAGATACAACGCGAGTCAACTTCATACTAGGTTTAAGAACATCTTAAATAGTCTTCATTTAATCAACCACCAAGTAGAAAATTGGGATGTAATTAGATATGCACTCAAAGCATTTCTCTGGAATAACTTGTGGGCCTCAATTATAGAAGCTTATAAGGTGTCTAGAGATCTTTCCATAATTAAATTAGATGAGTTGTTTTGTAAACTTGAACTACACGAACAAGTTTACTCGGGGCAAACAAAAAATGTATAGCCTTGATTGCAGGTTCAAATAAAACCAAAGAAGGAAAGAAGTCCAAACTGAAACACGAGTTCGAAGATGAATCGAAATCGGAATCAAACGGTGAAGAGGAAATGGTAAATATGGCAAGAAAGATGTTCAACAAGAAGAAGAGATTTATGAAGGATGCCAAAAGAGTTGTAGAGAATAGGTCAAGCCCACCGAGGTTTGAAGTCACCTGCTACGAATGCAATAGAAAAGGTCAGTACAAGTCCGAGTGTTCTAACCTAAAAAGGGAAGAGAAGCCAAAGAAGGAAAAGAAGAAAATATTAAAGGCAACTTGGGACGAGTCTTCATCGGAAGAGTTGGACACGGAGGTACCAAAGACAAGCTTCGTAGCATTCATGATCGTCGATGAGTCCAATGTCGAGTCAAGCCAAGGGTCCGAGTCCGAGTTGAGCCACGGATCTGCATCCATTTCCGAAAGACCAAATGAGGTCACTTCTCCCTTAGAAGATAGGATGTATAAAATAATAGCATGTTTAAGTAGGAAATTGGTTAAATCCGAGGATCAAGTTAAAGTGTTCATTAAGGAAGTCCAAGTATTTAAAGAGAAAATCAACTCAAAATATTCAACTTGCCAATTTCCAGATAGAGGCTCAACTCAAGTTATGAAGCTTGAGGAAGAGAACTCTAACTTGAAAAGTCAAGTAGAAGAACTTAAAGGGTTGTTGGAAAGGTTCACCTTGGATTCAAAGTATCTCAATATGATGCTTGGGTCCGAACGAGCTGTGTATAACAAATCTGGACTTGGATACAAGACCAAGTCAACAAACGAGTCATGCATATCCTTACTTAGTCGAAACACTAAAAGTAGAGTCCAAGCATGGGTCCCTAAAACTTGTTTAGTCAATCAAGTTGGACCAAATCAAATTTGGTCAAATTCACTTAATGAACAAGACCTAACAAAGTTATCAACTAGGAGAAACCAATAACTTTTATGTTTCTTTAATTAGATGAGTAACTTGCATGCTTTGTTATTTACTTGCTTAACTTAGAATGGACTAGATAGGAAAGAAAATAGTTTGAATTTGGAAACATAGTATTAAGACGAAGTGAACTAATAGTAAGTTAGGGAAATTTTCAAGATACATGTCTAGGCTGGATGAGTCCCATCCTACTTGGTGCACTCAACTGAGTTGAACTAACCGAAGCTAACTCACTAAGTCTTAAACTAGTTAGACCAAAATTTAGTTCGAAAGTAGTCAAGTACTTGGTTCCTATATCAGCTTTATCTTAGGAAGTGGTCACTTAATATCCAAGAAGGTCTTTGTCTCGCCACTACTTGGAAGCTAATTTAGGAAACACTTATTTGACTAATCTAAAAGATAAAATTAAATTTAACACAAGTTTAAACACTTTTAATATTAATTAAAATTAATTAAGTAAAAATGAAAGCTCATCTCACAAAAACATAAGACAAACATGTACTGAGAATTTAGAATGGGTGAGATGAATAAAGTTAAATCAAATCAATGATCTCATTAGAAGAAAACTCGGATAATTGGATCTTCAAACAAATATAAAATAGTTTTTGAAAAACTCATCTTTAAATTTATAAAAAATTAGAAATTTTTTGAAAATCACATAATCCAGGCGCTATGACTAGATCTAGGTGATTGGACTAGCCTTAGGCGATTGGACCAAGTCCAGTTGCCTCAAGTGAGAGGTAATTAACTACTGTGGTAAAAATCACGATCCCAATCAACTAGACTAGGTCTAGTTGACTAGGATGCATCCACGGTTAAGAGATAAGACCGACACAAGCGACTAGACGAGGCCCAATTGCCTCCCAAGTGATCCGCAGTAAATAGTTAAAGCTAAATCAGGCGACTGGACCGAGTTCAAGCGCCTCTAACCCAAGCTACTGAACCAGGTCCAAGAGCCATGATTATCTTTATAAAACTTACATTGGAGAACAATTTAAATCACCTCAAACCCTATTTTCTCTGTGTAAAATCCTTTTGTTTCAACTGTCAACGTGTCTTTTGGTCATCAATTCTTGTATAAGTTTTCTACGCTGCCTAGGTAACGACTCTAATCAATTTTTTCCATTAAAATTATTCTTATCAGGTTTATAAATTTATTAGGGCTAAAAGAACTCAAGAGGCTGACCCATCCTCGGGTCCTAGTTTGGACATTAGGTTTCCTACAGAGGGTCTTAGGCTTAGGTTTTATAGCACTACCTTTACTCCTATGCCCACTAGGTATTTAAGTAGGTCCTTCTTTTCTAGATCATGCATACCTAGCATAGAAGTTGTAAATTTTTATGGACTAGAAAAGTTGGTTTAATGTACGAGTTCAGTTAACATAGACCTATGTGTTGAATTCTATAATAACTTAATTAGGATAGATGATCTCGCTTACTCTACTAGAGTATGGGGTAGGAATATTATCTTTACCCCCTCCTATATTGAGAGATCACTTAGGTCTCATGCATTCATCATGCCCCTATATTTGCTTTCCACCTAGGGAGTTATATTTTGGTGATCCTTGCTCACATATTACCTTAGATAGGATGCATTTTTATTTCTTTGGGGAGGAGAGGACTTCATATGTGAGTCAGTTTAACTCTACTAGACTTAGGGTACAAGACTTTATTCTGTATAGAGTTATAGTAAACTGCATTCTATCACTTAACACTAGGGATGTCACTATGATGCGTCCCTTTGATTCATTCTTGCTTTATGCATTCATCCATAGGTTAGATATAGAGATTAGTCTTCACATGTTTCATTCCATCACTTATCATTCTAGGGTTATCACTGTTGGGTTTTTCCGAGCCACAAAAACCGCTTTTTGCGTTGCGGAAACCTCGGAAGCCCCGGCCACGGATCCGTGCGAAGTATAAAATTATAATTACATGTATGTGCTTACAGAAATCCTAGATCTACCTTAGATCTAAGAGGTTAGAACGTTACCCTCGTAGCGACGTCCTTCGCTTATCCCGCTCGTCCAAAAGTTCGCCGGAACTCGAGAGTGTCAAAGTGCACACTCCTCTATGGTATCCACACAAGCAATAGGTGGAGAAAACTCAACCTTGAGTGTGCTAGCACTCCTTGGTTGGTTCGGCCAAAAAGAGGGATGGGAGAGGGAGAGCTTGAGAGAAAAGGTTCCAAGGAAGAAGATGAAGTTAAGAGTGTGTAACTCACCAAATGAATTCACCACCCATAACCCCTAAGTGGTCGGCCACTTCATGGAAGGGGGGTTACATGCATGCATGTAACTCCTATGACCCTTGATCTCCCTCATGATGTGGCACCAATTGACCAAGTCAATGATGATGTGGAGCATCATCATTGGCCGGCCATGCCTAGTCATCATCATGACATGGCATTTGGTCAAGTCAAACTTGACCTTTCATCTTCCCTCTCAAGTCAAGTCAAACTTGACCTCTAATCTCCCATGGTTGATCAAATCTAACCACTTGACTCAAGTCAATTTAATATAATGAATCTCTATTCATTAATTTAAATTGATTTGATGAATCAAATCTCAATTAGACTCATTCAACACTTGAATCAACTTGAGTCTAACTCAATTAGTCTAATTTGGATTACTCTTAATCCAATTTGGTTCATCCCATGAACCTAATCCTCATGGTTCATCATATGAACCTAATCTCCATCTAATTGCTCTTATGTGTGTGACCCTATAGGGTCTTGTAACGTTGGCAATGTCCCTAAACCGATTTAGGAACATAAGCAATGAGCGGTATCTAGCAACACATCATTGCTACCCAAGTTACAAGAATGTTGAGCTCCAACATCACCTTTGTGACTACTAATTGTGACTCTCACAATATGTGACAATGTCCTCTATCCTTGACATCTAGATTGACCAATCGAGGCATAGACCGTGTCATCCCTGTGACAATCTAAATCTTGAACTCCAAGTAGACTCACTTAATCAAATGAGCTCAATATCTCATATTGACTCATTTGGGCATGGCCATGCACTTCGTGGTCTCACTTATCAAGAATATCGATGTCACCCCCACATATAAGAGGGATAGATCCCATCTACATCACTCACATCCTCCGCATAATTTGTTACATACCCAAGAATCGCTTTTATAGTCCACCCATTTACGGGTGACGCTTGACGGCCAAAGTATGCAACTCCTTATGTAGGGAACCATGGTGACTTCAGGTCTAAGGACTAATAGTCATACTAATAGCCACATGAGAAAGTATATGACACTCATATAACGATCCATGATACTTTCTCATGGCGTCATTCAAGATACATTCTCCAATGCATACCCATATGTCAACTTGATATCTCATATCCATGACTTGTGAGATCAAGTCATCTTGTTGACCTACATGTTAGTCTCTACGCATTAACATTGTCCCCGAATGTTAATACTGACTAGGAATGATTAAGAGTAGTGTTCTATATCATCTCATTATCGATTCAACCAATCGATTGATATAGATAAGAACCTACTACTCAAGGACATTATTATATTTAGTTATTTGGCACCAATACAAGTAAATATAATAACCATGCCTTTATAAATAGGAATATGATACAATAAAGTCCATACAACAATCATCACATGATTGGCTCTAAGGATTTCACTAACAATCTCCCACTAGCACTAGTGCCAATCACCGTAGTATCTAATACCCAATGACCTAGTGTGACCATCATGCTTTTTTTTTGTCAAAGCCTTGGTCAAGGGATCTGCAATGTTAGCCTCTGTGGGTACTCGCAAATCTTCACATCTCCTCGATCGACAATCTCACGAGATGGAAGCACCGATATATTCTTCCTCGTAGAATCAATAATCGCGGTCCCGCTGGAACTCTTCCACCATGCTACCTATTCAAGCAAAACACGAACCCCGATCGCGATCTATAATCATCCTAGTCATTTGGAAGTCGCATCGCTTATAATCCTTTACAGCTAGCTCCTCATCGCCTCTAAATATCAAGAAATATTCTTTAGTCCTTCTCAAGTACTTAAGAATATTCTTGACTGTTATCCAGTTACGCTCACCTGGATCTGACTGGTATCTACTCGTCATGCTCAAAGCATACGAGACATCAGGACGAGTACACAAAGATGGCGCATATGATAGATCCTATAGCGCAGATGCGTAAGGGATCTTATCCATGCGCCTCTCCTCTCTAGAAGAGGGACTTTGAGTCTTCGAAAGACTCACACCATGTGACATCGGAAGTCCTTTCTGGAATTCGCATGGCAAACCAAGTAATACTGTCAATATAGTACTTTAACTTAGGCCAAGCAATCTCTTAGATCTATCTCTATAGATCTTGATGCCTAGAATACAGTCGCTTCACCTAAGTCCTTCATTGAGAAGCACGCCCACCAAGTCTTCGCTGCATCAGAGCTAAGGGATGTCATTCCCAATGAGTAGTATGTCATCCACATACAATACAAGGAACACAACTGTGTTCCCATTAACCCTCTTGTAGGCACAGGGTTCATCTTCATTCTTGATAAAACCAACCTGTTTGATCGCATCATCGAATCGAAGATTCCAGCTCCGAGAAGCTTGCTTTAGCCCATAAATGGACCTTTGCAGCTTGCATACCTTCCCAGTATGCTGTGGATCTACAAAACCCTCAGGTTGTGTCATGTACACATCCTCGAGTAAGTTTCCATTCAGAAATGCGGTTTTGACATCCATCTGCCAGATCTCATAATCGTGGTATGCTGCAATAGCAAGCAAGATCCGAATGGACTTAAACATCGCCACTAGAGAAAAGGTTTCATCATAGTCAATACCATGAATTTGCTTGAAACCTGTAGCCACCAATCGGCCCTTATAGGTATGCGTAAGTCCATCCATGTCAGTCTTTCTCCTAAAGACCCACTTACACCCAATGGGTTTGACCCCTTCAGGTGGATCAACCAAAGTCCATACTTGGTTAGTGTACATGGATTCCATCTCGGATCTCATGGCGTCTAGCCATTTCTCAGAATCTGGGCTCATCACAGCTTCCTGATAGGAGGTAGGCTCATTCTCAATGAGCATAATGTCATCATGGTCAGACAAGAGAAATGAGTATCTCTCAGGCTGACGACGTACCCTATTAGACCTGCGAAGAGGTAGGTCTACTTGAACAGGTGGTTGTTCCACAACTCTTTGTGCAACAACCTCATCACCCACAACACTTTGTGGTTCATGTTCAACCTCCATCAAGGCCTCAGTGCTATGGTCCTTATCTTGAATTTCTTCAAGATCGAAGGTACTCCCACTAGTTTTTCTAGAAACAAAATCCCTTTCTAGAAAAACCCCAGTCCTTGCCACAAACACTTTGTGCTGACTGGGAATGTAGAAGTAATATCCCTTTGTATCCTTGGGATATCCAACAAAATAGCACCTATCGGATTTGGGTCCCAGTTTGTCTGAGACTTGACGTCGAACGTAAGCCTCACAACCCCAAATCCTCATAAAAGACATCTTAGGATTTTTCCCTGCCCATATCGTATATGGTGTCTTTACCACAGCCTTGGATGGTACACGATTAAGGGTAAAGGCTGCTGTGTCCAGAGCATATCCCCAAAAGGATATAGGAAGATCTGTGTGACTCATCATAGATCGTACCATATCCAATAAGGGCACGATTCCTCCTTTCGGATACACCATTCCACCGTGGTGTTAGGAGGAGTGAGTTGGGATAGAATCCCACACTCGCCTAGATAGTCACGAAACTCATGGCTAAGGTATTCACCACCTCGATCCGATCAAGTATCTTAATACTCTTGCTAAGCTGGTTTTGTACTTCATTCTTGAATTCTTTGAACTTTTCAAAGGATTCAGATTTATGTGTCATAAGATACACATAACCATATCTACTGAAGTCATCAGTAAATGTAATGAAGTACCTGTAACCACCTCTAGCAGCAACATTGAAAGGACCATATACATCACTATGTATAAGTCCTAACAAATCTGTTGCTCTTTCGCTATGTCCACTAAAGGGAGTCTTGGTCATCTTGCCTAAAAGGCAATACTTGCATGTCTCATATGATTCAAAATCAAATCCTTATGGAGCCGAGATAAGCGACTCTCATTTATGTGACCTAAGCGACAATGCCAGAGATAGGTTTGGTTCAACTCATTTGACTTGAACCTCTTGGTACTTATGTTATAGATAGGGCTCTCTAAGTCTAGAAAGTAGAGTCCGTTCATTAGAGGTGCACTACACTAGAACATATCATTTAAATAAACTGAACAACATTTGTTCTTTATTATAAATGAAAAACCTTTCTTGTCCAAACAAGAAACTGAAATGATGTTCTTAGTTAAGGCACATATAACAACATTCATCTAATTCTAGTACAAGCCCGAGGGCGTAGATAGATCATAAGTTCCTACAAAGAATAAGAAGAAGAACCCTTGCTCCATTGCCTACTCGTAGGTCCACCTCGCCTTTGTCAATGTCCGCTATTTCTACCGCACATTGGTACAAATGTGAGATGCACATCCGGTATCTAATACCCATGATGAAGAAATAGATAGATTGACTTCTATAACATTTATACCTGAAGTAGAAGTCTCACTTCTCTTCTTCTTAAGATCTTCCAGGTATGCCTTAGAGACTTCATATCTCTCATGCCTAGCTTGTCCTTCTGATACTGGACGAAGATGTCCAACCATATCATAAGCATTCATGAACTCGTGTTTCTTCTGAAGCTCAGAGTTCATGGTCGCAAGCATTAGACATGACACATCTAATGCATCATCTTGATGCTTCTTGTAAGCATCTTTGTCAGCTCGCGAGGCAGTGGCAGGAGGTGCCTCCAGAATGGGCTGCTCCAGGACGTACAGCTTCCTTTCTTGGGTGAGAACAATTCTCAGGTTCCTATACCAGTCCAGGAAATTTGCTCCATTGAGCTTGTCCTTCTCAAGGACAGATCGCAGAGAGAGAGTGTTCGTGTTTGTCGACATAGTTATCTACAACATACAATGCAGAGAATTAATATCATATTCCTTTTATCATTTAATTAGGCCTTTAATCAAATGATGCTCCCACTAAATTATAGGAATTTTGTAGAATCGAGTTATGGATGTGGTCAAACCACTTTTACTAGATTCATACAAACTAGCTATAATTCTTGCGGGACAAGATCCACATCATACTAAGCCTTGAGTTAGCTTTGGCTAAATCGCCCAAGACTTAGTACGATCGGTGGGTAACACATTATCGATTACATCTCTATGCAACTCTTGTTTATAGGATTAAGACCCACATTTACAAAAGACCTTGAGTTAGCTTTGGCTAAATCGCCCAAGATTTAGTGTAAATGCGATCTTAACCTATCTTTCCAACGATTGGAATATGCCTATAGTTCTACTCGATCCAATTGAGTTAACTAGTTTTGCTCAATCTAATTGAGCTTACTCTAACCCGAGTCATGATAGGCGGGACCAAGATTGTCCCTCCGCACCCTACCAAGATAATATGCATTGCTATGCTTTGGAAGATTCAGCAACAACAAATGATCGAGGTAGTGATGGGTATCAAGGCTCGGTAGGCATTTTCGAGTTGATTCGATTATGATCTAATCTAATCGTAATGTGTATCTTATACGCATTTAGGCCTTTATTATCCTATATTAACATGCATCATATACATACATTAATTATTCTAGCATGCATCATATACATACAAGAAAATTAACCTAGCATGCATCATATACATACAAACATTTTTCTACTAGCATGCATCACATACATACAAGCAAAATCAATTAAATATACATATATATATATCAACATATATATATATCATTAAATGTGATATAGTCATGGCCCTACTACGATCTTCTCAAGCCAATGAGAAGATCGGACGGTCAACCTAAGGCTAGCGGCTTCTCCAAGCGCTTCCTTTGATCGCCATGTGTCGTCGTCACCCTTCTCGTAAGCTCGTCTTCAAGTGGACTTTCCACCGCTCCATTTTTGTACATTACAAATACGAAACTCGAGTTACATTCGAGTCTAAAACTATTTACAACTAGAATATTAAAAGAATAGGTGCGACGCGCAGGTCGCAAACACTTTACAACACGCACAACCACAAAACGGCACGCAGGCCGTATTATGAATTACAACACACATAATCCAATCCAATTGGGTTATTGGGCCATGACAATCACAGAATTATACATAATTCTAAATTATGTATTTTTACAGAAAATTTCTATAATTTTTCCTAATTTATTTTGAATTTATGAGTCACCCCTCCGAAACGGTCCCGCTAAGCGGTTTCCGGGCGCGATCGCGGGACATGGCCCCTTTCGGGGATAGGGGCAGCGCCCCTACTCGCAAAATAAACTTCGCGAGTGTCCCTACAATGATCTTACAGCGACTTAAGTCGCTGTCCCAAAAACCTAAAGCGAGAACTCGCCGATTCGGAGAGTTTTTCTCGACGGTTGAAGCCTACGAGTGTCCCAACACTCGTTGCTTCGACTCTACGAGAAAAATACCCAAAAATTCTATAAAATAAGAAAATTTACAGAAACATATAAATCTGTAATTTTTATATCTAATATAAAAACTACAAAAACGAAACACATACATGCTTCGCACGTGGCTCTGATACCACTGTTGGGGTTTTTCCGAGCCGCAAAAACCGCTTTTTGCGTTGCGGAAACCTCGGAAGCCCCGGCCACGGATCCGTGCGAAGTATAAAATTATAATTACATGTATGTGCTTACAGAAATCCTAGATCTACCTTAGATCTAAGAGGTTAGAACGTTACCCTCGTAGCGACGCCCTTCGCTTATCCTGCTCGTCCAAAAGTTCGCCGGAACTCGAGAGTGTCAAGTGCACACTCCTCTATGGTATCCACACAAGCAATAGGTGGAGAAAACTCAACCTTGAGTGTGCTAGCACTCCTTGGTTGGTTCGGCCAAAGAGAGGGATGGGAGAGGGAGAGCTTGAGAGAAAAGGTTCCAAGGAAGAAGATGAAGTTAAGAGTGTGTAACTCACCAAATGAATTCACCACCCATAACCCCTAAGTGGCCGGCCACTTCATGGAGGGGGGGTTACATGCATGCATGTAACTCCCATGACCCTTGGTCTCCCTCATGATGTGGCACCAATTGACCAAGTCAATGATGATGTGGAGCATCATCATTGGTCGGCCATGCCTAGTCATCATCATGACATGGCATTTGGTCAAGTCAAACTTGACCTTTCATCTTCCCTCTCAAGTCAAGTCAAACTTGACCTCTAATCTCCCATGGTTGATCAAATCTAACCACTTGACTCAAGTCAATTTAATATAATGAATCTCTATTCATTAATTTAAATTGATTTGATGAATCAAATCTCAATTAGACTCATTCAACACTTGAATCAACTTGAGTCTAACTCAATTAGTCTAATTTGGATTACTCTTAATCCAATTTGGTTCATCCCATGAACCTAATCCTCATGGTTCATCATATGAACCTAATCTCCATCTAATTGCTCTTATGTGTGTGACTTATAGGTTCTTGTAACGTTGGCAATGTCCCTAAACCGATTTAGGAACATAAGCAATGAGCGGTATCTAGCAACACATCATTGCTACCCAAGTTACAAGAATGTCGAGCTCCAACATCACCTTTGTGACTACTAATTGTGACTCTCACAATATGTGACAATGTCCCTCTATCCTTGACATCTAGATTGACCAATCGAGGCATAGACCGTGTCATCCTCGGTACAATCTAAATCTTGAACTCCAAGTAGACTCACTCTAATCAAATGAGCTCAATATCTCATATTGACTCATTTGGGCATGGTCATGCACTTCGTGGTCTCACTCTATCAAGAATATCGATGTCACCCCCGTTATATAGGAGGGATAGATCCCATCTACATCACTCACATCCCTCCGCATAATTCGTTACATACCCAGTAATCGCCTTTATAGTCCACCCATTTACGGGTGACGTTTGACGAAGCCAAAGTATGCAACTCCTTATGTAGGGAACCATGGTGACTTCAGGTCTAAGGACTAATAGTCATACTAATAGCCACATGAGAAAGTATATGACACTCATATAACGATCCATGATACTTTCTCATGGCGGGTCATTCAGTATACATTCTCCAATGCATACCCATATGTCAACTTGATATCTCATATCCATGACTTGTGAGATCAAGTCATCTTGTTGACCTACATGCTAGTCTCTACGCATTAACATTGTCCCTGAATGTTAATACTCGACTAGGAATGATTAAGAGTAGTGTTCTCTATATCATCTCATTATCGATTCAACCAATCGATTGATATAGATAAGAACCTACTACTCAAGGACATTATTATATTTAGTTATTTGGCACCAATACAAGTAAATATAATAACCATGCCTTTATAAATAGGAATATGATACAATAAAGTCCATACAACAATCATTACATGATTGGCTCTAGGGCTTTCACTAACAATCACTAGTGGTAGGGTTCACATGTCATACTATCACATTTCAACATCATTGTTAGCTGCATTAGAGTTTGACATTACCTCAGATAATGTCAAACAACTTATAGAATATGACATGATAGGACATAGGCAGATTGCCCTTGCTAGGATAGAGTTAGATGAGAATGATGTCCTTACTTGGAAGAGAGATGGATGTCACGCCCCGAGAGTATGCCGAGCCGAAAATCAAACGGACAGCATCTCCCCTGTACGTGGCAACATTTCGGGTTAATACAAGGCCCGTAGGCCCACAACAACAACATAATAAACATACTAATAGCAGGTAATCAGAGAAAACATGTAAATATAGGTATCAATATTACATGTCATTCAACAGTTTAATCTACTCGTACAACAAGTATACATCAGCATAACAATAGATATGCATGCATATACTAAATAAACTGAACATCAATGATGCTGACATACCTGGCAGTCAGCTACTCTATCCTGATCCAACCTGGGCATATAATCACATTATAGGGTATAACAGAATAGTACTAAATCACACAATATCCTGAATATGATCCAAGGGTATCACCGTGAATAACCAACAGGTATATAAGTACCAGCCTACTACCATACAGGAAATGCAGTATCATGTATGAATATGTACAAACAAATGCAACAAGCATAGTACATACAAATGCATCATCAAAGTGAGTATACATATAGATCAGATTCAGATGTATACTAATCACCATCATCCATATACATATATATACAAGGTGTATGTATATATATATAACCATATGCAAAACAATCAGTATGATACGATAATGCAACATGCATGGTCATGCTGCCACCCCTACTCACTACCACGACCCAGCAGGGCCTAGGTGGCACGACATGACAACTATCTCGACTCGGCCACCACTCTCGAGTGACCGAGTTGGGTAGTATGATCAAGTAGCATATGAGCGTAAGTAGCTCGCTACGCAATGGGGGTCCCTGCTGCTGGTCACTCCGACTAACACTACTAATGAGTGGTCGAGTACCATGCACCCAAGACAACTGCACGCAACTCCAACTACCATCGTCAATAATGGTAGAGTGCGGCACAACAAATACTATGCCCTCACACCGCATTCTCCGAAGTAACCTCGAGGAGACGATGACGACTCTCTCAACCCCAAGGGGAGACGATGTCACAAGATGCATGCAATGAAATGAGGGTACTGTCTCACATACAGAACATCTACCCTAGACTCTCTGTCCAACCAAGAGTCACACTCAATTGATCAGTACACTCTCTACCCTGTAGAGAGTCACTCATCTGATCATGACAAGCTAGGACCATCGGTCTGTAGCGACACACTGTCCACGACTCACATGACCATTCATACAACCCGTGGTTGGTGAATAAATGTGCCACATACAGGTATGGAATAAGTCCTACATCTAGGGTTATACTTATCCACAGAGGATCATTTTGCCAAATTTATAATTTAGGTCATCCTCCGTACTCTAACATCTACACCCTACTAAACCGTTAGACCTACTTACATCACATCTGTAAGTTCTAGATCATGCTAGGGAATATGTGTTATCAATAATCGAGCACACATATATATCAACGGTAAGTTCAAGCATACGATAAACAGAGCATGATCAAGGTAATATGAACACCTAACATGTTCATATCTATATCTAAATCTGGAAATCATTACATCTACCCGACCAGTAGGAAATTACCTACCTGTTAAATAGCTCCGCTAGCTGTCCATATGTACAAGCATCTGTCACTAATCAAAGTCCTGCAAGACAACATGAACTACTATTAAGTTCTATTATACAACAAGTGATCGAATCAAATGCTACATGACTTCGTATCTCGATCAACTATATTGATCTAGTTATCCACTTAACCTAATCAAGCCTTCACATCTATCCTCATTCAATCAACTGCAAATCAATTCACTCCCAATTATCAAGCATAACAATCCTACAACATACAACTAGATTTAAATCAATAAATCTCTTAACTACATTCCAACCAATCAAATCAAGATACAAACTCACCTTCTCCGGATCATCATCCACTGCCAACCTCCAACATCATGATGGGTAGCCGAATGGGTTGGAAAATTCGTTGATATGAGCTCCATAACCATTGTGAATCACAGTAATGGTATCCTCTCTACATTAATGGAGTCCAATAGAGAATAACCTGTTCAAATTGCCCTCCACACCTATTATTACATCCTGTTACCATTTCCTGAAACTACTCTCTCTGAATTCAAAATCCGAAGATCAAAGAGAGGTTAAAGAGATTACCTAAAGATAAAATGGCAAGTCATCAGAACCAATCAGCACCAAGCTTGAATCACCAAAGTAGAAATCGCTGGCTGAGGAGATGGTACCGATCCAAACCAGAAACTTCGCAGCGAAGAAAGGTTGTTGGACAGTGCTCACAGACTGCTAGTTGAAGGCGACGATGGAGGAGAGGCGATGGCAGATCGAGCTCAAATAAAGGGAAATGTACCTAGATTAAAGTTGTAATACCACTTACCTATCTTAGAACTCCACTGGCAGAAACCACAGCCTTAGAAGACTCCACCGGCAACAAACCCCTCATCCTATCCCCTGTTCGCCGGCACCAAATGCTGCCCAAACCATGGATCATGCTCAGCGAAAGTAAAATGCACCATAGCCCTAATCTAGTCCAAGGTAAGCCAAAAGCAAGTTCTTACCTAATTACTGCAGCAATTGGGGCAACGGTGACAGCAACGACATTACTGCTGATTCCTTGCTCGTGGTGAACACTCGCCCAAATCCCCCACCAAATCCATCTATTCGCCGGAAACCCTACTTCCCTAGCCTTGCTCCGGCGAGATCGCAAAGGCAGATTCCAACCGGACGCCGCCGATTTCCAAGCTCCCCGCCACGCGTGCTCACCGTCGACTCGCCCTTATGCTCCGTCTAGGCTGGTCACCGCCACCCGCCGCGAGGAGAAAGCACGAGAGGGTGAGGTTGGCTGCGGCGAGAAACAGAGAGGAAGAAGAAAGGTTTGCGGCGCAAAGAAGAATCGAGTTTGCGAAAATGAAACGAGGAGTCGCACGATGATAAATGGGGAGAAGGAAAAGCCGAAGGAAATTAAGGCTTGGCGTTGATAACTGAGAAGCGCATCGGGTAAGAAAATACCGGGTCGGGTTTAGGGAAAAACAATCGGGTTCGGCACTGATCAATCCATTAAATCCATGGACCTTAGGGTTTTACCATTAAACTTTAAGTCAATTGATCCCTATTAAGTCCCTCATGACCGGATGACCCAAACAGGCTTTCCCAAAGTCTGTTTAAATCTTTCCCCGCAATAGCCATAGAAATTTCCATAATTTTCTAAGAAAATTTCTAAAAATCCTTGGAAAATTTCATAGGGTATTTTCCTAATCACCCAACATTTATTTTATTTTATTTTTTTTTCGGTATTTTACAATGGAGCTCAACCTCAGTCGCAGCCTCAACCTGAGCCCCAACCTGAGCCTTAGCCAGCTAGGAGCGAGGAGATGTCAGACTTTGACACCTCAGGATTCTCACCATTTCTTGCACTTCCTCCACCTCCAGTAGCTCCTACATTAGACTATCCAGGCTGGAGGAGATTATTCATCATCAGGAGGAGCAACAGCAGATGCGTCACCTAGAGATGATGCAGCTGCAGAGAGACCAACATAGAGAGATGATGGAGATGCTTCGATCTTGGGGCATGAGCCATCCTCACCATCCACCTCCTCCTTCTTCATCTGATTAGGATTCTAGTATTTGGATTTGTGATATGTATCTAACTTTTTAAAACTTAGTGATCTATAACATATTCAGTGTTGATCTTTAATCTACAATTAGGTTTATGTCTTGTAGAATAAGTTTCATTATTGCTTTAATATTCAAACCTATTTTTCTATCAAAATATTATTATTTCTTAAGAAAATTGAAAATTGAGCTAGCCTAGGTTAAACTTAGCTTTCATGAACCTATAGATCTAGGTAAGCCTTTGCATCTCACTAACACCTAGGATTAATTGTTTGTGTATTGAGCCACAAAGATGGGCCTGAGATGCTAGGATTGTAGTCCATATTCTAGAGTAGATTTAGTACATCGACATGAATCGGAAGGGATTTAAAACAAAATATATCACTTCGGTGACTAACTCTTAACTAAACTTGATGATGTACTTATATCATTCGAGTTTTTAAAAACAAGAGTTAGACATTTGTTTTAAGGACAATTTTTAGATGTTTATATTCAACATTATTTTAAAATTGTCCAATTACAAGTAGGGATTCATGCTTGGAAGTTCACTTTCTTAGAAGTTAATTTGTAGTAGTATGCATCATTTCTAACCAACTTAGGGGAAGAGATTATTCAATTCATTTTGAAAAATACTATTTGTAGGATCGAATAGTGCACTAGAAGGCGGGTGAATAGCTCTCGTCGCTTTCTCGTATTCTTTCTATCAAAGTTATTAGTAGCAGTGGAAATAATAAACAATAAACACAAGTTCTTTTTTTAACTTGATTAACAATCGAAGGTTGCTAGTCCAAGGCTTGCGATCTGAGATCGCTATCGATGGGCAATCACTAAAAACTCTCATTCTCATTGGAGATAAGAGATTCACTTCTTTAAAAAAGAAAGAAAATTGTAACAACCTTACCGTTCCTTTTAAAGATTAAGTACAAAATAAACAACACTAAATATAATTAAATATACCGACGTTGAAATGATGAAGATGGTGCACGTGGTCGGTGTCATAGTAAGTGGATGATGATCGATCTGGAAGCCCTGAGCGTCTCACACTCCTTCTGGCACTTTCCCGGTCCTACGATCATAACTTTGAGCACGGTAGAGTGTTGCAGATGACGTGAATGAATGATTTAAAGCTTCTGCTCGAGATTGACTTATAGACTTATCTAGGCACTTGGACCCGGTCCAGGCAACTCCAACTTCGTCCAGATCTAGATCCAATGCAGTCGGATTTTATCTCAACCTGTTCCAATCGACTGGAGTCCAATCGGTCATTTGAATTGTTTCGGTTAATCGATACAAGTTAATTTCTTGTATCACAGAGTTAACACAGTAATACAACAGAGTACATAGAGTAGCAATGATAATCTTCGACTGTCTAATCTTGACTTTGGCATTCCTCCGGAATCCTTACTCAGACTGATGCCTAAGGTTGTCCCCGTACCAAGGACTCGACCTTGTCACTCCACACACAAGGTTTTTTTTCCTATCTTACCTTTTCCAAATCCTGTTTGGACTTTGTTTCTTAGAATCTAATCCTTTGATTACCACGACTTCTTTCTGATGTCCAAACCCAATTAAACCATCATAAATCCTTCACTTTGTGTCTTTGACCACCATGATTTCTTTTTGATATTCAAACCCTGCTGACCCACCACGAATCCTTCACTTTGTATCTTTGACCACCATAGCTTCTTTCTGATGTTCAGATCCTACTGACACACCATGAATCCTTCACCTGACATCATTGATCCTGCTAAGACTTCCTTTGCTTAGTCCAATTATACAAATCTACTAGGACTTCAACTTTAACTCACATCCAAACATTTTGATCTTGTTTGGATCGACTCTTGGTTAATTCTTTGACCCGATAGAGGTATATTGTCAAACATCGAAACTCTAGAGGTTGATTGCACCAACACTATTTTTAAAACACAAGGGAAAAATTGAAAATTTTATATGATTCTAAGGGGGAGTTTCAATACTTTTGAAAAAATTTTGAAGGGGGAGTTCTAAAATTTTCGAAAATTTTTATATATCTCTAAAAAATTTCAATATTTCTTTGAGGGGGAGTTTTCATTTGAAAATTATTAAGCTTAAACAAAGATATATGCTTTGTTTAAGGGGGAGATATAGAAAATTAATTTGAAAGCATAAGTTAAGGGGGAGTTTTAAGGCTTCATGTTTTGAAAAAATTTCGAAATACTCTCCTTTAAATACTAAAGTTTTTGATTTGTTAACCAACTTTCGAACACTTAGATAAATTTTGTAAAATTTTGTGCTTTACGTGATGTTGAACCTTAGCATGGTAATTCTTGTATTCTTTTGTTGTACGCCAAAGAGGGAGAGAAAGTAGGCTTAAAGTTATAAATTAAATGCATTTCATGTGAACTTAGTTCATTTTTTATGATCGGTATATTTCTTCTAAATTTAAAATAGATGTGTTGTCGTACATTAAAAAGAGGGAGATTATTGGTGTAGGAAGCACTACTCTTGTGTTTTGATGTATAAACCATGGTTTAAAGTTAGGAATTGCTTGTGATTTGATATGATGAGTGTTATGTAGGGGATCCTTGGATGGCTAGAGGGGGTGAATAGCCTCTTTGATTTCTACAAAGACGTTAGCGGAAGCAATGATATAAAGAAATTAAGAGACAATGCTAACACGATATTTAACGTGGTTCGGAGATGACGCTCCTACTCCACAACAACCCGTAAGGTGGATTAAGCCTAGTAACTCTCCACTAAAGTCTTCTTTTGATGATTACGCCAAGGTGGAGAAGCCTTCTTACAATCACTCTTCTTCTTACAAATGATGGAAGTGAAAATAGAGAAGAAGAGATTTAGAGCACTAAAAGACTTGGAGAAAACTTGGTGAGCTTGAGAGCAGAGTTTGGAATGAGAGCACTAGCCCTCTCAATCTCCCCAAGGCCTTTTTTTTTTATAGAGAAGAGACTGATTTTCCTATTGAGCTTGCAGCAATAATCGATGCATACCGAGTAAACCATCGCTATAGCCGACCTAATCCAACACTTCGACGAGCGGATCTGGCGTCCACCGCCCAACGGACTCGATCGATCGATTAATCACACTATCGATCGATTGATCGAGCCTTCAGTCGACTAAAAATATTTCTGTGCCAGTGTCCACTTATAATAGTCGATTGCCAGGATATGACAGTCGACTGATGATGGACTAGTCGACTGTCAAACCCTAGAAGTCGATTGATAGGCCATAAAACTCAGCTGACTCCAGTTGACTCGCTGACTAGTCCACTATTTGAGCCTTTTGGACCCTTGAGTACCAAAAACTTGAGACTAATCGATTGAGACAAGACCCCAGTCAATTGGCATACTTCAAGTATGATCAAATCATACTTGAAACCAACACCCTAGACCTAGAATCAACATTCTGACTCTTCCTGCAGCCTTGCGCCTCCAGGATCCCTCTAAGTCCATGACTCCTTCATCCTTGTGTTTGCTTCCAAGAGCTTCCCTCGATTTCGTCATGTCTCGAGTTTCTCCTTTGCCAAAGTCCGCTTGGACTTTACGCCGCTAAGACTACATGCTTGGGCTTACGCTGCCAAGACCTTGCCTTTGGACTTCCTTTGCCAAGGTCCGCTTGGACTTTAGGCTGCCAAGACTACATGCTTGGACTTACGCTGCCAAGACTTTCCCTTGGTCTTTTCTTGCCAAGATCTACACTTGGACTTCTATTTTACCAAGTCTTTATACTTGGATTTTCCTGTCACTTGACACATTCATAGTTAGATCACAAATATTGCCTTACTATAAATGATTATCCAAACATCAAAATACATAAATGCTTGGGGAATTGTTGCACCAACAATCTCCCCCTTTTTGATATTTGACAATCATTTAAGTTAAGTCTTAAGATATGCAATAAGTAAAAATCATCATATTTCCCAATATGAATTCTAACTTAAAATCCCCTTCTCCCCCTTTGACATACATAAAAAAGAGAAGGACACATAAACAATAGTTGCATTATGAATAATATTGGGCATGCTTTGAACTAAGGTATAAACATTATCAGGGCTCCCCCTTAATTCAAAATATACTTCATAAAGTGAAGAATATGTTGACCAAAGCATGAAACCATAGATAAGAGATATATCCTAACTTTGCACCAACAATAGACATTATACATATAGATTTTGGGATGAAAAAGATGTCATAATAAACCTTCCCCTAAATCAATGCATCAGTTAGTCCTACTCCCTATTATTTGCTATGCTTATCTTACCATAGGGTTAAGACACTTAGGATTATAGTCTAAACAAGAAAATAAAGCTGAGTTGCAGAAAAATCAGTGTAGCAGCCGACTGCTAACCCTGAAATGCCTATTTTAACCTTTTCATCCCAACTTCAGAAATACATAACTAATTCACGAGATATCGAAAAATCATGAAATTTTGTGGTCATATTTGTAAAGTAATTTTCTATCAAGGAAAAATGATTTGAAAAATACAACTTTACAAATTTTGAAATTGACACAAATTTTGAAAGTTAGCAAAAGCATTAAAGAATTTTTAAAAGTTTGTACTACTTTTGCATACCAATTGAAAACTATTTTTCAAAAGATGATGAACATAGTTTAAAAAATATTTCGTTTGACATTTCCAATCATATTCTTAGAGCTATATGCACATCAATTGTACACAAGCTTTCCCAATGATTGGTCCAATTAATGATCAATGTCTCTAGATGACACTTTAGTTCATAGTAATGCATCATAACAAGCATGATGAACCAAGTGCATCTTCCTAACATCTCACATGATATCTAAGTGGCTCAATACAAAATCATGGAATCTTAGGTGTTTTGTGAGATGCTTAGAGGTATAGTCCTAGATTTTCTATGGGATCATGCAAACCTAAATCTCTATTCTACAAAGCACATTCCAAGTTCTCTCCTAAGTGATGAAAATTCCGCTTCGAAGAGAGCCTTGGTGAAAATGTCGGCAAGGTTAGACTTTGATTCTATGTAGTTAAGTTCAATGTCTCCCTTTGTCACATGATCTCTAATGAAGTGATGCTTCACTTCAATGTGCTTTGTCCTAGAGTGATGTACTAAATTTTTGGTCAAATTTATGGTACTCACATTATCACAATAAACTTTAACGTTGGAGTAGTGTAGCTCATAGTCCTCTAGAGTGTGTCTCATCCAAAGCAATTGAGCTACACAACCACCCATAGCCACATACTTGGCCTCGATGGTGGATAAAGAACATAAGGTTGCTTCCTACTACTCCAACTAACAAGGGAGGATCCAAGAAATTGGTAGTCACCACTAGTACTCTTCGGATCAAATTTGCAATCCGCATAATCGGAATTGGTATACCCAACCAAGTCAAAAGACCTAGTCCTAGGGTACCAAAGTCCTATACTTAGTGTGCCTTTAATGTATCTTAAAATTCTTTTAATGACCACTAGGTGAGACTCTTTGGTATAAGATTGGTATCTATCACACATACCTATCGCAAACAAAATATCGGATCTACTAGCTTAGGTATAGAAGGCTACCAATCATGCTTCTATAAAGTTTTGAATCAACTAATTTACCTTCTTTATCATTGTCTATTTTTGTGTTGGTTGCCATAGGGGTGTTTACTACCTTAGCATTTTTCAAACCAAATTTTTTTATCATTTCTTTGGCATATTTGGTTTGATATATATGGATTCTTTCATTAGTTTGTTTAACTTGTAAGCCTAAGAAGAAATTTAACTCCCCAACTAGACTCATTTCAAACTCATTTTCTATATTTTTAATAAAGTCTTGAAGGAGTTCATTATTTGTTGACCCAAAAATGATGTCATCAACATACACTTGGGCAACAAAGATATCCTTTGACTTTGACTTAATGAAAAGAGTTTGATCTACTTGGCGCCTTCTATAATATTTAGAAATTAAGAAAGATGACAATCTTTCATACCAAGCTCGGGGAGCTTGTTTTAACCCATATAAAGCTTTTCTTAACTTATATACGTGGTTTGGGTAATCAACACTCTCAAACCTGGGGGGTTGTTCTAAATATACCTTTTCCTTAATAAACCCATTTAAGAATGCCGATTTCACATCCATTTGGTGAAGCTTAAAACCCATGTGAGCGGCATATCCTAAAAGGATTCTAATTGATTCTAACATAGCAACCGGGGCATAAGTTTCATCATAATCAAGTCCTTCAACTTGATTGAAACCAACCTAGCTTTGTTTCTAGTTATGTTTCCTTGATCATCCAACTTATTCCTAAAGACCCATTGATGTGCACGGTATTTATCGTTGTACCATTTCAAATTAATTACTGAACCCTCTAACTACACTAATATAACATAGTGGATGGCTCATATCATTTCCCAACGAGTGTAATCGAGAGAATAGTAAATTTAGGATTTCTAATTATTGTTTTGGATTTTCTATTGAAGTTGGGGGTTTGGATTTAAAAGACTAATCCTACTGAATGAAAAGATAATGCAGGAAATTAAATCAACAAAAACTGAAAGAGGAAATAATCTGATCAACCCAAGATAGGCCCAGTGAATGAACAAGTTACTCTGACTAAGTCTAACGAAGCTCGATCAAGACTCCGCAAACGGCAGTGGATGTGGGATGGTACAAACTCCTGAATCCAGTAGTTTGATGGATGCTCCGAACTCTCGCGGATCCGGTTGAGCTCGAAGAAGTGTCGTCGGGGTGGACTCCTCCTCGAATCTGAAGGAGAAGGTGGATGAGCTGTGGAGATGGAGGACATCGCCGAAATCACTCGATGAAGCGGTTCCTCCTCAAATCCGTGGAGGAAAATGGATGGATGCAAGGTGGAGACGACTGCTAAGGCTTAAGGGAAGAACAGATTTAACTAACAACTAAATGAAATAAGCAATGCATTAAAGAAATCTACTGCATAAACATGATTAAAAGAGAGAAATTAAAGTAAAGCATGAAATTAAAACTAAACTAACCAACTACAACCTAATTACTCTAAGAGGCATTTAATCGAACAAGATGTAAGCATGAAACAAATTAAATCGAGTTCGTGCAATTCAAAACATTGAAGGTAAACTCGATTACAAACATTCAATACAAACTAGACAACCAAACAATCAATGAAAAGAGCTGCTGTAATTTCTACCGATCGGAGCTGGAAATAGGAAAGAAACTGGAAAATGGATGATGGAGGTCGGCGCTGCCCGGTGGAACTGGCCGCAAACGTGGAATGGCTGCCAGAGCTGTGGAGACGGCTGCCGGAGCTGCTGCTCGGATGGAATGAGATGATATCGAAGGGGAATCCCCACTCCGAGGATCGACGGCGATAAAGCTTGCAAGGGGATGGCATGGCGGCAGTGAAGATGGTGGAGGCATGAGCTGCTGCTGGCACTGTGATCGGGCGGAGCTGTGAGATGTTGGTCAGATGGAGGAGATGGGTGGAACTCCGTCGGCCTTGGCGGAGGAAGTGGACGGGCGGCGGTGTCGCGCGGAAGAAGCAACTCGACGCCGGCGTCACGTGATGGAGCGGATGAAGTTTCTGTGCGATGCGCGATGAAAGAATGGGAAATTCTTGATTTTACTTAAGTGAATTTCTTTGACCATCCGATCCAAGCCCCTTTCAATCTTAGCCATCCAATAGAGCTAGGGTTTAATGAATTTGATTAGTCCAATTCTGAGCTATGCATCCAACGGCTGAGAATTCTTTGACTTTGAATGGATGGATCTGATCAATCTGAATGACTAATCATGATCGGTCGAATCTGGATGAACGGTCAAGATGTACAGATCTAAATGTATGGACCGGATCGCTCCAGATTTAGATGGATGGCTCAGATCAATCTGATCTTATCGGACGGTCAGAATTAAACAGATCTGAACCCTTGATTAAATTGCCTCTGATTTTGATGAATGACTCAGATTCTTCCAGCTTAAAATGCCCTTCTAGCCCTAGATGAAGCCATATTTGATCCAATTTGAGTCTAGTCCAGTGGATCATCTCGATCTCCTATAAATAAAAGACAAATTTTGCATATAAGTCTAAAATTTAGAAGAATTTACAATTATGTCCAAAAATATATCCAACTCATAAAACATGCAAATAATTGATAATTAATCACTCGAGGGGATAAAAACAGTGATATTAAGGACCAAAATAACACAACAAAATGACAATTATCAATTCTCCCACACTTATTCTTGTACATCCCGAGCAAGTAAAGAAAACTAAAAGCAAACTAAAGATATATTTCCCTAGGAATTCCAAATCATACATAGAAAATCGTGAAAGAAAGTTACCTAGGATTGTCAAATCTCAAAGACTCAAGCAATCATGGACTCAAATCTTACATAGGTTAACAAACATGGTGACTTCAATCCATCATGAATAGACTAAGAATGACTAAGCCTCACAAGGTAAGTGGTAGTTTCTCTCGCTCTCATACTCATGTAATAGTGGAGTTCACTCAAGCTACTCATGGTTTATGAACTATCATATGCTTGCTTTTCTTCTACCTTCACCACTATATACACATAAGAATGCACAATCACTGAAGGCTTATTAGGAATGTAAGGGAAACATGAATAAAAAGAAAATGACAATATGTGTGAAAGGAAAGAAAGGTAAGAAATGAAATAACTAGAGAAATGCAAGAAGAAGATATGGAAATACTGGAATGCTACATAGATGAGTACAAGAAAGCATTGCCCTAAAATTTTTCTTCCAACCCAATAAACATGTAAACAACCCTTATCACATTCTTCAATACAAATCTACTCATGATATACAATAAATCTCTCAATAACTACAACAAAGGATGTCGTTAACAAAAATACTATCACACATAAATAAATAAAATGAATGACACTACATGTCAAAATTTTCACAATACTTTTTTTTATTTCATGGGCACCCAATTTATTTTTTTTCAGCTTTTTTTTTCAAATTTTTTTTCCGACATGTAGTGCACTTCCCTATGCTCCAACATCAAGCTCAACTAAAAATATAAAGAGCATGGCTAACTCATGGTGATCAAGCACGACTTGCCTATGCTTACACTAAATTTCCCTGAGCTACTCTCTCCCCCACACTTAAATTTTTGTCCATCCTGGGCAAAACACTCATCATGAAACATCCAATATTCCACATCAAACAAAATGGAAATAGAAAGAAATGACATGATGAAAGTATAGAAAGACAGTAGAATGACTAATGAAAATGACATAACGTATGATAAGAAAATTATTTGAGTAGCATGTGACAACAAAAGTAGTAAAGGAAAACAAGTGAGATATCCTTCATAGTAATTATGCAACCCATGGTTGTGTGGTCTCGAAAGAATCAAAGCAAGTTCTAGAGTTACAATAACCACAAGTGCACCACACACAAGCAATAAAAATAGGCTCAATTCTCACTAGGTAAACAAAAATAATCAACTCAGTCTATCAACATAGAATCCATCACCAAGTAGTAACCACATGCAATCAAATAATCCATTCATGACAATAAATCTCAAAATTCGACAATCAAATTTAACTAGCTTTCACGACTTCTAAGAAGATACAAAGGAATGCATAGGAAATTTATTTGAACAACCATCAAAGCAACAACTCAACAAACGAAACATAACAACTAAAACAAAAACAAATGAAGTAAAAGAAATATATATACAAGGAAAAAGAAAAGAGATGAGATGGAGCAAGCTCCCCTAAGGTCCTGCCGGTTGAAGAAGGTTCAGTAGGAGGAGCCACGTAGGCCGTGGAGTGCTCCGAGAGAAACCCCGTCCCGGTGGTCGAAGAAGATTCTGCTTTAACATCTACGTCGAGAGTGGGATGGACTGAATGGGGGTGAGCACCATCATGATGTGATCATGATAATGCTGTGCTGCTCCCTCCAATATCATCGTCTCATCATATGTAATCTTTGGTGGTCGGAGGTGATTCAGGAAAAGTGTCTAGACTTGGGGCTGGATTATTACATTTGTTGTTAGGGCCTTCATCAACAGCATTGTTGGAGACTCTAACTGAGATGGAAGTGTCCAGTCTGGGGGCCTCCAGCTATCCACCACTTCCATGGGAATCAGCTCATCACAATTGCTTGCCACTGATATCTCACTTAACTTCTGGTCTAGCTGGCAAGTCTGGGCACTGGCATCTGGAAGCTGCTCCATTTCTTCAGAATAATCTTGGGCACAGACAACATCACAGAGTAAATCCAAGCCGCTAGTATCATCATCCATATCATCTTCCACAATAACAACTTCATCTACAAATCCACATCCATTAGTATCCACAATAGCATCACAACATGAAGAGTCATGGTAGTCCTGTGGAGTAGCTGCATCATAGACATCCCTGTCACTCACTCCACAATCCATCTCCCTAAGCGCGTCGATATCCATATAAATGGTCTCTGACGGAGGCTGAATGAACTCTTGTGCTTGTGTTTGGCTGATGGATGATGCAATTAGATCCAGCTGGATTTGCATGTTCTGCATCTGCTGTTGCAAAAGATTTTCTAGTGTCTCTATAATTTCTTGACTGGGAGAAGGGGTTTCTTCATTATAGTCTTGGTACATCTCCCAGGGAGTTGACTCAGCTTGTTGGAATGGTTGTAGTCCATCACACACTATGTCATCTTGAAATCCCAATGGACTCTGATAAGCTGAAAAATTCTAAGCCTCTTTCGGATGTGCTTCTCCATAATTGTGACTTGATTGATCACCCCAACTGGGCATGTACGTATCTATAGATGATGGGGGTGGATAGCACTGAGGCTGCTCAGGAACATAGAGTGGTGTGTGTCGATACCTGCAATCTGAATCAAAATTATGAAAAGATGTACCAGAAATTGAATTATACCTATCCTGCTGATAAGACTGATGATACTGAGGAACAGGCTGATGATATTGTGGCTGGTATTGATAATACTCATCTTCAGGTTGGTAATACTCTTGTTGCTTAGTGCCTGAATAGTAAGCATCACCGAGATATCTAAATGGCTGATAATATGGATCCATGTTGCAAGAGATTCCTAGTCTTTCCTGAAAAACTAATAAACACAATCAAAAGTCACAGGAAATAGACATGATTAAGTACATGGATATGCAAGAAATAAAAGAATGCTCTAAACAAAAGTTTTTGAATTTTGAATTTTATTTTTTTTTCAGAAAAATAGAAAAACAATCCTAAGTCTACCAAGCATCATTACACTCCCCGGCAACGGCGCCAAAATTTGATGTGTACGGTATTTATCGTTGTACCATTTCAAATTAATTATCGAACCCCCTAACTACACTAATATAGCATAGTGGATGGCCCGGATCGTTTCCCAATGAGTGTAATCGACAGAATAGTAAACTTAGGATTTCTAATTATTGTTTTGGGTTTTCTATTGAAGCTGGGGGTTTGGATTTAAAAGACTAATCCTACTGAATAAAAAGACAATGTAGAAAATTAAATCAATAAAAACTGAAAGAGGAACTAATCCGATCAACCCAAGATAGACCCAGTGAATGAACAAGTTACTCCGACTAAGTCCAACGAAGCTCGATCGAGACTCCGCAAACGACAGTGGATGTGGGATGGTACAAACTTCTGAATCTAGTAGTTTGATGGATGCTTTGAACTTTCGCGGATCCGGTTGAGCTCGAAGAAGTGTCGTCGGGGCGGACTCCTCCTCGAATCCGAAGGAGAAGGTGGATGAGCTGTGGAGATGGAGGATGTCACCAAAATCACTCGATGAAGCGGTTCCTCCTCGAATTCGTGGAGGAAAATGGATGGACGCAAGGTGGAGACAGCTGCTAAGGCTCAAGGGAAGAACATATTTAACTAATAACTAAATGAAATAAGCAATGTATTAATGAAATCTACTGCATAAACATGATTAAAAGAGAGCAATTAAAGTAAAGTATGAAATTCAATCTAAACTAACCAACTACAACCTAATTACTCTAAGAAGCATTTAATTGAACAAGATGTAAACATGAAACAAATTAAATCGAGTTCGTGCAATTCAAAACATGGAAGGTAAATTTGATTGCAAACATTCAATACAAACTAGACAACCAAACAATCAATGAAAAGAGCTGCTGGAATTTCTGCCGATCGGAGCTGGAAATAGGAAAGGAACTGGAAAATGGATGATGGAGGTCGGCGCTGCCCGGTGGAACTGGCCGCAAACGTGGAATGGCAGCCGGAGCTGCTGGTCGGATGGAATGAGATGATATCGGAGGGGAATCCCCACTCCGGTGATCGGCGGCGACAGAGCTTGTAAGGGGATGGCGCGGCGGTGGTGAAGATGGCGGAGGCGTGAGCTGCTGTCGGTGTTGTGATCGGGCGGAGCTGTGAGATGCTGGCCGGATGGAGGAGGAGATGGGTGGACCACCGCCGGCCTTGGCAGAGGAAGTGGATGGCTGGCGGTGTCGCGCGGAAGAACAAACCCGACGCCAACGTCGCGCGATGGAGCGGATGAAGTCTCTGTGCGCTGCGCGATGGAAGAATAAGAAATTCTTGATTTTACTTAAGTGAATTTCTTTGACCATCCGATCCAAGCCCCTTTCAATCTCAGCCGTCCAATAGAGCTAGGGTTTAATGAATTTGATTAATCCAATTTTGAGCTATGCATCCAACGGCTGAGCATTCTTCGACTTTGAATGGATGGATCTGATCAATCTGAATGGCTAATCACGATCGATCAAATCTGGATGAACGGTCAAGATGTACAGATCTAAATGTATGGACCGGATCACTCCAGATTCAAATGGATGGCTCAGATCAATCAGATCTCATCGAACGATCAGAATTAAACAAATCTGAACCCTTGATTAAATTGCCTTTGATTTTGATGAATGACTCAGATTCTTCCAGCTTAAAATGCCCTTCTAGCACTAGATGAAGCCATATTTGATCCAATTTGAGTCTAGTCCAGTGGCTCATCTCGATCTCCTACAAATAAAAGACAAATTTTGCATATAAGTCCAAAATTTAGAAGAATTTACAATTAGGTCCAAAAATATATCTAACTCATAAAACATGCAAATAATCAATAATTAATCACTCGAGAGGATAAAAACAATGATATTAAGGACTAAAATAACACGACAAAATGACAGTTATCACTCATCTTGTGGTAACTATGGTGCTATCATTAAGTCTAGGGACTAGCTCCCATACTTGACTTCTCTCAAATTGAGCCAATTTTGCTTGCATTGCTAAGATCCAATCTAGATCAAGTAATGCATCATTAATCGACTTAGGCTCAATTTGTGAGATAAGAGCTACTTGACTAGTAGGAGCTCTATGAAAAGAACTAGTTCTAACTCTTTGGGATAGTTCTCCCACTACTTGATCAAGTGGGTGATTTTGATGAATCCTTAGGGTCCTAGGAGGTGATTCAAATTGATTTAGATCATAATTACCTTCCTTCATCCTCTCATCATCGGAATCTTCTCTTCCTCCCCCTTGATTACTACTTCCTAATCCTCCCCCTTGATCATTACCCCCTTAGGTCAAGTTTTGAAGTTTTTGGGTAATGTCTTGATTTTTATCATTGATATCCTTATCAATGGAGGATTTTCTAGGGTAAGTACTAGAGGACTCATCGAATTCAACATTAGAAGATTCCTCAACCTTTTGAGTCCTCTTATTGTAAATTTTATAACCTCTACTAGTGGATGAGTATCCAACTAGGATTCCCTCATCCGCCTTGGACTCAAATTTTCTTAAGTTATCTTTGGTATTTAAGATATAAACTTTACAACCAAAGACTTTAAAATAGTGAATTGTAGGAATTTTTCCATTCCATAATTCAAATGGTGTTTTGCCTAAAAACCTATGAATTAAGACTCGATTTTGGATATAGCAAGCGGTGTAACCGCTTCCACCCACAAAGTAGCTAGGTAAGGAATATGCATTATGCATTGTCCTAGTCGCTTCTTGTAGGACACATTTCTCCTTTCTACCACCTCATTTTGTTGGGGTGTTCTAGGACAAGAGAACTCATGCTTGTACCCTTGTTCTAAGCAAAATTTTGAAAAATTAGAATTCTCAAATTCTCCACCATGATCACTACGGATCCGATTGATTTTGAGATTTCTTTCATTTTCAACTCTTTTGCTAAATCCTATGATTATTTCTAAGGTATCATCCTTATATTTCATAAAGTAAACCCATGTATATCTAGAAAAATTGTCAACTATGACTAAACAATATTTGTTACCATTTAAAGATGGAGTATTATGGCAATCAAATAAATCCAAATGTAGAAGGTCTAAAGGTAATGAGGTATTAGTTAAAGTTTTACCTTTGTGTGATGATTTTGATTTCTTTCCTTCTTGCCATGCATCACACAATTTGTCCTTAATGTACTTGATCTTTGGTAGTTCCTTCACCTGTTAAGGCAATCAACCCAAGTATGATCATGGTTTTGATGTGTGTGTCAAAGAGTTTAAGTTAGGATGTTTATATTTTTGATGTGTGTGTTTAAGTTGTGCAGGACTTATTAAATCACACATGAGTGGCTTGATGAAACATTGGCAAGTTCATCATCTCATGGCTCGGGTCCTTGAGTCGGTGAAGGATGGCACGGGAGAAGCCATGAGCTTAGTACATCCAAGGGACCGTCGGACGAGCAACAATGGAGTTAAGCCAAAGGAAGCAGACTTCAGGGAAAGACACGAAGGATGGTACGGGGAGAAGCCGTGAGCTTAGTGCATCTGAGGGACACAGACCGAAGGAAGAGAGATTCAATGGTGTACTCTGTGGAGAGATGAGAGTTGAGCGATTATAATCCGGGATGGAGTAGTTCTACTTAAGTGAATTTGGCCAAATGGCTAAGGTCAAGTGTCGGATGCTCAAACACTTGTGTTAGAGGTTTTACTCGATAGCAATCGACTGATATATGTATCAGTTGACTAGTACAAAGTCGACAATAGTTGACTCAAGTTGGATAAGCATTTGTGGCCCACCAGTCGACTGCTAGGGTTTAGTAGTTGACTGGTCCACTATCAGTTGACTGCCAAACCATAGCAGTCGACTATTATAAGTGGACTCAGGCACATAACTTCTGGTAGCCAATTGAGCCGTCGAACTGATGGCTGATCAATCGACTGCTAGTGTGAGAAGTCAACTGCTCAGATTATCGTTGAGCTATGACGACCGTGGATCAGGCTTAGTTAGAAGTCGTTGGAGTCGATCGGTCAACTGGTGTGATCGGCTCTTGGCATGCGTGATCAGCTTGCATGCCCAATAGGAAAAAGGCCCTCTTCTCTATAAAAGAAGGGCTTGGGAGCCTTGGGGTGGCTTATGCTTACACTCCTAATCATACTCTAAAAGTTCCCACTGTTTCTAAGTGTTTTTACTCCTTTCTTCTCTATTTCTACTTCTATTATCTTGTGAGAAGAGGAGTTTGTGTAAGAAGGCCTTTCTCCACCTTGTGTTCATCTAAAGGAGAATATAGTGGAAGGTTGAGGGAGTGATCCACCTAACAGATTGTCGTGGACTAGCGGCAAGAGGCCATGGACCATGTTAAAAGATTTGTGTTCCTCTTGTCTTCTTTACTTTTCTTTTAGCTTTAATTGTATTCTTGTTAGTATTATTATTATTCCACTGCACTAACAAGTGTGTAGACAATCAAGCACGAACGAATTCCATTGAGCGACGATTAGGCTATTCATCCCCCCTTCTAGCTGGTGTTGGGATGTATACTGAAAAGTCTATCTTTTGTATGAACATCTTTATTTTTGAAATAAGAATCACATGATCATTGTTTGCATATTTATGGTTATGCATATTGTCTAATACATTACATTGTAGATAACATGGTGTGTAGTGTCACACGGGAGATCATGTTATTAGTTCCTTGTAAAGTATAAGTAAAGGCTCACAACCGAGATGGTTTTGGACAAACCATTGGTATGGTTGTAGTGTGATTTGGTATTGGTTTGTCTTGACCATGGAATTACACTAGTACACTTTGTGTGTATTGAGCAGGACCGACTTAGAGGTGATTTGATTTATTGCTGACTACATAACTGAATCGGACCTCAGATATTATGGTGTACATGCTCTTAATCTCGATATAATAACGGACACATGTACTTAGTACTTATTTCTTTGATTTACCAATGGGTGAGATTTATAGATTAAATTGATAGGCTCGGTAAGTTGGGAAATGATATTATTTATATGGTGTGTCGTTGATTATAGGAGGAAACCGTGTCCTATATATTAGGATGATGATGTCCTCTTGAGGAGCTCATAAGGTTCATCATGTAAACCCTGCAGGTGGACTTGGTCCGGCATGATGATAAGGTTGAGTGGTACTACTCATGGAGTTAGATGTTGATTAATTAATTGTCAGTAAATTAATTAATTGACGAACATTCGAGATCTTAAAACGGGGAGATATTTGTACAATTAATATATGGAACCCATATTTATTTATGGGGATTGGTGAGGTAGATCAATGATAATCCTCTAGTGGAATGGATTATCATTAATGGATTGGACTTTATGTGGGCTTGATCCATTGGGTGGCCAAGATCCAACTCCTCATCATGGTTCCTATTGTAGCCTATTAAAACCCTCATGAAGCCTAGATCCGATGGTGGAAAATGGAACTCTAGATCCGACGGTGGAGATTAAATCTCTAGATCTGACGGTGGAGATTAAATCTCTAGATTCGATGGTGGAGATTAAATCTCTAGATCCGACGGTTTAGATTAAATTCCTATATCCGACGGTTTAGATTAAATCCCTAGATCTGACGATGGAGATTGAAAGGAGGCTTAAGCTTAACTCTATAAATAAGGCTTAAAGGGGTGGGTGGCAAGGATAACTTAAGGAGATTAGGTTTTGCTTCAAGGATTAGGCGGCTAGGGTTTGGAGAAGTCTTGGGCGGCAAGATTTCCTATCTTCCTAGGGTTTTGGCCGGCGCCCCTCTTCTCTTTTCTCTTCTTGGCTGGTGCCCCAATCTTCTACCTCTCATCCTTGGCTGGCGGCAACAAGGGTTAAGGTTCTTCCCTTGGAGCTCTTGGTCGGTGCCCACTCCATCTTCTTCATCCACTCCTTGGTCGGCGGCAACATCAAGCTCCTTGGCTTGGTGGTCGGTCCTAGATAGGAGAAGAGTTTTGTTTCATTCTTCCCTTTGTTCGGAGCGAGCAAGGAAGAGAAGAACATGATCTAGGAGGCTTCGACTTTTGGAAGATCGTCGCCCACACGACGTCCAAAAGGAGGAAGGACATACAATAGAAGATCAAGAGGTATAACAAGAGGTATAAGCTTGTTTACTTTGATTAATGTTCTTTTGTATTATGTATATGATTGTTTACAATTGTATGTGGCTAATTTACTTGGACCCCGAAGACAAACACAAAAACCGGCGATCCGTACATCGTCTATTCCGCGGTTAATCGGAGAAAAGAGGTAGGTTACTTGAACAACAAGTTTGTTCAAGTGACCACTCTAATCGAATAGCACGACGATGGAACGGTTGCTTGGGTAATCCCTCTTCGTCAAGGATTAATTTTTTTAATCTGGGGACGTAGATGGTATCGCCATGAACAAGCAACCGAGTTGAAGTGGGAAGCAAAGTTTCTCCCTTCAAGTGGTATCAGAGCCACGGTTTCTAATTTTGTGTGTTTTGGATTCGGTTAATTTTATGCACTTATCATATATTGTATGTGCCGGATGATAGTAGAATGTGCGTAGGTTAACTTTTTGGTTGCAGACATAAGATCCAACTATTATGGCTATATGTGTGTGTATGTGATTGCATGTGTGTAATATTATTTGAATCCTCGGGGTTGACGAGGCTAGTATTTAATTTTTGTAATTAAGTACGACATTGTTTAGCCACTCTTTTATTTTAGTTTACTTTCGATCTAGATTTCATGTACACTCCTTCGTAGAGTATAGGATCGATGGATGTAAATTAGAATAATTATTCTCGGCTCGGATCTCCGGATGGCTTGTACATGATGGCGTAGGGAGGAGCGGACGAGATGGCGATACGACGGAAAGCATATTGAAGAACAAAAGCCATAATAGTTGGAAAATATTTTTTTTCATATTTATTGCTTCTTTTTTGATATGCATGTCGTGTGCTAGGAAAATTCCTCAATTTTAAATTACTAAGTGGGAGAGGGATATTTTTATAAATTCCCACAGCCTCCATTACGATTTGACATGTGATGCAAACAAACTTGCGCATCGACTCTGAGTGCCTTCCTCCCCATCGGATGAGTTTGTTTTGTAGATCACAGGGTCGAATATAGTTATAGGAAATTATTAAGGAGCGTATGTACTTCCCCATCGGAAGGCACATAACCCGAGATAATTGCCTTGGTACCAAGTAATGGTGAACACTTAGATGCAAATAGGAGTATCCTCCCCATCGGAGTCACTGCTTCTATTTGTAGGGCCGAAGAGGAACCAACTATTAATTTTATTTATCAAAAAGTTAGATTGACAAGATAGTAAAATTAATGGGTAAAACCTCCTCTTATAAATGTAGAATTCGTATACGTCCACATGATCGTGGCATACGATATTCTCGGTGTTTTGAGGTGTTGGTTGATTTTAAAATTTTATTGTTTGAGGAATCAATAATTTTTTGAAATCTAATGTTTTGATCTATGTGATTCTTAGGTTTTTCAAAAATAACTTTCAACCCGCTTGTTGTGATACTGAAAGAAAATAAACTTACTGGACCTAATTATGTTGATTGGAAGAGGAATCTTGATATTGTCTTGACTGCTGAGGAGTACAAATATGTACTCTTCGAAGAGTGTCCTCCTAAGCCTGCGGATGATTCTGGGGAAAAGAAGAAGGAGAGTTATAAGAAGTGGATAAAGGCTGATGAGATAGCGCGGTGTTACATTTTGGCTTCTATGTCAAATGTATTGCAACATCAGCATCAAGCCATGCCCACTGCTTATGACATGATGCTCAATCTCAAAGAGCTTTTTGGACACCAGAATCGAGCTACGAGGCAGGAAGCCATGAGGAACTTGACGACGACCACCATGATTGAGGGAACACCCGTGAGGGATCATGTTCTCAAGATGATGGCTCTTTTGAATGAGTTGGAAGTCCTTGGAGTTGAGATCAATGGGGAAACCCAGGTCAATATCATTCTCCAGTCTCTACCTAGAAGTTTTGAGTAGTTTTGCCTAAACTACAACATGAATAAAAGGTTGTATTCGTTGGCGGAGCTTCTGACAGAACTCCAGGCGGCAGAGGAGCTTTTTCGTCAGAGTGCTCAGGCTCAGGCCATGGTTGCCCAAAAGGTTTCTACTTCTAAGCCGAAAGGCAAGAAGAAGAAGAAACAAGGTGCAGCAAAGGTGGCGGGAGGATCTCAGGGAGGAGTGAAGAAGCCGAAAGGCAAGTGCTTCACTTGCAAGCAGACTGGACATTGGAAGAAGGACTGCCCCAACCGGAAGCAGAACAAAGGTATATCTTTTGGTCTAGTCGTTGAAACATGTTTAGCGGTGTTATCTACCGGCACCTGGTGTGTAGATACGGGAGCCACTGATCATGTCTGCAATACTTTGTAGGGGTTCCAGGAAACCAGACGACTAGCTGAGGGGGAGATTACCATTTACTTGGGCGATGCTACGAAGGTGGCGGTTGTTGCAGTGGGAGATGTTTATTTGTCTTTTGAGAGGAATAAAGTTTTGGTTTTGAAAAATTGCCTTTATGTACCTTTATTTAGAAAGAATTTGATTTCGGTTTCTAAATTATTTATGGATGGATATTCTATTTCTTTTAATGATAGAGTTGTTATAAAAAGGAATAGGGAGATTATCTGTTTTGGTGCATTGATAGAAAATTTATATACCCTTGAACCAAAAGCTCCCACGATGCAAATAGAAGTAAATAACTCATCTTCTAATTCTAATAAGAGAAAGGAACCTTCAAAAATGAACCAAACATATCTTTGGCATCTAATGTTAGGTCATATTAACCTAAGTAGAATTCAAAGGTTGATAGCTGATGGACCTCTGGGTTCATTAGTGGTGGAAGATTTCCCAACTTGCGAATCTTGCTTGGAGGGTAAAATGACCAAGAGGCCTTTTAAGGCCAAGGGGTATAGAGCCAAAGATGTGTTGGAATTGGTTCATTCTGATTTGTGTGGTCCTATGTCTATCCAGGCTAGAGGTGGTTTTGAATATTTCGTCTCTTTTATAGATGATTATTCAAGATATGAATACATTTACTTGATGCGCCACAAGTCTGAATGCTTTGACAGGTTCAAAGAATTCAAGGCTGATGTGGAGAAACAGCAAGGTAAAAGTATCAAGACACTACGATCTGATCATGGTGGTGAGTACCTCTTGGGAGAGTTTAGGAATTACTTATCAGAGGCTGGGATTCAATCCCAATTGTCTACACCTGGCACACCCCAGCAGAATGGTATAGCGGAGCGAAGGAATAGGACTCTTATGGAGATGGTTAGATCGATGATGAGTTATTCTAAGTTGCCAGATACATTTTGGGGGTATGCTCTATATACGACAGTGTATATTCTGAACTTGGTACCATCTAAATCAGTGCCTTCTACTCCCACAGAATTGTGGACTGGGCGAAAGCCTAGTCTGAGACATATTCGGATTTGGGGGAGTCCAGCATATGTGCTGAAGGCAGATGCTGGTAAGTTGGAACCTCGTACAGAAGTGCGCATGTTCGTTGGCTATCCTAGAAGAACGAAAGGTGGTTTATTTTATAGTCCTAGAGATCAGAAGGTGATCGTTAGCACGAACGCCAGATTTCTAGAGGAAGACTATGTGATGAACCACAAGCCCATGAGTAAGATTATTCTGGAGGAATTGAGAGGGGAAGTAACTACTTCAGTACCATCGGTACAAGAGGATATACCATAAGTGACTGCACCGCGTGTCACAGAGGATACATAGGTAATACCTCATCATAGTGGGAGGGTTGTTAGACAGCCTGATAGATTCATGTTCTTGGGAGAATCTTCCGATTTGGTCCCTGGCGAACATAAACCTGATCCCTGGACATATGGCGAGGCAATCCAAGATAAAGATGCGAAATCTTGGCAAAGTGCAATGAATTCTGAGATAGAATCTATGGATTCAAATCAGGTCTGGGAGCTAGTAGAACCACCCAATGGTGTAAAAACCATTGGATGCAAGTGGATCTACAAAAGAAAGAGAGGAATAGACGGGAAGGTTGAGACCTTCAAAGCAAGGCTTGTTGCGAAAGGGTATACTCAGATTGAGGGTATCGATTATGAGGAGACTTTTTCGCTGGTAGTCATGCTTAAGTCTATCCGGATTCTCTTATGTATTGATGCTCATATGGATTATGAGGTGAGGCAGATGGATGTCAAGACAACTTTCCTTAATGGAAGTCTTGAGGCAAACATCTATATGAAGCAACCAGAGGGATTCATTGCAAAGGGCAAAGAGCATCTTGTGTGCAAGCTTAATTGGTTCATTTATGGATTGAAGCAAGCTTCGAGATCTTGGAACATCCGCTTTGATGAGGTAATCCAATCTTATGGATTTATTCAAAGTCCGGATGAGTCTTGTGTACAAGAGATGTGACAGAAACGTAGTGGTATTTCTTGTACTATACGTAGATGATATTTTGTTAATTGGCAACAATGTTAAGGTGTTATCGGATGTAAGGGTATGGTTGTCCAAATAGTTTGATATGAAGGACTTGGGAGAAGTGGGACACATCCTTGGGATCAAGGTTATAAAGGATCGCAGGAAAAGGATGTTGTGCTTATCTCAAGCTTTATACATAGACACCATTTTGGCTCATTTTAGCATGCAGAACTCCAAGAAAGGTTTTCTACCTTCTAGGCATGGAGTACCTTTATCTAAAGAGATGTGTCCTAGAATATCAAAGGAGATAGAGGAGATGAAGGCGGTTCCTTATGCTTCGGCAGTAGGAAGCCTCATGTATGTTATGCTATGTACGAGATTGGATATCTGCTTTGCTATTGGCATGGTTAGCAGATATCAAAGTAATCCGGGACAGGGACATTGGACTGCGGTAAAGCATATATTGAAGTACCTGAGAAGGACTAGGGATTATATGCTGGTATACCAGGCAGATCAATTACTCCCTGTGGGTTACACAGATTTCGACTTTCAATCATATAGGGATAACAGTAAGTCTACCTTAGGTTTTGTGTTTACTTTGGGAGGTGGATCCATTGTATTGAGGAGTGTCAAGCAGAAATACGTGGCGGACTCTACCATGGAAGCTGAGTATGTGGCAGCCTCTGAGGTGGCCAAAGAAGTTGTATGGCTCAGGAACTTCTTGATGAACTTGGATGTGATTCCTGGTTTATCCAGAACTATCATAATTTATTGTGTTAATAGTGGTGCAGTTGCAAACTCGAAGGAACCACGAGCCCATAAGGCAAGTAAACACATAGAGCGCAAGTACAACCTGATACGAGAAATCATAAAGCGAGGAGAAGTTGAATATTCTTGATAATTTAAAAACATTTCATGTTTTGAAAACTTTGAGTTAATGCTTTGAAACATTTGAAGGCAAAACTAGTTTTCCAAGTTGATACAAAATTTGAGAATTTTAGAACTTTTGAATTTTTGTCCAACTTTTGAGAATTATATGTATTTTCATAAAAAATCATTTTTCCCTGATAGAGGAACTCATAAGAAATGTGTTCCCAAAATTTCATGATTTTTTGAATTTTTAATGAATTTCTGAAAGTGCCTTCAAAAATCAGAAGTTGGCATTATCAGACACCAGTCGACTGGTGACTATACCAGTCGACTGATGACATTGTGCATGAGCACAACAACTTGTTTTTGAGTTTCAAATCTGTCTGAAGTATTTTTTTATTCCCTTAATTCATGATACCACATTGTATAAGTATTTGTATGATCTTTTTGCTGGTGTCAAAGGGGGAGAAATGTTAAGGTTTAAGTTAAACACTTTAGAGCATGTGTTAAGGGGGAGTTTGCATGTATTAAGGGGGAGCTTGATATTCATGCTTGATATTCATGCTTTATATTCATGTTCATTTTTTCTTTAAGTATTTTTACCTAACTTAAACATATTGCCACACATCAAAAAGGGGGAGATTATTAGGGCAATCAACCCAAGTATAATCATGGTTTTGATGTGTGTGTCAAAGAGTTTAAGTTAGGATGTTTATATTTTTGATGTATGTGTTTAAGTTGTGCAAGACTTAGTGAATCAGACATGAGTGGCTTGATGAAGCATTGGCAAGTTCATCGTCTCATGGCTCAGGTCCTTGAGTCAGTGAAGGATGGCACGAAGAGAAGCCATGAGCTTAGTGCATTCGAGGGACCGTTGGACGAGCAACAATAGAGTTAAGCCAAAGGAAGCAGACTTCAAAGCAAGACACGAAGGATGGCATAGAGAGAAGTTGTGAGCTTAGTGCATCCGAGGGATGCAGGTTGAAGGAAGAGAGCTTCAATGGTGTACTCCGTGGGGAGATGAGAGTTGAGCGATTGTAACCCGGGATAGGGAAGTTCAACTTAGGTGAACTTGTCCTAAGGTTAAGTGCCAGATGCTCAAACACTTGTGTTTGAGGTTTTACTCGACAGCGGTCGACTGATATAGGTATCAGTCAACCGGTACAAAGTTGACAGTAGTTGACTCAAGTTGGCTAAGAGTTTGTGGCCCACTAGTCGACTGCTAGGGTTTAGCAGTCGATTGGTCCACTATCAGTTGATTGTCAAACCCTAGCAGTCGACTATTATAAGTGGACTCGGGCACAGAACTTCTCATAGCCAACTGAACAGTCGGACTAATGGCTGATCAGTCGACTGGTTAGGTTATCGTTGAGCTATGACGATTGCGGATCAGGCTTGGTCAAAAGCCGTTGGAGTTGGTTCGTTACAGCAGTAGTCGACTGCTGGCATGTAGTAGTAGACTGCTACATCCTCAATTGGAAAAGGCCCTCTTCTCTATAAAAGGAGGGCTTGGGAGCCTTGGAGTGGCTAATGCTTACACTCCTAATCATACTCTAAAGGCTCCCATGGTTTCTAAGTGTTTTTACTCCTTTCTTCTCTATTTCTACTTCTATTATCTTGTGAGAAGAAGAGTTTGTGTAAGAAGGTATTTCTCCACCTTATGTTCATCTAAAGGAAAATATAGTGGAAGGTTGAGGGAGTGATCCGCCTAACGAATTATCGTGGACTAGCGGCAAGAGGTCGTGAACCATGTTAAAAGATTTGTGTTCCTCTTGTCTTCTTTACTTTTGTTTAATCTTTAATTGTATTCTTGTTAGTATTATTATTATTCCGCTGCGCTAATAAGTGTGTAGACAATCAAGCATGAACGAATTCCATCGAGCGACGATTAGGCTATTCATCCCCCCTTCTAGCTGGGCCATCAATCCTAACATCACCATCTCCAATTTTGCTACCTTGGCTATGTTTTTCATATTGATGTGCCCTAACCTTTTATGCCATAGCCACCCTTCCTCTTCTTTTGCCATAAGACACTTAGTAGAAATGTTAGAAGCATAGGATAAATCAACATAATAAATATTCGATTTCCTATATCCAACTAACATGCAATCATTCAAGCTTTTGTGTCTAATTACACATTTTGAGGAATTGAATTCAACACTATAGCCGACATCACAAAGTTGGCTAACACTAAGTAAATTGAATTTCATGCTTTTAACTAACAAGACTTTATGAATAATAATTTTAGAGGATACCTCAATTGTACCTTTACCTAAGATTTTGAGTTTTTCACTATTTCCAAAAGACATGGTTCCCTTGTTAATGTAGTTAATTGTGGAAAACTTGCTCACATCTCCGGTCATGTATCTTGAGCAACCTCTATCCACAATCCACATACTTGGTCCTTCTACCTAAACAATATGAAAAATAAATTCCTTAGGTACCCAAATGTTTGGACCGGTAAAATCAATCAACAACTTCTTGGGAACCCAAGCCTTTTTAACCTTACTCATAATTATTGCTTTTCTACTAATTAGGGAGGTATAATCTACTTCCTTGTCCTTAGGTTTATATCCTATGTCGGCCTTGTTATAAACGACCCTTTGATCCCTAAGTATCATGTCAAGGTATCTAGATCCATTAGTGAATTTTTCTAAACGTATCTTTAACTCACTAACCTCATTCTTAAGTTTTTCATTTTCTTCTCTAAGAATGCAAGAATTATCATTTAGAGGTTCTTCATTCCTAATTATCTTAATTTCTACCTTCAAGTCCTTAATCCTAGATTTTGATTCTTCCAAAGCATTTTTAAGATATGCAATAGTTTTGTACAATAATTCTATTCTAGGAGAGTCTTTTACCTCATCGTCACTAGAGGATGATTCGTTGCTTGATGAGGACTCCTCTTGACTTGAACTTTTGGCTTCCTCTCCCAAAGCCATGAGTACCACATGGCATGTGATGTGGCATAGCTCCTCCTCATCGGATGAGTCTTCAATACTTTGTGTGGCCATGTGCTTTGGCGTTTTCTTGAGCCTTCTTTGCCATTTCTCTAGTCCAATCTTTGGTTGGTGGTGGCGCTCCAAATTCATCAACGGGGTTTTCGAATTCGTTTACAATACTAAACCAATTGTCAATATTATTCATTAAGTAATACTTCATCCTACCTTTCCAATATCCGAAGTCATTGCCGTCGAAGAAAGGTGGTCGCGCCGTGCCATAACTCTCTTGGAATGCTATCGTGCTTCGGTTGATGGTTAGATCCTCTGATGCGATCCGGGCTCTGATACCACTTGTAAGGGATCCTTGGATGGCTATAGGGGGTGAATAGCCTCTTTGATTTCTACAAAGACATTAGCAGAAGCAATGATAAAAAGAAATTAAGAGACAATGCTAACATGATATTTAACATGGTTTGGAGATGATGCTCCTACTCCACGACAATCCGTAAGGTGGATTAACCCTAGTAACTCTCCACTAAAGTCTCCTTTTGATGATTACACCAAGGTGGAGAAGCCTTCTTACAATCACTCTTATTCTTACAAATAATGGAAGTGAAAATAGAGAAGAAGAGATTTAGAGCACTAAAAGACTTGGAGAAAACTTGGTGAGCTTGAGAGCAGAGTTTGGAATGAGAGCACTAGCCCTCTCAATCTCCCCAAGGTCTCTTTTTATAGAGAAGAGACTGATTTTCCCATTGAGCCTGCAGCAGTCAACTGATGCATACCAGCAGTCGACTACTGCTATAGCTGACCTAATCCAATGACTTCTGACGAGCCGGATCTGCGATCGTCACTGCCCAACGAGACTCTGATCAGTCAACTGATTAAGCCTTCAATCGATTGCTCCAAGCAATCAGTTAACTAAAAATGTTTCTATGCCCATGTCCACTTATAACAGTCGACTGTCAGGATATGGCAGTCGACTGTCAAACCCATGAAGTCGATTGATAGGCCACAGAACTCAACCGACTCCAGTTGATTGGTTGACCAATCGACTAGGTCATAACTCTAGTTGACTGTTCAAGCCTTCTGGACTCTCGAGTATCGAAAACTTGAGACTAGTCGACTGGCATACTTCAAGTATGATCAAATCATACTTGAAACTAATACCCTAGACCTAGACTCAATCTTCTAGCTCTTCCTTCAGCCTTGCGCCTCCAAGATCCCTCCGAGTCCATGACTCCTTCATCCTTGCGGTTGCTTCCAAGAGCTTCCCTCGATTTTGTCATGTCTCGGGTTTCTCATTTGCTAAAGTCTGCTTGGACTTTACGCCGCCAAGACTACATTCTTGGTCTTATGCTGCCAAGACCTTGTCTTTGGACTTCCTTTGCCAAGGTCCGCTTGGACTTTACACCGCCATGACTACATGCTTGGACTTATGCTGCC
Source organism: Wurfbainia villosa (assembly GCA_025175895.1). NCBI lineage: Eukaryota > Viridiplantae > Streptophyta > Magnoliopsida > Zingiberales > Zingiberaceae > Wurfbainia > Wurfbainia villosa. The sequence goes on from CM045992.1 coordinate 12,171,483, forward strand.
AAGACTTTCCCTTGGTCTTTTCTTGCCAAGATCCACACTTGGACTTCTATTTTACCAAGTCTTCATACTTGAATTTTCCTATCACTTGACACATTCACAGTTATATCACAAATATTGCCTAACTATAAATGATTATCCAAACATCAAAATACATAAATGCTTGGGGCATTGTTGCACCAACATGTTAAGTGTGTAGGCTTAACAGGAAAGCCCTAGTAAGTCAGGATGACTGGATACTAGGCAGAAGTCCTGACGAATCAAGAGAATCGGACACCAAACAGGAAGTCTAGATGGGTCGAGTGGATCAGACATCTGGCAAAAGACCAATTGGGTCAGAAGGCCAGACCGAATAACTAGCAAGAAGACCAGCTGAGTCAGAAGGATCAGACAGCTGGCAGGAAGCCCTGGTGGGTTAAGATCGGATGTCAAACATTTTAGACCAGTTCCTTAAAATTATTGATTATTATCTTAGCAATTAAAATCTAAAAGTTCTCGATATAAACTCGAAAACTTAAAAATTTCATTGAACGCTTGAAGTATTTATTAAATGTTGCTGCAATCAGTCCAGATCACGATTGACCAGACTCGAGTGGAACTTGAGTAAAGTTTTGATGTTTGACAATATAGTTTGACCATATGACTAGTGGAATATTGGGATATCCAAGGTCATATGGGGGAGATTGTCATGAGGGAAATTTTTGGAGCAACCAACCTCAGGTCAAGATTTACCAAGCTCGAGTGAGATTCAAGTGGACGTCCAAGAATGGATTCTTGACAATGGAGAAGTCCAAGTTTGGATACTTAGCAAGGAAAAGTTCAAGGGTAAAGCCTTGGAAAGAGAAAATCCAAGTATGGATACTTGACAAAGGAAAAGTTCAAGGGTTTAGTCTTGGTTGTGTAAGTCTAAGGGTGTAGTCTTGGTGGTGAAAGTCCAAGCATTAAGGCTTGGCAATGGAGAAGTCCTAAAGGCATGACCTCTTGACAAAGGTAGACTCGTTAGCATGACATAGCCGATGGAAGCACTTGAAGGCTAGGGTTAAGGGTGAGGAGTTGTGGACTCGAACCAAGGGCTTGAGGTTAATGAAAGTGGTATAAAGGCTTAGATCTAAGCTAAGGGTACCCCGATGGCATGACAAAGCCGATGGAAGCGCTCGAAGGCTAGCACAAAGGGTGAAGAAGTCATGGAGGACTCGGATGAACCCTAAGGGCGTAAGGTTGATAGAGGTGGTTAGAAGGATTAGGTTTAGGCTTAGGGTGAGTATCAAATATGAGGGGATCATAGTTGGTTTAAACCTCAATTTTGAAGTTTGGCAGTCAATTGAGGCTTTAGACTAGTTGAGTGCATGACACTCGAGAGGCCTAATTAACTTGGACAATTGATTGGGATTATGACCCAGTCGATTGGGGTTATGACTCAGTCGACTAGTCGAATAGTCGATTGAGGCTCGACTGCTGATTTGTGGCTTTGATAGTCAACTACTAGGGTTGAGTAGTCGACTGACCGTAAGTGGATAGGGCATAGAAGGGTTCATGGTCAATTGCTGACTCATGACAGTCGACTGATGGCCATGGCAATTGATTGCTAGGTAAGGGAAGTCGAATGGTCAGGTAGAATTTGATGTGAATTAGTCCGCTGTGAGACAATGGATAGGTGGGTAGTCGATTGGTGGATAAGTCCAGTCGATTGCCAGGTGAAAATTAGCCTGAGCAGAGATGTTGTAAAGACCTCGAGAAGGAAAAAAGAAGACACCGGTTCTTAGAGCTCTTGGAGGGGAATTGTTGTTGAATTCTAGACCTCTCAAGCATCTCAAAGCAACTAAAAGATCAAGCATTCAAAAGCTCACTTGTAAAGTGTTGAAACTTCATTTCTTTCATTTTCTTGTATTTTGTTGATATTTATTGTCGTAAACTCTATTGTAAAAGATTTTCTCCACCTCCGGTATATTACCAAGAAGGAGACAAGATTTAGTGAAGTAGAAACTAAAGCCCAGCCATGAAGTAGGAATCGTAGATTCCAAACCACGTAAAATATTGCATTGTGATTGTGTGTATTTCGTATTCCACTGCTAACATTTTTGTAGAGACAAACACGCAATCGAAACGAATCGACGAATGCTATTGATCCTCCTCTAGTGCACCAAATGGTCTTCAATAAGTGATATCAGAGCGAGACCACTCTTCAAGGACTCACCACAACGAGAGCAAGTGCTAGAGGAGTAGAAGAATGGAGTTGCTAAATGATGGATTGGGATACGACATCAACACTCCCATTCCATATGAATTCTATTAGCAAGAATGATTTGATCAATGGAAGGCGATGATTGAGACCTTATTTATGATGGACATCGAGCAATGGTTCATCTTAATGGACGGATTTGAAGCTCCAAGGGGTAAGAAAGGTAGAATCCTCAAGATGAAGAAATGGACCGAGAAGCATCATAAAAAATTTGAGACCAATGTTAAGGTAATGTAAATGTTGATAAATTCAATTCCTAATGACTTATTATGCAAGATAGGTGAGTACCAAGATGCCAAAGATTTGTGGAGAAAGCTAGCCAAGCTTCATGAAGAACCATCCGTGGTTGAAGTTGAGGAGGAATCCAAGGAGGAAAGCTCTTTATCATCATCTCAAGAGATTGAAGACTCAGAAGTTGAGAGATACTCAACATCTGAAGAGGAAGAGGAAGTTGGAGAAGTCTCCACCTCTAGGATTGAGGGGGAGGTTAGATCCATAACTCTGGAGAAAGAGGAAGCTTCTACCTTCGGAAGAAATGAAGAACCTTCCCAAGCATCCTCTACACATAAGAAAGGTAACTCAAGCATAGGTATTAAAAATAAAAAACACATAACATTCTTTGAGTGTAGGGAATAAGGGAACTATAAGAGCAAGTATCCAAAAAGGGATAAGAAAATAAATCAAGTAGCACCTAAGGCAAAGAACAAGTCAAAGGAAGCCGAAACCCCGATAGGAAAAGGCAAGGAGCATATAGTATGCTTCTGGTGCAATCAAAACGGGCACTACCGGAGCCAGTGTCTGAAAGGGAGTCACCCTAGGAAGGACATGAGAAGAGCTTCATATGTAGGGAGAGCTAAGGCAAACCCTAAGGTATATTTCAATAATGCTCCTCCAATTATTAATGATAAGAAGCATTCTAGAAATGTATCATCTCATAATTTACTTGCAATCGTTCATGATAAATAGTATGCTAAAAAAGAATTTTATTGTTTATGTGCAACATCATATGAAATGAGGACTAAAGATAAATCTAGAGTTATTACATCTAAAACTACCCTACTAAGGATAGAAAGGCTAAGGAAAATCTAGGCATTAATCCTAAGAAAACTAGACATATGCCTAAGAAGAGAAACAATGCCCAAAAATATAGTGTGTTGAGGATTCGGTAACCGCTAGAGGGGGGGTGAATAGCATTTTGGACGCGTCGATGGAATTCGTTCGCGATTGCGTCTACAAATCATGTTAGTGCGCAGTGGAATAATGATAATAAAAACAATACACGAGACACAATCACAAACACTACACAAGATATAATGTGGTTCAGAATTGAACGGTTCCTACTCCACGGATCGAGCTCTAAAGAGCTCTAGCGATGCCACAAACACCACTAAACAATAAACTCCTTCTCGACAACACGTTGGAGGCAGAGAAACCTCATACGATAACTCTTACAACAGTAAGAAACAAATACAAGCAAGATACAACAATAAAATGCAATTACAAGTAAAGAAAACAACTTTACAAGAGCTTTAGGATTGCTTGCTTGTTGATCGCTTGAACCGTGCTTGAAGACCTTGATTTGCACCAGCAAATCACCTAAAAAATGCCCAAGAAATCACTTCCAAAATCCCTCTTCCGAGCTGCTTTTATAACCTACAATCGGGCTAGATTTTCGCCTACCAGTCGACTGATGCCACTATTGTCGTGAGACAATGGCAACATCCACGCTGGAAAAATCCAACGGATACACCATCAGTCAACTGATGTCTCAACCAGTCGAGTGGTCGGGCCGATCACTCGACTGGAGAACATTCTGTGCCCAAAATTTCGGCCATCAGTCCACTGATCACCTTGATCAGTCGACTGCCCACCTCTGGCAGTCGACTGCTAAGACACTTCCCGTAGTCAAACCCTAGTTGACTCACACCAGTTGACTGTCACATGGTACTAGTCGACTGATACACCTCAAACATGAGGTTTAACTCAAGTATGGTACCCCCATACTTGCTAGACCACCCGTAGCCTAGACCTAAGCCTTCTAGCCACCTCCGTCAGTCTTGCGTCTATCGGATCCCTCCAAGTCATCCATGACTTGTTCATCCATACGCTAGCCTTCAGGTGCTTCTATCGGCTATGTCATGCTAACGGTGTCTACACCGCCAAGGCACATTAGACTTACGCTGCCAAGACTTCGCTTGGACTTTACGTCGCCAAACAATGGACTTATGCTGCCAAGACTTCACCCTTGGACTTTACGCTGCCAATATCAAACCCCTTGGACTTCTCAAATGTCAAGACTCAAGCTTGGACTTTCATCGCCAAGACTACACCCTTGGACTTTACTTGCCAACCCATGTTGGACTTTCCATGCCAAGACCCATGCTTGGACTTTACATGCCAAGTACTCAAGACTTGGACTTTCCATGACATGGTCAACTCCACTCAACTATCAAAATCCCCCTCGAGTCAAACTCGAGTCCGGTCAATCATGACCCGGGTCGATTGTACCGACAATCTCCCCAAAAACATTATCAGACATCAATGTCAAACATCAAAACAATGCTCGAGTCAAACTCAAGTCCGGTCAATCGTGACCTGGGCCGATTGCACCAACAATCTCCCCCTTTTTGATGTTTGACAAAAACACATACCTTTGAGTTAGAACACTAACTCAAATCTTCTTACCAATTATCCTAAATTGGTAATACCATAAATTCTCTCAAACATTCTCCCCCTTTTTGACTAACATCAAAAAGGTTTTCTCCAAAGAGGTCAATGTCTCATGTCCCAATGAGATCTTATAATCTCCCCCTTGGTCCAAAAATACCTAGGATGCTTACAATCTTCCTAGTGATAAGTCTCATATCACTCAAGAGAGGCAATCCTACAAACTCTCCCAATTTTCAAATTGGGTATCTCAAAATTCCCACTTCCCCCTCATGAGGAAAAATACCATCCATCATCCCATGATGGATACCTCCCCCTAAAGGCTTGCTCTCCCTTGACCATTGCACCAACAATGTCCTTGGGAAGTCCCTAAGACAATAGAAACTCTAAACCATAAAAAATAAGGTTTAAAGTTCAATATAGAACTCTCCCACACCTTAAATTTGATACATTATCCTAACAACTCTCCTAATCCATATCCAATGGATTTTCACCCTTTATAATGCTTCCCAAAGCATATCCCAGGGTTAGGAGTGGTTAGGGAACCTTACCATAGCTGAACACAGGATAAACAACCTTGTTTTTCCCAAAATTAGCCTGACAGTCAACTCTATCAGAGATCAGTCGACTGCCGTGTCCATTAGTCGATTGCCAACAAGGGCAGTTGACTGATAACTGAAATTTCTGAATTTTAATTATCAGAAATAAATTTAGAAAAAACAAAAGTAATTCTATGTATATCGAAAAATCATGAAAATTCATAGATATATTACTTATAAGAAATACAATAGGTGAAAAATGTTAGAAAAATATTTACCCATAAAATAGCGAAATTGACACAAAGTTCAAAAGTGAAGAAAAACTTTAATGTTTTAGCTCACTTCATATCAATTTCATCAATGGTGATTGCTATCAAAAGATAGACTTCACCAAGGTTTTCTAAAATGATTTAAAAATATTTTTGAAAACCTATATTGGATCATGTTCCTTGGGCACAATGTACATGTCTTGAACATAAGCTTTCCCAATGATCCACAATTAAGATAAGATGAGTTTTAGTTCATCTAGATGCAAAAGCTATGCACCTTGAACTTAACTCATATCCTAGCATCTCACATGTATCTAGAGTGTATCAATACACATACATGTCAATTTAGATGTGAGATGTGGGTTTTGGTTTATCTTAAACTAAGGCCTCATGCATTTTCTAAGGCAACATTACTTGATTCCTTTATAAATGGGACTTCAAGTCATGCCATTGTCCTTAACTCAATTTTAATCAAATTGAATGCATGAATGATCATGGCATAAATGATAACATAAATAAAGCATGGCCAATGATCATGATGTCATGGCATAATATGGAATCAAAGCATACATGACATTTAAACTTAATCCTAAACATGATCATGACATATTAAATGATTAAAGATAAATATGATGTCATGACATGTTATATGGCAAATCAAGCATGACAAATAAAATATAAGGTATACAATACCTAAATTTTAATATTTGTTGCCATTTGTTATAATTAAGTATATTTTGCCATATTGCCAATTATCTCCCAAGTATGCCAAAGACCCAAAATGACACACTAAGACCTCTAAACCTAAATTGTGTCAATTTGATTGATTTTTCATAATCTTCAAAGTATATTGGCACATCCTAAAATCTTTTTAGAATAAAAATTCAAATCTATTTCCAAGGTATCCATAACCTTGAAAATATCCTAAAGTGCAACCTTTACCATGGTTAGGCTAACTACCCATCCATTCAAAGTTGGCACACCTAAACCCATCTAGCGTGAATCAATCACGCTCTTAGGAACCCAAAACCTATTTGAGCTACTAGGTTTACTAGGTATTCCTTAGGGATGACCTCCCTAGATACCTTCCTAATGACCCTTCTACGCTTGTTAGCCTTGGTCATTTGGGTCTTAACTAGGTTAACCTTAGGGATTGCCTCCCTAATAACCTTCTTAGTGGTCTTCCTAGGTTTCATAGAAACATTGGCCACTAAGCACCTACCTTGATCAACCTTAGGGATGACTTCCCTATTGACCTTGGTCTTTCTAGACCTAAGTTTAGTTCGATAGTCAAATGGAACACTATGGTAGGTAGGCTTATCTACCTTGGACTTAGGCTTGTGACTCAAGCCTTTCTTGTCCATAGATGAGCCTTGCCTCCTAGACTCTAGGTGTTGACTTTTACCATTTGACCTAGATTTTTGATCAATTGACCCTTGCATTTGGTTTTGCATAATCCTAAGGGTCTTTTCCATTTTCTCAAGCCTTGACCTCAAGGCTTGATTTTCCTTTTCTAATTGCCCAATTTTTGAATTTTGATTTAATCCTTGGGCATGGTTCTTCCTAGGCATATGCCTAGTCCATTTGGGGTTAAAACCCAGGTGGTCTTCAATTTTTCTAATAGATGCCTTAGGTAAAATATTTTTAGGGACATTAGTCCCAAATTTCTCCTTATTCCTAAGGTTGATCTTCTTAGCTCCTAAACAAAAGTATTTATTTTTTCTAGCATACTTTTCATGTACAATTGCAAGATTGTTAAAATTATTCCTAGCATGCTTTTTGACATTTAAATTAGAACTAAAAGGTGCATTAAAATATACCTTAGGGTTTGCCTTAGAGGCTCCCCCTACTTGTGATGCTTCTTCTTTTCTCCTAGGGCATTGGCTCCTATAATGTCTCGGTTGTCGGAATTTGAAGCACACCACGTGCTCCTTGCTCTTCTTGGTGGGGGCATCGGCATCCTTGACTTTTGGTGCCGGAGGAGCTTTCCTTACTCTTTTCGGACACTTATTCTTGTAGTGTCTGAATTTCCTACACTCAAAACATATGATATGATTTTTATTATGAATTGATATGTTTGAGTTACCTAGGATGGTGGTAGGTTCCGGAGTTTGAGCTTCTTCATATTGACCGGATGTGGAAGGTCTAATCTCCTCCCCCTCAATCCTAGAGGTGGAGGCTTCTTCCAAATACACCTCTTCTTCCTCTTCCGATCGGGATCTAGATGTTGATTCCCTATCAACTTCCGAATCCTCACTTGCTTGTGAGGAAGAGCTTTCTTCTTCTTGTGCCGAGAGAGACTCCTCATGGAATCTTGCCAACTTGCTCCATAGCTCCTTGGCATCCATGTAGTCCCCTAGCTTGCACAAAATGTCATTAGGTATCAAATCTTCTAAAAGCTTTGTTACCTTGACTTCAGTCTTAAACTTGAGACGTTGCTCTTGTGTCCACTTCTTCAACTTGAAGACATTTCCCTTCTTATCTCTAGGTGGTTCAAAGCCTTCCATGATGATGAACCAATCTTCTATGTCCATCATTAAGAAGTTCTCCATTCTTGCCCTCCATGCCGGAAAATCCTCTTGATCGTATGGTGGCGGTGTGTTGATGTCCCATCCAAGTCTTTCTTCGAATTTCATCTTGTTCCTCTAGCGGTTTTGCTCCTGGCGGTTAGTCCGTAGAAGAGCCTCGGGCTCTAATACCAATTTTTGAGGATTCGATAGCCGCTAGAGGGGGGGGGTGAATAGCATTTTGGATGCGTCGATGGAATTCATTCGCGATTGCATCTACAAATCATGTTAGTGCGCAACAGAATAATAATAATAAAAACAATACATGAGACACAAACACTACACAAGATATAATGTGGTTCAGAACCGAACGGTTCATACTCCACGGATCGAGCTCTAAAGAGCTCTAGCGATGCCACAAACACCACTAAACAATAAACTCCTTCTTGATAACACATCGGAGGCAGAGAAACCTCGTACAATAACTCTTACAATAGTAAGAAATAAATACAAGCAAGATACAACAATAAAATGTAATTACAAGTAAAGAAAAAAACTTTACAAGAGCTTTAGGATTGCTTGCTTGTTGATCGCTTGAACCATGCTTAAAGACCCTGATTTGCACCAGCAAATCGCCTCAAAAACACCCAAGAAATCGCTGCCAAAATCCCTCTTTCGAGCTGCTTTTATAACTTGCAATCAGGCTAGATTTTCACCTATCAGTCGACTGATGCCACTGTTGTCATGAGACAACGGCTACATCCATGCTGGAAAAATCCAACGAATACACCATCAGTCGACTGATGTCTCAACCAGTCGAGTGGTCGGGCCGATCACTCGACTGGAGAACATTCTGTGCCCGAAATTCTGGCCATCAGTCGACTGATCACCTTGATCAGTCGACTGCTCAGGCCAGCAGTCGACTGCCCACCTCTGGCAGTCGACTACTAGGATACTTCCCGCAGTCAAACCCTAGTTGACTCACACCAATCGACTGCCACATGATACCAGTCGACTGATATACCTCAAACATGAGGTTTAACCCAAGTATGGTGCCCCCATACTTGCTAGACCACCCGTACCCTAGAACTAAGCCTTCTAGCCACCTCCGTCAGCCTCACGCCTATCAGATCCCTCCAAGTCATCAATGACTTGTTCATCCATAAGCTAGCCTTCAAGTGCTTCCATCGGCTTTGTCATGCTAACGGTGTCTACACCGCCAAGGCACATTGGACTTACGCTGCCAAGACTCCGCTTGGATTTTACGCCACTAACCATTGGACTTATGCTGCCAAGACTTCACCCTTGGACTTTACGCCGCCAATATCAAACCCCTTGGACTTCTCAAATGCCAAGACTCAAGCTTGGACTTTCACCGTCAGGACTACACCCTTGGACTTACGTGGCCAAGACTACACCCTTGGACTTTACTTGCCAACCCATGTTGGAATTTCCATGCCAAGACCCATGCTTGGACTTTTCCTTGCCAAGACCCATGCTTGGACTTTACATGCCAAGTACTCAAGACTTGGACTTTCCATGATATGGTCAACTCCAATCAACCATCAAAATCTCCCTCGAGTCAAACTCGAGTCCGGTCAATCATGACCCAGGTCGATTGCACTAACAATCTCCCCAAAAATATTATCAGACATCAATGTCAAACATCAATGTCAAACCTTCATGTCAAACATCAAAACATCGCTCGAGTCAAACTCGAGTCCAGTCAATTGTGACCTGGGTCGATTGCACCAACATAGTGAAATATCAAAAGTAGCTATATTAGAAAAGAAAAATCAAGTCTTGAGGTCAAGACTTGATAAATTGGAAAAGACCCTTGAAAAGATGACAAATTTGATTAAAGAGTATAGTGGTCAAAATTTAGGATTTAAGAGGCAAGAAATTCCCAAGGACAAGAAAGGCTTGGGTTACAAGCCTAAGTCCAAGGAGGTCATACCCTCTTATCATAGTGTTCCATATAGTTATGGAACAAACCATAGGTCTAGGAAAGTCAAGGTCACAAGGGAAGTCATCCCTAAGATTGACTGTGATAGATGTCTAGTGGCTAAAATTTCCAAGGAGTATAGGAAAGTCACTAAGAAGGTCACAAGGAAAGTCATCTCTAGAGTTGACCTAGATAAGACCAAAATGACCAAAGCTATCAAGCCCAGAAGGGTCATTAGGAAGGTACTAAGGGAAGTTATTCCTAGTGAGTACATTGTAAATCCAAAGAGGTCAAATAGGTTCTGGATTCCTAGGAGCGTGATCCCTTCACACTAGATGGGTTTGAGGTATATCAACCTAAAATAGATGGGTAGTTAATCTAACCATGGTAGCGTTGACACTTTAAGACATTTTCAAGGTAATGTGGTACCTTGGAAATGAGATAAGAAATTTTTCATAAAGGATTTTAGGATGTGCCAATAAAAATTATGAAAGTTTAAAAAATTGATCATGATTCACACAAATTAGGTTTGAGTCAAAAGTGTGCCAATTTTGGATTTTTGACACACTCTATCATTATGGCAATGTTGGTATTTTAACATATGTCAATTAGACTTAAAATTTAGGTATTTCTATATCTTCACTTTATATATTTGTCATGCTTTGATTATCATAATCCATGTCATAACATCATGCTCAAATGATTATTTAAAATATTATGTCAATGCATAGGTTTATTTTTTAAAATGTTATGATATCATGCATCATGGAAAATATTTTTTAATTAATACACATATAATATGTCATGATCATAGTTCATGCATTAAAATCATTAAAATTGAATTTAAGGAAAAATGATATTATTTGATGTCCTAGATAAATGAATCAAATGGATATGTCTAGATATAATGCATGAGCCCTTAGATTTAGGGAAGAACAAAATTCACATCTCACAAAATCCATAGGATGATATGTGTGTGTATTGATATACCTTAGACACATGTGAGATGTTAGGAAAATGAGTTAGGTTCATGTACTTATATAGTACATATATATGAACTCAAACTCATAATATAATATGAAGAAATCATGAGAAAAGCTAATGTACAAGTCATATACATTTAGCTCATATATCATGATTGAAATTAAAGTTTGAAAATAATTTCAAAAATATTATGAAAAATTTTGGTAAAGTCTATCTTTTGATAGAAACCATCATTAACCAGATTGATACAAAGTTAGGTAAAATATTGAAGATTAGCGATGGCAGTCGACTGGTGATAGTGGTAGTTGACTGGTTGTTAATACAGTCGACTGTTGATACTGATTTTGGCTGAATAAGGATTGTTTAGCTATTTATCAACACCACTATATACTCTAACTACTCCTAACCCTATGATATGTTTAGACAAGTAATGGAAAAGTAAATGATTAGGATAGCTAATTAGGGCGAGAATCAAATTTTAAGGGAGGTTAAAATTCAAGTTTGAACTTTTATACTTATTTTTTATGGTTTAGATTTCCTAAAGGCTTAGGAACTCTCCAAAAACATTGTTGGTCATGATCCGCTAGGGATTAGCAAATAATCGGGTCGTAAGTGCACAGTGCACGAGGGTTTGTAGTTATCTTGGCTCATAGTGATCAGCAATCGGTGATCATGATACGATCGCTAGATAAGGACAATCGACTGGTTGGGTAGAATCTGACGTGGATTAGTCCGTTGTAAGACAATAGAGAGGTGGACAGTCGACTAGTGGGTAAGGCCAGTCAACTAGTGGGTAAGGCCAGTCAACTGCCAAGTGGAAATCAACCCGAGTAGAGATGTTATAAGGAGTTTGAGAAGGAGAAAGAAAATCTCAATTCTTGGAGCTCTTGGAGGGGAATTGTTGTTGCATTCCATACCTCTCAAGCATCTCAAAGCAACTAAAAGATCAAGCATTTAAAAGCTCACTTGTAAAGTGTTGTAATTCATTTCTTTCAATTTCTTGTATTTTATTGTTGTTTATTGTTATAAACTTTATTGTAAGAGGTTTTCTCCACCTCCAGTGTATTACCAACAAGGAGACAAGGTTTAGTGGAGTAGACACTAAAGTTTGATCGTGGAGTAGGAATCGTAGGTTCTGAACCACATAAAATATTGTGTTGTGATTGTGTGTGTTTTTGTCTTGTGTATTTCATTTTCTACTGCTAATATTTTTGTAGAGACAAGAACGCAATTGAAATGAATCGACAAATGCTATTCACCCCCCTCTAGCGCACCAAACAATCCCCAACATTAAATTCCTAAGACAAAGGTAGTTTTTCCTGAGGCGATAAATGAGTCAAGTCAAACTACGCTATTGACAAAGTAACCGAGCTAATTCAAGCCAAATTTAAAATAAATCAAATGGTTGAATGGATTTAAACTTGATTTGTTTAAATTCTATCGAACTTTCAATTTGAATTTATTTGTGATGGTATTTGAAATTTTGGAGTAAGAATTTATGATTATTCTGAGTACTATGGCCGAGTTTTTTTTTTCAAGTAAGGTATTTTCTAAATATAATTGCCTTCCTGAATGCTATTGGCTCCCCCCAAGCATTAGAGAATGCATGTAGCGCATGCAGACAACTCTTTATGAGGCATGCATGTTTCTCTTCCCAATTGCATGCAATCTTTCCTGAGTGCATGCATGCAACCCATCTGACATTATCACATTTCCCAAGTGCATGCATGCAAGTAACTCTTCCATGCATGCAAATCACTCTCCCCGAGTGCATGCAAGTTACTCTTTTCGAGTGCATGCATGCAAGCCACTCTTACCAAGTGTATACATGCAATCCACCTGACATTATCGCATTTACCGAGTGGATGCATGCAAGTCACTCTTCCTCAAGTGCATGCATGCAGGCCACTCTCCCGAGTGCATGCATGCAACCCACATAACATTATTTCTCTTCCCAATTCCATTCAAATCATTCTTCCAAGGCTACCCTTCCAGTGTCACTCTTCTAGAGTCACCCTGTCAGGGCTACTCTTCCAAGGTCACTCTTCCAAGGTCACTTTTCCAGGGTCACTCTTCTAGAGCCACTTTGCCTGGGCCACTCTTTCAGAGTCACTTTCCAGGGTCACTCTTATAGAGTCACTCTTCCAAGTCTACTCTTCCAGGGCCACTCTTCCAGAGCCACTCTTCCAGAGCCACTCTTACAAGGTCACTCTTTCAAAGTCACTCTTCAAATGTCACTCTTCCAGGGCTACTCTTCCAGAGTCACTCTTCCTGAGTGCGACCCTTCCTAAGTGAATACATGTGCATGCGACTTCTCCTGAGACAAGCATGCAGTACATACATGCGGTTTTTCCCAAGGTAGACATGCAACACATATAGGCAGCTATTCTCGAGAAAGACATGCAATACATGCATGTGACTCTTTCTGAGACATACAGACAACTCTTCCCGAGTGAAACTCTTCCTGAGTACATGCATGAAGCACATGCATGTAACTTTTTCCAAGACTCATCTTTTTTCTTAGATCCCGATCTTGGACACTCAATATGTATGGCATACATGACAATCCATCAGGAATATTCTAGTCTCATCAATATATGATAAAAGAGAAAAATGTCAGAGCATATGAAAGTTTTGTTCAGTGTTGGTCCCCTAATAATCCTACATAAGGAATCAACTTTACTATATAATGATTAGTTGAGGTAAAAAAGAGGGATTCTCTCTCTCTCGCTCTCTTCTTTTTCTTTAACAGTGAATATTTTTATCCTCATCTTCTATGGTCTAACTTAAACATCGGAGGGTTATAAGCCAGAGTACCGATGACTATCTGATGTGTGTTATCTTTAGCAGGCTGGAGTTGAGGTTACTGTTGTAGCTAGATCGAACCCATCCTCGATGATGAGGGATAAAAATCTAACCACATCAGTTGGTATCGTTTGTGGGAAACTTCTAAGCAATACATCAAGACTGTAGTCGTATGAGAGCTGATATTCATTGTGATGTCTTGCTATTCGGGTTTCCCTCTGACATCTCTCTCGGTCATTTAGCCAGGTTACTTCTCACCGCACGAGGTTGTTCCTCTCCAAGAGGGATTTCATACTTTTCCCTATGGTGGATGTGTCCTTGGATCATTTTAACTGAGGAAGATGTCATATCTGAACTCAAAATGTCACGCCTTGAGAGTATATTTGTTCGCCAATCGGATGGTACCCTCTTGTGACAATATAAGAAAAAAATACCAACACAAGGCCCAAATAGCTGTTGTTACACACAAGCTATAGATCACAGTGAAATACACTAACAAGTAATAAAGATACAAAGAACTTAAATATGCGTATCTGTATGACTTTGACACAACATCGAAACCAACATCCAAACCAAATCTATAGTAAAGGCCAAATACATAGCAACACAACATATACCAAAATGCGAAAATAATATAGAATAAACTCAAAAACATACAATCCAAAATAATACAACATCAATATGGAATAAAATCCAAACACTCGATGTGAGATGAGAGAAGTTGGCGGAGCTCCGAGCACTCAAGGATAGCCATGCTTATCGGTTCCTCAGTTTTGGTTCCGGTTCAATTTTTAATCGGTTCCGGATCCGTCGACATTGAAACCGGTCTGAACCGGTTCCAAATTGGTTCCAGTTCTAAAGTTTTAACTTTGGAACCAATTCAATCCGAACCGGTTCCAAATCGATTATGAACCGGTTCCGAATCGATTACGAATCGGTTCCGAAATGGTTCCGCACCGATTCCAAAATGGTTCTGAACCACTTTCCTCGAACTTGAACTTCCAAATTCATCTAACGTGTTGGTGATCCTATTATTTTTTCTATCGTAAAATAATCTTGTAGACATGTTAGCATGCTAATAATTTCCACCTTTATAGCAACTGGAACCAGATCCAAATTGGACCCAGAACTGGTTTCGAATTGGTTCTGAAACAGTTTCGAATCGGTTCTGAAATCGATTGGAATCGAACCGATTCAAAATTGGAATGGTACCGATTCAGTTCCAGAATCGGTTTATCTGAATCAGTTCCGGTTCTGAATTTAACAGATTGGTTCTGACTCAGTTCTAGATCGAACTGGTCCGTTAAGCATGCCTACGCAAGGATTTTTCTACCTGCTACCTGGGTGACAGGAAAACCTAGGGTATGTGGCGGTGAGTATAAGACTTAGTGGTATATGAAAGATAGTGCATGAACATCATATAAACATATGGAGATCAATAGGTATACAATCTTAAAGGTAATAACAATTAACCATTAGTATAAATATAATCAATGCATACCAAATTGATCCACCAGATATAATGTAATGTACTGACATACCTGAAAGTCTGCAATGACACAACTCAGGACAACCTGAGCAAATATACAACAATGTAACACATACGAATAACATGCACGATCAACATCACACCTTTGATCAACTCATAATCATATAAACAATGTTTAATCAAATAAAGTAACCAACCTGATCCATCCTATATGGTATCATAAGGTTAATCAACTGTTACATACCAACCTAATCTATCCAACACAGTATCGCAATGATAATCAAATACTATATACTAACCTAACCCATCCAATGCAGTATCACAATGATAATCAAATACTATATACCAACCTGACTTATCCAATGCAGTATCACACATAAGTACAACCCACAATCACCTGAGCATCATATAACAACATATAACATGCAAATGACATGTATGACAATGTATAAACATATATGACAATCATAGCTCAACCATATGCATCATCTCACAATCATATGCTATATATATATATATATATATATATATATATATATATATATATATATATATAGATATACACACACACACACACACACAAAAAGTTGATATACTGAGCATCGTTTCGTTGTCTGACTATGCGCGACGCACAGTAACTGTGCACCGACGTCGTCGATCTCGCCGATGGAAGGCTAGATTCCGACCCCGATTCGACCACAATTCGACTGGAAATCGGTCGCGATCCGGCCGACATTGGAGTTCGATCGGATCGCGATCGAAAATGGCTGGACTCCGATACTGGCCCGACCCCTAGTGGCGTGCCCACTGGCGGCCACAATTGCGATCATTTTTAGCCGTAATCCGGCAGGAAACCGGGCGGGATCCGACTAGAAACCGGCCATCCGACTGGACTCCAGTGCCGGTCGGATCCTGGCCGGTTGCAGATCGGAATCCGGTCGGCTGACGGTGAATCAGCGGCGACAACGATGAAAATCGCGCGGAAAAAATACTGTGCATTCCCCATCACTGTGCAATCGCGATTTTGATCCGACACCTGAGACGTTGTCGCGCATGAGTCGCACAGCATAAGGTACGTAGTGTATTAGGATTCTATATTATATATATATATATATATATATATATATAACACATATATATGAGCCATATCAACATGGCAGTGTATATGCATGGTCACTGCCTACACATCCCACTCGCTACCACGATCCCAATATGGCCTAGGTGGCACGACATGATAACTAACCCAACTCGAGCTACCATTACTCTCGAGTGGTTGATAACTACCATTTTATTGTATTATTTTGGTTCTTAATATTAATGTTTTTATCCTCTCGTGTGATTTATTGTTGATTATTAACATGTTTTATGAGTTTGGATTCATTTTGAACCTTTTTGTAAATTCTCCTAAATTTTGGACTTATATGCAAATTTGATCTTTGTTTGTAAAAGATTGAGATGAGCTAATGAACTAGACTCAAGTTGAATCAAATATGGCTTCATCTAGGATCATAATGGGCATCTCAAGCTGATTTATTCTGAGACTTTCATCAAGATCGAAGGCAATTCAATCAAGAGAACAGATCTGAGTGATATGGATCGTCCGATGAAAGCGGCTTGATTCTGAGCCATCTATCCAGATTTGTAGAGATCTAGTCCATACATTTAGATCTGGACATCTTAGCCCTTCATCCAGATTTGATCGATCGTGATCGTCCCTTCAAATTTATCAGATCCGGCCATCCAGAGTTGGATCGATCACCACCGTTGGATGCATGGACTAGTTCAAAGATTAATCAGATTAATTAAACCCTAGATCTAATGGACGGCTGAGATTAGAGGGCATTCGATCGGATGGTGTAGGAAATTCCCTTTAAAATCCAACATTTTTACATCGTGATAAAACATCGTGCGACACATAAGCTTCTTCCACGCGATGCACAGTGCAGCGGCGGTGGCTTCCTCTTCACTAGTGAGTCGCGGGTCTTCCTCCTCTCGGCGGTGATGACAAATTCCAATAGCCCATCTCCGACAGTCATCCCATATCTCCTCTGCATCGGTAGAATTTCCAGCTGTGGTGGTTCGGCAGCGGAGTTTGAGCAGCGACAGAGGAGTTCCGATCACCATCATAACCCATCTATGGCAGTATCCTTCCTTTCATCTAGCCGAAAGTCATCCCATCCCTCCTCTGCATCGGCAAAATTCCTACTACGGTGGTTCGGCAGCAGAGTTTTAGCAGCGAGCAGAGGAGTTCCGATCATCTTCCCGGCAGCACTATAGCGCTTACGACTGGAGCTGAGACGCCTCAGCTGGACATGGTTTGAAAGGCTGAGGTAACTCCTATTGCGGTGGTTCGATAGAATTTCTTTCCAGTTCCGGCATCCCCAATTTCCAGCGCCGGTGAAGACCCATAGACGGCTACAGTTCCGGTTTCGTTCCTTCCTGCGGTCGTGGTTTGGCCGCTCCGCCTTCGAAATTCATCCCTTGGCTGCGGTGGTTCGGCAGCTCCATCATCCATCACCGGAGTAGTGGTAGTCGTCAACCCTATCAACCCTTGTCGGAGGAATTCTCTGACAAGGAGATCCACTTCATCATCCTCCAGAGGGGGGGGGGTGTTTGGGTCGTCGTCGTCGCCGGAGAGGGAGGTCCCTTCTCCGGGTGTTGAGGATCGATTTATCATTTTTGGAGTTAATCCATTTAATTGGATAGTTTGTTTATGTTATGTTTGGATTAGTGAATTAAGTCTGTTATCACCCCCAATTGTTTTTGTTGTAGTTCATTTGTAGCTTAAGTTATTTGGTTATAGTCTAATTTGTAGTTAGTTGTAGTTTAATTTGTAGTTAGTTTGTAGCTTATCTTGTAGTTTGAATTGTAGCTAATTCGTAGTTTGTCTTAGAATTAATTAGTAGTTTAATTTGGTAGTTTAGTTGTAGTTTAATTAGGATGTTTAGTTTTGAGTTTAATTCGTAGTTAATGAGTTTGATTGGTTAATTGCAAAGCTTAACTTAGTTGTATGTTAATTTGATTACTTATCTGTTTAAGTGTTAATTCCATTAGTTAGACATGTTTAATACTAGGTTATATTTATTTCATGTTTTACTTTACACTCATATTATTTTGCATTCGAATTGTTGTTTAATTTCCTACATTGTCTTTATGTTTTTGAATGATTTTCTTTGAATGCTTAGTTTATATCTTCTTTAATTTCATTGTCATCATAGTTTAGTTAGATTAATGCTTTAATTACTTTCATTGTCTTTCATTCAGTAGTATTAGTCTTGTAAATTCCAAACCCCCATTTGAAATGGAAAATCCAAAGCAATAATTAGAAATCCTAAGTTTACTATTCTATCAATTACACTCGTTGGGAAACGATCCGGGCCATTCACTATGCTATATTAGTGTAGAGGGGTTCAGTAATTAATTTGGGAACGGTATAACGATAATTCAATCATTCAACATCAAATTTTGGCAACGTTGTCGGGGATTATAATGGTGTTTAGTAGACTTAGTATTGTTTATCCATTTTTCTAAAAAAAATTGTTTAGGGCTTCATTCTTTCATTTTCTGTATATCCATGTATTTTGTCATGTCTACTTCTTGTGCCTTTTGATTGTGTTTGTCAGTGTTTCAGGAAGCGACAGGAAATTTCTTCGAACATGGATCTATATTATCAGCAGTGTGGAGACTTCAGTGATATTCATCATTCAGACACTGGACAGTATGAGTATTATCATCCTGAACATCAGCATTATCAGTACCAACCTCAATATCATCGGCCTGATCCTCAATGTCATTAGCCTTATCAATAGGACAAGTATAATTTATATTCTGGTATATATAATTTCAATTCAGATTTCAGGTATGGGCAGACACAACATCACAATTTTGAGCGATCTCAGTTTAGTGGTTATGAATGGATGGGTCAGCAGAACTCTAAGTGTGGGAACATGAAACAACATGATCAATCTTTCCCAACATATCACCCCAACCAACCAGATATTTTTGTGAAGCAGAAGAGTATTCGTGGTGTGGAGCAATTAACAGGAGAGACTCTACATGAGTATTGGGAGAGATTTAAAGGACTTTGTGCTAGTTTCCCTCAGCAGCAAATCAATGATGACCTACTCATCCAGTATTTTTATGATGGATTGCTTCCCATGGATAGATGTATGGTCGATATAGCTAGTGGAGAGGCCCTAGTCGATAAGACTCCTACTTTAGCTAGAGAACTCATTGAGACCATGGCAGCAAAAGTGTTTCCAACCACACCCCAGTTTTACCAGCCACATCGGCCTCAACAGATGAAAGCACAAGGATTCATTCAGCCTCCGTCAGAGACCAATTCTATGGATATTGACGTGCTTAGGGAGATGGATTGTGGAGTGAGTGATAGACACATCTACAATTTAGTTGCTCCACAGGACTCCTATGACTCTTTGTGTTGTGATGTTATTGAGGATACTCAAGCATGTGAAGATTTTGATGAAGCTGCTATTATTCTCGATGTGGATGAGTTGATAACTGATTCTTCTTACAGTTTTATTGTAGATAATATTGCAGAAGTAGCAGCATCCTCAGAGTTGTTTCCTTTAGTTGTGCAACTACATGATTTACATTCAGATCTAGAGCCTCTTCCATATACCAGTGCCCAGACTTGCCAGCCAGAGCACAAGACAAGTGAGATAGTAGCGGCAAGCAATTATGATGAGTTGATTCCCATGGAAGTGGTGGATTGTTAGTTATAGCCCTAAGAACCAATCATGTGATGGTTGAATAGGGAACATTTTGTATCATATTCTATAAAGGCAAAGGATTGGTTATTATATTTAAGTTTTGCTTGTGCCAGCTAAATTAAATATAGTAATGCCCTAGAAAAGTAGGTTCTTATCTACAACACATCAATTGGCAGAATTGATTATGAGAGGCTGTAGAGAACACTTTCTAAATGTTCCTAGTCAAGTATTAATATGCAAGGGCAATATTAATACATAAAGACTAGCATGTAGGTCAATTGATGACTTGATCTCACAAGTCATGGATATATGATATCAAGTTGACACATGGGTATATATTAGAGAATATATACTGAACTGACCCGCCATGAGAAAGTTTCATGGATCGTTATATGAGTGTCATAAACTTTTTCATGTGACTATTGGTATGAATAGTCCTCAGACCTGAAGTCACTACGGTTCCCTACATAAGAAGTTATGTACTTTGGTATCGTCAAACGTCACCCGTAACAGGGTGGACCATAAAGGCGATTACTGGGTATATAACAAATTATGCGGAGGGATGTGAGTGATGTAGATGAGATCTATCCCTCTCATATGACGAGAGTGATATCGGTGGGCCCCTTGATTAAGTAGAACTACTAAAACGCATGGCCATGCTCGAATGAGTCAATATGAGATATTGAGCTCATTTGTTTGAGTTAGTTTACTCAGGGATCAAGAAACACATAGATTGATCGAGGATGACACGGTCTATGCCTCATTGATCAATCTGATATCAAGGATAGAAGGACACGGTCATATATTATAGTAGTCACGGAAAGGTTAGTCGGATCTTGACTTATCTCGTAACTTGGGTAGCAATGATGTATTGCTAGATACCGCTCATTGCTTGTGTATCTAAAAGAGTTTAGATCCACTGCCAACGTTATGAGAGCCTATAGGGTCACACACAAAGAGCATGATAATTAGAGGAATTAGAGTATTCTAGTTTGACTAGAATAATATGGGAATAAGCTTAAGTACAAAATGGTTTTTGGACTTTAAGCTTAATGAGAATTTTAGCTAATTGATTTAATGAGATTAATTCAATATGTTACCTTATTGATTTAATAAGATTAATTCAATATGATAACATAAGCTTAATTGAATTAATAAGATTAATTCAATATGATAACATAAGCTTAATTGAATTAATAAGATTAATTCAACATGCATGAATGCCACATAAGAATGCCACATAAGCATGCCACCTAAGCATCCACCTAAGCTAGTTAAGGTGGAAGGAAACAAAATGGTTTTGTCTCCTTAAGTGGCCGGCCAAACAAGGATATGTCTCAATGCAATGGATTGCATTGAATGTGTGGAGGTGAAAGGGTTTTTCCAACCCTATAAAAGACACCTCAAGTGGCCGGCCAAATTAGAGCATTAGCTTTGTTGTTGGTGGAAGCTTTGGTTGTGTTGTGGTTGTGAGAGAGCTTGGTGGAAGCTTTGGTTGTGTGGGTTTGTGAGTGTAGGCTAGCAAGAAGAGGAGTCTTCTTCTTCCTTTCTCCTTTTCCCTCTCTTCCTCTCCTTTAGGGACTTCTCTAGCAAGAAGTAAAGGAGAGCTCTTCTAGTTTTCCTTTTGTGAGACAAGAGCTTGCTCGTGTGGATACATATAGAGGCACGGACATTTGAACGTGCTAAAGATCCAAACAACCAAAAGGAAAAGCGGGATTAACAAGGGCACGCAACAAAGGTAATCCTCTCCTATAAGATAGGTTTGCTTTTAGAGAAACTTATTTTGTACGAGTTTTCTTTCGCAAGGATCACTAGGAAGGGATCCTAATTTTTCCGTTGCGCATATGCCATTTGGCATACAAGAGATCCCTACATGGATAACTGGAGACCCCCAGACTGGACACTTCCATCACAACCAGAGTCTCCAACAAGAATTTTGTTGATGAAGGCCCTAACAACATATGCAATAATCCAGCTTCAAAGTTAGACACTTTTTCTGAATCGCCTCTAACCACTAGAGATTACATATGATGAGGTAATGATATTAAAGGGAGCAGCATAGGACTATCCTGATCGCACCATGAAGGCGCTCACCTCCATTCTGTCCATCCCACTCCCGACATGGATGTTAAAGCTGAATCTTCTTCAACCGTCGGGATGGGATTTCTTTTGAAGCACGGCACGCCCAGCGTGACTTCTTCTACTGAATCTTCTTCAATCACCAGGACCTCAGGGGAGTTTGCTCCATCTTATCTTCTTTTCTATTCATTGTATATACATTTCTTTTACTTTATTTGTTTTTTATTTTACTTGTTATGTTTCGTTTGTTGAGTTTTTGTTTTGTCCGTGCTTTGAAATAAATTTCCTATGCATTCTTTTATATCATCTTAGAAGTCGTGAAAGCTAGTTAAATTTGATTGTCGAGTTTCGGGAATTTATTGTTATGAATGGATTATTTGATTGCATATGGTTACTACTTGGTGATGGATTCTATGTTGATGGATTTAGATGATTTTCTTTTTATTCTATGTGAGGATTGTGCTTGTTTTTATTGCTTGTGTGTGGTGTACTTGTGGTTATTGTAACTCTAGGACTTGCTTTTATTCTTTCAAGACCACACAACCATAGGTTTACATGATTATTATGAAAGCATTCTCACTTGTTTTCCTTTACTTCTTCTATCACCACCTGCTAACTGAATAATATTATAGTTGTTCCTTTACTTTCTCACTGGTTTCCCTTTACTACTTTTGTTGCCACATACTACTTAAATAATTTCCATATCATACGCCATGCCATTTTCATTATTTATTCTACTATCTTTCTATTCCTACATCATGTCATTTCTTTTCCATTTCTATTTTTGGATGTGGAATATTGGATGTTCCATGATGAGTATTTTGCCCGGGACGGACAAAAGTTTAAGTGTGGGGGAGAGAGAGTAGCTCAGAAGAATTCAATGTAAGCATAGGCATGTCGTGCTTGATCACCATGGACAAGCCATGTTTTTATTTTTATAACTGACCTTGATGTTTTCTTTTAGAGCATAGGGAAGTGCATTGCATGTCAAGGAAAAAAAATTAGAAAAAAAATTGAAAAAAAAAGAAGTTGAAAAAAAAACATTTGGCAAAAAAAAATCTTTGGCACGTTGTGCAAGTTTTTATATGTGTGATAGTATTTTTGTGATAGACATCCCTTATTGCAACTATTGAGAGATTTATTGTATATCATATATGGATTTGTATTGTGAAAGTGATAGGGGTTGTTTATCTGTTTAGTGAATTGTGAAAAGCTAGCTTTAATGAAAACTTTTGGGGCATTGCTTTCTTGTACTCATCTATGTAGCATTCTAGTATTTCCATATCTTCTTCCATTTCTATAGCTATTTCATTTCTTACATTTCTTTCCTTTCACACATACTATCATTTTCTTGCATTCATGTTTCCTTTACTTTCTTAATAAGTCTTCAATAATTGTGCATTCTTATGTGTTTATTGTGGTGAAGGTAGAAGAAAAGCAAGCATATGGTAGTGCATAACCCATGATTAGCTTCAGTGAACTCCACTATTATATGCTTATGAGAGCGAGAGAAAACACCACTTATCTTGTGAGGCTTAATCATTCATAGTCTATTCAGGATGGATTGAAGTCACCATATTTGTTAACCTGTGTAAGATTTGAGTCCATGATTGCTTAAGTCTTTGAGATTTGACAATCC
Source organism: Wurfbainia villosa (assembly GCA_025175895.1). Taxonomy (NCBI): domain Eukaryota; kingdom Viridiplantae; phylum Streptophyta; class Magnoliopsida; order Zingiberales; family Zingiberaceae; genus Wurfbainia; species Wurfbainia villosa. Next base: position 12,195,375 of record CM045992.1, read on the forward strand.
TAGGTAACTTTCTTTCACGATTTTCTATGTATGCTTGGGAATTACTAGGAAAATATATCTTCAGTTTACTTTTAATTTTCTTTGCTTGCTCGGGAAGCGCAAGAATAAGTGTGAGGGAATTCATAACTATCATTTTATTGTATTATTTTGGTCCTTAATATTAATGTTTTTATCCTCTCGCATGATTTATTGTTGATTATTAACATGTTTTATGAGTTTGGATTCATTTTGGACCTTTTTATAAATTCTCCTAAATTTTAGACTTATATGCAAATTTTATCTTTGTTTGTAGGAGATTGAGATAAGCCAATGTACTAGACTCAAGTTGAATCAAATATTGCTTCATCTAGGACCATAATGGGCATCTCAAGCTGATTTAATCTGAGCCCTTCATCAAGATCGAGGGCGATTCAATCAAGAGATCAGATCTGAGTGATATGGACCGTCCGATGAAAGTGGCTTGATTCTGAGCCATCTATCTAGATCTGTAGAGATCCAGTCCATACATTTAGATCTGGGCATCTTAGCCCTTCATCCAGATTCGATCGATCATGATCGTCCCTTCAGATTGATCAGATCCGACCATCTAGAGTTGGATCGATCACCACCATTGGATGCATGGCCTAGTTCAAAGATTAATCAGATTAATTAAACCCTAGATCTAATGGACGACTGAGATCAGAGGACATTCAATCGGACAACGCAAGAAAGTCACTTTAAAATCCAACATTTTCACATCGTGATAAAACATCGCGTGACACAGAAGCTTCTTCCTCGCGATGCGTAGCGTAGCGGCGGCGGTTTCCTCCTCACTCGCGAGCCGTGGGTCTTGCTCCTCTCGGTGGCGATGATAGATTCTGATAGCCCATCTAAGTCATCCCATCTCTCCTCTGCGTCGGCAGAATTCTAACTATGGTGGTTCGACAATGGAGTTTGAGCAGCAGCGGAGGAGTTTCGATCACCATCATCACCCATCTCCGACATTATCCTTCCTTTCATCCAGCCGACAGTCATACCATCCCTCCTCTGCATCGATAGAACTCCTACTACGGTGGTTCGGCAGCGGAGTTTGAGCAGCGAGTGGAGGAGTTATGATCATCTTCCCGGCAACCCTACAATGCCTGCGACCAGAGCTGAGACGCCTCAGCTGTACGTGGTTCGAAAGGCTGAGGTAACTCCTAATGCAGTGGTTCGGTAGAATTTATTTCCAATTCTGGAAGCCCCAATTTCTAGCGTCGGTGAAGACCCATGGACGACTACTGTTCCATGTTCCAGTTTCGTTCCTTCCCGTGGCCATGGTTCGGCCGCTCCGCCTTCGAAATTCATCCCTTGGCTGCGGTGGTTCGATAGCTCCATTATCCATTGCTGGAGTAGTGGCAGTCGTCAACCCTATCAGCCCTTGTCGGAGGAATTCTCCGACAAGGAGATCCGCTTCATCATCCGCCAGAGGGGGGTTGTTCAGGTCGTCATCGTCGTCGTCGGAGAGGGAGGTTCCTTCTCTGGGTGTTGAGGATCGGTTTATCATTTTTGGAGTTAATCCATTTAATTGGATAGTTTGTTTATGTTATGTTTAGATTAGTGAATTAAGTTTGTTATCACCCCCAATTATTGTTGTTGTAGTTCATCTGTAGCTTAATTTATTGACTTGTAGTCTAATTTGTAGTTAGTTGTAGTTTAATTTATACTTAGTTTGTAGCTTGTCTTGTAGTTTGAATTATAGCTAATTCGTAGTTTGTCTTAGAATTAATTAGTAGTTTAATTTGGTAGTTTAGTTGTAGTTTAATTAGGATGTTTAGTTTTGAGTTTAATTCGTAGTTAATGAGTTTGATTATTAATTGCAAAGCTTAGCTTAGTTGTATATTAGTTTGATTACTTGTCTGTTTAAGTGTTAATTCCATTAGTTAGACGTGTTTAATACTAGGTTAGATTTATTTCATGTTTTCCTTTACACTCATGTTATTTTGCATTCGAATTGTTGTTTAATTTCCTGTATTGTCTTTATGTTTTTGAATGCTTTTCTTTGAATGTTTAGTTTATATCTTCTTTAATTTCATTGTCATCATTGTTTAGTTAGATTAATGCTTTAATTACTTGCATTGTCTTTCATTCAATAGGATTAGTCTTGTAAATTCCAAACTCCCATTTGAAATGGAAAATCCAAAGCAATAATTAGAAATCCTAAGTTTACTATTCTATCGATTACACTCGTTGGGAAACAATCCGGGGCATTCACTATGCTATATTAGTTTAGGGGGTTTGGTAATTAATTTGGGAATGGTATCACGATAATTCAATCATTCAACATCAGTGGTTGAATGGGTAGTATGAGTAAGTAGCGATAAGCTAAATAACTATAAGCTACACAATGGGGTCCCTGTTGCAAGCCACTCAAACTATCACTACCCATGAGTGGTCGAGTGCCACACGTCAGAAAAAACTACATGCAACTCTAACTATCACCATCAACAGTGAACGAGTGTGGCACAAAAGATGAACTGCACTCAACATCAGCTACCACTACCCCGAGTGGGTGAGGAGGCAGTAATGACTGATGACTCTCTCAACCACAAGAGAGGCCATGTCACGCCCCGAGAGTATAATTGTCCATCAACTGGACGGTACCCTTTTGTGATAATATAAGAAACAATACCGATATATGGCTCAAATAGTTGCTAATACACGCAAGCTATAAAACACAACGGAATATATGAACATATAATAAAGATGCAAAGACTCAAATATGCACTCCGGAGTTACTTCAACAATAAAATATAATCAACCACATCCAAACCAAATCCATAATAAGGGTCAAATACATAACAATACAATATATACCATGACGCGGACGCAATATCGAATTAAATCCAACACATACAATCCATCATAATACAACATCAAAATGGAATAATATCCAAATACTCGAGGTGAGATGAGATCAACTGGCGGAGCTCCAAGCATACCAAGGAATCTTCTACCTGCCACCTGGGTGACAAGAAACCTAGGGTATGTGGTGGTGAGTATAAAACTCAGTGGTAATATGAAAGAAGATGCATGAACAACATGTAAACATATGGAAATCAATAGGTATACATATGTGTGTGTGCGTGCGTGTTAGGGTGTAATCAGTATTATAGATATAGTATATATATGCTTGTTGTGATGTTGAATTTGTTTGAGCTATGCTTGCTACATATGTTTGTTCATCATCTCGCATGCTATTTGCATATTCTATACTGTTGTATGTGGAGTCCAGTATACAAGTTGGATCAGACTGTTGTATGCGTTTAATCAACATTATGTTATGGTATAGGATGGACCAGGTTAGTAGTGTATTTGTTTACATGTTGATCATATACTATGTTGATTACTGATGTAGTATTGTTCATACATGTTGTACGTGTTATATTGTCATATACTTGTTCAGGTAGTAAAGGTCGTGTCGTTGCAGACCTTTCAGGTATGTTAGTATAGCACTTTATGTACAATTGATTAGTTGGTTTGTTTATGCACTGATTAGATTTATACTGATAGTTATCTGTTGATTTCCGTATGTATAATTGTTGACCTCTGTATGTAATATATATATATATATATATATATATATGGTCGAGTGGGCAGTATGAATAAGTAGCGATAAATTAAAGAGCTATAAGCTACACAACGGGGGTCTCTGCTACTGGCCACTTCGACTATCACTACCCATGAGTGGTCGAGTGCCACACACCCAGGACAAACTGCACGCAACTTGATGCGCATGGACGCATCCTCAAATATCACGACGGATACCATCATGGACTCAAAGTGCGCGCTCGCGCTCAACGCCCGCAAGTGCACGGATGTCAACAAATAATAAAGATTATCGATCTCACAGAGACTGGGATTCGAGTACCAATACACTAAGTGGTTGCGATTGTTCAGACGTGATCTCTGAGAGAGAGTCGGTTGGTGAGGACTATCGGTGGACACTACTCTGTGGGGTGTCACACGGAGGAGGAAAAGAGTGTGCCAAAGGTGATTCTAGGACTTCAGTTTCGCTTGTGTACTACAAAACAATATTGTCAATTGGCGTCATCTAAACGTCTACCTACGGTTTTGGGGAAGGGACATCATACACTCTCCCGCAGAGCCGCCACATTCACCGGGAGCTATCCTCGCCCAAAAGGACGGAATAGAGGGTACGAGGATGCCAAATCAATCCTTGCGGTGGACCATTTCCGATTCCACCGCTCCCTTCTCCCCGCAGTTACGGGAGGTCAGGTTTACCCCTAGGTTCCTTGATCAAACCTCCTAAATCTAGATTGCGAGGGCTGTCACCACCTCGTATTGCCTAAGCACAGTGGAAAGAAAGTCAAATACACGTAGATATAATAAAGAGCAACTGCCAATTGTCAAATTAAACTTATGGCCAGAATTTAATATGAACTAACATTGTCTATATATACAAGCTACTCCCTAATCCTAGAATCGAAAGTTCTACTCCATAAACACGAAGGAAGAATCACAAAACATGTTTAAGTTCGAATACAATAGAGATAGAGTGCAGAAATAGAGATATACAATGCTTCGTGATCTTCTCTCCGACATTGTATTGCAAGTCGTGGACCTCCGGCGGTGTTCCTCCTCCCCGCTGCGAGTTACCAAAGCTTTTTAGGGCTTCGACGTGTCGTCCTAGCCGTCATGCCTCCCCTCTAGAATTTGGGCGGAGCCATCCTTATATAGATATCACCTCGAACCGCTGCAAAATCCGGAAAAAACCCTAGTCGCGCAAATCCATCGGGCCGCCACATGACCGTGTGTTTCCACATGGCCAGGCCATGTATGGCCCTGGTGTGATGTTCTTCGCACCTCGGACACGGTCGTGTGAATCCACACGCCCTTGCCGTGTCCCACTCTGCGTCTAGCATCAAATGTCCTTCTTTTGCTCCGAAAACATGTCTTTTCCCCCGAAAAGCCAACCTGCACACAAAAGTACAACGAGCAGACCTCCTAACTAGAAAATATAAAATGAGTGTAAAAACAAAGTAACATATGCCTGAAACTATCACAAAATGTAATAAGATGTGAGCGAAAACTACGCCTAAAACCCTATATGTTTTGCTCACATCACTTCCCCCAGACTTAAATCTTTTCTTGTCCTCAAGCAAACCTCAGTGCCATGAAATTTTAAAATATTGTTCCATAATTAGCATGTTAACTAAATTTATCAAGAGGTTTTTGCAATCAAAGAAAAATAAATATGTTCTATAAGTTCACTAAGTTAGCTCCTTGTGCTCGTGCTAGGCGAATCATTCTTAGGGGATACCCGTTCCATGGTGAGTTAAGTCGTCACCCCATAGCTTTCCTAAGGTTTTCGGCTCTTAGGCACTTACCTACCCAAAGAGAGGGTCGTTCCTTAGATCTAGCATAAAGTCTTCAAGGCGTGCTCGGTATTGAGAGAAATTGGGAGGTGTTTCCCCAGTAACCTAACTCGGTCTTAAAGGGGCACCTAGCCATTTCCATCCACGACAACTATTTTTTTATCCCTCTCAATCTCTTTTTTTTTCTTTTTATTTTTCAGCTCGCTGGGATTTTGATTTTTCCAAATGGGCTTACAAAATCCGAGCATCTCCAGTAACTAAAATGCTAAATCTAGAGTCACCTATGGATTCCAATGTACTAGACTATTGAGGTGAATCATAACTAGGTATATACTAGATTCTCCCTTTCAGAATGTTCGATATGTGTAAGTGCAAATCCAAATCTAACCAGTGTAAGTCTAGAACATTCTATAAAGCGAATAAAATAAAATACCACAGGATAAATGAAGTTAAGCTACCTATAGAAACAACTCATGCAAGCAACTTTTTTAAAAATACTACTGAGGTAGCTTTAAACATAACAAAAATTAAGTACTGAAAGGAACTAAACAACTCATGCATGCATGAACAAATGAAAATACTAGAAAAGAAACTACTACTAGGAAAACAAAACAAAATATATTTTGGGGTCTCCCCCCAGACTTAAATAAAAATATACCTCTAATATGGTGGACGAGGTGGAAAGTCCGGGAGCCTCGGCATCTCTGGATCCTGGGAGAACCTGCTATTGAGCCGCTGATGCCACATATACATGTGGTCGATCTGAGAACTGGTGGATGCAGCGACTGCTCGGTGCTCCTCCTCCCTAGCCCACTGTGCCTGCTGGGCGTGCATATGCTGCCGCATCTCCCTACGATAGGCGACCTCATCCTGGCGACGAGAAGCCTCCTCCTGAAAGTATATGCGGGCCTCATCGTAGAACTCCTCTTCCCGCTGGAAATGCTCCCGGAATCCCTGGAACTCCGCCTGCTGGTAGGCGCTCTGCTCCTCCCATCGCTGCCTCTGTGTCTGCTGCTCAGTGTAAATATCATCGAGGCGCGATCGGAACTCCGATAAATCATATGCCGACGTACCTACATCCTGCTCAAAAGTAGAAAAAGATGATGGCACAAGTGTAGGCTCATGTCGGCGTGGACTAGGTGGGCTCCTATGCATGTGTGGACTGGAGGGAGAGTGATACAAAGGTGGAGAGATGGGCGTTGATGTGGATGGTGTCTCATGTGGAGGGGACTCCACTATTAGGTCTAAGCGCCAATTAGCGTGTATAGCGATGGTGGTATGATCCGAGTTGGGGAGCCTAAGGGTCGTAAGATTTTTCCATACAAAGCATAAGGAGTCTCCTTCTCTTACAATCATCTTCATGGCCATGCATACTCCTAGGTCGATCCTAGGGCTCCCCTCTATACTCTCCAATGTTGTGTAATCGTACCCCATCCTATAGCAAATGTGGGTAAGTAGGCCTCCCACATTGATCTCTCCCTGTGCTGCTTTGCCCATCTTCACTATGTGTCTGATGAAGTGGGACCCTACATCGATGCTACTCCTTTCTTGTAGCATATCCCATAAATAAAGTAGCTCGCTGGCTCTTACTACACCGTCACTTTCCCCACGATCAAATATAGTGTTGGCCATGACGTGGTGAAGGTATCGAAAGACAGAGTTTTGGAGGCGCGACGCTTTGGCCCTAGAAGGGTTATAAGCATGCTCCCCTGTCAACTCAGTCCAAATCAAACGAGAGTTATACCCATTAGGGGTTCTTCTCTCTCCCCCACTTGGCAAGCCAAAGCATGAGTTCCATTGGTGAAGGGTCCACTCATGCTCAATATTAAAAAGTCTAAAAGTTATCCTACCCTCCTAGCTCTCTCTACCCGTTAAAACTTCCGCCTCTAAAGAACTCAAAAATTCCAAAACTATCCTAGGGTAAGTTAGGTGTTTCATTCCCATAATCTCTTCCCGCCCCATTTTTGCAAATAGGGTTTGCATATCACCCAACAACCCTAAAGATTCTAGCAAATCCTCATCTAAGTACCTAGTAGAAGTAAGTCTACGAGTAGAGAGCATATTGTACCTATCTCTATGTTCATTATTGTGAAAAAGTAGAGGGGGTAGGGCATTACCCTCTTCCGGAGCTTGAGGAGCGTCGGCTCTTCTTGTTCGTCGCTCTGAGGCACCGGATCAGGATGCTACGGTCTTGGTCCTCCTCATCCTTGCTCCTTTTGGCTTCTAAAGAGGTTGAAAATGCTTCTAGAGGAAGGGGAAGCGAAATCACGGCTAGGGCAAGAACTTTTTAAAGCACACGGCGCAAATAAGGTGAAAACACACGGCTAGGCCGTGTGCACCTCTGGTCAAGCGGGCACGACCGTGGGAAAACACACGACCATGCCATGTGTCCCCTTTTTTCACCCATTTATGCACCATGGCCCGAATTTGTTCATACACTTCGCCGTGTAGACTAATATGAGTTTCATTTTTGCCTAGCAAAGTTCTTTTCTACTCCTAACTCTAAATGTGATGGAAATCAAAACTAAATTCAAACACATGTATGCAATGCAATAGAAAAAGGGAAATCTACAACTAAACTTGGGTTTCCTCCCAAGAAGCGCTTTGTTTAAGGTCGTTTAGCTCGACCGCACTCTTCTATCAACTCGGCTCTGGTGGTTCAGTGAACCTCCATTCATCCATCTCAGGATCCATATTTGGAGGTTCCGACTTCAATCTGCTAATTGTGAAGCCGTCAAAGTAGGGAGCTTTGTGCTTCGAAAGGCTGAAAAGAATGATCTCCCCGTCTACCTCCAGGGAGATCCGGTGTGCCTTCACATCTATGCACACCCCTGCGGTTGCTAGAAAAGGCCTTCCTAGAATGATAGGATTCTGGGGATTCGGTCCTGTGTCCAGTATGATGAAGTCTGTGGGTATCACGAAATCTTCAATCATCACAGGAACGTGTGGTAGCAGGCCAACGGGCTCCTTCACTGAGTCATCCCCCATACGAATACCAAGATTCGCTGGTTGGAGCCCGCTCATTCCCATCTTCAGAAAATATGCGTAGGGCATCACACTGACTGATGACCCCAAGTCGCATAGCGCTTCGTCGAAACTCTCCCCATAAAACGAGCAGGGAATAACAAATTCACCAGGGTCCTCAAGCTGTACTGGAATCTTCTCTTCGAACTCAGCTTGGTCAGGTAGGGTGGAAATCATGGTTGCACACCTCTTGGCGAATTGGCTACTTTGCCCTACTCCTTCCTCCTTTCCTTGGCTCACCGGAGAGTTCTTCACAGGTTGTGACACGGATTGGGCTATTTGGGCCACTTGTGTCTCCAACATCCTAGTATGACTTGCAAGGCCATCAACGGTGGCCTTCAAGTCTCTCAGTGCTTCTTCATACTTTTGATGCTGGTGACGGAATTCCTCATTGACCTTAGTTTGGGTAGCGATGAAGTCCTTCATCATCTGTTCCAGTCTAGACTTCTATGGTCACTGCCCATTGCCCTGCTGTTGCCCGTATCCTCCGGATGGTTGGGGGTTTCCCGAGTTATTTTTGTAGGAGAAATTTGGGTGACTCCTCTATCCGAGATTGTAGGTATTAGAGTACGGGTTGTGGGGCCTTTGATCATAGTCCCCAATCGCGTCATAATGCTCAATCTGCTCGTCTGTGGTCCCTTGCCCTCCATAGGGGTCCTCACGATACGATGTCGCTCCTTCTCCAAAGTCGATGGTCGTGCATGCAGATGAAGGATTCAAAGATTCAAACCGTCTGCTTAGCGCGTCCATCCTCTATGAAAGGTGGTCCATGGAGTTGACGGTGTATCGTCCTGCCGCAGGCGCGGGTTGACCTCGTTTGGAGGCCCATTGATAATGGTTTTGGGCCACCTCTTCGATAAGCTCCTCCGCCTCCTCTATGGTCTTGTTCATTAGTGCTCCTCCTGCGGCTGAATCTAGAGACATCTTTGTGGCGTAAGCAATCTCATTATAGAAAAAGTGGATCACCAACCACCTCTCCAGTCCATGGTGTGGGCATTGATAAAGTAGCCCCTTGTAGCGATCCCATGCTTCGAATAAGGACTCCCCCTCCTTCTGGCGAAAGCTAGTGATAAGGTGGCGCATGTGAGCAATCTTACTTGGTGGGAAGTGTATTTATTCAGAAACTACTACTCACACTGCTCCCATGTGGTGATGCTGCTAGAGGGTAAGGAGTGAAGCCATGTCTAAGCCTTATCTCACAGTAAAAATGGGAACAAGCTCAGGCGGATCACATCGAAGGACTCCGCCTGGGCCATGGTCGAGCAGATTTGAGAAAAACTCAAGATGCGATTCGGTCTTGATTGCGCAGCTCCCCCGAATTGGCTCTGTTGGACCATATGTATAAGTGTCGGCTTTAGCTCAAAGTTATTGGCCGAAATCGATGGTCCAACTATGCTCGGCTTGAATCCTCTAGCGCTAGGAGCTGCGTAGTCCCACAGAGGTCGGCTGCCTATGTTCACCTCGGATGCATCTTGATCTTCCATCTTTCGCTGTACTACTCTCCGACGGTGAAAGGTTCGCTCAATCTCTAAATCGATCGGAATTAGACCTTCCGATCCTAGTCTTCTAAGCATACGATGAACCAACACACAAAAGTAAGAGTGCTAACTTAATGATAGGATTCTGGGGATTCGGTCCTGTGTCCAGTATGATGAAGTTTGTGGGTATCACGAAATCTTCAATCATCACAGGAACGTGTGGTAGCAGGCCAATGGGCTCCTTCACTGAGTCATCCCCCATACGAATACCAAGATTCGCTGGTTGGAGCCCGCTCATTCCCATCTTCAGAAAATATGCGTAGGGCATCACACTGACTGATGACCCCAAGTCGCATAGTGCTTCGTCGAAACTCTCCCCATAAAATGAGCAGGGAATAACAAATTCACCAGGGTCCTCAAGCTGTACTGGAATCTTCTCTTCGAACTCAGCTTGGTCAGGTAGGGTGGAAATCATGGTTGCACACCTCTTGGCGAATTGGCTACTTTGCCCTACTCCTTCCTCCTTTCCTTGGCTCGCCGGAGAGTTCTTCATAGGTTGTGACACGGATTGGGCTATTTGGGCCACTTGTGTCTCCAACATCCTAGTATGACTTGCAAAGCCATCAACGGTGGCCTTCAAGTCTCTCAGTGCTTCTTCATACTTTTGATGCTGGCGACGGAATTCCTCATTGACCTTAGTTTGGGTAGCGATGAAGTCCTTCATCATCTGTTCCAGTCTAGACTTCTATGGTCACTGCCCATTGCCCTGCTGTTGCCCGTATCCTCCGGATGGTTGGGGGTTTTCCGAGTTATTTTTGTAGGAGAAATTTGGGTGACTCCTCCATCCGAGATTGTAGGTATTAGAGTACGGGTTGTGGGGCCTTTGATCATAGTCCCCAATCGCGTCATAATGCTCAATCTGCTCGTCTGTGGTCCCTTGCCCTCCATAGGGGTCCTCACGATACGATGTCGCTCCTTCTCCAAAGTCGATGGTCGTGCATGCAAATGAAGGATTCAAAGATTCAAACCGTCTGCTTAGCGCGTCCATCCTCTATGAAAGGTGGTCCATGGAGTTGACGGTGTATCGTCCTGCCGCAGACGCGGGTTGACCTCGTTTGGAGGCCCATTGATGATGGTTTTGGGTCACCTCTTCGATAAGCTCCTCCGCCTCCTCTATGGTCTTGTTCATTAGTGCTCCTCCTACGGCTGAATCTAGAGACATCTTTGTGGCATAAGCAATCTCATTATAGAAAAAGTGGATCACCAACCACCTCTCCAGTCCATGGTGTGGGCATTTATAAAGTAGCCCCTTGTAGCGATCCCATGCTTCGAATAAGGACTCCCCCTCCTTCTGGCGAAAGCTAGTGATAAGGTGGCGCATGTGAGCAATCTTACTTGGTGGGAAGTGTATTTATTCAGAAACTACTACTCACACTGCTCCCATGTGGTGATGCTGCTAGAGGGTAAGGAGTGAAGCCATGTCTAAGCCTTATCTCACAGTAAAAATGGGAACAAGCTCAGGCGGATCACATCAGAAGGGACTCCGTTCAGTTTCATGGTCGAGCAGATTTCGAGAAAAAACTCAAGATGCCAGTTCGGGTCTTCAGTTGCAGCTCCCCCGAATTGGCTCTGTTGGACCATATGTATAAGTGTCGTCTTTAGCTCAAAGTTATTGGCCGAAATCGATGGTCCAACTATGCTCGGCTTGAATCCTCTAGCGCTAGGAGCTGCGTAGTCCCACAGAGGTCGGCTGCCTATGTTCACCTCGGATGCATCTTGATCTTCTATCTTTCGCTGTACTACTCTCCGACGGTGAAAGGTTCGCTCAATCTCTAAATCGATCGGAATTAGACCTTCCGATCCTAGTCTTCTAAGCATACGATGAACCAACACACAAAAGTAAGAGTGCTAACCTAATGCTAAAAGCAGAAAATAAATAAATCTAGCAAATAAAAACCTAAGATGCAATAAGTAAACAGGAAACTACTACTGAACTGAATCTAAATATGGAAAATAGAACTAAGCAGATAAGATAAACTAAAAGAAAAATAAAGCAAGAAATTAATCTAATCCTAAGTCTGATCCAATCTACCACCGTTCGATTTGATATCGAATCGACAGTCCCCAGCAACGACGCCAAAACTTTAATGCGCACAGACGCGTCCTCAAATCTCACGATGGATACCGTCGTGGACTCAAAGTTCGCGCTCGCACTCAACGCGGCAAGTGCACGGATGTCATCAAGTAATAAAGATTATCGATCCCATAGGGACTGGGATTTGAGTACCAATACACTAAGTGGTTGCGATTGTTCGAACATGATCTCTAAGAGAGAGTCGGTTGGTGAGGACTATCGGTGGACACTACTATGTGCGGTGTCACACGGAGGAGGAAAAGAGTGTGTCGGGGTCTTAAAAGGCGATTCTAGGACTTCGGTTTCGCTTGTGTACTACAGAACAATGTTGTCAATTAGCGTCGTCTAAACGTCTACCTACGGTTTTGGAGAAGGGACATCATACACTCTCCCGCAGAGCCGCCGCATTCACCGGGAGCTATCCTCACCCAAAAGGATGGAATAGAGGGTACAAGGATGCCAAATCAATCATTGCGGTGGACCGCTGATTCCATGCCCCTTCTCCCTAGCTACTGGAGGTCGTTTACCCTGTGTTCCTTGATCAAACCTCCTAAATCTAGATTGCGAGGGTTGTCACCACCTCAGACGCCTAAGCACAAATGGAAAGAAAGCCAAATATATGTAGATATAATAAAGAGCAACTACCAATTGTCAAATTAAACTTATGGCCAGAATTTAATATGAACCAACATTGTCTATGTACACAAGCTACTCCCTAATCCTAGAATCGAAAGTTCTACTCCATAAATACGAAGGAAGAATCACAAAACATGTTTAAGTTCGAATACAATAGTGATAGAGCGCAGAAATAGAGATATACAATGCTTCGTGATCTTCTCTCCGGCGTTGTATTGCAAGTCGTGGACCTCCGGCAGCGTTCCTTCTCCCCGCTGCGAGTTTCCGAAGCTTTTTATGGCTCCGACATGCCGTCCTAGCCGTCGTGCCTCCCCCCTAGGGTTTGGGCGGAGCCATCCTTATATAGATATCTCCTCGGACTGCTGTAAAATTCGAAAAAAACCTAGTCGCGCAAATCCATCGGGCCGCCACACGGCCAGGCTGTGTGTGGCCCTGGTGTGCTGTTCTTCGCCCATCGGACATGGTCGTGTGAATCCACATGCCCTGGCCATGTCCCACTCTGCGTCTAGTGTCAAATGTCCTTCTTTCGCTCCGAAAATGCGTCTTTTCCCCCGAAAAGCCAACCTACACACAAAAGTACAACGAGTAGACCTCCGAGCCAGAAAATGAGAAATACGTGTAAAAATAGAGTAACATATGCATGAAACTATCACAAAATGTAATAAGATGTGAGTGAAAACTACGCCTAAAACTCAATATGTTTTGCTCACATCACAACTCCAACTACCAGTATCAATAGTGGTCGAGTGTGGCACAACAAATGAACTGCCCTCACACCAATTACTACTACCATGAGTAACCGTAGAGGTAGGATGACTGACGACCCTCTCAACCACAAGGGAGACCAAGTCGCCTGCATGCATGTAAATGGAATGAATGCACAACCACACATACGTACATCTACAACACACTCTCTATCCCACAGAGAGTCGTACACAACTAACAATTGACCATGCTAGGACCTCCAGTCCGTAGCGACACACCGTCGACAACCCACACTACCATTTACAAACTTATGCTCTGTAATAGTTATACAACGAAAGGTAAGGTGATACAACAACCAACTCTACATTAAGGACATCACCCACCCCCAGATGATTGTTCCTGATGACACATGTCAAATCAACAACATACCCAGCTATATACACATGGTTAAGCATCTAAAGATCCACATACCATAACATCGGTAATTTATAACAACGATGAATGAAATATAACAACAATAACAGTATATCTCAAAGTGCAAAGACTAAATATCAAGCACAGAATAGCAGGAGTGGAGTCAAGGTACAATATCAACCATATAGAAACTCATGCACTAAGAATAATCAACTACTTGACCAGGGTAGGAAATATTACCCACCTGATATATAGCCCATGTCGATAATTCTCACGTCCATGAACCTGCCTCGTATCAAAGTTCTGAAACCGTAGAATACCAATATAACCAAAATAACACTAGTTTGCACTAATCACCGATATAATCCAACAATAACACTACTACAACAATAATCATGCAACAATATTACTATTGCACACCATAACATAATCGGATCAGAACTTACCTTATCTCCGCTTCAATCACAATCAACCTCTTAATCCACCTAATGGAATCTGATCTACCCAACTATCAACTGCAAGTAAATCCCATGATATTAACCAAAATCTAATCATGATTTACACACCGATCTAATGATTGTAGCAACAGAGTTGTGCGTTCTCCTTCATGTATTAGTTACTCTAATCACACATCTAATGCATAACATACAATTCAAGGCTTACCTTCAACCGTTGCAATCAATCACAACTTCTTGATTCCCTCCAACAAATCCAATCCAAATCAAATAGTCGAATTGAAGACAACCGATCTCAATACTTGGTTGCATTGGAAGCTAACCCCAAATTCACCTTAGGAGGTTCAAATCTACAATGATCAGATTCATTGGACAAAACCATTACTCTGATTGCCCTTTTCCACCTAGCAATCACAAAGACACAACATCAAAGTCCCAATAAACTTCTTCAATCTATACATAAATCAAACAATTACCCATCCATGGAAGAGTAGCCATTGGCTCGGCAATCACCGCATAAATCAAATAACCACAATTGCAAATCGAGTAGGAGATAGATGTGAATCTGGCCAGAGACTACAAATATGAGGATAATAGCAAGTGTTGTGTTCTGAATCGAGAGATGTCACGGAGAAGATCGACTACCAGTGTAGGCGATGCTGCAAAGGAGGAAGATGATAGTATCGATCGAGCTGTGAGGAAGAAAGGGTGACAATGACTGCGAGGGTCGTGTAAGAGCAGATCAAGCTCGCGACCGTAATGTCTGGCGGCATCACAATTGCAGATCTCCGGCGTGACGATGACAAGTCGGCTCGGAGAAGAGAAGAGAAGGGCGGCGAGATCTGTTGTTGGCAAAACAGAGGGACCAACAACGAGCTAGCTTGGTGGCCGCGGAGGTTGTCCCTTGCGCTGAGGCAAACTCAACGGCTAGAGGAGATCGCTGCCACTGAGATCGAAAGGGAGAGGCAACGGCAACGAGTGGAAGTGCTGTCGATCGCGGAGGAGAAACTGCGGCGTGAGAAGAGAAGGTTTACGATTGAAAAAAAGAAGAGAAATCACGGCTGCGACTGGGAAAAGGAAATCGAACTCGAGAGAAAAATAAGAGTGGAAAACCTATGTTTAGGTATTTAAATTAAACCCATTAATTCTCCAACTATAAATAATTTAAACAGGCTTTAATAAAGCTTATTAAACCTTCCCCACAAATTCATAGAAATTCTATTTAAATCCAAAAAAAATTTTAAAATTCTGGAAAATTCTATGAGGTATTTTCCTAATTAACAAGTATTATTTTATTTTTCGATATCTTACATTCTCCCCCACTAATAAAAATTTAATTCTCAAATTTCCTACTCAAGTATGATGAGTAAGCAATGTCACACTTCTTTACTCAAGTACTTGGAGAAAAATCACACACCTTAAGTAAATAAGTGGTGTACTGATATGTCAAACTCCATCTTATGGCTCGTAGAAAATGAGCATACTTGGTTAATAGATCGTCGATTATCCAAATCGCATCAAGTCCTTTCCGAATTCTAGATAATTTCCCAACACGGTCCATCGTACTAGACTACCACTTCCATCTCGGTACATAACCCTACTGGTCACTAATATTCCACCTTTACTTGTTGGCACACCAAACATTAAACTACAAAATCAACTATGTCCCATATATCATTCCACCACGAAGAACATTTCAACACTTACTATTTTCGCATCCACTTCGAATAAATCATCGATCTCGAATGATGAGTCTCCTGAAACAACTCTTCCTAATTTGAATGCAACTTTGTAACCCACTATTCCCCTCAGAAGCAGAGAATTACTTTCTCACAAGAGAAATCAATCTACTATCCAAAATCCACTCTACCACACAGAACTGGAAGTGAATGTGAGACTATAGTGATCAATCTCTTTTGTTACATATGTTTGTATTCTAGCAACTCAATAGCAGCTACTCAGTAGCTAGCCAAAACTCCGTGCATCTACAAATCAAGATAATAACTGCTAAATCCACATCATGTATATGACAACCTATCTCGTAGTTCCTCAACTGGCGTAAGCATGAGATAGGTCTCATTCAACTGCATCGGAACCACTCCAATCCCTAAAATGATGCATTTGTGTACAATACCCCTTCCATCCACACCGGAAGGATTATCTAACACTTGTGCAAAAGTCAACCACTGCCTAGCTCTGAAAATCGATTTCACAAGCATCTAAACAAGTGAATTCCATCACCTTCTTCGTCAAACAAGTCAGCGGTATAGTAACGCTAGTAATATCCTATCCACATCTACAGTAAAAACCAAATCAATACAGGGAAACCACCAACTTCCCTTAAGATTATGAATATATCCAAAAATATCATATAAGAAGACAACCACCAACTGATCCAATCGCTTCCAGAATACTCGATTCCTCAAGTCCTTTAATGACTAAGTCATTAAATAAATCTAACAATATGATCAAAAGCTCATAAAATTCATACCAAGTATGACATATCGTCTTCTACACACCCGAATCCTTTTTACTCTAAGCAAATGATATCTCAATCATCACACAGACAATAATAACTGTATGACTCCAAGTCACTACAATATCAACACTCCAATCATAAATAAACTCTAGAGTATACACAGGTGTCCTTTAACTAATCTAAACATATCATCCATCCACAATGAAGGGTATTCATTCTCAACAACTACTACATACCATCATCGATAATCGATGCATAACCTCAAAGGTTCGTCTCTTTTTCAACAAGAGTTCTGGATCTTCTCGAGAAGAAATACTGGGACAGATAAATATCCCATCCAATACCTCCTATAGTCGCAACTTACGTTCTTCCAATTTTCATAGTGTTTAGCAACACTGATACCAATAAAATTATCTCCCAGTATGAGGTCTTCAATATCGAAACTATTCCCGAAATCACTCCGATTGCATACTCCACTTGCCTATGCAGTGGCAAGCCTGGGAGTTCATCCAAAACTATATCCGAATAGTCTCGGATTATACACACATTCGAGAGGCATATTATACCATCATTTCAACAATTTAACTATCTATAAGGATATGTTTATAGTAAAGGTATGTCTATCAAAGTCTAAGGGCATCCCTTGACTTCTTGGTTGTTGGTCAATATCTCACCTGACAGTAGAGAAACAACTAATCCACATGATTCGAAAATAGAAACCCTTCTAATCCTATCTAAGAATGTTCTAGACATAGATAACCTGTAAACTACAAATATCTCTCGATATATCATCAAATAGAATAACCTAAAGTAATACCTCGAATGACCAATCCTTCGGTCCTCTATACTTCCTCTCGAGTAAAGATGTAAACCCATCAAACTTCTATTCTTGATGGCTGAGTTCCTGCAAGTGCAAGAGACTACTATGGAGGAACTAAAATTAACTGCTAAGTGTATTGTTTCCTCTGGATGGAAGTATCAAGGAACTTTAACTATGTCTGAAGTAGTAGATCGCTGCTGGTGTGATAACCCAATCTTTTATGATGATCTCTGCTGTCGAGATTATGCATCATCCTCCTGGAATATCGATAGTCTTCAACTGAGTCTTCAAAGTACACCTTCTTCTCATATGTACTGGTTGCTTACAATAGCAATAGATGGACTGATCCAACGGATAATCCGACTTTGCATGTTGTCGTGACCCGCACTGTACGCACATAATCCCATGGGTGTTATTCTTCTGATTTTGCGGATGTGCCCGAGAACATCCTAATGATCTGTGGTTGGTCTTCTATAATCGGAAAGTAGCTCCATGACTCCGATCTTACTACTTTTGTCCAACGTTCGGAGACTTCTAATTCCAATAATTTGACTTGCAATGTCTACTAATTGATCTTCAACTCCTAAAGTACTTGCTACGGAGTCATTTCCACACATATAACTCGGTCTAATGCCTTCCAGTAGGATCTGATAGAAGATCCAAACATCCTGATCTGAATGTAAGCCAATAAGATGTGGGTGGCTTAAGACATTCCATTCATATTCTTGAGCTATTAGGTGAGCGTAAACTCAGCAAGTCTAAGGACTCTGCATGGTACTCCCATTATCGAACGATCACCCTACTTGAAGCTCAAGAATTCCCTGACAATGAGTCAAAGCAAGTGACACGGGGAAATAGTCTCTCATAACATCACCACACCGTGACCAAGTGATGTGTTATTTCCCGAAAGTTATTTCCTACATCTTTCACTAAGTACTGGCTTGATCCCGATAATGGTATGCAACTAACTTTACCTTCTCTGTATAATACGAGTGAAGTACTCAAAAATACATTCAAAGTTATACAACCTAGCACAGCCAACTCAGGGATCAAAATCCCTATGAAACACCATATACAAATCCTCCACTATCTGCATCAACAATAGTATACACACCTTGTTCATTACCCAACAGGTAATGATCTGACTAGCATAGTTAGTGAAAATCCCTAAGACTATAATCTTTGATCTCCTCAAGAAATGTGACTACCCTACCTCTGCTTTCCGACTCGGTATCAGTCGGCTCTCAAAGGAAATGCACCTTTTCGATAGCAGGTTCAAGGCACACAGACTCAACAAGTTGTTCCCGTGGTCAACTCAAACCACGGTTACGAATAAAGACTAACACACTACATGTCATACCCTATTATAAACAACTAAATTCATAGTCAACAAGAAGATATGTGATAACAATTAACATACCTTAAACCTTGTAGCTCGGAGATGTCCCACTATAACCAGATCCCATAACTCACAAAACCAAAACTAAGTAAAACAAAACTCGATGTCCAAACGAAATAAAATCTGAAAGTGGACTTCGCAACCTAGGGCTCTGATACCAATAAAATTATCACACCCCGAGAGTATAATTGTCCATCAACCAGACGGTACCCTCTTGTGACAATATAAGAAACAATACCGATACATGGCCCAAATAGTTGCTAATACATGCAAGCTATAAAACATAGCAGAATATACGAACAGATAATAAAGATACAAAAACTCAAATATGCACTCCGGAGTGACTTTGACACAACAATAAAATATAATCAACCACATCCAAACCAAATCCATAATAAGGGTCAAATAC
Organism: Wurfbainia villosa; assembly: GCA_025175895.1. Taxonomy (NCBI): domain Eukaryota; kingdom Viridiplantae; phylum Streptophyta; class Magnoliopsida; order Zingiberales; family Zingiberaceae; genus Wurfbainia; species Wurfbainia villosa. Next base: position 12,214,685 of record CM045992.1, read on the forward strand.
ATAGCAACACAATATATACCAAGACGCGGACATAATATAGAATTAAATCCAACACATACAATCCATCGTAAAACAACATCAAAATGGAATAATATACAAATACTCGAGGTGAGATGGGATCAGCTGGCGGACCTCCGAGCACACCAAGGAATCTTCTACATGCCACCTGGGCGACAAGAAACTCAGGGTATGTGGTGGTGAGTATAAAACTCAGCGGTAATATGAAAGAAGATGCATGAACAACATGTAAACATATGGAAATCAACAAGTATACATACGGAGGTCAACAAGTATACATATGGAGGTCAACAAGTATACATACGGAGGTCAACAGGTATACATACGAAAATCAACATATAACTATCAATATAAATCTAATCAATGCATAAACAACCCAACTAATCAATTGTACATAAAGTACTGTACTAACATACCCGAAAGGTCTGCAATGACACGACCTATACAACCTGAACAAGTATATGACAATATAACACGCACAACATGTATGAACACTACTACACCGGTAATCAACACACAGTATATGATCAACATGTAAATAAATACACTACTAATCTGGTCCATCCTATACCACAACATAACGTTGATCAAACACATACAACAGTCTGATCCAACTTGTACACTGTACTCCACACACAACAATATAGAATATGCAAATAGCAAGCGAGATGATGAACAAACATATGTAGCAAGCATAGCTCAAACAAATACAACATCGCAACAAGCATATATAGACTATATCTATAATACTGATTACACCCACACACACACACACACACACACACATATATATATATATATATACATGGCAATGCAAATGCATGGTCATGCTTGCACAACCCACTCACTCACTACCACGCCCCCAGTGTGACCTAGGTGACACTACATGACAACTGTCCCAACTCAACAACAACCACTACTCTCGAGTGGCCGAGTGGGCAGTATGAATAAGTAGCGATAAGCTAAAGAGCTATAAGCTACACAATGGGGGTCTCTGCTGCTGGCCACTCCGATTGTCACTACCCATGAGTGGTCAAGTGTCACACACCCAGGACAAACTGCACGCAACTCTAACTACAAATATCAATAGTGGCCGAGTGTGGCATAACAAATGAACTGCCCTCACACCAGTTACTACTACCACGAGTAACCGTGGAGGCAGGATGATTGACGACCCTCTCAACCACAAGGGAGACCAAGCCGTCAGCATGCATGTAAATGGAATGAATGCACAACCACACATACGTACATCCACAACACACTCTCTATCCCACAGAAAGTCGTACACAACTAACAATCGACGATGTTAGGACCTTCAATCGATAGAGACACACCGTCGACAACCCACACTACCATGTACAGACTTATGCTCCGTAATAGTTATACAACGAAAGTTAAGATGATATAACAACCAACTCTACATTAAGGACATCACCCACCCCCGGTTGATTGTTCCTGATGACACAAGTCAAATCAACAACCATACCCAGCCACATACACATGGTTAAGCATCTAAAGATCCATAATTTATAATAACGATGAATGAAATATAACAACAACAACAGTATATCTCAAAGTGCAAACACTAAGTATCAAGCACAGAATAGCATGAGTGGAGTCAAGGTACGACATCAACAATATAGAAACTCATGCACTAAAAATAATCAACTACTTGACCAGGGTAGGAAATATTACCCACCTGATATGTAGCCCGTGTCGATAATTCTCACGTCCGTGAACCTGCCTCGTATCAAAGTTCTGAAACCGTAGAATACAAATATAACCAAAATAACACTAGTCTTCACAAATCACCGATATAATGCAACAATAACACTACTACAACAATAATCATGCAACAATATTACTACTGCACACCATATAGCATAATCGGATCAGAACTTACCTAATCTCCATTTCAATCACAATCAACCTCTTAATCCACCTAATGGAATCTGATCTGCCCAACTATCAACTGCAAGTAAATCCCATGACATTAACCAAAATCTAATCATGATTTACACACTGATCTAATGATTCTAGCAACAGAATTGTGTGTTCTCCTTCAAGGATCAGTTACTCTAATCACACATCTAATGCATAACATACAATTCAAGGATTACCTTCAACCGTTGCAATCAACCACAACTTTTTGATTCCCTCCAACAAATCCAATCCAAATCAAATAGTCGAATCAAAGACAACTGATCTCAATACTTGGTTGCATTGGAAGCTAACCCCAAATCCACCTTAGGAGGTTCAAATCTGCAATGATCAGATTCATTCTCCAAAACCATTACTCTGATTGCCCTTTTTCACCTAGCAATCACAATGACACAACATCAAAGTCCCAATCAACTTCTCCAATCTATACATAAATCAAACAACTACCCATCCATAGAAGAGTGACCACTGGCTCGACAATCATGACAGAAATCAAATAACCACAGTTGCAAATCGAGTAGGAGATAGCTGTGAATCTGCCCAAAGACTACAAATCTGAGGATAATAGCAAGTGTTGTGTTCTGAATCGGGAGATGTCACAGAGAAGATCGACGACCAGTGCAGGCGATGCTGCAAAGGAGGAAGATGACAGTATCGATCGAGTTGTGAGGAAGAAAGCGTGACAATGACTGCGAGGGTCGTGTAAGACCATATCAAGCTCGCGACCGTAATGGATGGCAGCATCACAATTGCAGATCTCCGGCGTGATGATGACAAGCCAACTCGGAGAAGAGAAGAGAAGGGCGGTGAGATCTGTTGTCGGTAGAATAGAGGGACCAACGACGAGCTAGCTTGGTGGTCGCGGAGGTTGTCCCTTGTGCCGAGGCAAACTCAACGGCTGGAGGAGCTCACTGCCCTCGAGATCGAAAGGGAGAAGCGACGATGACGAGTGGAAGTGCTGTCGATCGGGGAGGAGAAACTGCAATGTGAGAAGAGAAGGTTTACGATAGGGGAAAAAAAGGAAATCGCGGCTTCGGCTGGGAAAATGAAATCGAATTCGAGAGAAAAATAAGAGAGGAAAACCTAAGTTTAGGTATTTAAATTAAACCCATTAATTCCCCAACTATAAATAATTTAAACATACTTTAATAAAACCTATTAAACCTTCCCCATAAATTCATAGAAATTCTATTTAAGTCCAGAAAAATTTCTAAAATTCGGGAAAAATTCTATGAGGTATTTTCCTAATTAACAAGTATTATTTTATTTTTCGATATCATAAAAACCAAGTCAACAGCATGCATGTAATTTAATGATGCACAACTCCATATACATAAATTCACAACACACTCTCTATCTTATAGAGAGTTATATACAACAGACAGTCAACTATGCTAGGACCTCCAGCCCGTAAACAATACTCTATCGACAAAGCACTGAACCATACACAAAAGTCATAATCTACAATAGATACACAACACAAAGTATCATGATATGACAATCAAATCCACATTTAGATCCATCACTTAGCCCCGGTAAGATAACATGGTAATTCAAACCAAGACAACAACTGTGCTCAACTACATGCACTTATACAACATTTATAAATCAAACATATATAGAATCTATAATCAACAATAGTGATGAAACGAGACTGTATAGATATCGAATGAATATCTCAAAGTTCAATGACTAAGTATCAAGCACAAGAATAAGTAGAGTGGAATCAAGATTATTATATTATTATCATCATAAAGTTCATGCACTAAGATCATCGATCTATTGGACCAAAGGAAGGAATTACCCACATGATATGAAGTCCGTTGATTACAGTCTTCACGTCCGTGAACATCTGCCACTAATCACAATCCTGCAATAACATACAATTATTGACAAGTTCTATCATAAGTCCAACGAAGGTATCAAATCCCTATCAATTAAGTTATACACTTAATTGATCTATCCTTTTCCTTAATCCCATATACACTCTACTATAACAACGTGATTACATACTTAATCTAATTAGCAACCACACTAATTCATAGCTACATCTTCACAAGAGATCAATCTCCTCCCATCTATATCAACTTAACTGCTAGCACTACTTACACAATTACATAACACCATCTTCAACCTTTATTTATCTAGTTTAACTTCAAAAATCCATTAACACATTACAACTAATCCAATCTACCACCACTTCACAGCAAAACCACAATCCAGATCTACAACCACCCATCAAACTTAACTTGCACTACAAATTCAAATCCAACTTCCCCATTCAATTCTGATCAGTTGTCAATTCAACAAACTTGAGCTCTCGAGCTCAAAGCTAACAACTCCACAAAATAGAACCCATAAACAGAGCATATCCCAAATCCCTCATACAACACCTCACTCCTAAAATCAATTATCAAACAAGCAGAAAGATGAAGGAACTCACCTCACAATAACCAGGTCATTAGCATAATCAATCAACACTAATAGAGGAAGGTCGGCGATACCCACTGCCAGCAGGGGTGTTCAACTGCTGCTATGATTAAAGGCAACCCAAGCTCAACAATCACACAATTAAAGATGCATAACTGAATGAACCTACATTATGACACGACAACAACTGACTACCGATGAAATTGGAACGTGAACAACCCCCGAATCCAAATATGTACAACGAAACCAACACCTACCACCCTGCTCCCAATCGTTGCTGCCAATCACTACAAGAATTTGAGCTAGGAGCAAAAGATGGCGCGAATGAAGAGGGATCTCATTAGAGATCGAGAGAGAAAGGACAGCGATTAACTTGACTACTAAAGGATCACAGAATGACAACTTGCGATCGGGGAGGGTGAAGACACAGTCGATCCAAGCTCCCTGCGAGGATGCTCGCTGGAATCAAGCACTATGGAGTCGCGATCAGTTGTCTTCCATCGAGATGAAAACCTCCCCCGACGAGCGAGTCGACAGGAGCTCAAAATCGGGAGAAATGACAAAGAGAGGAAGATCGAAAACAATCGGAGAAAGAATGAGGAGAAAGGAGAGTCAGGTTCGGGATTTAAAGGCCGACCAAATTGGTTGAGCTAGCCTAGGTTTAAATTAAAGCTAACCTAGGTTAACCCAATCACCGATTTAAAGCATAATAAATTTCCTAAGTACATCACTCTTATTCTTTAGTGATTTATTTGCCGCGTTTTACATTCTCCCTGACTTAATAAAATTTGGTCCCCAAATTTCGTACTTAAATGCGATAATTAATTCAAGAAATTTTCCATTATAAATAACTAAATGCATAACCAACAAAAAGGATATGTGATGACAATTATCATACCTTAAACCTTATAGTTCGGAGAAGTCCCGCTACTGTAGAAACCAAAGCTAACAAAACCACAACCGAGTAAAACAAAACTCGATGTCCGAACGAAATAAAATCTGAAAGTGAACTTTACAACCTGGGCTCTGATACCAATAAAATTTTCATGCCCCGAGAGTATATTTGTCCGTCAACTGGATGGTATCCTCTTGTGACAATATAAGAAACAATACCAATACAATGCCCAAATAGCTGCTGGTACACACAAGCTATAAATCAAAGTGAAATACACTGACAACTAATAAAGATACAAAGAATTCAAATATGCATACTGGTACGACTTTGACACAATAAGAAAACACAATCAAAACCAACATCCAAACTAAATATATAATAAAGGCCAAATACATAGCAACACAATATATACCAAAATGCGGAAATAATATAGAATAAACTCGAAAACATTCAATCCAAAAAAATACAACATCAATATGGAATAAAATCCAAACACTCGGTGTGAGATGAGATCAACTGGCGGAGCTCCGAGCACTTAAGGATTCTTCTACCAGCTACCTGGGCGACAGGAAAACCCAGGCGGTGAGTATAAGACTCAGTGGTATATGAAAGATAGTGCATGAACATCATATAAATATATGGAGATCAACAGGTATACATTCTTAAAGGTAATAACGATTAACCATCAGTATAAATATAATCAATGCATATATCAAACTGATCCATCGGATATAATATAGTGTACTGATATACCTGAAAGTCTAAAATGACACAACTCATGACAACCTGAGCAAATATAAAACAATGTAACACATACGAATAACATACATGATCAACATCACACCTGTGATCATCTCATAATCTTATGAACAACGTATAATCAAATAAAGTAACCAACTTGATCCATCCTATATGGTATCATAAGGTTAATCAACTGTTATATACCAACCTGATCTATCCAACACAGTATCACAATGATAATCAAACGCTATATACCAACCTGACTTATCCAATGCAGTATGACAATGATAATCAAATACTATATACCAACCTGACTTATCCAATGCAGTATCACACATAAGTATAACTCACAATCACCTGAGCATCATATAATAACATATAACATGTAAATGACATGTATGACAATGTATAAACATATGCAACAATCATAGATCAACCATATGCAACATCTCACAAGCATATGCAATATCACTCTCTCTCACACACACACACACACACACAGAGATATATATATATGAGCCATATCAACATGGTAGTGCATATGCATGGTCACTGCCTACACACCCCACTCGCTACACGACCTCAATGTGGCCTAGGTGGCATGACATAACAACTATCCCAACTCGAGCTATCATTACTCTCAAGTGGCCGAATGGGTAGTATGAGTAAGTAGCGATAAGTTAAATAGCTATAAGCTACACAAAAGGGGTCCCTGTTGCAAGCCACTCAACTGTCACTAACCATAAGTAGTCGAGTGTCACACGTCAAGACAAACTATATGCAACTCCAACTACCACCATCAACAGTGGACGAGTGCGGCACAACAGATGAACTGCACTCAACACAAGCTACGACTACCCCGAGTGGGCGATGAGGTAGTAATGACTGACGACTCTCTCAACCACAAGGGAGACCAAGTCGACAATATACATGTAATGTAATGATACACAACTCCATACACATAAACCCACAACACACTCTCTATCCCACAGAGAGTCATATACAATAGACAGTCAACCATGCTAGGACCTCAAGTCCATAAACAACACTCTATCAACAACTCACTCAACCATACACAGAAGTCATGATCTAAAATAGATACACAACAAAAGTATCATGATACAACATTTAGATCCATCACCTACCCCAGTAAGATAACATGGTAACCGAAACCAAGACTACAACTGTGCTTAGCTACATGCACTTATACAAAATCTATAAATCAAACATATATAGAATCTGTAATCAACAATAGTGATGAAATGAGACTATATAGATATCGAATGAATATCTCAAAGTTCAACAGCTAAGTATCAAGCACAAGAATAAGTAAAGTGGAGTCAAGGTAATGATACTATCATCATCATAAAGTTCATGCACTAAGATCATTGATCTACTGAATCAAAGGTACGAATTATCCACATGATATGAAGTCCGTTTAGTCTTCACGTCCATGAACGTCTGCCACTAATCACGGTCCTGCAATAACATACAATTATTGACAAGTTCAATCATAAGTCCAATGAAGGTATCAAATCCCTATCAATTAAGTTATACACTTAATTGATCTATCCATTTCCTTAATCCCATTTACACTCTACTTATCAACGTGATTACATACTTGATCTGATTGGCAACCACACTAATTCATAGCTACATCTTCGCAATAGATCAATCTCCTCCCATCTATATCAAGTTAACTGCTAACACTACTTACACAATTATAGAACACCATCTTCAACCTTTATTTATCTAGTTTAAATTCAAAAATCCATGAACACATTACAACCAATCCAATCTACCAACACTTCACCCCAACACCACAATCCAGACATGAAAACACCCATCAGAACTTAACTTGCACTACAAATTCAGATCCAGATTCCCCATTCAATTCTGATTAGTTGCCGATTTAACAAATTTGAGCTCTAGATCTCACATCTCACAAATCCACAAAATAGAACCCATAAACAAAGCATATCCCAAATCCCTCATACAACACCTTCCTCCTAAAATCAATTATCCAACAAGTAGAAAGATGAAGGAACTCACCCAACAATAACTAGGTCATAAGCAGAATCAATCAACACAAATAGAGGAAGAAGGTTGACGATACTCACTACCAGCAGGGGCGTTCAACTACTGTTGTGATAAAAGGCAACCCAAGCACAACAATCACACAATTAAAGATGCATAACTGAACGAACCTACCTTATGACACGCCAACAACTGGCTACCGGCAAAATCGGAATGTGAACAACCCCGAATCCAAATCTGTACAACAAAATCAACTCCTACCACCCTGCTCCCAATCGTTGTTGCCAATCACTACAAGAATCTGAGCTAGGAGCAAAAGATGACGCAAGTGAAGATGGATCTCATCGGAGATCGAGAGAGAAAGGACAATGATTAACCTGGCTAATGCAGAGATCATAGAATGGCAGCTCACAAATGGGGAGGGTGAAGACATAGCTGATCCAAGCTCCCAGCGAGGACGCTCGCCAGAATCAAGCACTGTGGAGTCACGATAAGTGGTCTTCCATAGAGATGAAAACCTCCCCCGACGAGCGAGTTTGTAGCAGCTTGAAATAGGGAGAAATGACGAAGAGAGGAAGATTGAAAACAATCGGGGAAAGAATGAGGAGAAAGGAGAGTTGGGTTCGGGATTTTAAGGTCGACTGAATTGGTTGAGCTAGCCTAGGTTTAAAGTAAAGCTAACCTAGGTTAACCCAATCACCCATTTAAAGCATAATAAATTTCCTAAGTACATCACTCTTATTCTTTAGTGATTTATTTGCCGTGTTTTACAATCTCCCTTACTTAAGAAAATTTGGTCCCCAAATTTCGTACTTAAATATGATAATTAATTAAAAAAAATTCCTTTTATTAACAACTAAATGGATAACCAATAAAAAGGATATGTGATAACAATTATCATACCTTGAACCTTATAGTTCAGATATGTCCCGCTACTGTAGATCCCAAAACTCACAAAATCATAACCGAGTAAAACAAAACTCTGTTAGAGATCCTTGAAAGGCTAGAGGGGGGTGAATAGCCTCTTTTTCGAGTTCTACAAAAGGGTTAGCGGAAGCAAAACAAGAAGCTAAACAAAATTGAGAAGCAAGCAAATATAATCGCTAACAAAGAAATTTACGTGGTTTAGAAATAAAGCTCCTACTCCACGACGATCCTTAAGGTGGATCAACCCAAACAATTCTCCAATAAAAACTTTCTTCTTACAAGACCCTCCTCTTCTTACAAAGATGAAGATGAAGATTAGAGAGGAGGGGAATTAAAAGCACTTAGAAAGCTTAGGAAAAACGTGGGAGCTTGAGAGTATGGTTGGAATGTAAGCACTAGCCTCCTCAACCACCCCAAGCCCTCTTTTTATAGAGAGAGGACTATTTTTCTCGTTGGGCCATGATCAGTCGACTGATGTTGTACATCAGTCGATTGTCGTCGCGGCTAACGACTTCTGATTATCCAGATTCGTGGGATTCACAGGTGTCATCATCCAACGGCAGGCTTATCAGTCGACTGATGAAGCGATCAGTCGAGTGATCACGGTGAGCAGTCGAGTGAGACCCCCTTCTGTGCCCGATGTCGACTTGATCAGTCGACTGCCATTCTTGGCATTCGACTAATGATGAGATCAGTCGACTGCCAACCCTTGGCAGTCGACTGATCATTAGATTTTTAGTCTAACTTAGTCGAACACCTGATCAATCGAGTGATACGATGTATCAGTCGACTGATACTCGTCAAGTATGATTATTTCATACTTGAATTAACTCCCTAGACCTAGACTCAACCTTCTAGCTCTTCCTTAAGCCTTACGCCTCCAGGATGAAGGGTGTGGATCCGAAGCTTCGCTTCCCACCTCGGTCGCTTGAGCATGGCAATCCCATCTACATCTGCGGATTAAAAAAAAAATCATTGACAAAGAAAGATTGCCAAGCAACTGATCCATCGTCGTGCTATTCGCATAGAGTGGTCACTTGAACAAACTCGTTGTTCAAGTAACCTATCTCTTATCTTCGATTAGTCACGGAATAGACGATGTACCGATCGCCGGTTTTTGTGTTTGTCTTCGGGGTCTAAGTAAATTAGCCACATACAATACATACAATATACAAAGAAACAAAAGGAAGGCAAAACAAGAATTATACCTCTTGTTTACCTCAAGGTCTTCTATCGTATGTCCTATCCTCCTCTTGGATGGTGTGTGGGCAACGATCCTCCAAGAGATGAAGCCTCCTAGATCGCGTATCTTCCTTTCCTTGTTCGCTCCGAACAAAGGAAGATAATAAGCTCCCTTCTCGTATCTAGTTCTGGACACAATCCCTTTGGAGAAAGATCAAGCCACCTTCTCCACTTTGTTGTTGCCGCCAGCCACCAAGGAGAGGGAGAAGGAATAATGGGTGTCGGCCAAGAGCTCCAAAGGAAGAACCTTCACCCTTGTTGCCGCTGGCCAAGGAGAAGAATAGGAGGAGGTATGGGCGCTGGCCAAAGCAAGGAGGAAGAAGATGGGCGTCGGCTACACCTTAGGAGGAGAAGGAAACAAACCCTAATCCTTCCAAAGAGTTGTCGCCCAAGCCTAATTCCCAACCCTAGTCGCCCAAGCCAAAACCCTAATCTCCCAAACGATCTCTTGCCGCCCACTCCTAAGCCTTATTTATAGAGTTAGGCTTAAGCCTCCTTTCAATCTCCACAGTCGGATCTAGAAATTTAATCTCCACCGTCGGATCTAGAGATTTAATCTGAATCGTCGAATCTAGAGATTTAACCTCCACCGTCGGATCTAGACTTCCATTTTCCTCTATCAGATCTAGGCTTCATGAGGGATTTAATAGGCTACAATAGGGACCATGAGGAGGAGTTGGATCTTGGCCACCCAATGGATCTAGCCCACATAAAGTCCGATTCATTAATGATAATCCATTCCACTAGAGGATTATCATTGATCTACCTCACCAACCCCCATAAATAAATATGGACTCCGTATATTAATTGTACAAATATCTCCTCGTGTTTAAGATCTCGAATGTTTGTCAATTAATTAATTTACTGACAATTAATTAATCAACATCTAACTCCATGAATAGTACCACTCAACCTTATCATCATGCCGGACCAAGTCCACCTGCAGGGTTTACATGATGAACCTTATGAGCTCCTCAAGGGGACATCATCATCCTAATATATAGGACACGGTTTCCTCCTATACTCAATGACACACCAAGTAAATATTATCATTTCCCAACTTACCGAGCCTATCGATTTACTCTATAAATCTCGCCCATTGGTAAATCAAAGAAATAAATACTAAGTACATGTGCCCGTTATTATATCGGGATTAAGAGCATGTACACCATAATATCCGAGGTCCGATTCGATTATGTAGTCAGCAATAAATCGAATCACCTCTAAGTCGGTCCTGCTCAATACACACAAAGTGTACTAGTGTAATTCTATGGTCAAGACAAACCAATACCAAATCACACTACAATCATACTAATGGTTTATCCAAAACCATCTCGATTGTGAGCCTTTACTTATACTCTACAAGGAACTGATAACATGATCTTCCGTGTGACACTACACGCCATGTTATCTACAATGTAATGTATCAGACAATATGCATAACCATAAATATGCAAACAATGATCATGTGATTCTTATTTCAAAAATTAAAGATATTCATACAAAAGATAAACTTTTCAGTATACATCCCAACAATCTCCCACTTATACTAAAAGACTATGCTGTCCTCATACTGTCATACATCTGATTCTCATTCCCTCCACATGCCTATCAAAAGCTCTTGCTTGAAGGGCCTTAGTGAAAGCATCTACCAGGTCATCCTCTGATGCAATCTAGGCGACAACAACTTCTACCTCCTTTATGATCTCTCAAATATGGTGGTACTTGCACTCTATGTGTTTACTTGCCTTATGGGCTCGTGGTTCCTTCGAGTTTGCAACTGCACCATTGTTATCACAAAAAATTGTGATATTTTTGGGCAAACTAGGAATCACATCTAAGTTCATCAAGAAGTTCCTGAGTCACACAACTTCTTTGGCGGCATCAGAGGCTGCCACATACTCAGCTTCCATGGTAGAGTCTGCCACGCATTTCTTCTTGACACTCCTCCATACAATGGCTCCACCTCCCAAAGTAAACACAAAACCCGAGGTAGACTTACTGTTATCCCTCTCTGATTGGAAGTCAGAATCTGTGTAACACACAAGGAGTAATTGATCTGCCTGGTATACCAACATATAATCCCTAGTCCTTCTAAGGTACTTCAATATATGTTTTACCGCAGTCTAATGTCCTTGTCCTGGATTACTCTGATATCTTCTAACCATGCCCACGGCAAAGCAGATATCCAGCCTCGTATATAACATAGCATACATGAGGCTTCCTACTGCCGAAGCATAAGGAACTGTCTTCATCTCCTCCTATCTCCTTTGATGTTCTAGGACACATCTCTTTAGATAAAGGTTCTCCATGCCTAAAAGGTAGAAACCTTTCTTGGAGTTCTACATACTAAAACGAGCCAAAATGGTGTCTATGTATGAAGCTTGAGATAAGCACAACATCCTTTTCCTACGATCCCTTATAACCTTGATCCCAAGGATGTGTCCGACTTCTCCCAAGTCCTTCATATCAAACTATTTGGACAACCATACCCTTACGTCTGATGACACCTTGACATTGTTGCCAATTAACAAAATGTCATCTACGTATAGTACAAGAAATACCACTACGTTTCCGTCGCATCTCTTGTATACACAAGACTCATCCGGACTTTGAATAAATCCATAAGACTTGATTACCTCATCAAAGTGGATATTCCAAGATCTCGAAGCTTGCTTCAATCCATAAATGGACCGATTAAGCTTGCACACAAGATGCTCTTTTCCCTTTGCAATGAATCCCTCTGGTTGTTTCATATAGATGTTTTCCTCAAGACTTCCATTAAGGAAAGCTGTCTTAACATCCATCTGTAACACCTCATAATCCATATGAGCAGCAATACATAAGAGAATCTGGATAGACTTAAGCATGGCTACCGGCAAAAAGGTCTCCTCATAATCGATACCCTCTTTCTGAGTATTCCCTTTCGCAACAAGCCTTGCTTTAAAGGTCTCAACCTTCATGTCTATTCCTCTCTTTCTTTTGTAGATCCACTTACATCCAATATTTTTTACACCATTGGGTGGTTCTACTAACTCCCAGACCTGATTTGAATCCATAGATTTTATCTCAGAATTCATTGCACTTTACTAAGATACTGCATCTTTATCTTGGATGGTCTCGTCATATGTCCAGCGATCAGGTTCAAGTTCGTCAGGGACCAAATCAAAAGATTCTACCAAGAACATAAATCTATCAGGTATAGGGTCGATGAAGTGTAGATGTTGGCCGGCTAGAGGGGGGTGAATAGCCCTCTTCGTACGATGATGGAATTTGCTCGTCTACAAAGAATATTAGCGCAAGCGGAATATGCAAATACAAACAAAGAAAGACAAAGCAAAGCAAACAAACAATGCTAATAAGAGAATATAACGTGGTTCATGACTGCGCCGCTAGTCCACGGTCTGATTCGTCCACGGTGAATCACTCCGTAAGCTTTCACTATTCTCTCCTTTGCACAAAGCTAGGTGGAGGTAACCTTTTCTTACAAAATCACTCCTCTTGCAAAAAGATGAATATAAGCATAAGGAAGAGGAGGAAATTCGTTTGGGAACTTTGGGAGATGTTTAGAATAGAAGCATTAGCCTCCCAAAGTCCAACACCCTCTCTTTTTATAGAGAGGGATGATTTCTTCCCGTTGGCCGCCACCAGTCGACTGCTGCAATTAGCAGTCGACTGCCGCCACTATAACGACCTTTGAACACGTCAGATCCCGACCGTTATAGTCCAACGGAACCCTTGGCAGTCGACTGATGTATCCATCAGTCGACTGATGCCTCGTAGTTGACTGCCCAGTCGGCTACGAGAGGTTCTGTGCTCAAAACCCTCTCGACCAGTCGACTGCTGTCATCAGCAGTCGACTAATGGTCTTGGCAGTCGATTGCTGGGCCAAAAACCCATCAGTTGGATATCAATCGAACCCCGTTCGACACAGAGCAGTCGACTGTCATTTCATGGAAGTCAACTAGTGTCGGAAAACCTCATCCGACACTTAGCCAAATGACCAAGTTTCACCTAAGAGCACTACCCCTTCCCGGGTTACATTCGCTCACTCTCATCCCTTGAACTCCCTCGCCTTTGAAGTTGTCTTCGTCCGGCCACGTCCCTCGGATGCGCCAAGCGCACGGCTCTGCAGCGCCATCCTTCACGTCTCAGCCTGAAGTCTACTTCCTCCGGCTCCACTCCAAGCTCCTCGTCCGGCAGTCCCTCGGATGCTCCAAGTGCACGACTTCCGCAAAGCCATCCTTCACTGACTCAAGGACCGAGTCATGAGAGGTGAAACTCGCCAAGGCTCCATGTGCGAATTACTAAGTCCTGCAAGACTCCAATGCATATATCAAATCACAATAATAACCTAACTTAAACCCTTTGCCACACACATCAAAACCATATCACGGGTTGATTGCACTAACAATCTCCCCCTTTTTGATGTGTGACAATCCGTTTAAGTTAGGTAAAAACATTTGATAAAATATTAAGGAAGGAAAGCATGTGAATAACATGATTAGCAACTCTCCCCCTTAATACATGAAACTCCCCCTAAATGCATTCCCCCTTTACTTAAACATATATCTTTCTCCCCCTTTGACACCATCAAAAAAATTAAACAGGGTTTATATGGCATGACATCAAGTCTAGAGAGAAGCAAAAATAAAAAACACTAAAAATCATGATAAAATCAGTTTACTGTGCTCATGCTCAATACATCAGTCGACTGCTATCAGTATGGCAGTCGACTAGCACAAGGAAATCAGGTTTTCTGATTTTCTAGACGAAATTCAGAAATGCACTATAAATTCCAGAAAATTCGAAAAATAGTGAAATTTGAGGAACATATTTCTTTTAGGGTTCTTTATCAATGAAAAATAGTTTTTCATGAAAAATCATTATATTTTCAATGATTTTCCAAAAACCCAAAAGCTTTAAAAACAACTAGTGTTTTGATCAAATTTGTATCCATTTTAACACCTAGTTTTGGTTTGAATTGTTTCAAAATATGAACACACAGATTTTAAAGTAAGAAATTATTTTGAAAACATATGAAATATCCAACCATGATCTTTGGTCAATATGTCTATGAATTAAACATGAGTCTTCCCCATGATTGAACTATTATTGCTATTTTGATACTTTAAGTGATCATCTAAATGTCATAGGCATTAGTGGACATTTGTATCATCCTAACATCTCACTCATGCTAACTTTTCAATCAAGGTAGCCTATGGTGAGTGTGAGATGCATCCTAAAGGTATTTGTATAAACTTAACTATTATTTTCATGCAATTCTATCAAGGTTATGTATCATTCTATCATTCCACATGATCATAAAGACATATATGTATGAATTCCATATTATGATCATGAAACACATGTATTCATCAATTAATAATCATGCATTAGATATTACATCATGATAATAAGGCAAATATCACCTAAAGCATGATTTATCTATTTATAGGTGCATTATCATCACCTAACACTATTTCAAAAATATTGTCCCATCATCTTAAGTCAACCAAAATATGATATAGATAAATTCCATATGGTTGACTATCCTAGGGTTTTCCTAACCGTTAAGGATGGATTTTGGAACCCAAAATAAGTTCTTTCCTATGGGGTTCACTAAAAATTCCTTAGGGATCCATTTTCTAGCTATTACCTTCTTTTTGTCTTGACCCCTAGCAATTAAACATTTATAGGCATTTTCATTTTTATTTTCTTTATATCCTAGGCCTTTCTTATTGAAGCTTGCTCTTTGGCTCCCTATGATCATGTTAAGAGTGTTGGAGCCAATTGTAAACTTCTCTAGGGCCTTGGTCAAATGATCTACCTTTTCTCTTAGAGTCCTATTTTCATCAATGCATGCATCATTAACATCAAATGGCATATAGTCATGTGAGCATGCATTATCAAGGCTAGAAACATTATCATTAATATTTGAGCATGCTTTTTCTAATTTTTCTTCTAAGTCCTTAATTTGATCTAGTATGCATTTGTTCTTTTTCTTTGCCCTAAACAAGTCCTTAGTGAGGCTAGAAATAATTGACATAACTTTCTTGGGGGAGAGATTTGTTACCTCACTTACCAAATCTTCTTCCAATGATGAGGATGTAGAAGAGGCTCCCCCTTCACTCGAACTCTCCTCACTTGAGCTTGCTTCTTCATTTTCGGAGGAGGAGGAGTCTAAGTCGTCAAAAAGCCATTAATGCCAAATTTGTGACAAAGGCATTTTCTTCCTCGGATGATGATGCTAAGGAAGAAGGGTTATCCCAAGTCCTTGCTTTTAGTGCCTTTGTCTTTCCCTTTTCTATCGCTTTCTTCTCTTCTTCCTTCTTCTTGCTCCCTTTTTCTTCTTCTTTTCTTCCTTCTTTCTCTTCTCTTCTTTGCTCTTGTTCAAGAGGGGACAATTATCCCTTATATGTCCCTCTCCTTGGCAATTATAGAAAATCACCTTCCCCCTTGGTCTTCTACTCCTATCATTAAATTTATTAAATTTAAAACCTTTTAATGCACGCCTTACCCTCCATACCATATAAGCTTCTTCCGTGCTATCCATGGAGGAGGAGGAGGAAGTTTCATCGGACGAGGAGGGAATCTCCATCTTTTTCTTCCCTTTGTTAGCCATCAAGGCTACTCCTCTTGAAGGTTGAAACTTTGGCTCTTCTACTATTCCTTCGAGCCTTGTTTCATGGAGCTCCATTGTTGAGAAGAACTCCTCCAAGGTGCTCACTTCCAAGTTCTTGGAGATGTAGAAGTAGTCCACCATAGAGCTCCATCTTGAGGATCGGGGAAAAGCATCTATGACCTTCATTACCATATCCTGGTTGGAGAGTTTTTCACCAACACTTGTCAAACCGGTTAGAATTTCCTTAAATCTAGAGTGTAGGGATTTTACCTTCTCTCCCTTTTCGAGTTTGATATTGGATAGTTGGGAGCGAAGGACATCTCTCCTTGCTAGCTTGGCCTCGGATGTGCCTTCATGAATTTCTATGAGCTTCTCCCACATCTCCTTGGCGCTAGCACACTCTTCTATCCGGTTGACTTCTTGTTGGGGGAGTACATTGTAGAGGTGATGTTTGGCTTTTGAGTTTGCCAAGTACTCTTCCCTTTGCCTCTTGCTCCACCTTGATTTTTCCAATGGCTCCCCTTCTTCATCCCTAGGCATTTCGAAACCGTATTCCATGATTAAAAGAATTTCGAAATCGGTTTCGAAAAATACCTCCATTCGCTTCTTCCACCAAGCGAATTCTCCTTCAAACTTCAGTGGATGAATATTGGAGTCGGCCATCTCTTGATGAAGTGTTTGTTGCAGTGGTTAGTCCTCGACAAACGACTTGGCTTTGATACCACTTGTAGGGTCGATGAAGTGTAGATGTTGGTCGGCTAGAGGGGGTGAATAGCCCTCTTCGTACGATGATGGAATTTGCTCGTCTACAAAGAATATTAGCGCAAGCGGAATATGTAAATACAAACAAAGAAAGACAAAGCAAAGGAAACAAACAATGCTAACAAGAGAATATAACGTGGTTCACGGCTGCGCCGCTAGTCCACGGTCCGATTCGTCCACGGTGAATCATTCCGCAAGCTTTCACTATTCTCTCCTTTGCACAAAGCTAGGTGGAGGTAACCTTTCCTTACAAAATCACTCCTCTTGCAATAAGATGAATATAAGCACAAGGAAGAGGAGGAAATTCGTTTGGGCACTTTCGGAGATGTTTAGAATAGAAGCATTAGCCTCCCGAAGCCCAACACCCTCTCTTTTTATAGAGAGGGATGATTTCTTCCCGTTGGCCGCCACCAGTCGACTGCTGCCCTTGGAAGTCGACTGCCGCCACTATAACGGCCTCTAAACACGTCATATCTTGACCGTTGTAGTCCAAAGGAACCCTTGGCAGTCGACTGATGTATCCATCAGTCGACTGATGCCTCGTAGTCGACTGCCCAGTCGGCTATGAGAGGTTGCTCAAAACCCTCTCGACTACCGATCACGCGCCATCAGCTGATCGATGATGGTCTTAGCGAATGATTTGCCAACATATGGCGGATCGGGCCAAACCCATCGATTGGATACCGATCGAAACCCGTTTCGACTGTAATGCGATCATTGTCATTTCATGGACGGTCGGTGTCGGGAAACCTCCTCCGACACTTAGCCAAATTGCCAAGTTCACCTAAGGGCACTATCCCTTCCCGGGTTACATTCGCTCACTCTCATCCCTTGAACTCCCTCGCCTTTGAAGTTGTCTTCGTCTGGCCACGTCCCTCGGATGCGCCAAGTGCATGGCTCTGCAGCGCCATCCTTCACGTCTCGCCCTGAAGTCTACTTCCTCAGGCTTCACTCCAAGATCCTTGTCCTGCGGTCCCTCGGATGCTCCAAGCGCACGACTTTCGCAAAGCCATCCTTCACCGACTCAAGGACTGAGTCATGAGAGGTGAAACTCGCCAAGGCTCCATGTGCGAATTACTAAGTCCTGCAAGACTCCAACGCACATATCAAATCACAATAACAACCTAACTTAAACCCTTTGCCACACACATCAAAATCATATCACGGGTTGATTGCACTAACAATCTCCCCCTTTTTGATGTGTGGCAATCCGTTTAAGTTAGGTAAAAACATTTGATAAAATATTAAGGATGGAAAGCATGTGATTAACATGATTAGCAATTCTCCCCCTTAATACATGAAACTCCCCCTAAATGCATTCCCCCTTTACTTAAACATATATCTTTCTCCCCCTTTGACACCATCAAAAAGATTAAACAGGGTTTATATGACATGACATCAAGTCTAGAGAGAAGCAAAAATCAAAAACACTTAAAATCCTGATAAAATCAGTTGTCGATCATTGCTATCGGTTTAATGATCGCACAAAGAAATCAGTTTTACGATTTTCCGATTTAAATTTAGAAATGCACTATAAATTCCAAAAAATTTGAAAAATAGTGAAATTTGAGGAACACATTTCTTTTAGGGTTCTTTATCAATGAAAAATAGTTTTTCATGAAAAATCATTATATTTTCAATGATTTTCCAAAAATCCAAAAGCTTTAAAAACAACTAGTGTTTTGATCAAATTTGTATCCATTTTAACACCTAGTTTTGGTTTGAATTGTTTCAAAACATGAACACACATATTTTAAAATAAGAAATTGTTTTGAAAACATATGAAATATTCAACCATGATCTTTGGGCAATATGTCTATGAATTAAACATGAGCCTTTCCCATGATTGGTCTATTATTGCTATTTTGATGCTTTAAGTGACCATCTAAATGCCATAGGCATTAGTGGACATTTGTATCATCCTAACATCTCACTCATGCTATGTTTTCAATCAAGGTAGCCTATGGTGAGTGTGAGATGCATCCTAAAGGTATTTGTATATACTTAACCATTATTTTCATGCAATTCTATCAAGGTTAAGTATCATTCTATCATTCCACATGATCATAAAGACATATATGTATGAATTCCATATTATGATCATGAAACACATGTATTCATTAATTAATAATCATGCATTAGATATTACATCATGATAATAAGGCAAATATCACCTAAAGCATGATTTATCTATTTATAGGTGCATTATCATCACCTAACACTATTTCAAAAATGTTGTCCCGTCATCCTAAGCCAATCAAAATATGATATAGATAAATTCCGTATGGTTGACTATCCTAGAGTTTTCCTAACCCTTAAGGATGGATTTTGGAACCCAAAATAAGTTCTTTCCTATGGGGTTCACTAAAAATTCCTTAGGGATCCATTTTCTAGCTATTACCTTCTTTTTGTCTTGACCCCTAGCAATTAAACATTTATAGGCCTTTTCATTTTTATTTTCTTTATATCCTAGGCCTTTCTTATTGAAGCTTGCTCTTTGGCTCCCTATGATCATGTTAAGAGTGTTGGAGCCAATTGTAAACTTTTCTAAGGCCTTGGTCAAATGATCTACCTTTTCTCTTAGAGTCCTATTTTCATCAATGCATGCATCATTAACATCAAATGACATATAGTCATGTGAGCATGCATTATCAAGGCTAGAAACATTATCATTAACATTTGAGCATGCTTTTTCTAATTTTTCTTCTAAGTCCTTAATTTGATCTAGCATGCATTTGTTCTTTTTCTTGGCCCTAAACAAGTTCTTAGTGAGGCTAGAAATAATCGACATAACTTTCTTGGGGGAGAGATTTGTTACCTCACTTATCAAATTTTCTTCCGATGATGAGGATGTAGAAGAGGCTCCCCCTTCACTCGAGCTCTCCTCACTTGAGTTTGCTTCTTCATTTTCGGAGGAGGAGGAGTCTAAGTCGTCAAAAGCCATTAATGCCAAATTTGTGACAAAAGCATTTTCTTCCTCGGATGATGATGCTGAGGAAGAAGGGTCATCCCAAGTCCTTGCTTTTAGTGCCTTTGTCTTTCCCTTTTCTTTCGCTTTCTTCTCTTCTTCCTTCTCCTTGCTCCCTTTTTCTTCTTCTTTTCTTCCTTCTTTCTCTTCTCTTCTTTGCTCTTGTTCAAGAGGGGACAATTATCCCTTATATGTCCCTCTCCTTGGCAATTATAGCAAATCACCTTCCCCCTTGATCTTCTACTTCTATCATTAAATTTATTAAATTTAAAACCTTTTAATGCACGCCTTACCCTCCATACCATATAAGCTTCTTCCGTGCTATCCATGGAGGAGGAGGAGGAAGCTTCATCGGAGGAGGAGGGAATCTCCATCTTTTTCTTCCCTTTGTTAGCCATCAAGGCTACTCCTCTTGAAGATTGAAACTTTGGCTCTTCTACTATTCCTTCGAGCCTTGTTTCGTGGAGCTCCATAGTTGAGAAGAACTCCTCCAAGGTGTTCACTTCCAAGTTCTTGGAGATGTAGAAGGAGTCCACCATAGAGCTCCATCTTGAGGACCGGGGAAAAGCATCTATGGCCTTCATTACCATATCCCGGTTGGAGAGTTTTTCACCTACACTTGTCAAACCGATTAGAATTTCCTTAAATCTAGAGTGTAGGGATTTTACCTTCTCTCCCTTTTCGAGTTTGATATTGGATAGTTGGGAGCGAAGGACATCTCTCCTTGCTAGCTTGGCCTCGGATGTGCCTTCATGAATTTCTATGAGCTTCTCCCACATCTCCTTGGCGCTAGCACACTCTCCTATCTGGTTGACTTCTTGTTGGGGGAGTACATTGTAGAGGTGATGTTTGGCTTTTGAGTTTGCCAAGTACTCTTCCCTTTGCCTCTTGCTCCACCTTGATTTTTCCAATGGCTCCCCTTCTTCATCCCTAGGCATTTCGAAACCGTTTTTCATGATTAAAAGAATTTCGAAATCGGTTTCGAAAAATACCTCCATTCGCTTCTTCCACCAAGCGAATTCTCCTTCAAACTTCGGTGGATGAATATTGGAGCCGGTCATCTCTTGATGAAGTGTTTGTTACGGCGGTTAGTCCTCGACAAACGACTTGGCTCTGATGCCACTTATAGGGTCGATGAAGTGTAGATGTTGGCCGGCTAGAGAGGGGTGAATAGCCCTCTTCGTACGATGATGGAATTTGCTCGTCTACAAAGAATATAAGTGCAAGCGGAATATGTAAATACAAACAAAGAAAGACAAAGCAAAGGAAACAAACAACTCTAATAAGAGAATATAACGTGGTTCATGGCTGCGTCGCTAGTCCACAGTCTGATTCGTCCATGGTGAATCACTCCGTAAGCTTTCACTATTCTCTCCTTTGCACAAAGCTAGGTGGAGGTAACCTGTTCTTACAAAATCACTCCTCTTGCAATAAGATGAATATAAGCACAAGGAAGAGGAGGGAATTCGTTAGGGCACTTTCGGAGATGTTTAGAATAGAAGCATTAGCCTCCCAAAGCCCAACACCCTCTCTTTTTATAGAGAGGGTTGATTTCTTCCCGTTGGCCGCCACCAGTCGACTGCTGCCCTTGGCAGTCGACTGCCACCACTATAACGGCCTCTGAACACGTCAGATCCGGCCGTTTGTAGTCAGCGGAACCCTTAGCGTAGGCCCGATGTATCCATCGGTCCGATGATCTGTCGTATCGCCCGCCCGATCGGCTACGAGAGGTCTGTGCCAAATCCTCTCGACGATCGACTTACGCCATCGGTGATCGGTGATGGTCTTGGAAGTCGACTGCCAACATATGGCAATCGACTGCTGGGCCAAAAATCCATCAATTGGATACCAGTCGAACCCCGTTTGACTCAGAGCAGTCGACTATCATTTCATGGCAGTCGATTGGTGTCGAGAAACCTCATCCGACACTTAGCCAAATGGCCAAGTTTCACCTAAGAGCACTACCCCTTCCCGGGTTATATTCGCTCACTCTCATCCCTTGAAGTCTTTCGCCTTTGAAGTTGTCTTCGTCCGGCCATGTCCCTCGGATGCGCCAAGCGCACGGCTCTACAATACCATCCTTCGCATCTCGTCCTGAAGTCTACTTCCTCCGGCTTCACTCCAAGCTCCTCGTCCGGCGGTCCCTCGGATGCTCCATTCGCACGGCTTACGCAAAGCCATCCTTCACCGACTCAAGGACCGAGTCATGAGAGGTGAAACTCGCCAAGGCTCCATGTGCGAATTACTAAGTCCTGCAACTGATGAAACTCGGCTTCGTATTAACTTCAAAGCTTGTTGTAAGAAGTAGGAGAATGGTGAAACTTAGCTTTGGTATGAACTTCAAAGCTTGTTAAGAGGGAAGGAGGAGAATACATGAATGTTTTTCCTTTAGAATGAAAGCAAGCATACAAAGGGGGTTTTATAGGGTTACATGCTCTTAATGAGCTTTGCATGAAAAAAAACCATCATTGGAAGAATAAGACCGTTGCCTACTTTTGAGCATCAAAACCTTTTTGCATGTTGCATTTAATGAGCCTCCTTGCATTGATTAGTTTTGTCTTCTTGCATGGTGACTTGCATGTTGCATTTAATGAGCCTCCTTGCATTGATTTGTTTTGTCTTCTTGCATGATGGCTTGTCTTGATTATTGATTAACTTTCAACACTCCCCCTCAAGTTAGGTGCGTACATGTCAATGGCACCTAACTTGTCAAGGATGTTCTTCATATGTTGAGTAGTGGTAACCTTAGTAAAGATATCTGCTGGTTGATCTTGTCCGTTGATATGATGAGCGGTGATGATCTTTTCATCAATCTTCTCCCTAATGAAGTGGCAATCCACTTCAATGTGCTTGGTTCTTTCATGAAATACTGGATTTGTTGCAATGTGAATGGTGGTGATTGTCACAAGATAACTGATTGGGGAACCGACGGGAACCCAACTCTTCAACTAAGGCTTTTAGCCATATGAGTTCACTTGTGGTATCGCCATTGCTCTGTGATTCGCTTCAGATGGATCTTGACCACGACATATTGTTTCTTACTTTTCCAAGACACCAAATTTCCTCCAACAAACATACAATATCCTGTTGTTGATCTTCTATCTTTGTGATCTCCTGCCCAATCTGCATCACAATATCCCACGATTTCTGTATTATGGTTATTCCTCATCTAGATTCCTTTTTTTGGTGTCCCTTTCAAATAGTGAAGGATTCTCTCTGCTGCCTTCCAATGACTCTCCTTTGGCGCATGCATGTTTTGGCTAATTTGATTTACTGCATATGAAATATCCGGACGAGTAATGGTTAGGTAAATCAATTTACCTACTAACCTTTGGTATTGTTGAATGTCCTCCCATGGATTTCCATCATCATTTCCTTTCTTAGATGTGAAGTAGGGGCTACTAGCTGGTTTTGCTCCATGTTTTCCAGTTTTTTGTAAGAGATCAAGTGTATACTTCCGTTGGGATAGAACTAGTCCATTAGGAGAGTAGGCTAGTTCTATACCTAGAAAGTACTTTAGTTTTCCTAAATCCTTTATTTTGAATTTAGAATTGAGAAAGCACTTAACTTGTTGTATTAGATTTATATCATTTCCTGTAATAATGAGATCATCTACATATATAAGAATGATGATAGTTTTATCATTTTCTACTTTAACAAATAATGAGGAATCACTACTGCATTTTTTTGAATTTATAACTTAAGAGAGCTGAGCTGAGTTTGGCATACCATGCCCTTGGAGATTGTTTGAGACCATATATGGCCTTGTTCAGTTTGCATACCTTCCCCTCATATCTATTTTGAATTCCTTCTGGAATATCCATATAGATCTCTTCTTCAAGCTCTCCCTGTACAAAAGCATTGGCAACATCCATTTGATAAAGTGGCCAATCCATATTTATTGCGAGGGCAAGTAAGACTCGGATGGTGTTCACCTTGGCCACGGGTGTAAATGTCTCCTTATAATCAATTCCATAGGTTTGAGTGTATCCTTTGGCGACTAGTCTGGCTTTGTGTCGTTCAATGGTACCATCACTTCTATGCTTGATCTTGTATACCCATTTACACCCGACGGGTTTCTTTCCTTTAGGCAAATTTGTGATCTCCCAAGTGCCATTTTTGTCCAAGGCATTGATTTCTTCTTCCATTGCCTTTTGCCAAGATTGTTGTCCTTTTGCTTCCTCATATGTTCTAGGTTCCTGTGCTTTATCTATGCCACTCAAGAATGCTTGGTGACTTGGTGAGATATTATTAGTGGTATAATAATCAGAGATAGGATGATATAACATGCCAGAATGAAAGTATGTTCTACGATTAATCCATTCAGATGAAGGATACCTTATTCTTGTCGACCTCCTTAGTGGTGGAGGAGAGGAGGGTAGATGTGCAGTTTCTATTGTCCTTCTATTATTGCTTAATTGAGACGGAATTTCAGTCTCTCCCCCTTGGTCTAGGCTTTCCTCAGTTTCTTCAGTATCTAGATTAGTTCCTTCTTGCGAGCTTTCTGGAACCTCTAAGTTGCTATTTTGAGGTGGATCCTGCCTTTCTTCAGGAAATAGAGGATAACTACTAATTGAGTTTCTTTCCTTTGTTACCTCTTCCTCCTTTGTTTCTGAATAAAAAAACTCATTTTCGACAAATATCACATCCTTTGATGTGTACATCTTGTTAGTAGCAGGATCAAAGCATTTATATCCTTTTTCTGAGGTGGCATATCCAAGGAAAACACATTTCCTTCCTTTATCATCTAATTTAGTTCTAAGTTGTAATGGAATGAAAACATAGCATATACACCCAAAAATTTTTAAATGAGAGATGTTAGGCCTTCTATCATATAGGAGTTCTATTGGAGATTTCCCTCCTAAGTTTTCTATTGGCATTAGATTTATTAGATGAGCTTTGTGCTAATGGCTTCACACCAGAATATTTTGAGAATATTAGCATGATTTAAAAGAGTTCTTGCTGTTTCTAATAGATGTCTATTTTTCCTTTCGGCTACCCCATTTTGTTGAGGCGTATAAGGACAAGAGGTTTGATGAATAATTCCCCTTTCTTTTAAGTAGTCTCTCATTTTATTGCTTGTGTATTCTCCACCATTATCGGATCTAAGGATCTTAATATTGCCATTGTATTGCCTTGAGATATGATTGTTATAGGTTTTAAAAGCCTCAAACACTTGAGATTTGTTAGTGATCATGTAAACCCAAGTGTATCTAGTTTTATGATCAATGAATGTAACAAAGTATTTATAACCTTGTTTAGACAAAATTGGAGAGGTCCATACATCAGAGTGAACTAGATCAAAGGATTTTTCATATATAGTGATAGAACAAGGATAGTTTGCTTTTGTCTCCTTCCCGAGAATACATGGTTCACAAATACTATTATCTAAACTAATTGTAGGGAAGAAATATTTTAGGACATGATTGCTAGGGTGACCTAGTCGGGCATGCCAAAGTTGGGAGTCCTCCTGGCTTGCTTTAAAGACTTGATAGTCATGATCCAAGACATAAATGTTATTCCTTTTATATCCCTTGCCAATCAAAAGATTTGTTTTGATGTCCTGAAATGACACATTGTTAGGATCAAAAATAACCTTGCAACCATGTTCCTTAGTTACTTTACTAATAGACATTAGATTGGAAGTAAAATTTGGAACATATAGGGCATCACTTGGCTTTCCTAGTAGTTCTATTTCTCCTATTTGATTTACTGTTATGTTTTGACCATTAGCCACCTTAACTGTCTTACATTTTTCTAAGGTTCTAAACTTTAGGACTTTATTTTTATCTTTTACCATATGATAATCACATCCAAAATCAATAATCCAATGTTTAGTATCTAGAGTGGAGTTTAAGCATATACCTGTTGTAGAGTTTTCTTGATGTTCTTCCACAGAAGTTTGTACTTTTAATGTTTGCACGGGTTCCTTCTTTCGAAATGACTTTGGTCTTAAATGAGGATGAAGAAACCAACATTTGTCCTTTGTATGCCCTTTCTTCTTGCAATTAGGACATACCTCTTCTTTTGGATGAACTTAATCTTGAACCCATGAACTTCCATTTTTTTGTTTGAAGTTTCTTCAATATTAAAGCTTGACTCAGTTCTTTGGATGATTTGCAAAACTTCATGATACGCAGGGAGATTTTGCATTCGTAGAATTTCCTGTCTCATAGTTGAGAATGAGTCACCGAGAGTCATAAGAAGACTAAATACCTTGTCTTCATTTTGTCACTTTATTATTATTGTTGGATCAGTGGTTGATGGGAGAACCTCAAGCTCACTCCATAAGGCACCAAATTCTCCAAAGAGTTGTGGGAGAGTCTTTTTCTCTTTCCTCATATCCGCTATCTGTCTTCTTATTTCAAAGATCCTTCCAATGTTGTTGGTCTGCCCGTATATCGCCGAGAGATGATCCCATAAGGCTTTAGCACTAGGAGAGCAAGCAACCATACTTTTGTGAGCTTCATCTAAGGAAAGAAAGAGATGAACAAAGACTTGATTATCCTTCTTTTTCCATTCTTTGAAGACGGGATCAACCTCGTTAGGAGGATCCTGAAGAATTTGATCTTCAAGGTTATATGTACTTAGGATCCTCTTAATAAATCCGGACCATTGAATATAGTTGGAGGAATTAAGAAGAAGAGAGGAAAAGAGTTGTGGGGGAAGTGAGCTTAGCTGCAGAAAGGCTAGACTTTGCTGCTCGGATACCATGATGAAACTCGGCTTCGTATTAACTTCAAAGCTTGTTGTAAGAAGTAGGAGAATGGTGAAACTTAGCTTTGGTATGAACTTCAAAGCTTGTTAAGAGGGAAGGAGGAGAATACATGAATGTTTTTCCTTTAGAATGAAAGCAAGCATACAAAGGGGGTTTTATAGGGTTACATGCTCTTAATGAGCTTTGCATGAAAAAAAACCACCGTTGGAAGAATAAGACCGTTGCCTACTTTTGAGCATCAAAACCTTTTTGCATGTTGCATTTAATGAGCCTCCTTGCATTGATTAGTTTTGTCTTCTTGCATGGTGACTTGCATGTTGCATTTAATGAGCCTCCTTGCATTGATTTGTTTTGTCTTCTTGTATGATGGCTTGTCTTGATTATTGATTAACTTTCAACACACATCAAAACCATATCACGGGTTGATTGCACTAACATCAGGTTGTCTAACAACCCTCCCACTACGATGAGGTATCACCTGTGCATCCTCTGTGACACGCGGTGTAGTCACTTGTAGTATATCCTCTTGTACCGGTGGTACTGAAGTAGTGACTTCCCCTCTTAATTCCTCCAGAACAATCTTACTCATAGGCTTATGGTTCATCACATAGTCTTCCTCTAAAAATCTAGCGTTCATGCTAACGATCACCCTATGATCTCTAGGACTATAGAACTAACCACCTTTCGTTCCTCTAGGATAGCCTACAACTTACCATGACCGCATTTCTTCAAAGATACATGTGCCGACTCCTCAAATTCGAATATGTCTCAGACTAGGCTTTCGCCCAGTCCATAATTCTATGGGAGTCGAAGACACTGATTTAGATGGTACCAAGTTCAAAATATACACTGTCGTATCCAGAGCATACCCCCAGAATGAATCTGGAAACTCAAAATAACTCATCATCAATCTAACCATCTCCATAAGAGTCCTATTCCTTCACTCTGCTACACCATTCTGCTGGGGTGTGCCAGGTGCAGACAATTGGGATTGAATCTCAGCCTTTGATAAGTAATTCCTAAACTCTCCCAAGAGGTACTCACCACCACGATCAGATCATAGTGTCTTGATACTTTTACCTTGACGTTTCTCCACATCAGCCTTGAATTCTTTGAACCTGTCAAAGCATTCAAACTTGCGACGCATCAAGTAAATGTATCCATATCTTGAATAATCGTCTATAAAAGAGACGAAATATTCAAAACCACCTCTAGCCTGGATAGACATAGGACCACACAAATCAAAATGAATCAATTCTATCACATCTTTGGCTCTATACCTATTGGCCTTAAAAGGCCTCTTGGTCATTTTACCTTCCAAGAAAGATTCGCAGGTTGGGAAATCTTCCACCACTAATGAACCTAGAGGTCCATCAGCTATCAACCTTTGAATTCTACTTAGGTTAATATGACCTAACCTTAGATGCCAAAGATATATTTGGTTCATTTTCGAAGGTTCTTTTCTCTTATTAGAATTAGAAGATGAGTTATTTACTTTTATTTGCATTGTGGGAGCTTTTGGTTCAAGGGTATATAAATTTCTTATCAATGCACCAGAACAGATAATCTCCCTATTCCTTTTTATAACAACTCTATCATTATAAGAAATAGAATATCCATCCATAAACAATTTAGAAACCGAAATCAAATTCTTTCTAAATAAAGGTACATAAAGGCAATTTCTCAGAACCAAAGTTTTATTTCTAGCAAAAGACAAATAAACATCTCCCACTGCAACAACCGCCACCTTCATAGCATCGCCCAAGTAAACGGTAATCTCCCCCTCAGCCAGTCGTCTAGTTTCTTGGAACCCCTGCAAAGTATTGCAGACATAATCAGTGGCTCCCGTATCTACACACCAGGTGCTGGTAGATAACACCGCTAAATATGTTTCAACGACTAGACCAAAAGATAGACCTTTGTTCTGCTTCCGGTTGGGGTAGTCCTTCTTCCAATGTTCAGTCTTCTTGCAAGTGAAGCACTTGCCTTTTGGCTTCTTCACTCTTCCCTGAGATCCTCCCGCCACCTTTGCCCCACCTTGTTTCTTCTTGTTCTTGCCTTTCAGCTTAGAAGTAAAAACCTTTTGGGCAACCATGGCCTGAGCCTGAGCACTCTGATGAAAAGCCCCTCTGCCGCCTGGAGTTCTGTCAAAAGCTCCGCCAACGAATACAACCTCTTATTCATGTTGTAGTTCAGACAAAACTGCTCAAAACTCTTAGGTAGAGACTGGAGAATGATATCGACCTGGGTTTCCCCATCGATCTCAACTTCAAGGACTTCCAACTCATTCAAATGAGCCATCATCTTGAGAACATGATCCTTCACGGGTGTTCCCTCGATCATGGTGGTCGTCATCAAGTTCCTCATGGCTTCTTGCCTAGCAGCCCGATTCTGGTGTCCGAAAAGCTCCTTGAGATTGAGCATCATGTCATAAGTAGTGGGCATGGCTTGATGCTGATGTTGCAATACATTTGACATAGAAACCAAAATGTAACACCGCGCTATCTCATCAGCCTTTATCCACTTCTTATAACTCTCTTTCTCCTTTTCCCCAGAATCATCCACAGGCTTAGGAGGACACTCTTCGAAGAGTACATACTTGTACTCCTCAGCAGTCAAGACAATATCAAGATTCCTTTTCCAATCAACATAATTGGGTCCAGTAAGTTTATTCTATTTTAGTATCATAGCAAGCGGGTTGAAAGTCATTTTTTTTTTGAAAAACATAAGAATCACATAGATCAAAACATTAGATTTCAAAAAATTATTGATTCCTCAAACAATAAAATTTTAAAATCAACCAACACCGAGAATATCGTATGTCATGATCGTGTGGACGTATACGAATTCTACATTTGTAAGAGGAGATTTTACCCATTAATTTTACTATCTTGTCAACCTAACTTTTTGACAAATAAAATTAATAGTTGGTTCCTCTTCGGCCCTACAAATAAAAGCAGTGACTCCGATGGGGAGGATACTCCTATTTGTATCTAAGTGTGCACCATTACTTGGTACCAAGGTAATTATCTCGGGTTATGTGCCTTCCGATGGGGAAGTACATACTCTCCTAAATAATTTTCTAAAACCATATCTGACCCTGTGATCCGCAAAACAAACTCATCCGATGGGGAAGAAGGCACTCAGAGCTGATGCGCAAGTTTGTTTGTATCACATGTCAAATCGTAATGGAGGCCGTGAGAATTTTAAAAAATATCCCTCTCCCACTTAGTAATTTAAAATTGAGAAATTTTCCTAGCACACGACATGCATATCAAACAAGAAGCAATAAATATGAAAAAATATTTTCCAACTATTATGGCTTTTGTTCTCCAATATGCCTCCCGTCGTATCGCCATCTCGTCCGCTCCTCCCTACGCCATGTACAATCCATCCGGAGATCCGACCCGAGAAAAATTATTTTAATTTACATCCATCGATCCTATACTCCACGAAGGAGTGTACATGAAATCTAGATCGAAAGTAAACTAAAATAAAAAGAGTGGCTAAACAATGTCATACTTAATTACAAAAATTAAATACTAGCCTCGTCAACCCCGAGGATTCAAATAATATTACACACATGCAATCACATACACACACATATGGCCATAATAGTTGGATCTCATGCCTGCAACCAAAAAGTTAGCCTACGCATATCCTACTATCATCCGGCACATACAATATATGATAAGTGCATAAAATTAATTGAATCCTAAACACACAAAACCGGAAATCATGGCTCTGATACCACTCGAAGGGAGAAGCTTCGCTTCCCACTTCGGTCGCTTGAGCATGGCGATCCCATCTACGTCTCCGGATTAAAAAAAAATAATCATTGACAAAGAGAGATTGCCAAGCAACTGATCCATCATCGTGCTATTCGAATAGAGTGGTCACTTGAACAAACTTGTTGTTCAAGCAACCTACCTCTTATCTTCGATTAGCCGTGGAATAGACGATGTGCGGATCGCCGGTTTTTGTGTTTGTCTTCGGGGTCCAAGTAAATTAGCCACATACAATACATACAATATACAAAGAAACAAAAGGAAGGCAAAATAAGAATTATACCTCTTGTTTACCTCAAGGTCTTCTATCGTATGTCCTATCCTCCTCTTGGACATTGTGTGGGCAACGATCCTCCAAGAGATGAAGCCTCCTAGATCACGTATCTTCCTTTCCTTGTTCGCTCTGAACAAAGGAAGATAATAAGCTCTCTTCTCCTATCTAGTTCTGGACACAATCCCTTGGAGAAAGATCAAGCCACCTTCTCCACTTTGTTGTTGCCGCCGGCCACCAAGGAGAGGGAGAAGGAATAATGGGTGTCGGGCAAGAGTTCCAAAGGAAGAACCTTCACCCTTGTTGTCGCCCACCAATGAGAAGAATAGGAGGAGGTATGGGTGCCAGCCAAAGCAAGGAGGAAGAAGATGGGCGCCGGCTACACCTTAGGAGGAGAAGGAAACAAACCCTAATCCTTCCAAAGAGTTGTCGCCCAAGCCTAATTCCCAACCCTAGCCGCCCAATCCAAAACCCTAATCTCCCAAAAGATCTCTTGCCGCCCACTCCTAAGCCTTATTTATATAGTTAGGCTTAAGCCTCCTTTCAATCTCCACCGTCGGATCTAGAGATTTAATCTCCACCGTCGGATCTAGAGATTTAATCTCAACCGTCGGATCTAGAGATTTAACCTCCACTGTCAGATATAGACTTCCATTTTCCACCATCGGATCTAGGCTTCATGAGGGTTTTAATAGGCTACAATAGGGACCATGAGGAGGATTTGGATCTACCCAACATAAAGTCCGATCCATTAATGATAATCCATTCCACTAGAGGATTATCATTGATCTACCTCACCAACCCCCATAAATAAATATGAGCTCCATATATTAATTGTACAAATATCTCTCCGTGTTTAAGATCTCGAATGTCCGTCAATTAATTAATTTACTGACAATTAATTAATCAACATCTAACTCCATGAGTAGTACCACTCAACCTTATCATTATGTCGGACCAAGTCCACCTGCAGGGTTTACATGATGAATCTTATGAGCTCCTCAAGGGGACATCATCATCCTAATATATAGGACACGGTTTCCTCCTATAATCAACGACACACCATGTAAATAATATCATTTTCTAACTTACCGAGCCTATCGATTTACTCTATAAATCTCGTCCATTGGTAAATCAAAGAAATAAATACTAAGTACATGTGCCCGTTATTATATTGGGATTAAGAGCATGTACACCATAATATCTGAGGTCCGATTCGATTATGTAGTCAGCAATAAATCGAATCACCTCTAAGTCGGTCCTGCTCAATACACACAAAGTGTACTAGTGTAATTCTATGGTCAAGATAAACCAATACCAAATCACACT
Source organism: Wurfbainia villosa (assembly GCA_025175895.1). Lineage (NCBI taxonomy): Eukaryota > Viridiplantae > Streptophyta > Magnoliopsida > Zingiberales > Zingiberaceae > Wurfbainia > Wurfbainia villosa. The sequence goes on from CM045992.1 coordinate 12,247,377, forward strand.
ACAACCATACCAATGGTTTGTCCAAAACCATCTCGGTTGTGAGCCTTTACCTATACTCTACAAGGAACTAATAACATGATCTCCCGTGTAACACTACACACCATGTTATCTACAATGTAATATATCAGACAATATGTATAACCATAAATATGCAAACAATGATCATGTGATTCTTATTTAAAAAATAAAGATGTTCATACAAAAGATAGGTTTTTCAGTATACATCCCAACACAGGATCCCTCCAAGTCCACGACTTGTTCATCCTTTGCGCTTGCTTCCAAGAGCCTCCTTCGGTTTCGTCATGTCTTGGGTTTCTCTTTGCCAAAGTACGCTTGGACTTTTCGCCGCCAAGACTACATGCTTGGACTTATGCCGCCAAGACTTGCCTTTGGTCTTCCTTTGCCAAGGTCTGCTTGGACTTTACGCTGCCAAGACTACATGCTTGGACTTACGCCGCCAAGACCTTTCCTTGGACTTCTTTTTGCCAACATCACACTTGGATTTTTCTTTTACCAAGTCTTCATACTTGGATTTTTCTGTCACTTAAACATGTTCACAATTAGATCACAAAGCATTTCCTAACTTAGATGATTATCCAAACATCAAAACATATAAATGCTTGGGGCATTGTTACACCAACAATCTCCCCCTTTTTGATGTTTGGCAATCATTTAAGTTAGGTCTTTAACATATGCACATAAGTATATTTCCAATATGAATTCTAACTTAAACATTCTTTCTCCCCCTTTGACATACATTAAAAAAAGAGAAGAATTCATACAATAATAAGTTCATGAAAGAATTAAATTTGTTATATCTTGAACTAAGGTATAAAATAGATATGAGGCTCTCCCTTAATCCAAGACATGGTTCATGATGTGTGAATAACATGTGGAGCAAGGCATAACAAAAGATAGAAAGTTAAGTCCTAACTTTGCCCCAACAATATAAATTTAGGGGATGAAAAGATTTATATTATGAAGCTCCCCCTAAAATATTGCATCAAACAGTCCTAAAACTTCTTTTTTACTGAAGATTATAATACCAGAGTTTTAGGACACTTAAGAGCATACTCAAGACCAAGAAATAAGGCTGAATTACAGAAAAACTAGGGTATCAGTCGACTGAATTCTGATTCAGTAGACTGCCACACCCGAAAGTCCTTTTTTAAAATTTTCATCCTAACTTCAAAAATGCGCCAAAAATTCAAGAAATGTCGAAAAATCATGAAATTTTTTGTACACATTTCTGAAATCATTTTCTATCAAGGAAAAATAATTTAAAAAATATATGTTTTTCATATTTTGAAAATGATACAATTTTTAAAACCTAGTAAAAGCTTTAAGTGTTTTACAAACTTTTTATCACTTTTGCTTAGCAATTGAAAACTGTTTTTCAAGGTACGATAAACATAGTTTAAATTATGTTTTATTTGACATTTCCAATCATATTCTTGGAGCTATATGTACATTAATTGTGCATAAGCCTTCCCAATGATTGGTCCAATGAAGGATTAATGTCTCTAGATGGCACTTTGGTTCATAGTAATGCATCATAACAAGCATGATGAACCAAGTGCATCTTCCTAACATCTCACATGTTGTCTAAGTGGTGCAATACAAAAATCATGGTTTCTTAGGTCTTTTGTGAAATGCTTTGAGGTATAAATCCTAGATTTTCTATAGGTTCATACAAACCTAGACCTCTATTCTACTAAACACATCCCAAGTTCTCTCCTTAGTGATGAATATTCTACTTCGGGGAGAGCCTTGGTGAATATGTCAGCTAAGTTGGACTTAGATTCTATGTAATTAAGTTCAATGTCCCCCTTAGCTACATAATCTCTAATGAAGTGATGCTTCACTTCAATGTGCTTAGTCCTAGAGTGATGTACCGGATTTTTGGGTAAGTTTATGGTACTCACATTATCATAATAAACTTTTACATTGGAGTAGTGTAGCTCATAATCCTCTAATATGTGTCTCATCCAAAATAATTAAGCCACACAACCACCCATAGCCACATATTCGGCCTCGGTGGTTGACAAAGCAACACAAGGTTGCTTTCTACTACTCCAACTTACTAGGGAGTATCCAAGAAATTGGCATCCACCGCTAGTACTCTTCCGATCCAACTTGCAACCCGCATAGTCGGAATCGGTGTACCCAATTAAATCAAAAGATTTTATCCTAGGGTACCAAAGTCCTACATTTAGTGTGCCCTTGATATAAGATTCTTTTTATGGCCACTAAATGGGACTCTTTGGCACATGATTGATACCTTGCACACATACCTACTGCAAATAATATATCGGGTCTACTAGCGGTTAGATACAAAAGGCTATCAATCATACTCCTATAGAGTATAAGGTCAATTTGTTTTCCTTCAAGATCATTATCTATTTTTGTATTAGTTGCCATTGGGGTTGAAACTACTTTAGCTTTTCCAAACCAAATTTCTTAATCATTTCCTTAGCATATTTGGTTTGATATACATAAATTCCTTCATTTGTTTGTTTGACTTATAGACCTAGGAAGAAATTTAGTTCCCCAACTAGACTCATCTCAAACTCATTCTCCATATTTTTGATGAAGTCTTGAAGGAGCTCATCATTTGTTGACCCAAAGATAATGTCATCTACATATACTTGAGCTACAAAGATGTCCTTAGACTTTGATTTAATGAAGAGAGTTTGGTCTACTTGACCCCTTCTAAACCCCTTACAGACCAAGAAAGATGACAATCTTTCATACCAAGCCTGGGGAGCTTGTTTCAAACCGTATAAAGCCTTTTTAAGCTTGAATACATGATTTGGATAGTCTATGCTTTTAAAACCGGGAGGTTGTCCTACATATACTTCCTCCTTAATGAACCCATTTAGGAATGCCGACTTTACATCCATTTGATGGAGTTTAAAGCCCATGTAAGAGGCATATCCAAGTAGGATTCTAATCGACTCTAACCTAGCAACCGGGGCATATGTTTCATCATAATCAAGTCCTTTAACTTGATTGAAGCCCCTTACAACTAACCTTGCTTTATTCCAAGTTATATTGCCTTGATCATCTAGTTTGTTCCTAAAAACCCATCTTGTAGTAATGATGGTACTATCATTAGGTCTAGGAACTAACTCCCATACTTGACTCCTTTCAAATTGAGCCAATTCATCTTGCATTGTTAAGATCCAATCCGGATCAAGTAATGCATCATTGATTGTTTTGGGCTCAATTTGGGAGATGAGGGCTATATGACTAGAGGGAGCTCTATGAAATGACCTAGTCCTAACACCTTGAGATAATTCACCTACAACTTGATCTAGAGGGTGATTTTGATAAACTCTTATTGTTCTAGGAGGTGTATTAAATTGATTTTGATCATGATTATCCTCAACCCTTCTTTCATTATTGGAATCACCTCTTACTCCCCCTTGATTTAACTCTCCCCCTTGATCATTACCCCCTAAAGTTAAATCTTGAAATTTTTGGGTAATTTCTTGATTTTTGTCATTGATATCACTATCAATGGGGGATTTCCTAGGGTAAGTATTAGAGGTTTCATCAAATTACACATTTGAGGATTCCTCAATCTTTTGAATTCTCTTATTATAAACTCTATACCCTACACAAGTGGATGAGTATCCAACTAGGATTTCTTCATCCGCTTTGGATTCAAATTTACCGAGGTTCTCTTTGGTATTTAAAATGTAAACTTTGCATCCAAAGACTTTAAAATAGTGAATTGTTGGAATTGTACCATTCCATAATTCAAATGGGGTTTTTCCTAAAAACCTATGAATTAAAACTCTATTTTGGATATAGCAAGCGGTGTTGACCGCTTTTGCCCACAAGTAGCTAGGTAGAGAATATGCATTAAGCATAGTCCTAGCCGCTTCTTGTAGGGCACGATTTTTTCTTTCCACCACCCCATTTTATTGAGGTGTTATAGGACAAGAAAATTTGTGCTTGTACCCTTGTTCTAAGTAAAATTTGGAGAAGTTAAAATTCTCAAATTCTCCACCATGATCACTATGGATCCGATTAATTTTGAGATTCCTTTCATTCTCTACTCTTTTGCTAAAGCCTATGATTATTCCTAGGGTTTCATCCTTATGTTTCATGAAGAATACCCAAGTAAATCTAGAAAAATCATCTACTGTTACTAAGCAATATTTACTACCAATTAATGAAGGGGTACTATGACAATCAAATAAATCAACATGCAAGAGATCTAAAGGTAAAGCGGTACTAAGTAAAGTTTTACCTTTGTGTGATGATCTTTGTTGGTGCAATCGGCCCAGGTCACGATTGACCAGACTCGAGTTTGACTCGAGTGATGTTTTGATGTTTGACAAAGGGATTTGACAAAGTGGTTTGGCATTGATGTTTGACATTAATGTCGGTTAATATGTTGGAGAGATTGTTTATACAATCGATCCAGGTTATAATTGACTAGACTCGAGTTTGACTCGAGGGAGACTTTGATGGTTGACTGGGGTTGACCATGTGATTTTGGAAAGTCCAAGCATGGGTCTTGGCAAGGTAAAGTCCAAGTCATGGGTACTTGGTATGGAAAGTCCAAGTCATGGGTACTTGGCATTTGGAAAGTCCAAGTCTTGAGTACTTGGCATGAGAAGTCCAAGCATGGGTCTTGGCAAATGAGAAGTCCAAGCATGGGTCTTGGCAAATGGAAAGTCCAAGCATGGGTCTTGGCATGGAAAGTCCAACATGGGTTGGCAAGGGAAAGTCCAAGCTTGAGTCTTGGCATTTGGGAAGTCCAAGGGGATTGATATTGGCCGCGTAAAGTCCAAGCGGAGTCTTGGCGGCGTAAGTCCAATGTGCCTTGGCGGTGTAGACACCGTTAGCATGACATAGCCGAGGGAAGCACCTGGAGGCTAGCGCGATGGATGAACAAGTCATGGATGAGTTGGAGGGATCCGAGAGGCGTGAGGCTGATGGAGGTGGCTAGAAGGCTTAGGTCTAGGCTAAGGGTGGTCTAGCAAGTATGGGGGCACCATACTTGGGTTAAAACCTCATCTTGAGTCAACTTGAGTTCGATCGATCGGCTGAGCCGATCCGCCGCGAGCAATGATCGGCCGCCAAATGATCAGGCGAGCTCGCTAGTTGACGCCGAACCGAGAATGCTCGCGTAGCCGTAGGCGATCGACCACGCGGTGCGATCGATCAATGTTGGCGATCCGCCAAGAGATCCATTGGAGTTTTTCCAGCGTGGATCGAGCCGTTGTCTCATGACAACAGTGGCATCAGTTGACTGGTGACTTATGGCAGTCGACTGATAGGCAGAAATCCAGGTCGCGCGGAAGGATAAAAGGAGCTCGACGGGAGGATTTTTGGCAATGGTTTCTTGAGCATCTTTGGGGCGATTTGTTGCTACAAATCAGAGTCTCCAAGGCCACTCTTCAAGCAACCAAAAGCAAGCAATCCAAAGCATTTGTAAAGTATTTTCTTTACTTGTATTGCATTATTCTTCATTGTATTTGCTTGTTGCTTTTAGATTATTGTTGTAATCTTATTGTAAGAGGTTTCTCCACCTCCGACTTGTGTCGAGAAGGAGTATTTGTGATTAGTGAGTGCATGTGCATCACTAGGGCTCTTTAGAGCTCGATCCGTGGAGTAGGAATCATTCGGTTCCGAACCACGTTATATACTTGTGTTTGTGATTGTTGTATTTCGTTATTGCTTTCATTTCTATATTCCGCTGCGCTAACGAAATTGTAGACACGATCACAATTGAATTCCATCTTCGTACGGTCACAACGCTATTCACCCCCCTCTAGCGGCGTCAAATCTCCAACAAGTGGTATCAGAGCCCGGAGCTCTTCTACGGACTAACCGCCGGGAGCTAGGACAAAGAAGGCTAGAGGGTAAAGATGGAAATCCAAGGACAATTGGGATGGGATATCAACACCCCAATTTCGTATGCCTTCTATGGACGAGAAGGTTTCAATTCTTGGAAGGAGAGAATTGAAGATTTTTTGATGATGAGAGACCTTGAGGAGTGGTCCGCATTGATGGAAGGATTTGAATATCCTAAGGGACAAAAGGGAGGGTTTCTCAAGAAGAAGAAATGGAGTGAGGAGCAACTCCAACAATTCGATAAAAACAAAAAGGTAATCAAATTCATTTTTGATTTAATTCCTAATGACCTCTTGTGTAGCCTAGGTGACTATGTGGATGCTAAGGAGCTATGGAGCGATTTGGCCAAGCTCCATGAAAGCCTATCATCGGTCCAAGAAGAAGAAGAAGAAGAAGAGGAGTGCTCACCCTCTCAAGCTCAAGCAACTACATCATCATCTAAAGAGCTTGAGGATTCGGAGGTTGATAGGGAGTCAACTTCCCGATCGGTGGAGGAAGTGGAAGAAGCATCCACTTCTAGGATTGAGGAGGAGATTAGAGTTTCCTCAACACCGGAGCATCAAGAAGAAGCTTCGACATCCGGTCAAGATGAAGAAGCCCAAAATCCAATTCCGGTCTCAATTAACCTAGGTAACTCAAACACTCTAATGTCAAATAAAATAATATTATGTGTTTTGAGTGTAGGGAATTTGGGCACTATAAGAGCAAGTGCCCAAAGAAGATTAGGAAAGCTCCACCGGCACCAAAAGTCAAGGATACCGGTTCCCCAACACCTAAAGGCAAGGAACACATTATATGCTTCAAGTGCAATTCAAAAGGACATTATAGGAATCAATGTTTTAGGGGGAGCAAGAAGACTCAAAATGGAGCATCATATGTAGGGGGAGCTAAGGCAAACCCTAGGGTAACTTCTAATTTTGCTCCTTCTTCAATTTACAAGCAAAAGCATGCTAGGGATTTCAATTCACTTGCAATTTATGAAAAGCATGCTAATAGGAACAAGTATTTTTGCTTAGGAGCTAAGAATGTCTACTTAGATAATAGGGAGAAATTGGGGACTAATGTCCCTAAAAACAACTTATCTAAGGACAAACCTAGGTCAAATAACTCTAGAAAATTTTTACCTAGGGAGACAATTAGAAAGGTGCAAGAGCACCTAGGTCTAAACCCTAAATGGACTAGGCATATGCCTAGGAAGTCCAATGCCCAAGATTTAAATCAAAATTCTAAAATTGGGCAATTAGAAAAGGAAAATCAAGTCTTGAGGTCAAGGCTTGAAAAACTTGAAAAGACCCTAAATAAGATACAAAATCAATTTAAAGGGTCCAAAAGTCAAAGTCAACACCTAGGACCTAAGAGTCAAAAGTCATCCAAGGGCAAGCAAGGTTTGGGTCACAAACCTAAGCCTAAAGTGGCTTATCATAGTGTTCCATTTGACTATGGAACACAAACTAGGTCTAGAAAGACCAAGGTCAATAGGGAAGTCATCCCTAGAGTTGACCAAAGGGTGTGCCTAGTGGCTAGGGTTTCAAGGAAACCTAGGGTGGCCACTAAGAAGGTTGCAAGGGGAGTTACCCCTAGAGTCAACCTAGGTAAGACCCAAATGACCAAGGCTAACAAGCCTAGGAGGGTCATTAGGAAGGTATCTAGGGAGGTTATCCCTAAGGAATACCTAATTAACCCTAGGAGCTCAAATCGGTTTTGGGTTCCTAAGAGAGTGATTGATTCACGCTAGATGGGTTTAGGGTGTGCCAACCTTGATTGGATGGGTAGTTAACTCAACCATGGTAAAGGTGGCACTTTAGGATATTTTCAAGGTTATGGATACCTTGGAAATAGGGTTGAATTATAATCCTAAAAGATTTTAGGATGTGCCAATATTAGTTATGAAGTTTGATAAAATGATCAAATTGGCACAATTAGGGTTTAGAGTGTTAGTGTGTCATTTTGGGTTTTTGGCACACTAGGGAGATTAGGTTAATATGGCAAAAATATGATTAATCCCAACAAATGGAAATTAATATTAAAATTTAGGTATTACTATACCTATATATTTTATATGTCATGCCTTGTTTGCCATATGCCATGTCATGACATCATGTGTATTTCTAATCATTTTATATGTCATGATTATGCTTAGGTTTAAGGATTTAAATGTCATGTGTTTTAAATTTCATATTATGTCATGACATCATGGTTATGAGCATATATTTATTTATGTCATCATTAATGCCATAATCATTCATGCATTTAAGAAAATCTCAATTGAAATTGATTCAAGGACTATGACATGACTTGGAGTCTCATTTATAAGGGAATCAAGTAGGGTTGCCTAGAAAAATGCATGAAACCCTAGTTTTAAATGAACCAAAACCCACATCTCACATCCAATTGACATGTATGTGTATTTATACACCTTAGATACATGTGAGATGCTAGGATATGAGTTAAGTTCAAGGTACATAGTTTTTGCATCTAGATGAACTAAAACTCATCTAATTTCAAATGTGGATCATTGGGAGAGCATGTGTACAAGTCATGTACATAGAGCCCAAGGAATATGATCCAAAATAAGGTTTTGAAAATATTTTAAAATCATTTTGAAAAACCTTGGTGAAGTCTATCTTTTGATAGCAATCACCATTGATAGAGTTGATACAAAATAGGGTCAAAACATTGAAAATTTCAATGGTTTTGAGTTTTGTATCAAACTCATTATTTTATGGGTAAAATAATTTTCAAATATTTTTCACCCATTGTATGTGTCATAAGTATTATACGTATGAATTTCCATGATTTTTTGAATTACGTATAATTATTTATGAATTTTCAAAATTCATTTCTGATAGCTGAAAATCGAGATTTTCAATTATCGATCGGCCCTTACTGTGTGGTTGGTGATCGATGTGATCGGCATCGATTCTTTGTCAAGTCATTCGTCAGTCTGATTGTTTGTTTAGCCCATTTTCAGCCATGGTAAAGGTCCCTAACCACTTCTAACCCTAGGATATGCTTTGGGAAGCATTATAAAGGGTGAAAATCCATTGGATATGGATTAGGAGAAGTGTTAGGTCAAAGTATCAAATTTAGGGTATGGAAAGTTCAAGTTTGAACTTAGAACCTTAATTTTGATGGTTTAGAGTTCCTATTGGCTTAGGGGCTTCCCAAGGACATTGTTGGTGCAATGATCAAGGGGGAGCAAGCCTTTAGGGGGAGGTATCCATCTTGGGATGATGGATGTGTTTTTCTCCTTGAAGAGGAGAAGTTATTGAGAGAGTATCATCAATTGGGAAAATTGATGGATTTTTGATACCCAATTTGGAAATTGGGAGAGAGTATAGGATTGTCTCTCTTGAGTGATATGTGAATTATCACTAGGAAGATGGTAGGCATCCTAGGTATTTATTTTTGGATCAAGGGGGAGATTGTAAGATCTCATTGGGACATGAGACATTGACCTCCTTGGAGAGAAAACCTTTTTGATGTTAGTCAAAAAGGGGGAGAATGTTTGGGGGAGAACATTTGGAGAGTGTTTACCAATTTGGGATAATTGGTAAGGGATTTGAGTTAGTGGTCTAACTCAGATGATTTGTTTGGTTTTTGTCAAACATCAAAAAGGGGGAGATTGTTAGTGCAATCGGCCCAGGTCACGATTGACCAGACTCGAGTTTGACTCGAGTGATGTTTTGATGTTTGACAAAGGGATTTGACAAAGTGGTTTGGCATTGATGTTTGACATTAATGTCGGTTAATATGTTGGAGAGATTGTTTATACAATCGATCTGGGGAACCTCAGTGGTAGACTTCGAAGTTTATGACTCGGAGACTTCTTGGTTGGATAACTTGTGTTGGCCCAGGGTTGACCATGTGATTTTGGAAAGTCCAAGCATGGGTCTTGGCAAGGTAAAGTCCAAGTCATGGGTACTTGGCATGGAAAGTCCAAGTCATGGGTACTTGGCATTTGGAAAGTCCAAGTCTTGAGTACTTGGCATGAGAAGTCCAAGCATGGGTCTTGGCAAATGAGAAGTCCAAGCATGGGTCTTGGCAAATCGAAAGTCCAAGCATGGGTCTTGGCATGGAAAGTCCAACATGGGTTGGCAAGGGAAAGTCCAAGCTTGAGTCTTGGCATTTGGGAAGTCCAAGGGGATTGATATTGGCCGCGTAAAGTCCAAGCGGAGTCTTGGTGGCGTAAGTCCAATGTGCCTTGGCGGTGTAGACACCGTTAGCATGACATAGCCGAGGGAAGCACCTGGAGGCTAGCGCGATGGATGAACAAGTCATGGATGAGTTGGAGGGATCCGAGAGGCGTGAGGCTGATGGAGGTGGCTAGAAGGCTTAGGTCTAGGCTAAGGGTGGTCTAGCAAGTATGGGGGCACCATACTTGGGTTAAAACCTCATCTTTGAGGTTGGCAGTCGGAGCATTATGGCGGTTCATTGCCAGTGATCAACAGAGTTCATTGCCGTTTAAGAGTTAGGCCCCGCTCAGCGGTCGTGCTCATTGGAAGCGATCGGCCCGATGTCGGCGTCGATCGGCCCAGGGCGGCGATCATTGCTAGTTGAGCGAGCCTAGAATGCTCCGTGGCCGTGGCGGTCGACTCTGTGGTAGCGATCGTATCAATGTTGGCGATCGCGAAGATCCGTTGGAGTTTTTCCAGTGTGGATCGAGCCGTTGTCTCACGACAACAGTGGCATCAATCGACTGGTGACTTATGGCAGTCGACTGATAGGCAGAAATCCAGGTCGCGCGGAAGGATAAAAGGAGCTCGACGGGAGGATTTTTGGCAATGGTTTCTTGAGCATCTTTGGGGCGATTTGTTGCTGCAAATCAGAGTCTCCAAGGCCACTCTTCAAGCAACCAAAAGCAAGCAATCCAAAGCATTTGTAAAGTGTTTTCTTTACTTGTATTGCATTATTCTTCATTGTATTTGCTTGTTGCTTTTAGATTATTGTTGTAATCTTATTGTAAGAGGTTTCTCCACCTCCGACTTGTGTCGAGAAGGAGTATTTGTGATTAGTGAGTGCATGTGCATCACTAGGGCTCTTTAGAGCTCGATCCGTGGAGTAGGAATCATTCAGTTCCGAACCACGTTATATACTTGTGTTCGTGATTGTTGTATTTCGTTATTGCTTTCATTTCTATATTCTGTTGCGCTAACGAAATTGTAGACACGATCACAATTGAATTCCATCTTTGTACGGTCACAACGCTATTCACCCCCCTCTAGCGGCGTCAAATCTCCAACAATCTTGATTGCTTTCCTTCTTGGCATGCATCACACATTTTGTCTTTAAGATACTTGACTTTTGGCAACCCCTTGACTAGCTTCATCTTGGCTATTTTGGCAATGTTTTTCATGTTGATGTGCCCTAGCCTCCTATGTCATAGCCAACTCTCTTCTTCTTTTGCAATAAAACACTTAGTAGAAGCGTTAGAAGCATAGGATAAATCAACATAGTATATATTTGATTTCCTAAAACCTACTAACATGCAATCATTTTGATTTTTGTGTCTTATGAAGCATTTAGAAGAATCAAATTGAACACCAAAATTGGCATCACATAATTGACTTACACTAAGCAAATTAAATTTCATATTTTTAACTAATAATACTTTGTGAATTGCAAGGTTTGGGGATACCTCAATTGTCCCTTTTCCTAGGATCTTAAGTTTACCACTATTTCCAAAAGACATCTTCCCTTTGCTAATGTGGTTGATTGTTGAGAATTTGCTCTCATCACCGATCATGTGTTTTGAGCAACCACTATCAACAATCCATAATCTTGGTCCTTCTACCTATACAACATGAAAAATGCAAGTCTTAGACACCCAAATTTTAGGACCGTTAGCATTAACTATATAGCTTTTGGTAACCCAAGCTTTTCTAGCCTTGCTCTTAATGGTTGGTTTTCTACTAATTAGTGAGGTGAAAGCTACTTTCTTCTCCTTAGGCCTATATCCTATGCCGGCCTTGTTATAAATGACCCTTTGGTCCTTAAGAATCATATCAAGATATTTTAACCCATTCATAAATTTCTCTAAGCATGCTCTTAGGTTACCTATTTCTTTTCTAAGTTCATCATTCTCATTCCTACATGAACATGCATCATCACAAGAAATTTCTACATTCTTAATTGATTTAATCTCTACTTTTAAATCCTTAATCCTAGATTTTGATTTATTTAGTGCATTTTGAAGGCATGAAATAGTTTTATATAGTAATTCTAATCTAGGGGAGTCCTTTACCTCATCATCACTAGATGATGATTCGTTGCTTGAGGAGGAGGATGACTCTTCACTTGAGCTATCTTCCAAGGCCATGAGTGCCATGTTTCTTGTGACATGGCAAATTTCTTCATCATCGGAGGAATCTTCTATGTTTTGTGTATCCCAAGTTTAGGCTATCATGGTCTCCTTCTTCTTCTTCTCCTTCTTGTCCTTCTTCTTTTCTTTTTCCTCCTTTTTCTTTAGTTCCGGACAATTTGGCTTGATATGACCCTTTTTGTTGCAACCATAGCAAGTAACGTTAGAAGTAGGAATTGAACTAGTGGAGGTTTTACCTTTGGAGGATTGGAACATCCTCCTCACATCCTTCTTGGTGAGTTTCCTTGACCTCCCACCAAACTTCTTTACATAATGAGCCACCTCACTTGCCGATAGCTCTTCAAAACTACTAGATGACTCCTCGGATTCGGATGAGGAAGAGACTTCTTTCTTCTCCTTCTTCTTCTTGTCATTCTTTCCTACAAAAAGAGCTAACCTTTCTCCTTGGATGAAGTGTTAGCTTGCTCGTGCAACTCAAATTCACAAAAGAGTTCATCTAATTTAACCAAAGAAAGATCCCTAGATACCTTATAAGCATCTACCATTGATGCCCATAAGGTTGTTCTAGGGAAGGCTTGGAGAATATACCTCACAAGGTCTTGGTTTTCAACCTTCTCACCTATCACATGTAGTCCGTTGACTACCTCCTTGAAGCGACCGTGCATTTGGCTTACGGTCTCATTGGTCTTCATTGCGAAGCTTTGGATTTGGCCTATCAAGAGGTCCCTCTTGGCTCTCTTCGTCTCCTTTGATCCTTCATTCAATTCGATGAGCTTCTCCCAAAGATCTTTAGCGGAGTTGAAGGGGCCGACTTTGGACAATTGCTCCTTTGATAGACCACATTGGAGTGTGGTCATTGCCTTTGCATTTGCTTGCGCCTTCTTTGTCATCTCTCTTGTCCAATCCTTTGTTGGTATTGGCGCTCCGAATTCGTCGATCGGCTTCTTGAAACCATCTACAATGCTAAACCAATTATCAATATCGTTCATAAGGTAGTATTCCATCCTACCTTTCCAATATCCAAAGTCGTTGCCGTCGAAGAATGGAGGCCTCGCCGTGCTATACCCCTCTTGAAACGCCATTATGCTCCGGTTGATGGTTAGATCTTCCGATGCGATCCGAGCTCTGATACCACTTGTTAGAGATCCTTGAAAGGCTAGAGGGGGGTGAATAGCTTCTTTTTCGAGTTCTACAAAAGCGTTAGCGAAAGAAAAACAAGAAGCTAAACGAAATTGAGAAGGAAGCAAATACAATCGCTAACAAGGAAATTTACGTGGTTCGGAGATAAAGCTCCTACTCCACGGCGATCCTTAAGGTGGATCAACGCAAACAATTCTCTACTAAAAATTTTCTTCTTACAAGACCCTCCTCTTCTTACAAAGATGAAGATGAAGATTAGAGAGGAGGGGAATTAAAAGCACTTAGAATGCTTAGGAAAAACGTGGGAGCTTGAGAGTATGGTTGGAATGTAAGCACTAGCCTTTTCAAGCACCCCAAGCCCTCTTTTTATAGAGAGAGGGTTGTTTTTCCTATTGGGCCACGATCAATCGATTGATGTTGTACATCAGTCAACTGCCACTGCGGCTAACGGCTTCTGATTAGCCGGATTCGTGGGATTCACAGGCGTCATCATCCAACGACAAGCTCATCAGTCGATGGATCCCTCCATCAGTCGACTGATCCCTCCATCAGTCGACTGATGAAGTGATCAGTCGAGTGATCATGGTGAGCAGTCGAGTGAGCCCCCCTTCTGTGCCCGATGTCGACTTGATCAGTCGACTGCCAGTCTTGGCAGTCGACTGATGACGGGATCAATTGACTGATCATCAGATTTTTAGCCTGACTCAGTCGAACACCTGATCAATCGAGTGATACGATGTATCAATCGACTGATACTCGTCAAGTATGATAATTTCATACTTGAATTAACTGCCTAGACTTAGACTCAACCTTCTAGCTCTTCCTTAAGCCTTGCGCCTCCATGATCCCTCCGAGTCCGCAACTTGTTCATCCTTTGTGCTTGCTTCCAAGAGCTTCCTTCGGTTTCGTCATGTCTTGGGTTTCTCTTTGCCAAAGTACGCTTGGACTTTACGCCGCCAAGACTACATGCTTGGACTTACGCCGCCAAGACTTGCCTTTGGTCTTCCTTTGCCAAGGTCTTCTTGGACTTTACGTTGCCAATACTACATGCTTGGACTTACACCGCCAAGACCTTTCCTTGGACTTCTCTTTGCCAAGATCACACTTGGACTTTTCTTTTACCAAGTCTTCATACTTGGATTTACCAGTCACTTAAACATGTTCACAATTAGATCACAAAGAATTGCCTAACTTAGATGATTATCGAAACATCAAAACATATAAATGCTTGGGGCATTGTTGCACCAACAAACTCGATGTCCAAACGAAATAAAATCCGAAAGTGGACTTGTCAAGGCTCTGATACAAATAAAATTGTCATGCTCCGAGAATATGTTTGCCTGTCAATCAGACGGTACCCTCTTGTGACAATATAAGAAACAATACCAATATAAGGCCCAAATAGCTGTTGGTACATACAAGCTATAAATCACAGTGAAATACACTAACAAGTAATAAAGATACAAAGAACTTAAATATGCGTATCGGTACGACTTTAACACAACAAGAAAACACAATCGAAACCAACATCCAAACTAAATCTATAATAAAGGCCAAATACATAGCAACATAACATATACACAAACGCGGAAATAATATAGAATAAACTCCAAAACATACAATCCAAAATAATACAACATCAATATGGAAAAAATCCAAACACTCGGTGCGAGATGAGATCAGCTGGCGGAGCTCCGAGCACTCAAGGATTCTTCTACCAACTACTTGGGTGACAGGAAAACCCAGGGTCTGTGGCGGTGATTATAAGACTCAGCGGTATATGAAAGATAGTGCATGAACATTATATAAATATATGGAGATCAACAGGTATACAATCTTAAAGGTAATAACGATTAACCATCAGTATAAATATAATCAATCCATATACCAAACTAATCCACTAGGTATAATGTAATGTAAAAATTCTGCAATGACACAACACATGACAACCTAAGCAAATATACAGCAACGTAACATATACGAGTAATATGCATGATTAACATCACACTTGTGATCAACTCATAATCATATGAACAACGTATAATCAAATAAAGTAACCAACCTGATCCATCCTATATGTTATCATAAGGTTAATCAACTGTTATATACCAACCTAATCTATCCAACACAATATCGCAATGATAATCAAATGCTATATACCAACCTAACCTGTCCAATGCAGTATTAGAATGATAATCAAATACTATATACCAACCTGACTTATCCAATGTAGTATCACATAAGTACAACTCACAATCACCTGAGCATCATATAACAACATATAACATGAAAATGGCTTGTATGACAATGTAAAAACATATGCAACAATCATAGTTCAACCATATGCAACATCTCATAAGCATATGCAATATATCACACACACACACACACATATATGATCCATATCAACATGGCAATGCATATGCATGGTCACTGCCTGCACACCCCACTCGCTACACGACCCCAATGTGGCCTAGGTGGCACGAAATGACAACTATCCCAACGCCATCTACCACTACTCTCGAGTGGTCGAATGGGTAGTATGAGTAAGTAGTGATAAGCTAAATATCTATAAGCTACATAACGAGGGTCCCTACTGCAAGCCACTCCAATTGTCACTACCTATGAGTGGTCGAGTGCCGCATGTCAGAACAAACTGCACGTAACTCCAACTACCACCATCAACTTGATATTCTCTAATATATACCCATGTATCAACTTGATATTTTATATCTTTGACTTATGAGATTAAGTCATCCGTTGACCTACATGCTAGTCTCAACGTATTAATATTATCCTTGTATATTAATACTTGACTATGAATAGTTATAAATGTTGGTGCAGTAGGCACCTAAGTCGAACCTGAGTTTTGATTATAGCAAACGATACAAAGTTAAGCTCATGTTGTTATCTCACGAGCTGAATCGAGTGTACAGAAAATTGCTATAGCTGGAGCTGAAGGCTAGCGACACCCGAGGAAGCTGTGGTGGTCGGGCGACACTCAAGTGACTTCGGAGGGAGCCGAAGGAATTGAGTGGAAGGCCGGAAGCAAAAGCAACACGTAAGTATCGAGGTAAGCTCGTGTGTGCGAGTGTAAGTAAGGTCGTATCCTCGTTACGGGGAAAGACTTAAGCATAGATCCGACCCAAGACATCTCATAGGTGGTCTAGGTCGAGATCGGACGGTCGACGACCGTCGAAATAGTGTTTTCTTTAAGCTAACATTGCCTTGCAGCCAGCATCAGTCGACTGCCAACCTGAAGGACTCGACTGCCGTCCATCAGTCGGGTGACTACGGCTAGCACTCGGTGATCTTGCCAATGATCGGTAGTGATGGTCATCGATCGACCATCTTGGTCAAAGGATCAGCCTCGAGGAGTCAAGGTTTATCACCAAATTTCAAGGGGAATGGTGCTCAAATATGATTGGCTAGGGTTCCTCTCGAAAAGGGGTTCAAAGGCTATAAAAGGAGGTCCTAACCTAGGGGTTTTACAATAATTCTAAGTGCTCAAAAGCTTCCGTAACGCTGTGACTCTCCGACGACTCTACGACAACGAAGTGCTGCCAACAACCCTAGCTTAAGGTCTTTCTTTTTAGTTGTTGGTATAATCCTTGTTATTGTTTTCAATATTGCAACTCTTTTACTCGAGGTTTTTCTATCATTGCATTTTACTTTAATAGAAGAGAGGGTTTGTCTCTCTATCATTTTGCTTCGAAAGTTTTTTGTAATCGTCAAACTCCTACCTCCAACGAGGAGGAGTGTTTTAGTGAATTGCCTTTCGTACATGGTCTAGGACCGTTAGGGCCTTGGAGTAGTAGCCGAAGGCTACAAACCAAGTAAAAATTAAACTTGTCTCTTTTTGTTTCATTTACATTTTCGCTGCGTATATTTGTCTTGAAACGAATTCGAAAGAAAAAGGTTTTTCGCTATTCACCCCCCCCCCTCTAGCGAACCGCATCGATCCAACAATTGGTATCAGAGCCGGGGGTTGCTAAGATTTGGTGAAACCACCAATCTAGCCATTTTTACAGATTTATTTTTTTTTGTTTCTTTTAATTCTATTTTTTTTCTTTTTTTTGGATTTATTTCGCTTTGTTAAGTATTCTCCCGCACTACTAATCCAAGACGCGAGTCTTGGCACTTGTTTTTGTGTTTTTGTCGTTGCTAGTTTCTTCGTCGTCGTCTCCTTGTGTCTTTTGTTCTAATGGTCCATCTCAAGGGTTTTAGCACCGTCCGACCTCCATTTTACAATGGAGATGACTTCCGTTATTGGAAGGGTCGGATGGAATGCTTCCTAAAAACCCAAATAGAGATGTGGATTGTGATCCAAACCGGGTTCACCCTTCCTACTAATGAAGAAGGTGAATCCTTGGATTACAATCAATGGACCATTGCGACAAAACGACAAGTCGAAGCCGACGCCAAGGCAACACAAATCCTCCAATGCGGCCTATCCAAAGAGGAGCTAAATTGCATCGGCCCCTTCATAAGCGCAAAAGATCTTTGGACAAAACTAGTGGAGCTACACGAAGGGACCGATGAAGCCAAGGTATGTAAGCGCGACCTCTTGTTCAATAAATTATATAATCTAAAAATGCAGGAACACGAGTCCGCGACGCAACTCCACGCCCGTATCCAAGACATAGTCAACAACCTACACGCAATCGGGCAAAAGGTCGAAAACCGTGACCTTATAAGGTATGTTCTAAACTCTTTTCCGAGGACTACCTTGTGGGCATCCATGGTCGATGCTTACAAGGTCTCCAAGGACCTCTCTAAACTTAGATTAGATGAACTCTTTTCCGATTTTGAATTACATGAGCAGTCCAACTCGGAACCCGAGAGGGGTATAGCCTTGTTTGCAGGTTCAAAGAAGAAGAAAATCGCAAGCAAGCCACCACCAACCGAGGAGGAAGACGAGTCCGAAGAAGAAGTTGACCCGGAATTGACTGCCGAGCTAATGAACCTAGCTCGAAGGATAGCCAAGGGATGAAAGCGAACCACAACTCGACCCAACCAAGGTAAGCCTAAAAGTTCTAATATTAGGTGTTATGAGTGTAACAGGTTTGGACATATCAAGTCCGAGTGCCCCAAGCTCAACCACAAAGCACCTAAGCACAAGAAGGCCCTCAACGCGACATGGAAAGAAGCGTCATCCGAAGAAGACGAAGACCACGTCTTCATGGCGAAATCAGTTGAGTCAGACACGGAGATCGAACCTGAACTTGAGTCATAACCTGAGGATGACTCAGACTATGAAGCTACCTTCAAGTCAAGCCACGGATACGCATCCGGTTCAAAAGATACCCTTAAAGTAAGTCGAACTTTATTTAATACTTTACAAAATACGGTTAGGTTTTTGTCTAGGAAATTAGTTAAATCCGAGTCCAAGGTCGAGACCCTGGTTGAGGAGGTCAAACTCCTCAAACACAAGGTCTCCCTAACCTCTTCGACTAGTCGAGTTCAAGAGAAGGACTCAACTCGGGTTGAAAAACTCGAAGTTGAGAACTCACTCTTGAAAAGTCAAGTCGAAGATCTTAGGAACACGTTGGAAAGGTTCACTTCGGGATCCAAAGGACTTGACCTCCTACTTGGATCTCAAAGGGCCGTGTACAACAAGGCTGGACTAGGGTTTAACTCAAACACGACTAATAGGTCATATATGTCGATTGTAAGTCGACATAGGAAACATGTCCAAGCATGGGTCCCTAAGAACCTTTTGATTTCAACTCTAGGATCCAACCCATACTGGATTCCCAAGGACCAAATCCACTATGTGGATAGACCAAACCGATTCAACGGTCTAGGGGGAGCCAGTACAAAATATGTTTGTGCTTTAACTTAGAAATTGCATGTTTTAACTTAGAAAGTTTGTGCTTTAACTTAGAAATTGCATGTTTTAACTTAGAAAGTTTGTGCTTTAACTTAGAAATTGCATGCTTTAACTTAGAAAGTTTGTGCTTTAAAACTTGTGAACTCACTTAGAACATGAACATAACCAACTAAAATTCTTCGAAAAGATTGAGCCTCGGGGAGCCTCTTTTCAAAAATAACCAGCTAGACTAGGAAATAATCTTAGGTGAGTCAAGTCATCATTTTCTTGAAAATGGCTTTGTCTAAGGAAGTGGTCGATGATCCGATAAAAGAAGGCCCCTGTGCCTTGCCACGACCTGGAAGCCATGATCTTGAAAAGGTAAACTTGACAAGCCTAGGGTCAAATCCAAATCTAACATAAAATTACTTGAACCTAAATGCACTTAATCAACTTAATTGGAAGTCATCTCACAAAAAACACATAAGTATAACATGCTTGATCATATAGACACAGGTGAGATGACCTAGGTTTAACAACTCACAACCAATTTTTTAAAAATCTAACATCCAATCCAACCACCTTGTGTGTAGGATCAATGGATGTTGGACGTGATTGCTCGACACATGACAGGGGATCAACTCAAATTCACAAAGCTTCGATTCAAACGACAAGGATCGGTAGCCTTTGGGAATAACGGCAAGCTCAAAATCATCGGATCAGGTGATATCGAGCTTAACTCGAATTTTGTTATCAAAAATGTATTACTTGTAGAGAATTTTGAATATAACCTGCTTAGCGTAAGTCAATTATGTGACAATAACTATAAGGTCGTATTTTTAGAAAATGAATGTGTAATTAAAACAAATAAAACAGCTAAAACAATACTCAAAGGAACTAGGACAAATAACATTTATACAATTAACTTAATCAAATCCTCAGCCAAATGTCTTATGACACAGGAAGAGGAATCATGGTTGTGGCACCGACGACTCGGTCACTCGCACCCAAGACTCATCCACAAGATGAGTCAGAGTGGCTTAGTCAGAGGCTTACCCAACCTCAACAACTTGGTTAATAAAATCTGTAATGCTTGTCAACAAGGAAAACAACCTAGGACACAACACAAGTTAACTAACCAAGAACAAACCTCAAGTGTACTTGAGCTCCTACATATGGATCTATTCGATTCACATGGAGCCATGTCACTCAATAGAAGTCAATATTGCTTAGTCATAATTGACGACTACTCCAGGTTTACCTGGGTTAGGTTCATCAAACATAAAAATGATACCCTAGATCAATTAATCAATCTATTCAAATTAATCGAGAATCAAAAAAACCTTAAGGTTAAAAGACTTAGAAGCGATCATGGTGGTGAATTCGAAAATCAAAGGTTCACCGACTTCTGTAACCTAAACGGATACCACCATGAATTCTCTTGCCCTAGGACCCCTCAACAAAATGGCCTAGTGGAGCGGAAAAACCGAACTCTACAAGAAGCCGCTAGGACCATGTTGAATGAATACGACCTACCTGATAGGTTTTGGGCAGAAACCGTTAGCACGGCTTGCTATGTCCAGAATAGGATCCTTATGGTAAAGAGGCACCTTAAGACCTCGTACGAGATTTATCACAATAAAGTACCCAACATCAAGTACTTTAGGGTATTTGGATGTAAAGTACATATCTTAAACACTAAGAACCACCTAGGAAATTAATCCAAAACCTCCACCGGAATCTTCTTAGGATACTCAACCACGAGTAGGGCCTATAGGGTATATAACCACGATACCCTTAAAGTCGAAGAGACTATTAATGTAGTGTTCGATGAAGTACCCAAACCTACAAAACCCTTAATGACCCCAAGTGTTGAGCCCACTGATACCAAACTCGTCTCCGACCCTGAGATCGAGTCTAATCCACATCAACCAACTTCTCTTGTCGACCAAGTGACAAGTGATCCGAGTCAAACTAGTGTTCAACCAAGTCACCCCATTGATCAAGCATTAGGTGACACAAACCCAATCTAGGATTCAAACTAACCACCCTATCGATCAAGTGATAGGAGATCCTAATCTAGGAGTTCGAACTAGAGCATCCTATAGGAACCTTAGTCAAATTTCCTTAATTTCAAAGATAGAACCCAAATCAATTGAACAAGCTCTTCTTGATCCCGATTGGATTATTGCAATGCAAGAAGAGCTAGCTCAATTTACTAGGAATGAAGTGTGGGAATTAGTACCACCACCTAAAGACAAAACGATAATTGGAACAAAGTGGGTGTTTCAAAATAAACGATGATAAAGGTGAAGTAGTTAGAAACAAGGCTAGGTTGGTCGTCAAAGGGTTTAGTCAAGTCGAAGGCTTAGATTACGAAGAAACCTATGCCCCAGTAGCTAGACTCGAATCCATTCGAATGTTGCTAGCTTATGCCGCACATCGAGGATTTAAGCTGTTTCAAATGGATGTTAAGTCGGCATTCCTAAATGGATACATTAAAGAAGAAGTTTATGTTAGCCAACCCGGATTCGAAAATCTAGATAAACCCGACCATGTTCTAAAACTTAAGAAAGCTCTCTATGGACTTAAACAAGCTCCTCGAGCTTGGTACGAGAGACTTTCAATCCATCTTAAGTCAAAAGGGTTTAACCAAGGCTTAGTTGACCCAACTCTCTTCGTAAAAATCTTAGGTAAAGAAATATTCATAGCTCAAATTTACGTAGACGATATAATTTTTGGAACCTCTAACTCAGCCTTACTAAACGAGTTCGTTTCACTCATGGAAAGTGAGTTCGAAATGAACTTGGTAGGCGAGTTAAGTTTCTTTTTAGGTCTACAAATTAAACAAACTAAGGATGGTATATACCTATATCAACAAAAATACACTAAGGAGTTAATTAAAAGATTTGGAATGCAAGACGCTAAGATAATAAACACCCCAATGGCGATTAATGTTAACATAGGAGAAGGCCTAGAAAGTAAGTTCATTGACTTAAAGTACTATAGGAGCGCGATAGGAAGTCTCCTATACTTAACTGCGAGCCGACCCGACATCCTATTCGCAGTAAGTATGTGCGTCAAGTTTCAAACCTGTGTTAAGGAGTCTCACCTAACCCTAGTTAAGCGTATCCTTAGATATCTTAAGGGTACACTTAACGTTGGTATTTGGTACCCTAGATCTACGGAGTTCGAACTAATCGGCTACTCCGATTCGGACTATGCCGGTAGTAAGCTCGATAGAAAGAGCACGAGTGGTTGTTGTCAACTTCTCGGCTCGAGTCTAGTAAGTTGGTGCAGTAGGAAGCAACACTGTGTCGCTTTATCTACCACCGAAACCGAATACATCGCGATGGGTGAGTGTGTCACTCAACTTCTTTGGATGAAGCACACTCTCCGCGACTTTAAGTTAGACTTTACGAGTACTAAACTTCACGTAGACAACATTAGTTCAATTAATCTTACTAAGAATCCGATATGTCACTCTAGGACCAAACATATAGAGGTCAAACATCATTTCATTCGAGAACATGTGGCCAACGGAGTAATACAACTCGAATACGTCGAATCGAAGTCTAACTTAGCAGACCTATTTACTAAACTCCTACCCGAAGCCGAATTTAGTCTATTAAGACGAAAATTGGGCATGTGCGTAGTAGAATAGGAACTTGCAAATTATATTTTCTTACTACTATTTCTTAAAATTTCATTTTTATGGAACTAGCATAGGACATACCTTAGATATCATGCACCTATAGATTTAAGGAGCCAATACATCTCACAACACATAGGACTAATGTGTTTGTGTACTTAGCCACGTAGATGGGCGTGAGATGTTAGGACCTTACTCCTGGTTCCAGATGTAGATCTAGTGCATCGCCATGAACCATGGAGTATAATCATACACATTAACCGACTCTGACCAGGACTGGTTGATCTTTCATATCAATCAAGCCAAATATGAGTCGAACATTTTATAGATGAGCTTATTTTCAGTATATTTTTTTTAAAAAATAAATAAATAAATAAATAAAAAATGGGGAACATGCTTGGACTTTAAATTTAACACTTATTTTGTTTTCTACACACCCCTTACTCTTTTCGATATACGGCAAAAGGGGGAGAAAAAGGCCAAAGTTAAAAGGTCAAAGTTAAGGGGTCAAATTTTTTTGACAACTTAACTCTTACTTCATATTTAAACCAAAAGTTAAAACTTATTCAAAGGCCAAAGAATTCTTAACTTAAACTTATTTATTTCAAATACTATGGCCAATATTAAGTAATTTCAGTTACTTAATTCCTTTTTAGTAGCAAACGTCAAGGGGGAGAGTTAAAACTCTTTCTCAAGTACTCACCCTCGGTCAAGGGGGAGGATTCCTCAAGGGGGAGCACTTGAAAAAGAGCTTTTATACTCCTGTTCATTCATGCTCTTAACACTCCTGCTCATTCATGCATATCTTTTCTTAATGCACTTAACTTTGTATGTGGGTTTGCCATAAATCAAAAAGGGGGAGATTGTTGGTGCAGTATGCACCTAAGTCGAACCTGAGTTTTGATTATAGAAAACGATACAAAGTTAAGCTCATGTTGTTATCTCACGAGCTGAATCGAGTGTGCAGAAAATTGCTATAGCTGGAGCTGAAGGCTAGCGACACCCGGAGGAAGCTGCGGTGGTCGGGCGACACTCAAGTGACTTCGGAGGGAGCCGAAGGAATTGAGTGGAAGGCCGGAAGCAAAAGAAACACGTAAGTATCGAGGTAAACTCGTGTGTGCGAGTGTAAGTAAGGTTGTATCCTCGTTACGGGGAAAGACTTAAGCGTAGATCCGACCCAAGACATCTCATAGGTGGTCTAGGTCGAGATCGGACGGTCGACGACCGTCGAAATAGTGTTTTCTTTAAGCTAACATTGCCTTGCGGCAAAGATCGATCGCCAACTCAAGGACTCGACTGCCGTCCATCAGTCGGGTGACTACGGCTAGCACTCTGATCGATGCGGCCGATCAGCGGTGATGGCCATCGGGCGTCAAAGGATCACCTCGGAGTCAAGGCTTATCACCAAATTTCAAGGGAATGGTGCTCAAATATGATTGGCTAGGGTTCCTCTCAAAAGGGGCTCAAAGGCTATAAAAGGAGGTCCTAACCTAGGGTTTTACAATAATTCTAAGTGCTCAAAAGCTTCGCAGCTGCGACTCTCCGGCGACTCTCGACAATGAAGTCTGCCAACCCTAGCTTAAGGTCTTTCTTTTTAGTTGTTGGTATAATCCTTGTTATTGTTTTCAATATTGCAACTCTTTTACTCGAGGTTTTTCTATCGTTGCATTTTACTTTAATAGAAGAGAGGGTTTGTCTCTCTATCATTTTGCTTCGAAAGTTTTTTTGTAATCGTCAAACTCCTACCTCCAACGAGGAGGAGTATTTTAGTGAATTGCCCTCCGTACACGGTCTAGGACCGTTAGGGCCTTGGAGTAGTAGCCGAAGGCTACGAACCAAGTAAAAAATTAAACTTGTCTCTTTTTGTTTCATTTACATTTCCGCTGCGTATATTTGTCTTGAAACGAATTCGAAAGAAAAAGGCTTTTCGCTATTCACCCCCCCTCTAGCGAACCGCATCGATCCAACAATAAATAGTATTCTATATATCTACAGTATTCCACTATCAAGTCACCAACTTAATATGTCGTAGACGAGAACCAACTACCCTAGGATATTATTATATTTATTAAAATGGCACATCAATGAAGTAAATATAATAACCATAGACTTTTCCTTTATTATGAAATATGATACAAAAGTTTCCTTACTAATCATTGTAGGGATGTATACTGAAAAGTCTATCTTTTGTATGAACATCTTTATTTTGAAATAAGAATCACATGATCATTGTTTGCATATTTTTATGGTTATGCAATATTGTCGAATACATTACATTGTAGATAACATGGTGTGTGGTGTCACACGGAAGATCATGTTATCGGCTCCTTATAAAGTATAAGTAAAGGCTCACAACCGAGATGGCTTTGGACAAACCATCAGAATGGTTGTAGTGTGATTTGGTATTGGTTTGTCTTGACCATAGAATCACACTAGTGCACTTTGTGTGTATTGAGTAGGACCGACTTAGAGGTGATTCGATTTATTGCTGACTACATAATCGAATCAGACCTCAGATATTATTTAGTACATGCTCTTAATCCCGATATAATAATGGGCACATATACTTAGTATTCATCTCTTTGATTTACCAATGGGCAAGATTTATAGATTAAATCGATAGGCTCGGTAAGTTTGGAGATGATATTATTTATATGGTGTGTCGTTGATTATAGGAGGAAATCGTGTCCTATATATTAGGATGATGATGTCCCCTTGAGGAGCTCATAAGGTTCATCATATAAACCCTGCAGGTGGACTTGGTCCGGCATGATGAAAAGGTTGAGTAGTACTACTCAAGGAGTTAGATGTTGATTAATTAATGGTCAATAAATTAATTAATCGACGGACATTCGAGATCTTAAACACGGGGAGAAAATATACAAATAATATATGGAGCCCATATTATCATATGGGGGTTGGTGAGGTAGATCGATGATGATCCTTTAGTGTATTGGATTATCATTAGTGGATCAGACTTTATGTGGGCTTGATCCATGGGTGGCCAAGATCCAACTCCTCCTCATGGTCCCTAATGTAGCCTATTAACACCTCATGAAGCTTAGATCCAATGGATAGAAACAAAACTCTAGATCCAAAGGTCGAGATTAAATCTCTAGATTCGACGGTTGAGATTAAATCTCTAGATCCAACGGTTGAGATTAAATCCCTAGAACCAATGGTGGAGATTATTTGGAGGTTTATCCCTAACTCTATAAAAGGGCTTGATGGGTTGGCATGGAGACAAATCAAAGGAGAGCTAGGGTTTTGGGCGGCAAGAGAGGAATCCTAGTTGTGATAGGATTAGGGTTTGGAGGCTTAGGGTTTTGAGGCTTGGGCAGCACCAAATAAGGAAGTTGTTTCTTTTCTTCTTCTTCCTTCAACTTGGCCGGCGTCCAGCAGCCTCTCCAACTTCTTTCCAGCCCTTGGTCGGTGCCCAAAGACTCTCCTCTCTTCTCCTTGAGTGGTGGAAACAAGACTTAGGGGTCTCCCTTGGTGTCTTGGTTGGTTTCCATCATCATCTCCCTCTCTTTGTTGGCCGACGGCAAGGATTGTTTTTGTTCCTTGTTGGTTGGTTTTAGGGAGGAGAAAAACCTTGTTTCTATTCTTCCTTTTGCTTTGGAAGAGCAAGGAAGAAAGATTTGCGATCTAGGAGCTTCGATTTTTGGTAGAGCGTCGCCCACATGACGTCCGAAAGGAGGAAGGTCATACATTAGAATATCGAGAGGTATATCGATTCTCTAATCTTTATATGTTACATGTTTGTATTTGTTTTTCAACTATGAGCATGATATAAATTTGTATATGGCTAAATAATACTTGGATCCCGAGCATAAACACAAAAACCGGCGATCCGGACATCGTCTATTCCGCGGCTACTCGTAGAATAGAGGATGGTCGCTTGAACAACGAGTTTGTTCAAGTGACCTCTCTAAACGAATAGCACGATGATGACTTGGTTGTTTGGGCAATCCCTTTTGTCTAGGATTAAATTTTTTTAATCCGGAGACATCGAAGGGATCGTCATGAACAAATGACCAAGGTGAAGTGGGAAGCGAAGTTTCCCCTCACGGACTCGATAAGCAAAACCCTTCAATCATCTCATAATTGACACTTAGAGATAATACTAACAATCTCCCACTAGCACTAATGTCAATCACTGAAATATCTAATACCTAGTGACCTAGTGTGACCATCATACTTTCTCTGTGCCAAAGCATTGGTAAAAGGTTCCCCAATTTTAGCATCGGTCGATATTCTGCATATCTTCACATCTCTTTTATCGATGATCTCTCGAATGAGATGGAATCGTCGTAGTATGTGTTTGGATCGCTGATGAGAGTGAGGTTCCTTAGCCTATGAAATAGCCCCATTATTATCACAATAGAGGTATATGGGGCTCAGTATGCTAGGGACAACACCAAGCTCATAAATAAACTTTCTTATCCAAACAACCTCTTTTGTTGTAGCTGAAGCAGCAATATACTCGGTCTCTGTAGTAGAATCAACTACCGTGTCTTGCTTTGAACTCTTTCAGCTCACAGCACCACCATTTAAGCAAAATATAATAACCTGACTGCGATCTGGAATCATCCTTGTCTGTTTGGAAGCTTGCATTGATGTAACCCTTTACAACGAGCTCCTCCTTGCCTCCAAATATCAAGAAATAATCTTTTGTTCTTCTCAAGTACTTAAGAATATTCTTGACTGTTGTCCAATGATTTTCACCTGGATTTGACTAGTATCTTCTCATTATGCTTAACGCATATGAGACGTCGAGGCGAGTACACAATATGGTGTACATGATAGACCCTATAGCAGATGCATAAGGAATCTAATCTATACGATCTCTTTCTTCCTTAGAAGAGGGGCATTGAGCCTTCGAAAGGCTTACACCATGTGACATCGGTAGGAATCCCTTCTTAGAATTTTGCATAGCAAAATGATTAAGCACCTTGCCAATATATGTACTATGACTTAGGCTAAGCAGTCTCTTAGATCTATCTCTATAGATCTTGATGCCCAATATATAGGTTGCTTCTCTTAAGTCTTTCATTGAGAAATAATTTCCAAGCCAAGTCTTCACAGACTGCAGCATAGGGATATCATTTCCAATGAGTAGTATGTCATCTACATACAAGATGAGAAACACGATTGTGCTCCCACCAACCCTCTTGTAGACACAAGGTTCATCTTCGTTCTTTATGAAACCAAACATTTTGATCGCATCATCAAATCGAAGGTTCCAACTTCGAAAAGCTTGCTTTAAACCATAAATGGACCTATGCAACTTACATATCTTTCCAGCATCCTTTGGATCTATAAAACCCTCAGGTTGTGTCATGTACACATCCTCAAGTAGATTTCCATTAATAAATGCAATTTTGACATCCATCTGCCAGATTTCATAATCATGGTAAGCTACAATAACAAGCATGATCCGAATAGATTTAAGCATCGCAACTGGTGAAAATGTTTCATCATAGTCAATACCATGAATTTGCTTGAATCCTTTGGCTACCAATTGCCCTTTATAGGTATGCATATGACCATCCATGTCAGTCTTTCTTTTAAAGACCCACTTGAACTCAATGGGTTTGACCTCTTTAGGTGGATCAACCAAAGTTCATACTTGGTTAGTGTACATGGATTCTATTTCGGACCTCATGGCCTCTAGCCATTTCTCAAAATCTGAGATCATTACATCTTCTTGATAGGATGTAGGCTCATTGAAATCAACAAGCATTACATCACCGTGGTCACACAAGAAAAAAGAATATCTCTCAAGTTGACAACGTATCCTATCATATCTGCGCAGAGCATGGTCTACTCGAACAGATTGTGCCACAACTTCATGCGGTGTTATAGATTCATAATCTTTACCACCTTGTGGTGTATGTTCGATTTCCATCAAGGCTTCATGGCTATCTTGTGTATCTTGAATTTCTTCAAGATCGACTTTACTCCCACTAAGTCCTTTAGAAATAAATTCTCTTTCCAGAAAAATACCATTTCTGGCAACAAACACTTTGTCTTATGTGGGATTATAAAAGTAATATCCCTTAGTCTCATTAGGATATCCAACAAAATAACACTTATCTGATTTGGGCCCTAATTTATCAGAGACTTATCGTCTAATGTAAGCCTTACAACTCTAAATCTTCATAAAAGACATATTGGGACTCTTCCCAGTCCATATCTTATGTGGTGTCTTTATGATTGCCTTAGATGGAACACGGTTAAGAGTGAAAGCAGCGATCTCTAAAGCATATCCCCAGAAGGAAGAAGGACGATTTGTCTGACTCATCATTGATCGTACCATATCTAATAAAGTATGATTTCTCCTTTCTGATACACCATTCCACTGTGGTGTTCCAAGTGGAGCGAGTTGAGATATTATCCCAGACTCAACTAAATGATCATGAAACTCTTGGCTAAGGTATTCCCCACCTCGATCTGATCGAAGTATCTTAATACTCTTACCAAGTTGGTTTTGTACTTCATTCTTGAATTCTTTGAACTTTTCAAAGGATTCAGATTTGTGTTTCATAATATACACATAATCATATCTACTGAAATCATCAGTAAATGTAATAAAGTACTGATAGTCTCCTCTAGATTCTACTTTGAAAGGGCCACAAACATCAATATGTATTGTTGGTGTAATCGGCCCAGATCACAATTGACTGGACTCGAGTTTGACTTGAGTAGTGTTTTGATGTTTAACAAAAGAGTGATCATTGTTTGACAATGGTTTGGGGAGATGGTTAACAAGAGGTTGACCATATGATGGAGAAGTCTAAGTGGGACACTTGGCATGGGAAAGTCCAAGTCATGAGTACTTGACATGGAAAGTCTAAGCATGGGTTTTGGCATTTGGAAAGTCTAACATGAAGTTGACAAGGAAAATCCAAGGGTGTAGTCTTGGTCATGTAAGTCCAAGTATGTAGTCTTGGCAGTGAAAGTATAAATCAAAGGTACTTGACAATTGGGAAGTCCAAGGGTATGATATTGGCAGCGTAAAGTCCAAGCGTGTGTCTTGGCAACGTAAGTCCAAATGTACCTTGGTAGTGTAGACATTGTTAGCATGACAATAGCCGATGGAAGCACCTGAAGGCTAACGTATGGATGAACAAATCATGGATGACTTGGAGGGATCCGATAGGCGTGAAGCTGATGGAGGTGGCTAGAAGGCTTAGGTCCAGGCTAAGGGTGGTCTAGCAAGTATGAGGGGATCATACTTGGGGTTAAACCTTCTGTTCGAGGTTTGTCAGTCGACTGGTCAAGTGTTTTGACACTTGGAAGCCGAGTTAACACTGATCAGTCGACTGGGATTATGACCAGTCGACTGTCGTGAGTTGACTGGTGTTCGATTGCGGCAAGTGGCTTTGTCAATTAACTGACAACATTGGGAAATCGACTGGACATGAGCAGTCGACTGTCATGAAGGGCAGTCGACTAACTGGTTTTGGTTGCGAGAACAGAAAGCTCGGTAGCCGACTGAGCAGTCGACTAGGGCTTTGGCAGTCGACTGTTGGAAATGGCAGTCGACTTCCAATGTATCAGTTGGCTTGAATGCAAATGTAGATTAAGCCCATTGTAAGATAACGACACTGTAGGCAGTCTACTGCGAGGTGCGGAATCAGCCCGATGCAGGGATAAAAGAAGCAGCTCGTGGAGGATTTCGTCTATGGTTTTTTGAGAGGTTATTGAGGCAATTTGAAGGCGAATTGCAGGCACATTTCAGGGTCCTTCAAGCTCATCCAAACAACCAACAAGCAAAACATTCAAAGCACTCTTGTAAAGTTTTCTTTACTTTATTTTCTTGTATTTGCTTGTATTCTTGTGTATTACTTTTGTAATCTATTGTAAGAGGTTTTCTCCACCTCCGGAGTATTTTCTAAGAATGAGAGTTTGATTACTGGTGTTTTGCATCGCTAGAGCTCATTTGAGCTCGACCCGTGGAGTAGGAACCCTAAGGTTCCGAACCATGTTATATCTCATCTTGTGCATGTGTGTGCTTGTATTTTTGTGTACTCGTGTTTGTATTTGTATTATATTTTCTATTTCCACTGCGTACTAACAAATTGTAGAGACGAACACGAGCGAATTCCATCATCGACATTATTCACCCCCTCTAGCGACATACGATCCTCTACAAGTGGTATCAGAGCGAGGCTACTCTTCATTTAAACTAGTCGCCAAGGGAGCATCGCTAGAGGGAAGAAGGATGGAGTTGCCTAACGATGGTTTTGGGTGGGACATCAATATGCCAATTCCATATACCTTCTATGGACGAGAAGGGTTTGAGAAATGGAGGGAATAGATGGCGAATTTCTTCATGATGAACTTTGAATATTGGATTATTCTAGTGAAGGGATTCGAACTTTCAAGAGGTTCAAGAGGTGGATATCTCAAGAAGAAGAGATGGATCGAAGAGCAAGCTCAAGCTTTCGAAAGAAATGATAAGGTAATGCAAATGATATTAAATTTGTTACCTAACGATATTGTGTCTAGATTAGGTGAATTTCAAGATGCCAAGGAGCTATGGAGCAAATTGGCAAAGCTCCATGAAGAATCATCATCGGCTCAATTAGAGAAGGAGACCGAAGAAGAAAGCTCATCCTCACAAGAAAGTGAGAATTTGAAAGTTGAGAAGAAGTCAACATCTAGATCGATAGAAGTGGGAGAAGAATTGGTGGAAGCCTCCACCTCTAGGATTGAGGGGGAGGAGAGAATCTCTACTCCGGAGCAAAATCATGAGGAAACATCCACCTCCGGAAGAAGTGAAGAATCAATTCCGGCCACCATCGACCTAGGTAACTCAAGCATTCCAATTAAAAATAAAAATCACATTGTATGCTTTGAGTGTAGGGAATCCGGGCACTATAAGAGCAAGTGTCCAAAGCGAGTCAAGAAGACTCAACCGACACCAAAAGTTCAAGAAAAGACAAATGAAGCCGGAGCCCCAATTAGGAAGAGCAAGGAGCACGTGGTGTACTTTAAATGCAACCAAAAGGGGCATTATAGGAGTTCATGCCCTAAGGGGAGGAAGAAAACACAAGAAGGAGCATCATATGTAGGGGAGCTTCTAAAGCAAATCCTGAGGTAAAATTCAATAATGCACCTTCAAATTTTAATTTTAAAAAGTATGCTTTTAATACTCTTGCAATTGTGCATACTCATGAAAAGCATGTTAGGAATAGAGTTTATTGCTTAAGTGCCAAATATTGTAATTTTAGAGTTAAGGACAAATCTAAAAACAATAACCCTAAAACAATTCTACCTATGGAAGCAATTAGGAGGGTAGAAGAGCATTTAGGCATTAACCCTAAGAAGGGTAGATGCCTAAAAGAAAGAACATTTCTCAAAGGATTAATGAAAAATCAAAATTGAGAAAATTAGAGTTAGAGAACAAAGTCTTGAGGTCAAGACTTGAGAAATTAGAGAAGACCCTTAGGAAGATGCAAAATCAATTTCAAGGGTCAAATGATAAAAAAAATTAGAGTTTAAGAGATAAGAGCCATCAAAGGGCAAGATAGGTTTGGGTCACAAACCTAAGCCTAAGGAGACCTATCACCATGTTCCATTCGATTATGGAACCATTCATAGGTCTAGGAAAGCCAAGGTTACTAGGGAAGTTATCCCTAAGGTTAACCATGGTAAGTGTCTAGTGGCCAAGTTTTCTATGAAACCTAGTAAAGCCACTAAGAAGGTCACAAGGGAAGTTATCCCTAGAGTTGACCAAAACAAGACCCAATTAACCAAGACTTTCAAGCCAAAAAGGGTCATTAGGAGAGTATCTAGGGAAGTTATCCCTAGTGAATACCTAGTAACCCAAGGAGCTCCAATAGGTATTGGGTTCTTAGGAGCATGATTGATTTACGCTAAATGGGTTATAGTGCATTTGGTTGGGGGTCATCTGTGATTACCTTAGTCATGTGATTACCAAGTAATCACATAACCAAGGTTATGGGGAATAAAACAAAACTTAATGTTGTTTGGTTTAATCCTGGCTACTAAGACAAAACCTTATTTGTTTGAACGTTTTAATGTATACTTACTGTGACATTTACAATATTACCCCCAACCAACCACATGGCGACCGACCGACGATCGACGGCCGACCGGCAATCGACGACCGATGGTGCACGATCGACCGACGATCGGTGACCAGCCAACGACTGGTGGCGGTGGCCGACGGTGGCGGCCGACCGGCGACCGACGGCGGTGGCCAGGCGACAATCAGCGACCAGCGGCGGTGAATGATCGGCGATCGACGACCAGGGACGGCGGCACAACGATGTGGCCGACCGGCAGCGCGACTAAGCGATCGGCGGAGCGGTAACCAGCAAACAACCACGGTGGCGATGACGATCGGGTGACGATTAGCGATCGGCGGCGACCGACAGGCGGCGGTGGTCGACCGGCGGCGGCGACCGACAGGCGGCGGTGGCCGATCGGCGGCGGTGGTGGCCGACCGATCGCGATGGCGGCGAGCGACAATTAGCGATCAGCGCCGGCAGCGGCGGCGGCCGGCGGCGATCGGCAATCGGCCGACGACCGGCAACTCTCGGCCGATCAGCGATCGGGAGGCGGTCGGCCGACAATCGGCTGGCGATCGGTCGGCCGGCGATCGGCGCGACCGCGGACGACGATCGCGGCGATGATCGGCGACCACCGGATTGTAATTTGATAAATTGATAAGGATAGTTTTATCCTAAATGGTAAAAATTAGAGGGTATTTTTGGAGAGAAAAAATTCATGACCAAGGGAATCAAGTTTCTTGGAAGTTTTCCAATTCCCCCATCCATAACCCTTTTGCTGATGTGGCATGACATATCAAGCATCCATCATAACTTGGTAATCGTTCAAATCCTAAACCAAACAAGGCTTTCTTTGATAACCTTGGATGGATAACCAAGGTTATCACAGATGACCCCCAACCAAACGCACCCTAAGTGGATAGGTAGTTAACCTAATCATGGTAGAGTTGACACTTTAGGACATTTTAAAGGTTATGTGATACCTTGAAAATGAAGGTTGAATTTATAGTCCTAATGGATTTTAGGATGTGCCAATTAAATTTGAGAATTTTGAAAAATTGATCAAATTGACACAATTAGGTTTAGAGGTCATAGTGTTCCATTTTGGATTTGTGGCACACTTGAGAGATAAGTGGTATTATGGCAAATATGGACTTAATTCTAGAAATGACAATTTTGACTTAACACTTAGGTATTATATACCTTTGTATTTTAAAGTTGTCATACTTTGTTTGCCTTGTCATGTCATGACATCATATTTCATTTTATCATTTTATATGTCATGATAATGCCTAGGTTTAATTTTTATGTCAAGTTCATGCTTAGATTGTCTTCATATGCCATGTCATCATGACTATTGGCACTTTCTTTTATCTATGCTATCATTTATGTCATAATCATCATTCATGCATTTGAGTTAATTAAAATTGATTCAAGGACAATGACATGATTTGAAGTCTCATGTATAAGGGAATCAAATAGAGTTGCCTAGAAAATGCATGAATCCTAAATAACTAAAACCCACATCTCATAAAAACACTTGACTTGTATGTGTTTTCATACACCTTAGTATAAGTGAGATGTTAGAAAAATGAGTTAAGTTCAAGGTGCATATATATTGCATCTAGATGAACTCAACTCATCATATATTATGGACAAATCATGAAGAAAGCTAGTATACAAGTCATGTATACTTAGCCCATAGACCATGATTGAAATTAAGGTTTTAAAATCATTTCGAAATCATTTTGAAAAATCTTGGTGATGTCTATCTTTTGATAGCAATCACCATTGATAGAGTTGATACAAAGTAGGGTCAAAACTTTGAACTTTTTAATATGAACTCTGATTTTTGCACATTGCAGAAATCAGTCGACTGCCATGGATGGCAATCGACTGGTCTTAAGGGCAGTCGACTGGTAGCTGACAGAGTCGATTGCCAATATTGATTTAGGGTAAACAAGGTTTGTTTAGCCCATGTTCAGCTATTTCTAGGTTCCCTAACTGCTCCTAACCCTAGGATATGCTTTGGAAAGCATTTGAAGGGTGAAAATCCATTGGATATGGATTAGGAGGGTTATTTAGGGTGATGTATCAATTTTCAAGGGGTGTGAAAGTTCAAGTTTGAACTTTTGCCTTTAATTTTGATGGTTCAGTGTTCCTTTAGGATTAGGAACTCTCCAAAGACATTGTTGGTGCAATGGTCAAGGGGGAGCAAGCCTTTAGGGGGAGGTTATCCATCATGGGATGATGAATGTATTCTTCCTCATAAGGGGGAGAATTTAGAGAATGGGAGAAGATTGGAGGATTGCCTCTCTTTAGTGATATGAGACTTATCGCTAGGAAGAGTGAAGGCATTCTAGATGTTTCTGGACCAAGGGGGAGATTGTAAAATCTCATTGGATATGAGACATTGATACCCTTGGGGAGAGGCTTTTTGATGTATGTCAAAAAGGGAGAGAATTTGAGTGAGAAGTTCGAAATTCCCAATTTGGAGAATTGAGAGGATTGGATTGAGTTAGGTGGCCTAACTCAAAGGTGTTGGTTTTTGTCAAACATCAAAAAGGGGGAGATTGTTGGTGCAATCAGCCCAGGTCACAATTGACCAGACTCGAGTTTGACTCAAGTAGTATTTTGATGTTTGACAAAGGAGTGATCATTGTTTGAAAATGATTTGGGGAGATGGTTGACAAGAGGTTGACCATATGATGGAGAAGTCCAAGTGGGACACTAGGCATGGGAAAGTCTAAGTCATGAGTACTTGGCATGGAAAGTCCAAGCATGGGTCTTGGCATTTGGAAAGTCTAACATGGAGTTGGCAAGGAAAGTCCAAGGTTATAGTCTTGGCCACGTAGGTCCAAGTGTGTAGTCTTGGCGGTGAAATTCAAAGTCATGGGTACTTAGCAATTGGGAAGTCCAAGGGTATGATATTTGCGGCGTAAAGTCCAAGCGTGTGCCTTGGCAGCGTAAGTCCAAATGTACCTTGGCAGTGTAGACACTGTTAGCATGATAATAGCCGATGGAAGCACTTGAAGGCTAATGTATGGATGAACAAGTCATGGATGACTTGGAGGGATCCGATAGGCGTGAGGCTGATGGAGGTGGCTAGAAGGCTTAGGTTCAGGCTAAGGGTGGTCTAGCAAGTATGAGGGGATCACACTTGGGGTTAAACTTTATGTTTAAGGTTTGTTAGTCGACTCGGGTTATGGACCAGTCGGCTAGTCAAGTGTTTTGACACTTGACAGCCGAGTTGACACTGATCAGTCGACTGAGATTATGACCAATCGACTGTCGTGAGTCGACTGACATTCGACTGCGACAAGTGGCCTTGTCAGTCGACTGACATCATTAGCCAATCGACTGGACATGAGCAGTCGACTGCCATGAAGGGCAGTCGACTGACTGATTTTGGTCATGAGGATAGAAAGCTTGGTAACCGAATGAGCAGTCGACTATGAATTTTGGCAGTCGACTATTGGAAATGGTAGTTGACTGTCAGTGTATCCGTTGACTTGAATGCCAACGTGGATTGTGAGACAACGACACTGTAGGTAGTCGACTAGGGCCTTATGGTAGTCGACTACCAGGCGCGGAATCAAGCCGATGCAGGGATAAAAGGAGCAGCTCATGGAGAATTTCGCCTATGATTTTTTGGAGAGGTTGTTGAGGCGATTTGAAGGTGAAGTGCAGGCACATTTCAAGGTCCTTCAAGCTCATCCAAACAACCAACAAGCAAAGCATTCAAAGCACTCTTGTAAAGTTTTCTTTACTTGTTTCCCTTGAATTTGCTTGTATTCTTTTGTATTACTTTTGCAATCTGTTGTAAGAGGTTTTCTCTACTTCCGGAGTGTTTTTCGAGAAGGAGAGTTTGATTAGTGGTGTTTTGCATCGCTAGAGCTCATTTGAGCTCGACCCGTGGAGTAGAAACCCTAAAATTCTAAACCGCGTTATATCTCATCTTGTGCATATGTGTGCTTGTATTTTTGTGTACTTGTGTTTGTATTCATATTGTATTTTCTATTTCCGCTGCATACTAATGAATTGTAGAGACGAACATGAACGAATTCCATCATCGACGCTATTCACCCCCCCTCTAGCGACGTACGCTCCCCTACATGTATGAGTTCTAACAAATCATTAGCTCTCTCACTATGTCCATTAAAAGGAGTCTTTGTCATCTTGCCTAGTAGACAAGATTCGCATACCTCATATGATTCAAAATCAAATGGGTCCAAAAGTCCATCCTTATGGTGTTGCGACTCTCATTTATGTGACCCAAGCGATAATGCCAGAGATATGTTTGATTCATATCATTAGATTTGAACCATTTGGTATTTATGTTATAGATTGGGTTATCAAAATCTAGAACATAAAGTCCATTCACCAAATCTGCACTGCAATAGAACATTTCATTTAAATAAAAAGAACAACTTTTGTCCTTTATTATAAATGAGAAACCTCTCTTGTCCAAACAAGAAATAGAGATAATGTTCTTAGTTATAGCAAGTACATAATATCACTTTTTGTTGGTGCAATCGACCCAGGTCACAATTGACCAGACTATAGTTTGACTCGAGTAGTGGCTTGATGTTAGTGTTTTGATGTTTGACATTGATATTTGATAATGAGTTTACCATTGTTTGATAATGGGTTGACTATATAGTTGACATGGGGTTGATCATACAATTGGAAAGTCCAACATGGGTTGGCAAGGGAAAGTCTAAGCTTGAGTCTTGGCAATTGGAAAGTTCAACATGGGTTGGCATGGAAAGTCCAAGCATGGGTCTTGGCCAGGGAAAGTCCAAGCTTGAGTCTTGGCAAATGGAAAGTCCAACATGGGTTAGCAAGGGAAGTCCAAGGGTTTATATTGGCAGTGTAAAGTCCAAGCAGGAGTCTTGGCAGCATAAATCCAATGGTTTAGCGGCATAAAGTCCAAGCGTGTGTCTTGGCAGCGTAAGCCCAAATGTGCCTTGGCGGTGTAGACCAGCTTAGCATGATAATAGCCGATGGAAGCACCTGAAGGCTAGCATTTGGATAAACAAGTCATGGATGACTTAGAGGGATCCGATAAACGTGAGGCTGACGGAGGTGCCTAGAAGGCTTAGGTCTAGGCTAAGGGTGGTCTAGCAAGTATGAGGGCATCATACTTGGGGTAAACCTCATGGTTGAGGTGTAGTAGTCGACTGGGGTCATTGACCAGTCGACTGGTCAAGTGTTTTGACATTTGGCAACTGAGTCAACTTGTAGCAATCGACTGAGATTATGACCAATTGATTATCGTGTGTCGATTAGGGTTCGACTGCGACAAAAGACCTTGGCAGTCGACTGCCAGCATTGCACAGTCGACTGATGGCTTGAGTAGTCGACTTCTTGTCGAGGTTGCAGGAGAAGAACACTCGGTAGCCGACTGGTCAGTCGTCTACGACCTTGGAAATCGACTGATGGGTAATGGAAGTCAACTGTCAGTGTATCCAATGGGTAATGTAGCCGACTGGTCACATCTAATGCATCATCTTGAAGCTTTTTATAAGCATCCTTATCAGCACGAGTGACATTAGTGGCGGGTGATTCGGGAATGGGTTGCTCTAGGACATACAATATTCGTTCATGCTTGAGAACAATTCTCAAGTTACTATACCAATCCAGGAAATTAGCTCCATTGAGCTTGTCCTTTTCAAGAACAGATCGCAGAGAGAGAGAGAGTATTCGACATATTTGTTGACATGGTGATTCTACAAAAGGAAATACAAAAATAAGCATCATATTTTAATCATTTAATTAGGTCTTTAATTAAATGAGTTTTCCACTTCACATGTGGAGCAAGATCCATATTATATTTTAGCTTGAGTTATCTTTGGCTAATCGCCCAAGACTAGTATAACTTAGGTAGGCACTATGTATCAATTACACCATGTAACTCTTGCTTGGAACAACACTATTTGTTTGTTTACCCATCATATGAGATATGCCTCTAAGTTTTTCAATCTAATTGAGATAACTCAGTTAGGTCACACCCAAAGTTCAATAGTCAGACATCATAATTGTCCAGCGGCACTATACCAAGATAAATCAAGTCACTTTGCTTTGGCAAACCTGACAATGATTGATCGAGGTAGTCATGAGTACTAGACTTTGATAGGCATATGAAAAATGACCTAATTTTGATAATTAAGTAAACATGCATCACATACAATCATTATCATGACATATATCACATATATGCAGAAAACAAAAAAATATGATATGGTTATGGCTTGTAATTTACGATCTTCTCAAGCCAATGAGAAGATCGATAGGTCAACCTAGGGATAGCATCTTCTCCAAGTGCATCCTTTGGTTGTCGTATGTTATTGTCTACATCTTCCTTTCTCATCATCATCTAGTAGACTAATACTAATTTACATGTACATTACAATGGAGAAACCTCGAGTTACATTCGAGGATAAATTAATAGTACAATCAGAAATATATATAAGTGGAAGGCACGACACGTAGGTCGTATTATGAATTACAACATGCATACACACACATACATCCAATCTCATTGGGGGGTAAGGGGCCATAACCATGCACCATGACATACATCATTCACAAAGATATATGACATGTAACATTTATTATGATGCAAAACATGATTTATAAGCTGCTACTCTACGGCAGTCCGAATGAACCCGAGACCCTTGTAGCCACTGTTGACATACAAGTGTTGCCCGACTAGTTTTGTCACACAAAACCATCCATACAATCGTGCACTCATAATAAATAATTCATGCAGATTTATATCTCATATAAAAGAGCAATACAATGATGTTTTATGTTTACACAAGTGGCTCTGATACCACTGTAGGGATCTTGTGAGAAAAACAATCGCAAAATGCAGTGGAAAAATTGGATCCCTCCAGAGATCCATGTGTATACATAAAATTAATCATTCTTACAACTACATCTAGTTGAGAGATTACCCTTGATTCATAGCCTTTCGCAATCATGACAGTAACTTTTCTTCGAAGGATCTCAGCATGATCAGGATGGTCGCGCCTCTATGGTATCCACACGAACACACACATTGGAGAATCAAAGTTGTGCTAGCAACACCACACAAGGGGTCTAGGCCAAGAAGGATTTTCAGCCAAGAAGATGAAGAAGAAGAACAAAGGCAATCTCTACTAAGCATCATGATCCAAAGCCCCCTTTTATATTCATCCTATGAATATGAAACGTTTTTTGTATCCTTTTGTATTCCCTCTTCAATGCATGATTAATCCACAATAATCATGCATGATAAGAGGTTTCTTTCAACCTTTGATTTTCCCTCTTCCATGCATGATTAATTCATGAATTCATGATGAATCCATAACCCTTCATCTTCTTCAATTGATTTGATTTGAGTCTATCTCAAATTAATCCAACTTGAGTCTAACTCAATGAATCCAATCCAATAGCCTAATGGTTCATTTAGTCAAACTAAAATGAACCCTATCTCCAAAATAATATGTTCTTAGTGTGTGACCCAATAGGTTCTTGTAACGTTGGCAATGTCTCTAAAACCCCTTTTAGAAATATAAGCAATGAGTGACATCTAGCAATGCATCAATGCTACCCAAGTGACGAAAATGTCGAGATCCAACATCACCTTTCTGTGACTATTATCTTGTATGACTCAATCCTTCTATCCTTGATATCTAAATTGATCAATGAGGCATAGCTTGTGTCATCCTTTTATCAATCTTTGTGTTTCTTGATCCCCAAGTAGAGTACCCCAATCAAATGAGCTCAATATATTGATTTATTTGAGCATGGACATATATTTTAGTAGTCCTACTTTATCAAGGGGCCCACAGATATCACTTCCATCATATGGAAAGGATAGATCCCATCAACATCTCTCACATCCCTCCGCATAATTTATTGCATACCCAGTGATCGACTTTATAGTCCACCTTGTTACAGGTGACGTTTGACGATACCAAAGTATACAACTCCTTATGTAGGGAACCGTAGTGATTTCAGGTCTAAGGACTATTCATACCAAAAGTCACTATGAGAATGTTTATGACACTCATATGACGATCCATGAAACATTCTTGTGGCGGGTCAGTTCAGTACATATTCTCTAATATATACCCATATGTCAACTTGATATCCTATATCCATGACTTGTGAGATTAAGTCATCAGTTTACCTACATGCTAGTCTTAACATATTAATATTATCCTTGTATATTAATACTTGACTAGGAACAGTTATGAGTAGTGTTCAATATATCTACAGTATCCCACTATCAAGTCACCAACTTAATATGTCGTAGACTAGAACCAACTACCCTAGGATATTATTATATTTATGGCACATCAATGAAGTAAATATAATAACCGGAGACTTTTCCTTTATTATGAAATATGATACAAAAGTTCCCTTACCAATCATCTCATAATTGGCACTGAGGGCTAATACTAACACTACAATAAATACATAACACAAAGTATCATGATACGACAATCAAATCCACATTTAGATACATCACTTACCCCCAGTAAGATAACATGGTAACCCAAACCAAGACTACAACTGTGCTCAGCTACATGCACTTCTACAAAATCTATAAATCAAACATATATAGAATCCGTAATCAACAATAGTGATGAAACGAGTATGTATAGATATCGAATGAATATCTCAAAGTTCAACGGCTAAGTATCAAGCACAAGAATAAGTAGAGTGGAGTCAAGGTAATGATACTATCATCATCATCGTAAAGTTTATGCACTAAAATCATCGATATACTGTCCATGAACATTTGCCACTAATCACGGTCCTGAAATAACATACAATTATTGACAAGTTCTATCATAAGTCCAATGAAGGTATCGAATCCCTATCAATTAAGTTATACACTTAATTGATCTATCCATTTCCTTAATCCCATATACACTCTACTATATCAACGTGATTACATACTTGATCTAATTGGCAACCACACTAATTCATAGCTACATCTTCACAACATATCAATCTCCTCCCATCTATATCAGTTAACTGCTAACACTACTTACACAATTACAAAACACCATCTTCAACCTTTATTTATCTAGTTTAAATTCAAAAACCCATGAACACGTTACAACCAATCCAATCTACCAACACTTCACACCAAAACCACAATCCAGGCTTGCAAACACCCATCAGAACTTAACTTGCATTGCAAATTCATATCCAACTTCCCCATTCAATTCCGATCAGTTGTCGATTCAACAAATCTGGGCTCTCGAGCTCACAACTAACAACTCCACAAAACATAACCCATAAACAGAGCATATCCCAAATCCCTCATACAACACCTTGCTCCTAAAATCAATTATCCAACATACAGAAAGATGAAGGAACTCACCCCACAATAACTAGGTCATTAGTAGAATCAATCAACGCTAATAGAGGAAGAAGGTCGACGATACCTGCTGCCAGTAGGGGTGTTCGACTGCTGCAGTGATCAAAGGCAACCCAAGCTCAACAATCACACAATTAAAGATGCATAACTGAACGAACCTACCTTATGACATGACAACAATTGGCTATCGACGAAATCAAAATGTTAACAACCCTGAATCTGAATCTGTACAACGAAACCAACTCCTACCACCCTGCTCCCAATCGTTGCTGCTAATCACTATAAGAATCTGAGCTAGGAGAAAAAGATGATGCGAATGAAGATGGATCTCATCAGAGATCGAGAGATAAAGGACAACGATTAACTTGGCTATTGCAGAGATCGTGGAATGGTAGCTCACTATCGGGGAGGGTGAAGACATAGCCGATCCAAGCTCCCAGCGAGGACACTCGCCGGAATCAAGCACTGTGGAGTCACGATTAGTGGTCTTCCATCGAGGTGAAAACCTCCCCCTACGAGCAAGTCAGCAACATATTGAAAGCGGGAGAAATGACGAAGAGAGGAAGATCGGGGAAAGAATGAGGAGAAAGGAGAGTCGGGTTCAAAATTTAAAGGCCGACCGAATTGGTTGAGCTAGCCTAGGTTTAAATTAAAGCTAACCTAGGTTAACCCAATCACCCATTTAAAGCATAATAAATTTCTTAAGTGCATCACTCTTATTCTTTAGTGATTTATTTGTCATGTTTTACATTCTCCCCCACTTAATAAAATTTGGTCCCTAAATTTTGTACTTAAATGCGATAATTAATTCAAGAAATTTTCTATTATAAACAACTAAATGCATAATCAACAAAAAGGATATGTGATAACAATTATCATATCTTAAACCTTATAGTTCAAAGATGTCCCGCTACTATATATCCCAAAACTCACAAAACCACTACCGAGTAAAACAAAACTCGATGTCCGAACAAAATAAAATCCGAAAGTGGACTTCGCAACCTGTGCTTTGATACTAATAAAATTATCACGCCACGAGAGTATATTTGTCCGTCAACCGGACAGTATCCTCTTGTGAGAATATAAGAAATAATACCAATACAAGACCCAAATAGTTGATGGTACATACAAGCTATAAATCATAATGAAATACACTGAAAAGTAATAAATATACAAAGAACTCAAATATGTGTACCGGTACGACTTTGACAAAACAAGAAAATACAATCGAAACCAACATCCAAACTAAATCTATAATAAAGGCCAAATACATAGCAACACAACATATACCAACATGCGGAAATAATATAGAATAAACTCCAAAACATACAATCCAAAATAATACAACATCAATATGGAATAAAATCCAAACACTCGGTGTGAGATGAGATCAACTGGCGAAGCTCCGAGCACTCATGGATTCTTCTACCAGCTACCTGAGAGACAGGAAAACCCAGGGTCTGTGGCGGTGAGTATAAGACTCAGTGGTATATGAAAAACAGTGCATGAGCATCATATATATATATGGAGGTCAACAGGTATATAGTCTTAACGGTAATAACAATTAACCATTAGTATAAATATAATCAATGCATATACCAAACTGATCCATTGGATATAATATAATGTATTGACATACCTGAAAGTCTGAAATGACACAACTCATGACAACCTGAGCAAATATACAACAACGTAACACATACGAATAACATGAATGATCAACATCACACCTGTGATCAACTCATAATCATATGAACAACGTATAATCAAATAAAGTAACCAACCTGATCCATCCTACATGGTATCATAAGGTTAATCAACTGTTATATACCAACTTGATCTATCCAACACAGTATCACAATGATAATCAA
Source organism: Wurfbainia villosa (assembly GCA_025175895.1). Classification (NCBI taxonomy): domain Eukaryota; kingdom Viridiplantae; phylum Streptophyta; class Magnoliopsida; order Zingiberales; family Zingiberaceae; genus Wurfbainia; species Wurfbainia villosa. Next base: position 12,291,479 of record CM045992.1, read on the forward strand.
ACACTATATACCAACTTGACCCATCCAATGCAGTATCACAATGATAATCAAATACTATATACCGACCTGACTTATCCAATGCAGTATCACACATAAGTACAACTCACAATCACCTAAGCATCATATAACAACATATAACATGCAAATGGCATGTATGACTATGTATAAACATAAGCAACAATCATATCTCAACCATTGAATATGCTTGTGAGATGTTGCATATGGTTGAGTTATGATTGTTGCTTATGTTTATACATTGTCATACATGCCATTTGCATGTTATATGTTATTATTTGATGCTCAAGTGATTGTGAGCTATAGTTATGAGGTGGCACGACATGACAATTATCTCAACTCCAGCTACCACTACTCTCGAGTGGTCGAATGGATAGTATGAGTAAGTAGCGTTAAGATAAATATCTATAAGCAACACAATGGGGGTCCCTGTTGCAAGCCTCTCCAACTGTCACTACCCATGAGTGGTCGAGTGCCGCACGTCAGGACAAACTGCATGCAACTCCAACTACCACCATCAATAATGGACGAGTGTGGCACAACAGATGAACTATACTCAACACCAGCTATCACTATCCCGAGTGGGCGAGGAGGCAGTAATGACTGACGACTGTCTCAACCACAAGGGAGACCAAGTCCACAACATGCATGTAATGTAATGATGCACAACACCATACACATAAATCCACAACACACTCTCTATCTCACATAGAGTCATATACAATAGACAGTCAACCATGCTAGGACCTCAAGTCCGTAAACAACACTCTATCGACAACTCACTCAACCATATGCAGAAGTCATGATCTACAATAGATACACAACACAAATTATCATGATACAACAATCAAATCCATATTTAGATCCATCACTTACCCCCAATAAGATAACATCGTAACCTAAACCAATACTACAAATGTGCTCAGCTACATGCACTTATACAACATCTATAAATCAAACATATATAGAATTTCTAATCAACAATAGTGATGAAACGAGACTGGATAGATATCGAATGAATATCTCAAAGTTCAACAGCTAAGTATCAAGCATAAGAATAAATAGAGTGGAGTCAAGGTAATGATACTATCATCATCATAAATTTCATGCACTAAGATCATCGATCTACTGAACCAAAGGAAGGAAATATCCACATAATATAAAATCTATTGATTATAGTCTTCACGTCCGTGAATGTCTGCCACTAATCATGGTTCTGCAATAACATACAATTATTGACATGTTCTATCATAAGTCCAACGAAGGTATAAAATCACTATCAATTAAGTTATACACTTAATTGATCTATCCATTTCCTTAATCCCAAATACACTCTACTATATCAACGTGATTACATACTTGATCTAATTGGAAACCACACTAATTCATAACTACATCTTCGCAATAGATCAATCTCCTGCCATCTATATCAAGTTAACTACTAACACTACTTACATAATTATAGAACACCATCTTCAACGTTTATTTATCTAGTTTAAATTCAAAAATCCATGAACACGTTACAACCAATCCAATCTACCAACACTTTGTTGGTGCAATCGGCCCAGGTCACGATTGACTAGACTCGAGTTTGACTCGAGTTTGACTCGAGTAGTATTTTGATGTTTGACATTGATGTATGACAATGTGTGTGGGGAGATTGTTGGTGCAATCGACCCAGGTCATGTTTGATGATGGTTTGACCATTGTCAAGGGAAAGTCCAAGCCTTGTGTACTTAGCATAGAAAGTCCAACGTGGGTTGGCAAGGAAAGTCCAAGCATGGGTCTTGGCATGGAAAGTCCAACATGGGTTGGCAAGGGAAAGTCCAAGCTTGAGTCTTGGCAATTGAGAAGTCCAAGGGGAACATTGGCGGTGTAAAGTCCAAGGGTGGAGTCTTGGCAGCATAAGTCCAATGGTTAGCGGCGTAAAGTCCAAGCGGAGTCTTAGCAACGTAAGCCCAATGTGCCTTGGCGATGTAGACCACATTAGCATGACAATAGTTGATGGAAGCACCTGAAGGCTAGTGTATGGATGAACAATTCATGGATGACTTGGAGGGATCCGATAGGCGCGAGGCTGACAGAGTTGGCTAGAAGGCTTAGGTCTAGGCTAAGGGTGGTCTAGCAAGTATGGGGGCACCATACTTGTGATAAAACCTCATGTTTAATGTGTATCAATCGATTGGGATAATGGTCAGTCGAATGATGGGAGTCGACTAGAGTTTGACTGCAGAAATTGGCCTAGCAGTTGATTTGCCGGCATTAGGCGATCGGTGATGCTGGCGATCGGCGATCACGAAGATCAATCATTCTGGTTGGTTTCGAGGATAGAATATTTTCGAGTCGACTATTAGGGTTTGACAGTCGAGTGATGACTCGATCAGTCAACTGATGGGGTATGATCAGTCGACTGATGGTATATCCGTTGGAACTTATCTAACGTGGCTCATACCGTTGTGAGACAACGGCTATAGGAGAAGTCGACTGATGGTCTCGATCAGTCGATTGCTAGGCGAAAATCATCCCGAGTTGCAGGTTTAAAAGGAGCACGAAGGGAAGATTTTGGCTAAGGTTTCTTGAGGAGTTTTGGGGCGATTTGCTGCTACAATTCAGGATCTCCAAGTGCAACTCAAGCAACCAAACAAGCAAGCATCAAAAAGCTCATTTGTAAAGTTCTCTTTACATAGATTGTTGTATTCATACTAGTATTTACTTGTTTTTATTGTATTACTTTGTGTAATCATTTGAACGAGGTTTATCCACCTCCGACGTGTTGTCGAGAAGGAGTTTATTTGTTTAGTAGTGTTGGTTGCATCGCTAGAGGTCATTTGAGCTCAATCCATGGAGTATGAACCATATGGTTCCGAACCACATTATATTTGGTGTTGTTCTTGTGTTCTTGTTGTATTTGTTTTATTGTTATTATTTTCGCTGTATATATAAGTTTTGTAGCAAACACGATCAAATTCCGTCAAGCGAACAACGACGTGCTATTCACCCCCCCCCCCTCTAGTGGGCGCACAGGTCCTAACAAGTGGTATCAAAGTGAGGCCGCTCTTCAAGGATTAACAACCAAGAGAGCACCGCTAGAGGAAGAAGATGGAATTCGAAGAAAGACTAGGATGGGATATCAACACGCCAGTCCCATATGCACTTTATGGACGAGAAGGCTTCAATTCATGGAAGGGAAGAATTGAAAACTTCATCATGATGAGAGACTTTGAAGAATGATCCATCTTAATAGAAGGGTTCAATTATCCTAGAGGACCAAAGGGAGGTTTCCTCAAGATGAAGAGATGGACCGAGGAACAACTCCAAGGGTTTGAGAAAAATAAAAAGGTAATGAAATTTTTGATTGATTTAATACCTAACAATATTTTATCTAGTTTATGGGAATACATGGATGCCAAAGAGCTATGGAGCAAAGTGGCAAGATTCCATGAGAACACACATTCGACTCAAGAAGAGGAGGAGACCGAAGAAGAAAGCTCTTCCTCATAAGAAAGTGAGGATTCGGAAGTTGATAGGGAATCAACATCCGGATCGGAATCAATGGAAGAGGTAGAAGTAGAAGAAGTCTCCACCTCTAGGATTGAGGGGGAGGAGATTAGATCATCTACACCAAAGCAATCTCAAGAAGAACCATCTATCTCCAGTCGAGAGGAAGAGGAAGCTCGGGACTCCCATGCCATGGAAGGTAACTCAAGAATTTCAATAAATAATAAAAATCATATAATGTGTTTTGAGTGTAGGGAGCAAGGACACTACAAGAGTAAGTTCCCTAAACGGGTCAAGAAGGCTCCACCGGTGCCAAAGATCAAGGAGATCGGAGCCTCAACCATCAAGATCAAGGAGCATGTAATATGCTTCAAGTGCCATCAAAAGGGGCACTATAGAAGCCAATGCCTTAGGAGAAAAGAGGGAGCATCACATGTAGGGGGAGCCTCTAAGGCAAACCCTAAGGTAACCTCTAATTTTGCTCCTTCCTTAATTTATAGGCAAAATCATGCTAGAAACAATTTAAACAATCTTGCTATTGTTCATAAGGAGCATGCTAGAAATAATGAGTTATATTGTTTAGGAGCTAAGCATGTCCATTTTAGGAAGAAGGAGAAATTTGGGACTAATGTCCCTAGAAAAATCTAACCTAAAGAGACAATTAGAAAGGTAGAAGAGCACCTAGGTTTTAACCCTAAATAGACTAGGCATATGCCTAGGAAAAATAATTCCCAAAGGACATATAAAAATTCAAAATTGGAAAGATTAGAATTATAAAATCAAGCCTTGATATCAAGGCTTGAGAAACTAGAAAAGACCCTTGCAAAAATACAAAATCAAATTCTAGGGTCAAATGATCAAAAATCTAGGTCAAGGAGTCAAAACCTAGGGTTTAGAAAGCAAGGTCCAACCAAGGGCAAGAAAGGTTTGGGTCACAACCCTAAGCCCAAGGAGACCTATAATAATGTTCCATTCGATTATGGAACTCAAGTTAGGTCTAGGAAAACCAAGGTCAATAGGGAAGTCATCCCTAAGGTTGACCAAGGTAGATGCCTAGTGGCTAGGGTTTCAAGGAAACCTAGGGAAGCCACTAAGAAGGTTACAAGGGGAGTCACCCCTAGAGTTAACCTAGGCAAGACCACAATTACCAAGGCTACCAAGACTAGGAGGGTCATTAGGAGGGTATCTAGGGAAGTTATCCCTAAGGAATACCTAGTAAACCCAAGGAGCTCCAATAGGTATTGGATTCCTATGAGTGTAATCGATTCACGCTAAATGGGTTTAGGTGTACCAACTTTGAATGGATAGGTAGCTAACCTAACCATGGTAAAGGTGGCACTTTAGGTCATTTCCAAGGTAATGAGGTACTTTGGAAATAAGGTTGATTATTATCCTAAAGGTTTTTAGGATGTTCCAATATAATTTATAGAAGTTGAAAAATCAATCAAATTGGCACAATTAGTGTTAGAGGTCATAGTGTGTCATTTTGGGTTTTTGGCATACTTGAGAGATAAACTAATAATATGGAAAATAAATTTAATTCTAACAAATGGAAATTAATGTTAAATTTTAGGTATTATATACCTTTATATTTTATTTGCCATGATTGATTTGTCATATAACATGTCATGACATCATATCTACTTTTAATTATATAATATGTCATGATCATGCTTAGGATTAAGGTTAAATGTCATGCATGCTTAGATTCTATTTTATGTCATGACATCATGATTATGAGAACATGTTTATTTATATCATCATTAATGTCATAATCATTTATGCATTAATAAAAATTGAGTTAAGGACAATAGCATGATTTGAAGTCCCATGTATAAGGAAATCAAATAGCGTTGCCTTAGAAAAATGCATGAAATCCTAGATTAGGATGAACAAAACTCACATCTCACATTACATTGACATGTATGTGTATTGATACATCCTAGATACATATGAGATGTTAGAAAATGAGTTAAGTTCAAGGTGCATAGTTTTTGCATCTAGATGAACTCAAACTCATCTAAAATCATAGATGGATCATTGGGAAAGCTTGTGTTCAAGTCATGTACATTGAGCCCAAAGAACATGATCCAATATAAGGTTTTAAAATAATTTAAAAATCATTTTGAAAAACCTTGGTGCAATCTATCTTTTGATAGAAGTCACCATTGATGATGTTGATACAAAGTGAGCTCAAACATTGAAGTTTTTCTTCACTTTTGACCTTTGTATCAATTTCACTATTTTATGGGTAAATTATTTTTCAAATATTTTTCACCCATTGTATTGCTTATAAGTAATGTACGTATAAATTTTCATGATTTTTCAAAATACGTAGAATTACTTATGCTTTTTCAAAACTCATTTCTAATAATTGAAATTTAGAAATTTCAGTTATCAGTCGACTGATGCTTGATGGCAGTCGACTTATGTATAGGTCAGTTGACTGATTACTGTTAGAGTCGACTGACAGAGCTGATTTCGGGTAAACAAAGATGTTTAGCCCATATTTCAGCTATGGTAAGGTTCCCTAACCACTCCTAACCTTAGTATATGCTTTAGAAAATATTAGAAAGGGTGAAAATCCATTGGATATGGATTAGGAGAGTTGTTAGGGTGTGTATCAATTTTAAGATGTGGGAAAGTTCAATGTTGAACTTTTAATCTTAATTTTGATGGTTTAGAGTGCCTATAGGCTTAGGGACTTCCCAAGGACATTGTTGGTGTAATGGTCAAGGGGAAGCAAGCCTTTAGGGGGAGATATCCATCATGGGATGATGGATGTTATTTTTCCTCATGCGGGGGAGAAATGGGAATTTGAGATGCCCAATTTGGAAATTGGGAGAGTTTATAAGAGTGCCTCTCTTGAGTGATATGGGACTTATCACTAGGAAGAGTGAAGGCATCCTAGATCTTTTTATATCAAGGGGGAGATTGTAAGATCTCATTGGGATATGAGACATTGGCCTCCTTGGAGAGAACCTTTTTGATGTATGTCAAAAAGGGAGAGAATGTTAGAATTACCAATTTGGAAAAATTGATAGGGGAATTTGAGTTAGGGGCCTAACTCAAAGGTGTTTGGTTTTTGTCAAACATCAAAAAGAGGGAGATTGTTGGTGCAATTGGCCCAGGTCATGATTGACCAGACTCGAGTTTGACTCGAGTAGTGTTTTGATGTTTGACATTGATGTCTGACAATGTGTTGGGGAGATTGTTGGTGCAATCGACCTAGGTCATGTTTGATGTTTGACGATGGTTTGACCATTGTCAAGGGAAAGCCCAAGTCTTGTGTACTTGGCATAGAAAGTCCAACATGGGTTGTCAAGGAAAGTCCAAGCATGAGTCTTGGCATGGAAAGTCCAACATGGGTTGGCAAGGGAAAGTCCAAGCTTGAGTCTTGGCAATTGAGAAGTCCAAGACGAATATTGGCGGCGTAAAGTCCAAGGGTGGAGTCTTGGCAGCATAAGTCCAATGGTTGACGGTGTAAAGTCCAAGCGGAGTCTTGGCAACGTAAGCCTAATGTGCCTTGGTGGTGTAGACCACATTAGCATGATAATAGCTTATGGAAGCACCTGATGGCTAGCGTATGGATGAACAAGTTATGGATGACTTGGAGGGATCCGATAGGCACGAGACTGATGGAGGTGGCTAGAAGGCTTAGGTCTAGGCTAAGGATGGTCTAGCAAGTATGGGGGCACCATACTTGGGGTAAAACCTCATGTTTGAGATGTATCAGTCGACTGGGACAATGGTCAGTCGACTGATGGTAGTCGACTAGAGCTCAACTACAGGAATTGGCCCGTGATCATTGCCGGACGTGGCGATCGCGATGGCTGGCGATCGTGATCTAGAGATCGAGACATTCTTGGTCGGATTTTGAGAGACGAGAATATTTTAGTCATTTGTTAGGGTTTGTGATCGGTGATGACTCGATCGATGGTGATGGATATGATCGATCGGTGATGGTATATCCGTTGGAACTTATCCAATGTGGCTCATATCGTTGTGAGACAACGGCTACAGGAGCAGTCGACTGATGGTCCCGATCAGTCGACTACTAGGCAAAAATCAGCCCGAATTACAGGTTTAAAAGGAGCACGAAGGTAAGATTTTGGCTAAGGTTTCTTGAGGAGTTTTGGGGCGATGTGCTGCTACAATTCAAGGTCTCCAAGTGAACTCAAGCAACTAAACAAGCAAGCATCAAAAAGCTCATTTGTAAAGTTCTCTTTACATAGATTGTTGTATTCACACTTGTATTTGCTTGTTTTTATTGTATTACTTTGTGTAATCATTTGAACGAGGTTTCTCCACCTCTGACGTATTGTCGAGAAGGAGTTTATTTATTTAGTGGTGTTGGTTGCATCGCTAGAGCTCATTTGAGCTCAATCCGTGGAGTAGGAACCATACGGTTCCGAACCACATTATATTTGGTGTTGTGCTTATGTTCTTGTTGTATTTAATTTATTGTTATTATTTCTGCTGCGTATAACAAGTTTTGTAGCAAGCACGATCAAATTCCGTCAAGCGAACAATAACGCGCTATTCACCCCCCCCCCTCTAGTGGGCGCACAGGTCCTAATACACTTCACATCAAAACCATAATCCAGACCTGCAAACACCCATCAGAACTTAACTTGCACTACAAATTCAGATCCAGCTTCCCCATTCAATTCTGATCAGTTGTCGATTCAACAAATCTGAGCTCTCGAGTTCACAGCTCACAACTCCACAAAACATAACCCATAAATAGAGCATATCTCAAATCCCTCATACAACACCTTACTCCTAAAATCAATTATCCAACAAGAAGAAAGATGAAGGAACTCACCCCGCAATAACCAGGTCATTAGCAGAATCAATCAATGCTAATAGAGGAAGAAGGTCGGCGATACCTGCTGCCAATAGGGGCATTCGACTGCTGCAGTGATCAAAGGCAACCCAAGCTCAACAATCACACAATCAAAGATGCATAACTGGACGAACCTACCTTATGACACGACAACAATTGGCTACCGGAGAAATCAGAACATGAACAACCCCGAATCCAAATCTGTACAACGAAACCAACTACTACCACTTTGCTCCCAATTGTTGTTGCCAATCACTACAAGAATCTGAGTTAGGAGAAAAAGATGACGCGAATGAAGATGGATCTCATCAGAGATCGAGAGAGAAAGGATAGCGATTAACATGTCTACTATAGAGATCGCGAAATGGCAGCTCGCTATCGGGGAGGGTGAAGACATAGCTGATCCAAGCTCCCAACGAGGATGCTCGTCGGAATCAAGCACTGTGGAGTCGCAATCAGTGATCTTCCATCGAGATGAAAACCTTTCCCGATGAGCAAGTCGACAACATCTTGAAATCGGGAGAAATGATGAAGAGAGGAAGACTAGAAACAATCGGGGAAAGAATGAGGAGACGGGAGAGTCAGGTTCAGGATTTAAAGGTCGACCGAATTGGTTGAGCTAGCCTAGGTTTAAATTAAAGCTAACCTAGGTTAACCCAATCACCCATTTAAAGCATAATAAATTTCCTAAGTACATCACTCTTATTCTTTAGTGATTTATTTGTCGTGTTTTACACAAAAGGTCTTATCATCCCAAGGCAAAGTAGTGTAGATGTGTCGTTGAATTATTTTAATCAAAAAAGATGTGATAGAATCTTATCATCCCAAGGCAAAGTGGCATAGATGTGTCATTGGATTATTTTTTCCAAGAAAGATGTGATAGGGTCTTATAATCCCAAGATCAAGAGGTGCATGTGCATGCTTAAGAATTTTCACCTTCATAATTGCCCATATGGGGTCAATCCTTCGATTACTGTGAAAAAAATGATGATGATACTTGTTGATCATGTCACTTCTCATAATTATTATTTAAGTTTATTTCTTATTGTACTTATCTCTTAGTGGCTCGGCCGGGATGAACTCTTTCTCACCCGGTCATTTGGCCGGGATGAGCTCTTTCTTTCGGCCTCTAGGTCGAGAAGAGCTCTCTCTCTCTCTCTCTCTCTCTCTCTCTCTCTCTCTCTCTCTCTCTTCATAAGCTATACCAGGAAGAGCTCCCTCTTCTTGCAGTTCAGCTAGGGAAAGCTCTTTCTTCCGACCTCTCAGCTGAAAAGAGCTCTCTTTCTTTCTAGCTACTCAGCCAGGATGGATTCTTTATTATTCTCCCCTTTGACTTCGTGGGAATTTGAGAGTCGTTGTCATGGATCTTCAAGAATCACAAAAGTGAATCTATTGTTTTCTCATTGACTCTGTTGATATTTCAAACTAAGGGATCGATGCAGTTCCTAAATCCTGGGTCTAGTTGATATTTTTATTATTTTCCCTGGAATGGCATAGCAGAGAGCTGTTGGGTTTTCCGAGCAGCAAAAACCGCTTTTTGCGTTGCGGAAACCTCGGAAGCCCCGGCCACGGATCCGTGCGAAGATGTATTAAAACAAAACATGTATGTGTTTATATAAAAACCCTAGATCTACCTTAGATCTAGAAGGTGAGAGTGTTACCCTCGTAGCGACGCCCTTCGCTTATCCCGCTCGTCCAAAAGGTTTGCCGGAACTCGAGAGTGTCAAGTGTACACTCCTCTATCGGTATCCACACAAGCAATAGGTGGAGAAAAGCATCCTAGAGTGTGCTAGCACCCCTTGGACGTTCATGGCTAGATGAGGAAGAGAGAGCTTGAGGGAAGAGAGGAGGAAGAAGATGAAGTTACACAACTTAACTTCACATCATCCATAACCCACTATAAGGGGGTTACATGCATGCATGTAACTCCAAGAGCCAATGGCTCTTGGTCTCCCTCATGAGGTGGCACCCCATGATATGTCCATGATGATGTGGAGCATCATCATTGGCCGGGCCCATGCCAAGTCACCATGACATGGCAATTGGTCAAGTCAAAATTGACCATTCATCTTCCCTCTCAAGTCAAGTCAAACTTGACCTATTATCTCCTATGGTTGATCAAATCCAACCATTTGATTCAAGTCAATTTTAATTTAATGAATCTCTATTCATTAATTTAAATTGATTTGATGAATCAAATCTAAATTAGACTCATTCAACACTTGAATCAACTTGAGTCTAACTCAATTAGTCTAATTTGGATTACTCTTAATCCAATTTGGTTCATCCCATGAACCTAATCCTCATGGTTCATCATATGAACCTAATCTCCATCTAATTGCCCTTATGTGTGTGACCCTATAGGTTCTTGTAACGTTGGCAATGTCCCTAAACCGATTTAGGAACATAAGCAATGAGCGGTATCTAGCAACACATCATTGCTACCCAAGTTACAAGAATGTTGACCTCCAACATCACCTTTGTGACTACTAATTGTGACTCTCATAATATGTGATATTGTCCCTCTATCCTTGACATCTAGATTGACCAATTGAGGCATAGACCGTGTCATCCTCGGTACAATCTATATCTTGAACTCCAAGTAGACTCACTCTAATCAAATGAGCTCAATATCTTATATTAACTCATTTGGGCATGGCCATGCACTTCATGGTCTCACTCTATCAAGAATAACGATGTCTCTCCCGTCATATAGGAGGGATAGATCCCATCTACATCACTCACATCCCTCCGCATAATTTGTCACATACCCAGTAATCGCCTTTATAGTCCACCCATTTACGGGTGACGTTTGACGAAGACAAAGTATGCAACTCCTTATGTAGGGAACCATGGTGACTTCAGGTCTAAGGAATAATAGTCATACTAATAGCCACATGAGAAAGTATATGACACTCATATATAACGATCCACGATACTTTCTCATGGCTGGTCATTCAGTATACATTCTCTAATGTATACCCATGTGTCAACTTGATATCTCATATCCATGACTTGTGAGATCAAGTCATCGTGTTGACCTACATGCTAGTCTCTACACATTAACATTGTCCCTGAATGTTAATACTTGACTAGGAATGATTAAGAGTAGTGTTCTCTATATCATCTCATTATCGATTCAACCAATCGATTGATATAGATAGGAACCAACTACTCAAGGACATTATTATATTTAGTTATTTGGCACCAATATAAGTAAATATAATAACCATGCCTTTATAAATAGGAATATGATACAATAAAGTCCATGCAACAATCATCACATGATTGGCTCTAGGGCTTTCACTAACAATCTCCCACTAGCACTAGTGTCAATCACCGTAGTATCTAATACCCAATGACCTAGTGTGACCATCATGCTTTTTCTGTGTCAAAGCCTTGGTCAAGGGATCTGCGATGTTAGCCTCTGTGGGTACTCTGCAAATCTTCACATCTCCTCTATCGATAATCTCTCGAATGAGATGGAAGCACCGATACACTCGGCCTCTTGTTGTAGAATCAGCAACTGTGTCCTGCTTGGAACTCTTCCAGCTCACAGCGCCACCATTCGAGCAAAATACGAACCCTGACTGCGATCTATAATCATCCTGGTCAGTTTGGAAGCTGGCATCGCTGTAACCCTTTACAGCTAGCTCCTCATCGCCTCCAAATATCAAGAAATATTCTTTAGTCCTTCTCAAGTACTTAAGAATATTCTTGATTGCTATCCAGTGACGCTCTCCTGGATCTGACTGGTATCTACTCGTCATGCTCAAAGCATACGAGACATCAGGACCAGTACACAGCATGGCGTACATGATAGATCCTATAGCAAATGCGTATGGGATCTTATCCATGCGGTCTCTCTCCTCTCTAGAAGAGGGACTTTGAGTCTTCGAAAGACTCAGACCATATGACATCGACAGAAGTCCCTTCTTGGAATTCTGCATGGCAAACCGTAGTAATACCGTGTCAATGTATGTACTCTGACTTAGACCAAGCAATCTCTTAGATCTATCTCTATAGATCTTGATGCCTAGAATACATGCTGCTTCACCTAAGTCTTTCATTGAGAAGCACGTCCCCAGCCAAGTCTTCACAGACTGTAGCGAAGGGATGTCATTCCCAATGAGTAGTATGTCATCTACATACAATATAAGGAAGACAACTGTGTTCCCATTAACCCTTTTGTAGACACAGGGTTCATCTTCATTCTTGATGAAACCAAACTATTTGATCGCATCATCGAATCGAAGATTCCAGCTCCAAGAAGCTTGCTTTAGCCCATAAATGGACCTTTGCAGCTTGCATACTTTTCCAGTATACTGTGGATATACAAAACTCTCAGGTTGTGTCATGTACACATCCTCGAGTAAGTTTCCATTCAGAAACGCGGTTTTGACATCCATCTGCCAGATCTCATAATCGTGGTATGCTGCAATAGCAAGCAAGATTCGAATGGACTTAAACATCGCCACTGGAGAAAAGGTTTCATCATAGTCAATACCATGAATTTGCTTGAAACCTTTAGCCACCAATCGACCCTTATAGGTATGCGTAAGTCCATCCATGTCAGTCTTTCTCCTAAAGACCCACTTACACCCAATGGGTTTGACCCCTTCAGGTTGATCAACCAAAGTCCATACTTGGTTGGTGTACATGGATTCCATCTCGGATCTCATGGCCTCTAGCCATTTCTCAGAATCTGGGCTCATCACAGCTTCCTGATAGGAGGTAGGCTCATTCTCAATGAGCATAACGTCATCATGGTCAGACAAGAGAAATGAGTATCTCTCAGGCTGACGACGTACCCTATCAGATCTGCGAAGAGGTAGGTCTACCTGAGCAGGTGGTTGTTCCACAACTCTTTGTGCAACAACCTCATCACCCACAACACTTTGTGGTTCCTGTTCAGCCTCCATCAAGGCCTCAGTGCTATGGTCCTTATCTTGAATTTCTTTAAGATCGAAGGTACTCCCACTAGTTTTTCTAGAAACAAAATCCCTTTCTAGAAAAACTCCAGTCTTTACCACAAACACTTTGTCTTGCCGAGAATGTAGAAGTAATATCCCTTTGTATCCTTGGGATATCCAACAAAATAGCACCTATCTGATTTGGGTCACTATTTTTCTGAGACTTGATGTCTATCGTAAGCCTCACAACCCCAAATCCTCATGAAAGTCATCTTGGGATTTCTCCCTGTCCATATCGTATATGGTGTCTTTATCACAGCCTTGGATGGTACACTGCTAAGGGTAAAGGTCTGTGATCTAGAGCATATCCCCGTAAGGATATAGGAAGATCTGTGACTCATCATAGATCGTACCATATCCAATAGGGTACGATTCCTCCTTTCGGATACACCATTCCACTGTGGTGTTCCAGGAGGAGTGAGTTGGGATAGAATCCCACACTCAGCTAGATAGTCACGAAATTCATGGCTAAGGTATTCTCCACCTCGATCTGATCGAAGTATCTTAATACTCTTGCCAAGCTGGTTTTGTACTTCATTCTTGAATTCTTTGAACTTTTCAAAGGATTCTGATTTATGTGTCATGAGATACACATAACCATATCTACTGAAGTCATCAGTAAATGTAATGAAGTGTCTGTAACCACCTCTAGCTACAACATTGAAAGGGCCACATACATCACTATGTATAAGTCCTAACAAATCTGTTGCTCTTTCGTTGTGTCCACTAAAGGGAGTCTTGGTCATCTTGCCTAAAAGGCAAGACTCGCATGTCTCATATGATTCAAAATCAAATGAGTCTAGCAGCCCATCCTTATGGAGCTGAGATAAGCGACTCTCATTTATGTGACCTAAGCGACAGTGCCAGAGATAGGTTTGGTTCAACTCATTTGACTTGAACCTCTTGGTACTTATATTATAGATTGGGCTCTCTAAGTCTAGAAAGTAGAGTCCGTTCATTAGAGGTGCACTACAACAGAACATATCATTTAAATAAACTGAACAACATTTGTTCTTTATTATAAATGAAAATCCTTTCTTGTCCAAACAAGAAACTGAAATGATGTTCTTAGTTAAGGCAGGCACATAACAACATTCATCTAATTCTAGTACAAGCCCAGAGGGCAAAGATAGATCATAAGTTCCTACAGCAACAGCAGTAACTCTTGCTCCATTGCCTACTCGTAGGTCCACCTCGCCCTTTGTCAATGCCCTGCTATTTCTCAGCGCCTGCACATTGGTACAAATGTGAGATGCACATCCGGTATCTAATACCCATGATGAAGAAATAGATAGATTGACTTCTATAACATTTATACCTGAAGTAGAAGTCTCACTTCTCTTCTTCTTAAGATCTTCCAGGTATGCCTTGCGATTCGCTTCCGATTGTCCACCTTCCTTTGCGATAGAAGCAAGTCCCTTCCTTGGCTACCCCTCCTTTGGGTTTAAGTTCTTTGCCTTTGCCCTTGGCTTGGGACTTTCCCTTACCTTTAGGCTTGCCCTTGCCTTTCTTCTTCTGCACCATCAAAATGGTGTCAGATTTTCCTTTCTTAAGGTTAAGCTCGTGATTCTCAACATCTTTGAGCATTTCAGTAATGGCTTATCAATTTTATTCATGTTATAATTCATGACAAATTGATTGAAGGCTTGTGGCAAAGATTGCAAGATCAGTCGAGCTCTTGGCCAAGTGGGAATCCCGACCTTTGTAGGTTTTCACGCACTCCAATCATCTTGAGTACATATTGACCTACGGGTGCCCCTTCTTGCATTTTAGACCCAAACAATGCCTTAGAGACTTCATATCTCTCATGCCTTGCTTGTCCTTGATATAGTTGACGAAGATGTCCAACCATATCATAAGCATTCATGAACTCATGTTGCTTCTGAAGCTCAGAGTTCATGGTCGCGAGCATTAGACATGACACATCTAATGCATCATCTTGATGCTTCTTGTAAGCATCTTTGTCAGCTCGCGAGGCAGTGGCAGGAGGTGCCTCCGGAATGGGCTGCTCCAGGACGTCTGACTTCCTTTCTTGGTGAGAACAATTCTCGTGTTCTGCACTAATCCAGAAATTTGCTCCATTGAGCTTGTCCTTCTCAAGGACAGAACGCAGAGAGAGAGTGTTCGTGTTTGTCGACATAGTTATCTACAACATACAATGCAGAGAATTAATATCATATTCCTTTTATCATTTAATTAGGCCTTTAATCAAATTATGCTCCCACTGAATTATAGGAATTTTGTAGAATCAAGTTATGGATGTGGTCAAACCACATTACTAGATTCATACAAACTAGCTATAATTCTTGCAGGACAAGATCCACATCATACTAAGCCTTGAGTTAGCTTTGGCTAAATCGCCCAAGACTTAGTACGATCGGTGGGTAACACATTACCGATTACATCTCTATGCAACTCTTGTTTATAGGATCAAGACTCACATTTACAAAAGACCTTGAGTTAGCTTTGGCTAAATCGCCCAAGATTTAGTGTAAATGCAATCTTAACCTATCTTTCCAACGATTGGAATGTGTCTATAGTTCTACTCGATCCAATTGAGTTAACTAGTTTTGCTCAATCTAATTGAGCTTACTCTAACCCAAGCGTGATAGGCGGGACCAAGATTGTCCCTCTGCACCCTACCAAGATAATATGCGTTGCTCTGCTTTGGCAGATTCAACAACAACAAATGATCGAGGTAGTGATGGGTATCAAGGCTCGGTAGGCATTTTCGAGTTGATTCGATTATGATCTAATCTAATCGTAATGTGTATCTTATACGCATTTAGGCCTTTATTATTCTATATTAGCATGCATCACATACATACAATCATTATTCTAGCATGCATCATATACATACAAGAAAATTATCCTAGCATGCATCATATACATACAAGCATTATTCTACTAGCATGCATCACATACAGACCACCAAACTCAAATAAATATATATATATATATATATATATATATATATATATATATATATATATATATATATATATATATATATAATTAAATGTGATATAGTCATGGCCCTACTACGATCTTCTCAAGCCAATGAGAAGATCGGACGGTCAACCTAAGGCTAGCGGCTTCTCCAAGCGCTTCCTTTGACCGTCATGTGTCGTCGTCACCCTTCTCGTAATCTCGTCTTCAAGTGGACTTTACACCGCTCCATTTTGTACATTACAAATATGAAACTCGAGTTACATTCGAGTCTAAAACTATTTACACGCATACACTATACAACACGCACAACCACAAAACGGCACACAGACCGTATTATGAATTACAACACATAACATCCAATCATATTAGGGTTATTGGGTCATGACAATTACAGAATTATACATAATTATAAATTATGTATTTTTACAGAAATTTCTATAATTTTTCCTAATTTTTTTTTCAAATTAATGAGTCACCTCTCCGTAACGGTCCCGCTAAGCGGTTTCCGGGCGCGATCACGGGACAAGGCCCCTTTTGGGAATAGGGGCAGCGCCCATACTCGCAAAATTAACTTTGTGAGTGTCCCTACTACGATCCTACAGCGACTTAAGTCGCTGTCCCAAAAACTTAAAGCGAGAACTCGCCGTTTCGGAGAGTTTTTCTCGACGGTTGAAGCCTACAAGTGTCCCAACACTTGTTGCTTCGACTCTTTGAGAAAATACCCAAAAATTCTATAAAATTAGAAAATTTACAGAAACATATAAATCTGTAATTTTTATATCTAATACAAAAATTACAAAAATGAAACATATACATGCTTCGCACGTGACTCTGATACCACTGTTGGGTTTTCCGAGCCGCAAAAACCGCTTTTTGCGTTGCGGAAACCTCGGAAGCCCTGGCCACGGATCCGTGCGAAGATGTATTAAAACAAAACATGTATGTGTTTATATAAAAACCCTAGATCTACCTTAGATCTAGAAGGTGAGAGTGTTACCCTCGTAGTGACGCCCTTCGCTTATCCCGCTCGTCCAAAAGGTTTGCCGGAACTCGAGAGTTTCAAGTGTACACTCCTCTATCGGTATCCACACAAGCAATAGGTGGAGAAAAGCATCCTAGAGTGTGCTAGCACCCCTTGGACGTTCATGGCTAGATGAGGAAGAGAGAGCTTGAGGGAAGAGAGGAGGAAGAAGATGAAGTTACACAACTTAACTTCACATCATCCATAACCCACTATAAGGGGGTTACATGCATGCATGTAACTCCAAGAGCCAATGGCTCTTGGTCTCCCTCATGAGGTGGCACCCCATGATATGTCCATGATGATGTGGAGCATCATCATTGGTCGGGCCCATGCCAAGTCACCATGACATGGCAATTGGTCAAGTCAAAATTGATCATTCATCTTCCCTCTCAAGTCAAGTCAAACTTGACCTATTATCTCCTATGGTTGATCAAATCCAACCATTTGATTCAAGTCAATTTTAATTTAATGAATCTCTATTCATTAATTTAAATTGATTTGATGAATCAAATCTAAATTAGACTCATTCAACACTTGAATCAACTTGAGTCTAACTCAATTAGTCTAATTTGGATTACTCTTAATCCAATTTGGTTCATCCCATGAACCTAATCCTCATGGTTCATCATATGAACCTAATCTCCATCTAATTGCCCTTATGTGTGTGACCCTATAGGTTCTTGTAACGTTGGCAATGTCCCTAAACCGATTTAGGAACATAAGCAATGAGCGGTATCTAACAATACATCATTGCTACCCAAGTTACAAGAATGTTGAGCTCCAACATCACCTTTGTGACTACTAATTGTGACTCTCACAATATGTGACAATGTCCCTCTATCCTTGACATCTAGATTGACCAATTGAGGCATAGACCGTGTCATCCTCGGTACAATCTATATCTTGAACTCCAAGTAGACTCACTCTAATCAAATGAGCTCATTATCTTATATTGACTCATTTGGGCATGGCCATGCACTTCATGGTCTCACTCTATCAAGAATAACGATGTCTCTCCCGTCATATAGGAGGGATAGATCCCATCTACATCACTCACATCCCTCCGCATAATTTGTCACATACCCGATGTCGCCTTTATAGTCCACCCATTTACGGGTGGCGTTTGTGAACAAAGTATGCAACTCCTTATGTAGGGAACCATGGTGACTTCAGGTCTAAGGACTAATAGTCATACTAATAGCCACATGAGAAAGTATATGACACTCATATAACGATCCACGATACTTTCTCATGGCAGGTCATTCAGTATACATTCTCTAATGTATACCCATGTGTCAACTTGATATCTCATATCCATGACTTGTGAGATCAAGTCATCGTGTTGACCTACATGCTAGTCTCTATGCATTAACATTGTCCCTGAATGTTAATACTTGACTAGGAATGATTAAGAGTAGTGTTCTCTATATCATCTCATTATCGATTCAACCAATTGATTGATATAGATAGGAACCAACTACTCAAGGACGTTATTATATTTAGTTATTTGGCACCAATATAAGTAAATATAATAACCATGCCTTTATAAATAGGAATATGATACAATAAAGTTCATACAACAATCATCACATGATTGGCTCTAGGGCTTTCACTAACAAGAGGATCGAAGTATTCTTATTATTTTCCTCAGAGCAGCAAAGTGAGGAGAAATGAAGTAGTTTTATTATTTCCCCCAGAGCATTGTGTTAGAGTTGAGGCTCTAAGCTGTGTTTTGGTGTTTGACAAATGTTTAAGTAAACAGAGGTTTAGAAAAGTCCAAGATGGTTAATTCCTTGGCATGTGAGAAATCCAAGGGTGGACCTTGGTGAAAAGGCCAAGATGGTTAATTCCTTGGCATATAAGAAATCCAAGGGTGGACCTTGGTAAAAAGTTCAAGATGGTTAATTCCTTGGCATGTGAGAAATCCAAGGGTGAACCTTGGTGAAAAGTCCAAGATGGTTAATTTCTTGGCAGCTAGAAATTCCTTGCGGAAGTAGCAAGGTGAAAAGTCCAAGAATGGCTGGAGGTTGGAGTCTTGGCAGGTAAAGGGTCTCTGGGTAGAGTCTTTGCTAGGCATGTTTCAGTCTTAGAGTTGACTGAAACATTGGGTCATGAGGACAACAATGAGTTGACACCTCAACTGTTGTCCTTACTGCATTCATCAGTTGAAAAATTTGTCGACAGCCAGGAACTGTCGAGTAAGTGCCTCGACTGGTCAAGGAACCGGTCGAGGGAGTGCCTCGACTGAACTCGTGTAGCAGCTAATGGAATTATTGCAGGACGAGTGGCAGTTAGCCAGCACCTCGACCGGCACTTCGACTGAGGCAGTGCCTCGACTAATCCTGAGCTGAAGGAGATAGAAGCAAGTCATGCTCAATTGGCAATTCAACTGGAGCAGTCGAGGCGGTGCCTCAACTGGCCTTTGGCAGAAGCTGGCAGATGCATGGCTGACTCAACTGGCATTTCGGCTAGTGCAGTCGAGGTGGCACCTCGATTGGTCGTCGACAGCTGCAGATAGAAGCGAGTGAGCTTCAACTAGCGCCTCAACTGGTCGTTGGCAGCTGCGGACAGAAGTGAGTGAGCTTCGACTGGCATCTTGACTACAGCAGAAGAAACCTTGACATTTAACATGATCAGTCGAGCCAGCGCCTCGACTGGCCTTCAAAAAAACCACACAGATGCAAGGCGAGCTCGACTGTCGCCTCGAATGCTGGGAAGGGGAGTCACGATTCTGGTGAAAAAACCTCTCCGTTTCGACACGTGGACGATTTCTAATCGCAGGTTTCAAATGGCGATCACAATTCTACGAACGAGAATGCTTCTCGCAGTGGATCCGAGTTTCCGGTCTTAGGTGGTCATTCAAGAAGAGAGCTCAGACGAACGATCGCTAACTTATTTGGTTTCGCGCAGAAAAAATAGGTATTGCTTCTTCTTCGTTTGTTTAGCTTCTACAGTGACAGGAATCGGAGATCGTGCTTCCGCCTTGCAAAACACTGATACTGCTGCTACTGATATGCTCTTGTGGTGCTTCTGCGAATCTGAGATCCCTGTGCTGCTAGCCTTTCTCTTGTGACTGCGCTGCGTGCATCTTCTTCCTCTGTTCTGGGCAGATTTGGCTCGGCTCTTGCAAGTTTTTTACATGATCAAAGTTACTGCATCCTCTGCTTGCATCCTACATCTGAAACGCTGCACCCCTTCTTCCTGAACACTCGTTCGTGTGATCACGACGAGAACGAAGGTTGGTATCATTTTAAACTGTCAAACTCTATTTCTTACTGTCTATTTGATTGCTTGTAATTCATAGCCCTATTCTAATTTTCAATATCTAAGATTTGTAATCTGTAAAGTTTTTTAAGAGATTTTCTCCACCCTCAAAGCTTGGCTTCAAAAAGGGGGGAAAATAGTGGTAGGCCTTGGACTAGCAGCTCTAGGAGAGAGTTGTGAACCGAGTAAAAAAATCAACTGTGTCTACGTTGTTTTCTTTATTTGTCTTGTGTTGTGTTCTTCGTGATTTTCATGGTTGTGCTCAAACTTAGGCTGCATTCATTTACTAGTGATTTCCGTGTTTTACTTATAACTGCAATCTTAAACTGTACTTCCGCTACGTTGTATCTACTCGGTTTTTAAAAAGTAATCTCTCCCCTCCCCCTCATGCATGCTACCAGTCCTTTCAAGTGGTATCAGAGCCAGGGCTCTAATTACCTAGTTTAACAACCCTAGAGTCTAATCATGCAAGAGGGATACAGTACAAACCGACCTCCATTTTTTGATGGAACAAATTTCTAATACTAGAAAAGTCGGATGGTGTACCATCTCATGATTGAGATAAAAATGTGATTCTCCATCACGAAGGCCTTCATTACTCTTGTAGGTGATGATGGTAAAGTCTTAGGGTCTGCTCTTTGGATAATTGAGCAAAAGCGCAAAGCATAGGCAAATGCTAAAGCTACTGTAACATTACAGTGCGACCTGGCAAAGGAACAACTTAATAAAGTTGGTCCTTTCAGCACTAGCAAGACCTGTGGAACAACTTAATAAAGTTGGTTCTTTCAGCAGTGCGCAAGACCTATGAAATAAATTACTTGAGCTGCACGAGGGTACCAGAGACTCTCGTATAACTAAGAGGGATTTGTTCCTTAGTCAACTCCAGAACTTTTCTATGAAGGACACTGAATCTGTTAGTGAGTTCATGGAAGATTCAAGGAGTTGCTCAATGGTCTCCACTCTATTGGAGAGAGTATTAAGAACCGAGATCTGGTTAGGTATGTACTTAAATCATTTCCCTGCAATGTCTTATGGTCATCCATGGTAGATGCCTATAAGGTATCAAGGGACTTATCAACTGTTAAAATAGATGAGTTATTTTGTGAAATGGAATTGTATGAATAGGCTAATAAAGGTCAAAAAGAGAAGGGTATGACTTTGCTTGCAGGTGATCAAAGCAAGGAGGGAAAGAAAAAGAAGGAGAAGAAGAAGGAACTGTCTTCATTCTCAAGCACAGAATCAGATGGAGATGACGAGTCCTCCTCCAGTGAGATGGCCAACTTTGTGAGGAAGATAATGAGGAGAAGCAGGAGATTCAACAAAAAGAAAGGTGAGCAAGTTGATAATGGAATTGATAAATCTAATGTAGTGTGTTATGAATGCAGCAAGAAAGGACACTTCAGAAATGAATATCCTCATCTCAAGAAGAAGGAAGAAAAGAGGAGGAGACGAAAGGCGTTGAGAGCCACATGGGATGAGTCATCATCCGGATCGTTGGAAGAGGACAAAGAAGACAAGGTTGGACGACACACTGCTCTGATAGCGCTGGAGGACTCTGGAACAGATTCAAACTCGGAGGCAGAATCATCATCGATGGATGATGATCAGGTAAATTTGGAACTTAGAGATTGTTATAAAACCATTGCATATTTGACTGACATGCTAGAAAAATCTAAATGTAGAATCAAGACCTTAAAATCTGAATTAGGACATTTTAAGGAGCATGTGGTAGAATCTAGTGCTAACACCTCTAAATTTAATGAAATTGTGGATGAAAACAGAATTTTGAAAGCACAGGTGAATGATCTCAAGTGTACTCTTGAGAAGTTCAACTCTAGCTCTCGAACGTTGAATATGATTCTAGAATCACAACGAGCTATTTACAACAAATCTCGAATAGGTTATAGACCTAAACAGCAAGAACGTATCTTTGTTTCTTTAGTTTCTAGAATTCCTGGTAGGAAGAAAACAACTAAGGCATGGATTCATAGGAAATATATTTTGGAAGCTAATGGACCCAAGGTTTGGGTTCCGAAATCTTCTATCTTTCGTGTCTAGCAGGCATTAATTAAGGGGGAGTGTCCATCGACCTGGTTCGTATACAGTGGGTGCTCCAAACACATGACCGACAACATATCATTATTCTCCATGCTTGAAAATAAAAGTAGAGGTACCATTTCGTTTGGCAATAGCGGCAAATTAAAAGTTGTAGGAATAGGAGATATTTATGTTTCAGAGCTTCTTATGATTAGGAATGTATTTCTAGTCAAGAATATGGCATTTAACTTGTTAAGTGTGAGTCAGTTGTGAGATGCTGGATATAGGGTTGAATTCAATTCAACTCAATGTCTAATAAAGCACAACAGTTCAGATATTGCCATGTTAGTTGGAATTCGAAAGGAAAACATATATCAAGTATTTTTTGATAATGCTACCAATATATCTGCCAAGTGTCTTGTGTATAGAATAGATGAATCTTGGTTATGGCATAGAAGGCTCGCACACGTCAATCTGAAGAATTTGAGAAGACTAGTTGGAAAGGAATTGGTTAGAAGGTTGCCAATGCTAAAGTTTCAAAAAGACAGGTTATGTGATGCCTGTCAAAAAGGTAAGCAAAAGAGGGCATCACACAAGCCCAAAAACGTTGTAAGTACTTCTACTGTTTTAGATTTATTGCATTTAGACCTTTTTGACTGTAGTACTATTAAATCGCTTAATGGAAGTAGATATTGCTTGGTGATTATTGATGATTACACTATATACACTTGGACATTTTTCTTGAAACATAAGGATGAAACTCTTGATATTTTTATTTCTTTTAGTAAAAGAATTGAAAATGAGAAAAACACAACCATTAAAACCCTCAGGAGTGATCATGGAGGGGAATTTGAAAACATCCGATTTAAGGACTATTGTTTAGAAAAAGGGTATGGGAACGAATTTTCTATTCTAAGAACACCCCAACAAAATGATATTATGGAAAGAAAAAATCAAGCCTTACAAGAAGCATGCTCAATGAGTATGCTCTTCCAAGCTACTTGTGGGTCGAAGTCGTCGGCACAACCTGTTATGTTCAGAACAGGGTGCTAATACATAGGTTTCTAGGAAAAACCTCGCATGAACTCTGGTTTGGAAAACCACCTATAGTTAAGCATCTTAGGGTGTGTTGGCCGCAAGGTGTTTATTCTAAATACCAGAGATCATCTAGGAAAATTCACGGCTAAAGCTGATGAAGGTATTCTTGTTGGGTACTCTTCTATTAGCAAAGCATATAGAGTCTACAATAAAAAATCAAATTAATTGAAGAATCGTCAGATGTCATTTTTGAAGAGGGTGAAAAATCTGATGATACACAAAGAATTAACGAAGAAATTAAATTTGTAGTTGAGAAGATCAAATTATAAGAGAACACCGAAGTAGGGGGAGTTAAAATTGAATCTGAAGAAGAAAAGTCTAAGTCACAAGGGTCATTACTTAAAGATGTATCAAATGATCAAATATTTGAAACATCTCAAGCACAAAGACCCAGTAGGACAAGTGTTAGTCATCCCCATGATCAGATTATTGGAGAACTTCAACAAAGGGTGGGGGCCAGATCATCCTTTAGGAATGAAGGGGTTGAAGTTGCACTAATCTCAGAAATTGAACCCAAAGAAGTAGAAGAAGCATTGCTTGATCTTGATTGGATCTTAGCAATGCAAGATGAACTAGGGCAATTCGAAAGAAACCAAGTATGGGACTTAGTTCCGAGACCAGAAGAAGTCTCCATAATTGGTACAAAATGGGTGTTTAGAAACAAAATGAATCATAAGGGAGAAATCATAAGAAACAAAGCAAGGTTAGTTGTCAAAGGATATAACCAAATTCAAGGATTAGATTATGAAGAGACCTATGCCCCAGTAGCACGATTAGAGTCCATAAGGCTTAAGCTAGCATTCGCTACATATAAAGGCTTCAAACTATATCAAATGGATGTGAAGTCTGCCTTCTTGAATGGGGTAATTAAGGAAGAAGTGTACGTTGAATATCCACCGGGGTTTGAGAGTATCGAATTTCTGGACCACATGTTTAAACTGAAAAAAGCTCTTTATGGGCTAAAACAAGCACCTCGTGCTTGGTATGAAAGGTTGCCCACATTTCTAGTAGAGAAAGGGTTGAAGAGAGGTCAAATAGATCCTACACTATTTTCGAGAAGAGATGGTGAAAATATTTTTGTAGCTCAGGTTTACGTCGATGCATAATCTATGGCTCAAATAATAAGGACTATCTGAACGAGTTCATAGGACATATGGAGAGTGAGTTTGAGATGAGTCTTGTGGGAGAACTCATATTCTTCCTCAAACTTGATATCAAATAGACAAAGGAAGGTATATACGTCCATCAGTCTAGGTATGTCATGAATCTGCTGAAGAAATTCAATATGAAGAATTCAAAGGAGATATCCACTCCTATGGCACAAAGCACAAATCTAGAAAATGATGATGGAGGAAAATCGGTGGATCTAAAATATTATAGGAGCATGATTGGTAGTTTATTGTATCTTACAGTGAGATGACCTGATATTTTATATGTTGTGGGGGTATGTGCTAGATATCAGTCATGTGCCAAAGAGTTTCACGTAAGCATTGTAAAAAGGATAATGAGATATCTTAAAGGCACTATTAAGATTGGGTTATGGTATCCTCATACTGAATCATTTGATTTAGTTGGATATACTGACTCTGACTATGTTGGGTGCAAGTTAGATAGAAAGAGCACAAGTGGAGGATGTCAGTTCTTAGGTTCTTCATTAGTGAGTTGGTCGAGTCGAAAGAAACATTGTGTTGCTCTCTCCACCACTGAGACTGAGTATATCGCCATGGGAGAGAGTGTGTCGCAACTGTTGTGGATGACTCACATGCTGGAGGACTATGGGGTGTCATACAGAAATGTGCAAGTACTGGGTGATAATATGACCACTATCAATTTGACAAAGAACCCTGCCCACCACTCTAGAACGAAACATATTGAAGTGAGACATCACTTCATTAGATATCATGTAGCTAGGGGAGATGTTGTACTCAATTATGTTGAGTCCAAGTCAAATCTAGCAGATATCTTCACTAAACCCCTTCCAGAAAAAGAATTTAGCCACCTAAGAAGGGAATTAGGCATGTGTATCACTGAGTAAAGAATTAGAATCACTCCATGATCATAAGGACTAATTCACCATAACAAGAAGGAATTATGGAAATCAGAGGAACCTTGGGAAGCATCTGTTTTTGTATTTCTAGTTGGTGGGGGTGATATGTTTAGGTATAACCAACTTACCCAAAATGTTCATTGCATCCCTTGGGGAAGTTGGTTATCGAGACAGTGATCATTAATTTGACCAATTATAGGGAAGACCTTTGCATAATTCATGTGCATTTGGTCTGAAGATCATAGTTGGATATTCTAACCAAGTAAAATTGATTGGATCCCTTAAGACAAATGCAAATCTAAAATAAGTGTCTTAAATCATTTTAAAAGGATGATATCTTCACTGTGGTCAATCACGTATTGGTGTATAGATCACCTTTGAAGTTAGTGATACAACTGGAATGAAGCTCAAGGAAGGCTCAATTTTCAGATTTTTGAAAACCGTATCAATCTGTGAGAATATTAGGTCGTGTATTTTTCACATATTTTTCTGTGTAAGAGCATGACTTTCGAATTTTGTACATGAAATTTCAAGATTTTTTGAAATCTTATCAGAACTAGAAAAAGCGAGCGCAATCGGAACTACCATCGCTGCTTATAGCTTAAAACATGAGTTTGCTCTCGACCAGGAGCTTGACCACGCTTCCAGTTGAGGCACTAACTCGACTGGCACCCTCGATTGCAGCCACCAACGAATAGAATCGAAGTGCGCTTGACCAGCGCCTCGACTGGACATTTTGACAAAGGCACAGAATCGAGGCGCGCTCGACCAACACCTCGACTGGACAAATTAACGAAGGCTCAGAATCGAGGCAACCTCGACCAGGACCTCAACTGATTTATCAGTCGAGGTATTTAACTTATCGCCTCGACTGGTGAACGTGGATTTATATAAGGAAATCCTTTCTCCCCATTCGACTCGATCACGAACTCTTCCATTACTTTTTTACTTTCATTGCATTTTGCTATTATGCATTGTTGGTATGAATAACTGAGAGTAAGGATTCAGGGGGAGGATATTTTAATCCTTTCTGGATTGTTGTATTCCTCACACTCTCAGTGCTCCTATGATCCCTTTTAGGTGTTTGCCAAAGGGAAGGAGAATATGTTTATAGTTTAGGTTTTTATTCATTCCCTATTTTATCAATTTCCTATCCTGTTTTATTTGTGTTTAACGCTCACCTATTTTATTCATGATTAATGCTCATTCATTACTATTAATTCATTCATAAAAATCTAGTACTGCAACCTAAACTTAAATGGGTTGTCAAACATCAAAAAGGGGAAGACTGTTGGAGCTGAGACTCTAAGTTGTGTTTTGGTGTTTGACAAACGTTTAAGTAAATAGAGGTTTAGAAAAGTCCAAGATGGTTAATTCCTTGGCATGTGAGAAATTCAAGGGTGGACCTTGGTGAAAAGTCCAAGATGGTTAATTCCTTGGCATGTGAGAAATTCAAGGATGGACCTTGGTGAAAAGTCCAAGATGGTTAATTCCTTGACAACTAGAAATTCCTTGCGGAAGTGGCAAGGTGAAAAGTCCAAGAATGGCTGGAGGCCGGAGTCTTGGCAAGTAAAGGGTCTCTGAGTAGAGTCTTTGTTAGGCGTGTTTCAGTCTTAGAGTTGACTGAAACAATGGGTCATGAGGACAATAATGAGTTGACACCTCAACTGTTGTCCTTACTGCATTCATCAGTTGAAAAATTTGTCGATAGCCAGGAACAGTCGAGTCAGCACCTCGACTACTGGTCAAGGATGCGATCAAGGGAGTGCCTCGACTGAACTAGTGTAATAGCTAATGGAATTGCTGCAAGACGAGTGGCAGTCGAGCCAACACCTCGATCGACACTTCGACTGAGGTAGTTGAGGCAGCACCTCGACTGATCCTAAGCTAAAGGAGACAGAAGCAAGTCACACTCGACCGGCGATTAGGAGCGGCTGGCGGCGCCTCGGCGCCTCGCGGCGCGGATGCAAGGCCGACTCGATCGGCGTTTGACCAGTGCGGTCAGGTGGCACCTCGACCGTCGTCGATAAATGGCGAAGCGAGTGAGCTTCGATTAGTGCCTCGACTGGTCATCGAAAGCTACGGATAGAAGCGAGTGAGCTTCAACTGGCGTCTCGACTGCAGCAAAAGAAACCTCGACATTAACATGATCAGTCGAGCCAGCGCCTCGACTGGCCTTTAGAAAAACCGCACAGACGCAAGGCGAGCTCAACTGTCGCCTCGACTGTTGGGAAGCGGAGTCACGATTCCGACGAGAAAATCTCTCCGTTTCAATGCGTGGATGATTTCTACTCGCAAGTTTCAAACGGTGATCGCAATCCTACGAACGAGAATGCTTCTCACATCGATCCGAGTTTCCGGGCTTAGGTGGTCGTTCGAGAAGAGAGCTCGGATGAACGATTGCTAACTTATTTGGTTTCGCGCAGAAAAAATAGGTATTGCTTCTTCTTCGTTTGTTCAGCTTCTATAGTGACAGGAATCGGAGATCGTGCTTCCGCCTTGCAAAATGCTGATACTGCTGCTATTGATCTGCTCTTGTGGTGCTTCTGCGAATCTGAGATCCCTGCGCTGCGAGCCTTTCTCCTATTACTGTGCTACGTGCATCTTCTTCCTATGTTCTGGGCAGATTTGGCTCGGCTCTTGCAAGTTTTTCACATGATCAAAGTTACTACATCCTCTTCTTGCATCCTACATCTGAAACGCTGCACCACCTTCTTCCTGAACACTGGTTTGTGTGATCACGACGAGAACGAAGGCTGGTATCATTTTAAACTGTGAAACTCTATTTCTTACTGTCTATTTGATTGCTTGTAATTCAGAGCCCTGTGTTTATTTTCAATATCTAAGATCTATAATCTGTAAAGTTTTTTAAGAGCTTTTCTCCACCCTCGAAGCTTGGCTTCGAAAAGGGGGGAAAATAGTGGTAGGCCTTGGACTAGCAGCTCTAGGAGAGAGCTATAAACCAAGTAAAAAAATTAACTGTGTCTACGTTGTTTTCTTTATTTGTCTTGTGATGTGTTCTTCGTGATTTTCGTGGTTATGCTCGGTTGTGTTCATTTACTAGTGATTTCCGTGTTTTACTTATAACTGCAATCTTAAACTGTACTTCCACTGTGTCATATCTACTCGGTTTTTAAAAAGTAATCTCCTCCCCCCCCCCCCTCGTGCGTACTACCGGTCCTTTCACATTGGAGCAGGAAGGAACGCATTATTCTTATTATTTCCCCTAGAGCGACGGAGCGGGTAGGATTAAAATATTTTTATTCCTCCGATGAAGTGCAACGGGGAGGAGTGGAGTTCCTATGCGGCTCGAGCGAGGTATTCTTCTTATCGTTCTCCCGATCGGAGTAACGAGGAGGCGTGGAGTTTCTATTTGGCTCGGTCGAGGTATTCTTCTTATCATTCCTCCGATCAAATGTAGCAGGGAGGAGTGGAGTTCCTATTTGGTACAACCGAGGTATTTTTATTATTCCCCCGATAGAGTACAGTGGAGAGGAGCAGAGTTCTATTCAGCTCAGCTGAGGTCTTTTCTCTTTTTATTATTCTTCTGACCGAGTGCAGCGGGGAGGAGCGGAGTTCAATTTTGTTCGACTAAGGTCTTCTTAGTATTCCTCCGACCAAGAAAAATGGGGAAGAGCATAGTTCTATTTGACTTGGCTGAGGTCTTCTTTTTTTATTATTCCCCCGACAAAGGCCAGCAGGGAGGCACGGAGTTCCTATTCGATTCAACTGAGGTATTCTTTTTATTTATGCACCCAACAAAGTACAGCGAGAGGAGTGAAGTTCCTATTTAGTTTGACAGAGAGCACAATGAGGAGCAGATTTCATTTTCGACCTGACTAAGAGTACAGTGGTAAGGAGTGAAATTATATTTTGTCCGACTAAAAGTGCAACGAGGAGTGGAATTCTATTTTGTCCGACTGAAATATTCTTCTTATTATTCCTCCGATAAAGGACAATGGGGAGACACGAAATTCCTATTCAGCTAGGCCAAAGTGTTCTTTTTATTATGCCCCCGATAGAGCACAGTGGAGAGAAGTGGAGTTCCTATTCAATTCGATTGCAATTTGAATTTATTTGATTGTTTAAAATTTTTATATTTTTTTATACTTGTTTAATTGATCAATGATTTTGATATTACAAATTTATTTATTTATTTCAAAATTTATTTGTCTATTTACAAATTTGATAACAAATTTATTGATAAATAATGAACAAATCGCAATTTTTATTAATTAGTATTCATAAATTAAAATTTTAATAAATTATTCAAATTTATTTATTTAACTAACACTTACCAATTAAATACAAAAATTTTTCACTAAATTTAATTCATTCGGACCCTTGTTCCTCCTGACACATATTAACAAGTCAGTATATTATCATCATCATCATCCAACTATCACTGGCTATTAAAACAATGCAGCGAATAGGAAAGGAACAACTCCATGCGAGTTACCCATCCGATCGTAGAGCAGCAGTTCACTGGATTTGCTTCTTCCGTGATAAGATTTCGATCTGGATTGATAAACAGAAGAACTACGTCTCTTTGCTGGGATTTAAGGTGCAATCATTAACATCTGCCAGAGAGCACATTTATGTGTGCTTTTCTCTGTTCCAGTTCCCCTCTTTCCCACATGTGTTGCAGGAATTCAGCCACAAGCTCACTTTGATTTATCCAAAAAGGAAAATGTTATCATACTACTGCAATGATGGCAAATGAACCAGAGGAAGGAAAAATGAAATTATCCGTACATTTTATTTTATGCAACAACAAGAAGCTAGCTAATATTACCCTGTAAATATTTTGACACTAAATTGATAGTGAAGAGGATCATCCCATTATATCAATACAATATTTAGGTTTCTGAAGATACAGAATAGCGAGCGAAGTCAGTATGAACTACAAAGTCATAATATAACCTAGAATTGGCAGGTGTCTCTAACATAGTTGTGCAACAAAGGGTCTCTGTCGACCTTTTGATGGAAAGGGCAAGGCACGAGCAACATCCTCGATAAGGATGGCTAGTTATATTAAGTTGAATTGAAGTGATAGGAAGGAGAACACGAAGACAAAAGGAATTGGTAAAAGTAAAAAAAAAAACATAAAATAAAATCTAAGCAGATTTGATCCCATTAATTGCAACGTATCCTTATTCTTTCGAGGCATAAAGCAGGGAGCTCATGCGTCCACATGTAAAACAATCATGCCGCCCAATAAGCACTCGCAGAAAGCTTTGCTGAATTAAAAAAAAAAACAAGGGCACAATCATAGACAAAAAATCGGGGACCACGAAGACAGCCGGTGACAGAATTAACCAACAAATAACTTCACTAACCCTGGTAAAATCCTTCAAAATTGACGCACGGCCATTCACAAAGAGAGAGCTTAAATGGCTCCAAGCTCAGTTGAGGTGATAAACAATGCAAAAAGGAATACATACATGAAGATCAGAAAGCATTGTCATTACCATGCAAGGAACTAAAGAGTGTGATCTGATACTCACTTGCACCGCCGAGAAAGTAAAAAACACAAATGTATTGCAAATTAGCTACTCCATTAGTATACATCAACGAGTGGTCCTGGATGAACAGATATACCATGAATTTACAAGTGCCAAGGAACATATCAAACTGAGACTTGAAAGGGGCAGAGAAAAATAAACAGGATAGACTTTAAACTCGGCAAGTAGCTATAAATTGCATTTCCTATAAAATGTATCGAAGAACTTTCCAGCAATCAGAAAATATTTCCAACATGGTGCCTAAAAGAGGAGGCAGTTGATGTTGAAGTCACAACGAACATCATTCATCAAAAATATAGATTAGAATGGACACGAATTTATCAGAGGGGGTGGGAACAGAGAGTCTTACATTGGGCAACAGTTTGCTCAATACAGTCCCAGCATGCTCCTTGTTAAGTAACGTGAAGATATCTGCCTCCCCCTGCTGTTCCTTCGGCTATTTCGCATCGGTGTCAGGTAAAACCTTAGCATACCGTTGTTGTCGAGATGGTTCGGGGAGTACCTAGCACTTCTGTTCCTCTCCAAAACAAACTCATCTCTCCTGTTCTTAGAATAATGGTTGCTGGACTTGGTGCTGTTCTTCTTGATGCCCCTATAGTCAGCATTGCCACTGAAGGAATTCCTAGAGCTTACACTGCTGTTGCTCCTGAGCATCCTGTTATTTAAGCCCCTGGACCTCAACTCCGGCCAGGACTCCGACAATGCCCTCTCAACTATATTGGATTCTCCTCTGCTATTATTTCTTCGTTGAACGAGGCCCCAAATGTTCCACGCTTTGCTCCACCTCCGAGACTTCTTGGCGGCAGCTCCTCTTTGGTCACCTAAGCCTGATTCGAAGCTTCCTAAGTAGTCGTCCCTCAGAGAGTTGGAGCTCCAATCTTTCACATCCCGGTCAAGCAATGTTGTGGGATTAAATTGGTAAAATTCCATGCCTCCGGCGAGGGATACATTGCCATTTGGGACCGGTTTGAGCTCACTGGCCTCGAGAGGCTGCTCGCGGATGGATGCTGATCGGTCCAGGCTTCGTCTTCGCCGGCATGACGAATCCAAGTAGTAGTCCCGGGTCTGTGACGAGCCACCGGGAACGGTGGTGGCATCCTCCTCGACGGGGATTAGGTAGTCAGAACGCTGCACGGTTTGCGAAGGAGCGTCCTCGACGACTGCGAGCATGGGAGGCATCCGAGGGAAAACTGATCTGCCTCCGATGAGATAGCCGTCCCAGGAAGCCCTAGGCTCGTCCCACGAGAACCTGGTGTCGTCGAAGGACATCCGCCCGGCGTCTAGAGAGAAGCGAGGATCAGTGTCGCAGGATCTACGGCCGGAGGCATTCACCGCGACCTCCGACTGCGTGTCGCGGAACATCCGGGATAACTTGGCCGGCTTTTCCATCCGGACTGTAGCATCGCCGGTTTGCTTCTTGAGCTTCTGCTTTCGCCGCCATTTCTGGAGTTTTTTTCTGAAAACGGAAGCGGCGAGCCAGAAGCTGTTGGCAATCTCCTTGAGGTCCTTGGGCGGAGGCTTCTTCGCCTGGTGCCTCAGTGGCTGGGAGTCTAGATCTATATGGTCCTTGATTGGCTTCAGTTCCGTCGTTATATCCTCAACCCTCGCCAGTTTCCTTTCCTCATTCATCTCCCTGCAGCTTCCGACCACCACGACAAGGGGATCAGCGGGTCTGATCTCGTCATTACTCTCACCTTTCGCTTCGCATGTTTCGGAGGAGGGAGGGATGGCGTTGGGGAAGGGAATCCCTATGTTTCGGCTTTCCACCTCGCTTTTTGACGCACCATTAGCTGTGGCTAAGGTGAGGGTCGGAGCAGAGAGTGCAGCGCAAGGGTTCTCAGCCACCCGGCAGTGGCTGTCGCTCTGGTTAAACAGCGACCACAGCGTGCTACGGCCGCGGACGTCGCAGGACTTCCGCTGCGGCTCAAATACAGCGGCAGGGGGCCGCTGGGCAGAGAACCCACCCGCACCATCGCCTCGGACGAAGGAGGAGGACTTGGAGCGGCGGAGAAAAGAAGACCCGGCTGCCGGACCGGAACCGGAGGCGACCTTATGGAAGACGGACCGGAGGGAGGAGGTGGACTTACGGCCGGCGGAGCCAGCAGGGGCCTCCAGGCCGGCGAGGCGCTCACGGAGGCAGGAGGCGCAGAAGCCAGTGACAGTCTCGCCCGGGTGGAGGTCGCACGCGGAGGAAGGCAGACGGCGCGGCGGTTGCAGCTGGCGATGGTGGTAGAGCGCTTGCCTCTCGATCTCTGCCGTCATCGGAGTCCTGCGTCCCGCCCCTGCAATCAATGATCTGATCCCCCCTCCTTAAAGCTCATCTGCTGCTGGTTTGAGGTGCCACTTGCTAATAATTGTAATCACTGTTGCTGCAGTGCCAGTAGCCTCGTTGCCATCGTCGCGAGCACTGGTGGCACAGCATTGGCCGAAGCAGGGAAGGGGATCGTTGTGCGTTCAATGAGGAGCGAGGGAAATGGCAGCAAAAGGAGGACGGAAAAATAAAAAAAAGGCATAAAAAATGGGATTCCAAAAGAGAAAAGCAAAAGCATCACGCTTCCTCCCTCCCTACCTTACACTTTACCACCCTCCTCTTTTTTAGTTCGCCATTGTCGATTTCATCTCCATCTTTCTGCTTAATTTGCGCGGAAAGAGAAGCTCGCTGTCAGCGGATCGATGCCATCGCAATTGGGCAATCGGCAAATGGCAACGGCACTGCGTGCTGGAAATTGGGAAGACACAAATGGGTGAACAAAAGGGGGTGGGGTGGGGGAGCTTTCGTAC
This sequence comes from Wurfbainia villosa, assembly GCA_025175895.1. Classification (NCBI taxonomy): domain Eukaryota; kingdom Viridiplantae; phylum Streptophyta; class Magnoliopsida; order Zingiberales; family Zingiberaceae; genus Wurfbainia; species Wurfbainia villosa. The sequence continues at coordinate 12,325,542 of CM045992.1, forward strand.
AGGGTGGGGCCCCGCATCGTACAGGGCCGTGACGAACAAGACAAATCGTGAATCGAACCGATGCAAACGAGCGCTGTCACCGGCATTGGGCCCGGACCCGGTTTGCGAGATTTGGGTGGTTGGGTGCCTCCTTGGACTTCCACGTTGTTCGGTGAGTCTAGTATGACGTACGCGCAGAGGCTACAGTCTCCCATATAATTTATTGTCATCTGTCTCTCCTGTATAAATAATATACATCGAGTCTGCTCACATCGCCGGTAACTAATCCCTTCCTCCCATCGATCGGAGACAAGCTCAGTGTGGAAATTTAAGGCCTAAGACCTCATAATGAATAATTTAAATATTTCCCAGATAAGTTGACTCTCAGAAAAAGTCTTGTTTAATATCCAAATAATCCATTACCTGCTTGAATAGTTGACCCATTTAAACAGAGTTCAAAAAAGACTAATGAGAATTCAGGTGACTGCATTTTGATGCGGCAGAATTACGATTTGTTGGAACGGTGAATGATCCATGTCATCCGTTATAGTAAAAAATAATAATAATATGTTCATCCAAAATGTCTCTACCAACTTACTCTCCGGTAAAAAAAAAAAAATTATACTCCAATTGAATATTGACAGAGCAAGAGACGAAGGAGGTATTTGGTTCGTAGAGAATTTTTTATTTTCTTATTTTTATTCTCTTTTTTTTTAGAAAATAGAAAATGATTTTTTTTTATTTTTTAATTTTTTAAAAAATATTCTTTTATTTTTTGAAAAATAAAAATGAAAACAGAAAACGATTAATTTTCATTTTCCAATTTTCTAGAAAATGCTCCTTTATTTTCTGGAAAATGAAAATGAAAAATATAAACAAAATACATTTTTTTATTTTCTCCTAAAATAAAAATAAAAAATAAAGAAGAAAATATCTATCAAATGTCCCTTATATATCTCTGCAAAATTTTACAGTCTCATGTTGTTCATTGTAACAAATCTATTATCTTGCTAGCCACGTATATCTCAATCACCAAGAAATTAACGCAACTAGTCAAATGTCGTGGAGAAGAACTTCAATCGTCGAGTTAGCAAAGCAACCAAAAGTAATCTTTTTTATTTACTCCAAAGAGCAAATGATAAAGGGGTGGATCACACACCCAGCGATCATATCAATTCTAAAAAGTAGTTTAGTTCATAAAATTTTTATCAAGAAGAAGTCTTTGAAAAAGGATTCATTGTTATAAAAGGGCAAAATAAAAAGAAGAAATTTATCCGTTTACTAAGTAGAAAAGCAAAACGACAAAAAGAGTTTAATTAAATTTAAATGAATTATCAAAAATATTTACCTATCTTTTTTTTTACTCCTTGAATAATCTAGTTAGAAATTAGGAATAAACAATCGATTAATAACCGAACTGATCGAAACGATTAAATCAAAATTGAATAAATCGATTTTTTTGACAAACTGAACCGTCCAAACTTTTCAACAAAATCGAACATACAGTATTGGTAAAAAATCGATTAATTAAGTTGAAAACCGAATAAACTGAATTTTTTATTATCAGTCCATTAATATTTTCATATCAATCGACTGATTAAAATTAGTCGATTGATGTGAAATATCAATCGATTGATAATGATGGAAATCATGAGTTCGAAACAATCAGTTGACTGTTGGATTTTATTTAATCAGTTTAATTGATTATTTTCATTTCGAAATCGAAATCAAATCGAATAAATCAATATTAAAAAAAAATCCAATAAATAAATCGATTTTTTTTATTAGATCGATTTATTTAATTTAATTAAATTTTTGTTCACTCCTAATATAAATGCACGTGACAGTTGGCGTGGGCGATTTTGTTTAAGCCATTTTGTCTTGTTTGAAAATCCAAAATGCAATCTAGTTTTTGAAGATTATGTATACCTTTTCTTTTGAAATATGCCTTCTCTTTTGATTATTGATATACTCCAAAAGAGATTTGGCAAGTACAAAACAAATTGTTTTACTCCCATGTGATTTATGACCATCGATCCTCGTGACCACTAAGAAAAGATTGTGTTTCTGCACGAGTTCATCTGTATATTTTCTTTCCGGGATAAGCATAGATATTTGATATTTATCTTCACAACCTTATTTTTATATGGCCAAAGTGAAGAAATTATTTTCTTGCATCTTTCAAAGAATCAACATAGATATAAAGCTTTATAGATTACCCAAAAAGCCCATTATACTTTGGTTTTTAAGTAAGAAAGTATTTTTTTTAAATTTAAGTCGAACTAAATTGAACCCAATCATATAAAAAATAAAAATAAAAACTCGTTTATTTAATCAATGATTTCCATATAAAAACTATTGATAACTCTAAAAAGGTCATTAAATTCACGATGATCTTTTAAATTTTTTTTTATTTTTATTTTTGGAATTTTAATAAAAATTCGATATGCATTTTAAATTTCTAAGGTTGTCAATTATTTTTATATTAAAGTATTCGATAAAATAATTAAGTTTTATTTTATTTTTTATTTTTTCCTCTTTGTTTTGTTAATTTTATATCACTTTTCTTTATTTTCTTATAATTAGATATTAAATCATTAAACCCCAAAATATTTTTAAAGTTTTTTATTTTTTTATTAACCTTCTTTTGTATTTTTAAAATTTAAAATTTTTTATTAAAGTTATAAAATAAATAAAAATATAATAAATTTAAGAGATCGTCGCGATATAATTTTTTTAAAAAACATTGAACTTAAACGGTGATTAATAGTTTTTTATAAAACTCATTAATGAAATAATTTAAAAAAATTATTCAGTTCGATTTGGTTCAGTTTAAATAAAAAAATATCTTTTTAATTAAATTTAGAATCAAAATAAGTGAGAGAGATATTCTAAAAATTAGATACGTCTTTGGTAAAAAAAATCAAATCAAAGTACGATGTACTCTTCGAGAAATTCAAAAAATAATCTTTGAAAAAATGTCATAGATGTAATTTAATATTTTTTTAAGAATGGACTATAAATGCGTTGTAAGGATTGATTTGTTTGTAAAAAACTAATTTATTTGTGAATATTTTTTTAAAGAAAATATTATTTTATTATTTACATGAAACATTTAAATCTATTAAAATTATTTTCATATCTTTGGCTAATAGATCCTAATCGAATTTTAAAAATATATTAATGAATTAATTTTTGAGCTCTTTTAAAAAAAAATTAAACTATTTTAAAAATGAATTCTCAAATACAATCTTGATCTTTGATAAAAATGGGAAAAAAAAAAAATTTATATTTGATGCATATATGAAAAATATTTTTTCTACCCAAAAATGTAACTTGAAATGATGATTTACAAATTATTTTGTGTTGCTCCACAAGAGTAAATTAAATTTGTTGTTCTACCATTGGCCAACATGTGAAAACTCCATCTCTTAATTTGCCCCCCTCACCAATTCCACAATATGTTTCCTTCTTGAGAAAGAATGACCAACAAAGGCATTCCTTCCTCTTTCTTTGTTATTTTCCTCCTAATTCCTTCCTTCATGGACAATGACATTGAGAATGGTTTCAACTCCTTGAAACTAAATTCGCCCTCTTTGTAAATTTCTTCGTAATGACAAGGATAATTGACTGAAGTGACTATATTTATCTCTCTTAGTAGCTCATTCCCGATTCTCAATCCTTTCTTCCCTTTGTGTAGATTTAACTCTTTGATATGTGTTTGAACTTATAAGCATGGTCCCTCTATAAGCAAATCATAAAGATCAACTCCCATCTCCACAAGACAACCCTTGTGGCTAGCAGGAGACAGATTCCTCCTAATAAAATAGGGAACAAATCCCATTGGGTCGAAACTTACGAGTTTTTTTACCTCTCTTTCTTGCTAGTCTCAAGGTTACCATGATTTATCTACTTTGTGTTGGTTGTGAGACTGGTTGATAGAGGCCTCTGGGGTGAGGGTTTATTTCACCTTTTACTCCCAATAAAGATCAACTCTCATTATAATTGATGTGGTCACTTTTCTGAATACCTCCCGCCGAATCCTCGGAAAAGAATTAGATGACCACCCCGGAGGATTCTTATGGCCACAATAGTAAACCTTAACCTATCAAAGTTAACACGCATTAGATGACCATCGACACTTCCCAGCAATGGTCCTCTTATTCTTAGTCAGACAGAGAAGATGAAGTAATGATGCAAAGGGAAGTAGAGAAAGTTGTTAGAGAAAGAGAGAGAGAGAGAGAGAGAGAGAGAGAGAGCCCTTTCTTTTCCATTAACCTATTTTTATATAATATCGTTTGAGGTTCTTCGAACACCCAAGTGATCCCCCAATAATGTTGCCTACTAGGCGGTTAGAGGACCTTCTCTGCCAGGAATCCACTCGTGGCATGTCATGTGTGCAAGAGTTATCATCAGAAGAGATCATTAGGGGGATGGGTATCACTGCATGAAGAAGGAATCTCCTCTTTGATCCCCGCCTCCTGAGTCGCTACACTCTTGACTCGGGGTACTTCTGTCTTCATTGCTCCCTGATAGAACGTGTTTTTTAATTGTCGCAATACCGTTCCCAAATTATTTACCGAACCCCCTAACTATACTAATGCAGTATAGGATTGACTCGGGTCATCTCCCAACGAACCTAATGGCTGGATGTTTGTTTTTAAACAGAAGTAAACACTGGTTTTTTTTTATAATTATCAAAACAATTAAAATGCAAAATCAAATGCAAACATGAGAATTAAACATGCAAAAAGTAAACCTAACTACCAATTATTAATTCCCGGGAAGCTAACCTAATGCAAGAACAAATGCAAAAAGTAACAAGCAACTATCCTAATGCGCAAAAGTAAGTGATCACGCACCGCACTGTCACTATACGGTACAATGATCAAACAAATATGAACAATTCAACCAAGTACCGCACTGTCACTATACGATACAGTGATCAAACAGTCACTAAAAAACTAAACTAACAGACAGAAAAGAAAGCGACCAAGCACTACACTGTCACTATATGGTACACTGATCAAACAAATGTGAACAATCCAACCATGCACCGCACTGTCACTATACGACACAGTAGTCAAACAGTCACTAAAAATTGCAATAAATGAAATGCAATAAACGAAAGCAATTCAACCAAGCACCGCACTGTCACTATACGGTACATTGGTCGAATGTAAATGAAACTAACCTAACAACTAAAGCATAACACAAATAAAACTCTAACTATGACTCGAATTAAACACAAGTTAGAATACAGAATAAAATACAAGGTAAATCGCAGATTAGAATACAAAGTAAAATACTAGTGAAAACACAGGTTACGAACACTAGTAAAAACACAGTTCAAGGTCACTGGTGAAAGCACATATTAAAAACACTAGCGAAAATACAATTGAAAACACTAATGCAAACACAATGTAATAACACCAGTGACAACACAACTGAAAACACAAGTGCAAATACGAAGGAAAACACAAGTGCAAATACAAATGAAAACACAACATGAACCACACAAATGAAAACACAGTAAAACAATAACAAACACAATACTGAATCAACAGTATATCAATAAAGTAAATCAACAGTCATCCACAAACACCGGAAAGGTACCACCCTCTCCGGTGACCTACGACAATACCGAACACTCCAAGAGTCTCAGGGTGCGGATCTCTCGTCAGAACCCGACGAGAGGTGGATCGATTCGGTAGTCCACAGCTCCGATGATGGATGCGACACTACCGCTACCACGGCAGCTGGTGGAATGGTTCTGTGGAGATGGCACGGCGCGAATCACGACCGCTATTGTGGATGGGATCGGAACTGGGAACGAAGGGTATCATCACCACCGGCTGGAACCATTGAAGACCGCCATTGGATCGGAAGAAGTGATGCCGCTGGAACTGGGAATATATTCTGCCACTACCACGGCAGTAGAAAATCACCTCCAGCCTTCTGCAACCACGTCCAATTGGAAGGCTCAACTCCGGTGGTAATGGATCGGAAGATCGCCGGTGAAGACGGACGAACTCCCCTGCTCGGTCGATGGGCTGCCGCCGTCCAAATGTTGCTGCGAGCTCCGCCTGACCGAAGAAGGAAAAGTACGCTGGGTGGAATGGATTGGGGAAGACCCTGGGATTGCTGGAATGGACGCCGGAGTGCTGTGTGGAGTTGTCGCCGCGCTCGCGAGAGGAAGACGAATCTCAGCCTCCCATTTAGAGCTAGGGTTAAATGAATCCAATTAATCATCCCTAAGTGCTAATTAATCAAATCCGATAGCTGCGATCGATTTGATCCGGATCGACAACTGTGATTGTTCCGATTTAACTCTTTCATGTTCCCTACAAAATCACATTCACCAGTGAACAATAATACTGAAATTATAGGGAATAAACAATTAATTTCAATTAAATCTAATACGCAAAAGACGTCATGAATAGCCGTAATTACCCAAATCAAAGAGCCTAAAATTCCCAAATGTGAATAAAAATCTCGCGATAAAAATGCGACTATTAAATTCCCCCACACTTATTTTTGCACGTCCCGAGCAATACTAAAAATACAGAAACACTGACTCCCTAACTCGTTTCCCAAACAGTACTTAGATCAATAATTCAGAGACAGAAAGAATAAGTTACTTATGATCACCAAATTCATCCGGATCTAGGGTAGTCAAAAGATTCGACTCCTACAGCAGTCAACATGTATGATGAATTACAGTCAAATCAAATAAACCAAGCCTGATACAAAACCTCCCAAATTGATATATGCACTCATGCTCACATAATGATCGTAGGAGTGGGGTACCCTCAAAACACTATGTAATATTGTCTTACCATATGTTTGCTTATTATCTACTTCTCCACCGCTATCAATACATTCCATACATGAATCAAAAGGATTTATCAAAATTAAATAAGATCAGAAGTGAATTGCAAAAGAAACATACCAAAAGATATAATGAAAAGAGCACCAATAGAAGAATTGGAAGAATAAACCTGATAAATTGCATGTAGGAGTGTGGAGGGATATATTCCAATAACTATCCAGGAACATAAGCTCAACAACATCCATACTAAAAATAAAGTTATATCCCATACGTAAGAAAAAGCATTAATATGGTCTTTGTCAGGTAATGAAACTGGGAAACTGGGTTGTTCTTTTCGTGTAATGCAATAAGAGAACTCCAGCAATAAGGATGTAATGCAACCATGGTGTAGTGCACTAAGAGAACTCAAGGCCTGGCGTGTCTTGCACAATATCAGAAGCAGCTAGGTTTGTTTAAAAGGCCGAGTCAATAACAACCTCAATGAGATTTAACAACTGTTCCAGATGAGAAACACTCCTCATGTACAAAGGTTGATGCAAGAGCCCAATAAGTAACACAATAGCAAAAACTCCTGTTTTAACCTCAGATTTATCTTCCTCCATCAACACAACTCTCTAGCATCCATTGTCCATCAACACTACCAATTTTGACTTCCAACTATGAAGCCTTTCACCTATTCTCACTGCTTCAATATCTCCAACAATAGCATCAGCTCGTTCATACTGCATCTCTGTCACTTGCTCACATGCATCTTCAGATGCCCCGAATTTTACTACTTTAGCAGCTGAATCTGATTTCAACAACCATTCTTAACTTACTGACACTATCAGAAAATTTGAAATCCATCATTGAAGACCTTTTAAACATTGTAACTGACACAAGATTTGTGAAATAGCACTAAATTAGAATTACTAGACTCCAGCTTCTTGCTAAAAATAGCAATTCCTGCATCCCTCCAAGCATTAAATTTGAATCTGTTTCTTCCTTACCCTCATCAGCTATTTCTGCCGTATAACTCTGATAATGCTACTGATTTTTTTTTTCTGCTGATACCCTTGTTGAGTAAGAAGCATGATACAGCTTGTGCATAGGCAGTTAGATTGAACTGGGTTTGGTGTTGGAACTGGCAGCAACTGCAATAGCAAGTGTACCACTTGAAAGTGATTCATCCAACTGGTCCTTGAATTGCTGCAACATTCAGACCTGTGCAACATCTTGTAGCAGATTAAAATTTTTTTTTCAATCGTGCAGAATTTTCTGCACACAGCTTAACTTGAAGATGGCAGTGGACTCCACACTTTTCTTATTATCTTGATGTTTCTCCAGATGTCTCTAAGCTTGCACATGCATCTTCTCATGGCAGGATAACGAGAACATGTCAAGAATGTTTCTGGTGGCTAAGCATTACCTACATCCATTCAAATCAGTATAACTCAAAATCTCCACAAAGCTTCAGCAGCAACATCTTGTAACTGAAAACATGCTCTTCTTCCAATCTGAAATTGAGTCAACATCTTGCTGCAGAATTTGTTTCATCAATTGTGCTGAAATCTCTGCTCAAACTTTAACTTGAAACATGGCAGCAATTCACAATTTTCTCGCAGAGCAGATCCCTTTGCAGCAATCAGTTTCCACTCAGCGATTTTTTTTTTCAGTGAGTACTACAACAACCAATTCCCATGGCTTAGAGTGAAACTTACTATAACCATGTGTTTTAACCTTCCCATACTTATACCCATGAAAGTCTCCAACCGGTCTCTGACTTGCAACATTTTTAATCTCTGAATTTGGATTTCCCTTTCGTTTCCTGCAGTTAACTTTGACACTGTCGAGCAGCTGTTGGTTTGCTGCTCATACTCTATCGTCAGATATGGGTTTCTGCTGGTACTCTGTTGAGCAGCTGTTGAAATTCAACTCTTCAACCAATCCAGCACAGCTGTAATTCCACCGATGGAAGTTGTGAGTAACCCAAACTTCCTTGTTTGTTGATGCTGTCGACTACATCAATGACAGCATAAGCTGCTGTCTCAAACAAATTTTCAGAATGTTCCCTTAATCCAGCATTAATCTGATCGAGTTTGATGGCCTCGGCATAAGTTATAGGCCTTCAGATTGAAGTGATTGTGGTGTTAGAACTAACAGCAGCTGCCCAGATTTAAGTAGAGCCATCCCAAATGTCCTTGAATTCTGAAAATTTGATACAACCTCCAATAGATCTTCCTTGAATCCACGTGTAAGCACAACCTTTTATAGCTTGGTAGGTGCTGCACTTGGCAAGAATATCCAATCCACGTGTAAGCACATCCTCTTGGATCTTTGGTGACTCATGCATTTTTCCAGAATTTGACTAGCTCATTAAAACTTGCAATTACATATTCTCAAAGGCAGCAAATAAAAACACTGCCACATGTACAATGGTTGCCTCAGGAACCCCAGAAACAATACTATTGAATAAACTCCCATTCATGTAGCATTTCACGTAGCTTTAACAACAATTTAACTCTCGGTGAGACTTGTGCATAGATCTCATGGCCTGAAGCAAGAAAGAATACCGCAGCTGTATCCAATGGCTAAACATCAAATAGAACTCAAAAGGTCTCAAAAATGCTCCATCCCACATTCCAGTTTCTCTTTTCACAGATTTTTCCACAGCCACCGATTTTCCTTCATGTTCTTTCTTCTCTAAGCTTGCACATGCATTTTATTCCAATCTGAAACTGATCAACAAGGTTTGCTGTGAACAATTTCTAGGTGATACCATTTTCCTTCAATTCAAAAATTTCCTTAGATCATTTCAGAAATTCCAATTCCAATTCATGCAGCACTTGTGCTTTCTTCGATAAATTTCTAACTTAAGTTCAGTGAACTCAGATTTAAAAACCCTTTCAAGCTGCACTTTGAGTATCTTCCACCTGTGCACATTTGTTCAGCTACCGTTGCATGCAATCCAAATAAATAGCCACTGTTTTTCTAGGGAATTGACTTTGGGAGTTGTACACAATGGCTAACCTGTGCCACGAACAAGGTTTTTACAGAATCAACACCCATTTGCTCCAAGTATCCAGCTAACCAACATTTATGCTGCAGCTGATGACCTCAGAAATTCTGCTTCTCGTTCTCCTTCTGTGCCCTTTTCTTTCCAAGGATCTGATTCTGTAACATATTCACCCATGAGATCAATTTAAGCTCCTCCTTCAGTTGCAGGAAAGATTTAGGGCAATCAAACTTTCGTTTAAATTCTTGAACCAATCTGTTGGCTTTTCCCTTAAAAGCTGGATCAATAGTTTTAGGAGACCTGGATAATTCAGTTTTAAAACTCCCCAGCTGAAATCAGTTTCAGCTGAAGTTTCAGCTTTGAGATTGAACATAATTAAAAATTCTCATAATCTGGTAATTGTTCCCAAAATACAAGATAGCAGCCACATAGAAGGTAAAAGCAATGGTAATTTCTCTCGGGATATCTGATTTAGCACATGACAGCACCAGCAATCCGTTCACCTTGATGGTTGGCAGCCTTTGGTAGTTGCTCTCAATCCACAAAATTCATGGGATAACAAAGAGGTTAAGAGCTCCAATTTCCCTACTTCCCGTCTGCTACAGCAGCAAGAGAAGCTGCTGATACTGAGAGTATCAACAAATGGTAAAATCATTTAAATGAGTTCATGAACTTCACTAACAGAACTTGCTGCCAATCACTTTCTTCCTTGGTATTTGCATGTTGCTCCTTTCTGTAAACATGCTGCTCAAATCTTTTCTGGTTGAAGGTTTTGAGTAGGCATCAATTTTCCTAAAATCCCTCATCTGCCTACTGCTGGATTTTCAGATTCAGAACAGTGGATGCCAATTTCAGATTCAGAAAACTGTTATGTAGCAAGAATACTGGAAATTGACATCAATCACCAGGTTCATCCTTTTGTTTGTTCGTTGCAACAATGTCCAACACTAAACACAATTCAATCCAGATCTTGCACGTACAGCTCCTGAAAATCTGATACAACCAAACGCATTCAATCTATTCCTAAGTTCTGACTCCATAAGCAGAATTTTAACTTGTTGGCCTTGTAATTGACACAGCATTTTGAACTGCTTTTCCCTGGTCCTTTCACATTGAGATTTTTACTTGTCCAACTGGTTACACCAAGCAGAAACAAAATTTTTTTTCTTTCTTTTGTGCTCTCAGCAGAAACACGATCTGCAGTCTCTAAAACCCAAGCTTCATCTACCAGCTTATCAGAATGTCACAACAACAAGAGCTGCATTAAGTTGCTTGGTTCAGAACGTTCTGTAGCTGTTGTTTTAAGAAATTCTGATGTCCTTGTTGAAGTTGAAATTGGGTTGCACGTATAGGTAAGGCTGCTATTGGTACTGGCACAATTCTGATAACGCTGCAATTGTTTCAGTGCAATCTATTCAGATCAGTACATAGCTGCTACAAATAAGTTCTTTTTTTTTTCTGGATTTTCCTCCATCAACCTGAGGTTAGTCATTTGAAGCCTGTGACATTTGATTCTACCATGATTGAAAAGCCATTCCAACCTCTGTAGCAAATTTCTGCCCAACAAAACAATATATCCTCCCCCACACTTAAGAATTTTGTCTGTCTCAGACAAACAACTTATCAAGTTATTCTTACAATATGGGAACAAAAGATACAAGAGAAGATAATCCACGAAGATAACAAAGACAACAAATGTCAAATGTAAGGATAGGACATGTAAGACAACATAGAAGTATCAAGTGGATTAGACAAGCAATACAAGTGAGGAAAAGAATCAAGAGTGAAATCCTTCATCATATTTATGCAAATAAATGCTATTGCAGTTTTGAAAAGACTCAAAGCAAGTTCTAGAGTAACAAGTATCACATGTGTATCACACCAAAGTGGGTAAATGATGAAAATGACTTACAACCTCACTAGGTGAATAAAAATCAAGTTTGGTCTATTGACAAAAATTCACCATCCTAACACGTGACTGTATACAAGTGAAGTCTCTTATCATACACCAAAAATCCATAATTTGATGATCAAACTTAACTAATTTTTACCGTCTCTGACATGATACTAAGGCATGCAAAAGGGAAAATTATTTGACTCAACAACAACACTAAACCTAGGTAAACAGACAAACAAGCAATCAACCACACAAATTATTCCGAACATGAAAGGAAGAAAATAAATGCAGTAAATAAAAGAACACACTCCCCTTTCAAGTCGGAGAAAAAGCATCATCATGTCTGGCCCCACCGTATTCTCTAGAATAGACTTAATCTCTTTGCTCGACACTTCATGAGTCTGTTGCAAAAGTGAGACCCTTGATCGCTAATGATCGCCCTGGGTACTCCAAATCTGCAAAATATGTGAGACCTAACAAAATCCACAACAACTAGAGAATCATTAGTCCTGGTGGGGATGACCTCCACCCATTTGGAAACATAATCATATGCCAAAAGAATATATGAAAATCCAAAAGATACAGGACACGGACCCATAAAATCAATACCCCAAATATCAAAAATCTCACAGAATAACAAAAGTTGTTGAGACATTTCATTTCTACGTCCTATATTCCCTGTTCATTGACATCGCTCACAAGACTTGTAAAATTCAGAGGCATCATGAAATAGGGTGGGCCAATACAAATCAGACTCTAAAACTTTTCTAGCAGTTCTTTGGGGTCCAAAATACCCCCCACAAGTCAGAGAATAACAAAAAGTAAGTACGTATGGAATGAAACTCATAATCAAGTCCACGCCATCTAATAATCTGATCACTACAAAATTTTCAATGATAAAGATCATCCCATACATAATTAGCATCACTTTTCAATTTATGGACTTGTGCATGAGTAAAATGTGAAGGTACAACACGGCAATTAAATAAATAGCAAGATCTGCATACCATGGTGTCTTACCCTACTGGTAAAAAAGTTGCTCATCTGGAAAAGAATCTGCTATGGGAGTGGCTCGATCTCCCTCACAATCCTGGTCAAACTGAAATACCACCTCCTTCTGCAACAAGTTGATTAAGGGTAGGGCAATCTGACTGAAGTCTCTGATAAAATGTATGTAGAAACCTGCATGACCTAGAAAAGCACAAACTTCCCGCACAGAAGCGAGGTAAAATAAAGAAGATATAACATGAATTTTAGCAGGATCTACTTCAATACCATACACAGAGATAATATAACCCAAGATATCCCCTGCTCGACCATGAAATGACATTTCTTACAAACATCTGATGGAAGCGATCCTTGGGGCGTCACTTGAAGCGTGCAAGTCCCTACACATTCCATATCCCTGTCTACAATAAAAGGGCCCACAGATAGGTCATCCATAGAAAGAGTACAACTTCTCGTGAAACAAAACCTCGGCATACTTGGGAATCTGCTTCCCTAGCCTTTTCTTCAACAACCCCCTTCCTAGGTTGGGCCTCTGAGGGAAGAGAAAAATTGTTGCATAAAACTCAAGTAGATTATCGCCTGAAGACCTAGTCATCCACACAAACAAATAAAATGAGCAACAAATATAGATAATAAGAAAGACAATAATAACAAAAGAAAAAGAAAACAAACAAACAAACTACAGTTTAAAGACAAACGAACCCATTAAAGTTCCCCGGCAACAGCGCCAAAATTTGATAGAACGTGTTTTTTAATTGTCGCAATACCGTTCCCAAATTATTTACCGAACCCCCTAACTACACTATAGGACTGACTCGGGTCATCTCCCAACGAACCTAATAGCTAGACGTTTATTTTTAAACAGAAGTAAACACTGGAGTTTTTTTTATAATTATCAAAACAATTAAAATGCAAAATCAAATGCAAACATGAGAATTAAACATGCAAAAAGTAAACCTAACTACCAATTATTAATTCCCGGGAAGCTAACCTAATGCAAGAACAAATGCAAAAAGTAACAAGCAACTATCCTAATGCGTAAAAGTAAGTGATCACGCACCGCACTGTCACTATACGGTACAATGATCAAACAAATGTGAACAATTCAACCAAGCACCACACTGTCACTATACGACACAGTGATCAAACAGTCACTAAAAAACTAAACTAACAGATAGAAAAGCAAGCGACCAAGCACCGCACTGTCACTATACGGTACACTGATCAAACAAATGTGAACAATCCAACCATGCACCGCACTATCACTATACGACATAGTAGTCAAACAGTCACTAAAAATTGTAATAAACGAAATGCAATAAACGAAAGCAATTCAACCAAGCACCGCACTGTTACTATACGATACATTGGTCGAATGTAAATGAAACTAACCTAACAACTAAAGCATAACACAAATAAAACTCTAACTATGACTCGAATTAAACACAAGTTAGAATACAGAATAAAATACAAGGTAAACCGCAGATTAAAATACAAAGTAAAATACTAGTGAAAACACAGGTTACGAACACTAGTAAAAACACAGTTCAAGGTCACTGGTGAAAGCACATATTAAAAACACTAGCAAAAATACAATTGAAAACACTAATGCAAACACAATGTAATAACACCAAAGGATAACACAATCAAAACACAAGTGCAAATACCAAGTGCAAATACAAATGAAAACACAACATGAACCACACAAATGAAAACACAGTAAAACAATAACAAACACAATACTGAATCAACAGTATATCAATAAAGTAAATCAACAGTCATCCATAAACACCGGAAAGGTACCACCCTCTCCGGTGACCTACGACAATACCGAACACTCCAAGAGTCTCAGGGTGCGGATCTCTCGTCAGAACCCGACGAGAGGTGGATCGATTCGGTAGTCCACAGCTCCGATGATGGATGCGACACTACCGCTACCACGGCAGCCGGTGGAATGGTTTTGTGGAGATGGCATGGCGCGAATCACGGCCGCTATTGTGGATGGGATTGGAACTGGGAACGAAGGGTATCATCACCACCGGCTGGAACCATTGAAGACCGCCATTGGATCGGAAGAAGTGATGCCGTCGGAACTGGGAATATATTCTGCCGCTACCACGACAATAGAAAATCACCTCCAGCCTTCTGCGACCACGTCCAACTGGAAGGCTCAGCTCCGGTGGTAATGGATCGGAAGATCGCCGATGAAGATGGGCGAACTCCCCTGCTCGGTCGATGGGTTGCCGCTGCCCAAATGCTGCTGCGAGCTCCGTCTGACCGAAGAAGGAAAAGTACTCTGGGTGGAATGGGTGGGAAGACCACAGGATTCTTTGGAATGGGCCGGAGTCTTTGTGTGGGCTATCGCCTTGCTCGCGAGGAAGGCAGCCTTGCCGTTGTTTTTCTGTGTCGCGCGATTCTCTTCTCTGTCGTGCGATGGGAAAATGTGATGTTTTTAAATGGCTTTTCCTCAGCCGTTCAATCGAGCCATCTCTAATCTCAGCCTCCCATTTAGAGCTAGGGTTAAATGAATCCAATTAATCATCCCTAAGTGCTGATCAATCAAATCCGATGGCTGCGATCGATTTGATCCGGATCGACGGCTGTGATTGTTCCGATTTAACTCTTTCATGTTCCCTACAAAATCACATTCACCAGTGAACAATAATACTGAAATTATAGGGAATAAATAATTAATTTCAATTAAATCCAATGCGCAAAAGACGTCATGAATAGCCATAATTACCCAAATCAAAGAGCCTAAAATTCCCAAATGTGAATAAAAATCTCGCGATAAAAATGCGACTATCACTCCCCCAACCTCTCGAGTCACCTTACTCCCCGACTTTGTTTACTTTTGTCTTCTACCCTTCCCAAATCACTCTACTCCTGACTCGAGGTACTTCTATTTTCATTGCTCCCTAGCCTCCCGAGTCACCCTACTCATGACTCGGGTTACTTCTGTCTTCTACCATTCTCGAGTCACCCAACATCCGACTTGATCCACTTCTATGATCCTACGTGCGGGATCCTACCCTTGTCTTTGAATATTCCTGGTATCTCATAGACTAAGTTATATCCACATCATAGGTCACCCTCCCCCAATAGTCAGACGAATAAATATGAATGTATAACATTAAACGATTGGTTCTTGTTTACCTTGTTGTGTTTCCCGCTTAAGGTTGCATGTCCTTTGTCTCCTCTTGAGACGTATGCCCTCGCCATCTTTTTAGGGCTCCCCGCTCACATTTTTTTTATATATTTCTACCCACCCTTCTTCCTTATTATGCACCACCCCTTTCACTCGTCACCTCTTTGAATTGCTCCGTTTCTCCTCATGCTCTTTGTGTTGTGCTTCCAAGCTCATTATGTAGGGACTTGTTCAAGATATCATTGTGGAATTCCAGAAGAAGAGAAAACCCATAGGGATGAGGTCGTTGTCTCCCTTCATCTTGTTACCATCCTTAGAGACTAATATGTCCGCTAACCTCACCGCGAGGGTGAGGGTTGATGTTGTATCCTTGGACCGAGCCCCTACCAAATGTGCTAGGGCCTATCTAGAAATCCCTATGTGCTCTGAGGTTCCTACATCTAGTAGTCTCTCCTCATTCAAGCCTTCTCTCAGGTCTTTTCACCGCCCTCGTCTGATTGGTGCCTCCTCTAAGTTTTTGAGAGTTGA
The DNA here is from genome assembly GCA_025175895.1 of Wurfbainia villosa. NCBI lineage: Eukaryota > Viridiplantae > Streptophyta > Magnoliopsida > Zingiberales > Zingiberaceae > Wurfbainia > Wurfbainia villosa. The sequence goes on from CM045992.1 coordinate 12,341,929, forward strand.
ATCCTCTTCCTTAGAGGTCTTGGAGATCCGTGATTCTCCTCCCAGGGCCCTTTCTCCTCTTTTGTGACCTTCTCACGAGACCATTTCGGCTCCCTCCTCTAGTCAAGCATCCCTTCATGTCCTACGTGTTTTTGAATCTCTCATTTCGACTTTGTTAGCTCCCCTTTTTGTTGCCCTTCCTGCCATGCTTGCCCCCCTAGCATCTCCTTCTTATTTTAAATCACCTCTACCTTTTATTGTGGAGGGTGCCTCTACTCAGAAGGCCTTATCATCACCTCGAGTACTTTTCCTTTCACTACTTCACTTCCTTTTCCCTGAGGACCAGATCAAATGACCACAGTCCTAGAATGCCATGAAGAGACCCTCTGCTCTACTGACTCTTTATGAGCTAAACTGGCTTTCGACAAGACTTAAGTTTGAGAGGTTTCCAAGGGAAAAGATAACCTTTTCCTGCAAAACGACCAACTGAGAGAAGAATTTGCCCGAGAAGTCGATAGGAGGTGTCGGGTCGAGGAAGAGAGGGACTTACTCCTCTCTCACTGCTTGGATTGGGGGTCCTTGGTGGCCCAACTCGAGATGGTGATCAACCGCTCTCTAGATGCATTGATTCAAGTGAATTGGATGAATTCAGAAGTGTCTCAGGGAGCTAGAGAACTAGCCACCAACTTGTGTTCCCATCCCCATGCTCTAGGTGAAAGTCTACAGATGCTATCGCGAGATCTTCTTGGCCTTTTTGTAGAGCGCACTAGGATTCTCCACTCACTAATGTTATTACGTGAGGCAGGGGAAAAAGGTTGTGCCCCTGAGAATGACCAATAGCAGAGGCCCAATCCTATTAGAATTACTGTGCATATGTTGTGCAGCCAATGCATTAGGCATTGGGGTTGCGCAATGTTGTGCAGCTAAGTCTTCAAGCATCATGGTTGCACATACGTTGTTCAGTCGATGCATTAAGGAAGGAGATGAAAGGTCTCCGACAAGAAACCGTCCAATCTATAAGAACAGAGGAAGGTGAAGTGAAGAGAAGATATGAAGGATGAGAGAGAACATCTGAGCCACTGTAGGGATTTGGTTTGTGAACCAAGAAAAGCTTTTCAGTATTTTGTACTGTGATTGCTCTTTAGACCATGATCAGAGGTCTGAAGGTCTTTTGCGAAGCAAAAAGAAGAAGAACTTAGAAGCGAAAGAATATTGTAAGTGTTTATGGCATTTATAGTCAAATTCGTGCATTACATATTGTAATCTTACCAACAATGGTATTAGAGTAATGTAAGATTACATTAAAGTTATGCATGAATCACTGTTCACGTATTCTTCATGAGGAAGAAGATGAACAATAAAATAAGTCTCAATAAGATTTCTGTCAGATGGTAGAAAAGTGTTGCCCGAGCATTTTGTGTGCTTGGGACAGAAGAGCGCGAAGCGCTTGGCTTTTCTTGAACAATATTGAGTGGGACTCGGAAAAGGAATTGCTAAATATTCCTTTAAAATGGTCTATTTTCAATTTTGATTACTGTTCATTGAAGAAGATGATGAACAATGTCATTGTCAAGATTTCTCCCAAGCATAGTAAAAGTTTCTCCTACTATGCTCGGAATTTCCATATGGTGGTCGGCCATAGCACAGGGTGCTCGGATTTTCCATATGGTGGTCGACCATAGCGCAGGGTGCTCAGATTTTCCATATGGTGGTCGGCAAAAACACATGGCACTTAGATTTTTCATATGGTGGTCGACCATAGCATAGGGTGCTCAGATTTTCCATATGGTGGTCGGCCAAAGCACAGGGTGCTTGGATTTTCCATATGATGGTCGGCCAGAGCACAGGATGCTCGGATTTTCCATATGGTGCTCGGCCAAAGCACATGGTGCTCAGATTTTTTATATGGTACTCGGCCAAAGCACATGGTGCTCAAATTTTCCATATGTGCTCGGCCAGGTATGTAGTGTTTGATTGATGGTACTTGGGAATTAACAAAAGTGCTCAACCATAGCTACGTTGGCATTGGCTAACTAGCAAAGTTGACGTTGGTCAACTTGACTCATAACCAAAGTGTCGAGTTGTCACGTCCCAAGAGTATATTTGTCCCTTGATCGGACGGTACCCTCTTGTGACAATATAAGATATAATACCAACACATGACTCAAATAGATGCTATCACAGATAAGCCATAAAACACGGAGGAATACATCGACAAATAATAAATATACAAAGACTCAAATATGTGCGTACCAGTACGACTTTGACACAACAAGAAAACATAGTTGAAATCAACATCCAAATCAAATTCATAGTAAAGGCCAAATACATACCACACCACCATACACTCAAAGTGCGGAAACAATGTAGGATAAAATCCCAAAACAAATAGTCCAACACAATACAATAATATGGAATATAATCCATACACTCGGCATGAGGTGGGATCAGCTAGCGGAGCTCCGAGCACCCAAGGAATCTCCTACCTGTTACCTAGGCAATAAGAAAATCCAGGGTCTGTGGTGGTGAGTATAAAACTCAGTGGTAATATGAAAGACAATGCATAAACAACATATATCATATGGAAATCTACAAGTATACATATGGAGTTCAATAGATATACAGTATTAAAGGTAATAACAAATTACCACCAGTATAGTCATAATCAATGCATATACCAACTAATCAACTGAATATAATGTGATGTACCGACATATCTGAGGGTCTACACTAACACAACTCACAACAACCTGAACAAGCATACAACAACGTAGCACATACCAAGAACATACATAAATAATACCACACCTGTGATCAATACATAATCAAATGAACAATGTATACTCAAATGTAAAGACCAACCTGATCCAACATATTATGAATAATGTTGTACAAACATATGCAACAATCATAGCTAACCAAATGCAACATCTCATAGCATGTGCAGAATATATATATATATATATATATATATATATATATATATGCATGATCATGTCTGTGTACCCCATACATCACCATGACCCCAGTATGATCGGGGTGACACAACATGACAACTATCCTAACTCACACCTACCACTACTCTCGAGTGGTCGAGTGGACAGTATGAGTAAGTAGCTATCCTGAGAGCTATATGTTACACAACGGGGGTCTCCTGCTGCTGGCCGCTCCAACTGTCACTACCCATGAGTGGTTGAGCATCGCACACAGGACAATTGCACACAACTCCAACTACCACCATCTATAGTGGTCGAGTGTGCAACAACAACTACCACCCTCACTAGTGGCCAAGTACGCAACTCCAACCCACCATCTATAGTGGCCAAGTGCGACATTACCAACGCACTACGCTCAACCCTGCTACCACCACCCCGAGTGGCCGGGGAGACAGGATGACTGGCGACCCATCTCAACCACAAGGGAGACCCAGTCGATAGCATGCATACAATGTAATGATGAACAACTCCACATCATACTCTATCACACAAAGAGTCATAGTCAACCAAAAGTCAACTATGCAAGGACCTCCAGTACACAACCACATAACGACAACAACCCACTTATCCATGCACATATGACAAGATCCACCATAGATGCACAACGTAAATGTGTACGATACAACAATCAACTCCATAATCAAAACCATAACCTAACCCCAATGATGCAACGCGATGACCCAATCTGAGTTCACAACTGTGCCCTAGCTACATGCACTTAAATGAACATCTATAGGTCACTCACAATAGAGTCTGTATCTATAGAAGTGATGAACAAATAGTAAGATAACATCAACACATCTCAAAGAACAAAGGCTAAGTAACAAGCATATGATAAAATAAGAGTGGAGTCAAGGTAAAAGTGTCATCGACATCGTAAAAATCCATGCACCATAATCAATAAACTACTTGACCAAGGTAGGTATTACCCACCTCATATATAAACTGTGTTGTCGATCCTCACGCCCCTGAATCTACATTGAATCAAATACCTGCACATGCATAGAACACAATTAAGTCCATCATAATTCGAATGATCGGATCTAATTCTACTTCGAACTCATATCACAATCCACGAGTCAAAAATCAAAACTACACAATTCATCTTATCCTCATGATAACATACTTGATCTCATCCACCAAAATTAACCCTTCACCTTACCCTATATTGCAATTAACTCCACCATTAACACTATTACCATCAATCCACAATCGGTATCCTCTAATAGAACAACATCGTTCGCTAGCTATTAAACATCAATTCAACTAAAACATCCACTATAATTATCATACCATAATTGTAATTCATAGCATACAATCATCAATCATCTAGATCAAACTCACTTTTATCAATCTCGGTTACTCAACTTTTGGATCCAACAATTTGAAGTTTCCAAATCTGGAATGATCAACTTGTTCAATCACAACTCTTGCTCTGATTGCCCTTCTTACCTACAAAATCAAGAATCCACAACTAACACTAGGCTCCCAAATCTAACTCCTCTGATCTAGAAATGGATCAAGCACTTACCTCCATTCTCTGCTCCATAAGATCATGTCAATGGCGACTAATAGTAGCACCGAGAGCAATAGCTAGTGAGGTAACCTACGGTGGAGGCATTGCTGACGACAGAGTAAAAGGAACGGTGATGCTCATAGTGGCAAGGTCGAGTTCACAACGAGGACACGAAAGGCAACGACGGCAGGAGCAACTCTAGCTCACGGTGAGACCAATGATGTGAGATGATCCATGGCGATGAGAGGGAAAGACGATGATCGATACAATGCTCCATCGAGAGGGCAGCAGCTCCGGCGAGGCCAAGATCTCGCCGATCAAAAGGATGACTGCTACAGCGATTGTGAGAAGAACAACAGTGGAAGAAGAGAAGAATCAGCAGTAGCTCTCGATCGTAGTCACAACTCCGTTGATCTGAGCTGCGACGGTGAAGGTGTCGTTGAGCTGGCCTCTCGATTAGGTGGTTAGCGACGACAGATGGCGGTCAACAGTGTGAGGACGGGAAAGACGCCACTGATCAGGAGAAATAGAAGGAATTGCGATCGGGAATGAGGAAGAAAAAAAATTGTGATTGGACAGATTTGGGTATCGGGTATCGGGTTTTAAAGGCCGACCGATTTGGTTGGGCTAGCTCAAGTTTAACCTAAGGCTAACCTAGGTTAACCCAATCACCCATTTAAGTTTTAATCTTCCTCCTAAACGTTCATATGAACTCCATTTGAATCCAGAAATTTTTTTGAAAATTCCTGAAAAATTATATAAGGTAATTTCTTAATTAACAAGGGGTATTTTATTTTTTTTGAAATTTTACATTCTCCCCCACTAATAAAAATTTGGTCCTCAAATTTCTGACTCAAGTACGATGAGTAAGCAATACCACACTGCTCGACTCAAGTACTTGGAGAAAAATCACACACCTCAAGTAACTAAGTGAGGGTACTGATAACCTCCAAAATCTATCATGCATGCTTCCGACAGTCCTTCAAAAGTATGAACAGTACCTTCATATTGACCATATATCAAAAGGTAAATAATCGTACCAAAGTGGAACTCTATATCCATGATCTGTTGTTGACCTTGCTAGAAACATAAAGTGAATCATGAATCACTTTCAGAAATGATATTCAAGGATATTCCATAAAACTGAAAATCCCCTTGAATTATAATTCCATCAAGCGATCCAATGAAATCCATCTTATGGCTCGGTAGAAAATGAGCGGACTTGGTTAATCGACCCCCGATTACCCCAAATCACATCAAGTACTTATCGAATTCTAGATAATCTCCCAACATAGTCCATCGTACTAGGCTACCACTTCCATCTTAGTACATAACCCTATTGGTCACTAATATTCCACCTTTACTTGTTGTCACACCCAACATCAAGCTACGAGACCAACTATGTCCCACTTGTCATTCCACCACCAAGAACGTTTCAAAACTCACTATTTTCCGGATACAACCCAAATATATCACCAATCTCAAATGATGAGCCTCCTGAAGCATCTCTTCCTAAATCTCATGCAACTCCAGAAATCACTATCCTTTCCAGAGATGGAGAATTATTTTCTCACAATAGAAATCCATCCACTGTCCAAAATCCACTCTACCACACAGAAACTGTAAGTGACTGGGAGACTATAATGACTAATCTCCCTTGTTACATCTATCTGTATTCTAGCAACTCTATAATAGCTACACAGTAGCTAGCCAAACCTCCATGTGAACTCCTGCTCTATGCATACTCAACTGGCATAAGCCTGAGATACGTCTCATTCAACTGCATCGAAATCGCTCTAATCCCTGAAATGATGTATCTGTGTATAATACCCTTCCATTCACACCGGAAGGATTAACTAACACTAATGCAAAATTTAGCCACTGTTTAGGCCCTAAAACCTAGTTTCACAAGCTTCTGACCAAGTGAATTCCATCACCTTCTTGGTTAAACAAGTCACTGGTATAGTAACGCTAAAAACATCCTATCCACATCCGCGGTAATAACCAAATCAATCTAGGGAAACCACAACTTCCCTTAAAATTATGAATATATCCAAAAATATCATCTAAAATGACAACTACCAACTGATCCAATCGCTTCCAGAATATTTGATTCCTCAAGTCCATGAACGACTAAATTGTTCAATAAGTCTAACAGTATTATCCAAAGCTCATAAAATTCATACCAAGTATGAAATGCCATCTTCTACACACCTGCATCCTTTTTACTCTAAGCTAATGATATCTCAATCATCACACTGACAATGATAATTGTATGACACTAAGACAAACAATATCAACACTCCATATTGGTGCAGTAGGCACCTAAGTTGAACATGAGTTTTGATTATAGCAAACGATACAAAGTTAAGCTCATTTTGTTATCTCACGAGCTAAATCAAGTATGCAAAAAAGTGCTAAAGCTAGAGCTGAAGGTCAGCGGCACCCGGAGGGAGCCATGGTGGTCGAGCGACACCGAGATGACTTCGGAGGGAGCCGAAGGAATCAGGTGGAAGACCGGAATCAGAAGCTACAAGGTAAATGTTGAGGTAAGATTGTGCGAGTGAGTGCAAGGAAGGTCGTGTCTTCTGTACGGGGACGTTCTTAGGTGACCATCCGACCAAGACCTCCCATGGAAGGTCTAAGTCGAGATCGAATGGTATATGCCCATTTAATTTACTTGTATTAACTGTATTTTCGAGCTAACTCTTCGTTGCAGCTAGAAAACCTATCATCAGTCGACTGGTCTATCTAGCAGTTGACTGGTAAGGGTAGCAGTCGACTGTTGGTCAAGGATCAACTTCGAGGAGAGTCAAAGCTTATCTCCATTTTTGAAGGGATAGGAGGCTTGCTCTCATTGGTTGAAGATGTGAACATTTAGGGTTTCCAAGGCTATAAAAGTAGGGCTTCTCCACCCTATTTCCATCATCAAAAGCTCTCCAAAAATCCTCCGCTACGATACTCTTCTACGACGACCTTACGACGACGAAGTGCTACCGCATCTCCAATGACAAGTGCCTACCTTTCATTAATTTAATAGTCGTTGGTATTCTTTCTTATTGTTGTCTTAAAATTTGTATTTAATCGTGCTTTAATCGTAACAAGGAGAGGGGGAGTGTTCCTCTACCTTGAGCTTTTTCATCGATTGTATTCGCTTACTCCTTCCTCTAACGAGGAGGAGTGGTTTTAGTGTTTTTCCCTCCGTACGCGGTCTAGGACCATTAGGGCCTTGGACTAGCAGCCGAAGGTTGTGAACCAAGTTAAAACAAACGAGTATTTTTTTTTCTTTCCGCTGCATTTACTCTTACTCGTATTTTATATCGAACAAACGAACGAAGAGAATTTTGTGCTATTCACCCCCCTCCCCCCTCTAGCGCTCTAAATGATCCAACAATTGGTATCAGAGCCGGGGGTGCTATGATTTGGTGAAACCACCAATCTAGTTTTTTTTTTTTACAGATTTATTTTCATTTTTATTTCTGTTTATTTCGATTTTTTTTTACAAGCTCTTTCGTTCGATTAGATTTTCTCCCGCACTACTAATCCAAGACACGAGTCTTGGTACCTTCCGCTTGTTTTTGTCGTTGCTAGGTTTCTTTTTCATTTTTCTTGCTCTCTTTTTATCAATGGCCCATCTCGAGGGTTTTAGCACCATCCAACCTCCGTTTTACAATGGAGATGACTTCCGTTATTGGAAAGGTCGGATGGAGTGCTTCCTTAAGACCCAAATCAAGATGTGGATCATAATCCAAATGGGATTCACACTTCCGACTAACGAAGTGGGTGAATCTTTGGATTATGACAAATAGACTAATGCTACAAAAAGACAAGTTGAAGCCGACGCCAAGGTGACTCAAATCCTCCAATGCGGCTTGTCCAAGGAGGAGCTTAATCGCGTCGACCCCTTCATCAGTGCAAAGGATTTGTGGACAAAATTAGTGGAATTACACGAAGGAACTGATGAAGGAAAGGTATGCAAATGGGACATTCTTTTTAATAAATTATATAACTTAAAAATGCAGGAACATGAGACCGTGACTTAACTACACGCCCGAGTACAAGACCTCGTCAACAACTTGCATGCCAACGGACAAAAGGTCGAAAATCGTGACCTAATAAGGTATGTCTTGAATTCATTTCCTAGGACTACTTTGTGGGCATCCATGGTCGATGCCTACAAGGTTTCTAAGGACTTTTCAAAAATTAGGTTAGATGAATTATTTTCAGAATTTGAACTTCACGAACAGTCTAATTCAGTACCCGAGAAAGGTATAGCTCTTATTGTAGGTCAAAAGAAGAAGCCCGCAAGTAAGCCACCCCCGAAGGAAGAAGAAGACGAGTACGAGTCAGAGGTCGATCCGGAGATGGAGACCGAATTAGTTAGCCTAGTTCAGAGGATGATCAAGAGCCGAAGATGACCTGTCACTCAACCCAACGAAGGTAAATCTAAAAATAGTTCTAACATTAGGTGCTATGAATGCAACAGGTTCGGACATGTTAAGTCGGAATGTCCGAAGCTTAAAAACAAAGCACCAAAGTTCAAGAAGGCGCTCAATGCTACGTGGGAAGAGGCATCAGAGGAAGAAGATGATGATCTCGTCTTCATGGCTAAATCAACTGAATCAGAGCTAGAGTTCAAATTTGAACCCGAGGACGAGTCGGACTACGAATCTCTATTCAGGACAAGCCACGGATACGCATCCGGTTCAAGAGATACTCTCAAGGTAAGTTGGTCCCTCATTAGTACTTTATACAATGCAATTAAGTTTCTAACTAGGAAGTTAGCTAAGTCCGAGTCCAAGGTCGAGACCCTGTTCGAGGAGGTTAAACTCCTCAAACACGAGGTCTCCCTAACCTCTTCGACTAGTCAAGTTCAAGAGGAGGACTCAACTCGAGTTGAAAAGCTCGAAGTTGAGAACTCACTTTTGAAAAGTCAAGTCGAAGATCTTAAAAACACATTGGAAAGGTTCACTTTGGGATCCAAGGGACTTGACCTTTTACTTGGATTGTAAAGGGCCGTGCACAACAAGGTCGGGCTTGGGTTTAGCTCAAATACGACTAACAAGTCATATATGTCAATCGTAAGTCGAAATAGAATACATGCCCAAGCATGGGTCCCTAAGACCACCTTGATTTCTCAATTAGGATCTAACCAGTATTGGGTTTCCAATGACCAAATCCACTATGTGGAAAGACCGAACCGATTCAATGGTCCAGGGGAAGCTAGTACAAAACTTGTTCGTGCTATTACTTAGAAATTACATGCTTAGTTTTTATTTTTTTTCTTTTTAGAATGGTTAGATAGGGACTATAACTCATAAATACTTGATAATATAGTACCAGGACGTGGCGAGATGATAGTACGCTAGGAAAGTAAAGTCTTGGGTACTCGAGCTAGATAAGGCGTATCTAGTTCGGTTCACTTGACTGAGTGGAACTAGCTGAAGCTACCTCGCTGTATCCTAGACTAGTTAGACCAGGAAGTGGTCTTAAGTAAGTCAAGTTACTATTTTCTCGAAATTGGCTTTGTCTAAGGAAGTGGTCATTTTTTCGATCAAAGAAGGCCCCTGTGCCTCGCCACGACCTGGAAGCCAAGATCTTGAAAAGGTGACTTGATGAGCTTAGGGTCAAATCCGAATCTAACGCAAGGTTGACTAGTTTCGATTCATTTAAATTAATCAAGTAAAATTGAAGTCATCTCACAAGAACACATAAGGATAACATGTTTGATCATGTAGAAATGGGTGAGATGATCTAGGTCTAATAATTTACAACCAATTTTTTTTAAAAAAATTTCCAATATCCGATCCAACTACCTTGCGTGTAGGATCAATGGATGTTGGATAGTGGTTGCTCCCGACACATGACCGGGGATCAACTTAAGTTTTCAAATCTTCGATTCAAACGACAAGGATCGGTAGCCTTTGGAAACAACGACAAGCTCAAAATCATCGGATCAGGTGATATTGAGCTCAACTCGAACTTTATCATTCAAAATGTTTTACTAGTTGAAAATTTCAAATATAATTTACTTAGCGTAAGTCAATTGTGTTATAATAACTATAAGGTCATATTTCTAGAAAATGAATGTGTAATTAAAACAAATGAAACCTCTAAAACAATCCTTAAAGGAACTAGGATAGGTGATCCTAGCTTAGGGGTTCGAACTAGATCATCTTATAGAAACCTTAGTCAAATCTCCTTGATTTCAAAAATTGAACCCAAGACCATTGAACAAGCTCTTCTTGATCCCGATTGGATTATTGCAATGCAAGAAGAGCTAGCTCAATTTACTAGAAATAAGGTTTGGGAATTAGTACCACCACCTAAAGATAAATTAGTTATTGGAACAAGGTAGGTCTTCCGAAATAAACTTGTGACAAAGGTGAAGTAGTTAGAAATAAAGCAAGGTTAGTCACCAAAGGTTTTAGTCAAGTAGAAGGATTAGATTACGATGAAACCTATGCCCCTGTAGCTAGACTTGAATCCATCCGAATGTTGTTAGCCTACGTTGCACATCGAGGATTTAAGTTATTTCTAATGGATGTCAAGTCATCATTTTTAAATGGACTTATTAAAGAAGAGGTGTACGTTAGCCAATCCCCAGGATTCGAAAGCCTAGATAAACCCAACCATGTCCTTAAACTAAAGAAAGCTTTTACGGACTCAAACAAGCTCCTTGAGCTTGGTACGAGAGACTTTCAATTTATCTTAAGTCTAAAGGGTTTAACCAAGGCCTAGTCGATCCAACCCTCTTCGTAAAAATCGTAGGTAATGAAATCTTTATAGCCCAAATCTATGTAGACGATATCATTTTTGGAACAACCAATTCGATCCTACTAAACGAATTCATTTCACTTATGAAAAGTGAATTTGAAATGAATTTAGTAGGTGAATTGAGTTTCTTTCTAGGACTACAAATTAAATAAACTAAGGATGGAATATACTTACATCAACAAAAATATACTAGAGAATTAATTAAACATTTTGGAATGCAAGACACTAAAACCATCAATACACTCATGACAACTAATGTCAATATAGGAGAAGACTTAGAAGGAAAGCCCATCGACCTAAAATACTATAGGAGTGCGATAGGGAGTCTTCTATACTTAACTGTGAGCTGACCCAACATTTTATTCGCGGTAAGTATGTGCGCAAGGTTTCAAACCTGTGCCAAGGAGTCTCACCTAACTTTAGTTAAGCGTATCCTTAGGTATCTAAAGGGCATGCTAAGCGTCGGTATTTGGTACCCTAGATCTACCGAGTTCGAACTAATCGGCTACTCCAACTCAGACTATGCCGGTAGTAAACTCGATAGGAAGAGCACGAGTGGTTGTTGTCAACTTTTCGACTCGAGTCTAGTGAGTTGGTGCAGTAGGAAGCAACACTGTATTGCTTTATCTACCACCGAAGTCGAATACATCGCGATGAGTGAGTGTGTAGCTCAGCTTCTTTGGATGAAGCACACTCTCCAAGACTTTAACTTAAACTTCAACAATATTAAAACTCACATAGATAATATTAGCTCCATCAACTTAACCAAAAATCCTATTTGCCATTCTAGAACCAAACATATAGAAGTTAAACACCACTTTATTCGAGAACATGTAGCTAACGGAACCATTAAACTCGAATATGTGGAATCCAAGTCAAACCTAGACGATCTTTTTACCAAGCCACTACCCTAAGCCGATTTTAGTCTACTAAGACAAAAATTAGGCATGTGCGTAATAGAGTATGACCTATATTCTTTTTATACTCTAGTATTTACTTCTATTTTCATGTTAATGGAACTAGCTTAAGACTTACCCTAGATATCATGCACCTATAGATTTAAGGAGCCAATACATCTCACAACACATATGACTAATGCGTTTGTGTACTTAGTCTCGTAGATGGGCGTGAGATGTTAGGACCTTACTCTTGGTTCCAGATGTAGAGCTAGTGCATCGCCATAAACCACGGAGTATAATCATATATATTAACCGACTCTAACCAGGACTTGTTGATCTTTCATATCAATCAAGTCAAATAAGAGTTGAACATTTAATAGATGAGCTTATTTTTAGTATATTATTTTCAAAATAATATGGAACATGCTTGGACTTGGAACTTAAACTCAATACTTATATTTTTCAAAACCCACTCTTTCCGATTTATGGCAAAAGGGGGAGAAAAGGCCAAATGTAAGGGATCATTTTTTTTTATAACTTAACTTAGTAACTTAATTCTATATTCTTATGGCCAAACGTTAATGTTGTACTTAACGTAATGTTTGCAAATTTATTAGTTGAGAAAGGGGGATAAAGACCAAGTTAAGAAAACTTCTTAACTTAAACTTATTTTTAATACTAAGGCCAACTTTAGGTAATTGTTAATTACTTAAACTCTTCCTAAATAGCAAACATCAAGGGGGAGGATTAAGACCTTCTTTCAAGACTCACTCTCGGTCAAGGGAGAGTACTTGAAAGAAAGTCTCTATTACTCCTACTTAATTTTTAATTCTTCATGCATATTATTTCCATAACTTTGCATGGGTTTGCCATAGATCAAAAAGGAGGAGATTGTTGGTGCAGTAGGTACCTAAGTCGAACCTGAGTTTTGATTATAGAAAACGATACAAAGTTAAGCTCATTTTGTTATCTCATGAGCTAAATTAAGTGTGCAGAAAAGTGCTAAAGCTAGAGTTGAAGGTCAGCGACACCCGGAGGGAGCCGTGGTGGTCGGGCGACACCGGGATAACTTCGGAGGGAGCTGAAGGAATTAGGTGGAAGACCGGAAGCAGAAGCTACAAGGTAAATGTTGAGGTAAGCTCATGTGAGTGAGTGCAAGGAAGGCTGTGTCCTCTGTACGGGGACGTTCTTAGGCGACGATCCGACCAAGACCTCCTATGGAAGGTCTAAGTCTAGATTTTTGGTGCAATTGGCCCTGGTTGACTCAAGTTTGACTCGAGTTGTACCTTGATAGGATTTTGATGATAGACAAAACTCATGACATGGGATTGTCATGGGAAAGTCCAACATGGGGTTGGCATGGAAAATCCAAGCATGGAGCTTGGTGTGGAAGTCCAAAGCATTGCGAAGCCGTGCGCTTGGTGCTTGGCATGGGAAATGCATTGCGAAGCCATGCACTTGGTGCATGTGGGAAGTCTTGAGGACTTGGTAAGTTCACTAGGCTCGGGGTCTTTGAGTCGGTGAAGGATGGCATTTACGAAGCCGTGCGCTTAGTGCATCCGAGGGACCGCTGGACGGGGAGCGAATGGAGTGAGACCAAAGGGAAGCACACTTCGAGGGCATGAGACGCGAAGGATGGTGTTGCGAAGCCGTGCGCTTGGCGCATCCGAGGGATGTAGGCCGAAGGAAGAGAGCTTCGGTGGGAAACTCCATGAGGGATAAGGTGGACTTGGGCAAGTGGCTAAGACTAAGTGTCGGTGGCTCAAACATATTGATGTTTGAGGTTTTAGCCGACATCAGTCGACTGGCATAGGTGTCAGTCGACTGCTCTAGGTCGTATGGGTTCGACCGGTGATTGAACCAAGTTCTGGTGATCGATCGCGAGGAGAGCGATCGTGTTGGGAGATCGATCATTTAGGGATGGCGATCGATGACACTGCAGACGCGCGAGAATGGAGTCGAGCTGCCGACTCGATCGATGGATGATCGTCGATCGATGGGTGCCATCAGTCGACTGATGTGTGATCCGTTGGAACTTAACCAACGTGGATCTGGCCATTGTGAGACAACGGCTACAGAACCAGTCGACTGCTGGTCACGATCAGTCGACTAATGCACACGAAATCAGCTTGATGCAGGTTATAAAAGGAGCACAAGGGGGAGGATTTTGCCAAAGGATTTTGAGGTGACTTTGGAGGGGAATTGCTGTTGCATTCCAGACCTTCAAGAGCAAGCAACAAGAAAGCGATCAAAATAATTGTGTAAAATTTCTCTTTTGTATTGTCTTTGTATTTCTTGTTGTATTTCATATTACTTGCTGTAATAGCTTGTGAGAGGTTTCTCCACCTCCGACGTGTAGTCGAGAAGGAGTTTGGTTAGTGCTGTGCGTATAACTAGAGCTCGAGGAGCTCGCTCGTGGAGTAGGAACCATTCGGTTCCGAACCACGTATATCGTGTGTGTTTGTGTGTGCTTATTTGTTGTTAGTATTATTATTGTTTCTATTGTTTTCGCTGCGCTAACAACAATCGTAGACAAGCAACGCAACGAGAACAAGCAAATTCCGTTATCCAACGAAAGAGGGCTATTCACCCCCCTCTAGCTGGCCAATCAATCTCCAACAAGTGGTATCAGAGCCGAGGTCGCTCTTCAAGGACTAACCGCCGCTAGAGCACTACAAAATGGTCGGCTTCATCCATCCACCGAAATTCGATGGAGATTTTGCTTGGTGGAGGAAACGGATGGAGGTATATCTCGAAACCAATTTTGATTATATGATTATTGTAGAAAATGGTTTTGAGATGCCTAGGGACAAATACAACAAGCCAATTGAAAAGTCAAGGTGGACCCAAGACAAAATTAAGGACTTCAAGACAAATCTCGAGGTAATAAAATTATTTAGTGATTTGTTACCTAACAAAATTTGGTCTAGTTTGGGTGACTATAGGGATGCAAAGGAATTATGGGAGAAGATAATGAAATTTCAAGAAAACTCCCAACCGGCACATGTAGAGGATAATGCCGAAGAAGAAGCACCATCTACTTTTGATGATGTTGATGATTTGGTGGAGACCTCCACCTCTAGCGTTGAGGGGGAGGAAAGGATTTCAATTCCGGAGCAAGATCGAAATGAAGCTTCTACCTCCGGAAGAAGTGAAGAGGCCTCCACCAACTCCCTAGGTAACTCAAGTGTTGTTATTTTAAATAAAAATCACATAATATGCTTTGAGTTACAAGAGCAAATGCCCTAAATTGGCTAAAAAGAAGGCATCGACACCAAAAGTCAACCCAAAGTCAAATGATGCCGGTGCTCCCTCAATTAAGAGCAAAGAGCACATTGTGTGCTTCAAGTGCAACCAACGGGGACACTACCGAAGCCAATGCCCTAGGGGGAGGAAGAAAGGGCAAGAAGGTGTGACTCATGTAGGGGGAGCTTCTAAATCTAACCCTAAGGTACATTTAAATAATGCACCTTCAATTTCTAGAATTAAAAAGCATGCTAAGAATTATTTTAGTTCTCTTGCCATTATTAATGAAAAGCGTGCTAGGAGAAATAATAAGTTTTATTGCTTAGGTGCTAAGCATGTTAGTTTCTCTAAGGACAAACCTAGGACTCAAAACACTAGATTTATTTTACCTAGGGAGTCAATTAGGAGAATTGAAGAAAACTTGGGTGTTAATCCCAAGAAATCTAGGCATATGCCTAAAAAGAAAAACATTTCCCAAAAGATAAATGAAAATTCAAAATTGGGAAAATTAGAGTTAGAAAACCAAGCCTTGAGGTCAAGGCTAGAAAAATTGGAGAAGACCTAGCAATAATATCAAATTCGGTTAAGGGGTCTAATGTACAAAAGTCAAGACCTAGAAAACAAGAAATGTCTAAGGGCAAGAAGGGTTTGGGTCACAAACCTATGTCCTACCATAATGTTCCATTTAATTATGGAACCACATTTAGGTCTAGGAAAACCAAGGCTAATAGGGAAGCCATCCCTAAGTCTAGCCATGGTATGTGTTTAGTGGCTAACACCTCAAAGAAATCAAATGTAGCCACTAAGAAGGTCAATGGAGGAGTCACCTCTAGAGTTGACCCAAGTAAGACCCATTTGACTAAGGCTTCAACGCCAAAAAGGGTCATTAGAAAGGTATCTAGGGAAGTTATCCCTAGGAAATACCTTGTTAACCCAAGGAGCTCCAATAGGTATTGGGTTTCTAAAAGCGTGATTGATTCACGCTAAATGGGTTAGGGTGTGTCAACCCTAAGTGGATGGGTAGTTAACCTAGCCATGATGAGTTGACACATTAGGATGTGCCAATATGGTTTGAGAAGTTTTAAAATGATTTAAATTGGCACAATTAGATCTTAGAGGTATTGGTGTGCCATTTTGGGTTTTTGGCACACTAAGGAAATAATGACATTAAGGCAAAATGTATTTAATCCCTAAAAATGGCAAATTGATTTTCACACTTAGGTATTCTATACCTTAGTATATTTTACTTGCCATGATGTGTTTGCCTTACCATGTCATGACATCATTTTCATTTTTATCTATAAAATGTCATGATCATGTTTAGAATTATTTTTAGATGTCATGTATGCTTAGTTCTCATTCGCATGCCATGACATCATGATATTAGCATATGTTTTTATCTAAATCATATCTATGCCATAATCATTATCATGCATAAAATAAAATGGAGTTAAGGACTATGACACAATTTGAAGGGAATCAAATAGGGTTTCCCTAAAAATATGCATAAGAACATAAAGAACAAAAACCCACATCTCACTAAGATATTTGACTTGTATGTGTTTTACACATTTAGATATTGGTGAGATGTTTAGGAAAAAGAAAATAAAAGGTTTTAAAACCATTTTGAAAACATTTTGAAAAACCTTGGTGAAGCCTATCTTTTGATAGCTATCACCATTGAATGAGATGATACAAAGAGGGCTTATTATTGAAGCTTTTGTAAACTTTTGAACTTTGTATCAATCTCCTAATTTAATGGGTAAAATAATTTTCCAATATTTTTCACTCATAATGTTTAGGATAAGTATTATACGTATGCATTTTCAAGATTTTTAAAATTACGTATATTTACTTATGGATTTTGAAAATCCATTTATCAAATCAAAATTGAAAATCAAGCTAGAATCGATTATCGATCAGCCTTGTAATGGCGATCGATCGATAAGCCCACGATCGTAGTGACAGAGTCGATCGCACAAAGTGATTTCGGTAAACTTGATGGTTAGGCCCATGTTCAGCCATGTTTTGTCCCCAACTACTCCTAACCTTGAGGACATGCTCAGAGAGCATTAGAGAGGGTGGAAATCCATTGGATATGGATTAGGAGAAGGGTTGAGGGTGAGTATCAATTTTAAGGTGGAAGAGAATTCATTGTTGAACTTTGCCTTAATTTTGATTTGGTTAATGTTCCTATTGGCTTAGGGACTCTCCAAGGACATTGTTGGTGCAATGGTCAAGGGGGAGCAAGCCTCTAGGGGGAGGTATCCATCATGGGAAGATGGATGTGCATTTCCTCAAGGGAGGAAAATTGGGTTACCTCTCTTAAGTGATATGGGATCACTAGAAAGATTGAGGGCATGCCAAGGGGAAGATTGTAAGATCTCATTGGGATATGAGACATTGAAACCCTTGAGGACCTTTTTGATGTAATGTCAAAAAGGGGGAGAAGTTACCAAGTTACCAATTAGGGTTCGTTGGAATTCTCATTAGGATATGAGAATTGCCAATATGGGAGAATTGGTAGACTTGAGATGGTAGTTTTGTTAATAATCAAAAAGGGGGAGATTGTTGGTGCAATCGGCCCTGGTTGACTCGAGTTTGACTCGAGTTGTACCTTGATAGAATTTTGATGATAGACAAAACTCATGACATGGGATTGTCATGGGAAAGTCCAACATGGGGTTGGCATGGAAAATCCAAGCATGGAGCTTGATGTGGAAGTCCAAAGCATTGCGAAGCCGTGCGCTTGGTGCATGTGGGAAGTCTTGAGGACTTGGTAAGTTCACTAGGCTCGGGGTCTTTGAGTCGGTGAAGGATGACATTTGCGAAGCCATGCGCTTGGTGCATCCGAGGGACCGCCGGACGGGGAGCGAATGGAGTGAGACCAAAGGGAAGCACACTTAGAGGGCATGAGACGCGAAGGATGGCGTTGCGAAACTGTGCATTTGGCGCATCCGAGGGACGTAGGCCGAGGGAAGAGAGCTTCGGTGGGAAACTCCATGAGGGATAAGGTGGACTTGGCCAAGTGGCTAAGACTAAGTGTCGGTGGCTCAAACATATTGATGTTTGAGGTTTTAGCCGACATCAATCGACTGGCATAGGTGTCAGTTGATTGCTCTAGGTCATATGGGTTCGACCAGTGTTCGACTGAACCAAGTCTGGCTGATCAGTCGATTGCTATAGGAGAGCAATGATCGTTAGACACGATCGCTATGGGAGAGCAATGATCGTTAGGGCATCGACGCCTAGGGATGATACGATCGATGACATTGTGCAGTAGAATGGAGTCGAGCTCGCCAGCACTCGACTGATGGATAATCAGTCGACTGATGGGTGCCATCAGTCGACTGATGTGTGATCCGTTGGAACTTAACCAACGTGGATCTGGCCGTTGTGAGACAACGGCTACAGGACTAGTCGACTGATGGTCACGATCAGTCGACTGATGCGCGTGAAATCAGCTTGATGCAGGTTATAAAAGGAGCACAAGGGGGAGGATTTCGCCAAAGGATTTTGAGGTGACTTTGGAGGGGAATTGTTGTTGCATTCCAGACCTTCAAGAGCAAGCAACAAGAAAGCGATCAAAACAATTGTGTAAAAGTTCTCTTTGGTATTGTATTTGTATTTCTTGTTGTATTTCATATTACTTGTTGTAATAGCTTGTGAGAGGTTTCTCCACCTCCGACGTGTAGTCGAGAAGGAGTTTGGTTAGTGCCGTGCGCATAACTAGAGCTCGAGGAGCTCGCCCGTGGAGTAGGAATCATTCGGTTCCGAACCACGTATATCGTGTGTGTTTGTGTGTGCTTATTTGTTGTTAGTATTATTATTGTTTCTATTGTTTCCGCTGCGCTAACAACAATCGTAGACAAGCAACACAACGAGAACGAGCAAATTCCGTTATCCAACGAAAGAGGGCTATTCACCCCCCTCTAGCCGGCCAATCGATCTCCAACAGAGATCGGATGGTATATGACCATTTAATTTACTTGTATTAATTGTATTTTCGAGCTAACTCTTCGTTGCAGCTGGAAAACCTACCATCAGTCAACTGAGGGCTTGTATCAGTCGACTGGTCCATCTATCAGTCCACTAGTAAGGGTAGCAATCGACTATTGGTCAAGGATCATCTTCGAGGAGAGTCAAAGCTTATCTCCATTTTTGAAGGGATAGGAGGCTTGCTCTCATTGGTTGAAGATGTGAATGTCTAGGGTTTCCAAGGATATAAAAGTAGGGCTTCTCCACCCTATTTCCATCATCAAAAGCTCTCCAAAAAGCCTCCGCTACGATACTCTTCTACGACGACCTTACGACAAAGAAGTGCTACCGCATCTCCGACGACAAGTGCCTACCTTTCATTAATTTAATAGTCGTCGGTATTCTTTCTTATTGTCATCTTAAATTCTGTATTTAATCATGATTTAATCGTAACAAGGAGAGGGGGAGTGTCCCTCTACCTTGAGCTTTTTCATCGATTGTATTCGCTTACTCCTTCCTCTAACGAGAAGTGTTTTTCCTTCCGTACGCGGTCTAGGACCGTTAGGGCCTTGGACTAGCAGCCGAAGGCTGTGAACCAAGTAAAAACAAATGAGTATTTTTTTCTTTCCCTGTATTTACTCTTACTCGCATTTTATATCGAACAAACGAACAAAGAGAATTTTGCACTATTCACCCCCCTCCCCCCTCTAGTGCTCTAAACGATCCAACACTCCAATCATAAATCAACCCTAGAGTATAAACAGGTGTCCTTTAGCTGTTCTAAACAAATCATCTATCCACAACAAAAGATATTTATTTTCAATAGCTACTGCATTCCATCATCGATAATCAATGCATAACCTCAAAGGTTTGTCTATCTCTTAACAAAGAGTTCTAAATATTCAAAAAGAAACACTAGGACAGATAAATCACAACTTACATTCTTCCAATTTCATAGTGTTTAGCAACACTGACCAATAAAATTATCTCTCGGTATGAGGTCTTCAATATCGAAACTATTCCCGAAATCACTCCGATCACATACTCCACTTGCCTATGCAGTGGCAAGCCCGGGAGTTCATCCTAAACTACATTCGAATACTCTCGGATTATACACAAGTCCAAGAGACATATTATACTATCATTCCAATAGTTTAACTATCTGTAAGGATATGTCTATAGTAAAGGTATGTTTATCAAAGTCTAAGGGCATCCCTTGACTTCTTGGTTGTTGGTCAACATCTCACATGACGGTAGAGAAACAACCAATACACATGATCTAAATATAGAAACTCTTCTAATCATATCTAAGAATGTTCTAATCATAGATACCTGTAAACTACCAGTATCTCTCGATATATCAGCAAATAGGGTAACCTAAAGTAATACCTCAAATAATCAATCCTTCGACCCTCTACATCTCTTCTCGAGTAAATATGTAAACTCGTCCAACTTCTTCTCTTGGCGGCTGAGCTCCTATAAGTGCAATAGACTACCATAGAGGAATTGGAATCTGTTAGGATTTTTCGAGCCGCAAAAACCGCTTTTTTGCGTTGTGGAAACCTCGGAAGCCCCGGCCACGGATCCGTGCGAAGATGTATTAAAACAAAACATGTATGTGTTTATATAAAAACCCTAGATCTACCTTAGATCTAGAAGGTGAGAGTGTTACCCTCGTAGCGACGCCCTTCGCTTATCCTGCTCGTCTAAAAGGTTTGCCGGAACTCGAGAGTGTCAAGTGTACACTCCTCTATCGGTATCCACACAAGCAATAGGTGGAGAAAAGCATCCTAGAGTGTGCTAGCACCCCTTGGACGTTCATGGCTAGATGAGGAAGAGAGAGCTTGAGGGAAGAGAGGAGGAAAAAGATGAAGTTACACAACTTAACTTCACATCGTCCATAACCCACTATAAGGGGGTTACATGCATGCATGTAACTCCAAGAGCCAATGGCTCTTGGTCTCCCTCATGAGGTGGCACCCCATGATATGTCCATGATGATGTGGAGCATCATCATTGGCCGGCCCCATGCCAAGTCACCATGACATGGCAATTGGTCAAGTCAAAATTGACCATTCATCTTCCCTCTCAAGTCAAGTCAAACTTGACATATTATCTCCTATGGTTGATCAAATCCAACCATTTGATTCAAGTCAATTTTAATTTAATGAATCTCTATTCATTAATTTAAAATGATTTGATGAATCAAATCTAAATTAGACTCATTCAACACTTGAATCAACTTGAGTCTAACTCAATTAGTCTAATTTGGATTACTCTTAATCCAATTTGTTTCATCCCATGAACTTAATCCTCATGGTTCATTATATGAACCTAATCTCCATCTAATTGCTCTTATGTGTGTGACCCTATAAGTTCTTGTAACATTGGCAATGTCCCTAAACCGATTTAGGAACATAAGCAATGAGCGGTATCTAGCAACACATCATTGCTACCCAAGTTACAAGAATGTTGAGCTCCAACATCACCTTTGTGACTACTAATCGTGACTCTCACAATATGTGACAATGTCCCTCTATCCTTGACATCTAGATTGACCAATCGAGGCATAGACCGTGTCATCCTCGGTACAATCTAAATCTTGAACTCCAAGTAGACTCACTCTAATCAAATGAGCTTAATATCTCATATTGACTCATTTGGGCATGACCATGCACTTCGTGGTCTCACTCTATCAAGAATATCGATGTCACCCCCGTCATATAGGAGGGATAAATCCCATCTACATCACTCACATCCCTCCGCATAATTTGTTACATACCCAGTAATCGCCTTTATAGTCCACCCATTTACGGGTGACGTTTGACGAAGCCAAAGTATGCAACTTCTTATGTAGGGAACCATGGTGACTTCAGGTCTAAGGACTAATAGTCATACTAATAGCCACATGAAAAAGTATATGACACTCATATAACGATCCATGATACTTTCTCATGGCGGGTCATTCAGTATACATTCTCCAATGCATACCCATGTGTCAACTTGATATCTCATATCCATGACTTGTGAGATCAAGTCATCTTGTTGACCTACATGCTAGTCTCTACGCATTAACATTGTCCCTGAATGTTAATACTCGACTAGGAATGATTAAGAGTAGTGTTCTCTATATCATCTTATTATCGATTCAACCAATCGATTGATATAGATAAGAACCTACTACTCAAGGACATTATTATATTTAGTTATTTGGCACCAATACAAGTAAATATAATAACCATGCCTTTATTAATAGGAATATGATACAATAAAGTCCATACAACAATCATCACATGATTGGCTCTAGGGCTTTCACTAACAATCTCCCACTAGCACTAGTGCCAATCACCGTAGTATCTAATACCCAATGACCTAGTGTGACCATCATGCCTTTTCTGTGCCAAAGCCTTGGTCAAGGGATCTGCGATGTTAGCCTCTGTGGGTACTCTGCAAATCTTCACATCTCCTCTATCGATAATCTCTCGAATGAGATGGAAGCACCGATATATTCGGCCTCTGTTGTAGAATCAGCAACTGTGTCCTGCTTGGAACTATTCCAGCTCACAGCGCCACTATTAAAGCAAAACACGAACCCTGACTGCGATCTATAATCATCCTGGTCAGTTTGGAAGCTGGCATCGCTGTAACCCTTTACAGCTAGCTCCTCATCGCCTCCAAATATCAAGAAATATTCTTTAGTCCTTCTCAAGTACTTAAGAATATTCTTGACTGCTATCCAGTGACGCTCACCTGGATCTGACTGGTATCTACTCGTCATGCTCAAAGCATACGAGACATCAGGACGAGTACACAGCATGGCGTACATGATAGATCCTATAGCAGATGCGTAAGGGATCTTATCCATGCGGTCTCTCTCCTCTCTAGAAGAGGGACTTTGAGTCTTCGAAAGACTCACACCATGTGACATCGGCAGAAGTCCTTTCTTGGAATTCTGCATGGCAAACCGAAGTAATACCGTGTCAATGTATGTACTCTGACTTAGGCCAAGCAATCTCTTAGATCTATCTCTATAGATCTTGATGCCTAGAATACAGGCTGCTTCACCTAAGTCCTTCATTGAGAAGCACGTCCCCAGCCAAGTCTTCACAGACTGTAGCGAAGGGATGTCATTCCCAATGAGTAGTATGTCATCCACATACAATACAAGGAACACAACTGTGTTCCCATTAACCCTCTTGTAGACACAGGGTTCATCTTCATTCTTGATGAAACCAAACTGTTTGATCGCATCATCGAATCGAAGATTCCAGCTCCGAGAAGCTTGCTTTAGCCCATAAATGGACCTTTGCAGCTTGCATACCTTCCCAGTATGCTGTGGATCTACAAAACCCTCAGGTTGTGTCATGTACACATCCTCGAGCAAGTTTCCATTCAGAAATGTGGTTTTGACATTCATCTGCCAGATCTCATAATCGTGGTATGCTGCAATAGCAAGCAAGATCCGAATGGACTTAAACATCGCCACTGGAGAAAAGGTTTCATCATAGTCAATACCATGATTTTGCTTGAAACCTTTAGCCACCAATCGGCCCTTATAGGTATGCGTAAGTCCATCCATGTCAGTCTTTCTCCTAAAGACCCACTTACACCCAATGGGTTTGACCCCTTCAGGTGGATCAACCAAAGTCCATACTTGGTTGGTGTACATGGATTCCATCTCGGATCTCATGGCCTCTAGCCATTTCTCAGAATCTGGGCTCATCACAGCTTCCTGATAGGAGGTAGGCTCATTCTCAATGAGCATTATGTCATCATGGTCAGACAAGAGAAATAAATATCTCTCAGGCTGACGACGTACCCTATCAGATCTGCGAAGAGGTAGGTCTACATGAACAGGTGGTTGTTCCACAACTCTTTGTGCAATAACCTCATCACCCACAACACTTTGTGGTTCATGTTCAACCTCTATCAAGGCCTTAGTGCTATGGTCCTTATCTTAAATTTCTTCAAGATCGAAGGTACTCCCACTAGTTTTTTTTAGAAACATAATCCCTTTCTAGAAAAACCCCAGTCTTTGCCACAAACACTTTGTGCTGACTGGGAATGTAGAAGTAATATCCCTTTGTATCCTTGGGATATCCAACAAAATAGCACCTATCGGATTTGGGTCCCAGTTTGTCTGAGACTTAACGTCGAACGTAAGCCTCACAACCCCAAATCCTCATAAAAGACATCTTGGGATTTTTCCCTGTCCATATCGTATATGGTGTCTTTACCACAGCCTTGGATGGTACACGGTTAAGGGTAAAGGCTGCTATGTCTAGAGCATATCCCCAAAAGGATATAGGAAGATCTGTGTGACTCATCATAGATCGTACCATATCCAATAGGGTACGATTCCTCCTTTCGGATACACCATTCCACTATGGTGTTCCAGGAGGAGTGAGTTGGGATAGAATCCCACACTCAGCTAGATAGTCACGAAACTCATGGCTAAGGTATTCACCACCTCGATCTGATCGAAGTATCTTAATACTCTTGCCAAGCTGGTTTTGTACTTCATTCTTGAATTCTTTGAACTTTTCAAAGGATTCAGATTTATGTGTCATAAGATACACATAACCATATCTCAAGTCATCAAGAAATGTAATGAAGTACAGCAACCACCTCTAAGGCGACAACATTGAAAGGACCACATACATCACTATGTATAAGTCTAACAAATCTGTTGCTCTTTCATTATGTCCACTAAAGGGAGTCTTGGTCATCTTACCTAAAAGGCAAGACTATATCTCATATGATTCAAAATCAAATGAGTCTAGCTAGCGGCCCGTCCTTATGGAGGTGAGATAGCGACTCTCATTTATGTGACCTAGCGACAATGCGAGAGATAAGGTTTGGTTCAACTCATTTGACTTGAACCTCTTGGTACTTATGTTATAGATAGGGCTCTCTAAGTCTAGAAAGTAGAGTCCGTTCATTAGAAGTGCACTACTGATAGAACATATCATTTAAATAAAGTGAACAACATTTGTTCTTTATTATAAATGAAAAACCTTTCTTGTCGAACAAGAAAGCTGAAATGATGTTCTTAGTTAAAGCGGGCACATAACAACATTCATCTAATTCTAATACAAGCCCGGAGGAAGAGATAGATCATAAGTTCCTCTACGGCAATGACTCTTGCTCCATTGCCTACTCGTAGGTCCACCTCGCCCTTTGTCAATGCCCTGCTATTTCTCAGCGCCTGCACATTGGTACAAATGTGAGATGCACATCCGGTATCTAATACCCATGATGAAGAAATAGATAGATTGACTTCTATAATATTTATACCTGAAGTAGAAGTCTCACTTCTCTTCTTCTTAAGATCTTCCAGGTATGCCTTAGAGACTTCATATCTCTCATGCCTAGCTTGTCCTTGATACAGTTGACGAAGATGTCCAACCATATCATAAGCATTCATGAACTCGTGTTGCTTCTGAAGCTCAGAGTTCATGGTCGCAAGCAATAGACATGACACATCTAATGCATCATCTTGATGCTTCTTGTAAGCATCTTTGTCAGCTCGCGAGGCAGTGGCAGGAGGTGCCTCCAGAATGGGCTGCTCCAGGACGTACAACTTCTTTTCTTGGGTGAGAACAATTCTCAAGTTCTGCGATCCGAAATTTGCTCCATTGAGCTTGTCCTTCTCAGGGCGGATCGCGAGAGAAGAGTGTTTCGTGGTTGTATCTACAACATACAATGCAGAGAATTAATATCATATTCCTTTTATCATTTAATTAGGCCTTTAATCAAATGATGCTCCCACTGAATTATAGGAAATTTGTAGAATCGAGTTATGGATGTGGTCAAACCACATTATTAGATTCAAACAAACTAGCTATAATTCTTGCAGGACAAGATCCACATCATACTAAGCCTTGAGTTAGCTTTGGCTAAATCGCCCAAGACTTAGTACGATCGGTGGGTAACACATTACCGATTACATCTCTATGCAACTCTTGTTTATAGGATTAAGACCCACATTTACAAAAGACCTTGAGTTAGCTTTGGCTAAATCGCCCAAGATTTAGTGTAAATGCGATCTTAACCTATCTTTCCAATGATTGGAATATGCCTATAGTTCTACTCGATCCAATTGAGTTAACTAGTTTTGCTCAATCTAATTGAGCTTACTCTAACCTGAGTCATGATAGGCGGGACCAAGATTGTCCCTCCGCACCCTACCAAGATAATATGTGTTGCTCTGCTTTGGCAGATTCAACAACGACAAATGATCGAGGTAGTGATGGGTATCAAGGCTCGGTAGGCATTTTCGAGTTGATTCGATTATGATCTAATCTAATCGTAATGTGTATCTTATACGCATTTAGGCCTTTATTATCCTATATTAGCATGCATCATATACATACATTAATTATTCTAGCATGCATCATATACATACAAGAAAATTAACCTAGCATGCATCATATACCTACAAACATTTTTCTACTAGCATGCATCACATACATACAAGCAAAAAATCAATTAAATATATATATATATATATATATATATATATATATATATATATATATATATATATATATATATATATATATATCAACATATATATATATATAATTAAATGTGATATAGTCATGGCCCTACTACGATCTTCTCAAGCCAATGAGAAGATCGGATGGTCTACCTAAGGCTAGCAGCTTCTCCAAGCGCTTCCTTTGACCGCCATGTGTCGTCGTCACCCTTCTCGTAAGCTCGTCTTCAAGTGGACTTTCCACCGCTCCATTTTTGTACATTACAAATACGAAACTCGAGTTACATTCGAGTCTAAAACTATTTACAACTAGAATATTAAAAGAAGAGGTGCGACACGCAGGTCGCAAACACTTTACAACACGCACAACCACAAAACGGCACACAGGCCGTATTATGAATTACAACATACATAATCCAATCCAATTGGGTTATTGGGCCATGACAATCACAGAATTATACATAATTCTAAATTATGTATTTTTACAGAAAATTTCTATAATTTTTCCTAATTTATTTTGAATTTATGAGTCACCCCTCCGAAACGGTCCCGCTAAGCGGTTTCCGGGCGCGATCGCGGGACATGGCCCCTTTCGGGGATAGGGGCAGCGCCCCTACTCGCAAAATAAACTTCGCGAGTGTCCCTACAATGATCTTACAGTGACTTAAGTCGCTTTCTCAAAAACCTAAAGCGAGAACTCGCCGATTCGGAGAGTTTTTCTCGACGGTTGAAGCCTACGAGTGTCCCAACACTCGTTGCTTCGACTCTACGAGAAAAATACCCAAAAATTCTATAAAATAAGAAAATTTACAGAAACATATAAATCTGTAATTTTTATGTCTAATATAAAAACTACAAAGACGAAACACATAAATGCTTCGCACGTGGCTCTGATACCACTGTTGGGTTTTTCCGAGCCACAAAAACCGCTTTTTTGCGTTGCGGAAACCTCGGAAGCCCCGGCCACGGATCCGTGCGAAGATGTATTAAAACAAAACATGTATGTGTTTATATAAAAACCCTAGATCTACCTTAGATCTAGAAGGTGAGAGTGTTACCCTCGTAGCGACGCCCTTCGCTTATCCCGCTCGTCTAAAAGGTTTGCCGGAACTCGAGAGTGTCAAGTGTACACTCCTCTATCGGTATCCACACAAGCAATAGGTGGAGAAAAGCATCCTAGAGTGTGCTAGCACCCCTTGGACGTTCATGGCTAGATGAGGAAGAGAGAGCTTGAGGGAAGAGAGGAGGAAGAAGATGAAGTTACACAACTTAACTTCACATCGTCCATAACCCACTATAAGGGGGTTACATGCATGCATGTAACTCCAAGAGCCAATGGCTCTTGGTCTCCCTCATGAGGTGGCACCCCATGATATGTCCATGATGATGTGGAGCATCATCATTGGCCGGCCCCATGCCAAGTCACCATGACATGGCAATTGGTCAAGTCAAAATTGACCATTCATCTTCCCTCTCAAGTCAAGTCAAACTTGACATATTATCTCCTATGGTTGATCAAATCCAACCATTTGATTCAAGTCAATTTTAATTTAATGAATCTCTATTCATTAATTTAAAATGATTTGATGAATCAAATCTAAATTAGACTCATTCAACACTTGAATCAACTTGAGTCTAACTCAATTAGTCTAATTTGGATTACTCTTAATCCAATTTGTTTCATCCCATGAACTTAATCCTCATGGTTCATTATATGAACCTAATCTCCATCTAATTGCTCTTATGTGTGTGACCCTATAGATTCTTGTAACGTTGGCAATGTCCCTAAACCGATTTAGGAACATAAGCAATGAGCGGTATCTAGCAACACATCATTGCTACCCAAGTTACAAGAATGTTGAGCTCCAACATCACCTTTGTGACTACTAATCGTGACTCTCACAATATGTGACAATGTCCCTCTATCCTTGACATCTAGATTGACCAATCGAGGCATAGACCGTGTCATCCTCGGTACAATCTAAATCTTGAACTCCAAGTAGACTCACTCTAATCAAATGAGCTCAATATCTCATATTGACTCATTTGAGCATAACCATACGCCGTGGTCTCACTCTATCAAGAATATCGATGTCACCCCCGTCATATAGGAGGGATAAATCCCATCTACATCACTCACATCCCTCCGCATAATTTGTTACATACCCATTAATCGCCTTTATAGTCCACCCATTTACGGGTGACATTTGACGAAGCCAAAGTATGCAACTTCTTATGTAGGGAACCATGGTGACTTCAGGTCTAAGGACTAATAGTCATACTAATAGCCACATGAAAAAGTATATGACACTCATATAACGATCCATGATACTTTCTCATGGCGGGTCATTCAGTATACATTCTCCAATGCATACCCATGTGTCAACTTGATATCTCATATCCATGACTTGTGAGATCAAGTCATCTTGTTGACCTACATGCTAGTCTCTACGCATTAACATTGTCCCTGAATGTTAATACTCGACTAGGAATGATTAAGAGTAGTGTTCTCTATATCATCTCATTATCGATTCAACCAATCGATTGATATAGATAAGAACCTACTACTCAAGGACATTATTATATTTAGTTATTTGGCACCAATACAAGTAAATATAATAACCATGCCTTTATTAATAGGAATATGATACAATAAAGTCCATACAACAATCATCACATGATTGGCTCTAGGGCTTTCACTAACAGAATCAACTGCTGAAACCGAGATATAAACCAAACAACTGCAACGGAAGGGTAACCACTATAGTGCTGATAAAGAGTACATCACCGACTGTAAAGTAATGAATAACCGCCAACATCGTAGCATGCTCTAACTCTGCAAATACTATAGATGCACCTAAGGAAGTAACAATTGTTGTTGTCTAGAAGTTTGAGTCTTCTGAGATGTCTTCTGCTGATGCTGCTGAGTAAATCACTTCCTCTGGATGGAAGTATCAAAGAACTCCAACTACGCTTGAAGTAGTAGATTGCTGCTGGTGTGATAATCCAATTATTTGTGATGATCTCTACCGTCGAGATTGTGCATCATCCTCCCAAAACAACATCGATAGTCTTCAACTGAGTCTTCAGAGTACACCTTCCCCTCATATGTATTGGTTGCTCACAATAGCAACAGATGGATTGATCCAATGGATAATCTAACTTTGCGTGTCATTGTGACCCGCAATGCACACACATAATCCCTTCGGAATCATTATTCTTATTCCAATATTTGACTTGCAATGTCTGCTTATCGATCTCCAACTCTAAAAACACTTACTACGGAGTCATTTCTATACACATGACTTAGTCTAATGTCTTTCAGTAGGATCTAATAGAAGATCCAAACATCCTGATCCGAATGTCAGCCAACAAACTATGGGTGGCTTAAGACAACCCAATCACAATCTTGAGCTATTAGGTGGTCGTAACCTTTGCAAGTCTAACGACTCTACATGGTACTCCCATTACCAAACGATCACCTAACTTAAAGCTCAAGAATTCCTTGACAACGAGTCAAAGAAAGTGATGCAGGGAAATACTCTCTCACAACATCACTACACCGTGACTAAGTGATATGTTATTTCCCAAAGGTTATTTTCGACATCTTCCCCCAAGTACCGGTTTGATCCCGATAATGATATGTAACTAACTCTACTTTCTCTACATCACATGAGTTAAGTACTCAAAAGTACCTTCAAAGTTATAAAACCTAGCACAAACAACTCAGGGATCAAAATCCCCATAAAACACCTTATACTAATCCTCCATTATTTGCATCAACAATAGTATACACGCTTATCCATTACCCCATAGGTAATGATCTGACTAGCATAGTCAGTGAAAATTCCTAAGACTGTAATCTTTGATCTTCACAAGAAATGCAACAACCTAATCCCTACATTCCGACTCGGTATCAGTTGGCTCTCAAAGGAAATTCATCTTTTTGATAGTAGGTACATCTCTAATAAACTCCACATGATGTTCTCATGGTCAACTCAAACCACGATTATAAATAGTGACTAACACACTACATGTCATTCCCTGTTATAAACAACTAGATGCATAGCCAACAAGAAGGATATATGATAGCTATTAACATACCTTAAACCTTGTAGCTTGGAGATGTCCCGCTACTGCCAATTACCAAAACTCACAAAACCAAAACCGAGTAAAACAAAACTCAATGTCCAAAACACATAAAATCTGAATGTGGTCCTCGCAACCTAGGCTTTGATACCAATAAAATTGTCACACCCTGAGAGTATATTTGTCCCTTGATCAGACGGTACTCTCTTGTGACAATATAAGATATAATACCGACACATGACCCAAATAAGTGCTATCACAGATAAGCCATAAAACACAGCAGAATACACCGACAAATAACAAAGATACAAAGAATCAAATATGTACATACCGATACGACTTTGACACAACAAAAAAAATATAGTCGAAACTAACATCCAAATCAAATCCATAATAAAGGTCAAATACATACCATACCACCATATACTCAAAGTGCGGAAACAACGTAGGATAAAATCCCATAACAAATAATCCAACACAATACAACAATATAGAATATAATCCATACACTCGGTGTGAGATGAGATCAGCTGGCGGAGCTCCGAGCACCCAAAGAATCTCCTACCTATTTACCTGGGCAACAAGAAAACCCAGGGTCTATGGTGGTGAGTATAAAACTCAGTGGTAATATGAAAGATAGTACATGAACAACATATATCATATAGAGATCTACAAGTATACATATGGAGTTCAACAGATATACAGTCTTAAAGGTAATAACAAATAACCACCAGTATAGTCATAATTAATGCATATACCAACTAATCAATTGAATATAATGTGATGTACTAACATACCTGAGGGTCTGCAGTGACACGACTCACAATAACCTGAACAAGTATACAACAACATAGCACATACCAATAACATACATAAACAATACCACACCTGTGATCAACACATAATCAAATGAACAACGTATAATCAAATGTAAAGACCAACCTGATTCATCATATACAACAACATGATACTGATCAAATGCATATAACAATCTGATCTATTAGGTACATTGCACATATCTAAACAACGATCCACACTGATCCTACTCATATCCAAATACACCATATACCATAGTATAGAACATGCAAATGATATGCATAATGTTGTACAAATATATGCAACAATCATAGATATATATATATATATATATAGACACACACACACACACACACATATATATACATACATACATATATGAATATACATATATATGTCTCACACCAGGAAATGCATATACATGGTCATATCT
This sequence comes from Wurfbainia villosa, assembly GCA_025175895.1. Lineage (NCBI taxonomy): Eukaryota > Viridiplantae > Streptophyta > Magnoliopsida > Zingiberales > Zingiberaceae > Wurfbainia > Wurfbainia villosa. Next base: position 12,374,159 of record CM045992.1, read on the forward strand.
ACGTACCCCACACACCATCATGACCCTAGTATAACCAAGGTGACACGACATGACAATTGTCTCAACTCACACTCACTACTATCGAGTGGTCAAGTAGGTAGTATGAGTAAGTAGCTAGCCCGAGAGCTATATGATAAACAATGGGGGTCCCTGCTACTGGCCGCTCCAACTTATTGGTGCAATCGACCCAGGTCACGATTGACCAGACTCGAGTTTGACTCGAGTAGTATTTTGATGTTTGACATTGATGTCTGACATATGTTGGGAAGATTGCTAGTGCAATCGACCTAGGTTATAATTGGTGTTTGACGATGGTTTGACCATTGTCATGGGAGAAGTCCAAGTCTTGTGTACTTGGCATGAAAAGTCCAAGCTTGAGTCTTGGCATGGAAAGTCCAACATGGGTTGGCAAGGAAAGTTCAAGCATGGGTCTTAGCAAGGAAAGTCCAAGCATGGGTCTTGGCAAAGAAAAGTCTAAGCATGGGTCTTGGCATGGAAAGTCCAACATGGGTTGGCAAGGGAAAGTCCAAGCTTGAGTCTTAGCAATTGAGAAGTCCAAGGAGAATATTGGCGGCGTAAAGTCCAAGCGGGAGTCTTGGCGGCATAAGTTCAATGGTTGGTGGTGTAAAGTCCAAGCGGAGTCTTGGCAGCGTAAGTCCAATGTGCCTTGGCTGTGTAGACCACATTAGCATGACAATAGCTGATGGAAGCACCTGAAGGCTAGCGTATGGATGAACAAGTCATGGATGACTTGGAGGGATCCAATAGGCATGAGACTGATGGAGGTGGCTAAAAGGTTTATATCTAGGCTAAAGGTGGTCTAGCAAGTATGTGCAAGTATGGGGGCACCATACTTGGGTTAAAACCTCATGTTTGAGGTGTATCAGTCGACTGAGACTATGGTCAGTCGACTGATGGGAGTCAACTAAGGTTTGACTATGGGAAATTGCCTGTCGATCGCTAGCATTAGGCGATCGGTGGCCTTGATCAACTAATCAAGAAGAGCGGTTGGATAGTCGTTTTCGAGCACGTAAAGCTCTCGGTCGAGTGATCACCGAGCACTCGGATCGATTGAGTGATCCGATTGGTGATGGGTATGATCAGTCAACTGATGGTCTATCCGTTGAAACTTATCCAATGTGGCACATGTCGTTGTCTCACAACGGCTACAAGAGCAGTCGATTGATAGTCTCGATCAATCAACTGTGAGGCAAAAATTAGCCCGAATGTAGGTTATAAAAGCAGCTCGTGGAGGAGGTTTTTGCCATGGTTTTTTATGTGATTTGGAGGGGATTTGCTGCTGCAATCTAGACCTTCAAAGCTACTCTTTAAGCAACCAAAAGCAAGCAATCAAAAGCTCTTGTAAAGTTGTTTTCTTTACTTGCATTACATTTTATATTTGTATTTGATTGTATTTGCTTAGTATTACTTTTGTAATCACTTGTACGAGATTTCTCCACCTCCGGATTGCTCCGAGAAGGAGTTTATTGTTTAATGGTGTGTGATTGGCATCGCTAGGGCTCTTACGAGCCCAATCCATGGAGTAGGAACCATTCAGTTCCAAACCATGTTATATCGTGTTGTCTATTGTGCTTGTGTATATTTATTATTGCTTTATTTTTGCTGCACACTAATCAATTTGTAGCAAGTACAAAATGACCTCCATCAATGTCGAAGCGCTATTCACCCCCTCTAGCGGGCACCGAGGTCCTAAAAATTGGTATCAGAGCGAGACCACTCTTCAAGGATTAACAACCAAAAGAGCACCGTTAGAGGAAGAAGATGAAGTTTGAAGAACAACTAGGATGGGACATCAACACTGATCCCCATCAATTCATGGAAGAGAAGAATTGAAGACTTCATCATGATGAGGGATTTTGAAGAATGGTCCATTTTGATGGCGGGATTTAACTATCCAAGAGGGAGGTTTCCTCAAAATGAAGAAGTGGACCGGGGAACAAATCCAAGAATTCGACATAAACAAAAAGGTAATAAAATTCTTGGTTGATTTGATTCCTAACAATATATTGTGTAGCTTAGGTGAATACAAGGATGCCAAGGAACTTTGGAGCGAAGTGGCAAAGTTCCATGAAGGCCCATCATCGATCCAAGAAGCCGAAGAGTGCTCATCGGCTCAATCGGAGGAGACTGAGAAAGCAAGCACATCATCCTCACAAGCAAGTGAGGATTCGAAAGTTGAAAAGGAGTCGACATCCGAATCAGTAGAGGAGGTGGAATTGAAAGAAGCCTCCACCTCTAGGATTGAGGGGGAGGAGATTAGATCTCCAGGTCAAGGGCAAGAGCAAGAAGAGCCATCTACTTCGGGGAGAAGTAATGTACAAGCTCAAGAGACCCTCACCACCACCCTAGTTAACTCAAACACTTTAATTCAAAATAAAATCCATATTATGTGTTTTGAGTGTAGGGAGTATGTGCATTACAAGAGTAAGTGCCCTAAGAAAGTTAAGAAGATTCTACCGGCACCTAAAAGTCAAGAGAAGTCAAATAAAGCCAGAACCCCAATTAGGAAGAGCAAGGAGCATGTGATGTGCTTCAAGTGCCAACAACGGGGCCACTATAGGAGTCAATGCCCTAGGAGAAAAGAAGAAGCATCACAAGTAGGGGGAGCTTAGGCAAACCCTAAGGTAACCTTTAAGTATGCATCTTCTTCAATTAAGAGTAAAAAATCATGCTTTTAATTCACTTGCAATTACTCATGAAAAGCATGTTAGTAGAAATAGATTTTATTGTCTAGGTGCAAAATCATATAACATTTCAAATAAGGAGAAATTTGGGACTAATGTCCCTAAAAATATTCTACCTAAGGTAAATATTAGAAAAATTGAAGATCATCTAGGCTTTACTCCAAAGAAATCTAGACATATACCCTGAATGAACAAATCGAGTCAAAGAAATAATGGGCCCACCAAAATTGAAAAATTAGAGTTAGAAAACCAAGCATTGAGGTCAAGGCTTGATAAAATAGAAAAGACCCTTAGGAATATACAAAATCAAATGCAAGGGTCTAGGAGTCAAAGTCAAAGACCTAGGAAACAAGAACCATCCAAGGGCAAGCTTAACCCCAAAAAGACCTATCACAATGTTGCATTCGATTATGGAACTCAAGTTAGGTCTAGGAAAGTCAAGGTCAATAGGGAAGTCATCTCAAAGGTTGACCAAGGTAGGTGCTTAGTGGCCAAGGTTTCCATGAAACCTAGAAAGACCAATAAGGAGGTTACTATGGAGGCAATCCCTAAGGTTAACCTAGTCAAAACCCAAATGACCAAGGCTTCTAAGCCTAGGAGGGTCATTAGGAGGGTATCTAGGGAAGTTATCCCTAGTGAATACCTAGTAAATCCAAGGAGCTCCAATAGGTATTGGGTTCCTCGGATCGTGATCGATTCACGCTAGATGGGTTTAGTTGTGCCAACCTTGAATGGATAGGTAGTTAACCTAACCACGGTAAAGGTGGCACTTTAGGTCATTTCCAAGGTAATGGAGTACTTTGGAAATAAGTGTGATTATTAATCCTAAAAGATTTTAGGATGTGCCAATATACCTTGAAGATTATGAAAAATCAATCAAATTAGCATAAATTAGGTTTAGAGGTCATAGTGTGTCATTTTGGGTTTTTGGCACACTTGAGAGATAATTGATAATATGAAAAAATTGATTTAATAATAACAAATGACAATTAATACTAAAATTTAGATATTATCTACCTCTATATTTTATTTGCCATGCTTGATTTGTCATATAACATGTCATGACATCATATCTACTTTTAATCATTTAATATGTCATGACATTACTTAGGATTAAGGTTTTATGTCATGTATGCTTAGACTCTATTTTATGTCATTACATCATGATCATTGGCCATGTTTATTTATGTTATCTTTTATGCCATGATCATTCATGCATTAATAAAATTGATTCAAGGATAATTGGCATGACTTGAAGTCTCATGTATAAGGGAATCAAGTAGGGTTGCCTTAGAAAATACATGAAACCCTAGTATTAGGATGAACAAAACCCACATCTCACAATCACATTGACTTGTGTGTGTTTGATATACCCTAGATATATGTGAGATGCTAGGATATGAGTTAAGTTAAAGGTGCATAGTTTTTACATCTAAATGAACTAAAACTCATCTTATGTTATTGATGGATCATTGGGAAAGCTTATGTTCAAGCCATGTACATTAAGCCCAAAGAACATTATCCAATATAAGGTTTTAAAAGCATTTTGAAAAACCTTGGTGAAGTCTATCTTTTGATAGCAATCGTCATTGATGATGTTGATAAAAGTGAGCTAAAACATTGAAGTTTTTCTTAACTTTTGAACTTTGTATCAATTTCTCTATTTTATGAGTAAAATATTTTTCAAACATTTTTCACCCATTGTATGTGTTATAAGTATTATACTTATGAATTTTCACGAATTTTCAAATTACATATATTTACTTATGAATTTTTGAAATTCAGTTCTGATAATTGAAAATCGGAATTTTCAATTATCAGTTGTTTACCGCTTGGTGGCAGTCGACTGATGCATGGGGCAGTCAACTGGTGACTGTAAGAGTCGACTGCCAGGCCTGATTTCGGGTAAACAAGATTTGTTTAGCCGTTTCAGCTATGTTAGAGTTCCCTAACTGCTTCTAACCCTAGGATATACTTTAGTAAACATTAGAAAGGGTGAAAATCCATTGGATATGGATTATGAGAGTTGTTAGGGTGCGTATCAATTTTAAGGTGTTGGAAAGTTCAATGTTGAACTTTGAACCTTAATTTTTGATGGTTTAATGTTCCTAATGGCTTAGGGACTTGCCAAGGACATTATTGGTGCAATGGTCAATGGGGAGCAAGCCTTTAAGGGGAGGTATCCATCATGGGATGATGGATGTATTTTTTCTCATGAGGGGGAAAAATGAGAATTTGAGATGCCCAATTTGGAAATTGAGAGAGTTTGTAGGATTGCCTCTCTTAAGTGATATGAGACTTATCATTCGAAAGATTGTAGGCATCCTAGAGGTTTTTGGACCAAGGGAGAGATTGTAAGATCTCATTGGGATATGAGACATTGACCTCCTTGGGGAGAACCTTTTTGATGTATATCAAAAAGGGGGAGAATTAATGGGAGAATATTAGAATTACCAATTTGAGAAAATTGGTAAGGGAATTTGAGTTAGGGGCCTAACTCAAGGGTGTTTTTATCAAACATCAAAATGAGGGAGATTGTTGGTGCAATCGACCCAGGCCACGATTGACTAGACTCGTGTTTGACTTGAGTAGTATTTTGATGTTTGACATTGATGTCTGACATGTGTTGGGAAGATTGCTGGTGCAATCGACCCAGGTTATAATTGATGTTTGATGATGGTTTGACCATTGTCATGGGAGAAGTCCAAGTCTTGTGTACTTGGCATGAAAAGTCCAAGCTTGAGTCTTGGCATGGAAAGTCCAGCATGGATTGGTAAGGAAAGTCCAAGCATGGGCCTTGGCAAGGAAAGTCTAAGCATGGGTCTTGGCAAGAAAAAGTCCAAGCATGGGTCTTGGCATGGAAAGTCCAACATGGGTTGGCAAGGGAAAGTCCAAGCTTGAGTCTTGGCAATTGAGAAGTCCAAGGGAAATATTAGCGGCGTAAAGTCCAAGCGGGAGTCTTGGTAGCATAAGTCCAATGGTTGGCGGTGTAAAGTTCAAGCGGAGTCTTGGCAGCATATGTCCAATGTGCCTTAGCGGTGTAGACCACATTAGCATGACAATAGCTTATGGAAGCACCTGAAGGATAACGTATGGATGAACAAGTCATGGATGACATGGAGGGATCCGATAGGCATGAGGCTGATGGAGGTGGCTAGAAGGCTTAGGTCTAGGCTAAGGGTGGTCTAGCAAGTATGGGGGCACCATACTTGGGTTAAAACCTCATGTTTGAGGTGTATCAGTCGACTGGGACTATGGTCAGTCGACTGATGGGAGTCAACTAAGATTTGACTATAGGAAATGGCTCGTCGATCAGCCAACATTAGGCGATCATGCTAGTTTTAGATCAATGACCGATCGAGATCAATCGGGATGTTCGTTTTTGAGCCGTAAAGCTCTCCAGTTGAGTGACTAGCCCAAGCACTCGACTAATTGAGCGATCAGTCGACTGATGGGTATGATCAGTCGACTGATGGTCTATCCGTTGGAACTTATCCAATGTGGCACATGTCGTTGTCTCACAACGGCTGTAGGAGCAGTCGACTGATGGTCCCGATCAGTCGACTACTAGGTGAAAATCAACCTGAATGCAGGTTGTAAAAGTATCTCGTGGAGGAGGTTTTTGCCATGGTTTTTTGATGCGATTTGGAGGAGATTTGCTACTGCAATCTAGACCTTCAAGGCTACTCTTCAAGCAACTAAAAGAAAGCAATCAAAAGCTCTTGTAAAGTTGTTTTTTTACTTGCATTGCATTTCATATTTGTATTTGATTGTATTTGCTTAGTATTACTGTTGTAATCACTTGTATGAGATTTCTCCACCTCCGGATTGTTCCGAGAAGGAGTTTATTGTTTAATGGTGTGTGATTGGCATCGCTAGGGCTCTTACGAGCCCAATCCATGGAGTAGGAACCATTCAGTTCCAAACCACGTTATATCGTGTTGTCTATTGTGCTTGTGTGTATTTGTTATTTCTTTATTTCTGCTACACACTAATCAATTTGTAGCAAGCACGAAACGACCTCCATCAACGTCAAAGCGCTATTCACTCCCCTTTAGCGGCCACCGAGGTCCTAACACAACTGTCAATACCCATAGTGGTTGAGCATTGCACACAAGACAACTGCACACGACTCCAACTACCACCATCTATAGTGGTCAAGTGCGCAACACCAACTACCACCCTCACCAATGGCCAAGTACACAACTCTTGTAGGGGATCGGTGTTACTAGGCTAGAGGGGGGTGAATAGCCCTCTTTCGTCGTATGAGCAAAAGTCGTGCGTTCTTGTATGCCTGTCTACAATTGTCGTTAATATATGCAGCGGAAACAATAGAAATAATAACAACAATACAATCACACGCAATACACAAAGATATACGTGGTTCGGAACCGAATGGTTCCTACTCCACAGGGTGAGCTCATCGAGCTCTAGTTATGCGTACGACACTAACTAACACTCCTTCTCGACAACACGTCGGAGGTGGAGAAACCTCTCACAAGCAATTACAATAGTAATATAACAAGATTAAAGCTAATACAAAGACACTAAGAAATACAAGTAAAGAGCGCTTTACAACTCTTTGCTTTGAATGCTTTCTTGTTGTTTGCTTTGGTTGGCTCTTGAAGGACTGGAATGCAACAGTAATTCCCCTTCAAAGTATCCCTTAAAGTCTTTGCGAAATCCTCCCTCTTGAGCTTCATTTATAACTTGCATCAAGCTGATTTCGTGCCCATTAGTCGACTGATCGTGACCATCAGTCGACTGGTCCTGTAGCCGCTGTCTCACAACGGCCAGACCCACGTTGGTCAAGTTCCAACGGATCACCCATCAGTCGACTAATGATACCCATCACCGATCGTAACACTCATCATCGTCTTTGGGCGAGCACTCAACCGAAACCATTCTCGTAGCGAAAACACCCTATCGATCGATCGATCTCTCATCATCGGATCGATGATGGTGTCAATAGTCGATCGCCATCCTCGGATCGGTGATCAGCCAAACCTTGTTCATTCGAACACCAGTCGAACCCTAGTCGACTTAGATCAGTCGATTGGCACCTATGCTAGTCGACTGATGTCGGGTAAAATCTCAAACCTAAGTTGTTTGAGTATCCGACACTCAGTCTTAGCCACTTGGCCAAGTCCACCTCATCCCTCATGGAGTTCCCCACTGAAGTTCTCTTCCCTCGACCTACGTCCCTCGGATGCGCCAAGCACACGACTTCGCAATGCCATCCTTCGTGTCTCTTGCCCTCAAAGTATGCTTCCCTTGGGCCTCACTCCATTCGCTCCCCATTCGACGGTCCCTCGAATGCACCAAGTGCACGACTTCGCAATGCCATCCTTCACCGACTCAAGGACCCCGACCCTAGTGAACTTGCCAAGTCCTCAAGACTTCCCAAATGCACCAAGCGCACGACTTCGCAATACATTTCTCACTAAGCACCAAGCGCACGACTTCACAATGCTTTGGACTTTTCAACACCAAGCCCCATGCTTGGATTTTCCATGCTAACTCCATGTTGGACTTTCCTATGACAATCCCATGTCATAAGTTTTGTCTATCATCAAAATACTGCTTGAGTCAAACTCGAGTCAACCTGGGTCGATTGCACCAACAATCTCCCCCTTTTTGATGATTGACAAAACTACCATCTCAAGTCTACCAATTCTCCAATATTGGCAATTCTCATATCCCAATGAGAATTCCAACGAACCCTAATTGGTAACTTGGTAACTTCTCATCCTTTTTGACATTACATCAAAAAAGTCCTCAAGGGTGTCAATGTCTCATATCCCAATGAGATCTTACAATCTTCCCCTTGGCATGCCCTCAATCTTTCTAGTGATAATCCCATATCACTTAAGAGAGGCACAATCCAATTTTCCTCCCATGAGGAAATACACATCCATCTTCCCATGATGGATACCTCCCCCTAAAGGCTTGCTCCCCCTTGACCATTGCATCAACAATGTCTTTGGAAAGACCCTAAGCCAATAGGAATACAAAACCATCAAAATTAAGGCAAAGTTCAACAATGGACTCTCATCCACCTTAAAAATTGATACTCTCCTTAAACACTTCTTCTAATCCATATCCAATGGATTTTCACCCTTTCTAATGCTCTCCCAAGCATGTCCTAGGGTTAGGAGTGGTTAGGGGACCAAAACCTAGTTGAACATGTGCCTATCCACCAAGGTTTATCCAAAATCAGCAATATCAGTCGACTCTCTCAGCTACCAGTTGACTCCTTCCCACATCAGTCGATTGGCCTCCCTGGTAGTCGCCTGATAACTGCATTTGCAGTTTTCTGATTTTCAGAAATGAATTTTTGAAAATCATAAGTAAATATACATACGTTGATAAATAATGAAATTTTGTATGTATATTACTTATTACAATCATAATGGGTGAAAAATATTGGAAAATTATTTTACCCATAAATTAGTGAGATTTACACAAAGTTTAAAAGTTTAGAAAAGCTTCAATATTGAGCCCTCTTTGTATCATCCCATTCAATGGTGATAGCTATCAAAAGATAGACTTCACTAAGGTTTTTCAAAATGTTTTCAAAATGTTTTTGAAACCTTTAATTCCTTTTTCATAAACATCTCACTTGTATCTAAATGTGCAAAACACATTCAAGGCAAATATTCTAGTGAGATGTGGGTTTTTGTTCTTTAATGGTCTCATGCATATTCTAAGGCAACTCTACTTGATTCCCTTATGCATGGTACTTCAAGTCATGCCAATGGTCCTTAAATCAATTTTATTTTATGCATGATATGATTATGGCATATATATAATATAACTAAGCATGTGTCAAAATCATGATGTCATGGTATGTGAATGAAATGTTAGCATACATGACATATAAAAATAAGTCTAAACATGATCATGACATTTTTAGAGATAAAAATAAAAATGATGTCATGACATGGCAAGGCAAATAAATCATGGAAAGTAAAATATACTAAGGTATAAAATACCTAAGTGTTAAATCCAAATTGTCATTTCTAGGAATTCATTCTATTTTGCCTTAATACCATTATTTCTCAAATGTGCCATAAACCCGAAATGGCACACCCATACCTCTAAGACCTATTTGTGCCAATTTTAATTATTTTTCAACTTCTCAAAGCATATTGGCACATCCTAATGTGTCAACTCATCATGGCTAGGTTAACTACCCATCCACTTAGGATTGACACACCCTAACCCATCTAGCGTGAATCAATCACGCTCCTAGGAACCCAATACCTATTGGAGCTTCTTGAGTTAACAAGGTATTCACTAGGGATAACTTCCCTAGATACCTTCCTAATGACCCTTTTAGGCTTTGAAGCCATAGTCTTTTGGGTCTTTCCTAAGTCAAACCTAGGGGCAACTCCCCCTTTGACCTTCTTAGTGGCTTTCTTGGTTTTTCTTAAGTCCTTAGCTACTAAGCAAACACCATGGCTAGTCTTAGGGATAACTTCCCTATTAGCCTTGGTTTTCCTAGACCTAGATGTTGTTCCATAATCAAATGTAACATTATGATAAGTCTTCTTGGGCTTAGGTTTGTGACCTAAACCTTCCTTGCCCTTAGACCGTTCTTGAACCCTAGGTCTTGATTTTCGGTCCTTAGTCCCCATAATTGTATTTGTCATAATTTTGAGGGTCTTTTCCAATTTTTTTAGCCTTGACCTCAAGACTCGATTCTCCACCTCTAATCTTCCCAATTTTGATTTATCATTGGATTTTTGGGAATTGTTTTTCTTTTTAGGCATATGCCTAGATTTCTTGGGGTTAATGCCCAAGTTTTCTTCAATTCTCCTAATTGACTCCCTAGGCAAGATTGGTCTAGTGTTATTGGTCCTAGGTTTGTCCTTAGATAAACTAACCTGCTTGGCACCTAAACAATAAACCTTATTATTTCTACTAGCATGCTTTTCATTAATAATTGCAAGAGAACTAAAATAGTTTTTAGCATGCTTTTTAACTTTAGAAATTGAAGGTGCATAATTTAAATATACCTTAGGATTAGCTTTAGAAGCTCCCCCTAAATGAGATACACCTTCTTGCCCTTTCTTCCTCCCCCTAGGGCATTGGATTCAGTAGTGCCCCCTTTGGTTGCATTTGAAGCACACAATGTGCTCTTTGCTCTTGATTGTGGGGACTCCGGCATCCTTTGACTTTTGGTGTCGGTGTTTTCTTCTTAGCCAATTTTGGGTATTTACTCTTGTAATAATACCCTTTCTCCCTACACTCAAAGCATATTATATGATCTTTATTTAAAATCAAAATACTTGAGTTACCTAGGGAGGTGGTGGAAGCCTCTTGATCACATCTTCCGGAGGTAGATGCTTCATTTTGACTTTGCTCCGGAATGGAGACCCTTTCCTCCTCCTCAATGCTAGAGGTGGAGGTTTCCACCAAGTCATCAACATCTTCAAATGTGGTGGGTGCTTCTTCCTCGGCAATCTCCTCTACTTGTGCCGGTTGGGAATTTTCTTGGAATTTCATTACCTTATCCCATAATTCCTTTGCATCCCTAAAAATTCCTAATCTAGACCAAATATGGTTAGGTAACAAATCACTAAGTAATTCAATTACCTTGAGATTTGTCTTGAAGTCCTTGATTTGGTCTTGGGTCCACCTTGACTTCTCAATTTGCCTATTGCTTTTATCCCTAGGCAATTCGAAACCATTTTCTAGAATCAACATAATATCAAAATCGGTTTCTAGATATACCTCCATTTTTCTTTTCCACCATTGAAAATCTCCTTCAAATTTTGGTGGTTGGAGGTTGTAGCCGGCCATCTTGTAGTGCTTGTGTCGGTGGTTAGTCCTCGACAAGCAACCTTGGCTCTGATACCACTTGTAGGGAATCAGTGTTGGCCGGCTAAAGGGGGGTGAATAGCCCTCTTTCATCGTATGAGCGGAAGTCATTCGTTCTTACGTGCTTATCTACAATTGTCATTAATATACGCAGTGGAAAAAATAGAAATAATAACAACAATACAATCACACGCAATACACAAAGATATACGTGGTTCAAAACCGAATGGTTCCTACTCCACGGGGTGAGCTCACCGAGCTCTAGTTATGCACACGACACTAACTAACACTCCTTCTTGACAACACGTCGGAGGTAGAGAAACCTCTCACAAGCAATTACAATAGTAATATAACAAGATTAAAGCTAATACAAAGACACTAAGAAATACAAGTAAAGAACGCTTTACAACTCTTTGCTTTGAATGCTTTGTTGTTGCTTGCTTTAGTTGGCTCTTGAAGGACTGGAATGCAACAGCAATTCCCCTTCAAAGTCTCCCTTAAAGTCTTTGCGAAATCCTCCCTCTTGAGCTTCATTTATAACCTACATCAAGCTGATTTCGCACCCATCAGTCGACTGGTCCTGTAGCTGTTGTCACACAACGACCACATCCACGTTGGTCAAGTTCCAACGGATCACCCATCAGTCAACTGATGATACCCATCCGTCGACTCGTAACAACATCAGTCGAGTGCTGGCGCGAGCACTCGACTGGAAATCATTCTATGGTTGAAAACACCCCTATCAGTCGACTGATCTCTCTCATCAGTCAACTGATGGTGTCAACAGTCGATTGCCATCCCTCGGCATACCAATCGATCAACCGGACCTGTTTCGATCGAACACTAGTCGAACCTGTCGAGCTTAGATCGGTCGCGCACCTATGCCCCGATCGATGTCGGGTAAAACCTCAAACCCAATTTGTTTGAGTATTCGGCACTCAGTCTTAGCCACTTGGCCAAGTCCACCTCATCCCTCATGAAGTTCCCCACCGAAGTTCTCTTCCCTCGGCCTACGTCCCTCGGATGTGCCAAGCGCACGACTTCGCAACGCCATCCTTCGCGTCTCTTGCCCTCGAAGTATGCTTCCCTTGGGCCTCACTCCATTCGCTCCCCGTTCAGTGGTCCCTCGGATGCACCAAGCGCACAGCTTCGCAATACCATCCTTCACCGACTCAAGGACCCCGAGCCTAGTGAACTTGCCAAGTCCTCAAGACTTCCTAAATGCACCTAGCGCACGACTTCGCAATGCATTTCTCACCAAGCACCAAGCACACGGATTCGCAATGCTTTGGACTTTTCAACACCAAACCCCATGCTTGGATTTTCCATGCCAACTCCATGTTGGACTTTCCTATGACAATCCCATGTCATAAGTTTTGTCTATCATCAAAATACTGCTTGAGTCAACCTGGGCTGATTGCACCAACAACTCTAACCCACCATCTATAACGGCTGAGTGCAGCACTACCAATGCAATACGCTCAACCCTGCTACCACCACCCCGAGTGGCTGGGGAGGTAGGATGACTGGTGACCCGTCTCAACCACAAGGGAGACCCAGTTGACAACATGCATGTAATGTAATGATGAACAACTCCATACACAACTCCAAATCACACTCTCTATCACACAGAGAGTCATAGTCAACCAAAAGTCAACCATGCAAGGACCTCCAATCCACAACCACATAACGACAACAACCCACTTATCCATGCACAGATGACAAGATCCATCTGCACAACGTAAATGTGTACGATACAACAATCGACTCCACAATCAAAACCATCACCTAACCCCAATGATGCAACATGATGACCCAATCCGAGTTCACAACTGTGCCCTAGCTACATTCAATTAAATGAACATCTATAGGTCACTAATAATAGAGTATGTTTCTATAGCAGTGATGAACAAATAGTAAGATAACATCAACACATCTCAAAGCACAAAGGCTAAGTAACAAGCATATGATAAAATAAGAGTGGAGTCAAGGTAAAAGTATCATCGACATCGTAAAAATCCATGCACCATAATCAATAAACTACTTGACCAAGGTAGGTATTACCCACCTTATATATAAACCATGTTGTTGATCCTCACGTCTCTGAATCTACATCAAATCAAATACACTCACATGCATAGAACACAATTAAGTCCATCGTAATCCGAATGATCAGATCTAATTCTACTTTGAACTCATATCACAATCCACGAGTCGAAAATCAAAACTACACAATTCATCTTATCCCCATGATAACATACTTGATTTCATCCACCAAAATTAACCCTTCACCTTACCCTATACTGTAATTAACTCCACCATTAATACTAATACCATCAATCCACAATCGGTATCCTCCAATAGAACAACATCGTTCGCTAGCTATTAAACATCAATTCAACTAAAACATCCACTATAATTATCATACCACAATTGTAATTCATAGCATACAATCATCAATCATCCAGATCAAACTCACCTTTATAAATCTCAGCTACTCAACTTTTGGATCCAACGATTTGAAGTTTCCAAATCTAGAATGATCAACTTGTTCAATCACAACCCTTGCTTCGATTGCCCTTCTTACCTACAAAATCAAGAATCCACAGCTAACACTAGGCTACCAAATCTAACTCCTCTAATCTAGAAATGGATCAAGCACTTACCTCCATTCTCTGCTCCATAAGATCATGTCAATGGCGACTAACACTAGCACTGAGAACAACAACTAGTGAGGTAACCTACGGTTGAAGCATTGCTGATGACAGAGTAAAAGGAATGGTGATGCTCACAGTGGCAAGGTCAAGTTCACAACGAGGACACAAAAAGGCAACGACGACAGGAGTAGCTCCAGCTCACGGTGAGACCGATGACGCAAGATGATCCATGGCGACGAGAGGGAAAAGACGACGATCGATATGATGCTCCATCGAGAGGGCAGCAGCTTTGGCGAGGCCAAGATCTCGGCGATCAAAAAGATGGTTGTAGAGATCACAAGAAGAACAACAGCGAAAGAAGAGAAGAATCAACAGTAGCTCTCGACCGCAATCACAACTGCATCGATCTGAGTTACGCCGGTGAAAGCGTCGTCAAGTTGGCCTCTCAATTAGGCATTCAGTGATGGTAGATGGGGGTCGACAGTGTGAGGATGGGGAAGACGACATCGATCGGGAGATATAGGAGAAATCGCGATCGGGAATGAGGAAGAAAGAAAATCGCAGCCGGAGAGACTTGGGTATCGGGTTTTAAAGGTCGGCCGATTTGGTTGGGCTAGCTCAAGTTTAACCTAAGGCTAACCTAGGTTAACCCAATCACCCATTTAAGTTTTAATCTTCCTCCTAAACAGTCATATGAACTCCATTTGAATCCAGAAAAATTTCTAAAATTTTTTGAAAAATTATATTAGATAATTTCTTAATTAACAAGGGGTATTTTATTTTTTCGATATTTTACATGAGTAGTTGTTAGAACAACTTGAACTCGAAATAAACAACTCAGACTAGGGAGATACTCTAGGCATAGTATGTCCAAATTGTTTCTTGGCTATGGTTGATTTATAATTAACTGAGGATGCCCAAACAAACTCGATATTTGACTTCCAAAGTTTAAAGTTGTCAATGGAGTCAGTTGGACCCATCAATAAGAAATTCCTAAAATCAAGAAGATTGGTTCTCTTGATTATTTGTGTAAAGTTCTATACACTTATAAATTGAATGATGCTAGTTTTGTACTGGTTCATCGGTTTTGTACTGACTTGATTAATTTCAATTTCAAATGGCATGGATGATCACTACGATGACCCATCGTGATGTGTTACAAAATAAGCTGAGGGAAGCTATCCAAGAGATAGTTTATAATCCTGATGGTGGGGTCATCAGACACATAGGAAGGCTCGATGGTCTTTTATGGAGACTTGAGCAGTAGGAGTTTTCGATACTCGACAACTATTGCATTTGGGCATTGGTGTGTTCTCTACCGAACAACCTCAAAGTAGTTTCACATCACATATGGGGGTGCTATGAAGGGCACATCACATATTCTGAGTTGTGCTGGGAACTACTTCAACACAAGGAGGGTCCCAAAGAGGTGGATCCTGAGGAGATTGGAGAGAATTCTAAAGTCGATCAGCCTGAGACTACCCTAGTAGAGCCTTGGAAGATAGGAATTGAAATTATTACTACTACGCTAGTATTTGTCCTAGTGGGAGTAGTAATAGCCTATCTAGTCAAGTAGAGTTGTTTAGGCTATAAATAAAAGAATGTTATATTTTATCAGTCTTTTCTTAAAAGTATGTTATATGTTAACATACATTTGAATAAGAAATGATTAGTTCATTTTGATTATATCATGATTAGTTCATGTGATAAATTAATGATTAGTTCATTAAATGGGATGTATGTTGTATAATTGATCAATGATGGTCAGATTAGAAAATACGAATGATGAGTGGAAACTTTGTTGCCACTTGATTTTGTAAACCAATTCATATTTACATTGAGTTAATCAGAAATTGCATACATAGAATTTACACTGAAAAGATAAATAATATGTTTATTTATGTAGATTATGACAACTAAAAATATCATAGTAGAACTCAACAAGGGTGAAAAATTGAATAGAAAAAACTACAAAATCTGGCACCTCAAGATACAATATGTTCTTTGATACTACTGGTACCTTCTCTACATAATCCCCGATAGAGGGGTTAGCAGGTGACCCTAGATCCGATCCGAAGTACACGACTCCGCTAAGAAAGAAAAGGAAGATTGGCACGGGCGAATATCAGAAGCCATTGGCACGGGCGAATGTCAGAAGCCATTGGCACGGGCGAATATCAGAAGTCATTGGCACGGGCGAATGTCAGAAGCCATTGGCACGGGCGGATATCAGAAGCCATTGGCACGGGCGAATGTCAGAAGCCATTGGCATGGGCGAATGTCAGAAGCCATTGGTACGGGAGAGTTAGCGAAAGCAATCGACACGGCAAAGGAGAGACGGAAGGCGCTTTGCCAAGAGGTCAGTCCAATCTGATCAATACAAAGGGAGTTTGACATGGGGAAAAGAGGAATTGGTTCGGGTTGATAAAAAGCCCTAGGGCTAGGTCACCCGTGGGCTATAGACTTAAAACTAGCTTCCCTCGATACGGAAGGCTGAGGGAGGTAGTCTAGCCTAGTTTCCTGAAAAATAGAGGAAAAGGTGTTAGGCAATGGCCTGGGAGGCCCCACGCAATATTCCAAGGAGTCTTCACTCCTTATATTTGTAACAGAATTATTCTCCAGGAAGAAGTGGTGGCCACGTGTATGATGGAGATAATCCACTACGTTACGATGAAGGAGGAGGGAGGATAAAAGGAAGGAGGCAAAGAGAAGAAGGGGATCCGCAATCATTCTGATGTAGCAAGAGGGAAGAAGAGGCAAGAGGAGAAGGAAAAAAGGGAACAACCATCTCGCCGGAGAAGAAGGGCAGAGATCGGACATTGCTACATCTCTTGTATTTTCCTTGTCTTGTAATATCATTGTAAGAGGTCTTTCTCCTCCACCTGCAGAAACTTGCTTTCTGTAAAGGAGGACCTTCATAGTGAAAGTGCTTAGGCACCGCATCTGGTGAGAAAACTCACCTCCGTGGAGTAGGAATCCTCATTCCGAACCACGTTACATCTTGTGTCTGAATCTCGATTGCTGGCGTCAGTTTCTTGCGTTTCATCTACTTCATCCTCTTATTCTTTACTGATTACGGCCGGGGAGAATCCTCTGAGACCTCCCTCAGTGCTTCACTGCATTGAAAACGGAGCGACCAGATTTTTTCCCATACCCGCATCAGTTGGCGCCGTCTGTGGGAACATTTGAGCTGGACGTCGAGATGCAACCTGAAGAAATACAACAACCTGATACTTCTGCAGCGGAGGAGCGCCCCATCACCCTTCTACCATCGCAGCTGAAGGCCCTGATGGATGACGCTATTACAGAAGCCCTCGCCAGGGAAAGGAGAAGGACCGGATATTCAGCATCCGCATCGGGGAACCTTCTTCCAGAGGCCCACCCCCAGAAATGCCTCCTCCCTCTCGTACAGCCGCCAATGGGGAAGTATTGCTTGGAGGCGGACTTGGGGGAAGAACGCCTCAGAATACTATGCCCTTCACCCAAACGCGCAGAGAGGAACAGGGTGAAAGTCAATCAACCAGACCTCCGGAAGTATACGAGCCCAGTCCCTTCATGATGGACATTCTCACTGAGCTCCCTCCATCCTACTTCCGAAATCCTCAGGTCAATAAGTATGATGGTTCGACGGATCCTGAAGAGCACATATCTCAATTCGATGGAGCGACCTCGCTTCACTGTTATACTGACGCTCTCAAGTGCCGAGTCTTTCAAACCACCCTGACTGGCTCGGCACAAAAGTGGTTTACTACTCTGCCCCCGGGGTCTATCACCTGTTTCATTGACTTCCAGAGAATGTTCAGTCGAGAATTTGTCAGCTGCAAGGCGTATAAACAAGACGCCTCTATGTTAATGCATATCACCCAGGGACCTTCGGAATCCCTTAGGGGGTATATTCATCGATTCACTTCTGTAGCCAGGGGAATCCCCGCCACTCGATCTGAATCTTTCAGAGGCACTATTCAGCACGGGCTGAAGGAGGGTCCCTTCGTCAGTTCCTTGTTGAGACAACCTACGGATAGTTATGAAGAGCTACTGAGTCGTGCGGAGCAGTTTATCCGCGAAGAAGAAGGATTAAAGGTATGGAGGGCCGAACGGACTGCCGCAGCAGTCCCAACTGAAAGAGTTCGTCCCGCTGCTCCTCAAGCACCCCCTCGACGGGAGTATACAAGACCTTTTCGACAGGAGGTTCCGAGGCCTCGTCTAATGCTGCAAGGTGTTCGCCCCACCCCGCCATTACAAATCATGGCCGCTGAAGCGCTTCCTCCTGTGAGGACATGGAAAGAACGTGAAATGGAATTTTACGACCAGCAGGGTCTGCTATAACGACCCTTGGGACACAGGGGGATCCCGCGTAACCCCCTAGCCCCGTTCTTTTGTCAATATCATACAGAATACAGCCACAGTAGTGGTCGATGTTTCAAGTTACAAAAAGAATTGGATCGCCTCCATACTGCATATCCGCAAGTAAGGTTTCAGGCAGGAGGGCCGGCGCGGCGAGGCCCCCGACCCAATGTAACCTGTCCAGGGCCGTATAATCAACAACCCCGGGTCACTTTCCCCCAAACGCCATCCCAGGAGGTTGTCTCTCAAGAAGGTCTATCAGGTGAGGGCCCTTCATCCAATCTAGATGACATTCCCACACGGGGAGTTATTCATGTTATAGCTGGAGGACCTACCGACGGGGACTCTAACCGGGCGTGGAAGTAGTACGCCCGTCTCATGGAGAGTTTGGCCATCATCACCAACCATACTATTCAAGTGGCACCGCTCGTTTCGTTCGGGCTAGAAGATCTGCAAGGTGTCCTGCTGCCCCACACGGACGCCTTAGTTATCCGTATATCCCTGGCCAATTATGAAGTGGCCCGGGTACTGGTTGACTCGGGAAGTTCTGTCAACATCCTCTTCCAGGAAGCCTTCGGACAGATGCAGCTGGGAAACGCCCAACTAGAAGAGGTGGCCACTCCCTCTTGATTCACAGGCACGTGGTCCACCCGGCAGGCGATTTCGTACCTTTAACTCTCAGGCGTAAAGCCCAGCCAAAAAACCAGTATAATTCCTTTCCTTATCGTGGACGCTCCGTCCACTTATAACGCTATTCTTAGGCATCCTTTCCTCACCCTTTTTCAGGCCGTGTCTTCCCCGTACCACCAGAAGCTAAAATTTCCAGTAGGTCAATCGGTGGGAGAAGTTCGTGGAGAACAGAAGGCCTCCAGAAGCTGCTACGTACAAATGGTTCGGGATGATAAGAAGAAAGCCCGAACCGAGGACCTCAAAGGAAAAGCTGTCATCATCATTGATGTCTGCATCCTGGAGGAATCTCCCCCCAAGGCTGATAAAATAGAGGAGGGAGAACTGGTGGAAATCGCTCCAGGAAAGGCCACGGATAGCCTGCAAATTTGGATGTCAAAGAAGAGCTGGTGGCTTGCCTGAAGGAGAATGAAGACATCTTTGAAAAATATGTGCATGATCTCACGGGGATCCATCCTCAAGTGGCGGAACACCATCTCAATATCATTAAAGGAGACCGACCCGTCCAACAGAAGAGGCGACATTTTGGACCAGAGAAGGACAAAGTCATAGCAGAAGAAGTGGGCAAACTACTAAAAGCGGGTCATGTAAAGGAAATCCAGTTCCCCGAATGGGTTTCTAATGTAGTCTTGGTCCCCAAGCCTTCGGGGCAATGGAGGATGTGTATCGATTTCCGTGATTTGAATAAAGCATGCCCTAAAGACTGCTACCCGTTGCCTCGTATTGATCAACTGGTGGATTCTACTGTGGGATATGAAGTGGTGTCCCTAATGGATGCATATCAAGGATATCATCAAATACCTTTGGCCCAAGAAGATCAAAAGAGGGTTAGCTTTGTGACTTCGGGGGGGTTATACGCTTATGTGGTAATGCCGTTCGGACTAAAGAACGCAGGAGCCACCTATCAACGCCTTATGGACAAAATCTTCGCGGAGCAGAAAGGGAAGAATGTGGAGGTCTACGTGGATGACATCTTGGTCAAATTGAAGGTCACTCGGGATTTAGTCAAGGACTTAAATGAAACCTTTGCTACATTAAGGCGGTTTAATATGAAGCTAAACCCTAACAAATGCCTGTTCGGGGTAAAGAGTGGCAAGTTCTTGGGGTAGATAGTAACGGAGAAGGGGCTGCAAGCCAAACCTGAGAAAGTGCAAGCCCTATGCAACATGAAATCACCTGCTAATCTGCGAGAGACCCAAAAGTTGGTGGGCAGGATTGTTTCTTTATCCCAATTTATAGCCAGATCGGCGGACAAGGGGCTGCCTTTTTTCAAGATTTTGTGCAAGGCTGCTAAATTTCAGTGGGATGATCAATGTGAACAGGCTTTCCAGGAGTTGAAGAAGTATTTGGCTGGACTCCCCCTGCTAGCCAAACCAATACCTGGAGAGCCATTATGGATGTATCTGGCCGTCTCGGAGGGAGCCGTTAGTTCGGTGTTATTGAAACAAGAAGGTTCTCACCAGCAACCTATTTATTATACCAGCCATATCCTGAAGGGGGCAGAATTCCGTTATACGGAGCTAGAGAAGTTGGCATATATCCTAGTACTAACCGCCCGCAAATTGAGGCCGTATTTTTTGGCTCATCCCATCACCGTTCTAACACACAGCGAATTGGGTAAGGTCATCACTAAGCCAAATTTCTCTGGAAGATTAGCCAAATGGGTGGTAGAACTAAGTGAGTATGATATTCACTACCAACCTCGAACGGTTATCAAGGCCCAAGCACTCACGATTTTCGCAGGTACCTTATGCGTGAAGATGGTTTGGAACAAAGGAGGAGGATCAGAGGCATGGAATATATTCGTGAAGCGGTTCTTGAGATCTACAGCAAGCGTTGGTATTTTATTAATTTCCCGGAGGGTGAAGAAACTCGATTAGCGATTCGCGCATCTAATAATGAAGCGGAATATGAAGCCATTCTAGCGGGACTGCAGGCTGCTAAAGCGGTGGGGGCTTCTGCCATTGTGATCCACTCGGATTCCCAGTTAGTAATATCACAACTTCAAGGTTCTTTTGCGGTTTGGGAGGAAAGGCTGTATAAGTACTTGAAGACTTTTGAGAAAGAAAAAGCTCAATTTCGTCAGGTCCTCTTGAAGCAAATCCCGTGGGAGCACAACGGGAAGGCAGATGAATTGGCTTGGATGGCTAGCGCTATGGGAGAAATAAAATCCTCGGAAGCGATCCATACGAGAATTCATACTTCCTTAGCAATATGCAGCGGGGAAGGAGACATACCCGAATCAAGCCTAACTCTTGATTGGAGGACCGACATCATAGCTTATTTACGGCACGGGAAGATCCCTGAAGGGAAAATAGCGGCATCCACTTTAATAAACCGAGCCAAACGGTTCATCCTCTTAAATGAAGACCTATACAAGACCTCTTTTGGGCGACCCTTGTTAAAATGCCTGGGAAATGAGGATGCGGAATGGGTACTCCGGGAGATCCATGAAGGATGCTGTAGTAATCATTTAGGAGGGAGAGCTTTAGCAAGAAAGACCTTATTGGTAGGATACTTTTGGCCTACTCTTCAGCAAGATGCTGCTCATATAGTGCAAACCTGCATCGCCTGTCAGAAGCATAGCAACCGTTCTGAACGGCCAGCTGAGTTAATGAAAGCCGTAATCTCTTCTTGTCCTTTCGATCAATGGGGAATGGATATAGTAGGCCCGATGCCAGCGACACCTTTACAGAGGATGTTTTTATTGGTAGCTGTGGATTATTTTTCCAAATGGATAGAGGTAGAGCCCTTAGCCAAAATTACTGAGAATGCCGTAATACAGTTCTTATGGAGAAATATCATTTGTCGGTATGGTATCCCTCGAAAAATAGTCAGTGACAATGGACGACAGTTCCAAGGAAAAAAGATTCAAGAATGGTGCCAAAGTCTCAACATTCAGCAGGCTTTCACTTCGGTAGCCCATCCTCAAGCGAATGGGCAGGTGGAAGTAACTAACAGGATCCTCATTCAAGGATTAAAGACCAAGTTGGGTGCTCAAAGGGGAAACTGGGTAGAAGAGTTACCCGACGTCCTGTGGGCCTATCGAACCACACCCAAGACAGCAACAGGAGAAACTCCCTTTAGTTTGGTATACGGGGCGGAAGCCGTTATTCCGGTCGAAGTTTTGTTGAATAGCGCTCGGATAAAGGCATACGAACCAAATCAGAACCAACTTATCCGAAGCACCGAATTGGACTTGGTGGATGAAAGGCGGGAGATGGCACGGAGGCGAGCGGAATTTTACAAGCAAAGAGTGCAGCGAGCCTTTAATAAGAAAGTGATGCCTCGGAGATTTCAATAAGGGGATTGGGTTTTGCGTAAAGTCAGTCCCGCTGGAGACCCTGGGAAGCTGGCTCCCAACTGGGAAGGACCTTATGAAATAATGCGCTGCGTAGCAGGGTCAACATATTATCTGAAAGATGACCAAGGCAAAGAGCTTCCACGACCTTGGAATGCCCTTCATTTAAAACTCTTTCACACTGTATGAGAAATATGGAATAGAAGAAGAGAAAGTATGAAACTCCGAAGGGGGTGCTTCTTGAATTGATTGCGTTAATTAGATGCCAAGTATTCTCCAAATTTCATTAAGGGGTTATTCACAAGGGCAATATGGTATTATCAATACATCTTGAAGGAGAAGAGGAAAAACAGAAAGGAAATTCCCGTTTCAAAATGGGATATTAAATTACAGCTTAAACCGGTCGGGAGGATAACGTCGAAAACCAACCTCCCAATTTAAAGAAAATAAAGGATAAGTGGGAGGAGGTAATCCTTGGGCAGCATACTGCCGAACCGTGTCATTAAATCCGTCTTGATAGGTGGCGCGCATTAAAATGAGGAGCCGCTCCTCGCGGTTCGGACGGTCAGGCCGCTCTCGATCGACCTCTCGCATGTTTCTTGTTGTTCTTGAAGATTTCGACGCACGTCCACATAGCGCCGCGACACCTCCATAATAGCATCGGCCAAGATAGAGACATCATCGGCTCGGGAACTTTGGTCCTGCTGCACAAGGTGCGTCATCTCCACCATATTTTGACGCATGGAAGCTGAAATCCCCTCCACTGCTTCGGAATAAGATCTGGTTTGGGCGAGTTCAGTGCTCATCCTCTGGAGGGAAGTTTCTTGCCTGCGTAGGCGTGCGTGAGCATGCATCCTGGAATTTACGAGGGATGAGTTTTCTTGTACCTCCTTGCACAAGCGAGTGCGGAGGTCCCCTATCTTGTCCTGTGCTCGCCGATATTGAACTTGAAGACGAGCGATGGAGTCAGAATCCCGTTGCTTCCCCTTGAGGAGCTCTGCTACTTGCCCTTGAAGACGTAGTAACTCTTGAGCCGAGGAAGATTCTGTGTCAAGAGAGGCCGACTTCTATTTGGGGACGAGTGGCTCTGCACTGGGCGTGGTTGCTCCTTTAATCTTTGCAATAGTGTCGATCCTTACGAATTCTTTGGCGAGCTTGGCTAATTGCTCTTAGGCAGTGCAATTGTTGTAACAGGAGTCGTTCTCGATTCTGAGCATTCGCCAAGCCTTCCCGTTGTTGTCGCTCCCATTCTTGGGCTTGAGCCTGGTATTGATGAAGAGAGCGATCCAATTCTTGATGGTTGGTCAGGGCCTACATACCGGTCGTGGGAAAAGACATTGGTCAGCTAGACAAAGCTAAGGAAGCTGAGTAAGAAAACATACCAAGTCCAGAGCATGACGCAGGCCTTCTATGCGAGGAACCACTTCCTCTAAGTTCAGGATCCAAAGACTCCTGGGAGAAAGGGAAGAAGACAGGACGGAAGATACTGAAGGAGGAATCTCGCTTATAAAGGGGAAAATGGGGGCGGTATCCATTGGTTGAGAATGGAAAGAAGGAGGAGCATCATTCGGACAGCCCATGGAGGTGGTAGTCAGGGGCGGCATATCCGGAGTTGCGGGGAGAATATGTGTCACGCCTGGTTGGGGGTTGAGTTCGGAAGGAAAGACAGAAGGAGGCTGATCGGAGGAGGGATCTTGAGAAGACGAGATGATGAGCATTGGGCTGGAGGAGCCTTCGATGGGGATGCAAGAAGTGGAGGGACCTTGGTCAGGGTCCACAGGAGGAGAGGGATTCTTCAGGCAATGAGCGAAGGGGGAAGTTGGCAGTGAAGGAATATCAACCGCCATGGATTCATAAAAGGAATGATGGGTCGGGGAAAGAGAAGACAGGGGTGATCCAGCCTCTGTCATTGGCTGACATGGGAATACATCCTCCCCAGGTTCATCCCCAGGTTGCGGGGAAGAAGAAGGCGATTTCTGAACATCGTTGGCGGAAGGAGAAAGAGTGGGAAAGTTAGGGCTTGTAAAGACCGGAGGAAGTGAGGAGAGACTAATGACCCTGGCTTCCTTCGGGATGGAGGTATTGAGGATCGCCGGAGGAGGAGAGGGAGAACGACGAGGTGAATCAGGTATGGTGATAATCGGGGAAGGTGAAAAGGAAGAAGAAGCGAAAGGCTGACCAGCATCCCGTTTGCGATTCGGGTAGCGACCCGCTATCTCTTGGAAGAAGTTAGAATGCATCTTGGGGGTCTAAAAATAAAAGGAAAAGAGGGGCTGGGAAGAAAGGATCGAGGAAACGAGGTTTGGCGGCGGAGGAGCAAACAAATGAAGAAAAAGGAGACCAAAAGACGAAGGGATGAAGACAACAGAGGAAACGAAGATAAAAGAACCCCCTATAAAAGGGGGAAGAATGGGCTTGCAGCCATTAGTGGGTTTCTCGTCTGTGGTGAAAGGGAAAGAAGGGTTTATATTTCTAAATGACCCATTATGTATTAAAGCCCCCCGTCTGCAGAAGAAGGGGCGGACATAGGCGTTCCCCCTTCAGGAGGAGAGCCAAAATAGGAATGATATGAAGGCGTTGCCTCCTTTATGCTGATGGCCTTGGCGCTATACATATAAATTTCTATCCCCGCAAGGCAGGGCGGAAGATATCCCCGTGTGGTGGTGGAACGGAAGAACCGATATCCTTCGGTTATTATTTACTCTATGTATAAATTTCTATCCCCGCAAGGCAGGGCGGAAGATATCCCTGTGTGGTGGTGGAACGGAAGAACCGATATCCTTCGGTTATTATTTACTCTATGTATAAATTTCTATCCCCGCAAGGCAAGGCGGAAGATATCCCCGTGTGGTGGTGGAACGGAAGAACCGATATCCTTCGGTTATTATTTGCTCTATGTATAAATTTCTATCCCCGCAAGGCAGGGCGGAAGATATCCCCGTGTGGTGGTGGAACGGAAGAACCGATATCCTTCGGTTATTATTTGCTCTATGTATAAATTTCTATCCCCGCAAGGCATGGCGGAAGATATCCCCGTGTGGTGGTGGAACGGAAGAACCGATATCCTTCGGTTATTATTTGCTCTATGTATAAATTTCTATCCCCGCAAGGCAGAGCGGAAGATATCCCCGTGTGGTGGTGGAACGGAAGAACCGATATCCTTCGGTTATTATTTGCTCTATGTATAAATTTCTATCCCCGCAAGGCAGAGCGGAAGATATCCCCGTGTGGTGGTGGAACAGAAGAACCGATATCCTTCGGTTATTATTTTCTCTATGTATAAATTTCTATACCCGCAAGGCAGGGCAGAAGATATCCTCGTGTGGTGGTGGAACGGAAGAACCGATATCCTTCGGTTATTATTTGCTCTATGTATAAATTTCTATCCCCGCAAGACAGAGCGGAAGATATCCCCGTGTGGTGGTGGAACGGAAGAACCGATATCCTTCGGTTATTATTTGCTCTATGTATAAATTTCTATCCCCGCAAGGCAGAGCGGAAGATATCCCCGTGTGGTGGTGGAACGGAAGAACCGATATCCTTCGGTTATTATTTGCTCTATGTATAAATTTCTATCCCCGCAAGGCAGGGCGGAAGATATCCCCGTGTGGTGGTGGAACGGAAGAAACGATATCCTTCGGTTATTATTTACTCTATGTATAAATTTCTATTCCCGCAAGGCAGGGTGGAAGATATCCCCGTGTGGTGGTGGAACGGAAGAACCGATATCCTTCGGTTATTATTTGCTCTATGTATAAATTTCTATCCCCGCAAGGCAGAGCGGAAGATATCCCCGTGTGGTGGTGGAACGGAAGAACCGATATCCTTCGGTTATTATTTGCTCTATGTCTAAATATCAATCCACTCAAGGCAGAGCGGAAGATATCCCCGTGTGGTGGTGGAACGGAAGAATCGATATCCTTCGGTTATTATTTGCTCTATGTATAAATTTCTATCCCCGCAAGGCAGAGCGGAAGATATCCCCGTGTGGTGGTGGAACGGAAGAACCGATATCCTTCGATTATTATTTGCTCTATGTATAAATTTCTATCCCCGCAAGGCAGAGCGGAAGATATCCCCGTGTGGTGGTGGAACGGAAGAACCGATATCCTTCGGTTATTATTTGCTCTATGTATAAATTTCTTGTTGGTTTACTGGCACCGCGGTGTGTGTGTGTTCGATCACGTTTCGTAAACATGAACACAGCGGAAGCAAAAAAAATAATAAATCTACATTTATTACAACACACACAACACACGCATGCATAGTACAACAAGTGTAGACATAACCGTAAATTTAAATTTGCAATAAAAGGAAATTTATCTACGTTATACCTTTCGTATGACGTGTAGCGGGAACGGCATCAACCGGAACGATCCTCGCTAGAATCATCTCTATCCATATCCACGCCGAGTTCCTCGGGATGACTTCGCTAAGACACGAGCTTCGTCTTCGTATGGGTTACTAGCCTCGTGTTGAAGACGACGTGATCGAGAGATGATCACGATCCGAATCCAAATTCGGATCATAATACGAGTTCTCAAAACTCGCTTCTCCGGAGAGGTATTCATCAACCAATTGACGAATCCTTCGTCCTCCACCTCAGAGGATTACCGGAGATCAAATCCCCGGTAAGTTATCCGCTGTCGGAGCTCTAACCGTCGTCCAAACGACGCTCCGACGAGAGGAGAAGAAGCTGTCCAGAAAACTGGACAGCTTGGTGGAGGAGTAGGCGCCGGCCAAAACAAGGAAGCCAAGTGCTCACCTTTTCACCGAGGCCTAGGAAGATCACTGGAGGGTCGCCGGAGGATCACCGGCTGAAGCTTGGATGCCGACAAAGAGCTGGTCGGCGGCTCAAGGGTTGGGCGGCAATGGAGTTGACGCCAACAAGAGGAAGAGGGGTTGGGCGGCCAAGCTAGGGTTTTGATTAGGGCTCAATTATCCATTAAGCCCTCTTTTATAGAGAACTAATTCTCTTAATGGTTATTGGATCATAACCATTAGGCCCGTTAACCCGCTCCATTAAGATAAGTTAAAATAAACCAAACCATGATGGTTTATTTTAAGTTAAAACGAATCGAACCAACTTTTGGTTCATTCGTTTAAAATAAACCAAACCCTTTGGTTTATTCTCCTCCATTGGATTAGAACCAAACCATTTTGGTTCATCCATTACGTCTTCATAAGACTCGGCCCATCCACGCTTTCATTGCGACTGAAACGATTTCATGCCCGCTTTATGTTTGGTCCAACCAAACCTAGTTTCTCTCGGTCTGAGAATCCCATTCTCAAGCTCGTTTTAAATCCTTTGGATTACGCTCGTTGTGCGTGTGACCAAATAGGTTCTCGGTTTATGTTGGCCGTCTATAATTAACCATTAATTATAGAACGATCATGAGTGGCACCTAGTAGTACATAATGATCCCCAATTAACCGAAAAGATCAACGGTTGATCCAGAACTATTTCTGAAACCCTTCAGCAGCTCGAATGATTCGTGCCCCATTCCCTTCACTTATCTTATACCCACTTGGTTCAGGACATGGTCTATTGTGTCAGTCCCCACTAGGCTGACTACGTCACACCTAGCCCAAGTATCATTTCCTCGTCCTACGGATTCTAGTTACTCCACATGTATCGAAGAATACCTTACTCTAAACATGTAATGCTTTGGCCAAAGACTTTAGTAACAATCCGACGAGAGGCCATGGGTATACATCTCCTCGCAAGGAGTGGTGAATCCTTTATAGGCTATTCAAACACCTTCGATTACTTCGACTTATACCCAATCATCCCGGGTCCACATCTCCTTAGAGATGTTTGCTTAAGATGTCAAAGCATAAGTCTCCATGATCAAGATGACTTGAATACCGCAAGTCAAAGGAACATCGCACTTAAGCCACAGTAAGAACTTCATTGACATATCTATATATGCAGAGAACCATATGAAGTCTTACGACTGGTCACTCCAATGAACTAGTTACCATAACTAGCATCCACGATTAACTCCGGACATCACAATGTCTCCAGCCAGTGAGAAGCAGCTGCTTGGATACACCAAGGAGTATACCTCGTGCTAGTCTCGACAGAATTGATGGTGTCCAAATCCATCAATTCATCGACTAGGGATAATTCCGATACATCACAATTACACATGTAGAGATACTCACTAGTTGTGATCCAATCACAAATTCTCTCATGCTGTGAATCACATCGTGGACATTCAGTAAATGAGTTTAAGATCCAATCAAATACATGAAACATGTATACTCAAATAGTGAATCTTCATTAATCATATAAATGGTTCATACATAAGGCGATTGCCTTAGGACATCTCTCATATATTACTAACAGACTCCCACTTGGCCTAATGCCAATCGCTACGGTATCCAATACCATAAGCTCGAACATGACCCTCAAACTTATTTTGAGGTAATGCCTTAGTCAAGGGATCCGCTAAGTTCCTTTCAGTGGGAATTTTCTCGATTTGTATTTCGTTCCTACTGATGATCTCTCTGATAAGATGATAGCGGCGAAGCACATGTTTGGATCGTTGATGAGACCTTGGCTCTTTAGCCTGTGCAATTGCTCCATTGTTGTCGCAGAGACCGACATTGCTTCAACAATGGCGAATCACACCAAGTTCATGAGCGAACTTTTTGATCCAAACCGCTTCGCCTTTGCTTCGGCTGCAATGTATTCTGCCTCAGTGGTAGAATCCACTACAGTCTCTTGTTTGGAACTTTTCCAACTCACTGCGCCCCCATTCAAGGTGAACACGTATCCAGACTGAGACCTGGAATCATCCTTGTCTGTCTGGAAGCTGACATCCGTATACCCGCGTATCACCATGTCCCCTTCTCCATATATTAGGAACACATCCTTAGTTCTTCTCAAGTACTTAAGGATCGTCTTAACAGTCGCCCAATGATCCATTCCTGGATCGGACTGGTATCTTCTCGTGACACTCAGAGCATACGATACATCGGGCTTCGTATATAACATAGCATACATGATAGATCCTATTGCGGATGCATAGGGAATCTTACTCATGCAAATCCTCTCGTCTTCTGTGCGCGGACACATAGACTTCGAAAGGTGTACCCCATGCCTGATGGGTAGGAAACCTTTCTTGGATTTCGACATGCTAAATCTCTTTAGCACTCGGTCTATGTATGTAGACTGCGAAAGACCAAGCAACCATTTCGATCTATCTCTATAGATCTTAATCCCGAGGATGTAGGTTGCTTCTCCCAGGTCTTTCATGGAGAATGTCTTGGATAACCAAACCTTCACTGACTGTAAGATTGAAGCATCGTTTCCTATAAGTAGTATGTCATCGACATACAATACTAGGAATACGACTGCACTCCCACTAACCTTCTTGTACACACAAGGTTCGTCTGGATTTTGTGAGAAATCAAACTTTTTGATTGTCTCATTAAAACGGATATTCCAGCTCCTGGATGCTTGCTTTAATCCATAAATGGACCGTCGCAATTTGCATACCTTGGTTTTATCAACCGATGTGAAACCCTCAGGCTGTATCATATACACGTCCTCGAGCAGGTTTCCATTAAGGAAAGATGTTTTCACATCCATCTGCCATATCTCATAATCATAATGAGCCGCTATGGCCAGGAGCATCCGAATGGATTTAAGCATAGCTACAGGCGAATAGGTTTCGTCATAATCAACACCTTGTTTTTGACGATATCCTTTCGCCACCAATCTAGCCTTATAGGTAATCACATTACCATCCATGTCGGTTTTCTTCTTGAAAACCCACTTGCACCCTATAGGCTTTATCCCTTCAGGTGGGTCAACCAAGTTCCAAACTTGGTTTTCATACATGGAATCCATTTCCGACTTCATGGCACCAAGCCACTTATCCCTTTTTAAACTTGTCAGCACTTCTTCATAACTGGTAGGCTCCTCATCATCAATGAGTAACACGTCGTTCAATTCACTTACGAGAAATCCATATCTCTCAGGAATATTGCGTGTTCTACCAGATCTACGAAGATGTGGTGTTACAATAGGTCCAGCCGATTGCTCATCACTATGAGTTGTCTCAGTGTGCTTCACCAGGTATCTCATCAATGTCTATTTGAGTCTCTCGAGCCTCCTCAAGCTCGACGATACTCCCACTGTTTTCTTGCAAGAGAAACTCTTTCTCTAGAAACACAACATGCCTTGAAACAAACACCTTTTGTTCCACAGGATGATAGAATTGGTAACCCCTTGTTTCCTTAGGGTATCCAACAAATAGACATTTATCAGACTTAGCATCCAATTTGTCTGATACAGTCCGCTTCACATAAGCAGGACAACCCCATATCTTCAAGTAAGATACATGAGGTTTCTTACTATTCCATATCTCATATGGAGTAGTTGAGACTACCTTGGTAGGCATTACATTTAACAAGTAAACAAATATGCGAGTGCATAGCCCCAAAAGGACTTGGGAAGAGTCGCATGATTCATCATCATTGACCATGTCCAACAAGGTCCGGTTACGCCTCTCAGATACACCATTATGCTGTGGTGTATATGGCGGAGTCCATTGAGACAATATACCATTGTCTCTTAGATAATCAAGAAACTCTTGACTTAAGTATTCTCCACCTCGATCCGATCGAAGTATTTTAATACTCTTATCATGTTGTTTCTCTACTTCATTTCTGAATTCTTTGAACCTTTCAAAGGCTTCAGACTTGTGTTTCATCAAGAACACATACCCAAACCGTGAGTGATCATCGGTGAAGGTAATGAAGTAGCTATAGCCTCCTAATGCTTGAGTTGACATAGGTCCACATACATCAGTATGTATTAGACCTAGTAACTCTCCCACTCGTTCACCTTTTCCAGTAAAAGGTAACTTAGTCATCTTGCCTTTTAAGCATGATTCGCATGTATCGTATGAATCCAATTCAAACGATTCCAGAATTCCACATCGGTGTAATTCGGACATGTGTTTCTTACTTATATGGCCAAGACGACAATGCCACATATAGGAGTCTATTTGATTATCCTTTCGAGCACGC
Source organism: Wurfbainia villosa (assembly GCA_025175895.1). NCBI lineage: Eukaryota > Viridiplantae > Streptophyta > Magnoliopsida > Zingiberales > Zingiberaceae > Wurfbainia > Wurfbainia villosa. The sequence continues at coordinate 12,405,724 of CM045992.1, forward strand.
TTGTTGCTCGCTTCGATATTGAAAACGTCACTGGATACGTCCAACGTATAAACACCATTGCTTAAAGTTCCAGTCCCATAAAGAACTCCATTAAAATTTATGTAACAACAATTGTTACTAAAAGTCAAATGGTACTCATTTCTATTTAAACAAGAAATAGAAATGATGTTCTTTATCAATGAAGAAACACAAAAGCAATTGTCCAGTTCTAAGACAAGTCCTGCAGGGAGTTTCAACAAATACGTTCCGATGGCGAGTGCAGCAACCTTTGCTCCATTCACATCACGTAAATTTGACTCTCCCTTGATGAGTCTTCTTCTATTCCTTAGCCCATGTATGTCATTACATATATGTGAGCCACACCCAGTATCCAATACCCAAGTGTTTGAGAAAATAGAATGATAATCAATAACGAAGATATCTGAAGAAGATGGGACATCCGATGCCTTATTCTTCTTCACGGACTCAAGATAAATCTTGCACTTTCTTCGCAAATGACTCTCCTTGCCATAATGATGGCAAGTTTCCTTTTGTGCTAGTTCTACCTTCTTAGCCTTTCTCTTCTTTCCCTTCTGCTGTTCCTTTGACTTCCTCTTAGAACCTTTCTTCGAGGAATCAACTAATAGCACCGTCCCCTGCTCATGCTTCTCAGAAGACTCCACAGTCTTCAGCATATTGAGCAGTATCACAGATGAACCTTCTAGCATCTTAGAGGTGAAGAGGAGCTTTGAGACTTCGAACCTTTCGAATCTCACTTGCTCATCAACCAACTCACAAAGATGAAGGACTACGATATGAGCATCCATATGCTCATGCTGCTTTCGTAGCTTGGGTTCCATCGTGGCTAGCATGATGCAACTCATTTGTTCAGAATCACTCACATGTTTCTGATAGGCCAACAATTGGTCCAGAGTTGCATCGTCACTAGGATGGGCGGGAAGAGGCGCTTCGAGGACATTTGCAAGCTTTTCAACCTTGAGAACAATTCTCAAGCTTCTAAGCCAGTCCATGAAGCTCGGCCCAGTCAATTTATTCGAATCCAAAATGGAACGCAAATTCAAAGACATCACGATCAATCTTAGAAATACAAAACGAGCATATATGAGAAAATAATTTTAAAATGCATCAATATACATTTATAAATCCCATTCATTTTTCAAATTTCAAAAACCCCAAAATCACTTCGGGAGATCGTAGGTCCATCTCCGAATGGGCTGATATCCATCATAGTTATGAACAACCTTGGAGAGAGTCCAACAAGCCATTCATAACTACGACGGTAGGTATCGTCTATACCGATTGCATATCACGTATATGCAACTATCACAATGTGCTATCAACTAATTGAATGTTCACACATACACCGGGTTGTTAACACATTAACAAGTATGCATCATATGCATAGCACCCAACTTCACCTCCCTTTACATCGACCTTGGAGAGAGTCCAACAAGCCGATGCTCCAGGTTAAAGACAACCCATTAATCGGGAAATAGTTTTAATATGGTTAGAGCGCATTCAACCAATTAGCCCAGCTTGGAGAGAGTCCAACAACCAAAGCTAACGATTGACCTCTGACTCTTACCATATTAGTATTAAACTATTCCATGGTTTGAACATGTTCGGGTTCGAGCCGGGCTTGGAGAGAGTCCAACAACCCAAACAAGAAACGGAACTCTGGTTCTAACCATATTAATGGAAGGTGTAGGCTTGAATATTGTTTAAGGGTTTTTATGTCTCATCCTCTTTGCATGCAAATAACTATTATCTACATGACATGGTATACATGGCATACATCTACATGTCACGACACGCATGGCATAAAGTTATGCATCTAATGCAATTGCATGGCATACAATTATGTCATGTATATATTTCCTTATATGTCATAACTATTTATGGAAATAAAATATGTTTAAGATTTGATTCTCCAAATCAAATCATAATTAAATTAGGAAACAAATTTCCAAATCTAATCACATATTTTATTCATGGAATTATTTGATTAAGGAAAATCTATTTAGGAAACCAATTTCCTAAATCATTAAAACTACTTATGAAAATAAAATATTTTAAGATTTGATTTCCCAAATCAAATCATGATTAAATTAGGAAACAAATTTCCAGAATCTAATCAAATATTTTATTTATGGAAAATATCAATTTCCATAAATACTTCCAACTTTCCAAAAGTGGAAGATTTCCATAAATACTTCTAGACTTTCCAAAATTGAAAAATTTCCATAAATACTTCTAAATTTCCAAAATTAGAAAATTTCCAGAAATACATTATGACTATCGCAAAACCATTTTTACGATTATGTCGAAACACAACCTGGGCTCCGATACCAAATGTTGGTTTACCGGAACCGCGGCGTGTGTGTGTTCGATCACGTTTCGTAAACATGAACACAGCGGAAGCAAAAAAATAATAAATCTACATTTATTACAACACACACAACACACGCATGCATAGTACAACAAGTGTAGACATAACCGTAAATTTAAATTTGCAATAAAAGGAAATTTATCTACGTTATACCTTTCGTATGACGTGTAGCGGGAACGGCATCAACCGGAACGATCCTCGATAGAATCGTCTCTATCCGTATCCACGCCAAGTTCCTCGGGATGACTTCGCTAAGCCACGAGCTTCGTCTTCGTACGGGTTACTAGCCTCGTGTTGAAGACGACGTGATCGAGAGATGATCACGATCCGAATCCAAATTCGGATCCTAATACGAGTTCTCAAAACTCGCTTCTCCGGAGAGGTATTCGTCAACCAATTGACGAATCCTTCATCCTCCACCTCAGAGGATTACCGGAGATCGAATCCCCGGTAAGTTATCCGCTGTCGGAGCTCTAACTGTCGTCCAAACGACGCTCCGACGAGAGGAGAAGAAGCTGTCCAGAAAACTGGACAGCTTGGTGGAGGAGTAGGCGCCGGCCAAAACAAGGAAGCCAAGTGCTCACCTTTTCACCGAGGCCTAGGAAGATCACTGGAGGGTCACCGGAGGATCACCGGCTGAAGCTTGGACGCCGGCAAAGAGCTGGTCGGCGGCTCAAGGGTTGGGCGGCAATGGAGTTGACGCCAACAAGAGGAAGAGGGGTTGGGCGGCCAAGCTAGGGTTTTGATTAGGGCTTAATTATCCATTAAGCCCTCTTTTATAGAGAACTAATTCTCTTAATGGTTATTGGATCATAACCATTAGGCCCGTTAACCCGCTCCATTAAGATAAGTTAAAATAAACCAAACCATGATGGTTTATTTTAAGTTAAAACGAATCGAACCAACTTTTGGTTCATTCGTTTAAAATAAACCAAACCCTTTGGTTTATTCTCCTCCATTGGATTAGAACCAAACCATTTTGGTTCATCCATTACGTCTTCATAAGACTCGGCCCATCCACGCTTCCATTGTGACTGAAACGGTTTCATGCTCGCTTTATGTTTGGTCCAACCAAACCTAGTTTCTCTCGGTCTGAGAATCCCATTCTCAAGCTCATTTTAAATCCTTTGGATTACGCTCATTGTGCGTGTGACCAAATAGGTTCTCGGTTTATGTTGGCCGTCTATAATTAACCATTAATTATAGAACGATCATGAGTGGCACCTAGTAGTACATCATGATCCCCAATTAACCGAAAAGATCAACGGTTGATCTAGAACTATTTCTGAAACCCTTCAGCAGCTCGAATGATTCGTGCCCCATTCCCTTCACTCATCTTATACCCACTTGGTTCAGGACATGGTCTATTGTGTCAGTCCCCACTAGGCTGACTACGTCACACCTAGCCCAAGTATTATTTCCTCGTCCTACGGATTCTAGTTACTCCACATGTATCGAAGAGTACCTTACTCTAAACATGTAATGCTTTGGCCAAAGACTTTAGTAACAATCCGACGAGAGGCCATGGGTATACATCTCCTCGCAAGGAGTAGTGAATCCTTTATAGGCTATTCAAACACCTTCGATTACTTCGACTTATACCCAATCATCCCGAGTCCACATCTCCTTAGAGATGTTTGCTTAAGATGTCAAAGCATAAGTCTCCATGATCAAGATGACTTGAATACCGCAAGTCAAAGGAACATCGCACTTAAGCCACAGTAAGAACTTCATTGACATATATATATATGCAGAGAACCATATGAAGTCTTACGGCTGGTCACTCCAATAAACTAGTTACCATAACTAGCATCCACGATTAACTCCGGACATCACAATGTCTCCAGCCAGTGAGAATCAGCTGCTTGGATACACCAAGGAGTATACCTCGTGCTAGTCTCGACAGAATTGATGGTGTCCAAATCCATCAATTCATCGACTAGGGATAATTCCGATACATCACAATTACACATGTAGAGATACTCACTAGTTGTGATCAAATCACAAATTCTCTCATGCTGTGAATCGCATCGTGGACATTCAGTAAATGAGTTTAAGATCCAATCAAATACATGAAACATGTATACTCAAATAGTGAATCTTCATTTATCATATAAATGGTTCATACATAAGGCGATTGCCTTAGGACATCTCTCATATATTACTAACATTTCTATCCCCGCAAGGCAGAGCGGAAGATATCCCCGTGTGGTGGTGGAACGGAAGAACCGATATCCTTCGGTTATTATTTGCTCTATGTATAAATTTCTATCCCCACAAGGCAGAGCGGAAGATATCCCCGTGTGGTGGTGGAACGGAAGAACCGATATCCTTCGGTTATTATTTGCTCTATGTATAAATTTCTATCCCCGCAAGGTAGAGCAGAAGATATCCCCATGTGGTGGTGGAACGGAACAACCGATATCCTTCGGTTATTATTTGCTCTGTGTATAAATTTCTATCCCCGCAAGGCAGAGCAGAAGATATCCCCGTGTGGTGGTGGAACGGAAGAACCGATATCCTTCGGTTATTATTTACTCTATGTATAAAATTCTATCCCCGCAAGGCAGAGCGGAAGATATCCCCGTGTGATGGTGGAACGGAGGAATTGATATCCCCGCAAGGCAGAGCGGAAGATAGCATAGTTGACTCATTTAAGGGTTCTACATACCCGGCAGATTGAAAAGACGGAAGAGCAGAAATATGCCTCAGTCCTGTGTGAGTCTACGTGAATACAAAAGGAGTAAAGGGTGGTACAACTCAGAAGATACTAGAGAAGGGAGATAAACTAGGAAAGTTCATTGATGTGAGAGAATCACATATTCTAAGTCATCTACAAGGGAAAATAACAAACAGCAGCCCTTATATATCCCGGGCGTTACAGTTCTTTGTTTGGAGGGACAGAGGGAGTTTCCTTGTATGGTTGAGGTTGGAACCATAGTTGATGCCGATAGGAGTGCTGCAGGAAGGTCTGCTTGGCCAGTTCCTTTTGGGACCCGACCAGTTGTTGGCGCAGGGAGCGATTATTGGCGGAAGTTTCCTCCAGCTGTTGCTGTAAACACTTCACTTGTTCCTCCAAGATAGCTATGTATCGGCGATCATTTATCTGTTCTTTAGAAGGCGAGGAACTGCTGCCCTATTCTGATATTCTGTCCATGGCAAGCAAAGGAAAAAGGAGAATGATGGAAGCTATCAGGTAAAGGTCGGGGGTTTTTATGGCGACGAAGGGGAATAGTGCATTTATTGGTAGGAGAAGTAGGGACCATAAATGCCAGTAAAGAAGAGGAAACATGGGGGCAGTAGTGGGAAGGTCGACGGGACTACAATTGTAATTAAGAATGTCCGAATCCCCGAGAGATGATAGAAGAAGGTATGTTCGGATCAGATTACCGTCCTTTTGGAAGACAGAAACCTTACTTCTACAGGAAAAAGACAAAAACAGATATCATTTGCCTCATTTTTTATTAACATATTTGAAACGATTACATTAACTTGATCTACAAAGATTTTTCATGATTACTCTTAACAGATGAAGCGGGAGATGTCTCTTTGGGGGGAGAAGGAGCCAATATAACTCTGAAGCGTTCGCCCTGAGGTGGAGGAAGAACTGGTGGACCTTCATCAAAAGAAGAAGGATGAACCTCTGCCGGGGGAACTGGGACGAAAGCCAGCGCTGGTGGAAGTGAGGGAAGTTCAGTGGTAGCGCGAGGATCTCCTACTGTATACTCCCATGTGAAGGGAGGATTCCACACCCTGTTATGGAAGGAGGGGAAAGGAGCGCGGAAGGACCTCCCTGTAGGAGGAGTTGGAGTTGGAGGGAGAGACGGAAGCGGAAGGGGGCGGAAAGCTGAGGTAGCAGTTGAGCGGGTCTCCAAATCTTCCATATCCTCAGAGACCCAGTCTTGTAGTTCAAAAGATTCTGACTCTAAAGAAATTTCGATAGGATGCCCTGCTGAAGCCATGATAGTGAGATAGCAGGACGAAGACATGGGGGACGAAGGATTTATAATGGAAGAAAAGGGGCAACAAAGGTTCTGGGAAAGGGGAAAGAAGACGAAGAGATTGATATCGTTTCCAAAGCAGTAAGAGAGATAGGGAAGATCAACGGGCAAGGGATATTTAAAGCGTCGCCCGAACCAGAATCAGGACGGATATGAATGATATCGGGTAAAAACCCTTCCAGCGAATTCCCGAACCAGAATCGGGACGGATATGAATGATATCGGGTAAAAACCCTTCCAGCGAATTCCCGAACCAGAATCGGGACGGATATGAATGATATCAGGTAAAGACCTTTCAAGCGAATCCCCGAACCAAAATTAGAGCGGAGGGGAATAACGGTATTCGAGATCTCTCCGATAAGCCCGAACCGACGAGGTTATTGCGCTGTACGACACGGGAAAGAGATAACAGTATAGAGCAAGATCAATTTAAAATTGGTTCAGAGTTCCCAACCCCTCAAGGAGCATAACAAGATGATGATAGTTAGTTATATGGACAAAGTTATCGTTCAGAAGCAAGCGAGAAGCCATCAGGGAAATTACTAAAAAAGAGAATGTTATAAATTACAGTTCGAAGAGATCGGGCGGACACTTAGCTAACGCCTACGGATCCAAGTAACTAGTGTCCGTGCGAGGCGGGTATCCCCGCTTGGCTTTGAGCCGAGACCTCAAAGCCTAATACAAACAAATCTACCCCCTTCTTCACGTAGCATCTTTTAAGATCAGCCTCCTGCTCTTTCATCTGATCTTGGCATTTGGCTAGTTGAGCTTGACTTTTCGCCAGTTCAGCCGCCAGAGCATCTTTTTCAGTGGCCGCTTGTATGGCCTGACGACCCAAAGTCGAGAGGGCCTCTGAATATTCTTGGTGAAGGATGGATTGCTGCTGAGCTGCCATTGATAAAGCTTGAGGAAAAGATGCCACTATAGAAGACAGCTCCTGGCATTTTTCAATACAAGATCTCTTGGTAGCCTCCCAAGATTGACGCTCCAATTGGAGCCTGTAGCGCTCCTGCTGAAGCTGTAGAATGGTGGTTGAAGAGTTCGCATTTGATCATGGCCTCCCTAAGGTGCCCTTTAAATTCTTTCAACTCCCGGGCCAAGTCATCTACTTGTTGCAGCTCACTGGATTGGAGGAAAATCCGCTGCTCCAATTCCTCGTTCTTTCGCTGCAATTCTTCCTTCTCGCTCCCGAGGCTAATTGCACCTCGCCTCCTCACATTGGCCCCTCATATCAGCCTCCTTCGCCTCTTGTTCGCAATCGCGAGCGAGATTCTTCTTTGTGTCACCGAGGCGGCGGCGAGTTTCCTGATAGATTGAAAGTGGGCCAATCGAGTTACCATTTTGCTATGCTGAGTGGCGGCCTGCAGGAAAGAAAACTGTCATTATACATTGGCATATAGTAATACTTGCGGTAAAGAGAAAGAGGAGAAGTAATAGATACCTCAGCCAGTAGTTTGCTCATTTGTTCGCATGGGCCTTATGGCCAGATTAAAGAATTTTACCTCCGAGGGGTGCCGAATTTGCAGCAGGGACCCCAATGTGGCCCTCGGAGGAACAGGAAGGGAAGGGTCTTCCCCTTCAGAGGAGGAGGGAGGTCTGATATGGCGAAGGGGGGTGGGAGCAGTTCTTGGGTCAGAAGGGACAGGAGCTTGGAGGGACTCTATATGAGAAGGTGGAGGTGAATTTTGTGCAGAGGGGGAGGAATGAAGAAAATGGGAGGGAGAATCCCCTCCTTGAAGAGAGGGAGAAGGGATAGGGGAGGTACTGCCTCCTCTTCTTGGCTCATAAATGGTTAGGGGCTGAGACCCTGGTTGAGCCGAAGATGAGGGGAGACGAGCCGATGAACTGGAGGCTCCTTTCTTGATGAGCCGCAGTTTTTTCCGAGGAGCTGACGGAGCGGCTGTGGATTTGCCTCTGTTAGTTGATGTCTTCTTCTTCTTGGCAGCCTCGATCGACTCCCCTTCCACCAAAGCCTTCTGCATCAGATTATCTACAAGATATACTGGTAAGAAAGATGAATGACCTAAAAAGGAAGTCACATTGTAGGATAAATGTCACCCTACCTACAGCAACCAAAGTCGTCAAAGGTAGAGGAGACAATCCAAAGTGGCTTAAGAGGGGAGTTTCTACTAGACGGTTTGAGCAGAAATATAACTCTCCCAAAACTCTATACACTTCCGGAAAGGGACATTTGGTCCTCATTTCCCGGAAGGGAGGCAATTCGGGAAGGTCTACCTTTCAAGTATCGGAATAGGGTAAAGGTTCTGGAAGATGTACAAAGAAGTATAGTGCTTCCCAGCCCTTGTGGGAAGTAGGCAGGTTCACCAGGAATTGGCAGTCTGAATGGCTAGATAAATAAAAGAGACCTGCCTTAGAAGACTTTAACTGGAAGAAGCAATGGAATATTTCGGGGGTTAAAGAGAGGTTCAAGTGTTGGAGCACTATGTCGGCTCCCGATAGAATCCGGAAGGAGTTGGGGGTGAATTGGTTCAGGGGTAGTCCGTAGAAGTTTAGGAGGTCTAAATAGACCTGTGGTACCGTGAGGATAGTAGATTAAGAAATTGTTCAGAGAAAAAGCATGTCAAACCGGGAGGAGGATTATGAGGCTGATGCAGTTTAATCGTGAAACAGCATTTTATAGAGGGGTCTATGTAGTCGTTCTTAATATTAAAGAAATAATGGTTACAATCTAATTGGGTTATGGTATGTTCATACTAGGTGGGTGAAGAGGTGGTCCTAGGAGCCATGGGTGTGAACAAAGCAGAACACTTACTCGGGGGTTAAAGAAGAATCGTGTGGGGAAAGGAAGAACTGGGTTGCCGCAACGCCGCCGGTGAGAATCATGGGAGAAGGAGAACAGACTGGATTGTCAAGCACACTAAACGATACCTAAAAGAGGAAGGTGAGGGTTTATATAAGGTTTTCATGACGATTTAATTTGCATAGAAGGAGAAGGAGAAGCGAGCCCATGGGCCCATATGGGCCTCCTTCAATATACTTGGGGGAGTTATAAGGGAATGTATGGTTTTAAGTCGAGAAATGAAGAATAGTTGAGAAACTTTATGTTCATTGGGACAGTCAAACTTATAACCGCTTGACTATTTTTCGTTGACTAATGATACTCGGTACCTTCTCTACATAATCCCGATAGAGGGTTAGCAGGTGACCCTAGATCCGATCCGGCGACACCTAAGGAAGAAAAGGAAGATTGGCGCGGCGAATATCGAAGCCATTGCGCAGGCGAATGTCGAAGCCATTGCGCAGGCGAATATCGAAGCCATTGGCACGGGCGAATGTCAGAAGCCATTGGCACGGGCGGATATCAGAAGCCATTGGCACGGGCGAATATCAGAAGCCATTGGCACGGGCGAATGTCAGAAGCCATTGGCACGGGTGAATGACAGAAGCCATTGGTACGGGAGAGTTAGCGAAAGAAATTGACACGGCAAAGGAGAGACGGAAGGCGCTTTGCCAAGAGGTCGGTCCAATCTGATCAATACAAAGGGAGTTTGACATGGGGAAAAGAGGAATTGGTTCGGGTTGATAAAAAGCCCTAGGGCTAGGTCACCCGTGGGCTATAGACCTAAAACTAGCTTCCCTCGATACGGAAGGCTGAGGGAGGTAGTCTAGCCTAGTTTCCCGAAAAATAGAGGAAAAGGTGTTAGGCAACGACCTGGGAGGCCCCACGCAATATTCCAAGGAGTCTTCACTCCTTATATTTGTAACAGAATTATTCTCCAGGAAGAAGTGGTGGCCATGTGTATGATGGAGATAATCCACGACGTTACGATGAAGGAGGAGGGAGGATAAAAGGAAGGAGGCAAAGAGAAGAAGGGGATCCGCAATCATTCCGACGCAGCAAGAGGGAAGAAGAGGCAAGAGGAGAAGGAAAAAAGGGAACAACCATCTCGCCGGAGAAGAAGGACGGAGATCGGCCATTGCTACATCTCTTGTATTTTCCTTGTCTTGTAATATCATTGTAAGAGCTCTTTCTCCTCCACCTGCAGAAACTTACTTTCTGTAAAGGAGGACCTTCATAGTGAAAGTGCTTAGGCACCGCATCTGGTGAGAAAACTCACCTCCGTGGAGTAGGAATCCTCATTCCGAACCACGTTACATCTTGTGTCTGAATCTCGATTGCTGGCGTCAGTTTCTTGCGTTTCATCTACTTCATCCTCTTATTCTTTACTGATTACGACCGGGGAGAATCCTCTGAGACCTCCCTCAGTGCTTTACTGCATTGAAAACGGAGCGACCAGATTTTTTCCCATACCCGCATCATTCTTGAAAAACAAGAAGTTCTTGAGGATGTTCATCAGGTCATGGAGGAACCTGTTGATGGTACAATTGTACAACATAGACTAGATCTTGCTACCTATAAGGTATGGAAGAAAAAGGACTCCGCTGCTAAGGGCATATTGATTAGTTCGATGGTGGATGACCTAGTTTTTGAGTATGAGTCATATCCATCGACTCATACAGTCTAAGTAGCCCTTAGGGAAAGATATAGTGGAGTAAGTCTGAGCAAAATTCGATAGCTGATAATTAAGTTTGACAGCTACAAGAAGCACCAGAATGTTTCCATGGTTCAACATCTAAGAGAGATGTCAAACATGATTCGGGAGCTTAAATTGCTAGTCATGAGTTGACCGATGAACAATAGATTCAAGCAGTTATACGTTCCCTTCTTGATCCTTGGAAAACCATGAAGTAGAACCTGACTCACAGTGAGAGTATCAAGACTTTCATTGATGTCTCACGCTATGTAGAGTTAGAGGTGGAGAGAGTCGAATTCGTAAGGATTTCTAGATAAGCTATGTAGTTGTTGGTGTTGCTGGATCATCTGGATCCAAAAAGAAAAAATGGTATAAGAAAGGAAAAGGAAAGGGAAAAGAAGCTAGTGTTGTAGCTAGGTCAGGCCCAAACAAGAAGAAGGAAAAGAAGACTAGAAAGAAACCAAAAAGCAAGTTGTCTTGCTATAACTGTGGAAAGAAGGGTCACTTCGTTCGGGAATGTACTGAGCCAAAAAAGGTAAATCCAAGTTTGAATTATTTTCCTGAGCATTATGTTGCTAGTTCTGTGTTGTTAGTTGATTCTTATCCTTTGTGGATTATAGATTTAGGAGCAACCAACCATGTAGCTCGAGAGCGAGTTACATTCTTGGAGTACCGTCGGGTATCAATTGGCAATAAGTGGATATATATGGGAAATAATGCAAGGGTTGAAGTCAAAGGAGTTGACACATGCAAACTCAACCTTCGTGGTGGACGAACCTTGTTTCTACATGATGTCCTGTATGCTTCTGAAATATGATGGGATTTAGTTTTCGTAACTTGTCTTCTCGATTTGGGTTATTGTATAAATTTTACAACCGATGTGTAGAACTTAAAATTGACTCTGTGTCAATTGGATATGGTTCGTCGACTATTGGTTTCATGGTTCTTGATGTGGAACCAGATATCAATGGAAATGATAGTTGTTTTTCAAACATTGCTCTTACTAGTGATGCAGATATATCTGATGAGGTTTGGCGTGCTAGGTTAGGACATAAAGGACAAGAGCGAATGAATCGGTTAGCAAGAGAGGGCTTATTGGGCACTCATGCTAAGATTACCTTGTCTGCATGTGAGCATTGTATTTCTAGAAAAACAACTAGGAAACCATTTGGTAAGTGTAATTACAGATATGGTCACGCTAAAGGAAGGGGTGAATAGCGATTTTAGATTTTGGGCTTGATTCATGTTTGATTGTGTCGTTGCTCATCTACACAAATGTTAGTGCATAGCGGATACAAAATACAAAATACAAACAAGAACACCAACACAATCGCAACACAAGATATACGTGGTTCGAAACTTAAGTTCCTACTCCACGGCGAGCTAGTGTCCACACCACTATACTCTTCTCTCCTTCTCGGCAACACGCCGGAGGTGGAGAAACCCCTTACACAAGTATACAATAAGCAAATACAAGATACAAGCTAAATAATAAATGCAAACAAAAGAATGTGTTACAAGAGAGCTTGAGATTGCTTGTAGACTTGGTTGCTTTGGGACGACTTATGAAGATCTAGAACACAGCAGTTATTCCTCTTCAAACTCTCCAAGAACCGAGAGGCTTCAATCTCCCCTTTGAGCTCCATTTAAAGCATGCGTCGAGCTAAATTTTCACCTAACAGTCGACTGCCCTTCTAGCTATTGTCTCACAACGGACTTATCCATATCAGATCTAAGGCACACCTATCGATTGCCCATAGTTGTCGGTCGACTGCCCTTACTCAGCAGTCGACTATGGACCCTTCTGTGCTCATGCCATTCACGACCAGTCAACTACCCATACTGGCAGTTGACTGCCCAGTCGACTATCGAGTTTTCTGTGCCAGTGTTTGCAAAAACTAGTCGATTGCCATCATTGGCAATCGACTGATCAATGTCATTTGACTGCCCATACATGGCAATTGACTGACAGTGACACAGCCACAGTCGAGCCTTTAGTCGACTAGTCATAATCTCAGTCGACTGCTCTGAGTCAACTCGGCTCCTGAATGTCAAACACTCAGCCAGTCAATTATCCAATACCTCAGTCGACTGATAAACCTCAACAATGAGGTTTAACCCCAAGTATGATCCCCTCATACTTGATAAATACCTTTAGCCTAGACCTAAGCCTTCATCCTACTTCCATCAGCCTCACACCTCTCGGATCCCTCGAGTCCGTGACTCTTCATCCTTGTGCTAGCCTTCAAGTGCCTTCATCGGCTATGTCATGCTAATCGGATTCCTTGCCAAGGTACATTTGAACTTATCCTACCAAGACTCTATGCTGAGACTTTATGTTGTCAAACATTAGACTTATGCTGTCAAGACTACATGCTTGGACTTTACGTCGCCAATATCACACCCTTGAACTTTCCAATTGCCAAGCATCCATACTTGAACTTTCACCGCCAAAGTTCACTTGGGCTTTACGCCACCAAGACTATACACTTGAACTTATGCCGCCAAGACTATACCTTTGGACTTTCCTTGCCAAGTACCCATGACTTGGACTTTCCATTGCCAAGATCCATGCTTGGACTTTTCAATTGCCAAGCACCCATGACTTGGACTTTACCATTGTCAAGACCCATGCTTAGACTTTTCATGTCAACTACCTAAGACTTGGACTTTCACATGCCAAGTTCCCATGACTTGGACTTTATCATTGCTAAGTGCCCATGACTTGGACTTTACCATTGCCAAGACTCATACTTAGACTTTTTATGCCAAGTACCTAAGACTTGGACTTTCCATGCCAAGTATCCAAACTTGGCCTTCTCTCGATTCCTACTCGAGCTAGGTCAACCTTGACCTGAGGCCGATTGCTTCAACAATCTCCCCATAAAGCTATCTCCTCATATGGTCAAACCCATGTCAACCATATAATCAACCAATTGTCAAACAATGATCAAACCATTGTCAAATATCAAAACACTACTCGAGTCCCACTCGAGTCTGGTCAATCAAGACTTGAGTTGATTGCACCAACAATCTTCCCCCTTTTAATGGTCGATAACACCTTTAAGTTAGGCTAACCAATAAACCCAAACTTAACTCTTCTAATGCCAAAGCATAGTGAAGGTTTACCTAACTTAAACCTCACTTCTCCCCCTATTGGCATACATCAAAAAGACTACCAAGGGTATCCATGTCTCATATCCCAATGAGAGCTTACATTCTCCTCCTTGGTTCAAAAACATCTAGGATGCCTTCACTCTTCATAGTATTAAGTCACATATCACTAAATGAGAGGCAATTCTCACTTCTCTAATTTTCCTCCTCTGGTAAGCACAATGAGGGTTTCCAAACCCTTAATGTCTCCCCCTTTGATGAATACTCATCCATCATCCCTTGATGGATAACCTCCCCTTAAAAGCTTACTCCCCCTTGACCATTGTACCAACAATGTTCTTGGAGAGTTTCTAAGCCTATAGGAAACTTAAGCCATCAAAAATAAGGGTAATAGTTCAAACTTGAACTTTAACCTCTCTTAGAATTTGACACTCCACCCTAAACACCTCTTCTAATCATTTTCAATAATATTTCACTCTTCCCATGCTTTCCAAAGCATATATTAGGGTAGCTTAACATTGTTGATAAATGGCTAAAAAAACCTTGTTTAGTCCATATCAGACATCGCAGTCGACTGTAATCAGAAATATGTCGATTACACTACCACCAGTCGTTTGCCCAAAGCGGCAGTCGACTGATTTATGCAAGTTCTGAAATCAGTTGAATTTAAGTGAAATTCGGAAATGGATAAAGTAATTCTAGAAAATTTAAAAAATCATGAAACTTCATAAGCATATTACTTATGTTAAATACAATGGGTGAAAAATAATTTTATATAAAAATACCCATTAAATTGAGAGATTGATACAAAGTTCAAACCCATTAATAACTTCAATGTTTTGACCTAACTTATATCAACTTCATCAATGGTGATTGCTATCAAAAGATAGACTTCACCAAGGTTTTTCAAAATGATTTTAAAACCTTATTTTGAACGATGGTCTATGGGCTAAATGTACATAACTTATACATTAGCTTTCCTCATGATTCATACATGATATATTATGAGTTTGAGTTTATTTAGATACAAGAACTATGCACTATGAACTTAACTCATTTTCCTAACATCTTACATATGCCTAGGGTGTATCAATACACACACATGTCAATTTAATATTTTTTTTGTGAGATGTGAGTTTTGGTTCTTCCCTAATCTAGGGTCTCATGCATTTGTCGAGGCAATTCTATTTGATTCTCTTATAATGGGACTTCAAATCATGTCATTGTCCTTAATTCAATTTTATTAACCAAAATGCATGAATGATGATCATGTCATATGAATGTGCATAATTTAAAGCATTTGCCAATAATCATGATATCATGGCATAAACATAAGCCTAAATACAAGCATGACAAAATACCCTAAGCATTATCATGACATTTTGAATTATTAATGAAATTTGATGTCATGACATGGCATATGGCAAACAAAGTTTGGAAAATAAAATATAAAGGTATAAGAATACTTAGATTTTATGTCTATTTTCCATTTGCTAGAATTAAACCCTATTTTACCATAATACATCAATTTTTCAAGTGTGCCAAAAACCCAAAATAACCCACTAAACCTAATTGTGTCAATTTTGATTTATTTTTCAACCTTCATAAATTCTATTGGCACATCTTAAATTCCTTTAGGGCTTGTTTGGGAGGAGGTAAAGGAGGTGTAAGTAATGGAAGAGTAAGGGTAAATAAGGAAGCAAAAAAACTACTCTTGTTTAGGAAGAAGTGAGGGAAGGCAAAAGGGAAGGGAAAGGGAGGGGAATGAGGGTGAACTTATACCCCTCCCCCTCACAAAAATTGGACATTTCTTACACCCCAATTTGGGGTGTAAATCTCCTTTACCCTCCCCTTCATTCCCCTTCCATTACTTACACTCCCCTCACCTCCTCCCAAACAGGCCCTTAGGATATAATCCTAAATCCATTTTCAAAGTATTACAATACTCCAAAAATGTTCTAAGGTGCCGCCTTCACCATGATTAAGTTAAGTACCTATCCATTCAAGGTTGGCCCACCCTAAACCCATCTAGCGCGATGGAATCATGCTCTTAGGAACTCAATACCTATTGGAGCTCCTTGGGTTAACTAGATACTGTTGAGAATCGATGGTCGCGCTAGAGGGGGGTGAATGACATATTCATTCACTCACTTAAAATTCGATCATGTTTGTCTCTACAATTCGTTAGTTTGCACAGCGGAAATAATAAAGCATAAACTAAAACAAAAGACAAACACACAATCACATGCAAAACACAAGATATAACATGGTTATGAACCTTAAGTTTCCTACTCCACGGGTTAAGCTCAAGTGAGTTCCCATGATGCACACCACCACTAATAAAACCTCTCCTTCTTGACAACAAGTCGGAGGTGAAGAAAACCCCTCACAATGCGAGCTTACAATAATAAGCAATAAGATACAATCAAATATAAGTAAAATACAAAACAAAGATCTAAACACTTTACACGAAGTGAGCTATGTTTGCTTGATAATTTGATTGCTTTGGATTGGCCTTGAAGGACAGGAAAACACCAACTATTCCCCTTCAAATCACCCTAAGAACCATTGCTAAAATCCTCCTCTTCGAGCTCCTTATAAAGCTGCAACTTGGACTGATTTTCACCTAGCAGTTGACTTCCCATACCCAGTAGTCGATTGCTCCTGTACCCTTGTCTCACAATAGCTTGATCCATGCTGGAAAAACTCCAACGGATAGCTCACCAGTCGACTGCCAAACCCTAGCAATCGATTGCTGCTCCGTCAGTCGACTGGCCAGTTGACTACGGAAGTTTTTGTGCTCATGAAAACAACCAACGATCGCCCTCTATGGCGCCGATTCTAAAGCCTACGCAAAATCCGATAATCGATCGCTAACGCCACTCGGTCGCCGATCGATTGCGATCAACTCTTGACCGGTCGATCGTCATAATCGATCGATCGCCATGGTCAACTTGGATGCCAAGTGTCAAAACACTTGACCAATCGACTGGTCCATAACCCCAATCGACTGCTAAACTTTAACCATGAGGTTTACCCTAAGTATGATCCCCTCATACTTGCTAGACCACCCTTAGCCTAGACCGAAGCCTTCTAGCCACCTCCATTAGCCTCACGCCTATCAGATCCCTCCAAGTCATCCATGACTTGTTCATCCATATGCTAGCCTTCAGGTGCTTCCATCAACTATTGTCATGCTAATCAGGTCTACACTGTCACGCCCCCAGGGAGTCCCCGCCAGACGACAATCCGACAGCATCTCCCCTGTACGGGTGACAATACCAATTTTATACAAAGCCTACACGGCCACTATACATCGGTCAACACGACCGGAATCCAAACATCACATGCAGGTAATCAAATAGGCCTCAGGCCAACAAATCAAGGTAAATATAAGTCTACACTAACTAGACTTACCCCTTCTGCCATCTGAGCAGGAATAACCCAACCAAAACCAACCGGAATAAAATCCGAATAAAGGTCTACAAGGACACCACAAATCCACGAGTACATAACCAAAATATCAGGACCTAAACATCTCTTCTATACAAGATCCAAAACCATAAGACCAATAAAAACATATCCACTTCGACGAGGGGTATTGGCAACTGGACTCTCCTGACAGCTTCATCCTGAAATAAAAATAAATCAACGGGGTGAGTTCAAAGAACTCTGCGGGTATAGTAGATATGAATAGCAAGAAATAGCTAACAATACTAATCATGCCAGTACAGTCTCATATATATGGTAAGCAAGAAATAAATGCAAAAGGACTGTACTCACCTGAGTCTCCTACCCTGATATAGGAGCACGTGCCCTACTATAAGAGATAAAGTCATCACATATATAAGAATATGAATCTCAGATGCATGTCAATCATATGCAACATCCAAGGCATCAATACAATAATGCAAAGAACACAATACAAATGCAATCCGTGCAAAAATGCATGTCGTAAATGACATGGTCACCTGGCCTTGGTCGGCCACCTCCTGCGCAATGGTGAAGCCGAGTGGGTAGGGCTATGACAACTGTGCACTCTGCCATCACTGCTCCTGAGTGACCGAGTGGACAGGATGCTGTCGGAGTACACCTATCCTCCTGCCCCAAACATAGTGGGGGAGCTAAGCTCTCATCTCCCGGTGTCATAGACCAGAGGAGGGATCCCTGCCCGCTACCACGCTGCCTCGTCGCTACCCATGAGCGGTCCAGCGAACTGTGAGCAAAGCGCACACACCCTCGATGTACCACTAACCCATGAGTGGCGGTGTGCGAGCCATGTAACTAGTCAGGGCTCAACAATAATGGAACCCCGTCCAGCCAGCATGCAATCATGCAAGATGGTGCATGATACTAAAGCATGTAAATCCAACTACAAATATCCATCCGAATAATATGCAAAATCAATAAGTGCATATAACTGATCCAAGCAACCATGATCCAAATAAAACAGGGAAGATATAATCATACTGATCAAATGCATGTAGCAAGTAGGCACAAATCATACTAGGCATATAAACATGAAAAGTATTGCATGCTATCCTAACTAACATATCAACTTGACTATATCTAAAAGATAAGTCAAAGTACCCGCCTTATATAATGCTCGTGATAACTATCTTCACGCCCGTGGACCTGTCCCGTGACCGAAATCTGCATAAAACAACCGTTATGATTAAGTACAATCATACAAAGACTGATCGAATCGAATCCTACATCGACTTTCAGAACCCGATCAATCAATTGATCTAATTACCCACATAACCTAAACAAGTCTACACATCAATCCCTATCGACCATTAAACCAATTAACAGCCTAATCGTTGCCCAAAATCCTGTACAACATATCCCAAATCCTCAACCTTCAATTTCACAGCCGCACTAACTGTATTTACAGCCACATCAACACCCAATAAAACCTCACAGCTATTTATAACCATTAATTCTCCACATGCATCGACCATTCACAACTCAACTACAATAGACTCACAGCCACACATCTTTTCACACAACCGTACCATCAACGATTCCTAAACAGAACCCTCCATTCACGCACCATACATGAATGCCTAGCAAAATCCAACAATTAACAAATGAAAAGAGGGTAAATCAAGCTTACCAGCCCTAGGAACCTCCTCCGGCAGCCCTTTTCCCTAAAGCTGCCCTATTCGCCGGTGTCACTCCTTCCCAACTCGTTCAGTCTGCTGGAAACCACTTGCTTTGACAAAAATCAAGTTGTGGGGCGCCGGAATTTGAATTAGGGCACAGTGGTGTTCAGTGATACGCCCGCGATCGCTGGCGGCAACGGTCGGCAACCCAGTCGGCAGCAATGGTAGCGCGATGGTCGATGTAACGCAGAGTCGAACAGGTGTCGAGTTGTGTTTGTGGTGGCGACATGAGCGACGGTGAGAGAGGCCAGGTGGCGGCGCCGTCGTCTAGAGGCGAGGAGGCCGGCACGAGGAAGAAGGGCTCGGTGGTCCGTTAGGCGCGTGTGGGCTGAGCGAGGAAGAAGGGAGTTCTTGCGAGGCGAGGGCGGAAGTGGCTCGCGTCGGGCGGCGGTGGGCTGCCGACCGCAATGAGGAAAGGAGCGCCGGCGGAAGAAACTGTCGAAGGAACGAAGTCGCGGTGAGGAAAAAGAAAAAGGGAAATAGAAATTAGGTTTTCCGTGTATTTATCTCCCTTAAATAGACCCCTCTAAAGCCTATTTATTTTATCCCCGTAAAAGTCTCAGACGCTCGTGACGGAGTCCGCTTAAATTCCGTAAAATTCTAAAATTCCCAAAAATTTCCAAGATTATTTCCTTAAAATTATTTGGCCATTTAATTTACTATTTTAAATTTCAGTATTTAACATTCTCCCCCACTAATAAAAATTTGGTCCCCAAATTTCCTACTCAAGTACTAACCAGCAATGGCACACTGCTCAACTCAAGTACTTGGGGAAAACCACACATCAAGTACTAAGTGGGGTACTGAGCTTGAATCTTTTCCTCAAGCTCCCAAATAGCCTCCTCATCTGCGAGGTGACTCCACCCGAGCTTGACAAGTCGCAAAAATCTTATTTTGCAACTGTCGTTCCTTGTGATCCAAAATTCATACTGGAACCTCCGCATAAGTAGCATCAGGTTGAATGAAACCCGACACATCTGATAGAATATGTGTAGAGTCTTGCACATACTTCCTCAGCATGGACACATGAAACACATCATGGATACCAGCCAAAGACAGTGGTAGCGCTTGTCGGTAAGCGACTGCTTCGATCCTCACTAAAATCTCGAAAGGCCCAATGTACCTAGGAGCTAGCTTACCACGGAGTCCAAATCTCTTCACCCCTTTCGTGGGTGAAACTCGCAGGAATACATGATCACCAATAGAGAACTCCAGAGGTCTCCGTCTCCGATCCGTATAACTCTTCTGACGATCCTGCGCCTCTGTCATCCTGCGTCTGATAGTACGGACCAACCCTATCTCATACTGAGCTCTATGGATCCTAGCAACTGGTCCTCCCAGTTGCCCCCGAAATCCATTATACAGGACCTTAGCAAGTCCTCTAGTGTCTAAATGGCCCGCTCAGACTGTCCATCTGTCTGCGGATGGAATACAATACTAAAACGAAACTGTGTGCCTAACGCCTACTGCAGACTCTGCCAGAACCGAGACGTGAACCGAAGATCTTTATCTCAAAGGAACACCATGAAATCTGATGATATCCCGACAATATAACTCTATCAAACGATCCGAATCGCTAAGAAGTGCGCGGATTTGGTTAGTCGGTCAACGACTACCCAAATCGCATCATGGCCTTGATGTGACCTAGGCAAACCCACCTCACAATCCATAATAATATGCTTCCAATTCCATTCCGGAATCGGAATTTCCTGAAGCATCTGTTCCTTAAACTAATGCAACTCCGGAAACCATTATCCTCCTCGAAGTCAGAGATGGTAGTCCATCTACCATCCAAGATCCACTCCACCACACACTCTGTAAGTGCATGGGAGGCTATCGCGACCAAACTTCCTTGTTACAACCATTCGTGTTCCAGCTACTCTATAGTAGCTATCCAGTAGCTAGCCAAAACTCCATGAGCATTTCTGCTCATCTCTACAAAACAACATAACAACTCCTACTAGGTCCATGTCATATATATATATGACAACCCATCTCGTAGTTCCTCATTTGACGTAACCATGGGATACGTCTCAATCAACTAAAACAGAAACGCTCCATTCTCTGAAACATTGCATCCGCATACAATACCCTTCCTTCCACCCGAGAATGATCAAACAACACGGGTGTAAAAGTTAATCATTGTCTGAGCTGTGAAACTAATTTCACAAGCTTTAGACCAAATAAATTCCATCACCAGTCAGCGGTATAGTACCACTAGAACATCCTATCCATATCTATGGTAAAAATCAAATCAATACCAAAAAAATCATCATCTACGGTGGCCGAGTGCTCAACTCCAACTACCACCATCACAATTGATCTCATCGTGTCCAGAATACACGATTTCCCAAATCCCTAGACGACTAAGTCGTCAATAAGTCTAATAAGATAATCAAAAGCTCAAACAATTCATATCAAGTATGAAATTGTCATCGCTATACAACTGCATTCTCTTTACTCTAGCCTGATGATATAACAATCATCACAACGACCATGATAATTGTATGACATCATGTCACTACAATATCAACCCATCAGTCATAAATCAATCATAGAGCATACACCGATGCCCTATAGCTGATCTAAATAGATCCTCTATCCATAATGAAGGATATTCATTTCCTTCCACAACTACCGCATTCTATCATCGATAATCGATGCATAATCTCAAAGGTCCGTCTCTCTTTTAACAAAGAGTTTCGGATCTTCTCTGGAAAACTACTGGGACAGATAAATATCCCATACAACACCTCCTATAATAAGGTAAAACGATCTTTCATCGTCTTAACCAGTATAGGCATACACGCCTTATCCATAACCAAATCACTAATAGCAGAGACTGATATTCTCTGAGGGTTTACTCCTTGACCTTCAAATGGATGACTAGCAGGTCATATTCCTAGCTTCCTAATTCGACATCAGTCGGCACCTCTAAAGAATCCGTACCTCTGAAATCATCATTAGATTCCTCAAGATCAATACGTTATCGACCTCGTCCCCGACCATAAGTAGGGACAATTTCACTAAGTCAATAGTTTTCCTAGCCACAAAAGTACCGTAACTACTAAAGACAATACTTTTCCTATAGCTCAGAGATATCCTTCAGCTTGCTTGGTCTCAAAACACGAGAACTCCCAAAAATCCAAGGAAAATAAAATCCTCGAAACACAAAACCCGCAAACCAAAACCGTAAACCAATAAAATTGTCACGTCCTGGGGGCATAGTCGTCATCCAAATGACAAAAGAGCCCCTTAGTGACAATATTCCGAAATCATGGACCAAATCTGGTAAAAACCTCGAAATAATTATAGAAATATAAGTATTTCAATAACTGCATGCATGCACGACTAAACATATATCAAACAAAGTAAAATAGTTTTGTGACACCAAATCAAATTGCGACCAAAAATTCAAAGTGCATAATCAAAATGCAACACCGATAAAGTAAACAAAGCGGCATCCCGACGATGCAGGGAGACAAGCACGGCAAAGAACTCTCTGAGCGACACCAAGGTAGGTCAACAGAACACATCCTCCATCAGTTAACCTAGAGGATAAGTGAGGAGGGGGGTGAGTATAACCACTCTGTGGACGTATAGACAACAGTGCATAATCATAATGCACATAATGGAAGTCACAGAGAACAAGCTAGAGTAACTCAACCCTTAGAGTACCAATATCAGTCTGCAACTAACCTAATCAGCAGTATAATAAATATACCTGCAACATACACAACCACTGCAACAAGCAGTGCACATCCAGATACCACGATAAAGTCTCGTGACTCTCACACAAAAAGGAAACTATCTATGAGCTACCTCGAACGTAACCCATGGCCTGAAAATCAATAGCACGGTCTAGCGCAACTATATGCTACCACGAATGAGACTCGTGGATAGACAGATTGTATATAAATATCTAATTATTGACTGCACGCTCTGGTGTACTACCACCAATAGGTCGCGTGAGCAGTCGATTATCCTAGGTTGTTAAGCCTAGGGTTACCCAATGCATCCAGTATAAAACGACCATTGACGTCGACAAAGATCATCGATCTATAATTAAGCCCGTTGAGGCGGTCAAGTGAGGGTTTCAACACCTCTAATACCAAATGTTTACCAAAGTCGGTAAAAATCATTGACTTATAAATAAATAAGTCGAGATGGTTAATTCTAGGGTTCCAACCCTTCCAACATGCTCGGTTATCAAGGTCGATAAAAATCATAAGTCCCCTAATAATCACGTCGAGACGATTAATCATAGGGTTTCGTCCCAACTAACAGAAACCGCCTATCAAGGCCAATAAGGACAACAAATCGCCCGGCAAGAGGGTTAAGCCTAAATTATATCATTCTACCAGTTCAATCCTGCATGCTACAACATGCTTCCACGAACAGATCTCGTGGGTACTTAACCTGTAAAGTAGCTATCTAGCTACAGGCGTCATACGAATCCGATTATCACCAACTCTGAACGAATAACGCAAGAGTATAACCTTACAGTAGACTATCTCAACCATGTATGGGAGACCTATTCGACCTCAAATACACAAAAGCCCCTTTAGGAAAACTCTACTTTAACTTTCCTCAACCACGAATGGGTGATATTGTTAACAGCCGATAAATATGAACAACGTTATATACCCTCTAAGGATTTAATCACATCCTAATCATATGACCTCTACTAATCCGATCACTATATCAGCTGAAATAGTAAATGTATAAACCTATACCAATATGCACATCCGGGTTATTACACCTAGGGTTTCCACAACTAGGGTTCTACTAATATTGTTTCATTCCTGAGATCCGCTCCTACCGAATAACCTTATCTAAGTTATTCTATCTCTACTAGTCTTAATCATGGTGTCCACCGCAAAAACACAGAATCATATAAACATATAACAAGCTGTCTGATAAACGACAGCATAGTCCTACTAATGGGAATCAATGGCTGAAATTAATTAGGGTATTACTAAAGGGTCATGCCAGATCAAAGTCACGGCAATACTAAATAAAACATCAGATGCCTATATATACCCTAAACTATGTAAGCAATGTAATCATGTCCTCATGCCTTCTACGAATTTATCCACCTTAGTCATATTATTCAACTAGTCTAAAAATCCTAATACTAGTCAAATCCTAAGAGGTAAATATCTTATCATTTATATCACAATGATAACTAGCTACGTATAGCAGTAATAGCAATTAATAACCAAATGCTATCTATAAACCAGCAACCTAAAAATCTAACAGTCAAATAGATATCAGGTTAAAACAATACCAGACAAAACATGATATCACTGCATAACCAATATAAATATGTACTAAATCTAGAAAATTTTCTAGAATGTATTTACCTGTTATTGCCTAGAGATGTCTGTCAGCCACCAAATCCCCATATTGACCTCACATAATACCTCAATTTCGAAATATAAAAATCATCGGAAACTGCATAACCGAAAATACCCAGTTAACCTACCAAACTTGGCGAACTCCATAAACCCAAAGACCCTAAGGAACTCGGAAACCTAGGCTCTGATACCAAATAAATTGTCACGCCCCCAGGGAGTCCCCGCCAGACGACAATCCGACAGCATCTCCCCTGTACGGGTGACAATACCAATTTTATACAAAGCCTACACGGCCACTATACATCGGTCAACACGACCGGAATCCAAACATCACATGCAGGTAATCAAATAGGCCTCAGGCCAACAAATCAAGGTAAATATAAGTCTACACTAACTAGACTTACCCCTTCTGCCATCTGAGCAGGAATAACCCAACCAAAACCAACCGGAATAAAATCCGAATAAAGGTCTACAAGGACACCACAAATCCACGAGTACATAACCAAAATATCAGGACCTAAACATCTCTTCTATACAAGATCCAAAACCATAAGACCAATAAAAACATATCCACTTCGACGAGGGGTATTGGCAACTGGACTCTCCTGACAGCTTCATCCTGAAATAAAAATAAATCAACGGGGTGAGTTCAAAGAACTCTGCGGGTATAGTAGATATGAATAGCAAGAAATAGCTAACAATACTAATCATGCGATCTGATCTCATATATATGGTAAGCAAGAAATAAATGCAAAAGGACTGTACTCACCTGAGTCTCCTACCCTGATATAGGAGCACGTGCCCTACTATAAGAGATAAAGTCATCACATATATAAGAATATGAATCCTGTATGCATGTCAATCATATGCAACATCCAAGGCATCAATACAATAATGCAGCAAACACAATACAAATGCAATCCGTGCAAAAATGCATGTCGTGCAAATGACATGGTCACCCCTGACGCCAGTCAGCCGCCTCACACGCAATGGTGAAGCCGAGTGGGTAGGGCTATGACAACTGTGCACTCTGCCATCACTGCTCCTGAGTGACCGAGTGAGAGTGAGCGAGGATCTTGCCGAGTACACCTATCCTCCTGCCCCAAACATAGTGGGAGCTAAGCTCTCATCTCCTGTTATAGACGGAGGAGGGATCCGCCGCTACGCCGCTGCCTCATGAGCTACCCATGGCGGTCGGCGAACTGACAGAGCAAGCGCACACACCCTCCTGATGTACCACTAACCCATGAGTGGCAGTGTGTGCAGGCCATGTAACTAGCTGCGGGCTCAACAATAATGGAACCCCGTCCAGCCAGCATGCAATCATGCAAGATGGTGCATGATACTAAAGCATGTAAATCCAACTACAAATATCCATCCGAATAATATGCAAAATCAATAAGTGCATATAACTGATCCAAGCAACCATGATCCAAATAAAACAGGGAAGATATAATCATACTGATCAAATGCATGTAGCAAGTAGGCACAAATCATACTAGGCATATAAACATGAAAAGTATTGCATGCTATCCTAACTAACATATCAACTTGACTATATCTAAAAGATAAGTCAAAGTACCCGCCTTATATAATGCTCGTGATAACTATCTTCACGCCGTGGACTGTCCGTGACCGAAATCTGCATAAAACAACCGTTATGATTAAGTACAATCATACAAAGACTGATCGAATCGAATCCTACATCGACTTCGTAACCCGATCAACTGAATTGATCTAATTACCCACATAACCTAAACAAGTCTACACATCAATCCCTATCGACCATTAAACCAATTAACAGCCTAATCGTTGCCCAAAATCCTGTACAACATATCCCAAATCCTCAACCTTCAATTTCACAGCCGCACTAACTGTATTTACAGCCACATCAACACCCAATAAAACCTCACAGCTATTTATAACCATTAATTCTCCCGCCACCATACGACCATTCACAACTCAACTACAATAGACTCACACCACACATCTTTCACACAACCGTACCATCAACGATTCCTAAACAGAACCCTCCATTCACGCACCATACATGAATGCCTAGCAAAATCCAACAATTAACAAATGAAAAGAGGGTAAATCAAGCTTACCAGCCCTAGGAACCTCCTCCGGCAGCCCTTTTCCCTAAAGCTGCCCTATTCGCCGGTGTCACTCCTTCCCAACTCGTTCAGTCTGCTGGAAACCACTTGCTTTGACAAAAATCAAGTTGTGGGGCTGAATTTGAATTAGGCAGCGGTGGTGCCATGCTCACGCGATACGGGCGACTGTGGCAACCAGAGTCGACGGCGGGCTGGCACACAATGTGGCGATGGTCATGCGATAACGCAGAGTCGAAGAGGTGTCGATCGTGTTTGTATCGTGGCGACATGAGCGACGGTGAGGAGACGAGGTGGGCGACGCCCGTCGTCTAGGGCAGAGGAGGCCGGCACGAGGAAGAAGGGCTCGGTGGTCCGTTGGCTGCGGCTGTGGTCGGAAGCGAGGAAGAAGGGAGTTGCCGGCGAAGCAGAGGGCGCCGACGGAAGTGGCTCGCGTCGGGCGGCGGTGGGCTGCCGACCGCAATGAGGAAAGGAGCGCCGGCGGAAGAAACTGTCGAAGGAACGAAGTCGCGGCGAGGAAAAAGAAAAAGGGAAATAGAAATTAGGTTTTCCGTGTATTTATCTCCCTTAAATAGACCCCTCTAAAGCCTATTTATTTTATCCCCGTAAAAGTCTCGTACGGAGTCCGTTTAAATCCAGAAAAATTTCTAAAATTCCCTAAAAATCCCGAAAAATTTCCAAGATTATTTCTCAAAATATTTGACCTTTAAATTTTGGTATTTTAAATTTCAGTATTTAACATACACCACCAAGACACATTTGGGCTTACGCTGCCAAGACACACGCTTAGACTTTACGCCGCCAAACATTAGACTTATGTCGCCAAGAATCCACTTGGACTTTACACCACTAATATCACACCCTTGGACTTTCCAAATGCCAAGACCCATGCTTGGACTTTCCAATTGTCAAGTACCCATGACTTGGACTTTACATGCCAAGACCCATGCTTGGACTTTCCATGCCAAGT
The DNA here is from genome assembly GCA_025175895.1 of Wurfbainia villosa. Taxonomy (NCBI): domain Eukaryota; kingdom Viridiplantae; phylum Streptophyta; class Magnoliopsida; order Zingiberales; family Zingiberaceae; genus Wurfbainia; species Wurfbainia villosa. The sequence continues at coordinate 12,433,336 of CM045992.1, forward strand.
ACCTATGATTTGGACTTTATCATTGCCAAGATCCATGCTTGGACTTTCCAATGCCAAGTACTCAAGACTTGGACTTTTCATGTGCCAAGTGTCCCACTTGGACTTCTCCATCATATGGTCAACCTCATATTAACCATATAGTCAACCCATTGTCATACAATGGTCAACCCATTGTCAAATATCAAAATACTACTCGAGTCTCGTCAATCATGACCTAGGTCGATTGCACCAACAATCTCTCCATTTTTTATGTTTGATAATACCTTTAAGTTAGGCTAACAATAACCTAAACTTAAATACTTTCACTGCCAAAGCATAGTGAACGTTTACCTAACTTAAACATCACTTTTCCCCCTTTGACATACATCAAAAAGACTCTCCAAGAGTATCAATGTCTCATATATCAATGAGATCTTACAATCTCCCCCTTGGTCCAAAAACATCTAGGATGTCTTGACTCTTCCTAGTGATAAATCACATATCACTAAATGAGAGGCAATCCTTATTCTCCAATTCTCCTCCTTTAGTGAGAACAATAAGGGTTTCCAAAACCCTTCATGTCTTCCCCTTGAGGAATACACATCCATCATCCCAAGATGGATAACCTCCTCCTAAAGGCTTGCTCCCCCTTGACCATTGCACCAATAATGTCCTTGGAGAGTCCCTAAGCTCATAGGAATAATAAACCAACAAAAATAAGGGTAAAAGTTCAAACTTGAACTTTCAAACACTTAAAATTTGATTCTCACCCTAAACAACTCTCCTAATTCATATCTAATGGATTTTCACCCTTTCAATGCTTTTCAAAGCATATCCTATGGTTAGGAGCAGTTAGGGTAGCCTAAAGTGGTTGAAACATGGGCTAAACTGTTAGGGCAATCAACCCATGTGATATGGTTTTGATGTGTGTGGCAAAGGGTTTAAGTTAGATTGTTATTATTTTGATATGTGCGTTGGAGTCTTGCAGGACTTAGTAATTCGCACATGGAGCTTTGGCAAGTTTCACCAACTCACAACCTCGTGCTTGAGTCAGCAAAAGAGCGTTGCAAAGTCGTGCACTTGATGCATCCGAGGGAACGCCGGACGAGATGACTTGAAGCGAAGCCAAGGAAGCAGACTTCGAGGGCAAGAGACGCGAAGGAGCATTGTGAAGCCATGCGCTTGGTGCTGCCGAGGGACATGGCCGTGAATAAAGAGAGCTTCAGCGAGGGACTTCAAGTGAGATGAGAGAATGAGTGAAATGTAAGTAGCTCATTAGGTGAACTTGGTCGAATGGCTAAGTGTTGGAGGCTCGACCGCAAGGGTTGAGGTTTACCCGATCGCCAGACGCTCAAACGGATGTTAAGTTTGAGGTTTACTCGGCATCAGTCGATTGCCATGTCATGGAAGTCGACTGCTCCAAGTCGACTGTGACTCGACTAGTATACGAGTCTGGTTCATGTGCCATCAGTCGACTACCAAGGATTGATAGTCAACTATCAAGACCATCAGTCGACTGGTCACGAGGATTTCGGGCACAGAATGGTGATCAGTCGAGTGCTCTCTTCCGACACTCGACTGTTAGCACCATCAGTCGACTGATGGGAAGATCAGTCGACTGATGTGGGAGCCGTTGGATGAAATCCAATGTCGAAGAAGCCATTATTGGGCAACGACTAAAGGAGAAGTCGACTGATCGGGGCATCAGTCGATTGCTAGTGGCCAACGGGAAGAAAACAACCTTCTCTATTTATAGAGAAGGTGTGGGCTTGTGGATGGCCAATGCTTATGCTCTAAGTGATCATCCAAGTGCTCCACAAGCTTTCAACTCTTTCTCTTGTTCTTATTTCAAATCCATTGTAAGAAAGAGTGTTCTTAGGTTGTAAGAAGGTTTACCTCCACCTTGCTTTGGCTAAAGGGAGAGACCGATATTGGATTGGTTTCAGAGTGATTCACCGAAGATGAATCGGACCGTGGATTAGCGGCGAAGCCGTGAACCACATTATATCTTTTGTTAGCATTGCTTTTACTTTGTGTTGTCTTAATTGCTTGTTTAGTTTTGTTTCCATTGCGCTAATATTATTTGTAGACAAGCAATTCCATCATACGAAGATTGAGGGCTATTCACCCCCCTCTAGCCGGCCACCGACGTTCCAACAAGTGGTATCAGAGCCAAGGTAGCTTGTCGAGGACTAACCGCCGCAACAAGCACTACATCAAGGATGGCCGACTCTAACATTCATCCATCGAAGTTTGAAGGAGAATTCGCTTGGTGGAAAAAACGAATGGAGGTATTTTTCGAGACCTATTTTGATATAATGCTCACTATGGAAAACTGTTTCGAAGTTCTTAGGGATGAAGAGGGGGAGCCACTAGAGAAGTCAAGGTGGACAAAGAAACAAAGGGATGAGCACTTGGCAAACTCAAAAGCCAAACATCACTTGTACAACGTACTCCCCCAACAAGAGATAAACCGGATTGGGGAGTGCTCAAGTGCCAAGGAGATGTGGGAGAGTTTGGTGGAACTCCATGAAGGCACCTCCGAGGCCAAGCTTGCAAGAAGAGATCTCCTTCGCTCCCAATTAAGCAACATCAAACTCGAAAAGGGAGAGAAGGTAAATTCTTTACATTCTAGGTTTAAAGAAATTTTGATTGGTCTAACAAGTGTAGGGGAGAAGCTCTCCAACCGGGATATGGTAATGAAGGCTATAAATGCCTTTCCTCGGTCCTCGAAGTGGAGCTTAATGGTGGACTCTTTCTACATCTCCAAAAACCTAGAAGTTATCACCTTAGAGGAGTTCTTCTCAACCATGGAGCTCCACGAAACAAGGTTTGAGGGAGTAATTGAAGAATCAAGCATCAAGACATCAAGGGGAGTGGCACTAGTAGCCAACAAGGGGAAGAAGAAGATGGAGATTCCCTTCTCCTCCGATGAAGCATCCTCCTCATCCTCCATGAATAATAATGAAGATGCTTATATGGTAAGGAAGTTAAGGCGTGCTTTAAGAAATTTAAAATTTAACAAATCTTATGATAGGAGAAGGCACAAGAGGAAGATAATTTGCTATAATTGCCAACAAGAGGGACATATAAGAGATGATTGTCCCCTCTTGAACAAGAGCAAAGAAGAAAGGAGGAGAAAAGAAGAAAAGAAGAAGGGGAGCAAGAAGAAGGAAGAAGAGAAGAAGGCCAATGCACTCAAGGCAAGGACATGGGATGATCCTTCCTCATCATCATCATCGGAGGAAGAAAATGCTTTTGTCACAAACCTTGCCTTGATAACATTTGATGATCTAGACTCCACCTCCTCCAAAGGTGAAAAATCAAGCACAAGTGAAGAGAGCTCGAGTGAAGGGGGAGCTTCTTCTTCATCCTCATCATCGGAAGAGGATTTAGTAAGTGAGGTAACGAATCTACTTCCCAAGAAATTTATGTCAATGAGGAATTATTTAGGGCTAAGAAAAAGAATAAATGCATGCTTAATCAAATTAAGGATTTAGAAGAAAAACTAGAAAAAGCATGTTCAAATATTAATAATGATGGTGCATGCTTGATGTGAGCAAAATATATAGGGTTTTAGGAGTAGTTTTCGCTCACATCTCATTACATTTTTATGTTAGTTTCATGCATAGTCACTCTATTTTGCATGCATTTCCTATTTTCTGGTTCAGAGGTATGCTCTTTGTACTTTTGTGTACAGGTTAGCATTTCGGGTTAAAAAGACGCGCTTTCAGAGCAAAAGAAGGACATTTCGCAGCTAGACACAGAGTGGGACACGACCAGGATGTGTGGATTTACACGGTCGTGCCCAATGGGCGAGATCAGCACCCCAGGGCCGCACATGGCCTGGCCGTGTGGCGGCCTGCCATATTTGTGCGACTAGGGATTTTTCTAGATTTTGTAGCGGTCCGAGGCGATGTCTATATAAGGATGGCTCCGACCAAACCCTAAGGAGGAGGCACGATGGCTAGGACGACATGCTGAAGCCCTAAAAAGCTTCGATAACTCGCAACAGGGAGGAGGAACGCTGTCGGAGGTCCACGCCTTGCATTTCAACGCCAGAGAGAAGACCATGAAAGCATTGTAATTCTTTGTTCCTGCATTTTATTCCTTATGTATTCGAACATAAACATGCTTTGTGATTCTTTCTTCATATACATGGAGTAGTACTTTCGATTCTAGGATTAGGGAGTAGCTTGTGTACACATTACAATGTTGGTTCATGTTAAATTTTTCCTTTGAGTTTGATTTGACAATTGGTAGTTGTTTTTACTATATCTATGTGTGTTTAGTTTTCTATCTACTGTGCTTAGACGATACAAAGGGGTGACAACTCTCGTATCTAAGATTTAGGGGATTTTATATAAGGAACCTAGGGGTAAACCTAATCTCCTGTAACTTTGAGTAGAAGGGTGCGATGGAATCGGAAACGATTCATCGTAGGGATTGATTTGGCATCCTCGTACTGTCTATCCCGTCCTTTTATGCGGAGATAGCTCTCGGTAGATGCGGAAGCTCTGTGGGAGAGTGTATGATGTCTCTTCCACAAAATCATAGCTAAACGTCTAGACAACGCCAATTGACAACATTGTTTTATGATGCACAAGTGAAACTGAAGTCCTAGAATCACCTTTGAAGACCTCGGCACACTCCCTTCCTCCTCCGGGTGACACCGTATAGAGTAAAGTCCACCGACAACCCTCACCAATCGAAACCTCTTAGAGTTGTGTCCGAATGATTACAACCACTGAATATATTGATATTCGAGTCCCAGTTCATGTGGGATCGATAATCTTTATTACTTGAAAATATCCATGCACTTGCGGGAATTGAGCACGAGCGCGCGCTTCGAGTCCTCGACGGTCTCCATCATGAGATTTGAGGTCGTGTTCGTGCACATCAAGTTTTTGGCGCCATTGCGGGGGACTGATCGATTCGATATCAAATCAAACAGTGGTAAATTGGATCGGATTTAGGATTAGATTTATTTACTTACTTTATTTTCTTTAGTTCTATATTTTCCATATTTAGATTTAGTTTTTACTTTTAGCAGTAGTTTCCTATTTACTTATTGCATCTTAGATTTTGATTTGCTAGGTTGTTTTTTTTTGCTCTTATAATTAGATTAGCACTCCTAACTTTGTGGCTTGGTTCGTCGTATGCTTAGACATTTAGGATCGGAAGGTCTAATTCCGATCGACTTAGAAATTGAGCGAACCTTTCATCGTCGAAGAGAAGAGCAGCGAAGGATGGAGGATCAAGCCGCATCCGAGGTGAACATAGGTAGTCGACCTTTGTGGGACTACACAGCTCCTAGTGCTAGAGGATTCAGGCCGAGTATAGCTAGACCATCTATTTCGACAAATAATTTTGAGCTGAAGCCGACATTTATACATATGGTCCAGTAGAGGCAATTCAGGGGAGCTGCGACTGAAGACCCAAATCGGCACCTTGAGGCATTTCTTGAAATCTGCTCGACGATGAAAATGAACGGAGTCCCTACTGACACGATCCACCTGAGCCTGTTTCCGTTTTCGCTGTGGGATAAGGCTAAGGCATGACTTCACTCCCTACCTTATGGTAGCATCACTACATGGGAGCAATGTGAGCAGCAATTTCTAAATAAATACTTCCCACCAAGTAAGACTGCTCACATGCGCCATCTCATCATGAGCTTCCACCAGAAGGAGGGGGAGTCCTTATTCGAGGCTTGGGATCGCTACAAGGGACTACTCTACCAATGCCCCCACCACGGGCTAGAAAGGTGGCTGGTGATCTACATTTTCTACAATGGGATCGCTTACGCCACAAAGATGTCCCTAGATTCTGCTGCAGGAGGAGCACTGATGAATAAGACCATAGAGGAGGCAGAGGAGCTTATCGAAGAGGTGGCCCAGAACCACCATCAATGGGCTTCCGAACGTGGTCAACCTACACCTGCAGCGGGACGATACACTATCAACTCCATGGACCACCTTGCTGCAAGGATGGACGTGCTCAGCAGACGGTTTGAATCTTTGAATCCTTCATCTGCATGCGCGACCATTGACTTTGGAGAGGGAGCGGTAGCGTATCGAGAGGACTACTATGGAGGGCAGGGACCTCAGAGGAGCAGATTGAGCATATTGACGTGGTTGGGGACTATGACCAAAGGCCCAACAACCAATACTCCAACACTTACAATCCCCGATGGAGGAATAACCCGAATTTTTTCTATAAGAATAACTCGGGAAACTCACAACCATCAAGGGGGTATGGGCAGCAACAGGGCAATGGGCAGCGACCACAGAAGTCTAGACTAGAACTGATGATGGAGGACTTCATCGCTACCCAAACTAAGGCCAATGAGGAATTTTGACGCCAACATCAGAAGTCTGAAGAATCACTTAGAAACTTGAAGGCCACCGTTGACGGTCTTGCAAGTCACACCAGGATGTTGGAGACGCAAGTGGCCCAGATAGCCCAAACTGTATCGCAACCTGTGAAGAGCTCTCCGGTGAGTCAAGGAAAAGAGGAAGGAGTGGGGCAGAGTAGCCAATTCGCCAAGGGGTGTGCAGCCATGATTACCACCCTACCTGACCAAGCTGAGTTTGAATCGAAGATTCCATTATAGCTTGAGGACCCTGGTGAATTTGTTATCCCCTGCTCAATTTATGGGGAAAGCTTCGATGAAGCGCTATGCGACTTGGGGTCATCAGTCAGTGTGATGCCCTACACATACTATCTAAAGATGGGACTGAGCGGGCTCCAACCAGCGAATCTTGGTATTCGTATGGGGGATGATTCAGTCAAGAAGCCCGTTGGCATGCTACCACATGTGCTTGTGGTGATTGAGGATTTCGTGATACCCACGAACTTCATCATACTGGACACAAGACTCAATCTCCACAATCCCATCATTCTGGGAAGGCCTTTTCTGGCAACTGCAGGGGCGTGCATAGACGTGAAAGCACACTAGATCTCTCTAGAGGTAGATGGGGAGATCATCCTCTTCAGCCTTTCGGAGCACAGAGCCCCCTACCTCGACGACTTCACATTTAGCAGAATGAAGCTGGAACCTCCAGATGAAGCTCCGAGATGGATGAATGGAGGTTCACTGAACCTCCAGAGCCAAGTTGATAGTGGAGTGCGATCGAGCTAAATGACCTTAAACAAAGCGCTTCTTGGGAGGCAACCCAAGTTTAGTTTTAGACTTCCCTTTTTGATTGCATTGCATGCATTTTTTTGATTTTAGTTTTGATTTCCATCCCATTTAGAGTTAGGACTGGGAAAGAACTTAGCTAGGCAAAAATAAAATCCATATTAGCCTACATGGCGAAATTTATGAGAAGATTCGAATCCTAACGCAAAACGGGGAGAGAAATGGGGACACATGGCCTGGCCGTGTGTTTTTCCATGGCCGTGCCCGATCGATCCGAGGCGCACACAGCCTAGCCATGTGTTTTCACACGGCCGTGTCACGTGAGGTTAAAAGGGGCGAGGCGTGTGTTTTCACTCCATTTGCATTGTGTGCTTCGAAAGCTCTTGCCCTAGCCGTATGATTTCATCTTCCCCACCATCTAGAAGCACTTTTAACCTCTAAAGGAAGCCAAAAAGAGCAAGGATGAGGAGGACCAAGCAAGTAGCACCTCGATCCGGTGTTTCGGAGCGACGACCAAGGAGAGTCGATGCCCCTCAAGCTCCGGAGGAGGGTAACGCCCTACCCACTCTTCTTTTTCGAAATAATGAACATAGAGATAGATATAATGTGCTCTCTACTCATAAGCTCACTGCTACTAGATACTTAAATGAAGATTTGCTAGAGTCTTTACGGTTGTTGGGTGATATTCAAGCCCTATTTGCAAAAATGGGGTGGGAAGAGATGATGAGAATAAGACACCCAACCTACCCTAGGATAGTTCTAGAGTTTTTGAGTTCCGTAGAGGCGGAAATGTTAACGGGTAGAAAAATCTAGGAGGGTAGGATAACTTTTAGGCTTTTTAACATTGAGCATGAGTGGACCCTTCACCAATGAAACTCATGCTTTGGCTTACCGAGTGGGAGAGAGAGAAGACTCCCTATTGGGTTTAACTCTCGGATAGTTTGGACTGAGTTGGCGGGGGAGCACGCTTATGATCCATTTAGGGCCAAAGCGTCGCACCTCCAAAACCCCGTCTTTTGATACCTCCACCGCATCATGGCCAGTACCATATTTGGTCATGGGGAGAGTGACGGTGTAGTTAGAGCTAGCGAGCTGTTTTGCCTATGGGATATGCTACAAGAAAGAAGTAGCATCGATGTAGGGTCCCACTTCATCAGACACTTAGTGAAGATGGGCAAAGCAGCACGAGGAGAGATTAATGTGGGAGGCCTACTTACCCACATTTGCCACAGGATGGGGTACGATTACACAGCATTAGAGAGTATAGAGGAGAGCCCTAGGATCGACCTAGGAGTGTGCATGGCCATGAAAATGATTGTGAGAGAAGGAGACTTCTTATGCTTTATAAGGAAAAATCTGACAACCCTTAGGCTCCCCGACCCGGATCGTACCACCATCGCTATATGCGCCAACTGACGCTTGGACCTGATAGTGGAGTCCCCTCCACATGAGGGACCATCCACATCGGCACCCATCTCTCCACCTTTATATCACTCTCCCTCCAGTCCACATGTGTATAGGAGCCCACCTAGTCCACGCCGACATGAGTCTGCACATACACCACCACATTTTTCCACCTTTAAGCAGGATGTTGGTACGTCGGCCTATGATTTCTCGGAGTTCCGATCACACCTCGACGACATATACACTGAGTAGAAGACACAGAGACAGCGATGGGAGGAGCAGAGCGCCTACCAACAGGGGGAGTTCCAGGGATTCCGGGAGCACTTCCAGCAGGCTGAGGAGTTCTACGATGAGGCTCACATATACTTCTAGGAGGAGGCTGTTCGTCGCCAGGATAAAGCCGCCTACCGTAGGGAGATGAGGCAGCACATGCCTGCCTAGCAGGCGCAGTGGGCTAGGGAGGAGGGGCACCGAGCAGTCGCTGCATCCACCAGCTCCCAGATCGACTACATGTACATGTGGCATCAGCGGGTCAACAGTAGGTTCTCCCAAGGTCCAGAGATGCCGAGGCTCCCAGACTTTCCACCTCGTCCACCATACTAGAGGTATATTTTCATTTAAGTCTGGGGGGGGACCCTAAAGTTTATTTTGTTTTGTTTCCTAGCAGTAGTTTCTTTTATTGTGTTTTCATTCATTTATTCATGCATGGGTTGTTGAGTTTCTTTCAGTACTTAGTTTTTATTATCAGTAAAGCTGCCTCAGTAGTATTTTTAAAAGTCTTCTTCATGAGTTGTTTCCATGAGTAGCGTAACTTCATTTATCTCGTGGTATTTTATTTTATTCGCTCTATTTAATGTTCTAGACTTACACTGGTTAGCTTTATTTTTACACTAATACATGTCAAACATTCTGAAAGGGAGAATCTAGTACATACCTAGTTATGATTCATCTCAGTAGTCTAGTACTTTGGAATCCATAGGTGACTCTAGGTTTAGCATTTTAGTTACTGGAGATGCTCGGATTGTGTAAGCCCATTTGGAAAAATCAAAATCCCAGTGAGCCAAAAAATAAAAGAGAAAAAAAAGAAGAGAAGATTATGAGGGATAAAAAAATAGTTGTCGTGGGTGGAAATGACTAGGTGCCCCTTTGAGACCAAGTTAGATTACTGGAGAAACACCTACCAATTTCTCTCAATACCGAGCACGCCTTTGAGACTTTGTGCTAGATCTAGGGAACGACCCTTGCTTCGGGCAGGTAAGTGCCTAAGAGCCAGAGACCTTAGGAAAGCTATAGGATGATGATTTAACTTACCATGGAATGAGTATCCCCTAAGAAGATTCGCTTAGCACATGCACGAGAAGCTAACTTAGTGAATTTCGTAGAACATATCTATTTTGCTTTGATTGAAAATACCACTTGATAAATTTAATTAGCATGCTAAGTATGAAACAATATCTTTTTAAAATTTCATGGCACTGAGATTTGCTTGAGGACAAGCAAAGATTTAAGTCTGGGGGAAATGATGTGAGCAAAACATATAAGATTTTAGGAGTAGTTTTCGCTCACATCTCATTACATTTTTATGTTAGTTTCATGCATATGTCACTCTATTTTGCATGTATTTCCTATTTTCTGATTCGGAGGTCTGCTCTTTGTACTTTTGTGTGCAGGTTAACATTTCGGGTTAAAAAGATGCGCTTTCAGAGCAAAAGAAGGACATTTCACAGTTAGACACAGAGTGGGACACGGCTAGGGCGTGTGGATTCACACGGCCGTGCCCAATGGGCGAGATCAGCACCCCAGGGCCGCACACGGCCTGGCCGTGTGGAAACACATGGTCGTATGGCGGCCCACCATATTTGCGCGACTAGGGCTTTTTTCAGATTTTACAGCGGTCCGAGGTGATGTCTATATAAGAATGGCTCCGCCCAAACCCTAGGGAGGATGTATGACGGCTAGGATGGCACGCCGAAGCCCTAAAAAGCTTTGGTAACTCGCAACGGGGAGGAGGAACGCCGCCGGAGGTCCATGCCTTGCACTTCAACGCCAGAGAGAAGACCACGAAAGCATTGTAATTCTTTGTTCCTGCATTTTATTCCTTATGTATTCGAACATAAACATGCTTTGTGATTCTTCTTTCATATACATGGAGTAGTACTTTTGATTCTAGGATTAGGGAGTAGCTTGTGTACACATTACAATGTTGGTTCATGTTAAATTTTGCCTTTGAGTTTGATTTGACAATTGGTAGTTGTTTTTACTATATCTATGCGTGTTTGGTTTTCTATCTGCTGTGCTTAGGCGATACGAGGGGTGACAACTCTCGTATCTAAGATTTAGGGGATTTTATACAAGGAACTTAGGGGTAAACCTGATCTCCTGTGACTGTGGGTAGAAGGGTGCGGTGGAATCGGAAATGATTCATCGTAGGGATTGATTTGGCATCCTCGTACCATCTATCCCATCCTTTTAGGCAGAGATAGCTTCTGGTAGATGCGACGGCTCTGTGAAAGAGTGTATGATGTCCCTTCCATAAAACCATAGCTAAACATCTAGACAATGCCAATTGACAACATTTGTTTTGTGATGCACAAGCGAAACCGAAGTCCAAGAATCACCTTTGAAGATCTCGGCACACTGCCTTCCTCCTCTGAGTGACACCGTATAGAGTAAAGTCCACTGACATCCCTCACCAATCGAAACCTCTTAGAGTTGCATCCGAACGATTACAACCACTGAATATATTGATATTCGAATCCCAATCCCTGTGGGATCGATACTCTTTATTACTTGACGGCATCCGTGCACTTATGGGCATTGAGCGCGAGCGCACACTTCGAGTCCTCGACGGTCTCCGTCGTGAGATTTGAGGTCGCATTCGTGCGCATCAATGCTCACTTGATAATTATATGCCTTTTGATGTTAATGATGCATGCATTGAGGAAAATAGGGCTTTAAGGGAAAAGGTAGACCATTTGACTAAAGCCCTAGAAAAATTCATAATAGGCTCAAATACTTTGAACATGATCATAGGGAGCCAAAGGGCAAGCTTCAATAGAAAGGGCCTAGGTTATAAGGGAAAGACAAATGAAAAAACCTATAAATGTTTGATTGCTAGGGGTCAAGCCAAAAATAAGACAATTACTAGAAAATGGATTCCTAAGGAATATTTAGTGAACCCTATAGGAAAGAACTTGTATTGGGTTCCTAAATCCATCCTTAAGGGTTAGGAAAACCCTAGGATAGTCAACCATAAGGATTTCACTTATATCATGTTGATTGGTTGACTTAGGATGGCGTGGACTTAATTTTGAAATAGTGTTGGGTGATGATAATGCACCCATAAATAGTTTAAATCATGCTTTGGGTGATACTTGACTTATTATCATGATCTTATACCTAATTCATGATTACAAATTAATTGGTACACTTGTTTCATGATCATAATTAGAAATCAATGTATATATGCCTTTATGATCATGTGGTATGTTAGTGTGATACTTAACCATAGATAGAAATGCATGAAAATTTTGGTTAAGTACAAATACCTTTAGGAACATCTCACATCCCACTATAAGGCTAACTTTGATTGAAAACATAGCATGGGTGAGATGATAGGATGATACTAATGGTCCACTAATGTCTATGGTATTTAGATGGTCATTTAAAGTATCAAAATAGTAATAATAGACCAATCATGGGGAAGACTTATGTTTAATTCATAGACATATTGCCCAAAGATCATGGTTGGATATTTCATATGTTTTCAAAACCATTCCTTACTTTAAAATCTGTGTTTTTATGTTTTGAAACAATCTAAAGCAAAACTAGGTGTTAAAATTGATACAAACTTGATCAAATACTAGTTGTTTTTGAAACTTTTGGATTTTTGGCAAATCATTGAAAATATAATTAATTTTCATGAAAATCATTTTTCACTGATAAAGGACTTTAAAAGAAATGTGTTTTCAAAATTTCATAATTTTTTGAATTTTTTGGAATTTCTAGTGCATTTTTGAATTTCGGTCGAAAAATAAAAAATGGAAATTTGGAGTGTCGATCGGTAGTACAACAGTCTATGATGTCTGTCTGCAACCTGATAAGGTGTTTAAACTAATTTTTGTTCAGTTTTTGGTGATTTTTTCCTCCTTAGATTTGATGTCATGTGTGTATGACATTTAGATAATGTTTTTGATGGTGTCAAAGGGAGAGAATTGATAGGTTTAAGTTAATCATGCTAAAAGGGAAAATTTAGCATGTCTTAAGGGGGAGTTGCATGTTTAAGGGGGAGTTTTTGCTCATATTATTTACATGCTTTCCTTGCTTATGTTGTTATTGTTATTTGTTTTACCTAACTTAAACGGATTGCCACACATCAAAAAGGGGGAGATTGTTAGGGCAATCAACCCATGTGATATGGTTTTGATGTGTGTGGCAAAGGGTTTAAGTTAGGTTGTTATTGTTTTGATATGTGTGTTGGAGTCTTGCAGGACTTAGTAATTCGCACATGGAGCTTTAGCAAGTTTCACCAACTCACAACCTCGTGCTTGAGTCGGCGAAGGAGCGTTGCAAAGCTGTGCGTTTGATGCATCCGAGGGACCACCAGACGAGATGACTTGAAGCGAAGCTAAGGAAGCAGACTTCGAGGGCAAGAGACGCAAAGGAGCATTGCGAAGTCGTGCGCTTGGTGCTACCAAGGGACGTGGCTGCGAACGAAGAGAGCTTCGGCGAGGGACTTCAAGTGAGATGAGAGAATGAGTGAAATGTAAGTAGCTCATTAGGTGAACTTGGCCGAATGGCTAAGTGTCGGAGGCTCGACCGCAAGGGTTGAGGTTTACTCGACCGTCGAACGCTCAAACGGATGTTAAGTTTGAGGTTTACCCGACATCAGTCGACTGCCATGTCATGGCAATCGACTGCTCCAAGTCGACTGTGACTCGACTGGTATACGAGCCTAGTTCATGTGCCATCAGTCGACTGCCAAGGATTGGCAGTCGACTGCCGAGACCATCAGTCGACTGATGATGGCATCAGTCAACTGGTCACGAGAGTTTCGGGCATAGAATGGTGATTAGTCGAGTGCTCGCTTTCGGTACTCGACTGTTAGCTCCATCAGTCGACTGATGGGAAGATCAGTCGACTGATGTGGGAGCCATTGATGAAATCCAACGTGGAAGAAGCCATTATTGGGAAATGGCTACAGGAGCAGTCGATTGATTGGGGCATCAGTCGACTGCTAGTGGTCAACGGGAAGAAAATAGCCTTCTCTATTTATAGAGAAGGTGTGGGCTTGTGGATGGCCAATGCTTATGCTCTAAGTGATCATCCAAGTGCTCCACAAGCTTCCAACTCTTTCTCTTGTTCTTATTTCAAATCCTTTGTAAGAAAGAGTGTTCTTAGGTTGTAAGAAGGTTTACCTTCACCTTGCTTTGGCTAAAGGGAGAGACCGATATTGGATTGGTTTCGGAGTGATTCACCAGAGACGAATCGGCCCGTGGATTAGCGGCGAGGCCATGAACCATATTATATCTTTTGTTAGCATTGCTTTTACTTTGTGTTGTCTTAATTGCTTGTTTAGTTTTGTTTCCGTTGCGCTAATATTGTTTGTAGACAAGCAATTCTATCATACGACGATTGAGGGCTATTCACCCCCTCTAGCCGGCCATCGACGTTCCAACATAAACAATCTTGTTTACTTGAAATCAGCATTGTCAGTCGACTCGATCGACAACGATCATTGCTCTCAATGCCGATTGATCGCCTTGTATGACGATGATTGATTTTCACAAATGCAGAAATCCAAAAATCAGAAATGAATTTGTGAAAATCATAAGTAATTATATGTAATTTTAAAAATCATAAAACTTCATACGTATAATACTTAAATCAATCATTATGGGTGAAAAATATTTAAAAAATAAATTGCCCATTAAATAGTGAATTTGATACAAAGTTAAAAAACAAAGATAACTTCAATGTTTTGAGCCTACTTTGTATCAACTTCATCAATGGTGATTGCTATCAAAATATAGGCTTCACTAAGATTTTTCAAAATGATTTCAAAATGATTTTAAAACCTTATATTGGACTATGATCTATTGGCTCAATGCACATGACTTACACATTAGTTTTCCCCATAATTCATCAATGGTATAAGTTGAGTTTGAGTTCATCTAGATGCAAAAACTATGCACCTTGAACTTAACTCATTTTCTTAATATCTCACATGTGTCTAGGGTGTATTACTACACACACATGTCAATTTAATGTGAGATGTAAGTTTTGGTTATTCCTATTCTAAAGTCTCATGCATTTTTTTAGGCAACACTATTTGATTCCCTTATACATGGGACTTCAAATCATGTTATTTTCCTTAAATCGATTTTAATTAATCCTAAATGCATGAATGATGATTATGGTATATAATGATAGCATATATAAAACATGTGCCAATAATCATGTTGTCATGACATAAAAATATAAACCATGACATAGAAAAAATAGACCTAAGCATTATCATGACATTTTAAATAATAAAAAATATGATGTTATGACATGACATATGACAAACAAATCATGGCAAAAGAAATATAAAGGTATAAGAATACCTAAGTTTTAATATTAATTGCCATTTGTTAGGATTAAGTCCATATTTGCCATAACCATAAAACTCCCAAGTGTGCCAAAAATCTAAAATTGCACACTATGACCTCTAGACCTAATTGTGCCAATTTAGATCAATTTTTCAAACTTCTTACATGATATTGGAACATCCTAAAATCCTTTAGGATATAAATTCAAACTTATTTCCAAAGAATCCCATTACCTTGGAAATTACCTAAAGTGTCAACTCTACCATGGTTAGGTTAACTACCCATCCATTCAAGGTTGACACAACCTAACCCATCTAGTGTGAATCGATCACGCTCCTAAGAATCCAATACCTTTTGGAGCTCCTTGGATTTACAAGGTATTCACTAGAGATAACTTCCCTTGATACCTTTCTAATGACCCTTCTAGGCTTTGAAGACTTGGTCATTTTGGTCTTACCTAGGTTAATGATGTGAGCACAACATATAGGGTTTTAGAAGTAGTTTTCGTTCATATCTCATTACATTTTATGTTAGTTTCATGCATATGTTACTCTGTTTTACATGCATTTCCTATTTTCTGGTTCGGAGGTCTGCTCTTTGTACTTTTGTAGCATTTCGGGGGAAAAAGGTGCACTTTCGGAGCAAAAGAAGGACATTTTACAGCTAAATGCAGAATGGGACACGACTAGGGTGTGTGGCTACACACGACTGTGTCTAATGGGCGAGATCAGCCACCCCAAGACTACACAAGGCTTGGCCGTGTGGAAACACAAGGCCTGGCCATGTGGAAACACAAGGTCTGGCCGTATGGAAACACATGGTCGTGTGGCGACCCATCAGATTTGTGCGACTAGGGCTTTTTCTGAATTTTGCAGCGGTCCGAGGTGATGTCTATATAAGGATGGCTCCGCCCAAACCCTAGGGAGGAGGCACGACGGCTAGGACGGCACACCGAAGCCCTAAAAACCTTTGGGAACTCACAACGGGGAGGAAGAACATCATCGGAGGTCCACGCTTTGTACTTCAATGCCGGAGAGAAGACCACGAAAGCATTGTAATCCCTTGTTCCTGCGCTTTATTCTTGATGTATTCGAATATGTACATGCTTTGTGATTTCTCCCTTACATACATGGAGTAGTTCTTTCGATTCTAGGATTAGGAAGTAGCTTGTATGCACATTACATGTTGGTTCACATTAAATTCTATCTTTGAGTTTAATTTGGCAATTGGAAGTTGTTTATACTATATCTATGTGTGTTTGGTTTTCTACTTGCTGTGCTTAGGCGATACGAGGGGTGACAACCCTCATATCTAAGATTTAGAGGATTTTATACAAGGAACCTAGGGGTAAACCTGATCTCCTATAACCGTGGGTAGAAGAATGCGATGGAACCGGAAATGGTTCATCGTAGGGATTGATTTAGCATCCTCGTACCGTCTATCCCATCCTTTTAAGGCGGAGATAGCTCCCGGTAGATGCAGTGGCTCATCAGGAGAGTGTATGATGTCCCTTCCACAAAACCATAGCTAAACGTCTAGACAACGCCAGTTGACAGCATTGTTTTGCGACACACAAGCGAAACCGAAGTCCTAGAATCATCCTTTGAAGACCTCGGCACACTCCCTTCTTCCTCTGTGTGACACCGTATAGAGTATAGTCCACCGATAGCCGTCACAAATCGAAAACTCTTAGAGTCTACTTCCGAACAGTTTCAACCACTGAACATATCGATATTCGAATCCCAGTTCCTGTGGGATCGATAATCTTTTATTACTTGACGACATCCGTGCACTTGCGGGCGTTGAGCGCGAGGGCACGCTTCGAGTCTTCAATGGCCTCCATCGCGAGATTTGAGGTCGCATTCGCGTGCATTAAGTTTTTGGCGCCGTTGTCGGGGATTGATTGATTCGATATCGAATCGAAAGTGGACAGTTGGATCGGACTTAGGCTAGATTTATTTTCTTGTTTTATTTTATTTATTTTCTATTCAATTTTCAGTTTTGATTAATTACATCTATCTTTCTTTCAATTTTTAGTTTTTTAGTGCTTCTGTTTAATATATATATATATATATATATATATAAAAGAAAGTTGACTCTTGCCAAGCCATTGCTATTCCTTTCCTTACCTATAATTTCCTGTGTATAACGATGCATTCTTTTACTCATGATTATGATCAAGTTAATGCTGTGAGTTTTGGTAACATTTATTATGAGCATTGTGGTGAAACATGACATACCATAAATGATTGTCCTGATATATTTGAACCTTCACAATTTGAACGAGAAGATGTCAACTACAATTACAACCAGTGGCCACAAGATGATTCCTATTTATATAGTTATGACCTTGGCTACTCAAACCCTCAATATTGTCCGCCTAAATCCCGACTAGAGCAGATGATGGAAGATTTCATTCAAACACAACAAGCGGCGAACGATGAATTCCGACGACGGCATTTGCAAACAAAGACTCAATATTGCTTCCCAAGTGATAACGAGTGCTATGAATCACCATGTGAATTTTATCCAGAACCAAGTCCCCACTTAGAAGCCCTGCTAGATAAATTTACTAGGGAATGCGAGGAGCATAACTGACAATTTGCAGAGATTATGCAACGAGATCTAGCAAGAGAAGAAACCAAACGACTAGAAGGTGGCTTTGATGATTGGATTACCCCTAATATGGCAGAGACTCACTTTGAGTGAATGAATGAAGAGGGCATAGATGACATTGGAAGTAAAGAAGGACAATCCATTCAATCACCACTTGAAGGAGAACTTGAGGATTATATAATTGATACTTTAATCAAGGAGTGCATTGCTTCAATCAAAACACCTCCTAACCTCAAGGGTCTAGAAGAGCCTGGCTTAACCCTCACCAAAACTTTAGTTACCAATAACGAAGCCCATCCAATGATTTGTGGTGATAAAATTTCATTTGACCTAATAGCATATACTAATCAATCTTTTGGTGAGAATATTTGTGGTGAGTTACATTATTTAAAGCATATGGATGAAATAGAATATCATGATCAAACTCCTGATGATTCTTTAAAGATAAGCATGTTCACTCTCGAACCAAGGAAGGCAGCCAATAAATATCTTGCCCCTCCATGAGCAAGATTTAAGAGATATGGTGATAAGGGACCACAAGGGAGGAGGCATAAGGTGACCAAATATCTTGCTCCCCCACGAGCAAGATTCAAACGCCTCAAATGAAACGTAGGAATAAGGTCGAGCTAAAACAAAGCGCTTCTTGGGAGGCAACCCAAGTTTAGTTTTTAAAATTTCTTTTTATTGCATTCAATTTTTTGTAATTCAAACTTTTATTTATGGTATTTAGCATATATAGGTAAGGAAAGAACATGCTAGGTAAAAACAAAAGTCATTTTAAGTTTATGCGGTGAAGTGAGTGAGAGAAATCAGACCATTGTGCACCACAAGAAAAGAAACAAAGGGTGCATGGCCAGGCCGTGTGTTTTCACACAGTCGTGCCCTAACTTCCAGAGTCGCACACGGTTAGGCAATGTGTTTTCACACGGTCGTACCTTGACTTCCAGAGGCGCACACGGTCAAGCCATGTGATTTCACATGGTCGTTCCGCGCCCCCTAGTCCACGTGAAAAACCTACACCTGCACTGTTTTATTTTCCTACTTTTGAGCAGGATGTAGGTACTTCTGCCTATGATTTATCGGAGTTCCGATCGTGCCTCGATGACATATACGCCGAGCAGCAAACATAGAGGCTGCGATGGGAGGAGCAGAGCACCATCACGCAGGCAAAGTTCCAGGGTTTCCGGGAGCACTTCCAGCGGGCTGAGGAGTTCTACGACGAGGCCCACATATACTTCCAGGAGGAGGTTGCTCGTCGCGAGGATGAGGCCACCTACCGCCAGGAGATGCGGTAGCACATGCAGGCACAGTGGGCTAGGGAGGAGGAGTACCGAGCAGCCGCTGCATCCACCAGCTCCCAGATCGACCACATGTACATGTGACATCAG
Organism: Wurfbainia villosa; assembly: GCA_025175895.1. Lineage (NCBI taxonomy): Eukaryota > Viridiplantae > Streptophyta > Magnoliopsida > Zingiberales > Zingiberaceae > Wurfbainia > Wurfbainia villosa. The sequence continues at coordinate 12,452,457 of CM045992.1, forward strand.
CGGGTCAGCAGCAGGTTCTCCCAGAATGCAGAGATGCCGAGGCTCCCAGACTTTCCACCTCGTCCACCATACTAGATGTATATTTTCATTTAAGTCTGGGGGGGCCCTAAATTTTATTTTGTTTCTAGCATTAGTTTCTTTCCTGGTATTTGCATTATTATTAGCATTCATTTATTCATGCATAGGTTGTTGAGTTTCTTGCAGTACTTAGTTTTTGTTATCTGTAAAGCTGCCTCAGTAGTATTTTTAAAGGTTGCTTACATTAGTTGTTCCCATAGGTAGCTTAATTTCATTTATCTCGTGGTATTTTATTTTACTCGCTCTAATAAATGTTCTAGACTTATACTGGTTAGCTTTATTTTTACACCTTCACATGTCGAACATTCTGAAAGGGAGAATCTAGTACATACCTAATTATGATTCATCTCAATAGTCCAGTACTTTGGAATCCATAGGTGACTCTAGGTTTAGCATTTTAGTTACTGGAGATGCTCGTATTGTGTAAGCCCATTCGGAAAAATCAAAATCCCGGTGAGCCGAAGAATAAAAGAGGGAAAGGAAAAGAAAAGAGAAAAAAGAAATGAAAAAGAAAAAAAAAGGAGAGAGAGAAAAGATTATGAGGGATAAAAAATAGTTATCGTGGGTGGAAATGGCTAGGTGCCCCTTTAAGATCGAGTTAGGTTACTGGGGAAACATCTACCAATTTCTCTCAATACCGAGCATGCCTTTGTGACTTTATGCTAGATCTAGGGAACGACCCTCACTTTGGTCAGGTAAGTGCCTAAGAGCCGGAGACCTTAGGAAAGCTATGGGATGATGACTTAACTCACCATGGAACGGGCATCCCCTACGAATGATTCGCTTAGCACGAGCATGAGGAGCTAACTTAGTGAATTTCTAGAACATATTTATTTTGCTTTGATTGTAAATACCACTTGATAAATTTAGTTAACATGCTAAGTATGGAACAATGTCTTTTTAAATTTCATGGCACTGAGGTTTGCTTGAAGACAAGCAAAAATTTAAGTCTGGGGGAAGTGATGTGAGCAAAACATATAGGGTTTTAAGAGTAGTTTTCACTCACATCTCATTATATTTTATGTTAGTTTCATGCATATGTTACTCTGTACATGCATTTCCTATTTTCTAGTTCGGAGGTCTGCTCTTTGTATTTTTGTGGATAACATTTCGGGGGGAAAAGGCGCACTTTCAGAGCAAAAGAAGGACATTTTGCAGCTAGACGTAGAATGGGACACGACCAGGGTGTGTGGCTACACACGGTCGTGTCCAATGGGCGAGATTAGTCACCCTAGGGCCGCACATGGCCTAGACGTGTGGAAACACATGGTCGTGTGGCGACCCATCAAATTTGCACGACTAGGGCTTTTTTTGAATTTTGCAGTGGTCCGAGGTGATGTTTATATAAGGATGGCTCCGCCCAAACCCTAGGGAGGAGGCACGATGGCTAGGACGACACACCGAAGCCCTAAAAAGCTTCGGAAACTCACAACGAGGAGGAAGAACGCCACCGGAGGTCCATGCTTTGCACTTTAACGCCGGAGAGAAGACCATGAAAGCATTGTAATCCCTTGTTTCTGCACTTTATTCCTGATGTATTCGAATATGTACATGCTTTGTGGTTTCTCCCTTACATGTTGGATCGAGCGGATCGCTAGAGGGGGGGGGGTGAATAGCGATAAATCCTTTCGTTCGTTAAAACACAAGTAGACACAGCGGAAGATAAAATCAAAATAAATGAGATAATAGATTTTTTACTTGGTTCGTAGTCTTCGGCTACTACTCCAAGGCCCTAACGGTCCTAGACTGCGTACGGAGGGCAAAACACTAAAAATACTCCTCCTCATTTGAGGTAGGAGTAAGCGACAAAACAATCGATACAAGAAAGCTCAAGGTAGAGGGACACTCCCCCTCTCCTTGTTACGATTAAAGCTCGATAAATAAGAAACAAGGTAACAATATACCAACAACTTATAGAAGAATGAAACTTAAACTCTTGTCGTCAGAGATGCGGTAGCACGTCGTTGTCGTAAGATCGTCGTAGAAGAGTAGCGTAACATGAGCACTTTTGAGCACTTGGAATTGATGAAAAAACCCTAGAAGAAGCCCTCCTTTTATAGCCTTTGAGCCCCTCCTCGAGGGGATCTTCAGCCAATCACATTTGGGAACCAAGCTCCTTGGAATGAGGTGATAAGGCTTGACTGGCCGATCCTTGACCATCGATCGATGGTTATCATCGATCGACCGATGGCGCTCCAAATGAGTCGTAACACTCAACGATCGATTTCAAGCAAATGAGTGGCTCTAGCGAGCGATGTGATGCTAGTTGAAATCACAAGTTAGCTTAACAAAAACATAATTTCAACGGCCGTCGACCGTCCTATCTCGACCTAGACCATTCATGGGATGTCTTTGGTCGGATCTACGCTTAAGACCATCCCCGTAAGGAGGATACAACCTCACTTACGCTCACACACACGAGCTTACCTCGATTCTTACTTTGTAGCTCTCACTTCCGGCCTCCCACTCGATTCCTTCGGCTCCCTCTGAAGTCACTCGAGTGTCGCCCGACCACCATGGCTTCCTCCGGATGTCGCTAGCCTTCAGCTCCAGCTTTAGCACTTTTCTACACACTCAATTTAGCTCGTGAGATAACAATATGATCTTAACTTTGTATCGTTTGCTATAATCAAAACTTAGGTTTGACTTAGATGCCCACTACACCAACAATCTCCCCATTTTTGATCTATGGCAAACCTAGATACAAAGTTAAGGAAATAATATGCATTAGAAATAATATGCACGAAGAATAATGAAGGTTAAGTAGGAGTAGTAGAGATTTTCTTCCAAGTCTCCCCCTTGAGGAAACCTCCCCCTTGACCGAGGGTGAGTCTTGAAAGAAGATCTTAATCCTCCCCCTTGATGTTTGATATTTAGGAAGAGTTTAAGTAATTAAGAATTACTTAAAGTTGGCCTTAGTAAGAAAAATTTAAGTTAAGGAGACTTCTTAACTTGGCCCTTTCTCCCTTTTTAAAACAGTTAAGTTTAAAAATTAAAGTTAAGTAAAAGAAAACATTTACTTAACTTTTGGCCATGAGAATAAGTATGAAGTATTAAGTTAAGTTATCAAAAAAAAAAAATGATCCCTTAACTTTGGCCTTTTTCTCCCCCTTTTGCCATATATCAAAAAGAGTGGGGAGTTTTGAAAAAGAAGAAAGTAAAGGTATTAAGTTTAAGTTTCAAGTCCAAGCATGTTCCATATTATTTTGAAAATAATATACTGAAAATAAGCTCATCTATTGAATGTTCAACTCTTATTTGACTTGATTGATATAAAAGATCAACAAGCCCTGGTCAGAGTCGGTTAATATATATGATTATACTCCGTGGTTCATGGCGATGCACTAGTTCTACATCTGGAATCGGGAGTAAGGTCCTAACATCTCACGCCCATCTACGTGGCTAAGTACACAAACACATTAGTCCTATGTGTTGTGAGATTTATTGGCTCCTTAAATCTATAGGTGCATGATATCTAAGATATGTCCTAATCTAGTTCCATGAGCATGAAAAGTAAAAATTAGTAATAAGAAAATATAATTTGTAAACTTCTATTCTACTATGCACATGCCTAATTTTCATCTTAGTAGACTGAATTCGGCTTCGGGTAGGGGTTTAATAAATAGGTCTGCCAAGTTGGACTTCGATTCGACGTATTCGAGTTATATGGCTCTGTTGGCCACATGTTCTCGAATGAAATGGTGTTTGACTTCTATATGTTTGGTCCTAGAGTGACATATTGGATTTTTAGTTAGGTTAATTGAGCTAATGTTATCTACGTGAATTTTAGTATTCGTAAAGTCTAACTTAAAATCTCGGAGAGTGTGCTTCATCCAAAGAAGTTGAGTGACACACTCACCCATCGCAATGTATTCGGCTTCGGTGGTAGATAAGGCAACACAGTGTTGCTTCATACTACACCAACTCACTAGACTCAAGCCAAGAAGTTGACAACAATCACTCGTACTCTTTCTATCGAGCTTACTATCGGCATAGTCTGAGTTGGAGTAGCCGGTTAGTTCGAACTCAGTAGATATAGGGTACCAAATACTGACATTAGGTGTACCCTTTAGATATCTAAGAATACGCTTGACTAGAGTTAGGTGAGACTCCTTGGCACAGGTTTGAAACCTTGCGCACATACTTACTGCAAATAAGATATTAGGTCAGCTTGCAGTTAAGTAAAGGACACTCCCTATCACACTCCTATAGTATTCTAAGTCAATTGAATTTCCGGTTACATCTTCTTCTATATTTACATTTGTTGCCATTGGGGTATTAATAATTTTAGCGTCTTGCATTCCAAAGCGTTTAATTAATTCTCTAGTATATTTGCATTGGTGTAGGTATATTCCATCTTTAGTTTGTTTAATTTGTAGACCTAAGAAGAAACTCAACTCACCTACTAAATTCATTTCAAATTCACTTTCCATAAGTGAAATGAATTCGTTTAGTAGGATCGAGTTGGTGGTTCCGAAGATGATATCATCTACGTAGATTTGGGCTATGAATATGTCTTTACCTATGGTTTTTACGAAAAGGGTTGGGTCAACTAAACCTTGGTTAAATCCTTTGGACTTAAGATAAACCGAAAGCCTCTCGTACCAAGCTCGAGGAGCTTGTTTGAGTCCATAGAGAACTTTCTTTAATCTAAGGACATGGTCAGATTTATCTAGACTTTCGAAACCGGGGGGTTGGCTGACATAAACCTCTTCCTTAATATATCCATTTAAGAATGCTGACTTTACATCCATTTGAAACAACTTAAATCCTCGATGTGCAGCATATGCTAATAACATTCGGATGGACTCTAACCTAGCTACTATGGCATAGGTCTCGTCGTAATCTAAGCCTTCGACTTGACTAAACCCTTTAGCAACTAATCTAGCTTTATTTCTAACTACTTCACCTTTATCATCAAGTTTATTTCTAAACACCCACCTTGTTCCAACGATTGTTTTATCTTTAGGTGGTGGTACTAATTCCCATACTTCATTCCTAGTGAATTGAGCTAGCTCTTCTTGCATTGCAATAATCTAATCGGGATCAAGAAGAGCTTGGTCAATATTTTTGGGTTCAATTTTGGAAATCAAGGAGATTTGACTAAGATTTCGGTATGAGGCTCTAGTTCGAACTCCTAGGCTTGGATCACCTATCACTTGGTCGATAGGGTGATTCATTTGATTCCTAGTTTGATTTGAATTAGAGTCATCTATCACTTGGTCGATAGGATGACAAGTTTGAGTCCTAGTTTGATTTGGATTAGAGTCATCTATCACTTGATCGATAGAATAACTTGGTTGACTTAGGTTAGGATTAATACTAGACTTGATCTCCGGATCGGAGTTGAGTCTGGTATGAATCGGCTCGCTAATTGGGGTTGTCGGGGGTTTTGTCGGTTCGTGTCCTTCATCAAACACTACATTAATAGTCTCTTCGACTCTAAGGGTGTCATGGTTATATACTCTATAAGCTCTACTCGTAGTCGAGTATCCTAGAAAGATTCCGATCGAGGTTTTGGATGTAAATTTTCCTAGGTAATCCTTAGTGTTTAGGATATGTACCTTACATCCAAATACCCTAAAGTACTTGATGTTAGGTATTTTATCGTGATAAATCTCGTACGAGGTCTTAAGGTGCCTCTTTACCATAAGGATCCTATTTTGGACATAGCACACCGTACTAACAGCTTCCGCCCAAAACCTATCGGGTAGGTTATACTCGTTTAACATTGTCCTAGCGGCTTCTTGTAGGGTTCTATTTTTACGTTCTACTAGGTCATTCTGTTGTGGGGTTCTAGGGCATGAGAACTCATGGTGGTATCCATTTAGGTTACAGAATTCTGTAAACCTGTGGTTCTCAAATTCACCACCATGATCATTCCTAAGTCTTTTGATTTTAAGGTTTTGTTGATTTTCTATTAGTTTAAATAGGTTGATTAATTGATCTAGGGTATCACTTTTGTGTTTGATGAACCTAACCCAGGTAAATCTAGAATAGTCATCAATAATTGACTCCCATTAAGTGACTTAGCTCCGTGTGAATCAAATAGATCCATGTGTAGGAGCTCAAGAACACTTTTGGTTTGTTCTTGATTAGTTAGTTGATGTTGTGTCCTAGATTGTTTACCTTGTTGACAAGCATTACATATTTTATTATCCAAGTTGTTGAGGTTAGGCAAACCTCTAACTAAGTCACTCTGACTCATCTTGTGGATGAGTCTTGGGTGCGAGTGACCGAGTCGTCGGTGCCACAACCAAGATTCCTCTTGCCGTGTCATAAGACACTTGGTTGAGGAGCTAGTTAAATTAATAGTATAAATATTGTTATTTTTGGTTCCTTTAAGAATTGTTTTAGAGGTTTTATTGGTATTAATTACGCATTCATTTTCTAGAAATATGACCTTATAGTTATTATCACACAATTGGCTTACACTAAGTAAATTATATTGGAAATTCTCTACCAATAAGACATTTTGAATAATAAAGTTAGAGTTGAGCTCAATATCATCTGATTCGATGATTTTGAGCTTGTCGTTGTTTTTGAAGGCTACCAATCCTTGTCGTTTGAATCGAAGCTTCGAAAACTTGAGTTGATCCCCGGTCATGTGTCGGGAGCAACCACTGTCCAACATCCATTGATCCTACACGCAAGGTAGTTGGATCGGATATTGGAATTATTAAAGGTTGGATGTAAATTATTAAACCTAAATCATCTCACCCATGTCTACATGATCAATCATGTTAACCCTATATGTTCTTGTGAGATGACTTCCAATTTTACTTGTTTTAAATTTAATGATTTGAACACTTGTCAATCTTACGTTAGATTCAGATTTGACCTTAAGCTCATCAAATCACCTTTTCAAGATCATGGCTTCCTGGTCATGGCGAGGCACAGAGGACTTCTTTGATTGGAAAAATGACCACTTCCTTAGACAAAGTCATTTTCAAGAAAATAGAGACTTGACTCACCTAAGACCACTTCCTGGTCTAACTAGTCTAGGATACGGCGAGGTAGCTTCAGCTAGTTCCACTCAGTCAAGTGCACCGAACTAGATACGCCTTATCTAGCCCGAATACACGAGACTCTGCTTTTCTAGCGTACTATCATCTCATCGTGTCCTGGTACTATGTTACCAAGTATTGACGAGTTATAGTCCTATCTAACCATTCTAAAAAGAAAATAAATAAATAAAGAATCAAAGCATGCAATTTCTAAGTTAAAAGCACAAACAAGTTTTGTACTGGCTCCCTCTGGACTGTTGAATCAGTTCGGTCTCTCCACATAGTGAATTTGGTCCTTGGGAACCCAGTACTGGTTGGATCCTAAGTTTGAAATCAAAGCGGTCTTAGGGACCCATGCTTGGACATGTTTTTTATGTCGACTTACAATCGACATATACGACTTGTTGATCGTATTTGAGCTAAACCCTAGTCCGACCTTGTTGTACACGGCCCTTTGCGATCCAAGTAGGAGGTCAAGTCCCTTGGATCCCAAAGTAAACCTTTCCAACATGTGTTAGGGCAATCTCTTGCCATGATAAGGTTTTGATGTGTGTGGCAAAGGGTTTAAGTTAGGGTGTTATGTTGATTTGATATGTACGTTGAAGTCATGCATGACTTAGTAATTCGCACATGGAGCCGTGGTGAGTTTCACATCTCATCACTCGGGCCTTGAGTCGGTGAAGGATTGTTTTGCGGAAGTCGTGCGCTTGGAGCATCCGAGGGACCGCCGGATGAGAAGCTTGGAGTGAAGCCGGAGGAAGTAGACTTTGAGGCAAGAGACGCGAAGGAGCATTGCAGAGCCGTGTGCCTGATGCTGCCGAGGGACGTGGCCGCGAACGAAGAGAACTTCGAAGGCGAGTGACTCTGAGGGATGAGAGTGAGCGATTGTAACCCAGGAAGGGGTAGCTCTTAGGTGAAACTTGGTCATTTGGCCAAGTGTCAGATGGGTTTTCTCGACACCAATCGACTGCCAAGGAATGACAGTCGACTGCTCTGAGTCGATGGTTCGATCGACTGGTATAATACCAGTTTAGTGCTTGGCGATCGCCAGATCGCGATCGATCGATGTCGGCAATGATCGCTGAGGAATGATGATGATCGATGGCACCGTGCATGGGCCGTAATGGAGTCGACTCGATTGATCACTCGACTAATCGAGCATCACCGATCGATGGTCGATCGGTCCGATCGATGTCGATCGCTGATTGGATGAAGTCCAACGTTGAAAGTGGCCGTTATTGGGCAACGACTACAGGACCAGTCGACTGATCGAGGGCATCAATCGACTGCTCCTGTGTCAACGGGAAGAAACCCTCTTCCTCTATAAAAAGGAAGGGGGTAGGGCTTTGGGAGGCTAATGCTTGAGCTCTAAACTTCTCCCAAAGTGCCATACATGATTCCCTACTCTTCTACTTGTTCTAATCTCTATTCTATTGTAGAAGAGTGATCCTTGTGTAAAAGAGGTTACCTCCACCTAGCTTTGTGCAAAGGAGAGATCTAGTGGATAGATTTGGAGGAGTGATTCACCTTGGACGAATCGGACCGTGGATTAGCGGCGTAGCCGTGAACCACGTTACATCTCGTGTTTGTATTGCTTGTCTATCTTTTGTGTTGTCTTTATTTGTATTTGTATATTCCGCTTGCGCTAACGCTTTGTAGACGAGAGAATCCTGACATCCATCATAAGAGGGCTATTCACCCCCCTCTAGCCGGCCAATCGATCCCTCCAACAAGTGGTATCAGAGCAAGGTTGCTTGTCACCGAACTAACCGCCGCAACAAGCTCTACATCAAAAATGGTCGGCTCAAACATCCACCCACCGAAGTTCGATGGCGAATTCTCTTGGTGGAAAAAGAGAATGGAGGTATTCTTCGAAACCGACTTTGAAATATTGTTAATTATGGAAAACGGTTTCGAGTTGCCTAGGAACGAAGATGGGGAGCCATTGGAGAAATCGAGATGGAGCAAAAGACAAAGAGAGGAGTATTTAGCAAATTCAAAGGCCAAGCACCATCTCTATAATGTACTCCCCCAACAAGAAGTCAATAGGATAGGGGAATGTTCTAGTGCTAAGGAGATGTGGGAGAAGCTAGTTGAACTTCATGAAGGCACTTCGGAAACCAAGCTAGCAAGAAGAGATCTCCTCCGCTCCCAACTATCAAATATTAAGCTTGAAAAGGGAGAAAAGGTAACTTCCCTACATTCTAGATTTAAAGAAATATTAATTGGGCTAACAAGTGTAGGAGAAAAGCTCTCCAATCGGGATATGGTAATGAAGGCCATAGATGCCTTTCCCCGGTCCTCAAGATGGAGCTCCATGGTGGATTCATTTTACATCTCCAAGAACTTGGAAGTAAGTACCTTGGAGGAGTTTTTCTCAACAATGGAGCTCCATGAAACGAGGCTTGAAGGAATACAAGAAGAGCCAAAAATCCAACCTTCAAGAGGAGTAGCCTTGATAGCGAACAAGGGGAAGAAGAAGATGGAAATCCCCTCCTCCTCCAATGATGAAGCATCCTCATCCTCCTCCATGGATAGCATCGAAGAAGCATATATGGTAAGGAGGGTAAGACGTGCTTTAAAGGGTTTTCATTTTAATAAATCTAATGATAGGAATAGAAGACCAAGGGGGAAGGTCATATGCTACAATTGCCAAGGAGAGGGGCACATAAGGGACAATTGTCCTCTCCTAAACAAGAGCAAGGAAGAGAAGAAAAAGAAAGAAGAAAAGAAGAAGAAAAAGGGGAGCAAAAAGAAAGAGGAGAAGAAGGCAAAAGAAAAGGGGAAGGCCAAATCATTCAAGGCCAAGACATGGGATGATCCTTCTTCTTCTTCCTCATCCGATGAAGAAGAGCATGTCTACTCCAACCTAGCACTAATGGCTCTTCATGACTCGGATTGCTCCTCCTCCTCCACCGAAAATGAAGAATCAAGCTCAAGTGGGGAGAGCTCAAATGAAGGGGGAGCTTCTACATCCTCATCATCCGAAGAAGAAGAGGACATGGAAACTATGGTAACCAACCTCTCACCTAATAAAATAGTTTCTATGATTTCTAGTTTAACTAAGGATTTATTTAGAGCAAAGAAGAAAAACAAATGCATGCTTGAACAAATTAAGGAATTAGAACAAAAATTAGAAAAAGCATGCTTAAATGAAAATGAAAATATTTCTTCTTGCCATGATGAAGTATGCTCACATGATCTTTATGTGCCATTAGATGTTAGTGATGCATGCATAGAAGAAAATAGGGCCCTAAGGGAAAAGGTAGACTATTTAACCAAAGCCCTAGAAAAATTCACAATTGGCTCCAACACATTAAATATGATTATTGGGAGCCAAAGAGCTAGCTTCAACAAAAAGGTCCTAGGATACAAAGAAAAGAAAAATGAAAAGGCCTATAAATGCCTAATAGCTAGGGGACAAGATAAAAAGAAAGTAATTGATAGAAAATGGATCCCCAAGGAGTATCTTGTGAACCCAATAGGAAAGAACTTATTTTGGGTTCCAAAATCCATCCTTAAGGGTTAGAAAACCCCTAGGGTAGTCAACCATATGCAATTGACCTATATCATATTTTGGTTGACTTAGGATAACGGGACAACATTTTTAGAATAGTGTTGGGTGATGATAACGTGCCCATAAATAGATAATAATGCTTAAATCATGATGATTAATGTAATTCCTATGTATGGTTGCAATCATGATTTATGATTTTGAAATTTGGCACATTATCATAAGAAATAGGTTTAAATCATGCTTTAGGTGATACTTTACTTATTATCATGATATAATACCTAATGCATGATTATAATTTGATGAAAACATGTAGTTCATGATCATAATGTGAAATTAAATCATATATGTCTCTATGATCATGTAGATTGTTAGGGTGATACTTAACCTTGATAGAATTGCATGAATATATTGGTTAAGTATATACAAATACCCCCTAGGATGCATCTCACACTCACCATAGGCTACCTTGATTGAAAACTTAGCATGAGTGAGATGTTAGGATGATACAAATGTCCACTAATGCCTATGGCATTTAGATGATCATTTAAAGTATCAAAATAGCAATAATAGACCAATCATGGGGAAGGCTTATATTTAATTCATAGACATATTGCCCAAAGATCATGGTTGGATATTTCATATGTTTTCAAAACAATTTCTTAATCTAAAATCTATGTATTCATGTTTTGAAACAATTCAAAGCAAGACTAGGTGTTAAAATGGATACTCTTATGATCAAAAACCTAGTAGTTTTTAAAGCTTTTGGATTTTTGGCAAATACGTGGAAATATAATGATTTTTCATGAAAACCTATTTTTCACTGATAGATATACTTAAAAGAAATGTGTTCCCCAAATTTTATGATTTTTTGAATTTTTTGGAATTTTTAACGCATTTCTGAAATTCAGTCCGAAAATCAGAAAATCCTGAAAATCATGTGCCAGTCGACTGATGGCCTGTAAATCAGACTAGTTGAGGCCGAATTCAGGTTTTAGAGCAATTTTTGGTATTTTTCCTTCTATTATACTTGATGCCATGAGTTTTTAACTTAGTGTTAATCTTTTTGATGGTGTCAAAGGGGGAGAGATAATTATGTTTAAGTAAATTGTGATAGGGGGAGGGAGAAATTGTTAAAAAGTGATAGGGGGAGAAATTTAAATTGTATGGGGAGTTTCATGGATTAAGGGGGAGTTGCATGTTGCTATATCATGTTTTATGTTTACATGCTTTCTTACCTTAGAAATTTTTATCAAATGTTTTTACCTAACTTAAACGGATTGCCACACATCAAAAAGGGGGAGATTGTTAGGGAAATCTCTTGCCATGATAAGGTTTTGATGTGTGTGGCAAAGGGTTTAAGTTAGGGTGTTATGTTGATTTGATATGTGCGTTGAAGTCATGCAAGACTTAGTAATTCGCACATGGAGTCGTGGTGAGTTTCACATCTCATCACTCAGGCCTTTAGTCGGTGAAGGATTGCTTTGCGGAAGCCGTGCGCTTGGAGCATCCGAGGGACCGCCGGACGAGAAGCTTAGAGTGAAGCCGGAGGAAGTAGACTTCGAGGCAAGAGACGCGAAGGAGCATTGTAGAGTCGTGCGCCTGATGCTGCCGAGGGACGTGGCCGCGAACGAAGAGAACTTCGAAGGCGAGGGACTCCGAGGGATGAGAGTGAGCGATTGTAACCCGGGAAGGGGTAGCTCTTAGGTGAAACTTGGTCATTTGGCCAAGTGTCAGATGGGTTTTCCCGACACCAGTCGACTGCCAGGGAATGACAGTCGACTACTCTGAGTCGATGGTTCGATTGACTGGTATAATATCAGTTTAGTGCTTGCGCCGATCGATGTCGGCGAAATGATCGCCAGTGGAATGACAATGATCGATGGCACCGCGTACGGGCACGTAATGGAGTCGACTCGCTTGATCACTAGATCGATCAGCATCACCGATCGATGGTCGATCAATGACTATCGTCGCATCGCCGTTGGATGAAGTCCAACGTGGAAAGCGGCCGTTATTGGGCAACGGCTACAGGACCAGTCGACTGATTGAGGGCATCAGTCGACTGCTCCTGTGTCAACGGGAAGAAACCCTCTTCCTCTATAAAAAGGAAGGGGGTAGGGCTTTGGGAGGCTAATGCTTGAGCTCTAAACTTCTCCCAAAGTGCCATACATGATTCCCTACTCTTCTACTTGTTCTAATCTCTATTCTATTGTAGAAGAGTGATCCTTGTGTAAAAGAGGTTACCTCCACCTAGCTTTGTGCAAAGGAGAGATCTAGTGGATAGATTTGGAGGAGTGATTCACCTTGGACGAATCGGACCGTGGATTAGCGGCGTAGCCGTGAACCACGTTACATCTCGTGTTTGTATTGCTTGTCTATCTTTTGTGTTGTCTTTATTTGTATTTGTATATTCCGCTTGCGCTAACGCTTTGTAGACGAGAGAATCCCGACATCCATCGTATGAGGGCTATTCACCCCCCTCTAGCCGGCCAATCGATCCCTCCAACAATATGTTCCTAAGATCTTCGAATTGACTCTTCAAGAGTGAGTTCTCAACTTCGAGCTTTTCAACCCGAGTTGAGTCCTCCTCTCGAACCTGACTAGTCAAAGATGTTAGGGAGACCTCGTGTTTGAGGAGTTTAACCTCCTCAATCAGGGTCTCAACCTTGGACTCAGACTTAGCTAATTTTCTAGTTAAGAATTTAATTGCACTATAAAGAGTACTAATAAGAGATCGACTTACCTTGAGTGTATCTTTTGAACCGGATGCATATTCGTGGCTTGTCTTGAATAGAGCTTCGTAGTCCGATTCGTCTTCGGGTTCAGACTCATGTTTTGGTTCCGACTCCATCTCCGATTCAGTCGGTTTAGCCATGAAGACGTGATCGTCATCTTCTTCCTCGGACGCTTCTTCCCACGTAGCGTTGAGAGCCTTCTTGTGTTTCGGTACTTTGCTCTTGAGCTTCGGACATTCGGACTTGATATGTCCAAACCTATTGCATTCGTAACACCTCACATTAGAACTTTTAGGCTTACCTTCGTTGGGTCGAGTGATGACTCGCTTTTGGCCCTTGACCATCCTCCGAACTAGGTTGACTAGTTCGGCCTTCATTTCCAGGTTGACCTCCAAATTGGACTCATCTTCTTCCTCCTTCGGGGGTGGCTTGCTTGCGATTTTCTTCTTCGAACCTGCAAAAAGTGTTATTTCTTTCTCGGGTTCCGAGTTAGACTTTTCATGGAGTTTGAAATCCGAAAACAACTCATCTAATCTAAGTTTTGAATGATCCTTGGAGACCTTGTAGGCATCGACCATGGATGCCCACAAGATGGTCCTAGGAAAAGAGTTTAGTACATACCTGATAAGGTCGCGGTTTTCGACCTTTTGTCCGATTGCATGTAGGTTGTTGACGATATCTTGAACCCGAGCGTGTAGTTGCATCACCATCTCATGTTCCTACATTTTTAGATTATATAACCTATTGAACAAGAGATCACGCTTACATACCTTGGCTTCATCGGTCCCTTCATGTAGCTCCACTAGTTTTGTCCAGAGATCCTTTGCGCTGATGAAGGGGCCGACACGATTAAGCTCCTCCTTGGACAAGCCGCATTGGAGGATTTGAGTCGCCTTGGCGTCAGCTTTGACTTGTCTTTTTGTAGCATTGGTCCATTGGTCATAATCCAAAGATTCACCCACTTCGTTAGTCGGAAGTGTGAATCCCGTTTGGATTATGATCCACATCTCGATTTGAGTCTTAAGGAAGCACTCCATCCAACCCTTCCAATAACAGAAGTCATCTCCATTGTAAAACGGAGGTCGGACGGTGCTAAAACCCTCGAGATGGGCCATTGATACAAAAAAATAAGAGAATGAAGAAGAGAAAAAACCTAACAACAACACAAACGATCGAAATGTACCAAGACTCACGTCTTGGATTAGTAGTGCGGGAGAAAAAAAACTTAATGAATGAAGGATCTTAAATAAAATGAAATAAACAAAAATAATAAAAAAATTTGTAGAAAAGCTAGATTGGTGGTTTCACCAAATCTTAGCACCCTCGGCTCTGATACCAATTGTTGGATCGAGCGGATCACTAGAGGGGGGGTGAATAGCGATAAAACCTTTCGTTCGTTTTCATTCGTTAAAACACAAGTAGACACAGTAGAAGATAAATTCAAAATAAATGAGGTAATAGATTTTTTACTTGGTTCGTAGCCTTCGGCTACTACTCCATGGCTCTAATGGTCCTAGACCGTGTACGGAGGGCAAAGCACTAAAAATACTCCTCCTCGTTAGAGGTAGGAGTAAGCGATAAAATAATCGATATAAGAAAGCTCAAGGTAGAGGGACACTCCCCCTCTCCTTGTTACGATTAAAGCTCGATAAATAAGAAACAAGATAACAATATACCAATGACTTATAGAAGAATGAAACTTAAACTCTTGTCGTCGGAGATGCTGTAGCACGTCGTCATCGTAAGATCATCGTAGAAGAGTAGCGTAACACGAGCACTTTTGAGCACTTGGAATTGATGAAAAACCCCTAGGAGAAGCCCTCCTTTTATAGCCTTTGAGCCCCTCCTCGAGGGGATCTTTAGCCAATCACATTTGGGCACCAAGCTCCTTGGAATGAGGTGATAAGGCTTGAATCCTCGAAGCTGATCCTTGACCATCAGTTGACTGATGGCCATCATCAGTCGACTGATGGCAACTCCAGTCGAGTCGCAACACTCAATAGTCGACTGACTTCAAGCAGTCGTGTGACTCTAGCGGGCAGTCGACTGATGCTAGCTTAAATCACAAGTTAGCTTAACAAAAACATAATTTCGACGGTCGCCGACTGTCCGATCTCGACCTAGACCATCCATACGATGTCTTTGGTCGGATCTACGCTTAAGACCATCCCCGTAAGGAGGATACGACCTCACTTATGCTCACACACACGAGATTACCTCGATACTTACTTTGTAGCTCTCGCTTTCGGCCTCCCACTCGATTCCTTCGGCTCCCTCCGAAGTCACTCGAGTGTCGCCCGACCACCACGACTTCCTCCGGGTGTCGCTAGCCTTCAGCTCCAGTTTTAGCACTTTTCTGCACACTCGATTTAGCTTGTGAGATAATAATATGATCTTAACTTTGTATCGTTTGCTATAATCAAAACTTAGGTTCGACTTAGGTGCCCACTGCACCAACATTACATACATGGAGTAGTTCTTTCGATTCTAGGATTAGGGAGTAGCTTGTGTGCACATTACATGTTGGTTCACATTAAATTCTATCTTTGAGTTTAATTTGGCAATTGGAAGTTGTTTATACTATATCTATGCATGTTTTGTTTTCTACCTACTGTGCATAGGAGATACGAGGGGTGACAACCCTCGTATCTAAGATTTAGGGGATTTTATACAAGGAACCTAGGGGTAAACTTGATCTTCTGTAACCGTGGGTGGAAGGATGCAATGGAAACGGAAATGATTCATTGTAGGGATTGATTTGTCATCCTCGTGTCGTCTATCCAATCCTTTTAAGATGGAGATAGCTCCCGGTAGATGCAGTGACTCATCAGGAGAGTGTATGATGTCCCTTCCACAAAACCATAGCTAAACGTCTAGACAATGCCAATTCACAGCATTATTTTGCGACACACAAGCGAAACCGAAGTCCTAGAAGCATCCTTTGAAGACCTCGGCATGCTCCCTTCTTCCTCCATGTGACACTGTATAGAGTATAGTCCACCGAAATCCCTCACAAATTGAAACCTCTTAGAGTCTACTTCCGAACAATTTCAACCACTGAACATATCGATATTCAAATCCCAGTCCCTGTGGGGTCGATAATCTTTTATTACTTGATGACATCCGTGCACTTGCGGGCATTGAGCGTGAGCGCATGCTTCGAGTCCTCGATGGCCTCCGTGTTAGGACAATCTCTTGCCGTAATATGGTTTTGATGGTGTGGCAAAGGGTTTAAGTTAGTTTGATATGTTGATGTGATATGTGCGTTGAAGTCGTGCAGGACTTAGTAATTCG
This sequence comes from Wurfbainia villosa, assembly GCA_025175895.1. NCBI lineage: Eukaryota > Viridiplantae > Streptophyta > Magnoliopsida > Zingiberales > Zingiberaceae > Wurfbainia > Wurfbainia villosa. The sequence goes on from CM045992.1 coordinate 12,469,088, forward strand.
CACATGGAGCCGTGGCGAGTTTCACATCTCATGACTCGTGCCTTGAGTCGGTGAAGGATAGCTTTGCGGAAGCCGTGCACTTGGAGCATCCGAGGGACCGCCGGACGAGAAGCTTGGAGTGAAGCCGGAGGAAGTAGACTTCGAGGCAAGAGACGCGAAGGAGCATTGCAGAGCCGTGCGCCTGATGCTGCTGAGGGACGTGGCCGAGAACGAAGAGAATTTCGAAGGCGAGGGACTCCGAGAAATGAGAGTGAGCGATTGTAACCCGGGGAAGGGTAGCTCTTAGGTGAAACTTGGTCATTTGGCCAAGTGTCGGATGGGTTTTCCCGACACCGCCGATCGGCATCGCTTCCGAGTCCGAGTGAGTTCGACCGTATACGATCGATCGGATTAGAGCCGATCGCCATACGCGGCCCGATCGAAAGACTACCGGCCGATCCGATGAAGGCAATGATCGTGTCAATGGGGTTTCGCCATGACTGCTTTCGTAGCCGATCGCGGGCCGATTACGGTAGCAATTAGCCGATCACGAGGTCCATCACGATCGCTAAGAGTTCCGCTGACTACAACGGCCAGATCCGACGTGTTCGAGGCCGCTAGAGCAGCAATGATCGCCAAGGGCGGCAGTCGACTGATGGCGGCAAACGGGAAGAAGTTAGCCCTCTCTATAAAAAGAGAGGGTGTAAGCCTTTGAGAGGCTAATGCTCATACTCCAAACGATCTTCCTAGTGCCCCACAAGCTCTGAACTCTTCTTACTTGTCTTTACTTCAATCCTATTGTAAGAAGAGTGATCTTGGTTGTAAAGGTTACCTCCACCTAGCTTTGTGCAAAGGAGAGACCGATAGTGATTGGTTTTGGCGGAGTGATTCACCGTGGACGAATCGGACCGTGGATTAGCGGTGTAGCCGTGAACCACGTTATATCTCGGTGTTTGTATTGCTTGCTTATATCTTGCTTGTCTTTTGCTTTGTATTTGTATATTCCGCTTGCGCTAACGTTTTGTAGACGAGCAATTTACGACGTCCAACGTACGAGGGCTATTCACCCCCCTCTAGCCGGCCATACCGATCCCCTACAAGTGGTATTAGAGCCGAGGTTGCTTGTCACCGGACTAACCGCCGCAACAAGCCCTACATCAAAAATGGCCGGCTCCAACATCCATCCTCCGAAGTTTGAAGGAGAATTCGCTTGGTGGAAGAAGCGAATGGAGGTATTTTTCGAAACGGATTTTGATATAATGATTACAATGGAATCCGGTTTCGTTTTGCCTAGGGATGAAGAGGGGAAACCAATCGAAAAATCAAGGTGGACCAAAAGGCAAAGGGAAGAGCACCTTGCAAATTCAAAAGCCAAACATCATCTCTTCAATGTGCTCCCCCAACAAGAAATCAACCGAATAGGAGAATGCCTAAGCGCCAAGGAGATGTGGGAGAAGCTTATAGAACTCCATGAAGGCACATCCGAGGCCAAGCTAGCAAGGAGAGACCTCCTCCGCTCCCAACTATCCAATATAAAACTAGAAAAGGGAGAAAAGGTAACCTCACTACACTCTAGGTTTAAAGAAATTTTAATTGGGCTAACAAGTGTAGGTGAGAAGCTATCAAACCGGGATATGGTAATGAAGGCCATAGATGCTTTTCCCCGGTCCTCAAAATGGAGCTCCATGGTGGATTCATTCTACATCTCCAAGAACTTGGAAGTAAGTACCTTGGAGGAATTTTTCTCAACAATGGAGCTCCACGAAACTAGGCTTGAAGGAATACAAGAAGAGCCTAGAATTCAACCCTCAAGAGGAGTAGCTTTGATAGCGAACAAGGGGAAGAAGAAGATGGAAATCCCCTCCTCCTCCGATGACGAAGCGTCTTCCTCCTCCTCCATGGATAGCACCGAAGAAGCCTATATGGTAAGGAGGGTAAGACGTGCATTTAAGAATTTTAGATTTGATAAATCTAATGATAGGATGAGAAGACCAAGGGGGAAGGTCATATGCTACAATTGCCAAGGAGAAGGGCACATAAGGGACAATTGTCCCCTCCTAAACAAGAGCAAGGAAGAGAAGAAAAAGAAAGAAGAGAAGAGGAAGAAGAAGAAGGGGAGCAAGAGAAAGGAAGAAGAAAAGAAAACAAAGGAGAAGGGAAAGGCTAAGGCTCTCAAGGCAAGGACTTGGGATGACCCATCCTCATCCTCCTCATCATCATCGGATGAGGAGAATGCCTTTGTCACCAATTTGGCCTTGATGGCCTTTGATGACTTGGATTGCTCTTCATCCGAAAATGAAGGATCAAGCTCAAATGGGGAGAGCTCAAATGAAGGGGGAGCTTCCACATCCTCATCATCCGAAGAAGAAGAGGACATGGAAACTATGGTAACCAATCTCTCACCTAGTAAAATAGTTTCTATGATTTCTAGTTTAACTAAGGATTTATTTAGGGCAAAGAAGAAAAATAAATTCATGCTTGAACAAATTAAGGAATTAGAACAAAAATTAGAAAAGGCATGCTTAAATGATAATATTTCTTCTAGCTTAGATGAAGCATGCTCACATGACCTTTATATGTCTTTAGATGTTAGTGATGCATGTATAAATGAAAATAGGGCTTTAAGGGAAAAGGTAGATTATTTAACAAAAGCCCTAGAGAAATTCACTATAGGCTCCAACACCTTAAATATGATCTTAGGGAGCCAAAGAGCTAGTTTCAACAAGAAAGGCCTAGGATACAAAGAAAAGAAAAATGAAAAGGCCTATAAATGCCTAATAGCTAGGGGACAAGATAAAAAGAAAGTAATTGCTAGGAAATGGATTCCCAAGGAATATTTAGTGAACCCAATAGGAAAGAATCTATTTTGGGTTCCAAAATCCATCCTTAAGGGTTAGAATAACCCTAGGGTAGTCAACCATATGAACTTGACCTATATCATATTTTGGTTGACTTAGGATGATGGGACAACTTTTTTTTAGATAGTGTTGGGTGATGATAACGTGCCCATAAATAGGTAATAATGCTTAAATCATGATGATTGATGTAATTCCTATGTATGTTTTAAATCATGATTTATGATTTTGATATTTGGCATGTTATCATGAGAAATAGGGTTGAATCATGCTTTAGGTGACACTTTGTTTATTATCATCACATATTACCTAATGCATGGTTATAAATTGATGAAAACATGTATTTCATGATCATAATGTAGAATTCATTCATATATATCATTATGATCATGTAGGATGTTAGGTTGATACTTAACCATGATAGAATTGCATGAATATATGGGTTAAGTAGATACAAATACCCCCTAGGATACATCTCACACTCACTATAGGCTAACTTGATTGCAAACTTAGCATGGGTGAGATATTAGGATGATACAAATGTCCACTAATGCCTATGGCATTTAGATGGTCATTTAAAGTATCAAAATAGCAATAATAGACCAATCATGGGGAAGGCTTATGTTTAATTCATAGACATATTGCCCAAAGATCATGGTTGGATATTTCATATGTTTTCAAAACAATTTCTTACCTTAAAATACATGTATTCATGTTTTGAAACAATTGAATGCAAAACTAGGTAGCTAACTTGATACTAGAATGATCAAAAACCTAGTGGTTTTTAGAGTTTTTGGATTTTTGGCAAAAACAAGAAAATATAATGAGTTTTCATGAAAAACTATTTTTCATTGATAGATATACTTAAAAGAAATATGTTCCCCAAATTTCATGATTTTTCAAATTTTCTGGAATTTATAATGCATTTACAATTTCGTCAGAAAATCGAAATTTGATTCTTTATTGCGGATCATTGCCATACTGATAGCAGTCGACTGGTGGCCTGTAAATCAAAACATTGAAGGCCGAATTCAGTTTGTAAACCTACAACAAGTTGTAGAAATATACTTGATGCCATCAACAAGTGGTACCCAATTTTAAATCAACTTGTCATATTTTTCCCTCCATTATACTTGATGCCATGAGCTTATAACTTAGTGTTAATCTTTTTGATGGTGTCAAAGGGGGAGAAATAAGTATGTTTAAGTTAATCACTTTAGGGGGAGAAATATATTGTAGGGGGAGAAATATATGATAGGGGGAGAAAATTTTGCATAGAGAGTTTCATGGATTAAGGGGGAGTTGCATGTTGCTATATCATGTTTATCTTTACATGCTTTCTTACCTTAGAATTTATATCAAATGTTTTTACCTAACTTAAACGGATTGCCACACATCAAAAAGGGGGAGATTGTTAGGGCAATCTCTTGCCGTAATATGGTTTTGATGGTGTGGCAAAGGGTTTAAGTTAGTTTGATATGTTGATTTGATATGTGCGTTGAAGTCGTGCAGGACTTAGTAATTCGCACATGGAGCCGTTGCGAGTTTCACATCTCATGACTCGTGCCTTGAGTCGGTGAAGGATAGCTTTGCGGAAGCCGTGCGCTTGGAGCATCCGAGGGACCGCCGGACGAGAAGCTTGGAGTGAAGCCGGAGGAAGTAGACTTGAGGCAAGAGACGAAGGGCATTGCGAGCCGCGGCGCCGATCGCGAGGACGTGGCCAGAACGAAGAGAATTTCAAGGCGAGGACTCAGAAATGAGAGTGAGCGATTGTAACCCGGGAAGGGTAGTTTAGGTGAAACTTGGCCATTTGGCCAAGTGTCGGATGGGTTTTTCGACACCGCCGATCGCTATGTCATGGATGATCGCTAAGTCGAGTGAGTTCGACCGTGGTCGAGATCGGATTGTGGCGGCAGCCGATCGCCATACGTGGGCGCCGATCGCCAAGACCATCGATCGGTGATGAAGGCGGTGATCGTCAATGGGGTTTCGACCACAACCGTTCGTAGCCGATCGGGCGATTACTACGAGCTAGCCGATCGGCGAGGTCCATCGCCGATCGCCAAGAGTTCCGTTGGACTACAACGGTCGGGATCCGCCGTGTTCGGAGGCCGTTGTAGTGAAAGCGATCGGGCCAAGGCGGATCGGTGATGGCGGCAAACGGGAAGAAGTTAGCCCTCTCTATAAAAAGAGAGGGTGTAAGCCTTTGAGAGGCTAATGCTCATACTCCAAACGATCTTCCTAGTGCCCCACAAGCTCTGAACTCTTCTTACTTGTCTTTACTTCAATCCTATTGTAAGAAGAGTGATCTTGGTTGTAAAGGTTACCTCCACCTAGCTTTGTGCAAAGGAGAGACCGATAGTGATTGGTTTTGGCGGAGTGATTCACCGTGGACGAATCGGACCGTGGATTAGCGGCGTAGCCGTGAACCACGTTATATCTTGGTGTTTGTATTGCTTGCTTATATCTTGCTTGTCTTTTGCTTTGTATTTGTATATTCCGCTTGCGCTAACGTTTTGTAGATGAGCAATTTACGACGTCCAACGTACGAGGGCTATTCACCCCCCTCTAGCCGGCCATACCGATCCCCTACACTCCGTCGCAAGATTTGAGGTCACGTTTGTGTGCATCAGTTAACTCTAGGGGTAACTCCCTTGTAACCTTCTTAGTGGCTTTCCTAGATTTCCTTGAAGCCTTAGCCACTAGGCACACACCATGGTTAACCTTAGAGATGACTTCCCTATTAACCTTGGTGTTTTTTCTAGACCTATGGATGGTTCCATAATCGAATGGAACACTATCATAGGTCTCTTTGGGCTTTGGTTTATGACCCAAACCTTTCTTTCCCTTTGATGGTTCTTGTTTTCTAGACCCTAGGTTTTGATCATTTGACCCTTGAATTTGATTTTGCATCTTCCTAAGGGTCTTCTCTAATTTCTCAAGCCTTGACCTCAAGACTTGGTTTTTTAACTCTAATTTCTCAATTTGTGAATTTTCATTCTTTCTTTGGGAAAGATTCTTCCTAGGAATATGCCTACCCTTCTTAGGGATAATGCCTAGATGATCTTCTACCTTCTTAATACTTTCCCTAGGTAGAATTGTTTTAGGAGTATTGGTTCTAACTTTTTCTTTAGCCTTAAAATTATAACTCTTAGCACCTAAACAAAAGTATTTATTATCACTAGCATGCTTTTTATGGTAAATTGCAAGTGAATTAAAAGCATGCTTTTCATTGTGAAACAAGGAAGGTTCATTACTAAATTTTACCTTAGAGTTTGCTTTAGAAGCTCCCCCTACATGTGATTCTCTTTCTTGGCCTTTGGTTTGCTTCCTCCCCCTAGGGAATTGACTCCTATAATGCCCCTTTTGATGACATTTGAAGCACATCACGTGCTCCTTGCTTTAATTATTGGGGCACCAGGTTCCTTGACCTTTGGCACAACTTGTGTCATTTTCTTGACCTGTTTCGGACACTTGCTCTTGTAGTGTCCGACTTCCCTACACTCAAAGCATATAATATGATTTCTATTTTTAAATAAAAAGATTGAGTTACCTAGATTGGTGGTAGGAACCGAAGTTGGTTCTTCATCTCTACCGGAGGTTGATGGTTCTTCTTGCTCTTCCTCCGACATGGAAGGTCTCTCCTCCCCCTCAATTCTTGAAGTGGAGGCTTCCTCCAATTCTTACACCTCTTCCTCGGATGTTGATGACCTTTCAACTTCCAAATCCACACTTTGTTGTGAGGATGAGCTTGCTTTTTCGGTCTCATTCTCCAAATGAGCCGATGAACATTCCTGTTCCTTGGACTCCTCTATTTCTTGAGTCGTCGAGGGTTCTTCATGGAGCTTAGCTAGTTTGCTCCAAAGCTACTTAGAATCCTTACAATCTCCTAATCTACACAATATATTATTAGGAATCACACTAACTAATATACACATTGCCTTATTGTTTATGTTGAAGTATCGGAGTTTCTCTTTGCTCCACTTCTTCTTCTTCTTGAGTATTCTTGCATTCTCATCCTTTGGAGCGTTGAACCCTACTATCACACTAATCCAATTATCATAATCACACATAATACAATATTTCATTCTTATTTCCCATTGCTCAAATTCCTTGGCTCCATAGAGTTCATATGGAAGAGGCTTATTGATGTCGTCACCCAATATTTCTTAAACCACCATTTTCTTCACCTCTAGCATGCTCTCTTGGTTGTTAAGCCTTGAAGAGTGACCCTGCTCTGATATCACTTGTTGAGAACCGATGGTCGCGCTAGTGGGGGATGAATGGTGCGTTCGTTCACTCGCTTGAAATTCGATCGTGCTTGTCTCTACAAGTCATTAGTTTGCGCAGCGGAAATAATAAAGCATAAACTAAAACAAAACACAAACACACAATCACATACAAAACACAAGATATAATGTGGTTCAGAACCTTAAGGTTCCTACTCTACAGGTCAAGCTCAAGTGGGCTCTAGTGATGCACACCACCACTAATAAAACCTCTCCTTCTCAACAACAAGTCAGAGGTGGAGAAAACCCCTTACAATGTGAGATTACAACAATAAGCAATAAGATATAATCAAATATAAGTAAAATACAAAACAAAGAACTAAACACTTTACACGAAGTGAGCTTTGCTTGCTTGATGATTTGATTGCTATTGACTGGCTTTTAAGGACTAGAAAGCACCAACTATCCCCCTTCAAATCGTCCCAAGAACCATTGCCAAAATCCTCCTCTTCGAGCTCCTTATAAAGCTACAACTCAAGATGATTTTTGCCTAGCAGTCGACTACCCATACCCAGCAGTCGACTGCTCCTATACTCGTTGTCTCACAATGGCTTGATCCACTCTAGAAAAACTCCAACGGATAACTCACTAATCGACTGCCAAACCCTAGTAGTCGGTACTATAAAAGTCGACTACAAAAGTTTATATGCTCGTGGCTACAACTAGCAGTCGACTGCCCTCCATGGCAGTCGACTGCTAGGCTAGTCGACTGCTAAAATTTGACAATCAACTACCAAGGCCACTCGGCCGCAGTCGATTGCCAATCGACTCCCAACCAGTTGACTAGTCATAATCCCAGTCGACTGCTCAGAGTTGACTCGCTACCATGTGTCAAAACACTTGACTAGTTGACTGTTCCATAACCCCAGTCGACTGCTAAACCTCAACCATGAGGTTTACCCCAAGTATGATCCCCTCATACTTGCTAGACCACCCTTAGCCTAGACATAAGCCTTCTAGCCACCTCTATCAGCCTCACACCTATCGGATCCCTCCAAGTCATCCATGACTTGTTCATCCATATGCAAGCCTTCAGGTGCTTTCATCGGCTATTGTCATGCTAACCAGGTCACCACCAAGGCATATTTGGGCTTACGCTGCCAAGACACATGCTTGGACTTTACGCCGCCAAACATTAGACTTATGTCACCAAGATTCCGCTTGGATTTTACGCCGCCAATATCACACCCTTAGACTTTCCAAATGGCAAGACTCATGCTTGGACTTTCCAATTACCAAGTACCAATGACTTGGACTTTACATGCCAAGATCCATGCTTGGACTTTCCATGCCAAGTACCCATGACTTGGACTTTATCATTGCCAAAACCCATGCTTGGACTTTCCATGTCAAGTACTCAAGACTTGGACTTTTCATGTGCCAAGTGTCCCACTTGGACTTATCCATCAAATGGTCAACCCCATGTCAACCATATAGTCAATCCATTGTCAATCATCAAAATACTACTCGAGTCAAACATGAGTCCCGTCAATCGTGACGTAGGTTGATTGCACCAACAGATACTCACTAGTGATGTCTTCCCTAGCTACCTTTCTAATGACCCTTCTAAGCTTTGAATCCTTGGTCATTTGGGTCTTATCTAGGTTAACCTTGTTAGGGAAATCAACCCAAGTATGATATTGGTTTTGATGTGTGTGGCAAAGGATTTAAGTTAGGTTGTTATGTAATTTGATGTGTGTGTTTAAGTTGTGCAGGACTTAGTGAATCATGCATGGTTTACTTGATGAAGTGACAAGTTCATCATCTCATGGCTCGGGTCCTTGAGTCTGTGAAGGATGGCACAAGGAGATGTCATGAGCTTGGTGCATCCGAGGGGCCACCGGACAAGGAGCAATTGGAGTGAAGACAAAGGAAGTAGACTTTAGCGCAAGATCTGAAGGATGACACGGGAGAAGCTGTGAGCTTAGTGCATCCGAGGGATGTAGGCCGAACGAAGAGAGCTTCGGTGAGGGACTCCATAGGAGATGAGAATTGAGCGATTGTAACCCGGGTCCGAGCAGCTCAATGTAGGTGGACTTGGCCAAATGGATAAGATCAAATATCGGATGCTCAAACATGATTTTTGAGCTTTTACCCAATGGTCGGATGATCAAACGACTTGTTGCTTAAGGTTTTATCAGACAAAGTCGACTGATATAGATATCAGTCGACTGGTTCGAGTCGACTGCTAGTTGACTGGTGTCAACTAGGGTTTTGTGGCCCAGCAGTCGATTGCTAGAGTTTGATAGTCGACTGGTCCACCATCAATTGACTGCTAAGGGATGACAGTCGACTGTTATAAGTGGACGCAAACACATAAACATTTTGAGTCGACTGATTGCTTAGAACAATCGACTGATCAAGCCATCAGTCAACTGATTAGTGTGTCGTTGGATTGTGATGACCGTGAATCAGGTGTGGTCAGAAGTCGTTGGAACGACAGTAGTCAACTAATGGCATGCAACAATTGACTGTTGCATACCCAATGGGAAAATTGCCCTCCTCTCTATAAAAGGAGAGCTTGGGTGCCTTGGAGAGGCTAATGCTTTAACTCCTAAGTATACTCCAAGTGCTCACTCTCCTCTTCCTTGTTTCTATCTCCATCATATTGTAAGAGGGAGAGATTGTGTAAGAAGGTTTCTTCTCCACCTTGGTTGAGCTAAGGAGAAGGTTTAGTCGACTGATTGAGGGAGTGATCTGCCTAATGGATTGTTCGTGGATTAGCGGCAAGGGTCGTGAACCACGTTACATCGACTTGTTTGCATTGCTTTTTCTCTTTACTTTGCTTTAGCTCTAATTGTCTTTGTATTCGTATTAGTTTCTTTATTCCTCTGCGCTAACGATATTGTAGATAATTAAGAACGAGCGAAGTCCATTGAGCATTGAGGGCTATTCAACCCCCCTTCTAGCCAGGTCACGATCCTCCAACAAGTGGTATCAGAGCCTAGGAGTTTGTCAACGGACTCACCGCTACAAGAAGCAAATCAACGAAATGGTCGGCATGACCATCCATCCACCGAAATTTGAAGGAGACTTCTCATGGTGGAAGAAGAGGATGGAGGTATTCTTTGAAACCGACTTTGATATAATGTTAATTATGGAAAACGATTTTGAGGTGCCTAGGGATGAAGAGAACAAGCCACTAGAGAAATTGAGATGGACTAAGAAGTAAAAGGAGGAGCACCTTGAAAATTCAAAGGCCAAACATCATCTTTTCAATGTGCTTCCTCAATAAGAAATTAATAGAATTGGAGAGTGCTCAAGCACCAAAGAGATGTGGGAGAGACTAATTGAGCTTCATGAAGACACATCCGAAGCCAAACTAGCAAGAAGGGATCTCCTCCGATCACAACTCAACAACATCAAGTTAGAAAAAGGAGAAAAGATATTTTCGTTGCATTCTAGATTTAAGGAAATTATTAATGGTTTATCAAGTGTAGTGGAGAAGCTTTCAAACCGTGACATGATGATGAAAGCCATTGATGTATTTCCCCGATCATCCAAATGGAGCTCCATGGTGGATTCATTCTACATCTCAAGGAATCTAGAGGTTAGTACTCTAGAAGAATTATTTTCAACCATGGAACTTCTCGAAACTCGCCTTGAAGGAATAGTTGAAGAACCAAGCAACAAATCAAGGGGAGTAGTGCTTGTAGCAAACAAGGGGAAGAAGAAGGAGAAAACACCCTCCTCATCGGATGATGACTCTCAATCTTCAATGAACACCAATGAAGAGGCATACATGGTAAGAAAGGTAAGACATGCTTTAAAAAGTTTTAAATTTAACAAATTTCATGATAGGAGAAGGAGGACTAGGAAGGTCATTTGCTACAATTGCCAAGGAGAAGGACACATGAGGGATGAGTGTCCCTTATTAAACAAGAGCAAGGAAGAAAGGAAGAAGAATGACAAGAAGAAAGAAGGGAAGAAGAAAGAAGAGAAGAAGTCAAAGGAGAAGGAAGGGAAGTCAAAAACTCGGAACTTAAAAGCCACATGGGATGTTCATCTTTATCGGAAGAGGAAGAAATCGTCTCCCATTTTGCACTAATGGGAATAGATGATGTAGCCTTCACCTCCTCCGAGCAAGAAGAAGGAAGCACAAATGAGGAGGAGAGCTCAAGTGTAGGAGGAGCATCATCATCGGAATCAGAGGAAGAAGATTGGGTAAGTGAGGTAAAAAATCTCCCTTCTCAAGATGTAATTAGCATGATTTCTAGTTTAACTAAGGATTTGTTTAGAACCAAGAAGAAAAATAAATGCATGCTAAATGAAATTATAAATCTAGAAGAAAAGTTTAAAAATGCATATTCCCATGATATTATTGCTTCTTATTCTAATTTAAATGATGCTTAGAGGAAAATAAGGTTTTAAAGGAAAAGGTAGAATATCTTAGCAAAACCCTTGAAAAATTCACTATAGGCTCAAATACTTTGAATATGATTATAGGGAGCCAAAGGGCAAGCTTTAACAAAAAGGGCTTAGGATATAAGAGATCTAAGAATGAAAAGGCATACCATTGTCTAATTGCTAGGGGCAATCAAAAACAACAATGGTGGCTAGGAAATGGATCCCTAAGGAATACTTGATTAACCCTATTGGAAAGAACCTATATTGGGTACCCAAGTCAATTCTTAAAGGTTAGAAAAACCTAGGATAGTCAACCACACTAGAACTTATTTCATATCATGTTAATTGGTTGACTTATGTTCATGATTGGGGATTTTGGATGTTTCTTAACTTTGGATATTTTTGAATGAAATTTTTGGTTAAGTATAAATACCTTAGTTACATCTCACATACACTATAAGGAGAACTTGATTAAAAACATAGCAATGGGTGAGATGTTAGGTTGATACAAGTGATTTACGAATGCTTATGGCATTTTGATGAATTATTATGTGTGTCATTACTAGTAATCATAGACCAACTATGGGAAAAGCAAATGTTTAATTCATGGACATCTTGCCCAAAGATCATATATAGTTGGATATTTTTAATGATTTAAAAACATTTCATGTTTTTGAAAATTGTAAGTTTATGTTTTGAAATGTTTTAAAGCAAAACTAGTGTTCAAAGTTGATACAAAATTTGAAGTTTTTAAAGATTTTGAGTTTTTGCCTAAATTTTGAAAATCTGATGCATTTTCATGAAAAAAATCATTTTTCCATGTTAAAGGAACTCATAAGAAATGTGTTCCCCAATTTTCATGATTTTTCAAATTTTTGTGAATTTTTAATGCATTTCTGAAGTTGGCTTAAGAAATCAGAAATGCTGGAATTTAGGTACCAATTGACTGCCACTTGGCATTAGTCGATTGATGACACTATGCACGAGCACAACATCTTGCTTTTGGGTGTTTTCAGTCAGTTTTTAGTGTTTTTCTTCCCTTAGATAGTGATACCTCATTGTATAACATATGTATGATATTTTTGATGGTGTCAAAGGAGAAGAATATGGTTAAGGTTTAAGTTAATCATGTCTAGCATGTGTTAAGGAGGAGTTTGCATGTGTTAAGGGGGAGTTTTGATATCCATGTTTGATTTACATGCTTACTTTCCTTAAGTTGTTTTTACCTAACTTAAACATATTGCCACATATCAAAAAGGGAGAGATTGTTAGGGCAATTAACCCAAGTATGATATTGGTTTTGATGCGTGTGGCAAAGGGTTTAAGTTAGGTTGTTATGTGGTTTGATTTATGTGTTTAAGTTATGAAGGATTTAGTGAATCACACATGGTTTACTTGATGAAGCATTGACAAGTTCATCTCATAGCTCGGGTCCTTGAGTCGGTGAAGGATGACACGGGGAGAAGTCGTGAGCTTGGTGTATCTGAGGGACCACTGGACAAGGAGGAATTGGAGTGAAGCCAAAGGAAGCAGACTTCAGGGCAAGACACGAAGGATGACACAGGAGAAGTCACGAGTTTAGTGCATCCGAGGGACGTAGGTCGAATGAAGAGAGCTTCGGTGAGGGACTCCATGGGAGATGAGAGTTGAGCGATTGTAACCTGGGTTGGGGTAGCTCAATGTAGGTGGACTTGGCCAAATGACTAAGATCAAGTGTCGGATGCTCAAACATGGTGTTTGAGGTTTTGCCCGACAGTCGGATGCTCAAACAACTTGTTGTTTGAGGTTTTACTTGACAACAGTTGACTGATATAGATATCAATCGACTGGTTCAAGTCGACTGCTAATTGACTGGTGTCAACTAGGGTTTTGTGGCCCAACAGTCGACTGCTAGGGTTTGACAGTCGATTTGTCCACCATCAGTAGATTGCCAAGGGCTGGCAATTGACTATTATAAGTGGACGCAGGCACAAAAACATTTTGAGTTGATTGATTGCTTAGAGAAATCGAATGATAACTCGATCAGTCGACTGATCAGTGTGTTGTTGGGCTGTGACGATCGCGAATCGGCATGGTCAGAAGTCGTTGGAATGATATCAGTCGACTGATGGCATGCAACAGTAGATTATTGCATGACCAATGGAAAAATTGCCCTCCTCTCTATAAAAGGAAGGCTTGGGTGCCTTGGAGAGACTAATACTTTAACTCCTAAGTATACTCCAAGTGCTCTCAATGTTTTTACTCTCCTCTTCCTTGTTTCTATCTCCATCATATTGTAAGAGGGAGAGATTGTGTAAGAAGGTTTCTTCTCCACCTTGGTTGAGTTAAGAAGAAGGTTTAGTGGATTGATTGAGGGAGTGATCCACCTAACAGATTGTCCATGGATTAGCAGCAAGGGCCATGAACCACGTTACATCGACTTTATTTGCATTGCTCTTTCTCTTTACTTTGCTTTAGCTCTAATTGTCTTTGTATTCATATTAGTTTTTTTATTCCGCTGCGCTAACGATATTGTAGACAATTAAGAATGAGCGAAGTCCATCGAGCATTGAGAGCTATTCAACCCCCCTTATAGCCGGGCCACGATCCTCCAACAAACCTTAGGAGTAACTCCTCTTGTAACCTTCTTAGTGACTTTCCTAGATTTCTTTGAAACCTTAGCCATTAGATATCTACCATGGTCAACTCTAGGGATGACTTCCCTTATGACCTAGGTTTTTCTAGACCTAGATTTAGTTTCATAGTCAAATGGAACATTATGATAAGATGACATTACCTTCTTGGATTTAGGTTTGTGACCTAAACCTTTCTTATCCTTAGATGACTCTTGCCTCCTAACACCTAAACCTTGCCCATTAGACCCTATAGTTGAATTTTGCATCTTCGTAAAGGTCTTCTTCAATTTCTCAAGTCTTGACCTCAAAGTTTGATTTTCTACCACTAATGCCTCCAATTTTGAATTTTCATTTGTTCTTTGGGCATTTTTCTTCCTTTTAGGCATATGCCTACCCTTCTTAGGGTTAATGCCTAAATTGTTCTCTATCTTCCTAATAGTTTTCTTAGGTAGAATAGTTCTAGGATTGTCCTTAGGTAAGTTGACATGTTTGGCTCATAAGCAATAAAATCTATTTCTAGTATGCTTTTGTTCATGAGCAATAGAAATAAAATTCTTAGCATGCTTCTTAACATTACTTAAAGAAAGAGCATTATTGAAATATACCTTAGGGTTTGCCTTAGCTCCTCCTACACTTGAGCTCCCTCCTTTGCTCTTCTTAGGTTGTCTTCCCTTAGGGCATTGCCTCCTATAGTGGCTCCATTGATTTCATTTGAAGCACACTGATGTGAGCAAAACATATAGGGTTTTAGGAGTAGTTTTTGCTCACATCTCATTATGCTTTATGTTAGTTTTCATGCATATGTCACTCTATTTTACACGCATTTCCTATTTTCTAGTTTGGAGGTCTGCTCTTTGTACTTTTGTGTGCAGGTTAGCATTTCGGGTGAAAAAGGTGCACTTTCGGAGCAAAAGAAGGACAATTTGCAGCTAGACGCAAAGTGGGACACGACCAGTGTAACAACCTGGTCCCTATTGGCGGAATTCGGCGACCCCTATTGGTCGACGACCGTCGCCCCTGTTGGCCTGTCGTTACTCACCTGGTCTTTCCACCCCTGGAAGTGGGTTTTTGCCTTCCCCAGGATTCGAACTCTAGACCTCCAGGCTAAGTACTAAAGTTTATGAATCCTGGTAACCAAGTGATCCCAGGATCACTTGGTTACCAAGATTCATAAACTTTAGTACTTAGCCTGGAGGTCTAGAGTTTGAATCTAGGAAAACAACACTTCGAGTGGAAGACAGAATGAGTAACGACGGCAACGGCGATCACAGTCGCCAATTATCGCCAATAAACAGGTCGTTACATTAAAAAGGCGCCTTTTTAAATGTAACGACCCGGCCCCTATTGGCGGAATTCGGCGACCCCTATTGGTCGACGACCGTCGCACCTGTTGGCATGTCGTTACTCACCTGGACTTCCCACCCCTGGAAGTGGGTTTTTGCCTTCCCCAAGATTCGAACTCTAGACCTCCAGGCTAAGTACTAAAGTTTATGAATCCTGGTAACCAAGTGATAATGTAAAAAAAAAAAAATTCCTCGGTAATTGATAAAATTCTTGTGGAATTTTTAGAATTTTTTCTGGATTTAAACGGGTGTTTTATGGATATTTCATGGGGATAAAATGAACAGGATTTTATAAAGCCTGTTTAGGCTATCTTTTACGAGGTATTAAATGGTTAATTAGACCAAATATTTCCGTTTCTTTCTCAAGCCGCTTCTTTTCCTCTCCGCGCAGCTTTTCCTCTCCTTCACCGCGCGATGCAGCCGATCATCTCCCCTTCATCTTCGAAGAAACCAGAGGCCCCTTTCCTTCTCTCCACTGTCGTCGCTCGAGCCCGTGCTCGCTGCCGCCTCCTCCCTCGCATGCCGGTGGTGACAGCCGTTGTCGTCGTGCCCTCTCCTCTTCGTCCCCGAGGTGATTAGAGCCCGCGTCTCCTTCCTTCGAGCCCGTGCTCACTGCCGCCTTCAACCTCGCCGCAGTGCCCTTTCGCCATGCCCTCTTCCACCATCCGGCCAGTCGCTGCCATTAGCCACCTCACCGCCGCCGGCTTCCTTTTTCCTCCGATCCAACAACAGCGAGTGCCGACGCCCTTGAACTCGACTCGCCTCCGTGCGTCTTTGCTTGCCGCTCGCCATGCGAGAGTGCTGTCGCCGGTGCCGATCTCCACCCCGTGCTCACTGCCGAGCGCCTTCTTATGAGTCTGCCATCCACTCTCTGCCCTGTGGCTGGTGCTTAGCCGGCGGGAGGGAAGGAAAGCCGACGCGAGCAATGTTTCCTCCTCCAGCCGACGCGAACGCTGTCGCTCGAGCCCAGCATCGCTGCCCTCCTCACCTTGCTCAACCGCTGCCCTCCATCTGGTGAGCCAACCTTCATCGGTCGTTTCCTCTGCCTCATAGCTTGATCGATTCCGATTTAGGAGCGTGGATTTGCTCCAAGGAGCAGGGGAGCAGGAGGAGATTAGCGTAGGTGGAGTTGCTAGGGCTAGGAGTTTTTCGTTGGCAGCAATTCGACTGGAGGTTTTCACGGTTATCGTCGGAGCAAGCAAGGTGACCGCATCACTGCGATTGGTTGTTCCGGCCGGAGGTGGAGCTGTGGTTGGCGAACAGAGCAGTGGGGAGGAGAGCTGGGAGGTTCTATTGCTGGTATAGATCTTGATTCCCTTTGTATATTTGCAGTCTATTTCGGTTCTGTGTGGGTTGTGTGATTGCTGTGGCTAAGCTCGATCTGATTTGGGCAGTGATTGGGGATCTTGCTGCTGCCGTTGAGGTTGAAATCCTTTTGCAGATCAAGAAGAAGAGGATGTGAACCAGTGTTAGGTAAGCTTAGATTTGGATAAATGAATGGTTAAATTGTGTAGTGGATACTGTGATTGCAGGTGATTAGAGTTATTGAAATTGGGTATAGGTTGCAGTTTAACTGATTCATTTGGATCATATACGTGTAGAGGTATCAAGAAGCTATTTGGATTTAAATCTAAGATCGCTGATCAGAAGCTTTGGAATTAAAGCCGGGCTGGGTAAGTTGAGATTTGAAAACTTTATCGACAAATATATGTTTCGACAGCTAGGTTCTGTGTTATGGTTGTGATGATAGATGGCAGCTACGGCTAAATTCATCTGGTTGGTATAAGTTGCTATTTCAGATATGGAACAAGAAGCTGTGAAGGAAGTTAGGCTTGGTAAGTCCAAACCTGAATGTTTTGGATGTATACCAATATTATTTTTGTTAACAGATATGGTGGTTGCTTCTAAATTGCCTTTTAGTGCAGGTGATGAAGACAAATGGGGATAAGCTTGTCATTTCCTATTTGGATGTGGAGCTTCTCAGAGGAATTTTAGTAGCAGGTGGGTAATTTCCTACCTGGTCCGGGTAGTTGTATTTCATTCAGATTTAGTCATTGATATGAGCATGTTAGGTGTTCATATTACCTTGACCACCTTCTTTTTATCGTATGCTTGATCCTTTACCGTTGGCTATTAACTCTATTGCTGATATCATGTTTATTTTATCATGATTAGGAGTTATACATATAGGTGATGCAAGTAACTTAGAATTTGTTTAAGTTAAGTGCAAATGGTAAAGTCCGGATGACAACCTAATTGTACATTGGGCAAAAAGGTCATCCGTAGGTAGATAATGACTTTAACCTAGGGTTAGTTCTAGTACCCTTAGGTTGTATGTTACCACCGAACATGTGTTGTGTAAATGGTCAGAGGAATGATACTTAGGGTATCGCTACGGACCGGTGGTCCTAGCTTGTTATAATCAGATGAGTACGACTCTCTACAGGATAGAGAGTGCGTCGAGTAGATTAGTATGACTCTCGATGATAGAGTATTATGATCAGTTGAGTACGACTCTATACAGGATATAGAGTGCGTCGAGTAGATTGGTATTACTCACTACAGGATAGAGATTCTATGGTGGATGTTTGTATGTGAGACATTGCATTCATGCATTTACATACCGCGATGAGGTCTCCCTTGTGGTTGAGAGGGTCGCTCATCACGCCTCCACGGTTACTCATAGAGGAGTAACCTGCAGGTGTGAGCGAGCATTGAGGTGCCGCACTCTACCACTATAGACGGTGGTAGTTGGATTTGCGTGTCGTAGTCCTGCGTGTGTGGTACTCGACCACTCATGGGTAGTGACTGTCGGAGTGACCAACAGCAGGGACCCCCATCGTGTAGCTTGCTCTTTACGCTTATATGCTACTCGATCATACTGCCCACTCGGCCACTCGAGAGTAGTGGTTGGTGTTGAGTTGGGACAGTTGTCATGCTCGAGCCACCGAGGCCACACTGGGGTCGTGGTAGCTTTAGGGTGAGCCGACATGACCATGCATGCCGCATTGCCGTATCTGATGGCGCTTTGCATATTACCATATATATATATATATATATACATATATGCATGTATATATATATATATGGATGGTTGAGATTAATATATATATAGATACAGTCTATATATATATGATTATTGTGATGTTGCATTTGTTTGTACTATGCTTGCTGCATTTGGGTGGACATCATATTCATGCATGTCTCTTACATTTGTTATACGATTGAGTCGGATATTGGTATGTGTTGGACAGACCACTAGGTACCTTGACCTGTAGCTAGAGTATATTTTGAGTTGATTTACTCTTCCTGTTATATATATATATGTTGGATATATGTTCAGGTTGGATCAGAGTAGCGTAGCAGACTTCAGGTATGTCTGCATTTTATGTTATTCATTTCAGTTAGACGGTATATGCTTGTATTTATATACTATGCTGATATACCTGTTGTACATCTAGATTATGTTGTCGAAATACATGTGATATTACATATATACATGTTTTCTATTACCTGCTGAGTTTTACTCACCACCCCCGCAGACTTCGGGTTTTCTCGGCCGCCTGTAATGTAGAAGACTTCGTGACAGCTTGGAGCATCGTCGGTTGACGTCATCTCATCTCATGAGGCTCCCGTGTTTTGTTTTGGGCCTGTTGTCCGTTGTCCATTGTATTTTGGAGTTTTCGTGATGTATATGTTGTAGATTCAGATTTTGTCGAGATTTCGTGTTGTTGTGGTGTGTTAGTCATACCGGTATGCATGTGTGGGATTGTTGTATTGTTGTGGTTTGTTTCCGCTGTGTCTTGTGTAGTTTTGTTTTCATACATATATATTGTTGTTATTGTGGGCCTACGGGCCTTGTATTAACCCGAAATATTGCCACGTACAGGGGAGGTGCCGTCCGTTTGATTTTCGGCTCGGCATGCTCTCGGGGCGTGACAACCAGGGCGTGTGGCTACACATGGTCGTGTCCAATGGGCGAGATCAGCCACCCCAGGGCCGCACATTGCCTGGCCGTGTGGTAGCTTGCCAGATTTGTGTGACTAGGGCTTTTTCCGGATTTGGCAACGGTCCGATGTGGTGTCTATATAAGGATGGCTCCACCCAAACCCTAGGGCGGAGGCACGACGGCTAGGATGACACACCAAAGCCCTAAAAATCTTCGAGAACTCGCAACTAGTAGGAGAAACACCACCGGAGGTCCACGCTTTGCACTTCAACGCCGAAGAGAAGACCAAGAAAGCATTGTAATTCTTTGTTCCTGCGTTTTATCTCTGATATATTCGAACATGTACATGCTTTGTGATTCCTCCTTTATATACATGGAGTAGTTCTTTCGATTCTAGGATTAGGGAGTAGCTTGTGTGCACATTACATGTTGGTTCATGTTAGATTCTGTCTTTGAATTTAATTTGGCGATTGGAAGTTGTTTATACTATATCTATGCGTGTTTGGTTTTCTACCTGCTGCGCTTAGGCGATACGAGGGGTGATAGCTCTCGTATCTAAGATTTAGGGGATTTTATACAAGGAACCTAGGGGTAAACCTGATATCCTATAATCATGGGCAGAAGGATGCGATTGAACCAGAAACGGTTCATCGTAGGGATTGATTCGGCATCCTCGTACCGTCTATCCCATCCTTTTAGGCGGAGATAGCTCCCGGTAGATGCGGTGGCTCATCGGGAGAGTGTATGATGTCTCTTCCACAAAACCATAGCTAAACGTCTAGACAATGTCAATTGACAACATTGTTTTGCAACACACAAGCGAAATCGAAGTCCTAGAATCACCTTTGAAGACCTCGGCACACTCCCTTCTTCCTCCGTGTGACACCGTATAGAGTATAGTCCACCGATAACCCTCACAAGTCGAAACCTCTTAGAGTTTACTTTCGAACAATTTCAACCACTGAACATATCGATATTCGAATCCCAGTCCCTGTGGGATCAATAATCTTTTATTACTTGACGACATTCGTGCACTTGCGGGCGTTGAGCGCGAGCGCACACTTCGAGTCCTCGATAGCCTCCATCGCAAGATTTGAGGTCGCGATCGAGTGCATCAAGTTTTTGGCACCATTGTCAGGGACTGATCGTGTCGATATCGAACCGAACAGTAGAAAATTGGATCGGACTTAGGATTAGATTTATTTACTTGTTTTATTTTCTTTCTAGTTTGCTTTAGTTACTTTAGTTTTATATTTTCTGTATTTAGATTTAGTTTTTAATTTTTAGATTTTTATTTATTTTTAGTCGTAGTTTTCCATTTCATTATTGCATCTTAGGTTTTATTAGCTAGATTGTTTTATTTTTTGCCTCTTAGGATTAGGTAGCAATCCAATTTTTTTTTGTGGCTTGGTTCGTCATATGGTTAGACGCTTAGGATCGGAAGGTTTGATTCCGATCGACTTAGAAATCGAGCGAACCTTTCATCAGCGAAAAGCAGAGCAACGAAGGATGGAGGATCAAGCCGCATCCGAAGTGAACATAGGTAGCCAACCTCTGCGGGACTACGCAGCTCCTAGCGCTAGAGGATTTAGGCCGAGTATAGCTGGACCGTCTATTTCGGCAAATAACTTTGAGCTGAAACCGACACTTATACATATGGTCCAGCAGAGTCAATTTAGGGGAGCTAGGACTGAAGATCTGAACTGGCACCTTGAGGCATTTTTAGAAATCTGCTCGACAATGAAAATGAACGAAGTCCCTACTGACACGATCCGCCTGAGCCTATTCTCATTCTCACTGCGGGATAAGGCTAAGGCATGACTTCACTCCTTACCTTTGGGGAGCATCACTACATGGGAGCAATGTGAGCAACAGTTTCTGAACAAATACTCCCACCAAGCAAGACTGCTCACATGTGTCATCTCATCACAAGCTTTCGCCAGAAGGAGTGGGAGTCCTTATTCGAAGCTTGGGATCGCTACAAAGGGCTACTCTACCAATGCCTCCACCACGGACTGGAGAGGTGGCTGATGATCCACATCTTCTACAATGGGATCGCGTACGCCATGAAGATGTCCCTGGATTCTACTGCAGGAGGAGCACTGATGAACAAGACCATAGAGGAAGCAGAGGAGCTAATAGAAGAGGTGGCCCAGAACCACCATCAATGGGCTTCCGAACATGGTCAACCTACGCCTGCAGCGGGACGATAAATGTCAACTCCATAGACCATCTGGCAGCAAGGATGGATGCGCTCAGCAGATAGTTCAAATCTTTGAATCCCTCATCTGCATGCACGGCCATCGACTTTGGAGAGGGAACGACAGCGTATCGAGAGGACCACTATAGAGGGCAGGGAACCTCAGACGAGCAGATTGAGCATTGTGATGCGGTTGGGGACTACGACCAAAGGCCCAACAACTCATACTCCAACACCTACAATCCCGGATGGAGGAATCACCCGAATTTCTCCTATAAGAATAACACGGGAAACTCACAACCATCAGGGGGGTATGGGCAGCAGCAGGGCAATGGGCAGCGACCACAGAAGTCCAGACTGGAACTGATGATGGAGGACTTCATTGCTACCCAAACTAAGGCCAATGAGAAATTTCGTCGTCAACATCAGAAGTTTGAAGAATCACTCAGAGACTTGAAGGCCACCGTTGACAACCTTTCAAGTCACACCAGGATGTTGGAGACGCAAGTGGCCCAGATAGCCCAAACCATGTCGCAACCTATGAAGAGCTCTCCGGTGAGTCAAGGAAAAGAGGAAGGAGTGGGGCAGAGTAGCCAATTCGCCAAGGGGTGTGCAACCATGATTACCACCCTACCTGACCAAGCTGAGTTTGAATCGAAGATTCCATTACAGCTTGAGGACCCTGGTGAATTTGTTATCCCCTTCTCAATTTATGGGGAAAGCTTTGATGAAGCGCTATGCGACTTGGGGTCATCAGTCAGTGTGATGCCCTACGCATACTATCTTGGTATTTGTATGGGGGATGACTTAGTCAAGGAACCCGCCAGCTTGCTGGCACACGTGCCTGTGGTGATTGAATATTTCGTGATACCCACGGACTTCATCATACTAGACATAGGACCAGATCCCCAAAATTCCATCATTCTAGGAAGGCCTTTTCTGGCAATTGTAGAGGCGTGCATAGACGTGAAGGCACACCAAATCTCCCTGGAGGTAGATGGGGAGATCATCCTCTTCAGCCTTTCGAAGCACAGAGCCCCCTACCTCGACGACTTCACGTTTAGCATAATGAAGCCAAAACTGCCAGATGAAGCTTCTGAGATGGATGAATAGAGGTTCACTGAACCTCCAGAGCCAAGTTGATAGTGGAGTGTGGTCGAGCTAAACGACCTTAAACAAAGCACTTCTTGGGAGGCAACCCAAGTTTAGTTTTAGATTTTCCTTTGATTGTATTGCATGCATTTATTTAATTTTAGTTTTGATTTCCATCTCATTTAGAGTTAGGACTAGAAAAGAACTTTGCGAGGCAAAAATAAAATCCATATTAACCTACACAACGAAGTGTATGAGAAAATTTGGACCCTAACGCAAAACGGAGAGAAAAATAGGGACACACGGCCTAGCCATGTGTTTTCCCATGACCGTGCCCAACTGACCGGAGGCACACACGGTCTGGCCGTGTGTTTTCACACGGTCATGTTACGCAAGGTTAAAAGGGGTGAGTCATGTGTTTTCACCCCATTTGCGCTGTGTGCTTCGAGTGCTCTTGCCCTAGCCATGTGGTTTCATCTTCCCCGCCATCTAGAAGCACTTCTAACCTCAAAGGAAGCCAAAAGAAGCAAGGATGAGGAGGACCAAGCATGTAACACCTCGATCCAGTGCTTCAAAGCGACAAACAAGGAGAGCCGACACCCCTCAATCTCCGGAGGAGGGTAATGTTGGATCGAGCGGATCGCTAGAGGGTGGGGGTGAATAGCGATAAAACTTTTCTTTTGTTTCGTTCGTTAAAACATGAGTAGACACAACAGAAGATAAAATTAAACACAAGAGACAATAGTATTTTTACTTGGTTCGTAGCCTTCGGCTACTATTCCAAGGCCCTAATGGTCCTAGACCGTGTACGGAGGGCAATTCACTAAAACACTCCTCCTCGTTGGAGGTAGGAGTTTGACGATTACAAAAACATTCGAAAGCAAAAGATAGAGAGACAAACCCTCTCTTCTATTAAGATAAAATGCAACGATAGAAAACCTCGATTAACAAAAAGAATTGCAATATTAAAGAGATGACAAAGTAAGATTATACCAACAACTAGAGAATAGAAATTAAGCTAGGGTTGTTGACAACACTTCGTCGTTGTAGAGTCATCGGAGAGTCGCAGCGTTGTGGAGGCTTTAGGACACTTAGAATTGATGAAATGGTGAGAAATGGACCTTCTTTTATAGCCCTAGAAGTCCCCTCCTCGAGCACATCAAGATCCTACATCAATGGCCACCTCACCCTTGAAGAAAGGGATGGGTTTTGACTCATCTCGAAGTTGATCCTTGACCAGCGGTTGAACTGATTTCTTGACTGATTGAACTGATGGCTCAGTAGTTGAACTGATCCTTGGCCGGTTGAACTGATAGCTCAGCAGTTGAACTGATCCTTGGCCAGTTGAACTGATTGCCAGAATTTTTGACTGTAATAAAGAGTTAGCCCGAAATATAAGTGAATTCGACGGCCACTTGCCGTCCGATCTCAACATAGACCTTCCATGGGAAGTCTTGGTCGGATCATCGCCTAAGGATGTCCTCGTATGGAGGACTCGACCTTACTTATGCTCACTCACACGAGCTTACCTCAACATTTACCTTTGAATCCTTGCTTTCAGTCTCCACCTGATTCCTTCGGCTCCCTCCGAAGTCCTCCCAGTGTCGCCCGACCACTACGGTTCTCTCCGAGTGTCGCTGATCTTCGGCTTAGCTTAGTATTTCTGCATACTTGATTCATCTCTTGAGATAACAAAATGCACTTAACTTTGTGTATTTGCTATAATCAAAACTCAGGTTCGATTCAGGTGCCCACTGCACCAACAATCTCTCCCTTTTTGATCTATGGCAAACCAACACAAAGTTAAGTAAAATAAATTAAGTGCATTAAGAAAAATGAGTATGAGATATGCATGAATGAGAAGGAGTATATAAAAACTCTTTTTCAAGTGCTCCCCCTTGAGGAATCCTCCCCCTTGACCGAGGGCGAGTACTTGAGAAAGAGTTTTAACTCTCCCCCTTGATATTGGCCATAGTGTTTAAAATAAGTTTTAAGTTAAGAAATCAAAAAATTGATTTCTTAACCTTGGCCTTTCTTCCCTTATTTAAGTTCTAAAAATTAAGTTAAGTTAAGTAAACATTTACTTAACTTGGGTTATTAGAATATGTACTAAGTAAGTTACCAAAAAATGACCCCTAGTAAGTTACCAAAAAATAACCCCTTAACTTTGGCCTTTTCTCCCCCTTTTGCCATAAATTAGAAAGAGCAGGGGGTTTTGAAAAACACGATTTTGAATATAGTTGTAAGTCCAAGAATGTTCCAAATAAATTTTGAAAATAGTATACTGAAAATAAGCTCATCTATAAAATATTCGACTCATATTTGACTTGATTGATATGAAAGATCAACCAGTCCTGGTCAGAGTCGGTTAATATGTATCATTATACTCCATAGTTCATGGCGATGCACTAGCTCTACATCTGGAACCAGGAGTAAGGTCCTAACATCTCACGCCCATCTACGTGGCTAAGTACACAAACACATTAGTCCTATGTGTTGTGAGATGTATTGGCTCCTTAAATCTATAGGTGCATGATATCTAAGGTATGTCCTATGCTAGTTCCATAAAAATGAAAAGTAAGAAATAGTAGTAAGAAAATATAATTTGCAAGTTCCTATTCTACTACGCACATGCCCAATTTTTGTAATTAAATTGACCGGATAGGGGTTTAGTAAATAGGTCTGCCAAGTTGGACTTCGATTCAACGTATTCGAGTTGTATGGCTCCATTGGCCACATGTTCTCGAATGAAATGATGTTTTGACCTCTATATGTTTGGTCCTAGAATGACATATCGGATTCTTAGTTAGGTTAATTGAGCTAATGTTATCTACGTGGAGTTTAGTGTTTGTAAAATCTAACTTAAAGTCTCGGAGAGTGTGCTTCATCCAAAGAAGCTGAGTAACACACTCACCCATCGCGATGTATTCGGCTTCGGTGGTAGATAAGGCAACACAATGTTGCTTCCTACTGCACCAACTTACTAGACTCGAGCCGAGAAGTTGACAACAACCACTCGTACTCTTTCTATCGAGCTTACTACCAGCATAGTTCGAATCAGAGTAGTCGGTTAGTTCGAACTCGGTAGATCTAGAGTACCAAATACCGACATTAAGTGTACCCTTTAGATATCTAAGGATACGCTTGACTAGAGTTAGGTGAGACTCGTTGGCACAGGTTTAGAACCTCGCACACATACTTACTGCAAATAGGATATTAGGTCGGCTCGCAGTTAAGTAAAGGAGACTCCCTATTATGCTCCTATAGTATTTTAAATCAATTGAATTTTCAATTACATCTTCTTCTATATTCATATTAGTTGCCATTGGGGTATTAATAATTTTAGTGTCTTTCATTCCAAAGCATTTAATTAATTCCCTAGTATATTTGCGCTGATGTAGGTATATTCCATCTTTAGTTTGTTTAATTTGTAGACCTAAGAAGAAACTTAACTCACCTACTAAATTCATTTAAAATTCACTTTGCATAAGTGAAATGAAATCATTCAGTAGGATCAAGTTGGTGGTTCCAAAAATAATATCATCTATGTAGATTTGGGCTATGAATATATCTTTACCTAAGGTTTTTATGAAAAAGGTTGTGTTAACTAAACCTTGGTTAAATCCTTTGGACTTAAGATAAACCGAAAGCCTCTCGTACCAAGCTCAAGGAGCTTGTTTAAGTCCATAGAGAGCTTTCTTTAACCTAAGAACATGGTCAGGTTTATTTAGACTTTCGAAACCGGGGGGTTGAGTAACATAAACCTCTTCTTTAATATATCCATTCAAGAATATTGACTTTACATCCATTTGAAACAACTTAAATCCTCGATGTGCAACATATGCTAATAACATTCGAATGGACTCTAACCTAGCTACTGGAGCATAGGTCTCATCGTAATCTAAGCCTTCGACTTGACTAAACCCTTTAGCGACTAATCTAGTTTTATTTCTAACTACTTCACCTTTATCATCAAGTTTATTTTTAAATACCCACCTTGTTCTAATGATTGTTTTATCTTTAGGTGGTGGTACTAATTCCCATACTTCGTTCCTAGTGAATTGAGCCAGTTCTTCTTGCATTGCAATAATCCAATCGGGATCAAGAAGAGCTTGGTCAATAGTTTTGGGTTCAATTTTGGAAATCAAGGAGATTTGACTAAGGTTTCTGTATGAGGCTCTAGTTCGAACTCCTAGGCTTGGATCACCTATCACTTGGTCGATAGGATGATTCGTTTGAGTCCTAGTTTGGTTTGGGTTTGGGTCATCTACCACTTGATCAATAGGATGACTCGATTGAGTCCTAATTTGGTTTGAGTCATCTACCACTTGGTCAATAGAATGACTTGGTTGACTTAGGTTGGGATTAATACTAGACTTGATCTTCGAATCGGAGTTGAGTCTGGTATGAATCGGCTCGCTAATTGGGGTTGCTGGGGGTTTTGTAGGTTCGTGTCCTTCATCAAATACTATATTGATAGTCTCCTCGACTCTAAGGGTGTCATGGTTATATACTCTATAAGCTCTACTTGTAGTCGAGTATCCTAGGAAGATTCCGGTCGAGGTTTTGAATGTAAATTTTCCTATGTAATCCTTAGTGTTTAGGATATGTACCTTACACCCAAATACCCTAAAGTACTTGATGTTAGGTATTTTATCGTGATAAATCTCGTATGAGGTATTAAGGTGCCTCTTTACCATAAGGATCCTATTTTGGACATAGCATGTCGTACTTACGGCTTCCGCCCAAAACCTATCGGGTAGGTTATACTCGTTTAACATTGTCCTAGCGGCTTCTTGTAGGGTTCTATTTTTACGTTCTACTAGGCCATTCTATTGTGGGGTTCTAGGGTAAGAGAACTCATGGTGGTATCCATTTAGGTTACAAAATTTTGTAAACCTGTGGTTCTCAAATTCACCACCATGATCAGTCCTAAGTCTTTTGATTTTAAGGTTTTATTGATTTTCTATTAGTTTAAATAGGTTGATTAATTGATCTAGGGTATCACTTTTGTGTTTGATGAACCTAACCCAAGTAAATCTAGAATAGTCATCAATTATGACTAAGCATAATTTACTTCCATTAAGTGACTTAGCTCCGTGTGAATCAAATAGATCCATGTGTAGGAGCTCAAGAACACTTTTGGTTCGTTCTTGATTAGTTAGTTGATGTTGTGTCCTAGATTGTTTACCTTGTTGACAAGCATTACATATTTTATTATCCAAGTTATTGAGGTTAGGCAGACCTCTGACTAAGCCATTCTGACTCATCTTGTGGATGAGTCTTGGGTGTGAGTGACCGAGTCATCGGTGTCATAACCATGATTCCTCTTGCCGTGTCATAAGACACTTGGTTGAGGAGTTAGTTAGATTAATAGTGTAAATATTGTTATTTCTGGTTCCCTTAAGGATTGTTTTAGAAGTTTTATTTGTATTAATTACGCATTCATTTTCTAGAAATATGACCTTATAGTTATTATCACATAATTGACTTACACTAAGTAAATTATATTGAAAATTTTCTACCAATAAGACATTTTCAATAATAAAGTTAGAGTTGAGCTCAATATCACCTGATCCGATGATTTTGAGCTCGCCGTTGTTTCCGAAGGCTACCAATCCTTGTCGTTTGAATCGAAGCTTCGAAAACTTGAGTTGATCCCTAGTCATGTGTCGGGAGCAACCACTGTCCAATATCCATTGATCCTACACACAAGGTAGTTGGATCAGATATTGGATTTATTAAAGATTGGTTGAAGATTATTAACCTAAATCATCTCACCCATGTCTACATGATCAAGCATGTTAACCCTATATGTTCTTGTGAGATGACTTCCAATTTTACTTGATTTAATTTTAATGATTTGAACACTTGTCAACCTTGCATTAGATTCGAATTTGACCTTAGGCTCATCAAGACACCTTTTCAAGATCATGGCTTCCAGGTCGTGGCGAGGCACAAAGTGTTGGGTTTCCGGCACCGCGGCGTGTGTGTGTTCGATCATGTTTCGTAAACATGAACACAGCGGAAGCAATAAAAATAATAAATACTCCTATTTATTACAACACACACAACACACGCATGCATATTACAACAAGTGTAGACATAACCGTAAATTTAAATTTGCAATAAAAAGGAAATTTATCTACGTTATACCTTTCGTATGACGTGTAGCGGGAACGACATCAACCGGAACGATTCTCGCTAGAATCGTCTCTATCCGTATCCACGCCGAGCTCGGGATGACTTCGCTAAGCCACGAGCTTCGTCTTCGTACGGGTTACTAGCCTCGTGTTGAAGACGACGTGATCGAGAGATGATCACGATCCGAATCCAAATTCGGATCCTAAGACGAGTCCTCAAAACTCGCTTCTCCGGAGAGGTATTCGTCAACCGATTGACGAATCCTTCGTCCTCCACCTCAGAGGATTACCGGAGATCGAATCCCCGGTAATTTAGCCACTGTCGGAGCTCTAACCGTCGTCCAAACGACGCTCCGACGAGAGGAGAAGAAGCTGTCCAGAAAACTGGACAGCTTGGTGGAGGAGTAGGCGCCGGCCAAAACAAGGAAGCCAAGTGCTCACCTTTTCACCGAGGCCTAGGAAGATCACCGGAGGGTCGCCGGAGGGTTCACCGGCTGAAGCTTGGACGCCGGCAAGGAGATGGACGGCAGCACACAAGCTGGGCGGCGGCAATGGAGTTGACGCCAACAAGAGGAAGGGGTTTGGGCGGCCAAGCTTGATTAGGGCTTTGGATTAGGGTTTAAGCCCTATTTTATAGAGAACTAATTCTCTTAATGGTTAATGGATCATATCCATAAAGCCCGTTAACCCGCTCCATTAAGATAAGTTAAAATAAACCAAACCATGATGGTTTATTTTAAGTTAAAACGAACCGAACCAACTTTTGGTTCATTCGTTTAAAATAAACTAAACCCCTTTGGTTTATTCTCATCCATTGGATTAGAACCAAACCATTTTTTGTTCATCCATTACGTCTTCATAAGACGCGGCCCATCCATGCTTCCATTGCGACTAAAACGATTTCATGCTCGGTTTATGTTTGGTCCAACCAAACCTAGTTTCTCTCGGTCTGAGAATCCCATTCTCAAGCTCGTTTTAAATCCTTTGGATTACGCTCGTTGTGCGTGTGACCAAATAGGTTCTTGGTTTATGTTGGCCGTCTATAATTAACCATTAATTATAGAACGATCATGAGTGGCACCTAGTAGTACATCATGATCCCCAATTAACCGAAAAGATCAACGGTTGATCCAGAACTATTTCTGAAACCCTTCAATAGCTCGAATGATTCGCGGCCCCATTCCCTTCACTCATCTTATACCCACTTGGTTCAGGACATGGTCTATAGTGTCGGTCCTCACTAGGTGACTACGTCACACCTAGCCCAAGTATCATTTCCTCGTCCTACGGATTCTAGTTACTCCACATGTATCGAAGAGTACCTTACTCTAAACATGTAATGCTTTGGCCAAAGACTTTAGTAACAATCCGACGAGAGGCCATCGGTATACATCTCCTCGCAAGGAGTGGTGAATCCTTTATAGGTTATTCAAACACCTTCGATCACTTCGACTTATACCCAATCATCCCGGGTCCACATCTCCTTAGAGATGTTTGCTTAAGATGTCAAAGCATAAGTCTCCATGATCAAGATGACTTGAATACCGCAAGTCAAAGGAACATCGCACTTAAGCCACAGTAAGAACTTCATTGACATATCTATATATGCAGAGAACCATATAAAGTCTTACGGCTGGTCACTCCAATGAACTAGTTACCATAACTAGCATCCACGATTAACTCCGGACATCACTATGTCTCCAGCCAGTGAGAATCAGCTGCTTGGATACACCAAGGAGTATACCTCGTGCTAGTCTCGACAGAATTGATAGTGTCCAAATCCATCAATTCATCGACTAGGGATAATTCCGATACATCACAATTACACATGTAGAGATACTCACTAGTTGTGATCCAATCACAAATTCTCTCATGCTGTGAATCGTATCGTGGACATTCAGTAAATGAGTTTAAGATCCAATCAAATACATAAAACATGTATACTCAAATAGTGAATCTTCATTTATCATATAAATGGTTCATACATAAGGTGATTGCCTTTGGACATCTCTCATATATTACTAACAGACTCCCACTTGGCCTAATGTCAATCGCTACGGTATCCAATACCATAAGCTCGAACATGACCCTCAAACTTATTTTGAGGTAATGCCTTAGTCAAGGGATCCGCTAAGTTCCTTTCAGTGGGAATTTTCTCGATTTGTATTTCGTTCCTACTGATGATCTCTCTGATAAGATGATAGCGGCGAAGCACATGTTTGGATCGTTGATGAGACCTTGGCTCTTTCACCTGTGCAATTGCTCCATTGTTGTCGCAGTAGACCGGTATTGCTTCAACAATGGCCGGAATCACACCAAGTTCATGAACGAACTTTTTGATCCAAACCGCTTCCTTTGCTGCTTCCGAAGCTGCAATGTATTCTGCCTCAGTGGTAGAATCCGCTACAGTCTCTTGTTTGGAACTTTTCCAACTCACTGCGCCTCCATTCAAGGTGAACACGTATCCAGACTGAGACCTGGAATCATCCTTGTCTGTCTGGAAGCTGGCATCCGTATACCCGCGTATCACCATGTCCCCTTCTCCATATATTAGGAACACATCCTTAGTTCTTCTCAAGTACTTAAGGATCGTCTTAACAGCCGCCCAATGATCCATTCCTGGATCGGACTGGTATCTGCTCGTGACACTCAGAGCATACGATACATCGGGCCTCGTACATAACATAGCATACATGATAGATCCTATTGCGGATGCAAAGGGAATCTTACTCATGCAAATCCTCTCGTCTTCTGTGTGCGGACACATAGACTTCGAAAGGTGTACCCCATGCCTGATGGGTAGGAAACCTTTCTCGGATTCTGACATGCTAAACCTCTTTAGCACTCGGTCTATATATGTAGACTGCAAAAGACCAAGCAACCGTTTCGATCTATCTCTATAGATCTTAATCCCGAGGATGTAGGTTGCTTCTCCCAGGTCTTTCATGGAGAATGTCTTGGATAACCAAACCTTCACTGACTGTAAGATTTAAACATCATTTCCTATAAGTAGTATGTCATCGACATACAATACTAGGAATACGACTGCACTCCCACTAACCTTCTTGTACACACAAGGTTCGTCTGGATTTTGTGAGAAATCAAATATTTTGATTGTCTCATCAAAACGGATATTCTAGCTCCTGGATGCTTGCTTCAATCCATAAATGGACCGTCGCAATTTGCATACCTTGGTTTTATCAACCGATGTGAAACCCTCAGGCTGTATCATATACACGCCTCGAAAGGTGTTTCCATTAAGGAAAGTCTGTTTTCACATCCATCCGCCATATCTCATAATCATAATGAGCCGCTATGGCCAGGAGCATCCGAATGGATTTAAGCATAGCTACAGGCGAATAGGTTTCGTCATAATCAACACCTTGTTTTTGACGATATCCTTTCGCCACCAATCTAGCCTTATAGGTAATCACATTACCATCCATGTCGGTTTTCTTCTTGAAAACCCACTTGCACCCTATAGGCTTTATCCTTCGTGGGTCAACCAAGTTCCAAACTTGGTTTTCATACATGGAATCCATTTCAATTCATGGCACCAAGCCACTTATCCCTTTCTCGAACTTGTCGACTTCTTCATAATCGGTAGGCTCCTCATCATCAATGAGTAACACGTCGCTCGATTTGCTTACGAGAAATCCATATCTCTCGTGAATATTGCGTGTTCTACGGATCTACGAAGATGTGGTGTTATACAGTCCAGCGATTGCTCATCACTATGAGTTGTCATTGTTGTGCTTGACTGTGTTAATGTCTATTTGAGTCTCTCGAGCCTCCTCAAGCTCGTGACACTCCCAATCGCTTTCTTGCAAGAGAAACTCTTTCTCTAGAAACACAACATGCCTTGAAACAAACACCTTTTGTTCCACAGGATGATAGAATTGGTAACCCCTTGTTTCCTTAGGGTATCCAACAAATAGACATTTATCAGACTTAGCATCCAATTTGTCTGATACAGTCCGCTTCACATAAGCAGGACAACCCCATATCTTCAAGTAAGATACATGAGGTTTCTTACTATTCCATATCTCATATGGAGTAGTTGAGACTACCTTGGTTGGCATTCTGTTTAACAAGTAAACAGCTGTCTGAAGTGCATAGCCCCAAAAGGACTTGGGAAGAGTTGCATGATTCATCATTGACCTGACCATGTCCAACAAGGTCCGGTTACGCCTCTCAGATACACCATTATGCTGTGGTGTATAGGGCGGAGTCCATTGAGACAATATGCCATTGTCTCTTAGATAATCAAGAAACTCTTGACTTAAGTATTCACCACCTAGATCCGATCGAAGTATTTTAATACTCTTGTCATGTTGTTTCTCTACTTCATTTCTGAATTCTTTGAACCTTTCAAAGGCTTCAGACTTGTGTTTCATCAAGAACACATACCCAAACCGTGAGTGATCATAGGTCCACATACATCAGTATGTATTAGACCTAGTAACTCTCCCACTCGTTCACCTTTTCCAGTAAAAGGTAACTTAGTCATCTTGCCTTTTAAGCATGATTCACATGTATCGTATGAATCCAATTCAAACGATTCCAGAATTCCACATCGGTGTAATTCGGACATGTGTTTCTTGCTTATATGGCCAAGACGACAATGCCACATATAGGAGTCTATTTGATTATCCTTTCGAGCACGCGTGTTTCTCGCTTCGATATTGAAAATGTCACTGGATACGTCCAACGTATAAATGTCATTACTCAAGGTTCCAGTTCCATAAAGTACGCCATTTAAAGTTATATAACAACAATTGTTACTAAACGTCAAATGGAAACCATTTCTATTTAAACAGGAAATAGAAACAATGTTCTTTATTAGAGAAGGAACATAATAACAATTGTCCAGTTCTAAGACTAGTCCACTAGGGAGCTTCAGCAAATAAGTTCCGATGGCGACCGCAGCAACCTTTGCTCCATTGCCAACTCGCAAATTTGTCTCCCCTCTGACAAGTCTTCTTCTATTCCTTAGCCCCTGTATGTCATTACATATATGTGAGCTACACCCAGTATCCAATACCCAAGTGTCCAAGGAAATAGAATGACAATCAATAACGAAGATACCTGAAGAGGATGGGGCATCGAATGCCTTCTTCTTCTTCATGGACTCAAGATAAATCTTGCAGTTTCTTCGCCAGTGGCCTTCCTTGCCACAGTGATGGCAAGTGCCCTTTTGCGCTGGTTCCGCCTTCTTTGCCTTTTTGTTCTTTCCTTTCTTCTGTTCTTTTGCCTTCCTCTTAGAACCTTTCTTTGAGGAATCAACTAACAGAACCGCCTTATCCTCATGCTTCACAGAAGGCTCCACAGTCTTCAGCATATTGAGGAGCTCGGGAATGGTGGATTCCAATTTGTTCATCCGATAGTTCATCACAAATTGCGAGAAACTCTTGGGCAAACAATGCAAAATTAAGTCAATACTTAACTCATGATCCATCACAAAACCGAGGGTAGCTAGCCGCTCGATGTACCCGTTCATCTTTAGCACAAACTGCACTACAGATGAACCTTCTTGCATCTTCGTGGTGAAGAGGAGCCTAGAGACCTTGAACCTTTCGGATCTCGCTTGCTCATCGAACAACTCATGAAGATGGAAGACCATAGTATTAGCATCCATATGCTCATGCTGCTTTTGCAGCTCAGGTACCATCACCGCTAGCATGATGCAACTCGCCAGCTCAGAATCTGCCACATGCTTCTGATAGACCAACATTTGGTCTGGAGTTGCATCGTCCTTAGGACGGTCAGGAAGAGGCTCTTCAAGGACATATACAAGCTTTTCCGCCTTGAGAACAATTCTCAGGTTTCTAAGTCAGTCCAGGAAGTTAGGCCCAGTCAGTTTGTTCGAATCCAAAATAGTGCGCAAATTCAAAGACGTCATGATCAATTTATTGACCTAGAAATACAAAACGAGCATATATGAGAAAGATGATTTTAAAATGCATCAATATACATTTATAAATCCCATTCATTTTTCGAATTTCAAAAACCCCAAAATCACTTCGGGAGATCGTAGGTCCATCTCCGAATGGGCTGATATCCATCATAGTTATGAACAACCTTGGAGAGAGTCCAACAAGCCATTCATAACTACGACGGTAGGTATCTTCTATACCGATTGCATATCACGTATATGCAACTATCACAATGTGCTATCAACTAATTGAATGTTCACACATACATCGGGTTGTTAACACATTAACAAGTATGCATCATATGCATAGCACCCAACTTCACCTCCTTTACATCGACCTTGGAGAGAGTCCAACAAGCCGATGCTTGTGTTAAAGCCAACCCATTAATCGAAATAGTTTTAATATGGTTAGAGCGCATTCAACCAATTAGCCCAGCTTGAGAGAGTCCAACAACCAAAGCTAACGATTGACCTCCTGACTCTTACCATATTAGTATTAAACTATTCCATGGTTTGAACATATTCAGTTCGAGCCGGCTTGGAGAGAGTCCAACAACCCAAACAAGAAACGGAACTCGTTCTAACCATATTAATGGAAGGTGTAGGCTTTAATATTGTTTAAGGGTTTTTATGTCTCATCCTCTTTGCATGCAAATAACTATTATCTACATGGCATGACATACATGGCATACATCTACATGTCACGACACGCATGGCATAATGTTATGCATCTAATGCAATTACATGGCATACAATTATGTCATGTATATATTTCCTTATATGTCATAACTATTTATGGAAATAAAATATGTTTAAGATTTGATTCTCCAAATCAAATCATAATTAAATTAGGAAACAAATTTCCAAATCTAATCACATATTTTATTCATGGAATTATTTGATTAAGGAAAATCTATTTAGGAAACCAATTTCCTAAATCATTAAAACTACTTATGAAAATAAAATATTTTAAGATTTGATTTCCCAAATCAAATCATGATTAAATTAGGAAACAAATTTCCAGAATCTAATCAAATATTTTATTTATGGAAAATATCAATTTCCATAAATACTTCCAACTTTCCAAAAGTGGAAGATTTCCATAAATACTTCAAGACTTTCCAAAATTGAAAAATTTCCATAAATACTTCTAAATTTCCAAAATTAGAAAATTTCCAGAAATACATTATGACTATCGCAAAACCATTTTTACGATTATGTCGAAACACAACCTGGGCTCGATACCATAATGTTGTTTCCATCACAAGGCAGGTGTGTGTTCGATCATGTTTCGTAAACATGAACACAAATGAAGCAATAAAAATAATAAATACTCCTATTTATTACAACACACACAACACACGCATGCATATTACAACAAGTGTAGACATAACCGTAAATTTAAATTTGCAATAAAAGGAAATTTATCTACGTTATACCTTTCAGATGACGTGTAGCGGAACGACATCAACCGAACGATTCTCGCTAGAATCGCTCTATCCGATCCACGCCGAAGTTCCTCGATGACTTCGCTAAGCCACGAGCTTCGCCTTCAGATGGGTTACTAGCCTCGTGTTGAAGACGACGTGATCGAGAGATGATCACGATCCAATCCAAATTCGATCCTAAGACGAGTCCTCAAAACTCGCTTCTCCGAGAGGTATTCACAACCGATTGACGAATCCTTCGCCCTCCACTAGAGGATTACCGAGATCAATCTCGTAATTTAGCCACTGTCGGAGCTCTAACCGCCGCCCAAACGATGCTCGACGAGAGGAGAAGAAGCTGTCCAGAAACTGGACAGCTTGGTGGAGGAGTAGGCGCCGGCCAAAACAAGGAAGCCAAGTGCTCACCTTTTCACCGAGGCCTAGGAAGATCACCGGAGGGTCGCCGGAGGGTTCACCGGCTGAAGCTTGGACGCCGGCAAGGAGATGGACGGCAGACACAAGTAAGCCGGGCGGCGAATGGAGCCGACGCCAACAAGAGGAAGGGGTTTGGGCGGCCAAGCTTGATTAGGGCTTTGGATTAGGGTTTAAGCCCTATTTTATAGAGAACTAATTCTCTTAATGGTTAATGGATCATATCCATAAAGCCCGTTAACCCGCTCCATTAAGATAAGTTAAAATAAACCAAACCATGATGGTTTATTTTAAGTTAAAACGAACCGAACCAACTTTTGGTTCATTCGTTTAAAATAAACCAAACTCCTTTGGTTTATTCTCATCCATTGGATTAGAACCAAACCATTTTGGTTCATCCATTACGTCTTCATAAGACTCGGCCCATCCACGCTTCCATTGCGACTGAAACGATTTCATGCTCGCTTTATGTTTGGTCCAACCAAACCTAGTTTCTCTCGGTCTGAGAATCCCATTCTCAAGCTCGTTTTAAATCCTTTGGATTACACTCGTTGTGCGTGTGACCAAATAGGTTCTCGGTTTATGTTGGCCGTCTATAATTAACCATTAATTATAGAACGATCATGAGTGGCACCTAGTAGTACATCATGATCCCCAATTAACCGAAAAGATCAGCGGTTGATCGAACTATTTACGAAACCCTTGATGGCTCGAATGATTCGTGCCCCATTCCCTTCACTCATCTTATACCCACTTGGTTGGGACATGGTCTATAGTGTCGGTCCCACTAAGTGACTCGTCACACCTAGCCCAAGTATTATTTCCTCGTCCTACGGATTCTAGTTACTCCACATGTATCGAAGAGTACCTTACTCTAAACATGTAATGCTTTGGCCAAAGACTTTAGTAACAATCGAACGAGAGGCCATGGGTATACATCTCCTCGCAAGGAGTGGTGAATCCTTTATAGGCTATTCAAACACCTTCGATCACTTGGACTTATACCCAATCATCCCGGGTCCACATCTCCTTAGAGATGTTTGCTTAAGATGTCAAAGCATAAGTCTCCATGATCAAGATGACTTGAATACCGCAAGTCAAAGGAACATCGAACTTAAGCCACAGTAAGAACTTCATTGACATATCTATATATGCAGAGAACCATATGAAGTCTTACGGCTGGTCACTCCAATGAACTAGTTACCATAACTAGCATCCACAATTAACTCCAGACATCACTATGTCTCCAGCCAGTGAGAATCAGCTGCTTGGATACACCAAGGAGTATACCTCATGCTAGTCTCGACAGAATTGATGGTGTCCAAATCCATCAATTCATCGACTAGGGATAATTCCGATACATCACAATTACACATGTAGAGATACTCACTAGTTGTGATCCAATCACAAATTCTCTCATGCTGTGAATCGTATCGTGGACATTCAGTAAATGAGTTTAAGATCCAATCAAATACATAAAACATGTATACTCAAATAGTGAATCTTCATTTATCATATAAATAGTTCATACATAAGGCGATTGCCTTAGGACATCTCTCATATATTACTAACACAAAGGCCTTCTTTGATCAGAACAACGACCACTTCCTTAGACAAAGCCATTTTCAAGAAAATAGAGACTTGACTCACCTAAGACCACTTCCTGGTCTAACTATTCTAGGATACGGTGAGGTAGCTTCAGCTTGTTCCACTCGATCAAGTGCATCGAACTAGATACGCCTTATCTAGCCCGAATACACAAGACTCCGTTTTCCTAGCGTACTATCATCTCGCCGCATCCTGGTACTATGTTATCAAGTATTGACGAGTTATAGTCCTATCTAGCCATTCTAAAAAGAAAAATCAAACTAAATAAAGAACCTAAGCATGCAATTTCTAAGTTAAAATACAAATAACTTTCGTACTTGCTCCCCCTGGACCATTGAATCGGTTCGGTCTCTCCACATAGTGGATTTGGTCCTTGGGAACCTAGTACTGGTTCGATCCTAAGTTTGAAATCAAGGCAGTCCTTGGGACCCATGCTTGGACACATTTTTTATGTCGACTTACAATCGACATATACGACTTGTTGGTCGTATTTGAGCTAAACCCTAGCCCGACCTTGTTGTACACGACCCTTTGCGATCCAAGTAGGAGGTCAAGTCCTTTGGATCCCAAAGTAAACCTTTCCAACGTGTTCCTAAGATCTTCGACTTGACTCTTCAAGAGTGAGTTCTCAACTTTGAGCTTTTCAACCCGAGTTGAGTCCTCCTCTTGAACTCGACTAGTCGAAGAGGTTAGGGAGACCTCGTGTTTGAGGAGTTTAACTTCCTCAACCAGGGTCTCGACCTTGGACACGGACTTAGCTAATTTCCTAGTTAAGAACTTAATTGGACTATAAAGCGTACTAATAAGGGATCAACTTACCTTGAGTGTATCTTTTGAACCAGATGCATATCCGTGGCTTGTCTTGAATATCGCTTCACAGTTCGACTCGTCTTCGGTTTCAGATTCGTGTTCCGGTTCTGACTCCATCTCCGATTCAACCGGTTTAGCCTTGAGGACGCGATCATCATCTTGTTCCTCGGACGCTTCTTTCCATCTAGCGTTGAGTGCCTTTTTTTGTTTTGGTGCTTTGCTCTTGAGCTTTGGGCATTCGGACTTGATGTGTCCAAACCTGTTGCATTCGTAACACCTAATATTAGAACTTATAGGCTTACCTTCGTTTGGTCAAGTGACGGTTCGCTTTCATCCCTTGACTATCCTCCAAACTAGGTTGACTAGTTCGGCCTCCATTTCTGGGTCGACCTCCGAATCGGACTCATCTTCTTCTTCCTTCGGGGATGGCTTGTTCGCGGTTTTCTTCCTCGAACCTGCAAAAAGTGCTATACCCTTCTCGAGTTCCGAGTTAGACTGCTCATGAAGTTCGAAATCAGAAAATAACTCATCTAACCTAAGTTTTGAAAGATCATTGGAGACCTTGTAGGTATCGACCATGGATGCCCACAAGGTAGTCCTAGGAAAAGAGTTAAGAACATACCTAATAAGGTCACGGTTTTCGACCTTTTGCCCGATCGCGTGTAGGTTATTGACTGTCTTGAACGTGAGCGTGAAGTTGCATCGCCGTTTCGTTTTCCTGCATTTTTAGATTATATAATTTATTAAACAAAAGATTGCGCTTACATACCTTGGCTTCATCGGTCCCTTCGTGTAGCTCCACTAGTTTTGTCCAAAGATCCTTTGCATTGATGAAGGGGCCGACGTGATTAAGCTCCTCCTTGGACAAGCCGCATTGGAGGATTTGAGTTGCCTTGGTGTCGACTTCGACTTGTCTTTTTGTAGCATTGGTCCATTGGTCATAATCCAAAGATTCACCCACTTCGTTAGTCGGAAGTGTGAATCCCGTTTGGATTATGATCCACATCTCGATTTGGGTCTTAAGAAAGCACTCCATCCGACCCTTCCAATAATGGAAGTCATCTCCGTTGTAAAATGGAGGTCGGACGGTGCTAAAACCCTCGAGATGGGCCATTGATACAAAAACAAACAAGAGGATGAAGACGAAAAACCTAACAACAACACAAACAATCGAAATGTACAAAGACTCGTCTTTGATTAGTAGTGCGGGAGAAAAACTAAACGAATGAAATAAATTCAAAATAAACAGAATAAAAAATAAAAAAATCTGTAAAAAAAAACTAGATTGGTGGTTTCACCAAATCTTAGCACCCTCGGCTCTGATACCAATTGTTTGATCGAGCGGATCGCTAGAGGGGGGGTGAATAGCGATAAAACTTTTCTTTTGTTTCGTTCGTTAAAACACGAGTAGACACAGTGGAAGATAAAATTAAACACAAAAGACAATAGTATTTTTTACTTGGTTCATAGCCTTCGGCTACTACTCCAAGGCCCTAATGGTCCTAGACTGTATACAGAGGGCAATTCACTAAAACACTCCTCCTCGTTGGAGGTAGGAGTTTGACGATTACAAAAACCTTCGAAAGCAAAAGATAGAGAGACAAACCCTCTCTTCTATTAAGGTAAAATGCAACAATAGAAAACCTCAATTAACAAAAAGAATTGCAATATTAAAGAGACGACAAAGTAAGATTATACCAACAACTAGAGAATAGAAATTAAGCTAGGGTTGTTGACAACACTTCGTCGTTGTAGAGTTGTCGAAGAGTCGCAACATTGTGGAGGATTTAGGGAACTTAGAATTGATGAAATGGTGAGAAATGGACCTTCTTTTATAGCCCTAGAAGTCCCCTCCTCGAGCACATCAAGATCTTACATCAATGGCCACCTCACCCTTGAAGAAAGGGATGAGTTTTGACTCATCTCGAAGTTGATCCTTGACCAGTGGTTGAACTAATTTCTTGGCCAATTGAACTGATGGCTCAGCAGTTGAACTAATCCTTGGTCGGTTAAACTGATGGCTCAGCAGTTGAACTGATCCTTGGCCGGTTGAACTGATTTCCAGAATTTTCGACTGTAATAAAGAGTTAGCTCGAAATATAAGTGAATTCGACGGTCCCTTGCCGTCCGATCTCAACATAGACCTTCCATGGGAAGTCTTGGTCGGAT
Source organism: Wurfbainia villosa (assembly GCA_025175895.1). Lineage (NCBI taxonomy): Eukaryota > Viridiplantae > Streptophyta > Magnoliopsida > Zingiberales > Zingiberaceae > Wurfbainia > Wurfbainia villosa. The sequence continues at coordinate 12,510,281 of CM045992.1, forward strand.
CGTCGCCTAAGGATGTCCCCGTATGGAGGACTCAACCTTACTTACGCTCACTCATATGAGCTTACCTCAACATTTACCTTTGAAGCCTTGCTTTCGGTCTCCACCTGATTCCTTCGGCTCCCTCCGAAGTCCTCCCGGTGTCGCCCGACCACTACGGTTCTCTCCGAGTGTCACTGACCTTCGGCTTAGCTTAGCATTTCTGCATACTTGATTCAGCTCGTGAGATAACAAAATGCACTTAACTTTGTGTATTTGCTATAATCAAAACTCAGGTTCGATTCAGGTGCCCACTGCACCAACAGGTAACGCCCTACCCACTCTTCTTTTTTGCAATAATGAACATAGAGATAGATATAATATGCTTTCTACTCGTAAACTCACTGCTACTAGGTACTTAGATGAAGATTTGCTAGAGTCTTTAGGGTTGTTGGGTGATATTCAAGCCCTATTTGCAAAAATGGGGTGGGAAGAGATGATGGGAATAAGGCACCCAACCTACCCTAGGATAGTTCTAGAATTTTTGAGTTCCTTAGAGGCGGAAATTTTAACGGGTAGAGAGAGCGAATAGGGTAGGATAACTTTTAGGTTTTTTAACATTGAGCATGAATGGACCCTTCACCAATGGAACTCATGCTTTGGCTATCGAGTGGGGGAGAGAGAAGAATCCCTATTGGGTTCAACTCTCGGGTATTTTGGACCGAGTTGACGGGAGAGCATGCTTATGACCCTTCTAGGGCCAAAGCGTCGCGCCTCCAAAACCCCGTCTTCTGATACCTCCACTGCATCATGGCCAGTACTATATTTGGTCGTGGGGAGAGTGACGGTGTAGTTAGAGCTAGCGAGCTGCTTTGCCTCTGGGACATGCTACAAGAAAGGAGTAGCATCGATGTAGGGTCCCACTTCATCAGACACTTAGTGAAGATGGGCAAAGTAGCACGAGGAGAGATTAATGTGGGAGGTCTGCTTACCCACATTTGTCATAGGATGGGGTACGATTACAATGCATTAGAGAGTATAGAGGGGAGCCCTAGGATCGACCTAGGAGTGTGCATGACCATGAAGATGATTGTGAGAGAAGGATACTCCCTGTGCTTTATAAGGAAAAATCTGACGACCCTTAGGCTCCCCAACCCTGATCGTACCACCATCACTACACGCGCTAACTGGAGCTTGGACCTGATAGTGGAGTCCCCTCCACATGAGGGACCACCCACATCGGCGCCCATCTCTCCCCCTTTACATCACTCTCCTTCCAGTCCACACATGCATAGGAGACCACCTAGTCCATGCCGACTTGAGTCTGCACCTGCACCACCACATTTTCCCACCTTTGAGCAGGATGCAGGTACGTCGGCCTATGATTTCTTGGAGTTCCGATCGTGCCTCGATGACATATACAGTGAGCAGCAGAGGCAGAGGCAGCAATGGGAGGAGCAGAGTGCCTACACGCAGGCAAAGTTCCAGGGCTTCCAGGAGCACTTCCAGCGGGTTGAGGAGTTCTATGACGAGGCCTGCATATACTTCCAGGAGGAGGTTTCTCATATCCAGGATGAGGCCGCCTACCACCAGGAGATGCGACAGCACATGCATGCCCAGCAGGCACAGTGGGCCAGGGAGGAGGAGCACCGAGTAGCCACTGCATCCACCAGCTCCCAGATCGACCACATGTACATGTGGCATCAGCGGCTCAGCAGCAGGTTCTCCCAGGATCCCGAGATGCCGAGGCTCCCAACCTTTCCACCTCGTCCACTATACTAGAGGTATATTTTCATTTAAGTATGGGGGGAGGACCCCAAAGTTTATTTTTTTTGTTTCCTAGCAGTAGTTTCTTTTCTGGTATTCCATTCATTTATTCATGCATGGGTTGTTGAGTTTCTTTTAGTACTCAGTTTTTGTTATCTATAAAGCTGCCTCAGTAGTATTTTTAAAAGTTGCTTACATGAGTTGTTCTCATAGGTAGCTAAACTTCATTTATCTCGTGGTATTTTATTTTAGTCGCTCTGATGAACATTCTAGACTTACATTGGTTAGCTTTATTTTTACACTTGAACATGTCAAACATTCTGAAAGGGAGAATCTAGTACATACCTAGTTATGATTTATCTCAGTAGTCTAGTACTTTGGAATCCATAGGTGACTCTAGGTTTAGAATTTTAGTTACTGGAGATGCTCGGATTGTGTAAGCCCATTTGGAAAAATCAAAATCCCAGTGAGCAGAAAAATAAAAAAAAAGAGAGAAAATAAAAAGATGAAAAAGAAAACAAAGAAAAAGAAAAGAAAAAAAAAGGAGAGAGAGAGAAGATTATGAGGGATAAAAAAAATAGTTGTCGTGGGTGGAAATGGCTAGGTGCCCCTTTGAGACCGAGTTAGGTTACTGGGGAAACACCTACCAATTTCTCTCAATACCGAGCACGCCTTTGAGACTTTATACTAGATCTAGGGAACGATCCTCGCTTTGGGCAGGTAAGTGCCTAAGAGCCGGAAATCTTAGGAAAGTTATGGGGTGGCGACTTAACTCACCATGGAATGGGCATCCCCTAAGAATGATTCGCTTAACACGAGCACGAGGAGCTAACTTAGTAAATTTCTAGAACATATTTATTTTGCTTTGATTGTAAATACCACTTGATAAATTTAGTTAACATGATAAGTATGGAATAATGTCTTTTTAAATTTCATGACACTGAGGTTTGCTTGAGGACAAGCAAAGATTTAAGTTTGGGAGAAGTGATGTGAGCAAAACATATAGGGTCTTAGGAGTAGTTTTCGCTCACATCTCATTACGTTTTATGTTAGTTTTCATGCATATGTCACTCTATTTTGCACGCATTTCCTATTTTCTGGTTCACAGGTCTGCTCTTTGTACTTTTGTGTGCAGGTTAGTATTTCGGGTGAAAAAGGTGCACTTTCAGAGCAAAAGAAGGACATTTTGCAGCTAGACGCAGAGTGGGACACGGCCAGGGTGTGTGGCTACACACGGCCGTGTCCAATGTGCGAGATCAGCCACCCCAGGGTCGCACACGGCCTGGTCGTGTGGAAACACACGGGCGTGTGGCGGCCCACTAGATTTGCGTGACTAGGGCTTTTTCTGGATTTTGCAACGGTCCGAGTTTGTGTCTATATAAGGATGGCTCCGCTCAAATCCTAGGGGGAGGCATGACGGCTAGGACGACACACCGAAGCCCTAAAAAGCTTCAAGAACTCGCAACGGGGAGGAGAAACGCCGTTGGAGGTCAACGCTTTGCACTTCAATGCCAAAGAGAAGACCACAAAAGCATTGTAATCCTTTGTTCCTGCGTTTTATCTCTGATATATTCGAACATCTACATGCTTTGTGATTCCTCCTTTATATACATGGAGTAGTTCTTTTGATTCTAGGATTAGGGAGTAGCTTGTGTGCACATTACATGTTGGTTCATGTTAGATCCTGTCTTTGAATTTAATTTGGCGATTGGAAGTTGTTTATACTATATCTATGTGTGTTTGGTTTTCTACTTGCTGCGCTTAGGCGATACGAGGGGTGACAGTTCTCGTATGTAAGATTTAGGGGATTTTATACAAGGAACCTAGGGGTAAACTTGATCTCCTGTAACCGTGGGTAGAAGGATGCGATTGAACCGGAAACGGTTCATCGTAGGGATTGATTCGGCATCCTCGCACCGTCTATCCCATCCTTTTAGACAGAGATAGCTCCCGGTAGATGCGGTGGCTCATCGGGAGAGTGTATGATGTCCCTTCCATAAAACCATAGCTAAACGTCTATACAACGCCAATTGACAGCATTGTTTTGCGACACACAAGCGAAACCGAAGTCCTAGAATCACCTTTGAAGACCTCGGCACGCTCCCTTCTTCCTCCGTGTGACACCATATAGAGTATAGTCCACCGACATCCCTCACAAGTCGAAACCTCTTAGAGTTTACTTCCAAACAATTTCAACCACTGAACATATCGATATTCGAATCCCAGTCCCTGTGGGATTGATAATCTTTTATTACTTGATGACATCCATGCACTTGCGGGCGTTGAGCGTGAGCGAGCGTTTCGAGTCCTCGATGGCCTCCGTCGCGAGATTTGATGTCATGATCGCATGCATCACACACCACGTGCTCCTTGCTCTTCTTTATCGCGGCTCTAACTTTCTTGGTCTTCTCCTTAATCTTTGGTGTGGGTTGAGTCTTCTTGACTCTTTTTGGGAACTTGCTCTTATAGTTCCCTTGCTTTCTACACTCAAAACATGTTATATAATTTTTATTTTTAAGACATGCATTTGAGTTATCTAGAGAAGAGTCTTGAATTTGCTCTTCATTTTGTCCGGAGGTAGATGTTTCTTCTTATTCTTGCTCCAATGTTGAACACCTATGCTCCCCCTCAATTCTAGAAGTGGCGACTTCTAATACCTCTACCTCTTCTTCTCCAGATGTTGATTCTCTCTTAACCTCCGAACCCTCAAGCTCTTTGGAGGAGCATTCCTCTTCTTCGGGCCTCTTCTCTGCTTGTGCCGGTGAGGAATTATCGTGGAGCTTAGCAAGCTTATTCCATAACTCCTTAGCATCTTGATATTCATCGATCTTACACAACAAATCATGAGGAATTACATTAATTAGGATTGTCATTACCCTTTCATTTATCTCGAAGGCTTGGATTTGCTCTTTGGTGCATTTCTTCTTCTTAAGGGATCTTTCCTTTTTGTCTATGCGAGCTTCATATCCCTTTATCAAGATCATCCACTCTTCGAAGTTCATCATGAAGAAGTTTTCCATCCTCGTTTTCTATCGATCAAAACCTTCTTGTCTATAGAATGCATATAGGATTGGAGTGTTGATGTCTCATCCCAATCCATCGGTGGGCAACTCCATCCTCTAGCGCATTTTCTCTCATGGCGGTTAGTCCTTTGAATAGCGTCCTCACCTGATGATCACTTGTGTAGAGTATCAGCGATTTGTTGTTCTGAGAGCCCTCGGACCTTGATACCAATTGTAGGGACCGATATAGTCACGCTAGAGGGGGTGAAAAGTGATTCTCAATTTTGAGCTTAATTCGTGTTTGATTGCGTTGTTGCTCATCTACACAAATGTTAGTGCACAATGAATACAAAATACAGAATAGAAACAAGAACACCAACACAATCACAACATAAGATATTCGTGGTTCGGAACTTAAGTGCCTACTCTACGGTGAGCTAGTGTCCACACCACTATACTCTTCTCTTCTTCTCGGCAATACGCCGAAGGTGGAGAAACCCTTTACATAAGTATACAACAAGCAAATACAAGATACAAGCTAAATAACTAATGCAAACAAAAGAATGCGTTACAAGGGAGCTTGAGATTGCTTGTAGACTTGGTTGCTTTGGGACGGCTTCTGAAGATCTGGAATGCAACTATGATTCCTCTTCAAACTCCCCAAGAACCGAGAGGCTTCAATCTCCCCTTTGAGCTCCTAAGCATGCGTCGGATTGAATTTCTGCCTAATAGTCAACTGTCAAAAAGCCTTAGTCGACTTCCCTTCTAGCCATTGTCTCACAATGGACTTATCCATATCAGATCTAGAGTACACCAGTCAACTGCTCCGACTCATCAGTCGACTGTCCATAACTATCAATCGAATGTCCTTACTCAACAGTCGACTATGAACCCTTCCATGCTTGTGCCATTCATGACCAGTCGACTGCCCATACTAGCAGTCGACGACCAACCCTTAGTCGACTGCCAAGTTGACTATCGAGCTTTCTGTGCTCGTGTCCACAAAAATCAGTCGATTGTCATTCATGGCAGTCGACTGATCAAGGACAGTTGACTTCCCATACATGACAGTCGACAGATAGTGACATAGCCATAGTTGAGCCTCTAGTTGACTACCGACCAGTCGTCTGGTCATAATCCCAATCGACTGCTCTGAGTCAACACATCTCTTGAGTGTCAAACACTCAACTAGTCGACTTTCCAATACCCCAGTCCACTGATAAACCTCAATAATAAGGTTTAACCCCAAGTATGATCCCCTCATACTTGATAAACACCCTTATCCTATACCTAAGCCTTCAACCCACTTCTATCAGTCTCACGCCTCTCGGATCCCTCAAGTTTGTGACTCTTCATCCTTGTGCTAGCCTTCAAGTGCCTCCATCGGCTATATCATGCTAACCGGGTTCCTTGCCAAGGTACACTTGGACTTATGATGCCAAAATTACATGCTTGGACTTTACGCTGCCAAACATTGGACTTATGCTACCAAGACTACATGCTTGGACTTTACGCCGTCAATATCACACCCTTGGACTTCTCAATTGCCAAGCATCCATACTTAAACTTTCACCGCCAAAGTTCACTTGGACTTTACGCCGCCAAGACTACACATTTAGACTTATGCTGCCAAGACTATACTTTTGGACTTTTCTTGCCAAGTACCCATGACTTGGACTTTCCATTGCCAAGACCCATGCTTGGACTTTCCAATTGTCAAGTACCCATGACTTGGACTTTACCATTGCCAAGAACCATGCTTGTACTTTTCATACCAACTATCCAAGACTTGGACTTTCACATGCCAAATGTCCATGATGTGGACTTTACCATTGTCTAGTGCCTATGACTTGGACTTTACCATTGCCAAGACTCATGCTTGGACTTTTTATGCCAAGTACCCAAGACTTGGACTTTCCATGCCATGTATCCAAACTTGGCCTTCTCTCGAGTCCTACTCAAGCTAGGTCAAACTTGACCTGAGGTTGATTGCTTCAATAATCTCCCGATAAAGCTATCTTCTCATATGGTCAAATCCACATCAACCATATGATCAGCCCATTGTCAAACAATGGTTAAACCATTGTCAAACATCAAAATACTACTCGAGTCTCACTCGAGTATGGTCAATCGTGACCTGTGTTGATTGCACTAACAATAAGGCTATTAGGGTTGATTCTCCATTGCAATTAATTCATTCAGATATTTGTGGTCCGATGAATGTGAAGGCTAGACATGGAGCTTCCTATTTCATTACATTCATTGATGATTTCACTCATTTCAGTCATGTGTATTTGATTTCTCATAAATTTAAAGCATTAGATTGTTTTATTCATTATTTGAATGAAGTAGATGTTAGGGCAATCTCTTGTCGTGATATGGTTTTGATGTGTGTGGCAAAGGGTTTAAGTTAGAGTGTTATTATGATTTGATATGTGCGTTGGAGTCTTGCAGGGCTTAGTAATTCGCACATGGAGCCTTGGCGAGTTTCACCTCTCATGACTCGGTCCTTGAGTCGGTGAAGGATGGCTTTGCGGAAGCCGTGCGCTTGGAGCATCCGAGGGACCGCCGGACGAGGAGCTTGGAGTGAAGCTAGAGGAAGTAGACTTCAGGGCGAGATGTGAAGGATGGCGTTGCAGAGCCATGCGCTTGGCGCATCCGAGGGACGTGGTCGGAGGAAGATAACTTCAAAGGCGAGGGACTCCGAGGGATGAGTGTAAGCGAATGTAACCCGGGAAGGGGTAGTAGCTCTAAGGTGAAACTTGGCCATTTGGCTAAGTGTCGGATGGGATTTCCCGACATCAGTTGACTACCATGTTAATGGTAATCGACTACTCTAAATCGACGGTGACTCGACTAGTGTTCGAGTCGATTCAAAACGATCGCCATGGAATGACAATGATCGGGATACTACCTGATCGTGATGAAGGCATCAGTCGACTGGTCGCAAGAGTTTCGGGCACAGAATGGAGTCGAGCTCACGAAGCACTCGACTGATGGCAATATCAGTCGACTGATGTCAGTGCTGTTGGATGGAATCCAACGTGGAAAGCAGCCGTTATTGGGCAACGACTAGATGACCAGTCGACTGATAGGGACATCAGTCGACTGCTCCTGTGTCAACGGGAAGAAACCCTCTTCCTCTATAAAGAGGAATGGTGTGGGGTTTTGGGAGGCTAATGCTTATGCACTAATCTTCTCCCAAAGTTCCCTAAAGCTTTCCATCCTCTTACTTGAGTTTATTTCCATTATATTTGTAAGAGGAGTGTTTTTGTGTAAAAGAGGTTACCTCCACCTAGCTTTGTGCAAAGGAGAGATCTAGTGAAAGATTAAGGAGTGATTCACCTTGGACGAATCAGACCGTGGATTAGCGGCGTAGCCGTGAACCAGGTTACACCTCGGTGTTTGCATTGTTTGTATTCTTGTGTATCTTTTGCTTTGTCTTTATTTGTTTGTATTTGCATATTCCACTTGCGCTAACGTTTTGTAGACAAGCAAATTACTTCATCCAACGAAAGAGGGCTATTCACCCCCCTCTAGCTAGCTGATCGATCCCCTTCAAGTGGTATCAGAGCCAAGGAAAGCTTGTCAAGGACTAACCACCACAACAAGCACATTCAAGGATGGTCAGCTCAAACATTCACCCACCAAAATTCGAAGGCGAATTCTCTTGGTGGAAAAAGAGAATGGAGGTATTCTTTGAAACCGACTTTGAAATTTTATTAATAATGGAAAACGGTTTCGAGATGCCTAGGAATGAAGATGGAAGCCATTGGAAAAATCAAGGTGGAGCAAGAGGCAAAGGGAAGAATATTTGGCAAATTCAAAGGCCAAGCACCACCTCTACAATGTACTCCCCCAACAAGAAGTAAATAGGATAGGGGAGTGTGCTAGCGCCAAGGAAATGTGGGAGAAACTAATAGAAATTCATGAAGGCACATTCGAGGCGAAACTAGCAAGGAGAGATGTCCTTCGCTCCCAATTATCCAACATCAAACTCGAAAAGGGAGAGAAGGTAAAATCCCTACACTCTAGATTTAAGGAAATTCTAACTGGCTTGACAAGTATAGGTGAAAGGCTCTCCAACCGGGATATGGTAATGAAGGTCATAGATGTCTTTCCCCAGTCCTCAAGATGGAGCTCCATGGTGGACTCATGTTAAATCTCCAAGAACTTGGAAGTGAGTACCTTGGAGGAGTTCTTCTCAACAATGGAGCTCCACGAAACAAGGCTTGAAGGAATAGTTGAAGAGCCTATAATTCAACCTTCAAGAGGAGTAGCATTTTTGGCCAACAAGGGGAAGAAGAAGATGGAGATCCCCTCCTCCTCCGATGAAGCATCCTCATCTTCCTCCATGGATAGCACGGAAGAAGCATATATGGTAAGGAGGGTAAGGCGTGCTTTAAAAGGTTTTCAATTTAATAAATCTAATGATAGGAGGAGAAGACCAAGGGGAAAGGTCATTTGTTACAATTTCCAAGGAGAGAGACACATAAGGGACAATTGTCCCCTCTTGAAAAAAAGCAAGGAGGAGAAGAGAAAGAAGGAAGAAAAGAATAAGAAGGGGAGAAAGAAGAAAAAGGAAGAAGAAAAGAAGGTCAAAGAAAAAGGGAAGGCCAAGACATTCAAAGCAAAGACATGGGATGATCCTTCTTCCTCATCATCTTCATCATCATCGGAAGAAGAGAATGCTTTTGTCACAAATTTGGCATTGATGGCCTTTGATGACTTGGATTGCTCCTCCTCCGAAAATGAAGGATCAAGTTCAAGTGGAGAGAGCTCAAGTGAAGGGGGAGCCTCCTCTACATCCTCATCATCGGAAGAGGACTTGGTAAGTGAGGTAACAAATCTACCTCCTAAGCAAATTATGTCAATGATTTCTAGCCTCACTAAGGATTTATTTAGAGCAAAGAAAAAGAATAAGTGCATGCTAGATCAAATTAAGGAATTAGAAGAAAAATTAAAAAAAGCATGCTTAAATGATAATGATAATATTTCTTCTAGTTTAAATGATGCATGCTCACATGAATATATGCCTTTCAATGTTGATGATGCATGCATAGAAGAAAATAGGGTTTTAAGGGAAAAGGTAGACCACTTGACCAAAGCCCTAGAAAAATTCACAATAGGTTCCAACACCTTGACAATGATCATAGGGAGCCAAAGGGCAAGTTTTAACAAAAAAGGCCTAGGATATAAAGAAAAGAAAAATGAAAAGGCCTATAAATGCCTAATAGCTAGGGGTCAAGACAAAAAGAAAGTAATTGCTAGAAAATAGATCCCTAAGGAGTATTTAGTGAACCCCATAGGCAAGAACTTATTTTGGCTTCCAAAATCCATCCTAAAGGGTTAGGAAAACCCTAGGGTAGTCAACCATATACAATTTACCTATATCATATGTTGGTTGACTTAGGATGGCGGGACAACATTTTTGAAATAGTGTTAGGTGATGATAATGCACCTAAAAATAGATAAATCATGCTTTAGGTAATGTTTACCTTATTACCATTATGAAATACCTAATGCATGATAACAAATTGATGAATACATGTGTTTCATGATCATAATGTAAAATTAAGTCATATACATCTTTATGATCATGTGGATTGATAGGATGATACTTAACCTTGATAGAATTGCATGAAAATAATGGTTAAATATCTACAAATACCTTTAGGATACATCTCACACTCACCATAGGCTACCTTGATTGAAAATTTAGCATGGGTGAGATGATAGGATGATACAAATGTCCACTAGTGCCTATGGCATTTAGATGGTTATTTAAGGTATCAAAATAACAATAATAGACCAATCATGGGGAAGGCTTATGTTTAATTCATAGACATATTGCCCAAAGATCATGGTTGGATATTTCATATGTTTTCAAAACAATTTCTTACTTTAAAATTTGTGTATTCATGTTTTGAAACAATTCAAAGCAAGACTAGGTGTTAAAATGGATACTAACATGATCAAAAACCTAGTGGTTTTTAAAGCTTTTGGATTTTTAGCAAATACTTGAAAATATAATAATTTTTCATGAAAAACTATTTTTCATTGATAGATATACTTACAAGAAATATGTTCCTCAAATTTCATGATTTTTCAAATTTTATAGATTTTCTAGTGCATTTCTGAAATTCACCCCGGAAAATCAGAAATTCTGAAATCCATGTGCCAGTCGACTGGTAGTCTGAACCAGTCGACTGGTAGCCTGATAATATGCCCAATAACCTCTTGTATCCAATTTTAAGGTATGTTTTGGCTTTTTTTTACCTCTAGACTTGATGTCATGCTTGTATAAACCTTGTTTATTATTTTTGATGGTGTCAAAGGGGGAGAAATGTTATGTTCAAGTAAGGTAGAATAGTTTAAGTAAGGGGGAAATATATGTAGGGGGAGTTTCATGTATTAAGGGGGAGAGTTGCTAATCATGTTTATTTACATGCTTTCCCTTCTTAATATTTTATCAAATGTTTTACCTAACTTAAATGGATTGCCACACATCAAAAAGGGGGAGATTGTTAGGGCAATCTCTTGCCGTGATATGATTTTGATGTGTGTGGCAAAGAGTTTAAGTTAGAGTGTTATTATGATTTGATATGTGCTTTGGAGTCTTGCAGGGCTTAGTAATTCGCACATGGAGCCTTGGCGAGTTTTACCTCTCATGACTCGGTCCTTGAGTCGGTGAAGGATGGCTTTGCGGAAGCCGTGCGCTTGGAGCATCCGAGGGACCGCTGGACGAGGAGCTTGGAGTGAAGTCGGAGGAAGTAGACTTCAGGGCGAGATGCGAAGGATGGCGCTGCAGAGTCGTGCGCTTGGCGCATCCGAGGGACGTGGTCAGACGAAGATAACTTCAAAGGCGAGGGACTCCGAGGGATGAGTGTAAGCGAATGTAACCCGGGAAAGGGTAGTAGCTCTTAGGTGAAACTTGGCCATTTGGCTAAGTGTCGGATGGGATTTCCCGACATCAGGTGACTACCATGTTAATGGTAGTCGACTACTCTAAGTCGACGGTGACTCGACTAGTGTTGTTCGAAGTGCCGCGATCATTGCGAGACCACCGGTCGGTGATGAAGGCATCGATTGGTAGGTCGCAAGAGTTTTGGGCCGCAGAATGGAGTCGAACTCGCGAGCACTCGATCGTCGAGCATCGATCGTGATGGCAATATCGATCGATGATGGCGATCTTGGATGGATGGAATCCAACGTGGAAAGCAGCCGTTATTAAGCAACGGCTATAGGACCAGTCGACTGATAGGGACATTAGTCGACTGCTTCTGTGTCAACGGGAAGAAACCCTCTTCCTCTATAAAGAGGAATGGTGTGGGGTTTTGGGAGGCTAATGCTTATGCTCTAATCTTCTCCCAAAGTTCCCTAAAGCTTTCCATCCTCTTACTTGAGCTTATTTCCATTATATTTGTAAGAGTGTTTTTGTGTAAAAGAGGTTACCTCCACCTAGCTTTGTGCAAAGAGAGATCTAGTGAAAGATTAAGGAGTGATTCACCTTGGACGAATCAGACCGTGGATTAGCGGCGTAGCCGTGAACCACGTTACATCTCGGTGCTTGCATTGTTTGTATTCTTGTGTATCTTTTGCTTTGTCTTTATTTATTTGTATTTGCATATTCCGCTTGTGCTAACATTTTGTAGACGAGCAAATTACTTCATCCAACGAAAGAGGGCTATTTACCCCCCTCTAGCCGGCCGATCGATCCCCTTCAGTTGAGAACCAAATGGAACATAAGGTTAAAACTTTACGCACTAACCGTGGAGGTGAATATTTGTCTGATTTGTTCAATACAATTTGTAATAATAAAGGGATTATTATAAAGCTAACAATCCTAGGAACTTCATAGTAAAATAGGGTTATTGAAAGAAGAAATAGGACTCTTCCTGTGATGGTTAGGTCTATGATAACTCAGGCTAATTTGTTGGTCTCCTATTGAGGAGATGCATTATTAGCAGCAGTCTATATACTTAACAAAGTGTCTTCTAAATCAGGTCCATCTACCCCATATGAAGGTTGGACAGATAGAAAATTAGATTTAAGTAATCTGAGGCCCTTGGGGTCAATTGCTTACGTTCATGACAGTTCTCATAAGTATGGAAAACTAGGACCTAGAGGTCATAAATGTATCTTTATAAGATATTCTGAAACCTCCAAAGGTTATGTTTTCATTGGTGAGAAGCAAGATGGAACCATCTTCGAAATAGAGTCGAGAGATGCAACTTTTCTCAAAATAGAATTTCCAGCTAGAGGTGATGTTGATAAAACAATTCCTCTATTTGAGAAGGATGAGATATTATCAACAAAAGAGGTGTCACAAGGGATGCTCGAGTCTAGTCAACCAAGTGGGAGTAATTTTCCAAGTCATGAGTTGACTTCTCAACTGCCCAACTTATGAAGAAGTATTCGTAAGATCAAACCTAAGAAAAGATTTAATGTTGAGAATGAGGCAATGATGACACTCCCAGTTGACGATGATGAACCTCAATCTATTAAGGAAGCATTAGGATGTAGTGTTAGAGAAGAATGGAAAACAGAAATGGAAGAAGAGATGTAGTCGATGATGAAGAATCATGTTTGGGATTTAGTTGATCTTCCTCTTGGATGAAAGGTCATTGGGAATAAGTGGATTCTCAAAATTAAGAGGAAAGCTAATGGATCGATTAATCGATACAAAGCTCGTTTGGTTGCAAAAGGATATACCCAATTGGAGGGTATTGACTATGAAGAGACATTTTCTTCCGTAGTAAAGTTTGTGTCAATCCAAATTATTATGGCTTTTATAGTGCATTATGACTTGGAGTTACATCAAATGGATGTAAAAACTATTTTCTTGAATGGTGAGCTTGACGAGGAAATCTATATGGTATAACCAGAAGGTTTCGTTGTTGAAGGCCAAGAGGGTAAAGTATGTAGACTTAAAAAGTCTATATATGGGCTAATGAAGTTGTTTTATCTTATGATTTCAAAATGATAAATGAGGATCATTGTGTTTTCCTAAAAAGGAAAAAAGAAAAGTTTGTAATTTTATCATTATATATTGATGATATGCTGATAACACGAAATGACATAGGGTTTGTGATAGAAGTCAAAGAGTTGCTTTCATCACAATTTGACATAATAAATGTGTGAGAAGTTGAATGTATCTCAGGAGTCAAGATCATGATAAATCGATTGAAAAGACTTTTGGATTTGTCCCAAGAGACTCATATTAATAAGATGTTATAACACTTCAACATGTCTGATTGCAACATTGAATAAACACCTATAGCAAAAGGTATTGTTCTAAGCAAGAGTATGTGTCCCAAGACTCCAATAGAAATAGTCGACATGAAGAAAAAACCATATGCCAATGCAATTGGTAGTCTAATGTACACTATATTATGTATACGTCCCGACATCAGCTATCCTGTTAGCTTAGTCAGTCGGTTCCAATCAAACCCAGTACCGAGACACTGGAAGGCAGTGAAGAGAATATATATTCATATATCTAAAAGCAACAATAGATTATTGTCTCTATTTTCAAGGATCAGATATGAGCTTGAAGAATTATTTAGATACAGATTAGACTGGGGACCTGGATGATAGAAAATCCATATTAGGCTATGCCTTCTTGTTGAATGGTGGTGCTATCTCATGGAATAACAAGAAATAGGCTTGTGTAGCCTTGTCAACTATAAAAGCTAAATATGTGGCATGTTCAACAGTTGTATAAGAGGTTGTCTGATTAAGTAGATTTTTAAAGCATCTGAAGATTGCTGAGGACAGTGAGAGTCCAGTAACTATCTATTGTGATAGTCAAGCTACAATAGCTTTTTCGAAGGATCTCAAATATCACAGCAAGGGCAAGCATATAGCTATAAAGTATAACTTTATAAGGGATATTATTGCTAAGAAAAAGGTTGTTCTTTAGTATATCCCTACCTATGCTATGCTTGCAGATCCTTTTACTAAGCCCGTGACTAAAGACTCATTTTATGAACAAGTAAAATCTATGGGACTTCGAAGAATGTAACAAAATTATTATAACAATCAGATTTTATAAGATAATTTGATTAAGAAATGTCATAATCTATTCAGTGTAAATGTTCATGTTACATTCAAATAAGATATTGGTGAGCATGTTGGCAGGTTAACATTGGTCCTCTCACATGGACAATAATCTCTATTTTTTGAGTATGAATAGGGGTAAGATCATGCTTATGGGATAACTTATGTATCTATATGTAAATATAAATATACCTATAAGCTGGGGTCGCCTTGATAATTGTATCAAGATGAGATCATTTGTAGATTTATGATCGAAGTAAATGAACCCATCATTTACTAAACCTGTTTGAAGCCAAATTTGAATTCATGATTAGGTATTGAGAATGTCTAGATCGAAATTTGTACGATGTTGATTTGAAGAAAGCATGCTCTCTTTTTTAGTAAAGAGAATAACATTGTAACATATGATTCATACCACATGTGCTATGACGACAATAAGGGTAGTAGGAGAATGGATCCCTGCTTCTCTACTATGTGAGCCCTTGAGATTATATGTTAATCTCAGTATTTACCTTAAGTGACTATTTAACTATCTACTTGAAGTTTTAATCAGGGTGTGCTACTTTAGCATGTAAGCCTATTGACTATAGATGATTTTGTCTATGGAACATGACTAGGAAAGCAACTGATTAAAGTGAATGGATTCTAGCTAAAAAGGAAGATTATAAAGATTACATCTTTGAAGTTTATTCACTGGCTGGCCCATTTTTGTTACGTACAAAATGAATTGTGAATATTAAAATATGGGGCATGCTCTTAACATAATGGTCATTATGAGGGATTAGAGATGTAACGCCCGCAAAATTCTAAACTAGGCAAAGTAATTATATAGGTTTTAAGACCATAAAATGGTTAAAAAAAAATAAAATAAATAAAAGATGGTTATAGGTATGATTTGAACCATGAACCTCCTAATAGGGAGGTAGCCTTGACACCACTAGACCCTAGGATAATTTATGGATAAGATATATAAAGAATATACAAAGAATATAGATGGGTGTTCATTCCCTAGGTATTAAAGAGGAGAATTAAGAGAAGAGTGGAAGTAAAACCCCACTTTCCTTCTTCATCCTCCTTCTTCCTCATCCTTGGCCGAATTCCCCATTTCCCTTTCCTCCCTTTTCATCCCAAGCTCTAGAAATTTTATAATAATTTTTGTATAGAATTTAATTTCATGTCTAGGAGATTATATATGGAATCTTGGAAAAAAAAAATGATGATAAAAGAATAAAAGTGGAGAGGTGAGGTTTGAACCTTAAACCTCTTGGTGAGAGTTAACTCTTACCATGCATGTGATGACCAAGTGCTTAGCAATAGCTTACTATTAGAGGAAGAGGGGGAATTATAGATAAGTGTGATAAGAGTAAATGAAGAGGCATGACAAAGAGAAGAGAAACTTCTCTTCCTCCCTTTATAAAGAAGAGAGAAGTTCCACTTGGCCACTTCTTTCTTCCTTCTTCCTCTCCTCTCATCCTCCACAAAACCCTAAGCCTTCTTCCTTGAAGTTTCGGCCAAAACAAAATAGGGTGTCACCCTAGAGAGTTAGGCAAAGGGAAGGGTTCATCTAAGGGGCTAATAACCATCTAAGGGTCAAGAGCACCAAGAAGGGTACTATGGCAAGATTATTTCTTGTCTCCTCTCCTTCTTCTTCCTTTGGCCGAGAGCCCCATTCAAGCTAGGAGAAAGCTAGGTGACTTCTTTAGGTCATCTTCTCCACCCAAAACAAAGCGAAGGAAGTAAGTATCCCTCACCTGCATACGAGTAGTTGCGATTGAATGTTTGAACAACTTGTATGTTATATTCGGCCAAGCATGTTTTAGTTTACCAATGAAGTTGAAATCTATGTTTAGGAAGGATATGATGATGCTAAGATGGGAAAAGAGGGTTGGTTACAAAGCTAACCCTAGTTGAGCCCTTATGTGTTTCGGCCACCCTAGGAAATTAGGGTTAGGGTTTCATGAATGCCATGTTTTAATTGCTATATGATGTAGTTAGGGTTAAAAAGGGATTAGGTCAAAAGTTAACCCTAGGAAACCCTATGGACCATTCGGCCAACATGGGTTTTTGGGTGTTTTGTTGAAGTTTATATCTTGCTTTACTTGCAAATGATGATGATAACATGTTAAAAGGGATTAGGATAAAGATCTAACCTCAAAGGTCTCCATGAACCATTCGGCCAAGTCATGGACTAGGGTCTAAATGAAGCTCCATGTTATGTTTATGCTATGTTCTATAACTAGATGATGATGTTAGGGGTTAAAGTGGATTAGGACAAAAGCTAACCCTAATGAACCCTAAGAACCATTCGGCCAAGTCATGGACTAGGGTCTAAATGAAGCTCCATGTTATGTTTATGCTATGTTCTATAACTAGATGATGATGTTAGGGGTTAAAGTGGATTAGGACAAAAGCTAACCCTAATGAACCCTAAGAACCATTCGGCCAAGTCATGGACTAGGGTCTAAATGAAGCTCCATGTTATGTTTATGCTATGTTCTATAACTAGATGATGATGTTAGGGGTTAAAGTGGATTAGGACAAAAGCTAACCCTAATGAACCCTAAGAACCATTCGGCCACCTTTGAGTTTTTAGGTTACAATGAAGTTCATACCATGAATTTTATGGAATTTGTATGCATATGTATGTTACTTGAATTAGGTTAAAGGTCTAAACCCTAAAAGCCTATAAGGGCCATTCGGCCACCTTTGACCTCTTTAGGTTACAATGAAGTTCATACCATGAAGTATGCTATGCTATGTTAATGAAATAAGCTAAGTTGTTATGAAATGAAGTATGCTATGCTATGTGAATGAAATGAAGCATGATGTATATGAAATGAAGTATGCTATGCTATGTTAATGAAATAAGCTAAGATGTTATGACATGAAGTATGCTATGCTATGTGAATGAAATGAAGCATGATGCGTTATGAAATGAAGTATGCTATGCTATGTTAAAGAAATAAGCTATGTTGTAAAATAAGCATATAAGTATTTTACTTTCTGCATGGCTTGTACCTAGACCTTAACAAGGTCCAAAGAAGGATGGGCTCTAAGATGCCCTAGGTCGATGGAATAAGACTCCCTAGGATGGGCTTCTATGTATGATTGCCCCTAGGTCGATGGAATAAGATTCGGGCCTAGTACGGGATGGGCTCCAAGATGCCTTAGGTCGATGGAGTAAGACTCGGGCCTAGGATGGGCTTCTACGCTATGACGATTGCCCCTAGGTCGATGGAATAAGACTCGGGCCTAGGAACCTATTAGGTTCGAGACTTGCTACCTATTTAGGACGCGCTATGATAATGAAGAAGTGGTACAATGTCGGGCCCAAATATGTTGAGATCTATATTTACGTACCTAACATATATGTTTTCAAAAGCATCTTGCATATGTATGCCATGATTGTTTAAGTTACACGTTATGTTAGATGATATGCCATGATTGTTTAAGTTACATGTTATGTTAGATTATATGCCATGATTGTTTAAGTTACATGTTATGTTAGATGATATGCCATGATTGTTTAAGTTACATGTTATGTTAGATGATATGCCATGATTGTTTACGTTACATGTTAGGTTAGATGATATGCCATGATTGTGTAAGTTACATGTTACGTTAGATGATATGCCATGATTGTTAAGTTACATGTTATGTTAGATGATAGGCCATAATGTTTACGTTACCTGTTATGTTAGATGATATGTCATGACGTATAAGTTACATGTTATGTTCGATGGCACACTATGATGTTAGGTTACTAAGTTACATATGATGCCATGTATGTTATGTTTATGTTACTTAAGCTACAAGTTAAGTTGAAGATGCCAGGTATGTTACATGATATATTGACTATATGTTATAAATGCTACAAGTCATGATTAACGATGATGTATGGTTTTTGTGAGTAGGACAGGATCTTACTAAGCCTATGTGCTTATAGTTTATTTTCCCTCGTACTGCAGATAAGGGTAAGGGGTGGATAAACTAAAGGGAGCAGCAGGAGGGGTCAATGTGTGTGGTAGTGGCATGGTGGAGAAGATCCGTTAAGTCTACTTATACATGTATTACCTATAATGATGATGTCTATGGATGTCTTTACTTATGTCTCCCTATGACGATGATGTTATGAACCCACTAAGCCTTAAGTATCTATATATATATATGATGCATGCTTTATGTTGATAAGAAGAAGTAAAGAAGAAGTAAGAAGAAGTATTTATGCATGCTATGCTATGAAACATACTCTATGTTAAGAAGAAGTGTTAATGCATGTTTATGTTTAAAAGAAAAAAAAAAGTATTTAGGTCTCAAATCTTCCGCTGTAAGAAATAAGAAGTATATATATAAAGTCTTCCGCTGTATGAAATGTATGTACGGTCGCGTCACGCGCCGCCTCTCCGGACATTTAGGGTCCCGGAAGGGCGGGCGTGACAAGAGATGTTCATATTAATATAAATAATTTAATATGGGTAAATAGCAAGGCATGAATGTCTCCTGGAGAACGGATGTATGCCACCTGGGAAAATAACTATGTGTCAATTGAAGAATGGTTGTGTGCCATATGTTTGGCTGAGTGTCATATGTTGAGTGGCTAAGTAAAGTGCAACAACTTTCTTATTGATGATCGCTCTATGAGCAACTATGTAAAGTGTAATAACTTTCTTAGCATGGAATGCTCAATATACTTTCTATCGCATGAACCATTTTACCTAAGTATGAATTGGATGTTCTGATATAGTCTTTGTGACTATCTAGTATTAGTGACTATGAATCTCTGTGATTGTTGATCTTTGTTCTATTAGTTTGTTTGGCTATTTGATCTATATGACCGTTTGTCTTTGTGATATAACTTGGATGAGTGGGAATGTTAGAATTACTGTGCATACGTTGCGCAGTGAATGCATTAAACATTGTGGTTGCACATACATTGTGCAACCAAGGCTTCAAGCATCATGACTGCACATGCGTTGTGCAGCCGATGAATTAAGGAAGGAGATGAAAGGTCTCCAACAAGAAACCATCCAAGCTATAAGAACAGAGGAAGGTGCAGTGAAGAGAAGATGCGAAGGTTGAGAGAGAACATCTGAGGCACTGTAGGGATTTGGTTTGTGAACCGAGAAAAGCTTTTCGGTATTTTATATTGTGATTTCTCTTCAGACAACGAGCAGAGGTTCGAAGGTCTTTTGTGAAGAAAAAAGAATAAGAACTTAAGAAGTAAAAGAATACTGTAAGTGCTTACGATATTTATAGTCAAATTGGTGCATTACATATTGTAATCTTACCAACAAACCCGGCATAGTTATATGTTTCTTTCCGATGGGTTTTCCAAGGGTCATTAGGCAATTCTTAATTCGGGAGTATTCCCCCTTCGAGGACCATTCCTTCCTTTACTTCCTGCGGAACTAATTTGAATGGACTTTCTGTTAGGGATCGTTTGGAAGCTAGAGGGGGGTGAATAGCATCAATGGAATTCTTTCGCGTTTGTTTCTACAATTTCGTTAGCGCAGCGGAAATAGAAAAGTAATAATGATAACGAAATGCACAACACGCTAACACAACAATATAACGTGGTTCGGAACCGCACGATTCCTACTCCACGGATCTGGTTCGTACGAAACCCTAGCGATGCCAATCACACACCACTATAATAATAACTCCTTCTTGGAGCAATCCGGAGGCGAAGAAACCTCGTACAATATGATTACAACAATAATCAAGTAGATACAAGCAAAAACAATATGAAATACAAATGCAAGTAAAGTTAAAACACTTTACAAGAGCTTTGGATTGCTTGATCTTTGATTGCCTTGAACTAGCTTTGAAGGACTGGAAAGCACCAACTTCCCCCTTCAATTTCGCTCAAGAAAATCGCTATCTTTTCCTCCATCACGAGCTCCTTATATATAGCTTCAACTTTGTCTTTGGAAAAAGGTCGATCGGTCGTGATCGGGACCATCGATCGTGATTGATTCTTGTGAGACAATGGTGAGACAACGGCTGGAAAAAATCCGTGGATAATCAGCGGATCACCGACCATCGATCGGTGATGAGCCATCACTCGGCGGTGCTCGTCTCGACGGATCGAGTGAGACTCGATACGTGGCGAAAATCGAGCATCGGTCGTGATCCTGCGATCGATCATTGCTCATCCATCGATCGGCCCCTAACAATGGCGGTCATTGCTAGTAGTTGACTTGGTCGGTCGGCCACATGGCATCAGTCGACTGATACACCTCAACCATGAGGTTTTAACCCAAGTATGGTTCCCCCATACTTGCTAGACCACCCTTAGCCTAGACCTAAGCCTTCTAGCCACCTCCATCAACCTCACGCCTCTCGGATCCCTCCAAGTCATCCATGACTTGTTTATCCATCGCGCTAGCCTTCAGGTGCTTCCATCGGCTATGTCATGCTAACGGTGTCTACACCGCCAAGGCACATTGGATTTACGCCGCCAAGACTCCGCTTGGACTTTACGCCGCCAACCATTGGAATTATGCTGCCAAGACTCCCGCTTGGACTTTACGCTGCCAATATCAAACCCTTGGACTTCTCAAATGCCAAGACTCAAGCTTGGACTTTCCCTTGCCAACCCATGTTGGACTTTTCATGCCAAGACCCATGCTTGGACTTTCCATGCCAAGACCCATGCTTGGACTTTCCCTTGCCAACCTATGTTGGACTTCTCAAATGCCAAGACCATGCTTGGACTTTTCATGTGCCAAGTGTCCCACTTGGACTTTCCATGCCAAGTACTCACGACTTGGACTTTACCAAATGACAATTACATTGTCATATGTTTTTGTCGAAACATCAAAATATCACTCAAGTCAAACTCGAGTCCTGGTCAATCGTGACCTGGGTCGATTGCACCAACAATCTCCCCCTTTTTGATGTTTGACAAAAACCAAACAAATTATTGAGTTAGAACACTAACTCAAATCCTTTACCAATTATCCCAAATTGGTAAATACTCTCCAAACATTCTCCCCCTTTTTGACTAACATCAAAAAGGTTTCCTCTCCAAGGAGGTCAATGTCTCATGTCTCAATGAGATCTTACAATCTCCCCCTTGGTCCAAAAATACTTAGGATGCCTACCATCTTCCTAGTGATAAGTCCAATATCACTCAAGAGAGACAATCTCATTTACTTTCCCAATTTCCAAATTGGGTCTCTCAAAAGTCCCATCAATTTCCCAATTGATGTCATATTCTCCCAATAACTTCTCTTCAAGGAGAAAAAACATATCCATCATCCCAAGATGGATACCTCCCCCTAAAGGCTTGCTCCCCCTTTGACCATTGCACCAACAATGTCCTTGGGAAGTCCCTAAGCCAATAGGAACTCTAAACCATCAAAATTAAGGTTAGAAATTCAATATTGAACTTTCCAACACCTTAAAATTGATACAAACCCTAAACACTTCTCCTAATCCATATCTAATGGATTTTCACCCTTTATAATGCTACCCAAAGCATATCCTAGGGTTAGGAGTGATTAGGGACCATAACCGTAGCTGAAATCGGGTTAAACAACCTTGTTTTCCCCGAAATCAGGCTACCAGTCGAGTGATTCAGAAATCAGTCGACTGGCACCTCCATCAGTCGACTGCCACCAATAGCAGTCGACTGATAACTGAAATTTCCGAATTTCAGTTATCAGAGTTGAATTTCAGAAAATCATAAATAATTATACGTATATCGAAAAATCACGAAATTTGGTACGTATAATACTTATGACCAATACAATAGGTGAAAAATTTTGGAAAAATATTTTTACCATAAAATAGGAGATTGATACAAAATCCAAAAGTGATTAAAAACTTTAAAGTTTAAGCTCACTTTGTATCAATCTTATCAATGGTGATTGCTATCAAAAGATAGGCTTCACCAAGGTTTTTCAAAATGATTTTAAAATGTTTTTGAAAGCCTATTTTGAACCATAATTTATTGGCTAAATAACATAGCTTGTATATTAGCTTTCCTTATGATTCTTGGTGATAATTAGAATAAGTTTGAGTTCATCTAGATGCACTACCCATGCACCTTGAACCTAACTTATTATCCTAGCATCTCACATGTATCTAGGATGTATAAATACACATACATGTCAATGTGATGTGAGATGTGGGTTTGGATTCACTTTATCTAGGGTTTCATGCATTTCCTAGGCAACCCTACTTGATTCCCTTATAAATGGGACTTCAAGTCATGTCATAGTCCTTAAATCAATTTCAACCAATTGCCTTAAATGCATGAATGATTATGACATTAGAAATGATATAAATAAGCATATGCTCATAATCATGATGTGGCATAAGATAAAATTTAAAAACACATGACATCTAAAATAACTCTAAACAATGACATGACATGGTATATGATAGGATGCGATTTCATGTCATGATA
Source organism: Wurfbainia villosa (assembly GCA_025175895.1). Taxonomy (NCBI): domain Eukaryota; kingdom Viridiplantae; phylum Streptophyta; class Magnoliopsida; order Zingiberales; family Zingiberaceae; genus Wurfbainia; species Wurfbainia villosa. The sequence goes on from CM045992.1 coordinate 12,533,504, forward strand.
TATCAACTTTCATAAGCAATACAATTATACAAATACTCATCCAGACACACAAGATTTTCAGAAACAAAAATTTCATTTAACTTAAAAATTTAGTCTTTTACATTCAAAATGGAGATTGGCTATGCTCAATCTCACTACAAAAACTGACAACCATAGAAAATCTAATATCCTTAATATCTAATCGTCTGCAAGAGGTGGCGGTGGAGGAGGCTGCTGACTCAGGGTCCAGGCCTGCATCATCTCTAACATATGGACGACCTTTGCTCGATCGGCTCTGGGACTCCTCCATCCGATCGGGCGTGCGAAGGATGCGGCTCGCTAATAACTCACGGCGGCCTAAGCGTCAATCGACTGCGATAGTCTGAAATCGGACTTGGTACCCACGATGATCATCTGATGGACCCGCCGCTGATGCATCTGCCGGCATCTGATCGTCCTCATCAGCGGCGTCTACATCCTCATAGTCCTCTGTTGTATCTCTGGGTACTGGAGGAGGCTCTCTGCGTGCCCTGGGTGGTGGTCATGGCGCCAACTCCATCTGTCCAGCCCCCATCCGTAGCTTTGCTAACGAGAAGTTCTGGTGATATCTGATCTCGTACACCTCCGATAGCGTTCTCAGAGAACCCCTGTGGATGTTAACCCCTACGGACTCTAGCCATGCTGTGATGATATGACCATATGGCATATGCACTTTCCCTTGGACAGGGGAAGTGAAATGCACAATGCAATGAAACATGTTTAGTGCAAAGTTAATGTCTAACCTATGTCGCATGGCGTATAGAAGAAATAGATGGGGAGGCCGAATTTTGGCCAGACCCCGAGTGACGATAGGAAGAAAACACCCAACAATGACCTTGTAAAGGACATTGTCAGTCTGAATAACTTCGATGATAGGGAATAAGTTTTGGGCCGGTGGACGAGGATAACCAAAGATATGCTCATGCATGGACTCCATAGAGATATGGTCAAAGGGCTTTGGTAAAGGAAAATCCATGGTAGGGAAAAAGATAAAGGTGTCATCTGAGGGCCTACACTCGAAACTCCTGATGATCGTAGGAGTGAACTCTAACTCGCATTTTGCAATGCGAGTAGTGTAGGTAGGACCGTCATCGACCTTTTTTAGGTTTTGATAAAATTCCTTAAGAAGGTCATCATTAATTGGATGCGTGCATAAGACGACTTTCATGAGATTGTAGTATGCAATTAATTCTATGACATCACTACAATGGCGGTTGAAAAAGTCCCTATCGATGTACCTAACCAACATAGGCTGGTACAATCGAGATTCACCCTCGGGTGGATCATTCTCTGAGCTCTCCTATTATGAATGCAATGTAATGATATGACATGCAAGGACATAATACATGATTAGATAAAAACTAAATTATAACGGAAAGGAAAATTAGGGCTTGGGTAAAAAGATTGTTACTTAGGCGCCATTTGGAGGTGTGGCCGGAGGGAAAACTCAGATATTCTTGGGGTCATCGAAAATTAGCGGAGGCAGAACCCTAATCAGAACAAGGAACCAACCCTAGAATGAGTGAAATGAGGCTTGAAATAAGTGAACTAAGGTAAAATAGGGCTCATCTAACAAACCTAACACCTTGGGCGGCTGGCACGGCCGGAAGGATCGTCGGAGAACAAGAATGGCGATCGGAGAAGGAGAGAAGAACGAAGGCGCATCGAGTGAAGACGCCGAACCCTAGTGGTTCGGCGTTATAAATGCGATCACGATCGACTAATGTGCGACATCGATCGGTGATCGCGATTGTCACCGGGTTTCTGGCGGCGTGATCGGCCCTCGGCTCGACAATCAACTATTGAACCTTACGTGGCGTGCTCGGTAGCATCGATCGTGATGTTGCTCATCGATCGGCCCGATGTGCGCATCACTCGATTGCTCGCCGAGCACTCGGTGATGACCCTCGGCCTCGGTGAGCGTGCCATCGATCGATGTATCCCATCGATCGTGATGTTCAACGATCGAGTCATGAAGCGGCACTCGTGATGGCCGCGATCGTATCATGCTACGATGTTATCAATCGGTCGATGTATCGATCGTGATATCGATTTCGATTCAAATTCTGAAAATCTTGATTTCTTCATCTAATTAATCCATTTTATCATGTTTATTCTTGTATATCGAATATATTGATGTTACACTTACATTCATGTATTCGTTAATGTATTTTAATGTTTTATTTCATTTTTGCAAACATTAACATTCAATGATTTCCAAATCCTAACACCTCACCCTTTCTAAGTGTTGAAATACACAATCAAGGTAAAAGACTTGTTTTGTGAGATGCAATCCATCCTAGACATTCCTTCCATGCAAACATATGGTAAAACATATGAAGCATGGTGAGTACAATACATCAAGTTGTGTGACACTTGAGTATCACTCTTGATGTTACTTTTACATGAACTTTTAAAGTGTGCCAACAATCAAAGTTACACACTATGATCTCTAAATCTAGATTGTGCCAATTTTGATCATTTTATCAAACTTCTCAATTAGTATTGGCACATCCTAAACCCACCTAGCGTGAATCAATCACGCTCTTAGGAACCCAAAACCGATTTGAGCTCCTAGGGTTAATTAGGTATTCCTTAGGGATAACCTCCCTAGATACCTTCCTAGGCTTATTAGCCTTGGTCATTTTGGTCTTGCCTAGGTTGACTCTAGGGGTAACTGATGTGTTGTTTTCCGCAAGTGCACGGTTGTCGTCAAGTAATAAAAATATCGATCCCACAGGGATTAGGTCAATTACCGAGTGGTCGTGATACCAAGTTATCTAGTCAATCGAATTGTGGTTTAAGCAAAGAACCTGAGAAGTCAAGAACGACGAATGAGAAGAACGAGCTGAAAGTCAAGAGTTGAGGAGAATCTCAGGATATGGGTTTCACCACATCGATGATTTATAAGGTGATTTAATTCTTTCCTAACCTTATTAGAGTTGTTTTGATGGAACCTATCCTAAGGTAAATCAACGGCCCCTTTCGAGGTCTACGTTAACTGTACCTATCAAACTCAATTTACCTGTCACGGTGTTCGAGCATAGGGGATCATAATCAGCTAAGAGGACCTGTCACGAGACCCCCGCAAACCTCCCTATGTCTTACCTCCGTTACTTGGTAAAAACTGGATTTGATAGATCCATTAAGTTCATGAGAGTTCCTCTAGAGTCAAATTTCCTCTTCACGGTAGGTTTGCACACGGGACCATAATCAGCTAAGGGGACCTGTCACGAGACCCCCGCAAGCCCTCATAGATACACTACCGCTACTAGTAGGAGTTATTCCCTAGTTGGTTCTGGCTTTCGGGAACTTGGGTTCACTGTTAGGTACTTCCCCTTTGCTCCTTAGGTTTATCAATAAGAATCCAAAAGAACCAGATCAAAATAAACAATAGTTCAGGTAGTATAGATTATATCATCCGTCATAAATCGTCAAGGGCTACTCCCCCATCCTAAGATTACAGGATACTACTCCATAGTCTGACAAGAATTACTAGAGAAAGAAATTACGATACTGGGTGTCATATCCTTCTTCTGCCAACTCCTTCTCTTTATCTTCTTCTGTCGTCAATCTCTGACCACCCGCCGTCCTCCTTTGGGGTTAGAATCTCTCCTCTTTTATAGCCTTGGCCTCCTCTTTAATTAAGGCAATAGATTTCCCCGTAATTGAGATGAAGATCCTGATTGCTCGCAGAAAGATTGCGGAATCGAGCCAACACGCCGTGCGAATGAGAGCACCTTTGGCGTGTCGGGCATTTCCACCGGCGTGTTGCGCTTGACACAGGCGTGTTGGAGCTGAGCCGCGTGTCGGCTGCTGGAACCCCTGACACAGGCGTGTCAATCGGTGAGCCAGGGCGTGTTGGAGCTGAACTGGGCGTGTCGGCTGCTGGAACCCTTGACACAGGCGTGTCAATCGGTGAGCCAGGGCGTGTTGGCTGCTGGCTCTCATGACACGGGCGTGTTGATTTCTAACACGCCTGTGTTGTTTTGATACGCCTGTTTCTTCGCCCTGTTAACACAAAAACACCCAAAAGCAGTCTCTTCATCCAAAATATGCTAAACTTTAACTGAATCATGATAAAATACATGCCTAGGATATGAAATGTGATAGAATGCATGTATATGGAGTAGTGAAAACATAGCATGATTTACACACATCAAAATCCCCTAGTCCTAAACTTTTGCTTGTCCTCAAGCAAAGAAAACCCAAAAGACAACTTAATTGTGGAAATGCTAGACACCATCCAGAGGTATACAATCTGATCTTAATCTTTTCAAATCATTCCTAGTTGCCAAGTTTGAAAGATCCCTATATAGTGCACGTGAAAAGGTGGACTAAAGTCATTGGACACCAATCTGGACTTGACATCCCTTCTATCGTAGAACATTCTTATTTCCGGCATAGAGGCACTTACCTGCCTTAATGCATGGATCATTCTTACCTATCATCAAAAGGTCTCAAAGGAGCACTTTCTAAGAAGAGAGAAGGAAAGGAATTATAGAGAGCATTTCCCCAGTAACTAGTTAGTCTCAAAGGGGCACCTTTTAGGTGTTTCCCCAGTAACTACTTAGTCTCAAAGGGGTGCTTGAAAACAATTCCAGTAACTCCCCCTTTTTTTTTTTTTTTTTTTTTTACATACTTCTAGTGAAAGTGTTTCTCCAAGAAGTTGTCAGTAAGTCTCCAATGGAAAATCGAGTACTCGTCCGATATGGGGGATTTAAATCTTTTCTTTGGATACCTCAGACCTATAGACCGTGTTAGAAGTGAAATAGGGTTCTTATCAAATAGGCAAAAAGGAATATCATGATCCGACCAATGTTCAGTTGTATTACGCTAGATGATATAAAAAATGCACTGTTATGATATATGAAAAGATGCAAACAAAATGGCAGTAACCAAACTAAAAATCTAAGTAGAGATAGAACAAATAATAAAGGATGTGCATCGAAACTCACAAAATAGTTCAAGGTGGTCAATGGTCATCGTCTTCACTACTAGCATCTTCCTCTGGTCTTCACTCGCTTGCTCATGGCGTTGGTGATGGAGAGACAACAGGTTAGCTCCTCGGCTGCTTGAGAGAGAGACCGACGGCGGTTGCTTCAACCTTGGATCGCGAGTGGAAAATTAGGGCGTGCTCGAGTCGGCTTTAGAGGGCTATCCGCAGCATAGGCGTGTCGGGCATCCTCATACGCAAATACCTGACCCGTTTAAGCGCGACATAGGCATGCTCCGTCGCTCCCCAGGCGTGCCGCAGTCCAGCCCAGGCGTGCCGCAATCTGGCCTAGGCATGCTTAGGTTGAGAAGGGTGCGACACGGGCGTGTTAGTCAGCACGCCCTGCCTGTGTTGTCTTCGGGTACCAACAACACGCCTGTGTCGTTCAGACACAGGCGGGTCGTGTCAACTTGGCACGCAGTGGCACGTATCCTAAAAACCTGAAAAAAAATAAAAATAGAATAAAGAATAAAATAAAATACAATAAATAAAAAGAAATGAAAATAGTTTGGGTTGCCTCCCAAGAAGCGCTTGTTTAAGGTCGTTAGCTTGACCCCTCAGTTATCCCCTAGTTTTGGGGATATGGCTCGAGGAGTGTGCTCTGCCCCTCTTCCTCCTCAACCAGATCCGTGGTGTTAGGTTGGGGTCGGAAATCTCCAGCTCTTTATCCTCAGACCCCCCTTTGAGCTTATTAAGATAAGTTTGTTCTGGTGCTCCTTCTAGTGTTGTTGACTGGAGACTGTCAATCCTACAACAATCATCAAAAACAGAAGGTTGTTTAACAGCTTTTGAAAGGTCGAATTCAATTTTGTCGTTTCCAAATGCAAGTGAGAGTTTGTGGTTCTTGACATCTATCATTGCCCCTGCAGTAGCCAAGAAAGGTCTCCCCAAAATGAGTGGAATGCATGGGTCTTCATCCATGTCAAGCACTACAAAATCTGCAGGAATAATAAAATTTCCCACCTGCACTGGTACATCTTCTAAGATTCCCAAAGGATATCTAATGGAGCGATCGGCTAACTGTAAGGTCATAGTAGTTAGTTTCATTTCTCCCAAATCCAATTTCTTGCATATGGAAAGAGGTATCAGATTTACACTGGCGCCCAAATCGCAAAAAGCCTTATCAAAATTTGAGTCATTAATTATGCAAGGTATAGAAAAGCTACCCGGATCATTTAGTTTGGGAGGTACCATGTTCTTAATTAACGCGCTGCACTCCTCAGTAAGAGCCACTGTTACATGCTCCTCGACTTTTCTTTTATTTGTTAAGATGTCCTTCAAGAACTTGGAGTATGTGGGCATTTGTTGAAGAGCTTCTGTAAAAGGTATATTGATATATAGCTTCCTAATTACCTCAAGGAACTTACCAAATTGTTCATCCAATTTTTCCTTAATCAGCCTTTGAGGGAACGGGATAGGGGGCTTATATGTTCTTGGTTCCCTATTCGACACGCCTGTGTCGTTCGGCACAGGCTGGGCGTGTCGGTTTCTGGAGTTACCCGACACGGGTGTGTCGGTGACCGACACGCTCGTGTATGCGCTTTCCCTCAGTGTGTTGAACAACACGCCAGGTCAAGTGTGTTATCGGCTTCCTTTGCTACTCAACCCGAGCGTCTTCTCTTCTTCCAACTCGCAGCACGCTCGTGTCATTTAGCACTGGTGCTTGTTGAGCTCTGTCTCCTTCTAAAATCCTTCCACTTCTCAAACTTATAGAATTATAATGCTCGGCTGGGTTTACTTCTGAATTTCCAGGAAATCTGTCGGGCGTCCTTGATGTTGAGCTGGCAATTTGGGAAATTTGATTTTCCAGCATTCTTGTGTGATTAGTCAAATTATCAACCTTGCATCCCAATTGCTTGATTGCCTCGGTATTATTTTGATGTTGCCGATTTGATTCTACAATATCTTTGTCGAAATTCATCATTTATCTTCCACGACACATAATGAAATTTTCCATCATCTTTCTAAGCTCGACTTGGGTCCTGGCTGAAATCCCGAAGGTGCTCCAAAATTGTTCAGTCCAGAAGAATTGTTCAGTCCAGAAGAATTTTGATTTGCTCTATACGAAAAGTTGGGATGATTCCTCCAACCGGGATTGTACGTGTTCGAGTAAGGGTTGCCACCATTAGGCTTCTGATTAAAATTATTTAGCGCATCTACTTGCTCAATCCCAGCTCCTTCAGATGGTGCGTGTAGGATTTGGCAATTCATTGCTACATGTCCTGTTACACCACATATCTCTAAGTGACATTAGATGAGTTTACTGATACATTAAAATGTTCGAGCTTTTGAGTTAACGATCGACTTTTGCCCGAGTAGATCAATGGTGCTTACCTCAAACTTACGACATTTTAGTTTGATATCCTCGCTCAGAGCCCATTGGTGAGAATTCATTGCCACATTCTCGATGATCTCAAAAGCTTCATCCAATGTTTTGTTCATAAGCGCTCCTCCTGCAGCAGAATCAAGAGAAACTTTAGTAGCATACGAGATTCCATTGTAGAAAGTATGAACAATGAGCCACTTCTCCAGCCCATGATGAGGGCATTCTTTGTAGTAATCCCTTAAATCTGTCCCTGTGCTTCAAATAATGTTTCTCCATCCTTTTGCAAAAATTAGTGATTTGATGACGAAGACTTGCAGTTTCTTTGAGTGGAAAATACTTGTCTAAGAATCTTTGCTCAGTGATCCGGTAGTTATACAATCTGTGGAAGAGAGTGTAGCCAAGCTCTAGCTTTGTCTGCAATGAAAAGGAAACAAGCGCGATCTAATAGCATCACCGAGGCTCCATTCAGTTTTAAAGTTTCGAAAATTCCAAAAATACTTCCAAGTGTAGATTTGGATCTTGATGAGTGCTCCTCGAATTGATCTTTGTTGGACCATGGATAGTAGAGCCGGTTTTAATTCAAAATTGTTCGCTTCAATAGGGGGTCTTCTGATACTCGATCTCAATCCCCTTGTACTAGGTGCTGCATAATCCCTTAGAGGTTTATTCTCATTCTGATCAGCCATGTTGGAGGTCAGATTTTCTTCCTGTCGTTGCTGAAATCGTCTTCTAGCAAGGAACGTTCTCTCTATCTCAGGATCAATATCGAGGATTTCCCTATTAAATCTGTGCATGCAACAACAAGAGAGGCTCCCAAAACAAGAATTCAGAATAGACAAAAAGAAAAAAAAACAAAAATAGAAATCTAGATTAACTAAATCACGCTCAATTCAATATTGAGTGCCAATCCCCGGCAACGGCGCCAAAAACTTGATGTGTTGTTTTCCGCAAGTGCACGGTTGTCGTCAAGTAATAAAAATATCGATCCCACAGGGATTGGGTCAATTACCGAGTTGTCGTGATACCAAGTTATCTAGTCAATCGAATTGTGGTTTAAGCAAAGAACTTGAGAAGTCAAGAACGACGAATGAGAAGAATGAGCTGAAAGTCAAGAGTTGAGGAGAATCTCAGGATATGGGTTTCACCACGTCGACGATTCATAAGGTGATTTAATTCTTTCCTAACCTTATTAGAGTTGTTTTGATGGAACCTATCCTAAGGTAAATCAACGGCCCCTTTCGAGGTCTACGTTAACTGTACCTATCAAACTCAATTTACCTGTCACGGTGTTCGAGCATAGGGGATCATAATCAGCTAAGAGGACCTGTCACGAGACCCCTGCAAACCTCCCTATGTCTTACCTCCGTTACTTGGTAAAAACTGGATTTGATAGATCCATTAAGTTCATGAGAGTTCCTCTAGAGTCAAATTTCCTCTTCACGGTAGGTTTGCTGCAGGACCATAATCGTCTAAGGGGACTGTCACGAGACCCCAAGCCCTCATAGATACACTACCGCTACTAGTAGGAGTTATTCCTAGTTGGTTCGGCTTTGGGAACTTGGGTTCACTGTTAGGTACTTCCCTTTGCTCCTTAGGTTTATCAATAAGAATCCAAAAGAAACTAGATCAAAATAAAACAATAGTTCAGGTAGTATAGATTATATCATCCGTCATAAATCATCAAGGGCTACTCCCCCATCCTAAGATTACAGGATACTACTCCATAGTCTGACAAGAATTACTAGAGAAAGAAATTACGATACTGGGTGCCATATCCTTCTTCTGCCAACTCCTTCTCTTTATCTTCTTCGCTGCCGATCTCTGACCACCCGCCGTCCTCCTTTGGGGTTAGAATCTCTCCTCTTTTATAGCCTTGGCCTCCTCTTCAATTAAGGCAATAGATTTCCCCGTAATTGAGATGAAGATCCTGATTGCTCGCAGAAAAGGAATTTCGAATCAGCCAACACGCCTGCGTTAAATGAGGGAATCGGCGTTTCGCATTTCCCACCGAGCGTGTTGCGCTTGAACCGGGGCGTGTTGAGCTGAATCGGGCGTGTTTCCGGCTGGAACTCGACACAGTGCGTGTCAATCGGTGAGCTGGTATGTTGGAGCCGAATCGGGCGTGTTTCATTGCTGGAACCCTTGACACAGGTGTGTCAATCGGTGAGCCAGGGCGTGTTGGCTGCTGGCTCTCATGACACGGGCGTGTTGATTTCTAACACGCCTGTGTTGTTTTGATACGCCTGTTTCTTCGCCCTGTTAACACAAAAACACCCAAAAGCAGTCTCTTCATCCAAAATATGCTAAACTTTAACTGAATCATGATAAAATACATGCCTAGGATATGAAATGTGATAGAATGCATGTATATGGAGTAGTGAAAACATAGCATGATTTACACACATCAGTAACTCCCCTTGCAACCTTCTTAGTGGCCACCCTAGGTTTCTTAGAAACCTTGGCCACTAGGCACAACCCTTGGTCAACTCTAGGGATGACTTCCCTATTGACCTTGGTCTTCCTAGACTTAGTTAGTGTTCCATAGTCAAATGGAACACTATGATAAGTCACCTTGGACTTAGGTTTGTGACCCAAACCATTCTTGCCCTTGGTTGACTTTTGACTCTTAGGTCCTAGATGTTGACTTTGACTTCTTGACCTAGGAGTTTGACCATTAGACCCTTTAAATTGATTTTGCATAGTGTTGAGGATCTTCTCAAGTTTTTCAAGCCTTGACCTCAAGGCTTGGTTTTCTAATTCCAATTGCCCAATTTTAGAATTTTGATTTAAAACTTGGGCATTTGACTTTCTTGGCATATGCCTAGTCCATTTTGGATTAAAACCTAGATGTTCTTGTATTTTCTTAATAGATTCCCTAGGTATGGTTTTTCTAGGGACATTAGTCCCAAATTTCTCCTTATTACTAAAATGGACACTTTTAGCTCCTAAGCAAAAATATTTATTCCTATTAGCATGCTTTTCATAAATTGCAGGAGAATTTAAATTCCTAGCATGCTTTTTAACATTTAAATTCGAAGATGCACTACTAAAATGTACCTTAGGGTTAGCCTTAGCTCCCCCTACTTGTGATGCTTCTTCTTGGGTCTTTTTCCTCCCCCTAGAGCATTGGCTTCTAAAATGCCCCTTTTGATGGCACTTGAAGCATATAATATGATCCTTGCTCTTTTGACTTGGGGAACCGGCATCCTTTGACTTTTGTTGACTTTGGGCACCGGAGAGGCTTTCCTAACCTTCTTTGGACATTTTCTCTTGTAATGCCCATACTCCCTACACTCAAAGCACATTATATGATTTTTATTTGAAAATAAAGTGTTTGAGTTACCTAGGGTGTTGGTAGGTGCCGGAGTTGAATTTTGAGCTTCCTCATCTTGATCGGATGTTGAAGGCTCTTCTTGAGGTTGCTCCGGTGTAGAGGATGGTCTCTCCTCCTCAATCCTAGAAGTAGATGCTTCTTCCACCTCTTCTACTTCTTCTTTCTCCGATTCGGAAGTTGACTCCATCTCAACTTCCGATTCCTCACTTTCACTTGAGAATGAACTCTCCTCATGGAGTCTTGCCAATTTTCTCCATAACTCCTTAGCATACATGTAATCCCCTAGCTTGCACAAAACATCATTAGGGATTAAATCTTCCAAAAGTTTCGTTACCTTAGCTTCGGTCTTGAGCTTTTGGCGTTGCTCTTGGGTCCACTTTTTCAATTTTAGGATATTCCCCTTCTTATCCCTAGGGGGTTCAAGGCCTTCAATGAGGATGAACCAATCCTCTATGTTCATCATCAAGAATGTTTCCATTCTTGCTCTCCACGCTGGAAAATCTTCTGGATCATATGGAGGTAGAGTATTGATATCTCATCCAAGCTTGTCTTGGAATTCCATCTTCACCCTCTAGCCTTTTGTTTTAGCTCCGGGCGGTTAGTCCGTAGAAGAGCCCCTGACTCTGATACCACTTGTTACGGATCGTTTGGAAGCTAGGGAAAATAAATAAATAAAATAAAATAAAATAAAATAGTATGGTTAGGAGTTAATTACATTTAACCTAACTTAAGAAATTTTATTAGTTCAATTAACCTAGATTTAATTAAATCTAGGGTTAATGGGTTATTGGGTTTAAAGCCCAACCCATTTAACCATCCCCGACCCGTTAACCCATTAAACGACCGCCACTTCCTTCTTCCGTTTTTTCGCCGACGCTGTCTCCTCGCGCGGGCGTTTCGCGCAGCAGAATAAATCGCCGCCGACTCCGCCGCCGATGATGACCTTTCCGGAGCCCTCTTCCTCTCACTCATCTGCCTTCTTCGCGCGAACCTCCTTCTCTGTAAGCAGCGACCGACTACTGTTCGTCGGTATCCAGGACGAGCGAGCGATCTTCCCTTCCTCGCGGCGAGCAGCGGCGGTGGGACCATCCACGGTGGGCTCTGCGAGCGAGCGAGGGCAGAGAGCGAGCGGGAGCAGAGAGCAAGCGAGTGGTGGGGGGGAGCTTGAATCGGCGATGCTTCGATGATGAGCAGCCGATTTGGGGGTTTTCTGCCAATCGTCGCCGGTGCTAGGTAAGAGATGAACATTTCCTTACCTTGCACGAAGATCGAATGTGTAGCTGTGTTCCTTCATTGGCTGCGATCTGTGGTGAACGACAGAGTTGTCGGCGCTGAGTTCTCCGATGAATAGAGCATATGGGGGAGGAGTATCACCGGCGTCGCTCCAAATTGCTGTGAATCGAGTGGTGGAGCAAGCCGGATGGTGGGCTATGTGGTGGTTTGCTGCGGCTGTGAATAGGGGAGACGAGAAGGTCGTTGCCGGTTTAGTGGACTTCACTGCCAATGGTCACCAGAGATGGGTAAGCACTGCTCTTTTCCTGATCTTGGACAAGATTTTAGGGTTTGCTTTGATTTCCTTGGTTGAACGGGATTTTGGGTGTATGGGCAGGGATCGTGAGTGTCGATTTCATCCGGTGAACGTGGCTGCCGGTTCTGTGGAGTTGATGCCAGTGGAGGTTCCAATCACTGGTATAGTTGATCCGTCTCCTTCTATTAATCCGCTGTTGATTGGATTTTTAGTTATCAGGATTCGATAGTAGCCCTCCATTCTGTGCGGCTGTGAGCATGAGTGTGTGGGTGTTCTGTAAGGGAAATTTGGGGATAGTGAAGGTTGGCTTTCGGCGGGGTTCAACCTCTGGTAAGGAAGAGAAATTTCCTTTGTTTTGTTCTGCGAAGTGTTGAACGACATACGAGGGTTGTTGGCTGTAATATGTTGTGAATAAGGTTAATTCTGGGTCTAAAAAGGGGGATGTGAGGTGAGGTTTTGACCGACTGTGAGTGAGCCGTAAACGGGTCTATGGTTGCCAATGTAGCTGTTCATAGGTTATGATCGGCTGCGAGTTGAGGTTTGATCATGTAGGGTTGTCAGATTTTATATCTGTATAGTGCGCTGGGGTGAAGCCCTATTTATGTTGCGAGTGGATTTGTGAACTTGGTTAATTATGGTGTTGAATGGTCAAGTCTGGCTAATTGGGGTTTCTGAATCGTAATCGGCAAGGGATATGAATATGTGGATAACATAGTAGCTAATTCGTATTGTTGTTATATGCTCTCACTGAATGATAGTTGATGATATTTGCTGGACGTGGATACGAGACTAGTCCGCGGACATGAGGACTCTATTACCACGCGCATTGACAGTAGGTAGGTAATTTCCTATTGGTCGGGTAGATGTAATGATTTTCAGATTTAGACATAGATATGAACCTTAGGTGTTCATATTACCTTGATCATGCTCTGTTTATCGTATGCTTGAACTTATCGTTGATATATATGTGTGTGCTCGATTATTGATAACACATATTCCCTAGCATGATCTAGAAGTTACAGATGTGATGTAAGTAGGTCTAACTGTTTAGTAGGGTGTAGATGTTAGAGTACGGAGGATGACCTAAATTGTAAATTTGGCAAAAAGGTCCTCTGTGGATAAGTATGACCCTAGATGTAGGACTTATTCCATACCTGTATGTTGCACATTTATTCACCAACCACGGGTTGTGTGAATGGTCATGTGAGTCGTGGACAGTGTGTCGCTACGGACCGATGGTCCTAGCTTGTCATGATTAGATGAGTGACTCTCTACAGGGTAGAGAGTGTACTGATCAATTGGGTGTGAATCTTTGTTGAACAGAGAGTCTAGGGTAGATGTTCTGTATGTGAGACAGTACCCTCATGTCATTGCATGTATACTGACGACATCGTCTCCCCTTGGGGTTGAGAGAGAGTCGTCAGTCATCCTGCCTCCCAGGTTACTTCCAGAGGAGTAACTGGTGTGAGGGCATAGCATTTGTTGTGCCGCACTCTACCATTATTGACGATGGTTGTTGGAGTTGCGTGCAGTTGTCCTGGGTGCGTGGCACTCGACCGCTCATTGGCAGTGTCAGTCGGAGTGGCCAGCAGCAGGGACCCCCGTTGCGTAGCGAGCTCTTTACGCTCATATGCTACTTGATCATACTACCCAACTCGGTCACTCGAGAGTGGTGGTGGCTGGAGTCGGGATAGTTGTCATGTCGTGCCACCTAGGCCACACTGGGGTCGTGGTAGCGAGTAGGGGTGAGCAGGCATGACCATGCATGCTGCATTGCCGTATCATACGGTGTTTTGCATATGATTGTATATATATACATACCTGCTTGTATATATATATATATATATATATATATATATGGATGATGGTGATTAGTATACATACAGATACAGTCTATATGTATACTCACTTTGATGATGCATTTGTATGTACTATGCTTGTTGCATTTGTTTGTACACATGATACTGCATTTCCTGTATGGTAGTAGGTAGATATTTGTATACCTATCAGATATTCACAGTGATACCCTTGACTCAGGTTAGGATATTGTGTTAGTACTATACTGTTATACCCTATGATGTGATTATATGCCCAGGTTGGATCAGGATAGAGTAGCTGATTGCCAGGTATGTCAGCATCGTTGATGTTCAGTTTATTTAGTATATGCATGCATATCTATTGTTATGCTGATGTATACTTGTTGTACGAGTAGATTAAACTTTTGAATGACATGTAATATTGATACATATATTTACATGTTTTCTCTGATTACCTGCTGAGTTTTACTCACCACCTCTGACCCTGGGTTTTTCGTCGCCTGTGCAATGTAGGTCTTCATTGATGACTTGGGCTACTTGTGGCCGATCCATCCCATCTCCATTTTTCCGATGTCTCCCGAGGAGTTTATTTTGTTTCTCTCTTATGGTTATGGATTTTGGTCCTATGTCATGGACCCTTGTTTTGTTATGGACTTGTCGTGATGTCGATGTTTTATTTATGGTTTTGACTGTGGACTTGTCAGGTGGTGTACACCTGTATATTTTTGTTATGTATGTTGTGGGTATGCGCTCTTTATTTCCGCTGCTGTTATTTGTTATTTGTTATATATATTGTTGTTGTTGTGGGCCTACGAGCCTTGTATTAACCCGAAATATTGCCACGTACAGGGGAGGTGTCGTCCGTTTGATTTTCGGCTCGGCATGCTCTCGGGGCGTGACAACTTTATTGGTATCAGAGCCGAAGGTTCTGCGATGCCATATTATGATTTTGTTTTTGAGTCTTGGATTCTCGGGAGTCGGTATATTGTTTCGGTTTTGGTTTTTGTGAGATGGGATTGACAGCGGCATAAGCTCCGGGCAGCACGAAGTGAGTATTTCTGATAACTCATATTTCAGATAGTTACTTATCTAAATGTGTTTAATAGGTGTATATCGTTAAAGATTTATGACACCTGTGCAAACTTGTAGTAGGGGTCGTCCATCAAGACGACCAACTGGAGTGACCTTTAGGGTTTATACTCCCGGTTTTAGTTGATTATGCTTTTAATGTATATAACAGGGAATAACCTGTAGTGTGTTGGTTATTGTTCGTAGCCGTGGTATGAGTTGACCTCGGAAATGACCTGATGAGTATGTGAGTCTTGAACCCGTGTCGAAAAGGTGATTTACCTTTGAGAGTCGACTGATATCGAGTCGAAAAAAAAACATGGGTCAAGTCATCACATTTCTGGTTGAAATCAAAGATTCCAGCCTTAGAGATTTTCACTAACGGTGCTAGTCAGATCATTACCTGTTGGGTAATGGACAAAACAAATTGTCTATTGTTGATGCAGATAGCGGAATGCTAGGATACGGTGTGTTATAGGGATTTTATCCCTGAGTTGTTCATGCTGAGATGTATAATTTTGAGAGTACTTTTGAGTACTTAACTCATGTTATACCGAGAAAGAAGAGTTGTTTGCATACCATTATCGGGATCAAGCCGGTATTTGGTGATAAATGCAGAAAATGACTATCGGGAAATAATATATCACTTGATCATGGATTAGTGATATTGAAAGAGAGTATTTCCCCCGTGTCACTTTTAGTGACACATTATAAGGAATTCTTGAGCTTCAAGAAAGGGTGATCGGTCAATAATAATGTAATATGCAAAGTCGTGAGACTTGCGGAGGTTACTACCACCTAATAGCTCAAGAAGATGAGTGGATGATTTAAGCCACCCAGAGTTATTGGCTTATAGTTGGATTAGGAAGCCGAGATCTTCTATCAGATCCTATCGGAAGACGTTGGATTAAGATAGGAGTTTAGAAATGACTCTGTACAAGAGTTTAAGAGTTGGAGACCGATAAGCAAATATTGCAGGTCAGCTTAACAGAGTTAGAAGTCTCCGAATGTTGGATAAAAAGGAGCAATATCAGGGTCACAAGTCTGCTACTTTTCGATTATGGAAGACCAACCGCAGATCATCAGGATATTCTCGAGGATGTCAGCAAAGTCAGAACAAAGACTCCTAAGGGATTGTGGGCGTGCAATGCAGATCACGAAGTCAGATTATCTATTGGATCAGTTCATCTATTGCTATTGTGAGCAACCAGTACAGTGGAGGAGGTGAACGTTGAAGACTCAGTTAAAGACTATCGATGGTATTCCAGGAGGATGATGCACTGTCTCGACAGCAGAGATTAGCACTAAAGATTGAGTTATTTCATCAGCAGCGATCTACCACCTCAGGCATGGTTGGAGTTCCTTGATACTCCCCTTCAGCAGAGATCAGCACAGAAGCAGCATCAGCAGAAGACATTGTAGAAGACTCAACAGAGAACAACAAGTAGTTACCTCCAGATATGATTTTCTTAGTACAGAGGAGGGAGTATACGACGGTGGTCGTATTTATTTTGTATTCTATAGCTGTAGCTCATAGGATTTAGGGATGTGATCAGATGATCTAGCAAGATCCTCAGATCATTCATCGCAGAAATGCGACCGTCTTGTCGCGGACTGTTGGATCTGATCTTATTCTCTTCGGAGAAAGGCGGAGACCTGCGGGGAGCCTTTGGATCGGATCGACAGATAATTGATCGTTCAGGGTATTACTCTAGTTTTATCCGCTGGATTAATATATTGGGAGATACTTGTAGTTTACAAGTATCTTTGTCTAGAACATTCTTAGTTGAAGTAGAAGGGTCCTTTACATCGACTTGTGGATCGATGGTATCTCTACCGTCAGGTGTGATGAGGATCAACAATTAAGAAGTCAAGGGATGCCCTTAGACTCTGATAGACATACCTTTACTGTAGACATATCCTTACGGATGGTCAAATTGTTGAGAGTATGGTATGACTATGTATCTAAGAGGTGCGAATAATCCGAGAGTATTCGGATGAACTCCTAGCTTTGCTGTTGCATAGGCAAGTAGAGTAGGCGATCGAAATGATTGCAAAAATTGTTCTGGTATCGAAGATCACATATCGAGTGATAATTTTGTTGGTATCAGTGTTGTTAAACACTATAAAAGAATTGGAATAACGTGAGTTGCGATTATAGGAGATGTGGGAAGGGATATTTATCTATCCCAGTATTCCTCCTTAAGAAGATCCGGAACTCTTTGTTGAAAGAGAGATGAACCTTTGAAGGTATGCATCGATTGTCGATGATGGAATCCGATGATTTTTGAAAGTAAATATCCTACGTTGAGGATAAATGAACTATTTAGTTCAGCAAAGGACACCTGTGTATACTCTAAGGTTGGTTTACGACTGGAGTACTGATATTGTAGTGACATGATGTCATACGATTATCATTGTCGATGTGATGATTAATATATATCATCAGCCAAGAGTAAAGAGGATGCAGGTGTGTAGATATGCCAATTTCATACTTGGTATGAATTGTATGAGTTTTGATTGTGTTGTTAGACTATTAAACAATTTAGTCGTCCAGGAATTTGAGAATCGTGTATCCTGAACACGATTGGATCCATTCGTGATTGTTGGAGTTGCGTAACTTGGCCACTGTTGATTGTGGTAGTTGGATGTTACGCACTCGACCACCGTAGATGGTGGTTTTCCTTATATGTTTTGGGTTAATTCCGTAGATGTGGATAGAATGCTTGGCATTACTATACCACAGACTTGTTAGACAAAGGTGACGATAGAAATCATTTAGTCGGAAGCTGGTGAAACCAGTTTACAGGACCTCAGTGGCGGTTAACTTTTACGCCAGTATTAGTTAATCCTTCCAAAGGGGATAAAAAAAGGATGATGTACATAGATGTGTCGTTTCAGGGATCGGAACGATTCCGATGCAGTTGAATGAGGCATATCTTATGTCTGCGTCAGTTAAGAAACTACGAGATAGTCTGTCATATACATGACGTGACTTTAGTATTTATTATCTGGATTTGTAGTTGTATGAAGCAGAAGTGCTCATTGAATTTAACCAGCTACTAGGTAGCTACAATGGAGTTGCTGGAGTGTGAACAGTTGCAACAATTGCAACAAGGGAGATTGATTGCTATAGTCTTCCATGCACTTACAGTATGTGTGGAGTGTATCTTGGAAGGTTGATGGACTTCTCTTTTGAGAAGATAATTCTCCTTCTCTGATAAGGATAGTGTGTTCCGGACACGCGATCAATCATGGAAGAGTCGTTACAGATAGCACATCATTCGAGATGGGCTATGTACCTTGGTGGTACTTGGAGGTACTGAGAGTTGAAACGTTTATACTGGTGGATTGGTATAAAGAGAATTATAGTAGATTTTGTTGCTCGATGTTTAGTATGCCAGTAGGTGAAGGCTGAACATCAGGAACTCGCTGGATTGCTCTAGAAAATTCCGATTCGGAATAGAAGAGGGAGCATATTACGATTGATTTCGTTACGGAATTGCCGAACCCGTAAAAAGACATGATGCGATTTGTGTGATCATGGATCGACTAACCGAATCAGTTAATTTTCTGCCTATTTGTGGGTCGGATCTGTTGGATCGTCTAGCAGTGTTGTACTGCTGAGAAATTATTAGATTGCGTAGGGTACTTTTAAGTACCATATCGGATAGAGATTCGCGACTTACCTCGCGATTTTGGCGGAGTCTGCACCAGACTATGGGCACAGAGCTTCGGCTTAGTGCAACATTTCATCCGCAGACAGATGAACGGTCTAAGTGTATCATTTAGACATTGGAGGATCTATTCAGATCTTGTGTCGTGGATTATGGAGGTGTAGCTTATCGGTTAGCTTTACCTTCGACATTTACGGGTGCTCACAATGTATTTCCTATTTTTATACTGAGGAAATACATGTCACATGTTGATCTTGCTCTGAAAGAGGTTCCGATTCTACCTCAGTCTAATGCAACTTACGAGGTGATTCCAGGGTGGAGCCTAAGTCGCAAGGAGCGACAGTAGTGGGATGAAAAGCATCCGACTCGTAAAGGTTGGATGACAACATCATATCGATGAGGAGGCTATGTGGGAGCTGGAAGATACTATCCGAGCTCGATAGTCTCATCTGGTCACTTGAGGAAGGTATGTGGTCCTTGCAAAAACTTTCTTAAAGTAATTTTTGCATGTTAGTACGAAATTTGGGGACCAAATTTTTTATAAGTGGGGGAGAATGTAAAATACCACGGAAAAAAAAAATAAAATAAAATAAAATAAAATAAAATAGTATGGTTAGGAGTTAATTACATTTAACCTAACTTAAGAAATTTTATTAGTTCAATTAACCTAGATTTAATTAAATCTAGGGTTAATGGGTTATTGGGTTTAAAGCCCAACCCATTTAACCATCCCCGACCCGTTAACCCATTAAACGATCGCCACTTCCTTCTTCCGCTTTTTTAAGCCCTGTCTCCTCGCAGGCGTTTGGCGCAGCGAGATAAATCGCCGCTTTCGGAGCCCTCTTCCTCTCACTCATCTGCCTTCTTCGCGCGAACCTCCTTCTCTGTAAGCAGCGACCGACTACTGTTCGTCGGTATCCAGGACGAGCGAGCGATCTTCCCTTCCTCACGGCGAGCAGCGGCGGTGGGACCATCCACGGTGGGCTCTGCGAGCGAGCGAGAGCGAGCAGCGGAGCAGAGAGCAAGCGAGTGGCGGGGGGAGCTTGAATCGGCGACGCTTCGACGATGAGCAGCCGATTTGGGGGTTTTCTGCCAATTGTCGCCGGTGCTAGGTAAGAGATGAACCTTTCCTTACCTTGCACGAAGATCGAATGTGTAGCTGTGTTCCTTCATTGGTTGCGATCTGTGGTGAACGACAGAGTTGTCGGCGCTGAGTTCTCCGGCGAATAGAGCATATGGGGGAGGAGTATCACCGGCGTCGCTCCAAATTGCTGTGAATCGAGTGGTGGAGCAAGCCGGATGGTGGGCTATGTGGTGGTTTGCTGCGG
Organism: Wurfbainia villosa; assembly: GCA_025175895.1. Taxonomy (NCBI): domain Eukaryota; kingdom Viridiplantae; phylum Streptophyta; class Magnoliopsida; order Zingiberales; family Zingiberaceae; genus Wurfbainia; species Wurfbainia villosa. The sequence goes on from CM045992.1 coordinate 12,553,596, forward strand.
CTGTGAACAGGGGAGATGAGAAGGTCGCTGCCGATTTAGTGGACTTCACTGCCGATGGTCACCAGAGATGGGTAAGCACTGCTCTTTTCCTGATCTTGGACAAGATTTTAGGGTTTGCTTTGATTTCCTTGGTTGAACGGGATTTTGGGTGTATGGGCAGGGATCGTGAGTGCCGATTTGTTGCGGTGAACGTGGCGCGGTTACGTGGAGTTGATGCCAGTGGAGGTTCCAATCACTGGTATAGTTGATCCGTCTCCTTCTATTAATCCGCTGTTGATTGGATTTTTAGTTATCAGGATTCGATAGTAGCCCTCCATTCTGTGCGGCTGTGAGCATGAGTGTGTGGGTGTTCTGTAAGGGAAATTTGGGGATAGTGAAGGTTGGCTGTCGGCGGGGTTCAACCTCTGGTAAGGAAGAGAAATTTCCTTTGTTTTGTTCTGCAAAGTGTTGAACGACATACGAGGGTTGTTGGCTATAATGTGTTGTGAATAAGGTTAATTCTGGGTCTAAAAAGGGGGCTGTGAGGTGAGGTTTTGACCGACTGTGAGTGAGCCGTAAACGGGTCTATGGTTGCCAATGTAGCTGTTCATAGGTTATGATCGGCTGCGAGTTGAGGTTTGATCATGTAGGGTTGTCAGATTTTATATCTGTATAGTGCGCTGGGGTGAAGCCCTATTTATGTTGCGAGTGGATTTGTGAACTTGGTTAATTATGGTGTTGAATGGTCAAGTCTGGCTAATTGGGGTTTCTGAATCGTAATCGGCAAGGGATACGAATATGTGGATAACATAGTAGCTAATTCGTATTGTTGTTATATGCTCTCATTGAATGATAGTTGATGATATTTGCAGGACGTGGATACGAGACTGGTCCGCGGACGTGAGGACTCTATTACCACGCGCATTGACAGCAGGTAGGTAATTTCCTACTGGTCGGGTAGATGTAATGATTTTCAGATTTAGACATAGATATGAACCTTAGGTGTTCATATTACCTTGATCATGCTCTGTTTATCGTATGCTTGAACTTATCGTTGATATATATATGTGTGCTCGATTATTGATAACACATATTCCCTAGCATGATCTAGAAGTTATAGATGTGATGTAAGTAGGTCTAACTGTTTAGTAGGGTGTAGATGTTAGAGTACGGAGGATGACCTAAATTGTAAATTTGGCAAAAAGGTCCTCTGTGGATAAGTACGACCCTAGATGTAGGACTTATTCCATACCTATATGTTGCACATTTATTCACCAACCACGGGTTTTGTGAATGGTCATGTGAGTCGTGGACAGTGTGTCGCTACGGACCGATGGTCCTAGCTTGTCATGATTAGATGAGTGACTCTCTACAGGGTAGAGAGTGTACTGATCAATTGGGTGTGACTCTTTGTTGAACAGAGAGTCTAGGGTAGATGTTCTGTATGTGAGACAGTACCCTCATGTCATTGCATGTATACTGACGACATCGTCTCCCCTTGGGGTTGAGAGAGAGTCGTCATCCCGCGCCTCGAGTTACTTCCAAAGGAGTAATCGGTGTGGCATAGCATTTGTTGTGCGCACTCTACCATTATTGACGATGGTTGTTGGAGTTGCGTCACATTGTCACAGTGCGTGGCACTCGACCGTTCATTGGCAGTGTCAGTCGGAGTGGCCAGTAGCAGGGACCCCCGTTGCATAGCGAGCTCTTTACGCTCATATGCTACTTGATCATACTACCCAACTCGGTCACTCGAGAGTGGTGGCAGCTGGAGTCGGGATAGTTATCATGTCGTGCCACCTAGGCCACATGCGGGTCGTGGTAGCGAGTAGGGGTGGCGAGCATGACCATGCATCTTTGCATTCTTGCCGTATCATACGGTGTTTTGCATATGATTGTATATATATACATACACCTTGTATATATATATATATGGATGATGGTGATTAGTATACATACGAATCTGATCTATATGTATACTCACTTTGATGATGCATTTGTATGTACTATGCTTGTTGCATTTGTTTGTACATATTCATACATGATACTGCATTTCCTGTATGGTAGTAGGTTGATATTTGTATACCTATCGGATATTCACAGTGATACCCTTGACTCAGGTTAGGATATTGTGTTAGTACTATACTGTTATACCCTATGATGTGATTATATGCCCGAGTTGGATCGAGGATAAGTAGTATTTGCCAGTATGTCGACATCGTTGATGTTCAGTTTATTTAGTATATGCATGCATATCTATTGTTATGCTGATGTATACTTGTTGTACGAGTAGATTAAACTGTTGAATGACATGTAATATTGATACATATATTTACATGTTTTCTCTGATTACCTGCTGAGTTTTACTCACCACCTCCGACCACAGGTTTTTACATGCCGCCCGGAGTAGCGGTAGAGTCTTCGTGGCGACTTGGGCTGTGTAGGCCGATCCATCCCATCTCCATTTTTCCGATGTCTCCCAAGGAGTTTATTTTTTTTCTCTCTTATGGTTATGGATTTTGGTCCTATGTCATGGACCCTTGTTTTGTTATGGACTTGTCGTGATGTCGATGTTTTATTTATGGTTTTGACTGTGGACTTGTCAGGTGGTGTACACCTGTATATTTTTGTTATGTATGTTGTGGGTATGCGCTCTTTATTTCCGCTGCTGTTATTTGTTATTTGTTATATATATTGTTGTTGTTGTGGGCCTACGAGCCTTGTATTAACCCGAAATGTTGCCGCGTACAGGGGAGTTGCCGTCCGTTTGATTTTCGGCTCGGCATGCTCTCGGGGCGTGACAGGGTGAATAGCGTCAATGGAATTCTTTCGCGTTTGTTTCTACAATTTCGTTAGCGCAGCGGAAATAGAAAAGTAATAACAATAACGAAATGCACAACACGCTAACACAACGATATAACGTGGTTCGGAACCGCACGGTTCCTACTCCACGGATCGGGTTCGTACGAACCCTAGCGATGCCAATCACACACCACTATAATAATAACTCCTTCTCAGAGCAATCCGGAGGCGGAGAAACCTCGTACAATATGATTACAATAATAATCAAGTAGATACAAGCAAAAACAATATGAAATACAAATGCAAGTAAAGGAAAAACACTTTACAAGAGCTTTGGATTGCTTGATCTTTGATTGCCTTGAACTAGCTTTGAAGGACTGGAAAACACCAACTTCCCCCTTCAATTTCGCTCAAAAAAATTGCTATCTTTTCCTCCATCACGAGCTCCTTATATAGCTTCAACCTGTGCTGAAAAAGGTCGATCAGTCGACTGATCGGAACCATCAGTCGACTGATCACACTGTTGCTGTGAGACAACGATGTAATCCACGCTGGAAAAAATCCAACGGCTAGGATATCAGTTGACTAATCATGACCATCAGTCGACTGATGAGCCATCACTCGACTGCTCATCTCAACAGTCGAGTGAGACTCCATTCTGTGGCCGAAAATTCGAGCATCGATCGGTGATCACATGATCGATCATTGCTCGGCCCATCATCGATCGGCCTAACAATGGTAGTCGATTTGCTAGGCCACTTCCCGCATCAAACCCTAGTTGACTTGGTGGTCCAACATTGCCACATGGCATCACGATCGTCGACACACCTCAACCATGAGGTTTTAACCCAAGTATGGTTCCCCCATACTTGCTAGACCACCCTTAGCCTAGACCTAAGCCTTCTAGCCACCTCCATCAACCTCACGCCTCTCGGATCCCTCCAAGTCATCCATGACTTGTTTATCCATCGCGCTAGACTTCAGGTGCTTCCATCGGCTATGTCATGCTAACGGTGTCTACACCGCCAAGGCACATTGGACTTACGCCGCCAAGACTCCGCTTGGACTTTACGCCGCCAACCATTGGACTTATGCTGCCAAGACTTCCGCTTGGACTTTACGCTGCCAATATCAAACCCTTGGACTTCTCAAATGCCAAGACTCAAGCTTGGACTTTCCCTTGCCAACCCATGTTGGACTTTTCATGCCAAGACCCATGCTTGGACTTTCCATGCCAAGACCCATGCTTGGACTTTCCCTTGCCAACCTATGTTGGACTTCTCAAATGCCAAGACCATTCTTGGACTTTTCATGTGCCAAGTGTCCCACTTGGACTTTCCATGCCAAGTACTCACGACTTGGACTTTACCAAATGACAATTACATTGTCATATGTTTTTGTCGAAACATCAAAACATCACTCAAGTCAAACTCGAGTCCTGGTCAATCGTGACCTGGGCCGATTGCACCAACACTTTCTTCATTTAATTTTGCGTTGCAAATCGACAATGTCCGATCCCTCTGTAATGCTATTTTCATGAGTATAGTACTTTATTATCCCCCCCCCCCAATATGTGATTTTCAAATTGTTCCATTTTGTTCCCAAGTGGTGCGAGCTCAGCTTTTCTCTTTTAATCCGATAAGGGAAAAAAGAACAAAATCGGATCTAAGCCTCACTGCTTCCACTCGAGTTGACTCCCTACAAAAGGGGGGGGGGTATGGAGGGGGAGGGAAAGGTCCACTCAGTTTTCGAGGCTCACAAGGCTCATTCTTTTGTCAACTCCTTGCCTCTCCTCCATAAAAGTGTGGTCGTTGCTCCCCTTTATTCTTGATAGTAATATCTTCACCTTCCTCCTCATAATGACACCAATGTTACGGTTCTTTACTCCTGCAACCAATGCCTCCACCTACTACTTGGGTTACTTTTGCTCGGCTATAAAGAGGAGCCCCCCACAAGCTTATGGGTAGGAATGCCTCCCCTTCTCCCTTCTACTCTCTTCATAATTTCTTATCTAGGGATGTTGCTCTCAGCTCTCCCCTACCTTTCTTCTGATGTTTGATGAAGGTGTGAGTCAAGGTTTCCTTCTAGTATCAAGAAATTGTTATATTTGAGAGGTGTCATAAGGCAATCGTCTTCTGGTTTGTACTATTTATTGGATAAATAGTAAAATCACTATTTGATTGGATCTTAAACTCATTTATTAAATGTTTATAATATAATTCATAGCATGAGAGAACTTGTGATGGGGTTATAACTAGTGAACATCTCTATATGTGTAATTATAAATATATTGAAATATTCACTAGTCGATGAATCGATGAGCTCGAACATCATCGGTTCTGAGAGACTAGAACATGTTACACTTCTTGATTTATCCAACCAGTTATTTTTCACTGGCTGGAGACATTGGGATGTCGAGAGTTAATCGGGGATGCTAGTTATGGTAACTAGTTCATTGGAGTGACTTGTTGTAAGATTTCATATGGATCTCTACTTATATGAATATTGTCTATGAAGTTCTTATTGCAACTTAAGTGTGAATTTCCTTCGACTTAAGGTATCCAAGTCATCTTGGTCATGGAGACTTATACTTTTGACATCTTAAGCAAACATCTTCTTCGAGGTGTGGACCAGGATGATTGGGTATAAGTTGAAGTGTCCGAAGGTGTTTGAATAACTAACAGAGGATTCACCACTCCTTGTAAAGGAGAAGTATACACTATGACCACTCGTCAGGATTATTACTCAAAGTTTTTGACCAAAGCATTTACATGTTAAGAGTATGGTACTCTTGGACACATGTGGGAGTAATTTGAATCTGTAGGACGAGGAAGTATAACTTAGGCTAGGTGTGACATAGTCAGCCTTTTGGGGACAGGCACATAGATCATGTCATAAACTAAGTGGATATAAAACTAGTGAAAGGAACGAGGCAAAACTCATTGTAGCTACTGAAAGATTCAGAAGTGATTCTGAGTTCAACCATTGATTTTTTGATTAATTAGGGACCATGATATACTACTAAGTGTCACTCATGATCATTCCATAATTAATAGTTAATTATGGATGACCAACATAAATTGGAAACCTATAAGGTTACACATACTATGAGTTATTTTCTGAAGGACTTAAAATGAATTTGAGAATTGGATTCTTAGATTGAGAGATATTGAGTCTAGTTAGACCAAACGAAGAACAAGGATGAAAAGAGTTTCATCAGAATGGAAACTTGGATGGGCCAAGTCTTATGAAGACGAATTGAACACATGATAGTTTAATTCTAAACCAAATTAGTTTAGTTTTAATTAAGGTGGTTTGGTTCAATAAACCAAAAGGCTATTAGTCTGGGCTATTGGGTCAATGGATTCGAATTTGAAACTTGACTCATTAACCCAATAGGAGACACATATATATAGGATATGTGAGGAGGAAACCCTAAGGGAGCAAGCTCCTCTCCAACCTAGCCGCAGGCCAAGCTCTCCACTGCTCAATCTGCCCTCTCCATTTCCATTGCCCAAACCCAACTGCCACCAGCCATCTCAACCATCGATGACCCTCTTCCAACCTCCCCACTCATAATGGAACATCCTCCAGTGAGTTTTCCACCGGAAGCAACTGTTACCGCCGGCTAAAGCCATTGGAAAGTGGAAGTTTTGGGTGGATAGATTCTTGAACAGATTCTGCCCAGGCAAATTGCTCTCTCCATTTGTGCTGTCTAATTACGTACGTTGTCGGGCACAAATGTTATTTTCACACTCACGGCTAGTACTTTTTGTGAGGGCAAAACTTGGGCTTTGGAAGCCATCTGGAGGGAACTCAGTGTGGACACGAGTAGAGACAAACTCCGACGAGTTTGCGATTGATGTCCTTCTCGCTCCACATTATCCGACAAATATAACTAGAATAAATGCTATTCTTAGTTTAATTCTTTCATAAAAATTTTATTTTCAATTATGTCCACACGTATTGTATCCTACATGCGTGGATATTTTTCGTAATAAATTAGGAATTTATTATATATATTTTTGCTATGTGCGTTTGTGAAATGCAATAGAGCACACATCCACGGGCTGAATATCCCAATAGTGGTATCAGAGCCAATCGTGTTTCGACATAATCATAAAAAAAAGTTTTAAGAGTTATACTTAGTTGTAAATATTATTTTATTGAATTTTCCTATTTTGTGAAGAATTTTCAATTTTGGAAAATTTCCTAATTGATTAGGAAATTCCAATTTTAGAAAAATTATGGAACGGTTTGGAAAATTTCAATTTGGAAATATTCTGTAAAATAATTTAGAAAATTTGATTTTTGAAAGATTTTGAATTTATTAAGAAAAATTCATTTTGAAAAGTTTTTTAATTAGTTAGGAAATTCCAATCATGGATAGTTTCTAAAATAATTTCAGAAAATTCTAAGTTTGAAAAATTTTGAATTAATTGAGAAATTCTAATTAAATGTTTCCTAATTAGTTAGGAAATTTAAATTTGGGAAATCGTTTCCTAATAATCATATTTTCTTGATCGGAATAGTTTCCAAGATGATATTATGACAACTATAAAAATCATATCATATGATTTGGGAAGTCATATAGATGCATTAGATACAAATCATCATTTATGTCAGCGTGTGGGATGTCATTTTCATGATAACGATGAGATCTGAATACCTTATATTAAATATTAAAGCTACACCTTTCATTAATATGGTTAGAACTAGAGTCTGAGTTCTTGTTTGGGTTGTTGGACTCTCTCCAAGCTCAACCTGAAATTAGATATGGTCGAACCATTAAGATACGATCTCGCGATTAACGGGTTGGCTTTAACTTGAAGCATTAGCTTGTTGGACTCACTCCAAGGTTAATGTAGATAGAGGTGATGTTGGGTGATATACATACGATGTATATTTGTTAATGAGTTAACAATCCAATATTTATGCAAACATTCAAATAGTTGAAGCATAATGTGATAGTTATGTATAAGCGATACATAATTGGTATATGTGATACCTACCACTGTAGCTAAGGATGACTTGTTGGACTCACTCCAAGGTTGTTCTTATCTATAGTGGATATCAACTCATTCAAAGATAAACCTATGATCTCCCGAATTCAAAGTAAGGGCTCTTGAATTCAAAAAATGAATGGGATTCTAAAATGTATGTAAATTGTTTACATTATATTGAATAATCATCTATCTCATATTATCTCGATTTTATATTTCTAGGTTAACCATCTGATCATGACGTCTTTAAATTTATGTCCAATTATGGACTCAAACAAACTAAATAGACCTAACTTCTTAAATTAACTAAGGAATTTGAGAATTGTTCTCAAATATGAAAAGTTAGCTTATGTCCTCAAAGAGCCTCTTCCCGATGCTCTTGCAGATAGTGCTACTGATGACCAAAGGTTGGTCTACAAGAAGCACTTGGTTGATTCTGAGCTTGCTAGTTGCATCATGTTAGCCTCAATGACTCTTGAGTTTCAGAAGCAGCATGAGCATATGAATGCTTATACTATCATCTTTCATCTTTTCGATGAGCAAGCTAGATGGGAAAGGTTCTAGGTCACAAAGCTTTTCTTTAGCTGAAAGATGTAGGAGGGTACATCTGCAGTGCAGTTTGTACTAAAGATGAATAGATATATTGAGCGACTAGGAACACTAGGCTTTACGATGGATCATGAATTAAGTATTGACTTAATTCTGCATAGTTTGTATGATAGTTATTCATAGTTTGTCATGAACTATTGGATGAACAATATTGAATCCACCATTCCTGAGTTGATCAACATGCTTAAGATCGTGGAGCCTTCTATTAAAAAAGAGCAAAAGATGGTACTATTGGTTGATTCCTCGAAGAAAGGTTCTAAGAGGAAATCAAAGCATCAACCTGAAGGGAAGAAAAAGGACAAGAAAGAAGAACCTACTCCAAAGGGTTCTTGCCATCATTATGGAAAAGAAGGACGTTGGTGAAGAAACTGCAAGATATATCTTGAGTTCTTGAAGAAGAAGAAGGCATATGATATTCCATCTTCTTCAGGTATCTTCGTTATTGATTGTCATACTATTTCCTCATATACTCGGGTATTGGACACTGAGTGTAGCTCACATATATGTAATGACATACATGGGCTAAGAAATAGTAGAAGACTCATCAAGGGAGAATCAAATTTGCGAGATGGAAATGGAGCAAAGGTTGTTGATGTGACCATTGACACATATTTGTTAAAACTCCCTACTAGACTTGTCTTAGAACTAGATAATGTTGGGACCTTGTTGTGCACTAGAGGAGAGGACGTGGGTGAATAGGTATTCTTTCAATCTTGTCGATTCGTTCTTCGATCGTTCTTGTCTACAATATGGTTAGCATAGTGGAAATACAAGACAAACACAATACATGATTTTACGTGGTTCAAAACCCTAGTTACTACTCCACGACTGAGCTCTAGAGTGAGCTCTAGCGATGCACCACCACTAACCCTTTTTCCTTCTCAGAAATATTCTGGAGGTGGAGAAACCTCTTACAATAGAGCGTATATAAGAAACAAATAACCAAATACAAGTAAAAGCGAAATACAAATGCAATTAACACTTTATAAAGAAGAGATTTTGATCGCTTGTTGATTTGGTTGCTTTGGAGAGCCTTGAAGGTTTGGAATCACAGCAGTGTTTCCCCTTTAAACTCTCAATAAGTGGTTTCTTCTTCCTCCTTCGTAACATGTATTTAAAGGCTCCGCTCGGGTTATTTTTCCATTGATCAGTCAACTGACCTTATCCATCAATCAACTGCTCACTTGACCGTTGTCTCACAACGAATAAATCCACATCGAAAACACTCGATCAGTCGACTACTCATATCCATAAGTTGACTGCTTGAGCCATCAGTCGATTGCTATGAGTCAGTAGTCGACTATGAAACATTCTATGCTCTTGTCCACTTAATCCAATCGACTACTCAACCCTAGCAGTCGACTGCTAGTGGCTAATTGATAACTATCATTTTGTCGTATTATTTTGGTCCTTAATATCACTGTTTTAATCCTCTCGAGTGTTTAATTGTTGATTATTTGCATGATTTATGAGTTGGATCATCTTTTGGACCTTTTTGTAAATTCTCCTAAATTTTAGACTTATATGTAAATTTTACATCTTAATTGTAAAAGATCGAGATGGGTCACTGGACTAGACTCAAGTTGGATCAAATATGGCTTCATCTAGGGCTAGAAGGATCATTTCAATCTGGATTAATCTGGACCCTTCATCAAGATCAGAGACAATTCAATCAAGGGACCAGATCTAAGCAATATGGACTGTCCGATAAAAGAAGTTGATTCTGAGTCATCTATCTAGATCTTGAGATATCCAGTCCATACATTTAGATCTAGACAACTGTGCCCTTCATCCAGATTTGATCGATCGAGATTATCCCTTCAAATTTATCAGATCTGTTCATTCAAAATCGGAGGAATCTAAGCTGTTGGATGCACATCCAGCTTAATCGATTAATCAAGGCAATTAAACCCTAGCTTTAACGGACGACTGGAATTGAAGGGGCTTTTATCGGACGACTACCAAAATGCAACTTAAAAATCCAACATTTTCACCATCCAAAAAGATTGCCTTCTCTCGCTCGAGCAGAGCTGGCGGTGGCAACGTCTTCGCCACTCACGAGCGGTGTCTTCTCTAGCCGACGGCGGTGATAGCTCTGACAACAGATTCTGACGACCACCCTTCCGAGAGTCAGCGGCAATCCCAGCCCATCCTCGTCGTCCGATTGAGATGCTGAGATTTCGGACAGCTCGTCGGCAGCGAAATACGGCAGGGATTCCGGTGATTCCCTCTTCACCACCAGTCCACTCTCCTTCCCGTGGTGCCGATTGGGTCACTATGTCTCCAGAACCACGCATTGGCTGCGCCGATTGGGCAACTCCGTCGTCCACCGCCGATGAAGAGCTCCACAGCCACTGTACTCCGGTTTCCATCCCTTCCCACAGTGCTTATTGGAATGCTCCACCTCGATAGAACCATCCAACGGTTGCACCGATTGGGCAGTCCCGCCAATCATCCACTGGAGCAGTGCTTGCATCCCTCCACCTTCAGTTCCTTCCCGCTGCACCGATTGGGCAGCTCCGTATCCACCATCAGAGGAAGCTGTTTAGGTCGTAGTCGTCGCCAGAGAGGGAAGGTCCTAGTGTTCGGGCCGATCACTTGACTAGAGAGCCTTCTATGCCCGAGATCCTGACCATCAGTCGACTGATTACCATATCAGTCGAATGATCAGACCAGTAGTCGACTGCCCAACTTTGGCAGTCAACTGTCAGGGCACTTCCCGCAGTCAAACCCTAGTTGACTCACATCAGTCGACTAACCATAGTCTCAGTCGACTGATACACCTCAAACATGAGGTTTTAACCCAAGTATGGTGCCCCCATACTTGCTAGACCACCCGTAGCCTAGACCTAAGCCTTCTAGCCACCTCTGTTAGCCTCGTGCCTATCGAATCCCTCCAAGTCATCCATGACTTGTTCATCCATACGCTAGCCTTCAGGTGCTTCCATCGGCTATTGTCATGCTAATGGTGTCTACACCGCCAAGGCACATTGGACTTACGCTGCCAAGAATCTCGGTTGGACTTTACACCGCCAACCATTGGACTTATGCCGCCAAGACTCCCGCTTGGACTTTACACCGCCAATATTCCCCTTGGATTTTCCAAATGCCAAGACTCAAGCTTGGACTTTCCCTTGTCAACCCATGTTGGGCTTTCCATGCCAAGACCCATGCTTGGACTTTCCTTTGCCAAACCCATGCTTGGACTTTCCTTTGCCAAAACCCATGCTTGGACTTTACATGCCAAGTGCTCAAGACTTGGACTTTCTCAATGTCAAGTGTCCCACTTGGACTTTCCATGCCAAGTACCCATGACTTGGACTTTACCATGACAATCACATTGTCATATGTTTTTGTCGAACATCAAAACATCGCTCGAGTCAAACTCGAGTTCGGTCAATCGTGACATGGGCCGATTGCACCAACAATTTCAACCACACATTACTTATGCCAAACACTATAGGGAAAAATAGTTTTCTATGAAAATAACTTTTAAATTCAAAGAATGACACAAAGTTCAAAAGCATTGAAACTTTCAATGTTTTAATCTTTGTTCCAATCTTCTCAATGGTGATTGCCATCAAAAGATAGGCTTTACCAAGGTTTTTCAAAATGATTTTAAAATATTTTCAAAACCTTAATTTCAATCATGGTCTATGGACTAAGTATACATGACTTATATACTAGCTTTCCTCATGATTTATACCTATGATTGAGATGAGTTTGAGTTCATCTAGATACAACATCTATGTGATGCACATGAACGCGACCTCAAATCTCGCGATGAAGGTCGTCGAGGACTCGAAGCGCGTGCTCGCACTCAATGCCCGCAAGTGCACGGATGTCGTCAAGTAATAAAAGATTATCGATCCCATAGGGACTGAGATTCGAATATCGATATGTTCAGTGGTTGAAATTGTTCGGAAGTAAATTCTAAGAGGTTTCGATTTGTGAGGGTTGTCGATGGACTATACTCTATACGGTGTCACGCGGAGGAAGAAGGGAGCATGCGGGGTCTTCAAAGGTGATTCTAGGACTTCGGTTTCGCTTGTGTGTCACAAAACAATGATGTCAACTGGTGTTGTCTAGACGTTTAGCTATGGTTTTGTGGAAGGGATATCATACACTCTTCCGATGAGCCACCGCATCTACTGGGAGCTATCTCCACCTTAAAAGGATGAGATAGATGGTACGAGGATGTCGAATTAATCCCTACGATGAACCGTTTCTGGTTCCATCGTATCCTTCTATCCATGGTTACAGGAGATCAGATTTACCCCTAGGTTCCTTGTATAAAATCCCCTAAATTTTAGATATGAGGGTTGTCACCCCTTGTATCACCTAAGCACAACAGGTAGAAAACCAAACATGCATATATATAGTATAAACAACTTTCAATTGCCAAATTAAACTCAAAGACAGAATTTAACATGAACCAACATGTAATGTGCACACAAGCTACTCCCTAATCCTAGAATCGAAGGAACTACTCCCCGTATATAAGGGAGGAATCACAAAGCATGTACATATTTGAATACATCAGAAATAAAGCGTAGGAACAAGGGATTACAATGCTTTTGTGGTCTTCTCTCCGGCGTTGAAGTGCAAGCGTGGACCTCCGGCGGCATTCCTCCTCCCCGTTGCAAGTTCTCGAAGCTTTTTAGGGCTTCGATGTGTCATACTAGCCGTCGTGCCTCCTCCCTAGGGTTTGGGCGAAGCCATCCTTATATATAGATCACCTCGAACTGCTGCAAAATTCGAAAAAAAACCCTAGTCGCGCAAATCTGGCGGGCCGCTACAAGGCCAGGCCGTGTGTGGCCCTAGGGTTGCAAATCTCGCCCATTGGACACGGTCGTGTGTAGCCACACGCCTTGGCCATGTCCCACTCTACGTCTAGCTGCAAAATGTCCTTCTTTTGCTCCGAAAGTGTGCCTTTTTACCTGAAATGCTAACCTTCACACAAAAGTAAAAAGAACAGACCTCCGAACCAAAAAATAGGAAATGCGTGCAAAATATAGTGGCATATGCATGAAAACTAACATAAAACGTAATGAGATGTGAGCAAAACCTACTCCTAAAACCCTATATGTTTTGCTCACATCACTTCCCCCAAACTTAAATCTTTGCTTGTCCTCAAGCAAACCTCAGTGCCATGAAATTTAAAATGACATTATTCTATACTTAGCATGTTAACTAAATTTATCAAGTGGTATTTACAATCAAAGCAAAATAAATATGTTCTAGAAATTCACTAAGTTAGCTCCTCGTGCTCGTGCTAAGTGAATCATTCTTAGGGGATGCCCGTTCCATGGTGAGTTAAGTCGTCATCCCATAGCTTTCCTAAGGTTTCTGGCTCTTAGGCACTTACCTGCCCAAAGCGAGGGTCGTTCCCTAGATCTAGTATAAAGTCTCAAAAGCGTACTCGGTATTGAGAGAAATTGGTAGGTGTTTCTCCAGTAACCTAACTCGGTCTCAAAGGGGCACCTAGTCATTCCCACCCACAATAACTGTTTTTTATCCCTCATAATCTTCTCTCTCTCTCTCCTTTTTTTTTCTTTGTTTTCTTTTTCATCTTTTTCTCTCTCTCTTTTTTTTTCTTCTCACTAGGATTTTGATTTTTCCAAATGGGCTTACACAATCCGAGCATCTCTAGTAACTAAAATACTAAATCTAGAGTCACTTATGGATTTCAAAGTACTAGACTACTGAGATGAATCATAACTAGGTATGTACTAGATTCTCTCTTTCAGAATGTTCGACATGTGTAAGTGTAAAAATAAAGCTAACCAGTGTAAGTCTAGAACATTCAATAGAGCGAATAAAATAAAATACCATGAGATAAAATGAAGTTAAGCTACCTATGGGAACAACTCATGTAAGAAACTTTTAAAAATACTACTGAGGCAGCTTTGCAGATAACAAAAACTAAGTACTACAAGAAACTCAACAACTCATGCATGAATAAATGAATGAAAATACCAGAAAAGAAATTACTGCTAGAAACAAAAATAAAATTTGGGGTTCCCCCAGACTTAAATGAAAATATACCTCTAGTATGGTGGATGAGGTGGAAAGTCTGGGAGCCTCGGTATCTCGGGATCCTGGGAGAACCTGCTATTGAGTTGCTAATGTCATATGTACATGTGGTCGATCTGGGAGTTGGTGGATGCAGCGGCTGCTCGGTGCTTCTCCTCCCTGTCCCATTGTGCCTGTTGAGCATGCATGTGCTGCCGCATCTTCTGGTTGTTGGCGGCCTCATCCTGGCGACGAGCAGCCTCCTCCTAAAAGTATATGCAGACCTCGACATAGAACTCCTCAGCCCACTAGAAGTGCTCCCGTAAGCCTGTAAACTCCGCCTGCGTATAGGAGTTATGATCATCCCATCGCTGCCCCTGCGTCTGTTGCTTGGCGTATATGTCATCGAGGCGCGATCAGAACTCCGAGAAATCGTATGCAGAAGTACTTGTATCCTGCTCAAAAGTAGGAAAAGAAAACAGTGTAGGTGTAGGCTTTATAGGGGATCGATTGGATGCTAAAGGGGGGTGAATAGCGCATGCTAGTACCGATGATGGAATTCGATCGTGATCGAGTTTACAAATTGTGTTAGCGCAGCGGAATAATAATAATAAAAGCAATAACACGAAACACAATCACAAACACAAGATATTTAACGTGGTTCAGAACCGAATGGTTCCTACTCCATGGATCGAGCTCTAAAGAGCTCTAGCGATGCCAATCACACACCACTATGCAAACACTCCTTCTCGACACAAGTTGGAGGTGGAGAAACCTCGTACAAATGATTACAATAGTAATTCTAAGTACAACAAGCAAATACAAGTGAATATAACAAATGAAATGTAAAGGAAACTTTACAATCGATCTTTTGAGAGCTTGCTTGTTTGGTTGGTTGAGTGGCACTTGGAGACCCTGAATTGCAGCAACAATTCACCCCAAAAACTCCTCAAAGAACCATCCCTTTTTCCTACTTCACGAGCTCCTTATAAAGCTTCAACCTATGCTGGAAAAAGTCAATCAGTCGACTGGTCGGGACCATCAGTCGACTGATGCCACTGTCGTTGTGAGACAACGGCTAGATCCGCGCTAGATAAGTCCAACGGATCCATCATCAGTCGATTGATTATGACCATCAGTCGACTGATCAAGCCATCACTCGACTTCTGACCGCATCGGTCGAGTGAGACTCCATTCTGTGCTCGATTTCTCGAGCACCAGTCGACTGATCATAAGATCAGTCTACTGCTCGACCAATCAGTCGACTGCCCACCTATGGCAGTCGACTGCTAGGGCAATTCCCGTAGTCAAACCCTAGTTGAATCAGGCCAGTCGACTGTCACATGACACCAGTCGACTAACACACCTCGAACATGAGATTTTAGCCCAAGTATGGTTCCCCCATACTTGCTAGACCACCCTTAGCCTAGACCTAAGCCTTCTAGCCACCTCCATCAGCCTCACACCTCTCGGATCCCTCCAAGTCATCCATGACTTGTTCATCCATCGCGGTAGCCTTCAGGTGCTTCAATCGCTATGTCATGCTAACAGTGTCTACATCGCTAAGGCACATTGGACTTACACCGCCAAGACTTCGCTTGGACGCCGCAAACCATTGGACTTATGCTGCCAAGACTCCGCCCTTGGACTTTACGCCGCCAATATCAAACCCCTTGGACTTCTCAAATGCCAAGACTCAAGCTTGGACTTTCCCTTGCTAATCCATGTTGGACTTTCCATGCCAAGACCCATGCTTGGACTTTTCCTTGCCAAGTCCCATGCTTGGACTTTCCCATAATCACATGGTCAACCCTTGTCAACCATCAAAGTCTCTCTCGAGTCAAACTCGAGTTTGATTAATCATAACCCGAGTCGATTGTACAAACAATCTCCTCAAAATATCAACCGACATTAATGTCAAACATCAATGTCATACTATGTCAAACATCAAAACATCACTCGAGTCAACCTCGAGTCTGGTCAATCGTGACCTGGGTCAATTGCACCAACAATCTCTTCCTTTTTGATGTTTGACAAAACAAACCTTGAGTTAGGCCCCTAACTCAAATTCCCTTACAAATTTTCCAAATCGGTAATTTAACCTTCTCCCCCTTTTTGACATACATCAAAAAGGTCTTCTCTCCAAGGAGGTCAATGTCTCATGTCCCAATGAGATCTTACAATCTCCCCCTTGATCCAAAAATACCTAGGATGCCTACCATCTTCCTAGTGATAAGTCTCATATCACTCAAGAGAGGCAATCCTATACTCTCTCCCAATTTTCAAATTGGGTATCTCAAAATCCCATCAATTTTTCAATTGATGACATTCTCCCCATAACTTCTCCCCTTCAAGAAGAAAAACACATTCATCATCCCAAGATGGATACCTCCCCCTAAAAGCTTGCTCCCCCTTAACCATTACACCAATAATATCCTTGGGAAGTCCTTAAGCCAATAGGAACTCTAAATCATAAAAAATAAGGTTAAAAGTTCAAACATGAACTCTCCCCACCTTAAATTTGATACATTACCCTAACACCTCTCTTAATCCATATCCAATGGATTTTCACCCTTTATAATGCTTCCTAAAGCATATCCTAGGGTTAGAAGTGGTTAGGGACCTTAACCGCAACTGAACACGGGCTAAACAAACCTAGTTTTCCCGAAATCAACATTGACAATCGACTCCCTCAGTTACCAGTCGACTGCCACTCACATCAGTCGACTGCCATCAAGGGCAGTCGACTGATAACTGAAATTTCAGAATTTCAATTATCAGAAATGGATTTTAGAAAATCATAAATAAATATACTTAATTCAAAAAATCATGAAATTTGATACGTATACTACCTATGACTAATACAATGGGTGAAAAATATTTGAAAATTATTTTACCCATAAAATACTAAAATTTATACAAAATTCAAAAGTGAAGAAAACTTCTAAGTTTTGGCTCACTTTATCAACTTCATCAATGGTGATTGCTATCAAAAAATAGGCTTCACTAAGGTTTTTCAAAAAGATTTTAAAATATTTTCAAAACCTTATTTTGGATCATATTCCTTGGGCTCAATGTACATGACTTGTACACAAGCTTTCCCAATGATCCACCACTCATATAAGATGAGTTTGAGTTCATCTAGATGCAAAAACTATGCACCTTGAACTTAACTTATATCCTAGCATCTCACATATATCTAGGGTGTATAAATACACATACATGTGAATGTGATGTGAGATGTGGGTTTTGTCCTCCCTAATCTAGGGTTTCATGCATTTTTCTAAGGCAACCCTACTTGATTCCCTTATAAATGAGACTCCAAGTCATGTCATTGTCCTTAAATCAATTTCAATCAAATTATCTTAAATGCATGAATGATTATGGCATTAGAGATGATATAAATAAACACATGCTCATAATCATGATGTCATGGCATAAGATATAATCAAAAAATACATGACATTTATCCTAAATCCTAAACATGATCATGGCATATAAATGATGAAAATAAACATGATGTCATGTCATGGCATATGGAAAATCAAGGCATGGAAAGTAAGATATAAAGGTATATAATACCTAAATTTTAATATTGATTGTCATTTGATATAATTAAATATTTTTTTCCATATTCCTAAATTATCCCCCAAGCGTGCCAAAAATCCAAAATGGCACACTAAGACTCTAAAACCTAAGTTGTGCCAATTTGATCAATTTATCAAACTTCTCAATTAATATTGGTACATCCTAAAATCTTTTAGGATTAACTATCAAAACACATTCCCAAGGTAACCATAACCTTAAAAATGACCTAAAGTGCCACCTTTACCATAGTTAGGTTAACTACCCTTCCATTTAAGATTAGCACACCCTAAACCCATTTAGCGTGAATCTATCGCGCTCTTAGGAACCCAAAATCTATTTGAGCTCCTAGAGTTAATTAGGTATTCCTTAGGGATAACCTCCCTAGATACCTTCCTAATGACCCTCCTAGGCTTGGTAGCCTTGGTCATTGTGGTCTTGCCTAGATTGACCCTAGGGGTAACTCCCCTTGCAACCTTCTTAGTGGCCACCCTAGGTTTCCTAGAAACCCTAGCCACTAGGCACTTACCATGGTTACTCTTAGGGATAACTTCCCTAGTAACTTTGGTTTTCCTAGGTTTAGTTCCATAATCAAATGGAACATTGTGATAGCTTTCCTTGGGCTTAGATTTGCCCTTGGATGAATCTAGTTTCTTAGGTCTTGATTTTTGACCATTTGACCCTAGGCTTTGACTTCTAGACCCTAAATGTTGACCTCTTGACCCTTGAAATTGATTTTGTATTTTTGCAAGGGTCTTCTCCATCTTTTCAAGCCTTGACCTCAAGACTTGATTTTTCTTTTCTAATTGCCCAATTTTTGAATTTTGATCTAATCTTTGGGCATTGTTTTTCTTAGGCATATGCCTAGTCCACTTAAGGTTAAGACCTAGGTGCTCTTGTACCTTTCTAATTGTCTCCCTAGGTAGAGTTAGTCTTGAGTTATTTGACCTAGGTTTGTCCTTAGATAAGTTGTTTTTAGGGACATTAGTCCCAAATTTCTCCTTATTTTCAAAATGAAAATTCTTAGCTCCTAAACAAAAGTACTTGTTCCTATTAGCATGCTTTTTATAAATTGCAAGAGAATTAAAATTCCTAGCATGCTTTTGACTTTTAAATCTAGAAGGTGCATTATTAAAATATACCTTAGGGTTAGCCTTAGCTCCCCCTACTTGTGATGCTCCCTCTTTGACTCTCTTGCTCCCCCTAGGGCATTGATTCCTAAAATGCCCCAGTTGTTGGCACTTGAAGCAAATGATGTGCTCTTTACTTCTTTTAGTGGGGACACCGGCATCTTTTGATTTTTTCTTGAGGTCTTGGTGCTGGAGGAGCTTTCTTTACCTTCTTTGGGCACTTGCTCTTATAGTGTCTGGCTTCCCTACACTCAAAACATATAATATTCATTTTATTATTAATTGACATGCTTGAGTTACCTAGGGTGGTGATGAGGTTCTCTTGAGCTTGATCTTCCTCTCTACCGGATGTAGATGGTTCTTCTTGTTGCTCCGGTATTGAGGATGCTCTAATCTTCTCCCCCTCTTTTTTTTTCTTTTCTTTTTTTTTTGATTAACTTGAGGTGTCAGGCTTACGCCCACTAATCCTCAGGGCCGACCGGCCCCGCCCCAAGGCCTTCAACGAGAGTCCCCACCGGTCGACGAGGGTAAATCAGGGTGACGGGTGGCCCATCGCGTGAGGGTTCGTGGGCGCCTGATGGGCTGACCACGCTGGGTCCGGGGGGCATCGAGCACCTCCACCCGCCCAGTGCGCGCTGCCAGGGCAGAATCGACCCCAGGTCATTTTAGAGGAGCCCTTCGCTTGTAACCTCCACGTCGTTGCCCTGGGGGCAACTAATCTCCTCCCCCTCAATCCTAGAGGTGGAGGTTTCCTCTTCTTCCACCAATTCTTCCACCGATCCGGAAGTTAACTCCTCTTCAACTTCTGATTCCTCACTTGCTTGTGAGGATGATGAACTTTCTTCATCCTCTTCCTTATCTTCTTCTATTTGTGTCAAGTGGGGCTTCTCATTGAACTTGGCCAATTTGTCCCATAGCTCCTTGGCGTCAAGATATTCACCTAGCCTAGACAAAACATCATTAGGTATCAAATCTTCTAAAAGTTTTGTTACCTTGGCTTCGATTTTGAATTTTTGTCGTTGCTCTTGGGTCCATTTCTTCAACTTGAGGACTTGTCCCTTCTTATCCCTAGGAGGTTCAAAGCCTTCTACGAGGATGAACCAATCCTCTATGTCCATCATCAAGAATTCATTCGGCTTCTCTCTAAACTTCGTAGGATCTCGACGGTGGAGGCTGGTTTCGAAGGGCTGGGACAACATCGACGGCATCTCCTGTGCTACAGGAGCCGGTGAAGACTGTGGCTGCCGGGGCGGTGGCTAAGCACGGGAGGGAAACAACAATCCAAGGAGAGCATCTGGGACTGACGGGTGTCGTGGTTACGTCGTGCAACCAACAACCATTGAACAAGGATACTGAAGGAAACCGCAAAGGCAGAATACAAGGTATGCAAGTGTAATGAAACCAATATTATAGGCAAGGATGAACAACTGCTAGCAAGTGCGGAAGAGCGAGGGGAAGAACAAATTTGTGGTGAAATAGGGTGGTGGCGTGAGCGTCGGAACCCCAAACTTTCAGGAGCGGCAGACCCCAAAGCTTTCAAGATGGAGGTGCAGTTTTGACTAGAGGCGCCACACAACCGGGGAACCTCAAGGTCCTAAAGCCTCTGAGGACACTGGCGCGTGAAATCCTAGTTTCAAAGACTAGGGTTTCAAGAATCACAACTCGCCGTCGAACGGAGGAAGACGAAAGGCAAGGACAGTGGTAGGTGAGCAGCAGGCTGACGTACTATCCAAAAGGCGCAGTCAACGAGACGACAAAAGGAACGTTGTTGTTCAAATTTCCGAATCCAGGGATAAAAGAAGCTTCGCCCGGGACCACTGTTCATAGTTTTCTCCGGACCCGACAACCCGCCAACTTGAGTCACTCACTTCAGACCCGTTAGCCCGGTTAACTTAGGGCACCTTCGGCGGCAAGGAATGGGGAAAAGTGCACGAAAAGTATGGAAGGCCTTGCAGCTAGATCAAATAGAAACCACTGGAAATAACCAAAACTCCCCTGCTGGATGACGTAACATTAGTACATTGCCGGAGGACATGAGGACGAAGAAGGCGGCACCCTCTCAGCAGGCAGATACAGTGGAAGAAGATAGAGTACCAGCTTGGCAGGAGGCAGTACCCCCGCCACGACCGCAAGCTCCAAAAACAGGAGTATGGGCTGACCTCTTTAAGAAAAATAGACTGTGTGCATCGGACACAGCCCTGAGGCAATTCCAGAAGCAGGAAGGGCGCACAAAATTGGACACTGAGGATCTAGAAACAATAGAGGACACAGTAGGGTTCTGCTTGATTGGAAGATTCTTGGGGAGGTTTCCGGGATGGAGAGTACTGAAAGAAGTCACAACGAGGTGGAAGGCGCCACACAAACTCCTCACGCACAACTCATTGTGGATGGTGTTTAAATTTGCAAACAAGGAAGTGCGGGATGCAGTACTAACTGGGGGACCATACATTGCTTATGGAAGTCCACTGTATCTCAAGATATTGCCGGCATGCTTCTCCTTCAGACAGGAAACTCATGCTCACATTCCTATGTGGATGCAAATTCATGGACTGCCACTGGACTGCTAGTCTACCTCAGGGCTAAGCAAAATTACTTCGCAAGTTGGCGTGCCATTGTATACGGACAGATACACAAAGGTAAGGGAACGAGTGAATTACGCCAGAGTCTTGGTTGAAGTGGACATCACTAAGGAATTGCCTGCAAAGATTGGCATTACCCTACCAGATGGCATAGACACAGACCTGGAGATCAAGTTCGAATCAAGCCTGAAACTGTGTAATGAATGCAAACAACTAGGGCACTACCAAAGAGAATGCCCAATGAGTGCACGAGGACAACCATCAGTGGCAGTAGCAGAGGTCGCAGGGCATCAGGTAGTTCTATACAGGGAGAACACTCATAGGCCAGTAGAAGAAATGGAGGAGGATGAACAAATGGATGAAGAAGAGGGAATTGGAATAAGTGGGGGGGAAAAGAGTATAGAGTGCAGGAAGAGCAGGGATGGAAATACATTGATGCAAGCGACAGACATTACAATGGCAAAAGGAAGAAACACCAACAGGGAGGAATGAGCATAAGGCAGACAAAAGCTGTTTTATCAAGGTACATGCATGGTCAAGGGAGTCAAAAAGGAAAAGGAAATGGAATCCAAAGGAATCAAGGAGCACAGCAAGATGGTAATAGGTGGGATAGCAATAGGAAGGAACAGCAGAATGGCACAGAATCAAGGGATCACCTCAGGCAGAGAGAGGATGAGTATCGGACAAAAATAAACTGCAATTTTAGAACTACAGTAGAAACTGGCACGCTTGAACAAGAGAAGGACAACACAACCAGTAGATCAACAACCACAAAAGGAACGTATGGAAATCAGAGAGGAGCAGAGGCACCGGCAACCAAGGAGTATTTAGATCGCCAAGAAATCCGGGAAGCAGTCGCGGCAGATGAAGGCACGGAAGGAGCTAAGCAAATGGATGCACCAACTGCCATGCAAGGACACAATTTTAAAGGGCTGAGTTTCACCAAAGAAGTAGAGCATAGTAATGAGGAGGGTAATCAACAAAAGCAACAGATGGAGGAGGAGACAGAAGGTGGGGAAGCACCATGTGGAAATATAACACATAAGCAGAGGTTATCAGAACCACAAAAACAAGGCCAAACAGCTAGTGCAAGAAGAGGGGATGGAAATGATCAAACGCAAATACAGCCAGGACTAATCAGTGAACAATCAGATCAATGGAGAACACAGGGTACACTTGCACCAAATAAGGATGATAAAGAAGCAGTAGAGATTAAAACCCAAGCTGGCATACAGGGAGATACCCCTAGATCTACGAGGGTTCAGACTGAAGCACTGGCAAAAACAGCAAATGAGGCAGGTCATGGGAAGGGCCAACCTATGGGGAAAAACACGAACAACAGTCAAAGAAATAACAGACAAAGTGCCAGAAGGTTGTTACAAAATCAGATTGAACAAGAACAGAATATTAAGAATGCACAGGAGAAGTAGGAAGGCATTTTAAACAAGGGGAAGACGAAGTACTAACCAACTATAGGAGTGATACAGAAGGAAAGGGCACATCAAGAAATACCACAGCAGCAAGCACACTTAGTGCTAGACAGGAGGGAGCAGGAGGCCAAGATGGAGAATAGTAATGTGGAAAACAGTGAGGACACAACAAGGTGGGATGTAATGGCACAAGCTTTCCCTCCAATCATACTAGCCTTACCGGCTGTAAGGTGGGCCAAGGGAGGATTACCGGAACAATCAGACCAAAATAATGGGAGGAAGCAACTTGAGAATGGAAGGGGTTCTAATATAGGGAAGAAACAAGAACAGGGAGAGGTTACTACCATGGCTAGACGGCGAAAGCCGGCTGCACAATCATGAAGATTGGATCGTGGAATATAAGAGGCCTAAATAAAGGCCTCAAGCAGAAGGAAGTAGCAGAGCTCCTTCTGAAATAGAGGATAGGACTTTTAGGTGTTTTAGAGCCGAAGTTAACTCAGCAATATTACCAAGAAGTCAAAGGAAAAAGATTCCAGAAATGGGAAACAGAACAGCAGCTTTTCAACTCAGCCAGAAGCAAAATGCTGCTCATATGGGATCCACAGCTTATACACCTTCACAGCCAGCAATGGGAAGAGCAATTGGTACATACGATAGTCACCTGCAAAATTACGGGGACAACATATGCAGTCACTTTTGTTTATGGACAACTATCTATCACGAGCAGGAAAGCAATGTGGGTAGCGCTTTTGCATATCGCAAGAAATACCAAGATGCCGTGGTTAATTCTAGGAGATTTCAACTCCCCACTAATACCTATGGATAAGAAAGGGGGAATAGCAGTCACAACATATGCAATAGCGGATTTTCAGGAATTTACTCTTGAAGCAGAAGTTGAAGACTTGCGTTCCATTGGGTGTCAATACACATGGACTAATGGCCACATAGTAAGCAAGCTTGATCGTGCAATGGTGAATAAAACCTGGATGGAACAAAACCAAAGTAGTTATGCAGAATTCAGAGCGCCAGGAACAATGTCAGACCATGCTACATGCATTGTACATGTGCTAGGGAACACACGGGAGAAACCCAAGCCTTTCAAATTCTATAACATGTGGACATTACACCCCAAATTCCGGCAACTAGTAGAGGATAAATGGAGCAGCAACGAGTTTGCAAGCGTGATGGGCACAACACAATTCAGGCTTAGGCAGAAACTCAAATTCCTTAAAAAAGACCTCAAACTCCTCAACAGGCTGCATTATCAACACATACAAGAGAAAGCGAAGCAGGCAAGAGAGCAATTGGAGGAAATTCAGCAGACTGGATTAATACAAGGGAAGATGGAAGTTAATTACCAAATGATAAGGAAAAAGGCTGAATTACTTGGTAGGGCTGAATATCTGTTCTACCTACAACGAGTTAAACATGAGTATTTTAGAGGAGTAGATAAGAACACAACCTTTTTTCATGCCATGGTCAAACGAAATAACAAGAGAAGGGAAATAGTTGCAATTGAAAAGAGCTCTGGGGAGAATACTGAGTCAATGGAAGAAGTAGTGCAGGAATTCCTATCTTTCTTTCAGGGTCAACTAGGTGAACAAGGACAAGTGGCAGAATTTCAAGCAGAATGCATGCAGTTTGGAAGACAACTAACTGAGGGGTAGTAGACACAACTAATTAGGCTACCAACTGAGGACGAAATAAAGCAAGCTTTATTTGATATAGGGGACCTCAAAGCACCAGGGCCGGACGGTTACAACTCAAAGTTTTTTAAGAGCACATGGAATACAATCAAGCAGGATGTCATAGCAGCAGTAATGGAATTCTTTAGAAATGGCCAGCTCCTAAAATCCTGGAATCACACTCTAATATGCTTAGTCCCGAAATCAGCACATGCAAGTAAGGTACAAGATTTTTTTCCGATTTCCTACTGCACAGTATTTTACAAGATAATTTCCAAGATCCTAGCAAGAAGAATGGCAGAGGTCACACATCTCTTCCTCCATCCATCACAGACTGCGTTTGTCCAAGCACGCAGCATTACTGATAACATTCACCTGGCACAAGAACTTTTCCGTAGCTAGACAAGGAAGCGTATATCCCCAAGAAGCATACTTAAAATTGATTTACAGAAAGCTTTCGATTCGGTCAACTGGAATTTCCTGCAGGAGATCCTCAGGGCACTAAAATTTCTTGATACTTATATCAAATGGATCAAATAATGTGTGACTACCACAACATACTCCGTAGCAATCAATGGCAACATGCATGGTTTCTTCCAAGGTGCTCGGGGGCTTCGACAGGGAGATCCCTTATCTCCGTATCTATTTGGGCTATGTATAGAATACCTCTCTCAGTTGCTTGCAAAGCAAACTAGTCGGTCAGACTTCCACTTTCACCCGAAATGTGAGCATCACAGAATATCCCATCTGGTATATGCGGATGATCTGCTACTACTAAGTAGAGGGGATGAGCAATCAGTACAGGTTCTAATGAATTGTTTGTCACAGTTTGCAAGTATGGCAGGGCTCAGAGCTAACATGGATAAATCCAACATATATATGGCAGGAGTTGAACAAAGAGTTAGAGAACGACTACTATCCATCACAGGGTTCAATGAAGGAGAGATGCCATTCCGATATTTAGGCATCCCAATTGCATCGCAGAAGTTGAAGATTGCGGACTACAGCCCACTAATGGAGACCATCATGAAAAAAGGCAGCTCTTGGCCTAAGGATACATTATCATATGCGGGGAAAAGTCAGCTCATATCCTCGATTCTGTAAGGGGTTGAATGCTACTGGATGTCGATCCTGCCCCTTCCAACCGCAGTCATAGATAGGATATATAGTTACTGTCAAACTTTCATGTGGACTGTAAAACACACGCCGATGGCGTGGTCGATATGCTACGAACCTAAAGAAGAAGGTGGGCTGGGATTAAGGGAACTAAAGGCGTGGAACATGGCGTTGTTGGCGAAAGTACTATGGAGGATACAACAAAAGCAGGACACCTTATGGATCCGCTGGGTGCATCACGCCTATATGCAGCGACAAGGAATTTGGGAATGGAAAATCAAGCATAAAGACTCCCCACTAATAAAGAGGCTGATACACATCAAAGATAGCATCCTGATGGCAGCTGGCTCACCACAGAAGGCAGAAGAACTCCTAGATACATGGTTTAGTCAAAGTAAAGGCGGAGTTAAGAGGGCGTATGACCACTTTAGATCTGCTGGAACAAGGAAAACCTGGGCGCCGACGGTATGGCAGAAGGATATCCAACCTAGTCACAGGTTCACGTTATGGATGTTAGCTCAAGGGAGGTTGCCGGTGCGCGTTGGGAAAGAATATCTAGAGGATCAAAGATGTATTTTCTGCAACCAAGAAGAGGAGACGCTGGAACATGTTTTTTTCAAATGTGGACAGACCCGCGAGCTCTGGGATAGAATAAGAAGATGGCTAATGATGAGGCCAAGTATGCTAACATACCATCAGATGTTGCGCACGTTCAGAATGCAGT
This sequence comes from Wurfbainia villosa, assembly GCA_025175895.1. Classification (NCBI taxonomy): domain Eukaryota; kingdom Viridiplantae; phylum Streptophyta; class Magnoliopsida; order Zingiberales; family Zingiberaceae; genus Wurfbainia; species Wurfbainia villosa. Next base: position 12,580,253 of record CM045992.1, read on the forward strand.
ACAAGGATGATAGCAACATAAATAGAGCTCGACATATAGCCATGGCAGCACTGATTCACCATATCTGGCGAGCAAGAAACGCAAAGAGATTTGAAGGGAAAGGATTTGAAGGTGGCATAATTTTTAGGAAGATCCAAATTCACCTATACAGGGCTTTGGAGACTCATACACCACAGCTTCCCATAGACATCACATGAAGGTAAGAAGGGCTCTGGGAAATTACAGCCACAAACCATGCCAGTTTTCTCCTTGTCTCTCACTCCCTCTAACACTCGTACTCTACTCTAACACTGTGTTCTCACCGACTACCCCATTTTTTCCACCAACCTCCTCAAGGAAGATACCCTATCACAGACTAACTTGACATATCTTTCCTCATGCCAGAGAAACTCCACTAGTCTCAGGGCATTCTCCCCACTGCGACTCCCTCCCCTGGGGCTTTTCTCTCTTTCTTTCTGTCTTCCCACCAACCTATTTTTTTTTCCAGGGCACTCCCCCATGGGGCGCACGACCCTCATCCTCGCCGGCCTCCCAAATCAATAAGAAGCCAATTCCAGTCCATATCACCTTGCTTTCCCTCCTATCCCTCCTAATAACCCCTACCAAGGCACTTCACTCACTTTGCTCGCCTTCTTTTCTTTCCCAGGGCGCTTTTCAGTGAGCTTTTCGATTCCAGGGTACATACACCTTTGGTATCTACAGTTCAAAAAAAAAAAAAAAAAAGACAGAGCGATTTTTGGTAGGGCGGTTTTGCAAGGAAGGGATGTTTGAGGCAGAGCGATTTTTGCGCAAGGAGTAAGCCAGGGTGGTTTTGTGCAAGAGGGTGACAGAGCGGTTTTGAAAAGGCAGGGTGGTTTTGCGCAAAAGGCAGGAAGGATTTTATAAGGAAGGGCAGTTTTTGAGGCAGACCGATTTTTTGCATAAGGAGTAAGGCAGAGCGGTTTTTTGGCAGGGCGGTTTTGCAAGGAAGGGTTGTTTGAGGTAGAGCGGTTTTTGCGCAAGGAGTAAGCCAGGGTGGTTTTGTGCAAGAGGGTGACAGAGCGGTTTTGAAAAGGCAGGGTGGTTTGCGCAAGAATAAAGCAGAGAGGTTTTTATAAGGAAGGGCGGTTTTGAAAGGAAGGGCAGTTTTCAAGGAAGATCGGTTTTTTGCATAAAGAGTAAGGCAGAGAGGTTATTGGCAGGGCGGTTTTGCAAGGAAGAGGCGGTTTGAGCGAGCGGTTTTTGCGCAAGGAGTAAGGAGTGGTTTTGTCAAGGAGTAAGCGGTGGTGGTTTTGTGCAAAAGTGTAATGACGGTTTTGTAAAGGCAGGGAGGTTTTGTAAGGCAGGGTGGTTTGTAAAGGCAGGGTGGTTTTGCACAAAGAGTGTGACAGAGTGGTTTTGAAAAGGCAGGGTGGTTTTGCGCACAAGGAGTAAGGTGGAGCGCTTTCGAAAGGAAGGGCAGTTTCAAGGCAGAGCGGTTTGTGCACAAGGAGGCAGCGAGGTTTCCCGCCCAAGGTGGTTTTGAAGACAGGGCAGTTTTAGCAAGATGGGTGATTCCCCAAGGCAGGCTCATTTTGGAAGGCTGGTTAGTTTACACAAGCAGAAAGTCAGGCCGGTGTGGTAAAGCAGGGCGGTTTCGCAGGATGGAAGGCAAGCAACAGTGTCCAGGGGTCCATGGCACTGATCTAGAGAGGGTGAGAGGTTAGGACACTGTAAAAAAAAAATGTTTTTTTTGGATGAATAGGCCCGTCCATAATGGCCTATCTAGTCCGTAGCAAACGACTATGGTAAAGACGCACAAAATCCATTTTTATGGTTGAGGCTTAACCAATAAGCCTAGTAGAGGTGAAGGCCCACCTGAATGGCCTATCTAGTCCGTAGAAAACGTTTACGGTAAAGACAAGGCAAATCCGTTGATGGTTGGTCACTTACCAAAAGTGGCAAATGCTTTGAACGATGGATAGTGTGAGGAGGTACACATGGAGCGATGGACACAGAAGGATAGTATGCACGAGCCAAAGGAACATGGGAGAAACTCTTGCACTGTACAAGTGCGGGTCATGTATGAGGGCATGTACCCATGAGAGGTTTAGTAGGCATGAGAGGTGAGGTACCCATGAGTGCACATGTACACCCCCCTAGATGCATCTCAGATCTGACACATCGTCAGACATGACATGAGCGTGCATTCCAGGATTTTGTATGACTGTGCTTTTCTTGATGATATATATTTACCTTTCATAATAAAAAAAGAATGTTTCCATTCTTGCTCTCCACGCCGAAAAGTCTCCTCGATCATATGGTGGTGGAGTGTTGATGTCCCATCCAAGCTTGTCTTGGAACTCCATCTTCACCCTCAGCGTGCTCCCTTAGTTGTTAAACCTTAAAGAGCGGCCTCGCTCTGATACCACTTGTAGGGGATCGATTGGACGCTAGAGGGGGGTGAATAGCACGTGCTAGTACCGATGATGGAATTCGATCATGATCGCGTCTACAAATCATGTTAGCGCAGTGGAATAATAATAATAAAAGCAATAACACGAAACACAATCACAAACACAAGATGTTTAACGTGGTTCGGAACCGAATAGTTCCTACTCCACGGATCGATCCTTAAAGAGCTCTAGCGATGCCAATCACACACCACTATGCAAACACTCCTTCTCGACACAAGTCGGAGGTGGAGAAACCTCGTACAAATAATTACAACAGTAATTCTAAGTACAACAAGCAAATACAAGTGAATACAACAAAAGAAATGTAAAGGAAACTTTACAATCGATCTTTTGAGAGCTTGCTTGTTTGGTTGGTTGAGTGGCACTTGGAGACCCTGAATTGCAGCAACAATTCACCCCAAAAACTACTCAAAGAACCATCCCTTTTTCCTCCTTCACGAGCTCCTTATAAAGCTTCAACCTATGCTGGAAAAAGTCGATCAGTCGACTGGTCGGGACCATCAGTCGACTGATGCCACTATTGTCGTGAGACAATGGCTAAATCCGCGCTGGATAAGTCCAATGATCCATCATTAGTCGACTGATTATGACCATCACCGATCGATCAACCATCACCGATCCGCCGATCGCAATGGCCGAGTGAGACTTCCATTATGTGCTCGATTTCGAAGACCCGATCGATCACAAGATCGATCGTTTCGACAATCACCGATCGCCACCTATGGCAAATGATCGCTAGGGCCCCCGCATTCAAACCCTAGTTGACTCAGGCCAGTCGACTGCCACATGGCACCAGTCGACTGGCACACCTCAAACATGAAATTTTAGCCCAAGTATGGTTCCTCCATACTTGCTAGACCACCCTTAGCCTAGACCTAAGCCTTCTAGCCACCTCCATCAGCCTCACGCCTCTCTGATCCCTCCAAGTCATCCATGACTTGTTCATCCATCCCGCTAGCCTTCAGGTGCTTCCATCGGCTATGTCATGCTAACGGTGTCTACACCACCAAGGCACATTGGACTTACGCTGCTAAGACTCCGCTTGGACTTTACGCCGCCAACCATTGGACTTATGCTGCCAACACTTCCGCTTGGACTTTACGCTGCCAATATCAAACTCCTTGGACTTCTCAAATGCCAAGACTCAAGCTTGGACTTTCCCTTGCCAACCCATGTTGGACTTTCCATGCCAAGACCTATGCTTGGACTTTTCCTTGCCAAGTCCCATGCTTGGACTTTCCCATAATCACATGGTCAACCCTAGTCAACCATCAAAGTCTCCCTCAAGTCAAACTCGAGTCCGGTTAATCATAACCCGGGTCGATTGTACAAACAATCTCTCCAAAACATCAACCGACATTAATGTCAAACATCAATGTCATACTATATCAAACATCAAAATATCACTCGAGTCAAACTCGAGTCTGGTCAATCGTGACCTGGGCCGATTGCACCAACAGGCTTTTCACGTGGACTAGGGGGTGCGACATGGCCTTTTGAAATCACACGGTCTGACCGTGTGCACCTCTAGAAGTCAGAGCACGGCCGTGTGAAAATACACTGCCTGACCGTGTGCGACTCTGGAAGTCAGGGCACGCCCATGTGAAAACACACAGCCTGGTCGTGCGACCTTTGTTTCTTTTCTCGTGGTGCACAGTCTGATTTCTCTCACTCACTTCACCGTATAAACTTAAAAATGACTTTTGTTTTTACCTAGCAAGTTTTTTCCTTACCTACAAATGCTAAATACCATAAATCAAAGTTCGAATTACAAAAAATTGAATGCAATAAAAAGAAATCCTAAAAACTAAACTTGGGTTGCCACCCAAAAAGCACTTTATTTAAGGTCTTTTAGCCCGACCTTATTCCTACATTTCAATTGATGTGTTTGAATGTTGCTCGTGGGGGAGAAAGATATTTGCTCACTTTGCGCCTCTTGTCTTTTTGTCCTCCATCACTATATCCCTTAAATCTTGCTCGTGGAGGGGCAAGATACTTGTTAGCTACTTTCCTTGGCTCGAGATTGAGCATGCTTAGCCTCAAGGAATTTTCAGAAGTCCAATCATAATATTTCATTTCATCCATATGTTGTAAATGATGTAACTCACCACAAATATTCTCACCAAAAGATTAATCAGTAGATTCCAATATGTCGACTGAAATTTTATCATCACAAATCACTAGATGGGCTTCGTTATTGGTAACTAAAGTTTTGGTGAGGGTTAAGGCAAGCTCTTCTAGACCCTTGAGGTTGGGAGGTATTTTGATTGAAGCAATGCACTCCTTGATTAAAGTATCAATTATATAATCCTCAAGTTCTCCTTCTAGTGGTGATTGAATGGATTGTCCTTCTTTACTTCCAATGTCATCTATGGCCTCCTCATCCATTCGCTCAAAGTGAGTCTCCACCCTATTAGGTGTGATCCAGTCATTAAAGTCACTTTCTAGTCGTTTGGTTTCTTTTCTTGCTAGATCTCGTTCCATAATCTCCGCAGATTGTTGGCTATGCTCCTCGCATTCCCTAATAAAATTATCTAGCGGGGCTTCTAAGTGGGGACTTGGTTCTAGATAAAATTTGCATGGTGACTCATAGCTCTTGTTCTCATTTTTGAAACAATATTGAGTCTCTGTCTGTGAATGCCGCCGTCGAAATTCAACATTCACCGCTTGTTCTGTTCGAATGAAATCTTCCATCATCTACTCAAGTCGGGATTTAGGCGGACAATATTGAGGGTTTAAGTACCCAGGGCCATAACTATATGAATAGGAATCATCTCGTGACCACTAGTTGTAATTATAGGTGACATCTTCTTGTTCAAATTGTGAAGGTTCGAATATATTCGGACAATCGTTAATGGTATGTCATGTTTCACCACAATGTTCACAATAAATGTTACCAAAACTTACAGCATTCAATTGACCATAATCATGAGTAAAAGCATGCATCATTATACACAGGAAATTATAGATAAGGAAAGAGCAACTGAATAAACAAAACTGAAATAGAATAAAATAAAGTAAAATAAAATAAAACAAAACAAAACAAGAAAAGTAAATCTATCCTAGGTCCGATCCAATTTTCCACTTCTCGATTCGATATCGAATCGATCAGTCCTCGACAACGGTGCCAAAAACTTGATGCACATGAATGCGACCTCAAATCTCACGACAGAGGCTGTCAAAGACTTGAAGCGCATGCTCGTGCTCAACGCCCGCAAGTGCATGGATGTCGTCAAGTAATAAAAGATTATCGATCTCACAGGGACTGAGATTCGAATATCGATATGTTGAAATTGTTCGGAAGTAAATTCTAAGAGGTTTCGATTTGTGAGGGTTGTCGGTAGACTATACTCTATACGGTGTCACACGGAGGAAGAAGGGAGCATGCTGGGGTCTTCAAAGGTGATTCTAGGACTTCGGTTTTGCTTGTGTGTCGCAAAACAATGTTGTCAACTGGCGTTGTCTAGACGTTTAGCTATGGTTTTGTGGAAGGGACATCATACACTCTCCCGATGAGCCACCGCATCTACTAGGAGCTATCTCCGCCTTAAAAGTATGGGATAGACGGTACAAGAATGTTGAATCAATCCCTACGATGAACCGTTTCCGGTTCCATCGCATCCTTTTACCCATGGTTATAGAAGATCAGGTTTACCCCTAGGTTCCTTGTATAAAATCCCCTAAATCTTAGATACGAGGGATGTCACCCCTCGTATCGCCTAAGCACAGCAGGTAGAAAACCAAACACACATATATATAGTATAAACAACTTCTAATTGCCAAATTAAACTCAAAGATAGAATTTAACATGAACCAACATGTAATGTGCACACAAGCTACTCCCTAATCCTAGAATCGAAGGAACTACTCCATGTATATAAGGGAGGAATCACAAAGCATGTACATATTCGAATACATCATAAATAAAGCGCAGGAACAAGGGATTACAATGCTTTCGTGGTCTTCTCTCCGGCGTTGAAGTGCAAGCGTGGACCCCCGGCGGCGTTCCTCCTCTTCGTTGCGAGTTCTCGAAACTTTTTAGGGCTTCGGTGTGTCGTCCTAGCCGTTGTACCTCCTCCCTAGGGTTTGGGCGGAGCCATCCTTATATAAACATCACCTCAGACCACTGCAAAATCTAGAAAAAGCCCTAGTCGCACAAATCTGGCGGGCCACCACACGGCCAGGCCGTGTGCGGCCTTGGGGTGGCAAGTCTCACCCATTGGACACGGCCATGTGTAGCCACATGCCCTGGCTGTGTCCCACTCTGCGTCTAGCTGTAAAATGTCCTTCTTTTGCTCCGAAAGTGTACCTTTTCACCCGAAATGCTAACCGGCACACAAAATTACAAAGAGCAAACCTACGAATCAAAAAATAGGAAATGCGTGCAAAATAGAGTGACATATGCATGAAAACTAACATAAAACGTACTGAGATGTAAGCGAAACCTACTCCTAAAACCCTATATGTTTTGCTCACATCACTATGCACCTTGAACTTGACTCACTTCCTAACATCTCACATGTATCTAGGTGTATCAATACACATTCAAGTCAAGTGTTCTTGTGAGATGTGAGTTTTCATTTTCTTAATCTATGGTCTCATGCATTTTCCTAGGCAACTCTATTTGATTCCCTTATACATGGGACTTCAAATCATGTCATAGTCCTTAAATTAATTTAAATTAATCCTAAATGCATGAATGATGATTATAGTATTATAGATAGCATGAATTAGCACATAGCCAATAATCATGATGTCATGGCATATAAATAAAATCTAAATACTAACATGACATACAAATTAAACTTAAATATTATCATGATATTTTATATGATTAAATGAAATATGATGTCATGACATGGCAATGCAAACAAGGCATGGCAAGTATAAAATACAAGGGTATATAATACCTAATTGTTAAGCTCAAATTATCATTTCTAGGATTAAGACCACATTTGCCTAATAGATCATTCTCCTAAGTGTACCAAAAATTCAAAATGGCACACCATGACCTTTAAACCTAATTGTGCGAATTTGATCAATTTTTCAACTTCCACATAATTCATTGGTACATCCTAAAATCTTTTAGGACATAATTCAACCTTATTTCCAAGGAATCCCAAAACCTTAAAAATGTCCTAAAGTGTCACCTTTACCATGGTTAGGTCAACTACCTATCCATTCAAGATTGGCACACCCTAAACCCATCTAGCATGAGGATATCACGCTCCTAGGAATCCAATACCTATTGGAGCTCCTTGGATTTACTAGGTACTCACTAGAAATAACTTCCCTTAGTACCTTTCTAATGACCCTCATAGGCTTGGAAGCCTTGGTCATTTTCGTCTTGTCAAGGTTAACCTTAGGGATTGCTTCCCTTGTAACCTTGTTAGTGGCTTTCCTAGGTTTCATTGAAACCTTAGCCACTAGACACTTACCATGGTCAACTCTAGGGATGACTTTCCTTGTGACTTTGGTTTTCCTAGACTTAGAATTTGTCTCATAACTATATAGAACACTATGGTAGGTAGGCTTATCAACCTTGGACCTAGGCTTGTGACCCAAGCCTTGCTTGTCCTTAGATGCACCTTACCTCCTACACCTAATTTTTGTTCATTTGACCCATTAATCATATTTGTCATCTTTTGAAGGGGCTTTTCTAATTTCTCAAGCTTTGACCTCAAAGCTTGATTTTCCTTTTCTAATACCTCAATTTTTGAATTTTCATTGTTTCTTGAGATATCCTTCTTTCTAGGCATATGTCTAGTCCATTTAGGGTTAATGCCTAAATTTTTGTTTTCTACCTTCCTATCCTTAGGTAAGGTTGATCTAGCATTTCCCTTAGATAAATTGACATGCTTAGCGCCTAAATAATAAAATCTATTTCTAGCATACTTTTTATGAAAAATAGCAAGTGCATTAAAGTTTTCATCATGCTTTCTAACATTAGATAAAGGAAGAGCTCTATTTAAATTTACCTTAGGGTTTGCCTTAGCTCCCCCTACATTTGAACTCTCTCCTTTACCCTTTTGAGGGTGCCTCCCCCTAGGACATTGACTCCGGTAGTGTCCCCTTTTGTTGCACTTGAAGTATATTATATGCTCCTTGCTCTTTGAATCGGGGCTCCAACTTCTTTTGATTTTTCTTTGGCCCTTGGTGTCAGTTGAGCCTTTTTTACTCTTTTTGAGCACTTACTCTTATAGTGTCCTACTTCCCTACACTCAAAGCATGTTATATGACTTTTATCTTTAACAATTGCATTTAATTACCTTCTTGAATGATTGGAGAATTTTGGACTTCTTCTTCACATCCGGAGAAAGGTAGATGGCTCCTTCTCTTGCTCTTGTTCCGGGGTTAAAGATCTAACCTCCCCCTCAATCCTTGAAATGGAGACTTTCATAATTTCTTCAATCTCAAAAGTTGAACACTTCTCAACCTCCGAATCATCAAGAGCTTGGGATGATGAACACTCCAATCCTATAGATTTATCCTCATCTTCTTGAATCATGGAAGTTTCACCATTGAGCTTAGCAAGTTTGCTCCATAATTCTTTAGCATCCACGAACTTCCCTAATTTGCACAAAATGTTGTTAGGTATTAAATTAATTAAAATGTTCAATACCTTTTCATTAGCTTCAAATCTTTGGACTTCCCCCTCAGTCCATTTACTCCGGTCTAGAGTTCTCCCCTTCTTATCCATTTGAGTCTTGAACCCTTCCATTAGAGTGAACCACTCCTCTATGTTCATTTGGAAGAAGAATTCAGTCATCGTCTTCCATTGAGCAAATCCTCCAAATCCATAGGGTGGTGGAAATTGAACATCATGCCCAAATCCATCTTCAAATTCCATCGCCTCTAGCTTTAACTCCCTTGGCGATTAGTCCGATTGAAAAACACTTGTAGATATCAGAGTGTCTTCTTCTTCTTAGAGTCGACCGGGCTCTGATACCACTTGTAGGACTGTTGGCGTCGCTAGAGGGGGTGAATAGCAATTCGCGTTGATTTTGTTGATGGAATTTATTGTGCTTGTCTACAATTGTTAGTACACAACGGAAACACAAATACAAGTACAAATATAAATACAAGACACAACACAAGCACAACACATGGATTTTACGTAGTTTAGAACACTAGTTCCTACTCCACGGGCGAGCTCTAGCGAGCTCTGGTGATGCACACCACTAATAACTTCTCCTTCTCGGTGACACACTGGAGGTGGAGGAACCTCTTACAAGACTCTTACAATAATAAGAACAAGATACAACAAGAAACTATAATAATAACAAAAGAAAATGGAAGAACAAGTGAACACACTTTACAAATTAGGGCTTTTGAATCCTTTCTTGTAGGTTGCTTTGGGATGACTTTGAAGGTCCTGAAATGCAACAGCAACTCACCTCAAATCGCCCCTCAAAACCTTGCTTGAAGACCCCCTCAAGCTTCCTCTTATAGAGCCTCATCGAAGCTTCCCAACCTACAATGGTCGCTTCGCCAATCAAGGCACCGTCTTGACTAATACTTCAATTGAGACACCAGTCGAGTGTTCCTTGCATCTGAGCAGCTATTTTCACGATTGTTCTAAACCCAATCGAGGTGCTAATCGAGATGTCCAGTTGAGGTGCCGCCTCAACTGGCCTCTAGTCGAGGTGCTGGTCGAGTCTGCCTCGCTTATGAGTGAATCCTATCACGCTCAGTCACCTAACCAATCGAGGTGCTTGTCCAGTTGAGGTGTCACCTCGACTACCCTCTAGTCGAGGCACTGGTCAAGCCTGCTTCGCTTCTGAGTGAATCCTCTCACGCTCAGTCACCTAACCAGTCGAGGTGCTTGTCCAATCAAGGCGTCGCCTCGACTGATACAATAGTCGAGCTGCAAGTCGAGTGCTTCCATAGCACTCTCTCGACTCTCCAAGTCCCACCTCTAAACACACCCCTTATCAATCGAGGCACCGCCTCGACTAGCCTCTAGTTGAGGTGCTGGTCGAGGTCACCAAGCTTCTATTTGCCCACAAATGAAGCCCAGTCGATTGAACCGAGCTAGCAGTCAACTGTTATACCTCTACACTAAGGTTTAACACCCCAAGTATGATCCCTTCATACTTAATACTCACCCTAAGTCTAGACCTAACCCTTCAACCCACTTCCATCAGCCTCACACCTCCCGGATCCCTCGAGTCTATGACTCTTCATCCTTGCGCTAGCCTTCAAGTGCTTCCATCGGCTATCATCATGCTCTCAGGTCTACCTTTGCCAAGAGGATTCGCCTCCGGGACTTCCCCTTTGCCAAGCTCCATCTCCCTCATCAGCTGGGTCTTCCCTTGCTAAGACTCCTCGTCCGAAACTTCACTACCAAGAGGTCATGCCTCCAGGACTTCACTTCCAAGACTCCTCGTTCAAGACTTCATTGCCAAGAGGTCACACCTTCGAGACTTCACTGCCAAGCATGGTCTCCCAGACCTACCGGGACTTCCCTCGCCAACTTGTCGTTGGTCTTTCCAACACTAAGTGTCCAGTCTCCCTTGATCGACTTGGATTTTCTCTTGCAAAGTATCCATACTTAGACTTTTCCTTGCCAAGTCACCATACCTGGACTTCTCCACACCGTGTCTGGTCAACCTTGACCGACTTGGATATCTCTAATAGTCTCCCTCATATGACCTTGGATGTCCCATACCATCCACTAGTCATATGGTCAAACCATATTGTAAACCATTATCGAACATCAAAAATTAAACCCTACTCGAGTCCCACTCGAGTCTGGTCAATCATGACCTGGGTTGATTGCACCAATAGATGTAATCCCTAATGATATTTTGTGTAGATTAGGAGATTATAGGGGTGTCAAAGAGATATGGAGCAAATTGACAAAATATCATGAAGATCCATCATCAGCTCAAGTAGAGAAGGAGCCCGAAGAAGAAGAATGCTCATCCTCCCGAGAGTCTAAGGATTTTGAGGTTGAGAGGGAATCAACATCCGGAGAAGACGAGGTGGAAGTCATGAAAGGCTCCACTTCAAGGATTGAGGGGGAGGAGATTAGTTCTTCCATGTCGGAGCAAGAAGAAGAACCCTCTAGCTCCAGGAGAGATGAAGAGGAAGCTCAAAATTCTCCTACCACCGACCTAGGTAACTCAAGAATGTTAAATAAAAATAAAAATCACATAACATGTTTTGAATGTAGGAAGCAAGGGCACTATAAGAGCAAGTGCCCAAAAAAGTCAAGAAAGCTCAACCAGCACCAAAAGTCAATGAGAAGCCAAAGGAAGTTGGTGCCCAAAGTCAAGAGAGCAAGGAGCATATTATTTACTTCAAATGCAATCAAAAGGGGAATTATCGAAGTCAATGTCCTAGGAGTCACTCCAAGAAAGGCAAGGTAGAGAACTCAAGTGTAGGAGGAGCTAAGGCAAAACCTAATGTATCATTTAATAATGCTCCATATTTGCATAAGAATCAAAAGCATGATAAGAATTTTATTGCTATTTCTCATGAACAAAAGCATGCTAAGAATAGATTTTATTGTTTAGGTGCTAAGTGTTATGAGATTAAATCTAAGGACAAATCTAGAACTGGTAATTCTAGAACTATTCTACCTAAGAAAACTATTAGGAAGATAGAGAACAATTTAGGCATTAACCCTAAAAAGGGTAGGCATATACCTAAATAGAAGAACAATGCCTAAAGAACAAATGAAAATTCAAAATTGGAGGCATTAGTGGTCGAGAATCAAGTCTTGAGGTCAAGGCTTGAGAAATTGGAGAAGACCCTTAGGAAGATTCAAAATTCAATTATAGAGTCTAATGGGCAAGGTTTAGGTGTTATGAGGCAAGAGTCATCTAAGGATAAGAAAGGTTTTGGTCACAAACTTAAATCCAAGAAGGTAATGTCATCCTACCATAATGTTCCATTTGACTATGGAACTAAATCTAGGTCTAGAAAAATCAAGGTCACAAGGGAAGTCATTCCTAGAGTTGACCATGGTAGATGTCTAGTGGCTAAGGTTTCAAAGAAACCTAGTAAAGTCACTAAGAAGGTTACAAGGAGAGTTACCCCTAAGGTTAACCTAGACAAGACCACAGTGACCAAGGCTTCAAAGCCTAAGAGGGCCATTAGGAGGGTAGCTAGGGAAGTCAATCCTAGTTAATACCTAGTTAACCCAAGGAGCTCCAATAAGTGTTGGTTTCCTAAGAGCATGATTCCCTTACGCTAGATGGGTTAGGGTATGTCAACTTGAATTGGTAAGGTAGTTAACCTAACCATAGCAAAGTTGGCACCTTAGGACATTTTCAAGGTTATGTGATACCTTGGAAATGATATTGATATTTTAATCCTAAAAGAATTTAGGATGTGCCAATAAAATTTGAGAAGTTTAAAAAAAATCAATCAAAATTGGCATAATTAGGTTTAAAGACAATGGTGTATCATTTTGGGTTTTTGGCACACTTGGGATTTGGTATTAAGCCAAAATGAGATTTAATTCTAGAAAATGGCAATTTGAATTAAAACTTAGGTATTCTTATACCTTCACTATATAAATTTGTCATGCTTTATTTGTCATATGTCATGTCATGATATCATATTTCATTTAATCATTTACAATGGCATGATAATCTTTAGGTTAATTATGTCATGTTTATGTCTAGGTCATTTTTATGTCATGGCATCATGATTATTGGCAAGTGTTTAATTATGTTATCATTTATGTCATGATCATAATTCATGCATTTAGGATAATTAAAATTGAATTAAGTATAATGGCATGATTTGAAGTCCCATGATAAGGGAATCAAATAGTGTTGCATAGATGAAATGCATGAGACCCTAGATTAGGGAAAAATCTAAACTCACATCTCACAAAATTATTAAATTGATATGTGTGTGTATTGATACACTCTAGACACATCTAAGATGTTAGGAAAATGAGTGAAGTTCAAGGTGCATAGATGTTCCATCTAGATGAACTTAAACTCATAATATACCATGGAGGAATTATGAGGAAAGTTAATGTACAAGTCATGTGCATTTATCCCATAGATCATGGTTCAATATAAGATTTTTAAAACATTTCAAAATCATTTTGAAAAACCTTGGTGAAGTCTATCTTTTGATAGTTTTCACCATTGATGAAGTTGATACAAAGTAGGCTTAAAACATTGAAGTTATCAATGGTTTTGAACTTTGTATCAATCTCTCAATTTAATGGGTATTTTTATATAAAATATTTTTCACTCATTGTATTTAGCATAAGTAATATGCTCATGAAGTTTCATGATTTCTCAATTTTTCTAGAATTACTTATCCATTTCTGAATTTCATTGAAATTCAACTAATTTCAAAAAACACAGAATCAATCGACTGTCGATTTAGACAATCGACTGGTGGTTAGCCAGTCGATTGAATTTTGAGTTCAGTCGATTAATGGGTCTGATTTCAAGTGAACAAGATTTATTTAGCCCAATATCAGCCACTTTAGGATACCCTAAAGCCTCCTAACTCTAGGATATGCTTTGGAAAGCATAGTAAGGGTAAAATATCATTGAAAATAATTAGGAGAGGTGTTTAGGGTAGAGTATCGAGTTTGTAAAGGTTGTGAAAGTTCAATGTTGAACTTTTATCCTTATTTTCGATGGTTTAAGTTTCCTATTAGCTTAAAAGCTCTCCAAGGACATTGTTGGTGCAATGGTTAAGGGGGAGTAAGACTTTAGGGGGAGGTTGTCCATCAAGGGATGATGGATGAGTATTCCTCAATGGGGAAGAAATGAAGGGTTTAAAACCCTCATTATGCTCACCAAAGAGGAAAAATTGGAGAAGTAAGAATTGCCTCTCATTTATTGATATGAGACTTATCACTATGAAGAGTGAAGGCATCCTAAGTGATTTTTGACCAAGGGGAAAAGTGAAGGATCTCATTAGGATATGAGACATAGATACCCTTGGTAGTCTTTTTGATGTATGCCAAAGGGGGAGAAATGAATGATTTAAGTTAGGTAATCCTTCATTATGCTTTGGCATAAGAAGTCCAAGTATGGATACATGGTACGGGAAGTTGGGTTTATGGGATAGTCTAACTTAAATGTGTTGTCAAACATCAAAAAGGGGAAGATTATTGGTACAATTGGCCTTGGTCACGATTGAATGAACTCGAGTAGTGTTTTGATGTTTAACAAATGAGTTGACTATATGGTTGACATGAGTTTGACCATATGATGGAAAGTCCAAGCATGGGTTTTGGCATGTGAAAGTCCAAGTCATGGGTACTTGGCAATTGGGAAAAGTCCAAGCATGAGTCTTAGCATGGAAGTCCAACATAGAGTTGGCAAGGAAAGCCTAAGTATAAATACTTTGCAAGGGAAAATCCAAATGTGAAGTCTTGGCAATGTAAGTACAAGTGTGTAGTCTTGATGGCGTAAAGTCCAACTGAATTTTGGCAAAGGTAGACCTAGTTAGCATGACTGGGGCTGACGAAAGTATTTGAAGGCTAATGCGAGGATGAAGAGTCGTGGACTCGAGGGATCCAAGAGACGTGAGGCTGATGGAAGTGGCTAAAAGATCGAGGTCTAGGCTAAGGGTACCCAATTAACATGACATAGTCAATGGAAGCACTTGAAGGCTAGCGCAATGGGTGAACGAGTCATGGAGGACTCATAGAAATCTAATAGGTGTGAGGCTGATGGAGGTGGCTAGAAGGCTTAGGTCTAAGCTAAGGATTGTCTATCAAGTATGAGGGGATCATACTTGGGTTAAACCTCATGTTTAAGCTTTACCAGTCGACTAATAGCTTTGACCAGTCAACTGATCGAGTGTGTAAGCACTCGGAGCCTAGTTAACTTGAAGCAGTCGACTAGGATTATGACCAATTGACTGGTCGAGTAGTCGATAAGGGCTCTAGCAGCCGACTGGAAGTTATTCCAATCGATTGGTCCACGATAGTCGACTGCCAATAATGAACAGTCGACTAGTGGTTGTAGACAAAGACACAGAATGGCTCGTAGTCGACTGTCCAATCGACTGACTACTCGCTTGACAGTCAACTGATGGTAATGACAGTTGATTGCTAGTGTATTAGTTGGATAAATTCTAATGTGGATTAGACCGTTGTGAGACAACGACACTATGGATAGTTGACTGTCAGGCATGAATTAGCCAACTACAGGTTATAAAAGGAGCAACATGGGAAGGATTTTACAAGTGATTTTTTAGCCGATTTTGAAGGGGAAGTATTGTTGCATTTCATACCTTCAAGAGCAGTCCAAAGCAAGCAACAAATAAGCAATCAAAAGCACTCTTGTAAAGTTTTCTTTGCATTTCATTTGTATACTTGTATTTGCTTGGTGTATTACTTTTATAATCTTGTTGTAAGAAGTTTCTCCACCTCCGAAGTATTTTCCGAGAAGGAGAAGTTTGTGAATAGTGGTGTGCATCACTAGAGCTCACTTGAGCTTGACCCATAGAGTAAGAACCCTAGGTTCCGAACTACGTTATATCATTGTGTTTGCATGTGATTTTATATCTATTATGTATTTGTCTCTATTATTATATATTCCGCTACATGCACTAACATCGTTGTAAACAAGCACGCGAATGAATGATGAAATCGGTGAATCGCTATTCACCTCCCCCCCTCTAGCGCGACCATATCGGTCCCTACACTTAGCACAACAATATCACACTTAAACGAAGTTAAATGGACAATACATAGCTCACACAGTCATGCCTAACTAGGCACTGTTAGTATGAGCCCTTAGTGTCAATTATGAGATAATTGGTGAGGGAGACTTTTGTATTATATTCTTGCATTAATAAAGGCAAAGATTGATTATTATATTTCTTTATGTGTGTATCAGCTAAATAAATATAATAATGCCCATGAATAGTAGGTTGTTATCTACAGTATATCAATTGGTAGAATTGATTATGAGAAGCTGTAGAGAACACTATTCTTAAATATTCCTAGTCGAGTATTGTATTAATAGACACGGGCTATATTGATACATTGAGACTAGCTTGTAGGTCAATGGATGACTTGATCTCGCAAGTCATGGATATATGATATCACATTGATACATGGGTATACATATTGGAGACTATATATACTGAATTGACCCACCATGAGAAAGTATCATGGATCGTTATATGAGTGTCATATACTTTCTCATGTGACTATTGGTATGAATAGTCCTTAGACCTGAAATCACTACGGTTCCCTACATAAAGAGTTATGTACTTTGGTATCGTCTAACGTCACACCGTAATTGGGTGACTATAATGACGATCACTGAGTATGTAACAAATTATGTGGAGGGATGTGAGTGATGTAGATGGGATCTATCCCTCCCATATGACGGGAGTGATATCTTTGGCCTCTTGATAGAGTAAGACCACGAAATGCATGGTCATGCTCAAATGAGTCAATATGAGATATTGAGCTCATTTGTTGGAGTAAGTCTACTTGGGGATCAAGAAACATAAAGATTGATAAGAGGGTGACACGGTCTATGCCTCATTGATCGATCTGAGATATCAAGGATAGAAGGACACTGTCATATGATAATAGTCACGGAAGAGGTTGTCGGATCTCGACATTCTCATCACTTGGGTAGCAATGATGTATTGCTAGATGCCGCTCATTGCTTATGTATCTAAAATGGTTTTGGATACATTGCCAACGTTATGAGAGCCTATAGGGTCACACACAAAGAACATATTATTTTGGAGAGGAAATCATTTTGGTTTGACTAAAATGAATTATTAGTTAATTGGATTAACTAGAATGAGTAAGACTCATTACTTGGCTAAATTTGAGTTGAACTCAAATTGGTTTATGTTGAGTTAGACTCAAGTCAAACCAAGAGAAGAAGGCTAAAATGAATAATACACGAATTAATAATATAATACACGAATTAATAAATGAGGTTTTAAATGGATTTAAAACTCATTAATGTGCATTTAATGAGCATTAATTGACTTCCTTTCTTTTACCATGGAGAATAAGGAAGTGCATTTAATGTCTCATTAAGGTGTATTATTGTTGCTTCTTCTTCTTCAACGTGGACAATGAAAAAAAGAAATCAGATTTTATTTTTCGTTCACAACACAAGAGGGCCAAGTATATAGTGGAAAAGTGAGACCTTGGAGTGGTTGCTAGCACAACCGAAAGGGCTTACCTCTTCTCTCCAAGATCGTGTGTGTGTGCACCGTAGAGGCGTGGACATTCTGACCACGCTGAGATCCGCAAGTGTTGCTGACTGGAATTTGAAGGGCACGCTTCGAAGGTAATCTCGATTCCTATAGGATAGAATCGATAATTGAAACGAGTATATTTTTTTTTGCTTGGATCTTTGGAGGGATCCTAAGTTTTCCGCTGCGAATTTTTGTTTATCGCTCGGGATCCCTACAGTGGTATCAGAGTCACTTGTAAAAAAAAATGTACACATTTTTTTTGGATGTTTTATGTGATATAAACATGAGATTAGTTTTATTATGTTTTTTTTTCCGACTCGGTATATGTCCGAGTTGATTTAGCCAAGCAGATAGTCTGCCGAGTGGGCTGAATCAAGTCGGATGGTGCCAACTCGGTCTATATACGAGTTGATTTAGCTAAGCAGATAGTCTGCCGAGTGGGCTGAATCAAGTCGGATGGTGCCGACTCCGCCTGTGTCCGAGTTGATTCAGCCAAGTAGATGGTCTGCCAAGTGGGTTGGTTCAAGTCGGCCGGTGCCGAACACACCTGGCCATCTGGAGGTCTCGGGTTCATAGAGATGGACAAAATGGGCAGCGACTCATAAGATGAATTAGCAAAAAAAAAAATTAATGAGGGCGCCCTCATTTCAGAAGGGGCGCCGCTTTGACCCCACCCGCTAACCGGCTAGCGGGACCGCCGTGGTGTTGCGGCTAATCGGCATAGCGACTTAAAAATTGCACATAATAAAACTGATAAATAAAATAATTTATTAAATCATTGTGAATGATTTGTATATGGTGCATGGTTATGGCCTAGGACCCAATATGATTGTGGTTATGTGTTGTAATTCATAATACGGCCTGCGTGCCGTCATATGTATGTGGGTGTTGTATTTTGTTTACACGGCCTGCGTGTCGTGCCTTCACTTCTATTTTCTAGTTGTAAAATATATTTAGACTCGAATGTAACTCGAGTATTCTCATTTTGTAATGTACAAAATAAATAAGCAATGAAAGTCCATTGAAGGTGGATGTTACAAGGACTATGTTGACAACACATGCTGACCAAAGGAAGCTCTTGGAGAAGATGTTATCCCTAGGGTAACCAATCGATTTTCTCATTGGCTTGAGAAATCGTAGAATAAGGGTCATAACCATGTCACGTTTAGCGTATATGTGATATATTTTGTGTGTATGTGATGCATGCTAGATAATCTGTTATCTTAAAATTAAGTCAAATGAATATGCCTACCAAAGTTTGGTACTCATAAACTACCTTGATCATTTGTGTTGGGTTTGCTAAAGCAAAGCAGCGCATTTTATCTTGATAGAGTGCGAGAGGACAATTGTGATGTCCCGCTATCAAACTTTGGATGAGACTTCACTAAGTGTCTCAATTAGATTGAGAAATACTTAGAGGCATTTCCTAATAGTTAGGAGACACGGATAAGAGAACATTTATACTAAGTCTTGGGCGATTAGCCAAAGCTAACTCAAGATGATGTATAATGTGAATCTTGATCCTTTATTCCAAGAGTTGCATACGATGCAATTGGTAAAATGTTACCTACCTAGTGATACTAAATCTTGGGCGATTAGCCAAAGCTAACTCAAGGTGAGGTATGATGTGGATCTTGTCCCACATGAACTTGAAGCTCAATAGAACTGGTATGACTAGCTCCTATTGAAGCTAAGGGAATCAGTGGGAGTCTCATTTAATTAAAGGCCTAATTAAATGATTTCAGATATAATACTTATTTCTACATATCATTTCTGTTGTAGATTACTATGTCTTCAAATACGTCAGATACCCTCTCTCTGCGATCGGTCCTTGAGAAGGACAAGCTCAATGGAGCAAACTTCATTGACTGGTTCAAAAATTTGAGAATAGTTCTCAAACAGGAGCGGAAACTCTATGTCCTAGAGCAACCCATTTCTGAACCACCCGCCAATAATGCTACTCGTGCAGATAAGGATTCATACAAGAAGCATCAAGATGATGCATTAGATGCATCATGCCTTATGCTTGTAACCATGAACTCTGAGCTTCAGAAGCAACATGAGAACATGGATGCCTTCGATATGGTTGCACACTTGAAGCAACTATATCAAGGGCAAAGTAGGCACGAGAGATCTGAGGTATCTAAGGCATTATTTTCATGCAAAATGCAAGAAGGAACACCCGTAGGAACTCATGTACTCAAGATGATTGGGTATGTTGAGAACCTTGAAAGATTGGGGTTTCCTTTAGGCCAAGAGTTGGCCACTGACCTTATTCTATATTCGCTGCCTAGAGGCTTTAGTCAATTTGTCATGAATTATTACATGAGCAAAATTGACAAACCATTGCCTGAGCTCTTAAGCATGTTAAGAATCACGAGAGCAATCTTAAGAAGATGCAACCTGGTACTAATGATGTACTTATGGTTAAAAAGGGCAAGGGTAAGAAAAAGTCTAAAGGCAAGGGTAAGACCTAGAATAAAGATAAGGACAAAGCATTAAAGCCTAAAGGTGGGGTGGCCAAGGAAGGGACTTGCTTCCACTGCAAGGAAGCTGGACATTGGAAGAGGAACTGCAAAAAGTACCTCGAGGAAGTTCAGAAGAAGAAAGGAAGTGAGACTTCCACTTCAGGTATACATGTTATAGAAGTCAATCTATCTATTTCTTCCTCATGGGTATTGGATACCGGTTGTGCTTCTCACATTTGTACCAATGTGCAGGGCTTGAGAAGAAGTAGATCTTTGACAAAAGGAGAAGTGGACCTACGTGTTGGCAATGGCGCAAGATTCTTTATATAGTTGTAGGAACATATTCCTTATCATTACCCAGTGGTTTAATTCTAGAACTTGAAGAGTGTTATTTCGTACCTGCAATAACTAAGAACATTATGTCTATATCTTGTTTGGACAAGAAAGGTTTTTCATTTATAATTAAGGACAAGTGTTGTTCTGTATATTTAAATGAAATGTTCTATTGCAGTGCACACTTGATGAATGGACTCTATGTTCTAGACCTTGAAAACCCAATCTATAACATAAATACCAAATGATTCAAATCTAATCATTTGAATCAAACATATCTTTGGCATTGTCGCTTGGGTCACATAAATGAGAGTCGCATAGCCCAGCTCCATAAGGATGGATTACTGGACTCATTTGATTTTGAATCATATGAGGTATGTGAATCTTGTCTTTTAGGCAAGATGACCAAGACTCCATTTAGTGGACAAGGCGAACGAGCGACAGATTTGTTAGGCCTCATACATAGTGATGTATGCGGTCCTTTCAAAGTCATGACAGAGAAGGTTATCAAGATTCATCACATTTCGATGATTTGATGATATGATATGGATATGTGTATCTTATGAGACACAAATCAGAATCCTTTGAAAAGTTCAAAGAATTCAAGAATGAAGTACAGAACCAACTTGGTAAGAGTATTAAGATGCTTCGATCAGATCGAGGTGGGGAATACCTAAGCCAAGAGTTTAGTGACTATCTAGTTGAGTGTGAGATAAGATCTCAGCTCACTCCACCTGGAACACCACAGTTGAATGGTGTATCTGAGAGGAGAAATCGTACTCTATTAGATATGGTACAATCAATGATAAGTCATACAGAACTTCCTCCTTCCTTCTGGGGATATGCTCTAGAGACCACCGCTTTCACACTTAACCGTGTTTCTTCTAAGGCAGTCGTAAAGACACCATATAAGATATGGACTGGGAAGAGTCCCAAGATGTCTTTTATGAAGATTTGGGGTTGTGAGGCTTACGTACGATGTCAAGTATCAGATAAACTAGGCCCCAAATCAGATAGATGCTATTTCGTTGGATATCCCAAGGAAACTAAGGGATATTACTTTTACAACCCCACACAAGGCAAAGTGTTTGTTGCCAGAAATGGTGTTTTTCTAGAAAGGGAATTTATTTCTAGAAAAATAAGTGGGAGTAAAATTGATCTTGAAGAAGTTCAAGATACACAAAATAGCACTGATACCTTAATGGAACAAGAACAGTCATCATAAGGAGTTGTGATACAACCTATTCAGGTAGACCAAGCTCTGCGCAGGTCTGATAGGATACGTCATCAACCTGAGAGATATTCTTTTCTCTTGGATGATAACGATGGTATCATGCTTGATGAGCCGACATCCTATCAGGAAGCTGTAATGAGCCCAGATTCTGAGAAATGGCTCGAGGCCATAAGATCTGAAATAGAATCCATGTACACTAACCAAGTCTGGACTTTGGTTGATCCACCTGAAGGGGTCAAACTCATTGGGTGTAAGTGGGTCTTTAGGAGAAAGACTGACATGGAAGGTAATGTGCATACCTATAAAGGGTGATTGGTAGCAAAGGGATTCAAGTAGATTCATGGTATTGACTATGATGAAACCTTTTGTCCAGTTGCGATGCTCAAATCCATTCGGATCATGCTTGCTATTGCAGCTTACTATGACTATGAGATCTGGCAGATGGATGTCAAAACGGCATTTCTTAACGGAAATCTACTCGAGGATGTGTATATGACATAACCTGAGGGTTTTGTCGATCTAAAGGATGCTGGAAAGGTTTGTAAGTTGCATAGGTCCATTTATGGTTTAAAGCAAGCTTCTAGAAGCTAGAATCTTCGTTTTGATAATGCAATCAAAACGTTTGGTTTCATTAAGAACGAAGATGAACCTTATGTCTACAAGAAGGTTAGTGGGAGCTCAATTGTTTTCCTCATATTGTATGTAGATGACATAATGCTCATTGGAAATGATATCCCTATGCTGCAGTCTGTGAAGACTTGGCTTGGGAATTGTTTTTCAATGAAAGACTTAGGTGAAGCAGCCCATATTCTAGGCATCAAGATCTATAGAGATAGATCTAAGAGATTGCTTGGCTTGAGTCAGAGTACATATGTGGACAAGGTGCTTGCCGCTTTTGCCATGCGTAATTCTAAGAAGGGATTTTGCCAATGTCACATGGTATCGAAGTTCAAGACTCAATCTCCCTCTCTAAGGAGGAGAGAGATCGCATGGATCGATCCCTTATGCATCACCTATAGGATCTATCATGTACGCCATGATTTGTATCGCCTGATGTCTCGATGCTTTAAGCATGACGAAAGGTGTATCACTGATCCCTAAATGTCACTATACATTGCCAAGAATATTCTAAATACTAAGGACAAAAGAATATTTCTTGATATTCGAGGCAATGAGGAGCTAGTCAGAAGGGTTACAAAGGATGCGAGCTTCCAAATCGACAAGGATGACTCCAGATCGCAATGTGGTATGTATTTTGCTTGAATGGTGGCGCTGAGTCGAAGAGTTCAAGCGTAACACGCTTGATTCTACAATGGTTTAGTATATTGTCGCTTCTTCGCAAAGAAAAGAGACTGTTTGGATCCGAAAGTTCATCATTGAACTTGAGGTGGTTCCTAGCATAGCAGACCCAATAGACCTCTATTGTGACAACAATGGGGCTATTGCTCAGGCTAAGGAACCTCGCTCTCATTAGAGGACCAAACACATATCATGCAGATCACCTCATTCGAGAGATCATCAATAGAGGAGATGTTCAGATATGCAGAGTAGACACTGATGCTAATATCATGCGGATCCTTGACCAAGGCTTTGGCACAGAGGAAGCATGATGGTCATACTAGGTCACTGGGTCTTAGAGATTACAGTGATTGGCACTAGTGCTAGTGGGAGATTGTTAGTATGAGCCCTTAGTGCCAATTATGAGATGATTGGTGAGGGATATTTTTGTATTATATTTTTGCATTAATAAAGGCAAAGATTGATTATTATATTTCTTTATGTGTGTGCCAGCTAAATAAATATAATAATGCCCATGAATAGTAGGTTGTTATCTACAGTATATCAATTAGTAGAATTGATTATGAGAAGTTGTAGAGAACACTATTCTTAAATATTCCTAGTCGAGTATTGTATTAATAGACAAGGGCTATATTGATACATTGAGACTAGCATGTAGGTCAATGGATGACTTGATCTCACAAGTCATGGATATATGATATCACATTGATACATGGGTATATATATATTGGAGACTATATATACTGAATTGACCCACCATGAGAAAGTATCATGGATCGTTATATGAGTGTCATATACTTTCTCATGTGACTATTGGTATGAATAGTCCTTAGACCTGAAGTCACTACGGTTCCCTACATAAGGAGTTATGTACTTTGGTATCGTCTAACGTCACACCGTAATTGGGTGACTATAACGGCGATCACTAAGTATGTAACGAATTATGCGGAGGGATGTGAGTGATGTAGATGGGATCTATCCCTCCCATATGACGGGAGTGATATCTTTGGCCTCTTGATAGAGTAGGACCACGAAATGCATGGTCATGCTCAAATGAATCAATATGAGATATTGAGCTCATTTGTTTGAGTGAGTCTACTTGGGGATCAAGAAACATAAAGATTGATAAGAGGGTGACACGGTCTATGCCTCATTGATCGATCTGAGATATCAAGGATAGAAAGACACTGTCATATGATAATAGTCACGGAAGAGGTTATCGGATCTCGACATTCTCATCACTTGGGTAGCAATGATGTATTGTTAGATGCCGCTCATTGCTTATGTATCTAAAATGGTTTTGGATACATTGCCAACGTTATGAGAGCCTATAGGGTCACACACAAAGAACATATTATTTTGGAGAGGAAATCATTTTGGTTTGACTAAAATGAATTATTAGTTAATTGGATTAACTAGAACGAGTAAGACTCATTACTTGGCTAAATTTGAATTGGACTCAAATTGGTTTATGTTGAGTTAGACTCAAGTCAAACCAAGAGAAGAAGGCTAAAATGAATAATACACGAATTAATAATATAATACACGAATTAATAAATGGAGTTTTAAATGGGATTTAAAACTCATTAATGTGCATTTAATGAGCATTAATTGACTTCCTTTCTTTTACCATGGAGAATAAGGAAGTGCATTTAATGTCTCATTAAGGTGTATTATTGTTGCTTCTTCTTCTTCAACGTGGACAATGAAAAAAAGAAATCAGATTTTATTTTTCGTTCACAACACAAGAGGGCCAAGTATAGAGTGGAAAAGTGAGACCTTAGAGTGGTTGCTAGCACAACCGAAAGGGCTTACCTCTTCTCTCCAAGATCGTGTGTGTGTGCACCGTAGAGGCGTGGACATTCTGACCACGCTGAGATCCGCAAGTGTTGCTGACTGGAATTCGAAGGGCACGCTTTGAAGGTAATCTCGATTCCTATAGGATAGAATCGATAATTGAAACGAGTATATTTTTTTTTGCTTGGATCTCTGGAGGGATCCTAAGTTTTCCGCTGCGAATTTTTGTTTATCGCTCGGGATCCCTACAGGCACGGGTCGTGCCTAGCTCTTGTCAAAAAATGGCCCGAGCTAAGGTCATGCTCAGAGGGACACACAACCTAGTCGTGTGTCTAGGCATCCTAAGATGCCTTAATCAAAAGATTTATAAATAGATTCTTGATAATCTTTGAAAGATGATCAATATAAGTATTCTTGGTAGTTGTCTTCTTCCTCTCTCATTCTCTTGTTGCCGCTAGTTGGCTAGTATCAATCGGAGATGAAGACTTGCTACTCATAGAGTTATCTCGAATGATCCCGGAGTGGATACTGATAGAGGCAAGGCTCATTGGTCTTGCTTACAGTTTCTATGAATTTAAAAGAATCCCGAAGGTATAAAGCTTCTCTCCTCTTTCTTATATTGTGATTATGTCAAAGTAAGAGATCCTGACCCCCAAGGGATATCTTAGGGGAAATAAAAATTATTTTGTTTACTTTTCCACTGCGTGTTCTCCCAGAATGACCAATACTACACAACTATTCGAACGAGTTCCTTCAACTGGCAGTAAGTTAAAGTTATGGAGGGCTCCTCTAGAATGAAGGTTGAAGCTTAAACCTCGTGCAATCTCATTTCTATCCCTTTGCTCAAAGCGTTTTCACAGATGACACCAACTGATGCGATCGATTTTCTAGATACCTCCCCCCGTGTAATCCTCAGAAGAGGTAGGGTTCTTATGATCGTAGCAGTAAACCTTAACCTGTCAAAGTTAACACGCGTCTAATAGCCACCGACACTTCCCAACGATGATCCTCCGATGCTTAAATTAGACAGGAAAGATGAAATAGTATTGCAAAGAAAAGTAGCGAAAGTTGTTGGAGAGAGAGAGAGAGAGAGAGAGAGAGAGAGATCCCTTTCTTTTACTCTAACCTATCTTTATATAGCATCGTTTGAGGTTTTTCAAACTCCCAGATAATTTGTCAGTAATATCGCCTGCTAGGCAATTAAGGGACAACCTCTGCTAGGAATCCTCTCATGGCATGTCCCATATGTAAGAGTTATCATCAGAAGAGGTTGTTAGGGGACTAAGTATCACCGCATGAGGAAGGAACCTCCTCTATGGTCCTCGCCTCTCGAGTTGCTATGCTCTCAACTCGGGGGCACTTCTGTCTTCATTGCTCCTCAGCCTCTCGAGTTATCCTACTCTCCGACTAGATTTATTTCTATCTTATACTTTTCTCGAGTCATCCTACTTTCGACTCAGGATACTTCTGTCTTCATTGCTCCCTAGCCTCTTGAGTCACCCAGCTCACGACTCGAATTACTTCTGTCTACATCGACTAACTATTATTAGAAAAGAAAATAAAGGCTCGCTCTCTGACGAACATGTTTTAATTTATAGTCGGGCATAATAAGGCATCATTGGTTAGAGTTTCACATAATTGCTCAATGATAATTTGGTTTCCCTTGAATCTGTCGAATACAACATCCCTCGCTTCTATTTACAACACTTATGTGGAATATAATTCCCTCTCACTCGTTGCATTAATTAATTCGTGCCTCTATTGTTATAGCTAGGGGGACTTTTGTTAGGCCTTTAAGAAAGCCCAAATAACAGACATTAATTAATTATTGTTGCAAGTGCACAAGTGACAATTGCTCGTCTTCCATCTACATTAAAATAATTCAAATACCTTGCCATAACTACAAAATATATGAAAGTTGAAAAAGGGCATGCAGGCCTGAATTTATTTGATAGACAAATTAGGACTTAAAATTTAGACAATATTAGATATATACAAGGGTTATGAGATTGATCCGAGAATAATTAGGGATGAGAGTGGTTGACACTGGAGAAATATTCAGCTTTTGTTTCCCGTGTTCTTTAACAAAGGGGAGGAAAAGAAAATTGATGGATTCTTTGGGTTGAATGGGCAAAGAAATCTTAAGGGCGTTTGGTTTGAAGAAAATTTTTTTTATTTTTTTTATTTTTTTTTTTTTAAAGAAAATAATTTTTTTATATTTTTTTAATTTTTTTAAAAATATTTTTTTATTTTTTAGAAAATGAAGATGAAAAATACTAACCAAATATTATATATCATATTTTTTTTCATTTTCTTAAAAAATAAAAATAAAAAATAAAAAATAAATACTAATCAAACGCTACATTAATTTTGTCAGGAACAAAAAAAGAAGGCGATAGGGGTGGTCAGACCATTGGCATATTCCGCTTCGTTGGCACAAACAACAGAGTTTTCTTGGACATATTCAGAGGCCAGAGAGAGCTTAACCCACAATAGACTGCACTAATGCTCTAAGTTTTCCAGAGTTAGGCTCCCTCGTTGTTTGCTAAAACAACACGCTGCATGTTGATGAGCTGAAATTGGAACACAAATTTTCTAGAGCTTCTACGAATGGTCTGAAGGTGAAGATCAAAAAGAGTAAGAAGGAGGAGAAGGAAAAAAAAAGTAGTTGGAGTTATTTGTGCAAAGATTAGAATCGTCAACCTAGCGGTCTCTATCAGTCCGTTCCTAAGTCATCGTAAGGAAGGTAAATCACGATAGATCTTTGACCCTTGAGGCTAGTAACCAACGCATGGAGGGACGGAACTCGCTTTTGCGAGGGATTGATCCGTTGTCCATTTATATAACTTTCTGTGTGCACTAACCACTAGTCCCTTCCCGCGGCGACGGAGTTATAAATCATCTCACTGGAAACCATTAGATGGGAATGAAGGACAAATTGGCTAATGATGCGACGAGGAAAATCTGTTCACTCCTTTTCAATGCAGTGAAGCACTGAGGGAGATCTCAGAAGGCTCTCACATGTCGTAATCAGTAGAGAATAAGAAGATGAAGTAGATGAAATACAAAAACCGACACCAGCAATCGAAACTCAGACACAAGATGTCACGTGGTTCGGAATAAGGATTCCTACTCCACGGAGGTGAGCTTTCTCACCGGGGGCAGTGTCTAAGCACTTTCACTATGAAAGTCCTCCTTTACAGAAAAGAAGTTTCTGGAGGTGGAGGAAAAGAACCTCTTACTATGATATCGTCAAACGAGAAAAAACACAAAGGATGTAACAGCAACAGATCACTGTCCTTCTTCTCCGGCGAGGTGGTTGTCCTTTTTCTTCTCCCCTTGCGTCTCCTTCTCTCTTGCTGGGTTGGAATAATTGCGGATCTTCCCTTCTTCCTTGCTTCCTCCCTTTTATCTTCCTCTTTTCCTCCATCGTAACGTCGTGGGCTATCTCCCTCGTACACGTGGCCACCACCTCCCTCTGGAGAATAATTTCATATGAGTATATGAGGAACGAAGGCTCCTCGGAATATTGTGTGGGGGCCTCCCAAGCCGTTGCATAACGCCTCTTCCTCTACCTTTCAGGTAACTAGGTTAGACTGTCTCCTTCAACCATCCGTTTTAGGTGAAGCTAGCTTAGGTCTATGGCCCACGGGTGACCTAGCCTTGGGGCTCCTCATCAACCCGAACCAATTCCTCTCTTTCCCGTGTCAAACTTCCTTCGGATTGATCAGGTTGAATCGACCTCTTATTCATCCCATCTGCTTCTGGAATTACCTAGCTGAACCAATTCCTGTTCCACCCTTAGCGAAGTGTCTTCCGTCTCTTCTTTGCCGTGTCAATTGCTTCTGCTAACTCTCCCGTGTCAATTGCTTCTGCTAACTCTTCCGTGCCAATTGCTTCTGCTATTCGCGTCCGACTCATTCTTCCTTTTTTCCCTTCGCCAAACTGAATATTTTGGATCGGATCATGGATTACATATTAACCCTTTTATCTAGAGTTAAATATGGAAAATGTACCAGTAGTATCAGCTAAGAATGGAGTACGACATTTGGATGGGCCAAAAAACTACCACATGCAGGTTCAATTTTTTTTTTATTTATTACTGTTGAGTTTTGATGTTTGAAGATTTTTTTAAACGGTTAAGATTATTTGATATTTTTTAAAAACTAATCACCGTCATTCTCTAAATTATAAAATTGGTTACTTATTTTATTGTTCTTACTTCAATTTATCTATTCTTGTCGCTTAATTATGAAATTTTGATTATTTTTAATTCCAATTCAAATGGAATAAAGTTCATCTCAATCTCTAAATGATAAAAAAATAACAATTCTAATTTTAAATCTCATATGTTGAAATAAAGCATTTGACTAAGTTTGGAGTCAAACGATATCAAATTTAATTATTCAAAATTTCATCAATTAGCGGAGGCACTGATTAAAATTTATTTAAATATTTAAATGATGCAACGAGAAAAATCTGTTCACTCCTTTTCAATGCAGTGAAACACTGAAGGAGATCTCAGAAGACTCTCACAGGACGCAATCAGTAGAGAATAAGAAGATGAAGTAGATGAAACGTAAAAACCGGCACCAGTAATCGAAACTCAAACACAAGATGTAATATGGTTCGGAATAAAAATTCCTACTCCACGGAGGTGAGCTTTCTCACCGGGGGCAGTGCCTAAGCACTTTCACTATGAAGGTCCTCTTTTACAGAAAAGAAGTTTTTGGAGGTGGAGGAAAAAAACCTCTTACAATGATATCGCCAGACGAGAAAAAACACAAAGGATGTAACAGCAACAGATCACTGTCCTTCTTCTCCGGCGAGGTGGTTGTCCTTTTTCTTCTCCCCTTGCGTCTCCTTCTCTCTTGCTGGGTTGGAATAATTGCGGATCCTCCCTTCTTCCTTGCTTCCTCCCTTTTATCTTCCTCTTTTCCTCCATCGTAACGTCGTGAGCTATCTCCCTCGTACACGTGGCCACCACCTCCCTCTGGAGAATAATTCTGTTACAGATATGAGGAACGAAGGCTCCTCGGAATATTGTGTGGGGGCCTCCCAAGCCGTTGCATAACGCCTCTTCCTCTACCTTTCAAGTAACTAGGTTAGACTGTCTCCTTCAACCATCCACTTTAGGTGAAACTAGCTTAAGTCTATGTCCCACGGGTGACCTAGCCTTGGGGCTCCTCATCAACCCGAACCAATTCCTCTCTTTCCCGTGCCAAACTTTCTTCGGATCGATCAGGTTGAATCGACCCCTTATCCATCCCATCTTCTTCTGGAATTACCTAGCTGAACCAATTCTTGTTCCGCCCTTAGCGAAGTGCCTTCCGTCTCTTCTTTGTCGTGCCAATTGCTTCTGCTAACTCTCCCGTGCCAATTGCTTCTGCTAACTCTCCCATGCCAATTGCTTCTGCTATTCGCGTCCGACCCATTCTTCCTTTTTTCCCTTCGCCGAGCCAAATATTTTGGATCGGATCATGGGTTACATGCTAACCCTTTTATCTGGAGTTAAATATGGAAAAGGTACCAGTAGTATCATTAGTCAACCCCGAAAAATAATCAAGCGAAGTTATAAGCTTGACTTTCCAAATATATATAAAGTTTCTGCCCTATTCTTTATTTCTTAACTGTAATTTACTCCTTCCCTTATAGCTCCCCTATGTATACCCAAGGCGGTCCGACGGGCTCATGGGCTCCGCTTCTCCTTCTTCTTTCGCGCAGTCGAACCGTCACTAAAAACCCTATATAAACCTATGCCTCCTCCTTTTAGGTATCATTTAGTGTGTTTAACAATCCAGTCTGTTCTTCTTCTTCCGTGATTTTCACCGGGGCGTTTCGGTGACCCAGTCCTTCCTTTCCCACACGATTCTTCCTTAACCTCCGAGTAAGTGCTCTGCTTTGTTCACACCCATGGCTCCTAGGACCATCCCTTCAACCGCCTGGTATGAACATACCATAACTCAGTTAGATTGCAACCATTATTTCTTTAATATTAAGAACGACTACATAGACCCTTCTATAAAGTGATGTTTCACTACTAAACTGTATCGGCCTAATAATCCTCCTCCCGGTTCGACATGTTTTTTCTCCGAACAATTTCTTAATGGCCTATGTCTACCAGCGCCTTCCGGTTATCTAGATATTTTGCATTTTTACAAACTTCCTTTAAACCAATTCACCCCTAATTCCTTCCGCATCTTGTCAGGAGCTTCTATGGTGTTTCGACACCTAAACCTTCCCTTAACCCCTGAAATATTCCACTACTTTTTCCAATTGAAATCTTCCAAGGCAGGTCTCTTCTATTTATCTAGCCGTTCAGATTGCCAATTTTTAGTGAACCTGCCTACTTCCCACAAGGGATGGGAAGAACTATACTTTGTTGTACAACTTCCAGAATCTCTACCCTATTCTGATACTTGGAAGGTAGATCTTCCCGAATTGCCCCCCTTCTGGGAAATGAGGACCAAATGCCCCTTCCCGGAGGTTTATAGAGTATTAGGAGAATTACATTACTGCTCAAACCACCTAATAGAAACTCCCCTTTTGAGCCACTTTGGATTGTCTCCTCTACCTTTGACGACTTCGGTTGCTGTATGTAGGGTGATACTTACCCTGCAATATGACTTCCTTTCTATATTATTCATCTTTCTTACCAGTATACTTTGCAGATAATCTAATGCAGAAGGCTTTGGTGGAAGGAGAGGCAATTGAGGCTGCCAAAAAGAAGAAGACCTCGACCAAAAGAGGTAAATCAATAGTCGCGTCGTCATCCCCTCGGAAAAAGCTGCGACTTACTAAGAAAGGAGCCTCAAGTTCATCGGCCCTTCTTCCCTCGTCTTCCGACCAGCCAGGGTCTCAGTCCCTAACCATGAATGAGCCGAGAAGATGAGGCAATACCTTGCCTGTCCCTTCTCCATCTCCTCAAGGAGGGGACTCTCCCTCCCATTTTCTTCATTCCTCCCCGTCTGCACAAAATTCGCCCCCACCTTCTCATACTGAGTTTCTCCAAGCTCCTATTCCTCCCGACTCAAGAGCTGCTCCTACCCCCCTTCGTCGCATCAGACCCCCACCTTCCTCTGAAGGGGAGGACCCTTCCCTTCTCGTTCCTCCGAGGGCCACGTTGGGATCCCTGCTGAAGATTCGGCATCCCTCGGAGGTGAAATTTTTCAATCAGTCGGGCGTACAAGGCCCTTGCGAGCAAGTGGGCAAGCTGTTGACGGAGGTATCTACTATTTCTTTCTAATCTCTAACATACATCTTTATACATTGGCATATACTGACGTTGACTTCCTTCTCTCAGGCCTCATCCCAACACCATAACATGGTAGTCCAGCTGGCTCAGTTCCAATCCAGCGTGGAGACTCGCCACTTTGCCGCCATAGCGCAACAAAAAGAGTTCGTTCGGCGGTTAAGCGAGCAAGAAGAGAAGGCAACGGACATAAGGGGCCAGTGTGAAGATACAATGACGCAACTGGCCCTAGTCCAAAGTGAGAAGGAGGAGCTGAAGCGAAAAAATAAAGAACTTGAACAACGCCTCTTCTTACAATCCAGTAAACTGAAACAGGTAGACATCCTGACCCGTGAACTAAAGGAATACAAAGGGTATCTTGGGGACGCCATGATCAAAGCTGCTAAATCCTCGACTACAATTATACAGCTTCAGCAAGAACGCCACCGGCTTAATCTGGAGCGTCAAGCCTGAGAAGTTACCAAGAAATCCTGTACAGAGAAGTGTCAGGAGCTTTCCTCCATGGTGGCGGCTCTTCCTCAAACCTTATCGCCGGTGGCTCGGCAATAGTCTACCCTTCACAAAGAGTACCTTGAAGCTCTTTCAACCTTAGGACGGCAAGCTATAAAGGCAGCCACCGAAAGAGATGCTTTGGCGACTAAATTGGCGGAAAGTCAAGCTCAGGTGGCCCAATATCAAGACCAGCTGAAGGAGCAAGAAGCCGATCTTAAAGGACGCTATGTCAAGAAGGGGGTAGATTTATTTATACTAGGTTTTGAGGGGTCCTCGGCTCAAAATGTTGAACAAGGATACCCGCCTCCTGGCACGGACACTAGCTATTTAGATCCCACGGAGGCGCTAGCTAAGTGTCCGCCCGAACTCTTTGAGCTGTAATTTCTACTATTCTCTTCTTTAGTAATTTTGTCAATAGCTTCCCTTTTGCTTCTGAATAATAAATTTGTTCATATGTTTAGTTGTCATCATCTTGTCATGTTTCTTGACGGGTCGGGAATTCTGGACCAATTTTAAACTACTCCCTCTTTATACCGTTATCTCTTTTCCCGTGTCGTATGGCGCAATCACCTTGTTAGTTTGGGGACTTATTTGGGAGGTCTTGAATGACATTATTCATATCCGACCCGATTTTGGTTCGGGGATTCGTTTGAAGGGTCTTGCCTGATATTATTCACATCCGTCCCGATTTTGGTTCGGGAATTTGCTTTAAATGACTCTTGCCTGTTGATTTTCCCTATTCCTCTTACTGCTTTGGAACTATATCAATCTCTTCGTCTTCTTCCCCTTCCCAAGAATTTCTGCCGTCGCTTCCCTTCCATTATAAATCATTGCCCTCCATGTCTTCGTCCTCCTATCTCACTATCATGGCTTCAGTGGGGCACCCCATCGAAATTTCTTCAGAATCAGAATCTTTTGAGCTACAAGACTGGGTTTCTGAAGATATTGAAGACCCCGCCACTTCAGCCTTCCGCCCCCTTCCGTTTTCGCCTCACAGTCCAACTCCACCTCTTCCTACAGGGAGGTCCTTTCGTGCTCCCTTCCCCTCCTTCCGCAACAGGGTGTGGAATCCTCCCTTTACATGGGAGTATACAGTGGGAGACTCTCGCGCTGCTGCCCAACTTCCCCCACTTCCACCAGCGCAGGCTTTCATCCCAGTCCCCCCGGCAAGGGCTCATCCTTCTTCTTGTGATGAAGGTCCATCAACCCTTCCTCCATCTCAAGGCGAACGCTTTAGAGTCATATTAGCACCTTCTCCCCCCAAAGAAACCTCTCCTGATTCATCTGTTAGAAGTAATCAGAGAAGATCTTCATAGATTAAGCTAATGTAACTATTTCAAATATATCAATAAAAATGAGGGAGGGAACTGATGTTTGCTTTTATCTTTTTCTCGTAGAAGTAAGGTTTTTGTCTTCAGAAGGACTGTAATCTGGTCCGAACATACCTTCTTCTATCATCGCCCGGGGATTCGGACCCTCTTAATTACAGTTACAGTTCCGTCGACCTTCCCCTTACTGCCCCCACGTTTCCTCTTCTTTACTGGCATTTATTGTCCCTATTTCTTCTACCAATAAATGTGCTCTTCTCCTTCATCGCTATAAAGACCTCCGACCCTTACCTGATAGCTTCCATCCTTTCCTTTTCCTTTCATTTGCCATGGATAGAATATCTGAACAGGGCAGCAGTTCCTCTCCTGCTGAAGAACAGATAAATGATCGTCGCTACATAGCTAGCCTGGAGGAGCAGGTGAAGTATTTACAACAACAGCTGAAGGAAACTTCCGCCAGTAATCGCTCCCTGCGTCAACAACTGGTCGGGTCCCAAAAGGAACTGGCCAAGCAAATCTTCCTGCAGCAGTCTTACCGTCGGCAATTACTGTGCCAACCTCGACCGCACAAAGGAGCTCCATCCGTTCCTCCCAACAAAGAACTGTAATACCCTAGATGTATAAGGGTTTCTTTTTGTTATTTCCCCCTTGTAAATGACTCGAAATATGTAATTTTTTCGCATCAGTGAACTTTCCTTGTTTATCTTCTTCTTCCAGTATCATTTGAGTTGGGTCGTGCTTTACTTCTTTTCGTACTGACATATAGTTGAGGCATATTTCGATTCTTCTGCCTTTCCACCCTACTGGGAATATAGAACCGTTAAATGAACCAACTCTGCTATTTTACAGGAATAAAATAATATAAAGTTAAACAAGGACTTCAACTTCTCCCACTTTACGGGGACAAAAAATGATATATAACTGAGGAGACCTCAGTTCTTCCGTTCCGCCACCACACGGGGATATCCTCTGCTTCGCGGGGATAAAAATTTAAGTATAATTGAATAAATTTCGGTTCTTCCGTTCCGCCACCACACGGGGATATCTTTCGCTTCGCGGGGATAAAAATTTAAGTATATAATATATAACCGAGGAATCTCGGTTCTTCCGTTCCACCACCACACGGGGATATCTTCCGCTTCGCGGGGAAAAAAATTTAAGTATAACCG
This sequence comes from Wurfbainia villosa, assembly GCA_025175895.1. Classification (NCBI taxonomy): domain Eukaryota; kingdom Viridiplantae; phylum Streptophyta; class Magnoliopsida; order Zingiberales; family Zingiberaceae; genus Wurfbainia; species Wurfbainia villosa. The sequence goes on from CM045992.1 coordinate 12,615,234, forward strand.
AATAAATTTCGATTCTTCCGTTCCGCCACCACACAGGGATATCTTCCGCTTCGCGGGGATAAAAATTTAAGTATATAATATATAACCGAGGAATCTCGGTTCTTCCATTCCACCACCACACGGGGATATCTTCCGCTTCACGGGGATAAAAATTTAAGTATAACCGAATAAATTTCGGTTCTTCCGTTCCGCCACCACACGGGGATATCTTCCGCTTCGCGGGGATAAAAATTTAAGTATATAATATATAACCGAGGAATCTCGGTTCTTCCGTTCCACCACCACACGGGGATATCTTACGCTTCGCGGGGATAAAAATTTAAGTATAACCGAATAAATTTCGGTTCTTCCGTTCCGCCACCACACGGGGATATCTTCCGCTTCGCGGGGATAAAAATTTAAGTATATAATATATAATCGAGGAATCTCGGTTCTTCCGTTCCACCACCACACAGGGATATCTTCCTCTTCGCGGGGATAAAAATTTAAGTATATAATATATAACCGAGGAATCTCGGTTCTTCCGTTCCACCACCACACGGGGATATCTTCCGCTTCGCGGGGATAAAAATTTAAGTATAACCGAATAAATTTCGGTTCTTCCATTCCGTCACCACACGGGGATATCTTCTGCTTCGCGGGGATAAAAATTTAAGTATATAATATATAACCGAGGAATCTCGGTTCTTCCGTTCCACCACCACACGGGGATATCTTGCCAAGGATAAAAATTTAAGTATAACCGAATAAATTTCGGTTCTTCCGTTCCGCCACCACACGGGGATATCTTTCGCTTCGCGGGGATAAAAATTTAAGTATATAATATATAACCGAGGAATCACAGTTCTTCCATTCCACCACCACACGGGGATATCTTCCGCTTCGCGGGGATAAAAATTTAAGTATATAATATATAATCGAGGAATCTCGGTTCTTCCGTTCCACCACCACACGGGGATATCTTCCGCTTCGCGGGGATAAAAATTTAAGTATAACCGAATAAAATTCGGTTCTTCCGTTCTGCCACCACACGGGGATATCTTCCGCTTCGTGGGGATAAAAATTTAAGTATATAATATATAACCGAGGAATCTCGGTTCTTCCGTTCCACCACCACACGGGGATATCTTCCGCTTTGCAGGGATAAAAATTTAAGTATAACCGAATAAATTTCGGTTCTTCTGTTCCGCCACCACACGGGGATATCTTCCGCTTCGCGGGGATAAAAATTTGAGTATAACCGAATAAATTTCGATTCTTCCATTCCGCCACCACACGGGGATATCTTCCGCTTCGCGGGGATAAAAATTTAAGTATATAATATATAACCGAGGAATCTCGGTTCTTCCGTTCCACCACCACACGGGGATATCTTCCGCTTTGCGGGGATAAAAGTTTAAGTATAACCGAATAAATTTCGATTCTTCCGTTCCGCCACCACACGGGGATATCTTCCGCTTCGCGGGGATAAAAATTTAAGTATAACCGAATAAATTTCGGTTCTTCCCTTCCGCCACCACACGGGGATATCTTCCGCTTCGCGGGGATAAAAATTTAAGTATAACCGAATAAATTTCGGTTCTTCCATTCCGCCACCACACGGGGATATCTTCCACTTCGCGGGAATAAAAATTTAAGTATATAATATATAACCGAGGAATCTCGGTTCTTTCATTCCATCACCACACGGGGATATCTTCCGCTTCGCGGGGATAAAAATTTAAGTATAACCGAATAAAATTCGGTTCTTCCGTTCCGCCACCATACGGGGATATCTTCCGCTTCACGGGGATAAAAATTTAAGTATATACTATATAACCGAGGAATCTCGGTTCTTCCGTTCCACTACCACACGGGGATATCTTCTGCTTCATAGGGATAAAAATTTAAATATATATGGCTCTAAGACCATCAGCAGAAAGGAGACGATGCCCTCATATCATTCCTCTTTTGGCTTTCCTCCTGAAGGGGAACGCCTATATCCGCTCCTTCCCAAGAAAATGAGGGCTTTAGTACGTAATGGGTCATTTAGAAAAATAAACCCTTCTTTCCCTTTCACTTAGGGTCTCCTTTACCACAGATGAGGGGCCCATTAATGGTTATAGGCCCATTCTTCCTTCCTTTTATAGGGGATCCTTTGTCTTCGTTTCTCTTGCTATCTTCATCCCTTCGCCTTTTCGTCTCCCTTTTCTTTGCTTGTTTGTTCCTCCGCCGCCACGCTCCTTGGCTTCGATCCCTTTTTTCAACCCTTCTTCCTTATTCTCAGACCCTCAAAATGCATTCTTCCTTCTTCCAGGAGATAGCGGGCCGTTATCCACACCGCAAGAGGAGTGTCGGTCAGCCGTCAGCTCCGTCTTCCTCTTCACCTTCTCCGATCACCACCACACCTGCTTCACCTAGTTTTTCTTCTCCTCCTCCTCCTGCAACCCTTGTTATCTCCTCCTCAGAGGAAACCGGGATAATTATTCCTTCCTCACTTCCTCCGGCATTCACAAACCCTAGCTCTTCTACTCTTTCTCCTTCTGCCTCCACTGCTCAAAAGTCGCCTTCCCCTTCCCTGCAACCTGAGGATGAACCTGGGGAGGATGTACTTCCATGTCAACCAATGACAGAGGCTGGCTCACCCCGACCTTCTCTTACCCCTGAATACTATTCCTCCTCCGAACCCATGGCGGTTGATATCCCCTTCCTGCCAACTTCCCCCTCCCCTCATCGCTTGAAGAGCCCTTCTCCTCCCATAGATATCACCCCCACTCTCCCCATTATAAGCGAGCTTCCCACCTCAGTATCATCCGTCCCATCTTCTTCCCTTTCTCCTAGGAGTCTTCGGATCCTGAACTTAGAGGAAGTTGTTCCTCGCATGGAAGGCTACGCCATGCTCTGGATTTGGTATGTTTTCTCAATTAGCCTCCTTATCTTTGTCTTATTAACCCATTTCTTTTCTACGACTGGCATGCAGGCCCTGACCAACCATCAAGAGTTGGATCGCTCCCTTCATCAATATCGAGCTCAAGCTCTGGAATGGGAGCGGCAACAAAGGGAAGATTTGGCGAAGGCTCAGAATCAAGAACGGCTCCTGTTGCAACAACTGCACCTGTGCCAGGAGAAATTAGCCGAGGCTCACCAACGCATTCGAAAGGATGTTGATATCATTGCAGCATTACAGGAACAACAGCGAGTGGGTATGGAGCCACCCGTTCCCTAGCGGGAAGTCCAACCGGCTCCTTTTGATGAGGGGTCTTCCTTCGCTCGAGAATTAATACGTCTTCAAGGGCAGGTAGCAGAGCTCCTCCAGGGGAAGCAACAGGACTCTGACACCATTGCTCGTCTTCAGGTTCAACACCGGCAAGCACAGGATAAGATAGGAGACCTCCGCACCCGCTTATGCAAGGAGGTACAAGAAAACTCATCCCTCATAAATTCCCGAGCGCATGCTCACGCCGCCCATCTACTCAGGCAAGAGACTTCCCTCCAAAGGCTGAGCACTGAACTTGCCCGAACCAAATCTTATTCTGAAGCAGTGGAGGGAATTTTAGCTTCAATGCGTCAAAATATGGTGGAGATGACGCACATTGTACAGAAGGACCAAAATTCCCAAGCCGACGATGTTTCCATCCTAGCCGATGCTATTATGGAGGTGTCGCGACGCTATGTTGACGTGCGCCGAAATCTTCAAGAACAACAAGAAAAATTCCTTAGGCTGCATCAGGATCGGAGCCCTGACCGCCCGAACCGCCAGGAGCGACTCGTCATTTTGCTGCGTGCTACTTATCAGGACGGATTTAATGAAGCGGTTCGGCAATATGCTGATCAAGGATTACCTCCTCCAACTTATCCTTCATTCTCTTTAAATTGGGAGGTTGGCTTCCGACGTTATCCGCCCGACTGTTTTAAGCTGTAATTTGATATATTATTTTGAAATGGGAGTTTCCTTTCCATTTTCTTTCTCTTTTTCAAGATTTATCAACAGTACCGTATTGCACTGGCAAATGACTTACTAATGAAATTTGAAGGGTACTTTGCGTCTAATTAATGCAATCAAGTCAGTAAGTACACCCCTTCGGAGTCTCATAATTCCTCTTCTTCTATTCCCGACTTCTCATATAGTGTGAAAAATCTTTAAATGAATGTCATTCCAGGGTCGCGGAAGTTCTTTGCCTTGGTCATCTTTCAGATAATATGCGGACCCTGCTACGCGGCGCGTTACTTCATAGGGTCCTTCCCAATTTGGAGCTAGCTTTCCCGGGTCTCCAGCGGGATTAACTTTACGTAAAACCCAATCCCCTTCTTGAAATCTTTGAGGCATTACTTTCTTAATAAAGGCTCACTCCACTCTTTGCTTGTAAAATTCAGCCCGCCTCCGTGCCATCTCCCGCTTTTCCTCCACCAAATCCAATTCAACGCTTTAGATAAGTTGGTTCTGATTTGGTTCGTATGTCTTTATTCGAGCGCTACTTAATAGAACTTCGATCGGAATAACAACTTCCGTCCCGTACACAAAACTGAAGGGAGTTTCCCCTGTTGTTGTCTTGGGTGTTGTTTGGTAGGCCCACAGGACTCCTGGTAATTCTTCTACCCAGTTTTCCCTCTGAGCCCCCAATTTAGTCTTTAATCCTTGAATGAGAATTCTGTTAGTCACTTCCACTTGTCCGTTAGCTTGAGGGTGAGCTATTGAAGTGAAAGTCTACTGGATGTTGAGACTTTGGCACCACTCTTGGATCTTTTTCCTTTGGAACTGTCGTCCATTGTCACTGATTATTTTCCGAGGAATACCGTATCGACAAATAATATTTCTCCATAAGAATCAGATTACAAAGATTCTCGCAATTTTGGCTAGGGGCTCTGCCTCCACCCATTTGGAAAAATAATCTACAGCCACCAACAAAAACTTCTTCTGTAAAGGTGTCACTGGCATCGGACCCACTATATCCATTCCCCATTGATCAAAAGGACATGAAGAAACCACGACTTTCATTAACTCACACTGCTCGAACAGCTATGCTTCGATAAGCGGTGCAAAGCTTGCACTATACGAGCAAAGATCTTGGAGAGTAGGCCAAAAATATCCTGCTAATAAGGCCTTCCTTGCTAAAGCTCTTCCTCCTAAATGATTGCTGCAGCAACCTTCATGAATCTCTCGGAGTACCCATTCCGCATCCTCACTTCCCAAGCATTTCAATAAGGGTCGTCCGAAAGAAGTCTTGTATAAGTCTCCATTTAGAAGGGTAAACCATTTCGCTCAGCTCATTAAAATGGATGCCGCTGCTTTTTCTTCAGGGACCTTCCCGTGCTGCAAATAAGCTATGATGTCAGTCCTCCAATCAGGAATTAGGCTTGATTCGGGGGCATCTTCCTCTACATTGCATATTGCTAAGGAAGTATGGATTTTCGCATGGATCGTTTTCAGGGACTTCACTCCTTCCATAGCACTAGCCATCCGAGCCAATTCATCTGTCTTCCCGTTATTCTCCCGCGGGATTTGCTTTAAGAGGACTTGACGAAATTGAGCTTTTTCTTGTTCAAAAGCTTTCAAGTACCTATGCAGCCTTTCCTCCCGAACCGCGAAAGAACCTTGAAGTTGTGATATTACCAACTGGGAATCCGAATGGATTACAATCGAAGAAGCCCCTACCGCTTTAGCAGCCTGCAATCCCGCTAGAATGGCTTCATATTCCGCTTCATTATTGGATGCCCGATATCCCAAGCGAACGGCTAGGCGAGTTTCTCTTCACTATCAGGGGAAATTAATAGAACACCGACGCCGCTGCCTGTAGATCCTGAAGAACCGTCTACGAATATATTCCATGCATCTGATCCCTCATCTTTCGCTGCCGAACTATCTTCCGAGCCGCAAGGTACCTCTGCCAGAAAATCAGCGAGCGCTTGGGCCTTGATAACCATTCGGGGTTGGTAGTGAATATCATACTCACTTAGTTCTACCACCCATTTGGCCAATCTTCCGGAGAAATTGGGCTTAGTGACGACCTTGCCCAATTCGCTGTGAGTTAAAACGGTGATGGGATGAGCCAAAAAGTACGGCCTCAATTTGCAGGCGGTTAACACTAGGATATATGCCAGCTTCTCTAACTCTGTATAACGGAATTCAGCCCCCTTCAGGATGTAGCTGGTATAATAAATAGGCTGCTAGTGAGAGCCTTCTTGTTTCAATAAAACCAAACTAATAGCTCCCTCCGAGACGGCCAAATACATCCATAATGGTTCTCCAGCTATTGGTTTGGCTAGCAGTGGGAGTCCAGCCAAATATTTCTTCAACTCCTGGAAAGCCTGTTCACGTTGATCATCCCACTAAAATTTAGTAGCTTTACGCAAGATCTTGAAGAAAGGCAGCCCTTTGTCCGTCGATCTTGCTATGAATCGGGATAAAGAAACAATCCTGCCTACCAACTTTTGGGTTTCTCGTAAATTAGCGGGTGATTTCATGTTGCATAATGCCTGTACCTTCTCAGGGTTGGCTTGCAACCCCTTCTCAGTCACGATGTACCCCAAGAACTTGCCACTTTTTACCCCGAACAGGCATTTGTTAGGGTTTAGCTTCATATTAAACCGTCTCAATGTAGCGAAGGTTTCATTTAAGTCCTTGACTAGATCTCGAGTGGTCTTCGATTTGACTAATATATCATCCACATAGACTTCCACATTTTTCCCTTTCTGCTCCGCAAAGATCTTGTCCATGAGGCGCTGATAGGTTGCCCCTGCGTTCTTTAATCCGAACGGCATTACCACATAAGCATATAACCCTCCTGCAGTCACAAAGCTAACCCTCTTTTGATCTTCTTTGGCCAAAGGTATTTGATGATATCCTTGATATGCATCCATTAGGGACACCACTTCATATCCCACAGTAGAATCTACCAATTGATCAATACGAGGCAAGGGGTAGCAGTCTTTAGGGCACTCTTTATTTAAATCACGAAAATCGATACACATCCTCCACTGTCCTGCGGGCTTGGGGACCAAGACTACATTGGAAATCCACTCGGGAAACTAGATTTCCTTTACATGACCCGCTTTTAGCAATTTTTCCACTTCTTCGGCTATGACCTTGTCCTTTTCCGGTCCAAAATGTCGCCTCTTCTGTTGGACAGGTCGGCTCTTTTAGTGATATTGAGATGGTGTTCAGCCACTCGAGGGTTGATCCTCGTGAGATCATGCACATCTCTCACAAAGATATCTTCATTCTTCTTCAGGCAAGCCACCAGCTCTTCCTTGGTTTCCAGCTGTTGTGTTATCCGTGTGGCCTTTCCTGGGGCGATTTCCACCAGTTCTCCTTCCTCTACTTTGCCAGCCTTGGGTGGGGATTCCTCCAGGACGCAGACATCCGAAATAATGATGGCTTTGCCTTTGAGGTCATCGGTTCGGGCTTTCTTTTTATCATCCCGAACCATTTGTACGTAGCAGCTCCTGGAGGCCTTTTGTTCTCCATGAACTTCTCCCACCAATTGTCCCACCGGAAATTTCAACTTTTGGTGATACGGGGAAGCTACCGCCTGAAAAAGGGTAAGGAAAGGGTGCCCAAGAATAGCATTATAAGTGGACGGAGCGTCCACAACAAGGAAAGGGATTATACTGGTTTTTTGGCTGGGTTTTACACCCAGAGTCAGGGGCAATGAAATCTTCCCTGTAGGGTGGACCACATGCCCTGCGAATCCGAAGAGGGGGGTGGCCACATCTTCTAACTGAGCATTTCCCAGCTGCATCTGTCCGAAAGCTTCCTGAAAGAGGATATTGACGGAGCTTCCCGAGTCGACCAGTACCCTGGCCACCTCATAATTTGTCAGGGATATACGAATAACTAAGGCATCCGTGTGTGGCAGTAGGACACCTTGTAAATCTTCTGGCCCGAATGAAACGGGCGGTGCAACTTGAATAGTTTGGTCGGTGACAATGGTCAAACTCTCTATGAGATGGGCGTAGGACTTCCTCGCCCGGTTAGAGTCCCCGTCGGTAGGTCCTCCAGCTATAACATGGATAACCCCCCGTGTGGGGGCATTATCTAGATTGGACGAAGGGCCCTCACCAGATGGGCCTCCCTGAGAGACAACCTCTTGGGACGGCGTTTGGGGGAAGGTGACTTGAGGCTGTTGATTATATGGCCCTGGACGGGTTACATTGGGTCGGGGGCCTCGCCGTGCCGGTCCTCCTGCCTGGAACCGCATTTGCGGATATACAGTGTGGAGGCGATCCAATTCCTCCTGTAACTTAAAACATCGGCCACTAGTGTTGTCATATTCCGTATAATATTGGCAGAAGAATGGGGCGGGGGTTACGTGGGATCCTCTGCACTTAAGGGTCGCCAGAGCGCACTCGTGGTCATAGAATTCCATCTCTCGTTCTTCCAAGTCCTCGCAGAGGAAGCGCCAACGCCATGATTTGTACGGCCAGATGCGGGGCGAACACCCTGTGGCATGGGATGAGGCCTCGGAGCCTCCTGTCGAAAAGGTCGCACATATTCCCGCCGAGGGGGCGCTTGAGGAGCAGCGGGACGAGCTCTTTCAGTTGGGACTACTGTGACAACCCGTTCAGCTCTCCGCACCCTTAATCCTTCTTCTTCGCGGATAAATTATTCCGCACGGCTTAGTAGCTTCTCATAACTGTCCGCAGGTTATCTTAACAAGGAACTGAGGAAGGGGCCCTCCTTCAGCCCGTGCTGAACAGCGCCTCTGAAAGATTCGGATCTGGCCGAGGGGATTCCCCTAGCTGCAGAAGTGAATCGGTGGAGATACCCTCTAAGGGATTCTGAGTGTCCCTGGGTGATATGCATTAACATGGAGGTGTCATGTTTATACGCCTTGCAGCTGTTAAACTCCCGGCTGAACATTCCCCGGAAATCAGCGAAACAAGTGATGGATCCTGGGGGCAGAGTATTAAACCACTTTTGTGCTGAGCCGGTTAAGGTGGTCCGGAAAACTCGACATTTGAGAGCTTCGGTATAACAGTGGAGCGAGGCCGCTCCATCAAATTGAGATATGTGCTCTTCGGGATCCATCGAACCATTATACTTATCGATCTGAGGATTCCGGAAGTAGGATGGAGGGACTTCAGAGAGAATGTCCATTGTAAAGGGACTGGGCTCGTATACTTCCAGAGGTCTAGTTGATTGACTTTCGCCCTGTTCTTCTCTGCGCGTTTGGGTGAAGGGCATAGTGTTCTGAGGTGCTCTTCCCCCAAGTCCTCCTCCAGGAAATATTTCCACATTGACGGTTGTACGAGATGGGGGAGGCATTTCTGGGGGTGGGCCTCGGGAAGAAGGTTCACCGGAATGCGGATGCAGATATCCGGTCCTTCTCCTTTCCCTAGCGAGGGCTTCTATAATAGCGTCATCCATCAAGACCTTCAGCTATGACGGTAGAAGGATTGTCACGCCCCCGAAAGTATACCGTGCCAAAAATCAAATGGACGGCATCTCCCTTGTACGTGGCAACATTTCGGGTTAATACAAGGCCCGTAGGCCCACAACAACAACATAATAAACAGATATAAGTATATCAAACACACACAGTGGAAACATAAATACTTACCACAACAAGAATACCAAAAACATAGAGGTGTACACCACTTGACAAGACTACAGTACTAAAATAGTACATAAAGCAACGACACAAAACAAGGTCCACAACATAACGACGAAGTCCATACATAAACTCGAGTCAATGACATAGAATCAAAAATCCATAAGACAAACACAAATCCTCGGGAGACTCAAAATGTGGAGATGGGATGGATCGCCGGCGCAGCTCCAAGTCGTCACGAAGATCTCTACCTGTTACCTGGGCGACAGAAAAACCCAGGGTCCGTGGGAGTGAGTAAAACTCAGCAGGTAATAGATAAACATGTATATTAATATCACATGTATTTCGACAGTAAAATCTACAGGTATCACTAGCATGATAATATATATATCCATGTATATACCATCTAACCAAAAGTCAATATGAACTGCAGACATACCTGAACGTCTGCTACGCTACACCTATCCAACCTGAGCACATATACACAACATATGGTATAAAGAATAAAACTAACTCATACTACATCCTGCTATGGGTCAAGGTAACACAGTGAATAACTAACCAGTATACAAGGGATGGCCTACTACCATACAGAAGAATGTAATAACATGTATGAATATGTGCAAACAAATGCAACAAACATAGTACATACAAATGCAGCATCACAATAAGCATATCTATATATAGACTGCATCTATATACGTATGCTAATCACAATCATCCATATATATATATACATGCATATATGTATATATATGGTAATATGCAAAAAATGCATAAGATGTATGGTCATGTCACCACCCTAAAGCTACCACGACCCGTGTGGCCTCGGTGGCTCGAGCATGACAACCTGTCCCTAACTCAACACCAACCACTACTCTCGAGTGGTGAGTGGGCGATGATCGAGTAGTAGCATATAAGCGTAAAGAGCAAGCTACACGATGGGGGTCCTCGTTGGCCACTCAATGGTCACTACCCAAGAGTGGTCGAGTGCCACACACGCAGACTACGGCATGCAAATCCAACTATCATCGCTCAGAGTGATAGAGTGCGGCACTACAATGCTCGCCACACCTGCATTACTCCTCCCATGAGTAACCGCGGAGTAGGATGATCGATACACTCAACCACAAGGAAGACATCGTCCGTGCATGCAAATGACATGAATGTAAGGTCTCACAAATAGACATCCACCATAGACTCTCTATTCTACAGAGGGTCGTATAACTAGATCAACGCACTCTATCCCGAGAGAGTCGTGCTCAATGATCAAATGTCAGGACTAGGATCATCGATCCGTAGCGACACCCTAAATACCATTCACCCGACCATTTACATAATGCATGGTCGGTAGAAACATGCACTCTAAGGGGTACTAGAATTAACTCTAGGTTCAAGGCATTATCTACCTACGGATGACCTTTTTGCCAAATTTACAATCAGGTCGTCATCCGGACTTTACTACTTGTACTTAACTTAAACAAATTCTAAGTTATTTACATCATCTATATGTATAACTCCTAATCATGGTAAAATAAACATGACAGCAGCAAGGAGTTAATAGCCAACGGATAAAGTATCAAGCATAAGATAAATAGAACAGGGTCAAGGTAACATGATCATTTAAGATGATCATGCCTCTAAATCTGTATGCATTAACTACCTGACCAGGGTAGGAATCACCCACCTGCTGTCAATGCTCGTGGTAATAGAGTCCTCACGGCCGCGGACCAGTCTCGTATCCACGTCCTGCAAGTATCATCAATTATCATTCTGTGAGAGCATACAATATATATATATTAATTCACTACTACATCGTTCCTATATTCACGTCCTTCTATCGAAGGCGAATTAAAAGTCCCCATCAACCGTGACCGATTTACTATAACCAACCTTCACATTATACCCTCAATTGGTACGATTAACATCATAATCACAACAACCCAATATTGAATAAAATCAAGAACAACCCCATTTATCTATCACAACTATGGAAACAATAACTAGCCAGATTACTGAAATTCCATATCCAGCTCCTAGCTCATTTACAACCCTACTACATAACATCACTTACCATTTAGATAATCTCACCAAGGACTCTATTTCATGACATTACAACAACCGATTTCTGATAGGAACCGGTGTGAACAACCCCTTCTCTACTGCGCTTTGTTCATCGGACAGTCCAACACCGAAGGGAAATTCACCCTCGGATCACACAACCCATTTTGCCCACAGCTCCACGAGCATGAACAGAACATCACAGCCCACTTAACGACCATTTACAGCTCCTTCTAAGCCTATCACAATGAACAATCAAACAGTCAATGAAAGAAAAAGGGACAATTTGAGATATACCTGCCCTGGATTCCACCGACAGCCCCCCTCCTTCCTATCCCGCGTTCCTCGGAGAATCCGTGTTCAAGATTACTGCCCAACACGAAGGAACACGTTCACAGGCAGATCCCTTCCGAGATCGAGAAAAACAAAAGAACGGGTAGTCCTCACCTTGCTGTTGTAATTCCCACTGGCCGCCAACTCCTAGAATCCGACAGTTCGGTTCACCGGCACCACTAGCGCTCCCGATTTTTCTGCCCAACTCGATAGGTCAGCTCAACGAAGGAAACTACTGCAAGGGTTCATTCACACCCCAGATCCCCCTTTAAAATCGAGGGAAAACAAGGTAATGGGTAGCCGTTACCTCGCTCCGGCGATGGACGGACAACAGCGATCAGGAATCGCTCGGCTACCTACCGTCGGGAAGTTGCCGAATCGGAGCTTCTAGTCCGTCCCGGGGGTCGTCCAAGCCGACGGCCATCGCTTGTCGCGAGGAAGAAGACCGACAACTCTGTTTGCTTCCACCGCCCAATCCGCGCTTCCACCCGTTCCCCCGCCGGCCACAATAGAGGAGAGGGGGAGATCGGTCGCTTCGGAGAAGAAGAGCAACCGAAAGGGGAGGCACTCGGGAAAAGGGATCTAAGCGATGGGGTAGAGAAATCGTGAAATCGGGAACCGATCTGCTGCTCAGAACTGCTGGATCGCTGGAGCAGGGAGATCGCGCGAACGGGAAAAGAAGAGGATCAGCGCCGCGGAGAAGATGAAGGAGATGGTTTGTTCGAGAGGAGAAATCGATCAGCGCCGCGGAGAATAAAAGGGAGTAACATCGCGATCGGGGAAACGCTCGGGTAGTGGTTTTCGGTGAAATTAAAACTGGACGGCGGCTCAACGTCAAGTAGAGAAAACGGGTCAGGTTGGTTTGTTTAACGGGTTGGATCCAATAACCCTATAAGATCGTTAAGTTTGCCTTAGAAATCTCCATTTTAGTCCGAAAAATTTCTAAAAATTACTGGAAAAATTACATAGGGTATTCTCCTAATTACCCAACATTTATTATTATTATTATTATTATTTTGTGGTATTTTACATTCTCCCCCACTTATTAAAATTTGGTCCCCAAATTTCGTACTTAAATGCTAAAATTAGATCAAGCATATTCCGAAATAACCACATACCTCAGGTAAATAGATGAGGGTATCGAGCTCGGATAGTATCTTCCAGCTCCCATGTAGCCTCCTCATCTGTATGATGTTGCCATCCCACCTTTACAAGTCGGATGGTTTTGTTCCGCAGTTGTCGCTCCTTGCGACCCAGAATCCGCACCGGAGTCTCCTCGTAAGTCGCATTCGCCTGGAGTGGTATCGGAACTTCTTTCAGAACATGGTCAGATCGCGGCACGTATTTCCTCAGCATAGATACATGGAATACATTGTGAACACCTGCAAGTGTCGGAGGTAAAGCCAACCGATAAGCTACACCTCCAATCCGCTCTAATATCTCAAATGGACCAATATAGCGTGGAGTTAATTTTCCTTTTAGCCCAAATCTCTTGAATCCTTTGGTCGGTGACATTCGTAGGAATACATGGTCCCCGACTGAGAATTCCAAAGGCCTTCGCCTCCAGTCCGCATAACTTTTCTGCCTATCCTGTGCCTCTGATAATCGTCGTCTGATGACTCGTACCAACTCTGCATCATGCTGGATACTCTGAGGCCCCAATATCTGTCGTTCCCCAACTTCCTCCCATAACACAGGAGATCTGCAGGGTCTGCCGTATAATGCCTCGAATGGAGCCATCTGGATAGAAGAGTGGTAGCAGTTGTTGTAGGCAAACTCCACTAAAGGAATGTGATCCTCCCAACTGCCACCGAAATCCATGACGCAAGATCTCAATAGATCCTCCAGCGTCTGAATGGTACGTTCAGACTGTCCGTCTGTCTGCGGATGAAAGGTTGTACTGAGTCAAAACTCTGTGCCCATGGCCTACTGCAGACTCTGCCAGAATCGAGAAGTAAAGCGCGGATCTCTATCAAATATGATACTCAATGGTACACCATGCAATCTGATGATCTCTCGGTAGTACAATTCCGCTAGACGATCCAATGAATCCGTCTCACGCATCGGAAGGAAGTGAGCTGATTTGGTTAATCAATCCACGATCACCCAAATCGCAGTATGTCCTTTACGGGTTCTGGGTAATCCCGTAACGAAGTCCATCGTGATATGCTCCCACTTCCATTCCGGGATCAGGATTTCCTGAAGTAACCCCGCAGGGTTTTGATGTTCGGCCTTCACTTGTTGGCATACTAGGCATCGTGCGACAAAGTCCGCAATATCTCGTTTCATACCGTTCCACCAGTATAAGCGCTTCAAATCTCGGTACATCCGAGTACCACCAGGATGTATAGCAAATCTCATCGATGTGCTTCGTAGCGCTTCTTCCTTAATCGGGGTGTGTGTCCTAACACATAATCGCCCCTCGGAAATGCGACACACCATTCTCGCTACTCGAGAAATCCATCCGACGCTCGAGTCTATCGTGCTACTCAAGAACCGCAGATGATCATCGACTGTGCTTCCTTGATCCTCTAAGAATGGCGATCGGGCAACCATAGAAACTAATATCCCCGGGTGTTTGACCGTGTTCAGACAATCCCAACTCTGAGAACTGTCTAACTAGGTCAAGAATCGCCGCCGATGACCGCCAGAACTCCACGAGACTTTCTGCTCAGTGCATCTGCTACCACATTAGCCTTTCCCGGATGATACTGGATGGTGCAATGTAATCCTTCGATACTCCATCCACCGCTCTGTCTCGATTCCTCTTTTACGTGAGCAGATACTTGATTTTTGTGGTCCGTAGTAGATCTCAAAGGTAATCCCATACAAGTAATGCCTCCATATCTTCAATGCGAAAATAATGGCGCTAACTCGGATCGTGCACTGGGTAATTTCTCTCGTGATCTTTTAGTCGACGGGAGGCTTAAGATCATCGTAATCGCCCCAACCCTTGGATAGAAGCATCCGTATAGAGAACCATCCCATCAACACTAGAAGGAATCACTAAGATAGGTGCAGAAACTAGCCGCCGCTAAGCTCCCGAAGCTAGTCTCACAGCCTCGACCAGTGAACTGACCCCTTCCGAGTCGACGAGTGAGTGGCATGGCGATACTCGAGAATCCTCCACGAATCTCCGATAATACCCGTACAAGGAAACTACGGACCTCTGAATCGATTTTGGCTGCTCCCAACCGTAATCGCCAATCTTCGGGATCTACAGAATACTCGCTTGGACAATTACATGTCCAAGAAAACCCACGAGGATAACTGTAACGCACATTTGCTAAACTTGGCATACAACCGCTCTCGTCGTAATATCTCCAATACTATCCGTAGATGTTGTTCATGCTCTTTCTGGATCGAGAATAAATCAATATATCGCGTCGATGAACACTATTACGAACTCGATCTATATACCTCAGAATACGGTTCATTAAGTCCATAAATGCAGGGAATTCGTGAGACCGAAGCAACATCACTAGAAACTCGTAATGTCCATAACTAAAAGGTGCAAATTTTCGAACATTCTCATCTCTTATCCAAGTTGATGATATCCTCGAGCACAGATCAATTTTAGAATACACACATGTATCCTTAAGCTGATCGAACAAATCTTCTATCCTCGGCAGTGGATATTTGTTCTTAACTGTGACTGCATTCAGTTGCCGATAATCAATACATAACCGTAACGATCCATCCTTCTTCTTGACAAAGAGTACCGGTGCTCCCCATGGTGAAACACTAGGTCGGATGAATCCATTATCCAAAGAATTCCGCAGCTTGAACTTTAAGTTCATTCGGCTCCTTCGGCGCCATCCGATAAGGAGGTTTCGATATAGCGCGGTTCCTAGAATCACCTCTATCGCAAATTCAACTTGCCTAGGAGGTGGCAAGCCCGAAGTTCATCGAAATACATTCGATACTCTCGGACTACTCGCACATCAGAGAGGGGTCGTAGTCCTTCGTTCTCAACTTTGACCAGAGATAGCAAATAACCTTGACAACCCTGGGCCAATAACTTCTGAGCCTGTAAAGCTGATATAATGGATAATCCATCGTCTCTAGTACAACAAATTCCTAAGCTGGTTGATCTGGTGGTCGGAATGTCACCACTCTTGCTCTACAATCCATCAGAAGCGTGATAAGCGCCAACCACCCATACCGAGAATAATATCAAACTCTACCATTTCCAACACGAAGGTCCATCGTGTAAGGATATGCCCACAAAGTCTAATGGGCAACCCTTGATTTCTTGGTGGCTAGTCAAGACCTCTCCGATGGCAAGGATATCGCTAACCCACAAGAACGAACCCTTGGGATTCTTCCAACTCTACTCGTAAATACTCTAGATACGAATGAATGAGAACTACGCAGATCAATCAAAGTATCGATATATAGAATAAATCAAACCATACTGCGAATGATCGATCCCTCACTGTGGCCTCATCTCTCGTGATGGAAAAACTCGTCGATCTCGGTATTTGTTACCGATCTCGATAAGGAAGTAGTGTGCCTCCACGGCCGAGTCGACTCTGAGGTGAAGATTGAGTCACCGTGCGCATAAGGTAACCATGAGAGCTGGCTGGTAACGACGGCGGCAGAGATACTGGGTAGTAGATCACGGAGATGCAGATACCGATCGGATCCGGCATCATTGTAGGAGCGCCTCTGCATCTGATACAAGTGTGCCGGTGGAGGTACTGGCCGCCTCTGATAAGATCGCATCTGTGATCCGCCTCTTCGCCGCCGCTGGTTGATCTTTCCCTTGTTTGAGTTATCAGAAAACTCCAACTGTGCTCTCAACGTACACTCTCGGCTAGTATGTCCGGGTTGCTTGCAATAGTAGCAAACCAGCTGCTCCAAAGGACACTCTGGAGCTCTATGACTTCCGGATCCGCATTTATAACATCCACTTCTGCTCTGACTCTTACGGTTCTTCTGAGACCCTCCAGAGAACTCACGATGGGCCGACGCCTTCGCGATCTAGACCCTTCATCGCACCTCGTAGTTCCTTTTGCTCCCCTTTCTTGAGTCCCCGAGTGAACCTCGGTTCTGCCGCTTGCCGTTAGTCATCTGTTTATCGATATCTTTCTCCTTGGAGTTTTGCTGGGAAGTCATCTCGATTAAGAGGTCACGGTCCATTGCCTCCTCAGAGGAGGTAATGCTAGATCCTCGACATCCTCGCTCGATATAAGCCGCTAGGCCCGGGTGAATGGTACATCCGGCCTCAATCTGTGCTACAGTGAGAGCAAAACTCGATAGTCCAGTAAACTGGCTGTTCTCCATATGAACGATCACCTTGCTTCAGGCTTAGAAACTCCTGACGTCGTGCTGTAGAAAACGCTGAAGGAAAATATTGTCTCCAGAAAGCGTCTCGAAAGCTGGACCAAGTAATCCCACGCTCCCCAAACAGAGTCTTCTGCAATTTCCACCAAGTGACAGCCTGATCTCTGAGATGATATGCAGCAATGCCCACCTTCTCCACATCTGTGCAGTTCATATACTCGAAGGTGTCTTCCATATTTTCCAACCAAGATCGGGCAATCCATGGGTCGGACTCCCCTCGGAACAAGGTGAACTTCTCCTTGGCTGATCGTGCTAACACGAGTATCCGTGACTTATTATTGAGCCTACTGGACTCTGTGGGCTCTGGCGTAGTCAGTGGTACATCCGAATTCTGAGGCTCCGAATCACCAATAGGGGTTTGCTGAGGTGGTACTTGAGTAGTAGGCTCAGTCGCAACGGTATCTCGTCCCCTCCCTCTGGCTGCTCGCCTGGATGGACGACCTCGACCTCGAGTCTGAACAGGTGGCATAACTCTGACAGTATTCACCTGTTGAACAAGTCTAGATAAGTATCTAACTAAAGTATAAATTATCAGGAATACTTACTTCGTGTTGCCCGGAGCTTATGCCGCTATCAATCCCATCTCACAAAACCAAATCCGAAAAATATACCGACTCCCGAGAATCCAAGACTCGAAAACAAAATCATTGTATGGCATCGCAGAACCTTCGGCTCTGATACCAATAAAGTTGTCACGCCCCCTGGAGTATGCCGTGCCGAAAATCAAACGGACGGCATCTCCCTTGTACGTGGCAACATTTCGGGTTAATACAAGGCCCGTAGGCCCACAATAATAACATAATAAACAGATATAAGTATATCAAACACACACAGCGGAAACATAAACACATACCACAACAAGAATACCAAAAACATAGAGGTGTACACCACCTGACAAGACTACAGTACTAAAATAGTACATAAAGCAACGACACAAAACAAGGTCCACAACATAACGACGAAGTCCATACATAAACTCGAGTCAATGACATAGAATCAAAAATCCATAAGACAAACACAAATCCTCGGGAGACTCAAAATGTGGAGATGAGATGGATGTAGCGCGACTCTCAAGTAAATCACGAAGATCTCTACATTGCAGGCTGAAAAAAACCCGAGTGCGTGGGAGTGAGTAAAACTCGAGTAATAAATAAACATGTATATTAATATCACATGTATTTCGACAAAAATCTACTAGTATCACTAGCATGATAATATATATATCCATGTATATACCATCTAACCAAAGTCAATATGAGCTGCAGACATACAGGCGTCACGCTCGCTACACCTATCCAACCTGAGCACATATACACAACATATGGTATAAAGAATAAAACTAACTCATACTACATCCTGCTATGGGTCAAGGTAACACAGTGAATAACTAACCAGTATACAAGGGATGGCCTACTACCATACAGAAGAATGTAATAACATGTATGAATATGTGCAAACAAATGCAACAAACATAGTACATACAAATGCAGCATCACAATAAGCATATCTATATATAGACTGCATCTATATATGTATGCTAATCACAATCATCCATATATATATATATACATGCATATATGTATATATATGGTAATATGCAAAAATGCCATAAGTCGGCAATGCAGCATGCATGGTCATGTCGGCTCACCCTAAAGCTACCACGACCCCAGTGTGGCCTCGGTGGCTCGAGCATGACAACTGTCCCAACTCAACACCAACCACTACTCTCGAGTGGCCGAGTGGGCAGTATGATCGAGTAGCATATAAGCGTAAAGAGCAAACTACACAATGGGGGTCCCTACTGTTGGCCACTCCGACAGTCACTACCCATGAGTGGTCGAGTGTCACACACGCAGGACTACGACACGCAAATCCAACTATCACCGTCTGTAGTGATAGAGTGCGGCACTACAATGCTCTGCCCTCACACCGGTTACTCCTCCTATGAGTAACCGTGGAGGCAGGATGACTGGCGACACTCTCAACCACAAGGGAGACATCGTCGCCAGCGTGCATGCAAATGACATGAATGTAAGGTCTCACAAACAGACATCCACCATAGACTCTCTATTCTACAGAGGGTCGTGCTAACCAGATCAACGCACTCTCTATCCTGTAGAGAGTCATACTCAACTGGTCGTATCAGACTAGGACCACCGGTCCGTAGCGACACCCTAAATACCATTCACCCGACCATTTACATAATGCATGGTCGGTAGAAACATGCACTCTAAGGGGTACTAGAATTAACCCTAGGTTCAAGACATTATCTACCTACGGATGACCTTTTTGCCCAATTTACAATCAGGTCGTCATCCGGACTTTACTACTTGTACTTAACTTAAACAAATTCTAAGTTATTTACATCATCTATATGTATAACTCCTAATCATGGTAAAATAAACATGACAGCAGCAAGGAGTTAATAGCCAACGGATAAAGTATCAAGCATAAGATAAATAGAACAGGGTCAAGGTAACATGATCATTTAAGATGATCATGCCTCTAAATCTGTATGCATTAACTACCTGACCAGGGTAGGAATCACCCACCTGCTGTCAATGCTCGTGGTAATAGAGTCCTCACGGCCGCAGACCCGTCTCGTATCCACGTCCTGCAAGTATCATCAATTATCATTCAGTGAGAGCATACAATATATATATATATATATTAATTCACTACTACATCGTTCCTATATTCACGTCCTTCTATCGAAGGTGAATTAAAAGTCCCCATCAACCGTGACCGATTTACTATAACCAACCTTCACATTATACCCTCAATTGGTACGATTAACATCATAATCACAACAACCCAATATTGAATAAAATCAAGAACAACCTCATTTATCTATCACAACTATGGAAACAATAACTAGCCAGATTACTGAAATTCCATATCCAGCTCCTATCTCATTTACAACCCTACTACAGAACATCACTTACCATTTAGATAATCTCACCAAGGACTCTATTTCACGACATTACAACAACCGATTTCTGATAGGAACCGGTGTGAACAACCCCTTCTCTGCTCCGCTTTGTTCATCGGACAGTCCAACACCGAAGGGAAATTCACCCTCGGATCACACAACCCATTCTGCCCACTGCTCCACGAGCATGAACAGAACATCACAACCCACTTAACGACCATTTATAGCTCCTTCTAAGCCTATCACAATGAATAATCAAACAGTCAATGACAGAAAAAGGGACAATTTGAGATATACCTGCCCTGGATTCCACCGACAGCCCCCCTCCTTCCTATCCCGCGTTCCTCGGAGAATCCGTGCTCAAGATTACTGCCCAACACGAAGGAACACGTTCACAGGCAGATCCCTTCCGAGATCGAGAAAAACAAAGGAACGGGCAGTCCTCACCTTGCTGTTGTAATTCCCATCGCGCGCAACTCCTAGAATCCCGATTCGGTTCACCGGCACCACTAAGCGCTGATTTTTTTCGACTCGATAGGTCAGCTCAACGAAGGAAACTACTGCAAGGGTTCATTCACACCCCGGATCCCCCTTTAAAATCGAGGGAAAACAAGGTAACGGGTAGCAGTTACCTCGCTCCGGCGATGGACGGACAACAGCGATCAGGAATCGCCCGGCTGCCTACCGTCGGGAAGTTGCCGAATCGGAGCTTCCAGTCCGTCCCGGGGGTCGTCCAAGCCGACGGCCGTCGCTTGTCGCGAGGAAGAAGACCGGCAACTCTGTTTGCTTCCACCGCCCAATCCGCGCTTCCACCTGCTCCTCAGCCGCTACAACAGAGGAGAGGGGGAGATCGGTCGCTTCGGAGAAGAAGAGCAACCGAAAGGGGAGGCGCTCGGGAAAAGGGATCTAAGCGATGGGGTAGAGAAATCGCGAAATCGGGAACCGATCTGCTGCTTGGAACTGCTGGATCGCCGGAGCAGGGAGATCGTGCGAACGGGAAAAGAAGAGGATTAGCGCCGCGGAGAAGATGAAGGAGATGGTCTGTTCGAGCGGAGAAACCGATCAGCACCGCGGAGAATAGAAGGGAGTAACATCGCGATCGGGGAAATGCTCGGGTAGTGGTTTTCGGTGAAATTAAAATTGGACGGCGGCTCAACGTTAAGTAGAGAAAACGGGTCAGGTTGGTTTGTTTAACGGGTTGGATCCAATAACCCTATAAGATCGTTAAGTTTGCCTTAGAAATCTCCATTTCAGTCCGAAATATTTCTAAAAATTACTGGAAAAATTACATAGGGTATTCTCCTAATTACCCAACATTTATTATTATTATTATTTTTTTGTGGTATTTTACAAGGATGATGGGGCGCTCCTCCGCTGCAGATGTAGCGGGTTGTTGTACCTCTTCAGGTTGCATCTCGACGTCCAGCTCAATGTTCCCACAGATGGCGCCAACTGATGCGACGAGGAAAATCTGTTCACTCCTTTTCAATGCAGTGAAGCACTGAGGGAGATCTCACAAGGCTCTCACAGGCCGCAATCAGTAGAGAATAAGAAGATGAAGTAGATGAAACACAAAAACCGACACCAGCAATCGAAACTCAGACACAAGATGTAACGTGGTTCGGAATAAAGATTCCTACTCCACGGAGGTGAGCTTTCTCACCGAGGGCAGTGCCTAAGCACTTTCACTATGAAGGTCCTCCTTTACAGAAAAGAAGTTTCTTGAGGTGGAGGAAAAGAACCTCTTACAATGATATCGCCAGACGAGAAAAAACACAAAGGATGTAACAGCAACAGATCACTGCCCTTCTTCTCCGGCAAGGTGGTTGTCCTTTTTCTTCTCCCCTTGCGTCTCCTTCTCTCTTGCTGGGTTGGAATAATTACGGATCCTCCCTTCTTCCTTGCTTCCTCCCTTTTATCTTCCTCTTTTCCTCCATCGTAACGTCGTGGGCTATCTCCCTCGTACACGTGGCCACCACCTCCCTCTGGAGAATAATTCTATTACATATATGAGGAACGAAGGCTCCTCGGAATATTGTGTGGGGGCCTCCCAAGCCATTGCATAATGCCTCTTCCTCTACCTTTCAGGTAACTAGGTTAGACTGTCTCCTTCAACCATCCACTTTAGGTGAAGCTAGCTTAGGTCTATGGCCCACGGGTGACCTAGCCTTGGGGCTCCTCATCAACCCGAACCAATTCCTCTCTTTCCCGTGCCAAACTTCCTTCGGATCGATCAGGTTGAATCGACCTCTTATCCATCCCATCTGCTTCTGGAATTACCTAGCTGAACCAATTCCTGTTCCGCCCTTAGCGAAGTGTCTTCCGTCTCTTCTTTGTTGTGTCAATTGCTTCTGCTAACTCTCCCATGCCAATTGCTTCTGCTAACTCTCCCGTGCCAATTGCTTCTGTTATTCGCGTCCGACTCATTCTTCCTTTTTTCCCTTCGCCAAGCCGAATATTTTGGATCGGATCATGGGTTACATGCTAACCCTTTTATCTAGAGTTAAATATGGAAAATGTATCAGTAGTATCATTAAATATTAAATTTAAAAAATCATTACTTATATTTATTTTTTTCAAATATTTTTTTTAGTTTTAGGTCTACACACATTTAAGTATTTCTGTCAAGATTTTCGTGTGATAAATATTTTTTTATTTCTTATTAATGGCTTGAAAAATAATTTTATTAAACGACCCATATTATTTTACTAAATGACATATATTATTATAGTTTATTTCTTAATTTATTAAATGATCCACATTTTTTTTACTTTGTTGTGATTAAATAGTCATAATTGTGTTTAATTTCTTCATTTATACGGGTCAATGAAAATATAATTCTAATATTTATGCAATACGAGATAAATAAATCGATTTAAAAAATATAATCTAATAATGTATAGATTGAATTTAGAGAATTGAACGATACACTGATAGAATGCGTAAATGAAAGGTTATAAAATGATCCTCCCTCTATCATTTAAATAGTTTTTTTCTCTGTATATCAAAGAGGCTAAGCAAGAAGAGAGGTTAAGATGGAGAAACATCTACCATTTAAATAGTTTTTTTCTCTGTATATCAAAGAGGCTAAGCAAGAAGAGAGGTTAAGATGGAGAAACATAATTGTCTTTTAAGGGGCTTTATTTTCTTCATTCTTGAAGGATATCATTGTTAGTATAAATAAAAGTCACATATTTCTACAATGATATTATCTATTTTGAGTCCAAATTCTTATGATTTTATTTTTGGACTTTATCCAAAAGGTTTCATCTCAATGGAAATATCTTTTCATCTTATAAGCTATTGATCTTTTATATGTCTTACCGATGTGGGACTTTGATTGTATTTCCAATACTCCAAATAATCTCCTCTCCCATTCCACCCCCTTAAATGAAGGACCACCTTAGGCTCCTTTCAAATCTATCCGTCCTCCAAATAGAGAAAAAAAAAATTAATTAAAGATTTTAATAAATTAAAAAATAAGGTATTTTTTTATATTTGAAGTGTTCATTGAAAATTTCAATGAATTTATCAACTTCTAAAATATTCTCAATATCATTTGAAAATGATAGTTCTAATTTGATTTAAAAAATTAAATTATATAAATTAAAATTATTATTTTTTATTTATAGTCACATCTTTATATAATAAAATAATATGGTAGTTTTTGTTAGTGTCTATAAGATTCATATATCTCCATAATGATATGATATTGTCCACTTTAGATCTACTCATGATTTTGTTTTTGGACTTTACTCAAAAGGCTTCATATCAATGAAAATATCTTTTCATCTTATAAGCACGTGATCTTTTTTATGTCTTACCAATGTGAGACTTTTGATTGTATTCTCAATACTCTAATAGTTTTTATAAAAAAATTAATAGAATAAGATTTAAAAAATTTCACGTGATATACCAATATATTGGAATTCAATGTATAAATTATTATAAGATTCATTTCAATATAAAGAATTATAGTATTCATTTTTTGCATAAAATATTGATAATATCAATGGATATTTATTTTGCACCAATAAAATATATGTAATAGTATTTAAAAAGTTTTAAAAGTATTTAATAATATAATAATTATTATATTATTAAATAGCGGTGAATTATTTTCGTTGCTAATAACACTAATTCGTCGCTAAATATATTTTGCGACGAAAGTAATTCGTCGCTAGATTCGTCATAATAAGCTTGTCGCTAAGACACATTAGCGACGAATTAAAATAATTTCGTCATTAATATTACCGACGGAACTTAAAACGTCATAAAAAATAAATCTTTCGTCGCAAAATCTCGACACCGGAAACTACGAAATTCACCAATATTAGCGACGAAATATACACAAATCGTCGCTAATAATAAGAAACTTTAACGATGAAATATCTGATTTCATTGCTAATATCTATTTTTTGACCAGCCACAGAAGCGGGAGCCCCTCGACTGCCGTCTCGACTGGAGATTATTTTTGCGATGAAAGTTATAAACTTCGTCGCCAAAGTTCTACAGTAGTCGAATGCGTCGACTGGCGACTCGACTGATACTCCAACTCTAGCGACGAAATCTATATTTTTGTCACTAACCCGCAAAATCCTGAAGCCATATATCGACAGTTAGTGATGAAATTTCAAAAAATCATCGCTAACTATGAAAATACAGATTTCCAGAATCCATTTTATTTGTATTCAAAATCCTGTAATACAATATCAACCATGCAATTTAAATTAACAACATACCACTCACACAATAAAACCAATATATACAATTAAAAACAACTAACATGTAAACATAACATCAAATTTAAGTATCCAAAACATCCATTTCCATAAATTCATAGTATTAAAATGCAAACACATTCAAATCAAGCACAATTTCACTAGCTCAAAATTTAAATGGTCACAAACTCTAAGGAGGAGGAGGAGGTGGAGCTGAAGCTGAAGCTGAAGAGGACTCATGCATCAATGATTGTAATGCTCCAGGTGCAAGTCGATTCAGAATTGCTTCGAACATATCTTGTCTTGATCTCATTGATGTCAACTCATCTTTGGTGCTAGCTAATCGAACTTGAGTGTTTGCTAGCTCCTCTTTCGCCCCCGCCAATTCTTGCTGGGTGGACTGAAGTTGTTCACGCGGTGCTGCGTTAGTTGTTCTGGAGGAGGAGATGGCATCTGAAGAAGTGGATCTAACTGGTTTGGCCCACTTCCAAGTCCTCTGATATATCCAAAGCAAACACTGAGTACTTGATCACACACCTGATCTGCAATCTGAACTGCATCGATGTAATCTCCGGTTTCTTGTGACTGGATGTGTTCATCTCGCAGTCTCACTATTTCACCCTAAGAATAACAAACACATTATCAATATCTTTACAAAGAATTACTAATATTTAAAAATAACTTTACTAAATTTTATGGATTATATCTTACGTATGCAGCCTCGGCTCTCTCCCCACTCCATCCATTTGACGAAGTACAATGGTTTGTATTAAAGACAGTAATCCGATCTTTTTTTTGAGACTGATCAGTCTGAAAAATATTATAATACGTTAATATTAAAAATATCAACCAATATACTGTACGGCTATAAAATTTGTACTTACACCATCGTAACTGTACTGAATGAAGGATTTTGAGCCACCTCGATGGGTAAATGGTTGTTGTGCTCGATTTTAAGCATTTATTGCTGATCATGTCTACAATATCAAAATTTGTTAAGATAAAACTTAAAACATGAGTTGCACATATTTTAATTTACATATAACGCAGATAATTGGTATAGATTGAGTTACTTGAAATTTCTCTGATTTAAACAAATCGTACATGTAGTTCCAATCTTCGTGCGTCTCACAAAACTCGCTCGGCATATGAAGCCGCTGCTCGGTGGGGGGAAGATGCAGTAGACTCTTATAATGAGTGTGCATCTTATTTCGATTATCTTTGTACCTTGCACTCATTAATCTGTCGGTCTCCTTCCTTACCGACGTTGCCTCCTCGGCAAAACTTATATCGAAAGAAGCCTGAAAAAAATATCAATATTGAATTTTAATAATGAATGATGGTTGATTATTTAATTAGCAAAATACTCGTACTTACTGATAATCGGTCATATATCATCTTTTTATTATCCGCAGGGATATGCTTCCAGCTCTTAGCTTGTAGGGGAGCAAACTTCTTAATTGACAGACCTAACTCTGTCATAAAAGCTCTGCATTGATCCCGATAGGGTGACCATCGCTCTTACAAAATGTATTGGGTAATCTACCCCGTTCCTCGATTTCTCGTCGGAGCCGATCGGAGTGTGTGCCTCGTGTCTCTCTACGTGTCGGATGAACTGTAAATCAAACGATGCTAACAACTAACCAATAGGAGCAGGAGCACTGTCATCGTCAGGCGTAGGTACAACTGGGGGGTGCTCAATTCTTTTAGGCGGCATAGCTGTGACAAAAGCATTATATACAGATCGACATATAAAAAAAGATTATATTAAATACATGAAATATAAATGAAGAATAATATAAATATCGTGTAAATACATCTAATCACTATCATCATTTGAAAATGATAAATAATCATCTGCCTCAGTGTCAATTTCACTATCTTCACCATCGGCAATACGATTAATTTAAGCGCTCATATCTAGATCCACTTGGCATTTGCCATATTAATTTGGTGATGTTCAACATCTAATCGACAAAGTTGAGTTATTTCTAAGTCTTCACTGACTACTGAAGTTGGATCATTGGATGGAATCTCTTGGTTTGGCTCCATGATCAAGATATTATCACCCTCAAAATCTTCAAATACTTCATCAACTTCAGTTACTTCATATATATCGCGGTGGTGAACCCTTTGCACGACCTTCCAATGACCTCCACATTTGATATCATTCAAATAATACACTTGATTTGCTTGGTTTGCCAAAATGAATGGGTCATCATCATACCATATTTTAGAAGTGTCAATATACGTGAGATCATACTCTTCCCTCAACGATTTTTTTTTTAGATTACATTGGAACCATTCACAATAAATAATTGAACTTTATACTGGAAAGAGTAAAATATTTGGACCACATCCTTCAACACAACAAAAAAATCTAAATTGTCCCCATCGTCAAAGGATGGTACACTGACCCTGTAAAATACCACCGAAAACAAAAAAAAATATACTTGGTAATTAGGAAAAGACCCTATGGATTTTTGAGGAATTTTAGAAATTTTCCTGGACTTAAATGGAAATTTCTATAGTTGTTGCGGGGAAAGATTTAATAGGCTTTGGGAAAGCCTGTTTGGGTTATCTGCTTATGAGGGATTAATAGGGCTTAAAATATTTAAGTTTAAATATAAAAACCCTAAGCTTAAAACCCTAAGTTGAATGGATTGATAATACTGATTTAATCCCGATCCCAACCCGATTGTTTTCCCAAATCCAACCCGTTTGCTTTTAATGTTGATCCGTTTAGCCGACTCCTTATCTATTTCCCAAATCGTCGTTTCCTCGCACGAGCAGTTTCCCAAATTGTCGTTCTTCGCGACTTCTACTATTTCTCCACCGTGGCCGAAACTCTTCCCCTCCTCACTGTTTCCTCGGGAGTTCTCCCTCTCGCGAGCCCTTCCCCATCGCGAGACCTTCCCTTCCTCTCGTTCTTCTTCCTCGCGGCAGGCAGCGACCATCAGTTTGGACGACCTCCGCGGACGGGCTGGAAATCGAGAGCGTGTGAGTGGCTGGAAGCTTGGATCGGCGGAGCTGTCTTTCTCGATCGTCGCCGGAGCAAGTGGTATGGGAGAGCCGCGCGCCGGCGGAGAAGGGGTGCGTAGCGGGAGACCGCGGAGAAGTCGATCCGGGGCTTGGGTCAACGCGACGGCACAGGCAGGTAGCGACGCAGCGATGATTCGCCGGTGGTGGTCGCAGGAGCTAGGCGTGAGGCGTAGGCGTTGATTTCGCCGGTGAGCAGAGTCATCAGTAGGAGGCTTGGACCGACGACGGCATCACTTGCGCTCAAGTTCACGCTGTCGAAGGTGGGCTTGGACCTACCGATTTGGGCAGTAGGTGATCTGGTGAACAGGGCTGCCTGTTGTTGGGATTTTGCTGTCGACGAGGTTCAACTTCGGGTAAGCACGATTGATTTCCTATTTGTGCTATGAATTCCATTCGGTTGAATGGTTGTGATGTGCTGTGGCTATTTCTCCTTCTGAATTGATCGATCTATTTTGGGCAGTGGGTTTTTTCCGACGGATTGGACAATTAGGGAGGAAAGCTGCCGAGGGGAGGTTTCAGTCGCTGGTGTGGATTTGTTGAGTTCAAAGGGGGCGGTGGAAGGCTGGATCGAAGCCATGAAGTCACATTGAGGTGAGTTTTGTGTGGATCTGTGATGTTTGCAGTAGATTACTTAGTTACAGTTGTTCGCAGGTTGTGTCGGTGAATAGTATGACGTATAGAGGAATTGGAGGTGTTCTGTGGTTGTGTTACTATGTTTAGCATGGATTTGGACTATGGATGTGATGCTAGATTATAGTTAGTTATTATTGGTTTGTTGATTAATAACTAATGGAAGTATGCTGTTAGTTGGATGATGAATTATGTATAGTTGTGAATTGCGTTGTAATGGCAGTGAGATAAAGTGGTGCCATAAGGGACGTGTAGTTTATTCGTTGCAAAGACTTTGAGGTTCCATGGTTAGCTGATATGTTAACTAGGGGATAGGGGGATGTATGGTGGTGATTTGCATATTTTGATTGTTGATGTGGTGTTATGAAGAGTTTGGTTGGGTGTATCGATCGAGGAGGAATGTAGATATGAGGTTACGAGAGATGTGTACTCGAGTTCCTAACTCGTAGACGAGGAAAGGATGTGAACATAGGAACGACGTGGTAATTAAGTTGTGTATTTGTCGTATACTTGCACTTAATCATAATGTTTGATACGTGCAGGACAAGGATACGAGGCAGGCTCGCGGACGCAAAGACAATCAGCACGAGCTACGTATCAGGTAGGTAATTTTCCTACTGGTCGGGTAGATGTAATGATTTCCAGATTTAGACATAGATATGAACATGTTAGGCGTTCATATTACCTTGACCATGCTCTGTTTATCGTATGCTTGAACTTATCGTTGATATATATATATATGTGTGCTCGATTATTGATAACACATATTCCCTAGCATGATCTAGAAGTTACATATGTGATGTAAGTAGGTCTAACTGTTTAGTAGGGTGTAGATGTTAGAGTACGGAGGATGACCTAAATTGTAAATTTGGCAAAAAGGTCCTCTAGGGATAAGTATGACCCTAGATGTAGGACTTATTCCATACCTGTATGTTGCACATTTATTCACCAACCACGGGTTGTGTGAATGGTCATGTGAGTCGTGGACAGTGTGTCGCTACGGACCGATGGTCCTAGCTTGTCATGATCAGATGAGTGACTCTCTACAGGGTAGAGAGTGTACTGATCAATTGGGTGTGACTCTTTGTTGAACAGAGAGTCTAGGGTAGATGTTCTATATGTGAGACAGTACCCTCATGTCATTGCATGTATATTGACGACATTGTCTCCCCTTAGGGTTGAGAGAGAGTCGTTAGTCATCCTGCCTCCCAGGTTACTTCCAGAGGAGTAACTGGTGTGAGGGCATAGCATTTGTTGTGCCGCACTCTACCATTATTGACGATGGTAGTTGGAGTTGCGTGCAGTTATCCTGGGTGCGTGGTACTCGACCACTCATTGTAGTGTTAGTCGGAGTGACCAGCAGCAGGGGACCCCGTTGCGTAGCGAGCTACTTACGCTCATATGCTACTTGATCATACTACCCAACTCGGTCACTCGAGAGTGGTGGCGGCTGGAGTCGGGATAGTTGTCATGTCGTGCCACCTAGGCCACACTGGGGTCGTGGTAGCAAGTAGGGGTGAGCAGGCATGACCATGCATGTTGCATTGCCGTATCATACGGTGTTTTGCATATGATTGTATATATATACATACCTGCTTGTATATATACATATATGGATGATGGTGATTAGTATACATACAGATATAGTCTATATGTATACTCACTTTGATGATGCATTTGTATATACTATGCTTGTTGCATTTGTTTGTACATATTCATACATGATACTGCATTTCCTGTATGGTAGTAGGTTGATATTTGTATACCTATCGGATATTCACAGTGATACCCTTGACTCAGGTTAGGATATTGTGTTAGTACTATACTGTTATACCCTATGATGTGATTATATGCCCAGGTTGGATCAGGATAGAGTAGCTGACTGACAGGTATGTCAGCATCGTTGATGTTCAGTTTATTTAGTATATGTATGCATATCTATAGTTATGTTGATGTATACTTGTTGTACGAGTAGATTAAACTGTTGAATGACATGTAATATTGATACATATATTTACATGTTTTCTCCGACACTACGAGTTTTACTCACCACCTCCGACTCGGTTTTTCTGTCGCCTGTAAGTGACGACGCGATTTACTTGAGTCGCTAACGATCCATCCCATCTCCGTTTTCCGAGTCTCCCGAGGAGTTCGTTTTCTTATGGCTTGGACTTGTTTATTGTGTTTTGGATTTTGGTCCTATGTCATGGACCTTAGTTATATTTGGACTTCGTCTTTAGGTTGTGGACGTTATTTTGGTGTTGATGTTTTTGTACGGTTTATTGCTGTGGTCTTGTCAGGTGGAGTACACCTGTATATTATATTTTTGTTATGTATGTTGTGGGTATGCGCTCTTTATTTCCGCTGCTATTATTTTTTATATATATATTGTTGTTGTTGTGGGCCTACGGGCCTTGTATTAACCCGAAATGTTGCCACGTACAGGGGAGATGCCGTCCGTTTGATTTTCGGCTCGGCATGCTCTCGGGGCATGACAAGTTTAGTGGTATCAAAGCCCAAGGTTCTGCGATGCCATACAATGTTGTTTTTGTGTCGAGTCTTGGATTCTCGGGAGTCGATTTATTCGGTTTTGGTTTTTGAGATGAGATGGACAGCGGCCTGAGCTCCAAGCAGCACGAGGTAAGAATTCTTGAAAACTTATGGTTTAGTAGATATTTATCTAAACTGGATCAGTAGGTGTATACAATAGAGTTATGACACCTGTGCAGCCTTGTAGTAGGGGTCGTCCACCTAGGCGACCAACCGGAGTGACCTTTAGGGTTGATACTTCCGGTTATGTTGACTATGCTTTTAATGCTTATACCAGGGAGTAACCTGTAGTGTGTTGGTTGTTATTCGTAACCGTGGTATGAGTTGACCACGGGAACGACCTGTTGAGTCTGTGAGTCTTGAACCTGTGTCAAGGAGGTGATTTACCTCTGAGAGCCGACTGATACCGAGTTGGAAAACAGGGGCCAAGTCATCACATTTATTATGGAAATCAGAGACTACAGTCTTAGAGATTTCCACTAACTGTGCTAGTCGGATCATTACCTGTGGGTAATGAACAGACTTGTAGACTATTGTTGATGCAGATAGCGGAAGGCTAGGTTATGGAGTTTCATAGGGATTTTTATCCCTGAGTTGTTCGTACTGGGTTGTATAACTTTGAGAGTACTTTTAAGTACTTAATTCATGTTATACCGAGAAAGTAGAGTTAATTGCATACCATTATCGGGGTCAAGCCGGTATTTGGTGATAAATGCAGAAAATAATCTTCGGGAAATAATATATCACTTGATCATGGTTTAGTGATGTTGAAAGAGAGTATTTCCCCGTGTCACTTTTAGTGACGCATTGTAAGGAATTCTTGAGCTTCAAGAAAGTGTGATCGGTCAGTAATATTGTACTGTGCAGAGTCGTGAGACTTGCAGAGACTACATCACCTAATAGCTCAAGAAGATGAATGGAGGATTTAAGCCGCCCAGAGTTATTGGCTTATTGTGGGATTAGGATGTCGGGATCTTCTACCAGATCCTACCGGAAGACGTTGGATTGAGACAGGAGTTTAGAAATGACTCCGTACAAGAGTTTAAGAGTTGGAGACCGGTAAGCAACTATTGCAGGTCAACTGATTAGAGTCAGAAGTCTCCGACTATTGGATAGAAGGAGCAAGATCGGAGTTATAGGCTTTGAGCTATTTTCCGATTATAGAAGACCAATCGCAGATCATCGGAAGGTTCTTGTGGATATCAGCAAAATCAGAACAAAGACTCCGAAGGGATTGTGTGCGTGCAGTGCAAATCACGAAGACACGTGAAGCCAGATTATCCGTTGGAGCAGTTCAGCTATTACTATTCTTGAGAAACCAGTACAGTGGAGGATGTTAGGGCAATCTCTTGCCGTAATATGGTTTTGATGGTGTGGCAAAGGGTTTAAGTTAGTTTGATATGTTGATTTGATATGTGCGTTGAAGTCGTGCAGGACTTAGTAATTCGCACATAGAGCCGTGGCGAGTTTCACATCTCATGACTCGTGCCTTGAGTCGGTGAAGGATAGCTTTGCGGAAGTCGTGCGCTTGGAGCATCCGAGGGACCGCCGGACGAGAAGCTTGGAGTGAAGCCGGAGGAAGTAGACTTCGAGGCAAGAGACGCGAAGGAGCATTGCAGAGCCGTGCACCTGATGCTGCCGAGGGACGTGGCCGAGAACGAAGAGAACTTCGAAGGCGAGGGACTCCGAGAGATGAGAGTGAGCGATTGTAACCCGGGGAAGGGTAGCTCTTAGGTGAAACTTGGCCATTTGGCCAAGTGTCGGATGGGTTTGACACCGCCGATCCGCCATGTCATGGGTCGAGTGTAGTTCGACCGTATACGATCGATCGGATTATGGCGTGATCGCATACGTGGCATGATCGCAAGACATCACGATCGCCAAGGCGCAATGATCGGCGTCAATAGGTTTCGGCCATTAGACCGCTCGTAGCCGATCGGGCGCCGATTGGGAGCGTAGCCGATCGATGAGGTCCATCAGTCGACTGCCAAGAGTTCCGTTGGACTACAACGGCCGGATCCGACGTGTTCGTAGGCCGTTTAGTGTGATTAGGCAATGATCGACAAGGGTGGCGGCGATGGCGCTAACGGGAAGAAATCAGCCCTCTCTATAAAAAGAGAGGGTGTAAGCCTTTGAGAGGCTAATGCTTATGCTCCAAGTGATCTTCCTAGTGCCCCACAAGCTCTAAACTCTTCTTACTCGTTTTTACTCCATTCTATTTGTAAGAAGAGTGATCTTGATTGTAAAGGTTACCTCCACCTAGCTTGGTGCAAAGGAGAGACCATTTAGTGGATTGTTTTAGCGGAGTAATTCACCGAGGACGAATCGGGGACCGTGGATTAGCGGCGTAGCCGTGAACCACGTTACATTCTTTGTTAGCGTTTGTTTTCTCGTATTTCTATTTGCTTGTCTTTATTAGTCTTCCGCTTGCGCTAATTAGTTTTGTAGACGAGCAAATACCGGCATCCAAATGAAAAGGGCTATTCACCCCCCTCTAGCCGGTCAATCGATCTCCAACAGAGGAGGTGTACCTTGAAGATTCAGTTGAAGACTACCAATGGTGTCCCGGGAGGATGATGCACCGTCTCGATAGCAGAGATCAGCACAGAAGATATGAGTTACCTGTATCAACCTACTACCTCAGGCATGGTTGGAGTTCCTTGATACTCCCCTTCAGTAGAGATCAGCACAGAAGCAGCATCAGCAGAAGACATTATAGAAGACTCAGCAGACAACAACAAGTAGTTATCCCTAGATGTGATTTGATTAGTATAGAGGAGAGAGTATACGACGATGGTCGTATTTATTCAGTATTCTATAGTTGTAGCTCGTAGGATTAAGGGATGGATTAGATGATCTAGGAAAAATCCTTGGATCATTCATCGCAGAAATGCGACCGTTTTGTCGCGGACTGTTGGATCTGATCTTATTCTCTTCGGAGAAAGGCCGAGACCTGCGTGGAGCCTTTGGGATCGGATCGACAGATATATCATCGTTCAGGGTATTACTCTAGTTTTACCCTCTGGGTTAATATGTTGAGAGATGCTTGTGGTTCTGGTGTATCTGTATCTAGAACATTCTCAGTTGGATTAGAAGGGTCCTTTACATCGACTTATGGGTCGATGGTATCTCTACCGTCAGGTGAGAAGTGGACCAACAATTAAGAAGTCAAGGGAGACCCTTAGACTTTGATAGACATACTTTTACTGTGGACATATCCTTACGGATGGTCAAATTGTTGGAAGTATGATTATGTCTCTCAGATGTGCGTATAATCCGAGAGCATACGGATGTAGTTGCGGATGAACTCCTAGCCTTGCCGTTGCTTAGGCAAGTGGAGTAGGCGATCGAAATGATTGCGAAAAATAGTCCGGTATCGAAGATCACATAACGAGTGATATTTTTGTTGGTATCAGTGTTACTAAACACGAGGGAAAGAAGAACGTAAGTTGTGATTATAGGAGATGTTGGAAGAAGATATTTATCTATCCCAATATTTCTCCTTGTGAAGATCCAGAATTCTTTGTCGAAAGAGAGATGGACATTTGAGATTATGCATCGATTGTCGATGATGGAATGCGATGATTGTTGAAAGTAAATATCCTACGTTGAGGATAAATGAGCTGTTTAGATCAGCAAAGGACACCTGTGTATACTCTAAGGTTGGTTTACGACTAGAGGATTGATATTGTAGTGACATGGTGTCATACAATTATCAAGGTCGTTGTGATGATTAATATATATCATCAGCGTAGAGTAAAGGGGATGCAGGTGTGTGGAGACGACAATTTCATACTTGGTATGAATTGTATGGACTTTGATTTAAGTGGTTAGACTAATTAACGAATTAGTCGTCTATGAATTTGAGAATCATGTATACTGAACACGATTGGATCAGTTTATGGTTGTTGGAGTTACGTAACTGGGCCACTGTTGATTGTGGTAGATGGAGTTGCGCACTCAACCACCGTAGATGGTGGTTTGCCTTGTATAGTTTGGTTAGTACTGTAGATGTGGATAGAATGTTTGGCATTACTATACCACAGATTTGTATGACAAAGGTGACGATGGAAATTATTTAGTCGGAAGCTAGTGAAACCAGTTACAAGACCTAGACGGCGGTTAACTTTTACACAAGTATTAGTTAATCCTTCCGGAGTAGATAAAAGGATGATGTACGCAGATGCGTCGTTTCAGGGATCGGAACGATTCCGATGCAGTTGAATGAGACATATCCTATGCCTACGACAGTTAAGAAACTACGAGATAGTCGGTCATATACATGACGTGACTTTAGTAGTTATTATCTCAAAGTGGAGAGGTGAGGTTTGAACCTTAAACCTCTTGGTGAGAGTTAACTCTTACCATGCATGTGATGACCAAGTGCTCAGCAGTAGCTTACTGAATGGTTGCTGGAGTGCTCATTGAATTTAACAAGCTACTGGGTAGCTACAGTGGAGTTGCTGGAGCGCGAACAGTTGCAACAATTGCAACGAGTGAGATTCGTCGCTATAGTCGCCCATGCACTTACAGAGTGTGTGGTGAAGTGTATTTTGGATGGTTGATGGATTTCTCTTTTGAGAAAATAATTCCCGTCTCTGATAAGGATGGTGGGTTTCCGGAGTTACCGTGTTTAAGGAAGAGTTGCTATAGAAAGCACATCATTCGAGATAGGCTATATACCTTGGTGGTACTCAGATGTACCGAGAGTTGAAACATTTATACTAGTAGAATGGTATGAAGAGAGATACCGTAGACTTTGTTGCTGGATATATACTATACCAGCAGGTGAAGGTTGTACATCATAAACCCGCTAGATTGCTCCAGGAAATTCCAATTTCGAAATGGAGGTGAGAGCATATCACTATTGATTTCATTACGGGATTGCTTAGAACCCGTAAAAGACATGATGTGATTTGGGTGATCATGGATCGACTAACCAAATCAGCTTACTCTCTGCCTATTCGTGGGTCGTACCCGTTGGATCGTCTGGCAAAGATGTACTGTCGAGGGATTATTAGATTGCGTGGGGTACTTAAGTACCAAATCGGATAGAGATTCGCGATTTACCTCGCGATTTTGATAGAGTCTGCACCAGACTATGGGCACAGAGCTTCGGCTTAGTGCAACATTTCATCCGCAGACAGATGAACGGTTTAAGTGTATCATTTAGACATTGGAGGATCTATTCAGATCTTGTGTCGTGGATTATGGAGGTGTAGCTTATCGGTTAGCTTTACCTTCGACATTTGCGGGTGCTCACAACGTATTTCCTATTTTTATACTGAGGAAATACATGTCACATGTTGATCATGCTCTGAAAGAGGTTCCGATTCTACCTCAGTCTAATGCAACTTACGAGGTGATTCCAGGGTGGAGCCTAAGTCGCAAGGAAGCGGCGGAGTGGGACTAAAAGCATCCGGCTCGTAAAGGTTGGATGACAGCATCATCTTGATGAGGAGGCTATGTGGGAGCTGGAAGATACTATCTGAGCTCGATGGTCTCATCTGTTCACTTGAGGAATGTATGTGGCCCTTTCGGAAAACTTGCTTGAAGTAATTTTTGCATGTTAGTACGAAATTTGGGGACCAAATTTTTATAAGTGGGGGAGAATGTAAAATACCACCGAAAACAAAAAAAAATATACTTGGTAATTAGGAAAAGACCCTATGGATTTTTGAGGAATTTTAGAAATTTTCCTGGACTTAAATGGAAATTTCTATAGTTGTTGCGGGGAAAGATTTAATAGGCTTTGGGAAAGCCTGTTTGGGTTATCTGCTTATGAGGGATTAATAGGGCTTAATTGATTTAAGTTTAAATATAAAAACCCTAAGCTTAAAACCCTAAGTTGAATGGATTGATAATCGATTTAATCCCGATCCCAACCCGATTGTTTTCCCAAATCCAACCCGCTTTGCTTTTAATGTTGATCCGCTTAGCCGACTCTTATCTATTTCCCAAATCGCTGCTTTCTCGCAGACGGCAGCTTTCCCAAATCGCCGTTCTTGCGACTTCGCTATTTCTCCATCATGGTAAACTCTTCCCCTCCTCACTGTTTCCTCGGGAGTTCTCCCTCTCGCAAGCCCTTCCCCATCGCGAGACCTTCCCTTCCTCTCATTCTTCTTCCTCGCGGCAGGCAGCGACCATCGGTTTGGATGACCTCCGTGGATGGGCTGGAAATCGAGAGTGCGTGAGTGGCTGGAAGCTTGGATCGGCGGAGCTGTCTTTCCCGATCGTCGCCGGAGCAAGTAGTATGGAGCGATCTGTTGCGCCACACAGCCGCCGCCACGGCTGGAGAAGGGGTGCGAGCGGGAGACTTGCGCAGGAAGTCGATCTGGGGGCTTGGGTCAACGGCGACGGCGCTGTGCTTGGGTAGCGACGACGACAATTCGCTGCCGGTGGTTGCAGGAGCTAGGGCAGTAGGGGCGTAGGCATTGATTTCGCCGGTGAGCAGAGTCATCAATAGGAGGCTTGGACCGACGCAAAGATCACTGCGCCGAGTTCACGCCAAGGGTGGGCTTGGACCTATCGATTTGGGCAGTAGGTGATCTGGTGAACAGGGCTGCCTGTTGTTGGGATTTTGCTGCCGACGAGGTTCAACTTCGGGTAAGCACGATTGATTTCCTATTTGTGCTATGAATTCCATTCGGCTGAATGGCTATGATGTGCTGTGGCTATTTCTCCTTCTGAATTGATCGATCTATTTTGGGCAGTGGGTTTTTTCCGACGGATTGGACAATTAGGAGGAAAGGCTGCGAGGGAGGTTTGATCATGGTGTGGATTTGTTGAGTTCAAAGGGGGCGGTGGAAGGCTGGATCGAAGCCATGAAGTCACATTGAGGTGAGTTTTGTGTGGATCTGTGATGTTTGCAGTAGATTACTTAGTTACAGTTGTTCGCAGGTTGTGCCGGTGAATAGTATGACGTTAGAGGAATTGGAGGTGTTCTGTGGTTGTGTTACTATGTTTAGCATGGATTTGGACTATGGATGTGATGCTAGATTATAGTTAGTTATTATTGGTTTGTTGATTAATAACTAATGAAAGTATGCTGTTAGTTGGATGATGAATTATGTATAGTTGTGAATTGCGTTGTAATGGCAGTGAGATAAAGTGGTGCCATAAGGGACGTGTAGTTTATTCGTTGCAAAGACTTTGAGGTTCCGTGGTTAGCTGATATGTTAACTAGGGGATAGGGGGATGTATGGTGGTGATTTGCATATTTTGATTGTTGATGTGGTGTTATGAAGAGTTTGGTTGGGTGTATCGATCGAGGAGGAATGTAGATATGAGGTTACGAGAGATGTGTACTCGAGTTCCTAACTCGTAGACGAGGAAAGGATGTGAACATAGGAACGACGTGGTAATTAAGTTGTGTATTTGTCGTATACTTGCACTTAATCATAATGTTTGATACGTGCAGGACAAGGATACGAGGCAGGCTCACGGACGCAAAGACAATCAGCACGAGCTACGTATCAGGTAGGTAATTTTCCTACTGGTCGGGTAGATGTAATGATTTCCAGATTTAGACATAGATATGAACATGTTAGGTGTTCATATTACCTTGACCATGCTCTGTTTATCGTATGCTTGAACTTATCGTTGATATATATATGTGTGTGCTCGATTATTGATAACACATATTCCCTAGCATGATCTAGAAGTTACAGATGTGATGTAAGTAGGTCTAACTGTTTAGTAGGGTGTAGATGTTAGAGTACGGAGGATGACCTAAATTGTAAATTTGGCAAAAAGGTTCTCTAGGGATAAGTATGACCCTAGATGTAGGACTTATTCCATACCTGTATGTTGCATATTTATTCACCAACCACGGGTTGTGTGAATGGTCATGTGAGTCGTGGACAGTGTGTCGCTACGGACCGATGGTCCTAGCTTGTCATGATCAGATGAGTGACTCTCTACAGGGTAGAGAGTGTACTGATCAATTGGGTGTGACTCTTTATTGAACAGAGAGTCTAGGGTAGATGTTCTGTATGTGAGACAGTACCCTCATGTCATTGCATGTATACTGACGACATCGTCTCCCCTTGGGGTTGAGAGAGAGTCGTCAGTCATCCTGCCTCCTAGGTTACTTCCAGAGGAGTAACTGGTGTGAGGGCATAGCATTTGTTGTGTCGCACTCTACCATTATTGACGATGGTAGTTGGAGTTGCGTGCAGTTGTCCTGGGTGCGTGGTACTCAACCACTCATTAGTAGTGTTAGTCGGAGTGACGTGAGGGACCCGTTGCATGTAGAGCTACTTACGCTCATATGCTACTTGATCATACTACCCAACCCACCGAGAGTGGTGGCGGTAGTCGGGATAGTTGTCATGTCGTGCCACCTAGGCCACAGGTCGTGGTAGCAAGTAGGGGTGGCAGTGCATGACCATGCATGTTGCATTCTTAGTATCATACGGTGTTTTGCATATGATTGTATATATATACATACCTGCTTGTATATATACATATATGGATGATGGTGATTAGTATACATACAGATATAGTCTATATGTATACTCACTTTGATGATGCATTTGTATGTACTATGCTTGTTGCATTTGTTTGTACATATTCATACATGATAACGCATTTCTGTATGGTAGTAGGTTGATATTTGTATACCTATCGGATATTCACAAAGTGATACCCTTGACTCAAAGTTAGGATATTGTGTTAGTACTATCTGTTATACCCTATGATGTGATTATATGCCCGAGTTGGATCAGATAGAGTAGGTCGCCGGTATGTCAAAGATCGTTGATGTTCGATTTATTTAGTATATGCATGCATATCTATAGTTATCTTGATGTATACTTGTTATGCAGTAGATTAAAGCTGAATGACATGTAATATTGATACATATATTTACATGTTTTCTCCGACACTACGAGTTTTACTCACCACCTCCGACCTCGGTTTTTCTATCGCCTGAATGTAGTACGACTTCGTGATTTACTTGAGTCGCTGACCGATCCATCCCATCTCCGCTTCCGAGTCTCCGAGGAGTTCGTTTTCTTATGGCTTGGACTTGTTTAT
The DNA here is from genome assembly GCA_025175895.1 of Wurfbainia villosa. Lineage (NCBI taxonomy): Eukaryota > Viridiplantae > Streptophyta > Magnoliopsida > Zingiberales > Zingiberaceae > Wurfbainia > Wurfbainia villosa. The sequence continues at coordinate 12,655,421 of CM045992.1, forward strand.
TGTGTTTTGGATTTTGGTCCTATGTCATGGACCTTAGTTATATTTGGACTTCGTCTTTAGGTTGTGGACGTTATTTTGGTGTTGATGTTTTTGTACGGTTTTAGTGCTGTGGTCTTGTCAGGTGGAGTACACCTGTATATTATATTTTTGTTATGTATGTTGTGGGTATGCGCTCTTTATTTCCGCTGCTATTATTTTTTATATATATATTGTTGTTGTTGTGGGCCTACGGGCCTTGTATTAACCCGAAATGTTGCCACGTACAGGGGAGATGTCGTCCGTTTGATTTTCGGCTCGGCATGCTCTCGGGGCATGACTCTGGATCACTTGGTTACCAGGATTCATAAACTTTAGTACTTAGCCTGGAGGTCTAGAGTTCGAATCCTGGGGAAGGCAAAAACCCACTTCCAGGGGTGGGAAGTCCAGGTGAGTAACGACGGGCCAACAGGGGCGACGGTCGTCGACCAATAGGGGTCGTCGAATTCCGCCAATAGGGGTCAGGTCGTTACATTAAAAAGGTGCCTTTTTATTGTAACGACCGGGCCTCTGTTGGTGGAATTCGGTGACCCTTATTGGTCGTCATCGCCGCCGCTGTTAGCGGACGCCGCGACCTATTGGTCGACGATCGCCGCTTGCCCGTCGTTACACCGACTTCCCCACCTCGAAGTGGGTTTTGCCTTCAGATTCGAACTCTGACCTCGAGCTACAAAGTTAGCATGTTTACGTGATCTGCAACCAAGTGATCCTGGATCACTTGGTTACCAGGATTCATAAACTTTAGTACTTAGCCTGGAGGTCTAGAGTTCGAATCCTGGGGAAGGCAAAAACCCACTTCCAGGGGTGGGAAGTCCAGGTGAGTAACGACGGGCCAACAGGGGCGACGGTCGTCGACCAATAGGGGTCGCCGAATTCCGCCAACAGGGGCGACGGTCGTTGACCAATAGGGGTCACCGAATTCCGCCAACAGGGGCCCGGTCATTACAGACCCCACTATTTTGAATAGTTCTGCGTGAATCACGGGACGCCGTATAATATCGAATCTCATTTACTATGCATGCATCATATAGTTGAACTTCAGCATCAGGCCCCATTGCTAAATAATACAACTCATCTGTGATATCTGAATTTGTTAAATTTTTTAGGGCTACAAGTTTATCCCTAAACCACAATGGAAAATCTCGCTCGTGATTTTGCATCACTTGATCAGCATGAACCTTTTGGGACACAAGTTGTAGATGCTCACTATATAAAACTTAAGCGATTTAAACTCTGTGAATGAAAAAGAATTAAAGTAATAACTTAATATAAATACTTACTTTCGATATCGGTTGACTTCTTTACAATTGTTTAGAATGTACCAATGTGCTTTCTTAAACAATGACAATGGCAATTTTCGACATTGTTGGTTGCCAAAGACTCTTATTTCCTGTGAGAAAACACTTAATTTGCATTTTGATGGTTGGACATCTTTATTCCGTTACGGCCTAGAAAAACTTGTCTCAATTTGACTCATATACAACGAACTGAAAGTCAAAGCCTCATTTACAATATACCCCTCTGCAATAGATCCTTCAGGTCATGCTTTATTACGAACATATTTTTTTAGCCTTCCCAAATATCACTCAAAGGGATACATCTATCGTGATGAAACTGGCCCAGCCAACATAGCTTCACGAGGTAAATGGACTGTCAAATGGACCATAATGTCAAAAAATGCCGGAGAAAATATCCGTTTCATCTTACACAATATCAGGACTATTTGCTCCTCCATTTTACATATGTCCGCTATGTGTAAAGATCTTGCAGTGATCTTTTTGAAGAAATCACATAGCTCAATCAGTGGGCTACATATGTCCTTTGGAAAAAATTTACGTACAGCAACTGAAAATATTCTTTGTAACAATACATGACAATCATGTGATTTTAGTCCATATATCTTTCCTTCATTTGCATTCACATGTCTAGATATATTAGCAGCATAACCATCTGGAAACTTAATTGATTTCAAAAATTCATAAAATTCACGTCTTTCTTCCAATGTCAACGTGTAACTTGCATACGACTTCCTGAATTTGTCTCCTACCGACTATAAATGTAACTCACTCCTTATCCCCATATCTTGCAAGTCTAATCTTGCTTTGAGAGTGTCCTTTGACTTTCCATCTATATTTAATAATGTGCCAATTAAAGCATCACAGACATTCTTTTCAATATGCATCACATCTAAATTGTGTCTCAACTTTAAACCTGACCAATATGGTAACTCAAAAAATATAGACTTCTTTACCCAATTTGTATCATCTGAAGATCGCTGCCGTTTTTTACTGAATAAAGGATGCTTACTAAATGTCAATTGGGGCAAGGCGTCTAACTGCGCTAAAATCTCATATCCATTCATTAATCGTGGTGGTCCTTCATTTTCAACCTTTCCATTGAAATCTTTATTTCTACGCCATGGGTAGTGCACATCCAAGAATCGACGGTGACATGTGTATCATATTTTACTCCTTAATCCTTGAGATTTGGTTTTATTCAGACATACTGGACATGTCTTATAGCCCTTTGTGCTCCATCCAGAAACTATTCCGTATGTTAAAAAGTCGTGAATGGTCCACATTACAGCAACATGTAATTGAAAGACTTGTTCAGTCGATGCATCATATGCTTCCACCCCATCATCCCATAGCTCCTTCAGTTCATTTATCAGAGGTCGTAGGTATACATCTATCTCTTTGCCAGGTGATCTAGGCCCAGGAATTAACAAAAACATAATCATATATGGCGGCTTCATCATTTTCCATGGTGGCAAATTATAATTCACAAGTATAACAAGCCACATACTATAAGCATTTGACATATTTCCAAATGGATTAAACTCATCAATAGCCAACCCTAAACGAATATTTCGTGGATCACCTGCAAATATTTTATGTGCATTGGCAAATTCTTTCCATGATTCACTATTAGCTGGGTGTTTTAATACACTATCTGTTTCAACTCGCTTTTCTTTATGCCATCTCATCTCTTTAGCCGTATGCTTCGAAATAAACATCCTCTTAAGTCTCAATTTCAGAGGAAAATATCGAACAATTTTTTTAGGATTCTTTTTCTTATTCATCTCTTCGTACTTGTATCTGGGCTCCTTGAACACTGGACATGCATCCTTCTTCGCGTGCTCATCCCAAAATAATATACAATCATTCTTACATACATGTATCTTCTCATATGTCAATTCTAACTCTTTCAATAATTTTTTGGCTCCATAATAAGAGTTTGGAATCGCATTCGGTTTAGGAAACGCCTCTTGCAATAACTAAAGTAACATATCAAAAAATTTATTGCTCTAGCTATTTAACACCTTCACATGCATTAGCTTTACCACAAAATTGAAAACCAAAAAACTAGTACAATTGGGATAGAGTTCTTTTTGTGCTTCTTCCAACATTGAAATATAACTTCATCTACAATCATTTGCATTTGTGTTTACATTTATATCATCTGATTGAGGCTCGTTGTTAGTTATATTTTCTGCATTTTATAAATCAGTAAACATGTCTTCAAAATCATCTACTTCAACATCAAAATCATTCTCATCTTGATTGATAATATTTATACTACCGAATGATGTAGAAGCTTCTCCATGAAAGTTCCAGACTTTATATAGTCTATCGAATCCCCACCTATACAAATGTCCTCGCACATAATCCAATTCAAACTGAAACGAATTGCCACACCGTCGACATGGGCAACGAATTTTTGATAAATTCAGACTGATCATGTAATTTTCTGTCATACTCATAAATTGATTCAACCCATTTATATATTCAAGACTAATTCGATTCTGATTCGTTATCCAACTTTTATCCATATTTTTGAACCCTGGTTAAACATATATTAATTGTCAAATTATTTAATCTGAGAATCAAAATATCGTACCATTATCCAATAAACTTGATATATCTTAGCATACCGACAAATGAAATATAAAGAGTATGTACATATATACAAAAAGAATTGCACCCATGAAGAATTGCTAGCATCCTAATGCCCTTTTTCTTCTAGCTAAAACTATAGAGATGAAAAGGTAGCAAGATATAACTATATATGAGCTAACTTAGTTAAGTAATCATCAACATATTTATAATGGATTTGTGTACATGAAGGAATGTATAGTAAATTCTACAATTATTGCATACATCTATTCACTTTTGAATAAATCTATCACTAACTAGCTATCAACTTAGGCACAATTCATAAACTTAAGCTTATATAGTTGTTTAAGAAAATTACTTAGTCGAGCAGAAAACCTAAGTCGAACGCCGGAGCTGAGATGAAGGTCGATCGAGTTGGAGACGAGCCATAGGACATTAGAGCTGGAGACGAGCCGCAGGACGTTGGAGACGAGCTGCAGGACATCGGAGTTGGAGCTAGAGACGAGCTGAAGGTCGGAGCCGAGAAAGCGGTAGGACGTCGGAGTCGGAGTCGGAGTGGGAGGACGTCGGAGTCTGAGCGAACGGAAGCAGAGGAATTGCCGGAGTAGGGGAGTCAGAGCGGAAGAAACACCGAGAGCTAGAATCGCCATAAGAGAGGAGGAAGAGAGGAGTCGCGGAGTTTTGGGGGAAATCGACGACAACGAGGGTTTTTTTACGAATCTTAGCAACGAAATATATTATTTTGTCGTTAATATTTATGATCTTAGTGACAAAACATTTAATTTTCGTCTCTAATATATGGCATATTGGCGACGAACAATACTTTTCGTCACTAAACCCTAAAAAAGTCATACCACAGAATCGAGTTAACTCGACTAGCGCCTCGACTGATATGTTAGCGACGAAATTTAAATATATCATCGTTAATATTCAGTCAACTAGTGGGATTGAGGACTGTAGGGTCGATGTTGGCCGGCTAAAGGGGGGTGAATAGCCTTTGTCGCCGACGGTGGAAGTCGTTCTTAATTGTCTACACTAAACGTTAGCGCAAGCGAAAAATATAAAGCAAAGACAATTAAGAACAAACACAAAGATAAACAAACAATTTGCTAACAAGAGAATGTAACATGGTTCACGGTCTTGCCGCTAATCCACGACCCGATTCGTCCAAGGTAATCACGCCTTAAACCTTCCACTAATCTCTCCTTTGCACAAAGCTAGGTGGAGGTAACCTTTTCTTATAAAATCACTCCTCTTACAATAAGATGAATATAAGCACAAGGAAGAGGAGGAAATTCGTTTGAGCACTTTGGGAGATGTTTAGAATAGAAGCATTAGGCCCCCAAAGCCCCTCACCTCTTCTTTTTATAGAAGAAGAGGGTTTCTTCCCGTTGACACATGAGCAGTCGACTGATGCACCGATCAGTCGACTGGTCCTATAGTCGTTGCCCAATAACGGCTTCTTTCCACGTTGGATTCCATCCCACGGCTCCCACATCAGTCGACTGATCTTGCCATCAGTCGACTGATGCTCTGATTAGTCGAGTGTCGGAAGCGAACACTCCATTCTGTGCCCGAAACACTTGCGACCAGTCGACTGATGGTCTCGCAGTCGATAGCCAATCCATGGCAATCGACTGTTGGAACTTGAACTGGACTCGAACACTAGTCGAGTCACAGTCAACTTGGAGTAGTCGACTACCATTACATGGCAGTCGACTGGTGTCGGGAAATCCCATCCGACACTTAGCCAATTGGCCAAGTTCCACCTAAGAGCACTACCCCTTCCCGGGTTACATTCACTCACTCTCATCCCTTGGAGTCCCTCGCCTTTGAAGTTATCTTCGTTCGACCATGTCCCTCGGATGTGCCAAGCGCACGGCTCTGCAGCGCCATCCTTCACGTCTCGCCCTGAAGTCTACTTCCTCCGGCTTCACTCCAATCTCCTCGTCCGGTGGTCCCTCGGATGCTCCAAGCGCACGACTTCCGCAAAGCCATCCTTCACCGACTCAAGGACTGAGTCATGAGAGGTGAAACTCGCCAATGCTCCATGTACGAATTACTAAGTCCTGCAAGACTCCAACGCACATATCAAATCCAAACATCCTAACTTAAACCCTTTGCCACACACATTAAAATCATATCACGGGTTGATTACCCTAACAATCTCTCCCTTTTTGATGTGTGGCAATCCGTTTAAGTTAGATAAATATTTGATAAAAATATTAAAGTATGAAAGCATGTAAATAAACATGATTATCAACTCTCCCCCTTAATATATAAAACTCCCCCTAAATACAATTCTCCCTTACTTAAACATATATATTTCTCCCCCTTTGACACCATCAAAAATATTAAACAAGGTTTATATAAACATGGCATCAAGTTTAGAGGGAAACAAAAGCCAAAATATGCCTCAAAATCGGATAAAAAAAGTTACTGGGCATGTTATCACCGATCAATGATCGTTCAGATACTACGATCGGGCACTGATTTGGATTTTTGATTTTCAGAGTGAATTTTAGAAATACATTAAAAATCCTACAAAATTTGAAAAATCATGAAATTTGGGGAACACATTTCTTTTAAGGTCCTTTATCAATGAAAAATAGTTTTTCATGAAAAATCATTATATTTTTGAAATTTTGCCAAAAATCCAAAAGCTCCAAAAATAACTAGGGTTTTGATCAAGTTTGTATCAATTTTAACACTTAGTTTTTCTTTAGATTATTTCAAAACATGAACACACAGATTTTAAAGTAAAAAATTGTTTTGAAAATATATGAAATATCCAACCATGATCTTTGGGCAATATGTCTATGAATTAAACATAAGTCTTCCCCATGATTGGTCTATTATTGCTATTTTGATACTTTAAATGACCATCTAAATGTCATAGACATTAGTGAACCATTAGTATCATCCTATCATCTCATTCATGCTAAATTTTCAATCAAGGTAGCCTATGGTGAGTGTGAGATGTATCCTAAAGATATTTGTATATACTTAACCTTCAATTTCATGCAATTCTATACAAGGTTACGTATCATCCTAACAGCCCACATGTTCATAAAGACATGTATGAATTAATTTCACATTATGATCATGAAACAAATGTATTCATCAATTCATAATCATACATTAGATATGTAATCATGATAAAAAGTCAAATATCACCTAGAGCATGATTTGAACCCTAATGCCCATGACTATGTGTCAAATATCAAGATCATAAATCATGATTACAAACATATATAATAATTACATTAACTATCATGATTTAAGCATTATTATCAATTTATGGGCACATTATCATCACCCAACACTATGCTAAAAATGTATAGGTCATGAGTATCAAATAACACTAAGTGTTGAGCATGATTTAAACTATTTAAGGGTGCATTATCATCACCCAATACTATTTCAAAAATTTATCCCGCCATCCTAAGTCAACCAAAAATATGATATAGATAAATTCCATATGGTTGACTATCCTAGGGTTTTCCTAACCCTTAAGGATGGATTTAGGAACCCAAAATAAATTCTTTCCTATTGGGTTCACTAAAAATTCCTTAGGAATTCATTTTCTAACAATTATTTTCTTTCTATCTTGACCCCTAGCAATTAGACATTGATAGGCCTTTTCATTTCTATTTTCTTTATATCCTAGGTCTTTCTTATTGAAGCTAGTCCTTTGGCTCTCTATAATCATATTAAGGATGTTGGAGCCAATTGTAAATTTTTCTAGGGCTTTGGACAAATGATCTACCTTTTCCCTTAACATCATATTTTCCTCAATGCATGCATCATTGACATCAAGAGGCATATAGTCATGTGAGCATTCATCATCATTATTAACATCAAAACATGCTTGTTCTAATTTATTTTCTAAGGCCTTAATTTGATCTAGAATGCTTTTATTCTTTTTCTTAGCCCTAAATAAGTCCTTAGTAAGGCTAGAAATCATGGAAACTATTTTATGGGGTGAGAGATTCGTTACCATAGTCTCCATGTCCTCTTCTTCCGATTCCGATGATGATGAGGATGAAGCTCCCCCTTCACTTGAGCTCTCCTCACTAGTGCTTCTTTCTTCTTGCTCGGAGGAAGAGGTGTCTAGGTCATCAAACGTCAACAAAGCAAGGTTGGTGACAAAAGTGTTTTCCTCTTTCGATGATGATGATGATGAAGAGGGGGCATCCTATGTCCTTGCCTTTAGTGCCTTGGCCTTCCCCTTTTCTTTGGCCTTCTTCTCCTCTTCCTTCTTCTTGTTCCCCTTCTTCTTCTTTTCTTCTTTCTTTCTCCTCTTCTCTTTGCTCTTGTTCAAGAGGGGACAATTATCCCTTATGTGTCCCTCTTGTTGGCAATTGTAGCAAATTACCTTTTCCCTTTGTCTTCTCCTCATATCATTAGATTTATTAAATTTAAAATTTTTCAAAGCACGCCTTACCTTCCTTACCATGTATGCTTCTTCCGTGCTATCCATGGAGGAGGAGGAGGATGCTTCATCGGAGGAGGAGGGAGTCTCCATCTTCTTCTTCCCTTTGTTGGCCAATAGTGCCACTCCCCTTTATGGTTGAAGTTTTGGCTCTTCTACTACTCCTTCGAGTCTTGTTTTGTGGAGCTCCATGGTTGATAAGAATTCCTCCAAGGTGCTAACTTCTAAGTTCTTGGAGATGTAAAAAGAGTCCACCATTGAGCTCCATCTTGAGGACTGGGGAAAGGCATCTATAGCCTTCATTACCATATCTCGGTTGGAGAGCTTTTCCCCTACACTTGTCAAACCGGTTAGAATTTCCTTAAACCTAGAGTGTAAGGATTTTACCTTCTCTCCCTTTTCAAGTTTGATATTGGATAGTTGGGAGCGAAGTACATCTCTCCTTGCTAGCTTGGCCTCGGATGCCCCTTCATGAATATCTATGAGTTTCTCCCACATCTCCTTGGCGCTAGCACGTTCCCCTATCCTATCCGATTCACTTCTTGTTGGGGGAGTACATTATAAAGGTGGTGCTTGGCCTTCGAATTCGCCAAGAACTCCTCTCTTTGTCTTTTTGTCAATCTTGTCTTCTCCAATGGCTCCCCTTCTTCATTCCTAGGTATTTCGAAACCATTTTCCATTATTAATAGAATTTCGAAATCGGTTTCGAAAAATACCTCCATTCGCTTCTTCCACCAAGCGAATTTCCCCTCAAACTTCGGCGAATGAATATTAGAGCCGGCCATCTCTTAATGAAGTGTTTGTTGCGGCGATTAGTCCTCGACAAACGACTTGGCTCTGATACCACTTGTAGGGTCGATGTTGGCCGGCTAGAGGAGGGTGAATAGCCTTTGTCGTCGACGGTGGAAGTCGTTCTTAAAAGTCTACAATAAACGTTAGCGCAAGCGAAAAATACAAAGCAAAGACAATTAAGAACAAACACAAAGATAAACAAACAATTTGCTAACAAGAGAATGTAACGTGGTTCACGACCTTGCCGCTAATCCACGACCCGATTCGTCTAAGGTGAATCACGCCTTAAACCTTCCACTAATCTCTCCTTTGCACAAAGCTAGGTGGAGGTAACCTTTTCTTACAAAATCACTCCTCTTACAATAAGATGAATATAAGCACAAGGAAGAGGAGGAAATTCGTTTGGGCACTTTGGGAGATGTTTAGAATAGAATCATTAGACCCCCAAAGTCCCTCACCTCTTCTTTTTATAGAAGAAGAGGGTTTCTTCCCGTTGACACAGGAGCAGTCGACTGATGCACCGATCAGTCGACTGGTCCTGTAGCTTGCCCAATAATGGCTTCTTTCCACGTTGGATTCCATCCAACGACTCCCACATCAGTTGACTGATCTTGTCATCACCGATCGATGCTTCGATCACGAGTGTCGTGCGGATACTCCATTCGCGTTCGAACACTTGACTCGATCGATGCCTTCATCACGATCGGTGGTCTCGCAATGACCGCCAATCCATGGCGATGATCATTGAACCGGACTCGAACACTAGTCGAGTCACAGTCAACTTAGAGTAGTCGACTACTATTACATAGCAATCGACTGGTGTCGGGAAATCTCATCCGACACTTAGCCAATTGGCCAAGTTCCACCTAAGAGCACTACCCCTTCCCGGGTTACATTCGCTCACTCTCATCCCTTGGAGTCCCTCGCCTTTGAAGTTATCTTCGTCCGGCCACGTCCCTCGGATGCGCCAAGCGCACGGCAATGCAGCGCCATCCTTCACGTCTCACCCTGAAGTCTATTTCCTCCGGCTTCACTCCAATCTCCTCGTCTGGCGGTCCCTCGGATGCTCCAAGCGCACGGCTTCCGCAAAGTCATCCTTCACCGACTCAAGGACCGAGTCATGAGAGGTGAAATTCGCCAATGCTCCATATGCGAATTACTAAGTCCTGCAAGACTCCAACGCACATATCAAATCCAAACATCCTAACTTAAACCCTTTACTACATACATTAAAACCATATCACGGGTTGATTGCCCTAACAAGGACTCGATTATCTGAGATTCGACCGGGCACAAAATCGAGTTAACTCAACTGTCGGCTCGACTGATATGTTTGCGACGAAATTTAAATATATCATCGCTAATATTCAGCCGACACATAATCCAGTTTACTCGACCTACGGCTCGATTGAATAATTGGCGATGAATTGTAATAGTTCGTCGCCAATAGTTTACGACGATTCTTATTTTTTCGTCACTAAGTGTTGTTTTACGACGAATATGTTTCTATCGTCATCAATATATCGTATATTAGCGACGAAATTAAATATTTCATCACTAATATAAGATTATTTTGCGACGATAGATTATTCCGTCGCAAATATATAGTTTTAGCGACGAAATAGTAATTCGTCGCTAATATTTCATCGCTATTTTTTATTTTTCTTGTAGTATAATCCAGTGTTTATTATCTTTGTAAAAGAGATTAAAAGGAATTCTTGTAATGAATGAGTTTTTATTTTCGAAGGAAAAATCAACAAAAATATTTTTATTATATTTTCTTTAAATCTTAAATTAAAATTAAATATTTTATATGCAATATTAGTTATGTATTATGATATTTTAATTCCATTTAAAAATTCTTCTTTTTTATTGTATAAAATATTAGAAATAATTTATATGATATTTATAAAAATTATAATTTAAAATTTGAATTAGAAAGTAATATACATGAAATATAAAATATTAGTAGTATTAGTAATTTAAAATTTACTATAGCGCAACTTTTATTACGAAAATGGATGAAACATCTACGAAAATTTTTAAATTCATGACAAAAAATTGAGAATTAGTTTATGACTTCATTTGATTTCAATGAAAAAGATAATGAAGTCAATTTTCAGAAAACTCAAAGTTATCTCATCCTCTCATAATAAAAAAAATTCTAGCGTGTCTAATATCAACTGTACTGTTATTTCTAGAGGTAATATATTAAATGAAAGATAATTTATTTTGTTTTCTGACTTTTTAAAAGCATAAACATTATTTGATGAGTAAACAAAAGTTGCAAAAAAAAAAATACAAGTAATGCACCTTTCAAAGAACAAAAAATTTTGATACATAAATAACTACCACTATAGGAATATAAAATAGAAGTAAATAATCGTTTCATTTTCTAAGTCAATAAAGGCAAAAAGGTAAGTTAACTAAGAGAGTTTTGATTCCACTATACTCTATTGTATAAAATATTAATAGTACTAGTAATTTAAAATTTAGAAAAGCACAACTTTTATTATGAAAATGGATGAAACATATACGGAAATTTTTAAAATTCAAACAAAAAATTGAGAATTATTTTATGCCTTCATTTTATTTCAATGAAATAGATAATGAAGTGAATTTTCAAAAAAAAAAAACTCAAAGTTATTCCACCCTCTCTTTCATAATTAAAAAAAAATCTAGCTTGTCTAATATCAACGATTACTTCTAGAGGTAATATATTAGATGAAAGATGATTCATTTTGTCTCATGTCTCTTTGAAAACATAAACAATACTTGATGAGTGAATAAGAGCTATAAAAAGAATACAAAGAATGTAACATTTTAAAAAATAAGATAAAATATTTTGATACAAAAATAATTATCACTACAAGATCAGAAAATAGAAGTGAATAATCACGTCAATTTCTAAGATAATATAGGTAAAAAAGTAAATGAACTAAGAAGATATTCTTATTTGAATTTGTTATTTTGGCACAAGTTTTTTTAGTTTTTAAAAATAAACGGATTGAAAAAGTTCAATTGTATTAAATGAATTTCTAAGTGTTAGAAACTTTCAACGTCCAGTTACTAAAAGGTACCAAATTTTTGTTGATATATATATATATAATTCACTAAAAAAAAACATGAATTTGACGATGAACTTTAGCAACGAAAATAGTTTGTTGTAAATCTGCAATGAAATTTGCGACGAATTTTATGTTTCGTCGTAATTTTGTAACGAACTTTCCAAAAAAAAAAAATTGTTATAAAAATTTTAAAATTTCTAACATTTAATTTTTGTTGTAAAATTAGTGGCAAATTGGCGACGAAAATATTTTTTTCGTCGCCAATTTACGATGAAATAATAGTTTCGTTGCAAATATTTACAACGAATTTTATTTTCGTTGCAGAATCTGCAACAAAAATAAAATTCGTTGCAGAATCTGCAACGAAAATAAAATTCGTTGCAGATTCGGCAAAAAATATAGGATTCGTCGCCAAATTAGCGACGAAAAAATATTCGTCGCTAAATTTCCCCTAATTATCCCGTCCAGACGCACCCAATCTCTCCATTTCCTCCGCTCGATCGCGCTCGTCCCGCCGTCGTATGTCTCTTCCTTCTCTCTCCCTCCCTTCCGACGTCGCCGGGCGACGGCAGTCTTGCCGAAACACCGGCTGCAGCGGTGGCCGGCCATCGCATGCTCGCGGCGGATGCTACTGAGCTCGCGGCGGTGCCGCTCACGGCGGCGACGGCACATGCCGCGTAGCGTACCGCAGCGGCGACTCGCCACGCGTGCTCGCGGCTCGCCGCGTGCTCGCGGCAGGTGCTACTGCGTGCTCGCGGTGACCGCGAGCTCACGGCGGATACCGGCCGCAAGCTCGCGGCCCGGCCGCGAGCTCACGGCAGCACCTGCCGCATGCTAGCAATAGCTAGGTGTTGCGCCCAGCGTACCGCGCGGGTTCTTTGCAGCGAGATCGCCAGCGGCGATGCGCCGCCCGTCACCGTCGGCGTGCTCGTGGTTGCGCTCCCGCGTGTCGCGGCCGCGCGCCGCCGCACATGGTCGCGCGACGTCGCCGCACGTGGTCACGGCGGCGCCGACGCGCGTGCTCGCGGCAGCCACGCGCGTGCCTTAGCCCTGCGACAGTGTATATACGTAGTCGGCGTACTCCTGCCTTCGTGGGCACTGTGCGCATGCCCTCGCGGCCGCTGCATGCGTGCCGGCGCTCGTTTCCTCGCGCTCATGGTCGTCGCGCGCGTGCCCTCGCGGGCGCCGCATGCGTGCCCATGCGCGTGTCCTTGTGCTCACGGTCGTCGTGCACGTGCCCTCGCTCGCGTAAGGTTACGTCGCGCCGTACATATAATACTAGTTTGTCGTAATCTAAATACAATATTTTTTTTCATTGGTTGTCCCTACTTTGAAGGTGTTCGTCAAGTGTTCATATAGCCGCACGTTGTTTCCATTTGGACAGGTACGCATAAAAATATTGTTTATAACATTAATTACAGTATTATTAATTCTATTATAATTTTTATTCTTAATGTTTGATTTTAAGTAATTTAATTACTATTAATAGATCATAATTGTTCGAAATGATATTATAATTTACAATTAAATATCACACAAAATCATATTTAGTATTAAAAAATTTTAATTAATGTTGAGTATAAATTTATGGTTAGATTGATATATATATGGATGAAGTTTAGAAGAAATTAAAATTAATCGTTGATATAATTTCGAAAACAGGATCGATGGAGAGAGAACAAAGTTGGATGTATAAAAAGAATTTACCAGAACGTCGTGGTTTAACCGATGAATTTATAATTGGGTTGGAACAATTTTTGAGATTTGCTAATAATAATGTTGAGTTTATGGATGGGAATAAATTAAGGTGTTCGTGCAAAAAATTGTTGGTGCAATCGGCCAGGGTTAACTCGAGTTTGACTCGAGCAGTACTTTGATAGTATTTTGATGATAGACAAAACTCATGACATGGGATTGTCATGGGAAATTCCAACATGGAGTTGACATGGAAAATCCAAGCATGGGGCTTAGTGTGGGAAAATCCAAAGCATTGCGAAGCCGTGCGCTTGGTACTTGGTGAGAAATGCATTGCGAAGTCATGCGCTTGGTGCATGTGGGAAGTCTCGAGGACTTGGCAAGTTCACTAGGCTCGGGGTACTTGAGTCGGTGAAGGATGGCATTGCGAAGCCGTGCGCTTGGTGCATCCGAGGGACCGCCGGACGGGGGGAGCAAATGGAGTGAGGCCCAAGGGAAGCATACTTCGAGGGCATGAGACGCGAAGAATGGCGTTGTGAAGCCGTGCGCTTAGTGCATCCGAGGGATGTAGGCTGAGGGAAGAGAGCTTCGGTGGGGAACTCCATGAGGGATGAAGTGGACTTGGCCAAGTGGCTAAGACTGGTTGTCGGATGCTCAAACAACTTGATGTTTGAGGTTTTACCCGACATCAGTCGACTGGCATAGGTGCTAGTCGACTGCTCTAGGTCGTATGGGTTCGACCAGTGTTCGACTGAACAGAGTCTGGCTGATCAGTCGACTGCCATGGGAGGGCAGTCGACTGTTGAGGACATCAGTCAACTGCTTAAGGGAAGCAATTGATCGCGATCGTGCAGTACAGTACGAATCTAGTCGAGCTCGCCAAAGACTGATCGACGGGTACCCGATCGATGGGTGTCATCACGAGAACTTAACCAACGTGGATCTGGCCATTATGAGACAACGGCTACAGGACCAGTCGACTGATGATCACGATCAGTCGACTGATGAGCGCAAAATCAGCTTGATGCAGGTTATAAATGAAGCTCAAGTGGGAGGATTTCGCCAAGCCTTTAAGGAAGTGATTGGAGGGGAATTGCTGCTGCATTCCAGTCCTTCAAGAGTCATCCAAAGCAATCAACAAGAAAGGGTTCAAAGCAAAGAGTTGTAAAGCGTTCTTTACTTGTATTTCTTGTGTCTTTGTATTTCTTGTAGTATTACTGTTGTAATAGCTTGTACGGGGTTTCTCCACCTCCGACGTGTAGTCGAGAAGGAGTTTAGTAAGTGTCGTGCGCATAACTAGAGCTCGGTGAGCTTGCCCGTGGAGTAGGAACCATTCGGTTCCGAACCACGTATATCGTGTGTGTTTGCGTATGCTTGTATTGTTGTTAGTATTATTATTGTTTCCGCTGCGCTAACGACAATTGTAGACGAACACGCAACGAGAACGATCGTATTCCACCGTACGGCGATTGAGGGCTATTCACCCCCCTCTAGTCGTCCAACACATACACATCGATCCCCTACAAGTGGTATCAGAGTCAAGTCGCTTGTCGAGGACTAACCGCCGACACAAGTAATACAAGATGGTCGGCTACAACCTTCAACCACCAAAGTTCGAAGGAGATTTTCTATGGTGGAGAAGAAAAATGGAGGTATATCTAGAAACCGATTTTGATTTTATGTTAATCTTAGAAAACGATTTCGAATTGCCTAGGGATGAAAGATATAGGAAAATTGAGAAGTCAAGGTGGACCTAAGGCCAAATCAAGGACTTCGAGACAAATTTCAAGGTAATCGAATTACTTAGTGATTTGATTCCTAACAATATTTGGTCTAGGTTGGGTAATTTTAGGGATGCAAAGGAATTATGGGATAAAGTAATGAAATTCTAAGAAAATTCCCAATCGGCACAAGTAGAGGAGAATGCCGAGGAAGAAGCACCCATCACATTTGAAGATATTGATGATTTGGTGGAGACCTCCACCTCTAGCATTGAGGGGGAGGAAAGAGTTTCTATTCCGGAGCAAAGTCAAAACAAAGCATCTACCTCCGGAAGATGTGATCAAGAAGAATCCTCCACCTCCCTAGGTAACTCAAGTGTTGTTATTTTAAATAAAAATCACATAATATGCTTTGAGTGTAGGGAGAAAGGGCATTACAAGAGTAAATGCCCAAAATTGGCTAAGAAGAAAACACCGGCACCAAAAGTCAACTCAAAGTCAAAGGATGTCGGAGTCCCCACAACTAGAAGCAAAGAGCACATTGTGTGCTTTAAATGCAATCAAAAGGAGCACTACCGAAGACAATGCCCTAATGGGAGGAAGAAAGGGCAAGAAGGTGTATCTCATGTAGGGGGAGCTTCCAAAGCTAACCCTAAGGTATATTTAAATAATGCACTTTTAATTCCGAAAGCTAAAAAGCATGCTAAGAATTATTTTACCTCTCTTGCAATCATTAATGAAAAGCATGCTAGTAGGAATAAATATGTGTGTTTAGGTGCTAAGCATGTTAGTTTCTCTAAGGACAAACCTATGACTCAAAACACTAGACCTATTTTACCTAAAGAGTCCATTAGAATAGTTGAAAATCATCTAGGCATTAACCCTAAGAAGGGTAGACACATGCCTAAGAAGAAGAATATTTCCCAAAAGATAAATGAAAACTCAAAATTGGGAAAATTAGAGCTAGAAAACCAAGTCTTGAGGTCAAGGCTTGAGAGAATGGAGAAAACCCTTAGGATTATTGAAAATTCAATTCAAGGGTCAAATGCCCAAAAGTCAAGACCTAGGGTTCAAAAACGGTCTAAGAGCAAGGAAGGTTTGGGTCACAAACCTAAGCCTAAGAAGACTTATCATAATGTTCCATTTGATTATGGAACTATTTCTAGGTCTAGAAAAACCAAGGCTAATAGGGAAGTCATCCCTAAGTCTAGCCATGGTACGTGTCTAGTGGCTAAGACCTCAAAGAAATCAAATGTAGCCACTAGGAAAGTCAAAGGAGGAGCCACCTCTAGAGTTGACCTAGGAAAGACCCAAAAGACTATGACTTTAAAGCCTAAAAGGGTCATTAGGAAGGTATCTAGGGAAGTTATCCCTAGAGAATACCTTGTTAACCCAAGGAGCTCCAATAGGTATTGGGTTCCTAAGAGCGTGATCGATTCACGCTAAATGGGTTAGGGTGTGTCAACCCTAAGTAGATGGGTAGTTAACCTAACCATAGTAGAGTTGACACATTAGGATGTGCCAATGTGCTTGAGAAGTTAAAAATGATTAAATTGGCACAATTAGGTCTTAGAGATATTGGTCTGCCGTTTTGGGTTTATGGCACACTAGGGGGATAAATGGCTTTAAGGCAAAATGAAATTAATTCCTAGAAATGGCAACTTGGAGTTAACACTTAGGTATTTTATACCTTAGTATATTTATCTTGCCATGATTTATTTGTCTCGTCATGTCATGACATCATTTTCATTTTCATTTTTACTTCTAAAATGTCATGATCATGTTTTAGACTCATCTTTATATGTCATGTATGCTAAAATGTCATTCACATGTCATGACATCATGATTTTGGTACATGCTTAGTTAAATTATATTTATGCCATAATCATCATCATGCATATAACTAAAATGAAATTAAGGACTATGACATGATTTGATGGGAATCAAATAATATTGCCTAGAAATATGCATGAAACCATTAAAAGAATAAAAACCCACATCTCACTAAAAACTTGACTTGTATGTGTTTTACACATCTAGATATAAGTGAGATGTTTAGGAAAAAGAAATCAAAGGTTTCAAAAATATTTTTGAATACATTTTGAAAAATCTTGGTGAAGTCTATCTTTTGATAACTATCACAATTGAATGGGATGATACAAAGAGTGCTCAATATTGAAGTTTTTCTTAACTTTTGAACTTTATATCAATCTCTTAATTTAGTGGGTAAAATAATTTTCTAATATTTTTTCACCCATAATGATTATGATAAGTAATATACATACCAAATTTCAAGATTGATCAACTTATGTATATTTACTTAGGAATTTCCGAAATTCATTTTCGAAAATCTTGTAAAATCCGATTATCGGTCGATCAGATTGAGGATCGATCGATGATGTCCAATGATCGTAATCGACAGAGTCGACTGGCACATGCTGATTTCGGGTAAACCTTGATGGTTAGGCCCATGTTCAGCTGTGTTTTGGTCCCTTAACCACTCCTAACCCTAGAACATGCTTAGGAGAGCATTAGAAAGGGTGGAAATCCATTGGACATGGATTAGGAGAAGTGTTAAGGGTGAGTATCAATTTTAAGGTGGAAGAGAATTCATTGTTGAACTTTGCCTTAATTTTGATAGTTTTGATGTTCCTATTGGCTTAGGGACTCTCCAAGGACATTGTTGGTGCAATGGTCAAGGGTGAGCAAACCTCTAGGGGGAGGTATTCATCATGGGAAGATGGATATGTATTTCCTCATGGGAGGAAAATTGGGTTGCCTCTCTTTAAGTGATATGGGATCACTAGAAAGATTGTAGATATGTGTTCCTCCAAGGGAGAGATTGTAAGATTTCATTGGGATATGAGACATTCATTGTAACGCCCGTAAAATTTCTAGCAATTTTACAAGAATTTTTGGCTTTACGATAATGGGCTTTATGTGGGTCTTTTCAAAAATAAAAGAAAATAAGTCAAAAAGGGATGCAAGGCCTAAGAATTGAACCTCAAACCTCTAGAGATATCCAAGCCCTATAGATGCACCCACTAACCAGAAGCCCAATAGGATTTTATCATTAGAGGAATAGGGGAAATTATGGTTAAGTGTAAGGGAGATCAAGGGACTCTTCAAGTGAATAACTAGGGGGAATGAGGGGGCATGAGTTACACAATTCATTTTCTTCTCTTCTCTTCTTCTTTCTCACCGAATTCTAGAGCTCCCTCTCCATTCTTGGCCGAAACTCATCCAAGCAAGAAGCAAGGGCTAGGTTTGGTTTTCCTTAGGTCATCTTCCCACTAAAAGCAAAGCGAAGGATGTAAGTATCCCTCACCTGCATACGAGTAGCTTCGATTGATGTTTTGTAAAAGAAATCCATATGATATATTTGGCCAACATGGATTTTAGTGTTTTGTTGAAGTTCTTTATCTTGTTTTACATGCAAATAATGATGTGAGGAAGTAGAATGAATTAGGTTAAAAGTTAACCCTAGGAACCCCCATGAACCTTTCGGCCAACTTGGATTTTTGGTATTTTATTGGAGTTCTATATCTTGTTTTACATGTAAATGATGATGTTAGGATGTAGAATGAATTAGGTTAAAACATAACCCTAAACACCTCTATGAACCATTCGGCCATCATGTATTTTTGGTGATTAATTGAAGTTATATACTATGTATGGTATGCATATGGTGATGTTAGTATGTTAGAGGGATTAGTTTAAAAGTCTAACCCTAAAAGCCTACATGGACCATTCGGCCACCCTTGGTTTTTATGTTTCAATGAAGTTTTATACAATGTTTTATATGCATATGATGTTGTTAGTATGTTAATTGGATTGGGTTAAAAGACTAACCCTAAAAGCCCCTTGAACCATTCGGCCACCTCTCTATTTTGATGACTCCATGAAGTTTAATCCATGTTTTATATGCATATGAAGTTGTTAGTATGTTAATTGAATTAGGTTAAAAGACTAACCCAAAAACCTACAAGGACCATTCGGCCACCCCTCTTGTATGGATGCTCCAATGAAGTTTTATTCCATGTTTGTATGCATATGATGTTGTTAGTATGCTAATTGAATTAGGTTAAAAGACTAACCCTAAAAACCTACAAGGACCATTCGGCCACCCCTCTTGTATGAATGCTCCAATGAAGTTTTATTCCATGTTTGTATGCATATGATGTTGTTAGTATGCTAATTGAATTAGGTTAAAAGACTAGCCCTAAAAACCTACATAAACCATTCGGCCAACCATTGTCCTTTAACATGCTCTAGGTTAGGTTAACATGTGTTTTATGTTGGGTGAATTCATGTTGACTTGTGATATTAAATGATGCTAGATGAAGATAACATGCTTTAGGTTAGTGTTTACTTACTCTTGATGTTTATGCCTTAGGCCACGCCCTATGTGTATGTGATATTTAAGATATGTTATGAAATGAAATACGATATGATTATGAAATGAAAAACGATGTGTTCACGAAATAAATATGATATGATTATGAAATGAAGTATGATATGTTTGTGAAATGAAAAAAATGATATGTTTATGAAACGAAGTATGATATGTTTATGAAATGAAAAATGATATGTTTATGAAATGAAGTATGATATGTTTATGAAATGAAAGATGATATGTTCATGAAGTGAAGCATGATATGTTATGAAATGAAGTATGCTATGTTTGCAAAATGAAATAAGCTATGTTATAATAAAAGCATATAAATATTTTACCTTCTGCATGGCTTGTACCAAGAACTTAACAAGGTCCAAAGGGATGGGCTCCTAAGATGCCCTAGGTCGATGGAGTAAGACTCGGGCCTAGGATGGGCCTCTATGTATGATTGCCCCTAGGTCGACGGACTAAGATCGGGCCTAGTACAGGATGGGCTCCAAGATGCCCTAGGTCAATGGAGTAAGACTCGGGCCTAGGATGGGCTTCTACGCTATGACGATTGCCCTAGGTCGACGAACTAAGATCGGGCCTAGTAACCTAGTAGGTTCGAGACTTGCTACCTCGGGTCTATTTAGGGATGCGCGCTATGATAATGAAGAAGTGGTACAAAGCCGGGCCCAAATATGTTGAGATTATGTTTACGTACCTATAATATATGTTTTCAAAAGCATCCTGCATGTGCTTACGTGATTTGATTGTTATGTTCACATGCTATGTTGATATGTCATATATATGTTGCATGTTATGTTTGATATGTCATGTTATTGCTGCCATGTTACCTATGATATATATTATGTTTACTTATGTTACTTATGTCACATGTTAAGTTGCTTACGTCATGTATGTTATATGTTGTGTTGCTTATATGTTACGAATGTTACATGCCGATACATGTTATGTTGCTATGTTATAAATGATACATGTTATGTTTACTTATGTTACTTATGCTACATGTTAAGTTGCTTACGCCATGTATGTTATATGTTATGTTACTTATATGTTATGAATGTTACATGTCATGAATAATGTCGATGTATGGTTTTTGTGAGTAGGACAGGATCTTACTAAGCCTATGTGCTTATAGTTTATCTTTCCCTCGTACTGCAGATAAGGGTAAGGGATGGATAAACTAAAAAGGAGCAGCAGGAGGGGCCAAATGTGTGTGGTAGTGGCATGGTGGAGAAGATCCGTTATGTCCTTATATATATATGTTTCCCTATTATGATGACATTTATGGATGTCCTTATTTATGTCTCCCTATGATGATGATGTTTATGAACTCGAATTAAGTACTAAGTATCTATATATGTTATGATGCATGCTCTATGTTAATACGAAGAAATAAGGAAGAAGTAAGAAGTATCTATATATGTTATGATGCATGCTCTATGTTAAGAAGAAGAAGTATCTATATATGTCAATGCATGTTTATGTTTTAAAAGAAAAAAAAATAAGTCTAAAGTCTTCCGCTGTAAGAAGTACGAAATATGTATAAAGTCTTCCGCTGTAAGTAATGTATGTATGTACGATCGCGTCACGCGTCGCCCCTTCGGATTCTGGTCCGAAAAGGGTGGGCGTGACATTCATACCCTTGGGAGGACCTTTTTGATGTAATGTCAAAAAGGGGGAGAAGTTACCAAGTTACCAATTAGGTTTGGAATTCTCATTTGGGATGTGAGAATTGCCAATATGGGAGAATTGGTAGACTTAAGATGGTAGTTTTGTCAATCATCAAAAAAGGGGAGATTGTTGGTGCAATTGACCCAAGTTGACTCGAGTTTGACTCGAGCAGTACTTTGATAGAATTTTGATGATAGACAAAACTCGTGACATGGGATTGTCATGGGAAAGTCCAACATGGAGTTGGCATGGAAAATCCAAGCATGGGGCTTGGTGTGGGAAAATTCAAAGCATTGCGAAGTCGTGCGCTTGGTGCTTGGTGAGAAATGCATTGTGAAGTCGTGCGCTTGGTGCATGTGGGATGTCTTGAGGACTTGGCAAGTTCACTAGGCTCGGGTCCTTGAGTCGGTGAAGGATGACATTGCGAAGCCGTGCGCTTGGTGCATCCGAGGGACCACCGAACGAGGAGTGAATGGAGTGAGGCCCAAGGGAAGCATACTTCGAGGGCATGAGACGCGAAGGATGGCGTTGCGAAGTCGTGCGCATGGTGCATCCGAGGGACGTAGGCCTAGGGAAGAGAGCTTCGGTGGGGAACTCCATGAGGGATGAAGTGGACTTGGCCAAGTGGCTAAGACTGGTTGTCGGATGCTCAAACAGCTTGATGTTCAAGGTTTTACCCGACATCAGTCGACTGGCATAGGTGCTAGTCGACTGCTCTAGGTCATATGGGTTTGACCAGTGTTCGACTGAACAGAGTGTGGTTGATCAGTCGACTTCCATGGGAGGGCAGTCGACTGTTGAGGACATCAGTTGACTGCTTAAGGGAAGCAGTCGACTGATCGCACTGTGCACGGGCACAGAAGCTAGTCGAGCTCGCCAGCACTCGACTGATGGGTACCAGTCGACTGATGGGTGACATCAGTCGACTGATGTGTGATCCGTTGGAACTTAACCAATGTGAATCTGGCCGTTGTGAGACAACGACTATAGGACCAGTCGACTGATGGTCACGATCAGTCGACTGATGCGCACGAAATCAGCTTGATACAGGTTATAAATGGAGCTCAAGTGGGAGGATTTCGCCAAGCCTTTAAGGAAGCGATTGGAGGGGAATTGCTGCTGCATTCCAGTCCTTCAAGAGCCATCCAAAACAAGCAACAAGAAAGGGTTCAAAGCAAAGAGTTGTAAAACGTTCTTTACTTGTATTTCTTGTGTCTTTGTATTTCTTGTAGTATTATTATTGTAATATCTTGTACGGGATTTCTCCACCTCCGATGTGTAGTCGAGGAATTTAGTTAGTGTCATGCGCATAACTAGAGCTCAGTGAGCTCGCCTGTGGAGTAGGAATCATTCGGTTCCGAACCACGTATATCGTGTGTGTTTGCGTATGCTTGTATCGTTGTTAGTATTATTATTGTTTCTATTGTTTCCGCTGCGCTAACGACAATTGTAGACGAGCACACAACGAGAACGATCGTATTCCACCGTACGACGATTGAGGGCTATTCACCCCCCTCTAGCCGGCCAACACATACACATCGATCCCCTATAAAAATGTCATAATGGTAAATTTTTCCAATGTGATAAAGTTTGAGAACATCTGTGTAAATTTGGTTTTACGCCAAATTATTATAATTGGACTTGTCATGGTGAACCGTTTATATCCGATGAAGAGGTTGGACGAAACATACAAAGAACAGTTAGTGAAGAGAAAGTATATTACGATCAATTCAATCCGTACCAGAGGATGATAGTTGATGCAGTTGGTCATAATTTGAATAGGGAACCAAACGCGGCAAGTTCTGGTTATCCTCAAGCATTTGAACACATGTATAATAATTATTGATCACCGTTGGAGGAGGTAGAAATTACTGGTGGTAATGAAAATGTGTACAATGAGCCATATATAAAATTTCAAGGAGTATTGAGAGCTGCAAATGAATCCGTGTGGTCCGATTGTAACAGTCACACAAAATTATCTCTCACCGCAAGATTGTTGAATGTTAAAGTTGAGCATAATGTGTCCGAAGAATGTTTTAATGATTTTGTTCAAGTTATTGGAGAAGTATTGTCGCGTGATCACATAATGCCGAATGATTTTTACAGTATGAAAAAACTTGTGAAAGATTTGGGTCTTCTGGTGCAAAGAATTGATGTTTGCAGAAATGGTTGCATGCTATATTGGGGAGATAATGCAGATTTAGAGACTTGCAATTCTGTTGTCAATGCAGGTACAAGAGTACCACGAGATCAAATCGTAATAAGCGATTAAAATCATTCAGACAAATGTTCTATTTGCCTTTAACTCCTAGATTGCAAAGACTTTATGCTTCGAAGGTGACTGCTGAACACATGACTTGGCATGCAAATCATGAAACAGAGAATGGGTTAATGTGTCATCCATCTGATGCAGAGGCATGGAAAAATTTTGATCGAACATATCCTGAGTTTGCAAATGAGACTCGAAACATCAGGTTGGGGCTATGTGCTGATGGATTTGCTCCATTTGACAAATCAGGAAGAACGTATTCTTGCTGGCCAATTATCGTAACTCCATACAATCTTCCTCCTGGTATGTGTATGAAAACACCTTATATGTTTTTAACATTGATTGTGTCTGACTCTCATAATCCGAAGAAGTTAATAGATGTTTACATGCAACCGTTGATTGCCGAGTTGATCCAACTATGGGACGTGGGTGTTTCCACATATGATGTTCATACTAATCAATTGTTCACAATGAGAGTTGTACTTCTTTGAACCATAAATGATTTTCCTGCTTATGGGATGTTATCGGGTTGGAGTACTATGGGAATTTTAGGATGTCCAATATGTATGGAGAGATTAAAGTCATTCAGATTGAAACACGGAAAGAAACCGAGTTATTTTGATTGTCATAGATAATTTTTACCGCCAAATCATAAATTCAGAAAAAATAAAGAAGAATTTACTAATAATAGAATTGAAAGAACACCTCCACCATTGAGATTCACCGGTCAAATTTTATGGCAAAGAGTGCTTAACTTTCCATCTGTTATTGAAGACCCAAATGTTACAACATATGACTATGGAATTACACATAAATGGATAAAACGGAGTATCTTTTGGGATTTACCGTATTGGCAGAGTAATTTGATTCGTCACAATCTTGATTTAATGCATATTGAGAAGAATGTTTTTGAAAATCTGATAAATATGGTGATGGATATAACTGGAAAAACAAAAGACAATCTGAATGCAAGAAAAGATTTGCGTCTCATATGTAAATGACCCACCCTTGATGTTGATGCAAATAGTAGGGGACCAAAACCGAAAGTAGTTTATACATTGAATAAGGATCAGAAATGGATTGTTTGTGAATGGTTGAAATCATTGAGATTTCCTGATGGTTATATTTCAAATCTTGGTAGATGCGTTGATTTGAAGGAATGCAAATTTATGGGTTTTAAAAGTCATGACTGTCATATATTCATGGAAAGATTAATTCTTATTGCTTTGAAGGAACTGTTACCAAATTTTGTCTGGAGTGCAATTACGAAATTAAGCATTTTCTTTCATGATATCTGCTCGACAATACTGAGTCATTCACACATGGAGACATTAGAGAGAGACATTCCGATTATTATGTGTAACTTAGAAAGGATATTTCAATCGACATTTTTTGATTCAATGGAACATCTTTTGGTTCACTTTCCATATGAGGCTAAAGTTGGAGGTCCTGTTCAATTTCGATGGATGTATCCGTTTGAAAGGTGATTTTTTTGACTTTTTTCTCATTGTTATTTCATTTGGTCAAATTTAGTCTAATTTATTTGCTAATAAATTTTATTGTATTACTCTTAGATTCCTCTATCACTTGAAAAAAAAGTAAAAAATAAGGCTCATGTTGAAGCTTCTATTGTTAATGCATATATTGTGGAGGAAGTTACAACTTTTGCATCATATTACTTTGAACCTCACATTCAATGCAAGAGTCGGAAAGCAGGAAGAAACGATGAGGGTCCCGTTGATCCAAATTTGAGAGCATTCTCAATTTTTAATTACCTTGGTCGACCAAGTGGATCTTGTACAAGTAGATACTTAACTGGTCCGGAGTGGCGAGCAGCCCATACATATATTTTATTGAATCACAAGAAGTTAAGTATATAAAAGTTATATTAAACATTTCGTATATCATAAAATATTGTTCATGTTTTATTTAATTTTACTGTAGGATTTTTCAAACTCTATATTCGGAGCTTCCAGAGCATGAGTTTAATAATTTCTGTGATGAAGAATTTGCACAATGGTTTAAAAATTATGTAAGTAATATATGATAGTAAATTTGATAAATCTTGTCTGATGACACATATTTATTTTACTTTAGGTTCTTGATAATCACGGTCACATTGAGCAAGACCTAATAAAACATCTGTCATGGGGTCCAAATTTAATGGTTAAAACTTGGCCAGCATATTTCATAAACGGATATAATTTTCATACTCAAGCTTATGGAACTGGGAAAATTACAATGAATAGCAGAGTTTGTGTTCAGTCATCTATTAATGGGGGTGCAAGGAATGAATTTTACGGCTTACTAGATGAAATTTTAGAGGTAGCGTATCCAGGCTCAGATTTGCGAGTTATTTTATTTATGTGTCGTTGGTTTGACCCTATCAAAGGCATGAGGGTGCATCCACAGTTTAATTTGGTTGAAATTAACTATAAAAAAATATACAAGAGGTACGAACCATTTGTATTAGCACAGTCAGTGATTCAAGTATTTTATGCTTCATATCCTAGTTTGAGACGAGACAAAAGTGATTGGTGGGCAGTTTATAAAACAAAAGCACATAATAAAATTGAGGAACATTGGGAAGACATAGCATATCAACAAGATGAAGTTGTCAATACATTTCATATCGAAGAGTATAATATTTCAACGTTACGAGATCCCAACGGCGTAGTAATTAATAGGCGTTGACGCAAGTGAACTGAATGAGTATGAAGATGAAGATTTCAATGATGAGGATGAGGATGAGGATGACGATGACGATGACGATGACGATAACGATGACGATGATGATTAGGCGCATTACCAGGGCAAAAAATTTATTGCAGACTTCGATTTCTAATTATTGGTAATTTACCTTTTAATCAGTACCAATTATGTTTTAATTCACTGTGTTATTCGAAATTCCATATATTTGATATAGTAATGAATTTTTTTTTAGGGTCATCCAGTTGCTATGAATATGGTAATATTTTCATATTTTTTCTATTAAAAATTCGATATGCAACTGTATTTTATTTTCCTGTAATATTCTTCTAATAATCATGATTGTTAGTTTCAACGTGGCGGTCATAGACGTAGTAGTGATGGAAGATCACAGTCTTCCTCTGCTTCAGCCCTCGCACATTTTGATGCTCTTGCAGGAAATGTGCCCTCCACCTCTTTCCCAATTGTAGGATCCTCAGATTCTCAGCACATACCTGCTAATGTCTCTTCCCTGATACAACAATCACTCGTGGAGAGGGAAGATACGAGAGAGTTTATATCTCCACACGGAGATTCGTAAGTATTCAAGTTTTACAATATCTATATTTAATTTTTAATACAATATGTTTTTTTATAAGTATATAACGGGGTTTATTTTTTGTTTATGTTAGATTTACAAATTCTGTATATGTTATTCACAAGGTGAATAAAATAGTGAATAACCATTGGGGTGGCGCTTCTATGACTTATACAAGCACGCCGGAAGAAATTAAAGTTATGTGGTGGAATGAGTTCAAGGTAACTTATTTCAATCCTTTAGTATATGAAATTGCAGTGAATATAATCAATTTTTATTTTTCTCTACTGCAGCGGATATTTATTTGGGAGGAGAGTCAAACACTAGAGATTAGGAGGATTTTTAAGAAAAAGTGTGGTGACCATATTAGAAACATACTAAATCATGCTAAAACTAGAAATAAGAAACCACACTGTATAACCGAGGAGAATTGGAATAAAATTATTGTGCATTGGGGATCTGAGGAAAGTAAACGGAGGAGTGAACAGAATAAGCAAAATCAGAATTGTAACTCCGGCGTTATGTCTGCCACGTATGCGGGAGGATCCATAAATATTGATGAGCATAGAGCTCAATTGGTCAGTGTTTTCAATTTATATTTTTGTAATCTAATACTCACTAATTTATAAATATTAACTGTTTAATTTGTTTAGGCCAAGGAGACGGAAACTGAGCCATTATTTATTGACACTTTCACCCGTATATTCCAAAAGAAGAATAAAACATGGAGTGGGGAAAGAGCTAGAACGATAAAGGTGTGTAATTATAAAAATTTAATTTCCTATGTTACTATTTAATTTTTTTTCTTTCACAATAGGAGAAATACAATGAACTTTCACAAAGAAATTCGGGTGCAAGCGATGATGGAGTCGAATCGGAGTCATCTGTTAGCAATATAAATTTATGGCTCGAAGCATCTGGAGGACCGAAAAGTGGAAGAATACTTGGACTCGGCTCTTTGAGCCGATCCTATAGAGTTCCTGGTGCTTCTTCATCCTCTCCAGCATCAAAAGCCCAAGTAATTCAATTAACCGAAGAGGTTAATCATTTGAGAGAGTTACTAGCGCAGAAGGAAACTGAATCGAGAGAGAACGCTCAGAAAGTTCAAGACTTAAATGAAATATGAATGAATTTCAAAGGCAACAAATGTTTATTATGCAACATCTTCAGTTAACGTCTAGCTCAAATCAACTTCCTCCTTATGGTTCTGCTCCTCCTCCGCCTGATCCCTGTCATGGAGACAATGGTGATGTATTTTTTTTATGACGATAGTGATGATGGTGGTTATCTTTGACTGTATTTGTGAAAGTTTAATTGTTAGCTACTTGACTTATGACATAAACGATATTTATGTTTTTATAAGTTTATTGTATTTAAATGTTACCTGATGATAATGGTAGTTAGTTTAAACCTTTGAATGTATTTGTTATATGTATAAATTTATTTGATGTCCATATTAATGTTTTTTGTATAATTTTGTTAATATTGTTGTGTATTTATTGTAAAACATGAAAAAAAGGAATAATTTAAAAAAAAATCAATTTTCTCCAGATTTGTAACGAAAATATATTTTTCGTTGCAAAAATATATGTATCAGTCAACTGATGTAAAGATTTAGTCGACTAATACTTGAGAAACTGCGCAATCCAATTTTATTTTGGGCATCAGTCAACTGGTAAACATTATCAGTCGACATCTCACATCGTAGCGCCATGAACGCCAGAGCTAATCGACAATGATGATGGATATGATCACCAATGTCATCTGAGCAATTTACAGAACGTCTAGTAGTCGACCGGTCAATCCGACTGGTCGCACAATCAGTCGACTTATGAATACATCAGTCGACTGATAGTGAAAAATTTTACGATGAATTTTTATTTTCGTCACCAAATTTGCAACAACAAAAAAATTCGTCGCCAAATTTAATTTTATTCGTTAATTATGTTAATCAGATTCTGGCGACGAATATTTTTTTCGTCGCAAATTTGTGACGAAAAAAATATTCATCGCCAAATTTCATTATATTTGGTGGAATATGCATGCCAGAGTTTTGCGACGAATAAATATTTCGTCACAAATTCGGCGACGAAAAAATTTATTCGTCACTAATTTGGCGTCGAAAGTATAATTCGTCGCCGAATTCGACGACGAAAAGTATTATTTGTCGCAAAAATTTGTGACGAATCTTCTTTTCGTCGCCAACATTTATTCATCGCCAAATTTGGCGACGATTTTTGCAACGAAAAAATTATTCGTTGCAATTTGACGACGAATTTTTATTTTTCGTTGCAGAATTTAGCGGCGAATTATTTGCAACGAAAAATTTTTCGTTGCAAAAAAATTCTGCAACGAATTTTTTTGTAAAATTTGTTACAAATTTCGTCGCCAAAAATCATTATTTTTATAGTGAAATCTCCAAACCCATTTTGTTGCTTTGTTTATACTTTTTTTTTTATTCCGTGGGATGCCTAAAATTCATTAATTGTATCTTATTCTTAATACTAGATGTACAAACGGAGAGAAAACAAGGGAAGTTGTGAATTTTTTTTATTTAGATTGATAGTAAATTGTGAATAAACAAAAAGAGAGAAAAAATTATAGGGAAATAATTGATTAAATAAAAGATAGGCAGATAACTTAAATAAGTTTCATTTTTTTCAAATTTATTATTTTTTAAAATAAAAATAATAATCTTGAATTATCATGAATTGTGAATTAAATTATAATCAATAGTTCTAAATCATAAACCGCAGTCGTCTTTGAAAGTTAGTCAAAAAATTTTAAACCATCAAATCATCAATTTTAAATTATGGTTAAGCCCAGCCTATTGTCTAGATCAAAATTAGAAAAAAAAAAAAGCTTTATTATTATTTATTTGAAAAATATTAAATGGATGAAGGATTCCTCTAATAAATTGTTTGATTTCTATTCAAACTAAATATAAATTAAATCTTTTTTCTTATTATTAAAATACATGTTTATTTGCACATTTTCAAATTAATGCGATGGAAATCTACTGAACCATTTATAATTATCGATGAAGCTCTTTCCTGTGATTGTTGAATATGTTTTCTCCAATGATATAGTCAAATCTACACAGATTAACACCACATTAGAGAGTTCACTGAGCCAGCGAGGTCGCCAATGCTTAATTCAAATCAATATCAAGAGCAAATCAAATGGAGGAAGAAGAAAAAAGTCACAAAGTTCTCAAAAGTTTTGCTCTTCATCGTTTTTAACTTTCTATTGATAAAGACATACCTCAAACTCTAATGGGTTATTGGGTCTTGATTATGTGAGTTGTGAATGGTATGAGAATGTTGTTTCAATATACCTCATTAGTAACTAGGTTGGGTTTGTACCATACAGGCGGAATCTACTAGGCTGGAAGGGGTATTTGCCTCATGACATTAATGCATCATGTTGACTCGGTCTAGGCTGGATACCTACGGTATCACTAATCATTTCAAAAGTTTAGCTAACCTCAACATGGCCACAACACTAACTTCTCAAGAGCCCTTAATGTTAAGCTTGTTATTAATGTAATTAACCTAAGTTGGCTGGGATGATCAAACCAATTAAGTTGGCCATTATACTAGAAATTAACTAGCCAATTAGTAAGTCTAGCTGCATTAGATAGTTATGTTGATCAAACTGGTTGAGTTAATCAAGTTAGGTTAAGTTAACTGGCTATACCAATTTGACTAGGCAAGTTAGATATGTCGAGCATATCAAATAGACCAACTAGGTAGGAGTTAATTTAGATTAAAAAAAGGCAATCATAATAGTCAAGTTAGGTGAGTTGATTAATTGGTCAGTTGAGTGGGTTGTTCATATTGGTGCAATCAATCTATGGTTAAGATTGACTAAACTTGAGTTGAGTTCAAATTAAATTTTGATGTTTGAGAAATATATGGTGATGAGTAAGCAATACTCTCTAAAGGAATATTAGTGGCCAAGGGTGACTAAATTCGGTGTAAAAAAATTATTGAAAAGAGAGATTATGACGCAGTCGATTGTAATGGTTAAACAAGAGGCTCAAGTGGGTTGTGAAAGACTAAACACTTAGCACGATATAAGAAAAATGAAGCCCAAGTGAGTCGTAGAGGACCAAACATTTGACATGTGAACACGATATATGTAGAGTCCAAATGAATCATAGAAGATCGGACACTTAACATGCGGATAGAAGTCTAATACATCATGGAAGACTAGATATTAGATATGCAGATGAAATTCGTAATATGTCACGAAGGATAAGATGTTAGACATGTGGATGATACCCCTAATAGATCAAGAAGGACCAGATATTAGACGCGAGATGAAAAGTCCAAACATGTTAATAATAATCAGATGTTTGGTAATGGTGATGTACCAACAAGTTAAGATTGACCGGATGCTCGACACGAGAAGTAAAGTTCAAACAGATCAAGACAAATTGGATGTTTGATAATGGTGAAGTCTCGGCATGTCAAAGTTGATCAAATGTTTGATACAAAAACTAAAGTGTAAACAGGTTAAGGAATATTGGATGTTTTGTAAGAGTGAAGCCCTGACATATCAATATTGATCGGATGTTAACCGAGTGAAGTCCTGACAAATTAAATTGACTAGATATTAAGTAAATGAAGTCTTAACAAGTCAAGGATGATCAAATTCTAAGCAAGAGAAATCGTGGTAATTTATGGTCAATTAAATAATAGGAAAAATGAGATTTCAGCTTTGAAAGACTAAAATAGTAGTATTAATCGATTACGCTGAAGTAACAATCGACTGATAAATTATAAATGGCAAAATTGAGGATTTGAGGAGTTTTGAGTGTGATCAATCAATTGTTGAGGTTAATAGTCGACTGATATTACTATTCAAGTGAAAAGAATGTTTGAAGCTCACTGTTCAATATGATTCTTCATTATCAATTGACTAATAGAGAGAAGTAATTGACTGATAGAACTGTCACAATATATAGAAAGTTTGACAATCAATTTGATAACTCGATTGTTTGGGCATCAGTCGACTAATGGTAATAAATAGTCGATTGATGTTATCAAATCTAAGCCGAAAGAACCATTTTGTAGGTATAAAGTTTGGATCTATGGTGGATCAATTGGATAATATATAGATTCTACAAATCAACCCAATCTATACCTTATAAAAGAAGGCTTCGAGGATGTTTGAAACAATCAAATCTTAGGGGGTTTAGAGAAGAGTGATATTGCATTTCCATACTTCAAGAGACAATCCAAAAGATACAAATAATAATCAAAGTCATGTTCATTTGTGTAAACGTATTGTTTATATTTCTTTTGTACATTTTACATTTGACTTTATTTGTAAAACAAATACTGTAAGAGATTTCTCCACCTCCGAAAAGTATCCGAGAAAGAGAAAGATGAATAGTGTTATTGCTAGGATGATAGGTTGTGGAGTAGGAATCGACAATTCCAAACTACATAAAAATTTCAATTTATGCTTGTGCTATAAGTTCTTGTTTTTATTTCTATATTTCTATTGCAATTAATTCTTTGTAGATAAATGCAAATGAACGATGATCAACAACAAAGCAAATCACTATTTACCCCCTTCGGTGATGCAATGATTTTAACATGTCATAGAGTAAAAATGTACCATAAAACTTCCTTAAATACAAGCAAACATTCACAAATACTTTAAAATTAAATTTTTAGAATGATTATACGATAAATTTGCTTAACATAAAGAAATAATTTTAAGGTAAAACTACCATCCTATTTTTTTTCTTCCTCCTCCTCCTCTCCGCCCTCACACCCAATAAAATTTAGGGTTGAAAATATCTTATAATTTGCACGAACATTTACATGATAAAAGAGGGCTAAATATTCATAATAATATCCACTATGCTTGAAGGTCAAGCACCCTTGTATTTGCATATGATATTGTGAGGTATTATAACATCCCGAATAACCTATGAGTCTTATTAAGTGTTAGAAATATCTTAAAATACTTGTGGAGGATTTATAGAATCATACATTTTGAAGCAAAAAAAAAAAAAAGTAAATCAAGTGAATAATCCACAAGTCAAACACTATATATATTCGACAAGAATATCCTATCACAGTGTCAAAATGTCTCATAAACTTTTCTTAAATTCAACTAAACATTCACAAATAGTTTGAAATTTTTAGGATAAGTATATGATATGATTGCTCAACTTAAAGAAATTTCAAGTAGTGCTCCATGTGCTAAATTAAATAATTGTAGGGTAGAGCTAAAATCTATGATAAGTTTTTCTTTTTTTTACTTCTCCCTCTTAGCATTGATCATCCTCGAGATTTCTTAATTTGAATCTAGATTAGCATTGTGGAGATCGCTACTCTTATGGCTATCCCTTCTTGGTCGATCGACTCTTCTCCATGTAATTAGTACACTTTCACTAAAATCTAGACAATGGTTATTGTCTTCCTTAAGTACTATATAATAGATTCATTTATTACCTCTCATAAAGTGATCACCTCACTTCTCCTACCAACTAGGATTCACAAAAGGATCATGGATAAGGACTCATAGTCAGTCCATATGATTTTGAGGGCATTGACAAAATCTTGATAAATGGTTCCTGGTTTAAAGTTAATTTTAACACATAAATTTTTTTGAGACCTATATAAAAGTCTCGATGATGTTGAAAATTTTTGGACCTTAAACAGAGGCCCCAGTTGCCCTGCCCCAGGGCCAACCTTGAATAAGGTTGCAAAATAATGAATGTTCGTCCCAGCAACCAATTGATATTTTCTTCCTATTATAAAAGGTGATAATGCTCACCCTAAGTGTTCCTCAATGTTGGTCGTCCCACAACAATATGAAGGGAGATAAATCACGATCAACCTTCGGTTATACGTCGACGTTTGATTGTAGGGAAGACACACACTCCAACTGGTATTTCCATCTAGTAGTGGAGATTGATCCTTATTCACTTGTTGCAAATATGCATTGCACTGGCCATCGACTTTTTCCGTCGAGACTAATTAATATTTTCTTCTTAGACCTTGGCTAGCTCATCAATAAGTCCATAGAATTTTTTTTAAATGTTCTATCAAGTTTCCATCTTATGTCATACGTGGACTAGCTATATATTTTTCCATTTGAAATGGATATATATAGTTAATAACACTTGCCCTCCTTGTAACTTTAAATATATATTTTACATTAAATATTGTTTCCTTTAAAATCATGGCACTTCGAGTTGAACATAAAAAAATTTTAAATTCAAAAACATTTTTACTCTAAATATTGTCTTAATTTGTAAATTATATTAAACCCGTTCTTTTTCTTGTATTTTTATAATATTAGTTGATTTATATTTTGTTTTTATCTAAAAAGTCATTGTTTTTTCTATTAATTAGTTTTAAAACATAATTAACCCAAGTTAACCATCTCGAAAGCAACTTTCAAGTGTCTAAAAACTATAAGTTAGTCCTTAAATCTTATTGCAAATAGCAAATTTGCCTCATAATACATTCACTAAATACTCTCGTTCCAATTTACAGTGCGTCATTAATGATCGATTGGCTGCTTTAAACCTGAGGAACTTGTGAATGGCTGCATTTTAGGTAGCTGCTCGTCATTAATTACGAGTATGTTAGTAAGCGGTCCATTATTAGTATTTTGTAGCCTCATTAACTGCTGGAGCTGCTAGCAGAGCTCTTAAATTCAGTGCCATGATTCAACTCTTTTTATTTTCTTGCATGTATACAGCAAGCAATATATATACATACAAGTGCAGGTGAGGTAGATCCACAGAATTGGGTTTTCATCTTGTTGGAACCATCTCCTTTCATATTTCACCTCGTCTCGTCTCTTGGTGATGGCGCTCATCTCCCTTCATTTTTATAATGTGCATGCAATAAATGGCGATTGCTTTAATGGACCAGTTGCTTACAATAAATGTCAAAGCCTCCTCACCTAACCGCGATTAAGAGGCGACGCCGATGTCTCTATCGCTTCCATAGAGTTGCAGTTGGACGTCCTTTGGATCTTATCGATCGAAAGTTTTATGGTCGACAACTAAATCTTAATTCGTTCTTGTTCAGTGTCCCCATCGCATTTAGTGGCCGAGTTTTTAGTTAACTCGTGACTAGCACCTTTTATTATTATTATTATTATTATTATTATTTTCTGGAATTCTAGAACACTGCATGTTATAGCTTCAGACAGCGTTTTTGCCTTTGGTGTGCGTTGTTATTCTCCTCAGTAAGGTTTCCTGGGGATTTAACAGGCCTTAATTGTGTTTGTTTAAATCATAGTATTTCCTCTGACATTCTTTGTTTGTTGCAATCAGTGAGCTAGCCTGAACTTTTCGTAAGAGGAATATTTGGTGCTATTTTATTTTATTTTTATTTTTTATGCTCTTCGCTTCACTTTTTGCATGTCTTGTGTATGATGATTCTGGTCACCAACCGAACGAACAAAGGAACCGTGTCTACTGCTTTATTAGTCAGTGTTAATTAAACCTTCAAGCAATATGATTTGTTTATATAATTTGCATGCAAAATTACCAACTCTTGTGATTTTGATTCTGCCAACGATGTTTGAGTGTTGGGGGTGGTTCGATTGTAACTGGAAATTACTTGCAGTATCGAACACGTATGGATTGTCCTCCAAAGGAGACAACCGCCATGGTAAGCATGTGGTGCAGTAAATAATGGGTAAAAATAATCCCCCGCCCCCCTTTATGTAAAAAATTCCACACTTAAATAAAAGAAATAAATCATAAAAAATATTTTTATTTAACCAAAAATTAATACGGTGAGAGAGAATAGACATCTTACAAAATTTTACAACTCTCGTTCTTACTTTTAAGAACAATTCTACTCACTTGATTGATGAGGACCTCTCTTCTCCTTCTCCAGGGTGTCGAGTGGTTGCGACTTAATGCATTCTCTCAAAGTGACAAAAAATAACGACAAGATGCATGGCCACAATGGAGAAGAGATAGCTGCGATGTCTCTCCGTCGCCATCTGCACATTTCTGTCCACTCTTTTTTTTTTTTTTTTGGTTGATTAAAGTAAAACAGCGGCCGGGTTTGAATTAAAACTAAACCCTTCCATTTCTTTCCTACACGAAACGAATGACTTGTTCGTCCAGTCAAAGAACGGGATGTATTGAATGAATGACTTGCTTTTTATGATCCATCGTCTTCTTTTTTGTAATTTCAAAAAAATTTGTTTTT
Source organism: Wurfbainia villosa (assembly GCA_025175895.1). Lineage (NCBI taxonomy): Eukaryota > Viridiplantae > Streptophyta > Magnoliopsida > Zingiberales > Zingiberaceae > Wurfbainia > Wurfbainia villosa. Next base: position 12,691,904 of record CM045992.1, read on the forward strand.
TAATTATCAAATAGTTGGGAGAGTATTAAATCAGTGGAGAATTCCTATACGCAGTGCGGCTGCCATTGCTACTTCTACCGCCAAGAGGAAGAAACCAAACGAGAGCGGACGGAGCTCGCTCCCAAAATAGAGTTGTTCCTGCCGACCGTCTCTCTATAAACTCCTCTTCCTCCTCCTCCTCCTCTCGCAACGATCAAATCCACTCAGTTCGCCGGAATTGAACCGATCGCCATGGGATCCGCTCGCTTCGAGTCCATCGAGCAATGCAGCTCCGAGGGGCGGTCCGGCCACTCCGTCGCCGCCGATCTAGACGGCACCCTGCTCCTCTCGCGCAGCGCCTTCCCTTACTTCATGCTGGTGGCGGTGGAGGCCGGCAGCCTCCTCCGCGGCCTCCTCCTCCTCCTATCCGTCCCCTTCGTCTACTTCACCTACGTCTTCCTCTCCGAGTCCCTGGCCATCAAGACCCTCATCTTCATCGCCTTCGCGCGCCTCAGGCTCCGAGACATCGAAATGGTGGCGCGCTCCGTCCTCCCGCGCTTCTACGCCGACGACGTCCACCCGGAGACGTGGCGCGTCTTCAGCGCCTGCGGCGGCCGGCGCTGCGTCGTCACCGCCAACCCCACCGTGATGGTGGAGCCCTTCGTGCGGGGCTTTCTCGGGGCCGACGCCGTGCTGGGGACGGAGCTGGAGGTCACCAAGTCCGGCCGCGCCACCGGCTTCGTCAAGAACCCCGGCGTGCTCATCGGCGACCTCAAAAGGAAGGCGGTCGAGAGAGAGTTCGGAGCGGCCTCGCCGGACGTCGGCATTGGCGACCGCGAGACCGACTTCGATTTCATGTCCATTTGCAAGGTCTGTTTACATTCCTCACAAACTCCCATTGTTTTTTGACAAAATTTTCCTCCGCCGCCAAGACAATTACATTAAGTTTCAATACCGTCCTTTGTTAATTGACTTGATCGACCAGATGATCATAAAAGAGCGGTCGTTTATCAATCAGCAGGAGAGAGGGAGAATAAAATGATCCTAGTAAACAAGCACTATCACCAAATATCCTCTCTTCAAACCCTCTCAACCATTGATAGAAGCAACTCGAAAATAGCTTCTCTTCCTATCTCTCATGTTGTCATACATTTCTCTTCGTCATGTCATGATTTTGATCCAGGGGTGGTGTCTGTCGGAAGAGACGAGGACAATTGCAAAGGTATTGGCGATGGCAGGGGAGAGGAAAGATCAGAGAAAATAGACAGTGAAATACACAATGCGAAAGTGGAACTGGCGAGCGACGCGAATGATAGACACTCTAGTACCAAAGTGAATTAACTACTAAATTGAGGGTAGGGGTAGACAGTAAGAGGGGAAAAAAAGAAACAGAGAGCCCCAGGCAAAGCAGGCACAGACATGGATGTTATCTCCAGGCCAATATTTGAATCCGTCCGCTCTTGGGGTATTTATTTTAGATATTTTCACGATTGATTCTATAGTTAAAAGATAAATTATGATTGATTGATATCACAGTGAAGAATAACAGATAATTTACGAATATAAAAATTGATTCTTATTCATTTAGTATAAATTTATATGTGTGACGTGAAGAGAGGTAAATTTCTGATACAAATAAAAAATAGACACCTTCATATTTATTTATTATAAGCAGTGAATATGTTTAGACAAAATATCAATGATTGTCTAGGTTTGCCATAAAAACATTATATAATTTGTTAGTTTTATATTGGAAAATTCAAATTAAATTAGTTATCTTATGGAACAAATGATATTAAATTAAGGTTAAATTTGTTATTTTATTTTATTCAGGAAGCCTACGTGGTGCTGCATGGCAAACAGATGCCGGTTCCAAAGAACCAGCTACTGAACCGGGTGATCCTCCACGACGGTCGGTTCGTCCAGAAGCCGGCGCCGATGGTGGCGCTGGTCACCTTCCTGTGGATCCCCTTCGGCTTCCTCCTCTCCCTCCTCCGCGTCTACATCAACCTTCCTCTGCCGGAGCGCATCGTGTTCCACAACTACCGCCTCATGGGCATCAAACTGGTGGTGAAGGGCACGCCGCCGCCGCCCCCCAAGAAGGGTCACCCGGGCGTGCTCTTCGTCTGCAACCACCGCACGGTGCTGGACCCGGTGGTCACCGCCGTCGCCCTGCGCCGAAAGATCAGCTGCGTCACCTACAGCATCAGCAAGTTCTCGGAGTTGATCTCGCCCATCAAGGCCGTCGCGCTGACGCGGGAGCGCGACAAGGACGCCGCCTACATCAGGCGGCTGCTGGAGGAGGGCGACCTGGTGATCTGCCCCGAGGGCACCACCTGCCGCGAGCCCTTCCTGCTGCGCTTCAGCGCTCTCTTCGCCGAGCTCACCGACCGCATCGTCCCCGTGGCCATCAACACCAAACAGAGCATGTTCCACGGCACCAGCGCCAGGGGGTGGAAGATATTCGATCCGTACTTCTTCTTCATGAACCCGAGGCCGGTCTACGAGATCACGTTCTTGAACCAACTCCCGAGGGAGCTCACCTGCGCCGGCAGCAAGCCGCCCATCGAAGTCGCCAACTACATACAGCGGGTGCTCGCCGTCACGCTCGGCTTCGAGTGCACCGTCTACACCAGGAAGGACAAGTACGGTCTGCTCGCCGGCACCGACGGCCTGGTCTCCTCCAAGAAGGAAAGCAACGAGGAGGAGAAGCAAAAGCACGACGAGGCCTGATTATTATTACATTACCATGCAGAGCATTGCAGAGTACGCAGAAGGAATCTGTCTAATTAAGTAGCAGGGATTGATAAGTTGGATAATACAAGTTGTTGCTTAAAATCTTTACTGTATTTGTTGGCTTCATACTTTATAGTTCTTCAGCCTCTTTGTATTATTGTATTGTTAATTAGCTTTTACTATCACCTAATTCACTCCTCTGAAAACTAAAAAGAAATGCCCATCCGATTGCAAAATAAAGTTGCATCACTAAAAAAAAATTCAAAAGTGGGTGGAAATGATATCAGACAACAATAAGATAGCTGTTTCAAGTGGTTAAGCATCTGATTATGATCCTCCACCTTAAATAAACAATGAGATATCCAACTATAAAGTTCGGTTTTTGAAGATCAACGCGAAGCTGCAAGCTGATGCCTTAAAGTGCCCCCTTTTTGCATTTTTACCAAATCACACAAAGCAAGAACTGTGTGATTTATTATCATATCAGTTTAAATATTATTCATCATACTATGCGAACCGATGATAGTTAGTGGGGTCATTCATGTATTAAATTTGAATAAATTTATTGATCTTGCTCTACAAGTGGATTTGAAAATGAAAGTACACGAAAAGAATGACACTGAATATCTTAAACTAATTTGCAGACGATGTAATTAACTTAATTGGAGATTATATTTTTATGGAGAATGCGTAATTAATCCACATACATAAACAAAACAAATGGAAGTAATGATAATTTTAGCATAGTGATGCAGTTTGCTTTTTAATTCCTTTTGTTGAGTCTTCGACATAGGATAGATTTTTACTGTCACAATAGTAATTCTATCAAAATTAATACGCGTCAAAGGGCGCCGTCGATAATCCGACGACGACCCCCTGCAGACAGGACATATAAGAAAAGAAATATATTCAGTGCAGTAAAAATTGATGGAGAAAAAAAAAAGAGTTATCTTTTTTGTACAACAAAGGTTGGAACCGTCAACCTAGCGGCCCCTACCAGCCCGCCCCCGGGCCATCGTAAGGAAGGTAAATCATGGTAGGTCTTTAACCCTTGAGACTAGTAACCAGCGCATGGAGGGACGGAACTCGCTTTTGCGAGGAGTTGATCCGTTGTCCATTTGTACAACTTTCTGCATGCGCTAGCCACTAGCCCCTTCCCGCGGGGGCAAGACTGTGGCGGATAAACTTTTTAACGTGACTGGCCCCACCGCCGAAGCGGCCTCTCATCAGAAACCCCCGAAAGGATTTTTGGAGGCACAGTTCCACGAGTTGATAAGAGTCTACCTGGGTCGGGCCCAGTATCTCAGTCAACAGGACTAAACTAGTCAAGAGTTGCTGAGGAGGGCTCGAACCCGGCACCTCTCGCAACTTGTACCTCCACGCTTACCACTTGGGATAAGGCGCTTCGGTAAAAACTGTGGCGGATAAACTTTTTAACGTGATTGGCTCCACCGCCGAAGCGGCCCCTCATCAGAAACCCCCGAAGGGATTTTTGGAGGTACAGTTCCACGAGTTGATAAGAGCCTACCTGGGTCGGGCCCAGTATCTCAGTCAACAGGACCAAACTGATCAAGAGTTGCTGAGGAGGGCTCGAACCCGACACCTCCCGCAACTTATACCTCCACGCTTACCACTTGGGATAAGGCGCTTTGGTGAGAGTTATCTTTTATGTAGCTAGAAATATGTGAGAGAAAGAGAAAGAGTCACCCTCCATCCAATTTATGAAAGAGTGCTTCCACAAATAGAGGAAGAAGAAAAAAACTCCATCCCTCTTTACCTCAACTTGCTCTTATCCAAGAGCTTTGTCTCACCTCATCAACTAGAACCATCCATTAGTTGTGTCCTTTGACTGACTATTAGGGGACAAACACTGCATGTAGCCTCCATCTGCTATGACATATTCCTTTTTTGTCATATATTGATGAGACCAGAATATTCTAGATAGATCGCCACATATGTCATAAATGTTGAGCGTTCAAGAGCAGGATCCAAGAGAAAAGATGAGGCTCAGAAAGAGCCGCATACATGCAATGTATATATACACTCAGGAAGGGTCGCACTCGGGAAAAGTTGCATGCATACCTCAGAAAGAGTTGCATGTATGCGTTGCATGCCTGTCTAAAAAATAGACACCTGTGTTAAGACCGACGTCGCTAGAGGGGGGAGGGGTGAATAGCGATCGTTTCTTAATCATCGATTTTGTTTATGTTCGAGTTCTCATCTACAAAAGGTTAATACACATTGAAAAACAAGTATAAACGATACAAAAATACAAGCATAACAAACCGATTTTATGTGGTTTAGAATCTTCGATTCTTACTCCACGGCTTAGCTCCTTCGATAGTCCCACTCTCGACATTATATTCTAAATCCACGTCAAATTTTGACCTACTATAGTATACCAGTTGACTGTCATAAATCATCAGTCAATTGGCGAGCTTTGATCAAACTAGTTGATTGAGTTGGAAACATTCTGTTCGGTTCATAGGCTGAAACACTGTTCACAAGCGATTATACTGTAGCAGTCGACTTCGTTCAAGACATGATCTATGTACTGAATGCTTGGATAAACTAAGGAGCATAACATATAATAGTCTCACAAAATTGATAATATCCAATCTCATCAATTCATCAATTAGGAATAGTTTCAATACTTATATAATTACACATTATGAGATACTCACTAATCGTGATACAATCACAATTTATTCCATACTATGTATCATATTGTGGACTTCAATAAATGAGTTTAAGATCTAATCAAATATATATATAATGTACACTCAAATAGTGAATTTTATTAATAACATTTAAGGTGATTATCTTAGAACACCTCTCAATTACATCATACTCTCACTTGGCCTACAACTAATTGCCTTGGTATCAAATATCATAGACCTCTATATGCCTCTAGAACTTTTCTTGGAGAAGAGGCTTTTTCAAGGGATTTGCTATATTCCTATAGGTGGAAATTTTCTCTATTTATACATCTCTTCAACATATGTTCTCTTTGATCAAACGATAGTGATGAAGAACATGCTTGGATCACTGATGAGACCAAGTTCAGTGATAAACTTCTTTATCCAAAATGACTTCAGAAGTCGTAATGTACTCTGTCTTTGTGGAATCAGCAAAGGTGTATTATTTGAAACTTTTTCAACTCACTGCACCTCCATTCAAGGTGAATATATATCCAAACTGAGATTTGAAATCATCCTTATCCGTTTGGAAGCTGACATCAGTATGCCCATATATCACCATATCACCTCCTCTATATTCCAAGAACAAATCCTTAGTTTTTTGTAAGTACTTAAGGATTGTCTTGACAACCACTAAATAGTCAATACCAGGATCTAACTAGTATCTACTCGTAACACTTAAAGCATACAATATACTGAGCCTAATACATAACATAATATATATGATCGATCCTATAACTGACTCATATGAGATCTGACTCATGCGAATCCTATCATCTTCAGTGCACGTGCATATAGACTTTGAAAGGTGGATCCCATGTCTCATGAGAATAAAACCTTTCTTGGATTCATCCATGCTAAACTATTTTAACACTCTATCTATGTATGTAGAATGTGAAAGACCAAACAATCGATTCAATCTATCTCTATAGATCTTGGTCCCTAAGTTATAGGTTGCTTCTCTCATGTCTTTCATAGAGAATATTATAAGCTACCAAACTTTGACTAACTGTAAAACAGGGATATCATTTTCTATGAGCAATATGTCATCAACATACAATATTAGGAAAACAACTGCACTCCCACTAGCCTTCTTATACATATAGGATTCGTCAGGATTTTGTGAGAAATCAAACTATTTGATTGCCTCATCAAAACGAACGTTCCTACTCTTGGATGATTGCTTCAATCCATAAATAGATCTCTGAAGCTTACATACTTTATTCTTGTCGATAGATGTGAAACTCTCAGATTGTATCATATATACATCCTTAGATAGATTTTTATTAAGGAAAGTTATTTTCACATTCATCTGTCATATCTCGTAATCATAATGAGTTGTTATGACCAAGAGTATCCGAATGGATTTAAACATAGCTACTGGTGAAAATGATTTCATCATAGTCAACACCTTGTCTTTGATAATATTCCTTCGCCACTAACCTAGCTTTATAGGTATTACATTACTATCCATGTCAGTTTTCTTCTTGAAAATCCACTCACACCCTATAGACGTAATGCATCCGGGTGGGTCCACTAAGTTTCAAACTTGATTTTTTATATGGAATCCATTTTTGATTTCATAACTGTAAGTCATTTGTCCCTGTCTAAACTTTTCAAAACTTCTTCATAACTATTATGTTCATCACTCTCGATGATCAATACGTAATTCAATTCACTTACGAGAAATCTATATCACTCAAGAACATGTCGTATTCTATTAGATCTACGAAGAGGTTGTGTTTCTAAAGGTTCAGTCGTTACCTCATCTCTATGAGTAATAGCTTGTGATTCTTGACTAGACATCTCTTGTGTGTCTATTGGAGTCTCTTGAACTACACTTATTTCAATCTCACTACCACTGTTTGCTTGTAAGAGAAACTCCTTCTTTAGAAATATAGCATGATACGAACCCCACCAACAACTGTGATGGAACTCCAGACAATAATGGATAGAACTCTAGGACTATAAGACAAGAGTTTGATTCTTGACCAGTAACTAAGTATTAGAACAAACCAAGACTATGAAAGAGAAGAAACACTACACCCGGATAGTGATAAGTTTCGGTTGTTTGAATGCCACGAGAACAAACTCGATAAGTTTAGAAGTTCTTTTAAGAACTAAGAGAGCACACAAATATATCTCACCAAAGAGTTCTTCCTACATGTTTGGATTTCCCTCCTTTATATAGTGGGAGTAAGCAAGTAAGAGTACAAAATACATGCAAATAATTAAAGTACCCATGCTTGCATGTAAGTATGCACACAACTTAGATACCCAAAACAATTAAAGATGCTTGCATGTAAGCATGCACATAACTTAGAAACCCAAAAACTCAAGTCTCCATACGTCTTTAATGCATAAGCAAGCCCCTATAATTATTTAGAATTCTTCCACCCATCATGCAAGGCTAAGTCAAGGATCGATAAGTTCGATTACATGGATTAGGCCTTGATCTACACTTGGGCTTATCTTGGTCCCTTCTTTCTCATCATCAGTCCAATGTTCGTCGACTAGTCCATTTAATGCTTCCTTGAAATGCTTTGCTCGAAGTCTTGTAATTGGACCTTCTAGAAGTGACAAATGATCCTTCGTAACTTCATCCTTAAGCCGACGATCAACCCCTTGACTTACATCATTCTCCCCCTCTTAAAAAGGATTTGCCCTTAAATCATTACCTATATCAAATGGGGATAAATCAGCAATATTAAAAGTAGAACGTACACCATACTCATTTGATAATTCAAGTTTGTAGGCATTACCATTGATGCGCTCCATCACTTGGAATAGTCCATCGCCTCGAGGTAGAAGTTTAGTATGTCGTCTTTCTGGAAACCGTTCCTTCCGTAGGTGCAACTAGACCGATTCCCCCAGTTCAAACATAACTTTCTTACGCCCCTTGTTATCTTGTTGAACATATTGTTGGGTTCTTCTCTCAATATTCATCCATGCTTGCTCATGAATCCTCTTCACGAATTCAGCCTTTTGCTTACCATCTAAGTTTAAATGCTCACTCAAAGGCAAAGGAATCAAATCTAGGGTGACAAGGGATTGAATCCACAAATAACTTCAAAAGGAGAAAACTTAGTTGTAGAATATATGCTTCTGTTGTAAGCAAATTCAACATGAGGTAGACACTCTTCCCATATTTTAAGATTCTTTCTAATGATGGCACGGAGTAAGAAAGACAAAGTTCAATTGACAATTTCAGTTTACCCATCAATTTGGGGATGACAGGTAGTAGAAAATAATAATTTAGTTCCCAATTTTCCCCATAAAGCCTTCCAAAAATAACTCAAAAACTTTTTATCTCTATTAGAGACAATGGTCCTAGGCATGCCATGCAACCTAATAACCTCTCTAAAGAACAAGTCAACTATATGCGAGGCATCATCGGTTTTATGACATGGAATGAAATGTGTTATCTTGGAAAACCTATCTACCATGACAAAAATTGAATTTCGTGGTAATCCTAAAACAAAGTTTATAGAAATATTTATCCAAGGTTCACTAGGTATAGGCAAAGGCATATACAAGTCATGTGATTTCTGTTGGAGATTTGACGCCGCTAGAGGGGGGGTGAATAGCGATGTGACCGTACGAAGATGGAATTCGATCGTGATCATGTCTACAATTTCGTTAGCGCAGCGGAATATAGAAATGAAAGCAATAACGAAATACAACAATCACGAACACAAAGATATAACGTGGTTCGGAATCGAACGGTTCCTACTCCACGGATCGAGCTCTAAAGAGCCCTAGTGATGCACACACACTCACTAATCACAAATACTCCTTCTCGGAACAATCCGGAGGCGGAGAAACCTCGTACAAGAATTACACTAAGTAATACACAAGATACAAGCAAATACAAGTAAGAAATACAATGCAAGTAAAGGAAAAATAACTTTACAAGAGCTTTGGATTGCTTGATCTTTGATTGCCTTGAACTAGCTTTGAAGGACTGGAAAGCACCAACTTCCCCCTTCAATTTCGCCCAAGAAAATCGCTTGCGAAAACCCTCCTTCCAAGCTGCCTTTATAACCTGCCGGTCGATTTACCATCACCGACGCCATAAGTCACCGGGCCGATCGATGCCATCGTTGTCGTGAGACAACAGATCGATCCACGTGGAAAAACTCCAACGGATCTCTTGGCGATCGGCCAACATTGGCGCCGATCGGCCACCGCAGTCGATCGCCCGATCGGCCACGGAGCATTCTGTGCTCGCGGAACTAGCAATGATCGCCGACTCTGGCGGCCGATCGTCAGACATCGCCGATCGTTTCGATGAGCAGCCGATCGCGTAGCGCCTAGCTCTTAAACGGCAGTCGAACTCAAGTCGACTCACGGCAGTCGAACCGGCCATAATGTCAGTCGACTGCCAACCTCAAAGAAGAGGTTTTAACCCAAAGTATGGTGCCCCCATACTTGCTAGACCACCCTTAGCCTAGACCTAAGCCTTCTAGCCACCTCCATCAGCCTCACGCCTCTCGGATCCCTCCAAATCATCCATGACTTGTTCATCCATCGCGCTAGCCTCCAGGTGCTTCCCTCGGCTATGTCATGCTAACGGTGTCTACACCGCCAAGGCACATTGGACTTACGCCGCCAAGACTCCGCTTGGACTTTACGCCGCCAACCATTGGTCTTATGCTGCCAAGACTCCCGCTTGGACTTTACGCTGCCAATATCAAACCCTTGGACTTCTCAAATTCCAAGACTCAAGCTTGGACTTTCCCTTGCCAACCCATGTTGGACTTTCCATGCCAAGACCCATGCTTGAACTTCTCATTTGCCAAGACCCATGCTTGGACTTCTCATGTCAAGTACTCAAGACTTGGACTTTCCTTGCCAACCCATGTTGGACTTTACATTGCCAAGACCCATGCTTGGACTTTTACATTGCCAAGACCCATGCTTGGACTTTTCATGTGTCAAGTGTCCCACTTGGACTTTTCATGCCAAGTACTCAAGACTTGGACTTTACCAAATGCCAAGTGTTCCACTTGGACTTTCCCATGACAATTGTTGGTGCAATCGGCCCAGGTCACGATTGACCAGGACTCGAGTTTGACTCGAGTGATGTTTTGATGTTTCGACAAAAATATATGACAATGTAATTGTCATGGGAAAGTCCAAGTGGAACACTTGGCATTTGGTAAAGTCCAAGTCTTGAGTACTTGGCATGAAAAGTCCAAGTGGGACACTTGACACATGAAAAGTCCAAGCATGGGTCTTGGCAATGTAAAAGTCCAAGCATGGGTTTTGGCAATGTAAAGTCCAACATGGGTTGACAAGGAAAGTTCAAGCATGGTCTTGGCATGAAAATTCCAACATGGGTTGGCAAGGAAAGTCCAAGTATGGTTTTGGCATGAAAAGTCCAACATGGGTTGGCAAGGAAAGTCTAAGCATGGTCTTGGCATGGAAAGTCCAACATGGGTTGGCAAGGGAAAGTCCAAGCTTGAGTCTTGGCATTTGAGAAGTCCAAGGGTTTGATATTGGCAGCGTAAAGTCCAAGCGAAAGTCTTGGCAGCATAAGACCAATGGTTGGCAGCGTAAAGTCCAAGCGGAGTCTTGGCGGCGTAAGTCCAATGTGCCTTGGCGGTGTAGACACCGTTAGCATGACATAGCCGAGGGAAGCACCTGGAGGCTAGCGCGATGGATGAACAAGTCATGGATGACTTGGAGGGATCCGAGAGGCGTGAGGCTGATGGAGGTGGCTAGAAGGCTTAGGTCTAGGCTAAGGGTGGTCTAGCAAGTATGGGGGCACCATAATTGGATTAAAACCTCATGTTATCATCGGAGCCCGATGTCTACGCACGATCGCTAAGGGTCGGCTAGCCGATCGCTAGTTCACCGCGAGCATTGGCAGATCGCTTCGAGTCGATCGGCAATCCGATTACGCGGCCGATCGGCTAATGTTGGCGCCGATCGAAGAGTCCCGTTGGAACTTGTCCAACGTGGATTGAGTCGTTGTCTCACAGCTACAGTGCTGGCAGTCGACTAAGGACTTATGGCAGTCGACTGTTAGGCGGAAATCCAGCCCGATGGAGGATAAAAGCAGCTGTTCGTGGAAGGCTCAAGAATCAGATTTTTGGGAGCTTTGGTGAGGCGATTTACAGGTGCATTTCAAGGTCCTTCAAGCTCATCCAAGCAACCAACAAGCAAGCGCTCAAAACCCTAGTTTGTAAAGTGTTCTTTACATTTCCTTTGTATTTGCTTGTATTTCTTTCGTTTATTGTTGTAAACATTTGTACGAGGTTTCTCCGCCTCCGACTTGTTGTCGAGAAGGAGTTTATTGATTAGTGATTGCATTGGCATCGCTAGAGCTCGTTAGAGCTCGATCCGTGGAGTAGGAACCATGTGGTTCCGAACCACGTTATATCTTTGTGTTCGTGATTGTTGTATTTCGTTATTGCTTTCATTTCTATATTCCGCTGCGCTAACGAAATTGTAGACACGATCACGAACGAATTCCATCTTCATACGGTCACAACGCTATTCACCCCCCCTATAGCGGCGTCAAATCTCCAACAAGTGGTATCAGAGCAAGGTTGCTCTTCAACGGATTAACAACCGGGAGCAAGACGCTAGAGGGTAAAAGATGGAAGTCCAAGATCAATTAGGTTGGGACATCAACACACCGGTGCCCTACACTCTATACGGACGAGAAGGATTCAATTCTTGGAAGGGAAGAATTGAGGATTTTATTATGATGAGAGACTTTGAGGAATGGTCCATTTTGATGGATGGATTTGAATATCCAAGAGGACCAAGAGGTGGATTTCTCAAGAAGAAGAGATGGAGTGAGGAGCAACTCCAACAATTCGATATAAACAAGAAGGTAATCAAATTCATTTTTGATTTAATTCCTAATGATCTCTTGTGTAGCCTAGGTGACTACGTGGATGCCAAGGAGCTATGGAGCGATTTGGCCAAGCTCCATGAAAGTCTATCACCCGTCCAAGAAGAAGGACCATCACCCTCTCAAGCTCAAGAAGAAACATCCAAAGAGCTAGAGGATTCGGAGGTTGATAGGGAATCAACATCCGGATCAGAAGAGGTAGAAGTGATTGAAGAAGAGGAGACCTCCACCTCTAGGATAGAAGGGGAGGAGATTAGGGCATCCTCGATACCGGAGCAACAAGAAGAACCATCTACATCCGGTAGAGAGGAAGAGCAAGCTCAAGAATCCACTCCGACCACCACAACCACCCTAGGTAACTCAAGCATGTCAATTAATAATAAAATGAATATTATATGCTTTGAGTGTAGGGAGAAAGGATACTACAAGAGTAAGTGTCCTAAACGGGTTAAGAAGACTCCACCCGTGCCAAAAGTCAAGGAGACCGGTGCCTCAATGAAAAAGAGCAAGGAGCAAGTGATTTGCTTCAAATGCTCAAACTCGGGTCATTACCGGAGTCAATGCCCGAAGGGGGAGAAGAAGGGGCAAAGGGGAGCATCACAAGTAGGGGGAGCTACTAAGGCTAACCCTAAGGTATATCAAGTTAATAATGCTTTTTCTTTAGTTAATAGACAAAAGCATGCTAGAAATTTCAATTCCCTAGTAATTTGCCATGAAAAGCATGCTAATAGAAATAAATACTTTTGTTTAGGAGCTAAAAATATTCACTTAGATAATAGGGAAAAATTTGGGACTAATGTCCCTAAAAACAACTTATCTAAGGACAAACCTAGGTCAAATAACTCTAGAAAATTTTTACCTAGGGAGACAATTAGAAAGGTGCAAGAGCACCTAGGTCTAAACCCTAAATGGACTAGGCATATGCCTAGGAAGTCCAATGCCCAAGATTTAAATCAAAATTCTAAAATTGGGCAATTAGAAAAGGAAAATCAAGTCTTGAGGTCAAGGCTTGAAAAACTTGAAAAGACCCTAAATAAGATACAAAATCAATTTAAAGGGTCTAGTGGTCAAAATCAAGGGTCCAAAAGTCAAAGTCAACACCTAGGACCTAAGAGTCAAAAGTCAACCAAGGGCAAGCAAGGTTTGGGTCACAAACCTAAGCCTAAAGTAGCTTATCATAGTGTTCCATTTGACTATGGAACACAAACTAGGTCTAGGAAGACCAAGGTCAATAGGGAAGTCATCCCTAGAATTGACCAAAGGGTGTGCCTAGTGGCTAGGGTTTCAAGGAAACCTAGGGTGACCACTAAGAAGGTTGCAAGGGGAGTTACCCCTAGAGTCAACCTAGGTAAGACCCAAATGACCAAGGCTAACAAGCCTAGGAGGGTCATTAGGAAGGTATCTAGGGAGGTTATCCCTAAGGAATACCTAATTAACCCTAGGAGCTCAAATCGGTTTTGGGTTCCTAAGAGCGTGATTGATTCACGCTAGATGGGTTAGGGTGTGCCAACCTTGATTGGATGGGTAGTTAACTCAACCATTGTAAAGGTGGCACTTTAGGATATTTTCAAGGTTATGGTTACCTTGAAAATACATTTGAATTATAATCCTAAAAGATTTTAGGATGTGCCAATATTAGTTATGAAGTTTGATAAAATGATCAAATTGGCACAATTAGGGATTAGAGTGTTAGTGTGCCATTTTGGGTTTTTGGCACACTAAGGAGATTAATGTTAATATGGCAAAATATACTTAATTATATCAAATGGCAATTAATATTAAAATTTAGGTATGACTATACCTATATATTTTATATGTCATGCTTTGATTGTCATATGTCATGTCATGACATCATGCCTAGTTCTATGATTTTATATGTCATGTTCATGTTTAGGATTAAGGTTTTAAATGTCATGTGTTTTTAGATTTCATCTTATGCCATGACATCATGATTATGAGCATATGCTTATTTATATCATTTCTCATGCCATAATCATTCATGCACTTAAGACAATTGGTTGAAATTGATTTAAGGACTATGACATGACTTGAAGTCCCATTTATAAGGGAATCAAGTAGGGTTGCCTAGGGAATGCATGAAACCCTAGTTTAGGGAGAACAAAACCCACATCTCACATCCAATTGACATGTATGTGTATTTATACACCCTAGATACATGTGAGATGCTAGGATATGAGTTAAGTTCAAGGTGCATAGTTTTTGCATCTAGATGAACTAAAACTCATCTTGTTTCATTTGTGGATCATTGGGAGAGCAAGTGTACAAGTCATGTACATAGAGCCCAAGGAATATGATCCAAAATAAGGTTTTGAAAACATTTTAAAATCATTTTGAAAAACCTTGGTGAAGTCTATCTTTTGATAGCAATCACCATTGATAGAGTTGATACAAAATAGGGTCAAAACATTGAAAATTTCAATGGTTTTGAGTTTTGTATCAAACTCACTATTTTATGGGTAAAATAATTTTCAAATATTTTTCACCCATTGTGTGTGTCATAAGTATTATACGTATGAATTTTCATGATTTTTCGAATTACGTATAATTATTTATGAATTTTCAAAATTCATTTTCGATAGTAAAATCGAGATTTTCGATTGCTCGATCAGCCTGCAATGTGACGATCGGTGATGTGAGTGCGATCGACCGATTCTGAGTCGAGTCATCGCAGTCTGATTTCGAGTTCAGCTATGGACTTTCCTTGCCAACCCATGTTGGACTTTACATTGCCAAGACCCATGCTTGGACTTTTACATTGCCAAGACCCATGCTTGGACTTTTCATGTGCCAAGTGTCCCACTTGGACTTTTCATGCCAAGTACTCAAGACTTGGACTTTACCAAATGTCAAGTGTTCCACTTGAACTTCCCATGACAATTACATTGTCATATGTTTTTGTTGAAACATCAAAACATCACTCGAGTCAAACTCGAGTCCTGGTCAATCGTGACCTGGGTCGATTGCACCAACAATTTCAACTTAGATTTAACTTGTTTGTCAGTAATACACTTCTCGCAAATTTTCTCTACATTGCACTTCATATGAGGCAAAAAAAAATGATCTTGTAAAACTCCTAAAGTCTTAGTAACACCAAAATGTCTCATCAAGCCACTACCATGGGCTTCCCTAGTAAGCAACGCATGCAACGAACACTTAGGCACACACAATCTATTTTCACAAAATAGAAATCTATCCTGCCTATAAAACTTACAAAATGCAACCTTTTCACATACTTTGAATACATCAAAAAAATCAGTATCGTTAGTATATAAATCCTTGATATATTAAAATCCAAGAAACTTCATATCTAAAGCAGAAAGTAAAGTATACCTCCGAGATAATGTATCAACGACCATGTTCTCTTGCCCTTGCTTGTATCTGATCACATAAGGGAAGGCCTCGATGAACTCCACCCATTTAGCATGGCGTTGGTTCAACTTATGTTGTCCCTTTAAATGCTTTAGGGATTGGTGATCCGTGTGAATCACAAATTCTTTCAGCCAAAGATAATGCTCCAAATCTCCAATGCCCTGACCAACACGCACATCTCCTTGTCATATATGGGATAGTTGATAGTTGCTCCACTCAACTTTGCACTGAAGTAAGCAATGGGTCTCATATCCTGCATAAATACAACACCTATACTAATACCAGAAGCATCACATTCGATTTCAAATGTCTTAGAAAAATTTTGTAGGACTAGTAAAGGAGCAGAACTTAGCTTCTTTCAAGCTGTTAAGTGCTCTTGCTTGCTCCTTTCCCCATTTGAATGACATTGTTCTTGATGACTTCAGTAAGGGGAGCTGCAATTTGACTAAAATTATGAACAAATCGTCTATATAAGCTGGCCAACCATGGAAACTCCTTACTTAGCTAATTGAGATTAGTGTTGGCCGCTCTTGGATTGCTTTCACCTTTTCCTCATCCATCTCACCACCTTTATCACTTACAACAAAACTAAGAAATGCCACTCTTTCCATACAAAAAAAACATTTCTGAAGGTTAGCAAAAAGCTTTTCTTCTTTCAACACACTCAAAATAGACCTTAAATGGTTAGCATGCTCTTCTAAGCATTTTCTATAAATCAAAATATCATCGAAATACATATCTATAAATCGTCCTAAAAAACACATAAAACATGGTTCATCAAATGCATAAAAGTTCTCGAAGCATTAGTTAAACCAAAAGGCATTACTAACCATTCATATAAGCCATGCTTGGTCTTAAACCCAGTCTTCCATTCATCACCTTCCTTCATCCTAATATGAGGATATCCATTCCTAAGATCAATTTTTGTGAACATGCAAGAACCCTGCAACTCATCAAGCATATCATCAAGACTAGGAATTGGGTGGCGATACTTTACTGTTATGTTGTTGATGGCTCAACAATCCATACACATCCTTCTTGGGAACTAGTAACGCAGGGACAACACAAGGACTCATGTTTTCTCGAACATATCCTTTTTCTAGTAATTAAGTAACTTGCCTTTGAAGTTCCTTTGTTTCTTCCGGATTGCTTATATAGGTAGGTCGATTTGGGATGGATGCATCGGGTATAAAGTTGATTTAGTGTTCAATTCCTCGAATAGGAGGTAAACCATGTGGAACCTCTTTAGGAAAGACATCCTTGAATTCCTGTACAAGAGAAACAACAACAGTTATCAAAGAATTGTTAAGCTTATTAGTGCTTAAGAGTGCCTCCTTATACAAAAGGATAAGAGGCAACCTATTTGAAAACAAAGCTCGTTTGATCTCACTTTTTATTTGCATAGAAGCTATTTATCTTTCTCTCAACTTTTTTTTTCTGTCAACTACTTTTCCCTCAATTTCTTTTTCTCTCTTTTTTTCTTTTTTCTCAGTTTCTTTTTTCTCAATTTCTTTTTCTCTCTTCTTCTCTGTTGCTCTTTGTAATTTTTAGCCTATCCTCCATAACTTGTCTTGGAGTCAAGGGTACAAGAGTAATAGGTTGTCCCTTTCGAGTAAAGGAATATCTATTTGTGAACTCATCATGGATTACCTTTCAATCAAATCGCCAAGGTCTCCCTAACAATAGATGGCATGCATGCATGGGAACCACCTCACACAACAACTCATCTTCATGGTTGCCAATGGAAATTGCTACCAAGACTTGCTTTGTTACCTTGATTTGACCGCAATCGTTCAACCACTGAAGTCAATAGGGATGCAGATGTTTCTGAGTTGATAAAGACAATTTCTCCACCAAATCAATACTTGTCACATTGGTGCAACTCCCTCCATCAATAATAACGCTACAAACCTTGTTATTCACAAAACAACGAGTATGAAATAAGTTCTCTGTTTGATTATCTTCTTCCTCCTTAGTTTCTAGATTGAGAACTTGATGGGCCACCAATAAGTCTCCAACAATAGCATGTTGCTCATCATCACTACCCTCCTTTTGTGGTACTTCCTCAGCTACTTCATCCCATCTTCCGACTCAAGCTCCCCTTGGGTATTGATCACCATCACCCTTTTGTTTACACATTGGTTGACTATATGGTCACACCCTTGGCATTTAAAGCACTTGATATCATGGGATTTAGAAGAAGTGGACTTGATAGTACCTTGAGTCACAAATGTTGTTGGTTTGGGCTTCTTGAAGGGTTTAAACTTTGGCTTGTTTTATAGTTGCTTGTCCCTTCTTGGAGATGCTCTCCATGGGTTCTTGGTAGCTATGGGTTTTCCCTTCTTTACCAATCCTCTCCGCTTGAGTTGTTCCTCGACTTTTAGTGTTTGGTGGACCATGTTCGATAGCTCAACATAATACTATAATTCAACAATATCAGCAATTTCTGAGTTTAACCCATGCAAAAACCTAGCCATGGTGGCTTTCTGATCTTCATCGACATTAGTATGCATCATGGACAACTCCATCTCATTGAAATACTCATCCACACTTTTGGAGCCTTAAGATAACCTTTGTAGTTGTTGATATAAGCTCCTATAGTAATGGTTGGGTACAAATCTCCTTTTCATGAGCACTTTCATTGTTAGGACCTTGATGGCGCACTAGAGGGGAGAAGGTGAATAGCATTCTTCGATTTCGTCGATTTGATTGTGTTTGTCTACAATTCATTAGCGCAACAGAAATACAATACAAATGGTAAACAA
The DNA here is from genome assembly GCA_025175895.1 of Wurfbainia villosa. NCBI lineage: Eukaryota > Viridiplantae > Streptophyta > Magnoliopsida > Zingiberales > Zingiberaceae > Wurfbainia > Wurfbainia villosa. The sequence goes on from CM045992.1 coordinate 12,710,341, forward strand.
ACTAAACAAACATAATCACAAACACTACACACGATTTTACGTGGTTCGGAACCCTAGTTCCTACTCCATGGTCGAGCTCTAGAGTGAGCTCTAGTGATGCACCACCACTAACCTTCTCCTTCTCGAAAACAATCCAGAGGTGAAGAAACCTTTTACAATGGAGCTTGCAATAAGAGACAAACAACCAAATACAAGAATATGAATGAAATATAAAAACAAAGAAAAAACACTTTACATGAGTGAGCTTTGCTCGCTCTCTTTGTTGGTTGTTGTAGAATGGCTTGGAAGGTATGGAATGCAATAGTAAATCCCCTCCCAAATCACTAGAAATTGACAACTTCTTTCCTCCATCACAACCTCCTTTTAAAGCTCCCCTCGAGCTGATTTTCCACCTAGCAGTCGACTAACCTTATTCACTAGTCGACTGCTCGCTTCACTATTGTCTCACAACGAAATAATCCACGTCGAAAATAGTCAATCAATCGACTATCCCAACCTAGCAGTCGACTGCAATAGCCAGCAGTCGACTGCTATAAGCTAGTAGTTGACTTAGAAATATTTTGTGCTCTTGTCCACTAAAATCAATCGACTGCTCAACCCTAGCAGTCAAGTCCCTTCAGTGTCGAGCACTCGACTAGTCGACTAATCCATTATCCCAGTCGACTGCCAAATAATCTGTCCAATTATTTTAGCTCACTAATCAACTCGATCAAGTCCCAGTTAACTGGTAAACCTTAAAACTGAGGTTTAACACCCAAGTATGAACCCCTCATACTTGATACTTACCCTTAGCCTAGATCTAAACCTTCAAGCCACTTCCATCAACCTCATGCCCTTAGGGTGCATCCAAGTCCTCCATGACTCCTTCACCCTTCAAATTAGCCTTCAAATACTTCTATCGTCTTTATCATGCTAATGGATATGCTGCCAAGACTCCACCCTTGGGCTTATATGATCAAGACTATACCCTTGTACTTTCCTTTGTCAAGTATCTATACTTGAACTTTCGTCGCTAAGACTACACACTTGGACTTACATGGCCAAGACTATACCCTTGGACTTTTCCATTGCCAAGTATCCATGGTTGGACTTTCCCTTACTAAGTCTCCAAACTTGGACTTCTCCTTACCAAGAATCCATTCTTGGACTTCCCTTGCCAAGTCTCCAAACTTGGACTTCTCCTTGCCAAGAATCCATTCTTGGACTTCCCACTCAAGTCTTACTCGTGCTTGGTCATTCATGACCTGAGGTTGATTACTCCAACAATCACCTCCTAACAATCTCCCTCATATGACCTTGGATGTCCCAAACCATCCACTAGTCATATGATCATATGTATAGTCAAATGTATTGTCAAACCCATTGTCAAACATCAAAACACTACTCGAGCCTCACTCGACTTGGTCAATCTTGACTCGAGGTCGATTGCACCAACATTCATCTCCTCCTAAGTGGACACATGTTGTTCTCTATTTCTTCGCTGATTCATCACCACTTGATCCCACCAAACAATAGGATAATCAATGAATTCAATGGCAGCTAGCTTAACCTTCTTAAGCTCTAAGAAATCATGACACTCAAACATCATTTCCATCTTTGTTTCCCACTCTAAATAAACTTCTGAATCATTTTTCCCTTAGAACAATAGAATCTTCAACTTTATTCCCTTTAAGTCATTATTCCTTCTATTTCCACCCATCCTATCCTCATTATGCTTGTTTCTATCTCCTCTATATCCAATTCAACCCCAGTTGTAGTTTTGCTCATCAAATTCTTCCACTCCCTCTTCTTCTTCCTCATCAACCCACTGAACACACCTCTATTGTTGCATCGTAAAATGGCCTTTCTGATGTCTTCTCAATGTCCTCCCTTCCACTCAGTCGAACCTCTCATGGATAGATTCTAATTCAGCCATCATCATTCGCCTCATTTCTCCCATCAATGCTTTCACTTGCAAATTTGAAGGTTGTCTAGTCGCCTCGTCTATACCATCTTCCTGGTTGTTGGACATTTCTATAAAAATGAAAGAAACCTTACAAAGCACTTCCTCGCGTATATATATTTTTGTCTCTCGAGAGAAGGGCACTCACACTCGTGTTTGCTTGAGGATCTCTTTAGTTCTTAATCAAACTTTAGAATAAATTGAAATATCACATAGCAATTCAAAATAAGAGACAACAAATGAAACTTATGACGGAAGAGAAAATTAAAGAGTAAACAACAGAAACAAACGAAACTTATGATGGCGAAAAAGAAAATGAAAGAGTAGAAAATCAAGAGAAAAATCGAGTAAATAAGGAATGAACTCTTAAAGTTAATTCTAAGGGTTCAACTTGCACAAACAACTTCTTTTGATACTCTCTCTCTCTCGCTTTTTTGTAATGATTTTTTTACATAGAACAACAAGTAAAGATAGATTTAACACTTGCCTTTAAAACGAACCCCACTAACAACTATGATGGAACCTGAGACAATGATAGATAGAACTCCAGGACTAGAAGACAAGAGTTTGAGCCTTGACCCATAACCAAGTATTGGAACGAACCAAGACTACGAAAGGGAGGAAACACCACACTTAGAGGGTGATAAGTTTTGGTTGTTTGAATGCCATGAGGACAAACTCGATAAGTTCAGAAGTTTTTTTAAGAACTAAGAGAGCATACAAATATATCTCACCAAAGAGTTCTTCCTACATGTTTGGATTTCCCTCCCTTATATAGTGGGAGTAAGCAAGTAAGAGTATAAAATACTTGCAAACAATTAAAGTACCCATACTTGCATGTAAATATGCACACAACTTAGAAACCCAAAACAATTAAAGTACCAATGCTTGCATTTAAGCATGCACACAACTTAGAAACCCAAAACAATTAAAGTACCAATGCTTGCATGTAAGCATGCACACAACTTAGAAACCCAAAAACTCAAGTCTCCATACATCTTTAATGCATGAGCAAGTCCCCGTAATTATTTACCATTCTTCCACCCATCATGCAAGGCTGAGTCAAGGATCAATAAGTCTGATTACATGGATTAGACCTTGATCTACACTTGGGCTTATCTTGGTCTCTTCTTTCTCATGATCAATCCAATGTTCATCGACTAATCCATTTAATACTTCTTTGAAACACTTTGCTCGAAGTCTTGTAATTAGACCTTCTAGAAGTGACAAATGATCCTTCGTAGCTTTATCCTTAAGTCTTACTCCTATTGTCTTCCTGTAAGAGAAACTCCTTCTCTAGGAATATAACATGCCTTAAAACAAACATCTTTTATTCCAAGGAATGATAGAATTGGTAATCCCTTGTTTCCTTAGGGTAATCTATAAATAGACACTTATCAGGCTTAGCCTTAAACTTGTCTGATATTGTCCTCTTCACATAAGCAGAACAACCTCATATCTTCAAGTAAGATGAATGAGGTTTCTTACTATTCCATACTGCATATGAAGCAGTAGAGATAACCTTAGTCAGGACTTTGTTTAGCAAGTAAATAATGGTCTCAAGTGCGTAACCCCAAAAAATTTGGAAAGACTTATATGAAGCATCATTGACCTCACCATGTCCAACAAGGTTCAGATTCACTTTTTAGGCACAACATTATATTGTGTTGTATAAGGTGGAGAACTTTGGGACAATATGTCATTGTCCTTCAGATAATCCTGAAACTCTTTGCTTAAGTATTCTCCACCTCGATCTGATCGAAGTGCTTTGATACTTTTACCAAGTTATTTCTCTACTGTTGGTGCAATTGGTCCAGGTTATGATAAACCAGACTCGAGTGAAACTCAAGTAGGATTTTGATATTTGACAATAGAATTGACAATGGGATTGTCAATGTGTTTATCAGTATGGTTTGACCATATGTTTCCTATTGATGCAGTGAGCATCTCTCCTTGGTTTTGATGTATGAACTGTAGTTAAAGTTAGGAATTACTTGTGTTCTAATATCTGTGTTAAGTGTGCAGACTTAACAGGAAGTCCTAGTAGATCATGTTGAGCGGATACTAGGCAGTTAACTTGACAGATTAAGAGGACCGGACACCAGACATGAAGTCCAGATGGGTTGTGTGGACCAGACATTTGGCATGAAGACCGATTGGGTTAGAAGACCGGATAATCGACAAAAAATCCATTTGGGTCAGGCAGACCGGACAGCTGGTGGAAGGCCTGTTGGGTCAGATCAGATGTCAAGAGTGGTAAGTCAAGCAGGCAGCCAACATGAAGCCTCGAGTGAAGAGGTGAGGTCAAGTCCTCTGTAGGGGGACAAAGCTAGGCGTCAATCCGACGAAAAGTCTGCATGGGACTTGGTAGTCGAGATTGAGCAGTATTACTACTGCTATCATATTTGATTTTATCCATCTGTGCTAAACTCATTTTGCAGGGATCAGTCGACTCTGTTTGGTTCAATCGACTGGATACACACTTGGATGGATTAGCTGGTGATCGGTCGAAGATCTGGCACTGTAGTTGGAAAGTGTTTCAGTCGACTAGGGAGTTTCAGTCTGTTGATGCAGTAAGCATCACTCCTTAGTTTTGATGTATGAACTACAGTTAATAGTTAGGACTCACGTGTGATCTAATATAAGTGTTAAGTGTGCAGGCTTAACAGGAAGTCCTAGTAGGTCATGTTGACCGGATACTAGGCATGAATCTTGACAGATCAGGAGGACCGGACACCAGACATGAAGTCTAGATGGGTCGCGTAGATCGGACATCTAGCATGAAGACCGGTTGGGTCAGGAGACTGGACAATCGGTAAAAAGTTCAGCTGGGTCAGGTAGACCGGACAGCTGGTGGAAGCCCTGGTGGGTCAGATCGGATATCAAGGATGGTAAGTCTGGTAGGTAGCTGGCAGGTAAACCTTAAGTGAAGAGGTGAGGCCGAGTCCTCTGTAGGGGGACAAAGCTAGGCGTCGATCCGACGAAAAGTCCGCGTAGGACTTAGTAGTCGAGATCGAGCAATATTACTATTGCTACTGCATTTCATATTATTTATTTTGTGCTAATCCTATTTTGTAGGAATCAATCGACTGAATGGATTCAAGCCGACTGAAGTCCAGTCGACTGAAGATGTATCAATCTACTGGATACCTATTTGGCAGGATCAGTTAGTGATCGATCAAAGATCGTGCGACGCGGATGGAAAGGGCTTGAGTCGACTGAAGAGTTTGAGTCGACTGAAGAGAGAAATTTCCCGATGCGAAGCCGAGTGACGTGGAGTCAACTGAAGGGGATTCAGTCGACTGGAAGACCATGAATACCATATCGACAGGTTGATGTGGAGTCGACTGGAAAGAGTTTATAAAAGTCGTGCTCGACCAGAACTCGAGATGAACATTTAATCAACGTCGAAGTGCTGCTGAAATACTTGCTCATCCATTAAATTTTCATTCCACAACAAGACGACCTTTCGACACACTGCAACTACCTCTACAATCTCTTAGTGTCGGTATAAAGTCTTGTACTTTATTTTAATTTATTATTTCACTTCTGCACTTAATTTTAAGAAGAGTGAGTAGTGTGTTACCCTTCATCATTTGTAAAAAGTGAAACCCTCCAAAGTCGAGAGTTCTCAAGTCAAAGGGTATTTAGTGAATTGCCCATCGAGGTAGCTCGTGGGAGAGCTACGAGCCTTGGAGTAGCAACCCAGTCCGAGTTGTGAACCAAGTAAATTGCCTTTGTTGATAGTTGTCTTTATATTCCGCTGCGTACTTTGATTAGAATAAATAATATAAAATTAGTTTAAAATTATAAAATACTAAGATTCACCCCCTCTCTCGGTTCACTCGATCCTACAATTGGTATCAGAGCAGGGGTCCTCTGAGTTGGTGAAACCACCATCGTGAGCTTTTTATCGCATTAGAATAATTTTTATTGCATTAGAATAATTTTTATTGCCTTAGAATAATTTTTATTGCCTTAGAATAATTTTTATTGTAGTAGAATAATTTTTATTACATTAAATTCATTTTTTGCATTTTAAAATTAGTTAAAATAATTTTCTGCATATTAAATTCATTTTTTGCATTTTAAAATTAGTTAAAATAATTTTCTACATATTAAATTCATTTTTTGCATTTTAAAGTTAGTTAAAATAATTTTCTGCACATTAAATTCATTTTCTGCATTTTAAAATTAGTTAAAATAAGTTTTTACACATTAAATTCATTTTCTTCATTTCAAAATTAGTTAAAATAATTTTCTTCACATTAAATTCATTTTTTGTATTTTAAAATTAGTTAAAATAATTTTCAGCATATTAAATTCATTTTCTGTACATTAAATTCATTTTTTGTATTTTAAAATTAGTTAAAATAATTTTCTGCATATTAAATTCATTTTCTGCATTTTAAAATTAGTTAAAATAATTTTTTGTATTTTAAATTCATTTTCAGCATATTTAAATTCGGTGAAATAGTTTTTTACATATTAGATTCTTTTTAAAATCAATTTTTGTCCTTAGAAAATATTTCATTGATAATGTCACACTTAGAGAAATACAGTACCGTTCGCCCTCTCTTTAACGAAGAGGACTTTTCCTACTGGAAAAGACAAATAGAGTGCTATCTGAAGACTAACATAGAGGTCTGGTTTTCAATTAGGAAAGGATTTATAGCTCCGGTAGATTACTCGAGGGAGTTATTAGAACCGAAGAAATGGACCTCAGATATTAGGAAGAGAGCTCAAGTTGATTACAAGGAACTTAACACCTTGCAATGCGGACTTACTAAGGAAGAGTTAAATAGGGTAGGTCCATTTGAAAATTCTAAAGAATTATGGGAGAAGTTAATTGAATTGCATGAGGGTACAAATGACACTAGGATAGCCAAAAGGGACATGCATTTAAATAAATTATTTAATTATAAAATGAATGAAAACGAAAATGCTAGTCAACTTCATACTAGGATTAAAGATATATTAAATGGATTACATTTAATAGGACACCAAATAGAGAATAGGGATTTAATTAGGTATACCCTTAAGGCATTCCCGAGAAATGCCTTATGGACATCGATTGTCGATGTCTATAAGGTATCTAGGGATCTCTCCACAATTAGGTTAGATGAACTATTTTGTGAACTTGAACTACACGAACAAGCTAACTCGGGTCAAACCGAGAATGGTATAGCTTTGATTGCAGGTTCAACTAAAAAGGAAAGAAAAGTGAAGGTTGAATCCGAAGACGAGTCAGAGTCGGAAACAAACAGAGAAGAGGAGATTGTAAACATGGTAAGAAAAATGTTCAACTGAAAGAAAAGATTTACAAAGAAAGATGCCAAAAAAGTGGTCGACAACAAGCCGAGACCTCGATCGGAAGTAACCTGCTACGAATGTAATGGAAAAGGACATTATAAGTCGGAGTGCACAAATTTGAAAAAGGAAGAAAAACCGAAAAAGAAAAAGAAGAAGAAGGATCTTAAGGCAACATGGGATGAGTCGTCATCTGAGGAGTCGGATGCGGAAGAGACGAAGAGAAGCTTCATCGCGTTTATGGCCGAATCAAGATCCGGAGCCGAGTCGAGCTCCGAATATGAGTCTAATTCTGAATCCGAGAGAAGCCACGGATCCGTATCCATTTCCGAAGGTTCAAATGAGGTAACTTCTCCATTAGAAGATAAATTATATAGTATCATTGCATGCTTAGGTAGGAAGTTAGCTAAATCTAAAAATCGAGTCAACTCGCTACTTAAGGAAGTCCAAGTACTTAAGGAGCAAGTCAACTCGAAGACTTCGACTTATCAATTTAAGGATAGAGACTCAACTCAAGTTGGAAAGCTTGAGGAAGAGAACTCAGTCCTAAAAAGGCAAGTAGAAGATCTAACTGGATCTTTGGAAAAGTTCACTTCGGGTTCCAAGTATCTCAACTTGATGCTTGGATCTCAGAGAGCTGTGTACAATAGATCCAGACTCGGGTATAAGGCTAAGTCCACCTATAAATCTTACATGTCATTTGTAAAATACCGAAAAAAGATAATAATAATAAAATACTCTTTGTTAATTAAGAAATTATCATGTGGATTTTTTCAAGAGTTTTTAGAAATTTTTTTGGAATTGAATGTAGTTCATATGATTGATTAGGAGGAAGATTAAGACTTAAATAGGTGATTGGATTAGACTTGAGCTAGCTCAATTATTTGGCCAATTTTTTTTTTTTAAAAAACACTCGAACCCAAACCCGATCCTGATTTCCATTATTTTCTCTACCCGATCGATTTCTTCCTTATTTTTCCCGATCGCGACTTTTCCTTCTCATTCGCGATTTCTCCCTGTTTCTCTCTTCTCTACCCTCGCGTCTTCTTCTTCTTCCACGAGGTTGCAGCCACCCGATCCCTAGCTCTTCTCGTTTCCATTTCATCTCTCCCGACGCGCAACCTTCTTCTCGCTCATCGACTGAACCCTCCAGCTGACGCGATCGCCGATGCCCGAGCTCAAATCATCGCTGTCGTCTCCTCTCACTCTCAATCGTGTGCCACATTGGGCGCCGACTGTGTTTCCTCGCGATGTCGTCGCCAAGCAATTACTACTGCGCATAATGCCACCGATGGCTAGCCGAAGGACAGTGTCCCACACTGTAGACGCGATGTTTCGTCGGAGTGACGTGTGACCACAGGTCGACTGCGTTCTGCCCTCTTTCCTGACTTCGCCTGTGCGCCTTCCTCTCGACCGCGAACAACGATGGCTGGCTACCATAGCTCGATCTGTCATCGCCTCTCCTCCATCGTTGCCTTCAACCAGCAGTCTATGAGCACTGTCCAACAACCTTTCTTCTCTGCTAGGTTTCTGGTCTGGATCGGTACCATCTCATCAGCCAACGATTTCTACTTTGGTGATTCCAAGCTTGTGTCGATTGCGTTCTCCTCCGTGACATTCTTGAGCCAGATTGGGGTTGTTCTACGAACCTATGTCACCCTTATTGCAGGCTGCTAGCGATCTCTCTGATGGAGGGATCTTCGGGTGTCCTAGCTAGGCAGGCGGCCATCCAAAGCCGATCCTACTATGTCGTTGTGGACAGTTGAGAATTTCCAGTTAGCCATTTTTTGTAAATGCTGTGTCGAGCAGCAGATGAATCATCAGCTACATTGGTAATGATTCGAACTGATGGAAGAAGGAGAGGTAAAGATGTGGATGTTTTGTGTGTGATCTTTAGAAATATTCTTGTTAATTGATTGAGGATTCTTGAATTTGATCAGTGGATGAAAAACCTGTATATCATATGTTACAGCTACTAGGATGTAGAGTTCGTCTTCGATTCATCTGGATTGAGCAAATCGGACTCATCGAAGGGAATGGGGAAGATATGCAAGCGTAGGTGAGCTTGGTAAATTCTGATTTGAATTGTTGTAGATGTGATGCCAGATCTATAGCTAGGCCATTATTGGTTTGCTGATTATGAGTTAATGGAGAAAGTTGTTCAGTCAATGGATCAAAATATAAAGTCGATGTAGAATTCGATTTGATCATTCGTTGTATGTTCGCACTTAATCATAATGTTTGATATGTGCAGGACGTGGATACGAGATAGGACCACGACCGTGAAGATATTTATCACGAGCTTTATAGCATGTGGGTAATTCCTACCCTGGTCAGGTAGTTGTTATTGCATACAGATTTAGATGTATGATCGTATTATATGATCATATTACCTTGACTCCGCTCTTATTTACTCTTGCACTTGATACCTTATCGTTGGTTGTTAAACTCCATTGTTGTTATCATGTTTCACTTCATCATGATTAAGAGTTATATATATATGTGATGTAAGTAACCTAGAATTTGCTTAGTTAAGTGCAAATAGTAAAGTCCGGATGACTACCTATTATAAATTGGGCAAAAAGATCATCCGTAGGTAGATAATGTCTTGAACCTAGGGTTATTCTAGTACCCTTAGGTTGCATGTTTACCACTGACCATGTATTGTGTAAATGGTCAGGTGAATGGTACTTAGTGTGTCGCTACGGACCGATGGTCCTAGCTTGTTATAATCAGTTGAGTATGACTCTCTATAGGATAGAGAGTGTTATGATCAATTAAATATGATTCTCTGTAGGATAGAGAGTGCGTAGATCATATTGTTATGACTCTCTGTAAAATAGAGAGTCTATGGTGGATGTCTGTATGTGAGACATTGTATTCATGTCATTTGCATGCACACTGGCGATGTGGTCTCCCTTGTGGTTGAGAGGGTCGCCAGTAATCCTGCCTCCACGGTTACTCATAAGAGGAGTAATCGGTGTTAGGGCAGAGCATTGTGGTGCCACACTCTACCACTATAGACGGTGGTAGTAGAATTTGCGTGTCGTAGTCCTGCGTGTATGACACTCGACCACTCATGGGTAGTGACTGTCAGAGTGGCCAACAGTAGAGACCCCCATCGTGTAGCTTGCTCTTCACGCTTATATGCTACTCGATCATACTGCCCACTCGGCCACTGGAGAGTAGTGGTTGGTGTTGAGTTGGGACAGTTGTCATGCTCGAGCCACCGAGGCCACACTGGGGTCGTGGTAGCTTTAGGGTGAGCCGACATGACCATGCATGCTGGATTGCCGTGACTTATGACATATATATATATATATATATATATATATATATATATATATATATATATATATATATATATATATATATATATATATACATATATGCATGTGTATATATGTATATATATATATATATATATATATATATATATATATATATATATATATAGATGATTGTGATTAATATATATATAGATGCAGTCTATATATATATATGCTTATTGTGATGTTGCATTTGATTTTACTATGCTTGTTGTATTTGGTTGTACATCATATTCATGCATGCTTCTTGCATCTGTTATACTGTTGTGTCAGATACTTATATATTTGTTGGACAGACCATTAGATACCTTGACCTGTATCATGAGTATATTGTGAGTTAGTATTACTCTTCCTATTATATATGTTGGATATATTCTCAGGTTGGATCAGAGTAGCGTAGCAGACGTTCAGGTATGTCTACGTTATATGTTATTTATTTGGTTAGACGGTATATGCATGTATTTATATACTGTGATGTTATACCTGTGGTACCTTTAGGTTATGCTGTTGAATTACATGTGAAATTTGATATATACATGTTTTTCCTATTACCTGCTGAGTTTTACTCACCACCACGGATCCTGGGTTTTTCTGTCGCCCAGGTAACAGGTAGCTGACTTCGTGATGGACTTGGAGCACGGCTGGCTATCATCGTCTCATCTCAACTCTGAGAGTCCGAGTTTTTGGGTTATCGTTGGTGTTTCGATATGTCTTTGATTTTTATATGATGATTGTAGTCTGTGACTATTGTTGTATCTTTCTTTTCTGGTTTTGTTATAGTGGTTCTTAGTTTTGGTGTTAGTCATACCAGTATGCATGTGTGTGGGATTGTATTGTTGTTGTGTTATTATGGTTACATTTTTATATGTTGTTGTTGTTGTGGCCTATGGGCCTTGTATTAACACGAGATGTTGCCACGTATAGGGGAGATGTCGTCCGTTTGCTTCTCGGCATGACATACTCTTGAGGCGTGACAACTTTAGTGGTATCAGAGCCATGGTTCATGTCAAGCCATGAACCTCGAACGAAAGAAGTTGAACTCCCATGTCTAGATCAAGAGAACCAGACACCAGACAGGAAGTTCAGTTGGGTCGGGAGGATCGAACAACTGGCAGAAAGTCCAGTTGGGTCAGAAGGGTTGGACAACTGGCATGAAGTCTAGCTGGGTCAGGAGGACTAGACAGTTGGCAGGAAGTCCTGGTGGATTGAGGATCGGACATCAAGTAGAGGATGTCCTTCGAGGTCGGATAGGCTTGAGGGGGGTCAATGTGGTCCTTCGTTTGAGGGGGAGATTGTTGGAGTATTGAGAATATAATCAAAGTCCCACATTGGTAAGACATGGAAAAGATCATGTGCTTATAAGATGAAAAGATATCTCCATTGGTATGAGGCCTTTTGGGTAAAGTCCAAAAATAAAAAACCATAAGGGTTTAGGCCCAAAGTGGACAATATCATGTCATTGTGAAGATATATGATTCTTATAGGCACTAACAATTGGTATCAGAGCCCTAGGTTCTGCGATGCCATACAATATTATTTTGTGTCGAGTCTTGGATTCTCGGGAGTCTATTTGTTTCGGTTTTAGTTTTCTGAGATGAGATGGACAACAGCCTGAGCTCCAAGTAGCACGAGGTAAGAATCCCTAATAACTTATATTTAGTTAGATGTTTATCTAAACTTGCTCAACAGGTGTATACAGTTAGAGTTATGACACATGTGTAGACTTGTAGTAAAAGTCGCCCACCGTGGCGACCAACTGGAGTTGTCGATAGACTTTATACTCTCGGTTGTGTTGGCTATGCTTTTAGTATATATAACAGGGAATAACCTATAGTGTGTTGGTTATTGTTTGTAACCGCGGTATGAGTTGATCCCGAAAATGATTTGTTGAGTCTGTGGGTCTTGAACCTGTGTCGAAAAGGTGATTTACCTTTGAGAGCCGATTGATACCGAGTCGAAAAACAGGGGTCAAGTCGTCACATTTCTTGTAGAAATCAGAGACTACAGTCTTAGGGATTTTCACTAATTATGCTAGTCAAATCATTACCTGATGAGTAATGGACAAGACAAGTAGGCTATTGTTGATGCAGATAGCGGAAGGCTAGATTACGGTGTTTCATAGGGATTTTTATCCCTGAGTTGTTCGTACTGGGTTGTATAACTTTGAAGGTACTTTTGAGTACTTAACTCATGTTATACAGAGAAAGTAGAGTTGTTTGCATACCATTATCGGGATCAAGCCAATATTTAGCGGTAAATGCAGAAAATAATCTTCAGAGAATAATATATCACTTGATTATGGTTTAGTGATGTTAAAAGAGAGTATTTCCCCACGTCACTTCCTATGACACATTGTAAGAAATTCTTGAGCTTCAACTAGGGTGATCATTGGTAACGAGAATATCATGCAGAGTCATTAGACTTGCAGAATTTACGCTCACCTAATAGCTCAAGAATGTGAATGGATGTTTTAAGCCACCCACGGTTATTGGCTTACTTTTGGATTAAGATAACTGGATCTTCTATCAGATCCTGCCGGAAGACATTGGATTGAGTCAGGAGTGTAGAAATGACTCCGTAAAAGTATTTAAGAGTTGAAGATCGATAAGCAGATATTGTAGGTCAACTTATTAGAGTTAGAAGTCTCCGACTGTTGAATAAAAAGAGCAAGATCGGAGTCATAGGCTTTGAGCTATTTTCCAATTATAGAAGACCAACCGCAGATCATCAGGATGTTCTCGAGCATATCAAAAAAATCAGAACAAAGACTCCAAAGGGATTATGTGCGTGCAGTGCAGATCACGAAGACATGCAAAGTCAGATTATCCGTTGGATCAGTTCATCTGTTGCTATTGTGAGCAACCAGTACAGTGGAGGAGGTGTATTTTGAAGACTCAGTTGAAGACTATCGATGGTATTCCAGGAGGATGATGCATCGTCTCGACAGCAGATATCAACACAGAAGATTGAGTTATCTCATCAGCAACAACCTACTACCTCAAGCATGGTTGGAGTTTCTTGATACTTCCCTTCAGCAGAGATCAACACAGAAGAAGTATCAGCAGAAGACATCTTAGAAGATTCATGCAGACAACAACAACGGTTACCCCCATACATGGATTGACTTAGTGCAGAGGAGAGAGTATACGATAATGATCGTATCTATTCTGTATTCTACAGTTGTAGCTCATAGGATTAAGTGATGGGATCAGATGATCTAGGAAAATCCTCGGGTCATTCATCATAGAAATGTGACCGCTTTGTTGCGAACTGTTGGATCTGATCTTGTTCTCTTTGGAGAAAGGTCGAGACCTGCATGGAGCCTTTAGATCGGATCGACAGATAATTAATCGTTCAGGGTATTACTCTAGTACCCTCTGGGTTAATATGTTGAGGGATACTTATAGTTTACAGGTATCCTTGTCTTGAACATTTTTAGTTTGAATTAGAAGGGTCCTTTACATCGACTTGTTGGTCGGTGGTATCTCTACCATCAGGTGAGATAGGGATCAACAATTAAAAAGTCAAGGGATGCCCTTAGACTTTGATAGACATATATTTACTGTAGACATATCCTTACGGATGGTCAAATTGTTGAGATTATGGTATGATATGTCTCTCGGATGTGCGTATAATCCGAGAGCCTTCGGATGTAGTTTCGGATGAACTCCTAGCCTTGTCGTTGCATAGGCAAGTGGAGTAGGCGATCGAAATGATTGCGGAAATAGTTTCAATATCGAAGATCCTATACCGGGTGATAATTTGACTAGTATAAGTGTTACTAAACACTATGGGAATTGGAAGAATATAAGTTGTGATTATAGGAGAAGTTGGAGGGGATATTTATCTGTCCCAGTACTTCTCCTTGAGAAGGACCTAGAACTCTTTGTTAAAGAGAGATGAACCTTTGAGATTAGGCATCGATTATCGATGATGGATGCATTAGTTGTTGAAATGAATATCCTTCATTGGGGATGGATGATCTGTTTAGATCAACTAAGGACACCTGTGTATACTCTAGGGTTGATTTATAACTAGAGTGTTGATATTGTAGTGACATGGTGTCATATAATTATCATTGTCGTTGTGATGATTGATATATCATCACCTAGAGTAGAAAGGATGCAGGTGTGTAAAGACGACAATTTCATACTTGGTATGAATTGTATGAGTTTTGATTAAGTTGTTAGACTAATTAACAATTTAGCCGCCCCTGGATTGGAGAATCGTGTATTCTAGACGTGATTGGATCAGGTTGGGGTTGTTGGAGTTGCGTAACTTGGCCACTTTTGGGGGTGGTAGTTGGAGTTGCACACTTGGCCACCGTAGTTGTTTCTTTGTATGGATTTGGTTAATTCTGTAAACGTGGATAGAATGTTTGGCATTACTATACCACGGACTTGTTTGACAAAGGTGATGATGGAAATCATTTAGTCGAAAGCTGGTGAAACCAGTTACAAAACCTAGACGGCGGTTAACTTTTACACGAGTATTAGTTAATCCTTCCGGAGTGGATAAAAGGATGTTGTACACAAATGTATCGTTTCAGGGATCGGAGTGAATCCGATACAGTTGCATGAGACATATCTTATGTCTACGACAGTTAAGAAACTACGAGATAGGCTGTCATATACATGACGCGACTTTAGTAGTTAGTATCTTGATTTGTGGATGTATGGAGCAGAAATGCTCGTGGAGTTTTGACTAGCTATTGGGTAGCTACTATAGAGTTGCTGGAACGCGAACAGTTGCAACTTGTGAGATTGGTCGCTATGTCTTCCATGCGCTTACAGAGTGTGTGGAGATGGTAGATGGATTTCTCTTGTGAGAAAATAATTCTCTGTCTCTGATAAGGATAGGGGGTTTCGTAATTGTATTATTTAAGGAAGAGTTGCTACAAGAAGCACAACATTCGAGATTTGTTATACATCCTGGTGGTACTCGGATGTACCGAGATTGAAACGCTTATACTGGTGGAACGGTATAAAAAAGATAGTGCAGACTTGGTTGCTCGATGTTCAATATGTCAACAGGTAAAGGCTGAACATCAGAAAACTGCTCGATTGCTCCAGGAAATTTCGATTTTCGAAATGGAAGTGGGAGGATATCACAATGGACTTTCGTTGCGGGATTACCTAGAACCTGGAAAGGACATGATGCGATTTGGGTGATCGTGGATCGACTAACCAAATCAGCCCACTTTCTGCCTATTCGTGGGATGGACTCGTGGGTTCATCTGGCAGAGTTGTACTGTCGAAAGATTTTTCAGACTGCATGGGGTACTTTTGAGTACTATATCTGATAGAGACCCACGATTTACCTCACAATTTTGGTAGAGTTTGCATCAGACCATAAGCATAGAGCTTCGACTCGGTACAACATTTCATTTGAAGACAGATGGATAGTCTGAGTGTATTATTCAGACATTGGAGAATCTATTGAGATCCTGTGTCATGGATTTCAGAGGCAGTTAGGAGGACCACGTTCATTCAGTGGAATCTGCCTATAACAACAACTACCGCTCCTCCATTCAAATGACTCCTTCTGAGGCCCTATACGGTAAACCCTATAGATCTCCCATGTTGTGAGAGGAAGTCGGGGAATGACAACTATTGAGGGCCACAGGGTATCCATCATGATACAGAGTTGGTATGCGTCATCGGATGATGGTTATTAGAGGTACAAGGTCGACAGAAGAGTTACATAGACCGGAGGTGAAGGCCTTTGGAGTTCTCAGTTGGGGAATAAGTATTTCTGCGTGTTTCACCTACGAAAGGAGGTGAAATGATTCAGGCTAAAAAGGGAAATTAATTCCACACTTTATTGGCCCATTTAAGATATTGGCATGGATAGGAGGTGTAGCTTACCGGTTGGCTTTGCCTCCAACACTGGCGGGTGTTCACAACGTATTTCTTGTTTCTATACTGAGGAAATACGTGTTCACTTGAAGAATGTATGTGGTCCTTTCGGAAACATGCTTGAAGTAATTTTTGTATGTTAGTACGAAATTTCGAGACCAGATTTTTATTAGTGGGGGAGAATATAAAATACCAGAAAAAGATAATAATAATAAAATACTCTTTGTTAATTAAGAAATTATCATGTGGAATTTTTCAAAAAATTTTAGAAATTTTTCTGGAATTGAATGTAGTTCATATGATTGATTAGGAGGAAGATTAAGACTTAAATAGGTGATTGGGTTAGATTTGAGCTAGCTCAATCATTTGGCCGGTTTTTTTTTTTTAAAACACTCGAACCCAAACCCGATCTCGATTTCCGTTATTTTCTCTGCCCGATCGGCTTCTTCCTTATTTTTCCCAATTGTGACTTTTCCTTCTCATTCGCGATTTCTCCTCATTTATCTCTTCTCTACCTTCGCGTCTTCTTCTTCTTCCGCGAGGTTGCAGCCACCCGATCCCTAGCTCTTCTCGTTTCCATTTCATCTCTCTTCACGCACAGCCTTCTTCTCGCTCATCGACTGAACCCTCCAGCCGACACGATCGCCGACGCCCGAGCTCAAATCGCCGTCGTCTCCTCCCGCTCTCGATCGTGCACCACATCGGGCACCGACTGTGCTTCATCGCGATGCCGTCGCCAAGCAGTTACTGCTGCGCGTAATGCCATCGATAGCCAGCCGAAGGACAGCATCCCATGCTGTAGACGCAATGTTTCATCGGAGCGATGCGTGACCACAGGTCGACTGCGTTCTACCCTCTATCCCGACTCCACCTGTGCACCTTCCTCTTGACCGCGAACAATGATGGTTGGATACCACAGCTCGATCTGTCGTCGCCTCTCCTCCATCGTCGCCTTCAACCAACAGTCTGTGAGCACTATCCAACAACCTTTCTTCTCTGCCAAGTTTCTGGTCTGGATTGGTACCATCTCATCAGCCAGCGATTTCTACTTTGGTGATTCCAAGCTTGTGCCGATTGCGTTCTTCTCCGCGACATTCTTGAGCCAGATTGGGGTTGTTCTACGAACCTATGTCACCCTTATTGCAGGCTACTAGCGATCTCTCCGATGGAGGGATCTTTGGGTGTCCCGGCTAGGCGAGCAGCCATCCACAGCCGATCCTACTATGTTGTTGTGGACAGTTGAGAATTTCCAGTTAGCCATTTTCTGCAAATGTTGTGTCGAGCAGCAGATGAATCATCAGCTACATTGGTAATGATTCGAACTGATGGAAGAAGGAGAGGTAAAGATGTGGATGTTTTGTGTGTGATCTTTAGAAATATTCTTGTTAATTGATTGAGGATTCTTGAATTTGATCAGTGGATGAAAAACCTGTATATCATATGTTACAACAACTAGGATGTAGAGTTCATCTTCGATTCATCTGGATTGAGCAAATCGGACTCATCGAAGGGAATGGGGAAGCTATGCAAGCGTAGGTGAGCTTGGTAAGTTCTGATTTGAATTGTTGTAGATGTGATGCTAGATCTATAGCTAGGCCATTATTGGTTTGCTGATTATGAGTTAATGGAGAAAGTTGTTCAATCAATGGATCGAAATATAAAGTCGATGTAGGATTTGATTTAATCATTCGTTGTATGTTCGCACTTAATCATAATGTTTGATATGTGCAGGACGTGGATACGAGACAGGACCGCGACCGTGAAGATATTTATCACGAGCTTTATAGCATGTGGGTAATTCCTACCCTGGTCAGGTAGTTATTGTTGCATACAGATTTAGATGCATAATCGTATTATATGATCATATTACCTTGACTCCGCTCTTATTTACTCTTGCGCTTGATACCTTATCGTTGGCTATTAAACTCCATTGTTGTTATCATATTTCACTTCATCATGATTAGGAGTTATATATATATGTGATGTAAGTAACCTAGAATTTGCTTAGTTAAGTGCAAATAGTAAAGTCCGGATGACAACCTGATTTTAAATTGGGGAAAAAGGTCATCCGTAGGTAGATAATGTCTTGAACCTAGGGTTATTCTAGTACCCTTAGGTTGCATGTTTACCACCGACCATGTATTGTGTAAATGGTCAGGTGAATGATACTTAGTGTGTCGCTACAGACCGATGGTCCTAGCTTGTTATAATCAGTTGAGTACAACTCTCTGTAGGATAGAGGGTGCGTCGATTAGATTGGTATGACTCTCTACATGATAGAGAGTCCTATGATCAGTTGAGTATGACTCTCTACAGGATAGAGTGTTATGATCAGTTAAGTACGACTCTCTGCAGGATAGAGAGTGTGTATATCATATTGTTATGACTCTCTGTAGAATAGAGAGTCTATGGTGGATGTCTGTATGTGAGATATTGCATTCATGTCATTTGCATGCACGCTAGTGACATGGTCTCCCTTGTGGTTGAGAGGGTCGCTAGTCATCCTGCCTCCATGGTTACTCATAGGAGGAGTAATCGGTGTGAGGGCAGAGCATTGTGGTGTCGCACTCTACCACTATAGACGGTGGTAGTGGGATTTGCATGTCGTAGTCCTGCGTGTGTGGCACTCGACCACTCATGGGTAGTGACTGTCGGAGTGGCCAACAGTAGGGACCCCCATCGTATAGCTTGCTCTTCACGCTTATATGCTACTCAATCATACTGCCCACTCGGCCACTCGAGAGTAGTGGTTGGTGTTGAGTTGGAACAGTTGTCATGCTCGAGCCACCGAGGCCACACTGGGGTCATGGTAGCTTTAGGGTGAGCCGACATGACCATGCATGCTGCATTGCCATGACTTATGGCATTTTTGTATATTGTCATATATATACATATATGCATGTATATATATATATATATATATGGATGGTTGTGATTAATATATATATAGATGTAGTATATATATATATATGCTTATTGTGA
Source organism: Wurfbainia villosa (assembly GCA_025175895.1). Classification (NCBI taxonomy): domain Eukaryota; kingdom Viridiplantae; phylum Streptophyta; class Magnoliopsida; order Zingiberales; family Zingiberaceae; genus Wurfbainia; species Wurfbainia villosa. Next base: position 12,729,762 of record CM045992.1, read on the forward strand.
TGTTGCATTTGATTGTACTATGCTTGCTGTATTTGATTGTACATCATATTCATGCATGCTTCTTGCATTTGTTATACGGTTATGTCGGATACTTATATATTTGTTGGACAGACCATTAGATACCTTGACTTGTATCATGAGTATATTGTGAGTTAGTATTACTCTTCTTGTTATATATGTTGGATATATTCTTAGGTTGGATCAGAGTAGCGTAGCAGACGTTCAGGTATGTCTGCGTTATACGTTGTTTATTTGGTTAAACGGTATATGCATGTATTTATATACTGTGCTGTTATACCTATGGTACCTTTAGGTTATGATGTTGAATTACATGTGATATTTGATATATACATATTTTTCCTATTACTTGTTGAGTTTTACTCACCACCACGGACCCTGGGTTTTTCTGTCGCCCAGGTAACAGGTAGCACACTTCGTGATGGACTTGGAGCACGGTTGGCTGACATCGTCTCATCTCAACTCCGAGAGTTCGGGTTTTTGGGTTATCATTGGTGTTCCGATATGTCTTTGATTTTTATGTGATGATTGTAGTTTGTGACTATTATTGTTGTATCTTTCTTTTCTGGTTTTGTTATGGTGGTTCTTAGTTTTGGTGTTAGTCATACCGGTTTGCATGTGTGTGGGATTGTATTATTGTTGTGTTGTTTCCGCTCTGTTTTGATGTGTTATTATGGTTACATTTTTATATGTTGTTGTTGTTGTGGCCTATGGGCCTTGTATTAACACGAGATGTTGCCACGTACAGGGGAGATGTCGTTCATTTGCTTTTCAGCACGGCATACTCTCGGGGTGTGACATCATTACTTAGCTGAAATGCTAAGAATCGAGTCCAAGCATGGGTTCCTAAGTCTATCTTAGTCAACTAAGTTGGACCAAATCAATTTTGGGTTTCCAAGAGTCAAGTTCACTTAGTGAACAAAACTCAAACTAGCTACCATTTAGGGGGAGCTAACACCTTGCTTGTTTCCTTGTTTAGTTAAACACTTGCATGTTTTAGTTAACTTTTCTTGTTTAACACTTGATTGCTTTAGTATACCTTCCTTGTTTTAGTTTACTTGATTAATGTAGAATGGACTAGATAGGAAACAAAGTAGCTTAAACTTGAACAACCTAGTACTAAGACAAGTGAACTGATAGTAAGTTGGGGAAGCTCTTCGAAGTGCATGTCTAGGAAGTGGTCATTGCTCCGATAGTCAAGAAGGTCATGTGCCTCGCCATGACCTGGTGCACTAAGTCGAGTGGAACTGACCGAAGCTAACTCACTAAGTCTTTAACTAGTTAGACCAAGGCTTAACCTAAAGTGAATCAAGTAGTTGATTCCTTTATTGACTTTGTCTAGGAAGTGATCGTAGCTCCGATAATCAAGAAGGTCATGTGCCTCGCCACGACCTGGAAGTCAATACTGGAAAAACCTACTTGACTATCTCAAATCAAGCCTTAATCTAACACAAGTTTAAACACTTTGAAATTGTTCATCTAATTTAATAAAGATAAAAGAAATCCTCATCTCACAAAACTCATAAGGATAAGTGTAAAATACACTTCAACCAATTTTTTTTAACAACATACTCTAGTTAATCTACCTTAATTAACTCAAACTAAAAAATATACCTAACTGAAATAAATCATGTTAGCCTAATTTAAGACAACTTAAGCTAATTTACTATACTTAAACTGAATAAATGAAACTAAATAAATTTAATCGCCAAATTAATTAATCTACGAAATTTAAACAATAAGGATAATTAAATAATATTAAATTGTAAATACGATAACTCAGTCGACTGAATTATTTTTCAGTCGACTCAATGAGAGTTGACTGAATCAAAATCAGTTGCCTCCAAGTATCGGGAAGGTAAAACACAAATTCAGTCGACTAAAGTCAATTAAGTCAACTGAAATGAAGCGGTAGATAAAGTTTAGGCGGCGAAGTAAATGGTAATAAGTATAACAGTTGACTGAAACACTTTCAGTCGACTCATATTCAGGCGACTGGAGTATCTTCAGTCGACTGAATTCTGTCTATAAGAACAATACCGAACCACGCCAAAACCATTCACCACAGCCGAAATCCCACCTGAAAAACCCTAATTCCAATCTTTCGAAGCACTAAGGTCATCATATCATTCGAAATGTCGAGGTAATAATTTTTAAACTCAAATTTCAATTATTTTCAATAAATATTTAATATTTGTAATTTAATTAGGGGTAAAAGAAGAGCTATCGAGGTTGAATCATCAACTTCATGCACAGATGTTAGATTCCCTACTGAGGGACATAGGATTAGATTCGAGAGTATTACTTACATTCCTATGCCCACTAAGTATATCTGTAGATCATATTTTAGTAATGCATGTATACTAAGTATGGAGGTCATTGTACACTATGGATTAGAGAAACTAGTCTATTGTAAAAATTCCGTTAACATAGACGTATGTGCGGAATTTTTCAATAACTTTACCAAAATTGATGAGCTTTCATACTCGACTAGGGTACAAGGTACGTCTTTACCCCTGACATATTGAGAGAGCATTTAGGACTACTGCATTTGACATGTCCTGTTGCATGTTTTCCATCATCAGAGTTACCATATGGTGACCCCTACTCTCATATTACATTAGATAGGATTCACATGCATCTTTTTGGTGAAGAAAGAACTCCGTCTGTGAGTATCTTTAGTTCTACTAGACTTCGAGTACGGGACTATGCTCTGTATCGAGTTATAGTAAACTGCATTTTACCACTCACCACTAGGGACATCACTATGATGTGCCCTTTTCATTTATTTTTACTTTATGTACTTAGTCATAGGTTGGATCTAGATATTAGCCTACAGATGTTTCATTCTATCATCTATCATTCCAGGTCAGTCACTAGCAGGAAGGCACACTTGCCTTACTGCCATGTCATCACATCCCTCTTAGCTGCATTAGGGTTTGATGTTACCACAGGTAACATCAAACAACTTACTGAGTACGACATGATAGGATCTAGGCAGTTTGGGTTAGCAAAAGTAGGTTTAGATGACAATAATATCCTTGTATGGAAGAGAGATGGACCTCAGCCTCAGCCTCAGCCCCAGCCTGGTCCGGAGCAGGAGCATGAGCTAGAGATCGACCCAAACCATCACTTCGAGGCCGAGCATCAGAAAGCACCAGGATTTGATAGTTTATCACCATTTCTTGGGATTCCGGCAGCTCCGACCATAGCAGAGAGATTATCCAGGTTAGAGGACACGGTGCAGCGGTAGCATCTTAAGATGATGCAGATCTTGCAGGAGCAGAGAGAGGATCATCGATAGATGATGGATCTTCTTAGGTCTTGGGGCATGGGTCCCTCTCATCCTCCATCCGCTGATTAGGAGTATTGTGATACTGGAACTTAATGAAAATTTTATTAATAAAATCTTGTGAAGTAAATTGGGTTATGCTTGGTAGACTAGGAATTTTCTTTTTGATTATCATTCTGAATTATTTTATTATTTTTTTAAGAAAATTAAAAAATTATTCTAGAATAGGTCAATCTAGAATTCATGATCCTATAGATCTAGGTAACCTTCACATCTCACAAATACCTAGGTTTACCTATTTGTGTAATGAGCCACGAAGATGGGTGTGAAATGTTAGGACTGTACCCCTGAGTTTCAGATGTAGATCAAGTGCATCGACATGAACCAACATGGGGTTTACAAAAGCAAATCGATCACTTCGATTAGGGCAACCTAATCGAATATTTATTATGTTGACTTATCCTATGCTTCTAACATTTCCCCTAAGTGTCTCATGGCAAAAGAAGAAGAAAGTCGGCTATGACATAGGTGATTAGGGCATATCAACATGAAGAACATAGCCAAGGTAGCTAAATTGGAGCTAGTGAAGGGATTGCCAAAAGTGAAGTACATCAAAGACAAGATATGTGATGCATACCAAGAAGGGAAACAATCAAAGTCATCACACAAGGGTAAAAATTTAATTAGTACTTCTTTACCTTTATAGCTTATTCATTTAGATTTATTTGATTGTCATAGTACTCCTTCTTTGAATGGTAGTAAATATTGCTTAGTTATAGTGGATGATTTTTCTAGATATACTTGTGTGTATTTTATGAAATATAAGGACAATACCCTAGAAATAATCATAGGTTTTAATAAAAGAGTAGAGAATGAAAGAAATCTCAAAATCAACAGGATTCATAGTGATCATGGTGGAGAATTTGAGAATTCTAATTTCTTCAAATTTTGCTTAGAACAAGGGTACAAGCATGAATTCTCTTGTCTTAGAACACCCCAACAAAATGGGATGGTGGAAAGGAGAAATCGTGTCCTACAAGAAGCGGCTAGAACTATGCTTAATGCCTACTCATTACCTAGCTACTTGTGGGTGGAAGCGGTTAATACCGCTTGCTATATCCAAAATAGAGTCCAAATCCATAGGTTTTTAGGTAAAACTCCATTTGAATTATGGAATGACACAATTCCAACAATTCACTACTTTAAAGTCTTTGGATGCAAAGCTTATATCTTAAACACCAAGGATAATTTAGGAAAATTTGAGTCCAAAGCGAATGAGAGAATCCTAGTTGGATACTCATCTACTAGTAAAGATTATAGAGTCTACAACAAGAGAACACAAATAGTTGAGGAATCTTCAAATGTTCAATTTGATGAAAACTCTACTACTTACCCTAGGAAATCCCCCATTGATAATGATATCAATGATAAAATTCAAGACATTACCCATAAGCTTCAAACCTTGACCTTAGAGGGTAATGATCAAGGGGGAGGATTAGTGAGTAATAATCAAGGGGGAGTAAGAGGAGATTCCGATGATGAGAAGAGGAATGAGGATAATCATGATCAAAATCAATTTGATACACCTCCTAGAACAATAAGAGTTCATCAAAATCATCCTCTAGACCAAGTTACAGGAGAATTTGTTGGTGCAACAATGCTCCAAGCATTTATATGTTTTGATATTTGGATAATCATCTAAGTTAGGCAATATCTTGTGATCTAATTGCGAATATGTTTTAAGTGACAGGGAAATCCAAGGATGAAGACTTGGTAAAAGAGAAGTCCAAGTATGATCTTGGCAAGGGAAGTCCAAGGGATGGACTTGGCAGCATAAGACCAAGCTTGTAGTCTTGGCAGCGTAAAGTCCAAGTGAACCTTGGCAAAGGAAGTCCAAGTATGATCTTGGCAAAGGAAGTCCAAGGGATGGACTTGGCAGCGTAAGACCAAGCCTGCAGTCTTGACAGCATAAAGTCCAAGTGAACCTTGGCAAAGGAAGTCCAAAGTAAGGTCTTGGCAGCATAAGTCCAAGCTTGTAGTCTTGGCGGCGTAAAGTCCAAGCATTTGGCAACCCAAGACATGACAAAACCGAAGGAAGCTCTTGGAAGCAAAGCGCAAAGGATGAACAAGTCGCAGACTCGGAGGGATCCTGAAGGCGCAAGGCTTAATGAGGAGCTAGAAGGTTGAGTCTAGGTCTAGGGTGTAAAATCAAGTGTGAATTACTCATACTTGATGAGTATCGATCGATCGATGTATCGATGTATCGATCGATCGATCGTCGATCGGCGTTCGACCGAGTCGGGGTAAAACCAGCCATCGATCATTGCCTAGGTCAGCGATCGATCGATGTTGCGATCGATCGCCAAGCGCGTGATCGATCAAGGAGAAAATTGCTGCACGCGAATCCCCACTCGATTCGATTTTGCCTTGATCACTGATCGATCACTCCATCGATCGGATGATGGAGGATCACTCGTGATCACTCCATCGTGATGGAGGATCGAGACGAATCTCAGGAGATCTCGGTTGAAGTCGTTGGCCGGCATCGGCCCGATGGAAAGCATCAGATCGACGAGGCCCTAAAGGGGCCTTGGGGAGCTTGGGGAAGCTAGTGCTCTCATTCCTAACTACACCTTCGTGCTCACCAAGTTTTCCCAAGTGTTTTAGCAATTCAAAACCTCCTCTTCTCTAGTTCTTAATCATCCATCATTGTAAATAAGAGGAGAGCATTGTAAGAAAGGTTTCTCCACCTTGGTTCATCCAAAGGAGAATATAGTGAAGCTTGGCTAGGACTAATCCACCTTACGGATTGCCGTGGAGTACGAGCGTCATCTCCGAACCACGTACATCGGGTGTTAGCGTTTGGTTTCTTATTTCTTATTTCTTATTCGTTTTCGTATTTGTATTGCTTCCGCTAACTTACTTGTAGAAACGAAGAAAGGCTAATCACCCCCCCCCTCTAGCCATTACAAGGGTCCTAACAAGTGGTATCAGAGCCCGGATAGTTTGGAAGATCTCACCATCAACCAAGGCATCAATGGCTCTTCAAGAGGGATATAGCACCGCCAAGCCACCGCTCTTCGATGGGAGTCACTTTGCATATTGGAAAGGTAGGATGAAGTATTCTCTTATGAGCAATATTGAAATTTGGCATAGTATTGTAGATGGCTTCGAGGAACCGGTGGATGAACATGGAAACCCTATTCCGAGCAAGGATTGGACGAGGGAAATAAACCGGAAGTTCGAGTCAAATGCAAAAGCCGTACTCACCATCCAATGCGACATTACAATGGAGCAACTCAACAAGGTGGGGCCTTTCGAATCTGCCAAGGAGTTATGGGAAAAGCTCATTGAGCTAAACGAAGGTTCCAAGGAGTCAAAGAGGGCCAAGAAGGACCTACTAATTGGACAACTTCAAGCCTTCCAAATGAAGATGCATGAAACCGTAAGCCAAATGCATGGAAGGTTCAAGGAGATTGTGAACGGACTCTATATCATAGGTGAGCGAGTTAACAACCGGGACTTGGTAAGGTATATTCTTCAAGCATTTCCTAGAAATTCTTTATGGACTTCTATAGTTGATGTCATTAAGGTAACTAGGGATCTTTCTCAAATTAAAATTGATGAATTATTTTGTGAGTTTGAATTACATGAGCAAACTAACATGTCCTCTAAGGAAAAGGGTTTAGCTCTATTTGTTGAAAAGAAGGAAAAGAAGAAGAAGGAAAGGAAAGAAGCATCATCATCATCCGAATCGGAGCATGACTCAAGTAGTGATGAAGACTCATCTAGTGAGATGGCAAATTTTGTCAAGAAGCTCTATAGGAAATCAAAGGAGTTCAAGAGTAGAGAAGCAAGGAAGGGGTCTCATTCTTCAAAAGGTAAGTTTAGTGGTAATTCAAGTTTCAATAATAATGTGATTTGCCATGCTTGCAACAAGAAGGGGCACATAAAGCCAAATTGCCCGGAGCTAAAAAAGGAGGAAAAAAAAAAGAAAAAGAAGGACAAGAAGGAGAAGAAGAAGAAGGAGGCCATGGTGGCTCAAACCACATGGGACACACCAAGTGTTGAAGACACCTCCTCCGATGATGAACTTTGCCACATCACACGCCATGTGGCACTCATGGCCCTAGGAGATGATTCCGGTACATCAAGCCAAGAAGACTCCTCAAGTGATGAATCATCATCTAGTGACGATGAGGTAATGAACTCTCCCAAAGTCAAGCTTCTTTATAAATCAATTGCTTATCTTAAAGAGGCTCTAGATAAGTCAAAATCTAAGGTTAAAAGCATGAAGATAGAACTAAAGGCCATTAGGGATGAAAAGCCTTCACATGTTGATTCTTGCATGCTTAAGGAAGAAAATGACAAACTTAAGGATGAGGTTAGTGAATTGAAAGCATGTTTAGAGAAATTCTCAAATGGCTCAAAATGTCTTGATATGATCCTTAGTCGACAAAGAGCCGTTTACAACAAGGCCGGTTTAGGATATAAGCCAAAAGAAAAAGAAGTTGCTTATATTTCATTGATTAATAGGAAAGCAACCATTAAGGGAAAGGTTAAGAAAGCATGGGTACCTAAGAAGTTTTTACTTAATGTTACCGGTCCAAATGTTTGGATACCAAAAGCTTGTATTTTTCATGTGATTTAGGTAGGAAAGCAAGGTATGTGGATTGTGGATAGCGGTTGCTCAACACATATGACCGGGGATGTGAGCAAGTTCTCCACAATTAAGTATGTGAAGAAGGGAGCGGTGTCCTTTGGGAATAGTGGAAAACTCAAGATATAAGGTAGAGGTACAATTGAGGTATCCCCCAAAATTGTTATTCACAAAGTCTTGCTAGTTGAAAATATGAAATTTAATTTATTAAGTGTTAGTCAACTTTGTGATGTAAACTATCATGTCTCCTTTGAATCCTCTAAATGCATGATTAGACACAAGGAATTAAATGATTGTATGTTAGTTGGATATAGGAAATCAAATATTTATTATGTTGATCTTTCATATGCTTCTAACATTTCTACTAAGTGTCTTGTTGCAAAAGAAGAAGAAAGTTGACTATGTCATAGAAGATTGGGGCACATCAACATGAAAAATATAGCCAAGGTAGCCAAGATGGAGTTGGTCAAAGGGCTACCAAAGATCAAGTATGTCAAGAACAAAATGTGTGATGCATGCCAAGAAGAAAAACAAACAAAAGCATCACACAAAGGTAAAACCTTAACTAATACTTCCTTACCATTAGAACTATTGCATCTTGATTTATTTGATTGCCATAGTACTCCATCTTTAAATGGTAACAAATATTGTTTGGTTATAGTAGATGATTTTTCTAGGTATACTTGGGTTTATTTTATAAAACATAAGGATGATACCTTAGAAATAATCATAGGATTTAGTAAAAGGGTTGAAAATGAAAAGAGTCTCAAAATCAACCGGATCCGTAGTGATCATGGTGGTGAATTTGAGAACTCAAAATTTTCATAATTTTGTTTAGAGCAAGGGTACAAGCATGAGTTCTCTTGTCCTAGAACACCTCAACAAAATGGGGTGGTGGAAAGGAGAAATCGTGCCCTACAAGAGGCGGCTAGGACTATGCTTAATGCATATTCTCTACCTAGCTACTTGTGGACGGAAGCGGTTAATACCGCTTGCTATATCCAAAATAGGGTTCAAATCCATAGGTTTTTAGGAAAAACACCATTTGAATTATGGAATGGGACTATTCCCACAATTCATTATTTCAAAGTCTTTGGATGTAAAGTTTATATTCTAAACACCAAGGATAACTTAGGAAAATTTGAATCCAAAGCGGATGAGGGAATCCTAGTTGGATACTCATCCACAAGTAGAGGGTATCGAGTCTACAATAAGAGAACCCAAGGGATTGAGGAGTCCTCCAATGTTCAATTTGATGAAACTACTAGTACCTACCCTATAAAGTCCTCCATTGATAAGGATATTAATGACAATAATCAAGACATTACCCAAAAACTTCAAAATTTGACCATTAGGGGTAATGATCAAGGGGGAGGAAGAGGAGATTCCGATGATGAAAGGAGGGTAGAAGATAACAATGATCAATTTGAAACCCCTTCTAGAACCCTAAGAATTCATCAAGATCATCCACTTGACCAAGTAGTAGGAGATCTATCTCAAGGAGTAAGAACTAGGTTATTTCATAGACCTCCTACTAGTCAAGTAGCTCTCATTTCACAAATTGAGCCCAAATTGATTAATGATGCATTACATGATCCGGATTGGATTTTGGCAATGCAAGATGAATTGGCCCAATTTGAGAGGAGTCAGGTATGGGAGTTAGTACCTAGACCCAATGATAGCACCATAATAACTACAAGATGAGTCTTTAGGAATAAGCTAGATGACCAAGGTAATATCACTAGAAATAAGGCTAGGTTGGTTGCTAGGGGATTTAATCAAGTTGAGGGGCTTGACTATGATGAGACCTATGCCCCGGTTGCTAGGTTAGAATCTATTAGAATTCTCTTAGGGTATGCTTCCTATATGGGATTTAAACTTTACCAAATGGATGTTAAATCGGCATTCTTAAATGGTTATATTAAGGAGGAAGTATATGTAGAGCAACCACCTGGATTTGAGAACATAGATTATCCAAACCATGTATGTAAGCTTAGGAAAGCATTATATGGGTTAAAACAAGCTCCCCGGGCATGGTATGAAAGATTGTCATCTTTCTTAATTTCTAAGGATTTTATAAGAGGCCAAGTAGATCAAACCTTGTTTATAAAGTCAACATTAAAAGATATCTTCATAGCTCAAGTATATGTTGATGACATTATTTTTGGGTTAACAAATGATGATCTCCTTCAAGACTTTATAAAAAACATGGAAAATGAATTTGAAATGAGTTTAGTTGGAGAGCTCAACTTTTTCCTAGGGTTACAAATCAAACAAACCCATGAGGGTATTCATATTTATCAAACCAAATATGCAAATGAAATGATCAAGAAATTTGGTTTGGAAAATGTCAAAATTGTAACCACTCCTATGGCCACTAGCACTAGAATAGATAGTGATCATGAAGGAAAATCAATTGATCTTAAACTTTATAGGAGTATGATTGGTAGTCTACTATACCTAACCGCTAGTAGACCCGATATCTTATTTGCGGTAGGTATGTGTGCAAGATACCAATCTTGTGCCAAAGAATCACATTTAGTAGCCGTTAAGAGAATTTTAAGATATATTAAAGGCACCCTAAATGTAGGACTATGGTATCCTAGGACTAGGTCGTTTGAATTGCTTGGTTATACCGATTCCGATTATGCCGGGTGCAAATTGGATAGGAAGAGTACTAGTGGTGGATGCCAATTTCTTGGGTCATCCCTAGTTAGTTGGAGTAGTAGGAAGCAACATTGTGTTGTCTTATCAACCACCGAAGCCGAATATGTGGCTATGGGGGGTTGTGTAGCTCAATTACTTTGGATGAGGCATACCCTTGTGGACTATGAGCTACACTACTCTAACATTAAAGTTTATTGTGATAATGTGCCGTACATCACTTAGGACTAGCATACATCAAGTGAAACATCACTTCATAAGAGATCATGTGGCAAGAGGGGACATTGAACTAAATTATGTAGAATCTAAGTCCAACCTTACCGATATCTTCACCAAAGCTCTTCCCGAAACCGAATTTTCATCATTAAGGAGAGAGCTTGGTATGTGCTTTGTAGAGTAAAATTCTAGGTATGCATGATCCTATATTTATATGTTGGCATTATACCTTGATACATCTCACAAAAGCCTTAAGAAACCTTGATTTTTGTATTAAGACACTTAGAAACATGTGAGATGATAGGGAAGGTGTACTTGGCTCATCATGCTTGTTATGATGCATTACTATGAGTCAATGACACACCTAGAGACATAAATACCTTATGGACCAATCATTGGGAAGGCTTGTATCCAAGTAATGGATACATAGCTCTAAGAACATGGTTGGAAATTCTAAATCATATATATTTTAAACTATATTCATCATATTTTGAAAAACAGTTTTCAAGTGGAACACAACAGTGATACAAAGTTTGTAAAATCTTTACAACTTTTGGTAGGTTCCAAGTTTGTATCAATCTTGAAATCTGGAAAACATATATTTTTCAAACTATTTTTCCTTAATAAAGTATGATTCCAGAAATGTGTACACAAAATTTCGTGATTTTTCGAGGTTTCTATAATTTCTAACGCATTTTAAAAAGGTCAAATTTCGATTAGATAAGAATGATCGTTCGTAAACCAGTCGACTGATACACTGTATTTTCGGATAAATAGCTCCATGTTTTGGTATTTAGTGTATCTTTGATGTCCTAAAACTATAGTATGATAATATTGCGTATACATAAAGTTTTAGGACTGATTAATGCAGTGTTTTAGGGGGAGTTTCATAAATTATATCTTTTTCATCCCCAAAACCATTGTTGGTGCAAAGTTAGGACTTAACTTTTGAATTTTTGATTATGCTTTGCTTCAAATATTATTTACACATCCTATCTTGGATTAAGGGGGAGCTTAATTTCAATCTTATACCTTAGTCCAAGATTCAACACCTTTAATTCTTCCATTTTTGAATCCTTCTCTTTTTGATGTATGTCAAAGGGGGAGAAGGAATATTTAAGTTAGATGATTATGTGTGTATCTTTAAAGACCTAACTTAAATGATTGTCAAACATCAAAAAGGGGGAGATTGTTGGTGCAACAATGCTCCAAGCATTTATATATTTTGATGTTTGGATAATCATCTAAGTTAGGCAATATCTTGTGATCTAATTGCGAATATGTTTTAAGTGACAGGGAAATTCAAGGATGAAGACTTGGTAAAAGAGAAGTCCAAGTATGATCTTGGCAAGGGAAGTCCAAGGGATGGACTTGGCAGCATAAGACCAAGCTTGTAGTCTTGGCAGCGTAAAGTCCAAGTGAACCTTGGCAAAGGAAGTCCAAGTATGATCTTGGCAAAGGAAGTCCAAGGGATGGACTTGGCAGCGTAAGACCAAACTGCGTCTTGGCGTAAAGTCCAAGTGAACCTTGGCAAAGGAAGTCCAAAGTAAGGTCTTGGCAGCATAAGTCCAAGCTTGTAGTCTTGGCGGCGTAAAGTCTAAGCATTTGGCAACCCAAGACATGACGAAACCGAAGGAAGCTCTTGGAAGCAAAGCGCAAAGGATGAACAAGTCGCGGACTCGGAGGGATCCTGAAGGCACAAGGCTTAATGAGGAGCTAGAAGGTTGAGTCTAGGTTTAGGGTGTAAAATCAAGTGTGAATTACTCATACTTGATGAGTATCAGTCGACTGATATGATGTATCGATCGGTGGTCGGCGTCGATCGAGTCGTAAAACCACGGCCATCGATCGACCGCCTAGGAAGCCGATCGGCGATGTTGCGATCACCGATCGCCAAGGGCAGCAATGATCGATCAAGGAGAAAATCGCCACGAATAGTCCCACTCATTGCCGCTTGATCACTGATCGATCACTCCATCCGATCGATGGAGGGATCAGTCGACTGATCACTTGGCCGTTGAAAATTACGGCTACGAATCTCCGCGGAGATCTCGGTTCAGAAGTTGTTGGCTTCGGCGGCAGTCGACTGATGGAAAGCATTAGTCGACTGATCGAGGCCCAACGGGAAAAACAATCCCTCTTCTATAAAAAGGGGCCTTGGGGAGCTTAGTGAAGCTAGTGCTCTCATTCCTAACTACACCTTCGTGCTCACCAAGTTTTCCCAAGTGTTTTAGCAATTCAAAACCTCCTCTTCTCTAGTTCTTAATCATCCATCATTGTAAAGAAGAGGAGAGCATTGTAAGAAAGGTTTCTCCACCTTGGTTCATCCAAAGGAGAATATAGTGAAGCTTGGCTAGGACTAATCCACCTTACGGATTGCCGTGGAGTAGGAGCGTCATCTCCGAACCACGTACATCGGGTGTTAGCGTTTGGTTTCTTATTTCTTATTTCTTATTCGTTTTCATATTTGTATTGCTTCCGCTAACTTACTTGTAGAAACGAAGAAAGGCTAATCACCCCCCCTCTAGCCATTACAAGGGTCCTAACAGAATTATCTCAAGGTGTTAGAACTAGGTCTTTTCATAGAGCTCCCTCTAGTCAAATAGCTCTTATCTCACAAATTGAGCCCAAATCAATTAATGATGCATTACTTGATCCGGATTGGATTTTAGCAATGCAAGATAAATTGGCTCAATTTGAAAGTAGTCAAGTATAGGAGCTTGTCCCTAGGCCCAATGATAGCACCATTGTTACTACAAGATGGGTCTTTAGGAACAAATTAGATGATCAAGGTAATATAACTAGAAATAAGACTAGGTTAGTTGCAAGAGGCTTCAATCAAGTTGAAGGACTTGATTATGATGAAACCTATGCCCCGATTGCTATGTTAGAATCAATTAGAATCCTATTAGGATATGCCTCTTACATGGATTTTAAACTCCATCAAATGGATGTAAAATCGACATTCCTAAATGGGTTCATTAAGGAAGAGGTATATGTAGAATAACCTCCTGGGTTTGAAAATGTAGATTATCCAAATCATGTATTCAAGCTTAGAAAAGCTTTATACGGGTTAAAACAAACTCCCCGGGCTTGGTATGAAAGATTATCATCTTTCTTAGTTTCTAAGGGTTTTAGAAGAGGTCAAGTAGATCAAACTCTCTTCATAAAGTCAAAATCAAAGGATATCTTTGTGGCCCAAGTTATGTAGATGACATCATTTTTGGGTCAACAAATGATGAGCTCCTTCAAGATTTCATCAAAAATATGGAGAATGAGTTTGAAATGAGTCTAGTTGGAGAATTAAAATTCTTCTTAGGATTACAAGTTAAACAAACAAATGAAGGAACTTATGTATACCAAACCAAATATGCTAAAGAAATGATCAAGAAATTTGGTTTGGAAAATGCTAAGGTAGTTTCAACTCCTATGACAACCAACACAAAAATAGATAATGATTAAGAAGGTAAAATAATTGACCTAAAACTTTATAAAAGCATGATTGGTAGCCTTCTATACCTAACCGCTAGTAGATCCGATATCTTATTTGCAGTAGGTATATGTGCAAGATATCAATCTTGTGTCAAAGAGTCCCATTTAGTAGTCGTTAAGAGAATTTTAAGATATATCAAAGGCACACTAAATGTATGACTTTGGTACCCTAGGATAAAATCTTTTGATTTGGTTGGGTACACCGATTCCGACTATGCGGGTTGCAAGTTGGATCAGAAGAGTACTAGTGGTGGATGTTAATTTCTTGGATCCTCCCTAGTTAGTTGTAGTAGTAGAAAGCAACCTTGTATTATTTTGTCCACCACCGAGGCTGAATATGTGGCTATGGGTGGTTGTGTGGTTCAATTACTTTGGATGAGACACACTCTAGAAGACTATGAGCTACACTACTCCAATGTCAAGGTTTATTGTGATAATGTGAGTGTCATAAATTTGACCAAAAATCTGGTACATCACTCTAGGACAAAGCGCATTGAAGTGAAGCATCACTTCATTAGAGATTATGTGGCCAAGGGGGACATTGAACTCAATTACATAGAATCCAAGTCTAACTTAGCTGACATTTTCACCAAGGCTCTCCCCGAAGTGGATTATTTATCACTTAGGAGAGAACTTTGAATGTACTTAGTAGAGTAGAGGTTTAGCCTTGCATGATCCTATAGAAAATCTAGGACTATACCTCTAAGCATCTCACAAAATACCTAAGAAACCATGATTTTTGTTTTGAGCCACTTAGACAATATGTGAGATGTTAGGAAGATACACTCGGTTCATCATGCTTGTTATGATGCATTACTATGAACCAAAGTGTCATCTAGAGACATTAATCCTTTATTGGACCAATCATTGGGAAGGCTTATGTACAATTGATGTGCATATAGTTCTAAGAACAT
This sequence comes from Wurfbainia villosa, assembly GCA_025175895.1. Taxonomy (NCBI): domain Eukaryota; kingdom Viridiplantae; phylum Streptophyta; class Magnoliopsida; order Zingiberales; family Zingiberaceae; genus Wurfbainia; species Wurfbainia villosa. Next base: position 12,745,018 of record CM045992.1, read on the forward strand.
GATTGGAAATGTCAAACAAAATATATTTTAAATTATGTTTATTATATTTTGAAAAACAATTTTCAATTGATAAGCAAAAGTGATACAAAGTCTTCAAAAACCTTAAAGCTTTTGCTAGTTCTCAAAATTGTATCATTTTCAAAATATAGAAAATATATATTTTTCAAATTATTTTTCCATGATAGAAAATGATTTCAGAAATGTGTAAACAAAATTTCATAATTTTTCAATGTTTCTTGAATTTTTGGCGCATTTAAATTAAATGAAAACCACGAAAATGGTGTTTGAGTGTGGCGATCAACGCGATTCAAGATTCGATCATTGCCATGCTGATATTTCTACAAATCAGCCTTACTTCTTTGTCTTAAGTGTAATCTTAAGTATCCTAATCCTATGGTATGATAATCCTAGTAATTAAGAGGGTGTAGAACTGGCTGATGCATTGTTTTAGGGGGAGCTTCATGACTTAATCTTTTTATCCCTAAAATTTATATTGTTGGTGCAAAGTTAGGACATATTTTCATACTTCTTGTTTCATGCTTTGCTCAACATGATCTTTACACATCATAAACCATGTCTTGGATTAAGGGGGAGCCTCATATCTATCTTATACTTTAGTTCAAGACATAACCAGTTTAATTCTTTCATGAACTTATCTTGTATGAATTCTTCTCTTTTTGATGTATATCAAAGGGGGAGAAGAAAAATTTAAGTTAGAATTCATATTAAAAATATGATGTTTTTCATTATGTGCATATGTTAAGACCTAACTTAAATGATTGCCAAACATAAAAAATGGAGAGATTGTTAGTGCAACAATGCCCCAAGCATTTATGTCTTTTGATGTTTGGATAATCATTTATAATTAAGCAATATTTTGTGATATAACTATGAATATGTCAAGTGACAGGAAAATCCAAGTGTGAAGACTTGGTAAAGGAAAGTTCAAGTATGAACTTGGCAAGGGAAAGTCTTGGCGGCGTAAGACCAAACATGTAGTCTTGGCAGCGTAAAATCCAAGCGGACCTTGGCAAAGGAAGACCAAAGGCAAGATCTTGGCAGCGTAAGTCCAAACATGTAGTCTTGGCGTAAAGTCCAAGAGGTCCTTTGGCAAAAGAGAAATCCAAGACATGACAAAACTGAGGGAAGCTCTTGGAAGCAAGCGCAAAGATGAAGGAGTCGCGGACTCGGAGGGATCCTGGAGGCGCAAGGCTGAAGAAAGAGTTAGAAGGTTGAGTCTAGGTCTAGGGAGTTGATTTCAAGTATGATTTAATCATACTTGAAGTATCAGTCAACTAGAGCTTTTGTATCAATCAACCGTCGATCGATTTAGGTTTGTGATCGGTGATCCACCATCGATCGATTACTATACCCGATGATCATTTATTATAAGTGGACATCGACATAGAAGGTTCTCCAGTCAAATAATCGCTTCGGGCACTCGACTGGTTACTCAATCAGTCGACTGATGACATAATCAATCGACTGATCAGAGTACCATTGGGCAGTGACGATTGCATATCCGACTCGTCAGAAGCCATTGGATGGCGACAGCTATAGCAGCAGTCGATGATACTGTACATCAGTCGACTGATCGAGGCTCAACGGGAAAATCAACCCTCTCTCTATAAAAAGAGGGCATGGAGTGCTTGAGGAGGCTAGTGCTCTTATTGCTAATATACTCTCAAGCTCCTACATTTTTCTTAAGCTTTCTAAGTGTTTTTAATCCTCTTCTTCTCTAATCTTCATCTTCATCATTTGTAAGAAGAGGAGAGTCTTGTAAGAGAAAGCTTTCTTAGTGGAGAATTGTTTGGATTGATCCACCTCAAGGATCGTCGTGGAGTAGGAGCTTAATCTCCGAACCACATAAAAATCTTCTTATTAGCGATTGCCTTTTAAATTCTTGTTTTCTTTAGTATTTGTATTTGGTTCTGCTAATCGTAATTGTAGAATTTAAGAGAGGCTATTCACTCCCCCTCTAGCCTTCTAAAGATCCCCAACAACCTTTTGGGTAAAGCCCAAAAACAAAACCATGAGGGCTCGGGTCCAAAGTGGACAATATCATGTCATTGTGGAGATATATGAATCTTATAGGTACCAACAATTGGTATCGGAGTCAGTCCATGTAAAGTCATGCACCTCGAATGAAGGAAGTGAGCTCCATGTCCGGATCAGAGAACCAAACACCAGGTAGGAAATCCAGTTGGGTCAGAATGATCAGACAACTGGCAGGAAATCCAACTAGGTCAAGAGGACTAGACAGTTGGCAGGAAGTCCTGGTGGGTTGAAGATCAGACATCAAACAGAGAAAGTTCTTCGAAGAGGGATAGACTTGAGGGGGGCTCAATGTGGTCCTTCATTTGAGGGGGGGAGGGGATTATTGGGAGTATGAAGAATACAATCAAAGTCTCACATTGGTAAGACATGGAAAAGATCATGTGCGTATAAGATAAAAAGATATCTCCATTGGTATGAGGCCTTTTGGGTAAAGCCCAAAAATAAAACTATGAGGGCTTAGGCCCAAAGTGGACAATATCATGCTATTGTGGGGATATATGATTCTTATAGGGACTAACAACTCTTCCCCGCTTTCTCAAGTTCAGGGGAATTATACTTCTTCGACACACTCTAGTCGGACAGAGGGCTTACGAACCACCTCAACCGATATAATACCAACACTTCCTTCGTAAACCGTTGGAAAATTAATTAATTTTCTCAATTATATAAATGAGAAATTAATATGGCTTAATCTAGATCATTGGATTAAGATGGATAAATCCGGTCCATTCAAATGAAGGGGTATAAGTACCTTTTTGGATGACTTAATCTTGGTCATTAAATTCAAAATGAAAGGCTTAGATGCATCCGAATGAAGAGACATTGTGTCTCTTGGGAAGGGATACAATCTAGATCATCCATTTAAATTGAATGGATGAGATTTGATTGAACCAAGAGGTTCCTCTACCTCTTCACCTAGTATAAATAGGATCCCCTAGATGATGGAATTCACTCACTCAAACTCAATCAAATCAAATCCTTGCATACATTTCATCTTTTGCATCTGGAGTCCAAAAAAAACCTACGAGAAGGTTCGTCCGTCTTGGAATTTGAAGTGCTACTATTTCAAGACATCGTCGTTGTATCTTGGAAACGAATTGCTGTTATCCATAAGCACCTGAGCGGAGCAATATCATTTTACAGAGATGGTATTGAACACTAGCCTCGACGATATTATATCAGCTTGCATCCTCCCCGGTGGCAATCTTCACCGACGGCGACAAACAATCGTAAAACAATATTGGTGCAATCTGATATGGTCGTGATCGTTCTGACTACCGTTTCACCCAGAGTCCCGACCTCCGTTCCACCAGGAAAAATTCAATAGAGCCGATTTCAAAAGATGGCAACAGAAGATGATGTTTTATCTGACGACGCTAAACCTCGTAAGGTTTTTGCGTGAAGACCCATCGACTGCTATGGAAGGAGATTCCAATAGTAAAGTTACTTGTGATGCGTGGTCGCACGGAGATTTCCTGTATCATAATTATGTTCTCAACGCATTGGACAACACGTTGTATAACGTGTATAGTCTGATAGAGATGATAAAATCTCTGTGGGAATCACTATAGAAGAAATACAAAATCAAAAATGTCAGTTTGAAGAAATTCATCATCGGTCGATTTCTGGATTTCAAAATGGTGGATTCTAAGAGTGTGACATCTCAAGTCCAAGATATGCAACTGATATTGCATGATCTGGATGTCGAAGGCATGAAGCTGAATGAGTCGTTCAAAGTAGCCACGGTAATTGAGAAACTCCCCTCGTCATGGAAGGATTTCAAAAATTACCTGAAGCATAAGAAAAAGGAGATCGGGCTTGAAGACATGATCTTGAGGCTGCGAATAGAGGAGGATAATCGAAGGTTCTCCGACTCTAAAGGAACGAAGCGGGCTATGACGAGATGTCTAATATGACTAAGTCGAACACCAAGAAGTCGAAGCAATTCAAAAAGAAGGCTCAAAGCAAAAAATTCAAGGGCTCATGCTACAACTGCGGAAAGCCAGGACACATGTCCAAGGACTGCAGACACTCGAAGAAACCAACCAAGGGTCAGAAGGATAATACGAACCAGGTCGCAACTTCTGATGACATGGAACTGGATCTCACTACAGCGTGTTTGAAGACAACACGGTGGTGGACAACCCGAAGCAGTGGTGGATCGATATTGGAGCAACACGCCATATCTGTTCTGATAAGGCGATGTTCTCCAAGTATACTCCGATAAGTGGAAGAAAGCTCTATATGGGCAATTCCACGACATTGTCGATTGTCGGACTTGGAAAAGTTATGCTGAAGATGACATCAGGGAAGGAGCTAACGCTTATTGATGTGCTCCATGTTTCCGACATCAGGAAGAACCTAGTTTCTAGATCGACACTTGTTAAAGCCGATTTCAGACTAGTGTTCCAATCAAACAATTTTGTACTTACGAAGAATGGTGTATTCGTAGGTAAAGGGTACTTAGAACAGAGTCTGTTTAAAATGGTTGTAATGATTGTACACTGTGAATTTGATGGTAATAAAATAAAAGCTTCCAGCTATGTTGTCGAGTGTTTTAATTTATGGCATAATCGACTTGGACATGTTAATAATAATACTCTGAAACGTCTCATCAAATTAAATTTATTACCAAACGTCAATGTTGACAAAACACACAAATGTGAAGTGTGCGTGGAAGCAAAAATGACGAGACTACCCTTTCATTCGGTGGAAAGGTCAACGACTCCTCTAGAGGTAATACATAGTGATCTATGTGACTTAAAATTCGTGCAAACTAGAGGAGGTAAAAAGTATTTTATTACTTTTATCGATGACTGCACGAGGTTCTGTTATGTCTTTCTTTTAAGAAGTAAAGACGAAGTCTTAGAGGCATTCAGAACCTATAAAATAGAAGTTGAGAATCAACTTGATAAACAAATTAAAATAATTCGTAGCGATAGAGGTGGAGAATATAGTGCATCATTTGATGAGTATTGTTCAGAGTCTGACATTATCCATCAGACAATGATGCCTTACTCACCTCAATCGAATGGTATTGTCGAATGTAAAAATTGGACACTAAAGGAAATGATGAATGCCTTGTTGATAAATTCAGGTTTACCCCAGAACTTGTGGGGGAAAATCATATTATCGACAAATCATATTCTCAATAAAATCCCTCACAAAAAAAATGATAAAACACCATATGAACTATGGAAAGGTCGCAAGCCATCGTACAAATACTTGAAAGTGTGGTGTGCTTGACAAAGGTCGAAGTACCTAAGCCAAAGCAAATAAAGATCGTACCTAAAACATTCGATGCAATATTTGTTGGATATGCCCAAAACAGTAGTGCATATCATTTTATAGTTCACAAGTCAGACATTCCTGATATTTATATGAGAACAACCATAGAATCTTGGAATGCAATATTCTTTGAAAATGTAGTCCCAAATAAGAAGGGAAACATTCAAAGTGATGACAACGGAAGTTCTAATGGAAATGACGTTTCTGAACTTAATTGTCATAAAAGGACTATTGACTATCAAAGCGAAGAGCCACGTTGGAGTAAATGGGCTAGAGTTGAGAAATTGTTTGGGTCGAATTTCATGACTTTTATGTCAGAAACTAACCCAAGAACATTAAGCGAAGCTCTCTCTAGCCTCAACGTCCCATTGTGGAAAGAAGCTGTCAATAGTGAAATCGAGTCCATCATGAATAACCATACTTAGGAATTAGTGGACCTTCCTTCTGGTTCTAAACCATTAGGTTGTAAGTGGATACTAAAATGCAAGTATAAAGATGATGGATCGATTGACAAGTATAAGGCTAGACTTGTAGCCAAAGGGTACAAGCAAAAGGAATGCCTTGATTACTTCGATACCTACTCACCGGTGACAAGGATTACGTCCATACGAGTGCTGATAGCCATCACAACATTGTATGACCTTGAAATACATCAAATGGATGTTAAGACTGCATTCTTAAATGGTGAGTTGGAAGAAGAAATCTATATGGAGCAACCCGAGGGGTTCGTAGTTCCAAGAAAAGAGGAAAATGTGTGTCGACTTGTTAAGTCATTGTACAGACTTAAACAAGTGCCTAAACAATGGCACGAGAAATTTGACAAAATAATGCTATCAAACGAGTTCAAAATAAATGAATGTGACAAATGCATTTATATCAAAAATACACCTAAAGGCTATGTAATCATCTGTCTATACGTAGACGATATATTTATAATGGACAGTAACCATGAGATAATTATGAATACAAAGAAAATGTTGACAAAAAATTTCGATATGAAAGATATGGGTCGAGCAGAAGTTATATTGGGAATTAAAATTCTCAGGACATCTGAGGGGATAGTTTTGACACAATCCCACCATGTAGAGTCGGTGTTAAAGAAGTTTAATGTGTACGATCTCTCTATAGTGAAAACACCTATGGATCTAAGTCAACACTTAGCGAAAAACTAAGGTGAGCCCATATCGTAATTGGAATATTCTCGGATAATAGGCAGCTTGATGTATCTCACAAACTGCATATGTCCGGATAGTGCCTGTGTGGTGAACAAGCTAAGTCAGTTTACGAGTGATCCAAACGACACCCATTGGAAAGCATTGATGCGAGTTCTTAGATATTTGAAATATACTATGAACTATGAATTACATTACGAAAAATATCCCGCTGTCTTGGAGGGATATTGTGATGCTAATTGGATATCAGATACAAAAGATTCCAAATCCACTAAGCAGACATGCATTGCTCAGTCAACAATGGAATCCGAGTTTATAACACTAGACAAAGCAACTGAGCTGAATGACTGCAGAATTTCTTGGAAGATATTCTGAGCTGGACAAAATCTGTGCTCGCCACACTTATACACTGTGATAGTCAATCGGCGATTGGAAGGGCACAGAGTAGTATGTATAATGGTAAGTCACGACATATACGTCGTAGACACAATACTATTAGATAGTTGATCTCGAATGGAGTGATTGCAATCGATTATGTCAAGTCCAAAGATAATTTGACAGATCCTCTTACAAAGGGGCTAAGTCAAGATCAAGTATACTGCTCGTCAAGAGGAATGAGATTAAAAATCTACAACTAAAACGAATGTAGCGGTAACCCAACCTTGTTGACTGGAGATCTCAAGATCTTGGTTCAATGGGACAACGAAGCTACAGAAGTTGTGTTACAGCACACGAGATATATTATCTCTATCCCAACCCTAGGATGAACATGTGTTGTCCTACCACATGTAGTGAGGTTAAGCTTATGCTTTTAATGATTTCTATACCTTTATAAGGTGGAGTATAGTAGGATACTCTTGATAGAAGTGTCACCTATGTGAGTGTGAAGACAGGTCACTTCAATGAAATACTCATGAATCCAAGATAGTGTCCATGGCCGAAACGGAACCAACCATGAGAACCAAAAGTAGGTGAGATAAGTCTCTGTGTGGGTGTTATTGTCTCAGTATACACAAACAGCTGAGCAATTTTAGACATCACATTCATTGCGCAACCTAGTATACTCAATAGCATTCTACTACGGAAGGTTCAAAGCCACAAGCTACCTCTCCTGATGCATTAACTTATCGATTGGACTCTTGTAAAGTGTCAGCATGCATATATGCATTAATTTCCATTCATGTGGGGGATTGTTGGAAAATTGATTAATTTTCTCAATTATATAAATGAGAAATTAATATGGCTTAATCTAGATCGTTGGATTAAGATGGATAAATCCGATTCATTCAAATGAAGGGGTATAAGTACCTTTTTGGATGACTTAATCTTGGTCATTAAATTTAAAATGAAAGACTTAGATGCATCCAAATGAAGAGACATTATATCTCTTGGTAAGAGATGCAATTTAGATCATCCATTTATATTGAATGGATGAGATTTGATTGAACCAAGAGGTTCCTCTACCTCTTCACCTAGTATAAATAGGATCCCCTAGATAATGGAATTCACTCACTCAAACTCAATCGAATCAAATCCTTGCATACATTCCATCTTTTGCATCCGGAGTCCAAAAAAAAACCTACTAGAAGGTTCGCCGGTCTCAAAATTTAAAGTGCTACTATTCCGAGACATCATCGTTGTATCTTGGAAATGAATTCCGAGATATCATTTTACGGAGATAGTGTTGAACACTAGCCTCGACGATATTATTGTTGGTGCAATCGGCCCAGGTCATGATTGACCAGACTCGAGTTTGACTCGAGCGATGTTTTGATGTTTGACATGAAGGTTTGACATTGATGTCTGATAATATTTTGGGGAGATTGTTGGTGCAATCAACCTGGGTCATGATTGACCGGACTCGAGTTTGACTCGAGGGGGATTTTGATGGTTGATTGGAGTTGACCATGTCATGGAAAGTCCAAGTCTTGAGTACTTGGCATGTAAAGTCCAATTATGAGTCTTGGCAAGGGAAAGTCCAAGCATGGGTCTTGGCATGTAAAGTTCAAGCATGGGTCTTGGCAAGGAAAAGTCCAAGCATGGGTCTTGGCATGGAAAGTCCAACATAGGTTGGCAAGCGAAAGTCCAAGCTTGAGTCTTGGCATTTGAGAAGTCCAAGGGGTTTGATATTGGCGGCATAAAGTCCAAGCGAAGTCTTGGCAGCGTAAGTCCAATGTGCCTTAGCGGTGTAGACACTGTTAGCATGACATAGCCGATGGAAGCACTTGAAGCCTAGCGTATGGATGAACAAGTCATGGATGACTTGGAGGGATCTGATAGGCGCGAGGCTGACGGAGGTAGCTAGAAGGTTTAGGTCTAGGCTAAGGGTGGTCTAGCAAGTATGAGGGCATCATACTTGGGTTAAAACCTTATGTTTGAAGTTGGCAGTCGACTGACAATATGGTCGGTTCGACTGTCGTGAGTCGACTAGAGTTCGACTGTCGGTTAAGGGATGAAAATGCCTTGGCAGTCGACTATGTTGGTGCAGGGGCACTAGATAATCGAACCTGTGTTTTGATTATGGCAAAGACACAAAGTTAAGTTTACATCGTTATCTCACGAGCTAAATCAAGTGTGCATAAAAGTGCTAAAGCTGGAGATGAAGGCTAGCGACACCCGGAGGAAGTCGCGGTGGTCGGGCGACACTCGAGTGACTTCGGAGGGAGCCGAAGGAATCGAGTGGAAGGCCGGAAGCGAGAGCTACTATCGAGGTAAGCTCGTGTGAGTGAGAGATTGTAAGGTCATGTCCTCTTTACGGGGACGACCATAGGCGGCGATCCGATTAAGACTTCCCGTGGAAGGTCTAGGTCGAGATCGGACGGTCAAAAACCGTCGTATTTATCATTTTCCGAGCTAACCTCTCACTGCAGGGAAGTGGCCAGGCTGGAAGTCGACTGCTGGACATTGGGCAGTCGACTGATGCCCATCAGTCGATTGATGGGAGTCATCAGTCGACTGATGGCGACGAATCAGCCTTTGTGCTAGGTCAAAACGGATAACGTTTGATGCAGTCACTTCGCGATAAAATTTGGACAACTTTGTGATCTGTTCCGAAAAAAGAGGAGATATATTCAGAGGCCAAAATCTATAAAAGGAGGGGAGGATTCCAACTCCAAGCATCATCAAGTTTATTCATCAAGTGCTCCTACAACGCTAACGCTCCAACGCCGTCATAATGCGACGACAAGTTCAAATCTCCTTCATCGGCAGCAGTAGCAAGTAATTATTTTTTGTATTCTTTATTTTAATCGTAACGAGGTGAGGTAGGCTTGTTGTCTCATCCTCGTACATTCGGTTTTTGTGATCGTTGTCTCCTACCTCCAACGAGGAGGAGACGTTATAGTGCTTTGCCCTCCGTACGTAGTCTAGGACCGATAGGGCCTTGGAGTAGCAACCGCTGGGTTGTGAACCAAGTAAAAATAAATGTGTTCCTTTATTTTCCACTGCTCTTACTCGTTTAATTGTCTACTCGAACGAAACGTCGAAAATATTTACGATCGCTATTCACCCCCCCCCCTCTAGCGACGCTTCTCGATCCAACAGACTGATCATTAGATCGATCGGTGATCTTGATCGGCGCCATGGATGGCGATCAACCTCGGGCCGAGATTTTTCGCAACCACGAATGCCGTGGCCGTAGGCGATCGGCCTACGGATGTTGATCGGCGCCAAGAGATCCGTTGGAATTTTTCCAGCATGGATCGAGCCGTTGTCTCATGACAACAGTGTTGGCAGTCAACTGGGGCCTTATGGTTGTCGACTGATAGGCGAAAATCCAGCCCGATACAGGTTAAAAAGAGGAGCTCGAGGAGGATTTCGGCATTGGTTCTTTGGGAGCTTTGGTGAGGTGATTTGAAGGCGAATTGTACGTGCATTTTAGGGTCCTTCAAGCTCATCCAAGCAACCAACAAGCAAGCGCTCAAAAACCCTAGATTAGACGAACGTGATCAAATTCCATCAACGCATCAAAATGCACTATTAACCCCCCCCCCTCTGGCGGTCATCGAATCCTCAACAATTGGTATCAGAGCTAGGCGCTCTTCACCGGCTTCACATCCGAGAGAGAACGCTAGAGGGGGTGAATAGCGCATTTTGATGGGTCGATGTAATTTGATCGCGTTCATCTAATCTAGGGTTTTTGAGCGCTTGCTTGTTGGTTGCTTGGATGAGCTTGAAGGACCCTGAAATGCACCTGCAATTCGCCTTCAAATCGCCTCACCAAAGCTCCCAAAGAACTAATGCCAAAATCCTCCTCAAGCTCCTCTTTTTAACCTGCATCGGGCTGGATTTCTGCCTGGCGGTTGACTGCCATAAAGGCCCCAGTCGACTGCCAACACTGTTGTCATAAGACAACGGCTCGATCCACGCTGAAAAAATTCTAACGGATCTCTTGGCAGTCGACTAATGACATCACTAGTCAACTGCTAACATCCATAGTCGACTGCCCAGTCGACTACGAAGCGTTCTGTAGTTGCGGCCGAAAAACCCCGTCCAGCAATCGACTGTCATCCATGGCAGTTGACTGCCATCAGTCGACTGATCCAATGATTAGTCGACTGCCAAGGTATTTTCAGCCCTTAACCGGCAGTCGAACTCTAGTCAACTCACGGCAGTCAAACTGACCATATTGCCAGTCGACTGCTAACCTCAAACATGAGGTTTTAACCCAAGTATGGTGCCCCCATAATTGCTAGACCTCCCTTAGCCTAGACCTAAACCTTCTAGCCACCTCCGTCAGCCTCGCGGCTATCGGATCCCTCCAAGTCATCCATGACTTGTTCATCCATACGCTAGCCTTCATGTGCTTCCCTCGGCTATGTCATACTAACAGTGTCTACACCGCCAAGGCACATTGGACTTACGCTGCCAAGACTCCGCTTGGACTTTACGTCGCCAATATCAAACCCCTTGGACTTCTCAAATGCCAAGACTCAAACTTGGACTTTTCCTTGCCAACCCATGTTGGACTTTCCATGCTAAGACCTATGCTTGGACTTTTCTTTGCCAAGACTCATGCTTGGACTTTACATGTCAAGACTCATGCTTGGACTTTCCCTTGCCAAGACTCATACTTGGACTTTACATGCCAAGTACTCAAGACTTGGACTTTCCCTGACATGGTCAACTCTAGTCAACCATCAAAATCCTCCTCGAGTCAAACTCGAGTCCAGTCAATCATGACCTGGGTCGATTGCACCAATAATCTTCCCAAAATATTATCATACATCAATGTCAAACTTTCATGTCAAACATCAAAACATCGCTCGAGTCAAACTCGAGTCCGATCAATCATGACCTGGGCCGATTGCATCAACAATCTCCCTCTTTTTGATGTTTGACAAAAACACATACCTTTGAGTTAGAACAATAACTCAAATCTTCTTACCAATTATCCCAAATTGGTTCTCCCAAACATTCTCCCCCTTTTTGACTAACATCAAAAAGGTTTTCTCCAAGGAGGTCAATGTCTCATGTCCCAATGAGATCTTATAATCTCTCCCTTGGTCCAAAAATACCTAGAATGCCTACAATCTTCCTAGTGATAAGTCTCATATCACTCAAGAGAGACAATCCTACAAACTCTCCCAATTTCCAAATTGGGTATCTCAAAATTCTCATTTTTCCCCCTCATGAGGAAAAATATCATCCATCATCCCATGATGGATACCTCCCCCTAAAAATTTGCTCCCCCTTGACCATTGCACCAACAATGTCTTTGGGAAGTCCCTAAGCTAATAAAAACTCTAAACCATCAAAAATAAGGTCTAAAGTTCAACATTTAACTTTCCCATACCTTAAATTTGATATATCACCCTAACAACTCTCCTAATCCATATCCAATGGATTTTCACCCTTTATAATGTTTCCCAAAGCATATCCTAGGGTTAAAAGTGGTTAGGGAACCTTACCATAGCTGAAAATGGACTAAACATATCATGTTTTCCCAAAATCAGCATTGACAGTCGACTACTTACAGTTATTAATCGAACTGCCCTTTGTCAGTCGACTGCCATCAAGCGGCAGTCGACTGATAACTAAAACTGCCCAAATTCAATTTCAGAAATCGAGTTTTGAAAAAGCATAAGTAATTCTACGTATTTTGAAAAATCATGAAAATTCATACGTATATTACTTATAAGCAACATAATGGGTGAAAAATGTTAGAAAAATATTTTACCCATAAAATAGTAAAATTGACACAAAGTTCAAAAGTGAAGAAAAACTTTAATGTTTTAGCTCACTTTGTATCAATTTCATCAATGGTGATTGCTATCAAAAGATAGACTTCACCAAGGTTTTCTAAAATAATTTTAAAATATTTTTGAAAACTTATATTGGATCATGTTCCTTGGGCTCAATGTACATGACTTGTACACTAGCTTTCCCAATGATCCACATCTAATATAAGATGAGTTTTGGTTCATCTAGATGCAAAAACTATGCACTTTGAACTTAACTCATATCCTAGCATCTCACATGTATCTAGGGTGTATTAATACATATACATGTCAATTAGATGTGAGATGTGGGTTTTGTTCTCCTAATCTAGGGTCTCATGCATTTTCTAAGACAACACTACTTGATTCCCTTATAAATGGGACTTCAAGTCATGTCATTGTCTTTAACTCAATTTTAATCAAATTAAATGCATGAATGATCATGGCATAAATGATAACATAATTAAGCATGGCCAATGATGATGATGTCATGGCATATGATATAACTTAAGCATACATGACATTAAGATATAACCTAAACATAATTATGACATATTAAATGATTAAAAATAGATATGATGTTATGACATGTTATATGACAAATCAAGCATGGCAAATAAAATATAAGGTATATAATACCTAAATTTTAGTATTTGTTGTCATTTGTTATTATTAATCTCATTTTGCTATATTGCTACTAATCCTTCAAGTGTGCCAAAAACCCAAAATGACACATAAACCTAAATTGTGCCAATTCGATTGATTTTTCATGATTCCAAAAATATATTGACACATCCTAAAATCTTTTAGGATTAAAAATCAAACCTATTTCCAAGATATCCATAACCTTGAAAATATCCTAAAGTGTCAACTTTGCTGTGGTTGGGTTAGCTACCCTTCCAATCAAGGTTGACACACCTAAATCCATCTAGCGTGAGTCGATCACGCTCTTAGGAATCCAAAACCTATTTGAGCTCCTAGGGTTTACTAGGTATTCCTTAGGGATGACCTCCCTAGATACCTTTCTAATAACCCTTCTAGGCTTGTTAGCCTTGGTCATTTAGATCTTGTCATGGTTAATTCTAGGGGTGACTCCCCTTGTAACCTTCTTAGTGGCTTCCCTAGGTTTCCTTGAAACCCTAGCCACTAGGCACATACCTTGGTTACCCTTAGGGATGACTTCCCTAGTAACCTTGGTCTTCCTAGACCTAGTTTTAGTTCCATAATCAAATGGAACATTGTGGTAGGTCTTTTGGGGCTTAAGCTTGCCCTTGGATGGTTCTTGATTTTTAGGTCTTTGACTTTGACCGTTGGACCTAGATTTATGATTATTTGACCCTTTAAATTGATTTTGTATATTCCTAAGGGTCTTCTCTAATTTCTCAAGCTCTAATCTTCCCAAATTAGATTTTTTATGTGTCCTTTGGGAATTGTTCTTCCTAGGCATGTGTCTAGTCCATTTAGGATTAAAACTTAGGTGGTCTTCAATTTTTCTAATAGATGTCTTAGGTAAAATATTTTTAGGGACATTAGTCTCAAATTTCTCCTTATTCCTAAGGTTTGACCTTCTTAGCTCCTAAACAATATTCCCTATTTCTAGCATACTCTTTATGATAAATTACAAGAGAATTAAAATTCCTAGCATGCTTTTGCCTATAATTCAACGAAAGAGCATTGTTTAGATATACCTTAGGGTTTGCCTTAGAGACTCCCCCTACTTGTGATGCTCCCTTTTTAGGTTTTTTCTCCCCCTACTTGTGTTCTCCTCCAATTCTTCCTCTTCTTCCACCGATTCGGAGGTTGACTCTCTATCAACTTCCGAATCCTCACTCACTTGTGAGGATGATAAACTCGCTTCATCGGCCTCTTCCTCTTCTTGAGCCGATGAACACTCTTCTTCTTGGACCGGTAATGAATCTTCATGGAGCTTTGCCACTTGGCTCCATAGCTCATTGACATCTATATAATTACCTAACATACACAAGATATTGTTAGGTATTAAATCAATTAAAAATTTCATTACCTTGTCATTTTTCTCGAAGGCTTGGAGTTGCTCTTCGGTTCATCTCTTCTTCTTGAGGAAGCCTCCCTTTGGTCCTCTTGGATATTCGAATCCTTTCATCAATTATATCAGCTTGCATCCTCCCCGCGACAATCTTCACTGACGGCGACAAACATAAACATCGCAGCCGGACTAAGGACTTACCAACTGCCTCAGTCGGATATAATATCAATACTTCCTCTATAAACATAGAAGACAAACTGAAGACTTACGAACTGTCTCAGCCGGATATAATAACAACACTTCCATAGTTGTTTCTTCCTATCAGACGAAACACAATACTTTTGTAGTTATTTCTCTCTGTCAAGCAGAAGACAACACTTTGAACTTCACCGCTTCTCCCTGTCAAGCGGAATACAATACTTCGAACACCGTTGATTTTCCCTGACAACAGAATACAATACTTCTATAGTCACTTCTTATCAGAGGGAATAAACCCTTTTGTAGTTGTTTTTCTCTATCAGGCGGAATACAACATTTTAAACATCACTACTCCTTGTCAGGCAAAATACAATACTTTTGTAGCCGCTTCTCCCTATCAATCAGAATGCAACACTTCGAACATCCGTCGCTTCTCCCTGTTAGATAGAATACAAAACTTCATATGAGGGTTTACGAGCTAATTTGAATAGATAAGAGAATTATCAGTTCGAGGACTTACAAGCTACTTCAGTGGGATAAGAAAATGATCACCTTACGGATTTACGAATTGCCTCGGTAGGATAAAAAAATGACATATTCAAAATGAATTGCCTCTTATCAGCAGACTTATCGTAGTCTTTAAGTCATCTAGAAGATTAGTGAATTCTAATAATGAATTTTACCTTAGAGATATCTTCCTTTAAACTTTAAGCACTAATCTCCTCTGTGATAGATGACACCTTGGAGATAACTTACTCTTCGTTGACTTAGTTTGTTTTGTGTGTGCTACTCCTCTAATGCACGAGGTTGATTTCCCAAGGCCTCAATGTCCAAGAGCATTGAATTTAAGAACACTACTTATATCTTGGATGGCAAGAACTTGACTCTGATATCAACAATCACACTACTTATATGTTGGATGGTAGAAACTTGACTATAATACCAACTATCACGGGCTTGATTTAACTCCGCTCATTCATGCGAAACAAACTCATCCCAAAAAATTTGTTAAATAAGTCTAAATTGTTGGAGAGGATCCGATGTTCTGAACGATAATAAAAAAACTAAGAGAAATGGAATATTTATAGATATTTTTTTAATTAGCATTAAGTATTCAGATTTTTGGTCTATTAATTCTGACAGTGATTGATTCAATTTTACAGAAGTTTTCTATCGATCATCAGAAAAATTTAAAAGTGATTGTAGCAGGCGATCCTGTAGCCCAACGTTTTAGGGTCGAATATTCTATTTGAAAAAAATTCTTACAAATACATCATAGTTAAAATTCGAATGATAAATATCTGAAAAATTATATAGACGCGTAGTCTGAAAAACTACATAAGCATCCATCAAAATGTACTACACTATGTATCTAAAAAACATCTACAAAATATCTAGATATTTTTTATAATTAAAAGATTATAGAGAAATATCAAAAATGATCCTAATAGACTAGCAAAATGCAGTTATGAGGCATATGCTAAAGGTAAGCCAGGGTTGACTAAAACCTTTCTTAGCTTGAAAATTGATAGGTTGTGACAATTTGCTCATTGATGGTGTATAAAAAATTTTACTTTTTTCGTATGGAGAAGAGATTAGTTTATTGTAATTAGTGGGAAATTATAGCAAAGACTAGATTTGAGCTTAGGACAGAGGAATTGAATTGGTTTCAAAAGTCACATTATAATTGGCTTTAGGTCCCTTGCTCACAACTATTATGCCTCACCCGGCTCGCACAATAATCTCTTACAAGTCATATGGCTTTAGGTCTTCCACTTTCATATCATCTTTGATGATGTTGCCCAAAGACATGCCTCCAAATCTTCATCCTTCACATCAACACTCGCAGATGTTGTCAAAAATATTTTCCTTTAAGTCTTCAACAACTCCATGTTTTTCGTCTTAGGGTTTGCACCTTGCTAGAAATTTTCACTCTTAGATGTCTCATATCTTCTTGTGATCATCCTCATAATTGACTTTCAAATCAATTCATTTAATTTGATCGTGCTACGTTTTGATATTACAACTCGTCCTTTCGGGATGGTTCATTCACTAGAACAACACAAATGATATTATAGATGGATAAAAATTGAATCTTGATATGAGATCTAAAATTCTCATCCGAACTCAAAAAATTTTCATCGTTTTTTATCAACGAATCACGGAGCATTGAAGGCGAACATAATCGCCTTTATTGTTACAGATATTACAACTCGGCCTATTAAATCATTAACTAAATTATATGTGTATTCTTCGATCACATCCTAAACTTGATGCATACATTAATAACATAAACAAATAAAATTTAACACATCAAAATAATATAATTTAATTTAACCACTTAAGACCATCAATGCACTAACAATTTTATCTAATAAAATTAATTTTAAAAATTCTTAATATTTTCCTATAAATGCTCCTCTACTCAATGCACTCACACAATTAAATGTCATAACGCATGGCTAGTTACGTGGATATGCTTAGTTTAAACATTTCCTTTCAATTTATAGATGCATTAGCAAACTAATTTTATTTCTTTTACCAAAATTAAAGAATTATGATTAATAATTGCAGAAAATTAATAATTTATATTCCTTGCAGAAATACCCTCTTTTTATTACATTTTCAGTGGTTGTGCCCTTATCCGCGATATTTCGCAGTCCGTTTCGATTCAGAGAAGGAAGAAGGAGCGGCGGTGGGTCGGTCGAGCGGCCATGGATGGGAAACAGAGCGCGGCGATGTTGGCTCCGCCGATTGCTCCTCCAACGAATCCTGTCGCCCAGTTGCAGGTGCGAATCAAGGAACTGGAGACTGGGTTACGCGCCTGGCTAGCGAAGCAGCCGACGGCCGTTGAGGCTGCTATCGTCACCGCCACTAGCGCCGCCCAGGGCGCCTTCATTGGCGCCCTCATGGGATCTCTCACCTCAGACGGCGCCATCCCCAACCCTCCTCCTAATGCCCCCGGCTTCAACCCCCAAGCCATGGCCTCCCTCAAGCAAGCGCAGGTTCCTCTTTGTTCTCTCTCTTCCGTCCTGTCTCTCACTTTTCTTTTCCACTCGTTTCCGCTTGAATTAGTGTAATCTTTATGACTTCGTGCTTTCCTTGATTAATTAAGAAAATTACTTAAAAAATTGAATTTTATCAAATTTTTTCTCGAGGAGAATCCGGTGAGAAAATGTATTGCTTGTCTTCTGATTTCTTCATATTGTGATGATGTAAATGTGTTCCACACTATCCACTATACAGTTGGTGCCGCTTCTTTCTATTTGTTATCAGCTCGTCTGTTGCTGGGTTTTGATCAAATGGGTCCTTTTTCCCTGGTTAAAACACCATATTATCGTTCGATACTAAGAGTTTCTTTTGCGATGTCTATATAACATTTACTTGGATATCCAATCTTCAAACAACCGAGTTATATACTTATTTTTTTGGGAAAAAGGTTATATACTTATTTGCATATGCTGATTCTTAACATACAATTTCTCTTCGCCGCCTTCTTTTATCTTCATGTTTTATTCTAAAGTAACATAAACAGAGAGCCTTTATATTCTACGCGGAATTTTTAGATATGTATGCACTCAAGAATGCTCTTCTTGCATTTATCGCAGGCTTTTGCAGGTGGCCCCTTGGTGCAAGCTCGCAATTTTGCTGTTATGACAGGTACTAATGCAGGCATATCATGCGTGATGAGAAGAATAAGAGGAGTGGAGGACATGCAAAGTAGGTGAGATTACTGAGTTCGTACTTCTGTTATCTTGTGATTACTGAATCATGTTAAGTTTTGATGGAAGTAAATAAGTCCTGTCTAACGCTTTGATTTTCTGGGCAATATCTACTTTTAAGTTACCGGGGTACATAGACAGAAGACCTCTGTGGACCATAGAGATCCATGATGATTTCCTTACTATAAAGGGCACCATACATGAGAAATGGCCATGTCATTTGCATATGAAATGAGCAGTTAACAAAATTGTTTGAATGACAATTTCACTCCATCTCATATTAAATTATTTTTTCCAAATTTTTTCTCAAAAAATGACGATTGTTTTTATTTATATTTTCATCCTTTAGATACACTTTTACAACAACAATAATAATCAAGTCTTATCCCACTGGGTGGAGTTGACTCTTAGATACACTTTTCGCCAACATAATATTTATTGAAACATAGCATGGTTGGTGAAACAGAAATTTCTTGATATCAAGAGTGTACTACTCTTATCAGTAGCATCACTGGTGAAATAGATATTGTTTTTATATAGAAGGGTGTTTATCTCCTCAGTCTCACATGGCCCAGTGTGGCATGCTAAGTGTGTTATATAAGGGCTAGTTTACCTTGGAGGAGGGAAGTTGGTTCAGTGAAAGGGGGCCAATCTGATAGTATCGATGTCCCATTTTGATTGTTCACTTCAAAGAATCGCTAATAGAAAGGAAAAAATTGTCTCCGCGGGGATGGCGTGGTGGCTAAGACACGGCGGAGCTTGCAGATAAGGCAAGGGTCGATTCCGGAGGAGGTCTAAAGTCTTTTTCTGGATTCAGATGACCCCCACGTGCCTTGGCCACCACGTCAAGGCTCACAGGGTCCTCCATGATTTACCTCCCTTAGAATGACCGTGGGATAGGCCGGTGGAGGCCGCTAGGTTGGCAGATTCCAACCTTTTGCGGACTAATAGAAAGGAAATTGGTGAATTCACAGATCTAATGCGAGAACTTTTTGCTTTGGATGGAATGTGCTTTTTCCTCACTTGAACATGGTGCTAGAATCTTAATCCAGCCCATATATCTGATGGCTAAGTGAGACCTTCTTGGTTCACTTGCAACATAAACATGTACCTTTAATCCTAATGGTGAAGTTCAGACATCCTGTGTGTGCTTAGAGCCTCAACCTGTACCTTTGTGCTTGATGCCCAAGTGTGGGTATTCTACCAGTGCTTAGAGTTTCAATTTGTATCTTTGTGCTTGATGGCTAAGTGTGTCATTCTAAATGTGCTTAATGTGCCAACCTGTATGTTTGAGTCTGATGGGACATGAGAGTGCATGTTGAGGATGCAATGCTCATTAATATGAGCATTTTGAATGTGCATGTATTTGGAGGAAGTCTCCTTCCCAAGTGATTAGTCATTTTTGGATAGAATGCTCTCCTTTGCTTCAATATTTTGGATTCTAATACTTTAATATCAAGCAATACTTGTTGGTTGAGTGATGCGAGATACACACACTACAAATGATGAAGCATTTGATTTCATTTGAGATGCAAAAAGCTACTAATAGTCTCCATAAATTTATGTTTTGCGAAATTGTTCACTTTATGGTAGGAGACCTTTTTGTGACCTTTAAAATAAGTATGGAATACATTCGTAGCATCATTTCTAGTCTAAAAAATGAGACATCACATTAGTTTATCTTCATCCATATAATTGGATTTGTAGATGAACTCTAAATTTTGTTCTGGATCTCAGCAAAATCTAATGTCTGACCTATGCTTAGGTTGGTGTTTTTCTTATTTTAATTAATGGCCATAGCTTCCTTGTCAATAGGTAAAGCTCTCATGTTTATTACCTTTTTAAGTTGTCTATTTGTTTAAGTTGGAGGATAAATTACATGCTTTCCCTTGCATATTGTGGTATCCTTGCACCATCCTTCAACTTCTACTTTCCCTGCTTTGTCCCTTTGTTAACCATGTAGCAAATTTAAATGTGTAATGAGAAAAACAAGTCAAAATGATTAATACCTTGTTTTCATACATGGAACTTAAAGAACATTGTAAAGCATTTTATGGTTTATTGTTTACTCGATTTTGCCCTACATTGTATTCCTTCTTATGAGAACCATTACCACATGATTCAAGTTAGGGACTGAACTTAGGAGGTTACAACTGAGCATATAAAATAGCCCAAACTTCAAGGTAGACATGATTAAAAGGTTATAAGATGTTACAATGGAATTTCCCTGTTTGGACTCAATTAAAAGGTTTCTAAGGAATATGGTATCACTGATTAAAAATGCAGTTCTTATGATGGTATTGAAATATCTGACTTTGTTTGAGGCTAACATTCTAGTTTCAGTTTACAAAGAGTGGTTTAATATTGAAAACTTGGAATCATCTCTGATCCATGTCAATCTTAAGGAACAACGACCAGTTTAGTCTTTTTATTGAGGTGAATACTCCCTTGTTTCACCATTTTAAGTCGTTAATTCCAAATGTATGGGTGGTATTTACTTTATCAATCAGGGAGATCAAAGAAGACCACTTCTTAACTACTTTATTTATGAACAAGAGAACTAGTGCTTGACTTCCATTTTATCATTTAAGTCATTAATTCCAAGTGTATGTGTGATATATACTGAATCAGTCTAGAAAATCATGCAGAGCCCGTCCATATTTGTCTACATTATGAACAAGAGAAGAAAAACATGATTTTCATTTTGCTTGATCTTGAAACATGCTTTGCTTTACTTCAATCTAGTTTATTTATGATTTTGAGCTTCTAAATATTTGCCCTAATTGTTTTTGAATAACGACAATAACAACTAAACCTTATCCCACTAGGTGAAGTCGGCTATATGGATCCTTCTATGCCACTGGGCTCTATCCCCTACTATATCATCATGTATATTTAAATAAATTTTATTTGACTTTATTGTTGTTAATCAAGTCTTCTTTGGTCTTTCTCTTTCTTATTTGATTTACATATTTGTAATAGTTTCACATCGCTTAATTAAAGCATTTATCGGTCGTCTAAGTACATATCCGTATCATTTTAAACGTATCTCCTGAAGTTTTTTCTCAATAGGTGTGACTCCAACTTTCACTCTAGTATTCTCATTTCTTATTTTATCCATCCATGTATATCCACACATCTATCTTAACATCCTCATCTTCTGCTCATGTGCTCAAGTCATAGTTTAACATTCAACTCCATATATCATAGTAGGTCTAACTATTATTTTGTAAAATTTTCCTTTAAATTTTAAAGGTACCTTACGATCACAAAAAATACTTGATGCTCTCTTTAATTTTAATCACTACTTATATTATATGTAAGACATCTCTCTAAACCCCTCTATTCTTTTTGCAAAATCGATTCTAAATATTTTAAATTTTTTATTACAGATAATTCATTATCCCTTAACATAATAATTGTCTCATTATATCTAACATTGCTAAATTTAAATTTCATATATTCTGTCTTTACTCTACTAAGTATAAGACCTTTCACTTCTAGTGTTTTCCTCCAAAATTTAAGTTTAGCATTTACTTCCTCACATGTCTCATTTACCAAAACAATATCATCTGCAAATAACAAGTGTCATTATACCATGTCTTGGATATGTTTAGTGAGTTCATCTATAATTAGTATAAAAAATAGAGACTTAAAGTTAATCCTTGATATAATTCTATTTTTATGGGAAATATTTCAGTTAATCTTCTTGACATTTTCACTCTTGTCATTGCCTCTTTATATATATCATTAATTATTTCAATATATACTATAATAACTCTTTTTTTTTTAGAATTCTTCATATAATTTCTATTAAGACTCTATTATAAGTTTTTTCAAGATCAATAAATATTATATGTAAGTCTTGTTTTCGTTCCCGATACTTTTCAATTAGTTATCTGAGAAGATGTATAACTTCTATTGTTGATCTTCGCGGCATAAATCCAAATTAATTTTCGGTCACTATGGTCTCCCTCGTTATTTTTTTTTTATTTTTTTCCATAATTTCATAGTATGACTCATTAATTTAATGTCCCTATAATTTGTATAATTTTGTACATCTCCTTTGTTTATAAAGTAATTAGAGAACTTATCCTCCATTGATCATTCATTTTTTTGTTTTCAATATCAAGTTGAATAACTTTGTAAGTCATTCAATACCTTGCTTACCTAGGCACCATACCTCTATCGGAATATCATCTTGTCCAATTGCTTTTTTATTTTGCATCCCATTTAAAGTCTGCTTTAATTCTAAAGATTGGATTCTTCGATAAAAATTTAAATTTTTATACTCATTTGACCTACTTAAATTATCTAAATTAATTTGATCGCTTAAACCTTCATTAAAAAGTTCATGAAAATAACTTTTCCATCGCTCTTTTATTTCCTCATTGTCCACTAGTACCGTATTGTATTCATCTATAATGTATCTTATTTGGACAAGATCTCTAGTTTTTCTTTCTCTAGCTTTAGTTATTATATAAATATCTTTTTTTTCTTCTTTTATATCTAGTTGTTGATATAACATTAAAAGTTTTATTCTTAGTCTCACTTACTATTTCTTTAGCCTCCTTCTTGGCCATTGTATACTTTTTAAAGTTTTCTTCATTCTTGCAAGTGTATAATATTTTATAGGTTTTTCGTTTTTCTTTCACTTTCTCCTGTATTTTTTTATTCCACCATCAAAATTCTTTACTTGATGGTGCACATCCTTTTGACTCACCTAATAGATCTTTGGCTACCATTTTAATTTTAATGTTATCTTATCTCATGTCGTATAATGTATTTTTTCTAATACTTGGACTCCACCTTTAGCTATCGTCTCTTTAAATCTGTTTTGTAATCCCAAGTGCTTTTGAAGTTTGAATAAAACCTTTGATTGTGATAGCTGCTTGCTTCTATTCTGAAATCCGTATCCAACTTATTAAAATGTAAATGAGTTTATATATATATCGTGTTTTGTCATTCAGAAACCTTTTTTGGGGTTGTCACATTTTTATGTACTGAATGTGACAAAATCAAATGTTTGTTAGACTTGTACACAGAGTAACTGTGAATCATATTGAACATCTTGGACATTTGTGTTTAGTATTAGTCATGGAAAAATAAATTTAAGGCATGCTACCTTGACATGATTCAAGAGCGTTCATATGTAGAATGCCCTAAATTTTATGTCAACCAAAGTGTTCCATTCATATCTTTGCATAAGTTGTCAACAGGAAGGTTTATTGGATAAGGTTGAATCAGCAAATATTAATATCTCAATTAGTTAGCACTTCCAACTCAAATAATCTTCAAACTTTAAGTGCTTATGAATATCACTTATTTTCAGTCAGGAAGGAGATTTTTGACCATGGAGAGAGGTGTTTGTTTGTATATCAAAACCTTAAGAAAAAAAAACTTTAAAACTTTACATTTGCCAAGAAGATGAGTGTGCCAACCTTAGAACTTAAGGCAAGAAGATGATTTCACAACCATTGAAACTTTCTGATTTCAGTCTTTTGACTAGTAGATGGCAGCTGTCTTTAGTCAGGAAATATATTTGACTTGTCCTTGCTGGTGACATAGAGAATTGAATGACAGGAAACGTGAAATAAAACCTAGGAATGGTATAATATGAAATTTCTTCTCTTTTTTTTTTTGTTTGGTATCAAATATCCAAAAAGATGAATGGTGCACCTATTACCTAACTCATAACAACATGCCTTTTAATTGCACTGTGACCTATAATCATATCTCTCCAATCCATTTTGCTCTCATGAAATAAAACATCAGGGTAAAAAATTGTTACCTTTTCCAACTCTTTGTTCACAGTTCCATATTAATTCCTTAATCCGAACATCCTAAATCATGGAATGCCAATTAATTCCTATATAATTTTATTCGTTCACACCTAAACCCTTGGGGATTGTCTTTTAGGTGTATTATCTGCACCTTATAATTTCACACTTTAGGTGACCTATAAGATGATCTTGAGGTCACGAATTCGAGTCGCAAAAATAGTCTCTTGTAATGCAGAATGATGCGGTCGCTTTTGAGCCTCTTATGCAGAAGCGTCGGAGAAGAGTGGGTTCTTCACGGCTGTATCAGTAAATCCTGTCAAAATCAACACGCGTCAAAGGGCGCCATCAGTATTCCGGCGACGCCCCTCTGATACTTAAGTCAGACAGGACATTGAAGAAAGAGAGATGTATTAAATGCAGTAACATTGATGAGGAATAAGAAGCAGCCGAATTGAGAGAAAGAAGAAGAAGCCCCCCTTCTCTTTTACCTCAATCCGTTCTTATACTCCAACTCTCACCTTGCCGACCAGAAACTCCATTAGTTGTGCCCTTTGATAGGTCATTAGGAGACAACCACTGCACGAACCCTTCTCTCTGATATATTTCTTCTTTACCATATATTGATGAGGCAAAAATATTCCAGAGGAATCACCACGTGGGCCACATGTGTGCATTCTGGAAGTCATATGCATGACTTGAAAAGAGAAGCCCTCGGGAAAAGCAGCTGGTATGACTCAGGAAGAGCTAGGAGAGGTGTGCTGTGATGCAACTCAGGAGAGGAGCCCGGTACTCGGGCGTGCACGTGCGCGGGTGAGCAGACACTCGGGAGAGGAACTAGGCACTCGGGCATACGCAACCGAGCAGGCACTCAATAAGGGAAATCCGACACTCGAGCGCGGGAATGAGTCAGGAAGGCCAGAGGATGTTTGGGGGAGGATGGGGCTCATACGATGCTATCATATAGCTCATGGAACACTAGAAAATCTGACTCGGGGAATACAGAGCTTGGGAGATACTGACAAGGTTCAGGAGAAATCCTCCTAGCAAACTTGGATATCTTCATTTAACTTAAGCCACACTCTGGCAGTATCATTAGTAACCCCTAAAATAGTCAGACGATTTACTCTAATGAGCCTGACTTCAGTTTTACTACTTCATTGCCTAGAGTTGAACCATATCTCTGCTCCTTATTTCTTCAATCAGAGATCTCATATTCGTCAATAATGTTCTATCTTTCGAAATGAGGATTTATGAACTGCCTCGGCTAGATAGAATGCGAGGGCTTATGAACGACCTTGGTTGAATGAGGAGTCTGGCTTGAGGGCTTGCGAGCTCCCTAGGTCGTATAAGAAGAATATTGGCAAGAGGGCTTACGAACTAGCTGATCCGTATAAGAAGAATGTCGGCACGAGGCCTTATGAATTGCCTCGGCGGGCCAGAAGATAGTTAGCTTGAGGGCTTACAAACTGCTTCGGCCGAATGAAAAAAAGGTTAACACAAGGGCTTACAAACTGCATCGGCCGAATAAGGTCGGCATGAGGGCTTACGAACTGTCTCGGACGAATAGAAAGAGGGTCGGCACAAGGGTTTACGAACTGCCTCGGTCGAATAGGAAAAAGGTTGGCACGAGGGCTTACGAACTGCCTCGGATAAATATAATAATGATTAGCTTAATCTTCTCTCCTTCTCTACGCCACCTCTATCAGGGGAAATAAGCACTTCTAGTGGTCTAGGGTTTACGAATGATCTGACTGTGCCGAGTAGAAAATAAGTGCTTCGAACGGTCTAGGGCTTACAAATGACCTGGTTGGGCCGAGCGGACACTTCTCTCCTCCTCGCTTTACCTCTACTTGGGGGAATATGAAAAATATTACAACAGGGTCAAGGGCTTTCGAATGGTCTCGCTGGGCTGGCCAAATGCTGCAGTAGGGTCGAGGGCTTACAAATGGCCTCGCCGGACCAAGCGGAAACTTTTCTCCTCCCTGCTTCGCCTCAACTCGAGGAATAATGAAAACGTTGCGGCTGAGTCGAGGGCTTACGAATGACCTTGCTATGTTGGGTGAACATTACAGCAGGGTTAAGGACTTATGAATGGTCTCATCGGGTCGAGCAGAAACTTCTAGTCTCCCCGCTTTGCCTCCACTTGGGGGAATAATGAAAATGTTACGGCAAGGTTGAGGGCTTACGAACGGCCTCGCCGGGCCTGACGAACGTTGCAGCAGGGTTGAGGGCTTACGAATGGCCTCGCTGAGCTAGCAGAAACTTCTCTCCTCCCTGCTTCGCTTCCACTCGAGAGAATAATGAAAACGTTGTGGTAGGGTCGAGGGCTTACGAATGGCCTCGCAGGGCAGAGCGAACGTTGTAACAGGGTCGAGAGCTTACGAATGGACTCACCAGGTCGAGCGGAAACTTCTCTCCTCCCCGCTTCGCCTCCACTCGGGGGAATAATAAAAATGTTGCGGCAGGATCGAGGGCTTACGAATGACCTCGCCAAGCCGAGGGAACGCTGCAATAGGGTCAAGGTCTTACGAATGACCTCGCCGAGTCGAGTGGAAACTTCTCTCCTCCCCGTTTTGCCTCCACTCGAGGGAATAATGAAAATATTGTGGTAGAGTCAAGGGCTTACGAATGACCTCACTGGACTGGGCGAACGCTGCAGTAGGGTCAAGGGCTTATGAATAGCCTCGTCGGGTGGAGCAAAAACTTCTCTCCTCCCCGCTTCGCCTCCACTTGGAGGAATAATGAAAATATTGCGGCAGGGTCGAGGGCTTACGAATGGCCTCACTAGACCAGGTGAACACTGCAACAGGGTTGAGGGCTTACGAATGACCTCATCGGGTGGAGCTAAAACTTCTCTTCTCTCCGCTTGCCTCTATGCGGGGGGAATAATGAGAACGTTGCGGGAGGGTCGAGGGCTTACGAATGGTCTTATCGGGCTGGGCAAATGTTGCAGCAGGGTCGAGGGCCTATGAATGGCATTGCCAGGCTAGGCGAACGTTGCAGCAGGGTCGAGGGCTTACGAATGACCTTGTCGGATCGAGCAGAAACTTCTCTCTTCCCCGCTTCGCCTCCACTCAGGGGAATAATGAAAATGTTGTGGCAAGGTCGAGGGCTTACGAATGGCCTCGCTGGGTCGAGCAAACGCTACATCAGGGGCGAGGGTTTACTAACAACCTTGTCGGGCCATGCGGAAACTTCTCTCCTGCCCGTTTCGCCCCCACTCGGGGGAATAATGAAAACGTTGTGGCAGAGTCGAGGGCTTACGAATGACCTTGCCGAGTCGGGCGAACGCTGCAGCAAGGTCGAGGGCTTACGAATGGCTTCGTTGGACTGAGCCGAGACACCACCATAATAATAACATGGTGTTGTATATAGCTCCCACATCAATAAAAAAGACCATATTTCTTGTATGGCACGCAGGGATAGTCCATAACACGTTAAGCTAAAGGCGGCTTAGTTGAGAGCTTCGTGAAAACCTGCTTATGCTTAGAAATTACAACGTTGAGAATACTAGTGGAACAATAGATAAATTTGTCGAAATAAATGAGTAACTGAGAGGATTCTTATCGGCTTGAGCGGATCATCTCAAGATATGGATCTTGGGTTATTAACGGGATGAGACTTCCAGACGTCCTCCCATCCCCTTGTGCCTAGCGGTTGACGTGAAACTCATCGGGGACGGATCCCATGTAGGTGAGATGGGAGATAACCACGCCCAAGGAAAAACAAAGAAGGACGCTATGTCAAACGCGGTTGCTCAAGCGTGCGCAGACAGAAAAGTGCTCGGGCGTGCGCGGGTGCTCGGGGGGAGGGGGGGCGCCGAGAGATAGGTGCTTGGCCGAGCACGGGTGCTCGGCCGAGCACGGGTGCTCGGCCACGCACGGGTGCTCGGCCGCACACGGGTGCTCGGCGAGGACAATTTGGTTGGTCGATCGAAGCCAACCACAACATCTCTGTTCGAACGAGGAGCGGCCGCCAACGACACGGAGCTGCCAGTGGTGCAGGCAGAGAAGGATCGGAGTCGGAAAAATTCCTCGATTTTGGCTATGTTTGGAACTGTTGCTACAGAGGATTTGGGGATGGTGACGAAGCAGCTAGGAGAGCATGACGCCCATCGATTCCGACCTATGGTGCGGCTCGCCCGCCTGTGAGGATCACCCTTCCATTTACTAGTTGGTCGTTCCCTCGCCGTGTTGAGCTATCGAAAAATTTATCGCCTGATGAATGTTCGGATGAAACATCCAGTGAGCAGTGTTGAATGCTCTTGCACAGGACTTGGGAAGGACATGATGAAGTGGTTTTCTTAATGGTGTAGCCCAATCACTTTTACCTAGTGTAGCTTAGGTGGCACCACATAACTGAGTCATCGCACAAGGTCGTTCACTCCTCCCCCCTCGCATCAGCATGCTCGGGAGAACTCTGGCTCACAGACAGGCGGGGAGGGATGAAGCGCATGTTAACCCAACAATTGAATGGAAAAGAACTCATCTCGGCTGTGCGGTTAGACGGGATGAAGTGTGACTTAGCCGAGTGGTAGAGTGGAAAAGAGCTTACCTCGACCGAGCGGCCGGGAGGGGCGAAGTATGCTCTCGGCTAAGATGTTGAGTACAAGAACTTACCTCAGCCGAACTACTGAGTGAGAACTTAACTCAAGAGAACATGAAGCCTGGTCATAAAAGAGAAACCCGCAACCTCATCCCCTTCAAAACCACTCTTCCATAAGCTTGCAAGGACTTAGGCAAGCCATCATAATGTGGGACACAACAGAGCTCAACGGATTAACCCTTCTCAGAACTGGAAACCACATTAGTGATGCCTCCTGTGCAACCTCAAAACAAGGCAAGGTATCTGTCTATCTAGGATGGAAGGCAAAAGGTCGTCTCACTGGCTGAGCTCGGACGCCAGGATGACCTCATCAGGTAGGGCTCCCATGCTATTCCATGTGCCCTCGTCTCGAGTAGATATGTCACTAGGGAGCTCGTGGGCTGCAACGACGCGGGCATGCCCTAATGGTGTGGCTGAGAAGGAAAGTGGAGTGCCGCTAGGAGGGATTTCACGCGGTGGGCACCACCGAGTGAGCGGTGGAGGCACATAGGCATAAGAGGCTAGCATAGGCAGATGAGGAGAGGATCACGATGGCCTTCTAGAGGTGGCCGGAGTTGAGATGGCAGATGATGTTGGAGCAAGAAGTGGCAGCGAGACAGGCGCGTTTGAGTCGATGCAGCCGGTGTGCTAGACAAGACAACCCAGGACCGAGCAAGTCGTCGCTGCCATTTGGACCCTCCTCGCGAAGCGCATCCTCTACTGCCTTCTTCCTCCTCACGACCAATTGATCCCAAGTCATGTTTATGGGGATCTCCTCCGATGTGGAGGTCTTTTAGGGAACTCCGAGCAGTGGTGTCTCAACGTCTCACTCGGATGTTTTCCACAGACGGTGTACGGATGCGGTCGCTTTTGAGCTCTTTCTGCAGAAGCGTCGGAGAAGGGTGGGTTCTTCACGGCCGCAGCAGTAAATCCTGTCAAAATCAACATGCGTCAAAGGGCGTCGTCGGTATTCCGGCGATGGTCCTCCGATGCTTAAGTCAGACAGGACATTGAAGAAAGAAAAATGTATTAAGTGCAGTAACATTGATGAGGAATAAGAAGCAGCCGAATCGAGAGAAAGAAGAAGAAGTCCCCCTTCTCTTTTACCTCAATCCGTTCTTATACTCCAGGTCTCACCTTGCCGATCAAACCCTCCATTAGTTGTCCTTTGATAGGTCGTTAGGAGACAACCACTGCACGAACCCTTCTCTCTGACATATTCCTTCTTTATCATATATGATGAAGCAAAAATATTCCAGGGGAATCTCCACGTGGGCCACATGTGTGCATTCTGGAAGGGTTATATACATGACTTGAAAGAGTAGCCCGTATGCCTTGGGAAAAGCCGCTGGTATGACTCGGGAAGAGCTAGGAGAGGTGCACTGTGACACAACTCAAGAGAGGAGCTCGGTACTCAGGCGTGCACGGGCGAGCAAGCACTCAAGAGAGGAACCAGGCACTCGTACATGCACAACCAAGCAAGCACTTGGGAAGGGAAATCCGACACTCGGGCGCTGAATGAGTCAGGAAGTCCGGAGGATGTTTGGGGGAGGATGGGGCTCATGCGATGCTGTCATATAGCTCGAGAAACATTGAAAAATACCGACTCGAGAAATACAATGCTCAGGAGATACCAACAAAGTTCAGGAGAAATCCTCCTAGCAAACCTGGATATCTTCATTTGGTTTAGGCCACACCCTGGTAGTATCACAGGGTAAGGCTATATATAATAAACTCAACGTGGCAAGACCTTCCCGAGACTCCGTATTAATGGGAGTTTCGCGTATTGAGCTGCTCTTTATGTGATCTATAAAATATTTATTGACTAAAAATTGTGTGAAGTATCAAAACCATAACGTCTACAGCTATAAAGACTGACATGTAAATTGGTGTTACAAGTATCTTGATTCTAAGTGGTACAGCTTGCTTGTTTTCCAACTTCAGCTTTGTCCTAATAATTTTAGGTTTACAAAGCAAAAGTGACCAAAAATAAACTCATTCTTCTGTTCTCATCAATAAGCTAGTATTCTTTCTATCAACATTTTGTCAAAGCTTCTTGCAGTTAAAATCCTTATTCTTCATATTGTTTCCACTAAGATAGAGAATCTTGCAAGAGCAGAGAGAGCATGAGAAAGGTTGACATATCAGTTTTCTTTAACTTTCAAAATTGGTTTGCTACTCATTTACTCTGATTGTTCTTGCAGTATGGTTGCGGCATTTGGTTCTGGTGCAATGTTTTCGTTGGTCAGTGGCATGGGAGGCCCAAACCAGGCTCTTAATGCAGTTACCTCAGGACTGTTTTTTGCACTAGTTCAAGGTGGTATTTTCAAGGTACATAAAGAGGATTTAAGATTATGTCAGCCACTTGTGATGTCTTACTTTGGATAGATTGTCAGTACCTGCTGGTATTATCAGTACTTTATGTACCTGCTGGTACATAAACTACCTTCATGTGGAAATTTTGATCTTCTACTTGCTAGGATAATTTAGCTTTGTTATCTTCATTTATGATTTTCCCCTGAATAAAATATAAATAAGGTGAGTATATTTCTCACAACCAGTGGATTTGTTGTGACAATCTTGAAGTTGGGCTTCTCATATCAAGCTAAGCCCTCACAATTTTTTTCTCGGTTCCTACTCAAGAGGTAGCTGAATAGCTTCGCAAATTTGTCTATAATTTGGTAAATTGTTAGATTCTTCCAATGCAACAGAGCAAGACATGGAATTTGCACAAATTGAAGTGCTGATGAAAAGAAGTTTGGATACTATTTACTATCACTGCAAAGGAGCAATATAAAAAAACAAATATATAGCAATGAGTCATGGCTTTCGATTACTGACCAGTGTAGAAAATGTTTTCGACTACAGTTAATTAGGTATAAATGAGATGAGCAATCATCTGGTAATTGTCTCATCTAATGTCGACAAGAAAATTCTTCATTGGAATAGGATTATAGGAATTAACATAGATGGAACGCCTCTTTCAAGCTTCATAGATGGCCAACTTGTTCACTGCCTATTCTGGAATCACATTGGTGTAGCATTTATGTCTCCTGGTGCCTTGGCAAGCGGTTTAGTAACGGATATCGCCATATTGGTATATTTAAAAATTTTGAAGTCCAAAATCTCGACAGGATGTTGTAGGAATGCCAAACTCAAAGTCTGTCCTACAAATTTTGTATTCAAGTAGCATGCACTCACTCATACTAGTCTAACTAATGTCAGTCCAATGCACTGCTTGAAATTTGTTTTCTGTTACAATTTCAGGTAAGTGAGAAATTCTCACAGCCTCCAGGCGACGATTTGTTCTACTCCCACACAAAAGGAATGTTAACAAGTCTTGGCCTTCAGAACTATGAGAAGAACTTCAAGAAAGGCCTACTCAACGATGCTACTCTTCCCCTTCTCACTGATAGGTAAGGATTTTGTAGCCCCCCTCTATGCAGTATTCAATTGGGCAAGTCCCTGCTTTGCATGAAAGCAACCCTTTTCGCAACTAGTTGATATATATATTATCATCGCATGACAACAATCATACTTTTCCTAGATTCATTTTTTTTTTACTCATTTTAACGTGTTCCAGTGCTCTTCGAGATGTCAATATTCCTCCTGGACCTAGGCTTCTCATTCTGGATCACATTCAAAGGTAAAAGACAGTGCCTACTCTACCAAATTGCTTCCAAATGCTTACCTTTCATCATACATATTGACAGCTCCAATTGTATCTAACAGGAACCCTGATTTGGTAAAACGATGAAGACGACTGTGAACAATTTTATATTCCAAGCAATGAGAGCAAATTTGGTTGACGGTGCTAGTTTAGATGAACTCTGTGCTTTGAATGATACTTGTTGCGTTTTCATCTTAGAAACGATTATAATAGGGATGATCTTTGAGTATCCAAATTTTGCTCCAAAATACTGGTCATTGCGATGAATGCAAAATCTCTTTTGTTTGTTACCAGTTAGATTGGACATTTGTAATATTTGCATCCTGCAAGTATTTTAAATGTCTTTCAGCAGTAGGTCAAATATCTCGTTCTAAGGTTTCTTTCGTCCGGATAACGTTGACGATCAAACACTTTGACGTATAAATTTTGGAAGCGATGACAGTTTGATCCATTCCTAGCAGAATTCGCACCAAGCGGGCCTCTCTCCAATCGAAGTCAGATTGTCCTGGGGCAAGGTGCCATGGTAACAAATGAAATGTTTTTTTTAATAGCATCGGATTCGTTTAATTTTGAGAATAATCGATGTTGTTCTATGAATTTTTAATGAAATATTAAATAATTTTTAGATGAGATATATTCTATCGACTATAAGAATAAATCAAAAAGTATTCGCATATGCAATCTCAGCAGTTGCAGTGTTTTTGATGAAGAAAAGTTTATAAATATACTATGATTAAAAATCAAATCATGGATATCTGTGAATTAAATTAAATTCTATGTCATTGTATCGTAACATTGAGGTCATGAATTGTTTGGTCTCCACGGGGATGACATGGTAGCTAAGGCATGATGGAACTTGCGGATAAGATAAGGGATCGATTTCGAAGGAGGTGTAAAACTTTTTTCTGGATTCAGATGACTTTCACATGTCTTGGTCACTATGTCAAAGCTCATAAGGATCTCCATAATTTGTCTCCCTCACAATAACCCTGAGTCAGACCGATGAAGATCACTAAATTGATGGATTTCAATCTTTTGCATTGGTCATGAATTATTTCTTTTGCAAGTAAGAAATTGATTTTTTTTTAATATATATGTATGTGATATTTAGATCGATATTAAATTGTCTATTTAAATTTATTTGTATCGATAAAAAATTGGTGTAGGATTAAATTAATTCTCTCATTAGGATCTCAAGAGTTAGATATATGTATTACCAAAAAAAATTTAAATCAAATCAGTGGCTTAATTAAAAGTTAATTGGATCATGTGTTGCTATAATTTTAACATGTCAAAAATGATGACATCTTTTGTGATTAACACAACACGAATGGTCACCTCCAACAGTTAGACGCACTGTTGCATTATATTTTTCAATATTATATATGTTTTATTAGAAGTTGAGTTCAAGTGTGAAGCTAGTTTTAAGACCCAACTCGTTCTCTATCACACAATGAAAAACTTCACTGTGCAAAAGTTTAAGATTCAACCACTATAAATAGGGATGATGACAATTTCCTTTAGACGAAGAATTCATATCCAACCTTAACGAAAAAGGATATGGAAGAATTTTGTATACATGATTAAATAATCGAATATAAAAAATTTTAAATTCAGATATACAGATAGATTTGATAAAATTCTAAAATTTTTAAATTCAAATATAGAAATAAATTTGATAAAATTCTACTTGTATCCTATTCGAATACTCGATTATATTTATATTATTAGTATTGAGATAAAAATATTTAATTTGTTAATTTATATCTTTTTTTCTTATTATTCTCTTAAAATTTTGATAAATATTCATGTATTTATCTAAATAATTCAAATTTAAAAAATAATTGTAAATGATAATAGAATATTTGGATAAGAGATAGATATTTGATTCTCCAATAAATAGAAAGATGAATATAAAAAATTAAATAATCAACGAGATAAGATCAATATAATAAAAAGAGATGAAGACTGAATATATAAAATCCGATTCAAATTCTCTTTTCTTTGTTTAAGAAACGTTTGTGTTTTGTGGCGATTGTTTGGGTATACAAACTATTTTTTTTTTAGATCTCTTTATTTCTAAAGTATCCAAAAAAAATTATGACATCCACCCTCCCAATACCGTCCTTTATTTCTTTATCCCTTGAAAAAGCTTTCAAGAATCATGTGATTTTTTTTTTCTGTTTAGGAAAGTGATCTCATTAACAGGCCTACACAATTAATTATAGTTATATTTAATTATCTGACAAAAACAGACTAATTTTTTTTATTAATTTATATTTATTTGGGTGAGATTAATGCGAACGGTTTGACTATATTTTCAATTTATTATCTCAGGATGTGTGGGTCTTTAAGGATAAACTGAGGGTCAAATAAAACTGAGCGTGCTTATCCTACAGGGCAAAGTTAGAAGGTCCAATCCAGACTAGATCAAATCTTGTTTAGATGCTAGTTTACAAACTTAAAAGAGAAGGGAAAAAACAAGAACAAAACAAAAGAATCAACATTTAAATCGAGATCTTGAATTCATTTGACTTGTATAATGCTACCTGCCAACTTATCACCTGCAATAGAAAAGATTCAAATGCATAGCCACAGAAGATTGGAATCAGTCAACTTAACGGCCCCATCAATTTATCCCACAATCATTGTGAAAGAAGTAAATCACGAAGAACCTTATAAATTTTGACGTGGTGGTCAAGACATGTGAAGATCATATGAATCTAGGAAAGAACTTTAGATCTCCTCCGAAATCGACTTTTGTCTTATCCGTAAACTCCGTCGTGTCTTAGCCACCACGCCATCCTAGCATACCTTAGACGGTATGACATTCACCAAGAAAACCAATACCTGATGAAACACATTAAACATACAAGAACAAAACGATAGTAGTATCTTAGCTGGAATATAGCCATATTTTGGGCAAACGAGGAAGAATCAATTACACAAGCCAATTTTGTGAGAATCATGGCCTAAGAAGACTAGGACCAGCAAGAATTATGCATGGTTCGCGTACTAATATATGAAGATTGGCATGAACAGACACATAACATAATAAAGAATGCTACTTGATCATTTTCCTGTAATAAACTTCCACCAATATTGAGCTTTATCAACGTTGTGATCTACATTAGTTTAATATATAATATGTGAGATGCAGAAAGTACCAAACAACTAGTCTTTGACTTCAGCACCAATTTTCATTTCTGGAAACAAGAAATGGCTAGGAAGTTGATATCATAGTTTAAAGAAGTCTTCTTAAACAAAAAACTGAAAATAAGTCTTAAATCACAAACTTTTTTATAGAAGAATACATCCATAAGAAAGTACCATAAACAGCTTTCAAATCATCGTGGGCAATTTTTCTTGTAGAAAAAAAACAACAGGTGGAAAAGGTAGAAATTCTTGTTGGCAGTCAAAGAAGCATGAAACAGCCACAACAATTTTTTGAGTACCATCATTATCTCTGTCAGCAATTACCTTCATAGAATGTTAAAAAATGTGGGTCAAACCTTTAGGAATTAAAAGGCCCCTATTTTTGTATGCTCAACCCCAATGGAAAATAAATTTAAAAATATCAATTGGTGGAACTTACTGGAGTGCATATGCAAAGTATGCGTGAATCTAGGCTTACAAAGTTTTCTGCTATCTCATGGCTCTCTTGTGTCCAATTCTCATCCCCCCACATTGACTCATCAACATAATCATCATAGTCATAATTATACTCATCAGCTAACTCATCTGTATCTCTAAACAAATCAAAAGATGAACCAGCTTCCTCTTCCAGTTCTTGGACATTTTCCACAGTTGCTCCTTGCACTCTGTCATCAGTGTTGTGGTCTTCATAATGTCCGTCTTCAGCACCTTTATTCTTCAAGAAGCCATCTTTGTGTTAGATTTGATTTTCCTCTGTAACATTTCTCAGTGAAACATCCCTTTTGATTGTGTCATTAACATTGCTTGACAATCCATTGTATTATCTAGTTTTAGCAAAATCAAGTTTTTCTTTGTCCTCGAGATTAGATGTATTCATTAAGAGATTGTTCACAATGTTTGTAGGATAAGAATTATTCGATCCACTCATGCTCCCATTTATATCTGGATACAAAGCAACAGAAATTTCCTAATTTGTTCCCCAATTCAGAATTTCAGAAAGGAACATCAAAAAACATGTAATACTTGGAATATTAGTTTACAAGCTCATATGATAATTTCTCTATCAATGTATAACATGCAAATCCTAATATAAGTACTATAATTTAAGACTTTTTAAACATGTTACTGGATTTGCAAAACACAGTGTTTCACGTTTACATACGAATAAAAATGAAAATGCAAAAAGTTTACCAACAAAAGAGCTCACAAGAATCAGCACAATTATCATACGGCTAATTGGCCAACATCCTCAGGAAACAGAAATAAAAACAAAGGTGATTGCAGTAGTGTTGTGATCACATACGAGATATTGAATTCTTAACAGAAGCCTCCTTGGCAATTAAATCATCATGGATATCTGGATGTGAACGATCCACAGGATCTGGATCCAAGCCAACATACCAGTTTTTACGAACCTTTCTATAAGGGACTTCTAGTTTATCAATCATTAGATTGCCAGAGAACCTATTATAACTACCAGATTTATGTCAACCTGCAGCAATCCACCAAACAATTGTTGAAGTTTCTTAAAAGGGCAGTTCGGTGTACAAAATTTTCGCTAATACAGAGTCTCAAAGAAGGATCTATTGTACAAAGTCTTACTCTGTATTGCAAGAAATTGTTTCTTTGACTCGAACCTGTAAACCTTCAGGTCATACGACAATAATTTTTATATTGCGTCAAGACTCCCCTTCAATTGTTGAAGCTACTTATGCGAAAAAATTTACTACTCCATTGTATTTCTCTTGTACCATCCTTGTTTGTACCATATAAGAGAGGGCTAGAATGGACTGTCAATTGATGGAAAGCATGCCATCCTGATGAATTTGCAATTTTGACATCAATGAAAACTGTATGCTATTATGTGTTGAATAACCACAAAATAACATACACATGAACTACTTGGAAGATATTCAAATTTATAATAACAGAAATAACGTTAAAGAGATAGGTTCTCTGACACTAGAGAGATTTAGGGTTTCTAGAAGATACATTGGTAATTTAATTATAAACTCAGTTGCAAGTAACACTCACTAAGGATTTATTTATATTTGTTTTATGTTTGAAGAGTTAGAATGGACTGTCGGTTGTTGGAAAGCAGACCATCCTGACAAATTTGCAATTTTGACATCAATGGAAACTGTATAATATTGTGTGCTCAATAACTATAAAAAAAATTATAGAGATAAGAGCTTTGTTGATGAACATAGTTCACGAGTTTTATTTGTGGACATTGTTCATGAACAATTATAATCTCTCTCATGAACATTAATGAGCTAAAGGCATATATATTCAAGCTTGTACATTTAATTAAATGAGTTGTTGAGCTTGGTCATTCAATTGACCTTGTTCATGAACATCAACGAGAAATGTTAAGCTGAAATTTTATTAGTTCAGGTATTAAGTGTGAACGATGTGTGATTGGTCCTAACTATTCAAAAGCCTTATTTCAGTTTCAATTTGAATAGAAAGATTACAAATAATATGGTTGGTTGGTTGGACGGATGGATGGAGTGAGCCTTATTTTTGTAACCTTATTCTTAATTTACATATTTTTATATAAAGAAAAGATGAGTATTTAATTTAAACTTATTTGAAATGGTATGAATTGGCATGATTGAAATATTCAAAGCTATCTCAGCATAAATATAGACATTTATGAAGATTAAAAAAAAGATTGAATGTTACCTTCCCAGCAACATCGCACCACAACTTTAGAAGTCCCACCATATTTGGTTCAATTTATAGCATCTATAACCTGTCAAATTTCTTGTGTTGATTCAAAGATGCAAAGTGAAAGTTTAAGAATTAAGAGTAGCATCTCTTCAGCATAGCTATTGTACTTTTGCTCTCAAAATGCACGCTTAAGAAATGTGCTTTTCCAGAGATAAGAAGTGACTGGTTCTTAGCTTTCTGCCTGAAGCTTGCAGGTTCATAGCTGCTGCACAATCATGCCCGTGTTGCCTTCTAATAAAACAAGAATACAATATAGCTAGGAATTCTTTTTGTGATTGACTACCATGTTGATTATACCCTGTATGGATCTCAGATGCTCCATTTGTATGTTGTAGCAACTATTAAAATTCTATCAAGCAAACATTAGATACCATGGGAACCCTCACTTTTGAGGTCCAATCCATGTCCTTCAGAAGATATGTTATGTGAGTATGCAACTCCTAGGTAGAAGAGCTAGCTGCATTTTGTTGTGTTCCATAGAACCACCTCAATAATTGTTCATTCCAATTCTGCAAAATAGAGCAAGCCACCCTTCTTGTTGATCACCAGTAGTCTTTGCATGAGCACACACCGTTCTCAAAATGATGGAAGCGACTAGAATCTCTAACTATTATTGTACGGTCAGTTATCTTCGATGTCAATTTAATCACAGTATGGCAATCTCCACAAGCACGGAGATTTTTTACAATTTGGATGGTCACACCAACTTCTGTGTTTAATATAGCAAAGCATAGAGCTAATCTCTCACTGTGACTAGATAAGAAGGATTCCTTCTCTTCTTCTTCAACATTATGCATAACATGACTTGTGTCAGGAATATAACCCATCATCTCCATCTTTTTATGCAAATGGCTCCACACATCTCGCATGCCCTCATATTGGGGGTGAGATTGATCACCAACACTAAACGCATGAATAGTGTTCCTAATATAAACCCAACTGCATCCAGGAGTTTTGTCCACTCCTACGTTATTAATGGCCACTCTCATTCTTCTTACATCTGTCCATCTTCCAACCTGGGCATATATATTTGAGAGAACGACATAATGGGCGACATTTTCAGGTTCTATTTTGACTAAACTGTCCAGTGCAATTTCCCCCATTGCTACATTAGAGTGCATTCTGGATGCACCCAATAGCGCACCCCATACACCAGCATCCGGAGTCATTGGCATTCTTTGAATCAAGGACCAAGCTTCACCTAGCTGACCAGAGCGACCCAGCAAATCTACCATGCAAGCATAATGTTCAATGTTTGGCTCCAGTCGGTATTCACTCATTATAGATTCAAAGATATGTTTTCCTTCCGCAACTAAACCTGCATGTCTGCAAGCGGACAACACACTGAGAAAAGATACCGAATCTGGTTTGACACAATCACCTTTCATCTGTGAAAAAAGCAAGATGGCCATTTCACCATGTCCATGTATGGCATATCCTGCAAGCATTACATTCCATGATACTACATCTCTGGAATCCATTTGGTTGAAGAAGTCCCTGGCATAATCAAGCCTTCCACACTTTGTGTACATGTCAATTAGACAGTTTCCAACAAGCATTTGAGAAACAATGCCAGTCTTTATTGCGTATGAATGAAGCACCGAGCCTTCTCTTATAGCTGCTAGGAATGACGCTGCTGGTATTATGCTGATAAGAGAGATTAAATTAGGCTTCACATTCTCAGCTCTCATTAAGCGGAAAGCAGATAATGCCTCATTAGCATGCCCATTTTGCATGTATCCTGAAAACATGGTATTCCATGATATAACGTCATTACAGGACTTGGTCTCTGAGAACAAAAACTCAGCAGTTGAAAGATCCCCACACTTGGCATACATATCAATTGTAGCATTTTTGACA
Organism: Wurfbainia villosa; assembly: GCA_025175895.1. NCBI lineage: Eukaryota > Viridiplantae > Streptophyta > Magnoliopsida > Zingiberales > Zingiberaceae > Wurfbainia > Wurfbainia villosa. The sequence continues at coordinate 12,785,468 of CM045992.1, forward strand.
TAAAGATCTGAAGTAAAACCATTCTTGATAACCAAGCCATGAAGACAAGCACCAAGCTCAATGGCATTCAAGATAGCACAGGCTGGAAGAGCACCTACCATGGTGCCAGGATCTGGGTGTTTTCCTATCAATCGTAGCTGATTAAACAACTCCAAAGATTTAGCAGCATCACCTACTTGTGTATAACCATTTATCAATGCATTCCAGGTTACAATATCTTTGATTTCCATATTGTTAAATAAAGTGTGCGCAGAAGAAAAGGATCCACACTGGGCATACATAGCAATCAAAGCCGTTTCCACAGAAACATTCAGATGAATGTGATACTTCAACACATAAGAATGAATGCTCTTTCCCATCTTAAGTTCCAACAAATCTGCACAAGCTGGAAGTAAGCTCACCATGGTAACTTGATTAGGCATCATGCCTGCCATTTGCATTTTTCGGTAGAGAACAAATGCATCTTCAGGATGACCAGTCTGAACACAAGCTGAAATCATGGCAGACCAAGCTACGACATCTTTCTCTTTTATCCCATCAAACACTGACTTTGCCTTCTCTAAGTCTCCACACTTAGCATACATAGTGACAAGCATTGTTTTGATTGAGATATCTGAATCCTCCCCTTTCTCAGTCGCACACTTATGAATACTCACTCCCTTGTCTAAATCTCCAATCTCAGTTGCAGCAGAAAGTGAACTCACAACAGCCACTTGATTCAACTTTAAACTTTCACTTTTCAATTTGTCGAAAAGCAACAAAGCATCTGTATAACAGCCATTATACACATAGCCACTTATCATAGTTCCCCATGTAACATCATCTTTTCCATTCGACATCATGTCAAAAATTTTATGAGCAATGTCAGGGCTCTGACATTTGCAGTAGGTATCAATCAGACCATTAGAAACAGAAGGAAAAAGGCTCCTCCTAAGGACGAAACCATGAATTTCCCTGCACAGAATAAGAGCAGAGAGATCACACACAGCTGGAAACAAGTTAAGAAATGTGACTGAATTGGGGACTTCACCAGCCATTTGCATCCTCCCAAAAACTTCTAGAGCTTCGAGAGGATGGTCATTAGTGGAGAAACCCGCGATCATGGCATTCCAAGAGACGGCGTCTAACTCAGCCATTGACTCGAAAAGCTCGCGAGCAGTAGTGACCCTACCCAATTTTGAGTACATGTCAACAAGGCTCGTGGAAATGAAGACATCACGTAAGAGCCCTCTTCTCACAACCTCCCGCCTTATCATATCACCTGTCTCTGAGTCGAGAGCGCCAGCGCAGGCCTTGGAAGCAAAAGTGAAGGTGTATTTATCTGGTTCGAGGCCACGTCGCAGCATGAGGTGGTAAAACTGGATTGCTTTCTTATGCTCGCCCATCCTGTTGTAGCATCGGATCATGGAGTTCCACAGGACCACGGTAGGGTGGGGAGAGGAGTTGAAGAGGGCGAGGGCAGCATCGCACCGGCCGAAGGAGGAATAGCAATTGAGAAGCAGGGAGCGACTGGAGTCGTCGGAGAGGGATCCGAGGACCACGAGGCGAGAGTGGAGCCTGAGAAGAAAGCGGACGTCTTTGCAGGAACGTAGGAGGTCAGTAAGGTGTTTGGTCGAACAGGTCGGGTGCACTGCGGGAATCGCCGAAGCACCAGCTGCCAAAGGACGGAAACACCGGAGACGCCAAGGCAATCCTCTGACGAAGGCGGAGTTTGCCCGCTCGCCGACGGGCATGGGCGTCGCCGTCGACAGCCGAAGCATAGAAGAAGAGTCGCAGAGCGGCAGAAGAGCGAAAAGTATTCGAACTTCTTCTTTCAGCAGTGAGGGAATTTACCGGCTCGGGTATTTGGAATTTTACCAATGGCACCGCGATTTTTTGTAATTTATCGCTTTCCACAGTTGACATCTAACATATACTTTACGCTCGTCTAAACATTTTAATATCTTTTAAATGGTCAAAATGAACAAAAAAAATGCCTTTTGGTACTCAAAAATTAAAAACAAATATAAGGTTCAACCCTAAAATAAAAAGACATCCCATAAAGTTCAACTCTTTATTAAATTGAATATAAAAAAAATATTTAACGATTTTAAAACAATTAAATTAGATTGGAAATTTAGGATTAGAATTCAACATTGAATAATTTATAACAATGTGATTACGAGATCAGACTTTATCATTATATCATGAGTACTTTTTAAATTTATCTAATGATCGATAAAAAACTTTAGAATAGATAGACGGATGCAAATAAAAAAAAAATTAATGGGATGATGAAAAATACCACTATTTATTTATATCATCAACCATAGCTCTCTTTTAAAAAATTTAAAAATAATATCCTGCTCATAATTTAGTACTCAATTTTTTTTTTTTTTTCAGTGGTATCAAATGGTGCGACTTTAAAACAATATGGATTAGACTTATTTGACCGCCTTATAAGGAAGGTTAACAATATGTCTAAGACCACAGGAGTCAAAAGCATATAAATCCCCTACCATATATAGTACATAGTAATAATCCAACTCTAAGGATAAATTATTTATCATGAGACCTTTATAAACAATTGACAACCTCCGGAGCTTAATTAGTTGATAAATATAAGAGAATAATTTTTAAATGGACATAAATTAATTTTCGAGAAAGTCATAATTCTTGACTATCGATGAATTTTCTTTTTTATACTTACCATCTGAGTCCTGATTTATCTCCTCCATCGATAAAAGTAGTCGGAAGGGGCCACTAATATGGCGGTTTCATATTTTTTTATTGACAATTGACAAAGTCCATCCTAATTGATAAATATAAAAAAGTAACTCTTAAATGGACAGAGATCAATTCTCGAAAATTTGGTCATTCTGAATTATCGATTGATTCTCTCCTTTGTACTTACCATATGAAATCTTGATTTATTTCCTTCATCGATAGAGATAGTCAGAGTAGACCATTAATATGACAGTTCTATATTTTTTTTATAAATAATTGACAACCTCCGAAACTACGATGCAATGACAAACTATCTAGTTCGATTTTTAGATATTCACGATTCGATTCCCAATTATGATAAATTTATAAAAAAATTTACCAAATAAAATGATAAATTAAAAAGAATTAAAATTAACTTTTTGATTTTTTTCTCTCATTCATGCATAAGATAGTCACTGAGGATTAGGACGATTCTATATTTATTTTATAAATAATTGACATGAGTTATCATATATTGTTACGCACAGTGAAATTTTTTAAAAATAATTTTACCTATACACTCATCTAAAATCCTATCATTATAGTTTATAGATGTAAGATCAATTATTGTTATTATACAGTATAAACATAATATATATGAGCTATACCATTAAATCAAGTACCAGATTCCAAAATTAGTATTACTGGAGATATTCGAGGGTATCACTTTGCATTCTAGAATCTTTTAATATCTAACTCACCTGATATATCACTAAAGTTACAATCACAGACTAGGATTCTAGAATCTTTTATTATAATATTTCATTAAATTATAAATAAAAGAATATTTAGATAATAAATTTATAGTATTTTTGTGTGATATGATTTTTTTATAACACTTTTTCTTTACTATTGATCTCCCGTTGCCAAAGGAAAAGTCAACGTAGGTTTGACATTTCTTTTCTCTTCAATCTTTTTTATTAGTATTAGGTATCTAGACTTCAGACCCGATTAACATTGAGAACTCACTGTGGGATAAGGCTAAGGTATGACTTCACTCCCTACTTTCAGGGAGCATCACTATATGGGAGCAATGTGAGCAGCAATTTCTAAACAAATACTTCTCACTAAGTAAGACTGCTCACATGCGTCATCTCATCACGAGCTTCCGTCAGAAAGAGAGGGAGTCCTTATTTGAAGCCTGGGATCGCTACGCCACGAAGATGTCCCGAGGAGGCAGAGGAGATGATCGAAGAAGTGGCCCATAACCACCATCAATGGGCTTTCGAACGTGGTCAACCTACACCTGCAGCGGGATGATACACTGTCAACTCCATGAACCATCTTGCAGCAAGGATGGACACACTCAGCAGACGATTTGAATCTTTGAATCCTTCATCTACATGCTCGCCCATTGACTTTGGAGAAAGAGCGACAACGTATCGAGAGGACCACTATGGAGGGCAGGGAACCTTAGAGGAGCAGATTGAGCATATTGACGTGGTTGGGGACTATGACCAAAGGCCCCACAACCCATACTCCAATACCTATAATCCCGGATGGAGAAATCACTCGAATTTCTCTTATAAGAATAACTCGGGAAACTCTCAACCATCAGGGGGTATGGACAGCAGCAGGGCAATGGGCAGCGACCACAGAAGTCTAGACTGGAACTGATGATGAAGGACTTCATCGCTACCCAAACTAAGGTCAATGAGGAATTTCGTCACCAACATCAGAAGTCTGAAGAATCACTCAGAGACTTGAAGGCCACCGTTGACGGCCTTACAAGTCACACCAGGATGTTGGAGACGCAAGTGGCCCAGATAGCCCAAACTGTGTCGCAACCTGTGAAGAGCTCTCCGATGAGTCAAGCTAAAGAGGAAGGAGTGGGGCAGGGTAGCAAATTCACCGAGGGGTGTGCAGTCATGATTACCACCCTATCTGACCAAGATGAAATTGTAGAGAAGATTCCACTACAGCTTGAGGACCCCGGTGAGTTTGTTATTCTCTGCTCAATTTATGGGGAGAGCTTCGATGAAGCTTTATGCGACTTGAGGTCATCAGTCAGTGTGATGCCCTACGCATACTATCTGAAGATGGGACTGAGCGAGCTCCAACCAGCGAATCTTGGTATTCATATGGGGGATAATTCAATCAAGGAGCCCGTTGGCATGCTACCACACGTGCCTGTGGTGATTAAGAATTTCGTTATACCCACGGACTTCATCATACTGGACACAGGACCCAATCCCCAGAATCTCATCATTCTGGGAAGGCCTTTTCTGGCAACTGCAGGGGCATGTATAGACGTGAAGGCACACCAGATCTCCCTGGGGGTAGATGGGGACATCATCCTCTTCAGCCTTTCGGAGCACAGAGCCCCCCACCTCAACAACTTCACATTTAGCAGAATGAAGCCGGGACCGCCAGATGAAGCTTCCGAGATGGATGAATGGAGGTTCATTGAACCTCCAGAGCCGAGTTGATAGTGAAGTGCGGTCGAGCTAAATGACCTTAAACAAAGCACTTCTTGGGAGGCAACTCAAGTTTAGTTTTAGATTTCCCTTTGATTGCATTGCATGCATTTGTTTGATTTTAGTTTTAATTTCCATCTCATTTAGAGTTAGGACTAGAAAAGAACTTAGCTAGGCAAAAATAAAATCCATATTAACCTATACGACAAAATGTATGAGAAGATTTGAACCCTAACGTAAAACGGGGAGAGAAATGGGGACACACGGTCTGGCCATGTGTTTTCCCACGGCCGTGCCCGACCGACCCGAGGCGCACACGGCTTGGCCGCGTGTTTTCACACGGTCGTGTCACGCGAGATTAAAAGGGGCGAGCCGTGTGTTTTCACCCCATTTGTGTCGTGTGCTTCGAAAGCTCTTGCCCTAGCCGTGTGGTTTTGCCTTCCCCACCATCTAGAAGCACTTTTAACCTCAAAGGAAGCCAAAAGGAGCAAGGATGAGGAGGACCAAGCAGGTAGCGCCTCAATCCGGTGCTTCGGAGCGACGATCAAGGAGAGTCGACGCCCCTCAAGCTCCGAAGGAGGGTAAAGCCCTACCCACTCTTCTAACGAACATAGAGATAGATATAATGTGCTTTCTACTCGTAAACTCACTGCTACTAGGTACTTGGATGAAGATTTGCTAGAGTCTTTAGGATTGTTGGGTGATATTCAAGCCCTATTTGCAAAAATGGGGTGGGAAGAGATGATGGGAATAAGGCACCCAACCTACCTTAGGATAGTTCTAGAATTTTTAAGTTCCTTAGAGGTGGAAATTTTAACGGGTAGAGAGAGCGAGACGGGTAGGATAATTTTTAGGCTTTTTAACATTGAGCATGAGTGGACCCTTCAACAATGGAACTCATGCTTTGGCTTGCCGAGTGGGGGAGAGAGAGAAATCCCTATTAGGTTCAACTCTCAGATATTTTGGACCGAGTTGACGGGAGGACACGCTTATGACCCTTCTAGGGTCAAAGCGTCGCGCCTCCAAAACCCCGTCTTCCGATACCTCCACCGCATCATGACCAGTATTATATTTGGTCGTGGGGAGAGTGACGGTGTAGTTAGAGCTAGCGAGCTGCTTTGCCTATGGGACATGCTACAAGAAAGGTGTAGCATCGATGTAGGGTCCCACTTCATCAGACACTTAGTGAAGATAGGCAAAGCAGCACGAGGAGAGATTAATGTGGGAGGCCTACTTACCCACATTTGCCATAGGATGGGGTACCATTACACTGTATTAGAAAGTATAGAGGGGAGCCCTAGGATTGACCTAGGAGTGTGCATAGCCATGAAGATGATTGTGAGAGAAGGAGACTCCTTATGCTTTGTAAGGAAAAATCTGACGGCCCTTAGGCTCCCCGACCCTGATGGTACCACCATCACTACACACGCCAACTGGCGCTTGGACCTGATAGTGGAGTCCCCTCCACATCGGCGCCCATCTCTCCACCTTTATATCACTCTCCCTCTAGTCCACACATGCATAGGAGCCCACCTAGTCCACGCCGACATAAGTCTGCACTTGCACCACCATATTTTTTCACCTTTGAGCAGGATGCAGGTATGTCAACCTATGATTTCTCGGAGTTTCGATCGCGCCTTGACGACATTTACACTGAGCAGCAGACGCAGAGGCAGCGATGGGAGGAGCAGAGCGCCTACCAGCAGGCGGAGTTCTAGGGATTCCGGAAGCATTTCCAGCAGGTTGAGGAGTTCTACGATGAGACCCGCATATACTTCCAGGAGGAGGCTGCTCGTCGCTAGGATGAGTCCGTCTACCGCACGGAGATGAGACAACACATGCATGCCCAGCAGACACAGTAGGCTAGGGAGGAGGAGCACCAAGCAACCGTTGCATCCACTAGCTCCCAGATCGACCACATGTACATGTGATATTAGCGGCTCAGCAGCATGTTCTCTCAGGATCCAAAGATGCCGAGGCTCCCAGACTTTCCACCTCGTCCACCATACTAGAGGTATATTTTCATTTAAGTCTGGGGGACCCCAAAGTTTATTTTGTTTTGTTTCCTAGCAATAGTTTCTTTTCTGGTATTTTCATTCATTTATTCATGCATGGGTTGTTGAACTTCTTTCAGTACTTAGTTTTTGTTATTTGTAAAGCTGCCTCAATAGTATTTATAAAAAGTTGCTTACATGAGTTGTTCCCATAGGTAGCTCAACTTCATTTATCTCATGGTATTTTATTTTATTCTCTTTAATGAATGTTCTAGACTTACACTGGTTAGCTTTATTTCTTTACACTTACACATATCAAATATTCTGGAAGGGATAATCTAGTACATACCTAGTTATGATTCATCTCAGTAGTCTAGTACTTTGGAATCCATAGGTGACTCTAGATTTAACATTTTAGTTACTGGAGATGCTCGGATTGTGTAAGCCCATTTGGAAAAATCAAAATCCCAATGAGAAGAAAAAAAAATGAAGAGAGAAAGAGAAAAGGATGAAAAAGAAAACAAGAAAAAAAAGAGAGATAGAAGATTATGAGGGATAAAAAAACAGTTGTCATGGGTGGAAATGGCTAGGTGCCCCTTTGAGATCGAGTTAGGTTACTGGGGAAACACCTATCGATTTCTCGCAATACCGAGCATGCCTTTGAGACTTTATTCTAGATCTAAGGAATGACTCTCGCTTTGGGCAGGTAAGTGCCTAAGAGTCAGAAACCTTAGAAAAGCTATGAAGTGACGACTTAACTCACAATGAAATGGGCATCCCCTAAGAATGATTCGCTTAGCACGAGCACGAGCACGAGGAGCTAGCTTAGTGAGTTTCTAGAACATATTTATTTTGCTTTGATTGTAAATATCACTTGATAAATTTAATTGTCATGCTAAGTATGGAACAATGTCTTTTTAAATTTCATGGTACTGAGGTTTGCTTGAGGACAAGCAAAGATTTAAGTTTGGGGGAAGTGATGTGAGAGAAACATATAAGATTTTAGGAGTAATTTTCGCTCACATCTCATTACATTTTATGTTAGTTTCATGCATATGTTACTTTATTTTGTACGCATTTCCTATTTTCTGGTTCAGAGTTCTGCTCTTTGTACTTTTGGGTGCAGGTTAGCATTTCGGGAGAAAAAGACGCACTTTCGGAGCAAAAGACAGATATTTTACAGCTAGACGCAGAGTAGGACACGACCAGGGCATGTGGCTACACACGGCTATGTTCAATGGGAGAGATCAGCCGACTTAGGGCCGCACATGGGCTGGCTGTGTGGAAACACACGGTCGTGTGGCGACCCGCCAGATTTGCGCGACTAGGGTTTTTTCGGATTTTACAGCGGTCTAAGGTGATTTCTATATAAGGATGGCTCCGCCCAAACCCTAGGGGGGAGGCACGATGGCTAGGACGACACGCCGAAGCCCTAAAAAGCTTCGGGAACTCACAACGGGGAGGAGGAACGTCGCCGAAGGTCCACACCTTGCACTTCAACGCCGGAGAGAAGACCACGAAAGCATTGTAATCCATTGTTCCTGTGTTTTATTCATTATGTATTCGAACGTAAACATACTTTGTGATTCTTTCTTCATATACATGGAGTAGTTCTTTCGATTCTAGGATTAGGAAGTAGCTTGTGTGCACATTACAATGTTTGTTCATATTAAATTCTGCCTTTGAGTTTAATTTGGCAATTGATAGTTGTTTTTTTACTTTATCTATGCGTGTTTGGTTTTCTACCTGCTGTGCTTAGGCAATACGAGGGGTGATAGCCCTCGTATCTAAGATTTAGGGGATTTTATATAAGGAACCTAGGGGTAAACCTGATCTCTTGTAACTGTGGGTAGAAGGATGCGATGAAACCGGACACGGTTCATCGTAGGGATTGATTCGGCATCCTCGTACCGTCTATCCCATCCTTCTAGGCGGAGATAGCTCCTGGTAGATGCGGTGGCTCTTCGGGAGAGTATATGATGTCCCTTTGACAAAACCATAGCTAAACGTCTAGACAATGCCAATTGACAGCATTATTTTGTGACACACAAGCGAAATCGAAGTCCTAAAATCACCTTTGAAGACCTCGGTACGCTCCCTTCCTGCTCCGTGTGACACCGTATAGAGTATAGTCCACCGACAACCCTCACCAATCGAAACCTCTTAGAGTTACATCCGAATAATTTAAACCATTGAACGTACCGATATTCGAATCCCAGTCCCTGTGGGATCGATAATCTTTTATTACTTGATGACATCCATGCACTTGCGGGCGTTGAGCGTGAGCGCGCACTTCGAGTCCTCGATGGCCTCCGTCGCGAGATTTGAGGTTGCGATCGCGTGCATTAGGTTCAGACGAGATCTTCTTTCCGGTGATCTTCCGGCGTTCTCTCGGCAAGTAGGCTGCCCGGTTAGGCCCTCACAACCATCAATCTAGTAATAACACCAAAGTATACCTCTAAACCCTTAAACCCTAATTTTTTTTTTTACACCACATTTTGATCTAATCATGGTATTTGTGTTATCACATTTCATTGTATTGCATTCATCATATAATCATGTAGAAGACAATGTAGGAATGACCCAAATGAGGGTGTATCGTGTTTGTACCAACCGATGGCAGTTAGGTACATAGATGAGCGATTTTTTAGATACTACTGTGGCGACGTCATTGAGATTTTACTGCATTATCAGCTGATGAAGATCGCCCTTTGCAATCATGCTATTAATGATGACCTCCTCAAGAAATTTTACCAAAACTTGAGGAAGGTAGACGATAGCCCTACCTACACCACTCACTTTGCAAAACGTGACCTGGAGTTCACTCCTGTGATCTTGCAAGTATTCTTGAAATGTAGGGCATCAGATGACACCTTCATCTTTTTTTTTTGATGAAAGGTAAATATATATCATCAAAGAAAAAGCACAATCATACAAAAGCCTGGGATGCATACTCATGTCATGTCTGACGAAGTGTCAAATCTGAGATGTATCCGAGGGGGTGTACATGTGCTCTCATGGGTACCTCATCTCTCATGTGTACTAACTCTCTCATGGGTACATCAACTCATACATGTCCTGCACTTGTGCGTAGCGTAAGTGCATCTTCCGTGTTTCTTCTGCCCATGCGTACTATCCATCTGCATCCGTCTCTCCATGTGTACCTCCTTGCACCATCCTGTCTCTTTCATCCACCTCGTATGATGACCCTCTAACGTTTGTCACTTTTAGCAAGTGACCAACCATCAACTTTTATCCTACTTTTGATGCACCTCTTCCGGCTCCATTTGACCACATCTCATTAGATTCCATGCATGAGCACTTCTTCCGTCATCCTCGCCCACCAGCTCAAAACCTCTTCCCTATCAATGAATTATCTGCACCTGCCAATGTTATTTACAAAGTCATTGTTGGGTGCTTCCTTCTGATCGTGACTCGGGGCCAGGCCAAGATCCGGCCTCCCCATCTCTTTCTCATGTATGTCATACGTCATCGGTTGGATGTGAACATTGCATTGAACATTTTTCATTGCATTGTCCATTTCATATCCCCTGTACAAGGGAAAGTTCATATGCCCTTTGGACACATTATCACTGCATGGTTAGAGTCCATTGGCATTAACATATCTAGGGGATCATTGAGGGCGCTATCAGAGGTATATGATTGCATCTCAGTGTGCAACTTCACATTGGCTGGGCTGCGGACTGGAGCTGGACAGATGGAGCTGGTACCTCGGCCTCAGCCCATGGCTCATGGGGAGCCACCTCTAGAGCCTGGAGAGCCTGCGGCACAGTATGAGGGGCCTGCTACTGACGAGGATGATTCTATGACTGCAGATGCACCAACAACAGGTCTCTCAAAGCATGTTGCACAGCTGGAGGTCAGATTTGAGGACTACCAGCAGACTGTTGACTCACGACTGACCGAGATCAGATTGGAGCAGTCCTCCATGGGTCAGGGGTTGGGTCAGCAGCTCAGCCGGATGGAGGAGCGCCAGAACCGGATGGAGTAGCGCCAAATTGATATATACGAGATGATGTGGACCTAGACGCTGAGCCAGCAGCCTCCACCGCCTCCACCATCTGCCGGGGATGATAGCTAGACACAGATTAGGGATCTTGTTTTTAGTTTCGTAGTAAGATTGAGAGTTTTAGACATCTATTTTGCTTGTAAAAACTGAAGTTATATTTGAATGAAATATTTTGTTTATAAAAAAATATGTGTTTTGGTCTGATTATGTGGGTGTTAATGTGTTTATATATTCAAATTTGTCATGTCATGACATCACATTTTATTTTATCATATGACATGTCATGATATTGTTTAGAATTATTTTCTATGTCATGTTCGTTTTTAGCTTATTCATATGTCATGACATCATGATCATTGGTCATGCTTATTTATGATAATCATTTATGTCATGATCATTCATGCATTAATTAAAATTGAGTTAAGGATTATGACATAATTTGAAGCCCCATCTATAAGGGAGTCAAATAGAGTTGCCTAGAAAATGCATGAGGTCATAATAACCTTAATCTCACATCTCACAATTACATTGACTTGTGTGTGCTTAATACATCTTAGATACATGTGAGATGTTAGGAAAATAAGTTAAGTTCAAGGTGCATAGATAGTGCATCTAGATGAACTTAAACTTATCTCAATCATCAATATGAATCATGAGGAAAGCTAATATACAAGTCATGTACATCTAGCCAATAGTTCATGGTGTTGGTGCAACAATGCTCCAAGCATTTATATATGTTTTGATGTTTGGATAATCATCTAAGTTAGGCAATATCTTGTGATCTAATTGCGAAAATGTTTAAGTGACAGGGAAGTCCAAGTATGATCTTGGCAAAGGAAGTCCAAGTATGATCTTGGCAAAGGAAGTACAAGGGATGAACTTGGCAGCGTAAGACCAAGCTTGTAGTCTTGGCAGCGTAAAGTCCAAGTGAACCTTGACAAAGGAAGTCCAAAGTAAAGTCTTGGCAGCATAAGTCCAAGCTTGTAGTCTTGGCGGCGTAAAGTCCAAGCATTTGGCAACCCAAGACATGACGAAACCGAAGGCAGCTCTTGGAAGCAAAGCGCAAAGGATGAACAAGTCGCGGACTCGGAGGGATCCTGAAGGCGCAAGGCTTATTGAGGAGCTAGAAGGTTGAGTCTAGGTCTAGGGTATAAAATCAAGTATGAATTACTCATACTTGATGAGTATCCGATCCGATACGATGTATCACCGACCGTCGCGCTCGACCGAGTCGGTGAAACTCTAACCATCACCGATCGCTTTGGGCGAGCAATGATCGATATCGCGGATCACCGATCGCTAAGGGCATCACCGACCGATCAAGGGAATATCACTACGCGCCTCACTCGATCGCCGCTTGATCACTGATCGATCACCCCATCACCGATCGGTGATGGAGGGATCACGACCGATCACCGACCGTTAGAGATCGGGCTACGAATCTCCGCGAGATCGCGTTTAAGTCGTTGGTCGCTGAGCCGGCGCAATGATCGATGGTAAGCATCACGATCCGATTGAAGCCCAACGGGAAAAACAACCCCTCTTCTATAAAAAGGGGCCATGGGGAGTTTGGTGAAGCTAGTGCTCTTGCTCCAAACTACACCTACGTGCTCACCAAGCTTTCCAAGTGTTTTTAGCAATCCAAAACCTCCTCTTCTCTAATCCTAATCTTCCATCATTGTAAAGAAGAGGAGTGCATTGTAAGATAAGGTTTCTCCACCTTGGTTCATCCAAAGGAGGTTCTAGTGAAGATTAATTAGGGCTAATCCACCTTACGGATTGCCGTGGAGTAGGAGCGTCATCTCCGAACCACGTTACATCGGGTGTTAGCTTTGTTTCTTGTTTTTGTTTGTGCTTATATTTGTATTGCTTCCGCTAACATTTTTGTAGAAAGAAAGAAAGGCTAATCACCCCCCCTCTAGCCATTCCAAGGGTCCTAACAAGTGGTATCAGAGCCCGGATAGCTTGGAAGATCTCAACATCAACCAAGACATCAATGGCTCTTCAAGAGGGATATAGCACCGCTAAGCCACCGCTCTTCGATGGGAGCCATTTTGCGTATTGGAAAGGTAGGATGAAGTACTATCTTATGAGTAATATTGAAATTTGGCATAGTATTGTAGATGACTTCGAAGAACCGGTGGATGAACATGGACATCCTATTCCAAGCAAGGATTGGACAAGAGAAATAAACAAGAAATTTGAATCAAATGCAAAGGCCGTCCTCACCATCCAATGCGGCGTCACAATGGAGCAACTCAACAAGGTGGGGCCTTTTGAATCAGCCAAGGAGCTATGGGAAAAGCTCATTGAGCTAAATGAAGGTTCCAAGGAATCAAAGAGGGCCAAGAAGGACCTATTAGTTGGACAACTTCAAGCCTTCCAAATGAAGATGCATGAAACCGTAAGTCAAATGCATGGAAGGTTCAAGGAAATTGTGAATGAACTCCATATCATAGGTGAGCGAGTTGACAACCGGGATTTGGTAAGGTATATTTTACAAGCATTTCCTAGAAATTCTTTATGGACTTCTATAGTTGATGCCATTAAGGTAACTAGGGATCTTTCGCAAATTAAAATTGATGAATTATTTTGTGAGTTCGAATTACATGAGCAAACTAACATGTCCTCTAAGGAAAAGAGTTTAGCTTTATTTGTTGAGAAGAAATAAAAGAAGAAGAAGGAAAGAAAAGAAGCATCATCATCATCCGAGTCCGAGAATGAGTCAAGTAGTGATGAAGACTCATCTAGTGAAATGACAAATTTTGTCAAGAAGCTTTATAGAAGGTCAAAAGAGTTCAAGAATAGAGAAGGGAAGGGTCTCATTCCTCAAAAGGTAAATTTAGTGGTAATTCAAGTTTTAGTAATAATGTGATTTGTCATGCTTGCAACAAGAAGGGACACATAAAGACGAATTGCCCGGAGCTAAAGAAGAAGGAGGAAAAAGAAAAGAAAAAGAAGGACAAAAAGGAGAAGAAGAAGAAGGAGGCTATGGTGGCTCAAACCACATGGGACACACCAAGCGTTGAAGACTCTTCCTCCGATGATGAGCTTTGCCACATTACACGCCATGTGGCACTCATGGCATTAGAAGATGATTCCGGCACATCAAGCCAAGAAGACTCTTCAAGTGATGAATCGTCATCTAGTGACGATGAGGTAATGAATTCTCCCAAGATTAAGCTTCTTTATAAATCAATTGCCTATCTTAAAGAAGCTCTAGATAAGTCAAAATCTAAGGTTAAGAGCATGAAGGTAGAACTAAAGGTCATTAGGGATGAAAAGCTTTCACATATTGACTCTTGCATGCTTAAGAAAGAAAATGACAAACTTAAGGATGAGGTTAGTGAATTGAAAGTATGTTTAGAAAAATTTTCAAATGGCTCAAAGTGTCTTGATATGATTCTTAGTAGGCAAAGAGCGGTTTATAACAAGGCCGGTTTAGGATATAAGCCAAAAGAAAAAGAAGTTGCTTATATTTCATTAATAAATAGGAAAGCAACTATTAAGGGTAAGGTTAAGAAAGCTTGGGTACCTAAGAAGTTTTTACTTAATGTTACCGGTCCAAATGTTTGGGTACCAAAAGCTTGTGTTTTTCATGTGATTTAGGTAGGAGAGCGAGGTATGTGGATTGTGGATAGCGGTTGCTCAACACATATGACCGGGGATGTGAGCAAGTTCTCCACAATTAAATATGTGAAGAAGGGAGCGGTGTCCTTTGGGAATAGTGGAAAACTCAAGATATTAGGTAGAGGAACAATTGAGGTATCCCGCAAAATTGTTATTCACAAAGTCTTGCTAGTTGAAAATATGAAATTTAATTTATTAAGTGTTAGTCAACTTTGTGATGCAAACTATCATGTCTCCTTTGAATCCTCTAAATGCATGATTAGACACAAGGAATTAAATGATTGCATGTTAGTTGGATATAGGAAATCAAATATCTATTATGTTGATCTTTCATATGCTTCTAACATTTCTACTAAGTGTTTTGTTGCAAAAGAAGAGGAAAGTTGGCTATGGCATAGAAGATTGGGGCATATCAACATGAAAAATATAGCCAAGGTAGCCAAGATGGAGTTGGTCAAAGGGCTACCAAAGATCAAGTATGTCAAGAACAAATTGTGTGATGCATGCCAAGAAGGAAAACAAACAAAGGCATCACACAAAGGTAAAACCCTAACCAATACCTCTTTACCATTAGAATTATTGCATCTTGACTTATTTGATTGCCATAATACTCCATCTTTAAATGGTAATAAATATTGTTTGGTTATAGTAGATGATTTTTCTAGGTATACTTGGGTCTATTTTATGAAACATAAGGATGATACCTTAGAAATAATCATAGGATTTAGTAAAAGGGTTGAAAATGAAAAGAGTCTCAAAATCAACCGGATCCGTAGTGATCATGGTGGTGAATTTGAAAACCTAAAATTTTCACAATTTTGTTTAGAGCAAGGGTACAAGCATGAGTTCTCTTGTCCTAGAACACCCCAACAAAATGGGGTGGTGGAAAGGAGAAATCGTGCCCTACAAGAGGCGGCTAGGACCATGCTTAATACATATTCTCTACCTAGCTATTTATGGGCGGAAGCGGTTAATACTGCTTGCTATATCCAAAATAGGGTTCAAATCCATAGGTTTTTAGGAAAAACACCATTTGAATTATGGAATGGGACTATACCCACAATTCATTATTTCAAAGTCTTTGGATGTAAAGTTTATATTCTAAACACCAAAGATAACTTAGAAAAATTTGAATCAAAAGCGGATGAGGGAATCCTAGTTGGATACTCATCCACAAGTAGAGGGTATAGAGTCTACAATAAGAGAACCAAAGAGATTGAGGAGTCTTCCAATGTTCAATTTGATGAAACTACTAGTACCTACCCTAGAAAGTCCTCCATTGATAAGGATATTAATGACAATAATCAAGACATTACCCAAAAACTACAAAATTTGACCATTAGGGGTAATGATCAAGGGGGAGGAAGAGGAGACTCCGATGATGAAAGAAGGGTGGAAGATAACAATGATCAAATTGAAACCCCTTCTAGAAACCTAAGAATTCATCAAGATCATCCACTTGACCAAGTAGTAGGAGATCTATCTCAAGGAGTAAGAACTAGGTCATTTCATAGACCTCCTACTAGTCAAGTTGCTCTTATCTCACAAATTGAGCCCAAATCGATCAATGATGCATTACATGATCCGGATTGGATTTTGGCAGTGCAAGATAAATTGGCTCAATTTGAGAGAAGTCAAGTGTGGGAATTAGTACCTAGACCCAATGATAGCACCATAATTACTACAAGATAAGTCTTTAGGAATAAGCTAGATGATCAAGGAAATATCACCAGAAATAAGGCTAGGTTGGTTGCTAGGGGTTTCAATCAAGTTGAGGGGCTTGACTATGATGAGACTTATGCCCTGGTTGCAAGGTTAGAATCTATTAGGATTCTCTTAGGGTATGCTTCCTACATGGGATTTAAACTTTACCAAATGGATGTTAAATCGGCATTTTTAAATAGTTTTATTAAGGAGGAAGTATATGTAGAGCAACCACCCGGATTTGAGAACATAGATTATCCAAATCATGTATGTAAGCTTAGAAAAGCATTATATGGGTTAAAACAAGCTCCCCGGGCATGGTATGAAAGATTGTCATTCTTCTTAATTTCTAAGGATTTTAGAAGAGGCCAAGTAGATCAAACTTTGTTTATAAAGTCAACATTAAAAGATATATTCATAGCCCAAGTATATGTTGATGATATCATTTTTGGGTCAACAAATGATGATCTTCTTCAAGACTTTATAAAAAATATGGAAAATGAATTTGAAATGAGTTTGGTTGGAGAGCTTACCTTTTTCCTAGGTTTACAAGTCAAACAAACCAATGAGGGTATTCATATTTATCAAACCAAATATACAAATGAAATGATCAAGAAATTTGGTTTGGAAAATGCCAAAATTGTAACCACTCCTATGGCCACTAGCACTAGAATAGATAGTGATCATGAAGGTAAATCAATTGATCTTAAACTGTATAGGAGTATGATTGGTAGCTTACTATACCTAACCGCTAGTAGACCCGACATTTTATTTGCACTAGGTATGTGTGCAAGATACCAATCTTGTGCCAAAGAATCACATTTGGTAGCCGTCAAAAGAATATTAAGATATATTAAAGGCACCCTAAATGTAGGACTTTGGTATCATAGGACTAAGTCATTTGAATTGCTTGGTTATACCGATTCCGATTATGCCGGGTGCAAATTGGATAGGAAGAGTACTAGTGGTGGATGCCAATTTCTTGGGTCCTCCCTAGTTAGCTGGAGTAGTAGGAAGCAACATTGTGTTGCTTTATCAACCACCGAAGCCGAATATGTGGCTATGGGTGGTTGTGTAGCTCAATTACTTTGGATGAGACATACTCTTGTAGACTATGAGCTACACTACTCTAACATTAAAGTTTATTGTGATAATGTGAGTACCATCAACTTGACCAAAAATCCGGTACATCACTCTAGGACCAAGCACATTGAAGTGAAACATCACTTCATAAGAGATCATGTGGCAAGAGGGGATATTGAACTTAATTATGTAGAATCTAAGTCCAACCGTGCCGATATCTTCACCAAAGCTCTTCCCGAAGCTGAATTTTCATCATTAAGAAGAGAGCTTGGTATGTGCTTTGTAGAGTAAAATTCTAGATTTGCATGATCCTATACTTATATAGCTTCTTTAATACCTTGATGCATCTCACAAAAGCCTTAAGAAACCTTGATTTTTGTATTGAAATACTTAGAAACATGTGAGATGATAGGGAAGGTGTACTTGATTCATCATGCCTGTTATGATGCATTATTATGAGCCAATACTACACCTAGAGACATGAATACCTTATGGACCAATCATTGGGAAGACTTGTATTCAAGTAATGAATACATAGCTCAAAGAACATGGTTGGAAATTCCAAATAATATATATTTTAAACTATGTTCATCATATTTTGACAAACAATTTTCAATTGGAACACAAAAGTGATACAAAGTTTGTAAAATCTTTAGAACTTTTGATAGGTTCCAAGTTTGTATCAATCTTGTAATCTGGAAAACATATATTTTTCAAATTATTTTTCCTTGATAAAGTATGAATTCAGAAATGTGTACGCAAAATTTCGTGATTTTTTGAGAATTCTGGAATTTCTACCGCATTTCTGAAATTGGGATGAAAAGGCTGAAATTTGATTTGAGCCTAGATGATCGTTTACTGATCTGATACACTGTGTTTTCTGATAATAAACTCCATTTTCTGATATTTGGTGTATCTTTGATGTCCTAACACTATAGTATGATAATATTGCGTATAAACAAGATTTAGGACTGACTAATGCAGTGTTTTAGGGGGAGTTTTCATAAATTATATCTTTTTCATCCCCAAAACCATTGTTGGTGCAAAGTTAGGACTTAATTTTTGAATTTTTGGTATGCTTTGCTTCAACTATTGTTTATACATTATAAAGCATATCTTGGATTAAGGGGGAGCTTAATTTCAATATTGTACCTTAGTCCAAGATCTAACACATTATTTCCTTCATGTTTGAATCCTTCTCTTTTTGATGTATGTCAAAGGGGGAGAAGGAGTGTTTAAGTTATAATTCATATTGAAAATTTGATTATGTGTGTATTTAAAGACCTAACTCAAATGATTGCCAAACATCAAAAAGGGGGAGATTGTTGGTGCAACAATGCTCCAAGCATTTATATATGTTTTGATGTTTGGATAATCATCTAAGTTAGGCAATATCTTGTGATCTAATTGCGAAAATGTTTAAGTGACAGGGAAGTCCAAGTATGATCTTGGCAAAGGAAATACAAGGGATGGACTTGGCAGCGTAAGACCAAGCTTGTAGTCTTGGCAGCGTAAAGTCCAAGTGAACTTTGACAAAAGAAGTCTAAAGTAAAGTCTTGGCAGCATAAGTTCAAGCTTGTAGTCTTGGCGACGTAAAGTCCAAGCATTTGGCAACCCAAGACATGACGAAACCGAAGGAAGCTCTTAGAAGCAAAGCGCAAAGGATGAACAAGTCGCGGACTCGGAGGGATCCTGAAAGCGCAAGGCTTATTGAGGAGCTAGAAGGTTGAGTCTAGGTCTAGGGTATAAAATCAAGTATAAATTACTCATACTTGATGTATCGATCGGGATCGTTCGGCCGAGTCGGTGAAACCTAACCATCGATCAGCGGAAGCGATCGATAATCGCGTGATCGATTGCCAGGCATCGATCGGCCGATCGAAGGAATATCGCCACGAGAACGATCTCACTCGATTGCGCTTGATCACTCGATCGATCACCCCATCGATCGTGATGGAGGATCGATCCGGTGATCACGACCGTTAGAGATTGCGGCTACGAATCTCCGCGGAGATCACGTTTCAGAAGCCGTTGGCTGGCGGCGTGATCGATGGTAAGCATCACGACCGATCGAAGCAACGGGAAAAACAACCCCTCTTCTATAAAAAGGGGTCATGGGGAGCTTGGTGAAGCTAGTGCTCTTGCTCCAAACTACACCTACGTGCTCACCAAGCTTTCCAAGTGTTTTTAGCAATCCAAAACCTCCTCTTCTCTAATCCTAATCTTCCATCATTGTAAAGAAGAGGAGTGCATTGTAAGATAAGGTTTCTCCACCTTAGTTCATCCAAAGGAGGTTCTAGTGAAGATTGATTAGGGCTAATCCACCTTACGGATTGCCGTGGAGTAGGAGCGTCATCTCCGAACCACGTTACATCGGGTGTTAGCTTTGTTTCTTGTTTTTGTTTGTGCTTATATTTGTATTGCTTCCGCTAACATTTTTGTAGAAAGAAAGAAAGGCTAATCACCCCCCCCTCTAGCCATTCCAAGGGTCCTAACACATGGTTCAAAATAGGTTTTCAAAAACATTTTAAAATCACTTTAGAAAACCTTGGTGAAGTCTATCTTTTGATAGCAATCACCATTAAAGAAGTTGATACAAAGTAGATCAAAAACATTAAAGTTTTAATGGTTTTTGAACTTTGTATCAATCTCCTATTTTAATGGATAAAATATTTTCGAACAATTTTCACCCATTGTATTAGTCATAAGTATTATACGTATGAAGTTTCATGATTTTTCGAATTACGTATAATTATTTATGAATTTTTGAAATTCATTTCTGATAACTGAAATTTAGAATTTCAGTTATCAGTCGACTACCGCCTAATGACAGTTGACTGATGAGCACTTCAGTCGACTGATAAGCTGATTTCGGGGAAAACAAGGTTGTTTAGCCCATTTTCAGCTACGGTAAAGTTTCCTAACCACTCCTAACCCTAGGATATGCTTTGGGAAGTATTATAAAGGGTGGAAATCCATTGGATATGGATTAGAAGAGTTGTTAGGGTGATGTATCAAATTTAAGGGGTTGGAAAGTTCAATGTTGAACTTTGAACCTTATTTTTGATGGTTTAGAGTTCCTATTGGCTTAGGGACTTCCCAAGGATATTATTGGTGCAATGGTCAAGGGGGAGCAAGCCTTTAGGGGGAGGTATCCATCATAGGATGATGGATGTTATTTTTCCTCATAAGGGGGAAATGGGAATTTTGAGATACCCAATTTGGAAATTGAGAGAGTTTGTAGGATTGTCTCTCTTGAGTGATATGGGACTTATCACAATGAAGATTATAGGCATCCTAGGTATTTTTGGAGCAATGGGGAGATTATAAGATCTCACTGAGATATGAAATATTGACCTCCTTGGAGAAAACCTTTTTAATGTTAGTTAAAAAGGGGGAGAATGTTTGGGGAGAATGTTTGGGAGAATTTATGGGATTACCAATTTGGGATAATTGGTAAGAAGATTTGAGTTAGTGTTCTAACTCAAATGTATGTATTTTTGTCAAACATCAAAAAGGGGGAGATTGTTGGTGCAATCGGCCCAGATCACGATTGACCGGACTCGAGTTTGACTCGAGCGATATTTTGATGTTTGACATGAAGGTTTGACATTGATGTTTGAAATTGATGTATGATAATATTTTAGGGAGATTGTTGGTGCAATCGACCCGGGTCATGATTGACCGGACCCGAGTTTGACTCGAGGGAGATTTTGATGGTTGACTGGAGTTGACCATGTCATGGAAAGTCCAAGTCTTGAGTACTTGGCATGTAAAGTCCAAGCATGGGTCTTGGCAAGGAAAAGTTCAAACATAGGTCTTGGTATGAAAAGTCCAACATGGGTTGGCAAGTAAAGTCCAAGGGTGTAGTCTTGGCCACTTAAGTCCAAGGGTATAGTCTTGGCGGTGAAAGTCCAATTCATGAGTACTTGACATTTGGAAAGTCCAAGGGGTTTGATATTGGCGGCGTAAAGTTCAAGGGTGAAGTCTTGACAGCATAAGTCCAATGGTTGGCGACGTAAAGTCCAAGTGGAGTCTTGGCAGCGTAAGTCCAATGTGCCTTGGCGGTGTAGACACCGTTAGCATGACATAGCCGATGGAAGCACTTGAAGGCTAGCGTATGGATGAACAAGTCATGGATGGATCCGATAGGCGCGAGGCTGACGGAGGTGGCTAGAAGGTTTAGGTCTAGACTACAGGTGGTATAGCAAGTATGGGGGCACCATACTTGGGTTAAACCTCATGTTTGAGGTGTATCGGTCGACTGATACCATGTGGAAGTCGACCGGTGTGAGTCAACTAGGGTTTGACTATAGGAAGTGTCCTAGCAATGACCGCGAGGTGGGCTGATCACCGGCCCGAAGTAGTCGCATCGATGGCCAAAATTTGTACGCACGTTCTCCACCGAAAGGATCGGCCCAACCACTCGACTAGTTGAGACATCAGTTGACTGATGGGTTTGGTCAGTCGATGGTGTATCCGTTGGATTTTTTCAGCGTGGATGTAGCCGTTATCTCACGATAACAGTGGCATCAGTCGACTGATGGCCCCGAGTAGTCGACTAATAGGCGAAAATTCATCTCGATTGCAGGTTATAAAAGAAGCTTGGAAGAGGGATTTTGGCAGCGATTTCTTGGGCATTTTTGAGGCGATTTAATGGTGCAAATCAGGGTCTTCAAGCACGGTTCAAGCGATCAACAAGCAAGCAATCCTAAAGCTCTTGTAAAATTGTTTTCTTTATTGTAATTGTATTTTATTGTTGTATCTTGCTTGTATTTGTTTCTCACTGTTGTAAGAGTTATTGTACGAGGTTTCTCCGCCTCCGACGTGTTGTCGAGAAGGAGTTTATTGTTTAGTGGTGTTTGTGGCATCGCTAGAGCTCTTTAGAGCTCGATCCGTGGAGTAGGAACTGTTCGGTTTCGAACCACATTATATCTTGTGTAGTGTTTGTGACTGTGTCTCGTGTATTGTTTTTATTATTATTATTCCGCTGCGCACTAACACGATTTGTAGATGCAATCATAAACGAATTCCATCGACGCATCTAAAACACTATTCACCCCCTCTAGCGGCCACCGAATCCTCAACACCATCCTCGTCTCAGGTTTGTTTACTGAAAAGTTTCCTACAGACGACACCAATTATGTTGCCTGTCGAGACAGGGATGATGAGGTGTCCGGTGGCAAACGCGGTAAAGGCCAGTGACTCGGACAGAAGGAATGGTTGACGCAAAGGGAATGTCAAGGTGGCAGGACCGGTGTGTCTGCCAGGAGTCAGGCTAAATGACACGAGGCAATCGAGTAGAGTATCCTGCAAGATAGAGGCGGTTAAGGGTGCCGAGAGAGATCTCGGCAAGACCCCTCCAATGCTCAAGGCAGGAATCAGTAGGAAAGGTGGTGAAAACAGTGGGGAGAGTTATTGAGAGCACCAACCTCTTTTCTCCTCCTCCAGAAGAGCTATATATAGAAGACAATCCTCCTGCCAAACAGTACGGTCGGAATGGACGGTATGACTTCATGATGTGTTCAGACCTGCTATAAGAAATAATAGAAGACATTACCCTCATAAATGTCGCAGGCGCGTGGGCTGTAATTAATACGCATCATGTGGTTGATGGGAGACAACTCCTCATTAATATGGTGGGCATGCCTCTGGAAGCCAGTATGGGCATCTGTTACCTGGTCAGAGAGAAGCGCTAACAAGGACTGCCTTGTGGACCATATGAATAGGAATACCTGCCACGTCACTTGACTAGGTAAGATAGAGCATACTTTGGGAAGCCATACATCCAAGGTAGCGTACAACTGATGAGATGCGGGATAACAACCGAAACACGGGGCGTCTGAAATATAATACGGCTGAGATGTGGGGCATCTAGAATATGATACGACCAAGATGCGGGGGCGTCGAGAATATGATACGACCGAGACGCGGGGCATCTGGAATATGATACAGCCGAGACACGGGGCGTCTGGAATATGATACGACCGAGATGGCCTCCTCATGCAACTCGGATGTACCGAATTACCGGGTCTCCTTGCTTCCGTAGAACTGTGACATGATGACTTGGAGTCTTGGTTGTCGTTTATTACACGACTAGGCCTTAGGTTAGTACTTCCCGGTATCAGTCGCAAAATAGATTAGCAATGGAAAACTAAATAAAAACATAAACACATATTGTACCGTAAAGACATGGGCAATTTAAGTGATTCAAACAACCCCAAATTCTTAATCTAAGACTTACCATCATTTAGGTGGATCACCCCATAATTCTCTATATTTTCAAAAGTGGAACAACTTAATCACAAATAGGTATAGGTGACTTATAATCGAAGTTAAGGTTTTGACAATAAGACTTAGCAAGAATAATAATAAGATCATGATGTTCTCAATCTATTCTTCTTCTTTTTTGTGTGGACAGTCTCAACAACTGCAGCGTCTTTAGTTTGTCATCCTATTTGAAGAAAAATTATGCAAATGCATCATAGTTGAAAATCAAATCGTGAATACTTGAGAACTGAGTTGAGCACCCTACCATTGCACCGTAGTCATAGGGGCTTGTGTGTGTGTTTTCTACTGCTACTATTTGTATCCTTCGAATCTCATTTAAAATTATTTCCATGAATTTGCTTCATTGACAAGATCTTGCTAATGTGACTCCCATTAGTCAATTAATTCGATCAATTCTAGTGATTTGCAATTGTTTCTTGTGCTTCTCTCACTAACTACCGTAAGGAATAACTTATGAAGCATAAAATTGCGAAATCATAAGTTTACATACCTCAAATATGTAGATGTAGAATGATCTGCGAATTCTGTTGCCTTCATGGAACGCTCGTTGTCGGGGATGAAAAGTACGAGGGTTAACTCGAACTTTCACCACAACATCGCAACTCTTAGCTCTGGTGATGTGGCAACGATCCTCTTCTGCTCAACAAGAAGAAAGATATCGAAGAAAGCTTCTCTCGAGTAATGCCCGCTTCTCACAAGTAGGCGTTCCTCAACCTTCTTCCTCACACGACTGTCTACACATAACACTTACAAATCTCATGACACCACACACAAGAAGCCTCCTCGCCTCTTATGCACTGCACACTTGTCTCCTTACAAGAAGCACACACTTGCTTCTTGTATTATAAATATTGAAACCAATAGCCAACCCTTCTCATGAAAAACCCAACACATATATATGTCGGAGGAGAGAAGGTAAAGAGATGGGGTAATGGGCATGCCCAAACGTGGGCACTATCCCACATCCCGAACGTGGGCATTAACATCTCCCACTTGCACATGTGAGCATATACTTTTCGCCACTAGATCACATCTCATGTGATCCATCACATATCACCCTATTAGGCTTTCACACAGGGTTGGACGTCGAGCGACTTGCGAGTACACCTGCATATAAAAACTGTTCAATGCACCTATTAAGATGATTGAGTAGTCATCTTTGTATCATAAGATACAATCTCGCTGCACCCCAGATCCAAAACTTGTTACATCCAATCGAACTGCTTTACTCATCGAAAGTATCCTCAGATATTGTTCAATATTATATTCACTAATATGTTTAATCCCTTTATGGATAAACATAAAAGACTAGTTGGTGAATATTAAATCCTGATGTAACGTCAATTGGTCTTTCTTTTCCCAAACTAGAATCTATTAGGAACAACTTAGCTGCTTTCCTAAACTTGTCCCTCACATCTCAATTTATCTTCTGGGTCATCGGTAAACAAACTAAAGTAACAAACACTGAATCAGAACCTCAAAAATCAGCTGAAAGCAATAAGGGTACAAGAGAACCCTCCCAGTGGATCTCAGATCTCACACACTGGAGCTCGGGGATATATTTACTGTCTCAAGTAATCTGGCTTCCACTCTCTCTAGTCGATTCATCACACGTGGTATGAAACACGTGTCACAGTGTTGTTCCCAATTTCTCATAAGCTCATATGTTAGATTTCTTTAAAACTGTGCAGGTATGGGACTCAGTTTACATATAAGACTTTACTCAGAGATCTCAGAGAGAGTCTCTCAAAGGCAATATTATAAATCCTAGGTAATATCTGAGATCTTAAACCTGAATGCTTACAGAAAATATGAATGTGACTACTTCCATGTCGAACATGTCGTACATGATCTCATCTTGAACACATATCAGGGTGACTTAAGTTCTAGCAGGGTTACTTTCAAAATCTCTTACAGCTAGAAATCGTCTAACCTCCACTCTTGGAGCTGGACAATCGTATGAGAGAGTGAACCTGCCTACCTAACATATCTATTATATCATTGATCATATATATATCATTAAGCATCACTATTATCATTACAATATAAGTTGAGAAATTTCATAAAGTATCCAAACCTAATGACTCTCTATGTCCCACAAAGGAGTCTCTAGGGATATGGTTGGTAAAGGGGTTAACCACCATACTGTGTGTTGAAATGTACTTGATAGTCACTTCATTCTTCTCAATGATGTCTCTCACATAATGGTATCTGGTATCTATGTGTTTGGTTCTACTATGAAACTTAGAGTCTCGAGTGTAAGCGATGGCAGCCTGATTACCACAATAAATCATCACTGACTTTCCATTATCTGCTACAACTAAGTCATCTAATAGTCTTCTGAGCCAAACACTCTCCTGAACTACTACTGAGCATGCCACGAACTCAGCCTCCATGGTAGATAGAGAGCAACATAAGTTTTCTTCTTACTGCTCCAAGAGATGGCTCCGTCATTGAGTAAGAAAGTAAAATTTGATGTTGATTTGCATTTATCTAGATCACCTCCCCAGTTGGCATCTGAATATCCCATAACACGTAAATTACCTCCCCTATAACACAGAGAGAAGTTCATAGTTCCTTTAAGATGTCAAAAAATCCTTTTACTGCTCTCCAGTGACTCCTTCCAGGATTTACTTGATGTCTACATATCAGACTGACTGCATAACATATGTCTGATTGTTTACACAACATTGTATACATCAGACTTTCTATTGTACTAGAATAAGATACTTTACTTATTTCCGTTATTTCTTCCTGAGTTTTAGGGCACATCATCAAGTTTAGACCCTCACCTTTAGCGATCGAAGTATCTATGAGATTACAATCACGCATCCCAAATTCTCAAGAATTTTCTTAATAAAAGTCTCTTATGAAAGAACTAGAAATCTTCTCGAGTGATCTCTCTAGATATGTACTCCAAGGATGAACTCAGCTTCACCCATGTCAAAAGTGGATGATAACCATATTTGAATGGTTATTAGATACTCAATATTGTTCTCGGCCAATATTATATCATCTACATGTTGGACTATCCGAGCCGCAAAAACCGTTTTTTGCATTGCGGAAACCTCGGAAGCCCGGCCACGGATCCGTGCGAAGTATAACAAATAAAAACTACATGTATGCGTTTAATACCTTTAGATCTACTCTAGATCTACATGATAAGAAATTACCCTTGAAGCAATGCCCTTCGCTTATCTCGCTCGTCCAAATGGATCGCCGGAACTCGAGAGTGTTAAGTGTACACTCCTCTATTGGTATCCACACAAGCAATAGGTGGAGAAAAGACAATCTTGAGTGTGCTAGCACTCCTTGATAGTCTCGGCAATAGAGGATTAGGAGAGCAAGAGAGGAAGAACTAAGGAAGAAGATGAAGTTAATCACAAAATAACTTCGCACTAATACACACCAAAAAAGTGGTCGGCCACTTCATTGAGGGGGGGGGGGGGTTACATGCATGCATGTAACTCCAAGAGCCAATGACTCTTGGTCTCCCTCATGAGGTGACACCCCATGATAAGTCCATGATGATGTGAAATATCATCATTGGTCGGCCCCCATGCCAAGTCACCATGACATGACAATTGGTCAAGTTAAAATTGATCATTCATCTTCCCTCTCAAGTCAAGTCAAACTTGACCTATTATCTCCCATGGTCGATCAAATCTAACCACTTGATTCAAGTCAATTTGATTTAATGAATCTCTATTCATTAATTTAAATTTACTCAATGAATCAAATCTAAATTAGACTCATTCAACACTTGAATCAAATTGAGTCTAACTCAATTAGTCTAATTTGGATTACTCTTAATCCAATTTGGTTCATCCCATGAACCTAATCCTCATAATTCATCATATGAACCTAATCTCTATCTAATTGCCCTTTGTGTGTGACCCTATAGGTTCTTGTAACGTTGGCAATGTCCCTAAACCAATTTAGGAACATAAACAATGAGCGATATCTAGTAACACATCATTGCTACCCAAGTTACAAGAATGTTGAGCTCCAACATCACATTTGTGACTACTAATTGTGACTCTCACAAATATGTGACAATGTCCCTCTATCCTTGACATCTAGATTGACCAATTGAAGCATAGACCGTGTCATCCTCGGTACAATCTATATCTTGAACTCCAAGTAGACTCACTCTAATCAAATGAGCTCAGTATCTCATATTGAATCATTTGGGCATGGCAATGCACTTCGTGGTCTCACTCTATCAAGAATAACGATGTCACTCCCGTCATATAGGAGGGATAGATCCCATCTACATCACTCACATCCCTCCGCATAATTTGTTACATACCCAGTAATCGCCTTTATAGTCCACCCATTTACAGGTGACTTTTAACAAAGCCAAAGTATGCAACTCCTCATGTAGGGAACCATGGTGACTTCAGGTCCAAGGACTAATAGTCACATGAGAAAGTATATGACACTCATATAACGATCCATGATACTTTCTCATGGCAGGTCATTCAGTATATATTCTCCAATGCATACTCATGTGTCAACTTGATATCTCATATTCATGACTTGTGAGATCAAGTCATCGAGTTGACCTACATGTTAGTCTCTACGCATTAACATTGTCCCTGAATGTTAATACTTGACTAGGAATGATTAAGAGTAGTGTTCTCTATATCATCTCATTATCGATTCAACTAATTGATTGATATAGATAAGAACCTTCTACTCAAGGACGTTATCATACTTAGTTATTTAACACCAATACAAGTAAATATAATAACCATGCATTTATAAATAGGAATATGATACAATAAAGTTTATACAATAATCATCACATGATTGACTCTAGGACTTTCACTAACACTACATATAATGACAGAATCACAAATAAGTTATTTAATCTGATCAAATAGACACAATGATCCTTTTCAACCATTGTAAAACCATAAGATATCACATCCTCGTGAAATCTTAGATACCACCACCTTGATGATTGTTTAAGGTCATATATTGACTTCCGAAGTTGACATACCTTCTCCTCTTGACCTACTTAAACAAACCCTTCAGGTTGTTCCATACAAATCTCTTCATCCAAACTTCCATTAAGGAAGACGGTCTTCACATCCATCTGATGTAACTCTAGATCTAAACTCATGACAATTGCTAAAAGTAAATGGATCAAAGTAAACTTGACTATTGGAGAGAAGGTCTCCTCCTAGTCAATGCCCTTTGTCTGAGTGTGACCCTTGGCTACCAAACGGGCTTTATACCTCTCGATCGATCTGTCATTCTTTCTTTTGATTTTGAGAACCCACTTGTTTCCAATAGTCTTTCTATTCTCAGGTAAATCAATTAACTCCCAGACTTTGTTGACTTTCATCAATTCCATTTCCTCCTCTATGGCTTTAAACTATTGGTCTTTTATAGAAATCTTGAGGGCCTCTTTGAGTCCTTGGATCTTCCTAGTCCTCTTGAGTCACAATGAGTATCTCATTCTCAATCGAAAAATGACGATGAGGTACATTTCCCCGACCACTCCGACAAGGAGAGAGAGCATTCTCACCTTGAGATGGACCACTCCCACTGGGACCAAGATCCATTTCAGGGTCTTGAATCCCGCCGTTGGGATCAACTGAGTTGCTAGGCTCATACATCTCATAGAAGGTGAAGTCCCAATCGATTTCTACTCTCTTAGGAAAATCATTCTCAAGAAATATAGTATCACGAGACTCAATCTCAGTGACAGTCTCGTCCGTATGTTCTCCTAGGAACAAATTCTTTGGAGTGTTTAGAGTATATGATAAAGATACACTTCTTTCCTCGCGGGCCTAACTTGTCATATTTGTGTGAGGAATCATTAACATACGTGGCACAACCCCTTACCTCAAATGACTAAGTACGAGCTGCCTCCCCTATTGATGCAATCGGCTTAGGTCACGATTGACCCAACGCGAGTGAGACTCAAGTAGGGTTTTGATGTTTGACAATGAGATTTGAGTATGATAGATAATATGACTATGGGATGGTATGTGAGATCCGTAGTCATATAGAAGTATGGAAAGTCTAACTGAGAGTTGGCAAGGGAGAAATCTAAGTCGGTCAAGGGTGACCGGACACTTGGTGTTGGAAAGTCCAGCTAAAAGTTGGCAAGGGAAGTCTAGGTCGGGCAAGGTTGACCGGACACTTAACACGAGGAAAGTGAAGTCTCGGCAAGTAAGGGAGATCGTGTTTGGTAAGAAAAAACCCGATTGATCAAGAAGATCGAGCTTGGAAAGAGAAGCCTAGCCGATCATGGTTGACTGGATACTAGTCAAGCGAGGAAAGTCTGAGTATGGATACTTTTCAAAGGGAAAGTCCAAGAATGGAGCCTTGACAATGGAAGTCCCAGAGGCGCGACCTCTTAGTAATGGAAGTCCCGGAGGTGTGACCTCTTGGCAATGAAGAAGTTCTGGAGGCGCAACCTTTTGGCAAAGATAGACCCGTTAGCATGACGAAGCCAATCGAAGCACTTGAAGGCTAGCGCAAGGGTGAACGAGTCGTGAAAGACTCGGATGGATCCTAGAGGTGTGAGGATGATGGAAATGGCTTGAAGGCTTAGTTCTAGGCTAAGGGTACTCAGCAGCATGACTAAGTCGATGGAAACACTTGAAGGCTAGCGCAAAGGATGAAAAAGTCGTGGAGAACTTGGATGGACTCTGAGGGCGTAAGGCTGATGGAAGTATCTTGAAGACTTAGGTCTAGGCTAAGGATGAGTGCTAAGTATGAAGGGATCATACTTGATGTGTTAAACCTCGATTCTGAGATTTAACAGTCGACTAGAGAATTTTCCCAGTCGACTGGTCCAGTGTGGTCGACTCCCACTGTGGGGCTCATATTTCAAACTGGATGATCGACATTGTGCGACTCGAGAAACAACTATGGTGCTCGACAGTCGACTGCTATAGAGAGGCAGTCGACTGACCACTGTGAGCTCGGGACTCGGACTAAGTGCTCGACACTTGGTGAGTCGACAAACGAGCTAGGTGCTCGGTAGTTAACTGCTGTTGGAGAGCAGTCGACTAGTCGCTGGTGCTTGGGAAGACTGAGGAGCTGCTCAGGCAATTGAGAAACAGTAGCTCCGATAAACAGTCAACTACTTTGGTAGAGCAATCAACTGGAGGCTTGACAACAACATATCAGAAGTAAGGCACACTCGACCAGCTCCTCGACTAGAGCTTAGTTAAGGCGTCACCTTGACTAGCGAAGTGATCGTTACGCTATAACGGTCGAAAATCAACCCGACACGAAGATTTAAGAGGAGGACTTCGTCAACGATTTGAGTAGTCGATTTTTGAGGAATTTGAAGGGGAAACACTGCTACTTTCCATACCTTCAAGGTATTCCAAAGCAACCAAAAGAGATCAAGCGAAAGCATTTTTCGTGTAAAGTTGGTTCTTATTTGTATTTGCTTTTACTTGTATTTGGTTACTTGTTTTGTAAGCTTTGTTGTACGAGGTTTCTCTACCTCCGGAGTGTTTTTGAGAATGAGAAGAGCTAGTGGGTGTGGATCACTAAGCTCGACCATATAGGAACTTGAGTTTCGAACCACGTAAAAATATTATGTCGTGGTGGTGCTTGTTTTGTTTGTATTTGTATTCCACCGCTAACCATTTTGTAGATAAGCACGAAAAAATCACGACGAGAGAGATCGAGAGAAATCTAAGATCACTATTCACCCTCCCCCTCTAGCACACTAGCGGTCCCAACAAGTAGTATCAGAGCAAAGTTGCTCCTCTACGGATTGACAATCGAAGGAGCATAGAGCTAGAGAGAAAATGGGGTTTAACGACGGTTTTGGACTCGACGCCCAGTTTCCACCGCCCTATAGACTTGGAGTATTCAACCAATGGAGGGCGAGAACTGAGGTATTCTTCCAGATGAACTTGGAAGAGTAGTTTGCCCTAACAGAAGAGTTCAAGGCTCCTACGAACAAGAAAGGAAGATCCATCGAAAGAAGCAAGTGGACCGAGGATCAAGTTCAAAGATCCGAGACCAATAACAAGGTAACTAAAATTGTAAGTAATTATTTCGATTTCTAATTAAATATCGAATATGTAAAATAGATCTCTAATTAGAGATCAAAATATATTCTGTTTTTTAATTCGGTCTCTAAATTATATTTATCTTATAGTGAAATTTTTTATTTAAATTTTAAATATACTGTTCTAATAATTATAATCTTTTTTGTTCAAAATGAAATAGCAATATTTTTAGTTACTTTTTTTTTTCCTTAAAAAAGACTTTGATGCCAATTGAAAGCTCATGAAAAATATGATATTTGAAATAAAAATATAACTAAAAAAACCTTTTTCTCTTATATTTTTCAACATAAATAACTTTGCTCATATCCTTGCGAGAAAAGAAGTCCAAAACCAATTTATTTTTTCTTAAATTAAATTAAGTTCTTTTAGACAACTCACTTGACCAATGCTACTTCTAGACAATTTAATTCACGGAATCTTAAGGCAATTTAGTATCGTTTTATTTATGCAGATTGGAACGACAGAAGTAGAAATAAAAGAATTAAATGATATAAATAAGTTATATTCCAAATTTATTCAGTAGATATAAAATAAATTTTTACCTGCAGGATTAATTGGATGAACTATCAAAACGTAGATGGAATTTAAAGATGCATGGTTTGGACTTTTGTTTGGACTTTTTCTAAATTTAAATTGGAAAATTTTCAAAAAACAATCGTGAAAATTTATCTTTGGAGCAAAAGGTGATTACGTTAACTCCAATATTCTTCATCGTCGATCCTTCGATGATGATTAAAAAAAATAAATTATAAAAAATTATATTTTTTGATCCGTTGACCAGAATAGTGAAAGATTGTTCTGAGTCCAAAGAAAATTTTAAATCTCCGTTAAATTTTGGTCGTTGTCTTTCTTAAAGTATATCTATATTATTCTAACTAATGGACCATTTTGAGGGGACGTAAATTTACCCAATCGCATGTTTGGAAGATGGCATGATAAAACATTCAGCAAAATTTAAATTTTAAACAGGATGAATAATATTTTAAAAGTCAGTTTGCGTCCACGTAGACGAACTCGAATAACGTCAACGACTTCCCAGCAAAGCAAGGCATCCGACTTTACCTCTTCCCTAAGACATTAAAAATCCTCCTGGTCATTTCCTCGAACAGGGAGCCGACAACAAAACGGCAGGCTACGACGTGACCGTCGACGCACGTCCAAGAGTACACTGTTTTGCGATTCGATTGGCAGCCATGTAGCGAATTACTGTCTTTTAAGCTTAATGTGTTACTGTTGTCGGGATCGCCAAATAATAAAAACGAAAAATAATATAATATAAAAATTTTAATGTGATTTATCAATGATTATCTACTCTACGGAACAACTAAGAAAAAAAATTATTCTAAACTTAAATTTAGGATTATAATCATCTATATATACACATCTTTAGATATTTTAAATCTAAAATATTATAAATTCTTTAACTTTTCGAATTCCTCGCCACCTCCTTAGCAGATGGCATGCTCGTGCTGTGTCCGTACCACATCCTCAACACATGGTATGATTTGACCATGTCATAAGATATGATTGTGTCTTATCTTCCAACTGACAATACATCTTAGCCATGTTGTGTAATGTTCTAGTCATGACTTCTAGAACGGATCATATTCTGACACGATCGTTTTGTCACCGTATTGTTCTTCTAGAATATAGCACGGTCTGATCGTACTGTCTGATACGACTGTATTATGATCAAGTAATTCTTCTAGAATGTAGCACAGTCTAATAGTACTCTTTGGTATGATCGTGTCTGGTGCGACAATTTCGTGGCCGTGCCATTCTTCTCTCTGCACGAGGCATCTTCAACCGTTACGTCGTGCTCGTCCTAGAAAATCCCACAGAGGAAACGGAGTCGTTCAAGTCATTCCACAAATAAGTTTTAACTTTTGGGCTATATAAAGCAGCGCCATGGCCTCGCTCCATCGATATCGATCGGTTGTGCCATCCATGGCTGCTTCCGAGATGGCCCTGGCCTACATCCTTCTCTCTGGATTCCTCCTCTTTCCCTCTGCTTTAGCTGCCGTGACCTGCGAGGAGCTGCCCAAGGATCTGTGCGCATTCGCGGTCTCCTCGGCGTCGAAGCGGTGCCTGCGGGAGAGCATCCACCGAGGCGGGGGGCGGACGGAGTACCAGTGCCGGACGTCGGAGGTGGAGGTGGAGCGGAGGTTGAGGAACTGGGTCGAGACCGACGAGTGCGTGCTGGCGTGTGGCGTCAGCCGCGACGCCACCGGGATCTCCTCCGACGCCCTCCTCGAGCCCGAGTTTGCCGGAAAGCTCTGCTCCGGCGCGTGCTACCAGAACTGCCTCAACATCGTCGACCTCTACTTCAACCTCGCCGCCGGAGAAGGTGATCTATATTTATACGTGTAAAATACTAATGGCGATCGAGAAATCGCGGAATCTGAGATTAATCTTAATTTCGAAAACGGTGCAGGTGTTTTTCTACCGGATCTGTGCGCGGTGCATAAATTGAATCCCCGGCGAGCGATGGGGGAGTTTCTCAGCTCCGGCGCAGCGTTTGGCGCCGCCGCTGCTCCTGCACCGACATCCTACTGAATGTTCCTTAATGTGTTTTACATGGACTGATGGACACCTTTTCTCCTTTTTCATTTTACGTCCATTTACGGTTGTATATGGAGAGAGCACATATTTGCAGGGTACGCGAGTGTCTAATAATTTTGCAAATTTCTACGCATTTGTGTATTAAAAAGAGAAATCGGCCCTTGATACTACCGTGCGATGGTAAAATTTTTAAATATTCACAATTTAATTTCTAATCACACAGAGTAAGATTGAATATATGAGACCAGTAAAAAAAATCGTATTAAACTTCCACCTTTTATGTTTTAATCAATTTTTTGCTATTAGATATTGACGCAATATCTTATATATTTTATCGATCTAAGTTAATTAGCATATAATTAATGGTACTAATTAGTTAGTTTTAAGATAGTTATTTTTTCAATTTAATCCAGATAGTAATGAAAAATGAGCAATGTTAATATAGGGTTTAATGTTTATAGAATTTTTCTATTTCATTTCCTTTGTTAGAGCGGTCAATTTAGGTTGGGCTATTGAATTGACTCAATCCGTCAAATAATTTAAGTGAGTTGAATTGAAATTTTATCAAACTATCATTTGACGAGCTTAAATAGATCAATCCGCACAGGTTACAAATTAAGACTAATTGGCTCACGATGGATTTAGATTGATCTACGAATTGAGAAAGTTGAAAGTCCTCTTTCTTATAAAACATTTCTAACTTGTTTGTACATTTATTGTATTATGTGAAATTAATTTAATTGATTATACTCAACTAATAATAGAACGTAATGTCTCTAGGTAAATTCTTATTTCTTTTAAATGTAATTACTTTGGTTAGGTGCAAGTGATTTCAAGATAATATTTTTAAAGAAAATGACAAATAATTTTAAAGATTTTTTTCTTGTAGTCCGTTGATTAATCTTTTGTCATGGGTTGAATTTGTTTAAGAATTTCTCAATCTGTCAGGATGACAAAATGACTCATCCTTCCTCATTAAATATTGAATTTATGACAGATTGATCCGCTCCATCACGAATCAACTCGTTTAACAACTCTAACTCTCATCGTGTTAGTAAAACTTTTCGTAAAAAAACACTACTAAGCTTCTTTGCACTAAGATCAATAACCAATAAATTCTAACAAATTTATTCCAGAGATAGACGACAAGAGCAAAAAAAAAAAAAAAAAAAAAAAAACAGAAGAAGAAGAGGGTTTTATGATCAAAGAAAACAATGAAAAATGATTTTGAAAACGACTAGCTCTCGTGCCTGCCCTCCGTCTAGGTCAAAGACTACTCACAATTAACTCCCTTTCTTTTGTGAGACCAACAAGGGAGGGCTGACATCTCTTTTTGCACCAGAGGGTGACTAGCTCTCTCTATTGAAAAAAAGACACAAATAAATAGTAAAATTAATAACCTCATCAACTTTTTTTTTTCAAGAGATGAATTTAAGCACAATGGGGAGAGAGGTTACGAAAGAGCTTATGAACTTAACAACTTTTGATGCCTTGGTCAATAAAATAAAACTATTGGAGTTATTAGGGCACTAGTGAGCACAAGTGAATAATTTTGTGAGTTAGTGCCTTAGTCATCCAAAGAGCTAGCTAGATTTAAATATCATAATTCAACCTTAATACTTGACCATCTCATCGATCTCTAACTTCCTACGAACACAACAGCAGGTAATCAATAATGTTTCGAAAACATAATCCGTAAGAGAAAGAACCAGCTGATCAACAACATCGTTAAATTATAAGTTTTTAACATGAAAATAGCTCTAGGTAACCAAAATTTGTACTTACTCTATGCTACATAATTAATACAAACTCTTTCCATAAAGCATCATTAAGCAACAGAAAGTTCACATAGACTTCAAATCGTTGACATGTCTTTGCATTTGATATCCTCTCGCCACCAACAATAGCTTCTTATATGTGTGCTTGTAGTCAAACTTGTCAAATAATAATTACTAACTTATAGGATGATCACTAAATAAACATGATATATATGGATTATCCCTAAACTTGTCAAATAGTATCTAAATCCATATTATGTCATGTTAATGTTGTCATAAACTAATTAGGTTATTTAAATTAATAAAACTATATAAAATAATTATATATTTATATATAAAAAATAACTCTATAAGGCATGTAAGATTAAGACTTGTCAAGAATTGAATTATATTACATAAAAATAGCTTATGTCATGTCATGCAAATCCATTTATATATCTAGATCGTGTCCATTTTATCCCTATTAATTGTATTTCAGATTAAATGAGGTGTAGCTATATAACTATGTATGTCTAATACTATAAAATCTAAGTACAATTAAGTAATTCATTGTCATTAAGAGGGGGAATGACTTTCTAGGCAACCAATGTAAATTAGACAAATGCAGTTTTTAAATTACTAATAATGTTAAGCTATCCATCTGTATTTTTTCAAATTTATTTTGATGATCAATAAAAAATTTCTATAAGATTGAACCATTCACTTTCAAAATTTAATCGAAGATATCTGGATTATTAAAATAATAATAATAATAATAATAACTCATCGGAGAACATGAGCTTGTAATAGCTTTGGGGCACAACTAACTTATTTTGTACATGCATAATTCTTGAAAGTTTCTATTATAACTTACAATGATCCATGTTTGTCTTGATTTATTGATTGCATAGAGACTTCAAAGAAAGCTCGATGAGTCCTGTAGCATTTGCTCAACTTTGCTTGCTATAGTCAAATCATAGACCTTGTCAAAGAAAAAAGAATCTCATTAGTAAATTTGAGAATTTCCAAATTCTAGTTCTCATTATCACACAATTCCACTATCAGACAACTTTCTTGAGATTTCACAATCAATTTCGGCTTTCATAAAATTCTATAAAGATCGTTTTCAGTATGCACGATGTAGGTCAAATTCTGATAATGATCAAGGTTGGCAGCACGCCTGAAGTTTTGAGGATCATTTCTATACAATCACGCAAAAATTGACCCAAAATCTTCCTCTGAATTCTTGAAAGTATGTTCCTTCACACATTTCAATGAGGAGAATTCCTGAAACAAGATCATCTCAGCCACATGGCACGTCAGCTCTCAGCAAATGTACCTGCCACGCTCCGCACGAGATAACAGATTTTCTTTTACTGAAGGATGAAGAATGGAAGATAAAGGACATAACACATGAGCATTCTTGATGCAAGGAGCTAGAAAGTAACATGCCCAAGTTACACATGGGATGTGGCCACTGCTTAGAACTTCTCGGTGGTCTTTCATCTGAACAAGTGCTGGCTATTTTCCGTGTTGGCGACTAGTATTCCATGTATGGCGGCACACGCAGCCACAGCCTGCCTTTGATGTCAGATATCATCTAAGCAACTTCCGCTAAAGGTTCAGAATGAATGTGATTAGTGTCCTCTCCATGCTTGCCATTCATTTGCAATCTCTGCCTCTGGTGGGGAAGAAAAACATGACGTAAGCACTCAATGAACAGTGAGTTTGTAGGATGCTCAGCTAATAATATGTAATGTTCTAGTAACTCAATCACGTAAACCAAAGACCATGCTATTCAGTGTGCAAAAATTCATTTCATACACGAAGTGATTCAATTTGAGGACGCATGATACTAATGCATGTTACTTGCACTTGTTATGTGATTGTTAAACAAATCAAATAAATCTGAATTATGGTAACCATCCTGAGTTCAGGCTTTGTTAACAATGCTTTTGTTAAATGATATTCGGATCAATATGAAACCAGATGTTAGATGAATAATAAATCACTCATAGCATTGTACCCGATCAGTAGTATCCCCTATATTTCCATTCAATAGTTTGCGGTGCTCTTCTCTGGATTTTTCATCTTTCTCTTTAGCACTCAATGGTAGTAATGGTTGGGCGCTAGAACGTTCAGGCATTTCTGTAATAAATAAAAGAAAATTCAAATTGTAAAAATGTTGTTGAGGAGAATATGATTTTTTAGGAGAAAATTTTCATGCGTGTACAACACACCTGGTAGTTTCTTGTCCACGAAGAATACCACTAAAGTTACAGTATACCTGACAGAAAAAAGATAAACAAATATCATATAAATCCCACAATCAAAGTACTAAAGTTTAAGCAAAATACTAGTAAACAAACCCAGCCCACCATGCAACAACTACGTCTACAGTGTAATGCTTGCGAGAGGCAACTATAAGCAGACTCTGAATGATAGCAACAAACCAAGCAACGATTTTCATAAACCTGCAGCAACAAATTATGACAATTTTTTTCAAAAATGAAAGAACAGTTAAAAATACGAGCTCAATTGAATGCGGAAGTGTACCTTTTAGATCCATATTTATGGTATGCAAGTACAAAAACAAGTGTAAATATCATGTGGGATGAAAAAATGAGATCGCCACAACCAAATAGGACTCCACGAGGAACTGCAAACAAGTGAGAAAAAACTCAATATAGGAAAGTATAACATTTAACTATGATTAGTTAATATCTGATAAAGAATCCCACAGTTAATCAGTAGCACTTCGGCTATGGTCTCTGGTGGGGGGAGCCTGGCAAGCTTTGACCCCTACATGGAGAGGGAAACAAGAAATGACTAGTGAATCATGCCCAGAATCTGTTGACGGAGAGAATATCAGAAATTAACAACGAATTTCACAAAAACCTCACGACAATGATAGTTAGGACCAGGAAGTAGAGTAGAATAGAAGGTGACGATCCTCAATGTTTGACAAGCCTGAAAAGGTCATTCAGTATAAAAAAAAAAAAAAACTGCAGAAAACCATTAAGCACTAAGAAAAAGGACCAAGCATGCAATAAAAAAATAGATCAACACAAACTTACAACAAGAAAAGCTAAAACTCTTAGCCAGAGCAGAACGGTGTAGAGGCGCTTGCAATGATAAACAAATGGATGAAAAGTCCACTGCGACATGTAAATACCCAGTGACACATCATCAAATAATCAATAAAGGGTTTTGGAAAATATAGCGACCACCATAATTTAGAAATAGAAATAAAGCATACAAAGCATAATACCTGCCCCCAAGTTTTTAACTTATAAAAAGGCAAGGCGCATGAGATAAAGATGTCACAAAGAAGAGTAATCAGAAAAAGGGGCAGAGAGTGAGATATAGTAACAATAGTTGCAAGTTTTTTATTTTGTATGACTATTTAAGGGTCTAATAAACTGAACAACTATCCAAGAGTTACCAACATGAATGAAAAGTCCAGTTGTTTAATAAAGTCATGTTTGGAATAGTTAGAGGAATTAGACAACCCATCATCATCAGTACATTCTAGTTAGATGGATAATTCATCATTGTACCCCATACCTATGGAAACTATGATGCAAATATCCAGCTTCAATACATTGATTGAGGATCAGTTTTCATTGGATTTAAAATTTCCCCTCCCTACCATCATATGGCGATTAAATGTCTCTACCATATTAAATGCTGAAATTGTGTCTAAGATGCAAATATCCAGCTTCAATACATTGATTGAGGATCCAGTTTTCATTGGATTTAAAATTTACCCTCCCTACCATCATATGACAATTAAATGTCTCTACCATAGTAAATACTGAAATTGTGATGCCCTAAAGGGTGTCACAATTAGATGCTAACTGTTAGGAGATTAAAGTAAAAGGTAATCACACAAGGAATCATTACAATAGGTGAGCATAGTAAAAGGGTATATGGAGCAAACAAATGGAAAGTCTGCAAAACATGAAACAAACACGGAATTTTCTGGCATCAGCTTTTAACAAATTTCATATTGAGTTTGAACTTTAGCATTTTTATGTGAAAAGTTAATTGTCGCTAGTTCTATGAATTTCCCTTTAGAACAGATAACATAGAAACTAATATGAACAGAAACTATCAAATAGAAAAATAATAACACAACAAGTGACAAAAAGATGGAGGTGAACAGAGAAAGTTTATCAAAGTATCAGACAAAGGAAAAAAAAAAAAGGCACAATGAATTTACAAAGAACATAGTGGCAGAAGAACTAATTAACAAACATGGAAAGTCTATCAGCAGTCAAAACTACGTTACACTTTGATGGGATATTATATTGACATTAGCATTCAAATTTTTCATGTTGCAATTATGCTTTAAACTTTAGTGTTGCTTCCAGAAAGATAGCCTATATATTCTAGCTCTATGCATTTTTCAAACAGAGCTTTGATTGCAAAAAAGAGTCATAATACAAAGTCAAACCATACCACTACAAAAGACAAAAAAATGAAGGTGAATAGACTTTCACTGAGGTAGCCACGTTCTATGCCAAGTTCCTGGAAATAAAAGCAATAATAAAAGTTATTAAAAAAACTTGAATGCCCCTAAAATATAACAGGCATTTTTTTTTTTTTTTTTAAGAATTGAAATTAATCCAAGTCAGTAGGACACACCGGAAGGAGCATAAACCCAAGATCTTGAAGAGTTGGACCAGGTTGATGTAGATAATGAACTCCTCGTGCAGCTAGCCCATGAACATACTGAAGACAAGTAATTCTTGCATGATTAATTAGAAGAATTGCTGAAATAAAGTTAGCGATCAAGGAAATTATGCTGACGTTTAACTAAATAACTTGTGAAGTATTAAAACTAAAAGTAACTGGTCCCTCTCCAATCATTAATTGTTGCCAATTGCTTCTGAGTCCATTCTCCAATCATAAGTTGTTAATAACTCCATTAGATGCTAAAAAACATAATGCAAATTAAAATTTATATTGTCAAACCTATGGTTGACTAGTAACCTGTAGATGTTTTTTTGACTGAATCTATAAACTAACAAGTTGTGTAATAAATTGATGATAACGAATAGTTGAATACTTTTGCATGCTAATAGAAATTTGGTCTGATCAGCATATCATTCTTTCAGTATATTATCCTACAACATAAAGTTATGCTGCTTTTGAATAATAATCACAATGATTCTTATGATATATTTGTATGCTCTATCAAAGAGAATAATCTTACGGCTAAATTTACACTAAGACAGAATTTACTACCAAGCAGTAATACATTGGCTACAAAAACAATTGTTCATTTAAACTCAAGAACCCTATGACCCTACGAAGTAAAAGAAATAGGATTGAATTCTCTGGAATAGCAAGATTCATGATTAATTTCACTAAGTGTCAATTTATCCATTTCAAATGTTCCAACTCGTCCTACACAAGGCCAAACTATTTCCAATATTACGACAACATAGATAAATAAAATGATGCGTCCACAGTAAATCTTTCTAAAACATTGGATATGGACAGAGACGTCAATTGAAACAAGGCAAGGGCAATTTTAATTTTGCCAAAACCAGAATAGTTAAATAAACTGATTAAATGGAGGGCAACAGATCCAACTCGAGCGTGGAAAACAATACATCATTGTATCACTCGGCCAGTATATTGAGGAATCAGATACAGAAAAGGATCATAACTGATGAGAAAACGAGAGACAAAATACATAATCAGCACTACAAACTAAAATTTCCCATGATTAACGATTCATTTCCAATGTTTTTCTGAACTGGTAGACTTTTTTGTTTTATTTAAATTTTGTAAGCCCATTAAAGTTCTGTGGACCACTTTTCTCTTAGTTCTCATAGAACATTCCAGAATAACCCTGTAAAATTATGGGTTTTCAGGAGAAGTATCATCAACTTACCTGGAAAATGAGTCCTGCAAGTAGAAGTTTCCATTTCTCCATAAGAAGTTGAAGCTCCACAGACGTTTCCATGCAAATCTTTCTCCATAGCTGCAACCGGAAAGCCATACGCCAGGTCAAAAGGCGTCAACAATAAGAAAAAACAGCAAAAAGGCACATAAAAGGATCTCGCAGCACAGATAATTCTGTAAAGAAAAAAAAAAAGGGAGGACCTTGGAAGCCTCGCGAGCAATGTACATCGTCATCACTGATGAGCGAAGGTCCAATCACCCCATACTCCTTCACCATCCGCCCTCCTTTCTTTTCCACATGGTTCCCTTCGTTCCTCTGCAGGTAAACCAACCGATCAGCGCGCACAGATCAAAGCAAACCTTTATTCACCGGATGAAGACCAAATTCCAACTCTGTCGGAGGCGACCTCGATCTGCAGCAACTACACAAAAGAAAAACCTTGAAACAAACACAAAATCAACCCTCCTAGTGTTTCTCCCCTACCAACAGAAAGAGACGAATTTGCCGTTGAGAAGTGATCAAGGCCAAAAGAATGATGAGATTGAGGAGGGCAAGGTATCCTAGGGACCACCGCCTCCCTTCTCCTCCTCGCCTCGGACAAAGCGCGGCCTTCACACGGGTCTCCGGCGGCGAGAAGACGAGAAAGGGACTCGAGAGAGGAGGGAGAGAGAAAGTGGGTACAAATCTAGCAGAGGCAAAGAAAAAGGGCCGCCACCCAGATTTAAGAACTAATATAGAAAGAGGAGTGAAGAGGGAGAAGAAAGAGACCTCTCTCTCTCTCTCTCTCTACCCCCTTTTTTAATTGATTAAATAAATTATTCAATCTCAACAACTGGAATTTCTTAAACAGGATTTGCTACGATGAACGGTTTCAACAGGTGGTTATCTGTTTTTATGCCAAATTTCATGTTCGCGCCTGAAGTTTCAATAAATTGTCAAATTTTCACCTTGACCCACGAAGATCCGTTAGCTTTCGATAGACTTGATCACGATTTAAAATCGATTGGTCGACGATGAAAATCATCGATTTGATAGTTCCTAAAAGATCAATCTTAATTTTAATCGTCTAAGATTGTTACTAGGATGGTCAATTATTATTTTTTATTTAAAAATAAATAAATATATATAATTTTTTAATATTGTTACTCGCTTTCATTTTTTAATCTCATAATATTAATTTTATCGATATCAAATTCTTTTATTTTGTCATCAGACAGTTACAGACAAAATTGATCATAATTCATCTAATATATTAATTACCAATAAAACTAAATCTCTATTCTACCACAATAGTTAACATAGACAAACCAGAATTTATTTTGCTATGACAAAGAAATAAGAAAACTTTAAATCCTCTACAACAATTATCATAAACTATTGAAATTTACGTTTCATTAAAGAAATTATAAAATGACACTTAAATTCTTATCTAAAATTTGAGAATTGAATATTTTATCCATTCTTTTAATAAAATTTATATTTTTATAAATTTTGAACTGCTACTACTAATATTTTAAATTTTGGATACATTAATCTCTAATTCATATTTTAAACTATATTTTTTATAAATATTATATAAATTATTTTTAGTATTTTATACAATATTAATAGATCACGAGAAGAAAGATCTTTTAATATAATAAAGCATCATAATAAATAATTAACATTTAATGTAAAATATCTCGAATTTAAAACAAAAGCAACTAAATAAATTTGAAAATATAATATATTTTTTTTTACCATTTTACTTTCATTGTTAACATGTAAAGAAATAAAAATTTATTTATAATA
Source organism: Wurfbainia villosa (assembly GCA_025175895.1). NCBI lineage: Eukaryota > Viridiplantae > Streptophyta > Magnoliopsida > Zingiberales > Zingiberaceae > Wurfbainia > Wurfbainia villosa. The sequence continues at coordinate 12,829,449 of CM045992.1, forward strand.
TATTCATTTAAAATTAAATTTATATTATAAAAATTCATCATAACTAAATAAGAAGTAGGATAATAAACATAGAGTTGTTAAATTATATTATTAAATACTTTTAAAATTTTATAAATGTTACTATATATATTACGTTAGTGTGAAAATAAAAATATAGTAATATTATTAGCAATTTGTGTAAAAAATAAGTATATTAGTTTTCTATCCTAAAATCAATTTTGTAATAATTGATACGTTGAATAAATGTATTGGTACATTAAATAATTTTTTAGATCTCATCCATTAATTTTATAAAATTTACTCTATTGTTTGATTATATTAAGATGTGATTGTAAATAAAAAATAGTGCTTTTAATTATTTTAATTTTATTTTCTAAAATTTGTAATCTATCTTAAATATATAAATTTAAATCATGACATACGCAACGAATATGAAAAAAAATATCAATAGTAGGCTGACAAATAAATTTAAGTTTATCAATACTTACAATATTAGAATTAGTATTATCAAATCATATTGAAAATATTTTCTTAGTTAATTTATATTCTTCTAAAATTAAATATAATAGTATAGAGATGTATGCAATTGTGAGGTTATTAAAAAAACTTCATTTCAAATATTAGAACATTAAAATACTTTATTATTTAATTTACCAAATTCTTCAATTATTTTTTTTCCTTTTCTTACTAATTTTTTAATTGTGTAAGTACAATTCATAGAACACGTTTAAATGATTCCGGATAAAAATCTTCAAAATTGCATTTAGATCTAAAACTAAAATAAAAATGTTTTATGTAAACAAATCTAGTTATTGATTCATTTAATTTAATATCAAAATATTTAAATAAACTTAAATCAATACTCTTATGGAATGATGGAAATATAAAATGTTATATTTGAGAAAGTTCAACTTCAAATTTCATCGGGTGTTTCGTTTCGATATGTCGCTTCAATGACTCATAATCATCGTCTAATTAAAATTTATAGAAGATTTTGAAATATTAATATTTTGCTCGCATTTCTCTCGATAGAATAGTGACTTTTTAAAAATATTTAGCAAAAATAAACGATTTTAAATATAGAATTTCTCAAACCTTAGAAGTGTTAATGCAATCGGCCTCGGATCAAAGTTGATCAAGCTCGAGTTGGGCTTGAGTTAAGTTTCGATGTTTGACAATATGATTAAAGATAAAGGATGGAATGAGGGAGGTTGTTGGTGTAATCGGTCTCAGGTCAAGATTGACCAAGCTCGAGTGAGACTCGAGTTGGAGTTAAGTTTCGATGTATAGATGACAATATAACTATGGGATGGTATGGGATATCCGTAGTCATATGGAGTTTAATGGGAAGTCCAACTGGGAGGTGGCGAGTGAAAAGTTCAAGTCGATCAAGGTTGATCAGACACTTGGTGATGGAAAGTCCAATGGGAGAGTTGGCAAGAGTGAAATCCAGGTGGGTCGAGGTTGACCGGACACTTGGCAAGAGAAAAGTAAAGTCTTGGCAGGTCAAGGTGACTGAATGACTAGACAAGTGAAGTTCCGACAGGTCTGAGAGAGCGTTCTTGACAAGTGATCGAAGTCCCAACAGGTCTGGGAGACCGTGCTTGGCAAGTGAAGTCCTGATAGGTTTGGGAGACCATGATTAGCAAGTGAAGTCCCGACATGTCACGCCCCGAGAGCATGCCGAGCCGAAAATCAAACGGACGGCATCTCCCCTGTACGTGACAACATTTCGGGTTAATACAAGGCCCGTAGGCCCACAACAACAACAATATATATATAACAAATAATAGCAGCGGAAATAAAGTGCGCATACCCACAACATACATAACAAAATACAGGTGTACTCCACCTGACAAGACCACAGCACTAAAATCGTACAAAAACATCAACACCAAAATAACATCCACAACATAAAAACGAAGTCCAAATATAAACTAAGGTCCATGACATAGGACCAAAATCCAAACACAATAAACAAGTCCAAGCCATAAGAAAAACGAACTCCTCGGGAGACTCGGAAAACGGAGATGGGATGGATCGGCCACAGCCCAAGTCGTCACGGTCGTTTACAGCTACATCGGCGAGAAAAACCTGTGGTCGAGGTGGTGAGTAAAACTCACAGTAATCGGAGAAAACATGTAAATATGTGTATCAATATTACATGTCATTCAATTTAATCTACTGCATAACATGTATACATCAAGATAACAAGAGATATGCATGCATATACTAAATAAATCGAACATCAACGATCGACATACTGACGATCGGCTATTCTATCCCGATCCAACTGGGCATATAATCACATCACGATGCGGTACTAACACAAGATTATCCTAACTCGAGTCAAGGGTATCACCGTGAATGTCCGATAGGTATACAAATATCAACCTACTACCATACAGAAATGCGATTATCATGTATGAATATGTACAAACAAATGCAACAAGCATAGTACATACAAATGCATCATCAAAGTGAGTATACATATAGATCGTATTCGTATGTATACTAATCACCATCATCCATGATATATATATATATATATATAAGGTGTATGTATATATATATAATCATATGCAAAACACCGTATGGTACGGCAATACACCATGCATGGTCATGCCTGCTCACCCCTACTCGCTACCACGACCCCAGTGTGGCCTAGGTGGCACGACATGACAACTATCCCCACTCCAGCCGCCACCACTCTCGAGTGACCGAGTTGGGTAGTATGATCAAGTCGCATATGAGCGTAAGTAGCTCGCCACGAACGGGTCCTCCCGCCACTCCGACTAACACTACTAATGAGTGGTCGAGTACCAACGCACCAGTGACAACCTGACGCAACTCCAACAACCATCACAATAATGGTAGAGTGCGACAACAAATGCTATGCCCTCACACGATTACTCCTCGAAGTAACACGAGGAGGCGGGATGAGACGACTCTCTCAACCCCAAGGGGAGGCGATGTCGTCGATATGCAATGACATGACATGAGGGTCTTGTCTCACATACAGAACATCTATCCTAGACTCTCTGTTCAACAAAGAGTCACCACCAATTGATCAGTACACTCTCTACCCTGTAGAGAGTCATACTCATCTGATCCTGACAAGCTAGGACCATCGGTCCGTAGCGACCTGCCCACGACTCACCGACTATTTACACAACCCGTGGTTGGTAAATAAATATGCAACATATAGGTATGGAGCAGTCCTACCTTTAGGGTCATACTTATCTACAGAGGACCTTTTACCAAATTTATAATTTAGGTCATCCTCCGTACTCTAACATCTACACCCTACTAAGCAGTTAAACCTACTTACATCGTGATTCAGAACTTCTAGATCATGCTAGGGAATATGTGTTATCAATAATCGAGCACACATATATATCAACGATAAGTTCAAGCATACGATAAACAGAGCATGGTCAAGGTAATATGAACACCTAACATGTTCATATCTATATCTAAATCTGGAAATCATTACATCTACCCGACCAGTAGGAAAATTACCTACCTGCTGTAAATGCTCGTATAATCCTCACGGTCGCGGACCCGTCTCGTATCCACGTCCTGCACAAACCATAATATGCATTAAGTTCAACCACATGACAATAGATATATTTAATTTACTATTCTATCGTTTCCATATTCGCCTCCCTTATCGAATACGATTTAGAAATCCCAATTAGCCAGACTTGACCATTTATTTTAAATCCATCGGTTTCAATTAGCAAAAGTGCTAACTCCCTCATCAAATTCTATAATTACCTCTATCACTCTCGGTTAACAAGTATGCTGACCTACAATCGTTTACAACCATTTTAATTGGGGATTTAAACACAGCCGGCTCAATCCATCGACCGACAACCCTCCCAAAATTAGTTTACATTCCTTACAACAATACACTGCCTTCCCACTGTTTAATACTCTAGGCAGGCAACAGTTTACACAACGACAATTGAAAAAAAAAAGGATGATCAACAGCTATACCTGCCCTTGGATCCAGCAGAAATGTTTTCTCCTAATCGGCCCTGTTCGCTAGCCAAAAACCACCGTTGCCCTAGCTTCGGCAACCAAACTAATCCTACATCGACCACATCCGAGATAACACCTCAAGCAATTGCTACTAACATGGAATTTACAAAGAACGAATTAATCCCGCTTACCGTGTTGATCTCGTCGGCAAAGAACCTTCCTTGTTCACGACCCACCTCGCCCAAATCCAAAGATCGTACTTAACCAAGGAAGATGAACAACAAGGTAAAGGGAGAGAGATCAACTAAGACGGTGGAATCTCCCACCGCTTGGTTCACGGACGCTAACCACAACGACGCTGCCCTATCACTGCCAATTAGGGCTACACAGGGGAAGGGCTCAATTGATGAAGAACCACATCAACTAATCGACATCCAAGGTAGGGAGCAACACAACCAGTGCTCACCTTTTTCCGACTCCAAACGGCAGTGGCTGCTCGGTTCGTCGAAAATTCCAGGAACGTCCCGCTGCCCTAAATCAATGGTTTAAGCTCAATGGAAGAACCACATCAAGAGCTCAGATCTTGTCCGAAACAAGAAGGAAACATCGACCCTTACCTAGCTCCGACGACCGCCGACAATGCTTCCAGTAGCACGTTCCTTCACCACCAGCGCGTTCGCGGGCACCGTCGAGAGTGGTCGATCTCCGCTTGCAGAGAAGAGGGAGCGTTGGCTGCACGGAGATGGCTCAGGCGGTGAATTCGCGAGGAGAAGGGAATCATGCGGAATCGCGAGCGACGGTGATCGAGCGCGGCGGGGAAGAAAAGTGGTCGCGAAGCATTAAAAAGGAAAAACAAGATCGCAGCTGGAAAATAAAGGAACGGCTGCGAAACGCTCGGCTTAAATGACAACGGGTTTCTTTTGTTTAACGGGTTGGATTTTCGACCCGTTAAGCCCACTAACATCTACCCAAGAAGGGCTTAGAAATTTCCGTTCGAGTCCAGAAAAATTTCTAAAAAAAAATTCCTGGAAAATTTTCTTAGGATATTCTCCTAATTACCCCTCATCTATTATTTTATTTAATTTTTTTTTTCGTGGTATTTTACATTCTCCCCCACTTATTAAAATTTGGTCCCCAAATTTCATACTTAAATGTAGAAATTAATTCAATCATATTCTGAAATAACCTCATACCTCAGGTAAACAGATGAGGGTATCGAGCTCGGATAGTATCCTCCAGCTCCCAGGTAGCCTCCTCATCCGTATGATGCTGCCATCCCACCTTTACGAGTCGGATGGTTTTGTTCCAGAATCGCCGCTTCCTTGCGATCAAGAATCCAGACCGAGTCTCCTCATAAGTCGATTCCCGAGTGGTATCGAACCTCTTTCGTAACATGGTCGATCGTGCACGATTTCAACATGGAAACATGGAATACGCTAGAACACCCGCAAGTGTTTCGGAGGTAAAGCCAACCGATAAGCTACACCTCCTATCCGCCTAATATCTCAAATGGACCAATGTAACGTGGAGCTAATTTTCCTTTTATCCCAAATCTCTGACTCTTCGTGGGTGACACTCAGAGGAATACATGGTCCCCGATCGAGAATTCCAGAGGCCTTCGCCCGTCCACATAACTTTTCTCGTATCTTGCGGCCTCGTATAATCGCTGCCCGATCACTGCACTAACTCGTGATCCCGCCGATACCTGGGGCCCCAATATCCGCTGCTCCCAACTTCTTCCCATAACACAGAGATCCGCAGGTCCGCCAGATAATGCCTCGAATGGAGCCATCCGATAGAAGAGTGGTAGCCGTTGTTGTAGGCAAACCCACTAAAGGAATGTGATCCTCCCAATCGCCACCAAATCCATGACGCAAGACCTCAAATCCTCCAGTCCGAATGGTATGTTCGACCCGTCTGTCTGCGGATGAAAGGTCAGACCGAGTCGAAGCTCGTGCCCATGGCTCACGCAGACTCGCCGTAATCACGTAAATCGCGGATCTCTATCGAGATATAATACTCAATGGTACTCCATGTAATTTGATGATCTCTAAGAAGATAATTCCGCTAGACGATCCAATGAGTCCGCCTCACGATCGGAAGGAAGTGAGCCGATTTGGTTAATCGATCCACGATCACCCAAATCGCAGATGTCCTTTATGGGTTTTGGGTAATCCCGTGAAGTCCATCGTGATATGCTCCCACTTCCATTCCGGATCGAGATTTCAAGTAACCCCGTGAGGTTTCGATGTTCGCCTTCACTACCGGCATACTAGGCATCGTGTGACAAAGTCCGCAATATCTCGCTTCATACCGCTCCATCAAGATAAGCGCTTCAAATCTCGCATACATCCGAGTACCACCGAGGATGTATAGCAAATCTCGATCGATGTGCTTCTCGTAGCAATTCTTCCTTAATCGGGTGTGTGTCCGAACACATAGTCGCCTCAAACGGCACACCACTCTCGCCACTCGAAATCCGTCGACGCTCGAGTCTATCGGCCGCCAAGAATCGCAGATGCCGATCACCGACTTGTGCTTCCTTGATCCTCCGCAATGGAAGATCGGGCAACCATAGATACTAATATCCTCGGATGTTTGACCGTGTTCCGGCAATCCCAACTTGGAGAACTCCGAACCAGATCGAATCGCCGCCGATGATCGCCGTAACTCCACGAGACTTCGCCAGCAGATCCGCTACCACATTAGCTTTTCCCTGATGATACCGGATGGTGCAATCGTAATCCTTCGAGATACTCCATCCATCGCCTCGCCTCGATTCACTCTTTCGTGTGAACAGATATTTTGAGACTTTTATGGTCTGGTAGATCTCAAAGGTAATCCCATACAAGTAGTGCCTCCATATCTTCAATGCGAAAATAATGGCGCTAACTCCGGATCGTGCAATCGGGTAATTTCTCTCGTGATCTTTTAGTTGACGGAGGCATAAGATACCACACGGTTGAATCGCATCGTAATCGCTCCCAACCCTTGGATAGAAGCATCCGTGATAGAGAACCATCCCATCAACGCCGAAGGAATCACTAAGATAGGTGCAGAAACTAGCCGCCGCTTAAGCTCCCGGAAGCTAGTCTCGCAGCCTCCCACTGTGAACTTGACTTTACGAGTCAGCGAGTGAGTGGCATGGCGATACTGAGAATCCTCTCCACGAATCCTCCGATAATACCGCCGGACTCAAGGAAACTACGGACCTCTGCGACCGATTTTGGCCGCTCCCAACCGTAATCGCCTCAATCTTCTCGGGATCTACAGAAATACCTCTGGACACCACATGTCCAAAAAAACCCACCGAGGATAACCGTAACGCACATTTGCTAAACTTGGCATACAACCGCCTCGCCGCAAAATTTCCAATACTATCCGCAGATGTTGTTCATGCTCTTCCTCGGATCGAGAATAAATCAATATATCGTCGATGAACACTATTACGAACTGATCTATATACCTCGAATACCGGTTCATTAAGTCCATAAATGCAGGGCATTCGTGAGACCAAACGACATCACTAGAAACTCGTGAATGTCCATAAGGCGAAAGCTTTCAACATCCTCATCTCTTATCCGGCCGATGATGATATCCTCGAGCGCAGATCAATTTTAGAATACACACATGTATCCTGTCGATCGAACAAATCTTCTATCCTCAAGTGGATATTTGTTCTTAATCTAGAATCGCATTCATTGCCGATAGTCAATACATAACCGCAACGATCCATCCTTCTTCTTGACAAAAGTATGCTCCCCATGGTGAAACACTAGGTCGGATGAATCCATTATCCAAAGAACTCCGCAGGTTGAACTTTAAGTTCATTCACTCCTTTGGCGCCATCCGATAAGGAGGTTTAGGCGCAGTTCTCTGGAATCACCTCTATCGCAAATTCGACTTGCCTAGGAGGTGGCAAGCCCGAAGTTCATCGAAATACATCCGATACTCTTGGACTACTCGCACATCAGAGAGAGGTGGTAGTCCTTCGTTCTCAACCTTGACCAGAGATAGCAAATAACCTTGACAACCCTGGGCCAATAACTTCTGAGCCTGTAAAGCTGATATAATGGATAATCCATCATCTCTAGTACCAACAAATTCCCAAGTCGTTGATCCGTGGTCGGAATGTCACCACTGTGCTCTACAATCCATCAGAAGCGTGATAAGCGCCAACCACCCATACCGAGAATAATATCGAACTCTATCATTTCCAACACGAAGATCCTTTGTAAGGATATGCTCACAAAGTCTAATGGGCAACCCTTGATTTCTTGGTGGCTAGTTAGCACTTCTCCAGATGACAAGGATACTGCTAACCCACAAGAACGAACCCTGGGGATTCTTCCAACTCTACTCAGAAATACTCTAGATACAAATGAATGGGAACTACCGGTATCTATCAACGACATCGATATATAGAATAAATCGAAACCATACCGCAGATGGTGATCCATCGGCCCATTGTGCCTCCTCTCTAGTGATGGCAAAGACTCGTCCAGTCTCAATATTTGTCGGCTGCATCCCTGACGAAGTAGTAGTGTGCCTCCACTCCTACGGATCCGGCTCGCGGGTATCGAGGCCGAGTAGCCGGTGCAGCATCGTTATCCTCGAGAATTGGCCGTACAAATCCCGAGGTGCAAATACTCGGGTAGTAGATCACAGCGGAGATGCAGTCTGGATCGTCGCCGCTTGCATCATCCGTATGGGCACCTCGCATCCGTACAATCGAGCCGGTGGAGGTACCGGCCGCTCGTCTATAAGTCCGAAGCTCCCTCGCGCCCGCTGGTAGATTGCTTCCTTTGTTGGAGCTATCGTGAAACTCCAAGCGTGCCTTGATAATCACGGCTAGTATGACCGGTTGTTTGCAATAATAGCAAACCGGTGATCCAACGGACACTCGATACTGTGGCTTTCAGATCCACATTTATAGCATCCATTCTGCCTCGGCCCTATACTTACCTACGAGATCCTCCGAAAACTACGATCTTTGGGCGCTTTCCCATTCTCGTGATCTAGCCGATTCTTGCAAAGACTTCGCGTAGTTCCTTTCTTGTGTCCCCGAAATGAACCACGTTCTCGCCGCTGCCTGGTCATCTGTTTCTCGATATCCTTCTCCTTAGAAATTTGCTGGGAAGTCATCTCGATGAAGAGGGCGCGGTCCAGTGCCTCCCTGTATGAGGTAATGGTAGATCCTGACATTCGGCTCCGTATATAGATAGCAAGACCCTGGGTGAACTGGTACATACGATCTGCATCCTGAGCTACTAGGTGAGAGCAGAACTCTGATAGTCTGGTAAACTCTGCGTTGTACTCCATGACAGACCGATCACCTTGCTTCAGGCTTAGAAATTCCTGACGATGGTTTGAGAAAACGCCAAGGAAAGTCATCGCCTCGTAAAGCGTCTCAAAGTGGCCCAAGTAATCATGCGCTCCCCGGATAGAGTCTTCTGTAATTTCCACCAAGTGACAGCCTGATCTCTGAGATGATATGCAGCAAGGCCCACCTTCTCCACATCTGTGCAGTTCATATACTCGAAGGTGTCTTCCATATTTTCCAGCCAAGATCGGGCAATCCATGGGTCGGACTCCCCTCGGAACAAGGTGAACTTCTCCTTGGCTGATCGTGCTAACACGAGTATCCGTGACTTATCATTGAGCCTACTGGACTCTGTGGGCTCTGGCGTAGTCAGTGGTGTATCCGGATTCTGAGGCTCCGAATCACCAATAGGGTTTCTGAGGTGGTGCTTGAGTAGCGTGCTGGGCCTCTCAAAGATATCTCGCCCCTCCTCCGCCGCCGCTGGATGGACGACCTCGACCACGAGTCTGAACAGGTGGCATGACTCTGACAGTATTCACCTGTTGAACAAGTCTAGGTAAGCATCTGACTAAGGTATAAATTATCGAATACTTACGTGTTGCTCGGAGCTTATGCATTCAATCCCATCTCACAAAAATCAAAACCGAAAAAATATACCGACTCCCAAGAATCCAAGAATCAAAAACAAAATCACAATATGGCATCGCAGAACCTTCGGCTCTGATACCAATAAAGTTGTCACGCCCCGAGAGCATGCCGAGCCGAAAATCAAACGGACGACATCTCCCCTGTACGTGGCAACATTTCGGGTTAATACAAGGCCCGTAGGCCCACAACAACAACAGTATATATATAACAAATAATAGCAGCGGAAATAAAGTGCGCATACCCACAACATACATAAAAAAAAATACAGGTGTACTCCACCTGACAAGACCACAGCACTAAAACCGTACAAAAACATCAACACCAAAATAACATCCACAACATAAAAACGAAGTCCAAATATAAACTAAGGTCCATGACATAGGACCAAAATCCAAACACAATAAACAAGTCCAAGCCATAAGAAAAATGAACTCCTCGGGAGACTCGGAAAACAGAGATGGGATGGATCGGCTCACAGCCTCCAAGTCGTCACGGTCGTTCACCGCTACAGGCGACAAAAACCTGTGGTCGGAGGTGGTGAGTAAAACTCAGCAGGTAATCAGAGAAAACATGTAAATATGTGTATCAATATTACATGTCATTCAACAGTTTAATCTACTCGTACAACATGTATACATCAAAGATAATGAGATATGCATGCATATACTAAATAAAATCAACATCAACGATGTCTACATACATACCGCAACTACTCTATTCGATCCAACCCGGGCATATAATCACATCATAGGGTATACTTGATGCATTACTAACATAGTATCCTAACCTGAGTCAAGGGTATCACTGTGAATGTCCGATAGGTATACAAATATCAATCTACTACCATACAGGAAATGCAGTATCATGTATGAATATGTACAAACAAATGCAACAAGCATAGTACATACAAATGCATCATCAAAGTGAGTATACATATAGACTGTATCTGTATGTATACTAATCACCATCATCCATGTATATATATATATATATAAGCAGGTATGTATATATATATAATCATATGCAAAACACCGTATGGTACGGCAATGCAACATGCATGGTCATGCCTGCTCACCCCTACTCGCTACCACGACCCCAGTGTGGCCTAGGTGGCACGACATGACAACTATCCCGACTCCAGCCGCCACCACTCTCGAGTGACCGAGTTGGGTAGTATGATCAAGAGCCTTACTTGGCAACAGAAGTCCTAGTAGGTCATGGTTCATTGGATGCTAGGCAAGGGAGATTCCGATAAATCAAGAGTAATGAGATGTTGGGCGAGAAAAGTCCTAGTAGGTTAAGAATTGATCGGATACCAAGTGAAATGGGAGTTAGCTTGGGAATAGGCTAACTGTGGAGGTATCAGTCGACTGATACAAAGTTGATACTCAAACGATCGAGAAACGCCTAAGTCAGAGACCAAAGCTTCTCGGGCGATTGGGAAACGCTCGACTCAGGCGCTCGGGCTAGTGCTCGGGTGATGGAGAGAAAGGTGCTCGGGCCCTTGGGCGTTCATGCACTTGAGCGCACAAGCACGGGCATGTGAAGAAGTCTGGTGCTCGGGCGAGTCAGGAAATCCCGAGCCCCGCTCGGGACTCAGGACTCGACACTCAGACTCGGAAAGCGAGTGGTGCTCAGGTGTGCGAGCATGGGTGCTCGGGACTTGGAGGTTCTCTGACGCGTGCTGAGGAACAGAAGTTCCGAGCAGGCCTCGAGAAGTCAGTGCCGAGAAGTGCTCGAGAAGTCCCTATTGGTGTAATCGACCCCAAGTCAATATTGACCAAGCTTGAGTATGACTTGAGTTGGGTTTTGATGTTTGACAATGGATTTAACAGTACATTTGACATACGTACTGAGGAAGATTGTCATGAGGGTGATTGTTGGAGCAATTAACTTCATGTCAAGGTTGACTAAGATCGAGTGAGACTCAAGTGGAAGTCCAAGTTTGTAGGCTTGACAAGGAAAAGTCCAAGTATGTAGTCTTAGTCGTGTAAGTCCAAGTGTATAGTCTTGGTGGCATAAGTCCATGTATAGATACTTGGCAAAGGGAAAGTCCAAGGGTTCAGTCTTGACTATGTAATCCAAGTGTGTAGTCTTGGCGGTGAAAATTCAAGAATAGATACTTCGCAAAGGAAAGTCCAAGGGTATAGTCTTGGTCATCTAAGCCCAAGGGTGGAATCTTGGCAGCGTACTCATTAGCATGACAAAGCCGATGGAAGCACTTGAAGGCTAGTGCGAAGGGTGAAGGAGTCATGGAGGACTCGAATGGACCTTGAGGGTGTGAGACTGATGGAAGTGACTTGAAGACTTAGATCTAGGCTAAGGGTAAGTGTCACGTATAAGGGGATCTTACTAGGGGTTAAAACCTCACTCTTGAGGTTTACCAATCATCTGGTCGAGTGGTTGGCACTCAAAGGGCTTAGTTGACTCGGGCAATCGATTAGGGTTATGACCCAGTCGATTGGTCATGTAGTCGACTAAGACTCGACTGTTGACTATGGCTCTGACAGTTGACTGGTGGGTAAAATCAGTCGACTTCCCACTGGCAGTCGACTGCTAGGAGTGAGCCGTCGACTAACCTTAAGTGGACAAGACACAGAATGTTTTGGAGTCGATTGTTGGCCTATGTCAGTAGACTGATAACTATAGCAGTCTACTACTATGTAAGATACCGAAAAAAAAATCCTTTCTAATTGGGAATTATCTTGTGGAATTTTTCAGAAATTTTTTAGGAATTTTTCTGAAATTAAAAGGGATTTGTATGACCGTTTGGAGGAAGGTTAAAGCCTAATTGGGTGTTGGGTCAAGTTGGATTAGCTCGGATTTGATCTAGGCTAATTCAACCACTTAGCATTAAAAACCCACTCGTCTCTTCCTTTAACGCGAGCCGAGTCGTTTCTTTCGTTTTTCTCCGCACGTGCGTTTCCTAAATCATGCATTTCTTCCCAAATCTCCAACCGGCGTCTCTTCCATGCTCACCGATCGTGACTCCTCCTTTCCGTGCTCACCGCCGCCGGCTGCTTGCATCGCCGGAGCAACTAGCAGATCGCGCACCCTGTCTTCTTTGCCTCGTGCTCACGGTTGTCGCCGCCGAGCAAGCTTACCGTGCCATCACTCGTCGCCGCCGCGAGTTGGATGTTGCTGCCGTCATAGCTCCTCCGGCCCTCTTTTCTGTCGAGCAGCAAGTGGCACTGCCCAAATCTCGATCTTCTCCCTTCACCGTCGCAGATTTGGGGTCTTTCCTCTACGCCAGCAACGCCTCTGCCTCTGCCTCAGCCGCCGAACACTCCGACTCTAATCGCCACTGGGACTGTCGGTGAGTGGTTTCATTGGGTTTCTTGTCTTCTCGTATGATTTCCTCATCATCGCTATTTTCATCTTGCCGTGAGATCAGTTTGTGGTCGCCTCTGTCACCGCTCGAGCCAGGTTGTTGTGGCTTTCTCTACAGCTTCGTCGTCGGGATTGGAGTGGTGCAGGGGAAGCGGGTTTGGATGGGTGGTGAAAGGTGAGTTACGGTTGGGTGGATTTACAGTCGAATATGGTGAAATCGGATGTTTACATTTCGGTTTTCATGATCTGGAATAATATCTCAATCTTGGAATACGACGTTGTGTAGGTAAAATCTGAGCTTGGTCTGTCGATATGGACAGAGAAGAGGATGGTCCGGTGAATAGGGGGAGGTAGCTGCCGGTGGAGATATGAGATCGGTAAGGTTGATTTCCTTCTTGCTTGTGATGTTTGTAATTGCCACGGATTGGGTGTTTGTCGATTGATGAGTTGGGTAGATCTAGTAGTGTTTCGGTATCTATGGAATCAGAAGAGTTGTGTTGATGGATTGGTGTTGGTAAACAGTGTGGTGAGTCTTTGTTTGCCGTGAAGTTTGGGCAATGATTAGAGCTTGGATTGCTCCGGTGAACAGGTGGGTGCTACCGGAGGAAATTTGATCAGTAAGCTTTGTCACCCTGTCTGTGTTGTTGTTGGTTTTAGAGTGGTCATCGTTGATGAGTGGGGATTGTGTCGGCTGTGTGTGGAATGATGTCGATTGTGATTTAGGTATTTTTTTAGGTTTGCTATCATTGATTCAGTGATGTTTGAGCTGTGAAGTCCAATTTATGATTGGTTGATCTGTAAATGAATTAGGTGTGGTAAATGTGTCTGATTGATCTATTAGGTGGATGTATTGAATTGATTAGCTGTGGTAGACTGATCTTGTGGTAAGCTTCTATTACAACCCTGTTTTGAGTGTTGTTTATATCTATATATTGATCTTGTTGATGTGGGAGCGAGTTTGGTTATGGTGAATCAGATTGGGATAATCAGGATTTCTAACTCGTAGACGAGGAAAGGATATGAACATAGGAACGACGTAGTAATTAAGTTGTGTATTTGTCGGATACTTGTACTTAATCATAGTTGCTATTATGTGCAGGTTTGGGGATACGAAGCCAGTCCACGGCCGTGAAGATTAGTTCGAGCTTCGTATCAGGTGGGTAATTCCTACCCTGGTCAGGTAGTTTTAATGCATACAGATTTAGATGCATGATCATCTTATATGATCATGTTACCTTGACTCTGCTCTTATTATCTTATGCTTGAACTTATCATTGGATGTATTTATGCTCAATTGTTGATATCACATATTCCCTATCATGATTTAGGAGTTATAGATGCGATGTAAATTGACCTAGATGTTTAGTAGGGTGTAAATGTTAGTACGGGCGATGACCCAATTTATAAATTGACAAAAAGGTCATCTGTGGGTAGGTAATGCCCTAAATGTATGATTTATTTCCAATACCCGTATGTTGCATACTTGTTACCAACTATGTGTTGTGTAATGGTTAAGTGAAGGATGATTAGTGTGTCGCTACGGACTGGTGGTCCTAGCTTGATATGATTAGTCGAGTATGACTCTCTATAGGATAGAGAGTGCATCGATCAGTTGAGTATGACTCTCTATTGGATAGAGAGTTATGATCAGTCGAGTACGACTCTCTACAGGATAGAGAGTGCGTCGATCAGTTGAGTACGACTCTCTATTGGATAGAGAGTTATGATCAGTTGTGTACAGCTCTCTACAGGATAGAGAGTCCGTTGATCAGTTGAGTACGACTCTCTATTGGATAGAGAGTTATGATCAGTTGTGTACAACTCTTTACAGGATAAAGAGTCCGTTGATCAGTTGAGTACGATTCTGCAGGATAGAGAGTGAGTTGATCTGATTAGTATGATTTTCTGTAGAATAGAGAGTCTATGGTGGATGTCTCTGTATGTGAGACATTGCATTCATGTCATTTGCATGCATGCTGGCGACGTGGTCTCCCTTGTGGTTGAGAGGGTCGCCAGTCATTCTGCCTCCACGGTTACTCATAGGAGGAGTAACCGGTGTGAGGGCAAAGCATCTGTTGTGCCACACTCTACCACTATAGACGGTGGTAGTTGGAGTTAGGTGCAGTTGTCCTGGGTGCGTGGTACTCGACCACTCATTGGTAGTGTTAGTCGGAGTGGCCAGCAGCAGGGACCCCTATTGTGTAGCGAACTCTTTACGCTCATATGCTACTTGATCATACTGCCCACTCGACCACTCTAGAGTAGTGGTTGATGTGAGTTGGGACAGTTGTCATGTCGTGCCACCTAGGTCACACTAGGGTCGTGGTAGCGAGTAGGGGTGAGCAGACATGACCATACATGTTGCATTGCCGTATCTTATGACGCTTTGCATATTACCATATATATATATATATATATAGATGCAGTATATATATATATGCTTATTGTGATGTTGTATATATATATGGATGATTGAGATTAATATATATATATATAGATGCAGTATATATATATATGCTTATTGTGATGTTGCATTTGATTGTATTATCCTTACTGCATTTGGTTGTACATCATATTCATGCATACTTCTTGCATATGTTATACGGTTGTGTCGGATACTGGTATTTGTGTTGGACAGACCATTGGATACCTTGACTTGTAGCTTGAGTATATTGTGAGTTGATATTACTCTTCCTGTTATATATATATGTTGGATATATGTTCAGGTTGGATCAGAGTAGCGTAGTGGACTTTCAAGTATGTTTGTATTTTACGTTGTTCATTTGGTTAGACGGTATATGCTTGTATTTATATATATATGCTTATTGTGATGTTGCATTTGATTGTATTATACTTGCTGCATTTGGTTGTACATCATATTCATGCATGCTTCTTGCATATGTTATACGGTTGTGTCGGATACTGGTATTTGTGTTGGACAGACCATTGGATACCTTAACTTGTAGCTTGAGTATATTGTGAGTTGATATTACTCTTCCTGTTATATATATATGTTGGATATATGTTCAGGTTGGATCAGAGTAGCATAGTAGACTTTCAAGTATGTCTGCATTTTACGTTATTCATTTGGTTAAACGGTATATGCTTGTATTTATATACTATGCTGATATACCTGTTGTACCTCTAGATTATGTTGTTGAATTACATGTGATATTACATATATATATGTTTTTCTATTACCTGCTGAGTTTTACTCACCACCACCACGTACCCTGGGTTTTTCTATCGCCCAGGTAACATGTAGAAGTCTTCGTGACGACTTGGAGTACCGCTGGCTGACATCTCATCTCACCTCCGAGGCTCCCGTGTTTGTTTTGGGCTTTCCGTACATTGTGTTATGTATTTGGAGTTTTCCTGATGTACTGTGTTGTGGACTTGTGGATTCGGATTTTTGTCGCTATTCCGTTATGTTGTGATGTGTTAGTCATACCGGTATGCACTGTGTAGTTGTGATGTTGTTGTGTTTTATGTTTTTGCTGTGTAGTTGTTGTAGTTAGTTTGTTATATTGTTGTGGTTGTTTTCATACATATTTATATGTTGTTGTTATTGTGGGCCTACGGGCCTTGTATTAACCCGAAATGTTGCCACATATAAGGGAGATATTGTCCGTTTGATTTTCGGCTCGGCATGCTCTCGGGGCGTGACAACTTTAGTGGTATCAGAGCCCTAGGTTCTGCGATGCCATACAATGTTGTTTTTGTGTCGAGTCTTGGATTCTCGGGAGTTGATTTATTCAGTTTTGGTTTTCTAAGATGAGATGGACAGCGACCTGAGCTCCAAGTAGCACGAGGTAAGAATTCCTGATAACTTATGGTTTAGTAGATATTTATCTAAACTTGATCAGTAGGTGTATACATTAGAGTTATGACACCTGTGCAGACTTGTAGTAGGGGTCGTCCACCGAGGCAACCAATCGGAGTGGCTTTATACTCCCGGTTTTAGTTGACTATGCTTTTAATGTTAATAACAGGGAATAACCTATAGTATACTGGTTATTATTCATAATCGTGGTATTAGTTGACCACGGGAACGACCTGTTAAGTCTGTGAGTCTTGAACCTGTGTCGAAAAGGTGATTTACCTTTGAGAGCCGACTGATACCGAGTCGGAAAACAAGGGTCAAGTCGTCACATTTCTTGTGGAAATCAGAGACTACAGTCTTAGAGATTTTCACTAATTATGCTAGTCAGATCATTACCTGTTGGGTAATGGACAAGACAAGTAGACTATTGTTAATGCAGATAGTGGAAGGTTAGGTTACGGTGTTTCATAGGGATTTTATCCCTGAGTTGTTCGTACTGAGTTGTATAACTTTGAGAGTACTTTTGAGTACCTAACTCATGTTATATCGAGAAAGAAGAGTTGTTGGCATACTATTATCGGGATCAAGCCGATATTTGGTGATAAATGTAGAAAATAATCTTCGGGAAATAATATATCACTTGATCATGGTTTAGTGATGTTGAAAGAGAGTATTTCCTCGTGTCACTTTTAGTGACACATTGTAAGGAATTCTTGAGCTTCAAGAAAGGGTGATTGGTTAGTAATAGTGTACTGTGTAAAGTCGTGAGACTTGCAGAGGTTACGACCACCTAATAGCACAAGAAGATGAATGAATGATTTAAGCCACCTAGAGTTATTGGCTTATAGTTGGATTAGGATGCCGGGATCTTCTATCAGATCCTGTCGGAAGACATTGGATTGAGACAGGAGTTTAGAAATGACTTCGTACAAGAGTTTAAGAGTTGGAGACCGGTAAGCAAATATTGCAGGTCAACTTAATAGAGTCAGAAGTCTCCGACTATTGGATAAAGGAGCAAGATCAAAGTCATAGGTTTTGAGATATTTTTCGATTATAGAAGACCAACTGCAGATCATTAGGATGTTCTCGTGGATATCAGCAAAATTGGAGCAAAGACTTCGAAGGGATTGTATGCGGCAAAGGCAGACACGAAGACACGTGAAGTCGATTATCCATCGATCACCATCCGCTTTCTATTGTGAGTAAACCAAAGACATTTGAGGAGGTATACTTTGAAGACTCAGTTGAAGATTACCAATGGTGTTCCGGGAGGATGATGCTCCGTCTCGACAGCAGAGATCAGCACAGAAGATTGGGTTATCTCATTAGCAGCGACCTACTACCTCAGGTATGGGTGGAGTTCTGTGATACTTCCCTTCAAGGGAAGTGAGTTACGCAGCAGTATCAGCAGAAGACATCATAGAAGACTCATGCAGACAACAACAGTTACCTCCAGATGTGATTTGATTTGTACAGAGGAGAGAGTATACGACGATGGTCGTATATATTTTGTATTCTACAGTTGTAGCTCGTAGGATTTAGGGATGAGATTAGATGATCTAGGAAAAATCCCCGAGGCATTCATCGCAGAAATGCTACCGCTTTGTCGCGAACTGTTGGATCTGATATGGTTCTCTTCGGAGAAAGGTCGAGACCTGCGAGGAGCCTTTGGATCGGATCGACAGATAATTGATCGTTAAGGGTATTACTTTATAATTTTACCCTCTAAGTTAATATATTGAGAGATACTTGTAGTTTACAGGTATCTTTTTTTAGAATATTCTTAGTTTGAATTAGAAGGGTTCCTATACATCGATTTGTGGGTCGGTGGTATCTCTACCGTTAGGTGAGATATAGACCAACAATTTAGAAGGATGCCCTTAGACTTGGATAGACATATCTTTACTGTAGACATATCCTTACGAATGGTCAACTTGTTGAGATTATAGTATGATATGTCTCTTGGATGTGTGTATAATCCGAGAGCCTTCGGATGTAGTTTCGGATGAACTCTTAGCCTTGCTGTTGCATAGACAAGTGGAGTAGGCGATTGAAGTGATTGCAGGAATAGTTCTGGTATTGAATATCACATACCGGGTGATAGTGTTGTTGGTATCAGTGTTGCTAACCACTATAGAAATTGGAAGAACGTGAGTTGCGATTATAGGAAATGTTGGAAGGGATATTTATTTGTCCCAGTATTTCTTTTTGAGAAGATCCGAAACTCTTTGTTAAAAGAGAGATGAACATTTGAGATTATGCATCGATTATCGATGATGAATACAGTAGTTGTTGTAAATGAATATCCTTCGTTGTGGATAAATAATCTATTTAGATCAGCTAAGGACACTTGTGTATACTTTAGGGTTGGTTTACGACTGGAGTATTGATATCGTAGTGATATGATGTCATACAATTATCATTGTCGTTGTGATGATTGATATATCATCAACTTAGAGTAAATAGGATGCAGGTGTATGAAGGACGACATTTCATACTTAGTATGAATTTACGAGTTGTTGTTAATGATATTAGACATATTTAACGATTTAGTCGTCCATGAATTTGAGAATCGTGTATCCTAGACACGATTGAATCAGTTTATGGTTGTTGGAGTTGTATAACCTGGCCACTGTTGATTGTGGTAGTTGGAGTTGCGTACTCGACCATCGTAGATGGTGTTTTGCCTTGTATGGTTTGGTTAGTACTGTAGATGTGGATAGAATGTCTTAGCATTACTATACCACATACTTGTTTAACAAAGGTGATGTTGGAAATCATTTAGTTGGAAGCTGGTGAAACCAGTTTACAGGACCTAGATGGCGGTTAACTTTTATGCAAGAATTAGTTAATCCTTCCAGAGTGGATAAAAAGGATGATGTATGCAGATGCATCGTTGCAGGGATCGGAGCGATTCCGATGCAGTTGAATGAGGCGTACCTTATGCTTACGACAGTTAAGAAACTACGAGATAGACTGTCATATACATGACGTGGCTTTAGTAGTTATTATTTGGATTTGTAGTGATATGGAGCAGAAGTGCTCATGGAGTTTTGACTAGCTACTGGGTACCTACTATAGAGTTGCTGGTACGCAAACAGTTGTAACAAGTGAGATTGATCGCTATAGTCTTCCATGCACTTACAGAGTGTGTGGTAGAGTGGATTTTGAATGGTTGATGGACTCCTCTTTTGAGAAAATAATTCTCCGTCTCTGATGAGGATAGTGGGTTCCGGAGTTGTAGTGTTTAAGGAAGAGTTGCTACAGAAAGCACATCATTCGAGATGGGCTATATACCTTGGTGGTACTCAGATGTACCGAGAGTTGAAACGTTTATACTGGTGGAATGGTATAAAGAGAGTTATAGCAGATTTTGCTGCTCGATGTTTAGTATGCCAGTAGATGAAGGCTGAACATCAGAGTGTATTATTCAGACTATAGAAGGTATGTTGGGAGTATAGGTAATTGATGTTAGAGACTTGTATGAGAGCTGAAAAATAATATTCGAGCTCAATACTCTCACAGGGTTACTGGAGGTGCCTTACTTTTCTCGAAGTACTTGAGTTGATTAGTATGATAGTGCTTACTCGTGGTGCTTAAGTACGAAATTTGGGGACCAAATTTTTATTAGTGGGGGAGAATGTAAGATACCGAAAAAAAAATCCTTTCTAATTGGGAATTATCTTGTGGAATTTTTCAGAAAATTTTTAGGAATTTTTCTGAAATTAAAAGGGATTTGTATGACCGTTTGGAGGAAGGTTAAAGCCTAATTGGGTGTTGGGTCAAGTTGAATTAGCTCGGATTTGATTTTGGCTAACTCAACCACTTAGCATTAAAAACCCACTCGTCTCTTCCTTTAACGCGAGCCGAGCTGTTTCTTCCATTTTTCTCTGCCCGTGTGTTTCCTAAATCACGCATTTCTCCCCAAATCTCCACTCGGCGTCTCTTTCGTGCTCACCGATCGCGACTCCTCCTTTTCGTGCTCACCGCCGTCGGTCGCTTGCATCGTCGGAGCAGCTAGCGGATCGCGCGCCCCGTCTTCTTTGCCTCGTGCTCACGGTTGTCGCCGCCGAGCAAGATTACTGTGCCATCACTCGTCACCGCCGCGAGTTGGATGCTGCTGTCGTCACAGCTCCTCCGACCCTCTTTTCTATCGAGCAGCAAGTGGCACCACCCAAATCTCAATCTCCTCCCTTCACCATCGCGGATTTGGGGTCTTTCCTCTACGCCAGCAACGTCGACGCCTCTGCCTCAGCCGTCGAACACTCCGGCTCTAGTTGCCACTGGGACTGCCGGTGAGTGGTTTCATTGGGTTTCTTGTCTTCTCGTCCGATTTCCTCATCATCGCTATTTTCATCTTACCGTGAGATCAGTCTGTGGTCGCCTCTATCACCGCTCGAGCTAGGTTGTTGTGGCTTTCTCTACAACTTCGTCGTCGGGATTGGAGTGGTGCAGGGGAAGCGAGTTTGGATGGGTGGTGAAAGGTGAGTTACGGTTGGGTGGATTTACAGTCCAATATGGTGAAATCAGATGTTTACATTTCAGTTTTTGTGATCTGGAATAATATCTCAATCTTGGAATACGACGTTGTGCAGGTAAATCTGAGCTTGGTCTGTCGATATGGACAGAGAAGAGGATGGTCCGGTGAATAGGGGGAGGTAGCTGCCGGTGGAGATATGAGATCGGTAAGGTTGATTTCCTTCTTGCTTGTGATGTTTGTAATTTCCACGGATTGGGTGTTTATCGATTGATGAGTTGGGTAGATCTAGTAGTGTTTCGGTATCTATGGAATCGGAAGAGTTGTGTTGATGGATTGGTGTTGGTAAACAGTGTGGTGAGTCTCTGTTTGCCGTGAAGTTTGGGGTAGTGATTAGATCTTGGATTGCTCCGGTGAACAGGTGGGTGCTACCGGAGGAAATTTGATCAGTAAGCTTTGTCACCCTGTCTGTGTTGTTGTTGGTTTTAGAGTGGTCATCGTTGATGAGTGGGGATTGTGTCGGCTGTGTGTGGAATGATGTCGATTGTGATTTAGGCATTTTTTTTAGGTTTGCTATCATCGATTCAGTGATGTTTGAGCTGTGAAGTCCAATTTATGATTGGTTGATCTGTAAATGAATTAGGTGTGGTAAATGTGTCTGATTGATCTATTCGGTGGATGTATTGAATTGATTAGCTGTGGTAGACTGATCTTGTGGTAAGCTTCTATTACAACCCTGTTTTGAGTGTTGTTTAGATCTATATATTGATCTTGTTGATGTGGGAGCGAGTTTGGTTATGGTGAATCAGATTGGGATAATCAGGATTTCTAACTCGTAGACGAGGAAAGGATATGAACATAGGAACGATGTAGTAATTAACTTGTGTATTTATCGGATACTTGTACTTAATCATAGTTGTTATTATGTGCAGGTTTGGGGATACGAAGCCAGTCCACAGCCGTGAAGATTAGTTCGAGCTTCGTATCAGGTGGGTAATTCCTACCCTGGTCAGGTAGTTTTAATGCATACAGATTTAGATGCATGATCATCTTATATGATCATGTTACCTTGACTCTGCTCTTATTATCTTATGCTTGAACTTATCGTTGGATGTATTTATGCTCAATTGTTGATATCACATATTCCCTATCATGATTTAGGAGTTATAGATGCGATGTAAATTGGCCTAGATGTTTAGTAGGGTGTAAATGTTAGTACGGGTGATGACCCAATTTATAAATTGGCAAAAAGGTCATCTGTGGGTAGGTAATTCTCTAAATGTATGATTTATTTTTAATACCCGTATGTTGCATACTTGTTACCAACCATGTGTTGTGTAATGGTTAAGTGAAGGGTGATTAGTGTGTCGCTATGGACCGATGGTCCCAGCTTGATATGATTAGTTGAGTACGACTCTCTATAGGATAAAGAGTGCGTCGATCAGTTGAGTACGACTCTCTATTGGATAGAGAGTTATGATCAGTCGAGTACGACTCTCTACAGGATAGAGAGTGCGTCGATCAGTTGAGTACGACTCTCTATTGGATAGAGAGTTATGATCAGCTGTGTACGGCTCTCTACAAGATAGAGAGTCCGTTGATCAGTTGAGTATGACTCTCTATTGGATAGAGAGTTATGATTAGTTGTGTACGACTCTCTATAGGATAGAGAGTCCGTTGATCAGTTGAGTACGACTCTACAGGATAGAGAGTGTGTTGATCTGATTAGTATGACTTTCTGTAGAATAGAGAGTCTATAGTGGATGTCTGTATATGAGACATTGCATTCATGTCATTTGCATGCATGCTGGTGACGTAGTCTCCCTTGTGGTTGAGAGGGTCGCCAGTCATTCTGCCTCCACGGTTACTCATAGGAGGAGTAACCGGTGTGAGGGCAGAGCATCTGTTGTGTCGCACTCTACCACTATAGACGGTGGTAGTTGGAGTTGCGTGCAGTTGTCCTGGGTGCGTGATACTCGACCACTCATTGGTAGTGTTAGTCGGAGAGGCCAGCAGCAGGGACCCCCGTTGGTAGCGAGCTCTTTACGCTCATATGCTACTTGATCATACTGCCCACTCGGCCACTCTAGAGTAGTGGTTGGTGTGAGTTGGGACAGTTGTCATGTCGTGCCACCTAGGCCACACTGGGGTCGTGATAGCGAGTAGGGGTGAGCAGGCATGACCATGCATGCTGCATTGCCGTATCTGATGACGCTTTGCATATTACCATATATATACATATATGCATGTGTGTGTGTGTGTATATATATATATATATATATATATATATATATATATATATATATATATATATGGATGATTGAGATTAATATATATATAGATGCAGTCTATATATATATGCTTATTGTGATGTTGCATTTGATTGTATTATGCTTGCTGCATTTGATTGTACATCCATGCTTCTTGCACATGGTGTTGGATACTGTTATTTGTGTTGGACAAACCATTGGATACCTTGACCTGTAGCTTGAGTATATTGTGAGTTGATATTACTCTTCCTGTTATATATATATGTTGGATATATGTTCAGGTTGGATCAGAGTTGCATAGCAGACTTTCAGGTATGTCTGCATTTTATGTTGTTCATTTGGTTAGACGGTATATGCTTGTATTTATATACTATGCTGATATACCTGTTGTACCTCTAGATTATGTTGTTGAATTACATGTGATATTACATATATACATGTTTTTCTATTACCTGCTGAATTTTACTCACCACCACCACGGACCCTGGGTTTTTCTGTCGCCCAGGTAACAGGTAGAAGTCTTCGTGACGGCTTGGAGTACCGCTGGCTGACATCTCATCTCACCTCCGAGGCTCCCGTGTTTGTTTTGGGCTTTCCGTACATTGTGTTATGTATTTAGAGTTTTCCTGATGTACTGTGTTGTGAATTTGTGGATTCAGATTTTTGTAGCTATTCCGTTATGTTGTGATGTGTTAGTCATACCGGTATGCACTGTGTAGTTGTGATGTTGTTGTGTTTTATGTTTCCACTGTGTAGTTGTTGTAGTTAGTTTGTTATGTTGTTGTGGTTGTTTTCATACATATTTATATATTGTTGTTATTGTGGGCCTATGGGCCTTATATTAACCCGAAATGTTGCCACGTACAATAGAGATGTTGTCCGTTTGATTTTCGTCTCGGCATTCTCTCGGGGCGTGACAACTTTAGTGGTATCAGAGCCCTAGGTTATGCAATACCATACAATGTTGTTTTTGTGTCGAGTCTTGGATTCTCGGGATTTGATTTATTCGATTTTGGTTTTTTGAGATGAGATGGACAGCAGCCTGAGCTCCAAGCAGCACGAGGTAAGAATTTCTGATAACTTATGGTTTAGTAGATATTTATCTAAACTTAATCAGTAGGTGTATACAATAGAGTTATGACACCTGTGCAGACTTGTAATAGGGGTCGTCCACCGAGGCGACCAACCGGAGTGGCCTTTAGGGTTTATACTCCCGATTTTAGTTGATTATGCTTTTAATGTTAATAACAGGGAATAACTTGTAGTATACTGGTTATTATTCGTAATTGTGGTATTAGTTGACCACGGGAATGACCTGTTAAGTCTGTGAGTCTTAGAGGCGAGGTCTCTTGGCAATGGGGAAGTTCTGAAGCCGTGGGGTCTTAGCAATGTAAGTTTCGGAGGCATGACCTCTTGGCAATGAAAGTCCCGGAGGCACGACCTCTTAGCAATGGAGAAGTTCTGGAGGTGCAACCTCTTGGCAAAGTGTATTTGATGGCATGACAGTCGATGGAAGCATCTAAAGGCTAACGAGAAGGGTGAACAAGTCATGGAAGACTCGGATGGACCCTGAGGGCGTGAGGTTGATGGAGGTGGTTAGAAGGCTTAGGTATAGGCCAAGGGTGGTTGATCAAGTATGAAGGGATCATACTTGGGTCAAACCTTATGTTTGAGGTTTAACAATCAACTAGAGGTTTTGCCCAGTCGACTGGTCTAGTGTGGCCAACTCTCACTGTGGGGCTCGATTTTTAGCCTAGGTTCTCGACAATCGATTGGTGGTTTAGCCCAGTCAACTGGTCTAGTAGGAAGTTGACTCTCACTGTGGGGCTCAGATTTCAGACTGGGTGCTTGACATTATGTGGCTCGGGAATGAGGCATGGTGCTCAACAATTGACTACTGAGGAAGAGTAGTCAATTGGCTGAAGAAAGTCAGGAATCAGCTTAGGTGGTTGAGCGATGTGAGAAATAATAGCTCCGATGTTGCAGTCGACTACTGTAGTAGAGCAGTCGACTAGAGGCTTGACAACGACAGGTCAGAAGTGAGACAGGCTCGACCACCACCTCGACTTGGCTTGTAGTCGAAACTGCACCTCGACTAGTATGTTACCGTTGAGCAATAATAGTCATAAATCAGCTTGATGCAAAGCTATAAGAGGAGGAGCTTGGTGGAGACTTGGGCAGTGATTATTTGAGGAATTTGAAAGGGAAACGTTGCTGCTTTCTATCCCTTCAAGGCATTCCAAAACAACCAAAAGAGATCATGCAAAAGCATTTTTTGTGTAAAGTTATTTCTTATTTGTATTTGCTTTTACTTGTATTTGATTACTTATTTTGAATAAACTCTTGTACGAGGTTTCTCCACCTTCGGCGTGTTGGTGAGAAGGAGAAGAGTTCATAGTGAAGGTAGATCACTAGAATGTCGTCGTGGAGTAGAAGCTTGAGTTATGAACCACGCAAAACATTGTGTCTTGTGCGTATTTATTTCTATTTGTTTTGTTTTCGTTGTGCTAACGCTTTGTAGAGACGAGCACGATCGAAATGATCGAACGTTAAAGAATAGAGTGATTGCTATTCACCCCCTCCCTCTAGCATGCCAATGATCCAACAAGTGGTATCAGATCCCTAGGTTGCTCTACAAGGACTGACCACTGTGAGAACACTAATGCTAGAAGAGAAGAAGAAGGAATGGAGTTACCAAAGCTTGGACTAAGCCACGACATCAACACTCTCATTTCTTACGAAGTCTAGGGATTTGGAGGTTTTGACAAATGGAAGGAGAGTATAGAAATCTTCCTTATGATGAACATCGAAGATTGGTTCATCTTAGTGGAAGGATTCAAACCCCCCATGGATAAGAAGGGAAGATTCCTCAAAATCGAGAAATGTGTAGGGGATCGTTGGAACGCTAGAGGGGGGTGAATAGCGTCGTGCTATACGTGATGGAACTCGTTCACGTGTTCGTCTACAAATTTCATTAGCACAGTGGAATATAGATAATAACAATAACGAAATAAGACAAACACAACAAGAACACAATCATATAACGTGGTTCAGAACCAAATGGTTCATACTCCACGGATCGAGCTCTAAAGAGCTCTAGTGATGCACACACAATCACTAATCACAAATAACTCCTTCTTGACACAAGTCGGAGGTGGAGAAACCTCGTACAATGATTACACTAAGCAATACAAAAGATACAAGCTAATACAAATGAGAAATACAATACAAGCAAAGAAAAACACTTTACATGAGCACTTTGGTTGCTTGATCTTTGATTGCCTTGGACTAGCCTTGAAGGACTGGAAAGCACCAACTCTCCTCTTCAATTTGCCCAAGAAAATCGTTTCCTTTTTCCTCCTCCATGAGATCCTTTTAAAGCTTCTACCTGTGCTGGAAAAAATCGATCAGTCGACTGATGCCACTGTTGTTGTGAGACAACGACTAGATCCACACTGGAAAAATCCAACGGATCCATCATCAGTCGACAGTTCAAGCCATCACTCGACTGCTGACCGCAGTGGTCGAGTGAGACTTCATTTTGTGCCCAATTCCTTGAGCACCACTCGACTGATCACAAGATCAGTCGACTGCTAGACCAATCAGTCGACTTTCCACCTATGGCAGTCGATTGCTAGGGCAATTCCCGCAGTCAAACCCTAGTTGACTCTTACCAGTCGACTGTCATATGGCACCAGTCGACTGGCACACCTCAAACATGAGATTTTAGCCCAAGTATGGTTCCCCCATACTTGCTAGACCACCCTTAGTCTAGACCTAAGTCTTCTAGCCACCTCCATCAGCCTCACGCCTCTCGGATCCCTCCAAGTCATCCATGACTTGTTCATCCATCGCGCTAGCCTTCAGGTG
Source organism: Wurfbainia villosa (assembly GCA_025175895.1). Taxonomy (NCBI): domain Eukaryota; kingdom Viridiplantae; phylum Streptophyta; class Magnoliopsida; order Zingiberales; family Zingiberaceae; genus Wurfbainia; species Wurfbainia villosa. The sequence continues at coordinate 12,857,177 of CM045992.1, forward strand.
CTTCCATCGGCTATGTCATGCTAACGGTGTCTACACCGCCAAGGCACATTGGACTTACGCCGCCAAGACTCCGCTTGGACTTTACGCCGCCAACCATTGGACTTATGCTGCCAAAATTTCACCCTTGAACTTTACGCCGTCAATATCAAACCTCTTGGACTTTCCAAATGCCAAGACTCAAGCTTGGACTTTCCCTTGCCAACCCATGTTGGACTTTCCATGCCAAGACCCATGCTTGGATTTTTCTTTGCTAAGATACATGCTTGGACTTTACATTGCCAAGACCTATGCTTGGACTTTCCCAAATGCCAAGTGTCCCACTTGGACTTTCCATGACAATTACATTGTCATATGTTTTTGTCGAAACATCAAAATATCTCTCGAGCCAAGCTTGAGTCCTGGTTAATCGTGACCTGGGCCGATTGCACCGACAATCTCCCCCTTTTTGATGTTTGATAAAAACCAAACAAACCATTTGAGTTAGACCATCTAACTCAAAAATCCTTACCAATTATCCCAAATTGGTAATTCCAAACATTTTCCAAAATATTCTCTCTCAAACATTCTCCCACTTTTTGACCAACATTAAAAAGATTTTCTCTCCAAGGAGGACAATGTCTCATGTCCCAATGAGATCTTACAATCTCCCCCTTGATCCAAAAATACCTAGGATACCTACCATCTTCCCAGTGATAAGTCTCATATCACTCAAGAGGGACAATCCTATTCACTCTCCCAATTTCCAAATTAGGTCTCTCAAAATCCCATCAAATTTACCAATTGATGACATTCTCCCCATAACTTCTCCCCTTCAAGAAGAAAACACATCCATCATCCCAAGATGGATACCTCCCCCTAAAGACTTGCTCCCCCTTGACCATTGCACCAACAATGTCCTTGGGAAGTCCCTAAGCCAATAGGAACTCTAAACCATCAAAAGTAAGGTTAAAAGTTCAAACATGAACTCTCCCCACATTAAGTTTGATACATTATCCTAACACTTCTCCTAATCCATATCCAATAGATTTTCACCCTTTATAATGCTTCCCAAAGCATATCCTAGGGTTAGAAGTGGTTAGGGACCTTAACCGTAGCTGAACACGGGCTAAACAAACTTTGTTTTCCCGAAATCAGCCTTGGTAGTCGACTCTGTCAAATAACAGTCGATTGCCACTCTCATCAGTCGACTGCCACCAAGGGCAGTCGACTGATAACTGAAATTTCCGAATTTCAGTTATCAGAGTTGAATTTTAGAAATTCATAAATAATTATACGTATATCGAAAAATCATAAAAATTCATACGTATAATACTTATGACCAATACAATGGGTGAAAAATATTTGAAAATTATTTTACCCATAAAATGTCGAAATTGATACAAAATCCAAAAGTGAATAAAAACTTCTAAGTTTTGGCTTACTTTGTATCAATCTCATCAATGGTGATTGCTATCAAAAGATAGACTTCACTAAGGTTTTTCAAAAGAATTTAAAAATGTTTTCAAAACCTTATTTTGGATCATATTCCTTGGGTTCAATGTACATGACTTGTACACAAGCTTTCCCAATGATCCACCTTTGAATTAAGATGAGTTTTGGTTCAACTAGATGCAAAAACTATGCACCCTGAACTCAACTCATATCCTAACATCTCACATGTATCTAGGGTGTATAAATACACATACATATCAATTTAGATGTGAGATGTGGGTTTTGGTTATCCTAATCTAAGGTCTCATGTGTTTTCTAAGGCAACCCTACTTGATTCCCTTATGAATGAGACTCCAAGTCATGCCAAAGTCCTTAAATCAATTTTAATCAAATTTAAATGCATGAATGATTATGACATTAATGATGATATAAATAAGCATATGCTCATAATTATGATGTCATGACATAAGATGAAAACTAAAAACACATGACATTTAATCCTTAGTTCTAAACATAATCAAGACATATAAATGATAAAGATTAAACATGATGTCATGGCATGTTATATGGCAAACAAAGCATGACATATAAAATATATAAGTATAATAATACCTAAGTTTTAGAATTAATTTCCATTTGATATAATTAGGTTTATTTTGCCATATTACTACTAACCTCCTAAGTGTGCCAAAAACCCAAAATGGCAGACTAACTGTTAGTATAAGCCCTTAGTGCCAATTATGAGATGATTGGTGAGGGAGACTTTTGTATTATATTCTTGCATTAATAAAGGCAAAGATTGATTATTATATTTCTTTATGCGTGTGCCAGCTAAATAAATATAATAATGCCCATGAATAGTAGATTATTATCTACAGTATATCAATTGGTAGAATTGATTATGAGAAGTTGTAGAGAATACTATTCTTAAATATTCCTAGTCGAGTATTGCATTAATAGACAAGGGCTATATTGATATATTGAGACTAGCATGTAGGTCAATGGATGACTTGATCTCACAAGTCATGGATATGTGATATTACATTGATACATGAGTATATATATAGAAGACTATATATACTAAATTGATCCACCATGAGAAAGTATCATGGATCGTTATATGAGTGTCATATACTTTCTCATGTGACTGTTGGTGTGAATAGTCTTTAGACCTGAAGTCACTACGGTTCCCTACATAAAGAGTTATGTACTTTGGTATCGTCTAACGTCACACCGTAATTGAGTGACTATAACGGCGATCACTGAGTATGTAATGAATTATGCGGAGGGATGTGAGTGATGTAGATGAGATCTATCTCTCCCATATGACAGGAGTGATATCTTTGGCCTCTTGATAGAGTAGGACCACGAAATGCATGACCATGCTCAAATGAGTCAATATGAGATATTGAGCTCATTTGTTTGAGTGAGTCTACTTGGGGATCAAGAAAAATAAAGATTGATAAGAGGGTGACACGGTCTATGCCTCATTGATCGATCTGAGATATCAAGGATAGAAGGACACTATCATATGATAATAGTCACGGAAGAGGTTGTCGGATCTCGACATTCTCATCACTTGGGTAGCAATGATGTATTGCTAGATGCCGCTCATTGCTTATGTATCTAAAATGGTTTTGGATACATTGCTAACGTTATGAGAGCCTATAGGGTCATACACAAAGAACATATTATTTTGGAGAGGAAATCATTTTGGTTTGACTAAAATGAATTATTAGTTAATTGGATTAACTAGAATGAGTAAGACTCATTACTTGGCTAAATTTGAGTTGGACTCAAATTGGTTTATGTTGAGTTAGACTCAAGTCAAACCAAGAGAAGAAGGCTAAAATGATTAATCATAATTAATCATGTAATACACGAATTAATAATGTAATACATGAATTAATAAATGAGGTTTTAAATGGGATTTAAAAGCTCATTAATGTGCATTTAATGAGCATTAATTGACTTCCTTTCTTTTACCATGGAGAATAAGGAAGTGCATTTAATGTCTCATTAAGATGTATTATTGTTTCTTCTTCTTCTTCAACGTGAGAATGAAAAACAAATTGAATTTTATTTTATTTTGTTCTCAAAAAGCCAAGTATAGAGTGAAAAGAGAGACCTTGGTGTGGTTGCTAGCACAACCGAAAGGGTTTACCTCTTCTCTCCAAGATCGTGTGTGTGTGCACCGTAGAGGCATGGACATTCTGACCACGCTGAGATCTGCAAGTGTTGCTGACTGGAATTCGAAGGGCACGCTTTGAAGGTAATCTCGATTCCTATAGGATAGAATCGATAATAGAAACGAGTATGTTTTTTTTGATTGGATCTCTGGAGGGATAATAGAAACGAGTATGTTTTTATTTGCTTGGATCTCTGGAGGGATCCTAAGTTTTTAGATGCGAATTTTGTTTATCGCTTTGGATCCCTACACTAACTTCTAAACCTAAATTGTGCCAATTTAATTAATTTTTCATAATTCCAAAAATACATTGGCACATCCTAAAATCTTTTAGGATTAAAAATCAAACCTATTTCCAAGGTACCCATAACCTCGAAAATTGCCTAAAGTGTCACCTTTACCATGGTTGAGTTAACTACTCATCCAATCAAGGTTGGCACACCCTAAACCCATCTAGCGTGAATCAATCACGCTTTTAGGAATCCAAAACCTATTTGAGCTCCTAGGGTTAATTAGGTATTCCTTAGGGATAACCTCTCTAGATACCTTCCTAATAACCCTCCTAGGCTTGGTAGCCTTGGTCATTGTGGTTTTACCTAGGTTGACTCTAGGGGTAACTCCCCTTGCAACCTTCTTAGTGGTCACCCTAGGTTTCCTTGAAACCCTAGCCACTAGGCACACACCATGGTCAACTCTAGGGATGACTTCCCTTGTGACCTTGGCTTTTCTAGACCTAACTTGTGTTCCATAATCAAATGGAACACTATGATAAGCCACCTTAGGCTTAGGTTTGTGACCCAAACCCTTCTTGCCTTCGGTTGACTTTTGTCTTTTAGGTCCTAGGTGTTGACTTTGAGACCTAGACCCTTGACTTTGACAATTAGACTCTTGGAATTGATTTTGCATCTTATTGAGGGTCTTTTCAAGTTTTTCAAGCCTTGACCTCAAGGCTTGGTTCTCTAATTCTAATTGCCCAATTTTAGAATTTTTATTTAAACCTTGGGCATGGTTCTTTCTAGGCATATGCCTAGTCCATTTAGGGTTGAAACCTAGATGCTCTTGTATCTTTCGAATGGTTTCCCTAGGTAGGATTTGTCTAGAATTGTTTGACCTAGGGTTGTCCTTAGGTAAAATATTTCTAGGGACATTAGTCCCAAATTTCTCCTTCTTCCTAAGGTTGACTTTCTTAGCTCCTAAGCAATATTCTTTATTTCTAGCATGCTCTTTTTAATAAATAGCAAGATTGCTAAAATTATTTCTAGCATGCTTTTTGACATTATTTGAATAAGGAGCTTTATTTAAAAATACCTTAGGGTTAGCTTTGGAAGCTCCCCCTACTTGTGATGCTCCTTTTTGCCCCTTCTTCTCCCCCATAGAGCATTGACTCCGGTAGTGTCCCGGTAGTCGACATTTGAAGCAAATAATGTGCTCCTGGCTTTTGATGGTTGTTGGGGAACCGACATTCTTAACTTTTGGTGTCGTTTGAGCTTTTCTTACTCTCTTTGGGCATTTGCTCTTGTAATGCCCACTTTCCCTATACTCAAAGTAAATTATATGATTTTTATTTAAACCTAAGTTGCTTGAGTTACCTAGTCCAATTGTAGGTGCCGGAGTTGCTTCTTCACTTCTTTCGGAGGTTGAAGCAACTTCTTGCTCTTGCTCCAGTGTTGAGGATGGTCTCTTCTCCTCAATCCTAGAAGTGGATGCTTCTTCCATTTCTTCCACCAATCCAGAAATTGATTCCCTATTAACTTCCGAATCCTCAAGCTCTTTAGATGATGATGTACTTACTTGAGCTTGAGAGGGTGAGCACTCCTCTTCTTCTTGAACCGATGATGAATTTTCATGGAGCTTTTCCACTTGGCTCCATAAATCCTTAGCATCCATATAATCCCCTAACATACACACAATATCATTAGAGATCAAATCAAAAATAAACTTTACTACCTTCATGTTTTTCTCGAAGGCTTGGATTTGATCTTCACTCCATTTCTTCTTATTGAGGAAATCACCCTTTGGTCCTTTTGTATATTCGAATCCATCCATCAAAATAGACCATTCCTCAAAATCTCTCATCATAATAAAATCTTCAATTCTTCTCTTCCAAGAATTGAAGCCTTCTCATCCGTATAGGGTGTAGGGCACCGGGGTGTTGATGTCCCATCCTAGTTGTCCTTGGACTTCCATCTTCACCCTATAGTATGCTCCCTTAGTTGTTAAACTTCAAGAGCGGCCTCGCTCTGATACCACTTGTAAGGGATCGTTGGAACGCTAGAGGGGGGGGGGGTGAATAGCGTCGTGCTATACATGATGAAACTCGTTCGTGTGTTCGTCTATAAATTTCGTTAGTGCAGAGGAATATAGATAATAACAATAACGAAATAAGACAAACACAACAAGAACACAATCATATAACATGGTTCGGAACCAAACGGTTCCTACTCCATGGATCGAGCTCTAGTGATGCACACGCAATCACTAATCACAAATAACTCCTTCTCGACACAAGTCGAAGGTGGAGAAACCTCGTACAATGATTACACTAAGCAATACAAAAGATACAAGCTAATACAAATGAGAAATACAATGCAAATAAAGAAAAACACTTTACAAGAGCACTTTGGTTGCTTGATCTTTGATTTCCTTGGACTAGCCTTGAAGGACTGGAAAGCACCAACTCTCCTCTTCAATTTGCCCAAGAAAATCGCTTCCTTTTTCCTCCTCCACGAGCTCCTTTTAAAACTTCTACCTGTGCTGGAAAAAGTCGATCAGTCGACTGATCGGACAATCAGTCGACTGATGCCACTGTTATCGTGAGAAAACGGCTAGATCCACACTGGAAAAATCCAATGGATCCATCATCAGTCGACTGATCATGACCATCAATCGACTGATCAAGCCATCACTCGACTGCTGACCGTAGCGGTTGAGTGAGACTCCATTTTGTGCCCAATTCCTCGAGCACCAGTCGACTGCTAAACCAATCAGTCGATTGTCCACCTATGGTAGTCGATTGCTAGGGAAATTCCCACAGTCAAACCCTAGTTGACTTTTACCAGTCGACTACCACATGGCACCAGTCGACTGACACACCTCAAACATGAGGTTTTAGCCCAAGTATGGTTCTTCCATACTTGCTAGACCACCCTTAGCCTAGACCTAAGTCTTCTAGCCACCTCCATCAGCCTCATGCCTCTCGGATCCCTCCAAGTCATCCATGACTTGTTCATCCATCGCGCTAGCCTTCAGGTGCTTCCATCGGCTATGTCATGCTAATGGTGTCTACACCGCCAAGGCACATTGGACTTACGCCATCAAGACTCCGCTTGGACTTTACGCCGTCAACCATTGGACTTATGCTGCCAAGACTTCACCCTTGGACTTTCCAAATGCCAAGACTCAAGCTTGGACTTTCCCTTGCCAACCCATGTTGGACTTTCCATGCCAAGACCCATGCTTGGATTTTTCTTTGCCAAGATCCATGCTTGGACTTTACATTGCCAAGACCCATGCTTGGACTTTCCCAAATTCCAAGTGTCCCACTTGGACTTTCCATGACAATTACATTATCATATGTTTTTATCGAAACATCAAAACATCTCTCAAGCCAAGCTCGAGTCCTGGTCAATTGTGACCTGGGTCGATTGCACCAACAAAGTGGACGAAGGAGCAATGCCGAAAATATAAGACCGAGGTTAAGGTAACAAATTTTTTAACAAATTAATACCTAATGATATTTTGTGCAAGCTAGAGAACTATATGGATACCAAGGAGTTGTAGAGCAAGTTGACAAAATTTCATGAGAAGCCTCAACTGGTCCAAGACAATAAGGAAGAATCCAAGGAGGAGGAAGAAAGCTCATCCTCTCTAGAGCTTGAAGAATCGGAGGTTGAGAGGTGCTCAACATCTGAGATAGAAGAAATAGAAGAGGCCTATACTTCTAGAATTGAGGGGGAGGAGATTAGGCCTTCAATGCCAGAGGAAAAGCAAGAGGAGACATCTACCTCCAGACAAAATGAAAAACAAATTCAAGACTCTCCTCTAGGTAACTAAAATGCAATTTCTAAAAATAAAAAAACATATAACTTGCTTTGAGTGTAGGGAATAAGAGCACTAAAAAAGTAAGTGCCCAAAAAGAGTTAAGAAGGCTTAACCAACACCAAAGACGAAGAAGAAGACCAAGGAAGTCGGAGCCCCAATTTGAAAGAGCAAGAAGCACATTGTGTGCTTTAAATGCAATCAAAAAGGACATTATAGGAGCCAATGTTCGAGGGGGAGTCACCCTTGCAAGGATAAAGGAGGAGCTTCACATGTAAGGGGAGCTAAGACAAACTCTAAGATAAGATTTAATAATGCTCTTTTTTTACATAAAGATAAAAAAAACATGTTAGGAATGATTTTAATGCACTTGCTATTGTTAATCATGAAAAACATGCTAGAAGTAAGTATTTTTGCTTAGGTGCAAAATCCTATGAGTTTAAATCTAAGGACAAATCTAAACTCATTAACTCTAAGACTACCACACCTTAAAGATAGGAAGGTAGAGAGTCTAGACATTAACCCTAAGAAGAATAGGCATATGCCTAGAAGGAAGAACAACTCCCAAAAGATGAATGAAAATTCAAAAATTGAAAAATTAGAAAAGGAAAATCAAGCTTTAAGGTTTTAACTTGAGAAATTAGAAAGAACCCTTATGAAGATGGAAGATTCAATTAAAGGGTCAAATGGTAAAAACTTAGATTTTAGGAGGAAAGAGTCGTCTAAAGGCAAGAAAGGCTTGTGTCACAAGCCTAAGTCCAAGGAGGTTATACCAACCTACTACGCTGTTCCATTTAACTATAGAACAAGCTCTAGGTCTAGGAAAACCACGGTCATAAGGAAAGTCATCCCTAGTGTTGACCATGGTAGATGTCTAGTGGAGGAAATCCACTAACAAGGTTACAAGGGATGTTATCCCTAGGATTAACCTTGAAAAGACCACAATGACCAAGGCTTCTAAGCCTAGGAGAGTCATTAGGAAGGTATCAAGGGAAGTCATTCCTGTTGGTGCAATCGGCCCAGGTCACGATTGACCAGACTCGAGTTTGACTCGAGTGATGTTTTGATGTTTGACAAAGTGGTTTGACAAAGTGAGTTGACATTGATGTTTGACAGTGATGTCGGTTAATGTTTTGGGGAGATTGTTTATACAATCGACTCAGGTTATAATTGACCAGACTCGAGTTTGACTCGAGGGAGACTTTGATGGTTGACTAGGGTTGACCATGTGATTATGGGAAAGTCCAAGCATGGGTCTTGGCAAGGTAAAGTCCAAGTCATGGGTACTTGGCATGGAAAGTCCAAGTGGGACAGGTACTTGGCATGGAAAGTCCAAGTCTTGAGTACTTGGCACAAGGGAAGTCCAAGCATGGGTCTTGGCATGGAAAGTCCAACATGGGTTGGCAAGGGAAAGTCCAAGCTTAAATCTTGGCATTTGAGAAGTCCAAGGGGTTTGATATTGGCGGCGTAAAGTCCAAGGGTAGAGTCTTGGCAGCATAAGTCCAATGGTTGACGACGTAAAGTCCAAGCGGAGTCTTGGCGGCGTAAGTCCAATGTACCTTGGCGGTGTAGACACCGTTAGCATGATATAGTCGATGGAAGCACCTGAAGGCTAGCACGATGGATGAACAAGTCATGGATGACTTGGAGGGATCCAAGAGGCGTGAGGCTGATGAAGGTGGCTAGAAGGCTTAGGTCTAGGCTAAGGGTGGTCTAGCAAGTATGGGGGCACCATACTTGGGTTAAAACCTCATCTTTGAGGTTGGCAGTCAACTGGCATTATGGCCGGTTCGACTGTCGTGAGTTGACTAGAGCTCGACTGTCATTTAGGGCTGAAATTGCCTTGGTAGTCAACTGCTCATTGGAGCACTTGACTATTGGCAATCGACTGCTAATTGGAGCAGTAGACTGCCATGGATGGCAGTCGACTGCCAGTTGAGTTACGAGCACAGAATGCTCCGTAGCTGACTAGGCAGTCGACTACGGGGCTAACAGTCGACTGCCAATGTTGGCAGTCGACTGGTGAGAGTCCCGTTGAAACTTTTTCAATGTGGATTGAGCCGTTGTCTAACAACTACAGTGTTGGCAGTTGACTGGGGCCTTATGGCAGTCGACTGCCAGGTGGAAATCTAGCCCGATGAAGGATAAAAGCAGCTATTCGTGGAAGGCTCCAAACAAGGTTTTTCTTGGGCGATTTGAAGGGTAATAGTTGGTACTTTTCCAGTCCTTCAAGGCTAGTTCAAGGCAACCAAAAGCAAGCAAATCAAAAGCTCTTGTAAAGTAGTTTTCTTTACTTACATTGTATTTTGCTTGTATTCATTTCTTATTGTTGTAATAACATTTGTACGAGGTTTCTTTGCCTCCGACTTGTGTCGAGAAGGAGTATTTGTGATTAGTGATTGCATTGGCATCGCTAGAGCTCTTTAGAGCTCGATCCATGGAGTAGGATTGTAGGAATCGTTCAGTTCCGAACCACGTTATATCCGTGTGTTCGTGTGCTTGTGTTTTCGTTATTGCTTTATTATCTTTGTTTTCGCTGCGCTAACGAAAATTGTAGACGCAATCACGATCGAATTCCATCATCGGTACTAGCATGCACTATTCACCCCCCTCTAGCGGTCAACGATTTCCAACAAGTGGTATCAGAGCGAGGCCGCTCTTGAAGTTTCACAACTAAGGGAGCACGCTAGATGGTGAAGATGGAAGTCCAAGAACAATTAGGTTGAGACATCAACACACTGATGCCCTACACCCTATACGGACGAGAAGGCTTCAATTCTTGGAAGAGAAGAATTGAGGATTTTATGATGATGAGAGATTTTGAGGAATGGTCCATTTTGATGGATGGATTTGAATATCCAAGAGGACCAAGAGGTGGATTCCTCAAAAAGAAGAGATGGACCGAAGAGCAAGTCCAAGCATCCGAGAAAAATGATAAGGTGATAAAATTTTTAATTGATTTAATGCCTAATAATATCTTGTGTATGTTAGGTAATTATGTAGATGCCAAGGAGCTATGGAGCCAAGTGGCAAAGCTCCATGAAAATTTATCATCGGTCCAAGAAGAAGAAGAAGAGGAGTGCTCACCCTCTCAAGCTCAAGCAAGCACATCGCCATCTAAAGAGCTTGAGGAGTCGGAAGTTGATAGGGAGTCAACTTCCGGATCGGTGGAGGAAGTGGAAGAAGCATCCACCTCAAGGATTGAAGGAGAGGAGAGAACTTCCACACTGGAACATCAAGAAGAAGCTTCGACATCCGGTCAAGATGAAGAAGCTCAAAATTCTATTTCGGCACCTACAACCACCCTAGGTAACTCAAGCATGTCAATTAATAATAAAATTTATATAATATTCTTTGAGTGTAGGGAATCCGGACACTACAAGAGTAAGTGTCCAAAAAGGGTCAAGAAGTCTCAACCGGCTCCAAAAGTCAAGGATGTCAGTGCCCCAAGTCAAAAGAGCAAGGAGCATATCATATGCTTCAAGTGCAACTCAAAGGGGCATTACCGGAGTCAATGCCCTAAGGGAAAGAAGAAGGGGCAAGAAGGAGCATTACAAGTAGGGGGAGCTTCTATAGCTAACCCTAAGGTATATTTAAACAATGCTTGTTCTTTAAACTCTAGTCAAAAGCATGCTAGGAATAATTTTAATAGTCTTGCTATTTATCATAAAGAGCATGCTAGAAATAGAGAATTTTGTTTAGAAGCCAAAAATGTCTACTTTTCAAAGAAGGAGAAATTTGAGACTAATGTCCATAGAAACGTTCTTCCTAGGGAGTTTATTAGGAAAATAGGAGAACACTTAGACCTTAATCCTAAATGGACTAGACACATGCCTAGGAAGTCTCATGCCCAAAGACCAAATCAAAATTCTAAAATTGGGCAATTAGAATTAGAGAACCAAGCCTTGAGATCAAGACTTGAGAAATTAGAAAAGACCCTCAAAATTATGCAAAATTAAATGCAAGGGTCAAAACCTCAAAGTCAACATCTAGGACCCAAGAAACAAAAGTCAACCAAGGGCAAGAATGATTTGGGTAACAAACCTAAGCCTAAGGTGGCTTATAATAGTGTTCCATTCGATTATGGAACACAAATAAGGTCTAGGAAGACCAAGGTCAATAGGAAAGTCATCCCTAAGGTTGACCAAGGTTTGTGCCTAGTGGCTAGGGTTTCTAGGAAACCTAGGGTGGCCACTAAGAAGGTTGCAAGGGGAGTTACCCCTAGAATCTGTTGGTGCAACAATGCCCCAAGCGTTTATATGTTTTTATGTTTGGATAATCATCTAAGTTAGGCAACAAATTGTGATCTAATGGTGAACATGATTAAGTGACAGGTAAAGGCAAAGTCCAAGTATGATCTTGGCAAGAGAAGTCCAAGGTAAAGGTTTGGCGGCATAAGACCAAGCAAGTTGTCTTGGCGACATTAAGTCCAAACGAACCTTGGCAAAGGAAGTCCAAAGGCAAGTCTTGGCAGCGTAAGTCCAAGCATGTAGACTTGGCGGCGTAAAGTCCAAGCACGCCTTGGCAAAGGAAACCCAAGACATGACAAAACCAAAGGAAGCTCTTGGAAGCAAAGCGCAAAGGATGAACAAGTCGCGGACTCAGAGGGATCCTGGAGGCACAAGGCTTAAGGAAGAGCTAGAAGGTTGAGTCTAGGTCTAAGGGGTAAAATCAAGTATGAATTACTCATACTTGATGAGTATCAGTCAACTGATACGATGTATCAGTCGACTGGTCAGGTGCTCGACTGAGTCAGGATAAAACTCTGACCATCAGTCGACTGTTTTGGTCATGGCAGTCGACTGATCAAGTTAAATACGGGCACAGAGTGGAGTCACACTCGACTGCAGCCTATGATCACTCGACTAATCACTCCATCAGTCGACTGATGGATGGATCAGTCGACTGATGAGAATGTCGTTGGAGGAAATGACTTTGAATCCCGCGAATCTGCATTGTGGCCGTTGCATCAGTTGACAATGATCCGATCCTTCTCTCTATAAAAAGAGGGCTGGTGGAGGTTTTTGGGGTTAATGCTCATTCTCTGATTATTCTCTCAAGCCTCCACGAGTTTTCAAGCTTTCTAGTGTTTTTAAATCTCCTCCTCCTCTCTCTAAGCTCAAGTTTCATTCTTTGTAAGAAGAGGAGGATTGTTGTAAAGGAAAGCTTCATAGTGATTTGATTAGGGTTGATCCACCTCAAGGATCACCGTGGAGTAGGAGCGTCATCTCCGAACCACGTAAAAGAATCGTGTTAGCATGTTTTTTATTTGTGTTATTGTTATTTTTGTTGTGCTTCCGCTAATATTTTTGTAGAGAAGAAAAACAAGCTATTCACCCCCCTCTAGCTTCAAATCGATCTCCAACAAGTGGTATCAGAGCCCGGTTCGCATCGGAAGATCTAGCAATCAACCGGAGAAAAGATGGCTTTTCAAGAGGGGCATAGCACGGCGAGGCCTCTGTTCTTCGACGGCAACGACTTCGGCTATTGGAAAGGTAGGATGGAGTATTACTTAATGAATGATATTGAGAATTAGTTTAGTGTTGTAGATGGTTTCGAGAAGTCGGTGGATGAACACGGAGCACCCATACCGACGAAGGATTGGACGAGAGACATGGCCAAGAAGGCTCAAGCCAACGCCAAGGCAACAACCACACTTCAATGTGGTTTGTCAAAAGAGCAACTAAGCAAGGTGGGGCCATTTGAATCGGCGAAGGAGCTTTGGGAGAAGTTGATTGAGCTCAACGAAGGATCCAAAGAAACAAGAAGGGCCAAGAGAGATCTTCTAATTGGCCAACTTCAAAGCTTCTCAATGAAGACTAATGAGACCGTGAGCCAAATGCATGGTCGCTTCAAAGAAGTAGTCAACGGACTACATGTTATAGGTGAGAAGGTCGACAACCGAGACCTTGTAAGGTATGTGCTACAAGCTTTCCCTAGAACAACCTTATGGGCCTCAATGGTAGATGCCTATAAGGTCTCTAGGGATCTTTCATTGGTTAAGTTAGATGAGCTATTTTGTGAATTTCAATTACATGAACAAGCTAACACTTCATCCAAAGAGAAGGGTATAGCTCTTTTTGTAGGAAAGAAGGACAAAAAGAAGAAGGAGAAGAAAGAAGTGTCCTCTTCATCCGAATCCGAGGAAGACTCATCAAGTAGTCAAGATGAGTTATCGGCAAGCGAGGTGGCACATTACGTCAAGAAGTTTGGTGGGAAGTCAAGGAAACTCACCAAGAAAGATGTGAAGAGGATGTTCCAATCCTCAAGAGGTAAGTCTTCAAATAGTTCAAATTCTACCTCTAACGTGACTTGTTTTGGTTGCAACAAGAAAGGGAATATAAAGCCAAATTGCCCGGAACTAAAGAAGAAGGAGGAGAAGGAAAAGCAAAAGAAAGAAAATAAGGAGAAAAAGAAGAAGGAGGCAATGGTGGCTCAAACATGGGACACCCTAAGCATGGAGGATTCTTCCGACGATGAAGAAGTATGTCATGCCACCCGGAATCTAGCCCTCATGGCATTAGAGGAAGAAGCCGGGAGCTCAAGCGAGGAGACCTCTTCCTCTTCAAGCTACGAATCATCATCAAGTGATGATGATGAGGTAAACAACTCACCTAAGGTAGATTTACTTTACAAGACTATTGCATGTCTTTAAAATGCTTTGAATAGATTGAAAACTAGGATTAAGGATTTAAAAATAGAGATTAAATCACTTAAGAATGTAGAATCATCTTGTGGTAAATTATCTAGTGATGAATGTACCCTTAGGGATAAAAATGATGAATTAAGAAAAGAAATAGGTAACTTAAGAGCATGTTTAGAAAAATTTACTAATGGCTCTAAATACCTAGACATGATTATTAAGGATCAAAGGGCTATTTACAACAAGGCCGGATTGGGATATAGGCCTAAGGAAAAGGAGGTAGCATTTACATCTCTTGTTAGTAGAAAATCCATGATTAAAAGCAAGGGTAGAAAGACTTGGGTACCTAAGAAATTTCTAATTGATGCTAGTGGTCCTAAGATTTGGGTACCTAAGGATTGTATTTTTCATGTGATATAGGTAGAAGAACCAAGCTTGTGGATAGTTGATAGTGGGTGCTCAAAGCACATGACCGGTGATGAGAGAAAATTCTCCACTATCAACCACACTAGCAAAGGAAAAGTATCATTTGGTAATAGCGGCAAACTTAAGATTCTAGGAAAGGGCACAATTGAGGTATCCCCAAACCTTGCCATTCATAAAGTATTATTAGTTAAAAATATGAAATTTAATTTACTTAGTGTAAGCCAACTATGTGATGCAAACTTTGATGTTAAATTTGATTCCTCAAAATGTTTTATAAGACACAAAACTCTAAATGATTGCATGTTAGTAGGTTTTAGAAAATCAAATATATATTATGTTGATTTATCCTATGCTACTAATGCTTCTACTAAGTGTCTTATTGCAAAAGAGGAAGAAAGTTGGCTTTGGAATAGGAGGCTAGGACACATAAACATGAAGAACATAGCCAAAATAGCAAAAATGAAATTAGTCAAAGGATTGCCTAAAGTCAAATTTCTCAAGGACAAGATGTGTGATGCATGCCAAGAAGGGAAACAATCAAAAACATCACACAAAGGTAAAATTTTACTTAGTACCGCTTTACCTTTAGAACTCTTACATATGGATTTATTTGATTGTCATAATACCCCTTCTATGATTGGTAGTAAATATTGCTTAGTAATAGTAGATGATTTCTCTAGGTTTACTTGGGTATTTTTCTTGAAAAATAAAGATGAAACCTTAGGAATAATCATAGGATTTAGCAAAAGAGTAGAAAATGAAAGAAAACCCAAAATCAACCGGATCCATAGTGATCATGGTGGAGAATTTGAGAATTCTAATTTTTCAACTTTTTGCTTAGAACAAGGGTACAAGCATGAGTTTTCATGTCCTAGAACACCCCAATAAAATGGGGTTGTGGAAAGAAAAAATCGTGCCCTACAAGAAGCGGCTAGGACAATGCTTAATGCATACTCCTTACCTAGCTACTTGTGGGCGAAAGCGGTTAATACTGCTTGCTATATCCAAAATAGGGTATTGATTCATAGGTTTTTAGGAAAAACTCCATTTGAATTATGGAATGGTACAATTCCAACAATTCATTATTTTAAGGTCTTTGGATGTAAAGTCTATATTTTAAATACCAAAGACAACCTAGGTAAGTTTGAGTCCAAAGCGGATGAGGGAATCCTAGTTGGATACTCATCCACTAGTGTAGGGTATAGAGTTTACAATAAAAGGACTCAAAAGATTGAAGAATCATCAAATGTCCAATTTGATGAAACTTCCAATACATACCCTAGAAAATCCCCTATTGATGATGATATTAATAATGAAAATCAAGAAATTACCCAACAATTTCAAAATTTAACCTTAGGGAGTAATGATCAAGGGGGAGTAAGAGGTGATTCCGATGATGAGCAAAGGATTGAGATTAATCATGATCAAACTCAAATTAATACACCTCCTAGAACCATAATAGTTCATCAAAATCACCCTTTAGATCAAATTGTGGGAGAATTATCTCAAGGTGTTAGGACTAGGTCATTTCATAGGGATCCTACTAGTCATATAGCTCTAATTTCTCAAATTGAGCCCAAAACATTCAAAGATGCATTACTTGATCCAGATTGGATCTTAGCAATGCAAGATGAATTGACTCAATTTGAAAGGAGCCAAGTATGAGAGTTAGTTCCTAGACCTAATGAAAACACCATTATTACTACAAGATGAGTTTTTAGGAACAAACTAGATGACCAAGGAAATATCACTAGAAATAAAGCAAGATTAGTTGCAAGGGGTTTTAATCAAGTTGAAGGACTTGACTATGATGAAACATATGCCCCGGTTGCTAGGTTAGAGTCTATTAGAATACTATTAGGATATGCCTCCTATATGTGTTTCAAACTCCATCAAATGGATGTTAAATCGACATTCCTAAATGAGTTTATTAAGGAAGAAGTATATGTAGAACAACCTCCCGGGTTTGAGAATATGGACTATCCAAACCATGTATACAAGCTTAGAAAAGCTTTGTATGGTTTGAAACAAGCTCCCCGGGCTTGGTATGAAAGATTATCATCTTTCTTAATTTCTAAGGACTTTAAAAGGGGTAGTGTAGATCAAACTCTATTTATAAAGTCAACATCAATGAACATCTTTGTAGCCCAAGTATATGTTGATGACATCATCTTTGGGGTCAACAAATGATGAACTTCTCCAAGACTTTATTAAGAATATGGAAAAAGAGTTTGAAATGAGTCTAGTTGGGGAATTAAATTTCTTCCTAGGATTACAAGTTAAACAAACAAGTGAAGGAATTTATATTTATCAAACCAAATATGCTAAGGAAATGATTAAGAAATTTGGTTTGGAAAATGCTAAAGTAGTTTCAACTCCAATGGCAACCAATACAAAAATAGATAGTGATAATGAAGGCAAACAAATTGATCTTACATTATATAGGAGCATGATTGGTAGCCTCTTGTACTTAACCGCTAGTAGACCCGACATATTATTTGCGGTTGGTATGTGTGCTAGGTATCAATCTTGTGCAAAAGAATCTCATCTAGTTGTCGTTAAAAGAATATTAAGATATGTTAAAGGCACACTAAATGTAGGACTATGGTACCCTAGGACTAGGCCTTTTGATTTGATTGGGTACACCGATTCCGATTATTCCGGTTGCAAATTGGATCGGAAGAGTACTAGTGGTGGATGCCAATTCCTTGGGTCCTCCCTAGTTAGTTGGAGTAGTAGGAAGCAATCTTGTGTTGCCCTATCCACCACCGAGGCCGAGTATGTGGCTATGGGTGGTTGTGTAGCGCAATTACTATGGATGAAACATACCTTAGAAGATTATGAGCTATCTTACTTCAACATGAAAGTATTTTGTGACAATGTAAGCACCATAAACTTGACCAAAAATCCGGTGCATCACTCTAGGACCAAGCACATTGAAGTGAAACATCACTTCATTAGAGATCATGTGGCTAAGGGGGACATTGAGCTTAATTACATTGAATCCAAGTCCAACCTAGCCGACATATTTACCAAGGCTCTGCCCGAGGTAGAATTTTCATCACTTAGGAGAGAACTTGGAATGTGCTTGGTTGAGTAAATGTATAGGTTTGCATGATCCTATAGAAATACTAGGATTTATACCTTTAAGCATCTCACAAAATACCTAAGAAACCATGATTTTTATATTGAGTCACTTAGACAACATGTGAGCTGTTAGGAAGATGCACTTGGTTCATCATGCTTGTTATGATGCATTACTATGGACCAAAGTGTCATCTAGAGACATTAATCCTTCATTGGACAAATCATTGAGAAGGCTTATACACAATTGATGTGCATATAGCTCCAAGAACATGATTGGAAATGTCAAATAAAACATATTTTAAACTATGTTTATCATATTTTGAAAAATAGTTTTTAAGTGAAACACAAAAGCGATACAAAGTTTGCAAAAACATTAGAACTTTTATTGGTTTTCAAGTTTGTGTCAATCTTGAAATCTAGAAAACATATATTTTTCAAAATATTTTTCCTTGATAAAGTATGATTTCAGAAATGTGTACACAAAATTTCATGATTTTTCGAGGTTTATGGAATTTTTGACGCATTTCTGAATTTGGACTGAAAAGGCTGAAATTCGAACTTCAGGTGTAGCAGTCGACTAGTTCAAAAACCAGTCAAGTGATACGCTGTATTTTCTGATAAATAGCTCCATTTTTTGATATTGAGTGTATCTTTGATCTCCTAAAACTTTAGCATGATAATACTGAGTATAAACCAACTCTTAGAACTGTTTAATGCGGTGTTTGAGGGGGAGTTTCATAAGATGTATCTTTTTCATTTCCAAATTTACATTGTTGGAGCAAAGTTAGGATTTAAACCTTCAAATTGTTTGATAGACTTTTGCTCCACATGTATTTTACTCATCATGAACTATATCTTGGATTAAGGGGAGCTAAATTTCAAATTCTATACCTTAGGTCAAGATTACAATGCATTCAATTCTTCTATGAAATATATGATTTCTTCTCTTTTTGATGTATGTCAAAGGGGGAGAAGAAATGTTTAAGTTAGAATTGGATATATGATTATGTGATATGATTATGTTTATCTTTAAAAGACCTAACTTAAATGATTGCCAAACATCAAAAAGGGGGAGATTGTTGGTGCAACAATGCCCCAAGCATTTATATGTTTTGATGTTTGGATAATCATCTAAGTTAGGCAACAAATTGTGATCTAATGGTGAACATGATTAAGTGACAGGTAAAGGCAAAGTCCAAGTATGATCTTGGCAAGAGAAGTCCAAGGTAAAGGTTTGGCGGCATAAGACCAAGCATGTTGTCTTGGCAGCATTAAGTCCAAACGGACCTTGGCAAAGGAAGTCCAAAGGCAAGTCTTGGCAGCGTAAGTCCAAGCATGTAGACTTGGCAGCGTAAAGTCCAAGCACGCCTTGGCAAAGGAAACCCAAGATATGACAAAACCAAAGGAAGCTCTTGGAAGCAAAGTGCAAAGGATGAACAAGTCGCGGACTCGGAGGGATCCTGGAGGCGCAAGGCTTAAGGAAGAGCTAGAAGGTTGAGTCTAGGTCTAAGGGGTAAAATCAAGTATGAATTACTCATACTTGATGAGTATCAGTCGACTGATACAATGTATCAGTCGACTGGTCAGGTGCTCGACTGAGTCAGGATGAAACCCTGACCATCAGTCGACTGCTTTGGTCATGGCAGTCGACTGATGTTGCGATCAGTCGACTGCCAACAGTGGCAGTCGACTGATCAAGTTAAATATGGGCACAGAGTGGAGTCACACTCGACTGCGGCCTGTGATCACTCGACTGATCACTCCATCAGTCGACTGATGGATGGATCAGTCGACTGATGAGAATGCCGTTGGAGGAAACTACTCTGAATCCCGTGAATCCATTCGAAGCCGCATCAAGCGTCGGCAATCGATCGATGTTGTGCATCGATAGGAAAATCAACCTTCTCTCTATAAAAAGAGGGTTGGTGGAGGTTTTTGGGGTTAATGCTCATTCTCTGATTATTCTCTCAAGCCTCCACGAGTTTTCAAGCTTTCTAGTATTTTTAAATCTCCTCCTCCTCTCTCTAAGCTCAAGTTTCATTCTTTGTAAGAAGAGGAGGATTGTTGTAAAGGAAAGCTTTATAGTGATTTGATTAGGGTTGATCCACCTCAAGGATCACCGTGGAGTAGGAGTGTCATCTCCAAACCACGTAAAAGAATCATGTTAGCATGTTTTTCATTTGTGTTATTGTTATTTTTGTTGTGGTTCCACTAATATTTTTGTAGAGAAGAAAAACAAGCTATTCACCCCCCCCTCTAGCTTCAAATCGATCTCCAACAGAATCAACCTAGGTAAGATCACAATGACCAAGACTAACATGCCTAGGAGGGTCATTAGGAAGGTATCTAGGGAGGTTATCCCTAAGGAATACCTAGTAAACCCTAGGAGCTCAAATAGGTTTTGGGTTCCTAAGAGCGTGATCGATTCACGCTAAATGGGTTTAGGGTGTGCCAACTTTAAATGGAAGGGTAGTTAACCTAACCATGGTAAAGGTGGCATCTTAGGTAATTTTCAAGGTTGTGGATGCCTTGGAAATAGTTTTGAATTATGATCCTAAAAGATTTTAGGATGTGCCAATATTATTTGAGAAGTTTGATAAAATGATCAAATTGACACAATTTAGGTTTAGAGGTAATAGTGTGCCATTTTGGATTTTTGGCACACTAGGGAGAAAAGTGAATATTTAGCAAACTATATTTAATTATGTTAAATGGCAATTAATATTAAAATTTAGGTATTTTTATACCTATACTTTTTATTTGCCATGATTTGTTTTCCATATGCCATGACATGACATCATATTTATTTTCATCACTTATATGTCATGATCATGTTTAGAAATTAGGATTAAATGTCATGTGCTTTAGTTTTATATCATATGTCATGACATCATGATCATTGGCCATTATTTATTTTGCTATCATTATGCCATGATCATTTCATGCATCTAAATTGATTAAAATTGAGTTAAGGACAATGACATGACTTGAAGTCCCATTTATAAGGGAATCAAGTAGGGTTGCCTTAGAAAATGCATGAAACCTTAGATTAAATAAACCAAAATCCACATCTCACATCTAACTTGACATGTATGTGTATTTATACACCCTAGATATATGTGAGATGCTAGGATATGAGTTAAGTTCAAGGTGCATAGTTTTTGCATCTAGATGAATTAAAACTCATCTAAAATCATATGTGGATCATTGGGAAAGCTTGTGTACAAGTCATGTACATAGAGCCCAAGGAATATGATCCAAAATAGGTTTTCAAAAACATTTTGAAATCAATTTAGAAAACCTTGGTGAAGCCTATCTTTTGATAGCAATCACCAATGATGAAGTTGATACAAAGTGAGCTAAAACATTGAAGTTTTTCTTCACTTTTGAATTTTGTATCAATTTCAATATTTTATGGGTAAAATATTTTTCAAACATTTTTCACCCATTGTATTAGTCATAGGTATTATACGTATCAAATTTCATGATTTTTCGAATTACGTATAATTATTTATGCTTTTCCAAATCTCATTTTTGATAGCTGAAATTCGAGAATTTGATTATCGATCGCCACCGATGGCGATCGGTGATGAAAAGCATCGGTGATTCGTAGGAGTCATTGCCAGTCCGATTCGGGTTAATAAGGTTTGTTTAGCCTGATTTTAGCTATGGTAAGGTTTCCTAACCACTCCTAACCCTAGGATATACTTTGGGAAGCATTATAAAGGGTGAAAATCCATTGAATATGGATTAGGAGAGGTGTTAGGATAATGTATCAAATTTAAGGCGGGGAGAGTTCTTATTTGAACTTTTAACCTTATTTTTGATGGTTTAGAGTTCCTATTAGCTTAGGGACTTCCCAAGAACATTGTTGGTGCAATGGTCAAGGGGGAGCAAGCCTTTAGGAGGAGGTATCCATCTTGGAATGATGGATGTATTTTTCTTCTTGAAGGGGGAGAACTTATTGGGAGAGTGTCATCAATTGGGAAATTTGATGGGTTTTTGATACCCAATTTAGAAATTGGGAGAGTGAATAGGATTGCCTCTCTTGAGTGATATGAGACTTATCACTAGGAAGATTGATGGATTCCTAGGTATTTTTGGACCAAGGGGGAGATTGTAAGATCTCATTGGATATGAGACATTGATCTCCTTGGAGAGAACCTTTTTGATGTATGTCAAAAAGGGGGAGAGTAAAATTACCAATTTGGGAAATTGGTAAGGGAGTTTGAGTTAGGGGCCTAACTCAAGGTTTGTTTTGTCAAACATCAAAAAGGAAGAGATTGTTGGTGCAATCGGCCCAAGTCACGATTGACCAGACTCGAGTTTGACTCGAGTGATGTTTTGATGTTTGACAAAGTGGTTTGACAAAGTGAGTTGACATTGATGTTTGACATTGATGTCGGTTAATATTTTGGGGAGATTGTTTATACAATCGACTCAGGTTATAATTGACCAGACTCGAGTTTGACTTGAGGGAGACTTTAATGGTTGACTAGGGTTGACCATGTGATTATGGGAAAGTCCAAGCATGGGTCTTGGCAAGGTAAAGTCCAAGTCATGGGTACTTGGCATGGAAAGTCCAAGTGGGATAGGTACTTGGCATGGAAAGTCCAAGTCTTGAGTACTTGGCACAAGGGAAGTCCAAGCATAGGTCTTGGCATGGAAAGTCCAACATGGGTTGGCAAGGGAAAGTCCAAGCTTGAGTCTTGGCATTTGAGAAGTCCAAGAGGTTTGATATTGGCGGCGTAAAGTCCAAGGATAGAGTCTTGGCAGCATAAGTCAAATAGTTGACGGCGTAAAGTCTAAGCGGAGTCTTGGCAGCGTAAATCCAATGTACCTTGGCGGTGTAGACACTGTTATCATGACATAGCCGATGGAAGCACCTGAAAGCTAGCGCGATGGATGAACAAGTCATGGATGACTTGGAGGGATCCAAGAGGCGTGAGGCTGATGGAGATGACTAGAAGGCTTAGGTCTAGGCTAAGGGTGGTCTAGCAAGTATGGGGGCACCATACTTGGGTTAAAACCTCATCTTTGAGGTTGGCAGTCGACTGACATTATGGTCGGTTCGACTGTCGTGAGTTGACTAGAGCTCGACTGCCATTTAGGGATGAAATTGCCTTGGCACCAATCGCTCATTGGAAGCGATTGGCTGCGATCGATTGCTAATTGGAGCGATTGATCGCGCGCGATCGTATCATGGATGACACGATCGCCAGCTTGAGTTGCGAGCAAATGCTCGTGAGCCGATCGGGCAATGACTACGGTTAGCGATCGGCCAATGTTGGCGATCGGATCAGGAGAGTCCCGTTGGAACTTTTCCAACGTGGATTGAGCTGTTGTCTTATAGCTACAGTGTTGGCAGTCGACTGGGGCCTTATGGCAGTCGATTGCCTGGCAGAAATCCAGCCTGATGGAGAATAAAAGCAGCTATTCGTGGAAGGCTCCAAACAAGGTTTTTCTTGGGCGATTTGAAGGGGAATAGTTGGTGCTTTTCCAGTCCTTCAAGGCTAGTTCAAGGCAACCAAAAGCAAGCAAATCAAAAGCTCTTGTAAAGTAGTTTTCTTTACTTACATTGTATTTCTCTCTTGTATTTTGCTTGTATTCATTTCTTATTGTTGCAATAACGTTTGTACGAGGTTTCTCTGCCTCCGACTTGTGTTGAGAAGGAGTATTTGTGATTAGTGATTGCATTGGCATCGATAGAGCTCTTTAGAGCTCGATCTGTGGAGTAGGAACTGTTCGGTTCCGAACCACGTTATATCCGTGTGTTCGTGTGCTTGTGTTTTTGTTATTTCTTTATTATCTTTGTTTCTGCTGCGCTAACGAAAATTGTAGACGCAATCACGATCGAATTCCATCATTGGTACTAGCACGCGCTATTCACCCCCCTCTAGCGGTCAATGATCCCCAACAATTCCTAGTGAATACCTTGTAAACCCAAGGAGCTCCAATAGATATTGGATTCCCAGGAGCATGATTCTCTAATGTAGATGGGTTTAGAGTGTGTCAACTAAAGATGAAAAAGTAGTTAGCCAAACCGTAGTGAAGTTGACACTTTAGGGCATTTTCAAAGTATTGTTATACTTTGAAAATGAAATTAGAATTACATCCTAAAAGGGTTTAGGATGTGTCAATGAATTTAATGGAAAACAAAATTGATCAAAAATTGACACAAATAGTTTAGAGTCAAAAGTGTGCTAAATTTGGGGTTATGGCACACTTAAGGAAAATTAGGCATTATGGCAAATTGGTATAAGACTTAGCAAATGACAATTGAGCTTAAAACTTAGGTATTATATACCTTTGTATTTTATACTTGCTATGTTTTGTTTGTCATATGTCATGTCATAACATCATATATATTCGCATGATCATTTTATAATGTCATATTAAGATTTAGGTTAATTATATCATGTTTATACTTAGAATCATTTTTATGTTATGACATAATACATCATTGACACATGCTTTAAATTATGCAATCACTTATGTCATGATTATTTCAAACATTAAATTTAATCAAAATGAATTTAAGGATAAATGACATGATTTGATATCCTAAATAAAAAAAATTAAATTGGATATGCCTAGATAAAATGCATGAATCCCTTAGATTAGGAAAAAATATAAACTCACATCTCACAAAAATTATAAGGATGACTTGTGTGTTTTCATACACTCTAGACACAGGTGAAATGTTAGGACATAAGTTAAGTTCAATGTGCTTATATGATGCATCAAAGTGAACTTAAGACTCATTAAATCATAAGGATAAATCATGTGGAAAGCTAGTATACAAGTCATGTGTACTTAGCCTATAGATTATGATTCAATATAAGGTTTTAAAATCATTTTGAAAAACCTTAGTGAAGTCTATCTTTTGATAGCAATCACCATTGAGAAGATTGACACAAAGTTAGATAAAACATTGAAGTTTTTCAATGCTTTTGAACTTTGCATTGCTCTTTGAATTTAATGAATATTTTAATATAAAATTATTTTTCATCCATTGTATTTAGCATAAGTAATGTATATATGAAATTTCAATATTTTTAAAAATTCATATAATTACTTATGTATTTCTGAATTTCAGTCTGAAAAGTTAAAAATTTTGATTTCTGAACTTTCATAAACCCGATCATTTGGTGTAGGAAGCGATCATTGTTGGTGATAAGTCGATTGTTAGTCCGATTATTGCAATCATTTATCAACATCCCTAGGCTACCCTAACTACTCCTAACCCTAGGATATGTTTTGGAAAGCATTGGAAGGGTAAAAGTTTTAGTAAAACTAAATAGGAGAGTTATTTAGGATGGAGATCAAATTTTACGGGAGATTAAAGTTCAAGTTTGAATTTTTACTCTTATTTTTTATTCTTTAAAATTCCTATAAACTTAGGAACTCTCCCAGAACATTGTTGGTGCAATGGTCTAGGCAGAGCAAGCCTTTAGGGGGAGTGTGTCCATCAAGGGATGATGGATGCATTTTTGACCAAAGAGAGAGAAGTGAAAAATGCTCTTCATTTAGTGATAAAGGTGTATCACTAGGGAGAATGAAGACATATAGGATAATTTTGACAAAGGGAGAGAATGAAGGATCTCATTGGAAGATGATAAACTTTTGAATGTGTGTCAAAAGGGAGAGAAATGAAAGAGTTTAAGTTAGGCTCAAGATGTTTAGTGCATAATGATGTCCTATAAACCCAAATATATACAAAATCCTAAAATTTTAAAATTTGAAATTCTAAAGTTAGGAACTCTTCATTATGCTTGAGCATAAAAAGAAGTAAGTTGGGCTTAAGGGTTAGCCTAACTTAAAAGTGTTGTCAAACATAAAAAAGGGAGAGATTATTGATGCAATCGGTCCAGGTCACGATTGACTAGACTCAAGTGGGACTCAAGTAGTATTTTGATATTTGATAATTGGATTGAGTATGGAGGATAATATGACTATGGGATGGTATGGGACATCCGTAGTCATATGGAAGTTGAGTATGGAAAGTCCAACTGAAAGTTGGCAAGGGAGAAATCCAAGTCGATCAAGGTGACCAGACACTTGGTGTTGGAAAGTCTAACTGAGAGTTAGCAAGGGAAATTCAAGTTGGTCAAGGAAGATCGAACACTTGGTGAAGTGAAGTCCCGGCAGGTCACAGAGTGACCGTGCTTGGTAAAGGAAGTCCCGACAGGTCTGGGAGACTGTGTCTGGCAAGAGAAGATCCAACTGATCAGGGGATCGAGATTGGCAAGAGAAGTCCTGGCAGGTCACAATTAACTGTGTTGGTGTAATCGACCCAAGTCATGATTGACCAGACTCGAGTGAGATTCGAGTAGGGTTTTAATGTTCAACAATAGTTTGACCACATGACTAGTGGATGGTATGGGACATCCAAGGTCATATGAGAGAGACTATTGAAGAAGTCCAAGTCAGTTAAGGTTAACCAGACACTTGGTGTGGAGACATTCGAGTTTGGTGACTTGGCAAGGAGAAGTCCAAGTATGGATACTTTGTAAGGGAAAATCCAAGTCGGTTAAGGGAGATCGGACACTTGGTGTAGGAAAGACCAAAGGGGAGTTGGCGAGGGAAGTCCCGGCAGGTCTGGGAGACCGTGCTTAACAAATGAAGTCCCTGATGGGGAGTCTTGGCAGTGAAGTCCCGGAGGCATAGCCTCTTGGCAGTGAAGTCCCGGATGAGGAGTCTTGGCAAGGGAAGACCCGGCTGATCAGGGAGATCGAGCTTGGCAAAAGGGAAGTCCCAGAGGCGAGGCCTCTTGGCAAAGGTAGACCCTAGAGCATGACAATGGCCGATGGAAATACTTGAAAGCTAGCACAAGGATGAAGAGTGGCAGACTGGAGGGATTCGGGAGGCGTGAGGCTGATAGAAGTGGGTTGAAGGCTTAGGTCTAGGCTTAGGGTGAGTATCAAGTATGAGGGGATCATACTTAGAGTGTTAAACCTCAGTGTATAGGTATAACAGTCGACTGTCGATTCGGTTCAGTCGACTGAGCTTCATTTGTTGGCAAACAAAAGCAAGGTGACCTCGATCAACATCTCGACTAGAGGCTAGTCGAGGCAATGCCTTGACTATACCACTCGACTGGTCATTCTGGATGGAGGCACAGAAGCAAGGTACACTCGACCAGCTCCTCGACTAGTGGCCAATTGAGGCGGTGCCTCGACTGGATCACTTGACTGGTGCCTCAACTGGTCCCAGCACAGGTATGAAGACAATTGCTCAGAAGCAAGGTGACTCGACTAGATGCCCAGTCGAGGCGACACCTCGACTGACGAAGTGACTATTGCAAATCGAGAAGCTTCGATGGAGCTTTATAAAAGGAGGATTGAGGGCATCTTCGAGTACAGTTCTCTTAGAGGTTTTAGGGGCAATTTGAAGCGAGGTGCTGCTGCATTTCAGAGCTTCAAAATCTTCCCAAAGCTACCTATAAGCAAACATTCAAAAGCCCTAAATCTGTAACGTGTGTTCATTTGCTTTTGTATTTGGTGTATTTGTTTGTTTTTATCTCGTTCTTATTGTTGTAAGAGACTTGTACGAGGTTCCTCCACCTCCGGTGTGTCACCGAGAAAAAGAAGTGATATAATGGTAGTGTGCATCACTAGAGCTCGCTAAGGCTCGCCCATGGAGTAGGAACTAGGATTCCGAACCACATAAAATCCATGTGTTGTACTTGTGATGTGATTTGTATTTATATTTCCACTGCATACTAACGTTTGTAGACAAGCACGACGAATTCCATCAAAGAAATCGAAGTGAATTGCTATTCACCCCCCCTCTAGCAGACACCAATAGCCCTACAAGTGGAATCAGAGTAAGGTCGCTCTTCAAGACTTAACAACCAAGAGAGCACGCTAGAGGAAAGAAGGAAGATAAAGGAGCCAAATTTTGATTTGGGATGGGACATCAATGTGCCTCCTCCATATAAACTCTATGGAGCTAAAGAATTCGATCAATGGAAGGTAAGGATGGAATATTTTATAATGTGTGAAATAGAAAATTGGTTTATTTTGTTGCAAGGAGTTGAAGTTCCTATGGACAAGAAGGGTAGAATACTCAAGAAAAAGAAATGGACAAAGAAGCAACTAGAACAATTCGAAAGAAATGATAAGGTAACGCAATTATTATTAAATTTGTTACCTAATGAGGTTGTGTCTAGATTAGGTGAGTTTAGGGATGCTAAGGAATTATGAAGCAAGGTAACAAAGCTTCATGAAGATTCCTCTGCAACACAAATGGAGAAGCCTCAAGAAGAAGAAAGTCCATCTTCGTTCCAAGCTCATGTAGACTCGGAGGTTGATAGTGTTCAATTTTTGACGAAGAGGTGGAAGAAATGGTCGAAGCCTCTACTTCAAGAATTGAGGAGGAGCTTAGATCTTCAACCTTGGAACAAGAACAAGAGGAGGAGCCCTCTACCTCTGAGAGAAATGAAGAAGAAGTTCAAAATTCTCTAATCATTCAAGAAGGTAATTTAAATGCAATTGTTAAAAATAAAAGTCATATAACATGCTTTGAGTGAAGGGAAGTAGGGTACTATAAGAGTAAATACCCAAAAAGAGTCAAGAAGGCTCAACCGACACCAAGAAAGGGCCAAAGAAAAGTCAAAGGATGTCGGAGTCCCAATTCACAAGAGCAAGGAGCATATAGTATGTTTCAAGTGCAACAAAAGGGGACACTACCGAAGCCAATGTCCTAGGGAGAGACACCCTCAGAAGGACAAAGGAGAGAGTTCAAATGTAGGGGGAGCTAAGGCAAACCCTAAGGTAAATTTAAATAAAGCTCTTCCTTTATCTAATGTTAGAAAGCATGATCATAATTTTAATGCACTTGCTATTCATCATGACAAAACGCATGTTAAAAATAGATTTTATTGTTTAGGTGCTAACCATGTCAATTTAACTAAGGACAATGCTAGATCAACCTTATCTAAGGATATGAAGGTAGAGAATAATAACCTAGGTATCAACCCTAAATGGATTAGACATATGCCTAGGAAGAAGAATATCTCAAGAGTCAATGAAAAATCAAAACTTGAGATATTAGAAGTTGAAAAATCAAACTTTGAGGTCAAGGCTTGAAAAATTAGAAAAGACTCTTCAAAAGATGGAAAATATAATTAATGGGTTAACTGAACAAAACTTAGGCTATAGGAGGCAAGGTGCATCTAAGGGCAAGCACAGCTTGGGTCACAAGCTTAGGTCCAAGGTAGATAAGCCTACCTACCATAGTGTTCCATATAGTTATGGAACAAGTTCTAAGTTTAGGAAAGCCAAGGTCACAAGGGAAGTCATCCCTAGAGTTGACCATGGTAAGTGTCTAGTGGCTAAGGTTTCAATGAAATCTAGGAAAGCCACTAATAAGGTTACAAGGGAAGCAATCTCTAGGGTTAACCTCGACAAGACCAAAATGACCAAGGCTTCCAAGCCTAGGAGGGTCATAAGGAATGTATCTAGGGAAGTTATCTCTAGTGAATACCTTGTTAACCCAAGGAGCTCCAATAGATATTGGGTTCCTAGGAGCGTGATTGATTCACGCTAAATGGGTTAGGATGAGTCAACTTGAATTGGTGGGGTAGTTAATCTAACCATAGCTAAGTTGACACTTTAGGCTATTTCCAAGGTAATTTGATACTTTGGTTCCTAAAAGTTTTTAGGATGTGTCAATATAATTTATGAAAGTTGAAAAAAAATGATCAAATTGACACAATTAGGGTTAAAGGTCATAGTGTGTCATTTTGGATTTTTGGCACACTAGGGAGATAAGTTATATGACAAATATAGATTTAATCCTACAAATGGAAATTTGGGCTTAATAATTAGATATTATAGACCTTTATACTTTATTTACCATGCTTTGATTGTCATATACATGTCATGACATCATATTTACTTTTTATCATATAAAATATCATGATCATGCTTAGGATTAATAATTATGTTATGTATGCTTAGATTTCACATTTATGTCATGACATCATGATTATTGACACACATGATTATTTATGTTATCATTTATGCCATGATCATTCATGCATTTATGAAAATTAATTTAAGAACAATTGACATGACTTGAAGTTCCATGTATAAGGGAATCAAGTAATGTTGCTTTAGAAAAATGCATGAAACCTTAGATTAGGATAACCAAAACCCATACCTCATATCAAATTGACTTGTATGTATAATGACACACTCTAGATACATGTGAGAGGTTAGGAAAATGAGTTAAGTTCAAAGTGCATAGATATTGCATCTAGATGAACTCAAACTCATCTCAATCATAGGGACAAATCATGAGGAAAGCTAGTATACAAGTCATGTATACTTAGCCCATAGACCATGATTGAAATTAATATTTTGAAAATATTTTAAAATTATTTTAAAAAATCTTGGTGAAGCCTATCTTTTAATAGCAATCACCATTGAGAAGATTAAAACAAAGTTGGCTTAAAAAATTGAAATTTTTAATACTTTTGAAATTTATATCATTCTTTGAATTTAAAAGTTATTTTCATAGAAAACTATTTTTTTCCCAATAATGTTTGGCATAAGTAATGTGTGGTTGAAATTTCATGATTTTTTGAATTTTCTAGAATTATTTATGCATTTCTGAAGTTGGTTTGAAAATTCAGTTTCAGAAATTTCAGAAACCAGTCGAGCTGGCGCATTGACTGGAGCTACTACCACTCGATTGGAGCTTTGTCAATCGACTGTTAGCATTGTTTTTGACTTACCAATGTTGGTTTAAGCCATTTGACTATAACCCTAGGCTAAATAACTATTCTTACACCTCTAATGTGCTTAGACAAACATTCAAAGGGTGAGATTTTCATTGGAAATGAATTGGAGTACAAATCAAATTTTAAGAGTTGTGAAAGTTCAAATTTGAATTTTTATCCTAATTTTTCTAGTGTTTAAGGTTCATGTTGGCTTAGGAACTCTCCAAGGACATTGTTGGTGCAATGGTCTAGGGGGAGTAAGCCTTTAGTGGATATTATCCATTTAGATATGATGGATGAGGATTTATCACAAAGGGGGAAAATGAAAGATTGCTTTTCATTTAGCGATAGGTCACTAAGGAAAATGAAAGCATTCAAGATGATTTTTTACCAAGGGGGAGAAGGAAGAATCTCATTGGAAATGAGACATGGTAAATCTTGGTGGACTTTTTGATGTGTGTCAAGAAGGGGGAGAAATGGAAGGGGTTAAGTTAGGATCTAAGTCAGGGTCATATACACTAAAACCCCAAACCCCAAAAATTTGAAATTCTAAATTGGGAACACTTTGTTATGCTTTGACATAAGTGTTAGTAATATATGAGAGATGTCCTAAGGCAATCGCTTTATGTATGAACCATTTATATGATAAATGAAGATTCACTATTTGAGTATACATGTTTTATGTATTTGATTGGATCTTAAACTCATTTACTGAATGTCCACGATACGATTCACAGCATGAGAGAATTTGTGATTGGATCACAACTAGTGAGTATCTCTACATGTGTAATTGTGATGTATCAGAATTATCCCTAGTCGATGAATTAATGGATTTGGACACCATCAATTCTGTCGAGACTAGCACGAGGTATACTCCTTGGTGTATCCAAGCAGCTGATTCTCACTGGCTGGAGACATAGTGATGTCCGGAGTTAATCGTGGATGCTAGTTATGGTAACTAGTTCATTGGAGTGACCAGCCGTAAGACTTCATATGGTTCTCTGCATATATAGATATGTCAATGAAGTTCTTACTGTGGCTTAAGTGCGATGTTCCTTTGACTTGCGGTATTCAAGTCATCTTGATCATAGAGACTTATGCTTTGACATCTTAAGCAAGCATCTCTAAGGAGATGTGGACCCGGGATGATTGGGTATAAGTCGAAGTGATCGAAGGTGTTTGAATAGCCTATAAAGGATTCACCACTCCTTGCGAGGAGATGTATACCCATGGCCTCTCGTCGGATTATTACTAAAGTCTTTGGCCAAAGCATTACATGTTTAGAGTAAGGTACTCTTCGATACATGTGGAGTAACTAGAATCCGTAGGACGAGGAAATGATACTTGGGCTAGGTGTGACGTAGTCAGCCTAGTGGGGACTGACACAATAGACCATGTCCTGAACCAAGTGGGTATAAGATGAGTGAAGGGAATGGGGCACGAATCATTCGAGCTACTGAAGGGTTTCAGAAATAGTTCTGGATCAACCGTTGATCTTTTCGGTTAATTGGGGATCATGATGTACTACTAGGTGCCACTCATGATCGTTCTATAATTAATGGTTAATTATAGACGGCCAACATAAATCGAGAACCTATTTGGTTACACGCACAATGAGCGTAATCCGAAGGATTTAAAACGAGCTTGAGAATGGGATTCTCAGACCGAGAGAAACTATGTTTGGTTGGACCAAACATGGAGCGAGCATGAAATCATTTCAGGCGCAATGGAAGCGTGGATGAGCCATGTCTTATGAAGACATAATGGATGGACCAAAATGGTTTGGTTCTAATCCAATGGAGGAGAATAAACCAAAGGGTTTGGTTTATTTTAAACGAATGAACCAAAAGTTGGTTCGGTTCGTTTTAACTTAAAATAAACCATCATGGTTTGGTTTATTTTAACTTATCTTAATGGAGAGGGTTAACGGGCCTAATGGTTATGATCCAATAACCATTAAAAGAATTAGTTCTCTATAAAAGAGGGCTTAAGGGATAATTAAGCCCTAATCCAAAACCCTAGCTTGGAGTTGTCGCCCAACCTTCATTGCCGCCCAACCTCCATTGCCGCCCAGCTTGTTGTGCCGCCGTCCAGCTCCTTGCCGGCGACCAAGCTTCAGCCGGTGATCCTCCGGCGACCCTCCGGTGATCTCCTATAGGTTTGGCATCAAGGTGAGCCTTTTCTTCCCTTGGTTGGCCGGCGCCTATCTCCTCCACCAAAGCTGTCCAGTTTTCTGGACAGCTTGTTCTCCTCTCGTCGGAGCGTCGTTTGGACGACGGTTAGAGCTCCGACAGTGGCTAACTTACCGGGGATTCGATCTCCGGTAATCCTCTGAGGTGGAGGACGAAGAATTCGTCAATTGGTTGACGAATACCTCTCCGGAGAAGCGAGTTTTGAGAACTCGTATTAGGATCCGAATTTGGATTTGGATCGTGATCATCTCTCGATCACGTCGTCTTCAACACGAGGCTAGTAACCCGTACGAAGACGAAGCTCGTGGCTTAGCGAAGTCATCCCGAGGAACTCAGCGTGGATACGGATAGAGACGATTCTAGCAAGGATTGTTCCGGTTGATGTCGTTCCCGCTACACGTCATACGAAAGGTATAACGTAGATAAATTTCCTTTTATTGCAAATTTAAATTTACGGTTATGTCTACACTTGTTGTAATATGCATGCGTGTGTTGTGTGTATTGTAATAAATGTAGATTTATTATTTTATTGCTTCACCGTGTTCATGTTTACTGAAACGTGATCGAACACACACTGCCATAGCGATGCCGTAAACCCAACAGGTATCGAGCCCAGGTTGTGTTTCGACATAATCGTAAAAATGGTTTTGCGATAGTCATAATGTATTTCTGGAAATTTTCTAATTTTGGAAATTTAGAAGTATTTATGGAAATTTTTCAATTTTGGAAAGTCTAGAAGTATTTGTGGAAATCTTCCACTTTTGGAAAGTTGGAAGTATTTATGGAAATTGATATTTTCCATAAATAAAATATTTGATTAGATTCTGGAAATTTGTTTCCTAATTTAATCATGATTTGATTTGGGAAATCAAATCTTAAAATATTTTATTTCCATAAGTAGTTTTAATGATTTAGGAAATTGGTTTCCTAAATAGATTTTCCTTAATCAAATAATTCCATGAATAAAATATGTGATTAGATTTGGAAATTTGTTTCCTAATTTAATTATGATTTGATTTGGAGAATCAAATCTTAAACATATTTTATTTCCATAAATAGTTATGACATATAAGGAAATTATATACATGACATAATTGTATGTCATGTAATTGCATTAGATGCATAACATTATGTCATGCGTGTCGTGACATGTAGATGTATGTCATGTATGCCATGCCATGTAGATAATAGTTATTTGCATGCAAAGAGGATGAGACATAAAAACCCTTAAACAATATTAAAGCCTACACCTTCCATTAATATGGTTAGAACCAGAGTTCCGTTTCTTGTTTGGGTTGTTGGACTCTCTCCAAGCCCGGCTCGAACCCGAACATGTTCAAACCATGGAATAGTTTAATACTAATATGGTAAGAGTCAGAGGTCAATCGTTAGCTTTGGTTGTTGGACTCTCTCCAAGATGGGCTAATTGGTTGAATGTGCTCTAACCATATTAAAACTATGTCCCGATTAATGGGTTGACTTTAACCTGGAGCATCGGCTTGTTGGACTCTCTCCAAGGTCGATGTAAAGGGAGGTGAAGTTGGGTGCTATGCATATGATGCATACTTGTTAATGTGTTAACAACCCGATGTATGTGTGAACATTCAATTAGTTGATAGCACATTGTGATATTTGCATATACGTGATATGCAATCGGTATAGTTGATACCTACCGTCGTAGTTATGAATGAACGTCATTGACTCCAAGGTCAGCTCATAACTACGATGGATATCAACCCATTCGAGATGGACCTACAATCTCCAAGTGATTTTGGGTTTTTGAAATTCAAAAATGAATGGGATTTATAAATGTATATTGATGCATTTTAAAATCATCTTTCTCATATGCTCGCTTTGTATTTCTAAGATTGATCATGATGTCTTTGAATTTATGCTCCATTTTGATTCAATAAATCGATCGGGCCGAGCTTTGGATCAGCTTAGAAGCTTGAGAATTGTTCTCAAGGTGAAAAGCTTGCAAATGTCCTCGCGCCTCTTCCGCTTCGTTCTAGTGAATGCAACTCGACCAATTGTTGGCCTATCGTAAACATGTGAGTGATTCAACAAATGAGTTGCAGATCATGCTAGCCGCGATGGAACCCAAGCTACGCAAGCAAGCATGAGCATATGGATGCTCATATCGTAGTCCTTCATCTTGTGAGTTGGTTGATGAGCAAGTGAGATTCAAAGGTTCAAGTCTCAAAGCCCTCTTCACCTCTAGATGCTAGAAGGTTCATCTGTGGTATCGCTCAATATGTCAAGACTGTGGAGTCTTCGAGAAGCATGAGCAGGACGGTGCTATTAGTTGATTCCTCAAGAAAGGTTCTAAGAGGAAGTCAAAGGAACAATAGAAGGGAAAGAAGAGAAAGGCTAAGAAGGTAGAACTAGCATAAAGGAAACTTGCCATCATTATGGCAAGGAGAGCCATTTATGAAGAAAGTGCAAGATTTATCTTGAGTCCGTGAAGAAGAATAAGGGCATGGATGCCCCATCTTCTTGAGATATCTTAGTTATTGATTGTCATTCTATTTCCTCAAACACTTGGGTATTGGATCTTTGGGTGTGGCTCACATATATGTAATGACATACATGGGACTAAGGAATAGAAGAAGACTTCGTCGAGGAGAGTCAAATTTGCGTGTTGGGAATGGAGCGAGGTTCTTTGCGGTCGCCATTGGAGCGCATTTATTGAAACTCCCTCTGAGGACTTGTCTTAGGACAATTGCTTTTATGTTCCTTCGTTGATAAAGAACATCATTTCTATTTCTTGTTTAAATAGAAATGGGTACCATTGACTTTTAGTAACAATTGTTGTTACATAACTTTGAATGGAGTTCTTTAGGAATTTGGAACTTTAAGCAATGGTGTTTATACGTTGGACCTATCCAGTGATATTTTCAATATCGAAGCGAGCAACAAGCGTGCTCGA
Source organism: Wurfbainia villosa (assembly GCA_025175895.1). Classification (NCBI taxonomy): domain Eukaryota; kingdom Viridiplantae; phylum Streptophyta; class Magnoliopsida; order Zingiberales; family Zingiberaceae; genus Wurfbainia; species Wurfbainia villosa. The sequence continues at coordinate 12,892,841 of CM045992.1, forward strand.
AAAGATAATCAATTAGACTCCTACATGTGGTATTATCGTCTTGGCCATGTAAGCAAGAAACGCATGTCCGAATTACACCGATGTGGAATTCTGGAATCGTTTAAATAGGATTCATACGATACATGCGAATTATGCTTAAAAGGCAAGATGACTAAGTTACCTTTTACTAGAAAAGGTGAACGAGTGGGAGAGTTACTAGGTCTAATACATACTGATGTATGTGGACCTATGTCAACTCAAGCATTAGGAGGTTATAGCTACTTCATTACCTTCACCAATGATCACTCACGGTTTGGGTATGTGTTCTTGATGAAACACAAGTCTGAAGCCTTTGAAAGGTTCAAAGAATTCAGAAATGAAGTAGAGAAACAACATGATAAGAGTATTAAAATACTTCGATCGGATCGAGGTGGTGAATACTTAAGTCAAGAGTTTCTTGATTATCTAAGAGACAATGGTATATTGTCTCAATGGACTCCGTCATATACACCACAGCATAATGGTGTATTTGAGAGGCATAACCGGACCTTGTTGGACATGGTCAGGTCAATGATGAATCATGTGACTCTTCCCAAGTCCTTTTGGGGCTATGCACTTCAGACAGCTGTTTACTTGTTAAACAGAATGCCTACCAAGGTAGTCTCAACTACTCCATATGAGATATGGAATGGTAAGAAACCTCATGTATCTTACTTGAAGATATGGGGTTGTCCTGCTTATGTGAAGCTGGATCAGACGTATAAATTGATGCTAAGTCCGATAAATGTCTATTTATTGATACCCTAAGGAAACAAGGTTACTAATTCTATCATCCCGGAACAAAAGGTGTTTGTTTCAAGGCATGTGTGTTTCTAGAGAAAGAGTTTCTTGCAAGAAAACAAAGGGGAGTGTCGCCGAGCTTGAGGAGGCTCGAGAGACTCAAATAGACATTAATGAGATACTGGTGAGCACAACATGACAACTCATAGTGATGAGCAATCTACTGACTTATTGTAACACCACATCTTCAGAGATCCGTAGAACACGCAATATTCCCGAGAGATATGGATTTCGTAAGTGAATCGAACGACGGTTACTCATTGATGATGAGGAGCCTACAGCTTATGAAGAAGTACCGATAAGTTCGTGAAGGGATAAGTGGCTTGGTGCCATGAAGTCGAAATGGATTCCATGTATGAAAACCAAGTTTGGAACTTGGTTGACCCACCTGAAGGCATAAACCCTATAGGGTGCAAGTGGGTTTTCAAGAAGAAAACCGACATGAATGGTAATGTGATTACCTATAAGGCTAGATTGGTGGCGAAAGGATACCGTCAAAAACAAGGTGTTGATTATGACGAAACCTATTCGCCTGTAGCTATGCTTAAATCCATTCGGATGCTCCTGGCCATAGCGGCTCATTATGATTATGAGATATGTCGATGGATGTGAAAATAGCTTTCCTTAATGGAAACCCGCCGAGGACGTATATGATAAAGCCCGAGGGTTTCACATCTGCTGATAAAATCAAGGTATGCAAATTGCGACGGTCCATATATGGATCAAGCAAGCATCCAGAGTCGAATATCCGCTTTGATGAGACCATCAAAAAGTTTTATTTCTCATAAAATCCGCATTTAACCTTGTGTGTACAAGAAGGTTAGTGGGAGTGCAATGTGTTCTAGTATTGTATGTCGATGACATACTACTTATAGGAAATGATGTTTCAATCTTACAGTCAGTGAAGGTTTGGTTATCCAAGACATTCTCCATGAAAGACCTGGGAGAAGCAACCTACATCCTCGGGATTAAGATCTATAGAGATAGATCGAAACGGTTGCTTGGTCTTTCGCAGTCTACATATATAGACCGAGTGCTAAAGAGGTTTAGCATGTCGGAATCCAAGAAAGGTTACCTACCCATCAGGCATGGGGTACACCTTTCGAAGTCTATGTGTCCGCGCACAGAAGACGAGAGGATTTGCATGAGTAAGATTCCCTATGCATCCGCAATAGGATCTATCATGTATGCTATGTTATGTATAAGGCCCGATGTATCGTATGCTCTGAGTGTCACGAGCAGATACCAGTCTGATCCAGGAATGGATCATTGGGTGGCTATCAAGACGATCCTTAAGTACTTAAGAAGAACTAAGGATGTGTTCCTAATATATGGAGAAGGGTACTATAGGTGATGCGATCCGCATGCATACAAGGATGATTCCATGTCTTAGTCTGGGTATGTATTCACCTGGAATGGAGGCGCAATAAGTTGGAAAGGTTCCAAGCTTGACACTATAGCGGATTCTGCCACTAAGGCAGAATACATTGCAGCTTTGGAAGCAGCAAAGGAAGCGGTTTGGATCAAGAAGTTCATCTCTGAACTTGATGTGGTCTCATCAATGATCCAAACATGTGCTTCGCCGCTATCATCTTATCATAGAGATCATCAGTAGGAACGAAATACAAATCGAGAAAATTCCCACTGAAAGGAACTTAGCGGATCCTTTGACTAAAGCATTACCTCAAAGTAAGTTTGAGGGTCATGTTAGTGCCTATGGTATTGGATACCGTAGCGATTGGCATTAGGCCAAGTGGGAGTTTGTTAGTAATATATGAGAGATGTCCTAAGGCAATCGCCTTATGTATGAACCATTTATATGATAAATGAAGATTCACTATTTGAGTATACATGTTTTATGTATTTGATTGGATCTTAAACTCATTTATCAATGTCCACGATACGATTCACAAAGATGAGAGAATTTGTGATTGATCACAACTAGTGAGTATCTCTACATGTGTAATTGTGATGTATCTAATTATCGATGAATTGATGGATTTGGACACCATCAATTCTGTCGAGACTAGCACGAGGTATACCACTTGGTGTATCCAAGCAGCTGATTCTCACTGGCTGGAGACATAGTGATGTCCGGAGTTAATCGTGGATGCTAGTTATGGTAACTAGTTCATTGGAGTGACCAGCCGTAAGACTTCATATGGTTCTTTGCATATATAGATATGTCAATGAAGTTCTTACTGTGGCTTAAGTGCGATGTTCCTTTGACTTGCGGTATTCAAGTCATCTTGATCATAGATACTTATGCTTTGACATCTTAAGCAAGCATCTCTAAGGAGATGTGGACCCGGGATGATTGGGTATAAGTCGAAGTGATCGAAGGTGTTTGAATAACCTATAAAGGATTCACCACTCCTTGCGAGGAGATGTATACCCATGGCCTCTCGTCGGATTGTTACTAAAGTCTTTGGCCAAAGCATTACATGTTTAGAGTAAGGTACTCTTCGATACATGTAGAGTAACTAGAATCCGTAGGATGAGGAAATGATACTTGGGCTAGGTGTGACATAGTCAGCCTAGTGGGGACTGACACAATAGACCATGTCCTGAACCAAGTGGGTATAAGATGAGTGAAGGGAATGGGGCACGAATCATTCAAGCTGCTGAAGGGTTTCAGAAATAGTTCTGGATCAACCGTTGATCTTTTCGGTTAATTGGGGATCATGATGTACTACTAGGTGCCACTCATGATCGTTCTATAATTAATGGTTAATTATAGATGGCCAACATAAACTGAGAACCTATTTGGTCACACGTACAACGAGCGTAATCCGAAGGATTTAAAACGAGCTTGAGAATGAGATTCTCAGACCGAGAGAAATTATGTTTGGTTGGACCAAACATGGAGCGAGCATGAAATCGTTTCAGGCGCAATGGAAGCGTGGATGAGCCATGTCTTATGAAGACATAATGGATGGACCAAAATGGTTTGGTTCTAATCCAATGGAGGAGAATAAACCAAAGGGTTCGGTTTATTTTAAACGAATGAACCAAAAGTTGGTTCGGTTCGTTTTAACTTAAAATAAACCATCATGGTTTGGTTTATTTTAACTTATCTTAATGGAGCGGGTTAACGGGCCTAATGGTTATGATCCAATAACCATTAAGAGAATTAGTTCTCTATAAAAGAGGGCTTAAGGGATAATTAAGCCCTAATCCAAAACCCTAGCTTGGAGTTGTCGCCCAACCTTCATTGCCGCCCAACCTCCATTGCTGCCCAGCTTGTTGTGCCGCCGTCCAGCTCCTTGCCGGCGACCAAGCTTCAGCCGGTGATCCTCCGGCGATCCTCCAGCGACCCCTCCGGTGATCTCCTATAGGTTTGGCATCAAGGTGAGCCTTTTCTTCCCTTGGTTGACCGGCGCCTATCTCCTCCACCAAAGCTGTCCAGTTTTCTGGACAGCTTGTTCTCCTCTCGTCGGAGCGTCGTTTGGACGACGGTTAGAGCTCCGACAGCGGCTAACTTACCGGGGATTCGATCTCCGGTAGTCCTCTGAGGTGGAGGACGAAGGATTCGTCAATTGGTTGACGAATACCTCTCCGGAGAAGCGAGTTTTGAGAACTCGTATTAGGATCCGAATTTGGATTCGGATCGTGATCATCTCTCGATCACGTCGTCTTCAACACGAGGCTAGTAACCCATACGAAGACGAAGCTCGTGGCTTAGCGAAGTCATCCCGAGGAACTCGGCGTGGATACTGATAGAGACGATTCTAGCGAGGATCGTTCCGGTTGATGCCGTTCCCGCTACACGTCATACGAAAGGTATAACGTAGATAAATTTCCTTTTATTGTAAATTTAAATTTACGGTTATGTCTACACTTGTTGTAATATGCATGCGTGTGTTGTGTGTGTTTTAATAAATGTAGATTTATTATTTTTATTGCTTCCGCTGTGTTCATGTTTACGAAACGTGATCGAACACACACACGCCGCGGTGTCGGAAACCCAACAATAAGAAGGGTCAAGTTGGGTTTATGGGATAACCTAACTTAATGGTATTGTTAAACATCAAAAAGGGGGAGATTATTGGTGCAATCGACCCAGGTCATGATTGACCAAACTCGAGTGGGACTTGAGTAGGGTTTTGATGTTCGACAATAGTTTGACCATATGACTAGTAGATAGTGTAAGACATCAGGTCATATAAGGGAGATTATTGAAGAAGTCCAAGTCGGTTAAGGTTGACCGGACACTTGGTTTGGAGACGTTCAAGTTTGGTGACTTGGCAAGGAGAAGTCTAAGTATGGATACTTGGCAAGGGAAAATCCAAGTCAGTCAAGGGAGACCGGACACTTGGTGTAGGAAAGACCAACGGGGAGTTGGCGAGGGAAGTCCCGATAGGTCTGAGGCAAATGAAGTTCCGGACGGGGAGTCTTGGTAGTGAAGTCCCAGAGGCGTAGCCTCTTGGCAGTGAAGTCCTGGATGAGGAGTCTTGGCAAGGGAAGACCCGGCTGATCAGGGAGATCGAGCTTGTCAAAAGGGAAGTCCCGGAGGCGAGGCCTCTTGGCAAAGGTAGACCCTAGAGCATGACAATGGCCGATGGAAATACTTGAAGGCTAGCGCAAGGATGAAGAGTCACAGACTCGAGGGATCCGAGAGGCGTAAGGTTGATAGAAGTGGGTTGAAGGCTTAGGTCTAGGCTTAGGGTGAGTATCAAGTATGAAGGAATCATACTTCTGATGTTAAACCTCAGTGTAGAGGTATAACAGTCGATTGTCAGCTTGGTTCAATTGACTGGGCTTTGTTTGTAGGAAAACAGAAGCAAGGTGACTTCGACCAGCGCCTCGACTGGACCACTCAACTGGCACCTCAACTGCTCATCCTGGATGGAGGCACAGAAGCAAGACGCACTCGACCAGCACCTCGACTAGTGGCCAGTCGAGGCAGTGCCTCGACTGGATCACTCAACTGACGCCTCGACTGGTCCCAACATAGGTATGAAGATAGCTGCTCAAAAGCAAGGTGACTCGATTGGCAAAGCAACCGTTGCAAATCGAGAAGCTTTGATGGAGCTTTATAAAAGGAGGATCGAGGGCATCTTCGAGTACAGTTCTCTTGGAGGTTTTAGGGGCGATTTGAAGTGAGGTACAACTACATTTCAGAGCCTTCAAAGTCTTTCCAAAGCTACCTACAAGCAAACATTCAAAAGCCCTAAATCTGTAACGTGTTTTTATTTGCTTTTGTATTGGGTGTATTTGCTTGTTTTTATCTCGTTCTTATTGTTGTAAGAGACTTGCACGAGGTTCCTCCACCTCCAGTTTGTCACCGAGAAGGAGAAGTGATATAGTGGTGGTGTGCATCACTAGAGCTCGCTAGGGCTCGCTCGTGGAGTAGGAACTAGGGTTCCGAACCATGTAAAATCTGTGTTGTGCTTGTGATGTGATTTTTATTTTTATTTGTATTCGTATTCGTATTTTTGTTGTGTACTAACATTTGTAGACAAGCACAACAAATTCCATCAAAGAAATCGACGTGAATTGCTATTCACCTCCCTCTAGCAGACGCCAACGGTCCTACAAACTGGAGGCTAAGCAAGTGAGGAAAGACCAAGTGTGGATGCTTGATAAATGGAAAGTCCGAGGATGGAGCCTTGGCAGTGGAAGTCCCGAAGGCGAGGTCTCTTGGCAATGGGGAAGTCTTGGAGGTTTGACCTCTTATCAATAAAGAAGTTCCAGAGATGTGACCTCTTGGCAAAGTGTACCCAATGACATGATAGTCGACGAAAGCCCGAGGGTAGAACCTTGGCAATGGAGAAGTTGTTAGGAAGTGGACGTCGCTAGAGGGGGAAGGGTGTTGGTGCAACAATGCCCCAAGCATTTATATGTTTTGATGTTTGGATAATCATCTAAGTTAGGCAACAAATTGTGATCTAATGGTGAACATGATTAAGTGACAGGTAAAGGCAAAGTCCAAGTATGATCTTGGCAAGAGAAGTCCAAGGTAAAGGTTTGGCGGCATAAGACCAAGCATGTTGTCTTGGCGGCATTAAGTCCAAACGGACCTTGGCAAAGGAAGTCCAAAGGCAAGTCTTGGCAGCGTAAGTCCAAGCATGTAGACTTGGCGGCGTAAAGTCCAAGCACGCCTTGGCAAAGGAAACCCAAGACATGACAAAACCAAAGGAAGCTCTTGGAAGCAAAGCGCAAAGGATGAACAAGTCGCGGACTTGGAGGGATCCTGGAGGTGCAAGGCTTAAGGAAGAGCTAAGAGGTTGAGTCTAGGTCTAAGGGGTAAAATTAAGTATGAATTACTCATACTTGATTAGTATAAGTCGACTGATACGATGTATCAGTAAATTGGTCAAGTGCTCGACTGAGTCAGGATGAAACCCTGACCATCGATCACGCTGATCGAGGCAATGATCGGTGATGTCACCGATCGCCAACAGCAGCGGCCGATCGATCAAGGTAAAAATGGGCACAAAGTGGAGTCACACTCGACTGCGGCCTGTGATCACTCGACTGATCACTACATCAGTCGACTGATGGATGAATCAGTCGACTGATGAGAATGCCATTGGACGAAATGACTCGGAATCTCGTGAATCCGGCTGTTCAGAAGTCGTTAATCGCGCCGGCAGTCGACTGATGCTGTGCATCAGTCGACTGATCGTGCTCCAACGAGAAAATCAGCCCTCTCTCTATAAAAAGAGGGCTGGTGGAGGTTTTTGGGGTTAATGCTTATTCTCTGATTCTTCTCCAAAGCCTCCACGAGTTTTCAAGCTTTCCAAGTGATCTTAAATCCCCTCCTCCTCTCTCTAAGCTCAAGTTTCATTCTTTGTAAAGAAGAGGAGGTTTTGTTGTAAAGGAGAGCTTCTTAGTGAAATTGCTTGGGTTGATCCACCTTAAGGATCGCCGTGGAGTAGGAGCGTTATCTCCGAACCACGTAAAGGCTTTGTTAGTATTGTTCTTTCATTTTTACTTATATTATTTTTGTTTGCTTCCGCTAATCATTCTTGTAGAAACGAAAACGCTATTCACCCCCCCCCCTCTAGCTTCCAAACGATCTCCAACAAGTGGTTTCAGAGCCTGGTTCGCATCGGAAGATCTAGCAATCAACCGGAGCAAAGATGGCATTTCAAGAGGGGTATAGCACGGCGAGGCCTCCGTTCTTCGACGGCAACGACTTCAGCTATTGGAAAGGTAGGATGGAGTATTACTTAATGAATGACATTGAGAATTGGTTTAGTATTGTAGATGGTTTCGAGAAGCCGGTGGACGAATTCGGAGCACCACTACCGATAAAAGATTGGACAAGAGAGATGGCCAAGAAATCACAAGCAAATGCAAAAGCAACGACCACACTTCAATGTAGTCTATCCAAGGAGCAACTTTCCAAAGTCGGGCCTTTCAACTCCGCAAAAGAGCTTTGGGAGAATCTCATTGAATTGAATGAAGGTTCAAAGGAGACTAGAAGAGCCAAAAGAGACCTATTGATAGGTCAACTCCAAAGCTTCACCATAAAGACCAATGAGACTGTGAGCCAAATGCACGGTCGCTTCAAAGAAGTGGTCAATGGACTACATGTTATAGGTGAGAAGGTCGACAACTGAGACCTTGTAAGGTATGTATTACAAGCTTTCCCTAGAACAACCTTATGGGCCTCAATGGTAGATGCCTATAAGGTCTCTAGGGATCTTTCATTAGTTAAGTTAGATAAGCTATTTTGTGAATTTCAATTACATGAACAAGCTAACACTTCATCCAAAGAGAAGGGTATAGCTCTTTTTATAGGAAAGAAGGATAAAAAGAAGGAGAAGAAAGAAGTGTTCTCCTCATCCGAATCCGAGGAAGACTCATCAAGTAGTGAAGATGAGTTATCGGCAAGCGAGGTGGCACACTACGTCAAAAAGTTTGGTGGGAAATCAAGGAAACTCACCGAGAAAGATGTGAAGAGGATGTTCCAATCCTCAAGAGGTAAATCTTCAAATAGTTCAAATTCTACCTCTAACGTGACTTGTTTTGGTTGCAACAAGAAAGGGCACATAAAGCCAAATTGCCCGGAACTAAAGAAGAAGGAGGAGAAGGAAAAGAAAAAGAAAGAAAAGAAGGAGAAGAAGGAGGCAATGGTGGCTCAAACATGGGACACGCTAAGCATGGAGGATTCTTTCGACGATGAAGAAGTATGTCATGTCACCCGGAATCTAGCCCTCATGGCATTAGAGGAAGAAGTCGGGAGCTCAAGCGAGGAGTCCTCTTCTTCTTCTTCAAGTGACGAATCATCATCAAGTGATGATGATGAGGTAAACAACTCACCTAAAGTAGATTTACTTTACAAGACTATTGCATGTTTACAAAATGCTTTGAATAGAACGAAAACTAGGATTAAGGACTTAAAAATAGAGATTAAATCACTTAAAAGTGTAGAATCATCATGTGGTAAATTATCTAGTGATGACGATGAATGTACCCTTAGGGATGAAAATGATGAATTAAGAAAAAAAATAGGTAACTTAAGAGCATGCTTAGAAAAATTTACAAATGACTCAAAATACCTAGACATGATTATTAAGGATTAAAGGGCTATCTACAACAAGGCCGGATTAGAATATAGACCTAAGGAAAAGGAGGTAGCATTTACATCCCTTGTTAGTAGAAAAACCATTATTAAAAGCAAGGGTAGAAAGGCTTGGGTACCTAAGAAATTTATAATGGATGCTAGTGGTCCTAAGATTTGGGTACCTAAGGATTGTGTTTTTCATGTGATATAGGTAGAAGAACCAAGCTTGTGAATAGTTGATAGTGGGTGCTCAAAGCATATGACCGGGGATGAAAGAAAATTTTCTACTATCAACCACACAAGCAAAGGAAATGTCTCATTTGGTAATAGCGGCAAACTTAAGATTCTAGGAAAGGGCACAATTGAGGTATCCCCCAATCTTGCCATTCATAAAGTGTTATTAGTTAAAAATATGAAATTTAATTTACTTAGCGCAAGCCAACTATGTGATGCAAACTTTGATTCCTCAAAATGTTTTATAAGACATAAAACTCTAAATGATTGCATGTTAGTAGGTTTTAGGAAATCAAATATATATTATGTTGATTTATCCTATGCTATTAATGCTTCCACTAAGTGTCTTATTGCAAAAGAGGAAGAAAGTTGGCTTTGACATAGGAGGCTAGGACACATAAACATGAAGAATATAGCCAAAATAGCAAAATTAAAGTTAGTCAAAGGATTGCCTAAAGTCAAATTTCTCAAGGACAAAATGTGTGATGCATGCCAAGAAGGGAAACAATCAAAAACATCACACAAAGGTAAAAATTTACTTAGTACCGCTTTACCGTTAGAACTCTTACATATGGATTTATTTGATTGACATAGTACCCCCTCTGTAATTGGTAGTAAATATTGGTTGGTAATAGTAGATGATTTCTCTAGGTTTACTTGGGTATTTTTCTTGAAAAATAAAGATGAAACCTTAGGAATAATCATAGGATTTAGCAAAAGAGTAGAAAATGAAAGAAAACTCAAAATCAACTGGATCCGTAGTGATCATGGTGGAGAATTTGAGAATTCTAACTTTTCAACTTTTTGCTTAGAACAAGGGTACAAGCATGAGTTTTCTTGTCCTAGAACACCCCAACAAAATGGGGTTGTGGAAAGGAAAAACCGTGCCCTACAAGAAACGGCTAGGACAATGCTTAATGCATACTCCTTACCTAGCTACTTGTGGGCGGAAGCGGTAAATACCGCTTGCTATATCCAAAATAGGGTATTGATTCATAGGTTTTTAGGGAAAACTCCATTTTGTGAACTTGAAAGATTATGAGCTATCTTACTCCAACATGAAAGTATTTTGTGATAATGTGAGCACCATTAACTTGACCAAAAATCCGGTGCATCACTCTAGGACCAAGCACATTGAAGTGAAACATCACTTCATTAGAGATCATGTGGCTAAGGGGGACATTGAGCTTAGTTACATTGAATCCAAGTCCAACCTAGCCGACATATTCACCAAGGCTCTCCCCGAGGTAGCATTTTCATCACTTAGGAGAGAACTTGGAATGTGCTTGGTTGAGTAAAGGTATAGGTTTGCATGATCCTATAGAAATACTAGGATTTATACCTTTAAGCATCTCACAAAATACCTAAGAAACCATGAATTTTGTATTGAGCCACTTAGACAACATGTGAGATGTTAGGAAAATGCACTTGGTTCATCATGCTTGTTATGATGCATTACTATGGACCAAAGTGTTATCTAGAGACATTAATCCTTCATTGGACCAATCATTGGGAAGACTTATACACAATTGATGTGCATATAGCTCTAAGAACATGATTGGAAATGTCAAATAAAACATATTTTAAACTATGTTTATCATATTTTGAAAAACAGTTTTCAAGTGAAACACAAAAGTGATAAAGTTTGCAAAAACATTAGAACTTTTGTTAGTTTCCAAGTTTGTATCAATCTCGAAATCTGGAAAACATATATTTTTCAAAATATTTTTCCTTGATAAAGTATGATTTCATAAATGTATACGCAAAATTTCATGATTTTTTGAGATTTCTGAAATTTTTAACACATTTCTGAATTTAAATAAAAGGCTAAAATTGATTAAAGCTTAGCAATGATCGGTTCGTAAACCAATGATCGATACACTGTGTTTTCTGATAAACAACTTCATTTTCTGATATTTAGTGTATCTTTGATCTCCAAAACTTTAGCATAATAATACTAAGTGTAAACCAATTTTTGAACTGGTTAATGCAGTGTTTTAGGGGGAGTTTTCATAAAATGTATTTTTTTTTACAAATTTACATTGTTTGTGCAAAGTTAGGATTTAAACCTTCAAATTGTTGATAGACTTTTGCTCCACATGTATTTTACTCATCATGAACTATATCTTGGATTAAGGGGGAGCTAAATCTCAATTCTATACCTTAGTTCAAGATTACAATGCATTCAATTCTTCTATGAAATATATGATTTCTTCTCTTTTTGATGTATGTCAAAGGGGGAGAAGAAATGTTTAAGTTAGAATTGGATACATGATTATGTGTATCTTTAAAAAGACCTAACTTAAATGATTGCCAAACATCAAAAAGGGGGAGATTGTTGGTGCAACAATGCCCCAAGCATTTATATGTTTTGATGTTTGGATAATCATCTAAGTTAGGCAACAAATTGTGATCTAATGGTGAACATGATTAAGTGACAGGTAAAGGCAAAGTTCAAGTATGATCTTGGCAAGAGAAGTCCAAGGTAAAGGTTTGGCGGCATAAGACCAAGCATGTTGTCTTGGCGGCATTAAGTCCAAACGGACCTTGGCAAAGGAAGTCCAAAGGCAAGTCTTGGCAGCGTAAGTCCAAGCATGTAGACTTGGCGGCGGAAAGTCCAAGCATGCCTTGGCAAAGGAAACCCAAGACATGACAAAACCAAAGGAAGCTCTTGGAAGCAAAGCACAAAGGATGAACAAGTTGCGGACTCGGAGGGATCCTGGAGGCGCAAGGCTTAAGGAAGAGCTAGGAGGTTGAGTCTAGGTCTAAGGGGTAAAATTAAGTATGAATTACTCATACTTGATTAGTATCAGTCGACTGATACGATGTATCGATCCGACCGTCAGTGCTTGACCGAGTCGAATGAAACTCGACCATCACCGACCGCTTTGATCGAGGCCCGATCGATAATCGATCGGCCGATCGCCATGGCGATCGCCGATCGATCAAGGTAAAATGGGCACAGAGTGGAGTCACACTCGATCGCGGCTGTGATCACTCGATCGATCACTACATCACGATCGATGGATGAATCTCGATCGATGAGAATATCGCTGGACGAAACGACTCGTAATCCCACGAATCCGATCGCTCAAAGCGCATCGCGCGCAGCCGATGTTGTGTGCATCAGTCAACTGATCGTGCTCCAATAGGAAAATCAGCCCTCTCTCTATAAAAAGAGGGCTGGTGGAGGTTTTTGGGGTTAATGCTTATTCTCTGATTCTTCTCCAAAGCCTCCACGAGTTTTCAAGCTTTCCAAGTAATCTTAAATCCCCTCCTCCTCTCTCTAAGCTCAAGTTTCATTCTTTGTAAAGAAGAGGAGGTTTTGTTATAAAGGAGAGCTTCTTAGTGAAATTGCTTGGGTTGATCCATCTTAAGGATCACCGTGGAGTAGGAGCGTTATCTTCGAACCACGTAAAGACTTTGTTAGTATTATTCTTTCGTTTTTACTTATATTATTTTTGTTTTCTTCCGCTAATCATTCTTGTAGAAACGAAAACGCTATTCACCCCCCCTCTAGCTTCCAAACGATCTCCAACAAAGGGGGGGTGAATGACGCATTCTCGCCGGCTTAACGGAATTTGATCGTACTTGTCTACAATCGTTATTAGCACAGCGGAATATAGAATAATAAAGTAATAACAAAATACAAGCACACAAACACAACGATATATTGTGGTTCGGAACCTTAGGGTTCCTACTCCACGGGTTGAGCTCAAACGAGCCCTAGCGATGCAAACACCACTAATAACTCCTTCTCAACAACATGTTGGAGGCGGAGAAACTTCATATAATGATTACACAACTAATACAAATAAATACAAGAAATTACAAATGAAATACACAAAAATACGTAAAGAAAACTATACAAATGCACTTTTGGATGCTTGCTTGTTGATCGCCTTGGACTAGTCTTGAAGGACTGGAAAGCACCAACTATTCCCCTTCAAATCGCCCAAGAAAATCATGGCAAAATCCTCCATTTCGAGATGCTTTTATAACCTTCATCGGGCTGATTTCACACCTGGCAATCGATTGTCATAAGACCCCAGTTGACTGCCAACAGTGTCGTTGTCTCACAATGAACTTAATCCACGTCGACATTCAAACCAATGGATACATTGGCAGTCGACTGCCAACCTTGTAGTTGACTGATTAGTCAGCTACCAAGCATTCTGAGCATCAGCAGTTAACTGTCATCCATGTCAATCGACTGCTCAAGCCATCAATTGATTGCCCAATGCTGGAAGTCGACTGTCGAGGCCTTTTATCGCAGTTGAACCCTAGTCGACTCACGACAGTCGATTGGTCATAATCCTAGTTAACTGTCCAAAGTCAATCGGCTGTCAAGTATCTAAACACTTGATCAATCGACTGGTCCAAAGCCCCAGTCAACTGATAACCTCTACCATGAGGTTTAACCACAAGTATGATGCCCTCATACTTGCTAGACCACCCTTAGCCTAGACCTAAGCCTTCTAGCCACCTCCATCAGCCTCACGCCTATCAGATCTCTCCAATTCATCCATGACTTGTTCATCCATACGCTAGCCTTCAGGTGCTTCCATCGGCTATTGTCATGCTAAGCTGGTCTATACTGTTAAGGCACATTTGGGCTTACGCTGCCAAGACTACCTCTTGGACTTTACGCTGCCAAATCATTGGACTTATACTGCCAAGACTCCCGCTTAGACTTTACGCTGCCAATAATCAACCCATAGACTTCCCTTGCCAACCCATGTTGGACTTTCCATTTGCCAAGACTCAAGCTTGGGCTTTTCCTTGCCAAGACCCATGCTTGGACTTTCCATGTCAACCCATGTTAAACTTTCTAATTGCCAAGACTCAAGCTTGGACTTTCCCTTGCTAAGACTCATGCTTGGACTTTCCATGCCAAGTACCCAAGACTTGGACTTTCCATGCCAAGTACACAAGAGTTGGACTCTCCATTGCCAAGTGTCCCACTTGGACTTCTCCATCATATGGTCAACTCCATGTCAATCATATAGGCAACCCATTTTTAAACAATGGTCAACTCATTGTCAAACATCAATATCAAATATCAAAACACTAACATCAAACTACTACTCGAGTCAAACTCGAGTCTGGTGAATCGTGACCTAGGCTGATTGCACCAATAGAAGTCGCGGAGGTGTGACCTCTTGGCAAGGGTAGACCCGTTAGGATGATACAGCCGACGGAAACACTTGAAGGCTAGTGCAAGGGGAAATGAGTCATGGAGGACTTGGATGGATCTTAGAGGCGTGAGGCTAATGGAAGTGGCTTGAAAGATTAAGTCTAAGCTAAGGGTACTCAGTAGCATGACTAAGTCAATGGAAGCACTTGAAGGCTAGCTCGAAGGGTGAATGAGTCGTGGAGGCCTTGGATGGACGCTGAGGGCGTAAGGCTGATGGAGGTGGCTAAAAGGCTTAGGTCTAGGCTAAGGGTAGTTGATCAAGTATGAAGGGATCATACTTGGATCAAACCTCATGTTTGAGGTTTGATAATCAACGAGAGGTTTTGCCCAGTCGACTGGTCCAGTGTGGTCGACTCCCACTGTGGGGCTCGATTTTCAGCCTAGGTGCTCGGCAGTCGACTAGTGATTTAGCCCAATTAACTGGTCTAGTAGAAAACCAACTCCTATTATGGGGCTCAGATTTCATACTGGAAGCTCGACACTGTGCAGCTCGGGAATGAGGTATGGTGCTCACCAACTATTGAGGAAGAGCAATCGATTAGCCGAAGGAAGTCAGGAATCAACCTAGGTGGTCGGGTGATGTGAGAAATAGTAGCTTCAATGCCGCAATCGACTGTTGTGATAGAGCAATTGACTGGAGGCTTGATAGTGGCAAGTTAGAAGTGAGGCAAGCTCGACCAACACCTCGACTGGGCTTGCAGTTGAAGCAGCACCTAGACTAGTATGTTACCATTGAGCAGTAACGATCAGAAATCAGCTCGATGCGAAGCTATAAGAGGAGGAGCTCGGTGGATACTCAAGCAACGGTTCTTTGAGGAATTTGAAGGGGAAACACTACTGCTTTCTAGACCTTCAAGGCATTCCAAAGCAACTAAGAGATCAAGAAAAATCATTTTACGTGTAAAGTTGTTTCTGTAGGATCGAAGTTATTCGAGAGAGGGGGTGAATCTCGGATTATGAAATTTTCTTTTTATAAAAAACTTTATTTTTAAACTTTTGAAAAGAGTTATTGTAGAGGAAATTAAATGACACAAGAACACAAATATTTTACTTGGTTCACAACCCGAGTCGGATTGCTACTTCAAGACCTATAACTCTCCTAGAGCTACCTCATGGGCAATGCACTATAGTGCCCTCCAATTCAAAACTCTTGAACTCGGAGGTGTCGCTTTTACAAGAATGAGGGTAAAAAAATAAACTACCTTCCCTCTACAATTTAAGTACAATAAGCAAAATTTAAGTGCACAAAAATAAATATACCGACACTTCTTTTGAATGTAGAAATACGACTCGAAGTGCGAAGTGTTGGCGTGTAGATGCTTGAACAGATGAGGAATTCTTTCAACAACACTTGGACGTAGTAGATTGATGTTTTTCGGAGCTGGTCGAGTACTTCTTTTATAAGTCATTTCTAGTCGACTGGGATGCCCTCCAGTCAACTTCACATCAGCCCGTTGATATGGTACTTCGACCTTCCTAGTCAACTGGACCTGTTCCAGTTGACTCCAGGTCACCTAGCCTCGCATCGAGAAGTTTGCCTTTCCAATCGACTGGACCTCCCCAATCGACTGGAACTCTTTCCATCTGGGCTGTCAGATCTTCAATCTATCACCAGCTAATCTTGTCAACTAGGTATCCAATCGACTAGACCATACTCAGTCGACTGTTCCCTGCAAAATGAGATTAGCAAAAACATACAATATAAAATACAATAGCAGTAGTAATATTGCTCGATCTCGACTTCTTAGTCCCACACGGACTATCCATCGGATCGACGCCTAGCTTTGTCCCCCTATAGAGGACTCGGTCTTACCTCTTCACTCGAGGCTTACCTGCCGGTTGTCTGACCGGACTTACCATTCTTGATATCCGATCTGACCCACTAGGGCTTCTGCCAGCTGTCCGATCTCCTTGACGAGTTGGACTTCATGTCAGTTGTCCAGCCTCCTGACTCAATCGATCTTCATGTTAGATGTTTGGTCTCTTGACCCATCTAGACTTCTTGCCTAGTGTTCAGTCCTCCTGATATGTCAAGTCTTCTATCTAGTATCCAGTTAACACAACCTACTAACACTTTCCATGCTTTGTTTAGTATCCGATCTGTCTGACCTACTAGGACTTCTTGTTAAGCCTGCACACTTAACACATATATCAAATCATAAGTAATTCCTAACTTTAACTATGGTTCATATATCAAAACTAAGGAGTGATGCTCTCTACATCAATAGTTTCTTATTTGTATTTGCTTTTACTTGTTTTGTATAAACTCTTGTATGAGGTTTCTCCACCTATGGTGTGTTGTTGAGAAGGAGAAGAGTTCATAGTGAGGGTAGATCATTAGAATGCCATCATGGAGTAGGAAATTGAGTTCCGAACCACGTAAAACATTGTGTCTTGTGGTTGTGCTTGTTTCTTTCGTATTTCTTTCTATTTATTTTGTTTACGCCGTGCTAATGCTTTGTAGACACAAGCACGACTGAAATGCGCCAATGGTCCAACAACCTAGTGGTAGTGGTAGTCAATTGGTCGCTGAAAGAGTCGACTGTTGTGTCTGATTTTGGTTGAATAAAGTTTGTTTAGCTCATTATCATCACCCCTAAGTACCCTAATTGCTCCTAACCCTATAATATGCTTAGAGAAACATTGGAATGGTGAAATGTTCATTGGAAATGAATTGGAGAGTTAATTAGGGTAAGGATCAAAGTTTAAGGGAGGTTAAAGTTCAAGTTTGGACTTTTATCTTTATTTTTGATGGTTTAGATTTCCTATAGGGTTAGGAACTCTCCAAGGACATTGTTGGTGGAATGGTCAAGTAGGAGTAAGTCTTTAGGAGGAATTTGTCCATCAAGGGATGATGTATGAAGGTTAAAAGGGGGAGAGTGAAGAATTGTCTTGCATTTAGTGATAAGGGCATATCACTAAGGAGAATGAATGCATGTGAAATGATTTTGGACCAAGGGAGAGAATGAAGGATCTCATTGGAAGATGAGACATGGAAAATTCTGGTAGATTTTTTGATGTATGTCAAAGGGAGAAAAATGAAGGGTTTAAGTTAGGAAACCTTCATTATGCTTTGGCAAAAGAAAATACATAGTTGGGCTTATGGGATAGTCTAATTTAATTTAAAGCTATTGTCAAAAATAAAAAAAGGAGGAGATTGTTGATGCAATCGGTCCCAGGTCAATGTTGACCAAGCTCGAGTAGGACTCTAGTAGGGTTTTGATGTTTAATAATATGTTTGACGATAGGTTTAACAATATGTTTGACATACATATTGAGAGAGATTGTCATGAGGGTGATTGTTAGAGCAATCAACCTTAGGTCAAGGTTGATCAAGCTTGAGTGAGACTCGAGTAGAAGTCCAAGTTTAGAGACTTGACAAGGAAAAGTCCAAGTATAGATATTTGGAAATGGAGAAGTCCAAGTTTAGATTTGGCAATGGAAAAGTCCAAGTGTGTAGTCTTAGTCGTGTAAGTCCAAGTGTGTAGTCTTGGCGGCGTAAGTTCAAGTATGGATATTTGACAATGGAAAAGTCCAAAGGTGTAGTCTTGGTCATGTAAGCCCAAGTTTGTAGTCTTGTGGCGAAAGTTCAAGTATGGATACTTGGCAAAGGAAAGTGCAAGGATAGAGTCTTGGCAGTGTATCCATTAGCATGACAAAGCCGATGAAAGCACTTGAAGGCTAGCACGAAGGATAAAGGAGTCATGGAAGACTCAGATAGACCTTGAGGATGTGAGGTTGATGGAAGTGGTTTGAAGGCTTAGGTGTAGGCTAAGGGTAAGTGTTGTTGGTGCAACAAGTCTCGAGTCAATGTTGACCAAACTCTAGTGGGCTCGAGTAGTGTTTTGATGTTTGATAATGGATTGACAATGAGTTTGACCATTGTTTGACAATATGGTTTGATCATATGTTGACCATATAACTAGTGGATAATTGAGATATCTAAATTCATATGAGAGAGTTATTTGGAGGAGATTATTAGAACAATCAACCTCGAAAGTCCAAGTTTAGATACTTGGCAAGGAAAGTCCAAATATGGATGTTTGGTAAGGGAAGTTCAAAGGTATAGTCTTGGCAACATAAGTCTAAGTGTGTAGGCTTGGCAGCGTAAAGTCCAAGTGAACTTTGGCAATTGGAAAGTCCAACATGGAGTTGGCAAGGGAAGTCCAAGCATGGTCTTGGCATGGAAAGTCCAAGCATGGTCTTGACATTTGGAAAGTCCATGTCATGGATACTTGGCAATTGAAAAGTCCAAGTCATGGGTACTTAGCAAAGGGAAAGTTCAAGGGTAGGTTTAGCGGCGTAAAGTCCAAGCATGGGTCTTGGCGGCGTAAGTCCAAAAGGATCTTGGTAATGTTAAAGTCCAAGGGTGCAGGTTTGGCGGCATAAGTCCAAATGAACCTTGGCAAAGACCTAGTTAGCATGACATAGCCAATAGAAGCACCTGAAGGCTAACTTGAAGAATGAAGAGTCGCGAACTCGAGGGATCCGAGAGGCATAAGACTGATGGAGGTGGCTAGAAGGCTTAGGTCTAGGTTATGGGTAGTTTATCAAGTATGAGGAGATCATACTTAGGTTAAACCTCGTGTTTGAGGTGTATCAATCAACTGAAGTTATGAACCAGTCGACTGACCAAGTGCATGACACTTGGGAGCCTAGTCAGCTTGGAGCAGTCGACTAAGATTATGACAAATCGACTAGTCGAGTAGTTAACTAAGGCTCGACTACCTACTGTGCTCTGGCAGTCAACTGAAAGTTATTCCAGTTAACTGCCATGGATGGCAGTCGATTGGTGTTTGTTGACACGAGCACAGAAGCTCCGGTAGCCGATTGGGCAGTCGACTGCTAGTAAGGGCAATCGACTGTTGAGGTATCCATTGGGTGAATCCAACATGGACTAAGTCCGTTGTAAGATGACATTGTGGGTAGTCGACTGGTGTCTTTGGACAGTCGATTGTTGGGTGCGAAATCAGCCAACTGCAGATTATAAAAGGAGCAGCTCATGGAGGATTTTGGCCATGGTTCTTGGGCGATTTTGAAGTGAAGTGCTAGTGTATTTCAAGGTCTTCAAGAGAAATTCAAGCAACTAAACAAGCAAGCAAAAGCGATCTTCTTTGTAAAGTTTTATTTACTTGTATTTCACTATATTTTCTTGTATTTATTTTTTTATTGTTGTAAGAACCTTATAAGAGGTTTCTCCACCTCCAAATTATTCTGAGAAGGAGAAGTTGATAGTGGTGTGTGCATCACTAGAGCTCAGTCGTGGAGTAGGAACTCTGTTCTGAACCACATAAAATATTGTGCATTGCATGTGATTGTGCTTGTATTTTGTTTTATGCTATTTATTCTTTTATATTCCGCTGCACACTAACATTGGTGTAGATGAGCACACGATCGAACGTCGAAAATCACAAAATCGCTATTCAACCCCCCCTTTAGTGGTTAATGATTCCTCTACAATTGATATCAGAGCGAAAATGCTCTTCAAGGACTAACTGCCAAGAGAGCATGCGCTAGAAGAAATGGAATTTCAAGATAGATTGGGGGACGACATCATGGTTCCAACTTCCTTCGACCGCAAAGACTTCGTATATTGGAAGGTAAGGATGGAACATTTTCTAATGTGTGAAATAGAAAATTAGTTTGTTTTGATGCAAGGATTTGAAGCACCCATGGACAAGAATGGTAAAATTCTCAAGATGAAGAAGTAGACAAAAGAGCAGCTAGAAACATTCGAAAGAAACAACGAGGTAACAAACATGCTATTAAATTTGATTCATAATGATATCTTGTCTAGATTAGGAGAATTTAGGGATGCAAGAGAGTTGTGGAACAATCTAGTCAAGTTCCATGAAAAACCCTCACCAACATAAGATAAGGCGGAAGCCGAGAAAAACTCATCGTCGACTCAAGAATGTGAGGATTCGAAAGTTGAGAGATGCTCAACATTCGAATCTGTAGAGGAGGTTGAAGAAGCTTCCACCTCTAGAATTGAGGGGAGGAGCATAGGTTTTCAATGCCACAGCAAGAGGAGGAACCGTCAACCTTCGGACAAAATGAAGAATCCGACCAAAATTCCTCTATCTAAATAGCTAACTCAAGCTCAAGTTTCAAAAATAAAAATCATATAATGTGTTTTGAGTGTAGAGAGTATGGGCATTACAAGAGTAAATGTCCAAAATTAACTAAGAAGAAGGTTCCCATGGCACCTAAAGTCGAGGACAAGTTCAAGGAAGTCGGTGCCCATATACACAAAGGCAAGGAGCACGTGGTGTGCTTCAAATGCAATCAAAATAGACATTATCGAAGTCAATATCCAAGAGGGAGTCGCCCTAGGAAGGATAAGGGAGAGAGTTCAAATGTAGGGAGAACTCCTAAGGCTAAGGTAACTTTTATTAATGCACCTTTAAAATGTCATAATAAAGAGCATGCTAGTAATTTACTTGCAATAGTTCATAAGAAGTATGCTAGCAATAAGTACTTTTGTTTAGGCACTAAGAGTTTTGAGATTAAATCTAAGGGCAAATCTAGAACCAATAATCCTAGAACTATTCTACCTAAGGAAACTATTAGGAAAGATAGAGATCAATTTAGATATTAATCCTAAGAAGAGTATGCATATGTCTAAAAGGAAGAACAATGGCCAAAGAACAAATAGAAATTCAAAATTGGAGGCATTAGTGGTAGAAAATCAAGCTTTGAGGTCAAGGCTTAAGAAATTAGAAAAAACCCATAATAAGATGACAAATTCAAGTAAAAAGTCTAATGGGCAAGGTTTATGTGTTAGGAGGCAAGAACTATCAAAGGATAGGAAAGATTTGGGTCACAAACTTAAGTCCAATGTAGATTAGTCTACCTATCATAATGTTCCATTTAATTATGAAACTACTCCTAAGTCTAGAAAAGTCAAGGTTACTATAGAAGTCATCCCTAAGGCTAATCTTGACAAGTGTCAAGCGACTAAGGCCTTGAAGAAGTCTAGGAAAGTCACTAGCAAGGTTACAAGAGGAGTTACCCCTAGAGTTGACCTTGATAAGACCCAAATGACCAAGGCTTCCAAGCCTAGAAGGGTCATTAGGAGGGTAGCTAGGGAAGTCATCCCTAGTGAGTACCTTGTTAACTCAAGGAGCTCCAATAGATATTGAGTTCCTAGGAGCGTGATCCCTTCACGCTAAATGGGTTAGGGTGTGTTAACCCTAGGTGGATGAGTAGTTAACCTAACCATGGTAGAGTTGACACTTTATGACATTTTCAAGGTTATGTGATACCTTGGAAATGATTTTGTATTTATATCCTAAAATATTTTAGGTTGTGCCAATAAAATTTGAGAAGTTTAAAAAATTAATCAAAATTGGCACAATTTGATAGGCCCACAGTGGTTGTTAGAGGGGGGGGGGGGTGTGAATAGCGCATTTTCGTCGTGGATGGAAATTGATCGTTTGTTTCTACAAATCATGTTAGCGCAGCAGAAATAATAATAACACGAATACAAATAACAACAATCACAAGATAAACACCAAGATATAACGTGGTTCGGAACCGTATGGTTCCTACTCCACGGATTAGGTTCTAAAAGCCCTAGCGATGCAAATACACACCACTAATCACAAATACTCTTTCTCGACAATAAGTCGGAGGTGGAGAAACCTCTTACAGTGATTACAAAAGTAATACAACAAATGCAAGCTAATACAAGTATAAAATACACTACAAGTAAAGGAAAAATACTTTACAAAGATCTTTTGATTATTTGCTTGTTTGGTTGCTTGAGCTATAGTTGGAGAGCCTAAAATACACCAACAAATCGCCCCAAATATCCCTAGTAACTGCTGCCAAAAATCCTCCCTTCGTGCTCCTTTTAAACCTGCAACTTGGGTTGATTTTCGCCTATCAGTCGACTGATCCTGTAGCTGTTGTCTCATAACGGCATGAGCCACGTTGGATAAGTTCCAACGGATAGACCATCAGTCGACTGATAGAGTCGATCACTCAACTAGAGAGCTTACTATGCTCGTGGCCGAAGCATCAGTCGACTGTCATACCCTAGCAGTCAACTGATGACACCATCAGTCGACTTCCCAATGTTGTCAGTCGACTGCTAGGCCATCTTCCCACAGTCAAACCCTAGTTGACTCTCATCAGTCGACTGGGACTATAGTTAGTCGACTGATACACCTCAAACATGAGGTTTTAACCCAAGTATGGTGTCCTCATACTTACTAGACCACCCTTATCCTAGACCTAAGTCTTCTAGCCACCTTCGTTAGCCTCACGCCTATCAGATCCCTCCAAGTCATCCATGACTTGTTCATCCATACGCTAGCCTTCAGGTGCTTCCATCAACTATTGTCATACTAATGTGGTCTACATCGCCAAGGCACATTGGGTTCACACTGCCAAGACTCCGCTTGGACTTTACGCCGCCAACCATTAGACTTATGCTACCAAGACTCCACCTTTGGACTTTATGCCGCTAATATTTCCCTTGGACTTTCCAATTGCCAAGACCCATGCTTGAAATTTCCTTGCCAACCCATGTTGGACTTTTCATGCTAAGACCCATGCTTGGACTTTTCCTTACCAAGACTCATGTTTGGACTTTCCTTGTCAACCCATGTTGGACTTTCCATGCCAAGACTCAAGCTTGGACTTTTCATGCCAAGTACATAAGACTTGGACTTCTTCCATGACAATGGTCAAACCATCATCAAACATCAAATATAACCTGGGTCGATTGCACCAACGATATCCCCAACACATGTCAAACATCAATGTCAAACATTAAAACACTACTCGAGTCAAACTTGAGTCTGGTCAATTGTGACCTAGGCTGATTGCACAAACAATCTCCCCCTTTTTGATGTTTGACAAAAACACCCTTGAGTTAGGCCCCTAACTCAAATTCCTTTACCAATTTTCCCAAATTACTAATTCTAACATTCTCTTAATAATTCTTTCCCTTTTTGACATACATAAAAAAGGTTTTCCCCAAGGAGGTCAATGTCTCATATCCCAATGAGATCTTACAATCTCCCTCTTGGTCCAAAAACACCTAGGATGTCTTCACTCTTCCTAGTGATAAGTCCCATATCACTTAAGAGAGGCAATCCTACAAACTCTCCCAATTTCTAAATTAGGCATCTCAAATTCCCATTTCTCTCCCTCATGAGGAAAAATACATCCATCATCCCATGATGGATACCTCCCCCTAAAGGCTTGCTCCTCCTTGACCATTGCACCAATAATGTCCTTGGAGAGTCCCTAAGCCTATAGGAACATTAAACCATCAAGAATAAGGTTAAAAGTTCAATATTAAACTTTCCCACACCTTAAAATTGATACATCACCCTAACAACTCTCCTAATCCATATCCAATGGGTTTTCACCCTTTCTAATGCTTTCCAAAGCATATCCTAGGGTTAGAAGTGGTTAAGGAACCCTAACATAGTTGAAACATGGGCTAAACATCTTTGTTTATACGAAATCAGCCTATCAGTCGACTCTTCCATAGAACAGTCGACTGAAATCATCATCAGTCAACTGATCCCTGATTTTCAGAAATCAGGTTTTTCAGAAATGAAGTTTGAAAATGCGTAAGTAAATATATGTATTTCGAAAAAATTTAAAATTTCATATGCACATTACTTACATGGAATATAATGGGTAAAAAATAGTTTGAAAATAAAATACCCATTAAAATAGGAGATTGATACAAAGTTCAAAAACCATTAAAACTTTAATATTTTTGATCTACTTTGTATCAACTTCTTCAATGATGATTGCTATCAAAAGATAGAATTCACCAAGGTTTTCTAAAAGGATTTTAAAATGATTTTGAAAACCTATTTTGAACCATAGACTATTGGCTAGATGTACATGACTTGTACATTAGCTTTCCTCATAATCCATATTTATGATTGAAATAAGTTTAAGTTCATCTAGATGCAACATCTATGCACCTTGAACTTAACTTATTTTTCTAACATCTCACATGTATCTAGGGTGTATAAAACACACACAAGTCACTGTGATTGTGAGATGTGGAATTAGGGTTACTATGACTTCATGCATTTTCTAGGCAACTCTATTTGATTCCCTTATACATGGGACTTCAAATCATGTCATTGTCCTTAAATAAATTTTAATTAATGCATGAATGATCATGGCATAAGTGATAACATAAATAAGCATGACCAATGATCATGATGTCATAGCATATAAATAGGCTCTAAACATTAATATGACATAGAAAGTAATCCTAAGCAATAGCAAGACATTTTATATGATAAAAAGAGATGATATCATGACATGGTAAAATAGAGTATATAAACACATTAACACCCACACAATCAGACAAAGACACATAATTTTTCATAAACAAAATATTTCATTCATCATAAATGTAGGTCTATAATCAAAATAGATGTTCAAGAAAAACTCTCGACCTCACTACGAAAAGGAAAAAAACAAGATCCCTAATATGCGCCTAGCTATCATCCCTAGAGCCATCTCCTGGAGGTGGCGGAGGCTGCTGACCGGGTCCAATCCGCATCATCTTATATATATCAATCTGGCACTGCTCCATCCGGCTGAGTTGCTGACCCAACTCCTGACCCATGGAGGACGTGCGATCAACCATGGTGGACTGCTCCAGACTGAGCTCCTCCCAACTCATGCTAGCTTCCTCATAAAACTCCTCGAAGCGAGTCTCCAAGCATGTGACCCGTGTCGAGAGACTCTCTGAAGAAGTATTAGATAGCATCTGGTCATCCTCCTCAGCAGCGGACCCCTCATGTGCGACCACGGGATCTCCAGCCTCTATAGCTGGCTCCTCATGCCCCATGGGATAAGGCCGAGCCACCCACTCCATCTGTCTAGGGCCAGTCCACATCCCAGCCAGTGTAAAGTTCCGCACTGTGATGCGATCGTATGCGTCTGATAGCGGACTCAGTGATCCCCTGGATATGTTAATGCTGATGGACTCTAACCATGTTGTAATGACATGTCCAAATGACATATGAATTTTCCCATGTACAGGGGTCACAAAATGGACAATGCAATGAAATATGTTTAATGCAATGTTTATGTCCAAAAGATAACACATGACATACATAAGGAAA
This sequence comes from Wurfbainia villosa, assembly GCA_025175895.1. Classification (NCBI taxonomy): domain Eukaryota; kingdom Viridiplantae; phylum Streptophyta; class Magnoliopsida; order Zingiberales; family Zingiberaceae; genus Wurfbainia; species Wurfbainia villosa. The sequence continues at coordinate 12,918,729 of CM045992.1, forward strand.
AGATGGGGAGGCCAGATCTTGGCCTGACCCCGAGTCATTATAGGTAGAATACACCCAACAATGACTTTTTAAAAAACATTGTCAGGTGCAGATAAGTTATTGATTGGAAAAAGGTTTTGAGCTAGTGGACGAGGTCAAAGAAAGAAATGCGGATGCATGGACTCTAATGATATATGGTCCAATGGAGCAGGAAGAGGTGCATCAAAGGAAGGGTAAAACACGAAAGTGTCATCCGATGCCCGACACTCCAAGAACTCCTGCAAAATCACAGGAGTGAACTCCAGGTCGCGTTTTGCAACGCGAGTTGTGTAGGTCGGGCTATCGTCAACCTTCCTCAAATTTTGGTAAAACTCCTTAAGAAGATCATCGTTTATGGAATGCGTACAAAAGACGACCTTCATCAACTGATAATGCCATACAATCTAAATGACATCGCCACAGTAGGTTCTAAAAAATCACTCATCCAAGTACCTAATCGGCATCGGTTGGTACGCGAGCGACCCAGCCTCACTAGACTCACCCCTACGTTGTTTTCTACATGAATGCAATGAATGTAATGCAATGCAGTGTGATGATGCAAATAACATGGTTAGATCAAAATGTGGTATATGTAAAAAGATGGGGTTTAAGGTTTAGAAGTATACTTTGGTGCCATTTTTAGGTTTAGGCTTGTGAGGGATGAACTAATCCGCCTAATTGCAGGAGAGGACGCTAGAGGATCACTGTAAAGCTCTCGTCGGAACCCTAACTCGCGGAGGAGAGTGGAAACACCATTAGTGTGATAGAAGGACTCAAAAGATGAAAAACAGGGTAAGGTTCCAAACTTAAGGCTTTGAGTCACCGGTGTGGACACGAGGAGGTCAGTCGGAGGTTTTGGGATCGATCGGAGAAGAAATCGTGCGAAAAGAAGGTATGAAGAAGTGGAACCCTAGCGGTTCTACCTTATAAAAATGTGATGCCAGTCGACTGATGTGCCATATCAGTCGACTAATAACGGTCCAATGAACGATTCACAAAACCGGTAGTCGAATGACGGCTCGGCCTCATTCTTTGAAGCTTCTACATGGACTATTGTGGATCTTTAGTCGACTGATGGATAATCAGTCGAGTGCTGGAAGCAACACTCAACTACTGATCTCATTGTGTTGTGCTACAATATTATCAGTCGACTGATTGTCTGTATCAGTTGACTGATATTTGATTTTCAGTTCTGAAATTAAGTGAATTTCAATTTCTTCACTCAATTTGTCTCATTTCTAACATGTTTATGCATGTATATCGAATATATTAGTGTTATGCCTGTGTTTATGTATTCGTTAATGTATTTTGGTATTTTATTTCATTTTCACAAACATTAACATCCAAGAGTTTTAAATCCTAGCATCTCACCCTTTCTAAGTGTTGAAATACACAATAAAGGTGAATGATATATTTTGTGAGATGCAATACACCATAAACATACCTTCCATGCAAATATATGGTAAGACACATGAAGCATGGCAAGTATGTGACATCAAGATATATAGTGCTTGAGTGTTAATCTTAAATGTAATTTCTAAACCTTAAGACAATTTTCTTTAATACATGAATTCCCAAAGTGTGCCAAAATCCCAAATTGCATACTAATATCTCTAAGTCTAAATGTGCCAAGTTTAATCAATTTTTTTTTTATAATTCACAAGGCTTATTGACACATCCTAAAATCTTTTAGAATTAACATTCAATCTTATTTTCAAGGTATCACATAACCTTGAAAATGCTATAAAATGTTAACTTTACTGTGGTTAGGTTAACTACCCACCAATTCAAGTTAACACCCCCAACCCACTTAGCGTGATGGAATCACGCTCTTAGGAACCCAATATTTATTGGAGCTCCTTGGATTAATTAGGTATTCACTAGGGATAACTTCCCTAGATACCCTCTTAATGACCCTCCTAGGCTTGGAAACCTTGGTCATTTGGGTTTTATCATGGTTAACCTTAGGGATTGCCTCCCTAGTAACCTTCTTAGTGGTCTTTCTAGATTTCATGGAAACCTTAGCCACTAGACACTCACCATGGTCAATCCTAGGGATGACTTCCCTTGTGACCTTGGTTTTCCTAGACTTAGGTTGAGTTTCATAATCAAATGAAACCCTATGGTAGGTCTCCTTGGGCTTAGATTTGTGACCCAAACCTTTCTTGCCCTTAGGTGAACCTTGCTTCCTAAGCCCTAGGTTTTGACTCCTAGACCTTAGATTTTGACAATTTGACCCTTTAATTTGATTTTGCATCTTTCTAAGAGTCTTCTCCATTTTCTCACGTTTTAACCTCAAAACTTGATTTTCTAGCTCTAATTGCCCAAATTTTGAATTTTGATATAATCTTTGGGCATTGTTCCATTTCTTAGGCATATGCCTACCCTTCTTAGGGTTAATGCCTAAATGGTCCTCTACATTCTTAATGGTTTCACTAGATAGGATTTTTTTAGGGACATTAGTCCCAAATGTCTCCTTATTTTTAACATTGTAACTCTTAGCCCCTAAACAATAAAATTTATTATTTTTAGCATGCTCTTTATGAAACATAGAAAGATTACTTCTAGCATGCTTTTTCTTATTACTTAAAGAATGAGCATTATTTAAATTTACCTTAAGGTTTGCCTTAGAGGCTCCCCCTACATTTGATGCTCCTTCCTTTCTCCTAGGGCATTGGCTTCTATAGTGCTCTCTTTGGTGACACTTGAAGCATACCACATGCTCCTTGCTCTTAATGGTGGCGACTCCAGTATCCTTGGTCTTTTCTTGAGGTTTCAGTGTCGATTGACTTTTCTTGACTTTCTTAGAGCACTTGCTCTTATAGTGTCCATATTCCCTATACTCAAAACACATAATATGATTTTTATTTTGAATTGATGAGCTTGAGTTACCTAGGTCAATGGTGGTCAAAATTGGTTTTTCATCTTCTCGATTGGAGGTAGATGGTTCCTCTTGAGTTGGCTCCGGCATTGAAGATGGCCTAGTCTCGTCCCCCTCAATCCTAGAGGTGGAGGCTTCTTGTGCTTCTTCTTCCTCCTCGGATGTCAACTCCCTCTCAAATTCCAAATCCTCACTTTCTTGTGAGGAAGATAAACTTGCTTCGTCGGCCTCCTCCTCTTCTTGAGCCGATGAATATTCTTCTTCTTCCCCTTCTTCTTGGACCGGTCATGGACCTTCATGGAACTTTGTCAATTTGCTCCGAAGCTCCTTGGCATCTTGATATTCACATAGTCTAGACAAAACATCATTAGGTATCAAATCTTCTAAAATTTTTGTTACCTTGACTTCGGTTTTGAACTTTAGGCGTTGCTCATGGGTCCACTTCTTCAAATTTAGAACATTTCCCTTCTTATCCCTAGGGGGTTCAAAGCCTTCCATGATGATGAACCAATCTTCTATGTCCATCATCAAGAATGTCTCCATTCTCTCCCTCCATGCCGGAAAATCTTCTTGGTCATATGGTGGTGGTGTATTGATGTCCGATCCTAATTTTTCTTGAAAATCCATCTTCTTACCCTCTAACATCTTTTGCTCCCTGGTGTTAGTCCGTAGAAGAGTTCCAAGCTATGATATCACTTGATAGGCCCTCGGTGGCCGCTAGAGGGGGGTGAATAGAACATTTTTATCGTGGATGGAAATTGATTGTTTGTTGCTACAATTGTGTTAGCGCAGTGGAAATAATAATAACACGAATACAAATAACAACAATCATAAGATCAACACCAAGATATAACGTGGTTTGGAACTGTATGGTTCATACTCCACGGATTGGGCTCTAAAAGCTCTAGCGATGCAAACACACACCACTAATCACAAATTCTCCTTCTCGACAATAAGTCGAAGGTGAAGAAACCTCTTACAGTGATTACAAAAGTAATACAACAAATGCAAGCTAATATAAGTATGAAATACACTATAAGTAAAGGAAAAACACTTTACAAAGATATTTTGATTGCTTGCTTGTTTGGTTGCTTGAGCTGCAGTTGGAGAGTCTGAAATGCACCAGCAAATCGCCCCAAATAGACCTAGTAACTGCTGCCAAAAATCCTCCCTTCGTGCTCCTTTTAAACCTACAACTCAGGTTGATTTTTGCCTATCAGTCGACTGATCATATAGTCATTGTCTCACAACAACATGAGCCACGTTGGATAAGTTCCAACAGATAGACCATCAGTCGACTGATTATACCCATCAGTTAAGTGTTCGAGTCGATCACTCGATTGGAGAGCTTATTGTGCTCGTGGTCGAAGCATCAGTCGATTGTCATACCCTAGCAGTCGACTGATGGCACCATCAGTCGACTGTCCAATGCTGTCGGTCGACTGCTAGGCCATCTTCCCGCAGTCAAAACCTAGTTGACCCCCATCAATCGATTGACCATAGTCCCAGTCGACTGATACACCTCAAACATGAGGTTTTTATCCAAGTATGGTGCCCCCATACTTGCTAGACCACTCTTAGCATAAACCTAAGCCTTCTAGCCACCTCCGTCAGCCTCATGCCTATCGGATCCCTCCAAGTCATCCATGACTTGTTCATCCATACGCTAGTCTTCAGGTGCTTCCATTAGCTATTGTCATGCTAATGTGGTCTACATCGCCAAGGCACATTGGGCTTACACTGCTAAAACTCTTCTTGGACTTTACGCTCCAACCATTGGACTTATGCTGCCAAGACTCCACCCTTGAACTTTACGCTGCCAATATTCCCCTTGGACTTTCCAATTGCAAGACCTATGCTTGGACTTTCCTTGTCAACCCATGTTGGACTTTCCATGCCAAGATCCATGCTTGGACTTTTCCTTGCCAAGACCCATGCTTAGACTTTCCTTGCTAACCCATGTTGGACTTTCCATGCCAAGACTCAAGCTTGGACTTTTCATGCCAAGTACACAAGACTTGGACTTTTTCCATGACAATGGTCAAACCATCGTCAAACATCAAATATTACCTGGGTCGATTGCACCAACAATCTCCCCAACACATGTCAGACATCAATGTCAAACATCAAAACACTACTCGAGTAAAACTTGAGTCTGGTCAATCGTGACCTGGGTCGATTGCACCAACACAATTAGGTTTTAGTGATAGTGTGTCATTTTGGATTTTTGACACATTTGAGGAAAACTTGGTATTAAAGCAAAATTAATATAACTTTATAAAATGATAATTTGATTTAAAACTTAGGTATTCTATACCTTGATATTTGTTATGCTTTGTTTACTTTGTCATGTCATGACATCAAGCTTCATATTATTCATATAAAATATCATGATAATATTTAGGTTAAATATGTCATGGTTGTATTTGAGTTTATCTTTATGTCATGATATCATAATTATTGACAAATATTTTAAATTATGCAATCATTATGTGTCATGATCATATTTCATGTATTAAGGTTAATAAAATTAAATTAAAGACAATAGTATGATTTGAAGTCCCATGATAAGGAAATCAAATAGAGCTGCCTAGATAAAATGCATGTGTTGGGTTTCTCCGGCACCGCGGTAAGTGTATATTCGAACACGTTTCGTAAACATGCACACAGCGGAAGCAAAAAAAGTAATAAACTAATTTTATTACAACACACACATCACATGCATTCATGATACAACATGTGTAGACATAATCACAATTTAAAATTTTACAATAAAAGGAAATTTATTCTAGTTATACCTGACGTATCACGTGTAGCGGGAATGACATCAACCGTAGCGACCCTCGCTAGAATCGTCTCTATCCATATCCACACCGAGTATCGTCGGGATAGCTTCACAAAACCACGATCCTCGTCTTCGTAAAAGTCACTAGCCTCAAGTCGAAGACGATGTGATCCGAGAGACGATCACAATCCGAATCAAATTCGGATCTAAAAATGAGCTCCACGAACTCGCTTCTCGGAAGCGGTTTTCGTCAACCAATTGACGAAACCTTGGTCCTCCACCTATGAGGATTGTCGGATATCCAATGTACACCAAATAATTCACTGTTGGAGCGCAAAATGCCGACCAAATGACCTCTCTACGAAGAGAGAAACAAGTTGTCCAAAATTGGACATCTTGTTTTGGTGGAGAAGATAACCGGTCAATCAATGGTCAGTTGCTCCTTGGTCGCCGACGGCTAAGGGAGGATGGTCGGAGGAGTCACTAGTGGTTGGTGGGTGGCCAGTGGCTTGGAGGAGGAGCTGCTATAGAAGGTTGGACGGCAGCAACCTTTTGGGAGGCAAGGAGTTCCCCCTATGGTTGGGCAGCAAGAGCAAAGAGGAGAAGAGAAGACTAGATATTTCCAAAAATAACTCTTAGGGTTTTTTTCAAAACCCTTAAGCCACATTTTTATAGAGTGTGTGTTTCTTGACCATCAAGAAACCTTCTCCTAGGAGTTATTGGTTCATAACCAAAACTCATTAACCCGCTCCAATAACTTAAGTTAAAATAAACCAAATCGCATTGGTATATTTTAAGTTAAAACGAACCGAACCAACTTTGGTTCATTCGTTTAAAACAAACCAAACCACTTTGGTTTATTTTCCACCATTGGATTAGAACCAAACCAATTTGGTTCATCCATCATGTCTTCATAAGACTCGACCCATCCATGCTTTCGATGCGACTGAAACCATTTCATACTCGCTCTTTGTTTGGTCTAACCAAACCTAGTCTCTCTCGATCTGAGAATCATATTCTCAAACTCGTTTTAAATCCTTCAGATTACACTCATTTTGCATGTGACTAAATAGGTCCCCGGTTTATGTTGATCGTCTATAATTAATCATTAATTATAGAACGATCACAAGTGACACCTAGTAGTACATCATGATCCCCAATTAATCAAAAAATCAACGATTGATCCCAGAACCTTTTCTGAAACCCTTCAACAGCTATAATGAATCGTGCCTCATTCCTTTCACTCATCTTATACCCACTTGGTTCAGGTCATGGTCTATTGTGTCAGTCCCACTAGGCTGACTACGTTACACCTAGCCCAAGTATTTACTTCCTCATCCTCTGGATTCTAGTTACTACACATGTATCCAAGAGTACCATACTCTAAACATGTAATAGTTTGGCCAAAGACTTTAGTAACAATCCGACGAGAGGCTATAGGGTATATATCTCCTCGCAAGGAGCGGTGAATCCTCTGTAGGTTATTCAAATACCTTCGGCCACTTCGACTTATACCCAATTATCCCGGGTCCATATCTCCTCAGAGATGCTTGCTCAAGATGTTAAAGCATAAGTCTTCATGATCAAGATGACTTGAATACCGTAAGTCGAAGGAACATCGCACTTAAGCTGTAGTAAGAACTTTATTTACATATCCATATATGCAGAGAACCATATGAAGTCTTACGGCTAATCACTCCAATGAACTAATTACCATAACTAACATCCACGATTAACTCTAGACATCCCAATGTCTCCAGTCAGTGAGAAACAACTGCTTGGATAAACCAAAGAGTACACCTCGTGCTAGTCTCAACAGAATCGATGGCGTCCAAATGCATCAATTCATCGACTAGGGATAATTCCAATACATCACAATTACACATGTAGAGATACTCACTAGTTGTGATCCAATCACAAGTTCTCTCATGCTGTGAATCGTACTGCGGACATTCAGTAAATGAGTTTAAGATCCAATCAAATACATGAAAACATGTATACTCAAATAGTGAATCTTCATTTATTAAATAAATGATACAACCATAAGGTGATTGGTTTAGGACACCTCTCATATATTACTAACAGGGTGGTGCACGGGCACGTGTAGAAATAGTGCTTGACACTGTGAGTGCTCGGGTGATGTAGAAACAATACTCAAGCACGGTGTGTTCTAGGGTGACGTATAAATAGTGCTCAGAGTAGTGGTAGTTGTCCTCGGGCAACTGAGGGCTCAAAAAAGTGAGAAACAATGCTCCGATAAAGCAATCGACTGGTGTGGCAAGATCAGTCCACTGGCTTTAATGGTCAGCACGCAGAAAGTCTTCGAATCGATTGGTCAATCAATTGTTGGGCTAACAGTCAACTGATCGACTGAAATTCGACGTGGATCAAGTCGTTGTGAGACAACGATCGAATGACCAGTCAACTGGGAGACCAGTCGATTGGTAGGCGGAAATCAATCATTGAGCAGCTTATAAAAGGAGGCTTCGTGGAGCATTTGAAGCACGATTTCTGAGGATTTTGAAGGGGAAACGTTGCTGCATTCTAAACCTTCAAGGCACTCCAAAGCAACCAAAAGCAAAAGTATTTTGTGTAAAGCATTCTTTTTATTTGTATTCAATTTTCTTTCTTTACACTTGTATTTTGGTTGCTCTTCTTGTAAAGATCAGATTGTAAGAGGTTTCTTCATTTCCGAAAGTTTTCGAGAAGAAGAAAAAAGATAGTGGGACTATCATAGAGTTAGATCATAGAGTAGAAATCGGGAATTCTGAACCATATAAAAATCCCAGTGCAATATTATATGAGTTGTGCTTATTTTTGTTTATGTTGTTTTGTTTCTACTGTGTTAATTTTTTGTAGACAAGCACGAACACGAAGCAGGAAATCGAGATCGAGTCACGAACGCTATTCACTCCTCTCCTAGCACACAGTTGGTCCCAACAAGAAATTTTAGTACTTCCTAATGCGTCGGTTGTTGGAAGTTATTTTGGTTCATCACCAGTAAATTGAAATTTTCATGATCTATATTTGGAATGGTTATTTTCTTATCCTGTAAAATACCGAAAATATATATATATATATATATATATATATATATATATATATATATATAAATAAAAATAAGAATATTCCTCGATAATTGATAAAACATCCTGTGGAATTTTTACAGAAATTTTTAGAAATTTTTCTGGATTTAAACGGAGGTCTTATAGATATTTCATGGGGATAAAGCAAACAGACTTTTGTAAAGCCTGTTTAGACTATCTTCAATGACTTAATTAAACCGATTCCCTTTCGCGACTTCTCATTCCCGTCGGTTTCTTTTTCTCCGCGACTGCTTTTTTTTTCCTTCCAATCGCGTCGTCTTCTTCCCCCCTCTCGAGTTCTCCACCCGTGCCGCCGCCCAATCCTGCCGATCCCCATTTCATCTTCGCCGGATCTAGCCCCTCCCATGCGCAGCCGCCTTCTCCCTCGCGCGTCGCCACGCCATCGCCGCTGCCACCGCGAGTGGATCAACTGCCGCCGCCACCTGCGCGGCGAGACGATCCATCATCGTCGCCCGCCGAAAACCTTGCCACCGTGAAGGATCTGTTGCCACCCGTCGCCGCGCCTCCATCGCTCACCTCACTCACTACCGCAGGCGGCGCCGCTTTGCCCATCGCTGCTGCCATCCGCTGCGCCCCATCGTCAACCCTTCTCTCCTGCCAACGATCGCTGCTCCATCGCCGTCGATCGAGCCTTCTGCTGCCGGAGATCTTCACCGCAAGGAGCCGTTGGTCGGGAATAGCAACGTCGGCCGGTTTGCCTTCGACCCCATTGGACATCCAGCATAGCCACTCTGCCGGATCGACCAGTCATTTTCCCGGATCAGTGTCACCGTGAGTTGCCTGGCCAATATCGCCGGAGTTAGGTAAGAGTCTGCCCTTATCTCACCTTGGACGAAATTTTTGGTA